>OX424529.1:13714889-23714889 GCA_949152445.1 Cerastis rubricosa | reverse complement strand
TTACCGAGCATTGTACGAAACAGACCTTCTCTGAATCATCTAATTTGTGATGCAAATTGCGTTACGATTGTAATAGAGATATGATTATACAAACATCATCATGTTAGCTTTGCTTTTGTGCTCCTGATTTATGTATATTAGCACCGATTGTAGGTAGGCCTGTGTTTGTAATGTTGAACGGAAGTGTGCTTGCATCAAGCAAACGTTGGTACCAAGTTGTAATCTTATCATACTAATGTTGGGCAAGCTTTAATAAGTCTTAGAAGAAAAAGGCAATAATTTAAATTATATATTTATAGTCTGAGAAATGCTTGTGATATTATCTTTTCCCTGATTGATCTTGCCAGAGATGTTGAGAACTAGCAGGATCGATCATCAAGAAGAAGTTTTCAGAAGATAAGGTATCGTTTTGTCATTGCTCCATCATTATCAGACCAAACGGTAAGATATGTGGTGGGCTAATGATTTTCCTCAATGTTAGTAGTTCCCTTGGTAACATTTCTTACCACAAAACTTTCAAATACAAAAAGAGACTCACGTCATCACGTTACATACAAATCGTTTCATTTCATAAACAATAACTGTCAAGAAAAACGTCCAAGTGCCATTAAATTTTTCATCAGCATTACCATTCGAAACTGTAACTTAAACTTCTTAAAATAAAGTACAGTTTTCTTTAAAGGCACAATCGCTTCTTTATTTCAAATAGTTTGGAAAACGCATGCGTGTACGCAATAGGCGGTTACAAGTTGTCGTCATATTGCAACATAGCGAACCTTACTCGTACAGTTGCCATATCAAACAATTTTTAACTCTATTGTACAGAAATAGAGATCACCATAGTCAGGTTTGGATTGGTAATATGGTTCAAGAAAACCTTTGTGAGCCTGTTTGATAGAATTTTTATTTTTAATCTTTTTTTAATATCGCAATTTTGTATTGAACACTATTTTTTATAGCGAACTGTCAAAACTCAAAGGCCATGAATGACTTGAAAGGATTAGAAAGCTTTATAAGTGGCAAATGTCGCATGGACCTACTACAGTATCTAAACCAATATTATAAAGAGGAAAGATTTGATTGTTTGTTTGTTTGCATTGAATAGGCTCCGAAACTACTGGTCTGATTTGAAAAATTCTTTCAGTGGTATATAACCCATTTATCTAGGAAGGCTATAGGCTATATATCATCACGGTACGACCAATAGGAGTGGAGCAGCAGTGAAAAATGCTGCGAAAACGGGGAAAATGTGACGCAAACGAAGTTGCGCCGGACAGCTAGTTAGAAATAATGTAGAACAAGTTATTATGACATTACTTTCTTGAGACATTACTTTAACTCCTAAACGTAAAATTAATTAGTCTTGAGAAGACCTACTAGAAAGACTACAACCATAAGAAATGGTTTTAACCATAGGTCCTAAGGCGTACCAAATATAAAAATAAACCACAAAATTGAAAAAAAACCCCGCTCTCCCAATGATGCTATCACAATCCTCCAGGAGAGTAGTAAAAAGACTAATACTCTTAAAAAGTTCAGACACAAACCACCGTCTTTCCGACCTCGCCGTCTAGATCCGTCGCGACGTCCCGGTCCATGCCCTCCCTGACCCTCGCTCGAGCCAGCCCGCGATGCTGTGCCAGTAGTTTTAAATCAGCCACAAAATAATGATATTTCAGATCTAGCCTGTCCCCATGCAGTCCTCCCCCAGCGACGCCCTAAGCCGAGGCTCGTGCCCCACAGGGGGTGCCCTTAGCGTGAAGTCGCTTAGGTTGTAAGTTTTTATGCCCTGACTGGACGCCTTACTCTTAAGGCACCCATAGGATAGTCCGGTTAAGCAGAAGACGACAACATCCTAGGTAGAAATGCGAGATGCCAATCACAAAAAAAATATGAAAAAAAAAACCAATACTTTAATCGCTAGGTTACAGACCAGCAACCTCACGTTAAAGAAGCAACTCTTTAAACCTTCACCAAGCACGTCAGCTCACACTCTGTCTAGAGCGGTTGCATTACAATCCAGTACACTCGGTATGCGCACACGCATTGCGTGCTTGCGTCACTCATTAGTACGCGTGTGATGAGCTGATATTATAACACGCTACATACGCTTTGTTATGTCTGCTCTGTCTGTCTATCAAGTTGTCGTTGTGATGTGGTCAGAAATATGAAAGATATGCCTATTTGGTTGTGGTGTTGATGGTATAATATGCAATTTGTCATAAATGTTATTGCAATGCATAAAGATGACAATGAGTAGTAGTAAAAGTTTACGTACCAAAAGGCTGTTTGATGGCCCATCATGGGCCATGGGCAATGGGCCGCCCATGTTACTCTTTGTCCTATTTTCAGGAGGGATCTCGCTCTGCCCTTGAACTAGTAAGCTAGTAGCTAATAAATAAGTATAAACAAAACACAAAAGGCTAGAACGGTACACCTCTACAAAAGCCGTGAGGTTTAGATAAGGGTTTTTATGAAAATACCTATTGCTATTGCATTGCATCTCGAATGACGAAAACATAATATGAAGGAAATTCAAGACATTTACTTATTATGTAGGTAGAGAACACTTACAACAGAAATTGTAATGGCGTAACATTTAAATGCATTAAATTGCCGCTTCAAGATACACATTACGTTTTAATCGTTTAACTCCATTTACTAAAAGTGCATTCGTAATCTTAATTAGTCTAATGACCATCTCTTTCTTTTACAGGTAAGCGAATCACTGAAAATATAACCTTATTTTCTGGTGTTTAAGACTGAATGTTTGCTGGTAAGTGGTTCTTACATAAAAGAGAGGGGACAGTGAAAGTCACCGAGGCTCTGATTACCATAACTGAACAAAATTATGAATAACAAAAGTTTCGTTTTGTCCTTTTTGGGGAGAGGTGAACAAAAACAGTTTTGTTGTATAAAGTGAGGTACGTGTCCATGGACGGGAAAGAAGTTCAGAAAGGAACCTGCATGGGACGAAAATTATCCAAATGTTTCTCTTGCCTCGAAAATGAACAAGCGTGTTGCGGTACGTTCTGAAAAACGGTTTTAGCAATTTACTAGATGTTTATAGGTCAGATTTCTTAAATAAAGAAAAACTGTTAATTTTAGAAATATCGCACCATTGGTAACCATTTTCTTAATCATCATTCTTAAACCATATTTTTTTTTTTTTGAATTCAGTACAGAATAGCAATATTCTGTCGAAACGATGAAGATATTCGTTAGCTGCCCAATTGTAATTGATTATGAATTCATAAAATCGTACCTGCTTTCCCTGAGGGCTAGGTTAGAGCTGGTCCCCCACATTGAAGCTACGCCGCTAGTTAAGTATAAGTCCCATGTACTAGGCTGGGCCTATTGCGGCCCAACAACGAGGCAGTCATAGAATTGATTGTTACTATGGACATCAAAATTACACCATGTCACACATGATATATTTGTATGAATATGTATGGCTACAATTGTCTCCGAAACATCCGGTTCCACAATGAATGCGGCTTTTATTTGGACCATGAAATCAGACACATGCACTTATAACGACTACATACGCGACGAACTTCTGCAAATATTAACGCCACACTGCGAATTCCACATTATGCCAAATAGGTAGCTGGAACTTGCCTGATGTGAAGCGATCATGCGGCCTAGGGTGAAACATTCACTCGAACTTTGAAGAAATCTATATTATAATGATTGGGAAACAGAGAAAGAGAAGAAAGAAAACATATTTATTTGGCACATGCCACAAATGCACAAAATAAAACATAAAACTTAAAAAGATAATATTGTGTGTCTCACGGCTGCGCCAAATAGGCCCAGTTCAGCAAACTGCTGAGCAGCTAGTGCCCGACGCTGGTTTTCAACTGGACCCGAGATAAATGACGTGACGGACAAAAACAGTTTAGTAGGTATGTAATTTGTGTTATGAATTATGTGTATGAATAGGTATATACTTATATACAATAAATATCAGTGCAATAATAACAAATAAAATAAATAAAACTGCATATTTATAAGAAACAAGAAAAAGTGCAAAACAAAACAAAAATCGATATGTACCAAAGTAAATGAGACGGACGAACGTAAACATAAACATAAAACCTGTTTCGCACGTATCGTTTTTAAACTACTAGACGCACAATATTTAATTAATCCGTGCACTTCGTCGGAGAGAGAAGTCGGAGAGAGTCAGAGAAGTCGGCAGTGAATTCCACAGACTGGCGGTTAGCACAATAAATGTGGGTGGGTGTACTCGCGAAGGTGTTCACGTTGGAACAGATGTCACATTATACCAAGCACCAATTCGATCGTGCATGGAATACTGTTCGCTCCTTTGAGATGGATCAGCTAAGTACCAGCTGCAAGCGTTGGAAGCTATTAAGTGACGTGACAAGAGACTCTTGACAACGACTCCCTTGTCCCTCGTCATCCCATAATCTTGTCATCCCACTTTTAGAATTGTATCAGTAGTTCCGAAGATTACTCCTTACGGCCACTCCGCTAACATGCTTGGATTAGTAAAATCTAACAAAACGTAACTTGATGAAACACGTATCTTTTCATTCGCCTATATAAATATAACATAATACTGCCTTCAATATATTTATAAAAGATCGGAGAATCAAGTAATTACGAAATATGTTTTTTGAGGTTAAGTTCATATTTGAATAATCATCATAGCATTTAGTTTAGGTCATAGACATAGGGTTAAAGTGAGCACTAACTAGCCGTATTGACCGTACTCCCTAGAATACAATACAATTAATAGAATACAATCGCATAGAACACAAAGTCGTCGCTGAAACTACTCAACCTACAACGGTTTAAGGATAAAACTTTTTTGAATTTCTATTTGTTAAAAATAGTAAGGGACGTAATCAATTGATTTATAGCAGTATCGATTTTAGCTGTTAAATTATTCGTTTTTATTTAATTCCTGGCTTTATTTAACTATTTACCGTGATAACACATATTAGTGGCTAATCTTATTATAATAATCAACGTGAGTTTATACGGTTCACATTGCCTGGGATTTAATTTCGATTAAGACTTAAGAAAAAGTACTTCTCTAGTAACGTAAGTAATTACGGATGCGTTCAAAGTTAGATACGTTATACTGTGTTCTGTTAATTAAAGTATTTTTTTTAAACGATTATATATGTTTTCCCTGCTTTTAAAATTAAACTGATGGTATCCAATAAGTACATTAACAATACACTACATATTGGTGACAGTCTCATCTCGGGACCAATTTCTGTTTTTTCCTAGACCAAAGTGACCATTATTCTTTTACCTCTTTATATAGACAATTAGTATAGAAGTGTAGATAAGTCCATAGTATCAGTGTAGTTGGAAAGCTGTCCCACATGACTGCAGTGCCAGTTAGTCGCTCCACTAACTCGCACTTTCCAGTGCTAGCGTCCGCGTCGTATTTATGAGCACTCGACTGGCTTGCAATACTGGTATGAGGGGTTTTTGTGGACGGTCGAGCTCTGATACATGGATATGTAATACATAGTTATTGAACTATTTATGAACTACCTGTTACTAATAAGTCTGTCGTAGGTGTACCTTTTAAGATATTTTGTATCAACAAATATGCTTACTATAGAAAGCGTTTTCTCCAACACAGTTAATAAACTCTACTTAGATCTTGATCTATCATATTTTAATGTAAATAAGAAAAATCTATTCTATTAAAAAAATATATGTAAAAAGTAATGACAACGAAACTACTTATTTTCTTTAATTACTTCATGATTTCTCCCTTCCATCAATAAACGCAGTCACGAGACTTTCAGACTTCCTATAGAACATATTTTTACCTCAGCATCAAGTTTTCAAGCCAATATTACTCTACTAAGTATTTAGATAACATAATACCTGTTTCAGACAAATCACTCTAAATACAATCTCGCTAGCAACAAATTCTTTATTCCCCCATCTCATTCATTCATCCTCATTGCATTCACCGACCACCAGCGCGGCGGCACTGCGCATGCGTGACGGACGACCCTACGCTGTCGATCGATCGCTGTGTGAGAAATGCGCGCACGCATGGACTGCGCAACGATCAGATTTATTCGTTAGTCGATCATCTGCGACGTGGCGGGCAAGCTTCCAAGAATGTGCGAATATGGAACATTGTTTTCATATGAGGAAAATTGCGGTTTTAATAGATGGTTTGTTGTTGGAGAATAGACCTATATAGCTTTGTCTCTCTCTCCGAGAGTGTCTTAAAAAGCCGAAATGAGTGAGTTGCCCCATGGACTTCAGTGAATGATTGCAACAAAAAGTTACCAAACGCGACGATGAAAATTACCGCACCGGAATTGATCTATAAGGCTGTTAGGGGTCAGCCTCACGGATAAATTCCACTTCATTAATCTACACTTTTGAAATACAGCGTGTACCAGAAAGATGTGGGTGTGATTCAGACCATCAAACTGAACAACTTTCTCCATGGGCCCAAAATCTGCTGTCCTGTTCATATCGTACACGCTTTATACTGAAATGAAATATAACTAATACTGGACGGTGGATAAGTAACTTTGCAGACACCACTCTTTTCCATAAATATGGTACTTAACAATGGAATCTTGTTGTATGGAAGAAGGAGCTCGCACGTTTCACATACTGGGCCGGTAGGCGGTGACCGATGATTACTTTATTACTAAATACTTTTTTAATTTGTAATTTCAGTCATTAGTTCATCACAATCGAATAACACCAGTGTTATCTGAGATATCAGAACCACTTAAACGGCCAAATGGCTTAAGAATCATCTGTCAATTGCGTGGGCTAAACACCCGCTGTTAGGTCTTCTTTAATATTTCCAAAATCAAAATGATTTTAGGAACGATATTCTTTCAGAAAACTATCACACATGCCAAGCCAGTGATGTAACTGACACCAACGATAAGAACTAATATTTAGTATCGAACGGTTCCATATAAGGCGACTAGTTTTATAGCTATGTCGTAACATGGAGTTTCTGAATCACTACACTTTGCACACGGGTCAAAGACGCTGTTATGTTGCGTCATATTGACCTGATGGATCGCTTCTTTATTTATCTTGAATAACGTGGAACCCACTCAAGTAGAAACTGTCCCTTAATGGCAATAATTCGAGAAAAAAATCCACTGAGTGTTCTCGGAAAATACTTTTTATTATCGCAATCAAATCATCCGTGGAACACCTAGGTGAACCACTCTGGTTCAGAAACGTTATAATGTGCCTAGGTTGTTCCCAAATATTTTAGGGTCGGCTTCCAGTCTAACCGGATGCATCTGAAGACCAGTATTTTACATGGAGCCTATCTGACCTCCACACAGTTAGTATTGGATACTAGTAAGATTGTTAGACGTTCGGGCCACTGACTAGCCGTAATGACTGTCAAAGATCTACAGCCAGACAGATCTACCAAAGAGTAGATCTACTATCGGACAGTCAAGACTAAGCTTAACGTGCTTTCCGAAGCACGGAGGAAACTCGGTACGTAATGGGTAGCCACCCATTCAAGAGCAACCTAGCCAATCTAACCAAGCGCGGTTTAACCTGAACATTGACCCGAACGCCGGTTATTAGTTAGCCTCCGAAAATCATGATGTCTCAATCATGTAAATACTTGAAATAAAGCTCCCACACAGGTAACATTCAACTAATTAATTCAACAATTCTTACTAATTCACAGCTGACGATTAACCATTAAATAAATATTCAGAACAATGTGTTTCCTCTATAAAATTATAAGTATTTTATAAGCTACCATCTACGGCAGCTATCGGTTATGCTAATGAACCGTGACCTATTAGTAATAGGTATGTTTTGGATATTTGATATTATGAATATTGCTATGGTATGATATTAAGTTTAATTGGCGAACTAATTTTGAAATATTAGTCAGTAATTATGATAGAGTTGCTTGCACAAATATTAGTTTTATTACCACGTAGGTTCTTCAGAAAGGTCAGGAGTGGATTCTCGCAATGGGCGTGCGAGCAGGGCCAGATCTATTAACGCGGATGAAGCAAAATGGAGTATGCAAAGGTTGTTGTACACTCTCGCCGAGACACTCCGGTGTAGCTTGAATGCAAGTGTGTACTGTACAGCCGAGCAAAGAACGCCGAGGCTAGACAAGCTTACAAACTTGGCGTGCTCTTATAATACTACTGTTCAAGATGTTACAGTTTCTGAACAGTCTGTTTGCCGTGGAATTTCAGTATTGTTGACCACGGCTCGCCACTGATGAGCGCTCTCACTCGCCCTGCCTCGGAGTGTCTCAGTGAGATTGTACAACTACCATAAGGATCGAAGAAGGTGGTGCGGTCTATATTTTCCCTTATGCAAAACGGCTCGAGTGTATGTAAACTAAGTAATACGGACCTAAATATCAAAGCATTATGTAGGTGTTGCTTTTAACAGTTTTTAATAAAGATCTAACGTTTAATGTCTTTCTCACGACTATTTTATGAACTATAAAACTTAGTTTATGCTTTCAATTTTCTTATTTACTTCAAGTTAATTGTTACAAATGTCTTAGTTTAGCTTTTATAGGTCTGACTTTTATGTTATTTCTGTTAACAATATAAGTACCAACTTAAACACTTAAATAATTATATTAAAGAAATAATAGGGCTTTGAGACAACTCAGACAATAAAATCTGTTTTTACAAAATGTAAAAGCCCCTTATTACTTAGAACTTAAAAACTGGCGAAATTTGGTTTTACTATTAGGTACAGCTCTGCTTAACCTTTCGGGAGATTATAGACGTGATGTTGTCAGTTGCATGTCCACTCATACAAATATAGTATGAGTGGACATTTAACTACATAGCCGTTTGTGTTAAAATTAAAGTATGCAAGAAAAGCCCCACCCAAAAATAAGTATCAATAAATCCTCAATAACCCTACTACTGATAAACTAATCTCAGCTACAAAAGCAATAAAACACGCACATTACCCCATACAAATGCTAAAACGCTGAGGATGTCAGCCATTATTTCGACTAGGAGTAGTGCTCGGTTCAAGGGGATATCGATTACATCGTTACTCCGATCGCCGGCCGCATCGAGTTTTGCAACCTCCAATCGATTGTTATTTTATTATTCAATATTGCTACTGCATGCTGTTATGGGTTTTATTGTAAGTGATTGTTATATTGTATTGTAAGTGTTTGGATTGATCAATTTTGTTATTCTATGAGTATCGTGATGTTGATAATTTTCTTCTTAGAAAACTTTCAAATGGTCCAATTAAAAATGAATGATTTAACTTTTTCACACATAACATAACGCCTTTAATCTCCGATGGTTTAGGCATAGATGTACCAGAGTTGTATACCAACATTTCGTCAGTTATGTTAATGTTCCATGTAATATGTAATAAGGGGCGAGCCTATTGTCATCTACCGGGCACAAGTCCAGACAATGTGGCTGCTATTGAGAAATTCGTGATGGAAAAACCCAATGACACTTCGCCCGACCTGGGAGTTGAATACAGGCCCCTCATGCTCAGCAGTCAGTGATTAAAGTTTTACTGTAAATCAAAGAGCTAGATACTGTTTGAGAGCATAGGTGGCCCAGTGGTGGCAGCCCCGACTTACGAGCAGCAAGCCATGGGTTCGAACCCAGGCAGGCGCATTACTTTGTGTAATTCATTTCACCACCGCTGCCCTCAAAAACGGTGAAGGAAAACATCGTGAGGAAACCGGCATGTCCTAGAACTAAAAATTCGAAGACATGTGACATCTACCAACCCGCACTGGGCCCGCGTGGTGGATTACAGCCCACTCCTTCTCAAAGAGAGGAGGCCTGTGTCCCAGCAGTGGCTACATTATAGGCTGATGATGATGATGTATATCAAAATGGGATCCCATTTAGTTTACCTTTTCATCTATTCACAGAGGTTGGCCGTTAAATAATTTAAGGTTTGGAAGCTTTTAGACCTACAATATTAGATCAAATTCTTCCTTTGCAGCTAAGACCTCTCCTATAGACATTTGATTCTTTGACTTAATTTTATCTCTGCAATATCACGATCAAGATTTGTGAGGTTGTTGTGTCAGATGGTGGTATATAAAACCTGTTAAAACTTCGTCACACGTCGGTATCAGTAACATTTGATCAATAGGTCTTAATATTTCAAAAGTGCATACCTGAAGAGTGACTAGTCTAGATTTAAATACGATACTAACCTGTTTGCATTCGGATCTTTACGACTTGCTACTGACAGATAAGAACCTGAAACATCTACTGATCCTATTGTAGCAAAGATTGAAGTAATATTTTAGTTCACTGTTGTCCTTTAACACTACTTTTAAGAAACATGGGATGCAGTGATGAGATGCCTGCCATCATTTTACATGAAAATAATATGGAAACTGTTGAGTGATTCTTCTTCTTCTCGTCCTCAATCTACCCGAAGGTTAGCCTGAATTAGTTCAACATAACGCCTTCAGCACGCGTAGCATGACCACTGTAGAAACGAGTTTTGTCTACAGAAGAATCGACATAACGACAAATAGACAATGACAATGTGTGAGTTTGTCGATTCTTCCGTCGATATAGCCCGTTTCTAAGCCTGTCATGCTACGCGTGCTGGAGCAATCACACTCTTAGGCAATCTTCGTACAAATTTATTGAATATTTACCAAATTGTCCTTGGCTCCTTACAGAAAAAAAAGATTTGCACTTAATATAAAAGAACATCATGCATTTAATCATGTAGCGAGCTCTTTACCACTAACCTGGTGTAAATGATAAATAACCTTGAAATCGAACCACGAACCTTATACTTAGCAGTAGCACCAGCCAACAAGGCAGTCTCATCATCTGCCTAGCCTTTTTCCCCAAACTATCTTAGGGTCGGCTTCAAGTCTAACAGGATGCAGGGGTAATACGGTACCCTTTGGTAAGACTGGAACTCAGACTTTTGGCTTCTGACTACTCGTAACGACTGTCAAAGATCTACAAATGACAGCCGGGAATAACGGCTTAACGTGCTTTCCGAGGCACGGAGGAACCTCGGTATGTAATTATGGTCCACGGACCATCCTCAGCAAGCACGGCTTAACCTTAAAGATCGACCCGTGCAGCTGTTATTATTTATCCACGAGCTAACAAGGCTGTATGCTTTGCATTATTTGTTTATTAAAACTAGAGCTTACTGCACATAATAAGTTCCAACAATTATATCAGCCCACTGACACTATCCTCGAATCCAGATCCAATAAAACAATCACCAAATACAATCTTAGCTTAAAGATAAAACTAGACCAGTCTTAAATACTGTTTATTGCCTACAATCATAAAACGAGACGTAAAGTTCAGTGAGAATGTTAATGAGCTGGACAGTCATTAGTCTGGCCTTAGCTGAGACACTCCGAACGAGCTTCGAAATATGACGACCCAGATATAGAGAAGTTGTTGGTATTTTTAATTGTGACTGTTATTTGGTAATTGTTAATGGGAACATGTTTTGGGATGGTGTGTCTTAGGGCTATTAAGTATTTATTATATGTTTGCATAACGTATTGACAGATTTATCGTTTTGATAAAACGTTTCATTAAAACACCGACCTCATCGAGTTCTACATTTTTTGTTTGACATGTAAAAGTTTTTGATCAGAACTACTTACAAAAAATAATTTAACAATTTATCATATACGCAATAATAATGAGACGTCAAACATACTATGCGACATACTTGAGATGAAATTGATTAATGTGTTATACTGTTTACGTAATTTTTATGCTCTACCTATACATGCATAGGTGCGTTTTCTATTTAGTTTGTTTACGATGTTGTGGACATTGAAATTATTTAGTTGAGCAATTAAAGTCCAAGAGAAGTTTTTGTTTTTAATTCAATTTATAAAACCCGGAAGTTTTTAATGGTGCAAAACAATACACCTACATTTTCAGGATTTGTTTTCCAATTTTTTGTTTAGTAAGTGTACACCTTCACGTACGTGACATATGAGGAAATAGCGAACACTTGCACAAACACAGATAATGAATTCTATAGTTGTTATTGTAATAATTTAATGTTTTGTAGATAAGTGTGAGATTCTTTTCCGTAGGTCATAATGACCAATACCTACATAGACTGTCATCCTTTTAACAAAAAGTTTGGTAACTTCTGTATGATGATTTTATACTAATATCAATCCGTCGGCAAATTAAGCGCTTATAAAACCCTTGCGGCTGGTTATTGAAGTTCTGTGTAAACTAAATAAATAAATGCGCGATAGTGAAGGCAGTGGGGAAAAGAACGTAGATGAACCACACACTTCTGCATTACTCACTTAAAGTTACGATGACAAATGAGAAATTGGGCATCACAGTGATCCACCTCCAGCCATGTCCTGGCCAGCCGCTCACGAACGGATGGAAAGAACTGGTGGAGGTGTCAGCCCTTTATGGAATTATCCCACCGGCATTGCCATTCTGACAAAAGTTCCCAGACGTCAGTGTGTGGTTTAAATAATCTACAGATTTTTGCACGGTCACGTTGTTTTAAAAAGTCTGCGTCCGCGGTCTCTCGAGCTTAGTACATTGGAGCAAAATTCGCTGCACTTAAAGATCGACTGGAAGAACACCTGCAAGCACTTTACTGGTGCGGCTTCAGTACCTACTAACCGTCGTATACGCTTTGCATAAGACAATCAAAGACAAACGCTGGCTTTGAAGCAATTTACGTCGGACACTACATAGTGTGTATATGCACATATTTAAGTGTTGGGTAGGTACAACAACATTGTTGTACCCAACTCTTAAATATGTGTATATCAACCATAGGACAAAGGCGTGAACAGTTACATGTCATCCACCAATCTTTAAAGCTCCTCCCCAACATATCACACCAATGTATTTCCTATTGCATCTACGTCTCCAATTACCATAAAATGCTGTTCACAAGTTCAACAACTTACATTTGAATATCGTAATCCTTAAACTATTGCTTCAGCTTACATAATATTTTATGTTCACCATCTACGGCTAATATAATTTTATTTATCTATTAATCATGTTATTACATGCCCGTAAATATCCCGTTTTAATGTATGTGGAAACAAACGGAATTAAACGGTTGGTAAAACGGTTAAATGATATTTATTTCTGTCAATCGGTTTAAAATTTGTTTACGAGTACACGTCACACGAATAAATTATGTTTCAACATGAGTTGAGGTCAGTGTTTCAACGGGATGTAGCCGTTTCCTACCTGACTACGTAGAAGAAACATCAAACCAACTCGCAGGCTAGTTTTTGGTAATGTTGACATAGATGTTCTAATGTATCTAAAATTATCCTTTTACCATATTTTCGTAGGTGTTTCTTGACCGATTGCAGTCTTTATATATGTCGACAGTCCTATTATACGTAGGTACCTACTAAATGGTTAAGCCGAAGATGTGGTGGTGTACTTCAAAGGATTTATCCAAAAGCTACGAAAAAAAGAACAATTGAAATAATCTTCGGAAAATAAGCTATCCTTCAACAACACATATAACCACAATTCTTCATTTCTGAAGCATGTGTCCCCCATATGAAGAAACAACGCCTCCTGAAACACGATCATATCTTCAATTAGCATATAATGGCTATCCGTTGTTCTCACAAGAGTGGTCGTATCAATCATAGGTGTATGTTCACGCTCAATGTCGTCCGGTACCGGGCTGTAATCGACATTTCAATCTGTGTGTGACAGTAGATTTGCATATTTACTAAGCCTTTATACTTGAGGAGATTATACATTAGTGTTTGCAAACGGTACAGATTAGCTGTTGCGTTTTATTTTGGTATTTAAGTAGTTTCAGTTATTACGTTGTGCTTTTAGGGCAAACTTTACTAACGACACAGAGAGAGATCAGCACTATTTAAACCGTGTTCGTTGTCAGTATCATCTTTGCTGTGGAATATTGGTACTGAAAGCACTTGAAGGTGGCTTGATGTGATATTGAACTATTTCCTTAGCTCACGTTTGACTAGCATATTGCAGGATGCAGCGATTTGTTTAAAACGGTGTGAATTTTGTATTACTCACCTCATTTTTCTCCTTTTACTTATCCGGGTACCATTTGCACTCAATTGTCATACTCATTTAAAAAAAATGCCATACCTACACATGCGTGCCAATTGCGTATCTCTCGCAAGTGTACAATCTCCCAACCACTGCTGTACCCTTTCATTTGGGCTGCACTGTATGTAAATAGAGGCGGTTGCATGTTGAACATGTTTATATATTCATAGCTCGGTTTGTTAGTAACGCAAGGTTACGAGCTACTTCTTTGTCTGATACTGGGTTAAACTGAGATTACGCTTATTATCTTTAACGCACGATAGGCTTCGTTTGATATGCAATAATACATAATTATTTTACTACGACATAGTACTTATTTATTTATTTGATTCATTAATACTTACATTTGTTTTAACAGGAAAGACCCAAGCTAACAAAAGTAGTCATACATTGCTAATTGTCTAGTCCCAAGTAACGGGTCTGGGTAGAAGCATAAGTTACACAGTTGTTTGCGGAATTTCAGAGGCTGACACTTAGTACATACTAAGTGTCAGCCTCTGAAATTCCGCAAACGAGCAAGAAAATATGTAACGCCGAGACACACTATTGAGTTCTCTTACTGCTTATTAGTTATGTAATTTTATAGAAAAGTGTTATTATGAAAATATTTATTTATTTATTTATGTACACACAAAACACTTAAAAGAACAATACATTAAGATACAAGAGCACAAACGTACTGACATACTGAGGTACTGTAAATATCTGACATTTTGTAAAAAATATTAGGCACTATGGTTGTAACGGTACATTTGTTACCATTTAAATGACGCATACATCGGGATAAAAAATACGGTATTACTTTCCTTTATTTTGAAAGAAATTTGAATCATATTATTTTTTTATTATTTGAGATTGTTTGCTAAGATTATCATAAAGTTGTTGTAGCCATCACGGATTAAACCTGGATGAGGTTGGCCCCGAATCGTGGAGAGGGACACAAGCATAGAGAGGTCTGTGCCTGACAGTACAGGCTGTGGATGAATCTGTAAAAAGCAATGACGATTTAGATTATGACCTAGAAACAGCTACTAAAACTATGAAGAAGGTCCAACATCTGACATTCATTTCATTACAGCCATTATGTTAACTCTTGTATAATAACTTATACAATTTGTTTAACACCCGACGGTGACACTGGCCCAGCTTCAGTTAGTATTGTTAGAGCAGGTCGAGGTGAGGTCGCCAATGTTTTGTTCTAGCTCTTATCTCCGATATGAAGATAAGTCTGTATTGTTTTTGGAGCTGTTGAGTAACTTACGCACTGTTATTGAAGATTTCGATCGCTGTTTTGTGGATTTCGGCTCGAGTTGGAATCGGCCATTGTCTTTTATGCATCGTCAAGGCGTTGTGAAAGGAAACAGAGTCAATTTCTCAGAATTTGTTATCGATCTCAAGTCATAATATTATTTGCATATACACAAATATTATAGTTTCGTAATTTTATTATTAGCAGAAGCCGCCAGTCACTTGAAGTAAAATAAGAAAATTTTCAATGTCTGTCAACTTCAATACTGATGTAACGACCAATTAGGAAGACTACGATAAAACGATAAAATGATGGAAATAAAAGAAGAAGTGTTCTAAAGAGGATGGTTCCCTACAAAAGCTTGATCTATGGTATGTCTTATCAAATAACGTAGGGCGATTAGGTGGCCAGTTGGCCATCACATAAATAGAATTGCAGATAAACACTACATTCAATCAGAGGCAAACTTAAACTCTTCTAAAAAGTTAGTTAACACCTTCATAATCCTAATAATTATGATGTAAAACATAAATTCTTCGGGTCCACTCCACCTTCAGCAACAATCACACAATGGACAACTTTATCCCCCCGATCAGTTCCCATAGAACAACAGAGTCATTAAGTCCAGTCCGCCATTGTGGCACCACCACTGTATGGAAACTGATGCCTGATACGAAATATACTATGTGTGAGAAATACTTTATATTATTATGTACGAACTATTAAGAGCGTTTACGCCTAAAGACATTTCATACAAACTTCAAGTCCTTATTTTCCGAAATGACATAGTTCGCTCCGAAAGACCAAATCAGAACATAGATTATCATTTATAAGATAATAGGCACTGGTTTTAAAACCGTTTTTTACCGGACATTCGTATCTACACAATGATAACCTAGTGTTGACCGTCGAACTGTCAAATCATAGGTCTCGAGTTCGAACCCAAGACACATCTGATTTTTCGGATTCATGTGCGTATTAGTAGTACCTAGTATAATTGTCACTCGCTTCTGTGAAGGAAACATGGTGAGGAAACCAGCACGCCTAAGAGATATTTCTAGACGGTATGTAAAAACTAGATCCAGATGTCCATAGGCTTCTTTAGAAGGAGAAGAAGAGAACGACTATTTGATACGATTGACATAGGCCATCCTGTGTAGCAATCCCATGCATTGTTGAGTTTCGGCTATTTGTTGTCGCTGAAAGAATGTGTCACCTTGTTATGACCCTCTGCTCTTAACATTTTACTGTCTGCATTTCAAACAATGGAATTTCTTGTAATAAAAAAACACTAATAATTAAAGTTGTAGAGCAAAGTAATTGTTAAAAGTTTCTTTAAATATTTTAGTAGGCTGATTTTAGTTTATTCGACTTTCTGTAAATTTCGTGAAGGTTAATTACATTTTTAACCGACTTCTGAACAGTATTTTAATGAGCAATTTAGAAACGTGAAACCAAAAAGGCAAGTTCAGCATTATAGTGATTTTGATTCCAAAGCCGGACTCTTTTATGTTTACTATCATCATTTCAGCCCAAAAGACGTCCACTGCTGGACATAGGCCTCCCCCAAGTGTCGCCACATTGACATTTTGGGGGGTTTTGACATAATCGCCACGTTTGGCAGGCGGGTTGGCGATCGCAGTACGGTTGTTACAAAAACACAGAGAACGCTGCTGCCCATTCTCTGGCAAGTCCCTTACTCGCCTCTTACGACACCCACGGGAAGATATGGGATGGTGCTATTCTTTACGTCCGACACCATGCAGAACTGAAAAAAACAGAAAATGTTTATTAGGCGAACGTTCATAATTCGATACCATTGTGGAGATTTGATTTTTTGATAGGCAGTCGCTTCATGTAAAATTCTTGTACTTAGCTGCATCCAGTTATACTGGAAGCCGACCTCAAGATAGTTTGGCAAAAGGCTAGGCAGATGATGATGATGATGTGTAGATTTGTTACAGCTGAAATTAATTGATGATCGTGAATGCTAAGCATGAGCACCTGCGGTCGATTCCCGGGTCGGGCAGAGTGCTATTTGGTTTTTCCATCAGGAATTTCTCAGAAGCAGCCACGGTGTCTGGATTTGTGCCCAGTTGATGGCAATAGGCTCGCCCCCTATTACAAGGGACTCACAAACATAACTGTCGAAATGTGGCTGTACGTATTAGGTACGCTTCTGGCTGACCCTTCGAGGATTACAAGCCTGATGCTTAATCACCAATGTATGAATCTAAAACACTACTAATCTCATACCACAACGTTAAATTAACTATTACCATATACCGGTTAACTGTTACCAAACCTTAACTGAAAGGTCGACGTAACAGAAGTATATAATTTAACACTTCGGTACATAATAGCTGTTACTATTATAGTATATACAATGAACGGCAGTCATACGTATACTATAATTTGTTTATTATATTTTACTACAACTGCTAGTTATCTGTTTTTGTGTTTACTGTGTAATTTTTGGGTGCTACTTTCAATTCTGAAGGCGATGCTTTTCGTTTTTTTTTTGCCTATCAATAAGTATAGCAATCTTATGTTTGGTGTACGTGTTAAAAAATTCACAATTTAAAATCATCATTTCATAATTGTAGTAAATATAAAACGGTATTTTTTGGTTCCTTTAAAAACTTTTTACTAAATCTTTCGCCTCTTACTGAAGAATGTCATGGGGCGGAACACGTTTAAGAGTCTATTTTCTATGAATTCTCTGCTTTGGATTTTTTTGTGTTATACCAGGTTATAAACTGTCTGCGTGGTTTTTTTTTTTCCAAATCATTAACAAACATCCAGTTTCACAAATTCTTTATAATAGTAATGACAGTTTTTAATGTACTATTTTATCAGGTACTAGCTGTCCGGCACAACTTCGTTTCCGTCACATTTTCCCCGTTTACGCAACATTTTTCATTGCTGCTCCACTCCTATTGGCCGTAGCGTGATGATATATAGCCTATAGCCTTCCTTGATAAATGGGCTATCTAACATCGAAAGAATTTTTCAAATCGGACCAGTACTTTCGGAGCCTTTTCAATGCAAACAAACAAACAATCAAATTAGTTTAGACTAAAAATCTGTCATTTTCTGAATTCATGAAAAATATTTAAAGGTTGCCTTCAATTACTGTATCGTTTTTTAAAAATAACTTTGCATTCAACCTTGGTAAAAACCATAGCACGTGTGATTTCTCTAGTAGTGACCACGACAAAACATCGGAAATGTAACAAACTTGGCATCGCGTGACCAAATTGCTCACTTCCGTAGATCACAATAGTGTGGGAACGATAATACAATACTGAACAATAATTATGATTATTATTTCCATTGTTAATAGTGACGTTCACAATGTGACAGTTATTCCTCTGTGATGGATAGCTGTGTTATAATTGTCATTATTACTATTCAAAAGTGGAACGGATTATTTTTTATTAATTCTATTGTTGAAAAGAGAAAGACATAAAACGTGACTGATTTTCTCATATTGTATTAATAAAAGTGTTAGAAAGTTCACTGATTAGTTTAATAGATTAGCTGTTGTTTTTGCATTGCTCATTAATTGAAGTGGTCTCTGATAGTGAGAAAACTTTGAAAACACAAAGTGACGCAAACATCATTCAAAAATTTAAAGACATGACTGTGGCATTCATTGAAGTATAATCCATTGATGCATAACTACGACTAATCAAATGAAACTAATTTAAACCACTCTCAAAGACAATACAATGATACCGCAGCACTAATGACCGCTGTCAACAATTCTTTTAATAACCACAATACCGTACAATTTGCAACAACAACAAAGGACGCCGACGTTGTATTAAAATTGCAGCAGCCTTGGCATGGCGTGACAATTATCTTGATCATCATTTTTTATGAACACCGGATAACGTAAGTACTAGAAGTACTTTATTAAATACGTCCCGCGCAAGTTTAGAACAATCACAATCTAGATTGTATGCTAAGTTTAGAACTTAATTGTTGTTAGGTTCTTCTGTTATGTTGTAAGTCTTTGTTGGATTTTCAAGAATCATCATCATCATCAGCCTATAATGTTCCCAATGCTGGGACACATGCCTGTCTATGAGAGGAGTAGGCTGTAATCCACCACGCGGGCCCAGTGAGGGTTGGTAGATGTCACATGTATTCGAAATTTTAGTTCTAGGACATGCCAGTTCCCTCACGATGTTTTCCTTCACAATTTTTGAGGGCAGCGGTGATGAAATATATTACACAAAGTAATGCGCCTGCCTGGGTTCGAACCCACGGCTTCAAATCAAATCAAATCAAATCAAATCAAATCATCTTTATTTGTGAACACAGGTATTGAAAAAAGGTCTTATTCATACAGTTTTGTTGAACTCTATGTCCTACCAATGAAATTGGTGTACAAATATAGCAAATAATATAAAAATCAAATTATATAAAATCTCAAATTTTGTAATATTGTAAACAATGTCAATTAAATACTTACTGGCTTACTGCTCGTAAGTCAGGGCTGCCACCACTGGGCCACCGCTGCTCTCAAGAATACCTTCGAGTAATTCAGTCCTGCGTCATATACGAGTATTTCATAAATTTATCTTGTTAATAATTTATTGAAAATAATTTGACTTTTCATCTCGAGTATGTCAATATAACGAACCTTTTATTGCCAGCTACAGGTCCAAATTAAAATTAATTTTGTAAGAATCATTGAATTATTGGGTCTCATTCCTACGGCGCATCACTTGAAATTCAATGGCACAAATCATTAACTTTAATTAAAACCTTTTGTAGCATTGCACTCGTCATGATTGTAATCATCTGAACCTTTGATATGTTGTGATACATGAAAAACATAGGTACTTCACATTCAATACACATGGTTTACATTCCATACACCTGATTAACAACAATAGCCTATTAATATATTATCATCATTCTCTTGCCCAATAATTTCATACGTCAAAAACTTTTTTTTTAGCCGTATCATCCTCGATTCTTTGGTCTTCGTCAAATCTTACAGTCATCAACATTTATACTTACTCAAAACTTTCCTTACGACTTTTTCATCATTTCTCCGCATCCAATGCCTATACCAAGCCAGCTACCACACAAAGCCCATAAGCCAAATAATTATTAATTATGCCAGGAGAATCAAAAACACCAAGAGACGATCTTAGCTGGGTCGTCATCAAATCTTCTCACTTGATCACACAAAACAATGAAATTGCATCCGTATTGATTAAGCCAAGGATCGGTGAAATCTATACTTCTATACTAATATTATAAAGCTGAAGAGTTTGTTTGTTTGTTTGCTTGAACGCGCTTATCTCAGGAACTACTGATCCGATTTGATTTGATCCAATATTATAAAGAGGAAAGATTTGATTGTTTGTTTGCATTGAATAGGCTCCGAAACTACTGGTCTGATTTGAAAAATTCTTTCAGTGTTAGATAGCCCATTTATCGAGGAAGGCTATAGGCTATATATCATCACGCTACGACAAACAGCAGCGGAGCAGCAATGAAAAATGTCGCAAAAACGCGGAAAATGTGACGCAGACGAAGTTGCGCAGGACAGCTAATGATTCAATAACCATCTCCATTTTTTTTCCCAACATTTTCGGTGAATTCTATAAAATAAACAGATGTCGGGACATTTTGGCTAAATGAGATGTAAGCTTCACAGCAAGGCTACTTAAATCACTTAAAAGTTATAACTTAAGATTACCAATTGTGTTCAAGTTTATTGCTGGTATTTTGCCGATGTTCATGAACTGCCGGAATTAATGGCGATCGAAGATTTATATCTTTGCGTATCGGACTTCGCCTGCGGGCTTGATACGCGTCGAACTTAGACAAACGATTCGGAACATAATAGGGACGTGTGAGGGATTAAATTGGTCTGTTAATTGCTTCTAAATGATTTATTGATATCGACTCTAATTACTGAACAAAACATAATTTTTTATGCAGTTTAAATTACTAGCAACTAGTTTTACTTTAAGTTTAAGTTACTTAATTTTTTTTTCGTAACTCATGCGTCCAGTTTTTTTAGCAGTGGTAATATAAGAAGGATGTAATTGATTGTGACATTCGTGAGAAAAAGTGGTTTAAAATACATGTAAAATTAATTTTGAGCGTGTCTTTAGAGCGGACATGTGGTAATTTACGTGGGACACTCAGAAAGTTTTGCGAAACTAAAAAAAATTGTTCTATACGTACATATATTTTTATTAAATCTTTTCAAAGTACTTTCCACCAGCCTCTATACAAAGATTCATGCGCCTAAACCAGTTTTCAAAACACTTTTTCCAGTCCGCCGCAGACACCTCGTTTACAGCCTGCTCGAACCCAGCCAGCGCATCTTCCGGCGACGAAAATTGTATCCCTTTGAGCTGATTTTTTATTTTTGGGAATAAAAAGAAGTCACACGGTGCTAGATCAGGGCTGTAAGGAGGGTGACCCAGGAGTTTGACTGGCGTGCTGTCCAGGAAGTCCCTCGTTTTGAGTGCGGTGTGCGCAGGTGCATTGTCGTGGTGGAGCAGTAGCCCGCGGAGCCCTGTGTTTGGTCGCTTGTTGCTTATAACAGAGAAAACTTCTGGCAAACATTTGGAAGTATACCATTCGGCATTAATGCTTCTTTGATCCCGTAAGGGAATTGATACCAAGTGGCCAGTCAAATTAAAAAAGCTAGCGATCAAAATCTTACCCCCGCTTCTAGATCGCTTCACTTTGGTAGGCGTTGGCTCATTTTGAAACACCCAAACAGTCGACTGGCGCTTGGTTTCTGGGTCGTATTGATAAATCCAGGACTCATCACCTGTAACGATGTCGTAAACACGCCGAGACGAGCCTGCTTCAAATTTGTTAAGCATATCACGGCACCATTCCACCCGGGCCTGCTTCTGAGCATCGGTGAGGTTGTGCGGCACCCAGCGTGATACTATCCTCCTCACGCGAAGATGGCTGTGTAGAATCTCGTGAACGCTTCCCGATCCAATCTTCAATATGTGTTGAATCTCCTGATATGTAATTCGCCTATTGTCTTGGATTAAATTTTTCACTGCTAGCACGTTTTCTTCGGTAACAGCCGTCAAAGGGCGACCGCTTCTTTCGTCATCCCCCAAAGTTGGTCGACCGCGCTTGAATTCGTTATACCAACGATACACGGTTGCCTTGGAAGGGCCTTCATCCATGAATGCCATTTGAAGTCTATCGTACGATTCATCCGGTTTCAGGCGACACTTGAAATCGTATAAAATCATAGCTCTAAAATGTTCCCGGCGCAGATCCATATTTCAGTGAGACACAATACTTTGAATTAACTCGCAAAAAATGTGGAGGGAAATTTTGAAATTGGAACTTACTTATTTTTACTTATAAATAATCATATTTTCGAAAAACATAATAACTGGCCAGTCTCCCATATATAAAAACTTTTTTTCGCAATACTTTCTGAGGGGCCTGGTATAATGACAGTCACTTTATAAAGAGAAAGCATTTCAATTAATAACTGTCTGTATTAATTTGTCATTGCAAATTGAAATCGGTTAATGAAAGTTTAATTTTTTCACACCTAATTACACAAAACAAATAACACTGTTCATGTGGGAATAAAAATAAAGTCGTTGTGAATTTCTAAATTACATAAACCGATGTTTGGTTTACAATGACTATCAACAAGACTGACATAAGCTTTTTGACAGGTAATATCATTCCATTTGATATATAATATATTTGAGTTTTCTATCATCATTAAAACGCTAATCGGAAACTTGCAATCCTGTATACCTACTAACTGGATGCTTGTTTTGTCCAATCTACCGTTATGTTGCCGTGCTGTAACCGGGTTTCATGTTGGAACTTACTAACATATATATAACAACTACATGTATACACATAAACGCAATAAAGAATTTGTGTATGAGTTTTTAGAACGTCCACTTCGTCTAAACCATATTATGCTTGTCCTTCTTCTATATCATAAATTCATAATACCACCAGTAGTTTGCCAGTATCCACTTCAATAGAACCAACAACAAGGACAATGCCAGTTTCTACATCTATCATTAGTACCTACTCGTGTGAAAAGATTTAACTCGACCTTAATTCAAAGTTCTGATGTTTGTAGATCATGTTACGATAAGCCCATTGCTAATGCCTTGTTTGAAATCAATTACTGCTCAGTTAATAGATCAATTTCTGAGAGAATCTGACAAACCAATGCTGCTCCATATTTAGGAGCAAGTGAGTAGTTCCGTGGTTGAGATGTAGCTTCAGGCGATGTTGTTACACCTGTTTTTCGTACAATTTATTATGTTCTAATCACCTTGCTTAGAAGGTTAAGTAGGTGTTTTTTTTTTTTTTTTAACTTTGTGTCACACTTGGAATTTCGCCTGTATCGTGGGTGCGTTTACAAACATTTAAACTAAGTAACATACACAAACATCCAGATCCGGAACAACTATCTGTAGGCCATACAAATATTTGTTCCGTGCGGAGATCGAACCCGCGACACGCAGCGCAGCAGTCGATCGCTCAACCACTGCGCCAACCGTGCCGTCAATATATTCGTCGATATGTTTATGTTATGAATATTGTAGCTCTGTATGGCGTCGGACGTAAAGAATAGCACCATCCCATATCTTTCCAGGGGTGTCGTAAGGCGACCAAGGGACTTTACAGAGAATGGGCAGCAGCGTTCTCTGTGTTTTTGTAACAACCGTACTGCGATCGCCAACCCACCTGCCAAGCGTGGCGATTATGGCAAAGCCCTCCAAAATGTCAATGCGGCGATACTGTTGAATATTGTAACCACCGCTAAATGTTTGAACCGCCTACAGAAGTTCGCAGGGAAAACCTGGATGAGAATTTCACAGGGTTACATGACCTAACTATTGAAGACACAAGAGTGGAGGCCTATACTCAGCAGTGGGTGCTGATGGTGATGCGTATAATTAACCGCTATTGATACTGAAAAGGATAGGTCGATGATGATAGCTACTGAAAATACCCAAAAGAAGAGTATTCTGTTTGAATCATTTGCGTAATTTGGAACCTTGACCATGTCAATATGATTGGATGCTGTTCTCAAAGGTATAGGATACCTTTTTAAAACTCGTTATCTTGTTCATCATCCGCCAAGTTTTTTTACAAAAATACCTCAATTATCCGGACATCTCCATTATCATCATCATCATCATTATAAATTATTATTTAAAATCCTGCATTTCCGATTCCTCCCACACATATTGCACATAAGTCATAATCATTATAATATTCTGTCAGTCCCCAATTATCAATGGAGATTTTGATGCATAAATGACTTACGCCTTGAATATAGCTGCGAACTAATGCGCATGTCTTTTAAGTATTTGCATTAACAACATAATGAGGACGTGGAATGAGGAAATGTGGAGTATTATTGGAATATTTTAATATGCAATAGACTCCAAGGGATTAAGAATTGATGAGACTGTAAAAGTGTCTATCCAAAGAACGCGAGGTTGGCACAAGAGCATAGAAATGAACACATGCAAAGGGAGCTAATGTGTGGACAAAGCCGGGTTGTAGGATATGGAATACAGTAACACAGAATATAAATGCACTGACTAAAGTAATCTCTTTAATTGATTGACCTTTATCCCATAAGCGGAAACATCTTATTATGAGTACAATTCAGAAAGGGCGAGACACAAATGTTTTGTTTCCTGCCATTGACTTTTGAAACTAGGATGAGAACGTTATCCAAAATGTCGATAAACGGAAGGCTTAATCAGAACTTGTCTATAAATGGACAGTAAACGTGACATTTAAGTGTGTTATTTGCCAAATGTTAACGTCTATTAACAGGTTCAGCTATCATTAATGCTTCAGTTGCATGTCTAATTCCACCTATTCGATAGGCTATACTATATTATAATTACCTATTCAACAGCTTGTTATATACCTAAGTTAAATAGTTTCATAACCCTTGAACTGTTCGATCAGTATCATAAATATATTTAAACATGTTTAAATAACGTTTCATCATTCAATCGAAGACGAGACTGAGGAATTGATAGAAATATCGATAAAGTGCATTGAAACATAAATAGCAGAAGGTCCTAGGTTTTAACCTCGGCCCCTAGGTTTAAAGCATTAGTTGTTTTGTTTGCAGATAAGGAAGACTAGATAAGATGATTGATAAGAACCGTTAATAATAATGAATCTTGAGACGATGTTGACCAGAGCAGCAGCTCGAAGAGCACGAATACCGCCTCCGGACTCGTCGCCCCGCTCCGCCTCGCCGCCGCCGGAACCCAGCCTCACCGTGAGTGCTGTGACGCCGGCCGTGGCAGTTGCGTCGAGCGACAGCGACGAGTACTTCTCTCCGCCCACGACGCCACCACCTGTTCGTCGACGGGGAGGACGCCGGCCACCGGACGGCTTAGGACCTCGAGGCCCACCGGCTTCTGATAGGGTCCCAGCTCCCGGCGGAAGTGTGCAGCGCATGCGATGGACGCGACCCATCAACGAAAATGTCATGCGCTCATACTATGGGGCTACAGAGGGAGGAAACAACCTGACCGCGTACCGTGTTCGGATGCTCTCTCTGTTTCAGGTGCTTGAGCCAGCTGTCAACGTGTCGGCGCAACGATTGTCGGATCAGGTGCGGGTCATCCAGCGTAATCACATGTTGGATGACACCGTACTTGATCGCTTGCGAACTGAAATGCAGAGTAGTCACGTCATTGTCCCTCCGTCGCAGGCTGTGGTTCCACCACAGTCTAGTCAAATAGTCGATCACGTGGACGAGGTGAGTAATGACATGGCTACTAATGTAAGTACCCAATGCAGTGAGGAAATGAGGAGTGCTTTGGAGGGTGCGATTCGAGAATATCGGTACATGTTGCCTGAACTTAGACCACGCTTACCTCGTTTGCCCATGCATAACAGAAATAGGGCGCTGGTGGCTGTTCTCGATTCGCAGTTGTCAAACTATTTTGATAACTGCGAAGACCTCACTGATGCTCACTCAATCCTGTATTGTGCGGCTGTAGCGGCATGTCGTGTAGCTCATGTCAAATTTTCTGGTGATAGAGCTACACGACCTAAACCTGCCGTACCGGCTTGGCAATGCAGAATTGAGCGACGTATTAGTGGGGCCAGAACACTCATCGGCAAACTGATCTGCTTCAGGGAGGGCAACAATCGCCCTCGAGTGATGCGTTTTGTGAGGCGGGCATTTGCAGGGACTGATATTAGTCCTCGAGACTATATGTCCCGTATCACAGAACGCATCGACTTCCTGAAGCAGAAAGTGTATGCATGGGCAAACCGTATTCGTAGGTATAAGCGGCGGGTGGAACGATACACTCTGAATCGCACATTCCAAAGAGATGAAAGGTGGGTTTATAGGACTTGGGAGCGACCGGACCAAGGTGTGTCTGACACGCGCTTACCGGATGATGACGCCATGTGCTCGTTCTGGCGCAGCATCTGGTCGGTGCCTGTCAGCCACACCGAGGGTGAATGGACTCGGGTGGTCGAGCGAGTATGCGATCCAGTTCCAGAAATGGGGGCTATCACTATCAGCCCCCAAGACGTAGCTCGTGCAGTCCGTCCGTTGCCTAACTGGAAATCTCCAGGACCGGACGGACTGCACAACTTCTGGATTAAGTGGATCCAGAGATCGCACGCTCGCTTGGCGGCCCTATTCCAGTCAGCTTTAGAATCAGGGTCGCTGCCTGAGTTCTTAACTACTGGAATCACCCACCTGCTCTATAAATCGGGTAGTACTGCGGAACCCAAAAATTATAGACCTATTACCTGTCTTCCGACATTGTATAAGGTTCTTACATCCATTTTGAGAGCTAAAATTTGCAAACACGTTAATGATAATTCGATCATGTCCGCTTCTCAGAATGGATGTAGGAACGGGTCCCGCGGTACTAAGGAGCTGCTCCTCATTGATATGGCCATTAACCAACAGGTTCGGCGTTCCCGAAGGGATCTGTCGACATGTTGGATAGATTATAAGAAGGCCTATGACTCGGTGCCACATACATGGCTCATGAGGGTGCTAGAATTGTATAAAGTTGATGCAACACTGCGCACCTTCCTGATGTCGTGTATGGGGCAATGGAGGACAGTTCTTCGCTATCCAGGATGTCGGCATATCCAAGGGAACAGCGAACCGATAAGGATAGAGCGAGGTATTTTTCAGGGCGATAGTTTGAGTCCGCTTTGGTTCTGCTTAGCCTTGAATCCTCTAAGCACGCTGCTGGAGGATTCAGGTCTGGGCTTTCGGTTGAGGAGAGGTGGTCAGGTTATATCTCACCTTCTTTACATGGATGACCTGAAACTCTTTGCCCCCAACAATTTGCAACTGATGGAGCTACTGAAGGTAACAGAAACTTTCAGTAGCGCCATCAGGATGGAATTTGGTGTGGACAAATGTGCGGTCATGCATGTAAAGCGAGGGGGGATTGTGGAATCTGCGGGAACCCAGCTCTCAGATTCCATAAATCTTAGATCCCTCTCAGAGACCGAAACCTACAAGTATTTGGGTATGTCGGAAGCGCTGGGCATCAATTCTGTTGACATGAAGCAATCGTTGAAGGAGCGCTTCTTTGGCCGCCTGAGAAAAGTATTTAATAGTCTTTTATCAGGCGGAAATAAGGTGCGTGCCTTCAATGGTTGGGTCATGCCGGTTTTGATGTACTCTTTCGGCGTACTCAAATGGACTCAAACAGAACTAGACGCACTGGATAGGAAGGTCTGTACATTGTTGACGGCATATCGAATGCATCACCCACGTTCTTCGGTTATGAGACTGTATATCCCGCGGAGTTGTGGAGGTCGAGGCTTTTTAAACGCCAAGACTCTCCACAATCGCGAGATATGCAGTCTCAGGGAATATTTCCTAGAAGCCGACGTGGGGATGCATCGAGATGTGGTCGCGATGGACAAGGCCCTCACCCCGCTCTCCTTGGCTAAAGAGAACTGGCGCAAACCTGCAGTGCTTGACACTAATGACCGCAGGGAAGTATGGCAGAGTAAGGAGCTTCACGGACGCTACTTCAGTGCCCTGCATGGGCCTGATGTAGACCATGCAGCGTCCGTAGCCTGGCTACGTTCCGGGGAACTCTTTGGAGAAACCGAAGGTTTTGTTTGTGCAATTATGGATGAAGTTATGATGACGAATAACTACCGGAAATTTATTGTGAAGGATGGCACGGTTGACATATGTCGGGCATGCCACCGTCCGGGTGAATCGATCCGTCACATTATTTCCGGGTGTTCTCGTCTAGCTAACGGAGAATACTTGCATAGACACAACCTTGTAGCCAGGATTATCCATCAGCAACTTGCTCTGAAATACAGCCTTGTGGAATCGGAAGTGCCGTACTATAGGTATGTGCCCGACCCAGTTCTCGAAAATGGCAATATCACACTGTATTGGGATCAATCCATCATCACTGACAGGACTATTGTAGCCAATAAGCCTGATATAGTGGTGATGGATCGATCAGAGCGGCGCGCAATGATTGTTGACATAACGGTTCCACATGACGAGAACCTCGTGAAGGCCGAGAAAGATAAACAAATCAAGTATATTGACTTGGCTCGCGAGGTTGTCGACATGTGGCCTGTTGACTCAGCGATCATTGTGCCGATAGTCGTATCAGCCAATGGCCTAATTGCCAAGAGCCTCGACCAATATCTGATGAGGCTCTCGTTAGGCAGCTGGATCAAGGGCTTGATTCAGAAAGCGGTACTCCTGGACACGGCTCGTATTGTTAGGAGGTTCCTCTCTCTGGAGCCCTGACCGCCGGTAGCTTGGACCCTGTTCCCGATACCGGTGGGCTACTATTTTTATATTTTTAAATGTTTTTGTATATAATTTTGTAAAAATATTTAAAAATGTAAAATGTATGTTTATAAAATGAATAAAGGGAAGATGAATCTTGTAAAATATACTCGGAACATGTTTTTGTAAAACCTATCAAATCTTTCAAAACAATATTTATTCTTTCTTCGAGGTCAAAGACTTCACCAAACTATTAAAGCTATAAAAACATTAACATGACATTTACAAAGGACACCTCTTATTGTCTAACATTTAGTTTTATCTTCTCCGAAATCTGAAATTAAATAATTATTGTACGTGCAATATCAATATTAGTAATCGTTAATTATTGTGGAGGCGTGCCTGGCTTGGGAGCCAAATGTCACGTCCTACCAATGTGCAGTGTGCTGTGCTGTTGGAAATATCTGATAAAAGGATTGTGTGTTGGTGAAGGTGTGTTGAGGCAAAGCTATCTAATACTGTGTATTGTACTACCTTCTTTTGTCTTATTTATGGAGTTAAAACATTCAAGGGCAGAAAACTGTTTAGTTTTGATTAAGCGGTACAAGAATGTTTTTCTATTTTGATATTAGATACTAATTTGAGAAACATATTCATATTGATGATTCCTATCAAGTGGAGGTAACAAAAGGTCAGAGGGTAGGTCCTTTTATGCACCAGAGCTTTGGACCAAACATAATCGAACTGCTTGCTATCGGCATCCTAAGAAGAAGAAGAAGTAGTAGTAGATGATCACTATATTACGTACTGCCTGATGGAGAGGTAAAATAATTTGTCTTTGCACAGATCCTTACAATTGACAGTGCAAAGCTACCGAGTTCGGCCACCGTTTAGAAGTGAATGATGAAATAGTTATCTTTTTTGTTGTATAATCCTCTTATTCAAATCAATAAGAAGATATTTAAATTAACCAAGTAGTTATTAAGGTTAATAACCCTCGCTTAAAAGCAGAATATCAAAACCACATAACCAAATATTAACAATACTCCACCGTTACAACATCACTGCTCAGCGAATGTTCTGTGCGACAACTTTCGTCTGAAAAGTCCGTCGTTGCTTACTCATTCATACGAGAAGCCGCTTTAGTATCATGTTATGACTCTCTACATATTATTAGCTAATATTAGGAACTTTCACTGGCTGCTAGTTTTGTTTATTTATAATTATTTCTCTTGTTTCAGGTAATGTGTTGAATGTCGCAGCCTGTATCATCATAATAAGCTCCTTAAATCCGCGGGAAAGGTCCTACAATCAGGTTTGCCAGTCCAAATCAGTTAGGCTGATCTTGTTCCTATCAGATGGTGTTCTGTTTTCTGCATCCTTTCATCTTGTTTATGTACTAGGTCAGTGATCTTCTTCTTAATGAAAAATTCAAGAACTGGCCTTTCCACGGTACCTACATTGTAATTTATCCTATAGATCTTTGCAATATGCGTCACATCTGCCTAGCCTTTTCCGAAAAATAATGGAGTCAGTTACCATTAATTGGTTTCAAAATTAAAATAATATCTGAAAGGTTGCCTATAAATTGCATACTAAAATAACCTCTTACACAATAATACTATAAATTCTATCAGAAACATTTGATGGGGACCGACCAACAATCCAACATGGACCAACAGGTGAACGAAATACCGATAAGGCACGAATCCAAGTAGCGATTGTGTCGGAGCAATTTAATTGTTTAGCTCCTAATTTACTTATTTAGTAAAGGTGCAACCAGACTGCGGTCGACCGATGACATCGACCAGACATAGCCTAAAAAAAGTGGCATTCTATTAGTGAAAGGTCGTTGTAGAAATACGAAATGCTTTCAAAAGGATTGCTACTTTTCTGATTCTTTTTAAATTTTTTTTCTGAAATTATTTCGCTTTATGTGGACTGCCTTTGTTTGACGTCCATCAATGGCGAGGAATATATTACTAGTAACAATCGTCCAAATCCATCGAAGGTCGTTCTTCATGGATCGATCATATATACAAAATAGTTATGGAATATCGTTTATAATTTCTTTTAGGCGATTAATATCGACACTTTGATGGCGATCGACCATAGTCTGGTTACGCCTTTACTTCATGTTGTAAACGATATGCGGCTTATTGTCGATGAAATTGTAGGAAACGGCTCGTAATTACAATTGGGGTTATCGGTCAGAGGTTGATCATGTTGTGCCTAGTTACGTTGCTATTTTATCGTCCGTCTGGCCTGCCAGTTACCCTTTCACGCAGAGGACTTTCACGTCTCAAACAGAGATTAATTGACCATGTTACTCTGGACAAGTGATTAAATTTCGCTGTTTGCTGGGTTACATTAAAGGCACTTTGGAACTAAAAAGGATTTACTTTGACCAGAGGCTAAGTATTGCCATACAACGTGGCAATGCTGCGAGTCTCTTGGGCACATTAGCAGCTGACAGCGTTGAGGAGGAGTTTTTTGTCGCCCTTTTATAGTTTATCCTTATTTTAGATATTTAACTTATGAGTTTATTAAATCCTGGTAATGTACATAGTAGTTATTTAATTTAATTTATTGTGTGTAAATTTTCTTGTAAATAAATTCGTCACCAAAAGGATTTAGGTTGTGGTGTAAGTGGCTTTGCCAGCTCTTTTGTTACCTGTAACCATTCCTTGAAATAGCTTCCGTTTAAGAATTTAGCGTTCTTAGCATCATTTACTAAAGAATCATTTTAAAACTAAAACTTACTCTTAGTTCTTCCAATAAAATTACACCTCTTTATTGTTAACTGTGCTTGACCCAACCCTTTGATGTAACTTACCAAGTATGCCCTCCATAAAATAGACAATCAAATGACATCAGAATCAAAGTATTCTCATATCTGAAATCTGACATCATGAACCTAACAAACAATTTTGTCATGCTGCAAACTGTGACTTGGAATTCCTTCACCTGTATGTATAGCAGGTCGTGCTTGTTAGGTCGTAGTACCAATAAATATCTGTTCGTTGAGGTCACTTCGATAATGCATGCGAGCTAGTATCAGATTTACGTGGACATAGTTGAACGTGCTCCGTTAAAATGTAAGTTACCTATAAGCAGTACCTACGACCTCAAAAGCTTTTGCCGATATACATAGATGTAGACAAATGGAAATCAATGGAATGGATGGATTTTGGAGACTGGGCAGTTAAAGAATGCAAGCCTTAACTATAGGGAAATGGTTCCAAAATCTTTTAATACGTTTAGCAGTTACATAAAAAGTAAAGGACAGTCTCTTTTACTTTAGAATGTTTTTCTTTAGCTATAGCAATAATGAGTACATGCTGGCTCATCTGCACAATTGACCTTGTATTCATTCTTATTTCCCTTCTTTTACTTTTTGGCTACGCTTTTGTTGAAGCAGCTTTCCAGCTCTCTAATTATCTAAAGTCTCCAAACGTATAGGATATCATTGTAAGACGTGTAACAATTCACCAATCTTATCTGCCAGTTTCCTTCGCGATCTTCAATTAACCTGTGGAAGTTAGAGATCAGTTTCAGTCCTAGAATTTTCGGATATGTACAAAGAAAGCTCCACATTTACCTCAAACAAGGAAAACAACAAAACATTTATTAATGTAGTCCTGCATTTCTGCGAACCGTCCATTTTTCCCTGCACTAGATTATAATGTAAGTGTCATTGTCATTCGTCGCACGTGCAGGCATCAATAGGCTGTTTGTAGGCTTGAGAATGAGCCCTATGGTATATAATCTACATACATTATGTGTTACGACATAAGCGCTATGTTATTGTGTTGTTTATGAATTGACTTACAATTTGTTATTATGTTGTCTCGGTTTGACCAAAAGGATGGATTTGTGTTTGTTATTGGATCTAAAATTATATTCCATGTTATAAGGGGCGACGCTCTTGCCCTCCTGCTCAACCGGGCACACATTCGGACTCCGTGGCTGCTACTGAGTTCCTGATGGGAAAACCCAATTACAATTTATTTGCTTGATCCGGGAATCGAATCGCGATTGCCACCACCGAGACCAACGAGGCAGCCCTCAGGTTCATCTTTATCCATAACTAGCTGTCCGGCGCAAATTCGTTTGCGTCACATTTTCCCCGTTTTCGCAATATTTTTCATTGCTGCTCTGCTCTCATTGGTCGCAGCGTGATGATATATAGCCTATAGCCTTCCTCGATAAATGGGCTATCGAACACTGAAAGAATTTTTCAAATCGGACCAGTAGTTTCGGACCCTATTCAATGCAAACAAACAAACAAAAAATCAAATCTTTCCTCTTTATAATATTAGTTTAGATACATATACGTTCCATAATTGTATAATATACAATTGTAACACAACAACTTACAAAATACACTCTAATAGCTACGCTATATCTGATGAGCCCAATTACTGTGGATAAAATCTACAACAATGATTAATTATTCAACTTTCGCTGCTGATCGCCTCAGTGCGCTTTACGCCAATTACCTCGGACTCGTGAGCAGCCTAACTTAATTATAATTATTTAATATCACGCCGTAAAGGGGTAAGTAGCTAGAGCTACCGAGCATATTATGAAGAAGATCTAGAATGTCGCTTCTTTGTAACACGAGTGATATGACATTACACATTCTGTGGTCTAGTTGTAGACAACTATTTCAGTAACTGGGTCAAGATTTATGTGGTGTCTTGATCTGTCAAAGCCATAAAGAAGTAGACTCTAACAAATCTGACATAAAGCGGTTTATCAATTGATCAGTGAGCGAGCTTTAAAGGACTTTAGATGACTGCTTTTGCCAAGTCTGTCAAAAGGTAACACTTTTCACGTGTTACCCTTGGGCAGTATTCTGGGAACTGGTATATGACATAGATATAGGTTCCTTTTAGACCTGGATATTTGTTTGAAAAGGGCTCTATTGGTGGAGCGGATGAAGTTGATTGTATAAAAAGTACTAGTATAGACGAGGGTGTCTGGCAACACTGGCAACACTGTCATAATACGACTCCTATACCCTACAATTTCCTGCATTTCAAATCTAGACTAAAAATAAACTGGACTAGACTTAAGATTACATAACCCTAAATACAGAACCTTTGTATACTACACAAAGGCTTATATATAATGACCATTTTGATAGCGGAACTACATAACAGTAATGGTCAGTAGAATTCAATCAAAAGCTTTATTCAACGCTGTCAGAATGAGGTTAATAGAGGATTATCTAAGACTGAACTGTAATTGAAAACAAAATGTAATTTAGTACGGATATTTTTGAAATGAAAAGCAATTTAAAATGGTTATTCGTTCTGATTGTATTTAGACGAGTCGATTTTAAAGTACCTAATGAAAATCTGGAAATTAGTTTTCGTATAACGTAACGTTACTGTTATATTACTACTAGCGATCCGGCCTGGCTTTGCACATTTTCTTTACGTTTTTATTTATTGGCATTTATGTAAGTTATTCATGAATATATTTTAGACATAATTTTTCCAAATATTGGTGACAACCAGAGGTCGGAATTAGGTAGAGTTATTTGTGTACTTACGCTGATTCCATACAGCGAAAGAATAAAGTGGATATGCCTCAAATCCCGAGATTAATTTTAAAGACCCCATGATTTATTAAATAAAAAAGTTATTTACTTTTACACAATTTAGACCATCCGACATCGGATGCCCGAAATGCGCTACTCTAATGCGCACTCGCAAGGGAAGATCCATATTAATATCAACATTTCGATGCAAGTACAAAAAAAACTCTACCTAATTCCGACCTATGGTGACAACTGCATCAAAATCCTCACGAAAAGCGCCTTTAATTTATAAAATATAATTATTAAATTTAATTAAGTATAATTATATATCTATTTATAAATGAGTAGAACTCACAGTGCATTAATCGAAGAGCTAAGTTCAGGCTGTCAGCCACACAAAAAAAAAATTGCAACTTTTCAGAATTCTCTTCAAAGATTTCCCAATCTAGTCAGGAAATTAAAATTCGCCATTCCTTTACAAATAAATGTCGCAACACTATTGTGGATTAGGCTTAGCAATCAGACTGCGTTTCCACCTGCCTATCCAGGCCAGCCGGAGTGGCCTTTCGTACATTTTTAATTTCATGCTGACTGGTTTGGCTAAGATTTGTGTTGCAACGAATAATGGCGTCCTGTTTGTAGAGTTATTAAAATTTGTGACTGGTTTGTGACATTAGATTAGGTTGTTATTTGTGAGATATGCAACACTATAACGTAAATCTCGTGAGATAAGTTGAGCTAAATGATCTTTGGTTTAGAAAATTTGATTAATATCAGGTTTCAGGGTTTTTATCATAAGCCTGCCCACTTTAAACAGACTTCAAAACACGGAGGAAAGTTTATTGTAAGCTACTTTACCAATAGTCTTTTTTATTTACTCTTCAGCTCTTTTTTAATACCCTTGCTGTAGCAATATTTAATGCTGACAGCACAAGAATAGTAATTGTGTTTGTATTGTTTTACCAAAGATGGATTTTCAACAGAAATGTAAATTAAAAATTTGGAAAGAATAATTTCCAACCGTCAACGAAAGCCATTGTTTGCGTAGCCGTCTGCACATATAACAAAGAAACTAGAAATATAAAAACAGTGAACTAAATTTATGACAGCTAGGTATTAGTGACAGAAATGTTTGCACATATGTGTGTGCGCAGGCCCTGGGTGACGACGCGGTGCAGGCGACCCCATTGCCGGTCACTGCACGCGGGTAGTAAATGCAGGTGCTGCTAGGGATGTCGTGAGCTTGTATCAATAAATAGGATAACTGGCGATTTTTTTAGGCAAATTTAGAATAGAAGTAGATCAGCGGTTTTTGTTTTATTTTTTGTTGTTTGGGTAGTTTATAATTAAAAATAACAATAACAATGTGAATGACGACAAGGCATTTTTAAGACTGTGCAGTTAACAAGAGAACTTTTACTGGAGAACTTATTTTTGGCTACTGAAATTCTGCCCTTTCCTGTGTGTTGTTCCTAGGTAGGTGGGATAATTATATCAATCTTTTTTTAATTATGATTTCTATCTTGATTGATCTTGCGCGTCTTCAAAGATCAGATTATTATCTCTTATTTCAGATCGTATTACATTCGTCATTAATGTCAGGGTTAGTCAGATTTAATTATTATTCTAACGTCAGAATTTGAAAGTATTATTATTTAAGGATCAATCAAACTAACATATGGCCGAGACAAATTTAAAGAAAGAAAGAAAAAGTATTTATTTAATTACAGCTGTCAATCAACTGCTGTCACCAGGCACTGGCAAATATTACGTAGTATATGTACACAGGTGTCTGTCTGGAGATGTGTCTGCCATTTGTCCCTATTTTCTAACTTGTTTGGGCACTACTACATCGATATTTCCTAAAACTTTCCCAACCCTACAGTAACGGTGCGAACAGTCCACTTACTACCGTGCGATTGTAAGCTGAAGTACGTACCTCTCTATTATAGTGCGTTCTACTCACTACAATACTAACACACTACTATAGACTTGCAGTTGATTGTGTTAGTGTCTTTATATGCGTGGTTGTACTTACTACTAGTAATGTTTGGTTGGGTGATTAGCTTGGCTTAGGAAATTGGTATTCCGTGTAATTTGTTTCTCTATTTTATACGAGGTGTCTGAGTTAATGTGGATTGATTTGACTAACGTTTAAAATTGAAACTGGATGGTATCAGTCATGATAATTTCTGTGTTACTGACATCTGTTACTTATCATCATGAAAAGAGGTAAAGTTTTGGATGTAGTGAACAATTCTCGATACTGCTGATGCGATTCCGAAAATTCTTTCACTGTTTTGAAGCTACATTATTCTATCATATTTATAAATTGTCTATGAGATAATATCTGACTATAACGAAAACGAAATAGCGGGAAAAGCCAGTTGAGTAAAACTTTGGTTACCACTTCGACACGCACATTCACTGTGTAATATATAAAAAGTAAATAAAAGGGTTTTTCTCGACCAATTAGCATCGAATATGTCGTTATGTCAAACATGTCACTTTCTGCTTTCTGTTACCTTTTCTCGCATTGTTCCCACAATTTCTCCGAACGGATTTCAAACTTAACAAAAAACTAACTCTAATTAATTAATTCAATCACAATTAAGGCATTCTAGGCATTACTAAACTTGATTGTAATACGTTTCTTTGAGTAAACAATGCGTATGCTGTGCAATGGTATATATTGCGAGGTTTTTGCCAAATTGCGGAAAAAGGAATGCAATCTAGTGTTACGATTGTATCTGTGAGAACTGGCGAACAATTATGCTGGGAATATGTCAGGTGGCAGGTGCAATGTTGGAGCCAACTGTTGGACCAATATTGCGTATTTGGTCTCATTATGTTACTTGAGGAAACTCCACCCAGTATTTCCACATATCGAATGATATCTTAAATCATGAAAATAAAATAATTTTATTGGTAAAATAGCATCGTGGATCTCTTATTTGTGTGAGACATAATAAATTCCTACTTATTTTACATTCAGAAACATTATTTCTGTCCATAAAGCCTCATAATACCAAGTATAAATTAATAAAGAAGCTTTTGCCCTTTTACAGTTTACACAAAACATTAAACCATATTCATAGCTTCCTTCGTAGGTTTCTCATCATAAATATTTGTTTATTTAACAATTCAAGTACAATGTACAGAGGTGGAATTAATGCCATAGGCGTTTTCTACCAGGCAACCTTTTGGTGATCCATTGACAAACAAAAAAAAAATATATATTTATTAAAATAATAATATTTTTCTCATTAACATAAACGAAACTGTTTCTCGTGGCTTGCGAATAAGTGTTCAGAGAAATCTTAGAAAGGATGCAAAGGAAATAAAAACGGACGGATTTAATAATAATTAAGTACCATTTTCAACCGCACTTGAAGGCCAAAATTTATAACGATTGTAACTTATAGCTTGGCTAAGCATTATTCCTGATCCTGCCGGTTAACTCTCCAACAGTAAGTGCAGCATAGAGACAGTAAAGCACGTGCTATGTAACGTTTATAGATCTCGGAAGTTTACTTAGGTACATTGTGGAATAACTGGTTTTACTAGATGTTAATTAGTAATAATTAATTTACCTAGTTAACGCTTGCTTTTAAGGTGTGTACCTAGATTTACTAGTTTTTCCGGGTACATACTTTGTACTAACTTCATTTTGCATTTCGTGGTGCAAGTGAAGTGTTCGTGTTGTAAAGAGAAATATGATAAAAAAAACGGGTTGCACTCCGGGAGTGCCGGCAGAAGTGAAAACTTGAATAGTAACGTTGTGCATTTTTGGATATGGTTAGGAAATAATTTTGAACGAATTGCTTTAATTATCTAGTTCTATCATTTATGTGGTAAAATACAATATTCATTTATTGCGCTATCATACACAAACATGACAACTTACATTACATAACAAATTTAACACAGAAATATTACGATACGTTTTACGAATTTTACCTCTTTGGAGAAATCGAAGGTTTTGTTTGTGCATAAGATAATTATCCAGTTTTGGAAAACCAAACTCAATGACAGATGTCATAAAGTTCAAATTCCTTCGCAACCTAATGTCAATTCGTCTTACGAATTTTCGATCAGGACACGTGACCTGACGCGAGTTTAAGATTTTATACCCATTACAGAAAAAGTGCTCAACGCCGCTAAAGAAGTTTTCACTTCAATAAGTGCGTCAGTATATATTTTTTGCACCATTTTAACAAAATATTACAAACATGATAGTTTTTGTAATATTTTGTTAACAGGATATTTACCATGTTTATTATTTGTTATGAGTTTCCGATATTTCGACGCTGTTGTAAACGCCATGATCACGGATAAACTTAAGATATTGCGGGTGGGTGTTTATGAGCAGACAAATCGATCTGCCCTCTTTCTTGTTCGTGTTTTGCGATCCGTACCACTAGTCTGGGTCACTCCCAACTCGATTCTGTTCCCGACACACGAAACTCACTGTGTCCACTCGCAAACTTTTTACGGCACTTTTCAGGTTATTTTTCTCAAAACTAATAAAAAACATGGTAAATATCCCGTTACAAGTGTTATTGATAGTGTTAGTGACCATGTCAGTTTAAAAACTTATATATTACTAAGTTTATTAGGTAAATCGTGTAGTTACAATTTGAAACCCTTCCCACTTAGTTTAGATTAGAATACTAAATCTATGTCCGGGGACATAGATTTAGTATTCAACAGCCAATCAAAATAGCCAATCTCATTAGGACATTTAGGCTGTTGACCGCTCAGTTTAGGCATTTAGTGTAGATGTAGGTAAACTAGAGTGGTCTAGCGACTGGCGAGAGGCGCATAGCTCGGATTCTACCTTAGACGATCCAACTGACCACCTAATTTGGAGCGCTAAAATGTTGCTTTGCTTATTATGGAGTCGAGTCGATTTCTATATTTTGGACTTGTGATTTGATATTTAATCAATTAGAGGATCGTGTTTGTATTCAATTAATTATGTGGTTTTGTTTTCAGCGTGATTATACAGTATGGTGCCTAGTGGCAGGGTACGATCTATCTTTGCGTGAATAGATACACATTTATCATCATTTCAAAGTGTTATTGGGTTTTCCGTCAGGAATTTCTCATTCAGTAGCAGCCACGGAGTCTGGATTTGTGCCCGGTTGATGGCAATAGGCTCGCCCACATTACATGGAACTTTTAAATTAACTGGCAAAATGTGGGTGTTTTATTAAGGCATAACTCTACCTAACCCTTCGGAGATTACTGCGTGATGTTATGTTATGTTAATCATAATTTTATCAATTCGTACTGGGTCCGTGTTTGGAGTAACGCATCCTCTAATAAAGAGGAGCTCTCTGTTCCCATAGTGGGAAATTATTGGCAGATTATGTTAATTAATTATCATTTGACAATAGTTTTCTTTTAAAAGAAGATAAAAAATATCAGTTCGTTTAGTTGCATTCTTGATTACGCGTGATTTCACGTGCTTATCAACCTCAATCAAGACAACGTATCATACTTTTTATCAGAACCAAATCACGTCATACTCACCTACCTACTTCACGTACATTTCAGCACATTTCTTACGCACAGCAACATTTTAGTGTATCGTTACGAAAGGTAAATTTTCCCAGCCTTCGGACCCTATGAGTACGTACGTACTGTGAACTCTTAGCATTGTGAAACTGATAGATCTTGGAAAGGGATTTAGCCAATACTTTGGTAAATTGTTGTAACTGGTCTTTTGGCATTTTGTTCTTAAGAATTCATGGGAAAGGGGCTTTCAATTTTCGAGACTTGAGTCTTAGAATAATAGAATAGTAAGAGATCTGTCATCTTAAAAACTGATGTCGTGTTCTACAATGGATCCTGCGAGGTTTAGATAAGATCTAAAAGCGCTGTGACTTTGTTTTCAATGTGACAGGATCACACTGAGATTGGGCTTTTTGGCTTCGTAAAGGATCAGTTTAATTTGTCTGATTTTTTTCATATGTTTACTTTTTACACAAATTGTGTTTTCTTATTTTTTTATTTTATTTTTGTGTCCTGTGTGAGTCTTTCTAAAAGAGTTATCTAAACGATGCAAGGTTTCTGCACATGACATGTAATTTTAGTAACTCTTAGTATCATTATTACTTCCACTCAAGGGAAGGTACGCCACTGGCTTAAAAGTTGCACTGTAAAATTTGTCATAATGGTTAATTATATTAGTGACATCGCTCTGGTGCAACAATCAGTTTTGCATTTTTCGGAAGAAATGTTGTTTTGGTTCTTCAATAATACCTCGAATAAGAAAGACTCGTTTTCTTCTGCCAATAAAAACTTTTCAGAATTTATAAATATCAACAAACTGGAATATCTTTTACATAATTAATTAGGTACGACTTGAAAGGTTCATGATAAGAGCGACTAAATTGAACAATGAAAGAAGTAGTAAAAAAAAACAACTAGAAAATAGATTAACTATGAATGACTGCTATCAAATTACCGACTTAATTAAAAACGTCTTTGTATTCAAAACTATTTTAAATTAAAATAACTTATCAATTGTTTCCATTTAAAAGCCTTGGCACAGAATGATCATGACATCGCGTGTTAAATGTTAATCCTTAACTACTACCTAATTATTTGATTACAATTACATCGTAATCAATAGTTGTTACATTACAGTGATTGTAATTACAATTGTAACCTACAGCTGTCTTAACGAACGTGTAATTATAATATTTCAAATGGTAACACTTTCTTTGGTACTAAATGATACAAATGTATGTTATTATTTTTAATTTGAGGAGTGTGTAATGGTTTTGTATGACAGCTCATTGCCATTTGCACACCTATTGTTACGGAGATTTAATTATAGTAGGTAGAAGTCATGTTTGTAAATTTTGTAATATCAGAAGCCGTTTCTCAGCTGCATTGGAAAAGGCTCACTGTGTAACTGCATCTTGGTTTGGAGGTTTTTTCTCTGGGAAAAGATTAAACTGGTTTCTTATTAAACCCCAAAAAACCTGATAAGCCGTTGGTCCCGGCATTGTAGATCTTTGACAGTCGTTACGAGTAGTCAGAAGCCAAAAGTCTGACATCCAGTCTTACCAAGGGGTATCGTATTACCCAGTTACTGGGTTGTGGAGGTCAGATAGTCGCTTTATGTAAAATACTAGTACTCAGCTGCATTGTTAGACTGGAAGCCGACCCCAAAATAGTTTGGGAAAAGGCTAGGCAGATGATGATGATGATCTTGGGTAGTAAGATAATAATTTTTATGACTGCTTTTGTGTATGGTGGTGTTTATACAGGCCTTTCCTTCCTAAATTCAGTTGAACTCACTTTTCACCTACATAACATCACGACTGGAATCCTCGAGAGTTAGGCAGAGGTGTAGGCACCTATAGAATGTCCACATTTCACCAGTTATGTTTTGAGTCATATGTAATAGGAGGGGAGACAATTGCTATCAATCGCGCACATGTCCAGACTTCATGGCTGGTACTGAGGAATTTCTGGTGAAAACCCAATAACACTTTGTCCTACCTGGGAATCGAACCAGGACCTCATGCTCAGCATTCGCGCTATTGACCCTTGCCTAACATTCATTGTATTGCCTACTTATGTGTTACTACCTACACATACTTTAGCTTTTGTCACTCTCAAGCTCACGGATTATAGCTATTTCCGCTTAAAGCAGCTTTTCTCCGGTATTTTCATTACGGCACATCCTCCGGTTACGCGATGGTTACGCAACTAATAGTCGTACGGTTGTTGTGACCGCAGGGAACCGGTTGCTGCAACGGATCGAACAACCACACCGTTATCCTATGGATTGTGGTGTAAAACAGGAGGTATAGGAGATAAGTCGGGCAAGACCTTAAAGGCAGTTTTGCATGTCTTCTATCTCTTATAGTAGAGAGACAATTCCTGTAATGAATGGCAGTACATAAGGACATGTCATGTGTCAATGTAGGCTTTAGTAATCTCTTAATGGTTCTTATTGAAAAATACAGAAGGCAGAAAATATTCAGCGTCCCAACTCTATTTTCGATTATTAAAATATTTTTATTTAGTAACTAATGCATCAACAAATAGTGGCAGTTCACTAGAAACAGTCAATTATTTACAACATATAGATTTTGTTTGACAACAAATATTATTTATACTTGCCCTTATTATTTATATATGCCTGTTACTGATTGGCTGAATAGTAATAGGATATAATTTTTCTAGTTTTACAAGAAAAAGAAATCTTTCAGTCCAAAATTATAATGACAAGTGCGTAACAAAAAGAATATCGAAAATAGACAAAACGTGAAAAAGTAAAAATATAAAAAGCATAAACAATATAAAAAAGGCTCCAATCGGCCACATGCTCCCTTTTTTTAAAGAAGAACAACTTTCTTTAATGGCCGCCTTAAAATGCCCGTTTGGGTCCGAACATCCACCACCCGTACCACCCCATCACGGCCCGGGTGTAAAGCAGCGATCACGCCTCGTGGTTCCCCTCGGCAAGTTCCCGTCACCGATGAGAACCGGGTCCCCAACCTTGACGACGACATCTACTCCCGGCACACGACGGGGCGCCAAATTGGGTAGATATTCGGTGACCCAACGACGCCAAAAATGATCACTCAGCCGGAGTGCCCTTCTCCAGCTGCTCCGACCAATCAGTGCGGCGTCCGTCAGGTCTGTAGTTGGGAACGGACGGCCCGATGAGTCTCCCAGCAAAAAATGGTTGGGGGTAAGCGCCTCCGGGTAATTGCTCTCGGGGGAGATGTGCGTCAGCGGGCGTGAGTTTACCACCGCCTCGGCTTCGGTCAGTAAAGTTGCCAGAACCTCTTCTCTTGGAGTCTGCTCTCTCAGTGTCACCTTCAACGCTGACTTAACTGACCGAATCAGCCTTTCCCAGGCCCCTCCCATGAAGGGCGCCGATGGGGGAATAAAACGCCATTTTATTTTTTCATTTGCTGCAAACTGTGGAACGGCGGCATCGTAAAGAGCTCTTAGTTGTCGGTTTGCTCCCACAAACGACGTCCCGTTGTCGGAGAATATTTCGCTGGGCGTACCACGACGAGCGATGAAGCGTCGCAAGCACATAATGGCAGAGTCTGCGGATAAGCTGACTACGATCTCTAGGTGGATAGCTCTGGTTACCATGCACGTAAATAGGGCGACCCATCGCTTCTCCCGCCTGCGTCCAATAGAAATTAATATGGGGCCGAAATAGTCCACACCTGTATAGGTGAAGGCACGTCGATGATGGGCGAGTCTCGCCTCTGGCAAATTTCCCATGGGTGGTTGTAAGGTTGTGCTTTTCAGCAGCTTGCACAATTGACATCTATGGACCACTGACCGCACGGCGTTCCTCAATCCGAGAATCCAGTACGACTGCCGCAGTTCATTAATTACAGTTTCTGTATTGGCGTGGGCAAACTTGACGTGATAATGGCTGATCAGAAGACGTACAGCTGGCTCCTTGCCACTTAGAATAATGGGCTGCTCATCAGAAACAGCAGAAGTTCTTCCTGCGAGATGTAAAAGTCCGTCTCTGAGTTTTGGGGATAAAATGGCTAAACGACTTTTCTTGGGAACGGGCTGTCCACGTGTCAGACAAAGAATTTCCTCTCCGAAGGCGCTAATCTGACTCCTCCCCAAAATGTGCCTCTCCGCGCGGATGATGTCCTCTGAGACTAATGGCGCTGGAGCAGAAGAAGCATCAGACCGCAAATCGCGCTCCGGCGCGTTTACAGACTCACAAATTCCCCGAACCCAAAAATTTTGAAAATTATGACCCCGATGTTTGAAAATAGAGGCAATGAATTGATGAGTCCTGGCTGTTGCCCTTACCAGCCTAATCCAAGAACTAAAATGAGTGATGTCACCTACAACTGGTAAAGGTAACTGATGTGAATTGATAACATTAATGTACTCTGCGACACGTGATGAATGATTTAATGATTTTGAATGACGAAGAGATGGCTTGAGTTCTTCCTCTACAAGAATTACTGGCGTTGCGACTTTGGGCTCTAATGGCCACTCAGAAGCGGAAGCTAGGAGGAAATTTGGGCCAGATACCCAGCGTGGTTCAATACTGGCTTTCCCCCGCGTCGCATCGTCAGCTACGTTAAGTTCGGTAGGAACCCAATGCCATTCAACTACACTAGTGCATTCTAAAATCTCTCCCACGCGATGAGCCACAAAAGGTTTATAGTTTCTCGCATCGCTGCGCAGCCACCCCAACACGGTCATGGAATCACTCCAGAAAACTCGTCGGTTAGGCTTAAAGCGGTGGGCCTCGCAAATCCTAGCGGCAAGTCGAGTGGCTATCAAGGCACCTTGGAGCTCCAGGCGTGGGATCGAAACTGGCTTCAAAGGAGACACACGTGCCTTGCTAGCTATAAGTGCAAGTTTCACGTCACCGTTGGGAAGCACGAATCTCCAGTAGGCAACGGCGGCGTGTGCCAGCTCGCTAGCATCACAAAAAACGTGTAGCTCCAGTTCTGAAAAACCGCATAAATTGTAGCATCTTGGAACTTTCAGTTCCGAAATCGATTTAAGGCATTCGAACCATTCGAGCCAAGTTTCCTGGTCAGCCTGTGATAGCCTCTCGTCCCAGTCAAGATTCTTACGCCATAAATTTTGAAACATAATTCTACCTCTCACTACAATGGGTGCTAAGATACCTAGTGGATCGTAGATTCGCATGACCTGGGCTAAGACTACGCGTTTTGTGAAATTGCCTGAAGTATCTTTGAGGCCCGGGTTGAAACCTATGATGTCTTGAGCTGGTTTCCAGATTAAACCTAAAGTCCGTGTTGAGGTAGCTGAGAGTGGTAAACTACCCAACTCTACACTGGAACGATTGGTTAGTGAAACGTCAGACAACAGCTCGTTTGGCAATCGATTGAGTGCGCCAGGCTCATTCGATACCCAACCGCGCATCTCGAATCCTCCACGCTTATGAATCTGTACAATATCGACTGCCAAACGAGCCGCGTCCTCCGTGGGGATATCTACACTTCCGATGAAGTCATCCATGTATGTATCAGATGTAATAGCTTCCACAGCTTGTGGGAACTCGCTTATGAATTCCGATGCGTTTCGGTTGACAATGTAAATAGCCGTTGATGGGCTGGAGCACGCCCCAAAAATCATAGAAGACATACGATAGGTCTTTATTGGTCCCGCAGGATCATCGCGCCAAAGAAATCGCTGAGCATCTCGGTCGCACTCTTGTATTTTCACCTGCGGGAACATCTCCTTGATATCGGCGGTCAAAGCAATTTTTCCCTCCCTAAAACGCATCAAAATTCCTAGTAGCGGTTGTAAAAAATCAGGACCCGACAGAAGCATAGAATTGAGTGATACACCCTGTACTTTAGCAGCCGCGTCGTGAACAATACGAATTTTTGCCGGTTTGTTGGGATTTACCACACCAAAATGCGGCAAGTACCAACAAACTGATGTGGGCGACTGTTCTCCACACTCCTCAGCATAACCCTTAGCTAGCATGTCCTGAATATTAACCTTGTAATGTTTGGCGTATTTAAGATCCTTTGACATTTTCAGTTCAAGGCTTTTATACCTAGAAAGTGCCAATGGATAGCTCTCGGGAACAGCAAGGTTATTCGCCTTCCACAATAAGCCGACCTGGAAGTGCCCATTCGGTAGGCGTTGGGCTGTATCCTCTAGAATACTGAGAGCGCGCTGATCGCCTGCACTGCGAGGCTCATGTTTCGTGATACCGATCGCGTCTAACCTATATTGTTCCTTGATGAGGACTTCCAGGTCATGCTGCGGACGCTCACGTAAGGATACGTGGCAGGCAGTCTCCACTAAAGTTGTCCGGCTGCTTGTAAATCCAAACAACACCCACCCTAACAATGTTTTGATGGCGACAGGCTGGGTCTTTGTGCCTTTCCGGACCTCGGATGCTGTTATCAGGTGCCAGTTGTCGATACCTATCAAAAGTGTAGGCTTTGCTCCGGGGTAGCACATCTCCTCAACTATTCCAGACAGGTATGGGTAGCGACGTAAAGAATCGCGGGTGGCCGATTGGCTTTGCAGCCCTAAGTTTTTAATTGCCCTTGCCCGCTGGATTAAGAAACTCTGTGAGGCTGATCGGCCTTTTATTGGAGGCGATGTCAGCATCTATGAAAGTAGCCGTCGACCCGTCGTCCAGAAGGGCGTATGTGTCTACGCTCCCAGTCGGCCCGGAGACTGTGACGGGTGCTACCTTTAATAGTGGTGGAGGTGCAAGTTCGATTTGAGTGTTGTTGACAGCTACGAGAACCTGGTCAGTTTGTTCAGCATCAGTTTTAGTCCTAGGTTCAAGTTTGTCCTCCTCCTTCACATGAGCAAATGCTACAAACTTCTCATTATGCAAAATAGTGTGATGCCTACGATTACAATCAGTTATTGTGCAACTAGCCTTATTTTTGTTACAAAACCTAAAATTGTGTGGAACTTTTTGAAGACAACGATAACAGATTTTGCTGTCTTTGACGAAACGCCATCTGTCATCGACTGTCAAAGATTTGAACGTCGGGCAATTTGACAACTGATGTTCACCTTTGCAAAATAAACAAACATTTTCCTGTTCGGATGTTTTTGCAGGCTTTGATTTATAATTCTTAGGTGAATCTAAAGCCCCTGCTCCAGACTCTGAAACGGCATGTGCTCGCTGTTTCTGTGAAAGGGTTGATGTAGATGATGTCACCTCGAATACGGCACCGAATTTCATCACCAAATCAACCTCTCGGTTTAAGAAACGCGATAATAATTCCACTCGAGCTAGGCTTAGGTCGTCGTGATTAGCAGCGAAATCCAACCATCGCGCGCGCAATAATGGAGACAGTTTGCTAAGCAGCGCTCCAAATAATTCAGGAGAACGTAAATAGTCACTGTGCTGCAATAACTTAGCAACTTCGACACAATTGTGCACACGGGTGGTGAAAACATGTAGATCTCTTACCTACGGCCCAAGCTTGGGCAAAGCCTTGATTGCGCTCACCTCCTGTAGGACAATTTGTTCAGGCCTACCATAGCGACGATCCAGGGCTTCCATAACGTCGTTGGCGTGAGGTGCCAATACTAACAGCATGCTGACAGCTTCACGCGCCGCACCTTTTAGGGCTTGGTTCAGGCGTGCAAGGTTTTCCGTATCTGTGAAAGCACCTACCGTATCCTGAAAGGCCCGCTTGAACATAAGCCAATCAAGTGGAGATTTACCCTCAAAACAAGGAAGTTTTATAAAGCTTTTATTATTGTTGGGGCCGTTACTCTTTGCAAGTGCCTTTAGGGCCCCCACTAACTGCGTAACTCCAATTGAGTTGTCTTCTCGATGAATATCAGTGGCAGCAGCCCTGTTACCCCCGCTAAAACTGTGCTGAGGTAATAGTGCAGGACTCTGTGCTGCGATACTCTGCGAAACGACGACATCGTTACGTAGTGGAAAATCCTGAGAACACAAGATAACGGTAGCATTATTAGCCCCTACCTCACATCCATTGTTGGATTGAAAACCTTTCATAGATGGCTCTCTCTCTTGATGCGAAGGTATTTTAGTAGGAAGGGCCGTACTATCTAACCATTGTTTGATACTGGCGCGGCTCCACCCACTGTGAGAACCGTGGTTACTACAATCTGCCTCAATAGCGGCTAGCTCAGCCCGATATTCCGCTTCAGCAGCTTTGCGCTCTAATTCAGTCTGCCTACTTACTACGTCTGCCTCCATTTGGGCAATTTCTAACTGAGCCACGCGACGAATGTGTTGCGCTTCCGCAGCTGATTTTCTGGCAGCAACCATCACGGAAGTGCGACTGGTTCGGCTAGTGTGAGTGCAGACAGAATGAGCGCTCGAGCTAGGCTCTAACTCAGAAGAATGTACCTGTGAATTCCCTGTGGTAGTATGTGTAGGGGGTTCTGGAACGGCCTCACTACTCGACTGGGTAGGTATATTCGAGTCATTTTGTGGCAGTTTTGTCTGTGACCTCGTCACTACCATTTTTTTTACTGAAAAAAAAAATGCTGAAAAAGAAGACGAAAGAAGAAATTCCTGTGGACTAGTCTTTATACTAGACACTAGTTCGATCGGTAGAAGGACCACTTATGTTACTGATTGGCTGAATAGTAATAGGATATAATTTTTCTAGTTTTACAAGAAAAAGAAATCTTTCAGTCCAAAATTATAATGACAAGTGCGTAACAAAAAGAATATCGAAAATAGACAAAACGTGAAAAAGTAAAAATATAAAAAGCATAAACAATATAAAAAAGGCTCCAATCGGCCACAATGCCCTTCTACCTAAATATGATAATCACCGCTAAATACCCTCTACTTACACCACACAAAATCGTGACACAAACTAGTAAAGAACGTCTGCCTGAAAAACCGTGAGATTACGAACAAATCCGTGTATTTCGCACGAACACTGTTTACATAACCTTATGCAAGTTACATGTAAATAAACTGAATGTAACGCGTTTTATCGTATATTGAGCAACGAACTAAATTGTGCTCAAATGTTTGTTTATTTTACGGTCTCTTTATTTTATGGAGTGCGAAGTTGTTATCAGTGGATACGTAACTAGAAAGTAGACGTAAAGCGTACAGAATAGTTACAGCTTAGTAGAGTTAGAGATCGAATATAAATTCTCCTGTACGTCATAGGAGTATGAGGAAAGGATCATTAATAGTTAACAGTTGCATGGGAGATGTAAAAAGCCAATTAATTATCTAAACTAATATTATAAAGAGGAAAGATTTGATTGTTTGTTTGCATTGAATAGGCTCCGAAACTACTGGTCCGATTTGAAAAATTCTTTAAGTGGTATTTAGCCCATTTATTGAGGAAGGCTATAGGCTATATATCATCACGCTACGACCAATAGGAGTGGAGCAGCAATGAAAAATGTTGCGAAAACGGGGAAAATGTGACGCAAACGAAGTTGCGCCGGACAGCTAGTTAGTTATAAGTTTTTTCAGCATACCTTCTTCCTTTGGGGATATGCCATTTGTCTCAGACCTAAAACTATTTATAAAAAGTGAAGTTAAAACTGGATTTGTTACAAATTTTGAATAGGAGAGAGAGGTTGGCGCAGTGGTTGAGCGATAGGCTGCTGAACCACGTGTCGCGAGTTCGATTCCTGCACGGAATAAACATTTGTATGGACAACAGGTAGTTGTGCCTGGTCTGGCTGTTTGTGTACCTATGTAAGTTAAAATTTTGGAATAGGAGAAATATCAAATGTGGATACAGGAGAAATTTCAAATGTGAGGATAAGAAAAAAAAAGAAAGAACGTTCTGTTAGTTTGATTGTGAACGTATCTGAAATAGATGATGATTCTAGAACTGACGAGTTCTGATTGTATTTGAAAAAAGTTGTCTTTAATGACGGTAGTAAAGCTTTCGTGTAATAAAAAATACTACTGTAAATAACTATTTATTGCCATATAAACTTTCCTATATGATGGGTTATCAATAATAACCACTTCATAATTACTCGTCGGACATTAAGTTTTCAGTTTCTCTAGCGTGTGGTCGGTGAAACCCGTCCGCGACTCATGCGCAGCTTTTTACCTATATCAATAAAAATGAAATTAGAAATTTATATTCGATGAAAAAGTCAAAAAAGATGACCGGACTCCGGAGTGATAGTCTATCTATATTTTATATACCTACGTAATCGATCATGTCTGTCGTTTGTGGGGATAGTAAACCATACCTGTCATGTGCTCAGTGTGGTAGATAGATAAAGAATAGGCTAGGCTAGTTCAATTTGGGTACTGTACGGAAAGTGGTTTGTATTTTTTTGCATAAATCCATAAAGAAGAATTACAGAACATTATTCTTTCCAGGAGAAAATAATAAATGATGTATATTTTGGTACCCCTATCTAGCAAGTTTGTCCTCTTTTTTCAGAAATTTTCAGGGTAGTTATTAAAAATCTTATTTTTAATTGTTTGCTGCAATGTTAAACCAAACTAGTGACTTATAATTTTTACGAACCCTGTTTTTATTTCTGGTTAGCCTGGTACGTGTAAATATAAACAAAAGAGTCACGCATAAAGCGGATTACACACGACACTTTCTCTGCACCGGCGTGTCAAGGTCTATGTGTTAAGTTACACTTATTGTCTTAATCGGGAACCGTGAGAGTAGGCTTTAATGTCGGTGATGACATTGAGGCGTATGTGTAGCTGTGTACTCAGCGGAACGTATAATAGGAGGCTTTTTAAATGAGAGTACATCTGGCTTTGTATTGGCAGTTAAGGTATGTGTAGTGAGAGTTGCAGCAACGAATATGCTCAGTCGTTATACTTTAGATCTATGCTGTGTCAAAATAATAAAACGCTGCCAAAGTCTAGTCTTAAAGATTAAAGAGATTCGTTAAAATAGTTTTGATGGCCTGTCGTTACCTATTAGTCACAGACATATGTTAGAATTTACTAAATTGTGCGAAATTTACTACTGTATGGTGTCGGACGTAAAGAATAGCACCATCCCATATCTTCCTGTGGGTGTCGTAAGAGGCGACTAAGGGACTTGCCAGAGAATGGGCAGCAGCGTTTTCTGTGCTTTTTTGTAACAACCGTACTGCGATCGCCAACCCGCCTGCCAAGCGTGGCGATTATGGCAAAACTCCCTATGTTATGTCAATGTGGTGGAACTTGGGGGAGGCCTATGTCCAGCAGTGGACGTCTTTCGGCTGAAATGATGTGCGAAATTTGAATTTGAAATAAGAACAGAAGAAGAGTTTGAATTTATTTGGTCATTTTTTAAAACTGTTCTATAATTAATTGCTGATTTATTTTGAGTTCTGATTGAGCATTGGTGGCACGACAAGTTCTAAGTGATTGGTTCATACCCTGGCTGACATTTTGGCTTTGTACAATTTATTTTATCACAGCTGGAAAATCGTGAGAAAACGACACGTTCTAGAACCAAAACTTCGAAGACGTTTGACATCCACCAACCTACACTGAAATGATGTAATACCTGACATATTGATGCAGGAAACCTTTACATCCTTTTAGCAGCATAATTTTTATAATCTTTTTCGTTTTGACAAGGACGTAGCTTCCGTCCATAACATACTATCGACAATTCGACATATTACTAACAAACCCATCAAATTGTCATCTACCTCCACGTTGCAATGCATTGTAGGTGAAGGTTCCCGATCAGCTCACAGATAACGTGCAATTATTTCTATTGTGGTCATCATGCCATCTGTCGTTTATGGTCAGCAGTAATTGTGGTCGGATGTCTCCGTTGATGAAATCATACAGCTTTGAAGGTTTTAGGATATTGTTGTTGACAATGGCTGTGGCAGTCGGTTTTGATAATTGTGGTATTTCAATATTTGTAATTACTGGATTTGGTTTTTGATTACCCTTGTCCTTCGCTATTTTATGTACTCACTATTATTTGTCTTTTTTGTGCAAATTAAAGTCAATTATATTTATTAGCTATAGCTGTTGCTCCACCAACCCACTCAGGACCTGCGTGGTGGTGTATGGGCGACTCACTTTCATAGAGAGGCGGTCTGTGTCCCAGCAGTGAGAACTTTGTAGTCTGATTAATATGCTAAAGCTGCTAAGTGTCTATAGTGAGAAAATATTAGTATTACACTAGTTTTAAAAACAACTTACTTTCCTATAAACCATAAAACAACTTTAACGCAAAATCTATCCATTGCAGGCAATGGTAGACGGACAACGACGCAGAGCAGTGCAAACGCAACGCGGGACTCGCAGCTGCTCTCCCTGCTCGCCGCACGGAGGCGACAGCTTCTCACCGATAGACTGGCGACGCATATCAATACGCTAGCGTCATTAGCACATAAGGCTAACAAGTATGTATTGTCTCTAGGTGAAGGGACTGAGAAGTGGGTTAGTTTAGTCTGTATAAGGATTAAAACAGTGAGGTAGATTGATTAATGGTAGTAGAACAGAGAAATAGTGCGGATTGAAGAAACTTAATTTCATCTTATGATTGATTTTAATTACAAACTACTTTCTCATATTAATTTTGTTGTTAATAGCTTGATGAAAATCATAACATTAATAAACTCGTGAAAAACCCGAAAAATCTAATACGTTGATTATCTCATTTTCAGAACCAACACAACATTCGCCCAGTTAGAAGTTCGAGACTCAAATGGCTCTACAGTGAAGAGGATAACGTTTGACAACTCAAGCAATGATTCAGCGACCACACTTAAGTTTATAACCTCCGACGGCTCAAAGGAAATCCAAAAAGATGTGAAACCACACGAAATACGACATCTTTTCGTACCCAGAGTATACCAGGACAACAAAAGCAGAGCAGGGTTTATGAATAATAGAAGAAGAGAGGGAATTAATAAGGCTGTAACGATACCACGCAGTGAAATAACTGAAAGTACCATAGTTTATGTCCCACCTGAGAAATTCGAAAATCTAGATAAAGATGTCGAGTTAGATCCCGAAGAAGAATTCCAAGTTGATGAATCGAACCATGGCCTGTATCTACTTAACTATTCCGACCCGGAAAATGTTACACAGAATGCAAATATAAATGCCACAGTAAGTGAAACTAAAGACAATGGTACTGCTATCGAAAGTACAACTCAATCTAGTAATATTTCCAAAGACGGAACATCGGAAAAAACTGTTGCAAAGGAATCAGAAGAAATATCTGAATCTAACATCATAGCCAACAGTACTGATAGTAAAAACACAAAGCTTATAAAAGTTGAAAATGAAAAAGAAAATCGCACCCTTTTTATGACCGACGAGATTTACAATCACTTCAGACCACTTGAAACTGAATTACCAGTTGAAGAAATGGCACCATTTAAATATTTCGGTCAAAAACTTGGTGGGCCAGCTATAAGTGATAATCTCACTAACTCTCCGATATTATCAGCATCTACCAAATCAGTTAATTTTATTGTTGCTCCATTAGAAAAGAGGAAATTCAATTCAAGGTACTCAGCTACAGAGAAGTATAAAAACACTAGTGTTGATGAAGAAGAAATAAATGAAGATATGGACGTATCTGTAATCAAAAATGTCATTGAGAAAAATAAAATTAGGAATACAGTTAAAGGGCCCGCCCCAGCACGCCACGTGGGATTAGTAAATCAATATAGAAAGTTTTCAACCGCACTACCGCCCACTACTAAATCACAAAACGTAGCTCAGCTAAATGTTACTGAACCTATAATTCTGCATTCTCACAGCGTATTTGATAAAAGTAAAGATAGTAATAAAACAAACAGTACCGCAATTAATAAAGAAATAGCACCAAAACCTAATATTAGTAACACGACCAGAGAAAATCCACCAACAAAAACAAATGCGACTTCCACTTCGCCTAGGAACTTTACTCGAAATTATTCAAATATAAGAAGACGTCCTCTGAGAGTAATAGCTGCAAGTACTGAAAGTACTCCAGTGCTAACCACTCTGATAATAAATGCTACTACTACCGAAAAAGCAGCTACTTCAGTTTATACAGCTGTAGTAACATCAGTATCTATAACTTCATCTATGAAAGGAAATAATAAAACGGAAGGTAGTTTAAAAGAAGATGATGGTAGTAAACTATCTGATAATTCAGAAACGAATAATAGCACTATACCGAAAGCAATACTTATAAATGAAACGGAGACTACCACAATTACACCTTCAAGTTTCAAACCTAAACACATCATTCGAATTAGAACTACAACGACAGAGAATCCGAATTCTAGCCCAAATACGGCGTCTCCAATAGCCAGTGAATTGTCAACAAGGAATACAGCGTTCTTCAAAAACCAAACTGAATCGAAGATATCAGAAAGATTAGCGAATATATTCCGACAGAGGAACATCGAAAACGCGACAAATTCGACTAGAATTAATAAGCATAGAAGAAGACGACCGACGACTACATCGAGTACAACTATGATTTCAGCTCCTACTTTGCCACCAACTGACAAACCTGCAGAATCCCCAATATCCACCACACAGGCTACAACAGCCTTTTCCAGTTTTCTTACAACATCTCTGCCTCCAGCCACAACAGCAGCCTTTAAGCCATTCGTGGTGACTTCCCGAACATCATCAGAATCAAGTTCAAAACCACTTTTTGTTGCTAGTTCTACATCCAAAACTGTTAAAACTGTCAATAGAACCGATGGTGAAGATATTGAGGACCCTTCGTCACAAAACGAGGAGGTCGTCATTGAGGCTGAGAAAACATATACAGCATCTTACGTTTTGGCTGGACTAGGATTTCTGCCAGTTGCTGCAATAGTAGCTTTTGTTTTAAGGAGTATATTAAATAAGAAGACCAAAGAGATTGATACGGAGTACGAGGGTTACTTTGATGATGCAGATATTAAGAAAGAATCTCCTATTACGCCGGTTGCGAGGCCTCCGTTGCCAACGCCGACGAAACCTGACCAGAAGTGGGAGTTCCCGAGAAATAAATTGAGGCTACAGACGTTGTTGGGACAGGGGAACTTTGGACAGGTGAGTTTATTCGATTTTTATTTTTGTTGTTGTTTATTCGACCTTCTCTTTTCTCAAACCTAGATGCATTAAGAATACATACATCTAGATATGAGTAATTCATAACTTATTACTTACCCTTACCTAAAACTATTCACATTGTAGGTGTGGAAAGCAGAAGCAGATGACCTGAACGGTCACGATGGACTGACGCGGCTGGTGGCAGTCAAGAGCATCAAAGAGACTGCCTCACAGAAGGAAAAGCAGGAACTGCTCCACGAAATCTACATCATGCAGAAGATAGGGACACATCCCAACGTTGTCACGTTGCTTGCCTGTTGCACTGAACTAGGTTCGTTACTTTTACAATAATACGTTAGGAAAAAAGGGCACAAGGGTTCAATTAGTAACCCGCGAGTAAGTGACTTGACCAAAGCACACTTGGCACGCGTGGTGGATCACGGCTTACTAAAAATCGAAATTACTTGTCAATGATGCCTTCAAAGGCAGCACTTAACACAAGGCTAGTGAGAACGTAACTATAATGATAATTATATTTCATTTATTGGAAATTCTGAAGGAAAGACTGATCTCTTCTTAATTCATAATTTTGCATAATTTTTATTTCCGCTAACTACCATTCTTGAGTGTCTTGAAGATAACATTTTTAGAGACCAGGAGTTTTAGTCCGGGAGTTTTTAGATTCGTATTTAACACCGGTCAACTGCCACAAGTGGTAGTTATCCGTTGTGACTCATTACCTAAGCGATAATTAAATTTAAAAAAAAAAACTTAAATTAACTCTTGTTCCTTTGGTTTCCAGAACCTTATCTCCTAATAATGGAGTACGTGATGTGCGGCAAACTACTGACATACCTACGCGAGCGCCGGTCCCGACCCGACCGATTCAGCGGCAGTGGAGCGCTCACGTCTAGAGACCTGACGGTCTTCGCGTACTGTGTGGCGAGGGGCATGGACTATATTGCTTCTAAAGGGGTAAGTTTTGACGCAGTTAGATCGATACAAAAGCGTGTCTATTGTATTCGATACGATACGTTTATTTCATCGAGATACAAACAACCAACCCATTTGCTGAGACTTAATTCATTGCAACTGACTAGTCGTGTTACTGCTGTAAATTGGTGGCCAAGTAGCAAACTGTGGCAATAGAGTAGTTTGGATATTATTTGTTATCGTTAAGTATGACAGCAATAATGAAACTGAGGGGATCAAAACTCGCGGGCCTGTGGACGGTGAGTAATGGGCTAGGTCACCGTCCGTCCGTCTAATGACGACAGGCCGTGCCGACGGCGCGTTTGTGTTCCACGCGCGTCTCAAGGATGTCAGCAAATCGGAAGGGGTCCGAGAGGGCCGATGCCTGCCAGGGCTGCGGGTTGTTCGAAAGAGATACCGTGGCCCTGGAACACAAAGGGCTAAGAAGGAACATGGATGGGTTTTAGTCAGTCAAGTCTGACACTCCCTTCCGCTCCGCCCAGAGCGGGAGAAGTCATTTGATGATTTCCCATCCTAAAAAAAACAAGGGATCAAAACTACTCTTCCTCTTCGTGTTGCTTGTACGACAGTAATTTAAATTTTGTACACACATATTTTGGCACAGATGTCGTTTTCGTAGACACAGAGGGCAGGACAAGAGCAGGAATATAGATTGCAAGCTAACTAAACCTAAAGGTTTCGCAAAGGGGACGCAATTCTGGTAGAACAATTTCCATGAAGTTATCATAGAAATTGAGTCGCATTGCGCTGTCGCGTTGCGTCTAATGAAGGCTCCCTTAATTTAGTATCGGTAACTTCCCCAGATCGTGCACCGCGACCTGGCGGCGCGCAACGTGCTGGTGGACCACAACAAGCTGTGCAAGATCGCGGACTTCGGCATGTCGCGCGGCGCGGGGGCGGGCTCGCGGGCGGCGCGCGGCGCGCTGCCGGTGCGCTGGATGGCGCCCGAGGCGCTGCTGTACAACGTGTACAGCACGCACACCGACGTGTGGGCCTTCGGCATCCTGCTGTGGGAGATCGTCACGCTCGGTCAGTGGCCTTGCATCATATGGAAATATTTAATACTAGCTGCTGCCCGCGACTTCGTTCGCGTGGAAAGGAGATGTTTGATTTTGGTCTATCACTATGTACACTACATAGATAAATAGGAAAAAAATAGAGAATATCATAAAAATACTAAAAAATATATTTGAAGAAGGGTATAGTCGTACAATAATTATCATTTGAAAAGTTTTTTACTACGATAACCCTATTTTTAGGGCAGCCATGACAGTTGTTTGACGTTTGACGATTTTGACAGTTTTAAAATGTACCGTCTTTGAGTCTTTCTTTGCATTGAGTTTGGATTGAACTTGTTGTTTTATTCAACCAAAGCAAACAAAACAAACCAAAACCCGAGATTTTCGAAATTCCAGTTGTTTTGTTTACTAAAGCAGAAATGACATTTTTCGCCTGCTGATAACGTACTTATCTCATCCACCATGTTAAATTTTTATGTTGTGCTGCTCCCTTTGACCAAGTTTATTTGAATGAACATTAAAACAAAGTGAAATTAAAGAAAATTGATAATAAAAAACGGTTACTGTATTATTTAGCAATATTTACATATAGTGTACATAGTGCTAGCCCAGGCTCCATATATTTCTGGAACATTTCCTTTTGTTGAGTTTCACAGGGATAAATTATACATCTAACTAAACCTTTCTGTTGAATCATTCTGTCTATTGATGAAAACCGCATCAAAATCCGATGCCGGTGGGAAGCGTTAACTATGTAATAAAGATTTGGTTTTGTAGCCTCACATAGTTTAAATTGAAATAGTTATCGTCTACTGTGTCATATTCCAATACGAATCAAAACCAGTAGATACTGTAAGTAGTTTAAACGAAACTTTAGTTTGATGATTTATTTAAAGTAATCAATTGAATTATTCTGTTTTAAAGTTTCAATGTTCAATGTTTCAAAATGTCATGAAAGACATGGATGGAACTATGGCATGATGTGTCAGACTACCAAGTTCCTTGCTCCAGGATGACATTAAGATTTAAAAAAAAAAAAACATTTTTAGTCCCTAGCTTGGAGTTTAACCCTCGTGATCGGAGCCAGACAGTCGATTTTTAATCAAGCGATTGAACATTTCGAGTAGAAAACTGACTAATTCCTCACCTTTTGATACCAGGTTCAACGCCGTACGCAGCGATGTCAGGCCGCGAAGTGCTAGCTGCGGTCACAGAAGGTTACCGGCTGGAGCGTCCTCCACACTGCAAGCCCCAACTATACCGCGCCATGCATTCCTGCTGGCATGCAGACCCTTCACAACGCCCCTCCTTCGCTGCCCTCAAGTCCCAACTGGCGGAGCTACTAGATAATGAACCTTCTGAAGGAAACTACGTGGACCTGGACTCCTTTTACCAGGAATCCTCGGTGTATAGCGATCCCTCAGCCATTATTAATGACGATGAGGGACTGTCAGCGGAGTATGACCGGGAGAGACGCTGCTTTAGAGAGTGAGTAGTTGCGGTGGTGGGGGTCAACGGTGGCATGCATATTTGGTTTAGTGAAGAGTCTGATCAAAAATAAAAGAAAACAATCTATAGTGACTCATTGTGTCATTAGACACGTCTTGGCGGGATTAGAAAGGACACCATTTACTTACACTATCCATATTTTATTGTAGACTAAATTCTGACAAAAAATACAATTTCAGGGAATTTGTTAAAGGAAGAGCAGCGGTGGCCCAGTGGTGGTAGCCCCTACTTATGAGCAGTAAGCCGTGGGTTCGAACCCAGGCAGGCGCATTACTTTGTTTAATATATTTCATCACCGCTGCTCTCAAAACGGTGAAGGAAACCGGCATATCCTAGAACTAAAAATTCAGAGACATCTACCTAACCCGCACTGGGCCCGCGTTGTGGATTACTATAGAGAGGAGGTCTGTGTTCCAGCAGTGGGTACATTACAGGCTGAATGCTTATGTTTTATGCATTTTGCACATGTTAAAAACTCCTCTAAATATCCTATAAGATTAATTTGGTGTACGAGCACATTATTCATGGAATTTATTTTCTAGACTCACCGGTCCAGCCAAATTCGAAAACCGAGCGTTTAACTTCCGCGATGAGGAGCTACGGAACAAGTTCGGTATAGGCACACCGCGGATGGGAGGCTTCGGCATCCGGGACGTCCCCTTCAACGACAGGAATTTCTCCGACGGCGAGTTCAACGAACGGAATTTCCCGAAAGAAAACTTCAGTGACACGAATTTTACCGAACGCAAAGATGGGAAACTCTCAACTTCCAGTTTTCATAGAGAAAGGGAAAGAGAAAGGGAGAACCCTTTGGTCAGTAGAAACAGCTTTAATGGGTTTCCCAGAGTAGGGACTAGGGATAGGGACAATCATTTCCAAATGGCACCTGACGGCAGGAATAAGAGGGTATCAGAATTTGAATGTGACATTTAAGTGCACCACAAAGAAGGCCGAGTTAGTTCAGACTTGGAACGTTCCACAATAGTGCCAACTCTGCCTTGTGGATTAAGAACACTTTCGTGAAGATGTGGGCATAACATAGCCTTGTTATTTAGTTGGTAGTGAAGTTAAAGTGAGACACAATAATCGCCTGATTATGTATATGGATACGGTATACGAAATGCGGTTGTATATTAAATATACTTGGAGTTAGACGAAGATCTTAGCTTTATTTTTTTATGAAATCTTGTTTGAACTTAGACATGTTTTGATACTTAATGTAGATCTTCAAATATTGGAGTTGAAAAGACTAGGTTATGCCTGATAAATCTTAATATGTCACATTCCCACTAATTCAGTGAAACTTGACTGAAATGTAATTAATTAGTGTGTTTATATTTAGGCATAATCCGCCAAACACTAGCACTGATTTGACAAAACACTATAATTTTGCACTAGTGTGTGGAAACATGACATTACAAGTTTGAATTTCATACTTACTGAAATTGTAATTACTTGACAACTATGTTTATAATTGTAAATAATTTGTTAATTTATAACAGTATTTTTATATTAATGTATGCCGTGGTTTTCATATGAATATTTTGTAAATAAAGAACTGTTATGTATGTTGATTATGTAAATGTGTTATAGGTGGTTAGATTTACGCATACCCCGCATTTGATACAGCCCAATAAATAATAATTCTTGATTGTGTTTTACGTAACATTAGCTTTGACAAAATGTTCTAAAATAATGAATAAGCAAATTCAAATAAAAATGGGCGCGGCCACAAACGGACAAATTAATTGTTTATTTAAGTAAGTGGTGGCTTTCTCCAGAAATTTAAATTCTGCAGTTTAAAAGTTAAAAGTCAAGTTATTGGGATTCACTTCACAATAAAAACTTTACAAGTATCAAAATGTATAAAAGTTGGATCATAATGGTGCTAAACATTATATTATGAGCGTACTGTAAATATCAGATGTTATTTTATGCCGAGTGTTATATAACATTTTATATTTTATGTTATTTACTCACAAGTTTTATCTATTGTTTCTCTATTCCAGATATCGCTGTCTAGTCTCAAAAATTGTATGATTGTATGATAGTATTGGTTATAGTGATCTGATTGTATTTTAAGATTAAAAAGAATTATTTTATTAAAAATAAATATTAAAATGTATTGAAAAATTTAATCGCCCTTTTTTTTATTTCTTTCTTTCATGCAACTAGCTTTGGAATTGGACGTCAGCCACACATCTCAGTTTTCTTAAAAAAACATTCGATGTGAACCGAAGCCATAGGAACAATCCTATAATGGCCAAAGGAATAATCATCTCTTCGTTTGAGAAAAATTGGTATTCAAACGAAATTATACATTTTATGACCAAGTTTATAAGGGGGTTATTAGCCTAAAACTTTTTGTATTTGCTACTTTGCTACTTTTTGTGTTCAAGGTACAACTAGAAAATCGGAAAATTTTGGAGGTACAGCTTGCAAAGGAGATAAGTAACCAAGTTCTCATACTACTAGTATGATAACTTGGTTTCTCATATCTTTTACAAGCCGAAAACGAAAAATCTACCGCGTGTTTTGCGGCTGTTTACGTAGGTGTTTTTCTTCCGTCTGTCTTTTTAACTTTATGAGATAACTTTATTTTTCCGAGGCACACCAACTTAATGACCACGGTACACCAGTGTGCCGCGGCACACACTGCGGAACAGTGCTGTAAACAATTGGAAAATTATAGTCATACTATAGTTAAGTACGTGATAAAACTGGCATTCCAAGAACGTAAAATTCGAAGACATGATGTGATAAATCCAACCTGCCCTGGGCCTGCCTGCGTCGTGAATGATAGTCCACTACTTCTCACGGGTAGAATGTCCAGCAGAGAGGAACCTATAGGCTGATTATTAGTAAATACAACGTTATATGTAGTGTATATAGTATGATACTAATACACTTCTTCAAACAAAATACAACTTCACCATCCTAAATCAATCCAAAAGGGAAAGTACACACCTGCCCATTTCCCCGACCCAACTTACCCAATACTGCAATACCGCAACTTTACATTGGGTGCCATAATCGTGAAGCACAGATAGAAGAACGTTTGTCTATACTGCAGTAATGATAGTGCACGCCAGTGTAATCGCATCGTTGTGTACTTTCGTTCAACCACAGCCTTTGAGGCTGCGCCGTTGCTTAAAACGTTTGTTTGATGTCCTTTGTTATAAAGCGTGTTTAAATAATACTATTGCCATTACTTACTTAACAGCCTGTTATTCTGAATTGGTTACTGTTGTTGTGAATTACCATAGTAATCTCAATTCAGTGTGCCTCTTTGCAAATGCCTCTTCCAGTGGCAAGCAACTCTATCACGAGCTACTCTCCTCCAATTAGGAGCTGCAGTGAGTTTTAGCTGGTCTTTCCACCTCGTTAGTTTCTCTCCCTTGCTCCTTGTACTGTTGCCATAAATCCAGACTTGATAGCTGTTACTAAGACATTCCTGGTGAAAAAATGCAATTACAATAGTAAAATAGAATAGAGTAAAAGTTTATTGTTATAATTACACTGGCTACGACCTGCTAATCGATCCGAGAACCCCGTGCTCAGCTGATGTGTTTGCGACCACTAGACAAACGCAACCGGGTGCACCCAGTGAACTATCATTATGTATTCAACACAGTCCTCGTTTGTGCCATTCTTCTCTCTCGAATCGTATATAGTTGGCACCTTCGTGATCCAGCAAGGAAGTAGTCTGCTGGCCTATTAATTAAAAATCAGTCTGTTTAATATATGACAATGATAATGTAAACGTAAATACAATTTTAAATTGAAGCGCCTGCACTATTTTTATACCAATATTCAATTCTCCGTATGCAAATGTAAATGACGCGTAGGCGTCAATTTGTTTTGTTGTTACTTAGTTCTTTAATTCGTTGTATTGATTCTTGGACATAATTTTATTATGTGTTAATTTCCAACTTGCACTTTATGTTTGTCTCTTTCAGCAGAGATCAGGGTCTTCAAGCAGCAGATATAATATGAATGAGCTTGGGAACAACAAGCATCATATCAGACGCCAGCTTATCAAGCTACAACAATCTGTCAAATTTCTCTATCGGTGGTGATGGTGTTCTGTATGAAGTCATGAACGGTATGTTCGAGAGACTGGACTGACAGCAGGCGCTGGCGAAAGTGCCACTAGCAATATTACCATGTGGCTCTGGCAATTTAAAGAATTAGGTTCATGGTTGGTTAGGAAGATTTTACAGTTTCGGGTAGCTTGATGTGCTGCGTCTGTTAAATTCTAGACAACGAATATTTTCAAAATGAATATCGTAAAAAAACACATCCTGTATTAGCTGTCTTGACAGTGTTACGCACAACCGGCACGCGGCACAACAAAGCTTCAATCACAAAGAAAGTAACAAGTATCGACAAACCGCACGCTTCTAATACTTAAATTGTTTCCTTCTTTCGTTTATAATATAAGCTGCGCAGACAATGTTGTTTTGAAATAAGATTAACATCGACTGTATTACTGTTAGATAGCTCTAATTTTTATTACTTTTCATGTTCAAAATAAGTGCGACGAATGTAAAAAAAATTATTACAAATCATTATTTAGATGAAAGTAATTACGTCGCAACAGACCAAGGCAACCAAAAGGGGTGACCGGCCAAAATACAGAATTCTAAGTACAGAATATGAATGTTTTGTATGTTAAAAAAACCGGCCAAGTGCGAGTCTTACTCGCACACAGGGTTCCATAGCCCCAAACAATATAATAACAATATTTTGAACTGTCATTCATTAGTTAGTAGTATAAGTTAGTAAACTTCCACATAACCGCAAAACTAAATTTGTATTTCATAGTATGTTAATGAAAAACAAAGTTACTGCTGCAGTTTGATGAAAAAGTCCCATATCTCAAAAACTAAACATCATATCTTATTGAAACCAATTTTCGTTGATAGTTTTTTTTACGTTCTACAAACCTAAATATTTTCAGAATTTTCCTCTTCTTACTTTAGAAATTAGAGGGGGGGGGGGGGACACACATTTTACCACTTTGGAAGTGGCTCTAGCGCAAAGTATTCAGTTTAGAAAAAAAAATGATATTAGAAACCTCAATATCATTTTTGAAGACCTATCCATAGATACGCCACACGTACGAGTTTAATGAAAAAAAAATTTTTGGTTTTCAGTTCAAAGTATGGGGAGCCCCCAAAATTTATTGTTTTTTTTCTATTTTTGTGTGAAAATCTTAATGCGGTTTACATAATACATCTACTAACCAAGTTTCAACGGTATAGTTCTTATAGTTTTGGAAAAAAGTGGCTGTGGCATACGGACGGACGGACAGACAGACAGACAGACAGACAGACCGACAGACAGACAGACATGACGAATATATAAGGGTTCCGTTTTTTCCCATTCGGCTACGGAACCCTAAAAAGGAGAGGGTGGCCTTTGCCCAACAGTGGGAAAATATGTTACTTAGTTATTTAAATTTTATTTTAAAGGCCGCCGGTAAGTGCCCTAATCATGAACCTAGCTTTTCTCTAAATGGTGCAAGCATAAATAGAGTCTACCAATTTAAGTACTTGGGGCACATACTTACCGATGACCTTAAAGATGATGTAGACATTGAAAGGGAACGTAGGGCACTGGCGATTCTCGCGGTGTACGGACCAAGTCAAAATCACCTTGTTCAAGGCGTTTTGTCAAGGTCTGTACGCGGGGGGTCTGTGGGTCAGCTACACCAAAAGATCATTAGATGTCTTGCGCGTCAGTACAATAATCTTTTTAGGATGTTGTTGAAACTGCCCCGTTTCTGTAGCGCATCGGAGATTTTTGCGCAGAACCGAACTGACGGATTCCATGCGGTAATTCGTAAGAAAGCCGCATCACTGATGCGTAGAACACGGGGCAGTGATAATAGCATCCTGAAAACAGTAGTAGAGAGCCCTTACTCCCCCTTTCTGAGGCACTATATGGGGAGAATGGTCAGGTAGCTTATTCCTCGCTTTATCGTTCTCTGCACATCCTGCCTCAGACACCTACTCTGTTGTTTGTTTTATTATTTTTGATCCTTGTTTGTGTAATACTAACACTAATTACAAAATATTTACTAACAAAATGGACTCAATTGTTGTCTGAATAAATTAAATTTAATTAATTAAAGAGTTACCCTTGGAATAACTTACAATGTTGACAGCCTTCTGGGCACTTTTCGTATTGACAGCGATGTGGATGAATTTTTTGACGCCCAGAAATTCTTTTCCCATATTGATGCATGTAAATATTTATATTATTAATAAGATCTGTAATAATTAATGTACATACCTAATTCACTTACTTTACTCTCAAAATTCCACCAACCTGATTTTCGGACTAGGAGCACCAAATTATTCTAATATAAGGTTTTTAAACCAAACGTTGCGTGATGGCCATTGTTGGAGCCTGCAGTCGTATCTGAAGTTATGATGATGATGAAGTCAGTTACTAGTTCTAAAATTAATTCACTGCTGTATCTACCTATTTATCCAGTTGTAATAGATACCCGGCAATGATAACTGTCTTACAATACGATGCTTATGTTTTATGCGCCAATAACCAGAGCGAAACGATGCGCATAACTCCCTTTTTTTGTACGTAACTTATGTTTTGTGCAGATGATTATCGTGACGGTGGTAAGTATATCATAAAGCAGACGTTTTCACCTTTGGAAAACCACTTACCAAGCTTAATACCTCTTATGAAATGGCGGGTAGAGCTGTACAAAGCCAACGATCAGTGGTCTCTCGATCGAAAAACTGGATATCATTGAGAGAGCCCTGTGCCTAGTAGTAGCAGTATCAGTTCATTACCTAGCTTAATATTGCTGCAAGTTTAGAAGAAAAGACAAGAGTGCTGTTGATCAGAAAGCTCATTACCTACTTTACCCAAATTACAAAGTTAGTAATTATTGTTACTGAATAAAACTGGCATCATACCCCATGACCTCTAACATTTTGTGTAAGAATAAGAATCATTTATTTGCATAAAAAATCATTTATTTGTGAAAATAATCGTTTCGTTTTGTTTTTTTTTAAAGACAATTATAATCGAATTAAAAGACCAATACATATAATATCCAATGTCATGCCAAATAGAAGAAAAAAACGGGTTGCACTCGGGGAGTGCCGGCAGAAGTCAAAACTTGAATATTACCGTTGTGCATTTTTGATATTTTGGAATGGTTAGGGAATAATTTTGCACTAATTGCTTTAATTATCATCAAAAATCAAAATCAAAAGTCATTTATTCAAATTAGGCTGATAATCAGCACTGTTTGAAGGTCAAAATTACAAGAGACAGTCCTCCAAAACGCCCGCCCTTCGCCACTTCCTAGTGTTTTAGCTGGGAAGAAGAAGTGGCGAAAAAGTAAGTACTATAATTTATGTAGTAAAATACTATATTAATTTATTGCGCTATCGTACACAAACATGACAATTTATATTACATTAAAAATTTTACTATTACAATCCGCCTTACGAATATTACCTCATTTGAGAAACCGAAGGTTTTGTTAGTGCATACCCAAACTCAATGACCGATGTCATAAACTACCATCAAAATGGGTATCGGAGCACGGTAAGGACTATCCTTGCTTGCAGCGTTAAAACAGTTAAAAAGTTTTTTATTCCTTGGTCCCTTTTTTTGTTTAATTCCTATTGGTCAAAAAACGGTGGACAAACATCTGGGATCATTGACAGAGACTGAGATTTTTTTAATACAAAACATATTTTAAAAAGGGTCGCGTTTTTTCGTTTAACATTTTTTTTTGTTTAAGTACTACCGCACAAATAGTTTGCGGACCAAGAGAAGTAAGGGTGTTAAACAGATGTGGTCATCGTGTACACGGGATTTTATTTGAAAAATGAGCCTATTCCCACTTTTCTGATAACACATCATAAAGTTCAAACCCAAACTCAATGCTAGATGTTATAAAGTTCAAATTCCTTCGTAACCTAATGTCAATCAGTTCGATCAGGACACGTGTCACCTGACGCGAGTTTAACATTTTTTACCCATAACTAAAGTGCACAACGCCGCTAAAGAAGTTTTCACTTCAAAAACGGAAAAAAATAGATCAAAAAGCCATGTTTACATATTTGCACCTTGGTACCTTTATCTTCAAAACATTTAAAAATGTCGTTATACTAATCTACACTAATATTATAAAGGGAGTTATATAAGTTTGAATATTTGTAACTTTAGTTTGCATGTAGGTGATAATCTTTGGAAGTGCAGATCCGATTCCGAAAATTATTTTACTAATGGTAAGCTACTTTGTTCCCGAGTTAGAACACTCGGGAATAAAGTAGCTGAGCCAAAGATTAAACAATATGTTTAACATTAAAATTAACCCACCGAAAATGGTGGGTTAATTTTATCTTCCATGAGTGAAGCTGGAGCAAAAGCTAGTATTTTAGCCAAGAGCTATTAAGAATATTTTAGTCACATTCTAGACCATCTACGTCAACGAAAAAAATGGTCATGAATAGAATACTAAAGTGCAACTTCAAAATTACGTAAATAAAATCGCTTTCACCTTTTTATAAGATAATGTCAGTCAACTAACGTAATACAATAACTTGACATAGTTCCTATTACTATAGTTTTACGTGTATCGGATATCTCTCGATGAATATTAAAACTATTATCTAATTTAGACCAACTTAATTGGTTTACCATTGGCCACGCAAAATCCAACTCTTAATTCATCAAGACAGAACTCTGTTTTCAATGTGCCAATATATTCATAGTCGAAGCAAAGTCTGTCGATAACAATACTCTGATCGATGTCTTTCGTAACAATAACTTCCGAACTGTGAAAGCTTTCCATACAAGACAAAAATAATTGCACTATCATCATTATATGATATTGAGCCCATACATTTCTTCTTCTCACTTACATAACATACCAACAATGGAAGTGTTAAATTCTGTCAGCGGAATTAACTCTTGTACCCACATTTGAGGATCTATTGTTGATAAGAGCAGTTATCAGATGACCAGAGATGACCTCAGCATCACGGTGAAAGTCGTCAGTTCCGGTATTATCCGACACCTGTGTACAAGATGAGAGAGTATGTTTGTGTGCGTGTGTGGGGGAGCGCACGCGTCCATTTGTCGTTGAATCGCGGAGCTCTGCGTGCGCGCATCGCGGACGAAAAGACATCAACGCGCGCTCACTAAAAAAACATTTTCGATTTTTTTGTTCCCCTAAAATGTGTTCGTGCGAAGTGCTAATATGATTAAACTTTAATATAGATTAATTTATTCAAATAAAATGGCGCCTCTAACGAGAGTTTTCCTCGTCGCGGCGTTAGTAACGGTCCTGAAAGCGGAAGATGATTTAAAAGACTTTGAATTCAGTGACCCCGATGAGGTGATGATTGCGCAGGAGTCTAGACAATACCAGACTGTAGTAAAACCTCCTGTTAGGATAGTGAAGCCGACTGGAGTGACGAATTCCCATAGACCTCAGTACAATCTGGATTCTTTTGAAGACAGACATGATACGTTGGAAGATTTCGATACTTCGCCTCGCAGGACTTTGGTTAAGAACTACAAGTCTTCACATAAAATAAGAGCTAAAGAGGGGATGATAAAGGATGCTGTACTGAGGGCACTGGAAAGGAAGGATCACGTGGGCAAGTTTGCGCAGATCCTGCCCATCATCAGGGCGATGTCGGGAAACCAGAGGGTGGCGCTGGCATCGCTGGTGTCCAGCCAGGTTAGCACTCCGCCTGGGAGAGCACCGCTGAATCTTGCGCAGGTGAGAATTGTTTTAATATATATTGATTAACTTTATTTAAAGTCAGATATCTATGTGATCATAATTTTCTTTTTCTTGATTATATCGTTTCTCTTTTTGTTAACAGTCTGAGTTTTGAAAAACGGTCTTTATATCTCTTAGTTATCTTTCTTAAAACTAATTGATATAACCACCCCGATGCTGTAAACTACTATTATTTCCTTAATGCATCGTTTGGTTTACTAGTTATTCATTATTCTAATTAATAATCAATAAATAAAATCCATAAACTACTACGCAATATAAACTAATACACTAAAACTCATTCCAGATAAAAATACCATTTCATAGTACCTACTTTAAAAAAAACTTAAACCAGAAAATTATTTCAATGATAAACTCATAATGTAACAATCGTAATTATTATCTAACCGTCACATTTGAGGTGAAGTCCGTTGTTTCATGTCATTGACCAAATCGTAATACAAATCTATCGTTTGAGAAAATCTTTACATTATAACATTGAGTGAAACAATAAATGGATCCCACGAGCATACTACAGAATGAATTAGATTCGTATCAAACTCTATTATAACACCCAGTTAACTAGAAGCTCAGGTATCCCTGAATACAGCAATACTGCCTGGTTTAATTTTTGCAAAAAATAACTGTAATCGGATCAGAATGGATGAACATACACAAAAAAAAATACGCGATTTCGCTTACTTTTTTACTACTATTTTATATGAATTCCAGCTATTTTGATTTAAAAACCAAACTACTCTACTGATTTTGATTAAATTTTTATAGGACAAAAAATATTTTTTCAAATCGATTCATAAATGACGGCGTTATGAGGAAAACACATACAAAAAAAAAATAAACATACAGTCGAATTGATAACCTCCACCTTTTTTGAACTCGGTTGAAAAGATAAGGTTTGACTCTTGGGCAAGCTTAATTATGCTAAAAATAAGTTATCTCCATCTTTGGATTCTTCTGAATGAGGTGGTTTATTGCTTACGACTTACGAGTTGGTTCATCGCTGCAATTTCACCCTGAATTTCTTTTGAACAATTCGTTCTCCATCACGATTAGGTACGTGATGATCAGAATTCGTCGTCTACATATTTCTGCCATCATCTAACAGATTTTTTACATTCAATTTTCGTCATCCGATTCTTTTTACAATAAATGGAATTGCTATGATATTTTATAACAGAGATTTATTGTGTTTTCTAAAACACAACTAAAATTTCTTCTAAAATTTTTTCGTTTTCTTTTGAATATGATGCTCTCCTCAACAATACATTCGATAAAATACTATTGATTGTTAGGTAATCGCTTCTTACTTACTGTTTTTAGTAAAAGAAAACATTTTGGCCAAATTTAAACTTGAAAAATCTTGATCCAGAAAGAAGTTAGTGCTTTAGTTTTTTCAGCACCATTCGCCGCATTCAAAATATGTTTGACCTACTTTGCTTTAACCAGAAGCTCGTACATAGCTATGAATCAAGCATCAACAATACTGACACCGCATTAAGTAGCTACTAAAACCAACATTTGCGAACCTACTTAAAAGAAAGTGCCCACATAATTTGTGTTGACACGCTATAGCTCATTTAGTTTGTTTATCACTTATTTCGGAATAGTCACTGTTTTTGCTATCTAGTATTGTCGATGAAACGAAAAAGGACTTTCGCTGGAGATATATAAGTATGTTTGGAAATAAGTTGCCATGGTAACCAAGATGTGCAGACTGGGAGCCGGTAACGTTTCGTGTTGTTTTTTGTGACCTGTGCAAACTTCATAACATAATATAACGCCGGTAATCCCCGAAGGGTAAAGCAGAGGTGTATCTTATAGTACACCCACATTTCGCCAGTTACGTTTAAGTCCCATGTAATAGGGGCGAGCCTATTGCCATCAACTGGGCACAAATCCAAACTCCGTGCCTGCTGAAATTCCTGATGGAAAACTCAATAACACTTTGACTAACCTGAGAATCGAACCCTGGACCTTATATTGATAAAATAATAAACCCCCCTCTCCCTTTTAATTGTATTTTATCATATGTATTTTAGACTGTAAGGTATTTATCTATGGGCCAAAGTTGCCTGAAAATGAATGTATCTTGTTGTTGTTATATTCAGTAGTCATCTACCTAGACTTTTCTCAAATTACCGCTTATTAGAACTGCAGAGACTTGAAATTCAGGTTACAGCCATAACCGATTCGTTGCAAGCTTGACTAGCAGCCCGTAAGTAGGCTTGTTGGACTAGGAAGTCAGCCCTCACGAGAAAACCTCATGATCAGTTGATCGTAAAGATGAACACGATACGCTGTTAAAACAGTACTGAACATAATTAAATACCAACTTTTTACTTACTAACATTACACCATTGTTTAACATACACTTGTTATTTAAAATCTATTCATACAACCGTCGTTTCCCCTACAATACACTTGCGGCCAACAAAAATGCTCTACATTATTATTTTATAACACAATACAGTGAGAGAATTGGTTCGCACTATTATTATCGAGTTTTTACTTTTCCGTTTCTCTGGTGCAAGCGTGTTGTAAATACTCATGTGAACCAACGTAATGTCTAAACTAATTGTATAGAAATACTCCGTTAAGTAGCTGTTTCTTTGCGGAAACGAGTATGTATTATGATTGATTTTTCCTCATGAGTTAATCATGTTTCTAAGTAGTACAATGTATGTGGATCCATGGTTATGTATAATACCACAGTACAGCAGCCTGCAAAACAATGTTAAACTGTTGGTTATCTGAATTACCATACTATTAATTCACTTGCAAAAATATGATAATGTACATAAAACTATACTTACTATCAGTGCACTGATAATTGTTATGAAAGATTATGAACAAATTAATATTTTGCAAACTTGTGGTTGAAACGTCAATTTACCTGTTAGTGTATTTATTGTCAAACTAATCAGAAATTCCACAAAACCATGCTTTGCAAAGTTAACGAAAGTAAGTAAATACAAACACTTTAACATGCGGTTTTTGCGGCCCAAGTTATTTGCAATTTGTTAGGGTTGCGGAAGTCTTAGGCGAGCTTAAATCATGATTCACTAAATAAGCCTGTAGTATAATGCCTTAAGCACTAAACAGACTTATTTCAAACACTATTTTGTCTTTGTTCTCTTCGAATGATTGACAGATATGGAACGATAACTTAACAATGTTTAAGGTATTGTTTAAAAAAAAAAAAAAGGCCAAGTGCGAGTCTTACTCGCACACAGGGTTCCATAGCTCCAAACAATATAATAACAATATTTTGAACTGTCATTCATTAGTTAGTAAACTTCCACACAACCGCAAAACTAAATTTGTTTTTCATAGTATGTTTATGAAAAACAAAGTTACTGCTGCAGTTTGATGAAAAAGTCACATATCTCAAAAACTAAACATCATATCTTATTGAAACCAATTTTCGTTGATAGTTTTTTTTTTACGTTCTACAATCCTAAATATTTTCAGAATTTTCCCCCTCTTACTTTAGAAATTAGAGGGGGAGGGACACACATTTTACCACTTTGGAAGTGGCTCTAGCGCAAACTATTCAGTTTAGAAAAAAATGATATTAGAAACATCAATATCATTTTTGAAGACCTATCCATAGATACCCCACACGTATGGGTTTGATGATTTTTTTTTTTTTGGTTTTCAGTTCTAAGTATGGGGACCCCCTTAATTTATTGTTTTTTTTTCTATTTTTGTGTGAAAATCCTAATGCGGTTTACAGAATACATCTACTTACCAAGTTTCAACAGTATAGTTCTTATAGTTTCGGAAATAAGTGGCTGTGACATACAGACGGACAGACAGACAGACAGACAGACATGACGAATCTATAAGGGTTCCGTTTTTTGCCATTCGGCTACGGAACCCTAAAAACAGTTTAAAAAAAACACTTTTTGTATGTAACATGAAAACTTTTGCCTAGTTATTTTTAGAAAGAGGATAGTGATAATAGAAATGACATTAGAATATTTAAAATACGAATAGTTTTATTGTATTTGAAAGTTTTAATAAACAAAATGTAGTGAAAGGTATTGCAATATTAATATCAATGCTCCTTATGATTTTCATATGTTTTGCTTCCTCTTACCCAATGCTGAGTGTAGGTCTCTTCCAAATCTCTCCACTTTTGGCGGTTATGTGTCATGGCTATCCAGTTTTTATCCACTTTAATGAGATCGTCTGTCCACCTAGTCGGTTGTCTTCCCACATTCCTCCGTCCCGTCCGTGGTCTTCACTCCAGCATTTTGTTCCCCCATCTTCCATCCAGTCTATAGCATATACGTTTTGCTTCAGGGAGTCTCATTTTAACGTCCAACAGTAATCTGCGGGTCTTTCGGCTGAAATGATGGGTGATTTCCGAGAAAACTTGAAGTCACCTTAACACAAAAACTAAATGATCAAATCAAAATAAATAAAGTGTTGTAATGAGCGTAGGTAGGTTATTCTAAATTAGTAACCCTCATTCTTGTTACATATATGTATAAATGTAAATTTTATTGAGCAGTGTAATTTGTTCGACCTATTGTGACGAAGTTTCTATAAACACCACATAATTAAATTACATAAGTTTATCTATGTTACGAATTTATTTAAATGTCCTACTAAACTTCCGTTCCTAACGAGATTTTTGCAAATTTTATAATTAAGTAATTTATAATCAAATTATGTAAATAGTTAATTATTGACTTCCATTTAAATCTTTGACACACAATCAAAACACAACTTATGCCGTCGGAATGAGACTATAGAAACAACTACAGGAACCACACATTTCACTTGTTAAATAGATAGGTAGACACTTGTTAACTTTTTATCGATTGGTTAATTACTATCATACCGACGAAACATTCTATCTCACTCATTGTTCTCTCTAAACTATCGTAATCGTTAAGAGATTTCATTCGATCTCCAATATCACGGAACTGGGTCAATTCTTTTTGCCTCGCAGTGTAATTTTCACGCTTCTCCATATTGTATGAGATTTGTAGTAGTTTTTGTTTGTGTATTACTTTCTTTGTTTTAATTACTTAAAGGTACGAGTGATATTACTTATGTACTTATGTTTTTTACCTTTATTTTATTAAAATTGTTTATTTTTATTCTACATACATATTTATTTGTTACCTTATATAATCCGTAGCTAGAGAAAATGATAAAAGGCATTGATAAAATCTACTATTATAGTGTTTGAAGTAACAATAAATCTAGGTTTTATCAAAATCTGGTCTTACAAAAAATAATAAATGTTTCATGCATTTTTAGAAGAATGTCAGAATCCGACTTTTCATAGATGGCACAAAAGATATTTCACTTAACTAATCAAACTTTTGAAACGGTGGTAATAGTACTTTGACACATCCAGTATTATTTTGTTAAGCACCCTAGGTCACGTACTAAACACTATTTCACTAACAACAGGTATTTCTTTTTTCCATCTATTTATCGTAATCTTAAAATCGATTGTCCACACAATTATCAAACAGCAGGTGTTGTAAACATTGCCGCCATTTTCTTTTCATAAATATAACTGTACCGTAAACCGTCGTGGTCGGAGTGAACTATTAACCCTTTGTAAGAAATCTGTGTAGTTGCTTTGGAGGTGAAGTTTTTGTTAGGTAAAAAAATTTATTATTGCGGTTATAAAATATCTGAAGCTATGATTGCGATCGATCGCGAACCGGGAGACGATGCGTTGGAAGGCCTCCCACTAGGTGGACCGATGACCTGGTGAAGGTTGCGGGGATCCGCTGGATGCGAGGCGCACGGGACCGGTCAATGTGGCGTCACTTGGGGGAGGCCTATGTCCAGCAGTGGACGTCTTTCGGCTGAAATGATGATGATGATGATGATCACTTGATGATAACTTATTAGATGGCTGATCATTAATCACAACAATAATTGTGCTGTGATTTATGATCAGCCTGCCTTTTACTAATTATTTTGGGGTCGGCGGCATCCAGTCTAATCGGATGTAGTCGAATACCACGTCTTTACTCGAAAAGACTGTCTTTCTGACCAACATGGGGTATGTTGGTCAGAAAGACTTTTTTTTAAGTAATCCTGGGTAAGACTAGTTGTTGAACTTTCGGGTTTTGCACTATTTGCTACGATTTTTGAAGATCTACAAATGACAGCGGGACCATCGGTATGCTATTTGATACTGTAATAATATTTAGCTATCATGTAGAGCTCACAATTACTCGTAGAAAATAATTAGTTACTATCTGTAACTGTTATTGCAACTTCTATTGTCAGTAGAATCAGGACTCGATACGAAGTAGGTAGTATTAGGAAAGAAATACAGGTTTCCTTTTATCGTAATGATGATTACCAGCCAATTAATTAAATGGATGAAATTATATTCAAATCTTATTCTTCAAAGATTTCATATACCAAAATTAATTACTATTTTTTTAGGAAAACTATAAGAAAAGGTGCCAGTATATTTATTTTAGTTACTAGTCCTTTTTATTTTAGTTTTATTAATCTTATTGCATAGGATTCAGAACTTAATATCTTCTCCTGGGAGAGGGCACTGACTCTTGTAACACAGGTTTATCACCTAGCACAGGAGTCAGGGACTTCACACAATTTTGTAATCACTTTCTTGTGTAATAAAGATTATTATTATTATTATTTCCTTTATTCATTTTACTTCTTATTTTATACATTTTTAAATATTTCTTAAAAAACAAATAAGGTAAAAAACATTTAAAAATATAAAAAACAGGTTTCCGCCGGTGTCGGGAGCAGGGTCCAAGCTACCGGTGGTTAGGGCTGCAGAGACAGGAACCTCCTCACAATGCGGGCCGTATCGAGGAGTACTGCCTTCTGAATCTGGCTCTTGATCCAACTGCCAAGCGAGAGCTTCGATAGATGTTCATCGAGGCTTTTAGCCATTAGGCCATTGGCCGTAACGACAATCGGCACAATGATAGCCGAGTTCACATTCCACATGCTGACAACCTCGTGTGCTAAGTCGAGATATTTTATTTGTTTCTCTTTCTCAGCCTTCACGAGGTTCTCGTCATGCGGGATGGTAACATCGACTATCATTACGCAGCGCGCTGATCGGTCTATCACCACTATGTCAGGCTTATTGGCGACAATAGTCCTGTCAGTAATGATAGGCCGATCCCAGTACAACGTGACATGGTCTTTCTCGAGAACTGGGTCGGGCACATACTTGTAGTACGGTACCTCAGATTCCACAAGTTCATATTTCAAGGCAAGTTGCTGGTGAATAATCCTGGCTACTTGGTTGTGCCTGTGCAAGTACTCGCCGTTAGCCAGACGAGAACAACCAGAAATAATATGTCTGATGGACTCACCCGGACGGTGGCATGCCCGACACACGTCCACCGTCCCGTCCTTCATAATATGTTTCCGGTAGTTGTTCGTCAGCATAACTTCGTCCATAATCGCACAGACAAAACCCTCAGTTTCCCCAAAGAGGTCGCTGAATCGTAGCCAGGACACGGATGCTAGAAAGTCTACATCGGGCCCATGAAGAGCCTGGTAGAAGCGACCGTGAAGCACCTTGCCTTGTCATACCTTCTTGCGGTCATCGGTAGTAAGTACGACAGGTTTGCGCCAGTTCTCTTTAGCCATGGACAGCGGGGTGAGTGCCTTGTCCACTGCGACCACATCTCGGTGCATACCCACCTCTGTTTTTAAAAAATATTCTCTGAGGCTGCACACCTCGCGGTTGTGGAGGGTCTTCGCGTTTAAAAAGCCTCGACCCCCGCACTTCCGCGGGATGTACAGTCTCATCACCGATGATCGTGGGTGATGCATCCGGTTTGCGGTCAGCAGTGTACGAACTCTCCTATCCAGGGCGTCCAGTTCGGTCTGAGTCCATTTGAGTATGCCGAAAGAGTACATTAAAACCGGCATGACCCAACCGTTGAAGGCGCGCACCTTGTTCCCACCTGAAAGAAGGCTATTTAGTACCTTCTTCAGGCGACCAAAGAAGCGCTCCCTCAACGATTGCTTCATGTCAGCTACGTTAATACCTAACGCTTCCGACATACCCAAATACTTATAGTTTTCGGATGAGGAAAGGGATCTTAGGTGTATGGAATCAGAGAGCTGAAGTTCCTCGGATTCCATAATCTCCCCTCGCTTTACATACATGACTGCACATTTGTCCACACCAAATTCCATCCTGATGGCACTACTAAAATTTTCAGTGACTTTCAGTAGCTCCATCAGTTGCAATTTGCTGGGGGCAAAGAGTTTCAGATCATCCATGTAAAGAAGGTGAGATATGACCTGACCACCTCTCCTCAACCGGTAGCCTAGACCTGAATCCTCCAGCAATGTGCTTAGAGGATTCAGGGCTAGACAGAACCAAAGAGGACTCAGACTGTCGCCCTGAAATATTCCCCGTTTAATCCATACAGGCTCAGCGTTCCCCTGGATCTGTCGACATCCTGGATATCGAAGGACCGTCCTCCATTGCCTCATACACGACTCAAGGAAGGCGCGTAGAGTTGCATCAATCTTGTACAACTCCAGCACCCTCATGAGCCATGTATGTGGCACAGAGTCGTAGGCCTTCTTGTAATCTATCCAACATGTCGACAGATCCTTGCGGGATCGACGAACCTGTTGGCTAATGGCCATGTCGATGAGGAGTAGCTCCTTAGTACCACGGGACCCATTCCTACATCCATTTTGAGAGGCCGACATAATGGAATTACTATCGATGTGCTTGTTAATCTTCACTCTCAAAATGGATGTAAGAAGTTTATAAACCGTCGCCAAACACGTGATCGGTCTATAATTCCTGGGTTCCGCAGGACTACCGGACTTATGAAGCAGGTGGGTAACACCCGTTGTAAGAAACTCTGGTAGCGACCCAGACTCTATGCATGACTGGAATTGAGATGCCAGGCAAGTGTGTGAACTACTCAGCCATTTAAGCCAGAAGTTGTGCAGTCCGTCCGGTCCCGGAGATTTCCAGTTCGGTAACGGACGAACTGCTCTGGCAACATCTAACGGTGTTATTATAATTTTATCCATTTCTGGGATGGATTCACACACTCGCTCGACATCTCGCATCCAGTCAGCCTCCGTATGACAGACGGGCACCGACCAGATGCTGCGCCAGAATGAACTCGTGGCATCATCATCTGGGCGGCACACGTCCGTCACACTTTGTTCGGGTCGCTCCCAAGCTCTGTATACCCACCTCTCATCACTCTGGAAAATGCGATTCTGCGAGTACCGATCAACACGCTTCTTATACCGCCGAATACGGTTCGCCCATGCATAAACTTTCTGCTTCAGGAAGTCGATGCGCTCTGTGACTCCGGACATGTATTCTTGAGGGCTGGTTCCAGTCCCCAAGAATGCCCGTCTCACAAAGCGCATCACACGTGGGCGTGTATTGCCCTCCCTGAAGCAGTATAGTTTGCCGATGAGTACCCTGGCCCCATCGATACGGCTCTCGATCCTGCGTTGCCAGGCTGGTACGGCTGGTTTTGGTCGAGTAGCTACGTCAAAATTTGGGAATTTTACGTTAGCTAAACGACAAGCCGCTACAGCCCCACAATACAAGATCGAGTGCGTATCAACGAGGTTCTCACTACTCTCAAAAATATTTTTGAGTTGCGAGTCCAAGGCACACACCAGCGCCCTATTTTTCTTATGCATGGGTAACCGCGGTAATCGGGGCCTAAGTTGGGCAGGAGTGGATCGATACTCGTGAAGCGCATCTTCCAGAGCGCTCCTCAAACGTTCGTTACACTGGCTACTTACCGTGGCAACCCTATCATCCTCTTCTACAGCACCAAGATTGGACCGCGGTGGTATTGCGTCAATAGTTGACGCTTGCACCGCGGTTTGCGCCGGAGTCAAGTCGATGTGGTTGCTCAGTACTTCTGAGCGCAGCCTATCAAGCGCGGCGTCGTCCAACATGTGATTGCGTTGGATGACCCGCACCTGATCCGACAGTCGTTGGGCCGAGACGTTGACGGTTGGTTCAAGAGTCTGAAAAAGAGACAGCATCCTAACACGGTACGCAGTGAGGTTTGTTCCCCCCTCTGTAGACCCATAGTATGCGCGCATGACGTTCTCATTAATGGAATAAGTCCATCTCATGCGCTGCACACAACCACCGGCAGCGGGGACCCGGCTCGGGACCGGTTGGCCCCTAGGTCCGAAGCTTGACGGTGGCCGGCCTCGCCCCGGCCGACGTACAGGTGTTGGCGACGTCGGCGGGGAGAAATATTCGTCGCTGGAGCTCGACGCGACTGCCGCTGCCGGTGACACAGGTGATCCGGGGTCCGGCGGCGGCGAGGCGGAGCTCAGCGACGAGTCCGGGGATGGTGGGCGTGCGCGACGTGCAGCAGCTCGTGTTATCATCGTTAAATTTTATTAAATCATTCCATTTTTATACGATTTTTCCATTTAGTCTTCGACGTTAGAACGTTGACAGATGTCATTTCACTCCGGTCTAGTTTTTGGATATTTGCTATTGTTAATTTATGTATTTTTCCAAATATGTAGTGGTTAAAGTAGTTTTCGCTTATTTAAAATACAGTGTGGTAAACAGATTGTGTATTAAAATAAATATTTTATAGTAAAAAAGGAATAAGGATAATTTAACGTGTTGACACACAGAGTTGCCAGTTTATTTTTTTTATTATTATTATTATTATATTGACGTAAAAGGTCGACATGGAATACGCTGTCTATGCATACAGTTTCTATATTGTAATGCCCTTGTCCCTATTAATTGATTTGTGTAACTAATTAAATTATTATTTTGTTTGTGTATCCAAACTAGCGTGTCAATGCCAATTTCCAAATGAAGGGTATTCTAATTTTATCATTTTGTTGTGATGGTTGTCATGAGTTCTTGTGAAATATTTATAGTTCTTGTATAATATATTTATTAATAAGTGATATTATGTAAATTTAATCATTGGCTTCATGGCTTTTGCATATCTAACGCCAAGGTATTTTAGTCAAGATTTCTACTGCAGTCACAATGTTGATTTAAAGAATTAAATAGTTACGTTTCATTAAGTACAAGATTCAAATAGATACCTACTTAATGAAATATATAAATACCCACACATCTATGTGTTATTATGGATTCACTTAAAGCACGCACTTTTGTGGTGAACTCATTTTGATGTTATTTATTTTACCTACAGACTGATTTGGCCAATTGTTTAAATGGATGTCATAGGCAACACATAGCATCATACAGTTATCTTAAAAAATTAAAAAACCGGCCAAGTGCGAGTCGGACTCGCGCAAGAAGGGTTCCGTACCATTATTTATAAAAAACGAGCAAAAATCTCTTTTTTGTATGGGAGCCCCCCTTAAATATTTATTAAATTCTGTTTTTAGTATTTGTTGTTATAGCATCAACAGAAATACATAATCTGTGAAAATTTTAACTGGCTAACTATCACGGTTCATGAGATACAGCCTGGTGACAGACGGACGGACGGACGGTCAGCGAAGTCTCAGTAATAGGGTCCCGTTTGACCCTTTGGGTACGGAACCCTAAAAAGCACAGTATAATGTCAACAACATCTCATGAGAACCAAAAACAAATATAAATAATTGATTTCATAAACGTAAACGTCTGACTTTCACCGAAACTAATGTTGCATAAACATTCGAGTAAATCCGACTTAGTATTCCACACTTAAACCATCTAGTTTGCTGCAAATATCTTTGAATAATGTATAGGATCCCAACCTTAAAAACTAAATTACGTTAAGATAACAAAATTTTAATGTTGCGTAACAGATTTGTTGATAATTATTTAATTATATTATGTTGTGAATGTTTTTTGTAAGATATTCGTATCAGGAAAATAGGTGACAATGGATGTACAAACGCCAGTTAGGTCAAGCTACCCGAAACTGTCAAATTTTCCCAATCAACCTCGAACCGTATACTTTGACAATAAGGTTTAAAATCTATTGAACAAATTTGACTGATTGTTGTAGGTGGATGTGGCTGGCGTCTGTGCCTAAATCTACCTGCCTGTCTGTTACCTTTTAATGCTAATATATTTGAATGGGTTTCGTTGAAATCGTATGCACACAGCATAGGGTTCTGTCATACACGTGTTACTTTACCTGAATTCGTTCCCGTGATTTACACAGAATCGTAACGAATTTGGGAGTTTCATGGAATTTGATGGCATTGAGATGGATGATAATGTTGGGATGTGTGGAGTGACAAGAATGGATAAACTAAGGATTGTGTATTAGAGACAGTTTGAAAGTGGCGTCTGTGACGTAAAAATTGAAAGGAAGTCGTTTGACTTGGTATGGACATGTTATGAGGAGCAATGAAACGCATGTGACGAAAAGGGTGATGAGGATAAAGGATATGAATGTTGATGTATGGAGAGGGAGAGGAAGCCTAAAATAAAGATGGGTGGATTGAGTGAGGAATGATATGAAAGAGAAAGGAGTAAATGATGTCGTGATGTCTGTCAGGGGAGAATGGAAAAAGAAAACGTGTTGCGCCGACCCCAAGTAGAATGAGACAAGGGCAGGAAGATAATGATGGAATTTGTCGACAAACTAGTAAAACTTGCCTGAAAACGGGCGTGCCTTTTATCGACCATATAAACGACTAGCTGTCCGGCGCAACTTCGTTTGCGTCACAATTTCCACGTTATCGCAACATTTTTCATTGCTGCTCAACTCCCATTGGTCGTAGCGTGATGATATATAGCCAATAGCCTTCCTCGATAAATGGGCTATCTAACACTGAAAGAATTTTTCAAATCGGACCTGTAGTTTCGGAGCCTATTCAATGCAAACAAACAAACAAACAAAAAATCAAATCTTTCCTCTTTATAATATTAGTTTAGATTTTATCCGAATTCCGTAGGCATTCGAACGAAAAATTGAAAGTGTGCGAATACAATATCGTGCTTAAAAAAACGATAGATCATCAACAAAAATTCTCACTATCTCCTGTCGTCCAATTTATCAAAAATAGTGCAGCACCGCTTTCTTATCGTCACAGTGGCATCCGATGCGATGCACCTGAGTGGCGCTCGAGTATTCCAACATTATGCTATGAATATGTAGCAGTAACTGCATCTTTGTGGGGCAGATCTAGAGAATATTGAGAGCATGGAGTCTTGTAAATGGTAAAAATAGATATAGTAGATAGTTCCTCACCAACCGTCGTCTTTTATCAGAAAGTAAATGCTTCAAAAGGGAAAAAAGTAGCTATGATCGTACACTAGAGGGTCAAGTTAGCATTCTGATAGAGGTACCGTCACGGTGACTGTAAAGTTATAAGGAAATCGGTTATCATGGTGTGAGCAATATGCGGACAAATGAGATGACGATTAATAGAGAAGTATGACTGCAGCGCTGACCCCAAATAAATTGAGATTGGGGCAGGAAAACGAGGATAACGCTCCAGTTGGAGTCAGTAATCTCTTTTTCTTGGGTCACGAAAGTAATCTGAACAGTATTCCAGACAGTTTGAAAGCAACAAGGTCTGCAAATGTTATTGGTAACTGAATATAGAAAAAGTGATCGTTGTTAAATATAAATCATTTGATAAAAGAATGACGAAGGAAGCACATGATAATGATGCTTATTAAGTACTTCTTATTATATAAATATGCAATGAGCTTTGGGTTTAAGAAAGAAAAATGACCAATGAATTGAAATAACCAAGGATGTTATTGTAGGTACTATTGCCATTACGTAAATATTCGATTAAAGGAAATAGCTGGGCATACTGGCTTAATCAAACATTCGTAGATGATCACTGTTTCACTTTTGCGAGTTTTATTTTAAGATTTTGACCGCAATTATCAGTATTGGTTTCGCACTTAGTTTTGTGTTAACTCTACGTGATCTTTTTCAGTTGTTTTAATATCAGTTTAACTTTTTTCACTTGGTATTGGAAAAATTAATTACGAATTTACGACAGCACATAAGTAGTTTCATTTCATACCAGTTGTGTTTTGCGTGGTTTCTAAAATTACCATCTGTTGTTGCTTTTGCGATTACAAAAGCACTTATGAACTGGAAAGTACAGATGTAATGCTTATATGTATGTAATGGAGTGTTCTAGCACCACATCTGTGCCTCATAGGCATTTCTGATCCGCATGATTTATCTCGAAGCTGCCACAGTCGTGACTTTGCACTTATATAGACATACCAGCAGTCAGCACATATTCCAGGCAGCTTGTTCAATAACTTAGCAAAATATTGCCGTTGCTTCTAAACCTCTTGCATTTTCCGTAACACCTTTTTGTTGTTAGTCGACCTTACAGTTTAGTTACAGTGACGCAACGACAATTTCTAGACGAATCGATATTTGTTTATTCGGTGGATCGAACGACCTCTGTTCGAGAAATACGCGATCAGTCTTTGACAAGCAATATTCATCATCATCATCATTTCTGCCGAAAGACGTCCACTGCTGGACATAGGCCTCCCCCAAGTGTCGCCACATTGACATAACATGGGGGGTTTTGCCATAATCGCCACGCTTGGCAGGCGGGTTGGCGATCGCAGTACGGTTGTTCCAAAAGCACAGAGTTAACGCTGCTGCTCATTCTCTGGCAAGTCCCTTAGTCGCGCCTCTTACGACATTCACGGGAAGATATGGGATGGTGCTATTCTTTACGTCCTACACCATACAGAACTGTCCATACAGAACAAGCAATATTGGACGACATTATTTAACATAACTTCACGCCTGTTATTCTGCAGGTTAGGTAGAGGTGTACTATAGTAGTACGCCCACGCTTTGCCAGTTACATTTAAACCTAAAACACGGTTTAACGATGAAAGTTTGAAGATCTACAAAGTTAGACGGATTTGTACGAGTTTATGAATAAACACATTAACTTCCATACGTAAGTAACATAAAAATATTGTAAAACTAAACAAATGTTTTAAAAGAGTAACCGTGGAGTTTCTTGCCGGTTCTTCTCCATAGGAAACGACCAACCCGAACCGAGCATCTTTTGTCGACGTTTTATAAGTGCGCATGTCCATATCCCAATGCCTATGTGAAATAAAATGTTTTGATTTTGATAGAAAAAAAAATGTGACACAGCTATACTCACAGTATTCCTTTATCTATGGGCACAATGGCAGCATAATATGGCGGTTTAGTATAGGTATAATAGTTTATAGCGTTGTTCTTGAATTTATTTATTTTGTCAGAAAAAAACTATCATCAACACACATGGTTGGCTCAAAATGTCTTTGACCCGAAACATATGCATGTTTAACTCGAAGATTTGTATACAAACTCGTGATTATCATATGGACACGCGTGACGGAGCCGCGGTCGCGTGTGCCATATTGTCAGGAAATCGTTTGTATGTTTGTTTGCACGTCTTGTGGGTGTTCCTGTCCGGAACTGTGGTATGCCTATATGTCAAGGTTACTGATTCCTGCTGTTAATGATGCGTTAATTAATACGACAGGCGACCCACATGTGAGCATCTTTAAGTTTAATTTTCTCTCCGGTATGAGTTTAAAAAAACTACATGGTGACGATTTTATTGCTGCGGTTTACACTATACAGTGTGCCTACAAACAGCTAAAATAGATAGTGATGACGGCTAGTAATTATAATAATGGCAGTGATGATCATTGATTATGATGGGTAATATCGATTGATAGATTCTTGTTTTTGCACAATCTTGCTTGATATGATAATGCGGTAGAGGGAACGCTTCCTTGGAAGTAACCTAGTTACTCGAAATTAAAGATTTCTAGTCTAGAGCCATCTCATGCTAACTGGATTGTGGAAGTCAGATAGGCAGTCGCTTCATGTAAAGCTTTTCAGCTACATTCGGTCAGACTGGACGTCGACCCCAACATAGTTGGGAAAAGGCTAGGCAGATGATGATGAGTTTATAGCCATCAAGAGTCACGAGCTCTGGCAAGCAACTCTACTTCATAAGCCACTTAAATTCTTTCTCTTCTTCACAACGCTACGGTTCGAAACACAGAGCCTTAACATATGACACAGAAACCACAACATTCTCTAAATTAAATAACAACCGTAATCCTTCGACTAACCATACAGTTTCCGATTACTTTCGTTTTTGTTCACCTTACGTCAAAACTTTCGCTCTATAGTCTAAAGTCGCTGTATCATGATAAACAGTAAACCAACTGTTTCATTTTTGAAGATCTATTTTACTGGCCACAGTTCTAACCTAAACTAACCCATTTATTCAGTGTCCTTTTCAGTGTCTTTTTGCGACGAACTCTAGCTTGGAATAGGACAAACAAATTGGGCCTGATTTTTTTCCGAGCCGGGTTTGGCTGGTAACATAAAATGCACATATTTGCTTCGGTGCGCCAACCTCGACTTACTTACAAGTACCTGGTTTCGGTTTATAGTCAAACCTAGTTTTTCCCGGGCTTTACTCTGGGACCTTAACCGGGTTTTGATGCACTACTTAAAAGGTTACAAGTAACCTGAAGCTTAATTAGAATTCATGAACTTTGCATGTCTGTGACAGTCTACTCCGACTATTTCTGGCCATTTGTTTTAAGTTGGAATTCTGTATGTTGATATTAATGTGTCTACTGTGCTATGGTGTTACATCTCGAGCAGCGATCATTACGTCAATGGCCTTAGGGCATACAGATGATTTGAATGAAACAGGCGAGACGGGTTTGCATTGATTTGAGACGGTTGATTAATTAGTTTTGTGTTATGAGTTTTTTTTACGTGTGCTAAGGTTTATTGTCTATGGTTTAATGTGAATAGGCCCTAATATTGGTTTTTGAAATGATTTAATTAAAGAAAACGATGCTTAAAATACTTCCTGTTGATTATGAACGCTTGGAAGTCGGACATACACGAGGAAGCACCCTGGTGCATGCTATTGTGCTGACAGTGTTCTTGTTGGTGAAGATGGACTGGAGATTGGAGAAATGGCAACACTGCCATCACTCTAATCTACTCTGGATCTCAGGGCTGACATTATCACTAAGTGACAAAACCCCTTAAAATAAATAAAGATTAAAAAAAAAACTCTGGATCTCCAGTCTGAAAGCTGGTCCGGTCCGGAAGCTGGAGAACGTTGGCTTGAAAATCAGCAGAACGTAAACCGAATGCATGATTGGAGAGATGACCGAAATCGCAGATGATTTCGGTGGTCTCTCCAATCCTGGAGTCATAGCGCTAGATGGCTTCCTGTCTGCTCCGGCTTTCGATATCTCGATTTACTCATGCAAAGCGATGGCGAAATAGATCGTAGTGCATATATATGCTGGGCACAGAATAAACATTGGATGGATGAAATGGCGGCAGGTCACGGGAACTATCTGTGACTCCCGCATTTCCCTTAACTTACGGGGAAAATCTTGTATGGGTCAGAATGTTGAGCCACATAAGGGATGAATAAAAGGCATTCGCATGTGGCTGAGATGAGAATACTAAAGGGGATATGTGGTGTTACGTAAAATAAGCAATGAGTACATAAGAGGAAGTATGAAAAGTGGCGCCGGTGACTGAAAAGATGTATGGTGATTACCACACATCTTTTCAGTCACCGGCGGTTTTCGTGGTATGGGCATGTGATGCGGAGGAATAAGGAAAATGTCGTGAGGAAAGTTTTGAGTATGAATGTGGATGCATATAAGAGGAGAAGAAGACCAAAGAAGCGATGGATGGATTGTGTAAAGGATGATATGGCAAGAAAGGAGGTATCTCATGAGATGACAAGTAATAGAGATTTATGGAAAAAGAAGACATGCTGCGCCGACGCCAAATAAATTGGGATAAGGGCAAAGGTAATGCACAAAAGCCTAAATATTAAAAAGTTTAGTGATTGTAGTGTAAGTGCTAAAACGTAAAAGCCCCCCAAGATGGCTAATTTGTATGTGGTAATGATTAATTCATTGCTATATAAGTATAGACCAGCAGTCTCTCGGTCATAATTCTTTAGTTACCTTTCACGTCATTTACTTAACTACCTACTTATTTACCGATTTCATAGGTACAGTTGTAAAAAGCGAATTAAAAAACGACACGATGACGATATTAAAATTACTTACGAAAATAAAGTGATTAAACCAGCGTAAATTATTATGAACCGTAAATTATGTAGTTCGTAAAGTTGTTTATAAACCGATTACTATGATGTAGTTGAATTGCGATTTTCTCGTTATTTCTGGGGAAAGTGGCTTTAATTGGCGATAAAAGGTTGCGATTATATTCTGTGTGCGTCCAGAGTCCGCTTACTGAATCTTTAGTATTTACATAAGTTCCACGTCGTAATCGAGAGATTTCTTTATTAAACTGTGAAGATGAAAAAAAAAAAAACAGAATTAAGTCATTGCGGAAGGATGTCTGGCTACATTAAATGCTTAGACTAAATCGCGGCAGACTAAGGTGAAGATGGCGTGAAGAGCATCACTCCTACTAAAAGGACTGGTCGGCACTAGCTAGAGATCGAATTGTGTGGAGTACGGAGACGAGGGGGGGACCTACAGCCAGCAGCTGTGTGTGGGTGGGTGAAATGTGAAATTCTTTTTTTATAGGTGATTAGGCCATTTAAGTAGGCATTTTTCGTTGTACACTGAGACGAAGAACACAAGATAATAGAAAAACGAGGTCCAAAAACGAGGTCACTGAAGAAAAATATGTCCATGACAACAACAAAACAAAAACAATTTAAAAATCGTGTCCAAAAATAAGGCTAACTACACAAGCAGTAACACTATCAACCAATCTCACAACCAGTAGTGCACACGATATGGATCTCAAAAGAATAGATACCACACTAAACTGGAACTAGGTCTTCTCATGGCCGTGAAATGGTCATTGTATTGTTTATATTGTTACTAGTTTGAACGAGACCTAAACAATTAGTCATAAAAAATAAACAGCCGCAATGTCGAACCGTTTTATTTTTATGTTATTGTGGGAATACTTTAAATGTTCTGATAGAAAAATCTAAACTATTGTTTACTACTGTTAAGGCGACTTGTTTATTATCATCTTAACTATTAACATTTTCACATCTATTACTAACACTTTTACATCATTACTTACAAATATTTACCAGTTTAGGTTCTTCTCTACAAGACAATCGGGCTCATCTCGGTTACCACTTTTAAAGCAGTTTTAAGATTTATCATCATTTAAAGCTGACACATCTGCAATCTATCTTCACACTTGGTTCCTTCTTTGGTTTTGGTCAACTATCACATTTCTTATTTAATTTCTAAAGCATGTTATCATCATTGTTTCTCACTTTCTTTTCCACAACTTTCATTAAACCTAAAAATCAAAAGAATACATAAAACACTTTGCTTATTCCAGGTGAGATCAATGTTCGGTAACAGTGACAACACGACAGATCTAATGCTACCAATACTCTTAGACATGGCCAATTTGATACGAAAAGCCGTCAGGTCAGGGAAGGAACCAAGGGAAGTCAAACAACCATACGAACCAGCCCCACCACAGTTACTCAGGCGTTCCTTTACTGAGGACACAGAGATAGATGATGAACCGTTTGATATGGGTGTAGAAACTTTACCTCCAATTACCCGCAGTCGTAGAATATATCCAAGGAATTACACTAACAAGATTGACACTAGAGGCAGAGTTCAGAACACAGTACATACAGTTATAAATAATGTTACGAACATTAAAGATGATGTAAGTAAATATGATGATGATTATTCTTATATAGTTGTAGATGTCGCAATATCAGTTAATGATGTAGCTTAGTGTGGCAGAATATTTATAGTAGGTTTTAAATGACAATAATTTCTAAATTGCTAAGAGTACCTACCTACCTATGCTTATCAATAATCATAAAACCTACTGACCGATATGATAACAACGGGTCATAGACGATCCAAAAAATTTACTGCAATATGTTAAAGAATTAATAGAATTTATGGTTTGAAGCTAATGTTTTAGACGGTGAAACTTGAACCTTACGATAATCACGACCAGTTGATAATTCTTTGTATTTTTTTAACTACACATAACATCACGCTTGTAATCCCCGAAAGTTTAGGCAGAGGTGTACCTAATGGTACACACATTTCGCCAGTTATGTTTCAGTCCCATGAAATAGCGGGCGAGTCTAATGCCATCAACCATTTTTCTTTACAAATACGAGTCATCCAAGTTATGGCTGCTTCCATGTATTTAATAATTTTTGGAAATTAGTTTTGAAGCTGTTATTAATAACTGTTCCAGCAGAACTCAAGTTTCCCTTTATCAACGACACCAGAGCCAACGACTCCTATGACAGTGTCAGTGACGGTCAGCAGAACATCCAGTGTGTCGAGATCAGACAACGGGACACTTGACCTGATGGCAGAGTCGACCAACCAGACCCTATCGCAAGATCTGCCGGTAGCTGAGAAGCTGAGAGCTCTGAATAGATACACAGACAGGAAAGGTAACTTGATTATAATATTATCTTTAATCTACCAAAACTTGGAAGTAGTAATTGTTCCCAGCTGGCACTGACTGAAATAAAGCTGTTTCATCAGCAAGCATTTAAGTTAGAGACATTTGATTGATTATACATTAAAACATGTCCTGTAAGTGATCTACAATTTGAGATCCTCCTACTTCAGATATAGTACATCCACAATCTGGGATTGTCCATTGCCTGTAATAACATTTTATCCATTATAATAATATGATTTAAAATGATAATTGCAATCAAGCAAGCCAAACTTCAGAAATCTGTAATGTAACTCTTAACTTAAACATGAGTCAGAAGGATTACGTTTAAAGTAACAGTTGATATAATAAACGTGAATGCATGAGACACTGACAAAATGAAACGAACTTAAATAAAAGAAAACGTAACTTTTCAACAACGCCAACGTGTTATTGCACAAGTCGTGAGTTGCGAGAAAATCCGCCTGATCTTTTAACCCTTCGTTACAACGATACGCAGACTTGCAAGTACTTATGTAAACATTGATTGTAATGACAGAAACATTTGTCACTTGAGAAAGTGGCAAAAGAATTAACTTCCTTGTTTCAGATTTTTTTTATTAGCCTACACTGTCCCACTGATAGGCAAAGCTTTTCTCCCGCGCCACCTTAAACCAGCCCTTGTGATATGCGTCCCAGCCCTTTTCAACTCTTTCTGGACCGGCCTCGGTAACGCCATTCATCTCCGGGCACTCAATGATTGCCTAGCGGTCATCGTGCATAATCCCATAACAATAATTAACGTCATTTTATTTAACCTTTCCAGGAACATCGTTCCGCCGTGGTACCTACCAGCCGAAGCCGCCATCTTTGATTCGACGCACAACACCTGAACCACCGGCCCCATCACCTCACGTCCCTAAAAGAAGACCCACTCCTGCAAGGAAGCTGCCCACGTCAGCAGCGGACCCTAATAAGTGCGAACTGTTCACAAATACGCTATGCCTGCATTCTGATGATTATCCTACGTAAGTTGATGGCATTAGAGTTATACTCAATTACGATATTAAAAAATATTAAGTTCCTATTTAATTAATGGATGTTCCAAGGAATTACATAACCTAACCATTCATGTGTTGATATATCCAAATTGTAATAGGATTGGTTGATTAGTTGATAATCTCTTTTTCTAAATTGATTCTTAATTATTATTTGACTTCATTACAAGTTTTTCAAAAATTCAAATATTACCTATCTCAATCAATTTAGAAAATATAAGCATTCATTTCATGAACACAACTCATATGGTATAAATAGCATTAATAAAATTAAGTTGGCATTTAAATTAATCAAAAGTTTCTATCGGTATACATTTTAAAGAACACAATTCATATCATATTAATTTACCTGAGTTATCCAAATTTTATTCACTGTAGGTGGTATCTTCTGCATTTTACAAATAATTATAAGCCTATGTTATGTCTACAACTCCGCATTATTAATTGATTAAAACAGAATTGATTTCATAACTTTGCTCACTATAATCATTGAAAAGAATGTTTATAAATCCATTAGCAATATTCTCAACCAGTCTGGCAACTTGTTTATCATTTTGAATGGTTTCCCCAAAATTCTGAAACGGGTTTTATACATTGATATTTCATTGCATAACCAGGATTGTATAGAAAGCAAGAGTAATGTGTTAGCGAAAGTGATTCTGTTGGAATGGTGTGGTTTGCGAATGTCATGTGATTTTCGCGGAACGATATGCATATATCGTGACCGTTATTATGAAGAATGAGGTGTGAGTACTAACATGTGAGGTTCACCTGTTTTGTGATCTTGGTGACGTTTTATAACGTTGCATTATTGTTGACTTGGAAAATAAAATAAATGGATTGTGTGCGACGGAATGAATGTACTGGAATGAATACTGGAATTTATTGTAAGAAGAAGAAGAAATCGGTTGATAGGGGAGAATGGAATAAAGAATTATGCTGTCTCATAGTAATGTGAACCAAGGGCAGGGAGATGGCGACTTTGGACATAAAGGAGAATAAAATTAGCATTGCCATGCATAGCATTCAACGTCGCAATGCTCTGTCTTCTAGGCATGTTTACGGATGCCAGCGGCTTGTGGAAGTATTTTGAACCCAAGTATCTTATTGTTTTCGTAAATTATGTAGGGACGAATAAGTTATTCATCAAATACAATTTTAATCATTGTTTCGCTATTAATGTGTTTCTAATGAATAATTTGGCCTACTTTTTGAGTGGGATGCTTATGTTATTTTAATGTCTTCATTGTCTCTACTCAAATAATGACATAATATCTTATCTATATACTACTAAAACAGATGTTTATGCAAATTCGTAATGGGTTCTTCTTAGATAACAGTTGATGGTGATGTCTTTTTTTGTTTTTACTTCGACAACCAATTATGTCTACGAACACAAGTCGTTACCCATAGGACCGTAACAAATTAGCCTTGAAGAATTATCTGTTATGAAGATTTATAGAGAAGTCACCTATTGATCGATATTAATCGATTGCTTTGGTTATCAACATCGGCAATTTAGTCATATTAATCAATTTGAGTTTTGATGTAACAATATCTTTAGAAATGCTTATCTTTTCTACTAGTTACAAATAAATATCACACGATTTCCAATCGATTAATGTTCAAAAAATTTCGAATTTTTAATCATTTTTCGGCTCTTATCCAAATTTATCTTGAGTAGGCGCAGCATATCTTCGTCTTCAATACTTCTCTATTACTTGTCATCTTAGCAGTCTCTCTTTTCTTGCCATTTCATCCTTCACACAGTCCATCCATCGTTTCTTTGGTCTTCCTCAACTCTTATACCCATCCAAATTTACATTCAAAACTTTCCTCACGACATTTTCCGCATTCCATTTCCTCTGCAGCAAGTCCATAAGGTTTTCAGTCACTGGCGCCATTGTCAGACTTCCTCTTATGTACTTATCCACTGCTTATCTTATCTATTCGCGATACACCATTTACCATTACCCTTAGCATTCTCATCTCAGCCACATGCAATTGCTTTTCAATTACCTTAACCTAACTACCTCCTCCTCCTCCTTTTAACTTTTCCTTTGCCTTATGTGGCCCAATATTCTGATCAATGGTTTTATAAATCTTTCCTAATTTCGATAATTTTTAAACCGTAAATCATCATCTTGTTACCTTTTTTCTTTGTAACTTGGGCTATTTTCATATTTTTAACCCGACTACGGCGAAGCAAAAAAAGAGGTTTATTGATGACGGATATAAGAGATGAAAAAAATCAAAAGATCAAAATCTCATTAAAAATTTAATTTGCCTTTTAATTTGAGTAACAAATCTTTGCATATAGCGCGGTTAGAAAGTATAGTCTTTAGTATTTAGAGATGAAATATAAAATAAAGCTGCTCATTCAACCGTTAAATCGTGGATCTTGTTTATTTGGTCGAGATAACTGCTATAAATGAGGATTTTACATATCAAAACCTCATAAAAATAAAATATAGTGCAAATTCCAAATGATTATGTTAATAAAAATATTTTGTTTTTGTGTTATGTAAGGACTAAAACATAAACTTTTTGATCGTAAAACTTCTTTTTGTCTTCTAAATTGCGGACCACTTTCTATATCCTTTATTTACGACTGGCATAATAGTCTAATACGTATTTTATGGTTTCTCTTTAATACCTAGGCTAGGCAGCTCTAAATATTTATTCAGTTGTGTAATCTATTTTGTTTTGAATGGGTAGGCCTACGTCTTCTCGTAGGTGTTTTATCAATTCATAAATTCATGTCCATAAAAAATCGAAGTCTTGTTGTGTTTTTACTGCAAAAATGTAAAGGTGATTGTAATAGAGACAGTTATATAACGGAAGTTCGGAAAGGAATCCGTGAAGGAATTTAAATATATTTTAGCTTTTTTCAGTAACAATATTAAAAACAAAAACACGAATAGACTAAGGGGTAAACTGCTACTACCTTTTCCAATATGTGGCGGCATCCACAACGCTACATACGAACTGCGCCACATACCTGTCGTTTCGCAACACATAAACGTTGGACTACTGCCCACCAAGTTGGAGGTTCCTTCTTTCTCTCAGGAGTATGAGGAACTTTCTACGATGCACATGTTTACCATACCTCCGAGTATGATATACCTATTAAATATTTTATTTGTAATTTCCAGAGAAGCCATAGTGCAGTCGATAAGACGTAACAAAGCAGCCGCCGCAGCCCTGCTAGCTGACTACAAGGACCCGGGCGAAGGAATCATTGACGGAGTCACTGCTGCGCAAGAGGCTAAATACAATGAACAGCATTATCTTGTGTCTAATAGGTAAGTCGTACAAGATATAGTTGAAAGCTGCGAAATCGAGTGAATAAATTATTATTTCCTTTATTCATTTTTCATCTTATTTAGTATATTTTTAAATATTTCTTATAAAACAAAAAAGGTAAAAAAAACATTTAAAAATATAAAAAACAGGTTTCCGCCGGTATCGGGAGCAGGGTCCAAGCTACCGGTGGTTAGGGCTGCAGAGACAGGAACCTCCTCACAATGCGGGCCGTATCGAGGAGTACTGCCTTCTGAATCTGGCTCTTGATCCAACTGCCAAGTGAGAGCTTCGATAGATGTTCATCGAGGCTTTTAGCCATTAGGCCATTGGCCGTAACGACAATCGGCACAATGATAGCCGAGTTCACATTCCACATGCTGACAACCTCGTGTGCTAAGTCGAGATATTTTATTTGTTTCTCTTTCTCAGCCTTCACGAGGTTCTCGTCATGCGGGATGGTAACATCGACTATCATTACGCAGCGCGCTGATCGGTCTATCACCACTATGTCAGGCTTATTGGCGACAATAGTCCTGTCAGTAATGATAGGCCGATCCCAGTACAACGTGACATGGTCTTTCTCGAGAACTGGGTCGGGCACATACTTGTAGTACGGTACCTCAGATTCCACAAGTTCATATTTCAAGGCAAGTTGCTGGTGAATAATCCTGGCTACTTGGTTGTGCCTGTGCAAGTACTCGCCGTTAGCCAGACGAGAACAACCAGAAATAATATGCCTGATGGACTCACCCGGACGGTGGCATGCCCGACACACGTCCACCGTCCCGTCCTTCATAATATGTTTCCGGTAGTTGTTCGTCAGCATAACTTCGTCCATAATCGCACAGACAAAACCCTCAGTTTCCCCAAAGAGGTCGCTGAATCGTAGCCAGGACACGGATGCTAGAAAGTCTACATCGGGCCCATGAAGAGCCTGGTAGAAGCGACCGTGAAGCACCTTGCCTTGCCATACTTTCTTGCGGTCATCGGTAGTCAGTACGACAGGTTTGCGCCAGTTCTCTTTAGCCATGGATAGCGGGGTGAGTACCTTGTCCACTGCGATCACATCTCGGTGCATACCCACCTCTGTTTTTAAAAAATATTCTCTGAGGCTGCCCACCTCGCGGTTGTGGAGGGTCTTCGCGTTTAAAAAGCCTCGACCCCCGCACTTCCGCGGGATGTACAGTCTCATCACCGATGATCGTGGGTGATGCATCCGGTTTGCGGTCAGCAGTGTACGAACTCTCCTATCCAGGGCGTCCAGTTCGGTCTGAGTCCATTTGAGTATGCCGAAAGAGTACATTAAAACCGGCATGACCCAACCGTTGAAGGCGCGCACCTTGTTCCCGCCTGAAAGAAGGCTATTTAGTACCTTCTTCAGGCGACCAAAGAAGCGCTCCCTCAACGATTGCTTCATGTCAGCTACGTTAATACCTAACGCTTCCGACATACCCAAATACTTATAGTTTTCGGATGAGGAAAGAGATCTTAGGTGTATGGAATCAGAGAGCTGAAGTCCCTCGGATTCCATAATCTCCCCTCGCTTTACATACATGACTGCACATTTGTCCACACCAAATTCCACCCTGATGGCACTACTAAAATTTTCAGTTACTTTCAGTAGCTCCATCAGTTGCAATTTGCTGGGGGCAAAGAGTTTCAGATCATCCATGTAAAGAAGGTGAGATATGACCTGACCACCTCTCCTCAACCGGTAGCCTAGACCTGAATCCTCCAGCAATGTGCTTAGAGGATTCAGGGCTAGACAGAACCAAAGAGGACTCAGACTGTCGCCCTGAAATATTCCCCGTTTAATCCATACAGGCTCAGCGTTCCCCTGGATCTGTCGACATCCTGGATATCGAAGGACCGTCCTCCATTGCCTCATACACGACTCAAGGAATTATTATTATTCCCTTTATTCATTTGACATCTTATCTAATATATTTTTAAATATTTCTTAAAAACAAAAAGGTAAAAAAAACATTTAAAAATATAAAAAACAGGTTTCCGCCGGTGTCGGGAGCAGGGTCCAAGCTACCGGTGGTTAGGGCTGCAGAGACAGGAACCTCCTCACAATGCGGGCCGTATCGAGGAGTACTGCCTTCTGAATCTTATTATTATTATTATTATATCATTTATTTCAGGCTACGCCCATAGTGTTAGTAACAATGGTCTTAAATGCTAGTGTTAGTAGAGATACATATAATAGGGATTTATTAGGTGTGGAGTTTCATCCAATGTCGCAGGATTGGAGACTCCCACCTATCAGCGAATAAACTCAAGAAAATAAAAATAAAAATAAAAAAGATAAAGCTTGAGCAGCGGTGGCCCAGTGGTGGCAGCCTCGACTTACGATTAGTAAGCCGTGGGTTCAAACCCAGGCAGGCGCATTACTTTGTGTAATTTGTTTCATCACCGCTGCCCTCAAAAGCGGTGATGGAAAACATAGTGCGGAAACCAGCATGTCTTAGAACTTAAAATTCGAAGACATGTGACATCTACGAACCCGCACTGAGCCCCTGAGGCCCAGCAGGGCCCAGCAGTGGGAACATTATAGGCTGATGATGATGATGAATAAAGTTTACCACTTTAACCGTGAAGATCCTTAATGTGATCTTAATTTAAAAAGTTTGTTCGGGGTTTGTTTTCACTAGATCCTACCTGTCCCTATGCCTGCTAAAGGATCGGAACTCTGATACTTTGAAAGTGTTCATGGAGTTTCTTACCCGTTCTTTTCCATAGGGATCGACGTATCGAAACAAAAAAAAAAACTAGCCTACCGACTGACTCCTCAGACTATTAAAATTAATAATTTAATTGAAAGAAATAACACCCTTTGTTTTTAGTTGGGGGTTAATGATTTATGCCCGACTCGCCACTGTTCTGATTCGTCGCGAAAGAAATACTCTGAATTTCAGATTAAAAAATTCTATAAAGATCCTGAGCCCTTAAAATGTTCACGTTTTAAGTAGACAAACAATATTGAGAAAATAACCAATATTGATAAAATCTTAGATCAAACTAACTTAAATAAAACTATGTTTATTTAACATCCAGACGAGGAGACACAGCAAACCGAGACTTTGCAGGAGCAGGAGAAGCAGGCTTCATGTGTCCCAGCACAGTGAAGTACGCCCGACCACAACGTGCGAGAGCAACATCTGGACAGTGGAAGTATATCGTCAACACTGGAGAGCATACGCAGACGCTGAGGCTTGAGAAGTGCTTGTAAGTAATGACGTAGTATTAGCATGATCAGCCTGTAATGCTCCCACTGCTGGGACTGATGAGAAGGAGTCATGACGCATCCTACATTAAACTACGCGAGGCCGGGAGGAGGCGGGAGTGTCTGCACAGTGCAAGTACATCGTGAACACTGGAGAACATAATCAGACGGGTGGAGAGGAGAAGTGCTTGTTTGAAATGGAGTATTCTATAGTAAAGTACTTGACACCACAGATATCGAGGGGATTGTCAGGGTAGTAGAAGTACATTGTAAATTACCAGAACTTTACGCAGCCGGTGGGTAGTAGAAGTTTAAGTAGTACTACTAAAAGCAGAAGTAGTGTGTTACAGTGGAGTTAAAGTCCGTGTTTGAAAAGGTGAATTGAGCCTGTTTAGTAGGGGCAATCCCAGTAAAATAAAGTTCTTAAACAACTTAGCCTCCAACTAAATTATCCTAATTAAATTAATGAGAAAGATGTTGAATGTGGATTTGTAACTTGATAATAGAGTACCTACTCATTTCAAGCAGAAGATCGAATTTGCTTTAAAATAACAATACATTACCATATCGTTATTTAAGTAGAAATAGAGTTTCGCATGAATATCTATCTACGAGTACAAGAACAAAGTGATTATTAAGAAGTTCGAAGAAAACATGCATAAAATGAATGTAAAATCGTGACAACAGACCAAGTCTGCAGAATAAAGAAACAATAGATTATATTCTGTGAGTCTATAATTGGTAGGTAGTCAATTTCATCAATGTCAAAAATGAGTATCTCGTTACGCAATGTTATGATTAAAAACTGTTATTAAATTACATTTGCACAACTATAAATTAAAATGGCCGGATGTCAGTTATTGCAGCAACATGTCAACGTCTTACTAAAATGTAATTATTTATCTTGTCCCCAGATTGCAATCATGTGACGAATAACTATTTTTAACAGGCAATTAATGTTGACAATCGTCGGTTTTGTAAGACTCTATTGATATCTTATTTAGTTTTGTTTATTATTTAGAGCGGAGCGAATTATTTGTTGATCGACTTATTTTAAAAGGTTAGACCGCAAAGCTATTTTCTACAGAAATACGTGAATTCATTATTTGTATTGAAACATGAGATTTTTCTGTGTGCATGTCCAAACTAGAAACCACAATTTGATCATTACACTACAAAGTTCTATAATGATGCGTTAAAAGTGTGTTTATAAATCAAAGTTTATTAATGTTGTTTTTTACAGGAAACCGAAAGAATCATGCACATACCTGACGGACAACTTCAAATCAAAATGCGTTCAAGTTTACAATTACCATCGGCTGCTGACTTGGGATCAACAAAATGGTCTCCACATGGACATATTCAAGGTACAATTATGATAAGAACTTCTCTTTCCAATAAACTCTAAATACATTTCTATCGAAATCTATTGACGGTAAATTAAATAAAAGTTCCTTTTTAATCTGAAACTGAAACACTGTAGCTGGAACGAAACAAAATGAAAGTAATTGTAGATAACAAACAAATATTATAAAGTACAATACCTTTTCCAGGTTCCAACATGCTGCTCCTGCCACATTGAAGGGTACAGTGTGTCTTTTCCACCATTAGGCCAGAGATTCCACGAAACCTCTTCCGAACATTTCCCCGGAGAAGATCTATCGTCAGAAACAGGAAACCACGCTTTTGAAAACGTACAATCTACGATACAAAAACCAAAAATAAAAGCACCACCATTTACTAATAAGAAACCTATCGAATCTTTTCCACCGTTTACAGACAATCAGAACTTAATATCTGGTATTCCTTTTAGCAAGCATAATGACAATGATGAGTCTTTGCCCCAAAATCCCATAGATTCTTATGGAAACTCATACTTCCCAGACTCGTTTAACCAGGCTAGCTCAATAAGGCATGTCAAACGACCACCTTCAGCCAGGAACCCTCCTCCATCATCAAACTTTGATGAAGTCACTTTGCCAAGTTACCTGGAACCGCCAACACCTGCTGCTGGTCAATCTTTTAACTTTATCAAAGACAACCCACCTAAATATAAACTACCTGGAAGCCAGTTTAAGAGAACCACAAGGCCAAGCCCACCAGGACGAAGACCGATTAGAAAGAAAACATCTGGTGGACCAGACGACCTTTTATCATCAGGAACACAAGCTGTTGAATCTTTCCCGAACAGCAGCGGAGAGACATTAGAAGAAGTAAGTGATTATGAAGAACCTGATATCGGCCAGGCAACATCTATAAACACTCCAAGGCCAAGGGTAACCATTGCTCCTAAACTGACAGCGTTAACAACGGAAAAACAGCCCCCAGCACATAGATCTAGAGAACCTAGCAATAACAATGAACGTTATATTTCTAATGGAAAGCGTGTAAATTACAACTATCATCCAATTATAGACTTCTTTGATGAAGACAAAGAAATGGAAACTGATGAATCTATAGACAGAGAAGACGTTGAGCCTAGTTATATACCAAGCGTAGAATCAGAATGGAAACCAATTAATCATCCCTCTTCTAGAGACAGCCAAACAAATTCTGTGGGAAGAAAGAAACATAAATAATATAAAACTATAAACATCAAACATTAATTACGGTGATGTTATCAGTATAATGAATAGTTGAAGGAAGTATCAATGATGCAATTGTTCATTTTTAAATTAATTAGTTGTGTATTTGAATTATTGAAAATTGTTAGAACGAGCGATTGAGACGATGTTTCTGCTGATGTAATATTTGATACTGAACGCCTGTCAAACTATACAAAGATTACTTTTCTTTGTTATTTAAACGAATGATTATCATATTGATAATAATCAGCGACTTTCTAGGCTGCAACGGACTTTCTTTGTTCAATCTTATCTATGTGACTTCGAGTCGTGCCTATCTCTAAACTGCTACCGCTTACAATTCTTCGCAGTCCCTAAAGGCAAAACTGGTATTAAGATTGCATCAGCCATTCTATACGTTATCTGTCTTGATTGCTTGTCTATATTCTCCATAATAGTTAGAACTAGCTTTAAGTTCCGTAATATTGTAAACTTTCATTATCGAACGAAACCAAAACAAAGTTGCAATGTGAATTATTTATATTTAAATTTTTATTTTGTAATTTATTTAAATTATGTTTAGATTATAGTTAGTTTTAATTTCATATTGATTGTAAGATTTCAAAGACTTGCCACTGAAATAAAAATATATAAACTTATGAGAGTTATTTTTTTTAGTAATGAGTTTTTCAATTAGACGCATCGCACATTACACTTTACAAGATCAAACACGATCTTATCCTCTGTTATCTAAATGAACTGGAACTCTTTTTATACAATTTAATACCTTCAAAAGTTCACAAATTGTTTAACAAAATACAGTTGATCCAGTTAACTGGCGTTAAAAGTGAAAGCTGTTCAGCACCAAAGTTGAACGCACTACGTGAAGATATCTCCATCGTTCAGACTCACCAGATACTTGAACAGTTTAACAAAAAGTGTGTTGGGACACTTGTTCGTAACCTAGATGTGCACTGAGACAACTCATTGTGTGTTATGTGATAACACAACTTAATACAATCTGCAGCAATGTATTATTGGTTATTGTGCAATTTGTCATGTTCGGGAATTAGTCGCTCGACTGTTTTATGTAGTTCATTGGTTAGGTTGTTGTTATTAATGTTCTAAAATGGTCGCGGAAATCTATTCTGTGAGTTTAGCAATAGTTGTAACTGGTTAGAAGTTGAAAATAGACTTGGTTTAGTAACAATCTGAATTAGTATTTAGTGCAACAGTTTGCAATGATTCAATACATTTTCTAATGAAGTGCAACTATTATTAGTTTTATGTCCTACTTATAGTTGATTACGAGCTTAATTGAACATGGTTTATTATTGTATTAAAAAAAAAAAAAACAATGTTTACAGTAAAAATCATTTAATATAGTTCTCGAGCACACTTTATTTATAAGAATAACAACTTTATAAATAAGTTCCCTTCGTTGTATAAAACATTAACAATTACCTCTATCACAGTATAGTTAACAATAGCGAATATTAAAGATTTTGATAAAACAATCGATCGCTTTCGACTCTAGTCCCGCGATACGTAATGTGGCACTTTCTATTACAATAGACTAATTACTTTCGAAAATGATCATCGCCTACTTACGAAACTATAACAATAATTTAGTTTTGCTTATATTTTACCCGAGATTGTGGCTTAACTTTAAATTATAATCTATTTATACAATATTAAAATGAGATTTAAATGAAATCGAAATAAAAAATTGAAATGTTAATATATTAAGGTTAAAATAGATACAAACCAACCAAAAAAAGAGACATAGAAGCATACAATTCGTTAACCCATTATAAAACATAAACTGGTAACTATCAACTGACTGCAAGCAATACCAATGGTGCAATGTGTAACAATAAAGTAATTTTATTTTTATTTTAAGAAAAAACAAGCGCAAAATTAATGGATACTATTTATGTTGGAAGATTGCGATCAATCAGTGATCGGTAGCTCGTAACACGATAATTAGAATTTGATTATACGACAATTCAATCTCCTCGAGCCCATTAGGTAAAGTTACATAAAAATTGCGTCATACGTATATCTATACCAACAACGTAAAGAATAAAATATAGAGCAATATAACTACAATTTTCAAATCTTAAGTAAGCAGCTTTTAAGTAAAGCAATTAAATATTGGTACTGGTATTGCCTGAGTTACTTAAATACTAGGTCTCACCTAAGATTTCGTCATGCTACGAAATAGTTTCGCGACAAAATGGAAACCTGTCATCTTTGTTATGACAGACTGTCAATTTCTACATTTTTATGGTTCAATCGACGTAATAATACATTCGTTTACTGGGGTCTACAATGTAACCTGGCGTGGTTGTCAATATGGGCACGGCTTGGGCAAAACTGTTTAGGAGAACGGCGGGACTTATTCTACTATTTTTTGATAAACTTTTTACTTGAATATCATCTTTATCTTCCTGAGGTGCTGCTACTATTTTAGCACTTCTATAGTTTCCACCATGCATTCTTTCATGACTTGAGCCTCGAGATTTATGATCATCATCCTGTCGTGACGAATGGTCATGATCATGGTTCTCATCGAGTTCAACCAGTTTCTCGTTCTTTCTGCCGCCACGTCTTCTACTGTCGTACTTAAGATTACCACCATGCTTACCTCGCGTTTGAGAGTCCCTCAATTCAATTAATTTTGCACTTTGGCCATTATTTGTTGAGCGATTTACATCACTCAATGCTTTTAAATTGCCTCCATGAAGTCTTTCAGGAGTGTACTCATCTAATTCAATATGCTTTGTGCTTTTGCTCTGTGAGGTTTCAGCATCTTTAGGAGGTTGATTCCTACTTTCTGGAACTTTATGAAGCCTTAAGTCTTCTTTTGTAGCTTGTCGATAGTTTCCCCCATGTTTTGGGCCCAGATCGAGATCTATTTGTTCTCTAAATATTTCAACGTCCCCTAAATTATTAATTGCTTTTGCTAAGTCATCATCTTTATATAAATCTAAAGCTGCAATATTTTTCTGGGGCTTCTTTGTAGGCACTACTGGTATTTCTTTGATTATTTCAACTTCCTTAAAATCTTGTTTGAATTGTGTTGTATGTGGAGACGAGTTATTTACTGGTAGTTCTTTGTGTATTTCAATTCTCTTTTTGGTGATAATGGGCTTGCTGCTTCGAGAAGGGATGGTAGGAGTGGTAGTCCGAATGCGAGTAGCTACAGTAGTAGGAGGAGCAACTGTTGTTCTGGGGAGTGTGCGTTTGGTCGGTTCAGGGGTGGTTACCTCAGGGCCAGAACTTTCTTCTTCATCTTCTTCCTCTTCATCATTGTTGCCTTCATCATAGTCGTCATCGTCATCATCTTCATCGTCATCATCATCTTCATCATCAAGATCATCCTCATCCTCATCACTTTCGTTATCTATCTGTATGTTTTTCTCAGACCGGTGGTGGTTCATTTTATCTTTCTCCATTCTTTCATACATTGGCATGTAGTCGTCCATGTCAGTTTGAATTCTAATCATAGCGTCAACTTCTTCTTTTTTCATATCTTCTTCATCTTCCTCACCATATTTCTGAGTATCTGTCACAAGAGTGCTTGTGTGCGATTTCTTTTTCTTTTCTCTATATTTAGGTAACACTGTGTCATCTTGTATATGTTTATTTTTTACAGGCCGAATAGTAACTTCGTCTTTTGTTTCGGTATTTTCATCAGGTTCATAGTTACGGAATCTAGTTACAAATTGTAATAGTTGCTTTTCCGTGGTATGATCTGGTACATTTTCTGTAGTGCTCTTCTGATTGGCTCTTTCCAATTTTATTCTTCTTCTAAATGATGGTTTGGGAGTAGTGGAGGTTGTTGTTGTTGTTTCATCATCATATTCTTCTTCTTCTTCGTAATCCTCGTGAGTATCTTCGCTACTACCATCATTAGAATGTTCTATAGGATTTTCTTGTTTCTCGGTGGTATTTTCAGAAGCATCACTTGTAACTGTTTTTTTAACAGCATTTGAAGCAGCTGCATTCTGAATATCAGCAGTTTTAGGAATAAATTGGGATAAATCATGAAATGGTCTTGTACTCATTTGAAAACGTTGCCTCCCTCGAAGGGGTTTTTGAGTAGAAATATCAATATTTTTTTCAGTAGTCGTATGCGATTTGTATGCGTCCGCTGACATTGCTCGTTTATTTTGGACAGGAGTGTATTCTGATTTGTGATTTAAAGGTCTGATTTCGTACCTAGGTTCACCTCTACGATGATCGACACTGACGTCGACAAAGGTGGCTTCAGAATTTTCATTTTCTTTTTTAGTAGGTTTTGTTCTCTCATTTTTGCCAATATCAACATATGTGCGGCCGTTTGTCCTTTGTTTATCATTTTCTTTATTTGATCTTGAAACTCGTTCTGCCACTCTGCTTGATTGTAACTGTTTTATCAGTGGACTTATGTTACTCGTCGTTGTAGTTTTCTTTGAGTCTTGAACTTGGCTATCCCTTATGATTTTGTATGGTTCATAAACAAACGGTGTTGCTCTTCTTTTCCTTAATTTAGGAGGTAGATTTGTAACAGCTTCTTTATTTTGGAAAAAGGTGTATGTTCTATTAGAGTTTTCTGTTTTAGGGTATAATAAACTTGCTGGTACATCTGTGTTTATTGCTGGATTAACGGTGGTTTTAATATTTTTCAAAACGTCTGTGTACACATTAGCTTGTTGGGTATCATTGGTGTCTGGTGTACCTTGTGGTGTATACACAAGGGTTTTCAATTCTTCATTCGATTTATTTAAAGACTCTTTTAAATCAGCCTGATCACTCCTTAATTTATCTAAAAGAACAAAGATGTTTGTTTTGGTAGCTTCTTGCAACTTATTGGATGAATCTATGACATTGTTTAATTTAGAGTCTTGAGCAGTTTCTTCTTTAAAATATTTAAGTTGGTATGTTGGAAATTGAGGTACAGTAATAGGTTCTGGATAAGATATTATTTCTTCTTTAAAAAATGGGCTATCTAAAGGATTTTCACCAAAGAATTTTGCCTTGAAACAATCAATTTTATCCCCAAGGCCTTTAAGACGGGGTTTTTTTTTTGCAGTGTCAAAACTTTTTCCTTTAGATTTAGTTTCACCATCAGTTTCATCAACTTCATCTTCTGTGGGGTTTCCACCATTCTTTAATTTTTCAGGTATCGGATCTACTTCTTCATCCACTTCAGAGCATTCAAGATGCCGAGAGTCATAAAATTCAGTTCCACCGTTGGATTTTTTCGGTATCAATTTAAGATTTTCAGCATACCTAAGCGGTGAATTTTTGTTGATACCCTTTAAATATTTGAAATAATATGGGTATTTTTCTTGTATGTCCTCTTTCTTTGGATCTCCTTTTAATTTTGCCAGTTTTGGGTCTTCTATTTTAAATGACAAGGTTGAATTTATATCTATTTCTGGTACTTTAAAATTTGCTTCTCTCTTACCGACTCCATGTTGGGCATTCGTTGCGTTGTCTTTTTCGATTCTCTTAGATTCTTCATCATTATCGCTTTTACCGTTGACGCTATCAGTATTCCTGCTGTCATCACTATTATCACTATCAACGTCAATATCACTAGGGGTATCTTTTCTTCGATTTCGGTTACCAACTTCTGGTAGATTGTTTTTATGTAAATGGGTATCGACATCTTCTTCATGTTCGTCTTCCGAAAATTCCTCGTTTTCTGTTTCTTCTTCGTCATCTTTATTATTATTTTTCCATTTTTCTCCATGTTCCTCATTGTCCCTGTACTCGGATCCTCTACCATCTTCATATTTTCCACTGAACGTGGGAATTTTGTACAGACCACCACTGTTTTCATGCGCCTTGAGAAATCCACCGTGACCTTCGTGATCTGAAGCATGTTTATGTTCTCCAGTGTGATCATATGCGGTATCTTCGTACCCTTCTTCACTGTACACTGTTTGCGCTTTTGTACTTTTAACGGCTTCTCTGAGCCGAGGTGCATTTCTTATTTCTTCGTAGGTTTCTGCATCGTTAAAAGCATTTTTTTTCGGCACATGCTTAAACGTCTCCGTTTTTCTGACTTGTGCATAATTTTTTAAAGGTATGAACTCATCTTCGTCATCCTCATCCTGAGGTTCCTGTTTTTGAAGTTCTAGTTTCTGGAAGGTAGGTTGTCGATTTTTTTGCACAACATTGTTGACGGACTCATCAACATTATTTCTTAGCTTCAGAAATTTTTCTTTACCTTTTTGGAAAATATCATACCCCTCTTGTGGTTCAACAATGTTTCCAGAAGTACGTAACACTTGAGGATATTCATTACGTTCGTCATCGTATTTCATAACATGTTGCTGTCGTAATTTATGAATGTGATTCTGTAATGGGCGGTAGTGCACTGGTCTAATTTTCGCATATTGATTCCAAGGATGTTTGAATTTTTTATTTAGTGCATTATTCCTGCTGTTATCTCTAGGTGGTACTGTGTAATATATGGGTAGTCTTTCTGTCCTGTGACTCTCGTATGGTGCAAGTTTGTTTTTATGCGGAAACAGTTTGCCGTCAGTTTTCTCTGGACTCTCTAAATACTCATCTTTAGCAATATTAGGTTCACCAGCTTCTTCTTCATAAGCTTGTAACCTATGTTTACTATCTTGCAAATCGTTTCTAATTTTAGTTAGCACTGGATCTTTATAAATCTCTTGCAAAGCAGGTTCTTCTGCTTTGTATGGGTGAAAGATTTCATAGTTACTTGCCGTCGGTTTCACATAGCTATCTAATTCATCATTTTGATGCACGTATTTTTGAAACGGTTGATAAGTTTTCTTGGTCTCATCTAGCATTTGATGAATTCCCAAGATAGGTTTCGGTTTGTCGGTAAACGGTTTGACGCGATGTGTTTTATAATGTTGTTGAGGGTTTTGCACTCCATGGAACGCTGCTATATCGGCTGCAAACTTGGGTTTCTGCGCGGTGTATGTAAAGTACTCGCCTGGAACTGACTGTTGATTAGGGTTGACTTGCACAATTTTGGGCTGGATGATATCCACTGGTAATTCATGGTTGGGTTCATTTTTCACTTCACTATGCGCACTGTCGCCCCATGTGACCGGGACTTTGATAGATGAACACAGTTCACAACACGATAGCACAAGGAAAAAACTGGTGACTTTGGTCATGTGCATTGTTCACATTACGGATCGCGACGGTGGCTGGCGGTTGACTGAACCAGGTCGATGGGCAGCCGAACAGTTTTTATCTCCTCGGTCGTTCGTCGCGGACCGATTGCTTGTCGGCCGGCCGCTTTGTTTATTGTGTAGGGCGCAAGATATCGACCGAGGCGGGTCTTACAAAAACAATTAACGCTTGTTTTTTTTAGTTTAAGCTTTTTGATTTCTAATTTATTATCAACTAGAAATTAACTATTTATAAAAAGCCTCAGACTGATCAAAAATTCGTGCTTGCTAGATACACGGAAAATGCAAAATGTTTGTTTAAGTTTCACTGAATTATGAAGTCATTCATGTCTGACAACATTTTTAAATATGTAATAAAAGCATGTAAAAGTTTTGAATATCGTTATCAGGTAGAACCGTTTTCTTAATATTCAAATCAATAACTGGGCATTACATTTGTACTTAAAACTAGTGTTATGGCTGTGAACTATAAACCTCATGTTGATGCGTATGATAAAATTAAGATTTAGAACAACAAAAGCACAACCTTAACACGAAATACTGCAGCCTCACATAACTTGCACCGAAAAATATCTGTTCAATGGAGAAATTAAGAAAAAAAGGTACATGAAAGATAACGAAACAGATAAATGGCCAACGTGTGGACAAAGACAGCCTGATGTAGAAGCCTTACAAGGTGTTACGTGAAAACACATGATTTATTATTTGTTTGTAATTTCAGTACTTCCGACCGCGTCTCGAACGTTGTATAATGATTGTGTTTTAGTAGAAAGGGTCACAACTGTACAACCGCTTCTTACAACTAAGTAACGGTCAAGCCTTTTGCGATACATTGAAAATATCTTCCACAGTTTTGGTGACTTGCTTAAGCTTTGCAATGCGGAATATGAAAGGACTAGAATGGTACAGGATAATGAGACGAAATTATCTTAACTCGCGGACAAGCTGTGGGCAGTGCAATGATTTATGTTTTTCCTACTTACTATGGAAAGAGACCTTTGCTTTGAGGTGAATAATACTGGTTGGCGGTTTGGGCCATTTAGAAAAAGGCGAAGTTGTTACTATACCATCATACTGTATTATTGTTTTCTTTGCCTTAATATCTTTTTCTGCTTAGGAAGTCTAACTTAGATTAAGCTTACATCGCAGAATAGTTCGGACCCATTCTCCGATTGTCTGAAAAATAAAATGGTATAATATGATATCACTGATAAATAATAAATATGAATGTGATCGCTATCTTACTGCTCAAAGAATGTAGTATGAACATGTTTATGTTCATTGCAACATGAGCCCTTTCTGAAATACCTCCGTGATTACTTCATTAGGTCAATGAAAGTGTCATAATAGCACTATTCATACAGGATTTGTTTCATTCACCGTAAGAGTACAATAGATAGGTCACAGTTCATGATGGGCTCATGTATTGTTTGGTTCACATGCCTCTTCAGTATCTTTGATAAACCAGTAAAGAATGCGTAAAGCATTAAATCTTCCCCTGTATCTATATTGTTGTTAAGTAAAATTCACTGTACTGTGGACAGCTATAGGTTGGTGATAATGATTCGCAATAAGCAGAGATTGGAATAGGAAGAGTTTATTTGCTAAACTTCAAGGAAGTAAGTAATATCTAAGTGGACATCTTTATTTCGGAACTTAAAATCATTCCAGGATTTTAACTTATTCCGATCCCAGGCAATAAACTAGATATTTTGAGAAGTCAGATGTCTTCTCTAGTTGCAAAGTTGAATAGTTTCTGTTTTTTCATCTGGCTTTGAGTTTGTTAAGAGTGGTCAATTTTAAGATAGTGCTTGTTAGTTTTGCAGTCACTGTGAACACTTATTCCATATAGGTACATGAAGGCCACACATGATTTTAAATTCTGGGCCAGTATTGAACGTGTGAGCGTCATTAATTAGGTTTGAACGGTGGTTGGTCAATCGTTTTTTGGTTCCTACTGTATTCATTTTGAGTGCACTTACATAACCTTAGATTACAAGACAGATTAGATTCTTTTTTTTTTCTTTTTTTTCATATTAGATTTGGTTAAAAGTAATTACTTTTCATTGCAATGGTCTATGGTCTGCCAAGCCTCTCGAGTTCAAACCCAAGACTGGCACCGCTGATTTTTCGGATTCATGTGCGTCTTGTATATTTATCACTTGCTTCGGTAAATCGTGAGGAAACCAGCACACATGAGAGATATTTCTCGACGGCATGTTAAGCAAAGTCAGAGGCCCATTGTCATGGATTATATAGGGGGAATATTATTTAAGTTCTGTTTTTTTGAGAGCATTCATTAACCCAGAGCCTTCAAAAAAAAGAAAGCAGATCTTAATTTTATTGCTGAATGGTACTTACTAATAAAAAAGGTTAAAGGAATAGAGGTAGACAGCAAAAAAAGATGGGACGATGATATCAGGCAGGTTGCAGGCATAACATGGAGTAGAGAGGCCAGAATGGAGTAGGTTGAGGGGACCTTTGCCAACTGGCAAACAGACTTACAGAAAGTAAAGAAGCACCAAAATGTGAATAATTTTAAGTTTGAATAAAATATGTTGATAACATTGTAGTAGTGTAAGAAACGTAATTGTATATAAGGTTCGAATAAAAGGTTTTATTATTATATGGTACTTACTAATAATGGATAATTCGGAACTTTTTGATTCCCCATTCGCTTTGGCCTTGTCTATTTCTGTCCAACTATTAATTATTTTAGCTTGTATATGGCAAAATATACTCGGTGCGTGCATTTATATTATTGGTTTGACCTGAGACCAAATTGTTGACCGAAAGTTTTTAGAGTTGAATACTTTTATGTCCGATATTGCTAATTATGCAGTAATATATGTAGGTTATTATTGTGAAATGCTAGTACAAATAATATTACTTTGAAAATATTACTTTCTGTACATAATTTATGGTGACATTAAGGTTGCCGGTCAACTTCCGGTTCAGATAAAGCAGTGACTTTTACTAATCACTGTTTTGGAGAAACTCATTTGTCAGACATTACTTTCCTTGCTGTACAGCACTGACCGAACGTAGACGGTGTTCCGACACCGTCTACAGTAAGCCGCACGCCCCTCAAATTTGACTTTGACATATTGCTTTCTATGTAGCCGTAAAAGCATCATCATCGGTCTAACCTTTATAACAACTATGCTGTGGTCGGTTTCTACTCGAACCTGATGAAGCTGACTACCAATATATCACATGGACTGAATTCTACCGCATTTCCACAATCCAGGTACTACCGCGTTCACTGACGGTTCACCATTTTTTCCCCTTACACCCTTAGTTATAAGGTTGAGTGTTGAGTGAGAGAAAAGTGGTCGACCGTCAGTTAGCGCGGTAGTAGCTACTTTATTAAACGATACGCCTTAGTAAGACAGATTTACTCAGACTTTCATTAACGACAGCCAAAGAACTCACAACCAAATCTATATTGCGTTAGCGGGAATACACCACATTTTGGACATAAACCTACCTCTGCCTCAAAAACTAATTCCACGGGACGAACTGTGAACCGAACGAACTGCGAACGGGACCAACTGTGAATGGGACAAACTACAAAGGTGACAGTCGGCACCAACGGATTCTGTAGCAAATTATAAGTTCTATTCAAATCAAAATCATTTATTTCAATTAGGCCAGTTACAGGCACTTTTGAATAGTCAAACAACAATAAATATTAAGGTACAGTCCCAGTCACTAGACATAATAATTGTGAAAGTACTGTAGTTGCCCATTTCAAAGCGTTTCGTAGATCTCTATGGAGAAGAATGGGCAAGAAACTCCATTACTATTTACGAATCTACATTCTCATAACTTACATTATTATGGCTACCTGTTGCCTACGTATCCACAATGTCGACAGAAGGGAGCGGCTACCTTGCACCAGCGGCCGGTAAACAGGCGAAAGGCTGTCCTGTCCAGTGCAGTGAAATATTGTAACAACTGTTAGAACTGCATATCTATTCGATACTTAGTTTCCAGTAATGTCTGGGTTTTAAATGTTGTTTTGTTGTGCAAGTTGGGAAGGGCTAAGCTGGAATAAACGTTTAAAATCTATGTCGGCATTTAGCAGTCGGCAGACAGTCATGTTTATTTAAAGTACTGGCTCATTACTTAAACATTACTGGCAAAATGTGGGTGCCTAATAAATATAAACAACAACATACATTTATTTTCAGGCAACTTTGGCACATAGACATATATATATACCTTACAGACTAACCTCATCATCTTCCTAGCCTTTTCCCAAACTATCTTGGGGTCGGCTTCCAGTCCAAACGGATGCAGCTGAGTACCAGCATTTGACATGAAGCGACTGCCTATCTGATCTCCACAACCCAGTAACTAGGTAATACTGTAGCGGAATAATATCCTCACAGAAATAATACAGCACGTACGGTATATTGACAATATTGTGTTCAAACTAACTTTTTATATGTACCCACTATGCATTGATTTTTGTTACCGATTTTTGTATAAAGGGACCGTCTTTTTGAAATAAACAATAAAAAAACCTCACCACGAGTCTCATTTTCATAACCTGCGTATCCAAAAATACGATACCCCTTGGACTGGATGTCAGACTAACATATGATAAAATACTATTTGTCCTATACTATTTTTGTTAAAAAACGTCTACCTAGGGCTTTGGGGACTACAGGCGCAATATTATATTAAATTCTGATAGACTCACTTCATGTCACGTCACGTCAAGAAACACGTTTTAATGATGCTTATAGATCTTTTTTATCTTTGAGCAATTATTTCACAGCTACACAATCCCGCACTATTCATTTCCCATCAGTTTTAGTTCAAGAACTAAAACTGCTGACCGCAAGGACCTAGCTGTTCTGAAAACAAGATCCAAGTTTCAAAGTCGTGCACCACGGTCCACTAATGAAGCAACCCTGATAACGATTAAGTACTGTCAATCGTATCTAATTGGTGGAAATTGGAGCTGTTTGCAAACAACGCAATGCCAGTAACATTTCAATGGTAAGTTTGTGAAATGTTAGAGGGGAACTCATTTATGTAATGACATCTGCAATCGGTAAATAGAGCATTTGGTTAGCGTTGATGTAATGTTGGCGGGTCCCATTTAGTGGGCCGAGGTCAACTTGAAACTGTTTTTGAAGAATTCTAGAGGATTCTGTAAGGGTTAGGTCAAACGAGGTCGCGGCTCTGGACATTACGTACTGATATTTTTTTTTATTGAATTGTATGTAAATGGACACCCTACACTGCTCTAAGTCGGCCCGCAATAAATTCTTCCATACCAGTTTGATTGATCGTCAATTTAGAGGTGTTTTTAATAATTGTCTCGTGTGTTTAGTAATTTATTTTATTGTTTTTATTTTTGTATTTTCAGGTGATATTGTCAAAATAAAATAACATTTAATTTAATAATTACAAAAATGGGAACCGATTAGTTTTTGTCAATGAATAGATACTGAAGCAATATACTTTCAAAACGTGCAACTAGTTGCTTATATTTATACCATAGTGTAACACTCATCACCATCATCATCATCCACAGCCCGTGTTTTCCCACTGATGGATATTCGCCTCCCTTTTCTACTACCAGTCTGCACTATCCTGTGTTAGGTCCAGGTTTATCACCCAATGGCAACTATGTCATCTGCCCATCTCGTAGCAGTAGTAACATACTACACGAAGAAAATCGAAAATACAAAACAGAACAATCGACAAACCATAAAAGTCATAATTGGAATCAAATTTGCGCGTACGACGAAGTACCGCTAAAATCTAGGCATTTCTTAACTGTCTGCTATTGGTCAATTGCTCAGTTGACTAGATCTGCCTCTTAGTGTCAGTGACCTAGGGTCTAGGTCAGATCTTTTAGGCCTGATTTGTAAAATATTGGTAAATGAAGATAATTATTTATATTTTTTGTTATCATTTTAAAATTGTTTGTTGCAAGACAGTTATAATCGATTTTTTGCCTATTTATGGATAACGATATTCGAATAGTTTTTTTTTGTGAAGGAATGAAATATTGTTTATTGGAAAAAAGGTTTCAGGTACTCGCGTGATCACAGGATTTTATATGCTTTTCGTAGTAAATACCAAAATATAAGTTTTTCTCTTGCGATGTCAACTAAGATGGATTTTCGGTGTTCTTGAAACTTCTTGTGATATTATAACCTGCACCTTGCTACAACTATGTACTAACATGAAAGCTTTCAACGTAAAAAAGTACAAATTTACCCCATATTCGTACCGTTATTGGTCACTGCCTTCTGTAGCAATACGATCATTATTTACTTTAGATGACGAAAAAAGAAAGAAAACGAAAGCGATGGTGTTTGTTCGGTCATAGTTACGGCCTCACGGTGTTCCCCGTAATCATTCGTCATGGCTGTGGTCGGTTTGTTGTCTACCCAAGGGGCGAAAACAATTAAGTCTGGGTGAAGCTGTCAGAATTTCTTAACAATTTAATTAACCTTCTTTTTTTTTCTGTGTAAGTCGTCATGAGCGTGCAGACTTTTTCTTCTCCGTTATCGATCTTATCGTTTCCAAAATTATGGTTAAAAAAAGTTTGTGAAAAAGTATTCAATTGTTTTAGACGAAAATTCAAACGCATTTTTTAGGGATGATTCGTCACGTCTGTCTGTCGGTCTGTCCGTGTATGTCACAGCAACTTTATTCCGAAACTATTAGGAATACAGAGTTGATAGTAAGATGTATTCTGTAAACCCCTTTACGACTTTTATACAAAAATAAAAAAAAACATAGATGCACAGGGGGCTTTCCATACATGAACAGAAAAAAAAAACATAAAACGTGTATGTGCGGGGTGTATAGGTCTTTAAAAATGACATTGAGGTATAATAAACCATTTTTTCGAAAAATCAATCGTTTGAAAGATAGACACTTCCAAAGTGGTTCAATTTTGGTACTATTACATTAGAAATTTACTTTTTATGTCGTGACGACTACGTCACGACATAAAAAGTTATGGACGACAGTTAATCGTGTCGTCCTATATGTGAACACCTCAATTAAAAGCCAATCGACACAAGCATAATTATAAGCACAAGCCATCACACACTCTAAACGACACGATAATCTGTCGTCATGACATATTGGGAACGCGGCCTAATGGGAACAGCTAGAGACGACAGTCGTCAAACGATAAATTTTTCGTCACGACATAGTGGGAACGCGCCGTTACTCAGATCTATCTAGAAACACTATAAAACAGTCTTTAAAGATCACAAAAACCGATGTAGGTAAAAAAACACAGACATTTTAGCTGTACCGACCATGCGTTGCAATGCACTTTTTCCTACCTACCTACCATACCTACTCTACCCTACCTAATCTACCCTACCTACTCCTCAAACCAAAATCCGCTAAATCAGCCGAGTAGTTCTCGAGTTTTAGCGAGACAAACGAACGGACGGACGGCGACGGTTTTTTTTATATATGAAGATAGATTCTGTCTGGTTTTCTATAGACAACTCCACATCGAACACAAGTTTCCAATTTCCATCAAATCAACCCAAAACATGCGAAGGCTAGCGTGTGAATCTGACATCAGCCTGTACCATGCTTCGATAACCATTCATTTCGTAATTAGACCAAGATATTTATGTTTTGTCTGTATCTTGTGCAATCCGTGACCGATGTGAAAGAACTTAGGCCGAGTAAAGAGTTATGCCTGGTTTTCCTAACAATAAGTGACAACGAGGACGACGACGAGGAGCTCGTGGCTAAATAATAACAGCCGAACGGGTCAATCTTTAAGATTAAGCTGTGCTTGCCGAGGTTGGTCCGTTGATGGGTGACCATAATTACATGCCGAGTTTCCTCCGTGCCTCGGAAAGCACGTTAAGAAGTTGGTCCTGGCTGTCATTTGTAGATCTTTGACAGTTGTTACGAGTAGTCAGAAGCCGAAAGTCTGTCATCCAGTCTTGTCAAGGGGTATCGTATTACCCAGTTACAGGGTTGTGGAAGTCAGATAGGCAGTCGCTTCATGTAAAATATTATCCAAATAGTATGGTGGTCAGCTGCATCCGGTTACACTGGAAGCCGACCCCTACGTTGTTTGGGAAAAGGCTAGGCAGATGATGATGAAACGACAACCTCGACTTGACTGCCCTGATGGGCTACTGGTCACAAGCCCGACTGCTGAGAATGAGGTCCTAGGTTCGATTACTGGATCATGAAAATTGTTATTGGGTTTTTTCATCAGGAATTTCTCAGTAGCAGCCACAGAGTCTGGATTCGTGCCCGGTCGATGGAAATAGGTTCGCCCCCTTCTATATTGTACTTAAACATAACTGTCGAAATGTGGGTGTACTATTAGGTACGCCTCTACCTGACCCCTCGGGGAGTACAGGCGTGGTTATATATGTTTATGTTAAGGACAACTTAATGAATTCCTAAATATTATTGCACTGTTGAAATTCAGCTCTTCGTAACGAGCCGAGTGTTCAAAATCGAACAAGGTGCTTTAGGTTATGCTCTCATTTAGGAGACGCTTAGTCATACTGAAAACGGCCACGACTTATTTTTTGTGCCCATAATAATATGGGCTGATTTGCATTTAGTAACTTCTGATGACTGTTGACTAACATTGGAAACTCTCGAGTCAAGGAAATCGTTTTTATATGCGACGTTTTGTAAAACGTGTCTAATCTGAAAATTTAACTGAAACTAAAGTTCAACTTATACGATAATATTAACGGAACTTTAGACGTATTTAAATCAAAGTAAAGATTTAACAATCGTCACTACAGTTAAGACTGCCTAAATTAAATTAAATCGTTAATAACATCACCTGCCGAGAAGTATCCCAACCATGTCGGCGTCGTTCCCCATATTTCGACAGAATATACCTGTTCTGTATGGTGTCGGACGTAAAGAATAGCACCATCCCATATCTTCTCGTGGGTGTCGTAAGAGGCGACTAAGGGTCTTGCCAGAGAATGGGCAGCACCGTTCTCTGTGCTTTTGTAACAACCGTACTGCGATCGCCAACCCGCCTGCCAAGCGTGGCGATTATGGCAAACCCCCCCCCTTCTTGGGAGGGGCCTATGTCCAGCAGTGGACGTCTTTTGGCTGAAATGATGATGATGATGATGTTAATTAACATCACCTGCCGAGTAGTTTCCCAACTATGTCAGGGTCGTTCCCGATATTATTAAAATATATAGCTGGAAAACCTATCAGACCACCTGATTCTAGTAGGTACCTGGGTAATACGATATACCCTTGAGGGAGTAGTTTGAAGGAATAGTGCTTCTGCTACTTATATTGGTTGGGTTCACTGACCTAAAATAAAAGATTTCCTAAATTCTTTAAAATTTTGCTAAAAATAAGTTCATGAAAGAAAGCATGACTGCAATTATTCGCTACACTTTATGTTTTAACGCCATCTATCCCTATTGTTTGGAACTACTACATACGAGCACCTAGGTAAGTAGTTCTAGTAAGAGGTTTGGTTTGAGCAAGCGCGTTGTGAGTGCAGTGAACGTTTCGTTATCACCAAGATAAACATTGCTACCTCTCGCTACTAGGCACTTCGCTAATAGGGCTAGCAAAGTAACTGGTTAATTGAAATTAGGTATTTTGTATTTAAGTGCTTTATAATATTGCCAATCGTGTAGTCTATACGGACTACGCAGAGATTTTATTGATTAGTCCGTTGATGCCCATGATTCTTGAAGAGAAAAAGGTAGAAAAGTATTCTATGGTCAACTACCATTTTACCGATTAATTTACCAAAGGCGAACCACTGACTAATTTATTACACAAACCATTACAAAACATTGTATGTATTTACTTTTACTTTAAGATCTTTATATCAAGCAGTTAATTTGTTTAGATATTATCTTAACTCATTTCTAAATATTGGGTAGGCCCTATTTTTGCCTAATCGTTTTGACCTTAACAAAATTAATTGCCAAGCCTAATTCGTTCAAGGGCTTGTGGCATTTTGTACGGAGGTTAAGATAAAAAGATATGACGAGATAACATTAATCTCAAAAAGGTAAGACTAGCGATGATTGATGAAGTAGGGGATAAATATTGAATACAGGAGTGGTGGCCCACCGGTAACGTGGCCGACTTACGATTGGTAAGTCCTGGGTTCCAACTCAGACAAAGTAATGACTTTAAGTCATTTATTTCATTACCATTGCACTTAAAATGGTGAAGGAAAACATCTAGAGAAAACCGCCATGTCATAGAACCAAAAATTACAAGACATGTGACATCTACCAATCCGCACTGAGCTCTCATGAAAGATTGTAGTCATTTCCATCTGATGGAGAGTAGGGCTGTAACGCATCAGTGGGAGCATAATCGACTGACTATGCTTAAAGAAATAATATATTATTATATTATGCTACGCTTTAAGATATAATACATTATTATATTATTTCTTTAAGCATAGTCATATATACAGGACTCCACACTTAGTACTCGCGCCTGCGATCACGAGACCAGACAGGAAATACTATGTAGGTATAGGTACCTAAATGAAAAGTAGAGCGTAACAACGGTTGATTTTTTATTTTATTGCTGAATTTTAACCCAGATATGAAGCGTTATTTCTAATTATACAAAGAGAAAGAATAACTTCGAGTAAGGCAGTCATGACAAACATGCAACCGCAGTCGCGCGAGAAGGAAAGCTCTTCCCCCCAAAACCAAAACAAAACCACCCAACGCGATAGCTAACGCAGAAGCGGAAAAATGGGGTGATCGTGGTCAACGAACCGCAGCGGCGGATCCCACTGTTCGTGAAAAGGAGCAGCTTGGGACTTGGGGCCCAAAAGGGCGTGGTTCTTCGAAACGCTCTCGTCTAGGCGACACTCAGTCTCCCAGGGGGAATACCAAACGCGCGAAAACTGACGCAAAGCCAAAGTGGGCGGTGAGCTACGCGGAAGCGACTCATTCACTTCTGAGAGTAGCAGTTATCACCGTCCCGCCGAGGGGCCTCTCACCGAAACAGGCAGAGCAGCTGGGAAGCTATCGACGATAGCATCCTGCAGTCTGTACGTCTCCACCGTCTCCAGGCGCGGAAGCTCCATCCTTTCGTGGACGTCCCTTCCTGCTGGACAGCGTCCTAGCAATGTGGTGCGAGAATGCGACCGCACTCAGCTGGTTTGAGAGAGCGGTCAAAACCATGTCATCACCAATTCCGGACACCACTCTAGCTGTACATAATCTCAAACATTATTGTTTTGGGATGCTTCAAGCATCCCAAAACAATATTTTAACCTATGCCCTCGTATTGGAATGTCACAACGCACGCCCAACAAATTTCGAACACAAACAAAGAAACTCGGCAATTGATAAAATGGCACAGTAACTCACTGGGTAACGACGCAGCAGATGAACTGGCTAAAAGGGGAGTGAAGACAACAGTATATAGTCCGGAATCACTGCTGGCCATAACCCCAAGACAAAATAAAATCTTGGCTGCGTATGAAAACCGAGTAACATACCAAATGGAATGGAGAAATAGTGTATCCTGCATGCAAACAAAGAGTGCAGTTCCGGAAGCATCAAAGAAACTTGCCCGCAGTATCAACAGACTAAAACGGGACAAAATTCGCAAGATTATAGGTATCATAACCGGTCTGTCCCCTAAACAAACACCTATTTACTATAGGTGTGACAGACAGCCCTCTGTGCATGGAGGCGGAAGAAACACCACAGAACGGGCACGGACTCTTCAATCACCGGCATTGCTCCAGGAAGCCTGCAGCAGCCAGGAAAGGCTGCTAGCTTTCTGGGAGGACCTGAGATGGTTGGAATAACAAGGGGATTTTCACACGTACAATGACCCAATAAAGAGGCTAAGCGCGGAAACAGCCCTGCTAACCTAAGGCCCATGGCACACGGCGTATTTTAAACGCGCAGACGACGCGCGTTTCACGATCGCCCCGTGTGCTTGCTTACAAGGTTGCGTTCAAATCTCGTTTGAAGCACGTATACGCGCGTCATCTGCGCGTTTAAAATACGCCGTGTGCCATGGGCCTAACCTAACCTAAGGCACTCATGACATAACCCACCCATAGGCAATGATTAACTATTTTGATTTCTTATTAATTCACCCAAAATGCCGCATGAGAGTAGTAAATTATAAGGACAAGCCAAACATGAAAGCTTGAATGAAAGTACCGCCACTAATCGAGTCTGTACCCTCACTGGACGATTTGCGAAAGACGGACAAGTGGCGGTACGGTTGGCGCAGTGGTTAAGCGATTGGCTGCTGCGCTGCCTGTCGCGGATTCGATCCACGCGTAGAGCAAATTTGTATCACCTAAAGGTAGTCGTTCCGGGTCTGGCTGTTTGTGTATGTGACTTTAAATGTTTCTAAATCCCACCCGCGATACAGGAACATACTAGTGTGGGGCAACGTTTTAAAGTGTTGTCAGAACAACAGCCGGGTGAATGACATTCAGAATGTCGCGGGTAAAACCTAGTCGAGACTCGCGCAGACTAGGGAAGCATAGTACATAAAGGAGGAGGATTGTACTCAGCAGTGGTTGAAATAAGGCTGCTAATAATGATGTTGATGATGCCATACTTTGTTTACTGAAACATAAAATCTCAGTAATAACCATAATTACGTAGTTATTAATCAGACACAAAGCTCACATACTTGTATTTTGACGGTCACTGTCTGCGTATATAAATGGCGACAGTTTCGCCGCGCGCCTCACTAGAGTGTACGAGTGTAGTCGGTGGCCATCATGATTTGTATACGGGTGAGTTTACTTTTGTTTACTTTATTAATTACCTATTATTTAAATTAACTAATAATGATAATATATAGTCTGATTAGTCTGAGTTCTAGATTTGTTTCAGTAAATTGGCAATAGAGAGTGCAAAAGGAGATTAGTTGTATCAAAGCAAGCAAGCTTTCCTTTATAAGATGCATAATTAGGGAATATCATCTTAGCTTTTCCAAAGTGAATCTTTTACGTTTGGGATCGTTGTGGTGGCGATTTCGGTATCGTTCTGGATCCACCAAAGTTTATATGAACGATAGTCTTAAAAGTCGAGATTAGCATAACAGTTTAATATTAATTTAATAACTTATCCACATATACATGAAATATTTTCTTGGCTTGACTACAATAAATGAATTCGTAGTTGTATGGTCCTTTCTGTTTCTTAGGGTTATGGTCAAGATTATAGGTTATATTAACGACCGAGAAACAAATTAGACTGCCACCTATACCCTGAATTAGTGATATTCAAGCTACGTTTTTCTTACTTATTCAGTATATGACGACTAGCTGGCCGGCGCAACTTCATTTGCGTCACATTTTCCCCGTTTTCGCAACATTTTTCCTTGCTGCTCCACTCCTATTGGTCGTAGCGTGATGATATATAGCCTATAGCGTTCCTCGATAAATGGGCTATATACCACTGAAGAATTTTTCAAATCGGACCAGTAGTTTCGAAACCAATTCAATGCAAACAAACAAACAAACAATCTAATTTTTCCTCTTTATAATATTAGTTTAGATCTGAAACTTACAAAAAAATAAAGCAGCTGGCACTGAGTTACAATTGTTTAGTAGGTACTCATATCATGGATGTTTTAAGTACTTACCACCTGATTCATAATAGTTAGTACCTACGTCATCTCAGGCACACATCAAGCGGTAACTTCCAGTATAACATGACCTCGCTTTGTATTGATTTTCCGTACAATGAGAGATCCGCATAAACTGGAATTGTATAGCTTGTTTGTTCGCCATGCGTACTCTTGAAGCTTTCGTTCAAATATCGTGAAGCTAACGAAAGCGGATGGGAGACGTTAACGGAAATTAAGTAAAGTAGTTAATAGTACTGCTTTCGCTAATACTCGAAATACGAAAGTGATATAACATTTAATGATACCGAAGTGTTTTTACTTTTTGGAGAAATATGTAAGTTATGTACCTATGTGTTTATGTAACGTTTGGATTACTTATTGGAACTAGTTTAGTACAAGTACCTATACATATCTATACGAACATTTATGACTACTTCCTACTTTTAACCACTGGTTGTCATTCAACTCGGAGTATTTTTTCTAAAAGTCAAAATTTTTTTTTAAGAAGGTTTTGTTTAGAATCTCACTGTTAAATTATGGGATACTAATCGAAACTCCATCATCTGCCTTTTCCCAAACTTTGTTGGGGTCATCTTCCAGTTAGATGCGGTTTAACCAGATAGATGCAGCTGAGTATCAGTATTTTACATGAAGCGACTGCCTATCTAACCTCCACAACCCAGTAACTGGGTAATACGAAACCCTTTGGTAAGACTGGATGTCAGACTTTTGGCTTCTGACTACTTGTAACGACTGTCAAAGATCTACAAATGACAGCCGGGACCAACGGCTTAACGTGCTTTCCGAGGCACGGAGTAAACTCAGTATGTAATTATGGTTACCCATCCACGGATCAATCTCGGCTTGAACCCGTGCGGCTGTTATTATTTAGCCATGAGCTCCTCGACTTATCGAAACTCCAGTTTGTGTTTGAAACTATCATATCAGCTTACCTAATATTATAAATGGGACAGTGACTTTGTATGCCACACCTTCACGGCTGGACGGATTTGGAAGATATTTTGAATATATATCCATATTAGCTGTCCCGCGCAACTTCGTCTGCGTCACATTTTCTCCATTTTCGCATTATTTTTCATTGCTGTTCCGCTCCCATACAGTGCCATCTATTGAATACTTACTCAATTCAGTCAACAGATACTGTCACCTATAAGAATCGTTTAGAGCTAATAGATAATTGTGACTTAATTTGCAATAAAATAATATTGCGACTATAAATTGAGATGTAAGCTATCCTATCTTTCAAGTTGGATCAAACTGCACACGGTGTGCAAATTTGATTAAAATCGGTTAAGTAGTTTGGGAGTCCATCCCGGACAAACAACGTGACACGTAATTTATATATAAATATAGAAGAAGAAGATTGTCACTGCGACAGTGACAGTGACTTGAGTTAGGACATTTTGTCCCGGTTGGATGATCGCTTGACATAATTCCTGACGAATGAAGCCGCTGGAAAAACCTAAAATGATCTATAATAATCGATTTATTTGACCTCTAAAATCATAATACGCACGCAGTTAAGTTTTACTTCCTGGTAATCTAAAATCTAGCTCATATGATACGTAGCAAAGCTACCCACCTCACTGCTCAGACCTTAAATGAAGGTGAAACGACATACTTACGTACCTATCAAGATCAAGTTCAAACTGATTGCTAATGTAGTATTTATTCTTGACTTGTTGTGTCTCTTATGTATATGTTATTATAACATATACTCGTGGGTATTGTGTTAGGTGTAAGCGTTGGAGGCTGTCGGTAAATGGTCGTTTGTTGTTAAGTGGATGTAGTTCCTTGCTCTAGTTTCTTTTTTAGGATAGACTGTATTTTTTACTGCCTCAGCGAAGGAATATTTTGTATAAAGCGATTGAAATAAAGAGAATACATAGTGGCTTTTTTTTTTAAATAATGACTATACTTTTTTTTTTGTTCTATCTTGTTCTACTTTTTGTAGTAAGCAACGACTTATTTTCGGGCCTACCATGTCTTCCCATACTTAAGTACTAATGCTGTACATCTGTTACCATAAGTGGGAAAGCTTTATTAAAATACTAATTTCTAAATCTTAATTAATTACTAAACATAAAACTAGATAATTAAAACTAAAATAACAACAAATTATAAATGGGCGTCAAAAAACTCATCCTCAACGCTGTCAGCTGGTAACGTGCCCAAGAGACTGGCGGCGTTGCCACGTTGAATGGCAACACTTAGCCTCTGGCCAAAGTAAAAGTCAGCCCTTGGGTCACGTGAAGCGTCAACTAAGCGTTTGGAGTTTTCCTTAAAAAGGCTGTGAGTATCGGACCCCACGGCCCCGGAGTTTCAACCCCAAACGGCTCGAAAATATAGTTACCACAAAGGTTACTATATTTACGCCGCTTGAGGTTCTCCGCAGCCGCAGCGGCAGCGCCAGCACAGCACGATGAGCTTGGAAGATGTGATGGCGCAAGAGTATCGACGCATGTTGCGTCCCACACTAAAGGCCTACCCATCTTCCAAGGAAACAACGACATGCCGTCCGGTCTTTTGCCATCGTCGCGTGCCAAGCCATTGGGCTCTAAGATAGCTGGAACGCCGACGGTAACAAGAGTTCGACGGATGATGTCATTTATGTTCGCGTGCCGCGCAAAACGGCCCGCACTTCGGCTGCATGACAGGCCGTGGTGTCCGAGGCTGTTGACAGCTTCACCACAGTGGCAGCGATGAGGAGTGCAGCAGGCGACACCAAGACGTAAGGAAGCAGCGAGGCGGAAGGTCGTGTCGTCGAACAAAGTGCCTATGCTCGACGACGGGAGTGCGTGAAGCCAAAGACCCTACTCCCATTCACCCACAGCAAGCAGTCGTGCACGCTCAGCAGTAGTAGCAGCTGTGTGAAGTAAATTGTCCTGAACTACTCTGCAGAGCGGCTCGTCCCACCGTCTCTGGGAAAATGGATTGTCGGGTTCTTCAGTATTCGGGCAAGCGAGTTTCCAAGCATCGATGGCCTCGGAGAGGCACGGCACATCAAAATCAATCAGTGTGGAAGCCAGGATATTCCTGATTAATTTCTCAGTGCCGTGGACCGAGGATATGCAATTTGATTTTTGTTTTTTGCATTTAAAATCATTATTTTATCTATTATTATTTTAGTTTACATTATATTATTTATTTAGAACTACCTTCTTAGTAATTATGTCTGATGACGACTCATTCTATTCTTGTTCCTCCACTTCTTTTTCAACTCTTGACGATTCTCTGTCCGTGAATGATCTGCTGAGTAGTGAGTGCCAGCGATTTAACAAGTGTTTTCATGTATGTCATGTAAATGCTCAGAGCATTCCTCAGCACCATTCTGAAATATTGGATTTATTTTCTGACGTCCCTTTGTATGCTGTTTTAGTATCCGAAAGTTGGCTAAAACCTCAACTTTCCTCGAATTTGTACTGTCTACCTGGCTTTATTTTAATACGCAACGACCGTACAGGGAAAAGAGCCGGGGGTGTCGCCATTTACCTGCGCAGTGATATCCCCTACAAAATCCTATCTTCTTCATCCCCAATTTACAGTGGCAACCCTGAGTACTTATTCCTTGAAATTGTTGTTAAAGGGGTTAAGGCCGTTCTAGGAGTTGTTTATTGCCCTCCTGCTATAGATTACTTCTCTACTCTAGAATCTCTCTTTGAATCAATTTCCTCAGAGTACAAACATCTCATAGTCATGGGTGATTTTAACACTGACCTCTTAAAGGATAATAATAGATCAAGCAAGCTGAGTGCGATCCTCGAGTCGTCGAATCTGTCACTCCTTAAACTTTGTCCGACTCACCATAACTTAGATTCAAGCGATTCCTGGCTCGATCTCATGCTTGCATCTTCAGTGGATCTTGTTGCCAACCATGGTCAGGTCGCTGCACCTGGTTTATCCAGACACGATCTGATTTATTTGTCCTACAAAATTAAACCCCCTAAGCAGCGGCCTGCTATTGTTTTTATCCGGAATTTTGTAAGATTGGACAAAGAAAAACTCAATTCCGATGCTGAAGCACTTAATTGGGTTGATATTGCCCAGTCATCGTCTGTTGATCAGAAAGTGGAAATATTTAATAGATTTGTACTCAAGCTCATTGACAAGCATGCGCCACTGAGGGCTGTTCGTGTCAAGCGCTCCCCTGCTCCATGGATTACCCCCGGAGTTCGGATGGCAATGAGACGACGTGACCGGGCTTTTAGAAAATATAGGCGGGACCGCTGTGAGGAGAACTGGAATCTGTACAAGTTGGCTCGAAACCGTTGCAACCAGATGGTAAGAGCATCTAAACGCCGATACATTTGTGAAAATGTCCTCAATTCTTCACCGGCTGATATTTGGAAGTTCCTAAAATCACTTGGCATATCAAAGTCCTCCTCTAGTATCGTATCTCTTAATTTGCCTTTAAATGATCTTAATAAACATTTTTCAACGTCTGCTTTGCTTGCGGTTGACGTGAAAAATAATACTATTCTTGACATAACTTCCAAGCCAATACTTCCTCTTGACTCTTTTTCTTTTTCTCCCGTGACTAACCTTGAGATCCTTAAATACTTTTCCTCTATTAAGTCTAAGGCTGTGGGCTGTGATGGGGTCAGTCGAACTATGCTATCTTTTATGACTGAGAACTTAATTCCAATTATTACTCTAATCATCAATTCATCTCTGCAGACTGGTGTGTTTCCTGCAATGTGGCGTAAGGCTTACATTATCCCTCTTCCTAAAATTTCCAACCCTAGTTTACCTAATCACTTCAGACCGATCTCCATTCTCCCTTTTCTTTCCAAGATCCTAGAAGCAGTTGCTCTTAAACAATTATCTTCCTATGTATTTAAGAATCACCTCTTATCCAGTTTCCAATCCGGTTTTCGGCCTGGCCACAGCACAGCCACAGCTCTGCTTAAAGTTACAGAAGACATTAGGGATGGCTTGGAGAATTCCAAGTTAACGGTCTTGGTTTTAATAGATTTTTCCAATGCTTTTAATACCGTTGTCCACGACATTCTCCTAGCCATATTGTCTCAAATTGGTGTGTCAACGTTGTCACGTGATTGGTTTTCTTCATATCTTCGTGGTCGCCAGCAGGCGGTGCGTGCTGATCAGGATTTCTCTGATTGGTGCGACCTGGTAACTGGTGTTCCTCAAGGCGGTATACTATCTCCTCTCTTATTTTCTTTATTTATAAACTCCCTTACTACTATCCTCAAATGTTCTTATCATCTGTACGCTGATGACTTGCAACTATACGCTCAATCAGACATTGCCAATCTTGACAATTGCATTACATCACTCAATGCGGATCTTCGAACTATTGCAGAATGGTCTGGCAAATTTGGTGTTTCTGTAAACGTCGGGAAATGTCAGGCCATCCTCATTGGTAGTTCGTACTATTTGAGAGTTGTGAACACTGGCCAACTTATGCCACTGATGTACGAGAACTCCGTCATTTCTCTTTCACCTCACGTTAAAGACTTAGGTCTATACATTGACGACAGTTTAAGTTGGAATAAACACGTGGCTCAGGTGAGCCAGAAAGTCACATTCTCGCTGCGGTCTCTCTATAGATTCAAGCATTTCCTCCCATCTAGCACTAAACTCACTTTGGTCCAGTCTCTTGTGCTTCCCATTATCGACTATGCTGATGTTTGTTATTCTGATCTATCCCAAGAACTTCTAAATAAATTGGATCGACTACTCAATAATTGCATTCGCTTTGTCTTTGGCCTTCGAAAATACGATCACGTTTCTTCTTTCCGTTCTCAGCTTAAATGGCTGCCTATCCGACTCAGGAGGTCCCTCAGATCTCTCTGCATGCTCTTCACTATAATTAATGATCCATGTGCTCCCGATTATCTAAAAACTTATTTCAAGGTATTGGGCAGTTCTCATAGTCTTAACCTTCGAGCTTCTAAAAATCTACTTCTCCAAATTCCTTCACACCGCACTGGTTTTATGTCAAATTCTTATGCTATCTCAACTATTAAACTCTGGAACGCGCTACCCATTAGCATTAAAAGAGCCGAAAGTAAATTCACTTTTAAAAAGAAAGTTCGCCACTATTTAAGTCAGACTAAATAGCACTCATTTAAAGTCTAGTCATAGTAATTATTATTAGGATTCTCGTTTTTTATTTCAGTATTTGTTATAATATTTATTAGTCTATTTTATTTGTATGATGTGTATTAGTATCCTATATGAATTTTTGAGAACTAGTGGTTTTTTGTGAATATTTGTTTGTACCCCTATCACAATGTTGTCGTATTTAACCCAAAGGTTGACTGGTAGAGAATGCCTTGTGGCATTAAGTCCGCCTATGTACCACTATTGTACATGAAGTTTAAATAAATAAATAAATAAATAATATGAAAGCCGGTAAACTAATACTAGAAATTTTGCGGACGCCGAGTCCTCCCATGCGAATGGGAAGACTTGCTTGTGTCCAAGCTCGGTCGTCCAAAGCCACATTTAAAATGGGTGATAAATTATGTCTGATAATTTGATCCATTTTGTCCAAAAGATGTGTGTGCTTCCATAAAGGGGAAGCACGAAGGAAATATGTTAATAAAAGGACCGAAACAGCAGTAACGAATTATGGTGATGGCCGAATGCATGTTAATTTGGAGCAATCTTTCCGAAACATCATTAAAATTTTGAATCTTTTCCTCTATGAAATCGGGAAAAGAATTTTCATGGATTGAAGAGACGAAGAGAGCTTTTCTCAATAATTTTGATGTCAGGGGCTATTGCGTTAAATTTGGAAATAGTCTGTTGTCTGTCGGTACTGTCCTTTACATATAACTCGCATTTCGAAAGATTTAGGTCAAGGCCAAAGGAAGTATCATTGAAATATTGTAAAAACAAATGATTTAAAAGAGTAACCATTGTGTTTCTTGCCGGTTCTTCTCCATAGGAAACGACCAAACCGAACCGTGCACCTTCTGTCGACGTTTTATAAGTGCCCGTGTAGGCCTACGTAAAATAAAATATTTTGATTTTGATATTGATATATGCTTTACGGTAGCTTATTTTAATTCAATTTTAAATTTTTGCATTCTTATTATAGCTGAGGTCCTCAGGTTGCAATGCCCGATTTTAGACTGTTCCTAGCCAGTCTAGATATTCTCACGCATTTGCAATGTTAATTTTGTTAAACGTTTTATAAATATAAGTGAAAGCACAATTTCAATAAAACCTTGCACTCAAGAATGCATGTATTCTTGCAGCAGAGTGCAAGGTGCATGAATGCATGCATTTATGAACTATAAGTAGCTTCGCAGTTCTGGACTGGAGAACGTATGGCATCTTTTAGTTCACATAGGTGCTGTACTAAAATATATTAGCACGTATATAATTTGCTAACATAATTATGGCACTTGGCCTTTAGTATCAAATTCACAATTTATTTCAGACAAGACCACTTAACCACAAATAAGGCTCATTTTGTAGGTCTTCTTAATTATTAAGTATTGTTAGTGGCACGTCTAGGAATAATATCGATGTAATATGTACCATCTCTTTGGTTTACCGCATTTCAAAGTAAATTAGGCAGTGAAGAAGCAAGTCACTTTAGGCCAAAGAACAGTGTCAGTTATAGCCTAGTGGTGTGGGCGCCGGACTTCCGAGGTCTCAAGTTCGAACCCCAGATGTGCGTATTGTATCACGTGCTTTGGTGTAGAAAAACATTGGGAGGAAACCAGCATTTCTGAGAAATATTTCTCGACGGTATGGCTTCACATGCCGTCTTTTTTATAAAAAAAGAAGGAAAGCAAACAAACCAATGCAAGTAGCATGCCATTTAGCCATAACAAATTCTAATAGATTAATAAAAATGCGTGGAAAAGGGATGAAAGTTTCTCATCTTCTATTCTTCTAAAAGGAAGATCTTACGACCGAGACGGTAGTTCTGGGACTGTTGCAATATATTTTAATCTTTAGGATGTACTGCTTTCGCGATATTGGATTTTCGTGGCATCAGTTACATACCCAAAGTTGGTTCTAGATGCCGCCACTGGTAAATTTCAAATTGACATGCCAGCTACTTGTATGCTTTGCACAAGTAACAAGCTCGGCTAAACAATGATATATAAAAACTGAAACTTTCTGTAACAAATTAGACCACTTATTCTACGTTTACGGAAGCGTAAACCTGCATTATAAAAACAAAAGTTCAGAGCAAAACAAATGGAAAGCATGCATTTACGTTCATAATGTCCCAAGGCTTTAAATGCTAAATGTCAGTTGCATTTTGTCAATGCAGTCGGGCGTTCACTACTGAGACCAGATGCTAAACGGAGACTTCAAATATGGCTGACGAAAACCTTTGCGATGATTTAATTATGCCTATCAGCTAGGAAGTTTAACTACCTTATCTTATTATTTCTTAATATGAACATTTATTAGAAAAAACGTTTTAGTTTAGGAACAAAATTCAAAAGGTACTTATATGCGAGTATAAACTATACATTTCCAACATGGACTTGCTTTGTATAGATTTCCCGTGCAATGAGAGATCCGCATAAACTGGTTTTGCATACCTTGATTGGTCGCTGTGTGTGCAAGCAATGTCCAAGATTATTATTTTATTTTATTAACAAATTTCTCGTGCAGTCTGATGAAGATAAACGATAATTTGTTTTTAAATTGGAAATGGACGCAAAAACTACTTTTATTAGTTAGTACCGGGTTTTTTGACCTCTACAAAATATCAATATCTTCAAAATATTGATCTGTCTACTATTAGGAAATCCTATAACGTAATTTAACAATGCGGATATTACTGACTAGGTAGTTCCGATATAACTAATTACTAACATGTGACTAGTTTTAAGTGATTAGAGGCTTGGCATAGTTGAAGGTTCTACGACTGTCATGGTCACTGTCGCAATTAAAACAGTTTAATAGTTTTGCATATTGGTAGAGTTGTGGAATAGAGTTCCGGGATATTCTTGGCGATCCATTTGGTGTACCTATTGAATCAGTCATGGAATTACACAGAGACTAAATCCGATCTGTGAATAAACTTCAGTTTCATCTGTCTGGTGCTGTCTCCACAAAAGCTTCAGGAACGCCGTTTTCTGACTTTTGAGAGGTTTTTTATGTGTGATATTTTTAAAATAACAGCTAAGTGGACTTCACAGCACAATTGTTGAAGGAGCTGAATTTTTTTTTTGCCGGTTTCCGAGTCTCAGGTCTTATTCGAATTAAGTCCGTGTGTGCTTTATGTATTAAAAGAATGAATGCTAAAATAGGTCATTAATTTCGTTATTAAGATTCGATTCGTGCGTAAAAAAACACAATTACATAATTTAATAACATTTCTGTTTCACTTTCCAGGTATCTTTCGTGCTGTGCGCTGTATTGGCACTGGTGGCGCTGGCTGCGGCGAGACCAGATGATGGAGAGACAGTGCCCTTACCTGGACCTGGATTGTCATACGGTAAGCATTTAGTTCTTAGGCTCAATAAAAACTGCCGCATGGATCGATCTTCAAGGTTTACCATGCTTAACTTACCGAGATCCTTCTGTGCTTCGGAACACAAGTGGAACTGTTGGTCACGGTTGTCATTCGTAATCTCTGACAGTCGCTACAGGTAGTCAGGAGCTGGGAAATCTGACTACAGTCTTTTCACGGGGTATCGTGTTACACAGTTTAGGGTCTGATAGGCAGGCAGTCACTTCATGAACATTCTGGTATTCAACTGCGTCCGGTAAGACTAGAATGCGACCCAACAAAGATGGGAGTATGAGGCTGGACGATGATGGAAATAATGATACCTACTAACAGTTTGATATTTGTTTACGTGGAAATAAAATCAATTGGTGACACAGTGAATAGGTTAAGTTTTTGACATAATTTTAAATATGTAGGTATGCAAACATTGTGCAAGTGCGATGAACTTCTAGTGTCCTCTCAGTATAGTAATGACTACCTGTCCGGCGCAACTTCGTTTGCGTCACATTTTCCCCGTTTTCGCAACATTTTTCATTGCTGCTCCACTCCTTCTGGTCGTAGCGTGATGATATATAGCCTATAGCCTTTCCTGATAAATGGGCTATCTAACACTGAAAGAATTTTTCAAATCGGACCTGTAGTTTCGGAGCCTATTCAATACAAACAAACAATCAAATCTTTCCTCTATAAAATATTAGTTTAGATATCATCTTACAAAATATCACGTGCTCGGTCACTAAGTAGTAAAATGTTTCGTTTCACAACCATGAAAATATTGGAAGTTTTGAATAAAATTATTTAAATTATGTAGAGCCTTGAATAGAACATTAGAATCATAAGTACTTTAATACTTTCGTCAATATTACTAAATTAGATTTTCCCAATATCTACACAGATTTACAAGATAAAACGTCATAATGACGTACACGTATAAAACTATCCTTCAGGATCTTACAACACAGAAAAAACGATGTCATTTAATCTGTTGCTTTGGATGATTTTTACTAAATGAGTATAAGTGAAGGCAAACATATAGAGCAAAGACTTGACCGAAAAAGATTTGGACTACTTTTCACTACCCTTGGAGCAGTCTTACGCAAGTACGAGAACTATCTACCTTCACTTGACGGAATAACAGCGCTCTCTTAATAACAATGTGTGGTCTGAGACTTTACATAAAACATTATATGGAGTGCTCAACTTTAAAAAGTACTTATTTCTTTATTTCAGGAGGCATCCCGTACGGCAGTATGAGCGGCAACGTAGCGGAGTTCTTCAGACGACAAGCGACATCTGGCGGCCGGTCGGTGTATCTCTCCGGTCCTCGCGGTAACAGCGTCGACTACGCGCCGATTGAGCAGTACTTAAGATAGATGGCGTTAGTTGTAGGTTTATGTTAGTCCGTAATAGTACATTACTGCCGCGGTCTATAATGACTACTTTGCTGGTCGCGCTGATTATGGCCGACAGCGCAGCGTAGCGCAGCTCCAGGCCGACACAACGCGGTCAGCGTGCAGCACTTGATGGACGAGCTGAGATAATGGCCGAGACCGTAGGTCGAGGCCTTTACAGCGAGGACAGCAAGGGCTGCAATGATGGCCAAGCTGAAAGGCCTAGAGCGTAGCTAGGCTAGCTCGAGGCAATCATAGCGGGACCAGCGAAGCAGTCATTGTGGGCCAAGGTTTGTATAGTGCTTTACTCAAAAATGCAAGTACCTAATCTAAATAAAACCAGCAAGTAATTTAAATAAAAAGTATTAATTAAAATTTTCGCTGAACCGCGCTTTTGTTACTTCGTAGTTTTTTTTTTTTTTTTCGAGAAATGGTAATTGGAACTATGCAGCCTAATAGGGAATAAAATCTTTTTGTACCTATCTCTATAGATACAAACAGCTGTGTTCTAAATAAAATCTTTTTGGATTTGATTTTTTAAAACGTTGAAACGTCAAAATAGCGGCCGGCAAAACATTGCCGGCCTGTTAGAGCGGCCGGCAAAACTTTGCCGGCCGCTCCTTGAAACAGGACGGCAAGGTCGACTTTGCTCAAACAAGGTTTTCAAAATAATGACCACATTACATGCATTTTTGAGTAAAATAAGTATTTTATAAAGATGTTATTGTTGTACTCTTACCGTGGTTCAACCATCTGTCTATCCAATAGGTATAATTTGAAAACTTACGGACTTGTCCTGTGGCAAGTTCATAATAATTTCCAACAATGTTTTCAAAAGCCATTGTTTGTCTTTAAGTCAGCAACGATAACACATAAGTTTGCAAATATTAAATTCAATGATTTTAGATTATTAAGTAAATGCCATTAATTTATTTTTAAATAATTACACCCGAGTTTTATTTCAAGTTTCTTTGTTCCAAAACGCAATTGTGCGCGAAGTATCAGCTTCATCTTACTCCTTCCTATGAAGGAGTAAGATGAAGCTGATACTTAACGAAAAGAAGGCCATTGACCTGCAGTGAGATCTAATTACACAAAGAGTAACCTAAGTAACATCATCACGCCTGTAATCCCCGAAAGACAGCAGAGGTGTAACTAATAGTAGGTTCATCCACATTTTGCCAGTTATGTTTTAGTCCCATGTAGTAGGAGGCGCTCCTATTGCTATCAACCGGGAACGAATTCCGACTCCGTGGCTGCTACTGAGAAATTCCTGATGGGAAAACCCAGGACCTCATGGTTAGCAGTCGCGTTTGCGATCGCTAAACTAACGTGGCTACCGTTGAAGGTACTGTAGTGGGTTTGTACAACTTTGAGGAACTAATATGCTCGTTTTATTTAACACTTAGTGGCACCAAAATTTATGGATAATTAACCATGATTGGGTTTGAGTATACGTAACGGGGTACTGAGGAAAAAAGACTTAGTTTTTATTTTGCAATAGTTTTTTTTTTTGTTTTTTTTTTTTTTTAAACCTCCCAGAATTAGGACCCCGCGAAGCGGGTCTCCGTAAGTCTTTTTAGGGTTCCGTACCCAAAGGGTCAAACGGGACCCTATTACTGAGACTTCGCTGTCCGTCCGTCCTTTCGTCTGTCACCAGGCTGTATCACATGAACGGTGATAGTTAGCCAGTTGAAATTTCTACTGATTATGTATTTTTGTTGATGCTATAACAAAAAATACTAAACACAGAATAAAATAAATATTTAAGGGCCCCATACAAAAAAGTTATTACTTTGTTCGTTTTTATAAATAATGATACGGAACCCTTCGTGCGCGAGTCTGACTCGCTCTTGGCCGGTTTTTTTTTCATAATGCCCCGTTTCGTATCCACTGAACATCTTTGTCAAATGTACACGAACAGCGAACAAACAAATGTAACGACGAGCTTTGCCACGGACTGTACTATTGGACAAAGATATTTGATAAATGTAATACCCATAACGCTGAAAATCAACTTTAGGATTTCGATTATGGCAAAACCCCCCTTAAGTACACTTGGGGAGGCCTATGTCCATTAGTGGACATCTTTCAGCTGTAATGATGATGATGACGATGACCCATTCATTAGAGTGCTACCTAGTTTTAGTGATAAGTGGTATAAGAGTGGTTAAACTGAAAACAATGTTCGTATGTGACATAACTACAATCTCGTATGACAACAACATTGTCTGATTACATACTTGTAAGTAAATTACGAGACATTATTGTTTTGTCAACTTACTTCCCACGAATAGTGGCTATTGTCTGTTAAAAGTTACTGTTTTTGCCAACGATTTATATTTTCTATTTATCTTGTTGGAACTGTGTGTTGCTTTGAGAATACTAAAACATGTTGTGAATTTGTGATGCATAAAAACTGCTGAAAATAAGTAATTTTAGTTACAGAGACTTCTGAAGTTTTTTTTTTTTAGAAACATTCGATATTGCAGCGCAATAAAAGAGTTTAATTGGAGTCATTTACATTATCTACTCCACCACTGTAATTAACCATCATCATCAGCCTATAATGTTCCAATTGCTGGGACACAGGCCTCCTCTCAATGAGAGGGAGTGGGCTGTAATCCACCACGCGGACCCAGTGCGGGTTGGTAGATGTCACATGTTTTCGAATTTTGAGTTCTAGGACATGGGTTCATAGGTTTCCTCACGATGTTTTCTTTCACCGTTTTTGAGTGAAACGGTGATGAAATAAATTACACAAAGTAATGCGCCTGCCTGGGTTCGAACCCACGGCTTGCTGCTCGTAAGTCAGGGCTGCCACCACTGGGCCACCGCTGCTCTCCATGGTAATTAACCATGGCAGTAATTAACTAGAACTAGCCATCCATGCGGGATTCCTACCCTTATGATCGAGATTCAAGGAAAACTCTAATACCTGTGTCCTTACATACAAGAAAACTAAAATTTTACTGAGTAACTTTCTTAAAAACTAAGTTAACAAATTTAATTTTACAAAAACAAAATTCTTGAATTCGTAGGGAACCTGAATAAATCGCAACTAGCAATGAGCAAGAGTACAATAATTGCTCTCAACTCTTTGTGTTTGACCACCAGAATTATTACTGTCACGAAAAAGAAGAAGCAATAATATCATACGCATCCCCCAACCCCAAGGTCTGTTTGTCAACACGCGCATGACATAACTCCTAGCGGGTCAGCCGCTACGCATCACAGCGTCATACTGTACCATTACATTAGTCTCGTATATCTACATACGGTTATTAGTCGGCGTGCTTATTACTGAAATTGGGTTGACTTCGAAGGTGAGTGCAATGGTGACGTAAAGACGGACTGGGGCTCGGCAGTTAGTTTGCGTTTAGAAGGAGGATTAAGCAGAAGGTGCTGGATGTTTTCTGAATATTTTATTCCCTTTATTCATTGTATAAACATTCATTTTACATTTTTAAATATTTTTACAAAATTAAATACAAAAACATTTAAAAATATAAAAATAGTAGCCCACCGGTATCGGGAACAGGGTCCAAGCTACCGGCGGTCAGGGCTCCAGAGAGAGGAACCTCCTAACAATACGAGCCGTGTCCAGGAGTACCGCTTTCTGAATCAAGCCCTTGATACAGCTGCCTAACGAGAGCCTCATCAGATATTGGTCGAGGCTCTTGGCAATTAGGCCATTGGCTGATACGACTATCGGCACAATGATCGCTGAGTCAACAGGCCACATGTCGACAACCTCGCGAGCCAAGTCAATATACTTGATTTGTTTATCTTTCTCGGCCTTCACGAGGTTCTCGTCATGTGGAACCGTTATGTCAACAATCATTGCGCGCCGCTCTGATCGATCCATCACCACTATATCAGGCTTATTGGCTACAATAGTCCTGTCAGTGATGATGGATTGATCCCAATACAGTGTGATATTGCCATTTTCGAGAACTGGGTCGGGCACATACCTATAGTACGGCACTTCCGATTCCACAAGGCTGTATTTCAGAGCAAGTTGCTGATGGATAATCCTGGCTACAAGGTTGTGTCTATGCAAGTATTCTCCGTTAGCTAGACAAGAACACCCGGAGATAATGTGACGGATCGATTCACCCGGACGGTGGCATGCCCGACATATGTCAACCGTGCCATCCTTCACAATAAATTTCCGGTAGTTATTCGTCATCATAACTTCATCCATAATTGCACAAACAAAACCTTCGGTTTCTCCAAAGAGTTCCCCGGAACGTAGCCAGGCTACGGACGCTGCATGGTCTACATCAGGCCCATGCAGGGCACTGAAGTAGCGTCCGTGAAGCTCCTTACTCTGCCATACTTCCCTGCGGTCATTAGTGTCAAGCACTGCAGGTTTGCGCCAGTTCTCTTTAGCCAAGGAGAGCGGGGTGAGGGCCTTGTCCATCGCGACCACATCTCGATGCATCCCCACGTCGGTTTCTAGGAAATATTCCCTGAGACTGCATATCTCGCGATTGTGGAGAGTCTTGGCGTTTAAAAAGCCTCGACCTCCACAACTCCGCGGGATATACAGTCTCATAACCGAAGAACGTGGGTGATGCATTCGATATGCCGTCAACAATGTACGGACCTTCCTATCCAGGGCGTCTAGTTCAGTTTGAGTCCATTTGAGTACGCCGAAAGAGTACATCAAAACCGGCATGACCCAACCATTGAAGGCACGCACCTTATTTCCACCTGATAAAAGACTATTAAATACTTTTCTCAGGCAGCCAAAGAAGCGCTCCTTCAACGATTGCTTCACGTCAACAGCATTGATGCCCAGCGCTTCCGACATACCCAAATACTTGTAGGTTTCGGTTGCTGAGAGGGATCTAAGATTTATGGAATCTGAGAGCTGGGTTTCCGCAGATTCCACAATCCCCCCTCGCTTTACATGCATGACCGCACATTTGTCCACACCAAATTCCATCCTGATGGCGCTACTGAAAGTTTCTGTTACCTTCAGTAGCTCCATCAGTTGCAAATTGTTGGGGGCAAAGAGTTTTCTGAATATTATTGTTATGAGAATATCTATTAGTAGAAGTACCTTATAGAAAAGTTCGTCAAGTCTACCTTATCCTGCAAAGCTATAAGAGTTGTCATTGCGTTCTGAGGTTCAGCGGCAGGCCGAAACGTAGGCACTGACATGACGTAATTTGACGGAATTTGTTTGCAGGAATTTTTAGGGGTATATTCGGAATAACAATAATATTTTTGAGGCTGAAATGATGATGATGATGATATTTCCGGAAAAAGAACGAGAGTTACCGACGTAACTTGCAGAGTAAGCAAGCTGAAGTGCAAGAGCACCAAGATTTAGTACCAAACAAATCTCCATCATTCACCTTCATGGCTGCTTCTCACATCAGTATGCCAGTCAGATAAAAGATCGTCAAGACCGTAAGCGAAACAGAGTTTTACGAGCTTATTATAAAAGTTGTATTATTTACATTCTATATTACGATGGCAGTACATTCACTAAAACCACAATTGTGGGAAACCAATTCTGGCACAGCTCCAGACTTATCTATAGACGAATCAATACTGAGAAAAAGCTTCGTAGGATTTATTTCTGTTTTATATTTTCCTTAAAAGGTTGGGAGAAGTGGGCTCGAAGATATCACAATCTCATGATACTTATCTATTGTCTACTAATAATCCCTAAACTGTGACTTCTGGTAAGTATTAGATTTAGGACAATTTTCACATTCACCTCGTAGACGAGTGGACAGTGGTGGAGTGGATACCTCCACTGTTGATGTTATGAATGTTAGACCGTCAATGTTGTTTCTAGTCGCTCAACTAGTTCCATAATTATTTAGTATCATAGACGAAAAGTAGTCGCTGTCTTAAAATAAACCGGGCTGGAATGGTAACGTTAACAAAAGTTTTCTAGACTAGCTGTACGCAAAATCCCTCAAATATAATGAAACATGCATCGATTATGGCAAAACCATCGATTACGTCAATATGGCGACACTTGGGGGAGGCCTATGTCCAGCAGTGGACGTCTTTCGGCTGAAATGATGATGATGATTATGCATCGAGGAAAACTGCAAAAGCGATTTTGTGATGAGTTGGACAAATATAAAATCCACTGGTTATCAAAGAACACAGATTTACAATAATAATTACGCACAGTCAAAGAAAAATCTCGAAAATTGACTATTAGCCCAGACTGTCAGTGTGACATAAACCGATTTCGCGGCCGTCGTAAGACAATTGACGATGACGGACGGTTTCGATTCACGATCAGACATGGTCATCTATTGATTGTGTCTACTATTTACAAAAGGTCTTTTTATATTGTTCGCCATCATACGGTAATTAAGAGATCTTTAGGAGTAAAAAAGATGGGAGTTTATTGAATGCCTTATTTAATATCAAGTGATTTGATTACAAACTATACTTAAAGATCTTTTAGCGCTACAATGACCTGGAAACGGGGACACTTTTGGTAAATAATAACAGCTGCACGGATCGATCTTTAAGGTTAAGCCGTGCTTGCCGAGGTTGGTCCGTGGATGGGTGACCATAATTACATACCGAGTTTCCTCCGTGCATCGGAAAGCACGTTAAACCGTTGGTCCCAGCTGTCATTCGAAGATCTGTGACAGTCGTTACGAGTAGTCAGAAGCCAAAAGTCTGACATCCAGTCTTACCAAGGGGTATCGTATAACTCAGTTACTTGGTGTGGAGGTGAGATAGGCAGTCGCTTCATGTAAAATACTGGTACTCAGCTGCATCCGGTTAGACTGGAAGCCGCCCCAAGATAGTTTTGGAAAAGGCTAGACAGATGATGATGATTGAATAATCAAGATGAAAATGTTACTTTTGATTGACGCCGAAAGAGTCTTGTAAAACTGAAGCAGCTACTATTTCTGTCAAACACAACAGTCAACAGTGTTTGGTTTGCTGATCGTGACATGATTAATGATTTTAAAACCGAGAGACTGTTACAGTGTTACGTACTAGTTTTTAGAATCCCAAAAGTCTGATCCTATAACTTCAACTTTGTCTGGAATTGTCTATATTCTATAGAACCAGTTACGTATGACAATGAATTCCACTATTTGTTCATAAAGCCTGCGAAATTCACCCGAACACATACATTCTGAATTCTAAGCAGGTTTGTAACTCACACTAGAATTCTTCGCTTTGTGCACCGTTTAAGTCACTAATTGACATTAAGATGGATAGCAGAGCATCTGTCTGGATACAGATTAGGTCGGCAATCATCGCGTCACCTGCTACGCGTAGTAATTGTATCATTATGAAGTCCTAGCCGTCTACGGGAAATTTACACGTTTAGAAGTAGATTATGTTCATTTTAAATTTGCAGATTGTATGTCAGGCAGGTGGGATACTTGAAGAAGAGTATAGAAGAATTTTGAAAAAAAAAAATGTGCTTGTTGCCAAGTGCTTATTTCTTTACAAATTCTACTATTACATGGATTACATAGTCAAAATGTTTTATTTTATATAGGCGTACATGGGCACTTAGAAAAGGTCGACAAAAGACACTAAATTAAACGATTTACACAAATGCTGTCATCAGTGCTGTAACTATTCTGAACAAAGAATACGGTAGGTACAATGATTTGAACACTATTGTAAAACACCTGAATCACATCCACACATTTGTGTCATTTATGAGCTACCAGGGAAGCCGCATGAGCAGAAGTAACTAGAGCCAAACTTTTTTATCTTGAACGTAGTCCTTAATTTTGTAATATGCTTTTTTCACATAGTTAACAAGTAAAGTGTGACTTGTTAGTGTGTAGTTTTAAGGTTCTATTTACTAACAAAAATTAGTCTGAGGTATCTATTGGCCAAAGTTGCCTGATAATAAACGAATGCTGTTGTTATTACTACCATTGAACATTGTGATGTGTTTGCATTGTGTTGATGTTGTCATTTAACAATGTAGAAAATGCTGTCTTGTAGATAGAGTTTTTTCTTTTCAGAAATTCATATAAGCATAAACCTGTATTGTAAGGGTAAATAAAAAGTGTGAACATACCATGATAGTTTACTATAGCCGTCTGCCTATAATATGAACTGGCTTGTTAACAACTGACACCAATCTTTGATACTCTTTCCCAAGGAGGAGACTAAACTAAAAAGTAGTGAAATGCAATTTAAGATAGGTATAATATCAACTTATCCCGTTACTTTTGCACAGGTGTCAAAACAAGACCTTTTATAACACATATCCGTTGAGCGAAAACATATAAACGATTGCGATTGACATAAAAAGTGTCTTCTCACAATAAAAAAGGCATTCCATTAAGAACAGTATGTGATGCGAATATCAAAGTTGTATTGTATCAATGAATGTGTCCACAGATGTGACGTCAGGGCATTGTTAGGTGCTTCAGTAAAATTTTTGATGAGATAGTGACTTGAATACTTGACAAAGTAAAGCCAATTATCACATAGCATAACCTAACACATCATATAAGTTTTTGAACTGACATGGACACTAACACTATCAATAACACTTGTAACGGGATATTTACCATGTACATGATGAAGAAACGATGATGTTCATGATGTATGTACATGGTAAATATCCCGTTACAAGTGGTATTCATAGTTAAACACAGCATTACGCATATTTACATATTTATGTAACAAAAGGTAGACAGGAGAGAGTTATGGAGAAGTCTAACTGACTGAAACCACCTTCGCCATATAAAATGCAGTTAAATTCAGCTGCATGTAGTAAGGTTGGAAGCCTACCCCCAACATAATTGGGAAAAGGCTAGTCTGACGATGAGGTGGATGATGATGATGTTTCGTAGTCATAGAATTATCATTCTTCTTAACGATTACCCGATTTGCATACGTATTAATTATGACTTTGGATCCGGTTCTAAATCCTTATAACACATCACGACATCCCCTTTTTCGTTCCATTCGCAAACATCAAAGCACTGGTTTTTACTGAATTAAAAACGTTCTAACTCATTTTGTATTCACTGAACACAGCACTTGGTATTTTTAACACGGTAAGTCGGTGACGTATTTGGCAAATCTTTACATAGTATAAAACAAAGTCGCCCTGTAGGCGTAGGTTTTATAAACTGCGCAACGGATTTTAATGCGGTTTTCATCAATAGACAGAATAATTCAAGAGGCAAGAGGCAGGTGGTTTATATGTATAATTTATCCCTCAAAAACACATTTCCACGCGAACGAAGTCGCGAGAAGCAGCTAGTGCTTGATAAAACAACTTTTGTTTCGGAGAATCAACTTAGGATACGGATAGAATCGATACAGTTCGGTTGGTTCCCGTTATGAAATATTTTCAAAACAATAGGTCAATTTGATTTGAAGGAAATGTGGCAGCTATTGTGTGGACGTTTTAGGTTTTAGAATGACGGATTAATGTTGATTTTTATTGTCTAGATTTCGTTATAGAAAGTCAAGTAGCTTGGACATTGTTAGTTATTGATTTTCTGGCAAATGTAATCTGTGTATTAAGGGATTAAAGTTAAAATCGTAGAATCTGTACGCGGTGAAAGGAAAATCAATGTATTTCACTAATAAAATCAGTTGTCCAAAAAAAAGTGTTATGAATTTTTGTATAGGATAGCAGATTCTCTTCATTAAACTGACGAATGAAAACCTCTTTGTTGGTTGTTTAAGAACTGCCTTCAAGGTTTTGCGCGTTGATGTCTCTTATCCGCCCTTTAAAGTGGATCAACGTAGAAACTTTCAAATCATTTTACATTAAACCCACATTTTTTAAGGTTTATGTGTTTATTTACGTAGTTGTGCGTGGAAAATCCCGGCCTAAACACTTGACGTTATAGAAGTCCTAAAATAGAATTTTTCTTTGTAATAGGCATTAAATTAAATTACGTCGATAGATACACACATTAGCATAAGAAAACATCACGCCTGTGATACCTACCTATAGTACACAAATAATTCGCTAGTTATGTTTAGGTGGACGGTTTCATTCGACGGCAAGGTTGGCGCAGTGGCTGAGCGATTGACGGCTGCGCAACGTGTCGTGGGTTCGATTCCCGCGCGGAAAAAATAACAAAAATATTTGTACCTATAGCCTACAGATAGTTTTTCCCGGTCTGGCTGTTTGTGTGAGTTTAAATGTTTGTAAATGCACCCACGACAGGGGAGAAATTCCTAGTGTTCCCACACTAGGAATTTCTCCGTTTTTAAACATAAAAAAATGTAATTCGACACGAGCCTATTGCCATCAAGTGGGCACAAACCCTGAATCGAGGCTGCTGCTGTGACATTCCTGATTGAAGCCCCCAATAACACATCATCCGACCTGGAAATCGAACCCAGAAAGGAGTTTATAAGTAAAGGGGATATAAGTTCAAAGAAATGTATTGAAAAGGTTTATTATGCTACCTAAACTTTCCTCCATATGTAACTATTTAGCATATACAACGTGGGTCATCTGATCGTTTATTCACAGAACAGACGAAGTATTGGCGAAACGATTGATGAACTTGAATCGTATGTAACAGTAGTGAACTTGAACGCGGATGTGACCTAATCATTGTGGCTTTGTTACCATGTGCGAGCATGATTACACAACCATCCTGTTATACAACTAGATATCAGAATAGGAATGTTATGTATGTTAGTGATAAGGGGATTTTGGGTAGCAGGGTTATGAAGTGCAGCTTGCGAGATTCTAATTTTAAAAAGCTTTAGGTATTTTTTTTATTTTTTATACCCATTTCGAATGGTTTTGTAGGGCACATTACACATTCATCATTTCAGCCCAAAAGATGTCCACTGCTGGACATAGGCCTCCCCCCACAAGTGTCCCATTGACATTTTGGGGGGTTTTGCCATAATCGCCACGCTTGGCAGGCGGGTTGGCGATCGCAGTACGGTTGTTACAAAAGCACAGAGAACGCTGCTGCCCATTCTCTGGCAAGTCCCTTAGTCGCCTGTTACGACACCCACGGGAAGATATGGGATGGTGCTATTCTTTATGTCCGACACCATACAGAGCCAGTACACATTAACTGAATATAAATCTTACTGTCAGACAACCTACTTAAAACAATAATCTACCAGATAGCGCACAATCGAAATCACTGGGTATTGAACAATGTTATTTTACATGTTTCATTTGTATTGCTCATCAAATAAAAGTACTGAAAGTTTAGAAAAGAAAAACGTCATTTGACTATACGTACATTTACATAATTAAGGGAAATCCCATCGGGCAATATACTTGTTGACAAACAAAACGTATGTAAACCTGTTTCAATCTAGTTTTTAAGGATTTTTAATGGCTTTGGAAAAACCTTTAAAAATAGAATTATTTCAAGTTATGTAGATAAGGTTTGAAAGTAGGCCGTCCAAATCTTCTAAGATATTATTATTAGTTTGTGTTCTGAACTAATGGACCTATTTGATACCGTTACTTTTCTCGATCTTAAAAAACATTCTGCTTAGTGCTAGGAGAAAGACTAGGTTTATGATTCAAGAATATTTTCAGTATAATCAAACGTGAAATAAGTTTATAGTCGGAAACACCACTCAAAAATATTATTAAAAACGAAATTCCTGTTTCGGCCGGATCGGACGGAAGTAAGCAGTCTTTCGTACCCCATTTTATAAAATGACTAGCTAGTAATTTTATAAAATGGGGTACGAAAGACGGACAGCTGTCCGGCGCAACTTCGTTTGCGTCACATTTTCCCCGTTTTCGAAACATTTTTCATTGCTGCTCCACTCCTATTAGTCGTAGCGTGATGATATATAGCTTATAGCCTTCCTCGATAAATGGGCTATCTAACACTGAATGAATTTTTTCAAATCAGACCAGTAGTTTCGGAGCCTATTCAATGTCGGGTTTCGTCCCGGACTTTCAACAGAAAGCGCTATTTTGAGTCTCAAGCACACTGTTCAATACTATACTGATCGCAGGACGCCGGTGTACGCCTGTTTTCTTGATCTCTCCAGAGCCTTCGATCTTGTTTCGTATGATGTGCTCTGGGAAAAGATGGCTAGCAGGGGTATACCCGCGGAAATATGTGGACTACTGCGGTATTGGTATGGTAATCAGACTAATCATGTGAAGTGGGACGGTACGCTTTCCGAGCCGTAAAGGTGGATTGTGGGGTGAGACAAGGAGGTTTGACATCTCCCAGGTTTTTCAACCTCTACGTAGATGACCTCGTAGCGGGACTCAGCAGCATGCGTATCGGATGCAGTGTTGGTGGCGTTAGTATAAACAACATCAGCTATGCGGATGATATGGTGCTGCTGGGTCCTTCTGCGGGGGCAATCTGGGAACTTCTTAAAACTTGTGAAGCCTACGCTGCCACGCATGGTTTAATTAATAACATTAAAAAGTGTGAATACATGGTCTTTGGGGTCGGCAGAAAATTCCGTGCAGAGGGACCCGAGCTTCTTATGAACGGGTCAGTTATTAAAAGAGTGTCGACTTTTAAATACCTGGGTCATTTTTTGTCCGACGACCTTAAAGACAATGTAGATATAGAGAGGGAGCGCAGGGCACTAGCGGTCCGGTGCAACATGTTGGCTCGTAGATTTGCTCGGTGTACTGACCAGTAAAAATTACTCTTTTCAAGGCCTACTGCCAGAGTCAAAAAATCAAAATCAAAATATTTTTATTTTACATAGGCCTACAGGGGCACTTATAAAACGTCGGCAAAAAGGTGCTCGGTTTGGGTTGGTCGTTTCCTATGGAGAAGAACCGGCAAGAAACTCCATGGTTACTCTTATATAATCATTTGGTTTTACAATATTTCTGTTACAGCATTAGTACTAAAGTATGGGAGGACATCGTAGGCCTGACAATAAGTCGTTGCTTCTTACTACAAAACGTAGAACGAAATAAAAAGTTACCAAGGATCTAGGAATCTATAAGGCCTACAATGTCCACACATTTACAAACAATCGGTAAATAAGTAAAAGAGTCTATACAACAACAAAAAATAAATAGAAAATATCACAAAAAGACTATATCGAATAAGTGACACAAATGTTGTCATCCGTGCTGTAACTATTCTAAACAAAAGGTGTAACGATTTAAAAAACTATTGTAAACATCTGATTAAAAAGAAAGGAAAAAAAAGTAGATTAAGAATAGTTAGAGACATCCACACATTTGTGCCGTTTATGAGCTACCAGGGAAGCCGCATGTGCGAAGGGGCTAAGGCCAAACTTCTCTATCTTCAACGTAGTCCTTAATTTTGTAATATGCTTTTTTAATTAGGATTGAGTCTGTACACAAGCAATCTATGGGTCAATTACACCAAAATATCGCTCGATGTCCTACGCGTCCAGTATAATAATGCCTTCAGAATGTTGTTGAGACTGCTTCGCTACTGCAGTGCGTCGGAGATGTTTGCACAAACTCGTACCGACGGTTTTCACGCGGTTGTGCGAAAGAAAACTGCTTCGCTACTCAGGAGAGTGAGAGACAGTCGCAACAGCATCCTGAGAACAGTAGCGGAGAGCCTTAACTCTCCGATTGTTAAACATTTTGTGCATAGTGTAATTGGTACTAACATTATATAATAAGGATTTTAATATTAAGTTACTAACACTCAATGGATCTTTTGTATCTGAAATAAAATTCATTCATTCATTCAATGCAAACAAACACACAAACAAACAAACAAACAATCAAATCTTTCCTCTTTATAATATTAGTTTAGAAATAAGCAGTATCCTCCAAAAGACGCACTTTTATCAGACTCGTACTGACTAAAAGCAAACCAGTGTTCCCTTGGGGGATTTACAGCGACTTCCGCTGCCCCAGACTAGTGTCAGCCCGCTCACCCTGCGGGCCTCGTCCTGGGGAAGTGAGGTTGGACCCACGCTTAACCAAACGGCCTGCTACCAAGTGTTTCCCAAAAATAAATAGCCAATTGTCAGTACGTACCATTTATATAAGTAGCCAGCCAAGGTTTCAATGACAGCTAGATGTAATGATGGCGGCGACCTCTGGCTGCGGAAGGAAGGACGGGGCTACTTGTGGTGACAATGTCCGTTTGATAGTGTAGCCTGAGACATAGGCTGAGGCGGGTAGGTGACATTTAGGCGTTTTATTTAGGTCTTATAGGTAGCCAACGATGACAAGATTATCTTCTTTCCGTGCCAAGCAAGTGAACGATTCTAATTCCCTGAACTACTGGTATAATCCAATGAGATCCTCTCATTCCCTTCTGGGAAACAGACCTTCATATTGAACAAAAACAATCCTTAAGGGCTTTTAAAAGAATCCCGCAAATATTGTTTACTTTTAACACATTTTTTTTACATTGTGGTCCGTTAGTTTCTGCTGTGAAATTTATTCTTGGTTTGTAACACCAATAGGCCTATTACCAGCAATATAATCGAGTGCATTTCACAATAAGGTGGAATTTAGTTTATAGTGGTTGGTTTTTCATGAGACTTCTCTACACATCTAGGAACTCACCATTAACTTCGTTCCACCTTGTGAGCATTTTTTGTCTAGTTGCACTCGATTAATAGGCCTATTACTTTTCAGGAAAAACATGATACTCGCTGCCGCTTATAACTTGATACCATGAAATTCCTCACATGTTGAAATACGGCGTTTTGGCAGGCCTACTACGAACTAATTGCTGTATTTCCTACCTTCTCATTACCGGCACGACAATGCGAATATGAGTGGAAATTACTACTTATACAATTAGGCAAGGTCTTGATAACTCGTGCGAAGTTGTGATCTAAATTAAAGAAGCGGTGTCCTAGAAGAAAAACGATTATTAACTTAACTGTTAGCCATGACAGTTTAAGGAAAAATTAAAGGGGTCTTCCCGATTCCTTAAGTATCTAGGAAATTGGGCATTGATTTTAAAGATGAAGAAAAGTAGCGTATTAGCACAAATTCAAAGTAAATTACGCGTAAAATAAAATAAATAAACTTACAAAATATGTTTTTATGTGTATGTTTATGTCTTGGCGTATTCAATATTTCTAAAGAATTTTCACGAATTCAAATACGAGTAGAAACCGGAATAGTTTTGATTTTCTTTTGTTTTATTTTTCCCAGCCGTCAGCCATCAAGGTCGTAATTAGTGACCATGTCAGCAGCATTAAAACATACTGATCATCCCTAGTGGACTTTGTCACCTCACAAAGTAGAAAGAACACACAGCAAAGTCTAGTCCTACCGAAAATCTGGCCAGCTGATAATCCTCGGAAGACTTGCGGTATTAATTTATTTCATTGTTATCGTAACACAGATAGCCTACAACGTTTCCATGGCTGGGACACAGACTTAATCCACCATGTGAACCCAGCTGTGCGTTATGGTGGATGTCACATGTCATCGAATGATTGAATCTGATGGTTTCTTTACAATGTAATGAAATGAGTGATGATAAAATAAATTATTTCATGACCAATGCTCTCAAAACGGTATAAGTAGTGCTCCAAGTGAAGTTCCTTGATGTGTTCAGGCTTCAACATCTAGGGGAAAAGAACGCTCTCGAAAAAAAGGACACCATCAATATTTACATATACCTACAGAACCGATATCGAAAAAGTTTTTTTTTATTAACATAGTAATGTTAAAAATCCGGCCAAGTGCGAGTCGGACTCGCGCACGAAGGGTTCCGTACAATTATTTATAAAAAAACGAGAAAAAAAAAACACTTTTTGTATGGGAGCCCCCCTTAAATATTTATTTTATTCTGTTTTTAGTATTTGTTGTTATAGCATCAACAGAAATACATAATCTGTGAAAATTTCAACTGGCTAACTATCTCGGTTCATGAGATACAGCCTGGTGACAGACGGACGGACGGACGGACGGACAGCGAAGTCTCAGTAATAGGGTCCCGTTTGACCCTTTGGGTACGGAACCCTAAAAAAACAACTTTTTCGAAATCTGTTCATCCGTTCAGAAGCTATGATGCCATAGACAGACACACAGATACACATTTCAAAGTTATAACACCGTTCTTTTTTGGTTGGGGGTTAAAAATAAGCTGAACACACAACAGTGAATCATCTAACCTCCTGAAGATAAGGCCCTCTTAAAGGCCTATATTTTGCAGTAAGCTAAATTTATTGATCGAAGCTACTTCAGTTGATTAGCGTGTAATTTAATTTCCTTTTCATTTATTTTTTGCTTCCTTTAAGGTATTTAAGTGAATAGTAATTTAACGCCCTTTGCGTTTCATTCGATCCTTGACGTTATTGTATACGCTTTTTATGCAATCGTGTGTGTGGATTGGTACTACGTACTACTGACGTACTAACGTACAGAAATTTTAGTTTGTTTTTTTTTTCAATGCACATGATGTACATCATCAGCGTTTCAATTAATCCTTCTAACTTAGGTTAACACTTTTTTGAGTTAGTTCACGTAAATATTTTCACTCTGTATGGTGTCGGACGTAAAGAATAACACCATCCTATTTCTTCCCGTGGGTGTCGTAAGAGGCGACTAAGGGATTTTCCAGAGAATGTGCAGCAGCGATCTCTGTGCTTTTGTAACAACCGTACTGCGATCGCCAACCCGCCTGCCAAGCGTGGCGATTATGGCAAAACCACCCATGTTATGTCAATGTGGCGAAACTTGGGGGAGGCCTTTGTCCAGCAGTGGACGTCTTTTGGGTTGAAATGATGATGATGACGTAAATATTGCAGTCAATCAATCAAGTCAATACAAAAAATCAGTGGTGCATTCAGTCGTGGTTGAATCGATTATTTATTTGTTTGTTTGTTGTTTCCTTGCACCGCAAGCCACACTCATGCATCGTGAAAAATCATGTAAAATAACGACGATATGCTATATTTATGAGTGATGGAAATAATGTCGAATAAAATACATTTTATAGTTTGCCGTCGAGCTATAGTGTCTTGACGCCATGGTCATTAGGACCTAGATAGTAACGTTTTACACAATTTTCTTTTTCTGCACTTTCATGACAAAATAATGAGTCATTTAGAATATTGGTAATATTTGCAGCCCTTTCGACAGAGTAAAGCTATCATTTGTTTGCTTTCGACAAAATGACTGATATTGCACTTAAGTCTCACATTTCCTTTCGGATAAAGGAGTATAATATAATATGTACATATTAACATAATAGATAGCTAGCTTAATATTGTTAAATAGGGTCTAGAAATTGCAAGTCATAGATGATACTAAGTGTCTATCTACATCATCTCCAAATACACACCCTTTTTTTACTTCTCTCCAAAAAGAAGAAAAAAATATACAATGGTTTATTTATTTCAACACTTGAGTAGTTTGAAGAAATACAATGGTTTATTTATTTCAACACTTGAGTAGTTTGAAATCGCAAACTTGGACCCAAATGATGAACGTTTATTTATGATGACAATTTCTGTTAATAAATGCAGAATTTAGTAGTCGGTTAAAATGATTATTCTAAAACGATCAATAAATTTTCTCAATTCAACTAATCTGAGAAGTCAATAACTGTGAGAGTAAACAAATAACTTTGCTAAGTGACAGGATTAAGTGCCACACTATAATTGACTGTAGCGGCTCTGAACACGTTAAGATGATTGGATGTGGATCGCACTAAAGTACATACACATTTATTTAGAATCAAAGAAAATACTCGTCGTGTGACATTTGCCATTTTTGTGAAGGTGGACGTGGTTTATTTATTAGAAACTGATATAAGCTTTGTTAGTGATTTTATAGACAAACACAGAATCAGAAAAACTTGATTATGTAACCGTTTAAACCTGAACCCTTTCATAGATACATTCATAAACTCATGTCTTTTTCCTATGCGGGGTAGGCAGACACCACAGACTGTCAACTGCTACAATCCTTAACTCTTTTATACTTTTAGTAAAAATTGGATACAGAGTAGGCGTATGTATGATGATGTAATAATTTGTTCATCAAAAAATATTCTAGTGCATGATAAAAATTTACTGAATAGTTAAAGACTACAATTAAATGGTGGGTGAGATGCTGTATTCCTGGCTAGGTTAATTGATAACCTGTGTTAAGGAGTACAGTGCCAGCCAGTGATGTATTAAAGATAGGTTTCTTTACGCTGAAGTTTGACCGACTAAACGTAAGTGATAATTGTTTGCATACTAAAAAGGAAAGGAGCGCGCCCTTTCTCTACAAGTGTGAAGTTGACACAAAAGGATAAGTACTACATAACATCGCACCTGGTTCTGTATGGTGTCGGACGTAAAGAATAGCACCATCCCATATCTTCCCGTAGGTGTCGTAGGAGGCGACTAAGGGATTTGCCAGAGAATGGGCAGCAGCGTTCTCTATGCTTTTGTAACAACCGTACTGCGATCGCCAACCCGCCTGCCAAGCGTGGCGATTATGGCAAAACCGCCCTTATGTTAATGTGGCGTTGGGGGAGGCCTATGTCCAGCAGTGGACGTCTTTCGGCTGAAATGATGATGATGAACATCGCACCTGTAATCACCGAAAGGTTGGACAGAGTTGTCCCTATAGTATACAAATTTCGCCAGCGATGGTCAAGGTGATAGACGAACCATAAAATATTAATTAAACACATGGGTTTAGTCTACCGCAGATAGTCATTATCTTTATGCCTATATTATTATCTAAATGTGAGTTATCGTGGGCACTGGTAGTTGCATCGGTAAATAAGTTAAAGTTATTTAAAGAATATCAAGATAAATTAACGGGTCCGACCTGTTCTGGTCTCGCCCTATCTTGCTAATTGGTTGTTCATCCACAATACTCGCGCCAGGTGTTACTCGCACTATTTAAATTCAATCCTTGGAATTTCTGGATTTACATATAGAAATATACCTGGGTAACATATATGCTATACCTTATTTTTTTTGAACTTGTTGTGTACCACAAAGGTAGCTTTCAGCTGGATACACGTAATTCAATATAGTAGAGCATCGGGAAAGAAATAATTCTCTCTAAGCTGCTATTGGTCACCAGATTAAATAACGCATAAAAATCTTTTGTCCGTTAGACTTTATCCTTCATAAATATGTATTTTTAATGTGAAGAAATCTTCTGTAATAAATTACATGAAAGTATCCTAAAAAAAGATCTAAAGTTTGCAGAAATAAACATTATTTCATTTCATTTCAATAAATGCAGATTTAAAAAAAATACGAGTTCAAACCACTTTTACAGCGGATGATCAATAATTGCGTACCTCCAACAAACCCAAAACCCAAATCTTATCGTATAAGCCCAATTCTTTTCAGAACTCCTCGTCACGTTACTCCCCATTCAAAATCACTCTGGAAGATTTTCTCGAATTTTCTTTCACCAGTCCAAAAAATATAGGCCAAATCAGCCAGACAGTTACCTCAAAGTCCCAAAGCTAAGGTCATTGGCAGCACAATGGCGTATGGTGGCCGGCCATCCGTGTAGCTAGGACAGACTCGCCATATAAAACGGCGCGTAGGGCGGCCACAGTCAGTGTTGTATCAACGTCATCCAGACACCATGGCTTGCAAAGTAAGTGGGCTTTTAGTTTTTAGTGATGGCAAATTTGGGGGTTTTAGTTAAAATTGTTCTAATATTTATTATTTTGAAAGTAAAGTTATGATAAGAGCTAAGTTTTGAGAAATATTTTGGTAAGGGTGTTTTTTTGGGATTATTATTTTCAAAATAATCAAATCAGTTATGTGAGTGTAACAACTAACAAATTAAACAAACCAAACAATAAAAACCAAAACAATATGGGATCCAGTTTTCCTTAATTTCGGAATTTCTACTTCTCTTGTTCAAGTTCAGCGAGTGTTTACATCTAATAGTTTCCCGAAATCATACTGGTGGTTTTATTGACCCTGCAATGAAACTTCCTATTACCAAAAGAACATTTTTTTTTCAAAATGTCCTATTGGAAAATCATCCAACGAGCAAATGTTCCTAAAACTTAGGTGTTTTAAAAAAAAAATCATTACAATATTTCTATGTACTAACTGATCTGTAATCTCGTAGACTAGTAGTCGCTATTAAGATTCAATCAACATTATCTTTGCATAAATATGTTTGTTTTTAACGAATGTTTTTTTTTAATATTCGGGAAGCAATTAGTAAAAAAACCTGAATTAATTCAATATCACATTCTGAATTCACGAAATACTTTCATTTCTGATCCTTTATCACAAAAATAATTAGCTTCAAGTATTTCATAATGAAACGATTAGCATAAGCCTTTAATTAGCTGTCCAGTACATATCCGTGGGAAGTCCTATTGAAAAGATCGTGAGATATGTTTGTTTTGTGCATTGTCATAGGGACATGTTCTTATGTACTTGTTAGTAGATATGTAGTAATTGAAATGTAATGGTATTGTATTTACTTTGGTCAATTGTATTGTTGAACGCAGTAAGTGCAATGGAACCCTAATTGACCTAGTGCTAAAGCACTTTTACAAATGCTGTTTGTAAATAGTAGACAGCAATACACAATAATACTTTGATTGTGGCCCGAATTTTGGCGTAAAGAAGTTTTGATTGGATTTGTAAGAATATTGGTCTAACTTTTTTAAATAATATTGAAATCTTCCTTTGAACAGTATGATTTAAAAAGGTTTACTGTTCCATAAAACTAAAATCTCTCGTTTGCTCCAGATCGCCTTCTTCACCGCCGCCGCCCTCCTTCTCCTAGCGTTAGCTCACGCTGCACCTTCCGAAGAGAAACCAGTTGAAACCTTCAAGATGGAAGCAGAGAAGGATGACCTAGCGGCTTCAGACAAAGATGACCTCAAAACGGCAGCGTCGCATTGGGGCGGCGGGCACTGGGGTGGCTATGGGGGGCATTACGGCGGTCACGGCTATGGGTGGGGCTACCCTAGTTACGGCTACGGGTGGGGCTACCCCAGCTACGGCTACGGATGGCCGTACGGCGGATATTATGGCCACGGCTACGGCGGTTATGGTGGATACGGCTGGTGGTAGAACATTACAAAGATCGATTATAATGCCAGTATTAATTTTAAGGTTTACCGTTCGGAATGCGAGTAATTAAGAATTAAGAGATTGCTAGGAAAATCTACTTCAAATGATATAGGAAATATTATAGTTTTACTTATGATTTGTTTGTAATATCATCCACACTCGACATTTTTTACACCATATGTTTACATATTTATTTTTTAACGCTTTAGCCTATTTTAGGTTTAAAATATGTATCGTGTGTGGGCAATCTCATTACTTGCCGGTAAATGTGTATAATATTATATTAAGCTTAGTTTACACTATCTTTTACTGTCTACACTTGTGAATTTTGTTTTTGTACGACACACATCAACATATTACACACTTAGAAAAGGAATCAATCTATTTCAAATATTATGGGACCAAAAATAGGATTGATTTTTCTAGCAAGCCAAAGAATCTACATTTACAACAGATCATATCTCACTTCTATACCGGATTTGCGAAGGGAATTCGCGAATTGATAGTTATGAATGCGTGACGCTTCTGAATCTATAAAGCTACAGTTACATTTTATTCGTAGGTGTGCTTTTGTAAACAGTTACCTTATTTGGATATTCCGATGGCGTTTTAACTGTTTTAAGGACTGTTGGAATGGCAACAACGATGTTTTGTATTTGGTGATGATGACTTATTAATAATATAATGTTATTGTGTGCAAATGGCAACAACTTTTTACCTTCAATCGTGTTTCTGTTCTCGTAATTTTTTTCATCAACGGTATTTTGGTAATATTACAGAGGTAAAATTTACAAGTGTGTCCTAGAGTTAATAATATAAGGATTATTTTATCACTGCCGTATAAAATGTATTGTAATGTATATTGTAAAAATAGTAATAAAAATATACAATGTATTTATTAAATTATGATTGAATGAATATTTTTGTCGTTTTCTTTACTCTTACACAAATTATCATCAAGTAAAAAAACACTCTTACTTTCTAAATGATTGATTTATAAAAAAAAATATAGGCAAATTTACAGATTTGCCTATATTTTTTTTTATAAATCATCATCATCATCATCATCATCATCATTTTAAACTAAACAGTGACTGTTATGCATATTAAAAATTATAGGAGACAATCGTGATTTTGATGGATGGCATTGTTTCGTTCAAAGCTAGTCCATCATATCGAATTGTGGGAGAAACCTATGTCATGGGTTTTTCCATTGATAGACGATGATTTTTTATGACATAGGCTTTGGGAATCTATTTACAATCTTCAACTGTAGATAATTCCATTTCAACGATTTCCATCAGGCTTTTTATTCTTGAATGCTTCACCAAACCGTCTTTCGGAATGTTAAGTAGACAAGAAGTCTACTTAGCCGAAGTTTTAACAGCCCTAAGCCCTAAGGAATTCAGTTCCAGATTCGCTAAAAGTCAATAATACAATTTTTTTTACTTTTGAATAAAAACATATTCAGACTGCTACTAAATTGCTTGACGATATGATTAAAATTACATTGCAACTCGTTAAAAATGATAAAACTTAAAAATGTGGGTCCCGTGTCCCCAGTGCGTCGATTCTTCCGTCGCACTGCAGACGTGATATTCGGCTTAGGACATTTATTTGCCCATTTTGGCCGAACCCGAAGGTCTTTTGGTCGAATAAAAAATCTTTTAACCGAACCCCGAACCCTTGCACTACATAAAAACCTCATCATCATCTGCCTAGCCTTTCCAACAGTTTTGTATGCAGCTTCGGATGCTGCTGAATGCCAGTAAATCTTTTATAAAAAAAAAAAAACGATTCCCTGCACTACAAATTTCGCCTGTGTTGTGGATGTGGGTGCGATAACAAACCCCGGAACATCTACCTGTAGAACAAACAATTATTTCTTCTGTTCGAGAATTGAGCCCGCAACATGCAGCCTGCCTCAACCACTGCGCCAACTGAGCCGTCTGTTTAACATGGATTACTTTATGTAATATAAAATACCTATCTGACCACCACAGCCCAATTACTGGGTACACGATTCTCGTTGCACCCAGAAAATATGAATCATCATTTCAGCCGAAAAGACGTCCACTGCTAGACATAGGCCTCCCCCAAGTTTCGCCACATTGACATAACATGGGGGGTTTTGCCATAATCGCCACGCTTGGCAGGCGGGTTGGCGACAGCAGTACGGTTGTCACAAAAGCACAGAAAATGCTGCTGCCCATTCTCTGGCAAGTCCCTTAGTCGCCTCTTACGACACCCACGGGAAGATATGGGATGGTGCTATTCTTTACGTCCGACACCATATAGAGCCAGAGATAGAAAATATGAATAGTTATAGTCAATAAAGAATTATGGTTATCATAATTTAAATGCAAAAGTTCCGATTACATAGATGAATTAACAAAAAGTCGTTCTAGTTAACGTTGGATCGAAATGCTTTCATTTCGGTTCAATGTTAGAACAAAATTAAAGAGATAAATCAGCGTTATTTCAAGCGATTTGTATATTCTAGCTATCGTTAATCTGGAAACCTGGATTTCCCTTTCTCGACATAAATTATAGAATAGTAGAAACTCAAAATTTAAAACTATGAAACCATTCTTTTCTGGCCTTAAGAGTTTGGAACCATGAATTTTGTTTTGAGTGGCTACCAGTGATGTTCAGTAAGAATACCACTGTAAGTACAGTGATAATTTCTAAACAAGACCCAACACATTATTTACATTGATGAAAAAAATACGAATTTTTTTTAAATCACCCTTGGGCCAACTCGTTGAAGTCTTTTCTATGAAGAAATCAGATCGGAGAAATGTTATTACTATTGAGTATACTGCCATCTAGTGTTAATGCTTTGAACTAAAACATGCACGCACGCACTTTGGCAAGTCGTAGATCCTATTTTTACTTCTTGTGACTTTAGCTAGAGCCGGGAGTTGTAGTAACTAAGATTTAGTTGAGTGAATTTCTATTAGAGGGCGCTGTACGTTTACAAATATTTTTCTCGTTATGTGGAAAGAGAGAGTATCCGTAGTTTTTACCACAGACTTTATTTATGACTTTGATAGTGTCTATCGTACTGATATTCTAAGAACTGATATACTGTGTAATCAAAGAACTCAAGTGCAAAACAGCTTAAAATATTAATAGTATTATTTTTAACGCAATTATAGTGGAACATAAAATGAATTCGAAATTAATATATCTTGAAGATTTCAACAACTAACGCCTATTATTAAGTAATAATTATTGACTACTCGATGTGTATTTAAATTATACATGATGCCAAAATATTAACACGAATTGACTCCAAAAACTGCATAATTATTATAATTATTTCTTTTAATAATGACAATATATGTATAACAAAAATATTCTTCATATTTTTAAATATTGTATATAAACTATTTTAGGATGTTTTGTCGTAAATTAAACAGCTTATAGCTTCATTTGGGTAGATGTATAAATCATAATAAAGGTGAACAAGTTATCTGTTATCTTAGGATACGGTTGATACTAGGTAGCTAGCTTTGATGTTCTTGATCTATATCAATACGCAGTTTCATCGTAAATATGCCAGCTCCTATGAATTTTTATTTATTTATTTTACCGGTCATGTGCTGGCAGTAAAATGTTAGAAGGAATTTCGTATGTTTGGTTCAAAGTGTTTGGTAGTAAACTTAGGTATTTAATACAGACCAATGTATATTTGAATAAGTCGTATCGTATCTTACATTAATATAAACTATGTATTTAATTATGGGAGCTTATGAAACATCAAATACCTTTTACTGAATACATATTTAGTTTCTCATGTTTTATAAATGCGCTAATTATCACATGATAATTAGGGCATTTGTAAATACAATGTCTTAAATAACTACCTTAATATAAGTGACAGCTTGCACGTTTGTATGGAAAATAACAGACTCTTTACGACTTGGGGTTGCGCCTCATATGCAGCAAGGAATCGCATTTTTCGTTGCTCCTATCCTTTGTAATCGCTCAGAAACGTCATTCGGAAAAGGATAACAGCAAGGAAAAATACTTTTGCATTAGTTAAGTCTACAGGTTTTACACAAATCAATTTTTTAATGATTTAGCTTAATAAGAAAGGAAAGTTTCCTTATAAAATATCTCATCAGTACATACAATAACTAATTTTTTGTTTACAACTAAATTAAAAGTGGAATTTATTTTTAGGTCTTTAAATTTACTAATAAAGTCAGCAATGTTGTGAAATAAACAGTGATTATAAATATTTATAACAGTTTATTAGCTCTTGAAGATCTGTCCATAACCGTATTCCAGATAGGGACCTATGGAATTATATACCCAGCAGTGGGTGATTCTGGGCTGAAATAATTATCATAACGAAGATCATGCAGAAGATAAGAAAAGTAAAAATATCATTTCAAGTAGGATCTAAAGTTTCCTATTAAAAAAAAAACTAATACCTAAGTTATCCTGGTGTCAAAAAAGAAGAAGTTCCTTATTAATTATAAGTATAGCTGTCCAGTTTCATAATATATAAGGATCTTGTAAATAGTTCAAGTGACTTTTAATAAAATTAAGATTTTTGTAATTAAATAACAAGTAGTCTTTTATTTATCTAAGATAATGCGATGTTCTCATTCAGGTTTTCCTTTTTCCGTAATTAATGTTGCGGAATCGAATTTTAAATGGTTTGTTTTTAGAATATAGGAATAGGTCATGCAAAAACTAACGGTGTTTTTTGGTACTGGTAAAATCAACAATATTATTTTTGTCAAAATTAAGAGACACATTGTGAACCTCTATTTTTTATAATCATTTTAAAACTTGGCAAAAAATATTTTGCCTAGCCTTATTGTTTTTTTCCTCTTGAATTTATTTTCAATCAATACAGTTTTTTCCATTATCAAATTAATCTAACTGACCGCTAAGTGCCTATAGTATACGATATATGAGAATATTAAAATCTATACATTTTAATATTCTCATACAAGAGTATCTACCTATCAAAGTATTTGCCTATGGATCATTGAAGGTGAACCGTCAACAGTAACTGTATACGCATTTAGGTACACAACAGAATACTTCACCACCTACCATTCAGTCCAACAGCCAAAGATACTTGACGAATTGCATTCTTCGCTTCACTTAAGTCAGACAGCCATTGAAATATGAATCGGTCTTATCAAACAGTACACTTACTCTTAGACTATAATTTGGTTGGATTCCTTGCCTAATAAAGGCGGCCTTGCTTCCGCAAAGGTCGCGGCGGTGACCTTTGCTTCAAACAAATTTATTCTTACCACTCGATCCTAAGTGATGACATCTATTTGGAGTTCGGAGGCGTTTTTGTATTTTTTTGTGTGTTCTGTACTGAGATGATTATTATCAATTTTTGTGAATAATCAATCGGTGTTTTAATATTGTAAATATTTCCATTGATAAGTAACGTTTGATATAAAAAAAATGTATTTTCAGTGAGCCCAAGTAACAAAAGAGAAGAGGTCACTTTGGTGAAACTCTGACAAAATAGTAACGATGTTCTTTGAACAAACATTATTAGGCTCCTAATGGCATTGGCGTTGTATATGGGAAGAAAAATACGAAAAAATTATAATTTTGGTAATACATCTAAGTACATAGGTACTTTGATTGATTGCCAAAATTATAATTGTTACCAATGTTATAATTTTTTACTTGGGGCAAGCCCGCCTCTCTAATCCCATTCCGAGGCCCCCATACCAATGTTATGTAGTGTAGTTCCATGTCCACTCATACAAATATAGTATGAGTGGACATGCAACTGTCTAACTACTTTAACAGTACTGTAATATCATCACTATCATCATCTTCCTGCCCTTGTCCCATATTATTTGGTGTCGGCGCAACACGTCTCTTTCCTCCATTCTCCTCTGTCATTCGTCATGCTATCATTTACTCCTTTTTCCTTCATATCATTTTTCACACAGTCCATCCATCTTTTCTTTGGCCTTTCTCCCTCTCCATCTATCCACGTACTTAGTCATCACTCTTTTAGTCACATGTGTTCCATCCCCGCTCATCACATGTCCATACCAAGACAGACGACTCCCTTTCATTTTTTCTGTAACAGGCGCCACTTTCAAACTATACTACACTACTCTTATATACTCATTTCTAACTTTATCCATTTTAGGCACTCCACACATCCATCTCAACATTCTCATCTCTGCTGCATGCAATCTTTTTTCATCCGTCTTTTTCACTGCCCAGCATTCCGATCCATACAGTACGACAGGTCGTATCACGGGCTTGTATATTTTCCCCTTTAACTTGAGGGGCATCCGTGGGTCGCAAGTTGTTCCAGTGAGCTGTCGCCATTTCATCCATCCTGAGTTGATCCGGTGCGTTATGACCCGGTCTATATGACCATCTCCTTGGACAAGCGATCCGAGGTATCGAAAATCGAAGCAGATCGGTATGGGCGTTCCGGCAAGGGCAATAGGCACAGGACTGGAGAGACCGCCGAAATCACAAAACAAGTATTCCGTTTTGGTTCTACTTAATTTCAAGCCAACATTCTCCAGTCTTTGCCACCACACCTCCAATCTGCTCTGGACCTCTAGGCCTCTCTAACAGTACTGTAATATGGTTAATTAATTGATTTATTTGTTGAAAAAATTGAAAGAGCAAGAATCAATAAACTTTTTGAAGGCGGTTTTGTCTGCCAGGAAATTGACCAAATTACGGAAAATGTGGTAATCTGTATGAGCAAGGTCCAGGGACAATGGTGGTTGGTGATAGAGGCATTCCAACTGCAACTCCTCTAATTTAACAACCGTCTATTTGTGCAGTCTGTGGTTTGGAGTTGTCTTGAACCAGCAGTTGGCTGGAGCAAATGACCAATCTTGGTTGTTCAACGGCTTGCGTTACCATCATGGTTTGCTATTGTTGACAATGCAGATTTGCTTTAATCGTCTGGCCAGATCTCAAGAAACTGTATTGGATGACACCGGCACTAGTCCACCACACTAACCTATAGTTTTCTTCTGGTTCAACCATTGTGATGAGCATTTCCGATTAGCATACAGGGTCCATTTTTCAACAGAAGTAACAATACAATTGAAAATCCCTTCATTGTGACGGTTGAGTAATGTAAATCAGAACTCGACACGTGTTTGTTGTTTGTTGGAGTACTTCAATCAATTCTTGCGGTACAAATGTCTCGAACTTTCCAATTTGTTTCAAGTGAATTAAATTTGTTGGTCTCCGACCGTGTACGGAATTTATACTTAACGAAAGTGTTGGAGCCAATAATGTACCGTTTTTTATTTTACGTTAGCTCTTCCCCATACATTTCATGAACTGCACTGTTGCCACCATGGGACTAATATCTAAACTAATATTATAAAGAGGAAAGATTTGATTGTTTGTTTGTTTGCATTGAATAGGCTCCGAAACTACTGGTTCGATTTGAAAAATTCTTTCAGTGTTATATAGCCCATTTATCGAGGAAGGCTATAGCTATATATCATCACGCTACGACTAATAGAAGTGGAGCAGCAATGAAAAATGTTGCGAAAATGTGACGCAAACGAAGTTGCGCCGGACAGCTAGTTCGAAAATAAAGCGGTTTTTTAAGTGTTCTATATTGTGAACAGAACGACGCAAGAAAACTAAATTCCGGAAAACAATTGAATCACTAAATTCGAAATACAAAAGCCCATAATATTTTTAACCTAACTCCGAATTTTTAACCAAACGCCAGATATTTGAGATCAAAGAGGCCAGTTTGATAAAACACCAATTTCATATGCAAAGTTTATAATCCCGCAATCAGTTTTTCCGTCTAACGCCTTTGCCTTTTGTAGTAAGCAACGACTTACTGTCGGGCCTACGCTGTCCTCTCATACTTAAGTACTAACGCTGTAACATAGAAATATTGTAAAATCAAATGATTTTAAAAGAATAACCATGGAGCTTCTTGCTGGTTCTTCTCTATAGGAAACGACCAACCCAAACCGAGAACCTTTTGTCGACGTTTTATAAGTGCCCATGTAGGCCTATGTTAAATAAAATATTTTGATTTTTAACTAATAATTGTTTTAGATAGGATGATAAAAACATAAAAAGATATATATTTCGTATACGTAACTACTTCGGTACACACGTAATCGTGACATTTAGTATCATCTTCCTCTCATTAAAATAAAAACCTTTTTTCTTAAAGACAAACATTCTATACAAGGTGAATTAACGAAAAAAAGTTTCTTTTTATCACTTCACTCTCGATATCCGGGTGGAGGATTAGAAGATCAAGTAGCAATTATATTTGTATATTTAAGTCATTTAATAAAAGCCAAAACCACTAATTAAGTGCTTTGTTAAGTACTGATATCCGTGATGATTTAAGCAAACATTTTGGCAATAGCTTCATTAAAAAGACGGAAATGTTTGATGTGTATGATGATAATGGGTAAGGGGATTTTTATGTTCTTGGATTCTAGACTGACCAAGACAAACATTTTTTGGCGAAAAGTTTAAACTCAAAGTGTGTCAAATGTATGAAAGAAACTTAATAACCTGCCGCTTGTCAGTTTTATCTAGTAATCCTGAAGTTTTATGGTTTTCAGGATCCTTAATGTGATTCTGGTTTATTTCAACACTTTTAATTGTGATCTCTGTTGGTTTTTGGCTTGGTCTTGATATTCTTGGATTTCTCGAGGTGTTCTAAGCGTCAGTTACTTGATGCGGACGTGCTAATAACTAAAATCACTTTATTAAAAACATAGAAGGGTCATATTTTGGTACTTCTAAAACAAACTGTACTTGAATTATGTTTATTTATACAAGTACATAAAAACATTGACACTATATTCACATATACACACAAATTGTCAACACTTAAAGTAAAATGACATTGAATTTGATGTGATAATTAATTTGATTCATATAAATAAAAATAAATTGGTCAAGTGCGAATTGGATTCAATCATCTAGGTTGACTTACATCTTAGTGGATATAAGGGACACAGACATTCTTTTCATGGGGTAAAATTTTAGGGAAAACATTAAGAATGAGACTGCGCACTGTCAGTGAAAATATTTCTTTTCTAGATCTCTTTCATACAATCCACTCAGGTTTTTTTTTTATTTTTTTTCACTTTTAGAGGATTTGGGTCAAATATTATGTAATATTTCATTAGTTTGAATTATTACAAAATAACTAGCAATAAGTTTCATAACCAAAAGACTGTTCAAGAAGTCCGGTAATTAAAAAATAAAAATAAGATTGCTGACACCTTATCTTGTTTTGATGAAAGAATGTGCTCGTAAAGTAAATCTAAAACCGTCAGCCATCAGTATTTACATCGTAAATAACTATGATGGCGTAAAATGCGTAACACAGGATGCGTTTGCGCAAGCACATGTCAACAAATACCAGCATCGTTTAATTGATCTACATATAAGAGCAAGCAATGCTGTAGACCATGACTGTGAATTTCACAAAAATTAAGGAATCTATGTACTTTTGACTTCAATATTATGTATTCCGCTACATACATAGTAGGGGAATAACTAGGCAGGTGATAATCATGAGGTGGGAGTTTTGATGTTTTGTGTTCTTAACTTAAATACCAATTAATCTTAGGTTCTTGAATTGTGCCAAGTGCGAAAGTAATCATTCTTCTTTTTCGATCTCCTTCTTATCTAAATTCTCTCTTTTAGACTGCATAGAGACTTATGTCATCAGGAGCTATAGCTTTTTAGCTCGCACAGAGCTGCATGTCAACAGGTATTTTGTGAAATGGGTGTTCTGCGTCCTGCGCAGGCCTTTTTATAAACACACTTATTACTCACATTTCAATAAAACGTGCGTTGCAGGATGTTGTTGCTCGAAGATGTCGCAACAACATGAGTACAATAAATACCAACATCTGTAATGTGTGCTCCTGTGTTGGAATGTTGATCATGTTGGTATGCACAACGATCCTGACCTTGGAGGAATGTGATAATTGTGTATAGGGTAAATGGAAACATCTTATACCTAGGAGTACAATTTAGTAAGAATTAATGGTAGGTGGCTTAGAAAGATTGCAAACTATAAACGCAGTTTTAATTAGACCTATGAAGAAGCTCTCAAAACAGTGAAGGAAAACTTCGTGAGAGAACCAGCAAGTCCTGCAACCAAAAAATCAAAAACATCATCATCTTCTTAGCCTTTTCCCATCTATTTTGCGGTCGGTTTCCAGTCTAACCAGATGCAGCTGAATACCAGTTTTTTACAAGGAGCGACTGCCTATCTAACATCCACAACCCCGTTAGTACTAAGTAATACGATAGCCCTTGGTAAGGCTGGTTGTCAGAATTCCGGGCCACTGACTACCTGTCACGCCTGTCAAAGATCTATAAATGACAGCTGAGACTAACGGCTTAGCGTGCTTTTCAAAAATCAAAGATAAGTGGAGTGGCCCATGTAGTAGATGATAGCCCACTTTCTCTTACGAACAGGAGACCAGTGCGGTGTTCCAGTAGTGGGATTATAGGCTGATTATTCTATGATCACTTTGATCCATACTTTTTTAGGAGTCGGTAAAGGAACAGGGCAACGAGACTTCAACTCTAACTCTAAATGACATGCACAATACAATGACGCATTTGATACGTGCTGGGTAGTCGTGACCGGCACCTGCGCGGCATCGCATTTGCAATTGGCACTGGGTTATCATGATACATTTTAAAATGGTAGTTGATTACAGGTTTAGGTTTCAATATCACACTGACGCTGACAGGTTCTTAGATAAAATACAAGATAGATTGCGGATTAGCTGCGGATACAAATACATGTATGTACTTCAGTACATTATTTCTCAAGAGTCCCGTCTCCGTGTCTCCAATTTATTCGTAGTCAGTTGAATTATGCTCCTAGTAGGCATAATTCAACTGACTACGAATTCCTCTTTCCTTTTTGGGTGTCCTTGTCGTACTTACAAGCAAGTTTAGTTAAAATAGGTAATTAGAAACACTAGAGCCATGATTTACCGTCATACTGGCAGCGTCTACGGAATGCGAGAAAAAAAACAATAATTCCGTGAATCAAATCAATCTAGTAAATCAATTCAATTTAACGCAAATATATAGATATTAATTTAATTTCAACAAAATATCTCATCTCATCGATCTAAGTCCTGCTCAAAATGAATCATACATTTGCAATTGATTAAAATACATTTTTTATTTCTTAAACTGCCCCTGGCGACTGGCAGGTCACAATATTTTATGCAAATGGTCATATGTATCATAACTAAACATAATTCATTTATAATCTAAATAATATACTCATCGTGCGTATCAAGGTGGAAATCATAATTCAGCGCATGATCGTCCAAGAATGTGGTATTTATTGAAAATGGATTAAAATATTTTTATGGTGGGCTTTGGAGGCTAACTCATCAGTAAATGCTGGGATTTAGAACGGCCTTCAGATAAGCATGTGCCTACTGGCGTCACATCTGACTTCCCCACTATCGTCGCACCTGACTTCATGACATGAAACACACTACCACAAGGACATTACTACTGTAAATTGGTTCAGTAGTCAAACTTATGAGACTGCAGCTGCATGTGGTTAGATTAGTCTAACCGGATGCAGCTGCAGGCTCTTACATCCAACGTCGTACATAACGCAGATCCCATTATATAGTTGAGGATAAAGGCTTGATGATTAGTTAAACTTATGCGAATCTTACTACTCGACAGCAACTTTCGTATACGTCACGTAATTTTTAAAGCCGTCCCTATGGACCCTAGGCTTCTGAAACAATCAACCACACTAATGCTTTTTACAGGTTAACGATCGAAGATCAAGAAAATTCTGCGTTTTCATCTTATAGTGTTTATCGGTAGCTCTTAAAGCAAAGGCCCAGACTTCTAGGCCAAGTGCTTATATTATGCGGACGCACGTAGGTAGGTAGAGGCAATAAGCAAAGTAAATATAATAATTATAATTAAAGCAGTTATGGATGTAGTTATGCTGTGACATTCTCGACATGTACTTCGTTGTTCCAAGGTTATTGAATGAGTGCCAAACTTATAGCCATTGGTCAATGTTATAGTAAACGTATTTTTTAATGATCTCTCTCCCAGATGAAGTTTATGATGGTGGAAAGTTGGCTAGAAGTAGCTATACTCTAAATATATGTAATATAATAATGTATACAGATTGACCTTCGAGATTATCTAGAGGAAAATCATTTACTATGACGTTCCTATTAAATTTATGGGGGCATGTATCAAAAGCCGAAAACAAAAAAAGAAGTTCATCCGCATCGCTGTCAACTGGAAAACTAACCAGAAGGCTGGAAGTATTGCGACGTTAACATATTATGTATAACTTAGTCAGAGGTTTATACATTTATCTCTTATAAATATAACGGATTTTGTATAAATCGAGAAAACAATTTTATTGCTTTTTACTCTAATTTAAAAACGGTTAAACTTGACAAATGAAAGCCAAACTATAAGTTACACATATAATTATTGGAATTTCGATCATAAATTCCAACACCCAACCTCGTGTAATGTCAATTTCATTTGTTTTACAATTTTTTTTGCAATTCCATCATTAGCAAAATAGAACAATTTACGAGTACTTTGAAGGCCAAAATAAAACAACTCGATATATCGTGGCATGCGAAAATGTGCTTTAGATCAAATGGAACTAAATATCATTTTCCATCAAAATACGGTTGTGACATGAGTCGTTTAAAAATTTTTGACGTAAATATTTAATTATTTATATAGCGGTTAGCTTACATACAATTATTTCGTATGTGTTTATCTAATATTGGATTTATTACGTGTAAGCCACCGTAGTATTATTTGTTTTTATTACGCTTTATTTAACTTATGGAACGTGATTATCGGCCTTATGATGACATGAAAGAATCGCAATAATTAGCTGATTCTAAGCATACGTAGGTAAACACATGTCATTTTTCCCTGGAGGTTGGCAGTAACTAAAGAACGATGCCTGCCACGACCTTATTAACTTGGGAATTAATAAGTACTATATTTCGTTATAGCTTTAGCGTTTGCGTAAAGTTTAATTCGCATTGCGGACTGTTTTATCTATACTAATATTATAAAGCTGAAGAGTTTGTTTGTAATCTCGGGAACTACTGATCAGATTTAAACAAAAATTTACGTTAGTTAGCTAGTCCATTTATCGGAGAAGGCTATAGGCTATATATAATCACGCTATGACAAATAGGAGCAAAGCAGCAATGACAAATGTTGCGAAAACGGGGAAAATGTGACGCAGACGAAGTTGCGCGGGACAGCTAGTAGAATAATAAACGTTTTTAATATTTTTTACAAATTAATCTAGGAAGGTCCTAAATACTAAAATCTGCTTATAATTGAAAATGGTCTTTTAAGGCATTTTATTATACGTATAAAACCTTAATTTGTTTGACATAACTAAAATATAAAATTGCAAAATCTATTTAAGATACAATGAAGATACAATACATAAGTGATAATTACATTCTCTAGCAATTAAGGAAATTATCGGTCAATCCACGGCTATAGTTAATATTTGTCGATTTGTTTTATAAAGAAAAACCGATCTTTCAGGGAACGATGTCTTTTTCAAAATCGAAGACAAAAGTATTTTTTTCCAAACAGAGTAAGAGTCATTACCTATTGAATGATAAAACAGAAGTCATTCCCCCAAAACGCCCTTCACCAGCCACCTCCTAGCGGAGAAGAACTGACGGAAGAAACTCCTCAGCAAGAGTTTTTGAGTATCTGCAATATAGGAACAACTGTAGCCGTAGAACGGTCCATGATACATCTGAAGAAGATCAGGCAATATAAACTGTAACCTTCTACCATAATTGGTATATTTCTCAAGCAGTTTCCCACCCGCTTATACCCGGTTATTAACGTAGCCTCATCAGAAAAACTGCTGACTGACTAAATCTTACGAGCACTGCGTCTCGTCTCATTAACATAACATAACATTCTCGCCTGTAATCCCTGAAGGGTTAGGCAGATGTGTTCCTAATAGCACACCCACATTTTTCCAGTTATGTTTATGTCCCATGTAAAAGGGGGCATTATATACCGAGTTTCCTCCGTGCATCGGAAAGCACTTTAACTCGTTGGTCCCGGCTGTCATTTGTAGATCTTTGATAGTCGTAAAATTACGAGTAGACAGAAGCCAAAAGTCTGACATCGAGTTTTACCAAGGGGTATTGTATTACCCAGTTACTGGGTTGTGGAGGTCAGATAGGCAGTCGCTTCATGTAAAATACTGGTACTCAGCTGCATTCGGTTAGACTGGAAGCCAACCCCAATATACTTTGGGAAAAGACTAGTCAGATGATGATGTAATAGGGGACAAATCTATTACCATCAACCGAGCGCAAATCCAGACTCCGTGGCTGCTACTGAGAAATTGCCCATGGAAATCCCAATAACGCTTGCCCGACCCGGGAATCGAATCCAGGACCTCACGCTCAACAGTCTCATTATCTACGCACTAATACCAAAAAGATGACCTCATGAATGAACTAACTTAAACGGAGGTGTCAAATATTACGCCCTTCCTACGATAAACACATTTTATGTAGAAGAGGTCAGGAGCGTATCATGTCGCACCATTCTCTTCACAGGTGTTCGATTTTTGTATCGTAAAATGCTAACTCGTAAAATAAGCATTAAAATAGAGATAAATTGTTGTTATCGTTTTAGATTTATATTAATTAAAGATCAATTGACATGCAAAATGTTGTATTTTATGATGCTTTCCTACTCGATTTGAAATGCATTCATACGTCTAACGAATCGATAGTCCAAAACATAGATTTTATTGGTGGCCAATTAGAGCTGTGTAAAAATAGTAGATTGTTGCATCGAGCGCAAAGTGAGTCATTAATGCACGAGTGTTATGTTGGTGCCCGAGCGCACGCGAGGGCACTAAATTATCACGAGTTTATTAATTACTCACTTTATCGAGGTGCGTAATCTGCTTTTCTTTCAACTACCCTGACAAAATATACCTACCCAAAATAAAAACTTAAGTTAATGAAACAAAGTTTAATTCATCTTCCCTTCAAACATACAATTATTAAAAGTGCAGTTATTAAAGGTTATTAACAACTTCATTTGCAGCTGTTTTATATTTTCTGGAGTTGAATTCATATCGCTATCGCTGTCAATTTCTATGATTTTTTACCTTTTTATTTGGTAAATAAGAAGTATCAAAGTTTTACAATGGTACAAAATGCGCGCCATTTGTTTTTAGGGTTCCGTAGCCGAATGGCAAAAAACGGAACCCTTATAGATTCGTCATGTCTGTCTGTCTGTCTGTCTGTCTGTCTGTCTGTCTGTCCGTCTGTATGTCACAGCCACTTATTTCCGAAACTATAAGAACTATACTATTGAAACTTGGTAAGTAGATGTATTCTGTAAACCGCATTAGGATTTTCATACAAAAATAGAAAAAAAACAATAAGTTAAGGGGGTCCCCATACTTAGAACTGAAAACCAAAAAAAAATTTTTCATCAAACCCATACGTGTGGAGAATCTATGGATAGGTCTTCAAAAATGATATTGATGTTTCTAATATCATTTTTTTCTAAACTGAATAGTTTGCGCTAGAGCCACTTCCAAAGTGGTAAAATGTGTGTCCCCCCCCCTCTAATTTCTAAAGTAAGAGGAGGAAAATTCTGAAAATATTTAGGATTGTAGAACGTAAAAAAAACTATCAACGAAAATTGGTTTCAATAAGATATGATGTTTAGTTTTTGAGATATGGGACTTTTTCATCAAACTGCAGCAGTAACTTTGTTTTTCATAAACATACTATGAAAAACAAATTTAGTTTTGCGGTTGTGTGGAAGTTTACTAACTAATACTACTAACTAATGAATGACAGTTCAAAATATTGTTATTATATTGTTTGGAGCTATGGAACCCTGTGTGCGAGTAAGACTCGCACTTGGCCGGTTTTTATTTTTTTTTCACCAAGTCAGTTTTATTCAGCCGATTTTTACTTTCAGCCAGAAATCTTTTTGATCTAATGCATACATTTTATTAACGGGTCGATTTTTAAGGCTAAGCCGTGCTTGCCGAGGTTGGTCCGTGGATTGGTGACCATACATACCGAGTTTCCTCCTTACCGGGGCTCGGAAAGCACGTTAAGCTGTTGGTCCCGGCTGTTATATGTAGATCTTTGACAGTCGTCACGAGTATTCAGAAGCCAAAAGTCTGCCATCCAGTCTTACCAAGGGGTATCGTATTAGATAGGCAGTCGCTTCATGTTAAATTGGTACTCACCTGCATCCAATTAGACTGGAAGCCGACCCCAAGATAGTTTGGGAAAGACTAGGCAGATGATTAAACATTATGCCTGTTTTGCCTGAATATATTTAGTCCAATTCCCATGTAATAAATGACTTTCTGGCTTGACTGCTCTGTATGGCGTCGGACGTAAAGAATAGCATCATCCCATATCATCCCGTGGGTGTCGTAAGAGGCGAAGGCCCAGAGAATGGGAAGCAGGGTTCTCTGTGCTTTTGTAACAACCGTACTGCGATCGCCAACCCGCCTGCCAAGCGTGGCGATTATGGTAAAACCCCACAATATGTCAATGTGACTTGGGGGAGGCCTATGTCCAGCAGTGGACGTCTTTTGGGCTGAAATGATGATGATGACTTGACTGACTTGTCACCAACCGGTCACAAGTCAAAACTTCGTTCTGTTGATGACAGTTCCTAACTGAGAAGAACACACGCGAGAATGTGACAGTAAGAATTATGACATATTTAAATCAATCTTACACGCCTCTTCTCCAAAAAAGGTACCTTACCGGCCTCAAGCGACTCTTACCAAAGAATATCATCATCATCTTTTTCACAACTATGTTGGGTTCGTCTTCCAGTCTAACCGGATGCTGCTGAAAACCTGTATTTTATATGGAGTGCCTGCCAATCTGAACTCCACAACCCAGTTAGTACTGGGTAATAATAAAACCCTTGTAAAGACTGGCTGTCAGACTTTCGGGAAGCTGACTACCTTATCAATGAACATCTAAGGTATTTCGCAAAATGCTAATAAAATATGAGAAATACGCGCATTTAAATTAATAAAAAAACGGACAGGTGCAAGTTGGACTCGCACACGCAGGGTTCCGTAGCACCAAACAATATAATATTTTTTAATTAGTTTACATCACTTTTGTGTAGCGGTTAATAGAACCTACTCTCCAAATGTCATCTGTGTGGTGTAAACAGTCTCGGAGTAAAATGGCTGTGGCATACGGACGGACTGACATACAGACGGATGGGGCGAATCTACATACATCTACTTACAAACTTATGAGGGTTCCGTTTAAGCTACGGAACCCTAAAAATATCAACCACATAAGTAGGTTTTAAACTGCGTAGGCGCAATCAAACATAGTTGACCTACCAACAATACAAACGATATTTTTATAATACCTACCGCATTTTTACGACATGTGTAATCGTATTTATGCGCAATAAAAATGCAATTATTTATATCATTATAATTATGTGAATGATTGCTACGAAAACGGTAAACAAGGACAAGATGATAAATTAATACAATTTTAAAGCAATTTATCGGAAAAAATTATAATAATTGATTTGCTCGTTACTATGGTAATAGGTTTTTCGATGATTATTTCGTCGAAGGTACGCCTTTAACTATAAAATTTTATAATCCAAATTATCATTTAACAAAGACTTTTTTTCTGAATAACTTTTGCTACCACATCATGGGTTTTGTAAATGATTGTTTCAATGTAATTAAGTCAAGGTAATGCCGCATGATTACTAACAAAAGAAGTCACTACAATAGTTTCCGATTATGTATTTGTATTACCTAAAAGCAACGGCTGTTTGAATAATAGACACCGCTTCTTAATTATGGCATAATTATTTCTGGTTTGTTCCAAAACCGGTGTCTATAATACTAGATTTTAATAAATAAAAGCATGCAAATATCACACACCTGGAATGACTAACATCAACCATTTGAAGGATCTATTTAGCAAATATTTTTCTAGCAAACGATAAATAAACGAGATCTTCTGTAACCACAGCCAAAACTAAAATGACGTTGATGAAATTGTAATTGAAACAATAAAAAAAAACTAAATCTTTTTTTTTCCTTAGCCCTAGTTGTCCTACTGCTGGGCAAAAACCTTCCCCCATATCCTATCTTCTCTAAATGCAGTTTCATCCGCAAAAAAACTTACTAAAATTTTATTTTTGACAGGTGTTTGCCCAGCCAATGGTACAATACAATACAGTCAAATGAGAAGTCGTTAAATGATTCTTTCGAATTTCTGACATAGCTTCCTGTCATGTCACAGCTTCCTGTGCCATTAAAATTTTATGAATCAAAAAAACTCGTGATCCAAATACTCGTTATTGGTAAAAGGTCAAGGAAATGCCATTAAAGTTCTTTAATCTATTTCCTATCGTAATAGATTCAACAAACGTAATATTGAAATGATGCGCTCATAATACTCTATGCTAATTATCATTCAAAACTTTATAGCAGTGGATGGCCCTGAATTTAAAATAAACCACATACATGCATAGCTCTGAGAAAATTAGGACTTTTAGATGTCACGAGACGATAAGATAACTAAAACGATCAGTTGCGAACAGAATGGTCACACTTTTATTTTGATGCAGTGGAATGAAACATCCAATCACCTACGTTAATACATTAGAGTCATGTTCGTGAACCGGCGCTGTCAGTTGTGCCTGGTCGTCTCTTAGCTGCCACAGCTCATTTCAAACTAATTATTTTATCTTTAATTGTTCTTTTTGTTTTTACTATGGACACTTCACTTGCACGTCTTGCTACATAATGTACCATCTCAACATGAAGGTAGGTTTTTGTAACAAGATTCTGATTTAAAAGGGTGTCCATGGAGTTTCTTGCCCATTCTTCGCTATAGTGATCTACGCTTTGGAATGGGCAACTACAGTACTTTCACAGTTATTATGTCTTGTGACTGGGACTGTAGCTCTATTTTTATTTTTGTTTTACATGCGCTATGTCTTTTATTCAGACGACAACAGTGTCCAAACACTTTCCTAGGAGCATAGATTAGTTGCAAGCAATACCCAGTGACAAACATAATACTACCAATTTTATTTACAACGGTCGTGAGATAATCGTGTCGTCTGCTAAAAAAATCTTTCGAAGTCGTCAACCGTAAATAATAATGAAAACAAACGAAGATGCGAAGGCGTTCGATTCACAAATGTCAAACCACAATTTTAGTCTATTTCTAAACGTTTTTTATTCGTCTAGGTTTTTGCGGCGATGGTATATAGATGGTATAAATATGGATAGGTCAGGCTGTGCATGTGGTGGAAAGGATTTCATACAAAAATGTATGTCATGTATCATGTTTTTTTTTTATATAAATTAATCCAGGTCGTTTCCCTACTGGTTATAAAAGAAAAGCCTGCCCTTTTTTTCGTGTTTATCTTAGAATTGACTAGACTGGAAATCGGTCTCCTCACATGCTGGTTCTGTCGCTAATCCTTCTATCAATCTGGGTCGTTTGAATAACTCCTTTTCGGTTTATTAGTTTAATTAGTCCTTGAGAATAACGGAATGAATGAATGTTAAAAAAGAAATAGTGTGTAGTGGTAGCGATTCAGGCAAAATAAATAACAAAACTCCAAATAATAAAAGACAGACACGCCTTTATCACATGCTATCAAATTTTATTATTCTTCAGACTTAATAACTTGCTAATATGAATCCGAATTGGATTAACAGATTCATTGCTATGATTTTATCTTTTTTTTTAGCGTTGAATTAAATAATAAATTATGTAAACTTTATGGTGACGTTAACAATAAAACTGATTTTGTCACCTATATGTCTACCCACGCAGATTGCAAGATAGAATAAGAAAAACAGGTTTAGCAGGTCAGAATTTGTCTATTATTTTCCGATAAATTTGTTATCAGCTCATCTGAGTTGCTCGTCTAAAGCTAGAATTCAGTTTGTAAGAATGTTTCCTCAACAAACTAACATTTGTTACATCCAAAATTGGACTACATTTAAAGGTAATCCCAATAAGGTCGGATAGAGGTTGATTCAGTGAATGAACAAAAACAGATAAGATAAACAAGCACTTTTTACTAATATTCTGATGGTATCCAGAGTCATATTTAGAATGACAATATAATTCCAGTGATTTAAGATCTCAAGACAATGACTACAAATGCTTACGGGTTCTTAGGATTACTCCATCAAAAATACGATTATAAGTTCCTAGTACTACGTAACTCATTAAGAAAACCTAGAGTAACGTTAATTGGCTGATTTCCTATGCTGGGTCAAGTCGCTGGTAAGAACCGGTTCGAATAGTTGTACTAGGTGACGGGCACAGGGTAAGCAAACTGTCAACCTAATACATTGATGAAATCTTCAATACTTGGGTCAATACTTGTCGTAAAAAATAGTAAGGGCATGGTTAGCTGTGGCGAAAGAGACGCTCGGAAATAATGCAATAGTAACACTGGAACAAAATCTCATCGTTGACGTAACTAGGTATTTTATTTAAGGGCTAGTTCAAGGAATCGCTCTTAAAGGTACCTACTGGAGAGATTCGGTAGAGGTATTTACCTACCAAACACAAGAAAAGAGAAAAGTAATCACCAAATGCATTTCAGTAACGAGTTTAATCATTTAAATAATTGAAAACCGCGATTGACTAAGCGTTGTGTGACACGCAACTCGGATGCTACTATTATTCATATTACCTACTTAGACTACACGTAGTTTTTTCGGAATCTGGCAGATGTAAAATATTATAGAAAACACATAGCCAGTCTTCACCCGAAAACTAAAAAAACATGTGTCGAATACTGTAAGGTACCTGTAGCGACCTACAAAAAGCAACTTACTACAAAAAGTACAACAGCGCCATCTATGACACGACGGAAGAACTAACATAAATTTCCTACATCTCGCAAGCAAAGTTTACATCGACTTAAGACTATATAGATAAACCCGACAACAACTGTCGGGCAAGTGCCCACCAGACATAACACCTGTCTCGTTGGAGGATCCTCCCTTTTATAAGTAGTATCGAGGAACTTTACACTCTGTTCCTCATACCACTAAGCTGAAAAATTGGAATACATTCGAATTTTTACATTTACTTGTCTTTATATTTCTAGACATATGTCCAGCAATAGACTGTGATATTCAATTGATTGAAACAAAAATATTGTGTAACACAAATTAAAACTTGCTTGTAAACGAAAAACTTCACCCCAATATTTCGTCGTCAATTTCGAAGCGCCAAGTTTGACCGGTGTCAAAGACTCCTCCATAAACATTGATGCAATTACAAATAGGTGTGGGCCGTCATTAATTAACTTTAACCAATTAATCAAACGTAGGCTTTGTGAAAGAGCAACGCCCATTGTTCTAAATGGTGACACGGTTTGGGCCGGATTGAGTATGACGCGATTTATGTTTTGTTTATGCGTCATAATTTAAGAGGAATTGGTTGCGAATAGAGGAGCTCGTGGCTACATAATAACCACTCATAATAGCCACTCAGGTTATTACTAGGTTAAGCCGCGGTTGTCTAGGGGCCGATTTTCCTCCGTGCCTCGGAAAACACGATAAGCCGTTGGTCCCGGCGGCCATTTGTTGATCTTTCACAGTTGTTTCAGGTAGTCAATGGCCTGAAAGTCTGACAACCAGTCTTGCCAAGGGGTATCGTATTACCCAGTACTAACTGGGTTCTGGAGGTTAGATAGGCAGTCACTCCATGTAAAATACTGGTATGCAGCTGCAGTTTAGACTGAAAACCGATCTCAACATAGTTGGGAAAAGGCTGGACAGATGATCAGAAAATGTATGAAGATATTTTTCTAATATGGTCCTAAATAACTATTAACGATAAAGTCAACAACGCGAGGAACTATGAATGGAAAACATGCAAGCAAACCAATTCTACAACGACATTCTAGTCATAAAATTATTACGCACAGTAAACAAATTACAAAGATACGGGATCCAACTAATAAATGTACTATAAACGTTAAGATGAGGTAAACTCATGATTTTAATAGCACAATTTATTCAAAAGAGATTCTTAATATCATCAAAAGAGAGGTTTATTCCCATCTGTGGGACTCAATATAGATCTTTTACTGAGTTTAGACTTGTTTAAAATCTAAGTTTTGTAGTTGTTTCTGCCGTCAACGAGGCATTGTTTAAATATTTATTAAAACTGACATGGTCACTAACATTAATCATTAACACTGCAAACTGAATATTTACCATATGAAATATCAGTGTAAACATGGTTAATATCCCGTTTTAGTGTTAATGGTATTGATTAAATAAGTTGTTGGCTTTATTGTTTAGTTATAGGCCTGTTTAAAGGGAAAAAATCGTTTATTTAGTGTAGTACATGACATACGTAAATACAAATAATTAATGCGCCCTCAATTAACCTTAGGTCGTAAGCGTGAGCAAGATAAACAACATTAAATATTCTTATTACGTTACAGCCATCAGCGGTTATTAGAACTATGTCTTGATTTGTTCGCTACTTATTTGTGAGTCATGGACCGAGATGATTAAATTAAAAGTTGGTCGCGATCAATGAGAGCAGTTAACATAGTTATGAATTTTTTTCTCACAATTAAACCAAAATCTCAAAATGTACTGTGTTTGTCTTTTTTTTGAGGAAATAAAGAGGCATGACACGTTTAGAAAGTTGTTGGTTGGTTCTTAGTCAAAACGCGTAAAAATAAAAATGAGGTGCTGTTTTACAAACTATGGGGCACTTAATATCGTGTCCTGTGTGTCCTGTTGATTGTCTATTACAGGAACTGAAAGACACTACTGAAGACGCGACTCGTGGCTCAGTTTTGGGCTGACACAATTTAAATTGCCATCGACACACTAAGAAGAAGAAGAAGAAGCAGCATAATTATTTTCATATAAATGGAAACCGCACTGGATTCCCGCTGTCTATGGTGTGATTTATGGGCCCCAATCTAATTAATTATCAATTGCTGCAAGGCAGTACTTATAGGCACAGTATAAAACCACAAAGGTGTTCATACAAAAACAGTTCAAATATGACTTTTACCGATCAGATCTTGAACTCTAAACCACAACGTACACCACTCAACCATTAACACTTCTACGTATTCTAACTCGTACATTAATGCCATATTGATGAAATGATTATAATGTCAAGTTTAACGATGATATTAAAAACTAATTTGTGTCTTTAGTTAGGTGCGTAGGCACCGTAAGCGATAACGCTTGCACTACGAAAATTGACCTTATTGCTACGACAGAATGCCGCTGTCAATGTCAAAATCTTCCTGCTGATGTTCGGTTTACGTCACATTACATCATGATGTGTTAGAGTAAGAGGATGGGCAGTAAACTGTTTGATCATCATTAAGAAAGAACAGTTTTTGAGAAATTAGTTTTGTAAGAAGAGGTGCCTTTGTTCTGTTGAACAAATTAAGTTATGTTTGAACTCGGGCAGTTCTTGCCAACATTTTTGTGTCCGCAATGCAAGTGACATAATTTGGGAGTATGATGAGGCTAATAGACTTTAACAGGGCGGCCATTTGAATATAGATTTCTTAAAACATGGTTCTCATTGGTGAGTTGCTCTTGAGGTATTGACGACGACGTTGAATTTGAAGGCAGTGCTTTGTGACCTGGTTAAAAACGTATGCCTAGAATAGGCTCAACTTATTAATTGATTGATCAGGTTCTCTTTTGACATCACAAGCTTGCCGCCTATTTTGCGCAACGCTGGCATCCATTTAAGGGCGCATCGTGTAGGTATCCATGCGCTCGTGTATGTGTGCGTAAGACCGGCGCACGCGACGCTCCGGGAAGAGTGGCGGCTCTAGTTATAATGGGCGGAACGCGCGCTAATTTAGGTTTTTCCTTCATATTATTAAAAACAATACACATTTTGAAAACCTAAAATGTATACGTTATAGGAAACATGTAGTTTTGTAATTATTTGAAAGCTGATGACCTTCCGTGAAGGTTTTACGCCGTACTGAGGATTTATTTTCTTTTTTAGAGATTACTTTGGCATTATTTTCTATCAAGTAAACTACAAGTAATCGTGTTTCTAAAGTGTATGATTTATAGAATGAATCCTTGAATTTCTTACAAATTAACTTCATAACTAAAGGTTAAGTAATAACGATGCAGCACGGTATCAAACGAACGGAATTATTTCAAAATTTCCTCGGTACGCCCTTAACATTCCGTACACATTGTAAACAAAGCCTTATCAATCGAAGGGATTATATAGCGTGGTGGATCAGCTGTCAATGAGATAGGTCTATTCACTCTTGACTTGTATTTAGGGTCTATTCACATGGCAATAAGTTAGAGATAACTATATGGGTCATATTCTGCATAACTTTGCCCATGTTTCTTATTTCGCCATTTTGATTATAGATAACACAACTCTACAAACGCATATATTCGCGTTGATAAACACAGGTATTTGAGCAATTGAAAACTATTTTAGTAGGTAAGAGAGCCGGACAAAACAGTTCTTGAAAAGCACTGATATCCTCAATAGTAAGAGGATAGCACCTTTAATGCGAGATTGTGAAATGACATAAACTGTAAAATAATATCTAATATGTAAAAAGTTGTGTCCATGTCCTTAGACTCGTTACAACGAGGTGACCTATGCCTATTGTACCAAAGACATGTTGTTTATGTTGTAAACTTTGACGTTTAGTAATGTATCGCTACTGTATTTGTATATAAAATATTATATTTGAAACTGGAGTCAAAAGAGACAAATCCCAAACGAATTCCACCTAAGTTATATACCGAATAAGATACATCTTGATTATAGAAGATAATTATACTTATTTTTGTTTTGCTGTAAAAAATATCACAGACTAGATAAAGTAATTTGACTTATTGTGTGTATGTGAACGTTGACAAGGAAAATGTACTTCAACGTGGTGTTAGAATTTTATCAAAGAAAAAGTTGCCTTGCATGGACCGATGCACAATTGTACAGCACAGGATTAATCAGCCTTTGATGTGCCAGCTGCTGGATTACTGTCCCCCTCTCTATAATAAGGAATGAAGTACATATTTAAACGTCATATCACGAACACGTAAATTAACAGCAAAAACAAAAAAAAAACTTGAAAATATGCTAAACATTACATTGACATCAAATTCCATTGACATCTGACAGATCACAGAGGGTACATACGTGAGATACATGCTCGAAGTTTGTTGAAAGCTCGGGTCAAGAACAGCATTCGTAAGTATATACTACTATTTACGCCTCATAGAAATTCCTTTGTCAAAACAGTGTACTTACTGTACTTATTTTAAGGTAGAATTCTAGTCTTGCTGTATGGCAAATACTTTCTGATAGAAGAATTATATTATATGTAGCATCATCCTCCTTTGGCAGCCCTGTTCCACACACTAGCCCTTTTGTTTTTATTCTTTCCTGGTCTGTGTCCACCAGGCTTTACCACCCACGATTTTATGAATGTCCTCCATGGCTGTTGGCCTGCCTACACTTCCTCTACCGTGTCTTGAAGTGTTATATTATTATGCCATACCAATGATATTATTGTAGAATCAAAGTTCAATGAAGTTCGTATTGAACTTTGAATCTTTAAAATTGTGTTTATTCAATATCTTCACTGATTCAACTATTCTAAACAAGGGTCCATTTCCTACAACAACGTCGCATCGTAATTTATTAGAACAAAAAATTATAAATATTACAATTTGGTTGGACACTTATCAATGCCTCTGGTCACATAATAACAACATCAGCAACTTTGCCTTTATGAAACTTAATTTAACTTTTATAAGCATTGTTGAAATTATCAACAATGCTTAAACATTTTTAGATGACATTAATTGAGTTATTATTATTAAGATAAATTACATCTAACATGATATTTGATGATATTTAAAAAAATGATATTCAGTAATTGAGATAAACATACAGATGAATTATTTATTTTGAGTAATGATGATTACAATCATTGCAAGCCGACGACATAAGAATTTACGCGCATTAAGTAAAGCATCTGTAATAATAGATATTAGTAAGATTTATAAAAAAAATACCTAAAGTCATGGACAGATATCGTAAGATTAATCTGCGTGGTCAAGAAGCATGCGATTTTGCAAGAGTTCATAATATGTAATGTAGACGAGTACTAAGGTAGATTTTTGAAATTTATTCCCTAAAAAGGTATAGGTATAGGAAAAAAAAATACCGTCCGGCACGCAGGTATAAAATAAATGAAAAATTCGATGACAGTAGTTTTGAAAGTCTTTGAACCAGTCTTACCAAGGAGTGTCGTATTACCCGGTACTAACTGGGTTGTGGAGGTCAAAGAGACAGCTGTTCCATGTAAAATACTGATATTTAGCTGCATATTTTTAGACTGAAAGCCCAATCCAAGACGGAGAGGGGCAGGACTTTTGGGAAAGACTTGGCAACTGATGATGATAGTAAACATGGCTGCAAAAGTCCCTCTTTATGACATAAAACAACTACATGACGTCTGAAAAACATAACAATACAAAGCTGCTGATATATTTATGAATAGGTCAAGAACAAACGTAATAACTTAAGCATTCCAATACAAACAAACATTCTATTTAAATATGAACAATGTCGACATTTGTTTAGCGTCACTTTATTTAGCCGTGATGCGAGTAAACATGCGACAGTGAAAGGATTCGAACGTTTGTGTCGAAACGGGTGTAGTCAATCAATACTGACAGCCACTATCATCTGCCTAACGCTTTCTCGACTATGTTGGGGTAGGCTTGCAGTCTAACTGGATGTTGGATGTTGGAAGTTAAATATGAGTACCGACTGCCTATATGACCTCCACAACATAGTTTATCATCATCATCATTTCAGCCGAAAAGACGTCCACTGCTGGAAATAGGCCTCCCCCAAGTTTCGCCACATTGACATAACATGTCTGGGTTTTGCCATAATCGCCTCGCTTGGCAGTCGGGCTGGCGATCGCAGTACGGTTGTCACAAAAGTACAGAGAACTCTGCTGCCAATCCTCTGGCAAGTCCCTTAGTCGCCTCTTACGAAACCCACGGGAAGATATGGGATGGTACTATTATTTACGTCCGACACCATACAGAGCACTCAGTTAGTACTGGATAATACGATACCCCTTTTTAAGAATGGTTGTCAGACTTTAAGGCCACTGACTAAATGAAAAATGAAATACGAAAACGTCGAGAGCGATTTTCAGTGGCTGGCTTTTAAGGATAGGTAGTATTCAAAAGGATTTTAAGTTTTTTTTTCCGAAAAATAACGTTGCTATGCCTTGATTGTGTCTAAAAAAAGTGTCTCTCACTCTAGGCATATGGTTAAAACAATTCAATTTAATTTTATGGATCTGTGAAATGTATTGTAATTATTTTTTATGATTTACGCAAAAAAATAATTAAAGTAAAATATCACCATACCAAAATGGTATTTGTTTACACTTTAGAGAAAAATATTTCAGCTTTTTCGCAATCGTCTTATACATAAATCAATTTAGTTTATAAGATATTCGTTTTTAATCACTACTTGTTAGTGAATATGAATAAGCTTTAGTTAAATTGAAATATGTAGTCTTAATTAAATACTACTTACTAAGAGCTGTCATGGTTTGGATTCGAAGGCCGTAACCACGTTTTATCAAAATAGAGTCGAAATGTTTTGACAATAAATAATACTTCGGGAATTAATCCAGGAGTTATACTAGGTAATTCAGATCAATTTATATTAGGTAAAGGAATAATACGATGGTCCACATTAAAATAAGGAACTTCTTTTGAAAACTAATGCTACTTTCAACGAACTGTAACTGCAAGTTGTTTTATTTCATTGAAAAGACATCAACGCGTGATCAATTTTCGGTGTAACTATTTTATCACCATTAAATAAAATAGTTTTTTTTTTTCTTAAAATATATTGATTCGGCAAACGTCTGATAGCCTAGCATCAACAGTAAATGCCTTTCCAACCCTTGCAGATGAGGTGGGAAGACTTAATATGCGTCACCTAAACAAGGTGCGTTATAAACCGGACGCAGTAAAGCCGAAAGCTGCTTCCTTGGACGAGTTATTTCACAAGAAGCTCTAGTATGATTAAGTACATTCTTCCACTATAACATCACAAAATAACACGCACATTAAGTTCTCATTAATTCGGTTGCGCTGGCGCCGACAATCAGCCATTATTTATGGCCGACGTAAAGGTTGACTTGAAATAAATATCTTGAAACATTGCACTGACTTGTACGCATTATATATATACAATTATTGGGTCAAAGTTAACGATAATTTGTCAGTATCCGTCTGTATTAGGTAGGCTCTGATTGATGCAGAGGTCATGTTTTTCCTAAAGTGTGATTTAATATTTAATAATCATTATCTGCCTAACCTTGTCCTATATTGCGGTTGGCTTCAAGTGTAATCGGAAGCAGCTGAATACCACTGTCTAGCTGCCTGCTTGACATTTTGGTTTCGTAATTCTGACTATGGCAACACCAGTCAAAAATCTACAAATGACAGTAAAAACCCACAACTGCAACGTGCTTTGGTATGCATTGGATGGCTACCTATCCAGTTAAGAGGGATCTCTAGTGGGCATTTCTCCATACAAACGTATTCAAAATCAAAATCAAAATATTTTTATTTTACATAGGCCTACAGGGGCACTTATAAAACGTCGGCAAAAAGGTGCTCGGTTCGGGTTGGTCGTTTCCTATGGAGAAGAACCGGCAAGAAACTCCATGGTTACTCTTTTAAAATCATTTGGTTTTACAATATTTCTGTTACAGCATTAGTACTAAAGTATGGGAAGACATCGTAGGCCTGACAATAAGTCGTTGCTTACTACAAAACGTAGAACGAAATAAAAAGTTACCAAGGATCTAGGAATCTATAAGGCCTACAATGTCCACACAAACAATCGGTAAATAAGAAAAAGAGTCTATACAAGAAACAAAAAATAAATAGAAAATATCACAAAAAGACTAGATCAAATAAGTGACACAAATGTTGTCATCCGTGCTGTAACTATTCTAAACAAAAGGTGTAATGATTTAAAGACTATTGTAAAACATCTGATTAAAAAAAAGGAAAAAAAAAATAAGATTGAGAATAGTTACAGACATCCACACATTTGTGCCGTTTATGAGCTACCAGGGAAGCCGCATGTGCGAAGGGGCTAAGGCCAAACTTCTCTATCTTCAACGTAGTCCTTAATTTTGTAACATGCTTTGTTAATTAGGACACGTTCCGCTGTTTTCTTCGTGAATAATGCGTCGAGAGTAATGATTTTTTCCAAAAAAAATCAAGGTCGTATTAATACATCTATCATTTCCTTTTTTTTTTCAAAACATAATTACCAAAAGAATTATGACAATCCAAAACCCGAAAAAAAAAACGTTTTAACCACCATGTTCAGACGATAACCAGACAAATTAAATGAGTTTGTAACAAAAAAAAATAATAGAAGTATAGATACACTTTTCCTCTAAATTTTGATATAAGAACTATTTAGATCTCTTTAGTTTTGAAGTAGAAAACAGCGGAATGCAAAACGTCTTTTGGTCAGGATTTTTGTAGGTAAAATCAGCCTAAGCTGCAGTTGTCCCTTTCGCACTTTACGGGGGCTTGGTCGAGCGCAGCGCGACGGCAATAGTTTCTTCAAATACCTATTCTTCAAATTCCTCAGGACTAGTGTCCCCTCTTAACTGAAACTTATCTGGCGGTGTCTTAATAATCATGATCTCTGAGTTATGATGTCATTTCATGGATTAAACTTCAGCAATATTGTATCCTCTTTACATAGAGCTCAAAACACAGCTGGCGAACAGCCTAACCTTACGGGTAATACTGGCATGATGTTATGTTAAACAAAACTAACGCAACAAATTCAGCTTGCTTCTTAATAACCTGTCTGCTTATTCAATTCTACAAACCATACAGTTTCCGATAATTTATGACGACCAGATTAACAAAAGGACAAAAGGTTTCGCGGACATAGTATCGTAAAACTCACAAGTACTCACAATACTTATGTAGCTATCCTTGGCACGATATGGCTTAAATTGAAACTGATGGCATGCGTCAAAAACACGACAGTTAAAAAGTTAAGTTTATCTCATTATTCATTAATGGTACAACTTGCTTAATTGGGACTTTATAGTCTGATCGGGTCTTAATTTTGGAAGTATTAAGTTGTGTTGAAATCATCAATTGATCGTTTTGGCCGTTTATTGATACCGCATTTTTTGTGCGTACGGGAGTAAAACCGGATCCACACTTTTACGTTGTGACGTGTCGTGGTGCCTTTTGATGTGAATCCGGCTTAACTATTGAACGCCAATGATTGCAATGATCCTGTGGCAGAAAGGGGTGCCGATAGACACTCTCTCTTCGCTCTTATGAAAACATATATATTATATATTTTATATTATATATTTATATTATATATTTTTTATTATTTACATTTTAGACAAGACCAGCAAACAGTGGTCCACATTAGCTCTGGACCGAGACAATTGGAAGTCATGGGGAGAGGCCTTTGCCCAGCAGTGAGATGACACAGGCTAACAGTATCAGTATCATTTTAAGAAGGCTTACAGACTAATAACCATGTTTGTTTATTCACTCACTGCTTATAAAGGTTATTTTTAAGTATGGTTCTGAATTTTATCACGTTTCATTAAAAGGCAAACATTTTGTGGTTGTCATTTTAGTTGCGGTATGCACTTCAGCTTCACTTACAGCGACGTTCACACCCATATGTTGGCTAATTATGTTTGTTCTTGAGTAATCTTGATTGACAATTAGGAAGTAAAGTTACAGATGCACAAGAATCTTCATTATAATAAATCTTAATTTTAATGCAGCATTTAAATAAATCAATAATAAATTAGAACTAAGTCCGATTTTGACTGGTATCGTATTTCACATAAACATCACAGTGACAAAACGCACTAAAGCCAAATAATTAAAAACAAAAAACGACATTGATACGCGAAATGATTGACATAGTGTTGCGAAAATTATAATAAATTATTGGATTTTTAGCATATTTTGATTACAAGCGCTTATGTTAATATGACTGTAATAATAATTTAAAAAACTTGTTATTTGCCTAGCTTCTTCACTTAATGTCTAGTAATGACAGTCGTGATGTTTATATTTTTATTATATTGTTTCTTGGTATTTATAATGTAGTCTAAGTTCTGTATGATTATTGCTCGTAATTACAGCTGTAGATAATTATAATCCCAATAAAGATTAAGATAAACATGATGACTGTTTTCAAGAAATATATAAAGACATGAATAGAAAAAGACATAGCAAAATTAGAAGGGATTTTTTGTTTCACTGTATTATCATAAAAGAAAATTTCGAATCCGTTACTCATGTTTGGGTCACCGTATTAGATTCAGCAGAATTATTTTGTCAACAAAGCAAAAAATATAACACATATTTGGATTTCATTCAACTATATCCGTTCACCATCTACCATGGCTGAATTATGTTCAAGTGGCTTTTTCCCGAACGTGCGCCACATCATGCCTACCTGAAAATGTGCAAAAGCACCCTACAGGACGAATATCGCAGCCAGTTAAAGGACATGGAAAGGGATCTCCGTATCACCTTTCGCCTCGCCATCAAACGAGGCAAGGTGGTTACGTTACGATTCGGATTAGTGTGCGTTGCATACAAAAGTGGAGTTTCAGACAAAGGATACTGAATGGCTCGAGTTGATACGGTGACGATGTCTTTCCGAGTTGATATGTGAGCTATGTCCTTCAACCAGAAAAAAAAAACCGAAAAATCTGTTGCAACCGTACAATCCAAGGGCTGCGCTAAATATGTTTAGGGTGTAGTAAGAACAGTATTACGGCTCTTGCTGTCATCATTAGACATACCACGCTAAAGGTTCGTGAGTTAACTTTATTTACAACATCGAAAACCGCAAGAAAAACAATATTACTACACAATTTCGACGGTCACAAGATCCATTAGGGAAATAGAACTAAAACTTTGATAAAAATGAAATTCATGAATATTGATGAGAGCGATTGATACATTTCGTTTAGAAATATATTTGGTTCTATTAATGGAGTTTTGAATCGAAATATATCACAATTTATACTTGGAGACTGTTGTCAATAGTTTGTGATCATAATTTACTTTTGTGACAAATCCATTATCTGCTTACAATGTAATAAATGTGAAAGTTTGTGTGGATAGCTAGACGTTTATGTATGGACGTTTGTTTCTCTTTCACGCAAAAACTACTGAGCAGATTTAGATATTTGCAACGAAAATAATTTATATTATAAACAAATGAAAAAAATCTATTAAAATAATAATAAAAAAATCGTTCCTGTTCAAATCCATTTATAGCCTGTATTAACACATAGGATAATAAAATAAAGGAAAGAAATTCCTGAGTGGATACTCAGGAATTTCTTTCCATCATGCGATTACCATGGTGGAAAAGCCCAAAATGACAAAGATGCTTATTTTATTTTGGGCTCCCAAAAAACTGGGTAGTTCCACTGCGCTCCAAGGTTTTATTTCCTATATTATTTGCCAAAATGGTTCCACAGCAGCGCTCCAAAATAAAATAAGTAGGTCAGAATAAAAGGCAAACCATAAGTTGTTTTTTTATACACAATTAGAAATATCGATAGTATTTCTTTACCGTGGACTCACGTTGTAATTAAATCACTGAATCGATAAATTATAAAAAAATTCGTTTACAATATGATGTGATTTGTATTCTAGATTTAAGAAAACTTTTATCGTTGTTTTTACATTCTGATGTGACGTTGCGATTATGACTGAATAAACATATTTCATTAGCATTTTTTTATGATAATTTTAATATAATGTTTCATGCTAAATTTATTTGATTACTACCTCTACTCAAAACTTTTTGCAGCGGTGGAACTAAAATATTGAAAATTTATTGCTAAAATTCTTGGAGCTCAGTGGAATCAATGTGTGAATTAAAATTACACACATTAAAATTATAAGAACAATGAGTTTTGGAGCTTAGTGGAATAACCCAAATATGTCATGTCAATCCCATTGCAAATCTTCGACAAGCTTCTCCATCCAATCCTTCTGATCCAATAACACTTTAATATATTCAAGTCGCACAATCTATTGACCGTCCCATGCATTTATATTTACGAAGTTGCCAGGTTTGTGAGGTCCAATCTTGAACTATTCAAACGGAAAGATAACACAAATAACCTACACATTTAGATTTTGAAATGCCCGTTACAAAAAAAGCTAGAACTTTTTCTGCGGAGCTGCGTTTACATGCCCATCCCCTCATCTACAAAGCCTTGCCTAGGTCAATTACTCAACTACCCTTCAATAAGTTTTGTGTTGCGTTGCGGAAGTGGTTGTTACAAGAGTGTTTTTATTCGATAGATGAGTACTTTAAAAAATTTCCCTGTACATTTTTTACATTAAAGCACAGTTATTATGTTTAACTGGATACTGGAGAATCTAACATTGTTAAGTAGATATATATAAAGTGACAAAATGTAGTTACCTAGTAATTAATATATTAAGTGTAAAAACTTGCCAAATGTGTGATGCTAAATATATTATATAAGAACTATATTTGATGCAATAAATAAATGAATGAATTGAATTGAATTGTTTACCCAATCAGTATTCAGCTATACTTGAAACAAATAGCCATAATAATATCAACAACAATGTATTAAAGCAGTAAAATTTTATATTAAAAACTCTTTGTTGAACAAAAGCTCCGGTTCCCAGCCCGACCCACCAATAATATTGATAAGCGATAGTATTGAGAAACAATGTAAACGTTTCCTCATTTCTTATCAGTCGATCGCGGATGTGAGATGATTGCAACCTGTCCATGTATGCTCGGTGGTTTGTGGTGTGACCTTTATACCGCTTCAGGTGTCAAATAAACTGCTGCAATTATTTATGTGAAAGAAGACTTTTTAAACAGTAAGTGACTGCTGATGAGCATGACCTGGATTCGATTACCGCAACAGGCAAAATTGTCTTTAGATTTTTTCATAGGTTAAACTCAAACTCAAACTCAAACTCAAAGCATTTATATCAATTAGACCATTACAGGCACTTTTGAAAGTCAAAGAGCAAAAAAGAAGAAAGCGAAGCTACAGTCCCAGTCACAAGACATAATAACTTGTGAAAGTACTGTAGTTGCCCATTCCAAAGCGTAGATCTCTATGGAGAAGAATGGGCAAGAAACTCCATGGACACATGGTTATTTTTTAGAATCTCTATTGTGCATATACACTCATGGAAACAGACTCCGCCCCCTACGTCGGAATTAAACAAAACCTTTTAGTATGTTTTAATGTTACTTAATTTAATTAGTTTTGTTTTCTACCGGTTTAATTGAAGTTATTAAGTAAAATAAGATGGTAAGGCAAGAAATAAGCTGTCTGATGGGATGACGAGTAGTACAAAAGTATTAAAGAAGAAGATATGCTGCGCCGACCCCAATAAATTGGGGTAAAGGTAGGAGAATGATGAATTAAAATAAATAAAAAAAATAAACTGGCGGTATTTATGATGTTCTCACACCTGCTAACCTCTCGGGAAATACAAGCGTAATTATGTTACAAGTGTAACAGTGATTGATTATTATAAATCATCAAATATGTATTTGAAGTTCTTATACGAGGAACTCCAATTATCAATGGTTCCGAGTATTTAATTAATAAGTATAGAACTGAAAAACTTTAAGATTAATTTTCCAGTAAGTCAATTTTACTTGTCATATCAAACCATAAGCTGGATTGATCTCGTCCGATCCGGAAGTATATGTGCTTAATGGATATACAGGGTGGCCCAAAAATGGACGTGCCAACAGAAGTTTTCCTTGAATTAAAGTTTCCTCATGTAAAATTTGAGATTCTTATAATTTGAAAGCGAGAGGTTATTTTTTAATTTGGTAAATTCTCTCTTTTACTTTATCAAACATATATTAACAAACGATACAACAAGCAAGTCCCTTTAAGTTTGCCCAACAGAGGATGCTGACACAGGCTTGCAAAAACAGTACAAGTAGTAAATTGAGAATCTTTGCATTAGTAAATGCGTCTTGTTCTTAAACTCTACAATATTTCAATTTAATTAAATTCTTTATTGAATATCACAAATTTCTTACAAGATCATACTTATATAATAATAAAGTTCACATAGAACCTGTCGGACACAACAATTTTTAAACAATACAGATGAAAAAAAAAAGATTAATTAATTAATAATAATTTGATATAAGTTTTTAAACTGACATGGTTACTAACACTATCAATAACACTTGTATCGGACAAAGAAAAGGTGTACAGTACTGTACATCGTAAATATCCCGTTTAATGTCACAAGTAGAAAATAAAAAATAATTTATTACTGAGCTTTTAAAATTTCGTATTCATTGCCTATTCTTATGCCACCCTGTATAAAAGAAAAAATCTACTAGACCCACACTCGTTATAGCACTTGATGAATAGATGATTTGGGAGTTTCCGAGAAGCGTGGTTCACGGCCACTTGACGATTTTCCCAAAGGCGGATTCAGTTGGGAAAATTGAAATATTTTTTACTGCCATACAGGAAAGATCCGCGTTAAAAACTTTTTTTTAATTTAATATTAAAGTAATCAGGATGGAGAAGAAGAGGAAGACCAAAGAAAAGATGGATAGACTGTGTGAAAAATGATATGAAGGAAAAAGGAGTAAATGATAGCAAGACGAATGACAGAGGAGAATGGAGGAAAGAGACGTGTTGCGCCAACCCCAAGTAAAATGGGACAAGGGCAGGAAGATGATGATTAAAGTTATCAGTCTCACCTCACCACTAAACCCCGAAGGATAAAACAGAGTCGTATCTAGTATGTTACACCCTCATTTCAAGAGGGTCTGCTTCCAGTCATCCGGAAGACCGGAAGGAGCTGAATACCAGTAGTTTACCTGTAGCAACTGCCTATCTTAGCTCCACAATCCTGTTACTGGGTAACCAAGCCTTTTTTGACTTCCAAAAGTGCCTGTAATGGTCTAATTGAAATAAATGCTTTGAGTTTTTGAGTTTGAGTTTGAATGTACCCTTTAGTAAGACTGATTTTCAGACTTTGTGATTTTTAAATATTTTGTAAGGACTGTCAAAAATTTACAAATGTCAGCCGGGATCAACGGCTTAACGTATTTTCCGAGATGCAAGCTACTAACACAAACAAACGTATGTACTAGATGGTAGCCTATCCACGAACCGACCTCGGCAAGCACTGCTTGACCTTGATAATCGACCTATGCGGGAGTTATTATTTAGCCGCGAGACCCTCAGATATTCGTGATAGATCCCTTTACCTGACCAGGGTATCGGACCCAAGGTCTCGTGCTCTGCAGTAGCGCTTGCATTACTGGAACAACGAGACAGTCACCTATAGTTGGTGTTTTTATATTTCGTTTTTATTTTAAGTCTCTTGTAATAGAAGGCAAACCCAGACTTCTTCAAGCTGCTTCTGAAAATCACCTGATTCAGCGCCAATAACACTATACCCGACTTGGGTATCGAACCCCAAGCCTCATGCTCAACGATAGCGCTTGCGACCACTAAACCAAGAACGCAGATGACTAACAATCAATACCAGATCAACTAAAACAATACAAAAACTTCGTGGATTACAAAGTGGGGGGACCCCACTTCACATTCCACTAAGTTTTTTAAGGGCTGACCTCATCCTAACCACAAATCATCTCTGAAATATAAAAGTACCTCAATTCATTCAGTACATCAATGCCAGTCAAAGTTTCAGGCTTATATATAAGTTGGTAGGCGGTATATATTATATGCGATCTTGTCGAGCGAAGCTCATACGTATTCGCGCACGCGCAAAGTGAGACGCGTTTGGTGCAGTGTGATCTATAGATCAATAATATGCAGTGTATGTGCTAGTCAACATAAGGAAATATGGTGAGTTACTGTTGACATTCTTTTGCTTTTTAAGAAAATGGATTTTGCGTTAAGTGCAAAAAAATTGCGAAAAAGTTTTTTTGTATTTTAGTTTTGAAATTAAATAAGTAAACGTAAAGTGTAATAGTCTATACATAGATACCACTTTACACTTTACTTTGATTAAAAAATTCAAAAACTTAATTATCCTTCAATGTTTAAGTTACTAAAACGTGAAACCAGATTATATTTTTTTTGTTATTTTTTAAACGTCAAGACATTCTTTGTTGGCCAGCTCGTTAATTTTACTATAATAATAATGAACACATCCTACACTGTCCTCTATTATAAATACTTTCAATGTCACTATAGCAGATTCCACTAAGTTTTTCGCAATTTCGTGCCAATATTTTTGATTTTAAAATCGATGAGTGCGAAACTGTGTCACTGTCGAAAGAGTTTTTCCCTAAAAATATCAAATTAGCATCGCATTCGATTCGTTTTATGTCAAATGTCATAAACATAATACATTCCTAATCTATGTCATAATGTTCACAAATAATAGTGTTCGCGGGGATGTAATAATTGATTTATTATTATGCAAAATTTCCTTGCTTAGGTATTTACTTTAGTGCATATAAAATTATTAGCAGTACTCGAATTACTTGTTTTGATTGTGGAAGTAGGTTCATAGTGTGATTACAAAATGTTGATTAGTAGGTGACCTAGGTGACCTCACAGTCAAGTGGTAGGTTTATTGGTCAACTCAACTATATTAAGCATAACATCACGAATGTAATCCCCGTAGGATTAGGCAGCGGTATATTTTTTGGGTCATATTTTACGTACGGTAGATCTTTATTCCTTATCTGGTTTATTCCTTCTTTAAACACAGTCAATACATTGGCATTTAACAAATACCGTTTTCAAAAAAAAAAAAAACATTAACTAAGCTCTAAATTTACATTTGACTTTATTTTATTTGAACTAACTCTGTCCGAAAAACTAACTACTAATTTTCTAAAAACAATTTTCCAAGAAAACGTGTCACCAAAACCAGCAAGTCCACTAAATCATAGATAATTGAATAAAGGTAACTAATAATTAGGGTGCGACGTCGTTGCAAGTAAAATAGTGGAGCTACAAAGATGCGCTTGCGTCGGAGGACAAAGTTACGCAACGCAGAAGGCCGCCACGCAAAGGTCACGCCGAACGACGGATTCGACCGGCGTTAGCTGGAATATAAGCGCTTTTCCAGATTAAACATCTTTTATGATTGAAAATCGAACATTATATCATTGTTCTAGCTGTTTTGTGCACGTTTCTAGATTTGAACAGCTTTTCTGATCAGGAACCTTACGAGTTGCCATGAAGCTTACTTTTTAATAGTTGTCTGTTAAACAATTTTTTTTTTCTATCGGTTTAGAATCAGTAATTCTGTATTTTATGTCCTACTGCATGCGGCTTCGTTAACACATAGGTTCTAAAACAGGAGACTAAAATCTTTACACTTTTGGTGATTTATATCTATCATCATTCTAAGGATTAATTGCTGCATGTTCCGTCCGCCGTGACTTTGAAACGGCGGCGTTTTTATAACATGCGTATATTTCAACGCCAATAACTGTGTAACTGTCTATTATTTTTTTAAACAAATAAATCACTGTCGAATAAAATTACAGCAAGAATTGTTTGAATTTATAAAGGCACTTAAATAATTAAACTGAAACAAAAATCCACAGTAAATGTTATTTAAGCGATTCTTAAATCTATATGTTAGCGGCATGTTACTTGTGCAGTGATCTTTAACCTGATACGTAACATGTAGTACGGTAAAGTTTACCGAATGTAACTTCAAATGTTACCGACACATTTCGTATTGAGAGATGTTCTGAGATCTGCTTGTCCGATTAAGAGGAAGCTGTCAATGGCAACTTTTCTTGTTGCTACATCATTATTGGATTTTCGAAATGGCAGATGGCGTGGGCACCGCGTTTAACATTAAGAATTCCATAAGTGAATTAACTTTTCTAGTCTTTGAACTGTTGTATGTACTTTTGCCCGCGGCCTTGATCGCGTTATGGTCATCTAGATAGAGATAGATAGATAAATTATTTATTCAATCCACACAAAAGACATAGCACACACACGGAAGCACAAATAATGTAGGGGATGTCTGGATTCTCGCACGGAACAAATATTCGTATGCGATAAATAGTTGTTCCGGGTCTGGCTGTTTGTGTATGTGAGTATATATGTTTGTAAATGCACCCACGATACAGGAGTAATTCCTAGTGTGGGGCGAAGTATAAAAAAAAAAAAAAAAACATTAGCTCTTTATTATATTATATAGTAATTAGATGAAGAAAATAAAAAGTATAATATTTACTAACGAGAAAAAGATGAGTGAATTTTTATTTTTTATTTCTTCTACCAAACGTGTGTTTTTCCTAACCCAGGTTAACACTTCCTGTAATTGTTGTCATGCTATGATTATGACACATAAACTATTAAACGATGTTCTCCGTCCTTGCCTTGGCCACTATCCGAAAACTGCCTTAATCACCGTTGCACCACATAAAATAAGACTAACTTAGTCATTTTGTGACACACCTGTTCCATATCTTCATGGCCATAGGCCGTAATGTATTTGTAATCGTTGCTCTTATGGCATCTATTTTATCAAAATGAAGCGAAATTAACTGACATCCTACATATTTATGTTATATTTATTAATAATATGTAATTAAACCGGATTCAAAATATCAGGTCAAATAAAACAATTGTTTGGACAAAGGAATTTTTAAAATTGATCGTATAATATCACATTTAATATTTGTATATTTAAATAAACCCACATGACAAGGTTCTGCCTTACGTAAACGGTGCTTCATTGGTCAATCCTTATAAAAGCGTCATCGAAGAATTATTTTACATAAATCACCGACTTCTCCTGTGATCTCAAAGAAAATGTTGATTTTATAGACCTAATATGCAATCCTAAGCAAGACTCCACTAGCTTGTTGCATAATTTACTAATCAGATAATTTTAGATACTCATTCGTTTGTCACTTTGGTTCGTCTGTTTGATTCAAATTATAAAATGGACTAGTATAACTCAAGGAAAAACTCAATGCAAAACAAGTACAATGAAGTGCACTTAAAAACTAAATAGAGATTGAGCAACATTATGAAGGTTGCTTTCGGAGGAAAATCCATAATACAGAAGCTCAATAAGTGTATCTATATCGATTTGTATAATCTTGAAATAAGATTCACAGTTCGATTTCATATCACATATATCATATATATCATATAACAGCCGCCCAGGTCGATCTTTAAGGTTAAGCCGTGCTTGCCGAGGTTGGTCTGTGGATGGGTGACCATAATTACATATCGAGTTTCCTCCGTACCTCGGAAAGCACGTTAAGCCGTTGGTCCCGGCTGTCATTTGTAGATCTTTGACAGTCGTTACGAGTAGTCAGAAGCTAAAAGTCTGACATCCAGTCTTACCAAGGGGTATCGTATTACCCAGTTACTGGGTTGTGGAGGTCAGATAGGCAGTCGCTTCATGTAAAATACTGGTACTCAGCTGCATCCGGTTAGACTGGAAGCCGACCCCAAGATAGTTTGGGAAAAGGCTAGGCAGATGATGAGTAGGATTTCATATCTGGCTTAGTCTTTGGGCGGAAATGATTATTAAAAACCTGGCCCAGTGCGAGTCGGACTCGCGCACTGAGAGTTCCGTACACTAATTATTAAAAAAAAGTTATTACATGATGTAACTATAAATTTACGGTTTTCGCAATTTTTCCTTTATCTGTGCTATAACACGTTGCTTTGTACCAAATTTCAAGATTCTGAGTTTACGGGAAGTATCGGGTAGTTTTGATTCCCTTGCAAGTGTCGAAAATTCGCGGAAATTTGCGGCATAAACGGCTGTATGTTTTGATTGCGGCTTAGAAGTTTGATTTTTTCGCAGCTCTAAAGGACACTAGACATGAGTAATTGATATAAATTCCAGCTTGATACCTCCACGCGTTCCTGAAAAAAAGGGTCTTGACAGACAGACGGACAGAAAAACGGTCAACAAAGTGATCTTATAAGGGTTCCGTTTTTTCCTTTCGAGGTACGAAACCATAAAAATGACATTAAATAAAACATGGAGTAGGTGTTTCCTCTTAAATCTGTCTAACGGCTACTTCAAAATACTTAATGACACGAGAGTTTCCACAATTTGAAGAAGAAGCCGTTAATATTTGTATATTTAAATATCAAACCACATGCCAAGGTTGTGTTACGCAAACTTGTCATTGGTCACTCAAGAATGTACTAATTAAAACATATTTAAGTAATGATGTAGTAAAAGGTTTTATTATATTTTTTCTTGTTATGAAGAGTAGTAATTAACTTGTAATTATCGGATTAACAGCGGTTAACAATTAGACTTCGCTTATTATCTCGTGTTTGGCGTACAGTTAAGACTGGTGGCTCATAGAAAGATTAAAAGGTTTATTTAATTGTTGTTATTTGTAATCTTAGTAGTTTTTTTCTTTACGGTTAAGTTGGCACATCCTGAATCAGGATTAAAGTTAAAGCCTTATAGCAACATTAAGGCATTTTATACAAAGGAAAAAAAAACATCAATGCTTCAAGAGAGAGACGTAAGAGACATAACGTTCTCTACACTTTACGTAACAAAACAACCGCAAAGCAATCGAATTGAATTGACATACAACCCACATGATGTGCTTCAATAACCTATTAATATTTAGCTTTGCTATTTTAACTCTAAGTAAATATTTAACACGCACCTCAAAACAAAGTGCGTGTGAACAGCTTATGAATCAAAAACAACAGAAACATAAAACTATTAATAAGTTCTGTCATAGTAACAAACAGTACTTATGTAAGAACTTAAGTCAACTAAGTCTAGGCTGATTTTAAGTTACTCGATATCTGACAATTTATATGTTTTGTACAAATAAATTAAGACAGAACAAAATACTTCGTAGATACATCTATCTACCAAGTGTTTTATTCCGTCTTAAGTTTTGATTAATGTTTAGGAATCATTTGTCAAAACGAAAGGTCAAAAAGTATTTTTAATAATCAGACACTAGAAACAAGTTCCTATAGCAACCGTACTTCAACAGGTAGCATTAAAAACAATTGAATGAAACATGCTTAATTCTTATTCATTTTCTGTCCATCAACAAAATGGCTGCCTGTGTATTCAGCATGAAATTCAAACCTCGTAATATGCCAGGCGTTAAATTCAATTTAAAAATTGCTGGTTAATGTTTATGACCACATTTTTACTAGGTCAAGATTTGTGCTCAAATCTATGCTTAATAATATTTAAAACTGAAGAATTTGTGCGTTTGTTTGGTTGAACGCGCTAATCTTGTAAACTTCTTGGTTTGAATCGAAAACATATTTTACTATTGGATAGCCCATTTATGTAGGAAGGCTATGTAACATTACTCTACGACCAATATGAGCGGAGCACCAATGAAAAATGTTGCAAATATGGGGAAAATGTGACGCAGACGAAGTTACGCGGGTCAGCTTGTGTTGACATTTTATGAATTAATAGTAAAAGTTTCAGTACACATTTTATATATTTTCCTTGCACACGCCTAACCTCTCGATAACAGGTCATATAGAAAGGGTGCACTTGATAACGAAATAAAATAATCAATATCCTAGCCTTTATTAGTCATGTAACAACTAATTCCCTAACAACATTCTTGCTGTTATGATCTATCTTTACTTCTTCTAATTGGTTCTTAATGAAACTTGTACTACATAATTTAAACTGCACTTTTTCTTAAGCTGGAGAATTCTTGTCTGCATTACCTACATTTTCCCTTCCTTCACAATAAATGGTACCATTTCTATCGTATTTCATTTTCCTTAACTTATAACAAAGGTGTTACCGAAACCCATTGCCTAATAAACAATGACATGTAATCTAAATATCCTTCATTGTTGATAGAACAAAACATTATTTTTTTTCAACAAAAATTTTCATAAACAATAGGACTAGAGGAATGTTGCGTACGTTTGTTACTTCTCTGCGACTGTTTGTGGTCTAAGTGATAAAGTTATAGCGGTTTTGAAATAGCGGGTGAAGCTTTGGTAAAATGGCGGACATGACTGTGAACACCGTACACAAGAAATACTGTCCTGAAGTATTTGATAGTGTCTAGTATCCGCAGCTGGTCCATAATCCATCCATATTAGTTTGCCTGAACCTGTGCAGTACCTACAAAGGTACAGATTTCCCGATGTTCTGATCCCGCACTAAAAAAATAAGATTAAATTAATGGCCATCGTAAAAGGTAGCTGTGAAACCATCAGTTCATCTACCTAACATTTAAATGATTGGCAGTCAATACAAATTAAAAATCCTAATCGAATCAATTCTGCCTGATCTTAGAATAATATCCATGACCTCAGAGAAGCAAACATGCGTTAAGACAAGACAAATGAGACGATTATCGATATAAATCATGTTAACACTACTGCAAACGTCAGGCAAAGGTCATAGTATGTTAAAAATTAATAAATAAACAGTTGTACACCAATGCCGCGTATTTACAACATAATTTATCATAAATAAATAGTATTTTAAGAACAAATATGAATTAGTTATTAGTCTATTTCTAGTTGAAGGTTTGTTTTGATTACACAATGTTTTGGCGCCGCAATAAATAATGGTTTTAGTCCACTAACTTAAAGTGTCTCACAACGAAAGTCTATGACCAATGTGTGTTGCCAGTGATTACATACGGGACCGAAACGTGGTCGCTCACAATGGACCTCATGAGAAGGCTTAAAGTCACCCAAAGGGCAACGTACAGGGCTATGCTTGGAGTTTCCTTGGAAATATTGGAGGTCAGATAGGCAGTCGATCCATGCAAAACACTGGTATACAGCTGCCCCCAGTTAGACTGGAAGCTGACCCCAACTTTGTTGAGAACAGGCCAGGCAGATGATGATGATTTATTGGTATTGTATTTTTTTGTCGTTGTGTGGTAATAAAACGATTTCAAATTGTGTCGTTGACAAAGCCTGTAAGACATTACAAAAAATAATATTATTTGACACGAAATTTGACTCGTTTCTAGTTTGTCGCTGGAAGGACCAATTTAAACCCGTTGCCGCTTATGACCTGAGTCCTAACGCGATGCAATGTACGCACAACGCGTCCTACTGTAGGAGATGCAATGACGGATAGTTTTGTGTTGTTCGCTTTGTTTAGCGACCTGACAGCGTGCCAACAGCGTACACTCGGGTTCACGAGTGATCGGAATTATTTGACCTAACATCACACTTTAGTTGCGTTTTTGGGAGATAGGCCGAAAAAAAATTCTCAAAGAAAAGAGTGAATGTTACGGGGGAGACCTTTCCTAGTAGTAGTGGGATAGTAAAGGTTATGTAATAAAATATTGTTTTCATCCGGGCACAAATGGGGCTGTTGCTAGAACTACAAGGGATTCGGAATTAGTTTTTGGAAGATGATTACGTGTCTTTGGTTGTAAAAAAGTACTTCATCGGATAATTGAATTGTTTAATGAATTCCTTTTATGTTAAAATCTTTATTATAAGCCGTTGGACCATTAGATAAATTATTAAGTTTATAAAAGTAATTGATGTTTCATAGGAGCGTTTATATCCTACGGCATTTCATACAAACTTTCAAGTCGTTATTTTCCGAAATGACTGAACAGATTTTAATGAAACTTCCTACGTATAAGCAGTAAACATAGGTCTAAAAAGTTACTAAAAAACATTTTCGAAAAATAATGTTACAGCTAAATTAGACCTATTTTTAATTATCTCTAGAAACAGAAATGTCCAATTATCTTCATTTTTAATTAAAAGACATTGCGAAAATTATTTTGGGCTAAGTGCTTGATTTTAAGTGACTAAACAAAAAAACGTGTTCAGATTATCTCCACCTTATTTGATATTTCAAAATATGCTTATTATGGGACCTAGACCTTTCAATTCGAAACGCTTTAAGTATGATAATCCTCTTCCTAATTGACTTCTCGCAAACAGCATTGTTTCATTTTTTGCTGGATATTCTTTTTGAGTTTGTAAAAAATAATTGGATTTAGACATAACTAGATTTTGTAATTATTATTGAGCCGACATAATACTCGACATTATAAATGTTGACCGTAACGAATTCCTGTTCAATAATTCTTCCGTGAATTATTGGCACGCGACGTTTATAGTTAATATTTTTATGGTTTTTCATAGGCTCGCTCCCTATTATATGGGACGTAAACGAACTGTGGGTGTACTAACAGTTTATTTCTGCTGAACCCTTACATGAAAGTAGGTGTTATGTTATTCTTAAGATTCCTTACCCATCTTATTATATGATGGGGTGTGTGTTAATAACATTAGTTATGCCGACGATATGGTGTTGCTGAGCCCATCGATAGGTGCCTTGAGGCGACTGGTGTCAATCTGTGAAGCATACGCGGTAGCTCACGGACTCAAGTATAACGCCAAAAAGAGCGAAATAATGGTCTTTATGGCAGGTGCTATAGGCTACCCAACTATACGTGAGGTATCTCTCGCCGGAGCAACTTTAAATAGGGTGACCAGTTTTAAGTACTTGGGTCACTGGGTTACTGACGACTTAAAAGATAATAAGGACATTGACAGGGAACGTAGATCGCTGTCGGTACGCTGCAACATTCTGGCCCGCAGGTTTGCGCGATGTACGGAGGGGGTCAAAATTACTCTGTTTAAAGCTTTTTGCTCGTCATTTTACACGTGCAGCCTGTGGACTAGTTATAGTTTGCGTGCATATAGCGATCTACGGGTCCAGTATAATAACGCGCTCAGGATACTGTTGAGGCTGCCATGGCGATGTAGCGCGTCAAAAATATTTGCGGAAAGGCATATTGATGGTTTTGCAGCCATCATGCGGAAGAGAAGCGCTTCCCTGCTCGCTCGTCTTCGTGGCAGTACCAACAGTATCTTGAGTTTATTCGCTGATAGGTGGGAGTCTCCAATCCTGCGACATTGGATGAAACTCCACACCTAATAAATCCCTATTATATATATCTCTACTAACACTAGCATTTAAGACCATTGTTACTAACACTATGGGCGTAGCCTGAAATAAATGATATAATAATAATAAAATAATTAATTACTTCTGTTTTACAATTATATCATCGCAATAATAATTATTTTGAAAATAGGTTTTGTGAACACCGAAGTTCGCGACTATACCCATATGTGGCGCGACCCAGTAGCGTCTTTGACATGTTATGAAACTCTGATTGGCAGTTATGCACAAAAGCGGAAGGTTCGACGAATTTTCGAAGTAGAAGTAAGTCTTGTTTTAACTAAGGTATTTTGTCAATTGGGCGAAGAGAGCTATATGAAGCAAACGTTGTAGAAAAAAACTGCTTATTTTTTATATGAAAGTAGGTCTTCGCTTTATAAATGCTTGAAGAATAATTTTATCTAATAAAAATATTATTAAGAATATTTCAATGTTAAGTGCCTTATAAAATCTGCTGTCTACAAAATATATAACCTAATTGATGGTAGGTAATTAAAGTTCTACATGAATAATTCTACAATATGTTTAACAACTTACTTTTAAAATATTTCCTACTTAAAATAATGCGTGTATGTACATAACACAATATAAATAATGTTTTCAGTCTTGAGTGAGGAATTTTACTTTGCTGATTATATCTTATACAAAATTATTTATTACAACAAAATAAATTTAAAGAAGGTTTTAAGAATTACTTACTTAAAAATGATCGTCACTGCAGACACATTAACAATTAAGAAACGGTTAATTAATAATCTGGACTTAAAAACCGGAAAAACCACGATCTAATAACTAAATTTTAATAAGTAGTTAAAATGACTATTTTTTTCGAAAAACAGGCTTCTTCATCAATATCATTAACTTTATTAAAATTCCTTTAGCAGTTTAATCTAAATTGTATTGGTTCAAATTCTTGTAAAACTTAAATAAATTATTATTTTATCATGACTATGTGAAGGAAATCTCCGAATCACAAAATGTTTTTGTAGTAACCAACGACTTTTGTCGAGTCTACAATGTCCGCCCATACTGAAGTACTAACGCTGTAACAGAAATATTGTAAAACCAAATGATTTCAAAAGAGTAACCATGGATTTTCTTTCCAGTTTTTCTCCATAGGAAACGACAACCCAAACCGAGCACCTTTTTGTCGACGTTTTTTAGTAAAACCAAAATATTTTGATTTTGTTCAATAATTTGGTCACCCAAGCGTTAAGTATGTCTGTCTATGTCTAAATTAGGTGTTAAGTTTCCTCTTTAGAAAATTGATGGCATGATTGTGTTCATAAAGTATAAAGGCTACCTCTCATTATTTGTGAGTCTACTCTTGCAATCGTATGAAAACCTGATAGGTCAGATACGTATTTGGCAATATGTAATTTTGCACATTTTGAATAGGTTGAATCGGTGAAATTACAGGGACATGAGAATTTATAACATTATCTTAAAGGTCGACAAAGCATCTCATGGAAAGGAGAATCATGCTAGTAAGAATCATGCTAGTTGTAGAATCATGCATTGTAGTACCTAAAAAAAAATAGCAGAGAACTCATTTTAAAATTTAACTTTTTCTTTATAAGCAAACGATTCAATTTCCAATATTATACATCAAAATATTATTTACTCGATTGTATCACGATAACCCGTAATCAGATGATTCATCATTGTGTAACCCTTATTATCGAATCATTGCGAAACGAATGTACTGTTTAAAGGTATTTTTGGACGCATACCTGAAACTGACAGCTGTCTTGATACATTATTGTTTTGGATGTATTCCTTGTAAATTTTTATCTTGTCAAAAAAAACAGGTTTATTTCGACAATCTGCGCGTCATGTGTGTATGAAAGTAAAATAGTTCAAAACTGACAATATCTTTTTTACCAATTTGTTTTATTACCAATAAAAACTATAATATTAAAGTATCCTCTAATAATTTATTAAGAACATTCAGCCAAATAATTTATCCTTACTTATAAAGGCAATCCTTAACCTCATAACATATTTCGCTCACAAAACGCTATGAGAAAAAACCAGAACACAAAAGACAAAACAAAAGTTTAACAAAAACTTCACACATATTGTTTTGATTTGACCATTAATTATACGGTACACTAAGCCAAATATAGTAAATGCTAGCTTTTGTTCACTTCTTCACCCAAAGGAGGTCGGAAATAATCCCAAAGGGTCATCCCACCGGGGTAAAATGTATGTCCTAATCCAGGTCATAATCTATGTGTGCCAAATTTGATTGAAATCATCTTATACGATAAGCCGTGAAAACGTGACATACAGACCTAGTTACTTTGCCTTATTTAGTATAAAGGAAAAAGGTGATATACTTAACCTGCTCTTTAATTTCATCCTTATAATGATATTCTGCGCAATCAAATGTCAATTTCAAACTTAGATAAAAAATCTAGATTCGTCATATCTTTTTCAGTTTATTTTTTTATGCAAATTTTACGTTTGGGCACCTTTATGGCATTTGGGTTAATTGATACCTAAAAACTAATAGTAGCTTTGATGATGAACATTAATTTTGCAAATATCTTCCTAGTCGTTTAACCTGTTTTTCAAAAGCCTTTGAACTGCAACTTTTTAAATTTTTAAATTCCTTCTGTAGACACGGATGTAGTTTTTTGGTTGATGATTCGGCATTAAACAAATATTAAATCGGATTTTCAGTGTTAGCTGTTCGACCAGGACATCCTCCTTTATATTGTTATATAATTGATAAAAACACATCGATATACATAGCGAAAAACACAAACGCTTCTGGTACTTACAACATAAAATCTATTATGCAAGCGACAAAAAATAACAGAAGCGCAAATAAACTTGAATGTTCAATGTCAATTATTGAGCAAATATGTCAAAGGATGCCTGAAGTGTCGTCTTCACGGAAGTACAAGCTTGGGTACAAGCTAAAAAAATCTCTATGGTCAAGTGTTTAATGTTCATGTTTATTTGTGTATTCTTCATCACTTACGTCATAGGCATTTGTGCAAAAAATATAGATGAAAAACCTTGAACATTCCTAGTTTTATGTGTTGATACTAATTAATGGAGGGATCGTAAGTACTAGTGGCTTAAATTGTCTCAAGTAGGTGGTCGTAAAGTTTCGATAAGACGATTGATTTTATAACATGGCAATTTGAGATATCCTCAATTTATGGAGCAAATGTGAAATAATATTTTTTCTTAGTTCTTCACAAGTACCTGTGAAAATGGTTTAAAAGTTTCGTGCTATTCGGGATATTTCGATTAATCAAAAAAAATGGATTTAATCTGGTTTAGGCTATATGTTTTCCCTGAATAGAAGAATTCTATAGGGATAGTTAAATTATTAATTCAAGGCACATCCCGAATGAAGTGGACGATTAATAAAAAATCCCCAACGACCATAATAAGATATACTTGGTAAGCTGGATATTTAATCCTTCCAACGCGGAACGAAATTTGTCTGCACCAAGGGATGTCGAAAACAGCTTTTGCGCTGAAAATAGTCTTAAGGTATATAACATACAAACAGTGAGACTAAAATATTTTTTGAAAATCTCTAATATATTAATTTACAATAGGTATAGGAATAGGCCAATCAGACAAAAATAAATTAAAAATAGTTTTATAAAACTTGATTGCATAGCAACTTCTAGTTTTTGGCGGCAAACAAAATATAAACTTAAGAGTTACATTAATATTAAAACGCCATATCTGAATCGTTTTGTACAAAATGTATTTTCAGAGTTTTGAGATGTCTGCGAAAACAAATTTCAATAGGGCCTGAAGTGTAGTGTGACAATGATGACTTTAAACTTCTTCAATAATTATAATAATCAAAATATTATGCGTAAAGGTTCATTGACTTCACAGGCAGTAATTAATAGTTTATTAGTCATTTTACGAAATCGTTCACACGTGTAGGTAAGTATATAAACATAAGTAAGCGTTTTAGGTAAAACTTGTTATCAAGATTCATTTTCGTAAATAAATATGATGTTACTTCCATTAATTAATTCTTAACACACATATGTATTTAAAATGTTTATTGGTTGATATAGTGAGGAAATAATCATTCTAAGAATTTATGAGACTACTAGCTGCTAGCCGAGACTTCGTTCGCGTGCAAATTTTTATGTGTTTTAAGGGTATGAAAAATAGATGTTGGCCGATTTTCAGATCTACTCGACATGCACACAAAATTTTATACAAATCGGTTCAGCCGTTTCGGAGGAGTTTGGTAACAAACACACGAGAATTTTGCATATTAGAAAATAATTTCTAGTCACATTATTCCACGTCATATTGTAAATTCAGTTTAGGTTGACAAAAAAATTTTTTTAACTTGATGTCACAGCACGGGAGTCTCCTGTCGACAGTCACACACACACACACACACACACTGAATATTTCAAGAGCACATTTACGATGTAAACACGTAGGTAATCCTATTATAACGTTTTACGGTCATCAGGGTCACAATGGTCAAGTTTGCGAATCACCAATATCAAAGGTAATGTTACTAGCGTGTTTTCGCATAATGTTGTGTGTTGTGTAATTTTAAATTTTGTTTTTCATTTGAGACAACTGCAAAACAAGCGTGTGTTTAGTTTAATGTACGGTGAACCTCTGTATGGTGTCGGACGTTAAGAATAGCACCATTCCTTATCTTCCCGTGGGTGTCGTAAGAGGTGATTATGGGATTTGCCAGAGAATGGGCAGCAGCGTGCTATTGTAACAACCGTACTGCGATCGCCAACCCGCCAGCCAAGCGTGGCGATTATGGCAAAACCCCCCAAAATGTCAATGGTGCGACACTTGGGGAGGCCTATGTCCAGCAGTGGACGTCTTTTGGGCTGAAATGATGATGAAATGATGACGGTGAACCTCAACAAACGTACCGAATACATAGAAATTACAAATAAGTAATTTAAAAAAAAAAACTCTTTCCTACAAAATGTGTATGTCAATATATGTATGGAACAACTGATTAAAAAAAATATACTAATGAAAAATTTCTTTGTTCAGCAGTGTTCGGAATGATATTCTGGATAAGTCATTTGTGCGTTAATGTCCCTTCCACCACGTTTAACTGTAAAATTGTCTTTTTTAAAATCCTCATTTACTGCTATGACTACTATGACATCAGCAACAAGGAGATTCAAAATATCTTTCCATTTCATTAATGTCTTACAAGATATCAATGACAATTTTTACTCGTTTTCAAACTACAAATCTTTAATTAATTTAAAGTAAACAAGACAATGTTAAATACTTATATTGACCGGTTCTTTTTAGAAATTTCTAAGTTAGTTCTCCTTTTTTCAAATTGACTAATTAAATGTCGAATACTAGTCGAATACTAGTCGGGTGTTGTCGAATATTAGTGATAACGTGATGTTTTAATGTGTCTTTAAATAAAACACTTTTCTTTACATTTGGGATGATATAAAAGATATTAATAGCTATCGAAAAAATAAAGGCCATGAGATGATTTACTCGTTTGTCGTCGAATCTTTCTTCGTCTGAGCTTTGGTGAAAACCGGGATTGATTTCGGTTTCTAATACATGATACTGAATATATCAATACTTCCTTCACAACATTCTTAACTGGAGACTTGTTACATAAGTTACTGAGATTTCCTTTTACTCATAAAAATTACTTAAGAGCTCAGTTTGTAATAAATCAATATTTATTTAAAGTCTCTTTCCTTGAGCTTTCACAAAACTTTCTGGGCTGAGATTTGTGTGGGCTTATTTTTCATACAGTATTTTTTATACATTATTTCCGATTTCATAATTAGTAATTCTTGTTCTACAAGTAACCACTGGTCCTTCTCCCACTTATTAAATCTTTCATATACATATTACATAGTAACATTCATAAATACATAAGCTGACGCTTTATTAAATTACCAGGCCCCTCAGAAAGTATTGCGAAAAAAAGTTTTTATATATGGGAGACTGGCCAGTTATTATGTTTTTCGAAAATATGATTATTTATAAGTAAAAATAAGTAAGTTCCAATTTCAAAATTTCCCTCCACATTTTTTGCGAGTTAATTCAAAGTATTGTGTCTCACTGAAATATGGATCTGCGCCGGGAACATTTTAGAGCTATGATTTTATACGATTTCAAGTGTCGCCTGAAACCGGATGAATCGTACGATAGACTTCAAATGGCATTCATGGATGAAGGCCCTTCCAAGGCAACCGTGTATCGTTGGTATAACGAATTCAAGCGCGGTCGACCAACTTTGGGGGATGACGAAAGAAGCGGTCGCCCTTTGACGGCTGTTACCGAAGAAAACGTGCTAGCAGTGAAAAATTTAATCCAAGACAATAGGCGAATTACATATCAGGAGATTCAACACATATTGAAGATTGGATCGGGAAGCGTTCACGAGATTCTACACAGCCATCTTCGCGTGAGGAGGATAGTATCACGCTGGGTGCCGCACAACCTCACCGATGCTCAGAAGCAGGCCCGGGTGGAATGGTGCCGTGATATGCTTAACAAATTTGAAGCAGGCTCGTCTCGGCGTGTTTACGACATCGTTACAGGTGATGAGTCCTGGATTTATCAATACGACCCAGAAACCAAGCGCCAGTCGACTGTTTGGGTGTTTCAAAATGAGCCAACGCCTACCAAAGTGAAGCGATCTAGAAGCGGGGGTAAGATTTTGATCGCTAGCTTTTTTAATTTGACTGGCCACTTGGTATCAATTCCCTTACGGGATCAAAGAAGCATTAATGCCGAATGGTATACTTCCAAATGTTTGCCAGAAGTTTTCTCTGTTATAAGCAACAAGCGACCAAACACAGGGCTCCGCGGGCTACTGCTCCACCACGACAATGCACCTGCGCACACCGCACTCAAAACGAGGGACTTCCTGGACAGCACGCCAGTCAAACTCCTGGGTCACCCTCCTTACAGCCCTGATCTAGCACCGTGTGACTTCTTTTTATTCCCAAAAATAAAAAATCAGCTCAAAGGGATACAATTTTCGTCGCCGGAAGATGCGCTGGCTGGGTTCGAGCAGGCTGTAAACGAGGTGTCTGCGGCGGACTGGAAAAAGTGTTTTGAAAACTGGTTTAGGCGCATGAATCTTTGTATAGAGGCTGGTGGAAAGTACTTTGAAAAGATTTAATAAAAATATATGTACGTATAGAACAATTTTTTTTATTTTCGCAAAACTTTCTGAGTGTCCCACGTATCTTGAAAAAAAGTGCCATAACTCCACTGACCTCACCTTTCGGCACTTACACAACGAGATAAAATTATTATAAAACCAGTTCCGATTTATCGATAAATGTTTAATAAGTGTCATCTTTGCCCACCTGTGGAACTAATTATGGCCATTAATATTAACCTTGGTGACTAAAGATAATGTACAAAATTATTGATTCAATTGGGTATTCTTTTATGGAGTCAATGGACGTTTGGTTGTATTATCAACTAGTTAACTATTATTTAATTAAGGGTAAAAATAAAAGAAAGAAGAGAATTATATTTGTTGTAACGGTAGGTATTTAAACAAAAAGGTGAAATAGGTGTTACTTAATTTATAAAGATCGACTCGTGGATTTAACAGATAAAAGATTGCCATAAAAAGAGACGTTAATAGTCAAAATAAAGCATGTAAACGATAAAGAAAAACTTTATTTTTCATATTTGGTTTTGTTTCTTTACAAGAATAAACAAATACAAAAAACATGAATGGCTATGTTTTGGTTAAAACAGCAAGAGAAGCAGAAGTGACTAAACTTGCACTACACTATATATATACATTAAAACATTTCCATGCAGGTGACACAAAATGAAAACAAACTATGAATCAGACGAAAAATCTCAAAACATTTTAAAACTTTAATAGAATCAGTTGGCATTGCGTTGACATTGACAGGCCGGATCTATGCGCAGATGCGTAGGAGCATCAATAATCCAGCTGTCCAGATATGGGCACCAGATGACAGACCGGAACAAGTGGTGTAGGTGCTCTGGGTTAATAGCTTCCTTCGGTATTCTTAATAGAACCTTTATTCGTTGGACTGGATTCTTATTTTGTGTCATCACTTTTGTTGCATTATAAACTTTTGATTCAAGCAATATCAAAATGGCAATAGGGTCGCCCCCTATTATATTTTAGGGGTATAAGGAACAGGGTGTAAAGTTCCTCAAAACTCCATTGAAAAGGGAGGATCCTCCGACCAGACTGGTGTTGTGTCTGGCGGATAACTGCCCGTTGTCGTCGGGTTTCTGTATATAGTCTTAAGTAGATGTAAACTTTGCTTGCGAGATGTATGAAATTGATGTTAGATCTTCCGCCGTGTCATAGATGGCGCTGTAGTACTTTTTGTAGTAAGTTGATTTTTGTAAATCGCTACAGCATGATTGAGTATACATCAGCCTAACTCTTTGGGAATTACAGGCGTGATGTTATGTTATAAAGAATGTCACTGATGCAGCGATCAACGCGACCACCAAATGAGCTAAAACATTCTAAATATTAGTCTAAACAAAAACGATATAAAAAGTAGAAGACATAGCATGTTTGACCACAATACCTACTTCTTATTTTCGCTTATTTATAGTAAGGACTAATTGCTCTAATGAAATGGAACGTGATCAGCATAAAACACTTAACCAAGTTCAAAAACTGTCAGTGTCTGTTTTACCCGACTGAGGAGGGTAATGTGTTTTATATGCTATATAGCCTTGCGTTTGGCCGCAGCTCGCCTGATGCGGTGATGTTGTGGAAAATTGACAGCGACAGCTTAGGTGATCATTGCAATTTGCCGAAATTGCAACGGACTTACCAACACCAATGTAATTAATGCAACGTTTACACTTGACACCAATAAAGAAAGTACTATTCAACCAATTATCAATAACCATCAATTAACTAAATGTAGTTTTTACCCAACTTCGCATGTTTACCAATTGAATAGACAGACAATACACTTTTTTACACACACAATGATAATGATAGGAATTTGAATCCTTTGTTTAAGACGTTACATTTTGTACTCAATGCCAAATGCAAATAAAAACGGAATTGTAATATTGTTGCATTAAATACGACCGATTGTGTTTGGTAAGATGAGATGGTATCTATTTTAAGTTTATGGTAGAGGTAATAAATGGTATGTTGTAGCGGATAAGTTCATAAAAGTTTTATCAATGAAAGGAAGGACTATAAACGTATCATAATCGATCAGACTGTAACGTTCGCTCTGCTGCTATACAGACTTCCTCTCTGTTAGACGGAGAAGGGGATAAAACCCATCATGCGGGCCCAGTGAGGGTTGGTAGATGTCACATGTCCTGTTCCAGGACATGCTGGTTTCTTCACGATATACTTTTTTTCGTTTTTAGAGCAATGCGCAATGGTGACGATAGAATCGAAGCGTGAAATTATACTTTGGCAATTTCTGATTTTTTGAAAGCCTCTTATTGTAAATCAATAGTTTAAGATACAAAAGTCACTTAAGTAGGGAGTTTTGAATCAGAAGACTGAAGTAATACTGGAATGGGGCCAAAGGAAAATACAAATCCTCTAGCTAATTGAAAAATAACGAACTTGATCAAGTCACCGTAAGGGATGAACCAGTATTGCCTTGAGATCACGGACCAATCTGAGAGTCAAAAATGCAGATATTAAAACGTTAAATATAAAATGTTCATCCCAACTTAAATACATTGCAAAACTTAAACACTATAATAATAACCAAAGATGTTTTTCTAAAATAATATTCTCAAAACTTGTTTAAGTTTAGGAAACTTGAACAGGATCCTCCATCTTAATTACAAGATTAGAAACAGGCTATTAATTAATAAAGTTATGTTTTCTTTATTTCCAAATCCTGTTATTATTTTTATTTTAGAAGTATTATGTTAAATCTCAGTCATCGTCTGACATATTACAAAACTGTGAAATTATAACAACAAAAATAATAATATTCAGTAGTACAAAACTAAATGGTATCTTGTGATAAAAGCTATTATTACTTCATCATCATCATCATCAGCCTACAATGTTCCCACTACTGGGACACAGGCTTCCTCTTAATGAGAGGGAGTGGACTTGAATCCACCACGCGGGCCCAGTGCGGGTTGGTGGCTTCGAAATTTTAGTTCTAGGACATGCCGGTTTCCTCAAGAAGTTTTCCTTCACCGTTTTTGAGGGCAGCGGTGATGAAAAAAAAAATACACAAAGTAATGCGCCTGCCTGGGTTCGAACCCACGGCTTACTGATCGTAAGTCGTGGCTGCCACCACTTGGCCACCGCTGCTCTCCATACTTCATAACATTAATAAGAATAGCGTAAATTTAAACTGGTATTCAGTTGCATCTGGTTATACTGGAAGCTGACCCCAACGCAGTAGGGAAAAGAATAGGCAGGAGATCAGAAATACTGTCGTGTATGCATAACTAGAATATTTCTGAACGTGGATGAAGCAAAAATGTAAGGGAAGGATCTACATACGTAGTTTTCCTTAATATCTACCTACACTCCTTTGGGAACAGGAGTCATAAAGACATTTAACATACTGAGACATAAATACTGATGGAATTGAACAGAATCAACATTCACACCTGTTTGCTAATTAAATCCAAAATGTGAAGTGCTTCTACCACAAGATGCAACAATACGATTGACGGCCGACCTCAAATGTTATCGTCCATCAATCGGGTCATTTGACGTTGAGAGCAAACTATTTCTTAACGGCCATAAAGGCCACACTGCTGTTCCTTGTTTGTGGTTTAGTGTGCTTAATTAAACATAACATTATGCTTGTAATCATCTAAGGGTTAAATAAGCATAGGTGTGCACCATCCACAGCTCGACTTAACCCAATTTTGGGTATAAGTGTCTCTTTGTTTGTGCCAATCTCCACGGTCTTTTGCCAGCCTCATCCACGTTTTATCTGTGATGGCAACAATGTCGTTTGCCCTTCTCGCTTTAGGCAAACGTGTATCTACAGTAGATCTAATCACATTTCGCCAGTTATGTTTAAGTCCTACGTAATAGCCACTAACCGGACTCTGGAGTGCTATAAAGAAATCTTTGATGGAAACCCCAATAATCCCTATACATTTACTAGATTATATATTTATCTAAAAAAACTATAGACATTGGTAGCTTCTGCGAAATCGTCAGTAGGATTTGATAATATTTGGGAGATAATGGAAAACACAAGGCGTTTTTATTTTGCGTAAGCTTTGAACGTCAATAGTTATAGGGCAACGGACTCTCCAAATATGCGCATAAATTTTGTAAAACATAAGGATTGGTAGTTAAGGCGTTGTAGTGAGAGGCTTATATTTATCAGTCTCTCACTAAAACTGGTTGGTATTTACCAATGAAGGTATTAAGGATGACCATGTTAAGATAATAAGATGTATGATGCGGATGCAAGCGTAGTTGATCAAGGCTCATGCATTCTCTGTATGAAGAAAAGTTCTTTACCTTGAATGAGATGGAAAAAGGATTATATTAAAGTTGGAAATAAATATATACATTTAAACAAAGTCACTGATAATTAAAAAGAAAGGAAAATCAAACTAGAAGTTAAGACAATACTAGAGTAGAAAAATCTTTAACTATAAATGGTTCGTCAATATAATACACAAACGTGAAACGGTCGTCATCTCACATACACACAAGAGATAAGCGAAAAGTAATCCCAATACAAAAATGGAAACTAAGAAACAACGCTCAGTTTCATCACCTGACCCGGATCTTCGAAAACCATCCGGACAAATACCGGAGCAAGGACAAATTCTCTAACAAACATATTGCCCAAATGTCAAGGCAACCAAAATAGTCCATCCAATTTGATTTACGACCTAAACTAGCAATATCCAGGAATCATATTTCATTGTGAATCGGAATCTGTTCAATGTGACGTATATGGTCCGAAGTGTATTAATAAAATTGATCGTAACTTGTTTTTTTGATTGCTTGATTTATTGCAGATTCTATAACAAAATGTTAGAGTCGTTCATTGTGAATGTATTCTCGTGTAGCTGTGTGGTTATTAAATGTTATTGCAGTACGCTTAGAAAAGTTTCATCATTATATATTTTGTGGTCTATTGATAATTCGCGAAAGAAGGTTCTTGTTAAAGCTGTGGTGAAACGTAAGTCTTCTTATTTATTGAATATCCATACATATAATATAATTTAATTACTATCCACATTGAGCTCAAAACTGTCAAATGTTATTTAAGCTACAGACCAAAGATTTTGCTTGAAGTTTTATTAAACCGACCTGTTATTTAAGTCCATAACCTGGTGGTCTCATATCTTGACTTCCAGGTTTTATATCATAACATGTTATAATATTCAAATATAATAATAGGTCTTTACCTATGAAATTGCCGTATTGCAGTACAGACTTTTTCAAACAAAAAAAAGTTTTGATTGGCTATGAGTTCTAAATTCAAATTAATTTTGTTTTAAAAATATGACATTCTATTTACAAAATCAGTCTTTTGTTTATTGATTAGCGTTGTATTTTCATTACATTTCAACATTTTTCCTCATAATGGATACTTTGAAATTTCGTGTAATTATGGAATATGAGTTCCGTCGTGGCACCAACGCGGCACGAACGACCCGTAACATCAACGACGTTTACGGAGAGAACTGTACAAACGAACGCACAACCCGTTATTGGTTTGCTCGGTTCCGTTCTGGGAATTTTGACTTGAAAAATGAACCTCGTGGTCGTCCGGAAACTTTGGTCAACAATGATGAATTAAAGGTGATTGTTGAAGCTGATGAAACTCAATCTACAGCTGAGCTGGCAGCAGCTTTTGATGTTAGCATTAAAACAATATTGGTCCATTTGCGACAGATTGGCAAGATAAAAAAGCTTGATAGATGGGTGCCCCACGAACTTAACGATCGCCAGCGCAACGTACGCGTCGAGACTTGCCTTGCGCTGCTTAACAGGCACAGAAATGAAGGAATTTTGAACCGAATTGTTACGTGCGACGAAAAATGGATTCTTTTTGACAATCGAAAGCGCTCAGCAAGTTGGTTAGATCCTGGTTCGGTACCAAAGCAATGTGCAAAACGAAAAATGATCCCTAGAAAGGTGATGGTCACAGTTTGGTGGTCTAGTGCTGGTGTGATTCATCATAGCTTTTTACAAAACGGCGAGAGCATTACTGCAGATGTGTACATTGAAGAACTGACCACAATGATGGCGAAACTCGCACGTCTGCAACCAGCTTTGGTCAATCGGTCGTCTCCACTGCTACTTCACGACAACGCGCGGCCCCATACTGCACAACAGACCGTCTCTAAGCTGCATGAGTTGGGTTTGGAAGCTCTCCCTCATCCGCCATACTCACCAGATCTTGCGCCTTCCGACTATTACTTTTTCCAAAATTTGGACAACTTTTTAGCGGGAAAAAAATTCAATTCCCGAGAGGCAGTACAAAACACCTTTGAAGAGTTTGTTGTCTCCCGTCCAGCTAATTTTTTCAAGAAGGGCATCCATAAACTGCCACAGCGTTGGCAAAGACGCATTGATTGCAGGGGTGATTACTTTGAATAAAAGAAATACATAAGTTCGAAAAAAAAAATACTTTAACTTTTTTCAAACAAAACGGCAATTTCATAGGTAAAGACCTCATATAATATTCCTTTGCTGAAGATGTTCACAAAAACATTTAATGAACACGTAAGACTATCATTATGGTTGATTTCGCTTTTACATCAAACGCTTGCATTAGTTTGATAGCTCTATTAACCTTTACGGACATTCTTTGCTTCTTCTTCTCAGGTATTTCAATAAACTCTGTACCTAATTGTTTATCTGAATTATCTTTAACTGACAGCTACTATAAGGGATTTGCCATAAATGGTGTTTGCTCAGGTTAATTGTGTTTTAAATTTAAGTCATCATAGTAGCTAATCACAGTAACATCTATTATCGAACAAGAATGTTGCTGTTATTCCTTTAAAGTTTTATAATATTGAAGACTAAAATAATAAGAATCTATCTGTAAACATCGTTACAACTTCTAGTTACCCGTAAACATGGCTGTAATAACGAGAACCTCCTAACCGTTGATCTAACTGTTGATGTTATAAAGATAATGAGCTGATTATTGGAGATAAAAGATATTGACCGAAGCCGTTTGAAATACAGTCACATACCAAAACTTTAAATCTATAACGATCGTAAAAAGACGTACACGGCACAAATGTTATAATCCTTGAGTAGTACCAACCATAATGAGAGACCTTTACGTTTAGTAACTCGACACAAATTACTGCCTATGGTACCCAAAAACAACACAAAACATAAAGAAGATCCAGAACTCAAAACGTAATTTAAAATAACTGTCATGTTAAAAATAATTACCGTACACGAGGTCCTCATTACTATCCTACAAAAGCTTACGTTACTTGGTCTTACGCAAGCGAACCAACTGGACGGGCAAGCACCAAGTATGGGATGATGACACCAAAAGACAATAAAATTGGTTTCGATTGAATTCTGTTGAGATGTGTGAATGATTTTAGTGTTTTGAAGGGACGGAATAGGGCCAAGGTATGTTAGTTTGTTGTAATTTGGTTGTTTAAAGCTTCAATATGGAAGTGGGCGAGCACCACTTGGAGAACTGCCAAAGGCAGTCGCTGCCTTAAAAATTAAAAAAAAGCTTATTAGTTTAGTAAATAATTTTGGACTCTTCATATCGAAACATTCAATTTAATCTTGAAGGGTTTGATGCTTAAGTATTACTGATCTCATCACAAATCTTCAAATTAAACTCATATAACATTAGATGTACCTTAGGCTTCTATTCCACGAATCATTAAAATGCTACTTATGTTTAAATAAGGTGTCCTAACACCACATTATAAAGCAGTTAACACAAAACCCTAATGGTCGTTGATCTTAAACCTTGGAAGTCCACGTAATCTTTCACCAGTTTCTGGCCAAACTGGTTGGAGCTTACTTAATAATATTGTTTCTAACCTTTAATTTGTGTATACCTTTCTTTGAACTTCTAATAAAGGTATGTAATTCTTAAATTTTTGGGTACGGTCTTGGTAACTGGCGTTTTGTGGCTGACAAGTGCTGAGTACTTGACTGTATTTTTCCCCTAATCTACCCTTAGGTTATTCGCAATGTTTCTAGTCTAGAGAAGCATCTTGAACAAGGGCCTGAGACTATTGACCTACCTAACAGCAGTATGTATGTTCTTATATGAATAAAATTGAAAGTAGGGCCTAACAGCATGCGTAACTAGTCTTTATGCATGACTGATCAAAATGCGCTGTGAGGTCATGCGTACATATTTGAAATGCAAGAACTATGAGATTTGACTATCATATTCCCAGGCGTAAAAATAAATAAAAAAGCTTCCAAAAATAAAGAGTGACCAGCTGCCGACTTAATATCGAAAACGATGACCACAGTTATTAAGAAAAAGAGAAAGACTTTAATGAAAGCAACGATTTTATCAATGTAGGTGTATATTTAAGTCAATTACCCTCTGAAAATGATACGGGTAATAAAGATGTAAAAGATTTTATCTTCAAAAGTATTTGTTTCAAGTTTCCTTTTGAACCAACAGTAAACCAACAGTAATTTTTCACTGAATCCTTTACATTTGAATCCGTTTCGAAGGACGCTTAAAAAAGGCTGATATGTCAAAATAAAAATAATACAAGTAGGTACACATTTCAGCTTTGAAAATCAACATTCAAATAAATTATTTTAAAGCATGACGCGAACACATAAATCAAGTAGGCTTTGAACTGTAAATGAAGGCAAATTGGTCAGTATAATAGATGTAATAAACAATGACGAACAACACCTCAAAAAGTTAATAGATTGCTAAAAGATTACCCTGCCTGGAGGCATTACTGGTATTAACTACTATTGCTGATATTATGATTCCGGTAAATACAAAGGTGAAGGTCGATGAGCTTTAAATTATTTAATGTCTGTAATTAGCGTGAAACTCTACGGCGTGATGACAGATAGTTTTATATTAACTAATGGAGATGTAATAATAATAATAATAATAAAAAAAAAAAAAAAAAAAAAAAAATACGCTGGCAATACTAAAGTCAAGACGTCTTTCAATTTCATTACAAAATTTTCACCAATTTTAATTTTTAAACAGTTTCTTTTATAAGCCTGATACCCGATTTTAATACGAAAATAAATTATTTATCTATCAATCTTCAATAGCACCTTAAAATGCAAGAAAGCTCCTTAAAAATACAACAAAGAAAAACTGGTACAAAAATGACACATGACATAATATGTGTCATGTAAGAAAATCCTTAACAAAAATGAAGTGAAGAAAGACGATGTTGACCAGATCAGCTGCTCGAAGAGCACGCCTACCGCCTCCGGACTCGTCGCCCCGCTCCGCCTCGCCGCCGCCGGAACCCAGCTTCACCGTGAGTGCTGTGACGCCGGCCGTGGCAGTTGCGTCGAGCGACAGCGACGAGTACTTCTCTCCGCCCACGACGCCACCACCTGCTCACTCTCCGCCTGACCGCCGCCGCGTACGGACGTGCCGCTACCTGCTCGCATTCCCGCTCGCTATCAGTGTGTGTCATCGGTTCGTCGCTTCCCAGTGTCGTGACGTCATCAGTAGTCTCTTGACTACACCCCCGAACAATTGTTGTCTTTTTATTAAGACAGCACTTGCTCATTGTGCTTCGGATATTATTCCGATTTAACTTCCTTTGCCCCATCAGGGAAAAGTCCTCAGTTTCGAGGTTCTTGGTGGGAAACCTAACGGTGACAACGAAACCAAGAGAGGGTGGTGACCCAATCCGCCCGCTTAACCCCTTCAGGGTCTAAGTGAAACAATTGGGCTCCGTCGCGAACGTGTGCGCCGCCGATTTACTGTGCTAGTGTTTCCCGTTTCAACAAGTTCCTGAAAGCAAAGTTCCCTGGACTGGAGTTGGAGTTGCTACCAAGCCCGGACCCTCGGACTGTGGCTGCGGGAAGGTTGAAGTGGGTGAGTCGCTGGACCCAGTAAATTCCCTACATAATTGTGCAAGGAATTAGGTTGTTAGGCGCGCTGAGCTTCACTCAAATGTCTGCTAACTCTTAGCAGATAGCATGGCCCTTGACGCGGATGATGAACGCCTTGTTGCGTTTTTCAAACGCGTTGTCCTGAAAGACAAAGATTTTCTAAAGAAATATGGGTCCGATATCGCTGCCTTGCAGCAATCCAGTATTGCCGTCACTGACTTCAGTGACGCGCTCGAGAGCCCTTTGTCGCCGCCACCTGCCGACAGAGGCTTACCGCCAGCCGTCGCCGCCGCGATTAGGGCTACTCCAAGACCCATTCTTGTGAAACCCATTGTTTCGCAAACAAAGGTCCAGCCCGCATCTGCGTCCATTGTTCCCGTTTCCGAGAACATGGACAAAGGCTTACCGTCAGTCGTCGCCGCCGCGATTCCGGCTAAACCGAGACCCATTGTTTCGAAACCTTTTGTTTCGCAAACAAAGGATCAGTCCGAACCTGCGTCCATTGTTCCCGTTTCCGAGAACATGGACACAACTGAGCCAATCTCCGACTCAGAGTCAATTTTAGACGCGTGCTCTGCCTCCTCATCCTCTGAAGACGACTATCAAGTCGTCGGAAAGGGCAAGAGGAAGAAGGGCAAAAAATCCCAGGCCGCCATGGCCAAAAAGATCGTCGCGCTCCCTTCTGCCCCCTCTCCCGAGGCGTCCCGTCTCACCTCCCCGGTCCCCGCACCAAAGTCCGCCGCTGCTCATACCAGCAGGCCAACAAGCCCTAAGGCTAACCCTTCAGCCGCTTCGTCAAAGAAGCTGAAGCCCCCTCCCCCGTTGTTCATTCAGGACAAAGGGAAATGGACAGACGTGTCCAAAATGTGCAATGAGCGCCGTATTCAATACACTAGCGCGAAAAGCACCCAACAGGGTATCAAAGTGGTGGTCCCTACGACCACCGACTTCAGGGAACTAACCCGTCAATTGATCGGTAGGCGCATAGCCTTCCATACCTACTCTCTTCCAGAGGAGAAGCCCACCCGCGTGGTGATCAGGCGGATCCCGAAGGAAATCCCCACGGAGGACATCCTCAATGACCTCCTAGGCCAGGACATCCCGGTCGCAGCCGTCCACCGCCTTCATAAGGCGAGAGGTGGAGACCATTACGATATGGTACTGGTCATCTGTGACCCAGTAGAAGGTCACCACCCAATCTTCAAAGTGAAGTCGGTTTGCTCCCTGACAGGCATCTCAATAGAGAAGCCCTACCGCTCAAGCGTAGTCGGACAGTGCCACCGCTGCCAGATGTACGGTCACAGCCAAGCCAACTGCCATGCGCCGCACAGATGCGTAAAGTGTCTAGGCGACCATGGCACGGCAGACTGCCCCCGTCCCAAAGACAAGTCGCTTTGCACGGAGCCACCGAGCTGTGTGCTTTGCGGCCAGTCGGGCCACACGGCCAACTACCGCGGCTGCTCAAAAGCCCCCAAAGGCTCCTCCTCTAACCTGGTGAAGCGTGCAAGCGCCCGCCAACAAAGAGAAAGCCCATCGGTGAGGCTACCTTCTGCCCAGATGCCGGAGAGACTCAGCCCTCAGAGGCCCTCTCCCTGGACCACGCTAAACCACCAGAAAGCTTTCCCGGCTCTCAGTAAAGCAAAGTCCAGCCCCATCCCCGGGCTATTAGATGCCCCTGTCCCCACTCCCGCGGCCCAAGCGAGTGCACCGGCGCCCGCTCGTCCCACGCCACCTGGCCCCGCGGCCGTGGACCCCTCTCACAACGTAATTTTAGAATCGTTAGCAGAGTTAGTCACCCCCGAAGCAGACCGCATGGCGGCTGATCTCAGGGCGGCTAACACTGGTGGCGATAAACTTAAAATTATCCTCAAGTCCCTACTAAAGTTAGGCGACCTCCTCCGCAACCTTAATCTCGACTAACTCCAATGGATAATACAAGATTAACGTGCACCAAACCCCGATCCCTAAAATTAGGGTACTTTAATGCCAATGGCATTAGAGGCCAGCGTGATGAGATCGCCACCTTCCTCCGCGACCATCAAATTGATATCCTCCTCGTACAGGAGACCTTCCTCAAGCCCAGTCACCGCGATCCGAGAATTGCCAACTATCGCATAGTTCGCAACGATCGGTCACGCTGCCACAAGGGCGGTACTCTAATCTATTATAGAAAAGAACTGCACTGCATCCCTTTAGATCCCCCTCCCATGGAGTCTCTACTCGAGACCTCAGTGTGTCGACTAGGCATGACCGGCCATCAACCGATCACTATCGCGTCTGCGTACATCCCTCCCGGCGGCACGTCCGAGGAGCACACTCTGTTCACCGAAGACCTTGCCGTCCTCTTCGGCTTGAGCGACTCCGTTATCATAGCGGGCGACCTCAACGCCAAACACCCCGCCTGGAACAGCACGACGACCTCTGCCAGAGGACGTCACGTGTATAACCTGGGCGAGTCCCTCAACTTCGATCCCATCGCTCCTATGGAGCACACCCACTATCCCCACGACCCCGACCAACGTCCGGACGTTCTCGACATAGCGCTACTCAAGAATGTCAACCTTAAGTTGCATTCTATCGAGACTTTACATGAGCTTAACTCAGACCATCGACCAGTGCTCATGCACTTAGTTCCCCGCTCGGGTCCTTCTGACCCCAGCCAGCCCCCGCCGACCCAAGTGATAACCGACTGGAGGAAAGTCAGCGAAAAGCTGAAATCCACCACGTCGCCTCACCTGGAGGCCATCCCCGACCACATAGTCTCAGTCGCTGACACGACGGCCGCCATCAACTCGTTTACAGAACACGTGCAATCCGTACTGAAGGACTGCTCACGGGAAGTCCCAGCAATGAGCGATCAACGCTGGATACTACCCGCTGACGTACGTGAACTGATAACCGAAAAGAACGCGGCCATCCGTGCCTACAGCAGCTTTCCCTGCGAGGCAAACAAAGCCCACATGCGTAATTTACAGCGTGCTGTAAAGGATCGCACCAGTGAGCTTCGTAATAATCAATGGGACAAAACGCTAAGCGAACTCGAGCCTACCCACCTAGCCTTCTGGCAGCTGCAACGCAAGTTGCGCTCCACCGAAGAGGCTTCGATGCCTCCCCTCACCCGACCCGATAAGAGCGTCGCATTCGACGACTCTGAGAAGGCCGAATGCCTAGCCGACAGCCTGGAGTCCCAGTGCTCCCCCAGCTCTCAACCAGTAGACAAGCGACATCTCGAGGAGGTGAACGCATTCGTCGAACGTAGAACCGCCCTGCCCCCCGAAGAAGACCCTGATGATCCTCTGCCTCCGGTCACAGCTGACGAAGTGCAAGACATCATTAACAAACTTCAACCGCGGAAAGCACCCGGCTCCGACGGAATCACCAATAGGGTGTTCAAACTCCTCCCCGCTCAGCTCGTCGTGTTAATGGCGGCCATCTTCAATGGCGCCCTGAGCAACAACGCGTTTCCCCAAATATGGAAAGAGGCCACGGTCATCGGTTTCGCCAAGCCAGGCAAACCCAAGTCTGATCCTTCGAGCTACAGACCTATCAGTCTCCTGAATGCACTCGGAAAAATCTACGAGAGACTTATGTATAAGCGACTCAAAGACTTCGCCGAGGCTAAGAGTCTCATCCCCAACGAACAGTTCGGCTTCAGGACCGGACACTCATGCATTCAACAGGCCCACCGCATCGTAGAACACTTGAGCGCTGGCTTCCAGCGTGGAGCGATGACGGGTGTGTTGTTTTTCGACATAGCAAAGGCATTCGACAAAGTCTGGCACAACGGCTTATTATATAAGCTGTACAAACTGGGAGTGCCAGACCGTCTTGTGCTCATCTTACGAGACTTTTTGTCGGATCGCACCTTCCGCTATCGCATCGGGAAGGCACTGTCTTCCCCTCACCCCATTAGAGCCGGAGTCCCTCAGGGCTCCCCGCTCTCTCCCCTTATCTTTACTCTGTTCACCAGTGACATCCCCAAGAGCAAGAAGGCACAGTTAGCCCTGTTCGCGGACGACACGGCCATCTATTACACTGGCCGTAGTCACGACGCTATTTACAGCACCCTCCAAACCTCAGCCAACGTCTTAGGCGCTTGGTTCCGGAAATGGAGAATCGAGGTGAACCCCGACAAGAGCCAGGCAGTTCTTTTCTCTAAACCGCGTAAAAATAAGCCACCCGCGCTCAGCCCGATCACTATGTACGGTAAGCCTATCCCTTGGGAGAAGCAAGCCAAGTACTTAGGAGTCTTACTTGACAACCACCTGTCTTTTGCGGCGCACATCAAAGCAGCTCGCGACCGAGCTGCCTTTGCTATGGGTAGGCTTCATTTCATGATTTCGACAAAAAGCAAGTTGTCACTCAAGTGCAAGTTGCGCCTTTACACCGCGGTGATCCGCCCCATTATGACGTACGCTTGCGTCGTGTACGCTCACACCAAGCCTAAGTACATCCATAGGATGCAAACCTTGCAGAACCGGTTCTTACGTAGAGTCACGGGAGCCCCTTTTTATGTCCGTAATGACCGTCTACACGTAGACCTTAGAATGCCCACCGTCCTTCAGTTTATGAAACGTCTTTCGAAGCGTTTCTTCGATAACGCCATTAAACACCGTAATCCCCTGATCGCAGCGGCCGCCCGTTACGAACCCTCGCGCATTAGTACAGTACGCCGTCCTCGGCATACCCTCGTCACTCCCGATGATGCTATCACCCTCCTCCAGGAGAGTAGCAAAGAGACTAGCACTATTAAAAAGTTCAGACACAAACCGCCGTCTTTCCGACCTCGCCGTCGAGGTCCGTCGCGACGTCCCGGTCCATGCCCTCCCCGACCCTCGCTCGAGCCAGCCCGCGATGCTGTGCCAGTAGTTTTAAATCAGCCCCTTAATAATGATATCATTCAGATCCAGCCTGTCCCCATGCAGTCCTCCCCCAGCGACGCCCTAAGCCGAGGCTCGTACCCCACAGGGGGTACCCTTAGCGTGTAGTCGCTTAGTTTGTAAGTTTTATGCCCTGGCTGGAGGCCTTACTCTTAAGGCATCCACAGGATAGTCCGGTTAAGCAGACGACAACCTCCTAGGTTGAACTGCGAGATGCCATTCCCAAAAAAAAAAAAAACCACCACCTGCTCGTCGACGGGGAGGACGCCGGCCGCCGGACGGTTTAGGACCTCGAGGCCCACCGGCCTCTGATAGGGTCCCAGCTCCCGGCGGAAGTGTGCAGCGCATGCGATGGACTCAAGCCTATTTTTTATATTTTTAAATGTTTTTTTATTCTTTTTGTTTTTTAAGAAATATTTAAAAATGTAATTAATAAGATGAAAAAATGAATAAAGGTATAATAATAATAATCAACCCATCATCACTGACAGGACTATTGTAGCCAATAAGCCTGATATAGTGGTGATGGATCGATCAGAGCGGCGCGCAATGATTGTTGACATAACGGTTCCACATGACGAGAACCTCGTGAAGGCCGAGAAAGATAAACAAATCAAGTATATTGACTTGGCTCGCGAGGTTGTCGACATGTGGCCTGTTGACTCAGCGATCATTGTGCCGATAGTCGTATCAGCCAATGGCCTAATTGCCAAGAGCCTCGACCAATATCTGATGAGGCTCTCGTTAGGCAGCTGGATCAAGGGCTTGATTCAGAAAGCGGTACTCCTGGACACGGCTCGTATTGTTAGGAGGTTCCTCTCTCTGGAGCCCTGACCGCCGGTAGCTTGGACCCTGTTCCCGATACCGGTGGGCTACTATTTTTATATTTTTAAATGTTTTTGTATTTAATTTTGTAAAAATATTTAAAAATGTAAAATGAATGTTTAAAAAATTAATAAAGGGAATAATAATAATAATAATAATAATTTATTTCAGAACATAATTCCATATAAAATGATTAGTACGGCTTAAAAACTATGTTAATACCTTAGAACTACTTATTTAACGTACATTGAACAGGACAACGCCAGAACTATGCACCTTATTCCAGTGCCGCACAATAGGACACTCCACCCTTTCTGTTATGGTGTTTAGAAGGCCGTTGGGGCTGCCCCGCACACGACACATCAGGGAGGCCACTCTCTTGCGCACGACAGCCCTAAAGCAGTCGGTATTGGCCTCCGCAAACATCCCCGATGCACTACAGTAACGCGGCAACCCCATCAACATCCTAAAACCATTATTGTAAAGGACCCGCAGGGCATTGAAAGCCTTCTGCGTATAGCGGACCCACAGGCTGCAGGTGTACATTGTTTGGCAGTACGCCTTAAATAGAGTAATTTTAACATCTTTTGTGCACCTCGCAAACCTGCGCGCCAGCATATTGCATCTAACTGCCAATGCCCTGCGTTCCCTCTCAATATCCAAGTCATCCGAGAGGTCCTCAGTGACCCAGTGCCCCAGGTATTTGAATTTGGTGACTCTACTCACCGGAATTCCTCCAAGTCTAACAGGTGGGATGGTCGTGGGAGTTTTATTACCCGCCATAAACACAAGTAGTTCACTTTTTTTGTTGTTGTACCTGAGGCCATGTGACACTGCGTACCTCTCACAAATGCCTATGAGCATGTTGAGGGCCTTAACAGATGGGCTCAGCAGCGCCATATCGTCGGCGTAGCTAATGTTATTCATACAGTTGCCATCCACTGAACAGCCGACACCAGCCTTACTGAGCTCATCTATCAGTCCATTAACGTACAGGTTGAAGAGACGTGGTGACGTCAGGCCTCCCTGCCTCACTCCACACTCCAACCTGTACTCTGAGGAAAATGAGCCCTCCCACTTAACATTATTGGATTGGTTGCCGTACCAATATCTCAGTATGTTGATCATGTCCCTGGGAGAACTGGTTTCTTCCCGGAGCTTATCCCACAGCACATTATAAGACACAAGGTCAAATGCCTTCGACAGGTCCAAAAAACAGCCAAAAATAGGCGTAATGCTTGATGCAAAAAAAAAATGGTTAACATAAGCTTTTATCTTCATTCCCAATCACAGCACTGGTTTTTCAATCAATTTATTCTGACAGGCTATCGCAATCTATAAACAAATATAATAATTATTATTACTAAACATTATCCAAAGGCTCAAGACCATTTTACTAACAAATCTAACATTTAACTCATCCTCCCTTTCACCAATTATTACAAAACCAAATTTACACAATATTATCATTACACGTACTTCCAAAATCCTACCACCCGAAATCGAGTCTTTGTCAAAACTTAAATCATCGATCACAGCTCCCTACAATTTATTATTGACAACGTCTAATTTATAAAACATTAACAAATATAAAGCAAACAATGGATTCTTCATCATCGTATGATAAATTCAACTGTGACATAAGGGCCACTTGACACCAATCTGTCTGTTTGTTACTTTACCAATGTTAAGCACTTATATCTATAAATGGTTTACAATTCAAGAGCCTTATTGTTTTGGAGTTTAATTTGGATTTTGAAAAGCATTTTATGCTTCATTATCTGTCTATTTTTCATCCCACATAAGTTCTTCATCATCCTTGTATTTGTGGCTGTCAAATTTCGTTGGACTTCAAGTACTGCTTGAAAACCACTTCAAGTGTCTCATTGACTTCTGCCTCAATAACGCCTATGAATATAAACTCTTGAGGATCAAGGTTGTCGAAGAATTATGGTTATAGCACTTCACCTTACTGGCCTTCAATTGTTTCAATAAGAGTTGGGTCGATTATCATCATTATGATATTTACATCCAGTATAACTGTGTTGTCAGGCTTGGTGGATGGCAAGCTTGCTCTTAAAATCAATTTGATATTTAGATAGGACTCATACCTTCATCAAATATCACTGATGTGACTTCTAAACTACAGTAATCAAGGTTTTTGACCTGTCTTCAAACGAAATCGAAATTAATGATGATTGAATTTGTACATGATGAAGAAATTAATATATCATTGGAATTAAGAAACGCCATTAGCTTACACAAGCCAACTTTGCATCATGTTATTACGCTATAGTTTACTTTAAACTTGCCTTGGTATTGACTATTGGTTCTATTTGACTTTGAATTAATTATCTAATAATCTGAACGTTCGATGTGATAAGTGGCGTGACCTGTAAGTGTCATTATTAATATTTGATTTTCGCTGTTATGTGTGAGATGCAACAAGATTCATCTAACAACCTTACTTATGTTCTCATCGATATCTTTTGCTGAGTTTTCCTTTTCAACTTCTACCGGTCCACTAGGACATATTTTTCAAACAGAATTGCAATGAACTATTGTGCAAAATATTTCTCACTTATTAACTCAGTCAACATTAGAAAGCTTTACGATAAATTCGATTCTTACCTATTTATGGGCCCTAATGAAGACCGATGTCCAAATTCACAGGACAAAGGGTGTAACAAAGTTGCAAAGATACTTATTTTTCTTAACCACTTTGCTAACAAGTTGCGAGCTGTTTCAAATCGATTCGTTACGATTGGAACATGTTCTTTTATCTTAATAGGACGAGTCAATCCCCAAACAAGCGCTGAAACTGGCACAGTTACTGTTGTAACCTTATGAGTTGTGGTTCAAGTTGAAATCAGAAATGTTTTGGAGTTTCTAGGACCAACACTTGATGTGCTCCTTAGTACCGATTGAGTTTAGTTATTTGTATGATATGAGCCAAACTTAGAATGGGATGTGGGGTAAAGTCAAAGAACCGAGTGTTGCGGTTTATTTTTTTGGAAGTTCATGTTTAGCAGTAGATAACGGTAAACTGAGTTGAAAGATTGATGTGTTACTAGTGCTTTCGGCTTTGACGAAAATGTTTTTCGAGCAATATTATGGTAAACAAGGAATTCGTTTCAAAACACATTCAATCAGATAAAAACCTAGGAATCCCGTCACTTTTAGCATTTCATTCATCACCAGTAGCGCACGTCGTGTTTACAAGCTGTCGCAACTTGGGGTCAGTGCTGACTATTATATATCTTAAGTAAATAATTACTTGGGTAGACGATGTCGTGTGACCTTCGGCGGCATTTGTTAATTTTTGTGTGTCATCTGCTAATGTATATGACCTAGGGATCGCTGCCCGTTCGGTATTTGTATCCTTCGAAATGTTTACTGATTTCGTTTACATTTATATCTAAAACGTTGATTAAGTTGGGGCGGGGCTATGTTTAACGCCAAGTTTGAAAAATACAACAATGCAGATGTTTTTCAAGCGTCTTATTAATATTATTTGTTTTAAGTGTCCAACCTGCTGTTTATCTATCATTATTGTTAACAAAAACTGAATTGACAAGATCACTGCGTTAATATAGTGTCATTTAGAAGGCAGGTTATAGACCCATAACCCACCACTACAACTTTAAATATAAGCAGATATAAGCAAAAACCAGAGCCAACAAAAAGTCGACGCTCGACGGTATTAGTTGTAAAATGCTCGGAAAATTGTAACCTACTTACAAACACTTGTATATTATGTATGTAGGTAAACACATAGATACCACATGAGTAACTCATTACAATTTCCGTCAATGGACAAAAGAAAATTAGTTATGTAGAAGACGTTCGTGTGAAATACTGTCTGTTTGTCTGGTCTAGTATTTTGTCATTGTTAGGTTAAAGTTTAAACTATAAGACGTATTGTTTGATAATTAGATGGCTTTTTGGGGTAATTTCTTTTCCTTTTCCAAGTTTCTGAAGTTCTAATTGGTTTTTCACTTAGTGTTAATGAGTCGCAACTTTCTATTATTCATTATCTACAGCGTCTTATATTTATTTGTGCATCCACATTACTACGATCACTGATCCATCTGCATGGGAATGGGTTATTGTACATTCGTCACAAAGTAAGTTCGCCACGGCAAAAAGTATGTGTAAATTCTCCACATTTGTATTTTCATGAATCAAATTTGTCATATATTAATTTTGATCGTCAAATTGCAGTGGTTGAAATCACATCAGCAGCATAACAGCCGTTGCCGTTTTGCTTATAAAATATAGGTAGTATTGCCAAATGTCGTTTAAACGGTCAATCAATACTACATAAGAAAAGTGTACTCCGACCGACATTAAATATAATCGTGAAACTGTAAGGCTCTTACGAGAAGAGGGTGGAATGCAGGCAACGATTGACGGATGAAGTAACAACAATACATTATATCAAAGCTATAATTACCATCAAACTGAGGAAGAATTCATTTCTTAAATCGAAATTCGGTAATTCTCAATCAATACAATACCCATAGCGTTATCTCTATGATCGAATGCTTAGATTACCAAACGATTAATTTTGCACATTCTAACATTATGCCAAAACTATTGTTTGTACCGTCATGGGTAATTAAATGCCCACCAACGCGCCGACGTGCGTCTAATTATCTGTAGAAGTTATTAACATGTTTGCACCTACTACCGAAAGGTAAAAAGAATTTGGCCGTTGCAATAGGTAATGCTTCATCGAAAAAGAATTTCCCGTGTATGATTCTGTAAAAATAGAAAACCAGCTAAAAAATAAGAAATAAATTATGAACATTTTTATTATTTTTATTGGTTTTGGTGAAAAATTGTACATCGTTGTAGTTTCAAGAATAATCGGAATGGTTAAGAAATTTTTATCAGGGTTGAAAAAAACGAATTTTTTATAAGTTTTTTTGAGTTGGATGTATGTTTTGATAGTTAAGTAACATTAGAAAACGTTGTCGCGATGATTAGTTGTTGAAATTAATTTAATGTGTGTAGTTTTACTATAGTGATAATGTAGGTACTTATCTATTTTTTTATCTTCATGTATTAACTAATAATAAAAAAGATGGACAGTAAAACAGTGAGGTTTGTCCTCATGTATATCAGAAAAAAGGGTTATAATTATTGATGTTTTTGTAGTGGGTATTTACCACGGGGAGTCCAGACCGGTCGTAGGGGATATTGCCATAATGACCACCCTTGGAAGATGGAGTTAAGGGCAATATGTTGTTTTTATTAGAAAGGAGGAAGATGAAATCCATCCGTAAATGGGTCATGGATCATAAATGGGTGTTAATGAGTTATTGTTTGCTTAAATAGAAGCCAACGATTTACTTTTATTAATTTAACATAACATCACGCCTGTAATATCCGAAGGAATAGGCAGAGATGTCCCTAATAGTAGTCCCACATTTCGCCAGTTATGATTAGGGTGTAATAGGGGAAGAGCCTACCATCAATCTTTATTCAATTTTATTATTTAAACTAAATTCGCAATTCTGCAATTTCCATTACAAGTAATGATTAAAAGCGGATAAAATGAAGGATAACTAGTGATTACGTATAATAAGCAATCAGCCAACAAAATCGGTTGCATACGACTCTGTTGACTTAATCAAATCATTGTTAGTGACAAAATACTTCATCAGTGTCATTGTGTGGTCCAAGTTACAAGGTTGTAGCGAGTAAATATTTTGAATTGAAATGATTAATATGCTATTTAGTGGTTAGACTTAATTGTTTAATTTACAAATTAATGTTGCTTGTCAGTTTAATTTTATAAGATATTTTTTTTCTGATATATGGTAAAAATGAATAATGTCGCATTCATAATATTAAAAAAGATGAGTTCCATGAATTAGTCATTTTAATCAGACCCAATTAGTTCGCTAAAAATATTTACTCAGATACTCTATAGTAAAATAGTTACTCAGAAATTAAATTATCCAAGAATAACAAGTTGTTAAAAACGACACTTTTAAACGATTTTGTACTGTAGGTTTTTGTTTGTTGTGTGTGTACTTATAACAATAATCATGAATATGAGTAATCGTGATAAGAGCCATCAGATTACTTCTTTTTTTTTTGTAAACTTACAAACCGATTATCCTTGGAAAGAGTATCTTTTGCGTTTTACTACACCAATTTAAAACATCAAGAAGCCTACTTAATTTCCCAACGCCGAATAAACCCATAATAAATCGATTAATTTAAAAAACAAAACGAGGCAATAAATCGATTCATAAAATTTTACGGCAGTTGACGAAAGCTCTTACCTTGGGCCAGACGACATACAAGTAGAATTCTACCAATGTGGTGACCGGTACGCCTTGAGCTTCTTCAACGAAATGTGTTTCACTGACGCATAAAAGAACAGTTGTAACTCTTTAACAACATTCCTATGTTTGTTGTTTTAAATACCTTATTTGATTGAAAAAGTGTAATTTTTCTTTAGCTGACTTCATTGATTCGAAATTGTCACGACAACCAGTCGTTTATCGTTCTTTTTTCAAGCGCCTGTGGAATTTGTTTTGGTGATATCGCTTAAGGGAGATAGAAAATATCTTAGTGAAAAGTATGAATGTATGCACTTTTGGGGTAAACTCATAATTTTGAAAGACGTCATATTTTTGGTGAACTTTTATTGTTCTATAAGAATGATTTCGTTTTTTAATCCATAATAGTGGCAATAAAATATGGGTTGGGTGGGACTGGTTTCTTCGTTGCTGCGAAATGCAGAAATATGACTGATTGAAAAACATCTCTGACAGGCGCTTTTGGAAGCGCTCTTCGTAAATACACCACGATAGTTTTTCAGTTTAAACACATATTTAGGATAAAACCCAATTTCATAAAATAATTAAGAAAAATGTTGGCCTTGACCCAATTTTAGCAGAACCTAGAATTAATTTATATAGGTGGGAGCTTAGTGACTGGAATATAACTACTAGGCATTCCACATCAGAGTACTTCTGGGCTCTGCAGCAGCTGCATAAAACCAAATTGCGATACTTGTAACCATCGTTGTAATTTAAATTTTATGAAATAATTATTCAGAGTATTAAAAATAGCCGTGCATTATTAATTAATATTTAAATGATATTGACATTATTCGTTGCATAAGATGTTATGATTAATAGGTACGCACGATGTCAAATGACCACGAGGGGGTCAAACGTTTCCAAAGTTAATGTTTCGAAATATGGGCCTTGACATGGAGATTTAAATTAATAAGATTAGGGGAGATGATTGTCCATAATTTAATAAATATCCTATAATTTGTGCACGAACCATGAATTTAATTCTAAAATAAAATACTTAATCTTGTCGAGACGCTCACTTTAAAAATATTAAACATCGCATCTGAGAAATCAATTTAAATTATTATCTTGTAGTCTATAATTAAGGTTGCTTTTTTGAATTTTTTTTACCTCTGTCTTTTTGAATAATAGTCATCTCTTTGTCCAACAATTATAATAACAATTGTTAAATAACATGAGAAACCTACATACACAAGCAACCACTTTTGTTCTCGTATTTTTATCATCACAATTTCTAACCCCAAAATTCTTCGTTATTCCAGAGGCTGTCACTGCATCTGGCAGTGGTGCTGCTGGCAGTGTACCACACCTGCAGAGCAGAGCGAGAAACGCGAGCCATCCAGTTCAACTCGGCCCAGAACTATGCGGTGCTCGGCTCCCCTATCTCCGCAAACCTAGATGAAGATGGATACTTCTACCCGAAACCGAAGATCCCGTTCCCTCCGCCGCCGCCCCCACCGCCACCTACGAGGCCTCCAACGCTGCCTCCACCGCCACCGACTAGGCCCCCAACGCTGCCCCCACCACCGGTGACGAGGCCTCCGATAACTCAAACAACCGGATACTACTATGAGACTCCTCGGATTCCGTTCCCGCCACCGACCAGGCCTCCGCCACCTCCGCCGCCGCCGCGCACTCCTCCACCACCACCCCCGACAAGGCCCCCACCACCACCTCCTCCGCCGCCAACGAGGCCCCCTCCTCCACCCCCACCACCACCAACTAGACCTCCCCCGACCTACAGGCCTCCTACCACAGGCTACTCGTACCAAACACCACGTGTCCCGTTCCCACCACCCACGAGACCACCGCCACCACCACCACCACCCCCGACCAGGCCTCCACCTCCGCCAACAACGAGAAGACCCCCGCCGCCTCCACCACCACCCCCAACAAGGCCCCCTCCCCCACCCCCACCGCCACCAACAAGACCTCCACAGACAACAGGATACGTGTACGACACTCCTCGTATACCATTCCCTCCACCGACCAGGCCGCCACCACCTCCCCCGCCGCCACCGACAAGACCTCCTACTCCACCACCAACTAGACCCCCTCCTCCACCAACGCCACCAAGGACCCCACCACCACCACCTCCAACAAGACCCCCTCCCCCTCCTCCACCACCACCAACCTACAGACCACCAACCACAGGCTACTCGTACCAAACCCCACGCATACCGTTCCCACCTCCCACTAGACCTCCACCACCGCCGCCACCACCCCCGACTAGGCCTCCACCTCCGCCAACAACGAGAAGACCCCCACCGCCGCCACCACCACCCCCCACTAGACCACCACCCCCTCCTCCAACAACAAGGAGACCACCACCCCCGACCAGGCCTCCTCCCCCGCCAACAACCAGGCGCCCAGTAACCTACCCTACCTACAGCACTATCTACAACAACTTCAGAACCACAGGTTACACCTACCCAACCCCAGCAGTACCGTTCACTTATCCAACGACAACCAGAAGGCCTTACATTCCTCCTGTAACGCAGCCGACCACCCAGAGAACGTTCCCTCCTATAACGTATCTGCCTCCGACTACAACAAGGAGACCTCCGCCGCCCCCGCCCCCTCCTACTAGGCCTCCAACTTACAGAACACCCTCAACTTACCTTCCCCCTCCACCACCAACCCGGCCACCAACTTATTTGCCCCCCCCGCCACCAACCAGGCCTCCTACCCCACCACCGACAAGGCCCCCACCCCCACCAACCACGAGGGCACCAACAACCTATCTGCCACCCCCACCTCCCACCAGACCCCCGACAAGGCCTCCGCCACCACCAACTAGACCACCACCAACACCACCGCCGACATTCAGAACGACAGGCTACGACTACCCAACACCTAAAGTACCGTTCACCTTCCCTACCACAGCGAGACCTACAACGAGACCGCCAGTGTACATTCCCCCTCCAACTACAAGAGCGCCGGTTTACATTCCTCCTGCAACAACTAGACCTCCAGTATACATTCCTCCTTCGACAACTAGGCCACCAATATACTTGCCACCTCAAACTACGAGAACACCTTACACTCGGCCCCCAGTGTACATCCCTCCTCAAACGACCAGAGCGCCAGTGTACATTCCTCCCGCTACAACCCGACCCCCAGTATACATTCCTCCTTCGACAACCAGAAGACCCTACACGACTCGACCGCCTTTCATCGAAGATAAGGGCTACTATTACGACAAACCATTGGTACCATTCGTGTTCTAATTTAGTATAGTTAAATAGAATCTTAATGCACCAAAATTATACTATTTTAATGAAATAAGATGATAATAGCAGGTGATAGCGATGTGTTTTGTGGGTGCGATTCCAACTCATATATAATTCCATTGGGATTTTTTTTATCTAAAAAAAAAACCATTTTATATTCTGAAGTTGTTGTCGCCCTTACTTTTTGTAAAATTATGAAAATTTCTTATTTTCTACTAACTGAATCTTACATTTTGTGATAAAAACAAATTCATACAGCTAATTTGAAAACTGAAATGACCTTACGAAATCTAATGATAAGTCATTATTGGTTGATAATTTACATATTCAGTGTTGGATACTACACGAAAATTAAGAATTTAGTCAATAAATCATACACTTAAATCTAGCTCAATGACATTCTAAATGAAAATCCAATAGAACCTTCAATAATTTTGGTGCATTCAGGTGTTAAATAAGTTGCCATAAAAATTGTGATACCAAACCAGTACTACGTACTTACAGTCGCAATAATATTAAAATAATATCTTGTTAATAATGTTTGTTTATATATTAGTAACTAGTTATATATATTGTGTAACGGTAATACTCAAAAATGAAACGCGGAATCACTGCCTTCAACTAATTCTACGTTTAAGATTGTAAAATATTTTTTTAATTAAAAAATATGAGAAATATTTGTTTGGTTTCTTTTAATATTGCCTGTCTGACTAAGAACTGTGTTGAACCCCTATTGAAGACTGCAATCATGGTTATGACCATAATGCTGAATAACTCTTGTTCTTCAGGAAAGAAACCATGAGACCCAGCACCAGCACCTTAATTGCTTAACACGGTTGCTTCGAATTTGGAAATTTAGTCAGCTCGTAAAAAACGCAATCATCATCATCATCAGCCTATAATGTTCCCACTGCTGGAACACAGGCGTCCTCACCACGCGGGTCCAATGCGGGTTGGTAGATGTCACATGTCTTCGAATTTATAGTTATAACTATGGACATGCCGGTTTCCTCACGATATTTTCCTTTACCGTTTTGAGAGCAGCGGTGATGAAATAAATTACACAAAGTAATGCGCCTGCCTAGGTTCGAACCTAAGACTTACTGCTCGTAAATCGGGGCTGCCACCACTGGGCCACCGCTGCTCTCAATGAACATAAATATCGCAATGAATTTAAGATTAAATTGTAAAAATGTGTTTCATGCATTGGAATCGAGATTGCGTTACGAATTAACACACAACACACTAACTCGGACAAAATGCAAAACGCATACGGTAGTAGTAGTTAGTGCAGATTTCACATAGAGAGCATATTGGAGACAGAGAACTTCAGTGGGAGCAAAGTATAGAATTGGTAACCCTAAAAGCTTAAGTCAAGCAAACTGATGAATTCTGAGATCACTATGAAAGTACAAGATCATAAAATTAAGCAAAAATATTCAACCAAAACCTAGAGTTTCGTTTTACTAACGTTTTTATTACCTAATAAATCAATAGAGATCGTTGAAGCGTGTAGTTCGACGACGCACTATTCATATATCATCGTTTTTATTGAATGCGCTGCGACTCAGGAATTCCTCAGTGTTCCTAAGTGAAAATACTTAAAGATATGATGACAGCTTGATGTATTAGATCTGTTATGAAATAATCGATCTGAGAATAATAACATCATCGATCATAGTGTGAAATTAATATGTAAATAATTCTGAAAATTGTAGGTGCTGCGTCTTATTCACTAAAAGTTTTCTACTTAGATTAAACTGTGTGTGTGTGTGTGTAACCACTAGACTTAGAAACCAGTGTGTGTGTGTGTGTGTAACCACTAGACTTAGAAATGTCCAGAGTCACCTCACCATAATCCATAATTCATCAAAAGCTTTTTAAATATAATTTTACGCATATAGAATGGTCGATAATAACATGCAAGTTTCCCTGTAAGGCTATATTTTGAAGACATAGTAATTAATAAAGAACCACCAAAATAAACATTGATGATTAAAATTAACATGCATGGGTTCTGTCATCCTGTGAACTGATAGTACTGCCTGGATATCAAGATCTTTACCAAAAAAAACATCCAAGGAACACCGCTGGAAAGCACCGTAGATTGAGAGCTAGATCTTCTTATTTTGAAAGCAAGTGAACTCGTTGTACTATGTTTTTTCTCTAAGATATTTGCAACACCATCTGGTGGTTTCTGATACTCAATTTGTAATCGGGTCTAGGTTTAATTTTTCTACTAATAATCATCGTCGAGGAAGTCATCTTTGGATGGAATATTTACCTCACAATAAGGTTTCAAAATCTTGGTATTTTGCTTGCCAATCTGAATCCATTCGATTATTAACATTTGATCTTTGTCATCCAACACCATAACATCACGCCTGTTATCCCGAAGGGTAAGGCAGAGGTATATAATACGTAATAGCACACCCACATTTTGCCTGTTAATTATTTTTAAGTCCCATGCAATACCGCCATCAACCGGCCACAAATCCAGAATCCGTGGGTGCTACTGAGAAATTTCTGAAGGAAAATCCCAATAATATTTTGCTCGTCCCGGGAATCGAACCCAAGACCTGATGCTCAGCAGTGGCACTTGCGACCAATAGACTAATGAAACAGTCACCTCCACCTTTCCATCGAACCCTAACGACCAAAAACAACAAAAAAAAAAACCGGCCATGCGAGTCGGACTCGCGCACGAAGGGATCCGTACCATTATTTTTAAAAAACGAGCAAAAAAATAAAATAATAAATATTTATTTTATTCTATTTTTAGTATTTGTTGTAGCATCAACAGAAATACAAAATCTGTGGAAATTTCAACTGACTAACTATCACGGTTCATGAGATACAGCCTGGTGACAGAGGACGGACGGACGGACGGACGGCAGCGATGTCTCAGTAATAGGGTCCCGTTTGACCCTTTGGGTACGGAACACTAAAAACTATTTTTGTTTGTTTACACTAGCGCACATAACACGTAACACTAGTTTCCTCACAGAAAGTAGAAAGAAACAATGTATCACGGTCCGTCATAATAAATACAATACACCCGTTATTACTTACCACTGCTCATCATTTTCACGTTATCGACGCCTCAACGGCTGTACGGATTGGAAAGTTCATTAAAATTATAATAGTGTTAATGTAGGTAAGGTATCTGCAGTGGTGTGATGTAATGGATATTGAACAATAATGCTGAGATCTGTAAAGTGATAGAGCGATCAATCTGAATAGACGAATATGATCCAATTGACAGATCCAAAACGACAAGTTTTCAGTTAACGATTTGATTGTCATCCAGCCACTATATTGCCAATAATGGGGCCGAGTGGTGTTTAAGTTGCCTATGTCCAGCAGTGCAGCAGTGTCCAGCGTTGCACTGCTGTAGGCTGATGATGATGACTTGATTCCAATGGTAATCATGCCGAATATCGCGGGCGATCTATATTAACCTAAACCTAAACCTAACCCTTAACCTAAACCTTATTGTACCTAGTGCCTATTATAGGTACAATAAGCACAATTAATTTTGGTCCGATCAGACGAATCTGGTATATAAATAATGCTTGCCACCACATACACAATTGCTTAAATCGGTCTCTAAATAATTTTAGCTTTGTATACAGAAACAGTTTTGCCTTGAGATTGTTTTGTTGTTCGTGTAGATGCACCATCATTGTTTTCATTGAGCGATAGTCTAGCTAAGTGTCTAACAAAACAATTGATGTAACATGAGCGGTACGGTTATTATGAACAAAAAGTTGCAACGTCTGAAGAACGCCAAATGACGGATAAGTGGTTTGTTTGACAATTTCAGACATAGTTAACTTTATTAATTAATTTTATGTAGCATGCAAATAAATGTTGTAAGTTTTGAAAGACACTAGAGCTAGATACTTACATCTCAAGTACTTCGAAATCAGCAGTTTAATAATGACGAAACCTACACGAGTCTAACCAATTGATAACCAAAGGAGAAATGAAAAGAAGAGCAAATAAGACTCCTATCTCCTGACAGTCGCAATACCCACCACACACCATATCAGCTAATCCTCCGAAAGTAAAGAGCGTAAAGCTAAATGAAACTCGATAATAACATATAGCTAGTGGTAATTAGGAATACGTAGCGCTGCGCTCAAGCGCGATAAGTGGGACTCATTCAGTATCATCAAGCTGAATAAAGATTGTGATCTAGCACGGGCTGTTAGACCTGTCGCACATACGGGCTGGAAATGCAAGCACTGGGATATTATAATTGTAGCGGCGTTTAACAAAACCTAGAACCTAGCGTTCTCAAATTCATAGTAGTTGATGTGGAGAGTGAGACACGTGATTGCTAATAGTTGCAGCGAGAGCACATGGATCAAATCACATGAATTTTTCATCATAAAGACCCTGACTGACACGCCATTAGTCTATGATATTTCGGGTGTTCCAGGATTACGACAGCATTAACATGTAAGGGTCTGGTCCTCGTTTCTAACACCAATTTAGCTTCCAAAGATGCTTTGTTTAGACACAGAACACTTTTAAAAAGGTCCATTCTTCAAAAAACTTATGAAACACAAGAAACAGGTCCACTGTTACCAAAGTTTTTGTGCACTTGTAGGTCATGTTTATTTAGATTGTAAGCAATCATCATCTGCCTAGCCTCTTCCCAAACTATCTTAGGGTCGGCTTCCAGTCCAACCGGATGCGGATGAGTACCAGTATTTTACATGAAGCGACTGCCTATCTAACCCCCACAACCCAGTAACTGGGTAGGTAATACGATACTCCTTAGTAAGACTGGATATCAGACTTTTGGCTTCTGACTACTTGTAACGACTGTCAAAGATCTATAAATGACAGCCGGGACCAACGGCTTAACGTGCTTTCCGAGGCACGGAGGAAACTCGGTATGTAATTATGGTCACCCATCCACGGACTAACCTCGGCAAGCACAGCTTAACCTTAAAGATCGACCCGTGCGGCTCTTATTATTTAGCCACGAGCTCCTCTTAGATAGATTAGTTAGATTGTATGCAATGCAGTCAACATTGATCACAATGACATGTTGGTGAACTACATGTGATCTCATCTTAATGTCTCCAAGATTAATTAATAAGAATGGAAGCAAAATTCACGCAAAATGATTATGCCATGTAAATGTCAGATAGGATCTTTCTCCAATAAGTTATAGTGCTATAACTTTCTTGAGACACCTTTTTAATTTATCACTGTTTACGGCTATGCACCACGTGTGTATTTCGAGGATGTTTAATAAAATTGTTTCACAATCAAATGGCGATAAGATTCGATCCATGTAATAAAGATCAGATAAAATCATTATTAATTGCCGAGACTTCTAATAAACCACTGAATAAGTAGAGTTTTTGGAATAACTTGGCAAAAGTAGGGTAGGATGCTTTCAGACCAGGAGAAGCGACGATCATTGCCTTTGCAGGGTGACTGGTGGCAGCCGAATGAGAGTTTCTAAGGATCTTAAACGATCATGATTTGAGAGGTTTAGCAGTGAACCAGAATATGTGAAGATGAAGACAGAATGATATCATAATCATGTTATTGTTGAAGATGAAGTGAACACTTCCAAACTACTGCAGCCTTTGTGTTACTGGTTCACTTACACATTAAAACAACAATTTCTAACATAATTGTCATACAAATGTTAGCAATTTGTCCACTGGAAGTCCAGTCGAATGACGCAACAATCCAACGTCAGAGCAATTGACAGCATACGACACTCTCCACTCCATTATAAAAATAAGCTGAGCAATTTATGAGATTAGTGCACATAAAACAAACAAAAATTACTTGTTTAATAACCTTACAATGTAACATAGCTAGTGATGTGAATATATTAGACATAATTGTGATTTTCACTGGTGTTACGAATATTCGTTTGTATGGGAGCGGTGGCCGGCACGCTCCGGTGACTTGCGTCCGAGCATCGTGTTGGCTAGTGATGGGATTAGAAGATGTCGATGATTTTATATCTTTAGATGATTTGATGTCTATTAGTAAATTGTGTAACATAATTGAGGTAGGTAGCAGGATGATAATGTGTTAAAGATCTGTTAAACATAATATTTTATGAAGTTTAGAATTTGAGTAATGAAGTCGGTTAACAATAAGTGATAAGTTTATCATGATGAAAAGCTACATCAAGTTGGGGTTTAAACTCAGTAATGGGTTTGGTTTACCTTTCCACACAGTAGTCTTAGAGCAGATACAAAGTCGAGATCTGTAGCATCAGACCGTTGAAAATGATGAGAGCTAAAGCTTGTTTCATACTTATTCAACAAGTTATATAGGTAATGAGAACCTGTTTTTGGGAACAACCTCGGCGTTTTTTTGGTTGTAGTTACCATTGGTTTTCAGGAGTTGCAGCTCCTGAAAATCAATGGTAACAACAACCACTAAAACGCCGAGAACAGAGAAGTTTATAACAACAGCCACAATTTAGAACAGAATTTATCTTACTTTCTTTACTATTAAATAAAAATAAACTATCGACATAACCAACTCCCATCCCAGCCCTACAATCTCAAAGGAAAACATTATTGTTGCTCGAAGAATCCGTCACATTTTCTAGTGTGGACGCGTGCGGCGCGCGCGCATACAACAAGCCATTCTTACAGCAGTGATGTGTCGGTAACATGTCCAGTGAGGGTTCTGTGTCGTCCAGCGGATCTAGGATCCGTCAGTTCGGGTTGTACAGGACTATCGACTCGAGGACCGAAGACTTTCTCAGGTCGTCGAGGAAGAGGCAGATACGGCAAGGGTGCGCTTGCGCTGCTATCTCTACGGCGATCACAGTAACCGTAGTTGTTGTGAGTGTTTCTTTATTTGTTTTTGTTTAGTTATTTGGTGTTTGTGTTAATTATGTGCGTAAAAGTAGTACAATATTGTGCAAACCAAAAAAAAAGGCATTGCTTTAGGTACTATTTATGTGTGTGTTCATCCATAGGTGGTTGATAGTCTTATTCGTATTTTGTTACCTTATTCATTTTTTGAACAAGCTCAAAGGGTGTGAAATCTTGTCTAAAGTAATGAATCCTATCCTATCCTTAATGGAGTTACATATTTTGTAGATCAAAATTTTTCAATGTGATAACATCAACTAACTTTCTATAACTTTTGCAGCTTCTGTTATAACTTTTCACTAACCGTTGTTGCTGACTTTAACATTTACTTTTGCTTTACAAAAAGTAACTTCGGTGTGGATACATCCTAAAATACCTCGAATTAAAAGAAAATGTTTCGTATGGTTCATTCACTATGTCTACCATACTGGTAACGTTATTGGAAAAGAAGCTCGTCTCTAATCTAGCATTACTTCGTGTAGTAAACATTCAATTAAACCCAAGTCAGGTAAACAGACAACAGACTAAGTGAGTGGTGCATTCTTGTGCTAAACACAACTTTAACAAAAGAAAGTTACACATTTCAGCAATTCATGTCTCTAATAAATTGAACGAAGGAAACAGGCATAACGACGGTTACAACTTGATTTAGGGAAGCATTTATAATGGCATTGACAATAACATCAATGATTATGAACAATATATGTTTATAAACAAACATACTGTCTCTATTTTATAAACATGCATGATTGATCAATCTATTGTCATCAGTTAGATCTTATTTTATTGCCATGTCATTTGTATTATTGTCCAAATAATGAAGCTGTATTTCTTCATTATATTATTATGTCATCATTGTCCTTTTTACAATAGCGAATATTACAACTTCGTCTTCTATTTTAATTATTTGACATGATGTCTAAATCTGCCGTCATCTGTATGACTGTCATTTTATTAGTTTATTATTGTTCTTTGATTATTTGTGAATTTTATCCATGGGCCTTAGTTGTCAGATAATAAAACGATTGATTGATTGAAGTTGGTTAAGGTGTTGTGTGTTAAAGTTACTTTATTCTTTAAGTTAAATGTCTTACTTTATTATTGAGGGTTGCAGACTGCCTCGTTGGTCTAGTGGTCACAACAGTGGTCCTGAGTTCGATTCCTGGGTCGGGCAAATTGTTAATTGGGTTTTCCATCAGGAATTTCTCAGTAGCAGCCACGAATTCTGGACCTAGGCTCGGTCGATGGCAATAGGCTCGCCTCTGTCTTACATGGGACTTAAACATAACTGGCGAAACGTGCGTGTACTATTATATGCACCTCTGTCTGCCTCTTCGGAGATTACCGGCGCGATGATGTGATATGGTTGCTGTTTGCATTTAGAGCCTTTGTTTGCCGAAGTCGAAAGCAAATGTTGATATTTTTTGGTAATGTTTTCTAGTTGTTCCCTACTAGTCAACGTGGATTCTAGATACATACCCAATGTACAGGAAAATATTATTAAGTACTCCTCTAACATAGTAATATTTTTCTTACATTCTATAAAACTCCATACTTGCGCACATTTCTCACGTCAATTATTTTTTGTTGTCGCTTCTAGCCAAAGTTTTGTTAGCTCATATATTAGGACGTTGATGAACTACATCTTGTAATATTTAATGATATTTTCTTCACATTCTTTGAAACTCCACGTTAGCGTTAATTCTCTTGTGACGTCATCGCGCAATAATATTCCAAACACGTTGTCGTTTGTATACATAATTGCGGTTGTTGCTTTTTCTCTACTTTTTATTTTGTAAACACTGATTATAGACTGATTAGTATACGCTTCCTTTTATGCGCACGCGCCATTTTTATTTTGCGATGCGCAAAGAATTCGAAATCAAGTGATAAAGGTATTTTAACTGTTACATTGTGTTATAAGAAGAAATAGTTTTTTTTATTACCTGTAAGAAAACAATGTTTCTTCTGGAATGGAATTTGTATTACGCATATGATATCCGCACTAAGTCCACGTCGTACATTGCGACCTTGTCCCTCTTACCTATTTGAGTGAAGAGGCCTATGTGCCAGCAGTGGGAATATGATAGGCTGATGATGCTGTAAGGAATGGGGATGAATTCATCCACTTTTGATCACTATGATTCCTAATTTCCTTACTTAAAAGGTAGGTTGATGTTTATGTTTTAACTAGAGTTTGGTTTTCAACATGGCCCTTTGTAGGGGTTATTGTACATTCGTCACAAAGAAAACTCGCCACCGAAAAAAATATGTGTTAATTTGCCACATCTCTATTTTATGAAGTAAATTCGTCAAATTACATTTTAATTTTGGTCGCTATATCACGAACTTGTGCTTTGCTTTGTGATTGCTAGTAGTAAACTAGGTACAAGTTCGTAATATAGCATTTGCAGTAGCGCAAGAGAAAAGAAAGATGTATGGTAAGTTACTGTTAGTTCTCATTATTTTTCGTAGGTTATCTTAAAGTTACAACATGCAGTTTCATAATTTTAGAGATCTTTATTTATCTTTCATTTCGAGCGCAAAAAAATCAATAACTTTGATATCAGTAAAAATCATGCCTTTAGTGAAAACTTGTGACGAATTTTTAATGCATGTGACGAATTTACTTTTAGTGTATGGAGTTTACAAAATTGTGACGAGTTTAGTTTGTAACGAATGTACAATAACCCCTTTGTAGTCAGTAAAATGTTCCGCCTTACTTGTCATTCTAACATCTTTTTCTTCTATTAAATATTGAGTAAGTGTCTCACAGGTCTAGTGACTCCTCGTTTAGTCCAGTGGTCACATGGTCCTGGTTTTGATTTCCGGGGTCGAGCGTAGAATTAATGGGGGTTAATGGCAATAATCGTCGAAAGACGTGATGTAACTGCTTGGCCTACATGCATATATAAACTCCACCTTTCTCCCATGAGGGTAGGCAGTAACCACAGGACGCCACCTGCTACGATCCTAACATACTCCTTTTGCCACGTCCATGTTCATACATCTGGTCATACACGCACTTTAAACTGGACAGTTTCGCACTTACCCGTAATGGATAAGTCAATGCACGCACATTTACGTTGGCTGTGATTACTTTCTGTATTGACGTTACGTTGTCAACAATGTTGATACGGATTCGTCACAAATCAAATACATGGATTTATGAATACCTATTGGTAAAACTGTTTTTCTTTTTCACAAATTCATCAAATGTTTGTAGTTCCTAGTCGTTTAGCATGTCCTTTTTTCGTACTTTCCTTTTGTCATAATCAGAACACCGTTCCTCAGTTTTTTAAATTTTGGTTACAAAACCAAAATATTTGATATTAAATACTTCGAAATAAGCTACAAGCAATGTTATCATAAGATTCAAACAAACAATAAAGGTTTCAAAATGTCAAAAAAAAACCAAAAGTGCACAGGAGACACGTTTCGTGAACTGCCCTCAATGACACCGGCATCCTCGGACTAGGGACTTGTACACTAAACTATGAAACGACGCGACGGTGTTGCATCGCGTTGCGCGTCTTTGACAAAATCAAGTTTCGAAAACACTTCCAAAAACACTTCGTCTTATGTCGTGCATAGAAAAAATGCGCTGTAAATGCATATTTCGATTAAATTTTTCAAATCCTTGCCGCGCGTCGTTCCTTTTATTTTAACTCCGGGGATAAAAATAATATTCCTTAATCAGTACTTCGTCGTATTCGAATTCGAATCGGCAAGTGGTCGTTGGCCTGCAGACTATGTAGTATCTATCTCTGAAAATGTTGAAACGCGTATTTTCATGAGATGTAATATTTATTTATAAGAGTAAGTTGAGTTCCGCGAACCGGAAGACGCGTTGGAAGGCCTCCCTCTAGGTGGACCGATGACCTGGTGAAGGTTGCTAGGATCCGCTGGATGCGAGTCGCACGGGATCAGTCAGTGTGGCGACACTTGGGGGAGGCCTATGTCCAGCAGTGGACTGAAATTATGATGATGATGATGATAAGAGTTAGGAATACCTTGTGAAAGAACCTGTACTGGAAATAAATACTATTGGTTCCTGTCTAGCAGCATTGCTATGTTCTGGTTTGAAGGGCATGACGCCGGTGCAATTATAGGCATGAGAGACTTTCAACTTTGTTTCTACGACGGACAACGTTCTACTTTCCATACAACAGAGCCTGGATAAGTTGTAATCGTCTTCAATGTGTTTCGTGTTTCTACTAACACTTCGAATAGGATTGACAAGCCTTTCATTTACATAATATCACGCTTTTTAATCCCCGAGGGGTTAGGCAGACGTGTAACTAACTTTCACACCCACATTTCACCAGTTATGTTTTAAGGCCCTTTTAAAACGGGGTGTGCCCATCAGCCTGACCCAAATCTAGACTCCGTGGCTGCTATTGATATATTACGTATGGAAAAACGCAATAACGACGGCACGGTTGTCGCAGTGGTTGAGCAATCGACTGCTGCGCTGCGTGTCGCGGATTCGATCCCCACACGGAACAAATATTTGTATGGCGTACCTACAGATAGTTGTTCCGGGCCTGGCTGTTTGTGTATGTGAGTTTAAATGTTTGTAAACGCACCCACGATACAGGAGAATTTCCTAGGGAGAGCCAAAGGTAAAAAAAAAACACTTTTCCGGACCCAGGAATTGACCCTGGACCAGCGAGGCATTCTGTATGCCTGGGCCATCAGATGGCCAGAGCAAAACATATTTTCCTTACTGAATCATGATAAAAAGTGGCGGAAAAACTGAACTTATTTATCTGTTTCTGGGCTTCATTGTGATGTTAGAGATAGCGGTCATAGGACCCCAAGAGACTCTCTGAAACTCACTGAGATATTGTTTGCGTCCAAGAGATCCATGGAAACCCAAAGCCATACATCAGTAGACTTACACTTATCACCGAGATCTGCCTGTTATTTGATTGTATTTGTTTCACACATATTGACGTATTCCATAGCATTTGATTTGCTTTTTGTTCTTTTATTTTCTGTACTTATCTGAAGTCCGTTAGAAACAAGTTATAGAAATCACATTACTTACAAGTTATAGAAACCTGCGTAAAACTCTTCCTTGCGTGGTGAGCAGAGATATAGCATCCACACTTATGGAAATAACATCAAATGCAAATATATAATGTTCTCGAACAATGTACGTGGTTAACATATCGCGCTTAGTGCATGCTTTCTGCTTTCTTCATCGGCGCAGACGCAGCGAGCGCTCCGTGACGTCATATCGTCGAGTCGGATTGTCTGTTTTAGTGGTTTTAGTGAAAGGTTTTTTTTAGAATTTAATGATCCGTTACAAGAAGATTAAGGAGTGGTTGTTAAGTGTTTAAAATCTGTCCACCAATCGTTATCCCGATAATTTTCGTATATGCGTTGATCAGTTAGTTGAAACTGGCTGTTTCAAACTCATTAAGTTTTTCCGTAATAGTATTTTGACTTCTAAGCCTGTTCGTCTCTGTACAATTATGACATATTATGTGGGTACGTCGCTTCGTGGTAATAGCGGTCTGCCAAATTTATGATTAACTGACTATGATTAAAGATACTATAATCTAATTCCAATACTTAATTGCATTGAATTGCGCTACACGCATGCGTTTCGATGCACGTAATACACAAGTCGTAAACCCATTTTAAAAATTTTAATGTCGATCAACATGTCATGTAGTGTGTGTGTGTGTGTAGTGTAGTGTGTGTGTGTGTGTAGTGTGTGTCACGCAGTTTGGTGGATTTATGAATTGTTATAAAATGTTTGGTCCAGAATTAAAAAAAAAAAAAGAAAATGAAAAATGAAAATGAATGAAATGTTTTGAGTTGTTTTGAATTTCGCAATTAATTAATCTACTTTTATCTTCCTGATCCTCACCAACACAAGATTCACTTTGACTCTTCTGTACTCAGTGAAATAAACGTCACATACGAACATGAAGGTTATATTTTGTATCACATTACAACTTATTTTTTTTTGTGAATGTGTGGTTATTGTAGGCTTTGTAATTTTTTCCCCTATTATCTTTTTCTACCTTTTGTAGTAAGCGATGACTTATTGTCGGGCCTACGCTGTCCTCTCATACTTAGGTACTAACGCTGTAACATCCAAATATTGTAGAACCAAATGATTTTAAAAGAGTAACCATGGAGTTTCTTGCCGGTTCTTCTCCATAGGAAACGACCAACCCGAACCGTGCCTCTTCTGTCGACGTTTTATAAGTGCCCATGTAGGTCTATGTAAAATAATATATTTTGATTTTGATGTTGAACTCATAATATTCGTATCAAACACTGACTGCATTTACCAAAGTCAGAGTGCGGTCTTTGAATCTTGACCCTAGAGTTGCTAAAGTCGAATGAAATGTAATAATGACACAATTTTACATTTAGAGCATAACATGTAAACTTCTTTTGTGCAACATGAAATAATAACATAAGCCCATATGTAGCAGTTCTTACAATATGATGTTCTGCAGATTCTAAGTCACTAATTTTGCCGTAAAGATACGGATTGATGAACGAAAAATAATGTTAAGACAGTTTTATTGTTAGATAAATCTTTTTTTAACGACTTTGAAGTATACTTTTGCTACATTTAGTGGCAGTAAATGTTTTTATTGCATGTACTTAGTTGTTATTTATACAATTTTATTAATTATTTCGTTAAGTATTACCATACGAAAAGCGGAGCTCGTGGCTAAATAATAACAGACGCACGGGTCGATCTTAAAGGTTAAGCCGCGCATACCTAGGCCGGTCCGTGCATACAGAGTTTCCTCCGTGCCTCGGAAAGCACGTAAAGGTTTCGTCCCGGGTGTCATTTGTAGAGCTTTGACAATCGTTACAGGTAGATCTAGTCAGACAACCGAAAATCTGACAACCAGTCTTACCAAGAGGTATCGTATTTCCCAGTACTAACAGGGTTGTGGAGGTCAGATAGGCACTTCATGTAAGATACTGCAAAGGGCAGGCGTTTTGGGGGACTGTCTCTTGTAATTTTGACGTTCAAAAAGTGCTGATTATCAGCCTAATTTGAATAAAATGACTTTTGATTTTGATACTGGCATTCAGCTACATCCGGTTAGACTGGAAGCCGGCCTTAACATAGTTGATGAAAGGCTAGGCAGATGATATTAGGTCTCAAGTTACGTAGACATTTTCTATATTACTTTCAAAGTAGTTATTCCTTTTTGAAATGGTCCCACCACTATTTGCTACTTTTGGAAAATACAAAAAAAAAACTAAATTAATCATATTTATTTCTGTAAATTGGTTTACATAAAAACCACAAAATTAATACTTTGTTTTCTTGGGCTGTTACTGTGTTACTAATATTATGATATGTTAAGTAAGTTAATGGTAAGTTTATAATCTATGTACCTATTGTTATTAATAGCAATCCGGTCTATGCTTTTTCGTTTTAATGTAACAATATAACTTGTATTAGTTATATACAAATACCTACATATTTTCCAACTCAGATTGTCATTTGCTAACACATTTTTTCTTTCTTTTTCAGAGCGTCATATTGGTCTATGAATACAGCATCAACTCTGGAGCAAATGTAAATAAAAAGAGCTCGACAAAACCCAACTGGATTGCGCTCATGAACGATAGTGATATTACATCAATCAGTTCAAAGTTTAACAAAAAAATAAACTTCGACAGAACAACACTTAAACTGCTGCCAATATTGTTAAAGGCCCTGAACAAGAACCGATACCTAGAGAAGATCCTAGAAGACTACTCAAGTTCTCCACCGTATGCAGGAACAGACTCAACTGAAGCTACTTTTACCAGAAATATATTCTCTGATTCAAAGAATTGGTTAAAATTACCAACCACTAGACACTACTCGGCAGATTATAAAACATCACCTTTGATGCAATGGAAGACTCCTACACAACGCTTGGAATATCTCACTAAAATAAGAAAGATAAGAGACTACCAGAGAATGCTAAACTATTTTGACAAAATGATCAATGATAAGGTTGGAATTTATCAGAAAAGGGAATACGAGTATTATACTGAAATTCCAATGACTGCTGAAACTGTACCCATGTCCAAAATAGACAAGTATAGAAATATTCAGCGGTTGCGTAATGTTCCTCCTACTGGAAAAGAGGGTAAACCCTTCGATAACGACAGCGTAGTTTGTAGTTGTCCTAAGAAATTGGGTCTATTATTAAGCAAATTAATTGGAGCCCTACAAGATTTGATTCCACATATCATTGGTAATAAAATTGGCGAAAATGCACCGTGTAAAAATAAAACAAAACATATTGAAGTCCTTATGCAATCAACAACCGCTCGAACAGTGCGACCAACGAAACAACGTATTTATGATATTTTTTCAACAATCGCCCATGGTACTCAAAAAACTACAAAGACTGGGCCAAAAGTTACATTAACAAGTAGAAAATGTTGCACCACAAGCACCACTTCCACGAGCACTACCAGCAAAACTACAAGTACTACCAGCGAAACTACAAGTACTACCAGCAAAACTACAAGTACTGCCAGCAAAACTACAAGTACTGCCAGCAAAACTACAAGTACTGCCAGCAAAACTACAAGTACCACTACCGACACCACCACTAGTACCGCTGCCCGTACTATTACTAGCGCCACATCCGTAGCCACTGAATCAACTACTACGACTCCTGCACAGAATGAATTGAAAAATAATATGATTGAGGACAATATAATACAAACGCTGGCAAAAAAATCCCTAAAGGTCCCGAACTATCAAATATTTGAAGAAACTACCACGGATAACGATTTTCTTGAAAAACCTACTGAGCCGCCACATACTGAAACCACTAAGAGCGTAGTAGTAAGCCGTCGAACTACAGAAGCAATTGTGCCAGTTAAATTTATTACAGAATTTAGCACTGAAAAATGGTTAAAACCGTACAATGTAGACTCGTTGTTTCCAAAACTAAACGTACCTTTATACAAAGAAGAAGATTATGATGAGTATTTTAACAATAAACCTAGTATATTGAACAATGGATTTGAAAATCTTGACGTTCACAACAAAGAATCCTTAAAAACTAAAACTATGTCTTCTAGTGAGGAGATGGGATTAGACAAAGAATATAAGAAAATAAATAACAAAGGAACGGCAGATGATGTAAAACCTATAAATTACCACAGAGTTACTGTGCAAGATGACGTAGACTTAACCTCGATGCGAAAATTGGCCAATATGTTATATCTACCCCAAGACAAAAATGCCAAAGTGAAATATACCATAGAACCTGAAGTTTCAACGAAATCATACAAGGAAACCAAATATTTAGGAATGCAAGAAACCTCTACAGTTACAAATTCAATCGAAAATTCCGTTGATCCTACAACAAGTACTATAGTTACCAATTCAGTCGAAAATTCGGTTGATCCCACAATAAGTGTGACATATCCCAGTTCACGGAAAAATATCCAAATAGCTAATTCTGCTCTTGACGTAAAGATCGATCAGTACGAAGCAAAGTCCAAATATCAACAAAGTCCACTGATTCAAAGTGAACAGCAGATCATAGGTGAAAATATAGGCGATGATGAATTTCAAGAAGAATATATACGGCCAACAGAAAATTCTAGAGACCCATATAAATATAAAAACTCTACAAATTTCGCAAGCATAGAAAACACAAAACATGTTCCATGGGAGTTCATGAAAAAGGATGAGAAAATTCTAAAAATGACTTCTAAGTCGATGCTGCCTGCTTTGAGACCTATATATTTGGAAATTCAACGAAACACCGAATGGAAACCAGAGCAAGAGCATGGCGACTATGATATTTACAATTTTAACAACAACGTCTTTGATTTGCCAAATATTAATTAGAAAACAGCATACAAACGTATTTTATGTTAAGCACTAGACAATATGCATTCTTTCAGGTTATATGTAATTGTGTGTTATGTTTCAGTTAAAATAATGTTCTCAATTTATTGTGTATCGTGATATTTCTCAAGAGCCAAACCGATATAAAAAAAAATGCTGTCTAGTATTGGACCTCCAAATTCATGTTTCAGATGACATCACTATAATATATTATGTTTCAGTTATATTTTCAGCTTTATCAACAGGATATTCCACAATTCCGGTGAGAATGCCTTGCGTACTTCGATCAATAATTGATCGAAGCTTGCGTACGACTGTTTGTGTTTTATTGATGTCTTTTTCAATTTCGTAACTAATAACTGTTTTTATGTGTGTAGAAATAGTTTTTTTCGCGTTTGTCTGTAGAAATACTGTTAAATTGTAAATTTAAACCAAAATTTCCATGGTATTTTCAATCGTTATCATAATAAGTCACAATATAAGACATTTACCCATCAATCAGTTATTCTTTCTTTAAACTGTTCTCCATGTTCACAAAAGGTTAGAAAAAATAAACAAAAAAAATTTTTTTTTTCTCAATAGTTTGTGTTCAAGCGATTTTAAATTATATTTTTATCTCGTATATTTTGGTAGTTATTACTAATTAGACCCAAGTGTAAATAATATTTGAAATTGTTCAAACTAAGTTGGTTTCCACTTTTATAACCAGATATACTAGGCACTGACATTGAATTCCCAGAAGCCCAGTTTACGTGACAAAGGACTATGAGTAATTTTGGACCAATTACTCAACAGTGATAAAACCTATCCCATATGCAAGCTTTTAGGGTATTATTAATTTCTTAGTATGGCAGCTACATCGACTTTGAGCGCGAACATGGTGTTTTCGATGATTTTTTGATGGGACTTTGACTGGCAGATAGCTGATGTAATAAGTAGTAACTTAGGCTAAATTATTATAAAAAAAACTTAATAATTTCTTTTTTTAATTCTATGCGGACGATGTCGCGGGCACAGCTAGTTCAAATTAAATGTTAATCAATACACGAATATAAACGTTGTTTTATTTTTGTTTATAATATGTTTAGTTACTCGCTAGAAGCTACCAATAAATATATTTTTTGATGTTCGAAATCACCGTATTGGCACTCGATTTTGGCTTGGCTCCCATAGTAACAATTAATTAATACCCCAAAATCTTTCTTTTAGAGTAGGTTTCATTAGCGTTGAGGATTTGGTCCAGTCTCTAGCAAAACGAACATCTTGTATCTATATAATGTGTATTTAATATCCGTGATTAATATCAATTCCTGTCAGTTTAATTACATAGAAAGTAACAACTTTTCTGTTTATATTTTCAGGTAATACTGCTGATCTACGAATACGCGATTGCTGTAGAATGGAGTTTAGTACAAAACAAGAAAGACATGAACCGAACCAATGGCGATCAACCATTTGCCGACAGACTCGACCGAAGCTACTTCGGACTCGACCAAGACTACTACGAACGTATGCCCCTACTCATTAATGCGTTGCAGGAAAGTAGCTACTTTGACCCAACACTAGAAACTTATGGACCTTACGCCAGAAGAAAAATATATAACATGACTATAATAAGACCAAAAACATCGAAACCAACTTTTAAACCGAACCCGGTCAGAAGAACAAGTCCGCGTCCCTTCTTCTTTGAATACAGAAGTCCCACTCCATTGCCCTTTACTAAAACATACGGATCAAAAAGTTGGATCGAAAGATATCGAAACGAAGAAAGGTTAAAAAATATACGACAAATCATCAAATATTTAGAAACAACCATCAATGCTAAATCGGGAGATATGCATGCTAAACCTCCGAGCACACAAATAGCTTTTACAGGTCTTTATATAGAACCTATGTTAGAAAACAAAGAAACCGAAATTGACTCCAAGTCAGATTTACAACAAGAAAGTTCAGAAAACATAAAATCATTTAAATCTAATCATCTGGCAGATCCACTCTTCAATTTCAAACCAGAAAATCCTGGAGACGTGAATCTGTTAGCTGACGATTTCTTGCGATTTGCACCAGTCCCCACTCCTAGTCTTTTAGATACTTCCAAGAAGTATCCAATGTTCCGACAGATTCCATTCCAGAAAAGGAATTGTCTAGGTAACAAATGTGAGGAAAATCATAAAGGTAGTCAAAAATTACTAGAAGCAGCAAATTCCAGTGAAGTAAGACAAACTGAAGCACCACCTGTTAGTACTACTAAATCGTTCAGCGTTATGCTTAATTTATTTCCTGTCAAAAAGGAACCAACTACCACTGCAACTTCTTTAGATAATATTTATCTCACAACGTCACGGCCTTTAATACAATTTAAAAGAAAATCTAACGTTGCGTTCCGGCGCATATATACTCCATATAAAAGGCCTAGATATTTAAGTAATATAATAAGTAAACAAACCAAAGTTGCAAAAGTAACAGAGACCCAAAACAAAGAAAATATACCAACTGAGACAGGTACTCAAATGATAGTTCACGTTAAAGTGTACAGTCCGGACGAAAAAACTGATATTAAGAAAAACGAAACGAAAAGATTACATCCTACGATGCCGTCGTCGACTCCATCAAATCCATATACTACGAAAGCTCCCATAGAACTATCAACATCCCAGGTAGAAGATCACCACGTAGGTAGTTCAGGGTACATACCTGTAGAAATGAATTCAGAAACACCATCTCTACCTACAATAACAACTATGCAACCATTCTTTGAAATGACAACTGAGTATCCATGGCCTGCTCCAACTGAAGTATACCAATTCAAAGCCGCAGATGCAAAAGTACCAAACCAGTATTTAGAGTTAGAAAGAAGATCAAATAATTACCAAAACATAGAAATTAGTAGGAGAAATTCGGTCGATCACGCGGAAATACATGAGGAGCCTAGCACTCTTATTGTTAAGCTTAAAAACGAATTTACGACTACAGAAGCTCCTGAGGTTACCAAAAGTACGGAGAAAGTTGATGAAACCACAACAGTGTGGACGTATGTACCTCAAATAAATGGTCATTATAGAAGCATTAATCAGAATTCAAAAAATGTTAACGTATGGTTAGATGCGAATCCAGAGAATAATAGAAAGAAACGCTTAGAGCAGTCTGTGTCAGGTTTTCACACGTATGATCCAATGTATGTAGAAATTAAAAGAAATCGTACTCAGACAACTAGCAGAGACGATGATGTTGATGAAAAAGATGATGAAGTTGATGATGACGGTAAAGATTGATGATGTATTTATTGTGATTGTAAAATAAAGCCTTCGATGTGGATAAGTAGAGATACTCGTTAAATTAGGTAGTCATTGTAAATTACACTTATACATATTTATTTTCTGTGTCCCACCGACTTTACTTGCTACCCATTAATGTGTCTTGTGCTGATTTCAACTTTGTGGGAACTTTTGTAAATAAAATAATAAATTATGGACCGTGGTTGTTTTATTTTTAGATACGAAAAAACAATGTGATGGTTAACGGAAAAATATCCCACCCCACTTTGTATTTCCTTGGAAAATAACCAAGTTTTCGCGGTGCAAGACCTATAACTATCACCTACCTCATAATTATCTACCGCATTAAGTAGACTTATTTACACATAATATGAAATAACTAAACGATCACTGTGACGACAAAGTGAGAAAATAATGTAAAACAAACGACGGCCAAATCTGACTTGCACAATGTTACTAGCGCCACGGTGCGTAGTGGGCGTTAAAGCGAACTAACTGCACTGGTCTGGTTCTGTGAACACTTTCAAGACAAGTGTGCTATTCTGTTGTATGTCCACGAGCATAGCGGTGTTACATCGATTGAAGTTTTCATGTCGCTGTATAGATGGCAGCACCAATAACACTAAGGGTTTGTTCGAAGTGGGCATGTAGAAAACCTTTCTATAGTTATATTCAAAGTCTAAATTATTAGAAAGCATGATAAACCAACCAAAAGAACTACATAACTCCTGTAAACCCCAAAGGGTTATGCAAAGGATGTACTACTCGCCTGCTATGTTGCAAGTCCCATGTTAAAGGGGGCGAATCTCATGCCACCATCCGGGCACAAATCCACTCCGTGGCTGCTACTGAGAATTTCCTGAGGGAAAAACCCAATAACACTTTGCCCAACCTGGAAATCGAATCCAAGACCTCATGCACAGCAGTTGCGATTGTGACCACTAGACCAACGAGACAGTTAAAATCTCCCCGGGCACTAAAGAGGCGTTCATTAATTACGTGAGGCAATTTTGCCTCCTCCACATCCCCCTTGGTGAGATATAGTGAGATTTGACTTGACCCCTTCTAATCTCTCGTAAGATTTATAAAATTACGTAGTCAAGTGTAGATACTAACGTTAATCTGTGTAATTGCGTTGATTTGATTTTAAAAAAAAAACATAATTTTCTTTAATTATTTTCATTGATTATTTATTATTAATTAAATATTATTGTGTAGGATTAAGCAATATTTTAATGGAGAAACATGTTTAATTCAACCTAGTTTTAACGCAAATCTACACTGTTTAACTGGGACAAAAATTACGTGATAATTGACGAAACAACCCCTTCCCTCCCTCGTTAGGTAGGGTGAGATTCGGCTTGACAGCATCCCTCCCCTGAACGACCCACGTAATTAATGGACGCCCTCTAATGACAAAATCACCACCACGGACGGACGGACACCGTCCGGACGGGTATCGGATCACTTTGATAATAATGCTCATCAAGAAATGATTTAAACATTTGTGGTGGAACAGAATAATGACACATTTCGAGCGAAACATATAAATCAAAATAAAAAACCGAAATCCGTTTTCACGCTTTCACACGAAAATAATATTTATGTCAAATGTTGGTAAGTAATCGCCAAACCGTATCATCACATGTTGGTAAATATTGACTCGTAAAGAACGTAGAAAGTGAATTTCGTTATACAACGTGAAGAGTATGGTATTAGAGTCCCATTCAGAATGACATCGGAGTATGATCACTCATGGGTTATATTGATTTCGGTTATGTCCCAAAGTAATCCACTGAGATACATGAAGCTGGAGTATATCCCCAGTTAGTGAGCATTGCCGAGCCTGATGCCTGTGCCCAGCAGTGGGATCGTTACAGGCTGTTTATTACGCCTATTCCTAAGCCTCTACCATTCTAACAACCAACTGCAATCACCAGTATCTTAACATTGTGTTTTGAGGAGGAGCGAAAACTTTTCAATGAGCACTGATCAGTTTCTGAAAAGACTATCTAGGAAATTTTTAGTATCATAGGATAATCAACATTTAACAACTTGCAGCGAGACTTTTCGCACTATTTAATTCATATGTTATGTTCTGATCTTAATTTCGATTCGTAAGGAAATTGTAGAGCTGCCAACATAACCGCACCAGTGCAGTGTAGGTCAGTGACCAACACGAATTTATACGGCTGTCTACTGCCGGATCATTGTCTACTTGGCACAGATTGCGTTAACTACTTAATTGATCAGTCACGCCATGCAATATTGAGGCGGATGTCTTCAAGGCCAGGGTTGCAGTAAGTGCCAGAATTTAAAAATGATGATAAAGTTATCAATAACACTTGTAACGGGATATTTACCATGTTTATTATTTGTTTCGAGTTCCCGATATTTCGGCGCTGTTGCAAACGCCATGATCACGGATAAACTGAAGTTATTGCGGGTGGGTTTATGTGCAGACAAATTGGTTTACCCTCTTTCTTTCGTAACACTACCACTGTCACTCACAACCCGATTCCGTTCCCGACACACGAAACTCACTGTGATGATAATGTTACCGTTAAAATAAAGAATTTGGTGTTTTTGGTGCTTTTATTAGTGTGGAAAAGATTTACCACCGTAAAAAACTTTACTTAGCAACAAATCTGCACTGAACCCGCATGGTGGGTTACGTCAAAATTCTCTTAACTTAAAGAAGAGACTGTGGGAACATTGTATGCTGATCATACTACATTTAATAAAACATACAGAGCTAATTTTTCAGAAATGATTCTTCTGGAAAAATGACAAGAATAATGCATGATCGTAGAACAGCAATCACGTAGGTATAAGGTGAGTAGATACCTAGTAGATAGATTTCAGTAATGCAATAAGTCTAGACGACACTTCAAGCAATGCTGTTATCTGGTACTATATGTATGAACTTCTCAAAACCCTTGAACTATTAAAAACTTAGACTTTTCAATCACGTCTCAATCAAGGTCACTAATCAATGGACAGGTGTCCAAAGGTAGCGGGTAAGCACTTTTCATTAGGTATGTCACATAACGCAGGTTTGCTTACCGAACTAAACTGTATCTAATAACTGTTTTTACTCATATTGGGCGGTACCTAAATGAATGCCTAAATTAAAATGATGCAGTCAAAATCCAAGAATATTGTATGGCATTCATTTAGCTGCTGCTCAGTGTTAGTGTAAAGGAACATTAGCTTGGGTCTTGTGCGTAAGTATACCAATTAGCAGGCTGTTTTAATTGTTGATGTTTAAGGGCTGGCCCCATGATTAAAATTGTTCATTTTCATGAATTTGTTGATACTACAGAACCTTGAAACATGTTTCTCGTTTAACTTAAACACTGTATAATTCACGGTGTTTTTAGGGTTCCGTACCCAAAGGGTCAAACGGGACTTCACTGTCCATGTCCGTCCGTCCATCCTTCCGTCTGTCTTTAGGCTGTATCTCATGAACCGTGTTAATTATATAGCCAGTTGAAATTTCTACAAATTATGTATTTCTGTTGCCGCTATAGCAAAAAATACTAAAAATAGAATAAAATAAATATATAAGGAGGCACCCATGCAAAAATAATTTTTTGCTCGTTTTTATAAATAACTATCTGACACGCGCAACTTTATACTACTTTATACTGTATGCGTCACATTTTCCCCATTTTCGCAATATTTTTCATTGCGGCTGCGCTCCTATACAGCGCCATCTATTGAATACTAACTCAATCCAGTCAACAGATCCGCCATCTATTAGAATCGTTTGGAGCTAACAGATAATTGTGACTTAATTTGCAATAAAATAATATTGCGACTATAAATTGAGATGTAAGCTATCCTACCTTTCAAGTTGGATCAAACTGCACACAGTGTGCAAATTTGATTAAAATCGGTTAAGTAGTTTGGGAGTCCATCCCCGAAAAACAACATACATACATGATACGCAACCCTTCATGCGCAAGTCCGACTCCCACTTGGCCGGTTTTTTTTTTTAAATAACCGATGAATAAATTAGATGTTTAGAATGATGTACTGAATATGTCGTAACCGTTTGTGTATCGGTGTAAGAGACACCAACCCCACTGTATATTATCTGGAGTGCGAGTACAACGCACATAAAACACCAAATACATTGTAACAGTTCTAACAGAGATTGAAATAAAACTTGCAAACCGTTGAAAAAATCGGTAGGAAGCCGTGTACGTTCACAATCTTCGAAGACAATGGCCCAACCGTCATTTCTCAATCAAAATATATTTATCAATTATTTCAACAGACCGGACTTGCAAAAGTTAACCATTACGTTAGTTACGTTATGCATAGTTTTAAATGTGGACATGCATGTTTCAAGTGGGTGTGTTCATAAGTTGAACTTGGAAGTTACAAATGCTTGTTTGGCTAGAGTTTATGTTGGACTGGCTTCATCATCAGCCTTTAATATTCCCACTGCTGGGACACAGGCCTCCTCACAATGACAGGGATGAGGCTGTAATCCACCACGCGACCCAGTGTGGGTTGGTAGATGTCACATGTCTTCGATTTTTTTTCTAGGACATGCCGGTTTCCTCACTGTGTTTTCCTTCACCGTTTTGAGAGCAGCGGTGATGAAATATATTACACACAGTAATGCGCCTGCCTGGGTTCGAACCTACGACTTACTGCTCGTAAGTCAGGGCTGCCACCACTGAGCCACTGCTGCTTAGATGAATGGATTATGGTACTGGGTATGTTACTAGCAAAACACCATCGACTTAGTACAAATATGAAACATGTTCTAAGGGCTTTGGCTTTTCTATGCGTTGTTACAAGACGTGCAAAAGGATTGACAGAAGCTTTTCGGTAGCCTATGCCTGTTTTATATATTTTTGAGTTTTCATTGATATCACTTCATAATTTCACTTCTTCTAGGCTCTGTGCTCGGTCTGTTATTCGTAGGTACATTTCAGTGTTGGTTTTGTTTCATAATGCTTGTAAATATCGAGATATTTACATTGCATTCATTGCATTGCATTGTTCCACGTGAGCGGCGAAAGCGGTGGTAGCCTAGTTTGTTCTAGATCACGGGTCCAAACTATCTTGGGTTCAGCTTCCAGTCTAACCGGATGCAGCTGAGTACCAGTATTTTACATGAAGCGACTGCCTATCTGACCTCCACAACCCAGTAACTGGGTAATACGATACCCCTTAGTAAGACTGGATATCAGACCTTTGGCTTCTGACTACTCGACAGTCGTTATACTGTCAAAGATCTACAAAGGACAGCCGGGCCAACGGCTTAACGTGTTTTCCGAGGCACGGAGGAAACTCGGTGTGTAATTATGGTCACCCATCCACGGACCGACCTCTGCAAGCCTTAACCTAAAAGATCGACCCGTGCGGCTGTTATTATTTAGCCACGAGTTCCCTCAACAAGGCTCCTCGGATAAGCACTTATTTTGTTTAATTTTGTTCATAATCACTAGTCTTAAAACGATAAAGGAAAGCTTCGGGAGGAAATCAGTTTGTTTTAGGATCAAAAATTCGGAAACAACCACCACTCGGGTTGGTGGATGTTTACCAATTTTCCACCAACCAGGTGGTGGATTACAGCGCACTGTCACTCACAGAAACGAGGTTTATATCCCAGCGGTGGGAATGTTGAAAATTACAACCATGTGGGAATAGTTATTTTCTATCTTAAATAATACTATCCTATAGTCTGATATCTCATGAGAAACAGGTTATTCAAGAGATACATGAGAAGGTACCATGCAAATAGACCTTGGCACCATGTTGTAACTTGAATGTTGTTAAAATAGTCGTGAGTTACACATTTTATTAGATACCTCGTTGTTTTAGATCTATTTAGATTTCGGTCATGATTGTAAAAATACAATGTGTTTAAGACACGTGTGAATATTGCCTTCGTAGCTATGACCAAAAATCAAAAAACTAATGTAAAACTAATGTTTTTTTTAAATGCGCTATTGTACTGTCCTTGCAACAAATTTTATATCTGTCTGATGTTTCATAGTTTGGTAATTTAATTAGACAACTTCTAAAGCTATACAACCTCCAACTAGTGATGCATCGCATTTCTATTAGCAAACAATTATTGACCTGTTCTTTGACAATACACTGTTAAAAAAAACGACGCACCTCCACGTTCCTACTGGCTACTCCGAAATGACCCAAAAAAGGTAAAATGGGCTTTATTGAAATACAATAGTACCGACTATTAAGTTCCCTTAGTACCGAAACATTTCTCTGAATGCAACGGACCCCCTTTAGAACGTGACCTAGTACACCTTTCCTCTCTTTCTAACAACATTGACCTCATATCTCCTATCTCACATCACGCATCTTAAGAAAAACCCCGTTACTTTTACCTGTGCAAAAAGGCTCTATCTGCGGAGGTAACATACGGTGTTGACTAGCCGTTGTTGTCTCTCTCTCCCGTGGAACTTTAGTTTATAAGTAAGAAAGGGACCTATAGAATGCTGATCCGATACCGTAGACCGGTGGTGCAAGTTTTTGACAGTACGTATCAAAGTTAGCAGAGTAGTTGAGTTGATGTATAGTGTATTTAGTTTCGTTAGTGTTATTTATTATTTATAAATAAAAATATGTAATATTGTGTGGTTTGTGAAGTGCCTTGTGTTTATAGGAATCACTATTATTAAGGTACGTGTTGATATGTGAGAAATGTTGCAATAAGGCGTATTTACACTGGACTTTCTTTGCATAACATGTCAGTTAGTCATCAAGGTCAAAATAAATCTCGTGTAGACTGACCTTTATGAAATGGATATATTTATTAATTGAATGAACTCAATAAAATATCAAAGTTTAGAATTGTTTAGTCTGCTATTCAAAAAAACGATGATATCATGTCATTTCTGCACATAACAATACAATATTATCGTCAGACAGCAATTTTCAAGTTTATACAAAATGCTAACAAATAATTTAATATTTTAATGCCTTCGCATTCTTCCGGGTATATTGTTATTTAAAATGAAAACCTTCGAAATGTTTACGTGTGCAAGTTTTCAACCGTGGTTGTAAAGGGCAAGTTTAATATTTGAGTTACAACCTTTAAAAAAATTTGGTGTTGGTCGGTACTCCAAACCACGATGCCCATAAAGAAGAATAAAAAAGAAGTACATAATTTACCTATTATAAAAGAATATTGTGTAGTAACTTAAAGTCCAGTTTCCTTTGAGGAAGATGAGATTTTACCTAGAAGATTACATGTGAGATTCTTCATGGCAAACTAGACAGTTAGGCAGTTATTCGTCCGATCAAATCAATGGAATTTTGTCTTTAACGAATTTCAGAACAAGTTCGACAACGGTAAAATTTGTATGTCAGCGGCGCGAAGATATTGAGAATGCTGACTCTCGTGGTATGTCAATATGTCACTAAAACCTTTACGCTGGTTAGGTTTATAAACGGAGCTGCGGTAATTAGGAATGACCCTTGATCTATCCATAAAGCTGTTGAAGGACAGGGCCATTAACCATCAAAATAAGCCTACAAAAATGCGAGTATTTCTTAATTTTAAATTCAATGGTTTTCGATTGAATTTTAAATTAAGACATACGATGATTTTTAAATGAAATATGAATAAGTCTTATTAACTGCTTAAAGTAAAATAAAGATAGATGTTCCTTTCTAGTTCTATGAGGACCTTGAATGGATGTAAAGAACAATGACATTTTAGATCGTCGTAGAATGCTCTGTGCAATATTTAGGACATCATAACATTGTTAATAAGCTGTGTAAAATACTGGTATTCAGCTCCATTCGATTAGACTGGAAGCCGACGTCAATATAGTTGGGAAAAGGCTAGGCAGGTGTGATAGATGATATACAGAGCGCCTAAACAATTGAAAATCGCTTTCAAATATTTACCAGTTTCTACTAATCATTTTTAACCAGGGTTCGAAGTGATAATTATCATTGTTTACCTGACTTGAACAGGACTGACATACAACATAAGCTTTTTTTTTCTTTTACATCGTAATTATCGCTGATAAAAGACACTTTATCTAAGCTCTCTGACCGTCACTTGGTTTCGTTAAAGGAAATGAAAACATTATAAATACTCTGTCTAAAAGTTGTGAGGAACAACAATTAACATTTACTACAAACGAATATTTAGCCTTATTTAATATAAAACAGTTCAAGCATCGAGTTCGACTGCATATCATTAGTCAATAGAATAGATGGCAACACCCACACTAGAAGTTCTGGTCCCTCATAAGGAAATGAAAGCATGAAGATATAGGTAAATATAAATACGGAATTAAATGGCCGAACCGGTCATGGCCATACCTTCATAAACCAATGCTTATGTGAGAATGCGCATGCGCATGCGATACTGAAGGGTCATTTCGAGTCATTTTAAGAGAATAAGAACGATTTGCGTTCTAATCGCAGTATAAATCTGTCAAAAATACTTTCAATAACAATTTTCACATAACTTACTAATATTATAAAGCTTATGGATTTGTTTGTTTGTTACGATGTAACTCAAAAACTACTCGATCGATTTTCAAAATTCTTTCACCATTAGAAAGCTACATCTTTATCAAGCAACATAGGCTATATTATATCACAATTTTCGCGGACAAAGTCGCGGGCGAAGTGCTAGTAACATTTAACACGCCTTTAAGCCCCGAAGGGTTGGACAAAGATGTACCTAATAGTATACCTACATTTCGCCAATAACGATTTATGATAAGTTTTTCTCGACAATTGTCAGTCAGACGAGATGGCGACGCGATTTCGAACAACGCGATTTCGGTTTCATTCTGGTTGTGTGAGTAATAGTAATATTACGTTGGTAATATCCTTTTCTTTCTGCTTCCAAGTAAAAAAAATACTCAACACCGAAGTTTGTGGCAGCAGGAAACAGCAGAGAAATAAATTTGCACCACGTATTTTAACGATCTATTATTAGGTACTTATCATTGCAAATCACTAGCTTGAGATTTCAGCAAAAACTTCGGCGGATTCGGACACGTTAAGTTTCGAAGAGCAACATAATACTTTCTTCAAATAAATGATGTTTGTGCCTCTCAGTTTTAAAATAACTGTATTACACATCATCATATTTCCCGGAATAACTGAGATAAGACATTTCATGTTTTTAATGAAGACATACAAACTCAGATAGGATCTAAGTATGTGAGAAAATATAGTGATTATGTATTAGGTTTTCCGTGTAAACGCTAGCTAGTAAAGGAAATAGTTACTTAACACGATGAGCTAACAACTTGTGGTAGCCGTCTGTAATGAATGAGACATGTTGGGAGGTTGTTTTAACTTGTTCTCATGCATTTGCTAAGTTATGGTTGACCTGTCATTAAGAGTTCACGCAATACTGGTCTGTATGGTAGTCAGAACATGGTTGAGCAATGGTCATATTATATCTAAATAAAGTAGGTATTATGTTACCATGGTAATTTTAGGAACAATAACAAAGAATGTTTTTAATGTTATAATTCAGTTTTGAGATGGTTAATTATCTACACCACATGGCATCACACCTGCATGCCCAAAAGGACCCACCAAAAGGTGTATATAATTATGTATGTTTCGTCGGTCATACCTCATGTAGGTAATACATTACGGTCAAGCTTAATTCCACAAATTTAAAATTCAAAGAAATTTCTCGACTATACCATTAAAACTTCCTACCCGAAGTTCAAACCCAGAAACCTATGCCCTGCAGTCACTAGATCTACTGAGAATTTCTGAATAGGTGAACTAAACAACGATACCGATCCAGAGAGATGGAGCCCTGGGCCCGCGAAGCAGCCGCGTTGCCGGCGCATCCGGTAGGGGAGGCCCTAACAAAACCTCGGAACCTGTTCCAGGGTTTGAAAGCTTCTTATAAATCGCTCAATATTCTAGGTTAGAGTCGGTAACGCAACGCCATTGTGTTCCGACCTCGTGTCACTGAACTAAGTACAATGGTCGTGAGAAATCACCATCATTGTTTGAGCTCCTTCATGCAACAGCTTTTTCTGGTAGAGGAACTTCGCGGATAATACCTTTGCCTAAACGTTTTGTCTCTTTAACGGGTCTGATATAGTGGAATTGTGAAACTTTTTAGTTTACGACAACATTTATTCGAACATGTTTTCTTTTTATTAATATATGACTTGTGTCATGTCCTTCACTTGAAATAAAATTTTCTCTGCAAACAACGTTTTTCTCTTGCTTCCATATACTAGTCATCTAGTTTATTTCATCAAAAGGTTATGGGCCCAGTAACTAAATTTGCCATCAAGAACCTCTGTGGCCTAGATGATTACTCTACTTGGAAGTTCGCAATTAAAATGATTCTCATACGAGAAAAGTTGTTCACGTATACGTCAAAGTACCCCGATTCCAAAGACTCCACCGCCATCGAGAACGACCAAGATGCACTAGCTTTGATTTGTCTACATGTGGAACCTACACTTTATGCGTATGTACAAGATTCAAATCATGCCAAAGATGCTTGGGAAAGCTTAGCGAAAGCGTTTGAGGACAAAGGCGTAAATCGCAGGATCACCCTCATGAACGCGTTGATGGATGAGAAGCTAAAGAGACACTCGTCGATGCATGAATATGTTGCTGCAGTTATGTCTCTTTCTCAAAAGTTGAAGGATATTGCCACCGGATTTGACGACGATCTTGTAGCTGTCGTGTTACTGAGAGGACTACCTGAAGAGTACAGGCCTATGCGAATGGCACTGGAACACTCTGGGATGAAGTTGACTTCAGAGAACGTACGGCAGAAGTTACTACAGGAGGATTCACGTCAAGGTTGCAGTACATTGTCTTCAGCGGACTCGGTATTGGCTGTGAATAAGAGTAAGAAGCGAAATGGGTACAAAGATATCAATATGACCAAAGTTAAATACTTTAAATGTGGAAAGATTGGACATAAGAAGCCGGACTGTCCTAAAGGAAAGAAAGCGGGTTCGATCTCCAAATTAAGTGACGTTGCGATCGTGAGCCTGTCTTCATTAAGCACCGGGGACTCCTTTAATCCGACGGAGTGGTACATCGACAGCGGAGCATCTTCACATATGTCTTTCCAGAAACATTGGTTTAAAGATTTGGTTATGAGTGTTGGTATGAGTAATGTGACATGTGCGAACAATGATAAGATTGAATGCAAGGGTAAGGGTGGCATCATGGTGAGTTTGAAAGGACGAATGCTTGCTGTGAGGGATGTCATGTATGTACCTGGTTTGCGTGTTAATCTGTTATCAGTGTCTAAATTAGTAAAGAATGGATGGAACGTGAGTTTTGACAGAGATGGGTGCAAGCTAATTCACCATTTGGTTCCAGGCCCTTTCAAGGGAAAGCTTCTGGCTACCGCAAGTGAAGTCTCAGGGATCTACAAGCTTGAAGGTTGTCAGGCGGTTGTAGATGGGGCTGCGTTGGCGTCAGTGAAAGCAGGTAATCCTTTGATGTTGTGGCACCGGCGGCTTGGACACGTAAATGAGCGAGATTTACGTAAGCTTCCGGGTATCGATTTTGGGAAGAGCGTAATGGAGCCTTGTGTCGCCTGTATTAAGGGGAAGGCACATCGTTTACCTTTTCCAGTTGGTGAGGCTGAGAGGGCAGTCGAGAGATTGCAACTGGTTCACGCAGATATCTGTGGTACAATGTTTGAACCAACGTACGGTGGATCTCGGTATATGCTAGTTATTTTAGATGATTTTACACGTAAATCTTTTGTATTTTTCCTTAAATCAAAAGATCAGGTTCTCGATCATTTCAAAGTTTTTCTAGCTAGTGTAGAGGTTGAAACCGGGTTGAAGGTAAAGTTCATACGCACGGACAATGGAACAGAATTTGTGAACAGGAAGTTTGATGGGTTTCTACGTCAAAAGGGTATAAAACATCAGTTGACTGTTCCCTACTCTCCAGAGCAGAATGGCGTAGTGGAGCGAGCAAACCGCACTATTGTGGAGATGGCTCGTACTATGTTGGCGGAAAAGGGTCTAAGTGTAAAATTGTGGGGTGAGGCATGTAATACGGCTATTTATACGAAGAACAGGCTGCCTCACAGAGCCAATAATGGTAAGATTCCTGAGGAGTTGTGGACAGGGAAGGTTCAGTCGTTTGATCATTTCAGAGTTTTTGGAACGAAGGCGTTTGTGCACATGCCCAAGGAAACTCGGAAGAAATGGAACTCTAAAGCGGTAGAACATATATTTGTTGGTTACTGTGAAGAAACCAAGGGATATCGTTTCATAAATCCAAATAATCCTCGCGTCATTGTTAGAGCAAGGGATGTAATTTTCTTTCAGGGGATCCTAGTCAGCTCGTAGGTGGCGGTGACAAAGGTGCTGAAGTAATCTGGGAACTTGAAAAAGTAGAAAGCCAGTCAGGGTCGTCATCTGGCAGTGCAGAAGCTTATCAAGGGCCGAGTTCCACAGATGAGGCTGAAGTATTTGAAGACGCGGAAGTGGAAGTGGGAGAAACGGGTGATAGCGGAGCAGAAAATGTCGTGGTGGAAAATGTTGAAGAGAGTATTAATAGAGGAGAGTCAAACGAAGATGAATGTCGTTATCCTCTACGTAGTAGAATCCGAAAAGGAAATCTTCATGGACTTGCATGCTGTACAGAAGAACAGGAGCCTTTGACAGTTAAGGAAGCCTTAAGTCGGGAGGATAAGGATAACTGGAAGGAAGCCATGAAGAAAGAGATGGATTCAATGTACGAGAACAAGGTCTGGAAGCTCGTCGACAAGCCACCTGGAGCTAAAGTCGTTGGCAACAAGTGGATCTTCAAGTACAAGTTTGATGTAGATCGTAACAAGACCTATAAAGCACGACTTGTGGCGAAGGGTTTCACTCAGTCCTACGGGGTCGACTACTTCGAAACCTATTCACCGGTCGTGAAAAGATCGACAGTTAGATTGCTGCTATCGTTGGCTGTTGAAAAGGATTTGTTCATTAGTCACTTCGATGTGAACACCGCCTTTCTGAACGGTGATTTACATGAAAGAGTTTATATGCGATAGCCGGAGGGTTGCATAGACGAAAACTCGAAGAAAAAAGTTTGCTTACTAGAAAAAGCGATATACGGCCTCAAACAAGCTTCACGGTCTTGGAATGATAAAGTAAATGAAGTGTTATTGTCTTTGAACTTCAAGCGCTGTGACTTTGATAGCTGTCTTTACAAAAATAATAATTTTTATATCGCTCTATATGTTGACGATTTTTTATTATTTTACAAAGACAAAGAGCAGAAGGAAGTTTTATTAGATAATCTTTGTAAACATTTCAAGATAAAGGATTTAGGGGAAGCGAGACAAGTTTTGGGTATGCTTTTGTATAAGATGGATACCGGAATATATTTGAATCAAGAGAGACTTATTTTGAAGATCTTAGATGAATATGGTATGTCCGACTGCAAACCAGTGAAAACTCCGACAGTTATGGATTTCCATAAAGCCTTGGCGGAAGGGGAAGGAGGTAAACTATTATCCTGCCAAGATTCTCGTTATCAAGCGCTCATAGGGTTGCTCAACTATTTGGCCTGCAATACACGCCCGGATATTGCGGCTGCGGTAAATTTTTTGGCACAGTATAACTCATGTTGTGAAGAACGTCATTTGAAAGCTGCTAAACATATCTTGAGATACCTTAAGGGTACAAAGGATCTATGTTTGATATTTCCTAAGTCGCCGGTGCAGGACATCACAGGATTCGTAGATGCTGACTGGGGAGGCAACATCAAAGATAGGAAATCTTATTCTGGGTTTATTTTTAGATGCGGAATCTCGTTGATAAACTGGGAATGCCGGAAACAAGCTTGTGTGGCACTGTCGTTAACGGAAGCCGAGTATATTGCACTTTCAGAGGCAACCAAGGAGGCAGTTCACTTGCGGCAGCTGAATGCATTTATAAGGGGTGAATATCTTGGGTCTATTTGCATTTACGTAGATAATCAGAGTGCTATTAAACTTGCGTACAATCCTGTAGCGCATAGAAGGACGAAACATATAGACATAAGGGCACACTATGTCAGAGATTGCATTGCTAAGAATGTTATACGTCTGGACTATGTGTGTACGGAAGATAACCCAGCAGATGTGCTGACAAAACCATTTGGTCGTGTGGCATTTAATAAATGTGTACGCGATCTGAATTTGAGTGTGTCTGGTGGGGTGTGATGTGAGGATATCTGATGATGGATGTTGTTTGAGGGGAAGTGTGAAACTTTTTAGTTTACGACAACATTTATTCGAACATGTTTTCTTTTTAATATATGACTTGTGTCATGTCCTTCACTTGAAATAAAATTTTCTCTGCAAACAACGTTTTTCTCTTGCTTCCATATACTAGTCATCTAGTTTATTTCATCAAAAGGAATCAGCAAAAAAGGACTTGCGATTTCGAATTGCGATATTTATGAAACATCATCAAAAATCCAAATCATCAGTCAAAAAATGAGCTGAGAATCAGCAATTTTTGAAAGTCAGAATAACATCAGACATTATCTTATATGCCCGCAATTTCCTATTGTAGAAGTTCTTTATCTATTTTCATAACTGATGTCTTGGAAGGTGGGTAGGACTTTGGTGTGGGAAGCAACTTGCGTTGATACCCCTGCGCCATCTCATGTTGCAAACACGGCAGGCTGTGCTAGAGCTGCTGCTGCGACTGCTGAGAACCTCAAACGGCATAAAATACTGAAACCTAAATGGCAGTTACAGTTTTGAGTCATTTGGGGTCGAAACGCTTGGGTCATGGGGCACAAGTGCGCATTCCCTTTTTAAGGAAATATCTCGTCGACTGGTTGACACTTCGCGAGACCAGAGGGCTGGCTCTTTCTTTGGGCAAAGAATTAGCATTGCCATTCAACTTTCAGTCTTCTGAGCACGTTTCCGGATGACAGCGATGTGTTGTCATTGACATGATGTTTTGTCGCCCAAGCGTCCTATTGTTTTTAAGTTAGTTAAAATAAATTATTATTATACGTCGCCAACACCACATCTCCAGGACGTCAATCTTGCGTCGGTCGCATTATTCGCAATATCGGCTATATACGAGTACTTATGAAATACTAAATGTTGTGAAAGTACAAAGATAATAAATTATTGTGTAATTTATTATCTGTATATTGTACACAAAATCATCGAATCTGCTGCATCGAAGATTATTGCAGCTAATTGCAAAATGCTCCACAAGCTAAAACAAATTAAAGTATTTCTTCACAAATAAAAACAAAGCTACAGTTTCACACAGTTAATCTCAGTTGTAGTTGTTATTATAGTCACCTCTTTCCCAAGAATTAATTCTATGAAGATTACTATCACACATAAAGTACATAAATCACGCACATAGATAACATTTACTTAGATAATGTTAATTTAACAAATTGGAGCGAACGACACGACTTACAAAGAGTGACGTTAACCGCAAATGCAACCGCAGCACTTTTAAAACAATCGCATTCTTTGTAATTAACTGACATAATAAAACTTGTGATGAAGAATCAATAGGTTAAAGACCAATGTTGCTGTAGGTGTACGTTATAATATTTTATAAAATATTAAAATTATTTTTTTTCTGGTTCAGAGTATGTTCTGTAACTCATCATTAGCCTAATATTTTCCCAACTTTGTTGGGGTCAGCTTTCAGTCTTCAATATCTTCTCTAACTAATCCATACTTATATTTTCTAAATGTGATAGTACGTCAGTCTGTATGACTACCTTTTCACGCCCATACCACTGAATCGATCATAGTCAAAAATTAGTAGATAGGTAACATGAGACCCACTTTTTATCCAGATTACTTATTTATATAAATGCTGGCTCAATATGGTAGGTATAGACTAAGAGCTCTGTGAGAAGAAGTGAACCGTATAATCCCTTGGTCGATCTTTCACAGGCTATTGATTTTGAGCTCTAGGGCGGGTGTTTCCTCACGTTGATTTTCTATACTTTCAAGAAAGTATCTATTTACCCTATTGTAAAATGTAGCGTGAACATACTCCAGTGAACCACTTACCCAACGCCAACAGTTTTGCGGTCAGACATTCTTGTATAAACACTTACGTCAGAGCTTTGTTTTGCAATGGTGATCTTTGGGTGACGATGGTCGACCATTGCTGACATTCGATGTTTGAAGTGGGCTACACAATGGCTATAGTTGACATTGCCTTATCTCACCTGGGTCTTGGTAGGTCGCAGGATAGCTGCATATGTCATAGTTATAACTTTACTATCATGCTACCTATTGTCTTGCTCGTTATGGTCTAGTGATCTCAAGCGCAACTGCTGACAAATTGCGCACTTAATACCAGAAATCTGAAACGAAGATGGTGCTTAATACTTCAGTCAAAATACTTTACCCTTTTTGAAGGACACAATTTGTACTCTAGATCTGATGCAAGTCCGACGAAAATTGGTGTCCAAATGGCGACGATAAATTGGCTTCAGATCGGGTATTGCAGAATTGGCTATCCAATTTGCACTTTCTACAAATGTTTTAACTCCTAATTAATGCTTTAGTTTTTGGATTCGAAGTATTTTTGTCGTTTGTCCATACTGTCCCGCTACAGAGCAAAAGCCTCCCTCAAATCTTTTCCCTGGAAACCTCGAACCGGCCAGTGTTTCTTGCGCAATAAAATGCTAATGATTATTTAATTCATAGCTCATAAGTTCATAACTCACTAAGATTATATACAGAGATACCACTTATAAACTGTACATTACGAGTATTACAACCTAGTTAGAATGTCTCAAGCTTGTGGCCGGCCGATTGAGAAATGTAACTAAAGCGACAGGTTGATTGTTCAATATCTGGTTACATTTGAATATGTTTATGATATTATTAAATTCGATGTAAATGAGATTTAACAAAATGTTCTGTAAAATATACAGAAATTCAATTCACTTAATTAGTCCTTCAATCACTGTATTCCGTTCAAAACCGCTACAAAACATGTTCACCTTTCAATTTCGTTCACATTTTAATAGTACGTCTTTTTGAAAATAACATAACATCATCATAAACACATTAAACCCACATTTCGCCAGTTACGTTGTAAGTACCTACCATGCAATGGGAGGCGAGTCCATTACCATCAACCGGACAGAAATTCACTTTGACCGTCCTATGAATCGAACCCGCATCCCGAACATCGCCCTTGCAACCACTAGCCTAGTCTACGGGACTCTGAACTCTTGGCCACGTTGCTTGGCTACTCATTAGATTAATAGGTGCCTAAGCATCCAGTTTATTACAAATCAAAACGAAAACGATATCGAAATACGAAATCTAAATTTGGACACAGATCCATAAGTTCATAGGTAAGGAGCCAAGTTTAAATAAAACGTGTCAATTGTCACTAAACTTATGCATTCGCGTGCCAAACATAACAACTGTAACCCAATAACATCCTAATAGCGGTATTATAAAACTATACCGGTATTGTATATTGTACAACGCACTAGTTCAAAGCAGCGTAGTAATGTTATGAATGTTAAGTATTTTTAATTGCGTACTATTATGAATTGTTATGGCTGCCGGTCTTCACGCACCACGGAAGAAGACCTCGAAATATTCAGCTCGTTTATACTTTTTCACTGTAGAGTGATTTTGAATTAAGTATATAAGATTAGCTTTACTCGCGACTTCGCTCTGTACGGAGGTTTGAAATTATGCCACGGGAACGTCAAAACGTACCTATCCTTGTACTATATTCACGTCATGATTCTTGTGCCAATTTCAACCACAGCTGTATGCATGCAGTAGTGTAGAAGGGAAAGATGCTGTCGAGGCTTGAAAAGAAAACAGATCAACAAACAGAGTTGTTTTCGCATTTATTATAATTATAAGGACGAGTATTACGATCTTCGACACGATTGCCTATTCCTGTGGACTGTTCTTAATGATATTTCTTTTATCATTTCCAGAATGGCAGAAATAATATTCCAGCGCAAAAAGATCCCAACTGTGATATCAGACCCGAATCCGCTGATAATCCTGCTGATCATCTCTCTGCTTCAAACATGTTGGGGTCAAGTCATCAACAGGGCGCCTCACTTCGTCCCGGGGATCGGAGACATGTCGCAGTTCAGTCTGTCTGAAGATACGCCTGTTGGGACACCGGTTTATCATTTAAAAGGTAATTTTGTTTGTGTTTTCATCATCACTATCAACCTAACAAGAGTCGACTCCTGGACATAGGCATCTCCAATTGTGAGACATTCAAACTTTTGTTATGCAACATTTTAAAATAACTAAGTACAAAAAGTAAGAAAAGTTCTTAATATATGTTATGAATACCGTCCCCGTGCGTGGACGCATCTTTACCGGTTTAAAGCTTAGCCCAACAAGTTTTTTCTAATTAAACATTTTCTTTTCTACTTCAGGTGTAGATCCAGAAAATGGCCCTCTGCGGTACTCCATCTCTGGGCAGTATTTCTCAGTAGACTCGCTGACTGGAGTGGTCACACTTGCCAAGACTCTGGACAGAGAGGAGCGGAATGCCTTGGAAGTTATCATCAGTATTACCGGTAAGAAAGATCCCTTCCACTCTTGGTATAAATCAACTGATACATGAATATTGAATGGTATCTTATCAGCTTTTATATCGTGCTAGTGACCGGCCCCGGCTTCACACGCTTCGCTTTTGCTGTAAAGGGCCATATTGATCTATATAAAATGCACAATGTATTTAAGGTACTTAATTAGATAAGGATTAGTTCTATATTGCTTAAAATCGCTTCGTAAATTTTATAACCCATTATTTCTCGTAAAAGTAAAGGATAAAAAATGGTTAATGTGGGTTATCCCTAAGAGATAGACATATACCATCGCGGAGTTTTTTGTAGACCTTTTTAAGGTATACAATACTGTAGTACATTATTTTGATCTATCTCGTAGGGTTCAGCCATCGTTTGCCAATGTGTTTATTTACGACATCACATTAGAAACCTCTAAAATTATCAGTGTTTTACTACTATATTATGCATGTATAATACATATAAACCTTCCTCTTGAATCACTCTATCTATTAAACAAAACCGCATCAAAATCCGTTGCGGAGTTTTAAAGATCTTAGCATACCTACATAGGGACAGGCAGACAGCGGGCGACTTTGTTTTATACTATTTAGTGATGATGGACAAGAGCTTATTACAGCTCATGTCTTAATAAATAAATAACAAGACAGACATAGTGACTTACGCCTTTTCAATATTTGTTTGGTTTCATTAATAGGCTTCTTCGTGGATGTCATGCATGTAACCATACAACTTAGATGCAATCACAGGCAGATCATGCAAAAGAGAATTATGACATTATAACACATTATTCTTCGCTCTTTTTTGTTCTTTCGAACTGGTTAGGTTTACATGACAGTTCATTTCTCTGTCCAACCATTTTCTACTAACAACAGTTCTCTCATTATCGATACCCTGTTAAGTTTGCTAATGATTTCCGTTCGTTCTTTTGCTGCATAACGGTACTTTTAACGATATTTTTCTGGGCCAATAAATGGTTTCGTAACATATGATTTAAGACTGTTTGTTACTACAATCTGCATTTTTTTAACAAAACTTAATCCGGCTAAATAATGTTTTTACAGATGAAGGCATAGCGAACACAGAGCCGAATACAGTGTCATTGAGACGCGTCATTCCAGTGAAAGACGTCAATGATAACCCACCTGTCTTTCACAACAGGCCTTACATTGTAAACATCAGTGAAGCTACTGCTATTGGAACTGAGATTGAGGTAAGCATCGAATAAAGCACGATTAGGGTAGACAATTAGGGTAGACAAAAAGCGCAAATAGCAAAGACAAAATGCAAAGTTGAATAAAAACAAAACAATGTTAAACGTTTTATAGTTATTGTTCTTTGTTTGCAAAAATATGAATTGCGTGTGAAAAAAGTGGATCTAAAAAAGTAATTGTACAAAAATAATAATTTAGCTGTTGATCACTCTGTCACGTGACATGATTGTCGAAATTATTTATCCCACAGAATACAGCGTAATTTAAGGTACATTAGGCAAAGATGGGGCAGCACGAACAAAATCTTAACCTTCTGACCATTTGTTCGCTCGTCCATTTCTAGTGTAAAGTGTCAAAATAGGCGAGTTTATATTTTTGCTTCAAAGCATCAATGAGACGAGGGATAACAATTTTGAATGACATTTAAAAAAATGTGAAAATATGTGGAAATATAATAATAAAAGAATTCCTTGCTAAATTTCAGGTGAACCCAAAGATAACAGTAACGGATCGTGATGAAGGAGAAAATGCGAAGATACGAGTTATATGTTCTACCAAAGAGAAAGGAAGCGATTCTGAAGCTTGCGCTACGTTTAGAGTTGAAACTGATATGGTAAGCAAAGAACATACTTGTTATGTCGTGGTTGAGATCAGTTGCTCTTACTAATATATGTAACTTTAATGATTAAAAGCACTCTGACGGTTTCACTTTGAGAAGTATTATCCTTACAAAAACACCTGCTTTTAAAATACATTTATATAAACACGCCTTCCGAACGCCTTCCGCCCACACTTCAGAACGCTACCTGCCATATGCCGATTCATTAAATTTAAAGAAACCAACCATTCAAAATACATTTTTCAATTACAGATAACACCAAACGAATACCAAGTGCGACTATTCTTGAACCAGCCTTTGGACTTCGAGAGCAGATCAGCATACGTCATCAGTCTAGAAGCTACTGATTCCTCTGACAGGCCAATGAGAGCATTAGCCAGTGTCGCAGCAGCAATATGGGATGTGCAAGATCAACCGCCAGTGTTTCTCAATGCGCCATTCTCAGCTACAGTACCAGAAAATACTGCGCCGGTATGTACTCGTGTAATAAAACTTCTAGAACAAGTGTGAAATACTAATCAATCAGGACAGGCTCAGAATGAGTTCATTCATTCATTCATTCATTTCAGCCGAAAGACGTCCACTGCTGGACATAGGCCGCCCCCAAGTGACATAACATGGGGGTTTTGCCATAATCGCCACGCTTGGCAGGCGGATTGGCGATCGCAGTACGGTTGTTACAAAAGCACAGAGAACGCTGCTGCCCATTCTCTGCTAAGTCCCTTAGTCGCCTTTTACGACACCCACGGGAAGATATAGGATGGTGCTATTCTTTACGTCCGACACCATGCAGAGCCAGTCACCTGTCAGAATGAGTAGCTCAATATAAATTGAATGTGTAGTAACATTTTAAACAATAGGTAGGATAAATTATAAGGAAATGTTGCAGTTTGTTTGCTTTGATTAGATTACTAACTCAGTAGAGTACAGTCCTGTTGTAAAGCCCTTTGTCGTTTCGTATGTATTGTTAAAATAAGATTCATTTAAAATACGCCCTTTACCAATCACAACATATTAACTTTCAGAATACAAGCATAATGGAGATCATAGCAAAAGACGGCGACACGGCCAACCCACGACCAGTCCTGTTGACCCTCGAAGGCGACACTGAGCAGTACTTCAAGTTGCTTCCCGACAGACCGTTGGGACGAGCTACACTGGTTGCCTCCGACATTCCCATTGACAGGGAAAGTGATGTCGTGATGCAGAACGGAGGAGTTTACAGTTTCTTTGTCAAGGTACTCACGATTTATTATAGTAGTTTTTTATTACTATTTTTATTTTTTTTATTTTTGATTTTAGCTTCTTGCGTAATCATAATATGATTACGCAAGAAGCTAAAATCAACTTTACAATAATTTTCGTGGATAAAAATTAAGCGCCCCAGGATTATTAAAAAGTAAAAATACGAACACTTATTATCATAGCCCTGTTACACTACAAACTGCAGAAAATTGGTTTTAGATTTTTAAGTTATTTACGATTGTTTATTTATTTCATTTCAGGCCACAGAATTAATAAACAATGAAGTGCCATCAGACTTCACGGTGACAACAATAACGATAATCGTTACTGACGTCGACGATCATGTACCGATATTCAATAAAGAAGAATTTGACATATCGATACCCGAGAATATAGAGAATGGAAGCCCAATCCCCGGTCTATCAATATACGTTGAGGACCATGATATAGGACAGAACAGTAAATACGATCTGTCTCTAAGAGATGTTTGGAACTCTGAAGGCGTGTTTGCTATAAGTACCGATCACGGTGAAGGACGAACCCCAATCAGTATAAAAGTTAAAGATTCTTCGAGATTGGACTATGAAGTCGACGATGATGACAAACGACTGTTTAGTTTTGATATTGTCACATCAGCTTATGGAAGAGAATTATCATCAGCTCGTATTAACATAAAACTTTTAGATATGAATGACAACACTCCAATTTTTGAAAAATCTACTTATAAATTTAATATACCTGAAAATGCAACTATTGGGACCAAAATTGGTGATGTGTTTGCTACTGATAGAGACTACGGAATATTTGGTGAAATCGAATACACTTTGACTGGGTTCGGATCTAATATGTTCAAGACAGACAAAAACACAGGTGGCGTTTATGTGCGCCAGATATTGGACTATGAGAAACAGAAAAGTTATAGTTTAACACTTTTTGCTAAAGACGGTGGCGGTAGAGGGTCGACAGCAAGTATTTTTATAGAAGTGCTAGACGTCAATGATAATGCTCCTTTATTTGAAGCTGCAGAATACACTAGAACTATAAGAGATGGAGCTACTAGTTTTGAACCACAATTTGTTGTTCGGGTTAGTAACTTTATGTTGAAAATTTATACCACTATGCATTACATGTCCTGGGTTTATAAATAATGATGCTTATGATTGTTATTTGAATCTTTTCATTATATTACAGGCTACAGACGCAGATGGCCCAACTCAAGGCGATGGACAAATAAAATATTCTTTAGAATCTGATAACAGCATCAGTCGCAAAGGCAATGTGTTTACAATCGACGAAGACACAGGTGAAATAAGTATTATCGAGAAGGTTGATAGCATGGACACTCCTCGGGGTCAATATGAACTAGTTGTTCGAGCTACTGATTATGGTAAGGAAAAAAAACGCAAATAAAGAACCTACCTAATCATGAAATGGATTAGCTTGTAATGTAAATGTTATCTTTTTATGTACTTTCAGGTATTCCACCTCTACATAATGAAACTCGAGTCTACATTCGAGTGGGCGTTCCAGGCAATCAGCGGCCAACATTTAAGGGCAACTATCACCACTACAAGTATACCGTCTCTCAACATAGTCCTGAGACGACAGAAGATTTTACCTTTGACCTAAATCCTATGAACTATAAAGCTAACATCAGAGAAGATGCTAATCCTGGTCAAAATGTGACTATGGTAGTGGCTAATGATCCTGATGGACTGGATGATTTGTTGACTTATCATATTGTATCAGGATCTAGGGATAATTTTGTGATCAATGAAAAGTAAGTGTCTTAGGGATTTTTCAAAGTACCTACACACAATATCAATGACCACTGAAATACAAAGAAATATTTTACTTCTGTTATTTCTTAAATATAATCTCATGTTTCAGATCCGGCCTTATAACAGTATCTAATGATGCAAACCTAGATCGTGATATAAACCCTGATCGATACGAAATCATAGTTTCAGCAGTCGACAGCGGAATGCCTATACCAGAAACTGCTACCACCACGGTTTTTGTTACAATTCAAGATGTAAACGACAAACCACCAAAATTCAATGTAACTGAATCAACGACACACATTTCTGAAAAAGCGAAAGTAGATGACATAGTAACGAGGATTATAGCATACGATACTGACGTCAATGCAAAGTTACAGTATAGTATCATGCAGCTTAAAGCTCTCTCTAAAGCTGGTGTCCCACTAAAACCTAACTCACCGTACGATTACAAACACATATTTCGCATCAATGAAGACACTGGAGAAATATTTGTTAACGGAACTTTGGATTACAGTATGGCATCAATAGTCATACTGACGATCAAAGTGGTCGACGTTAACGCGGAAATAAATAAAGAAAAACAATTTGCTATGATAGAACACACGATTTATATACAACCGTATGCTGATAAAAATCCACAATTTACTAACGCAGGCTGGACTAGTTCAAATCCTGTGATATATCATAAAATTAAAGAAGAGCAACCTATAGGAAGTACTGTCCTGGTGTTAACAGCTGAAGATCCTGTTTCAGGACATTTAGTAACAAGTTATAAGGTCATAAATGCAGAAACCGGTCTGCTTCAAGTAGATCCTTTAAGTGGCCAAGTAGTTTTGACCAAGCATTTGGATTACGAAGACCTTACGACTCCTAATTTGACAATTACGGTGAAAGCGGCAAGTAATGATGGCAGTAAACATAGTATAGCTAAAATAATTATTGAGGTTATGAACATCAACGACAATCCACCGATTTTTGAAAAGGAGGTAATGTATCATACTGTTAAAACACAAAATAAATATTCGTATATTATTTAGAATTTTTATAACAATGAAAGTTTTAATTTCAGCTTTACAAAGTTAGCGTCCTAGAATCTGTGAAATATCCCGAACAGATTTCAACAGTCAAGGCACACGATGCAGATGCTGTGTTGACTGAAGAAGACAAAGTGAAAGGGTATTCTGACATCAGATATACACTGAGAGGCGAGAATTCGGATCTGTTCAAAATTAATAATGTTACTGGTGTTATTCAGGTAAAAAATCGGTTACACATGATGAATTAAAAGGTTAATTAATCGTAATAAAGATAAATCACTAAAGAATTTTTCATTTTTAAACTCTATAATAAGAATAGTTAATATTTCAGGTAGCTAAAAATAAAACGTTGGACAGAGAACGTCAGTCAGTTCTCAGGCTGGAGATAGAAGCAGCTGATACTCCAAGTGGTGGTGCTGACAAATTGAAGACCACTGCCACTATTCTTGTTGATGTTCTAGATGTTGATGACAATTCGCCAGAATTTGAGAAAAATGTTTATACTGGTGAGATGATATACCTATACTTTATTTAAATAAATTGACGTCATGTAGTCATAAGAAAAAGGTTACGTAATGAACATTGATTTCTTTCTTACAGCTGTGGTACCCGAAAACGTACCAATTGGTATAAGCGTCATCAATGTCACCGCAACAGACCCCGATGAAGGATTGGGAGGAGAAATCAAATATGACTTCTTAGATGAAGGAGAGGCAAATGGTAAGAATATTCACAAAACAGACCAAAAACTTCAAACATAAATCCGACTTTTGGTCTCGAGTCGCTTAAGCGAGACGCGTCTGACGTACCCATTTAGCATTATTACCTGAAGAATGCTTAGAGTTGCGAAAACGCATTTGCATGTGCGTGTGAGCTGATTCCGACGATTTGTACACGAAATATTAATAATACTAATTATATCTACTGTGTTCACTCGAAGAAACAAGTATTGCACGCGCGTGTCTTTTGAACCAAGTTGCGTTGTGAGTCTCTGATCCTTTAACGTTTGTTTCAGGCCTCTTCACAATAGATGCTGTAACAGGAGAAATTAAAACCCATAAGGACCTCACCGGCCGTGGTCGTACAGATCCTTACAGACTGCTAGTTGGCGCAACTGATGGTGGTGGACATTCTGGAGACACCTCATTATCGTTGTACATTGGTGATGTCAGCGCTAATGATGGCGTGCCCAGGTTCATTAGGCCTGCTGCTGGGGAAATACTCAGTATTAGCGAGGTGAGCTTTTCATAATTAGAGAATTGGCTTTTTTTTACGTGCTTAGTTGATCTTCAACGAACTCAGCCTATCGCTGCCAACTACATAGGCATAGGCCTTTTCCAAGCTAATGTTCATGCTTCCGCATCTAGCTGGGTAGCACCCAACACTACGTTCTACGTTCTTTATTCTTGTTCTCTAAAACTGTTGGCTTCTTTTTAGAATGCAACAATTGGTTCAGCAGTTTACCAGGTAGTGGCAAGTGATCCAGATGATCCTACCCAGCCTTCGGGACAACTCTTCTACTCCATACAGCCAAGCAACGCTGATGCCAAGATATTTGCTATTGGTAAGTGTTCTTTGAAGTATGCATAAGTGGGCAAGCTTTTTGTGATTGACAAAGTCCAAATATAAAAACTCCGTGGCTGCTACTAAAAAAATCCCCGATAGAAAAACCTAATAACATTTTGCCCAACCTGGAAATTGAGCTAGAACCTCATGCTTAGCAGTCGTGCTTACATCCACTATATCAACAGGACAGTCAAACATATTTTTTTATTGCGATACTTAAAAAAAGCGTAAACCATAATTTAATTTATTACAAACAGCTAATACTAAAACATATGTTCTATTGCAGATCCCCATTCAGGCCAAATAACAACGCGTCAGTCATTGGACAGAGAGCGCAAAGCATCATACACCTTAGTTCTACTGGTGACAGACAGAGGACAACCAGCACAACAGAGCACCAGGATCGTAACTGTCATGGTCACTGACGTTGATGATCATAAACCACACTTTGGAAGAAATTCGGTAGGAAAACTAGCTACATTTACTAGCTACATTTTATTGGTTTCTACTTGTGTTGATGTTGTAATGATGAATAAAATCAAATAATGAGGACTAAAGCGAAAGAATGTGATCACAGGCAGAGGATGAAATGCTTAAACTAATGTTAATGACCCATGAAACAATGTTCCATAATAAAAGACTGAATCATCAGCATTAGCAGTCTTGTCCCACCCACTGCTATGCCTCTGCAAGGTGTGAAATTTTTTAAGAACACTATTATTTAACCGTCCCGCGCGTACCGAATTCGGTACGCGCGCACCAGCAAACTTAAACGCTAATATAAAAAAAAAGTAAATTTCTAAATCGTTCTGTCAAAATTTACCTCTATGGTCAACTAGTAGTCGATTCAAACAAAACCAATCGTTATTAATACTAAACGGCACAACATTATTAAATTAAAAAAAAAACTCGTCTATGTCGAATGTCAAACGTCAATGGCAACCCGTGTTATTATGTTCGGAAAAGTGTTGTTTTTGTGAGATATACGTTGTAAAACTTTGGTAAGTAAATGTATAGTATGTTATAAGTGTATAATGCAACTCTTTAGATAGTCATTTGCTTGAAAAAATAACAAAAAAATTATGATTTGAGCCAACAAAAAATCCTTTGTTGAGAAGTTTGTTATTCGAAATTAAAAAAAATAATTTGACTCTTTAACCATGTAAAATGGTCTTGGAATAAATAGTAGCAAAGAAAAAATAGTGATAATTCATTATTTCATGTATTCGAGGCATATCTATTCATATTTATTGATATTTCAAGTATTTTCATGCTTTGAACAGCGGAATTCTAAAATGGCCGATTCTAACAAGAAGTTTGAGTTAGGATCTAATAAGAATAATGTATGTAGGACTCCTAAAAAACACTGTCATTAGATTACTTGTATATTTGTGATGTTAGATATAAATTTTCGTGTAAATTGAATGAGTAGTTATACCAAACAAAAATAAGCAACGAAAACAGACGTATTTGCTGCGACCTCTCTCATATCTATGGGATATGTATAATCCTCAAGTAGTTCTAAAAGAGTTGTTTATTATTAATAAATGGCCCCGTTCATCACGAACCCGACACTGTTTACCGTTTAAGATTAGAGCTAATATAACTCGAGTTATAAGTGTTTATCTTTACGATATCGGATGACTCACGCGATGGCGTAATCAAGTGGCCCCCGAAGGGTTTCGTGCGGGGTTTTACTGTTACGCGCGAAAGGATAAAGAGGTATAGCTTAGTATCTTTTGTTTTTTCACAGGATGATCCCCCAGTACTAATGACGGTCAAGGAAGAAGTCCCTATCGGCACAGTCATTGGTCAACTAGAAGCAATTGACGAGGATATAGATGACAATGCAGCTGTAGATTACGCTATTACAGGTGAATAACCATTTTCTTAATAAAATGAATAAATTTAGACACGGCTGGCGCAGTGGCTGAGCGATCGACTGCTGCGCTGCATGTCGCGAGTTCGCTTCCCGCACGGAAAATATATTTGTATGGCCTACAGATAGTTGTTCCGGGTCTGGCTGTGTATGTTAGTTTAAATGTTTGTAAACGCACCCACGATACAGGAGAAATTCCTAGCGCGGCGACGTTTTTAAAAAAAGAAAAGAAATATTTAGGATGGCGAGCAGAAAATAAATAAAATATTGTTGCAGTGGGAAACGACTACGGTTTGTTGAAATTGGAAAGAACAAATGACAGCAAAGCTTTGATTACCGCAGCAGCAAGACTGGACAGAGAAACAATATCCAAGCAGCTGATCACCGTAAAGTGCTTCAAGTATGGCACTAAACCAAGACTGACTAAATCTTATAATAGGCTGGTAAGAAATATACTAAATTTATATTTCCCTTTTAAGTTTTTCTTAACTAAATAAACCGTATATGGTTGTTAAAAATTAGTATTATAATATTTTTGTGAACTATGAACACTTCGCTTCATAAGACTGACGATTGCATGTAGATGGTTGGATCAAAAGGCAGAAAGGACGTTTTATCCCATACTTTGCTTGAATCATAAAAAATCCAAGGCATTAGTAGCACAAAGTTGTCGAAGATGTCATGTTTGAACTAATCATACTGTTACAGATATGTGTTAATAATCAATATTTAAAGTTGTTCAATTAGTTGGTGACTTTATCACACCCTGAAAAATAACCACACGTTTTACAACTTGAACATAAGGTTTTTTTTTAATCCGATACAAGCCGTGCAGCCAGGTCGTTCCCTAAAAGCGTTAAGATCACAATATACCAAAAATTTATCAAGCCATCTTATTTTCAGGACCCCACAGAAATCCAGGTTCTAATCAAAATCCTAGACATAGACGATCATCTCCCTGAATTTGAGAGTGCCAACATGACAGTAGGAGTCAGACTGAACGTGCCCATAGATACACTGATAGCATCTATCAAAGCCACAGATAAGGACCCTGACGCCAGGCCTATAAACTATAGCATAGTTAACATGAGCTTCGAATCGCCGATTAAGGGGAAGTCGTTGAGCAATATCACTGATGTGATTGTGTTGAATAATGTGACAGGAGACTTGAAGATCATGAAGAATTTGATACATTATGCTGATGGGATATTTAGGTAAGTTTTCGTAAGTTTACGGAGCGTAGACACAGTCAGAAGGCGTCGCGGCCGTCCTCGGAGAGGATGGCAGGACGAGCTGGATAAGACCAGCGATCAGTGGTCCACATTGGCTCTGGATCGAAACCACTGGAAATCATGGGGATTTGCCTTTGCCCAGCAGTGGGAAAACGCTGGCTAACAGTATCAATATCGAACGTTTAACTATATGTTCTTACAATAGGCTGCTAACACTTAATTGTAGATTCTTCATCATCTACCTTGCCCTTTCAAAGCTATGTTGTGGTCGGCTTCCATTCAAACCAGATGCAACTGAACACCGACGCGACACGACGGACCAATGGCTGGCTGTTTAATCAATGCTCACCCATCCACGGACCGACCTCGGCAAGCGTTCATTAACCTTGAAAATCGACCCCACGCGACTGTCATTTTTAACGTTCCGTCTTATATCTTCTTATTCACTAATCTTTATTTTTATTTAGCAGATTCTGAAAATATCTTAAACTGGCAAATAATTTAAACATGTTTGAATTTATATAGGTACATAACTTAAACAATTGCATCTACATTATATGCGACGGGATTTTTCCCATCATAAAAACGTAAATTATACCTGGGATTTTGAATTTATAAATCTTTTGTTCCAGGTTGGTGGTGCGAGCGAACAATACAAACGATCCAGAAAGATTCAGCGATATCTTAGTAGAGGTAATTAATTAAATACTTAGGTACCTTAACATTGTAATGAAAAAGATATATAAGGCTTCGATGCCAATAGGATCACCCCCTATTGAGTTGGACCGCTTCATTCCCTGGAGAAAATTCAACCTTGATAATTTATTTAACCGACTCCTAAAACGGTGTCCGTTATTACGTGACCGATAAACGTGAATCTTTTCTCATCGGTATTTATACTAATATTATAAAGAGGAAAGATTTGATTGTTTGTTTGTTTGCATTGAATAGGCTCCGAAACTACTGGTCCGAATTGAAAAATTCTTTCAGTGTTAGATAGCCCATTTATCGAGGAAGGCTATAGGCTATATTATGTCATCCCGCTACGGCCAATAGGAGTGGAGCAGCAATGGAAAATGTTGCGAAAACGGGGACAATGTGACGCAAACGAAGTTGCGCCGGACAGCTAGTGTTGTATAAATTTATTGACAAAACATAACATCACGCGTGTAATCCCTGAAAGGTTAGGCAGAGATGTACCTTACAAGTACACCCACATTTCGCCAGTTATGTTTAAGTCCTATGTAATAGGGGGCGAGCCTATTGCCATCAATCGGGCACAAATCCAGACCATGACTGCTACTGGGAAATTCCTAATGGAAAAACCCAATAATACTTTACCCGACCCGGTAATCGAACGAATCCAAATCGATGATCTTATAGTAATAGCGCCTACTCGAACTCGCCCTCACTTAGGCGATCTAATGTTATGTTTATTCTCCAGGTGGTAGTAGTAAGAGAACGTGACCTCCTCCGCCTGGTGATACCAGGAGGAACTAGACAGAAGTACGCAGACCTTCGAGACAGGATGTCTGCTGCTCTGGCGCAGAAGGGACTGAGGATGCAGCTGCACGATGCCAACACCGCTTTCTATGCTAACCCTGGGTAAGATATCATCATAATATATGTATTAATAAGATGTTGTTTCCACAATGTAGATAAATTTCTAAATGAACTAAAAATAGACTTAAATCTGAGTCAACAAAAAAGAAGAATAAGAAAAATATTTACCATCAATTGTAGTGACGTCAAAATGGCGGAATAACGCCGAATTCCTAGAAAATAACAACTTATACAACATGTAACGTAAAATGCGAAAAACCTGAAAATAGTTTGATCAGAATAACGAGCAGAATCAATTGAACCACATTTTAATACAGGTCACATTTTTCAAAAAAATCTTCATTAAAAATGTTGCCCTTTCTATTTGTTCATAGGTCAAGCCATAACGTACGCAAACCCGCCAAAATAGTTAAACAAACAAAAAATGTTTGTCGTCCAATTTAAATTTGTTCATACGCGGGAAAAAAAGAAAGAAAGCAAAAGCGATCAGAATTGCCAGTAAAACTAAAACAGCACATAAAACCATTACGTTTTTTTAATGATTTTTTTTCTCTCAGAATTAGGTCAATTGAATTAAAAATCATTTGGGGTGTCTGAGGTTTTGCGCATTTAACGTTACACGTTGTATATCGTTATTAAAATTACGAAATACAGGGTGTTAGATGCATCGTTTTCCAAATTGAATGTACTGAAAGGAGGAGTAACTTTTTTCGCTGTCTCTTCAGCCCCAATAACTCAATCAACTTCATTTTTAGGGTTCCGTAGCTGAATGGCAAAAAACGGAACCCTTATAGATTCGTCATGTCTGTCTGTCTGTCTAGTCTGTCCGTCCGTCCGTATGTCACAGCCACTTTTTTCCGAAACTATAAGAACTATACTGTTGAAACTTGGTAAGTAGATTTATTCTGTGAACCGCATTAAGATTTTTACACAAAAATAGAAAAAAAACATAAAATTCATCATACCCATACGTGTGGGGTATCTATGGATAGGTCTTCAAAAATGATATTTAGGTTTCTAATATCATTTTTTTCTAAACTGAATAGTTTGCGCAAGAGCCACTTCCAAAGTGGTAAAATGTGTGTCCCCCCCCTCTAATTTCTAAAGTAAGAGGAGGAAAATTCTGAAAATATTCAGGATTGTAGAACGTAAAAAAAACTATCAACGAAAATTGGTTTCAATAAGATATGATGTTTAGTTTTTGAGATATGGGACTTTTTCATCAAACTGCAGCAGTAACTTTGTTTTTGATTAACATACTATGAAAAACCAATTTAGTTTTGCGGTTGACTTGAAGTTTACTAAGTAATACTACTAACTAATGAATGACAGTTCAAAATATTGTTTGAGGCTATGGAACCCTGTGTGTGAGTAAGACTCGCACTTGGCCGGTTTTTTCCTCTCTCAAAATTAAAAATCAGTTTCTTCTCGGCAAGCGTGCTCTTCCCTAGGTCACATTATCGCTTCAAATCAGGCGAGTTGCGACCAAGCGCAAGCCAGCAAGTATTTAAAAAAACGAAAGACGTCATTAGGAGTGCTAAATTTAGTAACAGACGTCAGCAAAATTCTGTTGAAAACACGTTGTATTGTGTCCTCCGTCAGCATTATAAGTCAAAAAGTAACAATTTACAATGACGAATAGTTAAGATCTTAGCAAATATTGATTTACATAAATTATGCAAAACTTAATTGCGTGCTTGAATGTATCCGTTTTTATAACACTCTATGCAAGGTCAGAATTAGTGTTATTAAATGTTTTGCTTCCTAGGAAGATAATCTTCTAATAACCAAAGCAAGTGCCTAACAAAAACTAAAGAACTGATTGTGGGCTTACAACTAGAGCTAAAAGCCACAATCAGCTCAGCAATTGTAATTAATTTTATATTGTCTAGACATCGTATAGATTATTAAGTTAATGACTGTTCAATCTTAGTTTTTAACTGAACACTGTGACATCATCTACCTAGCTATTCCCTAACTATGCTGGGGTAGGCTTCTAACTGGATACAGTTTAATACCAGTATTTTACTTGGAGCGTCTGTTAATTAATTCAACAACTGTACAACAGATCCAATTGTTCACAGGCCATGCTTCCAATTCAGGAAAGTAGATTCCGGTGAAGCTTTAACACCGAAAGCCATGAAGGCAACTATTCGTGCTTTAGGCATAGAGTTCCAGGAGATTCTAGAAAATTACAGCGTACACAACATCACTAGCTGTGGAGTATCCAGGACGAAGCATTCGCCGGCGCAGCATGCATTGCTGGCTTTAGCTGGAGTTCTGCCTTTGGCAGCGTTCATAGCAACCCTTGTACTGTGCTGTATGCATTCTAGTGGTACGTATTCTTTATGTTAACATTTAACTGGTGATGTGCGGTCTCACAGGCCGAGCGACGTTTGTGAAAGGTCATTGCTGCGTCGGTCAGGCCGAAAGTTGGATCAATGTTAAGTTCTGCAGCGGTCTCTCAGACTTTATGATACCACTTACGTAACTTGTATTTCCTTAGTTTCGATTTCAATAAGTGACAAGGGCATCTTTGTTGTCGTTTGTTTTGATGTGCTAACAATGAATCTCAAACACAACTGAAAAAAATTATCGTCTCACCAAATTCTGTAGGTGTAACTTTTGAAGTGTTACATGACTAGCAAAATTACAATTCCAACTCATATTTTTATGTTATTTTACTGTTTTAATGATTTCAGTAGGCAGGTACTCCAAGACTACGTCATCAATTAATAAGAAATCTGCAAATCTGTCGGTAAATACCTGGTTGAAGTGAGGTTAAGAGCTAGTCCATACACTTGAAGCAAAAATATTTAGATAAATCAAGTGTTTGACTTTAATTTGACTAAGCATTTTTATGGAAAAACCATATTGTTATGCTAGAGTCAATAATACTGTGGGTGCCTGTCATTACTACTTACAGGTCATAGTAAACGTAGGGCCTTAAAGTCACTCTGAAGTCGAATGCCGGTCGTAAGTGCGACAGCTGAAAGTTGTGCCCAAAATCGAACTTCCACCTCCGGTTAGACGGTGTTCCAGTGGGATTATTCCCAGTTCAAATTCTAGACGACAAGCTTGTGATCCCCGATGAGTTACATATCTTTGAGACAAGAGCCCTCGGAGACAGAAGTGTCCTTATTTAGACTGACCGTTATGGGTAACCGGGCATACACGCAAACTCCGGATTGCTACTTTACTTAGGTATACTACAGATCTTATTGATGTTTTAACATGTCATCATTTTGCTCTTGCGAAGCATGGAGCTAGTTTTATATCAAAACTAGTTGTCCCGCGCAACTTCGTGTGCGTCACATTTTCACCGTTTTTGCAACATTTTTCATTGCTGCTCCGCTCCTAATGGTCGTAGCGTGATGATATATAGCCTATAGCCTTCCTCAATAAATGGGCTATCTAACACTGAAAGAATTTTTCAAATCGAACGGGTAGTTTCGGAGCCTATTCAATGCAAACAAACAAACAATCAAATCTTTCCTCTTTATAATATTATTATAAGTTGATAGTTGATGAGATATACATTGTGTGTTTTCTCTTTCAGCCAAGAAAAGAGCCCGAGAGGCGCTGCTCATCACTAGAGAGCCTCCAGCAGTAGCCGCCAGCAATATATCAGTGCCAACCAGACTTTATGCTGAACCATTGTATACAACGTGACGTAATAAGAAGGTCTAAAATAGGTTTAGGCTAAATTCAACGCTTTATCTGACTCAAAATTATATGAAGAGCTTGCTATGCGCTGAATTTAGCATGCAGCCCTTTCAGTCATTTTACCTCTGACAAACCAACAGCAACCTTACTTTAACGAAAGGTCAAGGTCGTTTTGGTCAAGGTCATTTTGATTTTGACAGACCTATCAGTGGCGTGGGTGGCAGGGACAACCCAATAGCAACTTTACCACGAAGAAAATAAAGGTCAAAATCAGAGGTGCAACGACTGTGGAGTACGTATTTTGAATCTTTAGACTTTGGAAGTAGTGTAGAGTAAGTTTGCGCGTCTGTTTGTATATGAGTGAATGTGCTACTTGTGTTTGAGTGGGTGAATCAGTATGAGAGTGAGTAAGAGTGAAAGAGAAGAGTGAGAGTTTCTGAGAGTATTTGTGTAGTTTTATTACTTTTAAAATTAATAAAAATTAAACCCAACCTTAACCCAACCAGAATTAAGAAAACATTGTTATGCCTCAAAAACTTATGGTTTATAAGTTTTTAAACTGGTCAATAACACATGTAATGGGATATTTACCATGTTTATTATTTGTTTTGTTTTCCCGATACTCGGTTAGGAGCGCAAAAATGAACAATAAAGAGGGTAGACCGATTTGTCTACTCATAAACACCCACCCGCATATACTTCAGTTTATCCGTGATCATGGCGTTTGCAACAGCGCCGAAATATCGAGAACTCTTAACAAATAACAAACATGTTAAATATCCCGTTACAAGTGTTACTTATGATTTAGTTCTCAAACGTATTTTTTATTTTTGTTAGTAAAAACATTCTAGAATGTTATGACATAATAATAATGGCAGCACAATGTAAATTAAAATGCTCTTTCCGACGAAAAATTTCCTTTATGTATATAATTAAGTAAGTAACTATCTTTCATGAAACATTTGTAAATAATCTTGCAAAAAAGTTATAGCACTAGAATATATTTAAATAATATAACGTCATGATTATAAATGTACCTACCTACTATTATTTTATAAATATCGCTTTAAAAACTTTGTACATAACTACGAAGATAAAAATCTTATGAAAATAAACAAAAAGCGTAACGAACAATTTTAAAAACAAAAATAGAATTTTCTCATTGTGGCCATTGATGAAATATTAACAGTAATAATTGCCTTTACTGTCTATTGTGAAATTATTTTAAGTACAAATTAATTATGTATTAAATAAAAGTTTTTATTTTGACAGCCATTTTGAAAATGAATAGTAAATGAATAAAAGTATTAGATATGAAAAATGTGTCATGACCATATTAATAGTGTGATAATAATTTATAGATTTTTTACGTAACCTAAGTCACAATATTATTAACAAAATACTATAATATGTATTACATGCTATGAATTACATGGCATATAATATAGCATATATATATAGCATATGTTAAATAATAGCGACCAGATTATATGCAAATGTTAGCTGTTTTTGAAGATAAAGCATATTTTAGCTGAAACGGACATATCGTGCATTTTTTGGTCATATTTCCTTTAATGTCAACTAGGTAATTTGAACATGCAAAAATCTGCCAGAGGATCGCAAAAAAGCATCTAAATTCAAATATTCAAGTTATAAAATATTTTAATTAAAAGAAGGATCAGTCGTACTATTGATAATTTGGACCAAAACTCGGATTTTAAGAAAATAATAAAAAAAAAAACAAAAACGGAAAAAAACATTACTTTGAAGTACTTAATACAATGTTATGTTGCATATTTTATATGATGCATATTTTGACGATTATAAATTGCATATAATCCGATCTCTAGAAATTAGTAAAGTTATAAGCAAAAAAATAAATTATAAATATGTCAACAATGTATATTTTGTGTTTTTAAATAAATTATTTGATTTTTAATTTCAGTTGTAATTTTTAAACTAAAACCTTTGTATATAAACCAATGAGGCCTATGTCCAGCAGTGGACGTCTTTCGGCTGAAATGATGAATGACGATGTAGTAATTAGCATCCAAAACGCCAGTCTCTACAGGCTCGTGTTGCCCCAAGCCCCAGGCTTCGGAAGTTGTGTTTTGAAAGTGGGGCGTCCAATGTGAACTTATGTGGGGCTCAGACGACGGGTTGGCAAGCTTCTGCAATTTTTTCATTCAAAGATATCAGTATACTAGCATGTTTTTCCTTCGCCCTACTTACGAGTGCGTGCTCAGTCACCTGAAATGGAAAATGGGTACATATTTTAGAGACAAGAGCCCTCGGAGACCCAGTCTGAACCTCTGTTACCTGACTAGCTGCAACTCTAAGCTTTCTAAATTATTGGGGGGGGGGCATTCATGTTAAAGGGAAAGGTTGTCTGCAGAAGGCTTGGTAACTAGTATGTGGATCCAAAATAACTTAAAGAGTTTCTACTCTAAGGTTTGTCATGGTATAGATTTCATGAAATTCAGCCTAAATAATGTGAGTTTTGTTTAAAGCATCAGCTGTTGACACAGATATGCAAATTCTACATAATACATTTACATATACTGTACAGTATACAAACATTAGTTGTACAAATGTTAATTTCGAAACCATGAGCATCTTTGGTCTTCAATTAGCTAAACCTTTGCCAAGAAAACTATCCATAAGGGAGACGAAACTACTCCTCGATTGGCAGAGAGTTACAATAACCAGATATTCTTAGATGTTGAATAATGTACCATTGCGTGGCTCATAGACCTTATAAGTGGACAGGATTGTCTACTTAAAATGTACCCTAATCCTTGTTGATTTTGTTTACATGAACTAGTATGTCTATGCTGGCTTGAAATACATTAGGTAATGCCTCTTTTCTGATTGGACTAGATACATCTTTAAAAAGACCAAGATTAAAGGAGCTTGCCTGGTTGCAGGAAGCATAATAATGTGTTGTGCTACTAGCCTTTGGGAGACTAACTGGATAATATACCACTAGTTGAAATTAAACTGGAAGAGCAGAGAGCTTTCCAAAAGTACTACTGATATACAGTCATAAAAATGAGAGCTCTCTCAAGAGAATTTAGCTTGTCAATTTTCACTCTTAGAACACAAGATTCTCTGTGAGCGAGTAGAACGATATTTTTTGTCACAAATACATGTTTATGCACAAGTACAAGTCTGAGATATAGGTAGTTGTCACTCGAGTACCCAATCTTAGATCATTTACATGCATTGTTACCTAGTCAACTACTTAGTGTTCTAAGTTAATTTTTAATTGACCATTGTTGTATTTACCTAAGAGATTCAAAAATATTAAATCATTCATGTGTACTACTTAGCTAGTAGTCAGTTATTTATACAAATGAGTGATTCTTTAAACAACGAAGGAGTTAATATTTTATTCACTTTAGTTCTCACTGAAATTAAATTATTAATTGTTATAGTTTTTTTTTTTATATTTCATGTGCATTTTTTATATAAAGCATATAATATGGAAAATAGTTGTCCATTTAAACTTTGTCTAAGATACATAGGTACATTGAAAACTCTTTGTGCTTTATTTAACGAATATAAGTACATCGAAATATTCATCATATTCATGCATCTACATAAATCCTTCAGATTTTCTTTCACCAGCAGATGCCAAACCGGTGGTCAAACCGAAACGGTGTATTTGGAGACACATATAATAGAACTGAGAAAACACAAAGCATCCAAGCAAGGTGCTTGCTGGTGTTTGAAGAAGACTAAGACAAATTGACCATTCCAATTTTTAGTTGGACAGGTATACGTTCCAGGACGCACTCTGCTTATGGGTGATCGACAGAGAGCTAAAATGAAAAAAGTACGGGTTAGCGTTGTCTTTAAGGCTTAAATTACGATGTTTCTTTAAATGGATGCTGTATGTTTTCCACACATATAATAACTGTTTTGTTTTAATGAAAAACAGTTATGTTATGATTAGTGATCGGATATTCGGAAGCATATTTACCTAAAGTACGTTCTTTTCTGGCAAAAGGTACAAAAGTATAGAAGCGGCTATTTAAATGCCAATTTTTGTCGCTGGATTGCGAAATTTCATAATTCTTTAGTAAGTATAAAATGTAGTACTTAAAATATCGTAACGAATATTTAAAATTTATTTAAAACCTGGCAACTTTATTGAAAATAACAAGGAAAAAAATACAACAACTATTTGAATTCGTATTTTCGTGCTGAAATGTCGAATGCTAAAACAAAATAGTAAATATGTCTGGGCATAATTCATTTGGAGCTAAACGAAAAAGTAACTAGACTAGTTTTAATTTTTTAAATAAACTCTTATTCCCATACTGACGCGCGCTCCATACTAGTCAACACTCAAACTTTAGGTAAATATGCATTCGAATATCCGATCTCTAATTATGATGCATAGTTAGGCGTCTGCATAAAAAAAAACCGGCCAAGTGCGAGTCTTACTCGCACACAGGGTTCCATAGCTCCAAACAATATAATAACAATATTTTGAACTGTCATTCATTAGTTAGTAGTATTAGTTAGTAAACTTCCACACAACCGCAAAACTGAATTTGTTTTTCATAGTATGTTTATGAAAAACAAAGTTACTGCTGCAGTTTGATGAAAAAGTCCCATATCTCAAAAACTAAACATCATATCTTATTGAAACCAATTTTCGTTGATAGTTTTTTTTACGTACTACAATCCTAAATATTTTCAGAATTTTCCTCCTCTTACTTTAGAAATTAGAGGGGGGGGGACACACATTTTACCACTTTGGAAGTGGCTCTAGCGCAAACTATTCAGTTTAGAAAAAAATGATGTTAGAAACATCAATATCATTTTTGAAGACCTATCCATAGATACCCCACACGTATGGATATGACGAAAAATTTTTTTTTGGTTTTCAGTTCTAAGTATGGGGACCCCCTTAATTTATTGTTTTTTTTTCTATTTTTGTGTGAAAATCCTAATGCGGTTTACAGAATACATCTACTTACCAAGTTTCAACAGTATAGTTCTTATAGTTTCGGAAATAAGTGGCTGTGACATACAGACGGACAGACAGACAGACAGACAGACAGACAGACAGACAGACAGACAGACAGACAGACATGACGAATCTATAAGGGTTCCGTTTTTTGCCATTCGGCTACGGAACCCTAAAAACCAGTAGAGATTTAGCCTCAGTGTCGTTTCTGGATTAAAAATTAAAGCAAGCAAATGATTACCAACACGTTTCTAGTACATGCTGTATGCATTTACTAGAAACGTGTGGATAATAATTTGCCAAGGTGTGGTAGCGGTATGGTAGACCATCAAACTACACAATATTCTTGATCGTAATCGCGAAAAAATGATGAGCTGCCGCATACAAATAGGATCGAGTAGGTATTGAATTTTTTATGGGACATCTGATATTTTTTTATAGATCGTAATTTCACTTAAGCTACCCGTAAGCTTTTTTTAATCCTGTTGGTAGTCGTGCTAGAGATACAAAACGCCTTGCGCAAATAATCCATCGCTAATACGAGGTTAATAATACTATTTAGTAATCATGCTCATCATTATAAGACAATTATAATTACAACTGGTACAATTACCTAAGAAAATTATATGGTAAACGTTACAAAATTAGATCCTGCAAAACAAAATAAGCGGTACAATAAAACAAAAAAAAGTAATCATTGTGCAACTATTGCAGGTACTTTGAAGCATTTCTACAATGTATCTAATCCAATTTATGCCTCGAGAATCACAATTATAATTACAATGACGGGGTAAAATATTTGTGAGAAACAATACAAAATGACTACTACTTTGGCGTCAGTGACTCGTTATCTTGTGTCATCAAGCTACAATAGTCTGTCTTTATTTAATAGATTTTCAACCTTATCGTTAAAGAATACGATTCAAGGTTTATTGAGAAAATTTTAAATGTCATAAATACTGAAGAAGTGATGTTCAGTACTTATGACATTTATTCCATTTTTGTACTTACGCCAGCAAGCCAAGCTACCCGAAACTGTCAAATTTTCCCAATCAACCTTGAATCGTATTTTATAACAATAAGGTTGAAAATCTATTGAAGAAATTTGACAGATTTTTGTATCTTGATGTGCTAGTCTGTACATGGATAAGTTAACTTTTTTACCACAGTACGAGTGTCACCAGTGCCTAAACCAGGTCGGTAATCACAACAACATAACTATACAATGGATTAAAGGTCACAGCGATTCCCGGGGCAACGTTGTAGTGGACGAACTCGCTAAAAGGGGTTCGAGCATGGCAGTAGTGGGACCAGAACCCATCGTACCACTCCTCTTCGGGTATCTAGAAACTCTGGTAAGGAAACGCACCAGAGAACAACACCACAAACTGTGGCTAGACCATGGCGAGTGTAGGCAGGCCAAGAAAGCACTTCCTACTATAGACGGCCGCTTCACCAAACGGGCGCTTAGTTTGACCAAACTACAGCGCCGCACAGTCACAGCCACCATCACTGGGCACGGCTCTTTTAATAAACACCTCTTTGTCCTAGGAGTCACAGTAAGCCCACTGTGCAGAGCCTGCATGGAGGAAGACGAGACAGCAGCCTACGTGCTTTTACACTGCCCAGAGGTTGCAACATACAGGGCAAAGTACTTCGGTAACAAAGGTACTCTCCGCGAGATTGTCAGCAACACCAAGAAGCTGCTGGCAATTCCCGGGGAACTAGGGTAGATCGAATAATATTCCCACCCGTACGCAAAATACGCGCTTTAGACGTGGAGTTGCGGAAACCAGCCCGCTATCCAATACAATACAATAGATGTGTTCTTATGACGCCGACGACATTGTTCTTGTTAGTGAAGATGGACCAGAGATCCAGAGCAGATTGGAGAAATGGCAACAGAAGCTGGAGAATGATGGCCTGAAAATCAGCAGAACTAAAACCGAATACATGTTCTGCGATTTCGGCGGTCTCTCCAGTCCTGGAGTCATAGCGCTAGATGGTGCGTTTCTTCCTGTCTGCTCCGACTTTCGGTATCTCGGTTCACTCGTGCAAAGCGATGGCGAAATAGATCGTAGTGTTAAGCACAGAATAAACATTGGATGGATGAAATGGCGGCAGGTCACGGGAACTATCTGCGACTCCCGCATTCCCCTTAAACTTAAGGGGAAGATTTATAAAACAATGGTTAGCCCTGCTGTCTTGTATGGGTCAGAATGTTGGGCCACAAAAGGGATGAATGAAAGGCACTTGCATGTGGCTGAGATGAGAATGCTAAGGGGGATGTGTGGTGTTACGCGAATGGATAGAATAAGGAATGAGTACATTAGAGGAAGTCTGAAAGTGGCGCCGGTGACTGAAAAGATGCGTGGAAATAGGTTGTCGTGGTATGGGCATGTGATGCGGAGGAATGAGGAAAATGTCGTGAGGAAAGTTTTGAGTATGAATGTGGATGGGTATAAGGGTAGAGGAAGACCAAAGAAACGGTGGATGGACTGTGTGAAAAATGATATGGCAAGAAAGGAGGTATCTCATGAGATGACAAGTAATAGAGAGGTATGGAAGAAGAAGACGTAGTGCGCCGACCCCAAATGAATTGGGATAAGGGCAAGAGAATGATGAGATGTGTTCTTATGTGGAGAACGCGAATCTGCCGCGTAAGATTGGACGCCTTCAGTCTCGGTGGAGTGACGAACTCCGCAGGGTAGCTGGTAGCAACTGGATGAGAGTTCGCGAGAATAGAGGTAAGTGGCGTGCGGGTGGAAAGGCACATGCCCAGCAATGGACTGCTGTAGGCTGATGATCTTCACTCCATCTAATGGATATCTTTCAAACATGAGACTATAATTGTTATTCCGTACATTTAGACTACCAATCTCATTTTTAGGGTTCCGTACAAAAAGGGTCAAACGGTACCCTATTTCTGAGACTTCGCTGTCCGTCCGTCCGTCCGTCCGTCTGTCACCATGCTGTATCTCATGAACCGTGATAGTTAGCCAGTTGAAATTTCTACAGATTATGTATTTCTGTTGACGCTATAACAACAAATAATAAAAACAGAAAATAAATCATACAAAAAAGTTTTTTTTTCGTTTTTATAAATAATGGTACGGAACCCTTCGTGCGCTAGTCAGACTCGCACTTGACCGGTTTTTTTCTATCTTCTTCGGCGTTATAGGAAGCCTAACCAACTGTTATCCATCGAAATTACTTTTAGTGACTTAAAGACCGCTTCGTTGATGTTGTAATTTCAAGCGCGGCTGCTAATCATAACGTTCCGGGTCTAATTCCCAGTTCGAGAAAAATGTTATCGGATAATTCCATCAGGAATTTGTACCTAGTAGCAGCCATGGAGTCTAGTTTGGTGCCCTGTTTATGGAAATAGACCCGACCCTTTACATGAGACATGGTATTTAAAAATATAACTGGCGTAATGTGGGTGCACTATTTGGTACACGTCTGCCTAACTGTTCGGGGATTACTCGTGTGATGTTGTGTTATGTTAACTTAAATACTGTTGCAATTTAAAATTCATCATCATCATCATCATTTCAGCCGAAAGACGTCCACTGCTGGACATAGGCCTCCTCCAAGTGACGCCACATTGACCGGTCCCGTGCGCCTCACATCCAGCGGATCCCCGCAACCTTCACCAGGTCATCGGTCCACCTAGTGGGAGGCCTTCCAACGCATCGTCTTCCGGTTCGCGGTCGCCATTCCAGAACTTTAATGAATGAACTGAATGAACTTTAGTTTAAAATTGATATTGGAAAAATTAAATCGTATTTCTTGTTCTGGAACTAAATTGGAATTACAGATACTTTTCGAATTGCAACTTTAGCCTTCAAAGTACAAAGCCATCGAATGACTATGAAATATGGTTTTATCGCACATAGTTGTGATTTTATGACCACAAAAAACTGTGTAAACAAAGTCGTACGTCGGAGAAAAATCAACAGCTTAATAGTCAGACAACCTCGGTAGACAGCAGTGTGTCCAATATAAACGTTTCCTTAAATCGATATTAATAATTTTCTGTATAAATCTGAGACGCGAAAGTTATTCTGGCAGTTTGAGTTCGATCGTAACTATTATAAGAACCATGTACGGTATAATTCTCATTATAGCTCTCGTCATTATATTAATACTTGCTGTTGGCGTATACCAGAAGAATACCAACGCAGTATGCCTCTCAAGAAGAAGGCTAGAAGGGAAGACTATACTTGTGACTGGAGGCACCGCAGGAATGGGGCTCGAAATAGCAACAGACCTCGCGCACCGCGGCGCTAGGATCATCGTCGCCTGCCCTTTTGAAGACGAAGGCAAAACTGCAAGGAAACAAATAGTTCAAGAAACAGAAAATGAGAACGTTGTATTCAAACTCCTTGATCTCGGATCTTTGAAGTCTGTGCGCCAATTCGCAGCAGATATACTGAAAAGTGAAGACCGATTAGATGTTCTGATAAACAACGCCGGTATCGGAACAATCGGAGACTTCTCAACTACCGATGGAATGAACTTCATAATGCAAGTGAACTACTACGGAGGATTTTTACTGACGCTATTACTTCTTCCACTTCTGAAAAAAACAGGTAAACTTGGCGAAAGCAGCAGGATATTATTGACAACGTCAGTCCTACATAGATTCGGAAGTATGGATATTGATAACCTTAACAAATCTGACTTTTGGTTCAGAATTCAAATCTATGCTAACAGCAAGCTGTGTCTTATACTGTTTGCAAATGAACTGTCAAAGAGATTGAAAGGTTCCAACGTTGTGGTGAATAATGTGGACCCTGGAGCAGTTGGAACAAGAATATTTGATTCTGGGAACAAAGTGGCAGGATTTTTCTTAAAGCTTCTGATTAATAGTACGTTTAAGACAACATGGCAAGGAGCACAGACGGCTTTGCATGTGGCGTTGGATAAAAAAGCAGGTGAAGTGAGTGGCGCGTACTTTCAGAACTGTGAACTCAGTAGGGGAGTGAAGAGGGCGTATTGTGACAAAACTGCCAAAATACTTTGGGAGGAATCTGTGAGATTGGTGCAGTTAACTGAAGATGAAGTGGAACAGTGTTTTAAAAGTTTATAACGTTGAAAACAAACTATAGTTGAAACGATTTAAGTAAAAAATGTTTTTCGTTTAACAGAAGATTAATTTTCTCGATTATGTCTGTTGACTGGTATTTTAGTTGAACCAGACCTGCTGTTTTTAGAACGGATTATTTTTTACTTTTATTTCGTAGAAGTATATTTTGTATGCTTTAGTCTGTGCTAAATAAATGTATTTTCTTGCAAATAATTGGTTAATGTTAAGTTGCAAAAAGTTAGTTACATACAAAATCAAGAGTTGCTGAAGTGGGCATCTATATAACTTATTGTATTAATATTTTTATAGATAATATATAAAATACGTAAATAGTATGTTATACTTATTTACTTCGTACTAATAGTAATGGCATTTACTCTTATTTACCACCTTAATATTCACCTTTAACGCTTGATTAATCTTGTGTGCGTTGTTAGTCAAATACTTGATCTGGGTGCGGCGGTTATTACAAATAAGGTTACGCACATTATGATAGCCGAAATAATCATATTATTATGGAAAGACAACCACGAAGACATTGACCTTGGGCCCAAATTACTGCCCTGTTGGTCTAGTGGCCGCAAGCACGACTGCTCCATGCGAAATCGATTCCGGTGTCGGGCCAAGTGCTATTGGTTTTCATCAGGTAATTCTCAGTAGCAGCCTAGATTGGTACCCGTTCGATGTCAATAGGCTCACCCTCAAGGGACTTAAACATAACTGGCGAAATGTGGGTGTGACTATTAGGTACATCTCTACCTAAGCCGTCGGGGATTGCAGGCGTGATGTTTTGTTGCGACAACAAAGGCATTGAACTTGGGTCCCAAAGCATCGTCACAGCGTCAAGTCAGATGTGTGGACCAAAATAACCGCGCAATACACTAGACTAAGGGTCAGTCACCTGCATTACTTGACCCATCTTCCCCTCTTTAGCTTTGTAAGGTAATACAAGGCACTGACCGTACATAGCTTGAGCCGGACCTAGTGGCTATTTGGAATAATGATCTGTTTATTACTGCTCGATACCGAAGTATGCAAGCATAATCATCAGCGTATAATTTTCTTACTGTTGGGTCCCATAACTACTCTCTTTGAGCGAGGATGTGCTGTCAACCATCTCACACGCCCAGTGAGGGCTCGTAGATGTCACAAATGCCTAATATTCGGCTCTAGGAGATGCCAGTTTCCTCTCGCAGGTTTATTTCAGCTTTATCACTTTGACAGCAGTGGAGATGAGTTAAATTACACTGAGTGACGTACTTGCCCGAGCTCATGTGCTATATATACAACAATTAGAAGTTCCATATCACAATACTGCCACTGCTACTATTGTTTGACCCAAGAATTCAACCCGAAGCTCAGTACTTGCGCTTGTGAATATTAAAGACGCCCACGAGGTAATCCATTGTCCATTTAACTTTTGACACGCATCAATTAAACATAATTTGTTTGTATCAACTTTGTATCAACAAAACATATTGTTGTTTGTCTGAGGAGTTCGTAGTTAAATAATAACAGCTGCACGGGTCGTTCTTCAAGGTAAAATCGCGCTCGCTATCCACAAAAACTTGCCTTCCATACTATGAACTACTACTACTACTACGATACACAACACTACACTACTATGATATACTCGTATTTAGCGTTACCGACTCGTAGTCACACCAGATTGTAACACCAGTGTGACAAACAGGATTTTTTTTCTCGTTTGTCACTCCACAGATTTTTTCACTATAATTGATAGTGCAGTACCTTTATATTCTAATAAAGTCGATGTGCTGATCGGCGTAAGCCGACTTTCGTTCTTTGCTGACTGGTTACGTTTTCTACTTCTAGTACTACGTAAAAAAAAAAAAATTACTATCATTATTGTCAGAGCTCATTATGGCGACATGCGAAATCAATTGGTTTGAAAAGTAAACTACATAAAAGAATTGTGGGACTATGTACGGCATTGCTGCTTACTCCATTAGAACTAACAGACGGGACGGATGGGAATAAGTACATAAAAACTGAATCTAATGAATTTAGCGGAGAAAAGATGAAACAGTTCATAGCATACATGTCCCGACAATGGCTAAATGATGAACAATATATCGCCGACTGGAATATAGTTGGTCAAAGGCACAGAACCAACAACGTTTGTGAAAGTTGGCACTCCCCATTAAATAAAAATATTAATAAAAACTACGTAACTATTCTAAAATTATTAACAGTATTATTCAATGAAAAATAAATGAATATCGAAAATCAAGAAGGGCTAACTAAACTAATAAAGATATTTTTTTAATTTTGTGCCAATAAAACCTTTTAAATGGTGAAATATCATTGGGAAATTTCCTTGAAACAATGCGTTAAAAAAGTAATTTAAAAAAAGCTGAAATCCATCGTCGGGCACTAGCTGCTCGGCAATTTTCTGAACTGGGCCTATTTGGCGCAGCCGTGAGACACACAATTATTTCTTATTTTAATTTTATTTTCCTATTCGGTATATTGTTAAGTTTTTTATTTTATATTGTGTGTACTTGTGGCATGTGCCAAATAAACATCTTTTCTTTCTTTCTAATTTAAAAGTTTTTAATTTACCAAAAATGCAATTTGAGGGTTATTAATTTAATAAAAACGTAATTTGGAGGTTTTTAATTGAACGAAGTAGAATAACTATGACAGCACTAGTTAGAAATAAATGGTGTGGAAAAATCTGTGGTGTGACAATCGAGAAAAAAAATCCTGTTTGTCATACTGGTGTGATAACCTGGTGTGACTACGAGTCGGTAATCGTATTTAGTTGCATCCGGTTAGACTGTAAGCCGATCCCAAAATAGTTGGGAAAAGACAAGGCAGCTGATGATGTTGTTGTTTATCTCACGTTTATTAGTGATTTTAGGATTAACATTTAATCAACCTAATCTCTTAAATATATTATACATAATTTTTACAAAGCTGTTGTCGTTACCTAGAATGACCGGACAAGATCTCTCTTTAAAAATCCAACTCAGATAATCTGCTTGGTCCGACTTGACCATATTAACCACTAGCAACTCGCCCTGGCTTCGCACGGGTGCAGAGCTTTTTTGTCACCGCCGCAACCGCTATGTCCCAGCATTTTAAATCTGTAATATCTTCGAAAATATTCATTTAAATTACATGCTGTAAATGGCCATATTGATCTATATTAAATGCACAATGTATTTAAGGTACTTAATTGGATAAGGATTAATGCTGTATCATAAATGTAAAAAATGGTTATTGTAGGTTATCCATAAGAGATAGACATATAACATTGCGATTTTTTTTGTAGACTTATTTAAGGTGTACAATACTGTAGTACATGATTTTGATCTATCTCGTAGGGTTCAGCCAGCGATTGCAATGAAAGCGCAAAAAAATGTGTTTATTTACGACGACACGTTAGAAAATTATCAGTGTTTCTCTCCTATAAGTATTATACATAAACCTTCCTATTGAATTACTCCATCTATTAAAAAAACCGTATCAAAAGCATACATGCATGTCGCAGTTCAACCTAAGAGGTTGTCGTCTGCTTAACCAGACTATCCTGTGGGTGCCTTAAGAGTAAGGCCTCCAGCCAGGGCATAAAAACTTACAAACTAAACGACTACACGCTTAGGGCACCTCCTGTGGGGTACGAGGCTCGGCTTAGGGCGTCCCTGGGGGAGGACTGCATGGGGACAGGCTGGATCTGATAGATATCATTATTTATGGGCTGATTTAAAACTGCTGGCACAGCATCGAGGGCTGGCTCGAGCGAGGGTCGAGGAGGGCATGGACCGGGACGTCGGGACGGACCTCGACGGTGAGGTCGGAAAGAAGGCGGTTAGAGTCGAAACTTTTTAAGAGTGCTAGACTCTTTGCTACTCTCCTGGAGGAGGGTGATAGCATCATCGGGAGTGGGACAGACTGACAGCGGGCGACTTTGTTTTATACTATGTAGTGATAGTGATGATGATGATGCCAGGCCCTTTAAACTGTGACTTCTGAGTTAACTACAAGTTTAACAAAAGAACACAACCGGCCAAGTGCGAGTCGGACTCGCGCACCGAGGGTTTCGTACAAAAATTATTAAAAATATTGTATGATGTACTTAACTAAAAAATTACGGTTTTCGCAATTTTTCCTTTATCTGTGCTATAAGACATTACTTCGTACCTTTCAAGAGTCTGAGTTCACGGGAAGTACTCTGTAGGTTTTGATTCCCTTGCGAGAGTCGAAAATTTACGGCCTAAACGGCTGTATCTTTTGATTGCATTGGCTTAGTAGTTTGATTTTTTCACAGCTCCAAGGGACACTAGACCTAAGTATTTGATATAAATTCCAGCTTGATACCTCCACGCGTTTCTTGAAAAAAGGGTCTTGACAGACACACAGACGGACAGACGGATAGACAACAAAGTGACGATAAGGGTTCCGTTTTTTCCTTTCGAGGTACGGAACCCTAAAAATTGGTGCCAAGCAATATAATTAGAATTAATGAATTAATTAATATTTAGAAGCTGTAAGATTTATGTTTTGCTTTTTTCTGGCCTTAGTCTGTAAATAGTCATTTAGGTATCGTATATTGCTTGGCACCGACTCCAAAGAATTATTAAATTTTATTATAGGTTAATCGTAGGTTAGGTTAGGTTTATTAATATAGGTAGGTTATAGTATTATTTTTAACTTTTTAGTGCGTTAAGTGTTTTTTGAAGTCGGTTTCTTTTTTTGTAAAAAATATTTTTATTTGTTAATTTTTAGTGACATTTTTTTAATCTAATAATAAAATATGGGTAGGCCTAGTAAAGATGATTCTCGTGTGAGAAAAGGCGTCGAACAAAACTGAGAAAAAGGAAAACGATTAAAAGAAATAAGGGAAAGAAATGATCAACGCATTTTGAATAACAACCCTGATCATCGCGAAAACAGACTATCAAAGCAGAGGACCCACACGTTACTTAGGTTGAATAAGGAAAGTCAAAAAGTTAGTCTGTGGTACACGTGGAAAGTGCATACCGTTACAATTCCAACAAGCCCAAACATAGCTAAGATACATTGTCTTATTATGGAGTTCCAGTGCCTGTCTCTTGGCTTCATCATCAGATCTGATGGTAGAATGGTTCTTATTGAACGCAAATGCTTCACTTGTTGTAGAAAATACCAAAATCGCTGTACGTTTCCTATAAAACTTGAAGAGTTCTCTCCATTTCGCCAAGATTCCATCATCAGATCCCGATTTGGTGACTATGGGACCAAATGGAAAGCATAAGCTTTGGAATAAAACAATAATTTTCCAAATCGGTTCGTAAATGACTGAGTTATGCGCGAACAAAAAACGCAATGCAGAGTAAACTATAAAAGTAAGAAATATTTAATTTTTGTTGATTTTTTCAGAAACGGCTTATCTGATTTCGATAAAATTTTCATGGGACCATTTGGAAAGTATACGCTTTCAAACAAAAAAAGATTTTTTCAAATTGGTTGGCAAACGACGGAGTTATGCGCGAACAAACATAAAAAAAAATACAAACATCCGAATTGAGAACCTCTTCCTTTTTTAGAAGTCGGTTAAAAATAAAACTCAACAGTTCTATTGGTCCTGATAATATTCCTCCGTGTATTAAAAAGAGGGAAAGGAATTTCTCATTCGGCCCCTAAACCACATTTTTAATTAAACACTAAAATCATCGATCACGAGTGACTCCTATACCGAAATCTTTAAATAAATCATGAGTCGATTAATATCGCCCAATAGCGATACAGTTTATGCGGATCTCTCAATGTACTGAATTGCGGCCGTGTGTAGGTATTTTTTATTTTGTGAATCTGAGAATGTTGAAGGCCTTGTAGACTGAAAGCTGCTTTGATTGCTGATTGCTGATCTTTGCTATTTTATTTTTGCTATCTTATTTTACGTTTTTTACTAAATAACCTTCTTGTTATCAGGTTTACACTGTCCTCTCATAACTTTGTATGCCTACTATAGGTAACAACATTGTAAGAGATAATAAATTAAAAATAAGCGCGGTGTTTATTGTCGGTTCTTGCCTATTGAAAGGACCTATTGAAACCGTGTCTAGGTACACGGTTTCAATAGGTCTGAGATGTCGTAGTGCCCATGTAGGATTAGGTGCCATAAAATATACTTACTGTTTTTTTAATACCTATTTATCCCCGAAATCTATTCAAACTGAGGCCATGTTAAACTGGAAATGTATACACCGTTACATTTTAATCGTTTTAATCCCTTGGAGGGTCGATTCGGTGCATGAAACACTATCGATTTGTAGTGATAAAATTAAACATAATTACCTTTTTTGAAACCTCGAACCAATTTACGCATTAGTGAAAAAGCAATGTAAACCATTAGTAGTACCATTTGACGCTCATTTCGTACCATATGATGTGACCACACACACATTTTGCGAAAATTACGTTATCACTTGCTATTTTTAGGGTTCCGTAGCCAAATGGCAAAGAACGGAACGCTTTAAGTTCTTTTTTTTTTAACCGATACAATGCTGTGTAAGTTGTTTATGAATTATTTTGAAAGTTGAATCACCCGTCCAAGGGATTAAAACGATCAAAATTTGACGGTGTAGTTTTTGACGTCATGGTTGGCGCAGTGGTTGATCTATCTATTGCTGTGCTTCGTGTCGCGGGTTCGATCCCCGCACGGAACAAATATTTGTACGGCTTACAGATAGTTGTTCCGGGTCGCGTGAAGCCAATATCTGTGTATGAACCAGCGCTCTAGGCGTTGAGTCGCAATATTATGTGTCCCCCGTTATTAAGGATATTGTGAATTTTCTACTAGACAAAGCTGTTACGAATTAACTCATGGGTACGTGCTAAAATTTAAAGAGTTTCAGCGCGTGTTAGTTAAATTTCCTTTCTGATATATATTTTAAACAGACACAGAAAGAAACTAGAATCATGAGTATATTAATTATTAAAAAATACAAAGAACTTAAGAACTTAAGACGTCATTACACTCATCATTATGAACAACTTTTACTATGGGACCAAACCTGAAATCGTAAAAAATATTAACTGTTCCGTACTTTATGTTCACAGAACTCGTCAAAATTTTGGGAACAGCAGATTTTTTTTTCACGATTTCTGGTTTGGTCTCATAGTAAAAGTTGTCCATAATGATGAGTAGAATTACCTCTTAAGAGGTTGTTTGTTTTACCAATAACCCTATATAACATCACGCCAGTAATCCCCAAAGGGTTAGACAGAGGTGTACATAATAGGACACCCGTATTTCGCCAGTTATGATTTTAAGTCCAATGTAATAGGGTGCAAGCCTGTTGCTATCAACTGTGCACAAATCTAGACTCCATTGCTGCTACTGAATAATTCCTGATGGAAAAACCCAATAACACTTTGCCCGACCTGGCAATCAAACCCAGGACCTCAAGCTCAGCGGTCGCGCTTGCGACCACTAGTCTAAACCAACGAGGCAGTCCTCAGTCGAGACTATTTGCATAAATATAACAAAAACTAAAAAGTATTTAAGTCAAGTAATTTATTTGCAAAATAATGGAAGCACTGTGTGAGGAATGATATAAGAGAAAGGAGTAAATGATGCTGTGACGTCCGACTTGTCCCGGGGAGAATGGAAGAAAATGTTTTGCACCGAGTAGAAGAATGGGCAAGGGCAGGAAGATGATGACTGCTTGTCAAATTTGAATTTCATTGGTACAGTCAGCAACAGAAGTCGTTGAACATAATTTGTTTCCAATATTTCCTAATCATTATTATTCTCATAAGTTACTGACCAAAGTAAATTATAAAACAACTTGTCATAATTAAACTACAAAAGTCGCTGAACTCAGTTAAACCATAAATTGCTATACATTACTACCGACAAAATTGTATGATCTGTAATAAATACAAAAGTCGCTGATCATAGCTAATTTCCTACATTTCCATTTCATTGAACCCGTTTGCTACAAGGCACTATCCGGCGAAGCACAGCGCACCGCATTTTTCATAATCAAAACATTGCCGAATAAACACAGCTACTAGTTCAGAATATAAATTCATTTTTTTTGTGTTTTTTTTTTTATTATTTTTTTAAAACTTCCTATAGGCGCCCTATACTGGGAATTTGACAAATGTTGCGAAAACTGGGAAAATCTGACGCAGACGAAGTTGCGCGGGACAGCTAGTTATTTATAAAAACGAGCAAAAAAAAACACTTTTTGGTATGGGTACGGAACCCTTAAAACTCGCGCATAACACGTTTAGCGACGTACGGCAAAATTTATAAAACCTCCGACACTAAAAACCTCTAAAAAGCCCATAATAAATTAATCCAAGCGTCGTAGCGTCGGAGGTCCGCTTTGTTTTGTGCTTTACTGTGGGCTTTTTAGAGGTTCTTGGCGACGTGGGTTTTGAAAATTTTAATTTAATTTTTTTTCATGCTTTTTATTCTTATATTATTTTTTCTTAGCCTTGACTGTCTCACTCCTGGGCGTAGGTTTCCCCTCATTCCTTCCAATTTTTTCGGTGTTGCGCTTCTGAACGAAAACCAATTTTATCAAAATCAGTTCAACCGTTTAGGAGCTACGATGCCACAGACAGACACAGAGATACACACGTCAAAATTATAACGCCCCTCTTTCTTTGGTCGGTGGTTAAAAATAAGGAAAGTTATAAATTAAAAAAACCGGCCAAGTGCGAGTCGGACTCGCGCACGAAGGGTTCCGTGCCATTATTTACTTCGTAAACGTTTCACTTCGTTGTATGGGAGCCCCCCTTAAATATTTTTTTTATTCTCTTTTTAGTATTTGTTGTTATAGCAGCAACAGTAATACATAATCTGTAGAAATTTCAACTGCCTAGCTATCACGGTTCATGAGATACAGCCTGGTGACAGACGGACGGACGGACGGACGGACGGACAGCGAAGTCTCAGTAATAGGGTCCCGTTTGACCCTTTGGGTACGGAACCCTAAAAAGAAACTATATTTTAGGGGGGGGGAGGGGTGCAGCCCCCCCCCCCCACTCGGCAATGCCCATGGTGACAAGTAACAAGATTTCAAATCGACTAGACCCGTGGAAGTTGTTTATATCCCTTCATCAACTAGAAAAGGGGTGATGATCTTCAAACGGCTAAGCAGATTTTCTCGAAACATAGCTAAGAACACTCTCGATTAAAATACCTTTCAAACGAAACCAATTTATCAAAATCGGTTCATCCGTTTAGGAGCTACGATGCCACAGACAGACACACTGATACACAGACACACAGATACACACGTCAATCTTCTAACACCCGTCTTTTTTGGTCGGGGGTTAAAAATGATAGTTATCGACTTACGCTATAATGATGTTTAGCGACTTATGAAAATATTAATGCTTAGCGTTTTTGTAGCATTGAAATGATAACCTTATTGTGTACTCTATTCTGGTAAGTGATTTATGGTCCGTTTTAGTGTTCAGGTGTTTTGAAAATTAGTATCTGTTCATGGACTTTTGTTGCTGACTGTACTTCCCCCCTTAGTACCCCCATAATATGCGCGCATGACGTGTTCATTTATGGACTGAGTCCATAGCGTGGGCGACACATTTCCACTGGCAGCGGGGATCCTGTTCAGGGCTGGTTGGCCTCGAGGTCTCAAGCCCACTGATGGCCGTCCTCTTCTTCGTCGTCGTGGTGATGATGATGGTGGGGTCGACGGCGGGGAGAAAAATTCGTCAATGGAGCTCGACGCAGCTGCAGCGACCGGCGACGCAGCGCCCACGGATGTGGTGCGTCATGGCGGCTGCGAGGTGGAGCTAAGCGACGAGCTCGGAGATGGCAGGTGTGCCTCTTGTTGGTTTGGCTTCGGTGTCGATGCATTTTTGTCATTATTTACAAAGGTTTAATTTTCTGCATTTTTGGTTTAATCTCTTGCAGTTTTCTGTTATTAGTTAAAGGTTTTTTTTTCTTTACATGATTTTCTTGATGTTAAACTAGTTTTCCTGGGGCTATATTGTAAAATACATATATAAAAATTTGTTTGGAAAGAAATCTGTCATCTGTCACTTCAATTTGACAGCCGAACCCCCGCTTAAGGGTATATATGTTCTGTGGCCGAACAACAGATATTTATTTTAGTTGAAAGATTATACGAATATTTTTGGTGGTCATACATTTCTTACCATAGTTTGCATGAAATGGTACTCTTAAATTTTGTCGGATAGCAATGTCTATGCTAAGTTTTTATAGTGTTTCGGTAAATGTCACCAAAAATATAAATTTTATTGATATATTTACGTCTTCTGCATGAATATTGCTTGCAATGCTTATAGACTACAAGTCACACGTAAAATTTTTGTTTAAAGTAAAGGGGAAAAGACCCATTTATTTAACGTTAAAATAAAAACCGTATTTTATACTAATAGACATTGAAAAAAGCCTACACTATAACATTCAATATATATAATTCATTCTTGCCTTCTTCCTCTTATAATTCATTTTGTTTTTGTATTATTTTTTATCGTTGACATGATTATTGTATAACATTCTTAATAACTTATCTTTGCTTTAATGTTCTGTTTGATTTTTATTATTATTATTATTTTTTAATTTATTACAGTATTGTTATTAAACTTCAATATCCTAATTTATTATGAGAATGTTATAATTAATAAAATTTCTTTATATTTGCACGTCACATCATGTGGCAAACATGTCTGTACCTAATAATGTTTCTAACATCTTGCATGCATGTATTTTCTTGTATGTATGACACATGTTTATGCAAATAAATATTATCTTATCTTATCTTATCTTATCTTCATTCGTTCACGCAAATTGTCTGTGAATTCCAACTTCTTGTGTGCGTCCGCAAATGTTAAGAGTAGGGTCACAAACGTTACAACGTTTAATTTTCGTTCGTTGCCGAAGTTACGTTTCGGAGAAAGAGAGTAGACCTCCTGGGGTAAGCCAGGGAACGAATCTAGGGCCATTGGAGTTTTTCGTAATGATTAATGATCTTCCAAACGTTGTGCAAGGTGCTAAATGTTTGCTGTTTGCCGACGACCTCAAGCTTTTCTCCCCATCACAAACGTGAATGACTCTAAAGACTGCAGAAAGATATAGACAGAGTAGTAGCTTGGAACAAGAGTAATCTCCTGCAGTTTAACACATCTAAGTGTGTGACCATAAGTTTCTCGCGCGCACACACACCCATCACACATACTTATACCGTGGACGAGGTGCCGATGGATAGGGCCACTGAAATTAAGGACTTGGGAGTTCGTTTCACCACTGTTTTGTGATCATATTGTTAAGGTATGCAAAAAAGCATATAGAAAGCTAGGATTTGTGCTTAGAATGGTTAAAGGCTTCACAAATATTAAAGCTATAACGGCATTATAAGTATAATGCTTTAGTAAGAAGCCAACTAGAATGTTATGCAGTTATCTGGGCTCCACATGAAATTAAGTATAGTGTCATGTTGGAGCGAGTACAAAATAAATTTATTAGGTACAAATATATGAGGGAATACGGGGTATATCCAATTTGTCCATTGATGTATCCAACTCTATTTATCTTGGGAATGTTCGGCTATAATGAACTGAGGGTCAGGAGGCAACTCACATCAGTGACTGTTACGGCTGGTTAGCAGGGTTCTTGCAAAGAATACGATGTTTTAAATTTAGACAGGATTTATTCCAACTTCGTGGTGCGTTACAATTCGTGAGAGCGGTCTTATAGGTTATGTGTCAAAACTATCGTAGCGTGGAGCTTTTTCTTCACGTTGACAGGTGACAGGCGACAGATGACAGTGACAGTTCGTGGTATTGGCACTGCGTTTCGTTGTCGTCGAAACATGCTCCCGGCCTTGAAAGCTGAAGGTTTCAATGATGTGTGTGAAGTGTAGTAGCTAGTCGTCATTGGGCGGCAGCGGACAGATTTTTGAAAAAGCTCGTCGGGTGACGCCGGTGGCAGTGCGGATGTCGGCGACCCTGGAGACTCCATCACGACCTGGATATGTCTTCACTATGCGGCCAAGCTTCCATCTCAACGGTGGCAGGTTGTCATCTTTGATGAGCACGAGTGTGTCCTCTTTGAGATCAGTCCCTTGATGTTTCCATTTCGTTCTTGTCTGTAGCTCGGAAACATACTCTTTAGACCATCGGCTCCAGAAGTGTTGCCTTATTTGCTCAAGGCGCTGGTAGCGGGTGACTCTGTGAATCGGCGCGTCTTTCACGTCAGCATGCATAGGCGCAGTCAGCAGACGGCCAACCAGAAAGTGAGCAGGGGTGAGCGGAATGTAGTCATGTGGATCAGAGGACATGGGAGTAAGTGGACGGGAATTAAGGATAGCCTCGACTTGAACTAATACTGTGCTAAATTCCTCGTAGGTTAAATGCGCGTTGCCTACGACACGTCTCAAGTGGTATTTGCAGCTTTTTACCCCTGCTTCCCATTTGCCCCCGAAATGACTAGCGTATGGTGGAATCATGTGAAATTTAATACTTTGAGAAGCCGCGTAGTCCTTTACGTCGTTCGAACACGATGTTAAAAACCTAGTGAATTCGTTCTTTAGACCAACAAAGTTTTTTCCGTTGTCGGAATAAATTTCACTCGGTTTACCACGACGTGAAATGAAGCGTTTAAGAGCTAAAAGGTAAGAGTCTGATGACAAATCTGTGACTAGTTCTAAGTGAACCGCGCGTGTACTAAAACAGATAAATAGACAAACGTACGCCTTTTCTGTCCTTGCACCCCTGCCTTTCCGGTTCAATATGAGCACTGGTCCAAAATAATCGACTCCGGACACCATGAACGGAAAACCTGAGTCTAGTCGCTCTTTAGGCAGGTTTCCCATGATAGGAGTGGCTAAATTCCCGCGCATTCTCGCGCATTTAATACATCCGTGTACTATTTTTCTCGCGAGATTCCTACCACCTACGGGCCACCAAGTTTCCCTAATATTAAACAGCAAAAGCTGAGGTGCTGCATGCAGCATTTGTTTATGTTCAAAGCGGAAGAGAAGAACGGTAAAATGTTGTTTAGCGCACAGCAAGATGGGGTGTTTTTTATCGAACGTGAATAACGGCGAGTTTTCTATGCGACCTCCAACTCGAATTAAGCCTTGACTGTCGATAAATAAGTTCAGTTTCGATAAATGTGCGTTTTTTACCGGTTTGTTGCTGGCAAGTATTTCGTGCAAATCTGGAAAGGATTCCCTTTGTGAAATTTTTGCCAATAGAGTAGTAGACACACTCAACTCATCAACCGTGAGCGGACCTGTGCGTTTACTGCCCTTGTTGCGCGCGTTGTGTACAAATCTAAGTACGTAGGCAGCCGTACGCTTCAAGCGGCTGAATTGAGAAAATCTACTAAAGGTTAATAAATCCACGTTTCTGTTTTGATTTATAACAAGCGTGTTACTAATGTTTTTGACTTCGGGTAAGTCTTGTGGAACTAAATTTAAATCATAATTCGAAATTTTATAATCTTGATCGTGTAAGAACGTGGGACCGTTCCACCACAAATCGCATGAGCTGAGTGTGTCTACAGCTTGCCCTCGCGACACCAAATCCGCAGGATTTTCTTTTCCACTGACGTGGCGCCACGGACAACCCTTCGTTAATTTATGAATTTCTCCAACCCTATTCTGGACATAAGTTTTAAGTAAGTTAGATGGCATTCCTAACCAACCCAAAACAATCGTTGAATCTGACCAGAATACAACGGCATTGATCGGCGATCGCAAAGAGTGACTTATTTTGGTATATAAACGCGCACCGAGCACTGCCCCTAATAACTCTAAGCGAGGAATAGTTGTAGGCGCAGTCGGCGCAACTTTGCCTTTTGAGCATAACAAGCGCATTGTAACAGCTGATCCGTTATTAATCGTGCGTATGTAGGCGCATGCGCCGTACGCTACCTGTGATGCGTCCGTAAAAATGTGTAGTTCGATCCGCGCTGGGTTAGAACACATAACATGACGGGGTATGCGAATGTGATTTAGTCGATCTAAATTATCAAGAAATTTGACCCATATTTTTGCGACGTCGTTTGGTACAGGTTGATCCCAATCAAGTTTTAGTAACCAACACTTTTGCAATAATGTTTTAGCTATAGTTATCACTGGACTCAACATACCTAGTGGGTCAAATATTTGTGACGACACTGACAAAATGATTCGTTTAGTAATGTTTTCTGTGTCATGTTCAACTTGTGTGTGATAATATAATTCGTCTGACTTGTTATACCAACCTAGACCTAAAGTTCTGTGAGCGTGTTCACCTAAAGACAGGTTTTTAGAAATATCTTGTGTGTTATTTTGATTTTCATGATTAAAGTTAAAAACCCATTTTCTAAGTGGTAAACATGCTGTACTTAACACCTTACTTGTATCTTGGCAAATCGACATTAACTTAGGTATAGTAGATGCCCCACAGACTAAGTCATCGACATAGAAGTTGTCGTTAATCGTCTGAGCAACCTCCGGATCCACGTCGTGTCGTGGTCGTGTCGGTATCGTATCGGACTCCACTGGTGTCGCGTTAGGCGTACATTCGATCGCTAGCTGTTTGAGGCATCTGCAACTAAGAAATGGCGCTGCGGCGTGGCCATATGTTACAGTGTTTAATTGATATACACTTAGCGGATCAGACGGATTATCTCGCCACAAAATTAATTGTAAGTCACGTTGATTTTCATCTACAACTATACAACGGTACATTTTTTCGATGTCCGCGCATGCCACATACCTGTTTTCGCGAAATCTTAACAATATGGCGATTAAATCACCCTGTATAGGCGGGCCTACAAGTTGTAAATCATTTAATGAAATACCATTCGACGATGGTTGACTTGCGTTGAATACAACTCGTAACTTTGTTGTGGTGGAATGTTCACGAAACACACCATGATGTGGCATGAAGTAGTGTGGTGTACCGTATGTTTGTATTTTACTCATGTGACCTAAGTTAATGTATTCGTGTATGAACTCCGTGTACATTTTTTTATACACCGGATTGCGTTCGAGACGTTTTTCAAGCGCATAAAATCGATTTTCGGCAATCGATCTAGTTTTACCTAACGTGTTCGGCGATGATTTCAAAGGTATGCGTACACAGAACCTACCGTTTTCGGACCGCGTCGTCGTATTCACGAAATGTTCCTCGCATATTTGTTCATCATCACTGCGTGTCTTATCCGAACATGAAGGTAACTCCTCGACTTCCCAGAATTTGCGTAACTGTTCATCTAAAGGATGTTCAAATGTTTGCGTGAAATGACATTTAATGTTTTTGGTTTTAATGTTAGTTTGTACCGAACCTGACACTATCCAACCGAGTTTGGTATTTTGTAGGAACGCACCATTAGCCAACTTCATTTTCCCTTCACTCAGTAAATTCCAAAACAAATCGGCACCTATCAAAATATCAATAGGTAAACTTTCATAAAAACATGGATCTGCGAGCTGTATATTGGTGGGAATATTGAATTTTATTCTATCAAGTTCAATGGAAGGTAAGTTTGACGTTATTTTCGGTAAAACTAAACATTTCATGCGTTCTGTGTAATTGTTGTTTTGTGCTCTAAACTCAATGTCACAAGTCTGCGTGCATTGTGACACTAAGTTCCCTACACCATGTATATTATAAGTGGACTGTATAAGTTGCGGATTTAATTTGTCGCATAATTTTTGTGTGATTATACAACGCTCACTACCACTATCTAAGACCGCCCGCGCTTTCTGATAGATTCCTGTGTGATCAGGTATTTCTATTATGGCCGTAGACAGCAAAACGGGTGACCAGCTGGCGGAGGTGTGTGCGTGTGTACCTGCCTGCAGCGTGCAGCTGTGTGCGTTCAAATCATCAGTGTTGATATCATTCAATAATTCCTCAGTATTTGTTTGGCCCTGCGCCGACGTCACTAATGTTACTGCGCGTGATTCAGACTTGGCGGGACATAGTAATGAATTATGCTTTTGTTCGCATCTCCAACACGGACCTAACTTACATTCAACTGAAGAATGACCTACTCTCATGCAGTTCTTACATAGACCTTTCTCATCAACTACCTTCAACCTTTCATTTAAATTAAGATCTAAAAATTGTTGACAAGAATATAGTGGATGTTGTGAATTGCACAGATAACATAAGTACTTAGTAGGCACTTTACCCTTGCCTTTTGAGTCAGCTGATTTGTTAGTTGTGACATTACAGTGAACCTTGGGTACATTTTGCGGATATGTACTGTGTTTCTTTTTATCTTGTATGTGAGACTGCTGTGTGTACTTACTATGCGATACATTTATGGTTTCTAGCATGTCTGCACGACCTTTGAGAAACTGCAATAACTGATCCACCGTGAGTTTGTCTTTTGACTCACTACTTCTGGATAAAAGTGTAGATTTATGTTGTTCCCACTCACGCTCGGTCACCTGATCTAACTTAGATACAACTAAATAGATAATCATAGTATTCCAGTGCTCGGTGGGTTCTCCTAAAATCTTTAATGCACGTAGATTTTTAAGTACATTATCTATCAATTGGCGTAACTGACTAGGTGACTCTTTAGTACGCATAGGAATGGTAAACAGTGACTTCATGTGATTGTGTACAAGAAGCTGGCTGTTATCATACCTACTCAGCAGTAACTCCCATGCCACAACATAGTTACTAGCAGAGAATTGAAGTGAATCTATAACTAAGCTAGCACTTCCTTTCAACGCTGATTTTAAATAATGAAACTTTTGTATATTTGTAATATCTTTTGAGTTGTGAATGAGGGACTGAAAGGTATCTCTAAATTGTAACCAGTGCTCATATGTGCCATCAAATTCAGGAATGGAAATTACAGGCAATTTAATGTAATCTAATTTAGTATGCGCTTGTTTTAAAGTGTCATTAGCATTACTTTCCTCACAACCTAACAAACACTGAGCCTTAGCTATAGCACTGTAATACTCGGATTCAAAGACTTCCAAGGATTCTAACTCTTTTTCTGTATCGGCAGAACTTTGTGTATAGCTCATAGAATCCTGATAATCCTCAAACTCATTCAACAGTGTTGCAGCCCTGGCAATTCTTAGCTTTAACTCTGTGCGTTGCACTTCAGATAAAACCTGATTGTCCAAAGAACAAATATACTTTTTGAATGTAGTTAATTTAGCTTTAACTGTACCTCGTTTCCTTATCAAATCGGTTCTTTCAATGTTCAAAGTAAGTTTCGGTGACGTACTCATTTCGTGTGCGAATAAGAAGCTGAGGTACTTACAGTTTCAGAATCTACCCACCACAAGCCTGCGTAAGCTGTGTCGCGCTGGCTAAATGCTGTGCCAATGCTTCACTGAGCTGATGTACCACTATTAACGTGCGTGTGCGTGCGTAAGCGCAGTTTGTACAAAGCACTGGAATAAGCAGAGAAAACACAGTATTAATACAATAGAAAGGTGGAAGCGGTTGGAGATCGTGGTTGGCTCGCCTTACCAGCATGCGTAAGTACAGGTAACGGACTTCTGCGCGTTTTCTCTTTGCTTGGTCTCCTTGTCACCGTTGCGTATTCTCAGCAAAGGAATCCCGTGGCAGCTGGTTCCGTGTGATATCCGGTCTCGAAGGATCAAATGTTACGGCTGGTTAGCAGGGTTCTTGCAAAGAATACGATGTTTTAAATTTAGACAGGATTTATTCCAACTTCGTGGTGCGTTACAATTCGTGAGAGCGGTCTTATAGGTTATGTGTCAAAACTATCGTAGCGTGGAGCTTTTTCTTCACGTTGACAGGTGACAGGCGACAGATGACAGTGACAGTTCGTGGTATTGGCACTGCGTTTCGTTGTCGTCGAAACAGTGACTTATATCTTTAAGGTAATTAAATGGAAGATACACAATGCGGATATATTGCGAAGGGGGTGGAGCTAGTTGTGGCTAGTGATGGGTTGAGAGAATATTCTCTCACGGAGAATGTTCTCGGATCGAGAATATTCTGCAATATTCTGCAATGTTCTTTTCGACGGAGAATTTACGAGAATTTAAAATTGGATTTACTGACTGCTCTAACTTTTTTTTGGAACGAAGTTCCTTATCGCGCGTTGCGAAAAGGGGCTAGACGGAAAAAATTAAGACCAAAAAAGTTGTAACGACACTTTTTAGGGTTCCGTAGTCAACAAGGAACCCTTATAGTTTCGCCATGTCCGTCTGTCTGTCCGCGGTTTAGCTCAAAAACTATTGGTACTAGAAAGTTGTAATTTGGCATGAGTATACACGTTAATGACGCCGAAAAAGTGATGACATAAAATTTTGAAAAAAACAATTATTTAGGGTACCTCCCCTACATGTAAAGTGGGGATGATATTTATTTTTTCGTCCTTCCTAAGGTGTGGGATATCGTTGGATAGGTCTTTTAAAAATATTAGGGGTTAGGGAAGACGGTTTTTTGATTAAGTAAACCGTTCGTGACTTATCTAGCTTTAAAGTACCAATTTTCGTTAGGGTTAAGTGTCCCCCCCTCTACAGACTAAACGGTTGTAGTTAGAAATACAAATGTCACGGCAGTAGTACCTATATAATTTTAACGAAGTTTAAAGGAAAACTATCACACTTAAGTGGGCTTTACAAGTTTACGAGTAATAGTCGACCAATTCTATTTGTCTCGAAAATTTCGAACAACTCCATAGAAATGTCGATAGATGGAGCTAAGCATCAGTTGTCTCGCGTTGTCAGTGTTTCATTCCTAAATAAGTTTTATAAGTTGTTGTTGTTGTTTGTATAGGAAGTCAAACTAGGTAGGTAGTCATGTTTGGCTTTTAGTTAGAGCATGGTACGAAAGTATCAGTCAGCGAATACGACCGGCACTTGTGGCTTTTATAAAAACTACGGAACCCTACACTGCGCGTGGCCCGACACGCACTTGCCTGGTTTTTGCTATTGTTGTAAGCCGTGCGGCGAACAAGGACAAGGACAGGGACAGGGACAGGGACCGGGACAGAGACAAGGACAGGGACAGGGACAGGATCTAGGGACAGGGACCGGGACAGGGAAAGGGACAGGGACAAGGACAGGGACAGGGACAATTGCTATAGTTGTAAGCCGTGCGGCGTGTGCGTGTTTCTCTGTTTGTCTCTCTCACTCTCTCTCATAGAAAGTAAGCCAGTTAAAAGGAACTTCGTTCCATCCGGGTGTCCCTTGACACGTCTCAAGTATTTTTTTTTTGGATGTGAAATCGTCAAATAACCCCTCCGGACGGAGCGGAAGGGATTGTCAGACCTGTACTGACTAAAACCCATCCATGTTCCTTCTTAGCCCTTTGTGTACCAGGGCCACGGTATCTTTTTCGAACAGTCCCGCAGCCCTGGCAGGCATCGGCCCTCTCGGTCCCCTTCTAATTTGCTGACATCTCCTTGAGGCGCGCGTGGAACACGAACGCGCCGTCGCCACGGCCTGTTGTCATAAGACGGACAGACGGTGAGCTAGCCCATTACTCACCGTCCACAGGCCCGCGCCTACGGTGGGCGGGAGCTACTGGTTGCCCCCAGACGCCCGGGGAACCTCCCGCGGCGGCTGGGACGTGAGGTTCTCTCCCTCTCACCTTCCGCCACTTCCTTCGCTAGCATGACTGCTTCGCAGAAGGAGGCGACGGCTTCCCATTCCCTCTCGCTCCGGACCATGGATTGAACCAGGGACGGACGCGAGAGGTCGCCGCCGCCACTCGCCGCTACGAGAACACGGCGGTGCTCAGCCCAAGCGATGCAGAGGTCCACGGTGTACTCCACCGTGTCCTCCGGCCGATCCTCGCAGTGGTAACAACCTCCCGAAACAACCGTGAGGATCTGCGTCAGGCGGAAGGTGAGGGCCCCGTGGCGCAGCCACTCCTCAAAGAGGGGACTTATCGCCACTATTGTGGCGTGTCCTGCACGGGGTTCCGACAGTCGCTCCCTCCATGTTACCATGAGATCGCGTGACTGCTCTACCTGAAGTTTGGCTGAAATCCAAATTTTAGGCAAAATTTGTCGGATTGCTCACGATTGGAAAATTATGAACAAACCACAACGTTTAAACAAAGAGTCTGAAGAACCAAATCCAACTACCTCTGCCATAAGCGAAAGAGAAGAGCCTACAATCAATTTAGACAACGAATCTGAAAAGAGCTCATCAGAAGAATAGGCAGAGGATGAGCCAGTAATCTTGGCAGAAACAGACCACATCAACTTAGATGGCATGGATCATTCGTTATCAATAGACGAATAGCATTACTGCATTAGCAATTTGATTCGATTTCAAGAAATGTTAAGATGGTGGTTGTTACTTTGTTTTTAATTATTTAGGTACACCATACACCGTTCTTATAATGTTATTTTTTAAAATTTTACTAAAGCTGATTATTTGTATAACTCATAAAGTTTGTTCTAATACAGAAATCCTAATTTAACATAAATACCTTACTAACTTTAAGAGAATTTATGAAAATGTTCTTGGAAATATTCTCGGGAATGTTCTTGCTCAAGAGAATTTACTGAGAATTTAAGTTGTGGAGTAGATTATTTTAACGTAAACTTCGTAAAAGTTCAAAATGCACTAAAAACTATTACTCTTAAATAGATCGACACAAAAGAGTCATTCAATTTATAAATTCTCGTAAATTCTCTGCCAAAAGAATATTCTCGAGAACTTAACAGCAAAGTTCTCGCAAAGAGAATATTCTCGGGAATTTACCATCACTAGTTGTGGCAGACGGGTATGTGGGTCGTCGTCGTCAGCCGCGGTTGCTGGCGGAACCGCGCACGCGAACTAACTTGCTGCGCGAGGCGCCGCTCACGAGCGCGCTCCGCACTCTCAACCTCATTGCTCGGGACTTAGACATATTCTGTTGCACTATGGGTGAATTAACATAGATACCTTTAAAATTTGCTTTGTCAATAACAGTTGAAGTATTTAAATTTTAAGTGTGCTACAATATCGCATTGGGTTTAAACTGTAAGGATATTTGTATGTTTGGAGTAAATAAATAAATTTCATTTTCCTTTATCAGAAACTAATGATCAAACATTACGTGGTCTATTTTTAAACATCGCCGTATTTAAATCTTTTCAACTACTCGGTAATTAAATATAAATAATTGGGGCCCTGCCATAAACACTGTTGCGCATCAAAGTAGTTTCACATGATCTTGGCATTGTCTGCTATTGTCAAGCCTATTACTTGGGAATGCATCAGCTTACCGATCAAAACGACTTGACTTTGCTTACGAGTTCCGTTCATTTCCCACTTGCCCTCAATGTAGCGTTTGATTTAAGCAGCAGTTGTACTATTTATTTAATAACTCACCAAATGCATGTGTTTGTGGTAAATTTCGGGCGTCGCTTTGTAATCAGAGGCCCATAGGTGGCATAAAATCTCTGACACCAGGTTGGCACTAACCATACGATAAAGAAGTACCGTAAATTTCAAGTTAATCTAGTATTTCAATGATATTTTCAATCTACGTTAGGACGTCTTTATTCGAAACCAAACATTTTACTTGATCTCACTCTTTATAAAAAAGTTAAAACCTGTTAGTGTCCATGACCGCTTATCTTTGCCTACTTGAAGTTAAACTGAGGTTTTTAATTTATCCGTCCGTCCGGTTTTTTTTTCTATTATTTAAAATGAAACAACACATTTGAATAAGATTTTGTTTTATCTTTGCTATTATTTATCTGATTATTGCTTGCTTGTACTAATTATCAACACAGAATTCACAGCACATAGAAATTTATTGAGGACATACAGATTCATCTATTTTTAGCAATACTTAACGTATTCTTGTACCTTCGGTGTATTTTTTTTATAACGATTTAAAACACTCGTCAACTTCGTTTTCCGTTAATTTCACTAATCTCACAGATTCTTCCCAGAGTGCTTTGGCAGTCTTATCACAATATGCACGTTTCACAGCACCCACTGCCCACTTGGGCACCCACATCTATAAGGGTTGTTCGAAAGAGATACCGTGGCCCGGGAACACAAAGGGCTAAGAAGGAACATGGATGGGTTTTAGTCAGTCAAGTCTGACACTGCCTTCCGCTCCGCCCAGAGCGGGAAAAGTCATTTGATGATTCCCACCAGAAAAATCGGGGAAAATTAGGTCGATCAGGTTAAGTTGCGTTTGCCCAGGTTGGTCCATGGATGGGTAACCACCCATTACGTACCACTCATCGTGGCTCAGAAAGCACGCTAAGCTATTAGTCCCGGCTGTCATTTGTAGATCTTTGACAGTCGTTCCAGGTAGTCAGTGGCACGAAAGCCTGACAACCAGTCCTACCAAGTGGTGTCGTATCCTGACCTCCACAACTAGTTAGTACTAGGTTGTGGAGGTCAGATAAGATATATCGCTCCATATAAAATCCAGGTATTCAGCTGCTTCTGGTTAGACTGAATGCTGACTCCAACATAGTTAGAAAAAGACTAGGCAGATGATGGTGTATTAATACTGGAGACATCAGGTAACGAACTCAAACCAAAAAAAAAAACGAAACAAGAACATTCTGAAAAAAAAAAACAATGTTCTTTTCAGTTCATTCAGTTTTTTAGGTTCGCAAATTTACTTATTTTAAGTAAATTTGCAAACCTAACGCGTACGAAGTCGCGGGTAACAACAGCTAGTTATTATTATTAGTAAAAGTTGTTTAATGCTGAATGATCTTAAATAAAACTACAACTTTTGTTTATTGTGTTCCTGTTATCTCGGTCAACGCGAGGCTACTGTCCCAGTCACAAGGCATAATAACTTGTGAAAGTAATGTAGATTCAGAAGCGGCTCTCTATGGAGAAGAATAGGCAAGAAACTCCATGGACACTCTTTTAAATCAAAATATGTTACAAAATCTTGCTTACATCATTCATGTTAAGAATTACAAATATGTGATAACGATATAGAAATACGGGCAAGTTAAGAGCGTCCAGAGTAAAATATTGAATCAGGAATCCAAAAATAAAGTAATTAAAATAAACTGTGGCAGCTAAGAGATGACCAGTCACAACTGACAGCGCCCGTTCGATACATGACGCATTTATCAGCCATCATTCAACTCATCTCACACATATTGAAGGGAACTAAATGACCCGACACACCCGCCACCATCAGCGTGACATTTAAGTGAACATGACATTCACTCCAACACCTGGGTATATTCGCTACTCAGTAAATGGTGGCTTTACAGTACATAGCACTCCCACATGTGCTATGCAATTATACACCGTGGCATTTTAATCGTCTTACAACGGCAGCCCACTTCATGTATCCAATGATTAGTAAACATTCATAATAAAAAAAAACATATTTATGAACATTTGAATAATTAAAAAAATGAAAATATTATTTATTATTATGACGCATGACGTAGTTTGAAACACCCTGTTATGAGCGCGGTCCGAGCATTGCGTTCCAAAGGCGGCACGGACTGAAGCGGCGGCATCTTTAACAGAGTTCATTCCCCCTATTGCAAAAATGTGTTTCTTACTATTGCAATAATAAGAAATTACTATTGCAAATAAAAAAAAAAAAATCGTGTCTGGAGGTATTTTATGTCGGATACATTGAGTGGACCACCTTTGTAAGACGATTAAAATGCCACGGTGTATAATACTAAGAGATTGAATCTATACAATGCAAATATATTTTTTAACTCTTCTGCTGCTTCCACAATAACTTCACAAGTTAATTCAGATGATTCTGATGATAATATATGGTTGTGGAGCAGGACCAGCATTGCGCCAAGCATTTTTATCATCAGTGTGATGCCCCAACTTATAATATGCTTGCCTACATAGTATGCGTTTTATTCAAGATTTAAATTGCGTTTCATTCAGTTGTGGAATGGGGGGAGGTATTTTATTGTAACATATTAAACAGTACGCCATGAAAGATGAGTGTACTTTAGCCAACCTGAAACCTGGCTGAACTATTCGGTCCCTGTTTCTAAAAAATAAATGCAGATTTTTCCTAACGTACATGATGTTTTCATAGATGTATTGACAAGGTACCATCGTGGTGTTAATTTCCTTAAACAGTTCTCTTAGAGAATCGTGCCTTCGTAGATTATATATGGTTCTGATGGCTCTTTTCTGCAGAATAAATATAGACTCGATATCTGCAGCCCGTCCCCATAGTAAAATACCGTATGAGATAATACTATGAAAATAACTAAAATTCACTAAGTCTTTATGGCGTATTTACGAAGAACGTTGGCAAGCTTATCTGTCACTCCCCTCACGTACGGCAAAAGTGCTGGCTGCCTCTCAACCTCACACTTCCAGTGCTTATCTGCTTATGAACAATTTTTCGTTTTAGTTGTGCAGTTTTCCAAGTATGTCCGTTTCTCTGTAGGATCCTCTGTACATGTGTCAGCTCAGCACGTAAATGTTCCTCTTCGCATAAATCATATGCACAGTTAGTGTGTGTAGTCCAAAAACATGGTAAATATCCCGTTACAAGTCTAGCCATTTCATTAGTGAGTCAAGAGAACTATTAACGTCATTTTCATATGTAATCGCGTTTTTACAAGGCTTCGTTATTGTTCTATCATCTGTAAATATTGTTAAAGGTGTTTCAAGGGACATGGGGATGTCATTGACACATAATATAAACATAAACGGGCCATAATGGTTCCTTGTGGTACACCGTATGAGATTTTACGTTCTCATGATCTTGTTATCTCTTCATGTTTATCAACTACGTTAATACGGCTAACTTCGGTTATTAGTGTTCTATTTTAAAGATTGTATAAGTTCCAGCACGTTATGTTATGTCGTAGACTTCTAATTTATTTAGTAACGTATTAAAATGGACATAATCAAACGCCTGAGTCCTACCACAAAGTATAACACATATATGGGCGATCGTTTGTCCATGTTTCTAATAATAGTATACCAAAAATCATAAATTGCCATATTAATGGTTCTGTGATGTCTGAATCCTTTTTGTTCTTCACAAAGTATATTATTTTTATCCTCGAAATTATATATATATACTTTATAGATGTATTCCTCAAATTACTGCATATTATTCCTTTTTTTTTAGGGGGGAAATCTCGTTTTACTATAAAACTCAATGTAACGTACTCAAAACATGTGCTGATGCATGCATTGAGTAGTAAACGGGTCATTGATGTATGTACAGGTATAACATTAAAAACTAGTATATCAAAAAAACTTGTCAAAAAGTTGGAAATTTGACGTCCAATATCTTGAAGCAACCTGAAGGTTCCCCAGGTAAGGCCCAGAACAAAAAAACAATCACAATGACGGACAGAACAAGTGCCTTTTTGGCTCCATTAAGGGTCTATTTACACCCTTTATAGGGCTACTAGCTTATGCCCGCGGGTTCGCCAGCGTGGGGTTTGGTAATTGTCCCACGGAATCGTACCTCCGGGATAAAAAGTCTTTTTGACACCGTTGCGTTGGTTCTATTGGTTGCAAACTTAACTCCTGAACTTGTGAACCTCAAACTGTTTGGTTTTCCATGTAGGTTGTTCTAGCAGTCGTGATAGATTTGACCGTAAATAGTCCACTACTCCTGACTGCGCTGAGTGATGTTATGTAAATATTTGAAAGTAACCCTCTGAATAATTATTACTTTTATAATTGCTGCAGATTAGAGGGTCCTAACATTATCGAACTCCAGTCAAGGTAACTAGTTATTTCCCACAAACTGTAGTTATACAGTAAGTGGGAATTAACTGTCTACCTTGAATTGAATGTCTAATATACGAGTTCCGTTCATTGCCCACTTGCCTTCAATTTAGCGTATGATTTATATGATTTTAGCAGCACTTGTACTATTTATTTAATAACTCACTAAATGCTTGTGATTGTGGTTCTTAGGTAAATTTCTGACGTCGCTTTGTAATCATACTTTACAGTAATAACGGTATCTACGACAAGTGGGCAAACTTAGGTAAGTGGATAGTAGGAACTGAAATGCATGCAGGTACATGGCCATGTTCAGAATGAACACAGGCATTTTTTTGCCTTACTTTTTGTCCTTTAGTAAGTTTTTACTTTCTCGTAGGTATACTTTTCAGCAAACGTTTCGTTTGATACCCATATCATGGGAATGGATAAAAAATAACTAGCCCGCCATCTCTAAGGCCATGCTGGATTTAAAATGATGTCACTTAGTTAACCATGTTTTGTCAGCCAAATTAAACATGTATCCAAAATACACTCCTAGATAGTTACATAGATTTCTTTTATACAAGGTGTTGTTTTGCATCCTCGTCAAATTTAAGGAGTAACGGTAACTATGCTAATGATTCTCGACACGAATCAATAATAAAATGGGTATGTATTTTTTTCTTATTTACGGAAATCGGTAAATCTGAACCACCCGGTGTGTGTTTTGAACACGGCCCGTCTGCTCCTCGCCCTATAACCGCGCTTTCACATTCGATAATTTCTTAGTCCCTAAACTACGTTAAGGGGGTTATTCCGATATACTGACAAAGGAGATGTTTGATTTTGGGCTACCACTATATGTACACTACATAGATAAATAGGAAAAAAATAGAGGAATATCATAAAAATACTAAAAAAATAAATTGAAGAAGGGTATAGTCGTACAATCATTATCAATTGAAAAGTTTTTTACTATGAAAACCCTATTTTTAGGGCATCCATGACAGTTGTTTGAAGTTTGACGACTTTGACAGTTTTAAGAAGTGCCGTCTTAGTCTTTTTTTGCATTGAGTTTGGATTGAAATTGTTGATTGGTTCAACCAAACCAAATAAAAAAAACCAAAACCCGAGATTTTCGAAATTCTAGTTGTTTTGTTTACTAAAGCAGTTATGACAATTACATTTGATTGACGTGTACATTGACGTAATACACGTCAATCAAATGTCATTGTCAAAATGGCATTTTTCACCTGCTGATCACGTGCTGATCTGTTCCACCATGTTTAATTTTTATGTTGTGTTGCTCTCGTTGACCAAGTTAATTTGAATGTACTTAAAAACGAAGTGAAATTAAAGAAAATTGATAATAAAAAACGGTTACTGTATTATTTACAATATGTTCATCTAGTGTACATAGTGCTAGCCCAGGCTCCATACATTTCTGGAACATCTCCAAACAAAACAAAAAAAACAGTCTTTACTAATAATTAACTAGGTAAGTGCCGCAATTGTGACCACCTCCTGAATTTTGAAGAAGGTGCAAAACAACACCATGAATAGTTAACAGGTTAGTTACAGGTAAAGCTAATTAAACTCTAATACTCGTAGGATACTGCATAGTTGTGCCTATCATAAAAAACAAAACTGGTAATGCTGCAGATCCCACCAAATATAGACCAATGACCCTTGCTACGGTCGTAGCTAAGGTGGTGGACAGTCTGCCGGATACGTATATATGGCCCCTAGGATTAGTCTGCATGATGCACAGTTTGGCTTCAGGCTCGGGCTATCGACAAAAAGTGCCATTATGTGTCTAAAGTAAACAGTCCGGTACTATGCGGATAAGAAAATACCAGTTAATGCGTGCTACTGAGATTTGTCTAAGGCATTTGACCTCGTGTCGTATGACTTGCTATGGGGTAAGCTACGAAAAGAAGACAAAGTAGAACCCGAGGTTACCTCTCAGCTAAAATTTTGGAATGAAAACCAAATAAACAATCTCAGGTTGGCAGGGATTTTGTCCGAAGAGTATAAGTTGGAATGTGGGGTGAGGCAAGGAGGTCACCTCAATTGTGAGGCGTTTGCTGGATGTGGCTTTTGTTTTCAGGATGTTCTTTTAATTTTGTTTTAGAAATTACGACATAATAGTTAGTTAGTTAGTAATAATAGTTAAAAAAAAATGCAAATACAAAGTTTTACAAGAATTATATATTTATCAATAATTTATAAACTTTATATGGCGTGTTTTTAATCGGGACAACAGGTTGACCCCGAATGATACTCTAAATAGATAAACACTGCGCGCGCTCTGCCCTCTATCTCAAAAAACGTACAAGATTTATAAAAAAATGTTTAACCAAAAGTTGTGGAGAATTAAATCCTCACAATATTTTTAATAAATACAAATAGCATAAAACCCATAGGAACGAGATATTTGCAATAAGTGTGTAAAAATAGATTTTTTGACCTTTGACCTTGGAATATCTGTAGTCGCAGACACCCTACGATAAGTGTGTTTTGAGACAAGTTTTAGGGTGTCAAAATAAAGCTTAAGTGTATAAGTTTATAGCTGACTATCTGTCATTACGAGATACTTGCCCTAATTTGACTAATTTTCTTGGACGAAAGTGATACGAACTGTGAAGTTCCAATTTTAAAATTCTGATCATAGTTAAATAAACATACATCATCCTTCAACACGATCACGATTGATGTTCCAACGGCAAATGTTTGTGAGTAATCGAAAAACATAGTTTAATAACATGTATGTTCATAAAACAACAATTTTAGAATTTTGAATGCAAAACTTCTTGGCTTTTTCAGAGCTGGATCAACGGAAACTACTCTACAAGTTTAAATGTGAGATAATCATCAATACATGCAAAATTATTTAACCCTTAACTTTTAATTGTCTTAAATGAGACGCTTAAACTTGGCCGTCTCTGCTCAGCTGCGCTTGAAACCTTATTTTTGAGGCACAGAACCCTAAAAACTATTATGATGACCGTGATCGATTAAATACGTGCTTATGTATATACCAACGTACTATGTCGTGTAACGAAATAACATTGGTTTCTCATCTGCATGCCCTGCTTCTGATTATTTCTGTTATAGAGGCTATTGACTTGTGTTACTAAATTAATTAAAACTAGCTTATGCCTGTTGCAGCTTCGTCCGCGTGGATTTTGGTAATTGTCCCATGGGATCGTACTACCGAGAAAAGTACCCAGTAATCCAGGTTATAAATTTTCTGTGTGCCAAATTTCATCAAAATGAAATTGCGTGAAATGATAACAAACCATGAAACCATACATCCAGCCATCCTCATTAACTTTCGAATTTATAATAGCAGTAAGATTTAGATAATGGCTTTAAATAAACGAACCAAGCATACGAAGCAGGGATAGCCTACTTGAGACCTGAGACCTGACTGAGACTTGAGACCTACGAATTGGCAGTCCAACTGTATGACCGTCGGACTGCCAATTCGTAGGTCTCAAGTTCGATCCCAAGATACTCCATCGTAAATTTTTCGGATTCATTTCATATTTTAGAACCGCTTGACCGCCGGCGCCCAGAGTCATAACCGATAAGGTAATTACGTATGACGATAAGATATTTCTCGACGGCAGGTAAAGCCACGTCAGAGGCCCATGGGTGGCATAAAATCTCTGACACCAGGTTGGCACTAACCATACGATAAAGAAGTACCGTAAATTTCAAGTTAGTCTAGTATTTCAATGATATATTATTTTATTAGTCTATTTTATGTGTACTTGTGAATTAGTATCTATGTAATAATTTATAGACAATTTTGAAATTAATAACATATTTTTAGTTATTGTTTTTGTTCCCTATCACAATGTTGACCTTTTTAAATCAATGGTTGACAAGTACAGAAAGAATGCCTTGTGGCATTTAGTCCGCCTATGTTCCACTATTGTGCATGAAGTTTAAATAAATAAATAAATAATATTTTCAATCTACGTTAGGACGCCTTTATTAGATACCAAATATTTTACTTGATATACAAAACTTAACTCTGTTAGTGTCCATGACCGCTTAACTTTGCCTACTTAAAGTTAAACTGAGGTTTTTATTATATCCGATTTTTTTCATCTTGTTATTTAAAATGAATAACTCATTTGAATAAGAATTTGTTTTATCTTTGCTATTTTTATCTAATTATTGCTTGCTTGTACTAATTATCAACACAGAATTCACAGCACTTAGAAATTTATAGAGGACATAGAGATTTATCTATTTTTAGCAATACTTAACGTATTGTACTTGTACCTACCATGTACCTTTTTATAACGATTTAAAACACTCGTCAACTTCGTTTTCAGTTAATTTCACTAATCTCACAGATTCTTCCCAGAGCGCTTTGGCAGTCTTGTCACAATATGCACGTTTCACAGCACTCACTATCTCACAGTTCCTGAAGTATGCTCCACTTACTTCCCCAGCCTTCTTATCCAAAGCCACATGAAGAGCAGTCTGTGCACCTTGCCACGGTGTCTTGAAGAATATTAGGCATACTATTGTCAAAATAGTTCCACATACCTTATTCACGGAGTCATAGATTCGAGTGCCTACGAGTCCAGGATCTACATTATTGATCACGACGTAAGAACCTTTCAATCTCTTAGTAAGTTCATTTGCAAATACGACCAGACAAATCTTGCTGTTCCCATATATCCTGATGATGTTCCAATAGTTCGTTCTGTTTAAATTAACGATGTCCACCTTTCCCACCATGTGGAGACTTGAAGCTGTAGTTATGATCCTGCTCGACTCACCAGGCTTTCCTGTTTTCTTCAAAAGCGGAAGGAGCAGAAGAGTCAGTAAGAATGTACCGTAATAGTTCACTTGCATTATGAAGTTCATTCCGTCAGCCGTCAGGAAATCCGCAGGGATGCCAACTCCAGCGTTGTTTAATAAAATGTCCAATCTGTCTTCAGTGTTCAAGATATCTGCTGCGAATTCTCTCACAGACTTCAAAGATGCTAAGTCCAGGAGTTTAAATACTACATTTTCATTCCCAGTTTCTTGTATAATTTGTTTTCTTGCGTTGGTGCCTTCTTCATCGAATGGGCAGGCGATGATGACCCTGGCCCCTCTGTGGGCTAGGTCTGTCGCTATGTGGAGGCCTATTCCTGCAGTTCCTCCTGTCACTATGACTGTTTTGCCTTCTAGTCTTCTTCTCGAGATGCATATTGAGTTCGTGTTCTTTTGGTGTACGGCCACCAAGAGCGCGATTATGATAATGATAGCTATAATTAGTAAAAGCCCGTACATTGTAGCAGCGTCGACGCCGGCAGTAAACACACTGTAATATGAAGTGGCGTTCCCCTTTTATAAAGGTTGATTAATATCATATGCAGTTAAAAATAAACAAGTAAGGACAGCGTCAGTATGTGCTAACCCATCAAGTTTTAAAATGTTACACTGCTACAACATTGAATTCGTTTCGAATAATCTAAAGAATAATTTAAAAAAAGAACTCAAAGTTTCGACCAGGATTCGAACCATCGCTTCATCGAGCTGCGTCTTACGAAAACCGGTAATTTAACAAATTAGCCAGCGAGCCCTTGAAAATTGTAATGAAAATGGTATCTAGCATCGTCCGAGTCACGTTATCTTAAGGTCTCTGTCCAATGGATAGATGTTAAAATTTTAGGGTTTTCATTAATTTTACTTACTTACGTTTTCTATATAAAATTAATCCTATACCCTCGAGTAACGTTAGCTTAGGTCAATCTAATATATTTATAGCGCTTCCTATTTTATGGTTTGCGTAAATAGGATGTCACTTGTCCCCAACTTGAACCCAGGCAGGCGCATAACTTTGTATAATTTATTTCATTACCACTACCCTCAAAAACAATGTAGAAAAACATCGTGAGGAAACGGGCATGTACATACAGCGTCATTAAGTAGTTACCCCCCTGGCGTACTCGGCCGGACTGTAGAAGGGTTGGCACACACTGAAGCTGTCTGTCTGTACTAGAACTAAGAAATCGAAGACATGTTACATCTACCAACCCGCACTGGCCCACGTGGTGGATTACAGCCCACTCTCTCATAGAGAGGAAGCCTGTGTCCAAGCAGAGGGAACATTATAGGCTGATGATGATAATAGCATATTGTAATCAACCGGATACGATTTTTTATTCTGGGCTGCTTCTAACAAATTTATGGTCGAAAAACCAAATAAAACTTTGCCCGACCCGGGAATCGAAACAATGACCTCATACTCAGTAATACCATTTGCGTGGTGCGCCAAAGTTCACCTAAATTTTCAACTCCGATAATTGGAAATCCGAAAATGTTCTTCCTAACATTTTTCATCCTAACAATCGCAATTCCTAACTACTCTGTCTCTAATGTTCATAATTACGAAGCATTCAACTTCATAATGTCAGTAGCAATAAACATCTATTATACTTTTATTTGTTTTCCTATATTATCTCAACATAACCATCTTTTACACTATTATTCAAAGTCATATCTTTTTTGTTTAGATTTTTTTTTTATTCATAATAATCAGTATTATATACATTGATTTTGCGTAACTTTTACTTTTTTATTTATTGCGGTGTGCACCTGGAAAGATATCCATGGGTTAGGTTAGGTTAGAACTGTGACAAAAACCTTCTGACAAAAACTTATTTTAAGTAATTCGCGAACCTAACGCGTACGAAGTCGCGGGTAACAACAGCTAGTTATTATTATTAGTAAAAGTTGTTTATTGCTGAATGATCTTAAATAAAACTACAACTTTTGTTATATCGTGTTCCTGTTATCTCGATCAAACTCAAACTCAACTCAAAGCGTTTATTTGAATTAGACCATTACAGGCACTTTTGAAAGTCAAAAAACAAAAAAACGCGAAGCTACAGTCCCAGTCACAAGGCATAATAACTTTTGAAAGTACTGTAGTTGCCCATTCCAAAGCGTAGATCTTTATGGAGAAGAATAGGCAAAAACAAACTCCATAGACACTCACACATTTTAAATCAAAATATATTACAAAATCTTGGTTACATCATTCGTGTTGAGAATTACTAATATGTGAAAACGATGTAGAAATACGGGCAAGTTAAGAGCGTCCAGAGTAAAAGATTGAATCAGTAATCCAAAAATAAAGTAATTAAAATAAACCCTGGCAGCTAAGAGATGACCAGTCACAACTGACAGCGCCCGTTCACGAACATGAAGCATGTACCAGCCATCATTCAACTCAACCATATTGAAGGGAACTAAATGACCCGACACACCCGCCACCATCAACGTGACATTTAAGTGACCATGACATTCACTCAACCACCAGGGTATATTCGCGTCAATGAAAGATGTAGATACTCAGTGAATGGTAGCTTTACAGTACATAGTACTCACACATGTGCTATGCAATTATATAATACTAAGAGATTGAATCTATTCAATGTAAATATATTTTTAAAATCTTCTGCTGCTTCCACAATAACTTCACATGGTAATTCAGATGATTCAGATGCCCGTAACGTGTGTTTCTTCGCCAGTATTAAAGGCAAGTCATTCAACTCCATTGGAGTAGCTTTATATATGTCGCATCTTTGAGATGATGTATCGCACAGAATAGCTGTTGCTTTACCATCTATCATAGTTAATACTAAGTTGAGTGAGATTTTCATTGTTCCAATCTCTGTCTCTACCAAATTATCCTTCTTTGCCTCGATTGCATTTTTCTCCTGTAGAATACTACATTTGTTCTCTTTTACAAATTGGAAAAAGAGTGGACGACACCAATAAGCAGAGTTAGGAGAATCATTTTACCAAACAAGTCGATCACCAGAAACCAATTTGATAGGTATCAAACTACTATAGTACTTATTTATTTATTTATTTAACACTTCAAGTACAATGTACAGTGGCGGACTTAATGTCATAAGCATTTTCTACCAGTCAACCATTGGGTGATGCAGAGACAAATAGTGGTAGGTGTCTACCTGTTAAAATAATAATTTATTAAGACAAACTAAGGATATATAAAATACTATAAATACATATTAAAATACTATAAATATATATCAATATATAAATTCTTAAATATAAAAGGACAAACAACTACTTACTACCCATAAAACACTAGAATCATCATAATGAGTCTCTCTCTCTCTCTCTCGGCTTGATTAGAAGCACCGTCAAAGCCCCATTTACTAATCAGTGTCATTTCTTTATAGTTGGCATCGATTGGGGTTGATTTAATCAGTCTTTTCACAGTAATGTCCAAAAGAGTTTGCAATTCTATTTTAGCTGATGTGTCTGTTACTGTTATAGTAGTTTTAGTTGGATTACATTTTATTTTTTCAGTTTAAAGTGCGTAGTAGGAGGGAAATATGTTAACATTAGTTACTTGTTGGGTTCTTTTCCGTAGCGAATTATATTGCCACTTCGTCATTTTAAGAGACAAAAACAAGCCTAAAGCTTCATCCGGTGAAAATTGAGTTTTTTTTTTTTTTTTAAAAGACAATCTTTTACTTTCTGCACCTCTTGTGGATCTCTAATATTTCTGCAATTCGTTTTCATCGGCTTTTAATTTAGAAACATATGCATGTGGTAATTCGTCCGAAGACATAGTTGCCACAGTATGCTCTACAAGTCTCTTTTTTTGCTTAGGACCTAATACAGTAAAAGGTTTGCTAGGACTTACTTCGGTCGATTTGCCAATATAGAAGCTTTCACTGGAGATGAAGTTACAAAGTGTGTAGATGTACAGGGAACTTGTTCGTCGTCTTTTTCCACCAAAGCTCAAATAAAATCTGGCCACAATATTTCTGACTCTATGTCTACTAATCTCTCTCTGTCCCTTAGTTGATAAGTTTGTTTTTTATACTAACCAGTGGACCAATGTTGTCAAATTGAATAAATAAATTATTATTATTAAGTATTAAGTCCCTATTTGCTCTGTATGGTGTCGGACGTTAAGAATAGCACCATCCCATATTTTCCCGTGGGTGTCGTAAGAGGCGACTAAGGGACTTGCCAGAGAACGGGCAGCAGCGTTCTCTGTGTTTTTTGCAACAACCGTGCTGCGTTCGCCAACCCGTCTGCCAAGCGTGGCGATTATGGCAAAACGCCCCTTTGGGGGAGGCCTATGTCCAGCAGTGGACGTCTTTCGGCTGAAATGATGATGATGATGAAGTCCCTATTTCGCATTTTCGGCCCATTGTGTGACGGTTCGCTGCGTGTAGCTACTCCACAACCTTCACGTTTCAAAAAAACTGGCAGTATGCCCTTAGTAATGTCTTCTTTACCGCATAAGAACATCGGGAAAATCTGCGTGCCAGCATAAATTACAACGAATCTTCAGCGCCCGCGTTCCCTGTCTTTTATAATATCTTCTTTTTTTTTGTTGTTGCATACTTTTATTTACCGATTGTTTGTGAATGTGTGAACATTGTAGGCGTTATAGATTCCTAGATCCTTGGTAACTTTTTGTTTTGTTCTATGTTTTGTAGTAACCAATGACTTATTGTTGGGCCTACGATGTCCTCCCATACTTAAGTACTAACGCAGTAACATAGAAATATTGTAAAACCAAATGATTTTATAATAGTAACCATGGAGTTCTGCCATGAGGTTCTTCTCCATAGGAAACGACCAACCCAAACCGAGCACCTTTTTGTCGATGTTTCATAAGTGCCCATGTAGGCCTATGTGAAATAATAATATTTTGATTTTCATAGGTAAAATATAATAAAATATAGGTTAAATAAAATCTGCTGTTTCTTACAAAAGTGCAATACCTACATGGTCAAAATGTATAGAAGAGCTGTTTTTTTTTTGGCCTAACCCTTTGGGATAATACAGGTGTGATGTTATTTTATGCTGTGAATATGTATTATGGATGGTAAAGATATTTCATTGCAGTTTCTAAATTGTTACAATCATTACAGTTTGTAAATTATACTGTTTAGCAGGCCGTTTGTCAGATGTACTACTTTAACCTTGGGTTGGCCTAGCGCTTTACTGAAATTCAATCGGATAAGAGGTTACCTTATACTGGTCTATTTACCACAGCCGTGCAAAGTGTAAGTGTACTTACTGCGTACGTGTTTATTGGGTGTTGTGAGTCACGTAAATAAAACAACTGATTTCGGCGAACGCTATTACATGACTAACAAATTATTAATTATTTATTTCATTACAATTGTTGAGCTATATACAAATCGTTAATGACGGTTCACCACATAATTTCCCCATTTTTAAGGGTTCCGTACCTGGAAAGTAAAAATCGGAACCCTTTTAGGATCACTTTGTTGTCCGTCCGTCCGTCCTTCTGTCCGTCTGTCCGTCTGTCAAGACCCTTTTTCTCAGGAACGCGTAGAGGTATCAAGCTGGAATTTATATCAAATACTCAAGTCTACTACTCCTTGGAGCTGTGAATAAATCATACTTCTAAGCCAGCGCAATCAAAAGATACAGCTGTTTATGCCTCCAATTTTCTACACTCGCAAAGGAATCGAAATCTTGAAATTTGGTACGAAGCAACGTCATATAGCACAGTTATAGGAAAAATCAATTTGTTTTCGAAGTGACTTCGGCAAATACGGTCGTAATTTTAATTTAGAATGTTCGCAGACTAGTTGTCTCGTTCCTATTAGCTGTATTATTTTCCAGCTAAGATTGTTATTGTTTATCAGCTGAGTGATTTCAATGTCCGTGCATTGCATAGGTATCTGCCAACTCATTCTAATCCACAGGTGTCGGGCAGTCTTATCTGTTGTGATCGACTCGCGACAATGTATCCGCCACCGGGTTCATATTACCTGATTGGTGACGAGTATGTGTTGTGAATTGTGCAATCAACTCGAGGTAACGTAGAACTGCCTTGTGGCTATCATTTTACTTGTGAAGTTTTGTCTAGTAGTGAAGGCGTGACTTATTAGCTTATGATCGGTGTATACTATCAACTCTCGTCCCTCGACATAAGGTTGAAAATGAGTTACTGTGAATGAGTCTAGGGCCTCTGGAGTCCATTGTATTTCAGTTTTGTCATTTTTCTTTGATCCAATGAGGTATTTGTTCAACCGAGCTTGATGTTAGGCTGCTTGTGGTATGTTGTTCCGGTAGAAATTAATCATGCCTAAAAATCTTCGTAACTCTTGCACAGTTTTTGGTATTGGATATTTGGTGATTGCTTTGACCTTTCCTGGTAATCGTTTGATACAGTCCTTTCTGATCAGGTATCCGAGGAATTCTATTTGCATTTTACCTAGTACGCATTTGACTTGATTTATTGCGATGCCATGCTCGTCTAATCTTTTGAACACTTCATTTAAATGACGCCGGAGTTCACTGATTGTTTTTTTGATGATGACGTCACTAATATATCATCTATATACACGAAGATAAAGTCGAGTCCTGCCAAAACTGTTTTTAGGAATCTAACAAAGGTTTGATCTGCGTTTCGTAGCCCGAACGGTATTCTTGGAAATTCGAATCTAGACCGAACCGGGTGATTACTGCAGTTTTTTCTACCTCTTGTACTGGAATCTGATTGTAAGCCCTTTTTAAATCAATCGTTGAGTACATACTGGTTCCTGGTAATAGGTATGTGAAGTCTAGTACTCTCGGAATCCGGTATCTATCCAGTACAGTGATCGCATTCAGTCTACTGTAATCTCCGCACAATCGTTATTCGTCGTTTTTCTTTTTTGTCACGTGCAAAGGGCTTGCCCACGGGCTCTTGGACGGTTTGCATAACCCTGCCTCTAACATATGTTCTATCTCTTTTTTCACTCTTAGGTACTTGTCCGCCAGCAAAGGTCTTGACTTGGAGTAAACAGGATGTCCGTTGGTGATGATCTGAGAAACTACGTTGTGCTTCGGTTGTGACTGTGCGTATATTGGTCTCAGAATGTTTGGATAGTCTGCTAAAATGTTTGCATAATCTTCAGTCAAATTTACGGTTCGAAGTGTTGGTGTGCTTGACTTCATTAACTTTGCGTTGCTCTAAAGTCCAGTTGTATCATCTATTAAGCGTTTATTCCGTATATCCAACAAAATATTGTTTTTTCTAGAAAATCAGCACCAAGTAATAGTAATAGTATTGGTTGCGTAATGTCAGCGATGAAAGTCCAATGGTACGGCTGTCTCAAATTCAGATTCAACGTCAGCGTTTTGTCGCCATATGTTTTTAATTCGCGTTCCGTTTGCGGCGTATATTTTATACTAGCTGTGCCCTCGACTTAGTTCGCGCGGAATTTAACAAAAAAGTTATTTAGTTTTTTTTATAATAATTTTAGATTTTTTCTAAAATAGAAGTAGCCTAAGGTTGAAAGGCCTAAGGTTGAAAGTCCCGTCAAAATCGGTCCAGCCGTTTTAGAGATTAGCCGGAACAAACAGACAGACAGACAAAAATTTAAAAAAAAAATATTTTGGTATATGTACCGGATATACATTCATATGCAAGTAGTAAAAAGAGGTTATTTTAAAATTACAAACAGAACCTTCAATTTTATTATTTATATTTTTTCGTCTGATTTTAAATTTCCTCTTATAAGTATTGGTGAAATATTAGCGCCAGTATCTACCAAAAAACGATACCCACTTTTTCGGTCGGTAACGCACAGGCGGTTTGAAGGTATGATAGCGCTGACGACCGCCTCTGTCAACGCTGAACTCAGTTTTCCGACGGTTTCATCCAATTGCATGGTTGTTCACTGTTCCGGGCTCGGTTTCTGTATCAAAGATGTAATTGCATAAGCAATTGGGGCTGTCGGGTAAAATCCTCGTCCTCGAGTGGGATCTTGCGCACGACAGGCTTCGATTACGTCTATATTTACGATGTCCTCTGTCTGAGTTCGATTTCAAGGCTGCTATTTCCATGGTTAGCTTACTAACTTGAATGACTTTTTTTTTTTGACGATATGGCTATCTGCACGGATGTCCTCTGCCTGGGGAAGGCGGAGGGGTATGTCAGACTCCAACTGACTAAAACCACACCGGTGTTCCCTCGCACACTTGCGTCGGGGGGCAGTGGGAACGAATGTACTCACTTGATTGACTTACTCAACCATAAGCTATGTTTGACCGCTTGACATTTCCGACACCTCACCTGATCTTCCTTCCAAAATCTTGTCTGCTATAGCGGCAAGGTTTTTGAGTTTTTGATCTTGACTGACAATTAACACTGCTCGAACGTGATCCGGGATTCTTGACATCCACAAGCTATGCAGGGTTTTTTCGGCCACCTGACTCTTACGTGCCAATTCCCTCATTCGTCTCAACAGTTGCGACGGTTTTTGGTCACCTAATTCCACTACACTGGTCAGTTTCTGGAACTGTCGCTCCTCTGACTTTTCGTACATGGCTAGGAGTCTTTCTTTAATGGCACCATATTTATTGGTGTCAGACGGTGAAATTATTATGTTGGCTACCTGACTTACTGCATCTTTGGCGAGCTTGGAAACCACTACGCCTTATTTTGCATCGTCGCCCTGCTTTTGGGGGGCCATCATTGTCTTGAATTGAGCGAACCACACTCTGTGCATCTCGATCCAAAAATAATCCGGTATCTTCGAGGAAATTTCTAGTGCTGCAATTTCAGTTTTACTGCTGTCTGACACTCCACATATTGGTGTCCCACAACTTCCGCTTGAGTTCATGTCTTCAGTAACTTTAAGCCTCTTGAAAACCAAACCAGTGAGATCCGCTTGTGGAAGGCTGATAAGGCTTGTGCAGTGCAGTTACCACGACACGGGAATGTCACAAGGAACCAACTTTAAATCGTGGCGCGCGGTAGTGTTGTTCAATATTGGAATCACCAGATGTAAGTGTACCTACTGCGTACGTGTTTATTAGGTGTTGTGAGTCACGTAAATAAAACAACTAATTTCGGCGAGCGCTATTACATGACTAACAAATGAATAATTATTTATTTCGCTATTACAATTGTCGACCTACATACAAATCGTTGATGACGATGCACCACAAAAGCATATTTTTAATCTGTAATGTGGTGCGTTAAAAGCAAGAAACTTATATGTATACTAACTGGAATGAGTATGAACAAAATGTTAATATATTATTAAAAAAACCTTTTAAAAATAACTTTATCTCAAACACGTAGAGTTCGTATTACTTAAATTTATACGAACTCTATGCCATAGGGAAAAAAGCCTTCAGAGCGAGATAGCTACAAGGGTGGATGGTCTCCTTGTCTTGCAATTTCTAGTAAAAGAAAATTAAAAGTATATAGAAATCTGAAAGCACTTTGATAGCTAAACCAGCACATAAATCCTAAAGGGATTAATGTTATATTCGTATTCAAAATTTATAAATAATCTTGAGAAATAGTACTATATTCAATTATTTGTGAAATATTAATAAATTAGGTTATTTTCGAATGGCAACATATACGACACAAAATTATAAAACAAAAATATGCAGTAGACTTTCCCGCAGAATTCGTATTTTTTTCTTCCTCAAGTGCTTTTTATTGTTACTGTTACTGGGTTGTGAAGGTCAGATAGGCAGTCGCTTCATATAAAATACTGGTATTCAGCTGCATCCGGTTAGACTGGAAGCCAACCCCAAGATAGTTTGGGAAAAGGCTAGGCATATGGTGAAGTGCTTTTTATTGTATTTAAGTACATAATTCCACTTAAAATATGGTAAAATTGTGTTGTATGATTTTAAGGGGTGTAATTGTGAGGCGTTTGCTGGATCTGGTTCTTTTTTTTCAGGTAAGTTATTTTAACTTTATTTACAATTACGAGAAGAGTGACAATCCTCCAGATTCTATAAACAGGTATCATGAAAATATTGTAATATTGTAAAGGTTACGCATACGAAATACGCAACGAAACAGATAGTAAAAAAATGCAAATTATTTTAATTATAATTATCAAGATTTTATAAACTTTATCGTGTTTTTAATCGGGACAAAAAGTTGACCTCGAATGATACTCCTAAAGTAACGAACTATTAAAGTTCATCACTGCGCGCGCTCTGCCCTCTATCTCGAAAATGGTTCAAGATATAAAAAAAATGTTTAACCAAAAGTTGTAGAGAATTTAATCCTCACAATATTTTTAATAAATAGAAATAGCATTAAACCCATAGGAACGAACTATTTGCAATAAATGTGTAAAAAAAAGACTTTTTGACCTTTGGCCTTGGAATGTCTGTAGTCGCAGACACCCTACGATAAATAGGTTTTGAGTCAAGTTACAGGGTGTAAAAAAATGGTTTATAGCTGACTATCTCTCAATCCGAGATACTTGCTCTAATTTGACAAATTGTCTTGGAATAAAGTGATACAAACCGTGTTCAAAATTTTAAAATTCTGTTCTTGTTAAATAAAATGATCTACCATACATCATCCTTCAACACGATCATGATTGATGCTTTTACATTACATTTTTACAGACATTAAATAAGATGTATGTTCATAGAACAACAATTTTAGAATTTTGAATGCAAAACTTCTTGGCTTTTTCAGAGCTGGATCAACGGAAACTACTCTACAAGTTTAAATGTGAGATAATCATCAATACATGCAACATTATTTAACCTTTACCATTTAATTGTCTTGAGTGAGACGCTTTATTATTCACCCAATCAATGTCCAAAAAAAATGTATACTCCTACAAGTTTTTAAGAAATAGCCAGACAGTAAAAAACTCTCTCGTCTCCTCTGTGATTGATCGAAACTTGGCCGTCTCTTCTCAGCTGCGCTTGAAACCTGCCTTTTGAGGTACATAACCCTAAAAACTACTATAATGACAGTGATCGATTAAAAACGTGCGCATGTTTCTACCTACGTACTATGTCGTGTCGAAACAAAATGACATTGGTGTCTACTCAGAAATAATCAGAAGCAGTGCATGCCCTGCTTCTGATTATTTCTATTATAAAGGCTATTGACTTGTGTTACTGAATTTATTAAAACTAGCTTATGCCTGTTGCAGCTTCGTCCGCGTGGATTTTGGTAACTGTCCCATGGGATCGTACTACCGAGAAAAGTACCCAGTAATCCAGGTTGTAAATCAAAATGAAATTGCGTGAAATGATAACAAACCATCAAACCTTACATCCAGCCATCCTCATTAACTTTCATATTTATAATAGCAGTATATCTAGGTATTATTGCTTTAAATAAACGAACCAAGCATACGAAGCAGGGATAGCCTAGTAGTACGACCGTCGGACTGCCAAGTCATAGGTCTCAAGTTCGATCCCAAGACCCTCCATCTCAGATTTTTCGGATTCATTTTATATTGTAGAACCGCTTGACCGCCCGCGCCCTGAGTTATAAAACGTCAAACCGTCACTGATAACGTAAGACGATAAGATATTTCTCGACGGCATATAAAGCCACGTCAAAGGCACATGGGTGGCATAAAATCTCTGACACCAGCTCCCCTATTCACAAACGCTCGGATTCCATTTCGATTCGATAAGTCGTATTTCCATCTTGTTTTGGCATTACGAAAGCGAACGAGATAGACATACGACTTTCCGAATCGAAGTCGAATCCGAGCGTTTGTGAATACGGGTGCTGGTTGGACACCTAACCACACGATAAAAAATTGCCTTAACCTTCAAGTTAATCTAGTATTTCAATGATATTTTCAATCTACGCTAGACAAAAGTTAAAACCTGTTAGTGTCCGTGACCGTTTAACTTTGCCTACTTGAAGTAAAACTGAGGTTTTTAAATACGAAAATTGTTTTGTCATGTTATTTAAAATGAATAACACATTTGGATAAGATTTAGTTTTATCTATTATTATTGCTTGCTCGTACTAACTATCAACACAGAATTCACAGCACATGGATATTTATAGAGGACATAGAGATTCATCTATTTTTAACAATACTTAAAGTATTCTTGTACCTACACTGTACTTTCTTTATAACGACTTAAAACACTTGTCAACTTCGTTTTCCGTTAATTTCACTAATGTCACAGATTCTTCCCAGAGCGCTTTGGCAGTCTTGTCACAATATGCACGTTTCACAGCACCCACTATCTCACAGTTCCTGAAGTATGCTCCACTTACTTCCCCAGCCTTCTTATCCAAAGCCACATGAAGAGCAGTCTGTGCACCTTGCCACGGTGTCTTGAAAAATATTAGGCATACTATTGTCAAAATAGTTCCACATACCTTATTCACGGAGTCAAAGATTCGAGTGCCAACGGCTCCAGGATCCACATTATTGATCACAACGTTAGAACCCTTCAATCTCTTGGTAAGTTCATTTGCAAATAAGACCAGACAAATCTTGCTGTTCCCATATATCCTGATGATGTTCCAATAGTTCGTTCTGTTTAAATTAACGATGTCCACCTTTCCCACCATGTGGAGAACTGAAGATGTAGTTATGATCCTGCTCGACTCACCAGGCTTTCCTGTTTTCTTCAAAAGCGGAACGAGCAGCAGAGTCAGTAAGAATGTACCGTAATAGTTCACTTGCATTATGAAGTTCATTCCGTCACCCGTCAGGAAATCAGCAGGGATACCAACTCCTGCATTGTTTAATAAAATGTCCAATCTGTCTTCAGTGTTCAAGATATCTGCTGCGAAATGTCTCACAGACTTCAAAGATGCTAAGTCCAGGAGTTTAAATACTACATTTTCATTCCCAGTTTCTTGTATAATTTGTTTTCTTGCGTTGGTGCCTTCTTCTTCGAATGGGCAGGCGATGATGACCCTGGCCCCTCTGTGGGCTAGGTCTGTCGCTATATGGAGGCCCATTCCTGCAGTTCCTCCTGTCACTATGACTGTTTTGCCTTCTAGTCTTCTTCTCGAGATGCATACTGCGTTCGTGTTCTTTTCGTGTACAGCTACCGAGAGCGCGATTATGATAATGATAGCTATAATTAGTAAAATCCCGTACATTGTAGCAGCGTCGACGCCGGCAGTAAACACACTGTAATATGAAGTGGCGTTCCCATTTATAAAGGTGATTAATGCAGTTAAAAATAAACAAGTACAGACAGCGTCAGTATGTGCTAACCCATCAAGTTTTAAAATGTTACACTGCTACAACATTTAATTCGTTTCGAATAATCTAAAGAATACTTTCAAAAAGAACTCAAAGTCTCGACCCGGATTCGAACCATCACTTCATCGAGCTGCGTCTTACGAAAACCGGCGGTTTAACATATTAGCCAGCGAGCCCTTGAAAATTGCGATGAAAATGGTATCTAGCATCGTCCGAGTCACTTTATCTTAAGGTCTCTGTCCAATGGATAGATGTTTTGAGTGTATTCATTAATTTTACTTCCTAACATTTTCTATATAAAATTAATCCTATACCCTCGAGTTATAAAATTAACTTGTGTCAATCTAATATATTTAGCGCTTCCTATTTTATGGTTTGCGTAAATAGGATGTCACTTGTCTAGGGTCCCGTTTGTCTCAGTAGGTAAAATTATGTATAATAGGTTGGGGTAAAAGTTTCTTCGCATTTTTTAAGAAAATTCAAAACATTTTTTAAAATAGCTTATTTACATTTAACTAAAGTATGTAGGTACCATTTTATTCGATAACTTTTTGCCATCTTATAGGTAGGGACATAATCCCATTGCTATAGAAATTTTGGGACTTCTGATCAAAATACCGCGACAAGAGGTTTTGGCAGTCCTCTCGTGATGTTAACCTGACACTGCCCAAAGAATTTTGAAGAGACCGAAACAGGTGGAAATCTGAAGGTCAGGACAAGCCCAGGACTATACGGCGGATGCATTAACACCTCCCAGCCAAACTCTCTTAATTTTTGCTGAGTGGCTATAGATGTGTGAGGTCTAGCGTTATCATGATGAAAAACCACACACCTTCTGTTTATTAATTCCGGCCGCTTTCTCTCAACTTCTTGCTTTAATCTCATCAGTTGTTCGCAGTAGAGTTCAGAATCGATGGTCCTGCCTGTTGGTAACAGCTCATACTGAATAATGCCCTTCCAATCCCACCACACACACAGCATCACCTTTTTTTTAGTATGGGAAGTCATCAAATGTCTTCTTCCACTCTGGGCGGAACGGAAGGGAGTGTCACTGACTAAAACCCATCCAAGTTCCTTCTTGTTGCGAGTTAACCCGGGTTTTGCCACAGCCTGTGAAGCCTGTCCGGCCTTTGACCGCGACCTTTTTCGCACGTTCTTGTCGTACGTGATCCACTTTTCATCACCAGTTATCAGCTTCTTCAAAAATGGTTCGGTTTCATTACGTCGTAATAAAGAATCACAAACGAGTACACGGTTCATTAGGTTTCTTTCAGTGAGCTCGTGAGGTACCCAAATATCGAGCTTTTTTTTGTACCCAGTTTTTTTCAAAAGCGCTAAAACTGTTTTGTGGTCAATTCCAAGTTCTTCAGCTACGTCGTAACTACTGATATGCCAATCATGCTCCCCTTTTTTAAAAATGGCATCCATTTTATCCGTAATAGGGCGATCAGAGCGACGTGCATCTTTGACATCAAAATTTCCGGATTGAAAACGCTTAAACCAAATTTGTGCTACTCTCACAGACACTGCACTAGGTCCATAAACATCGCATTTTTCGCGGCTTGCATTGCATTTTTACCTTTTTTGTAGTAAAATTTTAAAATTTATCAAATTTCTTCATTAGATTCACTCTTCTTGACGGTACGAAAAACAAATGAAATCGGAATCGAAACCATGACCTCATACTCAGTAGTAGCATTGCGTCCACTAGACCTCTCTTCTCGTCTTAGTCGAAACACTCTTGTCAGAGTGGTCGTGGTTGCGCAGACGAGGTACACGGAGAGATGTTCTGTGGGTCGATGTGCTTCCATTTCTGCCGGTTGGAGACGTTGCGAGTACACTGGACCATGGTGGACTCAGTAGGGTTTTTGATCAGGTCAGTTTAGCGAGTTGGTGATCGGCCGCGTGATCTCTTGCCTTCCACCTGGCCCTGAACCACCAGTCTTTCCATCGAATTCCCATTTCTTGTGATGTGACCAAAGAACTTTAATATTCGTAGTTGCACAGTAGACGAAAGCCGGTCTTTAATATGAAGTTCCTTGACGATAGAAACATTGGTGCGAAACGATGTCCACAGAATTTTAGGAGCCGTCTCCAGCACCACATCTCCAATGCGTCGACTTTATGGCGGTCCTGCACTCGCAGAGACCAGGTTTCGGCATCATAAAGAAAGATCGGAAAGACCAGGCATTTCATCAATCTGACCTTCGTCTTCTTGGTAATCCTCCTGTCCCCCCATATCTTTCCCAGCCGTTCGTTATCTCGTCGCCACATCCTCCAGTATTGGAGATAGTAGAGCCGAGGTAGATATTTATAGTTCTGTACAACTTTGCAGTTAGCTATGCTCTGTACGTTAATTCTACTTTGTTCAGCCCGGCTTACTATCATCATCTTCGTCTTGTCTCGGTTGATGGCTAGTCCGAAATTGAGGCTGGTAGTCTCGAGACGAATCAGAAGATTTTACATATCTTCTCTAGACTGTGCAAGAAGGGTTGTATCATCAGCGTATCTAAGGTTATTTATCACGCGACCCCCAACTGACATACCTTTGTCCTATTCTTCCAAGACAATGCGCATGATGTATTCCACTAGACCTACGATACAGATCTATCAGACTTTTTTAACTTTTCACGCCTTAACAGATGAACGGATTTGGATTAAAGCCACAAGACAAGCCATGATCTGGATTAGGACATAATAAATCCAATTACTTCCTTTTTAGTAAAGGCCATAGGAGACTTTTCCCTACCCTACAAACAAACGGCCAACTGTTGCTTAGATCCGATTGTGTAAAATATTTGGGAATTTGGTTAGATGAGAATTTACGCTGGGGAAAACATGTAAAAGAAACTGTAGATAAATGCTCTAAATTTCTTATTATCTTGAAAGTGTTGGCAGGAAGTACTTGGGGTGTACATACTAAGCATTTACGTAAGCTGTATGTTTCATTAATAAGAAGTAGGCTTGATTACGGCAGCTTTATTTATGATTCTGGCGCCAAGACACACATTAGCAGACTGGATAAAATACAAAATCAAGCACTACGAATTGTGGGAGGATTTATTAAAAGTACACCAATCCATGTCATGGAGTGTGAGCTAAATATAATGCCGTTATTTTTAAGAAGACAATACCTAGCGTACAAGTTTATGTTGAAGGGTGTGTCCTGGTCTAGCAACACAACTGTTGAAATGATATCAAATCTGAGTGATTTTTGCCAAAATAGATACTGGGAGAGGAAAAAAAAACCTTTAATAGCTTTAACAGTCAATGATATAAAGCCACTGCAAGTTTCGTCATCAGATACGCTTACGATGTTTAGTTTAGAATTCTGGGTATCAGCCATCGACTTGCAGGAAAGTATTAAAAGTGATATGGAAAGCGTAAAGGGCAGTAAAATTTCATTTGAACCTAATATTCTATTAAACAACGTAGTAAAAGAATTAAGTACAAAGTACAGCGGTTGGCATAAAATCTACACTGATGGGTCAAAGAGTACACATGGACAGGGGGTGGGGTATTTCTATCAAAATTTGAATGTTAAATTTGGCTATAAAATAAACACTTTTGTATCGATTATGACTTTGGAACCTATTGTAATCTTTCAAGCCATGAAATATGCAGATCAACAAAAATAAAAAAGATTGTTATCCTTTCAGATGGCAAAAGCACTTTGCAACACGTGGCTCGATGCACCTCTGGTATCAGAGGTACATCGATAGCCTACGATATTATAAGTATGATTCATAAATTTAATAAAGAGGGCATCGAGTTTAGATTGCAATGGGTTCCAGCTCATATTGGGGTGAAGGGTAATGAGGTGGCTGATCAAGTATCTAAATTAGCAGCAGTGGACGGAAATGAGACTGATTTTTTGCCGGACTACTCAGATCTGATCCCTAAATTTGTTATGAGATGTGGAAAAATTATTTCAACGAAAAATCAGAATAAAAAGGAATTTGGTATAAAACTATTCAGCATGAGCCTCCTCGTTACCTTTGGTTTGAAGGAGACAAACTGAATAGAAGATTTGTTAAATTAGCTTTAAGACTTCGCTCTGGACATTATCCATTCGCAAAGTTTGCGTTCTTGATGAAAAAAGTCGAATCACTAAATTGTAATGTTTGTAACAAAGTTGAGGACGTACAACATTTGCTGATGGATTGTGTTAAAAATAAGAAAGAGAGAGAAGAATTGCTAAGAGAACATAAATTGAACAGATTCGATATAGGTTTAATTTAGACGATTTTGTCACGCCCTAAATCAGATTTAGCAAAACAACTGTGTGGTTTAGCAGTGGTGAACCACGAATTGTTGAATTCTTAGACTTTTTATTATATTTATCCAGTTGGTATAGTGTAGTGTGTAGTGTAATTGTGTGTATGATATATATATTGATTGATATGATATATTGCTAGAAGATACAATGGGGTTGGCGTAAGTAAGTAAGTAAGTATTTTATTTCGCAAATATGGGTACAGTACGTGGTGATAATTATAAAACAGGTAGGTTCAACCATATTTTACCAACAGGCATGCAAAAGTTATAGTTTGAAGCTAAAACAATAAATGCACTAGAAAAAACATCAAGTTTTAAATCACTACTTAGTGGATTTTACAACATTTTTTTAGGTAACTTATTATAAATGACCGGAGCCATGCAGTAAACACTCTTGCGCATCAAAGCTGTTTTGGCAGGATGTGAACATACTTGATTATTGTCGCGTCTATTACGTGGAATAACGTCAGCGAGGCGTTTAAAACGACTTGGGTTCGACTTTACAAACACAGCTACTTCCATTATGTACAGACAAGGTAGTGTTAGTATTTTGTGCTGTTTAAAGTAAGGCATGCAACTATCGGTGGATTTAAGCTTAAACATCGCCCGTATAAACATCTTTTCTGGGCTTTAAAAACTGTTTCTCTTTCGGTTGAATTTCCCCAGAATATTATACCGTAACGTAAGTGGGATTCTACTATGCCATAATAGGCAGTAAGAAGTGCATCCATATATATGACTGGAGATAGTGAATGCAGAGCGTACGCGGACTGACTAATTCTCTTACATAAAATATCAGTATGTGCTTTCCAATTTAGGTTTTTGTCGATTACGAGACCCAGAAATTTTGTATTTTCTACTTCTTCTACAACATCATTATTGTAGTGTATATTAGGGCTAAGCCGGGGAATCCGCTGACTAAAATGGACAACTTTTGTTTTATTCAAATTTATTTTTAAATTATTTGTTTCTAACCAATTAACAAAATGAATACCAATCTATTTTCAAGTCTAAAACTATTAACATTAGCGGGCCTTCCGCTGGCTTCAACCAACGGGCTACACCAGGTATTTATAAAAGTCGAGCTAGATTATACGAGTTATATGGTCTGAAAAAATACCGGTTTGATACAACTTTTCTTGCGTATGTTAAAAATTATTTAAAAGTGTTATTGCAAAATCAAAATTTTTAGGTGACACTATAAAAAATTCTAATAATAAAGTTAAAGCCACTTGGAAAATTATAAACAATGAAACGGGTAAATCTGTTAAACAAGACAATCAACTTGAAATCATGGTTGATAACAAATTAGTTAATAATCCAGCCGACGTAGCTGAGGCATTTAATGAGTATTTTGCTAGCATACCTATAGCTACGACTCGCTCTCTAAGTTCGTCGCCGTCTAAAGCTGAAACCTTTTGCATAGTAGCGTGCCTAAATGTGGTCTCGTATTTAGTTTTGAACATGTAACACCTCGTGATATAGTTGATGTTTTTAATTCACTTAAGTCTAAAAACACAGGTGATTACTGGGGCATTTCCATTAAACTTTTGAGTAATATAATAGAAATCTTAGCCCCCTATCTTGCTGTTACTTTTAATAAATTGTTGATTTAGGTACTTTCCCTGACCTCATGAAGAGCAGTAAAGTCATCCCTCTATTTAAATCAGGCAATAAGAATGATATTGGTAACTTCAGACCAATTTCTATTTTACCTGCATTTAGCAAAATTTTTGAAAAGTTAATACTTAAACAGTTGCTAAGACATTTTAATCTAAACAACCTTCTTCACAACGATCAATATGGCTTTACCAAAGGTCGTTCGACTACAGATGCGGGGGTTGCTTTGTTGAAACACATATTTAACGCATGGGAAAACGCGCAAAATGCAATCGGTGTTTTCTGCGATCTCTCGAAAGCTTTTGATTGCGTACACCACGACACGCTTTTACGGAAACTACGTTATTACGGTGTTCAAAATGAAGCCCTGAATGTAATAGACTCGTATTTACAAAATAGATTCCAATGTGTAGATGTTAATGGCGCGAAATCACCCGGGCTACCTGTTCAGCTAGGTGTACCTCAAGGCTCAATACTGGGACCGTTTTTATTCTTAGTTTATATTAATGACTTACCATATTATTTGAAGGGTATTTGTGACGTTGTACTATTTGCAGATGATACCTCTCTTATCTTTAAAAAGTAGATAGAAATAGACACGATTTCGGAGACGTAAACAGCGCTCTATCAATGGTCACGGATTGGTTCACAACAAATAACCTTGTTCTTAATGCCAAAAAAACTAAAATTATTGAATTCGCTTTACCTAATGTTAAAAATCTAGGTCCCAACATTGTTCTCGGCAATGAGGAGCTTAAAACTGTTGACTCAGCTGTGTTTCTGGGTATAACAGTAGATTCAAGGTTACAATGGGGTCTACACATATCAAGCCTAGCTGGGAGGCTTAGTTCGGCCGCATACGCCGTCAGAAAAGTCAGACAATACACTGACGTTGATACAGCACGGTTAGTCTATTTTAGTTATTTTCACAGTGTTATGACTTATGGTATTCTGCTGTGGGGCAAAGCCGCTGATATCCAAAATATATTCGTTCTTCAAAAACGAGCGGTTCGTGCAATTTACCAGCTGGGTGCACGAGTATCTCTGAGAGATTTTTTTAAAGAGATTGGTATTCTCACGGTGGCTTCACAATTCATTTTCGCTAACTTTTTATATATAAGACAAAATATCCATTTGTACAGTAAAAACAGTGATATTCACAACATAAACACTCGAAATAAGCATAAACTACGTGCTCCCTTTCACCGGCTTCATAAAGTTCATAATTCATTCGTAGGGCTTGGTATAACCTTTTACAACAAGCTACCATCTTCCTTTTTAGACTTGCCATTTAATGCGTTTAAAGCTAAAGTAAAATCTAACCTTTGTTCAAAGGCCTACTATTCCATTACGACTATTTAAACGATAAGAATAGTTGGTCGCTGGGTTGAACTCAAGACAATGTTTATGTTCTTTCTCCAAACTAGCTAAATGATTGTTATATAACTTCATGCATAGATTTTCTACTTTATTTTTTTATTATCTTTTATAATTTTTTATTTTACTTTATTTTTATTTATTATTTTTCGTCTGTATGCACGTGTAGGCACGCCCTTTATGCTTTAATAATTCTTGTTTTTTTTAAAATATTTTATTATTGGTGTGTGCTAGCTGACATGTGACATTAATTAGATTCTTTGTTTATATGAACTTGAACACTATTGTGTAGAATCTGGTTCTTCTAACCTAACCGACAGATGTATTGCTGGGGAGTTTGTTCCGCCACTTCTTCTTCCCAGCTAAAACACTAGGAAGTGGCGAAGGGCGGGCGTTTTGGGGGACTGTCTCTTGTAATTTTGACGTTCAAAAAGTGCTGATTATCAGCCTAGTTTGAATAAATGACTTTTGAGTTGATTTTGATTTAACAAAATTTTCCAACAATTATTAATGTCCGTTTCATATGTCTCCACATTTCTACATGGTATTGTCAAAGTACTATCGTCCGCAAAGAGTGTTATTGGTTGTTCAATGCATTCAGGTATATCGTTAATGTATAGTATGAATATAAAAGGACCCAATACGCTCCCCTGCGGTACCCCGAACATAACATTACGCTCTGAGGATCGATATATCTCTTCACGTTTGCTAACTGGATTAATTTGCGAAATTTCAGTTATTTGTTTTCGATCTTTCAAGTAGGACTCAAGAAGACTAAGTAAACCTCTAATACCCTAAGCTTCAAGTTTTCTTAAGATAATTGCATAATCTACGTAGTCAAAGGCCTGGGTCATGTCACAAAATATAGCACATACAGGGTTTCGTTTGTCAACATTACTCATTACATTATATATAAAGTCAAATATAGCCATATTAATAGTCCTATGTTGTCTAAACCCTTTCTGCTCGTCACATAGAACGTCATTTTTTTCAATGAATTTGTACAGTTCGTTATAAATAAATTTCTCAAATATTTTGGATATCACAGGTATTAGTGCGATTGGGCGGTAATATTCCATTAATTCTCTATTCTCTTTCTTAAAAATTGGCTTTATTATTGAAGTTTTTAAAGCATCTGGGAAAATGCCTGCGCTGATGCTAAGGTTAATTATATGACTTAGGTGACCACATATTTCCATTAATACGTGCTTCAATATTTTTGTACTAATACCATCATATCCTACGCTACTTGTATTATTCAATTTCATTATTATTTTATGTATGTCCAAAGGTACACTAGGCGACATGAACATTGATTTAGTGTACGTGTTAATTTTACAGGGTTTGGGTTTCTCAGTGTCATTGTGTTTTGGCTGTATTTTATCGACGAAGTAATTATTGAAAGCTTCAGCAATGTTCTTGGGATTTGATAGAATACAGTCTTTAACCTTAATTTTAGAAATGTTTTGTTTGGGTAGATTATGCTTTGCGCGATTAATAATTTGCCACGTAGTTTTAGATTTATTTTTAGATAATTTTAGTTTTTGATTGTTTTGAGCCTTTTGCGTCAAGTGTATAATTTTTTCGTGCAATTTCGAATATTTAGAGAATTTAGTTTTACTATCTCTATTTAGGTTTAATCTCATCTGCCAAAGAAGCTTTCTTTTCCTTTGGCTACATAATTCAATTCCTTTTGACAGCCACTTAGGTTTTTTAATAACATCAATTTTGATTAATTTAACTGGAAAGCATAAATCGTACAAAAGCTTGAAAGTGTCGATAAAATTATTATAAGCTACATTTGGGTCATCCGTGTCGTAGACCTCAGAAAAGGAAATATTTTTAATGTAGCCTTAATAATCCCTTTTAGTTGCTTACCAACAGTTTACGACACATTTTGTTTGAACAGGACAGTGAAGGAGCTGTGCTGTATGATCGGACAACGCAAATTCTAGCACATCAGTTTTGCAAGACTTACTAAAATTATGCGCAAAATTATCTATACATGTCATGCTTGCCATACGTGTAGGCTGTCTTAACGCCAATTTCAAATTATACCTCGCTAACAAATATTCAAATGCATTTGTGTGATTATTTTGTTTGCATATCTATGTTAAAATCTCCAGCAATAACAATGTTTTTATAACGTGCTCGTGATATTTCTCGCAATCCGTGGCGTATCCGTGTGGATAAAAATCCCTAAACTAATAAATAGAAAAAAAGGACATAATAACAATACTTTAATATGCATTAAATTATTATGTATGTTTCATGTGTTTACCGTTTTTGGAAATTCTACTTTTATGGGAGTCTAAAAAAGAAAGTTGATGTGGTAGTGTATTCGTATACACTGAGGAGTCATACTTGGTCTTCGAAGTTTTACTCACAAATGAATAGGAGACCGCACTTGAAGTAAAATCATCTAAAATTAATTTAGGCCCCTATGGTCGATCAGGTTAAGTTGCTTTTGCCTAGGTTGGTCTATGGATGAGTAAAAACCCATTACGTACCGAGTTTCCATCGTGCCTCGGAAAGCACGCTAAGCTGTTGGTCCCGGCTGTCATTTGTTGTTCTTTGACAGTCGTTCCAGGTAGTCAGTGGCCCGAAAGCCTGACAACCAGTCCTACCAAGTGGTGTCGTATCCTGACCTCCACAACCCAGTTAGTACTGGGTTGTGGAGGTCAGATAGGCAGTCGCTCCATATAAAATCCTGGTATTCAGCTACATCCGGTTAGACTGAATGCCGACCCCAACATAGTTGGAAAAAGACTAGGCAGATGATGGTGTATTAATACTGGAGAAATCAGGTAACGAACTCAAAATGGTAAAAAGAACCTCCTGACAAAGAAAAAATGCGGATCTAACGCGTACGATGTCGCGGGTAACAACAGATAATTATTATTGTTAGTAAAAGTTGTTTATTGCTGAATGATCTTAAATAAAACCAACTTTTGTTATATCGTGTTCCTGTTATCTCGGTCTCTTTTAGGTTAATTATCTACTAAAGTTCCTAAGGCCAAGCTGATAAACTATCACACTGACCTGTGCGATAACATTCAAAACTCAATACTCAATTATTTATTGCATTACATACGTATTAAAAAGATGGTGTTATCAAATAAGAGGATAGCCCTCTTTCTCTCAGTAACAGTAACAATTCAATAATATTATTATAAATTATTAGATCAATTTATCAACAATCAATCAATTAACAAAGTTACGTTATAAATTAGTTTGTTATCAATAAAATTGTCGTACATTATTAAAATTATCATTTTAATATTCATAGTCATTGTAACCTAGACATACAGACATTACACAAATTTACATACGTTTACATTTACATACGTTCATTTACATAGTAGTATGTTGGTACCTACTTCGGTGTGAATATTCAATTGCGCTAGTAAATCAGTGTTTAGTTTTCATGTATCTAATTAACTTTGTAGCCAATCGCTAATGGTTTAACATTGGTAACAAACTTGAGAGATGTTGGGCCAATCAACTCAGCTTACGTAGGGATCGTGCGATCCATGGCCCTTTACGGGGCCCTGGTATGGGCGACGGACCTGTCGGCCCGCACTATCGCAGTCCTGCGCAAACCGCAGAGACCGATGGCCGTCAGGGTCATACGGGGTTATCGTACGATCTCCTACGAGGCGGCTTGCGTACTGGCCGGATCCCCACCGTGGGACCTGGAGGCGAGGACCCTCGCGACGCTGCATCGGTGGCGCGAGGACGCCAAGGATCGGGGGGCGAAGGGCTGGTGCAGCGACAGATAACGCTGTACCGGTCTGAGCTCAAATAGGTCATGGTGGCGGAATGGCGGTGGAGGCTTGACCATCCCTCCGCGGGCCTCGACACAATCGAGCCGATCCGGCCAGTACTCGACGACTGGCTTGGGAGGAAGCACGGCTTTCTGACGTTTCGAGTGAAGCAGGTGCTCTCGGGGCATGGCTGCTTCGGGAAGTACCTGTGTCGCATAAGCAGGGAGCCGGACGCTCGGTGCCATAACTGCGTCCACTGTCAGGAGGAAACGGCATGGCATACGCCGGCGCAATGTGCCACGCGTGGTACGAGCCGCGCCGTGCCCTCGTTACAGAGGTAGGAGCAGACCTGTCGCTGCCGACCGTTGTTCGCTCTATGGTTGGCAGCACAGAGTCCTGGGACGGGTGGTGTCCTTCTGCGAAACCTTCATGTCGTAGAAGGAATCTGTGGAAAGGGAGAGGGAGATATCGAGTTCCTTCCCATCCCGCAGCAGACGCACCGGGCGTCGGCAAAGGGCGGATAACGCCTTTTTCCGGCCCCCCTAAACAGGTCCAGGGGAGACGGATTCGGGGACATCCGTCGCTCCTCATCATACTGGACCCGAGACGGCGGCGCGTTGTGTTCCACGCGCGATTCTCATGGACGTTACGTGGGAGTACTCCTCACTCCTCCCAGGGACGAGGCCCACATTGGTCAAGCGGGCCGGAACTAATCCGGGGCAGCGGAAGTCGCATTCGTTCCCGCTGCCCCCGAAGCAAGTGTGCGAGGGAACACCGGTGTGGTTTTAGTCAGACGAGTCTGACAGACCCCTCCGCTCTCCCCGGAGCGGGGGACATCCATCGAGGATTTCCACATCGTTAAAAAACAACTCCTCTTATCGTAGTCCACTGTTTGACCCTGTCATGGGTTAGTAGGTGTTTCGGCCGCTGATGTTCTTCCGATGCGGTCGAAATAGGAATTTCATTATTATTAATACGTTTGAGTGGTGTTTCGGACTGTACTTTTTTTCAAGCAAATTTTATACAGTCGGAATGAAAAACGAAGAATGTAAAAGACAGGAAATTGTTGGAAAAAGATAAAGTTTAATATACAATTACAACAATCAACAGCAAACATGATCATCATCTGCCTAGCTTTTTCCCAAACTATCTTGGGGTCGGCTTCCAGTCAATCGGATGCAGCTGAGTACCAGTATTTTATATGAAGCGACTGCCTATCTGAACTTCACAACCCAACAACTGGGTAATACGACACTCCTTGGTGAGAGTGGATGTCAGACTCTGAAGGCATTATGGCCTTTCTAATGAAATCGTCTTGGGGACATCGGTGGATGTCAGGTAGGTAGGTAGAAAACATGTTTTGTGTTTTATATATTTAAATTGCAGAATCTGACTTTTTGATATAAATACAGTCGAATATTTTTAAAATTATAACTTCTTTTCATTTGGGAGATCAGATTGAAAGAAAATCAGTTTTGAAAAATATTAGAGATAAGACTGAATTGTCTTTGAAAATAGATAATAAAACAATTTGTGATAAGCTAGAAGTCGCTGAGACTCTAGATAACTTCTTTACCAACATTCCGTTAGAGGTTACGAAATCTCTCCCTTCTTCAGCTAAATTAGCTGAAGCTCTTCTTAAAGAGAACTTTACAAGGAACATACCAAACTTTAAATTTTAAATACATACTGTATTGCTACAATTAAAAACGCATTCAAAAGTCTCAATATAAAAATACTGAAGACTTATGGGGGATATCCGTCAAGGTTCTTGGAGATATTATTGATACGATTGCTCCTGTCCAAACATTGGTTGAATATGCCTGCATATTCAACCAATGTTTGGACAGCGGCAAGTTTCCCGACTTGATGAAACATGGTAAAGTAGTGCCAATTTTCAAATCAGGTTGTAAGAGTGATCCCTCTAACTATATCTGTACTTCCAGCACTGAGTAAAATCTGTGAAAAAATCATGCTGGACCAGATGTTGTCTCACTTCAACTGTAATAGGATACTGCATAGTCAGCAGTTTGGCTTCACGAAGGGTAGATCGACAACGGACGCGGGAGTAAAACTCATCACCATCACCATTCCTTCCTCCCGGACCGCGAAAGTGAATAGACGTGTGCGCTTTTTTAAATTTTAATTTATATTCATAATTCTCGTTAAAAATACATGTTAAATAAAAACAAAAAGTACCAGGAGTTCATACTACCGCGGAGATTGTGTTGAACGCGGAGTCCGTGAAGAAAAAGGACAGCAACACCCGAGACGGTGATCGCCGCCTGAGCTACGCTGCGCCTGCGTCACTGCGCGTCACACGCATCCTAGCTACGTATCACGAGCACGTCATCGCAGCGCTCTGACGCGTCGCCGCGCCGTTGCCACAATTTTACAAGGAATTCATATTGACAGCATTCATAGAGTGTGGCCCAAGTGGAATATAGTAATAACTTTACTACTTGATATTAAAGGTAATATTTTCAATTATTTACTATGTCTGTTAAACGCTCACAAGCGAAGAAACAGCTAGAAAAAGTAACTGCGGGACCAACTTCATCTCCTATCGCTGGCACCCGACTGTTCCAGCAGTCTGAATCTTCTCCAGATCTCTCGACCTTGGGTCAAGATAGTAATGTAACAAGCCGTAAGCGAAAGCATGGCGGCTGTGATTGTATGGAACGTTTGGACGAAATTCGGGCATTATTGTCAGAGTCTTCCACTAAGTCTGAACAGAAGCTTGCAGCATTACAGGCCTCCATCAGTGGAATTAGTGCTCAGAACGCGGAAATTCAGAAGTCTATGGAGTTTATATCAAACGACTACGACGACTTGAAAGTAAAACTTACGAACTTAGAGTCTGAACGTGAAACTGACCGCCGCCGTATCTTTGAGCTAGAAGAAAAAGTAGACTTAATAGAACGACAATTGTACTCCACCAAGATTGAGATAAGGAATGTGCCCGAGAAACAGGAAGAGAATAAGGAAAGCCTCCGCGCCCTTGTAATACAGGCAGCCAACGTACTTGGTACTCAGATAAATGGTAACGAAATAAAAGATATTTTCCGTACCAAGAACAAAAATAACACTTCTATTATTACTGTAGACTTTATAAGTGCAATAATGAAGGACACTATAGTTAAGAAGGCTCGCAAATTTAATAGCACAAACAAACAAAACAAGCTATGTACAACTCACTTAAAACTCGACGGTCCCAGCAAACCTATATACATATCTGAAAAACTTACACCCAAATCTCAACGAATTTATTATCTGGCCCGACGCTTTGCTGAAGAAAATATATATAATTACTGCTGGACCTCCTATGGTAAAGTTCTGCTGCGAAAAGTCGATGGTGACCGACATGTCGTTATTAAAAATGAAGCCGACCTTGACAGCCTACGGCTAAGTACATGACTAACGTCTGGGTCCGGTTGTCTACCTAAAATACATAAAATGTCTTGCCTATTGTTTAAACACCTCTATTTTAAAATGTACTCCTTGTTTATTTATAAGCCTAACCTACACACACATTCAGTCACACACACATATGACTCAGAAATTGTACAACACACATACTTATTCACACATACATACTTTTCAGGAGCGGAACACTACATAAATTCAGGCGCAAACACATACTGCCCAGGAACTAAACTTTACACAGTAAAACCTAATTTCATCCCCACAAATTTACATCTTTATAACTGGTTAATATGTTCTATATTATACGACCTAAGTGCTGTTTTAATTCTCGAGTTTGAACAAAACAGTCTATTAGCAGTGACAAAATTATTAATTCTAGTTAAAAATGATGAATATTGATCAAATATCTCAGGAAATAGACAATGTTTCTATTGCTGATTCCTATACATGTACTCCAGAATTATGCCAAGATTTCGTAGGACAGAGCGTTTGGGGTTTACGTATTATACATATTATTAGGAGTATAAAAAAGAATCTAGATCAATTTGTCACTTTGTTAACACTAACGAAAGTTAAATTTGATTTTATTATATTAACGGAATGCTGGTTGCAGGTTGCGGGTAATATCCCGGTATTACAGGGTTATACTTCACATTTCACAAACAATAACCCAATAAAAAATGATGGCGTTGTAATTTACATCAAAGATACAATTAGCTGTACCACACATGAACCCTTGTTTTCGGATGCCAACTGTCTAGTAACATGCTATAATAACACAGCTATAATCGCAGTGTATCGTTCTCCATCTTATTTAAACCCGACAAATTTCTTGTCTAGTTTAAATGATACAATAACATCCGTTAAATCCCATAACAACATCATGCTCATCGGTGATATCAATATTGATATCAAGCCCGGAAGCAATGATCGCCATTCAGACGACTATGTAACGTTAGTAGCAACGCATGGGTTATTGCCTGCTCACACTCTCCCGACAAGGATTAACAACTGTCTGGATCATGTCATGATGAAGACCAAATCGCCTGCAAGGGTTCTTGTGCTCGACACCCACGTTACAGATCACCTTCCTGTTGCTGTATTCCTGGAAACTAATAAATCAACTGGATCCCCACCAAAAAAAGTTTCTGTCCGATATGATTATGAAGAAATAAAAAAAGAAATTAATAATCATGACTTTACTCCTATTCTCTGCACCAACGACGCAGACCAAGCAGCAAATACTTTAATTGCCGATATTCAAGCTATCATAACAAATCATACTAAGATTCTTCACAAACCTAATAGGAAAACTGTTAAAAAACCCTGGATGACTCCTGGCTTAGTACGATGCCTCCGTAATCGCGACAAAATGCACCGACGGGTCAGTAAGTCTCCCAACAATCTAACATTAAAAACTACATACACTCGGTACCGCAATTTTTGTAATTCCCTTCTTAAAAAACTAAAACGAGCCTATGAAAAAGCGGAGGTTAAAAAAGCTAAAAACAACCCGAGAGCTACGTGGAAAGTTATTAAATCGATCACACACAGTAATCAACAAAGACACTCTCCTAATGCCCTTCTAAAACCCTCCGTCGAGCCTATTGTTTCGGTAAATAATGCCAATAAATTTTTTGTTAACGTAGGTACAAACCTTGCTTCAAAATTTGATAATGTCACACCATTCGTTTACTCATCCTCTACCCCGTCTCCAGTTAACTCTTTGGTTATTCCATTGGTTGACGAAGCACTTGTGGTAAGCACTATTCATAGACTACGTAGTGATTGCGCAGTTGGGTGAGACAACATCCCAGCAAGTATAATAAAACAATCTAGCTTTATTCTTGCTCCACCCATTGCCCATATTTGTAACTGTGCCATCAGTTCAGGAGTTTTCCCAAAGGCTTTCAAGCGTGCTATTCTTCATCCAATCTATAAAGGCAAAGCTAAGGATGAAGTTTCCAATTATCGGCCAATTTCAGTCCTCAGCTCCTTATCTAAAATTCTTGAACGTATCCTCAATAACAATTTAACTAAATTTCTGTGTAAAAATAATTTAATTGCACAAAATCAATACGGATTTCGGTCAGGAGTTTCCACAGAGGATGCTGTATCTGATTTTACCAACACGTTGATTGATAAATTGGACAGTCGTCTGAAATGCTATGGTATCTTCTTAGATCTAACGAAGGCCTTTGATACGGTGTCTATTCCCAGACTTGTGGCCAAAATGGAGCATATGGGAGTACGTGGTGTGGCCCTAGATATTTATAAGGATTACCTCAGAGGACGTAGCCAACGTGTTAAAATTGATTCCATTCTTAGTGACGAAGAATTTATCAGCTACGGTATACCTCAAGGCAGTATATTGGGACCCACACTTTTTCTAATATATATAAATGACCTCTGTCAGCTCTCCCTTACGCATTGCGACATTTTTACCTATGCCGACGACACAGCACTATTGATATCAGATGTGACCTGGGATAGAGCTAAACAAACCACGGAACTTACTTTGCGAATAATTATGGACTGGCTTTCCACTAATCTACTGACGCTCAATATTTCAAAGACCAAAGTAATTCAGTTTAAACCGCCAAATTCTCCTAAACCATCAAAGAACTCGGATAAAATAATAGCGCATATTTGTCACAATTCCTTTCCGTGTAATTGCAATTGCCTTGATATGGTCCCAAATATCAAATATTTAGGTGTCTATATTGACGAAAGGCTAGATTGGCGCACCCATACAGATACTTTATGCTCGCGGCTTCGTAAGCTAATTTATTTATTTAAAGAGCTCAGACATGCGGCCGACAGAGAAACAGCTTCGATAGTGTACCGTTCACTGTGTGAGTCGATAATTACTTACTGCATTCCGGTTTGGGGCGGGACCTTCAAAACAGTGATGCTTGGGGTGGAACGAGCTCAGCGGGCAATTCTCAAAATTATGTATTTCCGTAAAAGGGACTACCCCACAGCTCAATTGTACTCAGAAGCTCAAGTACTAACGGTGAGAAAGCTATATGTCCTCCGCTCTGTCTTGCGCCGACATTCCACGATGCCACTAGATGTCAATCTATGTAATCGGCGAATTGGATTTCCTATCTGTAAGTCTATCTGTTCAGTGTCGTACTGCACTTGCGCGAAGACACTATCGTGCCCAGAGCTCTATAATGTATAATAAGATTAATAAAAAACTGTCAATCTATAAACTTACCCTACATAAGGTCAAGCAGAGTCTTAAGCCTTGGCTACTGTCGCTGAACTATGACGAAACAGAGAAAGTTATCCAATCTATTTCGTAACATTAAAACCCCTCCTGATCTATCAATTTACACACAAACAAACACACACACATACACGCACATACACACATACACACACGCACGCACACACACACACTCGCACGCTCACACATAGACACAAACATGCATGCATACATTCTCAAACCCAATTCAAGCTTCTTTTAACCGCTTTTAATTTATTTTTTGTTATTATCATAGTCTTTTTATTTTAGTTTTCTTAATCTTATTGCATAGGATTCAGAACTTAATATCTTCTCCTGGGAGAGGGCACTGACTCTTGTAACACAGGTTTATCACCTAGCACAGGAGTCAGGGACTTCACACAATTTTGTAATCACTTTCTTGTGTAATAAAGATTATTATTATTATTATCCTTTATTCGTCTATAATCTTATTTTTTATATTTTTACACATTTCTTACAAAAAAAAAAATTACAAAAAACATTTAAAAATATAAAAAACAGGTTTCCGCCGATAACAAGAGCAGGGTCCAAGCTACCGGTGGTTAGGGCTGCAGAGACAGGAACCTCCTCACAATGCGGGCCGTATCGAGGAGTACTGCCTTCTGAATCTGGCTCTTGATCCAACTCCCAAGTGAGAGCTTCGACAGATGGTCGTCGAGGCTCTTGGCCATAAGGCCATTGGCCGTTACGACAATCGGCACAATGATAGCCGAGTCCACATTCCACATATCGACAACCTCGTGAGCCAAGTCGAGATATTTTATTTGTTTCTCTTTCTCAGCTTTCACGAGGTTTTCGTCATGCGGGATGGTAACATCGACTATCATTACGCGGCGCGCTGATCGGTCTATCACCACTATGTCAGGCTTATTGGCGACAATAGTCCTGTCAGTAATGATAGGCCGATCCCAGTACAGCGTGACATGGTCTTTCTCGAGAACTGGGTCGGGCACATACTTGTAGTACGGTACCTCAGATTCCACAAGTTCATATTTCAAGGCAAGTTGCTGGTGAATAATCCTGGCTACTTGGTTATGCCTGTGGAAGTACTCGCCGTTAGCCAGACGAGAACAACCAGAAATAATATGTCTGATGGACTCACCCGGACGGTGGCATGCCCGACACACATCCACCGTCCCGTCCTTCATAATATGTTTCCGGTAGTTGTTCGTCAGCATAACTTCGTCCATAATCGCACAGACAAAACCTTCAGTTTCCCCAAAGAGGTCGCCGAATCGTAGCCAGGACACGGACGCTATAAAATCTACATCGGGCCCATGAAGAGCCTGGTAGAAGCGCCCGTGAAGCACCTTGCCTTGCCATACTTCCTTGCGGTCATCGGTAGTAAGTACTACAGGTTTGCGCCAGTTCTCTTTAGCCATGGACAGCGGGGTGAGTACCTTATCCACTGCGACCACATCTCGGTGCATACCCCCCTCGGCTTTCAAAAAATATTCTCTGAGGCTGCACACCTCGCGGTTGTGGAGGGTCTTCGCGTTTAAAAAGCCTCGACCCCCGCACTTCCGCGGGATGTACAGTCTCATCACCGATGATCGTGGGTGATGCATCCGGTTTGCGGTCAGCAATGTACGGACTCTCCTATCTAGGGCGTCCAGTTCAGTCTGAGTCCATTTGAGTATACCGAAAGAGTACATTAAAACCGGCATGACCCAACCGTTGAAGGCGCGCACCTTGTTTCCGCCTGAAAGAAGGCTCTTTAATACCTTCTTCAGGCGACCGAAGAAGCGCTCCCTCAACGATTTCTTCATGTCAGCTACGTTAATGCCTAACGCTTCCGACATACCCAAATACTTATAACTTTCGGATGAGGAGAGAGATCTGAGGTGTATGGAATCCGAGAGTTGGATTCCCTCGGATTCCATAATCTCTCCTCGCTTTACATACATGACTGCACATTTGTCCACACCAAATTCCATCCTGATGGCGCTACTAAAAGTTTCAGTTACTTTTAGTAGCTTCATCAGTTGCAATTTGTTAGGGGCAAAGAGTTTCAGATCATCCATGTAAAGAAGGTGAGATATGACCTGACCACCTCTCCTCAACCGGTAGCCTAGACCTGAATCCTCCAGCAATGTGCTTAGAGGATTCAGGGCTAGACAGAACCAAAGTGGACTCAGACTGTCGCCCTGAAATATTCCCCGTTTAATCCATACAGGTTCATCGTTCCCCTGAATCTGTCGACATCCTGGATATCGAAGGACCGTCTTCCATTGCCCCATACACGACTCAAGAAAGGCGCGTAGAGTTGCATCAATCTTGTACAACTCCAGCACCCTCATGAGCCATGTATGTGGCACAGAGTCGTAGGCCTTCTGGTAATCTATCCAACATGTCGACAGATCCTTGCGGGATCGACGAACCTGTTGGCTAATGGCCATGTCGATGAGGAGTAGCTCCTTAGTTCCACGGGACCCGTTCCTACATCCATTCTGAGAGGCCGACATAATAGAATTACTATCAATGTGTTTGTTAATTTTCTCTCTCAAAATGGATGTAAGAAGTTTATAGACCGTCGACAAACACGTGATTGGTCTATAATTCTTGGGTTCCGCAGGACTACCTGACTTATGGAGCAGGTGGGTAACACCCGTTGTTAGAAACTCTGGTAGCGACCCAGACTCTAAGCATGACTGGAATTGAGATGCCAGGCTAGTGTGTGAACTACTTAGCCATTTGAGCCAGAAGTTGTGCAGTCCGTCCGGTCCCGGAGATTTCCAGTTCGGCAACGGACGAACTGCCCTGGCAACATCTAACGGTGTTATTGTAATTTCTTCCATTTGAGGGATTGATTCACACACTCGCTCAACATCTCGCATCCAGTCAGCCTCCGTATGACAGACGGGCACCGACCAGATGCTGCGCCAGAATGAACTCGTGGCAGCATCATCTGGGCGGCACACGTCCGTCATACTTTGTTTGGGTCGCTCCCAAGCTCTGTATACCCACCTCTCATCACTCTGGAACATGCGATTCTGCGAGTACCGATCAACACGCTTCTTATACCGCCGAATACGGTTCGCCCATGCATAAACTTTCTGCTTCAGGAAGTCGATGCGCTCTGTGACTCGGGACATGTATTCTTGAGGGCTGATTCCAGTCCCCAAGAATGCCCGCCTCACAAAGCGCATCACACGTGGGCGTGTATTGCCCTCCCTGAAGCAGTATAGTTTGCCGATGAGTACCCTGGCCCCGTCGATACGGCCTTCGATCCTGCTTTGCCAAGCTGGTACGGCTGGTTTTGGTCGAGTAGCTACGTTTTGTAGTAAGCAACGACTTATTGTCAAGCCTACGATGTCCTCCCATACTTTAGTACTAACGCTGTAACAGAAATATTGTGAAACCAAATGATTTTAAAAGAGTAACCATGGAGTTTCTTGCTGGTTCTTCTCCATAGGAAACGACCAACCCTAACCGAGCACCTTTTTGTCGACGTTTTATAAGTGTAGGTCTATGTTAAATAAAAATATTTGGATTTTTTTTTATTGATTAATACTTAATTTTGTGTCTCTTTATGGCTCTTTATGGTGTCGGACGTAAAGAATAGCAACATCTCATATCTTTCCGTGGGTGTCGTAAGAGGCGACTAAGGGACTTACCAGAGAATGGGCAGCAGCATTCTCTGTGCTTTTGTAACAACCGTACTGCGATCGCCAACCTGCCTGCCAAGCGTGGCGATTATGGCAAAACCCTCCAAAATGCCAATGTGGCGACACTTGGGGGAGGCCTATGTGCAGCAGTCTTTTGGGCTGAAATGATGAATGATGATGTCTCTTTAAACTGTGACCAGTTTCGCAAAATAATATTATATTCCTTTCCTTATTCTTACTAAGAATATAAATTATTTACCTACAAAAACTTATAGAAATATTAAAATATTGTCTATAAACTCACCTTGGGTTGGCAATTTACAAAAAAAAACTACAGTCACTGACTTCCCTTTAAGTCTAGTCTGGGCGGGCGCAATACTTTGTAAAATATTTGCTTTTGTTTGGTTGTGTGTCAATGCTACATGCCAAATGTCGAAAACAAAATGACCCGTTAGAGATCACTCATTAATGTTTATTTTATTAATAATTAATATTTTATGGTTTAAGACATTTATTTCTCAAAAAGAATACAATTCACTTAATATGAGAAATACAAGATAATCTTAAAACTAAATATAAGAACTACATAGCAAGAAGGTACTCGTAGATAAATAAGCTAATTCGTAGGACACACAATTTTTACAATGTTGTGGGTAAAAGAAAAAAGTTAGTGTTCTATTACATATCGATTCTAGAAGGCAAGTCATTAGCAATTACACATTGAAATGTATATGTACTGAAATATTTTGAAGATACAGATTAGGTATCCTTGTTATCCTTATAATAAAAAAATAATAATAAGAAATGCAGTAAAAATAAAAAGAAATAGAAATGTAAAAATTGATTGGAGCGGTGTAATAAATTTAAAACCTGGAGAAATCTTTTAAGATGTGGTGTTTCACGGTTTTTTTGTATAAAGTAAAGGACTGTATTTCTTTTTTGTCATTAGGTAATTTATTATACAGCTCAGCACCTTCGTATATAATATTTTTTCTTCCGTAGTTAGTTCGTGGTGGTCTTAAGCAAATGTTGTTTTTTCGTCTAGTACATCGTTTTTGTGTTTGCCCTTTTCTTGTAAATGTTATTTTAGAGTGTATATTTTTGTTTAATAGTTTGTGTACTATGCACGTGTCTAATATGCACGTGCTATATTTATATATCTGTAATAGTGTCATCAATTAAGTTTCTTTGTAAATTTTCTCTGTTGGAGTTAGGTAGTGGTAATGGAATAGGAGTTTTATTATTTTGTTTTGACATGTTTCAATTTGCTTTAAATATGTTTTAGCTGCAGTGCCCCACACCTCTATTAGGTATTCCAGGTGAGGTTTTACCATAGAGTTGTAAATAATATACCTAACAGATGTCGGTAAACAACGGACGATCCCACGAATCGCATCCAAGACAGAAGATAGTTTAGATCTTAATTTATCTAGGTGTGTCTGCCACGTAAGATGTTTATTTTATCCATGGTTACTTCAATTATAATTATAATTCAATTTTATTTCTGACGTTACTTTGCCTCAAACAAGGATTTGTCCGAAACACCACCCGAAAATATTTATAATAATGAAATTTCTGTTTCATCTGGATCGAACGAAAATCAGCGGCCGAAACACCTACTAAGCCCCTGTAATTCGTCTTTCGCATTCCATCTGTCCCAGTCACTTTTTATGTGTGTCTGTCCATCTAACTGGGGGCTACCATGATTGTCAATAGGTGGTCTCATCTAAAGGCTGCCGGACTAATTTGCTCCGACGGCCATAGTTCCATCGATGATGAAGATGATGAAAATAGGATCCAAGGCTTTTAAAAATTAGACGCATAGCTAATTATTACTGTACAAGTACACAATACGAGCAAATATTGGTAGGACAGCCAAATGGGATCAAAATAAAAAACAATGGGTAAATAATGTTTGAGAAAAACAGTCAATGTAAGAAGTCTTTTTTTTTCAGTTTTAATTACGACCGAAGACCTTGTTTGTCTTTTTAAACAAGTTAATTCGTCCGCTGCCAAAGTCAACTTAATCAAAGTTACTTAATTTCAATGTCATGACTTTAAATGCAATTATAAAACGATTTTCACACGTAGAAACTTGTTCGATTAATTTACAAAATTGTGGATCATTATAGAGCATGCAGTATTCGCTCAATGTTATTATTCGTGCTCATTTACGGAAACACAGCGCGACACGCGGCGCCCCGGCCGTATTTGCCGATTACGGAAACGCGGCGCGGCGCACGCGGCGGATCTTATAGCCCGACATGGGTTTCTTCAACTGTTCGCTGACAACTGATAACTGTCACATCGTGCCTCATGCATCGTTTAGTTATTCTTTTAGTTTTAAACCATTCAAAAGACAGGTAAATTACAAATAAAAATTGAACAATTTACGGTTTAAAATAAAATCAAAATGATAATATTGTGATAAAAATACGACGTTGTAAATTTGTTCCGTACGCACACATAACGCCGCGTCAGACGCCGCGGGCAACGCTACATCTCAAGCAAATGCGCGTAAAATCCGCTTCTCCATAAGCGCACACAACAAACGCTCGTCAGGAAAGAGAAAGCCCATCGGTGAGGCTACTCTCTGCACAGATGCCGGAGAGACTCAGCCCTCAGAGGCCCTCTCCCTGGACCACGCTGAACCACCAGAGAGCCATCCCGGCACTCGGCAAAGCCAAGTCCAGCCCCATCCCCGGGCTATTAGATGCCCCTGTCCCCACTCCCGCGGCGCCACGTGTTATACCACGGTGATCCGCCCCGACGTACGCTTGCGTCGTTTACGCTCACACTAAGCCTAAGTACATCCATAGGATGCAAACCTTGCAGAACCGGTTCTTACGTAGAGTCACGGGAGCCCCTTTTTATGTACCTTCCTTCAGTTTATGAAACGTCTTTCGAAACGTTTCTTCGATAACGCCATTAAAAACCGTAATCCCCAGATCGCAGCGGCCGCCCGTTACGAACCCTCACGCATTAGTACAGTACGCCGTCCTAGGCATACTCTCGTCACTCCCGATGATGCTATCACCCTCTTCCAGGAGAGTAGCAAAGAGACTAGTACTCTTAAAAAATTCAGACACAAACCGCCGTTTTTCCGACCTCGCCGTCGAGGTCCGTCGCGACGTCCCGGTCCATGCCCTCCCCGACCCGACTCGACCTCGCTCGAGCCAACCCGCGATGCTGTGCCAGTAGTTTTATATCAGCCCCTAAATAATGATATCATTCAGAACCAGCCTGTCCCCATGCAGTCTACCCCAGCGACGCCCTAAGCCGAGGCTCGTACCCCACAGGAGGTGCCCTTAGCGTGTAATCGCTTAGTTTGTATGTTTTTATGCCCTGGCTGGAGGCCTTACTCTTAAGGCACCCAGCACAGGATATGCCGGTTAAGCAGACGACAACCTTATAGGTTGAACTGCGAGATGCCATACATAAAAAAAAACTCTATGCACCGCGTGTCTGCAAATGAGCACTTTCAGAGTTTTTCTAAAATTATTTTTCGACTATTCGAGGTACAACTAAGAGTGAAAAAATCGAAAAAAAAACTACTGGAGTCATGGCATAGCTTACCTAATTATCAAACTGAACAGGACATATTTAAAAAAAAAAAAATTGGATCAGTCGAGTTGCTTCGTATATTAATTACTAAATTTTGTATTTTTTTAAACTCGCTGTTGGGCATTTGTTTAATTATTATTTATGACCTTCCAAGTACTTTAGCTTTATTTTAGGTACTGATGTTTTAATGTAGTAATCGTTTCAGATTTTTGCGTTAATCTATTTATCGTTTTTAATCTTTTATTATACGTTTTGTATGAATCTTTCAATTGTTGACTCAGTGATGTTGATCCTGTATTTCCAAAGTAATTGACGTTTACGCTTGTAGCAAACTCTAATACATTTTGATAACCATTGTGGTCGTTTGTGTATTGGGACTTTGACTTTTATTAAAGGAAAACAGAGATTAACTTTAATAAATCGAGGAATGTGCTAAAGGCATCATCCGCTGTTTCCGCACTGTAAACTTCATCAAAGGCGAGATTTCGGATACATTCAACGAACTTAATTATCCGTATTAGAGGCGCTACAGTCTCGTTTAAATGTGTACCAATGTGTTATGTTACAACTTTCTTTGACTGGAAATCGTAGCAGTTGGACAGTATGATCCGAAAGTGCTAATTCTAGTATTTCATACTTGCTGCCCCTTTTATTACAAATAAAGGTGTCAATACAAGTTTTACAACATAATCGCGTGGGTTCATTAATCATAACAGTTTTACAGCTACTACGTCTGTTCCTTTGAAACATATATTTCAGGCGGAGGAGGAGGAGGCGGGGAGTTCAACTCGAAAACTTAATTAATATATATATATACACACATCAAAAGTGTCTAGGGATCAACATATATTTTTGCAATAACTTTTCTCCTGATTGATATTAATTAAAATTTTCTTTAAGGATTCGTCAAATAAAGTGTTTTCGTTTGTCACAGTAACGATAAACCAAGTCACCTTTGCATTAATAAAGAAATTTGCCATTTTCTAATAAAGGGATTTTTGACATTTGAACCACTAACATTAAAGTTCGAAAAAAAGACTGAAATAACAGTTTTCTTTAAAATTTTATTGGGTAACTTAAACAATTAATAATCCGTGTTTCTACCGCGAACACTAACAACACAAGAACATCGGTTTGGCATACTCAAAATGAGTTCATCCAAATCACGCTGTGGAATGGCCGCTCATGTTCGTTGCAACAACAAAAAAAGGTCTTCTTGCGACTGGATACCCTCCATATTCGGCAGAGCTCTTCTCTGTAGCATATCCCATGCATGCTCAATCGGGTTCAAGTCTGGCGACTGAGCAGGCCAGGGCAGGACATTGATGTTAGCTGCGGCGAGAGTCTGTCTTACAACCCTTGCGGTGTGCGGTCGTGCATTATCATGCATTAACTGAAATAAGGGACCGATTTGCAGTTGTAGAGGAACGATGACGTCTGATACAATCGTCTCAGCATAAATTTGAGCGTTGAGGTTGCCTCTGATCCAAATCAACTCAGTTCTTCCGCCGATCCAAATACCCGCCCATACCATGATGGTTCCACCACTATAAGGATGGACTTCCTGGCAGGATTTTAATCGCTGTTGGCGTCCAGGGGTTCTCCAGTGTCGTATACGTCTTGTATCCGGTCTCATACCAAAACGAGACTCATCAGAAAAGCACACGAAACGCCATTGTTCTTCTGCCCAATTTCTGTGTTCAAGAGCCCATTGATATCGAATCCTACGATTGTGCATTGCTATAGGTGGTACCCGTAGCGGTCTTCGGGAATGAAGGTTCACTTCATGCAAGCGGTTTCTGACTGTTTGGTCGCTAATTAAGTTCCCTGAAGAGTGATGAAGCCTCACGGCTAACATCATGGCGGTTATTGTTGGAGCTCTTCGAGTTAAGATTTGAATGTATCGGTCTTGTCTCCGTGTGGTGCAGCGATACCGTCCTCCATGGCGCTCAGCCACGGTACCAGTGCTTCGAAAACGTGTCCAAAGTCGACTGATAACACTCTGACTTGTATTCAGAGCTAAAGCCACAGTACGTTGCCGGGAACCAGCTTCTATCATTCCCACGGCTCTGAGCATTTCTTCCCTGCTTAAATGACGTCGCCGCTCCATAATAACGTTGGTTTTAATCAGTAGTAGGGAAACAGAAGCACTAATAATGTCTTCAATGCGTTGTATGTTTTTATAGGGAAAATATTGACAGCTGATTTTCATCTTTTACTCGAATTTGATTCACAGTTCCTGATTCAAATTATGAAATGCACCAAAAAGGATCCATATAAATTTATAAAATCATAAATTTATTACAAAGCCACATCTCAATCTCAAGAAATCCGCATAAAAATGCTTGATCCCTAGACACTTTTGATGTGTGTATATCGCTTATTATAGCATTATAGCTTATTTGTAGTAGTATAGTAGTAAAATAAACACTAACACTCCTCAACATCGTAAAAGAGGCATTACGGCAAGGAGAACATAGGATGCGGGAGCGACCGAAGCGAGCTCGGGACTTGCGGCACCCCGACTCGGACAGGTTAGGTTCGAAGGGGATGGCGGGGTCTTGTGAGCCAACGAAGTGAGCGAACTAAGACCCCGCCATCCAGTTATTTGTGATAGGTTACATCAAACCATGCAGACAGATATAGGAGCCCCGCGTAGCGGGCCTACGCCATCTTAGCCTATCACAAAATATTGGTGTTTACCATGAATTTAAAACTTTAGGTGAATTTTAACACTAAAAAAAGAGCATATCTACCCAAAAAATGCTACGAATGTCTTAATCATTAATTATTTGATCATTATTTTAGGTAAATTTTATAACCAGTAAATTATTGGACGAGTTATGATTTATTTAGTCATATATAAGTTGGTTTTAAACGTCAAAGTTATGAAATTAGAAGTCGGTTGAATTTCTTTATGGATGTCATATACATATATTTAGAAGCTTACTGCTTGAATACATATCACAAATAAAGGTGCTATAAAATAAACACCACGCTGACATGTATTTACAGTAGCTGACACCTATGATATATGGCGGGTGAGAAAGTACTTTTTAGATGCACATTGATGGTGGCTGAGTTAGTAATTTAGAGAACAAGTTATTTTTTTGAACGACAAAAATGCTATTAAATAGAAGTTTAATTACTACCTTTATTTAATTAGTTCTTCATCTTTGCCTTGAAGCCATGTTTAATATAACAATGGTTACACTACAACTTTGATTATTAAAAAAACCGGCCAAGTGCGAGTTGGACTCGCGCACGAAGGGTTCCGTACCATTATTTATAAAAAACGAGCAAAAAAATCACTTTTTTGTATGGCTCATACAAAAAAGTGTTTTTGCCCCGTAAGTATTTATTTTATTCTATTTTTAGTATTTGTTGTTATAGCAGCCACAGAAATGCATAATCTGTATAAATTTCAACTGGCTAACAATCACGGTTCATGAGATACAGCCTGGTGACAGACGGACGGACGGACGGACAGCTAAGTCTCAGTAATAGGGTTCCGTTTGACCCTTTGGGTACGGAACCCTAAAAAGACATAAATTGCACCTGTTTTTTCTCTAAAAGCATTGTACCCATGTAACCGTGTAATAGGAGGCGTAACTATTGTCATCATCCAAGCACAAACCCAGACTCCAGCCTGCTACAGAGAAATTCATATTTCAGTCTTTATTTCTAAGACACTAAGGTACAAACTAGCATGCCTCTAATTAGCCTTTCATAAATAACTAGCGTGACGGCTCCAAAGGTAACTACCTAATAATAAGCCAATTAAGTATTTTGTCAAATAATACCTTGAGATTCGTAATCGTTTATTATTTCCTTGCAGTTGACAGCAAATTGTTAGTGACCTATGTTTATGTAATTTATTTAACTGAGCTTACACGTGTCCATAACGTGATTGTATCGATATTACTCCGTCACATACACACTAAGTATTGAACCACATCTATCCGAATGGAATCGCATTTTTCCATGCTCCTATACTTATCTGACAGTCGGGAGTGGTATAGCACGCAGCAGCACCGACGATGCGCTCGGAGGCACGTTTCCGTGGTGACGGGTGTGGTTCAACCCTAAAACTAACCTCAAAGAAGTCCTACATTGCGCAAGGAGAGTCAGCCTCACGATTATTCTGAAACTCGAAACCGAATCCCGAGGGTTAGTAGCCCACCAGATATAAAATCCGTCTGGTCGGAGAATTCACTCGCTTTTTCAATGGATTTTATAAAACTTTCCGCCCTGTTTCTCACACATGTAAGGCATTGACCTGAATCTTAACCCATTTATCATCAGCCTATAATGTTCTCACTGCTGGGACACAGGCCTCCTCTCTATGAGAAGCAGTGGGCTGTAATCCAACAAGCGGGCCCATTGCAGGTTGGTAGATGTCACATGTCTTAGAATTTTTAGTTCTAGGACATGCCGGTTTCCTCACGGTGTTTTCCTTCACCGTTTGTGATGGCAGTGGTGATCAAATAAATTACACAAAGTAATGCACCTGGCTTGGTTCGAACCCACGACGTACTGTTCGTAAGTCGGGGCTAACACCACTGGGCCACCGCTGCTCCCATGCTCGATGCGCTTAACCCATTGCCCACATTTATTGATTTATTTATTCAGTAACAATCCACATTGCTTTCGAATAAAATCTGCATGAAACAGTAATGGATACACAAAACAATAAATTAGAATACATGAAATTAAATTTTATTTTACATTACAAGAAATAATATTAAATAAATTAAATTCAAATAATGTTAAATACCATGCACACGCAATTTAAAATAACAATGTCAATTAATTAAAAAACAATGTCATTGCTTAATAGGTTGGGGACAGCTTCCATTCTTATCGTATGCAACTAAAAACCAGTTTTTTACATAGAGCAACCGCCAGGGGTATAACAATTACATACATAGACAGATTTGGGATAAATTCTTTCTATTCTATTCTTCTGTATGGTGTCGGACGTTAAGAATAGCACCATCCCATATCTTCCCGTGGGTGTCGTAAGAGGCGACTAAGGGACTTGCCAGAGAATGGGCAGCAGCGTTCTCTGTGCTATTTGTAACAACCGTACTGCGATCGCCAACCCGTCTGCCAAGCGTGGCGATTATGGCAAAACCCCCCTAATGAGCGCAATACAAAGATGGCCCCTAGTACCCGGCAGCCCGTCTACCCTCGACTATGGTAGCGGTCGAGGTAATGGCGTGGCAAGGGGTGCGAAGAATCTCCGGAAGGGATCCGGCTGCCTATACCGCGACTTAACCTGGCAACATACAACACGCGAACACTTCGAACTGACGAGAAGATAACCGAACTCGAAGAGGAATTGAGCAGGTTGCGATTTAGTATTGTAGGATTAGCTGAAGTCCGAAGAGGAGGACACGATGATTCTGAAATCCGGCAACCTGCTCTATTTCCGAAAGGGTAACCGGCAGTCCCAGGGTGGTGTTGGGTTTACCGTCCACAAGTTCCTTGTGAATAACGTTGTGAAGATCGAAAGTGTGTCGACCAGGGTGGCGTGCCTTATACTCATAATATCCTCAAGATATTCGCTGAAGGTCATACAGGTCTACGCCCCGACCTCGGCATACCCCGACGACGAAGTGGAGACCATGTATGAGGATATCTCTAAAGCCATGCATGGTTTCAAAACTCACTTCACCGTTGTCATGGGGGACTTCAACGCGAAAGTGGGCAAACGAGACGGGGATGAACTCAAACTCAAACTCAAAGCGTTTATTTCAATTAGACCATTACAGGCACTTTTGAAAGTCAAAAAACAAAACAAAACGCTAAGCTAAAGCTACAGTCCCAGACACAAGGCATAATAACTTGTGAAAGTACTGTAGTTGCCCATTCCAAAGCGTAGATCTCTATGGAGAAGAATGAGCTGCAGGTGGGGCAATTTGGGTTTGGATGTCGGAACCACCGGGGACACCAACTGGCTAGTTTTATGGAGAAGGAGAGCCTCTATATGATGAGCTCCTTCTTCAGAAAGCGTGAGTACAGGAAGTGGACCTGGCAGAGCCCCGACAGTGCAACAAAAAATGAGATTGACTTCATCATGTCAACTAAGAAGCAAATGTTCAATGATGTCTCCGTGATCAATTCAGTGAAAACCGAGAGCGATCACCGCATGGTAAGAGGCACATTGAATATTAATATTAAGCTTGAAAGGTCTTGACTGATGAAGTCTACGCTCCGAACAGCACAGATCCAGATCCAAAACCCCGAGAGCTTTCAGCTAGAACTCCAGAATCGTTTCGAGTGCCTAGGAAGCTCAGTGGACGAATGCAACGATGGATTCGTGGAAACTGTCCATACGACGGGGTCTAAGTTCTACAAGACGCGTCGTGCACAGAAGAACAAAAATCTCTCCGAGCGTACTCTCAAGCTCATGAACGAACGGCGTGAGATGATCCTGCAGTCTTCACACGAGGCGTAGAAATACCGGCAGCTCATTACACGGATCTCCAAATCCTTAAAAAGCGACCTCCGCCGCTTTAATACCGAGCGTATTAAAGACGCAATTGAGCGAAATAAAGGCTCAAAGGTATTTGCAAGAGATCTGGCTATTGGGCAGAGCCAGCTCACGAAACTGAAGACCGACGATGGCAGGATCGTATTCGCCAAACCGGAGCTACTGAGGGAGATCGAGAGATTCTATGGGCAGTTGTACACGTCAACCAGGAAACCCGTTGTAAATCTAGCGAATGACCCAAGAGCTAGACTGACCCGACACTATACCGAAGACATCCCGGACATCAGCCTGTACGAGATTTGGATGGCTTGAAACAGCTTAAAAACAACAAGGCACCGGGTGATAATGGAATTACGGCCGAACTTCTGAAGTCGGGTGGAAAACCGGTACTTAAAGCCCTTCAGAAGCTGTTTGATTCCGTCATACTCGAGGGCAAAACGCCACAGGCATGGTGCAGGGGTGTGGTGGTACTCTTCTTCAAAAAGGGCGGCAATGCCCGGTTGAAGAACTATAGGCCCATCTCATTTCTAAGCCATGTCTACAAGCTGTTTTCAAGAGTCATCACGAATCGTCTCGTGCGCAGGTTTGACGATTTTCAGCCTCCCGAACAAGCCGGATTCCGGAAAGGCTTTAGCACCGTAGACCACATACATACGCTGCGACAGGTTATACAGAAGACCGAAGAGTGCAACCTGCCTCTCTGTTTGGCGTTTGTGGACTACGAAAAAGCCTTCGATTCGATCGAGACTTGGGCTGTACTGCAGTCTCTCCAACGGTGCCAAATTGATTATCGGTACATCGAGGTGTTGAAGTGTTTGTACAAAATCGCCACCATGTCAGTCCGACTTCAGGACCAGACCTCAGAACCTATCCTTCTCCAGCGAAGTGTGAGACAGGGAGACGTCATATCTCCGAAACTGTTCACCGCTGCACTGGAAGATGTCTTCAAGGTTCTGGACTGGAGAGGGCTAGGCATCAACGTCAATGGCGAGTACATCTCTCACCTTCGATTTGCCGACGATATAGTGGTCATGGCTGAGACCATGGAGGACCTCAGTACAATGCTCGATGACCTCTTAGTAGAGCTTCCGAAAGAGTGGGTCTTAAAATGAACATGGACAAAACCAAGGTCATGTTGAATGCCCATGTAACACCCACTCCTATCAAGATCGGAGACTGTACTATCGAAGATGTAGACGATTATGTCTACCTGGGACAAACGGTCCAGTTGGGAAGGTCTAACTTCGAGAAAGAGGTCAATCGTCGAATCCGACTCGGGTGGGCAGCGTTCGGGAAGCTGCGTGGTATCTTCTCGTCCAACTTACCGCAGTGTCTCAAGACGAAAGTCTATGACCAGTGTGTGTTGCCAGTGATTACATACGGGACCGAAACGTGGTCGCTCACAATGGGCCTCATCAGAAGGCTTTAAGTCACCCAAAGGGCAATGGAGAGGGCTATGCTCGGAGTTTCCTTGCGTGATCGAATCAGAAATGAGGACATCCGCAAGAAAACCAAGGTTACCGACGTAGCCCGAAGAATTGCCAAACTTAAGTGGCAATGGGCGGGGCACTTAGAACTTAGCGACTGAAAATTATTATTTTTTTGATAATTATTATTAATTATTAAAATTATTAGTTAGTCGCTAAGTTGTGGCTAGCAATTTGAATGATTACATGGCTAGCAATTTGAATGATTACATAAAGTAATCATTCAAATTGCTAGCCACAACTTAGCGACTGAAAATTATAGTAAGTTTAAGTATCAAACCTAATGCAAAGTAAACAATAGCTATACTAGCTATTAAGCCTTAGTTCCCGTTAAGATTTGTAGATGGCGCTTTGAATCAGGATGCTTCGAAATGGCACAAGATGGCTCTCTTCTATTATTATACTCTTTGGTTAGGTCACAAATACGGCGCCTGCAACTTGCGTTTGCGCTTGTTTTGTTTTCGTTCCATGTTTGTGCTTTTCTTCGTAAAATTAATCCGCCGATTCGTGTTGAGTTGAGTCTTCTCCTCTGTAGTGAAGTGAATTTTCCGAAGTTATTATGTGAGTTGAGCTTTCAGTTCCTCAGCCATTCTAGTGCAATCATTTTTTGCAACCCGGACACTTCGTTTGTGCTGTTTTTTGCGATAAAACCAAATAAATAAATACAATTGTAAAATAAAAGTTGTTTTTTTTGTTTATGTATGTACCAGCTTTATAATTTATGCTTCCTTACTATTTTACTTGTTTTTCAAGTTGATAAAGTTTTACTGTGATTTTGTTAATAAAGAGAAAAAATCAAATTAAGTAAAACTTTATCAACTTGAAAACAATTAAAATAGTAAGGTACCTACCTGACCATTATTGCATAGGTAGTACCGATAGCTAGTTATAGCTATACATGTCATAAGTTTGTGGATGGCGATAAAAGATGGCGCTATTTATCCGTCCAATTGAAATTAGCGGTCTTCAATCAATTCTGCGAGGAGACTCTCTGTACCCGATATATTACTTTCCTCTATGGCGACTGCATAACTGACCTCTGCAATCTAGTTACGGAACAACTGTAAAAGAAATGTCAACTAATAACTGTTAAAGAGCAAATAATGACAACTTTATTAAACATGAACTTGTATAAAATGTACTGATCGCAAAACGTGAAGTAAAACATCGTGAGGAAACCGGTACGGCATGTCTTAGTAGAACCGTAAACATCCACCGACCCGCACTAAAGCCGCGAGGAGTATAACAGCCTAGTCTCTCTTATAGAGAAGAGGCTTGTGTCCCAGCAGTGGGAATGGTAAGGCTGATAATGCAACTTAATGTATTTAGGGTATGCGCCTGCGTGATTGCCTGCACCATTTATTTTACCTTTGTACGTTTTTGAGTGTCAATCAAATAGGCGCTTTACGTGGCCACCGCTATCTAAAGACATTTGCGATGCTTTTGCCATTAGACAAAGGTTTATTTAATGAGCCTGTAATTACTATATTGGCACCTATAATAGTGATCGACCCGAAAAAGAACACAATTTTTTTATAACGTAATGTAAAAATGGCAATTCACTACAAACCGAGTTCCCTCCGTGCCTTGGAAAGCACGTTAAGGCGTTGGTCCCTGAATGTCATTAATAGACCTTTGACAGTCGTTGCAGGTAGTCAGTACCCCGAAAGTCTGACAGTCAGTTTTACCAAGGGGTATCGATCGTATTACCCAGTACTAACTGAATTGTGGCGGTCAGATAAACAGTCGCTCCATGTAAGAGGATATTGAGCTGCATCCGGTTAGACTGGAAGCCGACCCCAAAATAGGTGGGAAAAGGCTAGGCAGATTATGAATGTAAACAAGACAAATATATCTGCGATGAATAAATTATAATTAAGTCTGCAATCTTTTACCGAAACTAAATACGTTGCTTACATTTATTTATCTAGATCTCTATAAACAGAAACTTCACAACAAACTACTGCCCGAAGCTAGCTAAGCAACAAAAATGCTTGGAAATGATTATTTTTTATGGTGAAAAATCATAGTTCACGGTAGAACTCAGTCTATAGCACTCAAAGCATAGTGGAAACATTCCCCAGGTGTGATCCATTACAAAAATAATATCGTAGCTGTACGGTGCACGTACATGGGTTTTAAAATATTATTTATTACAATAAGTTAGCCAGTAGGCTCGCGTATTTGGACTTTGGACGTAACCTACATTTGGCAGTGCATTGACACTGACATATTGCATTGTTCTATGCATTTTATTTATATTACATTTTTTAGTGTTCAATTAGACGTGGTTTGAGTCGGACAACTTGCATTTTTATTTAGATTTATCCCGTTGAGCATTCACTGACATTTTCTGCATTTAAGTTTAAATTTGACATTTACATCTGCACTGACATTATTTATGTTAGAGAAGCATCCTACAGAGTTGCACCCTACAGTAGCCTTACGGGCCTACCCTTTCGGCTTTGTTCAGGGTATTTTTACACCCAACAAACCATAATAACGTGAAAGACGGCATCGATCTCTAGTCTTACTTTCAGGCTAATACAGGTGATGTCCGGACTTTGCGAAGCCCCTTTGACTTCGCAAAGTTCGGTCGCCACGATCGTAGTTACTACCTTAATCGCACGGCACAGCACACTCTGGTGTTTGGCGGAGCGCCCAGGTGGTCCAGTGCCAAGGTATTGTTTGGGTAGTCGTTGGGTTGCTGAAATAAACTCTTCGGCCATTCTATCCAAGCTGTGGTTTTCTACGGACTCTCCAAAGGATGATGAAACAAAAAAAATGTATTTCAGCCTGAATTTCTTTCTTAAGAAGACTCTATCATCTTATAAATTCATCATCATCATTCATCATTTCAGCCCAAAAGACGTCCACTGCTGGACGTAGGCCTCCCTCAAGTGTCGCCACATTGACATTTTGGGAGGTTTTGCCATAATCGCCACGCTTGGCAAGCGGGTTGGCGATCGCAGGACGGTTATTCCAAAAGCACAGAGAACACTGCTGCCCATTCTCTGGCCTCTGGTTTTAGTCGCCTCTTGCGACTCCCACGGGAAGGTTTGGGATGGTTCTATTCTTTACGTCCGACACCATACAGAGCTCTTATAAAGAGAGATCTCATAAATTATAATAAATAAAACAAAGATGTCTCACTTATACGTCTATTCGTATACTAGTCACACCAGAAATCTTTAAATACCAAAATTATTATATGTGTATAATCTGATAATCTCACCGATCAATAACAGTAAAAACTATTTGTAATTATGTATATAAATTAAGAACCGTCGGTTACAAAGACTATTATTAATAATCGTCTCTCAGACAGGTTTTAGGTGTTATTTAATTACACGGATGATTTGGTTAATTAAATTTTTTAATCTGTTGTTTTCTAAAAGCATATTTTACAACCATCTTGTTTTTGTGTATCTACTTATATTTTTTACAAATGAACGTGACAATGTTTTTTTGGCAGCGTCAACATCATTTGAACACCGAGGTTTTTCAAATTCCCTTATTACTTATATGACAATAAGTCCCTATGGTTCTTCTTAATTTTTGTTTTTGTATTTGTGTTAGTTAATTTTCAACAACTTTTCTGACAAGTAACGCATTTTTTTTGCTTTGACAATCTTAAATTTGCAGTTGGAACATTAATCGTTATGTTAACCTATGTAAGGGCGAACATTAATTTTACTATTGCTTATTTAAGTATGTCTCAAGTTATAAATCACAAGTGATTTTATGCATTTATGAACACCTTCCTAGAAACAACATGACTGTTTGCGTATACCTGCGTCACATACAGACAAATATCATTCTTAAAAATAATAAATTTTTAACCAATTTTTATTTAATTATTCTACAAAATTTATCCAGGAAAGTATTATATATAACAAATAAATCATGCCAACAAAAATATAACCAATTTACATTAAAAAAAAACCTGGGCTGGACTACACCAAAAATGCAGTTTAACCGTTGGTAAATATTTTCACCTTTGCTAACCCGACACCGAGCAAGACTTGAAGAAGAGGCACACCCAACATCTCCGGGCTCGTCGCTGAGCTCCGCCTCGCAACCGCCGGGACGCGCCACATCTGTGGGCGCTGCGTCACCGGCGGCTGCAGTTGCGTCGAGCTCCAGCGACGAGATTTTCTCCCCGCCGTCGACGCCATCAACACCACGACGACGAGGAAGAGGACGGCCACCAGCGGGCTTGGGACCTCGAGGCCAACTGGCCCCGAACAGGGTCTCCGTTGCCGGTGGAAATGTGTCGCGCATGCGATGGACTCAGTCCATTAATGAGAACGTCATGCGCGCATATTGTGGGGCTACTGAGGGGGGAAGTAACTTGACTGCGTACCGTGGTTGGATGCTCTCTCTCTGTTTCAGGTGCTTGAGCCAGCTATCAGCGTGTCGGCGCAGCGACTGTCGGATCAGGTGCGGGTCATCCAACGGAACCATATGTTGGATGGCAATGTACTTGATCGACTACGCCTCGACTTACGGAGTAACCCCGTTACGCCTGCTTCGCCAATGATCGCGGCGCAGCTACCAAATGTATCCAAGGCTTCGCCACGATCCGATCGCGGTGGTGAAGAGGATGATGACGAAGTTATAACCGTGAGTAGCCAGTGCAACGAACAATTGAGGAGAGCTTTGGAGAGTGCATTCCGGGAGTACCGCTCCACACCGCTTGAACTTAGACCACGTTTACCTCGTTTGCCTATGCACAAGAAAAACAAGGCGGTGGTGTGTACTCTAGATTCGCAGCTGTTAAACTGCTTTGACAACAGCGAAGACCTTGCTGATTCCCACTCAATATTGTACTGCGCAGCGGTAGCGGTATGTTGTAGCATCTGTCTACATGTTGGATAGATTATAAGAAGGCCTTCGACTCAGTTCCGCTACATGGCTCATGAGGGTGTTGGAGTTGTACAAGATAGATGCAACTCTACGCGCCTTCCTTGAGTCGTGTATGGGGCAATGAGGACGTTCCTTCACTATCCAGAATATCGACAGATGCAGGGGAACAGCGAACCGATAAGGATCGAGCGTGGTATATTTCTGAGTCCATTGTGGTTTTGTCTAGCCTTGAACCCTCTTAGCACAATGCTGGAAGGTTCAGGTCTAGGCTATCGGTTGAGGAGAGGTGGTCAGGTCATATCTCACCTTCTATAAATGGATGATCTGAAAATCTTTGCCCCCAACAATTTGCAACTGGTGAAGCTACTGAAGGTAACTGATACGTTTTTGATCTTCATTAGCGCCATCAGGATGGAATTTGGTGTGGACAAATGTGCAGTCATGCATGTGAAGCGAGGGGAGATTATGGAATCCGTGGAAACTCAACTCTCGGATTCCGTACACATTAGATCCCTCTCCTCAACAGAAACCTACAAGTATTTGGGTACAAGTGTCGGACGCATTAGGCATCAATTCTGCTGACATGAAACAATCGTTGAAGGAGCGTTTCTTTGGTCGCCTGAATAAGGTGCTAAGCAGTCTTCTGTCAGGCGGAAACAAGGTGCGCGCCTTCAACGGTTAGGTCATGCCGGTTTTGATGTATTCTTTCGGCATACTCAAATGGACTCAGACAGAACTTGATGCCCTAGATAGGAAGGTTCGCGTACTGCTGACCGCAAAGCGGATGCATCACCCACGGTCGTCGGCGATGAGACTGTATATCCCGCGGAAGTGTGGGGGTCGTGGCTTCTTAAATGCTGAGACCCTGCACAACCGTGAGGTATGCAGTCTCAGGGAATACATCCTAGAAGCCGATGTGGGGATGCACAGAGATGTAGTCTCAGAAGACAAGGGCCTTACCCCGCTCTTCTTGGCTAACGAGAACTGGCGCAAGCCTGTAGTAGACGCTAATGACCACAGGGAGGTATGGCAGAGCAAGGAGCTTCACGGACGCTTATACCGAGCCTTACATGGGCCCGATGTAGACTTCCTAGCGTCCGTATCTTCGCTGCTTTTTGGTAACCTCTTCGGGAAAACTGAAGGTTTTGTCTGTGCAATAATGGACGAAGTTATGCTGACGAATAACTACCGGAAACATATTATGAAGGTCCGGGTGAGTCCATCAGACATATTATTTCTGGTTGTTCTCGTCTAGCTAACGGAGAGTACTTGCATAGACACAACCTTGTTGCCAGGATTATCCACCAGCAACTTGCTTTGAAATACAACCTTGTGGAATCAGAACTGCCATACTATAAGTATGCGCCCGACCCAGTTCTCGATAATGGTAATATCACGTTGTATTGGGATCGATCTATCGTCACTGGACATTGGAGCGTCGCGCAATGATATAACGGTCCCGCATGACGAGAACCTCGTGAAAGCAGAAAAAGATAAGCAATTCAAGTTCGACATGTGGGACGTGACAACAGCAGTCATTGTGCCGACAGTCGTGTCGGCCAGTGGCTGAATAGCCAAAAGCATCGACCAACATCTGCGAGGTCTTTCGCTTGACAGCTGGATCAAGGGATTGATTCAGAAAGCAGTACTTCTGGACACGGCACGTATTGTCAGGAGGTTCCTCTCTCAAGAACCCTAACCATCGGTAGCCCGGACCCTGTTCCCGATGCTGGTGGGCTACTATTTTTTATATTTTTCAATGTTTCTTTTTAAATATAATTTTGTAAAAATATTTAAAAATGTAAGCAATATGTAAAGAAAATGAATAAAGGGAATCCTAATAGTCGGTATTAAGAAAAGCAGTTTCCGAGGTGTTTTGTGGCTAAATATATAAATCCTCCGGCTGGGTCCATATAAAAATTGCCGTAACAAATACATATTTATGAGTTGTCGAAACTACGTCAAACAGATAACATACAAATATGTTGGTAGAGTTATTATTGATAATCATCATTGTTCTGTTATTATACCAACGTTGGTCCAAAAGAGATGTTTACGAGTTAGGGAAACAGTTAAATTCTGGAGTGTGGACGATTCCATTTATTGGACACAGTTATTTATTTTTTGGCGACAGTCACAGTAAGTGCCTTACAAGGTTTTGTCATAATAGTAATAATATTTTTTTTCTTTTTTTACAAAATGTTGCTATGAGTTTGAGGCCAAGAATTTAACCGATTCTGAACGTTAACGCTGTCCTCCGATACTTAAGTACTAATGCTGTAACATTCAAATATTGTAAAACCAAATAATTTTAAAAGTGTAACCATGGAGTTTTTTGCCGGTTCTTCCTCATAGGAAACGACCAATCCGAACCGTGCACCTTTTGTCGATGTTTTGTAAGTCCCCATGTGTAAAATAAAATATTTTGATTTTGATTTTTAACCTTGGTGGGACTTTTGGACCTTCTGATTTCTTATTTTTTTAATGCTATACTAGAAATTCTAGCAAACAAAAGTTCGTTAATACTATGTTCACCATTATACTTATTTGTAATTGCAGCAAGAATGAAAGCCCTGCAAATTCTTGGTCGCGACGCAATTGAAAAAGATAATGGTTTGTCATCCTTTTGGCTTGGAAACTATTTATATACAAGTAAGTTGTTTTTAACCTATCATGGCTAGGCGTTATGTTACTAAGATTAAGAATTATAATTAAATAAGTAAATCATTTAATATATAATAATTCATCATGGAGAGCAGCGGTGGCCCAGTGGTGGCAGCCCCGACTTACGAGCAGTAAGCCGTGGGTTCAAACCCAGGCAGGCGCATTACTTTGTGTAATTTAGTTCATCACGGCTGTCCTCAAAAAGGTGAAGGTAAATCGTAAAGAAACCGGCATGTTTCCGATTTCATATCATTCACATTTCCGATGGCATATGTTCTAGAACTAAAAATTCGAAGTCTAGCTGTCTCAGGGCTCGTTTTGCGATATGTTTGCAGACATGGCCTGCCCACTGCTATTTTAGTTTGGTTTATAAGACACGTCAGCAATTTGAGTTCTGGTGCGCAGTATGGTCTTCCCTATTCGATCGTTAAGTTTAATTCTTTTTACAGTGATTGCCGACCCAGAGGCCGCTGAGTTGGTTCTGAAGACGTGTCTCGAGAAAGATGACATCATGAGGATGGCCAAACTATTTGTTGGCAATGGGTCCATATTTGCTCCAGGTATAAAGTAATATAACGGCTCGCTTGCACAACATAATTATATGTTAACATATGGATTTCAAAGCATGAAATTCTGTACAGGACTTCTCTATTGGAATTAATTCAAGATTGTTGATAATTCATCCTTTACACACGTTAATTATATGGAACTAACTGTCCCGCGCAACTTCGTCTGCGTCACATTTTCCCCGTTTTCGCAAAATTTTTCATTGCTGCTTCGCTCTTATTTGTCGTAGCGTAAAGATATATAGTCTATAGCCTTTCTCGAGAAATGGGCTATCTAACAATGGAAGAATTTTTTAAATCGGTTCAGTAGCTCCTGAGATTAGCGCGTTCAAGCAAACAAACTCTTCAGCTTTATAACATTAGTATAGTTGTCATATGGCCGATGGGAAATCTCCTGAATTTGTTGTGCTAGCGGGCTTAAAAAACTACCTGTATGTAGTGTAGAGTAAAGTTTTAATTTTAAAAGTCTAACTTATTTGACAATTACTTCCACAGTTTCAATCTGGCGACCACGTCGAAAAGTCCTCGTTCCTACATTCAGCATGAAAAACTTGAAACTCTTCGTGTCAATCTTCGCAAAAGAGAGTGCAGTTCTTGCGCACAAGTTGGGGTCAATGGCGGGGACCGGCTCGCTGCCCGCCTTTAAATACTTTACTGCTTACACCATGAACGCTATTTCAGGTATAGATACAACTGGCTAAGCCGCACTAGCTTCGCCCGGTGATGGATTTTTATACAAACTTTCAACCCTAATTACACCCGCTTAGGAGTTGAATTTTTCAAAATCTTTTCTTAACACATACCGTCGTCATAATAATTTCAGAAAGCATAATTTTTGGTGGATACGTAAGGGTTTAAGCTGTCCGTGGATTTTCAGACAGGACAAACGATTTTATTTGTGTCAATGTAACTTATGATGATACGTGTATAATAATAATATATTATTCTTCCTATGGCGAACTTTTATCGTCCACTAAAAGCTACGAAATTATGTTCAAGAATTACAAATAGCTGGTTGAGTATCATACTTGTATTTTGAACTAATCAAGGTAGAATTTAATTAGAAACATGAACTTTAGATTTGATTTATTCAAACACGATTAAATAAAATAAGCTATTACTTCAAGTCACTAAACACACTACTCTTTTTTGTTTTATAGTGTTTATTTGTCGATTCCCATAACTTCATGGAATTTCGCTAGGCCTTGTTTGGTACCGCCAACTCAACGTTGGTAGTACTGTGTACCACCAACGACCCCCCCCCCCTCTGACATTTTAGTTGGCATAATGTCGTACCCATTAATTTTAATACAATACAAGACCAGCTAATTTTGCCGTCACCGATGTGCAATCGATTTCATGTACAGACTGTACCTAGAAATACAGCTTCTGAGCAAGCCATTAGGTAAGGTATTGCTTATCATCGTCTTGTCCTTGTCCCATTCTACTTGGGGTCAGCGCGACACGTTTTCTTCTTCCATTCTCGACGTCAGACGACACTGCTACATTTACTTCTTTCCATTTCATATCATTCCTCACATCTATTCTTTGGCCTTCTTCTGGGTGCATTGTTAATGGCTGAATTTTTAATAATTTAAATACCTGCAATAGAAATTGTTTAAAATACACTGTTCATGTCGTTCTTCATAATGACTGTTGAATTTGAATTCCAGAATCAACACTAGGGTACAAAATGGGCGCCCAAAACGATACAAATCACCCTTTCCTGATAGCGTTTGACAATGGTTTGGCAAGGAGTGCAGAACGTCTCTGTCAGCCGTGGCTACATAGTGACTTGGTGTATACCAATCTACCTTTTTATTCAAAACTGCTGAAAGACAAAGATTTCTTGTGGAATCATGTATCTGAGGTTATTACAAAATTATTTACTAGATTAAAAATAAAATTGATTGATTACAGTTGCTAAATATATTAATTTGGACTTTGTCGTTTCAGTTAATTAATGCTAAAAAAAAAGAAATTACAGACAAGAAGCGTACTCGAGAAAACGAAAAAGGTAAGGAAAAGTTTTTAATTGTTTCATGACTATTCCTTAAATTTTCATTTCATTCAGTTCTTATGGTTATACTACTTTAATCTCACTTCAGTGTGAAGTTATACGATAGAAATCAATACAAATAAAGCAAGTGTGTTATTTCCGATTTTCCGATTTCTTTGATGATTTTTTAATTAGTTTATGTGTCACGTAAAAGATGAAAGAAAAACAAAAATAAAAACTGTTTAGTTATAGGCAGTTTTTCAAAAAATACTTCATGATATAAAATAAAAACGATTTAATACAACAAGGTCAAATCCTCGGACTTGAAGACAGCAACTAATAAACATATTAAGTCAAGAAAACTTGTTCATTCCAGATTCACAAGAAGGAAACCATCAGACATTTTTGGAGTGTCTAATAAGATTGTCAGGTGGTGACGAAGGGTACACAGACGTCGAAATTATAGAGGAGCTGATGGTGATCATGATAGCTGGTAACGATACCTCGGCAGTCGGAGCATCCTTCATATCCGTGTTGCTTTCCAGACACCCTGACGTGCAGGAGAAAGTATATGAAGAGTAAGTTGCGCAAGATCCTAATAATAATTATACTTGGTGGACATCCCACTCATACGCAGTAAGCGTTTTGGGAATACTTTTATTATGCGTACCGCTAAGGAGTGGAATTCCCTGCCGGAGTCTGTGTTTCCCGATAGCTTCAATCTAGGGGTCTTTAAGTCAATAGTGAATAGGTTTCTTCTAGGCAAGCGTGCTTCACCGTCGACCACATCATCGCTTACCATCAGGTGAGATAGTGGTCAAGCGCGAGCCTATAGATAATAAAAAAAATACAAAATCATCATCTGCCAGCCTTTTCCAACTATCTTGGGGTCGGCTTCCAGTCTCACCGGATGCTGCTGAATACCAGTATTTTACATGGAGCGACTGCCTATCTCGCCTTTACAACCCAGTTAGTACTGGGTAATATGATACCCCTTGATAAGACTAGTTGTCAGACTTTCGTTCCACTGACTACTTAACGACTGTCAAAGATCTACAATTTAGAGCCAGGACCAACGCGTTAACGTGCTTTCCGAGGCACGGAGGAAACTCGGTATATAATGTGTGGTCACCCATCCACAGACCAACCTAGGCAAGCGCGGTTTAACATTAAGATCAACCTGGGCGGCTGTTATTATAAAGCCACGAGCTCCTAATTATACAAAATATCACTTCTTATTTGTTTTCTTCATTGCTGAAGATCGTGCTCGCGTCTTGAAGGACTTTGATGGTGTCGCTGACTGGCTTCATCAAGAACACTCTGTCTTCACTGCGTCAAGGCAGCGGTAACAGTTAGTCCCGTTGGCCTCTTGATCTGGTCTGACCTATAGAGAATACGAAGAACAGGGCGTAAAGTTCTTCATCCTTTATAGAAAAACGAAGATCCTCTGACCAGACGGGTGTTGTGCCTGGTGGGCTACTGCCCGACAGTTGTTGTCGGGTTCTCTATTAAATAACTTAAATAATAACAAACTATAAAAGGGCGTCAAAAAACTCTTTCATTGTGTCGAAGATGGCGCAGTAGTAGTTTTTGTAGTATGTTGTTTTGTACTATGTTATGACTTTTTGTAATTTCGCTAAGACCAAAGCGTAGATAAAACACCCCGTGTTGTTTTCCGACCTCTTTCCTCAGTACAACATTTTTTCCGAATTTATCAACTTGCTACCGGGCGATAACAAAGCAATTATTTCAAGTAGACCACTTACAGGCGAAAAACAAGACAGAAAAATGTTGATAAAGCCCCAATCACAACTCATAATCACTGTGCACGTACAGTAGTTATGACCAAAGTAACTGAGGATTTTTTGATAAGAAATCGTGGAGAGCCCGCGGGTTAAGAATAGGCTTATTAATTCGTTTTGCTACACACTGGACTATTTAAAATAACACTTAAGTAATGTAGAATTAAGAGATTGGGTTCTATTTTAGGTTACAGGAAGTTTTCGGTGACTCAAACAGACCAGCAACTTTCGAGGATTTGTCTCATCTGAAGTATCTGGACGCGGTGATCCGGGAGACGCTGCGTCTGTACCCCCCTGTACCCGTCATCACCAGGAAAGTTGAGAAGGATGTTGTTTTACGTAAGTTAGATTTCGCAATTGCTAATTGCAATTCTATACCTTTTTACACCTTCTCGGCCGGACGTTTTATTTGGATTTTGGGCACACGGAGAAATGTTGACTTGGGTAAAACTCCAGGCAAGCAGAAGTATGAAATCATTGAAACAAGAAATGCAATCTTCAGTGAGTGCAATAATAACTGCTTCCATTCATAATTGTTTAGGCATTAGTAACCATCACACTGAGCCCAGTAAAACTGCTTGACAATTTAAATTTCTTCTGACGACCACTTTGTCAAAAAGCTAAATTTTGATTTCTTCACAGCCACAGGTATCAAACTCGTGCCCGATACTGGAGTAGTAGTGAACATCTGGGCGTTACACCGTAACCCTCGGTACTGGGGAGACGACGCGGAGCTGTTCCGACCTGAACGGTTCATCGACACGTCGCTCGCGCATCCTGCTGCCTTCATGCCGTTCAGCCACGGACCAAGGAACTGTGTTGGTGAGAGAAAAGCTTCATAAAGATAATGTGGTACTAGGTTGAATAACAAACCCGCCTACAAATGCTCACCAATTCGGATATATTTCAATTTGCCTCCATGAGTGATGATAGCTACTTAACATCAGGCGTCTCCATGGAGTCTATATTGCCTTCTTGGTGCTTTGATGCTAACATTTCTAACTGCCTTAAAAGAAGATAATAGAATAGATTATTCTTCATTACGTAAACCAAACATTTTTATTTTTCTAGCCTGCTCTGTCCCACTCCCGGGCACAGGCCTCCTTCCACTCTTTACATTTATCGCGAGCCCACGCGCATACAACTAATATTGATAAAAAAAGAAAATATTTCATAAAGGGTGCCTCAATATGGCCTAATCGCTAAAGGCGATCTTTTACGGACCATTCGACGAATTACAGAGAGACAATACTGCAGGTAGTCTGTGGTGATGCGTAAATAATGTTATGTGAAAATATAATTAGGAGAAATTATGGTATGCGAAATTATATTAGATCTTAAAATTTTATGTTTACCTACGCGACAAGTAATTATTTTCTTATCTCTCAGGCTACCAGTACGCTATGATGTCGCTGAAGACGGTGCTGTCAACAGTGCTGCGGCGATACAGGATCCTACCGGCTACTGCACCTAACAACGGCTCTGAACACCCGCCGCTGCGTCTTACGTTTGATCTCATGATGAAGGATAAGGACCACTTTCAAATTCGAATAGAACCTAGATAATAGCAGTTAATAAATTAAACACTGTTTTAAGCTTTCACGGTTACTTACGGGATATCTTCCGTGATTATCAGTTAATGTGAGCTCCCGATAATTTCGCCGCTACAGCAATGCGCCATGATCGCGGGAAGACATCTCGTATGTGACCGTATAAGTGTTGTTAATAAATTGTATCTCTACAAACCGCTAATAAAATCGTGACGCGATGATTTGAGTTTTTAATTTCATATTATCTATAAGCGTTAGTTTGTTATAGCGGAACTGTTTTAGATTAGCCCTATCACAGCCATTTTACTCCGAGACTGTTGTCACCTTATAGTTGAAAGGAGAGCAGGTGTCTTCTTATGAACCGCTACACAAAAGTTATGGTTTATAAGAAATTCACTTCTAAAGCTGTAAAATTAGTATCGCTCCCAGAAAAAAGAATAAGAACGTGAACAAAGCTGTTTATTATGATTTAAAAATAAAAATTTAAGTTCAATAAGTTCATTAAATCTCTATCAGCCAGGCTTGGACAAGGAAAATGTTAGCTTTTAATTGTAACGCTGTCAACCAGAGGTGGCTATTGTAAATGTTTGAATAAGTTGTAGCCGTGTCCACCAACGGTGGCTACAGTGAATTATTTTAATAACGATTCTCACTGGCCAATCCCCGGGGACACTGGTAATTATTTTTAAAAGTTGTGACACTATCCACCCGGGGTGGACAAGCAGGGGGTGGACTGTTGTAATAATCGTAATATTTGAAGTAAAAGGAGAAATATTCTACGGAAGCCTGTGTCCAACAGATCGCACATGACCGGTTGTTTTTATTCTCTTCTTCCTCGTTTTCTATTGACTGAGGGTCGTGACCACACGAAATCGTTGCCTTCTCCACCAACGCTCTCCATGCTGGACAGTTTTCGACCATGCGGACAGATGCCTGGATATTTCCTCTGCAGACTTCCTTCATCGCATCTGTCCATCGGGTTGGTGATCTACCATGGCCCCTGTTTTTAATAAACTATAAAAAACAACTAGAAGAATCGTCAGAACCGTCAATATTGTCAAGCATTATCTGGGTGATTTTAATGGTTACCAATACCTGTACAGTTATGAATGGAAGCATTTAAAATTACACTTACACTTACTTACTTTGATCTTCTTGTTTGAATGATTTTATTCTGGCTCTTGCCTGCAGTTTTTTACCTATGTGGAGCCCACGTCAACGTGTGCCAAACATCTAAGTTCGTCCAGCCGCTAAAGTGTGAAACGGTAAGAAACAAACTGATAGATATATTATCGCTCTATAATATTTGTATGGATTGAGTTTGCTCATTTTTATTTTATAAAAAGAATTATATTTAGGTATTATTTATTTTAAAAATCACGTCGTCGTCGAAAATTTTGAAAATACACACTATATATACTCACTATATATCAGAAAATACTCACTATATATCAGACCGTCATTTCTGTCTTAACTTGTACAAGCAGACCATGACGCGTTTGATTTGTGTGGGATGACGGGTGAGCATTCGCCGAGAACCTGCGTGTCTATTGTGCATAACGTCGCTTACGGTGTGAAAAAAAAACAACAATTGAATCTTTGTTGTAGATTTAATAAGAATTAGATAAGTTGTAAAACAAATATTTTACGCTTTAACAAAAGAAATATTAAAACAATAAAAAACTATAAATAGGCTCATATAACGGCGAGTACAGATTGATAAAATGAAACACAAAAAGGCACTTTGATACAAATTCGCCAAGATGTCGTTTAACATTCCTGCTTCATTCCGGATGTTGAGAGGGCTCGTTTATATTATATTAAGGCGGATAGATTGTTTGGATACCTTTGGACACGCTCGCGAGCGGTCAGCGAGTATTTCACGTGCAAGTTATAACGTCCTCTCGTGGTCACGAACAGTGTCGTTTGCAGGATTCAATTGCTTTGCGTTCCATGGACGCAAACATCTGCATCCACGCATAGAATGTGACGCGTCCATAGCCATTCAAGACGCCTAGCGAGGACGGTTCGTGCTCGTCTGTAGGTGTGGAATCACCTTTACAAGTTATAACGTTTCAATTTTTACGCACTCGCACGGGCTGATGGTTATAGGCTCACACGCTACAACATGGAACTTAAATATAACTAATGTAGCTAAATGTAGGTGTACTGTTGGGCCACTTCCGCCTAAACCATTGAATATTACAAATTAAGTTCTAGGTTCTATTCGTATTTGGAATCCATCTTTATCCTTCATCATGGTACCGAACGTGAGGCGCAGTGGCGGGTGTTCGGAGTCTTTGTTAGGTGCAGTGGCCGGCAGGAACCTATAGCGTCGCAGTACTGTTGACAGCCCCGTCTTCAGTGTCATTGTAGCGTACTGGTAACCTGAGCAACCAACACAATGCATTAGTATCACTTCTTGGTGCATACAAGTACTTCACCTGTTTGCTTATGCGTGCGGTAAAAGGCCCCACCAAGAAAGGCTACCTAAGAAGTTGGATAGCTCAGACCTCATTTCTGTCGAAAGCACCGAACTGCGATGCTTAATTGTTTTGATTTAGTGTAATGTAGTGTTTCCTCTTTAACATCGTAACGAGGCCTATTGAGAACTTCAACGATTAAATATTTATCTGGTGACAGCGAAAAGCTCAAGATTAAACTATCAGTGTGCGCATACACTGTTTTAGAACGCGGTTGAATATAAAGAGGTTATGTCTTTTTTCTCACCGATACAGTTCCTCATTCCGTAACTAAATGGCATATAGGCAGCGGGATGCGTAAGCGGTGTGTCGATGAACCGTTCAGGACGGAACAGCTCCGCGTCATCTCCCCAGTACTTAGGGTTTCGGTGTAACGCCCAGAGGTTCAAAAAAACTCCGGTACCGGACACGAGTTTCATGCCTGAGGCTGTGGAAACAGTAAAAAGACGACTATCAAAGGTTCGTTCTGTAGATTTTGCCTACCCGCATGGGAAAAGACGTTAATTTATGTATACATATATACGGTGTTTTAATACAAAAACTTACGCAGTATAATATCATTTTCAACTTTCCTGGTAATGAGAGGCACAGGGGTGTACAGCCGCAGCGTCTCCCGGATCACCGCGTCCAGGTACTTGAGACGAGGCAAGTCCTCAAAAGAAATCGGCCTGTCCGAGTCACCAAACACTTCTTGCAGCCTGGCAATATTATTAGCATTATTTAAAAACTTTAGGATAGGAACGTTTCGTTCTGTTGTTTTAATAACTTACTCTTTATAGACCTTGTCCTGCACTTCAGGATATCTTGAAAGCATAACGGCTGTGAAAGATGCCCCGACTGCTGAAGTATCAGTAGCAGCAAACAATATAACCATCAGCTCTTCAAGAATTTCGACATCCGTGTACCCTTCGTCACCACCGGATGACCTTATCAGACTTTCTAGGAATGTATTTGGGCTTCCGTTTGATAGATCTGAAATTGATGAAGGCCGCAATAATATCACAATATAAAACAAAACAACGCAATTAATTTTATATGAGCCTAAAGTGATCGAAAGATTGCCATGAAAATCAAATTAAAGAAGACGTAATAAAAGTCTTATTTATTTTTCAGGCATTAAGGCAATCACATGGAAAACAAATACCTGTAAACAAAGTAGACTGCACTACTAAACGCACTTATAATATTTTTAACTAAACTACCCAACCCAAATCAGCTTGAGTTCATTCTCCAAATCCAAATCATCTTTGTTTAAAAACAGTATTATTGTAACAATAACTCTGTACATCATGTAACTTTGGATCTTATTAAACTTACTTTCAAAGTGTTCTTGGCTGTTCTTGTTTTCTTTCATTTCTCTTCGCTTCTTTCTTATTAGCTATAATTAAAAAGCCTTTGTAATTATTATTGTCTGTGAAACTGCATTAGTATTGAATAAAATTTTGCGTTTGAGCTTGCTCTTTCTCATTTGGCTAAATTACTTTACCTCAGTCACGAAATCCCACATCATTTTTACGTCCTTTGTCTGTTTTGAGTAAACTGGCAAGTTCTTGTAGACCAGGTCACTATGCAACCATGGCTGACAAATCCGATCACCTATTCTTTGAAACGCAGCCGCAAATGCTTTCAAGAAAGGATGGTCTGTAGCTTTTTGTGCCTCTATTTGACAGCCCAGTGTTGTCTCTGTAATTGTTGTGCAAATATAATTCGACCCTCTTTACCAATAGTGGGTTGAATGAACATTGTAAAACACTACAGAATTTGAGTTCTACTTATTGAAAGTATTAAGAATAAATCCTCGGTGGTCCAATCAAGACAATATTTAGACAAAGGCATACAGTTTATCATCATATTATCATCATCATCAGCCTATAATGTTCCCACTGCTGGGACACTGGCCTGCTCTCTATGAAAAGGAGTGGGCCACCACGCGAGCCCAGTGCGGATTGGTAGATGTCACATGTCTTCGAATTTTTAGTTCTAGGACATGCCGGTTTCTTCACGATGTTTTCCTTCCCCGTTTTTGACGGCAGCAGATATCATCATATAACAGTCAATAAGTTGTACCTAAAGAACTTTGCGTATTATTTGTCTATAATCTATAGCTCCTGCCAAAGAAGAACATAGTTTTATTTTACAGAGTGATTATTAAGGCATTACCAGCAGTCGAATCCATAGTGTAGGCACTAAAGAACTTCCAAGCAGAAAATGAATCGGTCCGTGCCATTTTCCCTATCTCTTGCGCTAGAACGGCACTCTGTTTCGCAAATATGGACATGAAACTCTTCAAATTTTTTATGCTGAAGCTTGGGCTTAGGATTTTTCGACGCGGTCGCCAGATTGACACTGTAATATTAAGGTTACAATCAATATTTTAAATTTACTGTTACGTATTGTTCAGTTAATATTGTTCTTTATATTCTTTACCTGGAGCAAATATGGAACCATTTCCAATAAATACTTTTACCAGATTCACAATATCGTCCTTCTCAAGACATGTCTTTAAAACGAACTCTGCATCTTCAGGATTTACTGTCACTGTAAAATAAACTAAATAATTAGAAAGTTGTCATTGGTTGTTCCTATGACATCTGAATTTTACGTACTATAATTTTATTGATAGTTAACAAAGACATGTTAAACTTACTCGTATATAAATAATTTCCAAGCCACAGGGATGTCAAACCATTTTCATTTTTTATTGCTTCTCGGCCAAGAGTACAGAAGGCATTCATTTTTGCTACAACAACAAATAGAGGCATATTGATGTAAGATTAAATCTAAACTCGATGTAAATTAACATTTTGAACAAGAAGCAATTAGAATATAAAACAATCAAAAAACCTAAACTTTGAAAATTGCTCGAGACATTTTAAAGGAGTTCTGCAAGGATAAACTCTGGGGCCAATTCTTTTTCTTATTTTTAATAACCAATTTCCCTTTCCTGATTTCGACAATATAATTATTTTATATGATGTTCCGTTGTCATTCTTTACTTTTGTAAATAACGGGGCAGGACAACTAGTAAGATGCGGTAATTACAGTTGAAGTAAAGCTGTGACCCAGCGACTGTTGTTTGTCCGGTGGCGACATGGTACAGATGACATGATTGGCGTGGGGGAAAACACCTGGTGAGGCTGAAGATAGGCACAAAAAAGAAAGGTCTAACGTATGCCTAGCAGTAGATAAATTCATGCCGTGGACGCTGACGATGAAAAGTATAATTTTAAGTGGGTCTGTACTTACTGTGATTATTGCCAACGAACAAATAACTATGTCCAATAAAAGGAAACGTCCTAATACCAGAATTAAGTTGTTTACTTAATTTGTAAACATCTCTTTTTGCCCAACGTTGGTATAGTAACAGAACGATAGCGATTAGTATTAATAATTCTACCAACATGGTAGCAAAATAACTGTGTTGACGTTTTCGAGAGTGGAAAATAAGTAATAAGCTGTCCCTGATAAATAACAATGTATAATAAATACACAAAATTAACACTTTTTTACTATTTATGTAGGGATAGATGTACACGTTGTAACACACAAATGATTTGAGCCTAAATGATAAAGAGTACTTGATAATAAGTTTTTTTTATGTATAATGGCGAATTAATTAATTTATATTCTTAAACTAGCACAGCGCTAGTTTAAGAATATCCCGCGACTTCGGCTGCGCGGATTTCGTTCTTTTTATCTTATACGTTCTTATAATCTTCTAAAAAAGTATTCTTATAATAAGTTTATTTTAAGAAGTTCATAGCATTTTGTTCTCGGTTTTTACCCCGATAAGATACCAGATTCACAAAAAAAAACATCAACCATTTTTTTCCTAAGCCTAGTTTTAATTTGTAGGATGTACACACAGCTGTATTAAGTTCTTACCCCTCCAAAAGACATGTGCGTTCAAATCCGTGTTGGGCCTAGTTGGTTTTTATATTTTGCAAAAATATTTTATATTTATTAATTTATTGCTTAAGTGTTTTTTTTTTTTTCAAAAAACATTTATACTTTTCTCTTAGACCCCACTCTTTCTAGTGGGGCGTTTAGTTAAATATTTAATATATGATGTAGATACTTAGGTTTATTTGTTTCTGGGCAATATTGTTGCTTGATAAGCAAGACAGAAAAAAAAATTGAATTATATATTTGATCAAAGATTTCGTACAGAAGTACAAACATATTATGTAAATACAAATATAAACCTTTCAGAAAAAAGTACTTTTAAAATTTTACTTTATTGTTATTCGTTTCTCAATTAAAATAAATTGAACTGTTGAACAAATGAGATGAAAAATTCTCACCAGTTCGACGATCGAACTAATGAATCGAAATAGTGTGAACAAACCGTTAAATCGCTGCCGGTATTCGTAAGACGTAGCTCGGTGAAGCGATGCATGGTTAGAATCCCGGTCGAAACATTGACTTCTTTTTGAAAGTATTTGAAACGAATTCTATTTTGTAACAGCGTAACATTTTAAAACTTGACGGGTTAGTACATACTGACGCTGTCTGTACAACACACAAAGATACAAACGTTAACCCCTTTTGAAATTTAGAAACACAAATAATGTCAAACTTAATTTATTATGATACTCGGGGCCGACCCTGGTTTCGCTCCGGTAGCTCGACATGCATAAAGATTATGAGCGTTGAGGGGTATTATTGACGCCATTTTTAGTTTACTGCTACAGTTCAACTACTTAGTTACTTAGAGGTTTGTTTTACGATAATAATAGAATTAACTATATAATTGTTAAGGTACCACAATGTAGGCTTGATTAATTTGAACGTTCGAATTTGACATTTCAGAAACTACTGTAGCGACAAACAAAAAACAACTTACTACAAAAAGTACTACAGCGCCATCTATGACACGACGGAAGAAAAATCATAATCGAACATCTCACATGCAAAGTTTACATCGACTTAAGAGTATATAGAAAAACCCGACTACAAATGTCGGGCAGTTGCCTGCCAGACATAACACCTGTCTGGTCGGAGGATCCTCCCTTTTCAATGGAGTATTGAGGAACTTGACACCCTGTTCCTCATACTCCTAAACTGGTGACCCCGAAATGGACGTCAGCGCAGCCTTCGAGCAACGTGACGTCATCATCATCAACATCACTTCCTCAAGCCTTCGAGCAGCGATGCTCTCAGCCAGCCAGCTTCAAATGGGTATTCCTGACCACCAGCATGCAGCGGAAGCGCATTCCTGGCCAGCACCCTCAGCCTCTCTTCAAGCGACCATGGCACACTGCACTTTCGGCCGGTCGAGAGCTTCTACCTCCCGGTCGGCACCTCTCTGGCTGTCCGCCACATCGCGGCGCTGCACCACGTCCGACGCACTGGAGCAATCGCAGCGCCGGCCCCGACTCACTGGGGTTCGCCTCACCACCGCAGACTGTTCCGACTCACAGTGAACACTGCGACAACGAGCTTATAAAAAACTGGCATGGCAAAAATACGACCTCCGGTCTCCGGGGGGAGTGATGTAGCGACAAACAAAAAGCAACTTACTACAAAAAGTACTACAGCGCCATCTATGACACGACGGAAGAAAAATCATAATCGAACATCTCACATGCAAAGTTTACATCGACTTAAGAGTATATAGAAAAACCCGACTACAAAAGTCGGGCAGTTGCCCGCCAGACATAACACCTGTCTGGTCGGAGGATCCTCCCTTTTCAATGGAGTATTGAGGAACTTGACACCCTGTTCCTCATACTCCTAAACTACCAATTAAGTTCTGGTGTTACACGTTTCAGAGCAAAGTACAATAATTGGCCGTGTGAAAAACAACAGCGGTTTTTTGCATCCGCTATAATGCGTAGCGATTCGGCCCACCTGTAGTGTGATTATTCGTACAACATAATGGGAGTAATCAATAAAATCCCTTAATACTTGATTAGCTAATTTTGGGTGTTCGAATACATAACCTCCCACTTTTTTATAATTCGGTTAAAACAGTGTCAAAGTGTATCTTCGCCCTAACAATAAAATGCCTGATCAATACACCATAATAATTTAATGCACCATAAAGTAATCCATTCACACACATAATCATACCATAAAAAATGTGATTTTAGTTCTAATACAGTAACTACAATAAAAGCTATTCTTCCAACAGTTACAAGCACTGCAGGGGATCAGCATCGCTTCAAATTGAGCCGTTGGGGATTGTTCTTTGAAACTCCTCAGAAAGTATTGGTACTTACTGTGTTTAAACTGCCAACTTGAGGCGTAAAAAGTAAATTGGAATATGCTAATCCGGTGCAGTGCTTATAATGTTTTAATTGCAATGTTCAGCCGTTTATAGTCTCTTTACAAGCTGTAAGGTGAAATTGTCAACATCCTTCATCATGACGTCGAATTTGACCCTCAAAGGTTTCAGGTCTTCAGTAGCGGTGGCTGGCAGGATCTTGTACTGACGTAGGAGAGCCGACATCGCTGTCTTCATAGACATCATCGCGTATTGATAACCTGGAATAACAGAATAATAAATTCATATGTATAAAATTCAAAGTCCTGACTGACTGACTGAGGTATCAGTCAATCATTTTATTATCAGGTTAATAAGGCCCATAGATAAAATACACAAATAATCAAATTACACTAATAAACGAATACATATAAAAAATCTTAATTAAACTATAACTAAACACGTAACGTTGTCGGCGTCGTGTTTTGCTGCGTGGTGTCGCGTAACCGTCCTCGGAAACGTCGATATACGTCACCTCTCAACGCACAGCCTAAACCGCTGGTCCTAGAGACCTGAAATTTGGTGGGTGTGTTCATTGTGAAGAGTCAGTACCCACTAAGACAGGGTTTTTCGAAATTCTACCCCTAAAAGGGTTAAAACAAGGAAAGAACGATTGTATGCAAATCGGGCATTTTTAAAGTTAGAAGCATGAAATTTTATAAACAACAGAAGCTTGTTAGAGATATTAAATACTTATTATAGGGTTTTTGAGAATCTTCCCTCTAAGAAGGTTAGATAGGGGTTGATAGTTTATATGCGGAATCTGTCATTTTTGGATTAAGAAGAATGAACTTAAATATTGACGTTTCTGAGCAAAAATAAATGAATACGTATTTTATCGTTTTTGGATTTCGACCCCAAACGGTAGAAAAGGGGTAGAAACATTAGTATAACAAAAATGGTCTGATCAGCTTCAAATTTACTACTTGAGTTTCTCGATTGAATTGATAAACACGTATTTCAACGTTTTTGAAATTCCAACCCTCAGACGACAAAAGAGGAGGCAATTTTATTTATTTTTGTTTTGAAATGTTAGCACGTTTGTATGGACAAATACGTTAAAAAAACTTTATATACATACTACTAAGGCATCTGACACATTTGCGCGAAGGACACTTACGTGAACCCATTTTCGCGAAAAGACATTTGCGCGCATGGAACTTTGCGCAAACGGACACTCGCGCGACTGGACACTTGCGAAACTTAATGGCTTCATAGGCGTCGTTTTCGTGTTTTTCGGGGTCGTTGATAACGAAATGAAAATCTAAGTTGGCCCCGAGGAAAACTTTCGGTTTCACGGGTGTCGTTTTTGTGGTTTTCGGGGTCGCAGACAATGCAAAAGAACTGTGAAAAGATCAAGATGGCGCCGACGAAATTTTTATGTTTTTTCTTAATGGTGTCGTTTTCGTGGTTTTTGGGGTCACTGACAATGTCTTCCTTTCATTTTTTCTGTAACAAGCAAGACTTTCAAAGTTCCTCTACCAATTATTTTAAGTGGGAAGAAGACCACGCAACAAAAACACCTAAACAACGTAGCTATGTTACTTTTTTTATTAAATTTATAGATGTATGAATTGTGAATGAATTTGAATGATAAGTTACTCAGAAGAATTGGTTTTCCAAACAATGGTGTGCGAAGCAATTAACGTGACATAAAAAAAAAACGTGATAAACAAAAAATAATTTTAAACGCCAAGTCAAGGACAAGGCCAGATATTATATAATTTAAAACAGATATCTTCATTAAACAGGAAAGCGGGTGGGGGGCAACCAGGCAACAAGATTAGAACAGTAAAAAGACAATGGTAACAATAAAAAATATTCTTAATTTAGTATATCTATACAAATAAAAAACAATTGAAGTGTCTGTTTGTAATTTCAAAATGACAGCTTTTTACTGAATGCATGTGTCAATATGTTTCTGTATGGTGTCGGACGTAAAGAATAGCACCATCCCATTTCTTCCCGTGGGTATCGTAAGAGGCGACTAAGGGACTTGCCAGAGAATGGGTAGCAGCGTTCTCTGTGTTTTTGTAACAACCGTACTGCGATCGCCAACGCGTCTGCCAAGCGTAGCGATTATGGCAAAACCCCTCATGTTATGTCAATGTGGCGACACTTGGGGGAGGCCTATGTCCAGCAGTGGACGTCTTTCGGCTGAAATGATGATGATGATGATGTGTCAATATATAAACGCTTGAACGTTACGTTGTGTACTATATTAGTATGTATGGACGTTCAAGCAGAACATTTTGTTTTTACTTTTTTCTTTCTTTCTGTTTGTTCCGGCTAATCTCCGAAACAGCTGGACTGATTTTGACGGAACTTTAAGGGGCAGCTTCTTTTATTTTAGAAATGTGAAGGTTCCGTTTAAAGCGAAATTGCTAACATAATCCGACTCAATTATTTATTTTCACAATTATTTATAGCGGACGAAGGTCGCGGGAAACTGCTAATTTTTTTATGTTATAAACTGTGACTAGTGGTGACGACGAGTTTGTTTGTTTGTGTGTATGTTTGTGTGCATGTCTACTTGAGGTATGTGTGTGAGTTGAAGAATGTTCAGGAAGGGTTTGCAGAGATGGCGAGCGTCAAGTGATGTTCTGTGCCTGTCATTTATTGCTTTCGGTGGTACGAAATAGATAAAAGAATTTTAACCGCTTCTCTCTCTGACATTGCCTGACCTTATGCAGGGTCAAGTTATTTATATGTTGCTGTTTGTTTGTTAATCTTGTAGTATATTTGGGAGCTTTGGGCACGATAGTGTCGTCGCGCAAGTGCAGTACGACACTGAACAGATTCACAGATAAAAGCCATTAAACCGATTGCCTTTCCTGCCCTCCGACATGATGGTGGCGGCATGTGAACTGAACTCGTACGAAAGTTGCCAATAATAATTATGCTCGTCGACTTTTGTATGCAGGCTCCATTACGCATTTATATTTACAAAACTAAAACTACTACTACTACTTTTTAAAACTAGTTAAGCACTTAAGTTATTTCACCTAGCTTAATGACTTAAGTTATTTCCTTACCAATACAAGCTCTCGGTCCATGGCTGAACGGCATGAAGGCAGCTGGATGTGTGAGCGGAGTATCAATGAACCGTTCAGGTCGGAACAGCTCCGCGTCGTCTCCCCAGTAACGAGGGTTGCGGTGTAACGCCCAGATATTGATCACTAACCCGCAATCCTCGACTAGGGTTACTCCTGATGCTGGAAGGGAGTTTTTAAAAACGGAATTAAGAGTATTGTCATACAAAGTTTGAGATATAAGGATCATGTCCAAAAATATAATAATGTAGATAGGGAATGATGAATGGCCAAATTGGGTGTTAGGTTAATTTAAGGTGCCTATACTTGACCTGGAGGCGAAAGCCCTCGCAACACTACACCAGTGGCGCGAGGTAGCCAAGGATCGGGGTGAAAGGCTGGTGCAGCGACAGATAACGCTGTACCGGTGTCAGCTCCGACAGGTCATGGTGGCGGAATGGCGGAGGAGGCTTGACCTTCCCTCCACCGGCCTCGACTCAATCGAGGCGATCCGGCCAGTAATCGACAACTGGCTCGGGAGGAAGCACGGCTCCCTGACGTTTCGGTTGACCCAGGTGCTCTCGGGGCATAGTTGCCCCCCGACGCAAGTGTGCGAGGGAACACAGGTTTGGTTTCAGTCAGTACGAGTTTGACAGACCCGTCCACTCTCCCCAGGGCGGGGGAAATCCATCGAGGATTTACAAATCGTTAAATAAAAAAGTTACCTATACTTACGCAAAGTAACATCCTTATCAACTTTCCTTGCAATGATTGGCACTGGTGGATACAACCGTAACGATTCTCTAATCACAGCATCCAGATATCTTAGTCTGGGAAGATCCTCAGCACCAACATGTCTCTTGGAATTTCCGAAAACTTCCTGTAGTCTGAAGAAAAAAGTAATTGTAATAAACCGTCTCTTTCATGGCAAACAAAAATGGTAGAAATATTTGTTAACAACATATTTTCGGTTTGTGGAAAACATTTTTTTGGTGTCGCCTTCCAGCATCATGTACTAGTAGTGCGAAGGAAACATTTTTTCAAACTGCTTGTTACACAAATGTTTATTAATTCTCTCAGTAATCCAGTAAATATTAATTCAGTAAATGCTATTACTAATGAATTATTGATTTCATATACTTACTCTTGATAAATCTTCTCCTGTACATCGGGATATCTGGCCAGCAACATAGAAGTGAAGGCAGTGCCGACTGCCGAGGTATCAGTACCAGCCAGTACAAGAACCAGGGTTTCTTCTCGCAGTTCCATGTCGGTGTAGCCATGCTCTCCTCCCGAAGTATCCATGAGGAGCTCTAGGAAAGTCTTGAGACCGTCGTGTTTCATGTCTGGAACAAAAATAAAGGTATTAATGATTACTTGTTTTCTTTTCTTGTTTCTCCCACTTCGCCTAGTTACCTCGCACCCCACTTTCAATACTATTTTTGGGCCAACCATAATAGGAGTTTGCGCTCTTCGCATAACCGTGTTCTTAAATGATCTCACCGCACTGACTTCATGCACCGATCATTCTTCGTCCAATCTATTTATCTGTGGAACGCGCAAACAGGATGCTACGAATCGCCTATCTTTTAAATTAAAGTTCGAGAATTAAAAACTGAAGAGTTTGATTGTTTCCTTGAACGCGCTAATCTCAGGAATCTATACTTACTAATATTATAAAGCTGAAGAGTTTGTTTGCTTGAACGCGCTAATCTCAGGAACTACTGAAAAATTCTTTCAGTGTTAGATAGCCCATTTATCGAGGAAGGTTATAGGTTATATATCATACGCTACGACAAAAAGGAGCGGAGCACCGATGAAAGATGTTTCAAAATCGGAGGTTTTATTTTCCTTTTGAGAGCTTCCGCTGCGTGCGCTGCGTAAACGGTCAGTTTCGCAAAAATCATGTATGACAGAAGGGATCCTTTCTTTTCGCATAATGTTCTTTGTCCTAATATACTTCGGCATAACGGTTTTGGCACAATTTGTTTTGGCATAATAATACTTCGGCATAATTTTTTTAGGCATACATTTTATGTTGGCATAATCATCTTAAAGACTAATTTGTTTTGGCATAAATTTGATTCGCATAACGTTATTAGGCCTAATGACTATTCATCATTTCATCATCATTTCAGCCCAAAAGACGTCCACTGCTGGACATAGGCCTCCCCCAAGTGTCGTCACATTGACATTTTGGGAGGGTTTTGCCATAATCGCCACGCTTGGCAGGCGGGTTGGCGATCGCAGTACGGTTGTTACAAAAGCACAGAGAACGCTGCTGCCCATTCTCTGGCAAGTCCCTTAGTCGCCTCTTACGACACCCACGGGAAGATATGGGATGGTGCTATTCTTTAGGTCCGACACCATACAGAACAAATGACTATTAGCATAATAATATTTAGGCATACAATTAATATAAATAACAAAACAATTTTCATGGAAATGATTCATAACATTATGTAACTTAATGATTTTTCAATCGCGAGATAACTTTTATCTGAAGAATATATTAGATATAGTGAGACTTTGGGTGGAAATGGTGGTGGTGAACTTGTAGTGCCCCATACATAATTCTGATCAAACCAATTTGCTAAAGATTCTGTAACGATTAAATAATATTGTTGGTTAAAAATTTAATATGCTGTGCAACAAAAGTTAGTGACAGAACCGAATTGCTGCAAAACCGACTCCACGTAGTCTTGTTTGTCCTACCCCTAGAGTGTAATTTAAAATCGCGTAGGTGCATAGGGACAAGGCGGCCCGCGGGCTGCGGAGCAGGTGGCTGCGAGCGAGCCGCCGCGGCTGAGGCTGGCCGGCGAAGCCGGCCAACAAGCCGAAGCTGCGTTGGTGAGCGAAAGCCGTCTGCGACGATTAGCAGGCGTGGGGCCGCCGGAGGCCCGCAGCGCCGGAGCCGTGACAGTAACCCTGCCTGCTGCATGTTGCATGCTCGCTTTAATGCTGCATGCTTGCTTGTTTGCTGCATGCAGCATGCAAGCAAGCATAGAAGCAAGCGTAAATAAATTTATGCTTTAGGATATTATGCTTAAAAAAGTTATGCTTTAGAACTTTATGCTTTATAAATTTATGCTTTAGAATATTATGCTTAATCATTATTATGGTTAGAGAAATTATGCTTAAAAAAATTATGCGTAAGCTGTTATGCGTAATTATATTATGCGAAAATATAATTATGCCAAACAAAATTATGCTAAGTTATATTAGGTCTTAAAATTTTATGCAAATAGATAGGGAACCATGACAGAATTGTTTCCCTTTAAAAGTTCTAAAAAAAGACCGCGACAGCATATGTCTATCTTTTAAGGTTGACTCGTCATCATCATCATCATCATTTCAGCCGAAAGACGTCCACTGCAGCTGCTGTACATAGGCCTCCCCCAAGTTTCGCCACATTGACAAAACATGGGGGGGTTTGCCATAAACGCCACGCTTGGCTGGCGGGTTGGCGATCGCAGTACGGTTGTCACAAAAGCACAGAGAATGCTGCTGCCCATTCTCTGGCAAGTCCCTTAGCCGCCTCGTACGACACCCACGGGAAGATATGGGATGGTGCTATTCTTTACGTCCGACACCATACAGAGCAAGGTCGACTCACTATAACTTTTTTATGCTAACCAAATTTGTTCTAAAATAATGCATTATTTTCGAAAGTGTTTTTATAAACATGATATTAATCCTTATCCAAAAAAAATACGTTATCCATCACAAATATTTAATTTAAAACCAAATTGCCCTTTGCATCATTCGATTTCAATGAATATCTTAGGAGATATCGCAGTTTTAAAATAATCTTTACTAATATTATTTGCCAGAGAATAGGCAGCAGCGTTCTTTGTGCTTTTGTAACAACCGTACTGCGATCGCCAACCCGCCTGCCAAGCGTGGCGATTATGATAAAACTCCTCAAAATGTCAATGTGGCGACACTTGGGGAGGCCTATGTCCAGCAGTGGACGTCTTTTGGGCTGAAATGATGATGATGATGATGGATATTATAAAGCTAAAGAGTTTGTTTGTTTGATTGCTTGAATGCACTAATCTCAAGAACTACTGATCCGATTTGAAAAATTCTTTTAGCGGAGCAGCGATGAAAAATGTTGCGAAAACGGGAAAATGTAACGAAGACCAAGTTGCGCGGGACAGCTAGTATTTTATAGATATACACCTACCACTGTTTGTCTCTGCATCACCCAAGATTGACTGGTAGAAAATGCTTATGGCATTAACTCCGCCTCTGTACAACGTGCTTGAAGTGTTAAATAAATAAATAAATTACTAAATTGATCGCGTTTTGTTTTCATTTAGTTGCCATTATCGTCTCCCCTGAGGACTTGAGGAGCGTATGGCTATAAATAATAACAGCTATTTGGATCAATCTTCTGGCTAAGCCGCACTTGGCTAGGTTGGTCAGTGGATGGGTGAACACTCATTACATACCGAGTTTTCTCCGTGCCTTGGAAAGAACGTCAAGCCGTTGGTCCCGGTTGCCATTTGTAGTTCTTTGACAGTCGTTACAGGCAGTCAAAGGCCCGAAGGTCTGACAACCAGTCTTACCAAGGGCTAACATATTACCCTGTAGTAACAGGATTGTTCAGGTCAGATAGGCAGTCGCTACATTTCAAGTACTGGTATGCAGCTACATCCGTTTAGACTGGAAACTGACCCCAACATAGTTTGGAAAAGGTTAGGCAGATAATGATGTCATTGTCGTCTTCTTCGAAACAAGTGACACGTTCGACGAGTACTGCTTAAATACTAGCAAAAAGTATAAATGGTGATTTATATCTTACTTTGATCGGACTCAGCCATAGACACTTTCTCGTCTCTCAATGATTGTTTCTTGGAATGTATAATCTGGAAAGATACAATTGTACAATTCAAACAATGAAGCAATCCATTTACATACAAATGAGTTAGAGAACTCTATGCTTAAAACTCTTGTTCTGGAGATTGTATAAACTTGGGGTTATAGACTAAGCTCCGTATTTCAGACGTACGACGAATTTCATAACGTCAGTCAATAATCAAGCATTACTTAAAAAGTCTAAATTTATCCCATCAAATTACTTGAATATAGTTTTAAGTTATCATCATCATTTCAGCCGAAAGACGTCCAATGCTGGACATAGGCCTCCCCCAAGTGGCGCCACATTGACCGGTCCCGTGCGACTCTCATCCAGCGGATCCCCGCAACTTTTATAGTTTTAAGTAATGCTTGAATATTGAGTGATGTTTGAAATACAACCAAATGGGTGAGTTAAGTACTAAAGTCTACGAATAACATCGAATAGAAACTCGTAACAAGGCTGTCAATGATAATGGTATACAAATTCAGTAAGCCTGTATTTTTAGGGTTCCATACCCAAACGGGACCCTATTACTGAGACTTTGCCGTCCGTCCGTCCGTCCGCCTGTCACCAGGCTGTATCTCATGAACCGTGATAGATAGCCAGTTGAAATTTCTACAAATGATGTATTTATGTTGCCGCTATAACAACATATACTAAAAACAGAATAAATTAAATATTTGAGGGGCGCTCCCATACCAAAAAGTAAATTTTTGTGCGTTTTTATAAATAATGGTACGGAACCCTTCGTGCGCGAGTCCGACTCGCACTTGGCTGGTTTTTATTATTATTTAATGAGACCTACCTTGTCCACAAACTTCCAGATATAGTCCCTGCACTGTTTATGTTCTTTGTAAGCCGGTGTCATCTTATACACAGAGAGGTTGTACAACCATGGCTTGCAAAGACGCGCGGAGTCCAGTTGAGTACATCTGTCAAACGCGTGCAGGAATGGCTGCTCTGACTGCTTCTGGGAGTTCACTAAAACGCCTAGGGTTGACTCTGTATTTGTAGTGTTTTGTTCAAGTTATTTTTCAGAGTTAGTGGATGTATAAAAGTGTATTGAAGTAGATTGCAAAAGATGAGTAATAAACTCATGATCAGCCAGCTAAACTTAAGCCTAAGCTGAAAATAAAGAACGTTCGTGTAGACTTGGAAATACGATTGTTACTGGCGATTTTATGGAAACAAATTGGATGTAAGGGTCGCCGGCCACTGCCCGAGAGAGCCAATCAATACATTCAACACATTACATGCGAACATGTCAAATATTCTTACCACAAACAGAATCCATAGTATAAGTTGTAATATACTGCCATATAGAGAAGGCTCCTTTGCCTGCAGCAGCTTGTAACTGCTCCACCATGATGGAGCTCTGGCGAGAGAAGATCTCCGCAAACTGCATCAGGTTCCGAGGGCTGAAGGTCGGCGCCAGGACCTTGCGGCGGGGACGCCAGATTTTGACTGTTGAAGAATATGGCTAGAAGTTCTCTTCTATCGGCATAAACTACAATGTGGATGACTACGGTACCTATATGGGCGCCTCTCTTGCTACCTTTTGCGGCCTTTGTACCTTGGACAAAATACTGCTTGAAATCTATGCAGAATCAGCCTGCAACATTTCTACTACTTAGACAGAGGCCACCTCTCTGTCACAAGGAGTGGACAATCAGCGAAGTGTTCCAGATATTAAGATTTGTTTAAAGAAATGTGTGCCTTTACTTTGGGAGTTACGTCATACTTTCATTGTCCTCCAAAAACAAAACAGTAATATCTCGCTTATTAAATTTAAGTTCAAAATATTGGTCTTTACCTATGAAATTGCCGTTTTGTTTGAAAAAAGTTAAAGTATTTTTTTTTTCGAACTTATTTATTTCTTTTATTCAAAGTAATCAACCCTGCAATCAATGCATCTTTGCCAACGCTGTGGCAGTTTATGGATGCCCTTCTTGAAAAAATCAGCTGGACGGGAGACAACAAACTCTTCAAAGGCGTTTTGTACTGCCTCTCGGGAATTGAATTTTTTTCCCGCTAAAAAGTTGTCCAAATTTTGGAAAAAGTAATAGTCGGAAGGCGCAAGATCTGGTGAGTATGGCGGATGAGGGAGAGCTTCCAAACCCAACTCATGCAGCTTAGAGACGGTCTGTTGTGCAGTATGGGGCCGCGCGTTGTCGTGAAGTAGCAGTGGAGACGACCGATTGACCAAAGCTGGTTGCAGACGTGCGAGTTTCGCCATCATTGTGGTCAGTTCTTCAATGTACACATCTGCAGTAATGCTCTCGCCGTTTTGTAAAAAGCTATGATGAATCACACCAGCACTAGACCACCAAACTGTGACCATCACCTTTCTAGGGGTCATTTTTCGTTTTGCACATTGCTTTGGTACCGAACCAGGATCTAACCAACTTGCTGAGCGCTTTCGATTGTCAAAAAGAATCCATTTTTCGTCGCACGTAACAATTCGGTTCAAAATTCCTTCATTTCTGTGCCTGTTAAGCAGCGCAAGGCAAGTCTCGACGCGTACGTTGCGCTGGCGATCGTTAAGTTCGTGGGGCACCCATCTATCAAGCTTTTTTATCTTGCCAATCTGTCGCAAATGGACCAATATTGTTTTAATGCTAACTTCAAAAGCTGCTGCCAGCTTAGCTGTAGATTGAGTTTCATCAGCTTCAACAATCACCTTTAATTCATCATTGTTGACCAAAGTTTCCGGACGACCACGAGGTTCATTTTTCAAGTCAAAATTCCCAGAACGGAACCGAGCAAACCAATAACGGGTTGTGCGTTTGTTTGTACAGTTCTCTCCGTAAACGTCGATGATGTTACGGGTCGTTTGTGCCGCGTTGGTGCCACGACGGAACTCATATTCCATAATTACACGAAATTTCAAAGTATCCATTATGAGGAAAAATGTTGAAATGTAATGAAAATACAACGCTAATCAATAAACAAAAGACTGATTTTGTAAATAGAAAGTCATATTTTTAAAACAAAATTAATTTGAATTTAGAACTCATAGCCAATCAAAACTTTTTTTTGTTTGAAAAAGTCTGTACTGCAATACGGCAATTTCATAGGTAAAGACCTATTAGATTTTAATTTAATTAGATAGAATTTAATGCAAAAGTAAGTATTGTTATTAAATTAATACCTGGCGCAAAAATAGTTCCATTGCCAGTCATCAGTTGCAAGCATTTCAATGCATCATCCTTCTCTAGACAGGTCTTTAAAAGAAACTCAGATAATTTGGCATCAGCAGTCACTGTAAGAGAACAGATTGATCAAATTATTGTTATTACACTTATGCATGAAAATAATTGAGTCAATGAACCTCTGACCCAAACCAGGCACGATGTTATGTATGTATGACAATTAAAACCATGTTAAATCCTGGCTATCCTAGTAGACATTTTTTTGTACAGTATTACGGGGAGTCAAAAGTTACAAAAGTCTGACAACCAGTCTTACTGATGGGTATCGTATTACCTAGTACTAACTTTTTGGATTTTGAAGGTCAGATAGGAAACTGCGCTGTGTAAAATACTGGTATTAGCTATAACAAGGTTTAATAGGTTAAGAGCGTTTACGCCTTACAACATTTCAAGTTATTTTCCGAAATGACTGAACCGATTTTAATGAAACTTTATACGCATAAACAGGATACAAACAGGATCTAAACAGTTACTAAAAAACATTTTCGAAAAATAGTATTATAGCTAAATTAGAACGATAATAAAATATCTATAGAAACAGAAATTTCCAATTATCTTTTTTTTTAAACATTTCTAATAGTAGATTATGCACCGAGGGGCTAAAGTTGTGTCTTATGTCACGGGCGTCATATTGAATCTCGAGCGCAATGAAGGATTCGGGATTTAACTCACGAGCAAAGCGAGGGAGTTAATACAAGAATCCTGAATGCAGCGAGGGATTCAAGCTGGCCCAAGGCAAAGACACCTTTAGCCCAGAGGAGGATACTCTACTTTTTACACCTACTGTGAGAAAATAATAGCCATAGTACGAAAAACAAAGTATTTATTAAATAAACAAAAAGTAAGAATAACTGATTTAGAACTAGTTAGTTATATGCACTTTAAATTAATAATTTAAAGTTTCAACATTCAAAGGTGTGAAAACTTTCGATTTCTTTGATTGGTGACTTTCCGATATCCTCTTTAAAAATGCTAATAGCTTAGCGTATGTCTTGATGTCTATATTGTGTTTCATGCTTATTGTTGACCTAAGCATTGAATAAGTACACCATAGGCTACTTGACTTCTGAGTACAAGATTAATGCTGAAAATACACTAATAGAACTGGTTCCGAAATGGACTTGACGCCTTTCGTACTTTTCCATTTTTGGAAATTGTCGTAGGCTTTTATATAAGTTTCCTTTGACTTTTCCGGCAGTAAATCATTGGAAATATTATTAGCTTCGGTTGTAATGAATTTAGGAGTACAATCACTTTCATCACTCGACATTTTATAATACTTTGTTGATAAATTTAAAGTTTAAATGCCAAAAGTTCGCGCCTTTATTGCGTCTACCAATAAGTAGCCAAGACACGATCAATTCGATTTTCAAAAAAAAAAGTCTCTTCTACGGTTTTGTCGTGTGTGTCTATTGATATCACTCTCATGGAAGTGGCGTTTGTGTAAACTAAGCTTTATACAGGGCTGGTAGAATGGTTTTGGATGATTGGCTGTATGAATTTTGAATTTAGAACGTCATTGGAGACGCTCGTGAAAATAGAGTATTTTTGATAAAATGTGATAAATCGACTGTAGTACAGAACGGTTTTATTATTTATTTATTAAATCACAAAATCCACAGCAATCTTTGCGCAGTTTACTTAAAATAAATTAACTAATGTTTCAGCCAATTACTATTACGGTATTACGGCGCGGTACGGTATTTGTTATTTTTAATGCCAGTTTTAATGTGAATCCATTACTTTTAAAAAAATGGTTCGTAGTTATCTAATTATTCTTATAATTTTTGTCTTCGAAAACATGGCAACGATATGAAGAAGCAGTTGTTATGATTTTGTAGGAAATCGAGAATATCATCCACGTGTAGTAAGGGTATCGAGAATAGCTTTCCTCTTTCTGGCACCAAAGGGTGTTTGTTAGTACTATACTGCCAATTTAGCTGAGCATGTGAGATTCCAAATTCAAATCACATTATTGACCAGCGGGTCATAATGAAATCCAGTACAACATTATTGACCGGCTGTGCCCCCGGCCACTAATGACTCACTTTAGGTTAAGGTTGCTTGACATATAATTTGACATTTTCGAGCAGGTGGTGTGAAAAATGTTTTTAGTAACTTCTTAGACCTATGTACCCTGCTTATGCGTAATAAGTTTCATTAAAATCGGTTCAGTCCTTTGGGAAAATAAGGACTTGAAAGTTTGTATGAAATGCCGTAAGGTGTAAACGCTCTTAAATGATTATTGTTATCTAGGCTACTTACCAATGTACAGTCGATGTCCTTGCCAAATGGTTGAAACACCATCGTCGTTAGCTATTGCTTCGCGCCCCAATATCTGGAACTGTGTCATACGATCTGAAAAACACGTTATGAGATAATCACAATAAATTAAGATAAGCCTTATCCTGAGTTTTTGTCAGTTTATCTAAACAAAATTTGACAGCCATTTTATTCCACGGATGAAAGATGTATCCCCCTTTTATTTGTCTTTGACTTTAAATCAAGCCTTACAGAGGGCTTCTTCATAACGAGCGATGACGCTCCGTTAAAAATAAAATAAAAAATGATGTCTGAATGAGAGACTGAAGTTATTTAAAGGGACGTGGTATAGTCAATCTTTAACATAAATTAGTTTTTGTGACTCTGTTAGTGAAATATTTGATAAAGTATGTGATTTGTTAAAAACAATATAAAAATCTGCCGCATTTTCACCAGCGAAACGGTCGAGATTTGGCAGATTTTATTTTCCATTCTAAACTTTGAAAAAATTGATAAAATGTCTTGTAATTTTCGTGTTTGATCCGTTATGTAGAGTTGATACATTGAAGGTCTATCGCAGAATTTCTATTTTTTTTTAATAATATTATTTAACGTTAAAAAACTATTATTAATTAGTATATTAAATTAGACACGAAAAAAAGTTAACGGAACTATTATTGTTTAGTATATTAAATTAGACACGACTATGAATTTTGTCACAAAAAATTTACTGAAAGAGAGGTATTTGCTCATGTTAAAAGTTAACTTTGACCCGGTCACATTATTTGATAAAGTAAGTTAAAAAAATATTGCTAATACTTACCTTCATCACTTCCCAGAAAAATGTACGAATGTCCAAGAAAAGGCAATGTCCTATACTTAGTAGCACTGAGTTTGTGGGAAAGATCTATCATCTTTCTTCTCTGCCATCGCAACACTGACATCCAGACCAGTATGAACAGTACTAGAATTTGTCCTAACATGTTACCAAAAATAAGAAAAGGTAGGTTTCACAAATGTAAAGAAAAACGAGCTTGAAGACGGCTTAGATTGCGTTTTTTTTTTTTTTAAACTGTTCTAGAAGAAATTACTCAAGAAATTAACACACACAAAGGATGACAAAGAAGTATTTTTTTTAAACCTAATCAAAAATTTGCAGATTTTAATAAAAAAATGAATACGTAATAATTAGAACTGTTTAAGATGCCTTTGCTACTGGAAGTGACAAAATAGTTTTATGCAGTATGAGATGATGTATTTAAAGACTTTCGAGTACCTACATACAGTTTTTTGTAGCAAGTACTTATCTTTTTAGGGTCTTGTACGCAATAGCGTGTGATCGAAAACCATTGATGCGCGACGCAGTATTGCAGGAGACTAGATTCGCGTATCAAAAAGGTTTTATAGAAGAAAGCCAACCTAACTAAAGTCACTGAGCATCGGCTCGGTATTAGCCATACACAATAAAAAGCAAGCGGAGAAAAGTTTTCTCCCCTTTTTAATGAATATAAGAATTAGAAATTAGAGGGGGGAACACATTTTACCACTTTGGAAGTGTCTATCTTTTAAACGATTGACTTTGAGAAAAAATGGTTTAAGGAACCTCAGTGTCATTTTTCATTTCATTTCATTTCATTTATTTATTGTTTGTCACAGGTAAACATAAGATCTTACAATTAGTGTATTGTATCACTGTAACATACCCATTGGGGTGTACAATATTTATATTAAAAGTCAATCATTGTTGGCTATGTTAAAAATAAGGAAAAAAAGCAAATTACACTCTTAGTTGGTTTGTGGTTTTTTAAAGACTTAGGTATCTATAAACTCACCGCATGTATGAGTTTGTCAGTTTCAGTTCCATGTATGGAGAGCCCCCCCATTAATCTTTTATTTTTGTATAACAATCGTAAAGCGGTTTATAGAATACATGTACCTACCAAGTTTCAACTGTAGTGTGTGTGTAGTATTAATAGTTTCGGAATAAAGTGGCTGTGACATACAGACGGACAGACAGACAGAGACGACGAATCTATAAGGGTTCCATTTTTTGCCATTCGGCTACGGAACCCTAAAAACAGGATTGCCTCTCCGAGTCAAAATCCCCAAATTACGTTACATTTTTCTGGTATACATAGAAATAAAACAGAGGGTCTAAAATGGCCACTTTGCAGAATCATAATAAGATCATAATATGAATGGTCACAGAAACAGCTAATATTATGAATCGTCACTTTCTGACCATTTTACGAATTTCAACGCATTTCATATTATAATCATATCAGGATTCTGCAAAGTGGCCATTTCAGGGCCCCTGAACAAAAAAAATACTAAATAGGTACATTCTTTTGGAGTCCTCCGCAGTTTATAAAAATGTAAAACGAGTTTGGCCATCACTTATCCAAAAGAAGACACTTGTTCGAGTACCTACATTACAATATTCGAGTATCCACACCGTCTGCCTGACGCAATATGGTTTTAAGTAAATAATACTCCAATGAAGTGTACTAGATCATTTTAGTAATAGGTATATTTCGCTCACAGTTTAAAATCAACATTAAAACTTTTCCATCCTGTATGAAAAGCAAAATAAACATCCTGTGAGCTGTGGAAGGTATGATTTCAATAGTAATCAATGGTATGTTTAAAGTTAAGTTTCACGTACCAGAACTAGTAATCAAGGAGCCCCACTATGAGACTGAAAATCTAACCCAGGTTTCCAGTCTAACCGGACGCAGCTAAATACTAGTATTTCACATGAAGCGACTGCCTAGCTCCCCTCCACAAGCCAATTAGTATTGGGTAAAACGATGACAATCATTCATAACTAAGTAAGAGTGATTGTCAGACTTTCGGGTCTCTGCCCACCTGAAACAACTATCAAGGAACTATAAATGTCAGCCGGGACCAACGGTTAATGTGCTCTCTGAGGCACGGATTAGTCTTTGAGTCACCGATTCTCGGACCAACTTTGGGAAGCGCTGCTTAACGTTGAAGATTGATCCGTGCGGCTGTCATTATTTTGCCGAGAACTCCTGTATTTCAAATCAAATCAAAATATTTTTATTTCACATAGGCCTACATGGGCACTTATAAAACGTCGACAAAAAGCTGCTCGGTTCGGCTTAGTCGTTTCCTAGGGAGAAAAACCGGCAAGAAACTACTTGTTTACTCTTTTAAAATCATTTGGTTTTACAATATTTGAATGTTACAGCGTTAAGTATGGGAGGACAGCGTAAGCCTATAATGTTTTGAGTATGAATTTTGGATAAGTATAAGGGTGAGAAAGACCAAAGAAACGATGGATGGACTGTGTGAAGGGTGATATGGCAAGAAAGGAGGTATCTCATGAGATGACAAGTAATAGAGAAGTATGGAAGAAAAGAAGACATGCTGCGCCGCCCTCAAATAACTTGGGTTAAGGGCAAGAAAATGATGAGTTATGTATAAAATCCAATAAAAGGATTAGGTATTGGAATTTGCGCATTCGAAATCCAATAATAATCCAAACAGGTTTAATAACATAGTCAGAAATTACATCACCCCAAAATACTTGTTCAAATATTTGCACGCATCAAGTATCTTAAAAGTTCATACTCTCATCTGTTTTGACCTTACCAAAACTTTTGAGTGCAAAGCAAATATGACACTAACTACTGCAATTTAAACTTTTTGTAAACATAAAGCAGTCTCAATGAATACAAAAACTTAAAGCAACGTCATTAATCTTCCGTTTCATTTCACTGAACTTATCTTTTCTCTCTTGTGTTGGTATTGTTGTATGTAAAAAGTAAGTCCTATGATCTACGACCCTACTCAAAATTAACATGTTACAAACTAAACTAACAATTAAACCACTAGTCCTGTTAGGCGCGGTCCCAGCCAAAAAGAGCTTCCCGAAAAGAGCTTGTGATCCACCACGGATATATTAGGTTTTCGTTTGTCGGTGGCGATTCATGCAAGAAGTAATTTTCTCGGCTTGTTTATAAAAGTTTACCAATTGATAAAAGCTGGATTAAAAAAAGAGCGGAGCAAGCTCGTAAAATTTAGCACCCACTTCGAATTTGATAAGTTTTCTTTTTTCTATTAATACAGACATTGTGTTATTTTATTAATAATCAAAATTGAAAAGAACGCAGAATGTCAGAGCGAGCGAAGCTAGCTCGAAAGTTGTATCACTACATCGGGTAGGGTAGATTTTCTTTCGACCATTAATAGCCGGAGTTTACACGTACTTAGACGTCTAATTTGCAGAAAACTTTTGAGAACTAAGATAATGCAAGAGCGAGCGAAGCGAGCTCATACATTTTTGCATCAAGTTCTTTTTTTTATTTATTATGTGCTCGTTCTTTGAAAAAGGAGAGCACGCCATGGGAGTTTTCCTAGACTATGCTAAGGCGTTCGACACGGATTAGGAATAAGAGGAATAGCGCTTGACGTGTTCAAGTCCTACCTTTCAGATTACCAATAGCTGGTAAAAGTTAGTAATTCTGTTAGTGGACTATAATCAATTAGCTCTGGAATTCCTCAGGGTAGCACTCTTGGTCGAACCCTCTTTGTTTTTTACATTAGCGACATAGGTAATGCTTCATTATATAACGCTGACACAACAAGTGCCGTGTCATCTGCATACGATATGATTTATCGTATGCAGATGACACGGCACTTGTATTCCACCCAAAAACATGGAATAAAGTGTATGATCTTGGAGCACTTCCGACGTTTGGCCCCCAAACTGGAACGGGCAGGGGCTGCGTTCAAGCGGCTCTTGCCCAACCTGGGGGATCCAAACGCTTCCTGCCGGAGGCTCTACGCGGGGCTCGTGCGGTCTATGGCCCTTTACGGGGCCCCGGTGTGGGTGCGTTCTTTGAGGCGGCGAGCCGCCCATTACCTGAACGCGCCCCAGAAGGTGGTAGCCGTAAGGCTGATCCGGGGGTACCGCACGATCTCCGGCGAGGCGGCGAGCCTCTTGGCCGGATTGCCGCCATGGGATCTGGAGGCGATAGTCCTCGCGTGCCTGCACGAAACGGCGGGGGGAAACGCCGAGGGGAAACTCCGGCGCGATCTCATGGCGACATGGAGAGAGCGACTGTCGCAACCCCGTGCAGGGCACGCTACGATAGTGGCGATAAGTCCCCTCTTTGAGGAGTGGCTGGAGAGGCGCCACGGCGCCCTCACCTTCCGCCTGACGCAGGTGCTCACCGGACACGGTTGTTTCGGGAGGTTCCTGCTCCGAATCGGGTGGGAGGAAACGCCCGGGTGTCACCACTGCGAGGATCGGCCGGAGGACACGGTGGAGCACACCGTAGAGCTATGCCCCGATTGGGCTGAGCACCGCCGTGTCCTCGTAGCGGAGATAGGAGGCGGCGACAAAAAAAAAAGTGTATGATCGTGCTGAAAATGGATTGCTTACAATTGCTAAGGTTCTAAGCAAACATCTTCTCACAGACTGTACCTGAAAGGAAAAGAAATACCTGCATTTGTATATGTAGACCGCATTCCATCTCTAAGATACCTCGGTATTACAATGACGAAAATATTTAAAAGAAATGTCACATTCACCTTCGACGCGCGTCAGAAAACTAATTTATATCTTGAACAAGTTACGGGACTGCACTCCTTATAAGGTTCTCCGAACAATATACCTTGTTATTGTACTTACAAATGTTTCTTATGCTTTGTACCTATGTTTACTGTTTTCATTTTGTATGCACGTCATGTCCCTGCGACAAATAAATATTTTTTCTTTCTTTCTGTATATGCCAATCTGTACTCCGGTATGGAATTTCCATCTGAGGCAGTGCTGGTAAAACCACATTCATAGAAATAGAAAGAGTTCAAAGAGCGGTCATCAAAGTAATGCTAAAAAACCTTTCTGATTCCCAACAGAATTGCTTAATAAAGAACTAGCAGCACGCCCCGGCTTCGCACCGGTATTTAACAGAAAATTAAAAATTACAATACACTCAAAGTAATGCCACAGATTACTGAATAGTTACTACGTAACAGATACTTCACTCAGTAGAAAACTTCCAATACCTATTACGATAATTGCCTACTCCCTCGCGTCAACAACCACTGTATGCTAAAATGCGCCTAAATGCTCAAGCGTACAGCAGTGATTGCTTCGCACCGCGCGATTCCACAGTAATCGCAGGGCTGCCTCTTCGATAAAATTAAATTAACATAACTTTTTATCTATGTTATTGAGAATTGTGAATATGTTCTGACTTTTATGTGGCAGTTAAAATTTTTATCATTTATAAAATATTTAACCAACTTAAAAAAAGGAGTTGATCAGACATACAGGCCAAACTGAGAAGTTTGACTTGTGTCGTTTGTAGGTATGTATGTTTGTGCGCGATAATCTCGCGTTTGGCTAAACCGATATCGATGCAGTTTTCAGAAAAGGATTTGTTACATTTAGGATAACGTTTTAAAATAAGTATAATACTTCTTAGTTTGATGATGATCTTCGGAGATGTTCACCAGAAATGAAAAAAAAGCCTTAAAAAAAGAGAACCGACTTCAAATAAAGCACTAAGCCGTAAGAAATATTTTTTTTTATGTTAGTGCTAACAGCTGGTAATTACGAATCGAAAAAGCACCGACATCAAAGAAGAAATTATTTCTTACGGTTTAGTGTTTTGAAGTCGGTTCTCTTTTTTAAAGTTTGTTTTATTATATTTGTAAGTTTGTTTTGTTTTATATATTGGTACTGACTGTGGAAGAAACCTAGATAAAACATAATTATAGACATCAGTGTGTAGGTAAAATAAAAAAATCTTTAAAGTTACACGTGTTTTATTTTTATATAATTTTTTATAAATTTCTTACCTTTTCTAAATTCTCGATTATTAAATTTTAGTGTAGAAAAAATCCTGAATCTAATAAAAAGTTTTATGAGATGTTGTTTTGGAAAACAAGGGTAGGGAGAATTAAAATGTCGTAATACGCGTACGAACGAACAGCACTATTAAAATTGAACGGCGTGCGCGCGCTTCGCTTGCGAAAACCGCACTGAATTTGATCCGCCGGCGGACCGAGACCGCTCGGCTGGGCGGTAGGCACTTATAGCGCGCAAGTACATGGAGTGACGGAGGCCTGGTAATGCGCCTGCCTGGGCTCGAACCTACAACTTACTGCTCGTAAGTCGGGGCTGCCACCACTGGGCCACCGCTGCCCACGGGGCCACCTCTGTGATTTATTCATCACCGCTGCTCTCAAAACGGTGAAGGAAAACATCGTGAGGAAACCGGGATGTCCAAGAACTAAAAAATCGAAGACGTGTGTCATCCACCAACCCGCACTGGGCCCGTGTGGTGGATTAAAGCCCTCTCCCTCAACAACGGGGAACATTATAGGCTGATGATGAATACACACAAATACACAATCATTTTTAGGGTACCCAAAGGGTCAAACGGGACCCTATAACTGAGACTTCCTGTCCGTCCGTCCGTCTGTCACCAGGCTGTACCTCATGAACCGTGATAGTTAGGCAGTTGAAATTTCTACAGATTATGTATTTCTATTGCCGCTTTAACAACAAATACTAAAAACAGAATAAAATAAATATAGGGGGGCTTCCATACAAAGGAGTGACTTTTTTGTTCGTTTTTATAAATAATGGTACGGTACCATTCGTGCGCGAGTCCGACTCGCACTTGGCCGGTTTTTTTGACAGTGATTACCCTCCCGTACGGCCCGTACCCCAGTGACGCCTACATCGCATAAGGTGCTGCCTAGCTAGCTAGCTGAGGAACGTGAATGGCAATGATGCAACTTTTTTCTAATACATAATTTTTTTTAATTTGTGATATCTTTCGAATGGTTTCGAGTGGCTCCCTTTCTCCCCCTAAAATTTTTTGTCTGAAAATCATTATCCATAACACATTTGCTATAAATTTCAGTAACCATAATGTTCAAAATCCTGAAATTTTGTTTAACATAATAATTATCTTTAGTTCTAAAAGTATTCTGTCATAATATGGAGTACTATAATAATTGAATCTCCTAATTTCACATGCCCTAAAGTCATAAGTCCTAAGTATTGTGTTAAATAATGTGTATAATTCCGAATGTTCATTTATAATAAATTTTTTAGTCCTAAAACATTTGCTAAAAATTTGGTTTTAGTGACAGAAACGAATCGCTGTAAATCCGACTCCACGCAGTCTTGCCTGCCCTACGTAGCCCTAGAGTGTAATTTAAAATCGCGTAGGCACGGAGGGGCGAGGCGGAAACTCGCGTGGGACCGCCGGAGCCCCGCAGCGCCGTAGCCGTGACAGAAACCATGCCTGCTGCATGCTTGCTTGCATGCTGCATGCTGCGTGCTTGCTTGCATGCTGCATGCTGCGTGCTTGCTTGCATGCTGAATGCTGCGTGCTTGCTTGCATGCTGCATGTTTACAAAAACCACATGTTCACAATCGACTGTTTAATTGAGTACACGTATAATACATTTATTTATGTATAATAAAAAATTATAATGCAAAATAAGTCAGGTTCGTGATTTTATTCCATCATACCTTTGTTTAACAGCGTGTGTACACCATTTTCCTCTGATGTAATCACTCGCACATTACACTTATATTGTTTATTTAAACGTAAAGAATAGCACCATTCCATATCTTCCCGTGGGTGTCGTCAGAGGCGATTAAAGGACTTGCCAGAGAATGGGCAGCATGCCCAGCCTGTGCTTTTGTGACAACCGTACTGCGATCGCCAACTCGGCTGCCAAGCATGGCGATTATGGCAAAACCCTCCATGTTATATCAATGTGGCGAAACTCGGGGGAGGTCTATGTCCAGCAGTGAACGTCTTTCGGCTGAAATGATGATGATGATGTAGAAATAAGGAGGACAGTTTTGCAGAATTGAGAAAGTATAGGATGTTTTAGCGAGCGAGATTATTTTAGCATTCCGCCTTGGATTGCTTGATTTCTTTATAGTAGTCCGAGATTTCATTGGTCGTTTTAAGGGTTCAACCCCATCGCTTTCCTACCCCACGGCCCTGCACCTAAACTGTGTAAGATTTCAAGTTTCAAGATGAAGAGTACGTACAAGCCACTTTTCCCTACCATACCAGTAAGTAAATAATACCATAACATTAATACCTGCTTATGTCTGTCCCACTGCAGGACAAAGTCCGCTTCTTTTTCAGAGAAGGCACGTAATTTAAAAACTACGACATGTTCTCATCATTCATTCATTCATTATAAATACTGCTGCAAATAGGCCTCCCCTAAGTATCGTGACCATGGATATTGACATTTTGGGGGGTTGTTCTCATCATGTCAATTAATAATTCTTATTGTAATATTTACTAATTTATATATTTGTTACTATTAATTAGGAATTAAGATGAACTAAAATGACATTAGACAGTAACTTTCTGCATAAAAGTCAGGATTTTACCTAAAGATATCAGCAACAATCAATACCCGAAATTAAATATCTAACTTATACCTTAAAGCAGGTTTTTATTATTCCTTCTTTCAGTACCTACCTTTTTTTTTTTTTTTTTTTTTAGGATGGGAAATCATCAAATGACTTCTTCCGCTCTGGGCGGAGCGGAAGGGAGTGTCAGACTTGACTGACTAAAACCCATCCATGTTCCTTCTTAGCCCTTTGCGTTCCAGGGGCACGGTATCTCTTTCGAACAACCCGCAGCCCTGGCAGGCATCGGCCCTCTCGGACCCCTTCCGATTTGCTGACATCTCCTTGAGGCGCGCGTGGAACACGAACGCGCCGTCGGCACGGTCTGTCGTCATAAGACGGACGGACGGTGAGCTAGCCCATTACTCACCGTCCACAGGCCCGCGCCTACGGTGGCCGGGGGCCACTGGTTGCCCCCCGACGCCCGGGGCGTCTCCCGCGGCGGCTGGGACGTGAGGTTCTCTCCCTCTCACGTTCCGCCACCTCCTTCGCTAGCATGACTGCTTCGCAGAAGGAGGCGACGGCTTCCCATTCCCTCTCGCTCCGGACCATGGATTGAACCAGGGCCGGACGCGAGAGGTCGCCGCCGCCAATCGCCGCTACGAGGACACGGCGGTGCTCAGCCCAAGCAGGGCATAGCTCCACAGTGTGCTCCACCGTGTCCTCCGGCCGATCCTCACAGTGGTGACACCCGGGCGTTTCCTCCCGCCCGATTCGGTGCAGGAACCTCCCGAAACAACCGTGTCCGGTGAGGACCTGCGTCAGGCGGAAGGTGAGGGCGCCGTGGCGCCTCTCTAGCCACTCCTCAAAGAGGGGACTTATCGCCACTATTGTGGCGTGCCCTGCACGGGGTTGCGACAGTCGCTCTCTCCATGTCGCCATGAGATCGCGCCGGAGGTCTGTCCGCTGAGCGACAATTTGCCGCGGCAGTGGAGTTTCCCCCCGGCGTAGTGCCTCCGCGCGCCATTCGTGCAGGCACGCGAGGACTATCGCCTCCAGATCCCATGGCGGCAATCCGGCCAAGAGGCTCGCCGCCTCGCCGGAGATCGTGCGGTACCCCCGGATCAGCCTTACGGCTACCACCTTCTGGGGCGCGTTCAGGTAATGGGCGGCTCGCCGCCTCAGAGAACGCGCCCACACCGGGGCCCCGTAAAGGGCCATGGACCGCACGACCCCCGCGTAGAGCCTGCGGCAGGAGGCGTTTGGACCCCCCAGGTTGGGCAAGAGCCGCTTGAACGCAGCCCCTGCCCGTTCCAGTTTGGGAGCCAAACGTCGGAAATGCTCCACGAAGTTCCACCGGCTGTCGAGGACAAGCCCTAGGTACCTCAACGTCGACTCGACGCCGATGGGAACCCCTCCTACCGTCAGTATGGATCCCGACGGTGGCGCGTTCCGAGGCCCATGAAAGCACATGGCCTCGGACTTGTGCAATGCCACCTCGAGACCCAGTTGCCGGATTCTCTCCACGACTATCGCAACCCCGCGTGTCATAAGTTCGGCCGCCGCCTCGTGCGACCTCCCTTGTGCCAGCACCAGCGTGTCGTCAGCGTAGCAAACTACACTGACACCGCTAGGGAGGTCGGCGCGCAGCACCCAGTCGTAGCCGATGTTCCACAAGGGCGGCCCCAGAACCGATCCCTGTGGAACACCGCACGACATCTCTCGCCGGTTCCATTCTCCGGTGCGACCGGGGTAGATGACGGCCCTATCCGTCAGGTAGTCCCCGACCACACGACGAAGGTAGGTCGGCACCCGGTGATACCGGAGTGCCTCCCTAATGCAGCTCCAGGGCATGGTGTTGAAGGCGTTGGCGATGTCAAGAGACACCGCCAAGACAACCCCACCCCTGGACACCGCATCCCCCGTCGTGAGAGCCCTCACGCGCATGATGGCGTCCACCGTCGAGCGCCCTCTGCGGAAACCAAACTGGTGTTCCGCCAGATCCGGCCCCATCCCCACAAGGTGCCCGGCGAGGCGGTTAGCAATGACTCTTTCGAAGAGCTTGCCCACCTCGTCGAGCAACACAATGGGCCGGTATGCGGACGGAGAGTCCGCAGGGCGCCCCGGCTTCCGGATGAGGACCAGCTTCCCCGTCTTCCAACGAAGCGGGAACTGGCCTCTCTCCAAGCATGCGCTTAAGAGCCCTTCCAGTCGGGGCCCGAGAGCCTCCGAGGCCAGGACCCAGGCTTTGCCAGGCAAGCCATCGGGTCCCGGGGCGGTATTTTTGGCTTTAAGCCTGCCTACCGCCGCTCTCAGGTCTACCCCGGTCACTTCCGGAATGTCGTCATCGTCCTCGATGTGGTCCGCTTCCGGCACCGCAAGCGGCGGAGCCATAGGCGGGGGAGGATGTTCCCCTCGCAGAGGGAACAGAGCGCTCACCACGTCCTCCACGAGCTGAGGGCGGAGACTCTGCGTCAGCGGGGGGGCCCAGGTGCGGAGTTTGTCCCGCACCATCTTGTAAGGGCGCCCCCACGGATCTCTGTCGAGTCTCCAGCATCTCCTCGCGGCCCAGGTCTCTGGCCCGCTGGACAGCCTCCTGGAGGGCGGTCTTCGCTGCTCTGTATCCCTCGTACAGCTCCGCCTCAATGGCTGCCGCATCCGGAGGGCGGATGCGGAGCCTGCGATGCCTGGCGTACGGGTGCCGCGCGGCGACGCACGCCTCGCGCAGAGACGTCAGCTCTCGCGACCACCAGTACACCTGACGCCGGGCGCTTCCTGGCCGAACTCGGGGCATTGCCACGTCGCAAATGTCGGACATGGCCTCCTGGAACCACCCTGCCTCGTTGTTGATGTCGGCAGGCCTGTTCGGTGATGACACCCAGGCCTGCACTATCGAGGCTTCCAGGAGGAGCTCCCGGTCCAGCTGCTTCAGCGCCCAACGCGGACCACTCGGGGCCTGTAGGACCGGCGCGCTTGAGTCCGGGGCAGAGACATCGAACCGGATGTACCGGTGGTCGGAATAGGTCTCCACCCCCTCCATGACGCGCCAGTCAATGACACGCGGTGACAGAGCGGGGCTAGCGAACGAGATGTCCACCACCGACTCGCCCCGCATCCGCACACACGTGGGGACAGAACCCCGATTTAGGACGACCAGGCCCACCTCCAGAGCCCAGTCCTCCACCATTCTACCCCGCACATCCGTGCAACGAGAACCCCAAGCCAAGTTTTTGGCATTGAAGTCCCCGAGCACAAGCACGGGGAGGGAATAGTTTCGGATGACGACACTCAACTCCATGAGGGAGTTGTGGAACTCGGCGAGAGTTCGGCTCGGGGAGAAGTAGACTCCCGCTACGACGATCTCCCCGAACCGTGCTGCTACGCAACCCTGACCCTTCCTGACCCTCTCAAGGGTCGGGGTACCGGCGGCGGCCGACGAAATTATGGCCACTGAGCCGCTCAGGTCCTCCACCCAGTCTTCCCTGGGCGGGACAAAGTACGGCTCAGCGACCACGGCGACGTTAATCAACCACTCCGCCATGCTCTGGAGCAACAGATCCTGAGCACAGCGGCAGTGGTTGATGTTCGCCTGGAGAAGGCGTAATGGGGCCATTATTGGCACTCCATTTCAGCCCCCTCCCGGGACCCCTGTGAGGGCCCCGCCACAGGTGTTGTGGCGATAACGCTGGCGGCAACGGCGGAAGCGACAGTGCCGGTGGCTGCGGTGGTGGCGACGGTGGAGGCGGTGGCTGGAGGCCTTCCCTTGCCCCTGGCCTTGGTGGGTGGTGCGCAGGCCTTGCCCCCTGCCCGGTGATCGGCCGGTTTGCCCGCTGCCGCACATGCAGTGCAATGCGGCGTGGCAGAGCAAGCCACGGCCATGTGACCGGGCTGACCGCATCGGAAGCAGTCGCCGCTGCGGTCCACCTCCGAGGAGCACCGACAACTCACGTGCTGCCCCACGAGGCACCGGTAACACCTCAGAGGTCGGGGCTCCAGGAGCTTCACCTGCGCTGCCACCCATCCCACCAGGAGCCTTCCAGCCTCCACAATTATTCTCGCCGCCGCCACAGGGCAGCTTACCATCACGGTTCGCATGCCCGAGTGGTCCGGACGTAGGGTGCCTGCCCTGACCTGCTCGGCAGGGCACCCACCGGTCCTGGTGACGGCGGCGACCACCTCCTCCTGGGTCACAGAGTCGTCCAGACCCAGGATGCGCAGGTCTGCGCATCTGACGGGCCTGGACACTCGGGCCTCGTCCGCATCTAGGGACGCTCTAAGCTTTTCAGCCAGAGCGTCAGCGGACGGGCCGCTATTTGCACCAGGGATCTCCAGCGCTCGAGCCCCTGTTGCGGTGACTTTAAGCCGGAGTCCCCCAGTGATCCCGAGCTCTGCGAGATCCACCGTCGCTTTCGCCTTCGAGAGCACGTCGCGGTAGGATACGCCCCTCTTTTCCGCATCCGGCTGTAGCGTAATCACTACAGCTGCGGTCTTCGGGGCGCGGAGTCTAGCCGCGACGCTTCTCGTCTTGTGCCGGCGCCTCCTCTCCTCGTTTCGGGCCTTTTTGGCCGCCTTTCGCCCCTTCCTCCTTTCTCCGACCACCTGCCACTCGGTTTCGGCCATGGCTGGCGGGGGAGGCGGCGGCGGTGGCTGCGGCTGGCTTGCTGCTGGCGGAGGCGCCGTCGCTGCCTGGGGAGCCGCCTTGCCCTTCTTTTGGGCCGCTGTCGGCTTTGGCGGAGCCGACTTTCCGGGGCCCGGCCTAGTCCTGCCGGAGGGCTGAGACTGCCCTGTCCCTGACGCAGCCGCAGCAGCCGCATATGAGGCCGCCTTCGGGCCCGAGACCACCCTCGGGCCCGGGACCGCATTCGGGCCCGAGCTTGCCCCCGGGCCCGGGGCCGCCTTGTTTGCCGCTAGGGGGGGGCGCAGGACAATGCCCTCCAAGACGGAAAACCGCGCCTGGAAGGCAGCCAGCTCCTTCCGAACCAGGTTCAGGACCTGGTTCTCCACAGACGCGGGCTGGCTCTGCCGCTGCTGGGGCACCTCGCGGGAGCTGGACTCTCGCAGACCACTCAGGTCTGCCCGGAGCTTCAGATTCTCCTCGCGGAGAAGCTCCGTTGCGGCCGTCAGGCGGGCGACCTCCGCCCGCAGTTTGGCCACTTCGCCTGGTGGAGGATAACTTGCCTCCACCGCCGCCATGATGGAGGCGGAAGCCGCAGGTATGGCCCCGAGTTTTGAAGAAGTCAGTTTCTTCAAGGCCACGACCCTTATCGCAGCTTCCACCTCCTTTTGAAACTTGGCCTTACGCTCCACATCGGAGCCGCCAACTTCACCTGCCGCGTCATTACAGGTGCCCACACGAGCCTGCCCGCGACCGGCCACCCCCGATCTCTCGGAGAGCCCCCTCCCCGTGCCCCTTATTCCACCACGCCTGCTGGTGGAAATTTTAGGGGCCGAGGCAAGCTCCCCTTCGGAAGACGACTCGCGGTCGCCTTCCGGTCTGGACCGCTTGCGTTCCTCCGCAGCAGCCCCAGTCCTCTCGACGCGGGAGCTCTCAGAGCATCCCGCGCTCACCTCACTGGATGCGGCGTCGGACTCCGACCCCGCATCCCTCCTCTCCCTCTCTACGCCTCTCTTTTTGATTTTACCATTTTGGTCCCACGAGTGTGGGGGAAATAAGAGGTCCATCCGGGCAGTGCCCCCTGTACCCGGATAAGCCTTGGACATTTATAACCCGCCAGAGGGTCGGCTGGTACTCTGGCGGGGGTCGCACTAAAGACTGATTGTTCCATGGGAACACCCGTCAGCCATACATCCCCTCACGGTGCGCCGCCGCTTGAGATTCGGGGTAGCTTTTTATAGAGGTTTTCTACCTCGCGGTCCAGGCGGTTAAGCCAAGACCCTCGGTCCCGATCGAAGCCGCGAGACGTGATCCACGACACTCCGATGATGGGATTACGAGAACGACGGGGACAGAGAAGGACTGCGTCCCTCGCTGTCTGCTCGGAGGCAGGGTGAGTGCACTCCGAGCCCGCCCTTGCTCCTCCGCTGTGCCCTCTGCTTTTCAGAGGGTCACGCGGAGAAACGCCGCGTTGGTCCAAGTTGGACCCCACCACGTCAGAATATTCGCCACCGGCAGTGACATTCCCCAGAGAATGGGAATCTCCCACTCCTCGGGGAAGGACACTGCCGGCGCCCAGGGTGCACCGTCCTGACAGCAACTGTTCCCTCCAGACGTATCGAGAGGGACCAGCGCCATCAGGCTCACGAGGAGGTTTTCTGACCCAGCACCCCTTCAGTACCTACCTACCCTTGTATTTTATTCGGCACCAATTTACTTTCCTCAAACTAATGAGCAGGTAAAAAAATAATAACAGATAAATCACACATTTTAATTTCAAAATCCCGACCATCCATCAGTTCATGAAACGTCCCTGATCGCATCGGCTTTCATCGGATTCGCCGACCACGGCATACTCTAGTCACCCCCTATCACCTTTATACAGGAAAGCAGTAGGGAAACCAGTACCTTAAAGCGAAAGTACAAATACAGACCGCTGTCTTTCCGGCCTAGCCGTTGAGGCCCGTCGCGACGTCCCTGTTCATGACCCCCGACCAAGGCTCGAGCCAACCCGCGAAGCTCGCCGAGCCTGTAGTTATAAATCAGCCCCTAAATAATGGAATCCTCCAGCGACGCCCTAAGCTAAGGCCCGTACCCCGCAGCGGATGCCCTTAGCGTGTTCGGTTAGTTTATAAGCTGTATGCCTTACACTCAAGGCATCCACAGGATACTCCCGTTAAAGCCAGAGTCAGAGGCCGAACTATAAAAAAAAAACATTTTAATTTAAGCTCTCAAATCAAGTTGTACTACAAAATCATCTACATCTTTCATCATGACGTCAAACTTTACTCTTAGTTCACTTGAACCGTTCTTTGCTTCACTTGAACCGTTCTTTGTTTCGTTCCTTGCATCACTTGGCGCTATGCGGTATCGACGCAGAAGTGTCGCTAGAGCAGTCTTCATTGACATCATGGCGTATTGATATCCTAGAAGTGAAAAACGGAATTTCAGGATACCGTAGATAGAGACATGAAAATGAGACCAGAGCATCAACACATGGCCAAATTATGACTCTATAAAGCAAAAACCGTTCAATTTCAACTCATCATCATTTTCTGCATAAATCCTCTGTAAAAATCTTCTATTCTTATACTAATACGGTGGAAATTAGAAACGTAGCGATATTGTAGGTGCTGTTTGAGTTTAAACTTTCGACGCCAAGCCGAACGTCGAAAATAAAAAAGTGAGCTCAACGCATTACTGCGTTTTGGATTTCCACTGTCGACATATTCACCTAAACAACTCCTCGGCCCATAGCTAAACGGCATGAAGGCAGCAGGATGTGTGAGCGGGGTGTTGATGAACCGTTCAGGTCGGAACAGCTCCGCGTCGTCTCCCCAGTATCGAGGGTTGCGGTGGATGGACCAGATGCTGATGAAGAGACCGCAGCCTTCTACCAAGGTTATACCTGAAGCTATACAAATGTAGTTATTAGTAATTATGGTGTCACACATTAAAAAAGATTAAACACGACAGTTTCAAAATTTTCAACACTATAAGATGGGCTAGTTAGAAGAGAGGATGGCGAAAATAATTACCGCATCCTTCGAACTAAACACACACACACACACTCACACATACACTCTTTGTACACATATGGAATGCAATAAATAATTGAGTACTGAGTATTTAAAATTCATACTTACGCACGGTAACATCATTTTGGACTTGTCTGACGATGAAAGGTACAGGTGGATACAGTCGCAGCGTCTCCTTGATCACTGCTTCAAGATATTTGAGCCGAGGCAGATCTTCAGGGCTCACTACCCTGTCTGAGTTGCCATACACTTCCTGCAATCTAAAATCAATCGGTCTATTTAAAAAAAATACATACGTGTGACTCAAAGCAAGGGGTAGGTTTCTGCTTGGCCACAATTAATATGGTCATGCGACACTCGACAGTACTAAAGACAAAACAAGTGAAAAAAGTATTGTTTTTTTTTACCAAGATAACAAGTGACAAACTTGCGGGTCGCTTGACGCAAATCGCATCGAAAGTTGGATCGTGTGAGATCGTGTACAGGACGTTAGGAGTGAAAGATGGAGTAGGGATGACAAAACCACTTACTCTTGATAAACCTTCTCCTGTATGTAAGGATACTTGGCCAGCATAACAGTGGTGAAAGCAGTTCCGACTGCTGAAGTGTCAGTACCAGCCAGCACGATGACCAGGGTTTCTTCACGCAGCTCCACGTTACCGTAGCGTCCTGGAGATTCGATGAGCAGCTCGAGGAAAGTCTTCCAACTTTGTTTGTATGCTGAGGGGACATAGATAACATTTCAATAAGGTAGGTATATATGGAGTTTAATATCGGGGGTTTACACATCATTGAAATTAACTCACTGTGGCTTGCATTGGGCCCGATTTTCTCTTTCTTTAGTGACTCCCATTTTGAGGCAATGATCTGTAAATAATAATATTAGTTATTATAATATTGATTCATTTGCAAATATGGCCTTTTCGGCAAAAATTGAAAACTAGCATGTTGACGTTGACAATGAATTAAGCCTGTTATGGCCAGTGTGTAAAAACATGACAATCACGTGCTGTAAAAATCGACAGCGAGATCATATCCAGAAGATCGTATCGTTAAAAAATATCAACCAACCACCAACGAAGCATTTTGATTATAGCAATTTCCTCACAAACATACATTGCAACGACACTTTAAAAAGTGAACGTTAAAACACTCACCTTGTTCATAAAACTCCAAATCAGTTCTTTACTATGTGAATGCAACTCAAAGTCGTCAGTGCAGAAGAACCTGTACAGCTTATCATTGTATAACCAGGGTTGGCAGATGCGCCTGGCGTCTAAACGACAGCAGTTCTCAAAAGCGTTGAGGAATGGCTGCTCAGGTTTCAGCTGGGCGTTCACTTTTATGCCTAACGTTGTTTCTGTAATGTTATGAAGATCAGTTTTGAGTTTTTAAGCTTAACACGAAAATGAAGAAGATTATAAAAACAAAAGCGGAACATCATCTGCTGTTGCATCATCAGTCTAACCTGATGCTGCTGAATACGAGTATTTTACATGGAACTACTGCCAATCCGTCCTCCACAACAGCTATCACTGGGTTATAACGCTGTTGGTAAGAATGGTTAGACTTTCGACCTACTGACTACCTTACGCCTGTCAAAGATCTACAATTGAGAGCCGGGACCAACGGCTTAACGTGCTTTCCGAGGCACAACGTTAATTCGATAAGTAATCGGCAGTCGGCCATCCACAAACCAACCTAGACAAGCGCGGCTTCATCATTTCAGCCGAAAGACGTTCACTGCTGGACATAGGCATCCCCCAAGTGTCGCCACATTGACATAACATGGGGGGTTTTGTCACAATCGCCACGCTTGGCAGGCGGATTGGCGATCGCAGTACGGTTGTAACAAAATCACAGAGAACGCTGCTGCCCATTCTCTGCTAAGTCCCTTAGTCGCCTCTTACGACACCCACGGGAAGATATGGGATGGTGCTATTCTTTACGTCCGACACCGTACAGAATCCGACACCGTACAGACAAGGGCGGATCCAGCTTTGGCGCCAGGAGGGGGTCACATAGTCGTGGTCAAGTCAAGAACTTATAATTTAATTTTGAAAACAATAGATACAAGTAAAAAGTAGGTATTTTATTAATGTACGCAAGTACTGTACTTAAAAATATTTATTCTTTATTGTACGAGTACACTTGAAAAACTTAACATATAATAACTTGTTCATATACACATACATATTGCCAACTTGAAGACATCCAGAGAAGCACTATCACGCACGGAATGAGGCAGCCTATTTACGAGCAATGAAAAAGTTCCAGTGACATAGCACCAAATTACTCCTAAACGGGAAAGGCTAGCTTAATGACGCCGTCTGCAATATTGAAGTAAATTTAACAGCGCATCAGAATATTATACCAACTAAAAACGTAAATATTGTGTTCAAATTTTAAATTAAATGTTTTAAAAATTGGGGCCATTTGGCAAATAAAACCAAATCTCTAAGTAGGGGTTTTATTAGGTTTATACGTAGGTTTGATAACTCAGTACTTGGTGTTTTCTCCATGTGCTCTCAATACAGCTTCTACGCGATTGGGCATGCTGAATATCAGAGGAATGTTCGCCCATTCTTCGATGAGCGCGTAATTCAAGTCACGAAGAGTAATTGGAGGTGGAACTCGTTTTCTCACACGTCTGTCAAGCTCGTCCCAAGCACGCTCAATAGGATTCAAATCGGGGCTCCTTGCTGGCCACTACATTTTGTGGATTCCTACGTCCTGAAGATACTCATTTACCACTTGAGCAGTGTGGGCCCGTGCATTATCGTGCATGAACACTGCATTGTCGCCCATATTGGCCAAAAACGGACCAGCGTGTTCATTGAGAATCTCATTGATGTATCTCACAGCAGTTAGGTTTCCGGTCTCAATTGGAACTAACGCTGGTCGACCCTCTGCAAAAATACCAGCCCACACGTTAACGGTACCTCCGCCGTGTGACACTTTTTCTTCAAAACATGCTTGTGTGAAACGTTCTCCTGGTCGTCGGTATACTCTTTTCCTCCCATCATGATGATACAGCATAAATCTTGACTCATCAGAGAACATCACTCTGCCCCATTCGTCCTCACCCCATTCTGTATGCTCGCGGGCGTATCGCAATCGGGCAACTTTATGATACCGTTCCAGTTTTGGGCCCTTTGCTGGCCTGTAAGGCTTCAATCCTCTTTCGGCAAGACGTCTCCTGACTGTCCATCCACTTATTGGCTTCAAACTTGCAGAAGTTGTTGTTGAACCAAAACTTCCGTCTGATGTCGATTTCTTAACATGGCTGCCGCAATGAAACGGTCTTCTCGGACTGTTGTGCACCTTGGCTTGCCAGTACCTGGTCTTTTCAGGTATAATCCAGTATCCCTTAACCTTTGGATCACTCGTCGGACAGTAGTATGTGTCACGCCCATTATTCTGGCCGTATTTCTTTGGCTGGGCCAATTCCACCATAGTGATGATTCTCGTACAATCCTTGGGTGATAGAGGCATCATTGCTCGGCAGTGTATATTCCATAACCGTGGTGAATGATTTGTCATAACAGCTACAGGTATGCCGAGGGGTATGACGCAAAACTCCGCAAAAGTGAAGAGGTGGTACGACAAGGGTTTCCAACAGACAAAATACATATACCTATTTAAATAACAAAATCAATTTTTCTTTTACGTCTTCTCCCGAAACGCGTTTTTACGTCATTTACGTCTATGGGTACGTTTTTATGAACGTGGAGAAGTGCCAGTCCGGTTAGGCGATCTTCAACCATTGAAGATCTTAGCCACGATTTAATTCTGCGCAACGTAGAGAAAGACCGTTTTGCTGTCGCGACACTGACAGGTAGTGTAGCCATAATACATTAAAAAAAAATTAGGATACATGTCACAATTTCAAATAAGATCAGAAATCGACTGCGGTATGTCCTGGTTCCGAATAAAATATATAAATAAAATCATTATGTTCAATTAGTGGTCCACCTAAGTCCTGGAACCAGCTCAGGGGGGGGTCATGACCCCCATGACCCCCCCCCTGGATCCGCCGTTGCGTACAGAACCTGAAGATAACCGAGCGGCTGTTAATAATTAGTCTCAAGCAAAAACAAAAGCGGAACATTGATAACAACCATAAACCATATTTCACCAGTAAACAGTACACCACGGAGTACGGAATCACCCCGCTCGGGTCAAATTCGTGGCGTCGCAAATGGGTTGAGCATACAAGTTCTAACACAGACCGCCTTCTAATCCGCCAATGTCTACACGGCTTCGGTCTCGTAGGCCGAGTTAACAGCGGCACGCTTGATTTGCAAGAGTAGAGCTGCCCCTAACGGCTAAAGAGACGTTTCCGTACTCTGTGATAGGTCCTTACCACAAACAGAATCCATGGTATAGGTCGTAAGATACTTCCACACAGAGAAGGCTCCTCTCCCTGCTACGTCCCGAAGCTGTTCCACCATGATGTGGCTCTGCCGGGAGAACACCTCCACGAAAGAGTTGAGGTTCTTCTGACTGAAGGTGGGAGCCAAGACCTTGCGACGGGGACGCCATATTGATACTGTAAAGGTAAAAGTGGGAAACTTTTTAGACTGATCTTTATCGATCTCCATCGTATCGATGCTAAAACTGTAAAAATGCTGATAATAAATTATGTTTATTTTGCAAATAGGCTTTTCCAAATACTTACACCACGTTTTTTATTAAACTAGATGAGGCCGGTTTTTCGTACCTGACTATTCTGGGAAGAAACTACCGAACAAACTCGGAGGTCACTGTCTTTTTTAAAGTCTAGACATCGGTCAAGTCATATGAGGCCCATGCAGATTATTATAGTATTCCTACGTAAAGCCTTTTTTTATGGTTCCGTACCTCGAAAGGAAAAAACTGAACCCTTGTAGGATCACTTTGTTGTCCGTCCGTCCGTCTGTCTGTCAAGACCCTTTTTCTCAGGAACGCGTGGAGGTATCAAGCTAGAATTTATATCAAATACTCAAATTTACTGTCCCTTGGAACTGTGTATAAATCAAACTTCTAAACCAAAGCAATCAAAAGGTACAGCCGTTTATGTCGCTAATTTTCGACACTCGCAAGGGAATCAAAACCTACAGGGTACTTCCCGTGAACTCAGAATCTTGAAATTTGGTACGAAGCAACGTCATATAGCACAGATAAAGGAAAAATTGCAAAGCCGAAAATTTTTTGTGACATCATTTAGTTTTTTTTTAATAATAATTTTAAACTTACATACCTACAAGTTTGTACGGAACATTCGGTACGCGTGTCCAACTCGCATTTGGCTGGTTTTTTCTGGTTTACTCAGAGCACTTAACGGCGGCCTGTTGCTACTACTCTGCTACTTTGTGGGATCACTTAAGTACACACAATAGTTGGATCTGATCTCTCACTACATAACCACCAATGACCAAAATATGACACACTAGCTGTCCGGCGCAACTTCGTTTGCGTCACATTTTCCCCGTTTTCGCCACATTTTTCATTGCTGCTCCACTCCTATTGGTCGTAGCGTGATGATATATAGCCTATAGCCTTCCTTGATAAATGGGCTATATAACACTGAAATAATTTTTCAAATCGGACCAGTAGTTTCGGAGCCTATTCAATGCAAACAAACAAATAAACAAACAAACATACAAACAAACAATCAAATCTTTCCTCTTTATAATAATAATAATAATTATTATTATTATATTATATTATATGACACATCAATATTCAATCACTCACACTGGACCATGTTTTTTTTGCGAAATTCGACATCAGTAGAGTACTTACTTACACACTTTTGCGAGTATATATAACTATAATACCTGGTGCAAATATACTGCCGTTTCCTAGTAGTACTCTGAAGAACTTCATAACGTCATCTTTGTCTAAGCACGACTTGAGCAAAACTTCCGCAGCCTCAGGGTCCGCCACCACTGCAAGTGAGGTTAAGTAGCCGATGAAATCGTCGACAGATTTGAACAAACTTAATTAAAAGATGACAGCCAAGTCATCTTTACATAGCATAAAACAAACTTGCTTCTTGCCGTCTGTAAGCTTAGAATCCGCAACGGACTTTGATGAGGTTTTCAACTATAGACAGAATGATTCAAGAGGAAGGTTTATATGTATAATTTATCTCTGAAAAACACATCAAAATTACGAATTACGAAGTCGCGGGCAGTAGCTAGTTCATAATAAATTGTTAAAGTAACACTCAATCAGCCTTTACTGTTCCTACTCCTGGAGCACAGGCCTCCTCGCTGTGAGAGGTAGCAGACCCGTGTCGTATTCCACTGCGCAGGTCCATTAAGAGTTCGAATATGGTACAAATCTCCAGTTTTTTTTAATTGTAAGACATGTCTGTTGACACGCTGTTTTCCTGCATTGCATGTTTGTGACATGATGTTTTCCTTCATCGGTTTGAGATCAGTGGTGATGAAATAATTTGCCTTTCTGGTTTCCACTTGACCACCACTGTATGACTCAAAATAAAGTTTATTTGCTTATATAAAAACGTTTTCTTACGTATATAGAGACGATTCCCTTGCCAGTGAGATATGAGACCGTCTTTCTCCAATGCTTCTCTGCCTATTCGTTTAAAAGTTTCCATGCGATCTAGAAAGACACAGATATTATTATTATCCTACATTACGATGAAATGCTCATGCTTTTCAAGATGTTCTTTAACTTAATGTATTTCATAGCAACAGAGTTTTAATGTTATTGAATGCAAAATTAGAAAATCGAGTTAAAGCAATTTAAAAAAATATATATGCAAGCCCAGACCGTGAAGAATGTCAATTTAATGTTGATTATTTTAGTTAAAACTTTTTAATTTTCAACAGATAGATGGCTTTTTGGGAGATTCTTCTTCCCAGCTAAAAAACACTAGGGAGTCTACTACTACGGGAGACAAATAAATCGTAAATCGTAAAAATAAAAAAAAAATAAAAAATCAAAAGTAAAAAAAAATAGTAATAAAAAGTAATCGTATCGTAATCGTATCGTCGTTGTCGTAATTTAGACATTCAAAAAGTAATGATTTTCAGCACAATTTGATTATCATATACGACTTGCTTTTAAAAAATAATCATTAGTTCATCATTATCATTATTATTTCTATTATTTTATGAACCTCACAAGAGCAGTCAGTCTTCAGAGCAGTGGGACGCTCAAGCAAAAGATTTCCTACTCTCGAAACTTTATTTTTCTTTCTTCTTATTTTGACTCACAAAATAATTGAATAGGTTCCTCCTATTGACGTTAACCTACAGGACAACATTTTTTTAAGCAATTCCCAGAAAATCCAAGTCTTCAGCTCAAAAGACACCACAAAAATCCTTACCCTCATCATTTCCCAAGAACCGGTAAGCATGTCCCACAAACGGTAAAGCTATACTCCTTGGAGCTAATTGCTTTGCCAACGCCATCAATCTTCTCTTCTTCCACCTGAATATGGCTATCCAAACCACCAGCAGCACTGCCGCTAGGATCCACAGCATTGTCTTTAATTCACGAAATACTTAAACTAAAACCTTAATTACTTAATCTGAAGGTGACTTTTACAAAATCGTGTTCACGACTGATATACTTGCGAGCTTTTGATGGACTGAAGTCAGTTTTTGTGTATTTTAAGTTAGGATCTGTGTTTTCTTCACTAGCAGTGTCGTGTGGTTTTTCTGTTTGGATATTTAGTTCAATATCCGTGTTTCGTACCTATATAAGCTTCTACAAAACATCGTCATCGTACACACTTGATGACGGTACTTATGTACGAAACATCTTTGAAATACTTATTGCATTTAATAGCGACAGTTCGTGTCAGCGTGGAACTAGAGCCACAACATTATCAGCATTTATTTTTTCGTTCACTTTATTCCAAGCGTTTAAATTCTTGACTCTTTGCCTCTGTAATACTTTCTCTTCCATAATACTTCTGTAAGCTCATACTTTTGTTTGCAAAGCGATGACGATTATCTCATCACTGTGAAAAATCTTACTGTTACTTCTTATACCTACTGGAAGGTACGAAACTGATACTGATACTGTTAAACTGCGTCATCACAGCACTGGGCAAACGCCTCTCCCCATGACTTCCAATTGTTTCGATCCAGGGCCAATGTGGACCACTGGTCTTCTCCAACACGCTTAACAAATTTTTCGAAGAAGATGACGGGGACAAGTGGAAGCGAGAAAAACAAAGGAACCAAGCCCCCGTCGTCCCCTTCGTTTTAGGGTCTTTAAACCTTCTCTCTTTCGTTTCGATAGTACGACTTATTAAAGTTCTTAGGCCCAGTAAGTCGCCATCGCAGCGTTCAAAGATTTGTTTAAGTCCTTTCATGTGTAGGTGTAAGAACACATAGTACATTCCAGCAAGTGGGCCATGGTCTGGTCGAGTACCGCATTCACACTGAGTGTCGGAAGGATCTTTAATCCCCCATTTTGACAAAGTGTGTTTGTTTTAAACCCTGCAAACAGAAATAGGAGATCCGCGTAGTTAGGATCCGTCGACTTTCCATAGCGAAACGCTTAATTTTAGTTTGATGCTTGGGAGTATGTGAGAAGCCTAAATTCTGCAGGAGATATCTCTCGGATGAGATGATACTAATACAACAGACAAACATAAATACCATCATTTAATGTAGGTTTATGGAATTATTATGTATTAGAGTTAATATTGACTCAGTTACTTCATGTGTTACACGTGACACACGATGTAAACCTAAACGCGTTTGGTAGTGTAAATATAGGGGAAGGTTGCTATGAATGGACCACTTAACTTTATGACCTCATATCTCAAAAAGTATGAGTGTTAAAATGAAAGCAGTTCATTATTTTTATTTCGTAAGATCTTTATTTGTAATAATCAAACTCTCAAACTATTCGGGCTAACACTTTTTTATATAAACGAAGAAAACTGAATCTTGGGCTGTTGCCTTCTTTGGACCATGAGCACCTTCATTGAACCACCAAGTTGCCATCAATGGACTTCGAGAAATTTGTTCTAGAGGTCCATTCGAGGCAACTAATTATTATTATCAATTTATTTCCTAAAATAAATAAAAGCTCCTGCTCTAATTCTGAAGGGAGGTCACTTTCGGAACTCAGTATTTGGACGTGTTCTTTAGCTTTCTGGTTAAATCCATCTAACCTTCGTTTCTTTCGGCACTCCATATATTCTTCTTGCTTCATTTAAACCAACTCTTTGTTTCCTTACCGATTGTTTCATTCCATGCAAAGTACTTTCTTTTATTTGGCGACATTCTGGAATTTTAAATTTATATAATTATTATGACAAAAAAAAAGATCAAAAGTTAGGTACTATGATTGGACCGGTCCAACGGTGGAACTGTCTTGAGGTCCATTGATGGCAACCTGGTACCGGTAAAGAAAAACTAAACTAAAATACACATGGTCATGATTAGCCAAAAAAAAATAATACTCATGGAATCTCAAATAAACTGTCCGATATTTCATAACAGTGCACGCAGACAAATATGAATACAATGATACTTACGTCAAATTGTTCTGAGCGAAATTATAAGATTTTGACCGTCGCAAGCACAACCACACGCGTCACTCCTCGCTATGTGCCGCAGCGTCACTGGGGTAAGAGGGGGGTGCAACTGTGTCGCCAGGGACTCGTTTCGACTAGTTTGGGTGTTGCTAGCTTGCACAGTTATGGAAATACCTTGGTGGTCCATTGAAAGCACTAGTCCAATGATCGCAACCTTCCCCTAAACAGTATTTTGAATAATAAGCTATTGTTAATTAATTACGTGACATGGATTACCTTATGGCAATCGTTTATGAAAACTAGTTTGTGTGACCACAAATTCATTCGTTTTGATTACAGTAAAAAAAAATCCTCATACAGGCTTTAACGCAAAAAGTGCAATACCTCATAGGTACAGATATTCAGAAAATCAAACTAGGAAACTTTAACGGAGTGTCAGAATTGTATTGAAACCCATCCATGTCCCTTCTTAGCCCTTTGTGTTCTAGGGCCACGGTATCTCTTTCGAACAGTCCCGCAGCCCCGGCAGGCATCGGCCCTCGCAGACCCCTTCCAATTTGCTGACACCTCCTTGAGGCGCGCGTGGAACTCGAACGCGCCGTCGACGTCGACCTGTCGTCATAAGATGGACAGACGGTGAGCCAGCCCATCACTCACCGTCCACAGGCCCGCACCTACGGTGGCCACATATACTGATTACGAATACTGGAACTCGAATTTTTGTTTCTTTGGAAAAGTTGGTTTTGCATGAAACTTATATAGACTGCATTATTTACATATCGACGTAAATCATGATTTTATATGATGTCTTATGAGTTCAAGACTTGTGTTTTTATATACAAATACTGAGTTTATTTGAAATAGTTGCAATAAAAAACGTGTAAGTACAGTCTATTCAATTTGAATCCTTGTTTGTTCAGCTGATGTAATTCCTACAGAAACGAATATGAACTTAATGACAGTGTCAATTAAATAATATATCATTATTAGTGAAAAGATGGATGCACTGTGTGAAAGGCAAATGGCTACAAAACGGGTGACTTATGAGATGAGGACTAATAGAGAAGTAGAAAAGAAGACAAAAAACCATTAAAAACCAAAAAATAAATTAATCAATATAATGTAAATTAATTTATGTTTGTTTTTTTACAGATTTTTGAATCGGGAATTTTTAGTTTAATTATTTTTTTCATACTTTTTAAACTTATTACTTTTTTAGCCTTGACTGTCCCACTCCTAGGCATAGGCCTCCCCCATTGCGCCTCTTAAACAAGGAAAGTTATAAATTTAAAAATATCTCGCGCTTTAAGGGGGGAGGGGGGTGCGTTGCCCACGGTGGCAAGTGCCAAGATTTCAATTTTCGAATCGACCAGACCTGTGGAAGTTGTTTAAATCCCTTCATCAACTAGAAAAGAGGTGATGATCTTCAAATTGCTAAGCAGATTTTCCCGAAACATAGCTAAGAACACTCTCAATTAAACACCTTTCAAACGGAACCAATTTTATCAAAATCAGTTCATCCGTTTAGGAGCTTCGATGCTACAGACAGACACACAGATACACAGGTCAAACTTGTAACACCCCTCTTTTTGGTCGGAGTTTAAAAATAAACTAAGCCGATCAATTTATATAATGTTACCGGCCAACCCGATTTTAAGCCAAACTAGTTTGTCCTAAGCCAAATACCGACCAAAGCCGGTATCAGGCCAAACTAGTTTATCGTGGGCCAAAGAGCGAGCAAAGTGATCTCGGGACTTGGGGCACCCTGACTCGGAGAGGTTGGGTTCGAAGGTTTACCTTTGTTCGCTCGCTCACCGTCCCGTCCCGTATAGGCCCCGTAATTCCCTACGTGTTAGGTTACTTTAAACCCTGCAAATATAAATACGTTGACTACGCCCGTAAACCGGTTTGACCCAGGACAAACTAGTTTACCCTGAAATCGGGTTTGGCCGGTAATAGAAAAAACTAATTTGGCCTGAAATAGGGTTTGGCCGATAACATACTAGTAAGTATATGACAAACCAAGTTGTTCTTAAAGTACCGAATATTCTTGTCAGGCACAAATCGGTCTGTATGCCATAATTAAACGGCACTTTCTTAAAAATTACGAAACATAAATAACAGAGGCCAAACTTAGGTACTCGGATCATCAACATCAACTATATTTAAAGGCTTAAAATTTAAAATAGTACAGTAAATGCACAAGAAGTTATCTTCATACTGAATAATCATATTCATTGTAAACATTACGTTAACTTAGACAAACACCAGATACTTATGTTTGGCAAACAGAAACACGCTATAAAAACGCATAATTACAATTTCAAACGTGAGTTTTCGGAGATCAAGAGCAAATGCGAAGTGGGTATGGTTCTATGGCCCATATTTTACGTGAAAGAGAATAATTTTGTAGAAATAAATATTAAAATCATTTTATTTACAAAATGTCTGTCAGCTTTCTTTTTTCACAGTTAATTCTAGTTATGACATAGTTTAATTCTTTAGTTCATCATCCACATTTAAACATAATTAAAATCTTAAAACCTCCACAACCCGGTAGGCAGTACTGGGTAATTCGTATTTTTATTCTATAGTTGCACTTGTTTCACTAATCATCATCATCAGCCTATTATGTTCCCACTGCTGGGACACAGGCCTCCTCTCTATGAGAGTGACCTAATAATAGCTAATAGTAATTATAGCTAATAGTTTTATAGAATTTCGTTTTATATTTTGTATGAAAGCTAGTCATGTACGAATCTGACGTATTATTACACATAGATCCTTATATAAGTCCGATGTGATTTCTTGGGAAATACCATCGGGCTTATATTAATAGTAGCGACTCAGCTTTTAGGCTGGAACCAACCATACGCATTCACAAAATTTCATTGAAATCGGATGGGGGCATCCGATTTCAAAATCATTTTCATTCATTTTTACGGACACCTAGCGCTTCACCTAAAAGTTTCCCAAGAAGATAATTTCCCATTACCCTTCTTGGATTCGGATTTCCCACTTAAACATATTATCACAATGCTTTTCCACTACGCGTTCCGTCTCACTTCTTCCTACTATGCAACTGCACAGTAAACCTATCAACATCCTTCATCATGACATCGAAGGTCAGTCTGAAGGGGTTCTCTTCTGCCTTGAAACCATTACTACTGCTCATGTCAAAAGATACTCGATATTTTCTGATAAGCGTTGCTAGTGCTGTCTTCATTGACATCATTGCGTATTGGTAACCTGGAAAAACAAGAGCAATTTAAAAATGCTCGTTATAAAGATGTTTTCTGCAATATCATCGGACGACATTTAGCAGAAAACTTGTTCCTCTTCCTACAACATACATTTATAAACTTGAAGGGCTGTAAGCTAAACTTACATAGTAAGTTACAGTGTAAGTTTATTTATGAACCGTAAAAGCTTAAAACAGTGTATCATCATCATCATCAGCCTATAATGTTTCCACTGCGGTGACACAGGCCTCCTCTCTATGAGAGGGAGTGGGCTGTAATCCACCACGCGGGCCCAGTGCGGATTGGTAGATGTCACATATCTTCGAATTTTTTGTTCTAAGACAAGCCGTGTTCCTCACGATGTTTTCCGACACCGTTTTGAGGGCAGTGGTGATGCAATAAATTACACAAAGTAATGCACCAGCCGGGGTTCGAAACCACGGCTTACTACGTTCGTAAGTCGGGGCTGCCACCACTGGGCCACCGTTGATCTCCAAAACAGTGTATACAGGGCAGCTATTACAGAGATGAGACTGTGTATACGACCTAGGTGTTTTCACGTTTCAAATAGTGGCTAAAGCTTCGAAGTCACTGGGTTTTGTTTTAGCACTCGCGGGGTGTTTCAAGAACGCCATAAGATACTCTATACCCATAAGATTCTCTATTACTCTTTTGTTAGACGTCATCTTGAATATGCGTCACTTTGGAACCCGTGTTATGGCAAATACATCGATCCTATTAAGAGTACCTATACAAAAACGATTGATCCGTTTTCTATGTGTTCCGCTTCGAAAACTATACCATTCTGAATATTACATTAGTCTTTGCAAGAAATTCCATTTACAGTAATTTATAAAGCATCGTCGACTAGCAGTTAGCACTTTTTGGCCGTCCTGATTATTGCATAAACTGCATTTCAATGTCCCCCAGAGGTCAGTTGATTTGATCTTATCTCCATTCTTTTGCCTCTTATACTTACAGGTAACTTTACTGAGAATGTAATATTCTTTCTAACGAGTTATCCTTTGACACATTTGCTACCAAATCCTATTCTGCACGCACTCAGCTGAACGCTGTTTTTTTTAAATCGTGTATTGCGGTATTTTTTTTAGTTTTGCCTTGAACTAGGAATTTAAATTGTATCGTGGGTGCGATAACAAACATTTAAACTCACATTATACTAACAGCCAAACCCGGAACCACTACCTGTAGGCCATACATATATTAATTGTTCCGTGGGGGAATCGAACTTGCGACGCAAAGAACTAGCACAGCAGCCAATGGCTCAGTCACTGCGCCAATTGTAACAATTTTTATTGCTTTATTATTTTATTGTGCTTGTTAGGGATCCTATGATTTCTTCTGTTTTTACGCGAGAACCTGTAATTGGCTCTGTGTAACATATAAATATACAACTGTTATACTGTTGTTTTCTTATTAATAAATAAATAATATAGGATGTGATTAAAGTAATCATCTGTCTTTTTCCAAATGTGTTGGGGTCGACTTCCAGTCTAACGATAGAGCGACTGGCCTTCCTGACATTGACCACTACTTCATTTAGGATTCGGAAATGACGTTAATACTAACCTAAACAGTTCCTAGGTCCATAGCTAAACGCCATGAAGGCAGCCGGATGTGTGAGCGACGTGTCGATGAACCGTTCAGGTCGGAACAGCTCGGCGTCGTCTCCCCAGTACTTAGGATTGCGCTGCGTGCCCCAGATGTTCACGACCACGCCACAACCCTCCACCAACGTTACACCTGATGCTGTAAAATATATTTTATTATAGAAACGGTAACATATGATTTAAACAATCAACTCAACAAAAAACTTAAATTCACTTCATTTTCTTTACTATATTAAAATATAACTTGTTACGATTACTAATAGCGCTAAGTTAGATTAAGAAAATGATTGTAACAATGGCTTATTAAATTTATTTTAATTCTTACTTACAGAAAACTCGAAGAAAAAGGATTTCGACAAGCGATTCATATAATGAAGGCTAGGACTAAGGAAGACTTACGAAAGACTAAGGATGAAACTTTGTTTGGAAATTTGTCATATTTTTCGATATGATATCTCTAATCGCCTTACACACAACGTGTATGTGTGTCAGATTGAGCTTACTGTAACGTATCTAAAGCTACAGTAATCTCAATCTGCTTCGTTTTTCCCCATTAAGGGATTGCCTGTCTCAGGGCTTCACGACCAAATAGTCTAGTAATCTCTGTAGGAGACCTCCTCGTTGACTGTTTGTCTGTCTGTATATACAGAATAGTGCTGAAAGGTGGGCCAACGCACAACGTTACGAGGCCTGTGTTTAAGAAGCCAAGGAATATAACAGACAATGTCGTAGCAATGTCAATAAAATACTTACGGAGTTGCACATCCTTCTCTATTTTCCTGACAACGACGGGAACGGGGGGGTATAATCGCAGCGTCTCCCGGATCACTGAGTCCAGATACTTGAGACGAGGCAAGTCCTCGGAAGTTACTGGTCTGTCTGAGTCACCGAATACTTCCCTCAATCTGAGAAAAGGTGAAGCAAAAGAAGTCTTTATAAGTGCACCTCAAGGACGGTGCGGTGCGGTGCGGTTCAAGTACCTTGGTCACTGGGTTACAGAGGATGGCACTGATAACTGTGATATTGAGAGGGAGCGCAGGGCATTGGCCGTAAGATGCAACATGCTGGCCCGCTGATTTGCAAAGTGTGACAGCAATGTCAAGATAACTTTGTTTACGTCGTATTGCCAGACCTTTTATACCTGCAACCTGTGGACCAGATACACGCAGAAAACGTTTAATGCCTTGCGTGTGCAATACAACAAAGCTTTTAGCATACTGCTGTCGCTGCCTCGTTTCTGTAGCGCGTCAGGCATGTTCGCAGCAGCGCGTACAGACGAGTTCTTTGCGATCTTTCGTAAATGATCCGCTTCACTACTGCGTCGCATGCGGGGCAGCGACAACAGTCTTCTGAGCGTTGTTGTTAGTAAGACTGAGGGCCGCCTTATGGGGCACCTGTGCGCAGTGCATGTACTGTTGCCAGGTGTCTCTGTGAGGTGGCGTAATTAATTATTATTAGTAATTGTGTGTTTTAATCTATTATACGTTACTAACATGGGTTAAGGAATACTAACAAATTTATAGGTTCTACCTGAATTAAAGATAAATAAATAAATATAATAAATAAGGATCAGTAAAAAACTAGTGGTTTCAGGGAATGGTTGTGCATCTAACATCGTCCAGCCAAAATAAATAATACTGCTGGACATAGGTCTTTTCTTAAGCAAAGTTGCAACAACACAGGACCTGTTTCAACTGCATCTAGCGCATCCCCCATGACCTTACCAGGTCGTCAGAAAACTTTTGCTTCGATTGGGGGACTATATAAGCTGCGCCTTCCGGTACATGGCCGCCAATACTGAACCTTTCAACCGGTCTAATCAAAATTCTTTTGTGTGAGCAATGTGCCCCTACCACCTTTATGTTTGACAATCTTTCAACGAATATTATCGTTTCTAAATTTAATAACACACAGGAAACTCTTTAAAGTAAGCAGCGTAAGGGGTACACCCAATATGTTCGGTTTCGCATGAGTTAGCACAGACTTCCGGCTGGGTGGATCACAATCCAGCCATTTGGATATTATACTTTGCCGCATGGCTGTGCCACATTATGCCAACCTGATATGCGCAGCACGCCTAAGTTAACTGCTACAATGATGGTGAGACTCACTCTTTGTACACCAACTCTTGTTCATCCGGATGCCTTGCCAGCATAGACACAGCGAAGGATACTCCCACAGCCGAAGTATCGGTACCAGCAACCACAATGACCAGAGTTTCCTCCTGTAACTCCAAGTCTGAGTATCCCTGGTCTCCTCCTGTTGCCTCTATTAGCAGCTCCAGGAATGTCTTCATGCCTTGAGTGGAATCTGAAATGATGTTCAAGTTTTTTTGTTACTTGTTTTGCTCCACTTTGCACGTTCTTATGAGTGATGAAACATCATAAACGTATTCCATATAGAATATGTAGGGAATACTAAGGACTTATATATTATAATTTCTTACCCAAAGTGACCTAAGTTTTTTGCTTTACTAAAAATGATGTCACGTTTACGCGTAAAAGTATTTCACCAATGGCCTTAGATATTTTATGTTTGCCCTTATCTCAATATAAATGGAATGAATGGAAGACGATACTATTTAGTTGTTTGTGGTTCTGTGAGAAACATAGTAAAAGGATTACTTAACTTAATTTAGTATTAATGGCTTTTGCTGTACTAAAATGAAATAAATAAGTAAATGACCTATCAAATTATGATGGACGGCACTTTTTGCCGTGGTAGTATTGCTTATAATTAATTTAAAAGAAAACCCCAAAACGGTGTTATTTATAACGCAAATAAAAAACATCTAGATGGCTGAGAAGACTTTACCGTTTACGAGCAAAATAATGCCGTAAAAATTTTCAAATAAGATTATGAAACCATATAAAAATGCAATAAAAATAAACGAGAACGGTCCTTAAACATACGTTAGTAGAAATCAGCAAAAATGAAAAGCGCACTGTTCATAACAATAGGATACATCGTCTTTACGACAAGGTTTAAATTAATCGCAACGAAAGGAGCCTCTATCAATACGTCTATCTCTAGATATAGAAAAATCGAACAACCACAAAGGATATCATTCCAACCTATTAAGACAAAGGATCTTAAAACTAAATATCAAAAATATAAGGAGGGACGAGTAATAACTTCCAAATCCAATTATAAAGAAGAGCAACAAGGTAAAACACTCAAACCTGTCAAGCAACAAGAAACAACTATCCCTAGTTATTACCAATATGATGAGCCGGAAAGGATCTCATTCAAACCTATCAAGACAGAAGATCTAATACCTGGATATCGAGAATATAAGCAGCGACAAAAAACTGCATCAATTACCAAATCCACCAAGACAGCAGGAACGTCAAGCCCTGGATATCGGCAATACAATGAGCCGCAAGGACAAAAAATAATTTCCATCAAGATAGAAGAAATGCCCATGCCTGAATATCGCCAATACGATGAGCCGCAAATGATCTCATTCAAACCTATCAAGACAGAAGATCTAATTCCTGGATATCGACAGTATAAACAGCGACAAGGAATTACATCCATTAGCAAATCCACCAAGATAGCAGGAACGTCCAGCCCTGGATATCGACAATACAATGAGCCGCAAGTACAAAAAATAAAATCCATCAAGATAAAAGAAACGCCAATCCCTGGATATCTCCAATACGATGAACCGCAAGAACAAAACATAAAATCCATCAAAATAGAAAAATTGCCAACGACTAGATATCAACAATACAATAAGCCGCATGGAGAAAAAAATAAATCCATCAAGATAAAAGAAACGCTTATCCCTGGATATCGTCAATACGATGAGCCGCAAGGGAATAACTAAAGAGAAACATCGAGAGTCCTGATATATTTGAGATTTTTTAGACCTTTTTTTCTGTCTTCATTGAAGACCGAACCGAACCGCCAATATCTGGATATTATCGTCAATACGATGCACCGCAAAGAAAAACAATAAAAACCTTCAAGGTAGAAGGAATCCTTGGATATAAACAATACAATAAGTGGCAGGGAAAAACATTATTAATGTAGAAATATAGGCATTTCTACTGAATTGTTCTTGGAGATAAACAATACAATACTTTGCAAGGATTCGCTGATACGCTTGAAGATGAATTCAAAATGTTAGAAATAGATAACAAAACATTTGATCGGAAACAGATAGGATACCGCTTCACTAGCAGCTACGCTTTCAAGCCACAAGTAAATTCGTACATCGACAGCGAGCCCAACAAGATTTTTTTAACCGACTTCAAAAAGAAGGAGGTTCACGAAATTATGTGAATAACGTGCGTGAATCTTGACGGACGTCGCATCAGCCGAGGTGTGAACGGGACAATCTAACTTCAATATAAATACAACGCAAGCTAGTAGACTACGGAAAATGAGACAAAACTATTAATTGATCATACATTCATGTGAGTAATCCAAATAAACACAGAAGACAAGTATGTGAACAATTTGTTCGTCGAGTTATCACCGCAGTTACAAACAAAAAGATAATTGTTAATAAATAACCACTTTCCCGTAGTAGTGATAAAGGTCTCTATTAATAATATAATAATAATATTCTTTACTATCGGACAACAATGATCCAGCGTGTTAGTAAACAATAAAATACCTTAATACTTGTGTTAGTACTTGTGTAACTACAACACAGAAGAACACAGACTAGATAGCATTGTGAAAAGAACATCCCCAAATTATTTTTTAGGGATTAATGGCCTTCCGCCACAGTTTTTAGAATGCTGTTGCCACTCGCCCGCAACCTTGACAACAGCGACGCGGTTTTCTTGAGAATGACGGCGTGGAATCATGCGTGCCATCAGTTCGAGTTTGTGTGTGTCAGTCTGTCTTTCTAGGAACATCCATGCATGATTCTCGTAATAAATGACACAACAAATCTACTTAATATCTATTCGTAACTTGTAATTATATTTTATGAAACGGACCCCAAGGATGTGTAATTATATCTATTAGCAAGCAGTTAACCTGTGTTTACAACTGCTTAGTAAACTCTTGGCCCGCTAATAACTCTACTTGTCTTGCCGACCAGTTCAAAGTACGGTTACAAGTATTTAATATAATTGTTATGAGGCTTTCTGAGAACGGAAATACAAGGGAAATCTTGACTGTGCAAGTGGATGGCAAGTATTTAGTATTTGTACTCACTTTTCTTCACGTCATCGTTTTGTGCCTTCATGGTTTTCCGTTTTGATTTGATCACCTGAAATATACCAAAAAAAATGGTTTTTAATTTGTTAATCATGTAACTAGCTAGACGAACGAATCACGTCCCTGCTGATTCAAACCGTTTGCGGTTCTGTGACGCAAAACAATCAAATGTAAAAGAAATGTGGATCAAAATCGAATCTGGCTTAAAATTCGCCAAAGTGACACAGATTTTATTGTAGTATGTGAATAATCATTTCGTGATAACGATGCCACCGTATCCAATTTCACTTAACAAAGATTCACTCAGTAGCCAAGGAAACCGAGAACTCGAGTGCCGAAAAAAATATAGCCCGACGGATACACTTACCTCATCAATAAAACTACAGATCAAATTCTTGCACCTCTCAAAGCTGGCATGGTACGGTAGCAGACGATACAAGGCATCTGCTTGTAACCAGGGTTGTGTCATTCGTGCTGCCATCAGCTGGCAGCATTCATCGAATGCCGTCAGAAATGGTTGGTCTACGGTCTTCTGGGCGTTTACATTGACCCCCAAGGCCGTTTCTAGAGGAATTGAAATTTCGTCAATTATTTCGACGCTCATTGACCTACATACAGATGTGTTTTGTGGCGGCGAAAAACAAAAGCATTACAAAACAAAGATAGCATCAACCTTTGTTTTGTAATGCTTTTCTTTTTCGCAGAAGTTGATTTCAGGACAGAAAAAAACAACAAACTGCACTTGTCGGATGCGGAAAAGCTGAACTAACTATAAGATAAAAAATCAATGATAATCAAATCATGAATCATATTTTGTTCAATATACAGCCTGGATCACGCCAGCCTGATCCAGGCCTGGATCAGGCTGCTTGCACTGACCTACAAATTGCAAAAAACTTAAGAAAAAAAAATTTGAATTTCACGGGCTACCCTGTTGCTTCCACCTTAACGTGGAAATAATTATACTACTCGGTATTTGACGAAGTATGCTCCATCCCGCTGGATTACGGGATCCAACTCTGCTGGATCAATTATTTCAACCTACTGTGTTTTAAATTACTGGCCTATCAGTATCTTGTTGTGTGTTAATTAAAAAAATATTTGCGGTCGTAACAAATGTGTATTTAAGAATTATAATTACTATAATCATCAGCTATTATGTCGAAGTGACAATCTACATGGAGTCACCTGTTATAAGGTTGCGATGGAAAAAACAGATTCGAACTTACCACAAACAGAATCCATGGTGTAGCTGGTCAAATACTTCCAAACGGAGACGGGTCCTGTCCCTACGACTGACTTCAGCTGTTCTGACATCACGGTGCTCTGCCTGGAGAATATCTTCACGAAGTGGTTCAAGTTCTTGGGAGTGAAGGTTGGAGCCAAGACCTTGCGGCGAGGTCGCCAGATGGATACTGAAAAGTTTAAGAGGGAAGTTGCTTGCGTGACACAAAACGCTACGTTTACTTCCTGATTGCGTGGTCTGACTGCCAAATGAATAGATAGTGATCTTAACTCTATTGACATAAGGTTGTTGCTGTGTGAAGTATGATATGGCAAAAAAAATGGTGCCAGATGAGATGACGAGTAATAGAGAAGTATGGAAGAAGAAGACATGCTGCGCCGGCAAGATAATGATGATGATGACTACAAGGTTGTTGCTTGGTTGCTGCTACTGGCAAGTCCGTAAAATAACAGTGAAATACGAAATACGAAGGGAAGGGAGGACACTGAGGGTATTCAAAGATACGTTTTACGGTTTAAGATACTTGATTTCACGAAAAAAGAATAAGTACAATTATTTACTTCGATGAGCAAAAACATAATCATTATCAAGTTTAAGCGGAAGATAAAATAAAATTAAGTTACAAAAACGAGGGTATAACCTTACAATTTAAACACTTCCAAAAACTTTTGATTAAATAACTGTTTCAGAAGCTGGAAGAGACTTTGAATCGGTAAGTAAAATAGAGTTGTGCTGCCTCAGATACAGTGCTTCAAAGATATTTTGGTTCGTACAGACAAACAGACAGCGTCATTAAGTAGTTACCCCCCTGGCGTACTCAGCCGGACTGTAGAGGGGTTAGCACATAATGACGCTGTTTGTACTTACCTAAAAAAAAACGTGTTGCGCCGACCCCAAATAACATGGGACAAGGGCAGGAAGATGATGATGATGAAGGACATTATCAGGCGAAAGTGCTAGTAAACGTTAGTGATGTTGATAATGAAATAGATAAAACAAGCGTTACTTCCTATTTTATCCAGGCATCATTTACAAATTTACTATCTCAATTTTAATTTTCTTATAATTTTAACCGACTTCTAAAAAAGGATGTTATGTATTCCATCTTCCGCATCTTTTATTTAATGTCTTGTCCCAATACTGAAAGAGAATTGATTTACCTGGTGCAAAAATAGTTCCATTTCCGATGAGATGTCTCGCAAATCGCATTACATCATCTTTTTCCAATGAACTCTTCAGGATAACTTCCAAATCCACAGGATCCACCACCACTGCAAAAGATGTGTAACTCTTGATAATATTTGGGTTTATTCTTTTACGAAGGTGGTGTGACGATCTGATCTGGAGGCCTTTGCCCAGCAGTGGGACACCTGACAGGTGACAGGTAGTCAGTGGCCCGAAAGTCTGACAACCAGTTTTACCAAGGGGTATCGTATTTCCCCGTAGGCTAGGCTGATGAACGCGATGGCCCCAATCAGATTTGCAGATGTTTAAATATACATAATTATGTACAGGGTGGCCTCATTGGTGCAAATTCGGCACACGAATCTAGACCAACCCCCAGTGCCAAAATTTTTCGTCGGTTATTAAAAAAGAGGCCAATTGGGAGTCCGACTCGCGCACGAAGGGTTCCGCACCATTATTTTTATAAAAACGAGCATAAAATTAACTTTTTTGTATGGCCCCCTTAAATATTTATTTTATTTTGTTTTTAGTATGTGTTGTTATAGCGGCAACAGAAATACATAATCTGTAGAAATTTCAACTGGCTAACTATCACGGTTCATGAGATACAGCCTGGTGACAGACGGACGGACGGACGGATGGACGGACAGCGAAGTCTCAGTAATACGGTCCCGTTTGACCTTTTGGGTTCCCATAAAACCAGCTGTTTCCAACAAGTGTACAAGGTCAAAATATATGGTATTTTTATGGCGAAAAATGTTGGGTGTTAGCATGTCTGTCTAGATATATGTGCTGAATTCATGGTTGCTGTTGGTACATCGATGTCTCTTCCACCCATAATAAGTATTATAAACAAAAGAAAGATAATTTCTTAACGGTTCAAAGACTGCTTGTGTTGTAGTTCCATGCATCACACTCATCATTAACACTGATAGCGGGATATTTACTATGTTTAATATTTGTTTTGAGTGCCCAATATTTCGGTGCTGTTGCTAGCACCTAAAAACCTACGTATATCATGTAATATTAGTTTAAAAAAACAGTTTACTCATAATTTCAGATGACTATCGGGTTTACTACGGCTCTGTATGGTGCCAGACTTAAAGAATAGCACCATCCCATATCTTCCCGTGGGTGTCGTAAGAGGCGACTAAGGGAATTGCCAGAGAATGGGCAGCAGCGTTCTCTGTGCTTTTGTGACAACCGTACTACGATCGTCAACCCGCCTGCCAAGCTTGGCGATAATGGCAAAACCCCCCATGTTATGTCAATGTGGCGAAACTTGGGGGAGGCCTATGTCCAGCAGTGGACGTCTTTCGGCTGAAATGATGATGATGAAGATGATCGGGTTTACTTATTCGGAATTTGGCTAAGAATTTAATTTATTTTGACCTTGTATTCACATAGACAGGTACCTAATAGTATTTTTTATTCATCGTAGATTTGGTAACAACACTAAACTAAAACCAGATGTAACAGACCAAGAGCTAAGCCTAATTAATAAGTGAGTTAACTCATTTGGAACTTACCAGTATAATATTGTCCTCCTAACCACAAATTTGTAAGACCACCATTTTTGATCGCTTCACGACCCAACATCTGGAATGAACGCATACGATCTGCAACAAAATGTTTTCAATTTTTTAAGTTTTTCTTGTACAAGAAAATTGTGGTAAGGTTAAATAAAGTTTTTGCCCTCGTATAAATAATGATTGGCTAGTTACTAAATCTTGACAAGTATTGGAACAAGGATAATAGAAACATCTTTGCTAGAGGAACATCTTTGAAACCATGCTGGGCTATCGAAATAACAAAAACCGAGTGAAAGAGCATTACCTTTCCTCTCAATTCTGATTTATATATATGTATTTTTATATCCTAGCATTATGTATTTATATTTAGTTATATATGTATTAAAGTTAAAAATAGTATAGTTTAAGTTAGTTAAGGCACATAAACACATTTTTCTCTTCATTCTCTCACACACTATCGTCTACATTTCTTTTTCATTTTTCCTTTCGCAGGTCCGCTGGCAGAAATTTCGTATGAAATAAGCAGTACCTTTGTACTCAAATATTTTATGTTTTTTCCTGTGATTTCTACTGTGTGTACATAAATAGTAAAATAAAAATAAATAAAAAAGGGACATAAATTAATCACAATAGGATTTTGATCCTATTGTGATTAACGCGTTAAGTGTTGCGCTGTGTTGCGTTGGTTTGCCTATAGCCATAGCAGTTCCTGTCATACAGAGAAACATACATCTGGACATCAAACCTAAAAAACCGAATAGCGTGTCATTCTAAGCCATCAAGTCCAGAACACCTCAGGATTTTTCCCTCGGCGGTATGTCTATGTTGATCAAGATTTGAAGTAACAAGCAAATGCACTACTTCATTTTTAAAAACTTACATGTTCTGCTCTGCGATGTAATATAAGAATTAATTTATTTTTATGGTGTGACGACCCACTGCAGGGCAAAAGAGTTCCCTTTTCCAACCCTCTCTAACATGAGGAAGTGTAGGTTTATCCTGCATATCCAGATTTAGAAAACAATATAACATCACGCCGATAAGCCCTGAAGTATTAAGCAGAGGTGTAAACACGGTGACACATCAAGTTATACATTTCCAGTATAACATGCCCTCTTTGACTCCGCTACTGAATATCGAAGTTTGAAATGTCGACGTACGTTAGTTTTAAAGTACAGGATCTCGATGTATGCCAGTTCGAAAGTTCACTGGAGCGAAGTATGCAAGGCTGACGTATCGTTAGTTAGAAAGCATACGAGTGCGATGTACGCCAGTTCGAAATTACCCTGTTACGAAGTATGAAATGCCTCCGTACTGTTACTGGTACTCCTACAATGTGTAGACTTCCTGTACAATGAGACTTGCACTTAGACTGGTTTTGTATAGCTTTTGTCATATCACATATTAGATCTTTCTTTTTCGTGTGATTAGTGCCTAACCTGGTGTCAGAGTAATATACCGCCCATGGGCCTCTGATTTGGCTCTACGTAAAGTAATATCTCTCAGGCCTGCAGGTTTGGTTTGCTCACGTCTTCCTTCACCGAAACAAATGAATAGATGAATGCAGCAAAATAACACAATGCATAAATTCAGATTAAAAAATCCTACTTACTTTCTCCACCCCCCATAAACATATACGCGTGCCCCACAAGGGGGTAAGCTTTTATGTCACATTTTATTTTACTAGCCACTTGTAGGATGCGCCGGTTCTGATACCGGCTGACGACCAGCCACAGAGCCAGGAGACACAGAAAGATAAGCCACAACATGGCTGCGTCAGCTCCCGCGATGCACTGTGACATATACCTTAACACTTTACTTATATAGTATGATTAGCCAGCAGTAAATAAACAACTTTTTCTGCTGTATTTTTCGACCGATAATGGGTGCAGTTCTTTTTTTATTCTTTATGTATGTTTATTGTTTTGTACGTTGTTTTTGTTGATAAGCTCGTGGCTACTAATAACAGCCGTTGGTATCCATCTTTAGGTTAAGCCGCGATTGACTAGGTTGGTCCGTGGATTTATTTTTTATTTTACAATTACAAAAGAGTAAAAAAGCATTATACATATAAAAGATACTTACAAATTGCCTAGCGAATAGGTGTAAAAAAAGCACTAACAAGAGTAAAATAACTTTACGTTCGGAAGTCGGTGGCAAAAAAAGTGAAAGAAACAGACAAAGTCACTGACTTTTTGAAGTCGGTTATTTTTTTTGCAAAAAGTTTTTATTTTATCCTTTTTAGTTATCAGTTTAGTTATTAGTTCTGTTAGTGGAGTTTTATTTATCATACAAATCCTTGTCATTGTCCTTTTTATGAAGTCTAACCGACTTCAAACAAGGGGGAGGTTCTCAATTCCGCTGTATTTTTTTCATGTTTGTTACGCGATCATCCCGCCAATTCTGAATTGATTTTGATAATTCTTTTTTTGTTTGGTAGCTCATAGTTCATTCAGTAGTGGTCCCATATAAATTTTATTATCTTTGCTTAATTTGGGATTATTGAGGATAACTCATCATAAAGTATTTATAATGAGTTATAATTTCATTCATTTGGCATTTTTTTTCTTCGTGTACTTGGACGATGTGCTAATATTTTCTAGTTATAATGTAAAATTGATACTTGACAGGGATTTGTGTGATAAATAAAACTCCACCACCAGAACTAATAACTAAAAAGATACGTAAAAAGGATAAAATATAAACTTTTTGCAAAAAAAATAACCGACTTCCAAAAAAGTCAGTGACTTTTGTCTGGTTCTTTGACTTTTTTGCCACCGACTTCCGAAAATAAAGTTATTTTCCACTTGTTAGTGTTTTTTTAGGGTTCCGTACCCAAAGGGTCAAACGGGACCCTATTACTGAGACTTTGTTGTCCGTCTGTCCGTCCGTCTGTCACCAGGCTGTATCTCATGAACCGTGATAGTTAGCCAGTCGAAATTTCTACAGATTATGTATTTCTGTTGACGCCATAACAACAAATACTAAAAACAGAATCAAATAAAAATTTAAGGGGCTCCCATACAAAAAAGATTGATTTTTTTGCTCGTTTTTATAAATAATGGTACGGAACCCTACGTGCTCGAGTTCGACTCGCACTTGGCCAGTTTTTTTTTTAAATATATATATAGAGTATTCCTAGGTCTGTCTCGGAGAATAATAAAATATTTCTATCACTTGCACCTTCGACTTCTGACCTATTTACCGTCTACTCATACATGTGACCACTTTGTCTCCTCACACAAGCGACGCTTGGAGATCTGGACCGCGATGGTCTTTTAACGACTAACTAATTTTACTAACTATTATTTAAACGATAAGAATAGTGTGAGTATATTTTTTAATACATATTTTATTTTATTATTGCTGACATGTGACATTAATTTGATGTAATGGATTCTTTGTTTATATTAACTTGAACACTATTGTATTGAATCTGGTTCTTCTAACCTAACAGATAGATGTGTTGCTGGGGAGTTTGTTCCGTCACTTCTTCTTCTCAGCTAAAACACTTTGAAGAGCGAAGGGCGCGCGTTTTGAGGGAATGTCTCTTATAAATAGTGCTGATTATCAGGTCAATTTGAATAAATGACTTTAAATTTTTGATGTTAATATACCTTGACAAAGCTGTAAAGACGATAAAAAAGTCAACAGAATTAAATTGACATGAGGTTCCAAAAAGCTATTTAGATCCGGTTGAAAGCCGCTGTGAAAAAGTTCTATGTAAGCGATTGCCTAGACGACCATCGATTTATCTAGGACATCTGCGCCTCTCTACATGAGCCTATAGCGAGCACTAGGACGATATTATAATTTTTACCATTACATCCCGAGTTTCCTCCGTGCCTGGGAAAGCACGTTAAGCTGTTGGTCCCGGCTGTCATTGTAGATCTTTGACAGTTGTTACAAGTTATATTTTTTTCCAAACAATTATTTTTTTCTACTTTTGTAGTAAAAGACGACTAATTGTCGGGCCTACGCTGTCCTCTCACACTTAAGTACTAACGCTGTAACATCCAAATATTGTAGAACCAAGTGATTTTAAAAGAGTAACCATGGAGTTTCTTGCCGGTTCTTCTCCATAGGATACGACCAACCCGAACCGCGCCTCTTTTGTCGACGTTTTATAAGTGCCCATGTAGGCCTATGTAAAATAAAATATTTTGATTTTGGTAGTCAGTGACCCGAAAGCCTGACAACCAGCCCTACCGGTTGCGCAGGTCCGATAGGCAGTCGCTCCATGTAAAAAACTGGTTTTCTACTGTATCTGTTTAGACTGGAAGCCTCAACAAAGTTGGGAAAACGCTAGACAGATGATGATGTTATTTTTGTGAATTAAGTAATCAATACTAAAACAATTTTTTGCAAATTTGTGTGTGAACCGGATGCTTAGCTTTACAAACATAAATAAACGTATATGATTTTATTGTGAAGTAATTAACTAAATAGTATCTAATTAAAATTGTAGTCAACACCGAAAACAATGTTCATTAACAGAAATAGTGATTCCCACTTGTGCATTGTTTAGATAGATCAGAAAAAGCAGTTTTTTCAACGGCCTACCCGTTGAAAAAACTGCTTTTTCTATATCATAGGCGTGGGTATATAGGGCAACACCGTCCTGGCGATGATCGCCAACGGACTGGATTGCCTCTATATCCGGCAATGCTGCAGCAGACATATTGTTACCTTGTGAGTGTTCGTTTTTGTCTGTGGTAGTTATCCTGTCACACCGAAGCCATCCCGGACTTCAGCCTGTACGAGATTAGGATGGCTCTGAAACAGCTTAAAAACAACAAGGCACCGGGTGATGATGGAATTACGGCCGAACTTCTGAAGGCGAGTGGAAAACCGGTACTTAAGGCCCTTCAGAAGCTGTTTGATTCCGTCATACTCGAGAGGAAAACGCCACAGGCATGGTGCAGGGGTGTGACTCTTCTTCAAAAAGGGCGACAACGCCCGGTTGAAGAACTATAGGCCCATCTCACTTCTGAGCCATATCTACAAGTTAATTTCAAGAGTCATCACGAATCGTCTCGCGCGCAGGTTTGACGATTTTCAGCCTCCCGAACAAGCCGGATTGCGAAAAGGTTTTAGCACCGTAGACCACATACATACGCTGCGACAGGTTATACAGAAGACCGAAGAGTACAACCTGCCTCTCTGTTTAGCGTTTGTGGACTACGAGAAAGCCTTCAATTCGATCGAGACTTGGGCTGTACTGCAGTCTCTCCAACGGTGCCAAATTTATTATCGGTACATCGAGGTGTTGACGTGTTTGTACAAAAACGCCACCATGTCAGTCCGACTTCAGGACCAGACCTCGGAACCTACCCTTCTGCAGCGAGGTGTGAGACAGGGAGACGTCATATCTCCGAAACTGTTCACCGCTGCACTGGAAGATGTCTTCAAGGTTCTGGACTGGAGAGGGCTAGGCATCAACATCAATGGCGAGTACATCTCTCACCTTCGATTTGCCGACGATATAGTGGTCATGGCTGATACCATGGAGGACCTCAGTACAATGCTCGATGACCTCAGTAGAGCTTCCGAAAGAGTGGCAGGCCCGAAGGCACCTAAGAAGCCGATTCCTACCGGCTTCCCTTTGGGAACAAGGCACTATACGTAGTGTCTACTGTAGTCAAATAGTAAATTATTATTATATATACACATCTGTAGGTGTCACATCACAGTATAGACATTGAATACATCATAGGATTGAAAACATTACAAAAATGCCAACATTTTTAATGTCAACAAAGAAAGCAACATGTGGCGCCAGTAAGCCGATGTTAGGGTGTCAGAATTCAGAACTAAATTCGTATGGACGCGGACACGTGACTTCGTGGCTATCAGCAGCGTTTTGTAGGAACTAGGTAAGCCGAAGTTTGTCGAGTTACGACAAAGTTTCTATGTATAGAAATCTAAATTAGAACCACTTCCCGATCTCCGATTGAGCTGAAATTTTGCACACACCTTTGGTTCTAAGAACAATACATTCTTATGACAGACATAACTTAATCCTGCAGCCAGGATCGACTTCTCACGAGGGAACTCTTCAACGGTTAATAGCACAGAACGAAAATTTGTATGCACGTTCATATTTGATGGATAAACATGAATTCTATCATGATCTAATCCTGCAGCCAGGATAGTCTTCTCACGAGGGAACTCCTCAAAATTTAATAGTACAGACACGAAACTTTGCAAACGAGTTCAAATTTGATGGATAATCACGATTTGTATCAAGAACTCATCCTACCGCCAGGATCGTCTCCTCACGAGGGAACTCCTCTAGGGTTAATAGCACAGACCTGAAACTTTGTATATATACGCGTTCACTTTTTATAAATAAACATAATTCCTATGGTTACCTCAAGCTTGTCTAGTGAATGGTAAATTATGCTTTAAAAATTAAACGCGACAAGCTTTTGTGAAAATTATCCTTTATCGTTTTCATTTACTCAAAGATTTATTTCCTTCTTTTCAGTGCATCTTTATAAAAGCTTATTTCAAAAAGGTTTTTTAGCTTATATTTTTATTTATTATGTAATACATAAGTTAAGAAAAAAACTATCAAGTCGGGTCCTAAGATTTTTTTGGTATTTTTATCATGAGATACTGACGCCAAAATTAAAAATAGCGCGGAAGCGTGACGACAATTTCTGGCATTTTCGTCATGGGTGTCATTTTCGGGGTTTTCGGGTTCGCTGATGATCAAAACGAAATTAAAAAGAAAGTTTTAAATTCTCATTTTTTTCTTCGGCTTCCCCTTTCAAAATTTTCACCCTTCGCTACTGAAGAGTGGGTCTTAAAATGAACATGAACAAAACCAAGGTCATGTTGAATGCCCATGTAACACCCACTCCTATCAAGATCGGAGACTCTACTATCGAAGTTGTAGTATTTTTAACGTTTATCTTAGTGACCAGGCAGAGCGGATATTTTTTTCGAGAAAATGATTTCATATGAAATTATGAAAATTTCACATATCGATTCTTTTTCAAAAATGGAGTTAGTGAATGATACATAATGCCTAGAAAAAATTTGGACGGTTACTAAAAAATCTTGCTGTATAGATAGGGCCGAGACACAATACTGATAGATGTCTATATTGTGGTTTTATTTCATCTAGTACATTGACATGCAGAAAAATATTCCCGGGAATCCCGGGGCATGTCCATATTAACATTATCATTGAGGTTCAATGACACAAGATAGCACTACCTATTCCGATTCCTATACTAATCACACTTACTCGTTGACTGACACCCACATTTTGCCAATTATGTTTAAGTTACATGTACCTAATATGGAGCGAGCCCGTTGCCATCTAAAATCCAGACTATTTGGCAGCTACTGAGAAATTCCTGATGGAAAACCCGAATCACACTTTGCCCGACCCGGGCATTAAACCCAATCTTAAGCTCAGCTGTTGCGTGACCACAAGTGCAACGAGGAAGTCCTTTTAAAAACTTCGCAGTGTCCATCTAACGTTCTCGCCGCAAGACTTTGACTTCGACCCCTGTACCACTAGTGAAGTTATTCTCCGGAAAAACTACTGTAATGTAAAAATAATTTTAAAATCATTGAAAAATAGGGCTAAGTACTTTTTTTTTGCGGAATTACTGAAGACACCTTTTTTTTTTTTTTGGATGGGTAATCATCAAAAATGACTTCTTCCGCTCTGGGCGGAGCGGAAGGGAGTGTCAGACTTGTACTGACTAAAACCCATCCATGTTCCTTCTTAGCCCTTTGTGTTCCAGGGGCACGGTATCTCTTTCGAACAACCCGCAGCCCTGGCAGGCATCGGCCCTCTCGGACCCCTTCCGATTTGCTGACATCTCCTTGAGGCGCGCGTGGAACACGAACGCGCCGTCGGCACGGTCTGTCGTCATAAGACGGACGGACGGTGAGCTAGCCCATTACTCACCGTCCACAGGCCCGCGCCTACGGTGGCCGGGGGCCACTGGTTGCCCCCCGACGCCCGGGGCGTCTCCCGCGGCGGCTGGGACGTGAGGTTCTCTCCCTCTCACGTTCCGCCACCTCCTTCGCTAGCATGACTGCTTCGCAGAAGGAGGCGACGGCTTCCCATTCCCTCTCGCTCCGGACCATGGATTGAACCAGGGCCGGACGCGAGAGGTCGCCGCCGCCAATCGCCGCTATTTCTGAAGACACCTGTCTTCTAGAAATTCCGTTCAGATAGATGGAATGCGGAAGTCGGAGTAGGAGTCTACCGTTTATTCAGGAATCATTTCGGCAAAAAGCAAACGTCCAGCAGTGAACAACAATATGTTGGTTTTCTTTGAGAATGGCATCTCTCTCTTCAACCTCCGGAGGTGGTCGTCTGCTTACCGGGTTTTTACTCAAGGCACCCCGACTTGAGTGAAAACCCGGTTTCGCTAAGGTCCAACTAAAAACTAAGCGACTAAATGCTAAGGGCAGCTCCTGTGCAAAACGAACTTCGGGTTAGGGCGTCGCTGGGTGAGTACAGCAGGAGTCAGGCTGGATCGGAACAAACAATAGGTTGAAATGAGTTATTGATTAATGAACTAACTTTTAATTATAAATGCTGCAGAGACTTCTTCAGAGTGCTAGAAGCTGTTTTTACTCCACTGGGGTAAAGATCAAGTAACACGTATGTACATAAGATAAACTTAAATGTAATTTTAATTATTATATTATTGTAATTATAAATAAATAACTAATTTATGTATTTATAATTACAAAAGTGATAAGGGTCAGCTAATGAAGGAAATATTAATTACTTTGATCATGATTTGTTCCATGTAACTGTGTAATGTCCGTCGTTTAATACTTACTGCTCCTGCCCGCGAATCGGTCGTGCGGAAATTTTTATATGTTTTTCCGGGAACCTTCCTCTTGAATCATTCTGTCTATTGCTGTTAACCGTCCATTGTTGTACATATGTCCGGTCAGCTGCTGGCAACACCGACGGGTTCAGTGTGCCTGTAGGCTTGCATCAAGGGTCGGCTTTGAGTCCTTACCTCTTCCTTTTGATTATGGACGCTTTGACATCGGACATACAGGAAGAGCCACCCTGGTGTATTCTGTTCGCCGACAACATTGTTGAAGATCAATCAAGATGCACCGGAGATCCAGAGCAGATTGGGGAAATTGCAACAGAAGCAAAAGAATTAGAGAATGTTGGCTTGAAAATCAGCAGAACCAAAACCGAATAAGTACATGTTTTTCGGTCTCTCCAGTCCTGGAGTCATAGCGCTAGATGGCACTGCATTCTTTCTGTCTGCTTCAACTTTCGGTATCTCGGTTTACTCATGCAAAGCGATGGCAAAATAGATCGTAGTCTAAAGCAGAGAATAAACATTGGATGGATGAAATGGCGGCAGGTTACGGGAACTATCTGCGACTCCCGCATTCCCCTTAAACTTAAGTGGAAGATTTATATACCAACGGTTAGACCTGCTGTCTTGTTTGGATCAAAATGTTACGCCATAGAAAGGATGAATGAAAGGCATTTGCAATGTGGCTGAGATTTGTATTTTTATTTATTTTTATAAATAAATTTATTTAAATGTATTATTGAGATGAGAATGCTAAGAGGGATGGGTTATTCCCGTTCGTCCACACCCCGTCGTCTACACTGCGGACGACTGGGAATAATGCGTTCTGTTCGTCCACAGTGTAGACGAACAGAACGCAACATTCCCAGTCGTCCGCACCTCGTTTCATGTTTAGTTTAAGAGTCAGTGTTTTTTTTTTAAAAATTAAATAAATGATTTAACGGTTTAATTACTTTAAAAACAACATAACTATTAAGTTTTTTTTATTTAAAATCATCAAATGTTAAAATAATTAACAACAATTCTAGTTTTTATCACAGATCAACATAATTTACAATAATTAAAAGGCAATATTTTAACTAATATTTTGTTGGTATTATATAAACATTTTTAAAGTATATAATAACAACATAATATGTACTAAGTAGTGTTTAAATTCAACAGTATTTTTCATCACAGATCATCTTATTTTACAATAATTAAGGGCAACAACAAAGTAATTTGTATCACAGATCAACTTAATTTACAATAATTTAAACATTACCATTTTTACAACATAACTATTTACAATTTTTGTCAGTAATAGTACAATTTTACAAACCTTAAAAAACTTACGAGTAATTAGAATCACATTCAATAATTCGTTAAGTTAGTACACACGCACACAGATTAACACCGCATGATTTCAAGAAAATGTCCAACCGATATGTCACCGTGGGTTAATTCAATTTGAGCATCTTGAATGAATTCGTCTCTACGAATATATTTCTCACTTCTTTTAGCCATGGGTCTTTGATTACTTCTTTTTCGATTCTGTGTCAAGTAAAAAGAAGCATCTTCTTTTAGTAAGTGCAGTAAATTCATTATATTGGGCCCTTTTTCACCAACGGCACTGTTTAATTTGTGGTGCCAGCTTTCTAAGGCATTTGTGGTTCTATGCTTTTCTCCAAATGCACACCACACTTTGATAAATGAGTCCTCCAGCCATTGCTTCTCCATATAAGTTTTAAATTTTGCGACATCTGAATCTTCGTTTTCATCACGTATAATATAATCCCAACCCTTCCTTATTTCAGCTTGTGGTAACAATGGAAGGACTGCACTGAGTGACACCATGCGTTTTTTCTTGATATCTTTTGATTTGACGAGACCCAGTTCTCGACCTTTTTTCCAAACTGCTTTGTTATAATGGAAATAGCAACCTTTAAGAATAGTAGAAGGAAAAATCTCCGTTATGGCTTTCATTGCTGCTTTCTCGAAATCCGTTTTAAATTTAATCGGATTCCATTCTGGTATACGAGATTGTATTAGACTGAACAAGATTTTATATGACTCTGCCGTTCGATTGCTCATGAGAGTGTATACCAACGGCACTACATTTGTGTCATTTAGAGTGCTTCCATCATCTCCATGAATAGTGTAGAGCTGGCTGAATGGCGGTGAGCAACTTTTGAATGTGCCATCTCCGTAATAATCTTTAATCTGGCACATGAGTTCTCTTGCTTTTTTTGAACAAAACACAATAATTCTTGTGTTGCCATTCATATAATCTGCCAAGAGAAAATCTTCAAAATCAGGTGGAACTTGAACTTCTTTGACATTTCTACAATGTAATTTTGGCAGTTTAGCTGCAGAATTTCGATGTCTGTACAGCGAACTTTTTACGGAACTAAAGTTTGGAATCATATTAGGTGATAATTCTGCACTTTCATTCTTTAAACTGGCAACAGTGGAATTAAAAGTCTTCGGTACTTTAGGAAAACCTGGTGTAGTCAATTGTTGTTTCAACTTATAAATCGACTCATCGATTTTGTTTCTGTCGAAGTCTGGCGAACATATATGATGTTTTTCATCAATTATTTTATCGTCCTTAAACAAAATAAAAAAGATCGTCAATAATAGGAACATCAAAATTAAAACAAATACCTATGAGTGAGCAAGAGATTATTAAACAAATTGGTAAGTAGAATTGGTAGAATTTAGCTACTAGCTAAATTCTCATTAGATACCTCTTTGCCGTATAAAATTTATTTTGTTTGATAAAATTGTGTAATAATACAAATAAACGTTTTGATGTGCGTCGAATAACGAAATCTAGTTTCCTTTATTTTATGTAAGCTATAAAATATACTTACTCTTATCCTTATAACTCCGCCGCACTTTAATTTTTTGCTGTTAATACAACACCAAACGTTTAATCCACTTTTGTGTGCTCTTCTAACGTAATATTGGTGACCTCCATGAAGTAAAACAGTCCCGTGCTTTCTTTTTATATACACGAGCACAGTTTGGTCACTTGAACCACCAGCCGGTGCACTTAACCCCGACATGATCCCGAATGCAAAAGCTCATCGTCACTTTATTGCCTTAAAACGTGGGCATGCAATATGCAGCGAGCTGATTGGCTATTTCAAGGCCATGTATCTATTGTTCATTCCCGGAAGCGTCGTCAAAACTGATAAGCGGAGTGCAAAGACTATCTTTTGTTGGAGGATCGACAGGGTGCAGTTATAATAGTTGAGTATATCCAGGCGATTGTAACTTTAAAACTTTTTACATATTAATTGCATTTAAACTGATATTGATACGAAAAAAAGCTTTAGATTTACTAGGTATGTACTTTTGAAGTATTTGCCTTACTAAAGTAATAAAGCTAAGTATATAATATTTTAAAAGTATGTTTAATAAATAATGAAATACTATCATCATATTTTCTTTTTATTAACTCTTAGACTAGACGTGAGATGACGGGGTGTGGACGACTAAAAACTAGAATTGTTGTTAATTATTTTAACATTTGATGATTTTAAATAAAAAAAACTTAATAGTTATGTTGTTTTTTAAAGTAATTAAACCGTTAAATCATTTATTTAATTTAAAAAAAAAAAACACTGACTCTTAAACTAAACATGAAACGAGGTGCGGACGACTGGGAATAATGCGTTCTGTTCGTCCACAGTGTAGACGAACAGAACGCAACATTCCCAGTCGTCCGCAGTGTGGACGACGGGGTGTGGACGAGCGGGAATGACTCAGAGGGATGTGTGGTGTTACGCGAATGGGTAATATAGGAAAGGAGTACATAAGAGGAAGTCTGAAAGTGGTGTGCCGGTGACTGAAAAGATGTGTGGTAATAGGTTCTCGTGGTGGGATGAATGTGGATGGGTAAGTAGAGGAAGACCAAAGAAACTATGGATGGACTGTGTGAAAGATGATATGGCAAGAAAGGAGTTGTCTCATGAGATGATAAGTAATAGAGAAGTAAGTAAGAAGAAGACATGCTGCGCCGACCCCAAATAAATTGGGATAAGGGCAAGAGAAAAAAAAAAGTATAATGCTGCATGGTTATATAAGCGCATGACCATCATCATCATCATTTCAGCCGAAAGACGTCCACTGCTGGACATAGGCCTCCCCCAAGTGTAGGTACATAAGGGGGGTTTTGCCATAATCGCCACGCTTGGCAGGCGGGTTGGCGATCGCAGTACGGTTGTTACAAAAGCACAGAGAACGCTGCTGCCCATTCTCTGGAAAATCCCTTAGTCGCCTCTTACGTCTCCCACGGGAAGATATGGGATGGTGCGATTCTTTACGTCCGACACCATAAAGAATCAAATCATGTCCATAATCGGAACTAAAGCCTCAGTCTTATTTTTAACTGAATTCCAAAAGGAGGAGGTTCTCAATTCGACTGTTTTTTTTTATTATTTTATGTCGGGCTGATGGTGGCGGGTGTGTCGGGTCATTTAGTTCCCTTCAATATGGTTGAGTTGAATGATGGCTGATACTTGCGTGATGTTCGTGAACGGGCGCTGTCAGTTGTGACTGGTCATCTCTTAGCTGCCACGGTTTATTTTAATTATTTTATTTTTAAACTATTAATTTCGTCTTTTACTCTGGACGCTCTTAACTTGCCCGTATTTCTATATTATTTTATTATGTGAAGGAATGTGATGTAGACCATAATGGTTTGGCTGATGGACATGGAGGCCTTTTAGGTAAATTTTCGTTGGAATCTCTAGCAAGTAAGAGTAACTACAACGAGCATATTATTCAAAATAAAAGAGTTTTCAGTGCTAATAACGGCACAAATTTTAGGCAGGGAATATTGACACACAACTGGAACAGTATGGGAATTAATACATTTATAAAGACGTTCTCAGAAGTTTTTAAAAATAGCTATAAAAAAAACTCGGTAAAATTAATCTTGTAAAGAGCACTAAACTAAAGTGGGTCACCAAAGGTGTGAAAGTGGCTAGTAAAATGAAACGCTTTTAATGCTCTAATAATGGTAATAATCTTGAGACTAGTGTTAAAAATTACAAAAAAACTACATCAGAATGTATAGAAGGGTTATCACGAAAGCCAAAAAAATAACAGTTTTGGAAAAAATTAACAATTCAACAAACTCTAGCAAGGTAATCTGGTAAGTTGTTAACAAATGTACAAACCGGTCAAAAGTTATGCATACGGAACATCTACTACTTAAAATTGACGGCAAAATAGTTGATGATCCCGAAGAAGTAGCTAACACCTTAGCAAAAGTTTTTGATAACAAATGTCTTACCAATAAAAATACAAATGAAGAAGGGATTTTATTACTTCAGCAGAGTACACAGCGGGTTGAAAATGAACTTTGTTTTACTCTTACCACTCCAAATGAAATTTGTACTATTGTGAGAAATATGGAGAATAAACGTTCGTGCGGATATGACGAAATCCCTATATCTGTTATTAAAGACCATTTAAATATACTTGCCAAATCGCTATCTTGCTTATTTAATAAGTGCATAAATGAGGGCATTTTTCCGGAACAGCTGAAAATTGCCAAGATCATATGTATTCACAAAAAAGGCACAAAGACTGATCCTAAAAATTACAGGCCTATCTCTTTGCTACCGACGCTTTCAAAGATATTCGAAAAAATAATCAAATCTGGACTTTTACTTCATATTAACTTAAACAAAGTACTGCATAAAAGACAATTTGGATATCAAAAAAATGTTGGCACAGGAGACGCTATATACACTCTTGTTAATGATGTAATCAATAAAATAAATAATAAAATGAGAGTAGCTGGTGTATTCTTAGATTTGAGCTCAGCTTTTAATACTGTTGATCACAATTTACTTATAGCAAAACTTAATCACTACGGAGTGAGAGGAAAAGCCTCCCAACTTCTTTTAACCTACCTAAAAAACAGAAAAATGTTTGTAGAAATCAGTGAGATACAAGATGGACATAGAAAATCTTATTCATCACCCTTTTTTAGTATTAGTGCCGGTGTGCCACAAGGATCGATACTTGGACCCATCTTGTTTATTTTGTTTACAAATGACTTAATACATTATATAAACAAATTTCTACCAGACATACAACTTGTGGTTTTTGCGGATGATACAAATGCCATAATTGGGGCAAATGACATAAAAGAACTGGCAAAAAAAGTTAATGTAGCTATAAAATACCTTTATTCATGGTTTACTGTAAATAAGTTAAAAATTAATAGTACAAAGACCAAGGTAATTTTATTCAAAACAACTGCTCGAAATAAAGACACCATGGAAATTATACTAAATGACGACAATATTGAACTCGTGAGAGAAGCTAAATTCTTGGGAGTATACCTAGATGACTCATTGAACTGGAAAAAGGAACTAGCCGCCATTGACGCATCTATATTTTCCGCGTGTTATGCATTAAGAACCCTTAGAGACGAAATTGACATAAAACATTTAAAGATCGTATACCACGCGCTAATTGAGTCTAAATTAAGATACAGCATTCGTTTTTGGGGGAACAGCTATAATTATAACTGCCAACGAGCCTTTGTCCTTCAGAAAAGAGCTATACGTACCATTGTCCGTATTTCCCAAAGAGACAGTTGTCGTCCACATTTCTTAGATTTAAAAATCCCTACAGTACCCAGTCTCTACGTTCTAGTCCTTCTGACGAATCTCCAAAAGTATATGCATGAATATGAGACGGATGAGGAAAGACTGGTCAGGGAGAGTACACGTAGGAAAGATTTGAGAAATAAGATAAGCCCTCACTCCAACATTGTTAAGCATAGTTCACAATATCAGGCAGTGCAATTATTCAATAAGTTACCGATACAATTAAAAAGCTTAATTTATACATCTTCTTTTAAAACTAAGCTCCAAGCATTTCTACTGGATAAGTGTCTCTATTCCGTTGACGACATGTAATATTGTGACCATGCGTTTTTTCCCCAATCAACTTAAGTAAGGTCTTCTGTTACTAAGCAGACTGATATTATTGTCCTTTTTGTATAAAATAGACATCAATTATTTAAATGACTAATGTACTATTCTTTATATTGAAACTGACAATGAACTATTATTATATAATTATATTGACATTGAATAATTTTATTGTATTTTCTAATTATTATTTTTTTATGGTCGCTAATTTCTAAAGTAAGAAGAGGAAAATTCTGAAAATATTTAGGATTGTAGAACGTAAAAAAAACTATCAACGAAAATTGGTTTCAATAAGATATGATGTTTAGTTTTTGAGATATGGGACTTTTTCATCAAACTGCAGCAGTAACTTTGTTTTTCATAAACATACTATGAAAAACAAATTTAGTTTTGCGGTTGAGTGGAAGTTTACTAACTAATACAGAATACTACTAACTAATGAATGACAGTTCAAAATATTGTTACCTATTTTATTGTTTGGAGCTATGGAACCCTGTGTGCGAGTAAGACTCGCACTTGGCCGGTTTTTTTACTTTTAAAAGTGCCTGTAATGGTTTAATTGAAAAAATGCTTTGAGTTTGAGTTTGTATGTTCACCAATATATCCGCCAATTGTGGACCGAGTTTCAAAATTCTTTTTTTATTCGAAACCCTTTAACTCCTACGGTGGCGTCAGAATAAGATCATGGGAATCCAGGGAAATCGAGGGCAACCCTCTGATTTTATAGGCACACGCAATGTTTTTCTTAGATTTTCTAACACAATTCAGATATATAAATGAATGATTTGGTGGAGTCCGGGCCTAAGACACTACTAACCAGGGGTTAAGAAATGAAAATGTAGAAATTGTAACGAGTCAACGTATTTGTAAATAAATAATTTATTTCAACAATTAATATAAATACAAAATATCTTCTCAATTTCTTCCTCAAATTACTATATACTTACACACAAAAACATGGTAAGAACTTAATCTAAAATCACTTATGTGATGAATGCATATCAAATAAAAGCATTAATAAAAATACGTACAATATAGTCGAATAAACTATTAAATATACAGGCAAAATATTTATACTGTCATTAGCATTGATAATGGGATATTTACCATGTTTACTATTTGTTTTCATAGTAAACAATCATGGTAAATATCCTGTTAACAGTGTTAATGATTGTTGGATTGAATTTATTCCGATATCGATATGTTATAACTTTAACCTTAAACAGTCGTGTAGATTAAAATTAACTACTGAGCACTTTCACAACATGTTTAAAAGCTATCTGTCTATGTATACCAATCAGCGTGTTCCACTGTACTTTACCAGAGCTCTCAGTTTTTAATGCCTACAATAAATTAATAAATAACATTGATAAAACAGTCTTGCTACAACTAAGAGAATACACTGTACAGTTTTTAATGCCCAGTTTCGCAACACTAACAAACAACTAATCCATAGGAATTCCATCTTTCAGTGCTCAGTCGAGAGATGGAAATCAAACAGTGCGCTCTTATTAACGCATTCGTTGTAAGTGAAAATGGGCATGCATCTTACAAACAACTGACAGATATTTTTTCCTATCACATAGGAATAAAAGGAGATATTTAAAATTACACTTAGACTAACCTTCACTTTATTTAAAATCATTTTACGTTTTATTCACTTGTTACTTGTTACATAAATCATTTTTTAAAAATAAAAACATTTATCGAACATTTTTATGCTGATTAAATAGCACAAAATGGTTACACATGATGCGAAAATATTGCTTCATCAGCATCATCATCATTTCAGCCAAAACACGTCCACTGCTGGACATAGGCCTCCACCAAGTGTCGCCACACACGACATTTTGTGGGGTTTTGCCATAATCGCCACTCTTGGCAGGCGGGTTGGCGATCGCAGTACGGTTGTTACAAAAGCACAGAGAACGCTGCTGCCCATTCTCTGAAAAGTCCCTTAGTCGCCTCTTACGACACCCACGGGAAGATTTGGGATGGTGCTATTCTTTACGTCCGACACCATACAGAGAAGAAAATATTGCTTACTTTATTTAATTACAAAGCATGTTTAAATGCAATGGGTAAATGTTATAAGATTAAAATTCCTATTAGATAGGTATGTTAATATAATTTTAGATACAGTCAATTATAATCTTTTTTTTTTTTTTTTCATTATAAAAAATTGTCAAAAGTATAAGTTATGTTGTTGACCCCTGACGGCCTTGACAATATTCTTTAGCAACCAAAGGTTGGAAGCCCAAGTTTGTCGTAATAAAATTGGCTTACAATAGTGCCTGTTTTAATAGCACTAAAAAAACACCAAAGCAAAACGTCTGAATGCTATTGCATTTGAATTTTGAACTCTTGGCGCAGAGCTGAGCCTTGAAAATACAATAGTGCGCTTTTTTAAGGATTTCTTTTAGGTGTAGTCTATTCTGTATTTATGTGTTTTCTATTTGGCTAAATAATCACAGCAGCTCGATTTAATCATTAGTTGGTCTTTGGATAGGGACCCATTACATACCGAGTTTCCTCCGTGCCTCGGAAAGCACGTTCATGCGTTGGTCCCGGCTGTCATTTGTAGATCTTTGACAGTCGTTACAGGTAGTCAGTAGACGGGTAGTGAGACGTTTTCTTTTTTTTTTAAATATTGCCCCACGCTAGGAATTTCTCCTGTATTGTGGGTGCGTTTACAAACATTGAAACTCACATACACAAACAGCTAGACCCGGAACAACTTTCTGTAGGCCATACAAATACTTGTTCCGTGCGGGATCGAACCCGCGACACGCAGCGCAGCAGTCGAGTGCTCAACCACTGTGCCAACCGTGCCGGGGAGCCGTCAGTGGCCCGAAAGTCTGCTAACCAGTCTTACCAAGGGGTATCGTATTACTAAGTACTAACTGGGTTGCCGAGATCAGATAAGCAGTCCCTCCAAGTAAAATACTGGTATTCAGCTGCACCTGGTAAGACTGGAAGTCGACCCCAACATAGTTGGGAAAATGCTAGGCAGGTGAGGTATTCTATGCTAAGTGTTGGTGAAAACGAGGCAGAGAATAATTCTGAATTCACAACCAAAATAATATCGCTATTTTTCTAATCGCTAGTTATCTTAAATCACTACAGACTAGAGTTAGTAAGGCAAGGCTTGCCAGCATCCGAGTAGAGTTTGTTCCAGAACTCAACCCTTTCCCTGTCCATGTTCGTTTCGAGTTTCATGTCCTTACTTAGTAATAAATATTCTTTCTTCGTTGTTGTGTACGGCCGCCATTCTATGCTTCCTTTAGTTGGTGTTGGGTTACTGAAAATGAATAAAAAATTAATTTATTTATTTGCTATCGAGTAACGAATAAAATACATACATAACATTACGCCTGTTTTTCTCACAGGCTTAGGCAGATGTGGCCTATTAGTGCACCCACATTTCGCCAGTTATGTTTCAAGTCTCATGTAATAGGGGGCGAACTTATTGCCATCAACCGGTCACAATTCCAGACTCCGTAGCTGCTACTGAAATATTCCTGATGGAAAAACCCAATAACACTTTACTTCAACCGGGAATTGAACCCAGGGCCTCATGCTCAGCAGTCGCGCTTACGACGACTCAAAGAATAAGCAGTACCTACTAATAAAATAATATACATTTTATCATAATGACATGACCCATCCCAGCTTCTCACGGTTTTACGGGTTCACAAAACGATAAGAGTTTTTTTTTTTACACCTAATTTAAATATTAATGTCTTTCACAAATAAAACTTTTGGCAAAACCGCATCACAATCCGTTGCGAAGTCTAGAAGATCAACGCAGTCACACAGACAACAAAAACGAAAAGCAGCTTTAATTAACGATATGTATAGAACAGGTTTTTACTCACCCAGTCTTTGCGAAATCAGCCCAAAGTTTAGTAATTTGGTAAACTATCTTCTTTAATTCGTCATTACCTTCACGATAGTTCTGACTCATTTCACTGTGGAATAGATAGAACAGATCGTCAGCATGGCAAGCCCCTTTAACGGTGTCAAGTCCAGTCATGCTTTTCAAGATATTTAACTGAGTCTCATAGTCAAACTTATACAGGAATATAGGCGCCATGCTTTGGTAGAAATGCAAAAATCTGTGCATTTGGTATGAGAAATTTATGTCTGTCTGAACATCAACAATAGCTCGAGTATCTTCCTCGGTAGCGTCTTTTCCACCGAAATAAAACTGCTTTATACGTTGACCAAACTCATCCAACTGTTCCTTAGACAATGTTGTAGCAAGATCTCTGGGAACGAGGTACGAGGGGACCTTATTCAAGATTTGTAGTTTCTTAACGTGATCATTGACCATCAACATTCCTTCTGCTGAATTGTAGCCAGTCAACAGCGGCACTTTGCTCACTTTTCCTGCTAAAACCAAATCTATAGGTTCCTCAGTCAAGAACTGTTCTTGCCCTTCAAATTTCTTTTCTATCGTTGGTGTAAAGTAAATAGGCAAGCCTCTCATTTTTTCATCTGGTGTTCTCGTTTTCATGGAAAGTCTTGCTAAATCTAGGGCTGGGAGGCCTCTTAGATATTGCAATAATTCATTAACATCTTTAGTTTCTTTTCCTAAAACTTTCGCAGCTCTAAAAGCTCGTTCTACGGGTTCATGTGCCATCGCCCAGTAGTGCAGACAATTTCCACTTTGTGCTATTGCCTTGTTGAACAGTCCTTGTGACATGGGTGACAGCATGTGGAAGTTAACACAGGACGCTCCAGCGCTCTCTCCGAATATAGTGATATTGTCAGGGTCTCCTCCAAACTTGCTGATATTCTCCTTAATCCAACGTAACGCAAGAACTTGGTCCTTCATGCCAGCGTTTCCGGGAACTTCAGGAGTGTCTAAACAAAGGAAGCCTAACACTTCAAGTCTGTAGTTTATAGTGACTACTATCACATCGTGTTGGAAGAAATATTCTGGGCCATACGTTTCGGCATTACCGGATCCGGATAAGAAGGCACCTCCGTGAATGTACACCATGACAGGTATTTTGGAACTGGGTTGTAGTGACTTTGTATAGACGTTTAAGCTGAGGCAGTCTTCGCTCCCCTCGACAAAGCCTATGACGGTCATGTCGAATTGTGGGCACACTGGGCCGTGTTCTATAGCGTCGCGTATGCCTTCCCATGGCTCTACTGGTAACGGAGCCTGAAAGAAGATAATTATTTGGTTAGGAAGATATTAATCATACACAAACTGTTATTTGATAAATGCCATCACAGGGTTTTCGACATTTTTTAGCTGTCATTTTAGGATTTAAAATCAGGAGGAGCTCGTGGTTAAATAATAACAGCTGAACGGGTCGATCTTCAAGGTCGCCCGTGCTTGCCTAGGTCGGTCCGTGGATTGTTGACGATAATTACATACTGAGTTTCCTTCGTGCCTTAGAAAGCACGTTAAGCCGTTGGTCCCGGCAGTCATTTGTAGATCTTTGACAGTCGTTACAAGTAGTCCAAAGTCTGACATCCAGTCTTAACAAGTGGTTTCGTATTACCTAGTTACCAGTGGCGAAGGGTGAAAATATTGAAAGGGGAAGCCGAAGAAAAAAATGAGAATTTTAATTTTGTTTTTCTTCATCGCATTTTTCAATTTTCGTTTTAATTATCAGCCAACCTGAAAACCCCGAAAATGACACCCATGACGAAAAAAACAGAAATATACGTCGCACGTCGGCGCTATTTTTAATTTTGGTGTCTTTAACAGCGACCTCGAAAACCAAGAAAATGTCACCCATGATAAAAGTACCAAAAATTTTCGAAGGATTCAACTTGATCTTTTTTTCATAACTTATGTAATGGAATGATTAAATGCACAAGAACCACATAAAACAGTGTTATAAAAAATAAAAATATAATATAAAAAACCTTTTTGAAACAAGCTTTTATGAATATGAACTGAAAAGAAGAAAATAAATCTTAGAAAAAATTAAACCGATGTAGGATAATTTTCACAAAAGCTTGTCGCGTTTAGTTTTTATAGCATTTACCATTCACGCGACAAGCTTCAGGTATTATGTTTATTCATAAAAAGTGAACGCGTAAATTTACAAAGTTTCATATCCGTGCTATTAACCGCTGAGGAGTTCCCTCGTGAGAAGACGATCCTGGCGGTAGGATGAGTTCATGATACAAATCGTGATTATCCATCAAATATAGGCTAGTATGCAACATTACGTGTCTGTGCTATTAAATGTTGAGGAGTTCCCTCGTGAGCAGACGATCCTGGCTGCAGGATGAGATCATGATAGAATTCATGTTTATCCATCAAATATGAACGTGCATACAAATTTTCTTGTCTGTGCTATTAACCGTTGAGGAGTTCCCTCGTGCGAAGACAATCCTGGGTGCAGGATGAGTTCATGGTACAAATCGTGATTATCCATCAAATATGAACTCGTATGCAAAATTTCATGTCTGTGCTATTAAACGTTGAGGAGTTCCCTCGTGAGGAGACGATCCTGGCGCTAGGATGAGTTCATGATCCAAATTGTGATTATCCACCAAATATGAACCTGCATGCAAAGTTTCGTGTCTGTGCTATTAAACGTTGAGGAGTTCCCTCGTGAGGAGACGATCCTGACTGCAAGATTAAGTTGTTTGTCATAAGAATGTATTGATTTTAGAAACAAAGGTGTGTGGAAAATTTCAGCTCCATCAGACGTCGGGAAGTAGTTATAATTTAACTTTCTAAACATACAAACACTGTCGTAACTCGATAAACTTCGGCTTACCTAGTCCCTACAAAACGCTGCTGATAGCCGCGAAGTCACGTGTCCGCGTCCATACGAATTTAGTTCTGAATTCTGACACCCGAGCTCCGGCTTACTTTTGGCGCCACATGTAGCTTTCTTTGTTGACATGAAAAATGTTGGTATTCTTTTTTTCAATCCGATGTATTTAATGCCTGTACTGTAATGTTATAACCACAGATGTGTACATAATTTACTAATTGACTACAGTAGACACTAGACACTACGTACATTGCCTTGTTCTCAAAGGTAAGCCGGCAGGAATCGGCTTCTTAGGTGCCTTCGGGCCTGCTAGTTACTGTGTTGTGGGCGTCAGATATGTAGTCGCTTAATGTAAAATACTGATACTCAGCTGCATCCGGTGAGACTGGAAGCCGACACCAACAAAGTTTGGGAAAAGGCTAGGCAGATGATGAGGATACGAATCTAAAATTAATTATTTCATTCCAATTGAATTGGTTTCATAGCTGTAAGTAAGAATTAGTTAAGGGCGCTGTTTCCTATCCTAGTTGCCTCCGAGCCTCGGAAAGCACGTTAAGCCATTGGTCCCGGCTGTCATTTGAAGATCTTTGACAGTCTATACAGGTAGTAAGTGGCCTGAAAGTCTGACAACTAGTTTAAGTAACCAAAGAGTATCGTATAACATAGTTGGCAAAAGGCTAGGCAGATGATGATGTTCTTTCCTATCCGACTACTTTATGAAGAAACGTCGAAACAAACTCAGAGACCAATCTCTTCTAAAGTTCAGCCAGTATCGCAATTTCGTGGTGATTCTTGGCCTAATTTGAATAAATGATTTTAAATCTGATAATAGAACAGGTGGTCATCATGTGGACTGTCTGTGACTGTATGTCTGAGATAGCCTTTTCATGAAAGGACCGCACAGATTTAAGTAGACAGTCCAACCATTGTGATGACAATATGAATGCATAAAAGTAAAGAAGAGATCTAACCTTAAACCTCAAGTCCCCAACAGGCGGCTGTCCATAGCGAATGCCTTTGAAGCTGTAGTATGGGCTTCCATCTAAGCATTTCTTGACCGCTCCCTTCAATTTGCCTTGTTTCACTGTCACCACTGGGTTTTCCTGGAAACAAAAAAATAAGTTATGGTTAAACCAAATCTCAGAAAAAAAATTATCGTAACAGCACGCTTGCCGTCCCAGAAAGATGAGGTGTACCTATAGGGAGACATATAGGTTCACCTCTGTTTCACCATACCATTCTCAAGCCGTTTGTAATAAGAATGAAACTGTACATTGTTAGCCTTTCAATCAACAATGTTTGGTTCTCTGGCTAATTTAAACACAAAGACGCAGATACTCGTATATTTAATGAGATAAGATTACATTCAGCATTTTTTGTAACCAAGCAAAATTCTCAGGTGTCAACAATAAAACAATCAAGTGATTTAAATTAGAATATTAGAGACGTCGGTAACCAAGGTTACCGACGTAGCCCGAAGAATTGCCAAACTTAAGTGGCAGTGGGCAGGGCACATTGCTCGCAGAACAGATGGCCGATGGGGCCGAAAAGTTCTGGAATGGCGACCGCGAACCGGGAGACGATGCGTTGGAAGGCCTCCCACTAGGTGGACCGATGACCTGGTGAAGGTTTCGGGGATCCGCTGGATGCGAGTCGCACGGGACCGGTCAATGTGGCGACACTTGGGGGAGGCCTATGTCCAGCAGTGGACGTCTTTCGGCTGAAATGATGATGATGATTAGAGACGAAAAATATAATATTAGAGGGAAAAGCAGACTATCCATCCATATCTGTTGTAGTCGGCGAACAATAATAATGTATTTTTATAATAATATATTTGACTATTATTTCATTGACAAAATGTATCCAATTATTAATTAGTTCTAATTTATATGAAATAACGTATTTGATTCTGATTTTATTGACATAATGTTATTAATTATGATTGTTCGACTCGATATTTTTATTTTATTATTTGTGGCATTGATTTAGTACATTACTGCCGCGGTCTATAATGACTACTTTGCTGGTCGCGCTGATTATGGCCGACAGCGCAGCGTGGCGCAGCTCCAGGCCGACACAGCGCGGTCAGCGTGCAGCACTTGATGGACGAGCTGAGATAAAGGCCGAGACCGTAGGCCGAGGCCTTTACAGCGAGGACAGCAAGGCCTGCAATGATGGCCAAGCTGAAAGGCCTAGAGCGTAGCTAGGCTAGCTCGAGGCAATCATAGCGTGACCAGCGAAGCAGTCATTGTGGGCCAAGGTTTGTATAGTGCTTTACTCAAAAATGCAAGTACCTAATCTAAATAAAACCAGCAAGTAATTTAAATAAAAAATATATTTATTAAAATTTTCACTGAACCGCGCTTTTGTTACTTCTTTGTTTTTTTTATAACAATGGTAGTTGGAACTATACAGCCTAATATGGAATAAAATCTTTTTGTACCTATCTCTATAGATACAAACAGCTGTGTTCTAAATAAAATCTTTTTGGATTTGATTTTTAAAACATTGAAACGTCAAAATAGCGGCCGGCAAAACATTGCCGGCCTGTTAGAGCGGCCAGCAAAACTTTGCCGGCCGCTCCTTGAAACAGAACGGCAAGGTCGACTTTGCTCAAACAGGGTTGTCAAAATAATGACCACATTACATGCATTTTTGAGTAAACTTACTTATTTAAACGAATTGAATATTATCTAATTGTTATGAATGAATGAAATTATTTTTTACTATTGGTTTTTGGATGCTACTTTATACTTTATGAAATTGTTGTGCTCGACAGGGAAGATCCATGTGAACTAAATTATTATGTAAGATCTTGTAAAACACATCATATATATCTGCCTAGCCTTTTCCCAAACTATCTTGGGTTCGGCTTCCAGTCTAACCGGATGCAGCTGAGTACCAGTATTTTACATGAAGCGACTGCCTATCTGACCTCCACAACCCATTAACTGGGTAATACGATACCCCTTGGGAAGACTGGATGTCAGTCTTTCGGCTTTCCGCTTCGACTACTCGTGACGACTGTCAAAGATCTACAAATGACAACCGTGACCTGATCTGTGTGTGTATCTGTGGTCTTGTAAAACACATGTGTAATGCAATAAATGATTGAATTGAATTGAATAGTCGCACAGTGTACGGCGTAGAACAAGCCAAGTGGACAAAAGTCATTATCAAATTCCCGGAAATTTGTACTTTCTACATTTAAACAACACCTCTAAACCTCTAATTCCAAGAATGGTTTACGTCTAACATTCCACACTGATGAGTCATCGTTTATCAAAGTAAGCTAATGAGGTAAATGCAGTTAAAGAGTTAGGTCAGTTGCATTTTCGCGACACTTGCACTAACATCTCATGGTGACAGTTCTAATTTTGTGGAAAGTTTTAGTGATGGATTTTACTTCTGAAGGTATGTACTATAATTATTATTTTCTTATTAGAATCTTTTTATGTGTCATAAACGTTCAAAAAGTAGACTATCTGTGAATACACAAAAAAAAACAATGTTTTTCTTTGTTTTCGAACTTTACAGGCTTGGAAAAGCCATGTATCCTCTTGTATCCACTCTGAATTTTTGATATGTTTTAGCTGCATGGTTATAGATGATTATGATATATATTTTATGTAGCACACTTGAGTACAACATTCTTTTTTTTTGCAGACAAGCTATACTCTATCAGTAAAATAGAGTTTTTCGAAGAGTGGCTTAAGCACGAAAAAGACGAAAGAAATGAACGTCTATTTGAATTTATTTTGTCTAAGTGTGATTTCTCTGACATCACTGAAGAATGTCAAAGGGAAATAAAGATGAAATTAGCCAGCATTTCTTCGAAAATTGCTACCAAGTGGGTGTCTTCAGGAAAGTCAAAAGAGCGTTTCCTGAATAAGAATAAATTGTGGCTGGAAGGCGAGAAGATAGAATTCTGCATGCGATCGAATCAACCACAACCTTCTACCTCATCTACTGACCTTTCTCGACCCGGAAGACCTAAAAAAGTTTTTGAAGATTCATCTTTTAAAACTAAGAAACGTAGAGTTGCTGATTTAGTTCAATCGCGGAGTGTTGGGGAATCAATGGTTGCCGCAGAGGTAGCTGCACGGACAACTGGGCATAAAAACGTTGCCAGAGTTATAAAAGACATTGGTGAAAATCCAGCTTCTGCAAGTGCATGCCTTACCCTTCAACAACCAAGTGCTGTGCAAAGTAATAGACCGCTAAGTAGTGACGAGGCATTAGCGTATTATATTGATTCAAAATCAACAACTCACTCATACAAACAGACTAGGAAGTGGACTATGAAAGTCGGTCATCACGTGTTTTCATCATATGATTGCATTGTGAAATCAAAAAAAGCGTGTTATCCTTCCGAGGAGCACATTGTTGTGACACAATCTCGAGCAGAAATTGAGCTACAAGCTATTTTGAATAAAACAGCAGAACGTTTAGTAGAAGCTCAGAGAGACAATTTAATACCTAATTCATCGTTTACTCTTATAAGTAAATGGGGATGTGACGGAAGTTCCGGTCATAGTGCTTTCAAACAGAGATTTGAGAACAGCGAAGACACTGATGAGTTCCTTTTTGTTTATTCGTTCGTTCCTTTAAGGTTAATCGACGAAGGTAACAACATTATCTGGCAAAATCCTCGCCCATCATCGACGATGTTTTGTCGTCCAATTAAATTCCTTTTTGCCAAAGAAACTACGGAAATGACAAAAATCGAGACAAATAAGGTTTTGGAACAAATAAACAACTTGGAGCCTACATCTTGTGATCTCGGTGGTTCTGAAATTTCTGTTAAGCACAAGCTTCTGCTGACTATGACTGATGGAAAAGTGTGCAACGCTTTGACAGAGACACATTCATCGCAGAAATGCTATATTTGTGGGGCTACTCCCATAATGATGATTGGCTTTGGTTTGTCAACATTACATGCTTGGATTCGTTCGTTTGAGTGCTTTTTACACATTAGTTATAAGTTAGATATTAAGAAATGGCAAGCTAGATCTTCAGAGGAAAAAGCAAGTGTAAAACAACGATCAGACGAAATCAAACAACGATTCAAGCATGAAATGGGATTAATTGTGGACAAGCCAAAGCCGGGATTTGGTTCCACAAATGATGGAAACACAGCTCGACGTTTTTTCGGGAACCCCGAACTGAGTGCTCAAATCACAGGATTGGATGTTACAATCATCAAAAACTTTGATGTATTGTTGAGGACATTGTCTTCTGGCTTCGAAATAAATCTTGTTGAATTCCAAAAGCTTTGTCTCGAGACAAGAAGACTTTATCTGAGTCTCTACTCGTGGTACTACATGCCTGCTACTTTGCATAAATTGCTTATTCACAGTACAGAGGTGATTAAGACGGCAATAGTTCCAATAGCAGGCAGCTTTCAGAGGAAGCCCAAGAAGCGAGAAACAAAGATTGCCGGAGGTTTAGAGAGCACAACACCAGAAAGTGCTCTCCTCTTGCCACGAATAGAGACTTGCTCAATATGTTGATTTTAACGTCTGACCCTCTGATCAATAGCCTCCGGGAAATACCGAAAAAAAAGTCTAATAAATTGTGCGCAGAGGTATTAAAGCTCATCATATCTCCCACTATAGAGCCTCGACTCCAACTACAACCAAGACCTCCACAAACTCAGGAATCGGATCATCGGATTTTGAATCCGATGATTCTGATATTGAGAATTAGCTTTAATGTAAATAGATACCTCTAGTGTTAGATTTATAATTTCTGTATTTCATATGTTAGTTTAAGGTTGTATAATTATATATAATTTGCGTTGATGTTTCTAGCGATTAAGATAATTTGATTCTTATTTTTTTCCTATATTATAATCGTGTATACATGAATGAATGTATACACGATTATAATACAGGAAAAAAACTATAATACAATGAATTACAAAAAAAATATATTATAATACTATGTAATTAACTAATTTATAGATATACTTCCAAAATCATTAAAAAATATTTTTGTCCACCTGGCTTGTTCTACGCCGTACACTGTGAGTCGGAAGGAGGAGTCGGAATGATCGAAATGAAACATTAGCGTTTAATGTTAGCAACATAACTTTTTTTTAACAATCCTTTACTGTCTTGCTGCTGGGTAAAGGTCTCCCCAAACTGAACTTCAATCAAGAAAGCAGCGGTGGCCTAGTGGTGGCAGCCCCGACTTACGAGCAGTAAGTCGTGGGTTTGAACTCAGGCAGGCGCATTATTATGTGTAATTTATTTCATCACCGCTGCCCTCAAAGACGATGAAGGAAAACATCGTGACTCGTGAGGAAACCGGCATGTCCTAAAACTAAAAAATCGAAGACATGTGACATCTACCATCCCGCACTGGGCCCGCGTGGTGGATAGTCCAGTCCCCCTCTTATAAAGAGGAGGCCTGTGTCCCAGCAGTGAGAACATTATAGGCTGATAATGATGATGATGATGACTACATCATGTACTCAATTCAGGCGAGTTAGTTGTACATAAAAGCTATAGAACGCCAACTAAGGCAATGATCGACTTGGCCAACTAGTCCCCCAATTAGTAGGCTTTTTGTAACTGGCTAGTCGGCCAGTTGGCTCACTTACAGTCAGCCAATCTTAGTTGGTACATCTCTGTAGAATATTTTATTTTTAATATTAAGATTATTTTTTAATGTTTTCCAAATGATAAAGTATTAATTTAGTAAATTTGGTTAAAATTACATTAATAAATGTGATACTTATGGCAAACAAGATCTAGTTTTAGATGATGTAATATAGGCCTGTTTCTAGCTAAATCTTCTGGGGTTTGCAAAATATTCCTACTAACAAATAAGATCTATAATGGTGTGGAAAACTCTTTGAAAGTCTTTGAGTTTTACACGCTCTACTAGCTACCCAGTCAAATAATGATAAGAAAACATTTTTAACCCACTTAAAATATGGAGGTATTCAATTACCACCACAGTAAAGTTTTTTTTTTTTTTTTTGAAGTTTTTTTAAATGTTAAACCTTCTACCTTAGCCTAGCCTAGTAACTTAGCCACACCAGCCTTAGCATATAATTTGTGAAGACAACACACAGACAGACAGTTATCAAAGGATGTTCCTTAAATATCTTATCGATTTGCAGCTCCAAAACAACTCTATTGAACTTTGAACATCCCTAAACACTGCATGCTATTTTAAATCTCAAATTATCAGGTACAAAGTACAAGGTACACAGTTAATCTATAATAGATGTTATCAAATGATTATCTTTACATTAGGGCTATCCTAATCCATCATACCAGTAATCCCTAAAGGGTGGGTCGGAGATGTGCCTAACAGCACACCCACATATCAACAGTTATTGTTACATCCAATAAAGGTCTGACAACCAGTCTTACCAAGGGGTATTGAAAAACCCAGGACTAACTGGGTTGTTGAAGTAAGATAGGCAGTTGCTCCAAATAAAGTACTGGTACTCAGCTACATTTGATTAGACTGGAAGCCGACCCCAACATAGTTGGAAAAGGCTCGGCAGATGATGATGATGATAGTTGATAAACCTATTGCCATCAACCGGGCACAAATCCAGACTCCATGGCTACTACAGATGGAAAATTCCAATAAAACTTATCCAGACCCATCATTATCAAATAGTAAGGTTCACCAAAGGTTGCCTTGCAGAAGCAGAAACATGTGACTGGAACAATATTGTTATCATTATCATCATCAGCCTATAATGTTCCCACTGCTGGGACACAGGCCTCCTCTCTATGAGAAGGAGTGGACTGTAATCCAACACGCGGGCCCATTTTTAGGTCTAGGACATGTTGGTTGTCTCACGGTGTTTTCGTTCACCTTTTTTGAAGGCAGCGGTGATGAAATAAATTACACAAAGTAATGTGCCTGCCTGGGTTCAAACCTACGGCTTACTGCACGTAAGTCGGGGCTTCAACCACTGGGCCACAGCTGCTCTCTATATTGTGTTTTTAATAAAATAACTAATTCCTTACATATAAAGTTCAGTTTGGGCTAAAACTTCCCAACTTAATGATGACTTTTTAAAAGTATTAGTCATTATTGTCAGTCATACATTCTGAAAACCACTTAATTTTCAGTAGTAAAGTTTGTTACATGTCTTCAAATGGAAATAACTTCAATTTCAATATGGAAAGTAGGTACCTACTCTACTTCAAAAGTCTGCCTAGGTCTTTAGGGACACCAGAAATGAGTAATTATGAGTAGTCATTGATTAATTGACGTCATTAATCAAAATCCTGTTGCTAAATAATTGTTTAGAGGTATATTATACATATTTACCATTGTCTTCATGCCTAGTACATAATTCCATAAAATTAGAATATATCCAATTGAATAAAAGCACACTTTGAATCAAAACATTGCCTAATTTTACATTTTATCATCATCATCATCATCATCTGCCTGTCCTCGTCCACTGCTGGACATAGGCCTCTTCCATGACATGTTACTGAGCATGATCCTTGGCCACTAAGATTAATTTTTGCTAACACTTACCCTGGTATCTATATATGTCAATTTATTAAAATGAAATAACTTGATCTTAAGTACTTACTTACATTCAATTTTATTAATGCAATAAATATGAATTTACATGAAGTAAGAACCAACAAAGAAAGAATTCTAAGATTTGCAGATCCAACTTCACGCATCACCTCCACGACGGTAGCAAAACAGCAAAGCCATACATTTTTACTGATATGTAGAATTTGTGAAGTTAGGGTAGGTAGAGTTAGGCCGTGTAGATTCAGAAGCTTGGCTCTACATGAGATCTGATATCTTTTTCACAGGGCAAACCTTATGTGGTTGTCTTGGCAACATTTTACATAAAATGTTTTTGGTTGGATTTCAGTTCTATTTGTAAGTTTATCTGGGGGCACGGTAGTGTTTTTTTGTATACTGAAGTTTGTTTACATACCAAATTTAGGACTAAATGAAGGACTTCAAAATGCTAGGGTAATAACATTTAGAAGTCTCATACAAACATCCACACCCCCATTTTAGGGGATGGGCGGGCGAAAGTTATAAGTTTATGAATTTTTTTGTTGGTTGTTTACTAAACTTAGATTACATACCAAATTTCAGCTTTCTAGCACTTCAGGAAGTAGCCAAACTTTTTGATGATCATCAGTGTGTCAGTGACGAAATTGGGGTATTTTAGATATCAATAAAATCAAAAGTATTAGAGCTATTCAATTGAGACTTTGTATGTTTAATAAGTCTATTATTGGCATCATATCCTGAGAATATGAACTATCTGGTACATCGGAAACCAACTCTATGAGGGTTCAAAAAATAGACGAAACACTTCAAGAAAAGGTAGGTAGTGCCCTTGTGCTTTGCTTGGCTCATCTTGGAGGGATAAAAATCGTATCTTATTTAGTGACATTTACTCAAGTAACTTGTTAATAGATACAGCTGTTAATGCTCAACACTTTAGCGGTTTTTGGTGCAAGAGTTATTAGAGAAAATATAAATCATTCAAGCCATAATGCACTAGGATAAGGGAGTAATAGTATTTAAATAGACACCAAATTCACAAAATAATCTTCATATATCCCACTGCTGGGATACAGAAATCCCCTCCCTGAGAGCGGGATTGAGCCATATTCTACCAAGTGAGCTCAAAGCGGGCCAGTGGTAAAACTAATTCAAAATCACTAATGCCCATTTCTTCAAGATGTTTTCCTTCACCATTTTGAGAGCAGTGATGATAAAATAAAAAGGACGGGCACGAAAAACCAACTTTAAATACTGATAAATTGTTAAGCATTTCTTTGAGCAGTGATTTAATTCTTTTACAAAGATCTAAGGCTCACCTGGTCCATGGTTTTCACTTAGGATGACTGGATAAATGATAAATTAGTTATGCTTTGATAATTCAATATGCAGCTGATATGTATTTATTTTGACACAATGTTCACAAAGTTTGTTTAGTTTTTACGATCCGTTAATGCACTGTAATAACAAAACAAGGTGGCAATATTGGCATTTATATGCTTAACTCAAATTAATCATATCAAAATAGGTCAGTTTTATCAAACTATCGTAACCAAACTGTCAATTTTTTTGCGAAGATTAATAGAGTTGTTATCGGTTTATCGGTCAAAGTTCGATGTGCATCACTATCAGATTTATCGAGTACATGCACCCGCTATCACTTAACACTTACCTTTGAACTGTCAATGGAAGAGAAACACCTCGCAGTGTGCTTCGTGCGAAACACGAACTTCTCAACAGATTTTATAATAAACATTTTCACTCCGAAAGCTTAAACCACTAAATACAAAAATAAATTTAAAAACAAAAACTGTGTCCTATTCTAAACTCGCAAACATGAGACACTACAGTTTTTCATAAACTCGCGTTATATATATTTGGCAACCTAGTTTTAGAATACTATATGGTCCAAAGGTTAAACGTCCGTACATAGAAAGAGACGCGAATAAAAACCTATAGGTTAAAATTTTGCACGTGCGAAAAGGACAAGTTGCTTTTTTCATTAATCTGTTTTTGTACATTACTCACGGCCACTACTTGTTATCATCTATGTAACTGAGCAAAGTCCAATGATGACGATATCTCAAACATAGCGGTACCTAGCTAAAGAATTAATGTAATAGCCTCAATTCTTGGTTGTCTTATTACGGTTTTAGGAAATTTACTATATTATATATATTGTCATTGATACATTCGATTATAATGAGGCTTAACCGCACACCATTGTTTAGACACGTAATTAATTTACCTAACTTGTGCGTTACTTCGTAATTTGTTACGGTTCATTTCACGGACGATGAAGTCTTGGTGATAGGTAGATAATTTATTTAGGACATCACTAATGTTTGCCACCAAAGCTACCGTTAACACCAATTGCAATTGGCATTATGGGAGAGCACAAATTAATTGCAAGAACTCAAGAATTTACTTTCAAGACAACAGTCAACCACACTAACTAGTACCGTCTTACGCAAGAACTAGCATTCCAGTCACCCAGTGTCGGTCTAGTCCATCTAGTGACCAAGAATAGGGTAATGGCGTAAACTTCTTAAAACTGGCCTTTGTTAGGTATAGGAATTACGAATTTACGATATATTGATTCGATTATGATATTAACCCAGGAGAGAAAATATCGTCTGCAGTTGACTGAACTACAAGCATGTAAGGAAAAAATGTTGTAAAGGAAATTGTATTGATCGAGGCACCTGAATGTAAGTGTAACATGTGCTTGTCTGTATTTATTAAACGCTGGCAAAGACCTAGTCAAGTACATTATATTGGGTATCATTTAAGCTATCACCAATTTAATTAGTTTTGTGTTTCTTAAATAATAGGGTTTGTCCTCAAAATAGTAGATCTGTCACCAAAATGTAGTCACCAAACAATGCAAAATCAGTTCCACAATAAATCACCTAAAATCCTGAGATATAAGGTCTAGTACCAAATAAATGTTTTTGTATGTATTATAATAGGTGTGTCCTAATAAGTATTTAAGCAAACTAATTTAAAGAGATCACCAATAAATCCAAACCACACAGGTCCAAACCAAGGCGTTGTTGACGTAGCCCCGCTCCGCGGGGCTCCTATTTCTGTCTGCAGGGTTTACAGTAACCTAACACGAAGGGGATGTCGGGGTCTTAGTTTGCTCGCTCCGCTCGCTCACTAGACCCCGCCATCCTCTTCGAACCTAACCTGTCCGAGTCGGTGTGCCCAATGTCTCGTATAAAGCATTTCTTCATAGAAATAAGGAACTGATCTATTTATTTGTGACAGATCTACCATTCCGAGCACAAAGCTATTATTTAAGTAATAAAACTATTATTATAAGAACGAAGTTTATATTCATCTAATGCACTACAATTTTATTGGTAAATCCATCTCTTATTTTACACATGTATCAACATTTATTTGATAATTCATACCTGTGAACACTTTTTGTTTATCTGAGAACGAAAATATTTCGTGGCGATAGATCTATTTACTAGGTGATACAACTTTGATGACAAATATAAATTTTGGTGACGAGAAATATAGTTCCCCATTATATTTATTTATATCTCATACTAGGCATTAGTCTCATTTTCAATTGCAAAACGCCTGATACATTTTTAATAGCAATAACTTGTCAAAGTGTAACTTTTAGGACCTAACCGTTTAATTGTTGCTTGACTAATTTCTTTAGGAGCAATCCATCCATGACCATTATTTTCTCGAACGTTTTAGGAGGAAGATAAATATTATTCCAAGAAAATTACACATTCACTACCTAGCGTATTTTTGGTTTTTGTCAGGACAGTACTTAAAACTTAATCACCGTCTGGTTTGCCACACATTTTTGAACTGAATGTGTGTAACTCGATTTGGCTCGAAAATAAAGTGGACTCAGACGAGACGTATAGACATTACAAAATTTATGAAGAATCTGTCAATGACCAGCAAAGAAAAGTTAGGCAAGCCAAAATCTACCTTGTAGTAAAAAGAAAGCGGAACAGCAATTCAATCGGATTCATTCAAACGGAGTAAGAAGTAGTAAGAACCTATACCAGAAACCGAATGCTAAACATTACCGCTGTGTGGCGCTAGTAGTAGCAGAGAATCGCGCGAGCGGGCGGTATCTTTCGCGCGCCAAGTTTAAATTGAAATGGGGATATTATCCAACAAATTGCGTTTACTTTTATTGATTAATTTACACATTTTTATTTGCATAAATAATACTATATTCACGATAAAATACCCCTTCATTTGGACGACAAAAATTGACAGGGCGATTTTGATGTCGCGATATGAACGCAAAAATTCACCAATAGAAATTGCTGATTTAGTCTACCTGCCAGCTTATCAGGGCACCCACTTCACCCACCTTCAGTGTAAATAAGGATTAGCACGATTATCAGTTTTATTGTGGCCAGGAATTATTTTAGAACGACTTTTACGAGCGGCGCGCGTTGCATTGAACAATTGTGTAAATAAGTGCGATTTTTTGTTACTATTTGTATTAGAATTATTATTTTTAGCTTTGTATAATATATTTTATATTTGCAGCATGTTTTGGTGCGAGCGTTTGTGCGCAAACAGTAGGCATTTGACGTCACCGCGCGCCTCGTAGAGCAAAGTTACGCTGGAATTCGCTGTTGTAGCACCTGATACTACAAGATTCTTGTAAAACCGTATATACGAAATATACAAAATACATTAATTTGTTTCATATTTATTCATCTGATTTCATTGAATAATCAAACCCATGCTAGACAACACATCTAATCAAAACATCTTTAAAGAGTAGATTCGATGCGTCAACTTTGCTTTGCAATTAACCCTTGTTCAGCTACGAACATTTTGTAGCCACCGGTGAAGTCTGACTAACTGAACAATTCTTTTCAATATGGAAAATTTCTTAAAACTTTGACCCTAGCAAACAATAGCGTTGTATTCAAGGATTATTAAGTATCGAATTTTATAATAAAACTAATTGTAGATGAGTGAATTTGTTTGAAATTCCAACAATTTGTTGTGTGATTTTGTATGAATTTGTCAACTTAGTTTGAAAGTTAAAATTCAAGCGCTCATGGCCAGTTTTAATAGCGAAAATACGCCTTCCACTATCATGTTAATTTTAAGGTTCAATTCCAATAAAAACACTATTTTTTGTAAACGATTTTAGTAGCAGAGCAATATTATAAAATAAAGTGATGGCTGACCCATGAAGAAAAAATTAGCAAAACCACTGATGTTGGTACTGAGTATTTGTAGTGGACAATTTGTTATCAAACCTTGATTACATGAGACTTCAATATTCAAAGCAATTCAAAATACTAATAACTGTAAAATTAATATTTGCAATACAATACAAAAGTAATCGCACAGTGGTACAAATTGCGACCGCAACTGGCACAAATCACGACTTGACAAATAGAAAAAAAAATGCAAAAATTAATGAAACCCGTTATCTGTTGACATGTGTTCTTGAGGATTTATTTTCTCACGGCTTTGTCAATAACGATGTGGAACATTTTAATAATTACTACTTCTGGGCAGTGATTTGTGGGTACAAATATGAGTTCTGATTGTACTTTCACATGTTTTATGTTCCTTTTTGTATGAATCTTAATAAAAGTGTCAAATTTTGACGACTTGTCAATAATATGTCGAGATAACGTCAAGTTCGTTGCATTTGATATGCAGGGCAATGAATATTGTGTTAGTATTGACCCTAATCACATGCCCAGTCGTGAGGCATAGGAGAAGAATTTATTTTTTACGTAGTTTTTTATCATTATAAAATATTTAACACTTTATTTTTACTAAAAAACAACAACGAAATAAAAAAAAACTTACAAAATAAGAGTTGAATTTAAAACAAAATTGCAACTGCAATTTTAATATATTATTTAAATTCTTAAACATGAAACCCTGGTGTCGCAATTCTAACTGAGAGAAGTCAGCAATTTTCTGTTACTTTTTAATACTTTTGCAACTTTAACAACGTTTCTTTGTAAAAAACACGCACTCAGCTTCAAAAAGCAACCCTTTTAGCGACCGTTTAGTTTTCTATAAAGACTTGCACCGTCATTATTTACAACCCCTTCGGATAAGCCCTTGACAACAAACCTTTTTAACATTTTAAAACTCCGGCCAACAATGGATGATGTATAGTTTTTTTTCACCAACTAGGATTATGCAACTCTACTGTATAAATGTTTTAATATTTAAAAGATTAACGTCATGTTATTGCGTTTTAGTATAAGTAAATATTTTTTGGATTTAAAATGTTGTTGTTTGTGAAAAAGATTGTAGTTTTTAAATACAATATTGGCTGTATAATTTTGTAGCCGGAATTATTGCAGATTAATTTTGTCCATCAGGACAATTTTAGTTTGGCGCAAAGTTGCACCAGTGTGCAAAGTGAGATGAAAATTTACCTTGATCTTTGAGACAATTGATTCAGATTTACCTGCTCAAGTACCTAATCTAAAACTACTTGCACAGCTGTAACAAAATAAAAAACCCTCTGGAAAACTAAAACGGTTTGTTCTAAGTAGTTTTCCAGAACATTTTTTTTCTCAACGGTCATAGCCCACCAGCCACAAATTAGTTTAGACCCTTCGCTTTACCTATCTAGTTAATTCATAATTCAAGATCTTGTCTGCTAACCATCGCTTCTTTAAACACTTGGCCTCGCCTTGTTTCTGGCTTGTTTTATTGCCTCTGCAAGTAAGATAGAAAATTGAAATAATAGAATTTCTTTATTATAGTATCCATGACTCAAAAACTGTTAGTAAAACTTAAGACTATGTTAGTAAGCACTAATAAAACAAACAACACAATGGATCACCGCTGCCAACCCATGAGAAATCGCACAACAGCGACCCACATAAACACAGTCTAGGCGACTTGCAATCATGCTTAGGATACTGTTGGTGCTGCCCCACACCCTACGCACCAGGGAAGCGCACCTTTTACGCATTGTCGTAATAATGATTTCATCAAAATTAAAATGATTGTTTATGACTAAGTTAATTCTGCAAGAATTATGCTCGGTGGCGAGCTGTTTGGTGGCGGGAGGGGCGCGTGCGATGGGGTTGAACTGCTAGGGATGGGCCACGTCGATATTTGTGTTATAATTAAAACACCATCATGAAGCAGTAATTTCAGTAATGCTAAAAAAACATGGTTTCGGGCACAACTGTTCCGAGAAAGTGAGGCAAAACTTGTAGAGCAGAAGCAGAGGTAACGAAACTTGCTGCCTGAGCCACATCAGCAGAATCTGCAAAATCAAACTAGGACCTAAAAATACGGTCACAAAACTCAAATATCGCACACCATCATGGTTTTACTTTGGAGGAATCGCCATGGCCCATGATAGAGAGCAATAGCATACCTAGTGTAAAAATCTCCACTTAAATATTTCATCCCCACAAATTATCGATAAGAAGACATGTGGAAGAACCACAGCACTAAAATCAGTGTATTAACCCTTCAGTGTGCATGTAGGAACATTTAATGCATTCATGGGCTCTCGAGCGTGGCGACGGCAAAGTAACTATAGTTACAGCCCCAACGTTCGCTTTTTATTTATTATTTTAAAATGGAACGGGCTCATTTTGAGATTAGGGTCTTAGTAGTCTGCTGTTATTGAATTTCGGTGCCACCTGTAGGAAAAGCCTGACTTTGACCTTTTGTAGCGATCAAAGTAAGGTTTCTACTATTACATTTTTTTTACGTTCTACAAGCCTCTTCCTTTCCTCCTGTTACTTTATCTAGAATAGAAGTGTCGTATTTCTCATCGAAAAAAGACACAACTTGACTTAATAACTATCATATCTGACCTAGACTAGAGTCAAGAGCAAACCCTATCTCAAATAAAAAGTAACTTTAATGAGTGCTCACGTCTACGATCTACAGTAAGAGGATTCCTGAAGATACTTATTTTCCGTTATACATGCTACTTAGGCCCCGCTATATTTTGTTTCAGTTTCGATAAAACAAAAAGAAAAAGGCAACACTTAAGTCTTTTTCTTTAGACATTATTATAATATATTTCTCAATAGAAAATATATAGTACGTACCTATTGTGTCTATCGTGAACCTCGGAGCAAAAAAAATGTTGGTAGGAAAGCCTGAGTGAAAAGTTTCATTTCAAAGTTTCATGTCAAATGTAAATCATTTATTATTATTATGTGACATTAGTTCTGATATAAAATACAGACATTTTTCTAATAATAAGGCTTTTAATTTTGTTTTAAATAAGGGTGTGTTATAATAAATCAGGATCTTTAGCTCAGATGGTATGGTTTTTCGTCAACATACTATGAAAAACAAATTCAATTTTACTGTTGAATCGAATCCAACTCTTACTCCCATTTTTTTATAATTTCAACTGTATGTTGCCCATGGTCTCGGATTAAAATGGCTGTGACATACGGACGGACGGACAGACCAGACGGATTTATAAAGGCTCCGTTTTTGCATTTGGCAACGAAACCCTAAAAACTTACTCCAATGACACACTATTGGCTCAAGTAATATTGCCTTCGATACTTATTAAATCCCTAAAAATGCAACCTCATTTGGGGTTTGTCAATTATTGTACAATGTACAATGTTTCTTTTACCTTAGAATGCGCAAATTCGCAGTGTTTTACCTAGCCAATAACACCATATTTGTAACCCTTTGTCAGCTACCGTGACGCAGTTAGTGTACATTTTAGCAGAAATCGTCATTGATCCATGACGGCGACATTTGGTGTTAAAACGTTGCATTGTACGACTATTTGTCAACCAATCAGCCGGAAACGGTTATGACGAATCGTACACCCGTTTTTGATGTGGCAGAAATGATTAAATAGGTTTATCGATGTTCCACTTAAAATTTGAATAGTTTGCAGCATGTACAGTCAACTAATTGGGTATCGGACCCGCGTAAGGACTATCCTTGTTTCGCGCGTTAAAACAGTTAAAAACTTTCTATTCCTTTGTCCCTTTTTTTGTTTTATTCCTATTGGTCGAAAAACGGTGGTCAAGCATCTGGGATCATTAACAGAGACTAAGACTTTTTTTAAACTAAACGTATTTAAAAAAAGGGTCGCGTTTATTGGTCCGCTAACTATTTGTGCGGAGTTGCGGACCAATAGCAGTAAGGGTGTTAAACAGATCTGCGGCCGTACCATGACGTCTTAAAGCAGTATTGTTTTAATCTTATTCTAGAGTGGGAAAGAGATGGCGCTAGACGTCCTCTATAGCTCCGTCTCTTTCCCACACTGAAATAACATTAAAACAATACTGCTTTAAGACGTCATAGTAGGGCCTCTGGTCTTCGTGTGCACGGGATTTGGTTTGAAAAGTGTACCTATTGTCACTTTTGCGATAGTACCTACAAAAAAATCGACGAGATAGTCAACTATACTTTCTCCTTTTTTTGGAGTCAGCTAAAAATAACAGAAATATTTACTGAGCATTCTAAACCAAAACTATCGTATGGGATGAAAGATAATTTTCTAGTTCTATGTGTACTTTGTCAAAGAGTTAAAACCAATAACAAAACAAACCATTATTTTTTATCTACCTAGATATTTTATAGAGACTCCAGTACAAAAGGTCCAAAAACATCTACCAAAACGCGTGTCCGATCAAATATTTATATAATTTATGGCTTGTCAATATCGACAAAGGGTTGAGCAATAAAAAATGGCGCCGTTTGCACGCGCTATTAAACTATTAAATAAATTAAAGCGACGCGACGCGAAGCAAGGTGCCCGTTGTAACTAGATTACATAAAAAATTTACACTGTAGCATTGAGAAGGGCTGTGGGGAAGAATGCTTAAAAAATAATTCAAGGTATAAGCAGACCCTTCACGAAACCAAGCATTCTGTACATCATTCATAAGTACTCTATACAGGTAATATAATTTTTGTGTAGAGTTTCTAAAAAACGTCTCGACTTTGTTTTGGGGTGTAAAGTCACGTTTTACAGTAGGACGCTACAGTAGGTACTTTCACAAGTTATTATGCCGTGTGACTGAGACTGTACCTTCCCTTTTTTTTGACTTTCAAATGTGCCTGTAACGGTCTAATTGAAATAAATGCTTTGAGTTTGAGTCAATGTAAAGCACTCAAAACATTGTGCTTATGGATCCATTGAATAGTATCATGGAGGTGTTTAAAATTAAAATAAACTAGTATTTTAAACAAAACTTTTGAAAAGGTTGGAACTTTGACCTCCAATATTTTTATAACTACAAAGTACCAGAACAACAAAAAACCGACCAAGTGCGAGTCGGACTCGCGCACAAAGGGTTCCGTACCATTATTTATAAAAACGAAAAAAAATACTTTTTTGTATGAGATAAATATTATTAAATATTATTTTTTTCTGTTTTTATTATTTGTTGTTATAGCGTCAACAGAAATACATAATCTGTAGAAATTTCAACTGGCTAACTATCACGGTTCATGAGATACAGCCTGGTGACAGATGGACGGACGGACGGACGGACAGCGAAGTCTCATCAATAGGGTCCCGTTTGACCCTTTGGGTACGGAACCCTAAAAACACCGCAATAACAGGGAGAACAAGGCCCGCTTGGCTTTGTTAAATGTCTATTTGCACCGTTTATTATCGATATAAATTTTCACGATTTACGAACTACACTTTTCAGGACTTACGGGTCAGTGCTACGTGAAGATGCTGCGTGTTGCTTACTTTTACCTTTCCTATCATCTCAGTCAGTCCATACTTCACAGCAACGACTGTCTCCATTGTCTGTAATTAATAGTATACATAGACCTACTTGAATTAATAAATTAATAGTATACATAGATTCTATACTGGGAAGACAATTCCCAGCTGTCACCCCGGAGGACAGGGCTAGAGGGGACTATTGGGAATAATCGTCTACTGCGAAGACAAGTCATTGTTAGCGACACCAATGTTCTCAAAACGGTGAAGGAAAACATTGAGAGGAAACCGGCCTTATCCTGAAATCAAACCCCTCACACATAAAAGAGGCCTGTGTCCCAGCTGTGGGATAACATTATAAGCTGGATTATGTTTAGTAGTTAGTACCTAGGCATCACTAGGTAACTATCTCGTAGAACGCCTACCAATTAACGATGCTATTGAGAAGTCAAATAAGAAATCACAAGCCACAGACCTACAGTATTAAAATTAAAAAAAAGTTTTAACAACTCAATTCATTTTTCATGTAACTTTCTAAAATCACGCTAAAAGTTAATCACCATTTCCCGAAACCATTCGAAAATCAAGTGTTGTGGGCGGGGCCTAGTCCGCCCTATAGGACCAAAGCTAAGCTGTCCATAAAGCAGGGTGCACACCAAACCAACCCCCAGTACGCGACGCACGCGCGGACGCATAGTGCGCACGCTCTAGTCAAGGTGGACACAATTAAAATCGCATTTTTTTAAGTAAAATATTTTATTTTAGTAAACTTTAGTGTTGTGATTATGTGCAGTGGAATAGTCTGAGTATACTGAAGCTTTTTTTTTTAAAGTGAGTTATTTAGAATTGTTTAATTTTTTTAACTGACTCGTCTGCCTCGTTTGTCCAGTGGTTACAAACGCGATTGCAGAGCATGAGGTCCAGGGTTCGATTCTCGGTTCGGCCAAAGCACTCCGTGGCTGCCACTGAGAAATTCGCAGTAACAATTGGGTTTTTCAGCAGCAGCCACGGAGTCCGGTTGATGGCAATAGGCTCACCCTCGGCCTTCGGGGATTACAGCCGTGATGTACGTTTTTTTATTAAAAGTTAAAGCCGAGGTCTTGACAAGCAAAATGACATTGGGTTTTTCTATCACGAATTTCACAGTAGCAACCTGAAGTCTTCGTGCCCGGTTGGTGGCAATACCCTGACCCACTATTTAAATTTAAAGCAACGAAGTTCAGCAATAACGTCTAATTTATTAAAAACTAGCTTTCCGGCGCAACTTCGTTTTCGTCACATTTTCCCCGTTTTCGCAACATTTTTCATTGCTGCTCCACTCCTATTGGTCGTAGCGTGATGATATATAGCTTATAGCCTTCTTCGATAAATGGGCTATCTAACACTGAAAGAATTTTTCAAATCGGACCTGTAGTTTCGGAGCCTATTCAATGCAAACAAACAATCAAATCTTTCCTCTTTATAATATTAGTTACACAAACTACAGAGAACTTTGAAAACAATCTCAACTACGAACTTAATTGTGATCTAATTACCACTTTAACTTACCTAAAACAAGAAATTCTCCATACCAACCCACTCATATTATTACTACCAACCAACTCATAAATTCATAATGTAAAACGTATAAAACAATTACATAGCAATTAACTCGCCGACTCGGTCGCGGTTGGCTGGTCATAGTGGGCCAAATGCCGGTCGCGTGCCGGACGCGTGGTGGGGCACAGGTGGCGCACCCTCGCGATTGAGCTATTGAAACTTGTCGGTAGGTGGATTAGTAAATCTAGTTCATAAAAACAACAAGTCTCCTCTGAAGGATTAGGAAGAGGTGAACCGCTAGTTATGTTTTCGTCTCATGTAAGGGCGAGCCTACTGCTGACCCCAAAATGCCCACACCATAATGCTTTGGCCGAACTGGGAATCCAACCTATGACATCATGTGCATCAGTAGAGCCTGCGATCAAAACTATCACTCGTCAATAAAATTATTATACACTAGCTGACCGGCGCAACTTCGTTTGCGTCACATTTTCGTCGTTTTCGCAACATTTTTCATTGCTGTTCCACTCCCATTGGTCGTAGCATGATGATATATAGCCTATAGCCTTCCTCGATAAATGGGCTATCTAACACTGAAAGAATTTTTGAAATCGGACCAGTAGTTTCGGAGCCTATTCAATGAAAACAAACAATCAAATCTTTCCTCTTTAGAATATTAGTTTAGAATATAAAATTCCTACAGTCTTTATTTCTGGATCCTGGTCTGGTATCTTTTCATCCTTAGAAGGATTTTTTTTAAACTACGCTTCGCCAAGACCATCTCGAGTTTCTGAAGACCAAAAAGTTATGAACAATGTATATCATTGCATGGCATTATGGTGGTCTCCGCCACGCGACGCGGAGCGTGGCTGGCGCGTGCACATAACAGGTGGCGCCACGCCGATCTTGTTCGTAATTAAGTGATTGACTACTGAGTTACAATTCTGTTCTATGGATTTTGATAGTTGATTTAAACAATTGCCAAGTTCAATAGAAAATGTTTAGCCTTTTATGTAACTTTAGGCAAACAATATGTACGTTATTGGGCTGTTGTTGTGAAATAATTATATCAGCTTAAAACAAACGTGACGAAATTATATTAGGTCTTTACCTATGAAATTGCCGTTTTGTTTGAAAAAAGTTAAAGTATTTTTTTTGTCGCACTTTTTTATTTCTTTTATTCAAAGTAATCACCCCTGCAATCAATGCATCTTTGCCAACGCTGTGGCAGTTTATGGATGCCCTTCTTGAAAAAATCAGCTGGACGGGAGACAACAAACTCTTCAAAGGCGTTTTGTACTGCCTCTCGGGAATTGAATTTTTTTCCCGCTAAAAAGTTGTCCAAATTTTGGAAAAAGTAATAGTCGGAAGGCGCAAGATCTGGTGAGTATGGCGGATGAGGGAGAGCTTCCAAACCCAACTCATGCAGCTTAGAGACGGTCTGTTGTGCAGTATGGGGCCGCGCGTTGTCGTGAAGTAGCAGTGGAGACGACCGATTGACCAAAGCTGGTTGCAGACGTGCGAGTTTTGCCATCATTGTGGTCAGTTCTTCAATGTACACATCTGCAGTAATGCTCTCGCCGTTTTGTAAAAAGCTATGATGAATCACACCAGCACTAGACCACCAAACTGTGACCATCACCTTTCTAGGGGTCATTTTTCGTTTTGCACATTGCTTTGGTACCGAACCAGGATCTAACCAACTTGCTGAGCGCTTTCGATTGTCAAAAAGAATCCATTTTTCGTCGCACGTAACAATTCGGTTCAAAATTCCTTCATTTCTGTGCCTGTTAAGCAGCGCAAGGCAAGTCTCGAGGCGTACGTTGCGCTGGCGATCGTTAAGTTCGTGGGGCACCCATCTATCAAGCTTTTTTATCTTGCCAATCTGTCGCAAATGGACCAATATTGTTTTAATGCTAACATCAAAAGCTGCTGCCAGCTCAGCTGTAGATTGAGTTTCATCAGCTTCAACAATCACCTTTAATTCATCATTGTTGACCAAAGTTTCCGGACGACCACGAGGTTCATTTTTCAAGTCAAAATTCCCAGAACGGAACCGAGCAAACCAATAACGGGTTGTGCGTTCGTTTGTACAGTTCTCTCCGTAAACGTCGTTGATGTTACGGGTCGTTTGTGCCGCGTTGGTGCCACGACGGAACTCATATTCTATAATTACACGAAATTTCAAAGTATCCATTATGAGGAAAAATGTTGAAATGTAATGAAAATACAACGCTAATCAATAAACAAAAGACTGATTTTGTAAATAGAATGTCATATTTTTAAAACAAAATTAATTTGAATTTAGAACTCATAGCCAATCAAAACTTTTTTTTGTTTGAATAAGTCTGTACTGCAATACGGCAATTTCATAGGTAAAGACCTATTATTAATGCATGACATACCTAATTCGAAAAGTTACCTAGTTACTAAAATTCTTTTGCAAGAGCTTAGAAAATAAAAATCATGATCATTTCGTCACACACCCGATCAGTCTATCTACAGGGTATATTCGAGCACCCTAAATCGGAAATCTGTCCGGAAGTAGGAAGTGATAAAGTTCAACAGTAACTGACTTTGTGTAGTGTTGGTCACGCAACGTTCTGGCCGTGGGGTGGGTCACCTGTCTGTCCCGCTAGTGTAATAAATGGTGCAAGATAAATAATGAGGGTTCGAAGTACACGAAAATGTAGGAATTGGGACAACAAGTTAAAGTTGCATTTTACTACAAATATAATTAAAGCGTAGAAATAAAATATTATATGTTTTTTTAACCATGCCTACTGAATCGACGTACCTACACATTGCAGGATTCAACGACTATGATAATTAAAAATAACTGTCTTATTTTATTCTCAGATTGCAACGATGTTCAGCACCAACTTCGAGGACTACTGTGACTTCAACGAAAGCATCTGCAGCAACGACTCGGGTATCGACAAATCTTACACGGACTCCTTCGCCAATTCTACCAACAGCACTCCATTAAAACATGAAACCTCAGACCTCGGGATATGTCTGACTCCAACCAAAGATGTCAGGAGAAAACTCTTCAATGATGAGTACGATCCCTTCCAAAATCCAATTGATGATGTCAAAATTTTCGACGAAAATATAGAAGCTATGAAGACATCGACACCTAAGAAGGAGAAGAAGTCAAAAGATTCTACTAAACCTAAAAGAAAATACGCTAATGGAAAGAACAGAATCTCAAGATGTAAAAGTCCTACGCAGCTTATGAAAATCAAGAGGAACAGAAGAATGAAGGCCAATGACAGAGAAAGGAATAGAATGCACATGTTAAATGAAGCTTTGGACAGATTACGCTGCGTACTTCCAACATTTCCTGAAGACACAAAGCTGACCAAAATAGAAACCTTGCGGTTTGCACACAACTATATATTCGCTCTAAGTCAAACATTAGATTCGTTAGATAATATAAACTCTGGACAAGCTCCACCAGAAGTTTTCAGTCCAAGCTACGAGAAGCTACAACATTATTCAATAACCGGAGAGAAAGCCCCAAAAGATGCTTTCAGAGATATATTTTCAATTGCAAACAAACCTGAAGGATGTAACGATGGCAGCTATAGAAGCTTCCAAGGTTTTAGCAGACCTTTCCCTAATGGATCCAACTTTATGCAGACGACTGAGGGTGTGCTTATAAACGTAGGGAACGTTACAGTGTCTGTTAACAATAAAGGAGGAAACTGTATAACATCTACTACTGGAACTGGTTTCTTTACTCATCCTTCAAGTTTCGGCGAAGATATGAATCAACAAGCATATCCATACCAACGGTACGAAGCAACTACCTACAATGAAGCAACTTATGAAGCAAATGTAAACGGAGAATATTTCAATCAGAAAAATTACGAAATATTCAAAAATGCTTTTGATACTGCAGCAAAGAATAGAAAGGTTGAGAAGACTGAAGATTATATGTATGGAAAGTATAATAATTCTATGTATGGGTACACTGATACAAATTGTTATACAGGAAATACTAACGAATATTTACAAAATAGTTATTATTATAATGACCAAAGATGTTACAGAAACTTTTATAACAGGGCTCCTAGTGTCGTAAATGCACAAATCTAATGTGTTTAAACCTAGTCATTATGTACAAAATATGTTTGATATAATTATACAAATAAAATTAGATTTAAGCACAAATTGTATTATACCAAAGACAATAAGATTTAGTATTAGGGTAAGTTGGTTTTGTAAAAGTCTATTTTGCTAGTCAGTTTTGTGAAATAAAATAAACTTTTTTATATTTGTATTAACTAGTTTTATTTACAAGAAGTGTGTGATTTGAGGCCTAACTGATTGTAGAAAAATCATAGAAATTTATTTAGAAGCTGCACAACATAGAAGCAGAAAAATGAAGCGGCGATGAAGGAGTAGACTGCTGAGATTTCCAATGGACGCAGGAAACAAATGTATTAGTATTTACCTAAATAGTTAGAAGTTCTATCAAACAAACAAAGACAGTTTGCAACATATCGATCAGTCAAGTTTAAACAATAGCAAATAAACGGTAGCCCAGTTTAACTTATAGAAAGGGAGAAATTGACGCATGATTTACCACTATGTAATAATACAAGTAAGCACCATGAATATAAATCAAATAGGAACAATGAACGTTAAAGAGCGAAAAGTTGTGAATGCTTATGCGCACCCCAATGGCAGCTTTGTTCAGGATCTATAGAAAAAAAACGAATACAAGAAACATTCAACAATACTCCTTATTTCGTCAAAATAGAGTCTAACACAACTACAAAAGTAATGTTGTTAGTTTAGAATAGGGGCACCCGTTTGGATCGAGTTACGATTTTCGAAAACTAATGTTTGCTTTGGAAATTCGTTACGAGCATTGTTGCTGGACGTCGTGTTTGCTCCAATTTTTTAGATGTCATATTTTTGGAATCATTGTTAGTTCGGAAAGCAATAAATAAAAATCTCATAATAATCTCATATTTCTGGTATAAATAGAATTTTCTGTAATTTGCCTAATGAATTGGATCTAATAGAGTTTGTAGTAGTGAATTTTAGTGTTATAAAATATAAAACTACGGCTTACTAGACCTATTTTTGTATTTTCTCTCAAAGTAAATAAGAAGATTCCACACAGTAGTACTGTTGATGACCAAACGAAAGCCACTGACTATGGTATTGACGTGGCCATCTACTTTTGAAGTGAAAACTTCTTTAGTGGCGTTGTGCACTTTTGTGATGGATAAAAAATGTTAAACTCGCGTCAGGTCACGTGACCGTCAGATTTTATTGACATTAGGTTACGAAGGAATTTGAACTTTATGACATCTGTCACAAACAAAACCTTCGGTTTCTCCAAAGAGGTAAAGTTCGTCAGGATTGTTATAGTTCCGAAGTAATATAAATTGTCATATTTGTGTACGATAGCGCAATAAATGAATATTGTATTTTACCACATAAATGATAGTACTTTTATACTGATAATTAAAGCAATGCGTGCAAAATTATTCCCTTACTATTCCAAAATAACAAAAATGCACAACGTTAATATTCAAGTTTTCACTTCTGCCGGCACTCCCGGAGTGCAACCCGTTTTTTTTTGCCCTGACTCACTCTGGATGGCGTCTGGCTAGGTCTGCTCTGAAGAGTATCCAAAATCGATTCAAAAAGAAGAGACAATTTGCATGCAACAGTAGGTACAGTCAGCAGCACTGATGCGCACACTCAGCAAAATTCGATTTTCTCATAAAACAATTGTTTCTACATGTAAAATACCCGTATCATCAACGATATCATCTAAATAGTTGGGCTTCAAAAATACTTTGTTAATGAAAATATAAAACAGTAGGAGAAAATCACTTTTAGGTGCTGCGTGTATGTATACAAACTAGCTTGCATGCTGGTAAACCTTTCTTTTAATTGGTATCTGCGGTTTAAATTCTTTCTTTAAGTTGGTATCTGCGGTTTTCATTCTTTCTTTTAGTTGGTTTCTGCGGTTTTCATTCTTTCTTTTAGTTGGTATCTGCGGTTTTCATTCTTTCTTTTAGTCGGTATCTGCGGTTTTCATTCTTTCTTTATCGCGTGGTTACTGCACCACCTGGTGCCAGGGTTTTTAAACCACCCATGGGCCTCTGATTTGGTTTTACATTTCATCATGAAATATCTCTATCCTGCAGAAGTTTTGCTATCAGCTGACACAATTAAACGTTACTGTTAATTCTTCCAAGGTTCAAACACATACAAAACAAGAATATAACCAATATTATCCATAAACATAGAAAATATCACCTGGCGACCAACTGTCACCCAAAATTACAATAATTACTGAACAAATCTGCGCTTTCGTCACGCGCCATTGCGCAGGAGTTGTGATTCGAAATGGTGCAAACAGGAAATTAGCTTCCGACTTCGAGTTAATTTCGGTGTCGCTTCTGTTTATGTGATTGATTGGAAATCCGTAGTAGGCAGAAAATTACCTATTGTAGGGATAAGAATAGACATTAAAATTGTTCTACCGACCATGACAAAGTAAGCAAAAGTAGATGAAATTTTTTTAGAAGTAACTTCAAAGTCCCATATAAATACGAGTATAATGTGTGTTCAATGGTTAATCGGTTGCCACAACAATACATATGTATAACCATGAAAAAAATACGGACATTTGAATCAGATGAAAGATCAAATAAAAATATTTTTATTTCACATAGGCCTACATGGGCACTTATAAAACATCGACAAAAAGGTCCTCGGTTTGGCTTGGTTATTTCCTATGGAGGAGAACCGGCAAGAAACTCCATAGTTACTCTTTTAAAATCATTGATCATTGATTGATCATCATTGTTCATCATCAATTTCATTGAATCTATACTAATCGTTACACCTTAATTGTTTGATAAAAGTCGTCAACTACAACGACACAAAACTCACACCTATTGCAATTTTCTGGTCACAAACCACGTTTATTTAATTCCATTGACACTAGCAACCCGAATGACACGCCGTAACAGCCGTGTCCATACACAATGTAGCGAGACCGACGGATTATCACGGCTGCCGATGGAAACCAAACATTTATCCACCCCATTCTTACATCCGATCTAACGTGTTATAGCGAAATAGTCTTTATAAAACTGAAGAGAAGAGTGTTAATCCTCTAGATGGATAGAGCTCCGAAAAAGAATTGGAATTTGGAAAAGTGTTCTATCCAATTATCCTTAACACTACATTTTGGCCAAGATTGCGGATTAAAGGACCACAGTGCGTTATTGAGTCTCGTGGAAAATTCACAAACTATTGAAGAATCTAATCTATTGCAAACTTTTAAAATGTAGGTAATAGGTATTAATAATACTTGTAGGTTTCGGTTGCTGAGAGGGATCTAAGATTTATGGAATCTGAGAGCTGGGTTCCCGCAGATTCCACAATCCCCCCTCGCTTTATATGCATGGCCGCACATTTATCCACACCAAATTCCATCCTGATGGCACTACTGAAAGTATCTGTTACCTTCAGTAGCTCCATCAATTGCAAATTGTTGGGGGCAAAGAGTTTTAGGTCATCCATGTAAAGAAGGTGAGATATAACCTGACCAACTCTCCTAAACCGAAAGCCCAGACCTGAATCCTCCAGCAGCGTGCTTAGAGAATTCAAGGCTAAGCAAAACCAAAGTGGGCTCAAACTATCGCCCTGAAAAATACCACGCTCTATCCTTATCGGTTCGCTGTTTCGTTGGATATGCCGACATCCTAGATAACGAAGGACTGTCCTCCATTGCCTCATACACGACATCAGGAAGGTGCGCAGAGTTGGATCTATTTTATAAAGTCTATCACCCTCATGAGCCATGTATGCGGCACCGAGTCATAGGCCTTCTTATAATCTATCCAATATGTCGACAGATCCCTTCGGGAACGGCGAATGTATGGTTAATGGCTATACATAGCAGATTTGAATAAAATCGTAAGAGTTATATTTCAAGTTAAAGCAAAGTAACTTTTTCCGATGATAAATAAATTGGAAATTAAACTGACATAAATATTTTATAGACGGTCTTATCTACTACATCGAAACTGTTAAAATGCGGTACTTAGCAATATCTCCCCACAAATCTATCGTAACTGCACCGGCGACTATTAATCCAATGCATTGAGATTCCACCCTAGTGCAGTAAAACCAATCAATTTTTATACATCGGCTTTATGTATAGGAACATTTTACTTGCTACTGCCAGAGATAGCCAGTATGGTGAACTTGTAAAAACTAGTTTCCATTTGTAGAGCCGCGCTAAAGTCTGTCAAGATAACATTGTCTTGATAGACTCTAGCGTGCTTAGGCCACTACATAGTAGTAAATCTAGTATATACATTCTTAAAGTGTAGTTTGAATGGCTGTGCAATTATTATTTTTGTTTCTTTCTGCGTCATGCTATCTGTGCATTGACACTTTTTAGATATTGTAATTTATTAAAAAAAAAAAAAACATTATATGGATTCTTACGAATCATCATCATCATTTCAGCCGAAAGACGTCCACTGCTGGACATAGGCCTCCCCCAAGAAGTGGAGGTTTTGCCATAATCGCCACGCTTGGCAGGCGGATTGGCAATCGCAGTACGGTTGTAACAAAAGCACAGAGAACGCTGCTGCCCATTCTCTGCTAAGACCCTTAGTCGCCTCTTACGACACCCACGGGAAGATATAGGATGGTGCTATTATTTACGTCCGACACCATACAGAATTACCAAATACTGTGATAATACTAAAATACAGTTGATCTTGGAACAGTTGAAGTTAATGTGTTAGTCAAAACTTTGGGTAACGTTGAAACCGCATGAGTCGATGTATTAATACGACCAAAAGACACCCTTAGGCTGTGTGTCTTTCAAGTAAAAATACCACAAAAATCCCCTATATTTTCAACCGTTAATTTTATTAAAAAAACTATAATCAAACATAAAACAAATGTGCGCAGTGTATGTCCAGAAACCTAGCCCAGGGCTAATTGATCTTCCATGTTTGTTTGTCTGTTTGATTTTGTTTAAAATTCATCCCGGCCCCAGGGCAGACCTATTTGTTTAGTACACTAAGCTAATATTCTCGTTTGTTTAAGTTTTTTAATGGAAGGGTGATTTTATTTGATTTTGATGTGGTCGCTCCTGAATTTTATTTTGATTGAGTCGGTAGTGTTTTCGAAATTAATTTAATTATACTTTTGGTTTAAAAATAAAAGTGACTTGAAAAGTTGTTTGTATTTTTTTCCATAATGCGGTCTTTTTTGTAACACTGTGCTGGTGAAATTGCAAATTTACTAGCTTGCATTCAATTACAATAAATGTTAAACGATTTGATGCTTAGGTATTCTTGATAAATAATCTGGGCATACCTACATTAATTATTTAAGTTGTAAGTCAAATGTTTAAAAACTAAAAAATCCAAAAGCGAAAGGGCTTAAAAATTGGTGGCCTGCAAGATTCTATTGCTAAAACCTATTATAAATATTCATACCACCCAATATGCCTGATCCCAACCATTATACTAATATAGAAAAGTATCAATTCTGTCATTCTCCGCATTTAATACCACAAGATGAATTGGCATCACCACAAATTGGCAATACAGCTGACGTTCAATTTACCTATCAATTACCATTTCAAAATAAACTCTACTACTTACACTATAGGACTCAAATTAGATTAAATTCTAAATGGGCAAGTCACCAACACAGAAAGAGCTCTAGCTATCCCTTGTGTAGAAAAAAAATGGTACAAAGTTGAACTGGCCAGGATTTTGTAGAGGTCTTATTTAATTGGTGCAAGTCATGTAGGGAGCAGAGCTTAGTGATTTGACGTTCAGCAAATATTGTAAATTATTTATTACAAATATTGGTTGGTGTGGTCGATCGGTTTTGTGGCTACTGTTGGTTTTTATATAATAGTTTAGTTTGTGAAAGGAGCGAATTTATTTTTGATCTAGACATGTCTGGATTTTGGTGCAATCGTAGAATCTCTACGTTACTTGTACGATAGATTACTAAATAAGGATCACTTCAATCACAACACTCTAAAAATTTAATTACAGGATTCATCAATACAGTAGCACTTTTTATCGTCATTAATTTTTAAAAGGTATCTAATTTATTTAAAAGAAAATATATGAACAGATTAGTAAGTGACCAACGCAACTGTCAGTACCTACTAATTTAAACAAGCAAAACCATTGCATTTCATATACTTGATAGGTTTATACTACATCAAGCGTAAACACTTGAAAACCTCTCATTATTCTCAGTCTAACACACGAAAATACACCTTATTTCAAAGGCATCAAAATCATTATTGAACACACAAGTTGAACAGCCATTGATGTTTTATGGTGAGTGAATTTCAACATTCAAACTAAGTAAGCAAGGTTGGTTTTTGCCTGAGTACTGTTTCTAGGGTTGACCCAAGTTAGAACATTTGGTACTATGGGTCGAGTTTGGTACTTGAAGTTGATTGAAAACTAACTGTATCTTTGTGTGTTTGTTTGTTGAAATAATATTATATATAGGAGTTACGCTATCAAGTCGAGTGTGCATCTGTGGCTAGTTTTATCCTGGTAATTAATTCAAGTAGATTAGTAGTTTTACAGCAAAAGCAATGGATTTACTGTATAATGTAGATTAGCTTTGAGTCTCGTTTCATTAAATGCTTTTGAGGAAAAAAACGGCAGAGATAGGCTAATGATTCAGGACTGAGGAACAATATATTCTGGGACGGTTTCCACTGAGATAAAATATTAATAAATAAAAACTTTAAGAATTTTAAGAGTTTTTTGTTACTTCTATATTAAGTATACAAAAATTGGACGACATGTAGAACTTCACGACTAATAGTAGAGATGCAATGTCCTTTTTGCGAGGAATTAGAACATTAAATATTAATTTCGTTGCAATCTATAAGTAAACTGGTTGATACTGTTAATTAAATTTGGTTTTTTATAAAAAAATATATGTTCTTTATTTAATTTTTTTGCATTTTGTAATCGGTAAGCGTAACCCGGTTATTTAATTCTTTTTTTTTTAAGTTTAGAAGCTCTGACTCTGACCACAAATAATTTCTCACGACCATCAAAGTACCAATTCCTAAGTACCACTATATTAAACACTTAAAAATCACGATTCTAATGATCCTATAAAAATACCATAAAAAAAAATCACACGTTAACAATGACAAAATTAACCCTATCATCGCTCATGGCTTTTTAAATACTGTGTAATGCTAATGTTTATCCCACTTGAGTAGAAGCGTGTCATATTTAGTGGCAAAAAGTACCAACTATTAGTGACTTCAAGTGTCATTTTAGGATTCCGGATTACAAATATTTGCATGATAAAAAATATTGTGTGAACAGTTCACACGAGTTTTTTAGATCTACGGCACCTACTTATAGGGACGAAAAATATAAAGTGTGCTTACCATTGTCAATTATAACAACTTATGATGATGATGATCTGGGAACGACCAGCTAAAGCTTACGTAAAAAGCTCAGTATCCGTGTAATGCTTTTGAAAGAGCCCTGATACTTATGTACCTTGGAAGAATTGCATAGAGTTGAAAAAGAAAATGATTTGTCAGAAAAGCACAAAACCATAAAATAGATTCCAATTTTATAATCATGAAAGTAGAAGAAGTAGTAGATAACTTCTGATATTCGCAGATTATTTTCTTACCAATAATCAATAATTTAAAATTAGATTGAGAAGGAAAGTATGACACGAAAGTCGGAGCCGCGAATTGTTTCCGATGGCGTTCAATTGAGGAAGGAATTGGAAGGCCTTTATCCAACAGTGAGCCACAATAGGCTGATTATGATAATGATTATGAAATAACTTGACAAATGTTTGGTAATTTATCAATATGGCACGTAGGGCCGACTGGACAAGGAAACTTGAAAAACTACAGGAAGGAGCATTGTCTTAAGGTTAGTATGTACCTAATTCATTAGGTAATCATTTGCATTTTAGCATAGATAGCGAAAATTACGGGGCTTATTAACGTCCTCGCTGAGTTATATGTTTGTGTTTTTGTGAATTTCTTGAAAAACTTTAGGGTTACTAGGTTTTTCAAATTATACCAACGGCTCATTTCTATGGGATTCTATGTACTTAAGACATGTAATAACGTGCACTAATAAAGTACTCACATCGGTGGACAGTTGCCAAGTGTGACGTCACGTCAGCCACGTGTGAGCCACGTGGCGACAACGCGACACGTGTGGCGTATCAACTGTTATGACACCCAGATTGTCGACTATTAGGTTGTTTGGGTAGTCATTATACGGTGCAACAAGTGGAGTGGGCAGATAGGATGAAAGCAAATGCAGCGTTAGCTTCGTACAAACTGCGAGAATAACATCGCCATCTTGCCCTTATCCTAATTAATTTGGGGTCGGCGCAGAATGTCTTTGTCTATTACTACTCATCTTATCAAACACCTCCTTTCTTGTCATATGTTTCTTCATACTGCGAGAATAACATAATCGTAAGTAAGTAATAATACCCTCAACTAAAGAGTAGCCAAGTATAGGTGACGTCAAGGTGATGACTCCCATAGAAATGAACCTTTGGTATGATATGAAAAATCTTGAAACCCTAAACAAAAAATTCACAGAAACACAAACTTATACTAAATATATTATGTTTATACACTCATATTGATATATATACTCAGCGAGGACGTATATAAGCCCCGTAATTTTGGCTATGTATGCTAAAAACAAAATGATTACCTTATGAATTAGGTACATACTTAATACCTATAGCATAATGTAGGGTGTCGGTGTCGTAATAAACTCGGACTCTATTACACTTTAACACCCACAACACGTGTGTCTTACAAGTGTTAAAACGTGCCGGACCAGTGCCGGATTCATACCGAACGCGTGTCAGTCGCGTGCCGGACGGTATGGTTATCATAAACTGTTTATAATACCCAGATTGGTAACAATTAGGTTGTTTATTTGAATATCAAGCAATATGGCACAAGTGACCAAGTGATTTTTAGGCGATTTATGTAGTGGTAGCAAATGGGTTAAAATAATAAGTCAATATTTTGATAGATAAGTATTTATGGTTATTTAAAAAGCACTTACAAAATAGTTCTTAATTATAGCAAAGTTGTTGAATACGAATAATAATTGTATATTATTCGCACGGCCATAACATGGTAGAATATGGAGGACTATATTATTTAAGAAAACATCTATGTACAATTACTTTTGTTAACAAAGAAATAAATAATTTGATTTGTTTATTGTGTAGACTACACAGCTAGTTGACAGCAAATAAACTGAGTTTATTTAGAAGAACCTTCTACAGTAACTACACACATCAAAAGTGTCTAGGGATCAAGCATTTTTATGCGGATTTCTTGAGATTGAGATGTGGCTTTGTAATAAATTTATGATTTTATAAATTTATATGGATCCTTTTTGGTGCATTTCATAATTTGAATCAGGAACTGTGAATCAAATTCGAGTAAAAGATGAAAATCAGCTGTCAATATTTTCCCTATAAAAACATACAACGCATTGAAGACATTATTAGTGCTACTGTTTCCCTAACGTTATTATGGAGCGGCGACGTCATTTAAGCAGGGAAGAAATGCTCAGAGCCGTGGGAATGATAGAAGCTGGTTCCCGGCAACGTACTGTGGCTTTAGCTCTGAATACAAGTCAGAGTGTTATCAGTCGACTTTGGACACGTTACCGAAGCACTGGTACCGTGGCTGAGCGCCATGGAGGACGGTATCGCTGCACCACACGGAGACAAGACCGATACATTCAAATCTTAACTCGAAGAGCTCCAACAATAACCGCCATGATGTTAGCCGTGAGGCTTCATCACTCTTCAGGGAACTTAATTAGCGACCAAACAGTCAGAAACCGCTTGCATGAAGTGAACCTTCATTCCCGAAGACCGCTACGGGTACCACCTATAGCAATGCACAATCGTAGGATTCGATATCAATGGGCTCTTGAACACAGAAATTGGGCAGAAGAACAATGGCGTTTCGTGTGCTTTTCTGATGAGTCTCGTTTTGGTATGAGACCGGATACAAGACGTATACGACACTGGAGAACCCCTGGACGCCAACAGCGATTAAAATCCTGCCAGGAAGTCCATCCTTATAGTGGTGGAACCATCATGGTATGGGCGGGTATTTGGATCGGCGGAAGAACTGAGTTGATTTGGATCAGAGGCAACCTCAACGCTCAAATTTATGCTGAGACGATTGTATCAGACGTCATCATTCCTCTACAAGTGCAAATCGGTCCCTTATTTCAGTTAATGCATGATAATGCACGACCGCACACCGCAAGAGTTGTAAGACAGACTCTCGCCGCAGCTAACATCAATGTCCTGCCCTGGCCTGCTCAGTCGCCAGACTTGAACCCGATTGAGCATGCATGGGATATGCTACAGAGAAGAGCTCTGCCGAATATGGAGGGTATCCAGTCGCAAGAAGACCTTTTTTTGTTGTTGCAACGAACATGGGCGGCCATTCCACAGCGTGATTTGGATGAACTCATTTTGAGTATGCCAAACCGATGTTCTTGTGTTGTTAGTGTTCGCGGTAGAAACACGGATTATTAATTGTTTAAGTTACCCAATAAAATTTTAAAGAAAACTGTTATTTCAGTCTTTTTTTCGAACTTTAATGTTAGTGGTTCAAATGTCAAAAATCCCTTTATTAGAAAATGGCAAATTTCTTTATTAATGCAAAGGTGACTTGGTTTATCGTTACTGTTACAAACGAAAACACTTTATTTGATGAATCCTTAAAGAAAATTTTAATTAATATCAATCAGGAGAAAAGTTATTGCAAAAATATATGTTGATCCCTAGACACTTTTGATGTGTGTAGTTACTTATTTAAAAAAGCCACTACGAAATAATACTGAATTATGCACTTTTATTACATCTATCCGTTTCCCTGTTTATTCAAATTGTTTCCTCGATTATTTCAAAAATGTGTAAATAGTGGTTTAATCCGTAACTAAGACCCAACCGGCAGTCTAACAAGCGTCAAATTAATACAAATAAATAAACATTAAATATTCTGCGGCTCGACTCCTACGCATGTCGAATTCACCAATAACACGCCGATGTCACGCCTGTCGTGACTTAATTGGAGCTACTGGGCTGGAATACTTGGAATGAAATAGGAATTCGTAGAACAGACGCCAAAATCTTCTCTTTTATTAATTATAAACCTAAGGTTTTTAAATAAACTAACAAAAGGCGAGAAAACACGAACAAAATCTTAATTAATTGCAAGACCAATTGTAGTTAAACTTGCCAATTAAGCTCACAAGTGCATTTAGACATACGCGTATATCACCTTTTTTCTAAGTTATTTTTTCTTCTCAGAACCACTTTAAAGCGTCGTAAATCTCTTGGTTACACAAAAAAGATCAAAACACTACCCACCTTGTTGTAGATATTGCTACCAGTCGTCAAGGACTCTGAAGCTGCTGCGCCTTCTTCGTCCTCTTCATGTATCGTTATGACAGTTTTATAATTTTGCTAGCCCAGAAATTGCTACGTCTGCTACGAGCCTACGCTTTGCGTAGCGTCTTTTCAAAGTTCGTAGAGATATGCTACGTAATTAGGATGAGGTCTACGAGAATATCCTATTTTGTGAAGGTTACTTGTTTTGAATACGAAGATACCCACACACACAGCACACACACACAGCACAGCACAGTCGCTCGTTGCTTTTAAAAGCTTAGTTACAAACCATTTTCAGTCTCTGTAATTGCATTCATTCAAAATTTGTCACCATTCTAGTTTTATTTTTGCCATATAATATTAAAAACACAAATATCTATATATATATATATATATATTTATTTATGTATTATATTTATATTATACATGTATATGTACAGTCAACTAATTCTGTATCGGACCCCCGTAAGGACTATCCTTGCTTCCAGCGTTAAAACAGTTAAAAACTTTCTATTTCTTTGTCCCTTTTTTTGTTTTATTCCTATTGGTCGAAAAACGGTGGTCAAACATCTGGGATCATTAACAGAGACTAAGATTTTTTTTTTTAAACAAAAGGTATTTAAAAAAAGGGTCGCGTTTATTGGTCCGCAAACTATTTGTGCGGAGTTGCGGACCAATAGCAGTAAGGGTGTTAAACAGATGTGGTCTTCGAGTGCACGGGATTTGGTTTGAAAAGTGTACCTATTGGCACTTTTGCGATAGTACATATATGAAGTGATAACTTAACTTTTGTTATTTAACATTTTTGTGTAATAAGTACACCAGTGACTACCCTCTTTTTATTTTTATTCCATAATGTCCATCCAAAGGTTGTCTGGAAGATATCGCTATTAGCGATAAGACCGCCGTTGTAACCATAAGATTAGCAGTTTTGTAAGCCCATTATTTTTCATTTTTGGTGTACTATAAAGTTTTATTCTATTCTATTCTATACCCCGGTGTTAATTGATCATTTCTTGTTTATAAAGACTTATTAGATTTTTTTTTAACAAACTATGCCACTTATTTAGCCTAGCCTATAGGTTGTTTAAAATAAACAGGAAAAAACGGAATATAATCAAAAAAACGTAGACAAATGCTGATATCAATCATTGTTTGTCTTGATTTCCTATGTAACTGCAAACTTAATTTCTTTCTATCTTTCCATTTAGCATAAATCCTTTAACTTTCCAACATGTTATCGCCTTTCAGTCAAGTTTCGGCACTAAAGAACTTTCTCTTTTATTATTACCAAAACACACAGAGCAATCTGACCGATTGTCGCGGTGTCAAACCGTTTACCCTTATCGCTTCTATCCGACACCATGGAACACCGTACAGCGCAGCCCCATCTGTCGCGATGCATCGATGCACTGAGAACAATGGTGCCTTTCATGAGGCGAAATTTTTTATCGAAAAAATGGATTTTTGGGCCAAAAAGTTGTGTAGGGAATTTGGTTGTAAGTAGGGTAAAGAGGGGGAACGTGTGGTGTTGTAAAATGAAATTGGGTTATATTGATTAGGTGGAGATTAAAATCCGTTTTTATCACCTTTTTTTTCTATGATAAAAAGCTTTATAACGTTTACAGTTGTAGCACGAATTAAAAAAAATATTGGGTGTTTAGTTTTTTCAAATTTCGAGGTCCCTAATGCTTAGGAAATGTAGCAGCTACCTTCATAGTCGATTAGATTATTACAAGAAATAACACAGTATTTATACATCCAACTGCTTTACACCATCTACATCAAACTACCAGTAAATCACAAATAAAATAAAGTCAACTAAAGCTATTGTACACGAGCGGGCACCTGGCCCCACAACCCTGGTCCTATGGGCCAATGTGGCCCATTGTGTGCACCCTCGCTCAGACCCTTAGTGGCGCAGCCCTTAAGATTTAATTACCGACCTTTATGGTTACCGCTACTGTTTACTTTTATTACTTGCTTTTGGATAGTTTACGATTTATCTTAATCTGTGTTAGTAGTAGTCTTAGTCTGTGTTATTTTAGTAGAAAACTCGATCCTAACAGCCAACCACCATCATACTGTTATCCATGTAGGGTATGGCAGAAGCACATAACTATAGTAGGCCAGCATTTCGCCAATTATGTTTAAGTCACATGTACGTTAATAGGGGAAGAGCCTATCTCCATCAAGCACATGAATCCAGATTACAGGTAACCCAAATAACACTTCATCCAGGAATCGAACTCAAGACGAACAGTAGCACTTAGACTAACGAAGTTGTTTAATTATTTTAGCAGTCTTGCTGCGCGTAATGATGCAACAAAAAGTAACCTTAAACACTTATATAATTTAGTACAGGAGCTCTAAAGTTATTAGGCAGCTTAAAGCAATGTCGACTTCGTGGGTAATTTTGCAATGCGTCTTGTCAGTAATATTGATGTGGTTGAAAAATTACGCTTAACGATGCAAGTATTACAGTAAATAAGTCAGAGTAAAAGTGTGTTAGTATTTAAAGCTCGTAGCACACGTATAACCCGGATGAGCACCAACTTACCTCATTTTATGGGTAAGTTTACATATTAATCATGCAAAATGGTATATTAAAATCTTGAATAAAAATATGTTCCCCTAAGTTTTCGTCGAAGGAAAAAGGAGTAAATGATAGCGTGACCGTTGACAGAGGAGAATAGAAGAAAGAATGTGTTGCGCCGACCTCAAGAATCATAGGACTAGGGCAGGAAGATGATGATGTTGACGTAAAGTTTTCTTCACCACATGGCTTATCTATCATGGAAACAATCCTGAACGAATCCTCATCCTGCGCAGTGCTTATACGTGAGAGTTGTACGTCCTCAAACTGGAAAGGAAAAACCTTTCCATTTCGAGGAAGTATTACAAAACTTTTTATTAGTACTTGATATTGATTGATAGCACCTTAATAATTGCTTGAACCGTACTGCGATCGCCAACCCGCCTGCCAAGCGTGGCGATTATGGCAAAACCCCCTAAAATGGCAATGTGGCGACACTTGGGGGACGCCTATATCCAGCAGTGTACGTCTTTTGCGCTGAAATGAGGATGATGATGATGTCCTTAATAATTTATTTTAAAAATATGACATAAAGGGACTTCGTGCAATATTTTTCCATTAAATTATACATAGGGCAAAATTAACAGTCATGACAACTAAATACTATTTACATTACACGTTTCTATGGGTCCCACTTTCTATAAGGTGCTCATCCACCTCGAAAATCAAGGTGTCAATTTTCCATAAACTACGCACATAGATTTCAGTCAGGACCTATTAATAAAATTTATCTGAATATTAATGAGCTGCCTCCAGGTATAAAAGGTAGGGATTATTCAGCATCAGCACATTCGAATCACATTCGTGTTTCAGTATCCTTCTTACATCCCTCAACACTCTTACAAAAACTTTGGGAATACTTTGAAGGCAGTTGTCAAAAAAATCTTCTAACAACATGAAACTGACTTTGGTCCTCATTCTCGTGGTAGCATGCTTTTGGTGTTGTGAGGGCCAAAACGGGGCTAATTTTTACTGTGGACGACGTCTCTCACAAGTCCTGGCCGCGATCTGCTGGAGCTCTGAGGATAAGAGAGATGCTGGCTGGCTGATGCTGGAGGACTCGGCGAGGGCGCTGGGTGGCGTGCGCGGCAAGCGAGGCCTTGCTGATGAGTGCTGCTTCAAACCCTGCACGATGGATGAACTGCTGACGTACTGCTAGTGATGGCATGGCTGATTGACTTGCTTATAAAATGTTGTGTTGATTTTTGTTGATGTTAATAAATACGAAGTTGCCTGATTTTGTAAGTTTTATTTGTTCACCACCCATCACCATCACCCCATGCAATTTAATCAACTTTTTGTTTTTCAAAAAATCCAAATTTCTGACATCAACTTCCTGCCCTTGTGTAGAAAATTCTGACTTTTGCATAAACTCCTAGCCACAACATCATTTCATTTCAACATCATCATTTCATTTTATTTCAAAATAAATTAACCAGCACACTATCATCAAAGATTTCAATTATCAATTATTGTAAAACGTAACCAAATCCGCAGTACATTTAGGTCCCCAAAATCCTCGGGGAATGATCATGAATATCAAACGGGCATCGCATAGGCCCCAGTTATCTGATCCGGATTAAACCAGTAAAAAGCGGTCATTATTCCGCCTCCGTGGACCAAATGGGATTTCTGACATCAACTTCCTGCCCTTGTGTAGAAAATTCTGACTTTTGCATAAACTCCTAGCCACAACATCATTTCATTTCAACATCATCATTTCATTTTATTTCAAAATAAATTAACCAGCACACTATCATCAAAGATTTCAATTATCAATTATTGTAAAACGTAACCAAATCCGCAGTACATTTAGATCCCCAAAATCCTCGGGGAATGATCATGAATATCAAACGGGCATCGCATAGGCCCCAGTTATCTGATCCGGATTAAACCAGTAAAAAGCGGTCATTATTCCGCCTCCGTGGACCAAATGGGATTTTTTATTTGAGCCACACCTCGGGCTATTGTACGTGGATTGTCATTGTCCTGGAAAATACTATTCCTTTTTTTTAAACATACCTTTTAATTATTTTCGGGATGTAAATCTCTTGGTGCCTCAGAAAGTCCCTGATTGATTTTTTTATTATGAGTTTTACATTTTTGCAAAACAGGAAATAGAGTCTGCAGCCATACTACTTTTTTGCCCACACCTGGGCGAAGTCTTTCTCATATTACTTTTTTTATTATTTTTCTCTATAATTATATTCCTATGTTCTTGATAAGTACAATAATAAAAGGTGATGAACAGATTGTCCACTTTTTTAAGTTTAACACTATCAATACGCTAGAAAAGCATAAAAGATCGAAAAAATAATTGTAAAGTCTACAAAATTAACAAATACTTTTTACCTTTTGTTTTGAGTTCCCGATATTTCGGCTCTGTTGCAAACGCCATGATCACGGATAAACTGAAGTTATTGCGGGGGGCCTATAGGAGCAGACAAATCGGTCTACCTTCTTTCTTGTTCGTTTTTTGCGCTCCGTACCACTAGCACTGTCACTCACAACTCATTGTATTTTTTGTTTACTTGTTATTTTAAAAGGATTACCTACATAAATAGAATCTTATATTGACACCTTATGATACCCTCACAGATCGGACAGGGTTTTTGTAACATATTATATACCCAGACTGGTAATAGAAGCAATCGAAATTACCAAATATAAGAACTTCTACCGACAAGATGGGTTTCAACTGCCAAGACCCTGCAAACCAGTGGATCAAATGTGTAAAAACCGAAAAAGTGCTGTAAAAAGTTCGCGAGTGGACACAGTGAGATTCATGTGTCGGGAACAGAAACGAGTAGTGAGTGACAGTGCTAGTGCTAATAATATACTTATAATAGCTGGCAAAATAAAGAGTGAAGGTACTTTTAAACCTTTGCTAACACCGTCTGGGAATGTAATGTAGGGCCAGATATGGGTTATTAAGTTATTCTATGTCTCTAAGACGACCCAGTGACCAAGAAACATTTATTTTGATTCAACAAGAAACTTTTGTCATTCAAAAACACCCAAAGAAGAAGGAAATGAAAAGAATAGACAAACCTTACAACATATGATAACTAACACATTTTGTTGGTCCGTAACATATAGTATAAGTATCTACTCTGTGGTCCGTAACATGAGTCCGCATGGTTCCCTCTTTTAAGATGATATCTCGGCACATTAGCGATAATCCCAAAGATAAGGATCGGGTTTCACAATAATATCAGTCTTTGATCTACCCCTGTCAATGTCCGTTGGGTGACAGTTATTTGTCAAATCTGTCAGTTGCTCTGATTTTTTTTCTCTGTCAAAATTTGTTTGATTTGCCAAAAGAGGTTGGTGTGTTTTGAGTTTCGATATTGGTACTTTTTTGTTCAGTAAACAGTCCAACCTGGTGGTCGTTGAGGACAAATCTGGAACTAGGTAATCAAGATCGAGTTTGATCTGAGGAACCACATCAGGGAGATAGATGTAAATGAGAGTGATAGAGATTTTTGAGTAAAGACAAAGGAATCAAACTCAAAAAAATGTCTACCACCGCCGCCGGTTGTAGCTTAATACCCGTCTTCACTAACTCCCAAATCAAAACAGTTTGCTGTTGTGTTTTGTCTTCTTTGTTGGATTTTCAGTCTTAGGGTCAGCGCTCAGAGTTGAAACATCGGCAGTGCTATATTTTTTTCGCATTCACGTATTAGCGTTAATGAAAACGCAATACAGTCACGAAAAAAAATCACCAGTCCTAAAAACTTCCAAAACTCAGCCCTTATTTTCACCACAAGCGAAACGAATCGATCGTCACACTCCTCTTTATTTACACACTACAACAATATAACGCAATTATATATTCAAAATAATGTTAACACTTGACAAAAGTTTACATTTGTCAATTGTTTACATTTGACAATAGTTTACATTTAAGGATTAAAATGCGGTCGACTGTGACCGGGCAAAGTGTTAAAAAAAGACAATAATTTGATTTATTGTTGACGCGGATTATGACGATTAGCTTTTGGAGAACTTGTTTGGTGTAACGCCTGATTTAAAATGTAAATTGGATTAAGTATTTTTAGTAGTAATTATTGGCAAAAATCTTTACTTCGCTGTTAAGAAATTAATTTTACATCGTAAGTCTCGTAACGTTGTTATTTTTACAATAAAAAAGTAGTTTACTAGCTAGCTTAACCGTTATAATTTTTCCTTTCCTGGATGTTGTCGAATGGGACTGATGGATGAAGAGATGAAATGAAAGCTAAAGAAAAACAGGTAAATCAAAATAATGAAACGACTAAAATATACCTGGGATGGATGTTCCTTTTTAGCGGTCCTCCCATTGGTTAGTGCCTTTTAAGGCCTAGGCCCTATTTACCTTTATAGCCTGAAAGACTTTAATAAATGTAAAAGTAAAGGCAAAGGCTTACTTTTAAATTTATTAAAAGTTCTCAATCCCTACATCTATTTTTTAGAGGTCTATCGTAAATGTGGTTTTATTCTCTTATCGTTGATAATCATTTATTTTTTTATAATGTTGATTCGTTCTTAAAATAATAATATGAAAATCTCTTGACGGAAAGTAAACGCGCGTCATTCATAGAAACTAATAAAAATACCAAACTTATCCTAGCTAACGAGCACAAAAATGCAAATCAACTTACGACATCCACACAAGAGGGGTGAATGTTTCTCCCCGCCCAATCCACCCCATCCCTTGTTGCCCTAATAGCAGCCCACCCCTATCTTAGTGCCCTACTTGTAACGTACTTGCCACCCTCAACTTTAAATGTTGGTACTTATTTTTTTGTTTGATGGACAAGTCTGGTTAAGAATTTCGAGAGATTTCGTTGGAAAAACTTCTGGAGAACTACAAATCTAAATAGAAAAATAATCCCGGCCCTCTTTGTAAGTAGTAATAATATTTGATACACCAATTTTTCAGTCTTGTGTAACTTTTACTAGAATCATAGTACTTATGTAGTATTTTTAGGGTTCCGTACCGCGAAAGGAAAAAACGGAACCCTTATAGGATCACTTTGTTCTCCTTCCGTCTGTCTGTCAAGACCCTTTTTCTCAGGAACGCGTGGAGGTATCAAGCAAATACTCAGGTTTACGGTTTCTTGAAACTGTGAAAAAATCAAACTTCTAAGCCAACGCAATCAAAAGATACAGCCGTTTATGCCGCCCGCAATTTTTCGACACTCGCTAGTGAATCAAAATCTACAGGGTACTTCCCGTGAACTCAGAATCTTGAAATTTGGTACGAAGTAACGCCTTTTATCACAGATAAAGGAAAAATTTGCGAACCCCGTAATTTTTAGTTAAATCAATTTAATAAAAATATTTTTAATAATTTTCGTAAGAAGCCCTCGCACGGTGGGCTGAAATCGCGAAGTTGGGACTTAAGGATTTTTAAATATATATTTGCATTGTATATACTTATACCATACTTTTATGTTTTGGAACTTTTTTTTAAAGTAGGTTATTACCCTAAAATTTCAGAGATTTAATTTGTATGAATAAAACAAAGAATTCGATGCATGGTGCATATTATTAGGATTATTATTATTAGTTTGTTGTAAATATTTTGTGCAACTGCATTCCACACCACTCTTTCCACAACACCAAAACCGGTTTTCTTATCAGTAGACGAGTCGTCATTAGTGACGTGCGCCAATCAGAGGGCAGTAAATTTGCAGGTAAAAAATATTTGGGGTAGCAAGTTGAAAACAATGATATCAGTTCGTTGTAACCACCCTTTACATACGGACTACCCGCTCGTTACTTGATTTTTGTTAAAAGTTGATTTTCGAGAATTTTGTGAAAATGTTTAGTGATTTAGTTACTAATGTTGATATGTTTGTGAAATTGAAATCAAGTGGTAGTATTAAGGATCATAACTTTTTATACAGTGCTATCAAGTCAAAATTGTGTGATTTAAATCAAGATAATGATAATTTGCTAAAGGAATTCTGCGCAAAGTATTGTTATAATACTTATAAAAAATGGGAAAATGCTAAACGAAAAGAACATACATTTAGAAGTAAATACAGTGATTGGTTGGCATCGGAGATAGTTTGGCCTGAGTTTATGAAAGATTTTGCAAAAAACGACGACGAACCAGTTCCTAGCACATCAACTACATCTCATGAAAAGGTGTCTGTTGGTACATCAACTCAAGTAAGTCCGAGAAAACCATTTACAGAATTAGGTCCTAAACAAAAAAAGAGACGTACGGAACTTACTACGCAAACTATTGCTTCAGAGGAGTTGTCACATGCCCATGTTTTTAACTTAAAAGCAGAAGGAAAGGAAGATGTTGCTGACATATTACAGCATCTGCTCAAGCATCCACAGGACGTGCAAAAAGTAAAAGATTGTCTTTTTGTAAATAAAAAGAAATCAGTATTCTCTCCAGATGAAGCTTTAGGCTTGTTTTTGTCTTTGAAATTGTCAAAATGGCAATATAATACGCTACGAAAAAGTATCGCAGAAGTAACTGGTACCAACGTATATCCCTCTTACTACGCACTGCAAAATGAAAAAATTAAATGTTATCCACCTAAAACTGCTATTGTAGTAACAGATAAAACGGCTATGATAGAATTGCAGGCACTATTGGATATTACTGTGAAGAGAATTATAATGTCAAACGAAATTAGTGAAACTTGTAAAGATTTGACACTGATTAGTAAATGGGGATTTGACGGAGCTTCGAATCAAGCCAATTATAAGCAGAAAGTTGGAAGAGAAAATGAAGAAGATGAGGACTTTGACGATTCTAGCGTATTTATGGGTAGTTTGATTCCTATCAAATTAGTGTCTGGTGACAGAGTTATATGGGAAAATGATTCCCCAAATTCCTCATTATGGTGTCGTCCGCTGTTTTTTAAATTCATGAAGGAAAACAAATTCAGCATTTTGCAAGAAAAAAATGCGATTGAGGCAGAGATTAACAATTTAGTTAAGACAGTGGTTGATGATTTGACCATCTCGCACAACCTAATACTAACCATGATAGATGGTAAAGCGACTGCAGTTCTTTGCGATACATCAACACAAAGATGTGACATATGTAAAGCTACTCCAAAGGAAATGAATGATTTGTCCTTGGTTTTGGCAAAAGAAATTGATGTCGATTTATATAAATATGGTTTATCGTCGTTACACATCTGGATACGATTCATGGAATGCATTCTTCATATAGCGTACAGATTAGATTTGAAGACATGGATGGTGAAAGGTGACAGTAAAGCTATTATGGAGAGCAAAAAGAGAAATATTCAGGAAGCATTTAAATCCGAAACAGGACTTTTAATTGATGTTGTGAAACAGGGTCATGGTACAACAAATGATGGGAATACTGCGAGGAGATTTTTCGAAAACCCCGATATTGCAGCTTCGATCACAGGAGTAAATGAAGAATTAATAAAAAGATTTAAAACTATATTAGAAGCAATTTCGTCGGGTCACCGTATTGATATATTGAAGTTTAAAGATTATACCGAAACCACCATGGAACTATACATTGAATTATATAATTGGTTTTACATGCCTGCAAGTGTTCACAAAGTTTTAGCTCACGGAGCAGCTATTATTGAAAGCTTGGGTATAGTGCCCATTGGAAAATTATCCGAAGAAGCAGCTGAAGCACGCAACAAAGATTTTCGGAGATATCGTGCTCATAATTCGAGGAAATTCTGTAGAAAAGCTACTAATGAAGATATTTTGAACAATTTGTTAATCAGCTCTGATCCACATATTTCAAAGATACGACACAAACTGGTGCGAAAACACAAAGCCTTTTCAGAAGAAGCAACAGCTTTGTTGATCGTTAAGGATACATTTGTTGACGATGATGATCAAGAAAATTTAGGGGTTTTAACTGAAGACCCGTTATTGTCAGAGCATGGTGTTGAGCATGGTGCAGGCCCCTCCTAAAAATATTGGTAAATGATTTGAATTTTGAATTTGTCTTTGTAAGTCTCACACATACAGAACACAGATTTGTAGTCGTGGATTAGGCCTATTGGGGAGACCACTGATAAAAAAAACGCGCCTAGTTCTCTACCTCTGGGGTGGTGTGGAATAGAGAATACAATAATTATCACTGCTAAGTATTCTAAGATTTAGGTGACTTTTAAGATATTTTCGTTCAAAAAAATCTAAAAAAGTCTAACTACCTACTAAGTCACAGTAAACTACAGTAGACGATTAGATGCAAATAAATTGTACTATTAAAATACTTATCCAACAATTGGAAGAAATTTGAGATTTTGTAGACTTAAATGCGATTTTAATAAGAAAAAAAATTAAAAAAAAAATTCTCCTAAATCGCAGCAAAGCGCAGTAGCTGACTAGTTGTAAAAATAAGCTAATAAATAGTACTATTTTAATATATACATCGCAGTTGGAGATGTTTTCAGATTTTTGAGATTCTTTAGATTTTATGATTTTTTCTATACAAAAAAATATTTAAAAAATTGTAGTACTAAAAATAATGCGTAAAATAAAAAGTCATAGAACAATAATTTACTGTATTAGATAGTAGAACAAATTTGCATCATTAATCAGTAAAAATAAGATGACTTTTTTTTTAATGTCCTAAGTCCACTACGTATATAAATCAACCCACCGTGCCTCGGTGCGCGAGTCCGACTCGCACTTGGCCGGTTTTTTATATAGCTTATAATACTTTTTCGCTTAAAACTTATATATCACATAACATCGTCTGTAATTCCCGAGATTTTATGCAGAGGTGTACCTAATACTACACTCACATATCGCCTATTATGTTTAAGTCCCTTAAAATAGACGACGAGCCTTTTGCCATCAACCGGGTTTAAATCCAGACTCCGTAGCTGCTACTGAGAAATTCGTGATGGATTAAAACAATAACACTTTGCCCGATTTGCGAATTGAACCCGGGACCTTATGCTCTGCAGTCGCACTTGTAACTAGACGGAACGAAATATTGTGTAGGTATGATGATCCTAATTAACACGCCTAATCCAAAGTCTTATGGAATTCATAGAAAAGAAAACATTAATTAGTTTCTTCTTAATTTTTAGGGTTCCGTACCCAAAGGGTCAAACGGGACCCTATTACTGAGACTTCGCTGTCCGTCCGTCTGTCACCAGGCTGTATCTCATGAACCGTGATAGTTAGCCAGTTGAAATTTTCACAGATTATGTATTTCTGTTGATGCTATAACAACAAATACTAAAAACAGAATAAAATAAATATCTAAGGGGGGCTCCCATACAAACAAGTGATTTTTTTGCTCGTTTTTTTTTTTAAATAATTGTACGGAACCCTTCGTGCGCGAGTCCGACTCGCACTTGGCCGGTTTTTTTTAAATTTATTATCTATATGCTCGCGCCTGACCACTATCTCAATTGATGGTAAGCGATGATGAGGTCGACGGTGAAGCACGCTTTTATTCATTTACATTACAGAAATAATAGAATTCATTATGTATTTTCAAGTAATAAAAGTATCAGTCACAACTTAAAACCTAGTGTTTTAAAACTAGCAGTACGAAAGCAGTTCCTCAAGTTTGCAAGGTTTGTCGCAGCACTCAGTGGCCAGGCGTCGCTTGCCACGCACGCCACCTAGCGTGCGAACTTGTGACCCTTGTCATCCACCACCCAGTATCTCACTTCAAAGAATTAGGGCTCCAGAAGAGAGAATTCAAAAACAAAAAAGGTCCCAAAAAAAAAACCCTGTCTACGCCTCAGAGCACCAAGAGAAAGCTTACTGGAGGAGGAGGACCAAATTCAGTTTCATATTGAGTGATGATTTACAAACGTCGATGTATTTGTAGTGTTTTTTTTAGATAACTGTAACACGAATGTGATTTGAATGTCGTCATCATTCTCTTGCCCTTATCCCAATTTATTTGGAGTCGGCGCAGCATATCTTCTTCTTCCATACTTCAATGTGATTCGAATGTATTGAAGCTAAATAAACCCTACCTTTTATACCTGGATGCAGCTCGTTAATATTCAAGTTAATTTTATAAATACGACCTAAGTAAAACCTGAGTGCGTAGGTTATGGAAATCGTTACCTACCTGTCGCCTTGATTTTATAGTGGATGAGCTTCATATGCTGTAAAGACGTAAATAAAGGTGGGTGCATGAGAATATTGGTAATCGTTAAATTTTGGGATGTAGTCGTTATCATTCATTACACATAATTTTTTAGAGTTCCGTACCCAAAGGGTCAAACGGGACCCTATTACTGGGATTTCGCTGTCCGTCCGTCCGTCCGTCCGGCACCAGGGAGTATCTCATGAACCGTGATAGTTAGCGAGTTGAAATTTCTACATGTATTTATGTTGCCGCTATTACAACAAATACTAAAATTAAAATAAATGTTTAAGGGGGGCTCCCGTTAAAAAAAAGTGATTTTTTTGCTCGTTTCTATAAATCATGGTACGGAACCCTTCGTGCGCGAGCCGAGTCGGACTCGCGCACGGACGGTTCCGTACCATACCACTTGGCCGGTTTTTTTCACTATACACTAATGAGTAAGCTCCCATATCCCATATCTTCCCGTGGGTGTCGTAAGAGGCGACTAAGGGACTTGCCAGGAAATGGGCAGCAGCGTTCTCTGTGCTTTTGTAACAACCGTACTGCGATCGAACCCGCTTGCCAAGCGTGGCGATTATGGCAATACCCCCCTTACCTATGTCCTATGGGGAGGCCTATGTCCAGCAGTGGACGTCTTTCGGCTGAAATGATGATGATGAATGAGTAAGCTAATAAAATAAATACTTTATGGCATTCGGAGATATCATTTTAGATTCAACCTACTTGAATACCTCTTTGGTCAAACAATGAAAAACTGGCATTGAAAAATCAAACACATTCAAACGTGGAACAAAAATTTACAACAAATCCAAGCTGCCCATCAGACGGGCGCTGATTCGCAATTTTTTCCAAATTTCAGTCCAGTTTCCAAATTTTTGTACCGTAACAGTTTTATAAACAGTTTTTTTATATATTGTTTTACTGGGATCTTCAAAATTAATAGTATTATCCATCATGGTAAGTTTTTTTTTTGTGTGTGCGAGACCTCAGGGAACAAAGTATACATATCCCAAATCTATAGTTTATTCTTGAAATTAGAATTCCTGTAGTTTTAATATTACTGGATGGCCTAATTTGAGTCTTGTTCCAGAAGGGTCGATTGACGGCCATTTTTTCTTTCCTCCTGTTAATACTTCACTATTTCAGTATTTTACATAACACGAGGATTGACCTCACGTCTTTTTATGCCGTAAATATTTGTGGGAAGGTGAAATTGTATAACGAATTTGTCCGGTTTGCGTTCTCATCGAAAGCTAATCCTGACAGACCCTCTCTAAACGCTGCCAGTGAAAATAATCTTGAAGCTGACGCAAGATGTCATTAACCTGTCACATTTTTTTTCCGTGAGCAGAGGGAGTGCATCTCAGTGCACGTCGGGCAGGCTGGAGTGCAGATGGGGGTGGCCTGCTGGCAGCTCTATTGCCTAGAGCACGGCATCCGTCCGGACGGGACCCTGCCGGCTTACGAACAAGACCCCAACGCAGCCGACTCCTGTTTCAATACCTTCTTCTCTGAAGCTGATCGAGGAAAAATGGTGCCGAGAGTGGTAATGGTGGATTTAGAGGCCACTGTTATTGGTAAGTCTTAAAAGTAGAATAGTATAAATGGATCTTCGCAGGGTGGTAGCAGCTGTTAGGAGTTGCAGAAAATAGAGTTGGTAATAGACTGCTTTACGCTGATGGTGTTAGGTATAGATATTTGTGATCTGCTGTAAAATGGTAAAGATCTTGTATGAAGTACAGCAACAGTACAACGTGTGTAGATCTTTGTGATCTGCTGTAAAATGGTAAGGATCTTGTTTGAAGTACAGCGACAGTAAAACAGTATACTTCAGTTGACTGCTCCTGAAGAATGATTTCTTTAGAAGCAGTCGATTGAAGCGAGACAAAGTCCCTGATTGAAACCCCCTCTTTTCCAGACGAGGTCCGTTCAGGCGAGTACAGGCAACTGTACCACCCGGAACAGCTGATCACGGGCAAAGAGGACGCGGCTAACAACTACGCGCGTGGGCACTACTCCACCGGCCGAGAGGTCCTTGGGCCTGTCATGGAGAGGGTCAGGAAGTTGGCTGATCAGTGTACCGGTCTGCAGGTATTTGGGAACTTTTAATCATTATTTTATCGTCTGCTGCTAGACAGAGCCCTCTTCAACGCTTTGCCTTAAAGTTGTTTCCATGTTTCTCACACCGCGGATTCCCACGGCCTCGCATCGACCGTGACATTTAGTCGGACCACCTGTTTTTAAATGGTTTTTCTGTATTAATACGATTTTATTTCATTTCCCTTTAGTTTTACCTTCACAAAATTTAGAAAACATCATTTTAACATACAAAACATTTTGATATCTCTTAATTTTTTACGAAAAGACTCGTTCCAAAACTGAATAAAAACTTTTTAAATAGTTGCCTTGTTTGTCCAAGAATGCTCTCGGACAAATAAGGTAGGATTTACAAATGACAAATCCCCCTAGAGAATTCCAACTAGAATTAAAATGAAATTGCTTACCTCATCCAGGGTTTCTTCGTGTTTCACTCATTTGGCGGCGGAACAGGCTCCGGCTTCACTTCGCTCCTCATGGAGAAGTTGTCAGAAGAATTCGGCAAAAAGAGCAAACTGGAGTTTGCCATCTACCCAGCTCCACAAGTAAGGCCACTTGTACACTCGCGGGTTTTTTACAGGCATGGTCATTACTTAACACTGACTATCACAGTGATCCATCATGATCCTGCCGTTATCGCATCATCCATACGAACTAAACAAGTTTGTTGACAGACACGGCGGTACTACGTCACGGTGCCTACCGCACGCGTCAATCCTTTCACAACGTTTTCGTGCCTCGTTATACCCAATTTATTTGGGATTGGCGCAACTTGTCTGCTTCTCTACTTCTTTTATTACTCATCTCAGCATTCACCTCCTTTCAAGCTATATCATCTTTACAGTCCATTCCATCGTTTCTTCGGTCTTCCTCTACTCTTATACCCATCTACGTTCATACTCAACATTTTCATCACATGCCTTTACCACGATAACCGATCATTTGACATCAAGATGAATTTTAAAATCTTGTTTATAAATAAATTTAGAGCCTGGTATATTAAAGAGCTCTCTGAAGTGTCAACATTTTCAAACAACCCTTGATTCCATTGTAAAAAAGTGTCCGCAGAGTTTTAGCGTGTTTCACTTATTCGTTATTTATTTAAACTTTATTTAGAAGAGTGGTAAATGAAATTGATCGCGATCAGTACAATTTAAACAATCCACAATATTCTACATGAATGAGGGACATAAAATCACGGACAGCTTTTGAACGCGGCTTAGTTGTGTCGTTAGTACAGTTAGTAGCTCAGTATAGTAGTTATTCTCTCGTTGCGAACAGGTGTCCACAGCAGTGGTCGAGCCTTACAACGCGGTGCTGACGACTCACGCCACCATCGGTCACTCGGACTGCGCCTTCATGGTCGACAATGAGGCCATCTATGACATCTGCAGGCGGCGGCTGTCCATTGAGCGGCCGTCCTACGCCAATCTCAACAGGCTTATCTCACAAGTAAGGAGTGCTTCTTCTCATTCTTTTTCGTGACAAATTATTGTTTTGTGATGGATTAGCTTCGACCAGAACTCGACCACAAACGACAGCGTTATCAATGGCTTTGGACAGATCCCTCAAGGAACAGGTCGCGTAGCACAAAGAGCCGGAGCAGTACCCTCATGATTTCTGATGAGGGGAGGTTACTTTGAGCTAAAACACATTCACGATAATTATTTTTGCGTGCCCATCTTAAGTATTAATCTTAATTATTAAATCTAAACGTGTGTAAAAGACCTCATTCCAGTAGAAGACAGACATCAGCGGTCTACTGCTGGTCCGTTATTGAACCGAGTTCTCTCTCAAATGTTGTCTGGCTATTGGCAATAGGCTCGCTCGCTATAACAGGGGACTTTAAACATAACTGGCGAAATTTGGGTGTACTATTAGGTACACCGCTGTCTAGATCTTCGTGTGTTACAGCGTGATGCTATCACGTTATGTTGTCTTATTATAGCTAAACATAGCTGGATGAAGTTCCGATTAGAATTGGTTCTAACTGGAATTTGTTTCTTAATCTTAGATGTCCTTGAACTTCTTGTTGAACTCGCCAGTCACGCCACTCAATTAGTCTATTACGTCAGGAGGTAGTAAGATTTTCTAGCAGCTACCTAAAGGCACATCCACACACTGGAGTTCACTTTTCGTGGAGCAATACTACTAAACACACACTAATACATATAAATGTTGCACTATGCTTAGCAAAACGTAACTTCGGAGTGGAGGCACCTTTCGAAACTGCCTGCTGTACATATGAGTACTAAGTGAATTTGTGTATCCAGGTAGTGTCGTCAATCACAGCGTCGCTGCGTTTCGACGGCGCGTTGAACGTGGACCTGACAGAGTTCCAAACGAACTTGGTGCCCTACCCGCGCATCCACTTCCCACTCGCTGCTTATGCGCCCGTAGTCTCCGCCGATAAGGTAGGCACATTAACTGTGAAGTTTTGTACTACCTTTTATTGTTAGGATTGTATTGGACTCTTCCGAAGGTCAGATTAGAATGAATAAGAACTGTTTTCGAACTGGGCCGTCTCAGGCTCTACGTACTGTACGCCACTGAAACGTTACCGCTCGGTTGCGGACTGGGATATTAGATGGAAGAAACCCAAGTACCGAGAGCTAAAAAATATTTTATGCGCATAATGATTTAGTTAAGTCCTAAAGGCATTGTTCCCTCAGGCATACCACGAAGGCATGTCAGTATCCGAGATCACGGCGGAGCTGTTCGAGCCACAGAACCAGATGGTGAAGTGCGACCCTCGAGATGGGAAGTATATGGCCTGCTGCCTCCTGTATCGCGGTGATGTGGTGCCCAAGGACGTGAACGCTGCCATTGCGGCCATGAAGGGCAGGGCCGGGATACGGTTCGTGGACTGGTGTCCTACTGGGTTTAAGGTGGGATTGAATAACTGTTTTTATATCATTCATGCATCTGCTTCTGGAAGTACAATCCGTCTTTTGCAATCTACTCTCTCCCGCGCCTAGCCAAATTCATTTGAAGTCAGCGCAGCAAGTCTTTTTTCATAAATCTCTATCAACCGTCACTTCAGGAGTTAAGTTTCTGTTTAGAGCAGCCCTTGCACAGTTGTTGTACCTCTGATTTTGCCTTATATAAGTAATCTCTTTTCTCGTTGCATAAGGGCGCCGTTGGGTCGCTGCTGGCCGTGAGGTGTAGACCAACTAATGGGACGGTTGTCATATGCCGGTTATTTACTAGGTTTACAGTTCCAAAACAAATAAGAAACACTGGAAATACTCCGTGTCACTGACATGGCAGTTTAAAATCTTGCATTCTACCCAAACGCACAACCCTACTTTCACTCCACCTTGGCTAACGAACTAACCAACCAACATACCTCAAGGTCTCATATTATCTGTCACTCAATTTTTTCATCTTGGGGTGGTACTTAGTATGTAATCCTATTCTTGAATTCTTAAGCATAATGGCGTTTGTTGTGTAGGTTGGCATCAACTACCAGCCCCCATCGGTGGTGGCGGGTGGTGACCTGGCGCAGGTGAAGCGCGCCGCCTCCATGCTCAGCAACACCACCGCCATCGCCGAGGCGTGGGGCAAACTTGACCACAAGTTCGACCTCATGTACTCCAAGAGAGCTTTTGTGCACTGGTACGTATATTATTGAATAGCTCGTAGTCTGATACGAATGCTGCGGTAGATTCGTTATATAACTTGCTACTGGAACTGCCTGCCTGGTAGCTCAGTGATGCCATTGGAATCGGCACATTTCGCCATTCTGGGGAATGTGGACAAGAATCATACAAAAATAACATAATGGACCAGAACTGCGTTCCTGGGTCGGCAACATGTTGACGCCTAGCGTGTCTGCGCATGGAGGTCTCACACACCCACGCACACGGCGTGGCATCGATCCTTTTTGTAGTCTGTCATAGTCTATGACTTGAGCGCGTCCCGGCTGCACTCTTTTTTTCAAAAAGACCAACAAAATTATTATAATTTCACGCGCTCATAATTTTTATTTCTTAATTTGTATTGTTAACGTTAATAAACGTATCTCAAGTTAATATCGCATCATTTTGCATCGGCCAAATATCCACAAGCAAAGTACCGGCGTTCACACATAACATAACAACATTCATTTATTCTCGGGCAACTTTGGCCCATAGATAAATACCTTACAGACTAACATATATATCATAAAAATACGACAACCATACACACACAACAAATGATACTGAATACAATGATTCTGATGAGTGCGTTGCAACTTTTCTGCAGAGATGTCAAACGCTCATTCTTTTGTTGCAGGTACGTAGGCGAGGGTATGGAAGAGGGTGAATTCTCAGAAGCACGAGAAGACCTCGCAGCGCTCGAGAGAGACTACGACGAGGTAGCTATTGAGACGTCGGACATGCAGCCTGGCTGCGACGACGAGCTATGACGTCACACCTATGTCGAGGGCCGCGCCCCCTCCCGCCGCACCCCTCCGCGCTCGCCGCAGGACCCCCCGCCAGTGCAGTTCCGACGCGGCTGCGCCCAGCTAACACTACCGCAACCACAACGCACGCGCACAGTTGCTCAATACAGACTGCACGGCCCAGGGTGCACTCTACTGCTGTACTACCTCTACTGCACGAAGGTCTACATTTCAAACCTATGAAGATATGAAGTCACATCCAATATGGTGCACAGTTAGATCTGCAACTCATGCATGCGCTGTGGTCGGTCTGTGCGTGTCTAATCATGGCGGCTGCGCAGCGTCGCCGCCGAAGCGGACGCCACAAAACCGCGGCCGCACGTTTATTGATATTGATTATTGCAGAACTGTGAAAATTTTATATAAAGGTTCGAAAATGTCCGCGGAGGTCGGATGATGCTAGAGTTGCTTGTGCCTACCACTGATGTACCGAAGCCTACGTGGCGTGACGAGTTGCGCTCCCTCGCCACCCATACAAGTTTCTCCGTCGAGCAGTCTTGCGACGTCATTATTTTTTAGTTTTTTTTTTCTTTGGTTTTTTTTTTTTAAATTAAATAGCAAATACTGGACGGAGAAATGCCAAGTTTTTATTATTTTATTTTTACACTTGATAGAAATTTTGTGCCAAGTTTTGTGGTGAATCGCGTCGTAAGTGTGTGGTGTGAATGCGGCGCTATTGATGTAAGTGTAATGTTTTTATTATTTGTGTACGTCCGTCTATGTTCAAAATGATTGAAAAAGTTTACATTGTCTCCCGTCTGATGTTCTTGTAACAATAAAATGTGCAGATTATTTTCATTTATGATTTTAATTTGTAGTTTGTCTTCAAAGTAACTCTGGTCGGTGCCAAACCTAGTTGCCGATATTGCATCTTTTATCACTCGAGTAACTTTAACTGGACCTCGGAAACTTACATGACGGCCCACAAATCACCATTCCAATGTCCTCTCTCAAACATTTAACGCATACAAAAACTGGACCCGGAAAAAGTCTTGACGCAGAACGTCACTTTCGCAAAAGTTCTTCGTGAAAAATTTGGTCACTTTCAATTTCAAACTTTTAATTTCAGACCACTTCCACTTCCACTTCCACTTTCGTATAATGTCGCTTTCGCAAAACGACGTTTTCGCACAACTTAATTTTCTCAAAACGTCATTTTCTCGAAATGTCACTTTCGTAAAACGTCATTTTCGCAAAATACATATTTTTCTCAGGAGAGACCTAATATATGTACTAACATTGCAGAATCGGGTAAGTGATTTATTGAAAACTAGCTGACCGGCGCAACTTAGTTTGCGTTACATTTTCGCAACATTTTTCATTGCTGTTCAACTCCCATTGGTCGTAGCGTGATGACGTGTGTGTATACTCATGTTTTGGACAAATAAAAATTATCTTATCATATCTTCCCGTGAGTGTCGTAAGAGTCGACTAAGGGACATGCCAGAGAATGGGCAGCAGCGTTCTCTGTGCTTTTGTAACAAGCGTACTGCGATCGCCAATCCGCCTGCCAAGCGTGGCGATTAAGGCAAAACCCCCCTTATGTCAATGTGGCGTTGGGGGAGGCCTATGTCCAGCAGTGGACGTCTTTCGGCTAAAATGAAGAATGATGATGATGACAGCACTCTTGGAAGGTGGAAACCAGCGTTCCGTAGATGCTCGATGAGACTATCATGCCCTGGAGACTTCCCACTCAACATTTTCCTTATAATGGCGGCTACTTCTGCAGCAGTAAATCTTATGCTTACCTCCAAGTCATGGGCCCCAGCATCGGCCATCGTTGGTGAAGCCGGTCCCACAGAGGAGACTTTATACTAAAAAATAACAAAAACACATTAGTTATATTACAGAAAGACTCGGTCTATAATTCATCTGGTTAGTTAGCTTCCAAAATTTATTAAACCACCTGCCACCTGCCACCTGGGGATGAATATGGAAATTGTAGTAGTATCCATTCTTGATTGGGTTTTTCTTTTTTCCATTCACCACTGCCAGCTAAGGTATCCGCGTACGTTTTTGTCAGCACTAGCGACCAATGGTTTATTTTGCTCCGTATTCAATGTATTACTATCTAATTGTAGTGCAATCTCACTTTCGTCGACCTTGCGAACCGGTAGTTCCGATGCAGGTGTGACAGAAACATCGGCATGTGTTGCTGACTGGGGTGATACAGAAAGATCTTGTGTTCGTTCAAATGATTCATACGCAGCAGCTGATGCTTTGCCGCGGTCTTGTATGTTTGATTTTCCTACAATGTGGGGTAGGCCAACCGGTCCACTGTCGAGACAAAAACTGTCTGTTTTACATCTACCTCCTCTGTTTCGGTTAACATTAAAATTAAAATTATTCCCAATTGATGCATGTTTTAGGTTCTTCAATTCATTTTTGACTTCATTTAGCTGTGCCTATAGCCTTCCTCTATAAATATAAAAAAATCCTCTATAAATATAAAATCTATGTCCAGCAGTGGACGTCTTTTGGGCTGAAATGATGAATGATGATGACTGACATTATACTGACATTACTTAGTTCAATAATACAATTTAATGGGATTATCTGTTTAATTATTGCATGATTTTTATCAATAATTAATTTAAATAAAATTTGCAACTTTGTTATATTTGCACGCCGAAATTAAAGGCAGAATAAGAGAACAATTCTGTACATTTTACCAACTTTCTGTACCTTATTTAGGCAAATAAATGATTTTTTTGAATAGGCTATCTAACACTGAAAGAATTTTTCAAATCGGACCAGCAGTTTCGGAGCCTATTCAATGCAAACAAACTAACAAACGGCTCAGGCGCAAAATGTCGCTTCCGCAAAATGTCTACTTTTAGTAAAATATCTCTTTCTCATAATGTCGCTTTCGCAGAATGACTCTTTCTCAAAATGTCGCTTTCGCAAAATGCCTCTTTCGCAAAATGTCGCTTTCTCAAAATGCCTCTTTCGCAAAATGTCGCTTTCGCAAAATGTCGCGATTGTAACTTAGACAAAAATTTTGCGGTTAGTGGGTCGTCTTAGGGGCAGATTTGTAGGAGTTGGAGTATATGCTTAGGGGCACAATGACAAGCAAAGAAAACAAAAAAAAAACAGAAATTAGAAAAAAAAACAACCTTATTTTAAACTTGGCAAAATTTGGTTGGAGTGCAGCCATAAGGGCGCTATAGCAAGCGGACTTAAAAAAAAATATCAATAACTTACGGTATTTATTACACTATATCTCATAGTTTTCCAATTGAGCAACAGTTTCTTTCCATGAAAGTTTTTCATCTGAGCTACCATTTTAGAAATATAGAGCGTTTTGTAAAAAAAATAAAAAGCCCTTAACTCGGAATCGGTGCGTCGTAGGGCCATGCTTCTCAGAACCTAAATGGTTTCTATGGACAAGGGTAATAAGGTTCTGCAAGAAAAACGGCTGAAATGTGTCAGAAACAAAATCTTCGAAAATTTGGCTGTCTTTGCCCCTTACGATACGCAAGCTGAAAGATCGGCCGACACTTAGAATATTTTTTCAATTTTTTTCTTTTTTTTTAATATTTCTCATTTTCTTTTACACCACCTCATAGTTTTCTACTAGAGCAACAGTTTCTTTCCAGAAAAAAAAATCATCTGACCTACAATTTTGGAAATATAGATCGTTTTATAAAAATTAAATAAAATTCGGAGGCCTATAATTCGAAAACGGTGCGTCTTGGGTCCATACTTCTCAGAACCTAAATGGTTTCTATGGTCAAGGTTAACCCGAAACTGTTTTTTTTTTTTCAAATTTCTGTTTTTTTTTTTGTTTTCTTTGCTTGTCATAGTGCCCCTAAGCATATACTCCAACTCCTACAAATCCGCCCCTAAGACGACCCACTAACCGCAAAATTTTTGTCTAAGTTACAATCGCGACATTTTGCGAAAGCGACATTTTGCGAAAGAGGCATTTTGAGAAAGCGACATTTTGCGAAAGAGGCATTTTGCGAAAGCGACATTTTGAGAAAGAGTCATTCTGCGAAAGCGACATTATGAGAAAGATATATTTTACTAAAAGTAGACATTTTGCGAAAGAGACATTTTGCGAAAGCGACATTTTGCGCCTGAGCCTAACAAACAATCAAATCTTTCCTGTTTATAATATTAGTTTAGATAAACAAAAAATCATCCTTAATTTTGTTTTAAATACAACTAAATATGTGCCACGCTGTACTGCCGCGCAAACAGGCGTCGGTTTAGGCCTCTCACACCGCACACGGCGTATTTTAAACGCGCAGATGACACGCGTATACGCGCTTCAAACGAGATTTGAACGCAACCTTGTAACCTAAGCACACGGGGCGATTGTGAAATGCGCGTCTGCTGCGCGTGCGTATAAGCGGCGCGGGCGGTGCGGTGGCGTGAGAGCGCCCCTGTTCCCCTCCTCCGACCCCTTGTACATGCTTCAAATGAGTTTCGAATGCGCTTCACACGCACGTTTGTACCGCGTTTTACGCGCGTTTGGTTTTATAAAAACGCAAAAATTGCAATCTACGGCGCAGAAAACGCGTGTTCCTGAAACGCGCGTCGTCTGCACGTTTAAAATACCCCGTGTGCTAGGGGCCTAAGTCCTAACTAGAGGGCGGCAGAAATGTGTCATGCAATCGCCGCTTGTTGCTGCCGCGTTCGTGCCGCTCAATGTTTGGACACACCTTTATAATATCCAATTACAAGATAGATGATTTAAGTTCATAGCCTCGTAGACATAAAATAGTGATCAAATAACTAAAATCGGATCTAGCAGAATTTTAGGTTTTATGGATTTTTCTCGAAAACAATACGATTATTAAATTAAAAATATGACGGAGACAAAATTGTCGATTATAAAGTTACCATTGCATAATATGATAATCAAAATACCTATAGCGGTGAGGTGACAACGAACTACAAGGTTATCAGGAAAATGAAGGAATAAAACAAATCTTTATGATGGCGGCGGGAATTATATGTATACTATTATATTATGTAATAGGTACATTAGAGGATGTTATTCTTACAGACTACCAGGAGTCCAGAATTATGAAAAAGTGTTACTTTTATTGCATGCTGCATGATTATCGAAGTATATGTAGATTTGGTAGTGTTATATTTTATTTGTTTTACGTTTAGAATAAGTTGCTCAATTGCTAAAAAGTGTTATATTTTATCTGTGCCAAGTTAAGACTTTAAAATAAAAAAAAAACAAATGGCGGGAAAAGGGAATAGTCAGCGTGGAGGTCTATGGTTTTGGCGGGCGTTTTGACCGGAGCGGTTCAACATGTTTTTGTTATAAGCACTGCAAATAATATTATTGAGAAAAGTAATACTGTGCTTTATTTCGCCTTCCTAGTTCTGATTTTTTATAGTTCAGAATTGGGTTTACAAAAGGATTTTATTCCTACCGCGCCTACAACTAGTGACCTAGATAGAAAAGAAAAACTCAAAACTTGAAGCTGATTAAGATAGTATCTAACTGTCTTCGTGATGTTTGAACATGAGGAAGCTGAACGAGGATGCACGCAGGCGTCGGGGACGCCTCCAAATCCAGTGCACCGTCATCGTCGTTCGAGAAAGCGGAGTTTTTCACGAAGACGTCGCGATCGTGGCAGCGAATCTAAATCTTCGCCACGTAGGCGACGTAGGCGACGCGAAAGTGAAACACCAAAGGATCGTCCCAGCAGATGTGGTGACCGAAACCGGAAGCATCACACTCGACACCAGCGTAACAAGAGGCGGTCATCAACTGTGAGTACTTTGTCGTCTACCACTGATAATGCCTCTTCAAGAAGTACGTCTACTATGAAATCTAGTGGAAGACGTTCAAAAAAACGTTACACTAAACAAGGAACCGGGGAATCTGTGACGAATGTGTCTGCCCGTGAGTTATTAAATTTGTTAAAGTCATTGCCTACTTCACAAAATCATTTTTCAATTAATAGTAATGCTATTCCTGAATTTGACCCCTCTAACAAAGAACAGTCTGTCGATATTTGGATAAATAAATTAGAGGAATGCTCTAAACTATATGGATGGAGTGAACCGCAATTATTGCATTATTCCTTGCCCAAGTTAATGGGGTTAGCAAAAGTGTGGTATCAAGGACTTTCTTCTGTCAATTTCACTTGGTCGGAATGGAAAGATAAATTAATTAAAACTTTTCCATCTGTTCAAAATTATGCACAATTATTACAAGAAATGTTAGATAGGAAAGTTAAACCCAATGAAACATTAGAGACATACTTTTATCACAAGATGAATTTATTAAACAGATGTGAAATATATGATAAGAAAGCTATAGACTGTATAATAAACGGGTTAGAAGATAGGAGTATGCGTTTAGGTGCTCAAGCAGCTAACTATAGTCAGCCTGAACAGTTGTTAGCTTACTTACAAACAGTTAAATTAGAAGATAATAAGGAATCAAGGAGACCATTCTTAAAGACGCGTTTCGAAGGGCAAAGTGACAATATTAAGATTAGTAGTACGATCAAATGCTTTAATTGCGGTGAATTAGGTCATCCTAGTTTTAAATGCTCGAAACCACTTGTAACCTGTAACATCTGTAAGAAACTTGGACATCAGTCAACTTCGTGTAAGCGACTCTTGAGAAACACCAATGATAATAATATTAGCAATATATAATATATAAGGCGGTTTGTTAAAGGATTTGCAATCATAGCTTCACCGCTAACAAAATTAATAAAAAATTATTAAAAAAAAAGATAGAAAATGGGAGTGGGGCCCAGACCAACACCAAGCATTTCTCTCATTAAAGTTGGAACTAATTAAACGACATTTTGGCAATAAATAATCATCTGGCTAAAACGCAAGTTCATACCGATGCGTGTAAGACGGGCATTGCTGGAATACTTTTGCAAGAAGACGAATCGGGTAGGTGGCGAGCTGTTGCATATTACAGTCGGCAGACTAATATCGAAGAGCAAAAGTATCATTCTTTCGAGCTCGAGACACAAGCGGTAATTGCCTCTTTAAATAGATTCCGCGTTTACATTCTAGGTATAAAATTTACTATAGTAACAGATTGTAATGCATTACGAACAACCTTGTCAAAAAGAGATATTATACCTAAAATAGCAAGGTGGCAATTACTAAAAAAAAAAAAAAACGTGATGAATTAGGTCATTTCGGTATGGAGAAAACTCTAGATAAATTAAAAGATCTATATTGGTTCCCTAAAATGAGGAAATTTGTGAAGAAATATGTTCAATTTTGTCTGGAGCGTTCTTACCACAAAATTCCTGGCGGTAAAAAGCAGAGAATGCTTCACCCTATCCCAAAACTTGACCAACCTTTTCACATCGTTAATTTAGATCATTTAGGCCCGTTTGTCAAAAGTAAATCTAAAAATGCCTACATACTAGGCCTAATCGATGCCTATACAAAATATATCAATCTATACGCCGTTAAAAATACTAAAACAAGAACAACTTTAAAAGTTTTAAACAACTACGTTAGTCTATTTGGTGTTCCAAGTAGGTTAATAAGTCCATCAGAAGTATTATTTGGTATAAGAGTACGAACAAAAGGGGATGGGATGATAGCTTCATTGTTAGATTGCGATGGAGACAGATCAAAAACATTAAGTGAGGTAAGGAACGAAGTAAATTTAAGGGTGTCAAATGAACAGATTAAACAGAAAAACAGATTCGATCGGAAGAGAAAAGACGCTACAATTTATAAAGTCGGAGATTTGGTTAGGATAGAGAGGGAAATAGCAAGTAATAACGGAAAATCAAAAAACTTTTTACATATAATACAAGGTCTCTATAGAACAATCAAAGTTTTAGATCATGATAGATATGACGTGGAGGACACTCCTCCGCGGAAACAAAATAGAAGGTATGAGGCAGTTATATCAATAGATAAAATGTATCCTTGGTTGACATATACCCAAAAGTATTTAGATGACACAGATGAGAGTTCAGATCAGTTCAACAAAGAATCTGAAGTAGACAATGACGATGATATATGAATGTAAAGTTATTAACATACGTTTGAAAGGTATGAGATGCATATGAGGCCGATAAGCCAATTTTGGGAGCATCTGTATACCTAACTAGAATATCTGCATACATATGAGGCCGATAAGCCAAACGAAGGAGTATGTAAGATATTTTGACAACGGTATTTCCACACACATGAGGCCGATAAGCCAAAAAGGGAGTGTGAAAATACGTTGAGTAATGATTTTGAATATTATATTAAAATAGTTTTGTTTTTTTTTTTTTTACTAGGCACGTATTGTAAGATGGTGTAAGATGCATATGAGGCCGATATGCCAATTTGGGAGCATCTGTATACCTAAGTAGCATATCTGCATACATATGAGGCCGATAAGCCAAACGAAGGAGTATGTAAGATATTTTGACAACGGTATTTCCACACACATGAGGCCGATAAGCCACAAAGGGAGTGTGTAAATACGTTGATTAATGATTTTGAATATTATATTAAATAGTTTTGTTTGTTAGTTTTTTTTTACTAGGCACGTATTGTAAGATGGTGTAAGATGCATATGAGGCCGATAAACCAATTTTGGAAGCATCTGTATACCTAAGTAGCATATCTGCATACATATGAGGCCGATAAGCCAAACGAAGGAGTATGTAAGATATTTTGACAACGGTATTTCCACACACATGAGGCCGATAAGCCAAAAAGGGAGTGTGTAAATACGTTTGATTTTGAATAGATATTGAAATAGTTTTGTTTGTTTCGTTTTATTAGGCACGAATTGTAAGACGGTGTAAGATGCATAAGAGGCCGATCAGTCAATGTTGGGAGCATCTGTATACCTAAGTAGAGTATTTGCATACATAAGAGGCCTATACGCCAAACGAAGGAGTATGTTAGATATTTTGACAATGGTATTTCCACACGTAAGAGGCCGTTAAGCTAATAAGGGAGTGTGCAAATACATTAAGAGAGTCTGCAAATGATTGAAATTACTTTACATTTATGTGCATAGTTTTATTTATTTTTAATATTGTATAAGAGGTCCACTTCATTCTTAAATTGATGGAACAATTTTAGGTATAATAGATGGCCGAAGCAGTAAAGTTTAATGAACATAGAAACATGAGTTATTGTAAAATTTCAGTTATAGTAGTTTTTTTTTTTAATTTCGAGTAATTTATGTTTTAAGATTAGTTATTGTATTGTTTAATAAAATATGTTGTAAAAAGAAACATGAATTGTTGTAAGATTTCAGTTTCTATTTTATTTTGAGTAATTTGGTTTTAAGATTGATTATTGTATTTATTGTTTAAATTAAATTAACAGATACGAGAGGACTCGCAAAGTTCAGAACGGCCGACTGTTATATTTTATTTGTTTTACGTTTAGAATAAGTTGCTCAATTGCTAAAAAGTGTTATATTTTATCTGTGCCAAGTTAAGACTTTAAAATAAAAAAAAAACAAATGGCGGGAAAAGGGAATAGTCAGCGTGGAGGTCTATGGTTTTGGCGGGCGTTTTGACCGGAGCGGTTCAACATGTTTTTGTTATAAGCACTGCAAATAATATTATTGAGAAAAGTAATACTGTGCTTTATTTCGCCTTCCTAGTTCTGATTTTTTATAGTAGTATTCCTAGATTAGTGGACCCATTGGTGGGGACAGCGGGAATTTTAATTATTTTAATCGATTCCCGTTGTCCCCACCAGTAGGGGGGGGGCAGTGGGGACAACGGAATACACCAAATTTTGCACACACCTTTGGGTTCTGATGACAGACATGACAGACATGACTTTTACGTCACCTCCTCACGAGAGAACTCAACGGTGCACGGCCATGAAGCTTTGTAAGTATATGCCTTCAAAGTTGATAGATAAACCAATTTTTTTTGTTTTTTTGTACAACACACATTTTTTTTTTAATTACTCTTGAATGATTTCTATGTGGTGAGTTCGATATGATGTACAGAACACTTTGTTACGATTAATTTATCGTTGGACGACTGTCGTCTCTAGCTGTTCCCATTATATCGCCTTACTTAAAAATCTGACGTCGCTGCAAAAAAAAAGTAATCTACGACAGTTAATCGTATTGTCCTTTAAGTAACTACCTCCATTTAAATAAATATACAAGCCACGACGCTACGACACGATAATCTGTCGTCACGACATAGTGGGAACGCGGCCATAGGTAAGACAAATTCATCGGATATACAAACAACAACATCTTCATTTATTATTTTTTTATTCTGATTTACAATCTAATAATATTTATAAATTCTAATCAAAACATTAGGTACTTTGTACATAATACTAGAATACATTTCTTTACATAATTTACAAAAAAGAATCTGCAGCAAAACATCCTTAATATTTTTTGGTTTAAAACAATAAATAATAAAAAATAACTAATTGTAAATTTAAATCTGCAACCAGTTGCATCTTTCAAATCTCTATGATTGCAAATGTGGGGTAACTTTTTCATTGTAGCTGAAGCAAAAAATAACCCGACTAAGGTAATCTTTTCGTTCCCTGTTTAGCTCACTCATATCAAAGTTCTACGAGTATTTATCATTCCAACTCATTCTTCTCAGTGTTTCTCAACACTTTTACGTGACTTAAATAGACTCATCAACGATTTGAAAACTTTTATTTTTAACAAAAATCAATGGGCAATCTCATGATAGCAAAATAAAACATCACATCTCAAGCTTTTATGAAATAAAGCTGTATAGCTATTTGATAATTGTTTCTAATACAGAAAAAATATGATTTTTTTTACGCATAATAATGTCTATGTTTCTTATAACCTATACTCCTAGGTATATCTTTATACATATATGGATAGTATTTTAAATATTCTTCGAAAAGTTGGATATAATACACTGTGTTAGGTTACGGTACTATCCGGTTCACTTACGGTTGACTACTTTTCACACTTTTGCCTTTAGCAATAAGATTGAAAATTGGTCGACGGTCAGTGAGCGCGGTAGTACATCGTGACACAAATGTGATAGACCACGGTTTCGATACATAATTCTACACCCACACTATCGTTGAAAACATAAGTCGGTTACGTTATCATCTATATTCTAACCGTGTAGGCATTGCTCTTTTTTCAACGATATGAGGTCTAGAATCATGCTGAATCCATAGTTAAAGTATATATCCCAATCCGTGCCCCCGTGTATTATCCAGGGATAATAGTCCCGAACATATAAAATATATCTGTACTTCAAAAACATAAAAACTATACAAAGGACACATAACGTGTCACATGACTTCGATATGTTATATTCATATCTACTAATTCAACATCGACGATCTTTACTAAGCGTTACAGATTCTACGTCATGAAAATATTATTATGTATAAACATTTTTATATAGTTAACGATATAAGGGCTCTATAGGGGAAGGGCGTTTTGAATCAGAAATAAATGTTTATCGACAATACCTACGCGTGTCAGTAGTTCTAATGATCTAATTACAATAAGTGCGTATATTTAAAGATATAAAGCCATTGTAACTATAAAATTTGCTGTTATGTAAAACCGTTGTTTCGTTTTTGGTGTATAATAAAGTTTTATTCTATTCTATTCTAAAGCCTCGACCGTTAGCTATGCGTTTGAAAAAATATTAATATTTATGTCATATTAGCATGTAGCTTCTAAAGCTGCGGGACTAAAATGGGCCTGCCCAGGCACAGCCGTGGCCTCGAATATCGCAAGACTGGAACCCGAGGAAAAGATGGCGGGACGCCTTGGAAGGCTTCTTCGCGAATTGACAAGAAGAAGCACACCATCAACGGTAACGGTACATCTACGATGTGGAGTTTCACAGAAAAACTGGTGAATGGCTCGAATTGATTCGATATTGAACTGGTGCAGTGTTTGTACGGCCTTCAAACGTATATACTCAAGCAAACGCATTGCTAAAGCTAGTAACATCACCAACGAAGCTCTACCTATTCTTATTACAAAACGCCTCAACCCCTTCCCCATTCTCCAGCCCCCTTCCCCTCAAACCGTCTCCTCAAGTAAGGAGTCGGATCTCTTCAGCTAGAGCTTCCTGTGCGGCGGCGACTCGGCCGCGCTAGGAGTGAGCGAGAGGCGACGAATGTTGGGCTTGTCGTATTCTTCCATTGACATCGCACGAGACATGCGGCGCTCCACACCAGGTGGCGGGAGTGACGTCAGCAGACCCTGGCCCTGGCAAAATAGCAGGAGGGACTGCGCTATTTTTGCTGGCTGGAATGGAAAGAGGTTTTGTTATAAGAGTTTATATGGTGCGATAGTTCGCAGTTAGTGATCGCCATCAGAAATGAACACTTCTGAATGTGATGAATTTTGAAAGTTACTCCGGAGTTACCGAAGAAAGTAAAGCGCTGCTCAAAGTTAAGATATGTTAGCTGTTTTATGCAATGACTAAAGTCACAAACTTACGAATTAAAACTTAAATATTCAAAACCCGTGAAAGTAAAAAAAAAAACTAAACTAAGGCCTTAATTATGTAATCTAAATTTTAGCTAGATTTAGAATACATAAAATAATTAAGTTGGCCGATTTCCAAATAATACTATCTCGGTATTACCAATACAAATGTATTATGAAAATGAATAAAACATACAAATGAATAAATCTTACTATTTATCTTTCTTTATTTATACCAATTTTTTGTACATAAGTATAAAATATTTACAGATATGATTAACAGATCCAGTAAAATATACATTGTAGGTAATATTTTTTTTCAGTATCAAGTTTTATTTTGACACGTTTATTGAGTGTAGACGTAGGAAAGGAACTGACCATCCAACAGAGCGGAACGGGGTCACGCAACACGCTGCTATTAATGCTACCAGTCTTCTACTCAGTACAACATATTTCATTACAAGTCAACAGAAATTAACATTAACATCCTGAATGAAAATTACCCTGAATAACTTAGAATTTTATTTCTCACTAATATTTTTACACAACTGAGTTCCAATCAAGTGGTGTTCCGGAAGTGAACCGACTTTTCGACGCAAAATTGGCTTGAGCCGGACGGGTTCTATCTGTCTATCCATAAAATAAAAGTGACAAAGACGATATGCACTATGTTTCGGTCAAAATTATGTGTCTCGGCACCACGTCTGACTATCCACTTTTACAGCGCGTTTATAAGTTGGGTCACTCCCGAAAATGTTCCTCATAACTAAGAACTAAAGCACTGATTCAGTTCATCGTCACTGAGTTTCACAAGCCTCACCGACTCCTCCCAGACCCTCGCGGCCAGTTTCTGATCATACACCAGTTCACCAGCTCGAACTCGCGTGCAGTTCTTGAAGTACTCTCCTTTGAATTGACCAGCTCTGTTGCTAGTAGCAGCATACAAGGCAGTTTGAGCACCCTCCCAAGGATGCTTGAACAGGATTAGGGTCAGAAACGATATGAAACTACCCCACACAATCCGGGAATTACTGAAAATCTTCGTCCCAACTGCTCCTGGATCCACAATGTTCACGATAACATTTGGACTTTTCATCGTTTTGGCTAGTTCCCGGGTGAAGAGAGCCAAACATAATTTACTATTCCCGTATATTCTCATTTTAGCCCAGTACCCCGTTTTGTTCCAGTTTTCGAAATCAATTTTGCCGAATTTGTGCAATATAGATGATGTGTTTACAATCCTACTCGGTTCAGACGACGCGCCCGTCTTCTTGAGAAGCGGTAGGAGCAACATTGTCAGCAGGAAGGTGCCGAAGTAGTTCACTTGCATGATGAAGTTCATTCCGTCGGCAGTTAGGAAGTCTCCCGGGATGCCGACGCCAGCATTGTTTACCAAAATGTCCAATCTGTCTTCTGTTTTCAAGATGTCTGCTGCGAAGTTCCTTACTGATTCCAGAGACGCGAGATCGAGTAATTTGAAGACTATGTTTTCGTTACCAGAGCTCTTTATGATAAGTTTTCTTCCATGAAAGCCTTCATCTTCAAAAGGACACGCGACGATAACCCTGGCGCCTCTGTGAGCGAAATCCGCAGCAATTTCAAGTCCCATTCCAGCTGTCCCGCCGGTCACTAACACTGTCTTTCCATCGTATCTCTTCTTGGATTTGCACACTAAGTTGGTATTCTTCTGGTAAAGACCAACTATCATTCCTCCAATGATTATGATTTCCACTATTAACAAAATCACAGACATCTTGATGGGTAAACTTATGTTCAATTTAACATGATAATGAAGTTTGTTACAAAACTTTGCGTTAAGACAAAACTATCGTAGATTTGTTAACAGACAGATTCGCGTATTCTCGTAAAGAGTCTCGGTGAGTCAATGAACGCTGGTTTGCTTTTATTGTGGTGTAACAGCGGACGAATGATTGCGTTGTGACGGTTGCACAGGGGGGGCTATTAGATTCGCATGCGCTCGAGCTACTTGGTGAAGATCGACGTAGTTACGTAAGACGACTGGAATCAAAAATATCTTGAGACGTCATGTGTTAATTATATCAGTTGTGTAATGTTATGTCTGCAGTTAACTCAATGACACAACGGAATATTGGACAATATAATTAACCATGTTTCTATTTGTATACCTACAACTGCATATTGACCCATTTTACATTTTAAAAGCCTGAAAGTACATGATGGTAGTAGGGATAAAAAACTATTTTATTTTATTTTGTGATATTATTATTTAATATTTATATTATTACTGTGACATGGGATTACTTACTTTGCAATAAGCTCTCTAAAATATCTTTAATCTCTATACACGAATGCTTATCTGACTTCACTCAGACACGTATTTGTCGTAGTATTAGAGGATCATATGGATACTTACAGTCTCAGTCAGTACATCACCAGCTCGATCCACCTTCAGTATGGTGACCCTCTCCTTATCCAGCTCCTTGTACATCTTCTCAATGACGGTGGAATACGGGCTCAGCATGCCCGTGATGAGCAGGATATCCGGCTGGCAGCCGCGGAGGATCAGGTCTTTGCGACTGGAAGCAGGAATTAGCCTTGGATATAAAGGACATCATTCAAAACGTACCAAAAAAGATTTTCCATAATGCCTTCTTTCGAAATTCCCACGACGGAATCACGGGTCAAAAATCACGGAAGATATTATTATCATATCATTTTATTATTTCGTTTATTTATTTCTGTACACATTATTTTTTTAAATATTTTAATGTAATATAATATAAAAAAGAACATCTGATTTGACAGAGGAACCTTCTAGCAAAACGAGCCGTAAAAGTAAAGTATGTAGTGTACGCAAAAGTACCGCTTTCTAAATCAAGCCCTTGATCCAGCTGCCTAACGAGAGCCTCCTCGGGTATTCAGGTATCGAATTAAGACATTGGCTGAACTATTATTAGTATGCTGGCAACTTTAAAACATCTTGATGTTCTTGTTAAATAGACAACTAAAAAGATTTTAATCACAATGTCCCGAGATCATACAAAGGAGGTCGCGTTTAACCAGTCAATGACCCAGTGTTATTGCCCGGAATTGCGTGTCATAGGTCGCGGTTCCTTTACTTAGTGAAATAACCTAGTTAATTTCATAACCACCGCTCTCAAAACGGGGTAGGAAAATATCGTTATAAAACCAACATGAAATCCAGTATTGAAAAAAAAAAATTGATAGATGTGACATCAACCACACGCGAGAAGAGGCCTGTGTCCTAAGAGTAGGAACATAACATAACATAATATTACGCCTGTAATGCCCGAAGGATTGGGCAGAGATCACATTTCGCCTGTTAGAGCCCCTGCACATTGAGCCACTAGTGGCGACCACATTAGAACGACTAGTTGCCGCCACAAGTTGCGGACGCGTTTCTTCATACATGCTGTATAGCATCGGCTCACACCGAGCGTTTGAGTGGCCGCGTCCGAGCCACAAGCAAGTGGCAGCCACTGAAAGCCGCATCCAGCCACCAGTGGCTGCCATTGGTGGCGGCGCATTGTGGTCTGACTGAACCACTGGTGGTCGCGTTTAGTAGCGGCGACTGGTGGCCATAATGTGTGGAGGCTCTTATGTTTAGGTCCCATGTAATAGGGAGCGAGTCTATGATCATCAACCGGGCACAAATTCAGACTCTGTGGCTGCTACTGAGAAATTCCTGATGGATAGACCCAATAACATTTTGCCCAACCCTGGGATCGAACTCAGGATCCCAAGCTCAGCAGTCGCGTTTGTGTTCACTAAACGAACGAGGTAGTCGTTATGTGCTAATTACGCCAATTTACCAGGAGTCAGGAGTTCTGTATTGTGTCGGACGTAAAGAATAGCACCATCCCATATCTTCCCGTGGGTGTCGTAAGAGGCGACTAAGGGACTTGCCAGAGAATGGGCAGCAGCGTTCTCTGTGCTTTTGTAACAACCGTACTGCGATCGCCAACCCGCCTCCCAAGCGTGGCGATTATACCCCCCCTTATGTCTATGTGGCGTTGGGGGAGACTTTTGTCCAGCAATGGACGTCTTTCGGCTGAAATGATGATGATGATGAACCAGGAGTCGAAAGAAGCCGACATGATGATGATGATGATGAACCTATAAGTACACTCAACAAACAACTCACTTGATAAACGCCCTGACGTACAGCTTGATGTTGTGAGTGTTGAGGTTACCGCGCAGACGCGAGCGGTACTCTGTCAGTGTGCGGTCACGTTCGATACCCTCGCAGGAGTCGCTGGAGATTTGCTGGGACATGATACAGAGAATATTGGAGAAGAAACAGTGATGAAGGGGATCAGAAAGGAGAGAAGTTAGATGTATCAGTTGCTTGTCTAGTAAGATCTTCCGAAGGATGTTTGTAGGTAGGTACTTCACAGGAGACGGAGTTACACGTAGAAACACTACTTTTTTTTAGAAAGTAAATATATGTAGAACAATATGGGGATCTAGTTACACACTTGACTATGATAGTTCAAACGATTTTGAAAGAAATTTGTTATACATTGCTAGATATGTTCGAAAAATTTGTATGCTCATCTGTATAAAAAAACAATTAACGTTTTTGAATTACCTCGCGTCCTTCTACCTTTTATTCAATACTAGCAGCTGCCCGCGACTTCGTTCGCGGGGCTTTTTTTATGGATATGAAAAATAGATGTTGGCCGATTCTCAGACCTACCCGATATGCACAAAAAATTTCATCAAAATCGGTCAAGCCGTTTCGGAGGAGTATGGCAACGAAAACTGTGACACGAGAATTTTATATATTAGATATGTCATGATTTTATTAATAATATTGGCACTTGGCAGAAACATTAGAACCGTGCTTAAATATCGCCAGAAAATAACGCAATAGTCCAATTATGACTGCAATACCGCGAAGCTTACGACTCGTTGCGACATCGCAAGACCTAAGTGCATCGGGTTATTACTCTGCTAGGCTTCGAACTGTTTGAGATGGTATTTCTAGTATAAATATCACGGTTGTAATCCTCGAAGGATAAGGCAGAGGTGTACATACCTATACATTCAGATTTCGCCAGTTATTATTTTGTGTTTTAATACGGGCGAGCATTTCCCCATCAACCAGATAAATTCTGGGTATGGACTCCTATTTTGGACATAGAAAACTAAATTTTAATTACTATCGTCCTTTAATTCCGATTGTAATTATATGCATAATCTAAGTATTAAGTAATATATGCATAATTCTACATCTAAGTAGCTTTGTAAATGCTACAAAATCAACTGGCACATTCAATGAACATTCAGTTATTAGATTTAGGAACAGCCAAAGTTAAAGACAAAGAAAAATCTACAACTACAAAGGTTAAATGCAAAAAAAAAAACAAGCAAGACTTCTTTTTAGGCACTATACTAGAATATATTTTGCTACAGAAAGAACACATACAAGCTATCTAAAAGCAATAACTATAATGAATAGATAATGTTAGTATGTTAGTTGAAAGAAAGAAGATGCTTCTATTGGCAGAGATATAGTTGAATTATGCCCTTGGCTGTTCCTAAATCTAACCGGTGAAACGTCCAAGGCCACAAAATACGCCTCATTATTTGTACATTACGCATTTTTTAAACTCGGGAATTTTTCGACCCGTGCCACGGCGCACTTAAAGCTTATTATCTCGTAAACTATTGCAGCTACACCAAAACAAAAAATACGTGTGTATAGCTGAAACTATACAGAATCTAACTACGTTAAAACTAATTACGACAACTAGATATAAGTATTTCGAAAAAAATGTGAAGTTGAGAATATGTGTTGAATTTCAGTTTCTCCAATAAGAATGTCTAGTTTTTCCAACTAGAATTGTAGTTCGTATCAATAAAACCTATTCATAATTAAACTAGACTATATAAGCTTTGTTTTAATACCCATATGTCCTTACTTTGGCACTTTCTTAGTAGCCAAATTAACCAAACCAATCAACCCCTGCTCTGATCGATTCGATACCTACTGATTTTGTCGTGTTGTCGTAAAAAATTTACTAAAATTTCGTATTTTTTTACTGTTTTATATTGCGGAGACACTAATTATTACTTAATTGAACAAATTTTCATAATACGAGCACTATTTTAACTATTTTTGCAAAATTTTTGTAAAATAATGATCGAGGCCCATAATTACGCCCGGGACGTTTGACTTACCTGAAAAAATTTTAGGCGTATTTGTAAGCCCGAACGTGGTATTCTTAGATATTCGTAAAGCTTGATTAATGAAGTTTATTTTCATATATAACACTATAAACATTGGGTTATAAATATAATAGTATTCACGTTTTAAAACCAGAGAACATAAATCACACCACGAAAATACGGTGACATTTGACACCTCACTTTTAAAACTTTTTTGACATTTAATTTTGTACGGCTGAGATTCTCGTACTTTTTGCATTCGACGCGGAATTTAATACAGATAATATAGAGGGCAAAACCATAGATACAGCACGACATGGAACATTTGTAAGTGCGTTTTTTCGGAACTAATCGTTTGGGTAACTATGGTTACTGGGACGTTTGACGGTATTTATTTTTGGGTTACTATAGTTACTTGACTTATTCACCGGACAAAGGTTAAATGCAAAAAAAAAAACAAGCAAGACTTCTTTTTAGGCACTATACTAGAATATATTTTGCTACAGAAAGAACACATACAAGCTATCTAAAAGCAATAACTATAATGAATAGATAATGTTAGTATGTTAGTTGAAAGAAAGAAGATGCTTCTATTGGCAGAGATATAGTTGAATTATGCCCGTTTTCGCTAAAACTAAGCCACACCTAAATGAAAGCGCGTTGATGGGTACATATTTGAATTTCGAAAATTAAAATACCTACTAATTAAAAATGTGGAACATATGGCACAGGGAGCTTAGGGCATCCCGACACGGATAGTTTAGATTCGAATGGTATAACGAGAGCTATAGAGTGAGCGAGCGAAGCGGGCGAACTTGGCTCGAGTGAACTTGGCAATATTATGCTTTTATTTCAAGAGAAAGATTCCCAATAAATAAATATTGTTATTTAGGACATTCGATGCTCTGTACTTCAATATTTAGGTCATTCGATGTCACTTTTGTAGATATGGCGACATTTTAATTTTGCCATTTAAATTTTAACCGTCATTTGTTTATTTTGTGTAATTATCACTAGGTTCGGTGAAGGAAACCAAACATATCTAAGAGATATTTCTCAAAGGCATGTAAATCCAGTCAGAAGCCTATAGGCGGCTTAAAACACCAGGTCTAGTCTAAACACCAGGCCTAGTCTTAACACCAGGTCTAGTCTAAACACCAGGTCTAGTCTAAAAGCCGGTAAGGCACTAACCACAAAAATAAAACATTGAGCTTAACCTATTGGTAGTGAAACCGGGCATTCATTTAATTTAACATAAGATATAACTCTACACAATCTAATAAGGTTTTGTCATTCTCAGAAATAAAATAAATAAAGAAAAGGGCAGGGAAATTTTCAAAAATGATTGCAATAAGAGCTTGAAACAGAACGCATTCAGATAATGTTACAAAACATTCGATCCATCAGGCACAAACAATGGAGATGAATGCATTACATTTACATCCTATTCAGGACCTTGTTTCCAATTGATGTGCTGCTTAAAATTAAGATGAATTCGGAATGACTGTTGAAAAAGTTATAGCTAAACTGAACTTATGTGTGGTTTTGAAAGTTTTTTCCACGTTTATTATTTCTGTAAACGGCAGCCACAATCTTACCTCAAAAACCCTCTAGCCGAGCAATTAGTAGAATTAGTAACAAATACAGAAGAAGGAATACCTTGTAGCTATAGTCAAGCTGTTCTTGTTCAAAACTCACGTGGCCGAACTTGTGGTAGATGAGAAAATCCTCTTCAGACTGCGAGATGTCAGCCCCCCGCCATCTTGAGAACCTGCTGCGAAATGCATCCGCTACTGAGGAAGTTGATGCAGTGCAGTTGACCAGGATAAGGCCGAGGAGACGGCGAGGATGGGCCAGCCCACACCTGGCGAGGACATTGGCGCCTGCACCTTCACCCAAGCCTACTGCGTAGCGGACGTGGAGGAAGTCTAACACTGTGATGAGGTCTTCGCCAAGGGTTTGGAGTGATGGGAACTGGTAGCTGTGGACAGAAATGGTTCTTGTTGGATTGTCTGAGTCTTGTTTGGTGCGTGGCCTTGACCGGAACTAAAGCCGCCATCATATTTTTCAATACACTTTTTCACAGTTTCCCAAATGCACCAACAGCGCCAAAAGAACCACGCAGGCGCGGCACTGTAGTTAATTCCTATACAGCGTGTGTCAGAAAGGTGTGGTCTATACCGCCAAACTGAACAACTTCCCCATGAGACCAACATCAACATCGCGTACAAATAATTAATTGTTCCACACAAATCTTTAATACCTACTGCACACAAATATAGCGGAATATTGTTTTTATTTTCAGTTATTAAGTACTTAAATCATTTCCAGAGAGTATCAACCATGGACTCCTTTATGATTATTACATAAAAACGTTAAAGAGGCTTTATAATGATAACAATACAACAGTGAAGATTTCACAAAACCGTATTATTCACCCATTTGAATTTTAGAATAGTTCCCCTAGAGAACTGACTGACATTAATGTGCCCTTTGACATGCAAAACCGATAATAAATTTTATTTCTACCCCAGCGTCTCGCACTCTCGCAATCCAATGAAATAAATCTTTGAAGCTTTAATGTTCCTGCTACTGTTCTTCAATCCTCAAATCTCGTAGTGGATGCTGTTTGGTTCATTTTACGTTTATTGTGGGTCAAACAACCCTGGAGTTTTTTTATTGGTATTGTGCCCACTGTGCCCAGTCCATTGCTGAACATAGGCCTCTCCAATTGCACGCCAATCAACTGGATTCTCAACCAAGCGTTCACACAAGCAGTGGGAACGCTTGATAACGCTTATGCATGAAATGATTGCTGAACTCACGAGTCTGGTAGATCCGGTGAGTTCTCCTCGTGACCTGGCACATCCACGTGGATGAAGCAGGAGCGCTCCTTGATCTCCGACATCGTTGGGCAATTTACGAAGTCAACCATTGTTGAATCTAAACAAAAACAAGATAATTTAGTCTAGATTCTCCAGGGGCATGAGAAGGTCACTGAAACTAACACAAGTCTAAAGGAATTAAAATCTGCACCAAGTCAGACATCTGAAAGTTTATGTTTATTTCTGTGATGTACGTAATATTTAGTAGTTTAAGGTAGATATAAATTATTGTTAAGAACTGATATTAAGAATTGTGGGTAGGGCTACAATGTAGCTGAGCGCTTGGCTCTGTGTGTCAGTCGGATTATACTTGTAACCGTGAACAGCTGTTTTATTTCTGGACCCCGTATCCCGACACTCCGGTGTGCTCCAAACACTTCAATTTCCAGATACTAAAACGATATATTATGTCTGATTGACGCACTACTTGGACTTTAATTTCAACTAAATAACCAATAGTTTCCATTACTTAAGAAAATTTGACAATGACCGTTCTTGTAGTCGTGACTACAGAAATAAACCCTCTCTGCAGGGTGTATTGTCATAGTCAACGGCGAAATTGAGACTCGACATTGATATCTAAATAAGAGTTGAAATAAAAAATTAAATTAAAAATTTAAAAAACCCCCGACACAAAAAACCTCTAAAAAGCCAAAAATAAATTAATCCAAGCGTCGTAGCGTCGGGGGTCCGCTTTGTTCTGTGCTTGTACTAAGCGGTCTTCTTAGCGGTCCCCCGACGCTACGACGCTTGGATTAATTTATTTTTGGCTTTTTAGAGGTTTTTTGTGTCGGGGGTTTTTTAAATTTTTAATTTAATTTTTTTTCATGCTTTTTAAACTTATTTTTTTTTTGCCTAGCCTTGACTTTCCTACTCCTGGTTAACGAAACCAAGGAAAGATATAAATTAAACAAATATAAATTGGGGGTGGGGGGTGGGGGGGGTTCACCCCCCCCCCCCCCTCAGCAATGCCCATGGTGACAAGCGACAACATTTCAAATAGACTACCTGTGAAAGTTTTTAAATCCCTACATCAACTAGAAAAGACGTGATGATCTTCAAACGGCTGAGCAGATTTTCATGAAACATAGCTAAGAACACTCTCGATTAAAATACCTTTCAAACGACACTACTTTTATCCAAATCGGTTCATCCGTTTAGGAGCTACGATGCCACAGACAGACACACAGATACACAGATACACAGATACACAGATACACACGTCAAACTTATAACACCCCTCTTTTTTGGTCGGGGGTTAAAAACTAGCCCGAAATAGCAACTATGTTTCCATCAATCTCTACATATAGATACGTTGGCACCATCCAGCGATACATTCGCCTATTGTTTGCGAATCCATCAAAGTCTGCATTAATTCACCGATGAGTATTAAAGCGTCTCGAACCACTGCCATAATGTACAGTATTGTACATTAATAGTTCGTAATTAGAGCACCTATTAGCAGCCATACATTACTCGTATTGGCAATCATTCAAACATCGCCCCAACAAATAAAACAGACTTTATGGAAACAATAAAACAGGATTTTAGGAAAGTTGAATTGAATTGGGTTTATTTTTATTTGAGTTATAAAACAAAGCCTCGATACTGTTGAAAGAAATAAGAGACGGTAATAAATTGCTAAATAATCAAAACTGGTTTTTTAATCATGAACTGAACTTAAGTCAGACTAACCACACCTACATTGCTTGTTTATAAATTGACATAGAAACGCCTACTTTTCATCTGTCAAACTTGAAGTACCAGGAGACCTACGCAGAAGACTATTATATACATCTTTAACATTTATTAAAGTGACATATGACATCTTTAGTATTGATTGAAGCAGAATGCAACTATGGGTTTGACAAAGATAGATAGCTAGAGGAGGTACCTTATTCGAAGATTCCAAGAAATTTTGTGAATACGATTTTTTGGATGTTTTCACCTGTTGTCATGACAACAACGGTTTACTTAATTCAAAAGAATATGGGTGCAAGAGTCATAAAAGTCCTAATGCTCACTATAGAAAAATAATAACATAATAAAATAAAATAAAAAAAACAGACAAAAAATAAAATGTACTTTAAATACTTACGATTGGTCCCAAGATCGTGGACTGTAAGGAAAACGCATCGTTTATCCTGTTGACTAAGGTCCCCCTGAAAATTGAGAAAATCATTAAATACCAACTTAACATTATACAAGATAGACTGTTTTAACGCCGGATTTCAAGGATATTAGATAAGCAGTCTAGTACAACTGTTAAAGCTCTTTGTTGCAGCGAATATTTAATTAAAGATTCTGTTACTTAAATTGCTAACCGAAATTCAGTTCAGTCAGGATCTGTTGCGTTGAATAGATTAGGTGTTCAGGCAGTTGATCCGCCTTGGGAGATGAAACAAGAGCATTCTAGCTCTAGGATAGGTCTAGGTATTTGTCTGGCTCGAATTAATAATAGGTATTCATGTTGAGCTGTTCATCAAATCATTCTTAATAACAGAAATCGAAATTTGGGTAGATAAACTCATCAGGGAAAATTAGGTGCCTTACCAAAAGACAATTTTAACTTCGTTCTAAGTATTATTTAGTAAATCCTATTACTAATATACCATGAACGCCATATTCACGGTTATCGAATCATTTGCTATTACTTCGTTTAAAAAAAAACATCAATGTATTATATGAATTACCTACTAGGCCGATTACGAACGCTCTCAGCTAGTGTAGGTTTCATTATCTGGCGACTTTCGTTGGTTTACCCACAAACATAAGTTGGTATGAAATTAGTAGTGAATATGTATCAAAATACACAAACCAAACACACTTGTGGACGTGAACAATATGAATAAATAGGCAATAGATGAACATCCGTCGATTGGTCTTTTTGGTGCAAGAAGAACACACTCTCTCGTAGGAAAAACTGAAAGGTGTGAGGAGTGACGACAATGATATATGCTTGGCACCAAAGTGTGTTATGTACAGAAGGATCATTGTAATTGAAATAGAAGTCATATCGTGTCGAAGGCTGGAAGTCCTTGTCGATCGTTTTTGCAATACTAGGTTTGGTTAACACCAAAGCGATAGGACGAAAGTACGTTTTATGAATTACCAATAAGCCATTGGAAGTTTACGAGGCTTTGCTGGAAAGTGGAACCCTGCGGGTTATAAGTAAGTGTGTGTATGTCTATGATCCTTCTGCGCACACAAAGACGCACACAAAGGATGATCCTTTGTGTGCGTCTCGGTGCTGGTTCTCCTATGAATCTTTAAAGTATATAATGACTTAAAAGATACGCAAACTTATTAACTTCAAGTGTCGTATCTGAATTCTGATCTTGTTATTTTGGAATACACAATTTGGAAACTTATGATTGTATTAAAGAGGAAGATTAAACTGATTTTCAAAAACCACACTTTTATACTTACCCTGTTTGGTGGAGGTAATATTCCCTGGTTAGCAGAAAAAAAAGAAAGTGTGAATTTGTAAATATTTTTTTAAAGCCTCTAAGTACTTATACTACTTTTGAAATCAATAGAATTTTAAATGTAAACCTTTTTGGGTTGTTTTTATGTGTTGGCATTCCTACATGTTTTAAAATTACTTTATTAAAATAAATAAAAATAAAATAAAATTATCTAAACATGTCGAAACACTAAAGCTGAAATAATGTAAAATATAAACCAGGCACTCATACTGCGTAATAAATAAGAAGTAGAAATAGTATGACATTAACTTCCTAGAACGAACTACATAAAAGTACAATTAATTCCGAAAGAATCGCGTCTGTGACCACAACTCGCAGCAGCAAAGTCACCCAATCGCAATGACAGACAACGCTTCCTTAGTTATTGCAGTAGGTGGCAAGTTCGTCATCTGCATGGAAGCATTTTCGTAGAGTGACAGACACCAGTAAGGCTGCGGTTCCACTGAGGCGGAGCGGAGCAGATCGGAGACGAGCTGTGCCGCAATTCACCAATTACATGGCGGAGTGGAGAAGAGATGTGGATTTCAAGCCATGTGATTGGTGAATCGCGACACAGCTCGTCTCTGCTCTGCTCCGCTCCGCCTCAGTGGAACCGCAGCCTAACTGTAGTGACGCTGCGGTCTATCATCCCGATTGGGTTTCGCCGATACGGTTAAGCGGTTGTGCTCGCTTTCAAAATTATTAGTGTCTATTATACATAAAAAAAGTAACTTTCCACACCAAATGCTTTCAGCAAATAGGAAACATGTACCTACTGAATAGGTCGAGACCTAGACACTTATTTGTTTTAGTACTTCTAAATAGAAATAGAAAAAGTAACATCTAAACGAGAGCATACTGCATAGTATTTTCCTAAAATAAATTTAACATCATCCTGTTTGAATAATTGGATATCAAAGTAACTACGGGCAGTTACTAATTTACTCTGCCATAATTTGTTTATTCAAGATGGCGTCGATAAACGTTTCCCGCCAAAAGTCAAGGGAATTGAAATGTCAAATGGATAATTTTCATTCCATTTTCATAAATGACAAGGCAATAGACATACAGCCTGACATACTTTTACTTGTTTAATTCATTTGTTCGATGGATGGGTGTGACAATTAGGTCACCTAACTAGGCCAGTAAGCATTTTTAGCAAATAGAAAATACTGATTACTTACTATAATGCTTGATTACTCAGAGAATTGGCGTTAATTAAAGTAAATTGTAAAAAGAATTCACAATGTTTGGTATAGACTTACAATTATAATATATAATGTTAAACTTACTTGTACATGTACATGGATGTCGCCACTCCGATCTGTACTGACAACATATTTCTGAAACAATAGAAACTTATTTTCAATATATTTTCAGTTAGGTAGGAGGTACCTACAACGAACCATTTGTAGGTACCTAAACAGATTTTCAGTCGTCCTAAATTACAGTTCGACAAGTTTCTCAAGTCTCAGACATATTTTCTTCACATCAAAGTTGGAGTGAACAGGCTTTTTCTGGGTAAGCTCGTACCATCGTCGACTTTGTCTCTGTCATCACTGACCTAGACTATAGAGTCACGAGCAAACCCAACTCAAATAAAATAAAACAGGTTGGAAGCTAGCCTGCATTAGAATATTTAAACCATCGTACGTGGAAGCTTCTTTCTTTTCTTGGAATACTTTTTTAGAATTCTAGTGAACCTAATGAAATGTTGCTTAAGATAAAAGATAAATAACATCTATTCTGTGTATATAGATTTTTTACAAACACTTCCGTCTATTAAAATCTAGGTGAGACCGATGTTTCCCATACGAATATTCTAAGAAAAAACACCGAAACAAACTCATAGAGAGAAAGAAAGAAAAAAAAAGATGTGCAGATTAATCAATGATTACGTCTTAGGTAATTGTATTAAAACAATATAAACACAGACAGCACGAACACATTACTTAGTCACGAAGCCACGCACAATAAAGCTGATTACAGAATACAGATTGAAATAATCCATTAGTACAGACTTACAGACCGTTGCTAAGCTATTAAACTGGATACTTTTAGAAAAACCAATTTTATTTGGAAACTACCTGTCCGGCGCAACTTCATTGCTGCTCCACTCCTATTAGTCGTAGCGTGATGATATATAGCCTTCCTCGATAAATGGGCTATATACCACTGAAAGAATTTTTCAAATCGGACTAGTAGTTTCGGAGCCTATTCAATGCAAACAAACAAACAAACAATCAAATCTTTCCTCATTAAAATATTAGTTTAAAAGTTTAGATTTATTACAGGTATCCATCCTATTTTATTGGCAATTGCTGTAGTATTTTATACTCTTTTTTTTAATCCTTAAAACACCAGACTTTTCTAGGGTCAAAAATAAACAAATTTCCACATTAACCGCGTTGGGTTTGTGTGTCTTTGTGTCTCTCAACTGTTTGCCTATATTGTTAATATAGGCAAACAGTTGAGAGACACAAAGGTGGCCTACCATGACGTCTTAAAACATTATTGTTTTACTCCTTTTCGAGTGTGAGAAAGAGATGGCGCTGGACAACCTGTATAGCTTCGTCTCTTTCCCACACTGGAATAAAGTAAAACAATACTACTTTAAGACGTCATGGTAGGCCAGCAGGACCGAGAAGTATGACAGAAGAAAGGAGAGGCCTATTCCCAGTGTGGATTCGGGGATGGCGGTGAGATCAAACTGAGCTTTGAAAACCCTGACCACTAAACCTGTAACCTAATCTCACTGGGATTAGCTGACCATCATCTACCTAGCCTTTTCCCAAACTATGTTGGGGTCGGCTTCCAGTCTAACCGGATGCAGCTGAATTCCAGTATTTTTTTGGAGCAACTGCCTATATCACTTCCACAACCCAGTAACTGGGTAATACGATACCCCTTGGTAAGACTGGATGTCAGACATTCGGCTTCTGACTACTACATTACATACAGAGGAAACTCGGTATACCGACCTCTGCAAGCACGGCTTAACCTTAAAGATCGAACAGTGCGGCTGTTATTGTTTAGCCACGAGCTGCTCCTCGATACCCACGAAACCTCACAGATAATTGGCAACACAGTTAAACAGCTCGCCTGAGAACCATTTTTTTCCCTCTCCCAATTTAAGAGAACTTTAATCCCGTCTAAAGTTTTTCCATCCCAATCAATCAGCGAGCCATGAGATATCATCAATTAGTCGCTGTAATCAAGTCGCACCCGCACCAATCCTATTAGCCCTCGAACCACGTACTCGTATGAAACTCGGTTGGGTTTCATGCTTATTTGCTTCCGTACCATTTCCTGTTTATTAATACACTTTATTGTAATAGAGTGTTTTGTAGCCAATAGCTCGGTGGTTATTTATTTCTACGGAGATCAAGTAATTGTAATGTAAACGGTTTTAAAAGGTTTCCTACAAACTTTCTCCTTATCACCAGAGGTCGGAATTAGGTAGAGTTATTTTTGTACTTGCATCGAAATGTTGATATTAATATGGCTCTTCCCTTGCGTGTGCGCATTGGAATTTTGCAACTTCGGACATCCGATGTCGGATGGTTTAAATTATGTAAAACAAATATTTAACTTTTTTATTTAAGAAATCATGGGATTATTCTGCTCTTTCAAATTAATCTCGGGATTTGAGGCATATCCACTTTATTCTTTCGCTGTATGAAATCATTGTAAGTACAAAAATAACTCTACCTAATTCCGACCTTTGGTTATCACATCGAGGTATTCAGGTTCTTTTGTCCCCATCATCTCATGCACGAGTGCACAAGGAAAGGAAAAGTCAGCAAATAATGGCAACGCATAACTACACGGGTCATACGTCGAAATACAAAGTGTACGGAGTAAGAAGATTTTCCTACAAACTTTGATAAAAATAGTATTGTTGCAGGCCGTACGCATAGTGATGCAAGACAAATTCGACAAAAACCAAGGCAAATAAAATGCATAAGAGATAATCAAAATGGCATTCCAGTGTACTGGCTGCTTATGGTAGCTGGTAAACTTCTGCTCGTACGCACGGCGACCAGTTAAGCTATACAAACCAGTTTATGCTGATTACTCATTGTACGGGAAACCTATATAGAGCGAGGCCATGTTGTACTGGATATGTATAGCTTGATGTATCGCCCTGTGTACGTGTGTGCCTACAGGTTGAGCTCTTGTTTATAAGACCGTCTGCTGAACGACACTTAACCTGACGCTGCCGGTCTCAGAGACTCTGGCAATGTGGTTTTTCAAATTATTATTACCGTTATTATGCATGCGACGCAATTGTGTGTCCATGAACTCTTGCCCCTTCCCCTCCAGTACGCCCCGTACGCTCGGCAGCTCCAGATGCATAATAGGTAATTTAGAGTTCGTGAGACCGACGTCAGGTAGTTACGTTAGTTCTGTTATACTGTATATGTTTGATTCTTATAGTTTTACAATGTCTGAAAATTCTAAAAAATAATGAGAAAGGCAAGTCCTGTTGAACCGGTCACCCTAAGAAAAAATGCAAAACAGCTTCCATGTGTTTAGCATGAAAAAATCCGATTTGAATGTATCCAAAAAATGTGCTTCATTTTGCTTCGCAGATTGTGCAAATTGTGATTTTGTAATAATTTTGCCTTAATCGTGCCAAAAATTATTTTAATCTTTAGATAATATATCGAACTAGACGTATATAGAAGTAAAAACTATTGAGTTACTAAAATTTCTTACTCAGATCTTGGATTTTCAAAGTTCCTAATTTTTTTGCAAAATTTGATATATTTATGGTAAGTTTTGTTTTTTGATAAGTCAATGCACTCTTTTGCATAGTTTAAAAACTTATAATTAATAAAAATATAATGAAAATACAGATGTGACCTTTATTTGAAGTAATATTTTAAGTAATGGTTATTAAACATGGAAAATACGCAAGCGGAGAACCGACGTGAAGTGTTGGTGTAACTGAAAAACACGTCAAGTGGCTGAGGGTTAAAACTGCAATCAGACTTTCCTCAAAACACACAATTCATAGGTAAACAGCCTAAAATGGTTGATCAACGTCAACACTTCTTTTGACTCACCTACTAGGTCCAATATATCTTGACATTTCAGGATGGCGGTGCCCGTGAAGGAAAATGTCAACAAGAATGTCAAACTTAGTACATTTTAAATTTAGTTCCGTGTTTTCACGCATGCCAAAGTAAAGTGGTACCGTGTTACGGGCTGTCATATTTGGAATAGTTATTGGACTATGAAATAGATTTTGTTTAAGACATTGTGGGATTAACTCGATTTGGCTAAAAGCGTTTGGTTTGTTTTTGGCGTAGCGTGGAATCTAAATAGATCAAGGTAACAATATTTTCGACAGTTTGTTGTTGTTGTTGTTTTTGTTAGTTATCATAGGCCAGTTTTAAACTTATGGAACTCGGCATAAGTTGATTGCTTGTAAATTTTAAAGCATGATGAGATTAAATCACATCTAGCTTTAAAAAATATTTTAATTTCATATCTTCAATATTTTTGCCATTCGAAAATGAATCTACGGTACACACAACAGAAACTTGCCATCGTTCTTTTTGCGGGGTTGTTGATAAAAGTATATTTAAACAAGAGGAACCTTCCGGAAATTTTCAGTAAGTGATAAAGAGTGGCTTTATTACACAATTATCACTTGATTTCCATTGTAAATCCTCCTAACAAAATCACCTTCTTCGCCCTACACTTGTGAAGTTGAACTGCAGTACATTGGTACAGAATACTGGTACACGAGTAGGTAATAGATAGCAGGCAAGCAGGTCAAGCTCTCCACCTTAACGGGGGCAATCAAAGCAATCAGTGCCAAGTCGTAGTTGAAGGACTGATGAGTTTATTTTAGCTAAAAATAACCTTTCTTGAGCAGTTAAATCAAATGCTATCTGGCATCCATAAAGCGGATAAAATTTCCATTATGGGCCGTAGATTTGGAAGTACATGTTTTTTTTGTAGATAGTACTCATAAATAGAAAGGTTTTACAAATTATTTAGTTGCGGAAATTAACAGTTCACGAGATATAATTTTTAAAGTTTCCATACAAATTGAAAAATAACACGCCATTTGCAAATTTTTAAGTTGGACTATTTTCAATAAGAAAGCTAGGCTGGGAGGCTGGGTTGTGGAAGTCGGATAGGCAGTCGCTCCATGTTAAATACTATTACTCAGCTGCATCCGGTGAGACTGAAATCCGACCCCAACATAGTAGGGAAAAGGCAAAGGCAGTTGTGAGAAGGCACGCAGCGCCGAAGAAAAATAAATTGAGGTAAGGGCCGGTGGTGATTCTGTCCTCAAGTCAATTCTAAACGGAAAAAAATCGCACCTCGTAACTACCTAACCCTTATTCTGCCGCGTTCTATATTCGTGTCCCAAACCGCAAATATTAAGACGTCCACCAAAGTGGGTCGGCATTCGGGTTAACTGGCCAGTTATAACCGTTTGTTATACGGCAAAACCACTGACATTTCACGTTTTATGACGACTGGCGACGCACGTACGAATCACTAGGTAAATGGCAGATCTACTTCGGTGGTATTTTGATGATAGCTAAAATGTCTTAGGCATTTTTGATAGGGACTTAGAACTAAAAGTGTTTGCTCTACTACAAGCCAGATGACATTAAAGACCTCAACTTTACTTGCAAACCCACATGACTGAAACGCGTAGGGCCAAAATGTTTAGTCCTGAGTATCACTCAATTACCTGGTGTCGAGAGTTTCTATGCCACCCAGGTGTCTCATTAGCAGTGCCTACAGCCGACCGTCGGACAGCCAAGTCATGGGTCTCGACGGCATATAACGCCAACTTAGAGGCCCATGAGCAGCATAAAACTCTGACACCAGCCCCCGTATTCACAAACACTTCGATTCGATTTGGATTCGGAAAGTCCTATGTCTATCCTTTTTTGCCATAGCGGAAGCAAGCGAAATAGACATACAACTTTTCGGATCGAAATCGAAACTACGCGTTTGTGAATACGGGGGCAGGTTAGGCACTAACTAGGCGATAAAGAATGATAAGGACTAAATCTACACAATACATTTCTAAGGCACTAAAAGCTGGTTTCATACTTCAGGCGTTTTAATCAATTAATGTGAGCAAATACGATTAAGGGTGGATTACATCACTGAACACAATCAGCATAAACTGCATTCAAGAGCTGTCAGTGTCAATATTCCAAAGAAATTAAAACTAATTGCGCTTAAACGTGGTTTAAATGTGCATATCACGTTCAGCTACACTGGTGATAGGTGTGAAGTCAACAATAAGAAAAATTTAAACTATTAACTCCATCTCCGAAAATTTCAGTAAACCTAGCCCAAAATTCTAGCCAGAACCTAGCATTGGCAAGTAGCACCGCAGTTAGGCGGTCAGCAAGCGTCGAGTAAACAAACAACATTTGAACCAACAATGCGTGTTTACTGCGTGGTTCGGAAATAGATCGGTGTGCGCGCGCAGTTCAGCGCAACGTTTTATAGAGCTATTATTTGTACGTTGGCAGTAGACGTTGTGGTTTCTATGTGCGAATATTATTACTAATTGTTTTAACAGAAGGACTATCTGATTTTACTATATTTTATAACACCTCATCATCACCATCTGCCTAGCCTTATCCAAAGTATGGTGAGGTCCGCTTCCAGTCTTACCAGTTGGAGCGGATAACCAGTATTTTACATGAAGTGACTGCCAATCTGAGCTCCACAACCCAGTTAGTACTGGGTAATACGATAACTCTTGGCTGGTTATATAAGACCTAAAGGTAACATTAAGGTGTTCAGATTTTTTAACGGATAACAGTGATAACAAACGATTTTTTTAATTTTCACGATGTCAAGTTTAGCATATAAAGCAAGACCACAAAAAACATAGAAAGGAAAAATAAATAAAGTAAATTTCCCGAAGAAAATTCATTGACTGAAATGACGAGTTGAGTTCCGATGGCTGCCATAGGTAAGCCTGAAAGTCTGGCAACCAGTCTTTTCAAAGTGTATTATGTTACGCAGTCGCTTCAAGTAAAACTATGGAATTCAGTTAAAACTAGGAATACTGGAATCCGCCCTAACATAGTAGGGAAAAGGCTAGGCAGATGATGATGAAACATGGAGTTCATTGAACAAGCAAAAAATCCTATAATTCCCAAGATTGAACATCGAAAACCAGTCTAGAAACTCACTGGAAACATTCCTTAAACCCTCAAACGTGGGTAGGCCATAAATATTTGCTGTTATCAAGCAGAAACTCTAAACAAGATTATTTGTATCGATACAAGACACAAAACAGACACGAACAAAGCTGCGGAACAGCCGATATTGTTTTGTTTTGTTCACAAAAGTTAGCCGGGCTTGAAAACAGGGATTACGGACGAAGTGAAACATGCTGTGGGATTTGCTGTGTTTGACACTTTTAAGCGGCTCAGTAAAAGTTACGCGGGTTTATAAAAGAGCCTCTTTCAATGGCACAGACACTATATCGTACTGGATAAATTAATAGGATTCATCATAATCGGCCCACGCGTTTTGTCTCTAGAGCACCACCAAGGAAACAAACATAAAAATGCATATAGGCTGATAAACACATTACCCTCCTTAATCGCGTAAATAGGAAAGGTAGGCAGTTGCAGTTCCCAGTAGACATATGGCTGTTCCACAAATGCGTTTTAAAGATACATCACATCCACTTCACCATCATACATCTGCTTAACCTTTCGGGGAAAACAGGCGTGATATTATATAAATTATGCCAATTTTTAGGTACGTCTTACTCCAGTTTGCTAAATTGCCAACCATCGAGCTCCTGAAAGCCAGGCACAATAGTGGTAACCAGACAAACGCGAAGGAATCAAGCTAGCCAATGAAACTCAACAAGTCCCGGAGAAACATCCAATTGCTTTGAACCCACAACTAAATTAGTCAGAGAAGATCAGCGGTGGAAAAAACAAAGTTGTTATATCAGAAAGATGCGCGCGCAGTAGCTTTTACTTTTGTGCTCATCACAACAAAACAATCAAGGAACAGACCTACCTGCGCGTTAGGACATCTACTTGACCGGATATTCTTAAGTGGCCTAATTCTCTTGAACTGTTTGCCAAAAAGGAAGATCTATTTATAGTTTTTTTTTGCACACCTACGCAGTAAACTAATACAAAACATACTGACATTTATTTAAGGATAACTAGAGACATTCAGTCGACAAAATAACAGTTACCTTAAGCTGGTTGGATTTTCAATAGAAATGCCAGCCTATATATATATGGTTTTGTTTCCAATAACGTGTCCACCGTATCTACTAGCCGTATTTACTAACCTCCAGTCAATATAGTTAAAAAAATAACAAATCCATAAATGTGGCAATATAATTCAATATATAATTTTTTATATAAGGTTATAACTAGCTTGGATAAAGGGCTACCGGCTGTCGCGCTATACATGGACATGGCAAAGGCTTTCGACCGTGTCGACCACAAGATCCTCTTATGAAAGATGTACGCATATGGTGTGAGAGGTACTGTGTTCTAACTCTTAAAATCATATCTTAACAACAGACAACAATTTATAGAAGTAAGGAGTTTAAATCCCACTACTAAAACAGAAGAAATATATATACTTCTGAATCTGGAACTGTTTAATTCGGCATCCCTCAAGGGAGTATCGTGGGTTCTTTATTATTCCTTGTTTAAATAAATAACATGCTTTCGGTAACAAATTATGACATTACACTATTTGCTGATAATATCACTGTTTTATTCGTTAAGGATAGTGATAATTCAATTGATCTTAAATTTTACATTAACCAAACAATATTATGAATTATGGACTGGCTTAAAATGAATAATTTAATGATTAACATTACGAAAATAGGAACTCCACGTACGGGTACTTTAAAAATCCATTACCTATAAAGCAATATTGAGGAAACTGAAATTTATTATTTATAGTATACGTAAATGACTTGCCAAAAAAGATAAGTTCGACCTGTATTTTGTTCGCTGATGATGTTTCCCTATTATTTAAAACGCCAGCGAATGTTGACCATCTAGCTATTTTAAAAACTTTCACAGAAACTGAGCAATGGTTAAACGAACATAACTTAGAAATAAACCTATCTTAAACTAAAATATGCCAATTCAGAACTTACCAAAGAACCCCAATCAATGTAAACATATTAACACAAAAAATTAAATTAGAAGAAATAAATGAATTTACACTTTTAGGCCTAACATTAGACTCAAACCTAAATTGGAAGAAACATATAGAAAAAACAAAAGGAAAATTGTCCCAATTTATCTATGCGTTAAGCATATTGAAACGTAACACAGACTATAAAACCGCCTTATCAGCCTATTATGCGTACGCCTACTCCTGGCTAAATTACGGTATCATTTTGTGGGGAGAAAGTACTGACTTTCTGGACCTCTTCATTCAGCAAAAGAAATATATCAGAATATTGATGAACATAGATCAACGAGAGAGTTGTAGGCCACACTTTATTAAACAACAACTTCTTACACTACCAGCAATATACATACTGCAAGCTTGTATATTCGTTAGAAAAAATAGGCACCTTTTCAAATCTAATGTCGAGCTAAATGAAAACTATAACCGACGGAACAGGAATAGATTAATACTACCCATCACAAACTTAAAAGTTATCGGGAAAAGCCCACACTCAAGACTAGCTAATATCTTTAATAAGCTGCCTGAAAAATTAAAATCCCTACCAAATGACTCCATTTTCTCTAAACAGTTGAAATCTTTGCTAATGAAGAAAGGCTACTATACCATAGAGGAATTTAAAACTGACAAATTGTGAATCGATCGACCCTGTAATAATATTAACTTGACAAAAATGTATAATGACTAAATTTTTAAATAATATCTAATAAATGATTGATTAATGTTTTGTATAATTAATGTAATATTTGTAATGTTTCTTTTTCTTTTTTTTTAATGTAATATAATTGTAATAATCAGAATCAATATTATGCATATTATGTACTTGATTTAATAATTAGTTATATAAAATATTTGTAGTGCCCTTACAGGGTGCATGTCTTAATACTGTGTCATGAAATTTTAATGCATGCCTACTACCCAGTGTTTTACATGTGAGCAAATCAATAAATAAATAAATAAATAAATACCTATCAAAATTTTTAGAATAGAATAGAATAGAATAATATTTATTTGCTTAAAAACATGGTATAAAAAGATGGTAAAATACAAACAATAACTAGAGCAACATGTTTTTGCTTAACAGTGATAAGCGTACAAATTTACACAAGCATATTTTTAACATTTACTGTCTAAGAAGTCTTTTACACTATAAAAACTATGACTACACAACCATTCATGCAATTTATTTTTAAATAATCTCAGATTCAACGCCTTGAGATTACTTGGTATCTTATTATATAAACGCACACACATAAATATGGAACTTTTATTATATTTAGCCATTCTTGGAAGGATATCTAGCACGAGCCTGTGAGGGTCTCGTCGGTTACGAGGATATAATTCATCTGCCGTACTAAATAGTTCCTTATGTTTTCTCACAAACATGCAAGTTTCATATATGTAAAGACACGGTAGCGGTAACAAGCCAAGCTTTTTAAATATCGCTCTATTGCTCTAATGCATTTTTTCTGAGCAATGAATGCTCTATTTTGATCTTCTATAGATCATTTTTTCTATGGATCTTGAATAGGGCTTCATATTGACAACAAACTTAATTGGAAATTTCAAATTGAGCATGTCTGCAAAAAACTGGGAAATTTTTCATATGCACTTCACAGATTGGGGGAAATAGCGAATCAGACTACTTTACTAACAGCTTAACACGGTTACGTTAGCTCTGTCCTCAGATACGGCGTTATATTCTGGGGCAACAGTACAGACAAGGAGCGCGCTTTTATTGCTCAAAAACGTTGCATCAGGGCTATATTTAACTTGCATGATACTGACTCTTGTAAGCCATTTTTTAAAAAGATGAACGTTTGCACTGCTGTGTGTCTATATATATTTGAGGTTGCAGTATTTGTCAAAAATAATATTGACATGTATAATTACTATACGCACGGTGTAAGGATAAATTGCGCCCAGTAGCTATGTTTTGTGCAGCTTCACGCATCTTTAATAATATGCGAGGGCCTATTAGAATAATAACGGAAATGAGAAAATCTAAACTAATATTATAAAGAGGAAAGATTAGATTGTTTGTTTATTTGTTTGTATGTTTGTTTGCATTGAATAGGCTTCGAAACTACGAGTCCGATTTGAAAAATTCTTTCAGTGTTAGATAGCCCATTTATCGAGGAAGGCTATAAGCTATATATCACCACGCTACGACCAATAGGAGTGGAGCAGCAATGAAAAATGTTGTGAAAACGGGGAAAATGTGACGCAAACGAAGTTGCGCCGGACAGCTAGTTTAAAATAATCTCCATGACCTGCTAGTAAACAAGTGCTACTACTCTATAATAGACTTCCTATCAGACTAATCACTGCTCCAATACAGTCCCCCTCAGTCATGATGCGTTCGGTAATCCACTGATGTGTACCTACCATGATTCATTCTGTTTTATTTTTGTTTTTTTTTTTATATGTTATGCGAAACCTTATTAAATTTTAACTAAGTATAGTGTCATTTTTGTCATTCTTTTTATTATTTTTTTATGTAACTATTGTTTGCCCGAAAGGCAGGACGTTGGTGATCACAATTTAATTATTTATGATCTGTTTTATGTTCCTACCTATGACCCGCAATAAAGATACTGATTGATTGATACTTTCTTGCTGTTTAAATATTTAGTGTATTTACAAGAAGTAAATACACTAAATATTTAATGCAAACAAAGGTACGAATGTTTGTAAACATAAACAATCATATTTTTAGGAACAGACGCCACATGTTGTTTTCCTGAATTACAGAGATTTTCTTATATGTCGATGACCTTTAGTTGCAATGCTTATTTTATAGCTGCGTTACGAGCGTTTATTTTGGTAGATAGGTAAAAAGATTTTACTCTACATGAATGATTTACAGTATAATGCAACATAGGTATACCTACCCTGTATATAACTGTACATAATGCTGTCACCGCGCTTCGGGGAACAAATGACTTCTAAGACACAGTTTTTTGTCTAGATCAGAAATCAAAAGTTCGTTCATAAACTGTATTTGTTGTACAACTTAATCCTAGTCACTATAATTATTGTTATAGTATATTTTTATTTTAAATTAAATAAAATAAATCACGCTAAGTTACCGACTTCGGGCGGTAACTGGGAATATTTTATGGAAAACCTAATAATATTTATATTGAGACCCAGGAGCTCATCAGTTGCACTTGCTACCACTAGACCAGATCCTGATGGCTAAGGTTCAATTTTGACCGGAACCGTAAGTACTAACCGAAGCGAACCAACTGGGTTTCAACTCATTGAAAACGGCAACAGTCAGCAATATCGCAATCTACGAAATCTTTAAGATAGAATTAAAAGAAGAAGAGCGTTGTAGATCACTTTTTTTTTTTTTTAAGATTAACCTTAACAAACACTCAACTGACAATGGTCCATAAATCAATCAAGATAAAAATGCTATCAAAAATGAGAAACCAAACACGTCAAACTACAGCGTAGTGTTTATTTTAGGCACAGATCTATATCGAAGTTGTGACCTATAAACTAGAGCTAGACTTGCAAACTAGAAGTCGATACTATCTGTTCTATGGAGCCCTATCAACCCCATTTCTTGATGTTTACTCGGAGACTTGGATCCGCACCATCAAAAGTCATATATTCAGATTAGGGTGAAAATCAGCATTTTTTTGGTACGGCAACCTCACTTAAGACAGTTCCCCAAAACGCACGCCCTACCCTAATTCTTAGTGTTTCAACTGGAGAAGATGTGGTGGATCAACCGCCCAAGAACACAAATAACTTGCCTATTTTTTTCCGGAAAAGCCAAACGTGAAATAATTCTGAGCAACTGTACTTCTTGGAGTCAAAAGATATAAACCCCCACCTAATACCCCGCCCTATTTTTCTCATCTTTCCATTGTTAACTTTCCACAAGAAGCCTTTTATGAGATCAGGTTTAAACTATAGGAAATATATATACAAGCTGTTGTTTTGCATCCTCGTCAAATTCTTATTTTTATTTCTTTACGGGAATCGGTAAGTGTGAACCACCCGTGTTTTAAACGCGGCCCGTCTGATCCTCGCCCTAGAACCACGCTTTCACACATACAAACAATCGCAAATCTTTATTCGATAATTTCTTATTCTCTAAACTACGTTAATAGGGTTTTTCTGAAATACTAACAAACTTAAACAAATAAAAGAGACAAACAAAAATTATTGATAAACTCTTTTCAAATTTAAATTGATTATATGTATAAGTCTTTCATGACAACTTGCTGAATTTTGACGAGGATGCAAAACAATACCTTGGCAAAGGGGATAAGTAACCAAGTTCTTATACTACTAGTACGAGAACTTGGTTACTTATTTCCTTTGCAGACTGTTCAACAATTTTCATATTTTATCGTGTCGGCCGTGAGCGACGCAATAATTGCCGTGATCCAAAGACTAGCCACAGCCAGCAGGTTGCTAGGGAGGCATAGGTTACTATTGACCTAAGTACGTCGGGGGCTTTAGGGCACCAACAGAGGGGGCATATTATAGTCTCATTTCTTCACAAAAAAAAAATAGTTTAGTATGCATAATTTTACTACAAAAGAGTTCCACAATAATATTGTGTTTATTTTCCATATTGAGGTAAATGTTATGTCACATCCTGAAACCGCAACCGCCAACCAAAATTCGGATAGGTTGCGGTTTGACACAGGCTTGCTACTCTTACCAAATTATAGCTGAAAAGATCCTTTTCGATTAAATTTGCTTTCAAAAAGATCAATGTTGGTAAAACTAAATCTTTGTCTTGCTAATGTCCAACGATGCATGTGCCTATACGGCAATTTCTACAATTTAATACAATAAAACATCAGTATTTAACAGCACTTAATCCAAATCTGAATAATCAAAAACCTTCTGACAATAATATAAAAGCAGGACCCTACAAAGTTTTAAATACAAACACGAACACAAGTTAACATGTACTAAAACAAGCGACTAATTCGACGTAGGTACACACACGGCTCGCCAAAAGGCTGAACACAAACATTGTATGGGAACTGCTGAAAACGATCCGTCAGGCAAACATGGCGGACGTCCATACGAGGTATACTTTATATGAAGTACGATCGTAACTGAATTAGATTACTTTGTTAAAGTTTTCATTGCAAATAGTTGCCGCCAATCTGTGGTGTATGTGCCAGTTAACTGGTAGTTTTCTTGGACTTAGACAAGATGTGCAAAAATGTTTGTATTTGATGTCTTAATTCCATAAATACTTTGATTTTCAATTATTATCCAATAGCTGTTGGACCCCGACATCGTTCGCGTAGAAATTTCATGTATGTGTCCGAAAAATAAAGTAGCCATGTGCTATTCCAGACTCTAGATCTATCTCTGTGACAAATTTCATCCAAATCCATTCAGCTGTTCTGGCGTGATTGACTAACAAACATCCATACTCTCAAACTTCAACATTAATAATAGTACGAAAATGAATCCTCAACAAAAATACATAATAGTTAATGGTTCCTTAATTAGAGTGCTGTCGTCAGCAAATAATAATAACTTACGAAAAATTAAAATTTTGGAAGGTTTTTTGAAAACCTTCGTAAATGCTTATTTATTTATACGAACACATCATCATAGCATCCAAAGACGTTCACTAACATACGTCTTATGAAAATGTGAGATTTAAAATAAAAACACAAGAAAAACCACAGCTAGTGTTATCGTTGTAGCAACTCCGAACATCTACTAAAAAAGTGGTGTATGATTGCCTAGCTCCAATACATAGGTATCTATACACTGTCCGGCCGCAGTGTCCGGAATGGCCGGGGTTAATTGGCGACCACTCCGACATCCATCCCAGCCCAACTCGAATGGAAATCACAACTGCACGGGTAAGAATAAAAACTGGATGGATCAATTTGCATGCTTTTGTTGGGTGTTACATAGGTTTTATTGTTGTTGTACTTTTTTAATTCCTTGTGAAGAGCTGTATTCCAGTCGTATTAATATTTATTGATTCACTTATTATTAAATTACTTATTAGTAAATTCTAATGTGTTTTTGATGAAAACCGCATCAAAATCCGTCCCGTAGTGTAAAAGATCTAAGCGTACAGGCGGCGGAAAGCGCCCTTTTATACAATGTATAGCATTAACTTGGTTAAAGAATAATTACCATGGAGTTTCTTGGCCATAGTTCTCCAAACGAAACTACCTTAGCGAATGGGCAAGTAAAATCGATTCTGTTTTACCAAACATCGAGATTTCTTTATTGCATGTAGGTTTAACATAGAATGTCTATATTATTATAGACATTATTATTTATTATATATAGACTCTATACAAAACAACCATAATAAATTCTCTAATTTATGGTGGAAACCACATCAAAATCCGTTGCGAAGTTTAAAAGAAAGACGAGGACGAGACACGAAAAATGACATTTATAATTTTTACGAGTGTGTATAGATATAAAATACAGAGACGTGTGCCATGCTATGGTATAGTTTCTATATCAAAATCGTGAATAAGAGCTTACAATATATCATCTTAACCAGACCCCTATCTTTCGAAGGATAATTATATTACCTTCAAAAGGTCCTGTAACAGATCACCTGACTCTCACCCTATATCTTCGATAAAATATAGCCTGGGTGCCCGATATTTCTACGTAAAATATCGAGGGTAATGTCAGTTCATCATATTTCTCCTCGTCAATAAGATGTCAATATAATAAAGCTCTCCCGCCCTCCCAGATTATTGATTGACGCCTCCTCAAATTGTATCTCGAAATAAACTGATACGGTGTCAAGTTTAGCAATTCTTAGGGAACGCTACTAAATAAAAAATAAATAAAAAGCCTTTCATTTCTACCATAACTACTTAGAACATATATAAACTTAAGACAACTGCTAGGCAGATGCATAACATCTGTCCAATTATGTTGGGGCTGCCAGTCTACCTGATGATTTGCTACTCAGTACCTAGGTATCACGATCTGCTTGGCAAGACTGATTGTCACAGACTTTCGGTCTACGGCTACGACAGCACGGAGGGCTAGGTAGGAGGGAGTCTCGGTGTGTAATGAATGTTTACTCAGCCATAGACTGACCTCGGCAAGCGTTTTTTAACCCAGCAGATTGAGTTAAAACTTAGCCTCGAAGACGTTGGTTACTCAAGCATGTGTTAACCTACTAAAATTTAGTTTCAAATTAAAGAAATGTTAAATTAAAGAAATGTTAAATTAAAGAAATGTTAAATTAAAGAAATGTTAAATTAAAGAAATGTTAAATTAAAGAAATGTTAAATTAAAGAAATGTTAAATTAAAGAAATGTTAAATTAAAGAAATGTTAAATTAAAGAAATGTTAAATTAAACGCGTTTCATGCCTTTTATTGTAATGAGAAGAGGTGAAACGCATGTCACAAGAAGAAGATTGATGGAAATGAATGGTGATGGATGAAAAGTGAGAGGAAGGCCAAAGAAAAGATAAATGGATGGTGTGAGGAATGATATGAAAGGAGTAAATGATGCCGTGACGTCGACAGGGGAGAATGAAGGAAGAAAACGTGTTGCGCCGACCCCAAGTAGAATAGGACAAGGACAGGAAGATGAAAAATTTAGTTTAAAATTGCTTTCCCTATCGAAATAAGGTTTGCGGTAAGAAAACCCAATCTGGCGTAGATTAACTACATTAATAATGTAATTTTGTTTGCAGTAAAGAATAAGAATGAGATTTTTCAAGAACTGTCATTACATACCTAGCCAAATGTCCTTGATGGAGCGATGCACTTAGGTTCTTACTGCGTATTTAAAGTACTAAGGTACGTATGTATTGAATCGTTAGTATATAAATGTTGCTGTTACGAACTTGGCAACTAAGACTATCAATAACACTTGTAACGGGATATTTACCATGTTTATTATTTGTTTTGAGTTTCCGATATTTCAGCGCAACAGCGCTGAAATATCCGTGTACTATATAGTTTATCCGTGATCATGGCGTTTGCAACAGCAAACGCCATGATCACGGATAAACTGAAGTAATTGCGGGTGGGTGTTTCGTCATCTGCCTAGCGTTTTCCCAAACTATCTTGGGGTCGGCTTCCAGTCTAACCGGATGCAGCTGAGTACCAGTATTTTACATGAAGCGACTGCCTATCTGACCTCACCTCCACAACTCAGTAACTGTGTTTATGAGCAAACAAACAGATCTATCCCGTTACAAGTGTTATTGATAGTGTTAGTGACCATGTGAGTTTAAAAACTTTGGCAACTAAGATTGTTGTTTAAACAATTTACGAGTATATTTGCTCAGGTGCTTGTTTGTAGTAATGTTAAAGGTTACATAAAGGAGTGCAAAGCTGAAAGTTTTGGACAAAAATCCAGTTGCGATGAGAGCTCTCAGCTTCTAAATCTGTTCTATCTTCTGAATCGTACACTTATGTTTTTTTTTAATTTATTAATGCCCATGATGATTAAGGGGGCCAACTGTTGCTTAAAATATAAGTTTACGTACGTACGTAATAAAATCGGTCAAGTGCAAAAGGTTCTGGCGCAATTTGCCAGAACCTTTTGCACTTGACCGATTATATTTGGTTAAAAATAACGAATAACTCTAATCTCTAATAACTCATCAAGTAGTTATTAGGTCAACAATTTTTAATCGGATCAGTGTGCATTAAATAAACAAAAACATCACTTATTCATAAATATTATTTTATATCTCACCATCATCACATCCTTCGTTTTTCTTATAGTATTTGTAGATTTGAAATATAAACGACTAGCTGTCCCGCGTAACTTCGTCTGCGTCACATTTTCCCCGTTGTCGCAACATTTTTCATTGCTGCTCCGCTCCTATTGGTCATAGCGTAATGATATATAGCCTATAGCCTTCCTCGATAAATGGGCTATCTAACACCGAAAGAATTTTTAAAATCGGATCAGTAGTTCCTGAGATTAGCGCGTTTAAGCAAACAAACAAACAAACAAACTCTTCAGCTTTATAATATTAGTATAGATTTATAAAAACTCCAACTTTATGATCATCTTTTATTTTAGGACTTTGTGTTGTTTTTTTATTGCATTAGCAGCTGAATCTATTTTTTGTTTTATTTATATAACGTTGTCGTAATATGTTGCATATTACGACAACGTTATATAGTTATATAGTTAGTTATATAGTTAGTTACTAGAAATGAGTGAAAGGTGACTTTAGTTCGAAACACAGCGTAACATCCACACCTTAATCCTGCAACGGATTGGCAAGAGTGTCTCAACAGTACACCCTTATTTCGCCAACATATGCTTTTAAGTTTAGAAAAGGATATTTCGCCATCAACCTATAAATCCTGACAAGAAAAAATCTTTATTGAAAAACCTTATAACACACTAACCGACCGGAAAATCAAATCCAAGAGCTCATGCTCAGCTGTAGCGTTTGCAACCAACGAGGACTACTCTAAACTACCTTAACGGAGTAACAGGAGCAGTTAATCTGAACCAGACAGTTTCTCCCCTCGATCAACTTGGTTGGAAGTAACCAATTATAATATGCTAATAAGCAATGCATTTTACTTATGCGCAAATTACATCATGGCGGCGGAAAACAAACGACTGATGTGGAAACTTTGTCACTGTTTGTGTTGGCAGCGGCGGTTGAACAAATAACTAGATATTTTGATGACTATCGCACGCTAATGATTTGTTTTTGTTTGTTTGTGACAAAATAACATGATGTGACCTTGACAAAAACACATGTAAAACGGCTTCACCAGTCTTCGCCAGTCATGTTTAAGTCATATGTGATAGGGGGCGAAAACTAAGCTCCACCCTGCTACTGAGAAAATTTTAATGGTAAAACTCAAATTACAATTTCTGTCCTGGGACCCGAAACCAAGACATCGTGCTCAATAGTCGCACTTGCGACCCCTGGACAAACGAGCCAGTTCTACCACGAAGCAACTTATGTATAGTCTATAAAAATATAATTCCACATGAGGGAATTGAATCCGTATCGCCGTACATCTAAAGCCAGCTCAATGTGTCCCAAACGTGCCGTCAGAACAGTTTTATAACGCCTAGCATTAAATTTTTTTCATCACACTTGCACGTAAACAGTATCTAAACATACAGGTTTACTTTGCCGTAATGCCCCATATAAAACCCTTGAGCTTTCTTTTTGTCATGAAAGCCACGGTCGGTAAGTATTTTTTTTTTAATTTTATCACAGCATACAGGTCTTGCAAGTTCAAGCAAGGAGTTTACACGCAATTGAAAAATTGTCTTAAAATGTTATCTTAACCTTATTAACCCCATCCGAATCCTTTGGTCCCGTTTGAGGGCCCCTTTTGGGCATCGCGCATTACGTGATCGCTGACGTCATTCTGCCGGCTTACACTTAAACTCTTATCGCCAGAGTTATATTAACGCTAATCTTAAACGGTAAACTGTATCGTGTTCTTGAATAATGGGACCATACATTATTATATATACAACTCTTCCATAACTACTAGAGAATTATAAGTATCCCATGGAAATAAGATTGCTCGCCGCAAATAGACTGTTACCGTATTTTATTTTTGTTTAGTAAAACTACTGGATCTATTTACACCAAACTTTATAACTAACATCACAAATATACAAGTAATGTAATGACAGTGTTTTTTAGGAGTCCTACATACAATAATCTTTTAAGATTCCAACGCAAACGTCTTACTAGAATCGGCCATTTTAGAATTGCGCAGTTCAGTGCATGAAAATAATTGAAATATCAATAAATATGAATAGATATGCCTCGAATACATGAAATAATGAATTATCTCTATTTTTTACGTTGCTACTAATGTTTCCAATACCAAATTTCATTGTAAAAGAGTCAAATTCATATTTTCAATTTCGACTCACAAAAATCACAACAAAGAATTTTTGTTGGATAAAAACATAATTTTTAGTTATTTTTTCAAGCAAATGAGTATCTAAAAAGTTGCATTATACACTTATAACAAACTATACATTCACCTACCAAAGTTTATAACACATAACACAAAACTTTCACTAAATTTCCAATCACAATAACACCATTCCGCACACTGTCCGCCATTTTCGTTTGACATTTGCCAAAGACGAGTTTCTTTTTTTTTATAACTATTTATCGTATAACGTTGGTAGTGTTTGGTTTCATTTGAATCTTCTTCTAATTGGTCATAGACGTAAATTTTTACAAACGATTTTGATCCCTACTTCACGCACGATTAGAGTTTAAGTTTGCCGGTATGAGGGTAACCCATTTGGGTTCCTCGGGGTCTTAACGGCGGATGGTGTAACTAACCCATATGGGTTCCACGGTGCCGTGCAGGTATAGAAATTTCATTGCAATCTCGCTAGATGTTACTGAAATGTTCAACTAATGTTCTTAATAATAGTTTTTGTATCAATACTTTTTATTTTTCAAAATTATTAAATTTTGTTACACTCCGTCATGGCTGTATACCTACGTAAGTAACAGTTGCCCTTAACTTTTCTGAACGAAACATTTGTATAATCTGTGGTGTGGGCAAAAACCGCCATCCGCATAAAAAAAAGTTCACGTATTTCGTAATAATAGTTGTCCTGACTCGGTCGTGTATTAAGACTATAATTCATAATTATTTACTCGCGAATGTGATGAAAAACATTGTATGTTTCACGGGCGGTACGGGAATTACGAACCTCGACTCAGAAAGCCCTCAGTCTTCGACTTCGGGCTTCTACTAGAGCCTCGATCGTAATTCCTTACTTACCGCCCTTAATACACATTGTACTATATTATCTTGAATGTCATTCCTATCCCTCTAGTACTCATAAGTTTCATACCAAACCACTTTACAGCTATTTTACAGTCAAAACACGGGTGATGGCCGTTTTATTGACATTTAAACAATATATTGCTCTCAAGCATGTTGTTTTGTTGCTAAATGCATCAAAATTAATGGGGTAAGTACTTCAAGGCTGTGGAAACCCTGGACTACAAAATGTAAATATGTTTTTACACTCGACAAGTACCCAAAGAAACGGTTGAAAGATCAGACACCCGAAGCTTATGAAAGCTGTATTAGAATGTTTTGGAACGTTGGCAATATCGGATGCTAACAGCGCTTTGTTGATCTTTACAATACTTTTTGCAACTATTCAACAACAGCACCCATTTTCGACATTAACCGAAACCAAAAAATTCCAAAAAAATAATTTTGATTCCACCATTAAAAGTTGAAGTTTCGCAATAAAAAACTAGCAAAAAGGTTAGCCCTTTGGAAGTAACCTCAATACTTATTCCTACCAGCAGGCTTGCTGTGTTCCGGAAGTCGGAACTTAGCATCGCTGACTTTCTAGGAAAATTACAGGCTTCAAGACAATTTTCAACTTTGTCTCGAAAGTCATAGGTTGGGCCACGCATCTTCAAACTCCTTGAGCAGGTTACGGTGAGTTAGCTGCCACAAACATATAAACGTAAAAAATAAGTATACGTAACGTTTTAATTTGTTTTTAGAGTTTTAATTTTGTGGTTATTGTTCCTAGTGGTCCTGGATTCGATAACCGGGTCAGGCGAAGTTTTATCGGGTTTTTCCTTCCGACGAAATGTAGGTGTTCTATATGATTAGGCACAGGCGTACCTCTGCCTAGCCTTCCCGGAGTTACAGGGATGATATTTTGATGTTATGTTTCGTTTTAGTGCACAATCTAACCCAACAACGAATCACCAACCCTTAAAAAGGTAGGTACAATAATCTGTAGAAATAATTCTATATCTGGCATTAAGAAGCCTACGAGAATCTCGAAAATCCCATGAACAATTTAATTGACACCTTTTATCTTATCTACCTATAAAGGCCATAGATTTGGGTCACCAAAGGCCGGAGGTCGAAGCGAATGCGAGTTCGAACAAAAATACAAAAAAAAACTGCCCGGATTAAAATATCGGTAGGTATAAATCTTTTATGGAAAAAATTTGATGATTTATTAATTAATCTTTAGCTCTGTATTTTTAAATGGTAATTTTTTAGCGTCTTCATGTTCCATATTTTTTAATGATGAAAATGAATATGTTTTGCCTAATGGTGGGGTCAACTACATTAATCTTAGAAGAAAAAGAGACCAGGCATTAGGCTGATGAAATTATATTTAGTTGCAATAGTCAAAATATCATCAAATTGTAAGTTTCCATGAGTCAGGTATCGCATTTGTAAGTTTTCAGTGCCAGTAATCCCGTAATTACAATTTCGGTTGTGTAACTTCAACTTGTTTTAGATATTGTAGTCCAATAATTTTTATTCACACATAAATTAGAAATGAACCACTCATATCTTGAAGTGAAAAGTGGTGCATATGTAAAAGTTAAAAAAAAAAAACAAATAGAAAAATATAGAAAAAAAAGCCGTACACAGCAACGACGGCAAAATACTAAATCACAAATCTCCACAAATAGGAAATAAAGATAAACTTCCACCACAGTCGATAAACTACGCAAAACACATCCGAAAAATTCTAAATATATCCGAAACGAACACGTCAAAAGTTGCCACGAAACTACTCCAAATAGACATATAAAAAACAAAAATAAACATATACGACCTTTTTTGTCAAAATGTTATAAAAAGAGATTTAAAACTTTTTCTGCACATACCTGAACTCCTTTCTCCTCTGTTTCAGCCATCACTATGTTCGAATGGATGCTCTATAACGTTTGAATGTGGAACGTCCAATGCACGGGAGAGATGGGAATGCAATGAAGGAACCGCGGCTATGAAGGGAAGCCGTATACTAACTCAGACGGGCAGTTACTCAGAGAAACGCTTCGTTTGTTTGTAGCGTTTTCTATTGGAATTTGAAGCGTTTGGTTAGGATGGGTTTTTGTCCTTTTAAAGAAAGGTTTGTGGATGGGATGTATTTGCTTAGATGGCTAAACAGCGATTCAATAAAGGAATCAAGAAATATTTAAAAATATACATCCAAAATAATAATCTGAAGCATAAAGAGCAATACATACCGTAATAAAACAAATACTACGAACCAATAAATGAAGAAATTTGAAAAAAATAACATTACACGTTACACGAACCTTTTCGACCGTAGAGGACCGTTTAATACCTTCAAGATGGAGAATTATCTTTCCATTTCCATGATCCTTAAATTGTCCTGTATTACACACAAGAAAATGGAGTCATACCTTCACAGCTAAGACGATTAATTAACCTCTAAGAAAAATGAAGCAATAATCTATCAACCTGCTGATCAACTAGTCATATTGACCAGCAGTGGACTTTTCTTGTACCTTGTCCGAAGTACGAAAATGCATGAAACAGAAAACTCAAAATTTAAACGCAGTTGTTGGCACGCTGATATTTTTAATTATGCTTGCGTTTCAATATCTATTTGTGCGTTCAGTCTTCTCGATTGTTTAGCAAAGTCTATCAGTGAGCGGAAAATTCATTATGTGCACAAAACATGTATAATGTACACACATGATATTTTTATAATAACATGGTTACCATGGAACTCAATAATAAATGCAAATAAGATTATTATCTCCTTTACAGAATATTTCGAGCCAAGTGAAATACATGTTTGTATAGGCCGATCCACAGGAAGGTATTTATATAGTACCCAGGTTTATGGTAAAAATTTAAAGTAAGAAGAGTACTCGAGAAGAAAATTTGACAGTAAACAACGAACCGACAAGCTGGGGGACAAAAATGATGACGGTTGAAATCACAAAAATGGTATCAAATTAGGACCAGCCAACAAGTCTGCGTGCCATTAGTCACGTAGACTAGAGCAAAGAGTAACTGGGATCTAGCACACAAATGGGATGTAAACAATAAGGTTGTCTACGAAAACTATTAACAATAATGACTGCTGTAAGATGCAGACAGACATTATCATAACACTAGAACAAATCAAAGATGACACAGTCGTATTATGAAAATTAGGCAGTGACAACGACGACTGTACTGTGTCTGATAGGCAATCGTTCTATGTTAAAGGGGTGGGGGTTAAAAGCCTCCATGAAAAGTGACACGTTTTCAAATTTCGAATCAACCAGACCTGTGGAAGTGGCTTATATCCCTTCATCAACTAGAAAAGAGGTGATGATCTTCAAACGGCTGAGCAGATTTTCTTACGGACGAGCTACGATGCCATAGACAGACACACAGAAACACACGTCAAACTTATGACACCCTTCTTTTTTGGTCGTGGGTTAAAAATACCGGTATTCAGCTTTATAAAAAAAGTACGGCAAATGTCGATGAATTGGATTAAGAAACTGCAGATAAAGTGATTAATGAAGTTTTAAAACCAAGAAAAAAAATTGTGCGTGGAGTCCCTCCGCGCGGAAGAAGTGAAACTAAACGCAACAGTGCTTTCATACCCCCTCCATGGTACCGTTAAACGTTTAACGCAACCTTGTTGGAAGTCGCATAAAAAGTTTCACTTCAATAAATAAACATCAAAATAAGTTATCGAATTTTCTGTTTGCCAAGAACCTTCAAGCAAAATTTTTATGCAAACTTGTATATATATATAATAATATCTTTAACTCCTAAACAAGGTTAGTTACCTACCGGGAGTGAAGCGTGCTACCGTCAAAGTTTGCTACAAATTGATTTACCCTTTAGTTGCATCGCTTTTGGGAATACATCGGAACTGTAGTTTGGAGAATTGTAGATCCAATCAGTAACATTTAGTTAGGAGTGTGTTGGCTGGAAAGAGAATAAGTATTTTCTTTGATTTAAAAATATGTAGTGTGTACGTATTAACTGAAGTAATAAAAAAACTGTTGCCACTTTGATTTTGCAATTTTCCTATTCTAGGGATATTTTCGTCCGTTTCTTCAATGTCGACTAGCTGAACCTTCCCCGTTCGTTTTTCTAGTCAACATTTGCGTACCTATTACGCACTTACACAGAACCATTACTCAGTCCCGTGAAAATCATGACCACAACAAACCTATAGCTAAACCTTGTATCCTTGGTAACACTGGCCAGTGCATCCTCTAGTTTGTGTCCAATTGTACTCAATTCTGTTGTGTAGGTGGAGCTATTCCTGTCTCTGCTAGAATATCGCCCATATTCTTCTCTGCTTCAATGCATTTGATGGAGAGTTAACTATGTATAGACCATTTAAATCAATAGGGGATAATGCTGGGTAAAGAAAACGAAATTATATTTTGTCCGTCAGACAGGTAATACAAAAATATTGGACACGTATTTTTTGTTTTATCAAAAAATCACTTAGTTAAAACTCATTGAAGTTGGAGAGTGGGGGCTCACTACGTCACAAGTAGGCATAAAATCACCTACAAGTGACGTCATGCGCCATTTCAACTCAATTTATCTCCGTAATTTTAAGACGACGTGAAAAAAGAAAAAATACGTTTTAGTAACTTTTTAGACCTATGTATGCTGCTTATGCCTATGAAGTTTCATTAAAACCGGTTCAGTCATTTCGGAAAATAAGGACTTGAAAGTTTGTATGAAATGTTGTAAGGCGTAAACGCTCTGCCTGTAAATTACGTGTTAATTACAACATTCTCAAATCACCATTGCACCCTTGAAATTTCCAATCATTGCTTTCCCTCCCAAACAAAGTGACTATCGAAGCTCGTAAATAACAGGTAGGTATGTGGTACGACTCTCAATTGCTTCGTAATTAGGTCGACCCGTAATTGCGGCGCATCCTTCCCGCGCCGGCTATCACGTAAGAATGAGGGATTGGAACATGAAGGCGAGGGGATGTCCATGTTTTATGTATTTGTGTACATTTTGTCCGGTATAGTGTTTCAGAAGACTCTCCGTAATTAATTGGTTCACGAGCTTTATAACCGCTATCAGGGAAGAGGCATTGGGTGGAATTTGATGTGGTCGTGACTGTTACCAGTCTTACCAAGGGTAAGGGTATCGTATTACTCAGTACTAACTGGGTTGTTGAGGTCAGATAGGCTCCATGTAAAATATTGGTATTTAGCTGAATCTGGCAAGACTGGAAGCCGATCCCGAACATAGTTGGGAAAAGGTTAGGCTGATCATAACGGTAAGTCTGCTACATCCCAATGCTGGGCAAAGCCCCATGAGCTCCAGTTCTTTAGATTCAAGGCGAACGTGGACTACCTCGTCATTGGTTAGTTAATCAAAACATGTTGTTTTGATCTCAAGTTTTTCCACTACCCTGTATCTGGGGATCAAACCTACTATCTTTGTATCAAACCTGTTTATTATTCTACAATTCATTACCATTTCAATGCTCTGACTCTCTTCAATGGATAGGTTAGAAATTGTTTGCGTCAAGATAAGACACACACACACAGACATAATTTGTAACTATTCTTACCTACTGTTACCAAAAATTGAATCATAGTTACAAGTTTAGTACAACTTTCATTTGAACTATGTACTCGCTAACACATAAAACAAGTCTTGTTTATAAAAGATAAATCACGAATAAATCGATAAATCCAACAAAACAAAATAGCATCGAGTATTAAAAATATCTTAAATCAGTTTGACGAAACTAGCGCCATCTACGTTAGTTTCACGGAAGCGGAAATTTCAGCGCGTTTGCTTTCCGTGAAGATTCAGCGGCGTCTGAATTTTCAGTTTAGTTTCGGAAGAAGCCGCTTGGCGGCGCTGTAAGGGTTAAAGTGTGAAGTAAAAATTTTCTTATGATAGTTTAAAGTTGTTGCATTTTGGAGTCCCATGTTTGATTTTCTTAATTTTTCAGACAACTACATTCCTGTTTTTGAAGACAACATTCACATTTTATCGAACCATAACGCGACAGTGCTTCAAAATATTTCAAACTGAAATCGAATACATATAATAATATCGTTAATTGAGATTATATTGACAAACATCTGATTGAGCCCTTATTCGTAAAAAAGATTTTGGCGATGTCTTATTTTTTTGTAACGTTACTGCATAAATACTCGTAGCTCTAACTTTCTGACTAACTGATGAACTCTTTGATAATCCACAAGTATGTTTGGTTTATGTATGGTTTAATTGAAAGAAATTCTCAGAGTTGAGTTGAGAAAAGAACGAACGAGAATATTCGCGGGAAGGATCTCGACAATTCCACACAAGAGCTGAGATTCACAATTACCTTCGTAAACGGTCTCCTAAACAATAAAAAACCGATTATGATCCACTCCAGCTGATTTACGATTGCACCACGTGCAGGACTGATGACTAGGAGACATCCTATTTAACCACGATAAAGGCACGACTGGAGTTAGGAACCATAGATTACTAGCGAAGATAGGCTGCAGCCTTTTTGGGTGAGGGTTTTTGTCTTAGGAGAAACGTGAGCAAAGATTGGAATGTGGCGCCAGTGACAAAACATCATCATCATTCTCTTGCCCTTATCCCAATTTATTTGGGGTCTGCGCAGTATGACTTCTTCGTCCATACTTCTCTATTACTTTGTCATCTCATCAGACAAAACAGTAGAAAGGATATCGTTGGGCTTGTAATGAACATGTGACTAAAATTTAAACGATTTCCTGACAACTTTAGTCACATGTGTTTATCTCTCTTCATCACATGAGACGAGGCATCAAATTAATGTGACTTAGAGTGATTTTTATTTATAAATAATTAATCGTCATCTGCCTAGCCTTTTTCCAAACTATCTTGGGGTCGGCTTTCAGTCTAACCGGATGCAGCTGAGTACCAATATTTTACATGAAGCGACTGCTTATCTGACCTCCACAACCCAGTAAATGGGTAATACGATACACCTTGGTAAGACTGGATGTCAGACTTTTGGCTTCCGTAACTATCACCATCCACGGACCAACCTCGGCAAGCACGGCTTAACCTTCAAAGGTCGACCCGTGCGGCTGTACTTATTTAGCCATGAGCTCCTCATCCTCCTATAGAAATAATTCATGATGGATGGGAAAGGAGAGAAAGGCCACAGAAAAAGTGGATGATGTCAGGACCGATATGAAATTGAGTAAATAATCGCGAGACGATTGACAGGAGGCTATACAAAATATGTGTTGCACCGAACCGAGGTAACAAGCGACAAGGGTGGGATGTTGAAGATGCTGATGGGCAATAGCCATGGTTATACATAATATGTTGCATAGAATGTTTTAAAAGGGGAGTTCCCCTTTTAAGGTTCGTAGGACAGCTACTGCTAGAAATTGAGACGGTGTAAAGGCAGAATGAGGATCTCAAACTCACCACAGGCCACAGCCAGTGTGAACTGTAGAAATGTATTTTCAGCGGAAATTTTTGCCGTTCCGCCCAGTTACGGAGAGAAAGGCGAAGCTAAATGCCAACTTTTAATACCTACTCACGGCAGCATATCGAAATGTATAATGGCTTTGGCCAAATCCGTCCTACAAATTATAATGCAGACACCATCTTGAATTTTGATATCTAGGTGTGAATTTGCGGAGAAAACAAGTGCATTCTGTTTTCAATTTTGTACTAACAGAAATTATCATCATTTAGCCCAAGATATCGGCTACTGTACATAGACATCCCCCAAACCACAAACAGTTTCTTCTCCCCAGCTAAAACACGGCAAATGGTGACGGGCAGGCGTTTTAGGAACTCCCTTATGCAAGTTTCACGTTTATAAAGTTAGCACCGTACTTTATAAACGTCAAACTTGCATGCTCAACCTGGTTTTAATATTCGTAGCAAAGAATTTGTGCCATTCCATTCTCACAAATGAACACACCTTATTCGTGCTAACTTGTCTCTTCCGACTCTTTGTCAGCTTCAACAAGTTGATTACATCACAGTGGGGGGCTCGTCCGTTTCTATTCTGGGATCTGGAGACATCCAGCGTAATTGGCCCGATGTAAGCCACTAGGCTATTTCCATTGTGCAACGGTGTGCCCACGTAATAATAGCAGTTGAGTACTTAGGGAGTAGAGGTCGGGCCGGCGGCGGAGGTAGAAATCCTACTTATTGTGAGTATGTACTTTTTGTTTGATTCAGAAAGTCATACTCCCCGGTAAGGTACAGCGTATCAAAAAAGTGTGCACTTATTTAAGGGCGTGATTTAGCCCATAAAACTGAACAACTTTCTTTAGAGGCCTCTAGAGGTATCCTAATCGATTATTTTTTTGCGGTTACAGTAACCGCATAAAAATAATCGATAGATCGATCGGCTGTACCAAGCTCTTGCACGTGCTACCACACCTATGTAATACTCGCTGTATTCTATTGACATGATGTCAGGTCTTTTTGTGTTTGACATGTTAATGTCGTGATGTTGATGAGGAGCTCGTGGCCAATTAATAACAGCTGCACGGGTCGATTATCAAAGTTGGTCTGTGGATGGATGACCATCATTACATCCCGAGTTTCCTCCATGCCTTGAAAAGCACGTTAAGCCGGTCCCGGCTGTCATTTGTAGATCTTTGACAGTCGTTACAGGTAGTCAGTGGCCCGAAAGTCTGACAAACAGTCTAACCAAGGGTTACAATATTACCAAGTACGAATTAGGTTGTGGAGATAAGCAGTCGCTCCATGTAAAATACTGGTATTCAGCTGCATCTGGTATGACTGGAAGCTGGCCCCAGCAAAGCTGGGAAAAGGCTAGGCAGATAAGTTTAAAACTTTGTCTACAAAGAATAAAATAAAATACTTATTTTAAACAATGTTGACAATGACGAATTGTTTACTCTAGTTGTAAAATTAGCTAATGAGAAAAACACAGAAGTGACTAGATGTGATGGATAGACACAGACAGTTGGACAATGAAAAACAGTAAAGATAGTCATAAATTTGGACCTTGGTTGGAAAAGTTGCTAGAAAAAAACTAAAGACAAAAACCAAACGAAGGAAAGTAACCCAATGATTTTAGTATTGTAGAAAAATAAAATGTTCAAACAAAAAATTCAACGCAGAACGGATGGCCGATGGGGCCGAAAAGTTCTGGAATGGCAACTGCGAACCGGGAGATGATGCGTTGGAAGGCCTCCCACTAGGTGGACCGATGACCTGGTGAAGGTTGCGGGGATCCGCTGGATGCGAGTCGCACGGGACCGGTCAATGTGGCGACACTTGGGGAGGCCCATGTCCAGCAGTCTTTCGGCTGAAATGATGATGATGATGATGATAAATTCAATAACTTGTCCTATTGATTAGATAAGTTTAGATTTAATGGTTTTTAAAGCACTTTTACTCAAAGGTCCATCTGATTACTTATGTTAGTACATATTATCAATTATTTTTAACATCATTCTTTTATTAAAATAACGAAAAACTATTTTTATTTATTTTGTTCAATTCTATTATTGATCGAAGGTTCAATTATAATAAGATTTGATGGTGTTCCTATCATGTTTCTTGGAGAGATTAGATCTTTATGATTGACCCTATCGATTGGTAGCATTAAAGTACAGAATGTTAGTTTTCGGATTTTAGTTGGTTTGATTCCCGTGTATGGCAAGCGAACATTCGAAAATCTTTAAATGCAGAAATGTTTCTTCAAAAAAATAGGATTTTTTTCTTTGAGTAAAATATGAGCCGTTGTCATCCCTCTACTGGGCATCTGCTTCTCCCATGACTTCCAAATCTTGCAATCTGAGGCTATTGTGGACCACCGTTGGTTCTAACCAGCTGCTCCCGCCATCTCCTGCGAGGACTACCGCGTCGCCTTCTAGCTGTCTGGGGGCTCTACATTGCGGTTATTGTGACCCACAGCACGTCGGGCATACGGCAGACATGGCTTACAGTCCCACTTCAGCTATCGGATTTTTGAGCAACGTCAGTACCTAACTAGGCTAACTATGATATCTAAACTAAAATTATATTGGAATTGTTTGTTGGTTTGTTTGTTTGTTTGCATTAAATAGGCTCCGAAACTACTGGTTCGATTTGAAAAATTTTTCAGTGTTAGATAGCCCATTTATCGAGGAAGGCTATAGGCTATATATCATCACGCTACGACCAACAGGAGTAGAGCAGCAATGAAAAATGTTGCGAAAACGGGGAAAATATGACGCAAATGAAGTTGCGCCGGACAACTAGTATAAAATATAGAAAAATCTAACAATATTCACCAATGATAAAAATACAGCAAAAGCGGAACACCCATAAACATGACTTATGCATAAAGTACTATCAATAAAGACGCTGTTATTCCAAGTCTAGACGTCAAATACACTAATCTAGCCGCAGACACAAAAACAACAACATTCAACATGATCCATTAACCAATTAACCATCATTTCCACAAGAAAAACATTGTGTTTCATATCGTCAATCAGTCAAAAATGCGACAATAATTTACTCTGGTAAACCAAACAGTCGTTTTAAAAACACCAAATAACTCTTGAACAATTGTATTACAGAAAGTATTTTTACAACTCAAACGGGCTTGAGGAGGCGAGGCTAAAAATAACTAAATCACTTCTGTCCTCTGCAATTATTCTATTGAATGCGCGGACGCAATTGAGCGCGGCGGTCTTACATGATGCGTAAACAACATGTACCTAATCTCGGGAATCATGTCAAATTAATCAATGTCAATCATCGGTACGAGGTATTACGAAGATTACCGAAGTGCCAATATTTTCTGGTTTAGTTATCCGGTCGTATGAGTAATCCTAGTCATCGTCCCGCTGCTCTTCACTACACCGATGTCTTCTCAGGATTTACTTTCTTCCTTTCTGATCATCTATTTCAGTACACCATAGCGTGTAGGGTTACCCTAATAATAATTTATCAACAGGTACACTTCATGATTCTTACGAAGAAGAAGATACATAGGTAGTAAACTCGTGATTTATGAAAATTATTCGGAAAAGCGATTCATTCCTTATGGGTTGACCTACATCACTTTAAATGTAAATGAGTTCAAAATAAACACAAAAAGAAGTTTCGACATGTAATCCCACTTCAACGTCATCTTTAGACTTGTGAACAGTAAAAATAACTTTGAATGCTCTGATATTTTGAATGTTTATTAGAGAAATGTAAAAATACAGATATATTTTTAAAGCAGCCATGTGAATCTGGGATTGAGCCGTGAACATCAGCAGTGAGAATCGGCAGAATAATGTAAAGCTGAGCATATGTAAATGATGCACATTTAGCACGTGAACATAGTGGTTATGGTATGTTTACGTGCTAAATACGGCCGATACGTCCTCCACCATAGTTAGGCAATTGATGAGAAGACTTATACCTTAGTATTTTATAGCTGATGGTTTTTTTTTTTTTTATTATCTGTAGGCCAGCGCTTGACCACTATCTCACCTGATGGTAAGCGATGATGTGGTCGACGGTGAAGCACGCTTGCCTAGAAGAAACCTATTCACTCTTGACTTAAAGACCTCTAGATTGTAGCTATCGGGAAACACAGACTCCGGCAGGGAATTCCACTCCTTAGCGGTACGCATTATAAAAGTATTCCCAAAACGCTTAGTGCGTATGTGTGGGATGTCCACCAAGTACCGATGGCGCATCGCCGTACGTCTGGTAGTCCGATGATGAAACGGGCTAGGCGGAATCAGATCATGCAATTCCATCGCACACTCCCCGAAATGTAACCGATAAAAAACCGATAAGCTGGCAACTCGGCGACGATGTTCAAGGCTCTGGAGCTTAGACTTGACCAGTGCCTCATTGCCAATGAGCCTCTTGGCCCGCTTTTCAATCGACTCAAGTGCATCAAGCTGGTATTTGGCAGATCCGTCCCAGAGATGAGAACAGTCCTCCATGCATGATCGAACCTGCGCTTGATACAAGTTGAGCAGCTGTTCTGGCGTGAAGTACCTTCTCACCTTTGCAAGGACCCCCAACTTTTTGGCAGCCTGTTGTGCTTTTGCCTCAATATGTGAGCCAAAATTGAGGGTTGATGTCAAAGTAACGCCCAGAAGCTCAAGATGGTCTGCTATTGGCACGGTTACATCTCGGAAAGTTGGAGCCGGGTGAAATTGGCTCTTTTTCGCGGAAAAAAGACACGCCTGGGTTTTAGCAGCATTAAAACTGACCAGATTGGCCTCGCCCCATTCGGAGACTGCCTGCAAGGACAGGTTCAAACGCTCACGCCTCACGGAGGGACCGGATCTGAGGCCCGGTAGCCCGTGCGTTAGACAAGTATCTCTCAGCAACAGTGCTGTCGTCTGCATACCCAAAGGTGCCGGGTCTTAGCAGATCGTTAATGTGCAGCAAGAATAATGTTGCTGAGAGTACGGACCCCTGAGGGACCCCGGCATTAATATGCAGTTGGTCTGACGAGCAGCCATCGATAACCACTCGAATGGACCGATCTCTCAGGAAGTCTGCAATCCAATCACACAGACCACCGGGCAGACCGAATGAAGGAAGCTTACCAATAAGGCTTTCATGCCAGACCCTATCAAAAGCCTTCGAGATGTCGAGGGAGACGGCAAGCGCTTCCCCGTGCCTCTCGATGGCCTCACTCCATATGTGAACGGCATACGCTAGAAGATCCCCAGTAGACCGATAACGACGGAAGCCGTATTGGCGGTCACTAAGGATATAGGCTTCTAGGTATGCTAGGAGCTTACAATTAAGTACACGTTCCATACTCTTACAGAGTATGGACGTTATAGAGATGGGTCTGTAGTTGGCCGGGTCAGCTCGACTGCCCTTCTTGGGCACGGGCTGTACGTTGGCTTGTTTCCAAGCATTGGGCACTTTTCCAGTCTCGTACGAAAGGCGGAACAGGCGTGTCAGAATCGGAGACAATTCAGGCGCACAGGTTCTAAGAACGATTGCTGGTAAACCGTCAGGGCCGCTAGCCTTGTTCACGTCGAGGTTGCGGAGCACCCTACGAACGTCTTTTTGATGGATGCGAATATCCGACATACTCGTCTCGCATCCATCAGGAAAAGGAGGGGGCCGCGCGTCACCAGGACTCAGACGTGAAGATTCCGCAAAAAGAGAGGCAAATAAATTTGCTTTCTCCTCAGCGGAGTGGGCCAGCGACCCGTCGTGTTTCAGCAGTGGTGGTAGTGAGGGACGGCAGAAGTTCGACTCGACCGACTTGGCCAGGAACCAAAACGCTTTACTACCTGCTGGGTAAGAAGCAAGTTTAGCCCCTATTCGGCCAATGTGGTCGAACCGAGCTCCTCGCAACACCTTCTCGCAGGACTTGGCCGCCCTGTTGAAGGCCTTCTTCTTCTGACCCACGTCACTCGCTTTGCGCGACCGAGCATCGACCCATGCCAGGTAGACCTCATGCTTGAGCGCGTCGGCGCGATAACAATCGGCACCAAACCATGGCCGGTCTTCGCTTGACGTTGTTATGTCAGAGAACGGAATATAGTACTCCATTCCCCGACGCAACACATCTGTCACGGCGTCCGCGCATGACAAAGGGTCAGCCGAAGAAAAGCAAGTAGGCCGCCATGGATAGGATGCGAAGAAAGATCGCATCCCATCCCAATCTGCTGACCTATACCGCCAAACCCGCCGGGTGCCTCTCGGGCTAGGATCGGGCGGGGAGTAGACGGACACAGCCTTCACCAGACAGTGATCGGAACTACCCAAAGGTGAAGTTATCGACACGGAGTATCGGTCTGGATCTGTTGTCAGCAGAAGGTCCAAGCAATTAGCCGTGTGCGAATCTACATCCGGTACCCTCGTTGCCCCCTGAACCATCTGGGTGAGGTTTAGCACTAGCGAAAGCTTACGCATCTCTCGCCCAGCATGATCGGTGCACTGGTATGGGAAAAGCCACTCCTGGTGGTGGGCATTCAAGTCCCCCAGTAACACTAATTGGGCGGAAGGGTACCGCTGCTGAGCCGCATCAGCCGCCTCACTGATGTACTCTGTGAGCCTGGTTGTCTCCTGATCTCCGCTGTGCGAACGGTATACACAGGCATAGATAATTTTATCCAGACCTGTGTCCACCAGTGTCCAAAGCGTCGTGAATCTGGAGTCCTCAAAGGTTACGGAGACGCCGATAGCAAGCGTCGTCACGAACGTACACACACACTCCCGCGCGTGGTTTAAAATTGTGCTCCAGGGTGTACCCTGGGTAAGATAAGTACGACACGTCTGACGGGCTCGCTATCTGCGTCTCCGTTAGGGAAAACAGCGCTGGTTTCTCAGTCTCTAGGTGGTAGTGGACTGCAGAGAGATTTGAGTGCAGACCTCTAATGTTGGTAAGGTGCACTTTGTGTGGGAGGGGGTGCAGCCGCTGTTGAACTCTAGTTTTATTTTTCCTTGCCATGTTATAAGAGTGAAGGGAGAAGAGGAGAAGGAAGTAAGACGAGGTTCCACGCAGCTAACCTACAGACACGCACTGAAAGGATGCCATCATTGGGGCACCAGTCTGGAGACTGCGGGGACGCCCGAGCCCCCCTGGAATGTCCATCGGGCCCTCCCAAACTGGTCGCCAACCAGCACGATGGCGCATTCCGGGATTTTTCGACAGTTGGCAGGGCAGCCTTTCGTGTGTGGCTGGCACACTACTTGGGCCCCCAACTACCTGCGGTCGGCCAGCGGCGCACCGTGCCTCGGATCCCACTACCCTCCGCGACTAGTATCCCGATACATCCATAACAGCGCGCGTCAGGCTGGTCTGCCTACAGTGGAACAGCTATCTCGACCCAAGTCCTCTAGTTGGCTACACCGAGCATCGTACCGAAACACGGCAAGGCCGCTTGGCGCTACGTCTTTGCCCGGTGGGTGGTCGCAAGCCTTCGGCCGAAGCCTACCACCAGTTAGTGTCACCTGATCTGCACCACCCAGGGACCACGTATAGGGAAACAAAGGGTACTCTCCTACGGACGTGGGTGACTCGGTCCCCAAAATTTCTCATTAATTTGTCTTTAGTTAAGTTTACTAACAATAGCGTTTAAGTGCAAACCTGTTACTAACAATTTATGGATCTCATAGTTGTCCAAAATAAACAGATTTTATTAATTTATTTAAATGTACGTCCTTTGTTTTTTTTCTTCGACCACCATCCCAAGTTGCGCTATCGATGTCTTCATATTTTCGAAAAGATGAGAACGTTCTTTTTACATTGTAGGGCCAGACGGACTAGACAAAATGACATTATATCAGCGAAAAAGGTGATGGAAAAGTCACATTATGTTTTATGCCAATCTTATTGAAAATCATAAAAATACGAAACTTTTTCAAACGCTTGCCCCGTTGGTCTAGAGACCGCACGCGCGACTGCTGACCATGAGGATCTGGGTCCGATTCCCGGGTCGGGCAAAAACGTTATTTGGTTTTTCTATCAGGAATTTCTCAGTAGCAGCCACGGAGTTTGGATATATGCCCGGTTGATGGCAATAGGCTCGCCCCCATCACATGGGACTTAAAATAACTGGCGAAATGTGGGTGCACTATTAGGTACAGCTCTGCCTAACCCTTCCGGGATTACAGGTGTGATGTTATGATATTTTCTTTGAAACGATTATTACTCGCCAAGGCCCTCTGGTGGTCACTTTAATAGCACCATGATTGTTAATTAAATCCTCAAAAGTGCAGGAGTACAGTAAGAGAGCATAAAGTAACACACGGCTTTAAAAAAATCATGATTTTCTACACGTGCTATTTCACGAACGTAAGCGTTTCCAGTTGATTATTTTTACGACAGGAATTAAAACATCAAACACACTAATAGATGATTGGATCCAACGCTGATCAGAGACTTGACGATGATTGATTGAAAGCATTTGATTTATTTCGTACGAATTGCTCTAAAGATGTGTTACACACACGTCTTCGACAGATAATCACTTGATAAACCAAACCTATTTTACCTTGGAAAACACAGGAAAACTATTTTTTATAAAGATAAAATATTGAAGTTCACTAGTCTTATATCAGCTATATTTACTGTGACAGAACGAGTTTTTAAAGTGAAAATCTAGTGATTTTTCACACAATTTCTACTCCTCGCAAAAAAAACGGTGTATATCAGCATATCTATAATTACCAGCTCGTCACATCACATCAAAGACTACTACCTCACATGAAACGCTTCAATAAACCCGACAGGTTCCGAAACTAGTTTGTGGTCAGCTCCAGGGGTCATAAATCGTAAATATAAACATTTTACACAACGCACACCTTTCGATGAACGAAAATATAAACATTTTAAACATTGAATACTCGTAAATTGTTTTACGGCAACGCTTCAGCGTGATTTTATATGAAATTGAAACAGCTCCCGTAATTTTGTTCATTCCATTTCATGGAAGTTTTAATTATGTCATTTGTGTCGTGGAAAAGTTATGGACGGTTTTTCTTTGATGAAAATTGCATGTGAATCTAAAAACTACGCTGAAGATAAAATTATGTTTGCTCTATTTGTGTTTTAATTTATATTTATATTATTTTGTTCAATGAATGATTTAATTAGTAAAAGTTTTTTTTTATTATTTGGGAGATGTAAAGTAATTGTTTAAGTGCAAACCTGCTATACAATTTATGGATCTCATAGTTGTCCGAAATAAAATGATATTATTTATTTATTTATTTACTACTGTAGACAACAAGTTTAATAACTGGTAACGCATTAACCTGGTAATCATTAGAGTTGTGAAGGTCAGATAGACAATCTCTCTATGTTAGTTATCAGGTGCATTTGGTTCAACTGGCAATCGATTGAAGTCGGCTTCCAATCCATAGATAAGGAAAGGCTAGGTAAATGATGCTACTCATCAACTGCCTAGCCTTTTAATAAGCTATCTTGGGGTCGGCTTCCAGTCTAACCGGATGCAGCGGAGTAACAGTATTTTCGAAGTCATGGATGTCAGACTTTTGGCTTCTGACTACTCGTAACGACTGTTAAAGATCTATAAATGCCAGCCGCGACCAACGGCTCAACGAGCTTTCCGAGGCACGGAGTAAACTCGCTATGTAATTATGGTCACCCATCCACGGCAAGCACGACTTAACCTTAAAGATCGACCTGTGCGGCTGTTATTAAGCCACGAGCTCCTCCCGATGCATCGACCGCAAGCTATATCAAATGATATTAATAACTTTCCCTATACTTATCATCTATGGCCACCGCAAGCCCTTAGGAACCGATCTTGAAAGTTGAAACCAGGAAAACAGATTCCCAATAGAAAAGCTACACGTTAGGTAAACGTGCACTAAACTAGAGTATCGTCCCTGAGTCAGTAACGTGCGTACGCGTATTGTAAACAAACCGTGTCAGTTTGTTTGTTTTTGCAACCAACGTGTGTTACTCGCACCAAAATATATTATATCAGTGCTCAAACGCTTTCTTCTGAGAGGATCTTCTTGCTTTTCGTCAATTTCATGTCAGGTCGTCTGATCGACAGTTGGTATTTTTAATCGACTTAAAAGAAGAAGGAGGTTCTCGATGAGACATATTGTTTGTTTATTCAGCTATAATAGCAGTGATAGCATAGTGGTGTAAGGCCCGGCGCCCACTACCGGTGGACATCGGTGCGGCTCGGTACAGCTCGGGCGCCTGAGAGCTGCGTCGGGCGACTTCGGGCTGCCTCAGCAGCCGTATGCATGTCTAAGGACACCGAGGCTGTCTTCGGGTAGCTCGGGTGGCATTTTCGAGGCAGACACATCGCAGAACAGTCATTTCGATCACCGCAAAAATGAGAACTAAGTCCCAATCTACCAATATAAATGCACACGCACAACTGTTTTCACGTATAACGTTACGACTGCTCTGCGATGTTTCTTCCGCCCGAACTATTCGGAGGCTACCCAAAATCAGCTACGGTGCCCTAAGGTGTGCTTACGACTGCCGAGGCAGCTCTCAGACGCCCGAAGCCGCCGTAAGGCGGCCGAGCTGTACCGAGCCGCACCGATGCCCACCGATAGTGGGCGCCGGGCCTAACCGTCTGACTGCCAAGTCATAGGTCTCGAGTTCAAACCCAAGGCACGCACCTCTGTTTTTTCGGTTTCATGAGCGTATTGAATAATATGAGCTCGTTTTCTAAATAATAACAGCCGCACAGGTCGATCTTTAAGGTTAAGCCATGCTTGCCGAGATTGGTCCGTGGATCATAATTACATACCGAGTTTCCTCCGTACCTCGGAAAGCACGTTTACCCGTTGATCCCGGCTGTCATTTGTAGATCTTTGACAGTCGTTACGAGTAGTCAGAAGCCAAAAGTCTGACATCCAGTCTTACTAAGGGGTATCGTATTACCCAGATACTGGGTTGTAGAGGTTGGATAGGCAGGCGCTCCATGTAAAATACTGGACCTCAGCTGCATCTGGTTAGACTGGAAGCCGACCCCAGATAGTTTGGGAAAAGGCTAGGCAGATGAATAATTATCGTTTGCTTCGGTGAAGGAAAACATAGTGAGAAAACCAGCAAGCCTGAGAGATATTTTTGGCCGGCGGCTTGTTAAGCCTAGTCTGAGGTACATGAGCAGTATAAAAACTCTGACACCAGGTTGCTAACCACTTGGTAAAGAAAAAAGATTCAGCTATAATTATGTAGAACCTTAGGAACCGTTGATGATGTTATGTCCACTTTGATAGGTTTAACAAGGACTTGTGTGGGAAGGACTAAGGACTTCCAATACAAAACACTCATCATCATCATCATCTGTTTATTTATTGTATTTTTTTTTATACTACAATTATGTATTTGTCGTAGTTTAATAATTTTTTTTTTTTCGTTAGACTCGGTCATCATGTAGGCAGAATATGGGTTTCGTGCAATGAAAACACACACGCACGGTACACTGCTTTTATCGAACTAACAAATAACTTGAAATTACAATCCAACAAAATAACACTAGGAACCGTGAATCGGGGAACCGTTTCGGGACGACTTGACTTCGCCGCGATCAGACACTCAATGTCGTCCTTGCAGCGAGCTCGAAACATCATGACTCTGTAGTAAGCGCGCTTAGTTTTGGGTAGACTGGTAAGTAGGTCGCTAGATGCCACATTTGGCGCGCTTTCGATTCATTCTGTATCTGTACTAATGACCGACTCCGACATATTTATGTTACCTTTGTTTAAAAACACTTGTCTTGTTCTGCCTGCAATTCTTTTTTGATACTAAAGTATGTTTGGGCTTGTATCACTGCCCTTAATACAAGTTATTTCATAACTTAGTAAGGGTGCTGGTTGCTACACCTTCCTGTTTTTAGGGTTCCGAACCCAAAGGGTCAAACGGGACCCTATTACTGAGACTTCACTGTCCGTCCGTCCGTCCGTCCGTCCGTCTGTCACCAGGCTGTATCTCATGAACCGTGATAGTTAGCAAGTTGAAATTTCTACAGATTATGTATTTCTGTTGACGCTATAACAACAAATAATAAAAACAGAGAAAAAAAAATTAAGGGGGCTCCCATACAAAAAAGTTTTTTTTTTCGTTTTTATAAATAATGGTACGGAACCCTTCGTGCGCGAGTCCGACTCGCACTTGGCTGGTTTTTCTTAACTAGCATTAAGTCAAGTGCACTTAAATATATTACTTTGTTATTTGATTAAATAAATAAATTATTATTAAAAAAAATCTTCCTGGCCTTGGCCCAAACTATCTTGGGGTCGGCTTCCAGTCTAACTGGATGCAGCTGAGTACCAGTATTTTATATTTTATATGAAGCGACTGCCTATCTGACCTCAACAACCCAGTAACTGGGTAGTACGATAACCTCTTAGTAAGACTGGATGTCAGACTTAAACAATACAAAACACTATTCCATGCAAAATCATTCGAAGGTGTTAAGGTTTTAGCAGTCTTTGTTTATTGCAAAAAAAAAATATCAAGATAGAACATTGACTAGATAAGGAATATTTTTGAGTTGTAGTTTTTGTGTTAGTCCGGGACATAAATAATTATGTAAGCTACGGTTTTATTACCTATATATTTTGCATTAAAAACAGCCTACATATTTTGCATTTTTGCACTAAAAACAGTGAAGAAATAAACGAGGAAAGTTCCTTTTCCCCGTACTCGATTTTATTGGCAAGGAACATGACTTGTTTGTTTTCAAATGTATATGCGGTAATAAATACAACGAGTTTAAATGCTCCTGAGCACGACATCAGCGATACAATAGTTCTGTTTATTTGTTTTACTCGTAAACTCGTAGCCACCTGTCGAATGTTTTCAACATGTTTATAATTCTTGTGTTAACGACATTGTTGCCCGTTTTCAGTAATACTAGGAGCCACCTAAATAAATTTTAACTCTGTTGGCTTTACAATAATAATAATAAACATTTTATTTCAGACTAAGTCCATAATTTGTTAGTAACAATGTTCTTAAACTTAATGTTAGTAATTAAACAAAACGAAATTTAAATTATGACATGAAGCCGCAACCACCTTTGCAGCATGGGAGACTCCCACCGATCAATGAAAACACCCAGTATAGTGTTGGTACTGCCACGAACGCGAGCGAGCAGGGAGGCGCACCTTTTCCTAACGATAGCGGCAAAGCCATCCACCCGTGCCTCAGCAAACATCCCTGACGCACTGCAACGCCATGGCAGCCCCAACAGTACCCTGAGTGCATTATTATATTGGACACGCAAGTCGCTGTATGCCCGCTGCGAATACCTGACCCACAGGCTGCAGGTGTAGAAAGACTGGCAATAAACTGACAATGCAATTGCTTTCAAATTAAAGCCATACAAAGTATTAATTCCAACAGTGCAGTTAGTATAAATGAACGCATATTATATTTATTCTTACAGTCGCAAAGTATCTACTGTCACAAACATAGCTAGCTCACATCGGACGTGAATTCCCGTTCGTCCCACCGACTTCGTCCCTCTAGTGGGACGAACGGGAATTCGTTATTTTTTTTCCCGACCGTCCCACTAATTTTCTTGGTGGGATGAACGGGAATAATTTATTAATTATTTTGCTAGTCGCATTGGTCCCACCAAATAATTTCAGACTGGTTGTGTGAAGTTTCATTGTTTTGTCAACACTAACCCGACCGGCCTAATTTAAGGATACTAAAGGGAGAGAATGTCAGGTAAACCAATAGGGTTTACACAAATAACACAATGTTATCGGCACTCGTTTGTTAACTAGCGGCACCGCCGGCGCACCAGAGCCATGTAATATCACGACAAATTTGAAAGTAAACGACGAAACAACGATTAAACATTTTTTGCACAAAATTATTTAATGGGACGAATGGCACTAATCTACGAACATATTCCCATTTGTCCCTCTTAAACCCCGAGAGGGACGATCGGGAACAAATTTAATATTATTTTTGTAAATACCCGTTCGTCCCACTAGGGGGACGAAGTCGGTGGGACGAACGGGAATACACGACATCGGAAGGAACCGTTACTGTAGTTTCTGTAGTTTCAACAAGTAAGATCACGTAAAGATAAAATCTTGCCGTTGCGAGAGCAAAAATCTAACAGTAGATTTAAAAAAGAAATACAGTCAACTATAATTTTAAGCGTAGTATGTCCTTTACGATTCGTAAACGTCAGATTACAAACATCACATCAAAATTGGTCAAAATCATTACATTCCAAGCCACTGCAGCTTAGCGAAAGCCCCGGATAATTCCGTCACAAAAATAATAACAATATATCACAGAGACAAATGAGAACGATAATCCTTTTGTAAATAGAATGTTAACAAATCGTAAACAAAAGACTATTTTAATTGCTACTATGTTAATGTAGATAGGTACCATTTCACAATGCATTGACTGCAACGCACTACAAATTATACGGCTGATAGTCTAAAGAAGACAGAAACGGAATCATGCAAAATCGACCTCCTCTCCATGAGAGGGTACGTGCCGTACCCATCGCGCGAGCCCAGGGTGGAATGTCAATTGTATTCGAATTTTTGGTTCTAGGAAATGGTTGTTACCCTCATTTTGAGAGCCGTGACGATGAAGTAAGTATCTCAAAGCCAGGTAGACCGACGACCTAGTCAGAGTACCAAGATTGGAAGCAAACCTAGGGCTGGCCGAAGGAGCGAGCAATGTAAGAGATCTACACTCAGCGTTGGCTGGACAGGGATTAAAGAAGAATAGAAGAAGGAAGTGACTGACAGGGTCCAAACTCAGGGTCCGACTTCAGCTCATAAGAGGCTCACTGAAAATAGCTTCATCGTGATTAACTACATGCAGTACGACGAACTGCAATAAACGGGCCAAGGGTACAAGACGTACAAACAAAGTGGTACTCTGCCAACCCTAGCAGGCACGTGATCTTGTCAACGTTACCCCTCGCTGCCAAACTATACACGTCTAGCCTACACATACTTGACGCTAAGCGCGTAGCAGAATGTTCGCTCTGAACAATGCATGATGAAATAAACGCCTATACTTGGCACTAATGCAACGGAAATCTTTAAGAGCTGGACGAATATAACCTCATAATTTCACGCATGTAAGAAGAAGGGTTAGGCAGAGGTGTAACTAATAATAGTATACACCATAGACATAATAAACTAGCTGTCCGCCGCAACTTCAATGCGTCACATTTTCCCCGTTTTCGCAACATTTTTCATTGCTGCTCCACTCCTATTGGTCGTATGGTGATGATATATAGCCTACAGCCTTCCTCGATAAATGGGCTATCTAACACAGAAATATTTTTTTAAATCGGACAAGTAGTTTCGGAGCCTATTCAGTGCAAAGAAACAATCATATCTTTCCTCTTCTTAATATTAGTTTAGACAAGACACACATTTCACCAGTTACGTTTAAGTCCCATCAGCTACATCTGGACGAATCCTTTAAATATCAATTCAGCCAGTCTCTGATAGTTCACAGGACTTTTTGGTTAAAACATGGTTATGAACAAGGCATTGTAACACATTGCAAATTCACAAAAACAACCAAACTTGAGTGATAGTGAGTGTTGTTTACAAGCAATGCCCAAGTTGTTAAGGCCTTAAATGTATCTCAAGTAATTTATTTAAACTGACCAAAAGTTATTATCATCATCAGCATACAGCAGTCCACTGCTGGACAGAGGCATCTTCAATTCCATTTTGCAGCTGCTTTTACTTCACCTAGCCTGAGGGTGCCCTCCGTTACGAATTCCGATTCGAGCTAAATAATTATTCAATTAAATAATCATAAATCTTTATTTATCTAGACATCAAGAAATAAGGCGCTCGTTCACATTTGTACAATCTTATATGGCGAAAGGTGTCTGAAACAGGAAGATCTTGAGATACAGATCTCGGGCTTAGAAATAAATCGTTTTATTTTTTACATAAATATAAGTCAAGATAAAACAGAATTGAAAGTAGTTAGTATTAAAATTAATAAGTTGTTTGAAATTTAAACAAAGGTAAATCAAAATTATGAATTCACACAAAAACATAAAATTACTGAAACATATGCTGTATAAAACTGAAATATATACTGAAATAAAACTTCTGTACTGACTGTTCTGTAGACAGTCGTAGGTACAGTCTAGACAAAGACAATGATTTAGCACTTATTTATGCCAGATAAACGACAGACGGACGTTTATCGTCTGTCCCTGAGCTTGAGTTATGCTTTCGATAGTTGCCTTCAAAATAGAGTGAAAAGGGAAATTCGATTCCACAGTGCGAATTCAAAGTAAGAATAGAATTGCGTGAAATATACAGAGATTGTTTTTTCCGACATCATTTTTAAGCCATAGTTTTTAAAAACTTCGGAATCAAAAACTTTCAGGTTTCCCGAGCCCTAATCGATCTACAGAAATAATGTTATTAAAAAATAATCTCGGTCTGGCAAATATTACAAAAATAAGAATGGATTATTCGTTCGTTCCAAATAATGTAACATTATTTATTTATGTCAAGAAAATCATTTCACACCACCTAGGCGTAACATACTTGGGTCGCCACGCTACACTACACACATCAAACAAAAATACACCTCAATAATAAAATAATAAATGATTATTTTCAGTAATGCTATAATCCGCTAAACTAATGTTACGGATGTGCGCACTGTGTGGAGCGTTAGCGTTAATGATCCACGCGACAATCGCGACAAGCTGGCACAATATTTTAGACTTTGTTGTACTGAAATAACCGAACTAAAGAGCTATGTTACGGTTCTGGTGAACCATAAATAATATCCTATCTATCTATCTTAATCATTATACACATTGACAAAAAAAGTGTTAGATAATACCTCGTGTCGAAAAAAAAATGTCGTTTGTCATCAATAGCTTTTGCGCAGTGTTACTTCTTTAGTTTGATGTACAGAATACTTGGGTGACGTCTTCGTGTAGGGCCGTTGACACCCTGCATCATCATCATCAGCCTATAATGTTCCCACTGTTGGGACACATGACAGGCTTCCTCTCTATGAGAGGGAGTGGGCTGTAATCCACCACGCAGGCCCAGTGCGGGTTGGTAGATGTCACATGTCTTCGAATTTTTAGTTCTAGAACATGTCGGTTTCCTCACGATGTTTTCCTTCACCGTTTTGGAGGGCAGCGGTGATAAAATAAATTGCACAAAGTAATGCGCCTGTATCTGCGTCCAGACTCTAGACCCAGAAAAAAAACAAAATAAAAGCTAAAATAAAATTTTCCCAGCTGTAAAACTGTTGCTGAAAATCTATTAACGTGAAACGCGTCACGTATTTCAACGGAGCATAGAAAGGTACATAAACTGTCAATCGTCACTTAGCTAATAGTAACACACATGTCTGCTGATCCCACTTTGAGCGGCTTGTCAAACGGGTGGAGTGACAGACAAGTTTTAAATGATTGTGTTTGGAATCGGAAAAATTTTGAACGTAGGATGATTTTATTTGTGTTCTTTACCTAGTTGTTCGCAATCAAACAAATCTAATAATCAGACGCATCTGTTTAGAAAGGGGACTAAAAATCCATTAGTCTTCTTCAATAATTTGGTCTGGCCCATTGCCTAATAAGAGGGTTGAGGCTGGGTTAAGAGCATTTACACCTTAAGTTACTAAAAATATTAAGAAAAATAGTGTTACGGCAAAATTAGACCAATTATAAATTATCTATAGAAACACCCTATTCGATTTTTTTTTTTAATACATTTCGAAAATGTTTTATAGTAACTTAATTTTTTAGCCCTATGCATCCTGCTTATGAATATGAAGTTTCAAATGGTTCAGTCATTTGGGAAAATAAGGACTTGAAAATTTGTATGAAATGTCGGAAGGCGTAAACGCTTTTAAGCTCGCCGTTGCACACAAGTTTTAGTATTCTGTATATATCTTATAATTCTGTGTGAAAATGGAATAAGATGTAAAACTATATACTTGACACAAGCTACCGAAAAGTTTTACAAATACGAAACGCTTTGAAAAAAATCGCCACTGGTCTAGAACCCTTCTTGTGTCACTCTTGATTAAGAACCAAATTAGCAGTCGTTTAATCTCAATCATTTTAATTCCCGACCAAAAAAGAGGGGTGTTATAAGTTTTAAGTGTGGATCTGTGTGTCAGTGTTTGTGTGTATCTACGTATCTGTGCTTGTCTGAACATCATAGCTCCAGAACGGGCGAACCGATTTTGTTTAAGTTTTTTATGCTATTTGCTTCAGTGTAAACACCTTTCAAATGAAACTGAAAGTGCTCAGCACATTTGAACGCCTTCAATACTTGGCTTTAGTTTCAATAGCAAAATCCGCTCTCAATTACAGATATGGCATTTGGTTTCTTATACAATTTGTTTCTATATTTTCTCAACAAGCCTTAGAAATTGACGAACTCCCATAAGTCCTACATTTGTCTGTTTAACTTGCTATTTAATTTTTGGTTCAAAAACATAGCAACAGCGATTGATGAGGGCTAGTCTGAAATGCCTGAAGACATCAATAAAAAGTGAATTAAAAACAACGATAATTTATGAACAGCTGGTCGGGATGTCGGATGTTACACTGTCAGCTGTGAGCATTGAAGATCGGGACTTCCTTTACGTCACAGCAAGATTTGTAACACAGTTTTTTGTGTTTTTGCAATGTTTTAGTAGCGCTTTATAATGATTGCAGGCTGAAACTACATGGTTTCAACAAGGTAGAACAACAAGTAAAACATCAGAAAAACTGGATACAGTCAAAATCAAGAGTAATTTATTCACCTCAGATCAGCACTTATTGTGCTCCCCAATACACCGCGTTTCTGCCACCATAAAAACTACGCTCTCGAATTTTCGAGGATTGGAGACGCAGTGACGATTGCGTCTCAAATTCTTGAAAAAATACAATGAAATCTATATTTATATTATGTGTCCGTCTATCTGACTGTCTGTCTATCTGTTTGTTTTTCATGTCTACAAACCCGGGTTAGGCTTGACTTATATGACGCTTTTTATCCGGGTAGTGTGTTCTCGAAGTCCAACCTTCACCCTTATTACTACACGTTTCACTTTTGAAGCTTACGTTTTCATTTTTTTTATTTTGGTTGTTTATTTCCGAACTAGAATAGTTTATCCTTCAGACACAGAACTTCCCGTTTCAATTTAAAACAATGTTTCTTTGTTGTTTTCATTTCCTTCACTTCAAAGTTTATAAAAGCAGCACTGTTCGGATACGTCAAGCAAAAATGATATCGGAATCTGGTTTATATAAAACTATTCATAAAATATACAAGGCTGGTTATATAAGCCAGGCAGAAGTATTAATCATATCTTGAAACGTTGTTGACTCCTTTTTTGTAAGTTGAAAGTCAAGGTGACGTTCAAGAAGAGCCAGACACAGGATAGGGTTACAGACTTTTTCAGCATGTGTAGCTTTTTGTTTTATCCGGACTTTGCACGGCGTTGTAATGGGTTTGTCATCATTATCTGCCTGACCTTGTCGCATTCTACCTGGGGTCGGCGCAACACGTCTTCTTTTTTCATTTTCCTCCATGAGATGTCAAGGCAACATTTACTCCTTTCTCTTTCATATCATTATTCACACATCTATCCATCTTTTCTTTGGCCTTCCTCTCACTCTCCATCCAAGATAAGACCTACAAAGAAAAACTATCTGCTAGTTGTTGTGTGTGTGTGTGTGCTAGTTGTGTTGTGTTGTTGTTGTTGTGTTTGTTGTTGTGTTGTTGTCTGTTGTGTGTTGTGTTGTGTGTTGTTGTTGTTGTGTGTGTTGTTGTGTAGTTGCTGTTAGTTTGCCCGCACTAAGGTAAGTTCTAACAAAACCAGTATACAAGTGAAGACTACAGAGTGGAATAGAATAGAATAGAATAATTTGTCCCTTAATCTATTGAAACTCCGGTCTACGTAAGTCTGTAAGGTGACTAAATGAGTGTACTCTACTTTTACACACGACGACACAGCAAAGCAAATGTCTACAAAAAAAAAAAAAATGTCTGTGTGTAGACATTTGCCATACACATAGAGATCTGCATAAACTGGATTGTAGAGCTTGATTGGCCGAAGGAATTTTTTTTTATATCATTGTATTCAAACGATATTTTTTTTAAAGTAATGTATGTATCACGTCACAAAAACTTTTCTTTTAGTAACTATAGGTAATAATTTAAAATGCTTGTGCGTCACTGTACAATAAAAGACGTTGTCTATCACGATCTATCATCATTTCTGTCGCAATAACTGAAGAGGATATGACTATTGTTATTAGTTTGTTGTTCACTGTACCAAAGTACTGTCTGCCAATTAGTGAAAACATAGTAGGGCTATTAAACCAACGGATAAATCTCATTAGTCTACGATCCAGAAAGAAAAAGAAAATAAAACTACAATTAATGATGTGATGACAGCCACACACGATGCTTGCACGATGATGCCTGACAAAAGTCGATACACACGGGGACACATAAACTATATACTTCCAGAATACCATGGCCTCTCTTTGCATAGATTTTACGTACAATGAGAGATCTGGATAAACTGGTTTTGTAAAACTTGATAGGTCGCCGTGAGTACACTTGCTTTTAGTACAAGTATTAATAAATGTCCACAAGTGGAATGTGTACAAGTCAAAGGAACAGATGCTAAGACTGTGGCGTTTAGTTAAGTAGTCCAGTTTTTTGTTCAGTGACCGACTCCTTGACAGTTAAAAATTGCCTGTAAAATTAATCGAAATAAAGAGTTTGAATTTGCTAGCCTGTACAAAATAAACGTGTGTGGCCTACAAAAAAAAAAATAGCCACTAATAAGATTTTTCGGATTTATTGCCTACTCTAATAAAACCTCATAAATAAATCCTCTCTCCATTAAAAACGAAAACAAAAGAACACGAATCCCTAACAATAATGTTTACAAGAAAGGCTCTGACGTCACAGCAGACCCTGGAGTTGCCAGCAATCTAAATCTGTCGCGACAATGAGAATATTGTTCTACAAATTATTTATTTGAACTTTTAGTGCTCTGGCAATGGGTTCGCGTTAAAAATAAGCGCTAAACTATTATTAGGTCGTTATGTAGAAGCTATTGGTTTCATTTGAGAGGCGTACTGTGTTACTTGGCACCTGATGTGTTTATTGACAGACAGTTTACGCTGTGTTACATTGACGAATGATTGAGGACTTCGTTCTTTTTGACGGGAGGTCTGGTTCAAGTTCATTTTGCTAGTATTTCCGCATACAATACTAATGTTATATTAACAATCCAGGAAAGTTATTCAGAGGAGTAATTGAAAGCTTTAGCAACCCACAGAATAGCCTCAACTTCAGGCTTAGTAGAAAAACAACGATGTATATCTTTCTGGAATTGGAAGATAAAACTCAATTTATACTACTAAAACTGAAGCGTGGTCGTTGAGTCCTTTTATGTTGTAATCAAGCATGAGGAAGTCGGGCTGAGATCGTTAGAACAGGAAGGCTCGGAAACTAACTAAAAAACTGAACGGAATTACCGAAGGTCACGTCTGCCCAATGGTAATTGCCTTCAATGTCCTTTGGTTGGCATCTAAAGAAAAAAAGGAAAAATAAAATTGTCGCAGAGACATGACGTGAATACTAAATTAAAAGTAAAAAAAATGAACATAAAACGGATTTTAAAAAAATTACAGCTTGCACATTGTGACTTTGACAAGCAGGTTACCACTCAGCATGATGCTGTGCGATGGAGGGCCCACAGCACAGCAGCTGGTTTTCAGCGGTCACCCGTAAAAAAACCTAAATTTAAATCTAGTATAAATCATATAGTCTCGAATAGTGTAAGTCTAGTATATGCTGAAACTGATCACAGAAGCACCCAACTGAAAAGTCATGTTTCTTAAAATTTCTTGACCACGAAATTAAATTATTTTAAAAGAAAATTGTAGCAATGTTTTATTTTTACTCTTCAAAACTTCAGCCCTACGTGCCACTTATATTGAGCACCCTATTAAGTCGCAATAAATCCTTCATTGTTAGCAGGTGCACTGCCGAATATAGCAATAGGAATCATAAACTGTTTAGTCTGCCCGATATTTGGGTTAAACTAACACGTCACATATCGATCATTCGATCGTTAATTGTGTGTTATTTTGATTTACAATCGATACTTAATTGCCGTTTGGTTAGTCTTCTGTAATCGTATTTAGGTTATATCTAGCGTCTTGTCTGTGAATGTGGTTCCATGTTAAAGGAGGAACCCACAACAATTTTCGGACATCTTCAATCTACTTTCAAATTTTAAATAATTATATTCTGCCGAACCAATTTAAACAAGTACGAAGGTGATATATTTTTTGTAGACTAGAATGTGTGTACACAAACACAGGTGCACTCTCTGTTTCTTTGCACTATAGTCCAATGGAACTGCAACTAGAGAATGCAATCTCGCACCAATTTTGCACACAGAATGGTGCGCAATGTCCCAAGATTGCAGAGCGACCTATCCCATGACCTAGGCGTGCGGTACTTCGGCTAAAAATCAGTCAAAGTGGAGAAAGGGTGTTATAAAAAAAAATAGTTCCGGTTAAACTTTTCGATTAAATCATAAATGCATCTGAAAACAAAATCTACTTATTTACCGAAGAATAGTCAACTAACTCCATAAACTAACACACGCCGATAAGCATCGCTTCTGCTCGGTCTCGGCTTGTAAACTGCAGTCACCAAGCTTACGGCTGACCAACAACGCCCCTGAGGTGACGACGTTCGAGCGTGTAAAACCGATCGAGTTACCTACATGCCACCGTTGGATCGACGCCTGGTTGACGACAAACCGATGAGTTCAGGTGATGCCTATACCATGTGCTTTGATTTTAGGTTTCAAAGTAAGGTGTCAAAACTATGAATTTTTGTTTGGAGTCAGACGAAAAAATGTACACCGGCTTAGCTTTAACATGGAAGTAAAGAATAGTGTTCAATTCATAGGTCGATTAAACACAGAAAGATTAGACACATTTAATGTGACCTAAACAGTGACAAAACCGAGTGAAAAATGCACTCACATCAAAAGCGACACTCACTTAGCCACAATACACACAATAAGGTTCTAAACTATACCTGATTACAGTCTTGTCTCGGGCAGGGTACCATATGGTAAATGTGGCTCACCGGAGTCAGTGGGGTCGGGATGCTGCTCGAGCGGAGTATACTCAGCTTGCGTCTCTGCTCAGACGACAGCGATGCTCGTCGGCTCCTGTCAAGCCCATAGCCCGACACATCAGCTGAGTCCACACTCACCCCCCGGGTAAGGGAGGACGGTCGAAACATTGTACAGGTTATTAGAGAATGTTATTGATGATTGCTGATTGACCTGTGATTCTGATTAGCTGCGGTAAATAAAGTATTGTTTTAATACTTTGGTCGTGTGTTAAAGTGTTGTGTGCGATGATGTGTCGTGAAATAATGAAAAAAGTCGAAGCCAGAAGGTAGCGAGATGAGGCGACATAGATAGTTTGGAGCACCTATTCGTTTAGTCATTGCAATGCTCATAACTGTATTTTCTATGAAGATGATTTAGGTCTGGCTAAAACTTTTGAGAAATAAAAACTAACTGAGAAATTAATTATCATGATAATAGCTGATTGCAAATTTAATTGAACATTATTAGCCCCTCAAATGAGATCGCTTAATAGTTAACTATTGTGTGAACTACAAAAGGGACGCCCTCTATGGGCAGTGTTGAGGAACAGGTACAGACTGCCAAAGTAATTAACTTTCATACTAGATCGGGAAAAGCCTATGCAGATGATGTTCCGATATTGTAACATAATTATAACAGGCATTTAGTCATTAATGATTTATAATAATATTTATATGTGGTACGTATTAGGTATATTGGTCGGATTTCTTCGCTATGCTTCATAAAACTTTTTCTAGCTTTCAGAAGGCCGATTCTCGTACTTAAGAAACAATCAAATTCAAGTCACATTCCCCTTTAACGACAATCAATATCGAAAATGTAGGGAAATTGGAGGCCTTTTTACATAGCGCGAGGCATGGAAAGAACATTCTGAAAACTGTGGGAAATGTCTATCAGGTGTCTTTCACACCTGAATATGATTTGATGATTCTAATGAAGCTTGGCTAGACTGAACGAGGTGATTGAAAAATGACCTTAGGGCCTAGAGAAGGGGCGCTGCGTCAGATAACCTCCTCACCTGTGCCTAATGGTAGCTGGTCCCTCTCGATACGTCGTCTGGGCCGGTGCAACCTGTCCTGGGCATGGGCAGTGTCCTTCCCCGAGGAATGTGAAGAGATTCCTATTCTCCGGGGAATGTTACTTCCTGTGGCGAATATTCTGGCACGGAGGGGACCAACCTGAACCAACGTGGCGTGAACCGCGTGACCCTCTGAAACGCAGAGGCACAGGAGAGGGAGGGGGCAAGGACTGGTCCTTCACTGTCTCCGTCGATCTCGTAATCCCATCATTGAAGTGTTGTGGTCACGTCTCGCGGCTTCGATCGGGACCGAGGCTCTTGGTTTAACGGCCCGGACCACTAGGTAGAAATCCTCTATAAAAAGCTACTTCGAATCTCAAGCGATGGCGCACCGTGAGAGGATGTATGGCTGACGAGTGTTCCCATGGAACGATCAGTCGTCAGTGCGTCCCCCGCCAGAGTACCAGCCGACCCTCTGGCGGGTTATAAATGTCAAAGGCTTATCTGGGTACATGGGGCACTTCCCGGATGAACCTCGTATTTCCCCCACACTCGTGGGAATCAAAAGGTTAAAAATGAAGGATGAATGGATGAAGGCGAAGAGAGAGAGAGAGAGGAGGGATGCGGGGTCGGAGTACAACGCCGCATCCAGAGAATTGAGCGCGGGAAGCTCCGAGAGCAGCAGCCAGAGGACCGGGGCTGCTACGCCTGTCACTGACTGGCGCGTCATGGAGGGGGTGGCGACCTATTCTGACCACTGGTACATTCGGTTCGATGTCTCCGCCCAGGCCTCAAGCGCGCCAGTCCTGCAGGCCCCGAGTGGTACGCGATGGGCGCTGAAGCAGCTGGACTGGGAGCTCCCCCCGAAAGCCTCGATCGTGCAGGCCTGGGTGATATCACCGGTCAGGCTTGCTGACATCAACAACGAGGCGGGGTGGTTCCAGAAGGCCATGTCCAACAAATGCGACGTGGCAATGTCCCGAGTTCGGCCAGGAACCGCCCGGCGTCAGGTGTTCTGGTGTTCGCGAGAGCTGACGTCTCTGCGCGAGGCGTGCGTCGCCGCACGGCACCTGTACGCCAGGCATCCCAGGCTTCACATCCACCCTTCGGATGCAGCAGCCATTGAGGCGGAGCTGTATGAAGGGTTCAGATCCGCGAAGAACGCCCTCTAAGAGGCTATCCAGCGGGCCAGGGATCTGAAACACGAGAAGATGTTGGCGACTCTCAACAGAGATCCGTAGGGGTGCCCTTACAAGATGGCGCGGGACAAACTCTGCACCTGGGCCCCACCGCTGACCCTGAGTTTCCGCTGTCTGTTCTCTTCGCGAGGAGAACATCCTCCTTCAGCTATGGCTCCAATGCTTGCGGTGCCGGAAGCGGACCACATCGAGGACGATGACGACGTTGCGGAGGTGACCAGGGTAGACCAGAGATTGGTGGTGGGCAGGCTTAAGACCAAAAACACTGTCCGGGACGCGATGGCTTGCCTGGCAAAGCCTGGGTCGCGGCCTCGGAGGCTCTCGGGCCCCGACTGTAAGGGCTCTTAAGCGTAGGCCTGGAGAGAGGCTAGTTCCCGCTTCGTTGGAATACGGGGAAGCTGGTCCTCGTCCAGAATACCTAGGGCTCGTCCTCGACAGCTGGTAGAATTTCGGAAAGTCGGAAATGCTCCACGCATTTCCGACTTATGGCCCTCAAATTGGAACGGGCCGGGGCTGAACTCGCCCCAAAAGGTGGTAGCCGTAAGCATAGTTCGGGGTTACCGCATGATCTCCGACGACGCGGCGAGCCTTTTGGCCGGATTACCGCCATGGGATCTGGAGGCGATAGACCTCGCGCGCCTGCACGAATGGCGCGCGGAAGCACTACTCCGGGGGGAAACTCCGCTGCTGCGGCAAATTGACCAGACCTTAGGCGCGATCTCATGGCGACTGGAGAGGCGCCACGGCGCCCTCACCTTCCGCCTGACGCAGGTCCTCACCGGGCACGGTTGTTTCGAGAGGTTCCTGCACCGAATCGGGCGGGAGGAAACTCCCAGGTGTCACCACTGCGAGGATCGTCCGGAGGACACGGTGGAGCGCTGCTCCGCTTGGTCTGAGCACCGCCCCTCCCTCGTAGCAGCGATTGGCGGCGGCGACCTCTCGGGTCCGGCCCTGGTGCAATCCATGGTCCGGAACGAAAGAGATTGGGAAGCCGTCGCCTCCTTCTGCGAAGCAGTCATACTAGCGAAGGAGGTGGCGGAACCTGAGAAGGAGAGAGCCTCATGCCCCAGAAGCCGCGGGAGACGCCCCGGGCGTCGGGGGCCACCGTAGGCGCGGACCTGTGGACGGTGACTTATGGGCTAGCTCACCGTCCCTCCGTCTTATGACGACAGGCCGTGTCAACGGCGCATTCGTGTTCCACGTGCGCCTCAATGGGCCATTTGATGATTTCCCATACGTAAAAAAAAAACTTCCCGTCAAGTCTATAAAAATACGAAACGCTTTGAAAGCGATTGATATTTGTCTAGGCCCTCTTGACAGATGTCAAAAGTAAAATATTTAATTGATTTGATTAATAGTGCAGGATTATGAGCCGTAAAATGTAACGAAACAAAAACAAACAAATGAAATCGTTTCAAAGTCAGATGAAAATTGTTTGATTTTCAGATGTACCAAATAGAATTTGTATTTATTTATGTATCTATTAAACAACAGAAAAAGAAAAAGCTTTGTTTCATACAAAGCTTAAATACTGATTTCACAAAAAATAATCAAATCAAGGCCTAAGGTGTAATATGAAAGTGGTGATAAATATGATTAGAGTGGTTTACGAGAATTCTGCAATGAGGTTAGGTGGATATATTATGTATGAAGACATTAATGCTTTATGTAAGTATAATGGTTATGTTTTAAATTAATGGGCACACGTTGACATGTAGGTACGCGTGTGATGGACTAGTTAGTCACTTAATTGTTAATTGATTTGTCACATGTTTAAGGTAGGTACTTCAATGTTTTGGCAAAGTGCATGATAATTTTATTGATGAGCCATGTTGATGGTTGTTTAAAAAATTTTTTAATTTTGCATTGGATGGTTGATGAGACTATGTTTGTACTGTTGAGTGTAATCAACGTTTGTAATCAATTTCATTAGTAAACCTATACATAATATCGTTTATCCATTATAAAAAAAAAAACGTAAAAATAATTTTAACAGCCAATTATCAATGATCATTAAGACCATTTCCACAAACAAATCACCTTTTCCTTTCCATTCTCTCGCTTCTCTCCATTTTGGACAAAAAAAAAACAGATTTCCGATCACTGATATAACACCTATAGGAACATTATAATTGTCACTGCAACACTTTGTTTATTTTAGGATTGCAAACAGGACTATAAAAAACAAATGATTGTCGGCGTTTGACACGCGCGTTCGAGCGTTCGGACCGCACACCAGCCGCTCGGCGGGAATCGAGAGATGAACTGAACCAAAGTGTTTCGGCGTGAGACAGATCTGCGTGTGTTGATCCGTCGCCAAAACGTTGCACAATTATCTATCTGACATTTAAAATTGGATCAGACGGTGCGTAGACTGTTTCGGGAGACGGGAAGGCGGCAAGAGTCCTGATTATTACATTTTAGGGGGATGGAAATAGGTTTATTTGCTCAGGACTGAATATTGATGCTAAAATAACATAACATTATGCCTGTAACCCCGGAAGGGTTAGGCAGACGTGTATTGTATTATAGGGCCCCCATATTTCGCCAGTTACGATTAGATCTAATAATTATATGGAGGGCGAACCTAATTAAATATTATGATCAAATGAACTTCACGGGTGAAGTTCGATCATTATTATATGATTTAGCTTCATTTGAAGATATAAATGGATAGGTAGACTATGTAGTACTTTCAACCTACTAGGCAACTTTCGCACATTTAAAAAGTAAAATCGAATGATTTAAATAAAAATAAAAAATCGATAATCGATACCCCTTCTCTAGTCTATGGCGTCCGACCGCGCCATTCATGTTTCATTCTTTCAGAGAAGACAAAACTTTTCAATTACGGGATATGGGAGGGCGGGTTTATATCTTCAAATGAAGCTAAATCATATAATAATGATCGAACTTCACCCGTGAAGTTCATTTGATCATAATATTATATTTCTTTAGCTTCATTTTTCAGATATAAATGGATAGGTAGACTATGTAGATGTTTAGAGTAAAAAGTTTTGTCCATCAAAATAGAGTTTATTAAATAAATGTTGTCTTCTAGGAACAAAACCAAAATATTTATCTTCTAATTATTATAATAACTTATAAGTAACTTAATCATTACATAGAATTGCTCTTGCAAAATCCCCATCATTACAAATAGGCCGCTGATAAAAATTAGCGAATGTTTCTGATGTTTTTGTCCAGCCCGCCGTTTTTCGAATAACCTCTAGAGATATACCCGCTGAGCTGGCAGCCGACGTGGACGCATGTCTCGTGCTATGTGCACTGAACACTGATACGTCTACGCCGCTGTCGGCCAGCACCTGCTTAATCCACCGACTGATGGATTGAGCAGAAGCAGTTTTATGAGGTCGTTTCCAAGTTAGTAAAAGGTTTTTAGAGCCCACGGGTCTTAAATCTTTTGTGAGTTCTAGATAATTTTGTAAGGTGGTGGCTGGACAAATACTCTTATTCTCATTGAAGTAGGGTAAAATCAAAATTGGTTGATCACGTCCCGGGCCAGAAGTTTTAATAATATCAGAGATAACAATTTTAACTTCGCTTGGATTAATAATAATATTGTCTAATTTTATAAGTGACAGTGTCTGCACCCTATGGGCGGTGCATATAGCTAATAAGGTGACCAGCTTCTTGGTAATCTTTTCTATCGAGAGATCTTCATTGGGGTACCAATTAGATATGTTATTCAGGACTAATTGAGGATCCCATGTGGTGGTATACTTGGGAACTGATGGTCTTAGTTTAAAGGCGCCTTTCAGAAGTCTTTTAATTCTGACGTCAGTACTGACTTCACCTCCTAGTAGGAGGGAGAGTGCTGAGCGGTGGCTATTCAATGTTCCGAATGTTGAACCTTCATTATACCGTTCAGTTAAAAACAAGATGACTTGGGCTATCCCAGCATCGTAACAGTTCAAATTGTTATCTCTGCAGAATACCCACCACAGTTTATACGTTACACTATATTGCATTAATGTGTTCTTAGCAAGCGACGCAATCATTAAATTTAAAGCGGCCTCTGGGGTCCCTCTTCTAGAAAACGCGTGCCGGAGAGTCTCACTGCAGCCAGGGTAGCCTGCTGCCGACGCGTCCTGTAACGAGACCGAGGAAGAGCGTCACTACTCAAGAAAATTACCTCCGATGTCGACATGCTTTTTAGAAGAGGAAACCACGGTTGTGACGGCCAAAATGGAAAAACGAAAATGCCTTTCGCCTTGTCATTCTTTATCTTTTGTAGACATTTTAAAATTAATGAGTAGGGTGGGAAAGCGTAAAAGAACCACTGATTCCAGTTCATAGTGAATGCATCCACTGCAATCGCGTCTGGATCTGGTCTCCATGAGATATAAGTATCGCACTTGGTATTAGTGCGAGAAGCGAAAAGGTCTATTTCAGGGGTACCTAAACTATTTACCATATCTATGTAGACCTTGCTAGACAGGGACCATTCAATGTCTGGATTATTTATTTTCCGAGATTCCTCATCCGCTTCCTTATTTTCTCGGGTATTTATGTACGACGCAAATAACCAAATCTTTCGCGTCTCGCACCATTGCCAAATTCTCTTAGCTAACTCATTGAGATGAGGGTATTGAATTCCGCCCATTCGGTTGATGTAGCTGATTGCAGTGGTATTATCGACACGTAACAATATATTGCACTCTGACCTATCTCTAGCTAAACATTTTAGACTTAAGAATATTGCTAAAAGTTCTAAATAATTTATGTGGAACTTCTGCTCGTCTACTGTCCAACCACCATGAACACGGTTTTGGTTGCTATAAGCACCCCAACCCGTTCTGGAGGCGTCTGTAAACATTTCAAAATCGAAATCCAGTGTGCCTATTAAGTTACACGTCGATTGAATGTTTCTAGCCCACCAATTTAAATCAGGTAATATATCGGCTGATAATTTAAATTTGGCATCAAAAGAAATGAGTTTCTTCAGAGTAAGAAATTTGTACCTTTCTAATAATTTGGTGTACAGCCACCCGTAGCGCACAGCCGGGCATGCAGCAGTTAAAGTACCGATTAATTGTGCAAAATCTCTGATAGAGCAATGAGGTAATAACTGGAATTTTTTGATCAGATGTACTATATTGTCACGTTTTTCGTTAGGTAAGGATATTGTCATATTCTTTGAGTCGTAAATAAAACCTAAAAATTTACAAGACTGTTTAGGTTGTATTGAGCTTTTTTCATAATTTATTATGAATCCTAGGCACTGTAACAAATTAATTGTTTCTCTAACATTATATAAACAGTCTTGGTAATTCTTGCCGATACACAAGATATCATCTAAATATATAACTGAGGTGAAGCCGCGTGATCTAAGGTTAGTTATAACTTCTCTCATGACCTTTGTAAACGTTCTAGGAGCTATAGAAAGGCCATACGGTAAAGAAGAGAACTCATACAATGAGACAGTTCCATTTTCGTCTTGAAACTGGAACCTTAGATACTTTCGGTCATTGACTGAGATGGGAAGAAGTAGGTAAGCCTCTTTTAAGTCAATGGTGGCCATAAAGCCATCCTTAGGTATTAGTTTTGCTGCCGTTCGATAGTCCTCCATTTTAAAGTGAGTTTTGGAGACGAACCTATTTAGTGGTTTTAAGTTGAGGATAAACCTCTTACTCCCATTGGCCTTAGGAATCAAAAAAATTTTGGAAATAAATTGATCCTCACATGGTTCGCATTTATTTATAGCCCCTAAATCTAATAATTTATTAACAGCAGTCCTCATATCTACCATCTCTGATGGAGAGAACTTGTTATGAGGTACTATCGATTGACTAACTTCGGTATCAAATGGTATAGAAAAACCGTATTTAATCCCATTTAATATAACAGGATTAGCAGTAACTCTAAGCCAACAATCGAAATAATATCGGATTCTGCCTGCATGACATACCGTGTTTACTGCCGTGGAGCAGCACGCTGCTTGTTGTAGCTGTTTTTCGCTTGAGCTGTTGTTTTTGGCGCTCTCTGTGTCGCTAAGGGAGTCCTCTGAGCACCTCCTCTCCCCCCCCCCCTGTTCGACGACGGCTGATAGCGGGAGGGGGCTGTCCAGTTTCCCTGGTAGCGTGATGTCCACGTTGTTGATGCTGGTTGTGAGGTGGACGACACGGGGGCTTTTTGAGCACCAGTACCTTTTTTAATTTGAAGCCCTTGTTTTTCTATTGTCTTGGAAGCCTTGATTTTGTCTGCCAGTTTGTTGCCGAAGAGTGATTCATCCCTTTCCATGTCTTGAATAAGGGTGATAAATGATTTATCTAATGCTGGTGTAATTAGATTTATTCTAGACTTAGTTTCCACATAATGGAGGTCCGAAAGTATGCGGCAAGCATCAGACATAATTTTGACAGCCTGTACCTTGGTTTGCTTGTCTTCCCCGCCAGTGACGAGTATGTTCATGGCTCGACTAACGGCTGTTATACCGAGGCCCAATTGCTGCTGTTGGGCTTCTATCTTTTTGTCACGGTTTCTCGTTGATTCGATGAGTGCCGCTGATATTTCCGGATTTAACACTGGAGCCCTCAAAAGCTTACAGTTTTCAGGAATTTTTTGCTCTTTCAGCAATGTTTCCTTTTCTTCCTTTGGGATACCTCGACGTAGAATTGGTAGCCATCGCTGGGCCAGCGTTTCGTGTATTTTCTCACCATAAGTAGGCGTATCTGGAGCTGAATTACCCAACGCCGAAAGAAATTCCGCGTCAAGTTCTTCTGTGTCTATGGTGGCAGGCTTAGGTAGAACCTCAACATTAGAATTTTCTTGTTGAGGTGTTTCCTCGACTGTCGTGTTTACCTCTTGGTCTGTAACAACGTCAAAACGTTTGTTAAAATTTGAGGGTAGACAAATAAAAATGAAAAAATCAAGTTTGATATTTTAACTGGTCATCGTATTGACTCACGGCCAACACCTAGACCTTAAAATGTAGGTATGCCTTCGTGGTGACTCTCGGCCAGCACCCCGGCTCAATAATTTCCTTCGCGTCGACTCGCGGCCGACACCCAGGATAATAATGAGACTTTGTAGCTTCGATCAATGTTCTATTTTTGATCGAAGCTTTGTAGACACATAATAAGCATGATAAGTAATCGTTTTAAAAAACTTACTTGAATTGTTCTCATCCGAAGACGAATCCGAATACACAATACACCGTCTGCGTGCAATAGGTGCGGGTACTTGTCTATCCCGCAACTTTTGCAATTTCGATTCATAATAACGAATTTTCTCCTCAGGTTTTCGCTTCGGCATTATTGTGCAGTAGAAATCACAGATTAGAATAGGAAGATGTTAAAAAACACTTAGAAAAAGATTTCTGTTTAGAACAGAGACGTGCTCGTTGCCTCGCACGAAAAAAGAATGAAACATGAATGGCGCGGTCGGACGCCATAGACTAGAGAAGGGGTATCGATTATCGATTTTTTATTTTTATTTAAATCATTCGATTTTACTTTTTAAATGTGCGAAAGTTGCCTAGTAGGTTGAAAGTACTACATAGTCTACCTATCCATTTATATCTGAAAAATGAAGCTAAAGAAATATAATTAATGTTATTACAATTCTCATTTTTACTGAACGTCTAAAGAAGGACTGCATAGTCTGAATCATATAATAGAAGACATAAACTTAAAAAAGAATCAGATATATACTCGCAAAGGCGCGGAGATTGTCTGGTAATAGCAGGTAAAAATCAGCCAGGTCTTAAAGAAAACAACTAAACAGGTGACGTATTTTTTTCTGAATAGCCTGTAGTCATTAGTCCTAAACCCTTGGTATTTCAGGATTCTAGAATGCCATTTAAATCTTCTTTAAGTATCGAATGCGCACCTCTACTTTCAATGCTGGAAGTCTATAAACAATCATTCTATTAGTTCACTACACATGGTTTAGTGTTTATCTTGAGCGCAGTATCTAGCATTTAATTGGTGCTATTACGAGCTATTATCGCTTAATAGCCAGTAAGTGATGACTGGAATGAGATAACAGACTCTTAGTAATGCTCACTGCTGCATAATCTATAAAGATTTTATAGTTTGCTAAACACATGGATTGGTATTGTAATGTTGCAGATTTTAAGATTTTCTCCGCGTGCATAACGATATTTGAATATTCGAGTGTGCTGATTGATTTTAAAATTTTTAGCGTTGAGAAATTAAATTGCACGGTTAATGTCGCATTTTGTTAGTTACTTCATATTTCCGCTATCGATAAGAGGTCGTAGGATTAAGTCATCATCATCAACCTATAATGTTCCCTCTGCTGGGACACAGACCTCCTCTCTATGAGAGGGAGTGGTAGGCTGTAATCCAACACGCGAACCCAGTGCGGGTTGGTAGATGTCACATGTCTTCGAATTTATAATTCTAGGACATGCTGGTTTCCTCACGAAGTAAGATGTTGAATAAGGTGATGTTGAGTTAGGTGTTATTGTTGTTGATGTTGGATTAAGTAGGTAAGTATTTTTTTTAGTTGAACATTCTCTAAGTAGCTACAGCTATATATAAGAGACAAAAAATATGATGGTTGTCGTCATAATTTTTGTCTCCGTAGCTATAGGTTTACCTAACAAAAACAACTGCTTAGGTCGTAAATAAAAGTACCTACTGGAAAATAAGGAATACGATTTATAATAAGCATTTTCCCTTTCATGTAAATATGTATGGGCACTGCGTCCAAAAAATGTGACATGATTTTTTTTTTAACATTTAAACAACACAGCATTCAAGGAATGTCAAGGCCCACAGATTTATTCTGACAAGACCACACATCGTTACAAAAATATAAAAACATTTCCTACTTTCCACAGCCATTACCGAACTTCACATAACGTTATAAAAATAAAAGAAAATAAAAATAGTTTGGCTCAAAGACAAGAGTCGAGCTCCTGGGCTATCACAGTTTGTTGACATCTTTGTATTTGTGTTATTATATTTGTATTTTGTCATTCTAAATACGGAGCCATTTGATATAATGTATGTTTCAAAGGAACATCATGCTTACACGTAACTTCAAAGAGTAAGTGACTAGGGAGGTGTGTATTCTGAAAGAGAAGGCAAAGTTTAGTTTGTTGATATTTTAGAGATGTGAAATCTTTCTTTACTTGTTCATCCTACGTCAGACAACGTTATGATGTTATTTTGTCTTCAAATGTGTTTTAACTTTGCGGGTTGAGATTTTTTTAATAACGTAGGGTATGTTCTCAAGCATTTACATGTAATGTTACGTTCCTACGAGTGCTCGAAGTAATGCTCATTTTCAGTGTCCATTTATCTGTGACATTCCTTTCTATTTTGCGTGTACTCTTCGTTGTAAAATTACACAACCTAAATGCAAACAAAAATAATGGTCCTATCTTAATACTAGTCTTTGTCAACAGCAGCTAATATCCCAAATTACACCGACAATGATCTTTTCGACACAGACACACCTAAAATCGAAATTACACTCGTGTCGTAAATCATCCTGTCGATGAAGATCAACTGTTTACAACGAGCCCAAGTTGTTTATCGATAGTTTTATCGCAAACATTGGCAACACTAGACAAACACTTTGTTCCTGATCGAATTGAACATTAAACATTTTGTTGTTTTATTTGTTACTAAGACATGTTGCGGATGAGCCTGGAACGTGAAGCTTGGCGCAGGCAAAGGGAGTCCTATACCCAGCAGTGGTTGAAGTCGAGCTGTGGTGATGATGATGATGAAGACATTATTCACAGACTATTTCCAAAAGAGGAGGTGGTTCCTATAGACACCACGTTGGCCTAAGAGGATAGTTTTTGGAAGTCAAAGGAGTTGCAACGGATTTTTAAATGTGACTGTTGGGTCCTTTAGAGATCAACCAACGAGTGGATGTGGTGCGACACTTTAATCTAATCTTACCTGGTGACAGCAGTCACTGAACCTTTTCACCAAGGTTTGAATGATTGTCAAATAGCTCACTATAGTTTGCGTAGCCGGTTTCGAATTCCAACTATGTTGGGGTCGGCTTTAAATCTAACCAGATGCAGCTGGTAGCATACTTGGCATGTAGCGACTGCCAATCTGACTTCAACAGCTCAAATACTGCGTAACACAATAGATATCCTTTGGTAAAGTGGATTTCAGACGGCTTCTGGCTAGCACTAACAACTGTCTAAGATTCTCAAATCATAGGTGGAACTTATGGCTTAATGTGCTTTTCGAAGCCCAGAAAGATCTTGGCATGTTAGATGTCACCAATCCGCGGATCCACCAAGGTGAGCGTGATTGACCCGTGCGACGGCTCATGACTAAATAATGATATTTTTCACGAGCCCCTAAAAACCAGGCCGTGTATCTAATTTGTGGAAAACATGTTACAATATTATGAAGGAAATCCTGTTTTCACAAAAACATAAAACTTATTCTAAGATGACATATTACTCTAGTGATTTATTGTTCATGCCAATTGAATAAGATTTTTGAGAAACTCCCACGATCCTTACGTTTTCGGCTCAGTCTAAAAATAGACTTATAAATTGGGTAATTCTCTTTTATATTTAGACTGCCTGGGGATTTGGTAGTACGGGATTTGAAAGGCCTTATGAAATGTTTTCCTAAGCTAATATATAATGGCTATGACCGACCGTGGATCGCGTTTTCTATCTATGTCCCACGGTCATGGCATTCCCTATATTATAATGTACTCTGTGGCTGTTTGACAAATGAGTGACTAGGTACGTCACTCATTTATAAAATGGCCACTACGTACACGTTATGATGAGGTCACTGAATATTTTCACAATGCTATAAAGCTATTTGTTATGAAGCCTGCTCTTAGTAATTAGGTGGTTTGGGTAAGTTATTAAATATTCATTGATACCAGACCTAATTTAAAAACCGGCCAAGTGCGAGTCGGACTCGCGAACGAAGGGTTCCGTACCATTATTTATAAAAACGAACAAAAAAAAACAGTTTTTTGTATGGGAGCCCCTTAAATATTTATTTTATTCTGTTTTTAGTATTTGTTGTTACTTATAGCATAACAGAAATACATAATCTGTAGAAATTTCAACTGGCTAACTATCACGGTTCATGAGATACAGCCTGGTGACAGACGGACGGACGGACGGACGGACAGCGAAGTCTCAGTAATAGGGTCCCGTTTGACCCTTTGGGTACGGAACCCTAAAAGTCATAGAAATCTGTGTGTACATGTAAACTGATTACCTTCCACGAGTAATTAAATAGTCGATAACTTAATTAAGTAGGTATTAGCAAGACACGTAGGCGAGATGGAGCGAACCTGTACATCATAGATATTGATGATAATAATATTCTAAACCCTCAGTTCATAAAGAGTATGGGAACAAGGTAGTATGCGATAAGCATTGGCCTGGGTAATCTGACGAAAGCAAACACTTTCAAACTCTTCTGGGTTTTTAATATTAATGCTAAATTACGAATTCCATTATAACTCCACTAAGAAATCTTTTTTATGGAATTCTCACTGCACAATACAAGCTATAGAAAACTCAGAAAAACTTTGTCAAGTTTATTTCCAAGAGAGAATACGTAATTAGGTCGTTGCGGCACCCAAGAGCGGGGTGACATCTCTTTTCAGGAAAACATTATTTTTATCTTCATATTTTATGAAACCGCATCATTATTCTCTTCATTTATCGGGTCGGCGCAGCATGTCTTCTTCTTCCATACTTCTCTATTACTCGTCATCTCATCAGACACCTCTTTTGCCATTTCATCCTTCATACAGTCCATCTAACATAATAACGTGTTAGGTAACCTTTTAAAGTGGAAGCGACCTTGCAAAAAAACGTGTAGCGACCTAAAAAGCAACTTAAAACAAAAAGTACTACAACGCCATCTATGATAAAAATGATGAACAAATATGAGGTCTGAATCTCGCAAGCAAAGTTTACATCATCATCATCACCAGCCTATAATGTTTCCACTGCTGGGACACAGGCCTCCTCTCTATGAGAGGGAGTGGGCTGTAATCTACTACGCGGGCCCAGTGCGGGTTGGTAGATGTCACATGTCTTCGAATTTTTAGTTCAAGAACATGCCGGTTTCCTCACGACGTTTTCTTTCACCGTTTTTGAGAGCAGCGATGATAAAATAAATTACACAAAGTAATGCGCCTGCCTGGGCTAGAACCGACGGCCTACTGCTCGTAAGTCGGGGCTGCCACCAATGGGCCACCGCTGCTCTCTAAGTTTACATCGACATAAGACTATATAGAAGAACCCGACAACCCACTGTCGGGAAATTGCCCACCAGACATCACCTTTGACAACTTGTGACAACACCTTTCTGGTAGGAGGATCCTCCCTTTTCTAAGGAGTACCTATCGAGGAACTTTACACCATACCCTTAAAAAGTAAGGACATTGGAATTTCGCGGGCTAGGTACCCCTGGGCTTCCCCCTTAAACAAAGTTTAATACTGTTGTTATCACAGAAATCGAAACAAATAGACACTTGGGCGTCTGTGATTATTATCCAGAATTTACGATCATACATCTTTCAGCCGTTCCATTAATGGCTTGTGATAAAATAGTGCACTGTTCTGTGTATTCTGTTGTCGAACGAATAATCTGGCGTTATGCATCAATATGTGGGAAACTAATGTGAGCACTTAATAAAACTGACTTACTATGTAATTTGCTGAATATTTTGAGATATTTATGGGTGAGAAATTGAGTCTGAACTAAGAAAACATTATTTTTTAGATTAGATTCTAAAATACGAAGTTTTTTTTTTCATGGTGGTTAGTTTATTAAAAAAAAAACACTATGTGTTTATGAAAACTCCATCCAACGATCTAGTGACTTAATTAATACTTTTATTTTGAAAATAATATCTTGAAATTATTTAAGTAATTTAAAATTTATCTTGACATCTATGAAATAAAATATAAACAGCCACAACTTAACAGTTAACTTTCGTTGAATATGAACGTATCTAAATTATTTTTAATAATCGTACACAGATCCTTTAATCAAAGAAGAAAAACTACAAAACAAAATACATTAATAAGTGACACAAACATTTGTCTAACTTTTCTCATTCACCGTAAAACCAAAAATATCAAAACTCACCCTTTCAATACACGGCCGTCGTCTTCGAAAAAAGTCAGACATTCCACACAAATACATTGTTCGCACTTTCACATCAAATTAACAACTAAAGCTATTTATCTACGTTTTGTTTTAACAAAAATAAAACAAATCTTTCGAGGGTATTGCACTAAACTGAATGACATTGTGGACGATAGCGCCGCGTCTTCTTAATAACTATAAGAATTACTGACACTGCACAGGATGTGGTCAATAGTTAAAACTGGATTTTTACTATCGATTAGGTCATGAGTAAATCGAGATTTAATATAAACTTTAGTTATTATCGTGGTTTGGCAACGGTGCAGTTGGTTACTGAATTTAATTCATAGGTACCTCAAAATTTATATTTAAAAAAAAATACGAATGTTGTAGTAACTCTGTTTGTAACCTTTCACACCTTATCGGTTGTTTTGATTTAGATTATATCGGCACATAGGTAGACAATGTAGGTTAGGACTTATTATCCAAATGTTTAGACAAGTAGCAAATACTTTTGTCATTTGTCGCGGAAATACAAAAGTGTTTCGATAGCACGAGCAAAGACATTTTTTTTTTACTTTTTCATCTTTGTTATCGCTCACAGAATGTCACTATATATAAGCTATTTAGTCTAGCTTCCACCCATCATATTAGCAAGACCATCATCTGGCTAGCCTTTTCCCAAACTATCTTGGGGTCGGCTTCCAGTCTGGATGCAGCTGAGTAACAGTATTTTATATGAAGCGACTGTCTATGACCTAAATATGACCTCCACAACCCAGTAATTGGGTATGCGATTCCCTTGGTAAGACTGGATGTCAGACTTTTTGGCTTCTGACTACTTGTAACGACTGTCATTTCAAAAGGACCATTTTAAATAAAACATTGGGCTTCAAAATCGACACCCCCTGTACATTACACGTTAGTTAAAACCGCTTCGATCCTGCAGGAACCGAACACTATTAATTGCTAGTACTCCGTCCCACTTGGACGCGTTGGTTGTGGACTCTTAACGACGCAAGCGGCCAATAACGCGTACCGCTGTTTTATTGAACTGTAATCGATATCGTTCTAGATCATGAGTGTTTGTAGGTAGTTCAGGATTTTTTTTCAATAATCGTTTATTCGTTATAAGTAGAAGGTGACGCGGCAGTCCTCGCAAGAGCTGGAAAGAACCAACGACTAGTGATCCACATTAGCCATATATCTAAAGATTTGGAAGTTATTGTAGAGGCTTGGCTTTGCCCAGCAGTGGGATCACACAGGTTAAGAGTAAGGTACCTACCATAGTCTTACCGTTAGTCTTGGAGTTAGAAGAAAGATTGTGTATGTGATTCTGACAGATTCAATTTTTTCTATTCTCTTGACTAAATTACTGAGTTCAGTTTATTTCATGGCAGCAAACCGATGCGATCCATACTTCCACCCTAAACACCATTTTAAAAAGCTTTTAGCTTTGTATCCATGCAATAAAAAATATGTCATTCGCCGCGATTCGGTTTGGACTTCGGACTCAACACCGCGTCGGACTATTCACTTTTATTGCATGAACGTAGGTGAAGCCCATCAGGAAAACTGTAATTATGGATGTTGTTAATATAAATTGGATGCAACTAATGGCATCCAATTTATACCTAGTGAGGTAATCTTTGCTTTTTGCTCTGTGTGGTGTCGGACGTAAATAATAGTACCATCCCATATCTTCCCGTGGGTGTCGTAAGAGGCGACTAAGGGACTTGCCAGAGAATGCACAGCAGCGTTCTCTGTGCTTTTGTGACAACCGTAGGTACTGCGATCGCCAACCCGCCTGCCAAGCGTGGTGATTATGGCAAAACCCCCCGAGTTATGTTAATGTGGCAAAACTTGGGGGACGCCTATGTTCAGCAGTGAACGTCTTTCGGTTGAAATGATGATGAATGATGAGGAAATCTTTAAAGGAAGATGAAGTGACAAAATTTTAAAAGAGTAGGCTTAAATATTTTGGTCATGTGGTGAGTATGAGTGAAAGGCGACTAACAAAAGGTATTAACAAGGCAGATGGGAGTGGCAACACCGGGAGGGGACGCCCTAGAAGGACATACACTGACCTTTTTGATGAGGTTCTTCAGTAAACTCAGGTGCGTAGTAATCGCAACTGGCTTGCGTGTATGACGAGATTTATGAACGTGGAAGAGGCAAAAGGAGTATGTAAGGCGTAGCAGGTGCCGTTATGTGGGTTCTGCCTACCCCTATGAGAAATAGACGTGAGTTTATGAACCTCATCTGCCTAGCCTTTTCCCAAACTATCTTAGGGTCGGCTTCCAGTCTATCCGAATGCAGCTGAGTACCAGTATTTTACATGAAGCGACTGCCTATCTGACCTCCACAACCCAGTAACTGGGTAATACGATACCCCTTGGTAAGACTGGATGTCAGACTTTTGGGTTCTGACTACTCATAACGACTGTCAAAGATCTACAAATGACAGCCTGGACCAACGGGTTAACGTGCTTTCCGAGGTACGGAGGAAACTCAGTATGTAATTATGATCCACGAACCCACCTCGGCAAGCACGGCTTAACCTTAAAGATCGACCCGTGCGGCTGTTATTATTTAGCCACAAGCTCCTCACGTGAATTTATGAACCTGCAACTCACAAATCATGAAACAAAGTACCTAGGTACAAAATAATGTATGTAACTAGGTACCTTCTTGTACCTTCTTCACTCTCACCTGTTGGCTCACTCATTCATTTTGATAAATTTGGCAGTCGACGTGCAGTAGGTACCATTTTACTGGCTCATTACATAAATTATTATTCACCTTTCAGCGACTAGTAAAGACTGAAATTCAGATTGAATGTAACTGGCGGCCTGGCGTGGAAGAGATGAATTTATTTTCCTGAAAGTCAATTAAAAACCTTAACTGTAATCATCATCATCATTTCGGCCGAAAGACGTCCACTGCTGGACAGGAAGGGAGGTTTTGACATAATCGCCACGCTTGGCGATCGCAGTAGGTACGGTTGTTACAAAAGCACAGAGAACGCTGCTGCCCATTCTCTGGCAAGTCCCTTAGTGCCCTCGTACGACACCCATACATTATAACATTCCCCTTTACCATATTCCCCGAAGGTTTAGACAGAGTTGTACATACAGTATAACCCCTTTCACGTCGGAGACGAGGTTATTGCCATCAATTGAGCACACATCCAGTCTTCGGGCTGCTACTGAGAAATTCCTGATGGAAATCCTGGGAACCGAACAGAGGGTCTCTTGCATGCCTGCTCTCTTTACAGTTTGTCTATAAAGACTATGTAGAACTGTATGTTCGAATTATAATCAATATTGCTCAACTGCTCGCCTAATTACAGTCCGATGTAATTGATAGAATGAATGGAATTGGTTACCATTACTGTGGTGCAGGTTTTAAAGTACTATACCGTAATGGTTAACTGCTACTCATTTATTTTTGTTTAAAAACAACGTAACAGTGATGTTATAAATGAGTAGGTATTGTAGGTATATGTTCTCATGCTGCAGATTTGAGAATGTTGAGATGAATGTGTGGAGTGACTAAAACGGACATAGTTAGAAATGAACATATAAGAGGAAGTTCGAAAGTGGCGCCCTGTTCCAGAAAAGATGAAAGGGAGTCGTCTAACTTGGTATGGACATGATATGATGGGCAGGGATGGAACACATGTGACTAAAAGAGTCATCATCTGCCTAGCGTTTTCCCAAACTTTCTTGGCTTCCAGTCTAACCGGATGCAGCTGAGTACCAGTAATTTACATGAAGCGACTAAAAGAGTGGTGAATATAAATGTTGACTGGATGGAGAGGCAGACGAAGGCAAAAAAAAAGATGGATGGCTTTTATAAGGAATAATATGAAAGAGAAAGGTGTAAATGAAGCCGTGACATCTCATAGAGGAGAATGGAACAAAAGAAGTGTTGCGCCGACCCCAGGTAGAATGGAACAAGGTCAGGAAGATAATGATGACAAGACAAACGCATTACAACGCCGTGCAAAGTCCGGATAAAACAAAAAGCTTCACATGCTCAAAAAGTCTGTAACCCTATCCTGTCTTGCTTTTCTTGAACGACCATAGAAAATATGGATGGATTGCGTGGGACCTGGGACACGGGTAGGAAGATAATGATCCATTTTTGCCATGGATTGCGAATTGACCAAGATGCTCTGCTAATTACAATCTAGTCAAATATTCCCCTGGGTTCCAATAAAAAATATGACATCTTTCTCTATTCATTTCTCGATAGCATGTACCATTACCTACTTAGTTCCATTTTATTTATCTTCACTATTCTATTTTTGCAAATTTAGAAATATAGTGTAGTTTAAAATGTGTTTTGGCTTCAATTATCGTCGTGTTCTGTCCTGATATTTGCGGAAACCTCAGCGAAGATAACAAATGTTTATTGTTTTTTTTTCGAGCGCCAAGCGTTTATTTATTACGTATTGGTTTTTTTTTATTGTTTCGACAGCGTTTAGACAAGCAGCTGTTCCTTCACACTTTGTTTTTTTTGCAACGAAATCAATATGATTGTTTGAAATGCTGAAAACATCCGAACACCTATCTTACTTTAAAAATAATGCTTCACAAGATTGGGAGGAGAAATAAAACATTTTCGTAATTTTTCCCATGACCTGCATCAACCAACTGAGCTTTTCTTCACAGTGCTGCAGATAGGCCACTTCCAAGTTACCTGGTTCCCTGCTCACCATGCTACTACTGACTACCTTGGTAACTGGGCCTTGGCCTAAAGGCATGGTTACCTACCTGTTCTTTGGCTCCTAGGAACGGAAAATGTAATCTTCTTTAAAAGTAAGCAAGTAATTTGCGAACGCTGCGACCTACTTTCCGTAATTGATTTTATATTTATTTTTAAGCTAACCGTTAGTTGACCAACAGCTACCTTAGCGAGCAAACCGCGGATTAGCATCCAACATAACTTTGTGTAAAGGGGTTTGGGTAAAAGTGGCATGATTTTCTAATGTAGTGTGCAGCTCACCTAACCTTATATTTGTAACTGCACACACTAATTATGGGCATTATTACACGAATCGTCGAATTGAACAGTTCTCTTTTATTCTGCTTACATCACTCTAATACATGGCGACCCTTAGCCAGCAATTAAAATTTTGCAACTAACGAGCAAAGCGAAAATGTTAGAAGTGGAAAAAAAATCAACAAGATTTATACTGATGGAAGTTTGTGAAGACGAAGAAAATTAGAAGAAAGAAAGCAATGAAGATTTTAGAAGTTTATAAAAGAAACATTTATAAGTTTTGCACAGCAAACATATTAATATATATTGTATTTTTTTTATGTTATTGTAATTAGAGTATGCTGTATTATTTAATATTAAGTTTTGGAGAATAGGAATGTCCCAACAATTGCAAGATTTGCACGCAAAATTAAAGTATTTAAGAGAATATTTAGTAAAACTAGGTCCAGATAGGCGCAGACAAGATTTTGCTTATAAGAAACTAATAGAAGCAGAAAAAGAATATAATAAACTGGATTGTATTTTGACTCAGTTGAACCAGGAAGTTAAAGATCGCAAGTTAGACAAAGAAGCTTGTGAGGTTTTCCAAACATTAATTCAGGAGGTTCAATCAAATTTTCAGAAAATAAAGGGTTTACTTTCTTTAGTAGATAGTAGTAGTCAAACTAATTCTAAGGATTTTATAGAACATTCAGATTGTGGTCTAAAAATGGCTGACGCATTCGATATTAGAACGGCAATTTCTCTTTTGCCGGTGATGAATGGCCAGGAGCAGGTGACCAATCAGCTTATTGATGGTATCTTGCTTTATAGTTCGCTTATCAATGATGCCAGTAAAACTCAATTGATACAGTTTGTGCTCAAAACGCGTCTCTCGCCTATTGCAAAATTGCGTCTTAAAACTACTTACACAGATGTCGAAAGTTTGGTAGAAGACATACGTATTTATTTATTACCGAAAAAATCGTCTGTAGCTTTACAAACACAATTGTTTAAGGCTACTCAAGGCCGTAGGAGTATAGAAAAGTTCGGTACAGAGATCGAGGAGTTGTTTGTGAATCTCACGATTGCACAGGCTAACGACAAGCGCGATGCCTATGAGGTTTTGCGACCACTCAACGAGAAGACTGCAATTAAACGATTTAGCGATGGTTTGGCCGATAAGCGGCTCAGCACCATAATTGCATCACGACAGTTTGCGTCGTTGTCTGAAGCTATTACGGCTGCGGTAGATGAGCAATCCATGTCTGTCCAGTCACAAGACCAGGTTATGCAATTTAGGGCTAACCAAAACTATAAACGTGGTAGCTTTAGAGGTTCTCGAGGCCGAGGAAATAGACAGTTTTATAACAATAAAAATTTTAATCAAAACTCAAACAAAAACCATGAAAATAGCACAGGTCAAAGAACTTCATACAGTGTAAATCGAGGCAAACAGTCAGGTAGTCAGCGTCAGCATTTACGCGGACGTCCGGTGCATTGTCAGCGTGTTCAGCATAACGCGCAACATTCCAATGTCCAAGAAAACTTGCGCAATGATGACACAAATAGTCATGAAAGACTAAAATTTTTTCGTACCTAAACCGTACACTCATTCAATTCATAGTTTTAGTAATTTTTGTATAATTAATTGTCAAATAAAAAATAGTAATGTAGATCTTAATTTACTGATTGATAGTGGAGCAAGCTTATGTGTGCTTAAGTATGAATGGTTGTCGCGACATAGGAATTTAATGAATTTAGTAAAACAGGATAAGATAGTTATTAAAGGAATTAGTGGTAATTTAGAGTCATTGGGATATATTAATTTAGATATTATAATTAATAATGTGATTTTCCGACAAAAATTTTACATTTTTGAACACTTATCGTGCGCCGCAGAAGGTATACTCGGGCAGGATTTTTTTGAGCGATATAACGCGGTATTAAATTATAAAAATGGTACTCTGAGTTTAGAAACCCGAGACCAGTCTGTTAGTGTTCATGTTAATAAGAATGAATTTACAATTCCGCCCCGTTGCGAAGTAATTAAACACATCCCGACGTCACACAACAGTGATTGCGTCATTTTGTCAAAGGAAATTTATAAGGGTGTGTTTACAGCGGGTGTAGTATCGAAGCCACATAATGGAATTATTCCTGTTAGGATTTTAAATACAACTGATAGTTCAGTTAATATAAATATGTCAGATTTAATTATTAGTAGCCTAGATAATTTTTATGTTTGCAAGTTTGACCACGATGGTAAATCAGTGGATAGAGTCAGAACTTTGCTTACTACTTTACAACTCCATACCTATTTAAATAAAGAGGAACAAAGAGGCATTGAAAACGTATGTGCCAAATATGCCGATGTTTTCCATTTGCCAGGAGATAAGCTCACTACTACTAATTTAATAGAACATTCAATAAAACTAAAGGAAAATGCGTCTCCAGCGTACGTGAAGCCTTATCGATTGCCTAAAGCATTGAAAAGCGAGGTACAAAGACAAATAGATGAAATGGTTAAAAACGATATCATTGAAGAGACAATTTCAGAATGGTCAAGTCCAGTTTTATTAGTACCTAAAAAGACAGATAGGTCAGGAGAAAGGAAATGGAGACTTGTAGTGGACTATCGTCAACTCAATAATAGGATACAGGATGATAAATTTCCGTTACCCAACATCACTGAGATTCTAGATTCGTTATCTAATAGCATTTATTTTTCAAAATTAGATCTCAGTCAAGGTTATTATCAACTGTCTTTAGAAAACAAGTCTAGGAAGTATACTGCTTTTACAACAGACAAGCAGTATCAAATGAAACGATGTCCAATGGGACTTAAGACATCGCCTAGTGCTTTTGCTCGTCTCATGACAATAGCAATGTCTGGGTTAAATTATAAATCATGTTTCTTATATCAAGATGATTGTATTGTCGTAGGAAATTGTCTTGAAACGCATAACAAGAATCTTATAAAAGTTTTAGAATGCCTAAGAAGAGTGAATTTGAAACTAAATCCTCTTAAGTGTGAATTTTTACGCAAAGAAATCGTTTATTTAGGACATAAGATTACTTCAGAAGGTATATTCCCAGATCCATCAAAGATAGAATGCCTGCAGAAATACCCTGTCCCGCAGAACGTAGACGAAGTCAAGAGATTTGTTGCATGTGCTAATTATTATAGGCGTTTTATTCCAAAGTTTGCTGAAATAGCCTATCCATTGAATGCGTTATGTAAGAAAGATGTAGCGTTCGTGTGGAGTGATGAATGCGAGCGAGCATTTTACAAGCTAAAACAGATCCTTACTAGTCCGACTATACTTGACTATCCGGACTTTAGCGACAATAATACTTTTACGTTACAAACAGATGCATCAAAACTTGGATTAGGCGCCGTGCTGTCTAATAGCAATAGCAAGGTAGTCGCGTATGCCAGCCGTAACTTGAAACCAGCTGAGACACGATATCCGGTGATTGAGTTAGAATTACTTGCTATTGTATGGGCAGTTCGACATTTTAGACCTTATTTATATGGCAAAAAGTTTAACATAAAGACGGACCATAAGCCATTGATTTATTTATTTAATATGACAGACCCTTCAAGCCGGTTAACAAAGTTTAGATTATATCTTGAGGAATATGACTTTGAAATCAGCTATGTCCCAGGACGGCACAACGCAGCTGCAGATGCATTCAGCCGGATACCTATTACATCCAACAGCTTAAAGGATATGAACAAGCATGTAGTATCCGTCATGACAAGGGCACAGACTCGAAGGTTACATACTGACTGTGACAACAACGACATGACTACTGAGGTATCCTCTACTTCAAGGCCTGATCAACCTAAGGTAGTGGAAATCCTCAAACGACCAATTCACAGCGTTGAATTGATATTATGCACTAATAAAAATACAATAAATCAGATAGAAAAAACAAAACATTTCACAAGCGATAATGGAAACTGCAAATACGTGCCAGAAAAATCAGCAATCTTTGTGATTTCTCGATCGTTATCAACCGTAAGTGTGTTAGCGAGAGAATTACAACGTTTTTGTAAGCAAATCAAACTAAACGAGCTCATAATAATCAAAAGCAAGCGCATTGAAATTTTTGTAAACAATTTTATAAAGGAAATGAGTCATTTAAATGATATTCCTAAGCTACTTGTTATTAAAGATGTGACAAGAGTTACTGACAAAGACACGAAAACTGTGATCATAAATGACTTCCACCTGTTACCTACGAGTGGTCACGCGGGGGTTAACAGAATGTTAAATAATATTAGGAAGTACTATTATTGGCCAGGAATGACTAATGACGTAACAGAATTCGTAAAGAAGTGTAGAAGTTGTCAGATTCAAAAGCATTCCAATAGGCATACGAAGGAGCCGATGGTTATCACATCCACGGCATCCACCGCTTTTGAAAGACTTAGTTTAGATTTAATGGGTCCTTTAGATGTAGATAATTTAAACTATAAGTATATTCTGACATTACAGTGTGATTTAACAAAATATGTCGAAGCTTATCCTTTAGAAAAGAAAGATACTGTTTCTGTAGCGAGGTTATTTGTAAACAATTTTATTCTGAGGTATGGTATCCCTAAAGAGATAATAACAGACCAGGGAACAGAGTTTATGTCATCAGTTTTTACTGAGATTTGCAATTTGTTGCATATAAATAAACTGCATTCGACAGCCTATCATCATGAAACTCTAGGAGGTTTGGAAAATACTCATAAGGTTTTAGGAGCTTATCTTAGAATTCAGTGTGACAACAACAAAACAGATTGGAGCAGTTGGCTTCCATTCTGGTGCTTTTCTTTTAACACTACAATTCACTCTGAGACAAAATACACTCCATTTGAGTTAGTATTTGGAAAAAATTGTAATTTACCATCTAATATAGCACAAAATTCATATGTTGATCCTTTATATAATCCTGATTCATACCCTTTGGAACTAAAATACAGGCTTCAGAGAGCACAAGCTGAAGCTAGAAATAATTTATTAGTTAGTAAGGAATTAAGAAAAAATAATTTTGAGAAAAATGTAAATCGATTAAAATATAAGAGTGGAGATTTAATTCTAATTAAAAATCAAGTAGGTAATAAGTTAGATAAAGTTTATTTAGGACCATACAGAGTTATTGAAGATGTATCACCAAATGTAAAAATTTTAAAAGATGACAAAGAATATGTAATTCATAAAAATAATACAAAACTGTTTGTAACTTAAAATACTAAAATAAGATGTTTTTTTTATATAATATTAGGTTTAAAAGTGTATTACTTTTGATGTTGTATTGTGTTAAGTTTAAAAAAAAATGCATTATGTGCTCACTAAAGTAACAATAACATTTTTTTTAAAAAAAGGGGAGGTGTAGTGTGCAGCTCACCTAACCTTATATTTGTAACTGCACACACTAATTATGGGCATTATTACACGAATCGTCGAATTGAACAGTTCTCTTTTATTCTGCTTACATCACTCTAATACACTAAGTCTGCGGCCACTAATGAAAAATATTTAATTAGCAAAAACACAATAAGACATTCATTTTCTTCTATGAACAATTATTTCCAAAATGCATCGGTGCCGAGATACACAGGGTGAATTTTTCAAGTGGGTGGCAGGCCAAATCCGAAACTGTGAAGAATAGCGAAAAACACTCAAAGGAGTCACGAACCCGATTTTGACAAAAACTAAAACTGGATCATTGGTTTTTTTGAAAAACCAATATTTTCTAGCCAGGAATCAAACGCGTTAATTTTGAAAAAAAAAACACCCTGTATTATTATACCATTCGATAGTGTCGCTGCTTAGAATCAAATTCTGGAAAGTAAGGACATATGGCAAACAATAGGAAAGAGTTATTTTTTAATAAAATACATCGTATGCAAACTGTTAGTAGGAACAACACAACTTTGACATCAGATATTTCAGCTCCGATATAATTCTCGCCAAGATTCTTTTGGGAGTCATTATTATCATATATTCCACTATACGTTAGCAACAATTAGGTATCTTTGTGGCCGCTGTGAAAAAAAAATACATTCTACTGGTCCAATAATATATAAACAAACTTACCCAATGCCCTTTACAATAAACTTGGGATCGTGAATTCTGTGGTTCTTGTCAACTCACCTTTAGGTGCTAAGCTACCCTAATCCTCAGAGCCGTACATAAAAAGCGGTCCTTCGAGCCGGATTTGTATCAACGACCTATGGATAAGAAAGTTTCAGGTCCTTCTCCAGATTGAATATAAGATCTCTTGTGTCAATGAACTTTGGCGGTTAGGTTATTGTAGGTGTAATCATAGTCTGTCCTACAATTTAAACAAGAGTACTGATTAGGTAATTATATTGTAAACAGTCGTGATAAGTGTGTCTTTACATGCAGTTTACTGATAACTGGATTGGGTCACACGCAATATCGTAACTTTCATAATAAGTAATTGTATCAGTTTTAAGTAATTTTGTCAGTGAGTCTTGACAAAATGACTTAAAACTGACATCATCATCATCATCAGCAGATGATGCTGCTCACTGCTCTCAACAACGACGAAGGAAAACATCGTGAGGAAACTTGTGTGACCGAGAATAGAACTAAAATCCGAAGACATGTGAAATCTGACCCATATTGGGCCCCTGCTTTGGAATCTAGAGCACACACAGAAGAAAGTTGTGTCCCAGCGGTGGGAACAGTATTACCTGATACAGTAATTATGCACCTATAAGTTATACACGGTGTAAATTAATGCTGGGAAACGGGTTTTTATTTGGGGTTTCAGTGGATTGGCGGATTAAGTGCCGAGAACGCCCTAGGCAAGTACCTCATCAGCGGCGCCTCTCTAGCGCCCATACTATAATATAATTATAAAGAAGGGGGGGGGGCGGCAGCAGAATGATAAAAAACTGATTTTAAACGGATTAATTGACTAAGTATTTACGGATGCAGCTGAAGTTCTTCTAAGAATCTTGAATGCAATAGCCACCTCAAAAATGTCGGCTGCTTGGGGATTTTCTATACTTTTTCATAGAAAAGTAGAGGTTACGATGTCATTTTGTGGAGTTAGGTATTTGAAAAGTCTAGCAAAAGAAAATGTAAGCTCTTTACTCCACGAAAGTTTATTTGTCTTTAGTTTTTTTTTTTCAGAAATAGGTGTTACTTCATTGGATTAGGAAGACATTTAGCGAAAGGACAACGAGCCTAGCGAGCTCGAAAATTTTAACACCCAGGTAGGGTGTTAACAGGCACAGGTTAGAATTGTTTTGACCCTTCATACAGTAGTTAGGTACTTGGTTGACTTACAGACAATGTTCAGATTCAAGAGGAAGTAGGCTGCAAGTTTGCAGCTGCGCTGAAAAATTGTTAACACCCTGCCTTGGAAAGGATGCAAGATCATTCAGAGGCTCACTTTTTGCCTTAAAAATATAATAGTGTGAGTGTGGTTTCACTGTACGCTACAACTTATTGTGTACCCACTTACTATTTCTGTGGCATCAGGTAGGAAAAGCTATAACTTTAAACATATTCTGAGCCTCCTGTCCCTCCCTGGTGACGCCCATGATCATTTATATTGTGTAAGTAGGTGCATACTTACTGACACAATTCATTTTATGTCAGGCATTATTTTTTTCTTTGTTTAAAATTTTCGAGCTCGCTCCCCTGTATACGTGCCTAGTTTGCCATAAGTATAATACGCCTCAGATTGTGCTGATTGTTATGGATGCAATGCATTGGATAGGACAGAGGTCATGGAGGTATTTAAAGTAAAATATAACATTTACAACTTGTAGTTTTTCTTAGACGTGTGAACATTTTGGGACTGTTTCCAGGTATGGGAAGAAACATACATTACATTACATTACAGAAACAGTTTCTGCTTTTTACAGTTCTTTCTAGACTATAAGATTTAAAAAGCTACTCTAGCTAGTTTATTGGATCTGCAAGCATATTTTATACGATATTCTTGGGGATTTCATGGAAAATCAAAAAAATAGGAGAAAATAAATTTACTATAACACACATGTTGGTGGCCCTAAAAATATATAGAACAAGAGCCCAAAGTTACCATTCTAGAAGCCCTACCACACATTCACCCTCGGAGCTTGGAGCTGTATGACACCAGTTTTATAATGATGAATTATAAAAAAAATGTGTCACTGTTGTGTCATCACCACAGTTTTAGTTATAAGTATAGTTATTTTAAATTGCACAAAACTGTTAGAACTTTATACTACATAAAATTGCTAAGATTGATTTACGCATTTCTCAATCTTTGTTAGAATCTTGTGTCCTACCAAACCAATGCGTTCAGTCGTGCACAATCCATCAAGTCGAGGACTTGGTGGATTGCTCATGCCACATATGGTGTGGTGCTCATGATTAAAAAACGGCGTCTATTCACCAAAAAACTAAAACTACTGAATATTAGCCACATTTTTGTTCACGCTACTTCTAACGTTTATTTTTTCACTATTCTGACTTCCGATAACTTAGCAAAGTTGCATATTGATCTCAAATTGCCTAATTTCTACCGAAAAATGCTGACATTACGTCCAATTTTGTTCCGCTAAACGATCTCCGAAAAAGAATCTTCTACGGGGAGCATGGTGGGGTTTCTTATGCACTTCATCTTTTGCGGGGGCATAGTTATTTCTGCAGTAAGCTCGGACTTGGCCCCTGAGGTCCCGGTGGGGCTTTGCCTTGATGACTGCCGTAAAGTGCCTGTAGCCGGCGCCCCCTCTCAGCAGCACGGGAATTGCTTCTGTAGACTCTATCGCTATGTGTGTGATCTGGAATAACAAAGAAGATAGCATGACTTGGAAATAATTAAAGGTTTTTATTTCTTTAAAATAAAGGACTTTATCAAAAGCAAGTGAAAACACTGGAGTAGCCTACCGTGTCTACAAATTGTAAACTATATTACAATCACACTTATGAAATATATTCGCGGTGTTAATGCTTCTTCTTCCATACTTTTCTATTATACAACAAAAAAATATCAACTGCCCCATACATTTGCTTCGAATAGGTAGGTATACCTATTGAAAATTTGTATAGGGCAGTTGATATTTTTTTCGCTATTACGATGCTTGTCCGATGGTGAAACATGTTCAGTTGGATGGTCTGAAGCACACCCCTAAGTATGTATATACCCTTTTTATTACACGTTGTGTACTCGTCATCTCATCAGACACCTTCTCTCTTGCCATATCATGTATGCCTTCAAACAGTCCATCCATCGTTTCTTTGGTCTTCCTCTACTCTTATACCCTGTACCTATCCACATTCAAAATCAAAATATTTTCATTCAAACTTAAATTAACCATTTATTTCAATTAGACCATTACAGGACTTTTGAAAGTAAAAAACAAAAAAAAAACGCGTAGCTACAGTCCCAGTCACAAGACATAATAACTTGTGAAAGTACTGTTGTATTTTACATAGGCCTACAGGGGCACTTAAAAAACGTCGACAAAAAGGCGCTCGGTTCGGGTTGGTCGTTTCCAATGGAGGAGAACCGGCAAGAAACTCCATGGTTACTCTTTTAAAATCATTTGGTTTTACAATATTTCTGTTACAGCGTATTCATTCATTCATTTGCTAGTCGTAACTGTTTTATTTTCAATTCTACACGATATTGAATAACATTGATAAGCTTACTTGGAAATTGCTAAAAATAATGAAAACTTCAATTAGCGAACAGACTTTCAGTAATTTTGTGTCAAATTCGTATTTTGCCCTTTCGTGAATGAGTCTCATTTTTGTGAACTAGTACCTACTCAGGAGAAGTACACTTGGAAGAACATTTTTTTACGGTCAAGCACAGAGAAATATAAAAATCGGTCAAGCAGTAACATAGCTATCAAAGCACCCACAAAGACACTCACCAGGCAATCAAAGATTCCTTGGCAGACGATCTGCTGGCCCTTCAGCATCGCATCATAATCGAACTTCTTTCTGAAGACCCTCGTATCATTTTTGTACCTCAACCCCTGGTAGAGAGTTGGATAAGGAGACATCACATATTTCTTAGGCGGAAGAGTAGGTAGAGGCTGCGGGTAAGCAGCCCTATCCAAGTGGTCAAAGCCTGGACTGAAAATTAAATCTGTTGAGGAAAATTTGGCTCCGAAAAATGTAATATAGTATGGGTTCGAAAAATAGAAGCAACCGGGTGACGAAGGATATTCAATCAAATCAAAGAAGATCTGTAGGTACATAGCCGGGCCTAGTGGAGTTTATTTGAAATTTATAAATCAATACTTACAAAAGTTCTTTGTTTACATTAGTCGCCTTCGCCGCTGACTTTTTAGATATTTTAACAGCAAGCTTCGCACTCGCCAAACGTATAAGTATTAAATAACAGAACACAGTGAGTAAATCCATAATTATTTTCATAATAAATAATTTTTCATAACGATCTAAGAAAAATGAGTCTTGCTGTATTTATGGCAATGAAGTCGGTAAAAAATATGAATTCATTGTAAAATATTGCCAGTCTGCGGTATTATATACATGCCCTGTGGTGTTTTACGAGTTTTTTATAGGTACCGCCTACGATTTTCCACCATATGGCAGTTATAAAATTTTCCTTCAAGGTCATGAAAAACAATTATTCTTTGGATAATTTTTCAATTGCATAATAATGAATTTTGCTTATCATCTTAACACGAGCGTAGCTTTCGTTAAGTAGGTACCTACATGTACGTTGAACTACGCTAATCTTGGTTTTATAGCAGCAGGAAGTCATTAGAAAGAACTGCGTCAGAATTAGGTACCTACAGTTATAATTCTTGGATATTAGCCTGAATAATTGCAGTGAGCGTAGCTGCTATTGCTATTACAGTTGACTTACTGAATTGACGGTCAGCCTGCACCATCCCACTAGTCTGCTATACAAAAGGAGGAGTCATAGGGAAAGGCATGAGTTATGTCTATTTCGATCCGCAGCCAGAGTGGACCCGTAGTTGTATAAGTCGACCCACTGAGCCTGACCGTTGTTTTCAGTCAGTTCATGGTTTGGAATAATTTATACTTATCGTTATGTTTACACAAAACAAACGAAAATCAAATTCCATGTTTGTGTCTTATTTATTTTCAGTCACAACCACTACTGGGCTGTGGAGGTCAGGATATTCAGTCGCTCCATGTAAAATAAAGTGGAAGCCGACCCCAACATAGTTGGGAAAAAGCTAGACAGATGATGACGTCTTATTAATTTTCCTTTGAAAGGTTGAAAGGGGAATACAGAAGAAAAAAAAAGCGTAGGTACCTATTGCGCCGACCCCAAGTAATAGTCGCATCCATTGAGATATACCTATGAAGAAAAGAATTGCTATAGAATTATTCAAATAATAATATATTTACTGACACATTGTTGTACAACAGTTAAATTTTGTCCCTTTTTAGTAAAGCAGTAGCTGCGTAAGAAAAGAGAGAACTACAGTTTGTAAAGTGCTTATTTTGGCAGTTCACTTTCTTGTGACGTCATAAGCTCATAACCGCGTCCCCATGTTTTGCGCCGAGTTTTGTGATTCGATTGGAAAAAGTATTCTAGCTTTTGGTTTTGTGGTAGATCTGCTGTCAAGCTGTTGCGCGTTAAAAGGTTTTTTGTGTTTTTCTTGAATGAAAATGACGGCCATTTTGTGCGCTAAACTTTTGTAGGTAGTCATGCTAATTCTGTAGGTATGCCCAGTCCATTAGCTTTTAATTCAGTGGATTAGACAAGGCAAGAAGATGATGATGAAAAAGTATGTTAACAAAACGCAATAACGAAACGTGTTTGACATTGACAGTTTTCGATTGATTGGATAGATAGTCTTGTCATCCAATTTTCGTGCTCTTTAATTTCTGTATTATTTCAATAAATTAAATTGTGTGTTATGGGAAAAGTAAAGCTATAAAATTAACTTTTTACGGCGCTTAATCTCTCCTACTTTATATTCACTGAATCTCTAAAATGGACGGTAAGGCAGTGTACAACATTGATCGGTTTTTGCAAATAAGTTTAATTGTTATTATTAATATATTTTTGCTGTTTTAGGCTTTTCTGGTAAGAAATCAACATCCTTCGAGACGTTGATCATTCAGAATATAACCAATGTGAACGAGTTGAAGGATAAACTTAGCGACATCATTAAAACCGGGAAAGATTATAAATATGACGTTTCCTCGTGTATAAAATATTTAATCACAAGTACTGATCAAGAAATTGTTAAATTAACTATAGAAGCGATCGCAGAACTTGTAAAATGTGAAGAGAAGCGAGAGACATACGCTCACAATGATATAATAGGCCCTATACTGGATATATTGAAGAAAGAAATCACTTCCGAGAATGTTGAGCTTGTGAAACAGTGCTGCAGGGCTCTTGGCAATTTATGCTGTGACTGTGACACTGCTAGACGTACAATTGTCAGTCTGGGGGGGATTTCAATCCTTCTCAAACTGCTTGAAAGGAGTATAGAGATGCACTTGGAGGAAATACAAATATTGACAAGTAAATCATTGCTGAACTTTGGTATTGGTGGTGCTGAGTTTACAAACGCAATATTCAAAGAAGGCGTGGTGGATTTGGTCCATAAAATGAAGTGTGCAGAGCTGAAAAAAGAGGAGTGTAATGATGATAAGGTGTCAACCTGTCTGTTGATACTGAGTGTTATAAATGATAACACACCGGAATTACTGTACAATGAGCTTGTTAATAAGACGATACTGCAGGTGTTGAAAGAGACATCTAATGTGGACATTTCGGAAGTGTGTCTCGATCTATTACATGCTCAAGCTGAACATGGTAAGTGCTTTGAGGAAAAGCTGACACTATTATGTTTGTAATTTGTGAGAGCTGCACTTCCTGTGGTTCCCTTCCTGTCCATTCTATTTTGATCCTATTATTTTACCAATATGTTTTTTTGTACCCAATTCAAACCCATTCTTTTCAATAGCAACAGCAGATAAAATTAATTTGACCGTATCTCTACACAGCCTACCCAAAATTTTTATAACAAAATTTAGATCTCTATATAGAAGAATGGGCAAGAAGATGGAGATCTTCATTTTATTCTTCGTTATAGAGATCAAAATTTTAGAATGGGCAACTATCTACAACTTTGTGAATGACTCTCTCCTTGACAGTTCAAAAGTGCCTATAAATAAATGGCTTAATAGAAATAAATGCTTTGGGATTGAGTTATCATAACCCTTGTCATTTTGGGCATAATCAGCCCCTGGTTTTAAATGTATTTAAATTAAATCTACATATATATATACGCATCACATTGTTTGTCTGGGATAGACTCCTAAACTACTTAACCGATTTTAATCAAATTTGCACACCGTGTACAGTTTGATCCAACTTGAAAGATATGATAGCTTACATCTCTATAGTCGCAATATTATTTTATTGCAAATTAAGTCACAATTATCTGTTAGCTCCAAACGATTTTAACAGATGACGGTATCTGTTGACTGGATTGTGTAAGTATTCAACAAATGGTGCTGTATAGGAGTAGAGCAGCAATGAAAAATATTGCGAAAACGTGGAAAATGTGATGCAAACGAAGTTGCGCGGGACGGCTAGTAAATATATATTAATTTCACTTGCAGAAACAGTCAAAACATTAATAGCCCAAGAAGGAGGAGTGCAGTTAGTGTGTTCCCGGCTGGAACAGCTGGTGCAGAGACAGAATGCTGGGCAGCTGAATGTTGATGATTCTGAAGTTGAGGCCATCATGAAGCAAGCCTGTGAGCTTGTCATCATTGTGCTAACTGGAGGTAAGATATAGGATTTCATGTAAGTTTTGTTCTAATTTAACATGTGGATGTATCTTACTCTCTATGCAACTTCGATCCGCTTGATTTTTTAAGCATAACATATACAAATTATTTATAACAAATTTTCCTCCAGATGAAGCAATGCACATCCTTTACAACAATGGTGTTGGCGAAGTCTACCAAACAGTAGTAAAATGGCTGGAATCACAAAACTATCAGCTACTGACCACCGCTGTGCTGGCTATCGGCAACTTCGCGAGGCAAGATGATTACTGCATTCAGATGATGCAGGATAAGATATTTGATAAGCTGTTGGGTCAGTGAATTTCAATTTTCTTACATTAATTTGCTTGTAAAATAAAGTAGTAACAACAAATGAAAGTTATACCCTTTGTGGGAGTTGTTGGTTCTGTGTGAAACACGCTTTCGCTCACTGTGACGGTCTGAGAGAAATCCAGTTGTGGAAAGGAAAGGAAGGAAAAATCGTATACTGAGCATGGTCTACATCACTACTCTATACTTTGCTCAAATGTTGAACAGATTTTTGGATAGTTGTAAAAAGATGCCTTTTCAAAAAATATCCGAATCTTATTGATCTTACCCAATAATTATCCTACAATTACCATGGGGATGGTAATACAAACTTTTAATTGTTATTTCCCAGACATATTTGAAACCTACAACAGCTTCAGCCTACAGATGCAAAGGGAGCCAGAGAAAACATACCCTATTGACCCTGTCACAGTGGTTAAAGTCCTACACGCGGCGTTGTCCTCTCTGCGAAACTTGTCTGTGCCACCGGAGAACAAGAGGGTCGCGGCTGCACAGGGCAGGGCGGCGCCGCTGTTGTTGAACGCGTTGCCGACCACTGAGGACCATCATGTGGCTTATAAGCTGTTGGCTACGATTAGGCTGTTGGTGGACGGGCAACGTAAGTTTTCTTTTTTCTGTTTTTTTTTCTTGACAAATGATGTTTATTTTGTAAAATTTTACATTCATTCAGTGGCGTAGCGTGAGTTTTTCCGCCAGGGGCCTACCGAAAATTTGCCGCCTCCTCTATTTTCATTATTAGTCAAGAAAGGAAGTAAAAAAAAAACCGGCCAAGTGCGAGTTGGACTCGCGCACGAAACGTTTCCGTACCATTATTTATAAAAAACCGGCCAAGTGCGAGTCTTACTCACACACAGGGTTCCATAGCCCCAAACAATATTTTGAACTGTTATTCATTAGTTAGTAGTATTAGTTAGTAAACTTCAAGACAACCGCAAAACTAAATTGGTTTTTCATAGTATGTTAATCAAAAACAAAGTTACTGCTGCAGTTTGATGAAAAAGTCCCATATCTCAAAAACTAAACATTATATCTTATTGAAACCAATTTTCGTTGATAGTTTTTTTTACGTTCTACAATTCTGAATATTTTCAGAATTTTCCTCCTCTTACTTTAGAAATTAGAGGGACACACATTTTACCACTTTGGAAGTGGCTCTTGCGCAAACTATTCAGTTTAGAAAAAAATTATATTAGAAACCTAAATATCATTTTTGAAGACCTATCCATAGATACTCCACACGTATGGGTATGATGAAAAAAAAAATTTGGTTTTCAGTTCTATGTATGGGGAACCCCAAAATTTATGGTTTTTTTTTTCTATTTTTGTGTGAAAATCTTAATGCGGTTCACAGAATACATCTACTGACCAAGTTTCAACAGTATAGTTCTTATAGTTTCGGAAAAAAGTGGCTATGACATACAGACGGACGGACAGACAGACAGACAGACATGACGAATCTATAAGGGTTCCGTTTTTTGCCATTCGGCTACGGAACCCTAAAAACGAGCAAAAAAATACAGTTTTTTGTATGGGAGCCCCCCTTAAATATTTATTTTATTCTGTTTTTAGTATTTGTTGTTATAGCATCAACAGAAATACATAATCTGTGAAAATTTTAACTGGCTAACTATCACGGTTCATGAGATACAGCCGGCCTGGTGACAGACGGACGGACGGACGGACAGCGAAGTCTCAGTAATAGGGTCCCGTTTGACCCTTTGGGTACGGAACCCTAAAAAAAGATATTGACTTTTTACTTCCTTGCATTTTTTTCATTAAAAAATGCGTTCAAACAATTTTCAATGTGAGTATGTACGTATTTTATGTTCGATTGCAAGTATAGCGAATAGAGCATAAGCTCTGCCGTTCCGAAATTTTGCAATAAATACAATTATTCGGATAATGGAACCCTGGGAGGTGATATAGACACAGTTCCATCTCCACCTCCACTCATTATTATACAATGGCAGTATAATGCACAATTTTATGTTATTGGCCGTAACAATAGTTTAAAGGGAAATAAGTGGGGGGGGGGGTGCTATAATTACCAAGATATTATGGAACGCGGTTTTTGTGGCCGCAATCTGCTGGATGGCATCATCATTATCATCTTCGCTAAGATGATGTTACAAGTTACAATTATAGCGTAATATTTGTGACGCACGACATCCAAGTAGGTTGCTGCATTCGCAAAGTAAATGTATGGTCTTGAGACCGAACAAATATAAAAAGTTAAAAAGCATCTAGGTATCTACAAGGCCTGCAATGTCCACACACTCACAAACAATCAGTAAATAAAAAAGAAGAGAATGAGCAAGATGAGAATAGTTAGAGACATCCACATTTGTGCCGTTTATGAGCTACCGCAAAAGCAGAAGGAACTGAAGCCAAATTGCTTTATCTTCAACGTAGTCCTTAATTTTCTAATATGCTTTTTTAACAAGGACACGTTTTACGTAATTTTTTAAACTTTCCATCGGTCAGTTCTATAACTGACTTTGGCAACTTATTATAAAAGCGTATGCTGTTTTTAAGAAATGACTTGCTAGTTTTTGTTACCTTATCTAAATTTGGGTATTACAATTTCGTGTTTACTTACTGCGTGTATTTATAATATGGAAGTCGCCTTTAATTTTGAAAAACCCACAATTTTTATATCGATCTCTTTAATATTTATATCGATCTCTTTTATATTTATAACGATCTCTTTAATATTTATATCGATCTCTTTAATTTTTTCTCCGAGGGACTCGCTAAGACCCATTTTATAGTTCGCACGGAGTGCCCTCTATTGTAATATAACTTTTTAAAAGAAAATGTAGCTATTAGTCTAGACCACGACCTATCAAAATATAAAATGTATCTCCACCGGGCAACTAACAGACTATCATTTCAAAATTTAATCCTATAGCTCTCAATATTAAAATTACAGAAAAAGACTCTTCAACCCCTGGGGTCTCAAATTTTTGACGAGTTTAAAATTTTACCGTCTCGGAAAGACTTCAACACATTTGGCTTTTAGACTTATTCGATACGGTTGTTTTGGACCTATTACTTAAAGCATTTGCTCCCGCCCCGAGCCAGTGGTGTAAAATAATGAGAATACGCCACTGCTTGGTCCTCCTTGTTTCTTGCTTTTACAACACAGCCCCGATGGCAATAGTAATCATCTGATGTGATAACTATGACCTGAGCCTGCGCCTGGCCCCGCTCGCATCCTTCTAGCTCCGCTCTCTGCCGCCCCCTGAAACCCACCGTCCGGGGCCCACCTCCCCCCGCTACGCCACTGCAAACATGTCAAAAACAAAATGGCGAGGTTGATGTATCATATCAATCCACAAATCAAATTTTCTCAAGTTTTCTGGATCTTGCCAATCGTGAAACTTCTTTCCCTGTCTCCTACCGTTGAATCATGTTCGGGTCGTGTCTTAACAATTCGAGCTTAGTCTGGAGTCTGATATCTGCATTATCCTATTCCTACCTTGCCAGCCTGCTATGCTGAGTGATGCCGACCTGAACATACGTTTAGCGCCTTTTATTTATTTCCTGGAGTTTTGAATCAATATGGTACTCTACTCATTATTTAGGTTACTGTATGAAACTGATTTCCCACCAGAGATTGTCGCAAAGCAGCTGGCGAGCAGCAAGGCGGCGCTCGCGGCAGTGGCGCGCTGGGGACACGCCGCCGAGTTCGCGGGCGCCGCCGGGGAGGCGCCGCGACTGCTGGCCTGGGCCGTCAAGCAGCTGCGACACCACAACCAGTGGAGGCAGATCGTGGAGGTATCTAGTACTAACATACGCGAGGCGCCGCCGGGGAGGCGCCGCGACTGCTGGCCTGGGCCGTCAAGCAGCTGCGACACCACAACCAGTGGAGGCAGATCGTGGAGGTATCTAGTACTAACATACGCGAGGCGCCGCCGGGGAGGCGCCGCGACTGCTGGCCTGGGCCGTCAAGCAGCTGCGACACCACAACCAGTGGAGGCAGATCGTGGAGGTATCTAGTACTAACATACGCGAGGCGCCGCCGGGGAGGCGCCGCGACTGCTGGCCTGGGCCGTCAAGCAGCTGCGACACCACAACCAGTGGAGGCAGATCGTGGAGGTATCTAGTACTAACATACGCGAGGCGCCGCCGGGGAGGCGCCGCGACTGCTGGCCTGGGCCGTCAAGCAGCTGCGACACCACAACCAGTGGAGGCAGATCGTGGAGGTATCTAGTACTAACATACGCGAGGCGCCGCCGGGGAGGCGCCGCGACTGCTGGCCTGGGCCGTCAAGCAGCTGCGACACCACAACCAGTGGAGGCAGATCGTGGAGGTATCTAGTACTAACATACGCGAGGCGCCGCCGGGGAGGCGCCGCGACTGCTGGCCTGGGCCGTCAAGCAGCTGCGACACCACAACCAGTGGAGGCAGATCGTGGAGGTATCTAGTACTAACATACGCGAGGCGCCGCCGGGGAGGCGCCGCGACTGCTGGCCTGGGCCGTCAAGCAGCTGCGACACCACAACCAGTGGAGGCAGATCGTGGAGGTATCTAGTACTAACATACGCGAGGCGCCGCCGGGGAGGCGCCGCGACTGCTGGCCTGGGCCGTCAAGCAGCTGCGACACCACAACCAGTGGAGGCAGATCGTGGAGGTATCTAGTACTAACATACGCGAGGCGCCGCCGGGGAGGCGCCGCGACTGCTGGCCTGGGCCGTCAAGCAGCTGCGACACCACAACCAGTGGAGGCAGATCGTGGAGGTATCTAGTACTAACATACGCGAGGCGCCGCCGGGGAGGCGCCGCGACTGCTGGCCTGGGCCGTCAAGCAGCTGCGACACCACAACCAGTGGAGGCAGATCGTGGAGGTATCTAGTACTAACATACGCGAGGCGCCGCCGGGGAGGCGCCGCGACTGCTGGCCTGGGCCGTCAAGCAGCTGCGACACCACAACCAGTGGAGGCAGATCGTGGAGGTATCTAGTACTAACATACGCGAGGCGCCGCCGGGGAGGCGCCGCGACTGCTGGCCTGGGCCGTCAAGCAGCTGCGACACCACAACCAGTGGAGGCAGATCGTGGAGGTATCTAGTACTAACATACGCGAGGCGCCGCCGGGGAGGCGCCGGGACTGCTGGCCTGGGCCGTCAAGCAGCTGCGACACCACAACCAGTGGAGGCAGATCGTGGAGGTATCTAGTACTAACATACGCGAGGCGCCGCCGGGGAGGCGCCGCGACTGCTGGCCTGGGCCGTCAAGCAGCTGCGACACCACAACCAGTGGAGGCAGATCGTGGAGGTATCTAGTACTAACATACGCGAGGCGCCGCCGGGGAGGCGCCGCGACTGCTGGCCTGGGCCGTCAAGCAGCTGCGACACCACAACCAGTGGAGGCAGATCGTGGAGGTATCTAGTACTAACATACGCGAGGCGCCGCCGGGGAGGCGCCGCGACTGCTGGCCTGGGCCGTCAAGCAGCTGCGACACCACAACCAGTGGAGGCAGATCGTGGAGGTATCTAGTACTAACATACGCGAGGCGCCGCCGGGGAGGCGCCGCGACTGCTGGCCTGGGCCGTCAAGCAGCTGCGACACCACAACCAGTGGAGGCAGATCGTGGAGGTATCTAGTACTAACATACGCGAGGCGCCGCCGGGGAGGCGCCGCGACTGCTGGCCTGGGCCGTCAAGCAGCTGCGACACCACAACCAGTGGAGGCAGATCGTGGAGGTATCTAGTACTAACATACGCGAGGCGCCGCCGGGGAGGCGCCGCGACTGCTGGCCTGGGCCGTCAAGCAGCTGCGACACCACAACCAGTGGAGGCAGATCGTGGAGGTATCTAGTACTAACATACGCGAGGCGCCGCCGGGGAGGCGCCGCGACTGCTGGCCTGGGCCGTCAAGCAGCTGCGACACCACAACCAGTGGAGGCAGATCGTGGAGGTATCTAGTACTAACATACGCGAGGCGCCGCCGGGGAGGCGCCGCGACTGCTGGCCTGGGCCGTCAAGCAGCTGCGACACCACAACCAGTGGAGGCAGATCGTGGAGGTATCTAGTACTAACATACGCGAGGCGCCGCCGGGGAGGCGCCGGGACTGCTGGCCTGGGCCGTCAAGCAGCTGCGACACCACAACCAGTGGAGGCAGATCGTGGAGGTATCTAGTACTAACATACGCGAGGCGCCGCCGGGGAGGCGCCGCGACTGCTGGCCTGGGCCGTCAAGCAGCTGCGACACCACAACCAGTGGAGGCAGATCGTGGAGGTATCTAGTACTAACATACGCGAGGCGCCGCCGGGGAGGCGCCGCGACTGCTGGCCTGGGCCGTCAAGCAGCTGCGACACCACAACCAGTGGAGGCAGATCGTGGAGGTATCTAGTACTAACATACGCGAGGCGCCGCCGGGGAGGCGCCGCGACTGCTGGCCTGGGCCGTCAAGCAGCTGCGACACCACAACCAGTGGAGGCAGATCGTGGAGGTATCTAGTACTAACATACGCGAGGCGTCGCCGGGGAGGCGCCGCGACTGCTGGCCTGGGCCGTCAAGCAGCTGCGACACCAAAACCAGTAGAGGCAGATCGTGGAGGTATCTAGTACTAAAATACGCGAGGCGCCGCCGGGGAGGCGCCGCGACTGCTGGCCTGGGCCGTCAAGCAGCTGCGACACCACAACCAGTGGAGGCAGATCGTGGAGGTATCTAGTACTAACATACGCGAGGCGCCGCCGGGGAGGCGCCGCGACTGCTGGCCTGGGCCGTCAAGCAGCTGCGACACCACAACCAGTGGAGGCAGATCGTGGAGGTATCTAGTACTAACATACGCGAGGCGCCGCCGGGGAGGCGCCGCGACTGCTGGCCTGGGCCGTCAAGCAGCTGCGACACCACAACCAGTGGAGGCAGATCGTGGAGGTATCTAGTACTAACATACGCGAGGCGCCGCCGGGGAGGCGCCGCGACTGCTGGCCTGGGCCGTCAAGCAGCTGCGACACCACAACCAGTGGAGGCAGATCGTGGAGGTATCTAGTACTAACATACGCGAGGCGCCGCCGGGGAGGCGCCGCGACTGCTGGCCTGGGCCGTCAAGCAGCTGCGACACCACAACCAGTGGAGGCAGATCGTGGAGGTATCTAGTACTAACATACGCGAGGCGCCGCCGGGGAGGCGCCGCGACTGCTGGCCTGGGCCGTCAAGCAGCTGCGACACCACAACCAGTGGAGGCAGATCGTGGAGGTATCTAGTACTAACATACGCGAGGCGCCGCCGGGGAGGCGCCGCGACTGCTGGCCTGGGCCGTCAAGCAGCTGCGACACCACAACCAGTGGAGGCAGATCGTGGAGGTATATAGTACTAACATACGCGAGGCGCCGCCGGGGAGGCGCCGCGACTGCTGGCCTGGGCCGTCAAGCAGCTGCGACACCACAACCAGTGGAAGCAGATCGTGGAGGTATCTAGTACTAACATACGCGAGGCGCCGCCGGGGAGGCGCCGCGACTGCTGGCCTGGGCCGTCAAGCAGCTGCGACACCACAACCAGTGGAGGCAGATCGTGGAGGTATCTAGTACTAACATACGCGAGGCGCCGCCGGGGAGGCGCCGCGACTGCTGGCCTGGGCCGTCAAGCAGCTGCGACACCACAACCAGTGGAGGCAGATCGTGGAGGTATCTAGTACCCATACGCGACGCGCGAACTTGGTAGTACACTACAATTACTTGCGACGTTCGAAGTTTGAAACGATTGGCCTACTGCAAGTATTAAATTGTAATGTTGTTTTTTTTTCTTTCAGGTGGACGGCTGCATATCAAGTCTAGTCAACATGATTGTAGCATCCCACTCGCTGATGCAGAACGAAGCCATCCTCGCGCTAACGCTCCTCGCAATAGAATCGCTTAAGAAACTCTCGCCCGACAGCCAACAAGAATACGACTACGAACAGAACTTTATCGCTCAGCTAATAAAGTCTGAAATCGGTAAGCACGTTACCATACTCGTAGACACGAATTGGTCGAAGATGCCGGTCGAAGTAGCTGAGAATTTGCTTGCATTTCTTGATATAACATCTAAGAATCATAAACTTGCCTCTGAATATAAGGAGGCTAAAGTTCATGATAGTTTGAAGAAATTCAGCGAATCAAGATTTGATTTGACTTTAGATATGAGAACCTGCATTCAAGGTGTTATCTCATCGATATCTAACACACAGAATGTGATTTATTAACCGATTCCGTTGACTAAACGAATCGAAGAAAAAAACACCAAATATTTTATTTTTGAAAGCCTTGTATGCCAGTTTTGTTGACTGTGGTATGTGAACATTAAGTGTTATTTGAATGTTAAGTCCTATCCTGTTTTGTTCTGAGTGAGTATAATTTGGAACGTAACTGATGGCTGAGTGGGGCCAGATATGGGGTCCAATGGTCATAGACACTACGGACACGTAAACAAATGGATTTGTTATAAACAGGTTACCCGTATATCTTAAAACCATAATATATAAAAAACCATAGAGTAAAGGTTAACCGGTATTATAGTGTCAATCAGCCTATAGTAACCGGTTGACGCACAGAGTTCATTTTTGTACATAAAAAATATGCAAGAAAGTGACGGAGTTATGCTGTCTTTTTCATTCTGCTTAATCAGCAATATTTAAATGGTTAACCCATATTTTATAAGGGTTAACCCAATTAATGGTTAATCAGACATGGGTTATAGGTCTGTGTAACCCGATTAATCGGTCCCTGGTTATGGTAATGGCTTGGCAACTTGTGTCACACACTCACATATTGTAGCACTCCAATTGCTCATTCGTCCATGGTCCCAAGTCCCAACACATCATTCCCTTTGAGCCAAAATATCAGGCCTCACCCTAGCCATAAGCATAAGTATTTGTAGTTAATATTATTTTCGAGCAATTATTTAATCAATTATTGTTAAGTCTATTTGCATGTGTGATAATCATGATAAAAATATTACATTTAATTTAAGGTCAAGTGGTTATTATAAAGTTTAATTTTAATTATTACTCTAAATATTAAATGGGTTTATGCCCGGTTCTCATATTGATTAAGAATCGTCAATTTTTTTTAAATTAATCAATAAACCATACTGTCCCTTTATATCTAAACAGTTGGTTGGTTAATATTGGAGACCGCGGCATCAGTGAATCGAGATATTAAATCAATTCTCCTACATTTTTGTAAGCTTTTTTAAACTCTCTCTAGTCATAGTTTTAAACTTTCTCTACTTCGGTAAATGCTAGAAATTTGTGCATTAAAACTTTACTGTGTAATGTTTATGCGTATTTTCGTATATAAGACATTTATTTTTGCGATTCTCTCGAATTTTTACATTCCAACTTTTTAAACTTTGCCTTTTATACTGTCAATGTTATCGATTTACCCTATGATAGCTTGCTTGTGAACTGGCTCAGAAATTAATCACAAATAATGAGATGGCTCAAAAAATAATCACAAATAATGACAAAACTTAATTTTAACTTTAAATAATTTGCTGTTATTTATAACAGCAAATAAGCGCTAAGAAAACGTTTACGTTTTCTTAGCGTATCGATGACAATTCAAATTATTAAAGTTGATTAGTACGTACTTATTTTTACCCCAACGTGTGTAATTATTCTTATGCTTATACTAAATTATAACTAAATTTTTGATTTGCAATACATTTATTTAAGTGGGGAGAGGCCTTTGCCCAGGAGTGGGAAAAATCAGGCTAACTAAAAAAAACATTGTTACTAAAAAATGTAATTAATTTCTGATCTAGTTAAAAAATTTACGGTTGTACTAAAAACTAATCACTTACAAATAATTGCAATACTGATGAAATACTCAAAGTACAATGTAGATTCACATAGTGAATTATACTGTAATATAAAATATTTCAATTTTTATTACTAAGTCCGCAAAAATGTTGCTTGTTCGTCATACCTACTTACGAAGTTAGTGAGGACACGCGGCTATTTAGAAATTAAGGTACATAACTGAAAAAAAAATAGTTCAAAAATAAAGTCAGTGGTAAAAACTACGAAAAAAACCGCACTTACTACACTTAAAGCTCTATCTATCTTTTTAGTTTTGACAATATTTATGGAAATTAAATACACCGTGTTTTTTTTTCTGCGTGGTAAAATCAAATAGTGATAGTAGAAGCTAGTGCAAATGAAAACCGAATATTTGTAGCAACCCTTACCGTTCGTTATAACAAAAATACCCGTAATTAGAGACTTTCAAACCTGCCCCTAAGTAAATAAAACTCATTCTAGAGGCGTGTTCCCTATTCTTTTCACCCTAATCGTAAGATTTTTGATAATCCGATAGTGCACTTATTGGATAGTTTGGATTGACGCTTGACTCGTGAAAGTGTACAATTAGATACCCTAGAATGTTTAGACTACGCTAAATGTGTGTTCACTAACTTATTAGTTTTATTTAGTCTTTTTAGTCAATTCTATTATACATATTATTGTAATGTGTTTAAGATGGGCTGGTTACTATCGTAGAACTTTGTCACACCAAGCATATAATTAGGGATACACCGCTAATTAAAGACTTTGTGTGACAAGGTTCTTGTAGCTACCAACTAGTCGAGTTTATTAATCAATTTTTGTATTGCTCCATCAGGATTTATAAAGGATCTTGCTTAAAAAAACTATTATGAAAATATGTATTATTGCAAGGTATTTTCAAACCAAACAAACACTTTATTAGACTAAGTGACCAATCTGGCAACATTAATATTATTTAGTACATAAAAGTAACTAATATAACAGTTTTCTTAAACTTATTAAACTGTCCCCTTATTCATAAACGACCCAAGTCACTTATTAGTATGAGAAAAGCAATTAAGCACCAGTTTTTATTTAACTTGCAGTATTAATTTGGTTGAGTCAAATCCTACTAGCTAAATTAGTACTTACGGCTCCCTTATCTTACGGAATTAAAATCTTACGTCTTAGATCAGTTTCAAAGCCAATGCATTATTAAAAGTATCTTTTTTTCCATAAAGTAAGATTATTTTTTACCTGGAAAGATATGAGGGATTTGCCCAGCAGTGGGACAATCATTTATTTAAAATTATTTTGCATAAGGGGGCAGGACAAACCGCTTGCCATACTGGCCTAACACCACTCGTCTGCTCTGACAGATCGGTTGTTGTATAGATGTAATCAAAGCCACCTAAATTATTAATTTTAGAATGAATTTATGTGCTATTTTCAATTATTTTACACACGCCATATTTAGTGTGATACTTACTTGAAATAGTTTTTGTAATTTAGTATTGTAAGTCGATCAGAAAAAAAGATTCGTAGTTTTGAATTATTGTTACAGGACAACTTATGACGTCTTTGTCGTTTTAAATTTCAGTACAGCTTGTGAATTCAGCACCAAGAGCGAATTTTACCAATTAAACTCAACGCGATCGGTAAACTAAACCGCGTTTAAGAACTGTAAGTGTCAATTGACACTGATAACTCTTGAACGCAGTTTCATTCATTGAGGAAAGTTGTTAAACGTGGTTCACCGGTAGTTCTTATAAACTGGTTTATAGGTACACCTTTTGAAAAAGGAGGGTAAAGGTGCTTTTTTTTAATTCATTTCTGTGTAGCTCCTGTGTAATCCTGCTAAAATTCAATGTCAATCATGTAAAACACTTTCCCTCATATTTTTCTGGTCGGTTTTAAATATTAGCATATTGAGCTTCATAGTTTATTAGTGTTAAACATTAATCTTGTTAATGCACTTTTATTGAAATAGTTTTATGGACCAATATTTATAAATAATTATTATCAATACGTTGTCATCAAGATTGGAGCCTCATATTAATTTAAGATTATTTTTACTATTTAATTTTATTGAATGTAATCAAGTGTAAGCGACACCCTGTTTAAAATTGTTTTTAGGAATTACCAGGTAAAATAATTGGAGCTTAACCGGAGATTGTGAAACAGATCGTCATTGTACAGGCTGCAATAAATAAATATTAACTTTTATTATTAAAAATAAGTAGTAAATGTTTCACGTATCATTCTGTTAAAGCGAATATGTGAATATTATTAAGACACAAAAACTATTAAACCAGTGTCTGGTATTAATCTTGGTGATAAATGTATTGAATTTAAAACATGCATTGTTATAGATATTAATAGATTTTCGCTAAAATACATTATATTCTACATGTATTTCATGTGTATTTATTTAAACCACGCCCCTTGATAAAATAATAGTCTAAACATATGTTTGGAAAAACGTTTAATAAGTACTTATTTACAAAATTTTAATCATTTAACATAATGGAGTGTCTACACAAGTTCACGTATTTCAGGTTTGTTTGTACAGTATCTACAAAACGATTTGTCTTTGTGAAGTTCTCAATACACTAAGTAGGCAAGCAGCATTGAATTATTGAAAAATAGTAGATAATAATAACAAGTAGGTACTATTGGAACAAAAATCATAAACCTCAAAACAAAAATTTATTCGATAGATATGCTCTTACCGTACTTAGGTCTCGAAAATGTGTTTCCACGATACTTCAGTACATTTTGTCTCCTGAGCACGAGTAAGTGGTTTTACTTCAGAAGAGTAAGCTAAGAGTCTCATTCAATCAATCAATGTCAACACTACAGAAATCATAACATCTTTGACATAGTAAGACGAATCTAACTATTCAAATTGTTCAATATAAACATTTAAAATGCCACTGCTATGGAATGACGCCTACTGTGACCGGAAATCATAACAGAATATGCTTGAATTAGTTAGTCTCATCGAGATCCATGATAGACCTCTCTTGTATCATAGTGGAATGCGTGGTGATGGTCATACGGAACCTGAGCTCTTCATCACATATCAGGTGGTCTCTCAATATGGGACCTCGGTTGCCACAGCCAGCCACTGTAATGAGAATATATATTTTGTTGAGATTCATGCAAAATATTTGTGGTAAACGCGGTGACCGATGAAGTTATACAAAAAACCAGTTTATATGGATCTGTCTTTGTGCAAAATACGCGCTTGAGACTTGGGAGATGCGGACACCAGCACGTTATACAATACGACCTCTCATTGTATGGAAAATATAAACAAAGCGTGGCCATGTTATACTGGATATGTATAGCTTGATGTGTCGCCATAAACAAGGATTTTTACTTCACAATATATAATAATATGGTGCCAGGTTTTGCCCGCGGCTTCGCACGCATTTTGATCAGTGTCAGGGTCGTCTTAGGGGCGGATTTTTAGGAGTTGGAGTATACGCTTAGGAGCACTATGAGCAGCGAAGAAAACCAAAATATATATATTTTTGGGTTAATCGATTGTCCAAATTAAAAAAAAAATACTTTTCGGAAATTTTAAAGAAATTGTAGTTTCGGGTTAACCTTGACTATAGAAACCATTTAGGTTCTGAGAATTATGGACCCAAGACGCACAGTTTCTGAATTATGGGCCTCCGAATTTTTGTTTAGTTTTTATAAAACGGTCTATATTTCCAAAATGGTAGCTCAGATGAAAATCTTTTCTGAAAACAAACTTTTGCTCTAGTGGAAAACTATGAGATGGTGTAAAAACACGCGAGAAAAATTGAGGAGAAAAAAATTTACTTGCACCCTTAAGGCTACACTCCAACCTGGAAGTTTTCCCAAGGGAGCATTTTAAATAAAACCTATGCCACTCTGAGATAATGTTCTTCCCATCCATGTAAGAATATTCGGAATCGGATCAGAAGTTTCTAAGATCACCCCCTACTCCTACTGTAATTCCACAGCCAAAGCGCATATTTTTGTAACTGCTATGTATTTAGTTCTAATAATAAAAGACGAATGTGTTGCTGGGGTGTTTTTTGCTACTTCTCCCCAGCTAAAACACTAGGCTATGGTGAAGGGCATTTTGGAGGACTGTCCATTCTAGTGCTGATTCTCCACTGACTTGATATATCTGTCTTCCTTCATCATTTCGGCCCAAAAGACGTCCACTACTGGACATAGGCCTCCCCCAAGTGTCGCCACATTGACATTTTGGGGGGTTTTGCCATAATCGCCACGCTTAGCAGCCGGGTTGAACCCGCCTGCCAAGCGTGGCGGTTATGGAAAAAAACCGTACTGCGACCGCCAACCCGGCAGGTTGGCGATCGCAGTACGGTTGTTGTCTTCCTTGTCTGTCTTCCTTGCTGAGGGCAAAACAACGGCTTCTATACAAACTGATGTTGGTGTAATCTTATGTTTACCTGGACATTTGGTTCTAGGTTTGGTTGAAATTAAGTTCAATATGGCATCCTTGTCATAGATGTGACCGCACACTGAATTCTTTACTGGATCTGTTACTGGCCTCTTTGTTATTGGGTCCAACTGAAATGAAGAAATATAATAAAATAATCATCCTTGTCTTGGTGATAGGGTTCAGATTAGCTTGTAAGGACATCCTTCGATCGAGGTGTTGATTTGTATGGTTTACTTCTCATGCCTAACTTGCTACATATAATACATGTGTTTTGAAGGATAGTTCCACAAACACACTTAGATATAAAGATATATTAATTGGTTCGAACAATTCTAACATTATCACTATAGTCCCCGCCAGGAGAAGCTATTTTGTAAACACATTGAGGAGTTTGCAACCTTTGGATCAAATGGTAATCTAATCCGCGAAACCAAAACAACTAAATCAAAACAGTTTTTGATTGAATTGTTGCAACATAACTTAGTAGAAGTTCTTTGTTTTCAAAATTTATCTCGCTTCTCGTAGCTGGAAGTTATTTTAGTCATGGAAAGACACACAGTTTTTTTTTTAAATATGTTTACTGAATCAGCTTGTGCTTTATCACAACTTTCCTCATGTAAAGCGATGATGCAAACGAGAATCATAGTACTATCAATGAACAATATTTTTGTTCAAACATAAAATAACAAAAGTAGGTACATAGTAACACTCACATATTGGTCCTGAGATTCAGTTATGGCCAAGTCTGATTCATCTAGGTTACCTGTGAAATAATTCATTTATTTTAGAATCATTACAAATAGGTATGTATCATTTTATTTAAGTATAGTCAATTACGGAAAGGGCTCATCTTAAAGTTTAGATATCTAGCTAGCTAATTCACATGTACGGTCAGCAACGAAAGTCGTTAACATATCCAAAATTATAAGACATCTTAGTTTTAGAACGATCTATTTTAACAGACTGATTTCATCAGATCAGTGTTAACCGACTTCTGATGCCAACTGGTGTTAAGCGACTTCTGATGCCGACTGTACAACAGAACTTGTAATAAATTACCTGCCAGATAAGTAAGTAACTGGAACTTATCTTATGGTGGTAAAACAGCCTTTATGCTGTCAGAATAGACTTGAGAATTAACTGCAATGTTTTCAGAATAATGATAAATTCTTACTCTGTACTCGGGCACTTTCCAGTCCTTTTTGAAACCTCTTGTTGAATTCCATCATATAAGGATGATTGTCCACCCGGAGCTGTTTGCCTGCTAAATTGCTCAGATGGGACTTAAATCTCTCTTCCAGGGTATCCACATTGGAGGTATCAGTCTCTTGCTGCAATTATTATGTGTTAAAAGAGTTTAAAATCATCTATACTATTATTATATTATAAAGCTGAAGAGTTTGTTTGTTTGTTTGCTTGAACATGCTAATCTCAGGAACTACTGGTCCGATTCAAAAAATTCTTTCAGTGTTAGATAGCCCATTTACCGAGGAAGGCTATAGGCTATATATCATCACGCTGCGACCAATAGGAGCGGAGCAGCAATGAAAAATGTAGCGAAAACGGGAAAAAGTAACACAGACGAAGTTGCGCGGGACAGCTAGTCAAATTATATATTTAGGGTAGTAGGAAAAACAAAAAGTTGATGTCACTAAGCTTGCTCGCTATTACATGGGACTTAAATATAACAGGCTAATCGTGGGTGTACTATGTGGTACACCTCTGCCTAACCCTTCGGAGTTTACAGGTGTGATATTATCTTAGTAGTAAAAAGCCAAAGGCAGCCAAAACACAGTGACGGGAAGGACAAGTGACTCTCAGGTTCTTTAAGCATCTACTGAGTACTTATAGACTCTTAAATTACCAACCTTGTAGCCTGTTGCTATGTTGAATATAATATTTAATAACAATACTGAAATAAGTGGTTTAGTGACAGAATAATCAACAAACACTTGGAAATGTAGGTTGATTATTAATCTACATTTATTTAGATAATTCAGGTGATTCATCACATCAGTCAATCACAAAATGTACAGACAACTAATTGGGTATCCGACCCCCATAAGGACTATCCTTGCTTGCAGTGTCCCGCCGCTATAGAAGCGGTTATTTGTGCTCATCTACCAATATCATCGCAGCACCTCTTTATTGCTGAGCCCCTTGTAAATAAAAAAAAGCCGAAAATAGCCGGTGGCTATTGTAATATCTAAATCAAAGAAACACTTGTCCGCAAACTAAGTATTTGTGCTGACCAATAGGAGTACGGGTGTTAAACAGATGTGGTCATCGTGTGCACGGGATTTGGTTTGAAAAGGGTACCTATTCCCACTTTGCGATAGTACCCTTAGAATTACTCTCAATAGTTCAGTAGAAAGTGAAAATTCAGTTCAGAGGATAATTTTAGACACCTTTAAATATACATTTTATAGTATAGCAAAGAAGTTGGAAGTATTATAAATTCACCTCACCCTGAATGAATACCATTGAAAAATATTAAAACATAACCTAAAAAGTTATGCCTTAGTGAAGTTCTCACCTTTGCTCTCTCCATAGCTTCAATGGTAACATCCTGCTGTGCTTCTAAAGTACAATACTGCTGGACACACATCTTCAGCTTATCAAATTCGGCTTCTTTTTCACTATCTAAATATTTTGATACATTATCTGTACACAAATAAAGACTGGTGATGCACTGTTTTCGTAGATCTGCTAGATCGTTGTCTGCCATTGTATCGTTTTATAGTAGTAAATAATACAGTTAAATCGGTATTATTGTTTTATAAATCCTTGTAAGCAGAAAAACAAGAGTTTATTTACAAAAGAAAACAATTCCCGCCATTTTGTATTTATTTGACTTTGACATTTCTCGATTAATGTTGCCATCCGTTGATTTTGGATTTACCCTAGCTTCTGGCCGAATTTTCTATAGAGCTTTAAACTACACAGATGTTAATTAATTATAGTTTTAAAAACCTATTTTAGAAAGATGTATTTGTATGACTAGTTTTAAAAGTGTGTCTGAAAAAGCATCGATTGTTAGAGATTCAGAGTCTTCAACTATTTATTTTTATTGAAATCGTCATTGTGAGAATGCTATTTTGACTTTTCCTTAAGGTAAACTTTCACGATTTTACACACTACTAAATCTGGGGTAAAATACATCACGGTGGAAACACTGTTGTCAATACCAATGATTGAAAGTCCCTGATCTCAAATTCTACAGCCTATAGTTTATATTATTATTCGGGGAAGTTTGGGAAATCGTATTTCCCAAGTTGAATCATTTTAGAACCAAGAATAACTACTGCTTGAAGCTATCTTGAGGCTCTGTATGTTGTCGGACGCAAAGAATAGCACCATCCTATGTCTTCCCGTGCGTGTCGTAAGAGCCGACTAAGGGACTTGCCAGAGTATGGGCAGCAGCATTCTCTGTGCTTTTGTGACAACCGTACTGCGATCGCCAACCCGCCTGCCAAGCGTGGCGATTATGGCAAAACCCCCCATGTTATGTCAATGAGGCGAAACTTAGGGGAGGCCTATGTCTAGCAGTGGACGTCTTTCGGCTGAAATGATGATGATGATGAAGCTATTTTAATACAAAAAAAAATAGAAAGCCTTCATTCGTATTATGATTATGCATGCTCTCCATTGATGATTTTTGTGTTTTTTGCCCAATCATAGCAAGAAATGTGAACTGAACCAATATGCCTGTGCTTCTCGCATTCAACGGATTTCTGCGATGTTCATCAGGCGGTCACATAACATTATGGGAGGAACATTGGGAGATATAGGCCGGATTGCACCAAAAACGCTCAACATATTCATCATTTCAGCCGAAAGACGTCCACTGCTGGACATAGGCCTTCCCCAAGTGTCGCAATTGGCAAAGGGGGGTTTTGCCATAATCGCCACGCTTGGCAAGCGGGTTGGCGATCGCAGTACGGTTGTTACAAAAACACAGAGAACGCTGCTGACCATTCTCTGGCAAGTCCCTTAGGCGCCTCTTACGACACCCACGGAAGATATGGGAACATATTAGAAACATAATAATATCGCTTGCTGAGTATAACGCTAAACGCATTCAATGAGTTGTGGAGCAAGCTACTCTTTTTTTTACGGATGGGAAATCATCAATGAAATCTCCTGCTTTGGGCGGAGCGGAAGGGAGTGTCACACTTGTACTGACTAAAACCCATCCATGTTTCTTTTTGGCCCTTTCCGTTCCAGGGCCACGGTATCTCTTTCGAACAGTCCCGCAGCCCTGGCAGGCATCGGCCCTCTCGGAACCCTTCCTATTTGCTGACATCTTGAGGCGCGCGTGGAACACTACGCGCCGCAGACACGGCCTGTCGTCTTATGACGGACGGACGAGCTAGCCCATTATTATTCACCATCCACAGGCCCGCGCCTACGGTGGCCAGGCCCGACGCCCGACGTGTTTCCCGCGGCGGCTGGGACGTGAGGCTCTCTCGCTCACGTTCCGCCACCTCCTTCGCTAGCATGACAGAGCAAGCTGCCCTTAAGGACCAATCAAATCTGCAATCTTTGCAAGGCGCTATTGTAGTAGAATCATCATTACCTTCCTGGCCTGGTCCCGTTAGTTCTTATTTCGTTTAGGGTCGGCACAACACGTTTTCTTCCATTTTCGGCACATGCTTGCATGCATTGCTCGTCACGGCATCATTTACAATTACATTCGGTAAAGGAATAAAATAAAATTGTGTCAGTTATATCATATTTTATTGCAAATATTAAGTAAAATGCACTTAAAACTAAAATATAAACAATACATGATATTCTTATCTATTAAATAAATTTCTGATGAGTGAACATAATATTTGTCTTTTATAAACAAAGTATAAAGTTAAATATTTTTTAAATAAATAAGCTAAGGCACCCCAAGCATAATACTAAGAATTACAAGTTAGGTAAGTTCTGTTTTATTCTACCTAATTTTGTAAGAAGAATCATTACTTCGTACTTATTATAAGCGAAACTGCCGTTCCAAATGTGTTCAAAATCTCGTTACTAATATACAGCTTAGTGGCGTAACAACCGTTCAGCTTAGCTTCTATACAATGTTTTTGTTCTTTGTCCAATTGGCGAGTAACCACACTTATCGACGCTCACGAGGCTTTAGCCGGTCCAAGTCGCATTAGGCTGTTTTTCGGCTTCATACTAGTGATTTACCTTCAACCTCCGAAGGCAAAGCGCGGGGGGGAAAAAAAGCAAATTAAACCATAGTTTCATAATGACAAAAATAAACTTGTACCAAAATGTACTATTTCAACGCGGCTTAAACCGATTCTAGGTCGATAACTGTGGCCACTCCCTTCATAGATATCCGATAGGCAGTCACTCTATGAAAAATACTGGTGTTCAGCGACAATCCGATTGGACTGGAAGTCGATGCCAACAATGTTGGGAAAAGACAAGCAGATGATGATTTATCTAGTCTATACAGTGACTCCAACATGGCCCAGCGCGGCAGACAGTTGCTTGAGATGCATCTTCATATCAGCCGGCGATATGTCACGACGAGCCTGGATCACTTTAAATGCGTTCAAGTATTCCAGCTCAGTAAACTGGGCGCCTTTCTCGCGGACTGATGTGATTATTTCCTGTGAATGGTAAAAGGTAAATGTTAGAATTTTATTTGTGATAATGTGGGGGTGAACGACGAGTCACGAGTCATACGAAAAATATGTATTGCACTTGGCCAAAGTTTATCGGAAAGTAACATGTTACTTGTTAGGTACTTTGAATGCGATAAATCACCTCAGGTGTGCAAGTCAGCAGATGCAGATAAGTGTGCGCTCTATGCAGTCCCCTGTGCGGCAGGCTGAGCGCGGCGAGGCAGTGGCGCAGCGTGGCCAGGCGCGAGTCCCCGCCGCGCGCGCCCGCCTCGCCCTGCCAGCGCCACACCACGCCCGCCGACATCATCTCGCCAACGCCAGACATTATGTACTGGAACAAACCAAAAATATGTCATTAAATTAGACTCAAATTAGGGTAAATTGTTTCAAAACACAGTCCCAAAATGCTGGTTTTCTAACATTTTTAATAGTTATCTATCTGAAGTAAAAAAGAGAGCAGTAATTTAATGACACAACATAACACAACGCCTGTAATTCCCGAAGGGTGAGAATTAAAGAGTACTAAAGTACCCAATTATTTTCGCCAGTAAAAGATAAAAAACATCCATTATTAATACAGTCCACTCGTGTTGTCACAAAACTGTTGTTTGAATTTATGCACAAAAACCTTATGCACGCTGGGTCCCAACTGTTACTAGCGTTCATTAGAGAAAATTGGCCGATTGGTGGAAGACGTTTAGTTAAATAAATTTATCATGTATGTATTTTCTGCTGTCGTATAAAAGGCCAGGTATTCTCTCCTCTCATGGGTAACTTGCTACAGCAGCGTTTTATTGTCGCGGGTTACCCCTTTGAAACAGCAGGTGTAGGTTATGCTGGCTCGATTATGTCAGCCACTAGACAAGGACGTGGTTCTCGTCTTACAGAACTACATTGTTCTTTTTGTATGTCTCACGACTGATAATAGGACCTCGTTTGTTGGAGCATATCACGAACCTGACCAGTTTATAAAGAGTAATTGCAATTAGTTGTCCAGTGATTTAGCCAACGAATAAATTAATATAAATTTTATCCCTCCTTATGCCCCCGCTTTGGAGGTCTTTGGGAGGCCGGTATTAAATCTACAAAGTATCATTTAAAGAGAGTACTGGGAAATTGAAATTCTACATTTGAGGACATTAGCACTGCATTAGTTCAAATAGTAGCTTTACTCAATTCTCGCCCACTTACACCACTTTCATTGGACCCCAACGATTCGTCGCCACAACGCCTGAACACTTCCTAATAGGACGGCCACTGACCACCCTACCTGCACCTAACCTCGAGGATCGAGACGTGACTTATTTGACCAGATACCAAAGAATAGAGCTACTCTCTCAACATTTCTGGTCCCAACGGAGCAAAGAATACGCCTCGATAGCAGCGAGTGAAATGGAGATCCTGCAAGAAGCCATTAGAAAAACTCTTGCGCTCATTAAGGATGAGAAACTACCTCCTTTCAAGTGGCGATTGGGCCGAGACACGGCAGTCTTCCCTGGACAGAACGGCATCAGTCGAGTCGCTAACATCAGGACGACATGTGGAGTTGTTCGGCGAGCTTTCAGCAAGATATGTCCGTTACCTCAATCTCACTCAGAGGATTCTGGTTGAGAGACGATCTCTCAACGCCCGGGAGGATGTTTAGAATACTAAGCAGCGCGTGCGCCAGCAGCGCCGCGCTCCTGCTGGCCCAGTATGTACTCACCGTGAGCCTGTGTGGGGCCAGTACGCTGGCGGCGTGCTCGTGGAAGGCGAGCAGCGCGTGCGCCGCGCTCCTGCTGGCCCAGTATGTACTCACCGCGAGCCCGTGTGGGGCCAGTACGCTGGCGGCGTGCTCGTGGAAGGCGAGCAGCGCGTGCGCCGCGCTCCTGCTGGCCCAGTATGTACTCACCGCGAGCCTGTGTGGGGCCAGTACGCTGGCGGCGTGCTCGTGGAAGGCGAGCAGCGCGTGCGCCGCGCTCCTGCTGGCCCAGTATGTACTCACCGCGAGCCTGTGTGGGGCCAGTACGCTGGCGGCGTGCTCGTGGAAGGCGAGCAGCGCGTGCGCCGCGCTCCTGCTGGCCCAGTATGTACTCACCGCGAGCCTGTGTGGGGCCAGTACGCTGGCGGCGTGCTCGTGGAAGGCGAGCAGCGCGTGCGCCGCGCTCCTGCTGGCCCAGTATGTACTCACCGCGAGCCTGTGTGGGGCCAGTACGCTGGCGGCGTGCTCGTGGAAGGCGAGCAGCGCGTGCGCCGCGCTCCTGCTGGCCCAGTATGTACTCACCGCGAGCCTGTGTGGGGCCAGTACGCTGGCGGCGTGCTCGTGGAAGGCGAGCAGCGCGTGCGCCAGCAGCGCGGCGCCGCCCGCCTGCTCGTCGCCCTCCGCGCCGTCCGCGCCGCGCTCCTCCTGGCCCAGGTAATGGAAGCACTCGATGCGCATCTGTTAGGAGAAAACACACTCATATTAATGAGACGAATGTGCTCCCGCTCCCCTTGGCTAACGAGAACTGGCGCAAGCCTATAGTATTAGACACTAATGGCCGCAGAGAGGTATGGCACAGCAAGGAGCTTCACGGACGCTTTTACCGGGCTCTAAATGGGCCGGATGTAGAGCAGCGTCCGTATCCTGGCTGCGTTTCGGTGACCTCTTCGGAGAAACCGAAGGTTTTGTCTGTGCAATAACGGACGTAGTTATGATGACGAATAACTATCAGTAATACATTTTGAACGATGGCACGGTTGACATATGTCGGGGATGCCACCGTCCGGTAGAATCGATCCGACCCATTATGTATGGGTGTTCTCGTCTGGCTAACGGAGGGTACTTGCATTAACAACCTCGTTGCCAGGATTATCCACCAGCAACTTGCTTTGAAGTACAATTAACGTTGTCGAGTCACAATTAGTGCCATACTATAAGTATGCGCCCGACCCAGTTCTCGATGGTGGTAATATCACGTTGTATTGGGATCGACCTATCGTCACTGATATAAGCCAAAAAGCCTAAAATTGTGTTGATACTCGTAGATCGTTTGGAGCGTCGCGCAATGATTGTTGATATAACGATCTCGCATCACGAGAACCTCGTGAAAGCAGAGAAAAATAAGCAATTCAAATATTTAGATCTGGCTCGCGAGGTTGTCGACATGTGGGACGTGAGTACAGCCGTCATTGTGCCGATAGTCGTGTCGGCCAATGACTTAATAACCAAAAGTCTCGACAAACATCTGAGGAGTATTTCGCTAGGCATAAAAAAGCATATTACAAAATTAAGGACTACGTTGACGATAGAGAAGTTTGGCCTTAGCCCCTTCGCACATGCGGCTTCCCTGGTAGCTCATAAACGGCACAAATGTGTGGATGTTTCTCATTATCCTCAATCTTATTTTTTTTCCTTTCTTTTTAATCAGATGTTTTACAATAGTTTTTAAATCATTACACCTTTTGTTTAGAATAGTTACAGCACGGAAGACAACATTTGTGTCACTTATTTGATGTAGTCTTTTTGAGATATTTTCTATTTATTTTTTGTTCTTGTATAGATTCTTTTTCTTATTTACCGATTGTTTGTAAATGTGTGGACATTGTACGCCTTCTAGATTCCTAGATCCTTGGTAACTTTTTATTTCGTTCTACGTTTTGTAGTAAGCAACGACTTATTGTCAGGCCTACGATGTCCTCCGATACTTTAGTACTAACGCTGTAACAGAAATATTGTAAAACCAATGATTTTAAAAGAGTAACCATGGAGTTTCTTGCCGGTTCTTCTCCTTAGGAAACGACCAACCCGAACCGAGCACATTTTTGCCAACGTTTTATAAGTGCCCCAGTAGGCCTATATAAAATAAAAATATTTTGATTTTGATTGTTAGGATGTTCCTTTTTCAAGAGCCCTAACCACCGGTAGGTCGGACCCTGTTCCCGATGCCGGTGGGCTACAATTTTTTAATGTTTTTAGGGTTCCGTAGCCAAATGGCAAAAAACGGAACCCTTATAGATTCGTCATGTCTGTCTGTCTGTCTGTCTGTCCGTCCGTCCGTATGTCACAGCCACTTTTTTTCGAAACTATAAGAACTATACTGTTGAAACTTGGTAAGTAGATGTATTCTGTGAACCGCATTAAGCTTTTCACACAAAAATAGAAAAAAAAAAAAATTTGGGGTTCCCCATACATAGAACAGAAAACCAAAAAAAAATTTTTAATCATACCCATACGTGTGGGGTATCTATGGATAGGTCTTCAAAAATGATACTGAGGTATCTAAAATAATTTTTTTCTAAACTCAATAGTTTGCGCTAGAGACACTTCCAAAGTGGTAAAATGTATGTCCCCCCCCCTCTAATTTCTAAAGTAAGAGTAGGAAAATTCTGAAAATATTTAGGATTGTAGAAGGTAAAAAAAACTATCAACGAAAATTGGTTTCAATAAGATATGATGTTTAGTTTTTGAGATATGGGACTTTTTCATCAAACTGCAGCAGTAACTTTGTTTTTCATTAACATACTATGAAAAACCAATTTAATTTTGCGGTTGAGTGGAAGTTTACTAACTAATACTACTAAATAATGAATGACAGTTCAAAATATTGTTTGGGGCTATGGAACCCTATGTGCGAGTAAGACTCGCACTTGGCCGGTTTTTTTATACAGTATGTTAGGTTAAACGAGGGACATATTCAAACCCATAATAGTACATGCTAACATGATACTAATAAAAATATAAACAAAAAAAAAAACACTGATAAATAACAAACAGAACCATACCAAAAATTTCGCAAATGTCTCGCAACGTGTAGACACCCTTGCGCTAGCGACTTATTACTATCGCAGAACATGTGATCGGGTCAATGACTCTTAGGTATACCTATCCATTTTCCCTTCATACTTTAAACCTTTTTATTAAATCTTCATTGCAAATGTTGATTGTGATTCGCACAAATTTAAGACAAAGTTAATTATTATGCATTTAGTATTTTTGGCGTATTTAAATAATGGAATCACACCTATTTACAACGATTAACTTGATTGACTATTTACAACGAATTTAGTGACTATTTACAGATTTTTAGACTAATCTTAAAAATTGTTGAAAATGAGCACCTCCTCGTGTTATGCAAAGTTCGGCACGTTTTCGCATATTGTCTTATCGGTTAAAAACAAACGAATCACTTCTTACACTATTAAAAGCGTTCGTGATACGTACCTTTAACTCTTCCCTGTTTACACCCAGCATGAGATTGTACGACGGAATCTGGCGGTTGGGAAACATCACTCGGTACAAATTAATGGCGCCTCGCACACTATCATTTGCTAACATGTAGGCACGAACCATATCCCAATATTCTTCATTGGAATATTGATAAGACGTCATTTTTATTGATTATTATTCAAGATCATGTTAACAGGACACTCTTATCGCGATGTAAGCGGGGTTGTTTATGGAATACGCGGAATTATTGATTATTATTTAAGATTACGTTAACAGGACACACTTATCGCGAATTAAGCGGGGTTGTTTAAGGAATACGCGGAAGCGCAATATTGGACATGCGGAAATAGCGGCGCACACGCATGGACTGCGGTCAGCGCGGGGGTGTGTTCCGTCGGTGCATCGGCGAAAATTCAAAGGAAAGGGGCGTGGTTTGCGTACGCGCTTCCTTTTCGGCAAGATAGGCACATGTTTTGCCGCGTGACTATTTTACTGTTTACAAGTTCACTTCTTGCGCGCTCAGTGTTTATGAATAATGTATTTCATAGGACAATTACGTCACAAATTAAGGTTATAGGTTTTTTACATATTTGGGACGAGAATCGAATACTGAATACCCTCCCTCAATATGTCCCTCGTTTAACCTAACATACTGTATAGTTTTGTTGGTAAAAATATTTAAAAATGTAATAAGTATGTTGAAAAATCAATAAACGAAATTACAATGAGACACGTTTACACTTGTTAGACACATTAGTAAAATAAACGACAGTGAAATACATAATATATATTTAAACCTTTTTCTAGTCTCCGTTTCTAGCGAACATCTGAGGCCTAACAAAAGGCTATCACGGTTCGATTTCTAAGAAAAGTATTACCCGAATAAATAAGATGTTACTAGCCCACAATAACTGTCGAAGACTTCTCGTTAGGGTATAAACCAAAAGCCAGTATCTATGTATAGCATATACTCTAGCCCAGATACCGACTTAAAATCTGGCAAAATTTCTCCAATAGACACAAGAGTTTCGATTTCAAATCATGATCAATCTCTGCTTGCAAGTTGTTACTTAAACCTCGCTTCTTATGACTTTAATATTCACTGATATAAAGTTATAAGCATCATTGTATATATCAGTAAGGCCAAAAGTTTCCGGCCTACAAACACTATACATTAATCAGATATACAAAACTATCATGTCCAGCCGCCCAGTGATCATAAAACGGGAGGCAGAATGTTCGACTAGAAAAATTGCTGAACACAGATATACAAGGTGTTGTTTTGCAACCTCGTCAAATTCTAGGAGGTAACTATGCTAATGATTCTCGACCCGAAACAATAATAAAATGAGTAGGTAATTTTCTTTTTTTTATTTATTTACTGAAATCGGTAACTGTGAACCACCTGTGTTTTGAACACGGGCCGTCTGATTCCCGCCTTATAACGTCGCTTACACACAAACAAAAAACCTCAAACGTTTTTTCGTTAATTTTATAATCCCTAGACCACGTTAAGGGGGTTATTCTGAAATATTGACAAACTTAAACAACAAAAAAACGCAGTGTTTTTTAATAATTTACTAGGTACCGTAATTTATATTGATTATTTATGTCTTTTGTGACAACATCCTGAATTTTGACGAGGATGCAAAACAACATCTTGTATTAACTCTGTCGACTATGAGGGACATACTCGAGGCCAGACTTCAGTTGATTTTCGCTGTCTAAACGAATTGTCGCCCGCAATGAAAATGTCTTGACGGTCTTTTTTTGTTTTTTGCAATATGTAAATATTGCTTATACTGCTGACAATCTTTTTAGTATTGGTAATTACCTAAGTGCTACAAATTGTTTTCATTAGATTTAATGTACATATTTGACCTTAATAATTTTTGTTCTTATTGATTGATAGAGTTAATGTCCATTAGGTATATCATTATATATTAACTCATATTAACTTATTTCACAATTATGTTTTTCTACTGTTATGTTAAATATTGTTAAGAAATCTCGCCCAAATAGTAGTTATTAGAATCAGCCGCCCGTGATACAGGTTTAACCTAGTACAGACATCGAAATTTGTTATACCTTCATTATTTGTAAGATATAACTGTATTTATTGTGCCAAAATTAATTTTGAATCAATATCATCATCATCAGCCTATAATTTTCCCACTGTTGGGACACAAGCCTCCTCTCAATGAGAGGGAGTGGGCTGTAATCCACCACGCGGGCCCAGTGCGGGTTGGGCAAATGTTGGGTTAATTTTGAATAAATATATTATATTATACAGCAAGATTTTTTAGTCACCGTCCAAATTTTTTCTAGGCATTATGTATCATTAACTAACTACATTTTTGAAAAAAAAATCGATATGTGAAATGTTCATATTTTCATATGAAATCATTTTCTCGAATAAATCATCTGCTCTGCCTGGTCACTAAGTTAAACGTTAAAAATTGCCGCGCAAACATTCAATGTGGCGGGGGCGGCCAGCCCGCGTAGTTACCCAGCGTGTACCTACGCACGGCGCGGCACAGTCCATGATATCTCAATATTTTTGTATTGGGTGATACTAAAGGAAAAAACACGTATTCAATGGTTTTCGCCAAAGATTAAAATGTCTAAATTTGGACGGTGACTAAAAAATCATGCTGTATATTATGTCACTATAGCCACATTATACTCTATAGTAGTGTATAGTATACATGTATATGTTCAATATGGTCTCACTTTATTTCAATCCATTTTTGTTTTGATATTAATCCTTAATTTTATTGTTGAAACCGGAAACCTTTGGACCTTAACATGTAGCTCTTCTCTACTCACCTCCAAATGCAGAAACAGCAGGCACTTATGTGAGATCTCGTCGAATATCATTGCGGCGGAGGCGATGTCGTTGAGGAACTTGTCAGACAGCTTGGTGAGCCCGCCCGGACCGCCCAGTGTGGACGGCAGGCTTCGGATGTTGGCGCTTAGCCAGTCCTGAGGCAAATATCATCAAGTTTTAATGTTTCACGCAAGATTTTCTATAGAAATTCAATTAGAATTCCTGTTATTACTAACGCAATTTACCCTACTACACTGAAATAAATCTTTGAAGACAGGCTGGACCCCACACATAATCTATCACATGTAGTTATAAACAAGGTTTTAGTAATAGCTCAAACACAGCTCAGATACTTTGTCTTATTATGGAGTTCCAGTTCCTGTCTCTTGGCTTCATCATCAGATCCGATGGTAGAATGGTTCTTATTGAATGCAAATGCTTCAGTTGTTGTTGAAAATACCAAAATCGCTGTACGTTTTCCTATAAAACTTGAAGAGTTCCCTCGATTTCGCCAAGATTCCATCATCAGATCCCGACTTGGTGACTATGGGACCAAATGGAAAGCATAGGCTTTGGAATAAAAAAATAATTTTCCAAATCGGTTCGTAAATGACTGAGTTATGCGCGAACAAAAAACCCAATGCAGAGTAAACGAAAATTTAGAAATATTTTTGTTAATTTTTTCAAAAACCGCTTGCCTGTTTTCGATAAAATTTTCATGGGACAATTTGGAAAGTTAATACGCTTTCCAACAAAAAAAGAATTTTTCAAATCGGTTGTCAAGCGACGGAGTTATGAGCGAACAAACACAAAACAAAAACCGAATTGAGAACCTCCTCCTGTTTTAGAAGTCGGTTAAAAAAGCAATATATTATTCGATTTTTTGACGAGATAGAAGTTTTTTTTAAGAGTGGATGCAAAAAGTAAGCCTTGACGTGTGGTTTAAAATGGTTAATCCACTTTGTTTAGCTTTTGACTGGAAAAGTCAATTGGGTTTCTTGTTTATTGAATACTAGGCTTTAGGCCTTATTGTTGTGCGTTTTATTTGCGAAAAACTAAGTATTCTCAGTTCATTCTCCGTTACTTAAAATTATCTTTGTACTGAAAACAACTAGGATATTGCTATACAGCCATCCCAAAAGTCAATTTAATATAGATAAATAAAACTTACCATAGTCTCACAAAGCACCGCTAGATCAGCCAGCGCATTGATATCCGATATGATCTCCTTGCGAGTGACAGCACCGTCACCCAGGCTTGAGCCAAGAATCTCTGCTTCACGCTCATAAGCCTGCTTTAAGTCCTAGCAAGAGAAACCATATATTTTGGTAGGGAAATACGGTAGCTTTTAAGGTCTATTTTCGAAACAAACTTACAGGCTAATCAAATGAATAGATTTGATACGGTTGTGACAAGATGCGACAAAGCACTCACTCGATTTAGTACACTATAGTGTGTTTCTTAATCCCGCGGACAAAATTGACACATGCAAATGTCAAATTTACAAATAATGTTGCCAGCTCTAATGTGCAGTGTTGTACCTACGGTAGCGGTTTGTTAAATCGTAACTTTATAAATCTGAGTACGTGCAACGCCACATGCAATTATGAATTAATAAAAGAAATTAAAAGATAACGCAGTTCTTTTAATAGATAATAAAGGGCAAATTCAAGATTGGCTAAAATCAAAAAATATTCCTTATGAAAAGACAATGTTACAACCCGAATTAATTGAAATTGCCCGAAAATACAAAAAACCCATGAAAGGTATGTCGTCGACTGGATGGCTGCTTCTGTTTAGCAGCCATTCGGAACCCTAAAAAATGATACGTAAATTGTAGGACTTGTGTGCATCTCTTTGTGAGCTCACGTTTTTGAACCGTCTCGTCTGTGTAGATACGTACACTGTTGACTCTATACTTGAATACCTTTCGTCTCCGTTTGTTTTTTGTAGTACTTTTTACGGAAAATAAATTGGTTAAATATCCGCTCACACCGAGCAGCACTACCTGTATATCTATACATTATAAATTTTGTATTATTACGTTTTAAATAAGTACCTACACTTTTCTTCAGGATAACTAATAAATAAAAAACAGTAATTGATTTTATTGACGTTAATTTCCGATAGTGGCACATCACTACTTAAGAATTTCAAAAAAACTGGTTGGCTGGTTTTGTACGCGGGATTAAAACACAGACTATAGAGCCAGCTTGCACCACCCATAATTAAAATAATCCATTTTACTCGTACGTGTACCCCGCGCCCGGGATGAGTGTGGACTGCTCGACACGTTACCCTAAAGCTCACGCTACGTTTATTAGAATACCACAACGGGCTGCGGGACTGTTCGAAAGAGATACCGTGGCCCTGGAACACAAAGGGCTAAGAAGGAACTTGGATGGGTTTTAATCAGTCAAGTCCGTCATGCGGAAAAAAAGGGTGAAAGTATAATTTACGGTTTGTGGTGCAAACGGCCCCAAGCTAATTTTACAAACCTCAATACACTACCAAAACTACATCATGCACTTTACACAATATTTTACAAATCTTGCAAACCACTCCTTACAATAGGAGTTCCAAATGTCTACATTTTAGTAATAAACACATTTTATATTTACGTTGGCAACATTCTTTGCATCATGTTGTTCAGTAGTCCAATTAGATGGCTGTAGGATGGCAAAAATGAATGTTATTATGGGTGGGTCTTGTGTAGTTGTGTGACGACCACTTTTCAACTTTATTACTTAGGTCATAAGGGTGAAAACGTGGGTGAACGTCAGCGAACTCAGTAGTACAATAGCAATTGATTCCGTCTGTTTTCGAAGCTGAAGTGCGGTTGAACGTACAATACCTAAAAGTTGCTGCAAAACTTCCTTATGTTTGTCAATGTTGGCTGTGCTCTGTTCTCAAGATATGTCATGTCATTTCATCATTTCACTTCATTTCAAGAGATTTGTTTTGTAGTATTACCCGCTTGAGAAATCACTGATGATGATATGATTGTTCTGTATGGTGTCGGACGTAAAGAATAGCACCATCCCATGTCTTCCCGTGGGTGTCGTAAGAGGCGATTAAGGGACTTGCCAGAGAATGGGCAGCAGCGTTCTCTGTGCTTTTGTAACAACCGTACTGCGATCGCCAACCCGCCTGCCAAGCGTGGCGATTATGGCAAAACCCCCCCTTCTTGGGGGAGGCCTATGTCCAGCAGTGGACGTCTTTCGGCTGAAATGATGATGATGATGATATGAAAGATCAGATGAATTGTGTGAAAAATATGGAAGAAATGCGCCGACGCTAAATACATAAGGATAACTAGCGACGCGCCCCGGCTTCGCGCGGGTGCAATGCTGATACTAAATAAACTACAGAATGTCTGTCGACATCACATTGGAAAACCTCTAAATTTATCAGTGTTTCTCTGCTATATTATGCATGTATTATATAAACATTCCTCTTGAATCACACTATCTATTAAAAAAAAAACCGCATCAAAATCCGTTACGTAGTTTTAAAGATCTAAGCATACATAGGGACAGACAGCGTGAAGCGACTTTGTTTTGTACTATGTAGTGATACTGAAGACAGAAGTGGGAAGGATGAAGGTGATTTTATGAATGTCTATGTTCGATATTATTTGAGCTTTACATTTATGAAAAGTTTGGCAGTTAGTCTTCACATTAAGATCACAATGAATTAACTATTATCGTAACGAAACGAAAGTATAATTATTTTGTAAATTTGTTCATTACCTCAGCGCTAAGCTTGGCATCTTGATGAATGGCAGCGGTCCAGTTAGGAAGTGATTGTAGGAAACGTACTATGTCGTCATCCGCCAGCCACCGCTGAGCCCTTGGAGGTCCTTTAAAGATAATTAAATTATTAATTTGTTGACTTTTAACTGTATTTTGTTGTATCCATCTTTTCACATTCATATAATAATATGTATCATATTTACATTTAAACAAATGGAACACGTTTACAGATATAATATATGGTATTTTAAAGTGTCTTGTCGTAGAGATATTTAGAGGTAAAGTTCTCTTGAAGCGAGCTTTGTCTTCGAATAACATGACGACGATGCGTCAATTTACAACACAACTGGATTAACCATTAAATTACAGTTTTATCGTGCACCAACTTTAAAGAAAATTACTTAAGAAAATTGAAATGAATATGTGCGATGGGGGATGGATTTCAACTAATGTGATTGGTCCTATATTATTTTTTGGAAAAAGTCCGTCACACTATTCCCAAGCTATTGCAAGTCCTTAAAGCCAGAATCAACACTGGCGATCAAATCAAATCAAAATATTTTTTTTTCACATAGGCCTACAGGGGCACTAATAAAACATCGACAATAAGGTGCTCGGTTCGGGTTGGTCGTTTCCTATGGAGAAGAACCGGCAAAAAACTCCATGGTTACTCTTTTAAAATCATTTGGTTTTACAATATTTCTGTTACAGCGTTAGTAGAGCGTTAGGCCTTACAATAAGTCGTTGCTTATTACAAAACGTAGAACGAAATAAAAAGTTACCAAGGATCTAGGAATCTATAAGGCCTACAATGTCCACACATTTACAAACAATCGGTAAATAAGAAAAAGAGTCTATACAACAACAAAAAAATAAATAGAAAATATCACATAAATACTAGATTAAATAAGTGACACAAATGTTGTTATCCGTGCTGTAACTATTCTGAACAAAAGGTGTAATGATTTAAAAACTATTGTAAAACATCTGATTAAAAAGAAAGGAAAAAAAATAAGATTGAGAATAGTTAGAGACATCCACTTGTACCGTTTAAAATCGATCACCAGAAAAGCGTCAAGAAAATGGAGGTCGACGAAGTCCCGGAGTAATAATTCAACTGGCCTTAAATCCCGTAGCAAAACTAATCAGAAAAGAATGGTGGAGGAGTAAGAAAATACATAATTTGCGCTGCCCTTCATAGGAAGCCGAAGATAGAACCGGACTACATGTTTAGTTAGGAAACGACCAACCCGAACCGTGCACCTTTTGTCGATGTTTTATATAAGTGTCCATGTAGGCTTATGTGAAATAATAGTAGATTGTTGCATCGAGCGCAAAGTGAGTTATTAATGCACGAGTGTTACGTTAAACTTAACAAGATTAAGTTAGGCACCTTTAGCAAGGTGCGTAATCTACTTTTCTTTCAACTACAGTGACAAAATATACCTACTTAAAATAAAACTCAAGTTAATGAAACAAAGTTTAATTCATCTTCCCTTCAAACATACAATTATTAAAAGTGCAGTTATTACAGGTTATTAACAACTCCACGTTCATTTGCTGCTGTTTTTACTTTCTGGAGTTGAATTCATGTCGCTATCGCTGTCAATTTCCATGTTTTTTTAACTTGTTTTTTGTTATATAAGAAGTATCAAAGTTTTACAATGGTACAAAATGCGCACCAATTTGTTTTTTTTTTTGTTTTCACCAAGTCGGTTTTATTCAGCCGATTTTTGCTTTAAGCCAGTATCTTTTTGATCTACATTTTATTAAACTTAATAAGAAGTATTAAACCTCTGTGGTAAATTTAATTCTAAATTTAAAATTTAAAACAGTGCAGTAATGAAAAATAGTGCAATAATGAGGTTTCATATAACATTTCTGCACTGTTTTGGTTCTAAGCAAAAATCTTGCAAAAATCTCAGCTTAACCTCGTAAGGCCCAACGACCTAATTTAATGACAAAAAAATTTTGACACTCCGGCCCGAGACACTATTTAAAATCATTAAATTACGGCCCAGCGACCTAAAATTGTGACATGATATTTGAACATATTTTTCTGTTTAAATAATCCCGCCAATTCAAAACTGCCATCGACAAATTATTAACTTTGAACGCATCTCTAATTTTGACAATTTCAACTTGACGTTTTAGAACCAATAATCTGTCTATTTGACGTTTCATCTCGTGTAAATGGAAGCCTCGTGGATATAGGTGAGTAAATCTATTAATATCTTTATAATCATTACATGGTGATGTCTGAAATGTATTGCAAACAGTTGCGGAAATGTTATATTTTGTTCCTACGCATTTTTTTCAATGGAAAGTCATTTTAATTCAGTAATATACGAACGATAAAAACTATGTCCCAAAATAAAGTCGGTGGGTTTTTATTGTAAAAGTTAGCCTAACTTCTATGTCATAATTTTAGGACGTTGGGTGTTTACTTTATGTTTTCTTTGTTTAAGCCATGAATAACGAAGCTATCGAAGCTGAGCTTAATCTGGACATATCCGAGTTTGAAGATGACGAAGACAACGATGATATTGATGATGTGGATTATCGACCACCTCAGGGTCGAAATCGTCAGTCGGATAATTCAGCAGAATCGTCTTCGGATTCTGAAGGCGAGCTTTCAATTTCAAGTCCTGCGATTTCTAATTCTTCTGTTATGCGAGGGAGGAGCTTACAGCGTCGAGGTGGCCGTCGTAGTCGAGGAATTTCTTTGATTTCTCAACCAAGTCATAGAAGAGGAAGCTCTTCTCGTGGAAGAATGTATCAGCAAGTGGAAGCTGTAGCTAACGAGGATATTGGCATTAACGATGGACAAACTGGAGATTGGATAGAAAAAGATTTTAATCCAGATGTAATTTCCTTTAATCCAGATGTAATTCCCTTTATGCAACCATCGTATTTACCTCTTAATGACGAAGAGTTTAGTAAAATTGATTACTTTCGTCGATACGTAAATGATGAGCTGATGCAAATCATCGTGGATAAATCCAATGAGATGTATCAAGAAACGGCCAGTTATTAAATTTGACACTTACCGAGTGCTACATTTTTTTCGCAATTAATTTGGCTATGTCATGTATTGGATATCCGATTCTCCGCATGTACTGGCAACATAAGTTTCGTGTCGCTTTTGTAGCTGATCACATGTCACGGAACAGATTTTTCACTCTTCGAAATTCTTTAAAACTCGTCAATGATAACGACTTTTCTGCCGAAGATAAAAGTAAAGACAAGCTCTGGAAAGGTCGCCCACTTATCAAAGAAATTCTTAAGGGTTGTCATTCCATACCAAAAGACCAAAAACTGTCAATTGACGAAATGATCATTCCTTTTACGGGCTCCTGTGGGATGAAGCAATATTGCCCAGGTAAACCTAATCCTACAGGTTTAAAAGCTTTTGTCTTGGCGAATCCTGCAGGAGAAGTGTGTGATTTTGATATATATCAAGGGGCAACTACATATCCTTCTTATGCTGACACATCATTCGGGTTGGGAGAGAAAGCAGTTCTTGCCTTAACGGAGGATTTGATACCGGGACATATAATTTACTGTGATAGGTACTTTACCACCGAGACACTGCTTTTGCAATTAAAAAACAGAGGCCTGATGTGCGCTGGTACATTAATGAAGAATAGAGTACCTAAGCCCGCAAGATTAATACTCAAAGAAGACAAAGACTTAAAGAAAGCAGGGAGAGGGAGTTATCAAGTATTGGTCAACGATGAGAAGAATATAGCTATAACTAAATGGCTTGATAATAAACCAGTCACTTTTCAGTCTACTGTGCACGCTGCCCAAACTTCCGACACTTGCCAAAGGTGGTGTAAGCAGAATAAAGTTTATGTTACTGTCCCACGACCGGAAGTAGTAAAACAATATAATTCAAATATGGGAGGAGTCGATCTTGCTGATCGCCTCTTAGCTGTGGCACCGTCGAGATATCGGACAAGAAAATGGACAACGCGATTTATCGCGCACATGTTTGATTTGGCTATAACTAATTCTTGGTTAAATTACAAAAAAAATGAGTTACGCAAAAATGTCCCGATAAAAAAAATTCAACAACTGAGGAGTTTTAAAATGGAAATAGCTGAAATTTTAGTATCAGCAAATGTCTCCACTAGTTCCGAAACAGAAGACGAAGAACAGCCTCGGCCTAAACGTTCTAAACCAACTATACCGCTTCCCAGCGTCAGTTCAAGAACTCATGGTGCACTCCATTTGCCCTCGGCTGGAGAAGTTCAAAACAGATGCAGAAGACCAGGATGTAACAAGAAAAGCACAATTATATGCAAGAAGTGCAACATTAACTTGTGTCTCACTAGAGAAAGAAATTGTTTTTTCAAGTTCCACACTGAGATTTATTGATTTAGATGTTTTTATTTTATTGTTTTTATTTTTTTTTATTAACGAAGACTATAATTGTGATTGGTTTATGTGCAATTGTCATTGATATACCTAAAGATTTAAGACCAGTTTAGCATTTTCTTTAATTTTTAATATATCTTAAAATATTATAATTTGAAATATTACCATTGATTAGTAGATAAGTACCTACATTATGTTGTTAATTATGATTAGCGCAAGTGTAATGCTAATGATACATTGTTTCCTAAAAAATGAGACTGATTTAGAGACATTTGTTACGTAAAATGATTAATTAATACGATTTAAAATAAAAGGAGAATAAACGATTTTTTTTTTCACAAAGTTTCTTTTTTTTCCGGTATAATTTGTAACATTTGATGATAAATAACTGCATAGATTTGATATATTCAAATTAATATTATACTTAAAACTATGGCCCAGTGACCTAAAAAAAGGACAATTAATTTCAAAATATTTGTTGCTTGAAATAGTTAACTTTAGGTATAAGAAATACCCCTTAAAAGAGTTTAGCCAAAAGTATTACATTTAAACACTTTTTTACTAAATCAAAGTTCTGGGCCGCAACTACTTGCACCTATTTTTAGTACATTGGGCCGTAATATATATCGACCTAAATTTGGGTTGGGCCTTACGAGGTTAAAGCAAAAATCGGACCACCTTGCTAAAGGTGCCTAACTTAACCTTGTTAAGTTTAACGTAACACTCGTGCATTAATAACTCACTTTGCACTCGATGCAACAATCTACTATTGATTTTGTTTTTTGATCTTGAGTTTCCGCTCTGCTCCTTACAGCCTATGTGTGAAGTTATCCTAGTTGCACGGCAGTACCCACCTTGTGCAGTAGTAGGAGCCAGCCGTGCGTGCGCGGCGCGGCAGTGCGTGGCGAGCGCCGCCAGCGCGGCCGCAGTGGCGCGCAGGGCGTGTGTGCAGCCTATGTGTGAAGTTATCCTAGTTGCACGGCAGTACCCACCTTGTGCAGTAGTAGGAGCCAGCCGTGCGTGCGCGGCGCGGCAGTGCGTGGCGAGCGCCGCCAGCGCGGCCGCAGTGGCGCGCAGGGCGTGTGTGCAGCCTATGTGTGAAGTTATCCTAGTTGCACGGCAGTACCCACCTTGTGCAGTAGTAGGAGCCAGCCGTGCGTGCGCGGCGCGGCAGTGCGTGGCGAGCGCCGCCAGCGCGGCCGCAGTGGCGCGCAGGGCGTGTGCGCCGCCGCTAGCGCCGCAGCGCCGCGCCGCGCGGGCGGTGTCGGCGACGGCGCGCCAGCCACTGCCGCAGCATGTGAAGATCGTGCGGTGACGGGACCTGTCGAACATGTGCTGGATGGTTAACCCCTGTGGTATAGGCAAATTTCGGAACCGAAGACGTGACGTCAGGAGTGTCAATCAGTCATAAATCTCAGTACTTCTCACTTATAGACTGGCATTGTTTTGATGAGGTCGTTGACGAAACTTGGCTCCCACCGGGCGGTGCTAGAGTACGAGTGCCGCGCGGGGGGGGGGGGGGGCGCGAGTGTGGTGTCGCGGCCCGTTGTACCCGAATCGGTACAACAAATATGGCTAACACTCTCTCTGAACGGAAAGCAAATTGCTATAGGAACCTACACCATGTCGAGCTTGGGCTCTGAACACGATATACACCAAGTGTGTGAAATACCTTCGTTATGTACATCCTACTCGGTGACTTCAATGTTAATGGCGTCAGAAAAGGTAGCACGCACTTACGCAACGAGGTGCAAATCAAATCAAAATAATTTATTTCAAGTAGGCCAGTTACACGCACTTTTGAATAGTCAAACAACAATAAAAATTAAGCTACAATCCCAGTCACAATACATAATAACTGTGAAAGTACTGTAGTTGTCAATTCCAAAGCGTAGATTTCTATGGAGAAGAATGGGCAAGAAACTCCATGGACACTCTTTTAAATTAGTGGCTTGTTACAAAAACCTTGGTTACATCTTCATATTGTGATGGTACATTATGTGAGAATGATGTAGCAAGACGTGCACGTTAAAAGTGTCCACAGTAAAAACAAAAAAAAGACAATTCAAAAATCAAATAATGCATGGATCAGCCATCATTCAACTCAACTATTTTGAAGGGAACTAAATGACCCGACACACGCGCCACCATCAGCGTAACATACTCTAACCGCCACGGCACATTTAAGTCAATAAAAGACGTAGATTTCCAGTAAATGATAGGTTTCTTAAGAATAATGCTCACACAATATTGGTTATGCGACTAAACAATATTAAATTAATTGAATTTAGACAATGCAAAGTTAATTTATGCAATCTTCAGCAGTTTCAAAAATACTATTTATTGCTATCAATTTATGCGCCCCTGTCCTTGTGGAGCAGGACCGGCATTGAGCCAAGCCAAGCATTATATATATATTATATACAGAGTGTAACGAAAAAGGTAGGTATATACCAGGCCCGAAGCCTCCCTATAAGCCGATTCCCACCGGCTTCCCTTGAGAAGTTTGAAACACAACCAAATAACCAACGTTTGAAAATAGCACAAGAAAAATCACAAAACTACACTACACAAACGCCTACACTGTCGGAAATTCAATTAATAATTTGCTCTTCAACAACAAATTGCTATACAATAACCCGCAGGCGCTATCGGCTTGTTCGCAGTATAATCTTCTATGCAAAATGAACGTCATGACGTCACCGTCAGACCGCCATAATATAGCTTGAGTAAGCCGCAAAAATTCGAGTTATTTGATAGAGAAAGTAATAGCAAATGCGTGCGCGTGAGCGAGATGGTGGGAGAAATATCGTAATCACTCGTAGTATTTCGTGCCGAATCGGATATCGTTCAATGCCAAACCATTGCATGTTTGTTATTGTTGATGGATTTATATTTTGAACTTTTAGGTTAGTTTAACCTATTAGAATTTATTTCTTGGTTTATAATAGTGATTAGTATTATAGTTGGACTTTCTTTTTGTTTGTTATTGTTATTTGTGATGAGTGTAGTGAAAGCAGTTACGTACGTTGTAATTAGGTATTTGCGGTAAGTCGTTAGTTTAATAAGTTGAAATAACTAATTTAGGGTAAGTAGATTTGCAAAGTAAATAGTAGGATGGCGGCATTAATAGTTTTAAATTGTTGTTTGAAAGATTTTTACTTTGTGAGGAAACATGCTTTTCAAGGTTAAGTTTTGAAAATAAAAAAAAAATATCTAGTTCAGATGTATTTACGAAACTAGGTTTTGAGAGCCCTAGTAAGAGTGAGAAATACTTGGACTATGATAGTTTTTGCTAGTCTGGCATGGCCGCGCGGGCAAAGTTAGAAGAAACCAGACTTGAAAAGTAATTGCATAGGAAATTAACCCATGTACTCATATAAATAAGGAACACTATCGTATTTGCGAAACAAAATAATTGGATGTTAAAAGTCTTTCTAACGCAAATACGATTATGATCCTTATTTGTAAGACGACATGGATTGTTATATGCAAGCATTTTAAACTCTGGAAGTACAGGGCGCAGCGCGGGCGGCGCGAGTCGCGCAGCGCGGGCGGCGCGAGTCGCGCAGCGCGGTTGGCGCGAGTCCCGCGGCGCGGGTGGCTGGCTGGCCGCGTGGGGCTCGGGGCGCGGTGGGTGCAGGGCTAGCGTAAATGTAATAGTTTATTTCGCGGGTATATTAGAAAGACGATTTTTGGGACTGCGTGCCCGCCCCTTGCCTAGGTAAGCATTTTTTTTGCTCCGGCTTCCCTCTGTCAATATTTCACCCTTCGCCACTAGTATATACATACTTAAGGGTGTGCTACCAGACCATCAAACTGAACATATTTATCCATCGGACAAACATCGTAATAGCCAAAAAAATATCAGCTGCCCCATACATTTGGGTCGATAGGTATTGAAAATTTGTATGGGGTAGCAGATAAGTTTTTCGCTATTACGATGTTTGTCCAATGGAGAAACATGTTTAGGTTGATGGTACGTAGCCTACCCTTAAGTATGTATATACCCCTTCCGTTACACCCTGTATAGGGTAGAACGTTAATATATACTAGAAAGAGGAAAGGACTCAATATTGACCCTTGCGGAACCCCCATTTTTACTTTTAAACCCTGTGAATTAACACCATTTATTTGAACTTGCTGTTGCCTTTCACTCAAATAAGATTTTACCAAACTAAGTGCAAGTTTACCTAGTCCGTAATCCTCAAGTTTCAAAAGTAATGTGTCGTGATTTACGCAATCAAACGCTTTGGAGAGGTCACAAAATATTCCTATGGCGTCTTGGGACTTTTCCCACGCTGTAAACATGTGCTTTAATAAGGTTACACCAGCGTCAGTCATACAACTTCCCTTGGTGAAACCATACTGTTGATCGTGCAAAATTTAATTGGTGTTAAAATGATTGAGTCTTTGATTAAGCATTACCTTTTCAAACACCTTTCTAAAAACTGGCACCACGGATACAGATCTATAATTATTAGTATCTTTACTATCTCCAGATTTGAAAAAAGGGATGAATTTACTGTATTTCATTAAATCAGGGAAAACTCCTTTGTCCACACACAAATTAAAAATTAAAGCTAAGTAAGATGCCATAGTCTCAACTATGGATGTACAAAGATAGACATTCCCTTCGATCTTCGGTCTGTTTGATTTTTATTTGCCGGAAAGCTTAAATAACTGTCATAGGGTTTATGTGTTTAAATTTAAATTCAGCCCGGCAGCCGGACACGTTCGCCTTTAATAAAGCAAGTGAGACTTCAGGTGAGGAATTTAGAACCTCAGTAGTTTTAAACGGTATGTCGGTAAAGAAATTTACAAATTCTAAAGTTACTTCCTGATCAGAGTTTTTAAGGCCATATTTTGTATCTAATGTATAGGTAGTGTTAAAACCGTGCACCACTCTTACTAGCCAAATCACGTTTCACGCAATCAGTATAGTTACTTTTGGCGTCTCTTATTCTTGAAGTCAAAAGTACACAACACACGATACCCATACACTTGATGGCAGTAGCAGGCGGAGGCCCGCGCTCGCGCCAGGCGCTGGGCGCGCGCATGACGTCATCGATGGCCGCGCGAGCCGCTCGCTCTCACACAACACACGATACCTACCCACACTTGATGGCAGTAGCAGGCGGAGGCCCGCGCTCGCGCCAGGCGCTGGGCGCGCGCATGACGTCATCGATGGCCGCGCGAGCCGCTCGCTCTCACACAACACACGATACCCACCCACACTTGATGGCAGTAGCAGGCGGAGGCCCGCGCTCGCGCCAGGCGCTGGGCGCGCGCATGACGTCATCGATGGCCGCGCGAGCCGCTCGCTCTCACACAACACACGATACCCACCCACACTTGATGGCAGTAGCAGGCGGAGGCCCGCGCTCGCGCCAGGCGCTGGGCGCGCGCATGACGTCATCGATGGCCGCGCGAGCCGCTCGCTCTCACACAACACACGATACCTACCCACACTTGATGGCAGTAGCAGGCGGAGGCCCGCGCTCGCGCCAGGCGCTGGGCGCGCGCATGACGTCATCGATGGCCGCGCGAGCCGCTCGCTCTCACACAACACACGATACCTACCCACACTTGATGGCAGTAGCAGGCGGAGGCCCGCGCTCGCGCCAGGCGCTGGGCGCGCGCATGACGTCATCGATGGCTGCGCGCGCCTGTGCCGCGAGGCGCTCGCTCTCGCCGCAGCGCACGTAGTCCGTGATGAACGCGCGAAGAGAGCACTCTCCACCGCTGGAGAAGGAACGACCACGTTATAAGAAAAAAATATCTAGGTGATTTATGAGTTAAAAAACAAATTTAAAAGGCACTGTTTAATTTGACCTGTAAACAATGCCTTGTGGAGAGGAATATATAACAGATGGGCTCTTAAAAACCTCTTCAGAATAAAAAAAAAAAACTTTGTTTTATCATGTTGTAAGGTGGTGGGTCCGGAGAGACGAATGAAACGCGCATGTAGCTTAAGACATGATTTATTACTAAGTTAAAATACATAGGTGCTATCAATATAAGGGATACATCGCTTATACACACGAGCTCTTCCACTACAGTGTATCGATATCGATACCCAGTGCCTCTGCGTAGTTTCCCTAGCTTATTTAAAAAGCTTGAAGCTAGCTTATTTTCAGCTTATGGAAAAATCTGGATGAGTTTGGCACAACAAAAGAGAGGCCTTTAGGATGAATTCAGGCTGTGGATGATGATGATGATGGAGCTAACTCACCCAGTAACAGGTTCAATGTGAGCGCACAGCGGGTGCAGCGCCGGCAGCACGGCGTGCAAGTGTGCCGGGTCCGGCCGACACACCAGCGGGTAGCCGTGCCGCCGGGCGGACAGGCTCGGCGACACGGCCGGGGGACCTGTGCGGACAATACTCTAATTAAAACATTGATGGCGAACTCGGTCTCACTCTCAGTGATAGTCTAGTGGTGTGACCCCGGACTGCCTAGTCAAGTTAGAACCGAAGACATACACCTCTGATTTTTCGGATTAACGTGTGTATTGTATAACTTCCACTTCAAATTCAAAATATTTTATTGTGGGGCATATGTTAGCTACAGGTCTAAACAATAAATTAAAGTTTCAATATGTCCTGCCTAATAGGCGTACAATAATTAAGTAGTGGCATTACATTTAAAATTATTTTACATGTCAAATTTGGTTATTATAAATGTCAAAATATCAATATACAGTTAAATTAATACATGGTCAACAGTTCAATCAATGATTCAAGAAATCTTGTATCGTGTAGAATGCTATTATATGCACTTGCTTCGGTGAAGGAAAAACATTGTGAGGAAACCAGCATGCCTGATAGATATTTCTCGCTGGTATGTTAAGACAAGTCGGAGGCCCAAAGGGGGCATAAAAACTCTTGACATTAGTTTAGGCACTAACAACTGTTTAAAGAAGAAGTAAGTAATAGTAAATTTATAGGGTTATAAATAAAAAAAAAAAAATGTACTTATTAGTAAACTAATATAACTAAAACATATTCAAAAGTTGCAAGTAATTATAGTTCATTTCAGATGTTTGGTAACGACCTGCCCGAACTAGGTTTATTTAAACTCTGTGATGGCCTGAAGCCATCACTTTACATAGCACAATTTAATTAGGACATTAACATTATAGATAAAATTAGTATAATGAAATTGGTACAAAAAAAACACTAAAACTAGCTAATTAACTAAATATGGACAAATAGATACGAGAGGATAACAAAAAAAAAATCTGTGTCTGTGTAATTAAGTATCGCTAAATAATCCGACATTACAGAACTAAATTTTTTATAACTTACCCTATAGAAGTTTAGTATCTTGTTAAGTCTATTATAAAAGAAGAATAGTCAGAGTAAAGGTAATAAGAAAAGTACTGTTCCGCAGACGACTGCAAATCCAACCACTCTCAATAGCATTGACAGACCGCAGTGAACGGCATGGGCATCTTGATGCAGTTTAAAACACGAAAACACAACAGGCAAATCACGATATCAATCAAATTCAAAATATGTCGCTGTGTAAGATCGACAAGACAGTGACAGTGGTGTGGTGCGGCTCCACAAACTATAGAGCACTATAAAGGTGTTGCTTTGCAACCTGGTCAAATTCGAGGAGGGAACTATGCTAATGATTCTCGACCCAAATCAATATTAAAATGTGTAGGTAGTAATTTTTTTTTTATTATTTACGGAAATTGGTAAGGGTGAACTAGCCGTGTTTTAAACGCGGCCCGTCTTATCCTCGTCCTATAACCACGCTTTCACATACAATCGCAAACGTTTATTCGATAATTTCTTATTCCCTAAATCACGTTAAGGGGGTTATTCCGATATACTGACAAACTTAAACAACCAAATAAATCATCGTTTACTAATAATTAAGTAGGTAGTGTAGGTACCGTAATTTAAATTGATTATTTTTGTCTTTTGTGACAATTTCTTGAATTTTGACGAGGATGCAAAACAACATCTTGTATGTTATGTCCTGTTGTTTGTTCATTACAGGAACTGAAGGACGCTACTGAAGGTGCCAAACTAGTGGCTCAGTTCTGGGCCGACACAATTTAGACTGCCATCGACACGCTAAGAAGAAGTGACAGTCAGTATCGAAACTACCGGTTTGCGTCCGAGACAAACGGTACTCAAACTCAAACACAAATCATTTATTTCAATTAGACCATTACAGGCACTTTTGAAAGTCAAAAAAACAAAAAAAAAGCACGAAGCTACAGTCCCAGTCACAAGACATAACTTGTGAAAGTACTGTAGTTGCCCATTCCAAAGCGTAAATCTCTATGGAGAAGAATAGGCAAGAAACTCCATGGACACTCTTAAAATCTTGGTTACATCATTCGTGTTGAGAATTACTAGTATGTGAGAACGATGTAGAAATACGGGCAAGTTAGGAGCGTCCAGAGTAAAAACTTAAATCATTAATTCGAAAATAAGTACGCGTCCCGATGAGTCTTTGGAAATTTTTAAAACATACGGCCCGTCCTACAAAGAAATAAACAAACTCTGCTTCACGTAATCGGTTGATGGCTAAGTCAAGACCTACAGTTCTTTCAATTGTTTTACCTCTGACAGCGACAAACCAACAGCAACGTTATTTTAACGAGAATATAGATCAGATTGATTAGACAGTTATGCAATCATCATCATCTGCCTAGCCTTTTCCCAAACTATCTTAGGGTCGGCTTACAGTCTAACCGGATGCAGCTGAGTACCAGTATTTTACATGAAGCGACTGCCTATCTGACCTCCACTACCCAGTAACTGGGTAATACGATACCCCTTGGTAAGACTGGATGTCAGACTTTTAGCTTCTGACTACTCGTAACGACTGTCAAAGATCTACAAATGACAGCCGGGACCAACGGCTTAACGTGCTTTCCGAGGCACGGAGGAAACTCGATATGTAATTATGGTCACCCATCCACAGACCAACCTCGGCAAGCACAGCTTAACCTTAAAGATCGACCTGGGCGGCTGTTATTATTTAGCCATGAGCTCCTCTAGTTATGCAATGTCAGGCGTTAAACACTGTATCTTGGCAATGTGGAAGGCAACTGTAAATCTAATGGCGCTAGCATAGCTTGTATCAAGTATCGTCACCATCTGCCTAGCCTTTTCCCGACTATGTAGGGGTTTGTCAGACGGGCCACTGACTACCTGTAACGACTGCAAAAGATCTACTGGCACATTTACATGCTTGCCGAGGCTTGCCAAACGTCCACAAACACAAGCGTGTGAACGGGGTGTTTGGCTTGGCTTGCGTGAGCTTGTCGCCGATCCGGACTAGTGTCGGTTTTAGAACACAGATCAAAGGAAGCTTGCGGCAAGCGCTTGGGAACAATTTACACGTTGGCGCGTGTTTCTTGGTTTCGCTCACAAGTTCGCACCGAACGGACGGTTTTAGTTTTACGCTACGATCATGAGTAGTATTAATTAGTCTAGGTAGGTACTTGGTTTTTGTTCATATTTGAATTTAAAAAAAATGCCGAACCGAAAGTAATAGCCGACACAACTTCAACGTCTACGTCCGCTATGCTTGCCTGTCTGGAACACACAAACGCACTCGCAAGCGTGTAATTGACATACAAGCGTTTGTTAAGGCTTGGAGCTTGTGGATGTTTGCCAAGCCTCGGCAAGCGTGTAAACGTTACCAGACAATTGACAGCAGGGACCAACAGCTTAACCTGCTTTCCTAAAGATCGAACCGAGTCATCATCTGCCTAGCCTTTTTCCCAAACTATCTTGGGGTCGGCTTCCAGTCTAACCGGATGCAGCTGAGTACCAGTATTTTACATGAAGCGACTGCCTATCTGACCTCCACAACCCAGTAACTGGGTAATACGATACCCCTTGGTAAGACTGGATGTCAAATCAGACAGACAGACAGACTCAGACTTCTAGCAGACAGACATCAGACAGACTCAGACAGGTGGTGTCAGTCAGGTGTCAGACTTTTAGCTTCTGACTACTCGTAACGGCTGTCAAAGATCTACAAATGACAGTCGGGACCAACGGCTTAACGTGCTTTCCGAGGCACGGAGGAAACTCGATATGTAATTATGGTCACCCATCCACAGACCAACCTCGGCAAGCACGGCTTAACCTTAAAGAACGACCTGGGTGGCTGTTATTATTTAGCCACGAGCTCCTGTTAGCTAGTTGACCGTTGACGTTTGACCTCATTGATCAGATTGGGACTAAGCTATGGTCACGCCGTCTATAATCTATGACCTACTTTCTCATTGATTACTAACCAGAGAGCTTGAACAGTTTCGTGCGTCGTCTCTGCGGCCTCTTCTTCGCGAAGTAGTCAGCCAGTCGCAGCTCTGTGGTGTCGGTTACTACTGAGCCCACTGAGCGTTGAGCTGCCAAGTTTACGCTCTCGATCTCAAGGTATTCGGTTAGGAGGAGTTGTAGCTGAAAAAGGAAAGAAAAACAACATTTTACTGTCTGGTTTGTATTACTTTGTATGATACATACAAAAAAAAGGTCCGCGCTTTTAAACTACGATTGCAGAAACATCGAAATCGTTAAGTTTTTAAGTATTATCGATAAATTGGTCATTGACCAAGTTCTAGTCAGCATCTACCAGGCCTTTTCCCAACTTTTATTGGGGTCAGCTTCCAGTCTTACCTGATGCAGCTTAATACTAGTATTTTACATGGAGCGACTGCCTATCTGACTTTCACAACCCAGTTAGTACTGGGTAATATGATACCCCTTGGTACAAAGATCTACAAATAACAGTCGGTACCAATAGCTTAAAGTGCTTTCCGAGGCACGGAGGAAACTCGGTGTGATGAATGATGGTCAGCCATCGACAGACCAACCTAGGCTAGCACGGTTTAACCTAAAGATCGACCAGAGCGACATTTATTATTGAGCCACGAGCCACGACCTTTAGTATGCCGATAAAATTAAAACGAATTATGAATATGTACTTATACAATAACCTGACAGCAACTTGTCGGAAAATCCTCCCTTTTCTATAGGCTATAAAGAACTTTACACCTTGTTCTTCGTACACCTAAACTGTAACTGTATAATATTTCTTGTATTTAAATACCACCACCACATAAAGCAAACCTGGTGTCCGCAGGAAGTATTGTTTTGATAAGATTATACTTACAACTTGTTGCACAGCGCTCCAGTAATGCTGCTCGGTGTGTAAACAGGAGTCGGGCAGACGGTACTTTTGTAACGACGCCCTCCATAGTTGCAGCAGTCTGAAATAAATTAAAACCAGTTACACACTGACGGAAAGAAAACTTTAACCGTCAAAACTTTTGGTGCCAAGCACCCAGAATATGGGGCGAACAATAATTCGTTCGTGTGCCCACAACCCTCCCTCCGAGTCGTCATTATACGTAGCTATAACTGGAAAAAATCGGCCAAGTGCGAGTCGGACTCGCGCACGAAGGGTTCCATACCATTATTTAAAAAATTTGAAAAAAAAAAAGTTTTTTGTATGGGAGCCCCCCTTAAATATTTATTTTATTCTGTTTTTAGTATTTGTTGTTATGGCATCAACAGAAATACATAATCTGTAGAAATTTCAACTGGCTAACTATCACGGTTCATGAGATACAGCCTGGTGACAGACGGACGGACGGACGGACGGACAGCGAAGTCTCAGTAATAGGGTCCCGTTGACCCTTTGGGTACGGAACCCTTAAAAGCTTAAAGCTTAGTTACAAACCATTTTCAGTCTCTGTAATTGCATTCGGTCAAAATTTGTCACCATTCTAGTTTTATTTTTGCCATATAATATTAAAAACACAAATATCTATATATATATATTTATTTATGTATTATATTTATATTATACATGTATATGTACATATATGAAGTGATAACCTAACTTTTGTTATTTAACATTTTTGTGTAATAAGTACACCAGTGACTACCCCTTTTTAAAAGCTTTTATTTAACTTGCAATGTATGTATGTATGTATGTATGTATGTATGTATGTTTGTTACGGTGAAATCTTGGAAGCTTAATTAGCACCACTTCCCGATGACCGATTGGCCTGAAATTTTGCACACACCTTTGGTTCTGAAGACAATACATGCTCATGACAGACATAACTTAATCCTGCAGCCAGGATCGTCTCCTCACAAGGGAACTCCTCAACGGCTAATAGCGTGGACACGAAACTTTGCATACGAGTTCATACTTGATGCATAATCACGATTTGTATCATGAACTCAACCTGCAGTGAGGATCGTCTTCTCACGAGGGAACTCCTCAACGGTTAATAGCGTGGACACGAAACTTTGCATACGAGTTCATATTTGATGGATAATCACGATTTGTATCATGAACTCAACCTGCAGCCAGGATCATCTTCTCACGAGGGAACTCCTCAATGGCGAATAGCGTGGACACGAAACTTTGCATACGAGTTCATATTTGATGGATAATCACGATTTGTATCATATACTCAACCTGCAGCCAGGATCGTCTTCTCACGAGGGAACTCCTCAACGGCTAATAGCGTGGACACGAATCTTTGCATACGAGTTCATATTTGATGGATAGTCACGATTTATATCATGAACTCAACCTGCAGCCAGGATCGTCTTCTCACGAGGGAACTCCTCAACAGTTAATAGTGTGGACACAAAACTTTACATACGAGTTTATATTTGATGGATAATCACGATTTATATCATGAACTCAACCTGCAGTGAGGATCGTCTTCTCACGGGGGAACTCCTCAAAGGTTAATAGCGTGGACATGAAACTTTGCACACGAGTTCTTATTTGATGGATAATCACGATTTGTATCATTAACTCAACCTGTAGTGAGGATCGTCTTCTCACGGGCGAACTCCTCAAAGGTTAATAGCGTGGACACGAACCTTTGCATACGGGTTCATATTTGATGGATAGTCATGATTTGTATCCTGAACTCAACCTACAGCCAGGATCGTTTTCTCACGAGGGAACTCCTCAACGGCTAATAGCGTGGACACGAATCTTTGCATACGAGTTCATATTTGATGGATAGTCACGATTTGTATCATGAACTCAACCTGCAGCCAGGATCGTCTTCTCACTAGGGAACTCCTCAACAGTTAATAGTGTGGACACGAAACTTTACATACGAGTTCATATTTGATGGATAATCCTGAATTGTATCATGAACTTAACCTGCAGCCAGGATCGTCTTCGCGCGAGAAACTCTTCAACGGCTAATAGCGTGGACACGAAACTTTGTATACGAGTTCATATTTAATGCATAATCACGATTTGTATCATGAACTCAACCTGCAGTGAGGATCGTCTTCTCACGAGGGAACTCCTCAACGGTTAATAGCGTGGAAACGAAACTTTGCATACGAGTTCATATTTGATGGATAATCACGATTTGTATCATGAACTCAACCTGCAGTGAGGAACGTCTTCTCACGGAGGAACTCCTCAAAGGGTAATAGCGTGGACACGAAACTTTGCATACGGGTTCATATTTGATGGATAATCAAGATTTGTATCATGAACTCGACCTGCAGCCAGGATCGTCTTCTCACGAGGGAACTCCTCGACGGCTAATAGCGTGGACACGAAACTTTGCATACGAGTTCATATTTGATGGATAATCTTGATTTGTATCATGAACTCAACCTGCAGCCAGGATCATCTTCTCACGAGGGAACTCCTCAATGGCGAATAGCGTGGACACGAAACTTTGCATACGAGTTCATATTTGATGGATAATCACGATTTGTATCATATACTCAACCTGCAGCCAGGATCGTCTTCTCACGAGGGAACTCCTCAACGGCTAATAGCGTGGACACGAATCTTTGCATACGAGTTCATATTTGATGGATAGTCACGATTTGTATCATGAACTCAACCTGCAGCCAGGATCGTCTTCTCACGAGGGAACTCCTCAACAGTTAATAGTGTGGACACAAAACTTTACATACGAGTTTATATTTGATGGATAATCACGATTTATATCATGAACTCAACCTGCAGTGAGGATCGTCTTCTCACGGGGGAACTCCTCAAAGGTTAATAGCGTGGACATGAAACTTTGCACACGAGTTCTTATTTGATGGATAATCACGATTTGTATCATTAACTCAACCTGTAGTGAGGATCGTCTTCTCACGGGCGAACTCCTCAAAGGTTAATAGCGTGGACACGAACCTTTGCATACGGGTTCATATTTGATGGATAGTCATGATTTGTATCCTGAACTCAACCTACAGCCAGGATCGTTTTCTCACGAGGGAACTCCTCAACGGCTAATAGCGTGGACACGAATCTTTGCATACGAGTTCATATTTGATGGATAGTCACGATTTGTATCATGAACTCAACCTGCAGCCAGGATCGTCTTCTCACTAGGGAACTCCTCAACAGTTAATAGTGTGGACACGAAACTTTACATACGAGTTCATATTTGATGGATAATCCTGAATTGTATCATGAACTTAACCTGCAGCCAGGATCGTCTTCGCGCGAGAAACTCTTCAACGGCTAATAGCGTGGACACGAAACTTTGTATACGAGTTCATATTTAATGCATAATCACGATTTGTATCATGAACTCAACCTGCAGTAAGGATCGTCTTCTCACGAGGGAACTTCTCGACGGTTAATTGCGTGGACACGAAACTTTGCATACGAGTTCATATTTGATGGATAATCACGATTTGTATCATGAACTCAACCTGCAGTGAGGAACGTCTTCTCACGGAGGAACTCCTCAAAGGGTAATAGCGTGGACACGAAACTTTGCATACGGGTTCATATTTGATGGATAATCAAGATTTGTATCATGAACTCGACCTGCAGCCAGGATCGTCTTCTCACGAGGGAACTCCTCGACGGCTAATAGCGTGGACACGAAACTTTGCATACGAGTTCATATTTGATGGATAATCTTGATTTGTATCATGAACTAAACCTGCAGCCAGGATCGTCTTCTCGCGAGGGAACTCCTCAACGGCTAATAGCGTGGACACGAAACTTTGCATACGTGTTCATATTTGATGGATAGTCACGATTTGTATCCTGCACGCATCCTTCAGCCAGGATCGTCTCCTCACGATGGAACTCCTCAACGGTTAATAGCATGGATATGAAAAAAAGTGTTGAGATTGAGATAATAATGTGTTCAGAAACGATTACGGCAAAACTAAAAATGTTAAAATAAAATTATAAGTAAAAAAACCTTTTTAAAAAAAGCTTTTATTTAAATGCTCTAAAAAGAAGAAAAATAAAATTTTCTTTTAATTTTTTAACTTTCAACTTTTGACCTCATTATACACAATTTATATGATCATAAAAGCTTGTCGCGAGGTTTAATTGTATAATTAAACTAGTACCTATTTAATTGAGTAACTTAAGCTGCTAAGTTTAAGTTTTTTAAATTTCAGTTTAATTAAATACTTATAGGTATTTACGCAAACCTCGCGACAAGCTTTTATGATCATATAAATTGTGTATAATGAGGTCAAAAGTTGAAAGTTAAAAAATTAAAAGAAAATTTTATTTTTCTTCTTTTTAGAGCATTTAAATAAAAGCTTTTTTTAAAAAGGTTTTTTTACTTATAATTTTTTTATTTATATTCCATAATGTCCATCCAAAGGTTGTCTGGAAGATATCGCTATCAGCGATAAGACCGCCGTTGACACTCGGAAAATCTTCGCCAAGACTAGTGACAAGTCTGACGAGCATTCGCCCTGTCTCTATCATATATTCGTGATCTCATATCTCTTTCTTTGTCAAACTTCGACCATTATCACTTACCTTTTATTCCTTGTAGCGCACGCTCGGAACTCTTCGCCGAGACTCGTGACGAGCCTGGCGAGCGGTCGCCCCGTCTCTGTCACGCACTCACTGTCGGGTATCTCGCCGTCCTCGTCTACATCCGCGTCGGCCTCCACTTCGCCCTCTTCGATAATACGACGGGAAACGGAGTCTATTACTTCTAGGAGCTCGTTTTGGATCTGAACTTTAAATTTCTGGAAGAAAATAAAATTTCACTGTAAAATCTACAAAACGTCTGCAAAAAGCAGAATTATTGCCCTCAATACCCGCCGTATGATTGTGCATGTAATTATTAGATTTATATCTTTGGTCAAAATGCTTCATATTTTCGCTTGAAATAATAATCAAGTTCCGTATGGTGTCGGACGTTAAGAATAGCACCATCCCATATCTTCCCGTGGGTGTCGTAAGAGGCGACTAAGGGACTTGCCGGAGAATGGGCAGCAGCGTTCTCTGTGCTTTTTGCAACAACCGTACTGCGATCGCCAACCCGTCTGCCAAGCGTGGCGATTATGGCAAAACCCCCCTTATGAGCGCAAAAAAGAAATGGCCCATTTTAGTACCCGGCAGCCCGTCTACCCTCGACTGTGGTAGCGGTCGAGGTTACGGCGTGGCAAGGGGTGCGAAGAATCTCCGGAAGGTATCCGGCTGCCTATACCGACGACTTGACCTGGCAACATATACCACGCGAACACTCCGGACCGACGAGAAGATAACGGAACTCGAGGAGGAATTGAGCAGGTTGCGATGGAGTATTGTAGGATTATCTGAAGTCCGAAGAGAGGGGGAGGACACGATGATCCTGAAATCCGGCAACCTACTCTATTTCCGAGAGGGTGACCGGCAGTCCCAGGGTGGTGTTGGGTTTATCGTCCACAAGTCCCTTGTGAATAACGTGGTGAAGATCGAGAGTGTGTCGACCAGGGTGGCGTACCTGATACTCAGAATATCCTCAAGATTGTTATGTTCGTGACAATGAAACACAGAGATTCAATGCAGACTGGCATTTATTACAAAAAGTACGAGCTACCCTCACAACATGTGATTATTATGCGATACAGTAATACCGTACATAACACTGTCCCCTCTTAATCTATAATTATATAAAATAAGTTGCTACTCTAAACATTTTTAGGCTTTCCTACTAACATTACACATTAATGTGAAGTATACATCATGTTTGTTAATTAAAGGGTAAACGTAAAATTATGTTAAGCGCGAGCGAAACAATTGGCACATCTAGTTACTAAAATTAGAAGAATATAAAAAAGGACAAGGGCTTATATTATATGTAATGCTACACAAACATACATGTCATTACTTCTACAATTTAAAACGCACAAGTACGTCAACTCAGAAATACAACTTAAAAGTTATCATATAATATTTAAAACAGGTTACAAATTGTTATTTTGTAGTCTTTAACTTTTTGGCACAATCTATGGCAGCTCTCCGGCGTAAACGACTATCAATAATCGGCGATGACGTAGACAGCGGCGAACTTTTAGCCGTCGTCGTGACTACTGGTTCGGTAGACTCATCCGTCAGGCGCTTTCCTTTACTTTCGTATGATGTATTAAGTGAGGAGTCTACCGATGAAGTGCTTTGTGTTGGTTTAATAGAAACATTAGGTTCCAGTTCAACTGTCTCCATATTCATACTAGGACTCGGACCCGTAATGGAACGTCTAGACTTCCTAACGCTTTTTGTCAACAACTGATCAATATGACGTTTATGAATACGTCCGTCATTTGTTTTAATCGCGTACGTAACCGGCCCTGACCGTCGCACCACTTCACCCTCTGCCCATTTTTGCTTATGTTTCGAATAATCCCGCATGATTACCGCGTCCCCGACGTCTGCTTGTCGCAACGGCGGTCGCTCTGCGGCCGCGCGCTTCTCTTGGGTCAGCTGCGCCCCGCGTACCAGCTCGCCCGTATCCGGCCGCAGTAAGTCTAGTCTGCCACGCAGACGGCGCCCGAACATCGCCACCGCCGGCTCGCGCCCCGTGGTGCTATGCTCCGTATTACGATACATAAAAAGGAATTTGGTTAACGCCGTGTTATCATTAACGTTTTCTAACGATGACTTCTTTAAAACCCGTTTTATAGTGCGTACTGCGTTCTCGGCGGCTCCATTACTAGAGGGATGATATGGTGCAACGGGCAAATGTTTTATGCCGTTACGCTTAAGATACATTCCTAATTCCGCTGATGAAAATGGCGGTCCATTGTCACTTACTATTTTTTTAGGAATGCCAAAACGAGCAAAAAGTCTTCTGAAACTATCAATAACTACTGAAGCTGAAGTGGTGCTCACTCGCTCCACTTCAATCCACTTAGAGTGGGCATCAACTATTATTAAATAATATCGATTGTTTAAAGGACCTAAAAAATCCACGTTTAAACGTGCCCACGGCTCCTCGGGCCAGGGCCAGGAGTGCAATGGCGCTGGCGCTGGCTGAGCGCGCTGTGACACGCACGCCGCGCACTCACTACAAATACGCTCAATATTACTATCTAACGTCTCCCACCATACATAGTTCCGGGCTATCTGTTTCATTTTTACTATACCCGGATGACCCTCGTGAATTTCTTGCAAAATTGACTGACGTAACACTGTAGGTATAACAATCCGGTATCCCCACACTAAACATCCGTGATCTAAGTGTAATGATTCTTTCCTATTAAAATAAGGTTTTTCTTGATCGATGCTAACTTGTAAAGGCCACCCGAACATTGTATAACCAACAATTTTATTTAGAAGTGTATCCTTATCCGTCTCTGTTTTAATATTCTTAAAACTGAGTGGAAAGTTTTCTTCCACAAAATTAAGGTAGCTACATTCGTCGTCATCTTCTCGTACTCGTTGTCTAGTCGAGCTAAGAGGGAGGCGTGACAGAGCGTCGGCGAAACAATTGCTCTCCGATCTAACAAATTCTATTTTAAAATCGTATGCTGCTAATTTAACGGCATATCTTTGGATTCTACTTGCAGCAGTTATTGGTATGCCTTTATTGTCTCCTAATATATAACTTAAAGCACGATGATCACTCCTAAGAATAAACTGTTGTCCGTATAAATACTGGTGATGTTTAGTCACGCCGAATACAATCGCCAAAGCCTCCTTATCCAACTGTGAATAGTTGGACTCAGCTGGATTTAACGTACGCGAGGCACAGCAGAGCGGCCGCTCGCTACCGTCATCGTAACGTTGTAACAACACTGCACCCAAACCGTATGGGCTGCTATCTACTGCCAGAATAAGTTTTAAATTTGGATCATAATGTGCGAGAACCGGAGAGCTACTTAAGACGTTTTTAATTTTTACAAAAGCATTTTCACATTTTTTGTCCCAATTCCACTTAATACTTTTTTTTTAACAAATCATATAATGGTTTTAAAACATCACTCATGTTTACGCAAAACTTTGAATAAAAATTTACAAGTCCTAAAAAACTCCTTAACTGCGTAATGTTACAAGGTGATGGAGCCGCTACAATCGCTTTAATTTTTTTATCATCAGTATGGAGGCCTTGTTTATCAATTCTATAACCCAAATATGTTACAGATTCTTTAAAAAATTGGCATTTACCATAATTAATTCGAAGGCCATTATCTTTCAATCTCTGCAATACTGCCCTTAAATTTGACATATGTGAAGCCCTACATTTACCGCTAACACATATATCGTCCGCAAACACAGCTGTAAACGGTAAGCCACTCAAAGTCTCTTCCATTATCTTCTGAAAACTTTCGGGTATGCACTTAATACCAAACGGCACACGGTTGTAAACAAAAGTACCGACGTGAGTGGTGATTGCCGTCATCGGCCTTGAAGCTTTATCGAGTTCGCATTGTTGAAAAGCATTCGACAAATCGAGCTTAGTAAACAGTTCACCTCCACCCAATGTTGCGAACAGGTCCTCGATCCGTGGTAGCGGGTAATGAAAGTCTTTCAATCGCGGATTGATGGTTACTTTGTAGTCTCCGCAAATACGGATATCGCCATTTGACTTGACTACAGGCACTATAGGTGTACCATAATCCGATCTGTCAACTTTGTATATAACTCCTTCCCCCTGTAACCGATCGAGTTCCCGCTCAACGCGCGCGCGCAGAGCCAGAGGCAACGGCCGCGCCTTCACAAACACTGGAGTCGTGTCATTTAAATGAAGTCGGATCTGCGACTTGAATGTACCCAGTCCCCCAGCGAAAACTTCGGGATATTCATCCTTAAGTATTTTCGCCAACGAATTCTCATCGGATACATAATGGTGGCTATTAAGTGCATCGAAACTTGATAATTTTAACTGTTTTATCCATGTGCGCCCCATTAGCGGCGGTCCGCCATTAATAATAACGTATAATTTTAATAAGAGTTGTTTATTGTTGTAAGTAGTTGTCACCAGTATATAACCGAGTGTTTGAATAACGTCTCCAGTATAAGATTTAAAAGTTAATATTTTGCTAACAATCGGTTGCTTATAAAACATCTTGTCGTAAAACTTTTTTGATATAGCCGATATCTTACTTCCCGTATCTACTTCAAACTTTAAAAATATACCTTCGACATTCAACTTAATATAATAGGGACCGTCATCCTCACACTCCTTTATATTACTACTATAATTGGTATAACCCATGTTATAGAAATTACAATCGTTTTCAGTATCGGAATCGGTAATACTACTATCAAGATAGAACTGACCTTTGTTTGTCTTCTTTGTGTAATTACCGTCCTTCTCACTACGAGTGCACACTGATTTTAGATGTCCTTTTTCACCACACTTATCACACGAATAATGCTTATAACGACACCTGCGCGCACGCGCGGCGCTCGGGCGCCGCCGCCGTAGCTGCGAGGGCGCTGCGCGGGCGCGCGCCGCCAACTCGGTGCAGGCCGTCGCTCGCGCCGCCGGCGCTGTAGCCTGCGCTCGCGCCCTCCGCAGCCGGGGCGCTCGCCACACTCGCGTGCCGCTCCGCTGCTTCGAGAGCCATTGCCAACTCCACACCGCGCTTGTAGTCCACATTCTTTTCGGCGAATAACCTAGATCGCATCTCCTCACTGCACAGGCCCGATACGAACTGGTCACGGAGATTTACCTCTAGTGATGCACCGAAATTGCAGGTTTTAGCCAGATGTTTCAAACCTTGTAAGTAAGAACGAACGCTTTCACCCTGCTGCTGCTTCCTCTGCCTGAAAATATGCCTTTCGGCTATTTCTGATCTCTCGGGTTCCAAATGATCTTTCACCAGTTTAACGAGCGCATCGAAAGTCTTATCCTCTGGCTGATCCGGCGAACATAAATCGCACATTAAGTCGTACCACTCCGTACCGACCAAAGTCACCAGCGTAGCCACGTGTAAGTTTTCTTCAATGTCGTTCAACATTATAAACTGTTTAATTCGACGAACATAAGTATCCCAATTTTGGGTTCCGATTTGGAAACCTTCAACTTTTCCGATCGGCATGTTATTTACTTTAAACACACGCGTAAAAATAGATATTTAATAATTTTCTCGTCGCCAATGTTATGTTCGTGACAATGAAACACAGAGATTCAATGCAGACTGGCATTTATTACAAAAAGTACGAGCTACCCTCACAACATGTGATTATTATGCGATACAGTAATACCGTACATAACAAAGATATTCGCTGAAGGTCATACAGGTCTACGCCCCGACCTCGGCACACCCCGACGACGAAGTGGAGACCATGTATGAGGATATCTCCAAAGCCATGCATGGTTTCAAAACTCACTTTACCGTTGTCATGGGGGACTTCAACGCGAAACTGGGCAAGCGAGACGGAGATGAGCTGCAGGTGGGGCAATTTGGGTTTGGATGTCGGAACCGCCGGGGACACCAACTGGCTAGTTTTATGGAGAAGGAGGGCCTCTATATGATGAACTCCTTCTTCAGAAAGCGTGAGCACAGGAAGTGGACCTGGCAGAGCCCCGATGGTGCAACTAAAAATGAGATTGACTTCATCATGTCAACCAAGAAGCAAATGTTCAATGATGTCTCTGTGATCAATTCGGTGAAAACTGGGAGCGATCACCGTATGGTAAGAGGCACATTGAACATCAATATTAAGCTTGAAAGGTCTCGACTGATGAGGTCTACGCTCCGACCAGCACAGATCCAGATCCAAAACCCCGAGAGCTTTCAGCTTGAACTCCAAAATCGTTTCGAGTGCCTAGGAAGCTCAGTGGACGAATGCAACGATGGATTCGTGGAAACTGTCCATACAACAGGGTCTAAGTTCTTCAAGACGCGTCGTACACAGAAGAACAAAAAACTCTCTGATCATACTCTCAAGCTCATGAAGGAACGGCGTGAGATGATCATGCAGTCTTCAGAAGACGCGTGGAGATACCGGCAGTTCAATAGACAGATCTGTAAATCCTTGAAGAGCGACCTCCGCCGCTTTAATACCGAGCGTATTAAAGACGCCATTGAGCGGAATGAAGGCTCAAAGGTATTTGCAAGAGATCTGGCTATTGGGCAGAGCCAGCTCACGAAACTTAAGACCGACGATGGCAGAATCGTATCCGCCAAACCGGAGATACTGAGGGAGATCGAGAGTTTTTATGGGCAGTTGTACACGTCAACCAGGAAACCCGTTGTAAATCTAGCGAATGACCCAAGAGCTAGACTGACCCGACACTACACCGAAGACATCCCGGACATCAGCCTGTACGAGATTAGGATGGCTCTGAAACAGCTTAAAAACAACAAGGCACCGGGTGATGATGGAATTACGGCCGAACTTCTGAAGGCGGGTGGAAAACCGGTACTTAAGGCCTTTCAGAAGCTGTTTGATTCCGTCATACTCGAGGGGAAAACGCCACAGGCGTGGTGCAGGGGTGTGGTGGTACTCTTCTTCAAAAAGGGCGACAACGCCCGGTTGAAGAACTATAGGCCCATCTCACTTCTGAGCCATATCTAAAAGTTGTTTTCAAGAGTCATCACGAATCGTCTCGCGCGCAGGTTTGACGATTTTCAGCCTCCTGAACAAGCCGGATTCCGAAGGTTTTAGCACCGTAGACCAGATACATACGCTGCGACAGGTTATACAGAAGACCGAAGAGTACAACCTGCCTCTCTGCTTAGCGTTTGTGGACTACGAGAAAGCCTTCGATTCGATCGAGACTTGGGACTGTACTGCAGTCTCTCCAACGGTGCCAAATTGATTATCGGTACATCGAGGTGTTGAAGTGTTTGTACAAAAACGCCACCATGTCAGTCCGACTTCAGGACCAGACCTCGGAACCTATCCTTCTGCAGCGAGGTGTGAGACAGGGAGACGTCATATCTCCGAAACTGTTCACCGCTGCCCTGGAAGATATCTTCAAGGTTCTGGACTGGAGAGGGCTAGGCATCAACATCAATGGCGAGTACATCTCTCACCTTCGATTTGCCGACGATATAGTGGTCATGGCTGAGACCATGGAGGACCTCAGTACAATGCTCGATGACCTCAGTAGAGCTTCCGAAAGAGTGGGTCTTAAAATGAACATGGAGAAAACCAAGGTCATGTTGAATGCCCATGTAACACCCACTCCTATCAAGATCGGAGACTCTACTATCGAAGTTGTAGACGATTATGTCTACCTGGGACAAACGGTCCAGTTGGGTAGGTCTAACTTCGAGAAAGAGGTCAATCGTCGAATCCGACTCGGCTGGGCAGCGTTCGGGAAGCTGCGTGGTATCTTCTCGTCCAACTTACCGCAGTGTCTCAAGACGAAAGTTTATGACCAGTGTGTGTTGCCAGTGATTACATACGGGACCGAAACGTGGCCGCTCACAATGGGCCTCATCAGAAGGCTCAAAGTCACCCAAAGGGCAATGGAGAGAGCTATGCTCGGAGTTTCCTTGCGTGACCAAATCAGAAATGAGGACATCCGCAAGAGAACTAAGGTTACCGACGTAGCCCGAAGAATTGCCAAACATAAGTGGCAGAGGGCAGGGCACATTGCTCGCAGAACAGATGGCCGATGGGGCCGAAAAGTTCTGGAATGGCGACCGCGAACCGGGAGACGGTGCGTTGGAAGGCCTCCCATTAGGTGGATCGATGACCTGGTGAAGGTATCGGGGATCCGCTGGATGCGAGTCGCACGGGACCGATCAATGTGGCGACACTTGGGGTAGGCCTATGTCCAGCAGTGGACGTCTTTCGGCTGAAATGATGATGAATGATGAATAATCAAGTTGGGGTACATGTACCGGTAACAAAAGTTTGCTTATTATTTGACCGCAATACTTTGATCTATTTTAGTACAAAATCACTTCACACATAAAGGCTCGTTTGCAACCTAAAAACAGTAAATACTTTTAGAGCGAATCAGACAGAGACATAAAGACGAAGGCACGGTTGGCGTTTATTGCCTCTATTAATCAATAGCTGGTATCAATACAAACTAGCTTTGTTATGACACAATCCTGTAAAGCGAGAAGATTCCGCGATATAAGCTTTTTATTAACTTTGATTTTATTAGCCTCGCATTAAACATGCATTAATCAAGAGCTGGCAACAGTACATCAAGTATTTTATGGCAAAAAAACTTCTAAACCATCACGTTTTATAGATATACGCTTCGGCAGCAGTACATTCTTGACAGCTTATATTTCGGAAATGGCCCCAAAATAATTGAGCCAGTGTTTAAAGAATGACCCCTACCTCGGTAGCCTCCTTCAGTTGCTCCAACACTCCTAGAGCCTCCAGCGATATCATGACAGTAGTCTCGAAGGTCTTGTCCTCTTCAGACAAAGAGGCTTCGAACTCAGGAGTCACTTCTTGCAAGTACGCATCTGTTACTTCCTCGCTTTTGGTTAATTCTGAAAAGAGTTGTTTGTGATGAAACAAAGAAAACGTGGCTTGCCTAGCACCAGGTTAGTTGAGTACATATAAAAATGACATGGGAAACTGTGATTTCAAATATTTTTTATTTTTGTAAGCAATAAGTCGGAACGAGCTCGACAAAACCAGCGACCAGTGGTCCACATTGGCCCTGGAATCATCATCATCTATTTCTTGCCCATATCCCAATTTATTTGGGGTCGGCACAGCATGTCTTCTTCTTCCATACTTCTCTATTACTTGTCATCTCATGAGATACTTCCTTTCTTGACATATCATCTTATACACAGTCCATCCATCGTTTTTTTGGTCTTCCTCTACCCATATACCCATCCACATTCATACTCAAAACTTTCCTCACGACATTTTCCTCATTCCTCCGCATCACATACCCATACCACGACAACCGATTACCACGGATCTTTTCAGTCACCGGCGACACTTTCAGACTTCCTCTAATGTACTCATTCCTTATTCTATACATTCGCGTAACACCACACATCCCCCTTAGCGTTATCATCTCAGCCACGTGCAAATGCCTTTCATTCATCCCTTTTGTGGCCCAACTTTCTGATCCAAACAAGCCAGCAGGTCTAACCAAAAAACCTGGCCCTGGAATCAAACATTCATGGGGAGAGGCCTATGCCCAGCAGTGGGATGACGCAGAGCTAACAGTATCAGTATGTAAGCTATAACATATAGTTACAGTAGATAGGTACTCAACTGCTCATAAACAATGAGCCCCAGAAAACATTCCACTTTGACAGTTCGAGATTATTCGTTTGTGAACGAACTATTCATACACACATCGAGCTTCAGAAAGAGACTGTCTCATTAATATAACAGAGACAACATTCTAGGAAGCAGAACATCTTCTGCAACTCGATGTACAGATACAAAACAAATCCGGAGCTAAATCTTTTCACGCTATTCCCCAAAATATTCCCAAACTATAATAAATTGAATGATACAAACATGGTGTGAGTAATGTTAACTTCACAATGGTAGATATCTTCACATCAATCAACCATATTCTTAGTGGTTTTTGCGGCATAAACGGCCGTATCTTTTTTTATAACGTTAAGTTGAAGTTTGATTTTTTCGCAGCGTCAAGGGACTGTAGATGTGAGTATATGGTTTTAATTAAACTCGATACCTTCACACGGTCCCGAGATAAAGGGTCTTGACAGACAGACGGACAACAAAGTGATCCTTTAAGGGTTCCGTTTTTTTCTTTTGATGTATGGAACCCTAAAAATGAACAAAGAGATACTGAAGTATTTTCTTACCAGCCAGTAACAACGCAGTTCGTCTCCTCGCCGACACACGACGCGTCAGAGGCGTTCGTTCATCTCGGTAGACAGCTTCACTAAGACGTCGAACTATGACTTCTACTAGCTCATGTTTCTTTAGCTGAGAAATATCAATGGAATAGTTCTTTATTTGCACATAAAGGGTACAAGTTACAGATGTTAAGTTTAAAGTGATCCTGATACTATAACTACCTTAACTCAGGCAGTAATAATTTGAAATAGGTATTTGTAATGTGTTTTGACGCATCAATCTCACCAACCAAGTGGTGTTATTGTTAGACGAGCAAGTTCAAGATCTCAAGTTCGAACGCAGGACACGCACCTCCGATTTTTCTCATTCACGTGCATATTGTATAATTATCACTTGCTTCGGTGAAGGAAAACATCGTGAGGAAACCAGCATGCCTAAGAGATATTTTTCAACGGCATGTAAAGTCTGTATGGTGTCGGTCGTAAAGAATAGCACCATCCCATATCTTCCCGTGGGTGTCGTAAGAGGCGACTAAGGGACTTGCCAGAGAATGGGCAGCAGCGTTCTCTGTGCTTTTGTGACAACCTTACTGCGATCGCCAACCCGCCTGCCAAGCGTAGCGATTATGGCAAAACCCCCCATGATATGTCAATGTGGCGAAACTTGGGGGAGCAGTCCAGCAGTGGACGTCTTTCGGCTGAAATGATGATGATGATGATGTAAAGCTAAGTCAGAGATCTATGAGCGACCCAAAAACTTCAACAGATTAGGCACTTAAGCCTCTAGTTGAAAGATATTTACCGCAACAGTTCAATATTGATTTTTCATTAGTTGCGATTTAGTCTGGGTTTAGCTCTGCAAGAAACCTCACCCTCCCAAGGTCACAGCCACCTTAATTTTGAAGCCTAGTTTACATTGAGCAGTAATAGTAAGTACATTACCTGTAGATGTTATTGTTTAATTTATTGTTCTTATTATGTTTTGTTTTTACTTTTGTATAGATTATTTTTCATTAACCTATTTTTTGTGAATGTGTGGACATAGTAGGCTTTGTAAATTGTTTACCTTTTGTAGTAAGCAACGACTTATTGTCGGGCCTACGCTGTCCTCTCATACTTATGTACTAATGCTGTAACATCCAAATATGAACCAAATGATTTTATAAGAGTAACCATGGAGTTTCTTGCCGGTTCTTCTCCATAGGAAACGACCAAACCGAACCGTGCACCTTTTGTCGACGTTTTATAAATGCCCATGTAGGCTTATGTAAAGTAAAATATTTTGATTTGGATCTTTTGATTTTGATGCTGTCTTGTTGGTCTAGTTCTAGGTAGGTTGATAAGCATGAGGCAGAACCCCATGCTTATTAACTACTAGACGGTTCGATTCCCAGGTCGGGCAAAGTGTTATTGGGTTGTTCCAACAGGAATTTCTTAGTACCCGGTCAATGGCAGTAGGCTCGCCCCCTATTATTTGGGAGTTAAACATAACTGGCGAAATGTGGGTGTACTATTATGTACATCTCTGCCTAATCCTTCAGGGATTACAGGCGTGATGTTATGTTATATACCTGTAGATGTTGTCTAGTGCCGTTGAGAGCGTCGACATGCGAGAGAGTAGTGTCGGCGGTGTCGAGAGCCGCCTTCAGTGTCAGTGCGGCCGCTAGCACTCGACCAGCCGAGAGAGACTCGCGGGTTTCTCGCTCTGATACTACTACACGTTCGCTATGAAGAAATAATATGTAGTTATTTCGTAATTGAATAATGCACAGACTCAGACAAAATTTAAAAAAACTAATAACTTATCAAGCTTAGCTCATCTCTACTAATCCTACTAAACCTTTGTCCAAATATGAATTTATTTAAACTTGTAGTCTATTTATATTGTGTGCTACACCAGTGATTTGTAATAGAAGAACTCCCAGCATTTGGTGACCAAGGGTTGAAGAACTGAGTAAAAGAGAATATTGTGTGTTATATGTTCTATTTCACACGATATTTTTATAGACTGAGGTCAAGTCTAATTCCGACTGTGGAGCAACTTGCACAATGAATAACCTGTGTTGATTACTGATAACACTAGATGTGGGAAAAAAATATTTTATTGAAGTGAAACTTCTTATGCAACTTCCAACAAGGTGGCGTTAAACGTTTAACGCTACCATGGACGGGGTATGAAAGCACTCATTTCCACAATACGAAGTTTCACTTCTTCCGCGCGGAGGGACTCCACGCACTATTGTGGTATGATTGATAAGTCTGAGATTAACTGGCGTTTATATAACATAAAGAAAATGTTAAATAAACATCATTTTGATGATAAACCAATGTGTGTGAACCTGTACGACGCATCCTAACAGATGGTATTCTGTAGCTACTCTACTTATTCTCATGCAAAACGGCGGAGTTTATGTGTGTATGCATTTTGACTACCAACAACTTCCTTAGAATAACTGCATAACATAGCTCACATGTCAGTCAACATCTGCAGCGCATAGTGGTGCGTGCGCGCGTCGGCCCACAGGCGGCGCAGGTCGTCGCGGCGCAGGCGCAGCAGCCCGCGGCACGCGCCCAGCCGCGCCACCACCGCGTCGCTGTGCTCGCCCCACACCGCCAGGGCCGACGTTACCGCACCGAATTTCTGTTAACAATCACTTATTTGCATAAAATACAGGTGTTACTAGTTGTTAAAATTTGTGGTTTAGGCACAAACATTATTTCGCATTTTTAGGGCATGCAAATATAATTTGAAAGCTAAATTCCTATTGTGTCGACAATATCATCAAGGCCGCTGGAAACACCTAGATAAGGGAAGCACAGAACTGGGAATTGTGGCAGAAAAAAGAGGAGGCCTGTACCCAGCAGTGGGTGATTCTGGGCTTACCTGATGATGTTTACCTTACATGTTGAAATATTATTTAACATTATTATAATAATGCATATATTTTAATTGAAATATTAAAACAAATATTTACTTACAATTACTACACCCGCCTTCTTCACTACCTAGTGGTTTAAGTGAGGAGAACTGGTAGAACAAACTCTCTAGCAACATCATGTTATTGGGTATAGAACTGATTGTTTGTAAATGTGTGGACATTGTAGGCCTTATAGATTCCTAGATCCTTGGTAACTTTTTATTTCGTTCTATGTTTCGTAGTAAGCAACGACTTATTGTCAGGCCTACGATGTCGTCCCATACTTTAGTACTAATGCTGTAACAGAAATATTGTAAAACCAAATGATTTTAAAAGAGTAACCATGGAGTTTCTTGCCGGTTCTTCTCCATAGGAAACGACCAACCCGAACCGAGCACCTTTTTGCCGACGTTTTATAAGTGCCCCTGTAGGCCTATGTAAAATAAAAATATTTTGATTTTGATTTTGAGGAGGCTGTAAGATCAACCTGTGTCAATCTATTGCTTTATGGAACTGCTACTGGACTAAATAAACATTTCTAATTATGCTGTAACAAGACTTAACTTTAACAACATTAAATGATGCAATAGCACTTAAGTTTACCTGCATAACTTCCATGATCTCCTGCGCATGTTGTTCCACAAGCTCATCAAGTTTTGCATCACTTTTCTTATACTCCTTCTCTAGTTTAGCTCTCTCTTTCTCTCTCTGTTCATTAGTTTCACTTGCTGAGAGGGTACGGATCACTGACATAAGCAAACCGCTCTGTGGAGAGAACAAAACAATTAATTACAACAACAACACTTAACACAACAACTAATTACAACAATAACAGTTTGCTATTTACATGAAATCTGGTGTCGGACGAAAGTCTACAATGTTGGGGACCAGGCAGTGCACCTCAAATGAACCTGGGCGGGACATCTGGCAAGACGAAGAGATTGCCGATGGAGCAAGGCTTTGACAGAGTGGTGGCTAAGGTTAGGCCAAAGAATCCAGGGCCGTCCTAAAGCTCGTTGGGTCGACGATATCGTCAAAGTCGCGGGAAACACCTGGATAAAGGACGCACAGAATCGGGAAGTGTGGCGGCAAAAACGGGAGGTCTATAACAAGCAGTGGGTGATTCCGGGCTAAAATAATGATGATGACATGACTTTACTAAATAGAGAGTGATTAATGTAAACAGCAAACAATGATAAATGTTCTTTTCTTAGAGAAATCAGAAAATATCAGACCAACACCGATAGAAACTTATAAATTCCTTACTTTATCTCGCGAAACCCGTGGATACATGATTGATACTGAAATAATGTAATACTCACTGTTTCTTTTCCTTGTTTTACCCCCCGAGGGGGCTTAGTAGGAGGAGGAGAGGACATTGTGTTTGTTTTAGTATTAAAATACTGTGTTTTTCCTTAATTTTTTGATAAACTCTAATGATATCACTCCGCCCCTTGTTTTGTAACAAAGCTGTCAAAACGTAATGTTGTTGTCAAAATATGACAGCTGTCAAAGGTGTTCAGAAATCTAATTGAACCATAGGGTTCAATTCTTCTTTCTGAACGTCTTTAACAGCTTGTTCCTCCATACTATAGACTCTATAGGAACCAGCTCTAAAGTTGGCTTAGCTAGACTTACCCAAAGAAAGCAAACCTTTTTCCTTTATGAATTCAATGGTGAACCCCAAGAAACAAATAACGACCATTTCTTCCTCCTAGAAAAATAAATACGAAACACGCTCTAGAATCTAGAACGTGTTTCACATTTACTTGAGGCAAATCTTAAAGAGAGGCCTTTGCCCAGCAGACGGATACTTATCGTCTACCTAGCCTTTTCCCAACTACACACATCAACACGGTCTAGGGATATTTTTAAAAAAGCGAATTACTATCAATGTGTTAATTATTTATATGACATGTATAAGTATATATTTAGAAGATACGTTATTTAATATTCTACCATTTTTTAATAATGGTTAAGGTACTTCGATTAAAATTTCAGGATTTTATGGAAAAAAAATGAAGCATAGACGGAAACCGTATATGAAATAACTTTTAATTTAAGAGTACAACTGAAAAAAATTTAAAAATCATTCAACTTGTGTTTATAAACTTGAAGTTAGTAGTCTGAGAAAGCGCCCATGATGTTCATAACACATCGGCAACGATTCGGCAAGCTCAGAACAAGGTTGTCAATGTCTTGCTGCGGAATATTGTCCCATGTCCTTCTGAGGTGCGCAAAAAGTTGATCTTCTGTAGCCAGATTTTCAGGAACTTCCTTCAGAGCTCTTCTTCGCACCACGCATGCTCAATGGGATTTAGATCTGGCGATTGAGCAGGCCAGTCTAAGGCCCTAACATTGTCTGTATGTAACCAAGCTGCTACCGTTCTCGCAGTGTGTGCCCGGGCATTGTCGTGCATGAGCAGGAAATCTTGCCCCATTTGTGTTCTGTGGGGCAAGATTACGGGCCCCAGCACCTGTTGGACGTATCGTTCTGCCGTCATATTGCCCCGCACCCAAACGAGATCCGTCGTCCTCCAAGACGAATTCCTGCCCAAACCATAATTGTTCCTCCTTGGTATGGGTGAATTTCCTGAGGGTTCGGAAGACGGCTCCATCGTCCAGGAACTCGCCAAACACGAGTCCTTCGTGAATCTGGATTGAAGCCGAACCTGGCCCCTTATTCACAAACGCTCGGTTTCGATTTCGATTCGGAAAGTCGTATATCTATCTCGCTCGCTTTCGTAATGCCAAAACAAGATAGACATACGACTTATCGAATCGAAATCGAAACCGAGCGTTTGTGAATACGGGGGCTGGATTCATCCGTGAACAGCACATTGGACCATTGCTCACGGCCCCAGTCCACGTGGTTCCGAACCCATTCTAATCGTCGTCCACGATTGCCTCTCCGTAAAGGTGGGACCCGGAGTGGTCTACGAGAGCGTAGATTGCTTTCATGCAGTCGCCTTCTTACAGTTTGGTCACTCACAAGCACTTGGTGTTCCACTCGCAGCCTTTGGACCAATTGAGTCGCCGTTGCATTTGGTTGAGCTCGCGCAGTAATTTGCAAAAATCGGTCTTGTCTGGGGGTAGTGATGCGACTTGGCCCCCGGTGCCTCTCCGCTACTTCACCTGTGGCACGACCACGATAGCGTGTCCACAATCTTGAAATTACATTTTGGTGGGTCCCTATGGCCTCAGCAACATTACGCTTAACAGATCCAGCTTCCAGCATTCCCACAGCTCGTAACATCTCCGCCCTCGTCAAATGTTGGCGTTGCATGGCTACAATACCTCAATTTTAACTTCATCTTTCGTTTAAAAATGAAAAAAACTGTAACTAAACGTAATTCGTATTGTTTTCTAAATTTCGCACAAATGAAAATTCCCTCTCCTACACCATCATATCATTTCAGCCCAAAAGACGTCCACTACTGGACATAGGCCTCCCCCAAGTGTCGCCATATTGACATTTTGGGGGGTTTTGCCATAATCGCCACGCTTGGCAGGCGGGTTGGCGATCGCAGTACGGTTGTTACAAAAACACAGAGAACGCTGCTGCCCATTCTCTGCCAAATCCCTTAGTCGCCTCTTACGACACTCACGGGAAGATATGGGCTCTCCTACACATCAAGACATTTTTATGCCACCGAAATAAAAGGATTTTCAAAATCTTGAATTTGGAATTAGTCTGAGATAAATTACAAACAAATTGGTGTATAAAAGATTCCAATGCGGCCAGTACTTTTCGAGTTATTTAATTGAGTATGAAATATCCCTAGACCGTGTTGGTGTGTATATTGGGGGTCAGCTACCAGTCTAACTGGATGCAGTCGAATACTAGTATTTAACGTGGAGTGACAGTCTGTCAGACCTCCACAACCCAGTCAGTACTGAGTAATAAGATACTTCTTGGTAGGGCTGGTTTTCAGACTTCTGCCGGAACGTCTGACAACTGGAGCGACTGTCAAAGATGTACAAATGGTTGGGTCTATTAAGGGACCAATGGCTTAACGTGCTTTCCGAGGCACGGATGAAACTCGGTATGTTTTAGGCGGTCACCCAGGAACCAATTTAAGCAAACACCACTTATCCTGAAGATCGACCTCACTGGCTGTTATTATTTCGCCACGAGCTCCTCGATTTAACAAATCATCATAATGTTATAAGGTTGTTTCAGTTATGTTGGGTTCAGTTTCCACTGTAACCAATGCAGCTCAATACCAATATTCTAGAAGGTGTGACTGCCCATCTGACTTTGTAGTGGTCAGATGTAGATCCCCCAGTTTGCTTTGCCATCATGGTCTGAAACCTAAGAATATCATGAGAATAACAGGTACTAACTTTGTTGGTTTTAGGACGAACAAATTGACGTCTGATGCTATAATGTCAGACTGTTTGAATTCAAAAAGTTCGTTTTGTTTACATTGAGATCGTTGAAATCGTGTCGTGCTTTGTGATACTGAATCTAATACACTATAATATAACAAAGAACAAGATTTTATCGTACGCGTTGAAATCAGTATTTATGTGCCTTTAAAATGGATTACTCCACTCTCAGTAACAAGACCAACTGTACAGAAGCTGAAGATTTAACAAACGGTGAGTTAAGTGAACGGTATTATTTACTGAAGAAACAATACGACAACCTTTCAAGCAGCTATGAGGCCACCAAACAAGAGCTACATGATGCGAGACGAAGCTATCAGACAGCTTTGGATGTCCAAAGGCATTTGAACGCAGAATTAGAAAGTTACCAGGCCGATGAAGCTCGTCGAAAAAGCGAATTTACATCAAGGATAACAACACTCCAAGAAGAAATTTCTGAGCTGCGGGAAGAGCGCACTGAAATCACCGAGAAGCATGCAGCAGAAGTAAAAAGCTTCGAAATACGAATTCGAACTTTGAAAGAGGAACAATCTCTAAAAGTGCGAGAAAGTCCGGATCGAGACAATTCAGAATTAGAAGACGCTCGTAAAACTGTAAACAGTGCGCTGTCCGATGCGGCTGCAGCGAAAGAAGCGCTTGAGGAAGCAAAAATGGAAATTGCTTCATGGCGCATAAAAGCTGAGGAGTTAATTTCAGCCATGGGAGAGATGCGTGCAGCAGCTGACTTGCGTAGAGAAGAACTGAGGGCAGCCAATGAGCGCGAAGCTACCGCGCTTGCTGAGTTAGCAGAAGCCAAGGCTATGCTGCATCAGTGCACAGACACACAACAGGACTTACAACCTCATGGTAATTACACAACATTTTTGTTTGAAATGCTTATTTGATATAAACACCATACCAGGCTTGTTCGGGGTCCTCTGACCACTCGGCAACAGATATGTTTTTTGCCAGTTATGTTTAAGGCCCATGTATATTACAATCAACAGGGGATATTGCAATCAACAAGGCACATCTTGCTTTGGAACTAACTAATAAATCATACTTTGTGTTTTCAGCTGCTAAAGGAAATTCCATATTTGCTGAAGTTGAGGATAAGAGACAGGAAATGGCAAAGAATCTCATTCAAATGAAACAAACCAATTCTAGGGTAATAAATGATTCTTTTTTTATATTTAATCTAAAAAGAATGAGAACGTCATTCAGAGTTAAAGCAGGTATAAGTATACCTGCTTTCCACCCAGTTCTTAAATCAAATTATTTAAAATTTCACCAATAAGCACAAGTACTCAATTTTGAAACTGTCAAATCAAATAAAAAGAGGATGAATATCCTTACGTGTAACCCTCAATGTTGAGTGAATAACTTTTTAATGGATAGTTACCTTCACACAATAAGGAAATCGTTCACATCTCTTGCATTTTATGATGTTTAAAATGACTATCATTTAAATACTGGTTGGCATTTTACTGATGATGATGCAATGAAATTTAATAAATATCTAGAAAGAACAATACTGCAACAAATTGACCTTGAGAGATAGATAACTTGGGAACCAAGAGTTTATCCATTCTTGTAACTGTCTGTCCGTTATCTTTCATGCCTTAGTGGCGGAACTGGTTTCATTTAATGGTAATGACTTATGTTCAGACATGGTAGACCAGTAGTAAATTCCCATATAGTCTCCATGTGGTCGCACTGGCACGAAAAAGCTAGTCATGATATAAATTCATATTTGGAAAATTCAAACCTATCAGCTTAGCATCTAAGTACAAAGTTGTAACAAAAGATTTATGCTATGATTTCAGTTAAGAAGAGAGCTGGCAAACAAACAAGCTGAAGTAGATGCCTTACTGCATGAGAAACAAACAGTTTGGGAGCAGCAGGCAGGGGCATCAGCTCATTATGATAGGGAACTCATTGGTAAGTTGGAATTCTAACATCTGTGGGGACATTACACGAGTAATTAACATGTTCGGTGCTAAGCAGCCAGAATATAGGTTGAACAATAATTTGTTTGTGTGCCCACAACCCTCCTCCCGAGTCATTGTTATATGTAGCTATAATGAATTGTGGATGCGTAAAAATGAATTATTTATATTATAGCTATTTCTGAGACAATAACTGCTGCACCATCATCCACATACTCTTGCCCTTATCACAATTAATTTGGGGTCGGAGCAGCATGTCTGCTTCTTCCACAGTTTTCTTTTACTCTACATAATTTTTTCCCATATCTTCCCGTGGGTGTCGTAAGAGGCGACTAAGGGACTTTCCAAAAAATGGGCAGCAGCATTCTCTGTACTTTTGTGACAACCGTACTGCGATCGCCAACCCGCCTGCCAACCGTGGCGATTATGGCAAGGCCTCCCAAAATGTCAATGTGGCGACACTTGGGGGAGGCCTATGTCCAGCAGTAGACGTCTTTTGAGCTGAAATGATGATGATGATAATTACAATCTTTCAAAGACAAATAATTGATCTTTGGGTGGAGTATGATTCTACACTTCTGCGTGGGTCCATATTGGCTCACCTAAAGTTCTTTACCCGAAATTGTTCTTCCTAACGATTTGTAATCCGAATGATCATTCTTCCTAAAATTTTTCATCCTAAAGTTTTCATTCATACTATTTGTAGTGCTACCGGCGATGTTCATAACACTCATGTTTCCGAAAATTGTAATTAATAATATCATTAATGTAAATAATTTAAACTCCTACTGTTTTTTATCATAACGCTTTTATCCCTAAACATAATTACCATAATATTTTCACTGATACTCAGATAGAAACATTTACCAAGTGTAATAAAAATATATGTGGGTAGTATATATTTATAGTTTTAATTTGGGTGGGGATTAGGTCAGAGTATCGTCTTGGGGGCACTATGAAAAAAAAACTTAGAAAAATTTTGCGACAAATTTCGAGGTAGCGTAGTTGGTCACAGTTCTAACCTAACCTAACCCATGGATATCTTTCCAGGTAAGTACACACCGCAATAAATAAAAAAGTAAAAGTTACGCATAATCAATGTATATAATACTGATTATTTTGAATAAAAAGAAATCTAAACAAAAAAGATATGACTTTGAATAATAGTGTAAAAGATGGTTATGTTGAGAAAATATAGGAAAACAAATAAAAGTATAATAGATGTTTATTGCTACTGATATTATGAAGTTGAATGCTTCGGAATTATGAACAATAGAGACAGAGTAGTTAGGAATTGCGATTGTTAGGATGAAAAATGTTAGGAAGAACATTTTCGGATTTCCAATTATCGGAGTTGAAAATTTAGGTGAACTTTGGCGCACCCCTTCTGCGTACCTAACAAGGAAATATAAGGATGATGTTATGTGTGTGTATGGGAATTGGTTTACTTGCTATATCATAGCAGATGTCCTGAAAAAACTGCTTTAAGCTGACTGTTTTCTTGGTAAATTAATGTGTCAGGAAGACCAGACAAAAACAAGTGCAGCTCAGAGAAGATTCTTTTGACTGAAATGCAAAAATGGTCTGAAGATATGTTTACAAATGCTAACAATAACAACATGTCCCTGTTGTATGTTTGCTTATTAGTTTCACTAAAGTATTACATATAACAACATGACATCGGCATGATGTCATGTTGTTATGAGACTCTCGTTAGGTAGCTGGATCAGTGATTTGAATCAAAAAGCGGTACTTCAGGACACGGCTTGTATTGTTGGGAGGGTCCTCTCTGCAGCCCTGACCGCCGCCGGTAGTTTGGACACTGTTCCCCATACCTGGGAGTATACTACGTGCTATTTTTGAAGTGATAACTTCATATGGGATGGTAAACCGCTTGGTGACGTAACGCGTTACGGCGCCACTCTGTCTGGCTTCCCTTTCTCTCACGCATACGGCAGCAGGCTTAGATTAGTTTAACTTATCTATTCTGTCGAGCGTCCCGAGACGCACACGTTTTTTTTATTCAAATATTTTTATATGTGCAAAACACTATCAAATCAGTAAGTTTTTTTAACACCTGATCTCTTCTCCATTACAGAAGGCTATGAGGAGCGCATCACTCAGTTGGAGGGCGTCTGTGAGAAGCAGCGTCGAGAGCTGTCGCGCTGGTTCGGCAAGCTGTCTGAGCCCACCGCCAACGGCTGGCTCCCCGGCGTGCTGGAGCATTTGAAGTAAGTATCAAGGTTGACTTGCACCTAGAAGTGCGGATGGCGAGTGCCGAACTGAAATACCGTTGACGTCGGAAGCGCTGAGTGCGGAGTGAATATCTCATCACTTTCAGTCCAATATATTTTCAATTTAAAATTTAAAAACCTACTCAAAGCTCTCAAGTTTTTGTGCTGCTGAATATGTTTCTGTAAAACTCTCTGGCATCCTCTACCATTTTTTTTTTGTTTGTTGTATTGCCATCTGTTGCGTGCGAACATTCAGCAAATGATTAAGAATTTCGTGTTTGTCTTGAAGCGCAGTCAGTCCAGCGACGTGCGCCCTTTATTTATCGTATTCCCTACAAGCCTCCAGGGGTTTTTCTTTTTAGTCTTTTGAATGTCGAATTACTATTCATTAAGTGCGTAGCTAGTATGTTTGGGTTATTTTCTAGTCTGATCCTGTACGATTTCATAGAGTGTTTAATCTCTTCTTGAACTGTTCTAACTTTGAGGTCGTGGTGTAATTGATGGTTTGTTATGAACCAAGGAGCATTGGTAATTGTCCTTAGCATTTTGGACTGAAACCTCTGGAGTATTTCTAGGTTTGAGTTTGAGGCTGTGCCCCAGAGTTGAACTCCGTAGGTCCAGATTGGTTTCAGGATACATTTGTATAAGAGCAGTTCGTTTTCCAGCGATAACTGCAACTTTTTGCTAAGCAGCCAGTACATTTTGCTTAATTGGATTCCCAGTGCTTTTCGTTTTGTGAATATATGCTTTCTCCAGGTAAGACGACGATCCAAATAAAGTCCAAGGTATCTGGTCTCATTTGCTTGGGGTATTTGTACTCTGTTGAGCGACACAGGGGGACATGTTCCATGCCGCGTCGTAAAGGTCACCTGGACCGACTAAGCTTCGTTTGCTTTAATCCGCCAGGTCTATAGCCAATCCGTGATGTTGTCGAGGTAGCGTTGAAGCATGTTACTTGCTTGCACCGGTTTTTCATGGACAGTTAGGGTTGCTGTGTCATTAGCAAAAGTGCCGATCATGACGCCGTCTGTCATGGGGAGGTCTGACGTGAAAATTAGGTAGAGGATCGGACTAAGCACGCTTCCCTGTGGCACACCTGCATAAGCCCTGTGGATTTTGGTTATTTCTTCTCCTTGCTTGACGTAAAAATACCTGTCAGCAAGATAAGATTTAAGGAAGACATAATAGTTTGTCGGGAGTTGGTTTTTTATTTTGTATAAAAACCTTCGTGCCAAACTCTGTCGAAGGCCTGGGAAATGTCCAGAAATGCCGCGCAACAATATTTCTTGTTTTCGAAAGCTTTATGGATTTCTTCTACTAGTCTATGCACCTGTTCTATTGTGCCATGATTTTTCCTAAATCCAAATTGGTGGTCCGGTACGATTTTATTTTCTGCTATTACTCCGTTAAGACGCTTTAAAAAAAGTGTTTCCATAACTTTTGATAGAATGGGTAGTAAGCTGATCGGTCTATAGGAGGAGACATCTTCAGGAGGTTTACCAGGTTTAAGAATCATTTTGATTTGAGCTACTTTCCATTGGGGTGGGAAGATGCCTCTGATCAGTATGCAGTTAAACAGGTGTGTCAGAAAATGTATTGCTATTTCAGGTAATTCGCGGAGTATTTTTGCGGTAATCAAATCGTATCCTGGGGCTTTTTTTTTGTTTAAATTTCTGAATGTTCCATGACCTCGCATGTCTTAATCCTTTCAATAGGCAGGTCGAGTTGATAAGGTTCACTAAAGGTATTACGGATTTCTTCACTGCTGGTTTTTGTTGGGTTCTGGGCAGTGTTTGGTACAAAAACATCTGCCAGATGGGAGGCAAACGCTTCACCTTTTTCTATATCACTTTTAGCCCAGGAACCGTCTTTTCTGCGAATAGGCGGATTAGACGCAATGGGTTTTTTTAGCGTTTGGGTTGCTTTCCAAAGGGAATAGTCACTTGCAGCCGTAGCATCCAGATTACGCAGATTGTTCTGTACATTTTCATTCCTTTCTGTGAGCAGCAGTGTTTTAAGTTTAGCCGTTAGGTAGTTCAGTCGTGTTTTTCTCCGGGGAATCTAGTTGTTTGCCACAATTTATGAGCCTGCCTTTTTTCGGCTACTAGTTCACGGATCGGTTTTGAGCAGTTTGGTACCGTGTATTTCATGGCAGCAGGAGTGCTATCCCAAGCAGCTTTCTGGACGCACTCGTTGAAATGTTCAACCGCATTCATAATGTCCTCTTCTGTTTTCAGAGGCAGGTTAGTATTGATCACAGACTCTACTTTGAAACGGAACATATCCCAGTTGGTCCTACGTCCGTGTAGCCTTGCTATAGGCTTAACATGTACGAACTCCTAGGAAACCTCCAGCAGGACTACACTATGGTCAGATGAGAGGTCTTGAAGGGAAGTACATTTGAAGTAATTTATAGGAATCCCCTTTATGACACTAAAGTCTATCAAATCTGGGATTTTTTTTTGGGTCAGTCGGCCAGTAAGTTGGTTCTCCGTTCGAAATTGTATCTAGGTGTAGTTCATTTATAGCTGCCTGTAATTGACGTCCTTTGGGGGTAGTTAAGCGAGAGCCCCATTGAGTATTTTTGGAATTGTAATCTCCTCCTGCTATAAATCTTGGTCCTAAATTATTGAAGAAATTGGCATAGTCTTCTTTTTTGATCGCATGTTTCGAGGGAGAATACAGTGCAGTGACAGTCAATGTCCCCGCCAGACCTCAACTACAATACTTGTGGCTTGTATCTCAGGAGTTTTGAAAGGCTCGGCCTCATGATGTTTGATGTTATTTTTAATAAGAATTGCAGATCCTCCGTGGGCCGTACTATCGGGATGCATTGTTTGGTAGAAATTGAAATTGGGAATTCTAAGGAAACTTTTTCCCGTAAAATGAGTTTCGGATACTAGTAAGATATCTATTTTGTTTGTTTTTAGAAATGTCTCTAATTCTAGGACATGGTGTGACAACCCATTGGCATTCCAAAGAGCAATTTTTAATGGACAGAATGTGATAGTTTGGTCATGATTTCCATTAGGAGATTTGTTATTGAGGTTAATTGCTGCATTAGTAGTGTCATAGTATTCATAATTTCTTTCGTGTCGTTGTTGTTTGTTTGTAGTTTTGGTAATTCATTTGGGCTTTGCTTGCTAGAAGGTGCGTCCGAATATTTAATGGACATTAATGTTTGCTTATATGATGATGGTTGGTCTTGCTCCCTAGTGATGCCCGCCTCGCCTGGTTGATGTTTGATGTGCGTTTTCTGACGGTGTTTTGCAGGTTCAGAAGGATACATAATTTTCTGGAGTTCCTTATATATTGAGCAGCCTTTATATTTTGCAGGATGGTTGCCATCGCAGAGTACACATTTGACTGTGTCCGACCTTTCTTTCAAACTCAAAGCATTTATTTCAATTAGACCATTACAGGCACTTTTGAAAGTCAAAGAACAAAAAAAAAAAGAACAAATCAAATCATTTATTGCATCCATAATGTACATTTAACAGGTGGTCGAATAAAAAATAATAGACACAATTATGGACCCTGTCGGGCACAGCAAGTTTAGTTATTCGTTTTAATCAACGATTGTAGACAATTGACGTGCCCCACGGTTTTTTATATTTTAGTCTAGTCCATGCATATGTTTATAATTCCCTCGACTGTATCTATTTTATTATTTTTTGGTTTTTAGTACATTTATCTTAAACATTGCAATGTATGTTTAACATAAAACCGTTTAACTTAAAAAGTTTTTTTACCTATTTTTATTTTCTAGTTTTTAGTTTTTATTTCGCATTCTGTTTAATTCATTTAGTGCTTCATTATTGCAAGGTTTCTGGCCAATATTTAGGTTGTATAGTGCACTGTATTCTTCTTGTCAAGCCCTTTTATTTGATACCCATATTGGTGGGATTGATAAAAAATTGTTATCAGCCATTTGGTAGCGGCGGCCATCTTAGATTTCAATTTTGCATAGTAAATTGTATTCTACTTGTTGAGACCTTTCATTTGATACCCATGTTGATGGGATTGATAAAACCTAAGTTATCCGCCATTTTGTAGAGGCCGCCATCTTGGATTTTAATTTTATATAGTACATTGTATTATACTGGTTGAGCACTTTCATTTGATACCCATATTGATGGGATCGATAAAACCTACGTTATCCGCCATTTTGTAGCGGCCGCCATCTTGTATTTCAAGTTTTTATAGTATATTGTATTCTGCTTGTTGAGCCCTTTCATTTGATACCCATATTGATGGGATTGATAAAACCTACGTTATCCGCCATTTTGTAGCGGCGGCCATCTTGGATTTCAATATTTTATAGTATATTGTATTCTGCTTGTTGAGCCCTTTCATTTGATACCCATATTGATGGGATTAATAAAACATAAATTATGCGCGCTTTTGTAGCGGCGGCCATCTTGAATTTATAATGATAATGAATAAACATAATTGTATTGTCACCAAAATCCAAAGTGTATACAAAATTTCAGATTAATCGGTTGACAGGAAGACGGTGAAATTTGAATTACTAAATTTGACACAAGAATAATAAATAAATAAAACAAACGGGGTGAGCTAAATAATAAAACCGTTTAAAATGAACCTCGTGGTCGTCCGGACACTTTGGTCAACAATGATGAATTAAAGGTGATTGTTGAAGCTGATGAAACTCAATCTACAGCTGAGCTGGCAGCAGCTTTTGATGTTAGCATTAAAACAATATTGGTCCATTTGCGACAGATTGGCAAGATAAAAAAGCTTGATAGATGGGTGCCCCACGAACTTAACAATCGCCAGCGCAACGTACGCGTCGAGACTTGCCTTGCGCTGCTTAACAGGCACAGAAATGAAGGAATTTTGAACCGAATTGTTACGTGCGACGAAAAATGGATTCTTTTTGACAATCAAAAGCGCTCAGCAAGTTGGTTAGATCCTGGTTCGGTACCAAAGTAATGTGCAAAACGAAAAATGACCCCTAGAAAGGTGATGGTCACAGTTTGGTGGTCTAGTGCTGGTGTGATTCATCATAGCTTTTTACAAAACGGCGAGAGCATTACTGCAGATGTGTACATTGAAGAACTGACCACAATGATGGCGAAACTCGCACGTCTGCAACCAGCTTTGGTCAATCGGTCGTCTCCACTGCTACTTCACGACAACGCGCGGCCCCATACTGCACAACAGACCGTCTCTAAGCTGCATGAGTTGGGTTTGGAAGCTCTCCCTCATCCGCCATACTCACCAGATCTTGCGCCTTCCGACTATTTTCCAAAATTTGGACAACTTTTTAGCGGGAAAAAAATTCAATTCCCGAGAGGCAGTACAAAACGCCTTTGAAGAGTTTGTTGTCTCCCGTCCAGCTGATTTTTTCAAGAAGGGCATCCATAAACTGCCACAGCGTTGGCAAAGATGCATTGATTGCAGGGGTGATTACTTTGAATAAAAGAAATAAATAAGTTCGAAAAAAAAAATACTTTAACTTTTTTCAAACAAAACGGCAATTTCATAGGTAAAGACCTAATATTAATAATTAAGTATTATAATTTATTATATTTTTTGTTATTTTACATATTAAATGTTATATAAATGTCTGATAATCATATTTATGTATTTTTACTAAATTTATCCGTAAAATATTCGTTTAATGAGTAATAGCTTTTTTTAATTAAGTATTGCTTTAATTTATTTAAAAATATACTGGTTTTGTTTTGTTGTTTTATTTATTCTGGCAATTTGTTATATATTTTTATTGACATTGCATAAGGACTAGATGAGTGTAATTTAAGGCGGGAGGGGGGCAAATTTAGTCTGTTTTTATGGCGAAAAGAATATTTTTTTTGCATGTCTCCCCGTGTGCTATAAGAATCTGGATATTTGCGGACTAGTTTACATAATTCTAAAATATAAATACCAATTAAGGTGAGAATCTTATGTTTCTGGAAGTAGGGCTTGCAGCTATCTGTTGGTTCAATATTGGTAATTATTCTAATAAGCTTTTTTTGGAGGGTAAATAAGGAGGGAGCGTCTGTGCTATTTCCCCATAAGACGATGCCATAGTTAAACCAAGCGTGGGCATATGCGTAGTATGTGACTAGTGCCGTTTGTAGGTTTGTAGTCTTTTTAAGTTCACGGAGAGCATATGAAAACTTTGAAATTTTGGATTTTACTGTCTGTATATGTGTTTTCCAGTTTATATTTGTGTCTATTGTTAAACCTAAGAGACTGAAATTGTTTACTGTTTCTATTTTATGTTGGTCAAACGTGAAATCTATTTTTATTTGTTTTTTCTGCCAGGGGCGCACGAACCCGCAGCTACTGTCCCAGTCACAAGACATAATAACTTGTGAAAGTACTGTAGTTGCCCATTCCAAAGCGTAGATCTCTATGGAGAAGAATGGGCAAGAAACTCCATGGACACTCTTTTAAATCAAAATATGTTACAAAATCTTGGTTACATCATTCGTGTTGAGAATTACTAGTATGTGAGAACGATATAGAAATACGGGCAAGTTAAGAGCGTCCAGAGTAAAAGACGAAATCAATAATTCGAAAATAAAGTTAAAAATAAAATAAACCGTGGCAGCTAAGAGATGACCAGGCACAACTGACAGCGCCCGTTCACGAACATGACGCATGTATCAGCCATCATTCAACTCAACCATATTGAAGGGAACTAAATGACCCGACACACCCGCCGCCATCAGCGTGACATTTAAGTGAGCATGACATTTACTCAACCGCCAGGGTAAATTCGCGTCAGTGTAAGATGTAGGTACTCAGTAAATGGTGGCTTTACAGTACATAGTTTTCACACATGTGCTATGCAATTATATAATACTAAGAGATTGAATCTATACAAAGCAAAGATATTTATACAATCTTCTGCAGCTTCCACAGTAACTTCACATGGTAATTTGATAGCCCCTGTGGTTGTGGAGCAGGACCAGCATTAAGCTAAACATTTTTATCATCAATGTAATCCCCCAACTTATAATATGCTTGCCTACATAGTGTGCGCTTTATGCAAGATTTAAATTTCGTTTCATTCATTTGTAGAATGGGGGGAGGTATTTTATTGTAACATTTTAAACAGTACCCCAAAAAAAGATGAGTCTACATTAGCTAGCCTGAAACCTGGCTGAACCAGTTGGTCCCTGTTTCTGGTATTATAGTGGTGCCGGTCACTTCTTTTACTAAATAAATGCAGATTTTTCCTAACGAAATGATATTTTCATAGATGTATTGACAAGGTACCGTCATGATGTTAATTTCCTTAAACAGTTCTCTTTACACTAGCCTCGCGGTATCTACATCAGTAAATTGACGGATTTTCCTGACAGCATATGCTGCTGAACTCAGCCGTCCTGCAAGAGATGTTAAATGAGAACCCCATTGTAGCCTTGAATCGAGCGTGATCCCCAAGAAAACAGTTTTATCGACAAATTCAAGTTTCTCTTGATTTAATACTATGTCACAATCACTAAATTTGACATTTGGTAGAGTAAATCTTATGCACTTAGTTTTTTTTCCCATTTAATACTAAATTATTAGCGGTAAACCAGTTATGGACCAAAATCAAAATCAAAATATTTTTATTTTACATAGGCCTACAGGGGCACTTATAAAACGTCGGCAAAAAGGTGCTCGGTTCGGGTTGGTCGTTTCCTATGGAGAAGAACCGGCAAGAAACTCCATGGTTACTCTTTTAAAATCATTTGGTTTTACAATATTTCTGTAACAGCATTAGTACTAAAGTATGGGAGGACATCGTAGGCCTGACAATAAGTCGTTGCTTACTACGAAACGTAGAACGAAATAAAAAGTTACCAAGGATCTAGGAATCTATAAGGCCTACAATGTCCACACATTTACAAACAATCGGTAAATAAGAAAAAGAGTCTATACAACAACAAAAAATAAATAGAAAATATCACAAAATGACTAGATCAAATAAGTGACACAAATGTTGTCATCCGTGCTGTAACTATTCTAAACAAAAGGTGTAATGATTTAAAAACTATTGTAAAACATCTGATTAAAAAGAATTGAAAAAAAAATAAGATTGAGAATAGTTAGAGACATCACACATTTGTGCCGTTTATGGGCTACCAGGGAAGCCGCATGTGCGAAGGGGCTAAAGCCAAACTTCTCTATCTTCAAAGTAGTCCTTAATTTTGTAATATGCTTTTTTAATTAGGACACGTTTAATATAATTTTTAAACTTTCCATCGGTCAGTTCTGTAACTGACTTCGGCAACTTATTATAAAACCGTATACTGTTTATAAGAAAAGACTTGCTAGTTTTGGTTAATCTGAATTTGGGTATTACAATTTCGTGTTTACTGCGTGTATTTATATTATGAAAGTCGCTTCTAATTTTGAAAAGTCCTCGGTTTTTGCGGACATATAAAATACATTCTAAAATATAAAGTGAAGGCAGAGTCAGTATATCGATTTCTTTAAATTTTTCTCTGAGGGATTCACGAGGACCCATTTTGTAGATAGCGCGGACTGCCCTCTTTTGCAGTATGAAAATTGAATCAACGTCTGCTGCCGATCCCCACAGCAGAATGCCTTAGGACATAATACTATGGAAATAAGCGTAGTATACTAACCTAGCTGTGGCTATATCAGTTAACTGCCTTATTTTTCTGATTGCATAGGCAGCTGAGCTTAACTTTCCTGAAAGACTTCTAATGTGCGCGCCCCACTGCAGTTTTGAATCGATAGTAATCCCCAAGAATACAGTTTCCGCTATAACATCAAGCTTCTTGCCGTCAAGATTTAAATTTAGGTCACGTTGTGGTACATTTGGTAAAGAAAACTTAAGGCATTTTGTTTTATTCGTATTCAATAAAAGATTGTTGGCTGCGAACCATTTCGAGAGAATAGTTAGGCTTTCGTTAACATGTAAGACGTCCGTATCTTTTCTATCAATTTTAAAGATTAGCGAAGTGTCATCAGCAAATAGAATTATATCCGAAAATTTGGCCATCATATAAGGGAGATCATTAATATAAACAAGAAACAGGAAAGGGCCGAGAATTGAACCTTGGGGCACGCCCATCTTGACTATAGACCCGCAGGACGTCGCCCCATTTACATTTACTTTTTGCAGCCTGTTTGACCTGCATTAGAGCGTTATTTACGTCGTTGAGGTTTGTGGCACGTCTGTTTATTCTAAATATTAAAGAAGTGTCGTCAGCAAACAACACCATTTGTGGTTGGTTTTTAAACAAATGGGGTAGGTCATTAATATATACTAAAAAGAGGAAAGGACCCAATATTGAACCTTGTGGTACACCCATTTTTACTTTTAAACCCATTGAATTTACACCATTTACTTGTACTTGCTGCTGTCTATCATTCAAATACCATTTTACTAAACTGAGCGCAAGTTTACCTTAACCGTAATGCTCAAGTTTCAAGAGCAGGGTTTCGTGATTTACGCAATCAAATGCCTTCGAGAGGTCACAGAAGATTCCTAAGGTATCATGTGCCTCTTCCCACGCAGTATATATTATGTTTTAATAAAGTGACACCGGCGTCAGTCGTACAACGTCAAGTACGGTGCTATAGTGTCGATAATGGCTTGACAAACTTTAACAGATTCCCCATAGATCTTCGGTTAATTTGATTTTGATTTCCTTAAAAGCTTTAATGACTGTTATGGGGTTTATATGCTTAAATTGAAACTCAATCGGACAGGCTGAAACGTTCGCCTTTAATAAGTCAATGGAAAGCAAGGGTGAGGAATGTAAGGTTTCGGTAGTTTTAAGCGGGATATTGGTAAAAAAGATCTTAAAATTCTTGAGCTACTTCGTTTTTAGAACTTAGAAGACCATGTGAAGTCTCTAGTCTGATATCATTATTATATTTTTTATTTCTATTTGTTTCACTATTGATAATTTTCCAAACCGTCTTTATTTTGTTATCGGCAGACTTAATCTTGTTGCTAATAAATAAGGCTTTAGCTACCTTGCTAGTGTTTTTAAAGATTTTTGAATAAGTTGCAACATATTTTGAAAGTTTCCGAGTTGATGTAAGGCTTAAGGCCATACAACTCAAACAATCGCTCCCTACTTATCCTAATACCCTTAGTTGCCCAGTCACTGAACATAAATTTAAGGTAAATAGATTTAGTTTTCATTTTTAATGTATTATTGAACTCTACGTTAACCACTGAAAAGAATTCCTCATAAAATTGATTTACATTTTCAATAACATGGCCCGAAATGCCTAAATTACTAATTAAGTTATTATTAAACTGGGTGTTATTTGTCTAGAGTTTATCTGGATTTTTTGTTATGGTGTGTAGGACTCGAAAACAACGGTTTGCCCACTGTGATCAGGAAGGGAGGTAATTAACAATGGATTTTTCTAAGTAGTCGCAGCAACAAAAAACATTATCAATACATGTAGCAGTATTTGTAGTAATTCGGGTTGGTTCTGAAAACACGTTTAACAAATTAAATGATTTAAAAAGATGTAATAATCTACTGCTATTAGAATTTTTGTCTAAAATACTTATTGATATTAAAGTCACCACAGATAACCAGTGATTTTTTACCGGTTGCAAGTTTTGCTAAAGCATCTTCCATTACTGACTCAAATATGGAGTAGTTTTGATAATTTGGGGGTCTGTAAACGCACACTATTATATGCTTATCCAGCTCAACACAAGATAGTTCTATCTTATGCTCAACCGATAGATCAACAATATCGTTCCGCAACTTAAATTTAATATAATTTTTAACTAAGATTAATGAACCCCCACGCATCTTAGATTTTCGGTTAAAGCAACTGCCCACACTGTAATTGGCGTAATTAATTAGCATTTCATAATCTTTTAACCAATGTTCAGTGAAACAAACAATCTCAAACTTCGTTTTTTCTAAAAATAATTCAATCTCTAATTGCTTTGAAGAGAAACCTTGAATGTTTTGATTGAATAATTGCAAGGAATTCTGCTGAGCCCCTTTTTTACATTTAGCTATTTGATAGCGAGAAGGTATAATGTTACTGGTATCTTCTGTTGTCTTACTAACTAGTTTAAATGAGCATCCGGAGTGAGCCCCAAGACTCCTGTGCCATCACCAGACAACAAGCTCCTATCACTAATACTACTACTACTACTACTAATACACCCTAATTGAGAATTTTCCATGCTCACACATGGATCCTCTCTTTACGTTCGCACTTGGATGACGTATGGTTTCCAGCACATTTTATACATTTAGGCATCCTAAAACAGTATTTTCTTGTATGCCCATATTGTTGGCAATTGCCACATTGCGGAATTTCCCGTTTAGGTCTTGGTGGTTCGAAGATGACTCTACAGTGCAAAAGGCTTTTGATGTCATAGATATTTTTATTATTGCTGTTGGGTTGTATTTCTATGAAGTATATTGGTAGTGGTTTTTTGGTACTTCTTTGTTTGACGTTCCAAATATTAGTGACTTTATTTATTTATTTAAGAACTTTGGAAGACTTACAGCTAAATACAATAGTCCCTGTATTTCGAGTTCAGTTTTTATTTCTTCAATATCGGTGGAGGGGTGGAGATTTTTGAGGACTACCTTAAAACAGCGATCTTGTTTGGGCTTGTAGGTGTAGAATTCTGTATTTTTTTCTTGCAGGTTTTTAACTATTCTTGAATATAATTCTGTAGATTTGGGTTGAATTCTTACTTGTTCATTACGGAGGATTTTAAATTCATAGTTATCTGCAGCTACCTCATCAAGCATTTTTAGTAACGGTTGGATGTTACTGACCCGGTCTACATATAAGGGCGGAGCTTTGGTAGGTTTTTCAACAATTTCATTGATTTCTGTGATTTCCGTATCATTATCTAGCTCAGAAAATTGGTTTGAGGTTGGTGTAGGTTGGCTCAGCCAGTAGGTGTCGAGTTTCTTTTGTTTTTGGGCTTTGTTTATTTCGGGGCTTTCGCGTTGCCTTTTTCTTTCAGGTACTCTTGTCCATTGATCGCTATCGGCTGTAAGTGTTACCATTTCCGTATTGGGTGGTGTAAGGTTTTCGAGATTATTCAATGACTGAGTTCTCGTATTAAAAAAAGATTTGTGAAAGATTTGTTGAGTTAGTAAAATGATTTAATTCAAGAGTAATCTGACGTAGGCCTCGTCTCCTCTCTTAAATCACTTTATCCACCACGCAGGAAAGAAGTTGGAAAGTTATAACATTATATGCAATAGAGTTACCTGATCATGGACTTGGTAAGTTCTCAGCTCAACCTATCAAGCTCTCGCATTGCCATATATGCTTATCACTGTTATTCGTCTAGATCGGAGTGCGAGTCGCTGCGAGCCGAGGTCCTGTCCCGCGGCGCGGCGGCGCTCGCCAGCGCGGCGCAGGCGCGCGAGTTGCGCCGCAAGCTGGCGCTGCTACAGGCCGGCGCTACTAGTAGCGCTACGAAGCGGAACAGCCCGCCCGCAAATAAACCTGACACTAATGCCGAACACAACAAGAACGATATTGGCATGCCTAAAGTTGCGGTACAAGTGAGAAGTAAACTTACTCCTGATGATGTAAAGAAAAAAGTGTCTTTTAATTGATTTAGGCTGTGATGTGTAAGTCATAAGGCTGTGGGTGGATATGGGTCAGAGACATAGAAAATAACACTTGAAATTCTAAAACCGCCCTTATTGCTACGTAACAAAGTCGCTATCTATGTCAAATTGTTGATATGAACTTGTGATCGACTAAACCTTTGCGGTAAATTGCGTTGAAAACAGCTTTATTTTCTGTCTATCTTCGCCTTTATCTAACCTGTATCATAAAATTAAGCATAATCAATAAGTAAATAAATATATGAACAAGAAATAAATAAGAAGTAAATATATAACTTTTATTGCAGACTGTAATCTACACAATACTTCCATCCAATATCTATAACAATACAAATTCATTATTTTGCGACATAACTTACTAAATATATAGTGAAACAAAATATGAAGTTTGTTGTGATTTCGTTAGTTCCAAATATTATAATGGGGTAAAGCTCATTGTAGATGGCATGACGATAGCTAGGTCCCAATCTGACCAATGAAACAAGGGCGTCGCCAGCTTTAAAGATTAAGGGAGGGGGGGGGGGAAGGGTGTGAAAAACGGATTTGTAAGGGTTAAGTTTACTATTTTTGGAGATTTTAGGAGCCACCTCGAAAAAGATAAGCATCTCGGATTGGTTAGATTTTCTGTACTAGTTCAAATAGAAGTAAAACTTTATGTTGAATTATTTGAAAAGTCTAGGATAAGAAGAAAATTTAAGTTCTCCACTCCAGACAAGTTAGTTTTTCTATTTATTCAGAAATAGATACTACTTATCGACTTAGGAGATAATGCGAGCTCGAAATTTTTATCACCCTAGCCTTAGACAGGTCAGAATTGTTTCGATCCCTCATACAGGATTTATTTGACAATTTTAACATCCTACCTTGGTCACGGACTCACTGGAAAGGTTACAATTGTATCGTCCCATCATACAGGATCGAATAAATGCAGATGCAGCTGGGGCCCCCTGGCGACGCCCATGCAATGAGGTCAAGCCATTTTGAAATATAAAATTAAAATTTTTGACCGGTGACGTTGGAAAACTGTTAACGTCGATGCTAGGAACTAGCTACGCCAGCGCCATCCATGTAAGAGTTACCATCCCCATGAAAGCCACCAGGCTGGTCACTGGTCAGCCTTCCCGTGCTGTTATATACACCCGTAAGGACAATCTCCTGCGTACGTTACATTGCGCGCTACCGCTATTGCGCCTGCATTATTATATGTATACACGATAAATAAATACAGAATGCGCAGAGTGTGTTTTTGCCACACTAATATTATAAAGGCGAAACTGTTACTTTTGGTCACCTGACGGTTCGACGAAAGTCGATAGAATTTAGCACACAAAAATACTTTGCCGTGTTTTGGGACATTTTTTTTTTCTCAGTAGTAGGTACGTTCACGTGGGATAATTTCTGACCTCTATGCGGGCCTATAATGGCTAAGAAAAATAATATTTTTCGTTTTAACACGTTGCCGTTTTTAAAAAGAAGTTTCGATATGTATTCCTTAATTTTTGTTTGGATTGCTTAGAGAAGATAAGTTAGGAATAGAATGAGCAATGCCGTCATGTAACGGCCGTCTGCTTAAAGAGCGATTTTTGACTCTGAAATCCCAAACTTTGAAACAACCATCGACTTCTTATTCTGCTGTTAAATGGCGGCATCACTTTCCGAGAAAACCCTAGCTTTACTTCAAGTTCCTGCTATAAAGTTTACAGTAATAATATTAATTGTCGTAGGCGAAAATAAGAACTATTAATAATTAATGTTTACTGCCGGAATCTTCCAGAAATCCTTTCCACGATTGCTATTTTAAAGCTTCGGAGACACACATTATTTTTCATAGTAGAAATGTAACCCTGACGTGGTCAGTTAGAGGAGAGGTCCCGCAGCGCGTGCTCGCGCGCGTGCGCCACGTGTCGCGTGCGGCGCGCGCGCTCGCGGGCCTCGCGCTGTGTGCGCGCGCGCAGGCGGGACGTGGCCGCCGCCTGCACGCAGCGGGTGAACGCTCCTGGGGGGGGGACTATGTTAGACATCGGACCAGAGAGACGAAATGGGGAGGGACGCACAGTCAAATTTATATCTACTATATAAAAATATGTTTGTAAGCTTGTAGGTTTGTATGTAGGAGTAATCTTCGGAAGCACTGATCCGATACCTGAAATTTTTTCACTAACGGGAAGCTCCATTATCCCAGAGTGTCATAGGCATACATTTAAAACGTTGCCGTGGGTTAATTTCCGTTCATGACAGGAGCAAAGACGTGGGCGAAAGCTAGTAATTCGATTTAAAATCATTCAGTATACCTACCCTACATCTACCGACGACACAGTGAAGGCCGCAACCTCGACCTATATCCTGGCGGCTGGCTTTCATCCGAATGATACGTACCTACAGTATCCCAACACTTGATGACATCGGCGTCCGACTTTGCGCCTTCATAGCAATTGATGACCTGAAGCTGGCAGTCGGCACATATCGGCTCCACGCTCACCATGTTCGACGTACGCATGTCGATACGGGCTGCCATCGCGCTCAGATCGTTTACTGTTATTCTGTAACAATGGAAATATATGTGAAGTAGAAAATACCAATTACTTATACTAAACAACAAACTACCTTCAGCGCAGCATGACTATTTTGGCATTTGAATGACATTGGCAGGTAAGCTGATGTAGGTAAAAAATTGGGAAATTATCTGTGGAAACTATAGAAAAAAAAGGATGGTGGCGGAAAAAAGTTCCAACTATAGTTACTTGCTAAAAGGGCCATGCATCACTATCATATCTTGTTCCAGAAAGTTCATTAACATGGGTAAGTATTTCTTTAAAATACCAAAATCTTTAACAAACTCCGTAATTTCAGAAAACTCAGGAGACCTTCGAACACTTTGGATTTTCTTGCCTAATGGGTAAGATTGTGACGTATCACCTCTACCTACTTTAGTACATTGTGTATTAAGGGCGGTACTTAAGGAATTACGATCGAGGCTCTAATAGAAGCCCGAAGTCGAAGACTGAGGGCTTTCTGAGTCGAGGTTCGTAATTCCCGTACCGCCCGAGAAACACAATGTTTTTCATCACATTTGCGAGTAAATAATTATGAATTATAGCTTTAATACACTCGTCAGCACAATTACTATTATTACGAAAAACGTGAACTTTTTTAAGCGGATGGTGGGCTCCACCTACACCACAGATTATACAAATGTTTCGTTCAGAAACGTTAAGGGAAAATACTTGCGTAGGTATACAGCCGTGGCGGATAAAGATCCGCCATGAGAAGAAAGAAGAAGAAGAAGAAGTAAAAAAACAATAATTTCGACGTTTTGATACAAAAAACTACGATTAAAACATTAGTTGAGTATTTAAGTAACATGTAGCGAGATTGCAATGAAATTCCTGTTTAAATAACATTTTAAGACAATTTTTCAATTGCGTGTAAACTTACACGCAATTGAAAAATTGTCTTAAATATTGCTTGCTTGAACTTGCATGACCTATATGCTGTGCTATAAATTTAAAAAAAAATACTTACCGCCCTAGGGTTTCATGGCAAAAAAAAGCTCGAGGGTTTTATATAGGGCATTACGGCCAAGTTAACGTGTATGTTTAGATACTGTTTACGTGCAAGTGTGATGAAAAGTATTAAATTGCACCTACCACCTACCTAGTTAAGTATTACGCTGCTGCTTTCTATTGCTGCGGCTGGTGGGTCACATGTTGTTAGAAAACTCCATGATTTTCTTAAGGTGGTAACAGAAGATGGGCGGCGGGCGGCGCTACAAAGGTAACTGCTGCCGTCAGCTGCGAATGAGAGTCGCCGACAGAAAGCGAAGCTGTCGACATATTGTTTGATCAGTATCGTCATCAGCTTCTTCAATGAATGCTCCCAATAAGGAAAAGCGAACGAAATTTTATTTCATTAAAATTAAAGTCTTCCTAACCAGCTCAGGCCGGGTTGATAAGCATTCGCCTCGTTTCGTTTCGCACGGCTTGACACTGCGCTTTCATTGCGTGGACATGATGGTCACTACCTTAATAACCAGGAAAAAATGTTCGAAATGTAGACCTGAGGCTGGGATCAGTATTCGATTCATCGACTATTAAAGTTTTGATTAAAAGATTTTTGTGCGCTTGCCACACTACACAGAAAACCGGCTGACGGCATACAGTTACCAAAGTCCGAAAGTGAAAAAGGGTATATGAAAATATGAGCAAATAAATGATTATTCTATTCTATTCTATCATTGCACGTAGCAGCTTACAATGCTATATGGTTTTTTTTAAGCTTGGATCACATTCACACGGGGGCGTTGTAGTTATTCGTGAAAGTTTTTCTTAGAGTAAAGTTTAAAAAAGGTACAGAACGACTTGGTACCCGGTCATCTCAGAATGGCTCTCGTCCATGCACTTGAGCTTCTCTATGTAGATTTTGTCCCTGTAGTCACCACGCGGTTTCGGTAGTGTAGCTTGCGAGGATGCCGCCACTGCCCCACCGGCCAGGGTCGCATCTTCCACTAATCTCTCCACCTGGGGTCATACCAGGTCGAAATAATTCATTGTTAACTCTAAAAACGATTAAATAAAGTTCAAATCAGCTTATACTATTTTCATTCCTGGAACGCAGTCATACTGCCTGTGAGGAGTGGACCACGGTCCACAACGTGGGCACAGTACCGGATGGATGCCACTTACCTTCAAATTTTCTGTTATAGGATGCCGGTTTCTTAACGTATTCCTTCACTGCCATATCATATGGTCAGGGCATGTACCTATGTACCAGGGTCAATCGCTTCATTGTCAACTGTTTAATTATTACTGCCAACAAAGTATACCTAATTTCGTACAAACCATTTTGTTCGAGATGTTGATGTGATTATCATCGGTGTCTTCGTCAAGGAACGGCTCCGAGGAAGTCGTTTTAGGTCGCTGGAAGGCTGTAGCACGAACTGACTGACCACCACCCATGCTGGTGAGAATACCTGGTAAAACAGATGGAAAAGGTAAACAATTATACATTTATTTTTCAGTGCCTCTGAAATGTTCACGATAACCCATCCTGATGCGTTTCATGCCATCCTTCACAAGAGAACAGCCTCGCTCCTGACCAGAATAAGTGGCAGTCACAATTAAAACCAATAGCAAACTGAAGGCTGTGGTGGCCGATACTTGATCCACCATAGGAAGGCAATTTCTGAGAAGAATTACCCTAGTGTTTCGTTGTTCTAGCTGATGGGTGGTTCTCTCATTAATTCGTCTTTAGTTAAGTTATTAACAATAGTGTTCAGGAGCAAACCTGTTACTAACAGTTTATGGATCTCTTAGTTGTCCGATATAAAATTATTTTATTTAGGCTATCCGTAGTAATTATGGCAGTGACAGATTTTGAACGCAGTTTAGATATACTGACCGCGATAGGTTTCATTGGTGAGGTTTGCCCCTATCAGCTTAAGAAGTAAGACGTAGTAGTATGACGAGCCAAGATATATTAACCTACCTACTATGCTAATCTTCCTTTTACTAATAAACAATTTAATAGAGTACCTTTTTTTAGCTAGCTATGTTTTTTTTTATCACGGGACTCTTTAGGTACATACGGCGACCAAACAAACTATACAAACCAATTTATGCGGATCTCTATTCTGTTGGTACAAAGCGAGGTCATGTTATACTGGATATGTATAACTTGATATCGATACCTCTGGGCTCAAAGGGCGTATAGCACATAACATGGGTTTTCAGGAGAAGCAAAAAACAACAAAAAAAAAAGTTTTTTCGTCATGCCTATCTCATTTTTAGAGATACATAAAAGTATCCAAGGGACAAAGTTCTTAGATTTTTGATATGTTTCAGAAGGTTTTTTCAAAAATGCCCCTAGTTTTGTATTCACTGAGATAGTATGTCCTTTACGACCAAAAAAAATTAAAATATGTCCTATACATCCCATAAAAATACGCCCTGAGCAGGTACACAAAGGTGTAAACCCAACTTTTCTTAAATGATGCAAAGTCACAGGGGCGTAAATTACTTGAATTGTTGTTTAAACGTTTTATAGGATAGTATTTTACAATGATTTTTCTAATTGATGTTTCATTTATAATGTAGGTATTCTTCGATAATTAAGTATTTAGGATATGAATAGAAACTAAAATTATGATGAGAAATAAAAATCGTTTATTTCCCTTTGCTGTAAAAAACAACAAAATACTAAAAGTTCTTAAATTTGTTAAACAATGATATCATTTAATTTCCATTATCTTCATCATTTCTAATCTGGTTCCTTGTTCTTTTTTCAGTTTTTATGCTATGTGATCAGGTCTATAATCTTCTTCAATAATTCTAAGCTTTTTAATCAGGACTCAGGTATCTTAATTTTCGTCTTCATCTTAATTCTGTTCGTTTCTTCTTAAACTTTCTAATCATCTTCACCTTCTTCGTCAGTTTGATTTAATGTGTCATACGCAGCAGTGTCCCTTCGAAGACTGCGATATTCATTGTGAAATCTTTTGGGTATAATCCCGTTGTCGCAGAGACGTATTCGATCCTGGTATTTAGCAGTGGCAATAGGTAGCCTGAAATTATACGAGGGCTTCAAAGTGACGTTGTCAGCCACTTACTGGTTACTTGTGGCCTGGTTAACTACCGCATTTTGCTTTTTCCTTTTGTTTGTCTTTTCTCCTTTCCCTTACCTTTTCCTTTACCTAGTGGTTTTTGAGAAAGTGCTATTGCAAATGACTCAGCTTCTCCTTCCATGGAATATTTGACTATCATTTGGTCTGGATTTGTCTTTTTAAATGTGACTATTCTTAATTATTAATGTTTTTAATGTCATTGGTGTGAATGTATTGGTAGCTAGTTGATCAAAGTCAAGAAAATATTCATGAACCATTGTGATGACTTTGTACGGTCCCGGTCTTTTGCGAGCTGTCTTAAAGTAAGTAGCCCATTGTGAGGGGCTCCACACAATCATTTCCTAGACTTCTTTTTCAATTACTGCATGCACCGAATCTACAGGCATGTATGTATGTCCCGGTAAAAGGTAATTTACTTGTATTACTTCCAAATTAATTTCAGCTTTCAAGAAGTAATTAATCGCAGATAATACAGTTTTGTTTTTATTCTGTCCACTGCACGGGCTCTGTATGGTGTCGGACGTAAAGAATAGCACCATCCCATGTCTTCCCGTGGGTGTCGTAAGAGGCGACTAAGGGACTTGCCAGAGAATGGGCAGCAGCGTTCTCTGTGCTTTTGTAACAACCTTACTGCGATCGCCAACCCGCCTACCAAGCGTGGCGATTATGGCAAAACCCCCCATGTTATGTCAATGTGGCGAAACTTGGGAGAGGCCTATATCCAGCAGTGGACGTCTTCCGGCTGAAATGATGAATGATGATGATGACTGCACGAGTCACAATACAGCAAAAGATGTTTGATCTTTCTAAGGTCTATCTCCTTTAGGTATTTTTTCGAACGAAGAAGTAAAAGACAATTTGTAAAATTACGAACTTACACCCAATATCTTCAACCAAAATTGGTTTATACAACCTGCCAATCATTGTGGAGGCAGCAATATGTTCTTTATGCCCCAAATCTTCAAATAAGTTTGGTTAACGCAACGAAAATTATGAGGTTGTATTCGACATTTTTTTTCGAATATCACCACGTAGCATACATAGATCTATAGAGAATTAAAAACCGAGTGCGAATATGGAAAAATGTCAAAACGCCAAAAATTTGGTATACGCCCTTTGAGCCCAGAGGTATCGATATGTCGCCGTGTACCTCCTGCTTCATTATGATGAATAATTTTTAGTTAAATTGTCAATTTAAGTAACTCTTTGATAGGTAGGTACTAATATCAAAAACTTGTGGTGTACGAACAAGTTGCAAATTTCCCTTATTCTGATTTGACATGATAATTAATGAAGTCACTTTTTAAATAAACGTGCTAAGCTAACACGGTATAATATTATACTTACCTCTGATAAGGTTGTCAACTCTTAACTCATAATAATATGCATGACAATATGATTTATAATACTGGCAATACCATCAGCTTTTATAATTTGCATCGACCAGTTCCGGGTTTAATTAGTGAATGGGTCGGACAATTATAAAGTAAAGGAGTTTGACGTTTTTTAGTAAAAAACTGATCGGATGAACAGAACATACGTTTTGTGCCAGGTTACTTGTATCCGCAACAAATATAATAATAGGCTGCCTATACATCATGCATAGGGAATAAAGGCCTTTCTCTAACTATGTAGGAGTACCTATACCTCTCCTCGTCTTGTCTAACCGAAATGAGCTGAATACCAATGGAGCGACTGACTATCTAACCTCCACAACTCGGTTACTTGGTATCGCGATACTTCTTGGTAAGACTGGACTTGCGGGCTTCTATCTTTTTAACGACACTGTCAATGAGCTACTACAAATTACAACCTGAACCAAGAGTTCAACGTAATTTTCTGAAGCACAAAGGAGTCTCGTTATGTCATGAACAGCCTAGGCTCACCCAAAATGGAAGACAGGCGACGCGAAGAAAAACCTTACACACACTATCGTAACAAAATAATCTAAACTTAGTTCCTATTTATCAACGCGAACCACCAAGTCGGAAGTTATAATTACACCACCAAATGCTTTTTGATTTCATCAACAAGCTATAATCATTATTCATCGCTAAAAGCTACAATCATTGAGTCAATGATGTAATTATAGGAAACCATAGATTCCAGACTCCAATCATGCCCCGGGGAACTATTTCCAAAGACTTTGGATATGGGTCCGGTTTTATGTTGAAATACTTTTAACTGCGTGTTTTCTAAGATGATGTCTTGTTTTTTTTTAATCTTTGTAATTTTTTTCTTGTTCTGGATGAACGTAAATTAGTTTACGTTCTGTCACTAAAGAGTAAGTTTCTTTGTTAGAAGGTCTATGATTGGCTCTTCATGTACAAATATTCTTTCATTCTGTACCTAATAATATAGCTTCACGCCCGCAAGCAATCCCAAACCACATTATGTTCAACTCTCATGTAATAGGGGACGGGCCTATTTCCATCAACTGTGCAGAAATTCCGACTTAGGGCTGCTACTGAACTTGTTTTTCAGGAGTTCAGTATTTTTTTCGTTTCTAACTTCACGTAGAATAGAACGAGCCTATCACGTTTTTTTTTAATAACTCTTAATAAAGCATTCGAAATAAGGCTTCTCCGACCACAATCTCTTTTATTGTATTGATCCTCATATTGATGTTATTTCATTAGTTGTTCTGCCATTATAAAATCACAGAAGTGTGTTAGGGATATTTCTTTAATACAATTTTCACAATATTTTTCCTTAGTTTAAATTCAGCTTGGCCTCAGATAAACGTCACAGAATGATTTGTGAAAAAATAACCGCAAAATTCGTATTAAATTGATAAAACATATTTTTTTTATGTGGTGAAATAGGTATGTACTTGTGTTAATAATTCATCTAGTTTAAATTATAAATCAACTTCGTAGGTACATTTTAATTTAAAAAATTTAATTTTACATACGTAATGTACGAAGTAGGTATGTAGAATTCTTCTCTGTGATATACCAACATGATTTTTAAGTAGGTACCCGTCATGATCTAATTTTAGTTTAGGCCAATTTCGGCAAATACTTGTGTGAGAAATAATGTTATTTTTTTGTTATAACGGCCTTCTAATGGCTTTTGGGCGATGATCATTTTGAATTCGGAAGGTTTTAAGTACCGATCGACATGGTAGAGGCCTTTATTAACTTCTCTTGTGGTTTATGAGTGGGTTGAAAAACTGGAGACCAGCTCTTTGTCTACCTCCTTGATGAATGTGTGCTCCTTATCACTAACGACTATGACCAAAAGGCATGAGTAATCCATAACATATTATCACGCATGCAATCTCCGAAGGATTAGGCAGGCGTGTTCTTAAAGCACACCCACATTTCGCAACTTATAGTTTAGTCTCATGCAATAGGAAGCGAGCCTATTGCTTTCAACCGGGCACAAATCCATGTTATTGACTGTGGAATTTTTGATGGTAACTCTGATTGCAGTTAGGCTGTCCTGGAAATCAAATCAATGAGGTTTTGACCTCTTGTTAAATAATAATAATAACCACTAAACCAACGAAGTAGTACGTTAATTCATAATGTTTACTCTAAAGTTGTAACTTTACTGCCTTCCGGCGTGGATTCACGGCGTGATGCGCAGACGCACCGCGATCTTTCATCTTAAGGCCTTGAACTTTGTCGACGGCGCCCATGTAATTGGCGTACGAAAGAAGTAAAGAATGTCGGGTCAAGTTTTATAATAAATATAAATCTGCTACTACCGGCAGAAATACAAAGTTTAGTGAATCGATGACGCGCATATTAAATTACGGATATTAGAATCTACTACTACGCTTGGAAATGGTCGAGAGAGGTCTCCTGATCCTCAGATCTGAAATGGATCTTAGGTCTATACAATATGTTAGGATGCATCAATCGATGATCCAGAGGAACAACGAAGTGAAGCTTTTCGTATTTCTACAGCACTCGATTGATATAAGCTATCTGGTAGTGTTAGAGCAGTCCCATATTTTTTTTATTTTCCCTCACGGTTTTTTCTGACAGACCTCTCTAGCTAAACTTAGGCCGTAGTTTAAAAATAGCTTTTCTCAGAAACAATGCGGGTTTCACCCACAACCTCTCAACTCATTACAATACAATTTTATTAATTTAGAAGACGTGGCACTTAATCATTGATTGTTGTGTCGCGGTCTTTCACGTAGTAGCCTTGAACTTTGGCAATAGGATGAGAATCACTACGCTAGCCAGTGTAATCGGCTTACGGCGAGTCTGTGACACAAGTCAGGGGTGCCACGTCAGACATCAAGTATTTTCTACCGGAAAATGTCGTCTAATTCATACTGGTTTAAAGTTCTACCTAAATGCAAGTTGCAGTTGATATTTGTTTGGCTGAAATATTAAGGCATGACGTTATTAGTATGACTGTATTTTTAAAGGGAATTGACACATTTCGATAAGGCTATGACTACCTTTTTTCTAAGTAAGTCCTTTAAAATCAAGAACGATTTTTGTCACAACTTCTATGAGGTATTAAGGAGTCACTGTCATAATCGACTGGAATGAATCGACCTATAACAGGTTATCGATTAGCGACCAATAATTTGCTTTATGGATTTTATCTTAGATTTGTGCTCTTGAAGAGGAAAATACTGATTAAATTAATACACTATTTAAGTGGATTAGTCGGGTTAGATTTTATTTTAAGTTAGAATCAGCATTTACTTTGTAAGAACGTTACTACCTACTCTAAATGGGGCATACCTGCTACGTACGTTAAGCCCCATCACATCCGCCTTACCAACTGAAGAATGCTCGTAAATACTATTACATTTAGATACACGGAAACAGAGGTTTTCGAAGATAACCATCACACAATTACTATTCCAAATACTTTTTTGCATGCACCAGCCATAGACTAAAGCCAAGCCATTGTGCACGACACTATTAGATATTCTTGATTGCCTTTTTTGTCACAGTTACTGAATAACAATATAAGATTTAAAGAAGATGATATAATTTAAAATAAGATGTATGGGTGCCACAGGAGGTCCGCCATTATTTTTTGCAAATAAAGACCGAGGGCAATGATCCTATTTTAATTTAACATAGAATTGTCATTTGTGTGACTTATGTAAGTTATCTAAGTTCATGGTTTGTTTATAAATTGGGTATCGAATGTAACTATTTTATTTTAATGTAGATACTTTTGAATAATTTCCGAAAGGAATGGCCCGCATTGGTAGGACACAGAATTTTGTGAACAAGGGCGAGGGGGGCTTTTTAGGGTTCCGTACCCAAAGGGTCAAACGGGACCTATTACTGAGACTTCGCTGTCCGTCCGTCTGTCGATCTGTCACCAGGCTGTATCTCATAAACCGTGATAGATAGCCAGTTGAAATTTCTACAGATTATGTATTTCTATTGACGCTATAACAGCAAATAATAAAAACAGAAAAAATAAATATTTAAGGGTTATTCCCAAACAAAAAAGTTTTTTTTTTCGTTTTTATAAATAATGGTACAGAACCCTTCGTGCGCGAGTCCGACTCGCACTTGGCCGGTTTTTATTCACTTCAGTGGAGAAGTGCCTATACATGGTGGAAAGGACATCGACGTTAAAACGGTTACCAAGTATTCAGTACATAATTCTGAACCTAGAAATTAGACACACATATCAATTTTTCATCGGTTATTTAAATAGACTAACATATACAATAACTGTGCAATTCTGACAATGTTACATACATACAGGTCGAATAGATAACCTCCTTGTTTTTGGAAGTTTGTTAAAAATAAAACAGCTGTTCCATACTTTTTTTAGGGTTCCGTACACAAAGGGTCAAACGGGACCCTATTACTAAGACTTCGCTGTATGTCCGTCCGTCCGTCCGTCTGTCACCAGGCTGTATCTCATGAACCGTGATAGTTAGCCAGTTGAAATTTCTACAGATTATGTATTTCTGTTGATGCTATAACAACAAATACTAAAAACAGAATAAAATAAATAATTAAGGGGGCCCTCATACAAAATAGTGTTTTTTTTTTAATTTTTATAAATAATGAATGAATGAATGTTTTAAATGTACTGTTTTTGCACTTAATCGTAAGTTTATCCTCTTTTGCAAATCTCGCAATCGAAAAATGGTTTGCTGTAAGAAAACCCAATTCTGGGTTTAGCTCGCCGTTGTACTTAAGTTTTTATATTGCAATTTGTGTGTATATTTTTCTTATTTTTGTGTGCAATAAAGAATAAGAATAAGAATGGTACGGAACCCTTCGTGCGCGAGTCCGACTCGCTCTTGGCCGGTTTTTTTTTAATTACTGAAAATTAAAAAAGAAGAATGTATTTCGTAGGGGTATTATGAAATTAATGAATGAAATACGTGGTAAACATAAAACGTCGGTGTCACTTCCTCCTAGTTTAACCTACATTCTAGATAAGATACGACTAAAGTTTAGATCTCAAAGCTACCAAAAGTATACCGGATTAGCCCGCATTGACAGAAAGCAGAATTGTGTTGACATAGGAGACGAAAGCTTTTGTCTGTTGTGTGGGAAAAATAATAATAATAAGATTACACCTAAAGATAAAGAATCAAAAGACCAAAGAAATCCTCCGCCTATAGTCTGAGGCACAATAAAATTTCAATATAATCAGGGGAAGAAAAATACATGGCTATAAAATACAAAATTATCATTTTAAGGACATAACGATTGTATTTTGTAAAAAATTTCAACGTTAACTATGCATTAAATTGCCATTTTGCAATATTAATACCACAACATTGTGCGGGAGGTAGTAGGTACTCGTACCAACGGCCCTTTAACAAAAAAATGGCGACAATATTTTTACATAAAACCGTGCTAAAAGTACCTACCCGGATGTATTGCTTCTCAAACTTTATGATGTTTTTGAAAATATAAAAAGTATAGAAGGAGAAGACATGCTGCGCCGACCCCAAATAAATTGGGATAAGGCCAGGAGAATTGTTATGGTGACTTTAAAACAATGGGTGATTGCCATAAGTCATCATCATTATTTCAGCCTATGTCCAGCATTGGAACCCCCCTTTGAGGCCTCGCTCAAAGGGGGGTTTTGGCATAATCGCCAAGCTTGGCAGGCGGGTTGGCGATTGCAGTACGGTTGTTGCAAAAACACAGAGAACGCTGCTGCCCATTCTCTGGCAAATCCCTTAGTTGCCTCTTACGACACCCACGGAAAGTTAAGGGATGGTGCTATTCTTTACGTGCGACACCATACAGAACATTGTCATAAGTGTTTGTTAAAAAAAAATGGGTCTGAATTCTGAAATGTAATCTAATCAGTAAATTAAATAAAAAAATTACACTTATGAAATTCATGACTAAACTAAAAGCATAAGGTTCGCGCCATGTTGCATGAGACTTTAACATAACTTGGGAATTGTGGGTATACTGTACGCTGCGGCGCGGGCGCACTCTTTTACCTACCACTTCACGGGTAACCGGGGTTTTTATTAGGTAACAGCACATAATAAAAACCCCGGTTACCTGGGGTACCTACCACTAAAAGGACTGGTCCAACTAATACGATAAGATTAAGTTCATATTTTATAAGAATTGTTAGTATATATCTATCTTAACTAATATTATAAAGACGAAAGATTTGATTGTTTGTTTGTTTGTTTGCATTGAATAGGCTCCGAAAATACTAGTCCGATTTGAAATTCTTTCATTGGTATATAGCTAATTTATCGAGGAACGCTATATGCTATATATCATCACGCTAAGGCCAATAGGAGTGGAGCAGCTATGAAAAATGTTGCGAAAACGGGGAAAATGTGACGCAATCGAAGTTGCCCCGGACAGCTAGTATGTTAATAAAGTTGGCAGCTGGTCATTTAATTTGATAAAAAAATCCATGAATAAATTCGTTGAAGTCTTTTCTTTCTTTCTTTGATGTCAGTTTATACGTCTATTTAAATTACCAAAATCAATATATATCTGCTTAATAACGATTTATTGAGTAATAATTCAAATACATAATTGAAAATGTAATATTATTATGTTTTATTAATGGGTAAGTTCTTCGTATAGGATTTCAATGAGGGAGGGTAATGTGTTTATCAGCCTTCATTATGTATGTTTGATCCTTCGTGGCAATTTTGATGATTGTTACGACAATCGATTTGTTTTAAAGGTTCATGTTTGTTGGGGTATTGGCATCTTACGGCTTATTCCCAGTTGCTCTATAATTTTATTCCCAGTTGTTCCTAATTAACCAGCATAATAATATACTTATTATGCGCTATCAAATAACGTATGTTGTGGGAAAAAAATCGGGAAAAAGCGGCGTTGATCGATGAAAAAAGTCTTGATAGTGAACCATTTGCGTAATATTAATTCGGTTCTACCCAAAGCAAAGACAAAACAGCCATTTGGTTGCCAAAGGGAGGACACAAAAAAGACTTCTGCGCTCTATAGGAGCTATAAGATGCAGTTCCTATGAGCTGAGAGAATCCCGCTTATTTTAAAGGGATTTTTTCCTGTTTTTGTCCTGTGCTCCAAACTTAGGAGCTTTTTACCTAGTTTAAAAAGTCTATGTCTATGTTTATGATGTCACCTACTTGTTGTTGTTAATGGTGACTCTTTTTCTCTTTCTAGCTCATAATCGGCCTATAATATACCTAGTTTTGGGACACAGGTCTCTTCCTTGTGTCAGGACTGGGCCATAATTCACTATAATAACCAAGGCGTAATTGGTGCATGTCAAAATTTTTCGATTTTTCCTTCACCGTTTTGTGAGCCAGTATTGAAATAAAATTTTACAAAGTAAGGTTCTTGGCTTCGGGCTCATAATTACTGCTGGACAACCACTGTCCCTTTTGTAAGCTCTATATTTATTTTATGCTCTCAACATATATCATCATTTACCTGATTTTGTCCCATTCTACTTGGGGTCGGCGATACGAGTAGGTACACATTTTCTTCTTCTATTCTTATGCGTACGTCACGACATCATTAATTTATTCTACGCCCTTTCGTATCATCATTATCTGCCTAGCCTTTTCCCTAACTTTGTTGGGGTCGGCTTCCAGTCTAACCGGATGCAGCTGAGTATCAGTATTTTACATGAAGCGACTTCCTATCACCTCCACAACCCAGTAACAGGGTAATACGAAACTCTTTGGTAAGAATGGATGTCAGACTTTCGGCTTCTGGCTATTTGTAACGATTGTCAAAGATCTAAAAATGATAGCCTGGAACAACGGCTTAACGAGCTTTCCAATCTTTCAAATCATTCCCCACAAAATCCTTACATCTATTCTTTGGCCCACATCTCCCCGTCTATGATTTGATCCAACCACATTCAAACATACCTTTGGTACACTATTTTCTTCTTCGTGTCACTGGCACGAAACCTTTTTAAATGTTTTTGTTCATGTACTTTAACATTATATTTGAAAAGGGCTAATTTTAGAACCACTGTCCCTCGGTATCATCTCAGGAGAATAATTTCTTCCTCATCTGTGACTCATGCCGATGCTGATTTATAATGCGAGAACACGAGAATTTTAATTATAAATTATGACATCAGGTTTTTATTATCAAGTAACGCGGAAGTAGATGGGACTTTTATAGTTAAAATTAATTGCCACCCTAAACTGGGAATGAAAATAAAATTCCACAACAATAATGTGAAAGAGTGTTCTTCTGTCGGCCTGGTGCGGGCTTTCGAATATTTCAAAAAAAAAACTTCCTCAAAGACGTAGCTTAGTGGCTGGATTATTACACGACTACGGCAAAGTCAAAAGGACAGGTTATGATCTTTTTCTAATAGGTACTGATGTGCTGCATCAGTATCTAGAAATATAATCAATGCTCAGCTCTTGAGCACTGAATCTAGGAAAGGACAAATTATCATCAGTATTCTCTCGTCCTTATCCCAATTCATTGAGTTCGTCACAGCATGTCATTCTCTTCCATTGTTCTCTATTACTCGTCAGACACAGATTATTTGCCGTATCATCCTTCACACAGGAAAATACATCATTATGATTTAAGTAAGGAAGTACTCATTAAAGTAACTCAAAGAAGTTACTGCAGCTTAACTGTTGCTAATAATGATGAATACAATATGATTGTGTGAAGTTCTTGAATATTTTTACCTTGCTACCAAAAATGGTGTTTTGACGGCAAACTCTGAAAATAGTTCAATACAAATACTCGTAGACGTGAAACGACAATCGTTACGTAGATAGCGGGAAATTGAGAATTTTTAAAACAAACGGTCCATTCATAGAGCTGTTACAAGTTATAAATAGCATTTCAATATGTCTGAGTATGTACTTAGAATAAATAAATACGAAATACGGGTTTTTTAGGAAGTTTTTTGTAACAGTTGCAGCTAAATTAGTGTCCTTATTAATTGTTTTGGTGGAGGCCCCTGGACTTACCTAATCTAATTTATACGTTTAAAACCTAGAATTGCCACTTTACTTTTAAAAACTTTAATTAACCCGTACTCCACTCCTGGGCAAACGCCTCCCCCATTTCTTCCACTTGTCACGATGTTGCTTAGAATTTTTGGAATTAAAAAAAAAACATCTAAGAAGCTATTATTAACTACGTTAGGTAGGTACACTTGGAGTCTACATAAGAACCTTAGGGTTCTTAGGGAACTTAGTTTAGCCTAAGTATATGCTTTTCGGTATAAGTAGTCATAGTCATTGTGACAATAAGACGTACTGGCCTCTAAAAAACTGTGATAAGGACTTATGGACCAGTGACGAATCGAAAAGGGTGAAGTACTATGGGTTACACTAGTCTGAATTCGTCTGATCCCCAATGAACAAGCGTTGTTATTAATGCCCAAACCTCTTCAGGAAAAGTGTTCGCACTGCAGTGGGATGGTAACAAAACGATGACTCAAAACCATCTTTATTACCCAATTCTTAAGTTACATGAAACCTCGAGTTGAAATTATCTCTTAGATTTATTATTTTGCATGCAATGTTTATAAGGATAATCTTCATGAAATAAATTCAATACGGACGGCGCGTTTGACCAAAGCCAATGAACCACAAAATTAGCATTCAGCTACATTATTTACAAAGCTAAGTACAAAACTAAATACAAAAAAGAATCTCAAAAACTATAAACCAAAAAAAATATCAGACAAAGTCATAGCAAAAGCTAGTTTTACCAGCGTGTCATACATCGATGCGTTCAAAACAAACAAATACACGTTTCGGATAAAAACAGCGATGTAAGTGAAACGAAGGTCAAATGTCGTGAAGATGTCTCGGAACAAGTTCGGCGGGGTGTGGGGGGGGCAGTGACGTCAGAGGAGGCTGCGATGGTATATAGGAGATGAGCGTGCGCATCAGACGGTTGTATATTAGTATATTTGAATAGTGTGAGAACTGAAGTTTTTTGTGAACGTCAAAGGAACAAATATGCTACGTTTTACGATATTAGCCGCAGTGGTAAGTTTTTGAATTACCTAGTTTATATTTTTCGTATTTTCAGGATTTTCACTGAATGGGGAAAGGAAAATTCGATTTTAGTTTTCCTCCAGTTATTTTTCATCATTCGTCTTAAAGAGTGATGAAATATCATAGTTTGTGCATTAGTTTATTTATTGGAGCATTTGAGGGATTAACGTGTAACCTTAAATCCGTATTAATTTTCGTCGTTCAGTTTTTAACTGAAAAAAAAACGCTTTTTTGGTGATAATTTGAAACGACATTTTTTCACTTTATTTATCATCATCATCAGCCTTTAATGTTCCCACTGCTGGGACAAAGGCCTTCTCTCTATGAGAGGGATTGGGCTGTAATCCACCACGCGGGCCTATGTCTTCGATTATTTTTTAGTTCTAGGACATGCCGGTTTCCTCACTATGTTTTACTGCACCGTTTTTTAGGGCAGCGGTGATGAAATAAATTACACAAAGTAATGCGCCTGCCTGGGTTCGAATCACGGCTTACTGCTCGTAAGTCAGAGCTGCCACCACTGGGCCACCGCTGCTCTCTTTTGTTTATATTAAACTATAAATAAAATAGTGTAGATGTTATGCGGGATTTTATATCAGGCATGATTTTCAGGAAAAGACTAAATTGATTCAATATTTCTTCTATGAAATCCAGTTGTCTGTTAGTACGATATTATCTACCGCAAATACTATAAACTCACGACGTAAAACGTGGGCGATGATAATGTCGCCATTCCGTCTACAATAACGAATCTATTTCAATTCTTAGTTTAAGAATAACAATATAATCTTATTGAAGTAAGTACAATACTTATTGTATGGGCTTAGTCTTAATTTCTTTATCGACCTTAGATTGACTTCAATAACACGTCATTTATTTATAAATTTATTAATTTTACTTTAATATAAAGTGGCTTGCCAGAGAATGGGCAGCAGCGTTCTCTGTGCTTTTGTAACAACCATACTGCGATCGCCAATCCGCCTGCCAAGCGTAGCGATTATGGCAAAACACCCCTTATGTCAATGTGGCGTTGGGGGAGGCCTATGTCCAGCAGTGGTCGTCTTTCGGCTGAAATGATGATGATGATAAAACGGCTCAGTCTTACCAAGGGATATCGTATTACCTAGTACTAACTGGGTTGTGGAGGTCAGATAGGCAGTCGCTCCATGTAAAATACTGGTATTCAGCTGCATCCAGTCAGACTGGAAGGCGATCCCAACACAGTTGGGAAAAGGCTGGCAGATCATGAAAACTTTTAATATAAAACAACTGTTTCCCGAGTACATTAAGTTAAAGTAGGTAGAGATGTTTATGTAAGTATATTACCTACTCAAAAAAACTAGACATTTCTTATAATTCCAGATATAGATACTGATATGATTGTCTTTCGTATAAAATGCGAAAAGGCCCATTTGTCTAAGTAAGAGTTAGATAGTTTAAACTTTGAACTTACTTATTTAAGTTTTAATTTAATGAGAATACTTGTAACTAAAAACATAATAGTCATCAAGCTTGTTAATCCCTGAAGCATAAGACAAAGGTGTATCTGTGTAGGGTGTGTTTAAGTCCTATTTAATAGGGGGCGAGTTTATAGCCATCAATTGGGCACTAATTCGAACTTCGAGTTTCCTCAAGAATGCATGGAATTGCTCTCTATCAATTCTTTAATGTTTTAAAAAGTTCTTAAGCATTTACGAGCCTGGCTAAGTGATCAGTTATTGACAAAGCTAGTTATAACAATTTGTGTGTGTACTATAATACACAACACACATAGTATATGTAGATGAGTGTGTATGTGTGTGTGTGTGTGATAGATACACGTGAGTATAAACGTGATATATCTAATTATGGTTAAATTGATTTTGATGATAATAATTTATTATTTGCGGTACCTTTTTGTTGATGACCATTATGCTGTTTACACTTTGTATGCATTAATAAAGTAATGCATGATTTACGAGAATATAATGTCACTATTATGGTCTCATTAATCTTTTTTTTTCTATTTATATTTACCGAGTTCAAATATTTAATTTTGTAAGACTAGATCCATATACCTGTCAATTTTTAAAGTGTTCTGATGAAAAAATACTTTTTTTTTCTTTTATATTAAGTTTACCTGAATGTTGGTTTCAAATCATGGTCTACCTGTGTGCCAAGTTTGTGGTTGTTAAGGCGTGAAAAGGTAATAACAGGCAGACAGAGTTACTTTCGCATTTAAAATATTAGTATTATATGATAATTGAACTGGCATTTAAATCCATATTCAATGCCAGGGTTGTTATCATTAGAAAAGCGACTGATTTGTATTTATGACACACACACATACTTGTGAATTTCTAGAACCATCTATCACATATATCACAAGTTCTACAAGACCTTGGGGTCTTTTATTTGAATATTAAGTAGGATTCTTGGTTTTTAGTTTTAAATTAGTTAATATTTGTTTTTACATTTCATGTTGGTAATGATTTGTTAGTCATCATCATTTCGGCCCAGAAGTCGTCCACTGCTGGATATAGGCCTCCCCCAAGTGTCGCCACATTGACATAAGGGGGGTTTTGCAATAATCGCCACGCTTGGCAGGCGGGTTGGCGATCGCAGTACGGTTGTCACAAAAGCACAGAGAACGCTGCTGCCCATTCTCTGCTAAGTCCCTTAGTCGGCTCTTACGACACCCACGGCAAGATATGGGATGGTGTTATTCTTAACGTCCGACACCATACAGAACGCTAGTTAGTTATCTGGTTTATACAATATGAATAGATTTAAATTAAATTCTTTTACTTTTATGTTTGAAATTTTTTATTGTTAATCTTTTCTTGGTCTTTTATCCGTACTTCGTTATTAAAAAAACTTGTAATCGTCACGAATTTCTCAGAGGCAGTCTAAAGTCATGAGCCCGGTGGCAAGGAACTCGCATCCAATTAGGACAGAAACATAACTGGTGAAATATAGGTGCCTTGCTTACCCCTCGGGGACAACAGGCTTTATGCTAAATGTCTTATGTAAATAAGAACAATCTCGTGGCCGGAAACTAATGTTCCATCGCATCACTCGCATGCCCGGCCCGCGGCGCTCCAGGGCAAAACATTCAAACATTTGGTGGCTTATTATTATTTATTGTTATCGGTATAAATTTTATTAGAAGATAGAAGATATATTATAAAGATAATTTACATAGTTATTTGACAAAATATATATATTTAGTTGACAAAGCAGCCATAATGGAGCAATTCAAAGATATTTAAATTCACTGACAGACATCGCATAAACTAAACTGCTGGGTCAGAGGTACGAATTTTGCAAAATTTTAGAATAATTCCTTATAATTTAACGAAGGTGAGTACTACAGTAATTATTCTGAAAATTTGTTCCTTAAATGTTTAAAATATGGGATGCAGAAGCGCCATCATGGTAAAAGGATTAGTCAGGTACACTCTGCGTTACCGAGTACTAGCTGTCCACAGGGTTCGCCGGACGGACGCGATTTAAAATCGCAGTACCTACGATTTAGATTAACACCGCTCGGGGTGGCTCCTTTTCCCACCCCAAATAGGGGATAAAAATAATTATGTTTGCCATTTTTGCCGAAAGGAAGTCCCATCAGGCAGACGACTTCTGGTAGGAACAATAAATTATTATTAGACTTATATTGGCTTGTCTTAATTCATTGGGCACAGCACAATAATACAAATACGATATGAGAAATCAAGATGAAATGCTTGTGACTAAAAGAGTGATGGATATAAATGGAGAGGGAGAGGAAGACCAAAGGAAAGATGGATGGATTTTGTAAGGAATAATATGAAAGAGATAGGTGTAAATGATGCCGTGATTGTATGATAAGGGAGAATGGAAGATGAAAACGTGTTGCGCCGACCCCAAGTAGAAAGAGACAAGAGCAGGAATATGATGCGACCTAAAAAATCAAACCCGTGGATCGGAGAGTAAAGAGTAGCTTCAGAAAATACTACTATCAATTAGTTCATCATCATCATCATCATTTCAGCCGAAAGACGTCCACTGCTGGACACAGGCCTCCTCAAAGTGCCGCCACATTGACATAACATGGGGGTTTTGCCATAATCGCCACGCTTGGCAGGCGGGTTGGCGATCGCATTACGGTTGTTACAAAAGCACAGAGAACGCTGCTGCCCATTCTCTGGCAAGTCCCTTAGTCGCCTCTTACGACACCCACGGGAAGATATGGGATAGTGCTGTTCGTATTTTATTTTATTAGTTACCTATATAAAATATAAAAGGAGGCTTATGTAAATCAGATAGCATCCTACTTGATAATAATTACTATTCGTCTCAATTAACACTTATTACAACGATCACTAACCCGCTTGTCAAGGCGATGGAATTAATTAAATATTAATAATTAATACGTAATTAATACGCTGACGACATGGTTGGCAGAGTGGCTAAGCGATGGATTGCTGCGCTGCGTGTCACGGGTTCGATCCCCGCACGGTACAAATATTTGTAAGGCCTACAGATAGTTGTTCCGGGTCTGGCTGTTTGTGTATGTGAGTTTAAATGTTTGTAAACGCACCCACGATACATGAGAAATTTCTAGTGTGGGGTGAAAAGGGCATGTCCTTAAATTATGTAGGTAATAATGCGAACATAGGCTAAGTATTCTGTGACATAGGTAACGATTTCCAACTTTTTGGCCGCATGGTGGATTACCGCCCGTACACAAGACACAAGTCTTCTTTCTGTGTCCCAGCAACAAAAATAAACACGCCAGTGATGGGATTGATATTACGTTATACGGCTTGCGCATCCAGCACCTTCTTCTAGGTGATGGTAAACCTACCATAAATGCGTTTGCTCTACAGCGTCAATTCTTCCGATAGCTTTTAATAAGTGAATTTCCACGTACCTAATATTGTATCTTCAAATAGAAACCAGTAACGATAGATTTGTTTCACAATAATTTTGGGCTGAATTCCGACATTTTTGCTTGTCAACTGACAATATTGACAAGTCCGAAGGACTGGAACAATAGACACTGACTAAGTTGTAGTAACCATCAAAAAGAACAGATTATTTGAGGTTTGTTTGCAAAATAAAAATGTTATTAGTAAAAAGAATAAATGCTACAAATACTTTTGGAAGTACCTAATACTGATCGAATTTGTCACCACGACCTTGTCGTGACCAAATAATCGAATCCAATATGACACCAATTCATTAGCACGAAATCGCACTTAAAACAGCTTAGCTGTTTCTGAGAAATAACCAAAAAGACAAACTAAAACCTGCTAATTTTACTTCCGCTCCTTGAAATAAATAGATAAACTAAATATTAGTGGTCGTTTCCTTAATATTCATGTAACACATCTCTGCAATGGTCTATTCTTTGAATATCTTCCTCAGAAAACATGTTTTTGTTTTAAAAACGAGTCCTTTTGTTTACTTCGACTTGTTGTAAAACAAGTGTCTTCGAAGGTAATGTGTTAATGAGCTAATAACTGAGAAGTTGGAGTAGAGAAACGATACTTTTTCTTGTTTGTGTTAATGAAGAGTTCCGGATAAGGACATACTTGCTACTCTTTTTTGTTGTAAGTGGTATTATCAATGTTTATGAGAGACTTGCAGCTGAAAAAGTTGTGAATTTGAAATACCATCGTGGCAGCAGATTGTATTTATTGCTACTGCTAATTATTCTCAAAAGGCTAGGTAGATGATGATGCCATTGTTATGTAGGTAATTTGATCCGTTTTCAGCCCAATCAGATGCAGCTTCGAATTTGAATACAAACATTCTGATAAAACAATACTTATAGTAGTCTCGAAATAGTTTTATTTGATTTTTAAGGTATATAAAAAGGTCTTATAAAAAAAATACCAAATATCTGGTACCCAAAGTTTTCAGGCAATTTCTGATATCAATAGGCTGAATAATTGTCTGGGAGGGACAATGAAGATGATGCTTAATTTTTTTTTAATAATTTATCGTCACGAAATTAAGCCTCATAAAGTTAATGTGCGTCATCAATTCATCATTCTCAATAAAAAGTTACCACAAGTTATAATTATTGCGATATCAAAACAACACGAATTTAACCTTACAATGAAAAACTAAATAATGGACATTACAATAATAAGAACATCAATCAATATTTTGTGAATATCCGTGAAACTAATCACCTTTTAAACAAAAAACATTAGTCATCTTAGCTCATCATCGGTTTTGGAATCCCGTACCAAAATACGAAATACCGAATCCTATATATATGCCATCTGGCTGTCTCTCTACCGTGAAACCGTTGCAGTCTTTCTTTTATTGTGTAGCCATTTCAAACTGTCAGTCAAACAAATCAGGAAGAAATTCTCTTAGCTGTCTTGAAAACTATTTAAAAGAGAACAAATATGATTTCAAAGCAGTTAAATGAACTTATGTATGAGTTTGGTTGTTTGTCTCTTACAAAAAGGAAAATAAACGTAAATGTAAATAGCAATATTTACAAATGATTTTGTATGGAAAAGATGACAATATGACAACCGGAAAAAGAACTGCCAAATTGGCAGTCTCGCTATTTCAAAGACTACAGTTATTATTATTTTGTACGGAACACTTTGAGAATTAACGAGACGGTGCACATCAGTTTTTGTCGCAAAATGTAGAATTGAATTAAGTTTTTTAAAACCATTCTCCTAGGTATTGGCTGTCATTCTTTAGTCTGAAAATTGATCTTTGTATTTTACGATCAAAAAATTTAATTTATTTTCACTTAAACATTATGCATTGTGCTGTTGCGTTATCACTTCTTTTATATGTAATTTTGAGGTGGAAGTGACAGGTAAGTAAGCGATACTATTGAGGAGAAAGGCAGCACGATGTATTTGCGAGGAGTACTGTCGTGAGCTATCGCCGACATCATTAGTTACGGCAGCTTTCCGGGAGATGCATTGTCAACAATATGCGTTAACAGGAATACCTTTACGAGTAGGAGTCTTAAGTGAGGCAATGTCTGTAAATACCCACGCCAAAACGCTCCCAGCTTCACACCGACAATGACGTGTTACGAGGGAGTATTTTAGCTACTTTAAATATTAGAAATGGGTGATAGACAAGCTCTAATATTTTCCATATTCTCCGCCTTATCTGAAGGATTACTATGACATCATAGAACATTATTATTTCATTCTTATTCCAGAGTGGGGAAGAAATGGAGCTAGACGACATGTATAGCTTTGTCTTTTTACCACCCTGGAATATAAGAATGAAACAATAATGTTTTAGGACGTCATGGTAAGCCACCTGAATTTTGAACAACATGTAATCGTGCCACTGATGAAGATTGGAAGTCTTTTATAACGACGTTCATAAATTCCAGATTCTCAATCAGCCTCGAATTTTGAAAATCATCTAAGCATGTCTTCTGCACATCACCTCCAGGAAACAGGAAAATATCATATCTATCTATAAATATCTATTTTATCTGACTGTCAATAAACTAGTGTTGAAATGATAAACGCGATGAAGGAGACAGCTCGCTTTATTTCTTGAAGTTCATTCATATTCATAAGTGCCATCGTTCTGTTCCTGATGACCTTCGAGCGTACCTTGGGGCTAATGGGTGGTTCGATTCTGCTATTATGATGTTCGTGCTGGTTGAAAGGACCGATCAATTTCTTTTATAATCTGGGACTGGGTATTCGTGAGCCACAGTATTAATTTAGCAGCATTTGAAGTTCGGTTCTGATCTATATCTCTATTAAACAGTCGTTTTTCGTGTAACTGCTTAGTATTTTTATAATATTCTAAACTCTAAATAGGATCAAAAAGGATTTTTCTACTTCATCTATAGAATGTATTACGGAAAGTCCTAAAATCTATGCGAATCAGGGCCAGGGGTTAGTGGTTAGTACAAATTAAATTAGAATTCAATGAGTTAAAATAGGATTTGTAACACTAAACTGAAAATTTTATTTTAATTGATGTTCGAATCAAAGTTCTTTTAGGTCATGATTGTAACTGTCTTCTAATGCGTCATTACTTTTTAAATGTCATTAATCATCACATTATTATTATAGCTAGCCCATACTTTCCCACTGGTGGGCAAAGGCCTCACTCTATTCCTTCCAACGGTCACGATTCTGTGCTACTTCTTTCCAATTCTCCAGTTCGTTCGGCATCTTCTTCATGGTCTGCCGCGATCTCGTGTCACTTTTTCAGGGCACCAATCCTGTACTTTGCGAGAATCTCATTATTTTCCAAAAATGTGTTTTTTTTTTGTGAATGATATCTCGCAGTACAACCTAGGAGGTTGTCCTCTGCTTAGCCGGACTATCCTGTGGGTGCCTTAAGTGTAAGGCCTTCAGCCAGGGCATAAAAACTACTTAAGTACAAAATAAGTGACTACACGCTAAAGGCATCGCCTGTGGGGTACGAGCCTCGGCTTAGGGCGTCGCTGGGGAGGACAGCGTGGGGACAGGCTGGATCTGAATAATATCATTATTTAGGGGCTTATTTAAAACTACTGGCACAGCATCGCGGGTTGGTTCGAGCGAGGGTCGGGGAGGAGAAAATGAAGTGTTCAAAAATCGTCATTTTTATACAGGGGGGAAAGCTACCGAAGCTAATTTGGCGTCGCATCGCTGTACCTTCCACCTTGTAGAGACACTAAGATGTCTACATATTTGTCTTTTGCCACCTGCGAAAAAAGTTCTACCTACCTACCTTTCTGGCACCTCCATAAAAATCAATTGCTCTTAGTATTATATAAACACTAACCCAAATAATCGTTAGATTATTTACGTAGATATCGTTCTGTATTGAAAATCCACATTCACTATAAAACCGTTGTAATCGGTCTGGTCTAGAATTACGTTTACTTACACAGAATGCTAATTGATTATACAAGGTCGAATTTAGGCGGTCTTGAGCCACAAAACCAGATTTTTTCGCCTTTCACATATTTTTTACGCTAAAATCTTTCATTATTATTCAGATTCTTGCAATCCTTACCTGTGTCCATACATTTTTACTCGGGATAAGCTTTGTGGATTGTAATCAGAGACATTTCAAGTTTTCCAAATCCATTTAAGACTCTAGGATTTGTTCACTTAATAGCTCAGAACTTCATAGGAATTGGTCACTAAAGCCTAAGAGACATTTTTGCTAAAAATCAAAACAGTTCTGGTGAGTTTTTGCATACCTAGTTCATATATATCAGTATCAATAGAATTTGCCCCTGTTTCTACTTTACATGTAAAGTTTATTGAAAAAATAATTCAACAAGAATCCACTCCACAAAGTCCGCTGTTCTCATAGCCACGCAACTTGCTTGCATTATTGCCCGTTCAAGTTCACGGCTCCAAACCAGTTTGAAGCTCTTGAGCCACGCAGTGATTTGTGCTTTTTGTGGCACCAGTCACCTTTCTCATGCTCTTACGTCACTACCTTTAAATCAAACTTGTTACGTGTATTTGTGTAAGTGTTTTTTACTTGAGGATGCGTTTTGATTCATCGGAAGTATGTTTTGCTTGAGAAATAGTCTAATTTGTTGGTAGTTGTTTGGATGGTATGGCAAGAAAGGAGGTGTCTGATGAGACGATACGTAATGGAGAAGTATGGAAGAAGAAGACATGCTGCATCGACCCCAAATGAATTACGATAAGGGCAAAAACATGATGATGATGAGTTTTTTGAAAGTTTTTCTCCCAATTTTCCAACCTGCGTTCTAAAAGTGATGATTACTGGTATAGAAGTTGAAGTAAAAATATCTGTACGTAAGCGAGGAACCATAGCAATTAGTGAAGTCCTATGCATGAATTCGAGGAAATCAGAAAGAGTTCCATGTAAAAGCAAGCACATAACACAGTAAATACATAATAGCAGCGGACCCCTTCCGATTTACTGACATCTCCTTGAGGCGCGCGTGAAGACGAACGCACATAAACACGGCCTGTCATTATAAGACGGACGGACGGCGAGCTAACCCATTACTCACCGTCAGCAAGATAGACCTTGGCAGTAGTAAAATTGGCACTAGAATTCCACCTATTCTAGAGATAAGCAAGTATAAAACCGTCTAATTTATATTGTAGCTAGACAATATATTTCCAAAATACAAAGGTCAACCGGATCGACATTTTTAAAAAAAGGTTATAATCAATTTGGTTAAAAGAAATAAAGAGTTTGATAAATATGCGTTGGTACCTATCTAACATAACTAATGATACAGGATCTGGGAAGGTTAGAGATCAGGAACAGACGGAAGACAGGTGGTTTGCGGATAAAAAGCTCTTAAATATGTTTAGATATATTCAAGAGTTTTTATAGGTTACATTCTGAGTAGTCAGAGTAGAGGTTAGTCAGAGCTGTATCTAATATACATTTCGCCAATTATGTTCAATCAAGTCCTATGTCATGGGGGCGAGCCTATTACCATCAACCGGACACGGATACAGCCTTTGTGGTTGTATTGATAAATTCCTGATAGAAGAACCCAATAACAACTTGCCTGACCCGGGAATCGAACTCTGGACCTCATATTCTGCAGTCGCAATTGCGGACACTAGATCCACGAGGCAGTCTTGCGAAAACAAGTACTGGAATAGTAAAAAATGAGTTATAAGTTAACTAGCTGTCCGGCGCAACTTCGTTTGCGTCAGATTTTCCCCGTTTTCGCAAAATTTTTCATTGCTGCTACACTCTTATTGTTCGTAGCGTAAATGAGCTATTGAACACTGAAATAATTTTTCAAATCGGATCCGTAGTTTCGGAGCCTATTCAATGCAAACAAACAAATCTTTCCTCTTTATAATATTAGTTTAGATAAATAGTTGATCTGCGTGCTAATCTTTCCAAGAGATGTAGTTTCTAGTTCTCAGAGAGTGATCTTAGATCTCTAATATGAAATCGAAAAAAAAACCGTTACTTATTCTGTTGTTTACGGCTCTCAACTTAATTTTAATAAATTAAAGAAACAATTTTAAGAATCTGAGTATTTTTGAACAAAAATAAGATTGCTTTAATTGTAATTCTTTAACTGTTTTTCTTGCTTTAATGTTCACATAATTATGTTCAGACACGTGTCTGAGGAATTTTCCACCTAAAATGCTAATATCGGATTTGACTTTGAAAAACGTAATGAAATAGTTTCATCTTGTCCATGTGAATGTTAATTGTTGTGTTTTTTATTAGCATTTTTTTATTTTATTATTTCGGTGATCTATTTTAGGATTGGAAAGGCATGGAGACAAATAAAAAAACAAACCAATTAGAATTAAATTGCTTTGACCGCAGCTTAGGTCATCGCTAAGTGATATATACCTACAATAATCTGAATGAATATGTTATTTTAATTCACCTTTGGCTTAATAGGTTTTCCTCATTAGAGTCACGAGTAGGAAATAATAAAACTACAAGTGGACATATAAGCGTAACCTCCGCGCTATAGTCTATCAAATGGCCTAAACAAAAAGGTTGGTAACAAAGTAATTAGTTATAATTATATATTTAATTAATTAAGGAATTATTGTTTTGCCATATGTGTGTATGTATGTATTTATGATGGGTAATAGAGAAGTATGGAAAAATACATGCTGCGATGACCACAAATAAATTGGGATAAAAGCAGGAATATGATGGTGATGTTTGTTATAGTGAAATCAGACACAAGTGATAATTAAACGCTTCATAAAATTATTACCGAATCTATATCTATACTAATAATAAAGCTGAAGAGTTTGTTTGTTTCTTTGTTTGGTTGTTTGAACGCGCTAATCTCAGAAACTACTGGTCCGATTTGAAAAATTCTTTCAGTGTTAGCTGCCCATTTATCGAGGATGGCTATAGGCTATATATCATCACGCTACAACCAACAGGAACGGAGCAGCAATGAAAAATGTTGCGAAAACGGGAAAAATGTGACGCAAACGAAGTTGCGCGGGACAGTTAATATGATATAATTATAAGAAGAGAAAAGAAAATAACCTAATAAATAAAACTAGTTAGGCAAGCAGCAATCTATAATATATAATACTAGTTAATCTACTTATATAACCACCAACCAACTATATCTATTCCCTCGAAAGAGTTCAGCTGAAACTGTAAACTCATCATCATGTTTCTGCCCTGGCCCATTCTACTTGGCGTCGGCACAACATGTTTTCTTCTTGCATTTTTCTTGTCAGACTTCACGGCTTCATTTACTCCTAAAAAAACTGTAAACGATTAGGTATCATAAAAAACAAATGCCTACAGTGGATTCATCAAATTGAGTTTTTTAAATCAAGTATAAGTTGCCTTAGTATTTCTACTATCAATGTTTTAGCATACCTATTTATATGTTATCTTAGCCCGTTATGGCATTAATAGTATTCATAACTACGGAACTACATCCTCGGCCTTTGTGGTGACATCGAGTTCTATTAACGTAACGTACCTTGACCGCCTGCTTATGTATTATGTGGGGTATATGAGTGACGTTACATCATGCTGTATGCTTCGTGATAGGAGCTGAATTCAAGGGTTTTATTTTCTTGAAATTCAGTCCGAATGAGAGCAACGGCGGTCTAGTGGTGGCAGCCCCGACTTACGAGCAGTAAGTCGTGAATTCGAACCTAGGCAGGCGCATTACTTTGTGTAATTTATTTCATCACCGCTGCCCTCAAAAACGGTGAAAGAAAACATCGAGAGGAAACCGGCATGTCCTAGAACTAAAAATTCGAAGACATGTGATATCTACAAACCCGCACTGGGCCCGCGTGGTGGATTACAGCCCACTCCCTCTTATAGAGAGGAGGCCTGTGTCCCAGCAGTGGGAACATTATAGTCTGATGATGATGATGATGAATCAGAATGAATTGAAGAATTATTGATTGCTTTTAATTCAGTCGTTAAAGAGTAAAAGGTAAGTAGTAGTAAAAGTCGCAGGTAGTGGTCCGAAATTCAGACAACCAGTCTTAGCAAGGTAGGTATATCGTTTTACCCAGTACTAACTGGGTTGTGGAGATCAGGTAGAAAGCCCCTCCAATTAAAATACAGGTATTCAGCTGCATCCAGTTAGACTGGAAGCCGACCCCAACATAGTTGGGAAAACTTTAGGCAGATGATGATTTTATTGAAATTCAGTGATGTATAGGTATATATTATATTAGGTAATAATGGTAACAAGCTAAAATACTCAGACAGTTACACGAATAATTATATCCGTTTCTGAATGCAGACGTGTGGAGCTCTAAAAATAAAGGAACAGTGGGTAACTCAGAATAAGAAGAATAAATTAGCAAACCAGGCATTATACACACATTGCCAGGGCTGCGGACTGTTCGAAAGAGATACCGTGGCCCTGGAACACAAAGGGCTAAGAACATGGATGGGTTTTAGTCAGTCAATTCTGACACTCCCTTCCGCTCCGCCCAGAGCGGGAGAAGACATTTGAAGATTTCCCATCCGAAAAAAAAAACGCATTATACACATCAATGAAATATATCTCACAGAGCGAGAAAAACAAGACTCATACTAAGATTTCCTTGTTGGTGAACATTTATAATGAGCTAGTTATAGCTAATTAGAAAAATCAAGACCCTGAGGATTCCACTGGAACGGAATTTGACTGGCAAAACGAATTTTTGAACCTTGGTTACCGAACTGAATAAGAAAACCTAGTTTTCCGTATTGTAGACATAATAATTAGTCATGTATTTGCTAAGTCAATTAGCGCAGGTCTAGTTTTAAGCAAAGCTAATCTAGACTTGTTTGTTCTAGCCGCGTCGAAGGTCTCTTCTTGACAATAGATAAAATATAAAGAACTAGCTGTCCCGCGCAACTTCGTTTGCGTCACATTTTCCCCGTTTTGGCAACATTTTTCATTGCTGCTTCACTCCTATTGATCGTAGCGTGATGATATATAGCCTTCCTCAATAAATGGGCTATCTAACACTGAAATAATTTATCAAATCGGACTAGTAGTTCCTGAGATTAGCGCGTTCAACCAAACAAACAAACAAACTCTTCAGCTTTATAGAAGATTAGAATATAATATATAGATAATATTTATTATGTAGACTGCTGAGCTGAGCATGAGTTCCTGGGTTCAAATCCCTGGTCGGGCAAAGTGTTATTGGGTTTTTTTCATCGAGAATTTCTCAGTAGCAGCCACGAAGTCTGGATTTGCCGGCCGGGTTGCTGGCAATAGGTTCGGTACCATATCATGGGACTTGAACATTACTGGTAAAATATAGGTGTACTATTAGGTACATCTGCCCAACCCTTAGGGGATTTCAGTCGTAATATTATGTTAAGCTAATATTTATTATGTAACCAAAAAGCACTTAAATGTGTTGTTAGTAACAGCTAACTAATTTATAATCTTAACTCCCGGATGAGAAGACAAATAGAAGTCATCTTCATGTTTAAACTTTATTCATTATACATGTAAATTGCTTTAAAAAATACACACGTGTTTTATCTATAATAATGTAGGTACAATATACTCGTAATCGTGTATCATCGCTAACCGCAATATTGGTGATCTAAGTAAAAAACTTGAAAATTATACCTGATCTTTATTTGTTCGTTTATTTTGAAACGTTTTTTTGGGTCAGCCATAGATTTTTTTAACATTGGTGATCTTTGAAAAAAAACTTAAAAAATTTTTTTTTCGTTTATTGCTAAACGGCTTTTGGGTATTTATTATCAGTCATTGATTTTTTTTTAACTATAACGCATTTTTGAAGGTGAGGTAATGACAGTTAACGTCAGTGGCGTGCTTAGAGGCCAACAGTACGGCAAGCTCATAAGGGAAGCAGACTCTTCAGAAATCCCAACATCATGAAGACTAGTAGGTATGTTATAAGGACAAGCCCAGTTTGTAGGCTTGTATGAAAGTACCGCTACTAGTCGAGGCTAATATGTCGTGTATGTTCGACATAATAGCCTTTTAATTTGCTGTACTGGTTGGAATATAGGATTCAACTTAATTGTCTCATACAAGGCATTAAGGTCTTGGATAGACTTCTGATAGTTTTTTATAGGAAGCAGCTATAAAATTAGTTGTTGTTAGTCGAAGTATTTTTTGTATAGTCTGATGATCTTTAAGCCTGCTATTATCTTGGTTAGTTTTTTTTCAATGCCCTAACGATCTCTTGTCTGTGATTTAAATACATAATAATTTAACAGTTATTCAAACCAAATAGAATAAAAACTAAAATATCACGTCATTGTAACTGAATACTTTTGTAAAGAAATAACAAATTAATTATTGTAATTTGATATGCGTATTTTTTTATTGTCACAAGTGCTTTACCAAAATTAAAAAAAAACAAAACTTGATGGACGTTTATAAGGCCTTTGGCATTTAAAAATAAGTTTTTTTTTAGCTTCGTTGTAAGACATTACAATTGATTGTGAATGAATACAAATATAATAAAACTTAATAACCCATACATGAAAATGTTTTGCTTATTATGTAGTTGTCAGAAATAATCCTGCGGTACAATAATATTTAAATCTCCAAGTCACGATGCGTAGCGAATCTCCTTTGCCTCATGTTAGCCTGGTAGTAGGCTGCTGTGTTCAAAGCAAAGTCGGTCAGGTTTGCAGGTTGCTACAGTTAATATTGTGCTAATACAACATGCATTTTGTGAATATTTTAGTAGGTAGATAGGTACAGCAAAACATGGCGTGTGGCAATTATATTGGTCTTGTTAATGTAAGGAAGAGCATGCATTTTCAAACGGGGTATTTCCCAAAACTTGTCATTTAGAATTTGAATATGATGGTCAAGAAAAAGGTTGTAAGGCAACCTAAAATTAAATCAGAGAGAATCTGAATGAGAAAGAGAATCTAACGTCGTATAAATGAATCATCCACCAACCCGCTTTAGTGGATCGGTGGAGCACATTCCCCATGTGTTACGGCCGTGAAAAATTTGTAGGCTGATTGCCTGATTATGCTTAATGCTTAATAAAAAAAAAAACAATCGTATTATGAGTATTACCCCTCTACAAGATTTAAATAGTGACATGGAATGCATGATGAACTCATTATTTTTAATGCATAATTAGTCATAGAAAACTTGACATACATCTTGTTTTACCAGATAACCTACTGCATTTTTATGCTAAATAAAAAAATATAATATTCAATTATACGTCTTATTAAAAAAAACACGTCACCGGTCATCGATTCGTTTATTTTTCAATGAAACTTGGTCGCGTGTTTTCCAGAATTTAATAAATTAATATTAAATCATTTAATTTAATTAACATCGGATTTAGTTTTTGCCAACAATCTGCTATGACGTGCATTCTTGATTATAATATTTTTATTATGTTCAAAGATCAATCAGACCGATTAAAGTTACGATGATAATGCAATACTGGCAATACGACTACTAAAAATATCCTCGATGTTGTTGATATTTTTATTATTTCTAGATTGTGAACCGGGGTGGATAATGTATTATCACCGCGAAAATGTGACCGGGACAGACAGCAAATCATCAAGCTCAAAGGCTGTTTAAAATTTGAAGTCAGTCATCGGCACTTTTTCTCGCAAATCTTCGGAAATCCCAAGTCTACAAAGCGTGGTCACAGAATAAATAGTACGCATGGTGTTGATGAGAATCAAAGGATTCAAGTTGAAAAATCGATGACCAAAGACCAATCCACGTAGCATTGCCTAGAAAAGACGAAAATGTAGGGAACGGTGAACTAAACGAATGAGTATATAAGCTACTATCTTACCCATAAATTGAATATAGAACGTGATGCACTTAAATGTAATGAACGGTATAATTATGTTGTTACTAGCACACAAAGAACATAGTAATGATATGAGTATAAGATTTATAAGGATAAGATATGCGATCCAGTAGCAAGCGTAATGAGGACTATGTAGCATTCCTGAGTTGTGATATAGCAGTGAAAGAAAGTCTAAGTCTAAGAATATTGAGGCATAGTAAAAATACGATGTGATTATAATTAATTTTAATATTAACGAGATCAATCTGTTGAGATTATTAGTATTATCGTATCCTAATTCTAAGTGAATACCCAGATAGATTGCATAGAAGTCCGCCATTCTTCTTTAATAAAATAACGTTATCAGACCATATGATTGTATGAACATAGACGAGACAAAAGAAGAATGTCAGAATAGTAGCAGGTTGCGTTCTGAAGGTTTTTCTTAAACTCTAGAAAAACGGCGTGAGTTCATGTGTGTATTTTTTATTTATTTAACAATTTATGTACACACTTAATACAGAGAAGAAGAAAGGAACAGAAAATAGGTACAAAGGTAATGCTTATTTCTAAAGAAATCTCTTCCAGCATACCTGCGAAAGGAGATATTAAAAAAAAGAGATGCAGACATAGTGTGTAAAAGATAAAGAGAGAATTGAATACATAAAACATAAAGCAAATAACTATAAAGTGTATGTACGAGTATGATCCCAAAAGTATTCTCGATGCAGCAAGGAAATTAATGAAATTAAGGATGTTATTAATCTTATATATAAAATTGTCGTGTCGCAATGTTAGTTACCATACTCCGCCGAAACGGCTGAACCGATTTTAAATTGTGTGCATATCGGGTAGGTCTGAGAATCGGCCAACATCTATTTTTCATACCCATAAAACACATCAACATTTCCAAGCAAACGAAGTCGCGGGCAGCAACTAGTAAGATACATATTTTATCACCTTATAAGCGACCTGAGTGACTTTCTGAACCATGGACCTTATTTGCAGACATTCAAAGATCAATTAATTTATTATAATGCATAACGTAAATATTATCACTGTATTACAGAATAGCATTGAGAACAATGTGACGTTGTTAACATATCCATAAAAATAACTTGTAAATGATATCCAGTTAATTAATTGATGAATCTAGTGATTCTCGGAAATAATGATTTCAACCAATATAGACGAACGATAAAAATAAAAACCGGCCAATTGCGAGTCGGACTCGCGCACGAAGGGTTCCGTACCATTATTTATAAAAACGAACAAAAAATCACTTTTTTGTATGGGAGCCCCACTTAATTTTTTTTTTCTGTTTTTAGTATTTGTATAGCATCAACAGAAATACATAATCTGTAGAAATTTCAACTGGCTAACTATCACGGTTCATGAGATACAGCCTGGTGACAGACGGACGGACGGACGGACAGCGAAGTCTCAGTAATAGGGTCCCGTTTGACCCTTTGGGTACGGAACCATAACAAATGCACTAAATGAATCTGTTTAAACAACACTCTTTGAAAATAAAGGTAGTAAGCCAACTTTTGATGAAGACGAGGATACGGTAATTAAAAAAAAAGCTGCATGGGTTGTATGAAGTATGATTCAAAAGAAAAAGGACTAAATGAGAGAGTGACGACTGATAGGGAAAAGGTAAGAAATAAACGTGGTGTGCCAGCTGCAAATAATATGAGAACACACCTGAAAGATGATGAAGTGAATATAGTAAAGAATTAATAAGGCGCAATTAACATGGATGCAGTTGAAAGTTCACAAATAATAATTCATATATACAATACTGTAGAGTATTGAAGGCCATCAGTTTATGCAATCAAGTGACTAAACAATTTAGACATTTTCTCTAGAAATCTTACATCAAAGAGAAAAAGCAGTAAAATCCTTATAAGATGACGACTAGTCATGAAATAAATGGTGACAATGATGAAAGTGTGATAAGTGAAGATAGCTCGTTTTGTGATAAAAATTCAGTCATGAACTTTATGTTGCAAGGCATAAACTTCAAGGTTTATTGGCACAGACATATTCAATTTCTATTGCATCGATATTATTTTATATCTAACGACAAGACGACCATGTTCCTTCTCTATAATATATGAGAAGAATTTTCTTGTAGAATCATTAATTTACAGTAGAGAAATAAAAGTTGAAACTTGAATAACACGTTATCCAAGTCAGGCTTAGTACATGAGACAAAAAACAAGTTTAGAGGATAAGAATAGAAAATAAAGGAAGCATTATGAGCAAGATGTGGAAGGATTTATAAAGGTCAAACACAATAAACATATTAAGCACAGAATTCATTCATACATGATTTTTTCCAATGGGGATAGGCGTAAACTAAAGCTACCACCCACTAGGATTCTTACATACTCCTTTTTTTAACTACAATGGGTATGGAAACTGTGGAACTAATGGCGCCACCATAGCTGGTTCCAAGCATCGTCATTGGTTGAAAATCTGGTAATGTCATTTTATATTTCAAAATAGCTCGACCTCATTGGTCAGATTGAGACCCAGCTATAGTCGTGCCATCTACAATTAGCTTTTAACGGTCTTCCCCACTTAATATATTGATATGAAAAATCTTAAATCCGTAGTTATAAACAAATGTGACAAACGAACAGATAGATGAATAAATATCGAACAGGGCGCTGATCTCACCACACATATTTATCAAAATATAACTTTGTATCAAAACATCCTGCATCTAAATATATTAACATAAGAAACACGTGTTCAAAATCAGACGTAGTATTAGTTTATTAATTCTCTACTATCACATCATCATATTTATTTCTACGGAGGCTAACGTGCGCATTCAAGTGTAAAATGGTTAGTGTCAATATGAATATTATGACGTCATCCCTATCCTATGCATGTTGTTGTGAAATAGCATGAATTATGTTAAGGCCACGGTATGCTCATTGAAGTGAGTAGTAATGTGTGGTGTTATCTATCTTAACTTGTTTTTGCACAATATTTTTGCGGGTAACTATTTTAAAAGTTGCACATTGCTGATAAATGGCATGCAATTTCGTTAGAACAGTTTTGCAAAGTTTTGCGAAAATGCTCAGAACGGTGTGCAGGAAAACTTCGTGAGTAAAACTAGTGGCATTCACTACCAACTTGCACTGGACTCTTGTGACCCTCTCACAGCGCCGAAGAGTTTCCAGAGATGGGAACAAAGAAGGCTTATTAAGCGAAAGTCAATGCCAAAAAAATGCTTGTTGAAAACTAAAATATATTTCGCAAGATCCTTAAAACGGGTTAGCTAATTTCGCAGCTGCTTCTTACTTATCTATTAAAGTGGTTTCGTGGGACATTCGTCATTCATGTTAACTATTTGAAGCATCATGTTTATTCACAAAACAAATAAGATCATCATCTCAAAGTAAACAGCTAATCTTCTAATATCAATTTCAAAGTCCGGTTGTTAATGAACCGGCTGCTAAGCCCATCCATGACTCAGCTTTGTAGTAACTTATTATTTTGGGATCATCTCATATTATACCTTATTATAATAGTGTAACCTTGAAACACATTAGGATCCTGCTTGGCATTGTAATTTATCTTGTTATTAGTAAGTAAGGATGATGAAACTTTGATTGTATTTGATAAATTGGTATGCATTTTTTCATCAGCTGTTGCTTTGTTATGTAAATTGGAAGAAACTAAATGTGCATTGTTACTTGTTGCACTATTGAAACAGTTTTTTCTATTGTTTGGGAAGGTTTTAGCTTCGACAGCACGAGCAGCTTCGGCAGCAGCGACTTGTGCGTTTCATTTTATAAATAGTATATCATTTGGAATCTCGTACATCTACTGCTCCAGTTCAAGATTGTTACTAATAACTTAGCTTTATTTTTGACCTAGTTTATGACGTCATGTTCTACCTAAAAACAACATCAACAATTTTCTCATCACCTGCTGCTACTTCATCCATACTTAAATCTTGATTTCCTCTTTTCCAGGTGGTATTCGCCTCTGGCGCGCCCCAGACCAACTTTATCTTCAAGAACGACATCACACCTGAGGAGGCACAAGGGTACCTCAAGCAGCTGCCTTTTACCGAGCCTCAGCTCTCTGGACGTACCGCTGTCCTGCCGCTGGTAAGCCTTAGGACGCTTTTCGGTTATCAGAACTAGTCATAAAGAATAGCATAGCCATAGTGTAATGACGACAGTCAGTTTGTCTGATAGCGGCTTAGCGAAGCTTCCCGACGTACGTACCGCTCTCCTAATCCTGGTAAACTAGCCAAAAGATTCTTGTATAGCCTGGTATGGTTGTGATTTTGTGGATTCCGTTCTAGTCGGGTAAATATATATTGTTATTCTGCCCTCTTAATTGAACAATAGTAATTTAAATTACGGAAATACTGAGGTTACTGAATTTTCAGTTACAAGGGCGTATTTATAAGATGTTTTTAATTTTTTGGATATCTGGGGACCCAATAAATATGACTGCTTACGGTTTATCTCAAGAGCGTGATTCGGTATCACCTGACAGGTTAGAATGAAACATGCACATATAAAACCGTTAGCAATCATAACATAATGTCTTCTTCTCATGAAAGTTTTAGTGGACCAATGCAAATGGTCGAATTTATTGGATGTCTATTTGTTCTAGGTCCGTTACGATGACCCTAGGTTTCGTTCCGCTGAAGCTGGCCCATCCCTTGGCCACTACTGGAGGAACGGACAGGAGATCCAGAACACAGACGACTACGTTGAGGAGGTAATTATATTTTTTACATCTATCGTCTGAGTAGCTACAATCGCTACACGTAAAATTCTGGTATGCAGTTTCATCCGGTTGGACTGGAAGCCGGTCAAAAAAGTTAGAATGATGAAGGTGAAGCGTCATCTAAGTTTGGGCAAGCTTTGTACTAGATAATTTGTTTGAGATTTGCCGTATTTCCGCCAATAATAAACATATTTTTGCATATATTGGTTAATCAAGATAGTAACTGCGTCCTACTGATGTATTTCATCTAAACTAATATTATAAATAGGATATTATAAGGAGGTTTGATTGTTTGTTACGATTTATCTCAAATACTACTCCACCGATTTAAAAAATCTTTCACCATTAGAAAGCTACATCTTTACCGAGTAACATAGGCTATATTATATCGCAATTTTCGCGGATGAAGTCGCGGGCGAAGTGCTAGTAGGTATTATATTACAGTGTGAGGGTGACCGTGTATAACAGCACATATCTAGCTAGTATTTTTGTATGTTAGGTTCGGATTCTTCCCTAACTAGATGCAGTTGGCAGTATTCTACATGGGGCCATTATCTAACCTCCTCAGTCCAATAATTGGGTAACACGATAGAGAGTGATTGTTAGACTTTCGGGTTCTTGATTATATACAGAAGAAGTGGATCCACTTCTTCAACAGCCTCGTCCTAAAACCTAACCGTATTTTCTAGGTCTACAACGTAGCGCAATACCACGGTCAGGACGGTCTAGGTCAATACGCCTACGGTTACGAGACTCCACAGTCTTCCAAAGTTGAGAACCGTGAAGGCTCCGGTGTTGTCTCTGGATCATACGTCTACCAGATTCCCGGACGAAAGGATCTTGTCAAGGTAAATATAATGAAATTTTCGTAACTGAATCGTGATGATACTTATAAGCTCTATTGAGGTTTACTTGAAGAAGTTAAAAGTAAAATGAACGAACAAGAGACAAACTTACATGAATTTTAAAGGTTCGTTTGGAAAAAAAGTATATATGGTTCTGTAGTAAAAATCAACCATTTATCAAAAATATATTCAAATATATTGTTAGAAATACCGAGTGTTTCTCTCTTAAATTTCATAAGTATGTCATCATTCATAAGTATTTATTTCTTTCTTTTATTCATAGATTGAAGACTACTGGACTACCCACAGTGTTTATATCGCAAATAAATATTAAATGACACAAATGTACCAATTTTCAGGTCCGTTACTACGCTGACAGCCAAGGCTTCCACCAAGAGGACAACCTCCCTAAGGTAGTGCTGAAGCCCGCAGAAGAGACCCCTGAACTGAAGGCCGCTCGTCTCGCCTTCGAGAAGGCATGGAATGAGGCAGCTGCTGCCAACTCCAAGGCACCGACTGCCGAAGAACTTAACAACTTCCAGTGAGTATCTTGAACAGGCTTTCTTATAATACAACCTGTTTTTTTTGATATCCCATAACTCTAGGGTTATATTCTGTAGGTAAAAATAATACTAAATCTCCTAGAATAGGTGGTCCAAAAATGCATAGTTTCGGAGATATCATCAATCATAATTAAATTAGGTCAAAACATGGCACCAGTATAACGAATCTTTACTTTTGCGAGGTTGCCAAACTTCGCAGTAAAATAGTAGTACTTTCATTGATAAATATGAGTTATTCTTTATATTCAAGCCAATAATTCATATTTAAAGCTAAGAAAATGCGAAAATACAAAAAAAAAGTATGATTGAAACATAATTCATATGTCAGTTGATTCTTTGATGTCTCAATCATATCCTAGAGTTATGGGATATCAAAAAAAACAGGTTGTATAAAGTGAATAAAATTTTCTATTTTAAAAAATGGTGCTGCCAAAGGTGATAGTGAGGTCGAGCCTATTAAATATCTATAAAGATATAAATTGGCTGTTTTATTCCGACTCAGAGATTAGGGTCTGTCTTCCAGCAATGGTTACGTTATAGGCTGATTGGACAAATTCTATAGGAACAACGTGCTGACGCTTATAAAAGCATACTATCTGGGCCACTAAAGTGTTCTCACATAAATTAAGTGTTTGGGGCACAGAAATTAATTTGTGTACAACTTAATCGCTCCCGTAGAGTCGATGCTCATTGATAACGATAGATGAACAGAAAAAAACACGAGTGATCATATTTGAAGAGTTCCGTTTTTTTTTATTCGTGCTGGAACCTAAAAATATTTTTTTTTAAATCCTTCAGCTTGTTCTTTACTGTTATCGAATAAAAATCCGGCAATATAGTTCAGGACTTAGTAAAACCTCCATATCTAAATTATTTTTGTCTTATAGGCAATACGGCAACTACCAAGGCCAGGCCTCAGAGCCCGAAGGTGTCGTGGTCTCCGCCCCTGCCCCCGAAGAATATCAGGCGCGTGACGGTAAAGCCATAGCCTTCGCTCAGGCCCAAAGCTACCAAGGAAACCAGCAACAGCAATACACTCAGCAACAACAATACGCGCAACAGAAGTACGGTGGACAGCAACAACAGCAACAGCAACAGGTTGGCCCTGATGGCAAACTCGAAGAGCCGGAACCTACTGTAAGAATCAATATTTTAGAATAAGAATATTTTATTTGTATACATAGGTAGTTACACTGTGTGTGAGATGTTACGTTATGCTTTTTCCATAAAATTACAATAAACTTGTACATAAGTCTGAGGATTGGTACAGATTAAATTGTGTTAGAATTTAAAAATTGTTCGTTGGTTGCATTCGCTCTTGCGCTTTGGATTGCAGGTTCGATTCCCGATGAATAATTATTTATAAGGCTTAGAGCTGGCCATGATGTTTTCCTGGCCTAAGTGCAAGGCGTTTATTTTTTAAACAGGCGCCTGTTAAATTACTTCGAGTATGTGCAGACATCTACGAGCTCACCACATACGAACTAAATTGACATAATATCTCACACATTGTGATTTTAAAGTTATCTGTGCGATTAACATATTATACATTATGTACAGAAACCCGATAACATCAGCTAGTCATCACAGTGGACCGAACACCCGTTTTGTCTGAGGACGTATAAAACCAGCACTTTATGTACTTACCCTTTTATTTCCAGGGTCCTCCTCATGGCTTCTTCTACAGCTTCAACCACCCAGCCGGCATAATCGTTCCCAAGAACGAGCAGCAGGACCCTGCCTACCCAGTAGACCACGACACCGTAGGCGTCAACAGTCAATAAACAACTCACGCTTGACACTTTTGGATAAAACCTCTTTTTAAGGGTAGATCTTTAGTTGTAATTTTGTCCAAAAGTGTTTTAGTTGGAATGTTAGAATATGGCTTGAAAGTTATGGACAAATTATAGAAATAATTTTTGGGCTATGATTTCAAAAACCTTTCTTCAATTTTATTAGCATCGTCTAGTCCAGTCTATAACTAGTACAAAACTTTCTAGGCCTTCGATGGTTCTTTGATTTCGCCAATTGATAGTTCACAGTAGGTTGAAACCGAAAACGGTCGCGAAAATATTAGTTTTATGAGTCCCTTGGATAGCCGATAGTCTAATGAGGTAGTTTGTATGTCACTAGTAACCTAATTACGAGTATACTTATATGTTCTATCGTTAGATTATCGGGTACTATACAATACGTTGCCATTTTAGGAACGATTTCATCGTTTCTCCTTATTTGATCCAAAGTAGCAACAATGAAAGTGGAATTTTGATTTATGATTCTGTTTTTTTTTTGGCGTGTTTGTATTTTTTTAATACTCTTTGGTTTATCATTTGCTACTTTGGGTTGGTTGTAATTTCTAGCAGCAAGGTTGGAGTTTGATAGTGTAACTTTTTCAGCACTGCAAAATTTTACAATAGCACTGAGTCTTTGTTTTCGTTTTTAAACTTTGGTTGTTTTTTGGTTAGACTCTTGAACTCAGCCTTGCTAAAAGTTAAGTTTTGTTACCATAACGTCTTAGATATAATGTAAAATATATATGTACGTATGTTATTTAAGGCTTCAGTCTATGACAGCAATTTGTAATAATTATTATTTTATAATAAATAAAACATTTTGCACAATTTAAATGTTTGTCTTAAAAAGTTATTTTATTATTTCTATCTGCTATCTATATCTGGCTATATATGGCTATCTGTATCTATAACTGAATCAATCAAAAATAAATTAGTTTGCCTATACGCGTTGACCATTGCTGTACAAAGAACAACCTCCTCTATTGTACAACTTAATGCTTGTAGATAATAATCAAATAAATACTCAAATTTAAAATTACTAAATATATTATGGACACAACCGTTCTTTACCACCACTTTTTATAACTACAACAGTAGCGATTCCGCTTAACAACTATCACTAAAGTTATCAATATCAATCAGTCTTCCTCACTCCACGACAACACTGTCCACTCACTGATTCAAACCAGGCATGGGTCCAGCGTAAGGCATTACTATTACTGGCATCTGTCCTCTGTTCATCATCGTCTTCATTCCTCCACTTGGCATCTGCCCTTGCGGCCTGAACCATCCTCCGGTAAGCAGGTTCGTTATCCAGGAGATTGTGTCAGGTACATTGACTTCTACTGGCAGGAATGGGATGTACGTAATGATTTGACCAATGGAGTATCTTCCTTCATCAGGGAGGTACACTACTGCATTCTTAGGTTGTGTTTCTGGTGCTTTGGGGTTGGCATCAACAACGATGGAGTCTTTGTTCTCGTCTATATGTCCGTTGTTACTTTTGAGGTTGACATTGGCTAGTTGGTCGTTGAGGTTTTGCAATCTGTCATCGGCTTCTGCATTGGGTGTTGCGTTTGGCAGGACGATCACCAATGGCTGCTGCTGTGGTGGGAACCTGGAATAATTGATTAAAGTTTTCGTTAGTTTCATCGATTGTTTAGTTTCGTAGTTAGTTTTATAAGCTACTCGTAACGTAAAGATAACAACACGCCGATATTTCTCTTAAATGTTTGGCAGAGGTGTTACTATAACCTTAACTATATTTGGCCAGTTATATTTAAGTTCTAAGTTTCTAAGTATCCAACTAAAGATGGTCTGCTAAAGCGGCCCTTTTTAGTGTTTTTATATTTCTTTTCTCGAATTTAATTTTGATTGTCGAGCATAAAAGGAATTGCAGAATGTTATTCTGAATTTCGCAAAAATGTTTTCATGGAATCTGGATTATCTTTTGTTGAAAGCATACGCAGCAAGCGTTAGAAGAAGACCGAACCGAAGTTACCGAAGTCATAGTCTAAGAGAGATAATAATCTTAGAATGTAAACATAGCAAGGTGTGCCCGATTTGCGAACAACAAACCGTAAAACTGGTAACTTTACTGGTTAATTTTACAGGTTTGTTTGGCATCATATTTGCACATAACTGTCTCTTCTGTTAAACAAAAAAGGCAAGTAAACTACACTCAAATTCTGCGGAATTCTTGATAACTATCAACAATGACGTTTCAAGGGCTTTCTAAAAACTATCAACTATTTATATGTCCCCACCCATGGTAGCCACCCATTTGATTTCAATGCGAATGGAGACCTAAATATCATGTTCCCAGGGGTACACATCAACATGGTACACACATATATAAATACAAGATGTTGTTTTGCATCCTCGTCAAAATTCAGGAGGTTGTCACAAAAGACGTAAATGATCAATTTAAATAACGATATCCAGTTCATTATTAATAAACGCTACTTTTTTTGTTGTTGAATTTTTTCAATATTTCAGAATAACCCCCTTAACATGGTTTAGGGGATAAGAAATTATAGAATAAACGTTTGAGATTGTTTGTATGTATGAAAACGCGGTGATAGGGCAAGGATCAGACGGGCCGCGTTTAAAACACAAGTGGTTCACACTTACCGACTTACGTAAATAAATAAAAAAAAACTACATACCAATTTTATTATTGGGTCGAAAATTATAAGCATAATTACCTCCTTGAATTTGACTAGGATGCAAAACAACAGCTTGTGTATATCTCAATTGATAATAAATCCTACGAAGAGGGAAGGTAACCAACAGAAATTATTAATACTCACATGGCAGGTAACTGCAAATTCGGAGCCATATTCCGCAAGAACGGAAGCTGCGGCTGCATCCCATACTGCATTGGCAGGTACGGCTGTTGCATAGGCGCGCTGAACACCGAAGCAATGCACAGGTACAACACTACCACCAATTTGGGATTCATTTTTGCACTTTTTTAGCAGAAACCACTCTGTGATTGGTCCTTTGGAAGCTGTTGATTTTGCTCTATAGTCCTCTACTTTAGAGAACCAAGAGTTTATCTGGATGTTTCCAAGGCAAAGGCCTTTGCAGTTTCTATGTCCCACGTGACCGTTGCGAATTTGAGTTCGATAACAAAACACAGGATGAATACACTGAATTCCTTTGCCAAATAAAAAAAATGAAACGTCAAATACGATTTTGGCGGGAAGATTTAGACAGTTTGTTTTTTTTTTTCCTGTGTCAATGTATCACGGGTGCGACCGTTTGTCTGCCGGTAAGGAAGTGTATGTCTGCATGTGCGTTCGGTGCTGTGTTATTATTCAAGTTGTGACAGCGACCTACTCTTCCAGCCCTGACCTTACGGCGGGCATTGCTTTCTTTTTTGGGGTTCGTTGTCTCGTAAAATTATAAATGGTGTGCACAAAATTATAAATGTTTATTTAATGAAATTATAAAACTTTAAAATGTACCGAAGCGAACACGCTAAATAAAGACTGTAACAAACTACTGTATAGTAAAAATGAGTGGCGTGCCTAGAGACCAACAGTACAGCAACCCCATAAAGTAAGCAGGCTGTTCAGAAAACCGAACAACACGAAAAGTAGTAGGTTATAAGGGCAAGCCAAGCTTGTAGGCTTGTATGAAAGTACCGCCGCTACTAAAAGTAACAATAACTCTCGTTAAGACGATTGGCGCAGCAAGAGACGTGAGTTCGATTTCCGCTGCGCTTGAAGGTTATCCCGAACAGTAATCACGTACAGTAGTTTTATTTTATTTTAGTCAGTTTTATGAACTTCATGTCCCTGTGACAAGTAAATATTTTTTTATTTCTTCCTTATTTCTTTCTTACAGCACACGTGGCCTACTGTAAAAAGCCGCAAGTAACGATTTATAAGTCGCAGATTCCCTTCCTAGTAGGCAGTTTGGGAAATGATCTCGACCACCTGCGACACAATGGCGAAGTCGTAAAACGGGAACCCACCACCACAAAATGGGCCCGCGTGGTGGCTTACGTCCCACTACTTCTTCAAGAGACCTGTGTCTCAGTACAGGAATTATTATAGGCTGTTTATGCAAATCATTAATTACTGTACTATTTGACTAAAAGTCGAGATAAAACCTGTATTTAATGACAACCAAAACAAAAAAGTGAACTGACGGGAACCCAAAAACATCTGCAGAAACCGAAAACTCTACTGCATCATTTCGGGTGTCAAAATGTATAAAAACATGAGACTTTCGCGAAAGCTCCATTTATATTCGTTTACGTATTGAATGTCAATAGATTGACTAGAACATACGATCTAGAAGTATCGGTTTGTCATAGAAATAAATCTCGAAATCTACATCTAGCAGTAAAAGCGTTGTTCTGATCTGAATTCGTAATTTTAGGCTTTTGATCTTATTTTTGGACACTGTATAACGGGACTTGATTCTAGACCCACAGTTATCAAGTCAAGTCAGCTTTAAAAAATAACAGCTTTTTGTTCATTTTGATCCTTTCTGACCCATGGAACACCAAAGTGGTTCAACTAGGTGTTCCACGGTTAACTTTTTGTACCCCTGGTTCACCTAGGTATTCCACGGTTAATTTTCTGTGCCCCTGGTTCACCTAGGTGTTCCACGGTTAATTTTCTGTGCCACTGGTTCAGTTAGGTGTTCCACGGTTAATTTTCTGTGCTCCTGGTTCACCTAGGTGTTCCACGGTTAAACTGTACCCCTGGTTCACCAAAGTGTTTCACGGTTAACTTTCTGTAACCCGCACTTCTGAATATTACCGTCTATTGGATCACTCCTAAGTAGCCCTGGCTGCACAATATATTCTAACTACCGTCCTATAACAAAAAGTAATGGTCGATCATGTGCACATGGGATTTTTTTTTACTTCAAAAAAACTTGCTACAGGTACTTAACTTTAATCATGTACTGATTCCATGGTTTAAGTTTTCAGCATAAGTCGTGTAGAGCTGACAGCATTCAAGTTACTTTCGATAGCCTTTGGTAATGATTTGGATATTCTTCTTAGTGTGTTCATGTGTCGACCATAATATCGGCAATTTAAATCGAGCCGGTCCAGAACTAACTATGCATTTGGCGCCTTCAGAAGCTTTCCTATAATGAGTAAACCACAACGCCAGGCACGATATTAAGTGCGCCATCATTAACGGAAAAAAAATAATACTCATCGACGAATCTGACATTATTTGCTTCGGTCAACCTGTGCCGGAGTCTTACTGTTCTGGTATTTTTTAGGTTCTGTCTGTTTGATGTAGTGATGAAAAGACTCGAGTCGTTTAGTATGAGACCAGATAATAAGGTAAACTTCAGCCCACAACATTGTAACACGTTGTTGACGCGTCCTTACGCGGCGACTCGCACGATTCACGAAATGAGTGGTTTTCAAAAGGGTCCGAAATTTTCCGTTGCGCTTGAGTCGTTTAAAAAATGGAGTATTTTTAAAGCGACGATTCTAATGATTAAACCTTGAGTCATGAGTCGAAGACTCTTAAAAGAGTTAGGCTTCAGGGTTTAAGGACTCGATTGAGTTGCACACCGTGATAACTGAGTCGAGTTATTTTTCAAGACTTAAAAGCCTCGAGTCTTTTCATCTCTAGTTTTATGATGTACATCGGTTCAAAATCTAACACCCTGTACGAATAAAACAAATGTTTAACGTTGCTAATGTTAAACATAACTTGGACAAAAAACAAAGAGATATTATGGGTGTCTGTTTTAAAATCCGAGGTAAAATATTATCATTCATAATGTTTAATGTTTTCTCATTAAGTTTGTATGAAAACATTAAGTGCTTATTATACAAATTACATACTGCATGCAGTCATTACGTAGCCGTTACTTCATATCATATCTGAGCAGGTCAATGGCGCCGAAAAAAAATTTTCAAAATTTTCTTTTTCATAATTGTATTTTTATACAACGGCATATCAACTCAAGCGAAATACGGAATCATCAACCCATCCTAAAAATGAGTTTAGTGCCTCCTCACCGGATATCTCTGCAGCTCGCCCCGCTAGTTCCAGGACTTATATGTGGCAAAGGATTCCGTATTTCCACAAAGATCCTCAAAGAGAGCAATATACCTAAAGACACTCCCTCACGCATTACATAATTACATCAGTGATTGAATAGAACCGAGCATCACAAACAACAACATCACCTATAACGATATTTTTTTAATTATCATTTGGTTTATACAAAATCTAATCTTAGATTGTAACATTATATGCGAATGGGGCCTAAGAAACCAACCCCCGTATTCACAAACGCTTCGATTCGATGTCGATCGACAAGTCGTATGTCTGACTTTTTTTGGCATTACGAAAGCTAGCGAGATAGACAGATGACTTGTCCATCAACATCGAATCGAAGCGTTTGTGAATACGGGGGCAAAACCGTCCAAAAACGCGTTGGGTTGACAATATCGTCAAGATCGGGGGAAACGGATGGATAAAGGACGCACAGAATCGAAAAGAGTGGCAGAAGAGGACGCCTATGCCCAAAAGTGGGGGATTCCGGCATGAAATGATGATGATAAGAAGAATCACATACTGCACCGGGAGCATGTATTTGTAACGTTGTGCTTAAAATCGAATCTTTGATAGTTACATTACAGACGCATACTCCGGAGAGGAAGCGCCCTTGGCTTTTCGCTAGCTTACTAGAGTTAATTTTTTTTGAATTTTTGTTTTCGTTATTGCCGATATAATGACATTTTGTCAAGGTCGATACTGAGGATAACAAATGTATACATATACAGGCTGGAATTTTTCAACGCTACCTGGAAGGAAAGTACTCTAAATACTTAGAGATAGCCAATTTTACTCAAAAGAAACATACCTTTATTTTTTAAAAGAAACATCTGCGTTCAAAGAATTTCGAGAATTCGTTTGCCACACTTGGGAATCGAACCAGCTGAAATCCGAAAAAATTTAATGCTATAGATCGACGGGTTCAATCATAAGTATCAAATCTCTCCAACAAAAATGATAAATTAAATGAAAAACAAGAAAACCATCAAATCTTAACTGATAAGGTAATGCAGTACGGGGCAATGGGTTGTCCCGTTCAATTTATAAGTATATATTTCATGGTTTTTAAAGCACTTTTACTCAAAGGTCCACCACACAAGGTCCACTGTAATTTACAGTACCAAATTAACAATTATCCTAAACATAATTTATTCATTAAAATTACGAAGAACTACTGTCTTTTTTTTGTTCAAATAATAAGTTAACATTTGATGGAGACAGTTTTGATCCTTATGATTGACCCTAACGATCGATAGCATAAAAGTACAGGATGTTAATTTTTCCTTAAGCTGGTTCTATTCCCGAGTATGGCAAGTGAATTTTCGAAAATTTTTGAAAGCAGATTTATTTCTTATTAAAATTAAAGGAATGTTTCTGTTGAGTAAAATTTGTTACCTCCAGTATTAAGAGAACTTTCCTTCCAGGAGGCGTTGAAAAATTGCAACCTGCATAAGTTATCGACATTAGAAGAAGGAGGTAATACAAACATAGAAAAGGTCTCGTTGTCGTTGGTCTAGTGGTGCGACCACTGCGATGCAATGCGACAGCTAAGCATTAGGCCCTGGGTTCAATTTCCAAGTCGGGTAAAGTGTTATTCCATCAGAAAGGGCATTGATAGGGTCTGGACCAAATGCTGCCCAGGAGTGAATCTAGCTCCCATGGTATCGTAACTTAATTTACATAAAAAACCGCCCAAGTGCGAGTCGGACTCGCGCACGAAGGGTTCCGTACCATTATTTATAAAAACGCCCCCTTAAAAAAATATTTTATTCTGTTTTTAGTATTTGTTGTTATATCATCAACAGAAATACATAATCTGTAGAAATTTCAACTGGCTAACTATCACGGTTCATGAGACCGACAGCCTGGAGAGCCTGGTGACAGACAGACGGACGTACGGACGGACAGCGAAGTCTCAGTAATAGGGTCCCGTTTGACCCTTTGGGTACGGAACCCTTAAAATGATATTTCAAGAATTGGTCCCAGGAAAACCAAATAAAAACAAGTGTGGTTGTTAATAATTTATTTTATATTAAATCATGTTTATGAGATGTTTTTCTCTCCAAAATATACTATGCCACATCCAACAGATTCTATATTCGTACTCCCGTAGCACGCCAAACTCAAAAACCTGTTTCTATTGTGTGTCTCGCTTGCGCCAAGCCATTATTGCATATCTCTCTCCCTTCCTGTCTACACGGTTTACAGAATCCAATCGCTCCGTAAAATCAAAGGCTATAATCTACATGTAGATCTCAGAATGCCTGCCGCCCTACATGAAACTTCTTTCAAAGCATTTCTTCGACTTTAAACCCTCTGATCGCACCGGCCGCCCGATACGAACCCTCGCGTATCAATAAGATTCGCCGATCACGGGATACACTGTCACCCCCGACGACCGTATCACCATCCTTCAGGAATGTAGTACGGTTACAAGCACAGTAACACTTAAACACAAACGCAAACCACCGTCATTCCGGCCTCGCCGACGAGGACCGTCCTGACGTCCCTGATCACGCCCTCCCCCCTACCCCCTTGCTCCCCCCTCTTGCTCGAGCCAGCCTGCGATGCTGAGCCTGTTGATATAATATAGCCCCTGAATAATAAATAAATTCTTTATTTCACCAAAAGCCATCACATTACATGATCCACAGACTAAGAGCATAAAAGGCTAATAACTGGGTCACAATTATGTTAATACTCCTAAACTAGGTGTAAGTGCCTGTCTCTTAGGAGTCAGTGATTCTTCGTAACAAACAAAGCCATAGTATACTGAAACGGGACGTTAAAATAATAAGCAGATGGCGTAGAAGAAAACAGAAGATGACTAGATAAGTCTATCTAATGGAAGCACTCAGATCCAGCCTATCTCTTTGCTGGGCAGCAAAGAGATAGGCGGGATTTGAGTGATAGTGTCCCCCAGCGACGCTCTATGCCGAGGCCCGTACTACGCAGGAGGTGCCCATAGCGAGTTGTCGCCTAATTTATAAGTTTTAAACCCTAGGTGGAGGCCTTATAGACCGGTTTAGCAGAAGCCAACCATTCTTAATATTACAATATTACTGTAACATTCGCTGTCACTAGTGTTACCGGTACAGCTTTATCACTGATTCATTGTACTTTACTTACATGCATCGATTATAATAATTGTGTAGTAATAATGTATAGTTATGTAATGATCAGTAATGTAATTACTCTGATACGTTAAATAGTTACATAAAAAGAAAATTAAAACACTCACAGTTACTTTGAAAATTATTATCAAAATTATTATTTTAATTCACAACAAAACATTTTTTTTTCTCTCGTGTCCCCGGTCAGATTTTGGAGCGCTTTGGTTTACTGATTAGTGTTGGCCTGAGGAGCAAAATGCACTATGTGTTTATTCTGGGCAGCACTTGGTCTAACTTCCATAGATAGATTGGCAATGTCCTTTCTCAGTCGCTGCTATAGAGTCTAGATTTGGACCAAGTTGGTTGCAACGGGCTCGACCCCTATTACATGAAGAGTCTGCCTAACCAGTCAGGAATTACAGGCATGACGCAATATAAAAATAGTATATTTCATTACGAGTGCGGAAAGCCTGTCATTGCAAAGAGTTCCGACAATATCTACCCGAGCCGAGGCGCAGCCGAAGGTGAGGGTTGACAGTCGGAACAAGTTGCAATGACGGTTCCGCACGTGTACTGAACAATATTTTTAATACAGTTGCGAAAAAATGAAGCAAATTAATAAAGAACATTTTTGGAAAATGGCGCCAACTGTAAAAGAATATAAGCAGAGATTTTTTTTTGTTTTCTTCACCCATTCTGGGTAGGCAAAGAGAACTATGCCCATACAGCCAAGTCTTCAGTAGATTTTTTTTATTGATATTAAATGAAATTTAATTGAGATGAAATGAAATGAAATGAAACCTAACCAAACTCATTAAATCTGATATTGAAACTAATTATTAGCTTCTTTTTAGAAATATTTGCATGAATCATAAAAACTTCTATGATTTTTTTTTGTTAATACTTCGTGGTTGTTTTTTTCTTTTTAATAGACATTATTTTGACAGTTGGGAAAGAGAACGCACGAGTTCGGAAACTAAAGAAAAAGCTCGAGTTTGTAATAGACCACATCCCGAACGCTATACATCCCTGCAATACGCCACTTTTTGAGCAACTGTATTATGAAATAATTGTACATCTTTATTGAAAAAAGAGGAAATACATTTAACACTTATCCCAATATTGTCATAAGTACAGTAAGTAAACAGATCAAAATGAACCCGAACGCTAATCTAAACTAGGCCGAGCCTGTATCTTAGACGTTAGTCAAAAATAGAAGTATGCTTTTTTACATATTCTGTATTGTTATTTTTATAAAACGCTTCATTACGTATCTATCTGGTTATCTATCTTGTTTATTTCATCACCGCTGCCCTCAAAAACAGTGAAAGAAAACATCGTGAGGAAACCGGCATGTCCTAGAACTAAATATTCGAAGACATGTGACATCTACCAACCCTCACTGGGCCGGCGTGCTGGATTACACCCCACTCTCTGTCATAGAGAGGAGGCCTGTGTCCCAGCAGTGGGAACATTATAGGCTGATGATGATGATGACATATCATACTATTTAACTAGCTGAAATTTCGATGTCTCAGGTTTTCAAAAAAAATATTATAAGCTGATTATAATATGACTGAAAAACATGTGGTAGGTTAAAGACATAACTTCTCATTTCCGCAAGTCGTTATGTCTAATTGCAGGTAAAAGATTATTGCGGTAGTGGTTGATGGGTTAACAACCTGTAATAATGTAAGCGATGGTAACTTTTACATGAGAGTGTATTTACAGTGACGGTGTAAATATAATGATTTCAGTCTCTTGTTTTTCTTCAGCACGCGTAGCAAGACCGACGGGCTATGTCTACGAAAGAATCGACAAACTGACACATTGTGTATCTGTCATTATGTCGATTCTTCCGTAGACAAAACTTGTTTCTACTGTGGTCATGCCACGCGTGTTGGAGACCAGAAACGAATTTGGGGAATTTAATATGTTCAAAACTTTGTATATATGTTAACGGAAATGTATGAAATCCGTCATTGTATAAAATCCCTAGGAAATGTGTACAATTCCTAAAATCCATAGGATATGTATGAAATATTTTTTAATTAACACTTTTCCTAGGAAATCTATACATTTCCTAAACCGTGATAGGAAATGTATATCAGTAGTCATCGCTGCGCCGATCGCTCCATTCAAGCGAGCATGCAACATGCAGCAGGCAGGGTTTCTGTCACGGCTCCGGCGCTGCGGGCCTCCGGCGGCCCCACGCGTGCTAATCTTCGCAGCCGCCTGCTCCTCAGCCCGCGGGCCGCCTCGCCCCTCCGCGCCTACGCGATTTTAAATTACACTCTAGGGGTAGGACAAACAAGACTACGTGGAGTCGGTTTTGCAGCAATTCGGTTCTGTCACTAACTTTTGTTGCAAAGCATATTCAATTTTTAACCAACAATATTATTTAATTGTTACAGAAACTATAGCAAATTGGTTTGATTAGAATTATGTATGGGGCACTACAAGTTCACGACCACCATTTTCACCCAAAGTCTCACAACATCTAATATATTCTTCAGATTAACTTATAGTATAGTTTTTAATTTTATACATTTCCTTCTGTCATATAGGAATTGTATAGAGTTCCTAGGAAATGCATACAATTCCTAGGAAATGTGTGGAGTAAAAAATAATTATGATACTATTTAACACATTTCCTACATAGACTCGGAATTGTATACATTTCCTAGGAATTGTATACAATTCCTAGGTTTCACACATTTCCGGTAACATATACATTAATACAATTAAACACGATTAAATTAACTTCAATATCTAAAGTAACAACAAACTATAAAAGGGCATGAAAAAACTCCACCTCAACGCTGTCAGCTGGTAATGTGGTCAAGAGATTTTTTGTTTCCACCATTGGGTGAGATACAAAAAATCTCCCAAAACAAGAAAGAAGTTATTTTTAATTCAGTGATTGTTTGTAAATTTTTCGAGAGATGCTTAGCGTCCTTTTATACCCCATCATAAAAGAAAGGGACTTGTGGATAGTAAGTGTGTGTGAATCGCAACGAGAAGTTTGTACACAATTTCCTTTTCAAACATTGTTCACCAAATGCTAGCTGTAGACCTTCTTTTTCTCCTTGTCGTTACTTTCACGTAAATGTAGTGAATGTCAAATGACTGTAGTTTGAGACTTACAGTATTTCTACGTAGTGTTAAAGTTCTATAATAAAATGCAATATTCATATATTGCAGATAAGAATCGGTGAATGAGTTCCATAGTGGCCTTGTATTAGGCATCATCAAATAAGGCAAAAAAACCGGCCAAGTGCGAGTCGGACTCGCGCACGAACCGTTCCGTACCAGTATTTATAAAAGCGAGCAAATAATCAATTTTTTGTATGGGAGCCCCCGTTAAATATTTAATTTATTCTGTTTTTAGTATTTGTTGTAATAGCGGCAACAGAAATACATCTGTAGAAATTTCAAATTTCAACTGGCTAACTATCACGGTTCATGGGATACAACCTGATGACAGACGGTCGGACGGACGGACGGACAGTGAAGTCTCATTAATAGGGTCCCGTTTGGCCCTTTGGGTACGGAACCCTAAAACTGCCCAATTTAGTATCTGTTTGTACTATGAGCCCAAGTAGTATGTATTACGTTGGTGTTTCCACAGTGAAGATAACATTAAAATAACTACAAAAAACTACAACAATCTCCCTTGTACTCAACCTAGCTACTTTATTGCCATCTTCGATAGCTTACCAAATTCGAAAACTTAAATCAGTTAGGACGTAATATTATATCCTCTTCTACTTCATTGATATAATATGTACCTGGGTCAAGGAAACTAATTAGTACTTTTTTCTCCTTTTAAGAAACAATCACGGAATCAATTAAATAAAGAATTAGAATTGGAAATAACAGCGAAGAAACTTTTTCAAGAGCAGGCCTTTATGTTACGGGCACTTTTCTTCTTTGTCTTTTCCAAGTATCCGGTACTTTACCACGAGAGGAGCTGAATGCGCCGTTGTGCATACATTATGGCGATTGCATAATCATGTTTTCGTGATGTTGCCGAATGTGCCTGACCGGAGATGTACCTAATTGGAATACTAATAGTGTGCGTAAGACTTCCGTGTTTAGACCACTTTCGCTGGTATGGGCGCTACCAGCTACGGTCTGCTCTATAGAAATACATAAATTCTTCTGTAAAGACTTAACGAAATATTATATTCTCTATTGGAGAGAGGAAAGGGCCACCTATTTCATGACAGCAACAATGTGCATATCCATCGGGCACTTTAAAATTGTATTTTCATGGTGAAATACAACTACCAACTACCGTTGCAGAAAAAGCACTGCAGTGTCATCGTAGTAGATACGAAACTAAATAATAAAGGGAACCTTAAAAAGCTCATAAACTTTAAAGGTGTTCAGCACAATAAGTACGAGGCAGTAATTTGGTGCGGTTTTCTAACCGCGCGTACCGTTAATGTGTTAGGGCCTTAGTTTATCTCGGCAGCCGCAACGCAACCTTGTTATTTTGTTATTTATTACTAACTGTACTAGGGTTTTAAGTTATGGCACCAGTCTTTAATTGGGCCATAATGTTTTAAATTTTAACTCATCATCATCATCTGCCTAGCCTTTTCCCAAACTATCTTGGGGTCGGCTACTAGTCTAACCGGATGCAGCTGAGTACCAGTATTTTACATGAAGCAACTGCCTATCTGACCTCCACAACCCAGTAACTGGGTAATACGATACCCCCTGGTAAGACTGTATGTCAGACTTTTGCCTTCTGACTACTCGTAACGACTGTCAAAGATCTACAAATGACAGCCGGGACCAACGGCTTAACGTGCTTTCCGAGGCACGGAGGAAACTCGGTATGTAATTATGGTCACCCGTCCACGAACCAACCTCGGCAAGCACGGTACTGTCGAAAAGACTTCTTACCTTAATTTGTGTTAAACTCCAGAGTGCTTACACATGTAAATAAATGTCAATTGCTTTGAAGGTGTTTCGTGTTTCTACGACCATTTTTAACAGGATTGATCGTGTCGGTAGCTTAATCATCATTATGTACATCTGCCTAGCATTTATCAACTATGTTGGGATCGGTTTCAGTCTAACTGGGTGCAGCTGAATACCAGTATTTTACATGGAGTGACTGCCTATCTGACCTCCACAAGCCAGTTAGTACTTGGAAATACTATACCCCTTGCTAAGACTGGTTATCAAACTTTCGGGCACTGACTACCTGCAACGACTGTCAAAGATGTACTAATGACAGTCGGGACCAACAGCTTAACTGCTTTCCGAGGCACGGAGGAAACTCGTCATGTAATGGGTGGTCACCCATCCACAAAAGAAGAGATGATCTAATTTGAAACTGTTGGGTGCTCAAGTTCTCTTTGATGCACTGTAAGACCATTCGGAATAACAGCTCCAAAAGTATTCATTGACAATTATGTAAATTGCCTGATAGTCCGGTCAATTTTGACATAAAAATAGAGGTCAAATAACAATAATTCCCGGAGAGCCAAATATTGGTGGAGATCTGGGGTTTACCATTATAAATAAAGTTTTAAAAATCCCCATCGATCCTTTGTGTCCTACAAAAGTTATTTGGGGTCAAATTTCAAAATTTGAGGTTTTTTGGATTTTTCGCGAAAACAAACGAAGCTAAGTTGCCGATTAACTTAGCTAGGCTTTAGTTTGTATATTTAGGAAAATTCTTGCCAACACATAATAAACAAAGAAATTTGCATTTGAGAAAATGCCAATATTCTCATTTTCTGAAACAAAACCAAACGGTATTTAAACAGAGAACAAAAATGTAATCAGGAAAGGTCTTGACAGCAGTTAACGTTGCTAATAAATTATATTGTCTACTAGAGTTCAAGAAACTCCAGTATATGTGATTATATAAAATAGCAAGGAACGATTAATTTCAGGCATTTTAAGAGAGTTTTTCAGATAGTGTAGTTGTAATAAATTGTTTAGTCAGAGGCGTGCCTAAGGGCCAACAATACGGCAAGCCCTTATTGTAAGGCTAACAGATGGTTACTCAATACTCAATTCAGTCACCCAGACAGTCAGTTCGGTTCAGAAACCCTTGCATCATGAAGAGTTATAGGTTATAAGGGTAAGCCAAGCTTTTATGCTTGTGTGAAAGTAGCGACGTAGCGCGTAGAACTAAAAGTTGGTACTATGAGTTGGTCAGGTTTTCGAAACTTATTTGTTTTTAAAATAAGTGGTAAGTGGATTTTAGACAAATACAAAGAAAATCTGATTGACGGCATGCCAAACATGTTTAACAAAATTTCAAGGCATTAGGTAAAACTTATAACAAGGTCAATACAAATTAAGTGAATAAATTATTGATTCATAATCAACAAATTACGAAAGTCTTGCATAATAAATACCTAAGGAAAGTACCTTTTTACAATCAGAAGAAAACAAACAAAATACAAAAATAGTGAAATAATTTATTACGAACTCTAAACCTTATTCATATGGCAAGAAGAAACAAAATAAATTAAATTACGACTTCAACTTACATACTAAATTAATATTAATAAATGCATAATACTTATGTATTTAGTATAAAGATATCACGATACTAACACCAAACAAAGTTTACGGAAGTGACAATTCTTTGACATTTCTAAAGAAACGACTTTTTCCAACGTTTATGTTTACTAGCACGAAAATTATTTAACATGTTATATCATACACCGAGATTATACAACTACTTATTGATATAAAATATTGTTATTTTGTATTTCTGCTCAGCTATCGAACATGCTCTAATTATAAAATCGTACTCATTCGTTTCCATGCTTCCACATCTCTGCTTTTTGGACCGAGTCTCATTCATGCGCGTCAGCTGCCTACGTCGTCTTTTCATCAGGCTGGCCGTCGTCTACAACCATGTCTATCTGAACTTCGTAAGTCCCAGGCTTAGAACGTGATGGCCTGACCACTATTCCAGGCATTTTGGACTCTTGCACTCCATCAACTTCGTTTTCCGCATTGTTACCAACAGGCACCTCACCTTTCGCTCCTGACGCTCCATCAGGAACAGATATACTGTTGAGCTGGTCTTGAGGCAACTTCACGGACATCATCCCTTGGAAGCGTTGGACGAACATCTCCAATATTGGCCCAAACCTTGACACCCCGTCGGTTGACAGTAAGAATCTGTCGGACGCTCCTTCTTTGGGCCGAAGCACAAACATGTTGAAGTTAAGGGTTTTCTTGACCGGCCGGGCCGCTGCTTGCGAGAGGCAGGCTATAGCGACGAGTACGAGCAGTACGCGGGGTGACATAGTATCTCAGTAAGTTCGTAAGGCGGTAGCGTGCGCCTACGGCGGCGAAAGACTCTACACTGCGCCAGTTGCGTTTTTGCCGCGCATCTAAGCCAAGATAACGGGTCCACGGCAAAAAGATCATAATTGCCTCGCATCGTACCGAACGTCTGATAATTGCAACGATCTCTCGACACCTTTCCTTTGGAAAGCGATTCCATCTTAATTCAAGTGAGTCATCATTATCAGCTGCCCAAAATTCGATGAACTTCGTTGATGAGTGTTGTTTACAAAATGTAGTTTTGAGTTAGGTGTCCAGGAACGTAGAGATAGTTCAAGCTTGATTGGTTTTGAATCAATCATTAAAGTCTGAATAAAAAGATACTGATGCCACAGTGTCAGTGGTGTGCTAAAGCTGTGAACCTTAAGACACACATTCTAACGCCCAGATTTGCTTGTGCTTGAGGTGATATAATTCGCACATTACTGCACATGTAGTTTTAAATCATATTTATGGGCATCCATCATGCGCAGCTCGTGTACGTGATTGATGGTAATATAATGATGCAGTATCAAGGTCACTACAATGCAGGTCAATGAAAATAAACAAAATGCGGTTTGTGGGCTTTTTGCTATTGTTCTTAGCTTTTATTTGTTTTTAATGATAGAAATTTTGATGACCAATTAGCTGGAACGAATTGTGGGTTTTTATTTTAGCAATGGTAAGTGTGTGTAATTTGATATGTTGTATGGTTATTATTTTGGTGAAAATGCATGTTAAGAGAATGGCAGACAGTTAAGTATTACTCAAAATAAAATACCTTCATCAAGTTTTTTTCTTATCCGTCGTGTCGTTGATTCAAAATATATGCATATAAGTGCTGAAATGTGCTGTTTGAGTAGATTGTATAGAAAATTGTATTATTTTGAAAATTCCAATAAATAGATTAGCTGCACTCCACAGGCATACAGCACTTTACAGGTACACCGAGAATACCATCTTCTTTAAAACATTCCACAACTATCATATACCACAAAATATTCGTAAACGCCGGCAAAATTCCTGTCCAGCGCAAAAGACTGATGCCGGAACACACAATAATTGAATTTGCAATACAATTTAATTGAATTAAACCGTCCACGTCTATCTTCCGTCAATTATCCATTATTTATGTCCAATCACATTTCCAATTGGCCATAATTATACGTCCGATTCCTTTGGAGATCATAAACTGGTAACCATTCTTGGAAACTGACAACTTTAGAATTGGAGCTGAAGAACTGTTAGGCATGACAACTTCTATCTTATTGGGAAGAGAATAGAGGTGATGTGGATGAGTTTGAAAAGAAAATATGAGTTGGTATTATGTTATACTTTATAGGATTGAACGCCACCACAGGATGAGGCTCCGTTAGAGACGATAAAATGCAGCTTAAGTGCTAACGGTAGCAGTTTCGCAGATAGAACTTAGATTCCACAAGGAAGTATTAATATTGTTAATGATGGCAATTTCACTTCAGGAAGTGTTGATTAATATTAATTATTTTATTGGTGTTCTGTATTGGTTAAATCGTTTTGTTTTGGCAGAAACAAGTTTTTGGATACTTTCGTTTTTTGAGGCTCTATTGAAAGTTTAAATTCCTGCGAAGAATTTAATTTTTAACTGTTCTGTGTGTACTCGTATTTGAAGTTTCAATATGCTTTTTATCTGATGCTGGCTAAGAGGGTTTCAAGGGTGTTGATAATTAAGTAATAAAGCTATATTGTATATGCTTGCGTTTGGCCGCAGTTCGACTGATTTAAAGCCATGATGCAGTCTAGGGTGGAGCACGCTTGCCTCGAAGCAACCGATTCACTCGAACTTTGAAGACATCTAGATTATAATGATCACGAAACAGAAAAGACGGCAGTGAATTCCAACAGACTGGCAGTTTGCACAATAAATGTGGAAGCATAGCGCTTTGTTCGGGTCTGTGGAACTTCAACTATGTTTAAAACGATGACGCTTTGCCGTATCTTTGCTCGTTCGATAATAGGATGGGGATGGGGAAACTAGATTATGTAATTCTAAACCACATTCTCCAAAATGTAACCGATAGGCTTGCACCTTGGCGGCCATGTTTAGACTTTGGAAAAATATTCAATCATATCAATTTTATAGGAGGGTATGCATTATTAAAAGGGATGAATTTTAGAAATCGTCACTCGATAAAATGTTATTCTTGGTATAAAAATAAATGTATAATAAATTTAATATGAAACAAACAATATGTGGATAAAGAATATTTAATTAGTTATTCTATGATATGAATATGATACGATGATTAAAATTTTTTCAAAGTAAGTATTATGCGTATTGATTATTCTATGAAAAACAATTTATGTGAAACGAAATTCAATGAAACAATTAACTATGATACAATGCACACCCATAAAATACATCCAAAGTATCCAACATAAGCGGAAAAAACCGACAGATTCTGAACCCAACCCGTCAAATTACGATACTTTACAACACCGTCTTGAAAACGAAAACCACGATCTCAAACAATTCATCTTATTGCATGCAAGAACGAAGCTGACATTTAATGGAACCGTTTTTCACCTTATAAAGGAAAATGGCCCTGATAATAAATCTCGGGCAATTTTACCAGTAGTACTAGTCACTTATCTGATAGATAGCACCGTAATTCGAGTTGCTGTTAATGTATTATAGGAGAAAGCGACCGGTCCTGGCGATAGTAGGGCGATGTCGCTCCATATTAGCAGTACAGTTGCTAGTGCTGATTTTCTAAGGAATTTAATGGAAATTGCTGTTTACATGACTTGAGTTAAGGAAGAACGGGGTAATAGAATTGAGAGTATATGTGTAGTGGCTTGTAAGTATTTCCTACTTCTGCATATGTTCAATCTCTATGGCCCCCGTGCCTCAATCTATTGAGTAAGGAATCACGGTGGGCATACATTTGTTATATTCATACCTTTTACTGCGTTTGTGGATACTGGGTTTCATTAAAAAGCCAATTGCATACTTATCAGTGACTACGTTACGTAGGACTTAAACATAACGTTCGAAATATTATGGCTGCCTGACCCTTAGGGTATTCCAGTTCTGTTCCAGTAAAATAAAACTGACCCTTATCAGTTTGTACTGGCCGACGGGAACACGCTGAGCCATATTTATTGCGATATCAGCCTACTGTAAATTGATGACGTTTGGACACGAATCTGACCTTATTACAAAGGCAGGCATAAATAACTTTTTTTTTTTATTTTGCGTATCATTATCATTGGCCTGCCCTTATCCCAATTTATTTGGGGTCGGCGCAGCATGTCTTTTCCTTCCATACTATTCTATTAGTCGTCACCTCGTGAGTCACCCCGTTTCTAGCCATATCATCTTTCACATCACATTTCAGATGGTGAAAAATAAAGGATAAATATTTTTATGTATATATTTTATATACTTGTAGGATCCGGTCATTGGTACGGACAGAAAATGAATCGGCAAGCGCGCCAAAGGTAGCACGCGACCTACTTACCAGTCTACCCACACCTAAGCGCGCTTTACAGAGTCGTGATGTTTCGAACTCGCTGTGAGGCGGACAGTCTGTGTCTGACCGCGGCGGAGTCAAGACGTCCCGAAACTGTTCCCCGATTCATGGTGCCTAGTGTTATTGTGTTGGATTGTAATTTCAAGTAATTTGTGAGTAGTAAGTGTGTTCGACAAAAGCAGTGTACCTCGTGTAGTGTGTGTTTTCATAGCATGGAACCCATGTTCTGCCCACATGATGACCGTGTGTAACGGGATAAATCAAGACAACTGCGACATACTCATGGACGCAAAAATCCTTTATGGTAGAGACAAAAACACAAATAGATTCAAACATTTAATTTTCGTAATAAATATAAGAAACTATAGTTGCAATGTTATTTAACAAACTGGTAACGAACATATAATTACCTAAATCAAATATATCATCTGCATCGAATACGTTTAAAACTAAAATCACATCGTTCAGTGCTGTTATAACTGAGCGAAAATTTGAGCTGGTATAGTTTCAATTTGTTTAATGACATTAAACTAATTGGTATCGTTGTGCTGCGCTACGCTACGTTGCGCTACGCTTTGTTTCGTGTTAAGGCTTGTGCTCGTTGGTTCAATTTAGCTTCGACAGCTTCTTTGGTGGTTTCTTCGCTTCCTTGTTTCAGTTGAGCTGGGGCACCTGTAATGAGAAGACGATCAGTATCTGCATACTACCTTCTTTTATGCTTTGTTTTTTCAGCATGTCCTTGCTGGTAGTTTGTCCGATTTTATTTAAGGTCTTGTAGTCCTCCGTCTAAATTAATTGAGGCTAGATTTGTAGGTACATTTATTATTAATACAATGCGTTTATTTATTTATCGCTTGGAGCATAAAGTACAGACTAGAGGCGAACTTAATGCCATGGGTATTTTCAACCACTCAACCTTTGGGTTATGCAGAGACAAACAGCGCGCTGCGAGTACCAGTTGCTTTTTATATAGTCAGTTACCTAGATAGATTTTTTTGAGAGTTCTTTCTATATTGATCTCACTGCCCTAAACAATGTTAAAGTACTTTTTCGATTGCTATCCAAATCTTAGTGACTAGAAAAGTTCTTACCGTTGGGTACTCTTGCATTAGCTTGACCTGGGTGGGCTAGTTGGGCAGCTGGTCCTGGGTAGACAGCGTGGTTGATAGGTCCTTGGAGTCCGACATTTTGGGAAAACTGAATGGGTGCTCTGCCAGGTTCACCTTGGATTTGTTGACCAGCGCTGTGAAAGAGAAACGAGATATCGCAATTTGCCCATACAGACTTGAAGCATTTTGACATAATATTTACAACAAAAAGTCCTTTTTATAGATATGGCAAATCAGGTCACGGTTTTGTTATTTTTTTTGGTCCTTAAATGATTTTCGAGTGTAAGTGATTGCTATGAATTCTAGTAAGTAGTAGTAAGTTTGCTGAACTGGGCCTATTTGGCGCAGCCGTGAGACACACAATATTATCAGTTTTAGTTTTAAGTTTTATGTTTTATTTTTTATTGTTTGCATTTGTGGCATGTGCCAAATAAATATGTTTTCTTTCTTTCTTTAAGAACAATCCAAGCTGAAAGTAGAAAGTTGTAGACAAAGATAATAGTTTTAGTTTCAAAATCAAAAGTCAATTACCATTTTATATCTCAAAATTGGCCTGCAATCAATTAAATTGGTATTTTCTTCAATCAGTTATTTACTATCGTTTTATATGTCTGGTGAGCTACTAACTAATGGCAGGTCACACATCAGATTATGAGAGTAGAGGATCAGAGAGTGCACCTGTGTTTGCGCACACACATGGTCACTAAATCTCCTGCGTACTTGACTAATCTCCTGAGTACTTGATTAATCTCTAGCGTACTTGACTAATCTCCTGCGTACTTGATTAATCTCCAGCGTACTTGAATAATCTCTAGCGTACTTTACTAATCTCCTGCGTACTTGACTAATCTCCTTTGAAATTGGCCGTCTAGTCCGAAATTCACAAAACATAACATCACGGCTGTAATCCTCAAAGTGTTAGGCAGAGGTGTACATAATAGTACACCCAAATTTCGGCATTTTCTTTGTTTTTTTTATTTGCGATGGGTTTGCTCTTGACTCTAGTCTAGGTCAGAGATGACAGAGACAAAGTCAACGATGGTACGAGCTTACCCAGAAGAAGCATGTTCAGTCTAACTTTTGAAAAGATTAAGGTTGCAAGGGTTGTCCATTTTTGAGTCCCATGCAATAGAGAGTGAGCCTATTGCCATCAACCGGGCACACATGCAGACTCCGCAGCTGCTACTGAGAAAATTCTGATGACAAAGTCCAATAATACTTTGCCCGACCCTGACTTGCGACCAACGAGGAAGACTAAAGACAGAGAGTTCAGAAATTATATGAATTCATTATTTTACCATACATTCGCTGAGGATATTTTTATTTCAGTATAATGAATGTTGATGGATATAAGGGTAGAGGAAGACCAAAGAAACGATGGATGGACTGTGTGAAGGATGATATGGCAAGAAAGGAGGTATCCCATGAGATGACAAGTAATAGAGAAGTATGGAAGAAGAAGACGTGCTGCGCCGACCCCAAATGAATTGGGATAAGGGCAAGAGAATGATGATGACATTCACTGAGGACATGCTAGAACGAGTCAATTCCGACCCAGCGTTGTTACTGGTGACGAGACGTGGGTTTCCGAGTTTGACATGTAAACTAGTCAACAAGCTTCGGAGTGGCGTCTTCCAACTGAACCGAAACCGAAAAAATCACGCCAAAGTCGAACAAAAGTCAAACTCATGTTGTCCATTTTCTTTGACTATCGCGGTGTTGTGCACTCGGAATTCTTGTCGGGAGGTCAAATAGTAAATAAAGAATATTATTTGAGCGTTGTGCGGCGTTTAAGAGAGCAAATTCGCCAAAAGAGGCCAGATTTGTGGAAAGAATTCTTGGATTTTGCACCACGAAAATGCGCCTTCGCACCACCGGCCATCATAGTGAATTTTTGACCAAAAACTCAACAAATACCGTCGAGCAACCACCTTATCACCAGATATGGCTCCAGCCGGCTTCTTTCTTCTTCCTAAACTCTAATTACCACTTCGTGGCTCTCGTTTTCATTCGGTAGAAGACATAAAGGAGAATTCGCGGCGAGAACTGAACTTAATTCCGGAAGAAGCGTTTCAAAATTTTCTTGATCATTGGATTATTCGTTGGTGTAAGTGTTTCGTTTCTGATAGAGCATACTTTGAAGGCGATAAAATAACTTTGGATTAATAAATAACATTTTGTGTATTATTGATCGTTTCCCGTTACTTTCTTGACAGAGTATAGACCCTATGTCGGGGTCATAGGGTCTCAGCTAGAAGGCTTGCGAGGGCCCGAAGCTAACTCGTAGAGGCTGGTGAAAATATTATTATAAATGGTACTCACTGGTTAGCTGGTCCTTGATTCTGGTATATGAGGTCATAAGGTCTGTTGGGGTAAGCGACTGGCGCTCCCAGAAATTGTGGCTGAACTAGACCTCTGGGATAACCCCCGTACGGATTCAGGACGCCTTGGCCTTGGGGGTCCAGGAGAACCGCGTTCTGGTAACCTGGCGAACAATATTTAGTTATCAATTCGTGAAACGAGCAGCAGCTAAATATGTATTTGAAAATATTGTATTTGTATTTAAATAATATATATTGTATATGTATTTAAATATACGTGTATTGTAATTGTATTTAAACATATATTGTAGTTAATAAATAAATACATCAATAAATTAAAGCTACTAATAGAAAAAAAAAACTAAATATTTATATAAAAGGACGAATTATTTTTATAAAATAAAACAACTAACTAAATAGAAACTAACAAAATAAACAACAGTTCGCTTTAGTTTATGATCAAAAGAAAAGATAAGTTGTACGAGCATAATCAGCCTCGAATTTATGTGCCAATGGCACTGAAATTGAAATTAACTAACCTACTATGGGTTTGTTGATTTCAACGTTTTCGATTATTTGCTTTTAGAACATGCTGGTTTCATCTTAAAGCGCTCGTTTGTTTCTTAAGTAAAATTACCATTTCCAGGGAATCTGCCGTTTCCTTGAGGGGCTGCTGCAACAATGTAGACAGGTTGGTATCCTCCAATGCTGCCCGGGCTGAAACAAATAACAGCTCTTTATTTGAGAGATATAAATCTTGAGATATTTTCTTTAATTTTTTCATTAATTTTTAATTATTTTCTAAAACTAAATATTTACATTAACTAACTAAATATAAACTAACTTAAAAACAACAACAGGAAGCTTAGGCGTCAAAATACTCCTGCCCATCGCTGTCTTCCGGAAATGTGCCCAAAAGACTGGCACCATTGCCACGTTGAATGGCAATGCTAATTCTTTCCCCAAACACATAGTTCGCCCTTTGAGAGATTGATTTTAGTTATTTATTCGTAAAGTATTTGTTGATCTGTATGTAATGGGTTGTTAAAATAACTACCTGGCGAAAGCCCTTTATTTCTAATCAAAGAACTTTCCTATATCGAAATTACTTTTCTTTATTTATTTATCTTGGGTGTGGAAGTCTTACTAAGTCGTTTATAAAATTATAATGTAGGTAGTGATTTATAAGAGAGCAGCGATAGCCCAGTGGTGGCAGCCCAGACTGAGAGCAGCGGTGGCCCTGTAGTGGCAGCCCCGACTTACGAGCAGTAAGTCGTAGGTTCGAACCCAGGCAGGCGCATTTATTTCATCACAGCTGCTCTCAAAACGGTGAAGGAAAATATCGTGAGGTAACCACCATGTCCTCGAACTAAAAAGTCGAAGACATGTGACATCTACCAACCCGCACTGTGCCCGCGTGGTGGATTAAAGCCCACTCCCTCTCATTGAGAGGAGGCCTGTGTACCAGCAGTGGGAATATTATAGGCTGATGATGATGATGACTGATTTATAGATTCCTACCTGTATCCAGGTATGGGCATGTGGACTATAAAAACTCGTTGTCCAGGCACTAATCCAGGTATATTTGGAACTACTGGATTCTGGAAATAAAATAGAAAAGGTATTTCTTAGGTTTTACCAAGAGACAAAGCACATACAATTATAACGTATATATTATCAAATTGGCGTTTAAACTACAAACTTGTCTTCAATTCACGAGTTCTACGTCTGTTTGCTATTTAAATTCTTAAGGCTCTTGCTATTTCTTATGGTGCAGTGGTCTTCAGCACTGCTCTATAAATTGCTAAGTCCGTGAGATGTCCTGGGCTTAATTTCCAGCTTGACAGTGTTATCGGGTGTTTTCATAAGGAATTTCTCAGGAGCAGCCCGGAGGCTGGATCTGTGGCGGGGGTGGATAGCAAAAAACTCGTCTCTATGAGTAACTTCGACAAAATTTGGCTGGACTCAGACTAGTAGTAAATACATGCGGTATGTTTAGGTTTTTTGCGTTATGTTGTAGTTTTTATATACCTGTTGTGGAGGCTGCTGCGGCTGCTGCACTCCTGGTACCAACTCCACTTCACTGTCCGGCTCCAAAGACTCCAGTCGCGCCGGCGCACCGTTTGGACTGTTGACGTTCACTGGAATTGGCAAAACAACACAATTGTTAAAATTGTAAATTATTGTTGTTTGTATTGCAACTCTTGTTGTTATTGATTAATTTTATTTTATTTATACAAAGTTATAGACGAGTATACCATATGTAAAACGAATTAGGTACCGAAATTAGCTATATGATTGACTAGCTATCCGGCGCAACTTCGTTTGCGTCACATTTTCCCCGTTTTCGCAGCATTTTTCATTGCTACTCCACTCCTATTAGTCGTAGCGTGATGATATATAGCTTATAGCCTTCCTCGATAAATGTGCTATATAACACTGAAAGAATTTTTCAAATCGGACCAGTAGTTTCGTAGCCTATTCAATGCAAACAAACAATCAAATCTTTCCTCTTTATAATATTAGTTTAGATATCCCTTGGACCATATCTCTTAACATTATGGTTTATGAAAGAGTGGAAAAGTTAAAGAACCACACAATATGCAGTGGACCGATGACATGATAGATGCTACGTGTAATGATTTGTTTTCCTTATGCAGCTGGGAAGGTCCATCAATTCTAATCCTCAACTAGTGATGGACTACAGTGTATCTTATCTAGTAACATGACTATCATGATGACATAATCGTGAGAATAGTAATTATAAATTCACCACACATGTTTAGGATTTTATTGACAGCTTAAATATTTTCCTTAGAGATTTTCTCCTCATCGCTTGACACCTAAGATGTGAATTTATCTTTTGTAAATCAACTCAAATACAAATAAATAGAAAAAGATACAAGTTAGGTATGATGTCTTTTCAAAATGGCAAGTAGGTTCAATTTTCAAAAGGACCACTTTTACTAACATTTGGTTTAGTCTTTTCAATGTCAAGTGGGAAAGTTTCAATACTCATTTCTAGTAACGCCAGGGAGAGTTGGAGTCATATAAATGATAAAATGAGTAATGTATGACTGATTTCTTCCTAATACTTTCTTTGGCAATTCCGAAACAAGCAGGTGAGTAACAACGTAAATGCATAAAAAAACCTTCGACTTTGACTCATTTAGTTATCAAGGAAAGTACTTGCTTAGTAAACTTTAATATAAATGGTTTTTTGGTATGGAACTTACCTTGCTTCTGTTCAGCTGGTCTATAGTAGTTATCAACCGGCTGCTCCAAGAAGTAATCCAACAATCTGAAATATAACAAAAGAAATCAAAGAATAACATCAAGAACAATTATTAAACAAAAATAACTATATTATAAAGAACTTAAACTTTCTCTATAAAACCCATTCACCAGGAGTCGAATACGTAGTCAGTAAATTGACCCTACCTTCATCAATTGTCAATTCAGAACATTCATAAAAACATAGGTCTGTCTGATAATTTTATTTATTTATTTAAACTTCATGTACAATAGTGGTACATAGGCGGACTTAATGCCACAAGGCATTCTCTACCAGTCAACCTTTGGGTTAAATACGACAATTTTGTGATAGGGGTACAAAAAAATATTCACAAATAACCACTACTTCTCAAAAATTCATATACTAACAGAGATATTATTACACATACAACACATACAATTTTCTCCTGCTTACTGCACTGGATCGCGCAGGACGTTCTAAAGTCCTGGCTTTAAGGCTACCCGCAAGATGGCGGGCCGGACTGGACAAAATCAACAATGTAGGTACTAGTGGTACACATAAGACCTGGATCAGCCTGGATAAGCCTGGAGAACTGGGAGCTAACAGAAACCTAAGAACTATGATAGGTATAGTAAAGTTAATTACGGATTAATTTGGTGTAGTCCCGGTTGCTGAGGGTATCGCTGTTGCGCGCCTGGAGGAGCGGCACTCACTGCCGCCACCACTGCTGCTACAAGGTACTGCAAATAAAAGAGACACACATCAAAATCTAAATCAGAAGTCAAACTAGGTTGAAGACTTTTTGATTATCAATTACACAAGACAATCCCCCAAAACGCGCCCTTCGCCACTGCCTTGTGTTTTAGCTGGAAAGAAGAAGTGGCGGAACAAACTTCACAGCAACACGCTTCTGATAGGTAAGAAGAACAAGATTTTATAAAATAATATCAGAAGTAAAAACATTGTAATTATGAAATAAAACATTAAATGAATTGCTTCGTTATGTTGATGTCTGTATGAGTTATCTTATGGAGGGTAGATGTCGGTCTTTTTTCTTAGCCGTTCTTCTCTTTCCGTTCTTCTTTTTCGTGTTTTGTTTATTTGCCTTGTCGATGATTCTTAGATTATTATTAATTGAGCTTCAAAACGAGAACTCTGCCACATAAATGACATTCGTTGGCATAAATCAAATAGTTGTGGAGTTGCACAAAGAGTAGGAAGAGGAGAGAGGAGAGAAGTGGAGTGGTGGAGTTGAGGGGATGTTGATCAAACTTGGTAAAAACTAGCGTGATTCGAATGAATGAGTCATGCTTGTTTACGTATAATGATGAGTTTTATGTTGAATGAACAAGGTTAACGTTAATGCACTTTTGGCAAAAATCTAGTTTGTCGCTAGCGATTGTACTTATTTTGTTTTTAGTGTGTACTTACATCATACTTATCTTCCTCAAAAACTTAACACACTCATTAACCAGATAAATGATCTTTGTAAATTTGCAGTAATTTTGTCCAATGACAAGTTATGTATCATTTCTGGATTTTTTCTTTTGTGTCTTTTTTGTTTTCTACTTTAAAATGTAACTTCCTGATCAATGAACACGACTTTGGAAAATAATTCCGATCTCTAAGCCCACCTCAAAACGAAGGACATTTTCAAATCACCTCGTTATCTCAACAGCACATCTCATCATTACATACACGCTTACAATTCCATACGTCTTCCTACGTAGCCTTCGCACAGGTCACCATCTTTAAGGTCAGGTTATTGCATGCACATGACATGGACAATTGGACACGGACACATCATCGTTACACTCGCGAAATTCGACTCATTACCACCTATGTCTTGGGAATTTATAATTGTTGTGCGTTTTCCTTGTTTTGTATAATTGTGGTTTGTTTCCTTAAAACTGCTTTTGTAAACTGTGTCTGTGTTCTTTGAAATGCAATAATATTATGTTGAACGAAGAGAAGATTTTCTCACGGAGTTACATTATTTAATTTGATTAGTTTGAAGATTAGTTATTAGCGACTATGTAAGTCCAGGACAGTAAAAACCTTTTTTTAAGATAATGTTGTGAATAGCTTTTGGTAAACTTATATTAATAAATAAAATAAAGAATCTTTTTGTTTCCGTGACTTTTATTTGATTTTAATATAAAAGTTTCCAAAAATTGCTTGCAATGACATTTCGTTTTAAAACTTACTCCCTAGCTACTATGTTTGAAAGCCGAACAAGATTTTAGGTATAGCCAAACTTTCTTGTAAGTAAGACAAATTCAGTAGTTTGGAACATGACTAGCTACCGTCCGCGACTTCGTTCACGTGGAAATTTTGCTGTGTTTTTCAGGGATAAATTATACATGTCAAACCTTCCTCTTGAATCATTCTGTCTATTGACGAAAACCGTATCAAAATCAGTTGCGTTGGTTAAAAGGAATAAGCGTACAGACGGCAGGAAACGAGTTTGTTTTATACTATCTAAAGATGATGACCAAACCACAAAGAATGAAAAACAAATCACTGTACAATTAACTTGCAAATCAATTCAGAAGATAATATGTGCAACAAAACAAATGCCTATCGCAGCTAATCACCGGAGTCCATTCAATCGATGATCGTGTGTTGTTTATTTTTAAACAACACACAATGTTGTTTTATGTAACAAACGGATTTAAACGATGATGGTACAAAGAAAACCATGCGTGTGTCAGCTGATTTACATGCCATACAAGTTGTATGGACTTTTATTGCTCATTTTATTGAGATTACCTCAGTAGGAAATGGCAAAAGGATGGATAAGTGACAAGTAAAGACTAGACTGGGAGAACTGACGTATTACTAAAACAGTCCAAGGAAGATAATTTGAGAAAGAGAATGGACACAAAAACCAAAATGTGACAGAGAGATATTTGAAGGATCTGGATTGAATTTGACGCTTCTCAGACGATAGCTACCGCTGCTTCGGTTTTCGGTTCGATATGAAGGACCAAAACCGTGGTAGTTTCGGTGGTCTACCTAAAACACATTTTCCAACTATGTTGGGGACGACTTCCAGCTGCAGCTACCAGTATTTCACATGAAGCGACTCCCTATCTGACATCGACAATCCAGTTACTTAGTGGCAAGGTACGCCTTCACAAGACTTCTGACAGCTTTGGCCAGTACGGCATATATTCGTCATTCTTCATTTTAGAAAACAATATTTCACTAGGAGGAAGCAACCGTAAAATTACACACGCAGTTATTGAAATCAGCCTATAATTCGGTTACGCGCTGCCAATTTATTCGTAACATATTATTTAATGGTTCCACTACAATGGACGGAGAAATAACATGATTTCTCTCTGATTTATATAATTTTGTAGTCGGAAGTAGTGCTTGCATACACACAGTGCATAATGGGAATCACGCAAGACTATTTTATTGATGTGCTTCTAGTACTTACGTTTATGAGCGTTTACACCTTACGGCATTTCATTATAACTTTCAAGTCCTTATTTTCTGAAATCAGTTCATTCATTTCGGAAAATAAGGACTTGAAAGTTTGTATCAAATGTGGTAAGGCGTAAACGCTCTTAAACATACGTCTTAGAACTAAAGCAGGCACTTTGTACAATTCATTTCATCACCACAACGGATCTCAGTGCAGTAAAATATACTTGAGTAAACCGGTATGCCCAAGAACCATAGATTCGAAGCCAAAATGAGATTCAGACCGACCTCTCTGGAAAGCGCTGCTGTCCACCACACGGACCCAGTGTGGGTTGGTCGATGTCATATTTTGTCTGTGAACACGTCATTGTGATCATGTCTAATGAACTTTACTCAAATACAATAGGTATTTGTCCGAGTATAGTTAGCTACGGTGATCGGAATTAATTACCTATCATACATACGAGTATTCCGTGTGTTTGTTCCGAGACCGATCTTTGTTGATTTTTCCCAGTAATTGAAGTTAATTGGTGTATTGCACTCATCTTTATTGATCTTGCGTGTAGTATTTTATTAACAAGAGCCTTTTATGATTTATGTGTTATGAGTTAATGATCGAGTAAAGTTAAATGAACTTTTTAATTGCATCTTTAAATAAAAACTTCCTAGTTTGAGTAGTTGAATACTTTCTTGGTCACCTGACAAAAAGAGTTTTCCTTTAGAAGAAGGTAGTAATTTTTTTACAACTGCGCTTGTTTAAAGATATGTGTATGAAGCTGTTTTGTAATCTTGTAAATTGTTATAACCTAGTGGGTTAAGTGGATTCCCTTATGGATAGTTGGATGAAAGTGTTCATGGTGGTCAATTAAAATCATATTCAATTATTCAAACCATAGATAGTCGACCAAAACACTCACTATCCTACTATTATATACAACGTGTAACGTTAAATGCGCAAAATCTCAGACACCCCAAATGATTTTTAATTCAATTGACCTAATTCTGAGAGAAAAAAAACTTAAAAAAATCGTAAAGGTTTTATGTGCTGTTTTAGTTTTACTGGAAATTCTGATCGTTTCTTTCTTTTTTTCCCGCGAATGACAAAATTTAAATTTGACGACAAACATTTGTGTTTGTTTATCTATTTTGGCGGGTTTGCGCACGTTATGGCTTGACCTATGAACAAATAGACAGGGCAACATTTTTAATGAATGATTTTTTGAAAAAATTTCACCTATTTTAAAAAGTGGTTCAATTGATTCTGCTCGATATTCTGATCAAACTATTTTCAGGTTTTGCGCATTTAAGGTTACACGTTGTATACTTCTCCGCTCATTAATGCTCATTTTTACATTATAATGAGCTGAACCTGCCTTCAAACATTTTCAGAACGATACGATATATATCTTTTGTGGGGGAGTTTAAGCGGATAGATACTTTAGTACTAACGCTGTAACAGAAATATTGTAAAACCAAATGATTTAAAAAGAGTAACCATGGAGTTTCTTGCCGGTTCTTCTCCATAGAAAACGACCAACCCGAACCGAGTACCTTTTTGTCGACGTTTTATAAGTGCCCCTGTAGGCCTATGTAAAATAAAAATATTTTGATTTTGATAACAATTGTTTGACAGTAAAACTGATATAGTCCGGGGAATTTACGCCGAAAATTAGGCTAACTTTGCATTAATTAAAAACAGCGATTTTTTTCATTGAATGTGTAGGGTAAGTACAGGAGAGTATATTAAGCTGTATCCCGCAAAAAGTTCACCTCCGCGTATATGTTTTTTTTAAGAAAACTTCTAATATGCATATAACTTGGTGGAAAAAAATATAAACAGGTATGTTTATTTGGAGTATTTGTAGAACAGATTGAGTACTACAAGTAGGTCAGAAAATTAAACATTTTCGTCCAAGGAACACTCGTTTTTTAAAAAAAATCTTATAATTTGACTTCGTACTTAAGGCAAAAATATTAACAGGACAAAAATAGTGCTAAAATGATTTATATCACCATGTCTAACTATTATTATGAAAATTAAACAAATTCTGCTCCGGACTTCACAGAAAATCAAGAAAATCAAAAAATCTTAAATACTACTTACGGCAAAAATGTAACAGGATTTAAATTCATTTAATAATGAGAAATATATAATTACAAACCTTAATCCCCCAAAATTAAACAAATTAGAGCGATAATTAATATTGTCAAAGTAAAAATTAAATTACGATGCACGGTGTCAGCGCTAAGCAGCGTGCGGCGTACGGCGTGTGCTAGTGTGCGTAAACTAGATAAGCGCTGCGTTCATTGTGTGCGTATGACTGTGTTTTTGTTTGAGTCGGTGTTTTATTGAGTAACGCGATTGTATACCTTATTTCTATTACGGAAAGATCAAATTTCTATGAAAGTGCTGCGCCAAATACAAGGATAAAGCTTGCAGACGTATTTTACGTAAACATTAATTGATATTTTTTACACGATTTGCTTTAAAGTGTTTAATTTTCGTGTAAATAGGTTAGAAATAGCCTTTAGATGAAAGTTAAACTAAATTAAACCCTGTTACCTTTTTGCCTCAACCGCTATTGTAAAAAAACTGGTAATAGTAACTTCCGGTAGTACAATTTGTTTAATTTTGTTTATTGGCGGTGTAATATATTAATTTAAGTTATTTTATGTAAAAAAACCGCTGTTTATATTTTTGCCTTAAGTACAATCCAAAAATTTCGTAAATGTTTTTTTGCCGTAATTTCCGTGGACGAAAATGTTTAATTCTGAAAAAATATATTACTGTCACCAATTCTTTACCTAAAGTAAGTAAATTTAACCTGTTAACATTTTTTCCCATGTTTTTATTCACAAAAACGTGTTTTCGTCTTTTTCAGCTTGATCCGGTCTCGGAAAATGTTTATTTTTTTTTATTATTTTAAGAGCTAAGGTCAAGTACACGATTCACGAAAAAAATCGCTGTTTATATTTAATGCAGGGTTCAAATCTAAAAGCCCCGGACTAATAAGCAATACCCTACAAGAACATACCCAACAAGCCACATACAGCATCCTACCATCGTAATTCCTACCATCACCACACCGGACACCAATCACATCTACGTAATTTGATGACACGAAACGGAAGGAAGCCGGTAAGTAAGTAGCCGTCACATTAGTATGTGAGTGACGTCCGGACCTTCACCCACTTACAGTATCATACAGGCTGTACTCGTGGACTCGTGGCCATTGCAATCGTAATCGGAATTTGTCACTTACGATGTGATGTTGTGGCCTTGCTGTTGTTGGGAGTAAGTCTTCTGAGTATGTGGTTTGAGATTTGGCGACAAAAAATGCGCACTAGCAGATGCTAACAATTGTCATCATCTCTGTAGCCTTTTCCCAAACTACCTTGGGGTCGGCTTCCAGTCAAACCGAATGCAGCTGAGAACCAGTATTTTACATAAAGCGACTGCCTGTCTGACCTCCACAACCCGGTAACTGGGTAATACTATACCTCTTAGTAAGACTGGATGACAGACTTTTGGCTTCTGACTATTCGTAACGACTGTCAAAAATCTACAAATGAAAGCAGGGACCAATGGCTTAACCTGTTTTCCGAGGCACGGAGGATACTCGGTATGTAATTATGGTCACCGATCCACGGACCAACCTCGGCAAGTACGGCTTAAACTTTAAGATCGACCCCTTGCCGCTGTTATTATATAGCCACGAGCTAACACTTGAAGTCTAAATTTATTGTAATCCTTATACAGGGTTATTAACCTGTATTTGTTGTGTATAGTCAATAATCTTTGTTACACAAGGAAGTGGTTACAAAATTGTGTGCAGTCCGGACTCCTGTGCTAGGTGATAGACCTGTGTTACAAGAGCCAGTGTGTGTCAGTATGTACTTTTATTTGAAAAATATGCCTTTTTATTTTGTTCTAAACTATTATTATTGAAGTCTGATTGTTGTTCTGTATGGTGTCGGACGTAAAGAATAGCACCATCCCATGTCTTCCCGTGGGTGTCGTAAGAGGCGACTAAGGGACTTAGCAGAGAATGGGCAGCAGCGTTCTCTGTGCTTTTGTAACAACCGTACTGCGATCGCCAACCCACCTGCCTAGCGTGGCGATTATGGCAAAACCCCCCTTATGTCAATGTGGCGTTGGGGGAGGCCCAGCAGTGGACGTCTTTCGGCTGAAATGATGATGATGATGATTGTTGCAAGCACTACTGCTGACCGAAAAAGGAAAATTGATATTGGATTTTGCCATTTGAGATTTCTCAGTAGTAACCCGGAGTCTGGATATGTGCCCGGCAGATGACCGTAGAATCATCCCCTATTAAATAGGGCAAAAATCATACCTGCCGAAATATTGGGCAATACAGGCGTGGTATTATCTTAAATTAATGCTACACTAAAGAACATTCGTTTCTTTAGGAACAAAAACATTGAACTTGATTCCAAAAAAGATTTCCTCGAAGTCGTAAGTTGACATAACTTTTATGTATGTCATATAAAATTCATATAACACAGCGCCCTTGACCTTGGCGACACAATTTCGTCTGAGTGACACATCAAGGGATCGTTCAACTCTGTCCTACAGTTTGTTTAACCAGTGAGAACCATACAAGGTTCTTAAGTTAATTGTATCGGAGCATTGTCTGAGAAATGTTACTGTTTTAATGACCATGCAGGTTTTCAAGAAAAACTTAAGGGAAATATTGTTTGACTAATTCAAGTTTTATTTAAAGTGCACATAGAACTATTATAACTAATGTACTTTACGGCCATATGAGGAGCTCGTGGCTAAATAATAACAGCCGCACGGGTCGATCTTAAGGTTAAGCTGTGCTTGCCGAGGTCGGTCCGTGGATGGGTGGCCATAATTACATACCGAGTTTCATCCGTGCCTCGGAAAGCACGTTAAGCCGGTGGTCTCGGCTGTCATTTGTAGATCTTTGACAGTCGTTACAAGTAGTCAGAAGCCGAAATTCTGACATCGAGTCTTACCAATGAGTTTCGTATTACCCAGTTACTAGGTTGTGGAGGTCAGATAGGCAGTCGCTTCATGTAAAATACTGATACTCAGCTGCATCCGGTTAGACTGGAAGCCGACCCCAAGATAGTTTGGGAAAAGGCTAGGCAGATGTACTTTATGACCATATTTCTAAACGATAAATAAATGCAGTAAAAGTTTACCAGGTTACCAAATATGACCCCAAGAAGGAATAAAAATAAGAGAAAGAAAAAGTATGAAAATGTCTTCCAAATGACTGAAACTTTGATAAATGTGAAATTCTGCAAAACACCTAAAATAAATAAAAAATCTTCAAAAGTTTGGTAAACGGAAACTTCAAGCTAAGTTGACCCGCAACGTGGTTTTAGGAATTGATATTCCACTCACAGTTAAAATCTCATGTTTCGCAACCAAACTTCAAAAATAGACGAACTAGAATCCACGCCAAATCGTCCTCCAAAACGACATAAAAAGTTAACCAGTTCTATTCATCAGATAACTTAGACCACCGACATTTTCCCTAACAGTATGGTCGACTTGCGAAATTCTTGCAAAACGTAGCTAACAATGACACAAACTGTCACACGCACTTAAACACATGGCATGGAGGTAAGTAAGTGTCTGAATGATTCCTTTTATTGCAACATAGTGTAACGCAAGCTCAAAAGTGTAATTTGGTCGTAATTATGTGTGAGGACAGTTAGGGATGCGCGTCGCTGGCTGTGCCTATATACTACTCTTAAGCGACCCGGTTTTGAGTGAAGGAAGTTCGTGTTGTGGTTTTCTAGGTAAACGACTGAACGTTTGATGTTTAGTAGTTAGATTGCATTGTATGAAATAATGTTTGTCATCAGATTTTTGTCACGTTTTAATGCTACGAAAGGCTATCAAAGGAAAGAGGCAGCACATGCTTCCACCTTCCGGTAACTTCATAGTTGCCGGTAATCGTAAGTACTGTTGTACGTTGTTGTTTTTGTATTGTTTATTGTTATATCATCACTCTGATCGTCTTTGGTTTGTGTGAAAGAATTTTTTGGATTGGTCAGTATGATACGGTTTGATTGTCTCATTTAATATAAAAAAAAATGTATTAAATATTCTAATGCAGACCGTTGATTTTAATACTGACACTGCCTACCTTTTGCTTATCAGCAAAGAGCGTTTCAGTAGCGCCCTTATTGGAACTCTAAATAATTTGTATTCATGGGTTGTCTAGAAGGCGGTCGTGAATTTCAGCGCTGTTGGTCAAGAGCAGAGTGGCGCAGTGGAAGCGTGCTGGGCCCATAACCCAGAGGTCCGTGGATCGAAACCACGCTCTGCTAGATATACTTTTGTACATTAACGTTTTCCATTTTGCAAATCTTTTTCTGATTTTTTTTACAAGATTTAAATGTATTTGTTTTCGTTTTTAGAATTGTCTATACGACTGTCCTCTTTTATAAATGTCACAACACAGTATACTACGACCACTTTAAGTGTGCAGTTGGTGATGGCGTTGCTTGTCAAGAAAATTTGCATCGATATGCCAAACTTGGAACATTTATTTTAGTTCTGTGTTCTCTCGCCTGCACAAATAAGCTGGTTGAAGTGTATGCACAAATTATATCCCTAGGATGGACATCCTCGGATAATAATCAAAAAATTTAATAATTAAATTTTAATAATTAAATCATAACTCGGACGAGTTAGCACTCTACAGCTAAGTAGTAGTAAGCTAGTAGTAAACTTACACTTTTATGTATTTTGACGTAGTAAGTGTAAATACGGAAAACGGTATTATGTTAAATGACTAAAACATTTATGACTACTACTACTACTACTTTTTGATTTACTGAACCGAAACATCACAGCTGTTTTTCCCGAAGCGTTATACAGATATGACCTTTAAGTACACATTGCGATAATTATTATGTTTGTAAATAAAAAGCAGTTCGTTGATAAGCACTTTAGAATTTAGATTAAGTTATTTTTAAATGTAGGTATTTGGTAGGCTGAATCAAGTTTTTTAGGAAAGAAATATTCTAAAAGTTGCTCGGGATATTGGAAAATTCGATTTGGACGGAACAACATCTGTTGAGTACTTGCGTCGGGCAGTATTTTATACTTAATTAAAAACAAGACAATTGGTAGACTTAGAAATAAAATGTAGGTAGATATTCTAAATCTGTGTAGAATTATCGCAAAAAGAATGAAAAGAAGTAGGTAGGTACATCTCACACAATAAGATTTTTTAAACACATACCAACACATATTCAAACAAAAAAAAAGAGTGATAATTTAACATCCTTTTCTTTTCATTATTATTAGAATAGTGAAAAGTGACGAAGTAATAACAAAAAAAGATGTAGCTATAATCTGTTTGTGTAAAACTGCATTCGTGCACAAAAGGGATCTAGGTATTTTTTTTTTTTTTTGGGAATGGCATCTCGCAGTTCAACCTAGGAGGTTGTCGTCTGCTTAACCGGACTATCCTGTGGGTGCCTTAAGAGTAAGGCCTCCAGCCAGGGCATAAAACTTACAAACTAAGCGACTACACGCTAAGGGCACCCCCTGTGGGGTACGAGCCTCGGCTTAGGGCGTCGCTGGGGAAGGACTGCATGGGGACAGGCTGGATCTGAATGATATCATTATTTAGGGGCTGATTTAAAACTACTGGCACAGCATCGCGGGCTGGCTCGAGCGAGGGTCGGGGAGGGCATGGACCGGGACGTCGCGACGGACCTCGACGGCGAGGTCGGAAAGACGGCGGTTTGTGTCTAAACTTTTTAAGAGTGCTAGTCTCTTTGCTACTCTCCTGGAGGAGGGTGATAGCATCATCGGGAGTGACGAGGGTATGCCGAGGACGGCGTACTGTACTAATGCGCGAGGGTTCGTAACGGGCGGCCGCTGCGATCAGGGGATTACGGTGTTTAATGGCGTTATCGAAGAAACGCTTCGAAAGACGTTTCATAAACTGAAGGACGGTGGGCATTCTAAGGTCTACATGTAGACGGTCATTACGGACATAAAAAAGGGCTCCCGTGACTCTACGTAAGAACCGGTTCTGCAAGGTTTGCATCCTATGGATGTACTTAGGCTTGGTGTGAGCGTACACGACGCAAGCGTACGTCATAATGGGGCGGATCACCGCGGTGTAAAGGCGCAACTTGCACTTGAGTGACAACTTGCTTTTTGTCGAAATCATGAAATGAAGCCTACCCATAGCAAAGGCAGCTCGGTCGCGAGCTGCTTTGATGTGCGCCGCGAAAGACAGGTGGTTGTCAAGTAAGACTCCTAAGTACTTGGCTTGCTTCTCCCAAGGGATAGGCTTACCGTACATAGTGATCGGGCTGAGCGCGGGTGGCTTATTCTTACGCGGTTTAGAGAAAAGAACTGCCTGGCTCTTGTCGGGGTTCACCTCGATTCTCCATTTCCGGAACCAAGCGCCTAAGACGTTGGCTGAGGTTTGGAGGGTGCTGTAAATAGCGTCGTGACTACGGCCAGTGTAATAAATGGCCGTGTCGTCCGCGAACAGGGCTAACTGTGCCTTCTTGCTCTTGGGGATGTCACTGGTGAACAGAGTAAAGATAAGGGGAGAGAGCGGGGAGCCCTGAGGGACTCCGGCTCTAATGGGGTGGGGGGAAGACAGTGCCTTCCCGATGCGATAGCGGAAGGTGCGATCCGACAAAAAGTCTCGTAAGATGAGCACGAGACGGTCTGGCACTCCCAGTTTGTACAGCTTATATAATAAACCGTTGTGCCAGACTTTGTCGAATGCCTTTGCTATGTCGAAAAACAATACACCCGTCATCGCTCCACGCTGGAAGCCAGCGCTCAGGTGTTCTACGATGCGGTGGGCCTGTTGAATGCAAGAGTGTCCGATCCTGAAGCCGAACTGTTCGTTGGGGATGAGACTCTTAGCCTCGGCGAAGTCTTTGAGTCGCTTATACATAAGTCTCTCGTAGATTTTTCCGAGTGCATTCAGGAGACTGATAGGTCTGTAGCTCGAAGGCTCAGACTTGGGTTTGCCTGGCTTTGCGAAACCGATGACCGTGGCCTCTTTCCATATTTGGGGAAACGCGTTGTTGCTCAGGGCGCCATTGAAGATGGCCGCCATTAACACGACGAGCTGAGCGGGGAGGAGTTTGAACACCCTATTGGTGATTCCGTCGGAGCCGGGTGCTTTCCGCGGTTGAAGTTTGCTAATGATGTCTTGCACTTCGTCAGCAGTGACCGGAGGCAGAGGATCATCAGGGTCTTCTTCGGGGGGCAGGGCGGTTCTACGTTCGACGAATGCGTTCACCTCATCGAGATGTCGCTTGTCTACTGGTTGAGAGCTGGGGTAGCACTGGGACTCCAGGCTGTCGGCTAGGCATTCGGCCTTCTCAGAGTCGTCGAATGCGACGCTCTTATCGGGTCGGTGATCTAGGTATGAGCGTGGAGGAACGAAAGTAGTATGTGAGGATCCTGGCAGGTGCCGCTCTGTACTTTTGCCTGCACCCATGGGAAAGAAGCGTAAGTTTATGAGAGAAATGTCAGGTGTATCACGAATTGGAAGTTTTTCTGTGTTTTGTTATGAAAATAAATAGTTAATTCCATAACATCTTCTTATAAATAAAATTCTCGTGTCACAATGTTAGTTACCATACTCCTCCGAAACGGCAGAACCGATTTGTACGAAATTTTGTGTGCATATCAGGTAGGTCTGAGAATCGGCCAACATCTATTTTTCATACCCAAAAAGAAAAACACGCGAACGAAATCGCAGGCAGCAGCTAGAAATATCTAATTTCACGTGTGAATTTTCCGAACAGATTATCAGAAGTGTATATTATCAGACTCACATTTCTAGTCTCATTATGAGGTACACGCAGTAGCAATAAACATCTCGCCCGTAATCCCTGAAGGGTTAGCAGAGATGTACTTAATAGTACACCCACATTTCGCCAGTTATCTTTAACTCCTATGCATTAGGGGGCGAGCCTATTGCAATCAACCGGGCACAAATCCCGACTCCGTGGCTGCTACTGAGAAGTTCTTGATGGGAACACCCAAAATGACTTTGCCTGACTCGGGAATCGCGACCCAGGCCCTCAGGCTCAGCAGTCGCGCTTGCAACTTTCAACCAACGAGACAGTCTTAGAAAACATTAATTGTGAGCGAAATTCTACGTTGGTTATGGCTTTCAACAAGTTTTAAATTTTGTGGCCATCTAGCTCGAACACTGTATTACAGCCGTAATACAACGTAATACAAATGGCGATAGGTCTCATCATCTGCTTAGCCTTTTACCAAACTTTGCTGGGGTCGGCTTCCAGTCTAACCAAATGCAGCTGAGTACCAGTATTTTACATTTTTACATAAACCGACTGCCTATCAGACCTCTATAACCCAGAAACTGGGTAATAAGATACCCCTTGGTAAGACTGGATGTCAAACTATCGGCTTCTGACTAATCGTAATGACTGTCAAAGATCTGCAAATAACAGCCGGGACCAACCGTTTACCGTGCTCTCCGAGGCACGTCTCGAGTCGCGTTTGCGATCACCGAGGCAGTAATAATTAATAAAAAATAGTAGAGTAGTAAAAATAGTAGGAATGAACGAATAACTTAATCACACTGTGTGCGTGATGAAGATCGAACCCGGAACCTTTCATAGCAGACGCGTTTGTAACCACTACACTAACAAGGCACTCACTTTATCAAGCTAATACCATAAATAAAATTGATTATAGTTCACTAAAAAGGTATAGGTTCTAAGGAATATGGACCTCAAAATTTACCCACAAAATCTATTTCAAAAGCTCACTTAGGGTTAATAACCTCTTAAAATAAGTACCGGTAATGTTTGTATTATAATGTTCTTTTATTTTTCATGTTCTAATTTTAATTGAAAAAAGTTTTTAATATTTTTCTTTGGTATCGAGGAATTTTTTAAAATCGACGGTCACGTAATAAAAATTAAAAGTTTTATTTTAATTTCATAAAAGACATTTGAATATAATAATGAACAAGTAAAAGCAAAAGCACTTCACCAACATTTTTTTTATAAAATTTTCTTTTCATGGAAAATAAAAATCGTGAAAAAAACTTACAAAACAGACAGCCATATTTGACAACACCGATTTGACCCGCGCACTATAATGTTCACAGCAACAATGCGCACACGCCGGTCAGCACACACTTATAAGAGACGCGCGAATTGCGTGCACTATTGGCGCTATAAGTATACACCTGGCTTTATGGACAGATCTCGGAACTTTTTGGAAAATCTGTTTCCACAGGAAACGAAAGTATTTACTACTTTTGTATCCTGTGTGAAAAATGATTATGGAATAAGTACTCAGGATTCAAGATAGTATTAATGTTTCAACGGCTTTAGAAGATTTAAATGATTTGTTGAGATAAATGCTAGAATTTGAGGATGAATTAATAAATAAAAATAGTCGTTTGTTTAATGAAATCGATTGACTAAGTACATTTTTTAAACCTCGAAAACCGAATATCTAATACATGATGTCTGTGAAGACAAATGTATTTGATATTTTCTTAAAGTTTTTCTTTTACGTGGTGGTGTAGTTTATCGTCTCGAATTATTGAATCAACTGAAGCAAATGGATTGTGGAGCTCTTAGAGCAGTAACCCATAACAATAACATTTTATTTGTATACAATCTTGACTAAACAATTTACTATTCTATTTAAATTGTTTACAAGAGGTAGACCGATTCATACAGTGTAAAAATAATCGTATTGCTAAAAGAGCCACAAAATTAGCAACGGGACGCACAATGCTCATTTCAAGTAAAGAATGTAGTCATGTAGAAAAATGCTCTTAAAGAATATGAAACTAGGTCAATTTGTAAGAAACACTAGAACAATAGTCAAAATATTTGCAGATCTTACCAAATATCCATAAAGATGATCTAAATAGCTACTGTTTCGAAAACGAAACTACATAGTCGAATGACGATATATGTTGACGTACTTGACAACTAAGTGGAAGATCCAGGCTAGCTAGATAAGTTATCCAACTGCTTCCATGCTAAGTTCAGCTATAAGTACTAGATCTTGTGGTACAAGCTCTGGCATGGGTGTAACTTCGTCCTCAAACCTACGTCAGAGAAGAATCTCTATAGAAATACACAATCAGACTATGGCGTTCCCATTGCTGGGACTCAGGCCTCCTCCCTAGGAGAGGGAGTGGAAAAACGAAGTGTGCTTAGGTTCGAACCCACGGGCTCGACAATTTCACGCATAGTTAGGTTCTCTTGCGCATCATTGTAGTAGTTATTTTCAGTTTTTTTGGCCAGGATTTCATCACGTTGTAGAATCACTCACTTTTCTAATGATACGTGATATTATACAAATGATGTTAATGAGTCTGTTCACTATACCGTAGCATACTATGACCGTGCTAAGAACGTGTCAGGCAAAAAAGTCGCTTCACAGTTTTAATTACAAAAAATATAGAGTTCAACCGCGTACCAAGACCGTTCTAAACCCGTTATAAACGGGTATGATACGCTGTTACTGTTCTAGCGGTAGTCCGTATCATGTTTCATTCCATGCCTGGTACGTTCATAGCATGGTGTAGTAGACCGACTCCTTTATGCCCACACTAAAAGACAATAATACTGGAAGCAGTTTGGTGTCTTCCCACTTATGTATCCAACTGTCTGTGTTATGCGCCTTACTTCCAACTTATAGTACCCAACCATCCCTTGGTTGGGTACTATAAGTTGGAAGTAAGGCGCAATCTCGCTCTGGCAAAATTTGTTTTTATGGTTTTTCGTGGTATGCTGAACAATCCACAAATATTGGAATCGTTGGGATTGCTCGTTCTAGACAGGAGGCTACGGTTGGGACCGAGACAGGGGCTTTTTCAAGTTCCGGCAACCCGTACAAACTTATTATAGTTTGCACCAGTGATTGTGCAGTAGAATAGCTCAATAGTGTCTCTCGGCGTTTGGACATATTTTCTTGCTCTTTAGCGGAATTACATACGGGACCGAAACGTGGTCGCTCACAATGGGCCTGATCAGAAGGCTTAAAGTCACTCAAAGGGCAATGGAGAGGACTACGCTCGGAGTTTCCTTACGTGATCGAATCAGAAATGAGGACATCCGCAAGAGAACCAAGGTTACCGACGTAGCCCGAAGAATTGCCAAACTTAAGTGGCAGTGGGCAGGGCACATTGCTCGCAGAACAGATGGCCGATGGGGTCGAAAAGTTCTGGAATGGCAACCGCGAACCGGAAGACGATGCGTTGGAAGGCCTCCCACTAGGTGGACCGATGACCTGGTGAAGGTTGCGGGGATCCGCTGGATGCGAGGCGCACGGGACCGGTCAATGTGGCGTCACTTGGGGGAGGCCTATGTCCAGCAGTGGACGTCTTTCGGCTGAAATGATGATGATGATGATGTAGCGGAATTGCAGAGGGTGACACTTAGTATGTTGTCCACTGTATAACTTGTGCTTCTTCCCAGACCCTTTACTTGGAACTGGACAATTAGCAATGTATACTACCTTTGTTAGCTTGGGTTTTACCTGTTAAAACAAATGTAAGTGTCAATGAATAAATAAATAATATTATTTTCAAAGACTTGAGGAGGCCCGTGTTTTCTATCCGAAGACTCTGAGATGGAACACTGAAACAAACTATTGTGAACACGGAAACATGTTCAAGTTCTACCATCCATCTCATTCACCATGGGAGAACCATGCGGATTAGTACCTGAGCTGGGTTTTTGAGAGCCGCAAAGATTTGAGTCAGTGCACGCATATGCAGGTAAGGAGTTCAATGATTCGACAAACAATACCAGAAAGGACACTTGGGTAATCCGCAGCTACCTAAAATATTTGCTATTTGATGATACACAAATATTGTATTTAATTACTGACAATAAATTCTTGATCCATGACGCTCCATACACATCTTTATCGCCACGTTGACAACAACTAGGAAACATGCATTTATTGGAAGATAAGTAAGCGATGACTGTTGACGAATGATTATATGCACAAACAAACAAACAATCTCCTCGGTTCTTTGTTTGGCTATAGTTGGCAGGATACCAAAATAGGTATAGACTTAGGCATAGGAGAATCTAAAGCTGTTATTGTTCGAAAATGTTAGTTGGGAGCTTAGAAAGGAACTATACTTTTCATCTTGGTGATCTTCCTTTGCCTGTTCTTGAGGAGCCTTGGCTTGCTGTCGGCCGCAACATATGGGATGTAGTGTAAGTCGTAAATATAAGCACCTCAAAGGGCACTTCCTGACCACTTTACTTTGTGTCATTTATAACTTCACCACTGCCCTTAAAACCATACAATGTGTTCCTTCAGCATTTCCTAAAATGAAGACGTGATCTCATCATTCATCACCATTTCAGCCCAAAAGACGTCCACTGCTGGACAAAGGCCTCCCTCAAGTGTTGCCACGTTGACATTTTGGAGGGTTTTGCCACAGTCGCCACGCTTGGCAGGCGGGTTGGCGATCGCAGTACGGTTCTTATAAAAGCACGCTGCTGCCCATTCTCTGGCAAGTCCCTTAGTCGCCTCTTACGACACCCACGGAAAGATATGGGGATGGTGCTATTCTTTACTTCGACACCATACAGAGCACGTGATCTGCAATTCTCCTAACCATCATGTATGGTTGAATGAAACAAACAACGCCTACAAGATCCACTGTAGCAATTTTGACTGATCTAACTTAAGGTGCGATCACACCAAGCGGACCGGACGGCGGATTGGTTGTGGACTTAGATATTTTAGTATGGTTTATATGTCAAAGTCCAAGCCAAAACCCTCGATTTTAGGGTCACTAAGTCAAAAACTTACTGATCGAATAAAGAACACCACACTGACTCCTGAACATAAATTGCTGATGTAGCTCATAAAGTTTTAAAACTAACAAGGGACTGGTCGAACTATAACTACCTGATGTGGCGCAAAGCGATGGGCCCGCATGTCGCAAAATTGAGGCCTTGAGAGTCCTGTGACAGCTAGACAGGGATTTTAATTCTTCTTCTTAGTCGAAACTCTCTTGTCAGAGTGGCCGTGGTTGTGTAGACGAGGTACACGGAGAGATGTTCTAACTCCCCCGAGGATTGCTCTTTCAGCGATATGCTTCCATTTCTGCCGGTTGGAGACGTTGCGAGTACACGGGACCATGGTGGGCTTAGTAGCTTTCTCGATTAGGTTAGTCCAGCGAGTTGGTGATCGGCCGCGTGATCAGGTTCAGGACAATGTGGAAGGCAAGAGCCTTCCACATTGTCCTGAACCACCAGTCTTTTCATCGAATTCTTATTTCTAGTGATGTGACCAAAGACTTTTAATATTCGTAGGATTTTAAATAAATTGGCACTTATATATACCTCATAATAACCATACACAAAAAGAGACTTTTAAGCCATCATTTACATACATTTGCAACTAATTTTCGTATGGCATAATATTGTGTCATTGACCCGCCACTTAAACAATACGAATTCCATATTTCTTTACCGGACTGCTTATGGAAATTACGTAAATGTAGAAGTTTTGTGAACTAGCAAATAATGGAAACGGTAATAAGCGGTCAACTGTAAGTTGTGCATTGTTCCCTTTTATAGCTGGGAAGTCAAAATATGGTTGTGGTAAATGGAGTAACTAAGTTATAAGAAGAAGTTCTAGGAAGGTATTTTTTTTTTATAACTGTGCATCTAATATTTGTGTAACAACAGCATATGCATATGTGCACATTTTGTGAACATTTGGCAAAATGGGATCATCATTATCATCATTTCAGGCAACAGAAGTCCACTGCTGTAAATCTGCGACCACAAGCGTTGTCAGTGTAGTCACGAACAAGCCTGAGGATATTCTATCGCCGTCCTGCATTTAATGGTTAGGCTAAAACTTGTACTTCAAACTAAAAAAATCTAGGAAAAAAAAATTGTTGTGGGAAATGTTCATTGTTTTTGGGGGGTTTCCGGTAGGACTCACTCAACACATTGTGTTGATGGACGCATTTAATAGTATAGGGGTCACGCAGTTATTTTAAGTAAAGTTATAACCACAGGTCGGAATTAGGTAGAGTTATTTGTGTACTTACACTGATTTCATACAGCGAAAGAATAAAGTGGATAATACCTCAAATCCCGAGATTAATTCTAAAGAGCAGAAAAATGCCGTGATTTAATAAATAAAAAAAAAGTTATTTTCTTCTACACAATTTAAACCATCTGACATAGGATGTCCAAAGTTGCAAAATTCCAATGCGCACACTCAAGGGAAGATCCATATTAATATCAACATTTCGATGCAAGTACAAAAATAAATCTACCTAATTCCGACCTCTGGTTATAACGTCTAATACTCGCATTCCAAAGAAGATATGTGAAAGAGTTGGAGATTTAACCTCCAATGGCGCCGTTCCGTCGGGTGTGATCCAGAACAAAAATGAATCGCAATGACGGTGAGCACAAGTGTCTTTCGTCTTCGTTAAGAGCGTTTACACCTTGCGGCAATTCATGCAAACTTTCAAGTCCTTATTATTCGAAATGACTAAACCGATTTTAATGTAATTTAATACACATAAGGTCTAAACAGTTACTAAAAAATATTTCGAAAAGTTAAAAAAAAATAGATAAACCAACAAACAACCAACAAAGTATCTTTTAATTAAGCTGTAACACTATTTTCGTTTCATTAAAATCGGTTCAGTCATTTCGGAAAATAAGGACTTGAAAGTTTGTATGAAATTTCGTAAGGTGTAAACGCTCTTAAGAGTATTTTTACAACAATTAGAGTTTTTAGATAAGTTAAAGAGTCACTTAAACCAGAATACAAATGTACGTAAGTAACCCAGTACAATGCAAGTTTTTCCTAGAACCTTAAAGCAAGTCAGTATTCCTCTGAACCTCAATACTGTTGACTCACAAAAGTGAAGAGTTAATATTTTTACTTGTTTTGCGGTCAGCTACCTTATTCCTGTAAATAAGCAAGCATGATTTGGCTCGGATGTTTGAAATGACGAATGTGTATATGCGTCAAGGGGATTTGTTTGTCCTGAATCAAGTCGGATTATTGAGGACTCCAGAAAGGGATTTGCATGTTTGGTGTGAGGTCTTTGGCTAAGTAGAGGATCTTTTATATTTTTGTGCTAAAGCCAATCCTAAGCTTAGAGCAGGATTGGCTGATGAAAAAACAATTCAACAAACATACAAACATAATAAGTATAAAACAAACAAGTCAGTTGTCGTGTCCATTATGTGAACAGCGGGCCTACCATGACGTTTTAAAGCAATATTGTTTTACTCTTATTCCAGTGTGGGAAAGAGGCGGAGGTATACAGGATGTCTAGCGCCATCTCTTTCTCACACTGGAAAAGGAGTAAAACAATAATATTTTAAGACGTCATGGTTGTTCTTCAAGTATTCGCAGCGGATTGTAATGCGGCTTTTATCATCTTTTCGAGATTTTATTCAGAAGGTTCATGTGTATTATAGATTAAAATTTAACTTAGATTTTATAAGACAATCTCTATGTTTGGTCAAGTCATTAAAAATTGAGCGAAGCAGGGGTAGGTCGCTAGTCACCTATAGATGTATAAAGCGTCTTATGGGCATTTATAAACCTAAGTATAGCACGAAGACACAATCTATACAACAACTATGCTCATATTATTCAAAGATCATGTAAATTATGTAAAATGCTCTATTTACAATCAACAGCGTCAGTAAAAAATTGTAACATGCGTATTACCTGAACATGTTAAAATGTAAATATTACTTACACGTGGTATTGGTAATAGTTTGTGTTATAAATACCTTATTAATTCATTTTACTACGCACTAAAATCTAGGGTTTTTAAATAAACAAGGCGTGGGCGATTTGTATTTATGGTAGGCTGTGACTAAAGGTGTCAAGCATTTGTTTAGATGAAAATCTCTCGCAAATCGCAGTCTTAGATTTTTTTTAAGAACTTTGCGTAGGTGATACTGCGATTAGTTATAGGTAGTGCTGTCTCGTACCCTAATTGAGATAAATTTCTTTTCTATCGCTTCCGAAGTATATTGATGAAGTTAGTCTAAACTAATATTATAAAGAGGAATGATTTGATTGTTTGTTGGTTTGCATTGAATAGGCTCCGAAACTACTGGTCCGATATGAAAAATTATTTCATTGTTATATAGCCCATTTATCGAGGAAGGCTATATATCATCACGCTACGATCAATAGGAGTGGAGCAGCAATGAAAAATGTTGCGAAAACGGGGAAAAATGTGACGCAAACGAATTTGCGCCGGACAGCTAGTACTTAATACTTTGCGACGCACGGTATGTTTTTAAATAACTAGCGTTGAGAATGCCAGTGTGCACTGAAATTACCCTGAAATTTACTGCCTTGAGTTTAACAGAGTTAATACAGCTAATCACGTGTTCATTCCAAAATTCAAGCAGTTTAGGTTATTCGTGTCACTAGCCGTTTTACCTAATTTTACTTTTTTTAACTGTTAAGACTGCTGAGCATAAGACGTCCTGGGTCCGATTCCCGGGTTGGCCAAAGTGTCATTGTGTTTTCCCATTAATAATTTCTCAGTAGGAGCCACGAAGTCTGGATTTGTGCTCATCATCATCATCATTTCAGCCGAAAGACGTCCACTGCTGGACATAGGCCTCCCCCAACGCCACATTGACATTAGGGGGTTTTGCCATAATCGCCACGCTTGGCAGGCAGGTTGGCGATCGCAGTACGGTTGTTGCAAAAGCACAGAGACCGCTGCTGCCCATTCTCTGGCAAGTCCCTTAGTCGCGTCTTACTCCATCCATGCTATTATTTACGTCCGACACCATACAGAAAGAATATTTGTGCTCAGTTGATGGCAACAGGCTCGCCACTGGACCTAAACATAACTGGCGATATGTGGTATGTATGCCCAAAGGGAAGGGAATGGAGGCTACAGGCATGATGTTTTTTTAGAAAGAAACGTAAAGAATAAAGGAATAAATAACAGGACATGCACTTTTATTACTTCCGAAATAAAGTATAGTGAGACAGCCACTTAATCCTCGATTAGTAATGCATTTTTTAGAAATTTTAATGCACGGGGATTTCCTCTATGAGTGTAGTTCTTGAATCACTGTCAATACCTACCTATTGTATTGTATGCATATTATATCCTGTAAGAGATTTATTCTAATTTATTATTATTGTCATTTTCCTTGTTACATGGAAATAAAAGTTTATACAGAGGATAAAGAAACTAACTGTGTTTTGATTTCGTGAAAGCTGGTAATGTTTACTCAGGAAACTCAAAGATAAACATTCAAGCTAATGATGTATCAACTAATAATTGTTGAGTACTGCCGAGTTCACTGACGGTCGACCACGTTTCACCCTTATGTCCTGAGTTATATGGTTGAAAACTGGTCGACCGGTAGTACATAGTTAGTGTTGGTAAGCCGTAGTAAGGACCTCCCTAAGCTACCGATTAAGTTTGTAGTCAGTGTGACTACACACACCGTTGTGTGTGTGTGTGTTGAAATTCTATTCAATAGCAAGCTCAGTTTGTCTGTAATACGTTCACAATTTTTTTATCTTTTCGGGTTGCTGTTTTGTTTTACCCGATTCCTAATATTATTACGATATAGAACAGAAAATACGACTTTTACCACTAATTCTGCGAGAGGCTGGCGCGCTTGTATTAAGTGGTATTATGGTCCTGGAGAGAGGCCTAGATAATGGGTCCCCTATGTTGTTTCGAACGCCGCTGTTGCGACACACGCTGTTGCGAATTATTTTTCCACTGCCTCACAGGTTCGAAAGCTCATGGACTCGAATGAAGTAGTCACGAAAGACGCTGTTTCGAAAAACATTTTCACTGCCTCATACGTTCGAAGGCTTGTGACTTCGATTTATTTAGTCATAAAGTGTACAGAAAAATATTTAAGCAGTAATTAAATAAAATCAACGAATTCGGTGTCAACATCATCATTTAATATTATTGTTATCAAAGTAGCAATCAAAAATATTAGTACCTCAACTGTACATTTTTTTCTATGAGTACTTAACATAAAATCTAAGACTGATCTTTATAAAAAATTGTCTAGGCACCTAAGTGGTATTAATTACTATTGGTATTTTTCAGAAATTAATCAATTGCACAAAAAATAAAACTATTAACGCTCATGTTTCAATGTTTTCGCCATCACACTTTACGTTGGAATAAGATATTGCAAAAAAACCATATTCGTGGGTACATCTAAAATCGTATTTAGAAAACCATATACTTTGTGGTGGCCACCTACCCTCACATTTTGAAATTATTGCGTTTGGCTTTTTATTGAAATCGATGAAACTGAATGTGTTGCGTTTATTCGAACGTCTTTCGCGACTACTTCATTCGAGTCCATAAGCTTTCGTACCTGTGAGGCAGTGGAAAAATAATTCGCAACAGCGTGTGTCGCAACAGCGGCGTTCGAAACAACATAGGGGACCCCTAGAAAATATTGGCTGGAGAATACCGCACGAAGAGAAGAGTGGAAGGCTATGGGGAAGGCCTTTTCCCAACAGTGGTACAAATATAGGCTAATGAAAGAAAAATGTTACTCCATCTTTTCTTGCTTAGCCTACATTATAAAACACCGTATACATTGGTGAGTCATCCTTCCCCGTTATATTTCTTGCAATAAATCCTTTTTATATCTACATAGGTAATAGATTTCTGATCACGTAGTCAAGATTATCTAAATAGTGCGATGCTATCAACTCCTGCGCAACGCATATTAAAAGAAGGAGAGATGGACGATGATTCATGAAACGGTTTACCTACATACGACCCAGTTTTGGGAGTTCTCATATTTTGTTAAAGGTTATAAAAACCAATTGATTTTGTATTTTTATGCATGTTTTTTACCCATCTGCGGTAAAGCCAAGATTTTAGGGGTCTGTATGTATGATTATAACATTTTTATATTCTACCTTACCGCCTAAACTACTTTTCCCACCAATAAAATGTAATTTCCCAGGATTAACTTTTGCTCTTTGTGTTGTGATGGATCCCTTTATACCCTGTATGTGAATCGCCTTCAACTGCTCTCATTATCAGCCTATAATGTTCCCACTGCTGGAACACATGCCACCTCTCAATGAGAGGGAGTGGGCTGTAATCCACCACGCGGGCCCAGTGCGGGTTGGTAGATGTCACATGTCTTCGAATTTTTAGTTCTAGGACATGCCGTTTTCCTCACGATGTTTTCCTTCACCGTTTTGACCTGCTCTCACAGTACAATATTTCAACGGCTGTATAAAACCTATTTACAAGGAAACGTGCGGCTGAATCTTCTTCAACCATACATACTCATGCGCCTTACCCATTGCTAGTCTGACATGCCATTGTCCCAAGCTTCACCGCAACACGCCGTCTTCCGTCTTCCACATCCAGTTATTCCTATTTAGAGACCTTGGTTATATTAGTGTCCAATAACTAACGAGTATGGGAAGACATTTTGATGAATTATTGCGTAAAATGGTAAAATGGAATGGGAGCAGCGGTGGCCCAGTGGTGGCAACCTCGACTTACGAGCAGTAAGTCGTGGGTTCGAGCCCTGGCAGGCACATTACTTAGTGTAATTTATTTCATCATCGCTGCTCTCAAAACGGTGAAGGACAACATCGTGAGGAAACCGACATGCCCTTTTACTAAAAACTCGAGGAAATGTGACATCTACCAACCCGCACTGGGCCCGCGTGGTGGATTACAGCCCACTCCCTCTTATAGAGAGGAGGCCTGTGTCCCAGCAGTGCGAGCATTACAGGCTGATTATGCTTATGCTTAGATATGCTTATTGGGTAAAATTTTGCTGACACTCTACCAAAAACTTCCCTTACATACTTTGGCTCAATTAGTGCAAGATATCTGGAGCCTGCTCATCAAATCTTATCAAACAGTGATTTCGGCTGACAGAGTCTTGATACGAGTAAATAAAACAGCAATCACATATCAAAGTTTATTAACATTAAGTATAAATAAATAATAAATACAATTTAAAGTCTTCAAAAGACATTACTATCACACTCATTCACACAATTATGGCAAATCGTATTTTTATAGTATGTGCAGACGTGCAAATTAATTTCCTTATGAAGTAGAAATTAATGTCGATTAATTCTACAGTTCAGGATTGAATTTGAAACATCTGCATTAATTCTAATGGTAAACAATGTCACTTGGTAAATATTGCGACGAGAGTTTGCATCAGTGAGTATAATCTGATGCCCAATATCCGTTGTGCCTTGCACTAGGTCACACCTAAATATAATGCCTAAGTAATTGCGTAATCAACTGCCTCGTTCGAAGAGAGGGCGCGCAAACGCGATTGCTGGGCATGAGATCCCGGGTTCGATTCCCGGTTCAGGCAAAGTGTTAGCGCATCCTTAAGTGTTAAAGGTTTTTCAATCAAGAATTTCTCAGTAGCAGCCACTGAGTCTGAATCTGTGCTCTGTTTATTGCAATAGGATCGCCCCCTAGGGTCATGTGGCTTAAACATAACTGGCGAAATGTAGGTGTACTATTGCGGACACCTCTGACTGATCCTTCGAGAATTGTTGATTGCAACTTGGATTTTCGCGAGTTGAAAATCGAACAGGGCAAAATAAGGAAAGTGTCACATTTAGTCGACGTTTTAGTGAAAACGGGTATAGGTATCACTGCTTAGTGCTTACCTAAAGTCAATTATTATTATGACCATTGAGTCATGAACTCATGATCAACAAACATAATCCATATTCTAGATAGTGTCGTACCTATTCATTGTATGCTTTAGTATGTAAGTGTAGGTACATGTCCCTACAATACCAATGTTAATAATAAACCAATTAAAGAACCGAACAGTTTGGTACACTAACATTTTTGATTTTTCCTACAACTTTATCTCTGATAGAACAACACTTTGTATAAGCCTTAAAGATCGCCAACTTAGCCTTTAATAGAAAGGTGACTTGATAAAGACCGATAAATCCACTTAAATGTTCCTACAGTGTTTCAAAATATAGGGTTACTGGTAATAAGTAACCAATACTTAAACACGTGATTATACTTGTGATAACATACAACTTTCCCAAAGAAACATTTTTTTTAAACTCATTCACTTTTGTCACAATAATACAACAGCCGTATGAAATTCGCGCGCGCGCGCCTCTTGCCTATCAGCTTGTGATAAAAGTGAAACAGTATCAAAAAAATGATTCTATGGGAAAGTTGTTTGTTATCATGAGTATAATCACGTGTTTAAGTTTCGGTCACTAATTACCAGTCCCCCTATATTGTTACTAATAAATAATGGGCACAACATTCTAACCTTGTCACTATCTATACAGTTACTGTGAAAATAACGTCGAAGTCCAACTTCTTCTAATGATTCGTTTGGAAGTTAATACCCAACGCTTGGGGGTCTACGCCTGCAATGGCCGTGGCTATGGGTTTGGCCAGCGCTACGCCTGATGCGGCTACAGCTGTAGCATGAGGTCTTGAAGATGCCAGGCCGTGATCACCGATGACTGCGAGACCTGGAACATTAACGAATTAATATTCAAATAAGGTGCACTTAACATAACATCGAACCTGTTGTTGCTCGTAGGGACAGGTAGGGGTGTACCATAGTACACCCACATTTCGCCAGTTATGGCTTTAAGAGCATTTACGCCTTACGACATTTCATACAAACTTTCAAGTCCTTATTTTCCGAAATGACTGAATCGATTTTAATGAAACTTAATACGCAAAAGCAGGATACGCAGGTCTAAAAAGTTACTAAAACATTTTCAAAATGTCTTTTAAAAAATAAGATTATTGGACATTTCTGTTCCTATAGATAATTTATAATCGGTCTAATTTAGCTGTAATACTATTTTTCAATACTGTTTTAGTGCCGTTTTAGACCTATTTAACCGGCTTATGCGTATGAAGTTTTGTATGATATGCCATAAGGTGTAAACGCTCTTAAGTCCCACGTTATGGACACATACATACACCCGTGGCTGCTACTGAAAAATTCATAATGGAAAAACCCAGTAATACTTTGCCCGACCTGGGACTCGAACCCAGGAACTTATGCTCAGCTGACTCGCTTGTGACCAATGAGGCCATAATGTCACAATATCAACTTAAATCTTTGTTTAAAAATCTGTTTTTAGAACAAACTTAAAAATGTATATATCACACTTTTTACGATCTCAGATTCGAAATCGAGTTTTAAAAGCGTCCGCTAAAGTATAATACTAGACTTATATTAAGCCCATTCTCCTTTCTAATACCGATCATAACAGTAGCGACATCTAACGAGGAAAATGAACACTGTCAAGTTATTTGCGTGTCTTTTATTAGCACCTCTACTCTACACATCGTTTAGCAGCGCTGATGTGTTCACATAGTTTCCTCAGTATTTCGTTGGCAGCACCGGCGCGGTGTGTACTCAATTACTGTATGTCTTTCGATGAAATTACATACCAACAGGTTTAGCTTCAGCAATGGTTCCCTTCTCTAGGAAGTCCGAACCGTAATTGTCGTCATTCTCGTCATTCGAAGCGTCGATGCCAACGCCCTCTTCTGCAATCTGAATAAAATTAAAGTTATCATATTGTTCTTTTTTTAGCTCATTTGTTCAAGAAATATTACATTCAAGTTTTGAAAGCTACGTGCTTATTCACAGTTCAACCACTGCTTCTGGAACCTTTCATACACAAGAGCTTCTTTTACAAAGAGATATCTCCAGATAACACCAATGTTAAATTGATTGGTGATTGCAATTTGCAACATGTTGCTATTAAGTCATGGAAGGAATTGACAATTACAGCAACAGTAACAACAGTATAACAGTAACGCCTTTAATAACATCTACTAGACTAATAGTGACTAATATATGATATAATGCCATTTTCTTATCTATCATCAACAACGACGATAGTAACTTTAATAGAATAATAGAAATAAAACTATTTATACTTACATAGTCATCATCCTCTTCATCCCTTGTCCTCACGTTTGTATTCTTCTTGAACAACTTATCAACATCATCGACCTCTTCAATCAATTTAATGATGTTCGAAGCAGCTTCACCCAAGGATGCTAACTGAGACTTAAATCTGCTCTTTTCCGTATTTCCCAGAGACCCAGTCTTACGACCTAAAGTATGCAGTTTCAAAAGATTCGTTGATAGTGTCTTAAGATTTTGCAAGTTCTTGGCCATTACTTTGGCAAGGAGGTTTTCATCACTCGTTTTCATGATATTTTCGCTGCTGATGTTCTCTTCTGAAACTATTTTCTCGCCAGTTATCCTGCCAAGGTTATCTTTTTTAATTTCCAAGTATTGACCCTTGGCCCCGCCGTAGAAAGGTACGTATTGTACTGATGCCCTATAAAGGTTAAATATTAAGGGTAAATATTTGCCTAGCTTTAATAAGACATGTAGAGTTTTTAATTATTTAATGTGTTTCTAGCTTTTAAGTATAGCTGTTTATAAACATGACCATAATAATGTTATCTAGACAAGATTATATATCATAGTCTCAACATTCTAACAGTAACAACACATTTGGGAAAATGTGGGTGTACAGGAAATCAATTCTACTCAATTCGCTTAATTCAACAATGACCGTTATATTTGTGTCTAATCTAATCCATTTAGGATAGTGACCTATAACAAGAATTTTGAATGATTTTACGAGCTTGAACTTTATTATTCATGACTTATGAATAATTCTGATTTGGACTGGTAAGCTAGTTGACGAACTTTTACTTTGGCTGTGTTTGGAATTTGCCTACGATATCGAAATTATAATGAGATCAGCTGTTCATCATCATCTAAAGCAGAATGTACTATAATACGAATTGTTTATGTCGATTATGACAATCTTTCAACAGTTTCAACACTACCATAATCCAACTGACCCTGACATTACTGCAAGTGTTTCAAACAAAATAAAACAAAAATGACTTTACATTTGACATTTATTAGACTCTCTTACATCAATCTTACATTATTCCAAATTACATTCAATTCGAAAACTAATTTTAAGTTCACAGTCAAAAGTAATTTCCGAATCTAAATTTATTAATTTTAACTTACTGCCTAGTCAAAGATACACGTATATCGTTATTAATTTGTCATTGATCTACAAATTCGTATAGATAAAGATCAGATTGTGCATGGGCTATGCCTCCAGGACCAGCTATGGCAGTCGCTTGAGGCGCATGGAATATAGTTCCACTCTGGTTCCTCGCTATTATAACTTGGGATATAGGATTCGCCAAAGCCGTCCCTTGCGAATTCAGAGCGTGAGCTATCGGCTTTATAAACAGCATGAAAGTCGTATCTTCCAATTTCAAGGGCGTTTCTTGAAAATTCATGCCATCGTATATGTATTGATCTGAACTTTTCAATGATCTGCTCCAGTCTCCGTCTCCTCGCCATCCTCGTCCGTAGAATCTAATAAGTGAGAAAGAGAATAGTTTAATGAGAAGGAAGACATGATAGATGTGGGTTAGTTAGAAATGATTATCGGTTGTAAGGATGGTAATAAATAATAGGACCAGTAGCAACAATTTTTCCTTCGGGTATAGCTAGTAATAATTTTGCAATAGAACCGTCTATTTTACTTTGTTCCTGTAGACGATGAGCGACTGATGTGAGGTCGGCATCGGAGGATAATGCTACGATTCGAGCAGCTGGTCCGGCTACAGCGAGTCCTCCTGGTTGTGTGTATGCTAGACCCCCGGGGCCTACAATCGCAGTCCCACCTCTGCCAGCAGTGGCCACTCCTCCGGGCCCCGCGATAGCCACTCCTCCACGTCTAACTTTCAGTCTATTTATGAAGAAACCAGGCCCAGATGGGGGCCTGTTCGATTGTTTGTTACCAAACAGATCTAAAAAGTTAAATCGTATGTCTCCGTCGTTAGCTCCAACAGTTTTAGTGTCTTGTGTTGTAGCAGGGTCTCGCTTTATAGGTTTTGGAGTAGTAGAACTAGGTTTGAGTGCGAAGAATTTGTTTAGTTTTTCTTGATCAATTGCTTGTAACTGACTTCCATGAGCAACAGTACGTTTTTTTACTGCTCTCTTTTGCCTTGATTTTCCTTGGCTAGTTGGGTGCACAATAAGGTTTCCAGCTTTTTCAATTTTATCTAGATTTTGGGTTACATCCTCAATAATTGCTTCATTTGATTTTTGTTTCCTGCAAACATCGGCGTTTTGACCGTATTCAATAAAGTTGTTCCATCCTCCTCCATTCATAATACTGAGTAGAGGATCTCTTATAAGAACTGGAAAGAATGAAGCAAAGGGCCATTGAAAAGGTGGCAGAGATGGCAAAGATGGAAACGATGGAAAAGATGGAAAGGGTGAAGGTGATGTTTGCCCGTCTTGGCGAGTTTGCATTTTTGTAGCGTATTCCATCGGATTTATGTAGTTACTGTACATATTATTCATAGACGGCATGACAAGAACAGGCATGTTCATTATGTAAGGACCAGGCATCATGGCCGATTGTGCTTGATTTCCAGCAAGTAAAGAAGCCAGTTGTCTTGAATATCTAGTATCGTCTAAATCATCATTGAAAATTGTATTACTTTCTTGCTGTTGTACATTGTTAGGTTTTTGGTTCAATTTCCCAGAGGCTATAACTTCTTGGAGTTTTTCCAATATTTCTTTGTCAAGGACGTATTCTCCTCCCGTCTGATGCGGGGCGTTCCATTTCAACTGGTTTCGCCTGCTTGGTTTCTTGAGAGCATCATTTATAGCTTTTATCTTTTCCAATATATCTCTACTAATATCTTCGTTCTCTCTGTTAGTTTCGTCATAAGCAAGTGATCTCTCTTGTTCCACTGAAGTTTCTGTTAATTCATCAACCGATGTCGCTGCCCTGCAATGTACATCATCTATTGTAAGTATTTGTGTGTTTATTTATCAATATCAATGATACCTTAATCCATAAGCATTATACGCTTAGGAGCAAATAAATCTCTCACTTCCATTTTTTTGGTAATATGGAACCTATCAATTCGAACCATATATTGCCTAAAAGTTTATTAAATAACCTGTACAATAAAGGTATATTATTGGATTGTAACCTTATTAAATGATAAATTATTGGGTCTGAAAGAAAAATGGTAATTATGATAAAAACTGTCCAGAAATAGTTTGAATTGATTCGTTCCATATTACCAAAACTACTAACCATTAAACGTGAAAAAAAGAAGTGGCTCGAGTTACTTGCTCCCAAGTGTAGTTTTAGCGTGTAAATCGTAAAGCGGTGTCGAAGCTTAGATCATAGTAATTAAAGTGAACCATACCTGAACTACTGCGGTTCCCGTGTAGTTTTTCACAAATATTTTTTAAGCTTTACTACGTAGGTTAGTTGTGCTGGTTCTACATAGATGTGCATTTCTACTGTTGTAAAACCGTCGTTAATGTTTTAAACAAAACCTTAACAGCTTTTTCAGTCATTTTAAAAATTCCAAATACACGTTAGATTTTATTAGAAACTGATATCATTGAATTTGTTGGACGAGAAAATAATATAAGTACAAAAATAATTCAGGAATGATGCACTTTTTCTCTCAGTTTTTTCTGTATTCAAATTCTTCAACAAAATGATTTGAGGTTTTATATTTAGAACCAGTGAATAAGTTTTGTATTGAAATGGGCAATGATTGAACATGATGATGGAATCATGGAGCCAATGGGTGCAATGAAATCAGTTTCGAAAATAAAATTAATTATTAGTTCGTGTAAAATATGTATAGTTGCTTTAAACGTAACGTTAACGTTATTTACCTATTATTATCTACAATTATTAATTATTAGTTTTTGTTAGAATGACACTTACTCATTATTTGATGGCCGTGATGATACTTCCAGGCAGGAACATGCGAGTAGCACCTGAAATTAGAAAATTAATTATTTAAGAGATGTTACAGAAAATTTACAATGTGCGAAAGTGCGAGTGTGAGTGTGAGTTAGCATATAGAGTGCCGATTTGATCACCCACAGTAAGTATCTGAAGTATACTATACCTCACTACTGGGGTATTAGGTGGCAATCCAGGAAGGTAAAAATCAGTAAACAGGGATGATTTTAAAATTTTGATGAACTGGGCCTACTGGGCGCAACCGTGAGGTACTGCATAGTGTTATATTTTTTGCTAAGTTTTAACTTTTCTTTTGTTTTTTATTATTATATTTTGTCGGAGGCTTTTATCATCAAAGGCAGCTCAGCATACAATATAATTAATCTTTTATTATTTTGTTTTGTTTTGTGTGCATTTGTGGTATATGCCTTTACGAACCTTTTTGACCTTTGTGAACATTTAATTTTAATTATTGGAATAAAAAATACCATGGATACTGTGGTTATAAACGTGCTCAAAACTACTATGGTTACTATCGCCCTTAAACCAAATACCTCAGCAGGTTACTCTTAATCAGTATTGACGAACAAGCATTCATTAGCTTTATTTCGTGTCACATTCAATTCCGACACACTTTCTATAGAAAGTCATGCATCAAATAACTATAAACACAAAATGATACATTAGGAATAGCATAACTAACTATTTATTAACTTAACCTACAAATCAAAACAGAAAGAAAATTCAAAGAGGAACTATTTTAATAGCGTTTACGCGTTAAAGAAAAAGTTTTTGAAAAACATTTTCGAAATATCTTTAAAAAAAATGTAAGGAGGAAAGATTTGATTGTTTGTTTGTTTGCATTGAATAGGCGCCGAAACTACTGGTCCGATTTGAAAAATTCTTTCAGTGTTAGATAGCTCATTTGCGGGGTGGGACAGAATATCAAGCGGTCTACTAAAAAAACACATAAACATTGTTGTACCACCCCTCACGTATGTCTGCAACCTTGCACTTTCATCTGGTCAATTTCCCAAAGCTTTCAAAAAAGCTATTATACACCCAATCTTTAAGGGTGGGGATGGAGGCCGTGTCAACAACTATAGACCTATAGCAGTACTTCCTATTCTATCCAAAATACTGGAGCGGATCATGAACAATAGGCTCGTGGATTATTTGGAAAAGTTTAAAATCCTCTCACCCTCACAATATGGTTTTAGGGCGGGCAAATCCACGGCCGATGCAGTTCATGATCTGACCAATTATGTCATCACAAACTTGGATGCTGGACAGAAAGTCTTGGGGATTTTCCTTGATCTTGCAAAAGCTTTTGACACGGTGTCTATCCCCACTCTAATTTGTAAGATGGAAAGCATAGGAATCAGGGAAATCCAGCTAAAGCTCTTTGAGGACTATCTGAGCGAGCGTACCCAGGTCGTTAAGATAGGGGATGCCATCAGTGACGAACGCGCGGTTACCTACGGCGTTCCACAGGGCAGCGTATTAGCCCCAACACTCTTCTTAATATACATTAACGAGCTGGGTATGCTCACTCTTCCCAAAGGCAAAATCATAACCTTCGCAGACGACACCGCCCTTCTATTCAGTGCTAGCTCATGGCACGATGTATACATGCAAGCTCAGTCAGGTTTTGAGGTCGTGATGGAGTGGTTGCGTAATAATTTTCTCACTCTAAATACGGAAAAAACAGTATATATGCCCTTCTTTTTGAAAAATAATGCATCAACCGCACACATGATCTCGTCGTACTCTATAGTTACCCACACATGTTTCAAACAAAATATAAATAATTGCACCTGCACCACCCGCATTCAGAAAACAGACAGTGCAAAGTACCTAGGGGTAATAATAGATAGCACCCTAAGTTTCCACAAGCATATCAATACTTTGAGCGGTAGATTACGTAAACTTATATATGTCTTCAAGACCCTAAGACAAGTGGCGGACGAGAAGCTAAGGAAATCGGTTTACTTGGCTCTCGCCCAGTCCCTAATAACCTACTGCATAACGTCCTGGGGTGGTGACACAAAAACTTCTATATTAGAGCTCGAACGAGCGCAGAGAGTCATTCTGAAGGTATTTTCTTTCCGACCTTTCCGATATCCAACGGTTATGTTGTATAAGGAAGCAAAGGTATTAACTGTTCGTCAGCTGTTCATACTGCAAACGGTTATAAAACAGCATGGCCTCACTACCTTCAACCACGCACTCTCCCACAGAAGTAGACGATTCGATCCCATAGTCCGCCATCACATCCGGCTCTCGACTACTTCCTCCAATCGCTTCTTTTGCTACCTTGGTCGCTTTCTTTATAATAAGATAAATAGGCTGCTCCCAATATATAACCTAACCAAAATCAAATGTAAAATTAAACTAAGAGATTGGCTCTGGGAGTTAAATTATGAAGAAACAGAAAAACTACTTGCTGTCACAAAATAGCCAAAATAACACCTTCCCCAACACACACTGCCCCCACAAACACACCCACACATTCACATTACTCACTCACAGACACACAACCATGCAAATACCTACCTAATAAGCATACTAACACCATGCGTAATCAATTGTTAATTTTTTTCTTTATCTTTTTTACTTTTATTTCTAATTTGTGCTCTTTGGTCATTCTTACCTCATATTTTAAGGTGTACTTAACAGTAATTGTAAGCATTACCCAAGGGGTGGAGACCTGGTGTCCTGAAATACAGACCTCACAGTCTAGCTTAGGCACCAGTCTCCCACAGTATAATGATTGTGTTACGTATTTTGTATTGATACCTCTCTAATGTACCTATATTGTGGTGAGAAATAAACATTATTATTATTATTTCCTTTATTCATTTTTCATCTTATTTAGTATATTTTTAAATATTTCTTATAAAACAAAAAAGGTAAAAAAAACATTTAAAAATATAAAAAACAGGTTTCCGCCGGTATCGGGAGCAGGGTCCAAGCTACCGGTGGTTAGGGCTGCAGAGACAGGAACCTCCTCACAATGCGGGCCGTATCGAGGAGTACTGCCTTCTGAATCTGGCTCTTGATCCAACTGCCAAGTGAGAGCTTCGATAGATGTTCATCGAGGCTTTTAGCCATTAGGCCATTGGCCGTAACGACAATCGGCACAATGATAGCCGAGTTCACATTCCACATGCTGACAACCTCGTGTGCTAAGTCGAGATATTTTATTTGTTTCTCTTTCTCAGCCTTCACGAGGTTCTCGTCATGCGGGATGGTAACATCGACTATCATTACGCAGCGCGCTGATCGGTCTATCACCACTATGTCAGGCTTATTGGCGACAATAGTCCTGTCAGTAATGATAGGCCGATCCCAGTACAACGTGACATGGTCTTTCTCCAGAACTGGGTCGGGCACATACTTGTAGTACGGTACCTCAGATTCCACAAGTTCATATTTCAAGGCAAGTTGCTGGTGAATAATCCTGGCTACTTGGTTGTGCCTGTGCAAGTACTCGCCGTTAGCCAGACGAGAACAACCAGAAATAATATGTCTGATGGACTCACCCGGACGGTGGCATGCCCGACACACGTCCACCGTCCCGTCCTTCATAATATGTTTCCGGTAGTTGTTCGTCAGCATAACTTCGTCCATAATCGCACAGACAAAACCCTCAGTTTCCCCAAAGAGGTCGCTGAATCGTAGCCAGGACACGGATGCTAGAAAGTCTACATCGGGCCCATGAAGAGCCTGGTAGAAGCGACCGTGAAGCACCTTGCCTTGCCATACTTTCTTGCGGTCATCGGTAGTCAGTACGACAGGTTTGCGCCAGTTCTCTTTAGCCATGGATAGCGGGGTGAGTACCTTGTCCACTGCGATCACATCTCGGTGCATACCCACCTCTGTTTTTAAAAAATATTCTCTGAGGCTGCACACCTCGCGGTTGTGGAGGGTCTTCGCGTTTAAAAAGCCTCGACCCCCGCACTTCCGCGGGATGTACAGTCTCATCACCGATGATCGTGGGTGATGCATCCGGTTTGCGGTCAGCAGTGTACGAACTCTCCTATCCAGGGCGTCCAGTTCGGTCTGAGTCCATTTGAGTATGCCGAAAGAGTACATTAAAACCGGCATGACCCAACCGTTGAAGGCGCGCACCTTGTTCCCGCCTGAAAGAAGGCTATTTAGTACCTTCTTCAGGCGACCAAAGAAGCGCTCCTTCAACGATTGCTTCATGTCAGCTACGTTAATACCTAACGCTTCCGACATACCCAAATACTTATAGTTTTCGGATGAGGAAAGAGATCTTAGGTGTATGGAATCAGAGAGCTGAAGTCCCTCGGATTCCATAATCTCCCCTCGCTTTACATACATGACTGCACATTTGTCCACACCAAATTCCATCCTGATGGCACTACTAAAATTTTCAGTTACTTTCAGTAGCTCCATCAGTTGCAATTTGCTGGGGGCAAAGAGTTTCAGATCATCCATGTAAAGAAGGTGAGATATGACCTGACCACCTCTCTTCAACCGGTAGCCTAGACCTGAATCCTCCAGCAATGTGCTTAGAGGATTCAGGGCTAGACAGAACCAAAGAGGACTCAGACTGTCGCCCTGAAATATTCCCCGTTTAATCCATACAGGCTCAGCGTTCCCCTGGATCTGTCGACATCCTGGATATCGAAGGACCGTCCTCCATTGCCTCATACATGACTCAAGGAAGGCGCGTAGAGTTGCATCAATCTTGTACAACTCCAGCACCCTCATGAGCCATGTATGTGGCACAGAGTCGTAGGCCTTCTTGTAATCTATCCAACATGTCGACAGATCCTTGCGGGATCGACGAACCTGTTGGCTAATGACCATGTCGATGAGGAGTAGCTCCTTAGTACCACGGGACCCATTCCTACATCCATTCTGAGAGGCCGACATAATGGAATTACTATCGATGTGTTCGTTAATCTTCACTCTCAAAATGGATGTAAGAAGTTTATAAACCGTCGCCAAACACGTGATCGGTCTATAATTCCTGGGTTCCGCAGGACTACCGGACTTATGAAGCAGGTGGGTAACACCCGTTGTAAGAAACTCTGGTAGCGACCCAGACTCTAAGCATGACTGGAATTGAGATGCCAGGCGAGTGTGTGAACTACTCAGCCATTTAAGCCAGAAGTTGTGCAGTCCGTCCGGTCCCGGAGATTTCCAGTTCGGTAACGGACGAACTGCTCTGGCAACATCTAACGGTGTTATTATAATTTTATCCATTTCTGGGATGGATTCACACACTCGCTCGACATCTCGCATCCAGTCAGCCTCCGTATGACAGACGGGCACCGACCAGATGCTGCGCCAGAATGAACTCGTGGCAGCATCATCTGGGCGGCACACGTCCGTCACACTTTGTTCGGGTCGCTCCCAAGCTCTGTATACCCACCTCTCATCACTCTGGAACATGCGATTCTGCGAGTACCGATCAACACGCTTCTTATACCGCCGAATACGGTTCGCCCATGCATAAACTTTCTGCTTCAGGAAGTCGATGCGCTCTGTGACTCCGGACATGTATTCTTGAGGGCTGGTTCCAGTCCCCAAGAATGCCCGTCTCACAAAGCGCATCACACGTGGGCGTGTATTGCCCTCCCTGAAGCAGTATAGTTTGCCGATGAGTACCCTGGCCCCATCGATACGGCCCTCGATCCTGCGTTGCCAGGCTGGTACGGCTGGTTTTGGTCGAGTAGCTACGTCAAAATTTGGGAATTTGACGTTAGCTAAACGACAAGCCGCTACAGCCCCACAATACAAGATCGAGTGCGTATCAACGAGGTTCTCACTACTCTCAAAAATATTTTTGAGTTGCGAGTCCAAGGCACACACCAGCGCCCTATTTTTCTTATGCATGGGTAACCGCGGTAATCGGGGCCTAAGTTGGGCAGGAGTGGATCGATACTCGTGAAGCGCATCTTCCAGAGCGCTCCTCAAACGTTCGTTACACTGGCTACTTACCGTGGCAACCCTATCATCCTCTCCTACAGCACCAAGATTGGACCGCGGTGGTATTGCGTCAATAGTTGACGCTTGCACCGCGGTTTGCGCCGGAGTCAAGTCGATGTGGTTGCTCAGTACTTCTGAGCGCAGCCTATCAAGCGCGGCGTCGTCCAACATGTGATTGCGTTGGATGACCTGCACCTGATCCGACAGTCGTTGGGCCGAGACGTTGACGGTTGGTTCAAGAGTCTGAAAAAGAGACAGCATCCTAACACGGTACGCAGTGAGGTTAGTTCCCCCCTCTGTAGACCCATAGTATGCGCGCATGACGTTCTCATTAATGGAATAAGTCCATCTCATGCGCTGCACACAACCACCGGCAGCGGGGACCCGGCTCGGGACCGGTTGGCCCCTAGGTCCGAAGCTTGACGGTGGCCGGCCTCGCCCCGGCCGACGTACAGGTGTTGGCGACGTCGGCGGGGAGAAATATTCGTCGCTGGAGCTCGACGCGACTGCCGCTGCCGGTGACACAGGTGATCCGGGGTCCGGCGGCGGCGAGGCGGAGCTCAGCGACGACTCCGGGGGTGGAAGACGTGCGCGTTGTGACGCAGCTCTCGTTATCATTTTCTGATCCGTTTTAATTCATCCATAATTTTCTTGTATGCCTATGACATCTGTCATCTGTCTGCTCTAGTTTTGATCTTTGATCCATGCTTCAATAAATAATATATGTAGGTTTTTAAATAATTTTCTGATTAGAGATGGAATTGGTAAATACCTTCTATAAAAACAGCTGTAGAATGGTAGCAAAAAATATTTATATTTGGAAAATTTTTATGGAGAATTTACGAATAATAATTAATAATAATAAATAATAATAATAATTTAAAAGTCAACACGTCTATCAATTTCTTTCCATAATTTTCAACAATTTAAATTTTTAAACAGTTTATTTTTTAAGTTTGATACCAGATTTTAATAATAAAATAAATTATATATCCATATACCAGGCCCCTCAGAAAGTATTGCGAAAAAAAGTTTTTATATATGGGAGACTGGCCAGTTATTATGTTTTTCGAAAATATGATTATTTATAAGTAAAAATAAGTAAGTTCCAATTTCAAAATTTCCCTCCACATTTTTTGCGAGTTAATTCAAAGTATTGTGTCTCACTGAAATATGGATCTGCGCCGGGAACATTTTAGAGCTATGATTTTATACGATTTCAAGTGTCGCCTGAAACCGGATGAATCGTACGATAGACTTCAAATGGCATTCATGGATGAAGGCCCTTCCAAGGCAACCGTGTATCGTTGGTATAACGAATTCAAGCGCGGTCGACCAACTTTGGGGGATGACGAAAGAAGCGGTCGCCCTTTGACGGCTGTTACCGAAGAAAACGTGCTAGCAGTGAAAAATTTAATCCAAGACAATAGGCGAATTACATATCAGGAGATTCAACACATATTGAAGATTGGATCGGGAAGCGTTCACGAGATTCTACACAGCCATCTTCGCGTGAGGAGGATAGTATCACGCTGGGTGCCGCACAACCTCACCGATGCTCAGAAGCAGGCCCGGGTGGAATGGTGCCGTGATATGCTTAACAAATTTGAAGCAGGCTCGTCTCGGCGTGTTTACGACATCGTTACAGGTGATGAGTCCTGGATTTATCAATACGACCCAGAAACCAAGCGCCAGTCGACTGTTTGGGTGTTTCAAAATGAGCCAACGCCTACCAAAGTGAAGCGATCTAGAAGCGGGGGTAAGATTTTGATCGCTAGCTTTTTTAATTTGACTGGCCACTTGGTATCAATTCCCTTACGGGATCAAAGAAGCATTAATGCCGAATGGTATACTTCCAAATGTTTGCCAGAAGTTTTCTCTGTTATAAGCAACAAGCGACCAAACACAGGGCTCCGCGGGCTACTGCTCCACCACGACAATGCACCTGCGCACACCGCACTCAAAACGAGGGACTTCCTGGACAGCACGCCAGTCAAACTCCTGGGTCACCCTCCTTACAGCCCTGATCTAGCACCGTGTGACTTCTTTTTATTCCCAAAAATAAAAAATCAGCTCAAAGGGATACAATTTTCGTCGCCGGAAGATGCGCTGGCTGGGTTCGAGCAGGCTGTAAACGAGGTGTCTGCGGCGGACTGGAAAAAGTGTTTTGAAAACTGGTTTAGGCGCATGAATCTTTGTATAGAGGCTGGTGGAAAGTACTTTGAAAAGATTTAATAAAAATATATGTACGTATAGAACAATTTTTTTTAGTTTCGCAAAACTTTCTGAGTGTCCCACGTATCTCCGATCACACCACAAAATTCAAGAAATATCCATAGAAATGCTGAAAAGAAAAAACTGGTCCCAAAAATGACATGTGTGAATTTGACATGCATGTCATCTATGAAAACCCCTTATAAAATCATGAATTGAAGACGATGTTTACAAGATCAGCTGCTCGAAAAGCACTCCTACCACCTCCGGACTCGTCGCCCCGCTCCGCCTCGCCGCCGCCGGAACCCAGCCTCACCGTGAGTGCTGTGACGCCGGCCGTGGCAGTTGCGTCGAGCGACAGCGACGAGTACTTCTCTCCGCCCACGACGCCACCACCTGCTCGTCGACGGGGAGGACGCCGGCCGCCGGACGGTTTAGGACCTCGAGGCCCACCGGCCTCTGATAGGGTCCCAGCTCCCGGCGGAAGTGTGCAGCGCATGCGATGGACTCAAGCCATCAACGAGAACGTCATGCGCTCATACTATGGGGCTACAGAGGGAGGAAACAACCTGACCGCGTACCGTGTTCGGATGCTCTCTCTGTTTCAGGTGCTTGAGCCAGCTGTCAACGTGTCGGCGCAACGATTATCGGATCAGGTGCGGGTCATCCAACGTAATCATATGTTGGACGACACCGTACTTGATCGCTTGCGAACTGAAATGCAGAGTAGTCACGTCATTGTCCCTCCGTCGCAGGCTGTGGATCCACCACAGTCTAGTCAGTTATTTAATCGCGCTGACGAAGTGAGTAATGACGTGGCTACTAATGTAAGTACCCAATGCAGTGAGGAAATGAGGAGTGCTTTGGAAGGTGCGATTCGAGAATATCGGTACATGTCGCCTGAACTTAGACCACGCTTACCTCGTTTGCCCATGCATAACAGAAATAGGGCGCTGGTGGCTGTTCTGGATTCGCAGTTATCAAACTATTTTGATAGCTGCGAAGACCTCACTGATGCTCACTCAATCCTGTATTGTGCGGCTGTAGCGGCATGTCGTGTAGCTCATGTCAAATTTTCTGATGACAGAGCTACACGACCTAAACCTGCCGTACCGGCTTGGCAATGCAGAATTGAGCGACGTATTAGTGGGGCCAGAACACTCATCGGCAAACTGATCTGCTTCAGGGAGGGCAACAATCGCCCTCGAGTGATGCGCTTTGTGAGGCGGGCATTTGCGGGTACGGATATTAGTCCTCGAGACTATATGTCCCGTATCACAGAGCGCATCGACTTCCTGAAGCAGAAAGTGTATGCATGGGCAAACCGTATCCGTAGGTATAAGCGGCGGGTGGAACGATACACTCTGAATCGCACATTCCAAAGAGATGAAAGGTGGGTTTATAGGACTTGGGAGCGACCGGACCAAGGTGTGTCTGACACGCGCTTACCGGATGATGACGCCATGTGCTCGTTCTGGCGCAGCATCTGGTCGGTGCCTGTCAGCCACACCGAGGGTGAATGGACTCGGGTGGTCGAGCGAGTGTGCGATCCAGTTCCAGAAATGGGGGCTATCACTATCAGCCCCCAAGACGTAGCTCGTGCAGTCCGTCCGTTACCTAACTGGAAATCTCCAGGGCCGGACGGGCTGCACAACTTTTGGATTAAGTGGATCCAAAGGTCGCACGCTCGCTTGGCGGCCCTATTCCAGTCAGCCTTAGAGTCAGGGTCGCTGCCCGAATTCCTGACTACTGGAATAACTCATCTGCTCCATAAATCGGGTAGTACTGCGGAGCCCAAAAACTATAGACCGATAACCTGTCTCCCGACAGTGTATAAAGTTCTTACATCCATTTTGAGAGCTAAAATTAGCAAACACATTGATGACAATTCGATCATGTCCGCTTCTCAAAATGGATGTAGGAACGGGTCCCGCGGTACTAAGGAGCTGCTCTTCATTGATATGGCCATTAACCAACAGGTTCGGCGTTCCCGAAGGGATCTGTCGACATGTTGGATAGACTATAAGAAGGCCTACGACTCGGTGCCACATACATGGCTCATGAGGGTGCTAGAATTGTATAAAGTTGATGCAACTCTGCGTACCTTCCTGATGTCGTGTATGGGGCAATGGAGGACAGTCCTTCGCTATCCAGGATGTCGGCATATCCAAGGGAACAGCGAACCGATAAGGATAGAGCGAGGTATTTTTCAGGGCGATAGTTTGAGTCCGCTTTGGTTCTGCTTAGCCTTGAATCCTCTAAGCACGCTGCTGGAGGATTCAGGTCTGGGCTTTCGGTTGAGGAGAGGTGGTCAGGTTATATCTCACCTTCTTTACATGGATGACCTGAAACTCTTTGCCCCCAACAATTTGCAACTGATGGAGCTACTGAAGGTAACAGAAACTTTCAGTAGCGCCATCAGGATGGAATTTGGTGTGGACAAATGTGCGGTCATGCATGTAAAGCGAGGGAGGATTGTGGAATCTGCGGGAACCCAGCTCTCAGATTCCATAAATCTTAGATCCCTCTCAGCAACCGAAACCTACAAGTATTTGGGTATGTCGGAAGCGCTGGGCATCAATGCTGTTGACGTGAAGCAATCGTTGAAGGAGCGCTTCTTTGGCCGCCTGAGAAAAGTATTTAATAGTCTTTTATCAGGCGGAAATAAGGTGCGTGCCTTCAATGGTTGGGTCATGCCGGTTTTGATGTACTCTTTCGGCGTACTCAAATGGACTCAAACAGAACTAGACGCCCTGGATAGGAAGGTCCGTACATTGTTGACGGCATATCGAATGCATCACCCACGTTCTTCGGTTATGAGACTGTATATCCCGCGGAGTTGTGGAGGTCGAGGCTTTTTAAACGCCAAGACTCTCCACAATCGCGAGATATGCAGTCTCAGGGAATATTTCCTAGAAGCCGACGTGGGGATGCATCGAGATGTGGTCGCGATGGACAAGGCCCTCACCCCGCTCTCCTTGGCTAAAGAGAACTGGCGCAAACCTGCAGTGCTTGACACTAATGACCGCAGGGAAGTATGGCAGAGTAAGGAGCTTCACGGACGCTACTTCAGTGCCCTGCATGGGCCTGATGTAGACCATGCAGCGTCCGTAGCCTGGCTACGTTCCGGGGAACTCTTTGGAGAAACCGAAGGTTTTGTTTGTGCAATTATGGATGAAGTTATGATGACGAAAAACTACCGGAAATTTATTGTGAAGGATGGCACGGTTGACATATGTCGGGCATGCCACCGTCCGGGCGAATCGATCCGTCACATTATCTCCGGGTGTTCTCGTCTAGCTAACGGAGAATACTTGCATAGACACAACCTTGTAGCCAGGATTATCCATCAGCAACTTGCTCTGAAATACAGCCTTGTTGAATCGGAAGTGCCGTACTATAGGTATGTGCCCGACCCAGTTCTCGAAAATGGCAATATCACACTGTATTGGGATCAATCCATCATCACTGACAGGACTATTGTAGCCAATAAACCTGATATAGTGGTGATGGATCGATCAGAGCGGCGCGCAATGATTGTTGACATAACGGTTCCACATGACGAGAACCTCGTGAAGGCCGAGAAAGATAAACAAATCAAGTATATTGACTTGGCTCGCGAGGTTGTCGACATGTGGCCTGTTGACTCAGCGATCATTGTGCCGATAGTCGTATCAGCCAATGGCCTAATTGCCAAGAGCCTCGACCAATATCTGAAGAGGCTCTCGTTAGGCAGCTGGATCAAGGGCTTGATTCAGAAAGCGGTACTCCTGGACACGGCTCGTATTGTTAGGAGGTTCCTCTCTCTGGAGCCCTGACCGCCGGTAGCTTGGACCCTGTTCCCGATACCGGTGGGCTACTATTTTTATATTTTTAAATGTTTTTTATATTTTTTATTGATTTTATGTAAGAATATTTAAAAATGTAAAAATATGTTATAGAAATGAATAAACGGAATAATAATAATAATTTATTTATTATTATTATTATTTATCGAGGAAGGCTATATATCATCACGCTACGACCAATAGGAGTGGAGCAGTAATGAAAAATGTTGCCAAAACGGGGAAAATGTGACGCAAACGAAGTTGCGCCGGACAGCTAGTGGTAATGTAAACGTTTTAGACCTATGTATCTACCCTAAGCTTATGAAGTTTCATTAAAATCGGTTTAGTCATTTCGGAAAATACGGACTTGAAAGTTTGTATGAAATCTCGTAAGGTGTAAACGCTCTTAACACTATGAATAACTAATGTCCACTTTACTAAGACTAGATGATATCTAAAAAAAGAAGTGCTCTGTAAGAATGATTTTGATGATGATGAATATTTCGATAGTAAAAGGACAAATTTAATTAGCTAGCAAAATTCCAGATTCGTTATATGTATCGATGTCTTAATGCGACAAAAACACTGATTATATAAAGCCATTCTTCAATTACCTAAAATATCAGCGGTATTTTACCCACCAATCCTAACCCGATATTATAAAATTAAATGCGAAAGTAAGTTACCTCTTCTCGCCTAAACCACTGAACTGATCATCTTGAAATTTTGTATATACGTTGTCAGGTGTACAAAAACGAACCAAGGATACCTTTTATCCCGAAAAATAGTACTTTTCCCGAGTAAAACAACAATAACATTAATAAATGGCGCCATGTGTCCGAGACGGTTATTGTCAAGAGTTAATATTATAAAGAGGAAAGATTTGATTGTTTGTTTGTACGATTTAACTCAAAAACTACTCGACCGATTTTAAACATTCTTTCACCATTAGAAAGCTACATCTTTAGCGAGTAACATAGGCTATATAATATAACAATTTTCGCGGACGAAGTTGCGGGTGAAGTGCTAGTTAATCATAATTTTTATTTTATTTTATCATGTTTACCGCGGAGTATCACTAGCTAATTTACTTTGACTATGTATTCAATGAGGGTTGGTTTCGAGTTAGTGAAAACACTCTTAAAATGTATCTGGTCATTTTAAGTGTTTTTCTATCTAGACTAAAAGAAAGTGAAACTATTTGAGATCGAAGTGAAACTCCGCGTCCGGCGCCGGAGCACCTCACTGTTGACCGGTTTCAATGTTATTACAAACAATTGTACAGTAGTTTTTTTTAATGAACACTTGTTTGCCTTGTACTTGTAGGAACGTATACTATGTACTAATTAATGAAGATACGAGGGTGTGGTTTTAAATAGGTCTGGTGTCTTGTCTGTTTTTTTTTTTGTTTTCGAATGAAGAACAGGGACGGTCAAGACTTGATTAACAGGACCGTCAACCATTGGGTATGATATGGGTACTGTAAAGAGGCATCTCGCTCACCAAGATTGCGCATCGAGGACAAGAAGACAAACATAATATTAGTGAGTTCTGTGTGAGAAGTGTTTGAATTTGTTGAACTACTCTGCTGCAGCGAATGAATATTGTTTATAGCTATTGACGTTATAAAAAAAAAAAAAATGGAGATCCATAGATGACTCTCCCGTGGAGTGTAAGTGTGGTGTTGTTACACAAATGATGGATTACTTAATAGCGTGTCCGCATGTCGCGTTGTTTGTACATAACAGGAGCTGATGGACGCAACTAGAAGTGTCAAACTAATCCCCAAATTTTGGGCAGAATCAATTACATTGCCATCAATACGATATGAATAAAAAATGAATGAAGTTAGTGAAATAAGTAAGTCAATGATTTATTATCTTACGCTATAGTGTTGAATCATATCGTAATTTGCATATTAATATCAATGAGACGATTCAAAAGCGTTTTTTTTTTAACCTCAACTATTTTAAATAATAAAATTTTAGTAGCATCGTAAAGAAGACTTTAAATCGCCGAAACAGTATAAATTATAACGGAAAACAAATACGGATAATGTGTCGATAAAGGTAAAAACTGTGTCAGACGTTGATACTGTTTTGGCGATCGGCTCGCGAGAGGCGAGGTCACATCAAAAGCTGAGCGAAGAGGCGGCGAGAAAGCTCGCGTGATGTATATTCGTGTTACAATAACTTTTAAGAGTAATGCATCATGTCAAAAGCGTACTCTGTACAGTACATACGTTATTCTGAAATTTCGCACTACTTTATAGCTTCAGTGCTCTAAAAATATTATTTAACATTATTCCATATAAGAAAACCCAAAAAAGTTCCGTATGTTTCTTACGTGCTAATTTTTTTTAACAAATGAATCTATTTGTTTTTGTGGTCATTATATCGGTAACAGTCCTATAGAACATGTTGCCAGTTACGTATTGGGGGATTGAGTATAAGGTACAAAGTTATAATATTGTAATCTGCAACATTCGCACCGTCATGCAACGACGAGACCGCACCTCATTTCAAACAGCGTACGCCTAAGAAGGAAATTACTAGGTCGCGTACACTTATTGTGTTGGTATTTGGCAGTGTTACCGTTATTTTTACTTATTTGTATATATTGCCAATTGGTGGCCACAAAAAATTTGGGCCGCTATAGTTGAACGACTGTGTAAATGCTACTTAGTTAGAAGTGAGTGCTTTCCCGGACGCCATCTATGTTTTTTTTTCTTTGGATTGACGTGTTGACGTTTTACTAGCCCCTTATTCTAAGTGGCCAGTATTTTTATTTGTTTCGGTAATGCGTCAGACTCAAGACTGTCAGTCATAAGTCATAATGTTGATAATGATCATGCTTTATGGTTAATGGGCTGCGGTTTTTTAGCTTTATGGATTGGGTCGCTAGTTCATACCTTCCGAAAAGCCAAAGTTCATGTTTTTGAATGAACAGATGAATCATCATACTTCTTTGAGATTTGTATTAATATAAATAGAGTGAAGCTCATATTGTTAGAAATCTATACTAATATCATAAAGAGGTAAAAATTGAGTGTTTGTAAGTTTGTATGTAGGGGGTAATCTTCGGAACTCCTGATCCGATTCCGAAAATTCATTTAAAACATTCCTGTGGGTGGATTCCTGTACAAAACGAGAGCTACGCTGCGAGCAAAAACTACTAATGAATAAACTTTTAGTACCTAAATTCTTCACACCATGAATTAACCGTCATATCTCTTACTTCTCGAAATAGCAATGCTTTAGGCACACGCTCTTTTCACCAACAGATGCCTTGCTTTTCTTTACCATAAAAGGAAATATATATTATTATTCTCTCTATAGCACCATGAAACTTTGAAGGGCAGAAGGTCATACTAATCTTGCATACGAAATAGTTCTTATCTACGGTCCCACTAGAAACTCCACATAATCACAAAGTAGGTAAAATGGAAACAGGGCACATAGATAAGGTCACATCCACATCTCTTTTGAAAGTGTCTTCCTCAAAACCTACATCGCATCTCAGATCAAAATGAGAAATCTTGAATAACTATCTTCAAAACAATGAAATATCAACTTAATTGTGGATGATTGATAGAGAAATACGTCAATAATCCCTTGGTTGGTAAAGAATGTCAAAGACATCAAGTCCGCCTTTGTATCTTTTTAGGGGCAAAGAGAAGAAATAATCTCATAGAACCCAAAACATGGGTTATTAATAGTAAAGATTTTTCAATGTCACTTTCTACATTAATCTTTCATAGTGAAATGAACACAGTATGCATTAGTATTGATCAATGAACGCTCCAACTCTTAAAACAGCTAGAACTATTATAGCCGTGTCAATTCGGAGAAGAATCAATGTCATTATCATCTGCTTAAACCAAGTATACTGGGGTTGACTTCCATTTTAATCTGATGCAGGTGAATACTAATTTTTTACATGGATTGACTACTAGTGTCTGGGTAATAAGATACCTCTTTGGTATGATTGGTTGTCAGATTCTATGGTTCCTAACTAACTCATCATCATCTGCCTAGCCTTTTCCCAAACTATGTTGGGGTCGGCTTCCAGTCTAACCGGATGCAGCTAAATACCAGTATTTTACTTGAAGCGACTGCCTATTTGACCTCCACAACCCAGCAACTGGGTAATACGATACCTCTTGCAGGTATACTGGATGTCAGACTTTCGGCTTCTGACTACTCGTAACGACTGTCAAAGATCTACAAATGACAGCCGGGACCAACGGCTATCGTGCTTTCCGAGGCACGGAGAACAAACAAACAATCAAATCTTTCTTCTTTATAATATTAGTTTAGATTAGAAAAAGGAAGAAAAACGAAAAAGAAAAAAATGCATAATTAAGAAGATAACTCAAAAAGCACATAAGCTAGGATATCATAAATTTCATATGGGGCTACCGCGCGAGCTTCCTCTACACAAAAAAAAAGAATCACCTAAATCGGACCAGTAATAGCGGAGAAATACATAGGCGTACATAAATGAAAAAAAAAATATGCTGGTCGAATACTTAACCACATCCTTTTTAAGAAGTCGGTTAAAAAAAAACATACATACAATCGAACATCTCCTCATACAATCTCCTTCTTTTTTTGAAGTCGGTTTCAAACAGTAGCACACGAACAATTTTTTTAGTCCTATCAGGACATAAAAGGCTATAACGGACCAAATCCTTTAACACAAAGAACTAGCCTAAGTTCCGGCTGACTTAAAAGGGCAAACCGGTCATATCTAAGCATGCATACCAATTTGGTAGCTAATCTTAGATCTTGTCTCAACGCTGTATTGGTTGCTTAATTGTTTTATTGTATGTCTCTGGCTACAGTAATAGGTGATGAATATTAAGTATTTTCAGAGTTGTTATTATATATAAAACTGCTACTTTATTTCCGCAATTGTTGAGTGAAAAGTTTTCGAAAATGTTTTGTGGGTGCTTAAAAGTTGAATAATTTAATTTTTATAAACAACAATTGTAATTTTAATAATGCGAATTATTAAAATTCATTATTCACTACTGCAGCTTATAGGCTGTACCTATGGCTGCTAAAGTGATATTCACTGTCGTCATCGATTGGTTGATCCTAAATAAAAAACAGCATTGACGATTCAATTTAATTCTTGCTGAGTTCATTGTTAGGTTATTAAACTCAACTTAAATTAAACTTTTAGGATTACATCGATAACATTTAATTTGCAAAAGGTATTTGTATAACAAGAGACGTGAAAAATAAAACTAACAAGTTTGTTGACAATTTTTTATACATTTAATTTGCGTGTCGTAAAACAACGTTAATGGTTCAGAATTGATTTAGCAACAGTGAAAGTGTTAGCAAAATTCGACCATTTCTTTCTGAATGATCTGAATACAAAGTTTTGTTGGCATGTTTAGAAAACATCGAATTTACATAAATTATAATTTTTGCCACAACCTTTGTGAACCTTATGGACGGTATCTTTTTAATAAAAATATCTATCTTAAAATTGAAATACGAAATCTTTAGCCTATTTCCATATTTTATTATTATGGTAGGTCGTAAAAGGAAAGCATGTTGTTTATTATTTATTTTGATTGTTAAAAATTCGTGTTTTCATAAAATTTCGCAGACTAAATTATAATCTAAAGGTTAAATTAACTGTCGATATCGATATCGAACATCACTACTGCATCACGCATGCCTATGAAAATTTTTGATTTAATGATGACACCTTTTGAAATAAGAATTTAAAATTGATGAACATGCGAAATTAGTGATGTGACTCTTACTTACTTTTTGCTTGTTATTTAACTAATGATGCATAGTAGAAAACGTTAGTAAAAGTGATACTTATGACATTTCTTTTGAAAACAAGTTGTGACGGTAATGGAAAGTTGAAACGGTAAAGAGGACAATGTCCAAGCACGCGACGTTTATATTGTCATAGAACCAGAGTAAGCCAAATTATGCTGTGAGATAATAGATGGAAAGTGTTGTGTGATTTACACGTTGTTTTGGGCAGTAAAGGCTATGGTCAGAGGTCAATCGTCCCTGGGATTATCATAATTTCCGCCGTCAATCATTGTGGATCATTGTTTTGAAAAATTAAAAATACATTTTGGGTAATGTTGACTGGAAGTTTACAAAAATAACTCCAACATCACTGTAGAATCTTTCACGCCGGATGTAACATTTAACATTTTTAGCTGACAAGGGAGATTGAAAAAAAAACGCGACCCTCAACTAACGCCGACAAGGGTAGGGCGATAATGGTGTACGTAACGCTTGGAAAAATTCAATAACGGACAAAAAGTCAAAATATCGTACCTAAACCTTTGTTTACTGATGAAGTGTGGATGTCAATGATCTTGACAAATACAATTTTGGCTCAAAACACAAGTCACAGTAAAAGTGTGTAAATATGTTTGTTTTAGCTTTGTGTAGGTATGACTTACCCAAAGCAAATGTTAAATATGGCAAGGGCTTAGAGAATCGTTATGTTTTTGTATTATGTGTGTTTGTTTCAATAAAACAGGGTCTTTTTCATTTTTTTTTTAAGTAAATGTAATAATATTATAAAACCGGCTAAAACTATTATTAACACTGAAAAAACCGAGATATTTATGATGTTTACTATTTCTTATACGGTAATTATCTCGTTTTTAATGTTAAACTTAGTATGTCCCTAATTGTTTTTATGTATATGTTACCGGCAAAACCCGATTTCCGGCTAAACTAATTTGTCCTAGGCCAAACTCATCTAAATGGGTTAGGTTAGGTTAGAACGGTGACCATAAGCGCGCGAGCTGAGCGAGCTTAGCGAGCGATGCCACATCCAAGTTGGGCGCATTGCAAATGTTTTGTTTGGGTTAGTATATCCTGATACGATCAACCAGGAAACCGGTTTGGCCTAGGACAAACTATTTTGGCCTGAAATCGGGTTTGGCCGGTAACATATCTACTAGCTGTCCCGCGCAACTTCGTCTGCGTCACATTTTCCCCGTTTTCGCAATATTTTTCGTTGCTGCTCCGCTCGCTTGATAAACAAGATACGAAACGAGGTGTGACGGTTTCGGCCGTCAAGTACAAAAATAGCAATACCTAGAACAAATAGTGCCACTTACTATTTTTTCCTACCTACACCTACTTACTAGCCCATGTTTTAAGTAACCCGTTCTCTTTAATATAGCAGTTTCGCAGGTTAAACAGGATGATATACCTACACTATATATTTATGTATTTCTTTCGTTTTTTGTCCAGTAATAATGGTTTACCTTCAACTTTAGTATTTCATTAACTTACAAATTGGTAATACGTTTGCTTTTAATTTCTAGTTAACGATCAGTGTTCAAACTTTTGTGGTTCAGCTGAGGGATCAGCTAAGCGAACGTTCATTGGTGGAATTAAGACTTAAGCCACGCCATGATAATGTAACGAACTTAAATTTCCAGAGTTTTTGTTTAATAGGTTTGTAGAAAAAGACAAAATAAAAAAATTAAAAGGCTTAAATGGTAATGGTCGGGCCACATGATCAGGTCAAAGGACAAGTGGAGCAAAATAGTTGCACAATGGTACCCAAGGGAAGGTAAAAGGAAAAAAGGTAGACAACAAGAAAGATGGGACGATGATATTAGGCAGGTTGCAGGCATAACTTGGAGTAGAGTGGCTAGAGAGAGATCAGAATGGAGTCGGTTGGAGGTGGTCTTTGCCAACAGGCAAACCGACTTACAGAAAGGTTTGTCAGGTAGGCAGTCGCTCCATGTAAAATACTGGTATTAGGCTGCATCCGATTAGACTGGAAGCCGACCCCAACATCATCTGCCTAGCCTTTTCCCGAACTATCTTGGGGTCGGCTTCCAGTCTAACCGGATGCAGATGAGTATCAGTATTTTACACACAACCCAGTAACTTTGTAATACGACACCCCTTGGTAAGACTCGATGTCAGACTTTTGGCTTCTGACTACTCGTAACGACTGTCAAAGATCTACAAATGACAGCCGGGACCAACGGCTTAACGTGCTTTCCGAGGCATGGAGGAAATAGTTGTGAAAAGGCTAGGCAGTTGATGATGTCGAAGACAAAGTTTCAACTTTCAAGTCATAAATAAGGTCTCGAGCTCGAACCCTTGAGACACATTGCATGATGTTTCAGACGTATGTGCGTATAATATAGTTATCACTTGCTTCGGTGAGGAAAACATCGTGAGGAAACCAAACCAGCATGCCTAAGAGATATTCTCAACAGCATGTAAAGCCATGTCAGAGGTCGAGTGGGCGGCATAAAACTGTGACATTGGGTTAGAAATTATCCATACGAAAATGAAGAACTTGCAGGTATACCTCAAGCAACCCGCATTAGGCCTGCGTGGGGCCACAAAATCATACACACCCTCTCACAGAGACGAGTCTCGTGTCCCAGCAGTGAATTATGCCTATATCGTAAGCTTAAAATAAGCAGCTTTTACTTTTTCAAGAGAGCTTTTTTGAGTGCAGTGTACTAAATTTATGATTCGATAAATATGTTTTCTAGGTATTGAATTACACTAAGACAATTATAAGATTGACAGATTAAAATAGTAATAATTATAATCATTTATTTCCGGTCCGTGACCCATAAAAAAAAAATGCACACATAAATTATTGGTCGGTTTGATTATCCCAGATTTCAAAGTTACATTATTAAATTCAATTAAAAGTTAAAAGTAAAATTATAATAAATGTCAAGTTTGAATAAATGTCAAATTAGAATGTCCAATTTTTTCAAAAATGTGCGTAATTAGAAAATTTAATGGTAATATTTAACCTTTCAAATTGCCTGTCACCAAACTTAAAGTTTGAACAGTGTAAGCAGAACACTTGAATTGTCTCACTAGGTAAAACGGTCAAGTGCGAGTGTTGTATGCTAACAGATCTTCTAAACACTTGTGTATTTGCATGTCGATGTGAAGACAAGTGCGAACCGTTAGTTACTTGTAGCTTTAGATTTTTACAAAAAAAAACTTCAAGATGGTGACTGTTGATTGACAGTTACTATGGAGATGTGCGATTGAGCTTTTCCTTAGAGTTTATACACATATTTTACGAACAACACTTTTGGTTAAAAGTATCTGGCGAAATCTGGGCATATTTTAGGAACACTTCTACCTAAGCCGCTCGGGAAATACAGGCGTACCTAATGTGTTTTTTTTTATGTAATGTTAAAAATCAAAATATCAAAGTATAAACAACAGAAATATCAAGTTAAGCAAAACTTAAAAACCACAAAGATTGTTGTCAATTTGGGAATCAGTGGGTATATTATTATTTTTAAATCGCATTTTATTACGACCGCTTATTTTTATTCAATATAAAAAAGATAATAGATTTATAATTAAGGTTTCAAACTCACAAAAAATATTCAAAAGGTACTCACCAAAATTCCAAAGAGATATGTTCGCATCATTTTTCCTGGTATAATATTATCGATAAATAAAACACGTTACTACCAAATAATCCAGTATCGGTATTTAAAATTTGAATATGGAACACGTGCGGTCACTCGCGCTGTCCACTGGCGAGTTCGAAGCTTGAACCGAGCCGCCAGCTTTTTGCTTTGCTTTGAAAATGATTTTACCACGAGTTTGGTTCTCGAATTTGTTTGAGTGAATGTGAGATCTGTCGTCTTTTTAAGTTTATTTTCACATGCAATTGGTTTTTGGCACGAAGTTCCTTATCGCGCGTTGGGAAAGGGGGCTACACGGAAAAAATTAAGACCAAAAAAGTTTTAACGACACTTTTTGCTATTGTTGTAAGCCGTGCGGCGTACAAGGACAAGGACAAGGACAGGTACAGGGACAGGGACAGTGACAGTGACAGTGACAGTGACAGGGACAGGGACAGGGACAGGGACAGGGACAGGGACAGGGACAAGGACAGGTACAGGGATAGGGACAGTGACAGTGACAGGGACAGGAACAGGGACACGGACACGGACAGGGACAAGGACAGGGACAGGGACAGGGACAGAGACAGGGACAAGGACAGGGACGTGTTTTGACGTGTGCGTGTTTCTCTGTCTGTCTCACTCTCTCTCTCTCATAGAAAGCAAGCCAGTTAAAAGGAACTTCGTTCCATCTGGGTGACCCTTGACACCTCTCAAGTTTTTTTATTTTGCAATTTTGGGGGATACTTTTCGGCTGTTATGATGATGAGATTGTCATGATGACAATGAAGTAGTTAAGCCTGGTCTAGTAACTAAATATATTATGTAGGATTTGACACAGCTATTTTTATCTAAACACTTTATTTGAAGTGAAAAAAAAACCTAGCAATACTTCTACAATAGTGTTACTTCGACAGTAACGTAAGATCGTGTTATAAATAGTAAAATAATTAAATATTTTAATAATAATAATACCAGTTGCTGTTACTAGAAGAGGCATTTGCCCAGCAGTGGGACAGTGCTCTCAGCTGGGCAAAGGCCTCTTCTCATACAGAGAAGGTACGAGCATTGATCACCACGCTTTATATTATTTATCACTATCTTTCGTTTAGTTCAATTAGATAAGACATTACATTTATTACATTACATATTATTGAAATTTATTTATTGAAAACCACTTCGTGTATGTCCGACACTAATATAATAAATAATAATAATTTATTCAAAAAATATAAATTTGTTGAAGAATAAATAAATTGAAATTGACACAATTGGCATGTAATCAACATGTCTTTTCAGCGTTCATTAAAACTTTTCACTCTTTTCCCAGATGATCTTTACGTAGCACACAACTTACTCGAGAAGTCACATAAAACAAAAGAGAATTACCCTACAAGCTTAAAACAAAAGATAGTGTCAGCCTCACATACGAAAACAACTAAGATGGTATCGATAGTCGTAATTTTCGAGTTTCATTAGTACTGCGACACAGCGATGCGAATTGTGAAAGTGGACGTACCTCTTAAATTGATTCTTTAAACTACAAATTTGTCGATGTGTTACTAAAAATATCAGCGGAATAGAGTAATTCTCATTTGAGAATAAATTCACCCCATTTAATTTAAATGTCGTCAACATATTGGAATCGATGTGTCGTCTTTTGTGGGAAATGTAGGCTTAGTTATAATTTAATTTATGGGGGCCAATCAAGAAATATCGAACCTCTTTTTAACTGTGATGACTTGTGGGTAATATAATATAAACAATTAGTTTTTTGTTGAAATGACAGCGGTCATATTAATCATATTTGGTAAAAACTAATCAGATCAATTTCGTGAGTGTTTTATTTTTACGATGTCTAGTTTTTTTTATTGTTAGAATTGTATTGAAGTTTTAAGCAATTAAATTTTATTACGTGCTTCATTAAACGTACACGTTTTACATTTATAGCAAGGACCATATAATACAACTTGCAAATGTTTTTAGTAATAGTAAAACCGATTAGTTCAGAATACGTTTATTAAATTGAGTCATTTTAGAGCTGTTATTGTGTAATTTTTGGTAAAGAAACCTATACTTAAGATAATTATGTTGAATACAGAAACTATTGGTGAACCTATTTTAATAAATAAATAAAGAATGAGATGAGGCAGCTATTTCGGATTCCAACATAATTTAACTTTACGGTTTCCTTAATTATTTTACTGGATTCTTTCCAAACATGGAATAGTGATCCAGCCCAGTCATGCAATAAAACATCAGAAAAATCACACTGATTGATTCATTCCTTTATTAATCCCCACTAGCTTGGGAAATGGCCATCAAAAATGACGTCAACAGAAACATGATTTAAAAATATCGATATTTCGGTACCGCATCCGGCCACCACTATGATACCATCGAATACCGTACTACAATCACTTTTAAAATTAACTATACTTGAACTTGACCTTGCACTTTAAAGACTGCTGACCCAAATATCAACGTCAAGTTTTTGTTTATATAGTAATTATTGTAAATTATTATTGATAACTGTATGATCTATCAAAATGTAGGTGTTTCTTTAGGTAAAGCTAATTACAATCCATGTAGCGGTTTTTATGAAGATTTTTTTAAATAACGACTAATTTATTTTGACATTCGCTGAACTTAGGAACCAAAGTATCAAGTACGAAATTAGACACAAATGATTGGCTGGCGTTTGCAAACATTGTTAAGCTGATGTTCCAAAATATACTGGTTAAGTTGTGATTGTGTTTTGAGTTTTGAATGAGACAAGAAATTAATCTTGGGTGCAAAATTACTGTAAATAGAAAAAAGTAAGGTTTTTTAGGACGGAAACAATAATCTAACGGAAAGAAATGAATGAATAATGATGTACAAAAGTGAAAACCGAGGATAGAACAAGCCGTGAAAACTGATGAAGAAGAACACAAAAATTACGAGCTTCCATACAAATTTTCAATTCTTATTTTACCCCTAATGATGACAGATGAGTTTTCAATAATCCTTCCTTATAACTTCGTTAATTCTTATAATAATGTTCGTGTGTTAGGTTGTAGGTACTGCCTAACTCGTATTTCAACTAATTTTTTTAACTAGGACACTACACTAGGAATTTCTCCTGCATCGTGGGTGCGTTTACAAACATTTAAATTCACATACACAAACAGCTACCTGTAGGTCATACAAATATTTTTCCGTGCGGGGATCAAACCCGCGACACGCAGCGCAGCAGCCAATCGCTCAGCCACTGCGCCGACCGTGCCGTCATTGACCATTAAGATTGTATCTTTCCACTAGCTACAGGAAGATCAACTTCATTATATTCACGATCTGCACGTCTCAGATACTCTACCTAATTTGTCACGTGACCGTTTATAGTAAGTACATGTGGTGAAAACAAAGCCTCCTTTACGTAAATAACACACAGCATGGAAAAAGGAAACTATATCTGCGGGAATAAGGAAAAGTCAAAAATATATGTGATCTACGTAACTTTTAAAGCGTCTCAGATTTCTCCTCAGGCCCTCACGTCGCGGATGTAGGGAAAACAGCTGTTTCGAAGCTTTTGGCCGGCTACACACATATTAGATGTTAATATATTAGAAACAAACTCATCTACAACGAATCATGAAAGGTCCCGAGGAAAATGGTGACAATCATAAATACCTGAACAGACATTTTTTTACGGAAATCATCAAATGAACCCTCCGCTCTGAGCGGAGCGGAAGGGAGTGTCAGACTTGTACTGACTAAAACCCACCCATGTTTCTTCTTCCAGGGCGATGGTATCTCTTTCAAACAGTCCCGCAGCCCTGGCAGGCATCGGCCCTCTCGGACCCCTTCCAATTTGCTGATATCTCCTTGAGGCGCGCGTGGAACACGAACGCATCGTCGACACGGCCTGTCGTCATAAGAGGAACGGACGGTGAGCTAGCCCATTACTCACCATCCACAGGACAGCGCCTACGGTGGCCGGGGGCCGCTGGGTGGCCCCCGACGGTCGGGGCATACCTGAACCATCCCGAAACGTTAGAACAAATAAAGAACTTGAAGAAATAAAGGTGATTGTCCTTAATCACCTTTATTTCTTCAAGTCCTTTATTGGACATTTCCAAAATTGATTGATTAATAAAATGATTGCTCTTCTATTTAAGTAAAATATCCATCAAATGGCTGTTTAGCCAATTTATTATCTTTGATGATCCTGCACGTCAAGATTTCGTTACATTTACGGTATAAAAATTATAAACTTGATTTATAATTTCAATTAAGTGCTTTGGTCTTCCAAAACAGGATATTAGATCATTTTAACAGGACTTTGAAATTGAGTGACGGATCGCACAGGATTTTTTTAAAGTCTTCATACATATTCATCACCTTTGGTGTTTAAATCAAATGCTCAGAGACGAGTGATGATTTTTATGATACCTAACCTATTTTATGAGTTTGCGTTTCCGAAACTAGTAATTTTATTAGGTTAATGATCTTACTTTATCTTAGGTATAATTAGAACGCGTAATAAAAGTCTTTTATGGATTGTATATCTACGATTAATCTTTTAATTGGAAGACTTTCCAATAGGTAAAAGCCTCTATTGAAATTCACCATAATCGGCGTAGGTACTATAAGATGTTACCATCTTACCTTAGACCCCTACCGGGTCACATGGGAGCAGCTTCCGACTTTTTGAATTCTACCAGCCTTCAAGATGTTAGGTTGCCTTTGGCAGGCAACCCTTGCAATGCCTAGGTACTTACTATTATTTTTTGCTTTCTCACTGTACACCAATTATGTCCGTTGACTAGGTGTCACACTCATTACTGGTGACTTTTCTATTAATATTTTTGTTGAGTTACATATGTGCATGTATGGTCAAATGTATGAACGTGGACGAAGCAAAAGGAGTATGATATCTTATAATTTGTTTGTTTTTCTGTCTTTGTTTCTATAATCCAAAAGCTCTAAAGTATTTAAGAGCGTTTACTCCTTACCACTGACTGAAATGACTAAACCGATTTTAATGTAACTTAATACGCATAAGCAGGATACATACGTCTTAAAAGTTTCTAAATCACATTTACGAATTCTCTTAAAAAAAAAGTAATTGGAAATTTCTCGTTCCATAGATAATTTATAATCGGTCTAATTTAGATGTAACACTAATTTTCGAAAGTGTTTTTAGTAACTTTTTAGACCTATGTATCCTGCTTATGCGTATGCAGTTACATTAAAATCGGTTCAATCATTTCGGAAAATAAGGACTTGCAAGTTTGTATGAAATGCCGTGAGGTGTAAAACGCTCATAAGCGAATGATGATTATTCACGGAAACCGATTCATCAAAATAAGAATTCAAATAGGGACAATCCCACTTCGGTAAAATAATTATTCTCTTTCAGATTGAGATGTAGAACCTTCTATCCTAATCTACAGGTTTTTAATGCATTTATCTTTAAAGATAAGCTTAAGGATAAGTCGTGTAAATGTGGTTCTGTTCCACAAACGACGAGACATTTAATATCGTGTCCTGTTTTGTTTGGACCTTACAGGAATTATTTTTTTTATTTTTTTATTCTTTTTTAATTTAGAGAGGGTTTGATCAGCATGACTGTAGTGTTCAATAAATACCGACATGCCTTACTGGTGGGGCGAGCGGTGGTGGGGGTGCGGTTAGGTAGTCGCTTCACTGACCGCACAGTCGCACACTCTCTGCTGGTCCGCCGTGCGAGTAAGACGTGCGCGTTGAATACAAACTGTGTTGTTTTATTTAGTTCACATACTCCTAATAGTGCACCCTAATAGTGACCTGTACAAGTGGCGACCCTGCCAGGATACAAAATATAAGGTACGTGCCGAATTTAAAATAAAAGGTTGTGAACAAAGTAACCAAGAGGTAAATCGGTAGCAGATCAGTTTTGTTGTATATTCATGCCTTACATAATAATTTTCTAATTTGCTAGCATCTTTGAATTGTATTGTTTTACAATCATTGAAATAAACATCATAATGATTATTAAATTGTTACAATACAATGTAAATGGTAGCCAATATTTCAAAACGAAACTGATTTAGTTACATTGATTGGTACCTAAATATTCGTGTAATTACGAAACTTGTACAGCAATGGTGGATGCTTTGATTATTGGCAGATACGAATTGGAGTGTTGTTAAAGAATGCTAAGCACATAAATATAATTTTTTTAATATTATAGCAATATTGTGAGTTTAAATTGAAGACGGTTGTTATATAATTATGATTGTAAGGAAGTTTAGTTCAAGAGATATATCATGTTATAATGTGTGGCTCCTTAAGATTACCATTTATAAATTATTTTTGCGTTCTTGATACCAGTGGTAGACATTGTGTTCAAATTAACAGTTTTTCTTCTGTCAATAATCAAAGTTAACATTGTCGTCAGAGGTAGTTTGCTTAAGCAAACGGTACCTAAATGATCTTGTATGGATAAGTCTAAATAGGCGGGTAAAATAAAATAAGATCAAGAGGTAGTTCGATTAATTCGGAACGGTACCTAAAAAAGGAAATTACTCCTTTCTTTCCAGATAAACCACAAGTATGTCGCACATACCACCTGTAGAGTCTTTGGACTGTGACGGTGACCCAGCTTCAGTTGGTTTACGCTGGGAAAAATGGAAACGTGCACTAGGGTTGTACCTGACTGCCACCAACGTTACCACACCTGAGGCAAAAAGGGCATTGCTCTTACACATGGGTGGGTTACCCCTCCAAGAAATATATTATAATATTCCTGGTGCACATGTAGAAACTACTAGTGAAAACAATGATGTATTTACTATTGCTATCAACAAGCTCGACGAATATTTTGCCCCCAAACAAAGCCGTGTTTATGAGCGTCACTTGTTCAGGCTCATCAAACAAGAAAATGGAGAAAAGTTTGATAAGTTTCTTGTCAGACTTAGACACCAGAGCTCCAAATGTAAATTCACTGCCCCTGATGAACACATGATCGATCAAATCACCGAGAAGTGTGAGTCAGCGAAATTAAGAAAAACAATTCTGACCCTTGGTGATGATGTTACCCTTGACAAAATTATTTTTGAAGCCAACGCTTTAGAGACTGTAAATCGACAACTTAATAACTTTGAGTTGCCGGGTTCAAGTAAAGATCTGTCGGTTAATAGAGTGGAAGCTTCTAAAAAGTTTTCAAAAGTAAATTCATGTGTGCGTTGTGGTGGCAGTCATTCAAGTGATATTAAACTTTGTCCAGCCCGAGATAAGAAATGTCTTAAGTGTGGGTTTGTTGGACATTTTCGCAAACAGTGTAGGACTAGGGCGGGAAAACGTAAACATAGTGATACCTCTTCTAAACCTATTAGCCTTAGTAAGAAATCTAAAACTAAGTCTGAAGAGGTAGTTTATATTTTTCATATTGATAATGACGACACAATTAGATGTACGCTAGGGGGTGTTGAAATTGAGATGATAATAGACTCTGGCAGTAAATGTAATATTATTAACGATGTAACGTGGCAAATTCTCAAGAACAATCGAGTCCTTGTTGAAAATCAAGTAAAATCTCCAAATAAGAGATTTATGGCCTATGGAAGTCGTAGTGCTTTAACCGTACTTGTGTGTTTTGACTCTACCATAACAATTGGTAACAATTTTTCTAGAGCAAAAGGCACATTTTATGTTGTAAAAGATGGCACTAGAAATTTGCTAGGGAAAGACACCGCCACGTGCCTTGGAGTTCTAAAAATTGGATTAGGAGTAAATGCAGTCGTTGGTATGTTCCCTAAATTTAAAGATGTTCAAATTCATATCCCTATAGATAAATCAATTAAACCAGTTGCTCAGCCTTGTCGAAGAGTCCCTGTCCCGCTAGAGTCTAAAATTAATAAAAAAATCCAAGAGCTTGTTGAATTTGACATTATAGAGCCAGTTAATAACCCATCTGATTGGATTTCTCCATTGGTACCTGTTTTGAAAGCGGATGGCGATGTTCGCATCTGTGTAGACATGAGGAGAGCCAATCAAGCTATCATTAGGGAAAAGCATCCTTTGCCCACCATGGAACAATTAATTCCAAAGTTTAGAAATGCCAAAGTTTTCTCCAAACTAGACTTAAAAAATTCATTTCACCAACTAGAGTTAAGTGAAGACAGTAGACACATCACTACATTTATTTGTAGCCAAGGATTATTTAGATACAAGCGTCTCATGTTTGGAATCTCGTGCGCTACCGAATATTTTCAAAAAAATTTGGAAAGGGTTCTCTTGCCTTGTACAGGAGTCGTTAATTTCATTGACGACATAGTCGTTTACGGTGGCGACGTGGCCGAACATAGCGCAAGGCTCAAAAAAGTCTTACAGGTTTTAAAAGATAACAATGTTCTGTTAAATGATACAAAATGTGCATATGGAGTAAATCAAATCGATTTTCTCGGTCATCAGTTATCTTGTAAGGGAGTTAAACCTCTCGATAAATATGTAAAGGCAATAGAGTCGTTTCGAGAACCAAAAGTCATTGAGGAAGTACAAAGCTTCTTAGGGCTAGTAAATTATGTAGGAAAATGGATCCCTAATTTAGCTACATGGACCGAACCTTTGCGCGAACTTCTAAGACTCAAACTAGGCAAAGGTGTGGATATCACCTCTTATTGGCGCGATAAGCAAAAACAAGCTTTTGATGGGTTGAAACGTGCCATGACTCAAATTAAAACTTTAGGCTACTATGATCCGCTTGACCGTACCCAAGTCTATGCCGACGCTAGTCCAGTTGGTTTGGGAGCTGTGCTCGTCCAACATAGCACTAACGGTCCCCGGATAATTGCATATGGCAATAAGAGTCTCACAGATCGTGAGAAACGGTACTGTCAGACCGAGAAGGAGGCTCTTGCGTTGGTTTGGGCAGTGGAACATTTTAATATGTACCTGTTTGGAAAGGATAGTTTTGAACTTGTTAGTGACCACAAGCCGTTAGAGGTAATATTCGGAACCGATTCAAAACCGTGTGCGAGAATCCAGCGTTGGGTGCTGCGCCTTCAGTCATATAATTTTAAAATAGTCTATAGCCCGGGCAAGAAAAATATTGCAGACTCACTGTCAAGGCTTTGTTCGGATAATAAGTCTCCACAGCCTTTTGATGATGATAATTATTTGAATCTAGTTGTTGATCAATATCGTCCAGTAGCAATTTCTTTGCGTGAGTTAAAGCAAGCTTGTGAAGATGATTCAGAGCTGAAGTTAGTCAGGAATGGAATATACAGCAATAGCTGGGACCAGAGTGTCAACGTTTATAAGGTTTTTGAACAAGAACTTTGCTTTCAAGACAATTTACTGTTGCGTGGGAATAAAATAGTTATCCCGTCATGTTTGAGGTCAAAAGTTTTAGCAGCTGCTCATGAAGGCCACCCGGGCATTGTAGCCATGAAAATGAGACTACGTTCTAAAGTGTGGTGGCCCAAAATTGACAGAGATGCTGAACATTGTGTTAGAGCTTGTAAGGGTTGCACTCTGGTTTCTGCTCCAAATCCTCCTAATCCCATGCGCAGAAGAGAACTGCCAATTCAGGCCTGGGTTGACATAGCAATAGATTATCTTGGACCCTTACCTACCGGACATTATCTTTTAGTCATTATAGATTATTATAGCAGATATAAAGAAATCAAAATCACTAAAAACATAGATTCTGCACATACCATTAGCATGCTTAAAGAGGTATTTTCTCGGTTAGGCACACCCGTAAGCGTTACCGCTGATAATGGTCGGCAGTTTGTTAGTACAGAATTTCAAAGTTTTTGCAAAGAATTTGGTATTCAATTGTTTCATAGCATTCCCTATTGGCCTCAGCAAAATGGCGAAGTTGAGAGACAGAACCGCAGTATATTGAAACGTTTACGGATTAGCCAAAGCCAAAAATCTAATTGGCAAGAAGATTTGCTCAAATATCTCACTATGTACAATAGCACCCCCCATTCCGTCACAGGTAAAACTCCTGCAGAACTCTTTTTCAGACGACAGTTTAGAGATAAGCTGCCTTCCGTTGTAGATATAGAATTTACGGATCTAGAAGCTAGAGATAGGGATAGTGAAATGAAAAATAAAGGAAAAGAATATGCAGATAGGAAGAGGCAAGCCACGGAATCTAGTATAGATATTGGAGAAAAAGTATATGTTAAGAATACAATAAAGGAAAACAAGTTGTCCACTACATTCAAGGATACGACACATACAGTGGTAAACAAAGAAGGGAACGATGTCGAATTGGTAAATGATGATAGTGGACAACGGTTACGTAGAAATATAGTACATTTGAAGAAGGTTGAAGGAAAGTGGAAAGTTTGCACAAATGAGGATGATATATCTTCAGGAAATAACGACACCGTCAATAACAATGTGTGTGACGAAAATTAATATGTTGATTGTTTTTCAGACCATTACTAAAATCAGTTGATGGTTGTTATTGAAATAAACTGATTTGTATTTGATTATTCTTATACGAAATAATGCTATTTTTCTAATTTTGTAAAAGGTAGATGTAGTGTTCAATAAATACCGACATGCCTTACTGGTGGGGCGAGCGGTGGTGGGGGTGCGGTTAGGTAGTCGCTTCACTGACCGCACAGTCGCACACTCTCTGCTGGTCCGCCGTGCGAGTAAGACGTGCGCGTTGAATACAAACTGTGTTGTTTTATTTAGTTCACATACTCCTAATAGTGCACCCTAATAGTGACCTGTACAATGACCATGCCATCCTCACAGGGGCATTCCATGTCTCACTCTCTGTCATCTACGCTTAATACCTAAGATTACAATTTTGTATAGCTTTTTAACTGTCCTGGACAAGGGGGCAGCCAAAATACTGTTATATATGACAACATCAAATGACCTAAGACAGTTTTCTAAGAAAAAGTCAGCGTCGTTCCGGACACATTCCGCTAAAATATGGGTGGTATCCTCTACTTTATCATACTCAGTACAGTAAGGTGACTCACTCTTTCTCATTAAAAAGGCAAAACTATACAACGGGACATATCCCGAACGCAGTCTGAAAGCAGTAACAACGTACAATGTAGGAATTGATGGCTGTAACTACATTGCAATCGATACGCTAAGAATGTATATCGAACAAAGCTGTCCGTTTAAATACCTTGACATTTACCTTCTTTCTTCACGATACCTCTGATTCAGAGCCTGCTCTATATTTTAATGACATACAAGGAATTAGATCGTTGTTTGATGCTAACCGGCCTTGCAAAGAGACTGGTATACTACTACAGGAAGATGTTTTTAATGGTCGCTGACATTTTGCCGTCCGTAATAACAGCTTACTTGTTGGACGAAATTGTGGACACGGCTCCGGACACGGACACTGATGGATATTTCAGTAAGGGTTCGGTTATGGGCCATTGTAGCCTGAAATAAATGATGTTATGTTATGTTATGTCAGCATTGACATTATAACATAGTATGGAGTGAGGTGATCATTTTTCTAGAGCCGCTTCCACAATTTGTGCATTACGGTATTGATTATTTAGTCAAACAGGACCATAATGCCAATTGTAATACTTTTTGTGTGTACTAAATCATTAAGTGTGGAACATGTGAGTATGTTAATGAATGTTGTTTTGCTCTGTTTTATTTTATTCGATTGATTTAGTACGTTTATATGCATTAATTGACATCGTAGGCTAAGGCCTGGACACTTCCTTGTAATATTTTCAAATTATATAACGTATCCTATTGACATTTGTAATCTTATTCTGGTAGTGTATACTGTTATTCCGGAACTTATATAATTATATATATTAATCAACTCAGTCTATGGCTGTCCATTGCTGCATTTAAGCCTCTTCCAAGCTTCGCCAAAATACGGAGGACAGACTTGTCTCAACCATCTTTCAAAGGTTGTCGGTCAACCAAGCTGTGGGGTGTTCTACACTGCACCTGCCAATATACATGCGGTTTCCACTCGATGACTCATTTGTTTCTACCGGTTATCTGTTCTTCGACAAACATGGCCGGTCCATTGCTACATTAGCTGACTCTGGAAGCTATGTAGGTATATCAGTTATAAAGAAGCATCATTATGCTGGTTTGTATTTGAAACATATCTTCCTCCGCCCTCTTTCCTCTATCCTCTTTTTTTTTTACTGTCTACGCGAACGGAGAGTTATGTCGAAGTCTAACCAACTAAAAACCCAATGTTCCTACTTCTACCATATGCCGGGGGCCTGGAAGTTACAAGTACATTCACGCGCACCCCCGACTTGTATCAGCCCGTGCTCGGCAGGCCCCATCACCAAGTGCGGCCTATCTAGGTGACAGCGCATTATCCATAAAGACGCGCACAAAGCAGTGCGCGCCACCTCTCTGGACCTGTCTGGTCGGGCGACGACTCAGACTTAAGTTCGCCGCCGGCAGGCCCCTCTTTTTTGGTGGCCGGAGATCGTTAAGCGCCCCTCGACACCCGGCTGCCTTTCTGGGTAGAGTGAGTGGCATGCTCTCTTTCCTTCTCCGATGCCTCATTTGTATGCATCACCTCCTCGCAAAAAGAGGAGACGGCGTTCCATGGGTTTTTACTTCCGAACATGAATTGAACCACAGTCGGGAGAGAAAGATCACCCGCATCGAGTGCTGCGACGAAAGCACAGCGCTGCTGAGTCCAAACGGAGCAGTCTACCAGCGTTTGCTGCGGCATGTCCTCGGGGCAGTCCACACAGTGATGACAAGCGGGCGTCCACTCCCGACCTATGCGACGCACGTACTTCCCGAAGCATCCATGTCCTGTAAGCACCTGCGTTAGCTGAAAGCTGAGCACCATGCCGTCTCTATTGCGGCGACACCCCATCTGGGATGCGCAAGTCGCTCACTCCATTCGGTCACTGGATTCTGACGAAGCTCGGCCCTTCGTACCTCGACTTCTCGAGGAACCAGCCACTGATCACGCCCTAGTTCCGCCTTTTGCCAGCGATATAGAGATGCAAAGCGTTGATCAAGCCAGGAGGGTCGCTATCTCGTAGGAGATCGTACGTAATCCCCTTATCACCCTAACAGCTATCGCTCTTTGCGGTCTTGGTGTGGGTGTCCGCCCACACGGGTGCCCCATAGACGGCCATGGACCGCAAGATCCCCACTTACAGTCTACGGCACGAGTCATTGGGCCCTCCCAGATTGGGTAGCAACCGCGCAAGAGCAGCTGCCGTGCTCATCAACCTGGGGACTAGGCGCTGAATGTGCGGCCCGAAGTCCCATCGGCTATCAAGGACGAGTCCCAGGTACTTCATCGTCGACTCGATACCGATGCGGACGCGTTCTACTATTATAAGTGATACTAGATGTGTGCCAGTGGTGGTTTATTCCGATCCCCATGGAAACAGTGGGCTTCCGACTTATGCAATGCCACCTCGAGACCCAAACTCCGGATCCTTCCAACGAACTGCGCAACCCTCTGCCGTGGCCAATATGGTCGCCAGTCTGTGCGTTTGCCCCCGGACCGTTACCAGTGTGTTATCGGCGTAGCAAGTTACGCCGACTCATCGACGCCGATAATCTTCCTCCTGCACTTGTCCCGTTGCTTGGTGTCGGCGCAATACGTTTTTTTCTTCTATTCTCCTCTGTCAACCTTCAAGCTATCCCTTACTCCTTTTTCTTTCATATTCCTCACACAATCTATCCATCGTTTCCTTGGTCCTCGTCTCCCTCTCCATCCCTCAACATTTCTATTCATCACTATTTTAGTCACATGCAATTCGTCTCTCCATCATCATCATTATGTACCAAAATTAACACTATAATATTTAATAGAAGATTATAACAAAGATATATATCCCTTATTGATGCCTGAGTCTAACAAATACGAAACTTCAATCTGGTTACCGTTTAAAAAAGTTAAAAACACATTAAGAATGATTGTTGTCTATATAAGGCTAATATTATAATGGTTTGTAACATTTTGGTCACAAGCGTAGGATGGTAACGGTGCATTGTAATAAACATAAAAGAATGAAGATGATCATGGACTAGAAGTCGCACTTGAATAGTCTCTGCTAAACAATTTGAAAGGAATATTTCGTTTCCAGCTCCAAGCTTCTTGGCTGCCAAATAATAAATTTTGTTAAGATTGTATAATTATAGTTTGATTTTTATAGTTTGATTTGGATATCTAACTGCTCGTTGAAATGTGTGTGGGTAGTGTCCATTTTTATTGATCTTTTCCCGGATTGGTTGTCATTTGCAGCAACAGTTCGAATAATTTCCGTCTTTGCTTTCCTGCTATTCCAACTTTGTTTTTATACAACCTTCATTTAAAATAAAGTGACTGGTCATTTGTAGATAGTCGGTCTAAAGTTTTGATTTATTCCTCTCCTTCCAACAACCCAAAATATTTCAATAATCATTGGCTCCAAACATAATATGATGCACGAAAATATGATAAGTACAACAATCGCTACAGGTTCTGAGCTGTGACTACGTCATAATCACAAAAGTAAGACATAAGCCGCCCACAGACGACAAACAGTATGAGGTTGATGAGAAATTGCCTTATGAGCTAGCAGAGTAACAACTTAACAACGTTGTTATATTATATAAGGCTATGTGGGTCGACGACCTTACAAAAACAGTGAATGAAGCTGGTGGTAGTCCACCTTTGTTATTGTTGTAGGGCAAATGCCTCGTTTAGAGAGCAGGCGCAAGAATTGATCACCACGCTTACTCAAGGCGTATTGACGATTTTTTATTGATACTAATTTTTGATCCATGATTTTTGCCTTCACCAATATCAGGGAATTCGAATATAAATTTACTGTTACTGTTAGCCTTTATCATCTCACTGCTGGGCAAAGGCCTCAAATATAAATTGAGTGTACAAAATTTCAATTTTGAATTTACATCCACATCGAAGCTGCTTGAGTGGACAGGCCTTAGCTAGTGGGTTTCACGATAATTAATAATCTTTAATGACATTGATGTAATAATTCGAATTAAAAACAATTTGAAGATACTTAGGTACCTTTAGAACGCACAGAAAGAGTTAAGTTTTTTTTATTTGGGCAAGGTTGAAAAGGTACGACGATAAAAGGTTAAAAGAAAGTGTTTTATTGATAGTTATGTCTAATACATCAGTAAAACTTTCTCGAAAACATCTGCACATTTCATCCACAGTAAACTTTTTAAATAACTTCTTAGTGGTTTAGGCTCATGTTTAGCTAAATTAAGTCTTCAACCAATAAATCTTTAAAACCATAAAGGCACAGTTCACAATTAACTTATTTACTTTATAGGAGTGAAAGGCACGATGAATTGTTAACTGTAATTAATTATAATGTTAAAAGGTTTAACCTATAATAGACACAACTTTATCAATATTTAAAAGAATCATTAATCTCATGAATCATGGATTTCAATGAAACACACCCACTTTGAGATACAATAATTATAATCATTAAACACATGAATTTAGATTTAACTAAATTGATTCTTATCTTAATCGAATGTTAAAAGACTTAAGACAAATCGTTATTGAGTATTATATCACTAGTGTTCAGTTTATCACAATTAATACTCAATTTTAAAACTATAATACGTTTGCTGTTGCCATAAACGAACATTAAAATGAGCAGATTTTTTTTTAAATTTATCTTAAATGGAAAACAAAATTTGCAAAACACTGTCAAGTTTTCTAGTCTCCTTGCTTTTGTCTGGTTTCCATGTAGCTGTCTCACACATCATCATGTCTTCTTCAACTTTAGCATTTTCTTCTGGAGCTACCATTTTCATTTCTTGTTTCACAGTTGAAGGCTTTTTATTGTTTCCTTCTCTTTCAATCTTGATTGATTGGTTTATGTTGAATATGTTATGTACTGGTTCAGTTCTGTTACTCATTGGTTCGTCCCTGCCCTCGATTCTGATATCGCTATCTCTGTGTGTGACTGTACCTCGAATATTGACTATGACTGTTGGTTTCAGTACTGTTTGCTGTTCCCTGTTGCCAATCTGGCTTTGTCCAGCCATTGTGTTTGTCAGCGGTGTAAACTCTTCAGTTTCATTATCAGTATCATCTGTATTAACATCATCGTCGTTTTCTTTATTCTTGTTAAGGTTTTTATTTTTATTATAAGTTGGCCGCGGTGGACGTTTGTCTTTTTTAGGTTTTGAGGTTATCGTTTTATGCCTGTTAGTATCTATAAACACCACTACTTCTTCTCTAGACTTGATCTCATCACTCGAATTGGTGTTGATACTTTTAGGAAAACGATACTTCATCGATGGCATTTCAATTCTATCGTTTCTTCTTGGGATATAATCAGCATCGCTTGGTAAAGAGGGTTCGTTCTCATATCCGTATCTGACATAATTTGCAGACAAATTGTTTTCATCATTTTGATTGACATCCTCAGGTAACTGAGAGTGGATTCTTAGAGATTCTATGACATCGCGGAATAAAGAACGTTTCTCGTGTGTTGTGGCGATTTCTCGATTTATCGTTGGACTTGAACCACATAAAATGATCATGTACGTGACACAGATGAAACACTGCATCTGTAAAAAGAAAATTTACTTTATTAACTTTAAAAGTCAAAGGAAAACAAACCCTATTTAAGTTTTTTACAGTTAATCTTTATTAGATTTAAGTTTTAAACTGACATGGTCACTAACACTATCAATAACACTTGTAACGGGATATTTACCATGTTTACTATCGGGAACTCAAAACAAATAACAAACATGGTAAATATCCCGTAACAGGAGTTATTTAAAATTTAATAGATTTACTTGTAATATTCTTTATTGCAGCGACAATGGAGTAATGCATAAATGTAATTTGGCCTACTGGCCTACAAGCCGGTTTGTGGTCGGCAGAAGTGTTGGATTGAACAACGAGTACATTTAATTGAACAAAGCATTTTATACTAAGCGACGATAGTAAACCTGCAATAGAAATCTAACTTTCTTGGGATGTCTTGTATCTTTGTCTTGCTACAATACAAGAATGAAAGAAAAAATGTGGATGTAGCGTGTGGCAGGAAGATGATAGTGATATACATGGTGTAAACAGATCCTTCACGAAGCCGTCAATCAAGCATTCTGTACATCAAACTAAGTAACCCTACGCAAAAATTATTGCTGGGAAACGACTTTTTTTTCGGTGGGGTAATTACGTTTTACGGTAAAAGTCAACGCACTCAAAACATTATACTGATGGATGCATTGAATAGTAAACGGGTCATGGAGATATTTAAAGTACAGTTACAAAATTAAAAACTAGTATTTAAAAAGAATTTGTGAAAAAGTTTTGACGTCCAATATCTCTATAACTAGAAGGTTCCCAGGTATGGTCCAGAACAAAGAAAATATCGCGATGACGGACGGGGAGAATAAGTGCCCTTCGGCCTCGTTAAAGCTCTATTAAACGCATTATTATTTCGATTGATTTTGAACCCTAAAATCAATTACTATTAATTTCATTGTCGAGTGAGTACTTTGTACTTTTTTATAACGTGTATCTTAATTGGGCAGAATTTTACGTTTTTCTTCTTTATTATTGCAAAGTAAACTTCAAATACGGTTATCGTTTATGGTGGACGAAATCCGGCATTATGGTTTTAGTTACATTGCGGAATAAAAACAAGTCGTTTCTTAAATTTTCCCAGTTTGGAAAACGATCAAAAAGAAAAAACATCTGTTCCATTTTTTTCGACCGAGTGAAAAATTAAATATTTGGGGGGTTTGAAATGATTTTCTGAATACGTGGTATTCATTTGTGGGTCCAAATCCGTTCCACCCTGTATATTACGTAAATCTTCACACCCATAAAACACCAAAGACCAAGATACAAATAAGTAAATTCTCTTCTATCGTAACTAAGCAACCTACCTGCATAAAGTTATGGAATCATGAACGTTTGAATAACCATATTTTTTTACGGCTCTTAACCTTAACCAGCGTCTTCTTCCCTTAAAATGTAGGAGAATTGCTGTAAAAACTCAGGAATAGACAAATAAAATGACTCACCTTGATAGTGTTCCGTGGATCGCGTTCACGGAGCGACTAGTTGCGTAGGAGTGGCGAGATGCGACCGGGAAGCGCGCGGCAGGTTGACTGAACTCGCCTGAACTGAGACAGGGGTGGCCACCAGCTTGATAGGGATACGTTTTATATATTGGTTACTTTATTTGTAGGGGATAATATGTGTATCAAAGGAAAGTCAGAAATAAAACGATACACAATATTGCTCTGTACTTGTACACCACATAGTCTACGAACATGGGACTTAAACAGAACTGCCGAAATGTTGGTGTATCTACTATTAGATACAATTATGTTTTGCTCTGTATGGTGTCGGACGTAAAGAATAGCACCATCCCATATCTTTCCGTGGGTGTCGTAAGAGGCGACTAAGGGAATTGCCAGAGAATGGGCAGCAGCGTTCTCTGTGCTTTTGTAACAACAGTACTGCGATTGCCAACACGCCTGCCAAGCGTGGCGATTATGGCAAAACCCCCCCTTCTTGGGGGAGGCCTATGTCGCGCAGTGGACGTCTTTCGGGCTGAAATGATGATGATGATGATGACTTGTACACGCAGGGTTAAGTTACAACCAGTATTTTGGCATACCTTTGGCATGTAAGTTTGGCATACCTTTTCTGCGTTTGTTTCCAACCCCTTCATAATTAATTATTTTTTCAGTTATGTGAGAAACTCCGTTTTCTGCCAACTGCTTGGAAAAATTAAAGTTAATAAAAAAAAAAATTAGTCATCTAGGTGGTAGCGGGGCCAATTTTCTAGAGTGCACCAGGGTATCGATTCGTTCTAAATTCGTTGCTAAATAGTTTTTGGGCCAGTTCTTCTTCACAAGTAAGTGTTGCAAGAGACGGTTTAGAGGACTATTTTATGTAATTTTGACGGTCGTAATGTCCTTATGGGAAAGACCGTTAAAAGCTAATTGTAGATGCGCGACCATAGCTAGGTCTCAGTCCGACCAATGAGGTCAACCTATTATTTAATATAATATGACAGTGCCAAGGTATTCGATAGCATAGACCATCAGTCAGTTATTAATGGCCTAGAGTCCCAAATTATAACGCACACCTACATTGACCTCATTGACACTATCTATCGTAGTAGCTCCGCGAATATCAATCTACATATTTCTGGTCTGAATTTCAACATTGAAAAGGGTGTCAAACAAGGCGACCCACTCTTACCTGAACTATTTACAAGCGCACTGCAGGAAGTTTTTAACAAGCTGCTTGCTTCGTGGCAGTCACGAGGCGTACATATTTACGCCATCAGCTAACAAACCTCCGCTTCGTTGATGACATTGTGTTGTTCTCCACATTTGCTTCAGACCTTGAAGAAATGCTCCAAGATCTGAGCACAGCTCGAAACGTAGGGTCGAGGTAGATGGGTATGTGCTGCAATATATCGATGAGTATACATACATGGGCCAGATAGTTTCTTTTAAAAATAGGCAAGACAAGAAAGTTGAACGAAGAGTCCAAAATGCTTGGAAGTCCTTCTGGGCCCTAAAAGGAAACTTGAAGGGAAGTCTCTTAATGACAATGAAAAGAAAACTCATCGACATGTGCATCGTGCCTGTCCTAATCTATGGTGCGCAAAGCTGGTCACTAACCGAACAACAGAAGTCCAAACTCAAGATTTGCCAGCGGGCAATGGAGCGTAGGACAATAGGTGTGAAGCGTACAGATCGTGTTAAGAACACCACCCTGCGTTCCATAACTCAAGTTGCAGATATCGAAGAAAAAACAGCCAAGCTAAAGTGGGAGTGGGCTGGCCACGGAGCACGAATGCACCCGTAAAGGTGGCCAGATATCGCACAAGATAGAGAGGTTAGGAAGGAGAAAGGGGAGGCCTTTGCCCAGCAGTGGGAAACCTGAGAGGCTAACATAAAAATAAAATACTGACGATGCTTGGAACCAGCTATGCTAGCGCTATTTGTTTCACAGTTCCCTTCCTCATTCTTTGAGTTTGAAAAGATGACTTTGAATACATCTCAGTCTGTTCAGGTTTGTCTTTAAGTATAAACTCATCTCATAAACGTATATGTGGCTTCCCCGGTAGCTCATAAACGGCACAAATGTGTGGATGTCTCTAACTATTCTCAATCTTAGTTTTAATTTTTTGGAACGAAGTTCCTTAACGCGCGATGCGAAAGGGGGCTAGACGGAAAAAATTAAGACCAAAAAAGTTGTAAAGACACTTTGCTATTGTTGTAAGCCGTGCGGCGTACAAGGACAAGGACAGGGACAGGGACAGGGACAGGGACATGGACAGTGACAAGGACAGGGACAAGGACAGGACAGGGACACGGACAAGGACAAGGACTGGGCCAGGGACAGGGACAGGGACAGGGACAGGGACAGGGACAGGGACAGAGACTGGGACTGGGACAAGGACAAGGACAAGGACAGGGACAGGGACAATTGCTATAGTTGTAAGCGTGCGGCGTGTGCGTGTTTCGCTGTCTGTCTCTCTCTCAGTGTAGGCCTATAAGTGTAGGCCTATTTAAAATGTAGGCCCCTGTAGACCTATTTAAAATAAAAATATTTTGATTTTCTTTTTTTTGATATATATACCAAGAGTTCTGCACCCCTGTTCAGAATAAAATAGCAACTTGTCTTGTCGGGAACTACTAGACTTCTGGTGTCCGGAACTGCAGTCACTGTGCCATTATACCATTGCCGATAAGTAAGCTAATTACCAACCTTATTGTTATAGGAAAAAGGGAGACTTGGAATCCAAGTGTATGGTGGTATTTTTTTGCTTGCTTGTGTACGTTGTTATGGAGTCAAGAACTGATTATAGGAAAGTAATGCATTGTTTTTTAGTTCGATGCATTTTTTTGTCTTCTCTATTGAGATACAAAAGCAGTTTTGTTCGTTTTTGTTATCCCTCTTAATTATAATATATAAGCCTATTACTGTTTTACTGCTGGACAAAGACCTGTTATCATGCAGCATGCATTGAGCTTTAGAGGCAATTTTAAGGATCGAAATAAAAGAAAATCGGAACTCATATTCTAGTTTCTTGTATGAGCATATTCTTCAGGTTTTTTTAATAAATTTTTACTAAAGGCAGTGCAAACACATGCGTGCCCTAAGTTAGAATCGATAACTTAAGAGCGTTTACCCCTTACAACATTTCATACAAACTTTCAAGTCCTTATTTTCCGAAATGATTGAACCGATTTTAATGAAACTTCATACGTTTAAGCAGGATACATAGGTCTGAAAATATTGTATCAGCTAAATTAGACCGATTATAAATGATCTATCGAAACAGAAATTTCCAATAATCTTTTTTTAAAAGACATTTCGAAAATGTGTTTCGTAAGTGTCTCTACTTATGCGTATGAAGTTGCATTAAAATCGGTTCAGTCGTTTCGGAAAATAAGGACTTGAAAGTTTGTATGTAATGCCATAAGGCGTAAACGCTCCAAACCTGATTCCCAGGATACTAATAGCTTCCTATTCGATAGATGTGTCATGGAACTAAATGAGCCGATGTACGTTTGTACAGACTACCGACGAACGCAATCAAAACTGGATCCACTACCTCCTGTGCCGTTCAAGTTAAAATGATCTTTGCCAATCTGTGGTCTAAGTCGACTTTCCAAGAATCATCTTTGTGTTACTGGCTCTTAGAGTGAAAAATAAAATGTTTTTCGAAAATAACATTTATTGTTAACGAAAATAGGTGTCATTTATATAACATGTGTAAGCAATTAATAAAAAAATTTAGGAACTATACACTATTTTAAACAATGTAAACAAAATCTGTAAACACAACTAGTCTTAAAGGGTGCTAGACTAGACAGATATGTTTGGCTCGGCATGATTCGGCAGCATCCAATGAGTTTAAGTACGTAGATGATATCTTTTTATTGCTTATTTAGTGGTTATTTATGTATAAAAAGTCTGACAACCAGTCTTACCAAGGAGTATCGTAATACCCAGTGCTAACTGGGTTGTGGTCAGCTAGGCAGTCATCATCATCATCTGCCTAGCCTTTTCCCAAACTTTGTTGGGGTCGGCTTCCAGTCTAACTGGATGCAGCTGAGTATCAGTATTTAAAATGAAGCGGCTGCCTTTCTGGCCTCCGCAACCCAGAAACTGGGTAATACGATACCTTTTTGTAAGACTGGATGTCAGACTTTCGGCTTTTGAGTAGTCGTAACGACTGTCAAACTTGCTTTCCGAGGCACGAAGGAAACTCGGTATGTAATTATGGTCACCCATCAACAGACCAAACGAAGATCGACCCGTGTGGCTGTTATTAAATAGGTCACTCCATGTAAAATACTGGTATTCAGCTACACCCAGTAAGACTGGAAACCGACTCCAAAAAAGTTGGGAAAAGGCTCGGCAGATGATGATGCTTCATCATTTCAGCCCAAAAGACGTCCATTGCTGGACATAGGCCTCCCCCAAGGCACATTGACATTTTGGGGGGTTTGCCATAATCGCCACGCTTGGCAGGCGGGTTGGCGATCGCAGTACAGCTGTTACAAAAGCACAGAGAACGCTGCTGCCCATTCTCTGGCAAGTCCCTTAGTCGCCTCTTACGACACCCACGGGAAGATATGGGATGGTGCTATTCTTTACGTCCGACACCATACAGAGCATGATGATGCTTGCCGATCGGTAATAAAACACTGTGTTAAACAAAAATATTTACATAATAATTGGTTCGGGTTGCCTTTGTTATTTAACGAATACTGCCTATTCGAAGATAAATGGAACAGCATATCCTTTCTGCCCCGTGGAACACGAAAGTGGTTCACCTATGTGTTCCACGGTTAACTTTCAGTACCCTTGGTTCACCTAATGAGTGAACCATGAGTATATAAACAAAATAATGTACCCATGGTTCACCTAATTGCGAAACCTCTGGAAATTATGTTAAATAAATAATTATAAAACTTTAAAATAGGTAGTACCACTAAATCACATTAAAAAGATTAACATTTTCAAACCCTAGGTTCTAATATGACCTGGAAATCGTCTGCAGCCCTCAACATGATGTCGAACTTGCATTCCAATGGCTTTCCTAAGTCTTGCTCGGAGAGGGGTAACACTTTAAATCGCCGAAGAATTGTTGCTAGTACTGACTTCATTGACAACATTGCGTAGCGGTAGCCTGAGGAAAAAGAAAAAAAAAACGTGAGTGGAAAATGGTGAATAGTGGCGTTATCTAGCATATTTTCAACTACAATAACGAATATCAGGATGGCAACTAATCGTCTATCTTTTAAAATTAAAGTACGGTAGTACATTCGGAAGAAGCTAGCAGTATCGTCACAACGTTGATATTATCCTCATTGTTTGTCCTTTTAATTAAGAACTTATATATAGATATATGTTTATAGTATTTTATATGCCCTTAGTTCGTCTTATTAAATTATTATTTTTTACAGATAGCCTACCACTGTTTGTCTCTGCATCACCCAAAGGTTGACTGGTAGAAAATGCCTACGGAATTAAGTCCGCCTCTGTACATTGTACTTGAAGTGTTAAATAAAAAAAATATACAAGAACGAATATGGACTGCCTCGTTGGTCGAGTGGTCACAAGCGCGGCGGCTGAGCATAAGGTTCTAGGTTCGATTACCGGGTAGGTCAAAGTGTTATTGGGTTTTTTCCATCAAGAATTTTTCAGTCAACAACGGATTCTGGATTTGTGCCCGGTTGATAATAATAGGCTCGCCTCCTATTACATGGATATTAGAATAAAAAGGTCTTAAAATTTTTAACATCTAGCTGTCAATTAAAGATATTTTAGTGCTTAAGCTAACTGAGGTCCAATATTTCTAGTACAGATGATAATGTCAACCAAAGGATTGATTATTTTAAAGCTTTATCCACAAATATTTTCTTTTGAAGGACCACCACGGGATAAATATTTATTATTTTATGGTGTACAAGTAAACCCATGTATCTTTAGCCTTTTGTCGTTCCTCAATACAAAAATAAACTCACCAAGACAATTCCTAGGCCCATAACTAAACGTGAGGAAGGCAGCAGGATGCGTGAGCTCCGTGTCGATGAACCGTTCAGGTCGGAACAGCTCCGCATCGTCTCCCCAGTATTTGGGATTGCGGTGGGCCGCGAACAGGCTGATCATGATGCCCGTGCCTTCGGGTAAGATCTCTCCTGAGGCTGAAAAAGAGAAGATAGAAAAATAAACATACGTTAACTCATGACTTTTTCCCATAAACATATTACAAAAAAAACCGGCCAAGTGGGAGTCGGACTCGCGCACGAAGGGTTCCGTACCATTATTTATAAAAACAAGCAAAAAAAAAACACTTTTTTGTATGGGAGCCCCCCTTAAATATTTATTTTATTATGTTTTTAGTATCTGTTATTATCATCATCATCATCATTTCAACCCATAAGACGTCCACTGCTGGACATAGGCCTCCCCCAAGTGTCGCCTCATTGACATTTTAGGGGGTTTCGACATAATCGCCACGCCTGGCAGGCGGGTTGGCGATCGCAGTACGGTTGTTACAAAAGCACAGAGAACGCTGCTGCCTTTCCTCTGGCAAGTCCCTTAGTCGCCTCTTACAACACCCACGGGAAGATATGGGATGGTGCTATTCTTTACGTCCGATACCATAGAGAACAAATCTGTTATTATAGCGGCAATAGAAATACATAATCTGTAGAAATTTCAACTGGCTAACTATCACGGTTCATGAGATGCAGCCTGGTAAGAGACGGACAGCGAAATCTCAGTAATAGGGTCCCGTTTGACCCTTTGGGTACGGAACCCTAAAAATGATACTGGTTAGTGTTTTTGCAATACAGCTTTAAATACGACTCGCAAAAAGTCCGTCGTGTCGATTTGAAATATTTTTGTATAAAGCCTAGCCAGTATATGGCTCTTAGTATTGTATGAGACAAATAATCTAAAACGTCACTTTTCCAAGATATGCTAAGAATATGTATAAAGCATATAATTTTATACTGATGAAGTCGCGTCACGCGTCAACAGATTCTTGTTCGATTTATTGTTCAAGATTATAATTATGCAATGAACATGACTTTAATAACGATACTTACGAAGTACAACATCCTTGTCAACTTTCCTCAATAGCGATGACGCTGGGGGGTACAGCCTCAGGCTTTCCTTGACTACAGCATCCATATACTTGAGACGAGATAAATCATCAGCGGTGACGGGTCGCAGTGAGTCGCCGAAGACATCTCTTAACCTGTTTATAATTAATTATTGATTAATTAGCCATAAGCACAACTAGCCTTTTTAATGTTCCCACTGCTGGGAAACGGGCTTTCTCTCAGTAAGGGGAGTGGGCATACCACCACGCGGCCCAGGTCGTTCGTATTTTTAGATCTAGAACATACCGATTTCTTGACGATATTTCAGTGGTAAATGTAAAATAGAGAATGTCTTGAGTGGAGACCACGGACGGGACAGAGAAATGTGGGAAGACAACCGACTAGGTGGGCAGACGATCTCATTAAAGTGGCCGGAAGAAACTGGATAGCCATGACACAACCGCCAAAAGTGGAGAGATTTGGAAGAGACCTACACTCAGCATTGGGTGGCAAAAGGTTGAAGAAGAAATGTAAAATGCCTGTTTTAATTGGAACCCGCAACCCTCGGCATTAAAGTCATGCTACTACTTCTTCAACCCAACATGCCTTAGGGATATTTCAAGACAGCATGTAAAGCCAAGCCAGAGGCCCATGGCTGGCATAAACACTTTGACACCAGGTTAGACACAAACCACACGAAAAAGAAGAAGATATTTCTTCAGTTAGATATATTTGCGGTATTCATCATCATCATTCATCATTTCAGCCCAAAAGACATCCACAGCTGGACATAGGCCTCCCCAAGTGTCGCCATATTGACATTTTGGAGGGGTTTTGCCATAATCGGCACGCTTGGCAGGTGGGTTGGCGATCGCAGTACGGTTGTTACAAAAGCACTGAGAACGCTGCTACCCATTCTCTGCCAAGTCCCTTAGTCGCCTCTTACGACACCCACGGGAAGATATGGGATGATGCTATTCTTTGCATCCGACACCATACAGAACAATTATATGTGCGGTATTGTTTTACTCTTATTCCAGTGTGGGAAAGAGACGGAGCTATACAGGATGTCTAGCGCCATCTCTTTCCCACACTGGAAAAGGAGTAAAACAATACTGTTTTAAGACGTCATGGTTGCCCACCTGTGCCGGCTACATGTTTCGCGATTGTATCATGATTAGAAAGGTACTTACTCCTGATAAACTTTCTCCTGTATTTCAGGATGTCTAGCTAACAACACGCTGGTGAACGAAGACGCAAGAGTTGACGTGTCAGTACCCGCTGTAAAGATGACCACTGTTTCTTCGAGAAGTTCTGTGTCGTTGTACCCGTTTTCTCCTCCTGAGGACTCGATCATGAGTTCCAGGAAGGTTTTGAAGCGGTCTTCGTCTGTTAGGAGATACAAGTGTTGTTTGTTGAATCAAAGTTTTGGAAGCACTCAACAGTGAATTCGAAAATAATCTGTTATTTATTTTATGTTATAATATACATTAGAGTAGGTTAATACCTAATGGTAGGCCATTGTTTTATATAAGAAAAAAAAAATATACAAGATACGCAATCTTGTATAAATTTTGTGTAACATAATATATTATTTTTGTGTTCCAAATGTTAATTTTTATTTTAAATAAGAAAAGCCGCACTATCGCATTAGGTAAATCCTGTTATGATAGTTGTAAGGGAGATTTTGACTAAATAAATAATAGTTTTATAGCAATTTCGATACTTGCTCAGCAATCCGAAAAAGAACTTGAGAATATCAAAATAGCGCTTCTCTTACCTTCTTCATCATTTTTTGTCTTCAAACTATTTCTTTCAGCTATTTCTCTCCGCTTATTTTTAATACACTGTAAACACAAGAATAGACATTCAGATACAGAAAACAAAACAATGTATATTCTACGCCATGGGGGTTGCTATAAAAGTATTTGTAGGCGCTACAATAAGATTCATAAAAAAAAAACATTCTTACCCGTTACGTTGTGAAAACTTTATCTGATTAGCTAAACATTAGTGTGACACTTTGTACCTCCTGGAGAATAAGGAAGAGTTTTGAAGGCACACACTAAGTTGAAGAAATTAGGTCAAGATTGGCTAAAAGTCAACAATATAATGTTTTTTTTATTACTTACTTTTAAAAAATTGGACGCTGTAGCCGAAGGGTCGGTCAATTACATCATTGTTATTTTGGGCCTATTTGCTGTCACCTTCGGAATTGCCGTAGGGCGCTTTCGTCATCAAAAGAGTAAGTTTACATTGCTTGCATTTATTTTAGTTTTCATTTGAATGTTTACTTTATCAATAAATGCTGTGACTACAAGACTGTTAAATATAAGTGTTGATGGATGGAGAGGAAGAGAAAGGCCAAAGAAAACATCGAAGGATTGTGTGAGAAATTATATGGAAGAAATAGGAGTAAATGATAGCTTGAATGTTGAATGGGGAGTGAAAAAAAATATCGTGTTGCACCTACCTTAAGTAACATAGGACGTGGGCAGGAAGATAATGCTTACCTTATCAATAAATCCGGAGATAACATCGTTATACTCCATGAAGTGTGTGTAGTCTGGAGTCAGCTTGTACAGCGGGTCTGAATGAAGCCAGGGCTTCAAGATGCGATCTGATATCAGTTTGCAAGCCCCTGTGAATGCTCCTAGCACTTCCTGGTTAGGGTTCCTTTGGGAGTTCGGTGTGATGCCAAGGGCTGTTTCTAGAAATTGAAGAAGAGTTTTGTCAGTGTAAAACATTCTCTAAGAGAACTTACATTCATGAGATATTTAAAAATATATACAGCTCTCTGACTGGCTGGACGGTGTAGCGTACGAGCCATGTACCGGATCAGTTTAACCTAATCTCGAGCCGTTAACCTTTATTTCTGTGAAACTCTAATGCATAAAGTCATAAGCATCGTATTGACATGACGATCACCTAGTAAAAATTAATCAAGGGCTTTCCGATACGATCCAGTGCTTGTACGTGTGCTATAATTGGTTCCTGAAAGCGCCCTAAGGCTACGGAGCCCAAAATAATGAAAACTCATTTGTATGGAGTTGTCCACCTAATGGCTTAGTAGGTGCTTCGGCCGCTGATTTTCGTCCCATCCGGTCGAAACAGGAATTTCATATATATTAATATTTTTCAGTGGTGTTTTAGCCTTAATACTTATTCTTTTTTTTCCGAATTGTTTAACGGTCCGTAAAAGTACACTTACCACAAACGGAATCCATGGCATACGCCATAACATATTGAGACAAGGAGAGAGGTCCATTTCCTGCCACTTTCGACAACTGTTCTCCCAAGATCATACTTTGCTTTGAAAATATCTCCGAAAACTTAAGGAGGTTCTTCGGACTAAAGGTTGGCACCAGGATCTTGCGACGTGGACGCCAGATTGGTACTGTGGATACATAGAAGAAAGTTGGTTTCTGATTGGCGTATTTTTCGTATAAGAAAGTGTCAGTTCACGCGCGTACATTCCGCTTATTGCGGGGAGGCGTGCCTCGTGGCTTACACGCGCATCGACGCTCGTACGACTGTGGCAGTGTACGATTGTGGTATAGCCAATGCAGTCAATGCAACGCAATGACATACTTTTATTTGTAGGACAAGCTCTATTCTCAAACCACTGCAAGTGCTGAAGCATAAAACTAACAGTGGTGACCATGAAGAGCGCTGAGGCATCAAAAACGTCGAAGCCCTGGATAAACAATTTAATAGCGACACAACTTGTCTCCATTTGAGATAAAAAGGACCACACGCGGCAGCTGTTCCGCTATCTACGGAACCATTCCTAAACGTACCCGAACCTCGGTACGGACTTTACGAAGATCCGATTAAGACATTGTCATCGATATTTAGTAAAAATTTCATTGCCTAGAAAAGTTTCAAGGTTATTATGATGTTAAAAATTCATGATTCTTGCCTAATAAAAAGTGAAAGGAACATGGAATGATGGAAAATAGATGACTAAAGGATTTAAAGAATAAATTATAATCAATGTCTTCATATGCGTGAAATATGGTCGTTTTACAGTAACGATATCTTATTCAAAGAAGTAAGAATAATGAGAAATATATTAATGAACCACGTCTAATGATGACCTTCTGATGAATAGATACCTACGTTCCGCGTGGAATGGCCTTCTAGTATGGGGACAACTAATTTAATATAATGATTCTGTAAATAATTTTTTTGGCTCATGGAAAGCTGGCGTTCAGCTTTCTCGAAACATCAGTGTCACATGCAGTCTTGATACCCACCCACAGGCTACATCGAAGTGTTTAGTTACCAGAAGGTAGAACGCCTTCTGCATCCGTGAATTCAGTCTTTCCGCCGGTCAGCCATTTTTTTAAGTCCACCTCTTCATTCAGCTGAGGGCGTCATACACTTTCCGAAAGCGGTTTCTCGAAAGGTTCATCATCTGTCTGCCTTTTCCCAACTAAGTTGGGATCGGCTTCCAGTCTAACTGGATACGGCTAAATACCAGTTTACCAATTTTACATGGAGCGAATGTTATCTGACCTCCACAACCCAGTTAGTACTGGGTTGTGGAGGTCATATGGGTAATATGTTCTGTATGGTGTCGGACGTAAAGAATAGCACCATCCCATATCTTCCCGTAGGTGTCGTAAGAGGCGACTAAAGGACTTTCCAGAGAATGGGCAGCAGCGTTCTCTGTGCTTTTGTAACAACTGTACTGCGATCGCCAACCCGCCTGCCAAGCGTAGCGATTATGGCAAAACCCCCCTTATGTCAATGTTGCGAAACTTGTGGGAGGCCCATGTCCAGCAGTAGACGTCTTTCGGCTGAAATGATGATGATGATGAATACGATACCCCTTTGTTTCTCGGAAGGTTACGGGTATGATATACTATTATGATTTATTAAATAGTTTCCTTACCATCAGCAACCGCACTGCCGTTCCCAACGAGGGTCAGCGTCAGTTTCATCGCGTCATCCTTTTCAAGGCAATGCTTCATAACACATTCTGCTACCTCTGGATCTGCTACAACTGAAAAAGTAGATTATGTATTGTTACTTTCATAGAAGCTAATTATAAAGGTTCCAGGGCTTACACAATTGGCGATCGTTATCCAAGCGTTTCGCATGTCTGATTTTCGACAGTGTTGGCAGATTTCGGTAGCATAAGTCTGTCTCATACACTTTTAAGTTTTCTATTATTGTTAATACTTCTTCTTTCTTGATCTAGCTAGGCCTTTTAGGCCTAGACCTTTTAGTGAATTGGAAAACAGTTCAAATAACAGCTTTTTCCAGAATGTGTTTTTCGAAATAAAAATACTCAATGTGAGCTATGCTACATCAAGTTTGCTTACCTTTGGCATTTATTGATTACTACCAATCCTTGTGTTAATATGAACGAATGATTACAATTATTTTTGTTTGATATTGTTTTTTCAGAAACATTACTTTCAATTGGATTTTTGAGGTTTTTTTTTTGTAATTCATCATTCATCAACCAGGTGGCCTACCATGACATCTTAAAGGAAAATATTGTTTTAGTCTTATTCCAGAGTGGGAAAGAGATGGCGCTAGACATCCTCTATAGCTCCGTCTCTTTCTCACACTGGAACGACAACTGCTATAAAATGTCATAGTAACCCCCATGTACTGGCCCCATCCCTCTCACATGTATCCCAGCTGACCATTGTAGATATATTAAGTACACAGTGTTAAGTAACAGTAGGTTTCTTGTTTTCTTTCCATTTATGTTTGAGTTGAATACTCACGTTGGTCGAGTGGTTTAGTGCTAAATATGAGGTCCTAGGTTCGATTCCCAGGTCGGCCAAATTGTTAAGAATTTCACAGTAGCAGCCACAGAGTCTACGAACATGGGACTTAAACATAACTGCCGAAATGTTAGTGTACCTACTATTAGATACAATTATGTTTTGCTCTCTATGGTGTCGGACGTAAAGAATAGAACTATCTCATTTCTTCCCGTGGGGGTCGTAAGAGGCGACTAAGGGAATTTCCAGAGAGTAGGCAGCAGCGTTCTCTATGCTTTTGTAACAACCGTACTGCGATCGCCAACCCGCCTGCCGAGCGTGGCGATTATGGCAAAACCCCCCAAAATGTCAATGGGGCGACACTTGAGGGAGGCCTATGTTCAGCAGTGGTGGACGTCTTTTGGGCTGAAATCTGGCTGAGGCTCTTCGGAGATTACAGGCATTATGTTATGTTACTTACGGAAGTAAAGCCTGTGCAGATTCCATGATGTTGTCACTCCACCTTGCTTCAGCGCCTCGCGACCAAACATCTCCAGTATTCTCCATCGATCTGGAAAAGCATTTACTAGATGTTTACACCTCTTCACGACGTATATGAAAATTAAAATAGATGTTTTTTTTTTAAATTCTTTTCCTTTTTTTAATGTATTTTTGTATTAAAGACGTCTACTGCCGGATATAGGCCTCCCCCAAGTGTCGCCAACTTAATCGGACCCGTGCGACTTGCATTCAGTGGATCCCCACAACCTTCACCAGGTCATCAGGTCCACCTAGTGGGAAGCCTTTCAACGCATCATCTTCCTTTTATAATCTTTACGACATTTTTTTCCAAACATAATATATCTAGGTATATATTATAACTTTTTAACTAACATCCGGTTAATCCCGTTTCTAGTGTTATTGTAAATAATGTCTCTACATTTTAATTATATCTAAAATAAGAACTTATTATTTACTTAATGGGCATAATTATGACGAGACGAAATAATGTTTAGTACCTAGGTACCTCTCATGTAATATGTAAATCCCATTTAATATTAAAAAAATACTTACCAGCATCGGTTTTACATTTTAAAAACCAATACGAATGTCCAAGTATCGGTAAAGACTTTACACTGTTTTTATATAATTTGGAGAACTTTATCCGATGCCTTGCTTTCCACCGTAAAATTAAACCATAGATTATTATCACAGCCACGAATAACTGCCAAATCATTTTTTTTTTTAAATAAAATAACTTTGAAATCAAATTAAAAACACTGGACCACTCTAGGTTTAGTTAAAATACAAGTTCAAAAAAGCAGTTTTGTTTAAAAATAAGATAAAATTCAAACGTGATGTGTTTCACTTTAAAAACAAAACACTACTGACAATAATAAAAATACTCGTTACGCACATTGAGGCTAGGCAAGTATAAAAAATCCGGTTGCAAGATATAATGTATGCGGAAACAAAATGTGACTATAAATGTATTAAATTAATGTTCATTATGAACTTGGGTTCCTCAAATTCAGCATTCAATGCCAAAACATATTAAACAACTAGCTGTGCCCGCGAGTTCGTTCGCGAGGAATTTAATAAAAGTTAATTAGTTTATTTAGATTTTTTTTTCGTTTTTGCATTTTTGTTTTAATTATTATTTTATAATATTTGTTTAATTTTTTCTAAAATAAAAGTAGCCTAAGTTACTCCTTATTACATCAGCTATTTGCCAGTGAAAGTCCCGTCACAATCAGTCCAGCCATTCCAGAGATTAGCCGGAACAAACAGACAGACAGACAGACAAAAATTGTAAAAAATGCTATTTTGGTATATGTACCCGTATATACATTCATATGCATGTAGTAAAAAGTGGTTATTTTAATATTACAACCAGACACTACAATTTTATTTATTTGTATAGATGTATAGACGTTAGAAAAAAGTTTGCACTATGATTTCAACCAAGTCTAAATATAAACACACATATCATCATCACTATTCATTGCTGCTATTGGTCATAGCGTAATAATATATAGCCTATGTTCTTCCCCAGGTTGAAATCTCTCTTCTTGCCAAATTTCATTAAAATCCGATCAGCCGTTTAGTCGTGAAAAGGTAACAAACAAACATACAAACAAACAGAGTGACTTTCGCATTTATAATATTAGTATATAAGTATAAGTATTATAAGTATATTAAGTATATGGATACGTATTAGTGTAGGTAAGCGTATATCTCTCGTTTATACATAATTGAGTCGTCATGTCAAAGGGCTACCTATGATAAGCACAAAAAAAAAACAATTGTGTTCCATTTACATCGTGATAAAATACGGGTGCAAGACCCGCGGAGGAGCTCGTGGCTAAAAAATAAAAGCTGCTCGAGTCGATTTTCAGGTTAAGCTGCCTAGGTTGGCCCTTGGATGGGTGACCATCTAATTATATACCGAGTTTCCTCCGTGCCTCGGTTACATATAATTATATAATTGAAGATCTTTGACAGTCGTGACAGGTAGTCAGTGTCCCGAAAGTCTGACTACCAGTCTTACCAAGGGATATCGTTTTACCCAGTAATAACTGGGTTGTGGAGTTCCAATAGGAAGTTGCTCTATGTAAAATACTGGTATTCAGCTGCATCCGGTTAGACTGGACCATAACAAGAGGTTCAAACATAGAAAGTCATTTGCAACAATTCCATGTCCATACAAATTAATAATTTCGTCCCGTTTCCCGCAGAGGATTTACCTCACTACGGCCAGTGCTTAAGTGTACTGGCATTGGCGCTTCAGAAGTCGATGACTTCTGTTTCATTGTTTTTTTTTGCTACCGACTTCTGAAGCCAATAGTTATTTTCCACTATTTGTGTTTGTGTTTGAAGTCGTTTTTTTTTGCAATTTCTGTTTTATTTTTTAAGAAACGTGTTATTATAGAGATGAAGATATTAATATATACAAATGAATAAACGACATTAACGTTGCTAAAAGTAAAAAGGAAACAGTAAAGCGACATCTAGCGCGCCATATTGGAACAACGAATGGATCAGGCTTCGCTCAGAAGTGAAAAACGTTTCACAAGGCTTTACTTACGTAGTTCATATGTGTATGTGTAGATGGCGCTATGCGAGGTTTATTATAGTTCTTCTAATCATACTACTATACCGCTCTACGTACTAAGTAGTTACGGTATTATGTATCTTAGATCCACCATCGAGGAGCTCGTGGGTAATTAATAACAGCCGCACGGGTCGATATTCAAGGTTGTCGAGGCTTGCCGAGGTTGGTCTGTGGATATGATATGAACCATAATTAAATACCGAGTGTTCTCCGTGTCTCGGAAAACACGTCAAGCCGTTGGTCCTGGCTGGCTGTTATTTGTAGAGCTTTGACATTTGTTACGACTAGTCAGAAAGTACGAATCCAGTTTCTGGGTTGTGGAGGTCAGATAGGCAGTCGCTTCATGTAAAATACTGATACTCAGGTGCATCCGGTTGGACTGGAAGCCGACCCCAACAAAGTTTGGGAAAAGGCTAAGCAGATGATGAGACCTACCATCGCCATTTCACGGCTCTAATACTGTGTTCGAGCTAGATGGCCAGGAAACTAAACACTTGTTGAAAGCCATATCCAACGTAGAGCTTCGCTCACAATTTTTTTCCAAAACTGTCTCTTTGGTCGAGTGGTCGTAAGCGCGACTGCTGATCGTCAGCTCCAGGGTTCGATTCCAGGGTTGGGCAAAGTGTTATTAGATTTTTCTTCAGGAATTTCTCATTAGCAGCCACGGAGTCTGGATTCGTGTCCGGTAGACTCCAATAGGCTCGCCCACTATTCATCATCATCATCATATAGGCCTCCCCAAAGTGTCGCAACAATGATATTTTGGGGGGTTTTGCCATAATCACCACGCTTGGCAGATGGGTTGGCGATCGCAGTACGGTTGTCACAAAAGCACAGAGAACGCGGCTGCCCATTCTCTGGCAAACTTCGCCCCCTATTACCTGGGATTTAAAACGTGACTGGCGGAATGTGGGTGTACTATTAGTTACACCTCTGCTTAACCCCTCGGGGATTAGGCGTGATGTTATGTTATGTTTTCTAAAAACATTAGAAAATTATGTAGGAACTTATTGTAGGTACGTTCAGATCATAGCTCTGTAAATAACTTCTCCTATTGCCTTGGACTGTGTAACAACACATAAAAAAAAGCTTTTCAGAATTGTTGACATTCATCATGCTTGACACAAAAAGATTCTCTTAATATCATAAATAAATGATTTTTAAAATTAACATAATGGTTGAGAAATGTGTTCAAGAATAAGATTGTGCAGAGTATATTTTAGATATTTTCTACAATTTCTGTACTGAAGGCTGTAATCTTATCAGTCATTTTGAAAGACATCTTAGTTATTTATAAAAATAACTTAAGCACCGGCCGTAGTGAGGCGAATAACGCGTCCAAGCTACTGGCGGTTAGGGTTCTTGAGAGAGGAAACATAACAATACGCGCCGTATCCAGAAGTAGGTACTGCTTTCTAAATCAACCCCTCTCAGACACAACTATCGGCATAATGGCTGCTGTTCTCACGTCCCACATGTCGAGCCATATCTAGATTCTTGAATTGCTTAACTTTCTCTATAGTAACGATTATTATTATGGCCCAGCATCATAAGCGGCATCCAGGATGAGCAGGAACTGATGGTGGTCATTTCCAGGTCAATTAAGAAGAATACAATTAACAATGAAAAAGAATACGATTTCAACCAATTCTGCTCAGTATTCATTCAGTATGCATTCAGGACTTAACATGTTTAAATCATCGTTTTTTTCTGTCCGAGACAGATTTATGTATTTAAAATGTTGAGCGCGCCCTTTTTTTTAAACATTGTGGTAGGTTTAAAACCCTTTTAATCAACAATGCAATGCAATCTAACAGTATATGCAATCTAACATTCTAACACTTTTTAACGTTTGTTTGCTTGAACGCGCTAATGCCAGGAACTACTGGTCCGATTTGAAATTCTTTCAGTGTTAGCTAGCCCATTTATCGAGAAAGGCTATAGGCTATGTATCATCACGCTACGACAGATAGGAGCGGAACAGCAATGAAAAATTTTGCGAAAACGGGGAATATGTGGCGCAGACGAAGTGGCGCGGGACAGCTAGTGATCTTATATACTTTTATCTAGATAAGTATGCGACATTTATTACCGGCAAAGACATTAAACGATACAAAATAAAAACACAACAAAACAAAACAAAAAAAAAATATAAATAATGTTTAGGTATATGACGAGGGTCAAAACGATAAATAATTATTAAAATATGTAGATCAAGTTACGATGTTATTTCCTATTGGAGATAGTTTATCATAATAATCATTAAGGCTTTGCAATAAATGGCTCGTGAATAGTGAGTCTTATTTATCTTCAAGAATTCTTTAGAGGAGCTCGTGGCTAAATAATAACAGCCGCCCAGGTCGATCTTTAAGGTTAAGCCGTGCTTGCCGAGGTTGGTCTGTGGCTGGGTGACCATAATTACATATCGAGTTTCCTCCGTGCCTCGGAAAGCACGTTAAGCCGTTGGTCCCGGCTGTCATTTGTAGATCTTTGACAGTCGTTACTAGTAGTCAGAAGCTAAAGTCTGACATCCAGTCTTACCAAGTGGTATTGTATTACCCAGTTACTGGGTTGTGGTGATCATATAGGAGTCGCTTCATGTAAAATACTGGTACCCAGCTGCATCCGGTTAGACTGGAAGCCGACCCCAAGATAGTTTGGGAAAAGGCTAGGCAGATGATGATTTATCTTCAAGAATTACCAAAATGTTTTTCGTTTCAGGAAAAAATCTACATGTATTTTGGACCTAATGGATTGTTTGGCCCTTATTCTTTAACGTATGGTTACTGCTTAAACTGATGTCAGAGTTTTATGCCACCCATGGGTCTCCGACTTGGGTTACAATTCCGTCGAGGAATATCTCTCAGACATGCTGGTTTCCTCACGATGTTTTCCTTCACCGAAGCAATTGAGAATTATACCATACGCTTAGGAATCTGAAAAATCAGAGGTGCATGTATTGGGTCCGAACTGGAGACCTATGACATGGCAGTCACATCACTAGGCTATGACTGCTTATAAACACTATAACTGTTCACAATACTAAGTTTCCTGACCAAAGTATCTACCTAGTATCTACCTTCTAAATTATAGTGATAATACAGCACCCATATTTCTTTTTAATGCCTTAACGCAGACCCCGTAAGAAAATTTGAGGTACTCCTATCAAAGTGCCCTTATCGGCCATAGTAGCAAGGTTGAAAGGGGTGGTAGCTGGGAACAAAGGATAATGAATTCTCTATTAGCCCCAGGAGAGCGATCGCAGGTCAGGTTAGCCCTTGGCTTTCTTCTGTAGGGGATATTTATTGGCTCTTCGTGAGGTAGGTGAGCTTTCAAAAATTCTGGGGGTATGAATATTTTTCGGGAGAGACATGATACAATATTACCTGTATGTGAGTATGAACTGTTAATCTGTTATCACAATAACCACCAAGAAGCTGGTATAAATATCTTTTAACGCTACTTATTTACCAGCATTGTCGAAACTTTCCCTAAAACAGACAGTTTTTATTATCTACTTGCGTTTTCCTTTCTGGTTGAAAAGACTGTTACTAAACCGTCATTAAAAATACCTTGAGCTCTACATTACAGCAAGGACGTTTGCAAGTAGGTGAGGAGTTATAAAAATTGCACTAAGAAAAATGAAAAAAATAATAGCTCGACAGTGTTTTAAAAGAAAAATATTTAAAATTTTCTCCGACCATTTAGCAGTCGCCGCCGGAACATAAGCCCGTTTTACAACCGAGTAACCTTTTACAGGGTTTCACCTCACAAAGTATGAGGTAATTCGGACATTCCTCGCCGCCGTCACTTAGGGCTGTATCCTAAATAACTGCGCATTTCCCTTGGGAATTTACACCGGCTCTTAAAGACCGATGGTCATTACCACCCCCCACCTCCCCCCATTATTTCCCGTGTCGCGAGCGAACGCGTGCCCAGAATAGTGAACTGATGCTTATTGAAATACACCTTTACATTTGCATTTATCATACCCCTATCGCAAAGACATAAAGTTTGTATTCGTTTGGTGAGAGTGTAGATAGTTTATGGTGATCACAGCGCAGCAATCACGGATCTTTAGGGACCGTTACAAACAAGTGTCTTTGTGTATGTGTGTTCTGTTGGTCGTCCGATTTTACTATGTACTGTGTAGTTCCTTTGTTAGTTATCTTATTAAGTTTACATTTGGTTCAGTCTCGGAGGAGAGGCGTGTAATACGGAGTAAGTCTACAAAGAACAGATGCTGTAAAGTAATGAGGACTGAACGGTGAAAGAAAATTTAATAACTTTGAGACACAAAAGCGAGTACTGTGCGGTATTCAATGCACATTTCTGGTTGAATTCTTTCTACAATCGTACTTATTTTACTTTGTGTTCAAAGGACAATGCGCTTTCAGTTTTCTTGAAAAAAATAACAATGCTACAAGGGAACTATGTTTATTTTGAGATAGCAAAGGAAATTACCGTGCTACTTAAAAATCGCTTCGCTAGGAATAGATACGGTATCAGATAGTACCTAGCTACGGGCAAAAATCTTTTAACGTCGTGATAACTGGTCTAGATATAATATTTTATGCACTCGAGGTACGGAGAGGCGACAATGTAGATAGTCTACTTCATCTTTTATTTGTTTGAGAGATAAAGTACATTTTGGGAGCTCTACTTAACTATTCTGTAGAATAATTTTAAATCCTGACGTTATCCAAACTAATATATGTTTTTATATATATATATATATGACCAGAACGATTGGTGTAGTGGCTGAGCGATTGACTGCTGCGATGTTGTCGCGGGTTCGACTTTCGCACAGAACACAATATTTGTATGGCCTAAAGAAAGTTGTTTCGGGTCTGGCTGTTTGTGTGTGTGCGTTTAAATATTTGTAAACGCTGGGTGCGTTTACAAATATTTAAACGCACACAAAGATGATGGTTCCGATACGGGAAAAATCCTAGAGCAGGGGCCACGGTTTTTTTAAAGAAAGAATATAATAAATCTGTCTGTCTACCTTTACTCGCCTTAACGGCTGGAAGAATTCATGAAAACAAGAAGAAGAAAAATAAATTTCAAGAAAAATCTATGAAAACATCATGTACGTTAGGAAAAATCTGCATTTATTTAGTAAAAGAGGTGACCGGCACCACTATAATACTAGAAACAGGGACCAACTAGTTCAGCCAGGTTTCAGGCTAGCTAAAGTAGACTCATCTTTCATGGGGTACTGTTTGAAATGTTACAATTAAATACCTCCCCCCATTCAACAACTGAATGAAACGAAATTTAAATCTTGCATAAAACGCACACTATGTAGGCAATCATATTATAAGTTGGGGGATTACATTTATGATAAAAATGCTTGGCGCAATGCTAGTCCTACTCCACAACTGTAGGGGCAATCTGAATCATCTGAATTACCATTTGAAGTTATTGTGGAAGCAGCAGAAGATTGTAAAAATATATTTGCAATGTATAGATTCAATCTAGTATTATATAATTGCATAGCACATGTTTGAGTACCATGTACTGCAAAGCCACCATTTACTGAGTACTCTTTGTCTTTCATTGACGCAAATATACCCTGGTGGTTGAGTAAATGTCATGCTCATTTAAATGTCACGCTGATGGTGGCGGGTGTGTCAGGTCATTTAGTTCCCTTCAATATGTTGAGTTGAATGATGGCTGATACATGCGTGATGTTCGTGAACGGGTGCTGTTAGTTGTGACTGGTCATCTCTTAGCAGCCACGGTTTATTTTAATTACTTTGTTTTTGTATTACTGATTTAATCTTTTACTCTGGACGCTCTTAAATTGCCCGTATTTCTACATCGTTTTTCACATATTTGTAATTCTTAACATGAATGATGTAACCAAGATTTTGTAACATATTTTGATTTAAAAGAGTGTCCATGGAGTTTCTTGCCCATTCTTCTCCATAGAGATCTACGCTTTGGAATGGGCAACTACAGTACTTTCACAAGTTATTATGCCTTGTGACTGGGACTGTAGCTTAGCGTTATATTTGTTTTTTTTTTTACTTTCAAAAGTGCCTGTAATGGTCTAATTGAAATAAACGCTTTGAGTTTGAGTTTATGAGTTTAAAATTTCTTTGAAATTTGGTAGGTAATCAGGTAGACCTAGGTTGGGAATTTTGTCCCGGGAGTACTAGAAACGATGATTTCCCATCAAAATGCGGGCGAAGCCGTTGGTAATACCTTTAGAATTGTACATATTATTTATTTTAAAGCACCTACCTTGAAACTTGAACACAAGGTACGTAATATACGCTAAGCCCAATTAATTACGAGGTAAAGCAAACAGAATACAGCAAGCTGTGTACGTATAGTAGTAAAGTCTATAATACCCGTAGGTACCACAGATACCCACGACGCGATTACTTACGGGGATAACTATAAACAATTGGGGATTACCCTGTTTTGGGGACCTATTATAGAAACGTAAGGAAAATTCTTTTGTCTTCGTTTTGTTAGGGACAATCTCTATAGATTCCACTCTTGCATCTCGCAAGGCTTAAGTTACTAGTGTAATGATCATTTGATTTTATTGTTGACGAGGAAGGTCAACAATGAAATCAAATTAAGGTAACAATGTTACCTGTACAATTCAAATATGATTGTATTATGATCCTTCTTATAGATAAGATGCTTTTGACCCAGCCATACGATAGCTTTTCATCATCTTCCTGCCCATTTTACTTGGGGTTGGCGCAACGCGTCTTTTTCTTCCATTCTCCTCTGTCACCGTCATTTACTCCATTTTCTTTCAGATCATTCCTTGCACAATCCATCCATCGTTTCTTTATTCTTCCTCCCTCTCTATCCGTCAACGTTTATTTTCACTAGCAGTTCGTCCATCCTCCAACAAATGTCCTATACCCATAAGACCTACTAGCTGTCCCGTGCAACTTCATCTGCATCACATTTACCCCGTTTTTGCAATATTTTTCATTGCTGCTCCGCTCCTATACAGCACCATCTATTGAATACTTACTCAATCTAGTCAACAGATACCGCCATCTGTTAGAATCGTTTGGAGCTAACAGATAATTGTGACTTAATTTGCAATAAAATGATATTGCGACAATAAATTGGATGTAAGCTATCCTATCTTTCAAGTTGTATCAAACTGCACACGGTGTGCAAATTTGATTAAAATTAGTTAAGTAGTTTAGGAGTCCATCCCGGACAAACAACGTGACGCGTAATTTATATATATATATAAATGATGTCCCCATTGAACAATGATAAAGTTGATCCTGACTATTGAGTTGGAAAACGTGTGAAAATCATAAATTCCTGTGACTTTACCAATACGCAGTATATTATTATCATCTGCCAAGCTCTTTACCTACTATGTTGTGGTCGGCTTCCAGTCTAACCGGATGCAGCTGAATGCAAGTATTTTACATGGAGCGACTGCCTTTCTCACCTCCACAACCCAGTTAGTACTGGAATGTACGATATCCCCTGGTAAGACTGGTTGCCAAACTTTCGGGGCACTGACTACCTACAACGACTGTCAAAATCTACAAATGACAGCCGGGACAAACGGCTTGGAGTTTTCGGAGGCATGGAGGAAACTCGGTATGTAATGGGTGGCAGTATATTCATCATCATCATCATCATCAGCCTATAATGTTCCCATTGCTGGGGCACAGGCCTACTCTATATGAGAGGGAGTGGGCTAAATCCACCACGCGGGCCCAGTGCGGCTTGGTGGATGTCACATGTCTTCGAATTTTTTGTTCTAGGACATGCCGGTTTCCTCACGATGTTTTCCTTCACCGTTTTTGAGGGCAGCGGTGAGGAAATAAATTACAAAAATTAATGCGCCTGCCTAGGTTTTAACCTACGGCTTACTGCTCGTATGTCGGGGCTGCCACCACTGGGCCACCGCTGCGCTGCGCTGGGCAGTATATTAAACAGGAAAAAAAAATGCCTAGTATTTATTTAGCTCCTTTCAGAAAACTTTTCAAGACAAACTGCTTTAAAAAAAGCTCAACGACTACAAAGATTTGTGGGGCAACTACAAATTTTGCAGTTTCAACACAAATGATAATTGCCACAATTTAGTTCTGCAACTGGCCGAAACTCGCTAAAACTCGGACAACTTCAGTTCATAAACAACGCAAGTGGTAATGTGCATAGTTTCGGGTGTAATCACCGGGGAGAGAGTAAGTTTAACTTAGCTGTTAGGTATTGACGAAATTACAGGTAAAGGCAATGTATGGCGTAAAGTACAAGCTAAAGCTGCGCTTTATTGGCTGTTCTATTATGTGGACCTCTGATAAACTGACTGTGTTGTTAATGAAGATTAAATTATATATGCTTTGTGGGCGCATTTTATAGATCCGGTGGCTCTTATTGGAGTAGAGATGAAATCAATTATTTAGTCGCTACCAATAACTTAACAGTCAGGTATGTGTCTGAGCAAAGAACCCATTTAGATCCGAGTGGGACCTAGTATTTCGGGAAGTCACCAAATGGTTGGTCGACTCTTCTCGTGACCAGAAGGCCGGCTAATTTCTTGGTGAAAGAATTAGCGTTATTATCCAACGTGGCAATGCTGCCAGTTTTCTAGGCACTTTTCAGCGATGCGAAAGAATTTATTGACGCCGTATTATTTTTTATACAAAATACATTTTTTGATGATATGCTTTTAGAAATATCAATAGGCAGTCCCGCTTATAACCTTGTTAACGAATTTGCATTTTTAATATACGTGAGCTATATATTTGCATACTCGTAGCTGTTACTGACAGGAGTGAAAAAGAAGAAGATAAAAAACTAAACCTAGCTGTCTCTAGCATTTAAACGCCCCGAGTAAAGTTACTTATCAACGCTATTTAGTAAACAGTCGACGTTTACTCTATTCATGATATCAAGTCTTTTTGCCTCGAGCTCCTTAGGGAAATTAAACTTTCTCAGTGTGATGTATTAGTTATTTTATGATAGCGTTTTTCTGATAGTTTACGTGTAATTTTTGTAAGATAAGCTTCGCTTATTCGTGTTTGAGATTAAAGATGAAAGCTGTTTTACTCTGTAGTTTTTAGGGTTCCGTACCCAAAGGGTCCAACGGGACCCTATTACTGAGACTTCGCTGTCCGTCTGTCCGTCCGTCCGTCGGTCACCATGCTGTATCTCATGAACCGTGATAGTTAGCCATTTGAAATTTCTACAGATTATGTATTTCTGTTGCCGCTATAACAACAAATACTAAAAATAGAATAAAATAAATATTTAAAGGGGCTCCCAAAAAAGTGATATTTTTTGCTCATTTTTATAAATATTGGTACGAAACCATTCGTGCGCGAGTACGACTCGCACTTGGCCGGTTTTTTTTTGTTTGTTTTTTTCTGTAGTTTATGTACTTTTGTGAGCTTAAAATTATGTGTGCATCAGGTTGACGGGTGTATGACTACATTGTCATGCGCTATGCGTGAGGGCAATGTGCGAGCAATGTTCCAAATGTACGTATAGTTTGAAGCTATGTACTATTTTAAAACTACAGTTATTAGAAAAAGTACCAACCAGCACTAGGCCCGACAGACACTAGGGTTACAGACCACTCCCTCTCATAAAGAGGAGGCCTGTGTCCCAGTAGTGGGAACATTATAGGCTGATGATGATGATGATCATTAGAAAAAGTATGTGAGCTGATCTCAGAATGGCGGGTGTATTCTCTATCTGAACAAATTACCCACTATCTGAGTGTGAAATGCCTACCGTAGCAATGTACCTATGAGCACTGTTCATTATCATATTAAAAGCATAAGCATGTTATGCTATTAACGGTAAAAGAGTAATTTAAAAAATAAAATCCCCAACATTTAGCGCCTGTCCAATTTTATTAGCAACTAGTTGTGCCCGGCACACGTTGCTATGTCAAAATTTGCAGGGATTTCTGGTGAAATGTGGGTGCACTACGTATACATTTCTGCCTAATCCTTCGGGAATCACAGGCGTGATGTTATGTAAAATATTTTTGTGACATCCCAAGCTTTTGCCACAACTTGCAAAACATTACACTTCCTTATTATGTACACGTCGCTTTTCACTCATGTCTTACACAAAACCCCCGATTTCAACTGATAGGACCCTTGTGACTGTAAGTAGCTTTTAAAGTACGTACTTAGACGGGCTCAGACTGGCGGAAACTTGCCAAAGGCTCGTCACGGTCTCGTCACGCCGTCGTCACGGTCTCGTCAACGTCTTGTTTACACGAACATGACATGTTTGACACGCACATCGAGGCACTTTGGGTGACGGGTGAAAGTTTTCCGTAAGTAGGTAGTTTATAAAGTGGTTTGACAGTACGAGAAAAATATGAGGTTGGTTAAGGGAATAAAAGGATTCAATGCAGGATGGTTTTGATGTGTTTGGCCATCTTTAGGCATTGCAAGTATATACGGGGAGGACCGGACATCGACGCACAACGGTTATCAATCACGTATTCAGATACATCATTTTGAGCCCCAACACCGTTAAAAAAAACAGTTGTTCCATACATTTTGACTGATTAAGAACCAGCAAATTAAAAAGACGGCACGGTTAGCGCAGTAGCTAAACGATTGACTGCTGCGCTGCGTGTCGCGGGTTCGATCCCCGCACTGAGCGACCTACAAATAGTTGTTTCGGTGTGGCTGTTTGTGTATGTGAGTTTAAATGTTTGTAAACGCACTCACGATACACGAGAAATTCCTAGTGTGGAGCAATGATAAAAAAAAACCGATGAATAATTTCCTTGTGGGGGGGGAGGGGTTCAGGATGATGTAGGTACTGAAGTCTTGGTAACCTTTTCTGCGTCGGAGTCCCTTCCAAGTTCCACCCCGTGTACTAAAGGATCCGCTAAACGACAAATTGAATACGCAATTCTGGACACCGACACCACAATAGTAGGTAATACTTACTGATGTTTCTAGCAGTATGCGGTATCCTCAGCCGGTTTTAAAATGGTCCGTACCAGTTTGACGAAGCTTTTACTATCTACTAAAGTATCTGTCCATGTCAATGGCGGGAGCTGTGTTCGTAATATGTCCGTAAAGGTTTGGCTCCTCTAACGAACCAATTTATTTCAATTAATATTTTCCTAAACCACATCATCGCTTTACTAAATAATAAGTGACCACCCGATAGTATCTTATTTTATTTAAACTCAGCTAAGAAAAGCCAACGTAACAAACCTCTTTGCTGTCCATTAATGTTTTTGTAACTGTTTGCAGTGTGCGGATGTTGGTATAGTCGACTGCACCTACGATCGATGTTAATTAATAAAACAATGTGTACAATGTGTGTATGTGTGTGTGTGTGTGTGTGTGTGAATGAGTGTGTGTGTGTTAATGTTACATTTGGTTTGTTAGAAGAAAAGGTGAGGACATGCATTTTGCTTTGAATTATTTTTAATGGTTGTTTGTTTTCGTAAGTGATGGGCTAGGTGTGGGTTTTGATATACAAGTCAGTATGTTTATGTCGGCGCCTTTGCAAAAAGGCTTCATATAATTCACGTTGCAAACTAAACTGTGACCACAGACGAGAGAGAAGCGGTCTACAATTCTCTCTGGCGGAACGTCAAGTCGTTGCGGGTAGCCATATTGACTTGGGTAGTGGTCAATGAAGGTGGCGCGTAACAAGACGTTGGCGGATCGCCGACGTCTGTTTGCTTAATCTAATTAAATCTGGTGCCACATTTCATAAGTAATTCCGATGCAGCGGGTAAGAGCCTTTATATACATTTCCAATTACTATTTTAGCTGTCATGTGGACGTTAGGCAAAGACGTTTTCAAATAATATTATTATTGTATTGTATAGTTTTAGAACTACGCTAAGTCTTAATAAAAAAAAGTATTGCTAAAGTATTTATTTTGTTAAATAATTTTTCAATTTCAGCCGCTTTTAAATCGATATCAAGAAGCGAAGGAGAAGTTTAAGCTAGGTAGGTTTATGTGTTTGAATTGAAATGTAGATCAGTGCTTTTAATACTAATCCACAGAATATGAATATATTGTCAAGATAACTAAAAAAATGCAGGTCTATTTTGCATGCAGGTTTATTTAAAACTATTTTTCAACAAACTGTTAGTAAATATTCCACAAAAGATGTGACCTTATTGTTTTCCCCACCTCAAGAGAAAGAAAAGAAACAAAATACACCCGTTTATACGAAAAATCCTCAGTTATCTCACCGAAAGGTAACGAGTAAATACAATATTCAGTATTATTTGAGAAAACGGTACACCAAGCGTCTTTTGGAAATATTTTTAGGGCACGGACAAACTTGGCAGTCGGAACGCTGTAATGTTTACTTACTGCATAGATCTAAATATTTTTATTCACTTGTTTAAGCATGACCTATACGAGAATAACCCATAACCTGATAAAATGATATCTAAATTTGCTTAGCCTAGGAATTGCTGGACGCATGTTTGTTGAACTCACTTGATTTTTTTTAAGACTTGTAAGCGCTCATTCCAAAGCATTATATCCTTTTGAAAGCATCCCACATTTCTTTATGAATATTTTTCGCTAATTAATTTGAAGGTTGTTCTTTTTACTTGCTATACTGGAAGGACGCATCTACTTACTCTATAATACTAATGCATAAGATAGGAACGCATCTGCAGCAATTTTTAGGAGGTTTTGCTGTTGTTTTGGCTTAAGTTTTATAATAAACTGAATAACTTCGTACCGAACAAACAAAGCGCCATGCTTCCACATGTATTATGTGATCCGCCTGTCTGTTGAATTAACTGCTGGCTTCTCTGTTTCCCGATTAGGTATTATAATCTGCATCTTTTCAAAGTTCGAGTACCTAAATCATTTATTTCTAGGCAAGCTTACTCCACCGTAGGCCGCATCATCGCTTCACATCAGGCGAGTTGCGGCCCAAGCGTTTAGTAATAGTAGTTTTGTTATAGGTTATCTGATGATTGAAATTAAGCGAAATCAGATCTACTGCCCGTCTTCACTTGCAATAAGCCACTGCATAATGAATACTTAGATATTATCGGGCTATCAAAAGCATTTATAACGGGATATTTACCATGTTTATTATTTACAAAGTAAAATCTAACGTTTGTTCAAAGGCCTACTACTATTCCATTAACGACTATATAAACGATAAGAATAGTTGGTCGTTGGGTTGAACTCAAGACGATGTTTGTATTCTTTCTCCGAATTAGCTTACTGAAATGTGATATCACATTTCAGTAAGCTAATTTGGAGAAAGAATGTACTTCATGCATAGATTTTTTTTTTACTTTATATATATATGTGGGAGACAGTGGAATAATAGACATAAATAGGTTTGTTCATTATATTTAGAACCATTATGACACAGTAATGTAATCAACAATAATTAATAACACATGAATATTTAGTAACAAAATTACACAGTAATACAACCTAACAATATTTAATAACACATTATTATACTTTAAATACTTTAAAATAATAACGGTTAAAATAATGCACCGAAGAAATCAAAAGTTAGCATAAACACATTTTAAGAAAACATACCTGACAGTTCAGAGCACCGTTGTGCCGTGCCCACTATCGGACAGCTTCTGATCCGTCGAAAGACAGTGCGCCCCTTTTTATAGCACAACTCGTTTACAAAGTGGGGGAAAAAGTAGTCGTTACAATACTATTATAGACCGGAGGTAGTTCGAAATATTAAATGACATTACTTAAAAAAAATACTAAAATAATTTATCTCTCACACGGCCATACTGACGAGCAGCCAATTTGGCTCGCGAACTAAACTCAAAAATAACAATTCTTGTTAAATCTTAGAATGTCAAATCACATTTTATGACTTTGCCTAAACTATACGGCCAAATCGCATGACCACACGCCAAATCACATGGCTTCATGATTTTATATCCGCCAAATCACATGGCTGTTGTCAAGTCACATGACAACCAGATACATGCCAAATCACATGGCCACTGTCAATTCACATGACAACCAGATACAGACCAAATCACATGGCCATTGTCAATTCACATGACATTGGTGCGATTGTCAAGCATAACCAAGATCGTTGGCCAGACGCTCTGAGATATGCAGGACAATCTTAAAAACTACAAAATCAACATGAAACTTTAACAGGTTTCATTAGGAAGTTCATTCACTATGTTCGTTACAGTCATTAGCAATATTTAAAGAATCAGTCAACTCACATCCCATATCGGGAGTAACGATTCGTAAATTATCATGAGAGACATACAACTCATTGCCAGTCTTATTAAATCTAACTGTATATCTGTCGTTATCGTTCACTTCAGTAATGACGCATGGACCTTTAAATTTACTGTCAAGTTTGTTTATCACTCGTGGATTTTGTTTGACTAACACAATATCACCGACTTTGAAAGGTACAATTTTAGCCTTAGTTTTATCAAAATCGGCTTTTCGAGTTTCAGCAAGCTCGTTCATCCTGAGTTTAGACTCTTGACGGCACATATCGAGGTCCATACGTTCAACATCATTTAGCAAAGCTGATATAGCAGGAGGTGACTGATCGCAGCCCATTAAAAGTTGGAAAGGTGTATGACCAGTACTTTTACTAAAGGTGCTGTTAATGGCCAACTGTACTTCACCGACAGCATCTTTCCAACTTCTTTTAGTTGTATTTTCCACAATCGTAAAACAATTTGTCAGAACCTTCATAACTCGCTCAACCTGACCATTTGCACGACTCACACCACTAGCTATAAAATGTAATTCTATAGACCACTTTTCACAAAAACTTGTAAATTCTTTGCCAGTATAAGAAGCAGCCTGATCACAAATAATACGTTTAGGTGTACCAAAAGTATAAATTAATTCCTTCAAGGCATTTACTGTAGCCACTGCAGTTAAATTAGTTACAGGTTTCATGTAGCAAAATTTTGTAAATGCATCTACAAAAACAACAGCATATTGTTTAGTGGGTTTACTGCCACTCAATTTACCAGTCGTGTCCATATGAACGGTATGAAATGGAGTAGGGGGCTTATCTATAGGGTGCAATGTAATCTGTCGTGAACCTGATTGACTTTTATTTATTTTACAAGTCAGACAACTGTCAACATATTTACGTGTACACTTAGACATATTCGGGAACCAAAATTGTTCTCTTATTTTGTCAAGGGTTTTTTCCCAACCGAAGTGTTTAAGAGCATCGTGATAAATTTGTATGATATGCCATCTATAACTTTTTGGAACATAGAGACGTTTCTTAACTTTATTATTAATGGAAATAATACGATACAACAGTCCATTTTGAATCTCATAACTGGAAGCAATATCTTTGTCAATAGTTTTGTCTTTTATTGATTCAATTATTTGTTTAGTTTCTGAATCGTTACTTTGTTCTACCTCTAGCCATTCACTATAATTTTGAATATTGTGTATGTTGACGGCTGACGGGTTACGGCTTAGGTAATCTACATGGGGAATGCGTTCCCCTTTTCGATATTCGATATTAAAATCAAAGGACTGTAGGTAAGCCCACCACCTATGAACCCTAGGAAGCAATTCCTTTTTGTTTCGCGAAGCTTTAAGCGAGTTACAATCAGTAATGACTTTAAATGGCCTGCCAAGTAAATAATGACGGAAATGCTTAATAGATCTAACTACTGCCAGAGTTTCCAACTCATAAGAGTGGTAACGGCTTTCAGTCTCAGTGGTGCGCATGCTAAAATACTCTACAACTTTGAACTGATCGTTATGTTTTTGAAAAAGAATTCCTGCCAGACCTGCAGAACTGGCATCAGTGTGAAGTTCAACAGGTTTAGCAGGATCGAATAAAGTGAGTACAGGTTCAGAGGCAAGGTACTGCAGAATCTTATTTCTAGCAGATTCCTGCTCAACAGTCCAGTTCCATTTGACATTATTACGAGTTAGATTATACAAAGGTATCATGATGAGAGAAAAGCGAGGAATGAACTTTCGGAAGTAACTTGCGAGTCCACAAAATTGTCTTACTTGCTTTACATTAGTTGGTATAGGAGCGTTTAAAAGAGCGGAAACTTTACCTTGACTTGGCTTAACTTGGCCGTTTGAAACAATTCTTCCTAAGTATTCGATTTCAGTTTTTAAGAACTTACATTTTTTTATATTAAGAGAAAACCCGGTTTTTTGCAAAGCTTCAAGGACTAATTTTAAACGTTCAATACCTTGATCCGCGGTTTCTGAATAGATTACAACGTCATCTATGTAAATTAAAACAAAGTTGTCAATATACTGTTTAAGAGCTGTGTTGATGGCCCGTTGAAACACAGAAGGTGCATTACAAAGCCCAAATGGCATCCGTAGGTACTCATATTGCCCATCAGGCGTGACGAAGGCAGTTTTTTCTATAGAACTATTTGCAATCGGTATTTGATGAAAACCGGCTGCCATATCTAAAATCGTAAAATACTTAGCACGCGTCAATTTACTGATGTGATCATCAATAATTGGTAGTGGAAAGTGATCACGAACGGTGTTCCCATTCAATTCCCTATAGTCAACACACATTCGGTCACTACCATCTTTCTTTCGAACCAGTAATATTGGGCTTGCAAATGGGGAATTGCTATCACGAATTATATTATTGTCCTTCAAATCTTTAATTATATTTTTGACATGTTCACGCTCAGCAGGAGCTAATCGATAGGGTCGTCGTTGAACTATTTTATCCGAATTTTTCAATCTAATAGTTAATTCACCGGTAGTTACTTGAGAAACCGCGTTGCCTGACGTGAACATTCCAGAATATGATTTTAACAGGTCGCTTAAAAACACAATTTGGTCGGAAGTTAATTCAGGGTTAATATCTACCCCATCAAAATCAATATCCTTTATAAGGCTGTTAATACTGTAAGCGTTGCGATAAACTCTAGCAATATTTCCTGAGAAAGTGACTTGAATACCAGGTATTTCAAATAAATTTTGACCAAGTAATACGTCATACTGAATGTATCTATCAGGGACTAGAATAAAATCTATTTCAACATTTATACCATCAACACAGATCATACAAAGTTTTTTACGCGATGTACAGAAAGCATTGTCACCAACACCTCTCAAAAGTATTGTTTCATATGTAATTTTGCCCTTAATTGAATCGCCAATACTTTCGCGCATTAAAGAACATTCCGCACCACTATCTATCAAACAGGAATAATCGTGACTGTCAATTTGAATAGTATGTAATTTTTTGTTGGATAAAACTAGGCTATTTACTTCAGAAGACTTTTCGTCCTTAGTTTTCTTATTTAAGCGGTGAAAACAGTTTTCAATGGAATGCCCCTTTTTATTACAAAAAGTGCAAGGTGTTGCAGGAGGTTTCGAACCCGAATCAACTGGTTTTGAATTATTAGAAGCGATAGCTGTAGTTAAATCTTTACTAGAGCCGCGATTGGTACCTAAACGACAGTCTCTTTGAATATGTCCCATTTTGTGGCATTTATGACACCTTTTAGACGAAGTGTCTGGGTTAGATACATTTTTAGAACGCTTGGATGGAATATTGTGATCAGACTCTTTAACAGGTCTCTTCCGTTTATATGAATTCAGGCTTTGAATTAATTGTGGCAAATTTTTTGGTGTAAGGCGTAGCAAGTCAGAACGAATACGAAAGTCAGACATACCTGAAATAACTGCTTCGACAAGGCGTTGATCAGTCATCTCCACACCAATAACTTTCTTCGCCAACTCCCATTTTCGAGTTGCGTACTCAGAAAGACTAGCGACTTGTTCGCTGGTATAGTCCAGAAACAGCGAGAGGTCGTCGTAGTAACGAGCTTCATCTGAAAAAGTTTCGATAAGACCTGCTTTAAGTTCTGGCCAGCTAGTAACAGTTGAATAATTACGACGTGCCCATTCAGCCGCGCGTCCGCGCAAGTTCTTTCTTGTCAAATTGAGAATTTCTCTATCAGTAAGCTCATACTCAGTTTTAAGCTCCTCTACGTTTCGGCACCAGACTTGCACAGTATCGGTCCGATCGTCAGGGTCAAAAGCAGGTACATAGATATGCTCAAGACTGCGCATGCGGGGAATAGGCCGCACATTTGGTGGGTTAAAAGCTTTTGCAGTTGTGTGAATCAATTGTGACATCATTTCTTGCATCATATTTTGCATAACATTAACAGGTACACAATCTACTGCCCTAGAATCCCTGCTGCTACTGGTTGCCATTGGACCGCCAATAGCTGCATCATCATGGTCTGGGGATGCCATCGTCTCGTTGGTCGCAGCTGCGTAGCGCGTTGTCTTTTGACCCAGGATTGGTGATTGGTTTTCCGGTGTAGGCCTTTCGCTAGACCTTATAACGGGTTTTGCAGCGCTCTGCAGGACCCTGGTCTCGATCGCCTCAGATTCGTCGTCGTTCATCATTAAACTTTCCTGAAATCAAACATACGTAGGCGTAGTTTTTGTTATCAATCCCACTTCTGATGTGGGAGACAGTGGAATAATAGACATAAATAGGTTTGTTCATTATATTTAGAACCATTATGACACAGTAATGTAATCAACAATAATTAATAACACATGAATATTTAGTAACAAAATTACACAGTAATACAACCTAACAATATTTAATAACACATTATTATACTTTAAATACTTTAAAATAATAACGGTTAAAATAATGCACCGAAGAAATCAAAAGTTAGCATAAACACATTTTAAGAAAACATACCTGACAGTTCAGAGCACCGTTGTGCCGTGCCCACTATCGGACAGCTTCTGATCCGTCGAAAGACAGTGCGCCCCTTTTTATAGCACAACTCGTTTACAAAGTGGGGGAAAAAGTAGTCGTTACAATACTATTATAGACCGGAGGTAGTTCGAAATATTAAATGACATTACTTAAAAAAAATACTAAAATAATTTATCTCTCACATATATATATATTTTATTTTTTTATTCGTCTGTATGCACGTGTAAGCGGGCACGCCCTTTATGTCTGCAGCCTTTTTTATATTTTATTATATGTGTGTGCTAGCTGACATGTGACATTAATTTGATGTAATGGATTCTTTGTAAATATAAACTTGAACACTATTGTATAGAATCTGGTTTTTCTAACCTAACAGACAGATGTGTTGTTGGGGAGTTTGTTCCGCCACTTCTTCTTCCCAGCTAAAACACTAGGAATTGGCGAAGGACGGGCGTTTTGGGGGACTGTCTTTTGTAATTTTGACGTTCAAAAAGTGCTGATTATCAGCCTAATTTGAATAAATGACTTTTGGTTTGTTTTGAGTTCCCGATATTTCGGCGCCTGTTGCAAACGCCATGAAACGGAAGTTATTGCGGGTGGGTATTTATGAGCAGACAAATCGGTCTACCCTCTTTCGTGTCACAATGAGTTGCGTGTGTCGGGAACAGAATTGAGTTGTAAGTGACAGTGGTAGTGGTACGGAGCGCAAAAAACGAACAAGAAAGAGGGTAGACCGATTTGTCTGCTCATAAACACCTACCCGCAATAACTTCAGTTTATCCGTTCATGGCGTTTTTAAGAGCACCGAAATATCGGAAACTCGAAACAAATAATAAACACGGTAAATATCCCGTTACAAGTGTTATTGATAGTGTTAGTGACCATGTCAGTTTAAAAACTTATTATCGGGCTGTTTGAATTTCAACACTCATCGCTAGGCTTTTTAGGGTTCCGTAGCCGAATGGCAAAAAACGGAACCCTTATAGATTCGTCATGTCTGTCTGTCTGTCTGTCTGTCTGTCCGTCTGTATGTCACAGCCACTTATTTCCGAAACTATAAGAACTATACTGTTGAAACTTGGTAAGTAGATGTATTCTGTAAACCGCATTAGGATTTTCACACAAAAAAGGAAAAAAAACAATAAATTAAGGGGGTCCCCATACTTAGAACCGAAAACCAAAAAAAAATTTTTCATCAAACCCATACGTGTGGGGTATCTATGTATAGGTCTTCAAAAATGATATTGATGTTTCTAATATCATTTTTTCTAAACTGAATAGTTTGCGCTAGAGCCACTTCCAAAGTGGTAAAATGTGTGTCCCCCCCCCTCTAATTTCTAAAGTAAGAGGAGGAAAATTCTGAAAATATTTAGGATTGTAGAACGTAAAAAAAACTATCAATGAAAATTGGTTTCAATAAGATATGATGTTTAGTTTTTGAGATATGGGACTTTTTCATCAAACTGCAGCAGTAACTTTGTTTTTCATAAACATACTATGAAAAACAAATTTAGTTTTGCGGTTGTGTGGAAGTTTACTATCTAATACTACTAACTAATAAATGACAGTTCAAAATATTGTTATTATATTGTTTGGAGCTATGGAACCCTGTGTGCGAGTAAGACTCGCACTTGGCCGGTTTTTATTGTTTGCTAAAGTGCCACCTCGTGATAAAAAGCTAGCATAAGTAATTTTATTGTAAAATGTACCCACCAACCAGCGTTGCAACTGCCAGTCAATTTCAACCCTTATTATCCAGAACGCACAAGAGCGTTTATTAGTGATTTCCCAGCGGTTACGTACACCCGCCTGAAGGGTTTTATTGTCTCTGGAAAACTCCATTGGTGGTAAGTTTATCCGTAAAAAATTATAAGTAAAAAAACCTTTTTAAAAAAAGCTTTTATTTAAATGCTCTAAAAAGGAGAAAAATAAAATTTTCTTTTAATTTTTTAACTTTCAACTTTTGACCTCATTATACACAATTTATATGATCATAAAAGCTTGTCGCGAGGTTTGCGTAAATACCTATAAGTATTTAATTTAACTGAAATTTAAAAAACTTAAACTTAGCAGCTTAAGTTACTCAATTAAATAGGTACTAGTTTAATTATACAATTAAACCTCGCGACAAGCTTTTATGATCATATAAATTGTGTATAATGAGGTCAAAAGTTGAAAGTTAAAAAATTAAAAGAAAATTTTATTTTTCTCCTTTTTAGAGCATTTAAATAAAAGCTTTTTTTAAAAAGGTTTTTTTACTTATAATTTTATTTTAACATTTTTAGTTTTGCCGTAATCGTTTCTGAACACATTATTATCTCAATCTCAACACTTTTTTTCATATCCATGCTATTAACCGTTGAGGAGTTCCATCGTGAGGAGACGATCCTGGCTGAAGGATGCGTGCAGGATACAAATCGTGATTATCCATCAAATATGAACACGTATGCAAAGTTTCGTGTCCACGCTATTAGCCGTTGAGGAGTTCCCTCGCGAGAAGACGATCCTGGCTGCAGGTTTAGTTCATGATACAAATCAAGATTATCCATCAAATATGAACTCGTATGCAAAGTTTCGTGTCCACGCTATTAGCCGTCGAGGAGTTCCCTCGTGAGAAGACGATCCTGGCTGCAGGTCGAGTTCATGATACAAATCTTGATTATCCATCAAATATGAACCCGTATGCAAAGTTTCGTGTCCACGCTATTACCCTTTGAGGAGTTCCTCCGTGAGAAGACGTTCCTCACTGCAGGTTGAGTTCATGATACAAATCGTGATTATCCATCAAATATGAACTCGTATGCAAAGTTTCGTGTCCACGCAATTAACCGTCGAGGAGTTCCCTCGTGAGAAGACGATCCTTACTGCAGGTTGAGTTCATGATACAAATCGTGATTATGCATTAAATATGAACTCGTATACAAAGTTTCGCGTCCACGCTATTAGCCGTTGAAGAGTTTCTCGCGCGAAGACGATCCTGGCTGCAGGTTAAGTTCATGATACAATTCAGGATTATCCATCAAATATGAACTCGTATGTAAAGTTTCGTGTCCACACTATTAACTGTTGAGGAGTTCCCTAGTGAGAAGACGATCCTGGCTGCAGGTTGAGTTCATGATACAAATCGTGACTATCCATCAAATATGAACTCGTATGCAAAGATTCGTGTCCACGCTATTAGCCGTTGAGGAGTTCCCTCGTGAGAAAACGATCCTGGCTGTAGGTTGAGTTCAGGATACAAATCATGACTATCCATCAAATATGAACCCGTATGCAAAGGTTCGTGTCCACGCTATTAACCTTTGAGGAGTTCGCCCGTGAGAAGACGATCCTCACTACAGGTTGAGTTAATGATACAAATCGTGATTATCCATCAAATAAGAACTCGTGTGCAAAGTTTCATGTCCACGCTATTAACCTTTGAGGAGTTCCCCCGTGAGAAGACGATCCTCACTGCAGGTTGAGTTCATGATATAAATCGTGATTATCCATCAAATATAAACTCGTATGCAAAGATTCGTGTCCACGCTATTAGCCGTTGAGGAGTTCCCTCGTGAGAAGACGATCCTGGCTGCAGGTTGAGTATATGATACAAATCGTGACTATCCATCAAATATGAACTCGTATGCAAAGATTCGTGTCCACGCTATTAGCCGTTGAGGAGTTCCCTCGTGAGAAGACGATCCTGGCTGCAGGTTGAGTATATGATACAAATCGTGATTATCCATCAAATATGAACTCGTATGCAAAGTTTCGTGTCCACGCTATTCGCCATTGAGGAGTTCCCTCGTGAGAAGATGATCCTGGCTGCAGGTTGAGTTCATGATAGAAATCGTGATTATCCATCAAATATGAACTCGTATGCAAAGTTTCGTGTCCACGCTATTAACCGTTGAGGAGTTCCCTCGTGAGAAGACGATCCTCACTGCAGGTTGAGTTTATGATACAAATCGTGATTATGCATCAAGTATGAACTCGTTTGCAAAGTTTCGTGTCCACGCTATTAGCCGTTGAGGAGTTCCCTTGTGAGGAGACGATCCTGGCTGCAGGATTAAGTTATGTCTGTCATGAGCATGTATTGTCTTCAGAACCAAAGGTGTGTGCAAAATTTCAGGCCAATGGGTCATCGGGAAGTGGTGCTAATTAAGCTTCCAAGATTTCACCGTAACAAACATACATACATACATACATACATACATACATACATACATTGCAAGTTAAATAAAAGCTTTTAATAATAAACATGGTTGCTCCTAAACAAGTGTTTAGCAAAACTTTCCTAAGTAAAAACATGGTTATTGGATGTTTCGTAACTTGGCGCTGAAAAGATTTTTGAGAATAATCTGAAAGTTTCTCCTTTTTTTCTGTGAAAAAATATAATAATATTTACTCATCATTCAGCCTAGCTTTTTCCCAACGCTGTTGAAAAGACTGGTTGTACTTTGGTTGACTTTCTGGCCACTGACTGCCTGGTAACGACTGTCAAAGATCTACAAATGACAGCCGGGACCAACGGCTTCACGTGCCTCCGCGGGCATGGAGGAAACTTGCTATTTAATGGGTGTGAATAATAATTACTATTTTAATTTATTTTGTTGGAGTCTAATTAGCATTACTGTCTGCCTTTACAGCCGATGTCGTGACGGTTATACTTCCCAGTATCTTTTACAATCTCTATTTCGTGAGCCAGTTTAGCAATCGTACGAGTACGCTGTCAAGTACCCACTGTTTGAGCCACTAAAAGAATTTAACTTCTACGTGAATCCTTGAATAACTCTTTTTCTTTCTTCTTTTATTTTCGTCATTTAGATTAATATGTTCAAGTCACCAGTGAGCAGCAGATTAGGAATAGGTTTGTTCTTCCAAATAAGCAAACTTAAAAAACGAATTCCTACCATCTCATTAATTATTTTAATTCCCACCCTTTTCAACCAATTCAATTCTAACCAAGAGTTTAAAACCGAAATTAAATTAGCCAGTCGTTCCTTATCTTCAAACAATTCAGTTCACGCAAGGGGTTAATAGGGCTCAAGAGAATTAGTTAAATTGTCACCTCTGGGAACGTACCAACAAAATTTATATAAAATTGAAACGTGACTTGGTTGTACAGTCACCTTCGCAAAGATGGATACACTATACATAAGTTTTGATCGGTTTTTTGCTATAGGAAAGTGATTGGTGCAATAGCTACAATGGTTTTAAAACGTTGATTGAATTATTAAGGCGTGTCGCCATAATTTGAACTAACGCCGCCATGCCATCGTTTTTAATTTATTAAAATACTGATTATAGTACTGATTTGTGTTACTTGAATCCACATTGCGAGAAACACTCGAATTTTGAACTTTGCTATGCGTGTAGGTACTTCTTTTCGCAAGTGACTGTACCAAGGATGTTTTCAGTGTACTTAATTTTAATATCGTTTATTAGTTACAGTGTACTAGATATTGTTTTGTTATTTTATCGTATTGGTTATTATAGGTAAGTACTGTTAAGATGCTATATGGGGTGTAAGGGATACCGACGTGAAAACGCTTACCATGTATTCTGAACCACCCCCCACATATAAATTCTTTATCGGTAATTAAAAAAAAACCGATCAAGTGCGAGTCGGACTCGCGCACGAAGGGTTCCGTACCATTATCTAGAAAAACGTCTTTATCAAAAATCTCTTTTTTGTATGGGAGCCCCCTTAAATATTTATTTAATTCTGTTTTTAGTATTTGTTGTTGATATTTCAACTGGCTAACTATCACGGTTCATGAGACACAGTCTGGTGACAGACGGACGGACGGACGGACGGACAGCGAAGTCTCAGTAATAGGGTCCCATTTGACCCTGTGGGTACGGATTCCAGGTGTTCCATGCATTTTGACCGTCATGGTATTGTACGTTTGTAGGAAACAGCAGATTTAAAAAAAAAATACCGATGAAAAATTTGTAGGTCGTAAATATTTCTAAGCGTTTTCGCATCGGTGTGACCTTCACCTGGTATTTTATCATGTTCAAGTTAGTTGACCTTACTTTTCAGTTTGAGTAGCAATGGTAATGAAATAAAGGTAAACTAAGTTGTCGGTTGAAAAATTCGAATTAAGTAAACCAGACCTTGGGAATAAACCAGAAGTAAATAAATAAGATTTTAAATTCAGAACATGACCCAGAAGGAAATGATATAAGCAAAGCATTATTATCTATTGACAGAGCTACTTTTTACTTTAAGAAACACGTTTGTTAAATCATTAGTGTGGTCTCGTCACTCTAAAATAAATTATCTATGTACAATGATTTTGTATGTATCTATCGAAGTATGCGTCAATACATAAGTGTTACCTACCTAGCAGTAGCAGCATGTGGTATTCTCCCCAACAAAGCATTCTTTCGACCTGCCGCTGTATAATAATATAGTTAACTCAGCAAGATAGTTAGCCACACGTCCGTCTCTGAAATTAGCCTGTTTACATGTCAACGTGTCGGGGGACTTGCTCTGGCTTGTCTCGAGTTAGGGGCTTCAATTAAGTGCCTCTGTCCGTTTACGTTGAGGTGTGTTCGAGTGAGGATTACGTAGGGTGGATTAATTGGACTAAACTTTAAGTTGATTTGAATCATCATCATCATTCATCATTTCAGCCTAAAAGAAGTCCACTGCTGGACATAGGCCTCCCCCAAGTATCGCCACATTGACATTTTGGGGGGTTTTGCCATAATCGCCACGCTTGCCAGGCGGGTTAGCGATCGCAGTACGGTTGTTAAAAAAAAAGCACAGAGAACGCTGCTGCCCATTCTCTGGCAAATCCCTTAGTCGCCTCTTACGACACCCACGGGAAGATATGGGATGGTGCTATTCTTTACGTCCGACACCATACAGAGCCAATATATTTTAATAATGTTCGGATATTTATTAAACGTTTACACAGTCTGAAGTAGTTGTGAATATAGTAAAGCTTTTAAAAATAACACAATTCGTAAGGGACCGTAATAATGTGAAGTGATATGCACCAACCAGTGTTACTGCCCAATACCCAAACCTTCACCTTAAACATTCAAACATTTTGTTTGTCAAAGATTTCGTTTACACAAAACTTTGAGACAAAACCAAACACACTGCAGAATGAATGATCCAATATACAATAATGTACCTAGTTAGATTTAACGAACTCATACTGATTGGTACAAACCCACAGAACCACCCCAATCGATAATCTAAACCCATGAACTCCTTGTAATCAGTGACAGTATAATCTTGAACAAAACAATCTCACATCTATGCGCATAATGCCGAAGCAACAGCGGCATGAAATACGAGTGCATACAATGCCGCGCGGAAGTCTCGGCAGATACCCAGCTAACTCACCTCACACGCTAACAGGTGATGCCAGGAGAACAGCGGGGATTGAGAGAGATTTTGAAATATTTTCTCATCATATCAACTTATGGACGCTACTGAATCTGCCAAACACGTATCAGAGTTTTGGGCCGACTCAATTTCTTGACGACACGGTTGGCGTAGTGGTTGGCTGGACGATCGGCTGCTGCGCTGCGTGTCGCGGGTTCGATCCCCGCACGGAACAAATATTTGTATGGCCTACAGATAGTTGTTCCGGGTCTGGCTGTTTGTGCATGTTAGTTTAAATATTTGTAAACGCACCCACGATACAGGAGAAATTCATAGTGTGGGGCAACGTTAAAAAAAAATATATATATATATGACGGAGAAAATGTCTCCGTTCCGTTTTTAAAAAGCGTGACGTCAGCATAGCTGACGTCACTGACTATGTTCAGGGTGATCACTCATCTTCGATCTTCCAAGTAAAACACCACAAGTACACTGTATGACTCGTTTATTCAACCGACAGCGTAACGACTTATTTACATAGATCCGTACAGTTCGGCGGCTCAAGCAAGACTGACTCGATCGCCTACAGCGCGGCCGTATTTATAGGGCTCGACGTACGTGCACGTTTAATTTTAGGTTAAGTATTGAAATTACAATGATGACATTCATTTTACATCGTAATAAATTCAAAGTAATCAACTTATGGTTTTTAAACTAATTTTTAGGACAATTAAATGATTAAACTTAGTTATTCTAGGTTTTTCTAGACGAATTGTTGTAGTTGCGCCGATACGGCCATACTGACAGGCGGTGCGCGCTCTGCACCAGCCTCGTTGGTTCTCGTCGATTTTTGTGGATTCTCGTAGACCTGAAAGAATAGAAACAAAACTTCCTCTGAGTAGTACATCTGTAAACAACTTGCGTTGTTTTGTCTTTTGAGAATATCGATTCTGATAAGGTTAGTAGGTTCTCGGAGTTTTTATTAAAGGGTTCTCGGAGGTTCTCGTAGAGTTCTCGGAGGTTCTCGTAGAGTTCTCGGAGGTTCTCGTAGAGTTCTCGGAGGTTCTCGTAGAGTTCTCGGAGGTTCTCGTAGAGTTATCTGAGGGATATTTAGAATATTTGAATTAAGTTACTTACGGTTTTATTCTGATGAATTACGGTTTTCCGATTCCGATACGGCCACACTGACAGGCGGTGCGCGCTCTGCACCAGCCTCGTTGGTTCTCGTCGATTTTTGTGGATTCTCGTAGACGGTTTTATTCTGATGAATTATTTTCACCCTGTACATAACAATGTCTCGGGAGTATCTGTTCTCAGGTTCAAATGTGGTGATGATGTTCTTTCGTAACTCTTCCCAGGTACTACTGGTCACCATCCAATCATCGATCCACATTTTCGCACGTCCCTTCAGCAGACTGCAGACTTTCATACGAACGTCGAAATCACTCAACTTATATGCCTCAATGGCCACTATCAATATGTTGACACCACTCACGTACTCCGACATGGGTATCCGGGTCGAAAGATGGCAGGTAAATGCCTTTGATCCTTATAATTGATTCGGTAGGCGGAGCACACAAACGCTCTGACATTCTCTGCATCATTTCCATCATCTGCATAAGGAATTGTGGTGGTATTCCGTCCATCCGCATTCCTTGATCAGGGTATGTATGCGGTCTTGATTGATTCATGGCTTCCATTGATGTATTGGAGACCAGTCCAGGCTCCTGACGCCGAATGTTGGCTGGTTCCAGTTGCTCATGTGGTAAACGAGCTGATGAGGAAGTGGCTTGAGTAGAAATCTCTTGCGATCCCACTTCTGATGACGGAGAAAATGTCTCCGTTCCGTTTTTAAAAAGCGTGACGTCAGCATAGCTGACGTCACTGACTATGTTCAGGGTGATCACTCATCTTCGATCTTCCAAGTAAAACACCACAAGTACACTGTATGACTCGTTTATTCAACCGACAGCGTAACGACTTATTTACATAGATCCGTACAGTTCGGCGGCTCAAGCAAGACTGACTCGATCGCCTTTTTTTTTTTTTTTTTTGGGAATGGCATCTCGCAGTTCAACCTAGGAGGTTGTCGTCTGCTTAACCGGACTATCCTGTGGATGCCTTAAGAGTAAGGCCTCCAGCCAGGGCATAAAACTTACAAACTAAGCGACTACACGCTAAGGGTACCCCCTGTGGGGTACGAGCCTCGGCTTAGGGCGTCGCTGGGGGAGGACTGCATGGGGACAGGCTGGATCTGAATGATATCATTATGAAGGGGCTGATTTAAAACTACTGGCACAGCATCGCGGGCTGGCTCGAGCGAGGGTCGGGGAGGGCATGGACCGGGACGTCGCGACGGACCTCGACGGCGAGGTCGGAAAGACGGCAGTTTGTGTCTGAACTTTTTAAGAGTGCTAGTCTCTTTGCTACTCTCCTGGAGGAGGGTGATAGCATCATCGGGAGTGACGAGGGTATGCCGAGGACGGCGTACTGTACTAATGCGCGAGGGTTCGTAACGGGCGGCCGCTGCGATCAGGGGATTACGGTGTTTAATGGCGTTATCGAAGAAACGCTTCGAAAGACGTTTCATAAACTGAAGGACGGTGGGCATTCTAAGGTCTACGTGTAGACGGTCATTACGGACATAAAAAGGGGCTCCCGTGACTCTACGTAAGAACCGGTTCTGCAAGGTTTGCATCCTATGGATGTACTTAGGCTTGGTGTGAGCGTACACGACGCAAGCGTACGTCATAATGGGGCGGATCACCGCGGTGTAAAGGCGCAACTTGCACTTGATTGACAACTTGCTTTTTGTCGAAATCATGAAATGAAGCCTACCCATAGCAAAGGCAGCTCGGTCGCGAGCTGCTTTGATGTGCGCCGCGAAAGACAGGTGGTTGTCAAGTAAGACTCCTAAGTACTTGGCTTGCTTCTCCCAAGGGATAGGCTTACCGTACATAGTGATCGGGCTGAGCGCGGGTGGCTTATTTTTACGCGGTTTAGAGAAAAGAACTGCCTGGCTCTTGTCGGGGTTCACCTCGATTCTCCATTTCCGGAACCAAGCGCCTAAGACGTTGGCTGAGGTTTGGAGGGTGCTGTAAATAGCGTCGTGACTACGGCCAGTGTAATAGATGGCCGTGTCGTCCGCGAACAGGGCTAACTGTGCCTTCTTGCTCTTGGGGATGTCACTGGTGAACAGAGTAAAGATAAGGGGAGAGAGCGGGGAGCCCTGAGGGACTCCGGCTCTAATGGGGTGAGGGGAAGACAGTGCCTTCCCGATGCGATAGCGGAAGGTGCGATCCGACAAAAAGTCTCGTAAGATGAGCACAAGACGGTCTGGCACTCCCAGTTTGTACAGCTTATATAATAAGCCGTTGTGCCAGACTTTGTCGAATGCCTTTGCTATGTCGAAAAACAACACACCCGTCATCGCTCCACGCTGGAAGCCAGCGCTCAAGTGTTCTACGATGCGGTGGGCCTGTTGAATGCAAGAGTGTCCGGTCCTGAAGCCGAACTGTTCGTTGGGGATGAGACTCTTAGCCTCGGCGAAGTCTTTGAGTCGCTTATACATAAGTCTCTCGTAGATTTTTCCGAGTGCATTCAGGAGACTGATAGGTCTGTAGCTCGAAGGATCAGACTTGGGTTTGCCTGGCTTGGCGAAACCGATGACCGTGGCCTCTTTCCATATTTGGGGAAACGCGTTGTTGCTCAGGGCGCCATTGAAGATGGCCGCCATTAACACGACGAGCTGAGCGGGGAGGAGTTTGAACACCCTATTGGTGATTCCGTCGGAGCCGGGTGCTTTCCGCGGTTGAAGTTTGTTAATGATGTCTTGCACTTCGTCAGCTGTGACCGGAGGCAGAGGATCATCAGGGTCTTCTTCGGGGGGCAGGGCGGTTCTACGTTCGACGAATGCGTTCACCTCCTCGAGATGTCGCTTGTCTACTGGTTGAGAGCTGGGGGAGCACTGGGACTCCAGGCTGTCGGCTAGGCATTCGGCCTTCTCAGAGTCGTCGAATGCGACGCTCTTATCGGGTCGGGTGAGGGGAGGCATCGAAGCCTCTTCGGTGGAGCGCAACTTGCGTTGCAGCTGCCAGAAGGCTAGGTGGGTAGGCTCGAGTTCGCTTAGCGTTTTGTCCCATTGATTATTACGAAGCTCACTGGTGCGATCCTTTACAGCACGCTGTAAATTACGCATGTGGGCTTTGTTTGCCTCGCAGGGAAAGCTGCTGTAGGCACGGATGGCCGCGTTCTTTTCGGTTATCAGTTCACGTACGTCAGCGGGTAGTATCCAGCGTTGATCGCTCATTGCTGGGACTTCCCGTGAGCAGTCCTTCAGTACGGATTGCACGTGTTCTGTAAACGAGTTGATGGCGGCCGTCGTGTCAGCGACTGAGACTATGTGGTCGGGGATGGCCTCCAGGTGAGGCGACGTGGTGGATTTCAGCTTTTCGCTGACTTTCCTCCAGTCGGTTATCACTTGGGTCGGCGGGGGCTGGCTGGGGTCAGAAGGACCCGAGCGGGGAACTAAGTGCATGAGCACTGGTCGATGGTCTGAGTTAAGCTCATGTAAAGTCTCGATAGAATGCAACTTAAGGTTGACATTCTTGAGTAGCGCTATGTCGAGAACGTCCGGACGTTGGTCGGGGTCGTGGGGATAGTGGGTGTGCTCCATAGGAGCGATGGGATCGAAGTTGAGGGACTCGCCCAGGTTATACACGTGACGTCCTCTGGCAGAGGTCGTCGTGCTGTTCCAGGCGGGGTGTTTGGCGTTGAGGTCGCCCGCTATGATAACGGAGTCGCTCAAGCCGAAGAGGACGGCAAGGTCTTTGGTGAACAGAGTGTGCTCCTCGGACGTGCCGCCGGGAGGGATGTACGCAGACGCGATAGTGATCGGTTGATGGCCGGTCATGCCTAGTCGACACACTGAGGTCTCGAGTAGAGACTCCATGGGAGGGGGATCTAAAGGGATGCAGTGCAGTTCTTTTCTATAATAGATTAGAGTACCGCCCTTGTGGCAGCGTGACCGATCGTTGCGAACTATGCGATAGTTGGCAATTCTCGGATCGCGGTGACTGGGCTTGAGGAAGGTCTCCTGTACGAGGAGGATATCAATTTGATGGTCGCGGAGGAAGGTGGCGATCTCATCACGCTGGCCTCTAATGCCATTGGCATTAAAGTACCCTAATTTTAGGGATCGGGGTTTGGTGCACGTTAATCTTGTATTATCCATTGGAGTTAGTCGAGATTAAGGTTGCGGAGGAGGTCGCCTAACTTTAGTAGGGACTTGAGGATAATTTTAAGTTTATCGCCACCAGTGTTAGCCGCCCTGAGATCAGCCGCCATGCGGTCTGCTTCGGGGGTGACTAACTCTGCTAACGATTCTAAAATTACGTTGTGAGAGGGGTCCACGGCCGCGGGGCCGGGTGGCGTGGGACGAGCGGGCGCCGGTGCGCTCGCTTGGGCCGCGGGAGTGGGGACAGGGGCATCTAATAGCCCGGGGATGGGGCTGGACTTTGCTTTACTGAGAGCCGGGAAGGCTTTCTGGTGGTTTAGCGTGGTCCAGGGAGAGGGCCTCTGAGGGCTGAGTCTCTCCGGCATCTGGGCAGAAGGTAGCCTCACCGATGGGCTTTCTCTTTGTTGGCGGGCGCTTGCACGCTTCACCAGGTTAGAGGAGGAGCCTTTGGGGGCTTTTGAGCAGCCGCGGTAGTTGGCCGTGTGGCCCGACTGGCCGCAAAGCACACAGCTCGGTGGCTCCGTGCAAAGCGACTTGTCTTTGGGACGGGGGCAGTCTGCCGTGCCATGGTCGCCTAGACACTTTACGCATCTGTGCGGCGCATGGCAGTTGGCTTGGCTGTGACCGTACATCTGGCAGCGGTGGCACTGTCCGACTACGCTTGAGCGGTAGGGCTTCTCTATTGAGATGCCTGTCAGGGAGCAAACCGACTTCACTTTGAAGATCGGGTGGTGACCTTCTACTGGGTCACAGATGACCAGTACCATATCGTAATGGTCTCCACCTCTCGCCTTATGAAGGCGGTGGACGGCTGCGACCGGGATGTCCTGGCCTAGGAGGTCATTGAGGATGTCCTCCGTGGGGATTTCCTTCGGGATCCACCTGATCACCACGCGGGTGGGCTTCTCCTCTGGAAGAGAGTAGGTATGGAAGGCTATGCGCCTACCGATCAATTGACGGTTTAGTTCCCTGAAGTCGGTGGTCGTAGGGACCACCACTTTGATACCCTGTTGGGTGCTTTTCGCGCTAGTGTATTGAATACGGCGCTCATTGCACATTTTGGACACGTCTGTCCATTTCCCTTTGTCCTGAATGAACAACGGGGGAGGGGGCTTCAGCTTCTTTGACGAAGCGGCTGAAGGGTTAGCCTTAGGGCTTGTTGGCCTGCTGGTATGAGCAGCGGCGGACTTTGGTGCGGGGACCGGGGAGGTGAGACGGGACGCCTCGGGAGACTCGATCGCCTACAGCGCGGCCGTATTTATAGGGCTCGACGTACGTGCACGTTTAATTTTAGGTTAAGTATTGAAATTACAATGATGACATTCATTTTACATCGTAATAAATTCAAAGTAATCAACTTATGGTTTTTAAACTAATTTTTAGGACAATTAAATGATTAAACTTAGTTATTCTAGGTTTTTCTAGACGAATTGTTGTAGTTGCGCCGATATATATATATAAAATAAAAATTAATTTACTGCAGGTACCTTTGACACTTAAGAAGAAAACTGAAGTTGGCCGGGAAAATAAAGAAAACATTTTTTTTGAATTAAATGTTTAGTCTCGCCTAAAAAGTCTTAATCGCTAAGTCTATGTTTAAAACTGTGGTTGATTATTACTGAAAAACAGACAGTAAGAAAACGATGGAGTTAAGAATCGAACTCCAATAACCAGGTTCATAAAGTTCCCGTTTTTACATAACAAGGATTGCATACTTCTAGAAAATAAACGGTAGATTATTTTTAGATTATAAATCTTCTATCCGTGAATAGCAGTTTTAGTCGACTCCTTTACAATTCAAAGTGTATGAATTAAATTAATAATTTAAATAAATTATAGTCTTATAATGTAGCACTTTATCATCCTGCCTAGCCTTTTCCCAACTATGTTGGAGTCGGCTTCCAGTCTAACCGGATGCAGCTGGATACCGTTGTCCTGCAGCTCTCCGTCAATTCAAAATTCTCATAAATTACTCAAAGCCCAGATAACTTCCAAGCCTGAAGAAGCGGGTCAAGACTGCATTTTTGTAGTAAAATAAAATAATCTCGGGAAAAAGTAGTACCAATCCAAATCCGCTTACTCACCTCAGTTTCCCTGGCCCAACGAGCCTGTGAGCGGAACAACCGGCATGATTCCATTCATCACGTCGACGGCTCCGCAGCTAAAGCATTTTATTAATTTATCTGCCGCGAGCCATTCTACCCCTACCCGTGGCTTCTCTGTATCTTAAGCTTTTTATTCTTCGAGAAATATGCAAGCGATGTTACCCAGTTTGTAGTTAAAAGCGTTTAGCTTTAAAATATCGTAAAATGTCAGCTTTTCTTCTTTCAAAGAAAGAAGTTTTTGGAGTTTTTGGAGTTTTAAGATCGTGAAGAATATTGGTGACCTGAATATGTTCTGTTTGTTACGTGTTTGACATGATCATGTTAGCTGTTTTATGAAAGTTTGGCTTGAATTTTAAACAGTTTGCTGGTTAAGATTAGCGTTTGCTAATTCATAAGCCCGTTCTCCATTGAAATGTCGGTGGTCTATACGTAACTATCTCTCTGCTGACCGTTCGGGGATTACAGGCGAAATATCATGCTTTATGAAGGTCGTGACTTCGTGAGGAGCTCGTGGCTAAATAATAACAGCCACCCAGGTCGATTTTTAAGGTTAAGTCGTGCTTGCCGAGGTTGGTCTGTGGATGGGTGACCATAATTACATATCGAGTTTCCTCCGTGCCTCGGAAATTACGTTAAGCCGTTGGTCCCGGCTGTCATTAAAAGATCTTTGACAGTCGTTACGAGTAGTCAGAAGCTAAAAGTCTGACATCCAGTCTTACCAAGGGGTATTGTATTACCCAGTTTCTGGGTTGTGGAGGTCAGATCTTAGGCAGTCACTTCATGTAAAATACTGGTATTCAGCTGCATCCGGTTAGACTGGAACCCGACCCCAAGATAGTTTGGGAAAAGGCTAGGCAGATGATGACATTATGCATTATTAACATTTGAAAAAGACGTATTTGATAGAGACGAATTTTAGTTTTCAGATTATGATCGTATTTTATGTTATTATTTATATATATTATTAGAGTTCTAAAAAAAATATAGATAATTATTCTATGTTAACTGTATAAGAGCTATACCCTTCTAATGTCCCTCTATCTGACAGTCGTCAGAACCCCGTTGGTTTTGGGAAAACGGGGTTTCTGGCCGTTCCCCTAATTTGACCCCATTAGTTAATTTTATTAGGGAAGCGCTCATTGTACACGTTATAGCTTTAGCAATGTTAAGATCTTTGTGAAAACTCTTGTCCGGAGGTAGGTAGGATCACCGTCATTATTTTCTATGGCAAGCAGCATTGTTTTGTTTCGGCTAGGGAGAGAAACTGAACGGATATAAGCCCTAGACAAAGAAACATTCCATCAGAGATAACAGTAACGAAAAAAAGAAAAATGTATTGGCATGACTTTCCTATATTTTTCAATACAATTTTGACTTCCCGGTCTGTTAAAATAATGTCGTTGAAGTTATACTAAATGCTTTGAACGCGATTGCTACATGCTGATACACGGTGTAAACGTCCCCTTCACGAAGCTTCAACCAAGCATTTTGTACATCAGACTAACATCCATATTTAAAGAGCCTTCCCAAATCCATTTTTAAACAAAGTGGACCGTTTTTGCCATGATAACAATTGAAAACATCCACCAAATCGTATTCCTAAATTTTCTTGGCCATAATTGGCATATCTTCGAATAAGGTACCTCCTCTAGCTATCTGTCTTTGTCAAATTCATAGTTGCATCCTGCTTCAATCAATGCTAAAGATGTCATATGTAACTTTAATCAATGTTAAAGATGTATATAATTTCTTTATCATTACATATTTACATTATTTACAAACTACAAATATATCTAAAATAATAATAAAATATGTACAAATATCAAAATTACAGGGCGTCAAAAAATTCGTCCACATCGCTGTCAACAGGAAAAGTGCCCAGAACGCTGGCCGCATTGCCACGTTGGATGGCAATGCTGATTCTTTGGGCAAAAAAAAGGCCAGCCTTCTGGTCACGTGAAGAGTCGACCAACCGTTTAGCGATATCTCGATACAGAAGGTGGGCACTCGGGCCCCATGGCCCTAGTGTTTCAACCCCAAACGGCTCAAACACATAATTACCAATTAAGTTATTGTATTTGCGCCGTTTAAGGTTTTCAGCACCTGCAGCAGCAGCCCCAGCGCAGCTCACCGTGCTAGGAAGATGGGATGGCGCAAGGGTGTCGACGCAAGTCGCATCCCACACCAAAGGCCTACCCAACTTCCATGGCATTATGGTCATGCCATCTGGTCTCTTCCCATCGACGCGTGCCAAGCCATTGGGTTCTAAGACAGCTGGCACCCCGGCGGTGGCAAGAGCACGACGAATAAGATCATTAATGCTAGCGTGCCGCGCTATCCGACCTGCACTCTTACTGCAGGAAAGGCCATGGTGTCCGAGGCCGTCGACTGCTTCACCACATCGACAGCGATGTGGAGCCCCGCAAGGAGCGCCCAATCGCAGACATGTAGCGAGCCGGAATGTTGTGTCACCTAGCATAGTGCCTATGTTAGGTGACGGTAGTGCCTGAAGCCAGAGACCCGACTCCCACTCACCCACAGCCAGCAGGCGGGCACGCTCAGCAGTATTGGTAGACGTATTAATAAGTTTATTCCGTACCAACCTGCAGAGCGGCTCATCCCACTGTCTCTGGGAAAATGGGTTCTCGGGCCGATCCGTATCCGGGCAAGCCACTTTCCAGGCGTCCTCTGCGTCCGCCAAGCACGGCACTTCCGAATCAACCAGGGAGAGAGTTAAAATCTTCCTGGTTAGCTTTTCAGTGCTGTGGACAGACGACAGGAACGCCGGTAAGCTTACACTAGAAATTTTGCGGACGCCGAGGCCACCAAAACGAATTGGTAGGGTAGCTTGCAGCCACGCTCGGTCGTCCAGGGCCACATTAAGAATGGATGTTAATGTGTTGCGAATAATTTGGTCAATTTTGTCCAAAAGTTCTGGTTTCGTCCAAAGAGGCGAAGAACGGAGAAAATACATAAAATTTGGACCAAAACAGCAATATCTGATAAGGGTGAAAGCCGAATGTAGGTTAATTTTGGAGAGTCGATCCGAAATATCAGTAAAATGTTTGATTTTCTCTTCGATGAAAGATGAAAAACTTTCTTCTAAAACAGGTGAACCTAGGAGGTGCAGGGAACTTTTTTCTAAAATTTTGATTTGTGGGGCTATTGCATTAAATTTATCAATAGTCGATTGTCTGTCAGTCACGTCAGAGAGGTAAATTTCGCACTTTGAGGGGTTAAGGTCCAGGCCAATAGATTTAAATTTTTGTTTGAGGAGTTGAAGGTCATGCAAAACGGTGTCAACATCACCTCCTAGCGTTCCATCATCTAAATACCATACGTTAAATTTTGAATTTAGTTGTTCGATTATGGGATGAATAGCTAAACTGAAAATGACAGGCCCGAGAGGGTCACCTTGTTGGCAACCAACTGCAGATTCCAAAACGTTGTCCTTGTATAATAATTTTGATGGATGCCTATAACATTGCCAGATAAAACCATAAATTTCGGGTAGATTTTTTTTAACTTCAGCCAACAAAGTGTCCCTATTTACGGAATTGAAAGCGTTTTTGACGTCAACCTTGAGAATGACCTCACCTTTCTTTGCGTTAAGAAAAGAAGATAAGGCATGTACGGCAGCCTCACAGCCCCCTCTAGAACCAAAACCAAGTTGAAGGGGCTGAAACTTAGTTGCAAGCGTTTCGCTGTACAGCTTGCAACATATTTTGGCTGCCATACGCCTGTAGGTGCAACCGACGGCAATGGGACGGATGCCGCCGTCCTTCTTGCGCAGGGCACATAAGTTAGCCCCATACAAGACATCGACGACGGCATCGTTCACACCGCCGGAGAGCATTAAATTGATTAGAACCGCAAGCTCCTTCAAGAGCGACTCACCAGCTGCCCCGGCGCCCGAACTCAACAAATCTTTTAAATGTTGTGGAGTCAGTCCGTCGAGACCGCCGGCAGAACCACTCCGGAAAGAGCTTACGGCTGCGATCAACTGTGGGGCTGTAATTTTGATAAAAGGTGAATCCTGAAGGGGGTCGGGGTGGACGGGTGTGTCGGGAAAGGTGAGACCAGCCGCAGGCGCTGGATGTTTGCTCTCCAGGGCTGAAATAGTCTCTGGAGAGCAAGGCGCCACCACATCACTGCTGAACAGTATTCTGGCCGCACCTCTTATGTCACCCTCACTTAGTTTAGATTCCACATGACCACAAACGCCTTTCTGTGAAAAGTTATTGAAGAACGGTAATTTGGAATCTAAAATACGGGCCGAATTGTTGCAGTTTTCTTTAATTTGTGATGTCAATGATTTTTGAGTAGCCAAATTTTTTTGGACATGCAGAATCCTGTAAGGGAAGGTGAGTAATTGCTCCCAAGCATGTTGTGAGTTCTCCTGGGTCGCGAGACGGACACATCGTGCTAAACTCAGTGCAACAGAGTGTCTCGCGCCCCGAGGAACTCTCTTTAGGACCGGGGTGGAATTTTTGAATTTGGACAATGTTTTCCACAAAGTTTGTTCCAAAGGTGAGGATGTCGGGCATGTGGCTAGGGGGCACAAAGGTACACTATGAGGTTTGTGGACCTTGCCATAGTGTATCTTAAGCCCCCGTTCGCCTTTAAAAAAACGAGCCTGGGAGCAATGAGGGCATCTTACCAGCTGTACATCCAGTGATGTGACAGGTTGACTGGCACTAATTATTCCGGCGTCGCTACAGCCGGCGCTGAACATAAAATAAAAAAATGGAATAAACTAAAACTTACCAACTAACACAAAGTATAAAAAAAAACACACTTAAAAAACATATTTACAAATAAATAATAATTTCCTAATGACAGTTGCCGTCAGAGAGGAGCGGCGCAGTCGCGCTGACGACCTGGAACGCCGCGCTGACCACGCCGTCATTCTAGTGGAGCCCGGGGCAATGCTTCGCGAAGGGGTGTCGCGTTGCGACCGAACTTCTGGCTGTGTGGTTTTTCTCTTCTCATAAGCAGAATTATATTCGTTTTTTGGGTTTTGTTTGGCTGTGGCAACGGCTGTCAAACACTCTATTGAGAAATAGTTTGAAACTAGCCGGCGCGCTTGAAAATCTATAAGAATTTAAAGCAGATGGTATTTTACTCGTCTCCCTACATGGGAGGAGCTAGATCTTCAATTGTAATTAATTAATAATCTTATTATATTTGTTTTTTGGGTTTTGTCTTGTGACAACGGCTGTCAAAGTCATATGTATATATGTATATAATGAATAGTTTTTCGGTACTTCAAACTTGACAGATGAAAAGTAGGCGTTGATATGTCAATTTATAAACAAACAGGGTGAAATTTATGCGTGGTTATTATAGTTACACAACTTAAGTTCAGTTCATGACTAAGAATACCAGTGTAATATACACTACGCAAAAAAGAAAAATTGGAAATCTAATTTTTTTTTGGTGTGCTATATCCTTGCTATTTAGTCTGTACGTGAATGCACTGATCGAGCGGCTCAGCAGCACACGTGTCGGTTGTTTTATTGATGGAGTTTGCTTCAATAATTTAAGCTATGCAGACGACATGGTGCTGCTGGCCCCCTCGGTCGGTGCGCTCCGTAAGCTTCTCGATGTTTGCGAGTCATATGCTGCTTCTCATGGCCTTGTATATAACGAAGGCAAGTCAAAATACATGGTCTTCAAGTCCGGTGCCAGGTGTCCCTCCACCGTCCCTCCTGTTTTACTGAACGGTGTGCAGCTGCATAGGGTGTACTCTTTTAAATACCTGGGCCACTTGGTGACGGACGATTTGAGGGACGACGTGGATATGGAGAGGGAGCGCAGAGCATTGTCGGTTCGGCACGGCACGGCGGTTCTTCCGATGTACAGCCCCAGTCAAAGTCACGCTGTTTAAAGCATATTGCATGTCGCTGTACTCGGGGAGCCTGTGGTTCAGCTACACCCTTAAGGCCTACTATGCTCTGCGGATCCAGTATAACAACGCGTTTAGGGTACTGTTGCGTCTGCCTCGGTTTTGTAGCGCGTCATCTATGTTCGCTGAGGCTCGTACCGACGGTTTCAATGCTGTACGGCGTAAGAAAGCGGCCTCGCTGCTAAACAGACTCCGTGGCAGCCCCAACAGCATTCTGAGCGCCATAGTCGGGAGGCATGACAGCCCGTTGGTGAGGTGTCTAGTCACCTGTACAATGTCTATGTTTTCGATTAAGTACTAACATAGGTTAAGAATATTGTTACTAACCCAATGGATCTTTGTTATCTGATTAAATAAATGAATATATATATATATATATATCACTTTTTAGGGTTCCGTACCCAAAGGGTCAAACGGGACTCTATTACTGAGACTTCGCTGTCCGTCCGTCCGTCTGTCACCAGGCTGTATCTCATGAACCGTGATAGTTAGCCAGTTGAAATTTCTACAGATTATGTATTTCTGTTGACGCTATAACAACAAATAATAAAAACAGAAAAAAATAAATATTTAAGGGGGGCTCCCAAAGTTTTTTTTTTTCGTTTTTATAAACAATGGTACGGAACCCTTCCTGCGCGAGTCCGACTCGCACTTGGCCGGTTTTTACAATAGTGCTTAATATAACGCACTTAAAACAAGGTGCTGATGATAGATGAGATATAAGTGCAGCCAGCATTAAATAGAAAGGAGGTATTTAAAATAAAAGTAGTGTGAAAAAGTGGTTTGATCTTCAATATCTCCGAAACTAGAAGCTTCCAAGCTACCAAAAAATGTATTACAATGACGGGAAGAACTTAACGTAGCCTTTCAGCTACGGGTTAAGGGTGTGTTTATACCCTTTAAAAAACACCACCTGGCTATATCTAATCATCTTTCTTAATGTTATCTGAAGCAAAATTTTGCAACTAAATTACTTTGCAAGGCATAAAAAATCCTTATATTTCATCTAAACCTAGATGTTTAGTAAAACACTAAAATATTTAAATCAGAACCGGTCTACTTATAAAATATGAATTCGTGTGAACAGCGGGTGCTCTGAAATTCCCCACTTTGACCATGGGAATATCCAGCGGTAAAGTTTTAAGGGCTGAAAAACCACTAGATGAAATGCTACTGAAATATGCATGTTTGCGGCACGTTATCAAATCTGTGTGAACTGTCGTGAGGGATGCTTTAGTCGTTACTGATGGGATTAGTCAATGAATGTTTGATAATATGGAAAGGTTTCAGGTTTTATGAATGCGATACGACATTGAAAAGTTTTGTGTTGAATTTTGTATTATTCATTATGATCGAAATGTTTACAAGTTTTGTGAAAACGAACTGGACTTTTGTGGCAAGCGTGAATTAGTATATTATCAAGGTATAGTTTTAGTTTTACACGAACCTCGAGTCGATATACCAGTAGCTTTTTGGACGGCACGGTTGGCGCAGTAGTTGAGCAATCAACTGCTGCGCTGCGGGTCGCGGGTGCGATCCCCGCACGGAACAAATATTTGTGAGGCCTACAGATAGTTGTACCGGGTCTGGCTGTTTGTTTATGTGAGTTTAAATGTTTGTAAACGCACCCACGATACAGGAGAAATTCCTAGTGCGAGGCAATGTTTTTTTTTAAAAAAGCAAAACTGCTCTATGTAAGTGTAAAACACTTTCGATATTGAACTGTAGTTATCAGCACTTAGAGTCTTCTTCATTAGTTCTTGAATAAAATCTTCCTTCTCCGGTGGAGCGATCAGTTTCGAATTCCATTCACCCGCTGGTGAGGTTTTATTTCGTACTGACTAAATTAATTGGATCTAATTTTGCTTTTCTAAGTAAGCCAGGTATTGTGTAAATGCCAGCACATTCAGCCAACAATAAGGAACTCTGAAATTACAACCCTAAAAACAAAATTTATAAACAACCCGTTTTCAAGAATTCAATTCCAACTTTGTCACAGTTTGCTCATACAACATTCTCCTACAAACAATGGTCCATACATTCCATAAACAAGTTTGACATTTGACGAACGAACATATTCCACGAACATGTTTTGTTGTACAAATATGAGTTTCAATTAGTTTTCGAACAATTAAATGGAGAAACGATTGTACCTACAAAGAGAGACTTTAACAAAATAGTGTAGTGTGTCGAGTGGGCAAAGACTAACAAACATGAGTATTGTCATGCCGAGTATAATGAACCGACGTTATTAGTACATTTTGTTAGGTTTGCAACACAACTGGAACAGCTAGAATGCTGAGTACGAATAAACATTGCAATTAACCTATCAGTCAGCCATAAAAACAGCGATCATACCAAAAATCACGCAAAGAAGCATAGGCTTGTCAAGCGCTCTACAGTTACCTTTAAGAATGCTAGGCACTATATTTGCTTAGGTGTAACTTTAAAAGACGTTCTTGTCAAGCCAGGATCTATTGGAAACCATGGTGCAATCTGCCTCATATATTGTACCGACACCTATTTCCTTCGCTAGGATTTGTGGTGCTAGCTAGATTTACTACTGCTTTTGTTGTAAGATGTATAGACCCAATACAATGTAACTTCCTATATTGGTACTTAATTTTACGTGTTATTGACTGCTAGAAAATGTGTATGGCTTTAAGATCGCCTCTACATTAATTGTGTGCTTAAAGTATTCCTAAAAAGATGAGTCTTCTGTCTAGAGCGGATTACACCAAGGTCACAGAAAGTTATCAGCACGTCTTCAAGAGCTGTCAATATTCAGTGCCAATATTCTATAGCCATGTCTCTGAGATGAGACCGCGTTCAGTGTCAATGGTGAAATTCACCTACCCTATGCAGACAGAAACGGAAACATGCTCGCGTAATTTACTGGCGGTATTGAAAATAGGACCGTATTACCATTATCTAAAGTAGAAAATGGCATGAATATCGCCGCAGACACCAAGCGTCGCCTCAAGTATGCTCGCAACTCGGTCGCGCGCCTTTAAACAATGATAATATCCTATTTTTAATGCAGCCAGTAAATTGCTTGCGCATTTTTCCGTTCTGTCTGAACTGACCCTTAGACGTTGGAGCCGATGTCTGTGTGTTCTTGTCTTGCCTTTGTTTAAATAATGATTAAATTTTCATAATAAAATTCTTCGTGGCATAATCAGAGATTGCAGCTACTCCAGTCACGAACTTCCACCTGACAGAAAATCTATACTAGTACAGATAAGTCCACTTACCACCAAACATAGGTAAGTATACGTAGTCATAGAAGTAAAAACTCATGACCATTACAAATATGATTGCTATTGGTGCACCTTCAGCTTAACGACTGTTTGCGTTACGACTCCCCCCGGTACATAAATATTGGCGCGGACGGTTCCAAGTACACTACTACGCTATTTACGATTCGTTCCAATAATGTAATTGTTTTAGAGCCTGTTTTCATATTAATATGCTTTTAGCCGATAGTGCAAATTATTTGATTATGATGTGTTAGTATTGACGTGGTTTAGTGCGGTAATCATTTTTGATATTGTCGTGTATGGCGAGTGCTTTATTAGTTATTAGGCTGTTACTTTTTGTAATGTTTATGAGGGAATTTTGGTGATTTGTGGTGATGTATGTGCGTTGTTTAACAACACTTATTTAGGTAATTTGATTTAATCTTTCTTAATACAGTTGCTCAAAAAGTGGCGTATTGCAGGGACGTATAGCGTTCGGGATGTGGGCTATTACACACTCGAGCTTTTTCTTTACCTTTTCCGAACTCGTGCGTTCTCTTTCCCAACTGTCAAAATAAAGTCTATTAAAAAGAAAAAAAACCAACTAAGGAGTTTTTACAAAAAAAAAATCATAGAAGTTTTAAAGATTCATGCAAATATTTCTAAAAAGAAGCTACTAATTTGTTTCAATATCAGATTTAATCATCATCATCATCATTTCAGCCCAAAAGACGTCCACTGCTGGACATAGGCCTCCCCCAAGTGTCACATTGACATTTTGGGGGGTTTTGCCATAATCGCCACGCTTGGCAGGCGGGTTGGCGATCGCAGTACGGTCGTTACAAAAGCACAGGGAAAGCTGCTGCCCATTCTCTGGCAAATCCCTTAGTCGCCTCTTACGACACCCACGGAAAGATATGGGATTTCGGATTTTCAGATTTAATGATTTGATTCAATGAGTTAGGTTAGGTTTCAACCCTCACCTTCGGCTGCGCCTCGGCTCGGGTAGACATTTGTCGGAACTCTTTGCAATGACAGGCTTTCCGCACTCGCAATGAAATATACTATTCTTACTTTCTGTAAAGGTGGATCCATAATTGGGAACCGTGCACATTTTGCACCTTGAACAGCTATGGAAACGTTAAACTGACAGAAAAACGAACACTTCGGGAAACCACGTCATAAACATTATTGTTGACATTGGTGTTTATAAATACAGATCTTAGCTTAGATGAATAAAGTGCTATGTTTAAATTGATCATCATCATTTCAGCCGTAAGACGTCCACTGCTGGGCATAGGCGTCCCCCAAGTGTCGTCACATTGACCGGTCCCGTGCGACTCGCATCCAGCGGATCCCGCAACCTTCACCAGGTCATTGGTCAACCTAGTGGGAGGCCTTCCAACGCATCGTCTTCCGGTTCGCGTTCGCCATTCCAGAACTTTTTAGATGTTTAAATTACAAATTAATTAAAAACGTGAATACTACACAACTACCTCTCGAGACCATCTACAAATAACTAGATCTTCAAATTTTAAACGTTCGTGGATGTGCGCTGGTGGGGATCCGCCTCGAAATAAGGCACGGAAAAGATAAAAAAGAAAAGCCGATCGCTGAATATAATTTCTCAAAGTATTCAGATCTGCAGAAAGCTATGGTACAAACGAAGTCACATGAGAATTATCATTTGAATGATTCAAAAGTCTTGCTCCTTTAGAAACCACATCACAAAGACATGCAGTTTCAATAAACTACGCCATTCAAAGAGTCAACATACAAACTGCGAATGTAAATATAGTTTTAAAATCAGGATCCAGGTGTGATGAATAATTCAGGCGACGCAGTGGCAAGAGCGAGCGATGCTTCAATATTAAATCTTTGACATCGATGCGCTGAAAACAATGTTCTTATGCCGAGGGAAGATTTAAAATCGATTTGAGATAACGTTTTATATTTCATCATTCTTCTACCCTTATTCAAATTTAATTGGAGTCAGCTTAGCATGTCGTCACATTCTATACTTCTCTATTATTTGTAATCTCATCAGACACCTCTTTTCTTGCCATAACATGGATTATTCCAGAAATCCCCAGCGACAAATCCCCACCAGTGGGGATCGTTACTTTTTTTTCCAGAAATCCCCACTAGTTATATAAACTGAGCCTAGTGGGGATTTTTGGAAAAATAAGTAACAATCCCCACCAAGTAGTTTCTAAATTATTAAACAAAAATTATTAAATTATCATAATCAACTTTCATTATAAATTGTTTGCATTGAAACGAAAACGAAGCATATTTACAACTACACACACCGGCAAAATTAGGGGAACACAATAAAAAGTAAATGTATTTTTGAGATGAAATGTTTTCTAATTTTTTTTTAACGTGTATTTGTTTATTTTATGAAAGAAAACAACAAAATGTGGGGTTGTTAGAATTAATTGATAGAGAAGTGTTAGATTTAATAAAAAAGTGAAAAAATAAGAGTTAATAGCGTGTGTTACCTCCACGCGCTCTTCTTAGGGCTTGAATACGTCTACCCATGCTCCTGATGACACCTCCAATCATTTTCTGAGGCAAAGTGTCCCATTCTTCAACCTGGCTGGAATTCTTTCTCGGACCCTTTGTCCAATCAAGTCCCAGACATTTTCTATTGGATTCATGTCTGGTGATCGTGCTGGCCAGTCCATCTGCGTTAAACCGGTCTCACGCACTATGCGCTCATTGTGGGTGCGTGCGTTATCGTGCATAAACACAAACTTTGAGCCTATGAATGGAGCAAAAGGGATAACATGGGGATCTAAGATCTCAGTTATGTACTTGTGTGCAGTCAGAGAACCGCCATCAATGATGACTAGAGCTGTGCGTGCCGTTAAACTTATACCACCCCACACCATTACAGACCCTCCACCGTAAGACGTTGTTTCGGAAAAATTAGCTTGATTGTTAAGTTCTCCTTGATATCTCCACATCCTCTCCCTTCCATCAATGAAATTTACGTAGAAACGGCTTTCATCAGAGAATAAGACTCGACTCCACTCATCGGACCAATTTTGATGCTGACGGGCGAACGCTAATCTGGCTACTCGATAGCTCACCTCAACTTTTGGCGCTTTTGCTGGCGCGTATGACTTCAAACCAACTTCATTTAACCTTCTCCTCACTGTTCGTTCACTAACATGTACGTTAACGCACTTCACCAAAACATTTCTGGTCTGAACAGCCGTTTAACGACAATTTCTCCCTCCAAAGTTTGCACCCTTATAAAACGACCGTCTAGGACACTGGTTGCACGATTTCTGCCTTGTCCTCGCCTGCGCACGTAAGATCCTGTCTGTCTGTTTCGTTGCACGTTACGGTGGATCACGGATACTGAAACACCCACTTGGTGGGGATTGTTACTTTTTTTTCCAGAAATCCCCACTATATAACTAGTGGGAATAATCCCCTAACGGACATCCTTCACACAGTACATCCATCGTTTCTTTTATTACTTTTTAGGATTCCGTACTCAAACGGTCAAACGAGACCCCTATTAATTAGACTTTGCTCTCCGTCCGTCCGTCTGTCACCAGGCTGTTTCTCATGAACCGTGACCATGTAACGATTGTAAATTTATTTAACAAACTTGTGCTCTTTCTATTCATTTGAAAGTGGCCTTTTTCCCTCTGTATTGTCTCAAATATAAAGGTAGTGATGTGGTGAAAAAAATTCTAAAGATACTATTTTCCTAGACGGTTTGGTTTATTCGTTGTTTGTGTTTACAAGATTTGGGTGGGAACGTGTGCGTATAAGGACGTGGACGGATCAAAAGAAATATGGCAGTATCGTTTCTGCCAGCCTCTATTGATAAAATAGTGGGTTTATAATTTTAGGTATAAGGAATGTGTTCAGAGGCATTTAGAATATCGTTCATCTGAATCCCCGCACTAACAATACTGTCGTCTTTCCCCGGCGGCTGAGCGAAGCGATATCACCCTTCAAGAGAGCTCTACTGGCGGCATCCCAACACTCATTATTTACTACTGAATCACTATCCACTTATATATACCAGGCAGGCTTAGGCTTATCTTTTATACGAAGAGAATACTTGCCTTTTTTCTCGCAAATAATCCTATTAAATTAGTTATTGGAGTGTGGTCTTTCTTTGTATTGTTGTCTGGCAGATTTTTGCTTTCCAAGTTAGTTCAGTTTTTGTTTGAAGAACCGAATGTCATCGATACAAAAAAGTTGTGTGCAGCAGACTTGTGTAGTGAACGTAGTAAGAAAAGTAGCAATTTTTGTAAAATAAAACTCAAACAATCCTGAGAACGAACTGAAATTGTATGAATATGAATTTACACTCTTCGAGTAGCCATAGGTCATCATCTACCTAGCCTTTTCCCAACTATGTTGGGGTTAGCTTCCAGTCAAACCGCATGCAGCTGAATACCAGTATTTTACAAGGCGACAGCTATCTTACCTCCACAACCCAGTTAGTACTGGGTAATACGATACCCCTTGGTACGACTGGTTGTCAGAGTTACAGGCCACTGACTTACTATAACGACTGTCAAATATCTACAAATGACAGCCGGGTCCAACGGCTTAACGTGCTTTCCGAGGTACGGAGGAATCACAGTATGTTATGGGATACCCATTCATGGACCAGCCTAGGCAAGCGCGGCTTAATCAAAGATTAAGATGGGCCTGAGTGGAGGTACCATATATAGCTAAGAACAAAAAAAAAATTGCTTTAATTTCCATACACAATTTTGTTTGGATTAACTAATGATTAGTGTTACATATTTGACTTGTAGTGTAAATGTTAGTAGTAAAATGTTTCTTGATTTATGTATGTACGTTATTTAATTTATTATGTACAAGGACCGCTAGCAGTGTCGCGGTGAAAGCCTCCTCCAATCGTTTCCATGCTATTCTGCCTCTAGCTACTCTATTCCAAATTTTACCTACTATTTTTACAATATCGTCGTTATAGGTAATACGTTAATAGGTTAAAAAAAAAAAAAATTACTTACAGTGGCTATAAGCTAAATCATTAAGAGAACAGAATAGATAAGTAAATGGCAAACAAGCCACCCATGCTTTGTTGTTTTTTTTTGGTGGTAGAGGTTTGATCCTCTACCACCAAAAAAAACAAACTTCCAGCACAATTTATTCCCTCACCAAAACCAGTCCGGACGAGAACAAGACAAGACAAGGCCGAAACATGCCAGAGTCGTAGCAAAATGGAACATATTACACACAGTGACACTTCAGCAGTTTGTGAGTTATGTCTTGCAAGCCTCTGGACTATAATCTGCTTTATGACATAAAATTGCAAACAGTTTTGGTACCTTTCCGTTTCAAGGTTGGAAATTGAAGGTTTTGCTCGGTTTTTGTTTTGATGTGTTCTTTTGAGTACGCATTAATTTCTGATTGAGGTGCTACAAGTTAGCTAAAGTTTTTGCGAATAAATATATTATTATCTCTGAGGCAAAAATTTGTATCGTACTATCTTTGTCTGATAAGTGGGCAGATTATTAAGTTGCTAAGGTTTCTGATTAGGCTAGTCTTTGTAGCTTAGGTCTAGACATTTCTTATGATGTTTTAAACTAATTTCAAATCTCCAGAGCTGTTGGTTTTTTCGCTGCGTATGAATACTCTCGATGAATTTATTAGCATTTCCGCCAATATCTTTCATTACATTTATTTCAATAAATCTTAACTATTTATTAATTTTCGTCTGCGATTTGAATATGACAGAGCCTCGATATCCTTCATGGATTAATGCATTAACACCTCGTCTAGCATTTCACCCTGATCAATTCTATTTTACTCCTTTTGTTCGCACCCAGCGTCCTGGATCTTCATTAGTGCTGCATCGATGAACAGATCTTAGAAATCAGTTTTATCACTGTAGGTTGATGGTACAATTATTATATCTGTAGATAGTGCTACTGCTCATTGCTGCATGAATTGATGAGTCTGTGAGGTTAGGAAGCAGGATTTGCAGAATTTAGATGGGTGACTATTCCGAGATCTAGCGCTCTGGATGGGATACGTACATCGTTTGTACACTTTGAATTCTGGCGATTGACGATGTATTAACTAGTGGATGTCAGTTTGGATTTAGGGAAAAGCACCAGTATTTGTCGTTTTTTAAATATTTTGGTGTTTGTAAGTGTATATAGGGTACATTGGTCTTTCTGCAAAACCCTTTGTACCAGTAAAAACTCATTCTAAGGAAACAAAAGCAAAAAATAATAATTAAGAAAGTGTGTCTTGGTTTCGAGGAAGGATTGTAAATTTTAGTTCCGCGATTTTGCACATCGAATACAATATTGATTGATTAAGCTATTCCCAAACAGAGGACACACACCCCAAAAGTTTCCATATAGAGTACAGAGAATAAAATAATTTGAAACACAGCTGAGTCGTGCATTCAATTCCTTTAGATCACACCATATGGGCTGATTAGATATTCATTGGATCCGCTTCGGTGCAACCGCCCTCCGTGTTCGAGAAAATTCGAGAACCACCAGAATTTCTTTGATATGTGAGCGAAATATTTATTGCATTTCACGATTTAAGCGAAAATGGGTGAATGGTTTCGGAGTTGATTCTTTGAACATTCTGATGATCAAAAACTCCGTATTGAACCCACTCGGTGTGATAACGGCCCACACACTCTTACAGATACTGTCGCTCCATGTAAAATACTGGTATTCAGCTGCATCACGTTAGACTGAAAGGCGACCCCAACATGGTTGAGAAAAAGCAGGTAGATGATGAACATTCCGAGAAACCGCTTTCGAAAAGAAGATGCAGATGACCATCTTACAGTGACGAAGTCTGTGTCCTAGTCCCTAATCGTCATACAATGTTCCCACTGCTGGGACACAAGTAACCTTCCTCTGAAAAAGGGGGAAATACATAATCGTTGTTTTTCCCCCTTTTTTTGTTTTTCCCGTTGGTAGATATCTCATTAGAATTTGTTGGTTCTAGGAACATGACCATTTGCTCACGATGTTGCTCTTAACCGTTTTGAGAGTAGCAGTAATAAAATAAATTACACAAAGTTAAGTTCTGCCTGGATCCCAACTCCACTACGTCAAGTAAATAGGAGCCTGTTCCACGACTGGATATAATAGAAGCCAGCCAAACCGAATATACCGGCTCTAAAACATCATAAAAAATTCCACCACCACTATCTAGCTTTGTATTCACAAGCTTCCGCACTTAGCTTGTATCTCGGTATACCTTCAGAGAGGTATACCTGTCTCAGTGTGGTAATCATGTATTCATTGGCTTCGAGTGCTCAGAGCGGTGTCAACTCAGCTCCCTCTGAAATGTTTCTACGTGGAGTAGGTACTGGGGTTGAAATTGGGGCCAAAAAGGCATGAGTGAATTTTTTGTTGAGATCATTAGCTCGATTGATTTTCAATAGGTAATTTTTTCGTTGTCTAAATACGTAGGTATATAGCGTTGCTGGTAATTAGTGACCAATACTTAAAAACGTGATTATACTAATAATAACAAACAACTTTACCGAAAAAATTTTTTTTTACTCTTTCCCTTTTATCACAAGCTGATAGGCCAGAGGCGCGCGTGCGCGAATTTGATACAGCTGTTGTTTTGTTGTGATTAAAGTGAATGAGTATAAAGGCTCTTACCCGCTGCATCGGAATTACTTATGATATGTGGCACCAGATTTAATTAGATTAAGAAAACAGACGTCGGCGATCCGTCAACGTCTCGTTACGCACCACTTTCCTTGACAACTACCCAAGTCAATATATGGCTACCCGCAACGACTTGACGTTCCGCCAGAGAGTTTTGTAGACCGCTTCTCTCTCGTCTGTGGTAACAGTTTAGTTTGCAACGTGAATCATATGAAGCCTTTTTGCAAAGGCGCCAACACGGCCAGACTGACATACGACCGTCCTCGGGCGTTATTGTATTCCTGGAACAAACAATGTCTAATCACCAAGACATCCGCTCTTCCATCCTGACAAACTATGACACACATTACTCTCATCGTAATTGTAACTGTATCAGACCAAAAGAAAGCGTGCGTTCTTTCGATCACTCACGGACCAGACGGCATTTTTCTCCTAACAAGAAAGCGCGTGTCCTTCCGACCACTCATGGACCGGACGGCACCTTTCCCCCAGCAAGAAAGCGTGTCTCCTATCGGCCACTCGTGCACTGGACGGCACCTTTCCCCCAGCAAGAAAGCGTGTGTCCTTTCGACCACTCATGGACCGGACGGCACCTTTCCCCCAGCAAGAAAGCGTGTGTCCTTTCAAACACTCATGGCCCGGACGGCACCTTTCCCTAAACAGTTAACACCTGGACCGGACGAGTGCATCCCTTCAACCAATCCGTAATGGATCTGACCCGGACGACACTCTCCTTTCGGCTATACCAACGTTTGAACCGGACAACTGCGTCCCTATGACCATACCAGTGTACGGGCCGGACAACAGTGTCCCCTCGACCAACGTCGTCACAAAAACATCATAAACCGGGCACCTGCGTCCCTTCGATCATCGTAAACCATGAACCGGACAACAGTGACATTTCGACTAAACACACTTTCTTTTCGACTGAAACTTGAGGACCAGACAAGCGCGTAACTCCAGATGTCAAAGAACTTTTACAAATTACGCCAGCATCTAATAATTCCTGAACTTATTGGCCGACAACCTATTTTATCGAAATATCGTCTATTTTATTGGTACTGGAGATCTCCATCGTGCATTTTAAATCATAACCTCCGATGCCAGTAAGATTTACTTATTATGATGTCACCCATAAACCAATTAAACAAGGCATGTTTAAGCAATGAGTCAGATGACCTACTTATCGAAAAGAAAAGAAACGGTCTCACCCGATGATATTGTGAGGGTACCCTCTTGATGATATGTGCTCGCAGGTTTGAACGCTTTCTTTGTTGCTTGAAAAAATCATTGGTTATGTTCCTCACTTGGCTTTACTTTCGTGGAGGGCGCGATTCTTTATCCCACTTATGATAAAGGCTCTTACCCGCTGCATCGGAATTACTTATGATATGTGGCACCAGATTTAATTAGATTAAGAAAACAGACGTCAGCGATCCGTCAACGTCTCGTTACGCACCACCTTCCTTGACAACTACCCAAGTCAATATATGGCTACCCGCAACGACTTGACGTTCCGCCAGAGAGTATTGTAGACCGCTTCTCTCTCGTCTGTGGTAACAATTTAGTTTGCAACGTGAATCATATGAAGCCTTTTTTGCAAAGGCGCCAACAAGTATAAAGAAAATGTTTCTTTGGGAAAGCTGTTTGTTATCATGAGTATAATCCAGGTTTAAGTATCGCTCACTAATTACCAGGCACCCTATAAAAAGACAAAGAAGAATGCCGAAAAAATAGTTGATATGGAATGTCAGTCATTTACTCGTCGTTACTGTGTCCATCTAAAAATTTTTATTTTATTCGAGTTTGTCAGGTATTTTTGAATAGGCTATAAAGAAATAAAAAAGTGCGCTATATAAATAACAGCAACTCATATTTACATATTTTTACCGTAAAAATATAACGTTAAACATTAGCAGTATAAATAAATATTACTTATTGCTATAGCAAAATAATATTACTTATTGCTATATCAATAAGTAATATTATTTTGGTTAATTTAAGAGCAATACAACTAACTAACGTTATAATTATATGTAAACATCAGACTTTAAATTTTACGATGCGGTTAACTTCATGCTGAATTTAATAATTATAACGAACGATATTTAAACAATACACGAAAAGTTATCTCTGTAAATAACCAAGTAAAATAACGTAAAGTATGTTATTAAAGTGAAATAATACGTTTACAATGAAAATAATTTCCTTTATGAAGCAATACAATAAGAGAAATAATTGCTTATTCGTAGTAATTCGGACGGGATCTTCCAAATTATGTCTTACAAGGAAACGCTTCTGAGTTTCTAATACTTTACTCGTGCTTTTTGTTCTCAAGGTAAGAGGGCTTATAGAAATAGTAATCCGTTTGAAACCATTTTAAAGGTCCTTGTTCATAAGATGGTTTTTAGGGTTCCGTAAAACGGTACCCTTATAGATTCGTCCTGTCCGTCTGTCTGTCCGTTCGTTATCACAGTAGTTTTGCTCCGAGACTATGGGCCCCACATAGTTGAAATGTGGAGAGTAGGTGCCTTCTATGAACCGCTATACAAAAGTAATGTGAACAAAATTAGGTTTATACACTGTAAAAAAAAACTTTTAACGAAATTGGTTTGAATAAGATTTGATATTTAGTTCTTGAGATATGGGACTTTTTCATCAAACTGCAGCATTAACTTTGGTTTTATATTAACATACTATGGAAAGCAATTTAGTTTTGTTTTTAGTGTACATTTGCATATGAATGAGCGTTCAAACATTGTTATGACATTGTTTGGTGATAAGGAACCCTATGTGTGCGAGTACGACTCGCACTTGGCCGGTTCTTCTTCGGTGCTATCAAGTTGGCAATAGTAATTATTATTAGATACCAGGGACCAACAGTGGCTGAAAACATTGTAAAGAAATCTGAAAGTTCGATGATCGTTATGTTTCTGTATGACTTGTATTAGCATATTACATATACATTGTCCTAATAACATCTTATCGACCTATCGTGGATCCTTAACGTTCACAAAGCATAATGACCGTAATCAGTACTCAATTACAGTCACGAGCACCAACAAGTAAACACGATTATTTAAATATCGTGTTGTACCAAACATAGTATTTTGTAACTCCTATTATTATGAAATAGATCCTATCTCAGAGCTACAATATATATTTCTCGCAAAATCGTTTTTTACCCCCGACCAAAAAAGAGGGGTGTTATAAGTTTGACGTGTGTATCTGTGTATCTGTGTGTCTGTATGTGGCATCGTAGCTCCTAAACGGATGAACCGATTTTAATAAAAGTGGTGCTCAGCCGTTTGAAGATCATCACCTCCTTTCTAGCTAATGAAGGTATACAAACAACTTACACAGGTAGTCTATTTGAAATTTGAAATGTTGTCGCTTGTCACCATGGGCATTGCTGAGGGGGGAGGGGGGCACCACCCTCCCCCATTTCTTATTTTTTAAATTTATGTATATCTTTCCTTGGATTCGTTAATTAGCGAGAAGAGTCGCAACATCGAGAAAATTGGAAGGAAAGGGGGAGGCCTATGCCCAGGAGTAGGACAGTCAAGGCTAAGAAAAAATAATATAAGTTTAAAAAGCATGACAAAAAATATATTAAAAAACCTCTGAAAAGCCAAATAGTTATTTGTTATACAAGAGTGCAAAGTTGCTTTGCACGAGGAGAAAAATCTTTGCACTCGAGTGCAACACGTAACTTTTCATTCCACCTCAGCGAGTAAATGACTAAATGCAAAAAAAAAACGTTTACAATCACAAGATAGGTACACTTTTATTTCAGTTTAGGTATTAATTACTACATTATGACAGGTAAGTATTACAGAATAATCTTTAAATTATAACAAAATATTAGTACGGTATAATTAACAATGACGTGAAAAAATGCCGAACACCAAGAAGGTTCCGAGTCTGAGTTTTTAACAGGAGAAAAATCTTTGCACTCGAGTGCAACACGTAACTTTTCATTCCACCTCAGCGAGTAAATGACTAAATGCAAAAAAAAAAACGTTTACAATCACAAGATAGGTACACTTTTATTTCAGTTTAGGTATTAATTACTACATTATGACAGTAGTAGTAAGTATTACAGAATAATCTTTAAATTATAACAAATAGTCCGGGGCTTTTAGATTTAAACCCTGCATTAAATATAAACAGCGATTTTTTTCTTGAATCGTGTACTTGACCCTAGCTCTTCAAATAATAAAAAAAAATTAAACATTTTCCGAGACCGGATCAAGCTGAAAAAGACGAAAACACGTTTTTGTGAATAAAAACATGGGAAAAAAAGTTAACAGGACAAATTTAGTTACTTTAGGTAAAGAATTGGTGACAGTAATATATTTTTTCAGAATTAAACATTTTCGTCCACGGAAATTACGGTAAAAAAACATTTACGAAATTTTTGGATTGTACTTGGCAAAAATATAAACAGCGGTTTTTTTACATAAAATAACTTAAATTAATATATTACACCGCCAATCAACAAAATTAAACAAATTGTACTACCGGAAGTTACTATTACCAGTTTTTTTACAATAGCGGTTGAGGCAAAAATGTAACAGGGTTTAATTTAGTTTAACTTTCATCTTAAGGCTATTACTAACCTATTTACACGAAAATTAAACACTTTAAAGCAAATCGTGAAAAAAAATCAATTAATGTTTACGTAAAATACGTCTGCAAGCTTTATTCTTGTATTTGGCGCAGCACTTTCATAGGAATTTGATCTTTCCGTAATAGAAATAAGGTGTACAATCGCGTAACTCAATAAAACACCGACTCAAACAACAACACAGTCATACTCACACAATGAACGCAGCGCTTATCTTGTTTACGCACACTAGCACACGCCGTACGCCGCACGCTGCTTAGCATGCATCGTAATTTAATTTTTACTTTGACAATATTAATTATCGCTCTAATTTGTTTAATTTTGGGGGATTAAGGTTTGGATCTATATATTTCTCATTATTAAATGAATTTAAATCCTGTTACATTTTTGCCGTAAGTAGTATTTAAGATTTTTTGATTTTCTTGATTTTCTGTGAAATCCGGAGCAGAATTTGTTTAATTTTCATAATAATAGTTAGACATGGTGATATAAATCATTTTAGCGCAATTTTTGTCCTGTTAATATTTTTGCCTTAAGTACGAAGTCAAATTATAAGATTTTTTTTAAAAAACGAGTGTTCGGTGGACGAAAATGTTTAATTTTCTGACCTACTTGTAGTACTCAATCTGTTCTACAAATACTCCAAATAAACATACCTGTTTATATTTTTTTCCACCAAGTTATATACATATTAGACGTTTTCTTAAAAAAAACATGCACGCGGAGGTGAACTTTTCGCGGGATACAGCTTAGTATACTCTCCTGTCCATACTCTACACATTCAATGAAAAAAATCGCTGTTTTTAATTAATGCAAAGTTAGCCTAATATTCGGCGTAAATTCCCCGGACTAAAAATAATATTACGGTATAATTAACAATGACGTGAAAAAATGCCGAACACCAAGAAGGTTCCGAGTCTGAGTTTTTAACAAATTAAAAAAAAGTTGTATGATATATTCGGCACCATAGAGGTAGCAGTAAATAGGTTTAATGTTTTTTTTTATTTCACAAACTTAGTGCACACGATGTTCTAAATTCAATTTACTTTATCCTCTAGAGAATAAAAACGGCTTTTCCACTCAGATATTGAAGATTAAAAATACTCTTTCCGAGATGGTGGGATGAAAAATAAATTAATCCAAGCGTCGTAGCGTCAGGGGACCGCTAAGAAGACCGCTTAGTACAAGCACAGAACAAAGCGGACCCTCGACGCTACGACACTTGGATTAATTTATTTTTGGCTTTTTAGAGGTTTTTTATGTCGGGGGTTTTTTTAATTTTAAATTTTTAAATTTAGGAAAGCGTATATATGTTTGTGTTCGTGACTGTACACTCATTCATACTAAATAACTGCACTACACTCATCAACATCATCTTCCCGTTTTACTCGGATACGGCGCAACACTACTCTTATTTATTTCCTATTCCCCACACAATTTCATCCAACGCTTCCTTGGTTTTCCTCTCCATCAGACAACATTTATATTCATCACTCTTTTAGCCACATGCGATTTGTCTCTCCTCATCACATGCCCACACCATAACAGTCTTAATAACTCCTCTATACTACTGTACTCTATACCAGTCACTGCAAACCATTTCACTGAACTTTCAACTCTATTCACACCAAAACGAAATTCAATTGTGAATTTACCAATTGTACCAATTTATATCACTTAAGCAGATTCCGTCAAACACTTTAAGACATTTTAATTATGCATATCGGTGTCGTTACGGCCTTAATGCTATATAGCTTGTAACATTTGCAAATTTAACTGGAGTCTAATAAAGAGATTGTGGCAGTGTTGGGCCAGAGAAACGGAGAGATGCGTGGAAAAAGTGAAAATACTGGCATAAAATTCAAAATTGTTAAATCTAAAATAAGAGCACAGCTTTGTAGTCATATTCATCTGCCTAGCCTTTTCTAACTACATATGTTGGGGTCAGCTTCCAGTCTAACCGGATGTAGCTGAATACACGTATATTACATGGAGTGCGACTGCCTATCTGACCCCCACAATACAATTACTACTGGATAATACGATACCCCTTTGGAAGACTGGTTGTTATACTCGGGCAACTGACACAGACACTCACTGTCGTCCTCGTAGCGAGCAACAAACATCACGACTCTGTAGAAGCGCGCTTAGGTGTGGGTAAACTGGTAAGTAGGGCGCGTGATGCCACCTTTGGCGCGCTTGCCGATTCATTTTCTGTCCGTACTAATGACCGGATCCGACAAGTAGTTAAAATAAGTGTGTAGATAGTAGAAAAAGTTTGTATAGAACAGAAGTGATAGAATAGAATCTAATATTATCTAGATTTAGTGTTTGTTGTTTGTGTCTAAAAATGCTGATGTTCAGGTTCTTTTGAATTTGTTACACTTTGGAAATGAAAGATATTTTTGTTGCAGTTTGAAAATGGAAGTCTGAAACTCACTGATTTAAAATATTCATGAATCATTTCAGTCATAAACCATTCACCGCATTACACAGTTGATTCATCAGCACAGTCTATATCTGTGGTTGACGGTTGTCAAAACTGTCATGGCCGTATGAAGTGATTGAGTGATGCTAAAAATATTTACTGGCCAACATTCTTGTCACCGTACGAATTCCAGCTTTTGTGGGAGTTTCGTAGTATACCTACCTTTTTTTGGGATGTGAAATCATCAAATGACCCCTCCCGCTCTGCGCGGAGCGGAAAGGAGTGTCAGACTTGTACTGACTAAAACACATCCAAGTTCCTTATTAACCCTCTGTATTCTAGGGCCACGGTATCTCTTTCGAACAGTCCTGCAGTCCTATACTTACAAATGAAAGTTTGATAATATTAGAGTTAATGTCACTTAAGGGGTTTAGGCTTTGACTTTCAACATAGGAAGTCATCTAAACTGGGTTTGAGGCTTCAATTCTTAACCTAATTTTGAACTTAGATTTTGTTAAACCTCCAGCTGTATAAGTCATCATCTGCCTAGCCATTTCACAAATATGTTGGGGTCGGCTTCCAGTCCAACTAGATGCAGCATATGGGTAGCATACTGGAATTTATAGCAGTATTTTTGATGCATATCTGCCGCCCTCCTACCCACATGTTCTAATTGTTAAAAGAGTCAGTGCACTACTTATGTATTTCAGTAATAAACCAGCCTTTGTACCATTCACTCGTTTGTTTGTTTCGTGATTCCTTAGTTAAATATACATCATTGGCGACGAGATCGGTCTTACCCTCATGCGAAATAATAAGTGCGAAGGCGTTTCTGGGAAATTTAACCACATTTGATTATAAATCATGTGAGTGGTTAATTTATAAAGGACGGTTGACGCAATTTTTGAAAGTCAACGAAGTAAAAGAAGAAAATAAAAGTGCCATTTTGATCACGCATTTATCAGATGACTCATATCGGTTGGTGCGTAATCTGGCATATCCGCAAGATTTGGAGGACCTGGACTTTAAGAAGCTGGTGGCGTTGCTCGATACTCATTTTAAACGGAAGCAATGTTCTTTTGCGGACAAAGCGAAGTTTTACGGGGCGAAAAGGAACTCAGGCGAATCGGTGGGCGAATGGGCGGCGCGATTACGAGGTTTGGCGAGCTACTGCGAGTTTGGATCTGCCCTAGACACGAACCTTACTGATCGTTTCGTCCTTGGCCTGGGATCTGGGCCCGAGCGCGACAAACTGTTTGAACAGGATGCGTCTGCGTTGAGTTTGTCGAGAGCAGTGGAAATAGCAGAACGAGCTGAGTGCGCCAGAGAATCTAAGAATATGATATCTGACACAGCTGTGATTAAAGAGGAGGTAGTGAACAAGATATCGTGCAAAGGTGGATACATGCGGCCGGGCGATGGGAGCGGTAAGCGTGCTGGGAGCGGCGCGAGCGGTGCTCGGGCGAGCGCGCGAGAGGCGCGCGTTTCGACGTCGAGTCGTGATCGCGAGCAATCTTACGAAGATTCTCGTTGTTCGGTGTGCGGATTAAAAAACCATGATAAGGACAAGTGTCGATACAAAAATTATAAATGTCAAAAATGTGGTTTAAAGGGTCATTTAAAAAAAGTGTGTGACAAAAAGCATAAATACGGCCGTGTCCGAGTGAATAACATGGGCAGCGATAATAGTGATACAAACACAGAAGCAAGCTGTGAGGAGTGCCATAATTTTAATATCAGGTATGTGACGGATAGACCGTTATATTTAGAAATTACCGTCGGTGACAAAATAGTGACTATGGAGTTAGATTCCGGCTCTGGCGCTTCTGTTATGTCTAAAATAATGTATTCCGAGACGTTTTCACATTATAAATTAAATAATTGCAAGGTGAAAATGTGTTTATATAATGGACATAAAATTTCACCATTGGGGTATTTTAAAGCAACAGTTAAATATAATAACCAAAAGAAGGAGATCAATTTTTTTGTAGTAGACTCAAAGGGCCCACCCCTACTCGGTCGTGATTTTATGTCCGCTTTTGGGTTAGTTTTAACGAACAATACAAACATATATAAAATAAGCCAAGACGATGAGGTTAATGCATTATTGGAACAATATCCTGATTTATGGCGTGATGAACTGGGTTCTTTTAATAAGTTTAAAGTTCATTTACAACTAAAGGAAAATTCTATGACTAAATTTTTCAAGGCTCGTCCGTATACCGTTTGCTTTGAAAGAGAAGGTGGAATCAGAATTGAGTAGGTTAGTCGGGTTGGGTATATTAGTGCCAGTAAGTAATTCACGTTATGCAACACCTATAGTTCCAGTTTTGAAAGATAATGGGACGGTTAAGATCGCTGGAGATTTCTCAGTCACACTCAACAAGGATCTCATAATCGATAAGTACCCGCTACCTAGAATTGAGGAAGTGTTCGCGAAGCTAGGTGGGGGCGAACATTATTCGAAAATAGATTTAAAGAACGCATATAACCAATTTTCTCTCTCAGAGGATTCCCAGGATCTTACAACAATAAATACACCGAAGGGCCTTTTTAAATATACGCGCCTCATTTACGGACTCGCAAATGCTCCTGCCTTATTCCAAAAAGCAATGGAGGTATTGTTGTCGGGTATCGAGGGAGTAAGTATATGGTTGGACGACATTTGTTTAACTGCGCCAACGAAAAGTCTTCATTTGATGAGACTAGCTCAAGTTTTAAGTAGGTTGGACGAAGCCGGGTTGCGCCTTCAAAAAGAGAAATGCGAATTCTTTAAGGAAAACGTAACTTATTTAGGTTATGTTATTGATAGAAATGGCTTACGTACTAGCCGTGATAAAGTCAAAGCTATTTTGAACGCTCCGGAACCGAGCAACGTAACAGAAGTCAAAAGGTTTCTCGGGGTAGTTAATTACTACAGGAATTTCATTCCAAACGCGTCGAGCATTATGAGCCCGCTCCACGAGCTACTGCGCGCCAGCGCTCGGTGGGAGTGGGGACCGCGCCAGCGCCGCGCAGTGCGTCGCGTCGGGGCCGAGCTTGCCTCAGAGCGCGTTCTAGCACATTTCGAGCCAAGCGCCAACTGGTCCTGGCAGTGGACGCTGGGCCACACGGACTTGGTGCAGTTTTATCTCAGCGGGATAGCGATGGCCATGAACGACCATTAGCATTCGCCTCACGGTCGCTCTCGACGAGTGAACGCAATTATAGCCAGATACAGAAGGAGGCGACGGCAATAATTTTTGGGGTTAAACACTTCCATCAGTACCTGTACGGTAGGAGTGAGCCTTTTATTCTTAAAACCGATCACCGCCCCTTAGTATCAATATTTAATAATAAAACGGGTATTTCGATAACTACTGCGTTACGGTTACAAAGATATGCGATTATATTATCCGCCTATAATTATATTGTTCAGTACACATCTAGTGAGAATAACTTAGTCGCCGATTATTTCTCACGTGCGCCTGTACCCGATATTGAGTGCAAAACAGATAAGGAATATGACGCATACTGCTCATTAAATTTTTTAGATGCGATCGCGCCTGCCGTTTTGTTTACCGACATAAAAAATGCCACTGATAAAGATAAAACTATTCAAACTGTCGTTAAATATACCAATGTCGGTTGGCCACGAAAAATTGTTTGTGCATCAATTCGACCATATTTTTTGTGTCGAACTGACTTACAATATGAAAATGGTATTTTATTACGTGGACATAAGGTTGTAATTCCCATGGCACTACGCGAAAGAATGCTGCGGGAACTTCATAACACTCGTTTAGGTATTGTAAAAATGAAATCTAATGCTCGCAGTAGGATGTGGTGGCCCGGTATTGACGAGGATATTGAGCGATGGATCGGCGCATGCGATATATGCACAAGCGTGCGGCACGCGCCCCCACGAGCTACGCCCGCTCCTTGGCCGAGTCCGGCGGCACCATGGGAACGGATCCATATCGATTATTTGTCGATAGGACAACAAACCTACCTGGTGGTTATTGATGCATACTCCAAATGGTTGGAGTGTATCTCGATGCATAAGGACGTTACTACTCAATCTTTGATAAAGAAACTGAAGCAAATCTTTTCCGTGTTCGGTATACCTAGTACGCTAGTCTCAGACAACGATGTTAAAATAAACTCTAAGGAATTTAACAACTTCTGTTCCAATAATGGCATTAATTACATGACGTCCCCAATTTATCATCCATGTAGCAACGGGCAAGCAGAGAATTCTGTAAGAACGTGTAAAAAGATGTTAAAAGCTATTTTAAGTGAAACCTTGACTCATAATGAGTTACAAGAGAAATTATTAGGATACCTTTTCGAATATAGGAACACGGTTCACTGTTCTACCGGACATTCGCCTGCAAGATTAATGTTTGGGAGGGATTTGAGATCGCGTCTTGATCTAATACTTCCTAAAGAATGTAAACCTCGTGAAAAGTCAATAGATAAGAATGATTGTAAATGTAAGAAAAGAGAATTTAAAGTGGGTGACAGGGTATGGGTCCGGTGGTATAGTGGTAGGAAAGAGTCTTGGAAATTAGGGGTAGTAAATAAGTTGATAGGAAAAAGAATGTTCAAAATATACATCGAAGAACAGAATGTATGTTCTATAAGGCACGTTGACCAATTGCTACATTGTAAGAGCGGAAAATGTTCTAATACAAGATCTGTCGATTCTAAAGAATCGAAACTGTCAGCCTCACTTTCTGTCTGCAGTCCAACGTCTTCACAAGTTCCACTGAGATCACCGGTATTGCCATTGCCAAAGAGTATAGGCGAGTCAAATAGTGTTAGCACAGTAGTCAGTGCAGTTACAGAGGAACCGGTGGGGACGAGCGATGGCGCAGCACCAACTGATACTGCGGCTGCAACTGGTGTTGAAGCTGACAGTAATCAAAGTGCTGTAACTGAAACTGTGAGCCGAGAACATGCACGTCAGACATTTAGAGAGGGATCTGAAGGTCAGGCTCCTCAAGCCTTGGCTGCCATACAGGAACCAGCTACCTCGGCTGCATCACGAGCACGTTCTCAGCGTCCCAGGAACAAAGTAGATTATTCAAAATATTATAAATAGAGTATTGTAACGGTTAAGATTGTTATTTATACACTAAGTTATTTATCATTGTATTTTATGTTGTTTTGTTTTGTCAACAGGTTTCAAAATTAAGTGTGGAGGAATGATGCATATCTGCCGCCCTCCTACCCACATGTTCTAATTGTTGAAAGAGTCAGTGCACTACTTATGTATTTCAGTAATAAACCAGCCTTTGTACCATTCACTCGTTTGTTTGTTTCGTGATTCCTTAGTTAAATATACATCAATTTTACATGGAGAGACTGCCTATCTGGCCTCCAAAACCCAGATAGTACTGGTAATACGATACCCCTTGGTAAGACTGGTTGGCAGCCACAACGACTGCCGTCTAAATCAAATCAGTTAACCACCCCACCACCCACTGCTAGGACACAGGACTTCTTTCTATGAGAGGGAGTGGGCTGTGATCCAGCTGGCAAGCCCAGCCCGACTTTGGAGTTGTCACCTGACTTCCATTTGTTTGATACATTTCCTCACGATGCTGTCTTTCAGTCATTCATGGTTTGTTTTTAACACAAAAAAAAATCCAAAGGGCCTACACGTGTCATTTAGGTATTGAAACAACATGGCATCCGAAGTACACCGATGTTAAATAAAATCGTTAACAGTTAATTTGCCAAAGTGATTTTGCATTCGAAACAGGTTGCAGCTAACGTTCAATATTTAAATACGTAATTTAGTAGCCCGAGTCAAACTTTATATAAATTCTTTAATCGGTTTAAAATGAGATTTAAATTTTGATGTATGTGTTTGTGAAATGGCTTAATTTTGGTTGAAATTGGGCTTTATTTGCGCAGTTATGTGAACTTTTGGGATAAAAATAAGGAACTAGGGAGGGAAGAAAGTGCAAGAAAAATGCGCCTACAAAAGTTTATAAAAATTTTATAGCAGGCTTTTTTGATTGGGAATAGTTTTATTTTTATTTTTTTCTAATACTTAATTACGTTAAATATGCAGTCTTAAAGCATAACTAGTATCTCCTATATCTTGTTACTTACTAGGGTCTCACATCGTGCATAGTATATATATTCTATTCTTCTTTATCGTGCGATTAGTGCTTTTTGTGGTGTCAGAGTTTTTATGCTGGCCACGGGTCTCTTACTTCGCTTTACATGCCTTCGTTAAATGTCTCTCAAGCTTCCTGGTTTCTACTCGAGGTGTTTGTCTTGGGTTCGAACTTGACACCAATGACTTGGCAGTCTGCCGGTCACACTACTAGACTATCACTGATAATTCCCTTTATTCATTTTATAAACATTCATTTTATATTTTTAAATATTTTTACAAAATTAAACACAAAAACATTTAAAAATATAAAAATAGTAGCCCACCTGTATCGGGAACAGGGTCCAAGCTACCGGCGGTCAGGGCTCCAGAGAGAGGAACCTCCTAACAATACGAGCCATGTCCAGGAGTACCACTTTCTGAATCAAGCCCTTGATCCAGCTGCCTAACGAGAGCCTCATCAGATATTGGTCGAGGCTCTTGGCAATTAGGCCATTGGCTGATACGATTATCGGCACAATGATCGCTGAGTCAACAGGCCACATGTCGACAACCTCGCGAGCCAAGTCAATATACTTGATTTGTTTATCTTTCTCGGCCTTCAGGAGGTTCTCGTCATGTGGAACCGTTATGTCAACAATCATTGCGCACCGCTCTGATCGATCCATCACCACTATATCAGGCTTATTGGCTACAATAGTCCTGTCAGTGATGATGGATTCATCCCAATACAGTGTGATATTGCTATTTTCGAGAACTGGGTCGGGCACATAACTATAGTACGGCACTTCCGATTCCACAAGGCTGTATTTCAGAGCAAGTTGCTGATGGATAATCCTGGCTACAAAATTGTGTCTATGCAAGTATTCTCCGTTAGCTAGACGAGAACACCCGGAGATAATGTGACGGATCGATTCGCCCGGACGGTGGCATGCCCGACATATGTCAACCGTGCCATCCTTCACAATAAATTTCCGGTAGTTATTCGTCATCATAACTTCATCCATAATTGCACAAACAAAACCTTCGGTTTCTCCTAAGAGTTCCCAGGAACGTAGCCAGGCTACGGACGCTGCATGGTCTACATCAGGCCCATACAGGGCACTGAAGTAGCGTCCGTGAAGCTCCTTACTCTGCCATACTTCCCTGCGGTCATTAGTGTCAAGCACTGCAGGTTTGCGCCAGTTCTCTTTAGACAAGGAGAGCGGGGTGAGGGCCTTGTCCATCGCATCCCCACGTCGGTTTCTAGGAAATATTCCCTGAGACTGCATATCTCGCGATTGTGGAGAGTCTTGGCGTTTAAAAAGCCTCGACCTCCACAACTCCGCGGGATATACAGTCTCATAACCGAAGAACGTGGGTGATGCTTTCGATATGCCGTCAACAATGTACGGACCTTCCTATCCAGGGCATCTAGTTCTGTTTGAGTCCATTTGAGTACGCCGAAAGAGTACATCAAAATCGGTATGACCCAACCATTGAAGGCACGCACCTTATTTCCGCCTGATAAAAGACTATTAAATACTTTTCTCGCGGCCAAAGAAGCGCTCCTTCAACGATTGCTTCATGTCAACAGAATTGATGCCCAGCGCTTCCGACATACCCAAATACTTGTAGGTTTCGGTCGCTGAGAGGGATCTAAGATTTATGGTATCTGAGAGCTGGGTTCCCGCAGATTCCACAATCCCCTCTCGCTTTACATGCATGACCGCACATTTGTCTACACCAAATTCCATCCTGATGGCGCTACTGAAAGTTTCTGTTACCTTCGGTAACTTTTAGCATTAGCATTATTGCAAAACAGTTTTTTTAGCTCCTACTGACAATACACTATTAAAGCTCTGCAATGGATAAAAGGGAACAGTAACTCACACGACACAAGAGATGAACTGGCTAAAAAAGGAGCGAAGATAACATTATATGTTCCGGAACCACTGCTGCCCATATCCCAAGCCCAAATAAACTCATGACTGCGTAAGAAAACCGAGGAAACACACGAAATGAAATGAAGAAAGTGTAACCTGCAGGCAAACAAAGAGTGCAGTTCCGGAAGCATCAAAGAGACTTGCCCGCAACATTACCTGACTGAAACAGGACATAATTCGCAAGATTATTGGTATCATAATCGGCAACTGTCCCCTAAACAAACACCGATTTACCATAGGTGTGACACACAGCCCTCTGTGCAGAAGATGCGTCGAGGTGGAAGAAACCCCACTGTTAAAAGTGTTATCAGAATAGTCTTTCTAAATTCTCTATGTCTAGTCTATTGTCTATGTATCAATAAAATAGAGTGTTAGTCTTTGAAAAACCTCCCAGCGTGTTTTATTAGGTTATGTGCCCAGTCCTACATTTTCCAAGTTATTTAAAGTTATTTTGTTAAGTTGTGTCATAAAAGTGAATTATGTCGACGTCGCGTTACCTTGTCAACGTGCCGAAACTAAAAGGTCGCGAAAATTACGACGATTGGGTATTCGCGACAAGTAATTTTTTGCTGCGAAAGAATTGACTTGGAGAAACTGCCAGCGGAAATCAGTGAAGCTGAGATGAAAAAAGCCAAAGCTACACTCGTGATGACTATTGACTCTTCATTATACGCGCATATCAAGAGTGAGACTACAGTAAAAGCTGTATGGAATAAATTGAAACAATTGTTCGATGACACAGGATATCAACGAAAAATCAGCACGTCTCATGGAGTGCAGAAGCGTGGCAGATCATCGGGCACGGACTCTTCAATCACCAGCATCGCTCCCGGAAGCCTGCAGCAGCCTGAAAAGGCTTAAATAGCTTTTTGGGAGGACCTGGGATGATTGGAGTTACGAAAGGATTTTCATACGTACAATGGCCCATTAAAGAGGCTAAGTGCGGAAACAACCCAGTTAAGCCAACCTAACCTTATACATTTTTACTGTGCCATGCTTTATATAGTTGTTATGGTTGATACACTATCCCTTTGTTTTAATACCATTCGTTCTAAGAAACCTCGCTCTCCTCTAACTTCATGGCCTACTCGTTAAAACGCCGGTTATATCACTTATCGTTGGGCGCAGCTCGCAGTGATGTTCCCGTAACTGTAACATTCCCACTTCGGGCCCATTCCTATCCGAGAGTGGTAGAAAATATTCATAGGATGGCGGAGAAACTACTGTTTGATTGCGTCTAGTTTAAGTGGCAAACTGAAGTGGCCATATTAGTCGTAGAACTGATATCTCTTAAGATAGACGTGTTCTTGAGTGGAAACCGTGAATGAGCAAGCGTAATTGGGCGCAGATACTGCTGGCTGGAGAGGAAGGCTTATGTCTAGCAGTGAACTGCTGTTCGCTGAAGATGATGATGAGTTAAAGTGGCAAGCTTAGAAAGATGGCTGGTTTTTTTTAAAGACTCTTTTTCTCTTTTTTACCGATTGTTTGTAAGTGTGTGGACATTGTAGGCCTTATAGATTCCTAGATCCTTTGTAACATTTTACCGCGTTCTACGTTTTGTAGTAAGCAACTACTTATTGGCGGGCCTACGATGTCCTCCCATACTTAATTACTAACGCTGTAACAGAAATATTGTAAAATCAAATGATTTTAAGAGAGTAACCATGGGGTTCTTCTCCATAGGAAACGAACCAACCCGAACCGAGCACCCTTTTGTCGATATTTTATAACTGCCCATTCTGGCCTATGTAATATGAAAATATTTTGATTTCGATTTTGTATCAAACTGGATATAGAAGACTGAGGATACAGATGAGTCTTGGTACAACTTGAACAAGGTGATTGCTTGAGTATATTGTTGATTGGTAGTTGTTATGCCCGTTTTTATAAATATTTGAACATGTACTTTGGAATTTTAACTCTCGAAGATCAACTGAGGGTTAAAATTGCAAAAATGGTTAGACATAAATTCGATGTCACCTAGTGTTAGTGAAAACAGGCTTAGGTGTCGGTAAAATAGCCTCTTTTTTAGGATTCCGTACCCAAAGGGTCAAACGGGACCCTATAACTCAGACTTTGCTGTCCGTCTGTCACCAGGCTCTATCTCATGAACCGTGATAGTTAGCCAGTTGAAATTTCTACTGATTATGTATTTCTGTTACCGCTATAACTACAAATACTAAAAACAGAATAAAATAAATATTAAAATCACTTTTTTGTATGGGATACAAAAAAGTGATTTTTTATAAATAATGGTACGGAACCCTTCATGCGCGAGTCCGTCTCGCACTGGGCCGGTTTTTTAGAAGACGGTTAGTTAGAGGTACATTATTGCAGTATTGTAAAACGAGCAGTAGTCACTTTTATCAGATCCTGTTTGATAATGCTAATAAATCGATGTTTTGCAACGTATAAGTGTTGGTCAATTCAGCATTAATTTTTACTCTTGCTGGATATTATAGTGTTACTGCTGCCCGCTACTTCGTTCGCATGGAAATTTTGATGGGTTTTAGGGGTTTAGGGATTTTAGGGGTTATAAATAGATGTTGGCCGATTCTCAGACCTACCCGATATGCACACAAAACTTCATACAAATCGGTTCAGCAGTTTCGGAGGAGTTTGGTAATAAACACGAGAATTTTATATATTTGAAGGTTTTCAATGTAAAGCAACATTGTTCCCTGCTGATGGTCTCTCAAAGTCCATTATAATTGTATTGCCGCACGACATGACGTGTAGTGAGTGTGTTAACATGTTGGTATTACCTAATCTAGTGTCAGGCGTCGCGGTTAAATGCTTGACACCCGATTAATTTGAGTTGAGCCACTACATAATACGTGGTCTCCATAGGCATATATAAACGTTAAGTACACGGGGCTCTACGAAATTGTCGTGGTGAACTTGAAGAGCCATTCCCGTGTTTTTAAGAAAGCACCCATGTGAATTTCAGGTTAAATTCCTTAAATAGATAAAATTGAAGTGTCTCTTCGTAATTTAAAAATCCCAGGTTTTTACTGAATGCTTAATAAAGTATTGTATACTTTACTTACGTAGAACATTTTTTTTTCTGTCTGTTTGGCTAATCTCCGAAATTGCTGGGTCGATTAACTGACGGGACTTTTACTGATAGCTGATGTTATAAGGAATAACTTAGACTACTTTTTTTCAAGCCTGGATCTTTTTATTTTACTTTACATTTAATTGACTTTCATCGCTAACGCTGATAATTACTTTAGAATGTCACTTTGGCATTTTGATCTTTCAATCGTAAATGTGTTGATTTTATCCGTAGTTTTCGAAATGAAAACGAGATAGGTACTGCATAATTCGTTTTTTGTTTCGTCATACAAAAATCTTGACATTCAATTATTTTGACTGCAATAAAAAGACAGAAAGCTATCGAAATAAAAGTACTGTAAATATTTAACTAGGTCGCGTAATTCAAGACCAGATAAAGGAGCAATTCTAAAAGCTTAATTGGTCAACGAAATGTCTGTTTGTTATTGGCTTCGATTGGTTGGTCTAATTACTGACGTCACCAATTCTCTGAGCCCCGATTGACTGTTGACCTACATTCAATTCGGATTCCTTACTTGTTAATCGCGTTCTATTATTTAAATTAATAGGCAGCCATCTTGACCTGTGCGTGAAAGCTATATGGGTTTCAGGCTTCTTTCGAAATAAACAATAACGTTTATTGAAAAATCAAAACTGTATTGTAGAATTTAAGAGACCACTACGTCCATGTCCATCATTATCATCATCATCAGCCTATAATGTTTCTACTGCTGGGTCACAGGCTTCCAATCTATGAGAGGGAGTGGTGATTCACCACGCGGGCCCAGTGTGTGTTGGTAGATGTCATATGTCATCGAATTTTTATTTCTGGGACATGCTTCACGACGTTTTCCTTAATCGTTTTTAAAGGTAGCGGTGATGAAATAAATTACACGAAGTAATGCGCCTGCCTACGTTCGAACCCACAGCTTACTGCTCGTAAGTCGGGGCTGCCACCACTGGGCTACCGCTGCTCTCGTCCATGTCCATGATAATAAAACAACGACAGTTAAGTCCAACTGCACCATGAATCTATACAAATAAATAAAATTGAAGTGTACTTATGCTTGTAAATTCAAAATAACAGCCTTTAACTGAATTCATAGTTATGAAAACGAATACGGTACTTAACAAAAATAAAACTTTATCATTTTTATTTTTTTATCTTTTTGTTTGTTCTGGCTAATCTCCGTAACGGCTGGACCGATTTTCACTTCTACTTGAAAATAGCTGATGTCATAAAGGGTAACTTAGGTTTTTTTTTATTATAGAACAGAATTAGGATTCTGTGCAAAAAAATTATAACCCTTGAAATTTGACGAAAGTCTCATGCAACAGTTAGTCATTAATTAACTCGTTTTTTTTCTTAATCTGATACCTGTATTGACATTGTCCACTCAAAAACACAATTCACAAAAAGAGTGTTCGTCCGAGATAAACTTTTTCACCAACCTAAAACCACCCATTCATTTCCCATCCACTTCAGAACTCAACACACACCACTAGAGGACGCTAGTGTTCAGATACTCGCCAACTTTTCCACCTCGAAACATATTTTTATCTCTTAACTCAGTATTTTACCCTCATCTTGCGAGTGTAGTCCCCAGGGAGGCACGGACGCAGTTTAAATTCCTACTGATGTATGTGCTCCTGGTCACTGGAGCTGTGATTTCTGGACTATGATACAACATTTTATGTGTTATTTAGTTTATTTTTGGTAGAACATAACATCGCGACTGTGAACCCCGAAGGGTTAGGCAGAGGTGTACTCAATTATTTATAACTAGTTGTCCCGCGCAACTTCGTCTGCGTCACATTTTCCCCGTTTTCGCAACATTTTTCATTGCTGCTCCGCTCCTATTGGTCGTAGCGTGATGATGTATAGCCTATGTCCTTCCCCAGGTTGAAGTCTATCTTCTTGCCAAATTTCATTAAGATCCGATCAGCCGTTTAGTCGTGAAAAGGTAACAAACAAACATACAAACAAACAGAGTGACTTTCGCATTTATAATATTAAGTATGGATCAGATGGATAGTACAAAGCTATATTTCGCCAGTTATCTTTAAGTCACATGTTTAACGACACGGTTGGCGCCGTGGCTGAGCGATCGACTGCTGCGCTGCGTGTCGTGGGTTCAATCCCCGCACGGAACAAATATATTATTTGTATGGCCAACAGATAGTTGTTCAGGGTCTGGCTGTTTGTGTATGTGAGTTTCAATGTTTGTAAACGCACCCACGACACAGGAGAAGTTCCTAGTGTAGGGCAAAGTTTAAAAAAAAATATGTACTAGGTGTGAGCCTATTGCCATTAAATGGGCACAAATCCAGTTTCCGTCGCTGCTACTGAGAAATTCCTGATGCAAAACTCAATAACACTTTACCCGACCTGGGAATCAAATCCGGAACCACATGGTCAGCAGTCGCGCTTGCGACCACTCGACTAACGAAGCAGTCGATTTTTCGTAAAAAGTTAGTGAAAATAGTTGATTTGCTGAAACATTTTATGCTTGATTTTGCTACAATTTATTGGCCATTATTTTTTCAATTTAACTTGTAGTAAATATTAAAATCAAAAAAATTGTCAATAGATATTTTAGATGGAGGACCTCGAGGCTAAATAATAACAGCCACACGGGTCGATCTTTAAGGTTAAGACGTGCTTGCCGAGGTTGGGTGACCAAAATTACTTACCGAGTTTCCTCCGTGTCTCGGAAAGCACGTTAAGCCGTTTGTCCCGACTGTCATTTGTAGATCTTTGATAGTCGTTACGAGTAGTCAGAAGCCAAAAGTCTAACATCCAGTCTTACTAAAGGGTATCGTATTACCCAGCTACTGGGTTGTGGAGGTCAGTTAGGCAGTCGCATCATATAAAATACTGGTACTCAGCTGCGTCCGGTTAGACTGGAAGCTAGCCGCGCCACGAAAAAAGAGGTCTCAAGAAAAATAAAACTAAGCTCTCATAAGTCAACGGTGGCCAAAGTTTTCGGTCAAATGGATTGCTCTTGAACCTTTTCTCTGATGGCCGTGACCCTCAGAATGTATAGATTTTCAAGGCAGGTAGGTACACACACTAGACAGGATGTAACGGAAAAGGTATATATGTTACGGGCATTTGATAAGTCCGGGCACTATTAATAATGGCCGGTCTGTATTCATAATGCCCGACTCAATTGGGCGATGTGATTAAAACAGCATGATTAATCAAAATTATCTTGGGCAAAGCAATAAAATAGGTGAACTGTAGTGTTTTTGTTTATTAAATGAAATTACACTTACAAAATGTTCATTAAAAGTTAACAAAAAATAACCTTTTTTTTATTAAGTGATGAAAAATGCCTAACGCATACCGCGCCGTCCGGGGAGACGGTTTGGCTATGTGGGGCTTGCACCCACTAAAAAACACCACCGTGAGCCTACTGTCGCCTTGGTGGATGGGCCACGAGAACTGCTACGCATGACGTTCGCAACCCATCCAGCGAACAAAAAATAACCTAACCTAAGCTAACGTAACCCAATTGCCCGGCTACAAGTAGGGAATTATTCATACTGCCCGGTCCATGTGATAAATTCAAGCTATCTCAAACATTGACTTATTACATGGACTACAGCCGTCGGGCATTATTAATAATAGCTGGTCAAAGTGATAAATTAATCACTTTGCCCATCGCTCTGGGGCATTATTAATAATGGCCGGTCCTTATTAATAATGCCCAATTAATCACGTTGCCCGTAACCTATACATATTTAAGGGTGTGCTAGAGAGCATCAAACTAACTTGTTTCCCCATCAGACAAACATCGTAATAGCGAAAAAATATCAGCTGCCCCATGCATTTGGGTCGAATAGTATTGAAATTTTGTATGGGGCAGCTGATATTTTTTTCACTATTACGATGTTTGTCTGATGAAGAAACATGTTCAGTTTGATGGTCTGTAGCACACCACAAGTATTTATATACTCTTTCCGTATATTTAGTTACTTTTGTTTTTTTCTAACTATGCTTTTCTAAGAGTTAATTTTAATATAAATAGCACCCGTTGTCAATCAACCTACTGAGCAGCAGAATTCCTCGAAATCAAAAGAGATGAGAGTAATATAGTATAATATGTATAGAAGGATTTCATGTAGGTAGAAAATTTCAGGTGAAATTTGTTCAGAGAGAGAATATTTGCACTGTCGATTTTATAATATTAGTTTATTCCCAAACATGTGTAGCAAGCGTAAGAGCTAGTTTAGTTGTAGGAATAAGTAATACAAAGGACATGGTCCAAAATGTAAAAAGCAGCAGCTGTGAAAATCCCAAATCCAAAAATGAATTATTTGCATACTTTGACAGCCCATATCTCTGATATCCCACGGATTAGGATGTTGCAACTTAGGTACGTTTATTAACATAGTTCTATGGAATTTTTGTGCACACAGTTTGCACGTATCGATTGCACTTAGATTTTTGGGTAAACTATGACACCATCTCCTTTCAAATAACAATATTGTGGTAAATATAGTATTAGGTAGTAGTGACGTAGCAATTACAAAGATTCTTGGAATAATTAGAATTGAGTGAAACTAAGCCGCTCGGGATTTTCAATATATTGTATTACGGTTATATAATCAAATCAATTATGTCCAAGGATAACGTGGAGAAGTATTACGTTTCCAATATTTAAAATAACAAAATATCTCGCCGGTAACAAAGAGCTAACCTTAAGGGGTACCTTACAGTGCCCCAGTACCATGTTTATGTCCCGTGTAATAGTGAGCGAGCTTAATATAATCCGTGAATCGGATTAGTCTTTTCAAAATATGGCGTGAATTTGCATTGTGAACTCCATAAGGCCAAGGAAAGCTAAAAAGGGCAGGAGATTGTTTCCTCCTCGTGAAATAAGAAGCTGAAGCAAATACGATATGTTCAGGAGGTCCTGAATAATGCCGCATTTACCCTTGTGCAAACCCATTAAGGATCATCAAATACCTATATGTGACGCAATATAAACATTTTTTTTTAAGATTTTTACAATGACGGCCTTCATTTTTTAATTAAAATGAAACCATGGATCCTAGCAGAAAGGGATTTAATTGGATTATAAACCACGAAATACGATACTTTGATGAACCAATTTTAATCGAAGAATCGATTAAATGTCTCGTGACGAAGTTCATTATTGTGTTTAGCAAGCGATTTAAAGGTCTGCAAAAATGAGTCGATCCATTCTTTTGAAAGACGAATATTAATTTTGTATTTGATGAATAATCAAAATAATCTTCTTGTGCCAAAATTGTTGCGTATTTTTCAGTACAAAACTCGTTACCCTCTATTCTGTGCTTCGGCAAACACGATAAGCAGTTAGCTCAGCCTGCTTTTCGTAGGTCTTGGTAGTCATGAAAGGTAGACAGAAAGTCGAAAGTCTGACCACCAATCTTCGTTAGGGTATCCAGCTATAAAAAAAAGATATCCATTAACTGGTTTGATGGAGGTATGATAACCTTTCGTTCTATGTAAAAAACTAGAATTCTGCTGCAACCGGTTACTGAAAGCCGACCCCAAACAAAGCAAAACAGGTTAGGTAGACGACAGTGATGTTAAATTCAATTTTACAAAAGCAGCATGTTTTGAAGAGGACGGCGTATTTAACGAAAGGAAAAACTCAAACCCGAAATGATTTTTGCTGAAAAATAATACAATAATTTCTTCTTCCATTCTACGAACCACAGACTGCAAAAAAATAATGACCACATTAACTCATTTAGTACTTGAAGAGAGTCACGTAGAGGTCTGCTTATTTGTGCAGGAGGGAACGTGAGGGGAATGGCGGAGGGCGGCCAGAGATTAATTCGCGTATAGTCGGCGACAACACCACCACTACGTGATCATAATTCGTTATAACTAGATTTGTTTACGACTTGGAAATGGACTGGGAGTCTTGGCGTCTTCTTGGTAATTTTAATGTCTTGATTGTGTTTTCAGGTGCTCTTGGAAAATAAATTTAAATCTTGCATAAAACGCACACTATGTAGGCAAGTATATTAAAAGTTGAGGGATTATATTGATGATAAAAATGCTTGGCTTAGCGCTCGTCCTGCTCCACAACCATAGGGGCAATCAAATAACCATGTGTAGTTATTGTGGAAGCTGCAGGAGATTGTATAAATATCTTTGCATTGTATAATTATATGCAATCTCTTAGTATTATATAATTGCATATCACAAGTGTGAGTACTATGTACTGTAAAGCCACCATTTACTGAGTACCAACATCTTTCAGTGACGCTAATTTACCCAGGCGGTTGATTGAATGTCATGCTCTCTCAAATGACACGGTGTTGGTGTCGGGTGTGTCGGGTCTTTTAGTTCCCTTCAATAAGGATGAGTTGAATGATGGCTGATACATGCGTCATGTTCGTGAACGGGCGCTGTCAGTTTTGACTGGTCATCTCTTAGCTGCCACGGTTTATTTTAATTACTTTATTTTTAATGATTGGTTTAATATTTTATTCTGGACGCTCTTAACTTGCACGTATTTCTACATCGTTCTCACATTTTTGTAATTCTCAACATTTATTTATTTATTTTATACATTAATACTTACATTTGTTTTAACAGGTAAGACCAAAGCTAAAAAAAGTAGTAAAAAATTGCTAAATGTCCAGTCTCAACATAAATGATGTAACCAAGATTTCGTAACAATATTTTGTTGAAAGACTGTCCATGGAGTTGCTTGCCCATTCTTCTCCATAGAGATCTATGCTTTGGAATGGGAAACTACATTACTTTCACAAGTTATTATACCTTGTGTCTGGGACTGTAGCTTTGAGTTTTGTTCTGTTTTTTGACTTTCAAAAGTGTCTGTAATGGTCTAATTGAAATAAATGGTTTGAGTTTGAAAGGGAGTGCAATAAAGCTGATAGACAAACAGCCGTAATTCTTATCAGTGTTTCGGCTTTGATATTGTTTTGTCTGAATTTGTTTCTTTATGGAGAACAGAAAAACACCATCGACAGTATAGGTATAAAGCTGCATCCAGTTAGACTAGGAACCGACCCCAATATAGTTGAGAAGAGTAGGACAGATGTCGATATTTATAGCAAGAAAGAATTCAAAGAAAATCCGATGAAATTATCATCTTCGATATTTCAGCCGACAGAAACATTACCTAATCAACCTATTTTATAATGTTTCCACTGTTGGAATACATATCTTTTCTCTTCGAGAGGGAGCAGGTGTAAGTCACCACGAGAGCCCAGTGCGGATTAGTTGATGTCACTTGTATTCGTAGATTTTTTATTATGTATTTACCTTTATTCATTTTTTCATCTTATTAATTACATTTTTAAATATTTCTTAAAAAACATAAAGAAAAAAAAACATTTAAAAATATAAAAAATTGGTTTTTCCGCCGGTGTCGGGAGCAGGGTCCAAGCTACCGGTGGTTAGGGCTGCAGAGACAGGAACCTCCTCACAATGCGGGCCGTATCGAGGAGTACTGCTTTCTGAATCTGGCTCTTGATCCAACCGCCAAGTGAGAGCTTCTACAGATGTTCGTCGAGGCTCTTGGCCATAAGGCCATTGGCCGTTACGACAATCGGCACAATGATAGCCGAGTCCACATTCCACATATCGACAACCTCGTGAGCCAAGTCGAGATATTTTATCTGTTTCTCTTTCTCAGGTTTTTGTCATGCGGGATGGTTACATCGACTATTATCTATTTATTATTATAGAACATGCAGGTTTCTCCGCGATGTTTTTCTTAACCTTGTTGAAAGCATACACGTTAAAACTATTCAGTTGTGCATGGTTTGTATTTTACGGTCAGAATGTGTAGTATCTCTAGTGAACGGTCAGTAGACCCTTCTATATTTACTGGGGGGGGCGGGCGTCCTGAAAACGACACGGTGACGGCCAAAGGGTGCGATGCGATAATTAAAATTATTTATTGCACACCGTCTATTATTAAATAAGGAAGCTAGTGATTAATATAATAAATCTTTTATTTACAGATCATATAAATAATCCAAATGGTTGGTAAAACTGTGATTAAACTGCTGTAATGTTAACTAGGAAGTAAACTCGCTTAGATGAAAACTATGACGCTTTTGAAAGCTACGTAGAAGATAAAAAAAATTATATGTAAAGTTGTCCACTAATTTTACTATCATGTATGCAGAAGGATACAGGGTGCCAGAATAAAATTATAATACTCTACCAGCGGTAACGATGACGGAAAAGTCAAATTGTGTTGCAATAACAAACGTCAGTACCTAGACGCTTATTTTTGAAAAACTATGAAATGCTTCAAAAGCGATCGTTTCTTGTTTCGGACCATTTTCTTCAAATTCATTTTTATTTTGCATCGATCACTTTTTATTAGACTTACAGTAGTATCACATGACTCAACACATCACTGTTTACTTACAAACCTTTGAAAAAAACGTCACTTTTATTCAAATAAAAAAAAAACACATGGTATCGTAATTTGGGCATCATCATCACCCATTCCTGTGCTAACACCACTCAAAACAACCCTTTCTTTACCCACAAACCTCAAAAAACCCGTCCCGTTATTCGTCCTGCACCTAATTCGTCACTTCGCCATTTGGTCACGTAGTGTAACAGTGATGCTGTCACGCCATACCACTTCATTACTGGCGTCGTGTGCGCGCATAATGGCACAGAGTGAAAAATGCACAGCCTTACACTAGAACCGGTTATTATGCCGCGAAAGCTTTTACTTACACTGTGGTAGACTGCGGTTACAGTGTAAATAAGACCAGTTAATCAATCCTTTTTTTGTTAAATTGTAGCTTTAATTGAGTGTCAAACTCCAGTTGTGACGCTGATATTTTTTTTTTTCTTTATCTTTTTCTACCTTTTGTAGTAAGCAACGACTTATTGTCGGGTCTACGGTGTCCTCCCATACTTAAGTATTAACGCTGTAACATTCAAATATTGTAAAACCAAATAATTTTAAAAGAGTAAACATGGAGTTTCTTGCCGGTTCTTCTCCATAGGAAACAATCAACCCGAACCGTGCACCTTTTTTCGACGTTTTATAAGTGCCCATTCTGGCCTATGTAATATGAAAATATTTTGATTAATATGACGGCCGACACTTAAAATATTTTTTCAATTTTTTTCTTTTTTCTTAATATTTCTCATTTTCTTTTACACCACCTCATAGTTTTCTACTAGAGCAATAGTTTCTTTCCAGAAAAAAAATCATCTGACCTACCATTTTGGAAATATAGATCGTTTTATAAAAATTAAATAAAATTCGGAGGCCTATAATTCGGAAACGGTGCGTCTTGGGTCCATACTTCTCAGAACCTAAATGGTTTCTATGGTCAAGGTTAACCCGAAAATGACTGTTTTTTCAAATTTCTGTTTTTTTTTTGTTTTCTTTGCTTGTCATAGTGCCCCTAAGCATATACTCCAACTCCTACAAATCCGCCCCTAAGACGACCCACTAACCGCAAAATTTTTGTCTAAGTTACTATCGCGACATTTTGCGAAAGCGACATTTTGCGAAAGAGGCATTTTGAGAAAGCGACATTTTGCGAAAGAGACATTTTGCGAAAGCGACATTTTGCGCCTGAGCCCAAGAATCATGTTGAAAAATTAAATTGCGTGAAATCGAATGTAGAGGCCTATGTCTAGCAGTGGATAGCTGTATGCATAAAAAGTCATGTCTTTGGGTTGTCAACTAAACGTTTTTTATGTAGCACTACTCACATAACACGTAAGCAATTGTCTTAACGCTACAGCGTTTATTAATTCAAAAGTAGATGCTACCTAAACATACGTACACTTGTATCTATTAAAGTAGTTACTTAAGATACCATTTTATTCAGTAGTTTAAAATAATTGTAAAGTAGTGGTGTAGTTTGTGTAGTAATTTACTTTTATTAGTTTTTACTTAAAGTGTCAAAGTTAAAATTCATAACTTTGTAGATTTGTTTTCTTTTGAGGTTTTTCGTTAAAATTTTTGTTATTGCATTAAAATGGTTATTACTTACACTCAAGTAATTACTTAATAAGAATAAAAACAGAACAATCTGGGTTTGGTTTATCTGTTAGAATTTGTGTGAGGCGATTTCAATGATTTTGTAGCGACTTACAAAAAAGCAGGTTTTAACTAAAAGTACTACAGCACCAGCTATGATAAAACTGAAGAAATAATATGGTCTGAATCTTGCAACCAAAGTTTACATTGACTTAAGACTATAAAGAAAAACCCGACAACAACTGTCGGGCAGTTGCCCACCAGACATAACGCCTGTCTTTGGACGATCCTCCCTTCTCTATGGAGTGTCAAGGAACTTTACACCCTGTTCTCCATACTTCTAAAATTTCTTCCTAGTTGAAATTCGTTATTTTGATACTGCCACTGGTACTACTAGTGAGTACTAGTCTACTGTGCTATAGCAGACTGTGGCGCTTTTCTAGCTTTCTTTGTAGGACTTTTCAAGTGACGTTTTTGTAGCTATTGTTAGTGTTATAAAAGTTACCAGTTGTTGGTGGGCACTGGAGTTTATTGTAAGTTTAAAAAAAAATGTTAGAAGAAAGATTCTGAGGAAATTGCTTTTTTGATGCCTAGAAATGCAGTTTTCATTTCATGAATTGCAATTTTCATCAGACGGTTTTGTTATTTAAACCCGACTGCGCGACAACAATAAAAGGATTATGTTTTGAATTTATGTATGTGTTTATTCCTTCTTTGTATAGAAAGATGACTTTACCATGCAGGAGTTAAGTAAAGATAGATCACATTTAGATGCATTGGTATTCGTACCATAGATAAGATGTATGATGAGCTTGTGGCTAAATAATGACAGCCCCTCGGTTCGATCTTGAGATAAAGCCGCGCTTGTCTAGATTGGTCTGTGGATGAGTGACCTCCCATTAAATACCGAGATTCCTCCTTACCTCGAAAAAGCACGTAAAGCCGTTGCTGCTAGCTGTTAATTCTAGATCTTTGACAGTTGTTACAAGTAGACAGTGGTCCTCAACAACCAGTCTTACCAAGGGGTATCCTATTCTATTACCCATTACTAACTGGGTTGTTGAGGTCACATAGGCAGTCGCTTAATGTAAGATATTTGTAAACAGCTGCATCCGGTTAGACTGGAAGCTGACCCCGATATAGTTGGGAAAAGGCTAGGCAGAATCAGATAAGATGAAAAATGTAATCAGTGGAAAATTAAGGACCTCTTTACAATTACATAAATTTGTATTAAAAGAAAATATAGAACCTCCATCCAGGCTAACTTGCCTCGTTATTTCCTAAAGAACACGGACACACACCAACAGTTTACGAAACATAACTCATAGCGGTAAATACTTGGCACTACAGCCGTCCACGTTTCTATGTAATATATGGTCGACATGACAAGCGGTGCTATCTGTCTCTGGTGTTACATACAATTGACTTTAGTACATAAGCCGTTTGTCTCGACGTTTGAGATGGAGGGAATGATAGTTTTCTTAAATTATTTATGTAGATAGGGGAATAGGTACTTTGAAAATGTCTTAGATCACGGGAGAGTTAAAATATTAATCACTTCATTTTCGTGGCACTGCTGCACTGGCACAAACTTTACCACTACCACATTGCCGTCGGTCACATTGACTGCAATTTTGGGGTATAGAGGGCAAGATAAGTGCTACATGAGCGATTAGTATAATGGCTCAGAAAAATAGTAGGAACAGTAGAAACCCGACTTTCGAGTAACATGTCGTAGATTTAAGTCGAGACTATATCTTTCCTTTGTATACTTTATTTTTCATTAACACTGCTCTGAAATCATTGTGAGTGAACTACTGCAACTAAATTCGAAGAAATCCGACATCCACGAACCCGCACTGAGCCTGTGCGGTGGATTTCTTCTTTGTAAGTGGGCCTGTGTCCCAACAGTGAGTACGTTATCGGCTGATTATGCCTTGTACATCATGCTGCATGCTCCCAGCTACAGGTACATCTGTCCCTTGTGGGAGAACAGTCTTGATTTTGTCCTAGAATTTTCAACAATACCCAGAGTAGACGACTTGAAGTGCGAGGGCAAATTAATTTGGTTACCTCTTGAAACCCAGTGAATGCCGTATTGTTTTCTCTGTTAAATATCAACGTATTTCGGTGCTATTAAAGGGAGTTCTCCTTAATAGTTTGGTCTCAGAGCTTCAGTCGACGGCAACTTTTTTCGTGAACGTCTGCATCGTCGCTATTGCGCGTTAAGAGGAAAAGCTAGCGGTGTTGATCTAATACAGCCGAAACATAAAGGGGCAAGGGCATCCTATGTGTCGATTTTATCCATATATATTTTTTAAATTTTATGGACCTAATAAAAACATAGATGACATTATATTTAAAACCTCCTGTTTCCTACAAAAGTACAATACCTGCATGGTCAAAATGTATGAACAGCACTTTTTTTTGTTAAATTATCGGTTTAAAAAAGTCTATATGAGGTTCGGTATGACGTCCTGAAGACGTGGCAACCATTTGTGCGTCGATGTCCTTCCAGCCTGTAAGATTATACAGTGAGAAACTATTTGCACTTGTTTTATTTTCCAGGGAGAAGACAGGTGAATTCGTTTGTATGGGATCAACATCGCGAGCCTTTTACGTGGTCGCATTTGCGCTATGCTAACGCGCATCAGCGTCGCTACGGTATCGACAGCATTTCTCTATCGATACTGAATCTCATTTACGCATCACGAGGGAAGGGACGCAAACTCATAGTTACGTCAGTGGGCTTAGGTACAGAGCTCGTTACAAAAGTCCCGTGGGTAAAAGCGATCGGTAACTATGGTAGCACACGCAGTTAAGGTACTAATTGGTAGAATTATATAAAATGAACAATAACAGAAGATATTTTGCCATTGTTCGACAAACAATACGGTACTTAAAGACATGGTAACAACTTGAAGCTTCAATTTCGGTATTTGATTGTAGTTACACGAAATAAGTTGATTTTGACTTTTTATTATGATCTCAATATGGACCTTATTAGTTCTAAATTAAAATCAGTGTTATTATCGCGATAAAGGTATCCTATGATACATACCATACTTTTTAGGGCCTTTTAGAATAATTTCAGAAAAAAACGCAGGCAGAGTCGCGAGCAAAGCTAGTTATAACTTAACATAAATATAAACCGCAACACATACTATCGAAATTGTAAATCCACAATTCACTTTAATTAAACTAATATTTAAATCAATTTGTGGTGTGGAAAGCGTCACAATTTTGCTATAAAGTATTTGAAATAATGTTATTGAACATGATTAACAGCAATCATTACATTAGATTAGCATTTATAATTGGACTGCTGCATTATTTTATCAAATAATAATTATTATATTCTCGTTGGCACTCACCTGGTTGGTGTGAATTTTAGTTGGTCATCATCTTCCTAGCCTTTTCCCAAACTATCTTGGGGTCGGCTGCAGGCCCGAAGGCACCTAAGAAGCCGATTCCTGCCGGCTTACCTTTGAGAACAAGGCAATGTACGTAGTGTCTAGTGTCTACTGTAGTCAATTAGTAAATTATGTACACATCTGTGGTTATCACATATGATACACATATGGTACAGGCATTAAATTCATCGGATTGAAAAAAAAAATACCAACTTTTTTCATGTCAACAAAGCAACATGTGGCGCCAAAAGTAAGTCGGAGCTCGGGTGTCAGAATTCAGAACTAAATTCGTATGGACGCGGACACGTGACTTCGCGGCTATTAGCAGCGTTTTGTAGGGACTAGGTAAGCCGAAGTTTATCGAGTTACGACAGTGTTTGTATGTATGGAAACTTAAATTAGAACCACTTCCCGATGTCCGATTGAGCTGAAATTTTCCACACACCTTTGTTTCTAAGATCAATACATTCTTATGACAAACATAACTTAATCTTGCAGTCAGGATCGTCTCCTCACGAGGGAAATCCTCAACGTTTAATAGCACAGACACAAAACTTTGCATACAAGTTCATATTTGGTGGATAATCACAATTTGTATCATGAACTCATCCTAGCGCCAGGATTGTCTCCTCACGAGGGAACTCCTCAACGTTTAATAGCACAGACATGAAACTTTGCATACGAGTTCATATTTGATGGATTATCACGATTTGTATCATGAACTCATCCTGCAGCCAGGATTGTCTTCGCACGAGGGAACTCCTCAACGGTTAATAGCACAGACAAGAAAATTTGTATGCACGTTCATATTTGATGGATAAACATGAATTCTATCATGATCTCATCCTGCAGCCAGGATCGTCTGCTCACGAGGGAACTCCTCAACATTTAATAGCACAGCCACGTAACGTTGCATACTAGCTCATATTTGATGGATAATCACGATTTGTATCATGAACTCATCCTACCGCCAGGATCGTCTCCTCACGAGAGAACTCCTCAGCGGTTAATAGCACGGATATGAAACTTTGTAAATTTACAGGTTCACTTTTGGTGAATAAACATAATACCTGAAGCTTGTCGCGTGAATGGTAAATGCTATAAAAACTAAACGCGACAAGCTTTTGTGAAAATTATCCTATATCGTTTTAATTTTTTCAAAGATTTATTTTCTTCTTTTCAGTTCATATTCATAAAAGCTTGTTTCAAAAAGGTTTTTTATATTATATTTTTATTTTTTATACAGTGTTTTATGTAGTTCTTGTACATTTAATCACTCCATTACATAAGTTATGAAAAAAAGATCAAGTTGGATCCTTCGAAAATTTTTGGTACTTTTATCATGGGTGACATTTTCTTGGTTTTCGAGGTCGCTGATAAATACACCAAAATAAAAAATTGCGAAGACGCGCGACGAAAATTTGTTTTTTTCGTCATGGGTGTCATTTTCGGGGTTTTCGGGTTGGCTGATAATCAAAACGAAAATTGAAAAATGCGATGAAGAAAAACAAAATTAAAATTCTCATTTTTTTCTTCGGCTTCCCCTTTTTCAATATTGTCACCCTTCGCCACTGGTCGGCTGCCAGTCTATCCGGATGCAGCTATTTTACATGAAGCGACTGCCTATCTGACCTCCACAACCCAGAAACTGTATAATACGATACTCTTTGGTAAGACTGGATGTCAGACTTTTAGCTTCTGACTACTCGTAACGACAAGACTGCTCAGCAGTCGCGCTTGCTGCGTCATCTTATCTGTTATTGATGTCTGGCTACAAACAGTAACACATATTGTACCCCCATTCTCGGGTCTCAGTTCTGTCTAGTTTAGACGAAGGCACACAAAACGTTTGTTTGTAGGATATTGTGATACCTTAGCTCGAGCATTTCCGTTGTATGTCTTGGAAGCTTACCGTGTCTTTGTACAGAGAGGGAAAACTGGAGGATTGAAGTGAAGATAGTATCTCGTTACATGTATGCACAGCAGAATATTGTGCTGGTAGTACGTATGACGCCCAATCAAGCTATACAAAGTCAGTACAAGCGAATCTCTCCATGTACGGAAAAACTATACAAAGCCAGGTCATATTATACTGGAAAACCGTTGCTTAATGCCTCGCCGTGTGCGCCTTTAGTGACAGAGTGTTTTTTTTTTTTAAGGCGATTACAAAAATGTGTTCAATTGTCGTAAGCCAACTAATTATAAAGTAAAAAGAACTAAACTCAAAGCATTTATTTCAATAAGACCATTAATACCAAAATATTTTACATAGGCCTACAGGGGCACTTATAAAACGTCGGCAAAAAGGTGCTCGGTTCGGGTTGGTCGTTTCCTATGGAGAAGAACCGGCAAGAAACTCCATGGCAAGGAACTCAATAAATCTATCCTGGTAATAAGTCTTTGTAGAAATACTAAACTCCTTCAAATATTTTTTAATCCAGATGATGCTACAAATTGTACAGTTTATGAGGATATGTTTGTTACTCTTACAAGCAAAAACTATAATTACTATATTTAACGGATTTTTTTTGTGACATTAATTATATTCTTTGTTAATATGAACTTGAACACTATTGTGTAGAATCTGGTTCTTCTAACCTAACCGACAGATGTGTTGCTGGGGAGTTTGTTCCGCCACTTCTTCCCAGCTAAAACACTAGGAAGTGGCGAAGGGCGGGCGTTTTGGGGGACTGTCTCTTGTAATCTTGACGTTCATAAAGTGCTGATTATCAGCCTAATTTGAATAAATGACTTTTGCTTTTAATGAAATTTGGCACACTCATAGTTTATACTCTGGATTAATGCATAGTGTACTTTTTATTCCAGAAGTACGATTCTGTGGGACAGTAAAAAAATGCTACACGGGCGTAAGCTAGTGTCAACTATATTATAAGTTTTAGTATTGTTGTATGGCATACTATTTTTCTTTTCTTTTTTATCTTTTTTATTTTCTTTTTTTAAAGTTTGCATACACTAGGAATTTCGGTATCGTGGGTTCGTTTACAAATATTTAAACTCACATACACAAACAGGCAGACCCGGAACAACTACCTGTAGACCTTACAAATATTTGTTCCGTGCGGGGATCGAACCCGCAACACGCAGCGCAGCAGTCGATCGCTCAACCACTAAGACAACCATGCCATCAACAACTGTGCAAAAACTTTCTTTATTGTGGACAGTGATTTATAACTCAGCAGCTAAGTGATTAAGAATTTTAAGGGTTTTAAGCAAAACTAATCCCTAATTACACAGCCGACCTCACGCAGGTCCATTTATCAGATTAAAGTGAATATTATGACCGGTCCGTGGTTTCTCCGTAACGTTAATGGCCCCCTGCCCCGGAACATTGTGTTCCGTGTACGACACAGATTGAGGCGATTGATCTTTTATGAGTAGACCAGGTATCTGACCCGCCTTTGTCTTTGATCAACTAAATAGGTAATACAGGGTTTACACCTAATTTACAAGTTGTGATACTTGTTTTCGGCAAGTCTTGTTAGATACTTGTCAAAAACCTTTCTTATGTTTTGACTATTAATACATATTACTAACTTTGTATGCGGCACATAACGCAAGAAGGGGTTTCCCTGTTTTTGCGACATTTTTCATTGATTTTCCGCTCTTATTTGTCGTAGGTGTTATATAAATAGGCTATCCAATCATCATCATTATCATCATCAGCCTATAATGTTCCCACTGCTGGGACACAGGCCTCCTCTCTATCAGAGGGGCTATCCAATACTAAAATATTTTTTTTTCACTTCGACCCTGATTTTCTGATATTTGTGCGTTCAAATACACACACTATACAGCTTTACAATATAAGTATGAATCTAAAACTATTTTGTTTATATTTTAACAATATGTGGAATTATGGAAGTATGTATTTATCAAATCGTTACAACTTAGTTTGGTTCAAAACGATAAACAAAACTAGTGAACACCACTAGTGGAGCATGTTTATAATATATGTTGGTGTAAAAACGGAGTGATCTGCTTATCTTATTTTTTGAATGAATGAAAACGATAACCACCAAAAATGTTTAAACACATGCTACACTGCTGACATTCTCCTTGAGCAAGCTAGACACATTAATATTCCCATGCCCTTATCCCAATTAATTTGGGGTCGGCGCAGCATGTCTTCTTCTTCCATACTTCTCTATTACATGTCATCTCATCAGACACCTCTTTTCTTGCCATATCATCCTTCACACAGTCCATCCATCGTTTCTTTGGTCTTCTTCTGCTCTTTTACCCATCCTCATTCATACTCAACACTTTCTTCACGACATTTTGCATTGTCCTTGAGCAAGCTACTCTGATAGAGATGAAAGTAACTGAATCCATCTTAAAACAAAAGGGTAAAGAGTCGGCAATCTAACCCCTCATTTCCTCTAAAGGAACCTGCTATACATAGATGGCTCCCCACAGACAACGACATTCTACGAGTAATTCCGACGAGGCCCGAAGCCGAGAGGTCACGGTACAAATGACGGACAATTAGCTGCACCTATTATGTTGATTGCGGACAGAGTGCCGCGTTCTAGTGTGTGGATCTATTTCTGTTAAAGTTTGCTATAAATTGAGACTTACTTTGTAGTATGTGGAGGTTTGAGTATCGAATGTATTTCCGGTGAGTGGAAAACTCATTCGTCCATAGCAGCAAGCTACCGTCCATAAGCTACGAGGTATAAGTTTAATATCTAGAACGGAACAGATTTTGGTAAAGAAATGAAAAACAAAGTACTTATACCCCGACCGAGACTTCCGCATTGGTCTAGAGATGGTCCCAAGCACAACTGCTGAGCTTGGGTCCGATTCCCTGCTCTGGAGTGTCTCTGAGTGAAGTGTGTCACAGAGGCTGGATTTGTGCCCGGTTGATTGCAATATGCTCGCCCCCTATTACATAGGACTTTAACATAACTGGCGAAATGTGGGTGTACTATTAAGTGCAGCACTACCTAACCCTTTGGGGATAAAAACCATGGTGTTATATTACTTAAATCCAACTTAACAAATAATCAGCTAAAGACAAGTCTTCCGGGAAACTGGCAGCACAACATGCTTTCCCCGTGGGAGTACACACATGATGAGGAACAATTAGTTGCACCTATTATGCTGATTGCGGACAGCCCGACACGTGTTCTGTATCGTAACTACCGGTAACTTACTGGGCAAATGGTTTGTTGATAAGTGGGATACGGGGGCAGTGTATGTATCTATTTATGTTTGTTAATGTGATGAGGATTCTATCTACTGTCGAAGAGTTTTCCTCTCCAATTGTCGATGGCAATTTTTTGTAGCATCAGTCAAGAAAATGTGAATGCCTAGTTGGTTTTGTTTTCAAAAAAATCAATATCACTAGCTTTTTACCATATTATTCTTCGGCTTCCAGTCTTATCAGATGCAACTGAATAACAGTATTTTATATTCAGAACGGTCTATTGAATTTCTAGAATCCAGTTATGGGCAAGACAATTCCGCTTAGCTCTGAAGACCACCCATATGGTTGTAAGACTTCTGATTCTGACTACCCGTTACGAAGGGCCAAGATATACTAATGACAGTCGGGATCAATTTAATGACTCAACGTGTATATCAAGGCTCGGTAGAGCTTAAATGGAAATAAAAGCTCACCCATCTACGTATCAACGGCAAGCGTAACTTGACCCGTGCGTATACAATTAAGTAGAATTAAATGAAAATACTATTCTATTTTTAATCATATCAAACTAACCTCGGGACTATAATGTTTTGTTTTTTTATTTATTTATTCAGAAACAATAGTTGCAGAATAAAAAGAAAACAAACATCGACGACGATGGACGATCGACATTCGATTACATTCGAATATAATCTGCATGAAACAGTAATGGATACTTACACAAAACATAGATTTGAATACATGAAATTCAATTAGTTTAAATTATAAAAACAACTTAAAATAACAATATCAATAAATTAATAGCAATTTAAAACGAAAACAATTACACACAACCATAATAAAAGTCGAAAACAAATTATAACACCTTAGTCAAAAAATATCTTGTCAGTGCTAGGCACATTACAATTCGTCTATTGAGACATTTAATTTATTTGTTACTAAATAAAATAAAAATCAGCAGTCAAGGCAAAAGTAAACTTTTAGAATGACCAAGCTTTTGCCATCTTTTCCCATTAATTGCACTTGTTTAGTTGTACGAGTATATCCACTATAAGATATAGCGACCATCCTAAACTTTTTCGAATCGACCGAGTCTGTGCAAAGACAAATACGATTTGTCTGTATCGGTTCGGCCATTTATTATGTTGGCTGTAAAATGTTACGTGTATGCATGAGGAAAACATCTTTGTGTGATGTTTGGTAGGTATCTAGTTAAGTTATAAAATAAGGATAGTTTTGTGTTCTGTGGGTGTACAAATTATGTCTGCGTAACCGTTTGGGAAAAATAGGCGTGATATGATGTTATAAACTGAACTTTGAAAACTTTCAGAAGGCAGTCATCATCATCAGCCTATAATTTTCCCACTGCTGGGACACAGGCCTCCTCTCAATGAGAGGGAGTGGGCTTTAGTCCACCACGCGGGCCCAGAACGGCTTGGTAGATGTCACATGTGTTTGAATGTTTAGTTTTAGGACATGCCAGTTTCCTCACGATGTTTTCTTCACCGTTTTGAGAGCAGCGGTGATTAAATATATTACAAAAATTAATACGCCTTTCTGGGTTCGAACCTATGACTTACTGCTCGTAAGTAGGAGCTGCCACCACTGGGCACCAGTAGGCAGTAGGTACTTAAATTGCATTTAATTTTGAGGTTTTTTAAAAGGAGTAGTAAATCCTCTGTTTACCTCATCCGAGCAAACAGGAGTAGTTAAACTTATTTTAAAGCAACAACTGTTGAAAGACATAAAACATACCAATAACTACTCGACCTCTCAGAGAATATCCCTAAGGACGTCACCACAATTCACTCTAACACCTACAATCAGAACCACCCCCTGCTACCCAAATTGTGTATTGTTCTACAATTTGTTCATGTCGCTAGCCCCTATGGAGACACTCTGGTCAATACTGCTCATTACATGAGACAAACCTGGCTACACAACTGTAACAAGGAACATTGAACCTTATTTCTTGGAGAACAGAGCCGATTCCATCTGTATGATGGTCATTAACACAAAATTAGTGTTACTACTAAAGTACGCGAAGGCAAACTTTATTTTGTAGAAGGTAGGGGTGGGTGAGGCAGTATTAGTAAGGTGGTAGCTAAGCAAGGATTAAAGACAGACGAGGCTAAAGGATACGGAGGCAAAGAGGTTGCAAGCGGCTTTGTCTAAGGAGCCATTGGTCTTTTGAAATAATATTGTGAAAGTGTCGTAATATCTGAGAGATTTAAAGATGAATAGGCTGCAGGAAGTAGTGGGGAGGGTCATTAGAGGAGGTAGGACTTTGTGTTCGCGTTTTATTAACTACTGGACTGGCTTGTCGACTTTTGAGATTAAGGAAATGTGTAGCTATATAATAACGGCCGCTTGGATCAATCTTCAAGTTAAGCCGCGCTTGCTTAGGTGGTTCTGTGGACGGATGACCACCATACCGAGTTTCCTCGGGGCCTCAGAAAGCACGTAAATGTCCACTCATACTATATTTGTATGAGTGGAAATGCAACTACCTACTTATTTGACAGTCGTTTCAAGTAGTCAGTGGCCTGAATACAATATTATTGAATATCTCCCCAAAAAGAGCGAAGCAACTTTTGCCAAATATGAAAATTTTTTTTTTTCTTACTACATGTAATTTACAAAATATACAGGGTGTTTGGTGCATCGTGTGCCAAATTGAAATGGTCGACTGGGGAGGGTCATCTGCTATCCTTTCAGACCTTTTTTCAGAAAAAGATATAAATGGCATGAGGATGCGCCACATGCCATAAAAATCTTTTTCGCACATTAGCAAGAGGATAGAGTAGAGAATTTTTGGGGGAGTTGGAAGATCCCGGTCGCTTTTGGTTTTTTTTTTTAGCCATGTAAATAGCTGTAACATGGGACAGCTTTAATTGAAGTCCGAAACATTACGAGAAAAAAAAAAAAAAACTGGATGTCTAATGTCACTAATTTTGAAGTTAAAAGTACTGGAATACAATACACATCTAAGTAAAATTAAAATTCAGAATCTACGACTTATACGGGTCTACTTATATGGGTAATTTTTAATAAAACAATAAACAGTCGATGAAAAAATATCCACAGGGCATGAGAATTGTTTAGGGGTCTGGAAGGTTAGCAGATGACCCCCCCAGTCGACCATTTCAATTTGGCACACGATGCACCAAACACCCTGTATAAACATTTGATAAAATTTGACTCGAAATTGTCACCTTCATTTTTACTAGGATACTCGTACAACCAGCATCCCTACTCACCCCACAACGGAGATGAAAATAAACAGAAGGCCTGCCATTACGTTTCAAATTACAATGAAACGGTCCAGAGTGACAGCTACTTACATCTCTCTCGTCATCCGCGAAAGAAATTAACATAAATATAAGGCAATATAATCAAAATCTTCAATGAAACGGGGACAAATATAATTCAAAACTTCGGAAATCTTTGTGAATGATGGACAATGATTAATATTGCTTTAAGGACATAATATGTCACAGGTGGATATGCTAGACACTGGAGAACACAAAAAAGGGAAGTACACTAATGCTCTTACCAACCACTCTAGAAAGCATCGAATACAGTCAATGTGGCCGAAATCGTCTAGAAGGCATCATCATTTATTTAGGGCTGCGGGTTATTCGAAAGAGATACCGTGGCCCTGGAACACAAAGGGCCAAGAAGGAACATCGATGGGTTTTAGTCAGTCAAGTCTGACACTCACTTCCGCTCCGCCCAGAGCGGGAGAAGTCATTTGACGATTTCCGAAAAAAAAAGAAAGTCATCATCATTTTCATCGTGAGTGTTTTGCAGCCAATAAAAATGGTTTTGTTTTAGTTTTTCGTTGGTCGAGTACTGACTTACAAGTACGTGGAATCCAGTGATAAGTATGTTCAAAATAAAAAATCCAAAACCTAGTGATACTGTCCGGTAAAATGTCCGCGGTAGCCATGGCTACCCCGCGCACATGCCGCGCGCGCATGGAAAGTTTTTGCCGCGCAAGCCCCCCGCGCCACTTCCCATTTAAAGCTTATTTTCTCGTAAACTATTGCAGCTACACTAAAACAAAAAATACGTGTGTATAGCTGAAACTATACAGAATCTAACTACGTAAAAACTAATTACGACAACTAGATATAAGTATTTCGAAAAAAATGTGAACTTGAGAATATGTTGTAATTTCAGTTTCTCCAATAATAATGTTAAGTTTTTCAACAAGAATTGTAGTTTGTGTCAATAAAACCTATTTATAATTAAACTAGACTATATAAGCTTCGTTTTAATACCCATATATCCTTACTTTGGCACTTTCTTAGTAGCACAATCACCCAAAACAATCAACCCTCCTCGCATTCTATTCGATACCTACTGATTTTGTCGTGTTTACGTAAAAAATTCGATAAGATTTCGTTTTATTTTACTGTTTTATATTGCGGAGACACTAATAATTACTTAACTGAAGTAATTTTCATAATACGAGCACTATTTTAACTATTTTTGCAATAATTTCTAAAAAAACATTATCAAAATACCACGTTCGACATGGCGCCAATTTTACATTTCGATATTATCGTTTCAACAGACTTTGAACCTACGATGTTTATAGATATTCGTAAAGCTTGATTAACGAGGTTTATTTTGATATATAACACTATATACATTGGGTTAAAATAAAAGAATACTCACGTTTTAAAACCAGACAACAAAAATCACAACACGGCATTACGGTAAAATTAGACAACTGACTTTTAAAACTTTTTTGACATTTAATTTTGACGGCTGATATTGTCGTTCTTTGTGCCACAGACGCAGAATTTAATACTGTATCCATAAAAGGGGACCATAGACGGTACATTTAGAGATGTTACCAGTTTTAGTAAGTTTTTTCGAAGTTTGTGACTTTGTGTCGAGTGCCAGTGGTTCGCGTAGCAAAAGACAAAGTAAAAGTGTAGACAGATTTGTCTGCTCTTAAAATTCCTCTCCAAATTTCTCAGTAAGAGTCACGGAGTCTGGATTTGTGCCCAATTGATGACAATGGGTTCGCCTCTTATTAAAACATAACGGGCAAAATGTGGGTGTACGCCTCTGCCAAACCCTTCAGGGATTACAGGATTTACATTTTTTTATTTTCTGTGTTATATAGTTTTGATTGTGACATAAAATATATAGCAATTGACATTATGTTGGTTGAGGTCCTTCTGGCAGTAGAAAATTAGGAGCATTATACCAACAACACGCGTCGGCATTGCTAACCATTTTCAAAAATTAATTTAAAAATTTAAAAAACCTCCGACATAAAAAACCTCTAAGAAGCCAAAAATAAATTAATCCAAGCGTTGTAGCGGCGGGGGTCCGCTTTGTTCTGTGCTTGTACTAAGCGGTCTTCTTAGCGGTCCCCCGACGCTACGACACTTATTAATGTATTTTTGGCTTTTTAGAGGTTTTTTATGTCGGGGGTATTTTAATTTTTAAATTTAATTTTTTTTCATGCTTTTTAAACTTATATTATTTTTTCTTAGCCTTGACTGTCCTTCTCCTGGGCATAGGCCTCCCCCTTTCGTACCAATTTTCTCGACGTTGCGTCTCTTCTCACTAATTAACGAAACCAAGGAAAGATATACTTATTTTTTTTTTAAATGGGCACCCTCATTACCCATGGTGCCAAGCGACAACATTTCAAATTTCAAATAGACTACCTGTGTAAGTTGTTTATATCCCTTCATTAACTAGAAAAGAGGTGATGATCTTCAAACGGCTGAGCAGATTTTCTCGAAACATAGCTAAGAACACTCTCGATTAAAATACCTTTTAAACGACACCACTTTTATCAAAATCGGTTCATCCGTTTAGGAGCTACGATGCCACAGACAGACCCACAGATCCACAAATACACAGATACACAGATAGACGCGTCAAATTCTTTTTTGTTTTTGGTCGGCGGTTAAAAATAGAATAGAACGGACGAATTTTTTGTAAAAATTACCCTCGTTTGTCAAATAATTTTGACGATCGAGCTATGCTCTATACAAACTTGTGTAGGTGACCTACTTATGTAGTTTGTATATGCAGGTCACGTGCCCAGTATACTTATATTTTTGTTAACGTAAATTTTTATATTCCTGTCTGTCTTATTCGCACTAACCAATTCAAAATTCACTAAATTTCATGCAGAGGTCACGTCATAAATAATTCCAAGCAACGTTCTACAGGGAAGGTAATTAAATCGTCCGCGTTTCACTCAGTCTTCTGTCAACGGATAACGAATGACGATGAGCATTTCTGTTTCGTCACAAACGTACACGTTTTTCACATTTCCTCGCTTATTTGATTATGTTGAACAGGGATTTTTGATGCTGTTTCTTTAAAAGGTTTTATGGATACGGTGACGGAATTCAATGCATTAATGTAAGTTTTCGACGTACTTCAGGTACCTAATTTAAATAGTGCTGCTTATGTCTGTTTTCATGAACACTTGGTGACACTTAAACTAATGCCTAAATACGCTGTCACTGTTGAAATTTGTACTTTCGGCGTATTAACTCACTGTAGTACTTATTTTTTGTTATTTTGGGCCTGTCCTGCCGTCTCACTGTAGGGGCCTCCCGATCCAATCATATCCTCCTTGAGCGAGTAGCTAGCTTATCGCACTAGATTACATCATAGTATCTTCCTTTTATTGTGATAGTTACAGTAAGATTGGCCTTCCATATAAAGTTTTACTACAACACCGTATCGTGATTTTGAGGGTAACTATCCCTGAAGATTTCTCCAACTAAAGCGGGTTTCTAAACTTACTTACATACTACGGTAAACCCCTGTGGCCTTTAACATTTAATATGAGGCTCCTAGCTTCCTCACTCTAATGATTCTTAGATGAGGTTACTAAACTCCCATTAAGTCCAATCTGAACAAAACGAGACAAAATAAAAGCGAACATAAAAACAATGGAAAGAAACTTGCTACTCACAAACAAAAGATTGTATAAGAAATAAGGAAAAATCATCAAAACCCGTGAGATTTCACTAATATAAAAGGAACAGAACAAAATGGATACAATGTTCTTAGTAAATAAATAAATGAAGATAAGAACAGAAGTTTCGTCTAACTATGAACTAGTATCTACTAGTACAGAAGGCCACACGTCACTTCAAAATATCAGGATAAGCTTCATTCTCTTGCCTTTATCCCAATTATTTTGGGGTCGGCGCATAACGCCTTCTTCTCCCATATTTCTCTATTACTCGTCATACACCAACTTTCTTGCCCTGTTATCCTTCACACTGTCCATCCATCGTTCCTTTCGTATTTCCATACTCGACCCATCTCCATCTTTTCCAAAATCAGAATAAGCACGGCCTCTTATTCTACAGGGTGTAACGGAAAGGGTATATACATACGTAACGGTGTGCTACGGACCATCAAACTGAACATGTTTCTCCACAAAGAAACATCATCATAGCGAAAAAAATATCAGCTGCCCCATACATTTAGGTCGAATAGGTATTGAAATTTTGTATGGGGAGCAGATAATTTTTTCGTTATTACGATGTTTATTTGTGGAGAAACATGTTCAGTTTGATGGTCTGTAGCACACCCTTAAGTATGTATATACCCTTTCCGTTACACCCTGTATAAAAACTCCTTTACATTTCCACATGGTGTTTGGTTGCGCTTCATTCGATTCTACATTTGCTTAAAAATGTCTTTGGTGTATTTGTTTTGGCCTGAGTTTTTTAGTAGGTATTTGGAATTATCACGGTAATATTTTTTTAGTAGGTATCTGTATTTATTACGGTAATATTTTTATTTTTCTTCTATGGAGTCATTCATCTTTGTATAAAGTGTGCCTTTTGTGGATTTATATTTTTAGTGGCACAATATCTGCTAAGTACTAATGGTGGCTCAGAATAAAAACAGACCCGTATTATACTCTCAGTAATGCTGTTTAAAAGGAGAGAACTTCTTGACGATGCTCCTTACTTTATCTTCAGATGTTGGTAAACCTGACCATCCCTTAGTTCTACGTCCTTTGTTTTGCTTGCTGTGGGCCCAGCATGAATGGGTAGAGTGATCGTAACGTAAATTAGAAAGAAAGAAAATAATTGATTTATGTAGCACAGATTAAGACACAAAATATTCTGCAAGATACACAATTTGAAGATATTTTTACCAGAAAGACGATTTTAGTGTTCCTAAACAAAAACCTTTCAAAAAAAATTATTTTAGCATCCTATGTCTAACTAGGATAAGTCTTCTCTTTATATCCTTTCAGGTACCTACTCCTCTCCTACGCCACCACCAACTTTTTTAAAGTGTCGATATCTTCAATCGAAGTCAATGACCTAAGTGAGTCCTTAGTGGAAGACTTTTTGTGCTCCTAAAAGTGTGCTCTTATTTTTTGTGCTCTGCATGGGATACCTCGAAAGTTTAACTATCCGCATTTTGTTTGTTGTTCATTAACATGAAACATTCCTACAAACATCTTTAAAAAATTACATATTCGATTGCGTATTTTCTGTTTTAAATCGTTCGATTTTTCTTTAGTTTTCTCTACCCCATGCTTTTGTACTAGTTACCACCAATTAAGAATACTTTACCTTGAGATTGACAGCACTAGCACACAGGCAACATATGCCATCAACGATATCAGATATCTACTCTGCCGTCACATGCAGGCAATGACTGCTGACGGCATTCAACGATCAGGAATGTCTGCAGCTGACGGCTGTTGTCGATTACATAATGTTTTGGGTCATTCGTCTGTTAATGCAATCGACACATGAATCCAGAATTTACACATTGACCCTTTATTCTCTGATTTAAAAAAGGGTAAAAATAAATTTCAGTCATTCATCATCCTAGCCTTTTCCCAACTATGTTGGGGTCAGCTTCCAGTCTAACCGGATGGAGCTGAATACATGATACATGTATTATACATGGAGCAACTGCCTATCTGAACTCCACAATCCAGTTAGTGCTGGGTAATACGATACCCTTTCGTAAGACTGGTTGTCAGACTTTTAGGCCACTTACTACCTGTAACAACTATTAATGCTTAATTTTCCGATAGTTTTGTAATCCTCTCTAATTAAACGTAAAGACTCACCAAAATCCCCAATAAAATAATAAAACGAAAAAATAACCACGCCGATCCAAATTAAGACTAACACAAACACAGCCCAAGCAAATACGAAACTACTAATTTGTTGTGCAAGACACCCTTTCAAATATTTGCCTCAACCTGAGGCGAATTGGCTGCGGAGAACAAATATTGCTGATTGTCCCGTTTAGTTGTCTAGTTCTAAACTATAGACCTTCGAACGTCTGGGCGCCTCGTACCTGAATGCTAAACTCGCCTTATTTGACATTGTTTTAAAGGTCAAAGAACAGGTCATATTTTGATGCAAACTGACTTTTTTCTACGTTTATATGTGTGTATTCTTGAAGGATTCAAAGGTCTAGTTCATAAATTTTGTTTTTATTCGCAGAAAAATAAGAAGCGTAATCCTTGTATCAGTATATAAACATAGGGACGTGTTTGCCCGGCTCACAAAAAAATGTATGAAACTTGCGATAATTGGAAAGATAGAGAGCAAAATTCTACCAAATGGACCAACTTATTATATGTTTTCATAAAGGTACTAAATAAGTCTAGTTGAATGTATTCCCAGCATCCCATATTAAACCAAAATATGGAGATAAGATGGTTCTAAATTCCGACAGACAAAATCCTACACCAAAATAAAAGTAGCTACAATAAATAAAACAAAAGTAAGTCACATGTAAATATGTAGTAAAACAAGTAGGTATTACGACCCCGACGGTGGAACTACCTTTGTTACCCAAACACTGCTGATTGTCGCTAAACATACTGGTTGGTTAGTTCGAAATAAAACACAACTTGGTGCCCTACCTACCCACCTACTGTGAAGAACTAAATGAAGCTCTAACTCTTGTTACGTAAGGGGAGTTTTGAACAATAGGTTACCTAGATCTGCTCTGCACGCTCGTTACATTCTCACATAATTAACGGGCAAAAAACTCCATGAACACTCTTTTAAGTCAAAAATATATTGCAAATATGGGTTACATCCGTCATTGATACATAATAAATGTCTATAGAATCAGATTATGGTCATCGATCATTCGATTACAGCTTCATCTTTTTATTTTTGGCTGAAACTTATGTATTTAGACAATTCAAAAGTATCTTTTTAATTCAAATAAGTCAATTGTGTGTGTTGTTGTTGTGTTTGGTTGAGTTAGAGTTAGTTAAGTGAATAGGAAATTATTTTGTACCAATCTTGCAAAAAAAAAAAACAATTCCAAAAGATAATTTAATTGTCGACAACCGATTCTAACTACCACGTACACACAGCTCCATTAAGTAGTTACCCCCCCGGTCTCCTCGTCCGGACTTTTGCACATAGTGACGCTGTCTGTACTATGTTAAAAAATAACTAATGAAACAGCAAATCTGAAACACGTTCAAGAGCTGTATAATTCTTATGGAATAATGACAATGACAACTCTTGAACACCGTTAAAAATAAAAACGCTTACTGCATATTCTTTACACTAGCTGACTGGCTCGTTAGTCGAGTGGTCACAATCGCGACTGCTGGGCATGTCGTGTTGGGTTCGATTCCCGGGTCGGGCAAATTGTAATTGGGTTTCCATCAGGAATTTATCAGTAGCAGCTGCGGAGTCTGGATTTGTGCCTGGTTTTTGAATTGGGATCCCCCCTATTACATGGGACTTAAACATAACTGGTGAATTGGGGGAATATACTATTAGGGACACCTCTACCTAATCCTTAGGCTTTACACTAAGCGAATGCCTTTTTCACCCTTCAATAATATTCCTCTCAAAATCTTCCATGTTTGCGTCATCTATTGTTCTTTTAACACAGTATTTTCCGTAAAATCAGTTTTATCAAAAGAGCGTCGGAAAGATAAGGTATTTTAAAGAATCTCGTATCTTCCAAGGATATTATATAAAAAAAACTTATTTACGCCGCGTTTACTATATATAAAAAATACCTTAATTTTCCTGTTTGAACCGCGTACAAATTCCTTGGTAAACCCCTGAACGATCCTGGCTATGTATAGGCTGCGGGTTCACTGATGGCGGAATTAGAGAGATAAGGAAAATGTGCTTTATAAATGTTTAAATCAGACTTTGATTGGATAAGTGATGGCTATTTCGGTAATACTTTTCCCTGAACAGTCTTATTATGATGTATTGTATGGTTTTTTGATGGGGTTGGATCTTTCTTAACTGTGGGTCACGCCATTATTCATTTACAGCGATACAAGATCTTTTGGAACATTGTTGGCAAAAATTCGTTAAGTACTAACTTCGTAAAACAGGATTGAAAAAAGGTTCGAAAAATGGTGGCGGATTTAGTTCCGATTTCTAACTTTTTTTTTACAACTGTATGTACTGAAAAAGATGATGATTTATTTAGAAAAATAGAAACAATTCAATTTTTACATTTTAATCGTGTACCCAACCTTTACTTTCCTAAGATTTAAAGTCGCTTTTCGCCTCCACTACCAACTCTCCCCTGGGCTTAAACGCGACTTAATTCACTAAAATACGATCCAGTGGGTGCGGTAACTCAGCGAGGTCGAGTCTAGCTCTGACGTATAATGGATACATTTCTTTCTATTTCTACATTGTCCCACTAGTGTGTTGTCAGCCTATAGTTACAATCCGCTTAGGAACGAAAGAATTCTTGTAGACAGAGAATTTTTGTTCTGGGGCTTTTTTGTTTTTAGGTTTCATTAAAGATATATATATATAGATTGTTTTTGGGTGGTAAAGATACATGATTATATAATTTGATTTGTGAAAAGACTTCTTTATCAGAGATGCCTCTGATAAAAACGTGTCATCAAAATAACCAGACAAGAGCACCGCAGAGTTAGTCACTGTGTTTATCGAGGCAAAAAATCGAAATCTTAGGCATGGTAACCAATCTATAAATCTAATCCTTTAGGATCGATGACATTGACATAAGTGAAATTATTGACCTTGACTATATGATATTGCACCATATTATCGCTTTGCGATTAATAATAATAATTTGGGTTCAAAATCTTGCAATGAACTGAATCTCCACTTACCGATTATAGGCCTTCTCATTCTTGCGCCATTCTTCTCTGGTCTGCGCTTGTCTCAACCAGGTCTTACCCGCGATCTTCTGAATGTCATCCACCCATCTTTATACCAATATATGCCTAAGGCATTTAGTCCACTTTTGACCAGTTTTTACATGTGCATAAAGTTTTAATATATAAATGATCTGCTATCAATTAGCAATAAAATATTTAATCACCTGCCGAGCCTTTTCCCAATGTTATGTTCCCTACGTTTCGGTCGGCTTTCAGTGTCACCACAAACTACTGAATACCAGTATTTTACATAAAGCGACTGCCTAACCTAACCTCCACAACCCAGATACTCAGTAATATGATACCCCTTGGTAAGACTTGACTGTCACAATAAAATATTTCCCATTACCAAATAGAACTCGGCCCACCTGAATCATCAGCCCATCAACAGAAAGCAATAAAACGCAACATGTCAAGCCATCAAGTTTCTTCAAGCGAAGAAACGCTTTTAAATTTCCATAGGTAATGGTTATTTGATGGGCTCCTGTATTCTTGATACAAGATGGATGGCCCGAAATATTAGCGATAGGGCCGTAATGAGTTCTGGGTTCACTGACTCCTAAAAGCCTTTGAATTGGTGTGCCTACCTCATTTTCGAGTTGGATTGACGGCTCCGATTTTCTGTATCAATCTGGTAATTTGAGTGTTGTTGATTTTCTGGGACTGTCATGTATGTATGGAATGTATGCATCAATGTATGGAACTAAAATTCGTGCAATTTTAAAATTATAACTCGTTACGTACATCATATTTTCTTAATATAATTGTTATGTTTCTTTTACTGACTTGAGTATATAAACATCAATCACATCTTTGGATAATACTATTTGAGTTTGTCGCAAAAAATATACCAAAATGCGATAAGATACTTTTATTTTTTATACAAAAACCGTTTCTAAGAAAACGATCTTCTGAGTTGGAGGCGATTTAGAGATTGACACTGGTATTGTTAGTCATCAACTGAACTTAAGTCGGACTAACCACGCCTACATTCCACCCTGTTTGTTTATAAATTGACATATAAACGCCTAGTTTTCATCTGTCAAATTTGAAGTACCGGAAGACTATTAATTACTAGCTGTCCGGCGCAACTTCGTTTGCGTCACATTTTCCCCGTTTTCGCAACATTTTTCATTGCTGCTCCACTTCTACTGGTTGTAGCGTGATGATATATAGCCTATAGCCTTCCTCGATAAATGGGCTATATACCACTGAAAGAATTTTTCAAATCGGACTAGTAGTTTCGGAGCCTATGCAAAGCAAACAAACAAACAAACAATCAAATCTTTCCTCTTTATAATATTAAATAATAAAAATAATAATAATAATTTGATGTATTCTTTCGGCATACTCAAATGGACTCAGACAGAACTTGATGCCCTAGATAGGAAGGTCCGCGTACTGCTGACCGCAAATCGGATGCATCACCCACGGTCGTCGGTGATGAGACTGTATATCCCGCGGAAGTGTGGGGGTCGTGGTTTCTTAAATGCTAAGACCTTGCACAACCGTGAGGTATGCAGTCTCAAGGAATACTTCCTAGAAGCCAACGTGGTGATGCACCGAGATGTGGTCTCAGTAGACAAGGGCCTTACCCCGCTCTTCTTGGCTAACGAGAACTGGCGCAAGCCTATAGTATTAGACACTAATGACCGCAGGGAGGTATGGCAGAGCAAGGAGCTTCACGGACGCTTTTACCGGGCCTTACATGGGCCCGATGTAGACTTCTTAGCGTCCGTATCCTGGCTGCGTTTCGGTGACCTCTTCGGGGAAACTGAAGGTTTTGTCTGTGCAATAATGGACGAAGTTATGCTGACGAATAACTACCGGAAACATATTATGAAGGACGGGACGGTGGACGTGTGTCGGGCATGCCACCGTCCGGGTGAGTCCATCAGACATATTATTTCTGGTTATTCTCGTCTAGCTAACGGAGAGTACTTGCATAGACACAACCTTGTTGCCAGGATTGTCCACCAGCAACTTGCTTTGAAATACAACCTTGTGGAATCAGAAGTGCCGTACTATAAGTATGCGCCCGACCCAGTTCTCGATAATGGTAATATCACGTTGTATTGGGATCGATCTATCGTCACTGACAGGACTTTTGTTGCCAATAAGCCTGACATTGTGTTGATAGATCGATTGGAGCGTCGCGCAATGATTGTTGATATAATGGTCCCGCATGATGAGAACCTCGTGAAAGCAGAGAAAGATAAGCAATTCAAGTATCTAGATCTAGCTCGCGAGGTTGTCGACATGTGGGACGTGACAAAAGCAATCATTGTGCTGATAGTCGTGTCGGCCAATGGCTTAATAGCCAAAAGCTTCGAACAACATCTGCGGAGTCTTTCGCTTGACAGCTGGATCAAGGGCTTGATTCAGAAAGCAGTACTTCTGGACACGGCACGTATTGTCAGGAGGTTCCTCTCTCAAGAGCCCTGACCACCGGTAGCCCGGACCCTGTTCCCGATGCTGGTGGGCTACTATTTTATATATTTTTAAATGCTTTTTAATATAATTTTGTATATATATATATATATTATATACATCTTTTACATTGCAACTATGGGTTTGACAAAGATAGGTAGCTGGAGGAGGTACCTTATTGGAAGATCCGCCAGTTGCGGCCAAGAAATTATAGGAATACGATTTGGTGCGTTTTTTCAACTGTTGTCATGGCAATACAGTTCGACTAAATGAAAAATGGATTTGCTTTGGCTCTTAGAATATGGGTGTAAGAGAGAAGTGTTTGTACAAGAGCTGACATTATTTGTCATTCATTGGTTGGCGTGCTGTCGTGATACACCGTACACCTTATAAGTGGTCGTATACAACAATTTTACAAGTCGGTATAAAATTTTCTTTACAGTAGTAATTTCAAAAGAAAATGTAACAAGGGGAAGACATGAAGCAAAAAGCAGGAATTCATTATTTCAAGTCTTCTCTTAGGATTTTACAAAATGAATAGTTGCTTTCTGACATTTTAACGGATACATAAACCCAACGAAAAATTATTTGAAAATTATTCAGAAATTATTTAATTTCAGACTACTGGGACATTTTACAAAATGACAAAATGCTTGAGATGTTCTCTGGTAAAGAATAAAATGATTAACAAGGGCCTGCCACAATCAATACCTGTTTTATACCGACCCCAGCGAAGATGAGTTATGGCGTTTTTTACTATTGCTCCAGGGACCCCTAAGAAAGGAGTTAGATCTTTTTTCTCATTTATTTGCGGTCCTTGCAAAACACTGTAATGTTTCGTTGGTTTGTTTAAACACATCAGGTGTTTGTTGCTTTTGGGAGAAAATATAAATGTTTTGCTAGCCTTTATTTATAAATTTACTAACATTTGGTAGTGACCTTGTCTGCGACTAAAGATGAAAAGTCCTTCGACTTCGTCTAGACTATTTTGTCTATTTGTCTAATTGTATAATGATCGGTTCTGATATTTACGTGTGATAGGGTAATTTAAAAACATAAAGATCATTTTGCAATTATTATTATGAGAGAATGGAAGAACGATGGATGATCTTTAAATTAACTTAATCGCTTTTTACGATAAATATCTGCACACCATGATTAAAGTCATCTTGATTCATGTGTGTCATCATTCAAGCATCTTTTTCGCATCGTGGTATAAAAACAATCGACACGAGCATCAGCAAACATCCCTGATGCGCTACAGAAGCGGCACAGCCCCATCAATATCCGGAACGCATTTTTGAGTGTAATCTATCCACAGACTGCACGTGTAAAATGAGGTGCAATAAGCACGAAATAAGGTTCTTTTTACAACCCCAGAACAACGCGCAAACCTGCGAGCGATCATATTAGTTCTAACCGACAGCGCCCTCCTTTCTCTTTCAATATCATCGTCTCTGATGTCAGCGGTTAAAAGATGCCCCAAGTGTTTCACTTTATAAACCTTCACCAGCGATATTCCGTTCAACTTGACCGGAGGGATAGGATCCGGACATCGACCACTAACATCAAAGACCATGATTTCACTTTAAGTGAAGTTGTAGACCAATCCATGAAGCAAAAAGGGGTTTTGTATTCCCAGTTACCGGATTGTGAAGGTCAGATAGGCAGTCGCTTCATGTAAAATACTGATACTCAGCTACATCCGGTTAGACTAGAAGCCGAGCCCAACAAAGTTTGGGAAAAGGCTAGGTAGATGATGACAGCCATCATCATCATCATCCGCAGCAAGACTTCACTGACTGCTGGGTATGGGCCTCTCTTTGCTTGTGCAAGCTCGATGTTCTTGTGCCAGCCTCATCCATCCATATTCCCGCGGTGACAACATTGTTGAACCTAGTGATAGTTTATACTAGGAGAAACGGAAAGACGGTCGGCTTTCTTAATCGTGCTGCGCCATTCACTTCGCTGGTAAGCATCGTCATCCGCAAGGCTAAGCTTATAACTGAAATAACAAATACAGTACCTGTGATTGCTACTTAAATCACAGACACATAGATAACATGAATGATGTTACCAAGATTTTGTAACAATATTTTGTTTTAAAAGAGTGTCCATGGAGTTTCTTGTCCATTCTTCTCCACAGAGATATACGATTTGGAATAGAATACAGTACTTTCACAAGTTATTATGCCTTGGAACTGTAGCTTCGTGTTTTTTTTTTGTTTTTTGAATTTCAAAAGTGCATGTTATGGTCTAATTGAAATAAATGCTTTGAATTGAGTTAAGTTGAATCTCAAGTTAAAAATGTCTTCAGAACCGCATTACCATATCCTTACAACCTCGTAAATTCTTTCTCAACAGAAACTGCACAGTGGAAATAATAAAAGTCTCGTGCACGTTTCTTTGGCACCATTCGAGGCTCCGTTTGGCAGTAAGTGTTAGTTTTAAAACCACGATAGGACCTTTAAAGTGACTTTATCGTTTCTCGATCGTACGCCAGGGATCTTAGTGAAGTTTTACTACGTGAAATGTCAGTTACAACGATTTTTTTCAATTCATTGTCTTTTTAATGTTTTAAGGTCATATACGCAGTCAGTCAGGCTCTGTATGGTGCCGGACGTAAAGAATAGCACCATCCCATACCTTCCCGTGAGTGTCGTAAGAGGCGACTAAGGGACTTGCCAGAGTATGGGCAGCAGCGTTCTTTGTGTTTTTGTAACAACCGTACAGCAATCGCCAACCCGCCTGCCAAGCGTGGCGATTATGGCAAAACCCCCCTTATGTCAATGTGGCGTTGGGGGAGGCCTATGTCCAGCAGTGGACTTCTTTCGGTTGAAATGATAAGGCGGTCAGTCCATGTGAAATACTGGTATTCAGCTGTCTCCAGTAAGACTGCAAGCCGACCTCAACATAGCTCGGAAAAGGCTAGGCAGTTGATGATGATATCTTTTTAATGTTTTGCGTCGATTTTGGCTCCTGGTTTGATAAAAGCAAGCTCCCTTGTCGATTTTCAAGTTTAAGCAACGCTCGCTGTGGTCAAGTAGGTAGCATTCTGTCTAGAACCAATGAAGGTCTTGGAAAATCCCGAGGTCGGTCAGTGGATAGGGGACCATTCCTGAAATACCAAGACGTGTGTGCTTCGGAAAGTCTGTTATGGTATTGGTCCCGGTTGTCGTTCGTAAATCTTTGACAGTCATTACGGGTCCAACAACCGGTCTTTCCGAATATCGTGCTACACTGTAAATAGAAAATACACTCACCGGCACGGAAACTTGGCCACCAATAACATGCCGATAATTTCTATTTAAATATTTAATTTTCACTATATTATGGGTTTATGCACTAAATTAGGGTTTTTTTATGGTTTTGTAACTCAGTTATTGAAAAAATGATGCACCAGCAGTAATCTTTTAAAAAATAAGCAGTTTCACAAAAATATTGATTTTAACACTGTCAATTTAAAAAGAACACAAAATGAAAAATAACCACAAAGTCTTCGTTGTGTTTGCTTTTTAATATCGGGTGTTTCCTCCCCTAGCCCCGATAACAGCTTGCATTCGTTCTGGCATACTTTGGATGATGTTTCTGATCTCAACTTGTGGTATGCTTTCCCAAGCGGTTAGTGCTGCATTTCGAAGCTGGTTCAGAGTTTCAGGCGGGTTGGAGGAGGACTTTATTTTTCTTTTAAGCATGTCCCAGATATGCTCTATTGGATTTAAGTCTGGACTACGAGCTGGCCACTGCAATTTTTGAATACCAACCTCTGTAAGGTATTCCTCCACGCAATGTGCAACGTGTGGGCGCGCGTTATCGTGCATTATGAGGAATTCGTCAAACCCAATAAACCCTGAATATGGTAACACGTGTTCCTGAAGAATTTCCTCGATGTATCGTGTTGCCGTTAATCGGTTATCGACGATAACTAACTCCGTACGTGCATCGGAACTTATTCCTCCCCAAACCATTATAGAGCCTCCATGAAAACTAACAGTTTGTGTGGTGGTAATGGGTAAAAACCGCTCTCCTCTTCTTCTCCACACTCGCTCCCGACCATCTGGAGCTCGTAAAGCGATTCGACACTCATCTGTGAACAGTACTCGAGCCCACTGCTCATGGGTCCAGTTGACGTGTTCTCGTGCGAATCGAAGTCGAGCTACTCGGTGACTTCTGAGAAGTTCTGGGCCGCGTGCTGGTCTACGAGCTTTTAAATTCACTTCCTCCATTCGTCTTCTCACTGTACGTTCACTAACATTGACACCTCTTGTGAACTGGAGTCGCTGGCGTATCTCAACAGCGGTGAGGTAGCGGTTTCTCAAAATTTCCAGGACAATAAAGCGGTCATCCCGGGCTGATGTGCATCTGACGCCTCCGCTGCCTGGTCTGCGGGAGTAGCGGCCTGTCTCCTGGTATCGTTTCAGCGCATACTGCATCGATGAACGTGGTACATTCAGTATAACAGCAATTTCTCGCTGTGTCAGCCCTTGTTCGATCAATGCTACAGCTTGTGCAACCTGTGATGGTGTTAATGGCATTTTTATTGGAATTAAATCACCTTTACTTATTGAATTAACAGTACGATATCACAATAATTGCATAACCTAACAATAAACTTTCACAAAACACAAATTTAAAACAGCAACTTAGTCGCTCAGATGACCGGGTTCAACTAAAACTTAAAAATAACGTCATATTGCACTCAAACATGATAAATTACCCTCTTGAACTAAAGGTAAACATTTTTTAGACCAACCTTCATAATAAATAATCATAGGAAACACTTAAAGCTCTTGTTATCGCGAAATACGCGCTTGGCCAAGATTCCGTGCCGGTGAGTGTAATAATTATTGAACAGCACCCATTTAGACTTGTAGCCGATTCTACAGTAAGTAGTTGGGAAATGACTAGCAAAATGATGACATTTTCTTAAATTTTTAAGGGTTCCGTACCCAAAAGGTCGAACGGGACCCTGTTACTGAAACTTCGCTGTCCGCCCGTCTGTCACCAGGCTGTATCTCATGAACCATGATAGTAAGCCAGTTAAAATTTCTACGGATTATGTATTTCTACTACTACTACTTTTTATGTACTTTACTTTTGTTATTTAAAATTTTTGTGTAGTAGGTACACCACTGACTACCCCCCTTTATAAATTTGAATTCCATAATGTCCATCCGAAGGTTGTCTGGAAGATATCGCTATCAGCGATAAGACCGCCTTTGTAACCATAAAATTATTAGTTTTGTAAGCCCGTTATGTTTAATTTTTGGTGTACAATAAAGTTTTATTCTATTCTATTCTATTCTATTCTGTTGCCGCTATAACAACAAATACTAAAAACAGAATAAAATAAATATTTTATAGAGATCCTCCCATACATAAAAGTGTTTTTTTTTGCTCGGTTTTATAAATAATGGTACGGAACCCTTCGTACGCGAGTCCAACTCGCACTAAGCCGGTTCTTTTTCTTCAAATTTTGTGTCAATTACCTTTAGTATAAAATTAAGCCGTTTTTAATCTCCAGCTAAGTACTACATTGTTTCCTACACGATTATGTACGCTTCTTCGCTGCTCTAGTAATAAAGCAGACAAAGTTCCAAGTTAAGTCAAACTCCCCGACTTTATGACTAGTTAATAACTTCACACTTAGGCTTCAGTCTCAGCTGTAGATCTGACTGACTTTAGATGGACTTCCAGTGCTGTTACAGTATAATTCCCATCATCATCATCATCATTTCAGCCAAAAGACGTCTGACACAGACTGCTGGACACAGGCCTCCCCCAAGATGGGGTGTTGTGCCATAATCGCCACGCTTGGCAGGCGGGTTGGCGATCGCAGTACGGTTTTTACAAAAGCACAGAGAACGCTGCTGCCCATTCTCTGGCAAATCCCTTAGTCGCTTCTTACGACACCCACGGAAAGATATGGGATGGTGCTACTCTTTACGTCCGACACCATACAGAGTCATGTCATGTCACAGTCTCATGACATATCATATTTTGTATGAATGAGCCAGAAAATATGCCGGGCATATTCAAGGAGGCCATGCAACCGTCGTAGAGAACTGAGTAAGGTCAAAGAGCAGATAACGGGCTAAAGTATTGTAGGCCATGGTGTATAAAATCAAACTGCAAACGATATAAAGCTTTAACGTCCCTAATTTTCTTGCACAATAGAAAATACGCATTCAATAGCAACAAAATTCGAGCCATTTACCCTTAATTATTTCTAGCAAACTATTTCAGTAACAACCTTTTTACTGCCGAGATAACATCAGAACCGAGTCTAAATCGAGATAACGAAATTATCTAACTTCTTAATATAAATAGAAGTTTCCAGAATCTTCGGCTCAAATCTCTCGGCTTAGTGCGTTCGAGTAAAAGATAAAATATGTATATAGATATTATAAATGTAAATAGGTATTTGTGTAAAAGAGGATTAAGTTTGGAGAGCTAAGTTTGTTAGATACTTATATTATATCGCGATTTTTAGTCAATCCAACTAATCGTTTGGTAGATACAGTTACAGCAACATTTTTTTGCTTGACCAAATTTATAAGAATTAATTAATTATATGAGCTGGTAGCAGCTGAATAAGGTTTGTGAAAATATGGCGTGCAGGTGGAGAAGCTATGTCCAGCAGTGGAATTTTGAAGGCTATTTTCATAAATAACCTTTAAAACTGGAAAATAGTATTCTATCAAATATTAATCTTATTAAATAAAAAGCTCAGTTACTATGCAGAGCCCACAGCTTTGTGAATAATCCTAAGACAACCTTAGTATCCATATCTAGATTTAGATTTGTATTGATATACATTAATAAATTAAATTAATTCAGCTTATTGAAGTCCTTTGAATCTAGTTCTCCTAATTCCAGGTATCTGACACCCTTTCACGAGGTAAACAAAACAAACCGTTAGAAACAACATGATTTTATTATCTACTCAAATAACCCCCTTCTATATTATATAACACCCCACTTCATTTATCATTCTCATCACACACATTATTTCCCAACAATTTGGGACTTTATTCAAAATATTCTCCTCAAATTATTCCGGTATCCACAATGACCTGATTATTTAAAATTAAATACATAGGGCGGGCGTGCGAAAGTAATTTACGCGCCATAGGGGAGTTCGATATGGATCTCGTATTATTTTATTATGCGATATTCATGTGCGAATTATGATAAGCTTATTATTTGTTAATAGCAATGTTTTAGTTTTATCTTATTGGTTATCAGATGATTAGTCATTTTTGGCAATTTACTGTTGATTTTATGGGAAATATGATGGTAGTCACAACTGCCATCATAACTGCCATTCGGTCGTGATATTCCAAAACTATGGTCAATTATTTATTTATTTCATTTTTAGGAAAAATTAAAGCTAAGCAGACAGTACGTAAAAGTTTAACCAAAATATAGCCAATTACAAGTTGCCACATGTAGTAGAAATATAAAATATATGAAACAGAAAATTGATAATAGATTATATGTATATATGTTACCGGCCAAACCCGATTTCCGCCTAAACTAGTTTGTCCTAGGCCAAAATAGGACTCATCATAACAGGACCATATAGAGCACCCCGTCTAAATGGGTTAGGTTGGGTTAGAACTGTGACCATAAACGCGCGAGCCGAGCGAGCATAGCGAGCGATGCCACAACCAAGTTGGGCGCATTGTAAATGTTTTGTTTGGGTCAGTGAGAAACCAGCATACTGGTTTGGCCTAGGACAAACTAGTTTGGCCTGAAATCGGGTTTGGCCAGTAACATATACACCAAACAGAAAAATCTCGAAGAAGCCATTATATGAAATGTTCTTCAATTTGTAAAACTAGTATTAGCGTATGTATTGAGTCAAAAGCAAATAGGTGTGCATGTACACAAAAAAAAATAGCACTTTTTGAACGTCAAAATTACATAAAACAGGCCAAAAACACATGCCTAGAATGCAATAGATATAAGCGTTCTTGTTGTGTTTGCACACCGACTAAGTAAGTGTTTATCTTATCTCTTATGTGCCAACAAAGCATTGCACTTGGACAGAGTCTGGATACTTCATACGAAGCAGTACCTACCTTTGAATTCAAAACATTTATATCGTTTTCTTAGGTCTTTCTTATGTTTCGCCCAACTACCAGATCTGTTATGCTTATGAGTTATGACCGACCAAAACACCAATCGGAAATAAAAAAAAACTTTATTCTCAAATTATGACGGCACGGTTGGCCCAGTGGATAAGCGATTGACTGCTGCGCTGCGTGTCGTGGGTTCGTTCCCCGCACGGAACAAATATTTGTATGGCCTACAAATAGTTGTTCCGGGTCAGGCTGTTTGTGTATATGTGAGTTTAAATGTTTGTAAACGCACCCACGATACAGGGGAAATTCCTAGTGTAGGACAAAGTTCTTAAAAATAATGCCTAGTGGTGCCCCTGTGGTAAAGACTACACATCCTAAGTAAAAAGAAATTTTAGTTCTTCATCAACCTACAATAAATGTACAAACATTTTGTAACAACATCAACATATTACTCGATAGTCCACGAGCGGTTCATACAATATCGTGAACATTACAGTCTATTTGATAACCTCATTATTGGAATTGTTTTTATGATGGCCGCTTTTCGGATAGCAATGTATCGCTCGGATATTTTATTGGAATAATAAATGATTGGGCTCACATATATTACATACATAATGAGGAGCTCGTGGCTAAATAATAACAGCCACCCAGGTCGATCTTTAAGGTTAAGCCGTGCTTGCCGAGGTTGGTCTGTGGATGGGTGACCATAATTACATATCGAGTTTCCTCCGTGCCTCGGAAAGCACGTTAAGCCGTTGGTCCCGGCTGTCATTTGTAGATCTTTGACAGTCGTTACGAGTAGTCAGAAGCTAAAACTCTGACATCCAGTCTTACCAAGGGGTACCGTATTACCCAGTTACTGGGTTCTGGAGGTCAGATAGGCAGTCGCTTCATGTAAAATACTGTTACTCAGCTGCATCCAGTTAGACTGGAAGCCGACCCCAAGATAGTTTGGGAAAAGGCTAGGCAGATGATGATTAAATGATTGGGCATGCTATGGAATTTATTTTTATTATTTAACACATGCTGGAGGTTACTGGTACTGTTAGCCGATATCATTCCATTGATGGTCAAAACCGTCTCATCATCTGAAAATACAGATCGATAATATACCAAGCCCCAACACACAATCAGACTATAGAGTTCCCACTGCTGGGACGCTGGTCTCGGTTCGGTCCAGTATGACATCCATCAGGTGACTTGCGGCCAAAATTAAGCCTATTAAGTATACACAAATGAAAGTAAAACCGGTCAAGTGTGAGCCTTACTCGCACACATAGGGTTCCGTAGCACCAAACAATATAAAAACAAAATTTTGAACGGAGTAAATTAACACTCAACAGCGAAACTAAATTTGTTTTTCATAGTATATTAATGAAAAATATTGTTACTGGTACAGTTAGGTGAAAAAGTTCCATATCTCAAAAACGAAACATCATATCTTATTTAGACCAATTTTCGTTCAAAGTTTTTTTTTACGTTCTACAAATCTACATTTTCTCAGAATTTTCCTTCTATTCTTCTTTTTAGAAATAGGAGTAGAGGGGCAAACATTTTACCACTTTGGAAGTGCCTATCTTTCAAACGATTGACTTAGAGAAAAAATGTTTTAAGAACCTAAATGTCATTTTTAAAGACCTATCTTTGACACCCCACACGAATAGGTTTGATGTTTTTGTTATTTTTTTTATTAGTCTCGGTTCCATGTATGGAGAGCCCCATTAATCTTTTTTTATTTTTGTATAAAAATCATAAAGTGATTAATTGAATACATCTACCTACCATGTTTCAACTGTGTAATCTTAATAGTTTCGTAATAAAGTGGCTGTGACGTACGGACGTACTGACATATTGAGCGTATTGGGTCCCCCACTATTTCTGGTGTACATAAATGATCTTCCAAAAAGTGTCAAGCACCCAACTGTATTATTTGCTGATGATTGTACAATAACGATAAAAAAAGATGAATCCTACAACTATGAACATGAAATCAATGACACACTAAAGCAAACAATAGATTGGTTAGAGACAAACAATTTAAAAATTAACTTAGAAAAGACGTGTATAATGCATTTTAGTCAGCGACAACGACAGCTACCGGTTAATATTAGTTACAATGGAAATTCAGTCACAAAAACGGATACTACAAAGTTTTTAGGGTTAGTGATAGACAGCCAACTAACTTGGAAAGGGCAGGTTGAAGAAATTTGTAAAAAACTTAACAGTTTTGCTTTTGCTCTTCATAAGCTGTCCAAATTTGTAAACCGTGACGCCGTGCTTATTGCCTATCATAGCTACGTAGAATCAGTTTTACGATACGGAGTAATTTTCTGGGGTAATTCGACAGACAAGAATTTCGTTTTTATTGCACAAAAAAAATGCGTACGCGCTATATGTAATTTACAGTCAAGGGATAGTTGTAAGCCATATTTTAAATCGTTGAAACTTCTTACATTGCCGTCATTATACATCTTTGAGGTGGCAGTGTTCGTTAAGACAAACCCACAGCTTTTCGAAGTTAAAGCCCCAGCCGATCCACGGTTGAGAAAAAGGGAATCGAACATTCTTTGTGTAGATCGCAGTAAAACAGCACTCCTCAGTAAAAGCTTTTATAGAATGGCTCCAATTATTTTTAATAAAATTCCACGACATTTAAAGAACCTTAATAGTAATATGTTTAAAAAGAAATTAAAACAATTTTTAATTAATAAAAGCTACTACTCCACAGCTGAGTTTATGGAGGACAAGACATTTTGATTATGATTATTTTTTATTTATTTATTTTTTTACTTTAATAATTGTGTGTGTTAGTACGTAAGGAATTGTGTGTTATTAATATGTAATTGTGTTATTTAATTTAAAAATTCTGTGTCTATTGTTTTGACATACCTAACTCTATTATGATTTGTATGCTCTCGGGTAAAATGTAGCGAACTAACTATTTCTGTCTAACATCTTATTGTAATGAAACCTACATTTACGAATAAATTTGATTTGATTTGATTTGATTTGATTTGATTTGACAGGCAGAGAGACATGACGAATCTATTAGGGTTCCGTTATTTGCTATTCGGCTACGAAACTCAAAAAACGCCGGGCCCAGTGCGGTTTAATATTTTATCAATTCACACGCATTTTGTACGTTACAAAAGAAAGCTAATAACTCTTAATTCAACAACTCAGTACAATTGATGTTTTTTTTATCCAAAAACTTATAATTAAAACATAATACTAAAAACACCATAAAAGTCCATCACGATAACACGTGTTAATATCGACGCTTCTATCACCTAATTTTAATTAAATCATAAAGGATTAAATCCTTAATTATTAACAAAGCATACATGTTGCGGTTTTAAACAAAAGACGCGTTGAAAATTTAATTAAGTGGATGGATCGGTTCGTCGCACGATGCTACCGGGACGTGAGCTAAATGAAGTGTCATATGTGCTACCGAAAAGATGATAAAACTTGGATTAAAGCTGGTTTTCAGCTAGGAAAATATGTCTGTTCTGAATGAATTTGAATGAATGAAGGTTGATAGCAACGGTGACCCAGTAGTGGAGAGAGCAGCGGTTGCCGCTCTGACTTACGAGCACTAAGCCGTGGGTTCGAACCCAGGCAGGCTCACTACTTTGTGTAATTTATTTCATCACCGTTGCCTTCAAAAACGGTGAAGGAAAACATCATGAGGAAACCGGCATGTTCTAGAACTAAAAATTCGAAGACATGTGTGACATCTACCAAGCCGCACTGGGCCCGCGTGGTGGATTACAACCCACTAGAATCCATCATTGAGAGGAGGCCTATATCCCAGCAGTGGAAACATTGTAGGCTGATGATGATGAATGAATTTAAAGTTAATCAAAAGATGGTTATACAGAAAATGGCTAAATTTTGGGTACTTAGTTTCTTCAATGAACACTGAACGTTAAAGTGCGTTCAAAAGTTAGCAACGCCATCATTTCTATGGAATACTAGGTGTTGCTCGCGGCCTTTGTCCGCCCTATTTTAATCAGATTTTTTCAATTTAACAATTACAAGGGTTTATTATTTCTTAAATCACAATGAGATATTATGGAAGTTTGTGTGAGTCTCTTAAAGCTCTGTTATGATTCAAAATCATCTTTCACTGACAGAAGCTACTCTTTTGCCGAGTGCCATAATGATATTATGTGTAATTTGTTCTACACGTGGGCACAAGCTTCTTTATAAGTTTATTTTTATATGTATTTAATCAGTCTTGCTATTCATTTTCTACCTTGAATTCTACAAACAACATTGTATTAGTTAGTCACGCACCGTAACTTGTAACAAGTCTGTCAGTTAACCCTACTCACTTATTTAATACTGCAAATGTGTTGCGTGCGCCATAACCCTAACATTTAGTGCTAATAAGTTGCGCGTCATAATCCACACGCGATTTGTTAACCCCTTCTGACTCATTCGTGTGAGTCATGTGGTTCTAAAGAACTTGTTTTTAAGGAGAATAGAAATTTTGACTCGGTTTGTATCAGGCACTTGTAGAATAAGTCTGACTTAGAGAATCATCTCCTGTTCGTAGCGTGACGATAGCAATCTAATTTGACTCGACCCAAAACATGGTCAGGGCATCTTCAGTAGTCCATTGGATCCTGTAATGAGTGAACAACAGCACACACAGGATACGATATCGATTGAGCCAACGTCTTTGGAACAGCTCCATGTACTCTTCACCGCCTACCTACTATTAGGTATTTACTTGCAACTTATAATTAAAACCAAAATTGTGAAAAAGGTTCTGTTTCAATAAACCAATCAGATCCAATATCTGAGCCTGAGAAGAACATTTTTCAGGCCTCAATAGTTCTGAGCTGACTCTTTCTTCACATGTGTATATGACTAGTCTTATGCACATGCGAAGAACATTTTTTAAGTACGGTATTGTCATATTAGTCTGAGCGTAGAAAAGTTTTGAACATTTGTTGAGGATAATTATTTTGTATTGTGAATAAAAGTTGTAATAGTTTTAAGAAAATAATTAAGAAGACACTTAACAAACGGGATGTAGGTATCAAGATCCCTACGATTCTACCTACGTCTTTGGTCCTTCCGCATTCATGTACCCATACCCATCAAATCAACCTAATCTGTTCACAAAGATCACACTGACCACTTTACCATTAAATAGGTTTATCATTCAACATAATATTCCGTTCGATTGCTTCCAATCAAACATAATATTAATTAATATTTCGCGTCAATTTCGACCGATTGCATTTAAATGAAATACCCCAGATAACTTGTGGCGCTCGTTCGAGTGATTAAAACAAATGACTGGGTGGTATAATGTATGGATTTATTTTATTGGCTACCTATTTTAAATGAGAGATAACAGCAGTTTTATATTAAAAAATAATTTTTAATTTTATTTTATTGGTAGATAGTTCATGTTGATTGGTGATTAAAATTATCTTTTGTGCTGATAAGTAATCATGCTCGTATCGCAATCTAGTGTTGGACATGGGCCTTTGCCGAGATGTCCATATGATCAAGTCTCTTGTTTAGGGTCGTAAGTCCATCTAGCCGCGATGTTGATATGCTAAGAGATTATTGTTATGCAAACAGTCAGATCATAGTAGATAGAAACATCATGTTAAAAGAATCTTATACATTTCGTTGTTAATCAAATCCAAATAAAGGTTTAGTATTTCATAATTTATTTGAGAAAGGCAGATCATAAATTTATATGCAATGTAATATTACTAGGACTATAAAATTATCACCATCATACAAGCCAACATATCTCTCACGTCCACACGAATCGTTACATTAAAACTATTAAACACTCGATTAAATCGACAACATTTAGTACTACACAACTAAATTAAATTACAAAATCCCAAGCGGTCACTTAGGACCAAGTTATCTTGAAACTGGTTAATCAAAGTTGTACTATTGAAATGTTTGAAAGTTTCCTAAAGTGTATCTGACACGGAGCCCTGAAGGTCTTCGACAATAAATAGTGCTACAGAAGGTCAGAGACCATTGGCTCGAAGGTGCTTTCAGGGGTACCAGTATACCACCAGGTTTTAGGTGAAGGGAGTGGCTACTGAGGTGACGACTGATAGAAAAACATGGAAGACTTGTTAATACTATCCCATATAAATTCTGTTTTCGGAATGAGAATGACGATGATAAGGATGGAAGGAGAGCTCATTGGGCCGTTGTTCTTGGCTGTCATTTAGAAATACTTAATATAGTTGTTATGGGTGGTGAGAATCCTTAAAATCTGGTCCAGAAAGTCTTTTAAAGTGGTATCTGTTGCTTTGCAAAGCCGTAATTTTCTGTAAATCCGTTGAGTCGAATTGACACGCTTGGTTTGTGGAGAAAGTATTGAGAATATCGCCTTGCCATTTTCAGGAGTTCGTTGCGCGTTTATATTTTGTAGCTATACTACCAAGTAGTAAAGGGCGGACTTTTTAGGAGACGGTAAGCATTTTTGATGGTCCAAATATGCTGGTATTTAGCCTTGTTTAAATATATGACTTTCGGTTGTGTTGTGACTTTGCCTCTAGCCACGCTCGGCCGTCGAGTGTTTCTTCGTGTTCTATGGTGCATGCGTCTATGTGTGCGTCCACACTGCAGGCACAGCGCAGTGGCGACGGCGGGCGCCAAATATCAAACAAATGAAACCGCCGCTTGTGGCCACACTGAAAGGCGGACGTGACGCACGACGAGCATGAGCGATTGAGCGACTTAGCGTACGGAGTTTTCCAACGTCCGCGCGTTATAGCTACACTGCAGGCATAGTCCGCAAGTGATCTAATGCATGGGTGGCAGGGGTTCTTCATATAAATTAAAAAAAATCACAGGATCGGACTATCTAATAAAAATACCAAATCCTCATTCATGGTATGCAGCACCTGAAATACACCTTAACGCTACAACGCTACTCGCTCGTCACTGTGGCTACCGCACGCCTCCGCCGTCGCGACCGCCATAGGCCCTCAGTATGGACGCTTAATATGTATTCACCATGTTTATCGAGTAGACCTTCTGCGCATATCATTTTTGTTTGTGTAGGGTTTCCGAAAACTTGGGGTACTTTATAATTAGTCTAATTTCTTGATCGTTTTTGACATGCAGCTCATTTAGTTGAAAACTAATTAGGGTTGATTGGAGATTGAAGGTTGGTTTTCTAAGAAGTGTTTTTGTTGATCTAAAGATAAATTAGATTAGATTACAAGACAAAAGCCTCCGGCTGAGAGCACTCCTTTCTACAAATTTTGTATATAAAGTTTGACTGCTAATACTAAACTTAATTATTAGGCATTAGTTACAAATATATCTAAAATAATAATAAAATATGTACAAATATCAAAATTAGTTAAATCATTAGTAATCATTATCATTAATCATTTGGCATTAGTTTAATCTAATTAATCTAGATTTTATCTGTAGCTTAGCCCACGTGTAGGTACTTTGGAAATTATCCCGTGGGAAAGTTCTTCCATGATAAATCTAGTGTCCTATGCCTATCCCACGCCTATCTGTGTACCAAATTTCATCTAAACTAGTGCAGTAGTTAAGGCTTAAGATAAAAGTCAAACAGACAAAGTTGTTTTCGCATTTATGATATGGATACCTATGGATTCTTACACTATACCGCTCATCCGCTCGGTCGTGCGTTTACGTGTGCTTGGCATCAACAGATTTAATTCAAGCCAATACGACGTGTGATTCGCTTCACCACCCGACCGCGCAGACGAACGGTGTCGTGTGGGAATCACCATAATTACGTAAATAAATAAACATGGTCTTATATATTACGTATTTTTTATAGGCAACGAGGACAGAACCGAAACTCTTCCCCTACTCCCTGTGTGAAATTAGAATTTTGTTAAATAAACAAAGCATTATATACCTAAAAAAAAAACATGTTTGCTGGTTATGGCTTCCGTTCGGTCCTCGTTTCGTAAATTCCAACGTATTCCAAACCAGGTGTGTTTAATGTTGATAACAACTCCATTACAACTTAGTTCACAACTACAAGGTAACTACGAGGGAACACCCCTTTGACAGTTAGGCTCATTAAATGAGGCTGCTGCATTGTTTCCGGCTGGATAATTTTAGTGGCACTTAATTATAGTCCTAGTACGTTGTTGTGAACTGTGCGGCTTGTGAAAAATAAATAACTGTTTGAAAAGTTAAATTATTTTTAGTATATCAAGCGCGCTCTCCAGGCGCGCTTGATATACTAAAAATATAATAGTCGGGGTCGAATCATTACCTAGCAAAAAAAAAAGTATGATAATTACATACAACACCCAGGTCGAGCAGCGTTATTGAGATTTTACATTCCATTCAAGTTCATACAAACTGCATGGAAATAAAGCAAAACTTATGACGCGTTAGGCGCGTCATAACTAGGTCTGAGCCACGACATACCGTGTGTCTGCCTTCGAGAATTACGGGCGTCATACTAGTATGTCCTCTGTCTCCTAAACGTAACACATTAGGATTTAAGAGTTAATTAACAAGACTTTTATTTAATAGCATTACTTTCGCATACAATAGCATTAGTTTTACAATGGATTTTAACGAAATAACGTTACTTTCACAAAATCTGCTGGCGTGGTTATTCCGACTTAGGTTCAGTTCATTACTTTCACTGGTATTCTTAGTCATGAACTGAACTTAAGTCGAACTGACCACACCTACGTTCCCCCCTGTTTGTTTATAAATTGACATATAAACGCCTACTTTTCATCTGTCAAATTTGAAGTACCCGGAAAACTATTAATTATAAAAAATAAATATAATCTTTAACATTGATTAAAGTAATATATGACATCTTTAGCATTGATTGAAGCAGTATGCAACTATAGGTTTGAAAAAGATAGGTAGCTGGAGGAGGTACCTTATTCCAAGATCCGCCAATCGCGGCCAAGAAATTCTAGGAATAAGATTTGGTGCGTGTTTTCAACTGTTATCATGGCAATACAGTTCGACTAAATCCAAAAATGGATTTGGTTTGACTCTTAGAATATGGGTGTAAGAATACTAGTGTTAGTAAATTAGATGGTGATGTATAAATCATTAGGACAAGTAAAAACAATAACTGATTTTTACTAGACACTTCTAAATACTTCCAAGAGAAGTATTTAGTTGGTTGTGGCATGCTAACTACTGGCCTGAAGTCATATCTATGACATTAACATCTGAAACGGTCACGGGTACATTAAACCTTAGATTCTAAGTAACTTCAAGTACTCTAATATTAACCAAAGAGGACTACAAAAATTCTCACCACGACCAGCAGATTCTTCGAACAAAAACTAAAGAGACCTTCTCGTTCTCATTACCTCGTGTCATGTCGATACTACACGAAGTTCCTTCCAAAGCGAAAGTTCCGACATTTGATGACAAAAGTGAACACGATTACGAGAAAGTTTTCTCGCGGTACAGTTCTTTGGGAGACCAATTGAAAAGTCTTACTGCAGCGCGCCTTGTTAGAAACATTCTTTGGACTTTTGAGTTCTAGGATTGTGATCGTTGTTAAAAATAGCAAGAGGTTTTGGTGTTGTTGTCGATGCAAAGTGAGTGGGTTTGAACTGTGGTAAGTCTGGCGTGGGGAATCGGAGTTTAGAAGTTTTGTTGTTCAGTAAGTGGGGCGAATGAGAACTGCACTGTGTTGTGAGCAAAAGCTATAATAGCAATAGCATAGCTGTTGAATATCAAGCTCCAGGTGTGCTGCTGGTGGTCTTGACTAATAAATAAAACTGCTGCTTGCGAATGAAAAGACTATATTAAATAGGTAACTGGTTACAAGAAGGAAACCGTTAGTGTGCGCGCGTTAGAGGCGTCGGCGAGTGAGTGGTGCGGCGCTGTCCCACTGCAGTGACCGCGGCTGGAGGGGCGAGCAAGGTTTTGTCGCCACCGCGCTGTGTGGGGCCCGATGTGACGTCAGGAACGATAGCTGATAGCATAGTCGTTTCAATTTTGTTTTGAGGCAGGAATTGATGAAATTGTGAAACGGTTGGCTGCTACGGTGCGTGGCGATAGTTTGATCCCTGCCCGCAATAAATATTTGTGACCTACTTGTAGGTGTTCCGGTTTTGGCTGTTGTGTATGTGAGTTTAAATGTTTGTAAATGCAGCTGTGATTTATTTATTTATTTAATTTAAACGGTATAACACTACTTACAATAATAAACAGAAACAATTAAGTTAAATTTGAATTAAAACTAACACGGAACAGTGTACACTCTTGGATACTTTCTCTCACAGAAGGCCAGACATACATATACGCATTAATTTACTCCATTCATTCGCAAACACATCACTCAGAGATGATACAGGAGAAATGGCTGTGAAGGGCAACATTTAAAAAAAATCGTGTTAAAATGACACCGTAGATTGTGTGAATACTCCCCCAATACCCCACGAAGCTACTTTAATTTTGTAGTGTTTTATAAAACACGAAATGTTACTTTGAGGAGCGTTTCCTGTCATTTGACATAAATAACTAATGAGAAGAAGACATCTTTTTCCTTTCTTTTAGAAATTAAAGAAAAAATTAAAAACTTCCTTACATTTTTAAGCATTTTGAGCAGTTGTAAAGTATTTAAATCTTTTCGTGACTGCCTGTAACAGTAACTTATCTTAATTTAAAGACATTAATTAAATTATTCATTGTGATGATCCATAACTTTTAAGTTCTGCGACAATTTGTCGGCTATAAGCGTAGTTTGGAAGTTCGAAGTTTTCGGGCTGTGATAAAATTATGACTTCATTATTATCTTTATGCTCTATTTCGCTTGTAGGGTGAGGGTGATTTTTAACTTCAGAATTTACTAAACAAAATTTATAAAAATCGTGTTATTATATTTAGTCACTGTTGCGGGCACAAGTTTTCTTGACTTTTATTGCCATTATAGAGAGAACCGATAATATTATATTCTGTATTTATGTGTGTGACCGATGCGCCTACTAGTAGGGGCAGCCGGTGTGTCTAGTTTCTTTCTTTTTACTTTTTAATTACTAACATTGACAGGAGAGCAGCGGTGGCTGAGTGGTGGCAGGCCCGACTTTCGAGCAGTAAGCCGTGGGTTCGAACCCAAGCAGGCGCATTACTTTGTGTAATTTATTTCATCACCGCTGCCTTCAAAAACGGTGAAGGAAAATATTCTGAGGAAACCGGCATGTCCTAGAACAAAAAATTCGAAGACATAAGACTTCTACAAGCCCTCACTGGGCCCGTGTGGTGGATTACAGCCCACTCCCTCTCATAGAGAGGAGGCCTGTCCCAGCAGTGGGAACATTATAGGCTGAAGATGATGATTACTAACAGTAGTTATAAGGAAAGATTTTGTTACTAACAACCTTGCCTTGCCCATGGACTTGTTTGTTATAAAGTTGCCACGACGGTATTTTAAATGTGGGCCCATAATTTTGCCATCGTCTACGACTTTGTCGGTAGCACTGAGGTCACTTTGACTTCATTTTCATTCGTGGCTCAGAGGGTAAGTAGGTGGACCATATGACACAGCACCACATCTACACTTTGCCCTTCCAGCAATCATTTATGCTGAAAAAGTGTTGGACAGAGAAAGTGTTTTATCACGATCCTTCATAACGTTGTGCTTGTTGTCAATGTACACAAGTTTTCTTTTTATTTCTTTCTCTGGCATAATGTTATCTACGATTATGCAAAGTCGATTGTAGATAGTCGACAAATAGGTGCCAACATCTTATCGGTTGCCAGCCTTTATTATAACGAAACCCAAAGGACCAGTCTCTTTTCGTTTGTCATTTATCTAAATTGAATATTAAACAAGATAGAAACCAACTCATTAGACTCAATTTTAGTCCCAAAGCTGAGATCCATATACCATCCTAATTAGCATCAAAAAGGTCTACCTATATTTAAAAGTCAGGCAAACTCGCTTAAACTTTAGGCATAATTACTCTCATTTAAATACTTTTCTGCTTTCCGACCGTACTCAACTTTTTACGAGGTGTGGATTTGGTGAAAGTTATTTTTGTTCTTTATAATTTTGGAAGTTAAGACAAAAAAAACAGGCAAGTAATTATTGTTCAATTGTTTTGTAGGTTAGTAGTTATTGTTCGTGCATGTCAGGATAAAATATTATGTTGTTGGTACAAAATTAAAAGTGTTAACATCTTGGGGTAAAAAAAGGATTGTCTTCTTCGCATTTTAGGAGTTTTTACTTATAATATTGTTAAGTATTTAATTATTATTGAAGACTGAACTGTGTAGAAAGGTGTGACGGGATGGGACTATTGAATGATTACTGGTAATTAGTGACCGATACTCAAACACGTGATTGTACTCATGATAACAAACAGTTTTCCCAAAGAAACATTTTTTTTATACTCTTTCACTTTTATCACAATAACACAACAGTCATATGAAATAGGGGTTGCAAGCCATGCATGTGCTCTGCCTACCCACTGTAGCACGGAACGATAGTAATGAGACACAACGGCGTAACGCGGCTAACAGCTGATAGGTCAGAGGCACACGCGCGCGCGAATTTCATACGGATGGTGTGTTATTGTGATAAAAGTGAACGTGTGTAATAAAAAAAACTTTGGGAAAATTGTTTGTTATCAAGAGTACAATCACGTGTTTAACTGTCGGTAACTAATTACCAGTCACCCTATACAAGGTGTAACATAATAAACGCAAGACCTCCCGTGTGGTCTCTCGGACCATGAAACTGAGCCACTTTTGTTCTACGAGTTCTTGAAATTCACAAAAATAAAATTGACTTTCCATAGAAACTGACGCGATCAGCTGATCAACATGTATGGTAAAACTAAAAAGAAAGGTATGCATTTCCAAAAGTCATAGAACAAAAGTTGTTCAGTTTCATGGTCCGAGAGACCACACGGGAGGTCTTGCGTTTATTATGTTACACCTTGTGTAATACAGGCTATAATACAGGATAGTTATTTTATGGCCTCTGACATTCAGTATCATTCAGTACCTACATAAAAAAACCGGCCAAGTGCGAGTCTTAATCGCACACAGGGTTCCATAGCCCCAAACAATATTTTGAACTGTCATTCATTAGTTAGTAGTATTAGTTAGTAAACTTCCATTCAACAGCAAAGCTAAATTGGTTTTTCATAGTATGTTAATGAAAAACAAAGTTACTGCTGCAGTTTGATGAAAAAGTCCCATATCTCAAAAACTAAATATCATATCTTATTGAAACCAATTTTCGTTGATAGTTTTTTTTACGTTCTATAAACCTAAATATTTTCAGAATTTTCCTCCTCTTACTTTAGAAATTAGGGGGGGGGGGATACACACGTTTTACCACATTGGAAGTGGCTGTAGCGCAAACTATTCAGTTTAGGAAAAAAATGAAATTAGAAACCTCAATATCATTTTTGAAGACCTATCCATAGATATCCCACACTATGGGTTTGATGAAAAAAAAAAATGGTTTTCAGTTCTATGTATGGGGAGCCCCAAAATTTATTGTTTTTTTTTTCTATTTTTGTGTGAAAATCTTAATGCGGTTCACAGAATACATCTACATACCAAGTTTCAACAGTATATTTCGTATAGTTTCGGAAAAAAGTGGCTGTGACATACGGACGGACAGACAGACAGACATGACGAATCTATAAGGGTTCCGTTTTTTGCCATTCGGCTACGGAACCCTAAAAATGATATTTAAAATTAAAATTGAAGTTTATAGTATTTTACTGTGTTGTCATGTGAAGTTTAGTTTACATTAACTCAGGAAAAAGAGTCGGTTTTGGACTATTAAATTCCAAAGAAAGTATAAGTATCGTTTTGATGTTAAATATGATTACATTAGAATTGATTTATTACGAAAATATTTTTGAATCGCTTGAGCGAACAAGTCCATAAGGAAAATAGAGTGGAAAATTCATGTTTTTTCTTTTATTTCCTAGTCACTACGGAAACTATAATTTAGTAAACCATAATTTCAGATATATGGTAATTTTCCACAGAAACACCACATTTCTCCGTTGCAGCCATAGATAAATTATATTATTTAACAAATGGAGTTCGAAGGATAATTTATATCATAGGGTTGTGCCATCATAAGTCATTGTCACGTCGCGTTCTTTTTCACATCACTAGAACATGTGTTCATTATAATAATGGGTGTCGGTTTTGCGTATCTACTTGGGTATAATATCGTGTTTTAGAATTGTAAAAAAGTCTACCAGATAGTAACATGAATTTTCTTGCTAGTCTTGTATTTATACAGCCTGATGTAGTTATGGGTAGTTGAAAAAGTACCTACATCTTTCAGGGTATTTCAAGAAATTAGACTCAGTTTAACTGGCTCGTGGTTCTAGTGGTCGCATACGCTACTATGGAGCATGACATTCTGGGATAGATTCCCAGATTGAGCAAAGTGAAATTGGGTTTTTCCATGAAGAATTTTTCAGTGATAGTCCGGAGTTTAGATTTTTAATCACTTTAAGGTAATTGGGTCGCCCTTTATTACTTGACTAGCTGTCCGGCGCAACTTCGTTTGCGTCACATTTTCCCCGTTTTGGCAACATTTTTCATTGCTGCTCTACTCCTATTGGTCGTAGCGTGATGATATATAGCCTATAGCCTTCCTCGATAAATGGGCTATCTAACACTGAAAGAATTTTTAAAATCCGACCACTAGTTTCGAAGCCTATTCAATGCAAACAAACAATCAAATCTTTCCTCTTTATAATATTAGTTTAGATTAAAATGCAAACTCAGTTTTTACTTAGCTTGCCTCTTTAGTTAATGTTACTTCGCTAATGCATGTATTGTTTATGTGTATCTCAAAACAAAATAAGCAATTTATGTTATATAATATAATATATATATAAATGTGGGAATGTAAGGTGAGTTAAGTGGCAACACTGATTGAATGTGGGAATATATGATGATGGAGTGACAACACGGTATGTCAAGGACCGATACGTAAAAAAGAAGTAAGACGACGACGAAAGATGAAAGACGTTATATTTTGAAAAGTTTATTATATAATTATTTAAGAAGTTTACTTGCCGTTTTATTCGGAATCCCACCACACACTACATTTTGGGGGCTCGTCCGGGATTCCTAAAATAAAACGAGGCAGTAAATGTTTCTGCGAAGCGGGTTTGAAAAAACCGCGATGACGTCAGAACAAAAGAAGATCGAAGCAGCAACGGGTTCAGGTTCCACGCTTCAAATGAGCGCAGACCTGGTACCAAAGTTTAACGGCCAAGACCGATCCTATCCGGCATCCCGATGGGTTCAGGAGGTAGAAGATAACGCCGTGATCTTCGAGTGGACCCCGATGCAACAACTGCTGGTGGCGAGGCGTGCGCTAGCAGGTACCGCGGCGCTTTGGCTGAAGTCGGAGAGGCCATTCAAGACATGGGGTGAGTTGAAAAATGAACTTCTCATGGAGTTCGCAGACACCACTGACTCAAAGACCATTCATGAAATGATGAGCGCCCGAAAGAAAAGGAAGGACGAAACGTGTAGGGATTATTTACTTATCATGAAAGAAATGGGCAGAAGAGGCAAAATGGCCGACAGTGTAGCAATAAAATATATTGTAGATGGTATCGTTGACCACGAGACCAATAAAATCATGCTGTACGGTGTAAATACGTATCCTGATTTTAAAGATAAATTAAACATCTACGAGACAATTATGGAAAAAATGAAGCTGGAACATTCTAGAAGTATCAACAGAAACGAAAAACGCAGTTTCGTACGTCACGAAAAACTGTTGAAAAGGTGTTATAACTGTGGTGATGGCAATCATGTGTCGGTGTTATGGAAATAGTAATTTAATGTTGTAGATTACTGGCAGGCTAAATTGTTTATGGGATCTTAAGAAGTTTGGTTTGTATTCTTGAACGTTCTATCCAAAAGAATGATAGATGACACTTGAGTTTAAGCAGTTTTTAAGATAACATGTCGTGTTGATTTTTATAGAATGTATATTTGTTGGAAATGCTCTGAGTAATTATATTGAAGTGAAATCATTTTGGAAGTTGTTATTTTTATCTGAAGGAACACCCGCAAAAGGTTATGGGCCCCCGTACGTTTTGTTGAGGTAAGAAGCCAGAAATGTATGGAGAAGAGATTTGAAATTTTTTTTTTAACGAATTTACAAAATTATTAAGATGGCGGAAGAATTTACAACTATTTCAAAACTAAAAAATGAAAACGATTACTTTTTGTGGAAGCAAAAAATAATATTGATTTTGGCAGCTAAAGATTTAGAAACAGTTTTGGATAAAACAGGAGATACAGATAAAGATTTCAGGAAAAAGGATGCGAAGGCAAAATTGATAATAATAAGCGCTCTCAGCGAAAAATATATAATACATGCTATCAACTGTGAGAAAAGCAGAGATATAATAAATAAATTCGACACGCTATTTTTAGGACATACAGACACACAAATTTCTTTATTACTAGAAGAATTTTATAAGTATACAATGACAGGAAAGGACATCATGACGGAAATAGCAGAAATTGAAAATAAAGCGACCAGAATCAGAGAATTAGGATATAATTTCGACGACCAACAGATAATGACGAAAATACTATCGAATTTACCAGAAGAACTAGTAAATTTCAGAACAGCATGGGAATCAACAAATAGAGAAGACAAAAATTTAATAAATCTTATATCAAGAATAAATTTAGAAACAAAAATAAGGAAAGAAAATAAAAAAACAGAAGAGAAACAAATGACTTCTTGTCAAAATGACTTTGAAAGGAATTATCATATCAGGAACTGTTACAGATGTGGTAAAACTGGTCATATTGCAAGATTTTGTAGAAACGAAGATGATACAAGAAAGAATACATGCTGCTATAAATGTTTAAAAACCGGACACATGAATACAGAATGCAAATCAAAATTTTGCTGCATATATTGCAAGGTGGATTCACACTTTTCTAAGTTCTGTCTAACACAAAAAGTAAGTAATTTTAATACAAGTTATATTACAGAAGAAGAGGTGGAATTTATAATAGACTCAGGATCAAGCAGCCATATTGTTACATCAGAATGTTATCTTCATGATAAAAAACAAATAGATCACAAAATAATGACAGCAGATGGACATTTTCATAATGTAAACATAATTGGAAATATTTATTCAGAAAACATGACTTTGAGAAATGTTCTTTGTGTTCCCCAATTAAAAAAGAACATTATTTCAGTATCAGGTCTAACAAATTATAATTATTCTTTAAAATTTTTCAGAACAAGCTGTCAACTCAAAAGTGAGGACTCTGAATCAGTTGAAACATGTGAGCAGAGGAAAGACGGTTTATATTATTTAAAATTAAACATAAATATGACTGGGCCAGTCGTGCATTCCAGGTCAGACAAAACTTTTTTAGTAAATACTGAATTTTGGCATCGTGCAATGGGACATGTACCTGTAAAGAGTACAAAAGGCATTGTTAAAGGCATGCAAGGAAATTTAGTAAAGGAGGTCGACATCTGTGAAGTCTGCACACAAGCAAAATTATGCAGAAAACCTTTTAACACATGTAGGCAAAGAGCAAGTGAACCACTTGAAATAATTCATAGTGACATTTGTGGTCCTATAAGTAATGAAACATGGGATGGTTACAAATACTTTATTACATTTTTGGACGATTATACACATTTTGTAAAAGTTTATCTTATTAAAAATAAAAGCGAAGCATTATCAAAAATAATAAATTATATTAATTTGGCAGAAAATCATTTTAACACAAAAGTTAAAACATTTAGATGCGATAATGGCGGTGAATACAATAACAAACAATTTAAAACCTACTGTATTAACAAAGGTATAAATATTGATTACACAATTCCTTATTCTCCACAATTAAATGGAAAAGCAGAAAGATTAAATAGATCTTTAATGGAAAGAACAAGAGCATTACTTTTTGATATGCTCTTACCACTTAATTTATGGGGAGAAGCGGTATTAACATCAGCATATTTATTAAACAGGACTGCAAATACAATAAATATTAAAACACCAGCTGAAATGTGGTTTAATAGAATACCGAATTTAAAACATTTAAATATTTTTGGTTCGTTGGCTTATTATAAAAATAATTACAATTTGAGTAAACTTGACTCCAGAAGCAGTAAAGGGCTATTAGTAGGGTTTACAAATAATGGTTATAAGATATGGGATCCTTCAGATTTTAGAATTATTTACTCGAGAGATGTGGTGTTTAATAATAATAAGAGTGATGTTGCAGAATTTTTAAAAATGAGTAAGTGTAGAGTGAAACAGAGTGATTTGGAGAGTTTATTTAAGGAGTTGGTTAGTGATGTTTTTAGTGGTGAAAGTAATGATGGGTTTTGTAGTGATGGTGATGCAGAAATTGGTGATGCGGATGTAAGTGGTGATGAAGTTATTGACGAAGGAGTTTTTAATGATGAAGTTATTGACGAAGGAGTTTGTAATGATGAAGTTAGAGTTGAAGTAGGAGTTGAGGAAGATAATGATGTTTTTGAGGACAGCGTTGAGGAGATGAGAGTTTGTGTTGAAGAGGATAGTACTTTGAGAGGGGAAGTTGAGTTTGAAGATGCAATTGAACCAGTAGTTGGTGATGGTTTAAGAGAAAGACCGAGAAGAGAAAGGAGAATGCCAGCATATTTAAAAGATTATGATTTGGATACTTCATTTTTAACGTATACAGATGTTTTTAATAGTTTTGATAAGGATTTATGGGAAAAAGCAATGAAAGAGGAGAAAGACTCGCTAGAGAAAAATAAAACTTGGGAAATTGTAAATAAAAGTCAAGGGAAAAATAGAAAGATTATTACAAGTAAATGGATATTTACAATAAAGCCTGGTGGAAGATATAAGGCGAGATTAGTAGCAAGAGGTTTTCTACAAAAATACAATATTGACTATAAAGAGACATATAGTCCCGTTGTTAATGCAAGTAGTGTGAGATTGTTGTTGGCGATTGCAGCACAAAAAGGTTTAAAAATTAAACAATTTGATGTTAAAACGGCTTTTTTATATGGGGAGTTAGATGAGGAAATTTATATGGAAATACCATTGGGATATGAGGTGGAAAATAAAGAAAATAAGATTTGTAAACTAAAGAAAAGCTTATATGGATTAAAACAAGCACCACTTATGTGGAACAAGAAATTAACTGAGGTTTTGAAGAAATTAGGATTGATACAATTAAAATCAGATCCATGTGTGTTTGTTAATAAAGAAAAAGAAATATATTTGGCTATTTATGTAGATGATGGTATTTTAATTGGTGAAAGCGAGATGGAATTGAATAAAATTCTATATAAATTGGAAAAAGAATTTGAAATGAGGAAATTTGATAAAACAGAAAAATTTATAGGATTTGATATTAAAGTAGAACAGAATTTTATTAAGATTTATCAAGAAAGTTATATCAATCAAATTTTGGAAAAGTTTAAGTATGAAAACTTAAAAGAGAGTAGTCATCCAGATATTTTGTTAGATGCACATCAAGAGGGGAAAGTGGGAGTTGATGATGTGCATAAATATAGACAATTGATTGGTTCATTGTTATATTTGGTTAATAAGACAAGATTGGATTTATCTTTTCATGTTGGATATTGCAGTAGGCACCAGGAACATCCTGGTTTAAATGATTTTAAGAATGTCAGGAATCTCTTTAGGTATATAAAAAACACAGTTAGCAGTGGGATACAGTATGTTCGTGGTAAAGATTTGTCTTTAAAAGCTTATTGTGATGCAGACTTTGCAGGTGATCCTGATACTAGGAAAAGTACGACTGGCTTTGTCATATTTTATGGTGGTGGTCCAATTCATTGGTGTTCACGTAAACAGTCAGTCACTGCTCTTTCAAGTACTGAGGCTGAATATATTTCTGCAGCCGAATGTATAAAAGACCTATTATACATTCAGAGTCTGATCTTTGAGTTGACAGGTAAACTACCCAAAACTGAATTGTTTGTTGATAATCAATCTGCTATAGTTTTGATTAAGAATGGAATTCTAAATAGAAGGAGCAAACATATTGATGTTAAATATCATTTCATTAAGGAGAAAATAGATAAAAATTTGTTGGAGATTCACTATTGTCCGACGAAAAATAATTTGGCAGATATATTGACCAAACCTCTTGATAGAACAAAGTTTTTGAGATTGAGACAGTGTATAGTGAGTGACACTTAAAGAACATTGTGCAATGTGATGTGTTAAGTAAGTTTAGTAGTTATAAGGTTGTTTGAGAATTAATTTGAAATTGTTATGTTTATGATAGTTAAGTAAGGTGTTTAGATTAATTAATTCTAAAGTTTGTTTGTAATAGTTAGTTAAGTTGGGTGGGTTAATTAAGTTAATTAAGTTGGGTTATAAATGAGATTAATGAAGGTTTTATAGAGGATGTTGTTTATATTATAATAGACATAAAATTAAGAGGGGATGTTATGGAAATAGTAATTTAATGTTGTAGATTACTGGCAGGCTAAATTGTTTATGGGATCTTAAGAAGTTTGGTTTGTATTCTTGAACGTTCTATCCAAAAGAATGATAGATGACACTTGAGTTTAAGCAGTTTTTAAGATAACATGTCGTGTTGATTTTTATAGAATGTATATTTGTTGGAAATGCTCTGAGTAATTATATTGAAGTGAAATCATTTTGGAAGTTGTTATTTAATCTGAAGGAACACCCGCAAAAGTCGGGAGACTGTCCGCAGAAGGCACAAGGTCCAAAGTGCTTTAGCTGCAATAAATATGGTCACATTGCACCGAAGTGCCCGCATAGAAAAAACATAGCTGAAGGTGGTCGTAAGGAAGATTCGAATTCGATTTCAACAAGATGGCATAGTTCCGGCGATGAAAAAGACCACAGCGTTGCATCGACGAGTGGGAGCCGGAGCGGCGAACGTGTGAGCAAGCAAGCATTGTTCGGCATGGATGACAACATGACAGAAGATGCCAGCAAAGATTTAAAAACTCAACTTCAAAATGAAAATGACATTTACGATGTAAACAAACCATGGCAACGAGAAAAACCATTGAAAATTGTAGAATTATGTGGAAAAACGACCAGTGCTCTTATTGATTCAGGTAGCGATGTGAACTTGATATCTTCTGAGTTTTGTGCTAATATCGGTAAAGTGATGAACAATAACATAACACTGTCTGGACTTGGTTTCGCCAAAGTGGAGTCTCTAGGTTGTATAACAACAAATGTTGTGATCGACGGTACGAAATACGACGATGTGTTATTCTACGTGGTGCATAAAGACTGTATGCCTTTTGATGTAATCATAGGTCACGATTTTCTTAAGAATGTTTTAACGGTTATGAATGGAAGTTTGGTATGGATGAGACCAAAAGATGAAGATTGGTTAGGCAGATTGAATTGTTTTCCCTGTGTTTCAGATAGTATAGGTTATATTGGCAGCGAACAACTAAAGAGCCAAGTGGTAACTTTGATCAATAATTACCATCCTAATCAAACAAAGGATATTCCCATACAACTGAAGATAGTTCTCAAGGATGATGTTCCAGTTGTTCAAAGACCACGCCGAATTTCATTTGTGGAACAAGAAGAGGTTGACAAACAGGTAGCAGACTGGTTAACTCAAGGAATTGTTAGGGTAAGCTATTCAGAATATGCTAGTCCGTTGGTCCTGGTACGGAAGAAAGATGGTACTACCCGCATTTGTGTAGATTATAGACGGCTCAATGAAAAGATTGTGAAAGATGAATTTCCACTTCCTCCGATAGAAGACTACATTGATAAGCTGACAGGTGCTAAAGTTTTTAGTGTTTTGGACCTGAAAAATGAAGAAGGGATAGTGCATGTGAAAATTACCACAGGAATGCCAAGAGGTAATGGACAGGTTGAGCGTATACATAGAATAATTATTTCAGTCCTGACGAAGCTATGTATAGAAAACCCTACACTGTGGTACCGGCACGTTAGTCGTGTGCAGCGAGCTATCAATAGCACTTATCAGAGGAGTACAGGTACAACACCACATGAACTTCTAGTTGGTGTGAAAATGAAGAGCATAGAAGATGTCAACATTTATGAAATGCTGCGACAAGAAGAAAGGGACAGCTTTATTTTAGAAAGAGAAGAGCTCAGGCAGAAGGCCAAAAAACAGATATTAAAAGTACAAGAAGAAAATATTAAAAACTACAATAAGAAGAGGAAGAAAAGTGTTGAATATAATAAGAGAGATAAAGTAGCAATAAGAAGAACGCAATTTGGAACAGGGTTGAAAATCCAACCAAAGTATTTTGGCCCATACAAAGTTACCAAAGTAAAAGGAAAAGATCGTTATGATGTAGAGAAGTGTGATGGTAGCAGTGAAGGTCCAAATAAGACATCAACCGCGGCCGACAGTATGAAGTTGTGGCCAACATGTTATGGTGTAAAGTTTAAGGAACGTATGCATGATGATGAATGAATAGTATAAAGGAGAACAATATCATTGTAAACATTTTCTTTCTTTTGAAATTAAAAGGAGACACGTTTGCAATTAGGTTCTTTGTTTTAAATATTAGCTGTTTATGTTTTGTAACTACTGATGTTATATATATTTTTTTCTTTTGGTTCTTATGATGTTAAAGTTTAGTTGTAACTTGTACCATAAATGTTGTTGTATTGTGTTAAACATAAGTTAATGTGTTCATAACTTATAGGTTGTTTAAATGGTACGTGTGGTTGTAAACGAGTGATGAGTGTGTGTTCAGTGTATGTAAGCGAGTAATGAGTGGATTTAAGCAGAGCAATGCATGACTGAGGACAGTCATGAAAGTCAGAATGGCCGAATGTGGGAATGTAAGGTGAGTTAAGTGGCAACACTGATTGAATGTGGGAATATATGATGATGGAGTGACAACACGGTATGTCAAGGACCGATACGTAAAAAAGAAGTAAGACGACGACGAAAGATGAAAGACGTTATATTTTGAAAAGTTTATTATATAATTATTTAAGAAGTTTACTTGCCGTTTTATTCGGAATCCCACCACACACTACATATATATATATATATATATATAATATTAATTTATATTTAATTTATTTATAATTTACAAACACACTTTAATTAATACGCTTTTGGACACTTTAATTAAAATGATTTTGGACATAAGCCTTAGAGAACGAATCCCTGTAAATAACTTTACAATACTTGCTCATCAAACTTTTAATAAATAACAATCTAGCTCCAATCTTAATCACAAGCATTATAATTATAAACTTTGGTTACACCCCAAGTGTAATAATAGTATCATTTATAACTAGCAAGCTTTGTTTCGTCTCACGCAATGTCTCTGAATTATAAGTTATCATTAGGTACTTTAATTAAGCAAGACGTACGTTAATTAATCTTTTGAGACATATTGTTGACTAGCTTGTGTCAACGGCTTCGTCTGCGTGGTCTTCGGTAATCGTCCCACGGGTTCGTATTACCAGGACAGAAAGTATTCTTTGTGTTAATCCAGTTTATAAACTACTGGCTCTCGGGCGCAACTTCGTTTGCGTCACATTTTCCCCGCTTTCACAACATTTTTCATTGCTGCTCCACTCCTATTGGTCGTAGCGTATAGATATATAGCCTATAGCCTTCCTTGATAAATGGGCTATATAACTCTGAAAGATTTTTTTAAATCGGCTCAGTAGTTTTGGAGCCTATTCAATGCAAAAAAACAAACAATCAAATCTTTCCTCTTTATAATATTAGTTTAGACTATATGCCAAGTTTCATACAAATCCGTTCAGTAATGTTTGCGTCTAGGAGTAGCAAACATGTATCCGTCCATGCTCACCAACTTTCTCATTAATATGTTCTTCTTCACCAACATTCTCATCGGCATAGCCTGCTCGTGTCAAATATTGCTCTTACCCCTTTGACCAGCTGACCTACCATGACGTCTTAATGCATTGTTTTACTCTTATTCCAGTGTGGTGTGAAAGAGACGGAACTATACAGGATGTCTAACGCCATATCTTTTCTACACTGGAAAAGGAGTAAAACAATGCATTAAGACGTCATGGTAGGTCACCTGGGCCCATCTGGTGTTATTAAATATTTGACTAAAATATATATCCTATCAACTCTAATAACCGATACATCATCATTCTCTTGCCCTTATCCCAATTTATTTGGGGTCGGCGCAGCAGGTCTTCTTCTTCCATACTTCTCTATTACTTGTTATCTCTTGAGATACGTCCTTTCTTGCCATATCATCCTTCACACAGTCTATCCATCGTTTCTTTGGTCTTCCTCTACCCTTATACCTATCCACATTCATATTCAAAACTTTAATAACCGATACGATAGACTGATATCATCATTTCAGCCGAAAGACGTCCACTGCTGGACATAGGCCTCCCCCAAAGCCACATTGACATAAGGGGGATTTTGCCATAATCGCCACGCTTGGCAGGCGGATTGGCGATCGCAGAACGGTTGTTACAAAAGCACAGAGAACGCTGCTGCCCATTCTCTGGCGAGTCCCTTAGTCGCCTCTTACGACACCCACGGGAAGATATGATATGGTGCTATTCATTACGTCCGACACCAAACAGACTGATATGCCCGAATTGTTTTCACTTTACATCAGTGTGTCGTATTGCAGTGATAGCCCAGTGGTGTAACCGTCGGTCTGCCAAGTCAAAGGCCTCAAGTTCGAACCCAAGGCACGCCTTTCTGATTTTTTGGTATTCATGTGCGTATTGTTTAATTATCACTTGCTTCAGTGATGAGAAATATTGTGGAGAAACCAGCATGCCTGAGAGATATTTCTCGACAGCAGGTAAAGCCAAGTCAGCCCATGGGAGGCAAAAAACTCTGATACCTTTATACACTAAACACGAAAAAGAAGAAAAATATTACACCTTTTATCTCCCAAATACCTGTAATTCTATATAAAGCGATAATCATTCAATCCTTACACGAAGCAACAAATAAAACAAACTTTATCTAAACGATGATAGAATAATCAAACGGGAACAACCTCCAACACTCGAGCCTTTTTCTCAATTCATTTTGCGTTGCAATCTAACAAACATCCGTAACTTATTAAGCTGTTTAAGTACTTCTTAGAGAGGGGGATAGAACGATATTCTATCCTACTCTAATTCCCGGTCACGTAAGAGATTCTTCACACGTAGTTTCAGGACTTAATAGGTCATATTCGTATTAATCTCGGCGCAAAGTTGTTGTTGAAAGTGTTGCTACGTTCACTGTTGTGTGTTGAATTAATTATGTTGAGATTTCTTGAAAAGGAAAAAGGAATTAGAAAGGATAGGATTCCTCAAAGTTAGGACTGCTACTGATGCGGTACAAGTTCGTAGGAGTTGCTTTATAAGCGAAATAACTATTGGTCATTGGAAAAATGAGTCCTAATACAAACCTCTTACAGTATCACTAAATTAACACACCATTCTACTAAAGTTGCACTTGATTTTAGTTTGATTAAAAAATGTGTGACTTTCTTTATTATAATTATTTCACTCATGAAAGTATATCAATGGGAGCGCAGCGGTGGCCCAGTGGTGGCAGCCCCGACTTACGTGCAGTAAGTCTTAGGTTCGAACCCAGGCTGGCGTAATGCTTTGTGTAATTTATTTCTGATGAAATAATGTATATGTTTTGCTTTACCGTTTTGAAAGCAGCGGTGATTCGCTGCTTTCAAAACGGTGAAGGAAAACCTCGTAAGGAAACCCGCCAACTCATCTACGCCATCTACCAACCCGCACTGGGCCCGCGTGGTGGATTACAGCCCACTCCCTCTCATTGAGAGGAGGCCTATGTCCCAGCAGTGGGAACATTATAGGCTGATGATGATGATGAAGTATTTCAATGTGTCACCCATATCGAAATACCTGATACCCACAGTCGAAAGAAGTTTATTCCACTATTTTACCAAATTAGGCGCAAAATAGTGGAATAAACTTCTTTCGACGCACTCAGTGTGTTCTTCACTAAACCAGGGCTCACTTGTTATACAACATATTGTTACTGTTACTTAGTGTCAGCATGCACTTTAGTGCATAAAAATCGCCAATGATTCTGCGGTAAACATATCCGCCTACTAGGTTCAAGTAATTAAAACGAGTAAAGAAATCTTTGACAAGACGTACAGTCACGACCAACAATATGTAAAAACTTAGCAAATTTTAAAAAAGATTATCCCCTACTGATCCGATTAAAATTTCATTTTCATATTTTTTCATTTTTTGAAAAAAACTATTTTGGAACTCATATTATGAAATAGATCCTATCTCAAAGTTTAATAAAAATCGTTTCAATAAAAGTGTTTATACATAGGTATATTGGTGCTTGTGACTGCACCATCAGTACGAAGATAAGATAAGATAAGATAAGAGATATTTATTTATAAGAAACACGTTTAGGCTTTCAATCAGTTGGTATGATTACATAAAAAAAAAGTTTCAACATGTTTTGCCTAGAAAGGCGTACATATAGCATAATAAATTAATAATACAATTCAAAGCACAAGCGCAATAAAATAATATTAAAAATGTCAAAATGTCTTAAAATAATAATAAAAATCTAAATTACACCAATTAAAAAAAAATACAGGAAAATGTCTACAATAATAATTAAAATGTCTAAAGTACATCATTTAAATAGTCATCTACATTTTAGTAGCATTTATTTACTAGAAGTTTTTTCATGTTTTTATTAAAATTATTAATATAAATCTTTGAAGGCCTTTGGTACCTTGTTATATAATAATAAGAAGAAGACTAAAATAATTATCTATTAATCAATTCATTTTCTTCATACGATTACATACATTCATACGATTCAACTTAAAAAGATTAAAGAGAACTGGAACTGTCAGAAGCGTACCAAATTTGTAGGTACAAGAACTCAGTACAAACTTTCCTCACTGCCAACTTGCATAAAAGCTTAAAATCGCACCGTTCGTACACTACCTAATAGTTAGGTACAGACGTGAAGTTCGCTGGTTTATCCAGATAAAGAGAATATTAGATCCTTGTTTGGAATACAACCTGCGTATTTTTGGAGGTTTAGAAACGAGTTATAAATTAGTTATTTGTAATTCCATTTTTAGTTTTGAATAAGTTTGCTGTATGGAATTACCTAAGTCAACATAATGTATAGTTTTGAATGTACAAGGGACAGTAAATTAGCTAGCGACTCTCTTCAGATTTATTGGTAATAAAAATAAAAATGGTGTTTTTCACCAGCAGTCGTTAAACCGGTTCTCTAGTGTAGTGTCCTTGGTATGAGAATTTTAGTTTTATTCTTGTTTAATCTCGGCGCAAAATTATTTAATTATTTATTCTTGTTGTAGTATCATAAGCAATCGATATCTGTCACGAATGCGGAGTATGGCTAGATTATAATTGAATAAAGTGTCGGTATAATAATCTTCGATGAAAACTCAAGTATATAGTACAGTATTGTAAGATTATAACGGAATGATGTGCAAAATATGCGCTCTGGACGTGTTAAGCACGTCCAAATCGCATATGTTGAGTACAGTAAGTATAGTAATACTTCCAATAATGACCTCCACAATTAAAATCACCAGAACTTGATCAAAAACTACTACTTCGTTCAATTAAAAAGTAGCATAAACCTCAGTTACATACATAGTTCTACTGAAAATGTCATGCTTAGTTCCAGCGACTGCACACTGCACAGCAAGATGCTCCCGTATAAGTACACACGCCCAACTCCGTAAGTTTATCAAGAAAAGTTCAGACATTAGTTCAGTCCATGTTAATGAACTACATGTCTTGGTGCAGCGGACTGCTGGAACTTTACTCCAGTAAATCTCACGCTTGTCAAACAAGTTATTTAAATTCTAGTCGTTCTTTTCAGTAGGTTTTGATTCATAAATTAAACTGGTTAGTGTGTATCCAGATAGGAGCTCGTGGCTAAATAATGACAGCCGCACGGGTCGATATTTAAGGTTAAGCCGTGCTTGCCGAGGTTAGTCCGTGGATGGGTGACCATAATTACATACCGAGTTTCCTCCGTGCCTCGGAAAGCACGTTAAGCCGTTTGTCCCGGCTGTCATTTGTAGATCTGTAACAGTCGTTACCAGTAATCAGAAGCCAAAAGTCTGACATCGAGTCTTATCAAGGGGGGGGGGATGTTACCCAGTTACTGGGTTGTGGAGGTCAGATAGGCAGTTGCTTCATGTAAAATACTGGTACTCAGCTGCATCCGGTTAGACTGGAAGCCGACCCCAAGATAGTTTGGGAAAAGGCTAGGCAGATGATGATGGGGGTATCCAGATTATCATATTATTAGTATATTTTACAGAACTTTTGTAATTCACATCCTGATTAATATAACTGCCTCGTTTGTCTAGAGCAACGCTGTCTAAACTAAGAATTGCACTCACCTATTTTCTATTACATGGGACTCAAAACAAATGGCGAAACACGACTGTACTTTACAAGGTGTAAACCCTTCACGAAACCGTTAACTAAGCATAAATATCCAAACTAAGTAATCCTAAGCAAAAATGATTGCTAGGAAACTTTTGAGCGAGAACAAGTAAAATGATAAGTTTTTCAAAGATTACCTCTACTCTTTTCACATTAAGACAGACAGAAAAGCAGAGATTTTAAAACAAACCATTGCTGTAAATTCCAAGCATACGTTTTGTACTACTAATTTATTAGAACAAGACCAGCACAAGTTTACCAGTTCATCAAGAAAAGTTAGGACATTAGTTGTACGTAATGAACTACACAGCACAGTTATGACAGCTGTCAATGAAAGCGCACGCATCGCCTCCGCTTAAAAAAGTAAACAAAAATATCAATCTATGCATTTAAAACGTGAAAGTTATAAATATTGTTCCTGAAGATACAATGCATTAGTGAGAGTGTTATCCAGTGATAAATCCTACAAATAATTACCTTAAACTCAAAACAAAATTTCAACAACAACCAGTGACTAATCAACTTTACTTATTAGAAACAAAGTGTGCTATAATGAAGTAATCAACGACAGACAACCCTGAAAACCATAAAAGTGAAAGAACAATCTCAAATAAGTAAACAAGTGCTATTTTCTAAAACCAAGTGAACAAAGAAACTGTGCAAAAAATTCCATGCATGAATCATATTTAACCGCCACTAGTTTATTTAAAAATCTCTTATCGACATTGAGCTGCACTATTTCAACGTTTAACTTAACTGCGCGAATGGCACCGACGTTAACGTAGTTACACTTGAGACCAGAGTGCCTCGAGTTCGATCCCCGAGATCCGAAATTCTTTTTGAAAGTTATATGGTGTTATTTCTAACTATGTCTACAGAAATAAATCACAACGTAACTTTGCGACGACGAAAGCAGTTGTTTAGATCAAAGTCAATAGATTCATTGAGTAATGACTCATCATTGGATAATAGTAGATTGTTGCATCGAGCGCAAAGTGAGTCATTAATGCACGAGTGTTATGTTGGTGCCCGAGCGCATGCGAGGGCACTAAATTATCACGAGTGCATTAATTACTCACTTTATCGAGGTGCGTAATCTGCTTTTCTTTCAACTACCCTGACAAAATATACCTACTCAAAATAAAAGCTCAAGTTAATGAAACAAGGTTTAATTCATCTTCCCTTCAAACATACAATTATTTAAAGTGCAGTTATTAAAGATTATAAACAACTTCATTTGCAGCTGTTTTATATTTTCTGGAGTTGAATTCATATCGCTATCGCTGTCAATTTCCGTGATTTTTTACCTTTTTATTTGGTAAATACGAAGTATCACAGTTTTACAATGGTACAAAATGCGCGCCATTTGTTTTTTTTTTCACCAAGGCAGTTTTATTCAGCCGATTTTTACTTTCAGCCAGTAATTTTTTTGATCTAAGGCCCATGGCACACGGCGTATTTTAAACGCGCAGACGACGCGCGTTTCACGATCGCCCCGTGTGCTTGCTTACAAGGTTGCGTTCAAATTTCGTTTGAAGCACGTATACTCGCGTCATCTGCGCGTTTAAAATACGCCGTGTGCCATGGGCCTAATGCATACATTTTACTAACTTAATAGGAGACATTACACCTCTGTGGTAAATTTGATTCCAAATTTAAAATTTAAAACAGTGCAGTAATGAAAAACAGTGCAATAATGAGATTTCATATAACTTTTCTGCACTGTTTTGGTTCTAAGCAAAAAAGACATCCTTTGTGATTGGTTTTGTAGTGATTAATGATAACATTACTGCGTAGTTGAAAGAAAAACAAATTCTGACATAGAAACAAGAAGTCTTGATCTATCAACGGGTATAAGTAAAAATGAACTAGAAGAAATGAAGGTTGAAATATCACATTTAAAAGAACAATTTGAATTGACACAAAATGAATTGGACAAGGTGATTTGCGAAAACAATGAACTTAAAGATACAGTATTACGACAGCAAGTTTATATTAATACATTGAAGGATCTTTGTACCAGTCCTATAAAGTCACAAAGACAAAAATTACTGTCTGAACGAAAAAAAAATAGACGTTCTATTACGGACAATCTACGTGTGGTATCCTTAGGCCAAGAATACTCATCCAGCCATAATGAAAAGGACTTTATTGAGAGCTCAAACATATTATTAGAGTCAGATCATTTTGATGAATCTCCTAGAAAAACAGACTATGAAAGAACATCAGAAACCTTTGTATCCACATCTGATGTACCTGAAAACCTTAACGTGTGTAAGAATACAACAGCTTCTGTACCGATATACAAGAATAAGCAAACACAGACAGAGGCTTCGGAAACGACCGAGTATAGCAATTATATCGAAAAGGAAATTAATAAACACGAGACGACACCACAAGATCAAGGAGTGATAACAAAAGACTGTGCGAGAAAAAGAAAGCTATGCGTTCTCAGTAACTGCAATCATAGCGGTGCACTAGAAATATTGGAAAGCACTTTTGGCCGACACTTCGAGTTCTGTCATTACCTGTCACGTAATAGTAGTATTAAGGACGTTATATCAAATATAGTTAATAAGATACAACATTATAGCTTGGATGACTACTGTATCGTTATGATTGGTGAGCAGGATTTTAAAGGCACCGGCGAATCAATTGAAATGGTCAGGTTCATTAGAGAAACTCTCAAAAATATAACTAATACAAATATTATTATATGTGGCCCTACATATGTACAAGAGGCTCTGATACACAATTATAAAGTAGAAATGTTTAATAGATTACTTTACATGGACATTGAAAACCATAATTATGCTTATTTTTTTGACAGTAATCGTGACCTATCCGATGAAACATTTTCATATAATACGGGCAGAATTAACAAACTCGGTCAAAAACGTATTTATGACAGTATTTTCCGCTGCCTGCTCGTTGATATTCAGACCTATCCAATGGAATATAATTATTGTAATTCTCCAAAATCACCAAAAAAATCCCAAAATACTCTTTTTCGCCCCCTTATGTAAAAAGGTTATCGATAGTGATGGCAGTACTAGAAAACAAAAAAAACAACAAAAATGTATACTATTACACCAAAATATAGCTGGAATCTTAAATAAAATTGATTTATTCCAAATCACAATTTCCGACTTAGAAAATAAGATTGGCCAAATAGATTTTATTTGTCTGAGTGAAACTTTTATAAAATCAGGACATGAAAGTAATCTAGCACTTACACATTTTGACTTAGCCGCTAGTTACACAAGACACGGTAAAAAACGTGGTGGAACATGCGTTTTAGTAAGAAAAGGTCTAACTTTTAATCCGTTGCCGATAACAGATGAACTGGCCAGTGATTTTTGTTTTGAATGCTGTGGGATTGAAATATTAAGCCATAATTTAATTATAGTGTGCATTTATAGAATCCCGGATTCCGACGTATCCATATTTTTTAAAAATCTTGAATTATTGTTACGCAATATAACCCGCAAAGTTAAAAAAAATATAGTTTTGTGTGGAGATTGGAATATAGACATATTAAAAGACAATAAATATTCAAAAGAACTAGTATCCATACTGAACAACTTTAATGTCTCACCACATGTTAGAATACCTACCAGGAAGAATACTAGCATAGACCAAATAGCCAGTAATGTTCCCGCACTTGACTTGAAAAGTAGTACACATCATTTAGCTCTCTCTGATCACGATACTGGGCAATCGTTAATTTTTTACCTACAAGAGTCCAATAATAAAATAAAACCGATTAAATTCTGGTATGATAAGAAAAGGGACTACAATAAGGACAATATAACTAAATTTTTAAATTGTTTAGCAGCCTTAAGTTTTACTGAAATTTACAAAGTAACATACTGCGATGAGGCTTTCAATGCATTCCACGACCTATTCACTCTCTTTTATAAATTGTGTTTTCCCGAAATCCTCGTTAAAAAGACAAATAAACCCATAAAAAATAAATGGATTAGTACGGGCTTAAAAATATCATGCATTAAAAAGAGAGCTTTATATTATGCATATCAACATGATGCTTTGAGTAAAAGTTATCACAAGAAAAAATACCTCAATTATACGAAAATCTTAAAAAAATGCATATCAAAATCACAACAGATCAACAACAACAATTTTTTAAATAATTCTAGAAATAAATGTAAAGCGACATGGTCAATCATAAAAAATAATGTAAGCAAACCAAATAATAACAACTATATAAATGAATTAATAATCCTTGATAAAAAAATGACTAATCCTGATGACATATGTAACCAATTTAACAATTATTTCATTGATTTGACACAAAAAACAAACAATAATAATCATGACGTAAACAATATTAACATTGAAAATAATATAAATACGCTATTTCTGACTCCAGTGGATGAATTTGACATAATTAAAATAATTAATTCATTAAATAATACCAATTCTACAGGATATGATGAAGTAATAACTAAAATAATTAAATTAAGTGCAAAAATTATAGCATCCCCACTTACCTATTTAATAAATCTCTCTTTTGAAGAAGGTGTTTTTCCATCCAGACTAAAAGAGTCTATAGTTAAACCACTGTTCAAAAAGGGCAACTGTACTGATATGGGCAATTATAGGCCAATTACACTGATCCCAATCTTTGCAAAGATTTTTGAAAAAGCAATGCATAACAAAATAAATAGCTTTGTAACTAAAAACAATTTAATTGTGGAGAGTCAGTTTGGTTTTAGGAAAAACAGTTCAACGACTCTAGCCTGTTTTTCTTTAGTGAAACTAATTACTGAAGCTCTTAATAAAAAAATGTCTGTTTTATCGGTATTCTTAGATATGAGCAAAGCGTTTGATTTTGTATCACACGAACGACTACTCTACAAGCTAGAGAAATATGGCATAAGGGGCAAAGCGTATGATTGGCTCAAAAGTTATCTATCCAATCGCCAACAGAGAACAGTTATCTCTAGGATAGAAAATAATACTAGGACGACATATCGCTCAAAACTAAAAATTAATACGTCTGGCGTCCCGCAGGGAAGTATACTGGGTCCGCCACTATTTATCTTATATATTAATGACCTCAAAAAATGTTTAAAATATGAATGTATCCAATTTGCTGACGATACCACTTTGACGATAAAATGTTGCAACAAAACCGACATAGAAATTGATACTAACAATGAATTAATTAATGTTATAAAATGGCTGAAGGACAATAATCTTCATGTAAATATTGACAAAACCAAGATAGTTCAATTTCAGACGTGTAACTTGTCAGTAATTCCAACAGCAATTAAACATAATAATGCAATTCTGCAACCAGGACCATCAGCTTTATTTTTAGGTATAGTAATTGACAATAAATTAAACTGGAAGGAACATGTAGAAAGAGTATGCAGTAAGCTTGATAAGTTTGTCTATGCTCTTCGCAAGTTAAGACTAGTGTCCAGTAAAAAAACAGTCCTTAATGCCTATCATGGGTATGTTTCATCAGTATTGCGTTACGGTCTAGTGATATGGGGTAATTCGGTGGATGTAGAAAGAGCATTCATAGTACAAAAAAAATGTATCAGAGCCATGACTGGAGCAGAATATTTTGACCATTGCAAGCCTTTATTTAAGGAATTAAAAATTCTCCCACTCCCGTGTCTGTATATTTTTGAAATTTGCTTGTTTGTCAAAAAATACCCTCATTTATTTCTATTAAATGAACAAGTCTCTGAAAGACTGAAAAAAAGAAATACCGGGAAATTATTAGTACCTGCTCAGAGATTGCAATTATACAGTAGAAATGCCAGTTGTATGACAATTAAAATTTATAATAAATTACCGCCAGCCCTGAGAATGTTACCAATTAATAAGTTTAAATGTAAAATGTTTGCTTGGCTCTTAGACATGTGTTTTTACTCCGTCAATGAATTTTTAAATCATACATTTTGATATTATAATTAAAATCTTAATAATGACATTAGTACTCTGACATGATTGTGCTTTTTTTTTACATTGTAATTTTTATTTTGACATTGGTTTATATTTTTGACATTACTGCGATTTTCTTTTTTGACATAGTAATTTTTATTTTGGCATTGATTTATATTTTGGACATAGTGATTTATTTGTACTTTTTTTTTTTACATTATGATTTATATTCTTGAATGAACATTTGTTTTTAATTTTTTTTTATTATAAATAATGCATTTTTTATGAATTTTTTAACAGTCTACAATTTTAAATTCATATTTCATATCTTTATATAATATTCTTGAAATGTACTTACCTAGTTTTGATTTGCATGTACCTAGCTTATTATTTAATATTTCTACACCAGCAATGGTAGTATGTGTGAAACAAAGTTTAATATAAGATCTCAATGTACCATATACTAAGAAATAAATAAATACAATACAATACAATACACGTATTGGTTCAGTGGTCAGTTGGAGCTTCGGCTTTTGATAAATAAGGGGAGCTGTTTAACCCGCATTTACACAAGAATATGTATTCTACATGTTGTGGTTACAGTTTATTTTTTAGAACTTGTAGTGTATAAGCATGTACCTATTATAGTTAAGTCATGTGACCAATGTAACTAATATATAATCGATGTTTATCCGTAATAAAAGTTAGTATCATTTCGTACAAGCTTGTGTTTCAATCCTAACATTATACCTTTTTAGTTTTAAATACTAGTTGTTTACTATACTTATAGAAACATTATTAATAATATGTCGCAGTTTGATGATTTTATTCCGTAAGACACGGTCATCATGTGGGCGGAACTACTAACTACTACTACTAACTGACTGTCCTCTACGCTGCGAGCTCGAAACATCACGACTCTGTAGTAAGCGCGCTTAGGTGCGGGTAGACTGGTAAGTAAGGCGCTTGATGCAACCTTTGGCGCGCTTTCGATTCAGTTTGTATCCGTTATAATGACCGGCTCCGACAAATATAATAATAATTCTTTATTTCTCAGACAACAATTGATCCAATGACACACATTATTTTATATGTTAGTAGACAATTTAACTTAGCAATTATGTTAGTATTCTACTACAGACAGGGTGGTTTTTATAAGATGTCTCATTAAGGGGCTTTAATCGTGCCTATCAGCAACCACTCTCAAGAGGCTGTTGCTACTGCTCTGCAATCTGCCGAGCAAAGATGCATTCTTTTTGCGCACGACAGCTGAAAAACTGTCTAGTCTGGCGTGCGCAAATATTTATTGAGATTGTGAACAATCTCAAAACATATCTGAAAAACGTCAAAGTCAGCATTAAAAAATGTGTTAATGCGGATCTCTCATTGTATTGGAAATTAATTCAAAGCGAAGCCATGTTATACTGGAAATTTACAGCCTCATTTGTCACCGTGTGTACACCATGTATAACATACAACAGGTTTCTTACTATATCTTTTACAAGCTGAAAACATATGTATCAAGACGTGTTGTGGACACGAGGTTACAAAGTGTAGATTTTCTTTCTGTTATATTGACAAGAACTTTGTGGGTATAGCTCAGGTAAAAGTGTTAGCCAATTGACGAGATGCTGGCGGGATTGACCTCCTAAAGGGTGTCTGATGCATATTTCAATTTCCCAGCAGATGTACCCCGTAGTGTAAGTATTTATAGGTAAGGTTGTTGTGACCAAGAGTGTGTTTAGAAGTTCTAGTTGTTTCTTTATTCACTCTGTATAATCGCATGTAGTGACATTGGAAACCTAAAATAGATGTTGGAAATTGTAAAACAAATGAGCAAAAAGTCACATGAAAGTGTTGAAAGCAAAACAATCCTGATTCGTACAAAGCCTTTGTTCATAACTGTGGTTTTTTCCGCTAGAAAAAATAACCATCCAAAAAGGCTGTTTTACAAAATCATTTTTTCCTTAACCAAAAGTTGAAACTTTTTCCATCTGATTTATATTTGTACGGTACGTTGTCATGGGAATTGCTGTGAAAAATGTAAAATGTTACTCACGTACATATTGTACTGGCAGGGCTGCAACTTACTTCGGACGCGGTGTTGCAAATATTGTACTTCAGGGCGTGAACTACTGATAAAAAATGCAAGGTCGATAATACTGAGAGAGGCACAGTTGGGGGACAGTGAGTCAAGCTCAGATTTGCTACGTAATGATACAATATTTATTAACTACACAGACCTAAAATAATAATAACAATATTTATGTACATGTACTGCTTTTGATAGCAGAAAAAAAATCTTCTTCCTCGTTTCCTCATGACTGTGGGTCGTGATCACATGAGGACGTTGCCTTCTCCGCTTACGCTCTCCATGCTGGACTGTTTTCGGCCATGCGGACAAATGCCTGGAAATTACCTTTTCAGACTTGCTTCACCGCTTCTGTCCGTCCAGGGAATGCCTAACATTTTGCGCCAGCACCACATTTCAAACGCATCAATTCTCTTGCGAATACGTGATTTCAGGGTTTTATAAGCATACGAAAAGATAGAAAAGATTAGGAAAAAAATAATGAACGTAAAAAAAATCGTCAATCGTTACAATTTCACGGCTAATTTACCTGCGCAGTTTAAACTAGCTAAATCGCAAACCTGCTACTATATTAATTGTACTTAGCAGGTAATCTTGGTAGTCTTAACTATGTTTTATATATTTTATTTTAATTCGTTTCATTTGACTCAACTATTTAAATAGTTATCCAAACACACCATAAACTACAGTGCAACCAAGAATCCGAAACTCTTCCACCATTATGTATTCTTAATGTCACCATCCAACGTACAAACGAGGACTTGATTCACTCATCCCGCTTGACAGTGGCTCGCGGTCGGTTTCAGCAGTAGCTCTAAAACTTTTTCTGTGTGCGCTTGAGTCTGTAACGAGTTGTCGGAACTAGCGGTAATGGTTTGAACAAGGACGAGTTCCATCTCGCCCGATTTGTTCGCGCCTCCCTTCGACGCTGCGATACTATTAAACAGTTTTTAACGCCCGCGTTATTCCAGTAACGCTATTTTATGGGGAAACTTTATTTTTGTCAGCTATAAAGGTTTTTTGACGTGACTTTTGGAAGATAATGTGGTTGGACGAGCGAGGGGGAGTTTTGTCCTTCGACGTTAGAGTTTGACAAAGTTTTTTCGGAGTGCAAAAAAAAGGTTACGTGATGCAATGTGTCACTTGAGTGATGAGATTAGAGGGTTTGTTTGTTTTTATTAGACTTGATGGTGTTCTGTAGAGACAGCAAGATATAAAAAATATACAAGAATAATAAATTATGCAAAATCTTGAAAGAAGAACGTTCAGTAAAGATGATCGAACACTGTGACGTTAAAGCAGGAAAAAAGGCTTAACGTGCTTTCCGAAGCACGGGGGTGTTATCAATAAATCAACCAATCATTTTATTATCAGGAAACTCAGGGCCATACATAAAATACACAAAATAATCTTATCCAATAAAAGTAAACTAATACATATTAAAACACTTTATTGAACTATAACCGCCGCTTATTATACCGCTAACTTCCAAACACCTGTCTACTACTGAGATATTTCTAGTAGAAAAACCTAATAGCACATTTTGTCCGACCCGGGAATCAAACTTACGACCCCAATTCAAAAGCAGAAATAAACCTTTAAAAGAAAATACTTTGGAAATAACCGACTAAAAAACACGAAAATGTGGAGAATAGATGGGAGTCGGTTATTTTTGTTTTGTAAAAAAGTTTTTATTGGTATCTCACATAAATCCTAATCAAGACTGACAATTTTACATCGTTACTATACATCAGCAAAACCTCTATACACACGAAAAAGACAAAATGCATAAAAAAAACGATAACTCAAAAAGTACATAAGCAAAGATAATAGAGCGTGACGTCTTAAAACATTATTGTTTTACTCCTTTTCCAGTGTGGGAAAGAGATGGCGCTAGACATCCTGCATAGCTCCGTCCTTTCCCACACTGGAATTCGAGTAAAACAATACTGCTTTAAGAGGTCATGGTAAGCCTGCTGGTTTGCAATGCTTTGGACCATTCTTGAACCCAATACGATGCATAGTCAGATTATTGATTGTAGTGTTTACAAGGTTCGTTGAGTTAACTGTGACAGCAAAACAAAGAAAGAAGTCTAAACATTATTAGTCTAACTTTTGATGCACATGAAATATTTTAAGTTATTATCCCTACTATGTAGATTCGAGCTGAAAGACTAAGATGAAGTATAAAGAAATGTCGTTTTGATACTAAACAGAACATAAACAAACAATTCAAAAATAAATCCACCAACAGATCACCTAAAAAAAAAGTTTAATCTCCAAAATAATTTTCTGAACAAAATCAAGCGTCAATTTTACTACGCGAGCCGCCAGTTTTGACAATATTCACGAAGATTTAGCTACATAATGACGGGCGGGCCCCCAGCCGACTGGTTCCCCCAGCCGACTGTCGGTCAAAACGTGAATTTTATCACTGGCCCGGATTAATTCGGAATCAATTACGGCCGACGGGGTCTCCATTACATAAACAGAGAACTCATTTAACATGAAACGGGGGAGGTGTAGACTGTAGCGTAACAAGTTTGGGATTATTGGAATATTTTTGCGAAAGCGATGTTATAGGTGCAACTGTTTTGTTTAAAAATCGAATCATCATCATCATCTGCCTAGTCTTTTTTCAACTATTTAGAGAGCGTCTTCTAGTTTAACCAGATACAGCTAAGTACCATTATTTTACTATTTTAAATCGAAAATTGTAATATATAAAAAATAATAATAAGCAAAGCAGTACCTTTGTGCTCTTCTACGCTAATGTAATGTCCTGTTGAGTTGTTTTGTGTGTACATTAATAAATAAATAATATGAATTAAGGTTGTTTAATGTTTTAGTTAGCCTTTGATGTTAAATAATGATCAGCCTTTAAGAAAAGGCTTATCATATTGACAAACTTTCTGACTCATGACAAACTGCTTTGCAAATGAAAAGTTCTAACAATAACGCAATCTATAAAAATCGGCCAAGTGCGAGTCGGACTCGTGCACGAAGGGTTCCGTACCATGATTTATAAAAACGAGCAAAAAATTCACTGTTTTGTATGGGAGCCCTTCCCATACAAAACAGTGAATTTTTTGCTGGTTTATAAATATCTATTTTATTCTGTTTTTAGTATTTATTGTTATAGCAGCAATAGAAATACATAATCTGTAGAAATTTCAACTAGCTAGCTATCACGGTTCATGAGATACAGCCTGGTGACAGACGGACGGACGGACAGTGAAGTCTCAGTAATAGGGTCCCGTTTGACCCTTTGGGTACGGAACCCTAAACTGAAAAAGCGAAATATCTAGGCATACCCCTACATAATGGCATCATCATCATCATTCTCTTGCCCATATCCCAGTTTATTTGGGGTCGGCGCACCATGTCTTCATCAATACTTCTCTATTACTGATAATCTGAACACTCGCTTCCTTTCTAGCTATATCATCCTTCACACGTAGAAGCATACCACTTCGTCTTTGAAAAATGTTCTGAACAGAGCATTCTTAACAAAATGTTTATGTCCATTGCCAGCAGTTTGGTGTGATAGACGGCCCAACTGACCTTAGCCCTACAAAGAGGTCAGCATATAATTGCAGCCGGCAATTTTATTTTATTTCGCCTGTGATTTCCACTATTCAATTATCTGTACGGCTCAGTACTGATGTGATTGGGGTGAGGATTTATGGAGCTTTTCACGGGTTTATGCCTTAAGTGGAAATGGGAAATCAGAGGACAGTTGGATAGGATTTAAAAAATGATTTATTTCATAGGAACATTTTTCCTCTTACTCGAACTTTAACTTTAATTATACATGACGGAGAAAATGTCTCCGTTCCGTTTTTAAAAAGCGTGACGTCAGCATAGCTGACGTCACTGACTATGTTCAGGGTGATCACTCATCTTCGATCTTCCAAGTAAAACACCACAAGTACACTGTATGACTCGTTTATTCAACCGACAGCGTAACGACTTATTTACATAGATCCGTACAGTTCGGCGGCTCAAGCAAGACTGACTCGATCGCCTTTTTTTTTTTTTTTTTTTTGGGAATGGCATCTCGCAGTTCAACCTAGGAGGTTGTCGTCTGCTTAACCGGACTATCCTGTGGGTGCCTTAAGAGTAAGGCCTCCAGCCAGGGCATAAAACTTACAAACTAAGCGACTACACGCTAAGGGCACCCCCTGTGGGGTACGAGCCTCGGCTTAGGGCGTCGCTGGGGGAGGACTGCATGGGGACAGGCTGGATCTGAATGATATCATTATTTAGGGGCTGATTTAAAATTACTGGCACAGCATCGCGGGCTGGCTCGAGCGAGGGTCGGGGAGGGCATGGACCGGGACGTCGCGACGGACCTCGACGGCGAGGTCGGAAAGACGGCGGTTTGTGTCTAAACTTTTTAAGAGTGCTAGTCTCTTTGCTACTCTCCTGGAGGAGGGTGATAGCATCATCGGGAGTGACGAGGGTATGCCGAGGACGGCGTACTGTACTAATGCGCGAGGGTTCGTAACGGGCGGCCGCTGCGATCAGGGGATTTCGGTGTTTAATGGCGTTATCGAAGAAACGCTTCGAAAGACGTTTCATAAACTGAAGGACGGTGGGCATTCTAAGGTCTACGTGTAGACGGTCATTACGGACATAAAAAGGGGCTCCCGTGACTCTACGTAAGAACCGGTTCTGCAAGGTTTGCATCCTATGGATGTACTTTGGCTTGGTGTGAGCGTACACGACGCAAGCGTACGTCATAATGGGGCGGATCACCGCGGTGTAAAGGCGCAACTTGCACTTGAGTGACAACTTGCTTTTTGTCGAAATCATGACTCGATCGCCTACAGTGCGGCCGTATTTATAGGGCTCGACGTACGTGCACGTTTAATTTTAGGTTAAGTATTGAAATTACAATGATGACATTAATTTTACATCGTAATAAATTCAAAGTAATCAACTTATGGTTTTTAAACTAATTTTTAGGACAATTAAATGATTAAACTTAGTTATTCTAGGTTTTTCTAGACGAATTGTTGTAGTTGCGCCGATACGGCCATACTGACAGGCGGTGCGCGCTCTGCACCAGCCTCGTTGGTTCTCGTCGATTTTTGTGGATTCTCGTAGACCTGAAAGAATAGAAACAAAACTTCCTCTGAGTAGTACATCTGTAAACAACTTGCGTTGTTTTGTCTTTTGAGAATATCGATTCTGATAAGGTTAGTAGGTTCTCGGAGATTTTATTAAAGGGTTCTCGGAGGTTCTCGTAGAGTTCTCGGAGGTTCTCGTAGAGTTCTCGGAGGTTCTCGTAGAGTTCTCGGAGGTTCTCGTAGAGTTCTCGGAGGTTCTCGTAGAGTTATCTGAGGGATATTTAGAATATTTGAATTAAGTTACTTACGGTTTTATTCTGATGAATTATCTTCACCCTGTACATAACAATGTCTCGGGAGTATCTGTTCTCAGGTTCAAATGTGGTGATGATGTTCTTTCGTAACTCTTCCCAGGTACTACTGGTCACCATCCAATCATCGATCCACATTTTCGCACGTCCCTTCAGCAGACTGCAGACTTTCATACGAACGTCGAAATCACTCAACTTATATGCCTCAATGGCCACTATCAATATGTTGACACCACTCACGTACTCCGACATGGGTATCCGGGTCGAAAGATGGCAGGTAAATGCCTTTGATCCTTATTATTGATTCGGTAGGTGGAGCACACAAACGCTCTGACATTCTCTGCATCATTTCCATCATCTGCATAAGGAATTGTGGTGGTATTCCGTCCATCCGCATTCCTTGATCAGGGTATGTATGCGGTCTTGATTGATTCATGGCTTCCATTGATGTATTGGAGACCAGTCCAGGCTCCTGACGCCGAATGTTGGCTGGTTCCAGTTGCTCAGGTGGTAAACGAGCTGATGAGGAAGTGGCTTGAGTAGAAATCTCTTGCGATCCCACTTCTGATGACGGAGAAAATGTCTCCGTTCCGTTTTTAAAAAGCGTGACGTCAGCATAGCTGACGTCACTGACTATGTTCAGGGTGATCACTCATCTTCGATCTTCCAAGTAAAACACCACAAGTACACTGTATGACTCGTTTATTCAACCGACAGCGTAACGACTTATTTACATAGATCCGTACAGTTCGGCGGCTCAAGCAAGACTGACTCGATCGCCTACAGTGCGGCCGTATTTATAGGGCTCGACGTACGTGCACGTTTAATTTTAGGTTAAGTATTGAAATTACAATGATGACATTAATTTTACATCGTAATAAATTCAAAGTAATCAACTTATGGTTTTTAAACTAATTTTTAGGACAATTAAATGATTAAACTTAGTTATTCTAGGTTTTTCTAGACGAATTGTTGTAGTTGCGCCGATATACATATATTCCTATTAAACAATTTAGATTGTGACAGACATTTTTGATTGTGAAAGTGTCAGTTATTCAGAAACTTAAAAGTAAAAAAAATAAAATTGCCCAAGTTCGAGTCGGACTCGCGCAAGAAGGGTTCCGGATTTTAAAAAGTATGCAAAAAAAAATCATTCACTTTTTGCTCGTTTTTTGTCCCTTAAATATTTAATTAATTCTGTCATAGGTATGTGTTGTTATAGCGGCAACAGAAATACATAATCTGTGGAAACTACAACTGGCTAACTATCACGGTTCATGAGATAAAGCCAGGTGACAGACGGACCGACGGGTGCCGGGCGGACGGACGGACAGCGAAGTCTCTGTAATAGGGTCCCGTTTGACCCTTTGGGTACGGAACCTTAAAAATTGTTATGTGACTGAAATGCATATCAAGTGGCTACTATTCTTGATCTGTTTCATAAAATACAACAAAAAATTACATTGTTTAGACATACTCTGCAGCCGATCTTGCTATTATTATTTATACGGAACATGCCAAAACAGAATTTACGACCTACGCCTGAAATCTGCTGTAGTAAAAAATATACAGAAAGATGTGGTCTCCTTTTTCAATAAGAATTAAAAAAGCCCGTCAACCAAGATGTTTTTAAGCCAAACAAAACATCTTAGTACGCAACATGAGTTAAAAAGGCCGCATATTTCCAACATCAATTTCATGAAAAGCAAACAGTAAGCGGCAAGTCTTGGGAGCCTCGTAAAAGGGTGAGACGTGTTTATTTCCAAAATTCAAAACCCAACATTTACTTAGGTGAGGGTAAGTAAACAAAAATATAATACGCACCGATGTGATAATACGCGCCTGTTGGAGCGTACATGGTTTGCGTTGAAGCTGATAAAAGTTTTCTAAAATATTTTTTCCCTCATTCAAGTTAGGGGAAAAATATTGCAAGAACCTGAGATGTTTTAAGTCCAACAATATATTTGGTATTTCAGGTGACTAACCAGTGTGGCAGCCCGATCACTATGTACGGTAAGCCTATCCCTTGGGAGAAGCAAGCCAATTACTTAGGAGTCTTACTTGACAACCACCTGTCTTTCGCGGTGCACATCAAAGCAGCTCGCGTCCGAGCTGCTTTTGCTATGGGCTTCATTTCATGATTTCGGCAAAAAGCAAGTTGTCACTCAAGTGCAAGTTGCGCCTTTATACTGCGGTGATCCGCCCCATTATGACGTACGCTTGCGTCGTGTACGCTCACACCAAGTCAAGTACCAAGTACATCCATAGGATGCAAACCTTGCAGAACCGGTTCTTACGTAGAGTCACGGGAGCCCCTTTTTATGTCCGTAATGACCGTCTACACGTAGACCTTAGAATTCCCACCGTCCTTCAGTTTATGAAGCGTTTCTTCGATAACGCCATTAAACACCGTAATCCCCTGATCGCAGCGGCCGCCCGTTACGAACCCTCGCGCATTAGTACAGTACGCCGTCCTCGGCATACCCTCGTCACTCCCGATGATGCTATCACCTTCCTCCAGGAGAGTAGCAAAGAGACTAGCACTCTTAAAAAGTTCAGACACAAACCGCCGTCTTTCCGACCTCGCCGTCGAGGTCCGTCGCGACGGCCCGGTCCATGCCCTCCCCGACCCTCGCTCGAGCCAGCCCGCGATGCTGCGCCAGTAGCTTTAAATCAGCCCCTCAATAATGATATCATTCAGATCCAGCCTGTCCCCATACAGTCCTCCCCCAGCGACGCCCTAAGCCGAGGCTCGTACCCCACAGGGGATGCCTTTAGCGTGTAGTCGCTTAGTTTGTAAGTTTTTATGCCCTGGCTGGAGGCCTTACACTTAAGGCACCCATAGGATAGTCCGGTTAAGCAGACGACAACCTCCTAGGTTGAACTGAGAAATGCCAATCCAAAAAAAAAAAACTAACCAGTGTGGCTGAGGGTTAAGTCAAAATGCATTCTATCAGTGATAAGTGTGATATAACGATAATAGAAAAGTAAAAAACCGAGTCGGACTTATACACAGAGGGTTCATAGCACCAAACAATTTAATCAGATTTTTAAACACTTTGCAAGCAACTGTCCTCAGGAATGCATGTTCATGTCAGTTGCCTTCTTTGAGCAACATTCACACAGACAAATTCCTACGAGTATGTGTTGTATAGCTTGATTAGTGGCTTAGAAATCAAAGGTTATGATGGTGCATAGAAAAATTGGATCATACATGCCTTCACAACTTTACCCATAAACTGACTTAGGTACTACTCACATCGATATTAAACTCTTCCTAAATCATCAATTTCTAAAACCACTACCAAAGTTTTAAGCGGTTAAGTGAGATAACTTGTGGAAGACCGTACGTTTATGACTCTTGTGCCAAAAGTTTTAAAAGAAAATAATAAATTGTGAACGCAGTAGAATGCGGTCAAGAAATAGTGGTCTGTTGCATTTGGCATGAGGTAGCTGTAGAAGATAGATACCGAGTGCGGAGTGCTATGCCATTTTCGATATCATAACTGAAACTATTAAGTGGGGAAGAATTTAAAGGTTCTGGGGCAAAGATGTTGTTGAAAAGTTGACTTTGTGTTGAGAGGTTGATGGTTATGTTTTTGTTGTGATCAATTTTGGAATGTAATTTAGAATTTGAGGATGCCAAATGGAATGTTCTAAGTACCTACAGAGTATATATTTATTTAATCGTAGGAGAACCAACAGCTTTAGCAGATGGATAACAATTGTTATTTGTTGTTTGTTTCTATTTAAGTTAGGTTGCGAGGATTACAAGGTAAAGGGGTAAGGTGATCGATATCACAAATGGCGAAAAAAAACAAGCATTTCTTGACTCTTAATTTAAAGTAAGGAACCCGTAGTCGTTCACCCCTTATCAATACAAGTGGTTTCATGACTCGTTGATAGCTTTTCCTTTCCATTATTTTACTAGGTCCACTAGTTTTGTCAATTCAATTCAATTCAATTTTATTCACAAAAAAATTATATTGTGTTTGAAATAACGAAAATAAAGGCTAAATTAATTAAAAATTAACAACATAATTGCTAAATCACGTCAAATTCAAAATTCATGACCAAAAAAATTAATTAAAAAATCTAAACGTTCGTTATCTGTCTATACGTTGGGTCAGTTAAATTGTTTCTCTTGAATTTCGTCGAGCTCCATTATCTCGGCACTCTCCAGCTGGTCGCCACTTTTGATTCTAGCTTTCAGGAGTTGAAGTGGTTAAGGAATAGTGTGGCAGGCTTATGTCACCAAGAGCGGGTAAATTGTTTTATTCAATAATAGAATCCAGTAGTTGGCAATATTCGTTTATTCTATCTCAAGTTTAATTTAAAATAAAGGTAATTTTAATAACTTCCACTGTGAAGTATCATTCAAAACTAATGGAATCACAAGTTTCGGTAGATTTTCAAGAGTTTGTTTAAGAAACTCAGTAGTTTCTTCAAGGGCACTTTATAATTTATCAGACTACGTATTATGTACTTAGTTGTATGAAACATTTTTTATCAGTTTTATATTAACGTTTTTAGGGATCCGTACCCAAAGGGTCAAACGGGACCCTATTACTGAGACATCTCATGAACCGTAATAGCTAGGCAGTTGAAATTTCTACAGATTATGTACTACTGTTGCTGCTATAACAACAAATACTAAAAACATAATAAAATAAATATTTAAGGGGATACAACGAAGTGATTTTTATTTCTCGTTTTTGTAAATAATGGTACGGAACCCTTCGTGCGCGAGTCCGACTCGCACTTGGCCGGTTTTTTAATTTATAGAATCTCTTGACATTTCATTTCATTTTTAAATCATCATCATAAATTCTCTCTACATAATTCCCAATTCCCCACACATAATTCCCCATTAAATGGAGTTAAAAACATAAGTGGGGAGATGTCGGTGGACTATTAGGTACGCCTCTGCTTAACCCTTTGAGGATTGCAGGCGTGATGATCTTAATAAATCCTCCCTGTAAAAATTTTTTTAAACAAAAATTTGTTACTTATATTAAGGCATTAGGGATGCATTAAGGATAAGGCAAAGAGAAAAGTGATCAGCTGGCCTACCATGACGATTTAAAGCAGTATTTTTTTACTCTTATTCCAATGTGGGAACGAGACGGAGCTAGGATGTCTAGCGCCATCTCTTTCCTACACTGGAACTGCCTATAACTTACTTTCTACTTAGCACTTTTAATTCCCTCTGGCGAAAACGAAAACCAATTTAAGCCACCCCAATATCTATACACACGCAGTCCTTAAGTAAATACCCAAAAGTTTCCTGAGATAGAAATTTCTACACAAAATACAAACAATAAAAACTTTCCGCCTTAATACAGCTAAGGAAACAATTAGATAAATAAACTCAATCCAGACTGAATTAGCGAATTCCTGTGTTTGGAATATCCCAACAATATTTTTTCATAAAATAATTTAAGCAAGAGATTCCGCTATGAAAACGTTTTAATTCCCTTTAAACGAAATTAAACACGGAACGGCTTTTCAACGCTTAAGGGGTGTTCCATACCCTCCGGTTGAATGTAATGGTCTTATTGTGAAAATTAGTGGAGATACGGTTCGTAATGTTGCTCAGGATCTTTCTACATTAGACAAAGGCTGTTTGTTGGATTATTGAGACCGTTCTAATAGAAGCATTCTATGTCCTATTTTAAGGTCATGCTCTATCAGTGTGCCAATTCGTTATGTCATTAACTTGTGAACTGTTAATCCACATCTATACAAACAAACATTTACATTATTAGCAGGGAGTTAGGAAATAAGTACAGATAGTATGAATTGTCTATAACATAGAAAAAACATTACGATAAAGGCTATCAAAATATTATTTCCTTATTTCAATATTGACTACCAACTTAAGCGATTCTCACACGATACGGGTCGCCCGCGCTCGCGCTGTTGAACGGTGTTCGTATGTGAGGAATCAACGGATTTCATACAAACCAATGCAACGTGACGAGCGGTTTCGTGTGAATCTGTGCTAACCCCCGTAGTCTTTTCTACTACCTACTACTACCCCCTCGTTATACACATGTTTCTATCTCAAAACAATAACGACTTATTGAGATTTTTAGGACAAGTTTTCTAAGACAGAGCATGCATGCCAGCATGCACACATAAATCGATGAAATACTGTTCACGCCACGTTTTATCATCATCATCATCAGCCTATAATGTTCCCACTTCTGGGACACAGGCCTTCTCTCTATGAGAGGGAGTGGGCTGTAATCCACCACGCGGGCCCGCGACGCGGGACGCGGGAGATGTCACATGTCTTCGAATTTTTAGTTCTAGGACACTAAGGTTTCCTCACGATGTTTTCCTTCACCGATTTTGAGGGCAGCGGTGATGAAATAAATTACACAAAGTAATGCGCCTGCCTGGGTTCGAACCCACGGCTTACTGCTCGTAAGTCGGCGCTGCCACCACTAGGCCACCGCTGCTCTCCGCCACGCCACGTTTACGATCATCCTACCAACCCGTGTATTCGTCTATAATTCTCCTGAGAAAAAAACATTTGTTTTTACAGTACCTACTAATGTTTGGGTGCTTAATTCAGTAGCTCCAACTGAATTACCAATAAATTGCCGAGCCCCCGTTAGGGGTGATCGCCTGGAAATTTATTTGCACGCTAACGCTCGATGGGAGCGGCTCAATACCTTTCGATTAGCTGTTCACTTCTTATTGGAAATTAATTATTTGGAGTGTTTAAGTGTACGTTCTATGGGTCAGCTTGACTTATGAAAATGATGATGATTAGCACCTGCAATGTAAGCATAGGTATAATATCAAGGCCAGTCCTCTCAACTTTAAAATGATCGTAATTTCCTTTATTCATCCATTATTAACATCCATTACATTTTTAATTATTTCTTAAAAAAATGACCGTGTAATTAACTGGACTTTTTAGATCTATGTCTCCTGCTTATGCGTATTCAGTAATTACGGAAAATAAGGACTTGAAAGTTTGTATGAAATGCCGTAAGGTGTAGACGCTCTTAATTCTAAACTCAATAAGAGAATTATAGTGCAAGTGTATTCAAATTTTATAGCATTTAAGTTGGTCAACCAATCGGCCATTGACCCTTGACACTTTGTAGTATGTATAAAGTTACAACGATGCTTAAAATACATGAGATGTAAACGAAGATTGCGCCGTCAGTGGTACTCTACTGGGAATTATCCGGGTATAACCGGTTACAGGCGGGTCCAACCGAGTTCAACCGGGTTACGCGCTCCATCGCTCATGAAAGCGGCCCGTAGTGAAGGTGGAAAAACGGATGTGAAATCAAATCATACTCTATCTGTTCTTTGCAGTTTTTTTTGTTATTTATTTTTTTAATATCTTAACTTTTTTTATTTTTGTAGATGCAATCAATAATTTTTCGATCAATAATTCCACGAATGTATGTTTCTGTGTTCGTAAATATTTTAAAGAACTGTGGTCCATTCATCATCATCATCATCACCAGCCTACAATAGTTCATTGATTTTCAGAGTTAAATAAGGATTTTGTATCTTTCTGCCTTGGGATATGTCTGTTAATGCATTGTGGTCTTTTGCGTTACGGGATACAGTAGATAATACAAATTTTTGAAAAGAAACTGTTGTGCATTTTTAAGTTGTTTAAGAGGCTGATATATGATTATATTTTCCTTTACGTTTTAGTCTAATAATGCTAAAATTATGCTAAGAATAACTTCGAAAACGTAATGTTGTAGAAGAGGGATCAATCTTCTTAACCTTACATAAATGAAGAAAAGTACTTTCACAATATTATTATACGGCCTCGAGGACACTAATACACCACCATAATCTCTTTAGACGAAAATAATAAAATCTGTATTTCTAAGAAATTCCTTAAGCATCTCTTTCATTACAAATTACAATGGCAGAGTCGAATGTATTTTCAATAGTAAAATTATTTTAACGTAATGAATACAAAAACGTCTCTATTATGGTACCTATACTAGCTGTAGCTCGTGACTCTCGTGCGCGTGAAATTATTATAAACGAGCTTTCCGGAGCAACTTCGTTTGCGTCACATTTTCCCCGTTTTCGCAACATTTTTCATTACTGCTCCACTCCTGTTGGTCGTAGCGTGATGATATATAGCCTATAGCCTTCCTTGATAAATGGGCTATCTAACACTGAAAGAATTTCAGTGTTAGATATTTCAAATCGGACCAGTAGTTTCGGAGCCTATGTAATGCAAACAAACAAACAAACAATCAAATCTTTCCTCTTTATAATATTATTATTTCCTTTATTCATCTTTATAAACAAATTTTATACATTTTTAAATATTTCTTACATATTAATATTATCCCTTTATTCATTTTCTAAACATTCATTTTACATTTTTAAATATTTTTACAAAATTAAATAAAAAAACATTTAAAAATATAAAAATAGTAGCCCACCGGTATCGGGAACAGGGTCCAAGCTACCGGCGGTCAGGGCTCCAGAGAGAGGAACCTCCTAACAATACGAGCCGTGTCCAGGAGTACCGCTTTCTGAATCAAGCCCTTGATCCAGCTGCCTAACGAGAGCCTCATCAGATATTGGTCGAGGCTCTTGGCAATTAGGCCATTGGCTGATACGACTATCGGCACAATGATCGCTGAGTCAACTGGCCACATGTCGACAACCTCGCGAGCCAAGTCAATATACTTGATTTGTTTATCTTTCTCGGCCTTCACGAGGTTCTCGTCATGTGGAACCGTTATGTCAACAATCATTGCGCGCCGCTCTGATCGATCCATCACCACTATATCAGGCTTATTGGCTACAATAGTCCTGTCAGTGATGATGGATTGATCCCAATACAGTGTGATATTGCCATTTTCGAGAACTGGGTCGGGCACATACCTATAGTACGGCACTTCCGATTCCACAAGGCTGTATTTGAGAACAAGTTGCTGATGGATAATCCTGGCTACAAGGTTGTGTCTATGCAAGTATTCTCCGTTAGCTAGACGAGAACACCCGGAGATAATGTGACGGATCGATTCGCCCGGACGGTGGCATGCCCGACATATGTCAACCGTGCCATCCTTCACAATAAATTTCCGGTAGTTATTCGTCATCATAACTTCATCCATAATTGCACAAACAAAACCTTCGGTTTCTCCAAAGAGTTCCCCGGAACGTAGCCAGGCTACGGACGCTGCATGGTCTACATCAGGCCCATGCAGGGCACTGAAGTAGCGTCCGTGAAGCTCCTTACTCTGCCATACTTCCCTGCGGTCATTAGTGTCAAGCACTGCAGGTCTGCGCCAGTTCTCTTTAGCCAAGGAGAGCGGGGTGAGGGCCTTGTCCATCGCGACCACATCTCGATGCATCCCCACGTCGGTTTCTAGGAAATATTCCCTGAGACTACATATCTCGCGATTGTGGAGAGTCTTGGCGTTTAAAAAGCCTCGACCTCCACAACTCCTCCTCCTCTTTTTGTTTCACGGCCGCTCGCAGTATACAGACGTGCTCGTTAGCAGTTTTAATTTAACGCAATATTAGTGACCTCCTTAAGTGTTTTGCTAAGTGTGTAGTTTATTATATAATGGAAACATAGAAATAGTGAAATGGATAACAGCCCCGGTGCCGGTGATTCAAGTAGTCGAGTGCAACCTGATGCCTCGCCAGTAAAAAGCCAGCAGCCTAACTTCTCAATAGAATTCGTTTCTACGCCCGACATCCAAAAATGGATGTCATGCATACAACAGAAATTAAATGAGGTTTGCTCCATTGCCACGGATGGCAAACTCAACTCAGAGCAGAAATTGAAGGTAACCAACTTGTGCCGTAAAGTAGAATCAGACACCTCTCAAATGGCAGTTCTATATCAGGCTCTAAAGCAGAAAGCCCATCAAGCCCTCGATTTAATCGATGCCCTGAGAGAAAAGCGCAACCTCACAGAACAAATTTCGGAGCTCAAGCAGACAATTAAGGAGTCTGGTGCTGTGGGAAACGCTTCGTTTGCTGATATGGTGAAGAAGGGATCCCGTGATTTCGCTCGACCAAATAATTTGAGTTCCGTAGCAGTTTATCCCAACGATAAATTGAAGTCCAGTGACGAAACAAAAAACCTCGTGCAAAACATCATACGCCCTGACGAAATGAAGCTTCATGTACGTGGTGTGCGTAAAACAAAAAACGGAGGTGTTATTATCAGCACCGAGACCAAACAGGATGCTGATAAACTCAAGTATGCAGTCCAGATGTCTACATCAGGACTCACCGCTGACGAGCCCAACAAGCGCAAACCACGGATTACGGTTGTAGGAGTGCCGACTTCTTTGGCTGATGCTGACGTCTTCAGGTTCATGTACGAGCAGAACATCGCCGATAAGTTTCCAGCAATGTCACTGGAAACCTTTTTGGCCGAAGTGAAATTTAGCCACAAATCAGGGAAGAAAGATGCATCTACCTGTAACTTTGTTATCGAAGTTCCAGCCAAGATACGTAGAGCCTTAATATCTCAAGCAAGGCTTTTTATAAATTGGACTTCCTGCCCTGTTAGAGACTTCACCTTGGTTACTAGATGCTACAAATGCCAACAATTTGGTCACGCAGCAAAATCATGCAGGGAGATAAACTCTTCGTGTGGTCACTGTGGAGAAGCAGGTCATTCGATGACGGAGTGCGCGAAGAAAGCGGAAACACCTAAATGTGCAACTTGCTCGCGGTTTAAAAAGCCCAACAACCATAAAACGGGAGATGTAGAGTGACCTGCTAGGAAGATGGCAGAGTATAGGTACATCAACTCCATTGACTACGAGGGCGCGTAAAGCGTCATATTGTATGTTGGACTTCCACGTTGAACGCATGTTGCTTACACAATAATAAAAGTCCATTGCACTGACACAGTTACCATCGATATATTTTAATGTACAACAAGCACATTATAGTCTCTAGGTGCAAATATCAAATATAAACAAGAGTGCCTCGATTGTGTTTTTGCAACCTAGTTTATAATTCTGCTGACGCAAATACATTCCTGTTATAATTATGTGTTTAGTTCTAAGTTAGTAGATTTTAAGTAAATTAAAGTAATTTTGCCATTATGTAATGTTAAATATTAAATAAAAACTACTGTCCTACATATAGCTATTGTTAGAGCTCCTGCAGCCTGTGATACAGGATTATCCTAGTACAGGCATCTAACATTATTATACCTAAATTGTTAATTTTAGATTCATATTGTATTTTACCGTTTAAGATTTTGAATAAAGATTTATTATTTATTTATTTATTTATTTTTTATTAACTCCGCGGGATATACAGTCTCATAACCGAAGAACGTGGGTGATGCATTCGATATGCCGTCAACAATGTACGGACCTTCCTATCCAGGGCGTCTAGTTCTGTTTGAGTCCATTTGAGTACGCCGAAAGAGTACATCAAAACCGGCATGACCCAACCATTGAAGGCACGCACCTTATTTCCGCCTGATAAAAGACTATTAAATACTTTTCTCAGGCGGCCAAAGAAGCGCTCCTTCAACGATTGCTTCACGTCAACAGCATTGATGCCCAGCGCTTCCGACATACCCAAATACTTGTAGGTTTCGGTTGCTGAGAGGGATCTAAGATTTATGGAATCTGAGAGCTGGGTTCCCGCAGATTCCACAATCCCCCCTCGCTTTACATGCATGACCGCACATTTGTCCACACCAAATTCCATCCTGATGGCGCTACTGAAAGTTTCTGTTACCTTCAGTAGCTCCATCAGTTGCAAATTGTTGGGGGCAAAGAGTTTCAGGTCATCCATGTAAAGAAGGTGAGATATAACCTGACCACCTCTCCTCAACCGAAAGCCCAGACCTGAATCCTCTAGCAGCGTGCTTAGAGGATTCAAGGCTAAGCAGAACCAAAGCGGACTCAAACTATCGCCCTGAAAAATACCTCGCTCTATCCTTATCGGTTCGCTGTTCCCTTGGATATGCCGACATCCTGGATAGCGAAGGACTGTCCTCCATTGCCCCATACACGACATCAGGAAGGTGCGCAGAGTTGCATCAACTTTATACAATTCTAGCACCCTCATGAGCCATGTATGTGGCACCGAGTCGTAGGCCTTCTTATAGTCTATCCAACATGTAGACAGATCCCTTCGGGAACGGCGAACCTGTTGGTTAATGGCCATATCAATGAGGAGCAGCTCCTTAGTACCGCGGGACCCGTTCCTACATCCATTTTGAGAAGCGGACATGATCGAATTGTCATCAATGTGTTTGCTAATTTTAGCTCTCAAAATGGATGTAAGAACTTTATACACTGTCGGGAGACAGGTTATCGGTCTATAGTTTTTGGGCTCCGCAGTACTACCCGATTTATGGAGCAGGTGAGTTATTCCAGTAGTCAGGAATTCGGGCAGCGACCCTGACTCTAAGGCTGACTGGAATAGGGCCGCCAAGCGAGCGTGCGACCTTTGGATCCACTTAATCCAAAAGTTGTGCAGCCCGTCCGGCCCTGGAGATTTCCAGTTAGGTAACGAACGGACTGCACGAGCTACGTCTTGGGGGCTGATAGTGATAGCCCCCATTTCTGGAACTGGATCGCACACTCGCTCGACCACCCGAGTCCATTCACCCTCGGTGTGGCTGACAGGCACCGACCAGATGCTGCGCCAGAACGAGCACATGGCGTCATCATCCGGTAAGCGCGTGTCAGACACACCTTGGTCCGGTCGCTTCCAAGTCCTATAAACCCACCTTTCATCTCTTTGGAATGTGCGATTCAGAGTGTATCGTTCCACCCGCCGCTTATACTTACGGATACGGTTTGCCCATGCATACACTTTCTGCTTCAAGAAGTCGATGCGCTCTGTGATACGGGACATATAGTCTCGAGGACTAATATCAGTACCCACAAATGCCCGCCTCACAAAGCGCATCACTCGAGGGCGATTGTTGCCCTCCCTGAAGCAGATCAGTTTGCCGATGAGTGTTCTGGCCCCACCAATACGTCGCTCAATCCTGCATTGCCAAGCCGGTACGGCAGGTTTAGGTCGTGTAGCTCTGTCATCAGAAAATTTTACATGAGCTACACGACATGCCGCTACAGCCGCACAATACAGGATTGAGTGAGCATCAGTGAGGTCTTCGCAGTTATCAAAATAGTTTGACAACTGCGAATCCAGAACAGCCACCAGCGCCCTATTTCTGTTTTGCATGGGCAAACGAGGTAAGCGTGGTCTAAGTTCAGGCGACATGTACCGATATTCTCGAATCGCACCTTCCAAAGCACTCCTCATTTCCTCACTGCATTGGGTACTTACATTAGTAGCCACGTCATTACTCACTTCGTCTGCGCGATTAAATAACTGACTAGTCTGTGGTGGATCCACAGCCTGCGACGGAGGGACAATGACGTGACTACTCTGCATTTCAGTTCGCAAGCGATCAAGTACGGTGTCGTCCAACATATGATTACGTTGGATGACCCGCACCTGATCCGATAATCGTTGCGCCGACACGTTGACAGCTGGCTCAAGCACCTGAAACAGAGAGAGCATCCGAACACGGTACGCGGTCAGGTTGTTTCCTCCCTCTGTAGCCCCATAGTATGAGCGCATGACATTCTCGTTGATGGCTTGAGTCCATCGCATGCGCTGCACACTTCCGCCGGGAGCTGGGACCCTATCAGAGGCCGGTGGGCCTCGAGGTCCTAAACCGCCCGGCGGCCGGCGTCCTCCCCGTCGACGAGCAGGTGGTGGCGTCGTGGGCGGAGAGAAGTACTCGTCGCTGTCGCTCGACGCAACTGCCACGGCCGGTGTCACAGCACTCACTGTGGGGCTGGGTTCCGACGGCGGCGAGGCGGAGCGGGGCGACGAGTCCGGAGGCGGTAGGCGTGCACGAAGAGCAGCTGATCTCGTCAACATTTTTCGTCTTTAATTATTTCATTTTGTGATAAATTTTCTTTGACACGGTCTGACATATGTCAGATCAATCTCTTCCGAAATGTTTCTGGTTTTTTCTTTGTTGTGTAATATTTTGCCATTTTGGTGATAATTTGGAGTTGCAAAGTCTATTTGAAATGGATGGTGTAAATTTAAATCACAGATTCAACAAATAACTATTAAAATATGGGTAAAAAGGTAAATCGAAATTGAAGACGTTTACGTGACGTAAGTGTTGCCAGCTTTAGAAGAATGACTTTCCTACGTAGTTCGGTTTTGTTAACAATTTCAAGGGTTTTATATTTTTGTACGGAACCTTAATCATTTTTCTAGAATAAAACTTGCTTAAGTTACTCCTTATGACATCAGCTATCTGCTAGTAAAATCAATTAAACCGTTTCGGATATTAGCCGCAACAAACAGACACAGACGGACAGGCAAAAGTATTAAAACATTTTTTTTGTTATAAGTACCGTATACTATCAATAACACTTGTAACGGGACATTTTCATTCCGTTACATACGTTATTGATTGTGTTAATGGTTATGTCAGTTTAAAACTTACTTTCATAAGTATTCAGTAAAAAGCTGTTATTTAGAAATTAAAAACAGAAACTTAATTTAGAACTTTAATTTTATTTAATTGTATTGATATATATGTTACCGGCCAAACAAGTTTTCCGGCTAAACTAGATTGTCTTAGGCCAAACTAGAACTCTAAATGGGTTAGGTTAGGTTAGAACTGTAACCATAAACGCGCGAGCCGAGCAAGCGTAGCGAGCGGTGCCACATCCAAGTTACACATTGTAAATGTTTTTCTGGGTCAGTATATCCTGACACGATAAACCAGTAAACCGGTTTGGCCTAGGACAAACTAGTTTGGCTTGAAATCGGGTTTGGCCGGTAACATATATATAAAATACCTACAGCCTACCTCAAACAATGTCGCAGCGGCCGCCCGTTACGAACCCTCGCGCATTAGTACAGTACGCCGTCCTCGGCATACCCTCGTCACTCCCGATGATGCTATCACCCTCCTCCAGGAGAGTAGCAAAGAGACTAGCACTCTTAAAAAGTTTAGACACAAACCGCCGTCTTTCCGACCTCGCCGTCGAGGTCCGTCGCGACGTCCCGGTCCATGCCCTCCCCGACCCTCGCTCGAGCCAGCCCGCGATGCTGTGCCAGTAGTTTTAAATCAGCCCCTAAATAATGATATCATTCAGATCCAGCCTGTCCCCATGCAGTCCTCCCCCAGCGACGGCCTAAGCCGAGGCTCGTACCCCACAGGGGGTGCCCTTAGCGTGTAGTCGCTTAGTTTGTAAGTTTTATGCCCTGGCTGGAGGCCTTACTCTTAAGGCACCCACAGGATAGTCCGGTTAAGCAGACGACAACCTCCTAGGTTGAACTGCGAGATGCCATTCCCAAAAAAAAAAAAAAAACCTCAAACAATGGTCAAAATGTAAATACAATAAATAAAGACCGCACTGACTCATTAAAGTCACTTATTGTTTTTGGAATCAATAAGCCCAAACGGAAAATGAAAAAGATAATGCCCTCGTTATGGTGACATAAAATAATAATGGTTTTCTGATTACATCAACGTCAGTAATACATAACTTGCATAAGTTACATAACCCATCAGTAATTATTTATACTGGGAATGAGTTTAATTTAGTTATTAATTTCGCATCTGTTCGGAATAAATGTTATTGATTATGATTTTAATGTGATTGATTTTAATGTTTTATTTGGTTATTAATGTCACATCTCATCATCAGCTTATAATGTTCCCACTGCCACTAGAGAGGAGGCCTGTGTCCCAACACAGGCCTCCTCTCTATGTGAGGGAGTGGCTGTAATCCGCCACGCGGGCCCAGTGTTGGCAGATGTCACATGTCTTCCATTTTTTTTGTTCTAGGACATGTCGGTTTCCACAAGATGCTTTTCTTCACCATTTTTGAGGGCAGCGGTGATGCAATAAATTACACAAATTCTGGGGAGCCCACGGCTTACTGCTTGTAAGTCCGGGCTGCCACCACTGGGCCACCGCTGCTCTCCATCTGATAATGCTGATGTCACATCTGCTTGGAATAAATGTTTTTGATTTTGAATTTAATGTGATTGATTTTAATGTTTTTTACTGCTTCGTTGGTCTGGTGATTGCAAGCGTGGCTGCTGAGCTTGAGGTCCTGGGGTCGATTCCCGGGTCAGGCAAAGTGGTATGTGTTTCTCCATAAAGAATTTCTCAGTCACAGCCACGCAGTCTGGATTTATGCCCAGTTGATGGCAATGGGCTTACAAAGAACTTAAACGTAAGTGACGAAATGCTGCTGTACTGTTATTAGGTACAACTCATTTTTTTCGGATTTGAAGTCATCAAATGACCTCTCATTCTGGTGTCTGAGTCTCTGAGTCTACCGCTCTTGGCGCAGCGGAAAGGAGTGTGAGACTTGTATTGACTAAAACCCATCCATTTACCTTCTTAGCCCTTTGGGTTCCGAAGCCTCGGTATCTCTTTTGAACAGTCCCGCAGCCCCGGCAAGTATCGGCCCTGTAGGACCCCTACCGATTTGCTGACATCTCTTAGAGGCGCGTGCAACACGAGCGCCCCGTCGACACGGCCTGTCGTCATAAGACGGACGGACGGTGAGCCGTACACAGGCCTATAGGTACACCTCTGTTTAACCCGTTTGGGATTAGAAGCTATGATTTGCTGTTATTAAAACACCAATGCTGAATAAAAATAAACTAAAAAAAAAATATGGTTATTTCTCTAAAAATTAGCAGGTACTTTTAGAACGACTTCAGTTCAAATTAGTAATTTCAACAAATATGTTTTCTATGTAAACACCTACCCTAAAGTTACATAACACATTCTACCTAAAAGTGGCACAGCAAAACTACTTCAACAAAACACAATTCTATTTCCACTCACAACAAAGATGGTGGTCCTGTCAATCCACATAACTAAGTTCACTGATTATTTCAACGACATGTTACAAAAACAGGAGACCCGAGAAATACGTCTGTTTACTTTGTCGGATTGAATCCCTAGGGGCTAGGTTTTTTTGCACCGCAATGTATATTGTTTTTGGAATCGATTTCGACCTTCCCGATTCGTCTTTTCGATCGCATGATAGTAATTTTCTTCTTCCTGGGTTTTTATTTGATTAGAGTCAGTCGGTGTTACCCTTTTAAATGAGCAATATTTGTATTTGTGATCACGTTCTCGAAAACGGTTATGGAAGTCAGATAGGCAGTCGCTCCATGAAAAATACTGATATTCAGCTGCATCAGGTTAGACTGGAAGCCGACCCCATCGCAGCTTCCACCTCCTTCACAAACCTGGCCTTACGCTCCGCATCGGAGCCGCCAGCTTCACCTGCCGCGACCTCACAGGTGCCCGAACGGGCCTGCCCGCGACCGGCCACCCCCGATCTCTCGGAGGCCAAGAGCCCCCTCCGCGTGCCCCTTATTCCACCACGCCTGCTGGTGGAAATTTTAGGGGCCGAGGCAAGCTCCCCTTCGGAAGACGACTCGCGGTCGCCTTCCGGTCTGGACCGCTTAAGATGTTTTTTTTTTCACCCACATTAAAATTAAGAACTCGATGTGGCATTCTATATTTTTTATACAAGCTGTAGTAAAACCGCGTTATGTAAAATTGCAATTGCAAAGGCTCCTTTAAGTTTTATTTTCCCTTACAAAATACCTAACGCTTTACTATACAAAATTCCTTCCGATTCCAACCCGCACCGGCCGCCTGAACTATTTTATACACGACCACATATCAAGTTATACAAAACCAGTATAATCTGCCCTCGCTTTGCTTTAAGCTTTCTGGACGATGAGAGATCCGCTTGTACGGGTTTTTCAAAGCTTGATTGGTCGTCATGTGTACACCTCATACTAGGCACATAAGAACAGAGTAACCGGATGTTTAGCTCGTTATCTCCTACAGGATTAGTGAAAAACAAGACGCTGACATTCTGGGTGATATTATTTTCCGACAGCGGTGGAGGGTTGGCTAAATTAATAATAGTTTTTCCTTATAGTCTGAGAGATGAAGACAGATGATAATACTGTTCTACTTTTTGTAGAACTTCTCTGTGGCACGTGTGGTGGTTATTTTTTGCAAATGATTGGTCAGTTTGGTATTTTCCATACTGAATTATGACATGTGTATTATGTAGACAGTTCTTTGGTTGAGTTGGGCTTTTTGTCGTAATGACTGTCACGGATTTCACCGGGTATGAAGTTTTAAGCCCGTTTTTAGGGTTCCGTAGCCAAATGGCAAAAAACGGAACCCTTATAGATTCGTCATGTCTGTCTGTCTGTCTGTCTGTCTGTCTGTCCGTCCGTATGTCACAGCCACTTTTTTCCGAAACTATAAGAACTATACTGTTGAAACTTGGTAAGTAGATGTATTCTGTGAACCGCATTAAGATTTTCATACAAAAATAGAAAAGAAACCATAAATTTTGGGGTTCCCCATACATAGAACTGAAAACCAAAATTTTTTTTTTAATCATACCCATACGTGTGGGGTATCTATGGATAGGTCTTCAAAAATGATATGGAGGTTTCTAAAATCATTTTTTTCTAAACTGAATAGTTTGCGCTAGAGCCACTTCCAAAGTGGTGAAATGTGTGTCCCCCCCCTCTAATTTCTAAAGTAAGAGGAGGAAAATTCTGAAAATATTTAGGATTGTAGAACGTAAAAAAAACTATCAACGAAAATTAATTTCAATAAGATATGATGTTTAGTTTTTGAGATATGGGACTTTTTCATCAAACTGCAGCAGTAACTTTGTTTTTCATAAACATACTATGAAAAACCAATTTAGTTTTGCGGTTGAGTGTAAGTTTACTAACTAATACTACTAAATAATGAATGACATTTCAAAATATTGTTAGGGGCTATGGAACCCTGTGTGCGAGTAAGACTCGCACTTGGCCGGTTTTTCTCTAAAGAGATCTACGGCAACTAACTTAACATTTTTTATTGACTGACCGACTCCTTGACAATTCAAAAATGCCTGTCAATGATGTTTTTTTTAGTCAAAGACCAAGTCTTTGCACCATAGATTAAGACGGGGAAAATACACATGTCCATAAGTTTGCGTTTCAGTGCCATAGGCAAATCCCCCTTGAACAGTTCCTTCATGGACCAGTAGCTCTTCCAGGCGTTTTCATTTCGTCTTGCGACTTCTTTGTCTTGCCTCGGCTGAAAAGAGACAACTTGGCCCAAGTAAAGGTATTCCTGGACATGTTGTATTGACTTTTTCATTATTTTCTCGTTTATTCATTTTACTTACATAATAATTAAATTGAAAAAAAAATACAAAATTGTCTAAACAAAAGCATATAAGAATATAAAAAATAGTAGCCCATCGGTATTAGAAACAGGGTCCAAGCTACCGGTGGTCAGGGCTCTTGAGAGAGGAACCTCTTAACAATACGCGCCGTGTCCCGAAGTACTATTTTCTAAATCAAGCTCTTAATCTAGCTGCCAAGCGAAAGTCGCTTCAGATGTTGGTTTTTTTTTTTTTTTTGGGAATGGCATCTCGCAGTTCAACCTAGGAGGTTGTCGTCTGCTTAACCGGACTATCCTGTGGGTGCCTTAAGAGTAAGGCCTCCAGCCAGGGCATAAAACTTACGCTACACGCTAAGGGCACCCCCTGTGGGGTACGAGCCTCGGCTTAGGGCGTCGCTGGGGGAGGACTGCATGGGGACAGGCTGGATCTGAATGATATCATTTTTTAGGGGCTGATTTAAAACTACTGGCACAGCATCGCGGGCTGGCTCGAGCGAGGGTCGGGGAGGGCATGGACCGGGACGTCGCGACGGACCTCGACGGCGAAGTCGGAAAGACGGCGGTTTGTGTCTAAACTTTTTAAGAGTGCTAGTCTCTTTGCTACTCTCCTGGAGGAGGGTGATAGCATCATCGGGAGTGACGAGGGTATGCCGAGGACGGCGTACTGTACTAATGCGCGAGGGTTCGTAACGGGCGGCCGATGCGATCAGGGGATTACGGTGTTTAATGGCGTTATCGAAGAAACGCTTCGAAAGACGTTTCATAAACTGAAGGACGGTGGGCATTCTAAGGTCTACGTGTAGACGGTCATTACGGACATAAAAAGGGGCTCCCGTGACTCTACGTAAGAACCGGTTCTGCAAGGTTTGCATCCTATGGATGTACTTAGGCTTGGTGTGAGCGTACACGACGCAAGCGTACGTCATAATTGGGCGGATCACCGCGGTGTAAAGGCGCAACTTGCACTTGAGTGACAACTTGCTTTTTGTCGAAATCATGAAATGAAGCCTACCCATAGCAAAGGCAGCTCGGTCGCGAGCTGCTTTGATGTGCGCCGCGAAAGACAGGTGGTTGTCAAGTAAGACTCCTAAGTACTTGGCTTGCTTCTCCCAAGGGATAGGCTTACCGTACATAGTGATCGGGCTGAGCGCGGGTGGCTTATTCTTACGCGGTTTAGAGAAAAGAACTGCCTGGCTCTTGTCGGGGTTCACCTCGATTCTCCATTTCCGGAACCAAGCGCCTAAGACGTTGGCTGAGGTTTGGAGGGTGCTGTAAATAGCGTCGTGACTACGGCCAGTGTAATAGATGGCCGTGTCGTCCGCGAACAGGGCTAACTGTGCCTTCTTGCTCTTGGGGATGTCACTGGTGAACAGAGTAAAGATAAGGGGAGAGAGCGGGGAGCCCTGAGGGACTCCGGCTCGAATGGGGTGGGGGGAAGACAGTGCCTTCCCGATGCGATAGCGGAAGGTGCGATCCGACAAAAAGTCTCGTAAGATGAGCACGAGACGGTCTGGCACTCCCAGTTTGTACAGCTTATATAATAAGCCGTTGTGCCAGACTTTGTCGAATGCCTTTGCTATGTCGAAAAACAATACACCCGTCATCGCTCCACGCTGGAAGCCAGCGCTCAAGTGTTCTACGATGCGGTGGGCCTGTTGAATGCAAGAGTGTCCGGTCCTGAAGCCGAACTGTTCGTTGGGGATGAGACTCTTAGCCTCGGCGAAGTCTTTGAGTCGCTTATACATAAGTCTCTCGTAGATTTTTCCGAGTGTATTCAGGAGACTGATAGGTCTGTAGCTCGAAGGCTCAGACTTGGGTTTGCCTGGATTTGCGAAACCGATGACCGTGGCCTCTTTCCATATTTGGGGAAACGCGTTGTTGCTCAGGGCGCCATTGAAGATGGCCGCCATTAACACGACGAGCTGAGCGGGGAGGAGTTTGAACACCCTATTGGTGATTCCGTCGGAGCCGGGTGCTTTCCGCGGTTGAAGTTTGTTAATGATGTCTTGCACTTCGTCAGCTGTGACCGGAGGCAGAGGATCATCAGGGTCTTCTTCGGGGGGCAGGGCGGTTCTACGTTCGACGAATGCGTTCACCTCATCGAGATGTCGCTTGTCTACTGGTTGAGAGCTGGGGGAGCACTGGGACTCCAGGCTGTCGGCTAGGCATTCGGCCTTCTCAGAGTCGTCGAATGCGACGCTCTTATCGGGTCGGGTGAGGGGAGGCATCGAAGCCTCTTCGGTGGAGCGCAACTTGCGTTGCAGCTGCCAGAAGGCTAGGTGGGTAGGCTCGAGTTCGCTTAGCGTTTTGTCCCATTGATTATTACGAAGCTCACTGGTGCGATCCTTTACAGCACGCTGTAAATTACGCATGTGGGCTTTGTTTGCCTCGCAGGGAAAGCTGCTGTAGGCACGGATGGCCGCGTTCTTTTCGGTTATCAGTTCACGTACGTCAGCGGGTAGTATCCAGCGTTGATCGCTCATTGCTGGGACTTCCCGTGAGCAGTCCTTCAGTACGGATTGCACGTGTTCTGTAAACGAGTTGATGGCGGCCGTCGTGTCTGCGACTGAGACTATGTGGTCGGGGATGGCCTCCAGGTGAGGCGACGTGGTGGATTTCAGCTTTTCGCTGACTTTCCTCCAGTCGGTTATCACTTGGGTCGGCGGAGGCTGGCTGGGGTCAGAAGGACCCGAGCGGGGAACTTAGTGCATGAGCACTGGTCTATGGTCTGAGTTAAGCTCATGTAAAGTCTCGATGGAATGCAACTTAAGGTTGACATTCTTGAGTAGCGCTATGTCGAGAACGTCCGGACGTTGGTCGGGGTCGTGGGGATAGTGGGTGTGCTCCATAGGAGCGATGGGATCGAAGTTGAGGGACTCGCCCAGGTTATACACGTGACGTCCTCTGGCAGAGGTCGTCGTGCTGTTCCAGGCGGGGTGTTTTTGGCGTTGAGGTCGCCCGCTATGATAACGGAGTCGCTCAAGCCGAAGAGGACGGCAAGGTCTTTGGTGAACAAAGTGTGCTCCTCGGACGTTCCGCCGGGAGGGATGTACGCAGAGGCGATTGTGATCGGTTGATGGCCGGTCATGCCTAGTCGACACACTGAGGTCTCGAGTAGAGACTCCATGGGAGGGGGATCTAAGGGGATGCAGTGCAGTTCTTTTCTATAATAGATTAGAGTACCGCCCTTGTGGCAGCGTGACCGATCGTTGCGAACTATGCGATAGTTGGCAATTCTCGGATCGCGGTGACTGGGCTTGAGGAAGGTCTCCTGTACGAGGAGGATATCAATTTGATGGTCGCGGAGGAAGGTGGCGATCTCATCACGCTGGCCTCTAATGCCATTGGCATTAAAGTACCCTAATTTTAGGGATCGGGGTTTGGTGCACGTTAATCTCGTATTATCCATTGGAGTTAGTCAAGATTAAGGTTGCGGAGGAGGTCGCCTAACTTGAGCAGGGACTTGAGGATAATTTTTAGTTTATCGCCACCAGTGTTAGCCGCCCTGAGATCAGCCGCCATGCGGTCTGCTTCGGGGGTGACTAACTCTGCTAGCGTTTCTAAAATTACGTTGTGAGAGGGGTCCACGGCCGCGGGGCCGGGTGGCGTGGGACGAGCGGGCGCCGGTGCGCTCGCTTGGGCCGGGGGAGTGGGGATAGGGGCATCTAGTAGCCCGGGGATGGGGCTGGACTTGGCTTTGCTGAGTGCCGGGAAGGCTCTCTGGTGGTTCAGCGTGGTCCAGGGAGAGGGCCTCTGAGGGCTGAGTCTCTCCGGCATCTGGGCAGAGGGTAGCCTCACCGATGGGCTTTCTCTTTGCTGACGGGCGCTTGCACGCTTCACCAGGTTAGAGGAGGAGCCTTTGGGGGCTTTCGAGCAGCCGCGGTAGTTGGCCGTGTGGCCCGACTGGCCGCAAAGCACACAGCTCGGTGGCTCCGTGCAAAGCGATTTGTCTTTGGGACGGGGGCAGTCTGCCGTGCCATGGTCGCCTAGACACTTTACGCATCTGTGCGGCGCATGGCAGTTGGCTTGGCTGTGTCCATACATCTGGCAGCGGTGGCATTGCCCGACTACGCTTGAGCGGTAGGGCTTCTCTATTGTAATGCCTGTGAGTGAGCATACCGACTTCACTTTGAAGATCGGGTGGTGACCTTCTACTGGGTCACAGATGACCAGTACCATATCGTACTGGTCTCCGCCTCTCGCCTTATGAAGGCGGTGGACGGCTGCGACCGGGATGTCTTGGCCTTGGAGGTCATTGAGGATGTCCTCCGTGGGGATTTCCTTCGGGATCCGCCTGATAACCACGCGGGTGGGCTTCTGCTCTGGAAGGGAGTAGGTATGGAAGGCTATGTGCCTTCCGATCAGCTGGCGGGTAAGTTCCCTAAAGTCCGTGGTCGTAGGAACCACTACTTTGATTCCCTGCTGTGTGCTTTTTGCGCTTGTATATTGTATGCGGCGCTCATTACACATTTTGGACACATCTGTCCATTTCCCTTTGTCCTGAATGACCAACGGGGGAGGGGGCTTCAGCTTCTTTGAAGAAGTGGCTGAAGGTTTAGCCTTAGGGCTGACTGGCCTACTGGTATGAGCAGCGGCGGACGTAGGTAAGGGGACCGGGGAGTTGGGACGGGAGGCCGCGTGAGAGGGGGCATAAGGGAGCGCGACGATCTTTTTGGTCATGGCGGCCTGGGAATTTTTGCCCTTCTTCCTCTTGCCCTTTCCGACGACTTGATAGTCGTCTTCAGAGGATGAGGAGGCAGAGCACGCGTCTAAAATTGACTCTGAGTCGGAGATTGGCTCAGTTGTGTCCATGTTCTCGGAAACGGGAACAATGGACTCAGGTTCGGACTGATCCTTTGTTTGCGAAACAAAAGGTTTCGAAACAATGGGTTTCGGTTTAGCCGGAATCGCGGCGGCGACGGCTGACGGTAAGCCTTTGTCCATGTTCTCGGAAACGGGAACAATGGACGCAGGTGCGGGCTGGACCTTTGTTTGCGAAACAAAGGGTTTCACAAGAATGGGTCTTGGGGTGGCCTTAATCGCGGCGGCGACGGCTGGCGGTAAGCCTCTGTCGGCAGGCGGCGGCGACAAAGGGCTATCGAGCGCGTCACTGAAGTCAGTGACAGCAATACTGGGTTGCTGCAAGGCAGCGACATCGGACCCATATTTCTTTAAAAAATCTGGGTCTTTCAGGACAACGCTTTTGAAAAACGCAAAAAGGCGTTCCTCATCCGCATCAAGGGCCATATTATCTGCTAAGAGTTAGCAGACATTTGAGTGAAGCTCAGCGCGCCTAACAACCTAATTCCTTGCACAATTATGTAGGGAATTTACTGGGTCCAGCGACTCACCCGCTTCAACCTTCCCGCAGCCACAGTCCGAGGGTCCGGGCTTGGTAGCAACTCCAACTCCAGTCCAGGGAACTTTGCTTTCAGGAACTTGTTGAAACGGGAAACACTAGCACAGTAAATCGGCGGCGCACACGTTCGCGACGGAGCCCAATTTTTTTACCTAGACCCTGAAGGGGTTAGGCGGGCGGATTGGGTCACCACCCTCTCTTGGTTTCGTTGGCACCGTTAGGTTTCCCACCAAGAACCTCGAAACTGAGGACTTTTCCCTGATGGGGCAAAGGAAGTTAAATCGGAATAATATCTGAAGCAAAATGAGCAAGTGCTGTCTTAATAAAAAGACAACAATTGTTCGGGGGTGTAGTCAAGGGACTACTGATGACGTCACGACACTGGGAAGCGACGAACCGATGACACACACTGATAGCGAGCGGGAATGCGAGCAGGTAGCGGCACGTCCGTACGCGGCGGCGGTGAGGCGGAGAGTGTCAGATGTTGGTCGAGGCTTTTGGCTATTAAGCCATTGGCCGACACGACTGTCAGCACAATGGCTGCTGTACTCACGTCCCACATGTCGACAACCTCACAAGCCAGATTTGGAAATTTGAATTGCTTATCTTTCTCTTCGTTCACGAGGTTTTCCTCATGCGGGACCGTTATATCAACAATCATTGCGCAACGCGATCGATCTATCAACACAACTTCAGGCTTATTGGCAACAAATGTCCTGTCAGTGACGATAGGTCATATTGTAGATAGATATTTATTTAATTGTTAATGTTGCGGTGTTTTTGCTGACATCAGACACTGCTTGTTACTTCAGTAAGTACGTACAGGTCCGTGTCCGGAACCACGTTCGTATTTTACCCTTTACCAGTTTGGGAGCACCTTAACAAGGGAATGCAACTAAGTTTTTTTTTACTCTTAGAGGAACCTCATTAAGGTGAAACTCAGCTACATAACTGTATTTTTTACGTGAAAATCCAAAGAAGATTCAAAAATCTTTAAAAAATAATGTTCAAATATAATGCTACGTTTACCCTCGACAGTTACTTTATGTTCCAATATTCTCCTGAGCTCCACAAAAAAATTCACTCAATCTCCGAAGGCCAGCTAATTGGCGCCACAATCTGCAGGTAAATGTGTCCAGATTAAATAGACCTTTGCTTTCCCCTCAATATGCATACAGAAATTTTACTCAGAAGGTCCATCTTAAATACAGAAGAAAGCCGTAGGCTCTGCAGTACATGAATCAGCCGTGAGAAGCAACATCAGCTCATAATGTTCCAACAGATTTCCTCTCTGCTAGTAAGAGCAAGCCGTAAACCATCAAGCGAGTCCATCAATTTTATTTGCGATGGGTTTGCTCTTGACTAGTCTAGTCTCTCTTTAGTCACAGATGACAGAGTCAAAGTCGACTATGGTACGAGCTTACCCAGAAGAAGCCTGTTCACTCTAACTTTGAAAAGATTAGGGCCTTAACGCAGTATGTTTTATTTATTTTTGTATTTTTTTTTCAGCCCGCATTAAATGTATGGAAAAATATGCAACGCATATCTAGCAAAAAACGTTCGCACGATACATCAGCGATTCATTTATTAACTGTAAATCGTTCGCGTTATCTGGTATCAAACAGGTCGACAGCCCACCTGATGTTATGTTATCACCGTCACCTAAAAACAAATGTCTCATTTTGATTGTAAAGACGGTTCATACTCCTCTAACTTGAACACAGCAACGCTTCCTAGTGGTATAATATTAGAAAATAGCAAGTATCTGGAGGCAAGAAGAGTAGCCTAGTTAATGAGATTTTTTCCATATTAATTTCGTGCGGTTCTGAGATTGGCCTCCGGAAGTGCTCGTGACTAAATAATAACAGGCGCACGGATCGACCTTCAAGGTTAAGCGTCGGTCTGTGTATGGGTGACCATCATTACATACCTAGTTTCCCCCGTGTCTCGGAAAGCACGTTAAGCCGTTGGTCCCGGCTGCCATTTGTAGATCATTGTCAGTCGTTACCAGTAGTCAGCGGCCCGAAAGTCTTGCAACCAGTCTTATCAAGGGGTACCGTATTACCCAATACTAAATAGGTTGTGTAGGTCAGATAGGCAGTCGCTCCATGTAAAATACTGGTAATCAGCTGCATCTGGTAAGACGGGAAGCCGGCCCAATAAAGTTGGGAAAATGGTTCTGAGAGTGGTATTACTGTATATTCTTACTCTCTTATATTGACTTCAAAGCTATCGAGCAAAATGGTTCTGTTTTAATTTCGTTGAGGTTTTCAATCTCCTTGTTTTAATGGCGCGCTGGCCTGTAATCTGCTTGGTAAAAGTTAATGAGTATCGTTTGTAAATATAATAGGTATACCAGATGTTATATATTTGGGTCATTAGTGAGACTCAATTTTTTTCAGGAGGCGTGTTATGTAGCTTGAGACTGTGGAACTGTCTGTGGACTGTGGCTGTGGAATGTATACTGTGTGTTAAACTTACGAACTGTATCAGAAACTCATGCTTCGCTTCAATAACCACACAGTGGATACTGCAGCATTATCACGCTGTTTTCGGCTGAATAAAAACTATTCTGTTCGTGTAAGTCGACCTCATTTCTAATCAATTTACTTTTTCTTACTTCGGTTCAAATTTAAAAATATGACGATTCCATGGGATGTCACGTAAGAAAATTTTTCTCAGATGGGCGACGAATCTTTGGAAATAACAGACATATTATTCCGTTTCGTAATTTAATTGATAAATTATTTGTAGTCTAAAGTCAAAAAAGACCTAAGAAAGATAATTTACATTTTGTAGTGCTGTACTGAATAGTCGGTTATAAGTGATTTCACCAAGAACCGATTCGCTCAGAATCGGTTCTAGGACTTTTGTCCTAGCTAAGATCTAGTGACCCATATACTTTCGGCGCCGCGACTCAAGGCCGACCAGGGGTCGGGAGACGCGTACTGGCGGTTGGCTCCGAGGCTTGCCGCCTGAGACCCGGAGCAACAGCGAAGATCCGATTTCGAGCGAGGATCCGGACCTTCAGGGAACAAATTTTGTTTTAATCCTTTTTTTTAATCTTTAGCAATAGTATAGTTTCTTTTTTTTGTACAATCATTTAATTTATTTAAACCCTATTCGTGTCAAAAGGTCGCGCAATGTATTTTTTCCGGTGTAGTATTTAAACTCGGATACATTTTGATCGCGCCTAGGGCTGAATAGGTGTTGCAACCCCTTTCTCACCTTGTTTTAATTTTCAAAATTACGGATTTTATACAATTCTGAACAACCCATTTCGCTGCTTTACATAAAATAATATTACATGTCGCCCATTATTTAATTCTTTTTTTTGATCCTTTTAAATTTTATATAAAAATTGTATTAGGTTTTTTTTTTTTATAACAGCAAAATTATACGTATTAACATGTAGCTGTGACGACTTTTATTTTTATTTACGCTACAAAAATGGCGCCCGAACAACTAAAGTAAGTGTTTTTACCTAATAACTTTGAAATTTGAATGATTCTACATAAAATCTTTTTTGCCTTATTGAGGATGGTCACTCCCTCCGGGAGCTAATGATTCTTAAGCTTATTTGTTTCAGGACACGGATATTCTTTCATTCTAGAAAGGTATTCTGGGATTTTTACCACCGGTTCAGATCTGTGAAGCTGTCATTTTTCCTTGACATATATATATATTTTTTCATTAAATGTAATTTACTTTAAAGGAAAAATAATTTTGTGAACTATATAACACATAACTGTCTTTTATTTTACCCACTTATCGCAGCAAATATAACGATAGGTCTCCTGATTTTTATTCCATATCCTTAGCTAGCGGTAGTTAGAACCCGTAGAGTATATATGGTGACGTATGAATTTATAGGCGTCGGTTTTCAAGGTAAGCTTAGTATGAACGGTTATGTAGCCTGTATCTTTGTTTAATAGCTTGGCGTTCACTGACTGCTGGTTGCTGGATTATTTTTATCCGTCTGTTCATGCCGTGCCTATTTTTTTCGCTAGGATTCAATCGCCTTTTGTCTGTTCTTTCATTCGTTATTAGGTCTATTCTAGTTACATCATGTCAGAAGAGGGGTTCCCTATTGTTGAGACTCTACGTCGTGCTAGTCCCATTATTTCGCGACCACCACCTCCTCCTATTCCGCCAAGACCTTCTCACGCTTCTTCACAGAGTATCATTCCTTCTCCAATAAGATATGAGGAATGCCTACAATTTACCAGGCAGTTCTCTCTTACTAAGTGGAAGATTGTTTTCGATGGTAAGACCTGTGTACGGGAATTTTTCACGAGTTTAGAGGAGTGCAGGGAGGCCGACAATTTGTCCGATGGTTATTTAGTTAAGCGATTCCATGAAGTCTTGTCAGGTGTCGCACTTCAATATTTTAGGTCGATCCGTCGACCGGGTCTTTCTTTTTCTGAGATCAAAGATGCCTTTTTTAAGACATTCGGTACGACCGATTTTGAATTTAGGATAAGCCAGGAGGTCCGTAACCTCAAGCAGAAACCGGAACAGCTTATAAGAGAATTTATTATCGAGGTTTCTTACTTAAATTCTAAACTGAGCAAGCTTATTGAAGAATCGGAGTTGTTGTGGATCATCACTCACAACATGTTGCCAAAGTACACTCCTTGCTTGTCCATCCAAAAATTTCATGACATCAATAATTTAATCGGAGTCGTTACTCATTTCGAGTCTTTTCTAAAACCTCCAAAGGCGGTAGCCAGTCTCGACTGTGTTGCCGACCAGTCGACTTCTCAAGCATTTAACCCACCAAAACCTAGGCCAAACAAAACTTCCCATCAACCAACAACTAGTAAACCTCAGATTTGTCCTAGTTGTAGTCAGTCTCAGCTTTGCTTAAAATGTAACAAAGTTGGTCATTCTTACCGCTCTTGCCCAGAGATCACAGACATGATTTGTTTTAAGTGTCGTACTCCTGGATTTATTACCAGGGAATGTCCGAAATGTAATCCAAAAAAATGCATAGATCACTGGCGATACGCTTCTTTCCCTACAGTATCCCCAGTGTTTACTTCAGATTCATTTGATAACCGACCGTTTATAGAAGTATTATTATGTGGTAGAGTTGTTAAAGCATTGCTCGACTCTGGTGCTCAGATGTCGCTTGTTAGCGATAATTTTATTCAGCAACTTGGTGTTTCTTTGACATCAAAAGACGCTTGTTCCCGTGTTATATCGGCTAATAATTCGCCGATTGATATTCTTGGTTCTGTGTACCTTCCAGTTAAATTTAATGGTACAACTTTTATTCATGAGTTTTTAGTTGCAAGTTCGATGTCATCTTCTGTTATTTTAGGTATCGAATTTTGGAATAAATTCGGTTTGACGTCTATTTTTAGTCAGGCTTTTAATAAAAATATTGATGGTAATATGTTTATCCCTTCTGTTCAGCACTCTTCCCCTCAAGTTTCCTCTGTCGGCGAGGTCCGTTATATTCATCCTCGTAACATCCTATCGCCGGATCAAGAGTCTTGTCTTCAACAAGTTATTAAAGAGTACGAAGTTATCTCTTCGGAAAAAGTTGGTCTTGGTAAAACATCTTGGTTGTCCCATAAAATTAATACTACGGGTTACCCTATCCGTCAAAGATATTATCCCTTATCCCCTGTCAAGTTGAAGATTCTCAATGAAGAGATTGACAAAATGTTAGATATGGGTGTTATTCGTCCATCTCGTTCTTCATGGGCTAGTCCAGTGGTAATGGTGACAAAAAAAGATGGTTCTGTTCGGTTTTGTGTCGACAGTAGAAAACTGAATAGTGTGACAGTTAAAGATTCATATCCTCTTCCCCGTATTCACGATATCCTCGACAACCTTCGTGGTGCTAGATATATTAGCTCATTGGATTTTAGAAGTGCTTTCTGGCAAATTCCACTCGCTGATAGAGAAAGTTGTGAGAAAACAGCGTTTATTGTTCCACAACGTGGTCTCTTTGAGTTTGTTAGGATGCCTTTTGGTCTAACGAACGCTGCTTCGGAGATGCAACGCCTTACAGATATGATCGTTAATTTCGAGTTTACTTCTACCAGCGACGATTGTATTTTTGGGTACGTCGACGACTTGATAATCGTGTCTAAAGATTTCTCTAGTCATATGGCGCTGCTCAGGAAGGTGCTTGCTCGACTTAAAAAAGCAGGCTTAACTATAAATTTAAAAAAATGCGAGTTTTGTAAAAGCGAACTAAAATATTTGGGTTATATTGTTAATGAAAAGGGTCTTCAAACCGATCCCGGCAAACTTGATGCTATTAAAGATTATCCTACTCCTACTTCAGCTAAGTCATTACGCGGTTTCATTGGTATGTGTTCCTATTATAGGCGTTTCGTTAAAGGGTTTTCTTCTATAATTGCTCCGCTTACTGCCCTTATCGGTAAGAGAAAGGGTAATGATCCAATAAGTTGGAACGATGCAGCCGATCAAGCTTTCACTCAGTTGAAACAAGCGCTAATTGATACGCCTGTTATGGCATGTCCTGATTTCTCGAAGCCATTCATCCTGCAGTGTGATGCGTCAGCTGTTGGTCTTGGTTCGGTACTGACACAGAAGATAGACGATGTGGAACATCCAATTGCCTATTATTCGCGTTTATTCTCTCAAACTGAACGCAATTATAGTACTACAGAGCGTGAACTCTTGTCAGTTTTGGATTCAATTAAACATTTTCGATGTTATTTAGATGGTATGAAGTTTTCTGTCATAACAGACCATATGGCCCTTAAGTGGCTCCTCTCTCTTAACAACCCATCTGGTCGTTTAGCTCGTTGGGCGACTATTATCTCCCAATATACTTTTGATATTGTGCATCGTAAAGGTTCGCAACATATAGTCCCCGATGTTCTTTCCAGGATCCATGCTAATCCTGTGTCATTTGACCAGGGTCCTGAACATACTAATGACCGTTGGTATAAGAAGATATATATAGGTGCTCGAGATACGCCACAAATGTTCCCAGCATACGCTATAAATAACGGTATCCTTATGAGACGCATGCCTGTTTCTACTCCTTTATCATCTGAACCATGGCGTGTGGTGTTACCAGCTGAAAAAGTTCCAGACGCTATTTGGGAAATTCACAATAGTTTTCCTTCGATACATCCCGGTGTTACTAAAACTTATCTAAAGCTTAGGGATTTGTTCTACTGGCCAAATATGTTCCGTGACGTTACTTCGACGTTAAGTCAATGTGAGGTTTGTAAAGCCTATAAAATTTCGAACACACAACCTCGCGGTCAGATGTGTTACCCTAAAGAGGTTTCCTTGCCCTTACAGATGATTTCTATCGATATAATTGGTCCGTTGCCCTGCGCTTATTATGGTTATAAATATATCCTTTCTATGGTAGATGTTTTTTCCAAATATGTTTGGTTAGTTCCTCTGAAAAGGATTGACACTCTTTCTGTTATAAAAGCGTTAGAGTCTGAAATTTTCTTTAATTTTGGGGTTCCGCGTACTATTCTTTGTGACAACGCTACAGTTTTCCGTAGTAATCAATTCCTTAATTTTCTCAGATCTTTCCATATTCAATCACCTACTTTTACGCCATATTATACACCCCAAGCAATACGGTTGAGCGATACAACCAAAGCGTTATAACATGTTTAGGTATTTTGGTTGGTGAAAACCAAAGAAGTTGGGCTAAAATGTTACCTAAAGTTAAGCTTTACCTCAATTCTTGTGTTAATCTAGCTACTGGTTTTACGCCTAACTTTCTTATGTTTGGTAGAGAGGTCCTTATGGATAGCAGTCGTGTATATAGTCAGACTCGAAGCTCTAATTTGGCTGACAGTCGGGCTCGTCATGCTTCAAACCTATCTTCTCTCAGCGAAGTTTATGCAAAGGTTGCTGATAATCTTTCTTTAGCTTTTCTCCGTAACTCTCGTACATATCGGCGCAACTACAACAATTCGTCTAGAAAAACCTAGAATAACTAAGTTTAATCATTTAATTGTCCTAAAAATTAGTTTAAAAACCATAAGTTGATTACTTTGAATTTAATACGATGTAAAATTAATGTCATCATTGTAATTTCAATACTTAACCTAAAATAAAACGTGCACGTACGTCGAACCCTATAAATACGGCCGCACTGTAGGCGATCGAGTCAGTCTTGCTTGAGCCGCCGAACTGTACGGATCTATGTAAATAAGTCGTTACGCTGTCGGTTGAATAAACGAGTCATACAGTGTACTTGTGGTGTTTTACTTGGAAGATCGAAGATGAGTGATCACCCTGAACATAGTCAGTGACGTCAGCTATGCTGACGTCACGCTTTTTAAAAACGGAACGGAGACATTTTCTCCGTCATCAGAAGTGGGATCGCAAGAGATTTCTACTCAAGCCACTTCCTCATCAGCTCGTTTACCACCTGAGCAACTGGAACCAGCCAACATTCGGCGTCAGGAGCCTGGACTGGTCTCCAATACATCAATGGAAGCCATGAATCAATCAAGACCGCATACATACCCTGATCAAGGAATGCGGATGGACGGAATACCACCACAATTCCTTATGCAGATGATGGAAATGATGCAGAGAATGTCAGAGCGTTTGTGTGCTCCGCCTACCGAATCAAAAATAAGGATCAAAGGCATTTACCTGCCATCTTTCGACCCGGATACCCATGTACCCGTCGGAGTACGTGAGTGGTGTCAACATATTGATCAAGCCATTGAGGCATATAAGTTGAGTGATTTCGACGTTCGTATGAAAGTCTGCAGTCTGCTGAAGGGACGTGCGAAACTGTGGATCGATGATTGGATGGTGACCAGTAGTACCTGGGAAGAGTTACGAAAGAACATCATCACCACATTTGAACCTGAGAACAGATACTCCCGAGACATTGTTATGTTCAGGGAACATTTTTATGATTCCTCAAAGGATATTGCCGTGTTCTGGTCTCAGGCATGGATTTTATGGAGAAGGGTCACCGAGGACAAGTGGGAAGATGAGCACGCCGTGGAGGCAGTGATTGAATGTGTTAATGATGAGCGATTACGCATCGATTTACTGAATGCCAGAGCAACCACTGTTCCTGAACTGATTTCAGTAGCAACATCTATACGGAAGAAACGTTCTCATCCAAACTCAAGTTCCACAATACCTAACAAGCGTTCACGATTTACGGACGCTCAACAATCAACATCTAGATGCCGCATATGTAAAAAAAAAAAGACAAACCACTCAACCAATGATTGCAGATTTAAACCTCCGGAGGCTATACCCGAAACTAGTAACAAGGAACCTAAAGCACTAACCATACCTACTTGCACCTATTGCAAGAAAACAGGCCACAGTTATGAAACTTGCTTTAAACGGGAACGCTCGTTGACTTCGAACGTTAATTACGTTGCAGGCAATAACCTGGCTCCTATTTTCATCAAAATAGGAGAAACGACATTGCAAGCTGTGTTCGATAGTGGGGCAGAATGCTCAATCATGCGAGAATCAGTTGCTATAGTTCTTCCAGGTCAAAGGAGCCCAGCAGTCAACTATTTAAAAGGAATTGGACAATTTCCAGCACTATCTTTAACCAAGCTTACAACCATTTGCGTTATAGATACCATCAGTATTGAGCTGGAGTTTTACATATTACCTGACTATGAAATGTCAACAGATATTTTGGTGGGTATGAACCTGATTCATGATACCAATCTGAATATGATAATTACACCCAACGGGACGAAGCTAGTTCACAATACAATTATCAATCTGAAAATGACCGATATTTGGTGAAGAAGGTAGTCGGCAGGGGGCGACTTCGCAAGGTGGCTCATGATCAGCTGCGCCGCGCGCCACAACCAGGTGAACAGGTGACCGTATCGGCGGGAAATGCATCACCTGGTCATCAGGAGTCTGCTGCAATTAAGCCCATCCCTTCGACTTCACGAGACCCAGAAAACCACCAGCTACAGGGTGAAAATAATTCATCAGAATAAAACCGTAAGTAACTTAATTCAAATATTCTAAATATTCCTCCGATAACTCTTCGAGAACCTCCGAGAACTCTACGAGAACCTCCGAGAACTCTACGAGAACCTCCGAGAACTCTACGAGAACCTCCGAGAACTCTACGAGAACCTCCGAGAACCCTTTAACAAAATCTCCGAGAACCTACTAACCTTATCAGAATCGATATTCTCAAAAGACAAAACAACGCAAGTTGTTTACAGATGTACTACTCAGAGGAAGTTTTGTTTCTATTCTTTCAGGTCTACGAGAATCCACAAAAATCGACGAGAACCAACGAGGCTGGTGCAGAGCGCGCACCGCCTGTCAGTATGGCCGTATCGGCGCAACTACAACAATTCGTCTAGAAAAACCTAGAATAACTAAGTTTAATCATTTAATTGTCCTAAAAATTAGTTTAAAAACCATAAGTTGATTACTTTGAATTTAATACGATGTAAAATTAATGTCATCATTGTAATTTCAATACTTAACCTAAAATAAAACGTGCACGTACGTCGAGCCCTATAAATACGGCCGCACTGTAGGCGATCGAGTCAGTCTTGCTTGAGCCGCCGAACTGTACGGATCTATGTAAATAAGTCGTTACGCTGTCGGTTGAATAAACGAGTCATACAGTGTACTTGTGGTGTTTTACTTGGAAGATCGAAGATGAGTGATCACCCTGAACATAGTCAGTGACGTCAGCTATGCTGACGTCACGCTTTTTAAAAACGGAACGGAGACATTTTCTCCGTCATACATATAATTCTAATCGATCAGCTGTCACTCTGAATGTTGGTGATACTGTATGGAGAAGGAATTTTTCCAAGTCTTCTGGAGGTGATTTTTTCTCTGGGAAGCTTGCTCCACGTTTTATTAAGTGCCGTGTAATAAGAGTCATTTCAAGGACCACCTACCAGGCCCCTCAGAAAGTATTGCGAAAAAAAGTTTTTATATATGGGAGACTGGCCAGTTATTATGTTTTTCGAAAATATGATTATTTATAAGTAAAAATAAGTAAGTTCCAATTTCAAAATTTCCCTCCACATTTTTTGCGAGTTAATTCAAAGTATTGTGTCTCACTGAAATATGGATCTGCGCCGGGAACATTTTAGAGCTATGATTTTATACGATTTCAAGTGTCGCCTGAAACCGGATGAATCGTACGATAGACTTCAAATGGCATTCATGGATGAAGGCCCTTCCAAGGCAACCGTGTATCGTTGGTATAACGAATTCAAGCGCGGTCGACCAACTTTGGGGGATGACGAAAGAAGCGGTCGCCCTTTGACGGCTGTTACCGAAGAAAACGTGCTAGCAGTGAAAAATTTAATCCAAGACAATAGGCGAATTACATATCAGGAGATTCAACACATATTGAAGATTGGATCGGGAAGCGTTCACGAGATTCTACACAGCCATCTTCGCGTGAGGAGGATAGTATCACGCTGGGTGCCGCACAACCTCACCGATGCTCAGAAGCAGGCCCGGGTGGAATGGTGCCGTGATATGCTTAACAAATTTGAAGCAGGCTCGTCTCGGCGTGTTTACGACATCGTTACAGGTGATGAGTCCTGGATTTATCAATACGACCCAGAAACCAAGCGCCAGTCGACTGTTTGGGTGTTTCAAAATGAGCCAACGCCTACCAAAGTGAAGCGATCTAGAAGCGGGGGTAAGATTTTGATCGCTAGCTTTTTTAATTTGACTGGCCACTTGGTATCAATTCCCTTACGGGATCAAAGAAGCATTAATGCCGAATGGTATACTTCCAAATGTTTGCCAGAAGTTTTCTCTGTTATAAGCAACAAGCGACCAAACACAGGGCTCCGCGGGCTACTGCTCCACCACGACAATGCACCTGCGCACACCGCACTCAAAACGAGGGACTTCCTGGACAGCACGCCAGTCAAACTCCTGGGTCACCCTCCTTACAGCCCTGATCTAGCACCGTGTGACTTCTTTTTATTCCCAAAAATAAAAAATCAGCTCAAAGGGATACAATTTTCGTCGCCGGAAGATGCGCTGGCTGGGTTCGAGCAGGCTGTAAACGAGGTGTCTGCGGCGGACTGGAAAAAGTGTTTTGAAAACTGGTTTAGGCGCATGAATCTTTGTATAGAGGCTGGTGGAAAGTACTTTGAAAAGATTTAATAAAAATATATGTACGTATAGAACAATTTTTTTTAGTTTCGCAAAACTTTCTGAGTGTCCCACGTATTTGCTACAGGATTGTGATTCAGTCCACTCCGGACAATATCATATCAAAGATATCTTAAAATAAATTGGATTAAATTCTCTTTGTTCCATATTGACATTTGCTTTCTAATCCTTTTTCCTCTTTGGAATATTTCTTTGCATAAGTTTTTGATTAGATTAAAAACTTAATAGATTACCTGTTAATAGTGACATCTATTTATTTCTGTGTTATGTCAACTTGTATTCTAAGGTTATTTTGTTTCTTTTATTTTAACACAGATGGCGTGACATTCAACATTTAAATTTGAATTTAAACTTGAGTTTTATGACTTGAGTTGTCTGATTTAAGTTCTATGTCTTGAGTTCATCTTTGACTTAATTGATTTAAGTTTTCTTTCTTACACTTAGTTTTTTTTTGTCCAACTTGTCTTTTGTTTCTATAACTAAAGGTTGGACTTTACGTGTTCACGTTAATTATTTTTGGGGATCCCCAAGTTTTTTTCTTATAGTTGATAGGTTATTTGATCCCCAAGTTTTTTCTTATAGTTGATAGGTAATAGATAAGTCTTATGTTAAATTAGGTTAGTTTTACTTAGATCTAAAGTTCACTGGTTGTTCTTCATAATTGTAAGGATGTGGTAGGTTAGAATTTGGCTCTAACTGAACAATATATATTTAGATTTAGGTGTTCGTTATTTTCTTTCATATTCTCCATAGATGTAATTGAGATATCGCGAGTTCGCGCGGATAACGTTTAGATGTGGTGGCCTCCGTGTTTATTCAGTATCTGTTGCACTTCGATATCGTTTGATTCAGATATGATGCCTGTTTTTTGTTTTTGCCTGATCCAGTTTTTTTCTTCTTTCTCACTCGTACTTACGTCCTTTTTTTCTTAGAAAGAGGGTATTGCAGCATTATCACGCTGTTTTCGGCTGAATAAAAACTATTCTGTTCGTGTAAGTCGACCTCATTTCTAATCAATTTACTTTTTCTTACTTCGGTTCAAATTTAAAAATATGACGATTCCATGGGATGTCACGTAAGAAAATTTTTCTCAGATGGGCGACGAATCTTTGGAAATAACAGACATATTATTCCGTTTCGTAATTTAATTGATAAATTATTTGTAGTCTAAAGTCAAAAAAGACCTAAGAAAGATAATTTACATTTTGTAGTGCTGTACTGAATAGTCGGTTATAAGTGATTTCACCAAGAACCGATTCGCTCAGAATCGGTTCTAGGACTTTTGTCCTAGCTAAGATCTAGTGACCCATATACTTTCGGCGCCGCGACTCAAGGCCGACCAGGGGTCGGGAGACGCGTACTGGCGGTTGGCTCCGAGGCTTGCCGCCTGAGACCCGGAGCAACAGCGAAGATCCGATTTCGAGCGAGGATCCGGACCTTCAGGGAACAAATTTTGTTTTAATCCTTTTTTTTTATCTTTAGCAATAGTATAGTTTCTTTTTTTTGTACAATCATTTAATTTATTTAAACCCTATTCGTGTCAAAAGGTCGCGCAATGTATTTTTTCCGGTGTAGTATTTAAACTCGGATACATTTTGATCGCGCCTAGGGCTGAATAGGTGTTGCAACCCCTTTCTCACCTTGTTTTAATTTTCAAAATTACGGATTTTATACAATTCTGAACAACCCATTTCGCTGCTTTACATAAAATAATATTACATGTCGCCCATTATTTAATTCTTTTTTTTGATCCTTTTAAATTTTATATAAAAATTGTATTAGGTTTTTTTTTTTTATAACAGCAAAATTATACGTATTAACATGTAGCTGTGACGACTTTTATTTTTATTTACGCTACAATACCAAGTGGCAGAAAACAACTTCGTGGCAGGTGCGGTAGGAGATGGCGGGATGAACTGACTCATTAACATCGCCGGTTCTTCTCCATAAGAAACGACCAACCCAAACCGAGCACCTTTTTTTCGACTTTTTATAAGTACCAATGTAGGCATATGGTAAAGTAAAAATATTTTGTTTTTGATTTTGCTAGGTCGCAATTATACATATAAGTGGATATATTAAAGACGATACAGGTTAATTATAATTTCAGAGATGTTCAAGAAAAATTAGAAAGTTAAATATGAAATTAAAATGTCACATTGCTACTTGCTCAGATTTGAACCTCGTGCGAGCGGCGAGGTCTGTTTTTATGGATGTGGTGTTGTCCCACTGCACGGCCTGGCCTCCCCCAATTCTATCCATGCGCTGTTTTCGCTTTCCTCCTCGAACCAGCCCTCCGCCGTCCGTCTTCCAGCGCTCATACCTTTGCTTAACAATTTTATTTTATCTGAATGACCCTTGATCCACCAAAGTTCAACCAACTCTACAAATAAAGCCTAATAGAAGGAGTCAAAAATATTAAATATATCTTACTTAAAGTGTCAGTTTAGCCGTACTAAAATCCACCATTAAAGTGAATGCAAGTTGTAAGATTATCTCAATGCTTCAGAGCTTGAAGATAAAATTTCATATCTGCGAGGGATTAAGTTGGGTGAAGAATAGTTATTGTTACTGCAGATTGTTTTAGAAGATGACTTGGCGTTTCTTGTGAATGTCATTTTCTTTTAATGGGTGGTCGTTTTCTGGACAAGTTATCGGCAAGCGTTTTGTTTGGATGACTTGACTGAAATGGCAGTTCGGAGTCTGGAGCAGTGCTTGTTTGATGGTAATAGGCTTGCATCCAATTAAACTGGACTGAATATAACAGATGAACTGTGGGTGTAGTACATAAAGCTCTGCCTAACTTTTCGCGGAAACTTTTTTCACGAAAAGTGGACCGTGACGGCGAGACGTGGCCTCATTTCTAGTCTGTTTCGCATTTTCATCAACTTTTCAGTTAGGTACTATCAAATAAAATTCAATAATTTGTTTATAAAATGAACTGATCATTCTTATTGAGGAAAAGGTGTTAATAGAAACAGTAAAAAGGTGTTATTTTCAAAGATACTTAATAAAGTAGTGCTAAAGTGTATATCATGTATGAGCATAGTTCATGCCCGGCGTATAGCCCTAATAAACCTTCTATTTCAATTACGTTTCATCTTCTAATCTTCCAACCCAAGAACATCAACATAAACAATGCGTAGGTACCCTGCCTAAACTCCATTAAAGAAACATTTATCGCTCCCTTTCGACCGTTTCACCAACAAGCTCCTAAATCACACATAACGTTTAATTCTCCAGTCGGCCATTTGTACGAGTTTTGATTGGCTACACGTTCGCCTTTAAGTGGCCGACAATCGGGGAGGCGCTCATTTGGACCGGATTAAGAATTAATTCCCGGGTCCCGAATCCGCGATTAATTTCTTCGCAAGAGCTCCCGCGGTTTCGCATCACTAGTTGCAGGGGCGGATTAGGGACGATATTGGTTCAATTAGCACCTAGCTACGTTTTGATGATCATTGTCATCGTATCGGCTCTTTATAGGCCATTTCCGAGTTTGGCCCACGTAATTATTTGTTGTAGCAAAATGACCACTATCGAGGGGAAGGTAAAGACTATGCATGTTATAGCATTGTAAACTTTTTTAACATTAATCGAATTTTCTGAGAGCAAAATAATATTAAATCATTTAAATAACTTACTTTTCTCAAGATGAAGCACCTTACTTTACGAGTTAGTTTTTCTTCACAATTTTACTCCAATGCAAGAAATACCATCTTAGTTCTTTATTCAAAACAGTTCGCACAGAAAACTAGTACAAAAACCCTCTCAGCCAGGAACATCTGTTAGTCAATGTTTTTCTTCAATTCCTAGACAAGATTAACTAAAAAAGGTAAACTAAATAAACAAACTGCACAGCAAAATCTGCACGAAGAGCAGGTGCAAAGTAAAGGAAAGCAAGTCTCAGGGCGCGCTAACACGATACTTTAAGGCTGAGATGTATTAATTCAACTTAGCACTTTGACTTAGCAATTTTACTGTCTTTGTCTTTCAACTGGCAAAATACAAGTGTAAGAGAAAGACGGGCACTAACCCAAGTCATGTGCTTGAAATTTAACAAACCCGTAGTTACCGTGACCAGCGATTTTGTCGCGTTTTGGAATATTAGCATCCGAAATCAGATCTAGGGCTATGCGGGTTGTATCAAGCGACACACTCGTCTCATTCTTCCTTTGCGATAGTGCCGTCGCATCACAGTACGCGGCAAAGTGGCTGGCATAGGCTAACCAAATTCTTTCATTTGTCACATTCAACGGTTGGCACAGTGGCTGATCGATTGACTGCCGCTTTGCGTGTCGCAGGTTCATTTACCGCACGCAACATATATTTGTTAGCCTACAGGTAGTTGTTCCGGGTCCAGCTGTTTGTGTTTGTGAGTTTTAATGTTTGTAAACTCTACAACGATACAGGAGAAATTCCTAGAGCGGGGGAAAGTTTAAAAAATAACCGATTTCCGTGTTGCTGATTGACAAGTGCAGCGGCGATAAGAAACCGAACGCAAAGACACGATGTACCATTACTTAGACGCCAATCGCCGAAAGTGTCGCGTCTGCTACGACCCTAGTACAAGCACAGAACAAAGCGGACCCGGGGGTCCGCTTTGTTCTGTGCTTGTACTAAGCGGTCTTCTTAGCGGTCCCCCGACGCTACGACGCTTGGATTAATTTATTTTTGGCTTTTTAGAGGTTTTTTGTGACGGGGGTTTTTTAAATTTTTAATTTTTTTTTTTTCATGCTTTTTAAACTTATTTTATTTTTGCCTAGCCTTGACTTTCCTACTCCTGGTTAACGAAACCAAGGAAAGATATAAATTAAACAAAATATAAATGGGGGGGGGTGCACCCCCCCCCCCTCAGCAATGCCCATGGTGACAAGCGACAACATTTCAAATAGACTACCTGTGAAAGTTTTTAAATCCCTACATCAACTAGAAAAGACGTGATGATCTTCAAACGGCTGAGCAGATTTTCATGAAACATAGCTAAGAACACTCTCGATTAAAATACCTTTCAAACGACACCACTTTTATCCAAATCGGTTCATCCGTTTAGGAGCTACGATGCCACAGACAGACACACAGATACACAGATACACAGATACACACGTCAAACTTATAACACCTCTCTTTTTTGGTCGGGGGTTAAAAAGACCACAAAGGGTACATGTAATTTGATTGTTTGTAGTGTTTTCAAACATTAACTGCTGCCCCCGACTTCGTTCGCGTGAAAATTTTGATTTGATTTTCATGGAAAAAGAATACAAATAAACCTTCCTCTTGAATCATTCTGTCTATTGATAAAAACCGCATCAGAATCCGTTGCGTAGTTTGAAAGATCGGTGTGAAGTGACTTTGTTTTTAACCCCCGACCAAAAAAGAGGGGTGTTATAAGTTTGACGTGTGTATCTGTGTATCTGTGTATCTGTGTATCTGTGTGTCTGTCTGTGGCATCGTAGCTCCTAAACGGATGAACCGATTTGGATAAAAGTGGTGTCGTTTGAAAGGTATTTTAATCGAGAGTGTTCTTAGCTATGTTTCATGAAAATCTGCTCAGCCGTTTGAAGATCATCACCTCTTTTCTAGTTGATGTAGGGATTTAAAAAAATTCACATTTAGTCTATTTGAAATTTGAAATGTTGTCGCTTGTCACCATTGCCACTTGGCATTGCTGAGGGGGGGGGGGTGTACCCCCTCCCCCCAAAATTTATATTTTGTTTAATTTATATCTTTCCTTGGTTTCGTTAACCAGGAGTAGGACAGTCAAGGCTAGGAAAAAATAAAATAAGTGTAAAAAGCATGAAAAAAAATTAAATTAAAAATTTAAAAAACCCCCGACACTAAAAAACCTCTAAAAAGCCAAAAATAAATTAATCCAAGCGTCGTAGCGTCGGGGGACCGCTAAGAAGACCGCTTAGTTCAAGCACAGAACAAAGCGGACCCCCGACGCTACGACGCTTGGATTAATTTATTTTTGGCTTTTTAGAGGTTTTTTAGTGTCGGGGGTTTTTTAAATTTTTTATACTATGTAAAGATGAGTATTGACGTTGTTTAAGCACGTCTATTTTTTTACCCTTTTAGTATTCTTGTCAAGTTTACACTACGTGAAGAATATTTACGGGGTGTAAATCACGTTATCACGAAGCCGTCAACCAAGCATTCTGTACATGAAACTAAGTAACTTTACGCAAAAATTATTGCTGGGAAACGACATTTTTTTGGGGGGTGTAAAATCATGTTTTGTGGTAGAACTCAATGTAACGCACTCAAAACATTGTGCTGATGGACGGATTGAATAGTACGGGGGTCGTGGAGGTGTTTAAAGTAAAAAGCTTCCACTAAAAACTTGTATTTAAAAAAAATACTTGTCAAAAAGTTGGAACGTTGACCCCTAATATCTCAGTAACTAGAAGGTTCCCAGGTATGGTGTAGAACAAAAAAATGATCGCAATGACAGGGAGAACCAGTGCCTTTCGGCTTCGTTAAGAGGTGTTTTACACCCTTTATAGTACACCTCACCATACATTTTGCAATGTAGTACTTCAGCAACAATCACAAAACGTATACATGGAAACAATAGCCTATTCACAGAGAACCTCTGACAAGTAATCACAAAGTAAAATGAACCTACATAAGATGTATATAAGCGCTATATATATACTAAGTTTGCCTATCGAACGCGTTCACCTTTTCCTTCTAATTATTTGTGCTAACTCACACCTCGGGAACTAAGCCTCTTACGGGGCAATAGAAGTAGAGTGACTGGATGTGCTTCAAGATAATTGCAGGTTTCTTCGTTGGTCTGTGTCTACCGAACCTTAGAAGGCTTGTAATCGTTTCACCTATCGTTTGTTTCACCTCCAAAAACTTATACGACTGGTAATTTCATTAAAAAAATCGCCCAAGTGCGACTCGGACTTGCGCACCGAGGGTTCTGTACAAACCTGTAGGTATGTAAGTTTAAAATTATTTTTATTATATGATGTAAATAAAAAATTACGGTTTTCGCAATTCTTTCTTTATCTGTGCTGTCTATAAGACGTTGCTTCGTACCAAATTTTCAAGATTCTGAGTTCACGGGAAGTACCCAGTAGGTTTTGATTCCCTTGCGAGTGTCGAAAATTTGCGTCATAAACGGCTGTATCTTTTGATTAGAAGGGCTTAGAAGTTTGATTTTTTCACAGCTCCAAGCGACAGTAGACCTGAGTATTTGATACGGAACCCTAAACATATCACTTTTTATTTATGGAATGTCAGAATGTCTGGAAAAACACTACGTTGCAAATATAAAAATTAAAGCAGTTTTAGAACAAAACCGAAAGGCACACAAAAATACCGTTGTTAGTTTTGAAGTGTTGTTTTGCAGTTGTTAAATATTATCAGCCTAAACAGTTCCCATTTCTCATCCACCACGCGAGCCCAAGGCATGTTGGTGAATCTCACATGTGTTCGAATTGACCGTTCTAAGGCACAACGGTTTTCTAATGATGCCGACCTTTAACAAAACATAAGGCCTGTAATTCTGAACGGTTAGGCAGGGTGGACATAATAGTACACCCTCACTTCGCTAGTTATGATTAAGTCCCTCATAAGGGGGACGAGCCTATTGCCATCAACCGAGCACAAATCCACACTCCGTGACTGCTACTGAGAATTTCCTCTGTTGGAAAAACCCAATAACAATTTGCTCGATCCAGGAATTGAACGCAGGTCCAGGATAATCAGCAGTCGCGATTGCAACTACTAGAGCAAGGACGAAGTCGGTAGCTGATGTTTACCACATTATAATTCGTTCGTGGCTCTGTACGGTGTCGGACGTAAAGAATAGCACCATCCCATATCTTTTCGTGGGTGTCGTAAGAGGCGACTAAGGGAATGCCAGAGAATGGGTAGCAGCGTTCTCTGTGCTTTTCTGACAACCGTACTGCGATCGCCAACCCGCCTGCCAAGCGTGGCGATTATGACAAAACCCCCCATGTTATGTCAATGTGGCGAAACTTGGGGGAGGCCTATTTCCAGCAGTGGACGTCTTTTGGCTGAAATGATGATGATGATGATGATGTATTCGTTCATGGCATCATAAAACTGCGTTTTAGCACAGGAGTCATTGCCACTTCTAGTATCTTCCCGATTCCTAGTTCAGCCGGTAAACAATCTAACTGCGTTAATACTTAAAGCTTATAGTAAATCTCATCTGACTTATCCGCTTCCCAGTTCTGAATATAAACGTTATTATACTAAGATTAGGAGTATACCGACACTATACTATTTAAGTAAGCCATCGATTTTTTAAGTGAGCAGCTAATTAAGCTGGTTTCAGGTATTTCGAGCAATTTTAGAGAAGCCCATTTCATCATTGCAGTACTGCTATTTTTGATAACTCTAATATACTAATACTACTATTGGTTCATCATCATTCTCTTGCGCTTATCCCAATTTATTTGGGGTCAGTGCAGCATGTCGTCTTCTTCCATACTTTTGTATTACATGTTATCTTATGAGACAACTCCTTTCTTGCCACATCATCCTTCACACAGTCCATCCATCGATTCTTTGGTTTTCTTCTACTCTTAGAACCATCCACATTCATACTCAAAACTTTGTAATTGAAATGTTCCTCTTTCCTCCGTATCACATGCCCATACCATGACAACCGATTACCACATATCTTTTCCGTCACCGGCGCCACTTTCAAACTTGCTCTTTATGTACTGACTAGCTGTCCCGCGCAACTTCGTCTGCGTCATATTTTCTCCGTTTTTGCAATATTTTTCATTGCTGCTCTTCTCTTATTGGTCGTAGCGTGATAATATATAACCTATAGCCTTCCTCGATAAATGGGCTATCTAACACTGAAAGATTTTTTCAAATCGGATCAGCAGTTCCTGAGATTAGCGCGTTCAAGCAAACAAACAAACAAACTCTTCAGCTTTATTATAAAAAATATACAAATTTCTTATTTTATCCGTTCGCGTTACACCACACACTACTACTGTTATTGATTATTTTTGTTATTTTTGACTGTGAAATTCACAGCCGGCTTCTCTGTTCCCTGATTATTTTAATCTGGATCTAGTCAAAGCTCGAAAGAATCAGTTTCTTCCAGGCAAGCGTGCTCCACCCTAGACCGCGTCATCGCTTCTCATCAGGCGAGTTGCTGCCAAAAGCAAACCTACCCAGTATTAAAAAAAAAGTTCCCAGTAAATTGAAACATTACTGAAGTTGATCAATCTAACTGTCATAGAAGCAAATAGACCTTCGGGCCTATACAAAGTGAGTAACAGCGACAATGATGATACAAAAGTCTAAAATGTACCGAATGTACCAAAAAAATTCGCGCTCACAGTATTTGTTTTAAACAGCCCCTCCATGGTAATTTCTACTGTATCGTGGGTGCGTTTATAAACATTTAAACTCACATACACAAACAGCCAGACCCGGAACAACTATCTGTAGGCTTACAAATATTTCTTCCGTGCGGGGATCGAACCCGCGACGCGTAGCGAAACAGTCAATCGCTCAACCACTGCGTCAACCGTGCCGTCAATTGCAATTGGCAATTGTCTATTTCTTCTTATATATTCAGTTATCTATTCGTCGATATTTCACATTTGACTCCATTTCTAGCCATAATATCATCTCTCACGCATCCATTGTTTCTTTGATTTTCCTGCACTCTCATTCATCAACGTTAACACTTATAACTTCATGTAATAAATACTCTCATCATCATCATCATCATTTCAGCCGAAAGACGTCCACTGCTGGACATAGGCCTCCCCCAAGTGTCGCCATGTTGACATAAGGGTGGTTTTACCATTATCGCCACGCTTGGCAGGCGGGTTGGCGATCGCAGTACAGTTGTTACAAAAGCACAGAGAACACTGCTGCCCATTCTCTGGCAAGTCCCTTAGTCGCCTCTTACGACACCCACGGGAAGATATGGGATAAATACTCTAGGTGAGTACAACATTAAATTAACGCTGTCCGTGTCTTATTCCTGATTTATCCCTTTAAAAAAACAGCGGTGTGAAAGTAAGTAGTACGTAACTGTTTATCCAACACTCGTTTATATTTATTTTAATAAACTTGTTTACGTTCATATTTATAAATACAATTCGCGATCCTCATTAAAAACGCGGCGCATATTCTCATCACGTCTTACGCGACCATGCTTTTTGGTAACCCTATTTGCCATCACGTAACCCGACACATATCAAAACAACACCTTAGAAGTGACGTCATAAGGTTGATTTTTTAATGGTGGTGTGAGGTCTGAGGTGGAGTGAAGGAAAACGTAAGTTTGTCAAACTTGGGAAGCCGGAGGCTGCACAAAATTTCCATTTTCCACGCGATTTACCACAAATTAATGCTTCAAATTCGTCCGCGCTTCGCCGATTTATAGTGAGGATTGGCATCTAACCAACTTAAAGTTAAGTTTTTCTTGGTCGAACGGTGATTGTTAATGGAGTAATAAGGTGCCCGGTGAGGTTCTGACTTTGTTTTCTTGGTGAACAGGCTTAATTTTTTTTAAAGGTTTTATCATTAGGGTTCCGTAGCCGAATGGCAAAAAACGGAACCCTTATAGATTCGTCATGTCTGTCTGTCTGTCCGTCCGTATGTCACAGCCACTTTTTTCCGAAACTATAAGAACTATACTGTTGAAACTTGGTAAATAGATGTATTCTGTGAACCGCATTAAGATTTTTACACAAAAATAAAAAAACAATAAATTTTGGGGTTCCCCATACATAGAACAGAAAACCAAATTTTTTTTTTTCATCAAAGCCATACGTGTTGGGTATCTATGGATAGGTCTTCAAAAATAATATTGAGCTTTCTAGTATCATTTTTTTCTAAACTGAATAGTTTGCGCTAGAGCCACTTCCAAAGTGGGAAAATGTGTGTCCCCCCCCCCTCTAATTTCTAAAGTAAGAGGAGGAAAATTCTGAAAATATTTAGGATTGTAGGACGTAAAAAAAAAACCGGCCAAGTGCGAGTCTTACTCGCACACAGGGTTCCATAGCTCCAAACAATATAATAACAATATTTTGAACTGTCATTCATTAGTTAGTAGTATTAGTTAGTAAACTTCCACACAACCGCAAAACTAAATTTGTTTTTCATAGTATGTTTATGAAAAACAAAGTTACTGCTGCAGTTTGATGAAAAAGTCCCATATCTCAAAAACTAAACATCATATCTTATTGAAACCAATTTTCGTTGATAGTTTTTTTTACGTTCTACAATCCTAAATATTTTCAGAATTTTCCTCCTCTTACTTTAGAAATTAGAGGGGGGGGGACACACATTTTACCACTTTGGAAGTGGCTCTAGCGCAAACTATTCAGTTTAGAAAAAAATGACATTAGAAACATCAATATCATTTTTGAAGACCTATCCATAAATACCCCACACGTATGGGTTTGATGAAAAATTTTTTTTTGGTTTTCAGTTCTAAGTATGGGGACCCCCTTAATTTATTGTTTTTTTTTATATTTTTGTGTTAAAATCCTAATGCGGTTTACAGAATACATCTACTTACCAAGTTTCAACAGTATAGTTCTTATAGTTTCGGAAATAAGTGGCTGTGACATACAGACGGACAGACAGACAGACAGACAGACAGACAGACAGACAGACATGACGAATCTATAAGGGTTCCGTTTTTTGCCATTTGGCTACGGAACCCTAAAAACTATCAACGAAAATGGGTTTCAATAAGATATGATGTTTAGTTTTTGAGATATGGGACTTTTTCATCAAACCGCAGCAGTAACTTTGTTTTTCATTAATATACTATGAAAGACCAATTTAGTTTTGCAGTTGAGTGGAAGTTTACTAACTAGTACTACTAACTAATGAATGACAGTTCAAAATATTGTTTGGGGCTATGGAACCCTGTGTGCGAGTAAGACTTGCACTTGGCCGGTATTTTTTATCGAGCTATTTTCCTTTGTTTTCATTGTTGGATTAATTCATTTTGTAATATAATATTGTTTACTTAATTTATGAGCTTTTAAATTAAAAGTCTTGTAACATCCGTTGAAACGAAAGGTCATATTAATTACACTTTAATTCAGCTGGCTTACCATGACGTCTCAATGCAGTATTGTATTAAAGGCAAACCTATTTAAGTGTAAATAAGAGCTGGACTTCACGTATAGCCCCATCTCTTTTCCGCACTAAATTGACAATACTGCTATTTAGAGGTTTGGGTAACCCCCAAGGTTTTGGATATTTTTTATGTTATGAAATATTTATCTTGAACTATATTACATGCATTTTCAACGGAAGACGGAAACGGATGATGCAAATTTCCGATGTTTTTAAAGCCTCAAAAAGTTTCATACAGGAAACACGCAAGTATTGCTCTTACGCATCAGAGGTTGCCAAACGTGGAACTCAGAAGTTTTAAACGAAACGATCTTTACAAAACTCCGTAGAATTCCAGCAATACCGTAGTTCAGACTATTATAAAACACGCCTGTTCTAATTCAGAGGCTTATTATCATTTTATCCGTGTCCACAATCAAAATTCACGTCGCCCTTGAGTGACGTGTGGCTAACGACCGCCAGTCGCAATATTTGAGGTGTGGCCACGGTGCTAGCGCGGAGCGGGGCACTGACCGTTTGTGGAGAAAATCTTTTCATTTAGGTGGCAATAGTAAAAGCCACACGGATTGATCATCAAGATTACGCTGCGCTAGTCTAGCTCGGTCCGTGGAAGGCATAAAATGAACATCCCTAACATACCGAGTTTCTTCCGTGTCTCGGAAAACACGTTAAGCCATTGGTCCCGGCTTTTAGATATTTGACAGTCGTTGCAAGTGGTCAGGGGCCCGAAAGTCTGATAACCAGTCTTACCACGGGGTATCGTTTTACTCAGTGCTAACTGAGTCCCAGGATGACAACACGTAACCAATTTTTAAGATAAAAAAAAACACCTCACCTGAATTTTATTTTCAACTAAATTGTAAAATGAATTGATAAAGGCCATAAATAGTAACATTGAGGTGCGTCCTGTGTTACAGCGCATTAAGGCACATCCGTAAAAGCGGAGCGGGTTAGTTTAGATGGAATATAATTTCAACGGTAGATTATTACCGCATTTCATTACCAGCCACCATTACATCCTCCTAAATAACGTAGCGTTTACGTATGTTAGGCTAAAATGTCAAGCATTTCATCACTGATAAAATTATGACTACTACACGCGTAGTATGACCACTGTGGAAACGAGTTTTGTCGACGGAAGAATAGACTAAATGGCAGAAATTGTCTATCTGTCATCTGCTGCTATCAACATTAGCTGATGGAGATGGTAAGCGAGGCCGACATGGTTAGGTTTTCTCAACCATGTCGGCCTCGCTTACCATCCAGCCATTAAAACTGTTACTTTGCTTGGTGCAATTGCCTATCAGACCTCTACAATCCCGTAAATGGATTATAAGATACTCCTTGGTTAGTGATTGCCACATTTTGGAGCTTCTGACTAACCGTCACAAGTGTCAAAGATCTACAATCGATCAAAGATCTGAAATCGACCGACAGCTGTATGCCATTAGTTAAAAAACACAAATTATTACGCAACCGTCTTTGTATATTTTTGAAATTGCGGCATTTGTTAGGGTAAAGCAATCTCTATTTCCACGACTAGCAGACACCTTCCCCCGTAACAGACGTGACAATAATCAACTGTGTTCGCATACGTCAAAGACTGCATTAATGGGAAAAAGCGTTTTCTGTAAGGCTCCTAAAATTTATAATAAAATACCACAGCCATATAAAGCATTGCCAGTAAATTTGTTGTGACATTCTGCATCCTTAATTTGCATGTATACACATGTTTAGACAAATATCTTTACAAATGACAGCTGGGACCAACAGCTTAACGTATTTTCCTTGACACGGCGGGAGGCGTCTCGATATGTATATTAGTTTGTCACCCATCCACAGACCCACCTTAGCGACTGTCTTTGCGTAATATATCAAGCAAAAAGCGTTAACCTTAATCACGCTATAAAACAAGTAAACGGTTTTCAATACACAAAAAAATAATATCCCCCGGAGAGTGAGTCACACCACAACCTAACTGAGTTCGGTCACGCGTTCGGTTCCCGGTTGAATCACTGTTTAATCGGTGTGGCCAACTGGATTAATGGGAATTCCGCTGGCAATTTTATTATACGGTACTGTCGGTGACTTATAATTTTATTTTTATCGGCTTTTTAATACTCTTTCATGACTGCGTATGACATTTTGTTGAGAGTTATTATGGTGAATTTGATACGTGTAAAGGGATGCTTGGGGTATTTTATGTAACAAAGTTTTGGTTTAATTATTAAGAGTGTAAATTGCGTTAGTTTTGTGGTGGAAAAATATTTTTTTTTTAGAAAATTTTATGTAATATCTTGAAGGCTAGTAATTCTAATAAACAATTAAAAATATATTTCGTAAGCATTAGCATACATTTTGACCCATGTTTTTCAGTAATCAAACAAACACAAGCAACTCTTACGAACAACCTCCATCAAAGGATATTACTACGCCGTAGCACTTGTAGCTGTTGCGTAGTAGTACAAGTTACGGCTGCTACGCTTTCGTAGCAAACTGTCTGCTACGCGCCAAATGATTCAAACCTTCATTCTTGATCATAATGATTATTTACTACCCTTTTATTTTATCATGTATTTACCTTAAAACTGTTTAACTACACTTTGGAACACACTTTTAAGAGCTCTTTGAACTTTTCATAACCAGTTGCCAATCCCATAATACTAAATGGAAGAAATCAGTAACATTCATATCAATTACACTAACTATATCAGATTCTGCAACAGAATTAATGGTGTATTATGAAGACGAATGATCTTAATAGCTTCTCAAGATATGAATAGTCTGTTTAGTAGGTCAGCTATGGAGCAATGAATCGAACGTAGTAGGCATTTATAAGTTGGATGGTAACTATATCTGGCACTGCAGAACCTTATATCAATTTTTATTGGAATCTATTTTTCCATCAAAATGGATAAATTAAGTAGCCTATCATATATTACTGATTCTAATGCTGGTAATTCTGATTCTGGTGTGCCATGCCATTGTTGGGCAAAAGTCTCTCAACATGACTTCCAGTTGTTTCGATCCAGAGCCAATGTGGACCACTTGTCGCTGGTCATGTGCAGCTCTTCCCGCCATCTTCTACGAGGTCTGCAGCGACGCCTGTCATATCTTATTTATGTATTATTTATTTATCACCCATTTGTGTCCCAATGCAGGGCAAAGGCCCCGCTTCCCTCTTTCCTGCCATATAGTGCCAAAATATTGAGATAGCTAGTCAGTAAACACGGTCGGTAAAACAGACGAATCTAGGACCTTAGATAAGCTTGTTGGGCGTTTAAAATTCCTTTTAGTTTCTCCTGAAACTAAAAGCCATTTTAAACGAAAAAGAAAGAAACAAAAAAACATATTTATTTGGCACATGCCACAAGCACACAACAAAAAAGAAACTTAAAACTAAACAGAAAAAAATAATATTGTGTGTCTCACGGCTGCGCCAAATAGGACGAGTTCAGCAAACTGCTGTGCACTAACAGGGTCCTGCTCGGACGCCGACGATATATTCGTCCTTCCATCTTGGTCTCCATCTCGCCTAGCGTTCAATGAGATCCACCAGTGGTTTTTTACACCACAATTCGTATACAGCATGATTTATGGTTTGACCTTTGGTCCAGTGGTCGCAAGCGCGACTGCTGAGCATGTGGTCCTGGGTTCGGTTCCCGGGTTGGACAAAGTGTTGTTGGGTTTTTCCATCAGGAATTTCTCAGTAGCACAAATGTGATATGAAACATAACTAGCGAAATGGACTAAAACTGGCCTGTTATGTTATGCTTTTATAATATCTCAAAAAACATTTAATTTATATGCCATGTAGAACTAGAAATTCAACAGCTGAATAATAGTTTATAAAACCTTAGTAAAGTTAGTAAAACCTTATGCGGGTCTGTAAAATTAGTTCGCACCCGCATGTAAGTTCAATCGGAACTATTTCTCATGTGTGCCAAGACAAAATACAGGAGCTGATTCTTAGACAACGATTTTTATCCTAGAAAGTGCTGGTAAAACTGTGAGACTGTATAAAACTTTCTTGTGAAAATTGCCGTTTCTGGGTAGCAAAATACTTTATTTTGAATGAGCTGTGGCTCACCACAGCTCATTCAAAATAAAGTTTTTAGTACTGGTTAAGTAAACAGTCTACACTTGTCAATGTTGTTGTAAATCTCAATTTAAGAACCATTTTTGACAAATGGAGACTTTACTTAACCAGTATATATAAAACTCTACTGTCTTATTTTGTAACAGCATGTATGGCCCGTTCTAAGACCGCATTCTAAACGACAGTAACACTTTTAGGTGTGTGATAATGTAGTCAAAGAAACACTTAAGAGCGTTTACGCCTTACGAAATTTCATACAAACTTTCAAGTCCTTATTTTCATAAATGACTGAACCAATTTTAATGAACCTTCATACGCATAAGCAGGATACATAGGGCTAAAAAGTTACTAAAGAACATTTTCGAATGTCTATTAAAAAAAAAGATAATAAGACATTTCTGTTTCTATAGATAATTTATAATCGGTCCAATTTAGATGTAACAGTATTTTTCAAAAATGTTTTTTAGCCTTAGGGAGCTTTAGGGAGTAGGAAGTAAAAATATGTACGACTAGCACTGTCCCGCGCAACTTCGTCTGCGTCACATTTTCCCCGTTTTCGCAATATTTTTCATTGCTGCTCTGCTCCTATTGGTCGTAGCGTGATACATAGCCAGTCAGCGTGAGTCATAGCCTTCCTTAATAAATGAGCTATCTAACACTGAAATATTTTTTCAAATCGGACCCGAGTTAAGCGCGTTCAAGCAAACAAACTCTTCAGCTTTATTATTAGTATTAGATAGATACCAGAAGTGAAAAAAAGAGAGGTGATCGGGAGAACAAAAAATAAAATAACAATTATTCAATCACGCATATCATTTTATTAAGAGTGTTGTAGCTAGGCTCTCTTCTATTTTTTCAATTAATTACACATTAATTGACAATAATATAAATTATCCTTACAATTAAGGGTACAAAAATAAAATGTAAAAAATTACAAACTATCTACATACGTAATTACGATACAGGAGAATGTACGTCAATGGAGTAAATAGGTACTAAGCAAAGGATGGGAAAGTGGTATTTAAGCCAATTAATGAAGATTTATTGTTTTTTTTTTTCAAGAATGTGTTTTAACAAAAAATTTAATAGTACGCCAACATCTATTTCATGTAAACGTTATAAGTTGTTTGGGCAATACAAAAACAAAATAGTAATTTAAGACCATGTTTTTTAAAACAATAATGTGGGATTTTATATTGTTTGGAGAATCAAAAAAAAAGAGTTAATTTTCAGTTAGGACTTTTTACACGATTCATGATAGTGGATTTGCTTTCATTTCTAATGGTTTTACTATTACTCCTTCTCTAAAATTACTTTTAATTAAGATTGGATGTCGTTTATAATTCTGAGATAGTAATTTAACATCGAAAATGTAACTAAATTAACCACATTTTTTTAAAGATTTTTAAGACAAATTATTATGATAGAGAAAACAAGACTTGTGTGTTTGAAAAGACTCAATTTCATAATGTATATTTTTTCTATCTACAACAAACTTCGTAAGTATTAACTCCTATTAGATTACAAAGTCTTTCTGTTTTCTAAGTTTTTTTTTTATGTTAACAAACCTTACGAATTATTTTCTATGTATTATACACAACTTCAATTTTATTGGCATTATATATCAGATTAAATAATATATAAAGAGCATAATTTTTTTATTTACACACATTGAAGGATGAAAGCCACCAAAAAATGCAAAAAGAAGTTTTTAACTTTCTATAGTTTTCTTTATAACAGGAAGATAATTAATGCCATTAAAACGAATAAAAACACGCTGAATATCTATATGAGTAGAGATAGTTCACAAATTCACTAGAAACAGACTAGTTAATATTTGCACCCCTACTTTTAGGCATAAGTTATTTATACATTCCCTAAATAACTATTTTTAAAATCGCTATCAGTCTGATTTCAACAACAGTAATGCTACAGACTTATTCGTTAATTATTATTTACACAAACAGATTTATATATATTTTATTATTCAGTACGTATTTACTGCATCATTAACAAAAGATACCAAATACATTTTTAACCAAACTTCTGATTACATTTTAAATGAAAACATGTGATTATAAAAAATGCTGTATTAAATTAATTATGAAATCAGATTTTTTTATTTATACATCAAACAGAAACAGTGTTTTACGGAGAATTTTTAATGATGGAGGTATTAAAACATACGTGAATTCGGTACTTTATTTTTGAAATTAAAATAATTTACTACCATATTTAGCAAAAAAACCCTAAAAAACAACGGTCACCTTCTTAATTTACCGAAAAATACCGACAGGTCGAAAGTGAAAACTGGGGGACTAAAATGCCTGCTCTGAATCATAATAACTCACACTAAAATTCTTAAAAATTGTTACAGACGCTGTTAATATTACGAATAGTCACTTTGTGACCATTTTACGAATTGTAACGTAACTCATATTATTATCCTATTATAGTTCTGATAAAGCGGCAGTTTAAAGCCCTCGATGAAAAATTAAATGTAAAATAATATTTATTTTTTGACAAGAATCGACGTTCCTTATTGTTTGAAAAAATCTTTGGTAAAAGTAGGAACCAACGGTTAGACGATTTAAAATGAATACAGAAAAGGGTATTTTCCGAAAATGTGAAATTATTTGTTAATTTTCAAAGACATTCTGTTTTTAACGAGATACCACATAATCATGTATTCAGCTTAGTGTCATTACATAATTACAATAAATAGGCACATTACGGGAATATAAAACAATATTTAAATCTATTAATTAATAACCAATCAATCGATGCCTAAGATTTAATTATATTTATTTTAATTATGCCGTTTAATCGTCTTTGGCGATTACTTTATTAATTTACCGTTATCATTTTTAAGATCTATGTTATAGCCAATGAATAGATACAATTTGAATTTGTGGGTATTCGTTCATTTTTTTTAAGAATATGGTTGTATTTGTAATGTGCACGAGCTCACACTAACTATTCAGCATTTTTATGATTATCAGAAATCAGCAAATGGGCAAGCTATTTTACAAGCCAAAAATACGACATATTCATGAAAAAAATGTTTATTATCAAGTAAAAACAGACAAATAACATTGCTTCTCTAAAATTACTTTTCTTATATGGCGTACCTCGTGTAAATGACACCACATTCTGATGTTTTCGACCTTTGGTCCTTAAATCCTTTCCAACCTATAAATGTTCATCCTTAAAAGTAATAAGCTTCAGATTTGACGTAGCTATTTCATACGTTATAGTTAGATTAAAATATTTTACATTTATTATTATTTGCACCATTCTACAAAATAACATGAACGCCTTAACCTCTAGGTCCCGGCCGTTCCATTTATGGAACGGACGGACCTTTGCCTTGAGCCTCGCCGTTCCATTTATGGAACGGCTCGAACCAGCAAACTTAAACGCTAATATAAAAAAAAGTAAATTTCTAAATCGTTCTGTCAAAATTTACCTCTATGGTCAACTAGTAGTCGATTCAAACAAAATTAATCGTTAGTAATACTAAACGGCACAACATTATTAAAAAAAATATAGAAACTCGTCTATGTCGAATGTCAAACGCAATGGCAACCCGTGTTATTATGTTCGGAAAAGTGTTGTTTTTGTGAGATATACGTTGTAAAACTTTGGTAAGTAAATGTATAGTATGTTATAAGTGTATAATGCAACTTTTTAGATAGTCATTTGCTTGAAAAAATAACAAAAAAATTATGATTTGAGCCAACAAAAAATCCTTTGTTGTGAAGTTTGTTAGTCGAAATAAAAAAAAATATTTGACTCTTGAACCATGTAAAATGGTCTTGGAAACAATAGTAGCAAAGAAAAAATAGTGATAATTCATTATTTCATGTATTCGAGGCATATCTATTCATATTTATTGATATTTCAAGTATTTTCATGCTTTGAACAGCGGAATTCTAAAATGGCCGATTCTAACAAGAAGTTTGAGTTAGGATCTTATAAGAATAATGTATGTAGGACTCCTAAAAAACACTGTCATTAGATTACTTGTATATTTGTGATGTTAGATATAAATTTTCGTGTAAATTGAATGAGTAGTTTTACCAAACAAAAATAAGCAACGAAAACAGACGTATTTGCTGCGACCTCTCTCATATCTATGGGATATGTATAATTCTCAAGTAGTTCTAAAAGAGTTGGTTATTATTAATAAATGGCCCCGTTCATCACGAACCCGACACTGTTTACCGTTTAAGATTAGAGCTAATATAACTCGAGTTATAAGTGTTTATCTTTACGATATCGGATGACTCACGCAATGGCGTAATCAAGGGGCCCCCGAAGGGTTTCACGCGGGGTTTTACTGTTACGCGCGAAAGGACAGTGAGGTTAAATGTTAAAATTAATTTACAATTATTTTGACCTTATTATTATCCCCGAAAAAAATCGCAAATAAGGGTCAGTATTTTTTCCTGTCTTTTTTTACTATAGACTGTAAAGCCACCATTTACTGAGTACCTATATCTTTCATTGACGCAAACTTACCCTGGTGGTCGAGTAAATGTCAGGCTCATTTAAATGACACGCTGATGGTGGCGGGTATGTCGGGTCATGTAGTTCCCTTCAATTTGGTTGAGTTGAATGATGGTTAATACATGCGTTATGTTCATGAACGGGCGCTGTCAGTTGTGACGGTTATTTCTTAGCTGCCATGGTTTATTTGAATTACTTTATTTTTCAATTATTGATTTAATATTTTACTCTAGACGCTCTTAACTTGCACGTATTTCTATATCGTTCTCACATATTTCCAATTCTCAACATGAATGATGTAACCAAGATTTTGTAACAATATTTTGATTTAAAAGAGTGTCTATGGAGTTTCTTGCCCATTTTTATCGATAGAGATCTTCGCTGTGGAATGGGCGACTTGATGGAATGGGCCACTTCAATACTTTCACAAGTTACTACGCTTTGCGACTGTGACTGTAGCTTTGCTTTTTTTGTTTTTTGACTTTCATAAGTGCCAGCAATGGTCTAATTGAAATAAATGCTGTGATTTTGTTTTAGTTTTCCGGAGCATAGACTTGAATCTCCTTTCGATTTTATGTACCCTATAATTTATTTTACACAATTAAACTTACACACACTACATAACCATTATTTTAAAATGAAAATTATTTAAGGCATAACACGTTATTCATAAGCCTTTTATCCGTTCTCAACTTCAATATGAAAGGCCCAAAGCTTAACTAATCTTATAAACTATCATCCGTTCAATATTAATTATTTACAGTCCTTAAATTAATTTTAAGTACTAATTATAACACGTCCATATAAAGTAGGTCACTTAAAGCTAAACTTTTCATTGTCTTTGGCGTGATTTCACTAAAGTCGGGTTATGCACTAAATCGTCTTAGTCACAATACTACTGTCACTCGGGCTTGAGCTGTCATCGAGACGCTGGTTCCTCAGTTCCTGTAACAAAAAAATAAAATTATATTTCCAAAAATAAACACTGATCCACACCACTGCGACACTTGGGTTGTTGCAGATCTGTCAACATTTTTACAAAACATAGGTACCATGTCAGCGTCCAATGGCAGAGGCGAACATGACAGAAAATATTTCCCATGAGGTCTAAAACTATCACACTACATTGGTACAGGGCTAAAAAAGTATCATTAACTCATCATTTTGTTCTGTTCGAATCGATGGTAAAAATATTGAATTATCCTTTTCTCTAACCCAGGTCTGCCTGCTGATCTGCCGGTCTGCCTGCTCATTACATTACGTCCGTTCAGACGTGAGAGGTAACAGACATACTGAATTACTTCCACATTCATATTAGTAGGTATACTAAGTTCACAACGTGCCATAGATTTCTCAATTACATCCTCCAACACGTTTCCCTATCCAAGAATTCCGGCTATGTAATAAGATCTGCTTCCAAAACTACCTATTATTGGTTTTCGATCGTGATAGGCTAATTTAAGCTCACCTTTGCCCCTAATAATTCATTAATGTAATTAATATTCACCCCTTATTCATACGTTGCTGGGTTTAGGTGTTCTATACTTAGGGTTGGTGTTAGCAACCCACTTTGTGATCCTGTCTTATCGGGTTTTGTTTAAGAATTAATTTTAGTTAGCAAAGCTGAATACTGCTTTAGGTTCAAAAAAGTTTAGTTCGTATACAAGTAAGTTAAGGTTCATTATAAATAAACACTTATTGAAGGAAGCCTGGAGGATCTCAGAACACAACATGACACGGACAGCACGACTGTAATCCCCAATGGGTTAAGCAGAGGTGCACCAACACACCCACATTTCGCCAATTATGTTTAAGTCCTATGTATATAGAGGGCGAGCCTATTGCCATCAACCGGGCACAAATCCAGGCTCCGTGGCTGCTAATGAGAAATTCCTGCCGGAAAAATCCATTAATACATTGCTCCACCCGGGAATCGAATCCCAGACCTCATGCTCAGCATTCGCGCTTCCGACTACTAAACCAACGAGACAGTCTCAGGTGTCAATCTTAGAAATGAGAATATTAAAAGCTTATGCTTAAATTTTAAGAAAAAATAATAATTTAAAACCTTTTCCTTGATTTTTTCGTAGAAAGACGAAGGCGTAACATTATTTGTCGTTGTCAAAAGAATCAATTTACTCGAAGCATAAAGCTAAGAATTGTGATTAGTTCACAGAGGCGACAATTCTTTGTCACTCGAGTATGAAAACGGTACATTATTGGGTTCACAAGGAATTTTACATGTATCATATTTGAATATATGTTCGTAGACGTAAAATATACAGTTGCTTTTGGGAATTCCTTTGTGCTTTTCAGATTACTGTGAAATATTATACTGAGAGAGTGTTGGACATTTTTGGTGTTTGAAATAAAGTTGGAAAATGAGGGTAGGAGAGAATTTTATGCGACGCTAGAACTCGGTTGGTTAGTTTTATCCGGAAAGCAAGAAAAGCGCTTTATGTTTCAAAAATTGCACAAAAGCAGCTGTTTAACAATTCCAGTGTTACATTGTTGGTTCTGGTCTAAAATAACCAGTGTTTTGTTGATGAGAAAGCTCACTTTGCAAGCAATTTTAAAAAGCTTTATCCACGATAAAGCATAGATTAGTACATAACAATATTTTGCTTTTCTGCTTAATTTGAGTCACGGTGTGAGGTCATCATTCATCATTTCAGCCGAAAGACGTCCACTGCTGGACATAGGCCTCCCCCAAGGTTCGCTACATTGACATTTTGGGGGGTTTTGCCATAATCGCCGTGCTTGGCAGGCGGGTTGGCGATCGCAGTACAGTTGTCACAAAAGTACAGAGAACGTTGCTGCCCGTTCTCTGGTAAGTCCCTTAGTCGCCTCTTACGACACCCACGGGATGATATGGGGTGGTGCTATTCTTTACGTCCGACACCATACAGAGCACGGTGTGAGGTAAATTGCGACAAATTATTACGTACGAACTTTCAAGTCCTTATTTTCCGAAATGACTGAACCGATTTTAATGAAACTTCATACGCATAAGCAGGATACATAGGTCTAAAAATTTACTAAAAATCATTTTCGAAAAATAGTGTTACAGCTAAATTAGACCGATTATAAATTATCTACAGAAACAGAAATTTCCAAATATCTTTTCTTGAAAAAGACATTTCGAAAATGTTTTTTAATAACTTGTTAGACCTATATATCCTGCGTATGCGTAATAAGTTGCATTAAAATTCAGAAAATAAGTACTTGAAAGTTTGCATGAAATGCCGTAAGGTGTAAACGCTCATTGAAACACGGATTGAAAAAGCATATTATCGGTCTGAATCCTTGCAATGACTTTGTGTTATTATTTTTACTGCACGAACTCATTTATATACTGTAGTTGTAAACTTTCCTGGAACCACTTTTAATTAATCATGCACTAACGAAGCGCTCTACATAGTACATAACAAAGACGATTCCCGCAGGCAGTGTGCTTAGATCTTTTAAACTACGCGACGGATTTTCATGTGGTTTGCATTAATAGACAGAATGATTCAAGAGGAAGGTTTACATGGTGCGTGTGTGTTCAAGCGATGTTTTTTTTTCTATGCTCACACCACAAATTTGTATTTTATGTCTATACGCGAGGACTTGTAACTGACTCTCTGGTGACTATTGTTCCCTTTCTTGTTTGTTTTTATGCGCTGTAACCTTAGCAGCAGCTGTAAGCTGTCGGCTCTTTGGTGACTATTGTTCCCTTTCTTGTTTGTTTTTATCAACTGTAAGTCCTCCATGTTCTAAATAAAAAAATAAATGTGTAATTTGTCCCTGAAAACACATCGAAATTTCCACGCGAACGAAGTAACGGGCAGCAGTTAGTCAGTAATAAATCGATCTTACCCTGGAAGTGACGAGCCTCTGCACGACAATCTCTAGCCGGTCACCAGCAGACGCTATCAGAGGCACCGTGAGGCAGCAGTCGTAGTCTATTGTCCTTGTCCCGTTCACCTGGGAAACATGAAATTACCTTTAGCCTGTGTTTCTTGGAAGCTGTCTTCAATACGGTACCGGAAAGTGCAGATTAAGATGCGGTCCCACTACCTGTTTTGCTTTTTCTAGTGAGGAGTAAACATACAACAAACAGACAAAGTGATACGCCATAGATTCTGATGATGGAAAGTCCAAATTTTTTTAGATTGACTTAGACTACCGAAAAGTTCACGTCGATCTTCTCGAAAGTTGTTGTAGAAAGAAATGCTTTGAAAGCGGTTGCAACTTATAGCAGGCATACAAAGCCTCAGGTTACCTCTAGGCAAATGAAGCCATCGTCGCCCATATCACAACCAAACGGCATGGTTAGCGCAGTGGCTGAGCGATTGGCTACTGCACTGCGAGTCGCGGGTTCGATCCCCGCACGGAACAAATATTTGTATGACCTACAGGTAGTTGTTCCGGGTTGTGGCTGTTTGTGTATGTGAGTTTAAATGTTTGTAAACGCACCCACGATACAGGAGAAATTCCTCGTGGGGAAACGTATTTAAAAAAAAATAAAAAAAATCCTTTCAATGATAATAAAATGCGGCCGGAGTTTTCGAAGTGATCAAAGCCGAAAGCAAAGTGAGTAGAAGAAGTATTATATATTTATTATATATTTATTATATATTTATCGAAATATAAGATAAGAAGAACTTCGTTTAAAGAGATTTTGAAACTATTTTTTTTATAGAGTATTCAGAAAAGAAACATAAATAAAAAGTTTCCAAATCATGGAAGATTAACTGTTATACCTTTCGTTCCTAGTACTGTTATAAATACACACAAATCCCGTTACAAAGTTATTAAAGATAATATCTAAAGGTGTATGAGGGTTTTAAAAAATGAAGACCTAAAAACTTGGTTTATAAATAAAGAGAGGTCGAAAACAGGGCACAACATTAGGTACACCTGTACGACGTAATTGGGTAAAATAACTTTGCTTTATAAAGCAAAGTCAAATTCTGTGTTATAAACGACTTTAGAATATTCTTTTAGGACTCATTTTAATCAACAAAGCTTAAAATGTCGGTCTATTGGAAAATTTAGACGATACCTTAATTTGTTTTTAGACTCACAACCCAATTAGTTTAAGTACGAGCTAAATTGATTATATTTTATACTAGAAATTGTAAAAATAAGATTATAGTCAGCTTGACCGTTTTGTTTTTTATAAAGATGGAATATTGTAGAACCTAATTTCTTTTTTAAGTATTATTTCCTAATCTTGATGATTAGTCACTACCAGGTAATAATAAGCAAAATGTCTTGCGTTTGGACTATAGTTTGCCGAATTATGTCGCTGAACATTTCTATACATACATCATCATCTGCCTAGCCTTTTCCCAAACTATCTTGGGGTCGGCTTCCAGTCTAACCGGATGCAGCTGAGTACCAGTATTTTCCATGAAGCAACTGCCTATCTGATCTCCACAACCGAGTAACTGGGTAATACGGTACCCCTTGGTAAGACTGGATGTCAGACTTTTAGGAATATCTGACTACTCGTAACGACTGTCAAAGATCTACAAATGACAGCCGGGACCAACGGCTTTCCGAAGCACGGAGGAAACTCGATATGTAATTATGGTCACCCATCCACAGACCAACCTCGGCAAGCTCGGCTTAACCTTAAAGATCGACCTGGGCGGCTGTTATTATTTAGCCACGAGCTCCATAGCTTTCTATACATAATACTCAACTAAACCAGCAAAGTCTGGACAGCAAAACATAACATGTATGAATATATTTCGCTGTCCAGACTTTCTTACATCAATGAGTTAAGTATTAAATCTATGTCTACTAAATATTAACTAACCTGCAAAATCCTATCATACGGCCTCAACAACCCCACAATATCAGCGGGTCCTCCCTTCCGAATTCGGTTTATATACACTCCTCGCTCGTACAGCCCATCGGAGACTGAGAAACCGTAGTCATCATAGATGGCATCCTTGTACAGGATCACGTGATGCACGGAACCCCTGGCGGGAGAGACTGCTTCGGTACTGTAGAGGCCTATGGAGATAGAATGAGTTGTCATATGAACATTAATTACCAATCCATGACTACAAATTGCTGCTTTAGCAAGTCTACCCTTGCCTTATACGGAATCACACATGCAATATACTTTACGTATGTGGTAACATGTCAAAACAAGGAGATTTATGTGTTAACTAGCTTTAAGCATCCGACATAAATTCGTTGAATGATAGTGAAAATCTTTTGCTTAGTACATTGATACACAGATAGACAGACAAAAGAAACAATTCTGATTTAAAAAAAAATAAGAAATCGATTGTGACACAAATTATAAAACGCGATATGATGTCTGTTTTGTTAAAAATATTGAATATAGAACCTTTTTTTGCGTGCATGGCCAAATAAGAAACTATGAGAAATAGTGAAAAATCGTCATAGGAGCAAGTCTTATATGATTAAAACTTAAACTGCATCATTGTACTTTCGAAAAATCTTTATATACCTAGCCAGGAACCGAAACAACCGAAAAAAAACACTGCATTAATTAGTAAAGCTATCGAATCGTGTGATTCGATAGTGTCGTTATTAAAGATTAAATTCTGGGAATTAGTGACGTCAAAGTCGGGTTCGAGACTCCTTTGAGTATTTTTGTTATAAATTCTTCATAGTTTTGGATATGGCCATCCACGCCCACTTGAAAAAATCACCCATAATATAACAGATTGAAAAAGCTACGACACGTTTGTACGTCATTCTAAATGCAGATTAAAGGATACGTAATCTGAAGAGTCATTTTAGAACACATTTCTATGTTAATGAGTGAAAATATGTTACAGCAAAGCCGAATATTGTCAATCAAATAGAACCGATTTGATAAAATACCAAACAGAATATTACCTGGCACTTCATTTTCATAAATAGGACTCGTTGAAAATTGAAAACTGGTTCCTGGAACTCCGGGTTTCATTGGTGATTTCTGCGGCGTGGTCACGGTATATATTCCGTTGTTTAAATAATCACTATCCCAATTCGGTCTTCTTGTTTTCGGTGAGACTATCCCATAAGGACCCATTTGAACATAGTCACATTTACAAGAAGAACGTTCCATATTGTGCAGTTGACAATCTTTCATGTTTGATGTCAGAATTTCTATTTGCTGAACATCGTCTTCTCTTGTTATATTCTGTTTGTTTTTTAGAGTATTTTCAGGAATGATGCATGTGTTTTCGTAGTGGAAAGTCTTTAGTGAGTTGTTTAGAGAATAGTTTGGTAGTGGCAAGTCGTTGATGTTGTACGGTGCTGCTGAGTTGAAGTTTGATGCCATGAGTTTGTCTTCGTCGGTTGGGGAGTAAGGCTGCTTATCCATCATTCTTGTCTTGTCTGGTACTGCATATTCTATTACTTCGGAGTTTCCTATAACATAAACTGTATCTTTTATGAATATGGTAGTGTCTTTGTAAATATTATGAACATAGTCAGTAACGAAATCAGAAGGAAAAACTCGTTAGATTTTGAGTATGAATGTGATGGTTATAAGACGGGGATGATCAAAGATACAATGAATGGACTGTATGAAAGATGATGGCTTTATAGGATGACTGAAAAGGCAACTTAAAGAGAAGTATAGAAGAAGAAGCTTTCCTACGACCGTTTCCGTTCACAAGGGTATGGACAGTAGAATGATTAGGGCATTGAGTAAAAATGAACAAGTAAATTAACGATAGTTGTTAAGATAAGAAGTCAATTTAAAATAAACCTTATGCGAAAAGAGTAATAAATCATAATTCAACAGTAAATCATAACACATTAACACAGATTAATCAAGTTTAATATAAAGTGTCTTACCGCAGTTCGCACTGGTTCTGACTGGCGTGTTCTGATCCCACGACTCAACAGCGCTGTCATTGGATAAGCCGGGGCTTGACGTGGAATGACTCGAGTCTCTCGCACTGGATTCTGCACTCTCGAGCGACCCTACAGGAGATTATGATTTATTATGTATGAGTTATACCGTAATTGCTTTGTGTTCAAATCTTTGTAAAATTATGAGAAGAGGTTTCAGGGGAACGGAAACAAAGGTCTCTGATTAGAGTTCAAACAAATGCGGGACGCTCTTTAATAGACGAGTCGTAGATCTGTGGGTTGGTACAAATTATAATTTGGTACAAAGTGAAATTCATAATTACGAAAGCTCGTCTTCATTATCGTCGTCGGTAAAAATGTGTCGTATTTTATTGCAAAACTACAATAAAATACGACACATCTTTACCAGCAAGTTGTTACGCAGTAGATCTGTTTTCTAAAATAAAGAAGAGGTATTTTTATGCATCATAGTTTCATCAGTCAACAAGGTTCCAACTGCTACGACTCAGGCCTTCTCTTTGTGATAGGGGTGGCTCGTAATACATCTCGCTAGCCGAGAAGTTGGTATTTTATGTAATTTACAAAACATTAAAATTACCGTAATTTACCTGATACTTTTCTACACAGTTGCAGCTGTACTCTTTGTCCACTTTGTTGTAACAATTTGATTGCTTCAGACAAAGGTTTGTTTAGCACACTTTCACCATTAATAGTGAGCAGTTCATCACCTATGGCTAGTTTTCCACATTTTTCTGCTACACCACCTGCAATTTAAAGATCGAATTTATCACCACGGCTGAGCATGTGAGTTGCAACATTTTGTGGTAAAAGTAGGCCATTCTTTTTTATTATTTTTATAGCGGGTCCCCACTCTTGGAATTTCTCTTGATTCGTGGGTGCGTTTACAAACATTTAAACTCACACACACAAACAACCAAACCTGGAACATCTGTAGACCTTACAAATATTTTTTCCGTGCGGGGATCGAACCCGTGACACGCAGCGCAGCAGTCAATCGCTTAGCCACTGCGCCAACCGTACCGTCACCATGTCCCTTTTTTAATATTGAATTTCATTTCAACAAAGCTATTGTTTTAAATACAAAACTGATTATATGATTTTGCACTTGATTCTAAGCAGAAGATTTTGTTAAAAGAACTTTAGTTTTGTTAGAATGAAGTTCGAAATGCAAAAATAGGTTGGAAAGTTTAGCATAGACTTAAGTTAGTTATAATGAAATATTAAGGTCTTAAAAGGTAGTGTACAAAATATTTCTTAACTAAAAACTACTATACCTTCAACAAGTCCACTCAACAGAATAGGCTGCGTTACATCTTCACTCCCAGCAATAGTCAACCCAAGCGGTCCCGTTTCTTGCTTAATCAGCTCCACAGTAAAAACAGCCGTATTACCATTGTCATTGCTACCATGACTCCGTTCACTTTCCTTAGCACTATTGTTAGGACTCTCCGTATGATGGCCAGAATCTTCACCACTATGTACAACGGCTTTTATTTCAATATTGCTAAAACTTTGTAGAGTCAATTTGGCGTTGTTTTTGTGAATGTTCGACCAGTCTTCTGTAAGGTCGCGTTTACGGATTTTTAGGGTTATAATGTCTTCTGGTGAATTTTGAAGGATGTTAAAAGCTGTGTCCTGGAATAAAGGTTTTATATTAGAAATGTACTGTATGTGGAATGCCGACAATCGTAGCTTTTATGTCAATATTATTAGAAATTTGTTGCTAGAAAAGCTGTTGTATAAGTCGACGGGTCCTACGTATACTGGTGCAACCCGCAAAACAACAAAAACCGTTTTTTCGCATCAAATGCCTTAAAATTACCTTATAATTGTATCCTGTAAATTTTGTATTAAATTATCAAATAGTTTCAAAGTTAACAAACTTGTAAACTGGTGTAAGAGACATCATTTTAAGCCTCACGACAACCTACACTGGTGTAAGTCACTTGCACCAGTTTAGTTTGTCGTCCATGACGCGGCGCATGAGTGCAAGTGTACTTTACACCAGTAAGCGCGCGGCGACGCTGTAGAGAGTACGACAAACACTGGTGTAACTGCGATGCGTCTTAGTTTACATGGTCAATTCTTAAAAAAATGCTCGTATCTTGTTTGTCTTTAGTAACAGTGGTAAGAAATAATAACAATTAAGCGTTCATGAGGTCATTTAATGATAGATTTATACGAAAATAAGTGTAAACAGTAAATAATAAACACACCAGAAAATTACGAAGGTAAGTATCAGTTTACTTTTTAAATACTATAATGATAAACTTTGGGTTCTCTGATCAGTACCTATAACATTTTTTTTTAATTCATATAAGTGTAAGTTTTTAATTGGCACCAGTACTTAAGGTTTATATTGTTTACTCGCGTAGTTTCTATAGTGGTAAATTATAACGATGATTTGTACATATATTTGAAAAATAAAGAACACTATAATTTTGATTTATTTAAGATCCGCCTTCAGTACCATCACGCGAAATATGTGATGAATAGGACCTGAATGTTAAAATGTGCTACAGGACCACGGAAGCAACAGATTTGTATGAAAAAAAAAATGTACACTAATATTATTTTTTTAACTAATACAATAAATCGAAAAAGATATTTTATAATATGTTTTAGCAGCAATGAACTACATTATTGTTATACAGACTGTAAGGGACACCGACGCAACAACGGTTACTGTGTATTCATTACACCATTCCTAAACACGTGTTACTTACAAAACTGCAATACTTACACGGTCAAAATGTATGGATCGGCTGAAAAAAAATACCGATGATAAATTTATATGTGGAGGGGAAATTTATATCAGAATGATGTACTGAACACGTGCTATCCGTTTAGTGGCGGTGCCCCTTCTACCTTACACTATATCGTTTTGAGATTCAGGGGGAATATTAACCTACCTCCAAGTGCAGAATTGTTAGCTAAAGAGATTTATTTATTTATTAATATAGGTTTACTAACAGCTTCAAATATTATGTTGTTCCATAAGGAAATTTAACTTAATTATCTTAAAGGCAAACAGACTACTAAAAGGAGCCATTGAAAATAGCCAGCTGTATTTTCAATTTTATTGGTATGAAGGTGGAATAAGGTCTCTAAACTTTAATTCGGACATTTGTTGAGGCCAGAATCGAAATAGGATTTATATGTATTGCGGTTGGAAATTTAACGTGCATATTACCTATAGATTTCTTGTTTTGGTCGTACTCAAAATATGGCTGAGAGCACTCACTTAGTAATAGAAAGGAAACCCATTAATTCCCCACTATAGTGGACCCTAGCCTTCAAAATAGCGACAGCTAATAATGTAAATCCAATAACACAATCTTTTGTCTTCGTTTTTATGTCTAGTTATGCCTTGCCTTTGTTGATAACTGAAAGAAGAATTGCATTGGGGAACTTGTTATGTAGAGTAAGGTTGCCAGAGATTTATTTTATGCTTAATAATAAATCTGCGTTTGAAAAAGAGGCTTATGAAACTATGACTGAGAAGTAATAACACGTGGCAGTATACACAATGTTTCTCTGATGCTTACAGAAGTTTGATACCAACTGACAACAAAAATTTAAGGATCTTCAAGATCTTGCGGACTACACATTTTACTAATTATTTGAATATAACTCTGAAGATGTCTCTGAATAAGTAAAATGTTGAATAAGCCTAGTTTTCTTTTCTAAGAAGTTATTCCTCTTTAGGATATTATGTCTTTGTCATTTTCTACCATAACCTACTGTGATTGTTGTTACGATAGATAACTACTAGTATGTGACTCGACGACATCTTGATAATGTCGGAAAGACTGGGGGTCTACTCTCTTTCTCCGAAACGTAACTTCGGCAACGAACGAAAATTAAACGTAGTTACGTTTGTGACCTTATTTGCGGACGCACACAATAACATTTAATACATTCGTTCACGTTAATTGTTTGTGAATTCGAACTTCTTGTGTGCGTCCGCAAACGATATAGATTAGGGGCACAAACGTAACTACGTTTAATTTTCGTTCGTTGCCGAAGTTACGTTTCGGAGAAAGAGAGTAGACCCTCTGATTCGTCATTCTCATTACTCAGTTAATCACCCTTTCCGACTTTATCAAAGATGAAGAATTATAATAAGTAGTAAAATTAAGGTCTTTTATGTCTTTCCTACTTGATTTAAGAAAAATTTCTTATTATTTTAATAAGGCAAGGTCATTGATTTTCTTCATGTGTGATATATTAAATTAACATCCAAATAATACCGACGATTTACTAAGACCAGACCTTAATAAATAGGTTACTAATTGAAACAAACTTTTATTTTGACTTTTAAATATATATTTTTTCATTTACTGCTATACACATTCAAATATTTCTGACAAAAGAACCATGTAGAAAACTGTTACAAGTGGTCTTCCAGAACTAAGTAAACTGGTGCAAGTGTTTAAAAGTCGATATAAGAAGATGTTTTGTAAATATTATAAGCTTTGTATTAATCAATAGATAAAATAATGCATGTAAAAATGGTAATATCCTTATATTTTCCGCAATTATACATATAGGTAAGTACACTATAAACTGGTATAAGTGGTCACTTGTACCAGTTTACCGGTTCTATCATATTAAAGAAAACAAGCTACATCAATGCAAATGATGCTATTTTCTAAAGTTTTCAAAAATAAGAAAAACGTATTATGTAGTCTTCTTCATAAGATATTCAAATATAACATACCAAAATTTCAAATATTTCTGTTGATTTATGTCAAAACTACAAGCTTTAGAACCTTTAAACCGCTCTCCTGTACAATTGTGTTTTTGCACTTGCACTAGTATACGTAGGACCCGTCGAAGTGGTCTAAGCATTGCGCGTAGTCGATCCGAATCGTAATTTTAGTCATCGCCATCGCGATTATATAAAAAAAATGTTTTTATGCGTTAAGTATCTCTTAGTCTGTTTTAGTGAAAACGGACATATTTAAGAGGTGATCTTATTCGAACATTATTATGGCGGTTCGAATTGTGATTGACTAGTTATGAACTAAGTAAAATGCATGGTCATTGAACGGTAGGTATTTAGATCAACAGGACATATTTTACTCTTAATGATTTTCGATTATAAACGACGACCTAACAATTTTTGTGAAATAACTATACGACTTTGAGATTATTTCTGTAATTACTTATTCATGTTTATCTCATGTTCTTACTTTGAGTTAGCACTCCAAGTAGTGTAAACATTTGTGTGTGTTTAGATCTTACTTTGATCAACATAATTAATGCAAAAGTTGTTAATTAATTTATCTTGAGTATCTTTCTGAGACGTTAAAATTAATTGCCGTCACATTTTAAATTAATTAATTCTGTATGAGGAAAATAAGAGCTTTTTAGACGAAATCATATTACACTTACTATCTTTATATTTACGTAATTTTTACTGTTACATAGTAACATCATAATACATCTTGAGAGCGTCACATTGAAAGAATAATAACGAAACAGCAATAAAATCTAAACAATTAATTACCAATGATAAATTATGCAGCGGCTGTCCATTGATGGCTAAAAGTTGGTCTCCAGGTGCTAAGGCTCCACTCCGGTGAGCCACAGATCCAGGCTTGATATCCGATATCACCATGGGCTCTTCGTTGCTAAGCAGTTTCTGTTTACACCCTGTGGAAATAAATACTAGGTTACCAGAAGATCAGGAGAGACAAGTGGGTCCTTTTCTTCTTCTCTTTGGACTCACTTCAATGTTCACCATGTATGATAGGGATGGTCAGTTTGGCAGGTTAGTATGTGTATAGAATAGGCGTTCAGCCTGCATGTTTGCCTAGTACGTTAAATTCAGTAAGCGAATGTATTTACAGTCCAACGTACCATGACATGCCTTATGCACGTCTGTTTGGCTAACGCAGCCTGGCTGTGCTGCCATGTTGCTTAGCGTAGTATCTGTCAAAAAGACTTCGATGAACCTATCTTCAAAACAGTCATGACAGCCTAGTACTCTATCAGCTGCAAAATTCTAACTCTAAGTGAGTGAAAACCAGAAGAGCATGCATTAAAGAACAGACAAGATTTTTATAGCAAGGCCAAGATAATAGACAAAGAATGGGTATGAAACATGAATAAAACCAAAACAAATCAACATATAAAGCAAGATAAGGGAACCAACCTGTAATAGTAACGCCTAATCCCGCAGTAGTTTTTGCCAGTTTCACATTAAAAACTCCGCTGGAAGCTTCAATTGTGTTAGGCATACTGAATTCTACGTTCAGGGTCAAGTACTTAGGGTTGTGGGAATCATTCCTTCGCTGAAGGATTTCGTTAGCGACATCCACTGTTAGGTTCTCGTGGCCGTTGATTGACATTACCCTGTCCCTGATTTGAAGGCAGCCGGATCTGTAAAGAAGGTAAGGTGAAGATTTCTTGTTAGTACTAAGGAAAGTGATCATTCCAAAGCTAAAAAAACATATTTTTTCCTCCCGTTCTAGAAATGGCTATCTACAAGATTTCTTTAGATAATTGTTCCAGAGGCACAGAAGTGTAATAGCGCATTTATTTTGCCTGTAATGTCACTGCAAACCAACTGGGTAACACATTTACAATCGCAATCAGAAGGATACTAAAGGCTTCTTATCTAATGTTTGAAAAATTCGTTTGCTCGAAGCGTGAATAACGTAAAGTTGATTTTAGTAGAATAGTATTTTTTTTTAAATTAAATATATTATTAATCCGTAACATCGCATGGTGCAAAAAAAGACTGCAGTGTTACCCTTTAGGCCTATAGGGTTACACGGTAGTTCTTAAAAAACCAAAAAAAAAAAAAAACAGTCTACAATTTTGTACACGGATACTACTTCAATAATGAAGTTTCATATAACATTAAAAACCACTTACCTGTAAGCCGGTGACTGCGAAGCGACGTGAGATATCACCAACATAGCATTATCTTCGTGTACAGCTAGACCAGAACTCTGACCAGGAGGAACTTCCAGCTGTATGTTCAGGGATTCTGTTCTGCAGACCCCCATACTCATGTAGTTTTGTTGACTATCTGTTGGAAAATAACACAGTGTTATTGAGGCTGTTATTATGTTAGTACAGAAGGCGGATGTCTGTGGAGACCTTAAACTTATAGGCTAGCCTTGTGTTCTCTTGAAACTAGTAGGCCAATTTAAGTTTTAAGTGTTATAACAACTATGCAGTCGACTGTACAATTTTATAAGCACGGTAGGGGACCGTAACGTACTCACTACAACGCGAGGTTTAACTAGACTGATGCATGTTTTGCATAAAGAACGTTAACGAGGATGTAAGAAAGTTCTAAATGTAAAAACTGGCATAATGTTTTACACTAGGTTCAAAGAAAAACCTAGGTAATAAGCAGAAAATGCTAGTGAGTGTTTAGATTATTACAGTGTTCGCCGTATTTTCATACTAATATGTCCCAACAGTAGATGTATCTTTATAAAAGGCAAACAGCACTTCCCTAGAGGCAAATAAAGGAATAGTCAACACGTAACACAGAAATATTGCCTGGTCGCACAAATAGTTACAGTACAAATTCTTCCCTAAATTGTACTGTTGATAAAGCTCAAAATTGCACGTTTTTGACCATGATACGAAAACCACGAATGTCCTGGATTGAAATCCTCGGTATTTAGCGACACTACGTCAGCTCTTAACTAGGGTATTACGTGCTCCGTCCAAATAACATAATGTTTTAGACCAACGTGAGAGGGACTGCGAACAAACTAGGAAGTTGCAGGTCCTAAACAAATATGCGAGGAAGATATACTGTAGTATGTAGATGTAGATTTACTGCAGGGTTCCGTAGCCAAATGGTGAAAACGGGAATGAGTTTCTTACAATTATCAAGCTTACTCCGTCTGTCTGCTTGTCGGTCTTTTCTCTCTTTCGATCAATCTACCGATCTATCTGTCATTTTTTTTGTTGGTCTGTTTGTCAGACTGCATGTGGGTATTGTTATTTGGTCTGTCTGTCTATATATATATCGGTCTGTTAATCGATTTGGAGTGATGTTGGTCTATCTGTCGGTTTGTCTGCGGATTTATCTGTCACAGTCGCTTTTAGGGTCAGTTATTTTGTCATTTTCATATAATTACTATAGTAGCTATCATGAGCAGGTGCAAAAGGTATGAAAAGCAGGTAGTCTTCAACTTTGATAGTACGGGACTCTCAGCTTTTAGGGTCAGTCATTTTCTCATTTTCATATAATTACTACGGTAGCTATCCTGAGCAGGTGCAAAAGTTATGAAAAGCAGGTAGTTTTCAATCTTTGATAGTACGGGACTCTCAGCGTCTCACCCTTGCCCGGTTTTTCTACGGTACAAATTAATTATCCTATCCTAGCCTATCCTTTTCCCTTTGTTTGCGGAAAGTTTGCCTGATTTTGTTTACGATGACTCTGTTTGGGTTCGGTACTAATAGTGGAAGGGAAATGTGGTTTCATTAACTTTGTGGATTTTTGGTCTCGGCTTTGTAATTAATTGAAGTGCTGTTTTTGGTTTTTAAACTATCGTTTGTAGTTCCCTAACTGGTGATTAACTGGGCAGACTAATGATGTTGTTTTGTTCAGTTGTAGTTCCCATGATTGAACGACTGTTGACTAGTTGTTTTGAATATGTTTGAAGATGATGATTTGTATTTTTTTTAATACCTTGCCCCACACTAGGAATTTCTCCTGTATCATGGGTGCGTTTACAAACATTCAAACTCACATACACAAACATCCAGATGCGGAACAACTACCTGGAGGTCATTCAAATATTTGTTTCGTGCGGGGATCAAACCCGTGACCCGTCAATTATGATTGACGACACGGAATTGAATTTGATTAGTAAGTTATATGTTTAAACTTTCAATAGTTGAAACAATCTTTGTCTCGTATAGACAAAAAACCTTTTGAAAATCGTGTTGAAAGTTGATGTAGATATATGAAACGCTTTGGAAAGAATCATAAAGTGAAAAATTTCGATGTTTGGACATTTTAGCTTAAGTATACCTGGGTATGTACTTAAGATAAAATGTATAAACATCGTAATTTTTCACGAAAAACAAGAAAATTGTTTCCTGCTCTCTTCAAATAATTAAATAACTTATCGGTTGTTTGATACGTGAAGACTCTCTCGATTAATAAAATTACAGTAAGCGAATATCGAGTAGCGACGCAGTTCCTATACACTTGAGTTCAAGTATGGATAATATAGGATGTTTAATTTATTAAGCTGGTTTACTTTGATTCAATATAGTGGTCCCAGTAGAATATTTCAATTAGATTGTGCTGTTTATAGACAATGATTAATTAAGTTTTTTTTTAAAGATGCTAGCGCAATAATCGTCGGATTGATTAGTTCATTGACTGCCGTGTTGTTAGTTGACCTAAACTAGGTAATTAAAAACATTTTTGTTTGTGATGCTGATATTGCACTTTAGTCTGTGTTGAGTAAGTGTATTTTCGAATATGTTGATTTCTTAAATTTCATATGGAAAGGAGGTGACTGCTGAGATGAGAAGTATAGAAGAAGGAGATATTTTGCGCCGACCCCGAATAAATTGGGATACAGGCAGAAGAATGATGTTTATACAGGGGGTAACGGAAAGAGTATATACATACTTAAGGGTGTGATATAGACCATCAAACTGAACATGTTTCTCCATCGGACCAATATCGTCATAGAGAAAAAAAATATCAGCTACCCCATACATTTGGGTCGAATAGGTATTGAAATTTTGTATGGGGCAGCAGATAATTTTTTTGTTATTACGATGTTTGTTTGTGGAGAAAAATGTTCAGTTTGATGGTCTATAGCACACCCTTAAGTATATATATACCCTTTCCGTTACTCTCTGTATACTATGTTGTTTAATATACCTTCTTAACTCCCGGTTTTTGGAACACAAACGCTAGCTAACCTTAATCAGTATCATCATCAACAAACCCAAACGATTTTCTAGCTTTTATATGTGACGCGTCGCGACGCTATATATTTTCTAGCTTTTATATGTGACGCGTCGCGACGCTATATATTTTTCACGAAACCAGGTGTCAAACTTCCATGTACTAAATATGCTGCTTCTATTTTAACAAAATGCATCTACAAACCCACTTGAAAACACAAATTCTCTACTCCATCAAATGCCATTTTGCTCGAACCACCGATCGCAACTTCAGCACACAACTTCAGATCGATCTTGCTCATAATGATAATACAATTGATACCCCATCCAATATCTTACCATAATCGTCTTGTAAACCTAGTTTGGGCATCGAGCTCTGCCTGTAGTTTCTCTGACGATGCTTCTTGGCGTTCAACGTCGACGTTCCCGATATTGAATTTTCTGAAACAAAGTATAACTTTATAGCGATGGTATTTGCTGTGCACATTTTTACATGGAGTCTTGTCTTTATTGTTGTCTTTTTTTTGTTTTGTAGGTTTTAAATGGTTATTTAGCATAATTATAATTTGCCTGTAGTAGGTTAAATGGCCCACTGCTGGGATACAGGTCTCTTCTCTATGAGAGCAATATGTTTTTATTTCTGGGGCATGCCTCTTTTTTCACAATGTTTTCTAACGGGTAATTTTCATTTCTATTTTCACGAAAGAAACTGTTTACAGCAGTGTGTCCAACTACTGGTATTTCTAAATTGGCATAAACAAAACGTAACGGTTCCCTGAAGAGCCCACATCATATAAATCTGTATAAAATGGGTCCTTAGGGGGGCTTACACTTCCCTGTAACTGAAAAACTCTGGAGACTCGAATTTGTATAAATAAAAAGTGGTTCATTGTCCAGCACGCGTAGCATGACCACTGTAGAAACGAGTTTTGTCTACGGAAGAATCGACATAATGACAGATAGACAATGACAATGTGTCAGTTTGTCGATTCTTCCGTCGACAAAGCCCCTTTCTAAGGCGGTCATGCTACGCATGCAGGTACTACAGAAAGAAGTTAATATTATACAAGGTGTTGTTTTGCATCCTCGTCAAAATCCAGGAGGTTGTCACAAAATACATAAAAAATAAATAAAAATTTCGGTACTTAATTAGTAATAAATAAACGCAGATTTTTTAGGAGGTTGTTTAAGTTTGACGGTAATTCAGAATAAACCCGTTAACGTGGTTTAGGGAATAAGAAACTATCGAATAAACGTTTGATATTGTTTGTGGAAGCGCGGTTGGATAGGGCGAGAATCAGACGGACCGCGATTAAAACACGGGTGGTTCACACTTACCGATTTCTGAAAATAAGAAAAAAATAATAACTACCCATTTTATTATTGATTTGGGACGAGAATCATTAGCATAGTTACCTCCTTGAATTTGACGAGGATGCGAAACAATAGCTTGTATAACAAAGGTTGAGATGGCTTAACCAGCAGAAAAAAAGTATACATAATTGCCAGTGAGCTCGAAACAAGACTTGGGGTTCTGGGTACAGTTTCTAGAGTGAATATAACGAGCTGATTTAATGTGTGTTGTGGTATGGTATATTAGGATGTGTGTAAGTGCGCTTCGTTTGATAGGTATTTACTGAATGCGTTATAAAATTTTTGATGAATCTATGAGATATCTATTATCGTTACACAATTTTAACAAATATTAATTTATAACTGCTAGGAAATATTTTTTCATCGTATTCAAGTGTCTTAGTCGTATTTGCTCTAAAACTCACATCAGTACTTCTTAATTTTGGCAGCATCGATGTCCTAACTTCAAAAATAAGTAATAACTCAACCCACTCAAAGAGGACTTGACGGTAGAAGTCTAAACTGAAGTTTAAACTTGAATTAATGTACCTGCTCTGTACATTAGTGGGAGCATATTACAGACATCAGAACTTAAGCCTTTTGAGTTATACGAGCCAAGTTTGATGCTCGTATATTCGTTCTTGTTTGTCTCGGCTCAAGCCACGAGAGGAAATCTAAAGGATGTATGTCCAGAGTTCGTAAAGTTTTGAAGATGTTAAAACCTTTGCCGAAGATTTCCAGAGTGTTTTCTGGCTATGAAAATATTTGCGCGGAGATTTGAATGACCTTTCCTAGAATAAATTTTCTCGGGTTCGATGTTAATGCTTTACATCCATATTCTAAGAGCCAAACCAAATCCATTTTTGGATTTAGTCGACTGTATCACCATGACAACAGTTGAAAACACACATCAAATCTTATTCCTAGAATTTATTGGCCACAATTGGCGGTTCTTCGAATATGGTACCTCCTCCAGCTACCTATCTTTGTCAAACCCATAGTTGCATCCTGCCTCAATCAATGCTAAAGATGTCATATCTCACTTTAATCAATGATAAATATGTATATAATTAATAGTTTTCCGGTACTTTAAATTTGACAGATGAAAATTTATAAACAAACATGGCAGAACGTAGGCGTGTTCGACTTAAGTTTAGTTCATGCCTAAGAATACCAGTGTTAGTTGTTGTTGAGTTGGTTACGCTGATCTTTGCGAAAGAGGCATTTTGAGAAAGCGACATTTTGAGAAAGAGTCATTCTGCGAAAGCGACATTATGAGAAAGAGGTATTTTACTAAAAGTAGACATTTTGCGAAAGCGACATTTTGCGCCTGAGCCCTTCAAAACACGCGAAAAGTTTAAATTGAGAATTCAGTTACTACATTTTTATTGCCCGTTTATTTTTCAACAATAATTGTGTTTTGGTATACCTTTTACTTAGTCATCATTCTCTTGCCCTTATCCCAATTCATCTGGGGTCGGCGCAGTACGTCTTCTTCTTCCATACCTCTCTATTACTTGTCATCTCATGAGATACCTCCTTTCTTGCCATAATTATACCTTTTACTTAGTAACTTTTAAAAAGCCTTCCGCATTTTTATAAACACAGCTTACCCCAGTATACCTAAGGCAACAAGCTCCTGACTTGGGGAAGCTAGTTCCCAAGTTCGGTCATTCGGCAGGTTGCCTCAGGCTTGCGAAGAATTAACTCAGTCATTATTATACCTCCATAATTGCTTACGAAAGGTGCTATTGCAGAAATTCTAGGAGCAGGGAAAAGGTATTAAAGTTACTTCAGGGTATTTCGCCTCAAGTGTTTTGTGAATAATTTTCGAAATCCGTCCGTGCTGTTGCTGTCATGAATATCCATTTTTGTGGTTCCGGCGTTAAATTGTTGTGAATTGTGGCAAAATATATGTAAACGTTCATGAATTTCGTGAATACTGTACGAAGTGAAGAAGAAAATTGGATAAAAGGAACAGAATTGTAACAAAGAAACGTACAAATGCAATTATGTACTCTTTCTTCGCCCCATATTTTCCAGTATAATCGTGCTGAGTAAAATTAAAATTAGAAGCTAACCATCAGGTCAAAATGTATGCTGTTTAAGGCAATAAAAAAAATATGATTATCTACAAGACTAGTTTTTCATATAAACCCTAAAAATTAAAAAAAAAAATATTCATAGATATTTTAATAACTTTATATATTTACTTGTTTAACTGCCCCGTTGGTATCGTGGTCACACGCGCGACTGCTGAGCGTGGGGTCTTGGGTTCGATTCCCGGGTCGTGCAAAAAGTGCTATTGGGTTTTTCCAATAGTATTTTTTCAGTAGTTGCCCGGTGTTTGGAAGTTGGCGGTATGATACCCCCGTGCCTCAAGGAAAGCAAGTTAAGCTGTTGGTCCTGCGCCTGATCTCTCTCCGGTCGTGTCGGATTGCCGTCCCATCGGACTATGAGAGTGAGGGAACAAAGAGTGCACCTGTGCCTGCGCACACACTTGTGAACTATGTCATCTCTCGCGCCGATTGCTAATCTCCATCAAGATTGGCCGCCGTGACCGAAAACGGTCAAGAGGACTATACAGCACGATTTTTTAGTCACCGTCCAATTTTTTTCTAGGCATTATGTATCATTCAGTAACTCCATTTTTGAAAAAAAATCGATATGTGAATTTTTCATACGAAATCATTTTCTCGAAAAAATTATCCGCTCTGCCTGGTCACTAAGTTAAACGCTAAAAATACTACAATTGCCGCGCAAACATTCAATGGAAAGGGGGCGGCCAGCCCGCGTAGTTACCCAGCGCGTACCTACGCACGGCGCGGCGGTTTCCATGATATCTAAATATTTTTGTATTGAGTGATACTAAAAGAAAAAAACACGTATTCAATGGTTTTCGCCAAAGATTAAAATGTCTAAATTAGGACGGTGACTAAAAAATCATGCTGTAGATAATATGAAAAAGGGTGTGAATAGCTAGCTGTAGCTGAAAGGCTATTATTTTTCCCGCCATTGCTATCATTTTTTTTTTGTCCAGGACGATATAACTCGGAAACTTTTAGTTTCGGAGAAATATAGCAAAGTATCTGCAAATTAACTTGAAATATATCCATGTCCTGTTTAATATTTCATTTTTATTAATGTCTCTATTAGCACAATGGTTTGAGTACGCTACATTGAGTTTTACAGTAAAACGAGATTTCTAACCCAAAAAAAAGTCGTTTCCTAGTAATAATTTTTGCGTAGGGTTACTTAGTTTGACGTACAGAATGCTTGATTAACAGCTTTGTAAAGGGTTTGTTTACAACTTGTATATAATATATGTTTACTTGTTTATATAATTTGCTAGCGTACATAATGTAAAGTATTTCATCTATATATCTTTCTGTTTTATCATGACATGCTGCGCCGACCACAAATAAATTGGGATAAGGGCAAGAGAGTGATGATTATTATCTATTTCTGTTTTATCATAGTTGAAGTGATAACTTCTTATGGGAGGATAAACCACTTCGTAACGTAACGTGTTACGGCGCCACTCTGTCTGGCTTCCCTTTCTCTCACGCATACGGCAGCAGTAGGCAGGCTCTTTCAATTTTAAATAGTTCAACTTAAATTAGTTTAAAATATCACTTCTGTCGAGCGTCCCGAGACGCACACGATTTTTTGTCATGTTACTTGTATCAAAATACCTATAACTTATAAATCCTAGTCTCTTATCTCTTGTTTAAGCCTTAAATCTAGAACATTTTGTCTATGCTTACCTCTAGTAAACCTCCCACAATGTCCAACAACATGTCTGGGCGCAACATGGAGCCTCGTGAACCCCCCCTCACAGTTCTCCAGGTAGCACATCACTTCTTCAGCTGTATAGTTGTTCCCGTCGATGACATGGTCGTCAAACGCTAGGATCTGGTCTCCGGGGTGGAGGGCACCGCATCTAGAAAGAAATGGATTTATTAGGAATTGGATGGTTCTCAAAACGGTGAAGGAAAACATCGTGAGGAAACCGGCATGTATCAAAACTAAAACTTCAAAGACATGTGACATCTACCAACCCGCGCTAGGCCCGCGTGGTGGATTAAAGCCCACTCCATCTCATTGATAGGAGGCCTGTTTTCCAGCAGTGGGAACATTATAGGCTGATGATGATGGATGGTTCTCTTGTTTACTTGTATCTTTACGAACTATGATAATAGATTCTGTGTTAAAAATAATCATCAAAATGGCGGTAAGTTTTATCAGCTCTACGCTTGCTTTGCAACTCGTGGAGATATTATGAATATTATGATAATATGATATTTTGAATTCTTCTGGTCACTGTTAAACTTTTCGTTACACCTACTCTTTGACGGTTTTTGCTTGAAAAATAAGGGTCGAAATATCCTCGAGAAACCAAAATATTTTCTTCTTTGACATCATCATTATTGGTGCCCTAGTCCCCCTAGTAGTAGTAGTGGGTAAAGCCCCCCCCCCCCATTTAGCGCCATTATTTCTTAGTGACTGTTAAATATTTGGATACAAATGTTGGTTAGTCAGTAAGCTCAACCTAAACCAAAAAGTCGTAAAGAAAAGCCACACAGTTTTATCGCAGAATTAACTTTGCCCCAAGAACAAAAAGGATACAATACTTGAAAAATTCGCAATGCGCCTGTACATCTGTCTATCTAGGCTTAGTTGAAGCCCAGTGCGATCTCAGGGCTTACTAGAAGCCTAGGTTTGCAATCAACGGCTCTAAATGGATCTCTGTGTGTATTACGTTTAGAACGGTATTTACATTGAACAATGGAATTATTTGTGAGATTGCGGTTTTGAAGAGGATAAAAGAATAATAGAAAGTTATTGATTTTCATTTTGGACTTTAAACGTAGGTTGGTCGTTGCGGTAAAACTTTCGATTTAATTGTTTTTATTAGTGAAGAATCGAGTCAAAAATAAAATAGATAAAATAATAGCTGTAAAAAGTAATGATAAAAGATAAGATGTAAGAGTTGATTTTAGTGCCTATACTTTCATTTGAGATTTAATTTCCAAACAAATACGTAATGTAAACGTTTTGGAAAAAGAACTTTTATACCCACGCATAAAGATAAGGTTTCTTTGCTACTATTTCATTAGTTTTATGGCTGATACTAGTCAAAACAAATTTGAAATAAATACATTAACACAAGCACAAAGTTAGTATTCGCTTTAAAGAAATAACATCAACAGAGATTTTAATAGACTTTCCATGCGTTGGTCAAAATAATATTCGTTACTTCGAATTCTGCTTCCATCAAACAAAACTCTAGCCAAAAGCAAATTGGGCTCACAGAATTAAGGATCCGAGCACTCATCAGTCTGTGTTTTGAGCGTAATCAATAAACCAGCGCTAGCGTCTAAATTATGCACCAAAATGACTGAGTCAAGGAAGAAATTGCTAGCCAACGAAAAGCACATTATATCATCATCTACCTAGCCTTCTCCCATCTTTGTTGGGGTCGGGTTCCAGTCTATTACATGAAACGACTGCCTATCTGACCTCCACAACCCAGTAACTGGCTAATACGATACCTTACCCCTTGGTAAGACTGGATGTCAGACTTTTGGCTTCTGACCTCGTAACTACTGTCAAAGATCTACAAATGACAGCCGGGACCAACAGATTAACGTGCATTCCGAGGCACGGAGAAAACTCAGTATGTGATTATGGTCACCCAACCAGGGACCAACCTCGGCAAGCACGGCTTAGCCTTAGAGATCGACCCGTGAGGCTGTTATTATTTAGCCACGAGCTCCTCCACAAAAACACAAATTTCATATGTTATGAAAGTATCAGAACTACCAAAATTTTTTAAACCAACAGAAGAATCGAAGAGAAGAGAAGATCTTGCGACTTCATTTAACTGTTATCATAAAATAGAAAATTAACTGTTTCTAAAGAGTTTAAGCAATCAACAAAGTTTTCATCTTACCAGCAGCTCTGATTCATAAACAAATTACAAAGCTATACAATAAAAGTTATAAACTATTTTAATTCAAGCAAAATGAGTTTCTTAAAACATTAGCTGAACTTTAAAGTGTCTCGCAATATTATTAAAGTGCGAAGTAAGTAGTTTAGCGCCCTCTGGTGGTAGAAGTTTATAATTAATGTCAATTATGTACTTGAAGATGATGCTTTTAAATAAACAGGAGGATAAATTATAGATTTTTATTTTGCTTGGATTGCACGTTTTTCAAAGTCAAGGGATAATTTAAAGATCTTTTAACACCTTCAACGCCACCGAATAAAATAATTTTCCATTTAGGCCATGACGGAGAATGTTGGGCTACACCAGTATGTTCCGTTCGGACCGTGGAGGCCAATAGTGTCCGACAGTCAGAGTTATGTTTAAACGTCTCTTCTGAGCTGTCGGTCAGCAATACAAATTGTACGCAGCATGACCCGCGCGGCCTCCTAGAACAGTGTAATCACATCAGCACTCTAAAAAAATATGTTTGTTAAAAAGTAATGTCTCTTTTTCTGGTAATATTCTCACAAAATGTTTGTGTTAAGCATTACTAATTAATTTTTACGATATTATGGAAAAATTTAGTGTCCGATTTATAGAAAAAGTATGATAGTAGAAATATAACTCGGTTTTATTGTGTTCAAATATGAAATAGGAAAAATAATAACACAATTAAACTTAATTATATGTGCTCATGCGAAACGGAGAGCAGCGGTGGCCCAGTGGTGGCAGCCCCGACTTACGAGCAGTAAGCTGTGGGTTTGAACCCAGGCAGGCGCATTACTTTGTTTAATTTATTTCATCAACGCTGCTCTCAAAAACGGTGAAGGAAAACATCTTGAGGAAACCGGCATGTCCTGGAACTAAAAATTCGAAGACATGTGACATCTACCAACCCGCACTGGGCCCGCATGGTGGATTTACAGCCCACTCCCTCTCATAGAGAGAAGGCCTGTGTCCCAGCAGTGGGAACATTATAGACTGATGTTGATGATGCGAAACGGTCAATGTTTTTTCATATATAGTAGGTAAATTAGCATAAATCAAACAGTACTTTTTTAGTTTTAGAAATATTAATTATTAATCATTCCCTGGAGCAGACACTTAATTATCAGTAATTAAAGTTAGGTCAATGTTATTGACGCCCAAAAGATTATCAAAGAAATAATTAAAAAATAAACGTCTTTAAAAAAACATTTTAATTATAGTCTGATTATAGTCGTAACTAAAGCGCTAAAAGTAAAGAATGAAATATCTGTATAGTTTGAATTTTCACTTTAAAAAAGTATTAAAACATTATACCATTATTCCTTAGTCAATGAACTTAACAAGGAAACCCCAAAGGGATGCTCACTAAACCCTGCTACTCGTATCGGAAAGTTACATTTTTCTCTAAGCGACTAATGGAATGTAATTAATTTTTCTTTCCTCTCTAATTGATTAAAATAATCGCACCGGAGAATTGGGAGTTGGAATTTTCATTTGGATTAAAGACTGGATTCTGGGAATCGACTTAATTTTATTATTTTTGGGCTTTTCCAGTGAATAATGATTCCAAGAAGAAATAACAGTAACTCCGAAAACCTTTATCGTTCTTAGGATCGAGACCTTCTTCGGGACCATTGCTGTATGGTTCATTTGATGAGAAATCGAAATATTTAGTGAGGTAGGTACTTGTAATAAAAATCATACCCATCTTTATTATTACTATTAATTTACTATTTTTAATTTATTAACTAACTATTTATGACATTTATTTAGAGATCAATTAATTATTTGAGTTAGGAAATTTTTATGATTTTGTTAGATTAATTTATGAAATATTTTATAATAATGATAAATAGTGTATTATATATCCGTGTGTTTGTAGTCTAAGACGTGTTGCTGTATGTTCAATTTTATGATCCTTTGTGATTGAAATAAATGATTCTATTCTATTGAATTTAAGCAGCTGTGTTATAAATATGGAAGTGGGACGATACAAGATTATGTTGTGTGTAATTGGTTATATAATTATTTTTACGCACTAGTGTTTTTGGTGGCTAGGGTTGTATGTCTGTGTATATCATTGGTACCTTACATATTTTTACTCAAACTTTAGTGTTTGTGGTTAAAACTAGAGAACAGAGTTAGTGTCGAGACTTAGACTACATTAGGTGTCCCTATTTCGTTTTCCCTTATTTATTCAAAATAATTTCATGAAATGACATCGTTTTAAAAATTATATACTTATATTCACGGACAGCCAATGGTCAGTCTACGATTGGTATAGAGATAAGTATTAAAATAATAGGAGATGAAAGTTTATATGGAAGTTTGAAAAACCATTGAGCGTACGGTTTGTGAAATTGATTATCTTTTGAACTTATGCTTAAGTTATAAATTCTTTTGTTAAACGTGGCTTGAAAGGGTATCAAAACACCTTTGCAAAAACTACTCACCCTGAAAAGCAAAGAGCATGACAACAGCATATTGAATCTATTCCTTTTTAAAAATACAATTGGGTATTGAACCGCTCTAAGACATCGTAGGTTGACAAGGGTCAAACATCCCTTAGGCGCGAAGGGTTTTCATAGAATGACGAATGAAGATTCATGCTATTATTTTTAAATTCACTGCAGTATTTTTCTAAGAGGCGGGCCATTTTTTTGGGTTTGTCATGTCATTTTTTATGGGATTGGTTACTCCAAAAATAAGGTATTTCTTTCCTAGAACTCGAGCTCAGGACCTTAAGGCCATTTGATCTAATGAGAAGGTGGACATAACCGCTTTCAGTTGTATTGAAAAGAGATTATATTACTATAAGCCTGAAGAAAACGTCAACTTCAAAACCACAAATTGAATTCGAAATCTCCGATATAAGAAAATTCTCAGAAAAAACCTGGATAAGCAGACTCGCTATGGAACTTAAATATAACTTGCGACATGTGTGTATATTTTCTGCTTAGCCTTTCGGAGAATAGCGTGAAAACATGTGTATCTGACGCGGAAATATCAACACGAGATAAAAATCATCTACTCCAATAAATAAGAAACGTGAACATCATGTTCCCTTTACTTTTTCTGCCTCGTATCAAAGAGCAGTGAGCTGTAACTAGGCTAAGCCGATATCTTGTAACCAATTTAAATATCGATAGCTCATCAGTTATGGTCCTCTCACTAATTATGCAGTGGCGCGAGACTTCCACTTTAGCTTTGTTGATTAATGTGACTTCTAGTAGATGATAGGGATGTTTTTAGTAAACTTGTAACATAATCTAGATGCATATTTTAGGGTGTTGTTTTATGATAATTACGCAGTATATATGCGCGAATGGATAAAATAAAGACTGAGTACATAAGAGGAAGTCTGAAAGTGGCGCCGTTGACTGAAAAGTTGTGTGGAAATCAGTTATTGTGGTATGTACATGTGATGCAGAGGAATAAGGAAAATGTTGCGAGGAAAACGTTGAGTATGAATGTAGGCTATATAGTCCGGGGAATTTACGCCGAAAATTAGGCTAACATTGCATTAATTAAAAACAGCGATTTTTTTCATTGAATGTGTAGGGTATGGACAGGAGAGTATATTAAGTTGTATCCCGCGAAAAGTTCACCTCCGCGTATATGTTTTTTTTAAGCAAACGTCTAATATGTATATAACTTGGTGGAAAAAAATATAAACAGGTATGTATATTTGGAGTATTTGTAGAAGAGATTGAGTACTACAAGCAGGTCAGAAAATTAAACATTTTCGTCCACGGAACACTCGTTTTTTTTTTAAAAATCTTATAGTTTGACTTCGTACTTAAGGCAAAAATATTAACAGGACAAAAATAGTGCTAAAATGATTTATATCACCATGTCTAACTATTATTATGAAAATTAAACAAATTCTGCTCCGGACTTCACAGAAAATCAAGAAAATCAAAAAATCTTAAATACTACTTACGGCAAAAATGTAACAGGATTTAAATTCATTTAATAATGAGAAATATATAAATCCAAACCTTAATCCCCCAAAATTAAACAAATTAGAGCGATAATTAATATTGTCAAAGTAAAAATTAAATTACGATGCACGGTGTCAGCGCTAAGCAGCGTGCGGCGTACGGCGTGTGCTAGTGTGCGTAAACAAGATAAGCACTGCGTTCGTTGTGTGCGTATGACTGTGTTGTCGTTTGAGTCGGTGTTTTATTGAGTTACGCGATTGTAAACCTTATTTCTATTACGGAAAGATCAAATTTCTATGAAAGTGCTGCGCCAAATACAAGAATAAAGCTTGCAGACGTATTTTACGTAAACATTAATTGTTTTTTTTTTACGATTTGCTTTAAAGTGTTTAATTTTCGTGTAAATAGGTTAGAAATAGCCTTTGGATGAAAGTTAAACTAAATTAAACCCTGTTACCTTTTTGCCTCAACCGCTATTGTAAAAAAACTGGTAATAATAACTTCCGGTAGTACAATTTGTTTAATTTTGTTTATTGGCGGTGTAATATATTAATTTAAGTTATTTTATGTAAAAAAACCGCTGTTTATATTTTTGCCTTAAGTACAATCCAAAAATTTCGTAAATGTTTTTTTACCGTAATTTCCGTGGACGAAAATGTTTAATTCTGAAAAAATATATTACTGTCACCAATTCTTTACCTAAAGTAACTAAATTTGTCCTGTTAACTTTTTTTCCCATGTTTTTATTCACAAAAACGTGTTTTCGTCTTTTTCAGCTTGATCCGGTCTCGGAAAATGTTTAATTTTTTTTTATTATTTGAAGAGCTAAGGTCAAGTACACGATTCAAGAAAAAAATCGCTGTTTATATTTAATGCAGGGTTCAAATCTAAAAGCCCCGGACTAATAAGAGTAGAAGAAGACCAAAAAAACGACTGATGAACTGTGTGAGGATGATATGGGAGACAAAGCAGGTGACTGTTGAAATGACGAGTAATGGAGAAGTATGGAAGAAGAAGACATGCTGCGCCGACTCCAAATAAATTTAGATAAGGGCAAGAGAATGATATGATGATAATGTTTCTGTAATAATATTGTTTGATCTTTAATCTGTCATGATAACGAATGAAATAATTAGTTATACATCCTAAACTTGAAATTAACAGTAAAATATGGTACGCAAAGGTAGGTAAGGTTTACGAATGAAGTTTTTACTTAGATTACGTCAGTTAGTTTTGATACTAAAAAGTTTACAGATCAGAATAGGTTACTTAGTTAATTATGTGGGTTATGCAAGCAACATTCTTAAAAGAATTGCTGTATGTCTCCTCGAATAACTGATTCAATAAGAAGTTTTTATAAAAACAAATCTGTATGGTGTCGGATCTGTATGGTGTAGGACGCAAAGAATGGCACCATTTCATATCTTCCCGTGGGTGTCGTAAGAGGCAACTAAGGGATTTGCCAGAAAATGGGCAGCAGCGTTCTCTGTGCTTTTGTAACAACCGTACTGCGATCGCCAACCCGCCTGCCAAGCGTGGCGATTATGGCAAAACCCCCCAAAACGTCAATGTGGCGACACTTGGGGGAGGCCTATGTCCAGCATTGGACGTCTTTTGGGCTGAAATGACGATGATAATAAAAACAAATAAATATAAAAAACAGTCTTACCTGTCACTTATACTGGCCGGCAATATACTATCAATATAAATAGCATTACAGGTTCCAACCCTCTGATACGTATCGGATCCTGAACTGTACACGTCATCAGAAGAACACCTCTGATTCGTCAGGAACAGGCCCAGGTCTTCATTGCAAGGCCTCTCGATTTCGATGAGAAGAGGACCAGTGGCTAACTTGACAGATTCCATAATTGAAACGTCGTATTCTATCGTTAGACTGGTCAGTTGTGGGCAGTTTTGGAGTATGTTGTGGACTTCGGATAGGGTTTTGTTGGTTAGGGAGACCTGGTAAGAAAAATTTGCCCTTTAGTTATTTTTTGAAACGTTGCTCTGCACTACGAATTTTTGCGCAACCATGATGACAGTTAACATCATAGTGAGTAAGTAAGTAAGTCATACAAATATTTGTATGACTTACTTATTTACTACTCATGGGGATCGAAACCGCGCCAATCGGTCCGCCACTGCGCCAACCATGCCGTTAAAAGATTATCAAGTGTTTCCTGAGTTAATTATTTTCTCTTGTCTAGGTGAACTTGATAATTTGAGACTGGCATCTCTGGCATTTCCTATTGAGTCACGGGTATTTTTCTATGCATATGCATGAACGAAGAGACTACGATATTTTTAGTTCTTTCACAGTTATATTACCTCTGACGGCATTAACCCAAAAAAACCTTATTGCAACGATCTTAGAGATCGCTGTGATTGTGATTGACTTGACTGTGTGTGCTTACTTGGCAGAAAGCACACGGTAAAAGTAACTTTATTGTAATAAGACTTCGGATAACCGAGTTTTCGAAAGTAACACAAAATCGATGGGAAATTAAATGTGAAAAGACTGTGTCTACTGTGACGCTATGGAAGTCTTCTGTGCTGACTCGGAGTCCATGGAGCAATGAGATCATTCACTAAAAATATCACAGACTAGAGATTTGATGAAATGTTAACAAAGTAAAGTGAGTTCAATACGATTGTTCCCAACGAGAGGGAACAATCGGTTCAATACTGTTGAATTTATTTCAAAGCAAAACTTACGTGATCAACCTTCAACAGCCTATCCCCAGGTTTAATCCTCGACGTGTTATACGCAGCACCACCAGGCCGGACATGGGTCACCACCAGCGGCTGAGCATCCAAAGACCGGCTGTTCAGTACCAGATCAGCACTAGGGGCCGAGTTCTCCGGTAGACCACCTCTAATCGTGATACCAAGGGAACCGTTGATCTTTTCGACAGGAACCTCTGCTAACTTCGTTGTGATGTATAATGAATTTTGGGATGCTGAAACAAAAGAAGATAAGTAAGTGTCTCTGAAGCATAAAAGCATAATTATTAATAACGTGTCCACTGCTGGGGCAAAGATCTCTTCTCTGTTAAAGAGATCAAGCCATATCCATCCCGCAGGCCCTGTAATTATGTATGAGTAATGGTTGGTGGATCTCACGTAGCTTTGATTCTTGATTCCAGGATATACTGGTTTCCTCACGATGGCTTTACCGTTTTGAGAGCAGTGCTGATGAAATAAATTACACAAAGTAAAGTTTTACTGTACTTTCATTAAAACGAATGGAAGCCTAACCAACTGTGGCCATGTGCGGACCGCTGGAAATGTTGAAAATAAAAGAAGTGAAATGTTACCGCGGCGGGATAATTCGTCCGTAGTTATAACTACATAGACAACTACTTTACTTTATGAGAATGGACTGTATTATCTTGTACAGATGCAAAGTTAGACAGCCTGAATTTTAGTCGAGCCGATCACCATACTGTTATTTTTTTAAGTTTTCCCGCACGATTACAACAAGTAAAATAATATGAAAATAGAAATAAAAAGGGAAGGGAGGCCTCTGTCCTGCAGTGGGATAATATAGGCTTTTTATTAATAATATAAGACTAAAATAATTATGGAAATAGGGGAGAAGAAAAACAAAAATATACCAGAAATATGGAACCAAGTAAGGAGTCAAAAGAAAATAAAATGGCAAGGTGATAACTTCCATTCTATGTATGTTACCTTCAAGATTGTTGTGGGTTATGGAAGTTGTATACAAAATATTTCAATGTTATAAGCATACTCCATGTACGCAACACCACACTAAGCTCCAAAACACAAAACTGACGTTGGTCAAAAAGCCGCTAAGCTGAAGTAGGACTGATCTGGCCATAACTGCCGTATGCCCGACGAGCTGTGGGTCAAAATAACCACAATGTGGAGCCCTGACATAGCCAGAAGGCGACGCGGTAGACCTCGCAGGAGATGGCGGGACGAGCTGGACAGAACCAACGACCGGTGGTCCATATTGGCCCTGGATCGAAGGATTTGGAAGTCATGGGAAGAGGCTTTTGGCCAGCAGTGGGATGACAGGTTAACAGTAACAGTATAAGCAGACTACTTTTAGAACAAGAAAAAATCTGAGGCAGATAGTCGGTACCAAAAAACGATATTAAGATTATTTAAAGGACTTAAATGGGAGTCAGTTGTCATACGGAGCTATTTATGACACCTAAAGAATCTAGCGGACAAGTCAATGGGTAGGATGAGCACCATGAGCTATTTCTGTGCTCATCCGACGTTGCATCGGAAGTTCTTGCTCAATGTGACAGGTGGCGCTATATATAGCTCTTCTCGGGATGTTAGAATTTATTTTAATTACACGCTATAGATAGCTTCATTTGATGATTGTAGCATTGACTGAAGTGTAGTGGCGTCTTCTTATTTTGATCGCCACTTTAGGAGCTTTGTTAGGTCTAATTAGTAGATAAGAATTGGTTATTGTGATTTTTGTTGAAAACTATGGTTAACTACAATTTGTTTTTTTTTCCTTGTGTGTGTGTGTGTTAATTTGTGTTTATGAAGTGCAATCTAATTTAAGTACAAAATTTACAAAAAAAAAATCTTTTCAGTGACCTATTTTATTTTAAAAGACAAAGCAAAATATTGACTAATACTGCGACTGGCTTTAAGCCAATTTATTTGGGATCGGTGCAGCATGGCTTCTGCTTCAATACTTCTCGGTTGCTTGTCATCTCATCAGACACCTCCTGTCTCATTTAATCATCTTAATCTTTTTAAATCTTTGTCTCTTTAACCACCATTTTTTTCACATTTTCATCACCATTATTTTGTATATATATATCTACCCATAATATTTTTAGAATCTATTAAAAAGAAAGGCAACTTTTAGTTTTTAAGTTAAGAAAAATTATTTCATAAATTATACGACTAAATTTAAAAATACCATTCGTCTTCTTAAACAAAATAGATGAATTCTAAAATTATCCAGACTTAGAACTTTGCTTAGCAGGATTAATGACTACGGGAGCAGAAAGAGGTGTGTCACTAGCAAAATGAATTGTCGCGTTGTCTTGTGCGAAATGATGTACGATTGCAAACGGTTTAATGTTTGTTTTAGTTTCAATTATACTTGTGTAAACTCACTAATATCTTCTTCAACATTTAGGTACGGAGCTTACAGGTTTTTGTGGAGATGTTTGACTAGACGTTGCTAGTGGATTATTTATCTGGATCCTTGTGATGGATTACGGACCACTTTGTCTCGAAGAGAGAAGGCTTATAACAGCAGTGGAGCGGCATCAGTTGTGTAGAGGCTGATTATTTATTTTACTATTTTTGTACACACAGTAGAAAACACAGGAAAAAACATAAAATATTTGAGTACAAAGCTTTTTCATACGAAATTTCTGCCAGCAGACCTGCAAAAGGAGAAACGAAAAAGAAAAGTAGACGATAGTGTGTGAGAGAATGCAGAGAAAAATGTGTTTAAATGCCTTACTTACTACACCTATGTATGTTTGTTTTAGTTTCGGTTACTTGTGTAAACAAACATATCATTATCTTCAACATTTACAAATTTGAATAAATGTGCTGACATTTACCTGGTCATTTGTAGTAATTTAATTGTTGGAAAACGGAAAAAAAAATATCCCATATCTTCCCGTGGGTGTCATAAGAGGCGACTAAGAGACTTGCTAGAGAATGGGCAGCAGCGTTATGTGTGCTTTTGTAACAACCGTACTGCGATCGCCAACCCGCCCGCCAAGCGTGGCGATTATGGCAAAACCCCCCTAGTCCAGTCATTACGTACATTCAAAAAAGAAAATGAATTTGCGCTTCTAATTTTTTAATATGTTGTAGGGGATACCTAGAAAAGCTTAACTTGAGATTGTCGACCAAGCTTTCCTAGGAGCTTTCGCCGCCATGTTGAAAAAAGGGGTTAAATTTGTTTCTCGGTAATAACTCGGCTATCCGATGAGATTTCGAAAATTTTTGTAGGACACTTTTTGTAGCTTTCTTTGTGCTCTACAATAACGCCTGAATCATTTTGTTTTCAATTCCACAATTTTTCATATTTATTAAGACCCAAAGAAAAAAAAGGAAAAAACAAAAATTGTGTCCTAAATTTTTGACTTTATCGATCGATAATTATCTCGATAACGATGCATGATACGCTAAAAATGATTCAGGCGTTATTGTAGAGCACAAAGAAAGCTACAAAACGTGTCTTACAAAAATTTTCGAATCTCATCGGATAGCCGAGTTATTGCCGAAAAACAAATTTTAAGCGTTTTCCAAGATGGCGGCGAAAGCTCCTAGGAAAGCTTGGTCGACAATCTCAAGTTAAGCTTTTCTAGGTATCCCCTACAACATATTAAAAAATTAGAAGCGCAAATTCATTTTCTTTTATTTGCCTTTTTTTCGGACGAAATGACTGGACTACCCATGTTATGTCAATGTGGCGACACTTGGGGGAGGCCTATGTCAAGCAGTGGACGTCTTTTGTCTGAAATGATGATGATGATAGAAAAAAATATCTAGTAACGTTTTAAAGATGCATGACAAAATATTAAAATATATAAATATGTGTACAAAGAATATGCTTCTTTATAATAAGAACTAGCTAATATGTATGTTATTATTTTCATTCGAATACATCGCCTTTGTACTAGGATTTCCTTTCTCAATGTTATCCCAATGGCCTTTTGTATTTAAAGCAATAACTTTGTACATACTGTTACGCTAGGCAATATACTCTGTAACTGGGTCGTTGACACAATACAGTGTAAATAATGTATGAATAGAGATTGAATATAAAATTGCGCTGTGATCATTTTGATGCAGATTTGGGATTAAATAAAATATTCTGACCGATTTCATGAAATATTATAATGGATTCTGCCTAGCCTTTGAACAATCATGGTCAGGTTCGGTTTCCAGACCGACCCACTGCATATCTGACCTCCAAAAAGCAGTTACTTTAATTATGAGAATCGTAAGACTTGTTGTCAAACTTTCCGGTTTCTACAGATACTTCTTCCTGGTTATGTGTAACGACTATGAAAACCTTTGAACTGACATGTAAAACTAACGGCTTTACGAGTTTTCCGAGATACGGAATAGAAAAAAAGAGCTGCTTGAAGGACTGGAATGAAGAGAACTGTTGACTAGTTATGATAGTAACACCCATATTCTAAGAGCCAAACCGAATCCATTTTTGGATTTAGTCGAACTATTCGAATTATTTTTCTATTCTTATAAGAATAGAAAAATAATTCTAGGAATTCGATTTGGTGCGTGTTTTCAACTGTTGTCATGGCAATACAGCTACGTTACTTTTTTAAGAAAAAAAGGTACCTCCTCCAGCTACCTATCTATCAAGCCCATAGTTGCATCCTAATTCAATCAATGCTAAAGATGTCATATGTCACTTTAATCAATGTTAAAGATGTAAATAATTAATAGTTTTTGCTTGGAGGCGTGGTTAGGCCGACTTAAGTTCAATTCATGACTATTCTACCAATGTATAAGACTCAATTCATCTTTCTACCTATTTCGTACCAGGAAAAGGATACAAATAATAAACACGTTAAGATTATCATTATTTATCTTTAACAAAATCATCGATAGAGCAAATCTAATTTAACTATTCCGAGAATTTTCTAATATCCCAAAAGTCAAACTCCCGAACATTAATATTAAGACGGCTATCCTAATCCAATACTGAATGTTTTATTCCAGGAATTTCTTGAATAAAGTTCTGTCTTTAAACTCATTATGTAATCTGTCAAAATAATCTAGAAAGCACTTAAAATAGGGAACCCAAAATTACTGGCTATAATGGCGTATTTAATTTCATATCTGACAATCCCTGTTAAGCCGACATTGGATAGGGAAGAATTAAATTTACCGATTGTAGAAATGATACGAATATCTCGAATTTAGATTGACTGAATGACTGGATTAGTGGTAAAATGTATCTTTTTAACCGACTTCTAAAAAAGGAGGAGGTTCTCAATTCGGATGTTTGTATTTTTTTTTTATGTTTGTTCGCGCATAACTCCGTCGCTTGCCAACCGATTTGAAAAATTATTTTTTTGTTTGAAAGCGTATACTTCCCAAATGGGCCCATATGCTTATTAACAACTTCAACCTTGCCCATATCATAATATCTATTTAATTCTATATTACTTATAACATATTCAACCATATTAACAATCATCATACCATACTGATTTTGCAGATACAGACCAACATTCTTATTACCCATAGCAAATAAAGTAAAAAAAGGCATCTCCCCATACTTAATATCATAATTCGAAACACCAAACTTCCAAGACTCCTGCTGAATAGAAGAACCACAATAAATATACTTCATAGAACGCCCCGGCACAGACATAACACTTCTAACAGGTGGCCCACGAGGTGCCACATTACGACGAAATCGCCGACGAGGTCGCCTCATCTTCCGACGATAAACATATCGTCTCTTGCGAACAAAAGGGCGTCTCCTCTTCCAACTTCGGTACGCACGTGCGTACCGCCTCCCAAAACGGTTCCAAGGCACTAACAAATAATAAACGATTCTTTAAAGCATCATCCATACTATCATCCAACTCATTAGACACAAATATAATTGGACCTTTGAATGCCAACAACATATCACATTCACACTTAACAGGATAAGCATACTTTCGGCCTTCTAACAACCGCTTCAACATACTAGGTACGCAAAACTTATAAGAAAATTCTTAAAATAAAATAACCTTATGATATCCCTCCCGAAACCCCTGCATAAAAAATTTACCCACCCCAGGATAAAATACATACTTCATATTAGCCCTCCCTATTAAACACTCGATATAGGATGACTTACCAACATTAGAAGGCCCATACAAATATAATTACTGTTTACGTTTAAAACCAACTGTTCGTATATAATCATTCCACCACATACACACTTCCATGGTCCAATTACCGTAACATTCATTCAAAGGTCTCAACTTAACATTAACAACTGGTTCTTTAATATCAGCAAATACTTTTTGTAAAAAGCGATAACAAAATCGATGCTCAATAACAAAAGGATCGTCAAAACGAAACCTCGGAGTCGACGTGCCACAAACCTCAAAGACGTAAATAACGCTCTAAGGCAAGTCCATAACTGGTTTACCGCTAATAATTTAGTATTAAATGGGAAAAAAACTAAGTGCATAAGATTTACTCTACCAAATGTCAAATGTTGTGATTGTGACATAGTATTGAATCAAGAGAAACTTGAATTTGTCGATGAAACTGTTTTCTTGGGGATCACGCTCGACTCAAGGCTACAATGGGGTTCTCATTTATTATCTCTTGCAGGACGGCTGAGTTCAGCAGCATATGCTGTCAGGAAAATCCGTCAATTTACTGATGTAGATACCGCGAGACTAGTGTATTTTAGTTATTTTCATAGCATTATGTCATACGGTATTTTGCTATGGGGACGGGCTGCAGACATCGAGTCTATATTTATTCTGCAGAAAAGAGCTATCAGAGCCATATATAATCTACGTAGGCGCGATTCTCTAAGAGAACTGTTTAAGGAAATTAACATCATGACGGTACCTTGTCAATACATCTATGAAAATATCATGTACGTTAGGAAAAATCTGCATTTATTTAGTAAAAGAAGTGACCGGCACCACTATAATACTAGAAACAGGGACCAACTAGTTCAGCCAGGTTTCAGGTTGGCTAAAGTAGACTCATCTTTCATGGGGTACTGTTTAAAATGTTACAATAAAATACCTCCCCCCATTCTACAACTGAATGAAACGAAATTTAAATCTTGCATAAAACGCACACTATGTAGGCAAGCATATTATAAGTTGGGGGATTACATTGATGATAAAAATGCTTGGCTCAATGCTGGTCCTGCTCCACAACCATAGGGACTATCAAATTACCATGTGAAGTTATTGTGGAAGCTGCAGAAGATTGTATAAATATCTTTGCTTTGTATAGATTCAATCTCTTAGTATTATATAATTGCTTAGCACATGTGTGAAAACTATGTACTGTAAAGCCACTATTTACTGAGTACCTACATCTTTCATTGACGCGAATTTACCCTGGCGGTTGAGTGAATGTCATGCTCACTTAAATGTCACGCTGATGGTGGCGGGTGTGTCGGGTCATTTAGTTCCCTTCAATATGGTTGAGTTGAATGATGGCTGATACATGCGTGATGTTCGTGAACGGGCGCTGTCAGTTGTGACTGGTCATCTCTTAGCTGCCACGGTTTTTTTTTAATTATTTTATTATAAAACTTTATTTTAGAACTATTGATTTCGTCTTTTACTCTGGACGCTCTTAACTTGCCCGTATTTCTACATCGTTCTCACATACTAGTAATTCTCAACACGAATTATGTAACCAAGATTTTGTAACATATTTTGATTTAAAAGAGTGTCCATGGAGTTTCTTGCCCATTCTTCTCCATAGAGATCTACGCTTTGGAATGGGCAACTACAGTACTTTCACAAGTTATTATGTCTTGTGACTGGGACTGTAGCTTCGCGTTTTTTTTTTCATTTTTGACTTTCAAAAGTGCCTGTAATGGTCTAATTGAAATAAATGCTTTGAGTTTGAGTTTGAGTTTGAGGTCCCATGAAAATTTTATCAAAATCAGACAAGCCGTTTCTGAAAAAATCAACAAAAGTTAAATATTTCTAACTTTTCGTTTACTCTGCATTGCGCATAACTCAGTCATTTACGAACCGATTTCGAAAAAAAAATATTTTTTTATTCCATAGCCTATGCTTTCCATTTGGTTCCATAGTCACCAAGTCGGGATCTGATGATTGAATTTTGGCAAAATCGAGGGAACTCTTCAAGTTTTATAGGAAAACGTACAGCGATTTTGGTATTTTCTACAACAAATGAAGCATTTGCGTTCAGTAAGAACCATTTTACCATCAGATCTGATGATGAAGCCAAGAGACAGGCACTAGAACTCCAAAATAAGACAATGTATCTTAGCTGTGTTTGGGCTTGTTGGAATTGTAACGGTATGCACTTTTCAGGTGTACCACAGACTAACTTCTTGACTTTCCTTATTCAACCTACGTAACATGTAGGTCATCTGCTTTGACAGTCTGTTTTCAAAATGCGTTGATCATTTCTTTCCCTAATTTCTTTTAATCGTTTTCCTTTTTCTCAGTTTCAGTTCGACGCCTTTCCTCACACGAAAAGTATATTTACTAGGCCTACCCATATTTTATTATTAGATTAAAAATATGTCACTAAAAATTAACAAATAAAAAATTTTTTTACAAAAAAAGAAACCGACTTCAGAAAACACTTAATGCACTAAAAAGTTAAAAATAATACTATAACCTACCCATATTAATAAACCTCACCTAACCGACGATTAACCTATGATAAAATTTAATAATTCTTTGGAGTCGGTGCCAAGCAATAAACGATACCTGAATGACTATATAGACATACTGAGGCCAGAAAAACAAAACATCTTACAGTTTCTAAATATTAATTCATTAATTAATTCAAATTATATTGCTTCTACCAACCCGCACTGGGCCCGCATGGTAGATTAAAGCCCACTCCCTCTCATTGAGAGGAGGCCTGTGTCCCAGCAATAGGAACATTATAGGCTGATGATGATGGACGTTTCGTATTACTCTAACAATTTTTAACAGGATCGACCCGAGCTTTTCAGTAGCTGAATCCTACTAATATTATAATACAATGTTGTTATGTCATGCAAAAGTTTGTGAAGATTGATGGATGGAAATTTGTTATACTTTCACGCAAAAGCTACTGAACGCGTTTAGATGTAATTTAGCACAAGGGTAGTTTATAACCTGGATAACACATAGGATACCTTTTATACCGGTAGTACGATGCCGTGGGATAGCTACCGAACTTCACGCGGGCGAAGCCGCGGGCTTTAGCTACTATTCAATATTGACGTCAATCCAATACATTTGTTACTTTTTCTTTTATCATTATTACTGATAAAATGTAAATGACGAGCTAGTGGCTAAATAATAACAGCCGCACGGGTCGATCTTTAAGGTTAAGCCGCGCTTGCCTAGATTGGTCCATGGATGGGTGACCATAATTACATACCGAGTTTCCTCCGTGCCTCGGAAATCACGTTAAGCCGTTGGTCCCGGCTGTCATTTGTAGATCTTTGACAGTCGTTACGAGTAGTCAGAAGTGTGACATCCAGTCTTACCAAGGGGCATCGTATTACCTAGTTACTGGGTTGTGGAGGTCAGATAGGCAGTCGCTGTATGTAAAATACTGGTACTCAGCTGCATCTGGAAGCCGACCCCAAGATAGTTTGAAAAGGCTAGGCAGACGATGACTGATCAAATGTCCTTTTGTATGCCCTCCTACTTGCGTTAAGATTTGCCAGCTATCTCGAATTTCAGGTTTTCACATAATTTCTGGTATTTCACCGTACTTTAATAATTAATCTGTCATCTCATTTCCGATTTCGCCTAAGCTTCTGAAAATATTATGTTTATATATTTACTTCTTAAAATAACAAACAAGATTGAGGTTAAAAAAAAAAACGTTTTGTTGACCTTAAAGATTATGTGTTTCTAAATAAGCTAAGGATAAAGAAAATCGTAATACATAATTTAAAAAATAGACGTGCTTTGTTAGAAACTTACGCTTCATTTCTTTATTATTTACGTTGTCAAACTAAAATCCACCAAGCTGCCATATTTTTAGAGTTGACATTAATTTAAATGTTTTCCTAGGCATATAACCGATAAAATAAAACCAAAGATTGAACTGTCTGTTTTTAGATTTGATTTCGTATATTTATTTCATAGTACGTAATACTCTTTTTACAATCATTCATAGTTCAATGATCAAAGAAATAACATCAAGTTTTCGGAGTACCTACCTACCTATATCATATTATGAATTCAATCAATTTTCTTATTTATTTTCTTGCCTATCATTCCTGTTGCTATGTTATATGATAACATAGGTAATGTTACTTTTATTAAAATAACTATGTTTTCAGAATTTTATTTAGACCAAAGGGTATAGTCAAGACGCTATCACTTTCAAAGTGTTTTGTATTTCCACAACGAGTTTAAACATAACTGATACATGCTTTCCGCTTGTACTGCAGTCAGTCCTGTAGAAGCACTATAAATAGTACTACAGCAAAAAGTTCTACAGTGCCATCTATGACATGAATGAAGAACTAACTTCATAATTCTAAATCATGCTATTAAGCGCAACACACAAGAAGAGAGCGCGGGTCTGGCGCAGGACGGGCGCGGGAGTACGGAATCTTCGGAGGATCATCGCTTTTCTAAGGGGGATGAAGAACTTTATACCCTGTTCTTCAGATTCCTATAGTGTTATCCTGTCCCATCGCTAACAGTATGTCACCTTGTCTAGGCGTCTCAGATTTTTTTTAGGAAAAAAGTACCTCTTGCCTATTTAAACCCACTCGATACATCACAAAAGTATAACACTCCCGATGATGCTATCAGCCTCCTCCAGGAGAGTAGCAAAGAGACTAGCACTCTTAAAAAGTTCAGACACAAACCGCCGTCTTTCCGACCTCGCCGTCGAGGTCCGTCGCGACGTCCCGGTCCATGCCCTCCCCGACCCTCGCTCGAGCCAGCCCGCGATGCTGTGCCAGTAGTTTTAAATCAGCCCCTTAATAATGATATCATTCAGATCCAGCCTGTCCCCATGCAGTCCTCCCCCAGCGACGCCCTAAGCCGAGGCTCGTACCCCACAGGGGGTACCCTTAGCGTGTAGTCGCTTAGTTTGTAAGTTTTATGCCCTGGCTGGAGGCCTTACTCTTAAGGCACACACAGGATAGTTCGGTTAAGCAGACGACAACCTCCTAGGTTGAACTGCGAGATGCTATTCCCAAAAAAAAAAAAAAACACAAAAGTATCGCTTCAAATTGTCCACAGCTTTTTTTGTAAACTCATTTCATGAAGAATACCCATAATGTACAGCGTCATCACCAAAGGTTAATGTCATACTGCAATATTTTAAAACTCACCATAATTAGGCATATAATATTCCACCTCCAGCGACGCCCGTTCCTCCACATTGTCGAGGAGTCGCAGCACCTCATCATTCGTCAGCCTCGCAGTGGAGATCCCGTTGACGCTGCAGATCCTGTCTCCTGGAGCTAATCGGTCTGACTCGTGGGCCACCGAGTCTTTTGTGAAGCCCACAATTGAAGGTACTATGCCGGGCTCCGAGCGACCTGAGGACAAGGAGAAACAATGTGGTGAACTTTTTGGAACTGTCAGGCAGAGGTCTATATTTGGCCAGTTCAGTTTTACTCGCATGTAATGTAATAATGGGGGTAAGCCTATTACATCCATCAAATGGGTGTATTTTCATATTTTAGATATCTTCTAGTATTTTATAAACAGCACCACTCTTTCTAATTTATAAAATAATGTTGTATTTTCGAAAAGCACCACTCTTTTGCAGTTATAAACAAAAAAAAGAATGATTATAATAAAATATGTACCATTTAGTGATCGCTTTCGCTCAAGAAAATTAAAACACTGTTTTCAAGTCCAAAGTTTGACTAAAATCTAGCACTATCTACACTTTACAGTATTATTTAAACAATATTTGACTAATAAATTATAATCGCGTGTTGGAGAATATTCATCAATTTCTATCATAAAAAGTAATTTTAAGTACTTTATACGTTACTATTTTTATAGAAATTACTTATTCGAAAGAATCAGTTCATCAAGTAACAAGGTTAACGATACCCGAAAACGTATCACACTAAAAAACTTCCCTAAAACTAAAACCTAGTCGTCCTAAAGACGTGTACACCCCACCCCACAAGTTCCGAACCGTCTCACACAACAACCCAGTAACAATGATGCTAAACTTTGAAGTGCTAGTGTACGGGCCGGGCGTGCTAACTGAGTCATAAACATGATGCTGTTTGAACCTTCATAAAAGGATCAAAATTGCTCATAAATATGAAATGGCATTTTCTACGGCAACTGTCCCACCATCGGCATTTAGCGAGAAGCGAGTGTACCAAGCGAGGAGCGAGAATTTCTCAGCGAGTTTTCTACGCGCCAAGCGAGCCTAGCGAGTACTCTCTTTTCTCATTGTCGCTGCGATAAACCAGTACTCGCCGGTGCCGTAGTGTATTCCTTTTACTTAAACCGGGCCCTTAAATCTTTTATACGCCTGATCCTGTATGGAGTATTGCAGCCACCTTTGGAATAGCTCACCTACATACCAGCTTGCCACACTTGACTCGGTGAACGCAGAGCAAAGAGGCTGATTGACAACGTAAAAAAATACCAAGAGTAAAACCAACCCTAATCTCTAAAGTTAGAGTGAACAGGTTTCTTCTGGGTAAGCTCGTACCATCGTCGACTTTGTCTCTGTCATCTCTGACCTAGACTAGAGTCAAGAGCAAACGCAACGCAAATTTAAAAAAAAATACGTTCTTTAAGCGAGAAAATCGTTGAAAGATAGTCGTATCCTCGCCAACGGTGGGACAAAGCCTGAGGCTAGTCATTCAACACGGTGTACTGCGATGTAAAATACCTAGTTTTTCCGAAGTGGGGCGGCCATTTTTAGTGTCCAAAACTTTTAGAGCATCCAATTTTGTTGGTTATTGTTTTTTATATTGACTGTTTCGGAGTGTTTTCGGCGTTGGTTAGTGTGGAAATTGGTAGATCGGAGTTTTTTAGGTCATAAGGGAGGATGCCTTGATGATCTAAACACATCTTTTACGGGTATTGAGTGACCAAAATTTATTCTGTAAGAAAATACTGTGGTATAGTGCTAATTACTTTATCTTAATGATTGGTCCATAAGAAAAGTGGTTGGAATCGGTGGGCAGCATCTAAGTCACAAACCTAAGAACTACGCACCATCCTGACGCCACCCAAATCCTACACCGAGCAAGAGACATTAGGATCACTACAACCGTTGGGCCGTAGCCCACCAAGCAGCCATCTGGTCGAAATCAGACTACCTTTTCCATGGATGATGAAGAATGACTTTCTCATCATCATCATCTGCCTAGCCTTGTCCCAACTATGTTGAGGTCCGCTTTCAGTCTAACCGCATACAGCTGAATACCAATACTACAAATGAAGCGACTGAATCACTTCACACCCTACCCAAAAAGATTCAACAAAATCGCTATCCCATAGTTACCTGTCGATATCCCATCACCATGCAACTCGTGAAAATTAATAGGAACAAACAAAATCTTACATTTAGAATGATTTGACGGTCTCAATGTCTCACCCACGTCAAGGGACTTATATTCCCAACGATATAAAACTGTATGTAACTCTTTATCGATCTGTTATCACATGGCTGCCTACATTTTAGGCTTTGGGGATATAAATTTGGATATATGGAAACTTATAATATCAAAAACTTATATGTTTGTTTTATATTGGGAAAAGATTTTGTCTGGGTTGCTTTGTCAACCGCTATCGATGAACGTTAACGATAACGATTATAAAATTTTGAATCGGGAAGAGTACAGTATTCACAAGTTATTATGCAAACAACAGGATGAAGCTACAGAGCTTCATCCGTTTGTTTTTGAGTTTGATGTTTCACTTTACTTATTATGTTAGCTAACTTGTGGTGTGAGTGATTCAACTGTAGATTTTTTTTTTAACACAATCCTCAGTATGGCCAACTTAATATCTAGCGGTAAATAAATCTGTAAAAGGACACTAAGCATTCTGCCCATCTGACATCTGACAGCGGGGATTTGAAAAATGAAAAGTGCTTGATACTAAATAGTAATATTAGAATAGTATTTCGGAGTTTGATTCTATTTTCTTAGAGCATGGTGATCCTGACGAAATTCTTCACAGTTCATATATTGTAACTTAATGTTTAGGAGGCATTTGAAAGAAATAGTATTTGTGAAAACCAATGTGATGCTATTCCTAAAAGACGGCAAACACATTCAAGACAGAGCCGGCAAGATGGTCCGATGCAATTAGAAATGCTGTCGGAGGCAGCTTGTCCCAAGCGGTTCCCACTAAGAAAGACCGCATAGCTTGGAGACGCGTTGTATTCCAACTCGAAAGATGTGGTCACAAGCCTCAACAATAAGAGAACGATAAAGTAAATACAGACCAACTGCGTTCACGGTTTGATTTCTAACGTCCAAAACAAATAAGATTGTGTTCTTTTTTTAAAGTATTTTTTTTAGTAGAAGCTACTACTAAGTTATATTTATTTTGACTTTTTGATTAATGGTAATACACAAAAATATATATCAACTATATGCAGGTGATAATGAAGTTGATTTTAGAATGGTTGGTAATCTCCAACACACAGGCTGCCAATGGAAATTCGTTTAACTGTAAATAACATAAAGAATTGAGTTTTGGTATGCTGTGTTAAACTGTTATCCTAGAAAATTCGAAGACATGTGACATCTACCAACACGCACTGGGCCCGCGTGGTGGATTACAACCCACTCCCTCTCATAGAGAGAGGGCCTGCGTCCCAGCAGTAGGAACATGCTGATGATGATGATGATAATGATGATGTTGTGTAAACTGTAGCCATAGATCATACTAACCTAACAGTGCACCCATAATTATTTCGCCAGCTATGTTAAAGTCCCAAGTATAGAGGGCGAGCCTATTGCCATCAAACGGCCACAAATCCAGTCTCTATGGCTGCTACTGAGAAATTCATGATGGAAAACCCAATATCACATAGGGAGACACGGGAATCGAACCTAGTGCCTCATGCTCAGCAGTCGTGGTTGAGACCACTTAACCAACGTTAGCTTGTTTCTATCATTTAATTATTCATCTATACTACTCCAACACAAATAAGATGTACACGTGTTTTTGATTTAGTATAGGCTCGTGTAAGTATGTAAAAGGTATAAGGGTAGAATACATTATACCTTTAGTATCCTAACAAACAATGAACATTGGCAAAAACCTCGCGCAGAAATAAGCTCATCATTCTTTCTTGAATTCAGATCAGCTCACAAAGGATACTTAACTCTCGTTCGTTGAAAGGTAACATTTATACACGGTAGTTTTTTTTTGCTGGTATTCACCATTATAATTTGTCTGCATTCAAAGATTTCACGAATTTAGTACAGACAATTAATCAAAACAGAAAAACTTCAATATGATGCGAATCAATACAGTTTTTTAATAAGATTAAAATACTCTTCTGCATGCGTAGCATAACCACCGTAGAAACGATTTTTGTCTCTGGAAGAATCAACATAATGACAGATAGACAATAACAATGTGTTAGTTTGTCGATTCTTCCGCTGACATAGCCCGTTTCTACGGCGGTAATGCTACGCTGGCTGGTGCAATCGAAGTCAGATAAATAGAAATGCAATTAATCGCATAAAAAACTACTTCTATAGAATCACATACATAACATAAGATTACGCCTGTAATCTCCGAAGCGTTAGGCAGATGTATATCTAATCGTACATCCACATTTCCCAATTACGGTTAAGTCCCATATTTAATATGGGGCGAGCCTATTGCCATCAAACAAAGAATTTCTCAGTAGTGCCCGCTACTGAGAAATTACTGATGGAAAACCCCAAAAACACTTTGCTCGACCCGAAAATCGAACCCGGGACCTTATACCCAGCAGTCGCGCTTGTAACAATGAGAATGACAAATACATAAAAACAATGAATTCACTGTCAAAAACAGGAATTCTTATTAGATTAGTCAATTTCTAAATATTTGTTTCGATCAGGCAAAATTATAAATACTAGCTGTTCCACGCAACTTCGTTTGTCCTTCAGTTTATGAAACGTCTTTCCAAGCGTTTCTTCGATAACGCCATTAAACACCGTAATCCCCTGATCGCAGCGGCCGCCCGTTACGAACCCTCGCGCATTAGTACAGTACGCCGTCCTCGGCATACCCTCGTCACTCCCGATGATGCTATCACCCTCCTCCAGGAGAGTAGCAAAGAGACTAGCACTCTTAAAAAGTTCAGACACAAACCGCCGTCTTTCCGACCTCGCCGTCGAGGTCGGAAAGACGGCTCGCTCAAGCCAGCCCGCGATGCTGTGCCAGTAGTTATAAATCAGCCCCTAAATAATGATATCATTCAGATCCAGCCTGCCCCCATGCAGTCTTCCCCCCGCGACGCCCTAAGCCGAGGCTCGTACCCCACAGGGGGTGCCCTTAGCGTGTAGTCGCTTAGTTTGTAAGTTTTTTTGCCCTGGCTGGAGGCCTTACTTTTAAGGCACCCACAGGATAGTCCGGTTAAGCAGACGACAACCTCCTAGGTTGAACTGCGAGATGGTTGATGGTTGAACTGTGAGGGTAGCAACGAAATAATATATATGCATGTACCTACAAGAAAAATAAATATGAGTTAGTACTCAGCTATGGTGGTTTCAATAAGCGCTCCACTTTTACATGGCGCAGCCGGTAGGATACATTCGTTTTACAAAGTATTTTTGTCGCGAAGTGTTGGTTAATGAACCATTAAACAAATATGGATAGCGTCTTGTCGCCGCCGTCACCGTTACAATTCGACGGTAATTCACTGGACTTAGCGTCTGGGGCGCTGAGTCAAAGATGGTCAAAATGGAGGAAAGGTTACGAAATATACATCAAAGCTTGTGAAATAGACAAGAAATCGGAGGAAATACAGATAAATATTCTCTTACATGTCATTGGAGACCAATGTCGAGAGATTTTGGAGCAATTAAACGCTAAATTCAAGACGGCAAAAGATATATTGGAAGGATTAGACGACCATTTTAAGACGAAAAAGAATGTAACTGTGGAGCGGCATAGATTTTTCACAAGGGATCAAAAAGAAAATGAAACTATTGAGCAATATGTTTTTGAATTGCGGCGATTATCTTCAACCTGTGAGTTTCAAACATTGAACGAACAATTAATAAAAGACAGATTGGTGTGTGGCGTAAAAAGTTCGGCGATACGCGAAAGATTATTACGTGAAGAGGATTTGAATCTTAAAAAAGCGCTGGAGATATGTCGAGTTGCTGTTGTATCAAGAGTGTATTCAGAAAACATAAAACGAGAAAATGAGCACTTGTATGAAATTGAGGGGCGTGAAGAAGAAAATAGTGAGGTGTTTTCTCTACGACGTGGTGTGACGTCATGGCGAGGTCGTGGTGAAATACGAGGCAGAGGCCGTGGTGGAACGAACTGGAAAGGAGCGCGCGCGCCGCCGCCGCCGCCACCACCAGCGCCTCCTGGCGTGAGGTCAGCGTCAACAACCGGCGCGCGTACCTATGGAGCGCGCGGGTCAACGCAACGGCATAGTGTAGGCGGTGTACAGTGCGGTCGATGCGGAAATATGCATAAAAAATTTGAATGTCCGGCTTACGGAAAAGTGTGTATGCGATGCTCGAAAAAGAACCATTTTGCACGCGTTTGTGGTGTATTCTACGTTGAAGAATCAGAGGACCAGGTAATACATTCAATAAATTGTAGAAATGAATGGAACTTAGAGTTAGAAATAAATGAAAATACAGTGAGCTTTAAATTAGACACAGGTGCAGATGTAAATGTTTTGCCAGCTTGTTATTTGTCAAAATTAGGAATAGACACCAGTGATTTATTGAAAACAAACACCAAATTAAATGGCTATTCAGGGGCAACGATAAAAGTTTTAGGAAAAATTAATTTACAAGCATACTATAAAAACAAAATGTATTTACTAGAATTTAAAGTAGCAGATGTACAGTCAGTACCAATCTTGGGTCGTTACGCTTGTATGGAGCTGGACGTAGTGAGACATGTCATGTCGGTGCAAGAAAATAGTGATCAGAAAGAATATCCAACATTAATTAATCGATATAACGACGTATTTGAAGGAGTCGGTTGTTTGCCAGGAGAGTACAAAATTCAGCTAAAAGATAATGTTGTTCCAGTTGTTCACGCCCCACGAAAATTGCCTTTTGCTATAAAAGATGACGTAAAGAAAAAATTAGATGACATGGAATCGCAGGGTATTATTTCAAAAGTAGAAGGGCCGTCAGACTGGGTGAGCAGTATAACAGTGGTTAAAAAATCAAATGGTGACTTGCGTATATGCTTGGACCCAAAGGAGCTTAATCAAGCTATCAAAAGGGAACATTTCAGGTTACCAACACTTGATGAAATAGTGTCAAAGCTGTCTGGGGCTAAATATTTTAGCACTTTAGATGCAGCATCAGGTTTTTGGAATATTAAGTTAGATAGCTCATCTGATTATTGTACGTTTAATACGCCTTTTGGCAGATACAAATTTCTGAGAATGCCCTATGGTATATGCTCAGCATCTGAGGTATTTCACAAGAAAATATACGAAAATTTTGATGATATTGAGGGTGTTTGCATGTACATAGATGATTTATTAATATACGGAGATACAAAAGAACAACATGACAGCAGATTGAAGAAAGTACTAGATAGGTGTAGGAAAATAAATATAAAACTAAACAAAAGCAAATGTAAGTTTGGTCTGCAAGAAATAAAGTACTTAGGTCATAGAATTACTAAAAACGGACTGTACCCCGATGAAAGTCATTTATCAGCAATAATAAACATGCCAAAACCACAGAATAAAAAAGACATAGAACGATTATTAGGGTTAATTACTTATGTGGGAACGTTCATACCAAATCTATCTGATAAAACATTACCGCTTAGAGAGTTACTAAAGAAAGAAACAGAATGGCATTGGAATGAAAGACACGATAATTGTTTTCAGGAAATAAAGAAATGTTTAATTGCCGCACCTGTGCTGCAGTACTACAACATGACCGATCCCATAATCATGTCAGTAGACGCAAGTAAAAGTGGGTTAGGTGCTTGTCTCATGCAGAATGGGTTACCTGTTTGCTACGCGTCTAAATCACTAACTCATACTGAACAGCGCTACGCGCAGATAGAAAAAGAATTGTATGCGTGTGTGTTTGCCTGCGAGAGGTTTCATGCCTATATTTACGGAAGGTCCGATGTTACAATAGAAACCGACCACAAGCCACTGATTAGTATAATTAAAAAACCAATAGTAGATTCGCCTGCTCGGTTACAACGAATGTTAATGAGACTGCAAAAATATTACTTTAAATTGGTATACAAGCCAGGTAAACATCTGTTCATTGCTGACGCGTTGTCACGTGCTTATGAGCCGGCCAGCGCGCTGCACGAGACTGCGGCATTGAACGACGGGGAGGTGTGTGCGATTACGCGCGAGAACGAAAACTACACATTACAGCTCGCTTCTCAGTATCAGTACATAAATGACAGATACTTTATTAAAATACAAAAACATACGGAAAATGACGAAGAGCTCATTAAATTAAAACAATACATATTGAAGGGATGGCCTAGTGATAAAAATAAAATACCAGAGGTGGCTTTACCCTATTGGAATTATAAGGAGGAGTTGTCTGTGGCATATGGTTTGATTTGGAAGGGCGAAAGAGTGGTTATACCTAAAAAATTAAGATCAGACTTATTAAAAAAAATACATATAGGGCATGTAGGATTAGAAAAATGCAAGTTAAGGGCAAGGGAAACGGTTTTTTGGCCCACAATAAATAATGAATTAAAAAATTTAATCACAAACTGTGATATTTGTTTAACGTACAGAAAAAATAATCAAAAAGAAAAACTGCAACCACATGAAGTTCCGGAGCGACCTTGGTCGAAAGTAGGTGTTGACTTATTTCAGCTAAAAGGGTCAAATTACTTGCTGTTGGTGGACTACTTCAGTAAATTTGTTGAAGTATGTGAACTAAAACAAACTGATTCACAATATGTAATAAATTGTCTGAAAAACATATTTAGTAGACAAGGAATACCGAATACAGTCAATAGTGATTGTGGTCCACAGTTTATATCGGCTGGCTTCAGGGACTTTGCCGACGAATGGAATTTTATCCATGTTACGTCATCACCGCACTACCCACAATCGAATGGGATGATTGAGCGAACAGTACAAACTGTAAAAAATATAATTTCAAAGAGTAGCGAAGATAGTTCGGATTATCGCCTAGCCATATTGGAGTGGTTAAATACGCCCTTAGAGAATGACTTGCCGTCTCCTGCTGAACTGCTACAAAGTAGGAAGTTACGTAGTGCGGTTCCGATTTACAGTGAAAGATTAAAGCCAAAATTACAAGAAAACGTTCGTAGCAAATTGGTAAACAGACAAAATAAACAAAAATATTATTATGACAAAAATGCAAGAAATCTTCAAACATTGAAAGTCGGGCAAAAGGTTAAAATACTAGACAAGGCATTATTAAATAAAAGGCGCTGGAAACCTGGAACAATAACGCGAGTAGTAACTAGCCGGTCATATGAAATACAATTATTATCAGGTCGAAAACTTATAAGAAACCGTCGGCACATAATTAAAGATTCACAAAGCCGACATGACACGCCTACATACAATTTTTATTATGACGACATACAGTTATCTACAGAATGCACTCAAAATAATGTAAATATAAACGAAAATTTAAACAATAATAATAATTATGTAACTCGTTCTGGCAGGATAGTGAGGCCGCCGATTAGATGGGGCATTCCGCAGTGCAGTTGAGTCTGCATAAATACCTACCTGCCCTGCTGCCTCTCACCTGTTTACTTAAGTATAATTTATGCATGAATTATCTTATTTTATAATATAATATTTTAGTATATTAACTAAGACAAATTTGGTTCTAGTTTCCAATTCGGAATAATAATATAATAATAAATAAAAATAATATTGAAAAAAAAATTCACACATAAATTAAAAAGTTATTGTACATAGCATACTTACCAATGTGCTAATCCATATTTTTGTAATCTCTTAACCATTATTGAAATTCATAATTACATTTTTATCTTCTAACTTTCTTTGTGAAGAAAGGATGAAATGATATTATATTGTCACTCAATTTAATTAGATGTAAGTTATCAATATTAATGTACTCTTATAAATACGTATGTACATTGCATGTAATTTATAAAAGTAAGATTTTGGATGAACTTATAATTTGTGAAATAATTATATTTTTAAATTGTTAAGAAGGGAGATGTGAGGGTAGCAACGAAATAATATATATGCATGTACCTACAAGAAAAATAAATATGAGTTAGTACTCAGCTATGGTGGTTTCAATAAGCGCTCCACTTTTACAGCCATTCCCAAAAAAAAAAAAAAAACGCAACTTCGTCTGCATCACATTTTCCCCGTTTTCGCAATATTTTTATTTGCTGCTCCGCTCCTATACAGTGCCATCTATTGAATACTTACTCAATCCAGTCAACAGATACCGCCATCTGTTAGAATCATTTGGAGCTAACATATAATTGTAACTTAATTTGCAATAAAATAATATTGCGACTATATATTGAGATGTAAGCTATCCTATCTTTCAAGTTGGATGAAACTGCACACGGTGTGCAAATTTGATTAAAATCGGTTAAGTAGTTTAGGAGTCCATCCCCGACAAACAACGTGACACGTAATTTATATTTATATATATATATATAGTTGTGGCAGTTCCATACAATCACCTTGCTGTTACTATGATGTGGAAGGTAAGTTTGAAACAAATAAAAGACAGGTGAATAGCGACCCGCATATTTTTGAACGGAAGATTTATGGTGACGCTTCATTGGAAAAGTGTCGAGATATAGGAAGCTTGTAACAATGTGTCAACATGGCTATGATTTAGAAAGTTGGAACAAACGTATTTTTATCAGTGTTCAGGTTTTCTAATTTCCATTATGATCTTGTACGAAATTGTCTCTCATCATCATCATCTGCCTAGCCTTTTGCCAAACTATCTTGGGATTGGCTTCCAGTCTAACCGGTTGCACCTGAGTAGTATTTTACATGAAGCGACTGCCTATCTCACCTCCACAGCCCAGTAACTGGGTAATACGTCGCTATCCCTGGTAAGAATGGATGTTAGTCTTTTGGCTTCTGACTACTCGTAATGAATGTCAAAGATAAAAAAATGACAGCCGGGACCAACGACGTAACGTGATTTCCGAGGCACGGAGGAAACCCGGTGTGTAATTATGGTCACCCATCTACGGACCAACCTCGGCAAGCATGGCTTTATCTTGCAGATCGACCCGTGCTGCTGTTATTATTTAACCACAAGCTCCTTCATAAAATCATCTCTCACCAATCATCTGATATTCAAAGATTATATCTACTAGCTTTTGCCTTTTAAGGGTCCTCCTATATGAAAATGTAACAAAATGTCCTCACCCTGGTCTTACCAGGGTCTACCTCCTGTATGGCAAATTTTATGCAAATCTGTTACATACTGGAACAGTCGGACAGATAGACAGTACCGTCTTTCAAGTAGGTCTTTTTCATTTTTACCCGACTGTGGCAAAGCAAAAAGGAGGGTTATGATTTTTAAGATTCGTGATTGACACTAGCTTACATAATTGTATCTAGAGGGATTTAATTCAAACGGTTGAACACCAGAGTACGGAGAGCAGCGGTGGCCCAGTGGTGGCAGCCCGACTTACGAGCAGTAACCCGTGGATTCGAACTCAGGCAGGCGCATTACTTTGTGTAATTCATTTCATCACCCCTGCCCTCAAACACAGTGAAGGAAAATATCGTGAGGAAACCGGCATGTCCTAGAAATAAAAATTCGAAGAGATGTGACATCTAGCAATTCGCACTGGGTCTACGTGGTGGATTACAGCCCACTACCTCTCATAGAGAGGAGGTCTGTGCCCCAGCAGTGGGAACATTATAGGCTGATGATGATGATGATACCAGTAACTTTCGCTTGAGAGAGTTACAAAACATTCCTTTCATTTTCCGAGGACTGTTTTACTCGAATGTTTTATTGAAAATGGATGACTTGTATGTAAGTTTTTCATTTTATCCTAGTACATACTACACACGAACTTTAATCTCGTTGACGCTTTTCCAATAAAACCTCATGATCAACTAATAACAAATTCAGATTGCGTCACATCCGGATCGCGGTACAACACAATGCTATGACCCAGCACCTATATGTATGTGCAGATTTATCCAGGGACCAAACCACAGACAAAATATGTAGAACATAAATTATAATTTCCGCCATTGTGCAGGAAACGGGAAAGCATAGAGCAGAACGATGAACACGGTGAAATGTATCTATTTGGATTTCTGGCATCCGCTATCTTTATTATGGTCTTATTGATTGTTTTTTACTAGAAGTAATGTTATGTGCACAGGAAGGAACAAATTACTGACCAAAATTTTCCATAGTTAGTTACTATGTATAGCAGGTTAAGCCTTCGGTCCCGGCTGTCATTTGTAAATGTTTGACAGTCGTTACGAGTAGTCAGAAGCCAAAAGTCTACACATCCAGTCTTATTAAGGGGTATCGTATTACCAGTTGCTGGGTTGTGGAGGTCACCATAGGCAGTCGCTTCATGTAAAATACTGGTACTCAGCTGCATCCGGTTAGACTGGAAGCCTACCCCAAGATAGTTTGGGAAAAGGCTAGGCAGATGCTGATGAGTTATTATGTATTGCTCAAATCTAGCAACTGAATTTCAAACCAGTTTCCAAAATCAATTGAGCTGAAACTTTTTGCACACACCTTAGGTTCTAGTGACAATACATTTTGATGACAGGCATGGTGTGACCCTGCAGCCAGAATTGCCTCCTCACGGTAGAAAGGTGAAAGGTCGACGGCACGGACGCGAAACTTTTTATACGTGTTCAATTTTGATATGCGCCTGTCCTAACAGGCATATTCAATCAATGTTTGGACAGCGGCAAGTTTCCTGACTTGATGAAACATAGTGAAGTGGTACCAATTTTCAAATCGGGTTGTAAGAGTGATCCTTCTTATTATAGACCGATATCTGTGCTTCCAGCACTGAGTAAAATCTATGAAAAAATTATGCTGGACCAGATGCTGTCTCACTTCAACTCTAATGGGATACTGCATAGTCAGCAGTTTGGTTTCACGAAGGGTAGGTCGACAACGGACGCGGGAGTAAAACTCATCAGTCACATTCTGGAATCCTGGGAGAAGTCCCAGGACGCTATTGGCATTTTTTGTGATCTCTCAAAAGCGTTCGACTGCGTCGACCACAACACGCTGATCTGTAAATTACATCACTACGGAATTCGTGGACAAGCTGCTGATCTTGTTCTTTCTTATTTATCAAACAGGCAGCAAAAAGTAAATGTAAATGGGGCGACATCCTCTGAGTCTATAGTCAGGATGGGTGTGCCCCAAGGTTCAATTCTTGGTCCTTTCCTATTTCTTGTTTATATTAATGATCTCACATATATGATGGCCAAATTATCGGATATAATTCTGTTTGCTGATGACACTTCGCTAATTTTAAAAATTCATAGGAAAGATACGGATGTCATACATGTCAACAAAAGTCTAACTGTTCTCTCGAAATGGTTCGCAGCTAACAATCTTTTACTGAATACGAACAAAACAAAATGTCTACAGTTCTCTTTACCAAATGTAACGTGACCTTAATTTAAATCTTGACGGCAAAAAACTTGATGTTATCGCGGAAACTGTATTCTTATGAATTACTATCGATTCAAAACTACAGTGGGGCGCGCACATTGGAACTCTTTCGGGGAGGTTAAGCTCAGCCGCCTATGCAGTTAGGAAAATAAGGCAGATGACTGATGTAGCCACAGCTAGGTTAGTATACTACGCGTATTTCCACAGTATTAATGTCTTATGGAATTCTGCTGTGGGGATCGGCAGCAGACGTTGATTCAATTTTTATATTGCAAAAGAGGGCAGTCCGCGCGATTTATAAAATGGGTCCTCGCGAGTCCCTCAGAGAAAAATTTAAAGAGATCGATATACTGACTCTGCCTTCACTTTATATCTTAGAATGTATTTTATATGTCCGCAAAAACCGAGGGCTTTTCAAAACTAGAAGCGACTGCCATAATATAAACACACGCAGTAAACACGAAATTGTAATACTCAAATTTAGATTAACAAAAACTAGCTAGTAATTTCTTATTAACAGTATACGCTTTTATAATAAGTTGCCAAAGTCAGTTATAGAACTGACTGATGGAAAGTTTAAAAATTGCATCAAACGTACCCTTACTAAAAAAGCATATTACAAAATTAAGGACTATCTTGAAGATAAAGAAGTTTGGCTGTAGTTCCTTCTGCTCATGCGGCTTCCCTGGTAGCTCATAAACGACACAAATATTTGGATGTCTCTAACTATTCCGAATTTGATTCATTATTCAATTATTTTTATTTTTCAGATGTTTTACAATAGTTTTCAAATCATTGCACCGTTTATTCATTGTGCATGTGTATAGTTACAGTACTGATGACTACATTTGTGTCAATTGTTTATTTAATTGTTCTTAGTTTTATTTTTACTTTTGTATAGATTCTTTGTCATTCATATTTTTTGTGAATGTGTGGACATTGTAGGCTTTGTAATTTTTTTTTTCTCTATCATCTTTTTCTACCTTTTGTAGTAAGCGATGACTTATTGTCGGACCTACGCTGTCTTCTCATACTTAGGTACTAACGCTGTAACATCCAAATATTGTAGAACCAAATGATTTTAAAAGAGTAACCATGGAGTTTCTTGTCGGTTCTTCTCCATAGGAAACGACCAACCCGAACCATGCCTCTTCTTTCGACGTTTTATAAGTGCCCATGTAGGCCTATGTAAAATAAAATATTTTGATTTTGATAGACTAACCAAATTTTCTTCTTTCATTTGAATATAAACTTTATTTTTTTAGAATTTTATCCTTTTTGATAATTCACTACCATCGATGTTTTGTAACAAAACAGTAAAATTTCGCTCTTTTTGCTAGTTTTATAGGGAACAAATCATATTAATTCTTCTTGAACTCAAAAATTCAATTAAATCGCCATAAACGCCCGTTTCAGGGTTTTCTTCAAAGTTATCACATTTTGCCGAAATAAGTACATAATCCTAGCCAAGTTTGTGTAAGCCTTAACTTATTTTCTTTTGAAGATATTTTAGTGAAGGTTTAAAGTTAAGCTAAGATTTTAAACATTAACTTAGGCACGTTTTATTAGTTTTGACATCCTTACTTAAAACGATTAAAGTGTACGAAAATTAATTAATGCTTTTTGTATTGTAGTTTTACATAAATGAGATAATATATAAATTGTTTTTCGAAAAGTTTTAAGTTTAGTTTAGTTTATTTTAGTTTAATTGGGTTACACTCTAAAAAGGTCCTTAAGAAACTGATGACTCCTGACTTAAACATACTTAACTTAAAACACTACAGTACCTCATTGATTTTCAAATTCAAATTCATAAACTTTATTACTTCGTGCAGAGGCCTATATAGGGGTAGTAACTTAATATAATGCTTAAAAACTAAGTGTTAGTAAACATCACGATACGGTGAAATATGTTACTGACAGCTGTGAACCACATATTATGGAAAAACCTCTCTGTCAGCAATCATTTTTGGAAACCTGTTAGGGCTGGCCATGACTCGAGCCACCATCGATCCTGTGCGCTTGCGCATTATTGTGTAAAAATGTGTATAGACAATCTTCACGCGCCACCGCAATCATCCCTGACGCACTGCAACGCCATGGAAACACCATAAGTTTCCAGAACGCATTATTGAACTAGACACGAAGGACGCCATACGACGCTTGCGAATAATTTTCCCCCAAGCTGCACGTGAGAGAGCAGCAAGCAGAGAGCGTAGAGAGCAGCGGGGTCGCCCAGTGGTGGCAGTCCCGACTTACGAGCAGTAAGCCATGGGTGGCAGGCAGGCGCATGACTTTGTGTATTTCAATACCAGAATTTTCGACATCCGAAAGCCAACGAAGGATATTTATTTGGGACAACGTAAACATAAGCTGTATTTATTTAATTCTACATAAGTACAAAAATATTTGCGTAGAGTATTTCATATTTGTTGAGATCTTGTTTTATTAAAAGGTATATTAACTTTAAGAAAATATTAATAGGCCGCTCGTACATGATTCCTTTCATGTATGTTCATTTTGATGTCTTCTGATAATTAAGTTTCTTGCTGTATTTGTGAAATTACGGTTTTGACATTTCTAGGAAACTCTGCTCGCAGGCAACTTATTTTGAGATATTTGCTTTCAATATTTACATAGTAACTGGAAATTCGTGATAAAAGTGAATAACAAGGTAGCGATGCACATCTGTACGTCCGAGTCACTGTTAAAACTGGCCCAATTCTGATAGAAGTGATTTAAATCAGAGCTTTTAACACTAAACTGTTTTCATCATGACGTACTGTTACTAACCACAATAACACACACCCATCCCTCCACTACATTACCATATAAATATACCTCATAAAACTCCACTAATTTTATGGCGAAACCGTTCAGAACATCGCCATAATCCGTTTCCATTCTAATAAAACTTCCCCTCGATTCTTTACCACTTGGCCACAAACTAGACGACCACGCGACACGCGTTTTGAGGCTGCGGTGAAAACAAACGAAAAACACACGAAAGTAACAAGCGACATGACTTTTGCGAATGGATAGACCATTCGCAAAAGTCATATCACTTGTTACTTTCGTGTGTTTTTTACGTCGCGGTGACCCTTTGACTTACATTGTGGTCTTACTAAGCAATTATTTTGGTTTGTTTAACAACTAAGTACAATCTAGGAGATTGTCGGCTGCTAAACCTGGCTATCCTGTGATACTATGGCCTCTAGCCAGGACAAAACACAGACTTTCCCTGTGGGGTATAAGCCTCGGCTTAGAGCTCGCTGTGGGAGGAGAACAAGGAGAATAAGCTGGATCAGAATAAAAGTGAAACCCATGCGTGTCGCTTCGCCCGAGATTGTGAACGGGGTGATATGGTGTAATAAAATTTATTCAAAGCGAAATCACTAACGACCGGATCCGACATCAGCATACGACTACAGTTTATTCCCCGTAACATGCAGTTTGCGGCTTCAACGACTCACTTCTGTACTAACTGAGCTGTTTGAATCTCGTCCAAAGCTGGCTATGCACGTAATGGCATGGTATTATCGGGTTCACATGCGATCACAACAAGCAATGTATGATTGTAATAACGAATTTAACGTTGACTGCAGTTGAAAATGGATTAAGTTGAGAGATCGTAACTTTTGAAAACGGAATTTTTAATGCCTTTTTCCTTTTTGTGTCGACGGATTTAAATCCGTATATTGATTTGTATAAGCCCAATCGGTGGCCTCGTTGATTGCCGTTTCGATGGCATTCTTTGGTTGCAAGTGAACGAGCAACTAGGTTTGTTACAATTTTTGTCATTATACTTAACCATGCCGCCACTGATAGTTTGGCAGCAATTTTTATCCTTGATATTGCATCACTGGCAAAATAAAATGGATCTATGTTCTCATTGCAATAACGTTGTTGTGGGGTTGCTCTCAGAGTTATAACAATTGCGAAACCTTAAAAAACGGTAAAGGAAAACATAGCGAGGAAACCGGCCTGTCTTAGAACTAAAAATTCGAAGACATGTGACATCTACCAACCCGCACTAGGCCCGCGTGGTGGATTACAGCCCACTCCCTCTCATAGAGAAGAGGTCTGTGTCCCAGTAGTGAGAGCATTATAGGCTGATAATGATGATGACGATTTCGGACAAAACAACCGTAAATTATTTATGACGCAATAATTATTTCATCTGTACTTATGCAACTTAAAAGTCTAATTGTTTCTTCAATATCGCCTTTTCAATTTTGTTGTTAAAAGTCTACATGTAGGACCTTAGGTACCTCTCTTTGCCATCGTTACAAGAATGCTGAAATAATGGCCATTAATACCACAAGTACTTTGAACTAACTATCGGTCGTATCCTATCGGTTGCTGGTTTGGCTAGAAGCCAGGAAACCTGTCACTACTTACTGTTTTCAAGCATCATTACACCTTGTTCTGATACTAGTACAAAATATGTCATATTTAACAAATAAATTACAGAGGCAGTTTTAGGGGTCTGTTTTCTAATTATACGGGTGATGTGTAATGCTAATATGGTAAAAAATTAAGCGTGAAAGAAGTTTACAATATCAGCCAAATACTACTTAGAATGTACATTACTAAGACCAAACTGTAATACCATAGAGATGATTTGGTTGGTCAAGTATATAACTATGGATGACGGTAAAGTCAATGAATATGTCAATCAAACTCTGCCTGTGGCACTCCAAGCTGTCCTGTCGCTCTCCTGCTAAGCTGCCTCACAACATCGTGTCTTCCTTCATCTTCTTACAGTCTGACCCAGCCACTTTTTAAAGACCGCCCACTACACGGTCTGCATTCCAGGACTCATAAACGCGACTGAATACAAACGAGCCTTTAATTTTTAAACATTTGACCATTTAATTGATTGATTGTAACCTCACTTACCCATTACACTAATTGATATACCACTAAACACTCCAACAGACCTGTGACAAAAGCCAAACAAACTCAACGAAATGGGATCATGTGACAAACTGACAAACAATCAATAAACACCACACACTTATGTATCTCCACTTAAAATTTCCCATTTAGAGCACACAGTGCATAATTCGTTCGTTGGTATTCCGTTGGTGTTGCCATCGATGATAATGTTGCATTTAATGAAGATTGATTGCGCGTTTGTGTGCCGATGGCAATATTAGCAATTTACTGAATTCCAAACGTGTTTCGCTCATAGCACATTTATAAACGCTGCACTGGTCTTCGCCTCAACTCATTCTGATTCGAGAGGATATTTGTTACGATGCTTACAGAAATAAAATATTCTTTATTCTACACCAAATTTTCAATGCACGGCCCTTTTACAATATTACTTATATTCTAAACGCACAATCACTCTGATTATTGATTTATAGTTGTGTTCATAAATTGTTCTAAATATGTTTTGGTCTATAAGACAAGTGTGCGTTTCAGTACGGAGTTTTTGCAGAAAGTCAGAAGGACATGCCTTAAAGGTTAAAAAAGGTTAGGTGTACCTACTTGCAAAACGTCTTGTGAATATAACCAGATGTATAATCATGGAAGAGGCGACAGGAGTACGTGTGAGTAGCTCGTGGTTATGTAGTTAAATGTCCACTCATACTATATTTGTATGAGTGGATATGCAACTGAAATAACAGCCGCACCGGTCGATCTTTAAGGTTAAGCCGTGCTTGCCGAGGTTGGTCCGCGGATGGGTGACCATAATTACACACCGAGTTTCCTCCGTGCATCGGAAAGCACGTTAAGCCGTTGGTCCCGGCTGTCATTTGTAGATCTTTTTCAGTCGTTACGAGTAGTCAGAAGTCAAAAATCTGACATCCAGTCTTACCAAGGGGTATCATATTACCCAGTTACTGGGTTGTGGAGGTCAGATAGGCAGTCGCTTCATGTAAATTACTGGTATTCAGTTGCATCCGGGTAGACTGGAAGCCGACCCCAAGATAGTTTGGGAAAAGGCTAGGTAGATGAGGATGAGGCGAATAGCGCTAGCAGGTGGCATCCTGAAATTTCTGCTTTCCCTCAAGAGAAAAAGGCGTTTGGTATGTAATTAATGCTGATTCCGCACAGCTTTTAACTGTGCGTTAACCTTTAAAGGTGTGAGGGTAAGGATAAACTGATTTGGCGGTTCCAATTGGTATCGAGTGTGTTCGATCAAATTTGTTATACGCGATCTGATTTACCGTTGGGTTGAGCGAATTCTGGCAGACGGATGTAATTTTTTGGTGCCAAATAAAGGTCTCGCGGCTTTCTTTGTTACGTGATTTCGCTTTTATTTACAGTAAGCAGGATGCCTACAGCTTTTTGTACTCATTAGTAAGTGTGGAGAGCAGCGGTGGCCCAGTGGTGGCAGCTCCGACTTACGAGCAGTAAGTCATGGGTTCGAACCCAGGCAGGCGCATTACTTTGTGTAATTTATTTCATCAACACTGCTCTCAAAACGGTGAAGGAAAACATCGTGAGGAAACCGTCATGTCCTAGAACTAAAAATTCGAAGACAAGTGACATCCACCAACCCGGACTGGGCTCGTGTGGTGGATTAAAGCCCACTCCCTCTCGTTGAGAAGTGGCCTCTGTCCTCTGACCTCTGAGGAGGGTTTAACTCTATGGTAGTAAAAGTTGGAAATGTTGCTAGTTTATTTCAGCCACTGCCCAAACTGCCAAGCAAGAATATTTTTATTTACTAGGATAAACTTATATCCAACTTTAATATTTTTCACGCAGGTAACATCGATTCCACCGATTTCCTCCTACGCAGACCAGTCGTGCGTGGAAATTGGCAATCGCTTCCATTTTCCTTTACCCTTACAACGTTAAAAATAAAAGCTTTTCATATAAAACATATTACACATTTAGTTAATCTCTTTATAATCCCGTTTTGGGATAAATGGAAAAGTGAATTTTATTAATTCGATGTTATGTTAAAGTATTTAGCCGACTGACCTTTAGATATTTCCATTTATTTTTATAATAAAATTTTACATCGGTAAAAATTGTATTTTTTTTTTTGTGTATAACGTAGTTTTATATTAATAGTAGGTGTTTTAACAAAGATCTGAGTTTCATAGTTTCTTTATTACTTTCTTTGTACCGATTTGAGGCCCAGCACGTAAAACAATTTTTGATTGTTTTTTTAGGGTTCCGTAACCAAAGGGTCAAACGGGACCCTATTACTGAGACTTCGCTGTCCGTCCGTCCGTCCGTCTCTCACCACTATCTTATGAACCGTGATAGTTAGCTCTCATACAAGCTAAAGAGAATTTTTGCTTGTTTTGTATAAACAATGGTACGGAACCCTTCGTGCACGAGTCCGACTCGCACTTGGCTGGTTTGTTTTGTACTTTCGATTTTTTATCTTAATCACAACCATCTATCCTATAGCATTTTTATAACATGCGACCAGCTCATTAGTATCACCCATAGATATGGCTAAAGACGGGTCCATATTGGCTCACCTAAAGTTCTTTACCCGAAATTGTTCTTCCTAACGATTTGTAATCCGAATGATCATTCTTCCTAAAATTTTTCATCCTAAAGTTTTCATTCATACTATTTGTAGTGCTACCGGCGATGTTCATAACACTCAAGTTTCCGAAAATTGTAATTAATAATATCATTAATGTAAATAATTTAAACTCCTACTGTTTTTTATCATAACGCTTTTATCCCTAAACATAATTACCAAAATATTTTCACTGATACTCAGATAGAAACATTTACCAAGTGTAATAAAAATATATGTGGGTAGAAAATGATATTTTAGTTTTAATTTGGGTGGGGATTAGGTCAGAGTGTCGTCTTGGGGGCACTATGAAAAAAATACTTAGAAAAATTTTGCGACCAATTTCGAGGTAGCGCTCGCCGGCCGCTGCCGCGGCACCGCTCGCTTTGCTCGCTCGGCTCGCGCGTAGTTGGTCACAGTTCTAACCTAACCTAACCCATGGATATCTTTCCAGGTACACACCGCAATAAATAAAAAAGGAAAAGTTACGCAAAATCAATATATATAATACTGATTATTATGAATAAAAAGAAATCTAAACAAAAAAGATATGACTTTGAATAATAGTGTAAAAGATGGTTATGTTGAGAAAATATAGGAAAACAAATAAAAGTATAATAGATGTTTATTGCTACTGACATTATGAAGTTGAATGCTTCGGAATTATGAACATTAGAGACAGAGTAGTTAGGAATTGCGATTGTTAGGATGAAAAATGTTAGGAAGAACATTTTCGGATTTCCAATTATCGGAGTTGAAAATTTAGGTGAACTTTGGCGCACCCGGCTAAAGACTTAATATCATATCATTTTTAAAATCTTTGCAATTGTCGCACGTGCATCACTGCCTTACCTTTGGGAGATTGCAGGCATAACGTTTTGAATATTATGTGTTGAGATAGCTCGTCCATTAAGTTTGATAGTCATGTATGGTAGAGAAAGTCTTAGCTAATAGGGATGGAAGCAGCCAACATCCTAACATAGTTAAACAGCAGTTAACTCGATCATCCGTCACACGTTCTAATTTACACGGTCACCAGCTCCACAGCTGGGCAAGAGCTATTAAATTAAACATTGTCAGAGAAAACACGAATAGTCAGAAGCCAAAAATCTGTCATCCAGCCTTACCAAGGGATATCGTATTACCCAGTTACTGGGTTGCGGAGGTCAGATAGGCCGTCGCTTCATGTACAATACTGATACTCAGCTGCTTCCGGTTAGACTGGAAACGGACCCCAAGATACTTTAGGAAAAGGCTAGGCAGATGATGATGAGTCAGAGAAAACACGAGAAAGGGATGCCCTAGAACCGTATTGGTGATGTCTCCAGAAAGGTCTGGTGCGTAGTAGTATACTAGCAAAAGGCGTGCGGTATGAGCAGATGTGTGCAAGTGAATACTAAGCAGTGATAGTCTACTGATGTGACCGTTGGACTGCCAAGTCAAAGGTCTTAAGTTCGAACCCAAGCCCCACACCTCTGATTTTCCGGAATCATGAGCATATTGTATAGTTATCACTTGCTTCGGAAAACGAAAATATCGTGAGGAAACAAGCATGCCTGAGGGTGTCGACGATCGATCGATTGGTGTGGTAACACCTTAAGAGGTATTTCTCGATGGCACTTACAGCTAAGTGAGAGGCTCATGGGCGGTATAAAAGCTCTGATACCATGATAAGCACTAACCACACGATAAAGAAAGAAAGAAGATAGTGTTAGCCTATCCCCATAACATTCGCTCTGTATGATGTTGGACGTAAAGAATAGAACCATCCCATATCTTCCCGTGGGTGTCGTAAGAGGCGACGTAAGGGATTGGCCAGAGAATGGGCAGCAGCGTTCTTTGTGCTTTTGTAACAACTGTACTGCGATCGCTAACTCACCTGCCAAGCGTGGCGATTATGGCAAAACCCTCTAAAATATCAATGTGGCGACACTTGGGTGAGGCCTATGTCCAGCAGTGGACGTCTTTTGGGGTGAAATGATGATGTTATAATGATCCCCATAGCAAAATGGTGTGAGTTTATGTATGTTTGTATGGTATCTTAGTAAACTAGGTTAATCTTCAAACAGTCTATGGCAATATCGAATCTCTGGAACTTTCCAAAGAGGTAAGCTATTGTTACAGGCTATTGTAAACATCGGGAACTACAAGATCTCGTGTCTCCAGTCTTTCAAAGTTCAAAAGTTATTGACACCGAGAAGAGAAGTCTTCAAGAACACAAAGTACTTTCCAACAAACAGAAAACTATGCTTTTGTTTAATAAAATAGAGATACTAACTCCGAACCCTTATTGTAAATCTCCTGATCGTTCTTCTTAAGCAAAAGAAAAACAGCTCTAAACAAAGTGTTGAACGGTTCAAAGTCTTTTAACATCTATCAATAGTTTCTTCACCGACAGACAATGTATTTGTAGAAACTAGCCGTTTCTAACTATTTTGTAAACAAAAGTAATAAAAGGCCAGAACTACGTTGTTCTAAGATAGCGTTAAACTTTGTTATTAGTTATCGGTGTATGTAAACTTTTGGTATTGTTTACTTGTACCTAATTGTTAGTTCATAAAGGCTACTTTGTAATAATAAGTAATTTCAAGTTAGTGTCAAAGTTCCTTTATCATTTTAGATGAGGTGCTACAATTATTAAGTAATACAATATTTTAGCAATACAGTATTTTAGCAAACTTTAACACTTAACATACATAAAAAAGGGAGAAAATATGTATCATATCTACGGGAAACGACCGTCGCTCAGCATAATGCTATGACACCAAACGAGACAGTGACAACATCTGAGCCTTGATAATGGCACAAGTCACGTTATGAAACTCGCACCAATTTTGGATTATTGAGGCTGGAAGAGGAGGAACTTCGTTTTAGCCCACATTTTAACTGTAGGAAGATTAAACCTTTCCGTTCTTCAGGAGATAGATACGAGATACAACAACACAATATACAAGTTTATACAAGACAAGATACAAGATTTAAAGAAGTAACCATTAATTTTGGCGGTATAGATATTGCAGTTTTGTATGGAACAGTTATATATTTTTAGTAAAACATTTATAATATTATTTTCTTTACTAAGAAAACACTGAACGATATTGACCATAATCAGTTTCTCAAAGAAGAAAATTTCAATAGAAAACATATAAATTTTTGGAAAGCATGTTTCCTTAAAAACTAAATTTCATAAATACTGCGTTACAGTCTGCTAACAGTTGTGACTTTCTAGTTTTTTGTTAAGACGGTAGAATCACAGACCCCCCGGACACCCCAGATCCCCTAGACAAAGAAAAGCTAGGATAGCTAACATCTCAATTTATAGTTGCAATATTATTTTATTGCAAATTAAGTCACAATTATCTGTTAGCTCCAAACGATTGTAACAGATGGCGGGATCTCTTGACTGGACTGAGTAAGTATTCAATAGATGGCGCTATATAGGAGCGGAGCAGCAATGAAAAATATTGCGAAAACGGGGAAAATGTGACGCAGACGAAGTTTCGCGGGACAGCTAGGCTTATACATATAAAATTCTTGTGTCACAATGTTAGTTACCATACTCCTCCGAAACGGCTGAATGAAATTTTGTGTGCATATCGGGTAGGTCTTAGAATCGGCCAACATCTATTTTCCATTACCATACAGGGAAAAAAACGCGCACGAAGTCGGGGACAGCAGCTAGTAAATAAAATAAAAAAGCCTTTTGTTTCCAACCAATTACTTTTACGTTATTCTAAGTTACTTAACTAATGTAATTAATTTTATACGCTTAATTAGTTTTCCTTTGATTGCTTTACTTATAGCCTAGACGATTAGTTAGTTTATATTTAGTTAGATAGTTTATTTTATAAAATACGAGATTCGGGTTTTTTTTAAATAAAAAATATTTAGTTTAAGTTTTCTATGAGTAGCTTTAATTTACTGGTGTATTTTATTTATAAACCACTAGCACTTCCCCCTCGAAAATTGTGATATAATATAGCCTGTATTACTTGGTAAAGATGTAGCTTTCTATTGGTGAAAGAATTTAAAAAATCGGCTGAGTAGTTTTTGAGTTAAATCATAACAAACTAGCAACCAAATTTTTAATCTTTATAATATTAGTTTTGATTAAACTAATTCCAGACGATTACACGTATCTAAATCGCCAACTTGTATTTAAAATGTACTATCACAATCCAACTGCTAACTCCACACTACACCTATCTATCAGAGCTTCGACTCTGCAGGCAAATCTCCATAAACGCCAATAATAGCAGGATATATACGCGATGATGGCGTTTGAGACATTTCACATGTAAATGCGATGCGGCTACAGACACGTGACGCTCACAAGGCTGCATAGAGGAGTGATTGATATCGTTTGAGATGTGGGGTGTGCAGAACTGTAGGTACACATAGGGATTATCTGTTCCTCATTGAACAGTTTGATAACAGTGACATCCAAATTCCTGTTTAATATGATGTGAATACACGACAAGCCAAATCCAAATCACTTCTACATCTAGCTATCCCCAATTTACTTAACAAAATACCCATAGACGTTAGAGACTCAATGAACAATAAAAACCTATGGAGTAAGTTGAAAGAATATTACATCAACTTGATTAACTGTAAGTAGCGCGTTGATCAAGTCTCAGGCCATGGCATGCTAACACAGACCCCAGGGGTCTAATTGTGTGCCTTGTTTAAGTTTATGTAAAAACTTATTAGTGAATAAAATAAATAAATAATACACATTTCGCAATTATCATCATCATCATCATTTCAGCAAAAAAGACATCCACTGCTGGACATAGGCCTCCCCCTAGTGTCGCCATATTGACATTTTGGGGGGGTTTTCCCATAATCGCCACGCTTGGCAGGCGGGTTGGCGATCGCAGTACGGTTGTTACAATAGCACAGAGAACGCTCCTGCCCATTCTCTGGCAAGTACCTTAGTCGCCTCTTACGACACCCACAGGAAGATATGGGATGGTGCTAATCTTTACGTCCGACACCATACAGAGCATTTCGCAATAATTACCTATGTTTACCAAAATGGTGAAGAATATAAAGTGCTTCTATGAAAAGTCCGTCCAATCCAGGTACGTAGTACTAGGAGCTAGCGTGCGTGTATGACAAGATGTATGAAAGTGGACGAGGCAAAAGGAGTAAGTATATGAGGAACGTAGCAGGTGCCGTTCTGTGGTTTCTGCCTTCCCCATGGGAAAAAAAGCAAGAGTTTATGTCTGTATGTATGTAAACTGTCGAAATTTATTTTATTTAAGTTTTTTTCTTTTAAACGTAGCCCTTCCCTTGGAATTTCTCCTGTATCGTGGGTGCGTTAACAAACATTTAAACTCACATACACAAACAGCCAGACCCGGAACAACTATCTGTAGGCCATACAAATATTTGTTCCGTGCTGGGGTCGAACCCGCGACACGCAGCGTAGCAGTCGTTCGCTCTACCACGGCGCCAACCGTGCCGTTGAAATTTAATTTGTTAGCTTAGTTGTTTATTTTATCGTGTAGGCTGTGGTCTCCTATAAATGTAGAAGTACACCTACGTAATACTTTATGTTGTCTTTTATCTGTGTATTTGTGCATATTTTTGTTGGAGATCCTAAAATTAATCAATAAACCAGACGTTTAAACAGAATATTTTCACTTGATTATTCAAGTGAAAATATTTTGTTAAAAGGTTATCCTTTACCACCAATATGAGCAAGAGCATCAACCGTTCACTCGCATTCACCGATACATTAGAAGAGCGGTATTCCACACAAAGTAATGGTTCCCGAAGAATGTTCGCTGCATCGATTCGCGATCGCAATGCCTTTGACCAGCTTGTGAAGCGTTTCACTTTAAAGTTACCATCTTAAACATGTTTTCAGAGCTTTGGTAGTCTTGATATTGGCTGACTTAGAAACATTTATATGAAACTATGTATAAGCTCAGATAGTCCTTAGGTAATCTTTGGTAAGTATAATGGTAGGCTTAATCCATAGTTCGATCAAACCGACACGGATATATTACGGACGCGGGTTGATTATCGGATAATGGATAATGATAATGTAATAAAGGCTGAAACTAATAAAGTTGCTACGATATTAACGCACTAGTTTTACGTCTTTAACGTCGAGAGCAAGCAAGCTATTTCTGAGACAATAACTGCTGCATCATCATCCACATACTCTTGCCCTTATCACAATTAATTTGGGGTCGGAGCAGCATGTCTGCTTCTTCCATAGTTTTCTTTTACTCTACATCATTTTTTCCCATATCTTCCCGTGGGTGTCGTAAGAGGCGACTTAGGGACTTGCCAGAGAATGGGCAGCAGCGTTCTCTGTGCTTTTGTAACAACCGTAGTGCGATCGCCAACCCGCCTGCCAAGCGTGGCGATTATGGCAAAACCCCCCATGTTATGTCAATGTGGCGACACTTGGGGGAGGCCTATGTCCAGCAGTGGACGTCTTTTGGGCTGAAATGATGACTCTACATCTCATCAGACATGTATATTCTTCTCATATTATCCATCACCCCTTCCATTCATCGTTTCTTTGGTCTTCCTCTACTCTTATTCACAATAAAATTAACAGCTTCAATTGTCACAAAAATTGCTCTCAGTCATTTTATTGATGGAATAAGACCAAACAATACCAAGAAACAGTAACTTAGAAGCTTCTATCAAAACAATTCAAACCGAACACAGTAAAATGATTTTCAACCCATCGCGCGCCATCTTTAATTCAAAAGATCCCTCTTTCTACACAGCTAAAGTGATCCGCTTCCACAATGTGAATTGAGTTTTAAAACTTCCCCAATCGTTACCAACCCGTTAACCAGAGTTTAACAGCGGGTTTAGAATTTAAAGGTACTTTTAATACTTTTAATTAAGTTGTCTGTTTCTTATACGGCTGTTGCTTAAAAGCAACGTGTTAGTATTATTAAGTATTTTGAAGATGTTTACTGTAGGATTACTGGAAAGCCGGATTATTCTGAATACTTTTTAGTGGGGTTTTCAAAGAATTGTGGACTGTATTTTGTTTTGGTTCGCAAGAATTTTGAAGGTCACCTTCTGAAGGTGAGGCACGATTTGCGAAAATAAATGCGATCTTTTGATAATCTCCGTAAACGAAGTCAAAGAAAAGTGATTTCTAAAAATAATTCCGAAAAATAAAGTTTCGCAGTCCCTGGGGGATTAAAAGATAGTCGGAATTGGATTAGTCCAATCTACTACATAATTTATAAGCTGTAGCGACATATCACAAAATGAACATTGATATCCAAGTGATCTACGACATCAATCTCTCAACAAGAATCATTTGTTAAACAACAAAACAAGAATAAAGAACATTGGCCCGCAATTCTCCTTCTCCGAAACAAATAAAAAATACAAAAATAATGAAAGGAAAGCAAGACCAACACTTGGTGACACACGACCACAAATCCGGAACAACAACAAAAATCTTTTATCAATAGACTCAGTTCTACGAGTATACCCCACACATTACATAAATGACACTAACATAAAAAGAAGCCATACAGCATCAATCTCTCAACGCCAATAATTTATTAAGACCGAAGGCAACGTCACAGTAGTGCGATACATCACAATGATTCAACTTGCAGTGAATCATATCAGCGGAGACGGTACGTGTGCTATCTTTAATTCAGTAGCTCAGTGAACGGAGGGGGTGGTGTGAGTGACGGGTGATTAGCGGTGTTGAAGACGTTTGAAAACAGTGTATTTATAATTACATCAAAAACTGCCAAAGATATTAAAGTATGTATAATGAGTGTAATTTCTAAGTGTGATTTCTTTCTAACTCCAATATTAAATAAAAAAAAGCTTAACTTCAGTAAAGTGACTCCAGAGCGTTAGTAAATTAATTATAATAAAAAAAAACAATTCAGTTGTATCTTACATTTTTGGAATAACTTTCATTTATGTTTTTAATAAAGGGGGAATGTTTGTTGGTGAGCCTTCACGACACTCCATCATTCCAAAATAAAAACAAAACGCAAGCAAATAAATAAGGAAGAATATTAACTGAATGGCGCTAAGAAACATTAATTTATTTACGGAAACCCACACGGTACATAAACCGAATAATTTATTATGTAAAAAGTACCAAAAATTCGTTAAAAACAACTCATTCATTACAAGCTATTGGCTCGCTTCCATATTACAGAACTTAATCAAATCGCTTCCGCTCATACTTTAGAGAAAGAATAATATATTTATATTTTTGTCTTTCCAATGCTCTTGTATTTCAATATTTTCACGCGAAACGAATTGGGATAACTAGAGCGCGTAGAGGGAGCTTGAATCACAATTTTGCTAGATTTTTTTTTATCATACTCATTTCGGGGCAATTTTCGGAAAAGCTCCTTCAATAATTCACGTTAAGAAAATGTTTGGGTGTTTTACTCAGAACTGTTGGGAATAAAATGAAAATCTCGCTGTTCCTTTGTTAGGCGAATGAATAAGATTTTCGTATGGATGGTGAACAGGTGTTGATCGTAATGTAAAGAATGTAATCAAGTGAATAAATTGTGATTGCTGATTATGTACTGTTATTTGGTACATACGTGGCATTATCCAATATGTTAACGTCAGTAAGATATTTCTTTGAAGCTTTGTAACTACTACTACGACAATGAGATCTAGCTGTCACAAACTCTACTACAGAGCACGAGGTCCTGCATTCGATCTCCAGGTTGAGCAGTTCTTGGGGTTTTCAATCTTAAAAGACTTAGAATCTGTGCCCGGTTGAAGGTAACAAAGGCTTGCTCTCTATTATATGGGACTTAAACTAATCTAGCGAAATCTGTGTGTACTGAACGCACACCTCTGCTCATCTCGCGGGCAATTATTTTATGTATTGTATATATTTTTGTAACCACTCGATGGATATGGAAGACAAAAAAATCGAACTCTACAATACGGCGCCAAAAACCAGACTTTTGTTTTTTTTTTTCAGACACACTCTATGCGCGCTTAAAACATTACCCTCCTTCTAGGTCAGTCGGGTGATGGCTAATGTTTGTAGCAACAGTGTAATGGATTGGTGATACATATCTACCTACCGAGATCCCTTTGACATCCAATACAGTTATCTATTATATGGATAATGTTTTTAGCCCTCAAAGGCTTGGGTAAAGGTATTAGGTTTGTGTACATTGTTCACATCGTAGTTTCTAGTCCTAGATAGATATGTAATGGAGTACTGACAAGATATTGGGAAACATTTCGGAAGAAGATCATGATTACTAAAGTTGTTTTATACAAGGACCTTTCACGAAGCCACCAAGCATTCTGTACATTAAACTAAGTAACCCTACGAAAAACTACAAAAATACTAGTATATTTCTTAGCAGAAAACTCTTTTGTGTTCTAAAGTTTAGCTTGTAATTAAGGGTCAAATTTGACAAATACATATATTCTATTTTACGTTGACCTACAACATTGACAACTTATAAAACGTCAAGAAATGGTGCACGGTTCAGGTTGGTCGTTTCCTGTTGAAAATAATCGACAAGAAACTATTACTCTTTAAAATCAAAATAAATGAATCAAACAAAATTATAATAAGGATTTTCAATTTAAAAGAAACGATGGATGGACTGTGTGAAGGATGATATGGCAAGAAAGGAGGTATCTCATAAGGTGACAAGTAATAAAGAAGTATGGAAGAAGAAAACATGCTGCGCTGACCCAAAACAAATTGAGATAAGAGCAAGAGTTTGATGATGATGAATAAGGATCTTATTTTACTCGTGTAACTCACTAGAGTTCAGTGACTCATTGAATTTGCCACTATTCTTTTTGGAAACCACTTCTGCGAATTTCTTATTCAGATCATTTGTCTTTCAACACAATGGAAAATGTTTTCGAGTTCTGATTATTCAATCTCTACTAATATTATAAACGGAAAAGTAATTCTGTCCGTCTGGTAATTTTTAACGGCTTAAAATAATCACTGACTAAGCCTGGGTTTTGGAGAATAGCAAGGGCTACTTTTGTCTTGGATATATTTGTATTAAAAAATATTAATTAGACAAAATACATGGCAGTACTAACTAGGATGTGGAGGTCAGATAGGCAGTCGATTTATGTTTAATACTGGTATTCAACTTTAATACTGGCTCTGTATGGTGTCGGACGTAAAGAACAGCACCATCCCATATCTCCCCGTGAGTGTCGTAAGAGGCGACTAAGGGATTTGCCAGAGAATGGGCAGCAGCATTATCTGTGCTTTTGTAACAACCATACTGCGATCGCCAACCCGCCTGCCAAGCGTGGCGATAATGCCAAAACCCCCCAAAATGTCAATGTGGCGACACTTAGGGGAGGCCTATGTCCAGCAGTGGACGTCTTTTGGGCTGAAATGATGATGAATGATGACTGGTATTCAGACTCTTCCTGTTAGCTCCAACGTCCCAAAATAGTTGGGTAAAGGCTAGGCAGATCGTGACATGCGGACGGAGCTGCGGGCACGAGCTGGTTTTATTATAAAGATCTTAGGAAGGATTTTTGAACAATTGATATCCACTAAAAATAAGATCAACTGTAAACATTTATTTTGAAGTAGGTCTATGGTATATAAGAAATATTATTTCAAGAAACAATAATAAAAAAGCCGGACAAGTGCGAGTCAGACTCGCCTACCGGGGGAGGGTTCCGTACAAATTTACTTTTGTTATGCGCATTAAATTAAATCATAAAAAATACATTTTTATTTTTTTTAAGATTTAATTTCAAATGCACAGTTTTCAGATTTTTCCCTCTACTTGTAGTTTAAGATTTGCCAAATTTCATAGTTCTAGGTCAACGGGAAGTACTTTATACATTTTGATTCCTTTGAGAGTATCGAAATATACGTTTTTTGCGGCATAAACGGCCGTATCTTATTTTTTTACTTTAACTAAGAAGTTTGATTTTTTCACAGCTTGAATGGGGGCTCTAGATCTGAGAATACGGTTTTAATTACAAGTCAATACTTCCACGCGCTGTCGAGATAAAAGGTCTTGACAGACAGACAGACGGACAACAAAGTGACCTCAAAAACATAAAACGGAACCCTAAAAAAACAAAACGAACATAATGAAAATATTTCAATTTTTTGCGCAAACTCTGTAAATCTTGGAATTAAATTGGCAGATCCGAAACCACACATTTTTATACATTCAAGCTAAACCGCAAGTTTAAATAGGTATAGCTATAGTTCCCACTCGTTACGTCACACATCCGACGTTGCGTCTTTAACATTATTACCTCCGGGTGAATTGAAGCTTCAGTTTTGTTGAGAATTAATTACCAATGTTGTTGATTTGCGTTAGTTTGATGAGGAGGGTTGATTCCACGTGATTTTGGATTTACGTAATGGACGAGTATTAATTTAGGGCAAGGACGTTGAGAATAAACATATATGAGTGATATTCTTCATGGGTAAATCGATAATTTAACAATGAAAGGAGCTATGTAAAATACAAGGTGCTGTTTTGCATCCTCGTCAAAATTCAGGAGGTTGTCACAAAATACATAAATAATCAATTTAAATTACGGTACCTAGTTAATTATTAATAAATGCTGCTTTTTGCTTTTTTGGTGTTTTAGTTTGTCGGTATTTCAGAAAAAACCCCTTTATGTGGTTTCATTATCATCATTTCAGCCGAAAGACGTCCACTGCTGGACATCGGCCTCCCCCAAGTTTCGCCACATTGACATAAAATGGGGGGTTTTTGCCATAATCGCCACGCTTGGCAGGCGGGTTGGCGATCGCAGTACCGTTGTTACAAAAGCACAGAGAACGCTGCTGCCCATTCTCTGGAAAGTCCCTTAGTCGCCTCTTACGACACCCACGGAAAGACATGGGATGGTGCTATGCTTTACGTCCGACACCATACAGAGAATGTGGTTTAGGGAATGAGAAATTATCGAATAAACGTTTGCGATTGTTTGTATGTGTGAAACCGTGGTTATAGGGCGAAGATCAGACGGGCCGCGTTTGAAACACAAATAAAATAAATAATCTCTACCCGTTTTATTATTGATTTGGGTCGAGAATCATAAGTCAGTAGTTACCTCCTTGAATTTGATGAGGATGCAAAACAACAGCTTGTATAAAGTATGATCAAATTTAACTATTGTTTGCTTTTTCTACTCGCAATTTCAGAAGTAACTTGATCTCTGGAGTTTTGTTTGGTTGATTTCAATATGTTTACCGATGACATGGGATTTAAACATAACCTGGGAAATTTCGCTGTGATTGTAGGGTGTGTACAACTCCGTATATAACTTCAGGGGAAATGTAGGCGTGATGTTAAATGTATTTAGCAGAACATGCACTCAGCAAATGGTAAAACAGTCAAGAGCTTTGACCTAAGCTATTGTTGAGCGGCTCGGACTCATGCCTGATACGGTACAGAAACAAGATCACTTTGACACAGCACCTAACACAAATCTAACCATCGCTAGTTAGAACCTTGTCACATAAATGTTTAAACACAACATTTTTGCGTATAGTGTCATCCATTGGTTGTCATGATATGAGCATTTGATGCGGAGGAATGATGAAAATGTTGAGTCTGAATATATAAGAGTGGGAGACCAAACAAACTATGATGGACTTTGTGACGGATGATATGGCTCGAAAGGGTGACTCATGCGATAGTGACTAATAGAGCAGTATGAGAGAAGAAATCAATGAGCCAGCTAAGTACCTAAGTTGGGATGAGGGTTAGATAATTATAAATACTAGGATACTTGTCTTGCACTTGCAGGAATCCTCAATCTCACACAATCATCATCTGCCTAGCCTTTTACCAAACTATGTTGGGGTCGGCTTCCAGTCTAACGGATGCAGCTGAGAACCAGTATTTGACATGAAGCGACTGCTTAACCCAGGAACTGGGTAATACGATACCCCTTGGTAAGATTGCATGTCAGACTTTCGGCTTCTAACTACTCGTAACGACTGTCAAAGATCTACAAATGACAGCCGGAACCAACGGCTTAACGTGCTTTCCAAGGCACGGAGGAAACTCGGTATGTAGTTATGGGCACCCGTTAACGGACCAACTTCGGCAAGAACAGAACCTTAAAGATCGACCCGTGCGACTGTTATTATTTAGCCACGATCTCCTCTCTCAATCTCACGCAATCTCTCTTCAAAATTACACCTACCATAATTCAAATCCATCTACCCTAATCTACCACGGTGTATTCCAAAATGTGTTAGATCATACTCCAGCTGATTGGTCCCAAAGATTACCTTAAGGCACATATCGGCAGAATGTTGGTAATTGGTGTAATAACTAACTTACGCGTATCGGTTTCAAGGAGGTAACTCATCAATTTAGACAGGAAGCGATGAACCTTTAAAGGTCGGATTTCAGAGAGTATTTTGGGTGGAATATTCCATAATTGCTAAATATTGTAAGGCTTTGTTGACACCTTTGATATTGTATATGTATTATATTTTCGGGAAGCAACATAATATGTGAACAGCTGCCATCAATGGAGATTTTGCCGAGAATATAGCTTGCTGATTATATTTTGAGGAAAAACCATAGCCGGCAGTTTTAGGGACGTGCCTATATATTTATAGTATACAGGTATACAGTACAAGTGATACAGATTCTTTTATGATTTATTATTATCGACGAAGTTATCTATAAACGACGAATCAAACTCAAACTCAAAGCTTTTTTTTCAATTCGACCAATACAGGCACTTTTGCACCCATATCTTCCCGTGGGTGTCGTAAGAGGCGACTAAGGGACTTGCCAGAGAATGGGCAGCAGCGTTCTCTGTGCTTTTGTAACAACCGTACTGCGATCGCCAACCCGTCTGCCGAGCGTGGCGATTATGGCAAAACCCCCCCTTATGTCAATATGGCGTTGGGGGGAGGCCTATGTCCAGCAGTGGACGTCTTTCGGCTGAAATGATGATGATGAGGAACTTTTGAAAGTCAAAAAAAAAAAAAAATTACGCGAAGTTATAGCCCAGTCACAAGGCATAATAACTTGTGAAAGTACTGTAGATCGCGCTTCCGTGTGTCGAACTCACGTTATACACTCGTAGATGGCCTATTCCAAAGCGTAGATCTCTATGGAGACGAATGGGAAAGAACTCCATGGACACTCTTTTAAATCAAATTATGTTACAAAATGTAGAAATACGGGCAAGTTAAGAGCGTCCAGAGTAGAAGATTAAATCAGTAATTCAAAAATAAAGTAATTCAAATAAACCGTGGCAGCTAAGAGATGAACAATCACAACTGACACCACCCGTTCACGAACATGACGCATGTATCAGCCATCATTCAACTCAATCATATTGAAAGGAACTAAATGACCCGACACACCCGCCACCATCAGCGTGTCATTTTAGTGAGCATGACATTCACTCAACCACCAGGGTAAATTCGCGTCAGTGGAAGATGTAGGTACTCAGTCAATAAAGTAAGTATTTATACAAAAGGTATTTTATTATCATAATGTCCGCTATCAGGAAAAGAACCTTAATGAACTTAAGTTTATAGTTCAATACTGAATATTGATATCCTTATACATTGAAGTATATTTTACCTAAGATAGTCAATCCATCAATTCAACACCATGACATTTTGTAATAGTCTTACACCATTATCATCATTTTGATGTATTCAGGCGTTTATCCATAACCCAGTTTAGTTTACCAATGTGTGGTTTTTGCATAAACAAGCCGATTTACGGTTAAACCATAAAATAAAAAAGCCGTTAAATCGAACAGAGTTGTAAATCCGATAATGGCCAGATTTACAGAAAACATTCGACGTTAAATAGCCCATCATAATGATATACGGCTTCAGAAGCCAGGTGGCCGGTATAATGTGAGAAAATTGGTTCCATTCTGTCTCAAATCAGATAAAAACTGTTATTATCTGTCGCATGATCTCTAAAAAAAATGGTACCTATCCTACCATATTTTTTAAGACACACATTGATTCCTTCAAATGCTTCAAGTGTTTTCCATCACAAGCAAATAAAGTTCCAATAATTAAATCGATTGCGTAGTTTTTGCTTCAAAAGTTTTTGGTGAAAAAAACTCAGTAATTGTCACAGTTAATCAAATATGAAACGCTGAACTTCTATAAAAACGGATTGTATTGAATTTGTACTACATCATCAAATCATACACTGAACGTCAAGTGAATTTCCGAAATAAACAGTAAAAAACAGTCTCCTACTCGAAACAGAATAGCAAAAAGTCACTATAACGATCACGATCAGGTATGAATTACAGTTGAAATCAAAACGGCACATTACTAAGAATCGGTATTCACGATCGTCGATTACAGACATCGTTGCTCGGCACTCGCTTTAATCTATTTAATCGTTTCCTGTATGAATCGTACGCTCCCAAATTGTCTTTGAATATCCTTTAAATGAATGGCACGCTGATTGTGTGCTATGTTCTATGTGCTTTTGTTCATGCGGAAGCCGTATAGGTATAGATTATGGGGGTAGGCTTCAAGATATCGGTTTCATCTGTCAGCTTTAGTTGAAGTTTTTTTATTTAGAGGATGTTTACTGCTAAAGAGTTTGCTTTTTGATTTCAGTCCCAGCCCAGCGATCACACCAAGCAAATGAGCCTAGTGCCATCCAATTTGATATGTAACAGCAAATTGTGCTCAACAATATATCTGCCATTGAGAATGTTTTGGGGAACACTGTTTTAAGCTTTCACGGTTTATAACACTTACACTGATAATTATCCTCCGTGATTATCAATTAATGTGAGCTCCCGATATTTGGAAGTGTTGCTTGTTCGCGATGAATAAATTGATCTTTTATTTGTGTCAGACTGTATTGAAAAGTGAACCAGAGTAGTCGACATAGCCCACAGAATAAGTAAGCTGAAGTGGCAATGGGCCGGCCATATTAGCCGTAGAACCAATGACCGTTGGGGCAGACGTGTTCTTGAGTGGAGGCCGCGAATCGGCAAGCGTAAGGTGGGACGCCCTCAGGCTCGGTGGTGTGATGATCTTCGCAGGGTAGCTGGTAGCAACTGGATGAGAGTTGCCGAGAATCGGGTTAACTGGCGAGCGATTGAAAAGGCCTATATATCCAGCAGTGGACTGCAGTAGCCTGATGATGATGATGATATTGAAAAGTCCATGTTGGGAAACGGTATTTTTATGAGATGCGATAAACATCTTAGTGCAACCTACAAATAATTATCTCGTCTAAAAAAACGAATTCTGCCAGTATTCATTCAATAACAGTCGTTCATAAATCTCATGAGTGGTTTATCTTATTTTTCATCCGGATCTTTCAACTCCTATTTCTATTCTGCCAGCCTTCCTTCTACTTATGATTGAGTAATTCCAACAAAACAGATTAAGTATTTCTAGCAAATCAATAATTCTGTCACGGGCTCATATTCCGTTCATTTCGCTTTCCTTCCTAATTCCAATTTCTCGTCCACCTAATGACTATTCAATAGCGAACTCCTGAGTTGCCCCACTTGGGCCATCGTTTATTATTAAAATTGCCCCTCCAAGTTCCTAAGCTCGTAACAGATATTTATTGGAGCAATCCTTATAAACAATGACTAAAATCTAATATAGAATGGTGTTTTGTGAAACGTTAGTACAATCGCGTTCAAAATTATATTTAATGCTGTAATTTGGAGAAAATTGCGCTGATTCGGCATTGGTGTGTGGCATAAACTGTTGGCAGATTGAATTGGTAAGTAGTTTTATTTATTGTCGATTGTACAACGCTGCATTTATTTTTTTTATGTGAAGAAAGGACATATCCGTTTGTCATTAGAATGAATTACCCCAGTATAGTAATATTTTTAGGTTTCATGCTAATTTTGCGAATGGAGTGTTCTTGCTACTGCGATTCATGATAAGAAGGATTTTATCACATTCAACTAAAACATGAAAATATTTATGACCAAATAACTACAATACCTTTTATTCCAACATTTGAAACTTCTTAAAAAAATATACTTGCCAAATACCCCCATTCGATTCATGTCGACTAGTCAATGACAAATAGCAGAAAAATGGACGACAAATAGAAGAAAAGGTCTGGCGGCACCAATGTTAAACAAAACAGTGTAAGGACACAAAAATACTAACCGCAGTCGCTCATGACTCGTACCAAACAAATTAAAGATTGCAAGTGGTAAATTCAGCAAGTTGTTCGTCGAGACAGGCCGGACATCGGCACTCCGAACAGATGGCCGGCTTAAAGTTCCCCGAGAGTGACTATACATACCTACGTACTAGAGTCGCTACTGACTATAGATACTAACGATGTCCTCCCGCCGGTTAAGGGGGAGTTGTGCTGGGTAGCAGTTTTATTTTGTTGAAGGATGCGGGTGCTGTGTGTGTTGAATGAAGGTTGAACAGAACTAAACTTATGTTCAGTATTTACACCCACTATTAAGCATCGATGTAAATTATATCCATAAAATGTTCGTGCTGTACTTAGATACATAGACACAAATCTAAAAATTTGCGAAAAATGGACAAGCGACCAAAGAAAATAAAATCCACGTATGTGATACGAAAACAGAACAATTAATTCATTTCACCATATTACTTTTTGATGCCATTAGAACAATTAATTCTTTTCCATCTCTAGCACTTTGTGGTCTATCAGTCACTTTACCAATTTTTTACTATAGTCCTCTCTGTCCCTTAACTGTGCACCCGTACATGGTTACAATCAGTGCTTTCGAACTAATTGCAACTTAGTTCTATCTTTGATCATAAATGCTATCTGTAAAGGAATGCATTTTACTGCTACGCCGTAGCTAGTCCGCTCATGGCTACGTCGTAGCACTCTGCTACGGGACCCACTCCGCTACGAGAAGTAAGGAAACTTTTTTGTACATTCGTTTAAAACCGTTCTAATTGAAATAATACAGATCTTTACGTTAGGATATTAAAAAAAAACATCATGTTAGGTTTTAAGAATACTAAACCGGAACACAACCCGGTAAATTAAAAAATTATAATTCAAACTAAAATATATTTTAATTTTAATTAAAATGTAAACAATTGATAAGTAATTTACGAAACAAACACAAAACATTTATTTGCAGTAAAACCTTTTACAGGCACCTTTGAATAGTCAAGGAGTGGGTCAGGGTCAGAATTATAAGCAAACACATTTTTGTCACAAACCTTCACCTAAATAAACCACATGTCACCACCAGGATAATCAAAACCTTAAGTTTACTCAAGCCACACTCACCAACCTAGTCAGCTTTCAATTCCCTTTGAATCCTCTTGCCTTCAGAGATTAAACGCCTACTCGCCGTGCTTAGGAATTTTGTCATACACAAAGGGAATTTTAGATTAGGCCTAAGTCTAGGTTGAGAACTAAGCTGGGACTTAATCAGAGTAAGTGTGATCACGTGATTGCCTATCCAAACATAGCCCTGACAATACTAACAACCAACTAACCAACAATACTATGAGGATATGTTTTGTGGGTTTTTTTTTTTATGAATGGCATCTCGCAGTTCAACCTAGGAGGTTGTCGTCTGCTTAACCGTACTATCCTGTGGGTGCCTTAAGAGTAAGGCCTCCAGCCAGGGCATAAAAACTTCCAAACTAAGCGACTATACGCTGAGGGCACCCCCTGATGTTTTGTGGGCCAGCCTTGTACTCTTTTATTTCGGACCTTTACACATCTGCTCTTGAGAATTCTGGATATTACTTGAAGATTTTTAATCTACGTTTAGAACGCCTCGAAATCTACGTTTTGCCTTCGAATTGAAACCCTGCTGGGACGAGATTTATTAGCGTTACTTGTGATTTGGCATGGCCATGTTTCCCGTTTTGTATGTTGCACATGTATTTCATAGATGTGCAGCAGTGACAGGAGTAAAGCCGAACCAAAGTTCGTACTAAGTGAGTTTTTTTTTTAATCTACTAGGCCTTAGAAATAAAATTTCATCGTAATAAATGACACCTATTTTACGATTTATTTACAATACATGAAAAATATCGTCTAAATAGGCGTAAAGACGCCTTAATATTTTAAACCACTACCTAAAAGAAATACGACCATAACAGAAACCAGTACCAAAAACTCCACAAAACATTGCACAACGATACAAAACTTCGTAAACTTCAGACGCCCCTTAACAAGTGCGAAGTAAGCCTTAACAATGAATTTGGTAAGTGTCAACCTTAGTTGTTCCGGGTCCATAAATATTTCTATTTGCGGTCCCAAGGTGGCACCACCGTCCATTTGAAAAGGGTCCACGTGCTAGATAAACTTGGTTTGGTGAGTTTCGATTTCAGTAATTAAATTCCGGTTTCGATACCTTTTGGTTCGAGACTGATAATTGTTTTTTTGATTAGTGTCCTAATATCAAAATTATTAGTCAGAAAAAATATTAGGTACAAACAAGTATGCACCTATGTATGGCAGAAGTCGTTTGATTTCAATTTTATTATGCTCCTCTGTGTTTCTGTGTAAAAACAACCATCACTCGCACTCAAATGTGACGTCAAAGTTTACTTTTTTTTTTTTTGGATTTCACCATTTCAGAAAAGGATTCTGTTTGCATTTGATTTATCATATTTCTTTTAGCCGCTGAGTTTTTTCATTGGTGGATTGTTTATGATGCCGATTTAAAAATGGTTGACTTAAGTTTTTAAATTTACGTTGTGAAATAAATATAGGTAATAATATGTCGTCGCAAGCGATTTCAAGACTACAACCTTTTTTTTAATTATTATTTCTAGCAAGTTGGTAGTACCAACTCATTGATTTCATAATGTTGGTCAAACTGTTACTTGATTTCTCATTGGTTGATTGGTTAGTACAGTGGACGCCGTGAGGTGGCGCTTCAGTCTTGAATTCTCCCGCCAAAAACACGCGGACAGAGTCGATCCAGAATACTAGACTGGGATTTTGTTCTGTTGAGATCATACGATCGAAACTGTCACGTCCACCGTACAAGCCCTAGTTCCTCATATTGCCACTTATTGTAATTATCGAGTAATAAACGTGACTGTAATTTGTGTTTAAACCTACGTTTCACTGGTTTGCCCGAGTACCCAGCTTCTTCATGGAACCCGAACCAAGAAACAATAACGATGACGCCCCTGTTATCGTTACGCCCACGCTCCCGCCGTCATCACAAGTGGGATCAGCTCGGGCGCCTACCAACGATATCTATTGGCGCCAACTCCTAGAACAGCAGAATCAAATTACCATGCGCATGATTGAAGCCATGCGAGGATCAACGCCGACGCCAACTTCAATCAAGCTGCCAGAGTTCAACCCAGACCTACCAGACGTCGATCCACGTGTTTGGTGCTCGACGGTGGACATTTGCCTCACAGAACATCCGATGGAAGGAGGCGCGCTGATTATTTCCCTCAGCAAATCTTTAAAAGGAAGTGCATCGACTTGGTTATCTCAAGTGTCGCATGCTGGTATGACATGGAACCAGTTCAAGGACCTGTTTCTCGCGCAATATGATTGTGCGGAGACCTGTGCAGCGACTATAATTAATGCCAACAATAGTCAACAAAAGGATGGTGAAAATTTAACTGCCTACGAGCCGTTTGATGACGTCACTCATAGCGAAATGGAAGAACGTGCACTGTGAGGAGATTGCGGTATCGTACGTACTTGCTCATTTAGCTAAAATGGATAGTCGAATCAACCGACTAGCTTTTACAACTCATATTAAAACAAGATCAAAGTTGATTCAAGAATTAAACGCATTTTCGTTGAAGAGAAAACATGATCGACACATCGACAACAACGTGGACGCTAAACGAACAAAACCAAGCAACATGCCATTCCAGTGCAATTATTGTCATAAAACTGGACACGAAGCAATCGACTGTCGTTTACGTAAAAACAATCAAACTACTCAAAGGACCACTTCTACCACTACGCCTTTATCATCATCGGGTACCAAGAAAGATGTCACCTGCTTCCGCTGTGGAGAACGAGGCCACATCGCGCCTTGCTGTCCGAAGACGAGCAACGCAGCAGCCAGTAGTGGAACGAAGAGTCAACTACTGCCAAGTCCAAGGTGTACGTGGAGAGCTAACACAATCCGGTGAGTCGTACATGTTTTATTTCGATAGTGGCGCTGAGTGTTCTCTCTCTCGTAAAGCAAAGTATCGCGAATAAATTCTTAGGCGAGCGTTCCGTTGCTAACTTAAGATTAACAGGCGTTGGTAACGCTCATGTTTACTGTACCGAACAAATGTTATGTGAGGTACTTAGTTATTGTTGGACATTGTTTACATTTGTCATTTCTTGTCGTTCCAGATGAACTTATGCCTCATAACATAATGATAGGGTCCGATATTTTAAATTATGATTTGAATCGAGAGAGAATCTAGTCAAATCTAGTGATTACAAAACCGGTTTCTTGTTTTGCCGCGGTGATGGAAATTAATTTTAGTGCAATTAATACCGAAGTTTCACCCGTATTTAGTCTTGCACGTGTTGAATGAATTCTCGTTTGGATTTATTGATGGTTTACCGTCAACTCGTGTAACTACAAGGGAAATGAAAATTCGTTTAAAAGATGCAACCCGTACTGCTTACCGCCTCAGTCCCCGCGAACGAGATGTACTTAGTGCGTAACAAAGTAAACGAGTTGTTGAATGCAAACATAATCCGACCGAGTAATTCTCCGTTTGCTAGCCCGATCCTTCTTGTGGAAAAGCGTGATGGTTCACAGCGTATGGTGATAGATTATCGCGAGTTAAATTCGAATACGGTGCCAGATTGATTTTTACTTCCGCGTATTGACGACCACATATCTAGGCTGAATGGCGCAACTATTTCCTTTGCCTTGATTGTGCTAGTTGTTTTAATCAGATTGCTATCCTAGACCACTGTTCAGAACCATGCTTGTTTAAAAACCCTCTCACCAAGTTCGTAGGTCAAAATGCTAGAACAAATTGTAATTGTTGTACATTGTCTAACTAGATGGCGTTGTCGTCGAAATAGAAGTCGGTGTTAAGATTCTCCTCCATTTTAGTTAGGCACTTTGTCAATAAAGTTCATTTTAAGATCAAAAATACATCTCAGATCAAAAGATCAGTGCATAGTAACAGTTGTTTTATTTTACATTCGACCTTACTTGTGTAACACACTAAGTTCAATTTACGAGTACTTGACCATCCTACGCGTCCGGTATTCTACAATTTGAATCTGTTAATTGATTTTCTAAATTTGTTATTTTTATTTGTTTGTTAATTTTATTTATTTATCGGTTTGAATCAAATTGTTTTCATTTTACTTATTTGCTGAGTTGTTTTTTTTTTGATAATTCTATTTATTTGTCCATTTGATTTAATTTATTCGTTCTTTTAATCTAGAAAATTTATTAAATTTATTTGATAATTTCATTTAATTGTGATCTTCATTGCGTATGCTACTTTATTACAGTTTTAGCAGTATGTCATAACTTCATAAGATAAATGTCCGGACGGAGGGTCGCCTGGTAATCTGTAATACAGGTTTTACCTAAAACAGACACCAGTCTCTATGTAGTGATAATTTGACTCTGTACTGTTTATGATGAAGAGAGAAATAAATTAAATTATAATCTTTTGACTGCTGATGATACTGAAGTTGAGGTAGATATTTCTGAGACGAGAGAGCATGCAGCCCACAACATCGAACAAACTTCTAATTACGAGTAGTCTCGTTTTGACAGTAAAAAGGCAAAATTAGTAAAATTCAAATAAAATAAAGGAAATATAAAGGTCCAATTAAAATAACTGATGTACCTACTTGAAGACGATCGTTATGCTTTAAAATCTTTGACCAGTAACAGAACCTATAAGTATGCCCACGATCGTCTTAGAAAGATGCCTCAATGTGAAATTCCATCTGAACTGATTGTGTTGACATAGAATCCAATGTAAATTAATAAAAATGGAAATGGTTCCACTATTGTTTGAATATGACGCACACTAAAATGACTAAGTTACTAGGTACCTTTCTTAATCAAACTGTACAGTCTGGTCGTAGTTGTAACTGCGATTCTATGAGTCGTTCAGGGCGCAATGCGCGGCTAGATGTATGGTGGCTGGGTCTATAAGACTATTGTTTGGGTCTCAATGAGACTACTATTGGGTCTCTGTGAGACTAGTGTTCGGGTCTCTGTAAGACTAGTGTTCGGGTCTCAATGAGACTACTATTGGGTCTCTGTGAGATTAGTGTTTGGGTCTCTGTGAGACTAGTATTCGGGTCTATAAGACTACTATCTGGGTCTGAATTAGACTACTATCTGGGTCTGAATAAGACTACTATTTGGGTCTCACTGAGACTACGCTGCCGAGCAGCTGCGTCATATTAGTGTTGTGTGTTTGTAAATAGTTCACTGTACAATCATTGAAGTTTATTCTGAGTATGTTTACCTGTGAGGTATCTTACGAACTCTTTTTTTATGTTTACCTTGTAGTCAGGTTAGGCCGAGCAAAAGTTTTGCTACAAATGAGAATATTGTTACAGATGCACACGAAGACGTGTGACTCGTCAGTTTGGCCGTGTCGTCGCAAGCGATTTCAAGACTACAACCTTTTTTTTAATTATTATATAATATAATATATAATATTATATTAAATAATGTTGGTCAAACTGTTACTTGATTTCTCATTGGTTGATTGGTTAGTACAGTGGACGCCGTGAGGTGGCGCTTCAGTCTTGAATTCTCCCGCCAAAAACACGCGGACAGAGTCGATCCAGAATACTAGACTGGGATTTTGTTCTGTTGAGATCATACGATCGAAACTGTCACGTCCACCGTACAAGCCCTAGTTCCTCATATTGCCACTTATTGTAATTATCGAGTAATAAACGTGACTGTAATTTGTGTTTAAACCTACGTTTCACTGGTTTGCCCGAGTACCCAGCTTCTTCATGGAACCCGAACCAAGAAACAATAACGATGACGCCCCTGTTATCGTTACGCCCACGCTCCCGCCGTCAAATATAATAATAATAGGTAGGTACTTGTTTTAAATTCAATATTTATAATTCCAAGAATTTTGTTTATTGCTTGCTGTACATTTATTATTATTTTTTATTTTAAAAGCTGGTCACCAGTAAAAGACAAACATAATATACTAATTCTAACACATCGTAAAGTGAGCTTACTGAAAATTCAATATTTATACAATTATTAAGTGTGTTATAGCGTAAAAATTCCATCCATCAAATTCCCAAGAGGTAAAAATAAATCCATTTATATAATATTCGCGATACTTCTAATAAAAATGAGCCATAAATTACTCACTTCACAATACTTCGGTCGAGAGATTTCATAAAAGTCAATTGCGAGTCAAATCAAGCGTTTTAGTGGTACAGTCATGCACAACGATTAATTGTCGCTCCTACGACTAAATCCGTCGCCCGACTTGACAAGTGACATTTTCTGGTCACAACTGTCAATTATGTTACGTTCCTATTGTCGTTATAAACTAGGGCTTAGACTTTGTCCAGAGAGCTTGGATTTAGAGGGAAGTAAGCTTCGTATTGTATATGATTATATGGTGGAACTATCGGCTATCTAAAAACACCTAAAATAAAGGACGCGAACTAAAATAATTTTACCGTTTTTTCAAAAGTGCTTTCAATGGCTTAATTGAAATAAATGGTTTGAATTTGACATCAATTACGCTGGACGGGTTTTTTTATGCCTGGTAAACCTATTTTTAAGTAAGTAGGTAAAATGTAGCCGTTTCATAAACTAAAAATTGCCTAAGTCGCATTGCGTGTTCAACTTATTTGGTACGTAGTAGTACCTAATCAATCAATTAATAAAGACCGACTTCATAGAATAACATTTTAATTGTTTCTTTGAAGTCTTGATTAATATCGTATTTTAATAGTTTTATTGTCATTGAAATACTTTTTTGTTTAGCTCTATTGTAACGCTTGTTAAAAGGTCGTCGCTTTAATAAAACAATTTAGGCAACGATGTTAAGAAACTTAAATAGAATAATCTTTTCTAAATTATGCAAACATTTTCTTTAAAACTACAACTTATTTAGTTTTGACCCTTACTCTTTTTTCGTACTAAGTAAGAAGACTTTATAATATTGTTTGAATAATTCACAAACTAAATTAAGTCGATCTAGTGGCTAAAATGTTTCATCAAAACCACCCAAATTTAATAGACATTATTTTTGTTATAAGTATGATTATAAAAGAAATTTTAACAAAAAACCAAGTCAAACTTTACACAGAATTAGAATTGATCTTATTTATCTTCATTGCTATACAGGAAAGGTAAGGATCAGAATGTAGGGCCACAAAAGGGATGAATGAAAGGCATTTGCATGTGGCTGAGATGAGAATGCTAAGGGGGATGTGTGGTGTTACGGGACTGGATAGAATAAGGAATGAGTACATTAGAGGAAGTCTGAAAGTGGCGCCGGTGACTGAAAAAAGATGTGTTGGTTATCGTGGTATGGGCATGTGATGCGGAAGAATGAGGAAAATGTCGTGAGGAAACTTTTGAGTATGAATCTGGATGGGTAAAAGGGTAGAGGAAGACCAAAGAAACGATTGATGGGACTGACGGATGGATGATATGGCAAGAAAGGAGGTATCTCATGAGATGACAAGTAATAGAGAAGTATGGAAGAAGAAGCCATGCTGCGCCGACCCCAAATAAATTGTGATAAGGGCAAGAGAATGATGATGCTTTATAGGAAAGGTAGTTTTGAATGGAGAGAAATAGGAAAATACATAGTCTTATAAAATGTTTTACAATCTATTCTAATATAAAAAACAGGTAAAGTATGTAAGTTTAGATGTAGGAGGTAATCCCCAAACGAATAACCTGATTTGATAAATTATCTAATGTAATACTGAACTATTGCCGACTGAAATAGGGTAAGTTTTATGTTAAAACATGCAAACGAAAACTATTACTTTATACAAGGTGTTGTTTTGCATCCTCGTCAAAATTCAGGAGGTGGTCATGAAAGACATAAATAATCAATTTAAATTACGGTACCGGTGGTTGTTTAAGTTTGTCAGTAGATCAGATAACCCCCTTGACGTGGTTTAGGAACTAAGAAATTAACCGAAAAAACGTTTGAGATTATTATTATATGTGTAAAAGCGCGGTTATAGGGTGAAAATCAGACGGGCCGCTTTAAAACACGGGTGGTTTACATTTACCGATTTCCGAAAGTAAGAAAAAAAATACTTACGCATTTTATAATTGAGTCGGACCGAGAATCATTAGTATAGTTACTTCCTTGAATTTGGCGAGGATGCAAAACAACACCTTGTAAAACAAAATATTATAAGAGAAATATTCGAACACAAAACCAGTAGAGAGTACACGTGTGGAAAGAAAGTTGAAAAACACGTGTAAGTTCAAAAACAAAGGTCATCAAACGTTAGTAACCGAACTCTAAAGACACCCACGAGAGCAAGCATAATATATTTCTATACTTAAGTTTAGCAATTTGTGAGGTTTGCTTTTGTAACAAAACATTTTGCTTAGTCATGTATGAAGCGTTAGGAAGAAACATTGAACAAAATACTAAGAAAGTTCGGTGGCAGCCCCGACTTACGAGCAGTAAGCTGTGGGTTCGAACCCAGGCAGGCAGCATTACTATGTGTAATTTATTTCATCACCACTGCCCTCAAAAACGGTGAAGGAAAACATCGTGAGTAGACCGAAACACTTGCAACTAGATGCAAAACTTACTAACTCCAGTTTGTTTAATAATGCATAGCATCAGTTTTCACATCTAATACACCGGTGAAATGCACGTAATACACATTTACAAGTCACCGTTAACTCGAACTGAGCCAACCTTTCCCCAGCTGTAAATTTATTTGCAGGCAAGAAAAGGAGTTTTCATAAATTAAATTTCGCGAAACCTAAAATTGAATTTCTTTACGACTGCTTCGATAATCAAATGAATAATCCATTTACATCGCCTTGTAGCGTGTCCGGGAGAGAAGCGACGTTTTTTTCTAAACTCCAGTTCAATGCTTCTACAGAACAATCTTATTTTCAATGTATTTTATTCTATTCGTATTTCGTTGGTCCATTAAGCCACCAGGTGGGAACGGTGTTTCAAGTGGAATTTTTAATATGGTCCCCGGAATGAGACTGTCGGTGACTGTACGTGGTTACAATTCTTTATAAGGTTGGAAGTGTAACTTATTGTTTTTCGAAGAAAAATTTCGGTTGAGTATTTTCGCTGTTGTCTGTAGAATTAGATATTTTTCGAGTTTAGAGTATACTTCTAGACTATTATCGGTATATTCTACATTTTAATATGGTCTTTATCATGTTTTTGGCAGCCCTGTCAAATTATCGAATTACTTTAGGATTAACCAAATTATTTGTTAATTTTTCATCCACTCGAAAACAATGAAATCTTTATTTTTATTTCTCATACCAAGGTTTTCTATTTCGAAAATTCTGCATTCTACAAGGCAGGTTTAATGTATTCAGACAAAATTATGTAACTGCTTCTTATCGATTTCCTTTACGACAGTACTTCACATAGCATTACTCTAGTACTACTTTAAAAAATCAAAGTGTTTATAAATATAATGTTAACCTCCGAAGAGAATCTAGAAACTTAAAAAAGCAATTAAATATGTGTAACAGTAGCTTAGAAACTAGCAAACAAATGTATGATGCTGACATACAGAACCTTCAAAGGGAATTACTGAGTAGGGAAAACACACTTAAGGAAATTTTTTGTAAGTATGAGTCTAGTCAACAGATGTTGAGTGAGCGTATGCAGGAGGCATGTGAGTTGGTGGACCTGGTGAAGTATAACGCGGAAAGGTATGAGTCACTAACTAACAATCTCACCTGTACTTGTACTGCCCCTCTGCCACCTCTCATGTCACAGCATGTGGCTCCTATTGCTGTACCCATAATGAACCGTACTTTAGCAACTTTGAAACCCACCCAAAGTAATATCTTAGTGTATTCAGATAGAATAGGAACAGGTTTTGGTTCATTGTTAAATAACCGGTCTAAACACACAGTAGTGAACCATTGTCACCATAATCTACATTTTAATGAGCTCATTAATAAAATTCAACACACACAATTGAATGAGCAGACTATAGTAGTACTTTTAATTGGAAATAGCCTGAGTATCTCAAAAAGGGACATAGTTAATGGTATCGACACCCTACTTAAGTTAAGATTAGGCAAATTAATTTTATGTGCATTGCCATACTCGGATAGCTTACTTGATCAGGAAAATTATTATATTTCTAGTTTAAATAACTTGATGCATATTTTATCATGTCGTCATAGTGACCGTCTATTGTTTTTTGATACTAACAATTTTGTTAGAGATTTTGTTTTGATTCGGGAACATATGTTTCTTGCCAAAAAAAGTCGACATTTTTTGGCTTCACTTTTAGCATTTTTTATACACGCAGTTATTGATGATTTAACTGAGACTAGGTTAAGTGACGAAATGGTATTATCTTGTGACTCCAATAATACCGTTGTAGATTCTATAGATTCTTTAAACTATTAGAGCCGACAGAAGAGAAGCCTGGTAACAATATCTTACTTTATCACCAGAATATTAATCGCTTCTCCGGCAAAATTCTAGACGTGGAAATGTTAGTAGATAAATACCACATGGATATTTTATGTTTTAGTGAAACTTGGTTAAAACCAGATAGGATGCTGTTTAATGTAAATAATTCTTCAGTTGCCAGTGCGTACAACAGATCCTCAGTGGGTGGTGGTACCCTGATACTTTGTAATAGCTGTCTCAGGTATAAGGAGAGGAAGGATATCACTGCTTACTCTGTTGATCGCTTATGTGAGGTAGCATGTGCAGAGGTTGAGGGTCATACTGTCTTATGTGTGTATAGACCACCAGCATCAAATTTGTCATTATTTTTAATCACAATGGAAGAAATATTAAGTAAACTTTTCACAGATAATAAATTAGTTTTTGTTTGTGGTGACTTCAATATTGACCTGTTAGTCAATTCACCCGAAAAATGTAAGCTGGTCTCATTGTTTAAATCATTCAACTTAAAATATTTATTTAGTGTAGCAACTAGAATAACAGCAACCTCAGCTACATGCATAGATAATGTATTTACTAATTGCATAGTAAAAGAGTCTTTATTAATAAGTGGCGTTAGGTCAGACCATACTGGACAACTTGTATCTTTTGAGTTAGACAAAAAGTTACACTTCGTTAAATCAATTAAATTAAGACCTCTTTCCAAAAATAAATTAAAATCTTTTAATAATAATGTTCTTAGCAAACTTTCTAATGCTAGTTTTGATTTAGAAGACCCCAATATAAACTACAGTATATTATTTTCCACAGTTTGCCAGGAATTTAATAAAACGTGTCCTGTAAAAAATGTTAAAGTCAACTCAAAATCCAAATTTAGCGAATGGGCCACTGCGGGAATAAGAAAAAGTAGAGATATTTTATACAATTTATATCACGAAAAATCTCTGACTTCAGATCAAGTCTTTCACACTTATGTTAGAAACTATTCAAAAATATTCAAAAGTGTCTGCATTCAAGCAAAATCTAAAATAATAAGTAATAAAATCGGTGTTTCTAAGAATAAAATAAAAACTGTATGGCAGGTAATTAACAGAGAAACAGGAAAGACGCAACAACGAGATAAGACTGAATTGTCTTTGAAAATAGATAATAAAACAATTTGTGATAAGCAAGAAGTCGCTGAGACTCTAGACAACTTCTTTACCAACATTCCGTTAGAGGTTACGAAATCTCTCCCCTCTTCAGCTAAATTTGCTGAAGCTCTTCTTAAAGAGAACTTTACAAAGAACATACCAAACTTTAAATTTAAACCAGTATGTATTGCTACAATTAAAAACGCATTCAAAAGTCTCAATATAAAAAATACTGAAGACTTATGGGGGATATCCGTCAAGGTTCTTGGAGATATTATTGATACGATTGCTCCTGTCTTAACAGGCATATTCAACCAATGTTTGGACAGCGGCAAGTTTCCCGACTTGATGAAACATAGTAAAGTAGTACCAATTTTCAAATCAGGTTGTAAGAGTGATCCCTCTAATTATAGGCTTATATCTGTGCTTCCAGCACTGAGTAAAATCTATGAAAAAATCATGCTGGACCAGTTGTTGTCTCACTTCAACTCTAATAAGATACTGCATAACCAGCAGTTTGGCTTCACGAAGGGTAGGTCGACAACGGACGCGGGAGTAAAACTCATCAGTCACATTTTGGAGTCCTGGGAGAAGTCCCAGAATGCTATTGGCATCTTCTGTGATCTTTCAAAAGCGTTCGACTGCGTCGACCACAAAACACTGATCTGTAAATTACACCACTACGGAATTCGTGGACAAGCTGCTGATCTTGTTCTCTCTTATTTATCAAACAGGCTGCAAAAAGTAAATGTAAATGGGGCGACGTCCTGCGGGTCTATAGTCAAGATGGGCGTGCCCCAAGGTTCAATTCTCGGCCCTTTCCTGTTTCTTGTTTATATTAATGATCTCCCTTATATGATGGCCAAATTTTCGGATATAATTCTATTTGCTGATGACACTTCGCTAATCTTTAAAATTGATAGAAAAGATACGGACGTCTTACATGTTAACAAAAGCCTAACTATTCTCTCGAAATGGTTCGCAGCCAACAATCTTTTATTGAATACGAATAAAACAAAATGCCTTAAGTTTTCTTTACCAAATGTACCACAACGTGACCTAAATTTAAATCTTGACGGCAAGAAGCTTGATGTTATAGCGGCAACTGTATTCTTGGGGATTACTATCGATTCAAAACTGCAGTGGGGCGAGCACATTAGAACTCTTTCAGGAAGGTTAAGCTCAGCTGCCTATGCAATCAGAAAAATAAGGCAGTTAACTGATATAGCCACAGCTAGGTTAGTATACTACGCTTATTTCCATAGTATTATGTCCTATGGCATTCTGCTGTGGGGATCGGCAGCAGACGTTGATTCAATTTTCATACTGCAAAAGAGGGCAGTCCGCGCTATCTACAAAATGGGTCCTCGTGAATCCCTCAGAGAAAAATTTAAAGAAATCGATATACTGACTCTGCCTTCACTTTATATTTTAGAATGTATTTTATATGTCCGCAAAAACCGAGGACTTTTCAAAATTAGAAGCGACTTCCATAATATAAATACACGCAGTAAACACGAAATTGTAATACCCAAATTCAGATTAACCAAAACTAGCAAGTCTTTTCTTATAAACAGTATACGCTTTTATAATAAGTTGCCGAAGTCAGTTACAGAACTGACCGATGGAAAGTTTAAAAATTATATTAAACGTGTCCTAATTAAAAAAGCATATTACAAAATTAAGGACTACGTTGAAGATAGAGAAGTTTGGCTTTAGCCCCTTCGCACATGCGGCTTCCCTGGTAGCTCATAAACGGCACAAATGTGTGGATGTCTCTAACTATTCTCAATCTTATTTTTTTTTCCTTTCTTTTTAATCAGATGTTTTACAATAGTTTTTAAATCATTACACCTTTTGTTTAGAATAGTTACAGCACGGATGACAACATTTGTGTCACTTATTTGATCTAGTCATTTTGTGATATTTTCTATTTATTTTTTGCTGTTGTATAGACTCTTTTTCTTATTTACCGATTGTTTGTAAATGTGTGGACATTGTAGGCCTTATAGATTCCTAGATCCTTGGTAACTTTTTATTTCGTTCTACGTTTCGTAGTAAGCAACGACTTATTGTCAGGCCTACGATGTCCTCCCATACTTTAGTACTAATGCTGTAACAGAAATATTGTAAAACCAAATGATTTTAAAAGAGTAACCATGGAGTTTCTTGCCGGTTCTTCTCCATAGGAAACGACCAACCCGAACCGAGCACCTTTTTGCCGACGTTTTATAAGTGCCCCTGTAGGCCTATGTAAAATAAAAATATTTTGATTTTGATTGATTTTCTGCATGAATAGTGAATACAGGTTAGATGTACCTACCTTTCTAAATATTACTCAGAACTACATTCATCAAATTGTAAGCCTGGCTTCTCACTATCGTTTAAACTACAAATTAAAAAGATAAATAAAAAACCAAAATGGCTTCCAACTTTTCTTTTACTCAACAGCGACAATACACATTCACATTTTCCTTTTTATCCACAATAGGGACACAGAATTCATACTCCAACAAAACCCACGGTTAAATTTTAATTCCAGTAAGTAGTTCATCAAACGAGTTGTATAAGCCAGGCCGACATAACTCATCTCCGGGTGGCCGTAAAAGATCTTGCGCAGCGTACAATCGTCTCAGCGGCAGTGCATTATTCTCATTACCATAATACCAATTACTTATCATCCGTTCTCGGTATAATTTACCGCCCTGTTACTAAACCTGGGTCCGTACCAGCATATCTTACTTCAGTGTGGGAAAGAGATGGGGCTGTTCAAGACGTATAGCTCCTTCTTTTTCCCACATTGATGCCATTTATACTGGTACTTATAAATTTGTTCGTCCGGAATCAACGGTCAGTTAAAATCACTGGACGGTTTAAGCTAAAATTTGGCATACAGATAGCTATTATGACGTAGGCATCGGCTAAGAAAGTATTTTGGAACATTTAACCTCTGAGCAGGTGAAATACGGGTTTAAAATTTGAATGAAAATCCGTCACCGGGTGAAGTTAGTGCAGACTAGCTAATATTATGATAATATTTTTGTAAGAGGTCATGGTAGGCCCCCCTACTCGTAGTTTGGTATGCATTAATTTTTCTGCCTTAGAACTTTTGGAAGTAAAAAAGTTTTTACTAGTCCGTTTTATAGAGTGTGGTTATTGGAGACTTTAAGAGGGTTTTTTTGGCGGCCAATTTAAAAAGATTGGTGCCACAAAAATGTTTCAAGTGTCAAGTTTGGCCTTTAAGTACACAGCCTTTAGTAGGTAATAAACTTAATATTTTTGAGGGGTGAATCTAAACAAGCTTTAGTTACGTGAATGTGGTACAGAACCCTTTTTATATCTTAAAATATATAATCAAGTGTCATTATCAGAGGTCGGAATTAGGTAGAGTTATTTTAGTACTTGCATCGAAATGTTGATATTAATCTGGACCTTACCTTGCGTGTGCGCATTGGAATTTTGAAACTTCGGACATTCGATATCGGATGGTTTAAATTGTGTAAAAGTAAATAACTTTTTTATTTATTAAATCACGGGATTTTTCTGATCTTTAAAATTAGTTTCGTGATTTGAGGCGTGATTTATTATTTCGCTGTTTGAAATCAGTGTAAGTACACAAATAACTCTACCTAATTCCGACCTCTGGTCATTATGTTCGTACTCACTAGTCTCTGACACCATCCAACCGATTTCAATGGAATTTTGGTTCCAGCTTGAAGGGTAGTTTCGTGCGAAGTAGGGGTGGGTCGCTAGTACATCTTGGTCGCTTGATCATCATTCACTTTAGATTATCTTCACTTTGGATAAACTTAATTAGACTTAATCAGACCTAATTACACGAAGATAACCCCCCGTCCTTGGGGGAAGCCTATGTCCAGCAGCATAGGAATCGTCTTTCGGCTGAAATGATGATGATGATGATGACACGAAGATATGACTGACTGACAGATTTTGACTGTTCAAAATTATCATCTTTGTGAATTTGATATGGTAATTCACAAACGACTATATCAAATTGCCAATTAATTATCTACATAAACCATTATAATTCTACAATGTACTAGTAAGCTAATCTGATACGCATCAGTGAACAATTACACTTAACGTTTGCATACCAATCTGTTCGGATCGTTTATAAACATAACATCACACTAGTATACCGTAAAGGGTTAGGTAGACGAGTATCTGGTCCATTTGGCCAGTTATATAAAACTAGCTGACCAGCGCAACGTCGTCTACGTCACATACGAAAGAGTTTTCCTCGTTTTTGCAACGCTTTTCATTGATTCTCTGCTCCTATTGGTCGTAGCGTGACGTTATATAGCTTACAATAAATGGGCTATCTAACACTTAAATAATTGTTCAACTCGAACCAGTAGTATCTGAGATGAGCGCATTCAAACAAACTAAGTCTCCAGCTTTTTAAGATTAGTAAAGATAACCATGTAATGGGGATGGTGGCTCTATTGTCATAAACCGAAAATACAGTCATACATGCTGCTGATGGAAACACACAATAAAAATTTGCTCATCATGGGAATCGAACCAAAACCTCGTGCTCAGCAGTTACGTTTGAGATGACTAGACCAACGAGGCAATAGTCGAGGCTGTCATTACGTGGCTGCGAGTTGTTCGAAAGAGATACCGTGGTCCTGGAACAAAAAGGGCTAACAAGGAACATGGATGGGTTTTAGTCAGTCAAGTCTGACACTCCCTTCCGCTCCGCCCAGAGCGGGAGAAGTCATTTGATGATTTCCCATCCTAAAAAAAAAGGCTGTCATTACGTTTATCAACAAGTTCTCTTATTATGATAATACAATCCCGTTGAGCTATTGTCTTTTATTATTTTTGGTATAAATGCTTCCCCACTTATCCATCTTCATCATATCAGTATGCGGAATTATATCAATATTTATTATTTGGAGTGACTTTTGTCGGTGATTGTACTCTTTTGTTGTAGGGTTATTCTTTGTTCTTGATTTCTGGTTTTTGGATACACGATTATGATTGATTTTTATTAAATTGATAAAAAGTTTATTATTCTTTAAGCTTATGCAGATGATATTTCTTTTCTTAATAGACAAACAGGTACTTTTGTTTTAAAAATCTATTTGTACTGTTTGATTCGAGTTATTCTGAATGTCATCCATCCACACTTCTTTTACCGTCTATCTGTAATCAGTGAGGGCTCTAATCCATCTGTCAGAACCATTTCTAGCCATGAAAAGTTGAACAAATCTAATTTATACCATAAACAAAGGTAAAAGATATATCTTTTTCAAAGAATCCTTATTCAACCCTCTCGCTGCTAAAAGGCCCCATTGTCCTTTTAGGCGTAAGACTGGAAGCATGTATTTATACGGAGCACGTGGCGACATCTGGTGTCAGAGGTGTCTATGCGAGGAAACGGACGAGCTATAAAATTGGAAACGATTTAGGCTCGGCGTAAGCAACGTCGGTGCGTGTTTTTTCGTGGCTTTAAATATTTGTTTGTGGTGTAATGGTGGAGATATATTAACATGCTTGCAACTAAGAATTATATAAATAAGTAACGCCTTACTTCGCACAGATGCAATGGTAACATTCTTGTATCCACGGAATTATTTTCTAAGAAGACGAATATAGTCAATGCAAAATATTGAGATTTTAGTGCTAAAAAATCTAAAATATTCGTAGACATTCGAATAAATACACTAACTAACGGTGAAAGAACCTCGACACGTAGATATATCTACACATATCATACAGAGAGACATGAAACACAGTGTAGACATGACATCACAATTAATATAATCAATAACCTCTGATTATACTTTTGCCACTATAATGAACCTAGAACAGGCCAGCAATAACTTTAATCCATTATTTAAAAAAAAATAACACCTGCGAAGCCATCCAACATTTTTCCCCATCATCCTTTTTTCATTTCCCCAACCTATCTCAACATGGTCTCCACATATGCCCTTCTCTTTGTTCGGCCATACTCATTGCGTTTCACGGCACGTCCTTGGATCGACACGTTAGTGGCGGGTCACAGGACGTAAGTCTGTTATCCTGCGCTCGTAAGAAAATGGTCGTTTGTTATAAACATCAAATATTCTGTTAGTTTTTTCGACGGCTTGAAATATCTCGCTTCACATGGACTAATCAAAATATGCTGTTATTTGTCCACGTGATTTGAGAAATTAATTTTAATATTTAAAAAACAAAAACGGTTTTTTTCATTATTGTACCGTAAATGAGAAACCTGTGTTCGCAAATGATCCCCGTTTTCTGAAAACTTTTTTTTGGCGTATTGGGGCAGTATTCGGGAATGCCGCGTCCGTGGTCTTTTACAGGTTGACACGGCTGTTGGAAGGTTTGACGTGCGTTTTAGTGATGTACCTTTATACGTTCTATTGGGTACCTACATAACTAAGGTCTAATTTTTTTGTGAGGAAAATGTGGGTGGGAAGTAATAGGAAGACCAACGACGATAATAAATAGACTGTGAAGGATGATATGGTTAGAAATGAGGGGACTGCTGAGATGACGAGTAATAGAGAAGTATGGAAGAAGAAGGCATGCTGCGCCGACCCCAAATAAATTGGGATATTATTATGGTAGGTACTAATAGAATCTATCTATAAAGGTAATAAAATTATATTTACGTCAGCTATGTATCGAGATATCTTTACAAATTTATTCTTTGTTATAAATAAATAAAAAATCATGGAAGTCTAACAAGAAATCTAAAGTTAAATAAACGTGTTGATAAGAATTATTTTAATGGATAAAGAAATGAAGCAAGTGCTTTTAGAAGATACTGAAGAGATGTCATCATTCATTCATCATTTCAGCCCTAAAGACGTCCACTGCTGGACATAGGCCTCCCCCAAGTGTCGCCACATTGACATTTTGGGGGGGTTTTGCCATTATCGCCACGCTTGGCAGGCGGGTTGGCGATGAAGAGATGTAAGATAATGTTAATTACAAAGAATAAGGACTGCAAACATTAATTAAATATTAAATCTATCTATTTATTTTTAGTGTTTAAAATGTTAAGCAGTTAAAAGAGATTTTGACTAATCACAATTATCTAATAAGCACTAAAGCTAACTAACCGAATTCGGGACGCGTGGGACATAGAGGTTAATACCGCCAAAATCTTTTACGAAACCCAACCAGAAATTCCTACTTTAAAAAAAACCCAAAAACTATTCCAGTACCCACTTCCTCAACAAAAAGCCGACGAATTTTTCTCAGCGTCCATTTGCCAAGAAAAAGTCTCGGTCATAACACTCATCTTCAGACTTTCGCCGTGGCCCGAGTCCAATGAAACCATAATTAGGGCCGAGTTGCGCAATCTCCTTTAAATAACTGGCCCTCTGGATGGGGCGAGCTTCGACGGCTAACGGCTACTGAATGACGGACAGACGGTAATAGACGCAGTTGGAAGAGGTTAAACTGCTTTGGCGTATGGTTTTGCTTGGTTAATGTCGGTTTTTGTTTTTTGCAACAGTGTGAGATGGAAAATATAGGTGATTTGTAATATCTAAGCAAAGGTAGGGTTACAATTTTGTCTAGAGATTTTATTTTTTATTTTGGGTAGTGCCTGTTGTCAGAGTTTTTATGCCGACCACATGGTTCTAACTTGGCTTTACATGCCGTGCTGCCATGCTGGTTTCTTCACGATGTTTTCCTTCATCGAAGTAAATGATAATTATATAATAGGACTAGCTGTCCCGCGCAATTTCGTCTGCGTCACCTTTTCCCCGTTTTTCGCAATTTTTTGCATTGCTGCTCCGCTCCTATAAAGCTCCATCTATGGAATACTTACTCAATCCAGTCAACAGATACCGTAATCTGGTAGTACTAGTACCGTATCTGTAAGAATCGCTTAGAGCTAACAGATAATTGTGACTTAATTTGCAATAAAATAATATTGCGACTATAAATTGAGATGTAAGCTATCCTATCTTTCAAGTTGGATCAAACTGCTCACGGTGTGTTAATTTGATTAAAATCGGTTAAGTAGTTTAGGAGTCCATCCCCGACAAACAGCGTGACACGTACCCAACTAGCAAAAAGTGGTTTTTAAACTATCCTAGAACCATAATTTATCGAGGACTATATGAGACTTATATCCGCATATAAGTCGCGAAAAGGGCCCACTTTATAAGTCTACTTTGACTTATAACGTATTTATATTAGACCGCTGAAATGCCATATACGCCTATATTGCTCCTGTAATTGAATTACGTCAATGCAATTACTCCTGTAAATCTCAATATAAGTAAATTTTAGTAAAAAGTGAGATTAATACGCGCCTAGAAATGCTTCTCTAAGCTCATATATTGTGAACAGTCAAAATGAGTATATCGCACATTGTTGTACTCTGTAAAAAAAAAATAACATCTTGAGATTAAGTATTTATATGAATCAGAATTTATTAATGTCAACCTTATACAATATAAATCAGTCTAGGTTTAAAACGGCACACGATAAATCGATATAGGGAAACTTTTATCCTACCGAGTGCTATTATAATCTTGGTGATTAATTATTTTTAAAACGTGGATATGAAATTCATTTAACACTTACTTTTAAGCTTATGTAAAACCAAACCAGATGTATAAATTATTTACAGTAATTTAACTTAAAATTACTTATATTGGCCATAAAATATTAGCTTATATGAGGTTATAAGTAAAAATAACAAGAGTAATTGCTCCTCAGTGCATATATTCCTGGTACATGCTCCTACGGGAGTATTAAGATTTAAATGGTCAGCAGATGTTATCTTATAGGCGCATATAAGTCTGCGTTACCGGAGTAATTACTCTTGAGTGCAATTACTCTTGTTTCATGCTTTTATAGGAGTCTTGATCCTATATTTGCCAGGAAATACGGTCCTATATACCGATATAAGTACAAATTATAGAATAAAACGTACTTGAGTAAAAACAGCATGTATTTATGCTGTTAAAAGCGCAGTAGCAACCACCAAAACCATAATCGGAGCTATATAAGACCACGTAGCATTATATAATCGCATTCCAGGATTATTTTGCTTGTTGGGGTCATTTATATATATATATAGATGAATCCGAAAAATCAGCTATGCCTTGGCATTCCACGCTACTAGGCTATTACTGCATAAATGGCGGCTATTGCTTCTCGAGAAATACAACTACAAAAAATAAAATTTAAATTCTATTCAGCATTTTAAACAATTCATGGACGATGTAGTACTTACCTTTGTAGTAATGTACGTAGCTGATGTAAAACAAGTGTGTAACAAAGACTTAAATTATAAGATATGCCTTCTCTGTACTTAGGTCACGTGATGAAGACGTGTGAGCACGAGCTCACACGTCTTCATCACTTCTTCTTCTTCAAGCTATAGAAAACTAGTTTAAACGGATCTCTCATTTTACTGGAAATTTACACAGAGCAAGGCAATGTTTTACTGGAAATGTATCGCCAGATGTGTCACTGAGTGAACATCCCACATATGGTGAAGAATGCAAATGTCAGTGTATCCAAATTTTCATTCAAGTCTTGATGCGGTAGGGCGATTTAACTATTTAAATCTTAAGTGGTTTTGTAAGGAAGCCAACTCTTACTCCAACTTAAATAAAATCGATACTTATTTTAAATAATTGACTGAATAATAATCTCTTTATTGTCAAAACATTGTTATATTTTCGTACATCAGCATTACGCAAAGTGTCAGCTGAATGAAATAACTAAAGCACCTACGTTTATAACGGTTCGGTTCACGAAATTCATTGGCAACGCTTACTAGTTGTAAACAAGATTATGTACATGATAAACCTTGAATGGCCAGAGGCGGTGCATCTGCATTGCGTGTTTCGGGTTTAATAATATATTGAGACATAAAATGGTTTACAGTTAGTATACAGGGTATCGCGCAAATATATCCTCATATTTTATGGTATGATCCAGACCATTAAAGTAAACAACTTTCTCTATTGGACCATCATCGGAATTACGAAAATAAGTCTTAGACCCACATAAAAGTAGCGACCTACAAAAAGCAACTTAATTAAAAAAGTTACTACAACGCCATCTATGAACAAACTGAAGAACTAAAATAGGCTGAATCTGGCAAGCAAAGTTTACATCGCCTAAAGAGTATGAATAGAAACCCGACAACAACTATAGGGCAGTAGCCGACCAGACATAACAGCAGTCTGGGTAGAAGATCTTCCCTTTAATAAGGAGTATCGAGGAACATTCACCCTGTTTCTCGTACTCCTAATAGTTCAATAAAAGCCAAGTAAGGCTCAAATTTTCACACCATAATTTTTCTAATACTTGCTGTATAATTATGATTTCATGTGGTATTTATAACATAATTTTCGGGCAGTCCAGGCAGTTGCTTAATGTAAATTACGTTTGGTTAGACTGGAAGCCGACCCTAACATAATCGGAGAAAGACAGGTGTGTATTGATGGCATGATTAAAATCAGTAAAACTGTCATTCTTAAACAAAATGTCATAGAATCTACAGTAACAACCTACTAAAGGTTAGTACTGTTTAGTAATGTCAATGTCATGTCATTGTCAAACTAAATATGAGCTTGACAGAAGGTTGTCTCTGCCCTTCTAACTTCAAAATGAACAAAGTGCACACGTCTTTTGAGAACTTTATAGATATAAAATAAGATTTTATATCTATAAAGATTTAGATTAGAAGTACTTCTGAATCATAGTAATGTACGAAAGTTTAAGCAGTGTCCTGATAAAGGTCAAGTGAATTAGGTATAGTGATTTCCATCAAGATCCCAGACAAGTACCATACTATAACACTTTTACAGAATATCGCTTCAATAGGCAAAAACTTCCTATATATTTTAATTACGGTTAAAGAAATATGCATGTTCTTTCAAGTTGAGAATTATTACAGAAAAATTAAAACTTATCGACTAATTAGTCCTCGTATTTTGTCGAACAAACAGACAGATTCCTTTGAATATAACATAGTGGTTTATTTAGAACCACTTTCAAGTCTAGTCGCCATTTTTCTATTGCCCGTGACGTCATAATGATGATTTATGAGTTGGGACAAGCTTAGTTTAAAATATTTTGTGATGTTTTTAACAAACTGTAGTTATACACCGTGCATTTAGTTACTAAAATTCACGAACTTGCTGACAAAAATATCTGAAACGATGTTGTTCCAACATTACATCAGTAAGTGAGAAATATTGGGCATTGCAGTACACTCTCGACACAGAGTCCACTCAATTTACTGAGGCTAGACGAGCGCTACTATAAAGAAGAAAGAAAAAGAAGAAAATCCCGGCGAATCTGGTGAATGTCCCGGTGGGTTTAGTTTTTTTCCTAAATTAATCTCGTAGGTTTGCTCATTTCAAAAACTAACACTACATGTTCAACTATTGCTGCATTCAATAGTGACAAACAATCTCATAATGGAAAGTTTACAACAAAATTATATAAGAAACTAATTTTTGGTAGTAACTTTTAAAACACGTCGATGCAACAGTTACTAAGGCAGAACCTTGTAAGTGAGCGCTTCATCAACATTCTACTAGTCTATTGCACAACCGCTCTTCACAGAGTTCCATATTCAATTGCTGTTCAACCAATCAGACTCCACCAATATCTGTATCGAATCAAATCGTTCCAAACACGTTATTTAAACTTACAGTACTAACGTATATAACTGTTTCTAGTATGTGAGCTTCACTGAAACGATATCGAATGGCGAATTCTCACAGAAAGAATTGACACTCTGGAGTCTCGAATACAATTTCTACGTTTGCCTTTGTATCGAGTTGGAGTTTCTTTTTTCTTTCTCTCGTTCTTGCTGTTTGCAACAGAGTAATACATAAAAGTAAAAGTTTATGAAATAATAAATTATTTAATAATATTTTGAACTAGCGATCCGTCCTTACTTCGTACGGATGACTTTGAGAAATCATGGAGTTAATCCCACTATTCTGGAACAAATTTTCTAAAATTGTCTAGTACTAACTAGCTAGTGATGGTGAAGTCAGCATCAAATCTGTTACGTAGTCAGTAACAAAAACGACGAAAATGTCCTAAATATCAAAATAATTTTGACTATAATCAAACCATAACGTTCATGTTGTACCCTGATAAAATTATTAAATTTAAAAATAAATACAAAAGAAAAGTAAATAGAGACCCGTGTTAAATTCCCAGCCCATAGTGGTCGGTAGCTCAGGGACTTAATTCACAATATTTACAGGTCTTTGACATTAGAATGCAAAACAATAATTCAAAGATGATGATGATTTGTTGATTAAATACATCAAGTACGCCTCTGGACAAAACATAGAGGATCTACCTATCTGTAACATCTCGCACACTGTTGTAATTTGACCTATGTTTACAAATAAAGCATTCTGATTCTGATAAATTCCTCTCCAAACATGCCTGTGTGCAGTGCGCCAAGAATTTCAGTAGCATAATAAGGCGTGCATTAGACCAGCCAGCGCATTAGGTCACCCGAGGAATGCCTAGGACATTAGTGATTACCAAGTGGCTGCGAGCTGAGCTCTGTTGTCTAACGTTAAGTCTTTATCGTCTGTATGGTCTTATGGTTTAGTGGGGTACACAACATTTTGTATGTTGATAGGTATAGGCAATTCAGGAGCCAAGAAACAAAAAAACTAGTAAATTCTATTTGAGAAACATCATGTGCAGTTTCTTTTTTGGTGCAATTAGCACATTTGCACAATAAAGACTGAATTTAATAGCATGAGACCCAAACAGTTAAAGGAACAACAAAAAAATTTTTATCATCATCAGAAGATTAAATGTGTTTACCGGATCTATTTAATATTTCTCTCTGCTAACTCACACTCAATAGAACAATGTCACTCATCGATCGTTAAAATGTAAATTTATAAACTTAGTCAGCCTATAAACACAAAACTTCTACCAAATTCTACTTAAGTCACTTCCTTTCGTATACACGAAACTTTGGCCAAACAGTTCCCATAAACATTTGCATAAACTATCATAATAGTGGGGGCTCTATATATCCCTGTACGTCAATATTTTACTATAACAAGTAATGACATAACATAACATAACCTCAAATATGTATTCTCCGAAATGTTTGGCAAACCTTACCCTACCTTTAGTATGCACGGAGACCAATCAAAAACCCAGTTTATGCGGATCTCTCACTGTACGGAAAATCTATACAAACGTGGCCGTTTTATACTGGAATTGTATAACACCTGATGTCTCGCCGTTTGTAAGGCTATAGACAGAGCGACTTGTTACTAAGTAGTCACAATTATTATTGGATAAAGATTTTCTTCGTCTTGACTCGTCTATCATTCGTAAATATTTAAATGACTTTGGTTCATGGAAACAAAATTATTAAACAAACCCTGCAGTTACGCTAAGAACTTGGATATACAGAAGGTATCAATATGGCTTGACAATATAAGCCAACAATAGTCAATTTAATATACGAAACCGTCACTTTGTGTTAGTACCTAACATAATATACCGCGACAGCACAATTTTCTCCTAATTAATGTAAACGAAGGATCACATTGCAAACTGTTACCATGGCAACAAAATTTTACCATCTATAAGTACAGTCACGACCGCAAATATGTTTACACAGAAAAAATCAAAATCGTTTTTCTCGTAAAACTATGATTGCACATAACTAATGGAATGTGGGTGTACTATGGTATACCTTTGGGGAAATACAGGTTAAGGGTTGGACCTCATCTGGCAGCACGGAATCGCACTTTTCCATGCTTCTATCCTTTTCAGTCGCTTAAAACAGTCATTTGCTAGAGCGAGAATCAGAGCGTGCTGCCGACCGCATAATCAATGCTGCTGCGTGCGATAGCATTTCCGCTATGTTTCTCGCTCTAGCAAATGACTGTTCTAAGCGACTGAAAAGGATAGAAGCATGGAAAAGTGCGATTCCGTGCTGCCAGATGAGGTCCAACCCTTAATCAGACGTTTTAAGTTGAAGTTTTTTAAATTATGTTTGTCATTTTAAAATGGGGATTAATTCCGTATCCGATCTTTAAGGACATAAAATTACAACCAAAACAGTGATAGAGAATTACACCTAAATGTAGCTAATCATCATCAGCTGCCCAGCCTTTTGCCAACTATATTGGGGTCGGCTTCTAGTCTTACAGGATAGAGCGATTGCCTATGTGACCTGAACAACACAGTTAGTACTAAATGTAGCTGTAAATACATATCAGCGCTCGTGACTATACAAACGCAAACGCAATCAATTCTACCTCGTATAACTACGGCAACAAGTTATAAATAGGCATGTATTAGTAAACAAACCGTTATTGGGGCAAGCCGCAACTCCGGCCGTCCCCATTAGTAAAAGATTTCGTTAGTGATATCATCATTAGAAGTGAGTTTGAGTTATGTGAGTTATTGTATAGGTATTGAGAGTTAAGTAGGAGGAGCTCGTGGCTAAATAATAACAGCCGCAGGGGTCGATCTTTAATGTTAAACCGTGTTGCCGAGGTTGGTCCGTGGATTGGTGACCATAATTACGTACCGAGTTTCTTCTGTGCCTCGGAATGCACGTTAAGTCATTGGTCCCGGCTGTCATTTGTAGATCTTTGACAGTCGTTACGAGTAGTCAGTCAGACATCCAGTCTTACCAAGGGGTATCGTATTACCTAGTTACTGGGTTGTAGAGGTCAGATAGGTAGTCGCTTCATGTAAAATACTGGTACTCAGCTGCATCCAGTTAGACTGGAAGCCGACCTCAAGATAGTTTGGGAAAAGGCTAGGCAGATGATATTGAGAGTTAAGTACTTTCGTGCGTGTACACTGAAAATCTAAACTGTGTTCAAGAAGTGTCAGTAAGCAGTCAGTAATTGCAGTACAATATTGACACTGCCAATGTGGTGTTTACTAGAAACACTAGTTAGGATTTAGAATAAAACCATTAAATTATCAGTACCTGAGTAGATGAATTACTTTAAAGGTACGTGCACTCGCTGCCCGGGAAAAGTGAAAACTAGTCAACAGGGATCTAAAGAGCGTTTACGCCTTACGACATTTCATATTGTGTCCTTATTTTACAAAATGGCTTAACCGATTTTAATGAAACTTCATCCACATAAGCAGGATACATAGGTCTAAAAAGTTACATTTTAGAAAAATTGTGTTACACTTAAATTAGACTGAATAAATATTATCTATAGAAATAGAAATTTCCAATTATCTGTTTTTTTTTTAATAACATTCAAACAACAAATAGTAGTCGTTGCTCTAAATACCTACTGAATTTTGACAGATATTGCACTGAAGTATCTGTCAAACCCGCAAACGCGTCCGCAATTTGTATGTACCGGTTAGACCAAATCTGTAGTAACCAATGACAGTGTCGTAAATAACAGGTGGTTATATCATCATATAAAGAATCTGCATATAAACGGGGTATAAAACTAAATGGCTTTTTTTCATTTTCTCGTCATTGAAATGTGCGAGTACTTTTTATACAAAACATTCTCAGTAAATAACCCCTAGTTTGACCACCCAGGAATAAGCACTAAAGCCACTTTCATGCTCGTCATAAGGAAATGTCATAAAACACCCTGAAATACATTTAGATGGACATTTTGAGAGGATTCAACCAACGCATTTTGTATTTCAAGTAGAGATAGTCAGGCACTAGTTTAGTCCCTCCCAAAGAGAGGAGGCCTATTTCCAAGCAGTGGAACGTTATAGGATGAGATTATAACTTTCATTAGCTAATATAGCATAGACGGGAACTGTTGGAATGTTATCTTGACCAGAAAAAATAAAACAAAACGGCTTTACTTCAACCAACTTATTTGTGCGGACGGACGAACACAGATCCAAAATTACTGTACCAAGTTTGACGTACCGATGCGATTTTTCTTGACAATCAGTGCCACTCTAAAGCGCTAACTTTAAGTGGTCACACTGTTATGTTGAACGTTGAAACAAACTGAAATTCTGTCAACGATGATGTCGATGATGGTAAAGACAAAAATGTATTTTAATTTAATTTTTTTTTTTCTCTTTGAAAAATATGATTCTTTATTAAAATACTAAATCTAAATTAATTACTAAACATAAAACTAGATAATTAAAACTAAAATAACAACAAATTATAAAAGGGCGTCAAAAAACTCCTCCTCAACGCTGTCAGCTGGTAACGTGCCCAAGAGACTGGCGGCGTTGCCACGTTCAATGGCAACACTTAGCCTCTGGCCAAAGTAAAAGCCAGCCCTTGGGTCACGTGAAGCGTCAACTAAGCGTTTGGAGATTTCCTTAAAAAGGCTGTGAGCACTCGGACCCCACGGCCCCAGAGTTTCAACCCCAAACGGCTCGAAAATATAGTTACCACAAAGGTTACTATATTTACGCCGCTTGAGGTTCTCCGCAGCCGCAGCGGCAGCGCCAGCACAGCACGATGAGCTTGGAAGATGTGATGGCGCAAGAGTATCGACGCATGTAAAATGTATTAGATTTACATAAGCAACCGGAAAGCGTTTGTTAATCCTGATGAAAGTATTGGTCTATATTAAAACTACTTTTTTCAGAACCTTCTTCAAGTCCTGAAAAGTTTGTGTATGAGAGACTGATAGAGAGGGGAATGTCAATTGATTCTTGGTTCTTGATCACTCCACCATTATAATTGATTGTAGGCGCCTAACTAGGGAATAATACGGATTGAAGCCGATTGCCATCGAGGGAATAGATTACTAATCTGACTTCAATGATGTAGCTCCCATTTCGATTGGTTTAATTGTATAACACCTAGGTATATGTACCCACGTATTGTATATTTTGCCCTGTACATTTATACATAAAATACTTAAGCGCCTGTAATCCCCAAAGGGTCAGGCAGAGGGGTCTACCAAATAGGTCACCCAAATTCTGCCAGTTATGCTCCATACAAATTGTTGGTTATATTTGAACAAGTAACATAATTCAAACAGCTAATTCTCCGTAACAAGACTAGTGCTAGATTGTAAGCAATTCCAATTCCATTAAACATTCCGAGGTATCTGTAAATACAGAGCTACTGCGATAGAGACGCGCGGCGGCATGACGGTGTTACAAACTCGGAATAAACGTGCACCTCTAGTCGGTACGTCAGTCACGCGCGCTCAAATGCAAACTAAGACACCTGCGTTACCCCTCTCTAATCAAAACTGTCAACACTAGAAACAATCCTTGTACAACCACGGATTGAGAGCAGATTCGCTCGGCTCCAATTTACACAAATAACAGCCGCATCGCAAAGCTCATTCCGGATTTCGCGACGCATCCCATTAACAGAAACATCTAATTTCGAAGTTTGTAGGTACGAAACGAACAAACAAGCCCGCACTTCATTAAGCTGTGTTTATTTTTGCATTATACAAATATAAGCTGTTTATAGTCAAACTTACGTCTTTGATGTCGCTTCACGCGCGACAGAGTTGGAGTTTTCGGCGGTTTGGTTTTAACGTTCCTGTAGCAGCTGTACAGAGGTTCTTCTTTGGAAGACTTTTGCTTGAGCACAGGCAGTTTGAAGTTGGAGAACATTGCCGTAAGCACATCACTTCACACTTTAAAAAAAACACAATCACTGTCACGTATGCGATGATTCCATTTTTGAAATAATTGTAGAATACACGGTTGCTAGAAGCGTGCGTTCCCGCGTCGGTTTCTAAATATTGTGACTTGTTGTTTTCTGAGCACGCGGGTAGTTTATATTTAGATCGCACGCGTCTGGTGTCGGCTCTGAGCGTCCGTTATACATATACATTCGTTTTTAATAAATAAAACTCGATACAAATATTACCGGCAATAAAGTATTATAAATAGTTCGGTCGTCTTTTATCTTTGAGTTAATGTATGGTTCCCTGTGCAACACGTGTGATTGGTCTTGTTCAGTAGACAGATGTTCTTTTGTTATTAATGGTTTGTATTAATGTAGATCTGGGAAGTACTCGTACCTGTGATGTAAGATGACTCGTCACAGTGCGTAGAAAGATTTTTGTATTCATTGACATACTGACATTAAAATTGACATTTGTATAACGATTCGATAGATGACAAACTAATTGCTGAAACGATTAAGATAGACAGGTGCTATTTAAAAAAAAGGAATCCGCCCCTATGACGACCCACTGACCAAAACTGCGTGTCAGACAACACAATAAAAGGTTCCGCTGACGAGCTGGTTATGGACGGACAGACGGTCAGACAAACATAACGAAATAATAAGAGTTTCGTTTTTGTTATTTAGCCACGGAACCCTAAAAGCACAGATACTGTAACGGAGATGTTTAATTATGGACAGAACACAAGACAAAAAAAACGTGAATCATAGTCCTGACATAAATGTACATTATAGCTGTCTCCACATTAGTCATACATTTCTAGGAAAAGGTCGAGACGTTTGACTGAAACCCGTCTAGGCATATCTCCATATGCCAGATGTTCCTTAGAAATGACTGACAAAACATTTGAAGTTACAACTAAATAATTGATACGACAAATAAGTACTCTAATGTTCTTAAGCAGACGTTCAATAATAATGGCTTTAAGTGCAACGAGACTTAGTCAAATTAATTTGTTATTAGTCATTCCGTTCGTGTGTTTGAAGACTGAAACAAGTATGACTGTGGATGGCTATAAAAGAATAAAGGACAACTAAAACACTATGTCACTCCCGATGATGCTATCACCCTCCTCCAGGAGAGCAGTAAAGAAACTACTACTCTTAAAAAGTTCAGACACAAACCGCCATCTTTCCGACCTCGCCGTCGAGGTCCCTCGCTCGAGCCAGCCCGCGATTCTGTGCCAGTAGTTTTAAATCAGCCCAATAATGATGTCATTCAGTGTGTGTTAATGCCCCCAGCGACGCCCTAAGCCGAGGCTCGTACCCCACAGGGGATGCCCTTAGCGTGTAGTCGCTTAGTTTGTAAGTTTTTATGCCCTGGCTGGAGGCCTTACTCTTACGGCAGCCACAGGATAGTCCGGTTAAGTAGACGAAAACTTCCTAGGTTGAACTGCGAGACGCCATACATAAAAACCTGTGACTGCTGGAAAAAACACAAGACACTGCGCGACCTGGGAATCAAACAGGGCCTCGTGCTCAGCAGTCGCGCTTCCAACTACTAGAGCAACGATACAGCCAACTAAATAAAAATATCCTAATTTTATTTCTAATTTGGCTGTTTTCGTCGAATAATAAATAAACTAGCTAACCTATAGGTACCATTTCTTGGATTTAGTTAGCATTTTATTGGCGGTATAATATTCTGATATTTTCCTTTAGTAACGCGATAAGTGTTCGGGCGATAATACTAATAAAATAACACGATGTTTGATGTAACATTTTGTTCTGTTCACGTTTATGGGGATATTGGATATTTTTGGTATTGTATCTTGTGTTGTTATTTATATGTATGCGATCCTAAAGTGTAATTATTACTTTATATGAAGTACAAGTTATGAAATAAAGGTACTGGTTTTATAAATAGCATTAGTTACACCACAGCATATCAACAATACTTTAGGAATAGGGGAACACCAAAGAAACGATGGATGGACTGAGTCAAAGATGATATGATTAAAAAGGAGATGACCGGTGACATGAAGACTAATAGAGAAGTATAGAAGAAGAAGAGACTGTGCCGACCTCAAGTAAAGAGAATGAATATGATGAATATTCATCATTTCAGCCGAAAGACGTCCACTGCTGGACATAGGCTTCCCCCAAGTGTCGCCACATTGATCGGTCCCGTGCGACTCGCATCCAGCGGATCCCCGAAACCTTCACCAGGTCATCGGTCCACCTAGTGGGAGGCCTTCCAACGCATCGTCTCCCGGTTCGCGGTCGCCATTCCAGAACTTTTCGGCCCCATCGGCCATCTGTTCTGCGAGCAATGTGCCCTGCCCACTGCCACTTAAGTTTGGCAATTCTTCGGGCTACGTCGGTAACCTTGGTTCTTGGTTGATGAATATTAGCTTAATTTAAAATGACGTTCTGTGTCTTTCAATTAACAGGATACACGATACACGAGAACGATACAGGCGAAATTCCTAGTGTAGGGCAACGTATTAAAAAAAAATTGAAAATGTCACAGACAAAATTTTAAGAGAAAACATGAGCTATGAAAAAAGATCACAAGATTAACACCATCACCCATAATTTACAAACGACCGACCTTTCCAACACGTATTTGACAAACTTCCACCAAATAAAAAAAAACAAGTGACGAAATACTAAGACTACCGATTACATAAATTTTATGAGTGCTTATGTACCTAGAAACCACTTTGGCACAAAAGAAAGCAGAGTCAAATGTTGACTCAATGTCATCGAATAGAGGATGATGCCAACGATCACGTCATTCAAGAAAAACACACTGAAAATAATCAGTGGCGGCCGGCACCGGAAATCGGCCATCTTGGATATACGTCAGCGGATAAGATTATGTTTTTTTTTTTGTAAGTGGGTTAATTTGTAGCTGAAAAGTGTTACTGAATGGAGCTAATTGAAGTCGCTATTAGATTTCTTTGGTAAATACACACATCAAAAGTGTCTAGGGATCAAGCATTTTTATGCGGATTTCTTGAGATTGAGATGTGGCTTTGTAATAAATTTATGATTTTATAAATTTATATGGATCCTTTTTGGTGCATTTCATAATTTGAATCAGGAACTATGAATCAAATTCGAGTAAAAGATGAAAATCAGCTGTCAATATTTTCCCTATAAAAACATACAACGCATTGAAGACATTATTAGTGCTACTGTTTCCCTACTACTGATTAAAACCAACGTTATTATGGAGCGGCGACGTCATTTAAGCAGGGAAGAAATGCTCAGAGCCGTGGGAATGATAGAAGCTGGTTCCCGGCAACGTACTGTGGCTTTAGCTCTGAATACAAGTCAGAGTGTTATCAGTCGACTTTGGACACGTTACCGAAGCACTGGTACCGTGGCTGAGCGCCATGGAGGACGGTATCGCTGCACCACACGGAGACAAGACCGATACATTCAAATCTTAACTCGAAGAGCTCCAACAATAACCGCCATGATGTTAGCCGTGAGGCTTCATCACTCTTCAGGGAACTTAATTAGCGACCAAACAGTCAGAAACCGCTTGCATGAAGTGAACCTTCATTCCCGAAGACCGCTACGGGTACCACCTATAGCAATGCACAATCGTAGGATTCGATATCAATGGGCTCTTGAACACAGAAATTGGGCAGAAGAACAGTGGCGTTTCGTGTGCTTTTCTGATGAGTCTCGTTTTGGTATGAGACCGGATACAAGACGTATACGACACTGGAGAACCCCTGGACGCCAACAGCGATTAAAATCCTGCCAGGAAGTCCATCCTTATAGTGGTGGAACCATCATGGTATGGGCGGGTATTTGGATCGGCGGAAGAACTGAGTTGATTTGGATCAGAGGCAACCTCAACGCTCAAATTTATGCTGAGACGATTGTATCAGACGTCATCGTTCCTCTACAAGTGCAAATCGGTCCCTTATTTCAGTTAATGCATGATAATGCACGACCGCACACCGCAAGAGTTGTAAGACAGACTCTCGCCGCAGCTAACATCAATGTCCTGCCCTGGCCTGCTCAGTCGCCAGACTTGAACCCGATTGAGCATGCATGGGATATGCTACAGAGAAGAGCTCTGCCGAATATGGAGGGTATCCAGTCGCAAGAAGACCTTTTTTTGTTGTTGCAACGAACATGGGCGGCCATTCCACACCGTGATTTGGATGAACTCATTTTGAGTATGCCAAACCGATGTTCTTGTGTTGTTAGTGTTCGCGGTAGAAACACGGATTATTAATTGTTTAAGTTACCCAATAAAATTTTAAAGAAAACTGTTATTTCAGTCTTTTTTTCGAACTTTAATGTTAGTGGTTCAAATGTCAAAAATCCCTTTATTAGAAAATGGCAAATTTCTTTATTAATGCAAAGGTGACTTGGTTTATCGTTACTGTGACAAACGAAAACACTTTATTTGATGAATCCTTAAAGAAAATTTTAATTAATATCAATCAGGAGAAAAGTTATTGCAAAAATATATGTTGATCCCTAGACACTTTTGATGTGTGTATTATATCGGAAAAATTATAAGGGTGTTCTACGATACTAGGAAACCGAAGGATGCTGAAGGTTGGGTGTTTTGGGGGATTGTCTTGTTATTTTTGAGGTTTATCTAAGCTGCTGCAAATATAAAAAATATATACTACTTACATTTTTTTTTTTTTTTGTTTACTAAAGGTAAAACAATAATTTGTTGCCAAAAAACCATTAAGGTACTCGGCACACAAAATCGTTTAAGATAATGTCTTATTACTCACCTGAAAGCACTTGGACAAGAATATAGTACAAATGACGCAGCTGTGGTCAGTCAGTCACCGATACTGGTTATTCATTGTAAACATACGATAAAATATTGTAGTCAACAGTAATTTTGGAATGTTTGATTTTAAGGGAAGAACAAATATGTATCCCACGATTAAACAGATTGGAAAGAAAAATGAAAGACATAACAAGTACTTAAAAAGACATACTCTAAGACACTGAACAGGTTATTTCAACAAAATTCTTGAAAAAAAAACCCTAAAACGATGGTAAAAAATACGGAAGTCAAGAAGGTTCAAGGTACAATAACACAAGCAAATGCTGACAACAATTTACAAGCCAAGTTAGTACGCAATCAAGCAATAATAGCAGTCTCTCTCTGCTGGACCGTTAGCAGAATCTGTCCGTATCAGTTGAGGTTAAGATACTAATAGTAGTACACGATAGCATAGATCTGAACTACGATGTTCAATATAGAGCTGTGTTGAGTCAATTCTAGTCCACTGTTTCAGTCGAGCTTATTGCAAGTGATACTAGTCAAATTAATTGACCTCAGAGTAGGTTTTTTATCCATCAACGATACGAATCGATTAACAATTTATTTATATATTTAACAATTTATGTATACACTTAATACAAAGAAGAAGAAAGGAACAGAAAATAGGTACAAATGTGATGCTTATTTTTAAAGAAATCTCTTCCAGCTTACCTGCGAAAGGACATATTATTAAAAAACCGGCCAAATGCGAGTCGGACTCGCGCACGAAGGGTAACGTACCATTATTTACTAAAAAAATGTTTTTTTTTGTATGGGAGCCCCACTTAAAATATTTATTTTATTCTGTTTTTAGTATTTGTTGTTTTAGCAGCAACAGTAATACATAATCTGTGAAAATTTCAACTGGCTAACTATCACGGTTCATGAGATACAGCCTGGTGACAGACGGACGGACGGACGGACGGACGGACGGACAGCGAAGTCTCAGTAATAGGGTCCCGTTTGACCCTTTGGGTACGGAACCCTAAAAAAGAGATGAAGACATAGTGTGTAAAAGAAGAAGAGAGAATGGAATACATCTTCTATACTTATACTTATATACTTATCTATACTAATATTATAAAGCTCACAATGGGCCTCATCAGAAGGCTCAAAGTCACCCAAAGGGCAATGGAGAGAGCTATGCTCGGAGTTTCCTTGCGTGATCAAATCAGAAATGAGGACATCCGCAAGAGAACCAAGGTTACCGACGTAGCCCGAAGAATTGCCAAACTTAAGTGGCAGTGGGCAGGGCACATTGCTCGCAGAACAGATGGCCGATGGGGCCGAAAAGTTCTGGAATGGCGACCGCGAACCGGGAGACGATGCGTTGGAAGGCCTCCCACTAGGTGGACCGATGACCTGATGAAGGTTTCGGGGATCCGCTGGATGCGAGTCGCGAGGGACCGGACAATGTGGCGACACTTGGGGGAGGCCTATGTCCAGCAGTGGACGTCTTTCGGCTGAAATGATGATGATGATGATGATGATTATAAAGCTGAAGAGTTTGTTTGTTTGTTTGCTTGAACGCGCTAATCTCAGGAACTACTGATCCGATTTGATAAATTCTTTAGATATTAGATAGTCCATTTATCGAGAAAGGCTATAGGCTATATATCATCACGCTACGACAAAAAGAAGCGGAGCAGCAATGAATGGGTCCATATTGGCTTACCTAAAGTTCTTTACCCGAAATTGTTCTTCCTAACGATTTGTAATCCGAATGATCATTCTTCCTAAAATTTTTCATCCTAAAGTTTTCATTTATACTATTTGTAGTGCTATCGGCGATGTTCATAACACTCATGTTTCCGAAAATTGGAATTAATAATATCATTAATGTAAATAATTTAAATTCCTACTGTTTTTTATCATAACTCTTTTATCCCTAAACATAATTACCATAATATTTTCACTGATACTCAGATAGAAACATTTACCAAGTGTAATAAAAATATATGTGGGTAGAAGGTGATATTTACAGTTTTAATTTGGGTGGGGATTAGGTCAGAGTGTCGTCTAGGAGGCACTATGAAAAAAAAACTTAGAAAAATTTGGGTATGATTTTATCAATACCCTAATAAATGCATTTTCATTGACCTAATAAATAATATTTGTTCCCAAAATAGTAGATCTGTCACCTAAATTGAATCATCAAATAATATCAAAACGCTTACGTAAATATTAATTAAGAATTACTTGGAAATAATATCAATCATCAAGTAATTTTATTACGTTTAAAAATAATAAAAGTGTCACGAAAATTGAATCATCAAACAATGTAAAAATGTTTACATAAAAACTCCAAACCACAGGTCCAAACTAAGGCGTTGTCGACGTAGCCCCGCTATGCGGGGCTCCTATTTCTGTCTGCAGGGTTTACAGTAACCTAACACGAAGGGGATGTCGGGGTCTTAGTTCGCTCGCTCCGCTCGCTCACTAGACCCCGCCATCCTCTTCGAACCTAACCTGTCCGAGTCGGTGTGCCCAATGTCTCGTATAAAGCATTTCTTCATAGAAATAAGGAACTGATCTATTTATTTGGTAACAGATCTACCATTCCGAGCACAAAGCTATTATTTAAGTAATAAAACTATTATTATAAGAACGAAGTTTATATTCATCTAATGCACTACAATTTTATTGGTAATCTATCTCTTATTTTACACATATATCAACATTAATTTGATAATTCATACCTGGGAACACTCTTTGTTTATCTGAGAACGAAAATATTTCTTGGCGATAGATCTATTTATTAGGTGATACAACTTGATGACAAATATAAATTTTGATGACAAGAAATATAGTTCCCGAAAAATTTTGCGACCAATTTCGAGGTAGCGCTCGCCGGCCGCTGCCGCGGCACCGCTCGCTTCGCTCGCTCGGCTCGCGCGTAGTTGGTCACAGTTCTAACCTAACCTAACCTATGGATATCTTTCCAGGTACACACCGCAATAAATAAAAAAGTAAAAGTTACGCAAAATCAATGTATTTAATACTGATTATTATGAATAAAAAGAAATCTAAACAAAAAAAAAATTACTTTGAATAATAGTGTAAAAGATGGTTATGTTGAGAAAATATAGGAAAACAAATAAAAGTATATTAGATGTTTATTGCTACTGACATTATGAAGTTGAATGCTTCGGAATTTTGAACATTAGAGACAGAGTAGTTAGGAATTGCGATTGTTAGGATGAAAAATGTTAGGAAGAACATTTTCGGATTTCCAATTATCGGAGTTAAAAATTTAGGTGAACTTTGGCGCACCCGCAATGAATAATGTTTCAAAATCGGGGATTTTATTTTCCTTTTGAAAGCTTCCGCTGCGTGCGCTGCGTAAACGGTTAAAGTTTCGCAAAAAATATTTATGACAGAATTGTTTCCCTTTAAAAGTTCAAAAAAAAAGTCCGCGACAGCATATGTCTATCTATAAAGGTTGACTCACTATAACCTTTTTATGCTAACCAAATTTCTAAAATAATGCATTATTTTAGAACAAATTATATTTGTCGGAGTCGGAGTCATTATTACGGATACAAGACTGACTATGAATCGAAAGCGCGCCAAAGATCAAGCGACCTACTTACCAGTCTACCCACACCTAAGCGCGCTTACTACAGAGTCGTGATGTTTCGAGCTCCCAGCGAGGCGGACGGTCGGTGTCAGACCGCTGCGGAGTCAAGACGTCCCGAAACTGTAACCCGATTCATGGTGCCTAGTGTTATTGTGTTGGATTGTATTTTCAAGTAATTTGTTAGTTCGATAAAAGCAGTGTACAATGTGTGTGTTTTCATTGCACGAAACCCATGTTCTGCCCACATGATGACCGTGTCTAACGGAATAAAATCATCAGACTGCGACATCAGAAGTGCGATCAAATCGTGTTAATGCAATCACACGCGAGAACAGTGACAATAACAATCAGTGACGGTTACTTTTTGAAATGCAAAACGAATAATTGCACTCGCGATACGAACTTAAACTCAGCCAGTGAATAGCAAGCTAGTGTTGGCGGTTAGTGTTTTTGTTAAGTGTGTTAGCGGATTTTGATCCTGACAAAACATAACATACGCTTGTAATCTCTGAAGGGTTAGGCAGAGTGTACCTAATAGAATACCCACATTTCACAGAGTGCGATGCGCGCTAGTAATGCGTCATCCATCGCTGACTTGTTTTGTGTAAAATCTGGTTCTTCTAACCTAACAGACAGATGTGTTGCTGGGGAGTTTGTTCCGCCACTTCTTCTTCCCAGCTAAAACACTTAGGAAGTGGCGAAGGGCGGGCGTTTTGGGGGACTGTCTCTTGTAATTTTGACGTTCAAAAAGTGCTGATTATAAGCCTAGTTTGAATGAAGTGACTTTTGATTTTTTCTTGTTGAGTGCAGTGGAAGGAATCCAGCTTATTTGGACGTTAAGAAAGGCGTTGAAGGGCTCCACATAGCTGTGACAAAGTGTAACAAAGTGTAACAAAGTGTAACAAAGTGTAACAAAGTGTAACAAAGTGTAACAAAGTGTAACAAAGTGTAACAAAGTGTAACAAAGTGTAACCTAGTGCTGTAACATAGTGTTCCGCGGCACATTGGTGTACCGTGGTCATTAGTTGGTGTGCCTCGGAAAACGAAGGTTATCTTTTGAAGTTGAATAGACAGACGGAAGGAAACTACCTACTTAAACATTCGCAAAATGCGCGAGACTTTCCATCTACGGTGTACCTCCAAAATGTACTACCGAATTTCTAGATGTACCTTGAACACAAAATGTTTGCGGTACACTGATAACCTATCCAGTAGTGAAAAACCAAAGGAAAGAAAAACGTCACAGTTCATCGCTACCGCAAATCAAGTGCCATGCTTGCGGACCAGGGAGAAACCAGGACTCAACGAAGCGGATTGTCGCACGAAGAAGCCGCTGCCTGTGCCGGCTGCTACGGGCATCGGGCAAGCGACAAAGGGCCACGAAGCCCTTGCTGTGCGTCAAGTGTCATGCCGGTTCACGTAGCCGTCCGGCGTACGTGCGTTGGTAGCATGGAGTGCTGGCAGTGTGCAGCGGGCTTGCTGACGGCGGGGTGCCGAGCCGCGTCGATGTCTGCGTCGTACAAGCAACATCGCGGGCACGTTGCAACACAGGGGTGATTTGTTACGGTTTACTTATTATTCTGATTCTGAATACTTGTTGGTGAAAGAAAGTTTTCTATCGAAATTGAATGGCAAACTTCAGGTTGTTGCTAAGACTGGTATAGTACAGACGCGAGTATTCAGTACAGAACAGATTTTATGTTGTGTAGTGATTAACGAATACCCTATCGAAACTTTGTTGCAATGTTTGCCTGATAATTATTTACAAAGTGACGTCATGTTAGGTGGCGAGATTTTAAATCGGTGTTTTGTTGCAAACATGACGGCAAGGGAGTTTTCGTTAATGAAAATCTTTTGTGTACGTTCGGTGAGGCATAATAGTGGTAACAAGTTTCAATCGGTATTTAACTTTTATCGCAACTAATGTAACTGGCAATGAGTAGCCAAGACTTAAGTGCTAAGTTCAGGCGTCTTTCACTGTCATATTCAACGCAATGGTAGGTCTAAATGCGTATCCTATTTAGCTCGTGTTCTCCGATGGTCGGTAAACAGTAATTTCCAAGACCCTTATCGTTCACCTTGGTGCTAAAAAGACGACTGAAAAGCCTTTCGATTATAATTAGTTCCCGGGAAAGTCTCAGTACGTTTGAAAATTCGTAAATAGCTGCGTTACGTGCTAAGTAGCGAAGTCTCACTCCGCTAAAGTACAAGCCGAATTGTACCCGGTACCTAAGGTGACGAGCCGGTGGTACACGGTTCGTATAGGCGCGACGGGTTAGCTTAGCTCAACATGACAAGTGTGCCGAGTAGACGAAACGATGGCAAAATTAAACGTTTTGCGATTGGTGATTTTGGGTTGTTAAAGATTAAAGGTCTGTTTAGAGTGATTGAGGTTTTAGACGGTTATCCTTAACACGGAAAGCTTTAAATTCTAAGCGTACCTACAGATACGCACGCGGTAGGCTAAGGAAGATGCTAGCGGGTCACGTACCAGTCGAAGTACTAGAGGGGGATCGCTACACATTGAGATCATTAAGTTCTAAGCGTACTTACAAGTATGCACATGATGGGTTAAGGAGAATGCCCGAGGGCCAAGTACCGTTACCGTTTGAAGTAAATGATTTAGAGTTGAGAGATAGTGTGGAATCTTGGTTCGGATGGTCAGACCGTACCAGTAGCCATTTCGTAGCCGTAGTCCGTTAGAAGTCGGTGTCTGCATATAGTAGTCCGTGGATGCGCGGTGCGCGGGTGGCTCTGGCGGAGGTCGGGTCTTGTAGAGACCATAGAGTGAGTCATGCATGTGGGACTCGGCGTTCTTGAGGAACGTAGTAAAACAAACAGAGGTTTGTTGGAGGGCCTGAGTGTTGCCCATAGGCCACGGATGAGATTCCTGCTTTATGTGGTGATTAAATTGATGAAGAGGTACTTGGTTGCTCTTGCATTTTAATTGCCCTAATTGTTTATTTGATCTAATTTTAGTTTTGATCCATGCGCTGGATGTGTGAGAGCAATGCGATTGCTGGTCGGCTAGAGAGCCGTGGCGTTAGTGGCTTTACACGACGGTTTCTATAAGCTTGGTAGTTTTTTTGTTGCAGTAGAGTTTTAAAGGTTGATTTGAACGACTATGGTACATGGCCCAGGGTTATCATTATTGTATTTTCGATTATTTCCAATCGGTTCGGTTAAAACGAAACGGCTAGTTCTGCAATGTTTTTATTCCCACCACCCCGTTGAATCTAACGTTTGGTCAGGAGTGACCGAGTGGAACAAATTTCTGTCGTGGAGTATTTGTTTGCAGGGTACCCATCACACGAGGACGTGTGCTAGCAGGATGGCCGTGTCGGAGTCGGAGTCATTATTACGGATACAAGACTGACTATGAATCGAAAGCGCGCCAAAGATCAAGCGACCTACTTACCAGTCTACCCACACCTAAGCGCGCTTACTACAGAGTCGTGATGTTTCGAGCTCCCAGCGAGGCGGACGGTCGGTGTCAGACCGCTGCGGAGTCAAGACGTCCCGAAACTGTAACCCGATTCATGGTGCCTAGTGTTATTGTGTTGGATTGTATTTTCAAGTAATTTGTTAGTTCGATAAAAGCAGTGTACAATGTGTGTGTTTTCATTGCACGAAACCCATGTTCTGCCCACATGATGACCGTGTCTAACGGAATAAAATCATCAGACTGCGACATATTTTATATTTTAGAGCAAACGGTAGCCGAGGTCAGTATGTGGATGAGTGATCAAGGTTAAGCGACGATTGCCCAGGTCAATAAGTGGATGGCTGATCAAGGTTAAGCAATGGTAGCCAAGGTCAGTATGTGGATGGGTGATCAAGGTTAAGCGACGGTTGCCCAGGTCAGTATGTGGATGGGTGATCAAGGTAAAGCAACGGTAGCCGAGGTCAGTATGTGGATGGGTGATCAAGGTTAAGCGACGGTTGCCCAGGTCAGTATTTGGATGGGTGATCAAGGTTAAGTTGCCCTAAACTTTTAACGCTATCATGGAGGGGGTATGAAAGCACTCATTTCCACATTACGACGTTTCACTTCTTCCGCGCGGAGGGACTCCACGCACTATTTTTTATAAACATTATATTATTGCTTATATCCAAATAAATACGTTATCCATCACAAATATTATTAATTTAAAGCATAATTGCCCTTTACATCATTCGATTTCAATGAATATCTATACTAATATTATAAAGCTGAAGAGTTTGTTTGTTAGTTTGTTTGCTTGAACGCGCTTATCTCAGGAACTACTGATCCGATTTGAAAAACTCTTTCAGTGTTAGATAGCCCATTTATCGAGGAAGGCTATATATCATCACGCTACGACAAATAGGAGCGGAGCAGCAATGAAAAATTTTGCGAATACGGGGAAAATGTGACGCAGACGAAGTTGCGCGGGACAGCTAGTAATACTATAAAGCTGAAGAGTTTGTTTGCTTGAACGCGCTAATCTCAGGAACTGCTGATCCGATTTGAAAAATTCTTTCAGTGTTAGATAGCCCATTTATCAAAGAAGGCTATAGGCTATATATTATTACGCTACGACAAATAGGAGAGTCATTTGTAGATCTTTGACAGTCGTTACGAGTAGTCAGAAGGCAAAAGTCTGACATCCAGTCTTACCAAGAGGTATCGTATTACCCAGTTACTGGGTTGTGGCGGTCAGATAAGCAGTCGTTTCATGTTAAATACTGGTACTCAGCTGCATCCAGTTAGACTGGAAGCCGACCCCAAGTAGTTTGGGAAAAGGCTAGGCAGATGATGATGACACAAAGACAGTAACTATCGAAGCTTCGTTCGGTGGTTTAGCTTTGATAAAAAAGACCGATTGAAAGTTCTCACATCACAACATCGTACAAAGATCAACTTCCTACAGAAACACGACTATACACACACGCCCCTGGCCCCCCTTAACATCAATACTCCCCCCTCTATAATAGTCCAGCAGGGACTTAGAATGGACTCATGAACATGCGGGGTTTAATTACACACTTAACGAGGCCGATGTCGCGTCGTTAAGCCATGTTTAGTCCAGGTGGTAGTTGACAGGTTGAAAATGGACTAACTTTTGTTATTCGTACTCACGAACCACGATGTGTTTTTGTTTTCTGGTCGTATGGCCGTATCATCATGGTTTTTGGATATTTTGTGGTAGGACCCTAAAGTTTATAGGTTTGTTGTAGTAAATTAATGTGGATGAAGTTTTGTGTGATTTGGATTATAGTGGTTTAGGCAAGGGTTTGGGTTACCGTGTGTGCAATGAAAAGCTTGGTGTAATTATTTGGAATGGTTGTTCTTAATTACAAGGGTTTTAGAAATGGATGGTACTTTTACTTAATATGCTTTAGTAAAATGGGCATAAAAAAATCCTAGAAAATATAGAACACATCATCATCATCATCATCATTTCAGCCGAAAGACGTCCACTGCTGGACATAGGCCTCCCCCAAGTGACGCCACATTGACCGGTCCCGTGCGAACACTGACTTACTTTATTACGTTGAGGATATGAATCGTTCTTGATAGTCTAACACTTGACTAACAAAAAATTATTAATTTTGTGCTTCCATCCATATTAATTCTCTAAAAGTTTATAAGAAATATTTTTCTTTGTGCTCAATAATAAAAGTGCATAGTGAAAGACATTCTGTAAAACAAAGAACAAAAGAATACTACATTTTTTAATAAGGCCATTCATTTGCCTAGCCGGATGCAGCTGAGTACCAGTATTTTACATGAAGCGACAACCTATCTGACTTCCACAACCCAGTAACTGGGTAATACGATACCCCTTAGTAAGACTTGATGTCAGACTTTTGGCTTCTGACTATACGTAACGACTGTCAAAGATCTACAAATGACAGCCGGGACCAACGGCTTAACGTGCTTTCCGATGTACAGTGGAAACTCGGTATGTAATAATGCTCACCCATCCACAGACCAACCTCGGCAACCACGGCTTAACCTTAAAGATCAACCTGTGTGGCTGTTATTATTTAGCCACGAGCTCCTTAATTTTTAATACGACCAAAGCTTAGAAAATAATGAGAACCAAATCATGAAAATTAAATGAACACAAATCCCAGAAACTAAAAATTTCACAAGGAAAGCTCCAAAACACAAATCCCAACATTCCGAAAGGAGTCACTCATCATCATCATTATTTAAGCCAAAAGACGTCCACTGCTGGACATAGGCCTCCCCCAAGCAGGGGGGGTTTTACCATAATCGCCACGCTTGGTAGGCGGGCTGGCGATCGCAGTACGGTTGTTACAAAAGCACAGAGAACGCTGCTGCCCATTCTCTGGCAAGTCCCTTAGTCGCCTCTTACGACACCCACGGGAAGATATGGGATGGTGCTATTCTTTACGTCCGACACCATACAGACAAAAGGAGTCACTAACGTATGATAAATTAAAGTAGTAGTATTAATTAGGTATTATTATTAAGTAAATAAATTAAAGATGTATCTTATTAATAAAGCCTATTATAATGTAAATGATTATTTAAATGAAACAATGTAATTCAGATGTACTTACTATTTAATTAGAAACTATTATTTGACATTGCATGTAACACATATTTGCACACCTGCTATGGTATAAGAATGGCTAAGAATATGGCAGTAAGAACTTTTTTTGTTTGTAAAACCTCATGTATGTACCCATATTCCGGCAAATAAATGATTTGATTTGATTTATGAACATCCAAATTAGTGCTAACATACCTATTCAAATTATTCACCAAAACTGGTTTAAAATTAATTTCAAAACTCCACTGCTGAGTCAGTGTTTTACCAACGTAAATCACTGAACTAAAGCCACTGAGACAAGTTTAATTAAGTCTAAGAAACTTATTACTTGCCTAGGTAGCGTATCAATGGGCGACCTCGAGTTGGCTTGAACTGTATTTTATTAAAGGTTCCATTCTGAAAGCTGCCGCATTGATAGACCGCACGACTCATTTCTATGAGGATGTAACTCTAAGAAAACGGCAACACGTTGCAATATTGTCATCTACGGCAGCTGCAAACTACAACAGAAAACTGCAGCGTCAAAACAAAACGTGGTTTATACAAGGTCTTGTTTAGCATCCTCGTCAAAATTCAAGAGGGTGTCAGAAAAGACATAAATAACCATATAAATTACGGTTCCTAGTTAATTATTAATAAGCGCTGCTTTTTTTTTTGTTGATTAAATTTGTCTGTGTATCAGAATAACCCTCTTTACGTAGTTTAGGGAATAAGAAATGATCGAATAAACGTTTGAGATTGTTTGTATGTGTGAAAGCGCGGTTATGGGGCTAGGATCGGACGGGCCGCGTTTGAAACACGGGTGGTTCACACTGACCGATTTCCGAAAATAAGAATAAAAAATACCTACCCATTTCATCATTGATTCGGATCGAGAATCATTAGCATAGTTACCTCCTTGAATTTGACGAGATTGAAAAACAAAAGCTTGTAATGTCTCCAAGGGCAACAGCTGGTTATTTCACCATAGTACTACCTAATTTGACGGCACGGTTGACGCAGTGGCAAAGCGATTGACTATTGCGCTGCGTGTCGCGGGTTCGATCCCCGCACGGAACAAATATTTGTATGGCAGATAGTTGTCCCGGGTCTGGCTGTTTGTGTATGTGAGTTTAAATGTTTGTAAACGCACCCACTATACAGGAGAAATTCCTAGTGTGGGGCAACGTTTTAAAAAAAAATGGTTTAGTGTTTGCAAACCTGACTACTGAGAATACTCATGAGGGTTTAATTACCAGGCCAAGAAAAGTGTTACTGAGTTATTCCAACAAGGATTTTTCAGCAGGAGGCACTGAGTTTGGATTTGTGCCCAGTTAATTACAATAGTCTCGCTCCTATGGTCTTATAGCTGGCGAAATGTGGTTTTATCTCTGCTAGAGGTTCTTCGAGCACCACCAACACTTTGCCTACGTGGTCGATTACGGCCCAGCCTATCCCATATAGAGGACGCCTGTGTCCCAGCAGTGGAAACACAACAGCCTGATAATGAACGTTAATGTCACATTACCGTAGTGGTCTCGTTCGGAATTGCACCTTAAAGATAGCTTTACTGCTAGAGTCAAGTTTATTGTTGTCAGTTGACAATGTATGGACTTAAGATGGCGTGTTGATTTAGGTTTCGCCTTGCATTAAACTTGCTGTATGGACTGTATGGAAAGGTTTGTTAGTAACATTGCTATTATTAAAGTTAGTACGATCCAAGACTACATTGAATGGCATTGCATGTGTAACGAATGGATGGCCGTTTCAGAACATTTACGTAGTATGGAGGGATGAAACTTTGATTGTAGATTCGATTGAGTTTTTATTTTTTTGGCTTTCACTGAAAAAAACGCAATTTAAGCTTTTAACTTCAAAATAACAGCTGTTGCAGATGACAAAACCAGTACAAGAGAAATTCAACCGTAAACTTGTACAAATAATGTTTAAAACAGTTGCGATGTAGTGGTACACATTTAGTTTTGGTACCAAAGGTGGATAAGAGGTGGTTTAGATGGCATAGATTGCACCTAATGAGTTATGCGAGGTCGAAGGAACACAGACGCTCAAAACGATAACCTTCCCCCCCCCCCCACATACAAATTTTTGAACAGTAATTAAAAAAACCGGCCAAGTGCGAGTTATACTGACACATACACAGGGTTTCGTAGCACCAAACAATATTATAAAAATATTTTTAAGGCTCTTTCATATTTTTTTTGTATTGTGATACATTCAACAGCAAAATAAATTTAAAAAATTCAACTGAAAAATTCTCATATCTCAAAAACTAAACATCTAATATTATTAAAACCGATTTTCGTTGGAAGTTTGGATGGTAATGTACAGTCAACAAAGGAGATAAGTAACTAGATTCTCATACTACTAGTATGAGAATCTGGTTACTTATCTCCTTTGTTGACTGTACATTATATATTTTTTTATAGTTTCATCATTCTCTTATTTTAGAAGTTACAGGACACATATTTTACCAATTTATTAAAAAAACGCGCAAACTATTCAGTTTATGAAAAAATGATATTAGAAACAACAATTTCATTTTTGAAGATTCACTTTTGTAGATTCACTTTTGAAGATTCGGTTCACAGAATACATCTACTTACCAAGTTTCAAAAGTATAGTTCTCATAATTTCGGAAAAAAGTGGCTGATACAAACGGACGGACAGACAGACATGACGACTCCATAAGGGTTCCTTTTTTTTGCCACTTGGTTACGGAACCCTAAAAACAGCTATTTCCTACAAAACTGCAGTACTGGCACAGTCTAAATACATTGAGAAGCTGTTTTTTTAAAGAATACCGATGAAAAAAATTCGATGCATGAATTCTTGGTTACTGTTTAACCGTCGGTCCCACCTTATGTACCTGAATAGATTTTCCTCTAATTGCCGCTCCAAAAATAAACACCAGTCATCTATGTGTTTCTAGCCCCGAGATTCGAAGTCATCATCATAATTCTCTTGCCCTTATCCCCATTTATTTGGGGTCGGCGCAGTACGTCTTCTTCTTCCATACTTCTCTTATACTTGACATCTCATGAGATACCTCCTTTCTTGCCATATCATCCTTCACTCAGTCCATCTATCGCTTCTTTGGTCTTCCTTCCCTTTTCTTATTCCAATTCCTCATTCCTTCGCATCACATGCCCATACCACGACAACCGATTATCACACAACTTTTCAGTCACTGGCGCCACTTTCAGACTTCCTCTTAAGTACTCATTTCTTATTTTATCCATTCGCGTAACCCGAGATCCGTTCCAAAGATAGATGAAGAAACACCATTCAGATCCTTTTAATCCTAGAAGAAGTCTTACTAAGTTCACCGCTATACTGCCTGTGTTTCATCCGGCTTGGAGTAATCCTTTATTGGAGTCAGCCGATAAATAGGATTGATAGAGTTTAAGAGTGCTTGTGAAGACTGTCTTGGTTCAATCTTAGTACTTCTTACCTTAGACTCGCGGCAAATGAATGAGGGAAGGAAGAAAGGTATCTCCCTTTTAAAGAATTAGTATTGGATATGGTTTAAATCGGAAATTTAAATTGAGAAGGTTTAGAATAAGAGAGGTAAATGTAGTACATTTTAATGAAAATAACGATTAAAAAAAAATCATTTAATTCGCATTAAACACAACTTACTTGCCAGAGAATGGGCAGCAACGTTCTCTGTGCTTTTGTAATAACCGTACTGCGATCGCCAACCCGCCTGCCAAGCGATTATGGCAAAACCCCCCATGTCAATGTCGCGTTGGGGGAGGCCTGTGTCCAGCAGTGGACGTGTTTCGGCTAAAATGATGATGATGATGACAACTTACAAAAACTAAGTATGTAAGTTTTTAATCTGACATGGTCACTAAACATATGCTATCAATAGCAGTTGTAACGGGATATTTACCATGTTTATTATTTGTTTTGAGTTCCTGATATTTCGGCGCTGTTGCAAACTGTGATCATGGCGTTAGCAAGTGTTATTAATAGAGTAAGTATGTAAAACAAAAACGATTTTATTACTATTTTTAGTAGGTTTTAGGAGCGCTTGCGCCTTAAGAAATTTCATACAAACTTTAAAGCCCTTAGAAAAGACCAAACCGATTTAAAAAAAAAAACATTTATGAAAAATAGTGTTACAGCTAAATTAAACTGATTAATGATCAGTGGAAACAAAAAAATCCAATTATCAGTTGTTTTAAAAGACATTTCGAAATTGTATTTAAAATAAGGACTTGTAAGTTTGTATGAAATTTCGTAAGGGTATCTCTCTCTTAACGCCCCACTGCCAGGCAAAGCTCTATTATCCATATTATTATAAGCTATACATGCCATGCATAGGTACTTACATTATTAAATCACAAACTTAGCGATACTGTGCTGAAAGTTGTAAACAGGATCATTTGAGATACGCATACACTGTTGTTAATGGTTTTATTTATCTTTACGATGTTCTAAGATGAAGTTGTAGATTTACATATTTTAAAACCTTAGGCACACGTCAAGTCTCAACAGCGATGTGTCAAAGTCAAAGTCAAAGTCAAAATTGTGTCATATCATACTAATTTTATCTTATTAAACTGATGGTTTTGGTGGTCTATCTTGCAGCATGAAGAATAACAATTGCAATGGAGAAGCTTAGTTTAGATAGAAAAATAAGTAGCACGAAGCCAAAATGACGGCACGGTTGGCGCCGTGGTTGAGCGAACGACTTCTGCGCTGCGTGTCGCGGGTTTGATCCCCGCACGGAACAAATATTTGTATGGCCTAAAGATAGTTGTTCCGGGTCTGGCTGTTAGTGTGCTGTGAGTTTAATAGTTTGTAAACGCACCTATTTTTATTTTTATTAAAAACTTTGGAATATATACAGGAATGGTATTCCACTATAGGAATTTCACCTGTGTGGGAGAAATTAAAAAAAAGTATATGGACATTCCTATTGTGGGGCAAAGTTTCTCCTATAAAGGAGAAATTCCTATTGTGGGGCAAAGTTTTTATTAAAAAAATAAAAATGTTTTGTATCCAAAAAAATATGCTAATACTCTCTTAAGCAAATAAATGATTTGTATTTGTATTTATTCGTATCTATGGATACTACAACAAATGTACTGTACTGTGTTAGTGAGCATGTTCAGTTTAAAAACTTATAACTATACTGTAGTTCGATACTTATGAAGAATTAATGAACTACTTATTAAATATATGTTTTAAATGTTCCACCAGACAACAAGGTAACCTTTTTAATTCAAACTCATATGAAAATAGTGAAAAGCCATATTTCAAACGTCGTTCATAAAATAAGTTAAAGTAATACTTGCGGTAGAAATTTGAGTAAGTTACATGAATATATTTCATTCACAAAGATTTGAAGTAAAAAAATATGCTTGGAAAAGGCAATGAAGCGAATGTAAGAGAATCTTATATGAAAAGTTTTACTTTTTTATGGAAATACAGACAAGTATGATATGAAAATTATTTAAATGTGTTCTTGTATTTATTGAAGATGTACTTTTGATATTGATGTTCGTTTATTGAAATATTTTAATAAAATATCGTATTGGATTTTTAGGTTCGTCTTTAAATGATTTTGAGGCTTTATAGACGAAGTTCTAGACAATATTACTATCGATTGTTCTAGATGACTGAACTTGTTTTTGAGTGTTTCGACGTACTGAACGATTTGTAAGGTTTACTGCCTTTATTTGTTTTTATTACCCAGTTACTGGGTTGTGGAGGTCAGATAGGCAGTCGCTTCTTGTGAAATACTGGTATTCAGCTGCATCCGGTTAGACTGGAAGCCGACCCCAAGATAGTTTGGGAAAAGGCTAGGCAGATGATGATGATGATGATGATTAGTTTTTGCTTGTCCATCAAATCAATTACTTAAACGTTTTCAAGATCATAGTTAAGTTGCACGGAAAAAGCAAAGAGCTCTTCACTAAATTAAGCCCCGAGGTCACGTCCGATCCGTATGCCCTCAAACTTTCTAGGTTCCTAACTAAGTTTGACACAGCTTTTATCAATATTATCCAAAAAAATATCAGAATTAATCTGAAACTTTCCCATCCACAAACAGTCAACGGCAAAAAAACAAGCCAAAACATTGAAGTGGTGCAAAAAAATTACAACATTCGCCACTGACGGCCAATTCGGGCGTATATGATAAAATCACTGAACAACTTTCAATTGTCTACGCCATCGCCTTTATTCGCTAGTTCTTAGAGTTCCTAATCGTTTGCATTTTATTCGGAATAGAGTTGTATAATTTTATCGACAGTAACGCTCTTATTTATCGAACGATAAGGTTCATAATTGCTTGTATTTTATTCGTGATATAGTCGTACGTTTTACTATGATAGTACGCCTGTTCGCCTTTATGGCGACAACTAATATGAAAGAATCAAGTTTTTGTAAGTACCGAGAATTGTTTGTTTTTGTTTGACGAAGCGATTTAGTGTTAAAATGTTTTGTGGGATGTATCACTTGTTGGGTAAATAGATAAATACTTGGGAATGGTTGGTAAATATTTATTTGATGATCTGAAGAGAAGTATCACTTGGTGTAACATGTTACTTAAATTGCATATATTTGAAAGCGTTTCAGTTTTCTCATTCAGGATTTTGTGTGAATTCAGTCAATGATAAATTAGAGAGTAGCTAAATATACGAAGGGCTTTATATGAAATGTAAATGATGAAGAGTTCTAAAGAATGAGATAATTGACGATTGTTAAGAGACTTACCAGAAATTGACATGGAGGCCACCATCAATTTCTGGTCACTTTTCCTGACATTTCACAGAGGAGCTCGTGGCTAAATAATAACAGCCGCAAGAGTCGATCTTCATGGTTAAGCCGTGTTGCCGAGGTTGGTCCGTGGATGGGTGACCATAATTACATACCGAGTTTCCTCCGTGCCACGGAAAGCACGTTCAGCCGTTGTTCCCGGCTATCATTTGTGATGTTTGACAGTCGTTAAGACTAGTCAGAAGCCGAAAGTCTGACATCCAGTCTTACTAAGGGGTATCGTATTACCCAGTTTCTGGATTGTGGAGGTTAGATAGGCAGTCGCTTCATGTAAAATACTGATAATCAGCTGCATACTGTTAGACTGGAAGCCGACAAAAAAAGGCTAGGCAGACGATGAAGTTTGACAATATAAATATATGCACAACGATCATAGCTTTGGAACATTAAACACACAACATTAATAATCCACATAAAAAAATAACAGATAACCTCACCACCCAAGCGAATATGAAAACAATAACTTACAAAAGTCATTCATAAGAAACAAAACAATAAATACAAGAAAAAAAAACTCGGAGAAAAAAAACCGTCCCATCAGACAAACAGGCCGTGAGTTTGGCTCACCCTCGGTTATGTATGTCTGATTTATGAACGCTGTGTTGGAGCCAAAGTTGTTTAGTACAATGTGCTTGTTATTTACATATATTTGTGTAAATATTACAAGTTACAGACGTAGAATTATGTTGAATGGTAATAGTTAAGTTCGGGAACAGTTTTGGGTATTGTTGTGTTGTGGGGTCACTGGCTTGAGAATATGGGACTGGTCTCGCCTGAAGGGGTCTTATGAAGGTATTATTAAATCTGATAGAAACCGTGTGCTACATTTATGTCGATTTACCTGTAATACCTTCATTTTCATAATACACTAGTTGTCCCGCAACTTCGTCTGCGTCACATTTTCCCCGTTTTCGCAACATTTTTCATTGTTGCTCCGCTCCTATTTGTCGTAGCGTGATGATATATAGTCGAGTATAATAGCCTTCCTTGATAAATGACCTACCTAACACTGAAAGAATTTTTCAAATCGGACCATTAGTTCCTGATATTAGCGCGTTCAAGCAAACAAACTCTTCAGCTTTATTATTAGTATACAGGGTGTAACGGAAAGGGTATATACATACTTAAGGGTGTGCTACAGACCATCAAACTGAACATGTTTATCAACAAACAAACATCGTAATAACGAAAAAATTATCTGCTGCCCCATAGAAAATTTCAATACCTATTCGACCAAATGTATGGGGCAGCTAATATTTTTTTCGCTATGATGATGTTGGTCCGATGGAGAAACATGTTCAGTTTGATGGTCTGTAGCACACCCTTAAGTATGTATATACCCTTTCCGTTACACCCTGTATAGAATAGATATAGATAATACGAAACTTCACAACTATTATTCGCGAAGGGTTAAACAGAGGTGTGTCTAATGCACACCCACATTCTGCTAGTTGACATCAATCAACAACATCCAGAATTCGGAGTGCTATAGAGAAATTCCTATTTTCCATGAAAAAACCCAATGACACTTTGGGTGACCTGGACATCAAACCCAAGATTGCCATATCATCCTTCACACAGTCCATCTATGGTGTCTTTGGTCTTCCTCTAATCATATAGCTCCACACCATACAGCATCTACATTTATACTCAAAACTTTCTTCACGACATTTTCCTAATTCCTCCGCATCACATGCCGATACCACGACAACCGATTACGAGTACCACACAACTTTTCAGTCACCGGCGCCACTTTCAGACTTTCTCTTATGTACTCATTTCTTTTTTTATCCAGTCGCGTGACAACAGACATCCCCAGCATTGTGACCACGGAACCAAATTGTGTAAATTAACTTATACAATAATCTAACAAAAAATAAAGGAAGTAAACGCCTGAAATAAATATCCTTAGTACCTACTTTATCCGTAAGGTGTTCACATACGATATTATGACAAGCTCAGTCAGTTAATTCCAATTCCACAATTCCTATCGTAAGTTTATATGGGAGTTGCAATGAAGATTGCTGCACTGAACCCAATTAGTAATAAATTGCTGACTGAACTCCTGAACAATTTCACACCAATTACTTTTCGGTATCACGATACGTAGATCTTAGGCTCTGAAGCGATTCTTGGCAATTATTTGTACGGCACAGTATTACTTTTATGCTCTGTATGGTGTCGGACGTAAAGGTTCTGTATGGTGTCGGCCGTAAAGAACAGCACCATCCCATATCTTCCCGTGGGTGTCGTAAGAAGGGATTTGCCAGAGAATCGGCAGCAGCGTTCTCTGTGCTTTTGTAACAACCGTACTGCGATCGCCAACCCGCCTGCCAAGCGTGGCGATTATGGCATAACCCCCCAAAACGTCAATGTGGCGACACTTGGGGGAGGCCTATGTCTAGCAGTGGACGTCTTTTGGGCTGAAATGATGATGATTTGTACTGCCCACCTAACGAGTTAGGTTGGTTAGTGGTTCTCGGGTTTTAACGAGTAGGGCTGTATTCCAGCCTGCTACAACGCATACAGATTTGTAAATATTGTTAAAGAATGCCACAAAAAATGCTAGACACTCAGCCCTCCTTTATTGCAAGAAAATAATAGGATAAGACTTTTTTATTCATCATCTGTCTTTTCCTTTTCCCAAACTATCTCGGGGTCGGCTTCTAGTCTAACCGGATGCAGCTGAGTACCAGTATTTTACATGAAACGACTGCCTAGCTGACCTCCACAACCCAGTAACTGGGGAATATGATACCCCTTGGTAACACTGGATGACTCATCAGACTTTTGGCTTCTGACTACTTGTAACGACTGTCAAAGATCTACAAATGACAGCCGGGATCTCGGTAAGTAATTATGGTCACCCATCCACGGAACAACCCCGGTAAGCACGGCTTAACCTTAACGATCGATCCAAACGGCTGTTATTATTTAGCCACGAGCTCCTCAGAGATAACTCTTCTTATTCGTCGTATCGAAATAAAGAAAGTCCCTCATCATGCAGTTGTAATATAAAAAAAAACTATAATTTTATGACTTCAGTTTAATGAGCTTCGATCAAAAATCTGCCTAGAACTAAAAATCGACCATCTTATCCAACACTTTTAATTCAAGAAAGAACAATCGACCAGAACTCATTTTAAAAAGAGATCACATACCACCAATAAAGAACACATATTTCCATAATCTATAGCTTCACAAACTGCCAGTAAATTCAGTTAAACTTCCACAGTATGAGGCTAGGGGTGCTGGAAAAAAGCTCGCCCTATATCATTATCAAAAAGTTATTAAGGCGGGCCTTGAAGCGTCCAATTTATTACCAAAGGAATCGCTGTAGCTGCCAAGTTAGGCGTGATCATTATAGTTTATTGGGACAGCAGTGGTGATAATAATTTTAGTTGAAAAACTTTGATTTAAGTATGGTCTTAGCTGCCACGGTTTATTTTAATTATTTTATTTTTAACTTTATTTTCGAATTATTGATTTCGTCTTTTACTCTGGACGCTCTTAACTTGCCCGTATTTCTACATCGTTCTCACATACTAGTAATTCTCAACACGAATGATGTAACCAAGATTTTGTAACATATTTTGATTTAAAAGAGTGTCCATGGAGTTTCTTGCCCATTCTTCTCCATAGAGATCTACGCTTTGGAATGGGCAACTACAGTACTTTCACAAGTTATTAGGTTTTGTGACTGGGACTGTAGCTTCGCGTTTTTTTTTTTTGTGCTTTGACTTTCAAAAGTGCCTGTAATGGTCTAATTGAAATAAATGCTTTGAGTTTGAGTTTGGTCGGGTGAGAAAAAACTAATAACGCAGTGGATTTTGAACTGAGACTAGCGCTTTCTCGTAGTTTCAGACATTCATATCAACGAAAACTATTTTCTGTACCCTGACCAGTGTATCATCTTCATCATCAGCCTATAATGTTCCCACTGCTGGCTGGGACACAGGCCTCCTCTCTATAAGAGGGAGTGGGCTGTAAACCACCACGCGGGCCCAGTGCGGGTTGGTAGATGTCACATGTCTACGAATTTTTAGTTCTAGGACATGCCGGTTTCCTCACGATGTTTTCCTGCACCGTTTTTGAGGGCAGTGGTGATGAAATAATTTACACAAAGTAATGCGCCTGCCTGGGTTCGAACCCACGGCTTAATGCTCGTAAGTCGGGGCTACCACCACTGGGCCACTGTTAAGGTACGGTTGTAATGACGTCCAAAGCTTTTATACGAAACATTCAAATCCGTTCGGCTGTTAATTAGTGATTGAGTATAGAAAGCTTCAGAAGCAATATTGTAACCAGTATATGGATTGTCAAAACTAGTGAGTATCTAGCTAAAGGTTTTCTACAAAGCAAGCACCTTTGCTAAAAACGCTACAACTTACGGGTCGAAGTAACGCGTCTCAAGGGTACTGACAATATTGGATCTAATTCTTCTGTCGGGAGATTATAGGTTAACTCGTTCAAAAGATTAATATTATATTCTCCGATTTCTTCAACACATTTTGCTACAGGTACCTACTTTAGGTATTTGTGGGGGATGGGTATCTTTAGGGAGGTTGACGCCCGTCAGTGGGCAAACGACTATACACTCGCCCAGACTGACCGAGGCAAGACGAGTACAATAGTGTACATAGTAGCACTTGTCTAGCTTCGATGTTTCTCACTCAGCTGTACAGTCTAGAACTTGCCCTACCTCGGAGTATGTCGGCGAGAGTGTACAGCTACCTTGGGCACTAGCGACAGATCACCACTCCCCTCCCGCCCCGTGGACCTACTCCAGCCACCGTCTCAATAGATAGTTAGGCCAGTAGTTTGATTTATTCTTCATGAAAATCGCGTCCTATAACAATATAAAGGGTCATCCTTTGAAAAAGCGATAGATTACACCAACTAAAACTTTTATTACTCTTAAAATTCTTTACAAAACACGTCAGTCTATAGGATTATAGCAATACTGAGATAGTTTCCCAACGGATACTTCCTATACTCACCTTTTTGGCACAATTTTATGGGCAACTAAGCCTCTCCGCATGCCTTAATGGGCAAAGTCACTTAGTCTGTTTATCCATGATAGTGTTTAATATACGTTTTTGTAGCGGAATGTTTCATGGACCCAAGTACCTAGTGTGTTGTGTTTCTATAGAGGGTGGAATACAAATTTTGCATCGGCCTTTTAAAAAACAATCAGCTGATTCCTACAAAAGTGCAATAGCTACACATTCGAAATGTATCTGCTGTCTTTTTTCAAAATTAACGTTTTTTTTTTTAATTTCCCCCGCTCTTAAAATTTCTACTGTATCGCGGGTGCGTTTACAAACATTTAAACTAACATACACAAACAGCTAGACCCGGAACAACTATTTGTAGACCATAAAAAAAATATTCCGTGCGGGGATCGAACCCGCGACACGCAGCGCAGCAGTCGATCGCTCAACCACTGCGCCAACCATGCCGTCAAATTCAGAATGATGTATTGAATACGTGATAACCATTTGTGCGTCAGTATCGCTTCCACCCGTTCGTAAAGGACTTGCTGCTTTGCTGCCTTGTCGAGTATTTCGTAGTATTTCGAACCGAGGCAGGCGCATTACTTTGTGTAATTTATTTCATCACGGCTGCTTTCAAAACGGTGAAAGAAAACATCGTGAGGAAACCGGCATATTCTAGAACTAAAAATTCGAAGACATGTGACATCTACCAACCCGCACTGGGCCCGCGTGGTGGATTAAAGCCCACTCCCTCTCATTGAGGGAGGCCTATTGTCCCAGCAGTGGGAACATTAAAAGGCTGATGAAGAACGAAATACTATTAATTTGGATCTTCTGATCCTTGTTTATTTTAATAAACTGTTACTCTGGATGTTCGGTTATATAAATTTTCGTATCTGTAAAAACATCAATTGCAACAAAATTGTATCTTGCAATATTATGACGTTTTTCAACTTTTATAAAAGCGTTTTTTATTAGTACTTACTCATAAGGGAATATTTCATAAATAACACTATTTCCTCATGTTAAACTGAAATGCGTACTGAGTGAGATAATTCTCTAGAGATTCGGAATGATGGCGGGAATTAACCGGACGGAGATGTATCGTGCGATGATATTGAATCGTGTTTAGTGAGATTGGATCATGTTGTTGCGTTATTATGGTTTAAAATAGGCATTTAAACCATAATATCGCATCGCATATCGCATCAACCATAACATCTATTCGAATAAGATGTTGCCAGTTAGATGTATTTTTTAAAAGTTTGGCGTAACTGTGTACTTTGAGCGAATAGTTAGTGTTTTGTAATTATTTTATTGTGTAAAACTAAGATTTTTTCGGTGATGGTGGATTATGGCTCGCACTGTCCCACAAAAAAGTGGCTATCAGCTGAACAGCTGTGAAATATGTAGTACCAACGAACAGTTTTGAACTACCCTGCATTGGATTATGAAACTAGCAATGCTTAACAGTTGACAACTTATCTCGAACGGTGTCTTTCTATCAGCGATAACATCTATCTTGGAAAAGTTTAATATTGCTGTAGAAATACGAAAAACGAACCATTTGCGTAAAGTGAAGTGATTACTACTCTTGTCTAAGCTAGATGCTTAGCATCTAGCCCTAATAAAACATATTCATTTCTAAGTAATTAAACAATCAACTAACCGAAAAACCTAATCGATTCTCAAAGTATTTGTCAAACAGCTATTACGCAAGCCTTTGGGAGCGGAAGTGGCGTAAGTAAAGTAAATATGGCGGGCGGATGTGGGTCGTAAGTCACGCCACAAATACCGGGGCCGACATCCGGGCGACTGGCACAAGACTGCCAGCGTGTTTGTCTGTTACGCTTCACTTCAACAATTCATTGGGCATTAGTAATTGTTTGATTCGGTTCCAGAGATTAGTTTTATTTGGTATAACAGTTTATGTGTGGTGAAGCCGTATGGACCCATGACTTAACAATTAATAAACTGTAATATGTTTGAGCAGCGATGGCCTAGAGGTGGCAGTCGGCAGCTGACTTACGCGCAGTAAGCCGAAGGTACTAACCTAGGCACGCGCATTTACTTTGTGTAATTTATTTCATCACCGCTGCCCTCAAAAACGGTGAAGGAAAACATCGTGAGGAACCCGGCATGTCCTAGAACTAAAAATTCGAAAACATGTGACATCTACCAACCCGCACTGGGCCCGCGTGGTGGATTACAGACCACTCCCTCTTATAGACAGGAGACCTGTGAACATTATAGGCTGATGTTGATGATGATGATGAATATGTTTGAAAGCTCGCTTGCCTCGGAAAAGCGCGTTAAACTGTTGGTTCTAGCAGTCATTTGTAAATCTTTGACAGTCATTATACTTTTGGGCAACCAGTCTTACCAACGGTATTGTGTTGCCCAGCACACACTAACTTGGTTCTGGAGGTCAGATAGGCAGGCGCTCCATGTAAAATACTGGTATTCAGTTGCAACGGATTAGACTGGAAGCCGACCCCAGCATAGTTGGGAAAAGGCTGGGCAGATGATGATGTTTGAAATCTTACAGTTACAGTGCAGTTTCACAACTCTTTTGCGTTCATACAACTTGCGGGATTGAACCGGAAATATTCATTAAATATATGAAGAATTTGTGCCTCCAATTTTGTCAGCAAACATCAACCCCCCATTTTATAATATAACATACGCAATCGGCTTCAAAATATCCTGCCTTAGTTTCTCTAAAGGAACATACTTTTTTTAACTCTATACTATTCCTCTGTTTCTAACGTATCTATTCCTAAAGCAAATAATAAAGAGGTTGTTTTTTTTAACAGTCGGTTACTGAATAATTTTTACGAGTACAATAAATTGATACCCGCCTCCCTAAAACAACCATTTCATTCAGTAACTCTAAAAGCACCTACAAGCCACGTTTTTTAAGGGTGTGGTCACAAATGACCAGCTAGCCAGCTGTGTGATTCATTGGTTGAGTTCACAGTTTCAAAGGCATTCTACATCGGAAGTCCTGAGCGGACACCACAGGTGGGTACAGTGCAGTCTAGCGAGGATGGTCGAGCCTCTGGCGAATGACAGAGGTGCCTTTGAATGCAAAAGTACTAGGTTAATTAGGTGATGTTCTTGTTGATATGGAAAAACAGACCAACGGCGTCAACAATTCTTATTGGCGGCGATTCTCATATGACAACACTCGGTCGTATTGAAATCCGTTGATGCCTGACACACCATACATTTGTATCGGCACTTCCGCCCGTCCGCGCGGATGGGCCAGTATCGTAATGGTTGTAGTTTATAGATTTCTCAAACCGCTAATGCCGATGAGAATGAATTGTGAAGGCTCACATAGCACAAAGTGCAGTGTGGAAGGCCTCTTACAAGTCAGCTCTGTCTAATGAAGATTGTGAGAATCCGTTCGATGAGAAAGCACAGGCCCGGGGGTTGTGGTGAAGCTTGGAGGAAGTTTATGTCCAATGGACGTGCTTTGACTAATAAGATCATGGTGATCTGACAAAGAACATTGAGTATATGAGAGCTTAATACACCTGAGATCTCAAGCTTGATATGTTCATAAAGAGCATTACTCAACACAAAACCTAAAACCATATTATTTTAAAGAGGGAGTATATCCTAAAAGTACCTAATCTGCCAAAGCGCAAAAAAAGCCAGATGCTTAATCCCCTCAAGTAAAAAGTTGCGCAGGAAGTACAAACTAGCCATATTACCAATATACTAATGGACAATACAACAAAACAAGAAGTCAAAGAACAAAACAAAAAGAAACTAACCAAGCTAAGTATAAACGGAAATAAATCCTTGCTCTTACGTTATCATCTGGGTATTACCGAGGTATCCATTAAGCTAATAACATATGCACAGACCGGCTTATTTACTCTGTGGATATAGACGGTATCGTATGATAAACATTTACTTACAGGGGATTATGGTTGTACTAGCGGTTGGTTGTGGATGCACGGACCTTTTTGGAAAAATAATTAAGGTATCTCTATCATTATAATCTTACTGCCCGTGCCCATTCTACTTGGGGTCGGTGCAACAAGTATTTTTCTTTTAGTCTCCGCTGACAGCCGTCACGGAATCATTTACTCCTTTCTCTTTCATTATCATTCTTCCGACAATCCATCCATCTTTTCTTTGGCTTTCCTCTTCCTCTCCATCCATCACCATTCATATCCATCAATCCTTTAGTCGCATGCGTTTAAGGTATCAGGATAAGAAGTCAATATTCATCACGATTTAGCAGCTCCGAATTACAACACCAACATCCGACAAACCTTTTTTCGCAAACAATATTTGGGTCAGCTTCCAGTCTAACCGGATGTAGCTGAGTACCACATTTTACATGGAGTGACTACCTATCAAATCTCCACAGTCCAGTAACTGGGTAATACGATACATACCCCTTAGTATGACTGGTTATCAGACTTTCGGGCCAATGTCCACCTGTAACGACTGCCAAAGACCCCGGCTGTCATTTGTAATGACAGCTGGGACCAACAGCTTATCGTGCTTTCCAAGGCAAGGAGGAAACACGGTGTGTAATGGGAGGTTACCCATTTAGGGACGGACCTAAGCAAGCGCGGTTTATCCTGACAATCGACCTGTGCGGCTGTTATTATTTAGCCACAAGCTCCTCAACTGTATTTTAAAGAATCGAGGACTAAAAGTGACTGAATGGTTATCTGAACCGGCTGGCAATTTGGTGTCGTGGTCAGAATCTAGTCCTATTAATCCTATTAATATTATAAATGTGAAAGTTTGTAAGGATGTTTAGATGATTGTTTGTAACTTTTACGCAAAAACTGCTGAATGTATATGGATGAAATTTGGCACAGGGTAGATAATAGTCTGGAATAGCACATAGGATACTTTTTATACCCGTAGTACGATCCCATGGGACAATTACCCAACACGCGGGCGTAGCCATGGGCATAAGTTAGTACCAAATATTACTGGATTAATCTCTCTGTATGGTGTCGGACGTAAAGAATAGCACCATCCCATATCTTCCCGTGGGTGTCGTCAGAGGCGACTAAGGGACTTGGTAGAGAATGGGCAGCAGCGTTCTCTGTGCTTTTGTAACAACCGTACTGCGATTGCCAACCCGCCTGCTAAGCGTGGCGATTATGGCGAAACCCCCCCAAAAATTACAATGTGGCAACACTTGGGGGAGGCCTATGTCCAGCAGTGGACGTCTTTTGGGCTGAAATGATGATGATGAACCAGATTAATTTAGCGGTTTCATTGGAATTTTGACCGAATTACAAACCGAGTTTCCTCCGTGCCTCGGAAAGCACGTTAAGCTGTTGGCCCCGACTGTCATTTGTAGATCTTTGACAGTCGTTACGAGTAGTCGGAAGCCAAAAGTCTGACATCCAGTCTTACCAAGGGGTATCGTATTACCCAGTTACTGGGTTGTGGAGGTCAGATAGTCGCTTCATGTATAATATTGGTATTCAGCTGCATTCGGTTAGACTGGAAGCCGACCCCAAGATAGGTTGGGAAAAGGCTAGGCAGATGATGACGATGATGATTCGACTTCTGGATTCATGAAGATTTCAACTTTAGATTGAAATAAAGACATTCAAATTTATGACCTGTTCTAGGTAGTATCAAATTTAATGTCTGAAGTTCTAAAGTAACATCACCTGCGATGTTCCTTATCTCTGTTTTCAGAGCATTACACATTTATTTTTATGATCAAAATGACGGTATTATAATAAAATACATTCCTATAAAAGGTATCAAGCGTTAAGATAAGAATGTAAAAAAAAAACTCCAACATATTGATGAACAAAGTTAGACAGGTTTGAACTTTTTATAAAATCTTTCAGAATCTCTATTATAAATGTTTTATACCTTTAAAACTTAGTTCATAATTATTGTTTTTGAACCATGAGCTAGTACTTATGTAGCCATTTTGTGCTTTATTTATCTGGTCAAAAGGTATTTTATAACATTAGTTACAAACTAAATTGACCATTTTTTTCAATTGAACATTAAGATAATGTATGTCTGTTAATAAATCATGTCTAGACAAACCTAAGTTTATTTATGTTTGTCTACTAAAATAAGTTAAAGAAAACGCTAGTAATTCGTACGTGACTTGTATAACGTGGTAATAAAGACTCAGTCAAAATGCGGGATATGAGCCTTCTATGCGGGATATTTGGTCGGGCGGGGAATTAGGTTGGCAACACTGCCCGGGTGACATGTCAAATTTTGCTCCGTACTTTAAAATTAAATTTTATTAATATTTAAGTTAAATTAAGGTTTAATCAAATGTGTAATCGTATTATAAATGCATAAATACTTAGTGAAAGTGTTTTCCTGTTAATTGAACGACTAAATAAAGTTTTCGGTAACTCACGTTACGGGTAACCTTAAAACATCAGCTGACGTTCGGATTACGGAGTCATACGGGCAGTATTATTACGGGGAGTATTGTTTTCTTTATTTTTAAATAGCACACAAACATCAATTCTAACTCTGTAACACGTTTATACCAATGTTAAGTTAAATTTTTGCTGAATAACCTATACCTATACCATAAAATAGTTCAAAATCCTTTTGTTTACAAAGTGTTATCGTAAAAACCAAACTTAGTGAAGATCAATTCCACAATTCTTTAGGTTTATTCGATCTTTTCATTATAAAAAAATGAAATATAACGCTCATGATAGATTTTTTGTGTTGTTTTGAAGTACATAAGACATTTTTATTCAAGCAACCTACCCACTTTAAAAAGAACCCTAAAAACTAAATTCAAATACAATAAAAGCAATAAGGATTGAATGTTGAGTTGGATAATATAAATCTATTCCAGCTAATATAGCAGCCTACCTCATTTCTTTGAATAAACAATCATTTATCCTGTTTGTCTCGTTTTCATCTGTAAACTTTCTTCATTGGTCTATTCTATTCGTTCTCACCGTTTCCTTATTTCCAATTTTCAGTAACCAATCCGGAAACCATGCCTGTGATGACCCGTAAGGCTACAGCCCAAGATTTGGAGCTAAAATTGAGAACGGCCCTCCAAGAACTAAAGGACTCAAAACTCCAATGCCAACATCTTTTACAGGAGAGAGAAGACAGTGAGGAGGAGGTCATTAATATTAATAACAAGAACTCCAGCTTGAAACGGGAGCTCGTAGATCTTAACGAGGAATACTTGAATGTGGTCAATGAACGGGATCAACTAAGGGTGGTCACGGAGGGGTTCAACAACTGTAGTAACTTGTATGAGGAGGCTTTATGTAAAATTAGGGACTTAGAGGATGAATTAATCCATGCTAACATTAAACTTTTAAATTTGAATAAGGAAAAGGCTCATACTCAGGCTGTCGAAACTGACCATTTGTACAATGAACTAGTAAACACAAATTGTAACCCTCATTCAATTGTAACAATAGACCTAACAGAGGACTCTTTATTGAAACATAACTTCTGCCATAAAATTAGTAAAAATAAAATTAAGAAATATGCAAGACTAAATAGAGTCATTAAAAAATTTTATAAATACAAAAATCAACAAAAGCACTTTTCCAAAAATATTCAACTAAGGAAAGAACGTGTTTCTCTGGTAAATAAATTAAAGAACTATCAGATTAAATTGGAAGATAGTATAAATATTTATAAAATAGACACTCAGCGCTTACAATCTGAAATACAGACTTTGAATAGGTCACTAAAGTCTTTAAATTGTAAATATGAATGCTCTAAAAATCAAATAAAGGAGCATATTCTTGCTACAAATGAGTTGGTAGACAAAGTGGACTTGCTGACTCTCAGCAGCAATACTCAGTGTGTTTGTCAGAGTGAATCCAGCATTTATGCCCTCCAGCCTGAGGCAACGCAGGACCCGTCCTTAGCTGTGAGTGCTCAGGCTTGTACCACCAGCCAAGATACAATACCTGGCATTGTGCATTCACAAGTAGCACAGCCTGAGTTATGTGGTTTTGTATTTCCTAACAGTCATGAGTTTTTGTGATTCGGTTATGTTCTCTGACAGTATAGGCAGAGGGCTAGGTAAACTAATTAGTAACAACATGAGTCATTATACTCAAAATCATTGTATGCCAGGATCAACCTACAAACAGATTATGTCATCTGTCACAAAAACTGTTTGTAATCCAAATACTACTATTACCATATTTGTTGGTAATAGTTCTAAGGTTAAAAAAGAAGACATCACAGACTGTGTATCAGAGTTGTTAAAGTTAAATTGCAATAAAATCATTTTGTGTGCTTTTCCATATTTCGAAAACTTATGTAATAGAACAAATAATTATATACACATGCTTAATGACCATGTACATTTCTTAGTTAGTCATTATTGTGAAAAACTTTTGTATTTAGACATAAACAACTTCAAACAACTTCTCTGCTTCTTCGTTAACCTGGTTTGACTCGTACCTTCGGGGTCGCTCGCAGTGTGTCCGCCATGAAGAGATGTTCTCTGATTGGTGCGATCTAACTGCTGGTGTTCCTCAGGGTGGCGTTCTCTCTCCTCTTCTTTTCTCTATTTTCATTAATACTGTTACCAAAGTCATTATTTCCAGCTTCCACCTCTACGCAGACGATTTACAGCTGTACAGACATTTCTTGCTTGCTGATGCTGAATCAGCAATCAATGCCATGAATCATGACCTGGATTGCATCGATCAATGGGCGAAGTCGTATGGCTTGCAGATTAACCCTGCTAAGTCGCAGGCTATGATCATAGGTAGCAGATACTATCGCACTGCGCTTGACATGTCATCTTTGATTCCACTAACTCTAGGTTGCTCGTCCATTGCCTATGCTGAAACAGCTAAGGACCTTGGTGTCCTAATTGACAGCAATCTATCTTGGCGAGCTCAAGTGAATGAGGTTAGTCGTAAGGTGCACTTTTCCTTCCACTCACTTAAATCTTTACAGAGCTTTCTGCCGTTTAAAACCAAAATTTACTTGGCTCAAACTCTGATTCAGCCGATCATTGATTATGCTGATGCCTGCTATTTGGATGCCACCGAGGAGCTGTTAAATAAGCTTGAGCGCTTGCAAAATCTTTGTATTCGTTTTGTGTTTGGTCTTAGGAAATATGACCATGTTTCTCACTTACGCAAGGAACTCAAGTGGCTCCCTATCCGTCTTCGCAGGAACACTCGGATATTATGTCTCCTATACAACATCCTTTTTAATCCTGCGTATCCCAGCTACCTACGCGACCGTTTTTCTTTTACCCGTCCTCCTGATGGGCTGTGTAGATCCCACCTTCGGCATCATCTCAATTTCCCATCTCATAAAACTGAATTCTATTCCTACTCCTTTTCCGTTCATGCAGTACGACTATGGAACTCACTTCCGCCCAACATACGAGAATCTAAAACTTTATTTCTCTTCAAAAAGCAAGTCAAAGAACATTACCTTTCCTCTATTCTGTAATATTCTGATATATTTTATAGGTATATTTTTACTTTTATTTTAATTTTTATATGTGTATTTATTTGTATGTATGTTTAATTTATATAGCCTTAATGTTGTTTTAAGCTCTAATTTATTTTTTTTCCTGTTTTATCTTTTCTACACACTATGTCTACATTTCTAATCCAACTTTCCATTCGCAGGTCTGCTGGAAGAAATTTCTTTTGAAATAAGCAGTACCTTTGTGCTCTTGTATCTTAATGTATTGTTCTTTTAAGTATTTTGTGTGTACATAAATAAATAAATAAATAAATAAACAATTCAGTTGATAAACTTAGGTCGACGCGGAATACAGTGTATCTCCCTATCAGATTCAGACATCAAATAGCTAGGCTATTAAGTTTTATTATTCACTCTGACATAAGTAGTATGTCGATGTTTAGTCCTATAATTAACACTGCCACTGTTAGTAATTATACTAATATAGATTTTTACAATTATTGTTCTGAGGAGGATCCATGTGTCAACGTGGAAACTTCTCAATTAGATTATAAGATTAGTGATAGGATCTCGCTGTCTATTGATGGCACGGGTGTCTCGGGGCTCACTCCGGATACTAGTACTAATATTAATTTAAACTAGGAAGTGAGACAACAGAAGGTACGTTTAACATTACAGTTAAACCAAACAACAACAAGGTATCTTCTTGCACTCAATTAGTTACATATAAAAAGGGGCCTCAGCAGAATACCTTGAAATTATTCCACCAAAATATTCAAGGTATTTCTTCCAAATTATTAGAAATTGAATTATTTTTAGAAAAGACTATGTTTGATATTATTTGCTTTACTGAACATTGGCTAAAGGATTACCAAATGCTTATTAATTATGAGAACTATACGGTGGGTAGCTGTTTTAACCGTAAATCTATGCTGCGTGGAGGTTCCCTAATATTAATTAAAAATTGTTTAAAATTTAAGCAACGTAATGACATAATCGGTCTCTCAGTTGAACATTGCGTCGAACTGTCCTGTGTTGAGCTAGATAAGCATGTAATTGTGTGTGTCTACAGACCCCCAAACTATCAAAACTTTTCTTTATTTGAATCAATAATGGAAGATGTCCTGGCAAAACTTACAGCCAGTAATAAATCTGCAATTATCTGTGGTGATTTCAATATAAATATTTTGGAAGAAAATTCGAATAGCAGTAGGTTATTAAATCTTTTTAAGTCATTTGATTTAGCCAACATTTTTATAGAACCAACTAGAGTCACTCCATCTGCTGCTACTTGTATTGATAATGTTTTCTGCGATTGTGATTTCTTAGATAAAGCCATAGTAAGTTGTCTGCCTTCGGATCATAGCGGACAAACGGTAAGTTTTAGTTGTATTACACCGCTGCAAAAAGTTCAAATTAAATTTCGACCTATAACAACTAGCAAATTAAATAGATATAATAATTCCCTACAGAACAAGTTAAGTGTTATGGGTCATCATATAGACGATATTAAGGTAAATCAGTTGTATGATCATTTCTTTTCAATAGTTCACACTGAATTCAATAAAACTTTTGAAATGAAGATGAAAAGCATTTGCCCTAAATTTATTTTTAGTGATTGGGCAACTACAGGAATAAGAAAAAGTAGGGAAAGACTATTTGAGCTGTATGGCCTTAAGCCTTTCATAAACTCTGAAACTTTTAATAAGTATGTTGCTAATTATTCAAAAATTTTTAGAAATATATGCAAGGTTGCTAAAGCCTTGCACATTAGCAATAAGATCAAAAACGCAGAAAATAAGATAAAGACAGTTTGGAAAGTTATAAATAATGAGACTAATAGGAAAAAAATCGTTAACACTAGCTATACATTAGATACAAAATGTGGTCCTAAAAGCTCTGATCAGGAAGTAGCTCAAGAATTTGTAAATTTCTTTACCGATATTCCGCTTAAAACTACGGAGGCTCTAAATTCCTCACCGGAAGTCTCACTTGCTTTATTAAAGGCGAACGTGTCTGGCTGCCCCGCTGAATTTAAATTTAAACACATAAACCCTATAACAGTTATTAAAGCTTTCCGGCAAATACAAATCAAACTGACCGAAGATCTATGGGGAATGTCTATCAAAGTTTGTACATCCATCGTTGAGACTATAGCACCATACTTAGCTTTAATTTTTAATTTGTGTGTGGACCAGGGAGTTTTCCCTGATTTAATGAAATACAGTAAAGTCATCCCTCTTTTCAAATCCGGAGACAGTAAAGTTACTAATAATTATAGACCTGTATCCGTGTTGCCAGTTTTTAGCAAGGTGTTTGAAAAGGTAATGCTTAATCAAATGCTCAATCATTTTAACACCAACAAAATTTTGCACGAGCAACAGTATGGTTTCACCAAGGGACGTTGTACAACTGACGCCGGTGTAAACTTATTAAAGCACATATTTACAGCGTGGGAAGAGTCCCAAGACGCCATTGGAATTTTTTGTGACCTCTCCAAAGCATTTGACTGCGTAAATCACGACACATTACTTTTGAAACTTGAGCATTACGGACTTGGCAAACTTGCACTTAGTTTGGTAAAATCATATTTGAGTGATAGACAACAGCAAGTTCAAATAAATGGTGTTAATTCACAGGGTTTAAAAGTAAAAATGGGGGTTCCGCAGGGGTCAATATTGGGTCCTTTCCTCTTTCTAGTATATATAAACGATCTACCCTCTTTATTGAAAAGCCAACCACAAAATATGGTGTTATTTGCTGACGACACTTCCTTAATTTTTAAGATAAATAGACGGGCCCAAAATCTAGATAACGTCAATAATGCACTACTTCAGGTACATAATTGGTTCACAGCAAACAATTTAGTATTAAATGAAAATAAGACTAAATGCATAAGATTTTCATTACCGAATGTTAAATGTAGTGATTGTGATATAATATTGAATAAAGAGAAACTAGAATTTGTCGATAAAACGGTTTTCTTGGGGGTTACGCTTGATTCAAGGCTTCAATGGGGTCCTCATTTAACATCTCTTGCGGGGCGTTTAAGTTCAGCAGCATATGCTGTTAGAAAAATCCGTCAATATACCGATGTTGATACCGCGAGATTGGTCTATTTTAGTTACTTTCATAGTATAATGTCTTACGGCATTTTGTTATGGGGACGGGCTGCAGACATTGAGTCTATTTTTATTTTGCAAAAAAGAGCCATCAGGGCCATATATAATCTCCGTAGGCGCGATTCTCTAAGGGAACTGTTTAAGGACATTAACATCATGACGGTACATTGCCAATACATTTACGAAAACATAATGTACGTAAGAAAAAATCTGCATCTTTTTAGTAAAAGAGGTGACAGACACAATTACAATACTAGAAATAGAGACCAATTAGTTCAGCCAGGCTTCAGACTCGCTAAAGTAGACTCATCTTTCATGGGGTACTGTTTAAGATGCTATAATAAAATTCCACAGAGTATTCTTGAACTGAGTGAGACGAAATTTAAAACATGCATTAAACGCACACTTTGTAAGCAGGCTTATTACAAATTGGACGATTATATCGCTGATAATAATGCTTGGCTCCATGCTGGTCCTGCTCCACAAGGACAGGTTCGCATAAATTGATAGCATTTAATAGTATTGTTGGAGCTGCTGAAGATTGTACAACTATCTTTGAATTGTATAAATTCAATTAATTTAGTATTATATAATCGCATAGTCCATATTGTGTGAGTCCTATGTACTAGATAGCTATCATTTACTGGAAACCTACGTCTTTTATTGACTTGAATGTGCCCTGGCGGTTGAGAGTATGTCATGCTCACTCAAATGTCACGCTGATGGCGGCGTGTGTGTCGGGTCATTTAGTTCCCTTCAAAATGGTTGAGTTGAATGATGGCTGATCCATGCGTCATGTTCGTGAACGGGCGCTGTCAGTTGTGCCTGGTCGTCTCTTAGCTGCCACGGCTTATTTCGAACTAATTATTTTATCTTCTGAATGTTTTTTTTTTGTTTTTGCTATGGACACTTTTAACGTGAAGTCTTGCTACATTGTTCTCACATAATGTACCATCTCAACATGAATGATGTAACCAAGGTTTTTGTAACAAGATTCTGATTTAAAAGAGTGTCCATGGAGTTTCTTGCCCATTCTTCTCCATAGAGATCTACGCCTTGGAATGGGCAACTACAGTACTTTCACAGTTATTATGTCTTGTGACTGGGACTGTAGCTTAATTTTTATTGTTGTTCGACCATTCAAAAGTGCCTGTAACTGGCTTATTTGAAATAAATGATTTGATTTGATTTGATATAGAAAATTGAACTTCATATTTAAAGCAAGCCTACTCATCCTCGTAATAGGTAAGTAGGCTAGGTATTATGAGATAGTAGACCAGACTCAGACTGAGACAATGAGAGGGAGTGGGTTCTAATTCACAAAACGGGTCCAGTGTGTGTAGCTGTATTCTACATATTTTCGATGTTTTTCTATAACATGCTGGTTTCCTCAAGTTTTTTTCCACACTGAAGCGGTTTGAGGTTTAAGAGTAATCGTGACGACATCAATTACAGAAATCAAAGTGTCTACTTGTGCTTCAACACACCTCCCATAGTTGGAAAATGAGTCAACATGAGATTCCAATGTTTTCAGTCAATATTTTAATTAATTTCTTCTACATTCAAATGTTAAGTCCTACTCTGCTCTAGTTTTCTATCAGACTTTATCAGTTAATTTTGCAATAACGGTTCTGCTCACTTCACATACAGTACAATTTTCAATAACCGTATGCGTACTTTGATGATGATAAATTACCCGCTGTATGGAGTTATCCGTAGCGCGATTTTGCTAATTAATATTGATAGTCATGTGTGTCCATGATTATGCTGACGTTTGAAATATTATTTCTTTGCTATTTCTTTTATTAATAAGGGGAAAGACTGAATCAGGTTTTTAATAATCGATACACTCGCATTTGATCACTATCTCACTTTATAGTAAAATATGAAGTTAATGATAGTGAAAGCTTTTCATACCTTTTTTTTACATCAAATATATAATATAAATCATCAAATGACATTGGTCATTTGATGATTTCTCTGTATGGAGCGGAAGGGAGTGTCAGACTTGTACTGACTTAAACCCATCCATGTTCTTTCTTAGCCTTTTGTGTTCCAGGGTTGCGGTATCTCTTTCGAACAGTCCCGCAGCTCTGGACCCTCTCGGACCGCTTCGGATTTGCTGACATCGCCTTGAGGCGCGCGTGGAACAAGAACGCGACATAACGTTTCGTCCATTTTAAGAAGACGACGATACATTTAACGTAAGATGACATCACGTTTGTAATCTCGAAATGTTAGGCTGAAATGTCCCTAAGAGTACCTACACCCACATTTCATCACTTTTGTGTAAGTCTCAGGTAATAGGCGGCGAGCCTATTGCCATCAACCGGGCAGAAATCCAGACTCCGTTGCTGCTACTGAGAAATTCCTGATGAAGAATCTCAGTAACAATATGCCCGACAAAGGATTCGAACGCAGGACCTCTAGCTCGGCAGTCACGATTGCCACCACTAGACCCACGAGGCAGTCAACTGCACTTCATCTGCCCAGCCTTTTCCCAAAATATCTTGGGGTCGGCTTCCAGTCTAACTGGATGCAGCTGAGTCTGGTACTCATTCACACATTATTTTACATGAAGTGACTGCCTATCTGACTTCCACAACCCAGTAACTGGGTAATACCCCTTGGTAAGGCTTGATGTCAAATTTTTGGCTTCTGACTAATCGTAACGACTGTCAAAGATCTTCAAATGTCAACGGCTTAACGCGCTTTCCGATGCACGGAGAAAAGTCGGTATGTACCTAATTATGATCACCCACCTAAGGACCAACCTCGGCAAGCACGGCTTAGCCTAAAAGATCGAATCGTGCGGCTGTTAGTAGTCACGAGCTCCTCTTCGTCTTAATATTTAGGTATCTTGTTTAAACAATCTCATGCAAAATACACGATCAAAAATAATAACTACCAATTACAACTCAACATTAAAACAACTCATAATTAAAACTGTGATCCCTATCTTCTCATTATCATACGGATATCGCGACACAGAGATTTTAATGAAGGTAATATTGACAGTGACGTATTCATGTAGAAAATACATGAACGGGGTTCATAAAGCCAATGCCATTGAGAGTAATTATGGAGGAGTTCAATCAATGTATACAGGCGACGTATTGATTCAGCAAGAAAATGAGTACGCCGCTGTTTTATTTGTGCTATTGTAAACACCTGGCGATTTCTCGTTATTGGAGTCTAGATGTCCCGCGCAACTTCGTCTGCGTCACATTTTCCCCGTTTTCGCAACATGTTTCATTGCTGCTCGGCTCCTGTTGGCCGTAGCATGATTATATATAGCCCATAGACTTCCTTGATTAATGGGCTATCTAACACTGAAATAATTTTTCAAATCGGACTAACAGTTCCTGAGATTAGCGCGTTCAAGCCATCCAACAAACAAACTTTAGGGATATAATTGTCAGTGTGTGACTTAATTTATCCCTATGATATGAGCACTGCGTTACCAGGTTATCGGCCTCTGGGACTTGTTAAATAAACGTCAGTTTACTACTGAATATGTTTAATTCCGATCAAACCCCAAGGAGAACCTCTCGACCGGGCTAGCGCGCAGTAACTGCCCGCCGTTCATACGTCGCGCTCACAAATGCATTTCTGCTTACCTTGCGTTCTGATTAACGTGCATGCTTACATGTGTCCCTACACTACTTCCCCCCAAAAATTTTTTTTCTTAGTAACTAACAAGTAAACTTATCTCTAACAATTCTATAACACAGTCAAATACAATATTACAATGAGCGCTATGGTTACACTGCACTTATCACTATCGCGCGGTGGTGCGATCATATTACGCGTGCCCCAGCGATGTCGTCATGCCACCGGATGCACTGTTGATTTCTCTGTGTATCCATTTCATGCGATGACGACCCTGGCGCCATGTGATCAGCACCACGATGGGAAGTACTGCGGTTGCCATTATTGCCAAACCTGTCTCGTACTTTGCGACGTTGCCACGTTTCGGCGCTTGATTGACTGTCGGCCGGTTTCTGAATGATCCTTGCGCCGATCGAGCCTCACAAGTTGACTTAATGAAGAGATTGTTGCTTTTTGCGTTGGTGTAGGGGATGGACGACGAAAAAAAAACTTTGCTAGCGAAAACCCACGACACGTTACTGCACACGTACACGTGACAGAGTCACCGCATTCGTACACTTTGCACTTATTACGGATTCGCGTTCGGGGTCACCACTTTAGGGATATGTTGTCGGTGTGTGACCTTATTTATCCCTATTATATGAGCACTGCGTTACCAGGTTATCGGCCTCTGGGACTTGTTAAATAAACGTCAGTTTACTACTGAATATGTTTAATTCCGATCAAACCCCAAGGAGAACCTCTCGACCGGGCTAGCGCGCAGTAACTGCCCGCCGTTCATACGTCGCGCTCACAAATGCATTTCTGCTTACCTTGCGTTCTGATTAACGTGCATGCTTACATGTGTCCCTACAAAACTCTTCAGCTTTATTATTAGTAGATAGATATAGACAGATAAATAATTGGAAAAGGTGAATGTTTTATAGGTGTTGTTTTGAATTGTTCGGTAAATATTTATATTATGTGAAGAACAAGAATGTAACGTTGTACCGAGTTTACTGACGGTCTACCAGTTTTCACCCTTATGACTTAAGTATTTAGGTTGAAAAGTGGTGGACCCTGAGTGAACTTGGTAGTACCTCGATGACTAAGAGAGTAATACATAATACAAAGTAACTAGAATATGTGAAGTACAGACGCCATTACATCAAACTACAATAAACAGTCAAATTTCTTTAATATGTTTTCAACTTAATCTATAAGGAATTAGGTTCAAGGTTGATTGGGTTGGCAAAGAATTAAGTTCAATTTGACAGTTTCGGGTAGCTTGGTGTACTGACGTTTATGTTGGAAAAACACGAAGCTTAAGGAAAAATAGCCACATTGTGTGAGGGATGCTAACGAACGTCAACCGATGACTGTCAAGCGCGTGACATTGGCTGTGATTGGTAGGAACTGAACTTTCAACAGCCAAAACCCGCATTGGACCAGCGTGGTATTGCCATGTGATGCGGAGGAATGAGGAAAATGTAGTGAGGAAAAATTAGAGTATGAATGTGGATGGATATAAGAGTAGAGGAAGACCAAAAAAGCAGTCTAAGTAACATCGACAGTTTACAGTTATGACTGTTCCAAAAATTTTTCAAAACATTTATTCTCGTACAAGAAACTTTTCAACCACGAGACATTGATTTACTTTGTTTGCAAGGAAACTGTAACGTTGATTGAGTGATAAGAGAAAACTACATTTTTGAAATTTCCTCTAAAATAAACTTTTCGAGGTTGAATGTTGATAGGTGTTCACAAAGCATTGCTAAACACCCAACTTATTAATAGCGTGAAGTTTATTGATACTAAAGGCTTTTGAGTATTTAAATTGTTTGATTAGTTAGAAAACTTTGGATTAGAAATGTTTTAGATGTTGTGTTCAGGTTTAGAAATACAACGAATTTTAGATGCTTTTAGTCTTATTGTTTGAATATTTAGAAAAGTTATTTTGGGAGTTGTTTTGTTGTTTACTGTAGGATACTTAATGGAATGGATAATACAGGTATTCGGAGTCACTGATATAGCTTAAAGAGTCAACAAACTGGAGGTTGAAAACCGACAGTTATTCTGAAGGCGAGCACGGCAATGAGGTAACAATTAGATCTTATAAACCTTCCACAATCATGCAATTATCCACCAACGCTATAAAATTCATCATCTGCTTACCCTTTTCCCAAATAGTTGGAGTCGGCTTCCAGTCTAACCTGAGCAGCTGAGTACCAGTATATTACATGCAGCGACTCACTATCTGAACTCTATAACTCAGTACTGGGTGAAATACGATACCCCTTTGGCAATACTGGTTGTTAGACTGGTCTATTATTACATCATCATCATCTTCAGCATACAGCAGTCCACTGCTAGACATAGGCCTCTTCAATCGCATATCACTTAACTCGATTCTCGGCAACTCTCATCCTGGTCCTACCAACCACCCAGCAAAGCTCGTCGCTCAACCGAGCCTGGGGCAAAGAGCTCTTTAACTTATACACTATCAACGTATTTTCAACAAAATGCTACCAACATAACCAAAACACCATTAGCATGACTTTAATCATAAAATAAAACGTCCCTAGTAATAAACGTTTACACCGCACTTCTGGTGCTCGAGACATGTCTGAAACTTGTAATGAAAGTCCGTCCAGGCGGACTATGCAACTTTACATACGGAACGCAAGTGTTGAGACAGTTATTACTTCATCATGTTCTATTTTTAAATTGAATTTTATTGTCTCATATCTCTGTGTTCTAAGTGAGATATGTGAGTTATAATTTCCTAATCTTCTTCTTTATCATATCGTTAGTGTCCAACGCAGTCAGGTGTCTAGAGTTGTTATGCTGCTCATGCCTCTGACTTCGGTTTACATCGCGTCTTGCGTGAAATATCTCAGACTCATGACTTCTTATTATTCATTTTTTAAACGATCTTCTGCCCAGGTGTTAGTTTTGGTATTTTACATCGCAGAGAATGCTAATGACGCATTGATTACGTAATCTGAGATAAAAAGGTAAATCGCTTATAAATTTTCTGTGATAGCAGCTTTTCTCATTCGTTTTCTTCATGTTTTATTTCAGTATTTTTTTGGAAACATTCATAAATGGAGTTTTTTTTAAGAACCCTTTTTAGCATTTATCTCTTTGCTCTCTAGTAAACAGACTGCAAATAGGGTAATACAATATACAATTAAAATTATCAAGACCCACCCCGTTGACAGGGATTCTCATTTTCCATAATGTTGGCTTATTTTTACGATACAGTAAAATTTTACTTGCACTTCAAATTCACAGGTTTACGTGTGTGTGTGTCAAGACCTTCTAATTTTCTGCTATAAAATGTTATTTCGTCTGATATCGACAAGCGACCCTCGTAATAAAACATGTACGCATCACAACACAGTGAACGATCTAGGTCTACAGTGATCACAAAGATAATTTCAACATAATCCCAAACTATAATACCCCATATCCCCTTCAAAATAGAGGCCATGCTGACCGAAACTACCTTTGGTAATTTACGATCACATCAAAATAGACGAGTTCTCAAAGAGAAATCAACTTTATGACTTCCAAAATTAAGTTCAAATTGCTTTGGGCTCGTAAATGGAAGTTCCACAGCGTTATAGGGCCCAACAAGTACATACATAACGCTTGAATGGTGTCAGATATTCGTTTTAGTATTCGCTGAGTCTCGAAAAAATCTGATAATATTTCTATGGGTTTGAGAATGGTGGCTCTCAATAAAACTTATCACAGGCCTGGAGAAATTGATCAGTCGCAAAGATTAGGCTCTCGAGAACTGAGTTTTATTTTTTACGACATAGGGTATTCGTTGCTTAAGTACCACCCTTGATTTACGACAATCTACATAAGTCTTTATATGCCTGTATAAAAAGCAAAGTTTAATATGAGATACATAAGGAGGTAGGTATATAAAGATCAAAGGATCAGGATCTAATTAAGCTAAGATTGTTGCTACAAACTTTTTTTGACCTTAAACCAACCTTTTTGTACTCGTTCGTACCTACTAGGTATATTATTTATTACAGGATTATTTATTACTTCTAGTAGCGCTATACAACTTTCTATAAATATTTCAGGGTTCATATCTTTTTTGTAAGTTGACAAAGTGCGGTATATCCAAAGGATAGACCTCTTCTTAAATCTTATTCGTTTTATGTAAGGACGAGTATGCAAAAAATGCTCATAATATTTTATTGATATTACCAACAGCTAGTGCGTTTTGCTTGATCAATACGAAGGCTTATACGGAAGTATATTTGGCCATTTTTATGAGGTCTTTTGGCCTCCGAATCGGTGGGAAATAGATCCATCATCTTTGCTGCGGAATTTACCTATGCTGATTTTTGGAACAAAGGAAAATCGTAAAATATTTCGGTAGAGGTTTGCTGCTAAAAGCGGATTTATTGAGAGTGGATATTATTAATATAATGATTTATGTTGATTATTAAATTGATGGGTGGATTTAATCTGCTTGCGGTTCTTCGGAAAAATCTTGTCAACTTATTTTTAATTACTTCCATCCTTTAGAATCCATTTCCACGACGAAGCGGTAGTTTGTTTTCTTTTTAGAACTACAAGACTAAGATGGCGTTAATAGTAGTTCAACAACCTCCTCCTCTTCTTCCTCAATGGTTGGTACTAAGTCCAATTTTTTCGAAATTGAGTTTTTTGCACCATACAAATCGTAGAAACCAGATCTACACAATGGTATTCGACATTAAGTCCCGTAGGACTTAATGTCCTACCTTAATGTGTAGGCGTCGTAACGCCTAGAAACAGAAATATCCAATCCTATATGACATTAAATCCACAAACGTTAAATGGGTATAGGTTGGACCTTAAGTGATGATAAGATTATTTACCTCTAAGCCTTGTGCGAACTTACTGTTGTTCATTGGAGTTAATCTTTTATATAGACAGGAAAACATAGTATCTCCTGTGCACGTCTAATATCATAAACCTTTTATTTATGTGTGTTAAGGTCTGTTTTTCAATGGCCTAAACGAAGTGGGTATTTAGGTACACAATGTTAAAAGTATGCTTTATGCTTGCGATGTTTGGATTTGCTTGTTGGGGTTCCGTACCGAAAAGATTGGACATCCTCATGGTGACAAAAAAATTAATTGCCTATCTATCTACTACGGTGCAATGATTTATTTTAATTTTCTGAAATAACTTTTGTTTCATTTTACTTGTAAACCTCTCTCTTCATCATCAGGCAAGTTTTTTCCCAAGGACTAATTTTCAGACTTTCAGACAGGATCTACAAATTATATCTGGGATAGAGGAAACCACGAGTTACTCAAGCAAAATACTTAATAAATAATCCTATTCTATAACGTTACATGCTGATTAGTGATAACAAATATTGTGTTCTAGGCGCGGGATTCCAATATTATCTACAAGTTTTATTTAGAGGTAAACAATAGTATGATGTCATAATGCTTTTTTACCATATTTGTTCCAACAATTAAGTTAATTTATGTTAGGAGGTAAATACCCTCAAGTCTACAAAATCAGATTAGAGTAAATTAATTCCGTTTAATAATAATAGCAAATACTGCTGAGTTTGTTCCAATAACTCTACCCCAACTATGTCAAAATTGCATTCAAAGTTTCAATCCGCGCATTTTTGCTGCCGTCCTATCACTAGAAAGCCGTTAACCCTCAAATGGCCAATTTTCATTTTTTGATGCTACGTGATAGAGTAAAAAATTCTCTATCTTTCTGTCTAAGAAACTTTTTAATAATATGAACCGTTCCAGAGATATAAAAAAATTGTAGGCCGTTAAGTAACAGAATTTATGATGATTCCTTCACTTGAAGGCGTCTAACCCACATTTCTTCGCTAAATGTACGTTAAAATACCTTAACTGCCGGATCTGTCGATAATTTTCTGGTTTTACTTATCTACAAATACGTTATCTGATTTTTCTTGACTATAAAGACGCTAAAGGACCATAACTACTTTATAAATCAGCATTTTCTTATGCACAAGTTTTAAAATACTAGATAAGATGCAGTTATCCGCCCTTAACGGCATTTTAGATAAGTATTTAATACTTTGGTTGAAAATAATTCTTGCCTGTTTGATGAAAACGGTGGAAAAAAGGTAAAATATGCTTAGCTACAAAGCAGCTAAGCCACATTACTTAGCTAAAAGGCAGTTTTCTGACTCTCGCGCTTTGTTCACGGTTTGGTATTCTATGTCTTATTCCAGATCATGTTCTACCAATAAGCCAAATTTCTCTGAAAATCGATCAGACGTTGAGGCGTAATAAATGAATGAACACCCTAAATCACCAATATGAAACTCTAGGACTTTCAAATACATACTATCATAATGATGGTGAATAATTAATTGATGTGATGCTCTTTCATGTGCTCTCACGTTATTAGCATATCTAACTTTAGGCGAAAAACTATGAGCACAAAACGGACATGTCAGAACACCTTTGACGACATTGTAAGTTATAGCTGTGGTTTTATATAACTTAAGGTCCATTTCGTACCCACAATTTTCTTTTTGTATATATCTATTTTTAACTTTGTAACTGAGCTGGACTAAGAAAATCACACATAACGAAATCTTAAGACGAAAAGGGCAAGACTCCAAGTCACGCAGACTGTTAATCAAAGAAAGGTTTCTAACCTTGGACGAGTTTTTCGGCACCAGAGATTGGCAAACTAGTGAGGAAACGTAATGTTGGTCGGAGAAAAAAGTCTTGGCTGAGAAACATTTTCGAATAGCGCAGAATCAGGAGCTGCTGCTCAGCTGTTCTGGCTAGTGGCTAACCTTCAGTCATTGAAAGAAAAATTCTGAACATGCTTGAAACTTAAACGTACGCTTAGTCTCTCATCGTCCTCAACCAGGCCTTTATGCTCGGACTTTGGCTCGGTTTCAGTGTTGCGCTCTTGCAAGTGTTCGCCAGGAAGCACAGGCCATCAGCGTACCTACATAATCTTTGTATTGCCAGTATAAGAGACTTGTATGCGGGTTTTTCGTGCGGCTATTATCAGTAAGGAAACGAGTTCGAAGGCCTGAAGTACGTTTAAAAGTTTCCTGAATGATGACAGCAAAGAGTGTAAACACAAGTAGGTACAGATCCACAGTTATATACAGTTAGCATCTTAAGACAAGAAATCGTCCTCCATGAGTCGTTTTGTCAGAATTAATACATTTTTTAGAACATTCTTGTTTTATCAACAGCTTCTCGGGCAACACTATCAAATGAAATTTCAAGATCGACAAAACATAAGTACCAACAGGGGTCCACAATGTCCTTTACTTTATTTACACTTGTATCTGGCGAATAGAGAATATAGCTTCAAAAGTTCCGCTCCCAAGACAGAAACCAAATTGGTTCTTTAGAAGGATTGATTCTGAATAGGGCGGTTGAGATGGATTTTCGCACAATTCCACGATAAGACTCACACTACAGACACAGACTAGCACTCTGATCGGTCGAGTTTGTTCCTAGTATGTAGTGTGCTTATTGGAGTTACTTTTAAAGTATGCACCCGCTCTTCGTTCCACATGGCCACGAAGAGATTCCCGATGACTTTATGAAATCTATCACCTTCGTACTTAAGTAGTTCCCATGGGATGTCATCAATACTGACCTTTTTTTTTGTAAGTAACATCTTTGTCTTCTTTCAAAGTAAGAATCTCGTCTCGCCCAGTGGCTGTGGTAGTGGCGGCAGCGTGGTCAATGTGAGCATAAATATAACATAATATCATATTTGCTTAACCTCACTTTTAATTTACCTATAAAATTTTGATTCATAATTCAGATTTTTACAAAAATCTCATATTTTCCTTAATTTTGCTAAACTAAAAAGAAGTTAACCCACAACCGAAATACTTTTAGCCACCTTTTAGTTAAGTAAGGTAGTTAAGATTTTACAAAACTTCCAAATACCATTGGCATCATTAGCTTAAAAGCAGCTAAAACCCCATAACGTCTTATTAGGAAATTTATTGTTACTTTAATCTGAGCGGATTCCATAGCTATAAAGCAGTTACCATCACTTAACAACTTTCTTGTTAAGTATTTCTGCAAAAATTTTAACAAAACTTATGAACGTAAAAATTTTAAATAAATTACTTCACTAAAAAGCCGCTAAGGTATAGTTAACGGCCTTTTAGTACAGAAATAAGACGCAATAACTAAATTATATGCTTAACTAAATAGCAAAAATGAATTTTAAAAATAAGTAATAAGAGTTTGTGGACAGACATCATTCTTAAGGACAAGCAGAAAGAAATTCCAATCGATGTGTCCAACAATCATTAACCTAAGTATCATAGTTTTTAAGAAGCAATGATTCGCACCTTTTTTGCCATTATCTCGAAAACAACTTTTTGGGGTTAACGGCTTTTTAGTGATAGGACGGCAGTTTGGCTCTCCTGTAAAATTTGTGTTTTGGCACAAAATGTTGTTTACTTCTGAGGTACATACAGCATTAACATGAATAAACTAGCACTTTTATTCACAATAATCCTCTTTAAAACGTATCGCCTACGATGAGAAAACTACTATTTAAAGTTAAACTTTTAACGCAATAATTTTTACTTACAGTAGTAGCAAAGTAAGTTATACAATAAAAGCAACCTGACACGTTAATGTGAAAAGTTGAAATTTTTATCGGGACGTAAATCACTATTAAACTGTTCAGAGCCCCGTATCTCTATTTTCCAAAGTTGCAATTTTAAAAATGTTATTTGTCGCGAGATTGGCAACGTTGCCTGGGGCCGCTGCAGGGCTGCTTCCAGCAAAATACATCACGTTTCTGGAGAAATGTATGCAGTCGTGACAGGTTATTTTAAATTTCATGACATGCGTTATGGTAGAGGAAAATGTTGCAAGGAAAAGATTAAAGAATAGCCAAAATACTGTGGGCTAGAATGGATAACGATAATAATCAATGCTATTAAAATATAAGAAAAGGACGTTTCTTTTGTCATTGAGACAGAGACATTGACAGAGATATTGATAAAAGAGTAAACATCAGGAACACAGGAAGTTGTTCACACGGTCTTAAAAAAAGAGATTTTATCGGAAAAGTCGAAAAAGTTAGGGATTGACATCATCATCCTCCTGTCCTTGTCCGATGTTATTAATATTTGAGGTCGGCGCAATACCTTTTTTTCTTCCATTTTCTCCTGTAAATCGTCTTTTTTTCTTATCACGTCATATTATTCCTCTTTTTTTTTACCATTCCTGACTTAGCCATCCATCTTTTTTTTGGTCTTCCTCTCCTTCTCCATCCATCATAATTTATATTCGTTACTCATCATCATCAAATGATGATGATGAGTAACGAATATAAATCAACAAACAAATCAAATAAAACAAACAATCAAACAATCCTGGTGAAAGTTGTTATAGAAAAAAAAAAAAAACTTTTCGTAAAACAAATAATGATTATTTTCTTTGAAAACAAGCTCGTTTATCCATCGCGATATATTGCAATCAACGTCTTCTTGATTCGTACGCCGCGTCCACATCATTCTGGTCTAGGTAGGGCTGCTCCATCATCAAAGCCGAGTAACTTGGCTATTGGTTTAAATTTATGTCTTGTGCCACGAATGCACATGCTAGTGGCACGGATTATTGAGATGATGATTCTTGATCTTAGCCAACCCATCAATACCCTAAAGGACCTATTCCAGCGGTCAGCGATTGCAGCTCCAAGATGTTTTACGAAGGTAGACATTTGTGGAGCGAAGACTATAGAAATATTATAGAAATACTATACTCTTCCTCTTTGAAAGTGATTGCCGCTTGACTGCACTCAGGACAGAAACCAACTGTTCTTACTGTGAAATCATTGCATTGATAATATTATTTTCACCTGCATGTAACTCGATTCTCTTGAGAGCGGGACTAATAAAAAATAGAATTAGTCAACCTTCAATTAGTGATCCCGCAGGTTCCAAAGGAGTGAGATAATTTGACTAAACAGCCTATTATTCATCTAGGAAGTTTTGTAAGTATACATATATACATACTATCGTTGATTCTTGGATGGTTTTGGCAATACAGTGAATATAGAATCTTCCAGTTACATTATGTAGTTCGCTATTAGGTTTCATGTGAGCGAAGGAGCCTATAGCTTTACTTCGGGCATTTTGCCAACCACTAAGCTCCATGTAATTATTGTGAACAAAAAGTAGTTTCAAACACGTTAAAAAGTACGGACATTTTACAAAGTTGATCGTTTAAATATTTAGGATGTGATTTACTGTGTTTTTCATAAGGAGTGTTATACTAGTTAACTCTTAAAAACTTGCATGTTATTGATCTTGATTCAGCATCTTCTTGAAGATGGGTTGATGAGGACAAGCACACGTGTAGTGCTTCTTTTTACGGTTTCGTACCCAAAGGGTCAAATGGGACCCTATTACTGAGATTTCGCTATCCGTCCGTCCGTCTGTCACCAGGCTGTATCTCATGAACCGTGACAGTTAGCCGATTTTTTGCTCGTTTTTATAATTACAAATAATGGTACGGAACCCTTCGTGCGCGAGATCCGACTCGCACTTGGCCGGTTTTGTCATAGCCAAAGTTTCATCAGCAGGGCAGAACGTAAATTGTAACGCAATCTAGTACGATCCAGCACTTATACGCACGCAGTTATTTTATCGCAGTATGGGTTTTTTTCATCGACTTATAAATGTCCGTATAGCAATTCATTTGTAATTGTCGCAGGATTTTGCTCACTACATGTCTAAAATCAGTAGCCAACGTGTTTCTAGTCATATCTTCTGTACAATGACCATCGCTTCGTAGGTCTTCCTCTACCCTTACAGCATTCCTATTATGAATACGGTGACATACCGCCACAATCTAACTAAACTGACACATCCTTATAGACATCCTTTACACAAAGTACATACTTTACATTGTGTTTCAAGCACGATTAACATAATTATAATTAAATACAGACACCCGACAAAACCGTCGGACAGGTATCCCACTAGACAAAAACCCTAGGAGGATCCTACCTTCCTACTTATCCAGCTTTCCTAACAAAATTAGGAAAGCAATTTCTTGCAGCCCTGTGCTATGTACTCGCCGCAACGCGCATCGTCTTCCCTCCAGCCACGCCTTTCACTGCTGCCATTTCGCTACACCCTTCGTGTTATTGCGATATTCTTGGGTTTTTGGGTCATCTTGTACCGGTAGAAGCAATCTGTCTTTTATAATATTTATTTACTTATGTCATTACTTAGTTATTTAATATCTGATAATAATTGTGTTGTTATGAGAACATTATAGATTTAGTTATTACCTTTCTTTTTGTTTTAAATATTTTTAATTTTGGTTTCATGTAGTTCTATTTTTTTACTTATCTGTAATTCATGTAATATTATAAGGCTGAAATATTTAAGTGCTGTGCACACCTGTAACTGACAAATTCACTCTAGATTTTAAGTTCAATTGTCACAGTACCCCAAAGGTTGTATTAGTGAATAAGTCGTTGGAGTGCCATAATTAAATAAATAAATAAATAATAATTATAAACATAACGTCATGCCTGTAATCCCCATGGGGTCAAGCAGAGGTGTACCTACTAGTACACCCACATTTCGCCAATTATGTTGTCCCATGTAGTAGGGGGCGAGCGTATTGCCATCAATCGGGCACAAATCCAGACTCCGTGGCTGAAAACTGAGAAATTTTGTATGGAAAAACCCAATAACAATTTACCCGACTCGGGAATCGACATCATGCTCAGTAGTCGCGATTGTGAAAGACCAACGAGACTGTCAATATTAACATGCGGCTAACCTGAAACACAGTTATACAGGGTTATTGGTAAAACACCAACAACCACTTAAGAGGTTGTTGTATTCATCATTATGAACAACATTCACTATTGGACCAAACCTGAAATCGCGAAAAAGAAATCAGCTGTTCCGTACTTTCATCATTCATCATCATTTCAGCCGAAAGACGTCCACTGCTGGACATAGGCCTCCCCCAAAGCCACATTGACATAAGGGGGGTTTTGCCATAATCGCCACGCTTAGCAGGCGGGTTGGCGATCGCAGTACGGTTGTTACAAAAGCACCGAGAAGGCTGCTGCCCATTCTCTGGCACGTTCCTTAGTCGCCTCTTACGACCCCCAGGGGAAGATATGGGATGGTGCTATTCTTTACGTCCGACACCATACAGAACACTTCGTTCCGTACTTTATGGTCACATAACTCGTCAAAATGTAGGGAACAGCTGTTTTTTTTTTCACGATTTCGGGTTTGTTCTCATAGTAAAAGTTGTTCATGATGATGAGTAGAATTACCTCTTAAGAGGTTGTTGGTGTTTTACCAATAACCCTGTATATCCAATAACAAAACGTTCAATAAACAGAAAGACATTTTCTCTTCTTATTTTGTCAAAACAATTTCAGAAGTTGCTATTTTTAGATTGTTTAAAGAAGTTGAAATAACATGACTCCTTTCAAACTACTTACGTAAGCTAAGGTAAACGACCTAAAGAAAATAAACTTTGAATAAGTAAGATATTTGATGTCTCCGTGAGATTATGTAATGTGAAATTTTACATCGATCAATTGTTGTAACAGGTTAGTTTATCTTGTTACTATTATGATAGGAAAAACGGGCCAAGTGCGTGTCGGGCCACGCGCAGTGTAGGGTTCCGTAGTTTTTATAACAGCCAAGTGCGGGTCGTATTCGCTGACTGATAGTTTCGTACCATGCTCTAACTAAAAGCCAAACATGACTACCTACCTAATTTGACTTCCTAATACTCGTAAACTTGTAAAGCCCACTTAAGTGTGATAGTTTTCCTTTAAACTTCGTTATATATAGGTACTGCTGCCGTGACATTTGTATTTCTAACTACAACCGTTTAGTCTGTAGAGGGGGAGACACTTGACCCTAACGAAAATTGGTACTTTAAAGCTTGATAAGTCACGAACGGTTTACATAATCAAAAAACGGTCTTGCTAAACCCCTAATATTTTTGAAAGACGAACGATACCCCACAGTATAGGAATGACGAAAAAAAAAATGATCATCCCCACTTTACATGTAGGGGAGGTACCCTAAATAATATTTTTTTTTCAAAATTTTATTTTACCACTTTTTTGGCGTCATTAACTCATGCCAAATTACAACTTTCTACTACCAATGGTTTTTGAGCTAAACCGCGGACAGACAGACAGAAAGACGGACATGGCGAAACTATAAGGGTTCCCTGTACCAGGGCAAAAAAAAAAGGTTTCCTTGTTGACTACGGAACCCTAAAAAGGTACCCAATCAATTTTAACAAGTTTATTTTTAAGGTTTCAGTCGAAAACATTGCATCATCTGCCTACCATTTTCCCTACTATTTTGGGGTCGTTTTCCAGTCTAACCAGACGTAGTTGAATATTTTAGTAAATAGATAACTATTTAAGACGCTTCATCCATTTCAAACGATTGAGTTTCAATTTTATCTGTCCAAATCTGAGAGAAAATCTGTTTTGTTTCGTTTTTTTGGTATTATGAGGAACAACAAATCATCAAGATGGTTTTAGCAGTGTCATCATACTCATCATATACCACGGATTAAAGATTAACCTGTTAACAAAAAAACTGACTGCTTTTTTTCGAATGACTGGACGAAACTGTATATTGCTGAACACATGCCAGGCACTTTTTCAAGAGCATTTTAGTCCTTGAAAACGTTCACTTGAGAAGTAGGTATAGTTTGTAGTGCCACCGTATTTATTTAAATAGGTTTAAGACAAGCCTTAATCTTAAGTACCTACTACAATTCGAACAATCAAACTCAAGAGTATTGTTATACTTGCATCATAATTCACCCAGCACAATGCTGTAATCAGCGCTCACATGAACAGCTAATCGCTTTAACAAAGTCGCAGTGACGCCATGGAGAATGTGTGACGTGTGTACCAGTAAGATATTAAACACTGTATACATTTGCGTGGCCTCATGTGTATTGTTTCATAATTTACGTTGAGATTCGTAAAGGAGAGAAATATTATTAATACTCGTAACTAGCACTGCGCCCGCGACTTCGTCCGCGAAAATTGTGATACAATATAGCCTAGCCTTTTTGCAGAAGATTTTTATCATGTTAAAAGTTAGAATTGTCTCGATTTTGTTGCCAAGTTGCAGTGCATCTAGATGTCCGATAGTAGAAGGGGGCCGGTGGGATGAGATCGCAGAGTTCTTGGGCACACTCACAGAAGTACAGCCTGTAGAAGACCGACAAGCAGGCAACCGTGTGGCGATGAGCCTAGCTGTCAAGTTTGGCATCCTTTTGTTATTTTGTTAATAGTTGTCTAATTTTCGGGGAAAAAGAAAAGGGAAGATCAAATAATAATATAAAGTTTTGAATTATTTCAAGATAATCCCCCTGATATGTAGCAAATTTTTCTATCATATCAAACTGGAGAAAATTCTCGCAACCGTCTACAAAAAATAGTAGCAACAAAAATAATCTTAACAACATGTCTCAAACAATCTCCTTCCAAAATTAAGCAAATGCGATAAAAAGAAAGATTAAATAACCTTCGAAAGAAGCACTCTAACACACAATAAGAACTTGAGTTCATTTAATTGAAAAACTTTTTGTTGTTCAAGAAAAAAAAGCGCTTTAATTTCATTAACGTGGAATGACTTTACTTTGTTTCTCTGTTACTATCGTGGATAAAAAGAAAACTTATAGCGGCTTGATTGCTTAAAGAAATTGGGACTCTGTTGTTTGAAGCGGCTGGAGAACAAAGGGGACTGGTGAAGAAAAGGTCGGGACTTTGGAGCCCATTTAGTTCATCCGATGTTTAGTTGTGGATGAAGGGTGAATAATTGGATGGCGCGGTCGGCGCAGTGGCTATGCGATTGATTTGCTGTGCTGCGTGTCGCAGGTTCGATCCCCGCACGGAACAAATATTTGTAAGGCGTACAGATAGTTGTCCCAGATCCGGCTGTTTGTCTATGTGAGTTTAAATTTTGTAAACGGACCCGCGATAGAGGAGAAATTGTTAGTGGGGGACAAGTTTGAGGCATTAAAAATATTTATTTATTAACACTTTAGCGGGAGATGTAAAGAATACGCCTTGATTGTCCAGTAAAATGCGTATAAAAAACTGCTATAGGTAAAAGCGTAAAAAATAATAAAAATAAAAGGTTGAAGCCAAAATACACGTAATTGCACCAGTGCTGTGATGATTTAGGTAGGCGTTCTGCGCGAACATACCCCAGGGCGTTGAAAACCTGTCATTCAGCGAGACTAATCAGTCTTGGGTAGATGGGTAATGGACAAATCTTGCTGAACGATCTGTGGAGCAGACCAGTAGACATCTTGACGTCTGCGACTCTGATTACGCCATCCGGACCTGGGTAGGTAGCGACAATCCGACCCATTTTCCACTTCAGCGGCGGCATGTTATCTTCTTTTAGCAGTAGTGGAGAGGGGAGTTCAGCTTCAGAGAACCCTGACAAGTGCGCCATTTCGTACTAAGTTAGAGCTCCGATATATATTCCTTGCTCCATCTGCTCCAAAAATGTGGTCGGACCTGTTCAGTACGTTGAAAGCGAGAGAAGGCACTTGTGGAATGGTCTTGGTAATCACGTGCCGGCTGAGAGATGTCAAAGGACATCCAATCAGGTTCGCTTTAACTGATAACCACAAACATTAAGTCATTTACTGATAATCTTAATCACAAAACAAAAAAATAAAACAATTATTTTGCAAGCCTAGTAGCCCGTCTAAAAACAGTCTTTAAAAAAGATGATCACCGGATTTTGTGCTGCATTACTGAAAATGAGCAAGCCATCTCACCAATTCATTACGAACGATGACGAAGCTTCTCTCCTAATTCAGAGAAAAGGCGCTCTTAATTCGTACCCAAGTGTCTTGATACCTCAGATCCTTAAAGATAATCTGGTAAAGCTACCAAACCATTTCCTGAACTTAATCCATCCACAAATAGGATAAGACTCATCGAATTGAAACGAATCAAATGAATCGACGATCAAATTACTTGCTAAGACACTTGAGTCCTTTAATTTGTTTCCTAGGTTTCGTCATGATTTGTTAAGACAAATTGAGTGTCTGTGTTAGTTCTCTTGCAAACTGATTGGTTGTTGGACAGTTGAGGAATGTTGAGGGTACTACACAACTAGATACATTACAGCACTTGAGCTGTAACACGGTTTTGTTTTTAGTATTTACATCCATTTCAAAATTGGACACGTAAAGGGTTCCCATTCAAGATTAAAATGTAAAACAACCCCAATTTAAAAACAACAAGTCTGGCATTTTTACATCTATAAATAGCCGCTTCTACATCCATAATTCGTTCTAATTGAACAAACCCTAAAAATACACAGCCGTGCAACCAAAAATAACCATTTACATTTAAAAATACAGTGTCGTGCAAATAAAATGAGCCGTTACGTTATTCTTGGTACAATTTTACGCAAAGAAACAGTGAGTGGCCAGAAAAACTGCATATATATCGTATTTATTCACACAAATTCTGACGGCTACGGTTGATTTGTGGCTGCGGGAATCCACTATAAATCTCCTTTCTTTTCTTTTTTTCGTTTATGTCATAAGCTTACAGCGGGTGTCGCGCAATAGCGATAAGAAGGCTGTAATATGTTTAGTGAAGAATATTGGTATACAGATTTTTTTTAACTAATTAGAAATACGTGGGACACTCAGAAAGTTTTGCGAAACTAAAAAAAATTGTTCTATACGTACATATATTTTTATTAAATCTTTTCAAAGTACTTTCCACCAGCCTCTATACAAAGATTCATGCGCCTAAACCAGTTTTCAAAACACTTTTTCCAGTCCGCCGCAGACACCTCGTTTACAGCCTGCTCGAACCCAGCCAGCGCATCTTCCGGCGACGAAAATTGTATCCCTTTGAGCTGATTTTTTATTTTTGGGAATAAAAAGAAGTCACACGGTGCTAGATCAGGGCTGTAAGGAGGGTGACCCAGGAGTTTGACTGGCGTGCTGTCCAGGAAGTCCCTCGTTTTGAGTGCGGTGTGCGCAGGTGCATTGTCGTGGTGGAGCAGTAGCCCGCGGAGCCCTGTGTTTGGTCGCTTGTTGCTTATAACAGAGAAAACTTCTGGCAAACATTTGGAAGTATACCATTCGGCATTAATGCTTCTTTGATCCCGTAAGGGAATTGATACCAAGTGGCCAGTCAAATTAAAAAAGCTAGCGATCAAAATCTTACCCCCGCTTCTAGATCGCTTCACTTTGGTAGGCGTTGGCTCATTTTGAAACACCCAAACAGTCGACTGGCGCTTGGTTTCTGGGTCGTATTGATAAATCCAGGACTCATCACCTGTAACGATGTCGTAAACACGCCGAGACGAGCCTGCTTCAAATTTGTTAAGCATATCACGGCACCATTCCACCCGGGCCTGCTTCTGAGCATCGGTGAGGTTGTGCGGCACCCAGCGTGATACTATCCTCCTCACGCGAAGATGGCTGTGTAGAATCTCGTGAACGCTTCCCGATCCAATCTTCAATATGTGTTGAATCTCCTGATATGTAATTCGCCTATTGTCTTGGATTAAATTTTTCACTGCTAGCACGTTTTCTTCGGTAACAGCCGTCAAAGGGCGACCGCTTCTTTCGTCATCCCCCAAAGTTGGTCGACCGCGCTTGAATTCGTTATACCAACGATACACGGTTGCCTTGGAAGGGCCTTCATCCATGAATGCCATTTGAAGTCTATCGTACGATTCATCCGGTTTCAGGCGACACTTGAAATCGTATAAAATCATAGCTCTAAAATGTTCCCGGCGCAGATCCATATTTCAGTGAGACACAATACTTTGAATTAACTCGCAAAAAATGTGGAGGGAAATTTTGAAATTGGAACTTACTTATTTTTACTTATAAATAATCATATTTTCGAAAAACATAATAACTGGCCAGTCTCCCATATATAAAAACTTTTTTTCGCAATACTTTCTGAGGGGCCTGGTATGTCTATCTTACTGGCTTATTTATTTGTACATATTTCAATAGAAATTGTTTTGCATAATTACTGTGTCAGGTCATAGTAATTTTCTGAGCAATCATTTTTTATAATCTGAAAGTGACATAAATTCAGCAGTATACAATAATCTCTTAAATTTTCTTAGAACTAAAGATTGTACTTTCTAGAACAGAAATGACATCTTTTCTTCACACTATTCTCGCCACCTCTCATCCGTTCCCCCACACCATGGCGAAAGCATTCCCTTTGTTCCGTGCGCGAGTTTATTATTAAAATGTTATTAGGAAGCAGAGTGGATACTGCCATAGCTTATGACTTGGCAGACACTGAATATTACTTTTTTTAGCCTACTTCAAAAGGAGGTCTTTCCTGCTTGTTTCGTGCTACAATTGACATTACAATACACTGGCTGGTTTGTTCTCGGGGAAAGAAAAACTCGTTTTTGTCATGAATAGCTTCGTATTGTGTTAGCTTTTCTTTTTTTGAATTGTTTTTGTGTGCCAGTTGTGTTTATTATTTAGTAGAATGAACATTGCTAAAAACCTTCTATGATAATAGGTCTTTACCTATGAAATTGCCGTATTGCAGTACAGACTTTTTCAAACAAAAAAAAGTTTTGATTGGCTATGAGTTCTAAATTCAAATTAATTTTGTTTTAAAAATATGACATTCTATTTACAAAATCAGTCTTTTGTTTATTGATTAGCGTTGTATTTTCATTACATTTCAACATTTTTCCTCATAATGGATACTTTGAAATTTCGTGTAATTATGGAATATGAGTTCCGTCGTGGCACCAACGCGGCACAAACGACCCGTAACATCAACGACGTTTACGGAGAGAACTGTACAAACGAACGCACAACCCGTTATTGGTTTGCTCGGTTCCGTTCTGGGAATTTTGACTTGAAAAATGAACCTCGTGGTCGTCCGGAAACTTTGGTCAACAATGATGAATTAAAGGTGATTGTTGAAGCTGATGAAACTCAATCTACAGCTGAGCTGGCAGCAGCTTTTGATGTTAGCATTAAAACAATATTGGTCCATTTGCGACAGATTGGCAAGATAAAAAAGCTTGATAGATGGGTGCCCCACGAACTTAACGATCGCCAGCGCAACGTACGCGTCGAGACTTGCCTTGCGCTGCTTAACAGGCACAGAAATGAAGGAATTTTGAACCGAATTGTTACGTGCGACGAAAAATGGATTCTTTTTGACAATCGAAAGCGCTCAGCAAGTTGGTTAGATCCTGGTTCGGTACCAAAGCAATGTGCAAAACGAAAAATGACCCCTAGAAAGGTGATGGTCACAGTTTGGTGGTCTAGTGCTGGTGTGATTCATCATAGCTTTTTACAAAACGGCGAGAGCATTACTGCAGATGTGTACATTGAAGAACTGACCACAATGATGGCGAAACTCGCACGTCTGCACCCAGCTTTGGTCAATCGGTCGTCTCCACTGCTACTTCACGACAACGCGCGGCCCCATACTGCACAACAGACCGTCTCTAAGCTGCATGAGTTGGGTTTGGAAGCTCTCCCTCATCCGCCATACTCACCAGATCTTGCGCCTTCCGACTATTACTTTTTCCAAAATTTGGACAACTTTTTAGCGGGAAAAAAATACAATTCCCGAGAGGCAGTACAAAACGCCTTTGAAGAGTTTGTTGTCTCCCGTCCAGCTGATTTTTTCAAGAAGGGCATCCATAAACTGCCACAGCGTTGGCAAAGATGCATTGATTGCAGGGGTGATTACTTTGAATAAAAGAAATAAATAAGTTCGAAAAAAAAAATACTTTAACTTTTTTCAAACAAAACGGTAATTTCATAGGTAAAGACCTAATATTTGTTGCATTTTCTCCAATGTGGCCAGTGGTGGTGGCCCAGTGAGAGCAGTTTTGTTAACGTAGTTTCGATACTGACTTATGTGTATTTTATCACCAAACAGGAAAGGATAACATCGCGAGGACAGCAGCATGTGTTATAGGCTCATTATGTTATGGTGAGTACGATACGGTTTTATTACAACTCATTCTAAGGTATTTCAATGCGTAACGGGTACTCAATTAATGCAGCCGCGTTTGATATAATTACCTACATATGGTTATTATGTCTGGCAGCCGTGTCCGCTATTGAATGCAATTAGATAAATATCTTATGCAAAATTAGGCCATTAGGCTGCGTAATATTGTAGATGAGATGATTTGTGTTGAGATTGATGTCAGATTTAAACAGGAAAGACCCCCTTTTTGCTATATTGAGATCACAACTAATAGAGAAATATCAGTGTAAGAAGACATCGTGCCTGTATGAATAAATAAAAGAGCCTGGACGAAGCAAAAAGAGAACGTATCGATCGTAATATATGACGTTCTGTATTCAAAAGGAAAAAGAAAAAACCGTGCGCTGACATAATTATACAACGTGTAACGTTAAATGCGCAAAACCTGAAAATAGTTTGATCAGAATAACGAGCGGAATCAAGTGAATATAATCGGAATCATTAAAAAATTTGCCGTCTTTTTTTTCATAGGTCAAGCCATAACGTGCGCAAACCCGCCAAAATAGGTAAACAAACACAAATGTTTGTCGTTCAATTAAAATTTTCTCATATGCGGGAAAAAAAGAAAGAAAGAAAGAAACGATCAGAATTTCCAGTAAAACTAAAACAGCACATAAAACCTTAACGTTTTTTTTAATGATTTTTTTTCTCTCAGAATTAGGTCAATTGAATTAAAAATCATTTGGGGTGTCTAAGGTTTTGCGCATTTAACGTTACACGTTGTATATGTGGCACAAGAAGATAATGCTCCGCCTACCGATAAATTGGATAAGGACATAAGGATTATGATGATATGCTATATAATAACTTTACTTTACACACATACAAAGCATCACGCATTTACTCTTAAATGGTACAGCTATTTAAAATTCAAACGCCAATGAACCCTGAAAACATTTACCTGGACAAACAGCCCCCGTATTACGCCATTGTTTGAAGTGTACACAGCAATGAAATAAAAAGGGCTCGTTTTAAACATTTTGTCAGCAAAAAAGAAAGTGCTAATGTTGGGCCGTTAATATAAAAGTTGTTTGTATGTGGCCATTAGACAGTAGCCGTCATGTTTATAGCATGTACCTTTTTTATTTTGACGAACGTTTTTTTGGGTCAGTGATTTCAGTAAAAAAAAAAGTGACTAATTTACACTATCATGTAAGTTAGTAACGTTTTATGTATTTTTTATGTATACAATTCTGTTTTATTTTAACTGTTTTGTTTCTTTTGGTATGGAACCAATTCCAAGGAAAGCAGAAAAAAGACGTAAATTCAAGTATCTTTTAGCACGAAATTAAAACTAAGATTTTGTTTTTTTATTATTCAAATTTTACATTTTATTAAAACAATTTCAGTTGGAACCGTCTAATATAAATATTCGCAACTAGCTGTCCGGCGCAACTTCGTTTGCGTCACATTTTCCCCGTTTTCGCAACATTTTTCATTGCTGCTCCACTCCTATTGGTCGTAGCGTGATGATATATAGCCTATAGCCTTCCTCGATAAATGAGCTATATAACATTGAAAGAATTTTTCAAATCGGACCCGTTCTTTCGGAGCCTATTCAATGCAAACAAACATACAAACAATCAAATCTTTCCTCTTTATAATATTAGTTTAGACGAAGCAGTTAAAATGAGGTCACTTCGAAACCAGGCTCAGCAGATCAGCCCTATTTATAAAAAAATACCGCAAACCACCCTTACTAATAGAAATATAACATTACAAAAAAAACAATTTAACATCACAATTTTGACCCACTTCACATTTACGCCCATGCGTCGGACATTAAAAATAATCGTGTTTTTACTCTTATTACGTTATTGCGCGTAAACTTTACCGTCGTCCCGTGCTTATTATTTATTTGTACTGTTTTGGACCCCAGAGAGAAAATTACCAGGTCATATGGAGCTGTGAATTTAGTAAAGTCACGTTTTTTCGTAAAATACAATAAGTGTTGGTGTAATTTTTGGCCATTAGAGGCTGTTATTTAAATTGGTCGTGTTACTCTCTAGGGTTTAAACATAGGTGAGATAAACTTGTTATGGAGTTTAATTTTAACACTTTATTGCTACGAAAAGCCGGCGTAGCAGTGACCTCATCGCGTTAGCTACGGCGTAGCTCGTAGCACTTATTATTCTTAACATTATTATATATATTTTTTCTTACTGTTACTATTATCAGAAATGTTTTGCTTTTGAAATAAATGAAAGGTGAACATTTCTTTAGAGAATAATAACATCTGCAATCTAACAAAATTGGAATTTACGAACACTCGATTTTTATCTTTATCGCAAGTCAATAGAGTATTACAGTGAAATACTAAGCTACCATCTGTTTTGACTTAGTTAACCATCAAAGATGGCCAGTAATCTTCTACTGATCGATTAGGTTCTCTAGCAAAGCTACTTACGAGTAATCGTATTGTGGCTATCACAGAATCATGTATTTGACAAAACATTTGCCTTCTTCAACACGAATGAATCGAACATCAATTCTAACCTTAAATCCGTTCCATAAAAAGCACAACCACAGGCCCATAAATATGAAAACTAGCATACATAATTTAACAATGATGTATAGGAGTATAATAAAAATCGGGGACAGAAATCCATTCAGATCAGTAGGAAACCCTGCGTCCTTCGCTAATCCCCACATAAAATTGCCGAAGAAAAAGCCAGTAATCGAAGCACCCAGTCGTAACTCCGGTCCTTCACTTACAAGGGTTTTAGAATGGCCCGTTTTGGAAATAGGCCATACATTTTAGGAGGACTGACAGCCTATTAATGGCCTAGTAGGCTGGAAATGGATAATTTGTGTCTGAGATTTCTTTTATAAAGTTTTGGGATACAAATGGTCAGGCTCTCCGGGGAAATCCGTGGGACTTAGAAGGAGGAAACTGGATTAAGTTTGGGATTGAAAAGTAGGAGGTTGAAAGTAAATGACCTAATTTTTCGAAGTTGAGAGATTTTTATTTTTGCGATTTGGTAAAGATGTCTTTGTAATTTTTACTTGGGTTTTATTGTGTTATCTGAGGAAACGCAAGATAAGTAGATATTTTGTTATTATAAATTAATTCATAACTATGGGATATTATGAAAACCAAGTTATGTGATCAATAATGGTGTCCAGCAATTCCTGTTATTTGCACGGTACAGGTAGGTACTGATGGATGCTTTCAGATGCCAAAGTTGTAGACAAATTTTGAGCTGACTTAATTTAAATTACCATCCAGCTGAGAAGCAATTGTGAAGTTTCAGACTATAAGATTGCAATATGAACCATACGGCTCTGTATGGTGTCGGACGTAAAGAATAGCACCATCCCATATCTTCCCGTGGATGTCGTAAGAGGCGACTAAGGGACTTGCCAGAGAATGGGCAGCAGCGTTCTCTGTGCTTTTGCAACAACCATACTGCGATCGCTAACCCGTCTCCCAAGCGTGGCGATTATGGCAAAACCCTCCAAAATGTGGTGACACTCGGGGGAGGCCTATGTCCAGCAGTGGATGTCTTTTGGGTTGAAATGATGATGATGAACCATATCTTAAAATAAACATTGGTATTAATCCACCAAAAAATAGAAAAAGCATCTCTATTTCTCCAAAACGCAACTGACCCAAACAACACCATATACCATCACCTTAAATATTAAAATCGGACCAAAACTGTCGGTCGTATAACTGGAATTTTATTCATAGCATTCCAGGGCTTTTCGAAAGTAATTTTCGTTGTTATCATTGGTAGTCCATTTGTGTCACCTTGTCGACTCATGAACGAATGAGGTGCGTTATGCAATAACAGCCTTTACGCCTTTTCCCCGTCTCCGGAAACGCGTGGCAGGAAATCGTATTAAAATTTCGCAGATTAATTGAATAATGGGAGATTTGGAGGAAATAGGCTTGAAGACCTCGGTTTGTATTTGAGTGAAATGATGATAAAAGAATTATCAATTTAAGAGGAAAATGTACGGTTTTATAAAAGATAAATTGAGAATTAAGTGAAGTAATAGGAAATCATTATTAATTTTATAGTATTTATTTAAAAGAAAACGTAAGCAAACGTGCTCAGAAAATATCTTGAAACGAACACTAAAAACTAAGAAATGTTTTAATTTTAACTGGAAGTAATTTCGTAACTTATAATTACTTCCCAGATTTTTTTACTATTATAACTAACAATACATTTTTTATTGATATTTATGGTTTATTATTGGTTTATCATTTATTGGTTGTATGGTCCACCCTGAAATTCACGAAATGATTGAACTTCCAAATGTAATGAGTAAAATAGTAAAAATATATAAGTAAAACTGTCATCATAATTATTTTGCTAGCATCGTTTACAGTGATATCCATAAATAATGAAATTGCCGTTTCCGATATAAGTCTGTTTATGTTAATTCTTATTTTATTTTGATATTAAGGATACACAAGTCGGTCTTTCTTCCATACAAACGTAGTATGGTGATTACTCGTCTGTTTGATGGTGTACGTTCAAAACTAAAAAATTTATCAACTGATCTTGTCATTATCTAGCCCTGTATGGAAGCAGAATTGGAAAAAGAAATATTGGTTTGGAAGTTATGAGCGTCGAAACTTCCGTATTTAAACACAAATTTTTACTCATCTTTGGGCTTATATAAATAACTTATCTAGTATGAAAATGGAAAAAGTGAAACCGTACAGGGATAGATAATTTATTGAAAAGTTAAAATAATTTATTTTGAGTAGATACATCCAGTAGTTTTCCCATAATATCTATACGGCCAAAACTCAATTTATGAAATTAGACGCGCTCATTTTCGCTACAAATCGTCGTATATTTCACTAAACAAGTAAATAAATATATAAATTAGTAAATAAAAACTAGATAAATGAATACTTAGTAAATTAAACTAAGTAAATAAAAAACTTACTAAATAAGATGCATATCATCACCATCTCCGTATTCGGGATCAGCGGAGCATCTATTTCTTGAAATTTCATTACGCCGCGTTAAAATGCTTCTGGGGGTAGTGTATAGTCCTAACCTCAGCATCGACTACTTTGATTCCTTTGACTCGCTTTTAAATGATTTCTGCCCAGCTTACGACCACGTAGTATTGATGGGTGATTTTAATACTTGCCTTCTTAAAAATGACAACCGTACTCAGAAACTTCAATCTATCCTTTCTTCTTTTAATCTCAGTGTTCTGCCTCTCTCTGCTACTCATCATTTCCCAAATTGCACCCCTTCTCTTTTGGACCTGATTATTGTATCCAATTCTGATAATGTTTCTATCCACGGACAGCTTACTGCTTGTTTTTCCTACCATGATCTCATATTTTTATCTTATAAGTTACGCCCTCCTAAGCGGAAGCCGCAATTTATTCTCCTCCGGAACTACAAGGGCATAGACCTGGACGCATTGCTGCGTGATGCTAGTTGCATCGACTGGACGGACATCTTGGAGAGTACGTGTATCAATGATATGGTGCGTATTTTTAACAGCAAAATACTTAGTTTATATGATTGTCATGCCCCTATTCGTAGAGTGAAGGTTAAATATGTTCCGGCTCCCTGGCTTACTCCTGCCATTAAGGATGCGATGGCTAGTAGAGATAGAGCCAAAAGAAGGTTAAAACGCTGTCCTTCCGAGCGCAATCTAACTGCGTACAAAATGTTGCGTAACAGATGCAGTCGTATGTGTAGAGATGCTAAGAGACGCTACTTTCACAATTCTCTAGACAACCGCAACTCTTCTGAAGTCTGGAAGTTCTTAAAATCTGTCGGCATTGGCAAGTCTCCAGTTGTTTCTGGTAGCGACACTGACGTGTGTGCTCTTAACAATCATTTCTCACGCCCCCCTGTTTCGTTGGATCCGCATGTCAGGTCAATTACTTTAAATAAACTTTCTTGTTTGCCTTTGCCGCATTGTGAATCCTTTGAATTAAGAGCTGTGAGTGAGAGTGAGGTAAAGAAATCTATTTCTGCTATCTCCTCCTCTGCTGTTGGTAATGACAACCTTTGCTCAAGAATGATTTCTCCCATCCTTCCCGCATTACTTCGGGTTTTAACTCACATTTTTAACTACTCCTTGTTTTCTTCTACTGTACCTGAGGTCTGGAAACAAGCCCATGTCATCCCCTTACCCAAAATTTCCGATCCGGTCTCTCCAACCGATTTTAGACCCATTTCCATACTCCCATATCTCTCTAAAGTTCTTGAGCACATTGTCCATCAGCAACTCACTGCCTACCTTTCGAGGAATGACCTTCTTAGTCCTTATCAATCTGGTTTTCGTCCTGGCCATAGCACTGTCACGGCTCTCTTAAAGGTTACCGACGATATTCGCTGGGCGATGGATCACAAGTCTCTTACCTTACTTGTTCTTCTAGACTTTAGCAGTGCCTTTAACTCTGTTGATTTCGACATCCTTCTTGCGATCCTCAATTCTCTCAATTTCTCCTCTTCCACTATTGGTTGGTTTGACTCCTATCTTAAAGGCCGCTCACAGCGTGTTCGTCTTGATGAGTCTTGCTCTGATTGGTGCCCTCTTATCGCGGGTGTACCTCAGGGTGGCGTTCTCTCCCCTCTTATCTTCTCTATTTTTATTAACTCTGTCACCAGAGTCATCTCTTCCTTTTTCCATCTGTATGCCGACGACTTGCAGCTTTACAATCATTTCTTGAGGGAAGATGCGGAAGCCGCTGTATCTGCCATGAACAAGGATCTGGATTTGATTAGCGAGTGGTCGCGGTCCTTTGGACTGCAGATCAATCCTAAGAAATCTCAGGCCTTGATCATCGGGGGCAGGTATATGCGGAATAGGCTCGATGTTGCGTCGCTGTCTCCACTCAGGCTGAATGGAGTTCAGATTGACTACGCAATAAAGGCTAAAAACCTGGGGGTGACTATGGACTCCTACTTATCATGGACTGCACATGTTGCTGAAGTTAGTCGCAAGGTGCACTACACATTCCACTCATTAAAATGCCTCCAGAGCTTCTTGCCATTGAAAACCAAAATCTCCCTTGCGCAAACCCTCATTCAGCCCATCATAGATTACGCCGATGCCTGTTATTTGGATGCCACCGAGGAGCTTTTAAACAAACTTGAGCGTTTGCAAAATATCTGTATTCGTTTTGTTTTTAACCTTAAGAAGTATGATCATGTTTCCAACTTTCGCAACATACTCAAGTGGCTCCCAATTCGACTTCGCAGGAACTCTCGGATATTGTGTCTGCTATTTAACATCCTTCATAACCCAAAAGCGCCATCCTATTTGCGGGAACGCTTTTCCTACTCCCGTCCTTCAGATGCACCTTGCAGGTCGCATCTTAGGAAACTCCTTAAATCCCCTCCCCATTCAACCGATTTCTACTCCTACTCCTTCACTGTACACGCTGTGCGGTTGTGGAATTCACTGCCGCCTGACATAAGGGACTGCCAAACTATTGCAGTTTTCAAGAGAAGAGTGAAAGAACATTATCTTTCCATTCCGTCATAGTTGCATAAGTATTTATTTTATTGTATTTATTTTATTGTATTTATAGTATTGTTATATTTTTGTCTTTGTATGTATACGTAAGTTAGTATGTTCTTATATTGTATAGTTTATTTTAAATCGTTATTTGCTTTATGTTTTATGTATTCCATTTTCTCTTCTTCTTTTACACACTATGTCTACATCTCTTTTTTTAGTATCTCCTTTCGCAGGTATGCTGGAAGAGATTTCTTTAGAAATAAGCATCACCTTTGTACCTATTTTCTTTTCCTTTCTTCTTTTCTGTATTTAGTGTGTACATAAATTGTTAAATAAATAAATAAATAAATATTAGCCACGCCCGCCAACGAGTTCGAGCCGTCGACTTGTGCAACCTTAAGAGCGATTATACCCTACGGCATTTCAAACAAACTTTCAAGTTAGTTTCATTAAAATCTGTTCAGTTATTTTGGAAAATAACGACTTGAAAGTTTGTATGAAATGCCGTAGGGTATAAACGCTCTTAACATTAAATTACCAGATACCAAAAGAACTTGAATGTTGCAAGTCAATTTGATTAAACAGTTTTTTTTAGAATCCGCAAATAAACTTAACCCCCGACGTCACAACGCCGTAAAACGTAAACAAAAAATCAAAAGTATCCAAACCCGTTGTCGCATTATTTGCTATGAAAAGAAAATAGTGACATGTAGCGAACGTAATGCAATAAATCCTTTACAAAAAGCCAATTTATTTCGACACAAGGATACTTCTCGTTTTTATTTGTTTACAGAGAAAAACACGCCTATAAAAACTTAAAGTGGTTTGATACCAAGTATAGATAGGTACGAAATATTTAACAACACCTCGGTCCTAATATAATAAAAAAATTGCTTTAGATTTTTGCTTGTGATCGTCATAATTATCTTCAGAACATTATTTTAGCTTTATCATCTCATCTATATATATATATAAAAGAAAGTCGTTTTAGTTACTTCGCTTATAACTCAAGAACGGCAGAACCGATTTAGCTGAAAATTGGCAGGGAGGTAGTTTAGAGCCAGGAGAAGGACATAGGATACTTTTTATCCTGGTCTGCGCGGGTGAAACCGCAGGGCGCAGTTTGTTATTATCATGTTCTTGGCGAGCGCCACGCGCTTCAGGGGAGGCGTTTTCGGGATTGAGGTACTAGGAGAACATAGCTTACCGGGAGATATATTATGTTCTTGGCGAGCGTGTCTGAGCGGCGTGTTCGGGATTGAGGTACTAGGAGCACATAGCTTACCTCGAGATGGTTGAGCGTAACCTTACCTACCTACCCATGAAATCAGAAAAATGAAGGAATAGGGTAGGGTTGTGTAGGGTGGTAGAGTAGGGTAGAGTAGGGTAGAGTAGGGTAGAGTAGGGTAGAGTAGGGTAGAGTAGGGTAGAGTAGGGTAGAGTAGGGTAGAGTAGGGTAGAGTAGGGTAGAGTAGGGTAGAGTAGGGTAGAGTAGGGTAGAGTAGGGTAGAGTAGGGTAGAGTAGGGTAGAGTAGGGTAGAGTAGGGTAGAGTAGGGTAGAGTAGGGTAGAGTAGGGTAGAGTAGGGTAGAGTAGGGTAGAGTAGGGTAGAGTAGGGTAGAGTAGGGTAGAGTAGGGTAGAGTAGGGTAGAGTAGGGTAGAGTAGGGTAGAGTAGGGTAGAGTAGGGTAGAGTAGGGTAGAGTAGGGTAGAGTAGGGTAGAGTAGGGTAGAGTAGGGTAGAGTAGGGTAGAGTAGGTAGGTAGTAGGTAGGTAGAGTAGGGTAGGTAGGGTTGGGTAGGGTAGGTGGGTAGGGTTGGGTAGGGTAGGGTAGGGTAGGTAGGTAGGAAAAGTGCATTGCTTTAACTTTTGACAGAACGAAGTCTGTCCGGGCAGCTAGTCTATATATAAAAATCAATGCCACTTTTCGTTGTAATTTTATAAGTCAAGAACGGCTGTGCCGATTTGGCTGATTTTGGTTTTGAAATGTTTGTCGTAGTTCAGGGAAGGTTTAAAAGGTGAGAAAGGTAGGATAGGGTAGGGTAAGGTAGGGTAGGGTAAGGTAGGGTAGGGTAAGGTAGGGTAGGTAGATAGGTAGGTAGGTAGGGTAGGGTTGGGTAGGGTAGGGTAGATAGGTAGGTAGGTAGGTAGGGTTGGGTTGGGCAGGGTAGGCTAGGGTAGGTAGGTAGAGTAGGGTAGATAGGGTAGGTAGGTAGGAAAAGTGCATTGCAACGCAAGCCGGGTACAGCTAGTTATTTTATTAAATTGTTTTACTCGATCAGAAAGTAGGTTAAAAATACAGCATATTTTCAAGATAGACAAAATATTTTGTCCTCCTCTGAATTAAAGGACTATTTGAAATACTTGAATATATCATGTGTCTTTTCTCCGTAGTGGCTTGCGTTTAGTTAGAACGAAAATGTTGGTTCGTGACTCGTCTACATTCTTTTGTCGAAACTTAAACGTTTCTGTTCATCACATATCCTCTCATGTGGAAACATGAGAAAGGAAAATTATGCTGCATTGTGCTACCGAAGGGTTTTCGTCAAAATCGCATAGTTTTTTTTTAATGCGGAGAACAAGTTAAGTAAATGACGACACGGTTGGCGCCGTGGCTAAGCGATTGACTGCTGCGGTGCGTGTCGCGGGTTCGATCCCCGCACGGAACAATTATTTGTATGGTAATAGTTTAAATGTTTGTAAACGCATCCACGATACAGGAGAAGCCAACCAGCCAGTAGGGTGGGCAACGTTTTTAAAAAAATCTTTTTTACTTCTTTTTCTACTTGTAGTTAGTTTATTGAAAACAGTGAACGTATTATAATAATAAATTCTAATTTGAAGAAATTTTCCATAAATTAAATGGTTTACAGATGGTAATGATCAAATTTATTATTTTTTATGTATCTTACCATGTTGCAATGTATTAAAATGGTGTTAGAAAATAAAAAAAGCTCATTCTAAAATATGATCCATATTAGAAAGACTATGAACAAGTGGTTTCACAACTTTTTCTTTAATTCATCCTCCATAAAGGCAACTTAAAATATGTTTACAATAAATATCCCGAAACAGAAACGTCAGCAAAAAAACCTTCAACTCCTCTATTACTCAACAAATCCTATTCAAAACAACAAAGAACCTTTTAAACTCATGACAAGTACATCTTTTATTGTCAAGTAACCTATGACATAACAAGAAAATATCAAATACTGCCACTTTCGACATCAAAGTATATTTTTCCAAATATGAGGGTAGGAGCTGCGAAGCAAAGATTACAAAATAAGTGGGTAAAGGGTGGTGGGGGGGAACTCTCACCCACCCAATAGCCTTCCAGTATTCACGAAAAATATGTTATTTGCAAGGTGGAATATTTTTAAATGTGATTTTGAGAAGGTATAGTTTCTGACTGGTAGAATAATAGTTTTGTGAGCTTTGGAAAACGTTGTGAGGTTTGTTTTGGTTTACTGTTTTCAAACGTTGTGAAATTATTTTGAACGTACGGTGCATTGTTAATATGAAAGTGCGGTAGTTATTTCGTACCTTTGCCATGATGTTAATTAACAATTATTCAAGCATATTGCCAAATCTCTACGAATAAATAAGATACACAACATGTGAAGTTTTTCAGCAAGCAGTTGATTGCTAAACAAGCAAACAACACTGGGCATCACTCCTCTTTAAAAGTAACCCACCCTTTCAAGTAAAACTTTACAAGGTGGGAACCATTTTGTGGGTTCACAGCTTTTACCACAATTTAGTTGAGGGAAAAACAGCCTTTCCGCATTTTACAAATATTTTAAGTCTCAGAGGGAATTCGCGTTACTACCTATGGTATGGTGCGAGCCCGAGAAATTGGATCAACAATTTCGACACAGCAAAAAGGTTCTGCACAACACATTGGAATATGAAATTGGCTTTTTGAAATAAACTGTTTCGAGCCGGTGGCGTTTAAGTTGTGTCTCACTTTGAGAATATTTGGACATCAAATTAAGGTTATGTGATATTTAAATTGCTTTCTCTCGTCTTCTTTTATTTTAAACCATGTTAAATATTATAGCTAGTAGATGTTAGTTGAATAGACTAAAAATTGTGGGCACGTTTTATTATTTATTTTTTAATAGTTTTTCCCCGCAGCTTCGCTCGCGTACACTCTTAAAATTATGGCGTGGAATGCAAATGGACTCCTAAAGCATCAAAACGAGCTAGAGGTGGTCCTTGCAACAGAAGAAATTGATGTGTGCCTCATATCGGAGTCTCATTTCACAAGAGAATCGTATATTCACCTTAACGGGTATAAAATCTATCATGCGCTTCACCCTGTGAATACTGCGAGAGGGGGAAGTACCCTTATAATAAGAGAGAACATTTACCATTACCTAGAATTTAAATATGAAGAAGAATTCATACAAACTGTAGCCGTTAGGGTAAAAACTAAACTTCATTACATTACCGTAGCAGCTATATACTGTCCACCAAAGCATGCTCTGAAAATAGAGCAGTACAAAAACCTACTAAAACTTCTTGGCAACACGTTTATATTGGGAGGTGACTTCAATGCAAAAAACATACGTTGGGGATCTAGGCTAACCAACACTAAAGGAAAGGAATTGCTTAGTGCTATGCGAGAAATCAAGTGCAATGCAATATCAACAGGAAAACCTACTTACTGGCCTACTGATGCTCAAAGAATTCCAGATCTGATCGATTTTTTCATTTATAAGAATCTGTCAGCTACATATCTTCACATACAGGAGGGATTTGATATGAACTCTGATCACTCCCCCATTATCTTAACCTTAAGTGAGACCATAATTCAGAAAGAAAGCAATCCAGTTTTAGTAAATAAGAATACGGATTGGGATAGCTTCAAATTCGATTTAGACAACATCATTGACCTTAAAGTACCTCTCAAAAACATTCAGCAGTTGGATGAAGAAATGACGAAATTTGTGAAAAACATTCAAAGCTGCGCTTGGGTAAATACACCTCTCTTGAAAAGAAAAGTCGCAAGTCACAGATACCCGTTAGAAATAAGAAACCTCATAGCCATAAAGAGAGCTCAGAGACAAAAGTGGCAACAATCAAGATATCCCCTGACAAAACAATGCTGAACAGACTTACAAAAAGATTAAGCAAAGCAATACAGAACTATCATGATGATGCAACAAAAGATTACCTTAGCCAATTAACAAGTAGTGGAAATACAGAACACTCACTATGGAAAACATCTAAACGTTTAAATAAGCCCATCGTCCATGCTTCACCCATTAAAAAAGTAGATGGCACATGGGCCTTGAGTAATGAACAGAAAGCAAATATATTTGCAGAACATTTAGAACAAACTTTTCAAACCAGCGGTGAGGAAAGCTCTGAAAACATAACACTGGATGTCACTCACCATGACGTCCTCTATATAAAACTAGTTACGCCGAAAGAAGTAAAAAATATGATAAATAACTTAGCCAAAAAGAAATCGCCTGGATACGACCTTATCACTGGTGAACTCCTTCAAAATCTGCCACGCAAAGCAATAGTAAAACTTACAACCCTTATAAATGCAACATTCAGATTGAAACATGTGCCTGATATCTGGAAAGTTGCTGAAGTCATTATGATCCCCAAACCTGGAAAACCACCCCAGGAAGTAACATCATACAGGCCTATATCACTTTTACCAATCATTTCAAAATTATTTGAAAAACTACTCTTAAGACGCTTAAAACCTATAATAGAAGACAGAAAACTGATTCCAAATTACCAATTCGGCTTCCGAGAAAAACACTCCACGATAGACCAAGTACATAGAATTACCAACATTATAGAAAAAACTCTTGAAGAAAAAAAAGTCTGTTCTACAGTATTTCTAGATGTAGCACAGGCATTTGATAAGGTTTGGCATAAGGGTCTTATTTATAAGATAAGGAAAATGCTGCCAAAACAATTTGCTGACATTTTAGAATCCTACCTAACAGAGAGGACGTTTAGAGTCAGACATGAAGATGCTTATTCCGATCTCAAGCAAATAAAAGCTGGTGTACCACAAGGAAGTGTTCTTGGCCCAATCTTGTACCTATTGTACACCTGTGATATCCCAGAAATGGAAAACAACTTCATTGCAACCTTCGCAGATGACACAGCCATCATGGCTATAGGTGTCACTCACAAAGAAGCCGTAGACAAAGTACAAATTGCTGTCAACTCCATCACCAACTGGACAAAAAAATGGCGAATTAAGTTAAATGAATCCAAATCGACTCATATAGACTTCACAAACCGAAGACCTAATTATACACCGGTATACATTAACGGTTGCGTAATACCTTACGAAAATACAGCCAAATACCTGGGCATGACGCTTGACGCAAAACTTCGCTGGAAGGCTCATGTCAAAAAGAAACGCCTGGAGTTAGATCTACGCTACAGGAATATGTACTGGCTACTTGGCAGACATTCATCATTGTCAGTGTACAACAAAGTACTTCTGTACAAACAAGTACTTATGCCTGTATGGGCATACGGTATACAGCTTTGGGGCTGTACAAAACGCACCAATATTGAAATAATCCAAAGATTTCAAAATAAGGTACTTCGGAGCATAGTCAACGCTCCCTGGTACATTAGAAACGAGGACATCCACCGGGACTTAGGAGTGGACCTTGTCGCTAAAGTTATAAAAAATTACGCCGAAGCTCATGAACAAAGACTTCATAAACATGTGAATGTCGAGGCTATTCAGCTCCTTGACACCACGGACATAGTAAGGAGACTGAAAAGGACTAAGCCTTTTGAATTAGTTTAGTGATTGTTACGGAGTGCAGTGAGTGCTACCTTTTAAGAACACAAGAACTAAGTGTCTTTCCGTCATAATAGAGACAATAAGAAAAGTGCCAATGGACACATTCTTTAGTATAAATTTACTAGGAAATTAAGTTAAATTTAAATTACTTATTAGCCTCAAGGCTAGATTGTAATTGTTATGAGGTAACCATTCGGTTACAACATAATGAAAAAAAAAAAAAAAAATCTTCGCTCGCGTAAATTTAGAATTTGACAATAACGTCTCAGACACGTGACGCCATCATAAGAACGTTATAGTTGTTTTCCTCGGGAACAGTACTTTTTTTTCGGAATAAAAGATACCCTATGTCCGTTTCTGTACACCTGACAACGTATATGCAAAATTTCAGGATGATCGGTTCAGTGGTTTAGGCGTGAAGAGGTAACAAACAAATTTAATTTCGCATTTATTTACCTGTATTTATTTTATCTGAAGAAAATAGCAGTGTATTGTAACAATAATTTGACAAGCTCAAAGCAAAAATAAAACCAAATCCTACAACACAAATATTAAATCAGAAAAAAATATAATTACTAAGCATTGCACTCTTATTTCTTTTTCCAGCAAATGCTAATTAGCGAATTAATTCCTTATTCACAAACTTGATAATTACGTAGAACTCTATTTACAATTTTCTCATTTTTTGTGTTACATCTTTGGTTCACGCCACAACATTGAATGGGAAAATGTCCCTCCAAATGATTTAAATCTACAAATTTAATGAGGTCGAGTTCGCTTTAAACAAACAGCGATCCTTAAAAAAACATTTTACCGTAAATTATTAAAGCCTGGAGAACCATTCAAGTTGACGCCTTGAAGCGACTTTGTATTTCTTTTTTTTTAATTTTCACTACACCACGTTGGTAATACAGATAACGATTATTAATAAGTAGGTAAGTTAGGTATCCTGCGAAATGTTCTAGAAAATCTGGGTATATTAGGTAAATTTTTGGTTAGAAGGAAGTCTGTTTATTTCAATTAATTTTAGCGTGTGTACCTGATACAGAAGAGCGGTGATGGTGACGATGAGTTATTCTATGTGTCAACTTTGAATCAAAATTCACAACATCACACACTAAATAGTAAGGCAGTAAGTAGTTTGATCGATTAAATCTGATCGAAAAGAACATGGATGTACGAGAACTCCGTCATTTCACTTTCACCTCACGTAAAAGACTTAGGTCTGTACATAGACGACAGTTTTAGCTGGACTAAACACGTGGCTCAGGTGAGCCAGAAAGTCACGTTCTCACTGCGGTCTCTCTATAGATTCAAGCATTTCCTCCCGTCTAGCACCAAACTCACTTTGGTCCAGTCACCTGTGCTTCCCATTATTGACTATGCTGATGTTTGTTTCTCAGATCTATCCCAAGAACTTCTTAATAAATTGGATCGACTTCTCAACAATTGTATTCGCTTTGTTTTTGGCCTTCGTAAGTACGATCACATTTCTTCCTACCGTTCTCAGCTTAAATGGCTGCTTATCAGACTCAGGAGGTCACTCAGATCTCTCTGTATGCTCTTCACTATTTTGAACGATCCATGTGCTCCCGATCTTAAAACTTATTTTAAAGTGTTGGGCAGTTCTCACAGTCGTAACCTTAGAGCTTCCAAAAATCTAGTCCTCCAAATTCCTGCACACCGTAACGGTTTCATGTCAAATTCATATGCTGTCTCATCAATAAAGCTGTGGAACACGCTGCCTCTCGGTATTAAAAAATCTGAAAGTAAACTTATTTTTAAAAGAAAAGTTCGTACCACTATTTAAATCAAACGAAGTAGCTCGCAGTTAGAAGTCTAGTCACAGTAATTATTATTAGTATTCTCGTTTTTTAGGGTTCCGTACCCAAAGGGTCAAACGGGACCCTATTACTGAGACTTCGCAGTCCGTCCGTCCGTCCGTCCGTCCGTCCGTCCGTCCGTCTGTCACCAGGCTGTATCTCATGAACCGTGATAGTTAGCGGGTTGAAATTTCTACAGATTGTGTATTTCTGTTGATGCTATAACAACAAATAATAAAAACAGAAAAATATAAATATTTAAGGGGGGCTCCCATACAAAAAAGTTTTTTTTTTTCGTTTTTATAAATAATGGTACGGAACCCTTCGTGCGCGAGTCCGACTCGCACTTGGCCGGTTTTTTTTATTTTGGTATTTGTTAAAATATTTATTAGTCTATTTTATGTGTATTTGTGTATTAGTATCTATGTAACTTATAGACAATTTCGAAATTAATTACATATTGTTAGATATTGTTTTTGTACCTTACCACAATGTTGTCCTTTTTACCCCAATGGTTGACTGGTAGAGAATGCCTTGTGGCATTAAGTCCGCCTATGTACCACTATTGTACATGAAGTTTAAATAAATAAATAAATAAACATGGAAACAGCGAATTGCATAGACTTGATACATGTTCGCTCTGTATGGTGTCGGACGTAAAGAATAGCACCATCCCATATCTTCCCGTGGGTGTTGTAAGAGGCGACTAAGGGATTTGCCAGAGAATGGGCAGCAGCGAACTCTATGCTTTTGTAACAACCGTACTGCGATCGCCAACCCGCCTGCCAAGCCCAAAATGCCAATGTGGCGACACTTGGGGGAGGCCTGTGTCCAGCAGTGGACGTTTTTTGGGCTGAAATGATGATGAATGATGATACATGTTCGGATCTGAATGTATTATCACTAGTTATTTTGAACAAATTAAAGGTATTCCATAAAATCTATACTAATATTATAAAGCTGAAGACTTTGTTTGTTTGTTTGCTTGAACGCGCTAATAAGAATTTTTCAAATCCAAATTTTAAAGAAAAATTCTTTCAGTGTTAGATAGCCCATTTATCGAGGAAGGCTATAGGCTATATATCACTACGCTACGACAAATAGGAGCGGAGTAGCAATTAATAATGTTTCAAAATCGGGGAAAATGTGACGCATACGAAGTTGCGAGGGACCGCTAGTTAAATGATATGAGACCATGTTGCATAAGAGCGCAATCTATTTGTGAGAATTATATTCCAATACTAGGCTCACGTCAGATGTTGTTGTCATTTAAAGGTAAAAACTACCTAATAGATGGTAGGTGATGGAGAGCAGCGGTGGCACAGTGTCGGCAGCCCCGACTTACGCAGTAAGCCGTGGGTTCGAACCCAGGCAGGCGCATTACTTTGTGTAATTTATTTCATCCCAACTGCCCTTAAAAACGGTGAAGTAACACATCGTGGGGAAACCGGCATGTCCTAGAACTAAATATTCGAAGACATTTGACATCTACCAACCCGCACTGGGCCCGCGTGGTTTACGCGTGGATTACAGCCCACTCCCTCTCATAGAAACGAGGCCTGTGTCCCAGCAGTGGGAACATTATAGGCTGATGATGATGAGATGGTGAACAGTATCGTGTTGCCGGCCAAAGTATAGCAGTTTGCATGTGCCTCGACCCGCGGCCACTAAACTGAGAGGTGCGCCGCGCACATTAATTACCCGTTACCTACGCTTACTGAGATCGCCGCAAAACTAACTAATGCTGAAAATTTTAGTAAGTTTGATGCTCGGTCCGGATTTTGCATGATTGAATTAGATGAAGGTAGTGCGGATCTCTGTAGGTTTGGAACTCCATTCAAGAGGTAGAATTTTTTACGATTACCATAAGGCATCAACAGTGTAGGTGAGGTATTTCACGTAAAATAAGGTATTAGAAGATCTCGATGGGGTAGATTATTTGGGGCAGGACAAAGAAAGAACATGACGACAGATTGATTACATTGCCAGATAAGGCTCGGAAAGTAGGAATTAAATTTAAAGATATAAGTGTAGTTTTGTGTAGAACAGGTTACATATCTGGGGTATATTTTTAAAAGAAAAGGTATGCAGATCAACACTAATAAGATAAAAGTAATTATCGATATGCCAGAACCAAAAGATAGGCCTCACGTTTAAAATATGATTTTGATAATTTTATGGAATTAATTGTTATGAATTAAATCTTATTATTTAGTCACCATATTTTAAATGTATAATGATTATAATCGAATCAAGTGATATTTACTTATGTAAATTATTGTATCAAGAAATGCTCAATAACATTAAATTGTAAAAAAATAAGAGTAACTGCTACTTAGTTTAACCAGTAAAAGATGTTACGGATGAAATGGTGGTGGGAATTTCACTTATTTTATTGTTTTTCATAAAAGGGGAAGATGTTATATGTTATTATCATATACTAGCACTTCGCCCGCGACTTCGTCTTCGCGAAAATTGTGATATAATATAAACTATGTTACTCGATAAAGATGCAGTTTTGTAATGTGAAAGATTTTTTTAAAACAGTCCAGTAGTTTTTGAGTTAAATCGTAACAAACAATAAATCAAATCTTTCCTCTTCGTAATATTAGTTTAGATTGAGGAAGCCTCACAATTATGTTTTTATGTCATTATCTAGCAAGATCGTGTTTCACTTCAAGGTTCACCTTATTAGCTCAGTTTGGTTGAAAGTAAGAATATAAATTCGTGCCTAGCTGCCTAGGCACTATATATCTATTGGTTTGGGTTTACCCGCATGAATTCAAGCGTTGATGCTGCCATCAACGCTTGAATTCATGCGGGTAAACCCAAACCAATTTCGTAAAAAAAGCTTTTTTCGTGATTGAATCATAGGTACGAGTATAATTATTCTATCAGTCACGAAACCTTCTAGTGATGATCTTCGAGTGGCTATGTCATAAAATAAAAAGGAGCTTTCTTCACATGTTTAAAAAAAAAGGTTGTATGTTGACTTTTTTATTCGAAACATGACTTTACCAAATTGAGAATTGAGTTTCATAAGTCTTCATTTAATCAAATAATCCGAAGATTTAGAAACAAAACGAATTACTGTAGTTAAGCTAAACAAAACAAGAGGTCAAGACATTTTTAAAAGCAATTAAACTATTTTTCAGACCTCGTAATAAACTTTAAGAGCTCACTTAACTTAATAAATTTAGGACCATAATTCAGGTCCAAACAAAAAGATCAAAGGGAAAACTTTCCAGACCATTATGAACCGAATTTACGTAAAATTATATATATAATTAAATTTAATCAATAAAGGTAAATAGTTTGGTACAAAATCCTTGCTTCGTTAGCCTTTGGATAATTATAAACTTTAGAATAACAAATAACAATTTTGAAATTTACTTTACCTGTTAGATAAAGGCAAATGTAAATTTCGAAAACAAAACAACGTTGTTTGTTGAATTTAATCCCTCAATCTGGAACACAATGTATGTTTGTCTTAGAATTGGTAGGTATTTGGTATAACCTGAGTTATAAACAGATTCTAGGAATACGGTTAGAACACATCGCTTTAGGAAAAAATTGGTAATAGCTAAAGAAGATTAAACAACGTACGTATTGACATAGCTAACATTTAATATATTACATACTTACCTAAATGTCTGTAGCATTTAATAATATTTTTGATTTTGTTTGAGACTTACGATCATTCCTGGAAAGTATTTTTACCGCTTTTAGAAATCTTCTGGCGTGTTTACAATTGTTTACCTGAAATAAAATAAAAGTCGTTTAGATATAATATTTACATTAGGTAGGTATTACCTACACAACTTTAGTATTACAAGAAATAAAGTTTCACAAATGTCTTTAATATCTTTGCGTACCGGCTTAGGTCAGACTAAGGGCATATTCCACCATTGAATTTTAGAATAAGCTTTATATGCGTGAAATCTGTGTTCAAAGTAAATAGATGATTAGCATGCTAAAACTTAGCATGCTAATATTCTTGTACTTATCAATCGTTAAAGAGATGTCAATGTCATCATTGCTGTAGAAAGTTGACAGTAAAAACACCGAACCGCGGTTTACATGTGCTGATCGCAGTTATCTTAACCATTGGTGAGAGTCACTTTAAATCATCACCGTTCACCGTTTCCTAGTTTCAAAATTCAGCCTATCATTTGCGACTAGGAGGCTGTAAGTCTATTTTTCATTCACGCTCAAATGTAATGAAGCTACAAAAACTAGGAAGTTTTTTTTAATCCTAAATAGGCGGGGTCGGCCACAACTCACCTGATGTGACAGATGTGGAACAATTAATAGGATTGAGCACGCTTGCCTAGAAGACACTGATTAACTTGAATTTTAATTTACTTAAAGAGCGCGAGCGTTTACGCCTTACAACATTTCATACAAACTTTCAAGTCCTTATTTTCTGAAATGTCGGAACCGATTCTAATGTATACATAGGTCTAAAAATGACTAAAAAACATTTTCGAAAAAAAGTGTTACAGCTAAATTAGACTGATTATAAGTTATCTGTAGATACAGAAATTTCCAATTATCTTTTGTTTTTAAAGACATTTCGAAAATGTTTTTAGTAACTTTTTAGACCTATGTATCCTGCTTATGCGTATTAAGTTTCATTAAAATCGATTCAGTCATTTCGGAAAACAAGGACTTGAAAGTTTGTATGAAATGTCAAAGACGTAAATGCTCTTAAAGTAAATTAAAATTCGAGTTAATCGGTGTCTTCTCGTTGTCGGCTCTTAAAGTTTTTGCAATCGAAAAAAAATAGCCTTATCAATCTAACCTTACACAACTCATTCTAGTAATTCCATTCCATATTGACTTACTTAAACGGTTATTAACACTGACGGATATTAATAGAGGCCCAAATCAATACTTCTGGGTCATATATCACGCTTTTGTCTCACTGTACTGACAGGAGACGTCAATCAATCATGCACTGCATTATCTTGGTTATAGATAGGAAAAATGGCTTTTTGGCTATTAGAGGCTGAATTGCATAGTCATTTTAAGATAATGATTTTGTAACTTAGTGTAATCGTGTCTTTTTGTGTAATTGCCGTTGTAAAAGTACTAGTTTTTAGGGTTCCGTACCCAAAAGGTCAAACGGGACCCTATTACTGAGACTTCGCTGTCCGTACGTCCGTCCGTCCGTCCCTCTGTCACCAGGCTGTGTCTCATGAACTGTGATAGTTAGCCAATTGAAATTTATACAGATTATTCCTTATTATTGATTATTTCTATTGATGCTGTAACAACAAATAATAAAAACAGAATAAAATAAATATTTAAGCGGCTATAAGGCTCCTATACAAACAAGGGATTTTTTTGTTCGTTTTCATAAATAATGGTACGGAACCCTTCGTGCGCGAGTCCGACTCGCAATTGGCCGGTTTTTTGTTCTTATTCGTCGTGCGTACCATAGGTCAAGATAAATTAAAAGACGTTATTATTCGCTTTTTGGATATAAGAGGCTGCGTAGCGTAGTTATTTTCAGATGATAATTTTTTTTCGTAATTATAGTGCTTGCCCAAAACGGTATTGGTTTTTTTTACATATTAATCAAATGTCTTTAAATGTTTGTTAGGGATGTGACATATTATTTATTAAAGGGCTGTGATTTTACTTTTATATTAGAAGAGTATTTAAAAAAGTCGGTTATAAAATACAGCATCTGCTAATAAAAGAGCGCTAAGATTCGCTATCTCTCTTTAGATTTATTAAAATAAAGTGATTGTATCACACAGTAATTACATTTTATAAAATAAAGTTAGTTGTTTACTCGAATTCCAAATTGAAGCTCTCTTTAAATCAAAATTCCCTAGAATCATATTTAATTCGTTCAATAAATAAAGAGCTCGTCAACGAGAAAAAGTTAAATTAATGGAACATCCAAGCTAAATTACTACGACCCAACTTCGGTATGACGTGGACCACATCACAGATTTAATTTTCATAACCTCTTTATAATTCTAAATTCATCCATAAATTAACTGAAAACAAACTCGACCGCAAAACATTGGCGTCTGCCCAAACTGGCCCTGAAAAACTCCATCTGAATTTCAAATGCGAGACATCCACGTTACCGAAATGTTATTTCGTCGCTAACACTTTTGGTTGATACAAGCAAGAAGCACCTTTATGCTTTGCGTTGTAGAGTTCATGTGGACTGTGTGCTTACGCTGGTAATTGGCTAAACGCTCGGATGGACTACATTTTCATTTTCTGCGGATAGAATTGTGTAGCTACACTATTACGTATTGGGGATAGTTGTGCAACTCTAACAGTCGTTGTAGATATATACCGATTGAATTCCAAAAAGTGTATTTTTGAGACAGGTGGCACAATAATAAGCTCGATCCCTAAGAGATATAAGGTAACGTGGTCAAAGATAAGTAAGAAAAAATATAAGTATAAACCGGCACACCAATTATTTTAGTTGTCTAGTCTGGTTTCTGTGCGAATGTAGGTACGAGACTTAAGATAAGTAGGACAATGATAGACCCAAATGAGGTTGGCATACAAATGTCGGAATTGGCAGTGGCTGCGGATGATGATGATCAGGCTAAGAAAAGTGAAACTGTTAAATCTGTAGAATGGATCGAAGAACTATAAAAACAGCATGAAATACTAAACTACACACATCAAAAGTGTCTAGGGATCAAGCATTTTTATGCGGATTTCTTGAGATTGAGATGTGGCTTTGTAATAAATTTATGATTTTATAAATTTATATGGATCCTTTTTGGTGCATTTCCTAATTTGAATCAGGAACTGTGAATCAAATTCGAGTAAAAGATGAAAATCAGCTGTCAATATTTTCCCTATAAAAACATACAACGCATTGAAGACATTATTACTGCCCACCAGAGACTAAAGAGCAGTAACAGCCCTTTTGTGATTTTTCGTTTTATTAGTGATTCTGAAAGCGGGTTTCTTAAGCTTTCTATTGAATTAACTTACTTATTTCTAAGACTATTAGAATGGTTTTTATTTAACAGTTTTCACTTACTGCAAACGAAAAAAATTAACAATTTGGCGTGATTTCCCAACTAAAATACAGTATAAATTATACTGCAGATTAAATTTTTAGGTTTCATAACTAAAATGCAGTAAGCAATATAATTTTACAGTTCTTTAGATAGTTTTATATTTCTGGAAAAAAATTAAAAAAAAAATTAATACGCAGTAAAATTTACCGCCATACAAGCTATTTTTACTGCAAATTAAGAAAATACAATTTATTGTCACGAACTCCCAACTAAAATGCAGTAAAATCAAAGCTTGTCGCATTTTAGTTGTGAATACTTAACATTCTTTTATCATTATAAACTGACTAACACGCAGTAAAATACAGCATTACTGCAGATTAGTTTGGATAGCATAATGACACAGATATGATTATTCCTAGCTAAAGTGCAGTTAATGTTTTAAATACTGATATGATTATTTTTGATATGTAAATTTTACATAAGTGAGTTGAATTATTGTGATTAAATAATAAGAAATAAACGGTCTTTAAAATGTGAACTAGCTATTTTTCTTACTGCACTAGTAAATTGAACACTTTTTTCTTAAAAAACTAACTAAAATGCAGTATTTTTTTGACCTTACTGCATGTTAGTTGGGTTTCTTGACAAAATAACTGATCCAAACGCAGTAATAGGGCTTTTTGCTGCATTTTACTAAGTTTAAAACGGTATTTTTTACAAAAAAGGCTATGCAGTAATAGGCACCAAAAAGAATAAATGGCCATAATAAATTCAGTTATTAAGATATATTTTTTTTTATTGCTTTAACGTGTGAACCTATGCCTTTACAACCTTTCTGCATTCAAATTTTTTTGCTTATACATTCTGTTGATTTTTTAAAATCAATTCTTAACTTTAAATGCGTTTTACTCGAAATCGTGATTTTGCTGTTACTGCACTTTAGTGTATGGTGGGCAGATTAGTGCTACTGTTTCCCTACTATTGATTAAAACCAACGTTATTATGGAGCGGCGACGTCATTTAAGCAGGGAAGAAATGCTCAGAGCCGTGGGAATGATAGAAGCTGGTTCCCGGCAACGTACTGTGGCTTTAGCTCTGAATACAAGTCAGAGTGTTATCAGTCGACTTTGGACACGTTACCGAAGCACTGGTACCGTGGCTGAGCGCCATGGAGGACGGTATCGCTGCACCACACGGAGACAAGACCGATACATTCAAATCTTAACTCGAAGAGCTCCAACAATAACCGCCATGATGTTAGCCGTGAGGCTTCATCACTCTTCAGGGAACTTAATTAGCGACCAAACAGTCAGAAACCGCTTGCATGAAGTGAACCTTCATTCCCGAAGACCGCTACGGGTACCACCTATAGCAATGCACAATCGTAGGATTCGATATCAATGGGCTCTTGAACACAGAAATTGGGCAGAAGAACAATGGCGTTTCGTGTGCTTTTCTGATGAGTCTCGTTTTGGTATGAGACCGGATACAAGACGTATACGACACTGGAGAACCCCTGGACGCCAACAGCGATTAAAATCCTGCCAGGAAGTCCATCCTTATAGTGGTGGAACCATCATATGGGCGGGTATTTGGATCGGCGGAAGAACTGAGTTGATTTGGATCAGAGGCAACCTCAACGCTCAAATTTATGCTGAGACGATTGTATCAGACGTCATCGTTCCTCTACAAGTGCAAATCGGTCCCCTTATTTCAGTTAATGCATGATAATGCACGACCGCACACCGCAAGAGTTGTAAGACAGACTCTCGCCGCAGCTAACATTAATGTCCTGCCCTGGCCTGCTCAGTCGCCAGACTTGAACCCGATTGAGCATGCATGGGATATGCTACAGAGAAGAGCTCTGCCAAATATGGAGGGTATCCAGTCGCAAGAAGACCTTTTTTTGTTGTTGCAACGAACATGGGCGGCCATTCCACAGCGTGATTTGGATGAACTCATTTTGAGTATGCCAAACCGATGTTCTTGTGTTGTTAGTGTTCGCGGTAGAAACACGGATTATTAATTGTTTAAGTTACCCAATAAAATTTTAAAGAAAACTGTTATTTCAGTCTTTTTTTCGAACTTTAATGTTAGTGGTTCAAATGTCAAAAATCCCTTTATTAGAAAATGGCAAATTTCTTTATTAATGCAAAGGTGACTTGGTTTATCGTTACTGTGACAAACGAAAACACTTTATTTGATGAATCCTTAAAGAAAATTTTAATTAATATCAATCAGGAGAAAAGTTATTGCAAAAATATATGTTGATCCCTAGACACTTTTGATGTTTGTATAAATGTCTAACCCTATAATTTATGCCGGTGTCCACTCACCTAAACTTAACCTCAAAACCTGAATATCCTAAGGGTTATGTTTAACAAAACACCAGTTCAAGTAAATATAACCTTAAAAAACCATTGTATACTGCCAAAATAGTAAATGGTCACCAAAATTAAAACCCCAATTTAATATGAAATTATAACCAAAAATTGTACTTTATGCTATCCTATTAAATCAAACTCCATATCACAGCTCCAAACAAAGGCGTAGTCGACGTAGCTTATTTCTGCCTGTAGGGTTTAAAGTAACCTAACACGAAGAGGATGGTGGGGTCTTAGTTCGCTCGCTTCGCTTGCATTCTAGACCCCGCCATCCCCTTCGAACCTAACCTGTCCGAGTCGGGGTGCCCAATGTCCCGAGCTCGCTTTGCTCACTTGCATCCTACGTTCTTCTTGCTACAAAATGGTGGTCATTTACTACATTTGGTCTTTGAATACAATTGTTTTCGTGTTAAGTATTTATTTTGGTAACGGAGCTAAGGATCTCAAAGTATTTTTGATGGTCATTATATTATATTTAATCCCATATCCTAATAGGTTTACCCAAGCCAAACACGCAGAAACAGCCCAAAATTTAATTTAATTTACTTAACATATTAAAAAGGGTACTCCATAGCTTAACTTATGAAAAACAACTAACCCTCTTTTGAAACTATTAAAGCAAACTTCGAGCTTTCCATACAATCGCAACGCTACAAAGTTAGTGCATTAACAATTTAAAAACAAAGAGCCAGCGACGCTAAGTGCACATGCTGACTCCGACAATGTATTTCCTGTTGTTACATTGTGTTACACTGTCGGGTTTGTTTGTATCACTGTTTATCGTCACTCAAGGGAACAGCCAATCGAGGGAAAACAAGTGTTTATGTCGTTTAAGTTTGTGATGATTATCCCTTATATTGTTAGAGATTAACATCCAAGACCATCATCATCATTTTCCTACTATTAACCCAATTTATTTGGGGTCGGAGCAGCATGGCTTCTTCTTCCATACTTGTTTATTACTCGACATCTCATCAGACTCCTCCTTTCTTGCCATATCATCTTTCACCCAGTCCAGCCGTCACCATTTGGCTGATTTGCAATTGTTTGACTGTAACTGCGTTTGCACTGGCACAGCATTCACATAAATTCCTGCTGGAATCTCTCTCTCATCTTCTAATTGTAAACTGTATATCTGTCAGACAATATGTTTTTTGTCAATGTTTTGCATGAGAAAACGCACAGTAAGTTTTCATAGAGCTTTTTGCAAAGGTCGTAGACAAAGTGACACATTCTAACAGTGATAACGAAGCTAGAAAAGTGAAAATGTAAAGTATATATATTGAAACAATCCACTTATGCCAATACTGTTGAAGTTGTTGTCGATAAACAAAAAGTTTGAGAGTGATTGGAAATTGTTTAGGATACTAGGCCTTCTTGTTTGTAGGATAAGGTATATTTCTGCCTGGTGTTTGATTTAATATATTGAAAATACAAGTTACTGGATCAATATGGTACAAACCTGGCCGAGTAACTAGCCCAGACAAAGCCGACCTTAGACGAGGCCCAAGAGCCTCAGTTACATAAATAATAATACTAGGCCTCTCAGAGCTGTCTCGAATATACTGACTGTTATACTAGTATGGGTACCACTGTATAATTTTGAATATTTTACAGTAAGAAAAACAATGTTGCTCTTATTTGTCTGTCATGTCTTCTAAGATTGCATGAGCTCATTTACATTGCCTAGTAAAGTAGCCAGTTTCGTCAAAATAATAAGTAATATGTCTAAATGGCAGTTCGAAAGTGCCATGTTTTCATTGTGAAAAGTCACGTAGACTTCAAACGTCTTACCTTGCTTCTTTAATAATGCAAATGTAAATCAACGGTACAAGTAAAGTCGTTTTAAGCGTCTATTTTAAATGCACCATTTACATCCACTTTTCGGTCTAGGAGATGGTCAGTTCGTCATAAAGTTGAAGCAAATTATTTCTCCACATTACATACTCATACCAAGACAACCATATGACACACAACTTTTCAATCACCAACGCCACTTACGACTTCAACAATTATTTATTCATGGTTTTTTTTTAATGCTGAATAGGCTTGCGTTTGGCCTCATCTCACCTGACGTGATGCGGCCTAGGATGGAGCACGCTTGCCTAGAAGAAACTGATTCACTCGAACTTCGAAGAGATCCAGATTATAATGATCAGGGAACAGAGAAACTGGCATTGAATTCCACTGACTGGTGGTTCGCACAATAAATGTGGAAGTAAAGCTCTTTGTTTGGTACAGACAGCGTCAGTATGTGCTAACCCCTCTACAGTCCGGCCGAGTACAACAGGGGGGTCACTACTTCATGACGCTGTCTGTACAAAATTATTCTAAAACAAAACACTACAAGAAAGAAAACCCTAAGGAAAAGTACCCCTACCATTTTCATATTAACAAGCGGTCACGATCATGCTAACTAAGAGGCTACAAAGGCCACCCAGCAAGCTCTCAGATAATTAAATTAACAGAAACCGCATTCGTTAAGTCTATTTGTTTTCGTTAATAAAGCTAATGTTAACAATTGTTTCTAGGATAATCTGGTACGGTCCCTTGAGTGAACCAGTATCTTTGCTGAGGGAATAGATGTTACATATTCCCGAGGGCGGAAGGTAGGATGTAGTGGTTGTATTTTATCAGTCGGTGTGGGATTAATTAATGAACAGGATATTGCTGTTATTACCATCCTCTTCACTTAATGGCTATGGTAAGTGAAATTTTAATTGGTTTTTATAATTAATAAAATCATATTTTTTTATTGAACCAATATCGTTATCATGAAATAAATCAGCTGTCCCTCACAAAACTGTAATACAAACGACTCCAAGAATGAGACTGCATGGTGATTTTTTTATTTTTTTATTATCTATAGGCCCGCGCTCAACCACTATCTTACCTGATGGTAAGCGATGATGTGGTCGACGGTGAAGCACGCTTGCCTAGAAGAAACCTATTCACTCTTGACGTAAAGACCTTAATTTTTTTCGAATACGATGTTAGTCCTATGGAGAAAGTTGTTAATTAACTCCTAACTTCGGCCTACGCTCCTCATGTCCTCGAGTCGGGGTTAAAGCGGGGTTGGTAATAAAAAAAAACCGAAGTGCCGAACTATTTATCTAACTGCCCATTCCATAATTTTTACTGGTAATTTATTTATTAGTGTGCTTCCGGATTTTTTTAAATGACATTGTAAGACGTAATAACCGGCCAATTATTTATTTATTACTGTCTAAGTTTTACTATCGCACAAATTTACCAACCATAGATAAAAAATAACTGCCTATATTTTTTTTCAACTGACTCATACTAAAAACATTTTCGAAATGTCTGTTTTAAAAAAAAGTTATTCGAAATTTCTAGTTCTATGGATCATTTATAATTGATTTTAAATTATAATTGACCTGTAACACTATTTTTCGAAAATGTTTGTAGCAAATTTGTAGACCTATGTATGCTGCTTATGCGAATGAAGTTTCTTTAAAATCGGTTTTGTCAATTCGGAAAATTAGGACTTGAAAGTTTTTATGACATGCCGTAAGGTGTTAACGGTATCAAACAAAAGTTCAAAAAAAAAAAAAATTTTTTTTATTCAAGAGTTACAACAAACAGCTACAATATAAAATATAAGAACAAGAAATACACAAAACTTATAGATAATATTGCAGCCCACAACGCTATCCACAGATTAACTACAGGATACAAAACAGTTAAATTATCACTAGGGTGACAAATAGTTTTTTTTTTTTACTTGTTATGTTAACTTTCGTTTGCAGGATGTATAGGATATGTTTATAATATTAAAAAAGAGCACAACAAATATTCAGGAAATCTCCTTGAGTATAAGAGTTTTGAACCTATAAGGAAAGGGCTCTGTATGGTGTCGGACGTAAAGAATAGCACCATCCCATATCTTCCCGTGGGTGTCGTAAGAGGCGACTAAGGGACTTGCCAGAGAATGGCCAGCAGCGTTCTCTGTGCTTTTGTGACAACCGTACTGCAATCGCCAACCCGCCTGCCAAGCGTGGCGATTATGGCAAAACCCCTCCAAAATATCAATGTGGCGACACTTGGGGGAGGCTATGTTCAGCAGTGGTCTTTTGGGCTGAAATGATTATGATGATGAACCTATATGGAGCACATGCAAAAATGTCTATAGTTGCCGTAAGAAAATCACGAGACCGTTTTTTTTTTTTTTTGGGAATGGCATCTCGCAGTTCAACCTAGGAGGTTGTCGTCTGCTTAACCGGACTATCCTGTGGGTGCCTTAAGAGTAAGGCCTCCAGCCAGGGCATAAAACTTACAAACTAAGCGACTACACGCTAAGGGCACCCCCTGTGGGGTACGAGCCTCGGCTTAGGGCGTCGCTGGGGGAGGACTGCATGGGGACAGGCTGGATCTGAATGATATCATTATTTAGGGGCTGATTTAAAACTACTGGCACAGCATCGCGGGCTGGCTCGAGCGAGGGTCGGGGAGGGCATGGACCGGGACGTCGCGACGGACCTCGACGGCGAGGTCGGAAAGACGGCGGTTTGTGTCTAAACTTTTTAAGAGTGCTAGTCTCTTTGCTACTCTCCTGGAGGAGGGTGATAGCATCATCGGGAGTGACGAGGGTATGCCGAGGACGGCGTACTGTACTAATGCGCGAGGGTTCGTAACGGGCGGCCGCTGCGATCAGGGGATTACGGTGTTTAATGGCGTTATCGAAGAAACGCTTCGAAAGACGTTTCATAAACTGAAGGACGGTGGGCATTCTAAGGTCTACGTGTAGACGGTCATTACGGACATAAAAAGGGGCTCCCGTGACTCTACGTAAGAACCGGTTCTGCAAGGTTTGCATCCTATGGATGTACTTAGGCTTGGTGTGAGCGTACACGACGCAAGCGTACGTCATAATGGGGCGGATCACCGCGGTGTAAAGGCGCAACTTGCACTTGAGTGACAACTTGCTTTTTGTCGAAATCATGAAATGAAGCCTACCCATAGCAAAGGCAGCTCGGTCGCGAGCTGCTTTGATGTGCGCCGCGAAAGACAGGTGGTTGTCAAGTAAGACTCCTAAGTACTTGGCTTGCTTCTCCCAAGGGATAGGCTTACCGTACATAGTGATCGGGCTGAGCGCGGGTGGCTTATTCTTACGCGGTTTAGAGAAAAGAACTGCCTGGCTCTTGTCGGGGTTCACCTCGATTCTCCATTTCCGGAACCAACCGCCTAAGACGTTGGCTGAGGTTTGAAGGGTGCTGTAAATAGCGTCGTGACTACGGCCAGTGTAATAGATGGCCGTGTCGTCCGCGAACAGGGCTAACTGTGCCTTCTTGCTCTTGGGGATGTCACTGGTGAACAGAGTAAAGATAAGGGGAGAGAGCGGGGAGCCCTGAGGGACTCCGGCTCGAATGGGGTGGGAGGAAGACAGTGCCTTCCCGATGCGATAGCGGAAGGTGCGATCCGACAAAAAGTCTCGTAAGATGAGCACGAGACGGTCTGGCACTCCCAGTTTGTACAACTTGTATAATAAGCCGTTGTGCCAGACTTTGTCGAATGCCTTTGCTATGTCGAAAAACAATACACCCGTCATCGCTCCACGCTGGAAGCCAGCGCTCAAGTGTTCTACGATGCGGTGGGCCTGTTGAATGCAAGAGTGTCCGGTCCTGAAGCCGAACTGTTCGTTGGGGATGAGACTCTTAGCCTCGGCGAAGTCTTTGAGTCGCTTATACATAAGTCTCTCGTAGATTTTTCCGAGTGCATTCAGGAGACTGATAGGTCTGTAGCTCGAAGGCTCAGACTTGGGTTTGCCTGGCTTCGCGAAACCGATGACCGTGGCCTCTTTCCATATTCGGGGAAACGCGTTGTTGCTCAGGGCGCCATTGAAGATGGCCGCCATTAACACGACGAGCTGAGCGGGGAGGAGTTTGAACACCCTATTGGTGATTCCGTCGGAGCCGGGTGCTTTCCGCGGTTGAAGTTTGTTAATGATGTCTTGCACTTCGTCAGCTGTGACCGGAGGCAGAGGATCATCAGGGTCTTCTTCGGGGGGCAGGGCGGTTCTACGTTCGACGAATGCGTTCACCTCATCGAGATGTCGCTTGTCTACTGGTTGAGAGCTGGGGGAGCACTGGGACTCCAGGCTGTCGGCTAGGCATTCGGCCTTCTCAGAGTCGTCGAATGCGACGCTCTTATCGGGTCGGGTGAGGGGAGGCATCGAAGCCTCTTCGGTAGAGCGCAACTTGCGTTGCAGCTGCCAGAAGGCTAGGTGGGTAGGCTCGAGTTCGCTTAGCGTTTTGTCCCATTGATTATTACGAAGCTCACTGGTGCGATCCTTTACAGCACGCTGTAAATTACGCATGTGGGCTTTGTTTGCCTCGCAGGGAAAGCTGCTGTAGGCACGGATGGCCGCGTTCTTTTCGGTTATCAGTTCACGTACGTCAGCGGGTAGTATCCAGCGTTGATCGCTCATTGCTGGGACTTCCCGTGAGCAGTCCTTCAGTACGGATTGCACGTGTTCTGTAAACGAGTTGATGGCGGCCGTCGTGTCTGCGACTGAGACTATGTGGTCGGGGATGGCCTCCAGGTGAGGCGACGTGGTGGATTTCAGCTTTTCGCTGACTTTCCTCCAGTCGGTTATCACTTGGGTCGGCGGGGGCTGGCTGGGGCCAGAAGGACCCGAGCGGGGAACTAAGTGCATGAGCACTGGTCGATGGTCTGAGTTAAGCTCATGTAAAGTCTCGATAGAATGCAACTTAAGGTTGACATTCTTGAGTAGCGCTATGTCGAGAACGTCCGGACGTTGGTCGGGGTCGTGGGGATAGTGGGTGTGCTCCATAGGAGCGATGGGATCGAAGTTGAGGGACTCGCCCAGGTTATACAAGTGACGTCCTCTGGCAGAGGTCGTCGTGCTGTTCCAGGCGGGGTGTTTGGCGTTGAGGTCGCCCGCTATGATAACGGAGTCGCTCAAGCCGAAGAGGACGGCAAGGTCTTTGGTGAATAGAGTGTGCTCCTCGGACGTTCCGCCGGGAGGGATGTACGCAGAGGCGATCGTGATCGGTTGATGGCTGGTCATGCCTAGTCGACACACTGAGGTCTCGAGTTGAGACTCCATGGGAGGGGGATCTAAGGGGATGCAGTGCAGTTCTTTTCTATAATAGATTAGAGTACCGCCCTTGTGGCAGCGTGACCGATCGTTGCGAACTATGCGATAGTTGGCAATTCTCGGATCGCGGTGACTGGGCTTGAGGAAGGTCTCCTGTACGAGGAGGTGGCGATCTCATCACGCTGGCCTCTAATGCCATTGGCATTAAAGTACCCTAATTTTAGGGATCGGGGTTTGGTGCACGTTAATCTCGTATTATCCATTGGAGTTAGTCAAGATTAAGGTTGCGGAGGAGGTCGCCTAACTTGAGTAGGGACTTGAGGATAATTTTTAGTTTATCGCCACCAGTGTTAGTCGCCCTGAGATCAGCCGCCATGCGGTCTGCTTCGGGGGTGACTAACTCTGCTAGCGTTTCTAAAATTACGTTGTGAGAGGGGTCCACGGCCGCGAGGCCGGGTGGCGTGGGACGAGCGGGCGCCGGTGCGCTCGCTTGGGCCGGGGGAGTGGGGATAGGGGCATCTAGTAGCCCGGGGATGGGGCTGGACTTGGCTTTGCTGAGTGCCGGGAAGGCTCTCTGGTGGTTCAGCGTGGTCCAGGGAGAGGGCCTCTGAGGGCTGAGTCTCTCCGGCATCTGGGCAGAGGGTAGCCTCACCGATGGGCTTTCTCTTTGCTGACGGGCGCTTGCACGCTTCACTAGGTTAGAGGAGGAGCCTTTGGGGGCTTTCGAGCAGCCGCGGTAGTTGGCCGTGTGGCCCGACTGGCCGCAAAGCACACAGCTCGGTGGCTCCGTGCAAAGCGATTTGTCTTTGGGACGGGGGCAGTCTGCCGTGCCATGGTCGCCTAGACACTTTACGCATCTGTGCGGCGCATGGCAGTTGGCTTGGCTGTGTCCATACATCTGGCAGCGGTGGCATTGCCCGACTACGCTTGAGCGGTAGGGCTTCTCTATTGTGATGCCTGTGAGTGAGCATACCGACTTCACTTTGAAGATCGGGTGGTGACCTTCTACTGGGTCACAGATGACCAGTACCATATCGTACTGGTCTCCGCCTCTCGCCTTATGAAGGCGGTGGACGGCTGAGACCGGGATGTCTTGGCCTTGGAGGTCATTGAGGATGTCCTCCGTGGGGATTTCCTTCGGGATCCGCCTGATCACCACGCGGGTGGGCTTCTCCTCTGGAAGGGAGTAGGTATGGAAGGCTATGTGCCTTCCGATCAGCTGGCGGGTAAGTTCCCTAAAGTCCGTGGTCGTAGGAACCACTACTTTGATTCCCTGCTGTGTGCTTTTTGCGCTTGTATATTGTATGCGGCGCTCATTACACATTTTGGACACATCTGTCCATTTCCCTTTGTCCTGAATGAACAACGGGGGAGGGGGCTTCAGCTTCTTTGAAGAAGCGGCTGAAGGTTTAGTCATTAGTCATTTATTCATTAACAATAATTTGCATTTGAATTTACACAGTATTACAATCATCTTATAATTAAATAGTTATTATGAAGTTAAAAATAAATATATAAATTAATGAATTATAAAATGAATACAGTCATAATTAACATTTTGGCATCAATTACATTTAAAACAGCATTATCAGTATAATATAAATTAAATAAATTGGTCAATATTTTTTAAAATAACAATTTATCACAATAATACATAAACATCATTCGTGGATTACAATTTATAGTTCTTCGACATCATAGAGACACTTGTTCAATAGAAATTTTTTCAAATTACTTTTAAAAGAGCTAGTGTACACAATGCTTTTTATGTCTAAAGGCATCCTGTTAAATAATTTCACAGCCTGGTATCGCGGACTGTGTTTAACAATTCTAAAATTAGCGTTTCTTATATTTTGCTTTAAGTCTTGTCTACGAGACCCTTCTCTAATGTGTCGTTCTTCAGATGTCTCATAATCTTGCATGTTAGTCGCCATATTAATTAACAGTACAAGTACATAAATACTTGGTACTGTAAGTATACCTAAATTAATAAAGTGTTGACGACAACTCTCCCTTTGTGAGATGCGAACCATGGTACGGATTGCCCGTTTTTGTAAAACGAAAGCTCTTTTAATGTTGTAGTCATAACTATTTCCCCAATGAAGGATACTATATCTAATTTTAGACTCCACTAATGCAAAATAAACCATTTTCAGTTGTTCTAAACTTATATCATTTCTTAGAGTTCGTAGAGCATAACATGCAGATGATACCGACGCATCAATTGCCTTTCTGGTTTCCAGTTTAGCAGTCGGTCTATATGTATACCCAAGAATTTTACATCGTCAACGAGCTCAATTTCGTCTTCATTCAAGGCAACCTTTAAGTCGTCCCTATTACGGGCTGTCGTTTTAAATAACATTATTTTGGTCTTCTTACTATTTATTAATAATTTATTTGCTGTAAACCACACATGAAATGCTTGTAATGTGGCGTTCACCCTTTCTGTCAATGTTCCTATGTCATTAGCTGCCACTATGGCGTTTGTGTCATCTGCAAAAATTACAACTTCGATGTCCATGTCTGATAAAATTGAATTTATATAATTGATCAAGTCATTAATAAATAAAATAAATAAGATAGGTCCTAAAATAGATCCTTGTGGGACACCCGTCGTTATGGTTACAATTGGGGATTTATAAACGTTTTTACGGCCACTTTGTGTTTTGTCAATTTGAACATACATTTTTCTATTTTTTAAGTAGGATGAGAACAGTTGTAAAGCTTTACCTCTCACTCCGTAATGCCTCATTTTAGCCAAAAGTAAGTCATGGTCAATTGTGTCAAATGCGGAGCTTAAGTCTAGAAAAATCCCCGCAACTTTCATTTTATTGTTAATCTTTTTAGTGACATCATCCAGCAAAGTATATATGGCATCTGAGGTGCCGACACCCTTCTGGTACCCAAATTGTCTTCTATCTAACACTTTGTTCACGCGCAAGTGAGTTAAAAGTCGACTTTTAAGGACCTTCTCAAATATTTTTGACAGGACTGGTAATAAAGAAATAGGCCTGTAATTTTTTGGATCAGTTTTGCTGCCCTTTTTATAAATAGGTATTACTTTAGCCTTAGGGCTGACTGGCCTACTGGTATGAGCAGCGGCGGACGTAGGTAAGGGGACCGGGGAGTTGGGACGGGAGGCCGCGTGAGAGGGGGCATAAGGGAGCGCGACGATCTTTTTGGTCATGGCGGCCTGGGAATTTTTGCCCTTCTTCCTCTTGCCCTTTCCGACGACTTGATAGTCGTCTTCAGAGGATGAGGAGGCAGAGCACGCGTCTAAAATTGACTCTGAGTCGGAGATTGGCTCAGTTGTGTCCATGTTCTCGGAAACGGGAACAATGGACTCAGGTTCGGACTGATCCTTTGTTTGCGAAACAAAAGGTTTCGAAACAATGGGTCTCGGTTTAGCCGGAATCGCGGCGGTGACGGATGACGGTAAGCCTTTGTCCATGTTCTCGGAAACGGGAACAATGGACGCAGGTGCGGGCTGGACCTTTGTTTGCGAAACAAAGGGTTTCACAAGAATGGGTCTTGGGGTGGCCTTAATCGCGGCGGCGACGGCTGGCGGTAAGCCTCTGTCGGCAGGTGGCGGCGACAAAGGGCTCTCGAGCGCGTCACTGAAGTCAGTGACGGCAATACTGGGTTGCTGCAAGGCAGCGACATCGGACCCATATTTCTTTAAAAAATCTGGGTCTTTCAGGACAACGCTTTTGAAAAACGCAAAAAGGCGTTCCTCATCCGCATCAAGGGCCATATTATCTGCTAAGAGTTAGCAAACATTTGAGTGAAGCTCAGCGCGCCTAACAACCTAATTCCTTGCACAATTATGTAGGGAATTTACTGGGTCCAGCGACTCACCCGCTTCAACCTTCCCGCAGCCACAGTCCGAGGGTCCGGGCTTGGTAGCAACTCCAACTCCAGTCCAGGGAACTTTGCTTTCAGGAACTTGTTGAAACGGGAAACACTAGCACAGTAAATCGGCGGCGCACACGTTCGCGACGGAGCCCAATTTTTTCACCTAGACCCTGAAGGGGTTAGGCGGGAGGATTGGGTCACCACCCTCTCTTGGTTTCGTTGGCACCGTTAGGTTTCCCACCAAGAACCTCGAAACTGAGGACTTTTCCCTGATGGGGCAAAGGAAGTTAAATCGGAATAATATCCGAAGCAAAATGAGCAAGTGGTGTCTTAATAAAAAGACAACAATTGTTCGGGGGTGTAGTCAAGGGACTGATGACGTCACGACACTGGGAAGCGACGAACCGATGACACACACTGATAGCGAGCGGGAATGCGAGCAGGTAGCGGCACGTCCGTACGCGGCGGCGGTCAGGCGGAGAATGTCACGAGACCTCGCGAGAAATCGCTACGCCCCCGCAGAGGGGCGCGGCTGGCGGGATATGGGTCTAGACCCTTGCCCCGCGGTATCGTAAAATGTGCCCGTAAATACGGGCACCTCGTCTTGTTGCCTGTATAGGCTCGGTGGGGGCGAGCGCGTGTAAAGTGCGCGACTCGCCAATGTGTGGTTGTCATTTTGTCCGGTAGGAGGCGCCAGCGGCGCTGGGCGCTGCGCGCTTAGCTACGGTGAAACTTTACCGTAGCGAGCGCCGCTTTCTTCACGCCACCTCGGCGGTCTGTCACCGCCAGGTGAGACCTCCGGTTGCCCGGAGGAGGCCCAGCGGATGACGAACAGCGACGGAGGTGACTTTGTTGGCGCATCCTACCGCTGAGGATGTTGGCCCCCGTCTGCAGACGCTTTCAGAGCTAGCCGATCACGCTCCAGACTAGGGGCCGTAGTGTATGAATTTGAGCGGCAATGTACTGTGTAACGCCGCTCATGTAAGCGAACGAATAGCTGGCCCGCGCCGCTCCTTCGTCGCGTGAGTTCAGATGAATGTAGAGTGAAGGTTGTCTGTTCAGTGCGCGTCGCGCCTATATTAACTTAGAACGCGACGTGCATCGAATGAATTTTGTGTGTGTGGAGTCGTAATTGTTTGGGTAGGTCGCGTGTAGACTGGGACGACCTACCCGGGGGAGTCAGTCCGGGGGGGGGGAAATCACGTCCGCAGGCACTAGGTCGCGCGGGAGACGACGTGTGCGGCCGGCGCGCCCCGCGTCCGGCGGGCGTGTGTGCCATGGCGCTATCTGCGTCAGATGGGGCCAGGCAGAGGCGTCGGCACGCGAGAACATGTTGGACGCGAGGCGGCTACAGAAGTCGTCCAGGCTCTCAATCTTCATGTCCCGCTGTATGGTGGCGTTCCTCACGAAGCGAGGTGCGGCGACGATGGCCCGCAGCGCAAGACTTTGTTGCGCGCGGAGAGACTTCTTAGTGGTCTCGCTCGTGAGGGCGAGCCACGCTGGGGCGGCGTACGTGATGAGGGGGCGGATGTACGTTTTGTACACGCCCAGCTTGGCACGCAGCGGGAGGCGGGACGAGAGCACTGGACGAAGCTGGAAGCGGGCATTCCTGCATTTCGCGATAGTGCTACGGACGTGACTTACCATGGAGAGCCGTCGGTCGATGGTGACGCCCAGGTACTTGGCCCGGGGCGACCATGCGACGTCGACTCCTTGCAGTGTTAGGGGTGGTGGGAGCTTCTGCGTGCCGCCGGTTACCAGCGCCTGCGTCTTACCCACGTTCACCGACAACCTCCACTTGGACAACCAGTCTGGGAGTAGGTCAAGCACGCGCTGCATCTTGACGGCCGCGTGCCGCGCGTTAAGCGAAGTCGCTATGTACGCGGCGTCGTCGGCGTACAGCGCGAGCGTGGTGTCAGGAGTAGTAGGGATGTCGTCGGTGTAACATGAGTAACAGTGCGGAGAGACGCAGCTACCTTACGGCACTCCTGCGGCTATCGAGCGGGCGCCCGATAGCGCTCCGTCGACCACCACCCTGAAAGTCCTATCACACAGGAAGGAGGAAACCACCCTTACCAAGCGACGGGGCGTGCCTGCCTGTGCCATCTTGTACAACAAGCCGGCATGCCAGACCCGATCAAACGCCTTTTCCATGTCGAGGAATACTGCTACTGCTTGCTCTTTCTTGTTGAGAGCCGCGGCGAGCAGATGCAGTACCCTCGACAACTGGAGCGTCGTAGAGTGTTCGGACCGGAACCCGAACTGCTCCGCTCGTGGGGTGAAATGTTGGGTAAGGTGTCGCAGCAGGAGTTGCTCAAACACCTTGGAGGTAGTGGAGAGAAGAGTAATGGGCCGATAGCTCTCCGGCTTCAGCACATTCTTGTTCGCCTTGGGCAGCATTATGACGCGCCCTTCCTTCCACGAGTTAGGGAAGGCGCCCGTGCGCAGTATGCCCGTGTACAGGCGCGCCAGCGCCGCTACCGTGCGGTAGGGCAGGTGGCGCAGCGCTGCGTTGGTCACACCGTCGGCCCCGGGTGCCTTCTTCAACTTCGTTTTAAGGATGGCGCGTCTGACTGCGCAAGGCGAGAAGAAGATTGGGTCCTCTTCGGAGGCTATCGGCGTCGAGAAGTACTCTCCAAGGTGCCTCTCGACTGCTGCGATGTGCTCGGTGTCGGCAGTCGGGTTCGGTACGAATTGACGCTCCAGGTGCTCGGCGAAGATCTCCGCGCGGTCTGGCGCGGTGTATCTTGGTGCCCCGTCGCTGTGGAGTAGCGGACGAACCGGGGCCGGGGTACTCGTCAGCTGACGACACAGCTTGTGTAGAGACGCCCAGTCTCCTTCTGCGGCGTCAATACACTCCTCCCAGCCCTCGGCGTTGAGCTCCTGTAGCTTGGCCCTTACCTTCTCCGCGTGGCGGTTGAGGTCGCGCTTGTCGCGCGGGCAGCCTGACGCTTGCCACCGCCTGCGGAGGCGCCGCCTATGGGCGACCATCTGCTGGGGGTGGATGGGCAGAGGCTTGTAAAGAGGCCCCTGCGGCTGCGTGATAATGGTAGTCGCCTCATCATAGGCGCGCCTAATGCAGGCGGTGATTTCGTCGGCTAGCCCGTCGACGTCCGCGGCGGCGGCGATGGGCCAAGCTGGAGTGGTGGTTTCCATCACTTCCACGAACTTTGTCCAGTCCGTTTTACGACGTGGCGCTGGAGGAGATAGTCTCGTTGGCATTCCGGACAGGACGACGAGCACAGGTTGATGATCCGACTGAAACTCGTCGTCAATAACTTGCTGGGCGATCTGGCCTCCCAGGCCCTTGTGGATTATGATGTCCAGCACGTCAGGTTGATGTGTCTGGCTTCCTGGGTAGTGGGTGGGCGTTTGTGGGCCGGACACCATGTATCCACGGGCCTCTGCATCTGCGAAGAGCCGCCTCCCCCCGGTATTCGTGCACCGACTGTTCCAAGCCGGGTTTTTAAGATTCATGTCGCCGGCGAGGATTGTCGCGTGCGGCGCTTGAAAGAGTAGCGCCCGGAGCTCCGCAACGTCAAGCGGGGCCCCGGGCGGGCAGTAGCAAGAGTAGATGTCAATATCCTCGCCAGCGACGTGCAGCTGGGCACCTAATGCGTAGAAAGTGCCCAGTGACGTCGGAGGGAGTGGCTGGTGCACGACTCTCCGTCTTATCAACACCGCCAGACCGCGGTAGATTATGCCAGACGGAGACTTCTCATCCTTCCTGTAAATGACGTATCCTGGGAACTTGGGCCTGTCAGCAGGCCCCAGGAGCGTTTCACTGATGAGCGCCACGTCGATGCGTTGTTCCCTGAGGAGGAGGCGGAGTGGGGCAACCTTATTCCTGAGGCCGCGGGCATTCCAATGCAATATCCTCAACGGGCTATCCATGGAATAGTTGTAAAAGCTGTGCGAGCCCGTCGAGGATAACTAGCTCCGCGTCCTCGCCCTGCCTTATGGCCTTAATAAGGTCCATTAGGAGGTTGATGGCGCAGGCGGTTATCTCCCTTGTTGGGACGGCGCGACGCTGTTGTCGGTCTTTCTCTCGGGCGCCGGCTTGCGGCTGGGCAGTGCTAGTCGCCGCCGCTGTTTGAACGGCGGCTATAGCCGTGTCTGTGGGTGGGGCGGGTTTTCCCGCCCGCTTCCCCTTCTTCTTGCCGGCGCCTGTAATAGCGTCGGTTGGTGCGGCGTTCCTGGCCGTCGTGGGCGCCTGAGTCGACGCCTGCGCCGGTACTGGGCCCGGATCTGGCCTAGGTTGCGGCGCGGGAGACTGAGGCTTTTTTCCCCTCTTATTCTTCTTCCCGCGCGGCCTCTTCCTCCGCCTCGAGGCGGGAGCGTCTTGGTTGGTGTTGGGCCCGTTCGCTGCCGCCATGAGCGACACGCTGGGGGCCTCGCGGTCCTCCGCGTTGGGTTCCTTAGTGGCCCTTTCTCGTCGCTGTTGCGACATGGCGACAGTGCCCGCTCTCTTGTTCCGGAGTTCTCTCCTGAACACCGGGCACCCGCTGCTGGACGCCGGATGGCCACCTGCACAGTTCACGCAAGTGGCCGTCTCAGTCCGTGGGCGTGGGCAGTCTCGGGCTGCGTGGTTTAGTCCGCAACGCACGCATGCGAGCGGGCGGTGGCATTGGTGCGAGCTATGACGAAATTGCTGGCACCGATGGCACTGGGCGGGCCCTTGTTTGCTCCGCCAGGCATCTATACGTACCCCACGCATGCACATGAGCGTGGTGGTATCGTAGATCGTTCGGATCTCTGGCTGCCTCTTGAGGACCACGTAGAATAAGCAGCCGGGTCGTCCGCCGCGCGCTTTAATATTGCGTACGTACTCCGGCTCGTATCCTAGAGTCCTCAGTTCCTCCTCTATGTCGGCAGGGTCGGTGTCCGCCGGCAGCCCTCGGATGGCCACTTTAAGGCTACGCTCCGCTGGTAGAGAGTACGAGAACCAGCTAAGGCCCTCCGACCTCTCTAGGTCGGTGAGGTACCTCTGTACCACCCTATACTCTTCCTCAGTTTCGGGCATGAATCTTATTCCTCCCTGATAAGGTCGAGCATTCGGAGGGTGGCCCAGTTTGGCCCTCACGGCCCTGAAGTGGAGGGCCCAGTTGGGCATCTTCTCCACTACCAGCGGCGGGTAGCGTGGCCGGTCTCTCTCCTTCTTCTTGGCAGCTGCGTCTGCGCTCGTGCCTTGTGCAGGGGCTGCGGCGGCGGCTGTCGTGCTAGGGGTCGTGTTGAGAGCACGACCAGAGTCTTGTCCGGTGGGCGAACGGCGGGCCGCCTCGGCGAAAGTCGGCGATCCGACCCCGGCTCTACCACGCGGGACGCGCTGTGGGAGCGGGGAGTCGGGGCAGACACGCTTCGCCTCTTCGATGGCCTCATCGTCCGAGCTGCGTGGGCGGCGCTGGGCACGAGACTCAAGAGAGAATTCGTACCCGAACGCCACTGTATTGTCCGGGGTTTTAATTAGGGAGGTAGGGGCACCTACCTCAGAGTCGTCTTCGTCCGATGCGTCCATGTCGCTGCCCTCCCTTGAGAAACATGGCGACATGGGTGCGGGCGAGTCTTGAGCTGCGCTGCGTGGTGGAGGCGGCGACATCGGTCCCTGCGCGCTCGTTGCTGCGGTGGCTGAGCCTGCCAGCATGCGGTGAGGTGCGGGTGATGCGGTGCGCCCAGCTCTGGAAGCGGAGGCGGCTGCGGCGGGCCGTACGTGCGTGGGCGATCGCGCGGCAGGGCGCGGGGCGGCAGGTACGGCCTGGGTATCGGCGGCGGTGGTGGGACGCGCGGAGCGCGTGCTTGCGGCGCGGGGCGCATGCGTCGCGGTCGCCCGGTCCGCCTGCGCTGGACGCAGGGGGGGGGCGACGGCGCGAGCAGCGGGCGCGCGGCTGCTGAGTCCGGGAGGGCCCGGGGCCTGGGTAGGCACGGGTCGGAACGCCGGCGGACGTACAGGGACCGCCGGGGTGCGCACAGACGGTGGTGTCGTCATGCTGATGTTAGAGCCGGGGCTGCGTCGCGGCATTGGCGAGGGAGGCGAGGTAGGGAACGGCCTCCTTTCCGCTGCGTCGATGTTGGCAGCAGTGGATGTCGCGCCGGGCGTCGGGCTCCCGATGATCGGTAGCGACGGTGCCCGGTCCCCCTTGGGGTTGGATTGAGGCGGCGGAGTCTTCTTCGGCATTGTTAGGGTGTGGCTAAACCGCAACCGCTACGGTGCCGATGCACCGGGCAGTACGGAAGCACCCGCTGCGCACCCACAGGCACTAGGTACCCATGGGTACCCAACAGATACCTCTACGCAACGAAAATATAAAAGTGCGGTTCGGGCGGTGAACTAATAAAATTAAAAATGCGACTACCTTCAACTTTGTTGATAAAGAGTTGGACGCGGACCGATCACCGCCCTGCGCCAGAGGTGGCGCAGGGGACTTCGCTGGCGGCCAACGGAGGCCTGCTCGAGCGTGGTCGGGGATAGTTCGCGGCGCACTTTGCAAACTAAATTAGCGTGGATAAGCCACAAGCCAATCCTGTCACGAGACCGTCACTGAAGACGATGTTTATACTGAATCAGGCGTGTGGGTGCCAACGTACTCACACAAGGCTTCGCCGAGCAAAATTAACCATTCAACGTCACACCAATTTTGAATTTTAACAAACGCATTTATATGCATGAGGTGTAAGATTTTCATCGAATCCGTCGTCTTTTCCTTTATTTATGAACCTCACGTTGTCGTATTATGAGTTATAAACGTTTTTATGTTTGAACGCCGTTTGCCTTGATGTACTACGGAGGCTGAGTGAAAATGATCTGTCGCTATTCAAGGCTGCACCGCGTTGATAGGCACCCGTATGAAGTGTCATTTCTGGTGTAGCATGTTGTGAGATGGTGAATTTATCACTGGCTTCGATGATTGAGAAATATGGAAGGGGTACTTTGCTAGAAGTTTATTCTGATTGACTGTAACTTCGTGGGGTATTATTTTTTTCATGACAGTATTGAAAATGAAATGCAATGACTACCAAAGACTCTTGGCTTGATGGTTTCACGTATGATAAACGTAATACGCTTCCATACTGCTAAAATCAAAATAATGATTTCGAGAGTTGTATAATAAAATCAGTCAAAGTAAAAATAATAAGTTTCCCAATGAGAATGCAACCATTCCGAACGAATCAGATCTCAGTAATAGCCCATAAAACGCTAAGATGGAGATGAGATAATGAAATCATCCAAATAAATCAATATCAAATTCTTATTTTCTCACTTTCTCCGACTTCAGATTCGTAATATCGCGCCTAAGCCGGCATTGTTACAGTTAATAATCGTATTATTGGACCCATAAAATTTTATGTTAACTATTATCGTTTGATTCGATGGTTGAAGGGGCATCTCCACTTGTGTCATTATATCCTGGTATTCGTTATACGCACAAAGAATTTGGAGCTAATATTATGGCGAAATTCGTCCTAAATATTCTGAGAATGTTCTTATCAAGTATTAGGTATCCCTTGGAAGATCTTCTAAAGTTTGTTCCCGGCTATTCCAGATTTTCTTCCCCATATTAGACGGAATGAAGTTTTTTTTCTGATGTTCTTATTATACGTTCCCGACTCTATTGGTCTAGATTTCTATCAGATTTTAAAACTTTTTCTCAGTAAAAACTAATCGTATTGATTCTGGTGCCTGTGATGTCTTTAGTAGAAAGTTTCTACTTGCGTCATAATATTATCATGCAGATTAAATGCAAAATTGAATGCTTTTTTTTTTTGGTTAATTTTTTTAAAATTATTCGAATTCGGAAAACATCTTGTGGAAACCGGCATGTCCTAGAACTAAAAATTCGAAGACATGTGACATCTACCAACCCGCACTGGGCCCGGGTGGTGGATTACAGCCCACTCCCTCTCATAGAGAGGAGGCCTATGTACCAGCAGTGGGAACATTGTAGGCTGATGATGATGATGATGATGATGATGATTCACGAATTCAAGTCACTGCGTGTCAGCATAATTATCGAAATGCGGAGGCGTGGAAAATTAGGAAATGGGTCAAATGAACCAGGTCAAATTAACACAGCAGTATATGAGCATTATGAACAACGTAAATAATTACGACTACGTCTTAAACAGGGCCAAGAAACAAAAGGTTACTGAATTTTGAAACAATGCTTTTAGAGAAGAATTAAGAACAATGGTGGTAAAAAAATTATTTCAAATAAACACGGCTTATGCCCGATTCACATTATTCCAGTCCAGAGAGAAATGCTACTGGAATAATGTGAATTAACACTGGAATGTACACATTCTAGTGAGCGATCCAGTCCTGTGACGAGATTGACGGTCTACTTTCATTCCTGCTCGCCCATTCCAGCACCATTGGAATAGTGTAGGTCGCCAATCCAGTGCTGTATTAAACGTTTAACAGTGAACACGCGTTGTTGTCTCTTTTGAATAGGTACGTTTTTTTGTAAATTCTTATAATAAAATAAAATATTGACTGGAATAAAGTAGACTCTAAGATCCAGCTCAGCACTGAGCTGGATTACTGGAATGGAATAATGTGAACCGAGCATTTGTTAAAATAATGCTGTAGTCTTTTATACCAGATATAGAACCTATTCGGCACGAATTCGGCTAAATGCTGACTTTTTTAAGAGTGTTTAGTTCTTATTGTTGTTTATTTATTCATATAAAACGTGCTTGTTAGTGAACCTAAGTTTTCTACTACTTTTTTTGTTTCTATCCGTGAGAACCTGTAATTTTCTCATATTCAATTGTTATCTATCTGTTATAGCTGTTGGTACTCCTATGATTAAATAAATAAATAAATAACTGACTGTTTTTCTGTGTTTGTGTTTTTCCTTATATTTATTTAAACGACGTATTTCTAAAATTACCCTTAAAATTTTCCACAAACCCCATAATATTTGATACGCCACAAAATTCACGGCAACACCCTTTATTCATCAAAAATAATTCACTAAACACTTCAGCGTGCGAGAGAATGAAAAAAAAAGTCAACTTTTGCTCCTTGAATATAATAAGTATGACTTCAGTACTATTGTGAAGAAACTCATTTATGTTTGCACTGCAGACACTTCGGTCGTCACTATTAAGACTTGTGAAGAAGATAAGAAAGATGTCTGGATGCTACTAGACGAACTCGGATGTTGTTTTACTTTAAATGATTTTGAAGATACTGATCTTGAAGCTGGTCCAACATTGTTTTGAGGCGAATACGAGTATAAAGAATTTGTCTAAGGAACAATGATTTAGGAACTGTCAATGTCAGTGGGTGCCTTCAGTTTCGTAAGTTTATACGGAATCAAGACTAGACTTTAGATGACTACAAGTGTGCCAGAGTAAGTACAGTTATCACTTATTCCAGTGCGCGGAGAAGGTAGGTTGATTTTTGGTACTTGAATCATAAATGCACACAGAAAGAATAACATGGATAGGCTATTTTTCCGGAAAGTAATTCCGGCACTTTCGGATTCAATTAAATATTGTTAATGTTGGTAGTGACATTATTAATACTCAATTCACAATTTAAAGGAAGTTATCAAAACTAAATTAATTTATTATTTATCTACTGAATAATAAAAACAATCGAATTCAGCTTCGATCAATAATAGAACTAGATTAAGGATCAGAAACAAAAATTAATCGCTAAAGTGTCCACGTTTGCACACACGTAAACATCTATATTTCATAGAAAAAAGTTTAATAATATTAACAACTTCAGTTTATTATAAACCATAACACCCTCACATAAAGTTTAATAACAATTGCAAAAGATATTTATTTAAGTCCTTTCATCGGAGAAAGCTAAAAGGCAATAAATTTAAAACGTCGCTTGAAAATAAAAAGTCATGAGTACAAAAATATTTATTCTAAAATGTATCTTAAAATCTAAGTGACAAGGTTAAAAAAATTACGTTGACAATTTCGTGCTTACACTAATTTAGAACTAGACGTATTTCTTGGTATTACATTTCAATGCTCAGAACACAGTAAGTATTGAAAGACGTAGAGTTGCAGAATATAATTTTTTAGGCCAAGGCTCGTTTTGTACGGTGGCAATTTTTTTTAAAAAGTAGTAGACTAAGTAGTAGGTACTATTTTTAACCGACTTTAAAAAAAGGAGGTTGTCCATTCGACTATATTTTGTTTGTTTGTCCACCTATTTCTCCACCAATAATTGTAAACCGATGTTAAAAATTCTTTTTTTTATTCTAAAGCATATACTCTTGTGGTGGTCCCGTTGTCACCAAGTCCTAGAGAAATCGAGGCAACCCTCAAATTATATAGGTGCATACAATATTTTTCATGATCTAACGAGGCTCGTCACGTATTCCTGTGGTATCATCAGAACTTAAACTTGTTGAACCTGTAAAGAAACAGGCGCGGTTTATTGAATACAGTTTTAAAGTATTTCATGAAAATACCTACAGGTACTTATAGTTTTCTTCCGATAAAGATTTTTGTAATCTATTTGCGTGTTCCCAGTTATGTCCACACTATTAAAATAAATTGAACATATTCTCGAATGTTTATAAGGTTTATGTATTCTGCACATCGAAATGGTTCGCTAGAAAATCTATAAACAAAAATAATATATAAAATAACAACACTACTCCATGTATTGCCGGTTCCAAAACAGTCGATGTTTGTAACAATAGTTGGTGCGTTGTTGCAAACATTGGCCAAACATCAAAATATTAGCTAACTTAATTATTTTTACTATTTATCCTGTTTTTATTTCACGAAAAAACACTTAAATAATATAAACTTACCGAAATAAAAAAATCCTTCCAAAATCGTGGTTTTACGGTGGTTATTTTCACAGTTTTAAAACGCGCACTACGGCATCTCGACGTCTTAACGTTGGCTATGCTTGGACAATACTAATTTGAAATAAGACCACAAAATTATTTGTTGTCTTATTTTTCGTGCCGTTTTTGAAGCGCTAATCGGGAATCTAGTACTATTATTGATCGAAGGAATTCAGATCGAAGCATTAATATACATTATATTTTGCATTTTTATGGCCACAACTTTTTATAAATTGCTGCACTTAATTCAACCAATTCCGGAGGAATGTCCATATTAATATATACGTTTCGGATCACTGGTTATCACATTATAAATCATGATCAGTATTTTTAAAATAGGAAGGCCAAATATCGATCGGATTGTGTGACGAATGATATGAAAGCAGAATGAGTGTACTGTAACCTTTTTTTATGGCAATAAAGTTTATTTTATTTTTTATTATTTATTTATGAGTAAATGACAGCGTAAAATTTGACAGGGAAGAATAAAGGAAAAACAAGTTGCACCGACCTCAAGTAAAATGAGACAAGAGCAAGAAGATCAGTCATCATACAGTTGTTACAAAAGCACAGAGAACGCTGCTGCCCATTCTCTGGCAAGTCCCTTAGTCGTCTCTTACGATACCCACGGGAAGATATGGGGTGGTGCTATTCTATAAGTCACACCATACAGAACACACAGAACATAGAGAAGACCAGTATTGTGTTCAAAATGGTATATATGCAAACAAACTGCAAAAGTAAGAAATAATTAACTAAACCAGACAACAATAAAGAAGCAACCACAAAGAGGCAACCACATAACTAAATTATCGCTCATAAGCATAAAACGCGACAAATTCTCGACTTTCAACGCCATAGTAACGGTCCGCCACTTGAGGACGCCATCTCTTTTAGCACGGTTATTACACATGACACGCTACGCTTAGCATAAGTCCCGAGCTGCCACCCTCTAATTTTATTTAGCATATGAAATTTTATCTCCAACACATCAAAGGGACTTTGAAGTAACTTTGAAATTTTGTCGCGTCTCCTCAGCTGATTGTTTTCGCGTATATTTTTTGGGACTTTTAGTTCGCCATGAGGGCTTTAATGAGGCAATGTTTTGTGAGTATTTTTAATCCTCTCCTTGTCGCATGTTGAGCTTTTAGCGGTCGTTTTACAAAGGGGTTGCATTTGTCATTATAAATCAAAGGGTTCGTTTTTTAACGCGCTTAATTCAGTTCACCTGAAATTTAAGCTTGCGGATATTCTGGTGGTTAATTAAATGTTCTGTTCTATAGATCTTTATCCTCATTTTTGTAAAAACAGCTACTTCTACAATAATTATATTTAAATCATGTTATGTTGCTTGGTGCTTTAACGGGACCACCGCATTTTGTGTATAAGCTGTCACTAGTACAACAGAAGCAGTTTGGTAAACCTACACATAAAATAACTTCACGCCTTGCATTCCCCGAAGGGTTAGGCAGAGGTATACATCATCAGCCTATAATGGTCCTATTCCAGGGACACAGGCCTCCTCTCTATGACAGGGATTGGGCTGTAATCCACCATGCGGGCCCAGTGCGGGATGTAGATGTCACATGTCTTCGAATTTGTTTAGTTCTAGGACATGCCGGTTTCCTTAGATGTTTTCCTTGCGGCGTTGATGAAATAAATAACACAGAGTAATGCGCCTGCCTGGGTTTGAACCCACGGCTTACTGCTCGTAAGTCGGGGCTGCCACCAATGGGCCACCGCTGCTCTGAGGTCTGAGGTATACATACTAAACAAATATACCCACATTTCGCCAGTAATGTTAAAGTCCCATGTAATAGAGAGCGAGCCTATTGCCATCACCCGGGCAGAAATCCAAACTCCATGGCAGCCTCCGCCTGCCTGCCTGGGTTGCTGATGGAAAAACCCAACACTATTTTGCTCGACCTGGGAATCGAACCCAGGACCATTAGACCAACGAGGCAGTCTGATAAGCTTATCTGCTAGTCATCATTTCATCATTATCATCAATCATCATCATCATATGCATCCTTTAGCTTGACAAAAATACTTGACTAACAGCAAAACCATTACTCACATAAAATGTCTCTCATTCCCCTTCACCATCAATATTATTATCATCTACATCTAAAATCACTGTTCCACCTACCCTTTCACCCGATTTTAATTCCAAATAATCATACGCGTATTAAGCTGTACCCACGAACATTCGCTCATATTTCATCTCAGCATATTTCCATTAAGAATTTCATTTAGAATATTACAAGAGGTTGTTTGGGGACGTCGACCTGGCACCGTTGGCCTCAACGAACTTAAGTTTTTATTTACATGAGAGATGATAATAAAACCTTACACCAAATCACAATGTGAGTTCATTTTCTTTTAGAAAATTGTTTTTGAGATTATCTTTTTTCGTAGTGTGTTTTTTGCACTATCTTCTTACGAGTATGTGAGATGCAGTGAAATGATAAATTTTGTTTTGGCTTTCTTTGAGAGATGGAAGAAAAACTGTTTTTCAACGTAAACTTCAGCCGGGCAGAGATGCGATGGACTGACAATATTTCAAGTTATTACAACAGCTTTTGACCATTTATTTAGATGTAATGTGTGGCGGGTTAGCGTTATCTCGTTATATCTTTTTACTTTTTTGCTCACTTTTACTTGTCTAATGGCTAAATTACTTTCTCAATCGCATTGATTGCTGTTTCAGAGGCTTTTATGTTTGTCCCAAAATGAGCAGGAGTATGAACACTTTGGGCACTCCACTGCACTTCATATTTTCCTTTATCGGATCATACTAAGCGTTCCATTTGTATTATTTTAGGACGTTTTATAACTTCTATCTTTCCTAGTCCAACAATCCAAAACTAGCAGAAAACGATACCAGTAAAGATCCAAAACCGAAACAGAACTCCATCATTTACAGAATCAAATCGATTGCGAACGAGAGAAGGAAAGCTTGTCTATTTTCCACGTTTTAACATTTAACTAGTAGAACACCGAATCCCGATGGTACAAAAATAAAATAAAAAAAGAAAGGAACCAAATTGGCATTCGACTGCAACGCTCACATCCTCCAAGTGGACAGAGCTATCAGAATTTCCGATGAGTACGTCTGTTAGTCCGACGTTCGATTCCCGTTTTGTTATCGCTCCCTAAACGTGGGGAGGTTTCAGTTCTCGATACCCTTTTCTCCTTCGTATGTGAGTTTACATTCTTACAGTCTTTATCGACAAACGTTTTGAATTCAAGAAAATTGTTGCCGTATTTGCTGACGGCGAATTCCGTTAAAATAGGAATGCTTTTGAACGTGTTCTGAGTGAAATAATAGACGGTATATAAACATTTTTTTTAATAACTGCCTCTGAACTGGTGTTGAATACAGGAACGGATTATTCCAAAATTTTATTATATCCCATCCAGTAAGTCAAGAAGCCGACCCAATAATGATTCTACATACCTAAATTCAAACGAGACGAGATGATGCACAACAATTTGCCCTAACTGTGATCTTCAGTCAACATAAACCTTATGATTCAAACACTCTATCTAAAACTAGAGAACGGTACCAAAAATTTGAAATCAGAAACAGTGACTGTTCAATATTCTCGTAACATTCCTTGAATGTGAGGCGGGTTTCAGTTTTCAATACCTTTTCTCTTTTCCGAGCACTATGTACGGCATTCTTGAACCTGCATTATTACAGTCTTTATCGAGAAACGTTTTGATTTCACAAATTCGACTGTGTATTTGCTAAGCGACAAAATAGTAACTGTTTTCGAATGTGGCTTTCTACAAAACGTTGCCTGGTACCCATTTGTACAATCTAGTATCCAATTCTTAGGAAGAAATCAGTTACATAAGAAAAGACTGGTTCTAGTCTCTTAATCTTTATTATAAATTTGGTTGAGAAAATTTCCTAAATGAATCTGAAATACGAGCACTGTTCAGCTCTTCCACCTTGCAATGGACAAAAATAAAATATTTAGAGCTATAAGGCTAATCTTCATTTATTAAAGAGGCAACAGAAAAAACATAGTAGCCATAACGACTAGATTTAGAAGTCCATGCAAAACTGGACCATAAAACATACCAACTAAACGCAAGATACATTAAAATTTCAGCTTACTAAACGCTAAAACAAAAACCCATCTTCTAATAAACCAATAAAGCTAATTATAACTCCCATCATCAAACATTAGAAGGAAACACTTAAATTCAAGCGTGCTATTAGAATTGGTGCGGGCAGAACAATCAAAGGTAAATAAACAGGAGAAGTATGTAGGACGGAATAACATAGCGGCGAGCCGTGCTCCCGACAACTGAATGTACGGGACGTGCCTGAGGTTAGGGCTGCGATAAGAATTATTAATTTTATTAAATCCTTTAATAGGAAAATAAAATGTTTATGTTTTATTTATCAAACAGTTTAGATGCTATCTTAATCATTATGTATTTAAAGGCTCTTGCCCGCCCCATCGAAATCATATATAATATTTAACAACGGATTTAATTAGATTTAAAAAAATAACAGACGTCAGCGATCCGTCAGCGCCTTGTTAAACGGCATCTTCCTTGACAGCCACACAAGTCAATATGCCTGCCCGCAACGACGCAGTTCACGTTTCGTTAGAGTGAATTGTAGACCGCATCTCTCTAGTCTGTGGTCACATTTTAGTGGCTCAGTCGCAAAATGACCACTTCTCAAAATGACTACAGGTAGCAAAATGTCCCTTTCTCACAATGTCCCTTTCGCAAAATGTCCCTTTCTCAGAATGTCCCTTTCGCAAAATGTCCCTTTCTCAGAATGTCCCTTTCGCAAAATGTCCCTTTCTCAGAATGTCCCTTTCGCAAAATGTCCCCTTCCTCAAACAGGCATTTTCATCAGTAAAAAAACTGGTCGAGAGGGGGTAGGTGCACGCACATAAATTAAAAAGAATAGAAATCGAAGTTTGTCAGATTTACTGTTACTCCAAACATCAATTTACACAAAGATATAATCAACGAATTAAATTTAAACCAAATAAAAAAAAACACAAAAAAATTAAAAAAATTACGTAAGACAAAAAAAAAGATATACAGATTTTTTTCTGTAGAATGCAAATGTAATATTTATTTTAATAATAATCGGTACCAATTTTCTTTTTTTATAAATTGTGCAAGTGTTAACTCCTTTCTTTCTAATTTAGCCAATATCACTTTATATTTCTGGACGAAATAAATTTCGTCTATTCTTTTTTTTTTGACAAGGTACCTTGTTAAATAAATTATCTCTTATTTTGTTGTCCACAAAATTTGTTTTCTTTTTTTAATTTGTAAACAAACATGTATAAACTTGATTTTTTTGGTAATCGTCCTGTATTAATACGACGATGCCAGCCTTCTAGTACGTTTGTGGTGCGATGGCGCTGGGAAGCACAACTCAAAATTGACGTTGATAGTTTTGGGTACCACTGCTTTTCGTAATAACACCGATAGGGATTCATTTCTGGGCTGTCTGGTGCTTGACTTATTAATGTTCGATATTTCGATAACCGTCTTATAATAATTATAAAATAAATTTATTTTTTCTTTATTGTTCCGTATGGTGCCGGACGTAAAGAATTGCACCATCCCATATCTTCTCATGGGTGTCGTAAGAGGCGACTATGGGAGTTGCCAGGGAATGGGCAGCAGCGTTCCCTGTGCTTTTGTAACAACCGTACTGCGATCGCCAACCCGCCTGCCAAGCGTGGCGATTATGGCAAAACCCCCCTTATGTCAATGTAGCTACACTTGTGGGAGACCCATGTCCAGCAGTGGACGTCTTTCGGCTGAAATGATGATTTTCTTTATTACATAATCAAATCATTTAATTTTTATGTTTTTATTGATATTTTGTGACACAGTAAATCTGAAAAACTTCGATTTCTATTATTTATTTAAGTAAGTGCATGCACCTACCCATTTTACTGATTAAACATTACTACACCCCTCTGTGTTGTACACCTACTGGCTTCAGACCAGTTTTTTTACTGATGAAAGGAATTAATGCCTGTTTGAGGAAGGGGACATTTTGCGAAAGTGACATTTTGCGAAAGGGACATTATGAGAAAGGGACATTTTGCGAAAGGGACATTCTGAGAAAGGGACATTTTGCGAAAGGGACATTGTGAGAAAGGGACATTTTGCAACCTGTAGTCATTTTGAGAAGTGGTCATTTTGCGACAGAGCCATTTTAGTTTGCAACGTGAATCATATGAAACCTCCTTGCAGAGTTGCAGTCATATTTATTGCCTGTGATCAGATGACATAAATAAAATTGAAATAAGTAAAGTACTTGAATTTACAAAACAGTGTTCTAAAAGGCGGTGCTTAAATTATGCTGTGACCAAAGTATAATTTAACCCAACTATGACCTCAACAAAATTACAATTAAAAATAAAATACTTTTGTCAGTCGATAAGTAACTAAAAAAATGGAGACATTAAAACTGTGATAGGGTATTACTTAGCAAAAAATAGAAAAGGTGGCTTATGCCTAACTGGTTTGAACGAAAAACCGATGGTTTTTTTAAAAGAAATTACCTTTTTTGCATATAAATGGTAGTACCCAATGCATCTTCTGTCTGAAAAATGTGATAAGTAATGGTGACTTTTAAACGAACTAGAATTCTTAAAGTAAAGACGAAAGAACAATATTTTTCAGAAAGTTTTATTATAATTTATAAGAACTGAAAGTAGTTAGTAGATAGTTCGCAAGTACAAGTACATATATTTTATTATTAGAGTTCAATCTGAGGAATGCATCTACTGGGTCTTTAACTTTTTTTCTTTATAACCATTTGAAATAATACCCTCCAATTATAGCCTACCAACCCTGGCTGCAATTGCAACATGTAATTAGAAGCATTGTGAAATTAACGCCGCAACCGCTTTCAAAACCGAAACAATCGCGGTCGCAGAACAACTAGGAATACTGTAATTTATGTTACGTCTGTTTCAAAGTGGCTTTTGTATGCTTGTTAAGGGTGAGGTATACGAGGGAGATGCCATTTTTAAATTGAGAAAAGGAGCGATGTTGTTTTGTTTTTGTTTTCAAGCATAAAAACATAATATCATAATTTTTGGTGGACGAAAAATACGATACGACGAAAAAAATGTTTTTCAAAAACATGATCTGACATTCATCAGTTTTTCACAAAAGTTTTTTGTATTAACATCTTTCTGTAAATTTAAGATATGGGATTTAATTTGATCAAAAGGTTGTTAAGGTGTTTCAGAACATTCTGTAGTTTAACGTGACATCGTTTACATTGCAGTAAACATGTGCATTACATCCAGAATTATAGTACCTTTTATTCCAAAGCACTGACAAAGATCTACCAAACTATTAAAAGTACTCCAAACCAAATCTCTCAAATAAACATTATAAGAAAACCTTTTACCATTCCCAGAAAATGCATTAAATTTCAAAATACCCGTAGATTCTCGTTCAGGCACGTATTCAAGCATTTTAATTCAAATCAAACGTATCCCTATTGTCCAAACTATGCGGAACCACGGACTTTATTCAACGTCAGAACAAACCAGGTATCGCATCTGAATTTCAAATGTGACACTGCGTAAAACTACTTGTTTTTAGTACTAAAGACATTATTTTAGGTCTTGCCTGGGTGAACGGATTCTTGATTCAAAGTAAATGTTATCTAAACTTTGGTACTATAGAAGTTATTTTTCTGTATCTGAAATGTTTTTGTAAGTTTGAAATGTCTTTTATGTTTGTCTATTGTTTGCCAAAGAACCTTTTGTGAGCAGCGACAAGAAACGTAGGAAATTTAGCGAATTAAAGTTTATTTTATGCACCACATTCATTTTAAATCTAAACTAATATTATAAAGAGGAAAAATTTGATTGTTTGTTTAGTTTGTTTGTTTGCATTGAATAGGCTCCGAAACTACTGGTCCGATTTGAAAATTCTTTCAGTGTTAGTTAGCTCATTTATCGAGGAAGGCTATAGGCTATATATCATCATGCTACGACAAATAGGAGTGGAGCAGCAATAAAAAATGTTGAAAACGGGGAAAATGTGACGCAAAAAAATGTGGGAAATAGGCACGCATCCTTTCTACGTGGAACATATAAAATACCGAAATGTGATTGTACTAAAGGTTCTCTGCCCAACCCTTCGGGAAAACATGCGTAGTGTTATATGGGGGAAAATGTGAAGCAAACGAAGTTGCGCCGGACAGCTAGTCCCTTATAATTCCTTTTTTTTTGTTTTTTGCCTATTGAGTGTCGCACTGCTGAGCAAAAGCCTGCCGCCTGTTCTTCTCATTCTGTGCAATATCTGGCCACGTCCACCCCGCAAATAAGATCAGATCGTCACACCACCTTCGCTGCGGTCTACCTCGACGGCGATTCCTTAATCTAAACTAATACATATTATAAAGAGGAATGATTTGATTGTTTGTTTGCATTGAATAGGCTCCGAAACTACTGGTACGATTTGAAAAATTCTTTCAGTGGTATATAGCCCATTTATCGAGGAAGGCTATAGGCTATATATCATCACGCTACGACTAATAGGAGTGGAGCAACAATGAAAAATGTTGCAAAAACGGGAAAAATGTGACGCAAACGAAGTTGCGCTGGACAGCTAGTGTTCAAAAACCATTTTAGACCGTATTCAGTCACGAGTGCTTAAAAATAGAATTAAAATTGGATTAGCCCATGAAAGTCCAAAGATAAAGTAAAAACTCCATCGTCCACTTTTTTATTCCACAGGAAAATACCTTTAGGATCCCAAAAACATAAGCCTTAGTGTAAAGGCTAAGAACCTTATTCCGTGATAAAACCGGGACCTATATGGCCAAGCCTTGCACGTAAAATAAAAATAAATTGCTTATTGCCTCAGTAATATTCAGTTATAGCATTTACCTTTGTATTACAATGTGGGGTACTTTTTTTAGTTTACAAGGCGGTTTATGTCCATACTGGGTTTATTTTTAAAAGGGAATTTTGTGATGTAAGGCGCTAACGTTATTTTTAAGGAAAGGTATGAGTGGGTGAAGGTGATGCGCCGGAGCAAAATTTGCGTATTTCCGCCTGTGAATTGTTGTCTTGCTTGTTTTTATTACCAGTTTTTCTATATTTTAACCGTCCAAAAGTGCTTTTTCCACATAAGCCCGTTTAGTCGAACCTCTGGCTCCTCCGGCTGTGTTGGTTTTGTGCTTGTGTTGATTGTTATTATAAAGTTTTGAGACAGGACTCTGACGACCCGTTTGGTGCCTCAACTTTTGTGTCTTCCTATTATCATGTCTAGCAGACAGTGTTGCGTCCCCTGATGCTTGAACAGCATAGGCAAGGGTTTCATCGATCAATTGTGAATTATATGAAGTTTGCTCTAAAGAAACAATATGATTTCACTAAGAATCAATTTCTACCCCTTCCTATTTTCATTTCCACATTACAAAGTTTCACTTCTTCCGTGCGGAGGGACTCCACGCACAATTTTTTTTTTATTAAGGAAATATACTATTAAAAGTGTAGAAGAAGTAGATTATTGGTGATTTTTTTTCAGAAAGTTCAAGTGCATAGTACTTGTAACCGATGTGTAAAACCAGGTCATGTAGTTTGTATGTTGATGAAACAAAAGCAAAAGAATCTTAGCAGGTGGTGCTCTGTAGCTTCTGCCTTCCACCATGGATGAAAGGCGCATATGTATAAAGGGTATGGTATGTATGAAAGCAATAGAAATGCCTCACTGGATAAGTAAAATTAATATCTTGGAGATAAGGCTACTCAAACTGCTTGTAGATAAAAAAACGAAAAAAAGGCCTAAAACAAAATTATTAAAATTAAAAAAATTATTTAAATTTATAAAATACTTCCGGTCCATTTCAAAAGCAAGGTTAATGAACACTTTAATAACGAAAATCACAAGGAGGAACGTAAGTATATGTACCCAACTCGTTTGTCTAAAAAAAAGACACTTGCTGTTCCTCAACTCAAAAACTACTTTGTTAGGCGCACAAGAAAGTATGTGGTACCAACGTTGGTGAACGAGCTACCCCCAAAATTTATATCGCATGTCAAATCTTAACAGCAACTTAAAATTTTTATTAAAAAACTCTACCTCTCATTGTGCCCATAGCTAACTTAGCATCTATGGACAATGGCAATTGCATATGGGTGTAAAATGTGAAAATGTCCTTTTTCTGTAGGGTTACTTTATTTTTTGCTTTCTTTTTCTAATTAACAATAAAATTCGAATTTTGTTAGTATTATAATATACAACAAATATACAACTGCTGACAAACTGTTTTGCAGTTTGGCAGACTTTTTGTGTTTTATTGCTAAACAGATTATGAATACAGAAAAAAGAAATATTCCGAATTTCGAAGCCGAGCATTTATCTTCAACAATGAACTAAAACCAAAATATGAACCCATCAACACTGTATAAAACAAAAAACAAACACGCTACACAAAATTTGAAATGCATGATCTACTCAAGGAAAACAAAACGTTAAAAACATCTTCAAAAACAATTTTATCTCGCCCGTAAATCCACATTTAAGACCCATGCTCAACGAACGCGTTTAGTCAAATTCTTTTCACCACATCAAAGCTGAGGATCAAGGGGCATTTGAAAATCTGATGCGGTTTTCTTGTTTGTTCCACTAACGGCCATCGTGGCTTGTACTGGGGTAAGGACACGTACATTTTGCTAGATTGGTATGTGCTTCCACTAGGTGTTTCGTCTAGTGGATATTGTTGCGTCGACTTTTTTCTCTTTTTTGGAAATAGTGGTCTGATGTTTGCTTAGCTGTTGACTTGGTAAATATGGAGATAAGGTTTGTTTTTAAAGAACTTGTGAATTCTGGTGTAGTTTCAAGTTTTATTTGACTACGACAAAGCCTCTTTTTGGGTTTTTATTGTAGCAGTCTATGTTCCATCGTAGGTGTTGGTAAATATTGGGATGTTTAGAATCGTTTCATAAATCTTGAAACGTATTTCATTAATACCCTCGATAGTAGAGCATAAGTGAAATATTTAAAGAAATTTAATTAAAATGATTTTAAAGCTTTTGTCAATTTTACAACTACATAGCTACAGCAACAACTTTAGCAGTATTATAGGCAAAAATCAAATAAAATAACAAAACGACGGGAAGACCAAATACTTTTCGGCTTCATCGTCATCATCTTCACCATTACAGCCCAAGAGACGTCCACTGCTGGACAAAGTGTCGCCACATTGACATTTTGCGGGGTTTTGCCATAATCGCCACGTTTGGCAGGCGGGTTGGCCATCGAAGTACGGTTGTTACAAAAAAAAAGTCAAAAGCACAGAGAATGTTGCTGCCCATTCTCTGGCAAATCCCTTAGTCGCCTCTTACGACACCCACGGGAAGATATGGGGTGGTGCTATTCTTTACGTCCGACACCATACTAAATTTCGGCGGAATCTTTCCGGACTCGTTATTGATTATTTACACTTTTTATATGACATCAACAGAATGTTCATTACCTACCTCCTTTTCTAAGCACCAATTCACCCATGAGTACAATTTGAGCTAGAAGCTCTTAACTTCAGCAATGATTGACTGTCAGCCACAGGCCAGCTAGACAAGAAGCCAGAGGACAATACCAAATGTTCTCTGACTCTGTTCTGTGCCAATTGTGTAGGTCAACCCTTTTGTAAGTGCGTTGACGCATAATTACCAAGAATTTACAGGGAAGCTGCAGAATGATTGATGAAGTGAAATTGGCAGTCGGCGTTAGACAAATTTTAGTTCATAGAGAACATAGATTAGAAGTTTTTAAAGTTTTTTGTAATGTATCAGATTTATGGATTCACCTCTAATTATATAAGGCACACAACACAAGTCATATTATTGTGTTATTTGTGATATTTTTGCTAGAAAGTAGGTGAATGCACAGAGAAGTATGGAAGAAGAGGACGTGCTGCACCAAACCCAAATTATTAGGTTCAGGAAATTGATCAGGAAGATAATGATAGTCTGTAGACATTTCCATTTGTATATGAAAAGATGATCCAGATATGATATTTATTTATTTTTTAATTGTACTGATTTTCATTCAACGGAGAAATTGTATTTGATGACTACTTCATGCAGAATTTTAAAAGCAACTTTGCGAGTAAAATGCAAGCAGAGCGAATGAGCTCCATCTTCCGAAACTTTCCTGGGAACTAGAAGTTAATCAACTAACGTGCACTAGAACTTATTGGAGAAATCTCTACAAGGACTGCAAATATATTTGGCACGTGTAAACTTAACCAAACAAGCAATTTGAATAAGAGGAACTTCGTTATATATAACAACTAATTGAATGCATAAATAATAATGAGTGCAAAAGAACGCATAACGAAGCCGAAAGGCACTTGTATTTTCCCGTCATTGCGTTCTTTTTTTGTTTTAGACGATGTCTGGGAACCTTCTAGTTACAGATTGGGGGTGGAAGTTCTAACTTTTTCACAAGTTTTCAAAACATAATTTTTCTCCCCAAATAAAAAGTCGTTTTACAGCAATGATTTTTGAGTTACTTAGTTTGATGTAATGCTTGGTTTACGGTTTCTTGAAAGGGTATGTTTACAGCTTATAAAGCGAAATTAAAATTTACAACACTTTACTAGTAGTTTAAAATCCAACAGCACACTCTTTCTCATTTAAGAATTCCGTTAGGTGGCCTAGTTTTAGTGGAAACTAGCAGAAGTTCGTTAGAATTAAAATCAAAAGTTATATTTTGAAATTAGGCTGATAATCTGCACTTTTTGAACGTCAAAATAACAAGAGACAGTCCACCAAAACGCCTGCCCTTCGCCAATTCCTAGTGTTTTAGCTGGGATGAAGAAGTGGCGGAACAAACTTCCCAACAACACATCTGTCTGTTAGGTTAAAAGAATCTGATTCTATACAACAGTGTTCAAGTTAGTATAAAGAATCCATTACATTAAATTAATGTCACATGTCAGCTAGCACACACCAATAATAAAAAAATAAATAAAAAAAAATATATACTCAAGAATAAATAAAGCCTCCAAGCATAATGGGTGTGCCCGCTTACACGAGCAATGTTGGTTTATGCATATAGCTAGCAGTAACTTGAAGCCAGAGATATTAGACTAGGACCGCAGGGCAAGAAAAGACACTAAAATAAAAACGAATTACTAATAACTGTAACAAAAACGTGGTCAACGAGACGATCAGTCACCACAAGTAGCACCCGTTCAGAATCTCAATACTAGGAAGTTCATTATGAAAGAGGTTGGACGAAGCACGTGCGACAGTTTGCCAAATGCTGCTAGACTCTTAGTATTCAAATACTCGAGGCCAAAGTTTGTGGTAGCGTTGTACCACAAACTTTGGCCCCGTGTGATGGTGAACAAGTTTGAGGTGTGTTCATTTGTTAGATAATAATGTAATCAGCCAAGGGTCTGATTAGCCTTTGTTATTGTTATATGTATCTGTGGCTTTTTCGAATAAAATTGTAGAAACTAGGCTCGTGATTGTGTATACTGGTATATTCTCGAATGTTCCTTAAGAGCGTTTATACCCTACGGCATTTCATACAAAATTTCAAGTCATTATTTTCCGAAATGACTGAACAGATTTTAATTAAACTCCCTACGCATAAGCAGTATATATGCATATGTCTAAAAAGTTACTAAAAAATATTTTCGAAATGTCTTTTAAAAATGAAGATAATTGGAAATTTCTGTTTCTATAGATAATTAAAAATTGGTCTAATTTAGCTAAAAATGTTGATAAATATAAATGCTAGAAAATGTTTTTTTAGTACATTTTCAGACCTATGTAAACTGCTTATGCGTAGGAAGTTTCATTAAAATCTGTTCAGTCATTTCGGAAAATAACGACTTGAAAGTTTGTATGAAATGCCGTAGGGTATAAACGCTCTTAAAGGTATTCATAGCGCATATCATCACGCCTCTAATTCCCGAAGTGATAGGCAGAGGCGTACCTTATAATACACCCACATTTCACCACAGCACTGTATGCGCAGTGGCTGAATAATTGGCTGCAGCACTGCGGGTCGATTGATTGAGGGTTCGATTCCCGCACGGAACAAATATTTGTGTGGCCTTCAGGTAGTTGTTCCGAGTCAGACTGTTTGTGCCAGTGAGTCTAAATGTTTGTAAACGCACCCACGATACGGGAGCAGTTCCTTATAAGAGGCAACGTTTAAAGAAAGTTTTGCCAGCACCATGTATTAGGGGGCAAGCCTATTGTCAACCACCGGGCACAAATCCAGACTCTTTAGAAACTAAAAAAAAATAATTGGTTGTCTTAAAGTCGGTTTACGTACGATAGTTTAACGTGACAACGTCATAATAAAACATTGATGAAATGATTGCATACTTTTATGAATAGGAAGCCGAACGCTCAAGCCGAACGTGCCTTTCGCTCGCTCGTGCAGCTCTCTCGCTCCGATCGTAACGTTACAATGAGTCATCCTTTTTCGTGCGTGCAGCCGGCGTTCATTGATTTATTATGTCGTAAAAAAAAAGATGGAAATACCCAATGACATTGTCCAATCTGCAGGGTTACCATGACGTCTTAAAGCAGTATGTTTTAATATCACTCCAATGTGGGAAAGAGACGGAGATATAGAAAACGTCTAGTGCCATCTCTTTCCCACTCTGGAATAAGATTAAAACAATACTGCTATAAAACGTAATAGCAGGAAATCCAACCCAGGACCTTAAGACCTAACCTTTTTTTTTTTGGTGTTTTATAGGTTTTTTTATTATTTACCGATTGTTTGTAAATGTGTGGACATTGTAAGCCTTATAGATTCCTAGATCCTTGGTAACTTTTTATTTTGTTCTACGTTTCGTAGTAAGCAACGACTTATAGTCAGGCCTACGATGTCCTCCCATACTTTAGTACTAACGCTGTAACAGAAATATTGTAAAACCAAATTATTTTAAAAGAGTAACCATGGAGTTTCTTGCCGTAGGAAACGACCAACCCGAACCGAGCACCTTTTTGTCGACGTTTTATAAGTGACCATGTAGGCCTATGTGAAATAAAAATATTAAGATTTTGATTTTATGCTCTGCAGTTACACTTGTCAACTCTAGATCAAATAGGCAGTCAATTGTAAAGAACCCAGGTACACCTAGCTAGGTAACACATCATCATCATCATTCATCATTTCAGCCGAAAGACGTCCACTGCTAGACATAGGCCTCCCCCAAGTGTCGCCACATTGACCGGTCCCATGCGACTCGCATCTAGCGGATCCCCGCAACCATCACCAGTTCATCGGTCCACCTAGTGGGAGGCCTGCCAACGCATCGTCTCCCGGTTTGTGGTCGCCATTCCAGAACGTTTCGACCCCATCGGCCATCTGTTCTGCAAGCAATGAAAGTAACACACAGGCACACAACAAAAAGCTAGGTATAGCTCACAAAGAACGTGTGTGTCTTATTCCGACTCATTCTTATAAGTCAGCTGCAGTTTCTCGCTCAATCTCGTTACAAAACACTCGCTCGCACGAAGTTAAACCAAAGAAATTATACAATGTATAACTATGTTAGTGCTCAGGCGATTTCGTTACGCAGTCAGGTGCCAACGTAATCCGGTTATCCGGTTCTCGCTATACGACAATACAACTCGCGTTAATAAAGAAATTGTAATTAGGTATTTATTTTGACAGCAAAAAGAATATTTTTAAACCAAATATGTAAATGTTATGTAAATTGTAATTTGATGGAGTATTTAAAGTAGGTACTGAAATATAGACAACATATCAAATAGCCTTTTTGCATTTACAATTGTTTCAATAATAAACTTCCACCACTCTATAAACTTTAATAAAAGTCGGAAATATTTTGGGTAAGAGTTTGGTTTTGAAATAAAGTAATAATATTCATGAAAGTAAGTAAATCAATAAATACAACTTCTTATTATTGAGTCTTTGGTCAATTGGACCCACTCGAAATGGACCCGTGGTATCACTCGACTGAGTCACATTTTGAATAGGTCGACTATCCACGTCTTCAATTTGTTTGATCCGCCAAAAGTCTCCCCTGAGTACATTAATTACTAAGAAATTGTTACTAAGTGGCAGTCAAACAAAACATCGAATAAAATGCTAAATTCCCTAATGACTGCCAGGTTAGGCATTAGTCGTATCCCAAAAAAGAACCGAAAACCCAACCCACAGACTAAACTTTCCGAACGAATACCTAGAAACTTTATTTTTAGTCTGAAACGAAAATGTTCGAAAGCGTAGGTATTTACCTACTGGAGTTTGTGTTAAGTTTTTCCCTGAAAGCCTCTTTTGAATTGGCTGTGACGTGTTTACTAATGCAGGTGAAGTCTGGCCATTGGTCCTCTGGGCGTGTTGACTGAGGTCTCGATTGTGGTAAACGGACTAATATTTAAAATGGTTTATGTGGCATAGATATTTATGTCCTTATGTATGTATATAAAACCTTGGTGGGTTTTTTGGTTTTGCTCTCTAGACGGACTCGGCTTATTTATATCTGATCAAATATAAGATCCAAAACAGATCGTCAACAAATAAGATTATTATTTGTTAACGATCTTTTTAAATCAACTTCTAAAAAAGAATGAGGTTATTGTCTTAACAATTCAAACTCAACAAATCTGCCTAGACTTTAATGAACAATATTTGGGTCGGCTCCCAGTTTAACTGAATCTCGGATCTCAACAATTTAAACTAAATTCAATAAATGGTAATTATTATCTTTCACAAACATATGTACCGTAAAGCAGTCGGATTCGCAGAGTATGTTTTAAGCTCGAATAAAATAACTCATAGTTTGGGAACCATACATTAAATTTGAATTTGCTGTCTAAAACAACATAAATAAAAGACGACACCAGCATACTCAAAATTCAAATAAATCGCAAAACATCACAATATTTCCTGAAACAAATAAAGTGAACAGCAAAAGCGATAGTTCAGTTTCTTTATTACTTTTCTTTGCATTCCCCGTATACTTTACTGACGTAATATTCCCTAACCGTCTTAAAAAAAAAGTACTGGGCTAAGACGTGACTTTCCTACAAACGCCGACTTACACAAAGAATAATTATGTTTATTTCCTGCAGCGAAACAGTAGTTTGTTTAAAACTTAAATGCTTAAATATTTTTCTTGGTTCAACTATCACGTAAGTAACATCAGAAGTTCATACTTATTACGTACAAAGAGGATTTACTTTAAAACTTCAATCGCAAAGATTAACACTCATGAAGTTAAGAGGAGAATTTTCACAAAGAAAATTAACTAGGAACAACAAACTTCGCCGCGGCTCCGGCGAAAATGTATGTTCTGCGCAGACTGACTGTGCTTATGTAGGGCTGTGCTGTCAGCTGCTACACTTCATACGCTACTAACTTTTCACATAATTAAATGGAGATAAATTTAAGAGTTTGCGGATTACGGGGAAAGTGGGATTTGCTAGACTTCTTTGATAAAAACTAGTCTTTAGCAGCGTTCAATAGAAAGAAATGGAGAATCAGAAGGTATTTTCTCTGCAGTGAGACATTATAGGTTATAACAATAATTTATTTATTTTTATACACACACAACTTAACAGGACAATACATTAAGATACAAGAGCACAAAGGTACTGCTTATTTCAAAATAAATTTCGCATAATAAGATTTATTTAAAATTATGTTGGTAAGAGACAAGAAAATTCAAGTATTTTTATAGCTTAAAAACTGTGTTCTTAAATACATATATTCGTGTTTATTTGATGACATAAAAATTACCAAAAATTTAATGTTTCCCATATATAAAAAAAAGTCGAATATCGTCGTCTGTACGCTTAGATCTTTTAAACTCCGCAACGGATTTTGATACGGTTTTCATCAATAGACAGAATGATTAAAGGGAAACTTTATCTCTGAAAAACACATCTAAATTTCCAAGTGGCCAAAGTCGCAGGCAGCGAGTTATATTATGAGGCCATTTCCGGTAACTGAGCAAATAAGCTTGCTATTAGGCAGTATACTCCTTTCTTAAATAACCTAAAACCAGCGAACACAGAACATACCAACTCCTCTCACCTGAACCCCCATAAACCAGAACTACGCCGAAACGTACCAGCCCTGGTTCATATAACCGGCTCGAACTAGTTTAAACTAGTATTATAACGATAAGACAGCGGGCGGGGCGTTTGTTCCGTGCGACGTACGAAAGCACTTCGCGTGAAACGTTGCTCGGTGGCTTGCTCATACAGTTGTACAGGCGAACACCGAAGGCGGTTGTGATTTTAGGTTGCTTTTATTTACTTCCTAGCGCCTCGATGGCAAATATATTTCACCAAAAATTCAGCTATACGAACTTCACGCACTGATGCAATCATAAGGTCATTGTCTTTGGGGAGGCGCCGCATACGTAGAACGTATAACGTACCAAAACTTTTTTTTTTCTAATTTTGTCTGTCCTACTTCTGGTTAAAGGCATCCCTCCACTCTTTCCATATTTCGCGAACCCGCGCGTCCTCTTTCCAGTGCTGACGGAACCTGTTCAGTCCTTAACGCCAACTCCTTTTATTTAGGTATTTTTAAACCTTTTCAAGGTTTATTATTAGAATAACCGTATACTTCCGAAACTAAGAGTGTACAACAACTTTAAACGATGCCGATATGTGGTGACGCGGTTTTAAGTTCCGACAGCATGAAGTTTTGAAATCGGCTTCCCTTATTCCTGAAAGCTTTTTGGTTGTATGTTGGAAATGTTTACAATATAATCAAGGCCTGATGGGTAAGCGATGCTAAAAATTTGAATCAGTCTACTAGAGTTTAGTCATCATCTTTATCATCATAACTGGCAGCCTTGTTCCACCCACCACTGAATATGAACGTTATCTGTTCTGTGCCATGCTTCTTAAGGTGAAACCGACAGAATAGCCCATGAAATTCAAATTCCCTGACCAGCAAAATGCAAAAAAAAAATGAATTTCACGTTCTACCCTGGCACTTCCCCTTAATGGCTAACTCAGAGTGAGCTCTCTGCTTTTGAAGTCAGTTCAATGATGATCCCGATAAAATCTATGAAGTTTTGACGTAACTTATGACTGCAACATACATTTTTACCGCTATCTGTGTAGACCCCAAATAAATTGAAATACGGACAGGATAATGATGATATTGATTAAAAAATCCCATGGATGTAAACCCCTAAGGTTTACATCCACTTGAAGTACAATAACAATCTGTGGAAAAGACATGGAGATAGATTAAAGTAAATCTGCTCTAAGAAATGTTGGTACAGGCAACTTATTTCTCCGAACAAAAACAATTGAACAATTAATATTTCCATGAACAGTTATTGCCACGAGCGTACCTACGTCACTTGCTAGCCTAGCGGTGTTTGTACTCGCTGCGGCATCGTTAATTAAGCTATTTCAAGCTATTATACGCACGGATCTGGCAGTAAGTCAAACAGAATTAATATATTAAGTAAATTAATTCTACCTATAGTATACGACTAATGTGTGCCAAGAGCGAGGCACTGAGGTTATAAATCGATTTTTCTGCTCATCAATATGGCGCCGTATATGGAAGCAGTATACGCAGGTTTTTTTATTTAGGACGCATTACCGAGAATGCATCTATCACCAGAGATTTTTTTACTGTTGAGTTCAGCTAAGTTAAGTTTACCCATACATAATGTATAGGTTACAAAATATAAAATATACTGTACTGGTACTGTTAGCCTGCGTCCCCATGACTTCCAATTGTTAAAAATATTAAATTTACTAAGGTTTGTATAAAATATAAATATATAAACTACTATAGTATTGCATAATGACCATGCTATAGCCATTATTATGTATGTAACGCAGATACATCTTGAGAAATTATAGCAATTCTATTTTCTTACCTGAGAGTCTAGACATGTGACATTTGCTTTCAAAGCGTTTCTTTTTTCTTTAACAACAAAGGTTTTTGGTATTTTCAAATCCAATGCATTAATAGTTTTTCCATCCTCATTATCGCTGGTAGACCGTCTCTTTGTCTAGACCTTCTGATAACCTTTACTTTGACAGTCATTAGCCCTTTGAATGTTACTTAAAAACTGAACTAACTTACTAATTCAAAACTTATCGAGTACACATTGACACGTAAAACAAATTCTAACTAAAAAAAACTTGACAGCTGAAGATAAATCTGTTTACGCTTCTTACACAAACTCCCGAAACCCAATTCACGCCATCTCTTTCACAACGCAAAAGTTATCGAAAACCTGTTTCCTCTCAACGGCGAAAACTTGAACAATATTTAAAATCCGTACTGAAAAGAAACAGGAAATCCAAAGCACCAATTCCTTAAAAAACTCAATTGGACTTGTGATGCAAATTCACAAATCTACTTTACCGCTTCGGAGCTCGCGACAGAATTAAACTCTATTTAGATATCCACGATTTGCTGAGTGATCTAACTCGTCCATGAAGTGGTTTTAACTTATTTTGCGCGGAATTGGTTTTCAAATGAGACTAAGTTTAAATTACTGGTGTACTTTGTAAGGCTTTTTTGTGGGGGGGAGTGAAAGAACCGTGGATTTTTTTCGTGATTTGGTTCTTTACAGGAAAGGGGAGATTTTTTTTTGTGATCAGCTTATTTATGTGGAAACTGTTATTGAACCACTTCTGTGACACAGAATATCAAATATGCTATTGTTGAAAATCATTCCATGAAGCTTGGAACTTCAGCCAGATGGTAGTCTGCCCAAGAGAATGGTGGCGTTGTTGTTGTATGGCAGCACCGCCACCCCAATTGACATTGTGAGTCCTATGTAGAACGCCTTACATTTCTAATATCCTCTTTTGTGTTTTTTTTTTCAAACCTATTTTTTATTTCAAAGTTAAATAAATTTTGTAATATGTTTCAGTTCTGACAGAAGTATGAAATGACAACGTGATTTTGGGAAACCTGGACGCTTACTGTGAGTGCGGAATTGAGGTGGCGCGGGAAAAGAGCTCCTCGAAGGAGTTTGCCCAACAATGAGATAATAATTATAGACTAAGCAAGTAATAAAGATTTTAATTTAAGTGGATATGAAATTTCAAAGACATCAATAATAAACACCTATACGGAAGTAAATACAGGTAATGAAGAAAATTTACAAACCCGTTTCCACTAAAGTTTAATTTATTATTGCCGTGTATCAAAAGCGTATTTACGTGAGTATAGCCGGGGGTGTACCACGTGCAATCAAAGTTTGTCGCACAACTTTGTCGAAAACGGTGACACACTTATTTGAGCACTTCGGAAATTAGGTCATGCATTTTTTCCAATAGGCATAAGTATTGGAAAAGTGTCATTTGAATAATTTTCAATAGGCCCCACAGAGGCTGAACTAGTGACCTTTTAAGAGTTACGGAAACCCGTGCTGATTGAGAAGGAGGACTAGCTGTAGACGGAACCCGGTTGATGAATGATTTTATAACCGTTCCTAAGAATCCAAAAACTCAAAGAAACCGTGGAACACGGAAGGTAAAAAAAACCGGCCAAGTGCGAGTCGGACTCGCGCACGAAGGGTTCCGTACCATTATTTATAAAAACAAGAAAAAAAATCACTTCGTGGTATGGGAGCCCCCTTAAATATTAATTTTATTCTGTTTTTAGTATTTGTTGTTATAGCAGCAACAGTAATACATAATCTGTAGAAATTTCAACTGGCTAGCTATTACGGTTCATGAGATACAGTCTGGTGACAGACAGACGGACGGACGGACGGACGGACGGACGGACGGACGGACAGCGAAGTCTCAGTAATAGGGTCCCGTTTGACCCTTTGGGTACGGAACCCTAAAAACTACCGTTTTTACAAAGGTATGTAACCCAGGTTGGTTTGACAACGTTCACAGAAAAACCCGCAAAATTTTTAACTGAGAACTTTTAGCAAAAAGAATAGTGGCAGTGCCACGTTTAAATGTTGCATAACCACACTTTAAAATTACGAATACAGGATACGGAAACAAAGATATATGATCGTATTAAAGTAGTAAAACCACACGACGAAACTGTTCTAATAGAAACATAATTTGGTATCAAAATGTAGGGTGCTCATAAATTTTAATAAAACGTGGATGTTTAATCCGGCCGCGGACGTGTCTAGCCCCAAGTTGTGTTTGCACTTGATATGATATTTTATTCATTGTATTATATTTTGAATTTAAATGGGATTTTCGTGATTTGGGAATGTGATTTAAGTTTGGGTTATCTGCGGGTTACCATCCTATGTGGCCACTGGTGTTACTGGTAATTTGTAAAATGAATGTAGATAATTGTGTCTGTTGTATTCAAAGCAGTTTGGTATTCAACTAATTTTCTATTGTTATAATTAATTGAACGCCAAACTGCTTTGAATATTTAAAACTGATTAACGTAAAGGATGCTACGGCTAGAAAGGAGGTGACTTCTGCGATAACTAGTATTAAAGAACTATGGAAGAAGTATGGTGTCGGACGTAAAGAATAGCACCATCCCATATTTTCCCGTCGGTGTCGTAAGAGGCGAATAAGGGACTTGCCAGAGAATGGGCATCAGCGTTCTCTGTGCTTTTGTGACAACGGTGCTGCGATCGCCAACCCGCCTGCCAAGCGTGGCGATTATGGCAAAACCCCCCATGTTATGTCAATGTGGCGAAACTTGGGGGAGGCCTATGTCCAGCAGTGGACGTCTTTCGGCTGAAATGATGATGATGATGATGATGGAAGAAGAAGACATGCTGTGCCAACTCAAATAAATTTTGATAAGGGCATGAGAATGATGATTATGGTAAATATGGCACAACGATAATAAGTTCGGATTTGTAGAGCGTCACCTCGGTCAGTTTGTTCGTTAGATTCTAAAACTTTATGTAACACGACTTTAATGGTAAGGCAATTTTAGGAGTTTTCCGTCCAACTAGTTAGTAGTTATAATTTCGGAATTATAACTTACTTACACTGCTAAAAATATTCACCCGCCCAGATTTGAATTTTAAATTATACATATAAATCACATCTCCCTGGACAATTCAGTGCACGTCTCATTAAAAGTCAGACGTGCGGTCACCGTACTCGCTAAGCCGTATCGCTCGGTGTATGAAATTCAAATACTGACCCGTTTGTAACCTGAAATAGGAATAGTTGACTTAAGGCGGATAAAGGTGGGTGTGTTTATCGTTCGCAGTTCATTCTTGTTTATTTAGACATGTAAGTAGTAACAGAACCTTAACTGTGGGTGAAATAATAAACAGTCTTCAAGAGTTCAGCGGACCTTGGCCTGAAGCCCTATCTCAAACGGATAAAAAGTACAAACGATTTTTGAATCGAAAATAATTATGTACAAATTTACTATTCCACAGATTTTTTGATTTAATATTTTTACTATTACCCACAATTAATTAGGAATAGGTATATATCGAGATATCGCTAAACGGTTGGTCGACTCTTCACGTGACCAGAAGGCTGGCCTTTTTTTTGCCCAAGGAATCAGCATTGCCATCCAACGTGGCAATGCGGCCAGCGTTCTGGGCACTTTTCCTGTTGACAGCGATGTGAACGAATTTTTTGACGCCCTGTAATTTTGATATTTCTACATATTTTCATATTATTTTAGATATATTTGTAGTTTGTAAATCAGGAATATGTATATGTTATTAGTATTGTGAGCGTAACAAGTTTTGTCTAGTGTTGAAACTGATGGAAAGTATTTTTGAGCAACAAGAACTATAATTGTTACTAACAACATTATGAGCAGGAACTGTAGTTATCTGTGATTTATGGAATACAGAACTAATGTTAGATTTGTTAGATGTTTGTGACACGTAGGAGAGAACTCCCTGGAGGTATAGTATACTTAATGAGATTAGGTATTGTTTAAATTTTGTGGTTATAAATTCAATAGAAGGCATGGAATTGTTGTTTTTTCTTCCTTGTTTAATAGATACTCGAAGTTTGGATAGAAATAGTTCAGATATTGTTTTACAGAAGTATACAGCGTAAAAGTGAATGTAAACACTAAACAAAATACAGAACGAGTTAATAACTTTTATTTTCTGCATGGTAACTATCATTGCTCGTGCCTGTACCCGTATTAGATTCAGATTATTTTTATTTAAATGAATATTTCTTCCTAATGGATTTGAAATGGAAATGGAAATATGATTATCACGTACTGCAATGCTGATGAGCATCAATAAGATTGCAATAATCATTATTGTGGCTGTAATTGTATGTGTGGTTTAATTGCGACGATGGCAAAACATTTTCTGGTGTACCACTCTGTGTTTAAAAAATTAATAACAGTTATATATTGTTATGAAAATTTACTGATTAAAATTCATCGGATTCCTCGGATTACCTGAAATAGCTTAATGCATAAAACATAATAACGTAAACACGCAAAATAATAAGCTACTATAAATCCTTCTTCCAACAAACCTACAAAGTAATCATCACAATTTTTACAAATTAAACTTTAAAGCCAGCGCAAACACAAAATTAAATAAAATGAAGCTAGAAAGGTCCTCTCCCCAACACATTAATTCCAAACTTACATAGAAAATAAAGGTCCCATTTCCAAAACTTACGTAACACCCCCGAGTGCGGAGCTAAATAATCATAATTTATATCTCGCCACATATAAATTAACACAGGAAGCCATTATCAGGCTAACAGATGACAAGCGAGGCATTAAAGTCTAAAATTGTACAAAACTAATTACCGCGAAGACCGTTTGTAAAGGTGGCCGCTGTGTACTGTAATGCGAGTCGGGGCTAAGTTTAGGTGGGCTGTTAACTTGCGATTTGTCGCAGAAAAGTTGAGAGAGCTAGATGTACAGTGGCTTTTGAACGACAAATGCCTGTACATTTAAGACCTGTGAGTGACATTACCCAAGTAATAACTACAAATTATTCTGGAAACATTTATTATTTAAAAAGAAGAAAAAGTTGTCAAGAATCATTATTTTCCTGTTTTTATTAATTTATGATCGACATAGTATCTGCATGTTATCTTATGTAGTCGTCAGGAATGATCAGGTCAGATAACTTATAATAAGTACTGATAACGTGCCTTTTTCCAAAATACTATTTCTTCCATGGTTTTGCAGTATGGCGTAGTAGGGCAACCAGGCGGTTTCTTTTGTAAATGTAAACTAAGACATAACAAAGTATGGAACATTGAAGCTAACTTGAGCGTAAGCGACACTAACATCCTCCCACGTCCACGAAGTATTTTCAGTTACAACTCATAAAATGTCTAGCGTTTGCAAAAACCTTTACGTTCCCCCTTTAGCAACACTATATTAAAGCGTAACAACTGAAGATGTAGTGGGTCTTTGAAGTGGATGGAGAGGACGACGGAAATGCTGCCGGTGGCAATAAATATCTGGGTAATGGTGCACCGTGGCCAATCGGCACGGTTGCTACGCTGGTCACGGTTGATTTACTTGAGGAATTATCAAAAAAAGTTATCGGAAAAGGATCTACTAAATATAATTCGAAAAGATTCTGTTATGACGATGAGCAAGAACAAGTAGGTTATGAAGATAGCTCAGATATTTACGAAGGCCATGAAGATAACTTAGCTGTACTTCAAATACAACACTATAAGGTCAATAATGCTGCTATCATTCATATTCATATTGATATCATTCTTATTATCATTTATCTTAACGTTGTTTTGAGAACAGACTTTCTGATTATTAAGAAGATAATACAATATTGGATAAAACAGAGAAATCTTGGTGAATTTCAGTTACAACAAAAATTAACAGGAATAGAAGAAAGCGTTACTAGATTAAAGATATTATTTGTAATGCAGAAATCCCTATGAATATTCTAAAGAAATCTCTTTCAAAGTCTGCAGTGAATCTATTGATAATAGATTATTCAAAAGCAATATTCCTCTTTGAGCGATAAAATACGTGCAAATTTCATATTTGATACTCATACGGTATGAGAGTCTTTATAAGTTTCTGCAACGTGAAACCGCCTTTGGCCTTCGTCTAAGGTGAGAAGCTTACGCGGGCTCACTCCAACACCAACCTTATGGCGACGAGCAAAAATATCATTGTAAAATGCCAAAATTTGAGGTAAAAAGATTTTACTTAGCAAGTAATCGTCGATTAAATAATCGACGTTCACTTGCTAGGTAAAATCTTTAGGCAGTAGAAAATTGAAGTATCAACTTTCTTTCTTTAAGTATTCAACTTTCTACTGCCCCCTACAGAAAATCGCGATGTATAGTTAGGCCCGGGCTCCGCCAAAGCAGAGACGGTAGGGGATGTGCAAGATACCACCAATCACAAAAGAGACGAGAGTCGCGATGTAGATTTCAACCAATGTGATTGGTTGGTTTCCGCACGGCTCTTCTCCACTCCGCTTGTCGCGCCCGCTTCCGCGCCCGCTTCCGGCAATCATCACAATTTTTACAAATTAAACTTTAAAGCCAGCGCAAACACAAAATTAAATAAAATGAAGCTAGAAAGGTCCTCTCCCCAACACATTAATTCCAAACTTACATAGAAAATAAAGGTCCCATTTCCAAAACTTACGTAACACCCCCGAGTGCGGAGCTAAATAATCATAATTTATATCTCGCCACATATAAATTAACACAGGAAGCCATTATCAGGCTAACAGATGACAAGCGAGGCATTAAAGTCTAAAATTGTACAAAACTAATTACCGCGAAGACCGTTTGTAAAGGTGGCCGCTGTGTACTGTAATGCGAGTCGGGGCTAAGTTTAGGTGGGCTGTTAACTTGCGATTTGTCGCAGAAAAGTTGAGAGAGCTAGATGTACAGTGGCTTTTGAACGACAAATGCCTGTACATTTAAGACCTGTGAGTGACATTACCCAAGTAATAACTACAAATTATTCTGGAAACATTTATTATTTAAAAAGAAGAAAAAGTTGTCAAGAATCATTATTTTCCTGTTTTTATTAATTTATGATCGACATAGTATCTGCATGTTATCTTATGTAGTCGTCAGGAATGATCAGGTCAGATAACTTATAATAAGTACTGATAACGTGCCTTTTTCCAAAATACTATTTCTTCCATGGTTTTGCAGTATGGCGTAGTAGGGCAACCAGGCGGTTTCTTTTGTAAATGTAAACTAAGACATAACAAAGTATGGAACATTGAAGCTCACTTGAGCGTAAGCGACACTAACATCCTCCCACGTCCACGAAGTATTTTCAGTTACAACTCATAAAATGTCTAGCGTTTGCAAAAACCTTTACGTTCCCCCTTTAGCAACACTATATTAAAGCGTAACAACTGAAGATGTAGTGGGTCTTTGAAGTGGATGGAGAGGACGACGGAAATGCTGCCGGTGGCAATAAATATCTGGGTAATGGTGCACCGTGGCCAATCGGCACGGTTGCTACGCTGGTCACGGTTGATTTACTTGAGGAATGATCAAAAAAAGTTATCGGAAAAGGATCTACTAAATATAATTCGAAAAGATTCTGTTATGACGATGAGCAAGAACAAGTAGGTTATGAAGATAGCTCAGATATTTACGAAGGCCATGAAGATAACTTAGCTGTACTTCAAATACAACACTATAAGGTCAATAATGCTGCTATCATTCATATTCATATTGATATCATTCTTATTATCATTTATCTTAACGTTGTTTTGAGAACAGACTTTCTGATTATTAAGAAGATAATACAATATTGGATAAAACAGAGAAATCTTGGTGAATTTCAGTTACAACAAAAATTAACAGGAATAGAAGAAAGCGTTACTAGATTAAAGATATTATTTGTAATGCAGAAATCCCTATGAATATTCTAAAGAAATCTCTTTCAAAGTCTGCAGTGAATCTATTGATAATAGATTATTCAAAAGCAATATTCCTCTTTGAGCGATAAAATACGTGCAAATTTCATATTTGATACTCATACGGTATGAGAGTCTTTATAAGTTTCTGCAACGTGAAACCGCCTTTGGCCTTCGTCTAAGGTGAGAAGCTTACGCGGGCTCACTCCAACACCAACCTTATGGCGACGAGCAAAAATATCATTGTAAAATGCCAAAATTTGAGGTAAAAAGATTTTACTTAGCAAGTAATCGTCGATTAAATAATCGACGTTCACTTGCTAGGTAAAATCTTTAGGCAGTAGAAAATTGAAGTATCAACTTACTTTCTTTAAGTATTCAACTTTCTACTGCCCCCTACAGAAAATCGCGATGTATAGTTAGGCCCGGGCTCCGCCAAAGCAGAGACGGTAGGGGATGTGCAAGATACCACCAATCACAAAAGAGACGAGAGTCGCGATGTAGATTTCAACCAATGTGATTGGTTGGTTTCCGCACGGCTCTTCTCCACTCCGCTTGTCGCGCCCGCTTCCGCGCCCGCTTCCGCGCCCGCTTCCGCGCCCGCTTCCGCGCCCGCTTCCGCGCTCGCTACCACTATTCACAGCGCATTAACCCTGGATGAGGATTTTATACTTTAACGTATAATATTTTGCATAGCTTGCAACCAAATCTGTCTTGCGCTGCTATCTTATTAAAGCTCATTTCCGCATTTAGGATTATGAGGAAACCAGTAATGGGATGGCTTTTATCTTAACTAGCGTTAAGATAACGAAGGAAATTGCGTTTTAATAGTGTAATATTTTACCTGCGTAATTTAGAATATAGTTTAGTTAAGTAAGTCACAAACATATAATTATGTTTAAGCTTTTGCAATCCCAATTATCTTCCTGTGGGTGTCGTAAGAGACGACTAAGGGATTTGCCAGAGAATGGGCAGCAGCGTTCTCTGTGCTTTTGTAACAACCGTACTGCGATTGCCAACCCGCCTGCCAAGTGTGGCGATTATGATGGCAAAACCCCCCAAAATGTCAATGTGGCGACAGTTGGGGGTGGCCTATGTCCAGCAGTGGACGTCTTTTTGGCTGAAATGATGATGATGATGAAGCTTTTGCCTGCATTTAATTTGAAACACATATACCTATTTAACCAAAATAAATGTTAATACGTAGGGTATTTGCTGGAGCAACATGTTACGAAAAAGTTACCTTCGCACTTCTTCCAGGGGTGCAAAGAGCCACATGTCTGAAAATAACTGAAAAACCCAGTTTGAGTCCAACTGTTCGGCTTCTATTCATTCCAACCGTTTGAATCCAAAAAAGATCGCTAGAAACCGTTGCTATCCTAAAATGGACCGTGAATTTGCGTAGCAAGATTTAATACAGTTTGCAAACAACTCTAGGCTGTATGCTTCTCAAAAGATCATTCAAATTTGAATTGTGAGGTACTATGAATAGAACTGAGATTTCTTTGAAGTTCTGTTGGTTTAGTTTTAGCGCCCGCACATGTGGAACATGTGAATTATGCACCTTTGAGCACCGCGTTGAGTTTCCAAACTGGATTGACAAACATATCAAAAGGATTCGCTTTTACGAAATTACTAAGTACAGATCTAAAACATATAACTTACACCGTGCCAAAAGACGATGGTATATTTTACCTAACTAAGAATCAAATTGTTAAATGACGCATTGAATTTGTTATATATGTCAGCAATAGCTACTGCTAGAGTTCCAATAATCACCTCTGTGTGATACGCAAAAATTACTATCAAAAAGCAACATTACTATTTTAATGAGGCTTTTCTCGTAAACGAAATCTTTTTTGCACGGGTTTTTCCAACCAAAGCATTTAACAACCTATCAAAAACATAAAACCACCGTATATGACAAGTCAACAAGGTATCAGAATGAGAATGATTTATTTGTAAACATAGGTCAAATTACAACAGTGTGCGAGATGTTACAGATAGGTAGATCCTCTATGTTTTGCCCAGAGGCGTATAAATGTATTTAATCAACATTTTCTAGCTTTCTCACTTTTTAACAAACATTAAGTTTTTAACATCATTAAGTGGTTCAATTATGTAAACTTTCACATTAGTATTAAGTTCAATATTAATAGGTACATGTATATTAATACAAAGAAAAAGAACAAAAAAAAAAACAAAATACAATCAATTTCAATAAATGTCAAATAGATTAAGATAAATGTCATATTAATGTCAAACATTATTCAAAATAGGTGAGGTGATGTACAATTTTCTCATAAAATTGTCGCCCAAATATGCATGTATTGAGTAAAAGCATTTGTTTATCAAAATTCTTAATAGTTCTGTTTTAAAATTGTCCAGATTTAACGTTTTTATTTTTTCAGGTAGTTGTTAAATTATTTTAAGCCATACAGAAGGTACTTTCATTCACTGGTAACACGTTAACAATTTCCCTGAAATCGTTTACAGAAACCCAGTATTCATCATGACACTATCAATATTGCTCACTTTTGCGTTTCACTTAATTTCACGGTGGTCAAAGTAAGTGGGTCCCGCAGGGTTCACCGCTTGGTCCGCTAGTTTTTCAATTTGCTATGTTGCGATGCACACGTGGGCCGTATTGCGATTTTATTCAGTCCACTGTTCAAATAGGACGTTTTAGATTGCTACGATTCAGATAGGCTTTTGACTGTTAGTATTTGTGTTATTAAAAAGATAGTAATGCGGAGTCGGAAAAGTAAGAATTTCTTATAGATGAAAATGCTTTCACCAGAAATGTAAATGTAATGGATTCTAGCTATAATTCTCAGTATAAACTTCAAAAAGCCCAAATTAATCAAAAACATTCTTCATCGCTGTACAATCAAGCCCCATACAGCAGTAATTTATTTTGTTATTGTACATTGATTTATTCGTAAAAGTTTTATTCATCCGGGATCCCTATCAATATTTAGTTTATGTTTTGACCATCCGTATATAAAGTTTGTTGCAATAACTTTCGACCTACATATATAATAATTCCACATAATTACGAAAGTTCAATAAGTAAATCGGAAACAAATTGCTTCACTTAGTTGTCAATTAAAGAAGATACAAATACAATTATTTCGAATCTGTTTCTCTTTATGATACTTGTTTATTAGTGGAAAAATAAAAATTCTGCATAACATCAAACGTAAGCAATTTGACACCAAAGGAGAAAAAAAAAACAGCAGATCTAAATACCATTTTCAGCAAAGCCAATGAAAATACAATTTCTCATAAAGAATACATTAGTACCGAAATTAAAACGACAATTTAAAAACTTATTTCCTAATAAACGAATCTTTCTTCTCCATCTACAAAACAATATAAGAAGAGCCTTCATCCTCCGCTAATATAATAAGTGCGGCGTCTTTTCAGGCCATCGAAATTCTGATCCGGTTCGAAGGACCTGCAACTGACTTCCCGCTGGCAATGTGCCAATAAAATAATATAACGCTATTCCGGCTTCTCGGCTACCCTCTTAGCCTTTTGTTACTAACTACCCCACTTGGTCCGTGGATGTTAATGAGCCTAAAACTTTTAGCCTAAATAAGTAAGACAACTGAGTTGCTCGAAAAATCACGAGTATGAAGATAAATGGCTTAGGCTAAATTAAATTAGTTTACAACGAGAATTTTGGTGACCTAAATGGATAGGACGAGAGCGCAATGTCCTCTGTTTACAATTTAATTTTCATCTCAAAACATAATCATATTTTTTGAGGATTACGGAGAAGTCTGGAATCTTAATTTTCGTTTTGTAAAGACGTTGTGTTTATTATAAAACAACATTTCCTTAAGCTTATAATTCAAGTTATTAAAATTAAACAGCACTTCAACGTACTTCAATATTTTTGGCTTGAATACTAAATCAAAGCAGTCACACACCCAATAAAAATATTGATATTTTATGCTACATACACCCTAATCTCAATTCATATAAAACTTATTGTATTTTGTCTACAACGCTGCTACGCGGCAAGCATTCATATTGCTACATCAAACAATATGAAAGTGAAACAGCCTCTTGGAACGTTCAGACTGTTACATAAGCCAGTATATTTTATACGGTCTATATCTTCTTAAAAGGTCAGAGCAACTAGCTTAAGATATTTGCATTTCCTCATTCTTTCTTTACATTATCTCGATCATAATAATGGGGTAGATTTTTCATGAGAAAAATACTGCCCATGCTAATCTCGGAGTGGAAGAAAAAACAGTATACAGTCCTATCTAAATGAAAGAAATTATTTTCCTGTCTAACTTGGAGGAATTAATCAAGGAAACGAATCACCGTCAGGGGATAGATGTGGCAAGGGTATAATCTAATCGCGTCTTGAACATTGCTACGATGTTTTGATGTTTTTATTTTGTGTTTGGGAAATAATTTACTTCGCCACTTTCATGACACCACTTGACATTGCCGAGGAACGTGACCAAAGGTTGCGACTTAATGTAATTGTTGTTTAAATGAGGAAACTTTTCTTTTGTTATACCTTTACCGTCATCATTGATAACTGTCATTTTTAAAAAAGATAAGTAAGTAATTAAATTCATCTTATTGTTATCTTTTTATCCATTAACGCCCACCTTAGGTGTCTAAATTTTAAATTATTCTTCTAAAATATCAGTAAAACATACATCATCATCATTCAGACAAAATCCATCTACTTCTAGACACAACTCCTCTCCGCAACAGCCGAGTGGTTTAATAAAAACATCTAGCAAAGAGAAAAGACAATGAACACAGCATTTTCAATACTCAATATTACTTGGCGTCTGGCAATTTGTTGTACTTACACGTACGTTACGCGTAGGCATCGCGTAGGTCACAGGGTTAAGTGATAAATGTTGTAAGTTACTTCAGGCGATACCATCGCCTTAAGAGTCATGTCACCACAAATTGGAGTTCTACAATTTATTGAGTACAGCGCCTAAGTAATTTGCTTTTAAAAAGTTTGCAGACATGGAGTAGGAGTGAAAATGATTTAGCGAAAAATGTTTAGCAAGAAAATAAGAGGCATGTGGTTAAATAATGATGGCTGCGTGGGTTGCTCTTCAAGGTTCAACAACGCTTGCAAGGTTGGTTCGTGGATGGGTAACCATACTTAACATACCGAGCTCCTTTCGTGTCACGGAAGGTATGTTTCGTCGTAGGTTCCGATTGCCGTTCGTAGATTTGACAGCCACAATGGAAGTTAGCAGCCCGAAAATATGCAATATATTCAGCTATACGGTATCTAAGGTAAGGTTAGTCACGGCGTCCGAGTTATTCAGTAACTGGATTGTGGAGGTCAGATATGTTTTCGCCTCATATAAAAGGCTATGCAGTTGATGACTAAGCCGCAATATGACTCATAATTAATCAGACTAAAGTGTTTTGTAAATTCTACTACCATTAAAAATGCGAAAGTTTTTGATGGTGGAGAGAAGGATGAATGTTTGTTAATCCACGTAAAAATGGCTTAGTGGATTTAGTTAGTTGGCACACAAATCATTTATAACCTGAAACCGCAGGCGAAGTCGCAGGCATTAGCTAGTACTCGATATGGGTAAGTAACACTACTTATAGTATATTATTCCCAGGCAATCCAGAAAATAACACACAACGTAGATGTAAAGCGCACCTCAACTACCTTTCAAATCAAATAAGCCGTGTGTGCATAGAAAACGTTACATCGTAATCTTCCCTTTGTACAAACTTGCATGTTGCATTACACAAACGCGAATTAATAGCAGTACACAATGTTTTCCATACAAGAAAACACTTTATTCTTGAATATAATATTGTGTCGAGGATTTCATTATAAGCGTTGTTATAGGAATTTGTAAGGATTTTGCTCCGCTGGCTTTCCTTTTGTCCTCCGCTGGTATTGTTTAAGTAAATGTCGCCACTTATGAAATAAATATAGGAAACTAATTTTCTTAAAGTAGCTTTATTTTTATATTGTGCTTCTAGCTCCGCGTTTAGCTTGCTCTTTTTCTCATAGCCATTCCAAGATTAAAAAAAAATAAAAATAGAGATGTGCCGACTATGATTTTGGCCGATTAGTCGGTTGTAAAGAGACCGATTAGTCAACCGACTAGTCGGCCGACCAGATCACAGTTTCGGGGGTATTCGGAAATTTCCGTGACGCTTCGTTTACAACTGAATCACGCGCAAGTAAAAAGCGCCGCCTGCTAGCATGTCGGAAAATGTTTTGATTACTTCGCATTGTTTTTTTTATTTCTGCTTTTGCACTGGTCAGATGGCCTACCACGACGTTTTAAAACATTATTGGTTTACTCCTTTTCCAGTGTGGGAAAAAGATGGCGCTAGACATCCTGTATAGCTCCGTCTCTTTCTTACACTCGAATAAGAGTAAAACAATACTGATTTAAGACGTCATGGTAGGCCAGCAGAGAGGTGTTTTTTGTGAGAAAATATAGACCATACTGTTATTGCACACACGTCGTACAGCCTTACATAATTATCAAGTATAACGTGGGCTCGCTTTGTATAGATTAACTGTACAATGAGAGATCCGCATAAAATGGTTTTGTGTAGGTTGATTGATCGCCGTTTGAACATTAAAGGGAATTTTATTTAGTAGGTTAATTTCTCCTATACATTTTATTGTTTTTTGGGGCAATTTAACGCAACACTCGCGCTATTGTAATCTTCGACTTAAATTTTTCTTATAAATTACGTATGGGTTTTGTGCATGAACAAGTTTGGAATTATAAATAATTTATGGAATGTTCATCTTTTGCAAGCCTCGCAATCGCAACTAGGTTTGCTGTAAGAAAACCCAATTCTGGGTTAAGCTCGCCGTTGTACATAAGCTTTATTATTGCAATTTGGGTGTATATTTTTATTTATTATTTAATGTTGTGTGCAATAAAGAATAAGAATGTGATGTGTATCTGCATAAAAAAATGGCTTATCTTAAACTAAACTCATTATGATTATAATTTGCAAAATCAGCAATCAAAAACAAAATATTAAAAAAAACGATTTAAGAAATTTCACAAAACCCAATCCTAGGTACTCATTCCTCCTTTCACATCTTACAAAATAAATTCCACAATTAGCTCGATATTAGAAAGCAAGAGGCTCTAAAAAGGTTGCTAATGAATGTCAGTTCCACAGCATGGAAGGACTTTCACACATAACAGATAGAGAGGCAAAATTTATCACCGCTGTACTGGACGTATACGGTGCTAATTTGCCCAGCTAAATGGGGCTGCTACGCCCCACGGGTATTACCCGGTTAAGTTACAAAGAGATGCAGCTGATTGATAATGTTAGGTTGAATGATGTAGCTGTATTCGGTGGGGTTATATTAGTAAATAGAGATACAGAAGGTAGGCTTGTTAGCCGTTGATAGGATAAGAGTTTGGTAATAATTGGTTTGGATGTTTTGTAGAGTTGGAATCGACTCTGGAATATCTCGACTTTTCTTCTATTTCATACAAACATACTAAATAAACCCATATAAACCTTGTATGTTTTTCAGTTCAGTAGCAAAATCTGTTCATGTTGGCCTTCAAATAAAACTACCTGCCTACGCAAAACAGTCTGTTTAACAAATCACTCCTATCACAAACGCTTATACTAGGCACACACACATTTTCAAGCACATTTTTATGTTTCGTTTTGATGTACTAATAAAAAGCAACGCTCATTGCATTTTATGAATGTTATAAAGTATGAAAAATATTTTCTCTTAAGTTACATACGTTAGTAAAATCGTTTTATTGCGGTCCCATTGTTTAAGTATAAGTATGTATGGCTCTGTATGGTGTCGGACGTAAAGAATAGCACCATCCCATATCTTCCCGTGGGTGTCGTAAGAGGTGACTAAGGGACTTACCAGAGAATGGGCAGCAGCGTTCTCTGTGCTTTTGTAACAACCCTACTTCGATCGATAACTTCACTTTAAACACCTCCATGACCCCCAGTACTATTGTTTTGAGCGTTACATTGAGTCCCGCCATAAACGGTAAGTTTTCATTCAAAAATTGGGTCGTTTCTCAGCATAATTTTCACTCTACGTAACTCTAGTACTAAACGCAAAAATGAAAAACCTTCAATTAAGCATTCTGTTAATCAAACCTTAGTTTGATGTTCAGAATGCTTGGGTATGGAGTCGACAATGGGTCTGTTTATACCTTGTTTAGTTGATATTGTTTTACATTATATAAAAATTTATTCTCGTCTGCGATTGAGCGCTTCTAGCGGGGCTTCACATCGCTGTCGATGTGGTGAAGCAGTCGACGGCCTCGGACACCATGACTTTTCCTGCAGTAAGAGACTTTTTTTTGGCCAAAGAATCAGCATTGCCATCCAACGTGGCAATCGCAGTGGCAGCGTAGAAGTCGACAAATTTTTTGACGCTCAGTAATTTTAATACTTGTACGAATACATATTAGTATTGTACGAGTACATTATAGTTTGTAAATAAATGTTATATAATAAAAACGATTAGGCACAAGAATTATATTCATTAAAATACAAAAAAAAATGTCATTATTAAAGATGCTCCCCCTTCGAGGATATTCAGGCGTGTTGTCACCATTCCGTTTAAAGAGTGGGGTGAAAATGTATGTAAGAGCAGCAATAATAAAACGATCTAAAACTTTGATTGGTTCTCTGCATCAAAGTGAACCGTTAAAAACTGATTGCAGATGATGATGTAACGCTACTGATAATTTATTCAAATACCTAATAATGGCAAATAACTAACATTAAAGAATGTATTTTATATATAAGACTTGAAATAAAAGCCAACGATTCATACATAAAAAAGGATGAGAGGGACCTCACTTCATGATATTAAAAACAAAAAAGTGCTGGCCGTGAACGAGTAAACAAACATGAGGATAATCCCAAAGGGTTGGGGAACAATGGCGTTCGTCATACGTCAGATAATGTCAGTCGTGTCCGAAGTGAAGGTTTAAATGTTTTTGATGAGGATAATTCAAAATAATCATGGATAGAAAATGTGGGAGCAACGATGAGGAATGTTCGGCCTGATTCCAAGTGAGAAATGACGTTGCATGAAAAAAAGCATTGTAGGTTACTAGATAGGAAAGTACACAGATGTATTAACTCAATAGAAAAACGGAAAAGCAATGTTCCAGGATGGAAATTATGCAGTTTTATTACCATTATAGAGAGCAGCGGTGGCTCAGTGGTGGCAGCCCCGACTTACGAGCAGTAAGCTGTGGGTTCGAAACCAGGCAGGCGCATTACTTTGTGTGATTTATTTCATCACCGCTGCCCTCATAAACGGTGAAGGAAAACATGCATGGCAACAGGCATAACCTAGAACTAAAAATTCGAAGACAAGTGACATCTACCAACCCGCACTGGGCTCGCGTATTGGATTACAGCCCACTCCGTCTCATAGAGAGGAGAACTGTGTTCCAGCAGTGGGAACATTATAGGCTGATGATGATGATTACCATTATATAGGCACCAATATCTAGGGGACCGAGTCACCCACGTCCGTAGGAGAGTACCCTTTGTTTCCCTATACGTGGTCCCTGGGTGGTGCAAATCAGGTGACACTAACTGGTGGTAGGCTTCGGCCGAAGGCTTGCGACCACCCACCGGGCAAAGACGTAGCGCCAAGCGGCCTTGCCGTGTTTCGGTACGATGCTCGGTGTAGCCAACTAGAGGACTTGGGTCGAGATAGCTGTTCCACTGTAGGCAGACCAGCCTGACGCGCGCTGTTATGGATGTATCGGGATACTAGTCGCGGAGGGTAGCGGGATCCGAGGCACGGTGCGCCACTGGCCGACCGCAGGTAGTTGGGGGCCCAAGTAGTGTGCCAGCCACACACGAAAGGCTGCCCCGCCAACTGTCGAAAAATCCCGGAATGCGCCATCGTGCTGGTTGGCGACCAGTTTGGGAGGGCCCGATGGACGTTCCGGGGGGGCTCGGGCGTCCCCGCAGTCTCCAGACTAGTGCCCCAATGATGGCATCCTTTCAGTGCGTGTCTGTAGGTTAGCTGCGTGGAACCTCGTCTTACTTCCTTCTCCTCTTCTCCCTTCACTCTTATAACATGGCAAGGAAAAATAAAACTAGAGTTCAACAGCGGCTGCACCCCCTCCCACACAAAGTGCACCTTACCAACATTAGAGGTCTGCACTCAAATCTCTCTGCAGTCCACTACCACCTTGAGACTGAGAAACCAGCGCTGTTTTTCCTAACGGAGACGCAGATAGCGAGCCCGTCAGACGTGTCGTACTTATCTTACCCAGGGTACACCCTGGAGCACAATTTTAAACCACGCGCGGGAGTGTGTGTGTACGTTCGTGACGACGCTTGCTATCGGCGCTCCGTAACCTTGAGGACTCCAGATTCACGACGCTTTGGACACTGGTGGACACAGGTCTGGATAAAATTATCTACGCCTGTGTATACCGTTCGCACAGCGGAGATCAGGAGACAACCAGGCTCACAGAGTACATCAGTGAGGCGGCTGATGCGGCTCAGCAGCGGTACCCTTCCGCCCAATTAGTGTTACTGGGGGACTTTTATGCCCACCACCAGGAGTGGCTTTTCCCATACCAGTGCACCGATCATGCTGGGCGAGAGATGCGTAAGCTTTCGCTAGCGCTAAACCTCACCCAGATGGTTCAGTGGGCAACGAGGGTACCGGATGTAGATTCGCACACGGCTAATTGCTTGGACCTTCTGCTGACAACAGATCCAGACCGATACTCCGTGTCGATAACTTCACCTTTGGGTAGTTCCGATCACTGTCTGGTAAAGGCTGTGTCCGTCTAATCCCCGCCCGATCCTAGCCCGAGAGGCACCCGGCGGGTTTGGCGGTACAGGTCAGCAGATTGGGATGGGATGCGATCTTTCTTCGCATCCTATCCATGGCGGCCTACTTGCTTTTCTTCGGCTGACCCTTCGTCATGCGCGGACGCCGTGACAGATGTGTTGCGTCGGGGAATGGAGTACTATATTCCGTTCTCTGACATAACAGCGTCAAGCGAAGACCGGCCATGGTTTGGTGCCGATTGTTATCGCGCCGACGCGCTCAAGCATGAGGCCTACCTGGCATGGGTCGATGCTCGGTCGCGCAAAGCGAGTGACGTGGGTCAGAAGAAGAAGGCCTTCAACAGGGCGGCCAAGTCCTGCAAGAAGGTGTTGCGAGGAGCTCGGTTCGACCACATTGGCCGAATAGGGGCTAAACTTGCTTCTTACCCAGCAGGTAGTAAAGCGTTTTGGTCCCTGGCCAAGTCGGTCGAGTCGAACTTCTGCCGTCCCTCACTGCCACCACTGCTGCTCTCTTTTTGCGGAATCTTCACGTCTGAGTCCTGGTGACGCGAGGCCCCCTCCTTTTCCTGATGGATGCGAGACGAGTATGTCGGATATTCGCATCCATCAAAAAGACGTTCGTAGGGTGCTCCGCAACCTCGACGTGAACAAGGCTAGCGGCCCTGACGGTTTACCAGCAATCGTTCTTAGAACTTGTGCGCCTGAATTGTCTCCGATTCTGACACGCCTGTTCCGCCTTTCGTACGAGGCTGGAAAAGTGCCCAATGCTTGGAAACAAGCCAACGTACAGCCCGTGCCCAAGAAGGGCAGTCGAGCTGACCCGGCCAACTACAGACCCATCTCTATAACGTCCATACTCTGTAAGAGTATGGAACGTGTACTTAATTGTAAGCTCCTAGCATACCTAGAAGCTAACGATATCCTTAGTGACCGCCAATACGGCTTCCGTCGTAATCGGTCTACTGGGGATCTTCTAGCGTATGCCGTTCACATATGGAGTGAGGCCATCGAGAGGCACGGGGAAGCGCTTGCCGTCTCCCTCGACATCTCGAAGGCTTTTGATAGGGTCTGGCATGAAAGCCTTATTGGTAAGCTTCCTTCATTCGGTCTGCCCGGTGGTCTGTGTGATTGGATTGCAGACTTCCTGAGAGATCGGTCCATTCGAGTGGTTATCGATGGCTGCTCGTCAGACCAACTGCATATTAATGCCGGGGTCCCTCAGGGGTCCGTACTCTCAGCAACATTATTCTTGCTGCACATTAACGATCTGCTAAGACCCGGCACCTTTGGGTATGCAGATGACAGCACTGTTGCTGAGAGATACTTGTCTAACGCACGGGCTACCGGGCCTCAGATCCGGTCTCTCCGTGAGGCCCTGGTGGAGCGTTTGAACCTGTCCTTGCAGGCAGTCTCCGAATGGGGCGAGGCCAATCTGGTCAGTTTTAATGCTGCTAAAACCCAGGCGTGTCTTTTTTCCGCGAAAAAGAGCCAATTTCACCCGGCTCCAACTTTCCGAGATGTAACCGTGCCAATAGCAGACCATCTTGAGCTTCTGGGCGTTACTTTGACATCAACCCTCAATTTTGGCTCATATATTGAGGCAAAAGCACAACAGGCTGCCAAAAAGTTGGGGGTACTTGCAAAGGTGAGAAGGTACTTCACGCCAGAACAGCTGTTCAACTTGTATCAAGCGCAAGTTCGATCATGCATGGAGTACTGTTCTCATCTCTGGGACGGATTTCCCAAATACCAGCTTGATGCACTTGAGTCGATTGAAAAGCGTGCCAAGAGGCTCATTGGCAATGAGGCACTGGTCAAGTCTAAGCTCCAGAGCCTTGAACATCGTCGCCGAGTTGCCAGCTTATCGGTTTTTTATCGGTTACATTTCGGGGAGTGTGCGATGGAATTGCATGATCTGATTCCGCCTAGCCCGTTTCATCATCGGACTACCAGACGTACGGCGATGCGCCATCGGTACTTGGTGGACATCCCACACATACGCACTAAGCGTTTTTGGGAATACTTTTATAATGCGTACCGCTAAGGAGTGGAATTCCCTGCCGGAGTCTGTGTTTCCCGATAGCTACAATCTAGAGGTCTTTAAGTCAAGAGTGAATAGGTTTCTTCTAGGCAAGCGTGCTTCACCGTCGACCACATCATCGCTTATCATCAGGTGAGATAGTGGTCAAGCGCAGGCCTATAGCCAGGCCAAGCCCAGGATAATAATAATAAAAAAATATCCATTAATAGATATATGTTGAATTATCTATCACCAACTTTCTACCCTTGTCACCTGTTATTTGGGACCGGTGCAACACGTTTCTGTGTTCCATTCTCCCCTGATGCCACGCTAACATTTACTCCTTTTTCCATACTATAATTTCTCACACTATTGAGTTATCCACACACTCTAGTTGAAGGATTCTTGAAACACTGTGTACACGTCTGTACTACACACTCTGCACTAACTACACTACTGTAAACTACGTGGGAATTATTTATCTGTATTTGTACAGCAAACTCATTAAACAAGACTCCAACAAATTTTTAAACTTCAATTTGTTATTATTGACTTCAAGACTTCAAACATAATACTCAGCTTATTTTAAAAGCCTAGTAACACACAGACAGACAACCCATGAAACTCAACAACAGCTTACGAAAGCCAAAAACTTATTTATTGTTAATCCAAGCAAATAATGCTTAATCTTTCCGTAAAGTCGGGCGTAAGGAGGCAGAGATAAAACATCGGTACTGTTTAGTAAGCGTAAAAATACAACGCCCTTACTACGAGTCTATCGTTCTCTTGCACGATGTGTTGGGGATATTCTCGTTGTTACTATGCGGAGATAATAATATATAATAGTTAATATGCGGGTAAAGATCTTCAACTTCTTTGAAAGTCGAATCGACTCGAATTATATCCGGCCAGTATGACGTAGCCATCTGCTCAGTTCTATGGTCAGCTTCGTTTAAATTCTGGAAGGAGCTATTGAGTGTGCAGGATGGGTGGGAAATAAACTATAATCACTATCGCAGCCTTCTAAAAGTGTTGTTTACGGCAAATATTTTTTGGCCAGTCCTTGGACAGCTTATTTTTAGTAACAAAATATGTTTACTTCAAATATATTATAGCTTGTCCTTGAAAGTCTATGTTTAGCACTTGAAAAACGTTTCTGCGATTTATCTCAAAAGCAAGAGATTCTGAGACCAGGTTTTTGATATTTTATTCTAAACGAATATTTAAACTTACAAGACAAAATTAAATATTCGTCGCTTATTCGAAGAAGAGTATTTTTCTCGTAAGTATGTAATAAGTGCTTTTCGATGCGATGATACCCTTAAAATAACTTGTTTCTAGTAGGTGGTCCACGTTAATTGCACGAGTACTTGAGCTATCTTACTTCTTATACTTTTGTACTTTAAACACATTTTAGAAAACTCACGAAACCCAAATCGTTACAAATTTATTCAAGAAACTGAATATTTTGAATTTTATTATTTCTGTTTGATACTCTAGAGATGATCGGTTTTCTAAAGTGCTTTAAAGATAAGTCTACTTACGCACGGAGACTAATCAAGCTATACAAAACCAGTTTATGCGGATCTCTCATTGTATTGGAAATCTATACAAAGTCAGGCCATCTAATATTGTGAATGTATACTTTGACGTGACACCGTATGGTCTGAAGATTATTACGAATATGTACTAAATTCGAGAACAATAGGTATTAGTTCTAAACTGAATACCTACGCAGACATAGTTAATGCGGATTAATAATAATGGACTAAGCTTTAAATCACTTTCGTCTACGTTCACCCAATTGCTTGTAGATTTGATTATGTCTCAGTTTTAGGCTTTATTTTACTTATTTACTTTCACAAAACATTTAAAGAAAAATAATACTTTAACATGATTCTGGCCTCCTGGTAAGGAAGACTTAACGTTGCCTAACACTAGGATTTTCTCATAAATCGTGGGTGCGTTTAAACTCACATAGATAAACAGCCAAACCTAGATCAACTATCTGTAGGCCATACAAATGTTTGTTCCGTGCGGGGATCGAACATGCGACACGCAGCGCAGCAGTCGATCGCTCAACCACTGCGCCAAACGTGCCGGCACATACGTAACTTGGTTGCCAATGATTCTGCTTTCTCACTTGTCCGTGCCAATTTTCCTACATATTATTCGAGTGTAATGTCACAAAGTAACTTGAGACTATTTGGACCAATAAACCTCATAAAATAGAAGTAGATGCGCGCTAGTACGAGTTTTTCACCGTGGGAGTGCCACATGCCTTATCTATTATATATTGCCATCATCTTCTTGCCCCTATTCCATGTTACTACGGGTCGACGCAACACGTTTTTAGGGTTCCGTACTTCGAAAGGAAAAAATTCCGCAAATTTTCGATACTCGCATGGGAATCAAAACCTACAGGGTACTTCCCGTGAACTCAGAATCTTGAAACTTGGTACAAAGCAACGTCTTATAGCAAAGATAAAGGAAAAATTGCGAAAACCGTACATTTTTTGTTACATCATATAATAAAAATATTTTTATACAGGTTTGTATGGAACCCTCGGTGCGCAAGTCCGACTCGCACTTGGCCGGTTTTTTTTCTTACATTCTCCTCTGTCAATCGTCACACTATCATTTACTCCTTTTTCTTTTTATCATTCTTTTGCACATTTTTGTTTTTCATAAAGATTGTGTTCAGCAAAATCGCCTACTTTTGAAACAGACGCCCTAGTACAATGGCTACGGAAATAAAATCATCTCCAAATGCTATCCATCTCTCAAAATCTTCTTAACCTACTCCAAAATTTCAAGTCCGTAAAATATCTGTTATGGTTCCAAAAATATACTTTAATTGGGGCCTCCAATACATAAAATAGGCGTCTTGTCATCGTGGAGAGCGTTTCAAACGCCCTGACGTGGAGGTTTGAAGCCGAACACTTGGGTTTGTTAGCTGACGTCGGGCACTTGAGGGAACAACCCCTGTTCACGGTGAGGTGAGAGCCGATAAGTCAACTCGTTTATAAATTAACTGGGGACAAGATTTTGTACACGCTGTGTATGTTGAAGTTTCTTAAATTATGTAGTTAGTAGTAGGAATAATAATTATTTGAAAAACCGGCCAAGTGCAAGTCGGACTCGCGCACGAAGGGTTCCGTTCCATTATTAATGTATGGGAGCCCCCCTTTTTTTTTTTAGGATGGGAAATCATCAAATGACTTCTTCCGCTCTGGGCGGAGCGGAAGGGAGTGTCAGACTTGACTGACTAAAACCCATCCATGTTCCTTCTTAGCCCTTTGCGTTCCAGGGGCACGGTATCTCTTTCGAACAACCCGCAGCCCTGGCAGGCATCGGCCCTCTCGGATCCCTTCCGATTTGCTGACATCTCCTTGAGGCGCGCGTGGAACACGAACGCGCCGTCGGCACGGTCTGTCGTCATAAGACGGACGGACGGTGAGCTAGCCCATTACTCACCGTCACAACAAATAATAAAAACAGAAAAAAAATATGGGAGCCCCCCTTAAATATTTATTTTTTCTGTTTTTATTATTTGTTGTTATAGCTTCAACAGAAATACATAATCTGTAGAAATTTCAACTGGCTAACTATCACGGTTCATGAGATACAGCCTGGTGACAGACGGACGGACGGACAGACGGACGGACGGACAGCGAAGTCTCAGTAATAGGGTCCCGTTTGACCCTTTGGGTACGGAACCCTAAAAACTAGCTGTCGAGCGCAATTTCGTCTGCGTCCCATTTTCATAATTTTCGCCACATTTTTAGTTGCTGCTCTGCTTCTATTAATTGTAGAGTGAGGATATATTACCTATAGCCTTTCCCGATAAATGGGCTATCTAATATTAAAATAATTTTTCAAATCGTTGAACAATTATATGGGGATGTTTCACGAGATCCGTCATCATTTCAGCCCGGAATCATCCGATGTTGGGTATAAGCAGCTCCCCTTTCTTCTGTCATACTTAACCGATCTGTGCGTCCTTTATCCATCTGGTTGCCACGCCATTGATGATATCGTCAACCTAAGGTTGGAGAGGGGCTTCAGTCATTTTAATTTTGGGCCACCCTGTATACTGTTGGTTTTTAATGATGTAGATCTTAAAATACTAGGATTTTAATAAAGAGAAACAAATCTTCCGGCTTTTAATTTCAGTAGCCAAGAATAAACGAAATAGTACAATACAAAAACACATTACTACAACACTAAAACTAAAAGGAACAACAAAAACATATCCGACCGACAAGAAAACTTTAAAACTAAGCCAAAATTCAATTTTCTCTGAGACGATTGAATTTAGTTCACTTAAAAGTGGAGCACGTGACCTCATTATAATTTTTCTCGAGTTCGATACATTCGGTGTTCAAGAAAGAAAAGTATGAGAGAAAGAAAGAAAGAAACTGGACAGCAGCCAGACGGGATCTTAAGGGATTTCTGCTTGATAGTTCTTGGGTTGAAAAGGGTGCCAATGTAATGGGATATTTTAGGGGTATTCGGTGTAGTGCTTTATGTGCGATATTTTATTGGATTTTTGTCTGCGTAGTAAGTACTGGAAGAATTATTGATATTTTGTGATGTATGGAGTAAGTAATATTTTATCACAGTACTTTTACTAGAGCTTCTGATTTAATGCTTCAGATTTATGTTTATATCCAAATAAAGATCAAAGGGCAAATTTTTTGGAACTATTTCAATTTTCTTTGTTCAAAAGTAGAGGTCGCGGCAAAAGTGGTTTGACGATCTGGTGGCCTACCATGACGTCTTAAAACATTATTTTCTTATCCTAGAGTGGGAAAGAGATGGAGCTAGACGACCTTTATAGCTACGTCTCTATCCCACTCTGGTATAATAATGAAACAATTGTTTTAAGACGTCATAGTAACCCCCTTGATCTTGTTAGCGGGGCGAACACAGGTATTGAAGGAGATTTGGCTTGGAGGAAAAAAAGGGGTATGGGCATATCAACAAAATCATTGATTGGCTATTTAAGAAAAAGTCACGGTGTAACCAAGTCGCAGTGTCTACTATGCTTAGATTACACCAGGTTTTTTTTTCGGCCGGTCGGAACACTTTTACCTTGAACTGACATCTCTCTCTGGGGTCGAACCTGCATGTCTGAGAATCGTGGTCAGCCTGTGGGTTGCATCGGGAGCGGATGATGACTGAACTAACCAAGCGTAGTTACAATAGCATAACAAGCCACCTTTATTGTACTGTTACCACTGATAAACCACCAATACCATATGGAGCTTTAACCTACTCATCACTATTTTCCCCAAAAAACTAAACACAGCAAAATCGACCGAAACAAATTTTATTTTCCGTTTCCTTGATCAGTAGGGAATAAAATATTTCCGTAGATACGTTTCGTCCAATGGGAACGAAGCCCAAGATTTTTCACTGTCGCCTAGTGATGTAGAGTGTCAATTCATACTAGGAAGAGAGGGAAGTTAATTTTCTTCTGAGGAACCTCTATTAAAGAGCAGACTATAAGTAGGTTGATTTTCCGCTGATAAAAATCTCTGCTTATTAAAACTATCAACTGGGCTTCCATTTCATATCTAATTGACGAAATGTTACAGAAAAAATCACAGATAATTAAAGAGTTTGCACGAAAAAAACATCAAGATTGACATTACCTTTCTTAGTAGCGAAAAGAAGATTTATTCGTTGTTAAGTCTAGTCAATTATTCACCAAGTTATTTCAGTACTGTACCTGTAACAAAATATTAAACATTTATCAAATAATGTGGCAAAATGAAAGTTTAGAAATAAAGGAAATTAAATTCTATCCACAAGACATTGTAGACCCAAAACAAATTGTAATAAAACATAATTTGGGTCCCGACACACTATTTATCAAACAATATTTGTAACGCAAATATTGTGAACAAAAATAGAAAATCTTTGAATTGGTTGTATCCGACTTTTATGATTTGTATGTAGGAAAAGGTTCCCGAGACATCGTTGATATGATATTTATGTCATTTATGCAAAGAAGTGACAGATATTTGTTGTCACTTTGTCACTCATGGCTTTCATTACTTTATATGCCATTTCTAACGCTTCCACATCATTGTCGCGTTTGATATCAAACATAATGTGAATTTAAGCGAGCGTGAAAACGAGGGTGAAGACCTATGATATGAGCTATGAATTGATGGAGTATACGAATCAATATAATAATTATGATAAGGGTAAATCCTTGAAAACAAGAGAAGAACTTATCCATAACCAACACGTCAAAACAAAAATGCCTTGTTCAGAAAATTCGTGACAAAAATCAGAACACGAAAGCCACTCGTGCCTGCGACGTGACAACAGCGCGTTTTGACTTGGATGACGCGAATCGAGAGGCCTCAAGCATCGGACCGCAAACGCTGACGCATTCACTTTGAACGCCAAACGAGTTGGCTCTTAAAAGATCCGCAAGTTTGACGTCAGTGTCCAAGTGTCCTCCACCCGTCAGAGAATGTGTCTCGTCAGTTTTTTTGATACGCCCACTCAGATCAAAGAAGAGGTTATTGATCAAAGTGGATTTACGGGAAAAATCGGGACGATAATGGAAGAGGACGTATGCTACAGCTTTGGAAATAGATTTTAGATATATAAGGGTCTGTTGGCGATGCAAAGACAATCCGATAAGGATTTTTGATAAAAAAAAAACTAATTTAAGAATAAGGATTTTACTGTCTCAGCACTAACTCATTTTCTACACAGCACTATTTGATCTGTCAAAATAAATCTGAGAGCCGTACCATGACGTCTTAAAACATTATTGTTTTACTCCTTTTCCAGTGTGGGAAAGAGATGGGACTAGACATCCTGTACAGCTCCGTCTCTTTCCCACACTACCCCAGCAGGTTTGGACACCAATTTTGAAGACCTTAAAATTGAATTCATAGCTGAAAGTAAATTCTTTGGAGATAACAATGACTGACATTAATATTCCAGTAGTGCTCTAAGTTTAATTTCCTTCATTATGGGCTAAGTGAAAAGTTTCTTTGTCTCCATAATGATGTTCAGTCAGATTAGAATTGGAAATTGGAGAAGAGGCCGAAGTAATTTGTTTTGTTTTATTGCTGAGTTATATTTGTATCAATTCGCCTGTCATTTTAGCAACAGCCTCGCTGAAAAGTTTCTTTCCTGTCTAATTTAAATTTGTTCAAGAAAAATGTTAATGGAATTTTGAATTACGTTTAATTAAATGGAACAAAAGGTTAAGATTTGTGTTTCAGTATATACTTACAGCTATACTTGAATGAAATGGAAAAGGTTTATAATTAGTTATTAGGTTTATTAAGTAATCTTGGTTTGTGTGAGGAGCTCGTGTCGGTCCGTGGATGGGTGACCGGCCATTACATCCCAAGTTTTCTCCGTACCTCGGAAAGCACGCTAAGCCGTTGGTTTCGCCTCTCATTTGTAGATCTTTGACGTTTGTTACAGGTAGTCAGTGGCCCGAAAGTCTGACAAACAGTCAGACCAAAAAAAAACCGGCCTAGTACGAGTCGGACTCGCGCACGAAAGGTTCTGTACCATTCTTTAGAAAACGGAGCAAAAAAATGGGAGCCCCCCTTAATTATTATTTTTATTCTGTTTTTAGTATTTGTTGTTATAGCAGCAACAGAAATACATAATATGTAGAAATTTAAACTGGCTAACTGTCACGGTTCATGAGATACAGCCTGGTGACAGACGGACGGACGGACGGAGCGAAGTCTCAGTAATAGGGTCCCGTTTGACCCTTTGGGTACGGAACCCTAAAAAAATAGTCTTACCATTCTTACTATTCAGTCTTACTGTTTTTTTTTTTTCTACCTGGATTGTGGAGGTCAGATAGGCAGTCGCTCCATGTAAACTGGTTTTCAGCTGCTTCTGATTAGACTTGAAAGCAACCCCAACATAATTGGGAAAACGCTAGGTAGATACTGATAATTAGTTTTTGTTTCTAACCGAGGCTTTCGTTTTTTGGAGTGTTCAACGATAATTCTGAACCACATCAGCCGGTTTCCTAAATCTTTTAGTTGTTTCACAGCTGGTAATACCATTTATCTACATTAGCGATGTCAATCAAATACCATTAATTCTGTTACCAATTTATTTACTGATCTAGGTTTCTTTTCACTCTTTAGCAAACTTCTAGCGAGTACATATAAGTCTCGAATGTTGGGGATGAACCATACACGTGCCTTGGAGGCTTCTTACTGGAGACATCATTTTTAGGGTTCCGTACCCAAAGGGTCAAACGGAACCCTATTACTGAGACTTCGCTGTCCGTCCGTCCGTCCGTCTGTCACCAGGCTGTATCTCATGAACCGTGATAGTTAGCCGGTTGAAATTTTCACAGGTTATGTATTTCTGTTAATGCTATAACAACAAATACTAAAATCAGAATCAAATAAATATTTAAGGTGCTCCCATACTAGGAAGTGATATTTTTGCTCCTTTTTCTAGAGAATGGTACGGAACCTTTCGTGCGCGAGTCCGACTCGCACTTGGCCGTTTTTTTTTGGTCTGACTGTTTGTCAGACTTTCGGGCCACTGACTACCTGTAACAAACATACTAGGAAGTGGTTTTTTTGCTCGTTTTTTATAAAAAAAATGGTACGGAACCCCTCGTGCGCGAGTCCGACTCGCACTTGGCCAGTTTTTATTCATTATTAAGATTAACATTGTAGTAAAGCGTGCCATTTTCGGGGACAAAAGAAACTATTTATGAGGTCTAAAAATGAAATTATGTACTTGAAATAATTTTCATTTCTTTGTGAGAGCTTTTTTTTGTTTCTTGGCTTCAATATCAAAAGTCATTTTAAGTAGGCCAACTCAAAAGTTGATAATCAGCACTTTTGAACGTCAATATTAACGAGAGACTATGCCTGAAAACGGCCGGCCTTTGCCACTTCCTAGTATTTTAGCTGGTAAGCAATAGTGTTTCTAAAGGAAGTGAGAGTCCATTAAATCACACAATTACAATCTATTTGTTTAATTATTAAAATCTTCTCGGTTATGAAACGTTTTTTCTATTTCATAGAATTAAAATATCCAAGATTTGCCCAAACTGATAACAGCTTTATTTTTAATTCAAATCCCTAAGAAATTTTCAAAGACCAAACCAAAGAAAGTTGCAAAGACTTTGGTCTTTTCAACATCACTTTCTCAAATCACGATAACTTTCAAAATATCTTACCGCAGATTTATCTTCTTCAGAGAAATATTGTTTTTATTTTGTTTCAAACCGTCGCAAATTCAAAGAGCTTTTCGTATAAACAAGACTAAGTCCTTGCATCTATCCTCATTAAAATTGTCTTGCATTAAAACGAAGGAAAGGATACTGATAGATAAACGATGGTTCTTACAAAGATCACAGATTTACCCAACATAATCTTTACTTAAGAGAATTAGAGTACATTTTTGAATGAATGAAGTATATAATCATGTTGGTATGGCAACAAAGTTAAAAGATGTCAAAGGAGTGACATGAAAGCGACGAAAGACGAAGTTACATCAAAGCATGTTCTTGTTTTTGATATGATTATGAGTCATGCGTAAGAATGTTGGAAAATGTTTTTGTAAAGGGTTCGTTATGACAATATAAGATTCGTTGGAAGTATAATCATACAGAGCGAATACGTAAATAAGTGTTTTAAGAATAACATTCAACTTTGACTTCAGTAAGGTTCTTAGAAAAACTACAAGCAGTGTCGCACAATCGTAAAAAATTATCAATATCTAAACTAATATTATAAAGAAGAAAGATTTGATTGTTTGTTTGTTTGTTTGCATTGAATAGGCTCTGAAACTACTGGTCTGATTTGAAAAATTCTTTAAGTGTTAGATAGCTCATTTGTCGAGGAAGGTTATAGGCTATATATCATCACGCCAATAGGAGTGGAGCAGCAATGAAAAATGTTGCGAAAACAGGGAAAATGTGACGCAAACGAAGTTGCGCCGGACAGCTAGTTGTAGAATAAATTTCTTCATTTCAAATAGTCTGTTTCCCCTCCAATTTTTTCTTTTTTTTTAAAACGTTACCCCACACTAGGAATTTCTCCTGTATCGTGGGTGCGTTTACAAACATTTAAACTCACATACACAAACAGCCAGACCCGGAACAACTATCTGTAGGCTGTACAAATATTTGTTCCGTGCGGGGATCGAACCCGTGACACGCAGCGCAGCAGTCGCTCACTCAACCACTGCGCCAACCGTGCCGTCAAACTATAATAACAAAAACTTCTAAATGATAACTAATAACATACAATAATTAACTAATATAGTGCAAACGATTTGTCACAACTAAATGCTCATCATACATTGGTCATGCTACGCGTGCAGGCCATTAAAGGAAACACGTTCATTTTAAAATCAACGTGCTTTGGAAACTTAATGATAACACCGTGTTCATATTCACTGAACAGTTGTTGCATCCCAACACAAAATCCAAAGCAAATAAAAACTTTCCGCACTAGTACAATAAACACAGAATTAACAAAGCTACAACTTTAATACAACATGAGCTAACGCGAAAACCATATGGCCGTATAAACCACGTGTCTGACGTCTAATAACTAAACGAATTGTATTCAAAAAACCAAATTAACATTTACATTTCAAAAAACACTCGTATTACCTAAAACATTAGATCCTATTTTCATTGTCAAAGCTCAGTCGGTTAATTTGGACCTTTTTATAGAAATAGTGCAATGCAATTTTCATGCAGACAATAGACGGAATTAACCGTTCCGTGATATCAGCGTTTTAACTTTAACAAAGGTTTTATTTAATGCATATTGTTAGGTTTTTAGGTGCGATATTATAACGGTAGAATTAACAATGGAGTAAACGGTTATTACCTCTAACTATGTTTAAAGGGAAATAACCACTTGCTTTAGCACAGTGAAATGGCTCAGAAGTAAGTTGGAAACTGTTTTTAAGTAGGTCTTAAACATAAAACAGTATTAAAAGAAAATCTAGAACATTAAGAAAAACTTCTCCTCTTCTCCGCTCAGTATCGGTAAAGGCGAAAATTTCTTAAAATAATAGTAAAACTTCATTATCACCTGCCTTTATTGGGGACGACAAACCGTCCCCAATAAAGAATACCAGTATTTGACATGGACCAACTGCCTATCTGGCGGTCACGACCCAGTTAGTAACCGGTCACACGATAACCCCTTGATTAGACTGGTTATCAGATTTTCGGCATCCTGTTGAAGATCTACAAAAAACAGCCGGGACCAATTAGGTTGACATGCTTTCCTGCGCCTGTGCCTGTGCCTAGGAAAGCATAGCCTGTGACTATGACCCATCTACAAATCGACCTCACTAATCTTTGATCAACATCATCATCATTTTCTTGCCCTTATCCCAATTTATTTGGGGTCGGCGCAGCATGTCTTATTCTTCCATACTTCTCTATTACTTGTCATCTCATGAGATACCTCCTTTCTTGCCATATCATCCTTCACACAGTCCATCCATCGTTTCTTTGGTCTTCCTCTACCTTTATACCCATCCACATTCATACTTAAAATTTTCCTCACGACATTTTTCTCATTCCTCCGCATCACATACCCATACCACGACAACCGATTACCACGCATCTTTTTAGTCACCGGCGCCACTTTCAGACTTCCTCTAATGTACTCATTTCTAATTCTATCCATTCGCGTAACACCACACATCCCCCTTAGCATTCTCATCTCAGCCACATGCAAATGCCTTTCATTCATCACTTTTGTGGCCCAACATTCTGATCTTTACGAGTACAAGACAGCAGGTCTAACCATTGTTTTATAAATATTCCCCTTAAGTTTAAGGGGAATGCGGGAGTCGCAGATAGTTCCCGTGACCTGCCGCCATTTCATCCATCCAATGTTTAATCTTTGATAAACCTTTGTAGCCATTATTACTTAGCTGCAAAATTAAAACTAGTACATCCATAGTGAATGCAAAAAGAACCTACACGTGCCTGATTTTTGAAACATAGGTACCCACATAAGTTTAATATGTATTACATTTCTATACTTTCATATAAAACCAATTCCAATCGAGGCTATTACGTGCATCCCTTTCTTTGATCGACGTCTTATTGATCCCCTAATCCTATTTCATAGACTGCCTACGCTCCAACATCAATCGAAAGATTATCATGCCTTACTAGAAAGTTATGTTTCATACTTGAGATAGAAAAGGATCAAATATATGAAAATAGATACACTAATTGAAATAAGACCTTATCCTAACCGAGTCAACCGATGTAATATAATAGAAAACAAACCTAATTATGCCAAAGCTGTGCAACATGAGAATTAGTCTCAAATAAAACTGAACAGAGAGCAGAAGTGGCACAAAACGGCTTTGACCTATGTGTCGTAGGTCGTGGATTCAATTTCAAGCTGGCATATTACGTTTAATTAATTTAATTACGACTGCACATCGTTCATCATTTCAGCCGAAAGACGTCCACTGCTAGACATAGGCCTCCCTCAAGCGTCGCCGCAATGACAAAACATAGGGGGGTTTTGCCATAATCGCCACGCTTGGCTTGGCTTGGCTTTGGCGCTTGGGTTGGCGATCGCAGTACGGTAGTCACAAAAGCACAGAGAACGCTGCTGCCCATTCTCTGGCAAGTCCCTTGTCGCCTCTTATGACACCCACGGCAAGATATGGGATGCTGCTATCCTTTACGTCCGACACCATACAGAGTACGACTGCACACTGCGTCCGTCTTCATCTTCAAAAACACAAAAATGTGAAAAATAACATTTCATCTGCTTCAGAATTCGGTGACTTTTGTTTCATTGATTCAGTTGTTTTGTCACAGACTTCTAAAATAAATTTGAAAAACGGTCCAGAATTGGCGAAGATATCGGTTAACATACATAAAAAAAAATACAAACAGTCGAATTGAGAACCTCCTTTTCGAAGTCGGTTAAAAAACTAAACAATTGGCACGGTATGAGCTTTTATCATTTCAATTTGTAAGAAGTGTAACTACTACAATTAATATAACAATACCAGGGATTGCAATAAAAAAACAATAACACAAAACCAGGACTAGGACAACCAATCAAATGAAAGCCAGGACTTTTCCAATTAACTCCGCAACAAAACCCAGGAGTTATAAAATCTCGGCTAACCCTCATAAGGTGAAGTGACAGGTGAAAAACGTGAAACATATCACTGATGTCATCAAAGTAACGTGTGTCCATTTATCAACAGGGTGAGGTATTGCGTATTATTCGTACAATATCGGGTTGGTCGCAGTTGAAAGATCCAGCGGGTTCAAGGTAAATATGTGATATTTTTTTGGGTTAATGATGCTGAACCATTCATATAAAATTAGCATCTATTAGGTTTTGTTTATGTAATTATTATACCTGTTTTTCAAGGATAAAATAAAAGTTTTGCTCACTTTCGTAATTACTATTGCTAGTGGAGAAGGGCGGGCGTTTTGGGGGACTGTCTGTTGTAATTTTGAGGTTCAAAATGTGCTGATTATCAGCTTTATATTTTGAATAATTGATTTTTAATTTTTTTGATTTTGATCCAAACCCAAAAACAAATACTCTTCATTTTATTTTTAATGATCGTATAATTATCAGTATAACATTTTAGGTCTTAAAAAAAAAATTCAGAATCATCTATTGGAATTTCTAAAGTTAACTTAAAAATCCTCTATCGTTTACCAGTCTAATATCTCTCATACCTTGTACCCCATCTCATGTTTTCAAGACGTAGAGTACGTGTATAATGTATCTTGGCTGTGCATAATATTAAAAGTAATATTTCAGCAGTAGAGTGGTGTTCCACTCACACCTGTAACCCTCGAAGGTGTACTATTCATTAGGTGAACGGAGAACCACATTTTATGTTGCCCCATGGCGATGTATTATTATGTTATCACATTTTGTGCTTGCGTCGTATAACTTTGTTTTTCGTGTTTTCTTTCTTTATGTTTTTGCATAAACAAACATGAAGCGTTTTAAGCAGACGTTGGTAAAAATTGTCATTTGAGCAGATGTTTTAATTGATATCTATGTGTATACCGAATTCTACGGATTATTCTACTTTTTTTTTTAGATGTACATAGAAACATCTCCTTTGGATGTAGATGGTAATCTTCAGAACTACTGATTCAATTCCCTAAATTATTTTCCTAATATAGTAATCTACATTATCGCCGACAGTATATTTCATATCATAAAATATATTTAAAACGTTTCGTTGGGGTAATTTTTGAATATAACGCGAGCGAAGCTACGGGAAAAGCTAGTTGGATTATCTTGATATAATGACCCCAATTCAGTCATTTTTTCCTAACTAAACGGGTTTTTTCTTATAACTTGCACCAAAAGTCTGCGTTCTTATAAGCCACAGAGAGGAAACGTAATGTATCCTAGCCGTACATAATATCGAGCTCAATATAATTATCAAGAGTTGAGCGAGCGCTTTTCTCTACACTCGAACATAGAATAGGGAATCCGTGCCGAACCGAAACTCGCCTACAAATCACCCAGGAAAAGTGCTTCAGCAACCGGTTCCCGGTCCATGCCCTCCCCGACCCTCGCTCCAGCCAGCCCGCGATGCTGTGCCAGTAGTTTTAAATCAGCCCCTAAATAATGATATCATTCAGATCCAGCCTGTCCCCATGCAGTCCTCCCCCAGCGACGCCCTAAGCCGAGGCTCGTACCCCACAGGGGGTGCCCTTAGCGTGTAGTCGCTTAGTTTGTAAGTTTTATGCCCTGGCTGGAGGCCTTACTCTTAAGGCACCCACAGGATAGTCCGGTTAAGCAGACGACAACCTCCTAGGTTGAACTGCGAGATGGCATTCCCAAAAAAAAAAAAAAAAGCTTCAGCAACCATGATCTATATTAGGAAATAATAACACACGAATATCACATCTAGACCCATTGCAATAATGAAAGTACTTGCCTACTTTTGCGTACGTCGTGCTTGTGACCACAAGACCATGGACTAATATGTTTGTACCTTGTTTCGAAAAAATTAAATACACGGCTCTATGCAATTCCTCTCCAAAAAGGTTCTCAATGTTCAAATCATCGTCGATAGTTTAAAGCCAGCGGATGAAATACTTCGTAAAGGAAATCTTGAACGTGGGTGGGCTCATTGCGTTGAACCTACGTTGCAAGCGACGATACAATTCAGAATTTATTAAACGTACACTAAAACGTTGTAGGGTAGTAAAGTAAAACAGACAACATCGCTTCTATAAATTCTTATTCTATGAGTAGACCTTGTGTTAGTATATATACCTATATAATGTTTTCTTCAGTTAAAAGTCACTTCATTCAGTCTTTAGCTTGAAAATTCACTATAGTCATGTACTTCAATTTTGTTTTACAATAGACGAAAATTACTTAAGTCATCTCGTCTGTATTGAGAAGCCTTCGTTGATGGCTATATTTTAAAGTATCTATAAAGACTTTGATGTATGTCTTTTTAAATTATATTTTAAATCTTTCACTTTCTGTTAAGATTTTATTTTATTGCAGGAGAGGTATATAAACGAGAAAGGCTAGTTTTATTAAATAAAGGTTTTATTAAATTACTTTAAGTAAAAAATCCTGAAAAAAGTTTATATTGTTTCGGTAAAATATTCACAAATTAACTTAGAATTTTATTCAATCTGTAAACCTATTGTGAAACTATTGAAAATCTAAAACCCAATTCTACTAACATATCTTTCGTACGAGTAGTACTTTAATTTTATATTAAAGTTTAAAGATAAATCTCAGCCTCAGGCTATGAAAAGTTTCAGATAATTATCTTTTTTTTTTTTTTTTTTTTTTTTTTATTAGTGTTCATTCGTTTTGGAATGAGAAAATTTAAGGCTAAAGCGAACCTAATATTTTAAACCCAAATTTCAGTTAATAAATATGCTAAAACAAGCATCTTGGGTATCATAGAGCAAACTCAGAAACACATTCAAGCAAGTAATTTAAAGACACAATATTAAGTTCCAAATTACGCCCCAGAATAACAAAATGAAGATCTAATTCCTATCCTACGTAAACGTTGCTTAGCAAACTCTACGAAATATTTGTACACTGTGCCTGAGACAATTTTCCCTAAATGCTTCTGGCTTATCGTTTTAGGTCTTAGAAATCAAATAAAGAGATCCGAGAGACAGTACCCTCCTAGGAAATTAAAGCTAGCATAATGAAAACGCAAGGTTATTACGAAACTAGAACGGTTCTTCTAAGCTTTAATAATGATTTTGAAGAAATTACTGTACCTTCAGATTGTATTTTTTAACACGTACGAAACATAGTTAATGCATTATACCTTCTGAAATTCTAGTTAAATTCGTACAAGAAATAATAACAACGTCATGATATTTTCAACATAGCTAAATATCTCAACAAAAACGATTATTGCTTACAATTCACATCTACATCCCCAAAACCTTTCAGAATCGTCGACATAGGCACAAAAAAAGGAATATGACGAATCACTGAAGGAAGTCCATCCATTATAAGAGGGACCTAGAATATTCAGAGCCCTTTTTATTCATACAAAAACATGGCTCCAATAAAAAAGGTAGCAGCAATAACAGTTAGGTTTGTAGTGGGAAACAAAACAATGATGAACGCAAAGAATATTAGTGTGAATTTATATCTTATACCTTTGTTCTCCGGGGGGGAACGCGCATTTTGTTTGTGGGACAGACGGCTTGGTAGAATAGCCAGCAACTTTATTGATAGCATTTTCTTTTAACTTCGTATATTCACGGAAACTACATGTTTTGAATTTTATTGAAGTCGACTAAGTTTAAAACACAGCATCATCAGCTTATAATGTTGTTCCCACTGCTGGGAAACAGGCCTCCTCTCAATGACAGGGAGTGGGCTGAAATCCACCACGCGGGCCTAGTGCGGGTTGATAGATGTCACATGTCTTTGAATTTGTGTCTGTTCTAGAACATGCCGGTTTCCTCACTATCAGTATTCATTCACCGTTTTTGAGGGCAGCGGTTTAAATGAATTAGCCACCATGACTTACATTAGCTTGGAATTTGGTAAAACATGAACACAGCATTATTATATATACGTTTTAAAAAAAGAGATGGCCAATAAATAAGATTAAGCCGAACCTTTAATAAATAAGACCTTATACTTTTAGCCTTATACTTTTTTCACCGATGCGACACCACAAACTTCAGATCTCAATTGCAATGATACTCACCTCATGAAGCAAAGCGCGGAAATGTGAAGCAATGAAGTGAGCTGGTACAAACTTCATTACTTCAAGGTTATTCATGAGATTTAGTACACTTACAATAGTGGATAGTTTCCGTCGCCGTTTAATAGTGGCTGTAAGTGCAAACTAATATCGAAGTGGCCAATCACGAGTGTATAATGTGTTACCGATTGGTTAGTCAAGTGATGTGAATTTCTGGTTCCATATTCAAATAATATGAAAACAGGACATAACACAAGGTGTAAACAGAACCTTCATGAAGCCGACAACCAATTATTCTGTACATAAAACTAAGTAACCCTACGCAAAAATTATTGCTGGGTTACGACTTTTTTTTGGGGTGTAAACTCACGTTTTAAAGTAAAACTCAATGTGACGCACTCAAAACAGTTTGCTAAATGCATTAAATAGTAAACGGGTTATTTAGGCATTTATAGTAAACCTTCAACCTTAAAAAAGAGTATTTAAAAAAAAAAAACTGGTGTAAAGTTGGAACTTTGACTTCCAATATTTACTAAGGTATTATAGTCCAAAAACATAAATTGTCTCAAAACAGCTAGCTCAGATCACGATAACAACCATTCTAAACCAATTTTCCTGACCTTGACCGCCATTTCGCTCGCCGTTCTCCCGACCCGTATATACGGAGTAATAATGGAACACTCGCATAATAAATGGCGACACGTTCGTAAGGTAACATCGCTCTTTCATTTTTCGCACGGTCGATTAATCTCCGTGCGTGGGATGCTTCTGCTTCTTCAGGTTGGTTATTCAACGAGCATATATCGACAAATGGCCGGGAATTTATTGTGTGCGGTTGGATGGTTCCAGAAGTATGGTAAGTGTTAGGGTTTTTTGGCTTAGTTTTTGGGAGCTTGTGAGAAGAAATGCTTCCAAGAAAGATGTCAACGTGGTAAATGAAGACTGCCCTTTCTTGAGAATCATATCATTTTTTATTTTTTTATTTGTATATTCAAAATCTGTGTAGCTATGTTATTACATACAAAAAGTCTGCCAAACTGCAAAACAGTTTGTCGGCAGTTGTTACTTTAACTATCTTAGTGTCGGCTTCCATTTGGATACAGCTGAGTAAGATTATCGTATATGGAGATACTGTCTGTCTGGTCTCCACAACCCAGTTACTGGGTTACACGACACATCTCCGAAGCCTTTCCAAGTTGTATTTGTCAGTACTTACCGGTGGTGACATGCAAGGCTGCTTGTCATCATCCCTAAGGACTAACATAGATCTACACAACAGCCGGGGTGAATGCATAACGTGATATTCGAGACACTAACTCGTTCCTAATCTAAAAGTCTTTACCTATAGTATTATATTTTAACTACAATGTATAAAACAACCAAAACCTATTGACATTAAATCGTTGATCCTTAAGAAACAAACCCAGACACCCGTAAACAATAAAATAATAATAATAATGAATAAAAAATTCAGACCAAGTAAGTCCATATTGAAAAACAATAATTATTTTAGAAAACTACACACATTTTAAGAACTTATTTTAAATATATGAAAGACGCACGATGAGTGGTCATCCAGTGTCACATTATTGGACTGTCCATCCTGTCGGCTGATAGCCACCAGTCTGTTAGAGCTACGGCGCACTCGCCGCATAAGGGATGCTATTCGTGTCCGCATAATACCGCAAAAATCAGACACGCCATTTTTCGCAAACATCCCCGATGCACTGCAAAAGCGCGGTAGTCCAAACATAAACCTGAAGGCGTTATTATATTGGACCCGCAGAGCATTGTACAAACATTTTGTATAGCACGTGTACATAGATTGGCAATACGATCTAAAGAATGTAATTTTTACCTCTCTAGTACAACGTGCAAACTATGATAATTTTCAGATTTATTATTATATACGTAGGTTAGGACTAGAATCCACTACAATAGTTTAACTTCACATTTAATATGTGTTCATGTTTCTCCTGCCTGTTTCCTAATTTATTTGGGGTCGGCACAGCATGTTTTCTTACTTTTCCCCTACAAGTCATCTCAGTAGTCATATCCTTTTTAGCCATATCACCGTTCCCACAGTGAATTCATAGTTTCTTTGGTCTTTCCCTAATACAGAAAACTTTTCCCACGACATTTTCCTTATTCTCCCACATCACATGCCTACAATATCATGACAACCGATTACCACACAATGTTTCAGTCATCGATGCCACTTTCAGATTTCTTCTTAAGAAGAAGACTTAGATCAGAAATGAGTGCATAAACACTCATTTCTAATGCTATTTATCAGTCTAGCCTTTTCCCAACTATGCTGAGGGCGGTTTGCAGTCCAACAGAATGCAGCTACTCTTAAATACCAGTATTTTACATGAAGCGACTGTATGGTATTACGTATTACGATCCAAAATTCAAACATTATCAAATCAACTAACAACATTTGATGCTCATCTGGATTTGAGCTTACCAATTGTGTAGCATTGCATTCACAAAATCCTAGCATTGTTTTGCCAATTTAGCAGTACGGAATATTGATCAAACAGAATGTATAATCGAGATTAATTTCACTTGACTATCGGTAATGCGATAAATTTTGATGCTATTTGCATAATTGGTTCGAATTGTTTCGTGCCAAAGTGCTTTTCGTGCAAAAAATTAGGGTGTTCTGTTAATAAATACAGGTACAGCAGTTAACACCATTGGTGTCCCAGAGGTGCCTGCACAAACGCGCTGAAGTTCTTGGATTTGAACCCAGGTAGGTATTTTACTTTTTGTAAATTGTTGCATCAACAATGATCCCAAAAAGATATTGGAAAACATCTTGAGGAAACCGGCTTGTCCTAAAGTCGAAAATTCGAAGACGTATGACGTCTACCAACCTGGTCTGTGCCAGCGTGGTAGATTACAGCCTACTCCTCTCACAGAGAGAGTGTTTTTTGTCTCAACAGAGAGGTGTTTTTTTAATTAGCCTTGTATGTACCACTGCTGGGCAAAGGCCACCCCATATCCTTCCAGGTTCTCTTCCCTGCGCCACCAGCCTTCATGATACGCATCCAGATTCTGTCGCCACCTTTTTCTAGGCCAGCCTCGGCGGCGCTTCTTATGCGTATGCTGTTACAACACGTGATATTTTCAGAATATACGTGTCAGTTCAGATAAAACATTAGTTAACAATATTTTAAAGAGCTAAGTCCTTTTACAATGATTTTAGATAATTGATACCCACAACATTTTGATTACTCAAATCTTTCAACAGTATATAAAACACTTGTTCAGTAACATATTCTCGATAAAACTTTTCAACAACCAAGTAATCAACTTCATGCAAACAGCAATTAAAGGCCCAACAAACAACCAACATTTACTTCGAAAGTAACAAACAACCTTTAATAGATCAAGTGTTTAAAACATCTTGATTAAGTCCCGAATTGTAGTGAATTACACAATTCGTGTGAGGGATCTTTGGAGATATCTTTAGGGATGTACATATTCGTCCTCGGTGGATAGTGCGGCCTTCCTTTTGCCGAGGACAAAATATCTGCACATCAATAGTTGACCCTGCTAATTTAATATCGGTATTTTCTTGTAACTAGCAAGGAGGTTTGAGGTAGGCAAGTCTCCAGCCAGATGGATCGACGACCAGGTCAGAGTGACAGGAAAGAGTTGCTTGCGGGAAGCTCAGAATCGGGTAACGTGGCGTGCAATGGAGGAGACCTCCACTCAGCATTAGGTGCATACGGGTTGAAGAAGACAACTAAAACAAGAGGGGTTACAAATCACGACCATTTCTATTCACGTTCCTCAGCTTTTCATTGCTATCTTGATTTAGGAATAAAAGAAGCACTTAAAGTACTGCGTACGTGTTACGCTCTTGAATTGGATTCTTCCTCCTACATACAAAGAATGTGAAGTATTTAATCTTATTCAACGAGGAATATAAAAGGATTTTAGAGTGTGATACTAAATCACGGCGCAAGCCAATGTATCAGTTTGATTTTACTCGATCGGTTTTGTGACTGAAAGATTTTTAACTATTTTTCTTTTCTTTATGCTGTACATAGCTGTACATGCTCAAATATTGAAAATTTCAAACTTTATATTACAACTATGAGAACTGTACCTTTCGGCCGCCATGGCAACTGAGTTTCGCAACCAGTTGTGAAAAAGGATTTTTTATTCTTTCTTGGCAACTAGTTGCGAAGGAAGATTTTTTTTTCTTTTTACGCAACCAGCCAACAAAGAATACTTTTGCCGCCATTGCAACTGAGTTTCGCAACCAGTTGCAAAATGGGAAGTTTTATTCTTTTGTTGGCAATCTTCGCGGTCAACCCATACCTATTTCTAGAAATACTGGCCAGGCCGAAAGGGAACTGTCCTTTCGGCCGCCATGGCAACTGAGTTTCGTAACCAGTTGCGAACAAAGAATTTTTCAAAAACCTAGTTTCAAATAGAAGAATTTCTTTCCTTCTCACGCTACCATATGGTAATGTAGACCTCATCAATTTTTTTTTTTTTAAACCAATCTCTAAATCTATAGTTAATTTCAATGTAATGGCCCGCTCCGCCATACCGTTAATGCACCAAGCGGAAACATTTCAGGTTGGTGGATGTCATATTATCACGTGCTAAGTATATGATTCCGAATCAACACAGATTTTATATATCAGCAATTAATAAAATGCAAATCCCACCAAGTCACGACACCCTCTCAAACCAGTGTTTTAGAGGGTAATCGAGACTTTTCGCACGGTTAGATAAACCTAATAATTTAACTCTTGTTCCCAGCCTCGTATCTCGGCCTCGGCCAATTCAATGATAGCTCAGCACTATCACTCGCCCACAAACACCCACACGTCATTCTAAACTAACTAGTTTAAGGAACATTTATTTAATTAGTGAATTACGTTCACCAAAACTTCGTAGGGATAAACAATCCTTTGTAAATGGGCGAAGATTCCTCCAAGATAACGCGGTGTTTAGACGCCATTACATGAATCAAGGAGATTACAATGAATGGTAAGCAATCCAAGTCCGTTCATGTTGATAATAGAGAAACAATATAAGAAAATTGTTGATTTTGTATAGGTTCCAAGCAAAGAGATTTTGAATGTTCTCAGACAAATTGACATAGAACAAACGAGATAACGAAAATTACACAGGAATTAGACCTAGGGGCAACAGCCAGTTTGGGTCTTGCAAGTACATATATTATGATTTTGTTCTTATTGTCTGGTAAATTGTAAGTAATCGTAAATTTCTATGACTTTGGTTCGATCATAAAATCTACGCATGGTATAATGCATGACAAATAAAAAAAAAACAAAGGGAAGTCGTCAAAAGTTCATTGATAACTTGGTCTTACTGAGTGAGTACGTTCAGATGTATGACATATTACTTGTAGGCATCGAAAATTGAAAAATGGGCTAAGTACATCAAAATTTATCAGATACTTGGTTTTTTTTTTTTAAATAACACACTTCTCTTCAATACTTACCATCATATGATAATCTAGTATACGTCTTTCACGATACGTTAAACCAACGGAAGAGTAGTTACGTGCCCATATTCAAAGCTAAGATACTGCAGGTCTGTGAACTACAACAGTAGGTATTATAACAGCTTAACTACGTCTATCTATCATCCTTAGCAATATATTTCCGTAGCTCCTTGAGACTTATGTTATTGCCGACGAGTTGCTTACCCGGCGGTCCATTTACTTAATTTCCTGCATTCACTCGTACTGTATCAATTATACTTCCCGTTTCTACATCATTTTCTGTTAGTGTTTCGTCAAGTCACAGAAAAGATGCATTATTTTGTTCTATAATTTTCTGTTCATCACTCATCATCATCATCATTTCAGCCCAAAAGACGTCCACTGCTGGACATAGGCCTCCCCCAAGTGTCGCCACATTGACATTTTGGAGGGTTTTGCCATAATCGCCACGCCACAGGTGGGTTGGCGATCGCAGTACGGTTGTTACAAAAGCACAGAGAACGCTGCTGCCCATTATCTGGCAAGTCCCTTAGTCGCCTCTTACGACACCCACGAGAAGATATGGGATGGTGCTATTCTTTACGTCCGACACCATACACAACGTCCACTTTTTATTTGTGCATTTTAATTAAATACAAACAAAGTAATTTTACTGCAACTTTGTGGTAGAAATAACACAGTCAAGAAAGATTGAAAGAAAAAAATGTATACCTTCAAATAAAAAAAACCAGCCAAGTGCGAGTCTTACTCGCACACAGGGTTCCATAGCCCCAAACAATATAATAACAATATTTTAAACTGTCATTCATTAGTTAGTTAGTAAACTTTCACTCAACCGCAAAACTAAATTTGTTTTTCATCGTATGTTAATGAAAAACAAAGTTACTGCTGCAGTTTGGTGAAAAAGTCCCATATCTCAAAAACTAAACATCATATCTTATTGAAACTAATTTTCCTTGATAGTTTTTTTGACGCTTTACTATCTTAAATATTTTTAGAATTTTCCTCGTCTTACTTTAGAAATTAGAGGGGGGGACACACATTTTACCATTTTGGAAGTGGCTCTAGCGTAAACTATTTAGCTTAGAAAAAAATGATATTAGTAACCTCAATATAATTTTTAAAGACCTATCCATAGATAACCCATACGTATGGGTTTGATGAAAAAACAATTTTTGGTTTTCAGTTCGCACGTATGTGGAACCCCCAAAATTTATTGTTTTTTGTTTCTATTTTTGTGTGAAAATCTTAATGCGGTTCACAGAATACATCTAATTACTAAGTTTCAACAGTATAGTTCTTATAGTTTCGGAAAAAAGTGGCTGTGACATACGGACGGACAGACAGACAGACATGACGAATCTATAAGGGTTCCGTTTTTTGCCATTCGACTACGGAACCCTAAAAAAGGTTTACAATGAAAACAGACCTTAAGGTAACTTAAGTTGTATGTTAGAGTTGCAGCCAATACCTAAGCTTACTTAATATCTTGTAATAATGGGTATCAGCACCCACCCACGTTATTATTTTGCCTTGTTTTCAGAAAAAAACTAGAACAATTTGAGAAAAAAAACATCTTGCAGTACTAACATAAGTGGTCAGAGAAGTAAACAATATTTTAGGAATTTTACTGAAGTCTTTATTAAACAATTTTCTTCAACTGCTGAAAATGTCTGCAACATGTGTTACGTTTCCAACTTACCATCTCTACTTAAGAAACTTTTTTAATTTTAGCTGTAGCATATTAAACTTACAAATCCAGAATATTAATAATTAAGTAAATTTAATCAGTCTCTTAAGGCCGCTTTAAATGATGCGCACGAAGTTTCCGAAATATCTTGGTCTGGTCTCGATCTATTTACATATAATATGTACTTGTGTTTTCCCCAGCATAATCCGCATACTTACTTTATGTAGATGAAAATCCCTATTTGACCCGAGAATATTGTATATAAGTGTTTTTGAAAAACGTGCGGAATTTATGGACCGTATACGTTAGGGAATTATTTAGCGCGTCCCGGTATTTCCCGTTTGTGATACGGAAATTTTCGGGAATAGCCGATTTGAATTGATAGAGAGGCGTGAATACTGAGCAGTACCGATTTTTGGTGTTATGTTTCCTGACTTGTGAGAAATGGTAGCAGAATATAGGTGAAGTATAGTAAAACTGAGTGTAAATTTTGTTTTGTTCCAAATCAAGTAATGGTGGAAAGGAGATAGCAGGCCAAAGTCAAGCTATGAATGGTTTTCTAATGAATTAGCGAGAAAAAGCATCACATCGAGCGAGGAAATGGGGAGAGGTCTTTGCCCAGAATTGAAAAGTTCAGCCAGCAACAATTACTCTCTTCACTTTACGCTACACTTAAGTATACTTACTACTCGATCTCAATGTAATATGTTATTGTATATCAATATTAAATATCGCTCCCAGCAAACCAGTAAGCAGAAGCCAGTCACGTAAGATCCAGAGGAATTTATAAATATTGGAGCCGACGGTCGATCGCGTCGCCCTCAGGAATGACAACCGCTGGCTAAGATTGTTCAAATCGAGAGCAATAATGTAGGACCCACGTATACGATGTCCTAGATACTGAACGATGTCCCTTATTAGTCACAAGTAAGCTTTATGTCAGAATTGATACTGTGAGTGAAAATATTTATGAAACGTGGAATAAGGGGTCAGACTTTTCTACATGTGAGACTTTTTAAGTACATATAGTAGGAGCTAAATTAAGAACGATTTAAAATTATTATGACTGCACTTTACAGCTAAAGTCCTGGTTTTTTTTGGTTTAGTCACCATTATCATCATCATTTCAGCCCAAAAGACGTCCACTGCTGGACATAGGCCTCCCCCAAGTATCGCCAAATTGACATTTTGGGGGGTTTTGCCATAATCGCCACGCTTGGCGCGGGATGGCGATCGCAGTACGGTTGTTGCAATAGAACAGAGAACACTGCTGCCCATTCTCTGGCAAATCCCTTAATCGCCTCTAACAACACCCACTGGAAGATATGGGATGGTGCTATGGTTAGTCTATGGTTTAGTCACCAATTCGACACGAAATACACACACGTGTGTCCAGTTGGTGAAACTCAAAAATAGGATCACTTATTATTCGTCATCTGGACACACAAATATTTTTACGCGTGTCCAGATAGTGAAACTTAATTTAATCACTTTTATGTTTTCGTCAACTGGACACACCCAGTTTTTAGAGGCACGGACTCTTCCGGGAAAACTCCGCGCTACTACTGAGAAATTCCTACGGGAAAAACCCAATAGCACTTTTGTCCGACCCGGGAATCGAACCCAAGACCGCTCAGCTGTCGCGCTTGCGACCACGAGACCAACGGGGAGGTTGACAGTAGTAGGTGGTAGTAGTTTGGATGACTGTACAATCTATTTATACAGTCATCCAAAGAAACAAATATAACATTTCTGAAAACAATTTCTGTAATTTTGTCAAGTTTGTAAAACCAGTAAATTAGGTCTATTATCATTTAATTCAAAGATCACCATTACCGGTAACATTATTAAAAAGTTAAATAAACACTCCATATTACTTTGAGAAAAAACGCCGCGACCCCAATGACAGTAAAACTTGTTAATAGAATTTTGAAATTTCAGAACAGAGAAAAAAACATATAAAAAGAAAAAAACTTTTTAAAATTGTACCAACGAAGACTTCCGCTTTCGTGTTGCCGGAAATTTTCGCCCGTTTTAAAACTTTGAGGAAACAATATTATTTTGAGATGGCAAAAATTTTGTGTATTAATTTTATAAACTTATTTTTTTGAGATTTGCGAATTATTCGGTTACATAATTTTGACACTTCGACATATTCGGAAATGTAAATATACGTTCGCTTACTTCAGCACTCATGTTTTTGTTTCTTTAACATAATTTTGTCTCAGTCATTCAATACGAAAATCGTATTTTATTGTTCCATGCGAGATGTTGTCATTAATTTACTTCAGTGTAAACTCATTTTAACGCAATCTTAGTATAGCGGTGTGTGTATTAATAAAATGCAATTAGTTTAAGATTAGTTCGTAACCGACGCCCTAAGCCGAGGCTCGTACCCCACAGGGGGTGCCCTTAGCGTGTAGTCGGTTAGTTTGTAAGTATTTTTTATGCCTCGGCTAGAATCGTTACACTCAAGGCACCCCCAGATAGTCCGGTTAAGCAGACGACAACCTCTTACGTTGAACTGTGAGATGCAATTCACAAAAAAACAATAGTTCGAAACATAATTGATGTTGGTGTATTTATAGTAGGTACATCTCGTCATCATTATCATCATGGCATCATCTCTGTTCTCTGATCATCATAATCTGGGATCTTCAAAGTTCGAGCGAATTTGTTCCTCATAGGCAAGCATGCGCCACCCTATGCCGCATCATCGCTTCATATCGTGTTGCGGCCAAACGTAAGCCTATTTAGTATAAAAAACCGGCCAAGTGCGAGTCGGACTCGCGCACGAAGGGTTCCGTACCAATATTTATAAAAAACCAGCGAAAAATTAACTTTTTTGTATGGGATACCCCCTTAAATATTTATTTTATTCTGTTTTTAGTATTTGTTGTTATAGCATCAACAGAAATACATAATCTGTGAAAATTTCAACTGGCTAACTATCACGGTTCATGAGATACAGCCTGGTGACAGACTGACGGACGGACGGACGGACGGACGGACGGACCGCGAAGTCTCAGTAATAGGGTCCCGTTTGACCCTTTGGGTACAGAACCCTAAAAAGCACCATGTATAAAATTCAAGGCAAAATCAGAATTATTTGAACTGTAAAATTACCAATATTAATTTTGAAATATATGTTAACGTAGGAGAGGTCTAATTTCAGCCGTAAACTACGATAGTTACTTGTTATTGCGGAACTAAGCCAATTTTGCTGTAATATACAACATGTAATATAATTAAAGCACATCCTGAAAGTAGTTTGTTCAGAATCGCTTTCTATAATTTTTAATATAGTAACCTATATTAAAAATTATAGAAAGCGATTCTTGATCCCAAAAATAATTAAAACTGCGTAACTTACAGTCTTCAGTAGTTGACTCCAAATATACATTACGCACCACGCTTGCACTTCAGGGAAGTGAAAGTGTTTTAAAAAGACAACGTCTTATGTGTGTGTTTTGACAATCTGCAAGATATATGTTTTTTTTTATATTATTACAAATATTTTGATTCACTTTTAAACAATGTTGTCGTACCGCTTTTTATTTTTAACCCCCGACCAAAAAAGAGGGGTGTTATAAGTTTGACGTGTGTATCTGTGTGTCTGTCTGTGGCATCTTAGCTCCTAAACGGATGAACCGGTTTTGATAAAAGTGCTGTGATTAACTAAAAATTCAGTGAATGTATTTATGACTGTAACATAATATTCTAATTGTGGTGTTTGAGGGTGTGCGTTAATTACGTTACAAGTTGTAAACTTTTGGGCTTTAAAAACATTTAACATGTATTTAGCATGAACAAACAGTACTTTGCCTATAGATTTTACACAAGGCCCAAGCAAATACCGTTGCCCTAAATTATAAGCCCTAAATCCTTACTCCCTAGAAAGCTAGAGGCAGCTTATAATAATAAGCCGATTTCAACCCAACACGCTCGCTATTTCAGTTCAGTCTTAGGTCTTAAATGTTGCTGGTTTGTTTATGTATTTCTAAGATGTTGAATAAAATAAAAGATTTATTTAGAAATTGCAGTCTGTTTCTGATTTGGGAATTTAAAGTTGGCGACTTGTCAAACTCTTTAGTATTACTAAAAACGCATCTTTCAATGTTTAGGATTTCACGAGCTGCATACATCCTTGGAATCCAAATATAATATAGTTTTTTTGCATTTGTGAATTTTAAAATAAGTACTTGGAATTGTTTTTAAGGTTTTTGTATTTTATATGACTTCAACAAAATTTACAAAAGCTTTGGGTAACCGTTGTTAATCTCATACATTCTTGAATAATTCGTCTCCCCTGATGTCACTTTGCCTTGGCCCTCATAGGAACTTCCTTTCTCGTCTTGGCAAAACTCTTGCCTCCGTGAATACAGAATAGAAAGTCAGCAAGGTTGATCGTTGGGCTGGCCAGTCTAAGTGTGCAAGACCACTGGTAAACAACCAGTTCAGCTGGCCAGTCTCTCTATAGAGAATCACAGACCCCCGGGACACCCCAGATCCCCTAGAAAAGACTACTAAATAAATTTAAAAAAAAACCTCCAATCCCTTTTTCTGATCTAATAAATTACGTGTCACGTTATTTGTCGGGGATGGACTCCTAAACTACAACCGATTTTAATCAAATTTGCACACCGTGTGCAGTTTGATCCAACTTGAAAGGTAGGATAGCTTACATCTCAATTTATAGTCGCAATGTATTTTATTACAAATTAAGTCACAATTGTCTGTTAGCTCCAAAGAATTCTAACAGATGCTGGATTGAGTAAGTATTCAATAGATAGCGCTGTATAGGAGCGGAGCAGCAATGAAAAATATTGCGAAAACGGGGAAAATGTGACGCAGACGAAGTTGCGAGGGACAGCTAGTTAATTAATAGAAATCCCTTACTAGGCAAGGCCAGCTATGTTCAAAGTGTTATCACTGACGTGCCTACTGTAAATGCGTACTTTAAAAAATTTGACTTCATGTTTATTACATTATGTGGCATTTTAATTATACACACTAGGCTGAACAAAAAAGTAAATTCACAACACGTTTTGCTGACTGTAAGGGTACGATTTTATGTACAGTATTCAATCTAAAAGCCTAGCCGTGTAGAATTTCAATTAGATAGGGTTACAGGTAGAATTAAAGCTGTGACCAGTAAAAACTTTTTGAATAATTCTACTGTTCTAGAATTCTAAACGAACTATCAACCGCAGTCATTTGTTTGTAGACTGTAGACTATTGTTCATCTCAGTTGAATAAATAGTTTCATATTAATCTACCAAGACACTTCGTTCTCCCTAATCCCTAAAATAATTACCCCAATTTTCGTACAAATCACTGCAAGGGTTGGGCAACCCTTTCATCATACGAAAGCGAGCCTAAAATCATAATATATCCAAATGAAAATTAAAATCGCCTAATCCTACTCAATGTTAATCTCATTGCCATACAAATTACTTCGCACCCGCCACATTATACAAAGTTGGGGTCCAAAAGTACCCCAATCACACGTTATGGAGGTCCAGAAGACGTAGGGCCTCTAATTCCGGATTTAATCATTATAATCGGCTGCGGTCACGGTAGCATTTGAATACTGGAGTGATTCTAACTTAGATTAGTTGGTCATTGGATAGAATTGCTTTGAAGGATGACAAGGATTCGATTTACATACGAATATTTGGTGCTTCTAGTTAATTTTGATGGTTGGTGTTCATAGTATTCATATTCCTGTTATTATTCAGTTAATGTTTCTTTAGCAGACTAGATTATTTTAACTGAGGTAGGTATGACCCAGACATTGTTTTGAGGTAATTAAGTCACTTTAATGTCAACTGCTATACAACTCCACCAAGCTAAGTTTGCACCTCGCTGGAATGCGGCGAATTGAATGTACATAATTATGTATAATTTAATGTTAAAAACAATAAATGTAAAGTAAAATCTAACAAATATTTGTTGAATTTTTTAAAGTCATAGCGAATCCTTTTTTGCAGACCGCACCTAGGGGTCAGTGTGACGTAATCGACGCGAGGTGCAAACTTAACTTGGTCGAGTTTTACTAGGTAATACTTTATCTAAATAATTAGTAGGTACTAAAATAAGAACCTATACAGTCTCACTTTTACGAAAATAGATTTCTTATCCTGCCAACACAAATCCAAGTCACTCGCGTGAAGTCGCGTGTAAGTTCACATCCCACAAAACTTTTGAACGATGGAGTGTATTGGCGCTTGTCTTACGACAGATTATGTTGTTTTTGTTTATGTTTGGGTGGGGTCAAAGAGTAACATCGTCAGATGTGACCAGATGTTTGAAGCAGTAAGAACATGACGAAAGTAGGTTGTGACTGTAGTTTCAACCCACCTCTATTGAAAATAGGCATGAGTTTATGTGTGAGTGTGCTCTCAACTTACTCAGATCTTGCAAAAAAGTGTTGTCACTCAGGGAATCATAGATAAGATTTTTAGTTTGAATGATCTAAACAATACTAGTAAAAAAATGTGGAAAAGGTCGTGAGGAAAGTTTTGAGTATGAATGTGGATGGGCATAAGAGTAGAGGAAGACCAAAAAAACGATGGATGTACTGTGTGAAGGATGATAAAGCAAGAAAGGAGGTATCTCATGAGATGACAAGTAATAGAGAAGTATGGAAGAAGAAGACATGCTGCGCCGACCCCAAATAAATTGGGATAAGAGCAGGAGAATGATGATGATCTAAACAATACTAGTAGTCAGAAGCCAAAAGTCTGACATCCAGTCTTACTAAGGGATATCGTATTACCCAGTTACTGGGTTGTGGAGGTCAGATAGGCAGTCGCTTCATGTAAAATACTGGTACCCAGCTGCATCTGGTTAGACTGGAAGCCGACCCCAAGATAGTTTGGGAAAAGGCTAGGCAGATGATGATGATGATCTAAACAATACTTTTTAAATGTAAGGAACCAGACAAGGGGCGAATCTAGTCGATTTAAATCTTAGGGCGCAGTTATGTGAAAAATTTTCATGATTCGTATGTTTTCATGTGATTACTTCAAAATGTTCATCGTCTTTTGTTTTAGTCAGTAGTTTGGATGTAACTGGGTCATTGGTGGAGGGGATAGTCGCCTGTCACTGTTTTTGCCCGAAATCCGAAATGCGATTTCATGGAAACTGGAACCAGTGACTGATATTTGGCTGCATTCGGTTCGACTGGATGCCAATGTTATGTAGATTCCTCGAAAACGTTTATTGGATGAAAACTTTCCTAATTTCTCGGATTTTAATTGGAAAAGGTTTGTTAAAAATCAACCCCTTCTGATTGTACTAGACAGCGTTGTCACTATCACAGAGTTTCTCCGTGCGATAGCAATTTTTCGCGGATGGGACTCTTATTTACCCCCTACTTATTTTTATTTTCCTTTATCTGACAACCACTCTTACCTAGGGGTATCGTATTACCCAGTACTAACTGGGTTGTGGAGGTCAGATGTAGGCAGTCAGTCCATGTAAAATACTGATAATTAGCTGCATCCGGTGAGACTGGAATACCCCAACATAATTGGGAAAAAGGTTGCCACATGATGATAATTTGACTTTATTGCACTTCGAAGTATTTTACAGTATCTTTTATTAAAATAAACATTATATATCTACTGACATTAAGAGCCTCACAAACTGTACATATTGGCTTACAAATAGCTCTAGCTCACATAACTTAAGACTTCTACTTTAAAAGAAAACAAACGCATGTATTTTTAATACCTACTTTCCCTCCCGACATACAAGTGTCTGACACTCGCTTCGCAATTTGTGTCGCAGCCTGAATTCAATTTAATAGTGTCGTGTTAACGCGTCTAAACTACTAACGCTGGCAACTCGCAAGCCCATCCTTCACATTTTCCAATTAGAGTTCTGGAAACTGTAGAAACTTTTATTAGAATTAATGTCACACTACCGAGGAATGTTAGTGCCGTTCCCAAGTAATAGCGAAATCGTATCGGCTTTTATAGCTGTCTAAACTTTAAAATATAGTGCCAATAATCCTAGCTATCATTTACGGGTCTCCAGGTCAAACTTACGTTGACTTTTAACTAAGTTGGTGGGCTATAAGCTTGTAATCTCCTTGGTGGACCTTTTTGCATAGTTAGCAAAGGTAGAAGAGGTGCTTCTGTAGCTATAATACCTGTTATGAAACTGAAGGTTTATGAGTATGTTCTTGAGAAGAGTTTTTGTAGGCCACTTGCCTTTGAATGTTTACAGGTGAAATAATTCGTACAAACATTTGAGTTTTCATTACTAACCGTTCTTTATGAGTTTTTAAACTGACGCGGTCACTAACACTATCAATAACACTTGTAACGGGATATTTACCATGTTTATTATTTGTTTTGAGTTCCCAATATTTTGGAGCTGTTGCAAACGCCATGATCACGGATAAACTAAAGTTATTGCGGGTGGGTGTTTATGAGCAGAAAATTCTTGTTTGTTTTTTGCCCTCCGTAACCACTAGCACTGTCACTCACAACTCTATTCTGACAAGAAAGAGGGTAGACCGATTTGTCTGCTTGTAAACACCCACCCGCAATAACTTCAGGTTAACCATGATCATGGCGTTTGCAACAGCGCCGAAACATCGGGAACAAATTATAAACATGGTTAAATATTCCGTTACAAGTGTTATTGATAATCGTTCTTTTCTGGACCCAATGATCATGAAAAAGTTAGAAAAATTACCAGATTCATGTTTTTAGAAGAATTTTCTTAAAGATGGCCGCAAAATAGTGCTTTCTTTATGTTGTAGATAGTGCCTAACTTGGTGTCAGAGTTTTTATGCTGCCTATTGGCCACTGACTTGGCTTAACATGCCGTCGAGAATATCTCTCAGGCATGTTGGTTCCCTCACGATGTTTTCCTTCACCGAAGCAAGTGAAAATTATACGATACGCACATGAATCCGAAAAATCAGAGGTGCACGTATTGTTCAAACTTGAGACTTATGACTTGACAGTCCGACGGTAAACGTACGCTTTAAGGGTTCCGTACCCAAAGGGTCAAACGGGACCCTATTATTGAGACTTCGCTGTCCGTCCGTCTGTCCGTACGTCCATCTGTCACCAGGCTGTATCTCATGAACCGTGATAGTTAGCCAGTTGAAATTTCTACAGATTATGTATTTCTGTTGATACTATAACAACAAATACTAAAAATAGAATAAAATATGTATTTAAGAAATTAAAACCAACATATTTAACAGTATCATTTTAATCTGTATGTAGTAAAGCACTCAAGAAAACACCACCTTCCAACTATCTTAACGAAAATGTAGTTTTCAACGCCAGACTTCATATCCTGCGCTCATTAATCTACGTTATCTGTAGCGCCCAAGTTGTTGTGACCTACTAAACTTGCCACGTCGGTTGAGCACGGAAATGTTTCAGCCTGTCTTGTGTCAGATTATTTTTTGTTTTTGTTTGCGAAATTTTGTTTTGTGTGTGTGTTTGGTGTTACGGGAACCTCTTTAAGGTTGAGGTACACGTATAGTCGCTCCATGGAATCGTCCAGGCTCATCGGTTCGTCCTCAACTAGGCGTACATCCAATGTATCAGTTCTTCGAATGGACGTGCTTCCGGCTAGTAGTAGGTGGCGACGACCTTACATTTCATTGTCTATCTGTCATTATGTCGATACTTCCGGAGACAAAATTCGTTTTGCCCACTGCAAAAACGAATTTTGTTTTGTTGAATCGTGCTACGCGTGCTGGACGTCTGAAATTGTACCTGGTTGATGACAATAGGCTCGCCTCCTATTGCATGGAACTCGAACATAACTGGCGAAATGTGGGAGAACCATTTAGTTCTCCTGACCGTTATCGGTCACGGCGGCGAATCTTGGTCGAGATCACCCATCGGCGCGGGAGATATTATAGTGCACAAGTGTATGCGGAGGCACAGGTGCACTCCCTGTTCGACTCTCATAGTCCGATGGGACGGCAATCCTACATGACTTGAGAGATCAGGCGCAGGACCAACGGCTTAACGTGCGCACCGGGGCACGGTGGTATCATACCGCTAACTTCCAAACTCCGGGCTACTGCTAAGAAATTCTTAATGGAAAAACCCATTAGCACTTTTTGCCCTATCCGGGAATCGAACTCAAGACCCCACACGTCAGTCGTGCTTGCGACCACGAAACCAACGGGGCAGTCACCGTCATCGCGTCAGTGGGGAAGAACTATTAGGTACAACTATGCCTACACTGTCGGGAATTACAGGTGTGATGTTATGTTATTAGTTCCAGTGCTTACAAAAGTGCGCTGAACTTAAGACAAAAACACAGACATACCAAAAAGTGCTTAAAATGTGGGTTAAACTTGGTAAACGTGGGTTCGAACCCAGGCAGGCGCATTACTTTGTGTAATTTATTTCAACACCGCTGCTCTCAAAAACGGTAAAGGAAAACATCGTGAGGAAACCGGCATGTCCTAGAACTAAAAATTCGAAGACATGTGACATCTACCAACCCGCACTGAGCCCGCGTGTTGGATTACACTCCCCACTCCCTCTCAGAGAGCCTGTGTCCTAGCAGTGGGAAAGTTATAGGATGATGATGATGATCTTTTATGTGAGTGTGAGCGCAGGCGCCATGTTTAGAGCGGTTTATAAAGGATTTCGACAAAGCGGATTGGGGCTCTGTGCGGTGTTGTTCCAAAGTTTGTATTATATTTGGCGCTCACTCGTATTGATGCAGAGCTTATGTCGAGTTCCGTAGAGATAATTATGGTATGTTTGATACGTTACTGTGTTGGTTCTCTACAGACATACCTAATAATTGTTGTCTAGAATTTTGTTAGTTGTAACATGATTTACTGTTGTATATATAATATGGTAAAAAAAACACTCAAAATATTAACCATGATGTATTCTGTCAAAGCCGTCAAAATACATAACGTCTGTCGACTTTAGCTGGCTGATTTAGTAGCTGGCAGACTTAATGCCATAGGCATTTTCTACCAGTCCAGCTTTAGGTGATGCAGAGACATTGGTAGGTGTAAATTTGGAAACTTGATACGGTTGATGTGTTACGTATGTTTTAAAGTTGTACGTTAGTAAATTCTCTCTGAGCCAAACATTGAAAACCAAACTAAGACATGAATTTAGATGTCGCCTAGTCTTACTAAATACGGGCATTAAACGAGTAAACTCTGAAATATATATATCAACTGAAATCTCTAAAACAACAACCAGTTTCCTCCTGCCATCCCAATTCCATCAAACCTCGCATTTAAACCAACTATAAACAGAACTGCGTGCAACGAGCACAATTGCTTACAAAGAGAGCATTTTGCTAAACATCACTAAATAAATTGCTCGTAAACTGTTGTGAGCTCCTCCGCTTTACGACCAGGTGGTTGGCTTTTTTCCCTTTTTCCCCTTTAGAAGGAGTATGAGCAATGAGCAATAACATCCAACTTGATTCGAAATGCAAATAGCTTGCTTCTGTTATGATGGCTCGGAAACGCTTTGCAGTGCGATTCTGGGAAGTTTTAGTCTTTTGTTTTATTCCACTGATGAAATATTGATTGAGCTAGTTCAAAATAATTTTTTGTTTTGTGTATTTGCTAAGTTGGTGCTTTCTAAGCTAAAGTAGATTAAGAAGCTAAGTAAAAGTGTTAACAACACAGGTTAATAATAAACAGCGATCGTGGTTGAAGTTACCCAAGTTACTAAGTAAGTTTATCCAACAGATAGCAAAATAATCTAGCATTTCTTCTTCTAAGATGTAAAGGTTTTGTGAAAAGAGGGTTAAGCTAATTCATGATGATTAAATATTGTTTTTTTTTTTTATTAAATATCGTTTTAGTTTTACAATTGCATTTGCATGTTAATTTTTTGCATCACCTAGGGACGCTACATTTCATGCAAGATATACTCTTAACGTTTCTGAAAAGGTAGCCTAAATAAACGTGTAGCCGTCCACAATGCCATGCACAAAACTGCGAACATTTTTGGAATATTTTGGCTGGGCTGTAGTCTAGCCATAAACACTTGGAACACAATACTTTACGACTAACAGTTAGCTCGTATTCTTAAACTTATCTTTACTGCCTAAAACCCTTAAGTGTTTAAACCTATGTGCGACTGTCTTCACAAACCTGACACACAGACCAATTTTATTTATATCTTTTAAGTGGTACTTTCGTTAATTGTAAGACAATTTGCACTTAAATGTGAAAACGTAACATAACATCACGGCTAGCACCCGCCAACGCTTAGGCAGAGTTATGGTCTAAGTCCCATGTACCTACTAGGGGACGAGCCTATTGCCATCAACCGGGCACAAATTCAGACTCCGTGGCTGCTACTGAGATATTTCTGATGGTAAAACCCAATTACAGTTTACCCGTACCGGGAATGGAACTCAGGACCATATACTCAGCAGTTGCGCTTGCGATCACTGAACCGTGGAGACAGTAGATGTGAACAACATTCGGAATAAACTTTGGCCTGTGGTAAGAGTTTGAGTGAACAAACGTGATGAATTACTGATGACACTTTGTTAGTTTCTTATAAACCTATCAAGAACTCTAAATAATTGAACATAAAATCACGCCTGTTTTTCTTTGAAAGGTTAGTCAGAGATATACCAAACTTCAGGTAAGTAGATAGATAGATAAATCATTTATTTAGTACACACAAAAGATTCACATACATATACATAGCACAACACCCAGAAGCATAATTAAATGACATAGATTACTTAAATATACCTATATAAAAACAAATTAACGAAACAGTTATAGTAACAACATGACATATATCAAATAAAATAACGAGTATACAAGGTGCGGTGTGCGTCTAAAGGTTGCACCAAATGGGAGTCCAGCTCAGCATGTGTCAGGCATGCACCTGATGCTGGATCCCTATGATGACATACGGACGTCGAGCAGACGAGATAAATCGGTGTTGTGTGTGGAAAGTGTTATGCACGAAGTGAAATTATGTAAGTATACCCTCAACTTAAATTTACTATTCTACGGTAAGTTTAGTTTACTGTTTTAGAAACAACGGATATTTATTAGGATATACATGAAAAGTGTATGTAAATGAGGTAAGTGATGTAGCGATCTACAAAAAGCAACTTATAACAAAAAAGTACTACAGCGCCATCTATGATAAAACAGAATAACTAATATGGTCTAAATCTCGCAAGCAAAGTTTTAGTTTCATACCGCTAAGGTGTACCTGGTTCGAAATCGAATCCGTCCTGGATTCGATTTCGAAACAGTTACTGCACGTTACTGTTTACGGCAGTTTACTGTCGTTGGGGAGCAATACTATTTCATGACAAAAGTTATTCAATAGGATTAAAGAACTAAGAGTATTGTTGATTTTAATGAACATTACTCTGTAAAGCCAAATTTGTTACGGGCGCGAATTATACTTTAAACGACATTCAACTTGATACTCAAATTGCAAAAACCGTAAGAAAAATTTAATACCGCGAGCTACCCTGACACATCCACCTTTTATTTTTTACGGATGGGAATTCATCAAATGACCCCTCCCGCTCTGGGCGGAGCGATAGGGAGTGTCAGACGTGTACTGACTAAAAACTATCCATGTTCCTTCTTAGCCCTTTGTGTTGCAGGGCCAATGTATCTCTTTCGAACAGTCCCGCAGCTCTGGCAGGCATCGGCCCTCTCGGACCCCTTCCGATTTGCTAACATCTCCTTGAGGCGCGCGTGGAACACGAACGCGCCGTCTGACACTTCCCCCTTAAGTAGGCATAACCTCATAACAGTAAAAGTTTAGAACCTACCTACTATTCTTAGCCCTAAAACCAACCAGCAATAATGTACTAACAGTTCGGGGCGTCGAAACCATTAATATTATTTCATAGCAAGTACCTAATTAACGAACTGGGTTTGAACAACACAACAGCACATAAATTCTAACAAAGTAGACTCGGTTATTATTTTGGTCGTTAAAGTTCAAGTACAGGATATAGGAGTTTATCACCTAGTTTAGGTACAGTTATGTTATTTTTTTTTATTTGTGTAGACAAAGAAAATTTTACGTTAATCATTAAATAAAATGTAACTCGCTGAAGCTGATGATTTGATAGCAACCTGCCATCATTATCTGGCTCTGTATGGTGTCGGACGTAAAGAATAGCACCATCCCGTATCTTCCCGTAGGTGTCGTAAGAGGCGACTAAGGGACTTGCCAGAGAATGGGCAGCAGCGTTCTTTGTGCTTTTGTGACAATGGTACTGCGATCGGCAACCCGCCTGCCAAGCGTAGCGATTATGGCAAAACCCCCCATGTTATGTCAATGTGGCGAAACTTGGAGGAGGCCTATGTCCCGCAGTCGACGCCTTTCGGCTGAAATGATGATGATGATGATGTGCCATCAATTATTCTGGACATGCAGGGTGTTAACGGTTCACCAAGCACGTCAACCTAAGTTACTCTTCGCCAAAGTTGTTGCTGGGAAACAACTTTTTTTTTGTTGTGAAACATTACTGTCACTGTTACGGTAGCTCAAAACATTCTGCTCATGTATGTATTGAATAGTACAAGGATCATGAAAGTATTAAAATTCAGTTATAAAAAGTTGAAAGTATTTAAAATAAAAAGTGTAGAAACAGGAGGAACAGTTGGTTTGATCTTCAATATCTTCGGACCTTCCCAGGGTTGAGGTTCCTTAAGTATGATCCAGTACAAAATACAGTTTGTCTTGCCTTAACGATGTGTTCACATAATGTATAGTTTAAAAACTCTCTTGAAGCTGGACCAGGTGGAAGATAAATGCATTCAAGGCAGAGCACAGGATTCGGAGATTGTTGGAGGCAGCTGGTACCGAGCGGTCCTCACTGCAGAAGACCGTGTAACTTGGAGCCACATCGTATAAAGGAACGACGGTAAGGATATGGTGAAACAAGTTCTAAGTGCGCAAACGAACACTTTATAGTAGCAATATCCTAATTTAATGAAAATCTATTAATCCTTTCAACATTTAACTGAAATCAAATATTTTCATAAACTAACTAACTAAATAATTTAACTTAAAAACAACAGGACGATCAGGCGATAAAATACTCCTCGACTTCGCTGTCATCCGGAAACGTGCCCAGAAGACTGGCAGCTTTGACTCGTTGAATGGCAATACTAATTCTTTGCCCAAAAAAATAGCCAAAATTATGTCGACTTTACATTGAAAAAAAACGCACCTGTAAAAAACCGAACAGCCCTTTCACAAAAAATTTAATACCGCACAGCCCATAATTGAATCCCAAGTACCGGGCGAAGTAACACATTGAGCATTTTACTAAACAGCGCAAAATACTTGAGTCGTAAACGAGAACAGGATACTCAACTTTACGACAGTAGTGTTTGCTCGTATTTTTCTGTCGGTGAAACAGAAAATTTTAAAACCAGTGGAAATGTCTCGACAGCTGCGCGGTGTTAAATGTTACAAGGAGATAGAATTCTAAGATGTGGCTTGGAAATATTATGCAATAGGGTATAATACTGGGTAAAGAAAACAAAATTCTATTTTGTCCCTCAGACAGGTAATACAAAATAATTATACACGTATTTTTTGTTTTACCAAAATATCAAAAAATTTCTTATTTAAAACTCATTAAAGTTGGAGAATGGGGGCTCACTACGGCACAAGTAGGTATAAAAATTACCTACAAATGACGTCATGCGCCATTTCAACTCAATATACCTCCGTAATTTTACGACCACGTGAAAAAAGAAAAAGTACGTGTCCAATACTTTTCAATAATCTACCCGACAGACAAAAAAAAAACCGGCCAAGTGCGAGTCTTACTCGCACACAGGGTTCCATAGCCCCAAACAATATTTTGAACTGTCGTTCATTAGTTAGTAGTATTAGTTGGTAAACTTCCACTCAACCGCAAAACTAAATTGGTTTTTTATAGTATGTTAATGAAAAACAAAGGTACCGCTGCAGTTTGATGAAAAAGTCGCATATCTCAAAAACTAAACATCATATCTTATTGAAACCAATTTTCGTTGATAGTTTTTTTACGTTCTACAATCCTAAATATTTTCAGAATTTTCCTCCTCTTACTTTAGAAATTAGAGGGGGGGGGGACACACATTTTACCACTTTGGAAGTCGCTCTAGCGCAAACTATTCAGTTTAGAAAAAAATGATATTAGAAACCTCAATATCATTTTTGAAGACCTATCCATAGATACCCCACACGTAGGGGAATGATTAAAAAAAAATTTTTGGTTTTCAGTTCTATGTATGGGGAACCCCAAAATTTATGTTTTTTTTTTCTATTTTTGTGTGAAAATCTGAATGCGGTTCAGAGAATAATAAATAAATAATAATAATAATAATTTATTCAAAAAAAATATAAGGTAAACATTAAATACAAGTTTTCTTAAATCTATGTCATGTTCACTCATGGTTTGTGCCTGAACTAGGTAATCCTGTGTTTCAGGCGATTGGAGGTAACATTAATTGATTAAATAATCACATATCATATTAATCTTATTGGTACATGTGTAAAAAGGTGTATAAAATTATAATATCTTAACTTACTAACTAATACAACTAACAATATTTACTTTAGCACAAGTAATAATTTCTCTGTATCTTCATAGGACATAGCTTGAAGAGTTTCCTTAAGGAATTTTTTGCAGTTGCTATAATTTAGGGAGTACATGTTCCCATTTTCATTTAGCCTGTTATAGAGTAGCGGTCCGAGGTTCATATAAAATTTTGCTGTGAAAGCATGTTTTGTACTTTTTTGAGGGCAAACTATATCTTTCCGTCTCCTGTTAGTACATTCAGTGCTGTATGGAAGTGCTGCGTGTTGTTTTAGTAAAGTGTTCATTATAAATAACTGTCGAACTGTTAGCACTTCACAGGATTTATACAGGAGGTTTGTGGGGAAAAGGAAAGGGCGGCAAGTAGCCACCTTGAGAATAGCTCTTTGAGCTCTTTCAATGGCCAATAGCAAAGTCTTACTCGTCCCACCCCATGAAGTGATGCAGTAAGTCAAAATTGACTGACAAAGAGCAAAGTATACTTGCCTAATTATTTTTGAATCTGCGATAAATCGTAGCTTTTTGAATATGTATATCAGCTTACGAATTCTATTATTTAGAGCTTCCATATGCTGTTTGAAGGAAAGGGTTTCATCTAATATAATTCCCAGGTATTTTAATGTATCTGTCTTTTTAATATTGGGACATTTACACTGGTTATCTCCAGGGACTGGACAACAATGAGCATGCAACGCTATAGGGATATTCGATATTTGCTTGCGCATCGAAAACTTAATGTATTTTGTCTTCTCTGCATTTAGAGTTAGTAAGTTATTTTGAAGCCATTTATTTACAATATTAAATCAATACATCTACTTACCAAGTTTCAACAATATAGTTCTTATAGTTTCGGAAAAAAGTGGCTGTGACATACGGACGGACAGACAGACAGACAGACAGACAGACAGACATGTCGAATCTATAAGGGTTCCGTTTTTTGCCATTTGGCTACGGAACCCTAAAAAAGAAAGTGACCATCCCCTATTATGGACTTTCTAGTTTTTTTACGTGATCATTGATCATTTTGACGGTACGGTTGGCGCAGTGGTTGAGCGATTGGTTACTGCGCTGCATGTTGCGGGTTTGATTTCCGCACGGAAACATAATCTTCATGTCCTACAGGCAAAAAATGAAGTAAGTAATATTGGGAGCTCACAATAAACAATAATCACGGAAGATATCCCGCAAGTGGCAGTGTGAGTTTAGTTACAAACAGTGTGAGTTTAGTTTTGCCAAATAATGAATGGGTGGAAATAAACCTCACTTTTCTTTGCTTAGCCACTTCCAGCAAACTCCCCTAGAACATTCCATCACAACACATGAAACTATTTTTACTTCCCCACACGTACAAATTTAGTCCCTCTTAGTAGCTGTGGGGTACTAATTGACGCTTTAAATCTGTCCTCACCCTTAGTACTTGTCGTACGTTTATGATTTTATCCACGTAACTAAATGTTTGCCCTGACTTCGTCTGTCAAGGGAGGAATGAACTTAGTTTATTAACGTATATGTTAGTGTGGTTGAATGTTTGGCTATTTATTTAGCTTTCGTAGCTGTTTATTATAAATGTTTTGGTGGATAGTTTCATCCACATTCTTAATTAGTAATATTTTCATCCACATTTCAAACAGGATTTGCATTTTATTGCTGTTTTCGCATACTAGCTAACGATTGCATTTAAATGCATGTATTCGTGATTTAAGTATTATTCATGGCATTGCAATAATTACTTATGCAATATTAATAAACAGTGGATTATATTCATAATGAAAATGTTGATTTGGTACACCTACCAATTTAAATTACACTTGTGTACACGATTTTGCTACTCCAGCTTGTTAATTATTGTTTTTTGTGTATTTTATGATAGAATATTTCTGCTAAGCCTATGTTAGCCGAAGATAATTTAACATTTTTATAAAAAATCTTGCAGGGTACACGATAAAACTTAAAATTTGTAAACTGTGTTATTACCAAAAGTGAAAAGCTGCAAAGAGTGCTCACATAATGTAGCAGATATTTCAAGATTGGAAACAAATTAGGTACAGTATAACGAGTTTCGTAAACTCAAAAGATTGTGATCAAGTCCATAACTTTTTTCCAAACGCAGCTATGAAGTTAACCACAGTTTTTTGCCGTTATAAAGCGATCCTTCATGTAGCAGAATCGCTTAAACAACTTTATACCAGAGAGAAACACAACTTTTCTCCTCATAACATGAAAACAACCCTTGCTGCGTTTGCGGTTAATTATGGTTTTCTTTGCTTATAACAAGTTTAACGACGTGTTTCCTGTTTGGTCCCGAGTAACCTGTTTCTGTAATTAAACGTTATGAAGGATCTTGGTTTCATCATTTCGTAAAATGGTATTAGTACTAGACCACTTGTTTTTTGATTTTTTGATTCTTGGTTGACGAAAATAACTCTTTTGTTCAATAATTTTCAATGTTATTTTCGCAGTCCACTGCACTATACGAAAATTGACTGCTATTTACAACTTGCAATCGATACTTAATATTTAAATCCAAAAGTACCTCTGTCCTTTCCCTTTTTACACCTTAATGGTTCATCAGTTCATCAATGGAGTTTGAAATACTGGTATACCATGACGTAAGGACAAAGTATACCTACTTTTGTTTCGGTAGTGGGTGCGATTCCATGGGATAACTTTCCACCTCAAGGTGGGCGCAGCTACGGATGAAAGCTATTCCTAAAACTGAGCGACTGCCACATTTGGTATACCTAATCGTATCAAAATCAAATCTTTTGATTACAATTTTTCGTAACAAAATCGTCTTAAAGTCGTCTCAAAATCGTCTCAAAGTCGTCTCAAAATCGTCTCAAAATCGTCCCAAAATTGTATCAAAATCGTAGCTATAGTAGCAATAATCAAATGCAATGCTAGAAACGCCTTTTCACGCATTTTGCTAGACGATACTCCCATTAGTACTCTTATAATAAAATATCCCAACAAGAAAACAGCAAAGAATGCCGAACGGAAACCGCATTAGTACGCAAGGAAGTCAGACGATATTGTAAACTCGTTTCTAATTTGAGTGAACACTTTTGCTTGCCAGACATATCACTGCGGGCGGTACACTGTGCCACATTGCAGTTTATTATCAGTACTGTTTATTGTATTAATTTTGAATAGATACCTATGGAGATGGTCGGAGGAGCTCGTGGCTAAATAATAACAGCCGTATAGTACGTTGATCTTTAAGGTTAAGCCGTGCTTGCCGAGGTTGATCCGTGGATGGGTGACCATAATTACATACAGAGTTACATAGAGAGAGGAAACTCGGTATGAAATGGGTGGTCACTCATTTACGGATCAACCTAGGCAGGCAAGCGTGGCTGAACCTGAAGATTGATCCGAACAGCTGTTATAATTAGCCACCTAGAAAGAAAGGAGATAAACAAAGCCAGATTATAAAAGGTAACGAAACTAGGGATCTAGATGTCTAAATAAGACAAACTCATACTTCGAGTCTAGTAACTACATTTTAGTGCTAAGGCCGTTGACCCCAATAGACATTAGTATTTTTTGCGGAGTTTCAAAACCTAATTTAATTTAACACTATGTAAAATTTCATAACTCTAGTTTTCATCATAATTTCCATTTTCAAACATTTCAGCAATGTTAACAATTATGCAACAATGTTTAAGAATAAAGTTAACAAAAGAATTATTTTCAAAAGCAACATTTATACTATTATGTGTAGTTTTAGTTTTAGGTACTGGTAACATTGGACGGTCAAAATGTTCTCTCTAGGTGACAAGGTACTACGACATGGTACATTTAATCTTGTGCTAAATTTAAACTTATTTTGGAAATATAGTCTACTGCTAAAAATGTACAAGCATTTTATTCTACAACAACAGCATCTAACCCTAAAACCAACAACAAACACTATTAAAGTTACAGCGAAGCAAGTCCTTAAGGCTGCCTGTCCATTGAAGCAGAGCGAGGCTGCGGAGCGGAGAAACGAAACAATATTAACCAATAGGATTGTATAAAATTTCCGCTCCGTATTCATTCCGCTATCCTATTGGTTAATATTTCTCCGTTTCTCAACTCCGCAGCCGCGCTCCGCTACGGTGGATAGCCTAAACACCATTCGCGGTCAGTTAGCTGCACAATTTCCGCACCTCCCGCCCATACATTTCACATCACACTATAAAGCATCTTCCTTTTGTTCCGACCAGACCTTCGACCATTGTTTGTCGTGCGTAAAGTGCATAGTGCTGGGTACAGATTTAGCGATGGTACCGTTTGACGTGGTAATTACGCAGTAAATCCTCAAGCGGACGAAATTAACTCGGGCTTCTGAGCGTGTTATGAAAATGCACGCCATTGTACAGTGTAATATACTTTTTTGTGCAGTTAATGGGTTGATTTTTTTGGCAAGGTTTGTGTTTTTGGAGCAGAATGTGAATTATTATTAAACGTTTTTTTCTATAATCCTGGTATTAACTGGGTTGTGGAGGTCAGATAGGCAGTCGCTCTATTTAAAATACTGGTATTTAGCTGCATCTAGTTAGACTTGAAGCCGACCCCAACTTATTTGGGAAAAGGCTAGGCAAGTGATGACCCTTTGATGACTTTTTGAATTTTATTGACCTTCTTATGGCTACTTTCTTAAGTTAAGTTCAAACCGATAAGGACGAATTGCGGACGTAGATCAAGACACCGGACCATGACAAACAATTTTACTGAAGTATCGGTCAATGCTCGAGTCAGCTCCGTATCGATTTGAGCCAAACTTTACCGTATAGGAACTGTAAAGCATTAGTTACTTATATATATTTTACTTAGCATCACGCCTGTAATCTCCGAAGGGCTAGGCAGTTGTGTTAAAGGCCCATGTAATAGGGAGCGAGCCTATTGCTATCAACTCGGCACAAATCAAGATTCCGTGAATGCTTCTAAAAAATTCCAGAATGAAAAACCCAATGATTATTTACCCAACCCGGGAATGGAACCCGGGAATCAAACCCAGGCCCTCATTCCGAACACTCGACCACCGAGGCAATCTCCTACATTCGACTTACAGATACGTCTCCTAAAAGATGCTTTAACATCCCAAATTCACAAAGTAAGATTTTTAGGCAAGCCCCACAAAATAAAAAACAATATTTTAGACTAATTCACTTTCCTAAAGTAATGAACTCTGTTCAGGCTATAATCTAGAAATAACAAGGCTTAAAAACATTCAATATGTCATCAAAGAAAAACCTTAATACTCAGTAACAATACAAAATAACATTTATTTATTAAAGGAATACGGTCGAAATATGGCCTGTTATCAAACATAGATTTTGTTACGATAAATCAAAAGGTTTTTTCTTTGGTAAGTCTAGTTTCCTGGGCGAATGTTAACACAATACGATTTGTATGAAGAAAATAAAGGAGATATTCTATCATTACTTGCTGATGCTAAGGAACGAAAAAGGCAATTAGATAACAAACGACGACAACGACGGTTTTTTTTGGGAAGATTTGGTAACAACAGTATAGGTTGGTTTTTTGGTAGAGACATACGGTCTGATACTGACCTACCATTTTGAGGCCTATAATTCGGAAACGGTGCGTCTTGGGTCCATGCTTCTCAGAACCTAAATGGTTTCTATGGTCAAGGTTAACCCGAAACTGATATTTTTTTCAAATTTCTGTTTGCCCCTTAGACGACCCACTAACCGCAAAATTTTTGTCTAAGTTACAATCGCGACATTTTGCGAAAGCGACATTTTGCGAAAGAGGCATTTTGAGAAAGCGACATTTTGCGAAAGAGGCATTTTGCGAAAGCGACATTTTGAGAAAGAGTCATTCTGCGAAAGCGACATTATGAGAAAGAGATATTTTACTAAAAGTAAACATTTTGCGAAAGAGACATTTTGCGAAAGCGACATTTTGCGCCTGAGCCACTAGGTCTCATGGTTATACTGTATTTTTAAGAAGCATTGTACCAATAAAAAATCGGTTATGAATGTCTTAACGTCAATAGTGTATAAGTGTCATTTGGGAATACAGGTTTTAATTGTGGAAAATATTAAAAAAGAAAATATTATGGAACTTCTTCTAAAGAAACTAAAACCTATGTAAACCGCGTTCAAGTTCAATTAACGTCACTATTCCATAGCAATGTTGACTCCGACAGCCCTTGAACACTGTTTAAAGTCTGTTATCGCGTTTTGGTGAAATTTGCCCTATGGCCCGTCTTTGCTAACCCTATAATGCTGTTCAAAATCAATTCGAAACAAAACAAGGAAGAAATGAGATTACCAAAACAAAGGACAATGTTCGAACCCGATCCAATTAGAAATCCAACGCCTAGAACCCTTGCATAAAATTAACACCATCAGCATGTATATCACCAGATAACACGACAAATATTAATTTACTGATCGTCACAGTTCCAAATTAACATTTTAAATACATTTACTTCGACGCCCGGGCATGCCCAATCGCAATCAAAGACCCGAAAGTTGGTCTCTATCGATTAGACACCGCATCTGTCCCGAGAGAATCCAATAAATATGTAAATTTGTTCTGGATTAACCCCGATTGGCGAAAGAAGCTTGCTCGTGTAAATTCTGACGAACTTGCTGAGAGTAATCATTTTTTGAACGTTATTAAATTTGGGTTTTTTAATATTTTTATTTATTGCCCTTTATGGTAGAAGGAAATTGTGGGTTGAATTGCATCAAAGGGTGGTTGATTGAGATTTTAAAAAATAAAAATAACATTTATTACATTTACATTATTTTTCATTTTGTTAATATTTTTTTATTAAATTAGCTACGTAATTTTGTGTGAGGAAACAGCTTTAATTTTTTTTAAATTATATAGTACACTATGTTTATTGAATGCTGTTAAATACATTTTTCAGTAAGTACCTATAAACAACGTAATTGGTTTTAATGTTTTTGATCAATGTAATGTAATTTTTAATTTGTAATGTAACTTTTGTATGCCCAAAGGGCGGGACGTAGCTGATAATAATTTTTTTATTCAAGACCTGTATTATGTACCTACCTATGATCTATAATAAAGATATTGAGTGATTTATTGATTGATCAATGTTTTTCAAGATGCTAAATCGAGAATAGGCAATAATACTTATTAATACTAATAATATATTAATAATAATTATTTTTATTTAAGAAAGTAGTCAGGGAAGACTGGGTGCATTATAAGCCTTAATTGTTTCCTTCGCTGCAGTCTGGGACGATACAGGCTTCCTCTCTGTAAGAGTGAGTGACCCATAATCACTCACTCTTACAGAGAGGAAGCCTATACCACATGGGCCCAGTGCAAGTTGAAAGCTTGGATCAAAAGGTCTTTGTCGAATTAAGAGCTCTTATTCAATCCAATCATCAATTTAATAAAAGAATTGAATTTTCATTTTTATATCTGCCGTATATTCACCAACACATAAATAAAATCTCTCAAACAGGCTTTACGAAACTCCATTAAAGTTTCATACGTCCACACACATGTGCCAAAAGGCTATCTTTCACAAAATAACCATTCGCTTGAAGAGATAAACCACAGGAATCTGCTTTTAATTCCAGCATGTAGCCGAAAGAATTCAGCGGTCATAAGATTTATAGGGTCCGTACAATTTATGTGCCAGGCCACAACACACGGTGCCTATGGGAGGCAAACCATAGTATTATGGGCTATGGGTTATTTCGGGTAGTCCATTGTTTTATGATATTTTAAGGAACGAGTTTAGGATGTGGTTGGATTCAGGAGCTGGTGGGTGGGTCTGGTTTATGGGTTTTCTTTTTTATTTGTTTTTATTATCTATACGGCTTTTATACTCATTTTTAGTTCAGTATTGATAAGGTGATTTTGTTTTTTACTGTGAACAAAATTATAAACATAACGTTAACGTGAAACCGCGTCGATACATGTTTTTTTTTGTATGAATAAGTGACATGTTTGCCATAAGTCTAACAAGTTTTATGGAAAACTAGTACTAAGAGTTGTATATTCCTATGAGCAAGAAAGCTTTTAACAGTTTTAGCAGTTAAGTCAACAAATATCACCCACCATGTGTCTCATGTTGACTATTTTTAGGGTTCCGTACCTCGAAAGGAAAAAGCGGAACCCTTATGATCACTGTTGTCCGTCCGTCCGTTTGTCCGTCTGTCTGTTGGTCAAGACTCTTTTTCTCAGGAACGCGTGGAGGTATCAAGCTGGATTTATGTCAAATACTCAGGTCTACTGTCCCTTGGAGCTGTGAAAACATCAAACTTATAAGCCAACGCAATCAAAAGATACAGCCGTTTATGCAGCAAATTTTCGACACTCGCAAGGGGTCAAAACCTACAGGGTACTTCCCGAGAACTCAGAATCTTGTAATTTGGTACGAAGCAACGTATTATAGCACAGATAAAGGAAAAATTGCGAAAACCGTAAATTTTTAGTTACAGCATATAACAATATTTTTAATAATTTTTGTACGGAACCCTCAGTGCGCAAGTCTGACTCGCACTTGGCCAGTTTTTTGTACATAAAAACCAACAATTTCAATGACAGCTTCCCGTGACCCAAGGGCTGGCTTTTACTTTGGCCAGAGGCTAAGTATTGCCATACAACGTGGCATTGCTGCAAGTCTCTTGGGCACATTACCAGCTGACAGCGTTGGGGAGGAGTTTTTTTGACACCCTTTTATAGTTTATTCTTATTTTAGCTATTTAATTTATAAGTTAAACAATTTAAATCATTAGATTTGCCCTACCGCGTCAAAAATTATATCTTTATAATTTCTTCATTGACCCTGACATTCAAAAAGCTTTGTTTTTTTTTCAGTCATACGTACTGAAAACCGGCAGATGATGATGAGGTACTGAAAACCGTATCTATCGTTCAATACGGAACGCCCCATCACCCACTTGATAATTTATTTACTGCATCAGTGGGCGGAGAGTTCGCGTGGCTGAATTCTAAGAAGAAGAATACAAGTGAGTAGTTAGAGTAGAGTACTACGTGAGTTTACTCTTCTCAGTGCGAACACTTTGTCTCACAACCTTAGTACGGTGAGGCTACGTTGTCTAGTACCACGTAGGAGTAGGTACCAATACTCTCATGTATTATATCGGATATTCCCCACACAACCTGTTTGGCTTTCACGTTTAAACCGAGCTTATCAAGTGATTAGTGCTAGCCACTAATTAATTTGATGAAGTTCCTGTAATAAACATCAGCTTGTTGTTTAAGCTGGCGAACATCGGTTCCGTTCCAGTAAGTAGACAGCAGACTGGAAAGAATCGTGACTTTTCGAGGTATTTTCTTCCTGGGAGTGCTTCTCAGCACAGTGCTTTTAGCAGGATGAGTAGCTCTGCTCATTGTGTGTGCAGGTATTGCGTTTCCGAGTACTGTTTATTTTATTTTCTTATTTATGTTATCAGATATTTATGCTTTCTGTCCTGGCTTCCGTAAGTAGAGCTATGCTGTGGGCCTCCCGTGACACTGGCCTATTGGTTTGCTGTGGAAAACCTAGGCATATTTAAATAATTTATTTGTCAACCTTTATCATAAGGCTTGCATTTTTTTTTTATGGCGTCTCGCTGTTCATCCTAGGAGGTTGTCGTCTACTTAACCGGACTATCTTGTTGGTACCTTGAGTGTAAGGCCTCCAGCCAGGATTAGGCTTCCATCATAATAACTATCATATATAGCTTTAAAGGACGCTCATGTTCAATAATAGCCTTCTTATGTACATGAAGTAAACGGAACACTCGCCGCTTTTCTCAGAACATTAAACAAGTTGTAACTTATTAGTAACGCTTCGCTAAGTTCCCTTAAGACGTTTTCCTAGAAAAAATATTTCTTGCTTCTTGAGATACTCTTGTGATTTAATCCGCTTATAAGGTAGTTTGCCTTAACTCAATGTTAGGTAGGTATAGGTCTACTTTTCTTGTACTTGAATGAAATATCAATTATTTTGTGAAACAATGGCGATCTACACGTGTCAGGGTTATGTATTCTTTGTTTTGCTAAATAATAAAACATTGAAAATCAATCATACATTTTATCTTATACTAGCTTTTGCCCGCGGCTTCGCTCGCGTTAAGAATTGATCAAAATCCTTTCTTAGCGGATGCCTACGTCATAACATCTACCTGCATGCCAAATTTCAGCCCGATCCGTCGAGTGGTTTGGGCTGTGCGTTGATAGATCACTATGTCAGTCAGTCAGTCAGTCACCTTTGTGTTATATATATTTAGATATATATAAATTAATCCCTATTTCCCTTGGTCACGCCATAGCTTGAAAACGACTTGACCGATTTAATTCATCTTTTTTTAAATGGTTTCTAATACTTTGAGAAAGATTCTTATGTAGGTATAGTACATAAGTAGTAGGTAGAGTAGGTAGTAAATAGGTAGGTAGTAAGTAGGTAGGTAGGTTGTAGGTAGGTAGGTTGTAGGTAGGAATAAGTGCATTGCAACGCATGCGGGGATCATCTAGTTTATTATGAAAACATACCTTCCATTTTGTGCGTAGCAACTATTAATGTGTTTGTAATACATTTGAAGTTTATCACAAATAGGGAATTATTTAAGACTCAGTAATTTGTTTCCATAGCACTTAAGTATTACTCATTTAAGTTAAATATTTTTAACAAATAAGTGGCAAGTGAATTCACAGTTGATACATTTTATCCAGTTTTATTGCATCAAATAAATCCTTACAGACATACAATGTGTGAAAAATATTTCTACGGTTTCACCGTATATTATACAGGGTGTCATTAACCGGGTGACACAGCACATTACAGCAATACGGTGCGTGTATGACGTCACAGGCGTGAAAAACAGCTGAAATTCCCCTATTTATGCACGTGGAACGCGATTTATCTTACAGAGTTAATTTTTGAATTAAAAGCGAAAAATTCTCTCTCACTGCATGCCTTTGATTCATGTTCGAAATTATGCTTTTGAGAATGTTCATACGGGATTTTAAATTCATGGTCCAATCAATTTTATTCTTACTTCGGGTGCTTTCATTAAGGTTTACAGGATCTGGAAAAAACTATTTTAATGTTTTTATTTATCTTTTTTTTTCTGCGGATAAAACAGGATGATACCAAACTTTTTTTATGCGTTTAAGAAAGTTAGGTATTGGACTGTTTGACCCAAACCGATACGTGCCGAACAATAAATAAAGAAAAAAAAATCATAATCAAAAGGTTAGATACATTGTAGAGCCCTCTTTTAAGTATGAAGATATTTGTAACAGAAGACCTCCCTCTTCCATACTTGTGTCTTCCAAACATATTATTAAAAAGCCTGTTGTTAATAACAGAATTAAATGTCGCCTTGTCCGTATTTTTTGTGAATTTCATTCCGTATTGGAAATCTTAATGCAAGCACTCTTTGGCGAAATGTGTATTTTTTTTAATCAACTTGGTAGATTATATTAAATTTTAAAAGTGGGTTTCTGGAGGATACAACTTTTAAAATTCCCTCCGACATGATTTTTGATCTTCCCGGTAAAATGAACCACTAACGCAATAATCCACTTCTAATTATTCCTTCCCTTCCAGGAATTAATGGCATCGCCAACGATTGCTATTGGATGCAGAGATTACACCAAAATTCTTGGAAACCCATCGAGTGCAGGCAAATGAGAACATTTTTATTATAAAAATGAGATCACGATCGGTTCGTTGTGCCTTTATTAAATTTCATCGCATATCTATTCATCATCATCATCATCATTTCAGCCGAAAGACATCCACTGCTGGACATAGGCCTCCCCCAAGAAGGGGGGCTTTTGCCATAATCGCCACGCTTGGCAGGCGGGTTGGCGATCGCAGTACGGTTGTTACAAAAGCACAGAGAACGCTGCTGCCCATTCTCTGGCAAGTCCCTTAGTCGCCTCTTACGACATCCACGGGAAGATATGGGATGGTGCTATTCTTTACGTCCGACACCATACAGAACTATATCCACACATATCTATTAGAACTACTTTTATACATATTTTTTTCTATTTTTGATTATAACAATATTGGTTTTCCTTGTGGAGGATATAATTAACTTTTATAATTACAATATGATCTTTTAGATTACATCTGGCTTAAAAGCTAAATATAAAATCATCTTGAGCCTACCATGCTGTAGTCGGTTTCGAATTTAAAATAATAATTTGATGATTTTGGGAACTTTGTTTTCGACAAAGTGTTCGCAAAGTGCTACCTACTCTAAGCAAGAGATGTTGGTCTGGATATCAAGTTCGGAAATGGGCTGACTGGGTTTTCCATTAAAACTGAACCGGACATCAAATTTCTGCGAGAAACCTCACCTCGGTACTCCAAGAAAGTTGTTGTAAATCAACTCCAAAAACCAAAGAACGATCATACGAAAAAAAAGTATATACTAATAAAAGACTACGGCGGATATGGCACACAAGTAGGCATCCTTAAAGAATGACAAAACGAACAAAGCTGTTAAAGAACTAAAAACACTTATAACGGAAACAGATGATGTCGCTCTAGATACGTACTTAGAAGGTCTCACAGCTACAAAAGCGACTGACTACTAACTATGGAGAGCCTGTAGAATCCTGAATGGAATCCCGAATTTCCCAATAGCCCGGATTCAGTATTCTGGTTGGTTGACATCGATAGACTCGTCCTCTGATACATGGGACTAAAAAAATAACAAGCGAAAGGTACTCGCAGGTGTATCTTAGGTACACATTACAGACGCGAAGTTTTATAAAAGAAGATAAAATATTCTTCTCCTTTGACATCTTACACCGTTATGCATGCTAAGTAGTACTTAGTTTCATCAAAGAACGTATAACAACATAGTCTTGTATTTCTACAACGACTTAAGGTACCTAAACGTTATATGAGAAACCTTCTTTTCCGTAGTTTCCTCAGTTTCACTAACGACCTCATAGTTTTGACGGCAAGCTTATACTGGATTTATTTCTTGATTCCTGTTAGCAACAGCTTTATTTTTTGTTTTAATAAACTGGAAATGTTATTAGAGAATTTCAGTTAATATTCCGTAAGCCAAATAGCTCAACGGCCAGTCTTATAAAGGTACGTAGTAACAGTTAAGAGGTCAGATAGGCAGTTGCTCCAATCTCAAATTTATAATGAACTAGCTGCTCCTCGCGACTTCGTTCGCGTGGAAATTTTGATGTTTTATTCAGGGATAAAAAGTAGCCAATGTCCTTCTGTAAGATATAATCTATCTCCTTGCCAAATTGTATAAAGATCCAATAAGCGGTTTAGTCGTGAAAAGGTAACAAACAAACAAAGAGAGTTACTTTCGCTTTTATAATATTAGTATGGATTATATATTTACAGACTTTTTAAATTGTCAATACGTGAATCAGTTAGTCCAAAACGTGGATCGCTATTGGGAAAAACGGGCAAGAAACTTCATGAACGCTTTTGGAAAAAACGGGAAGAAACTCCATGCACACTCTCCATGCAAAGTACTAGTATTCGGTTGACAGTTGACCAGGAAGGCGACCTTAATGATTAGGAAAAGTCTAGGCATGATGATTTTGAGCTAATAGTAGTTCATGCCTACAATTCCCGAAGGCAGAAGCAGAAGTGCGCCAAAAACACAAAATCGAAGTCTGTAAGTACACTCTGTACACCTACGCTCGTTAATATTAGCTTAACGGAATAACGTTACAAAATAACTTTTCGGGAGTAAATCTCTAAACAAATTAAATTGAGGTTTATTTCTAGAGTTACACGTGGAGAACACAGAGGAAGGTTCCGTGGCTCGTTGAAAAAAACTCTCTCTTGTATTTTATCAGGAACGTGTAAGTTTGAATTTGTTGAAGTGAAACTTCTTTTGTGACTTCCAACAAGGTTGCGTTAAACGTTTAACGCTTCCATGGAGGGGGTATGAAAATACTCATTTCCACATTACGAAGTTGCACTTCTTCCGCGCGGAGGGAGTTATATAAAGGTTTTTATGCCAATATTTTTACACTTGCCAGTAAATCGAAACCAATGGAGTACTTCCCATAGACCTAGAATGTGTTAGCTACGGTCCTCTTTCTTTCTTACCCTAAAATATTACATATAAATACTTTAATGCACCACATACCTGCCAGTTTAAGTCCGATGCGTTTCCCTGGAGGTTTAATTAACTCTATGTGTGTCCTCCGGAGACCCCGCTCTGTGCACAGTCCGGAGTCAGTCGACAGCGAAGTCTGGGATTTGAACACTGGAACCAAAAAAAAGGGTATTTACATCTCATAATTATGCTAACTCCTCATCCACGACTTCGTTGGGAATTCGATAGATATTAATTTTTTAAACGCCTAAGTGTACAATACAACATTGGAATTTGTAAGGTCAAATGTTTTCTTTACAAATAATATTTTTTGACCTACATGATAAGTGCAAGGATTTCGTTCTTTACCACATCAAGCTTCAACGCCCCGTCTACTGCCTTTGAAGAGTGATCTCTTCTTTTTCATTCTTAGATTTTTACTATCTTTATTATTTGCCCAAATTAGTATTTAATACAAATTTCTAACAATTTGAATAACCTCTTTATTATAAAGACCAAGCCAACAAAACCTCCACTAGCCGACCGAGAGTGCCACCTAACTACCCCAACATAACTCACCCCATTTCCTCTGTTTTAACCGAAAAATAACCTGCAATTTCCCCAAACAACGCCCCCACAATGCCCGAAAACGGTACAGTTTCGGCAGCGAAACATTTAACTGGTGGACGCACAAATCTCGCCGCGATCGTTTGCGCCCAACTTTTACTGTAACTGCACTTGTAAACTGCGGAGCCTCTCTTAAAATAATACGGGGAGCGGGTATCGATAGTGACTTGTGGCAGTTTGGAACTAATAAACGAAGGAAAAGGATCGATGTGATGGCGGTGGTGGAGCGGGGTTTTTGGATATGAGTCCACTGAAGTAAGGCTATTAATTAAACAAAATCTTAATTGCATTTTTAATTACCTATGTATGTACGAACGTAAACAAAGTTAACGGAGCATGCAAGATAGTAGTCAGTGGCATTCTAGAATTTTTGCCTTCCCCACAGGAAAAAGTCGTGCGTTTATGTTTGTACTAGCACTTTGCCCGTGACTTTGTCCGTGAAAATTGTGATATAATTTAGCCTATGTTACTCGGTAGTTCGCGGGCAGTTCGCGCGATCTATAAAATGGGTCCTCGCGAGTCCCTTAGAGAAAAATTTAAAGAGATCGATATACTGACTCTGCCTTCACTTTATATCTTAGAATGTATTTTATACGTCCGCAAAAACCGAGGGCTTTTCAAAATTAGAAGCGACTTCCATAATATAAACACACGCAGTAAACACGAAATTGTAATACCCAAATTTAGATTAACAAAAACTAGCAAGTCATTTCTTATAAACAGTATACGCTTTTATAATAAGTTGCCAAAGTCAGTTATTGAACTGACCGATGGAAAGTTTAAAAATTGCATCAAACGTGTCCTTATTAAAAAAGCATATTACAAAATTAAGGACTATGTTGAAGATAAAGAAGTTTGGCTGTAGTTCCCTCTGCTCATGCGGCTTCCCTGGTAGCTCAAAAACGACACAAATATGTGGATGTCTCTAACTATTCCGAATTTTATTTATTCTATTCATTTTTTTTTCAGATGTTTTACAATAGTTTTCAAATCATTGCACCGTTTATTCATTGTGCAGAATAGTTACAGTACTGATGACTACATTTGTGTCAATTGTTTATTTAATTGTTCTTAGTCTTATTTTTACTTTTGTATAGATTCTTTTTCATTCATATTTTTTTGTGAATGTGTGGACATTGTAGGCTTTGAAATTTTTTTTTTTTTTTTTCAGCTTCATCTTTTTCTACCTTTTGTAGTAAGCGATGACTTATTGTCGGGCCTACGCTGTCCTCTCATACTTAAGTACTAGCGCTGTAACATCCAAATATTGTAGAACCAAAAGAGTAACCATGGAGTTTCTTGCCGGTTCTTCTCCATAGGAAACGACCAACCCGAACCGTGCCTCTTCTGTTGACGTTTTATAAGTGCCCATGTAGGCCTATGTAAAATAAAATATTTTGATTTGATTTGATTTGATTTGGTAAAGCTTGGTAAAGCTTGGTAAAGCTCGGTGTAGCTTTCTAATGGTGAAACAATTTTAAAAATTGGTCGAGTAGTTTTTGAGTGAAATCGTAACAAACAAACAATAAAAAAATCCTGTTTATAATATTAGTTTAGATTGATTAAATATTAGACCAAAAATTGTTTTTTTTTTTTACTGTTTTCTATCTCGAATTTTAGACCAAGCCTTATAAACTTTTCTAAAACATGATGATGCAGTCGAAACTGCTGGCAAAATATCCAGATGGTGCCTCCCACTGGGTTCATAGTTTTGTAAATTTAAAATATTCTGTCCATGTCCGTCAGTTTAGCTTCAAATCTGCTGATCATCCTTTTTTACAAATTCCAGAACTACTTTTTTATTACTCACTAGTTTTTGCTCGCAGCTTCGCACGCATTATGGTTGTAAGTTATGCCATGGAAACATCATAACCATAACTTACGACACTGAGTGATTTTCGGAATGGGATCAGAGTTCCAAAGATAATATGATAAGATACATTTATTTATGTATTTACTCTAAAGATACAAATATACTTAGAGGTTAAACCCAATGCGATGTTGTAGCACACTTAAAATTTAAGTAATTCAACTGTTGTTGACATAGCAAATTCAAAAGGTAGCTGTTCTTGTAAATTCACCCTAAGTGCAACAGAATATGTCTAAGTCCTCAGCAATGACCCGGACATCTAAACTTAAAAACCTATAAACTTTAAAATATTAGTGAAGATGTAGACATGATGGAAAAAGTTTTCAGTTTTATTTAAAACAAAACAACACCTCCACAGTTTCCATTTCTTAAAATCTTTATGACACTTCCAATTTGTTAAATCATTAATCACACAAAACAAGATCGGGGCAAATATTTTTTCGTAGAGGAAACAAAAATATTGTAGTTTGCGACTTAAGTTCTGTGCAAGTCATAAAATGTAAGTGGATAAGTTTGGCTTTGTATTATTTTTTGTTACACAAATATTATGAGAATATAAAACAACGTCCACTAGTTTATTATGGTACAATAAAAATATTTTTTTTTTTTTTATGAATGGCATCTCGCAGTTCTACCTAGGAGGTTGTCGTCTGCTTAACCGGACTATCCTGTGGGTGCCTTAAGAGTAAGGCCTCCAGCCAGGGCATAAAAACTTACAAACTAAGCGACTATACGCTGAGGGCACCCCCTGTGTGGTACGAGCCTCGGCTCAGGGTGTCGCTGGGGGAGGACTGCATGGGGACAGGCTGGATCTGAATGATATCATTATTTAGGGGCTGATTTAAAACTACTGGCACAGCATCGCGGGCTGGCTCGAGCGAGGGTCGGGGAGGACATGGACCGGGACGTCGCGACGGACCTCGACGGCGAGGTCGGAACAATAAAAATAACTGAATCATACACATTTTATCTCAAATTGAGGGTCATATAAATGAAACACACATTATCGCTGGGGGTACAAAATGTTTTACAGTCAGCTCTTACCAGGGACTTAAAAACACCTTCATAACCTTATAAATGTCTCAGTACTTAGATCAGTGACTACATGAACTGCCCTCACTGACAAGACAATAGTAACCAATGGTGACCCCCGGAGTGGTTTTAGTGAAGTAGAAATCCCACACTACCCGGTCTTATCACCAAAGACAGGTCGCGTATTGAAGATATGCAGCAGTGAACAAAAAAAGAAAAGGTACAGTCAACAGTACATTAGTGGTAACGTTTGCACTACGCAAGTCACTCTTGCAGATAAAGGTTACAGAATTATGAGTATTACATGTTGAATCGGTAACAGAATCAAAGGTGTAACAGATATGTATCTGTAACAGATATAAAAGTGTTAACAGAGTTAATAAATGTAACAGGTAAACGAAGCGAACTAAAGCTATAATTGATTATTTCAGTTACACATATTAACACTTATTAACACATATAAAAGGCTACAGTTTGATACATTTAAAAGTGTTTTCTGTTAAAACTGTTTTAAAAACAGTGTTAAAAACACCCGCGTCTTCGCCCGCGTGTAGATAAGACATTACCACAGGGGAACGTATTACTGCGATAAAAACTCTTAACCCAGGTTAAGGTTTATACGTGTGCCAAATGTCATCGAGTTCCGTTAAGCCGTTTAGGTGGTAGACATAAATAAACAGTGAAACACACAAAGTTAATTTTCTTTTATGTTGAGAGTTTAATGATATTATAGCTTTTTCTTATCAGAGTTGTCAGCTAAAAAATACCGGCCTCATATAGTTTAAAAAAAGATACGTGTAAAAGTGTTTGTAAAAACCAATTTGCAAAATAAACCATCATTTATCATGTTGGATAGGATATAAACAGAAACAATTCCAAACTTAAAACTGTAAAAGTAACCAACTTTTCCAAACAGTCGTCGATACCCAAAAAAATCTCTTCTAAAATTGGAACAGTTAACAAATACGGTACAAAAACTTTGTACCCGCTAACGCCTTTAACTCAAGCAATTACGTTTTGAATTGTTGTTTGCAAATTTCAGCGGCTTCGCGGGTCGTTAGCAAAGCTTGACGTTTCATTTTGAAAAAGAAGGATTGCTTTTTATCCATTTCTAATTTTCTACGGCACAGGCTCGTCTAACTTTTTCTGTCGTTTTCACAATTGCCAGGACTTGTCCTTCCTTCACGTAATTATTCTTATAACGAATGTCATTAATATTCTGAAAGTAAAAGCCTTTGTCGGTGTCTTTTATGTTTTGTCCTTTTAAGGATAAGATGGATTGAATTTACGCTTGTTTTAGAATTATTTGAGGCGTCTTCAGGGAAATAGGTTTCAAAGAAACTCTTTGTTGATAATTTATTTATAGGTACTAAGCATTATACAGGGTGCAATTGAAGTCATGGGCATTCTTTTGAACCAAGGCACTACTCACGATACTATCATTTCATTAATAATATTTTTGATTTGCGTATTAATAGCCCTAATGCAATCAGTATCGTGAGTAGAGCCTAACGTTACAATAATGCCCATGACTTCAATTCCACCTTGTTTAGAAAGAAAGAGAGAAAAAGTAGTTCTTTGTCTTGCACCGGACAAAACAAAATGACTTAATTAACAATAAAACAAAATAATATAAGTAAACATGTAAAATTAAAAATAAGACCAACTAAATTACTCCTGTGCGAAGGCATCCTGTGCCAGGCCAACAGTGGTTATTTCAAAATTTTAAGACTTTATTCATAATTTCAGCCGAAAGACGTCCACTGCTGAACATAGGCTTTCGCCAACGCCACATTGACATAAGGGGGGTTTTGCCATAATCGCCACGCTTGGCAAGCGGGTTGGCAATCGCAGTACGGTTGTTACAAAAGCACAGAGATCGCTGCTGCCCATTCTCTGGCAAGTCCCTTAGTCGCCTCTTACGACACCCACAGGAAGATATGGGATGGTGCTATTCTTTACGTCCGACACCATACAGAACCTTTATTCATAATGCAATCAATTTTAAATTGTATTTTCTCGTCATACGGCGTACCTTACAAGACGCAAGGCATCCCAAATACTCAGTAACGTGTTATTTGACCAAACTCTAGTGTTAAATGTCATCGTAGAAGGCAAATAAACGATTAAGAGCGTTAACACCTTACGGCATTTCATACAAACTTTCAAGTCCTTATTTCCCGAAATGATTGAACCAATTTCAACGAAACTTAATACGCATAAGCAGAATATATAGGTCTACAAAGTTACCAGTTGCTAAAAACTACTTGGAAATTTCTATTCCTTTAAATAATTTACAATCGGTCTAATTTAGCTGTAACACTATTTTTCTAAAATGTTTTTTAGTAACTTTATAGACCTATGTATCCTGCTTGTGCGTATGCAGTTTCAATAAAATCGGTAAACTCCTTTCGGAAAATAAGGACTTGAAGTTTGTATGAAATGTCGTAAGGTGTAAACGCTCCTAGGTAATAACAGTTATCCTACCAGTACTATAAAAGCAAAAGTTCATGAGGTTAGATGGATGTATTTGATGTTTGCTACTCTTTCACGCAAAAACTGAATGGTTCTGAATTAAATTTGGCTCAGGGATACATAAGAGCCCGGAATAGCACATAGGATAATCTTAATCCCAGTAGTAAAATCCCGTGGGACAGTCACCGGACAAATGCGGGCGAAGCCAGGGGCATAATCTAGTATTATTTTTTACCAATATACGCTAACCTATTGCTCCACCTGAGCTACTGAGAGTCTTTGTCTCAAAATTGCAGTTTTAATATTCCATAGCAGGGGTTTATTCCAACAATTCTAGTTTTTAAAAATAATATTATTCCAAAATAACGTCAGTTTTTGATATGTTAATTGCTGTTTTAAAACAATAGTCAATTAAGTCGGTAACGAAATAATTTTCTAATTGTTCTTGTTACTACATCCCTTTAGAATTGTGTTACATTGTTTCGGACAAAATAATCTAGGTACGAAATTGTTGATAGAAATTTTAATGAGTGGCTTCTAACAAAGAACCTTAAATTAATTAAATTTATTCATGAAAATAAATATTGAGAAAGATTTTTATAATGTTAACCTTGTTGTAGATGTTGATTTTGAATAAAGATATTATAAGAAAATGTACATAAACAACCAGCAATTCTGTTTTTAGCAATGAAAACTATTGTAGTTGATCTAAAACAGAATGTTTATTTATTCACAAACTAACTAAATAAACCAACATTATGAAACTATTAAATAAACTAAAAACAAACTAAAAAACCGGCCAAGTGCGAGTCGGACTCGCGCACGAAGGGTTCCGTACCATTATTTATAAAAACGAAAAAAAAAACTTTTTTGTATGGGAGCCCCCCTTAAATATTTTTTTTCCTGTTTTTATTATTTGTTGTTATAGGGTCAACAGAAATACATAATCTGTAGAAATTTCAACTGGCTATCTATCACGGTTCATGAGATACAGCCTGGTGGCAGACGGACGGACGGACGTACGGACAGCGAAGTCTCAGTAATAGGGTCCCGTTTGACCCTTTGGGTACGGAACCCTAAAAAGAGCATCAAAAACAGAATTTTAAATAAGGACCTACTTATAATTACTTAGAACTAAAATCTAAATAAATGTTTTATAAGTATGTTTAATCAAGACTAGTTGTGTCCGTAGCTTCGTTTGCGAGGTGATTGGAAATATCTCATACCATTATCTTAAACCAGGTCATGGTCTAGCTGAGTCAGCCTCATCATCATCTGCCTAGCCTTTTCCCAAACTATCTTGGGGTCGGTTTGCAGTCTAACCGGATGCAGCAGAGTACCAGTATTTTAAATAAAGGGACTGTCTGAACTCCACAACCCAGTAACTGGGTAATACGATACCTCTTGGTAAGATTGGATGTCAGACTTTTGTCTTCTGACTACTCTTAACAACTGTCAAAGATCTATAAATGACAGCCGGGACCAACAGCTTAACCTGCTTTCCGAGGCACGGAGGAAACTCGGTATATAATTATGGTCACCCATCCGCGGACCAACCTCTGCAAGCACGGCTTAACCGACCCGTGCGGCTGTTATTATTTAGCCATGAGCTCCTCTGAGTCAACCTCAGTGCTATCACGAGCTCCTTTGGGTCAACCTCCTGTGCCAGTTTTAATCAAAACCCTGCATTAACAACAATGGATTCCACATTTTTTTACAGAGACAGACAGACAAAATTATTTTCATAATAATATTAGTATGAACCACCGGAACGTAATACCATTGTCAAACTAATTGATAAGCACTAAAGACCATAATTAAAATAATAGCAGCAATCTCTTTAAACCACGTAACAACAATGATTTTACAAACAAAAGTAACGAATGTTTTGTTCAGTTAAAACGGATAAAACAATTGTTTCAAAGCGAACCTGAACTGGGGAATTACATTCCAATTAACGACGACGTTCCACGACGTATCATTTATCAAGAGTCCGAAATAAGAAGTATAAACATGAGTAAATTGCAAGCACTGTGCACTCGTTAAAACCACTAAGGGCGAGGTTACAGGAACGAGTTCTCAATCGCTACCGATTGAGAAACTTTTTGAAGTGAATATTCTTTAGCCGCGTTGAGCGATTTTTGATAGGGGAAAAATCTGGTTCGCGTCACCGCTGACCTCGACATGTTCGTAACGTATTGCGCCAGACGGAGCGACGTAGTAGTAGTAGTGGCCTAATTGATCTAAAAATTCAAAAATAGAACACAGTAATTCCATTATTTTGAGTTTTCACTTTTGCCGGCACTCCTTAGGTATGACTGAATTTTTTTTTTTTCATCGAAATTTTGGCAGTAGTGGCTAGTGGTAGCGACCCCGACAAGTGAGTTTTACGTCGTAAGTTTATGCTGACTTTACTTTTTGTTTTTGTATTTTATTTCAAAGGCATTGTGTTCCAAAACTTTATTTAAAACATCTTCAGTCATCCAAATTGAAAATTTTCAACATTTATTGTGCAAACCGCTAATCTGTGGAGTTCACTGCTAGCCTGTCTGTTTCCCGATCATTACAATCTGCGTCTCTTCGAAATTCGAGTGCATTGGTTTCTTCTAGGCAAGCGGGCCTTACCATAGGCCGCATCATCGCCTCACATCAGGCGAGTTGCAGCGAAAAGCAAGCCTATATAAGGTTAAAAAAAAAACTCGAGAAAATCTGCAAGGCCTTAGCCCAAAAGTTGTAAAACTCTCTCTCATAGAGACCAGACATAATGTCAAGGCAGCAGTTACAGGCTGATTTATGCTATAAAACCTTATTTAAAAAACTAGCTCAGATTGATTAGAGAATTGATATTTGCCTTATAGTGAATTTAAAACGTTATGTAGGTTGTTTTCAGAACATAGATTTTAGCCTCAAATTCATGGCGACTTGGGGTCGGCGCAACACCTTTTCTTCTTCCTTTCTCCTTCCTTCCTTCTTCCTTTCTTCCTTTCTTTTTCCTTTTTCTTTTTTTTTTCTTTTTTTTTTCCTCTGTTGTCCATCATGCTATAATTTACTTCTTTTTCTTTCATATCGTATCTCACACAATCCATCATCATCATCATCATTTCAGCCGAAAGACGTCCACTGCTGGACATAGGCCTCCCCCAAAAAGGGGGGGTTTTGCCATAATCGCCACGCTTGGCAGGCGGGTTGGCGATCGCAGTACGGTTGTTACAAAAGCACAGAGAACACTGCTGCCCATTCGCTGCTAAGTCCCTTAGTCGCCTCTTACGACACCCACGGGAAGACATGGGTTGGTGCTATTCTTTACATCCGACACCATACAGAACCTTAACCTTATAACATAACACAAAATCCAAACATCGCTTCATTCCGTTGGATAAAGGAAAATACATTAAAAATATTCGTACGGATTGAGGACCTTCTCCATTTTAAAAAAGGAGACAGATCCGTATCTGTTTCACTTACATTTTTAAGCGCAACATTAAAAGAGTCGACATCAAATGATTCTGTTCTATGTTTACATGATTCAACTTTGTTTGCTTCGAACAAATTGAAAGACAAAAGCGGACCGTTTATTATTTCTATAGGCGGAGCTCGCTCGCTTTCTAGAAACAAAAAACAATCGGTCTTGGCACGCTGCATCCAAAATGTGCCGTTACGGCATCCAACCATCCTGACACTGACATCGCAAATACCCACATTTAATTCTGGTCAGCTTTGAACTTAATTAAAATACTTCGTATTTATGTTCGTAATTATCTGCCTAGCCTTTTCCCAATAATGTCCCGGGTTAACTTTCAGTCTATCTGTTTGCAGTTGCATACCAGTATTGCACAAGGAGCGATTGTCAATCTAAACTACACAAAATACGACACCCCTTGGTAAGACTTGTCAGGTGTTTCGCGTTCTAACTTATCGTAACGCCGGATCAATGGTTTAACGTGCTTTCCGAAGCATGGAGAAAAACTCAGTTTGTATTAGATATCCACCCATCCACGGACCGACCACGGCAAGCTCTGCTTAACCTAATAGATCGAACCGAGCGGACACAAGCTCTCCATCTAACTAAAACAGACGAAAATAAGCAGATTAATTTTAGGTCAGCTTAGAACTTAATTAAAATACTTCAGTATTTTGCTGAAATTAATTGGGCCATAGACCCGATTGAATCAACTAAATCCATCCCCGCAATTTACTACCGTTATTCACTTGACGAAACAGTTTTCATGATTCATGGACCAGATAAATTCCGTAGCGCCTGTGATTTATGAATTTTCATTTAGGTAATACAAATTTCTATGTAAAATATAGGTCTTAAATAGCATGTTTAAGTGCTTTAGATGTCGAGTGATGCGGAGTTTTCACTGAAAAGGTTTTCAAAAATTATGAATGCTCTATAGTTAAACATGTTTTCATTATACGAAGCCTAGTTTCAAAAAGAACTTCATAATCTCGACATGAAAAAGGCACACTAAAACAAACTCACAATAATAATTATTTCTAAGATATGCAATTCAAATATCTAGATCTGGCTCGCGAGGTTGTCGACATGTGGGATGTGAATTCAGCAGTCATTGTCCCGATAGTCGTGTCAGCCAATGGCTTAATTGCCAAAAGCCTCGACCAACATCTTAGTAGGCTTTCGCTTGACAGCTGGATCAAAGGCTTGATTCAGAAAGCAGTACTTCTGGACACGGCGCGTATTGTTAGGAGGTTCGTCTCTCAAGAGTCCTGCCCACCGGTAGCTCAGGGCCTGTTCCCAATGCTGGTGGGCTACTATTTTTTATATTTTTAAATGATTTTTTTTTATTTCACTTTGTAAAAACATTTTAAAATGTAATTAGTATGTAAGTAAATAAATAAAGAAAATAATTATTTCTACATAATTGAGTTGACAACATGTGTGATGTGACAGTTTGATTACGTTTACTGAATAGAGGAACACATGAACAGTCTTTAAATTAATTGGCCCTTTTGATACATGGTTTGCATCAATCGTATCCATACAAAACAAAACCTACAGCAGGGCAAGACATAACACAATGCAGCGTCAAGGAATTCGACTGACGATGCGAATAGCCTTGATTTATTTTTGGTGAATGACTGTTGCACTAATTAACGTTTTCGAAATATATTTGTAGTGAGATATCGGTAAATTAGAGAGACAAGTGACCAATTCTGAATAATTATTAGCTTTCGAGACCATGAATTTCGATTATCACAGTTTTGGAAAATTGTAAATTAACAAACCAACACTGGGCTCGCGTGGTGAATTATAGCCCACTTGCTCATAAAAGAGGAGGCCTGTGTGTGAAACATTATAGGCTGATGATGATGATGATGATGGAGTAACAAACAACCAATCTTAAAAGTACCATCAACTCAAAAAGAAGAATGAAAAATAAAATAGGTAAAAAAAATCTTATAATAAACCAATCCAATATATTACAAGTATCCATTAAAATATACAATGTTGATATTCTTAACCAAAATAATTTAGCTCGCCAAAACCCGCAATCTAATCCTATAATTTTCTTCGTTAATTTCTAATTTCGCTTGTCTAATTGGCATTTCAAATACAATCTTAAACAAAAGTTTGCCACAATTCATGAACGAGTTGTCTGCATAAATTCGTGCTCATATCTTTTGATAACGAGTTGGGGTTGCACTCATTTGTACCCTAAACTTTACCCAGTTTTAGGGAGAAATCAATTTACCCGCCTATTGTTGGCGCCCGCAAAACTGACGTACTTACTGTTCTGTGTTCAGTCTCTTGGTTTTCAAATAAGATTTAAATGGAAATAGCTATTGTAATTGCAATCAAATCGTGTAAATAATTGTATTGAGAAATAATTTATAAGTATCAAGTCGTTTGTCGGGACTATTATACAAGGTGTTGTTTTGCATCCTCGTCAAAATTCAGGATGTTGTCACAAAAGACATAAATATTCAATATAAATTACGGTACCTAGTAAATTATTACAAAACACTGCATTTTTTTGTTGTTTAAATTTGTCAATATTTCAGAATAACCCCCATAGCGTGGTTTAGGGATTATAAAATTATCGAAAAAACGTTTGAGGTTTTTTGTTTGTGTGTAAGCGACGTTATAAGGCAGGGATCAGACGGCCCGTGTTTAAAACACGGGTGGTTCACAGTTACCGATTTCAGTAAATAAATAAAAAAAAGAAAATTACCTACTCATTTTATTATTGATTCGGGTCGAGAATCATTAGCATAGTTACCTCCTAGAATTTGACGAGGTTGCAAAACAACACCTTGTATTGGATTTGTTTTTTTGTTTTTGGTTTTCAATATTAATAGGTTGCTTCAACCCTGATTTAACGAGATGAGCTATAACTAGCTTAGGCAGTATGATTATAAATAACCAGGAGAGCAGCGGTGGCCCAGTGGTGGCAGCCCCGATTTACGAGCACCAAACCGTGGGTTCGAACCCAGGCAGGCGCATTACTTTGTGTAATTTATTTCATCACCGCTGCCCTCAAAAACGGTGAAGGAAAACATCGTAAGGAAACCGGCATATCTTAGAACTAAAAATTCGAAGACATGTGACATCTATCAACCTGCACTGGGCTCGCGTGGTGGATTACAGCCCACTCCCTCTCATAGAAAGGAGGGTTGTGTCCCAGCAGTGGGAACATTATAGGCTGATGATGATAATTATAAATTACGTAATTTGCGACCAATCGTAAGTCCCGTTTCCATTGCGCTATTACTGCTCCACCTAGCTTAAAACAATGTTTTAAATTAGCTAGCTAGCTGAATCATCTTTTAAAATTTTCCAATTCCGTGTACTTAACTAATTAATCAGATAATTATATCAGATTTTTTTCCATGAAATAATGTTGCTTCATTAGTCATACCAAAAAATATTCCCGCAAAATAATTAAATTTTACACACGCGTACGTAATCAAATACATCCCAAGCAAAACAAGGCACTCGAAAAACAAGAACAAAGAAATCCATCCGCCTTTCATTAGACGCTTTATTAATCCCTCCGAACAATACGTACTTTAAAAGTGGGACATGCTCTATAATCCCCGTTTATTCGACTCTATAGAACTCTGTGCTATGAGACGGGGTCACGTAATCCATTACCATGGAGGAACGTGACTCTTTCAGACGGTACAGTCTGTAGGTAATTTTATTTACCTTCTTGAAGATGGTGTGGTATAAGTTATGACAAGAGGCGAGTTTTGTGAGTGTTCGTTTGGAACATTAAAACAAAATTTACCAAAGAAACTGAACACGAAGAAATTAATGATGACACTGACGACACTTAAACTCGGTTTAGATTTGTTGAATTTGGTTAGTTTAAATGGTTCAATTCTCTTTTAGTTTCAGTATGGGTTTTAAAGCTTGGATAAAATGTGGAATTTTGTCCGTCTGAGTGATTGTATTTCTGTTTAGTCAGTTATGGGGACAGGATCAAGCGATTGTCACGATTTGGTTTGCATGACCCTTTATAGATCGAATTATTACTATGAGCTTATTGAGGTTAATAAACGAATAATAATACAGACCGCAGAAACAGAGCACAGTGACAAAATGTATAAGGTTCGTCACACCCGGCCGGCATTCTAGAGTTTCTGCCAAACATACATTAAGTCTTTATGCATGCATGTCTAATACTACAGAATTTTTTAATTCATTTTTTTTTGTGTATCAAATTAAGTCCCGTAGCTTGGACCACACCCTCGTTGGAAACTTGTTTCGTTTTGTTTGTCACGCGAAAGTTTCCGAAGTTTACGCGATGTACTGTAGTCGTCTTGTTACATTTTTTATGCTTGCTTTACGCGATGCAAGAAAAAGTAGCCTTTGTTTAGATACACTTGCTTCCTTGTTTCAAGAACTTTGAGATGCTGGGGTGATAGTGTTAGAATTCAATTTTGGATGGAATAGGTAACTTTCAGTTGAAGTGTTATTGTTGACAGAATCTATTATCTAATAGTGATGTTCAAGGGTCCTGAGTATTAGGTTGCACCCCAATGTGCAAGCATGAACGCAATATTAAGACCACAAAGAGTTCCACTTAGTTGATATTATGACAAGTAAAATAAATAACATTATTCTCATTGGATTTCATTTGAAATCTTATAATGGATTTTATTTTGGAATTGAATTAGTGGTCCTACAATCATCATCTGCCTAGCCTTTTCCAAAACTATCTTGGGGTCGGCTTCAAGTCTAACCGGATGCAGCTAAGTACCAGTATTTTACATGAAGCGACTGCCTATCTGACCTCCACAACCCAGTAACTGGGTAATACGATAACCCTAAGTAAAACTGGATGTCAGACTTTTGGCTTCTGACTATTCGTAACGACAGTCAAAGATCTACAAATGACAGCTGGGACCAACGGCTTAACGTGCTTTCCGAGGCACGGAGGAAACTCGGTATGTAATTATGATCACCCATACACGGACCAACTTCGGCAATCACGGCTTAACCTTACAGATCGACCCGTGCGACTGTTATTATTAGATTAACGAGTACGTAAAAGTAGATCCATACTTCGCCAGTGCAAGATCCAAGTCTCATGTTCATCATCTTCCTGGCCTTGTACCAATTATTTCGGAGTCAGCTCCTAGTCTAACCAGAGACAGGTGAATACCCGTATTTTACATGGAGCGACTGCCTATATGACCTTCATAACCCAGTTAATGGTACTGGGTAAAACTGATTTACCGACTCTTTGTGAATGTGTGGACACTGTAGGCTTTATAGATTTCAAGATCATTGGTAAGTTTTTATCTTGTTCTACGCTTTGTTAACGACTTATTGTCGGGCCTACGCTGTCCTCCAATATTTAAGTATTAACGCTGTAACATTCAAGAAAAAAAAACCGGCCAAGTGCGAGTCTTACTCGCACACAGGGTTCCATAGCCCCAAACAATATTTTGAACTGTCATTCATTAGTTAGTAGTATTAGTTAGTAAACTTCCACTCAACCGCAAAACTAAATTGGTTTTTCATAGTATTTTAATGAACAACAAAGTTACTGCTGCAGTTTGATGAAAAAGTCCCATATCTAAAAAACTAAACATCATATCTTATTGAAACCAATTATCGTTGATAGTTTTTTTTTACTTTTTACAATCCTAAATATTTTCAGAATTTTCCTCCTATTACTTTAGAAATTAGAGGGGGGGGGGACACACATTTTACCACTTTGGAAGTGGCTCTAGCGCAAACTATTCAGTTTAGAAAAAAACGATATTAGAAAACTCAATATCATTTTTGAAGACCTATCCATAGATACCCCACACGTATGGGTATGATGAAAAAAAAATTTTGGTTTTCAGTTCTATGTATGGGGAACCCCAAAATTTATGATTTTTTTTTTCTATTTTTGTGTGAAAATCTTAATGCGGTTCACAGAATACATCTACTTACCAAGTTTCAACAGTATAGTTCTTATAGTTTTGGAAAAAAGTGGCTGTGACATACGGACGGACGGACAGACAGACATGACGAATCTATAAGGGTTCCGTTTTTTGCCATTCGGCTGCGGAACCCTAAAAAGAAAGAGTAACCATGGAGTTTCTTGCCGGTTCTTCTCCATAGAAATATAAATAAAATTATTTTTATTTTGATTGGCTGTACTCCTTGGTTAGACTCTGGCTGTCAGAGTTTCAAGCCACTGACTACCTGTAACGACTGTCAAAGATCTACAAATGATAGCGCAGCTATTATTATAGCCAGGAGGTACTTTTATGTAGTTAAAAAACAGTACCTAGTCCCTAAATAATTGTCGATTACAAAAAATCTAATAAATATCGGAAAGACCAAAAAAAAAAACATAAAGGAAAGGTATGACAGATTAAATATTGCTGAAGATTGATCACTATCTTACCTATAGGACCCGCAATCCCACATATGTTAACCAAGTTTAATGTAATTACTACCCACCATCGATATTTCATCCAGAAGGGTGGCGTGCGTGCCCCTAAGTGAGGTCATGAGTCATTAGGCGAATTGGGTAAGCAGCGTCAAGACCACATAAAAGTAAGTTTTAAAACTGATTTTCTCCTATAATGTTGATTAAACTGTCTCGTTGTTGTGGTGGTCAAAAGAAGTTTAAAACTGATTTTCTCCTATCGTGTTGATTAAACTGTCTCGTTGTTGTAGTGGTCAAAAGAAGTTTAAAACTAATTTTCTCCTATAGTGTTGATTAAACTGTCTCGTTGTTGTGGTGGTCAAAAGAAGTTTAAAACTGATTTTCTCCTATTGTGTTGATTAAACTGTCTCGTTGTTGTGGTGGTTAAAAGAAGTTTAAAACTGATTTTCTCCTATTGTGTTGATTAAACTGTCTTGTTGTTGTGGTGGTCAAAAGAAGTTTAAAACTGATTTTCTCCTATTGTGTTGATTAAACTGTCTCGTTGTTGTGGTGGTCAAAAGAAGTTTAAAACTGATTTTCTCCTATTGTGTTGATTAAACTGTCTCGTTGTTGTGGTGGTCAAAAGAAGTTTAAAACTGATGTTCTCCTATTGTGTTGATTAAACTGTCTCATTGTTGTGGTGGTCAAAAGAAGTTTTAAACTGATGTTCTCCTATTGTGTTGATTAAACTGTCTCGTTGTTGTAGTGGTCACAAGTGCGTCTGCTGAGCATGACGTCTAGGTTCGATTCCCAAGTCGAAAATTTATTTGTAATAAACAATTTTTATTTTTCAAATAAGAAAAATGTATTTTATAACTCAACAAAAATGTAGGCTCCTCATAAACAACGAGCAAATTAAATAAAAAAATTTTTCAAGAAAGACTTTATTTATTTATTTTACTATTATGTACACACAGTAGACAACAAAGGAAAATCATAAAATATTTGAGTACAAAGGTACTTCTTATTTCATATAAAATTTCTACCAGCAGACCTGCGAATGGAGAATTATGGAAAATAAATTTAGATGAAAGTGTGTGAGAGAAGGAAGAGAAAAATGTGTTATTGTGCCTTACCTAACTTAACCTATACTATTACCTAAATATTAATACACATATAACTAAATATAAAAGCATAATGACTAGAAATATAAACCAATATATATATATACATTTAAATAAATCACAAATTAGAGGAAAGGTAATGCTTTTGACTTTATCAAAAAATACGAAAAAAATCGTTCATCAACCTTATATTGCTCTTATTATATATAATATCACAGCTAATTTAAGCAAAGGTAAATTAATTATGTTAATTTCCTCAAAAGGAAAGGGCATCATTTCGGCTTTCGACCTTTTAGGGGCACCCAAGTTAAACGGAGCAATTTTAAAATGGTGTTTCTAAGACAATTTTAATTTTCATTCCTAATACCACTTCGTTAACTTTAACTTAACTGAAGATTGAGTTTTTCAGACCACAAAGAAATTCTGAACACCTTTTATTCAGATTGACTTCAAAAATCTTCTATATCTTCTAATCTAAAATTTGAGATAAATGGTACTTGTTAGTTCTTGAATTTGGATTGTTCTTTGGATTTCGATTAGCGTCAAGTTTTCTTTATTTAAGACATGTTTTCGCTTGTGAGTTGTGACCACGTGGTTGGCGGAAACAATCCCACGAGAACGTTTTGACACAGCTTATATCTGAAAATTTTGACAAAATCCGTTCAGCTGCTAAGGCGTAAAAAGGTGACTTTCGCATTTATAATTTAACCTAAGTAGAGGGGCCAGGGGGTTTAAAATGGATGCTTTAGCATTTAAAGAATTTTAACGTGATTCATAACATTAAATAATATCCTACAATGATTTTGCTAAAACGGTTATTTTTATCTAACATTTCTAACACTGCAATTTTTATTTTGTTAACTTAATTATTTTTCTCTATTACTTCGGTAATTAGTTCAGTTAATGCTTACATGTTACCCTTACCGAAGAGACTGGACTCCACAACGCGGTCCTCCTAGTCAGTTCTCCTAGCGTGGAGTCCAAGGAAATATGTAAAAATCTAGCGTTTAAGGATCATTGTCTTTTGGTACTCGCTTTTTTAATTTTGTACTTTGCTATGCGAACTGAATAAAATTATTATAATTTTACTTGTTTAGTAAGGTTCTATTTACTAGTTCAAACTATCAGTAGGATGATCATGGATAGTAGAATAATATTATTTTCAGTACCTTTTAAACCTAGTTTTCAATCATACATTCACTGCAGAGACCGCGGTTGCATAGCCTGCAGCCATGGACAGCTTACCGTGTATAATCAGTCTAGTCTACTGCAGTCACTAATAAGCCTATAACGTATAAATGCATACCAAATTGCTGATTCCGTTTAATGACGTATTGTTAAACTAATCCAAAATGTGCTTAAATTAACAATTGAAGGACTATATTTGGGCTAAGCCTAATTGCCGTTATTGTACTTGGTAATAATTGAATACTCTAAAAATAATGAATGATGTGAAATGCCATGTAGCAGGTGACGGACGTTGTTTGCTGAAAGGATGGCCTATGGTCGCCGAGAGGTTCTGGACTGATGACTGCATGCCAGAAGAATCTGAGTGGAAAGGACTAAAGGTGGACCAATTGCCTGGTGGCCGCGGGATTCTACTGGATGCAGGAAACCCAACACCAGTCGACGTGGCAAAGAGAGGCCTAAATCCAAAAGGTGTACGGTTTTGGTTGGTCGTTTCCTATGGAGAAGAACCGGCAAGAAACTCCATGGTTACTCTTTTATAATCATTTGGTTTAACAATATTTGAATTAATTAATTATTATTTTATTCCTATCAAACACCTCACCTACCACACTTACTGCGATAACTATCGCGAACTAATGGAGAGACTAAAAGATAAAATAATTTCTCACGTTCAATGTATTAGGCAAACATTTAACAATCAGTATTGTGGAAAGCACCCCCAGTGGTCATATAGTGAGTCGCCTTTCCATTATGATGTCACACGGTGTGGTGAAAAGAGAAAAAGAGCGTCCATGAAGTTTCTTACCCATTCTTCTCCATAGACATCTACGCTTTGGAATGGGCAACTACAGTACTTTCACAGTTATTATGTCTTGTGACTGGGACTGTAGCTTCATTTTTATTATTTGACTATTCAAAAGTGCCTGTTACTGGCCTACTTGAAATAAATGATTTTGATTTGATTTGATGTGGTACGTGATGGTACATTTTCTGTTTTTTTTTTTGTGTCTCTATAGAATTATTTATATTACATATAATATACATTATGTATTGTGTGTGTTGTGTTGTGGTGGGCCTTGAAAGAGAAAGGTATGCCTGGGAAGTATGTAGAGTTAATTCGTGCTATGTACAGCCAATCTTGTACCTACGTCCGGTCAGCTGCTGGCAACACCGACGAGTTCAGTGTGGCTGTAGGCTTGCATCAAGGGTCGGCTTTAAGTCCTTACCTCTTCCTTTTGATTATGGACGCTTTGACGTCGGACATACAGGAAGAGGCACCCTGGTGCATGCTGTTCGCCGACGACATTGTTCTTGTTAGTGAAGATGGACCAGAGATCCAGAGCAGATTGAAGAAATGGCAACAGAAGCTGGAGAATGTTGGCCTGAAAATCAGCAGAACTAAAACCGTTCATGTTCATGTTCTGCGATTTCGGCGGTCTCTCCAGTCCTGGAGTCATAGCGCTAGATGGCGCGTTTCTTCCTGTCTGCTCCGACTTTCGGAATCTCGGTTCACTCGTGCAAAGCGGTGGCGAAATAGATCGTAGTGTTAAGCACAGAATAAACATTGGATGGATGAAATGGCGGCATGTCACGGAACTATCTGCGACTCCCGCATTCCCCTTAAACTTAAGGGGAAGATTTATAAAACAATGGTTAGACCTGCTGTCTTGTATGGGTCAGAATGTTGGGCCACAAAAGGGATGAATGAAAGGCACTTGCATGTGGCTGAGATGAGAATGCTAAGGGGGATGTGTGATATTACGCGAATGGATAGAATAAGGAATGAGTACATTAGAGGAAGTCTGAAAGTGGCGCCGGTGACTGAAAAGATGCGTGGATATAGGTTGTCGTGGTATGGGCATGTGATGCGGAGGAATGAGGAAAATGTCGTGAGGAAAGTTTTGAGTATGAATGTGGATGGGTATAAGGGTAGAGGAAGACCAAAGAAACGATGGATGGACTATGTGAAAAATGATATGGCAAGAAAGGAGGTATCTCATGAGATGACAAGTAATAGAGAGGTATGGAAGAAGAAGACGTACTGCGCCGACCCCAAATGAATTGGGATAAGGGCAAGAGAATGATGATGATATAATATACATTATTTGCAAACTACAAATACATCTTAAATGTATCAAAATTACAGCGCGTCAAAAAATCGTCCAACTCGCTGTCAACAGTAAAAGTGCCCAAAACGCTGCCCGCATTGCCACGTTGGATTGCAATGCTAATTGGTTGGGCAAAAAAAAAACCAGCCCGGTCACGTGAAAAGTCGACCAACCGTTGTTCTAATTAAATTTTATAGCAGTGTGTACTTGCATAGGAGACTAGCTTTGCTCGCTATCAAATATAGCCTATAACACTAAAATACTAGCCCCCTCGTACTTGAGACTTAAACATAACCGGTGAAATGTGGGTGAACTGGTACACTTGTGCATAACTCTTCGGAGATTACGGGCGTAATGATTAATATAAATGTTCTTACGACCAAAAACGTACGGAGCCTAATTAAAATTAACCATCCATTTCTAAAAGCACCGAAAAATTATAATCTCTCAACCCACCACATCATCATCATCATCATCATCATCTGCTTAGCCTTTTCCTAAACTATCTTGGGATCGGCTTCCAGTCTAACCGGATGCAGCTCAATACCAGTATTTTACATGAAGCGACTGCCTATCTGACCTACACAACCCAGTAACTCGGTAAGACTGGATGTCACACTTTTGGCTACTGTCTACTCGTAACGACTGTTAAAGATCTACAAATGATAGCCAGGACCGACGGCTTAATGTGCTTTCCGAGGCACGGAGGAAATTCGGTATGTAATTATGGTCACCCATCCACGGACCAACCTCGGCAAGCACGGCCTTATCTTAAAGATCGACCCGCGCGGCTGTTTAAATTTAGCCATGAGCTCCTCTTCTCTTAACCCCACACTACGAACAATAAATTATTCAACAACGAACTAAGACGTTCTTAAGTACTGAAAGCTCCAACTGTAAGTCGAGAACATAGTGCTTTAAAATTCTCACTGGCATTATAACGTGTGATGTATGAATGGAGCGCTTTCCTCGTAAAATTTCAGATTAGCTCTTTTCTCTTCTCCTTTATAATATTTTTTTGTGAAGGATTATGAGAAATAAGAGAGTAAGTTGTTTTATGATTGCGTTTGGCCATTTGGTATGGTTAATAGTGTTGATTTTTTTTGAGAATTATTGTATACTGAGATCGAAAGAAAGTTTTAACAAACTGAACGTCGTGAGAACGTATATCAAAATACTAATTCATTAGGTATTACGGTCTAACGTGCTATATTGTCTAAAGTGGTCCTTAAAATTTACAGGACATTGAATTCAAGCAGTAAGACTGCTGAAGCTTCAAATATGAAGACAATAATATTTTATCTAGCACTTGATTTTTTTACTGTCATGCCCACATTGCCCATAATAGTACCAAATGTCATACAGACTGGATGTAAAAATTAAATTGTCAGTTTAATAAAAAATAATAGCAGATGTTTAAATGTCGTCGACAGATTCTTTTAGCAATTGAAAGTGAATTGTTATAACAATGGTTTTTACAGTGAAAATCTGCATTTAAGTACTTTGATATAGCACTAGCCAGCCTTCTTGTTTTTTGTTTTTACGGATTGGAAATCATCAAATGACCCCTCACGGCAAATCACCCCTCTGGGCGGAGCGGAAGGGAGTGTCAGACGTGTACTGACTTAAAGCCATCCATGATGCTTCTTAGCCCTTTGTGTTCCAGAGCCACGGTATCTCTTTCAAACAGTCCCGCAGCCATGGCAGGCATGGGCCCTCTCGGACCCCTTCCGATTTTCCGACATCTCATTGAGGCGCGCGTGGAACACGAACGCGCCGTCAGCACGGCCTGTTGTCATAAGACGGACGGACGGTGGGCTTGTCTATTATTCACCGTCCACAGGCCCGCGCCTACGGTGGCCGGGGGCCACTGGGTGGCCCCCGACGCCCCGTTTGTCTCCCGCGGCAGCTGGGACGAGAGGTTCTCTTCCTCTCACGTTCCGCCACCTCCTTCGCTAGCATGACTGCTTCGTAGAAGGAAGCGACGGCTTCCCATTCCCTCACGCGTCCGGCCATGGTTAAATCCATGGTCCGAAACGAAAGTGTCCTCCGGGCGATCCTCGCAGTAGCTCTAGCCAGCCCTAGACAAGGCTAAGAAGAAGGTAATGATGAGAACCATCATAAAATAATGTGATGGGTTAACACCATACCTTAAGAATAATTAATGTTAGAGTATCAATTACTTTACAATTCAAACCAAATACCATAATTTCAATATAATTTCACAGAAGTTATACATTAGCGCATTGCACATACCACAAATTCTTCAATTAGAGACAAAAACACGACAAAATTTAACTATTACACAGTTTAAATCCTTAACTATTCACCATGCAAGGTTCATATTCGCTAACACACATCTCTCTTCCACCACTTACACATTTATATTTCAGAGAAATAATATTAGAGTTTTAGAGGACACAAAGCTAACCCCGCTTTTATAATTAGTCACCAAAGCTCGTGAATCATTCAGACATCCTGCCTTGCTAAGAGGAATTCATATTGGACGGCGGATTGACAAAACGTCCTAAACGCCAACGCCAAAAATAAAATGTTCTCGCTTCGGTAGAAAATATAAAACGACGACGGACGTTTAGATCTATCTTAATTTAGAGTGTGGGTAGTGACAGTTCGTTAGTCTAATGCTTGTGAAGTTATGTCTAATGTCTGTCAGTGAATTTGAACGATTCGCAAAGGATTATTTGCGCTTTACGGATTTTAGTTTTAGCTTGAATGTATAAATTAGTGAGGTGATGAGTGGCCCTGTGTCTGTTGACTTATTGGTTATATTTGTCAAAAGATATGAATTACTTATAAAGCCACGTATACTGTAGGATTATCTAGTGAAATTAATTAACGAGGAGCTTTATTATTGTATTTTGATATAATTATAAAGCTTTATGTGTCATCATCATCCATATTTAAGCAATAACCAACCTAAATGCAGCTAAAATTAGTTCGCTATTAAACACGGTTTAACCGTAATGCTAATTACGGCTCCAGCCTATTATTGCACAATTGAACTATTCAAACATTTCAGTCAATCATCGGCTTTAGTCCGGCTTTTATTTATACTGGGTTGCTGATTGATATCTCCTGCCCTATGCTGAACATCCATTTAACTATAAATAGTGTATGCTAACAAAAGCTTTAGAAATGACATGCCTGAAGCGTATATTCTTATACTATTTCATATAAACGACCATAATGCTAATGTAATATTTAGATTTTGTTTACAATATGGAAGTTTAATAATTTATCTAAATTAATTATTCAAAGCATATGTATTTCATATGCAATGGTATTTGATAATTGGTATTGAAATTGTAGCTAAAAGTTAATTCACAATGCAAAAACTCAAGATTTCCAAACAAATTAGTTTGCATGCACAGAAAATGCACTCCACTGTACATTCACCATCAATTTTAATAACCTTAAAGCATAAAAGCCATTATTCTTCGAAGGCACTTAGTACATTTTTCTTTTGTAGCTTGTATAATATACGTTGTCAGGCGGGAGCAGAGACTTTTTGTTCCGACGTGCTTGTTTAATTCATTTCTAATTAGCGACGATCCACATTTACTAAGGAAAAATGTTGCTTGAATAATGTAGGTATGTAAGAATTTTAGTAAGGTTAATATTTTTACACGTACCGTGAGGCTGGTTCGAGGAGGCACGGGAAAGAGCTCGTGGAAGGAATTGGAGGAGACCTTTGCCCAGCAGTGGGACAGTACAGGCAAATTAAAAAAAGTAAAAAAAAAACTGTATAAGATTGTTTTCTGGATATTATTATATTGTTGCGGGTTATTTTTTTGAACTAGGATTCATTTTGAAAACATTTCGTGATCTCATTTTGATCATTGTATCGTTAAAAATTGCAATAGGCATTATCTTAATTCTCGTTTTCAAACTTTAAGATGTTTTACGCTGTAGATATGTAGGTATATATCAAATTATGAAAGTTAAGTATTGACAGCATTCTACTGCATACGGCAGATACACCTGTATCATTGCTTGAATTTAATATACTGTAGAATATCAACCCTTGTGACCAAGTGAATGGCTCGTGCAATCGCTCACGTCTTGTCTCCATCACAATCGTTGTCTTCTTGGACCTTTCGGACACTCACACATTATTTGCTTTTATTATTGAACTGTACTGCAATAATCTTGACTCAATGACTAAGACACTAATCACTGACACACAAAGTAAGGCCCTGTGCAGATCCTTCGACGATGCGACTAAAGACATGACTTGCGTCAAAAACCCGCTCGTGCCAAATGTTTCGTTCGCGTAAAAACGATCGCCCCAAAGTCCGCGAAGCGGTGTCTTTCCGCAAGACCATATCGAGGCATGTTCTTCTTTCATTTGTTATCCCCGCCCTCGCTGTCTTAAAAAGCGTGTCGCTTAAACGCAAAGCTCATGGGCAAGCTTTAACAAGCTAATCATTGAGTTACGTACTAATAAATCACATTGCAGAGTTACTCAGTCAACTCGCCAAGTCACTGTGCAACCATTTGTTTGTATAAATTCATTTCAATTAAGAATATACAGTCAAAGTAATGACTGTTGATAAAACAGGTCTGTCATTCCATAGCAAATTCGTTTGATGAACTCACTTAATCAAAATGAACTAAAAAAGCCGGCTAAGTGCGAGTCAGACTCGTGCACGAAGGGTTACGCACCATTATTTCAAAAAAGAGCAAAAAAATCTCTTTTTTGTATGGGAGCGCCCTTAAATATTTATTTTATTCTGTTTTTAGTATTTGTTGTTCTAGCGACAACATAAATACAAAATCTGTAAAAATTTCAACTGGCTAACTACCACGGTTCATGAGATACAGCCTGGTGACAGACGGACGGACGGTCAGTCAGTCCCGTTTGACCCTTTAGGTATGGAACCCTAAAAAAGATCACGTCTGTAATCTCTTAAGGGTTAGACAGAGTTGTTCCTATTGTGAAACCATATTTTACAAGTAGTTTTGAAATTTCTCCTAGTAGGAGCCGCGCCACCGAGCCTATTCCCATCAACCGTGCTTAAATCTAGTCTCCGTGGCTGATACTGAGAAATTCCCGATAGAAAACCCCAACACCAACTTGTCCGACCCGACAATCAAACCAAAACCTCATGCTTAGTAGTATCGCTAGACAAAGAAGACAGTTAAATTCATTTCAATTAAGAAGAAAATACAGCCAAAGTTATGACTGCTGAGCAAACAGATCCGGCCGTAATTCCATAGCAAATTCATTTCATGGGCTCACTTTGTCAAAATAAATTTACAAGTTAATAAATTCATCATCAGCGTTCAATTCAATGTTTTAAGATGATTCAAATTGAAACGGAAAACTGCCCGGGTTTCGGAATTAATCTTTTATGAAAAGTTTTTCTTTTAATATTGCGGATATTTATCAGCTTTGACATTTTAATGTAGGTTTCTTTGTAGATTGATAATTTTCTTCTTTTTTATTTTTCTCTTTAATTAATATAGAGAACCATCTTTTATGTAATTTTAGCTTCTATCCGCAACTTTTTTGGCATGAAAGAAATTTATTTTCTTATGGCAATCGGCAACAGTGTAACATTCAATGAATGATGAAAAGTTTAAAAAGTATCAAAAGTTTAAAGTTTAATTTTTTAGTAATTCGGTCAGTACTCCTATAGACTACCTCTTACAAGCAAACAAACAATGTTTTCCTCTTAGTTCTGATTTTGTCAAATACTTCGCCTGAATATTCTTCTTTCATAACCACTGATTCTTATGGCAGAGAATAGGCAGATTACAGATCAATGAGAAAAATAATCAAGTAAATGACATAGAAAATACGTATAACGTATCTGTTACCAAGAGCTACCCACAAAAATTTCACTACACAAATGAACAAGCACAAATGTTATTTATTTTCCTTGTCAGTTTAATCAAAAATTTTATCCTGACAACCCAAACAATACTCAACGGTTCAACACACCGAATTTAACCAATACCTATCTTCGAAATTTTAGTAATCACGACGAACAGCTGCGAATTATCGCTTTGGAGACACACAATCAAACAGGAGTATTACAGAAGCTCTGCTCTGTACCACATGTATAAACGTTCGTACGTTCGCTCGTTCCTATATAAATGTAGAAACGGTTGTGTGTGGTAGTAGTATGGTTGGGCTACTGTTGCATAAGCATAGCATAGCATAATCAGCCTGTAATGTTCACACTGCGGGGACACAGGTATCCTCTCTATAAAGTACAGTGGGCTGTAATCCACCACGCGGGTCCAGTGCGGGTTGTTGGATGTCACATGTCTTCGAATTTTTTGTTCTAGGATATGCCGGTTTCCTCACGTTGTTTTACTTCACTGTTTGTTTTCCCGCACCATCATCATTTCAACCGAAAGTCGTCCACTGCTGGACATAGGCCTCCCCCAAGTTTCGCCAAATTGACATAACATGGGGGATTTTGCCATAATCGCCACGCTTGGCAGGCGGGTTGGCAATCGCAGTACGGTTGTCACAAAAGCACAGAGAACACTGCTGCCTATTCTCTGGCAAGTCCCTTAGTCGCCTCTTACGACACCCACGGGGAGATATGGGATGGTGCTATTCTTCACGTCCGACACCATACAGAGCAATACCAGCAATCCCGCACCATACTGCTGCGACAAAGGGCTATTTGAGACGACTACGTGTGGAAGAAGAAGACATCATTAAAAGGTACTAGATAGGAGTACCCTGAGGCATTACTAAATACATTAAAATAGGGGAAAAGGTGTTCAAGGTGGGAGGGGGGGGGGGTTCGAAGATGATGAATACACTATAGCGTCCCAACTAAAATTGTTCGATACTGTGGTCGATTGACAAAAGAGAGGCGACTTCCAGGATTTGCCTGTAGGTAATATTAAATAGATTCACTGGAGTTTTAGGTAGTCCTTCGTTGCTGTATAGACCTTCGTTTACTGCAACAAAGCAATATCCTGTAGCTTCTAGGAAATTTTCTTATTGAGCTTGTTGCAGGAAGATGGTACGATAGTGACACAAACTTACACTTGCGGATAAGCTTTCAAGAGTTATTTACTTAGATGTAAACCTTCTGCTTCATTAAATTTCAAGAATGACCAAAATGAGAACAAGCACTTGTTTTTGACGCAAACAATATCTGTTGCTTCTCATTATGGAAATGTGTGCCGTTTAAAATAATTTGACTGCCACGTCCCTTAGACTTCATTATCGTAAATATGTGACAGCCGTTTAGCTTAATAGATATGTGTGCGAGTTTTATTGAGGACTTAGTTGAGGCCTGGGATGAAAGGGCTGCGGGTTGTTCGAAAGAGATACCGTGGCCCTGGAACGCAAAGGGCTAAGAAGGAACATGGATGGGTTTTAGTCAGTCAAGTCTGACACTCCCTTCCGCTCCGCCCAGAGCGGAAGAAGTCATTTGATAATTTACCATCCTAAAAAAAAAAATGGTATGAATGACGTTTATTGGTGCATATTTTAGGGTTAAGACGAGCAACTCAAAAATGAAAATTATACGATAAGTACTTATGCATATTTGACCTGTGCTGACATTCAGATTCTTGCTATTGTCAATTTAAGTAAGTGGGTTTGTTATGCTGGAACTGCTGAAATACTTATACATTTTCAGCGTTTCACAGAATTTACTCGCAGCTACAGTATAATTTTGTAACAAAACAAAAATACGAGAAGCAAAAACAATTTCTAAAGTAAAACAGAAAATATACAAAAGAAATAACTGAAACTTTCCTATCACACAATAACTTCTCAGCGAAAGGACCACTTAGGTATTCTGAACAATTTTAATTTACTCACTTAATATTACCCTACAAAACTTTTTTACCCAACTTTCCATCTCCGAACTAACTTCGGGTTGATTTTCAAGATAATTTTTGCGAGACCCCTAAAAAGTTTTAATGTGCCCAAACCGACCAGTTCTCTTTACCATGAAATTCGAAAAAAAATGTCCATAAAATTTTTAGGACATCTTTTGGACATAAAAAGTAAATTAATCTAAAAGTTCCATGGAAAGTCATTGAATGTTCAGGGTTGTAAAAAATTCTGGCAATAAATGTGTCACCATGGATTTAGTTTTGTCTTATCCAAAGGGCTTTTGACGAATACCAAAAGATAAGAACGACAGTGACGGTCGTAAAAGTGGATATCTTTTTATTCGTTTCAGGAAAACGAATGTAGCTTTCCATTCGGATTGTGCTTGATTTTCCAGAGATTAATATTGCTACATAATGTCAAGCTCAAAATTTGCGAAGTAAGTGTAGAATAAGGAAAGAACATCATCGTCAATCTCCTGGTAATTTCTTTGGGGTCTGCGCAGAATGTTTTTTTTCCATACTTCTCTATTACTCGTCATCTGATCAGACAACTCCTTTCTTGCCATATCATCCTTTACACAATCCATTCAACCAATCCAGAGTACGACCAGGGAAATGATTTTCTTGGTTGTACTCTACTCTTATACCCATCCACATTTATATTCAAAACTTTTCTCACGACATTTTCGTCATTCCTCCGCATGACATACCAAGCCAGCAAAGAAAAACAGTTTTCTTTTTAATATACAGACTCTAGTCTAGGTAATAAAACAAGCTGCGCTGAATGAAAAACTGATAAATACTAAAATTTATGTATTATCAGTTTGTTATTCATAATGAGGTCTGCAATACTTTGCCAAACCTAAAAATAACGATATGAAAATGTTTTTCTGTACTTTGAACTGATGAAAATACATCGTTGTTTAAGCAATATACCTTGTAGGGTAGGCCTTTAGTGTGGGACGCAACTTGCGTCGATACTCTTGCGCCATCACATCTTCCAAGCTCATCGTGCTGTGCTGGCGCTGCCGCTGCGGCTGCGGAGAACCTCAAGCGGCGTAAATATAGTAACCTTTGTGGTAACTATATTTTCGAGCCATTTGGGGTTCAAACTCTGGGGCCGTGGGGTCCGAGTGCTCACAGCCTTTTTAAGGAAATCTCCAAACGCTTAGTTGACGCTTCACGTGACCCAAGGGTTGGCTTTTACTTTGGCCAGAGGTTAAGTATTGCCATACAACGTGGCAATGCTGCCAGTCTCTTGGGCACATTACCAGCTGACAGCGTTGGGGAGGAGTTTTTTGACGCCCTTTTATAGTTTATTCTTATTTTAGTTATTCTTCTTCTTCTTCTTCAGCTGTATTCTTAGGAATTTTTAAAACTAAATATTTACATAAACTAACTAACTAAGTATAAACTAACTTAAAAACTAAATATTTACAAAAACTAACTAACTATAAACTAACTTAAAAACAATAGGAGGCTTAGGCGTCAAAATACTCTTTATTTTAGTTATTTAATTTTTTAGTTTCTTAATCCTTGTATAATTATAGTAGATTTTTTTGTTCATTAATAAATTGAGAAATTAATATTGGCACAATAAATACATATACCTAGTTAGACATCTAGATATTGTTGGTTCAGAAAGCATATGGGTTAACCAAACCATTTAAACTGCATGTTTAGAAGCTCCTTGAATAGATTTCAGGTCGATGGTTTCCTTCGGTAAACTAAAAATACACAGTGAACTTGTTATTGAAATCTAAAATAGTATTTAGTCTTGAAAATGGCTGTTGATTTCATTGTTAAATCTGATTTCAAAACAATTATCTAAAAAATTACAGCACAAACCAACAATGAATAAGCAATACGGACACATTTCGGCCAAAAAAAAACAATAACTTCCTTTTCGAATTCAGCCAGAATCGAAATCAACTCCACAAACCACAATATGAAATAAATACACTCAATTCTCATTTATTCAAGTAGTATTTCAAGAGAAACCTTCTCGAGGTGACCACTGCCTTAATACTCCCAGAGCCACTTACGCCAGTGAATTATTGGTTAGTTACTTGCTCACTCACCGACAAGCTTTGCTCTAACCCCTTACACTGCTAGCACGGAATACTAAGCAGCAAGTCGTATAGTTTTTTTTTTATATTTCCAAGACTTCAGGTTACGGAAACCAAACGACTCATAGCAGTGAATTTCCTCTAAAAAAAATTATTATAAATATCGATAGTCGTGGCGTGGCGTAACCCATAGATTTAATGTTTTTTTTGTGACATTCTAATTGAAAATACCTGAAGGCGCAGCTTTGAAAATCATTTCTCATAGTGGAGAGGTGACCGATGACATGATGAAGACTCGGAAATACGCTGGATACGAGTAGTGTAGGACCTAATGGCCAGAAGTGCACGCTTCTTGCATATTATCGATGATCATTAAAAGTTTTACGTAACCAAAGAAGTAAGAGATTATCCCTTCATCATCATCATCATCATCATCATCTACCGCCTGACTTCACCCACTCCTGGATATAGGTCTCTGTTTCCACTTTCTTTTGCTAGTCCCATCCAGGATATTACCGCGATGGCAACAATGTCGTGTGCCCATCTCGAGTATCCCAAAAAAATGACACAAAAACTAATACATTTTAGTTATTACCCTTGCATAAAAACACATGGGCACGAGTATAATCATTACAATAATCTTTATCGAGTAACACTGTTTTGGGTCTATTCAGCCAAAATACCGCAGCATATTCCGATAAGCCGATTTGATTGATTGATTGACATCAAGCTCAAAAAGGAAAGTCCACATCAAGCCATATTTACGTTCAAAATATTCTTCACCCATTGTCTGCCATATTTTTTCTCTAATGCACTCTTAAAACTCAATTCTCTCCAATAAAATTCTGGCGCGGTGTAACATTATTACAAAGATAAATATACATTCTTTGACATTTTATTTTCTGGAGGCACATGAAAAAACCTTTCTTCCCTCGTTTAGAAGCTTTTAGCTGCTATCCCGGAGGTGTCCAGGAATACCGTGCTAACGTCTAGGTTTTCAAGTTTAATTAAAGTATTCTCTAATTAGTTAAGAGTATAACTAAGGCAAGGAAATGCAAGAATATGTTTGGTAGCAAACCGAATTTTGGAATCTTTTGCAGACGTTGTAGACGATGTTGTAGCTGGTTTTCTAACTTTCTTTAATAAAAAAAATCCGGTTAAGTCAGATAATTATACGATTTTCTTATTAATTTATTTCTTACAGAACGTTATTTATTTTTACTTCGTCCAAGTAAAACTTTTTGCGTTTTCGTCAAAATGAAACGAAACGCACATTTTTAGAAGTTAGGGGTATTTGATCAACTCAACGACTTTATTATATACTTGGTTAACAATACAATACAATTTCTACGAATCATGGCGCACGAAATCTGGGTCCTAATCAATCATCCATTTGTTTACTGAACATAATTTAGTATACAATTGGTTATGTATATAAATTGACTAAGGCCTGATTAAATTATTTTGATAAAAAATTTTGTCGATTGTGTCATTGGTTTTAATTTGAGTCCATTCCACATAATGCTTCAAATATTTAGTCGAAAATAGAGCTTCATTTTTCTATCCGTGTTACATGTCCAAAAAAAGAAACGAAAAAAAAAATGATAACAATTTTTGTCAAAACAACGAATAAAATAACTCATCAAACTGGAATAATCAAGAATACTAAAAACAAAATACAAATATGCAATTTTTACGATGAAAGATAAAATGTACTTTATTTGTGACACGTTCCCCTGGGCCAATGTTTTATGTTTCTACTATAATAGACCTTGTAATATGTAAAAAATACATGAAATACAGCAAAATATTTTGTTTTACTGCTAAAGTTTTGTGAAAACGAGAAAAATAAATTTCTTCTGGGAGCTATTTGTTCTGAACGAAGTTGGTTGTAATCATAATTCTTGATTATAAATTAGAATCGAAATAACAATTTAGGAGAATACCCCCAGAGTTTAAACCTCATAACTTTTGCGTTCGCCAGACTAAAATGTATGTAATGTACAGAAGATCAAAGCATCGTTACTGCCACGTGTTATGAGTGCTTTAAAAGTAAGAGAAGCTATGCTATAATTTAAGGCGCCTGCATTCTGTAGAAATTACTTGCCTTTTTCCCCATGAGACAATTTTAATTGGCCCAGAATTTTACTACAACTTAAATAAAAATAAATAAATCTATAATCAGAACCAAAAATGGGTAAAATACAAAATGAATCTTAATTTAAATTAAGTGAGAGTGAGTGTGTAAATTGATTTTTTGTTGTATAACATATTGTTCAACAAACTACGAGACAGTTTAAATCATGACATAGATGCCCTGTACGTTAGAAAAAACTGAAGGTGTCAAACTCATAAACAGCAATACTAAAAGACCAATTAATACTCGTTAGACAAGCCAAGACTTGTAAAAAATTTCGCTTGTAAAAATAACGCTGTGGATAACACAATAAATCATTTCGTTAAAAATAAGAGGCGGGACAGACGGATCAGGAAGAACTTTTACAAAATAAAATAATCCTTTAAATACACGGTGTATTTAGAGGATTATTTTATTTCTTTACCAAAAAATTCCACGTTTATTGTGCAAAATTGTATGTCCTTTTTATCTTTTAAAATTTATGCTAACGATCGGTGTCAGAATGAAGAATGGCTTAATGCAAAATCCAGGGGATCCGATAATTATATTCATGTTCCTGTAAACGTTTGCTGAGTACAGAGTTTACTTCAGGGGTCTTATTTTTTATGATTATTGCTCTTATTCGTTTACATTGTGCTTATTGTACAGTAAGCGATTACATGGGATGTGAACCTCATCAAAATAAATATTTTAATTTAACCTTTGAGTTGAAAAGGAGTTGGTCAGTCAGAAAAATAATGCTTATTGCCCATTATACAAGGTTTCATTACTAACAAAATTTGGAGGGGTATCATATACTTAGTTACTTCGCAAGGTGTTCACATTCCACTAGAAATCCAAATCTATTGGTTCTCCAGTTAAAATGCTAAAACATCTTATAAATATTATTCCCAGTAAAATGCTCCATTAAATAACTATCAAACTAATGTCGTTTATGCAGAGCTCCGGGTCGTAAGCATTACTCAACGTACTCATGCATGCGCTTTCATTAGAGGAGTTTTTCATTTCAACATCATTTGGCCGAGGTCCAAATTGTTCGGGATACTCCCAATTCATCTTACTCGGCAAAATGTTGTTAAAAAACTTCTCAAGGCTTGGCCGGTATTTATTATTTATTCGGGCTTTTTATTGTGTAGTCAATAACGTTTGTTAGTAATGTATGAAGCTTGAGAGATTTCTTATTGACTCATGCAGTAAGTTGGTTGTATCTGTAGAGGTCAGATAGGAAGTCGCAACATGTAAAATATTGGTTCTAATTGGGAAGAAGGTGGTTGAGAGCAGCGGTGGCCCAGTGGTGGCAGCCCCGATTTACGAGCAGTAAGCCGTGGGTTCAAACCCAGATAGGCGCATTACTTTGTGTACTTTATTTCATCACCGCTGCCCTCAAAAACGGTGAAGGAAAACATCGTGAGCAAACCGGCTTGTTCTAGAACAAAAATTCGAAGACATGTGACATCTACCAACCCGCACTGGGCCCGCGTGGTGGATTACAGTGGATTACATAGAGAGGAGGCCTGTGTCCCAGCAGTGGGAACATTATAGGCTGATGATAATGATAATGGGAAGAGGGTAAGCAGATGAATATGGCATCAACACAATATTGATCGCATTTGAGATCGATTTCTGTACATTAGCAGCTTAAACTTCACTAAAATCAATGAAGTATTTTCTTTTATGACTGTCCGCTAACACAATCATCCCATCATAATAGTTATTCAGCCTGTCACTGCTGATGATGTGGCTAAGAAATATTATTCTTAAATCTCCTCCCACAAATTAACCCAGGCTCCATTTAAAAACACGTTTGAGAACTTTGTCAAAAAATCCGTCCTTGGACAATTAAATTCACTCAACGCAACACTGGGTCACAGAATAGATAAGTACAGAATGTCAGTAATCTTCTCAAAGATATTTTTCATTGATAATTGAGGTTTTTTTTGTAAGTTTCGTTGACGTTTTTTAACCGACTTCTAAAAAAGGAGGAGGTTCTCAATTCGGATGTTTGTATTTTTTTTTTTTTTATGTTTGTTCGCGCATAACTCCGTCGTTTGCCAACCGATTTGAAAAATTTTTTTTTTGTTTGTAAGCGTATACTTTCCAAATGGTCCCATGAAAATTTTATCGAAATCAGATAAGCCGTTTCTGAAAAAATCAACAAAAATAAAATATTTCTAACTTTTAGTTTACTCTGCATTGCGTTTTTTGTTTGCGCATAACTCAGACATTTACGAACCGATTTGTAAAATTATTGTTTTATTCCAAAGCCTATGCTTTCCATTTGGTCCCATAGTCACCAAATCGGGATCTGATGATGGAATCTTGGCGAAATCGAGGGAACTTTTCAAGTTTTATAGGAAACGTACAGCGATTTTGGTATTTTCTACAACAAGTGAAGCATTTGCGTTCAATAAGAGCCATTCTACCATCAGATCTGATGATGAAGCCAAGAGACAGGCACTGGAACTCCATAATAAGACAATGTATCTTAGCTGTGTTTGGGCTTGGTGGAATTGTAACAGTATGCACTTTCCACGTGTACCACAGACTAACTTTTTGACTTTCCTTATTCAACCTAAGTAACATGTGGGTCCTCTGCTTTGATAGTCTGTTTTCGCGATGATCAGGGTTCTTATTCAAAATGCGTTGATCATTTCTTTCCCTTATTTCTTTTAATCGTTTTCCTTTTTCTCAGTTTCAGTTCGACGCCTTTTCTCACACGAGAATCATCTTTACTAGGCCTACCCATATTTTATTATTAGATTAAAAATATGTCACTAAAAATTAAGAAATAAAAATATTTTTTACAAAAAAAGAAACCGACTTCAAAAAACACTTCACGCACTAAAAAGCTAAAAATAATACTATAACCTACCTATATTAATAAACCTAACCTAACCTACGATTAACCTATAATAAAATTTAATAATTCTTTGGAGTCGGTGCCAAGCAATATACGATACCTAAATGACTATATACAGACTAAGGCCAGAAAAAATCAAAACATAAATCTTACAGCTTCTAAATATTAATTCATTCATTAATTCAAATTATATTGCTTGGCACCGACTCCAAAGAATTATTAAATTTTATTATAGGTTAATCGTAGGTTAGGTTAGGTTTATTAATATAGGTAGGTTATAGTATTGTTTTTAGCTTTTTAGTGCGTGAAGTGTTTTTTGAAGTCGGTTTCTTTTTTCAAATAACAATTTAATTTTTAAATGTTCTTGAGACAAGAAGAACAAGTTTTTTCACACTTCCATCAAAAATATTAGGAGCGTATTCTTTGTTTGCTTGTTAGGTTAAGTAGAGAGTCAGCCTTCTGGTTTTATCCACTCTGTGACCGAGTCGTTCTGTCGGGGTTCTCGTGCAATTTTTTACGTGTCAGGCCAAAAAAAAAAATAAGCTTGAGACAAAAACAAATCATCCTTTGTGGCGCTCCTTTTGTGGCGTGTCCCCAAAATGTAACCGAGTGGAATCTTAATTAAGAAACTGGCTGATTCAGTTGAAGTGTGCCTCATTTTGTTATGGTAATATCAGGGCTTTTTGATTTTTGGTAGCATAATGGGAATAATGGAGTGTTTTTTTTTAAAGTTGGGTGTATTTTACACTCGTTAATTTCTTTCAGTTTTGTTTGTATTTAATCAGGATCGGTAGAATCATTATACTATAATAATATAAATCACTTCATAATTCATAAATTGGTCATAAAGTGACAATTCATAACTTTAACTGCGTTTGCAACCATTTTAGGAATTGTCATGTTTATTGATGATGCTATTGTGATTCTGCTAAAGCAGCCTTTATAAGCACCCTGTTTGCTGGAGACAAGTTTTTCGGTTCAAAAGTGGTGGTGCATTTTACTTAACTTAACGACTATACAAAATAATGTTTCCAAGAGCTTAAAACACAAGCTTTGGTCATTCTAATTACTTACATATTTATGCTAAAAATACTCCAGCTTTCTTATCTTCACATCAAAATATTCCCTAATGTTGAAATAGGTCACGCAAGTCCAGTCCCCTAGCTCGTTTGTCGTCCAGTCGGTCAAAGTAGGTTACCCGTCCCCTTTTATTTTGTATGTATAGGAAATAAGTCTGCCAGATGTCAATGACCTTTGGCATTGGTTATTGTCACGCTATTGCTATTGTTTGAGTGAAACTCTCCCTTAGTTTGATATTTGTATCGAGATTATTCTGAAGCCTTTATTTAGATGTTTCAATAAGAAACATGTAGTAGCATGTATAAGATATAATATCATCATCTGCCAAGCCGTTTCCTAAACTATCTTGGGGTCGGCTTCCAGTCTAACCAGATGCAGCTGAGTACCAGTATTACACATGAAGCGACTGCCTATCTGACCTCCACAACCCAGCTGGGTAAAACGATACCCTTGGTAAGATTGGATGTCAGACTACTCGTAACGACTGTCAAAGATCTACAAATTACAACCGGGACCAACGGCTTAACGTGCTTTCCGAGGCACGGAGGAACTCGGTATGTAATTATGGTCACTCATCCACGGCCAACCTCGGCAAGCACGGCATAACCTTAAAGATCGACCCGTGCGGCTGTTATTATTTAGCCAAAAGCTCCTCAGCATGTATCAGATATATGATGAGATATATGACAGTATACGAGTAGAGGAAGACCAAAGAAACATTAGATGCATTGTGTGAAGGACGAAATGGCAAGAAAGGACGTGCCTGATGAGATGACAAGTAATAGAGAAATATGGAAGAAGAAGAGATGCAGCGCCGACCCCCGAATAAATAGTGATAAGAACAGGAGAATTATGTCATTCAATTATGACATTTAGTAGCATGTCTTTACATATGGTTTACAAATCATCACGACGATTTAAAAAAAAGGAAACGGTTTAATAGTTTATTAATTAGTTTCGAAAAACCATAGATAGACAACTAAAGTTATTGTCATAAAACCTCAAAATTATTAAACGACACTTAACTAAACCCGAACTTTAAAGTCTGTCGCTGCAATATACCTCAATGTGTCACTACCAGCATAAGGCCAAATTGAGTTGCGTTTGAATTCACTTGAAAAGTTCACAGACGAGAAAGTTGTTAATCATTTTATAATTTTGACATCAGTTATTTAGTACTTTACCCACATGTGTAAAGTTAAGGTATTTAACATACAGCAGTGTTCTCTCAGGGTTTCAAAATATCATCTGGAACCAGCTCCAAAACTTTCCATCCAAACTGTAACCAGAACTATACGACTAACAACAATATAACTAGTTCTTAAACAATAGCAGAGGACGTAGAACAGCGACAAGAATGTAATGGGTTTACTAATCGTCGAGCTTGCTATTACAGCCAGGACGAACCATGTGCACCTATTACTGTAGTTCTAGAAATTACTGCAGGAACTGACGAGGCGCCTTGGTGATGGTATGTTTTTGTAGGATGTTATAACATGAGACAAGTTTGATGGCATAGCTTTGGGGTATAATTTTGGACCTGACATTGAAATAGGATGCGCTGTTTCTCGCCTACGAAATTAAAAATCGATTATAATATTTTCAGACAGGTAGTATTCCCGTGGTAGCTTTGTGTTATATAATATTTCATCACCACTACAAAGAAAAAGTGAAGGAAAACATTGTGGGGAAACCAACATGTCATATAACCAAATACATAAGCACTATTGGTGTAAATTAGACGGTATTGATCAAAACAGGCAAAAACTTATTGAATACTTTAGAAAATATAAACATTACAGAATTACCAAACTCAATAAAATGGCTTAAGAATCAAAATCCACGCACGAAATTTCAAATAAAATTGCATTTTATTATTTTAAATTCGCCCAGTCAGTTCACAATCTAAGAGAATATTCAAAGGCGAGGTCTTGAACGAAATTGCAAAATCATTGCATACTTGGGCATGGACAGCGTCGAGTTAAGCGCGGACACTATTGAATTCTCCAACTGTATATTTGGATATATATTTTTAAGTTAGCTTTTCATATTGTCAAATTTTCTTTAGCATCGTTTTTAGGGTTCCGTACCCAAAAGGTCAAACGGGACCCTATTACTGAGACTTCGCTGTCCGTCCGTCCGTCTATCACCGGGCTGTATATCATGAACCGTGATAGTTAGCCAGTTGAAAATTCTACAGATTATGTATTACTGTTGCCGCTATAACAAAAAATACTAAAAACAGAATAAAATAAATATTTAAGGGGGGCTCCCTTACAATGAAGTAATTTTTTTCTCGTTTTTATAAATAATGGTACTGAACCTGTTATAAATATGTAAAGTATGTGTTATGAATATGTAAATGATGCCTATAATTATTTATGTTTGTTGATTAATTACAATTATTTCTGTGAGCCTGTATGATTAACAAGTAGTTATATTTACTTTATGTGATTGGTTGAGACTTGACAGTTATCGTCGACCAATCGTAAGCAAGTTAAACGGTGGGGATATAAAAAAATAGTCGCCGGGCACTCAGGGGATATGCCCGGCAGGCTCATGGCATTCCAACTTCGACATCGGTGCTAGTCACTTGTAAAATCTAGCTGTGTTACTGTACTACTGTTGCTAGAGAAATAAATCTATTTTTAAACTAAAATTAGTCTTTTCATAGTCAAAGTCCTTACTTCTGAGTATTGAACCAGTACGATTTACATCTCAGAAGTGAGATTAGCAACTTAGCGCCCACAAAAGCATCAGCGATACGCTTAAAATATTTGGCGTACGAAGAAAACGTAAGTATCCTTTGTTCTTTTTATTTTATTGGGCGGCCTACCCTCATTATTCATATTATTGCAATTTGCAATACTAAGAGTAAGGAAAGTAGGTCACCGGCTTATTCCTGTAACGTATTTTTTTTCTTTCATTCACGATTACTGTATTTACCGTAACGGAGACATTCCGGAGGTTTATACGGTTAAGTCATGCATGTTAATCTTGCCAGGGTACTCCCTGGAGATGAACATGTATGATATTTTTGTTTGTAATTTAGGGAACTGATGAACTGTATTTACCGTAACGGAGACATTCCGGAGGTTTATATGGTTAAGTCGTGCATGTTAATCTTGCCAGGGTACTCCCTGGAGATGAACATGTATGATATTTTGGTTTGTAATTTAGGAAATTGATGAACTGTATTTACCGTAACGGAGACATTCCGGAGGTTTATACGGTTAAGTCATGCATGTTAATCTTGCCAGGGTACTCCCTGGAGATGAACATGTATGATATTTTGGTTTGTAATTTAGGAAATTGATGAACTGTATTTACCGTAACGGAGGCATTCCGGAGGTTTATACGGTTAAGTCGTGCATGTTTATCTTGCCAGGGTACTCCCTGGAGATGAACATGTATGATGGCCTTTATTAAAAGTATGTTCAGGTCAATAATAATCTAATTTACAAGTTTAATACAGCGAGGTTTATTAACTTGGGTGTTTCTCTTTTTGTTGAGGCCGCAAGAACATGGATGAACGTAGGTCTAGTTCTCGACGAGAATGTGATGGACCAAGGCGGACCTCCCGCGATACGCTGACACCGCCACTGCCGCGTTGCCGTGATGCAACTCGAAGCCGCAGCCGGGGTCAAGGGCGAACGCGTTCGCCTGAAGAAAGTCGTGGTACCCAAAACCGTCTGTCGCAATCCAGGCGGTCGCTAAGAAGAATATCGCGATCGACTAGTCGGTCTCCTTCCCGACCACACTATTCAAGAAGGGCAAGCCGTCGTGCTGGGCGTTCCAGGACACGGTCTCGCACTCCAGGGCGGCACGTGATGCGCCACTCGGAATCCAGGCATTCCCCAAGGAGCAGAGCTTCTTGCCTTCGTACACCGTCCGGTGAAGAAACACAACGAGAGCGTGAGTCAAATAATAATCTGGTTATTGAGAACTTTATTAATGTGCTTAAGGGTATGAATAATACAAGCGATCGTGATAGGTTTCCTGTTTTAAATAATGTAATTCCTGATTTTGACCCCTTATGTAAGGAACAAACGGTTGATACGTGGCTTCATAAGGTTGACGAATGTGCACAGATTTATGGTTGGAACGATAAACAAGTAGTCCACTATGCCCTGCCGAAATTAACAGGGGTAGCTAAAACCTGGTATCAGGGTCTACCCTCACTATTATTTTCCTGGCCAGAGTGGAAGTTAAAGTTAAAGGAATCTTTTCCAACTAGAGATAATTATGCAGATCTGCTAACGGAAATGCTGAATAAAAAGGTACGCTATGGGGAGTCATTGGATATATATTACTATGCTAAAATGAATCTTATAAACCGTTGCGATATATCGGGAAAACGTGCAGTTGACTGTGTCATAGCAGGTATAGAAGATCGTGGTGTTAGGTTGGGAGCACAAGGAGCAGAATTTACGGAACCTGAATTGCTACTTAAATTCTTGAAGACTGTAAAAGTTCAAGACAGGTCCACAAACGAGCAGCAGAAGGTTAAAGATAGAGATAGGCGACCACAAAATAACACATATACCAGTAATAAAGTAGGTACCGGTTCCCAGAAGTCAACCGGATCCGGCATGGTTTGCTACAATTGTAAAGAAACCGGTCACCCGTTCTTTCGATGCACAAAACCGAAGATTCAATGCTCTAAATGTAATTGGTTAGGACATAAGGATACAGAGTGTCCTGGGACAAAGCAAAGTACCCACGATAAACCAAAAGCAATATTGAAAATAGAAAAAACAGGCGATTCAAGTGCAAAGTATAAGATGCCTGTTAAAATAAATGGTTTGTTTTCAGAATGTCTCGTTGATTTGGGAAGCGAGGGTACTTTGGTCCGTCTCAGTGAAGCTCAGCGCTTAGGATTAGATTGGAAGGTAGGAGAAGTGCCACTGTTAAGAGGAATAGGTAACGTGCCATATAACCCCCTTGGCAAGGCTAACGTCACGATCGAAGTGCAGGGTGTAGTACAAAATCACGTAGAAATATTAGTAGTAGGTGATTACTTAATAAATTGCCCTGTACTACTAGGCCACACTTTCACCGAAAGGCCCTCAGTCAAAATAGTAAAGACTGAATCGGACGTAATTTTTCAGCGGGTTAGTGAAGAGTCCGTTTTGATTTGTCCGCTTTTATGCGTGGAAGAGACGCGCATAGGTCGTGGCGAATTAAAGGCAGTCCCAGTTAGCTCGCGTAATTCTTTCTCAGGAAAAATTTACGTGAATGGAACCGTGCGCAATATTGAGGGTCGTGAACATTACTTGTTGCCCGGCGAGTATCAATTAACACAAGGTACGGGTAGTATTCTCATACAGAATATCGGCGACAACCATCTGGTTATAGAGAAGGGTAGTCTTATAACTAGGAGCCACACTTTAGCTGAGAGCCTACAAATTCAAAAAATAAATTCTAGTGATCAGACACCAGATGAATCACCAATCAGCTGTGGCGAAAATTTAACTAAGGATCAAAAAGAGTCGCTAGAAGTCTTGTTGGATAAATATAAATATTGTTTTTCCAATAGTTTAAGAGATCTTGGGTTTACAACGGAAACTGAAATGGTGATTCAACTGGATGATCCGAATCCCGTCGTTTATCGCCCATACCGATTGTCCTTTACCGAACGCCAACTAGTTCAAAATATGATAAAAGAAATGTTAGAAAGCGGTATTATAAGAGAGTCCAACAGTCCTTACGCGAGCCCTATAGTGCTAGTTAACAAAAAGTCTGGAGAGAAGAGGTTATGTGTGGACTACCGCGCCTTAAATAATAAAACAAAGAAAGAGCACTACCCTCTCCCTCGTATCGAGGATCAGTTAGACTTATTGTCAGGCAGTTCAGTATTTGTTACTCTCGACTTAGCGTCTGGGTACTATCAGATCCCAATAGCTGAAGGTTCTCGAGAGAAAACTGCGTTTGTAACCCCTCAGGGTCAATACGAGTACAACAGGATGCCCTTTGGGTTAGTAAACGCACCATCAGTCTTCCAGCGTACCATGAATAAAATCATCCACAATTCACCTGCTTCATCGTATGCATTGGTCTACATGGATGATATCCTAATCCCGGCCAAGTCATTCGATGAGGGGATGGTACGTTTGGAGGAGGTGTTGCGGTTGCTGGCAAAAAGTGGCCTAACACTCAAAATGAGTAAATGTAATTTCTTTTATGACAAAATAGACTACCTGGGGTACGAAGTTAGTTCAGAGGGTGTTAGACCAGGGTCGCTCAAAACAGACGCTATATCCAAATTCCCTACGCCAACAAATGTTCATGAAGTTAAGCGATTTTTAGGCCTTGCTAGCTTCTTTAGGAGGTTCGTCGCGGGATTCGCCATAATAGCACGCCCTCTGACTGGTCTGTTGAAGAAGGACTCTTCTTGGAGTTGGGGTAGTGAAGAACTGGATTCGTTTGAGAAATTAAAACAGATTTTAGTACAAAGACCGGTCTTGGGACTTTATGATCCTAGTGCACTAACCCAACTCCACACAGACGCTAGTAAGTACGGGGTAGCCAGCATTTTAATGCAACATGACAAGTCTAATGCGTTTAAACCTATTGCTTATTATAGCAGGCAAACCAGTCCGGATGAGCAAAACTTACACTCCTTCGAGTTAGAGACCCTCGCTATTATTGCCTCATTGAATAGGTTTAGGCATTACTTGCTTGGTATTAAATTCACCATAGTTACAGACTGCAACGCTTTGCGTACCACTTTGAGTAAACGCGACTTAGTCCCACGAATTGCTCGCTGGTGGCTGCAGTTCTTAGAATACGACTGCTCAATAGAATATCGCCCTGGTAACAAAATGGCACACGTAGACGCCCTTAGCAGAGGTGCTATAGACGGTGGTCCAGATGATGATCACGTGTTAGATGTACTTTCAGTTGGTACTGACGATTGGCTTGCAACGGTACAACAGACGGACGAAGACATTAAAAATGTTGCGAATATTTTAAGCGATTCCAAATGTAAAGATGCCGTTGACATATTCAAAAATTACAAGCTTGTAAATGGGCGGGTTTATCGTATAATTGACGAAAATACTATGCGTTGGGTCGTTCCTAGTGGCACTAGATGGCAGCTATTAAAAGCCAATCATGATGATGTGGGACACTTCGGGTTTGACAAAACTTTAGCGCGCTTACAAGCTATTTATTGGTTTCCTAAGATGAGACGGTTTGTAAAAAAATACGTCTCGGCTTGCCTTCAGTGTGCACATCACAAGCTGCCAGGTGGTGCCAGGCCCGGTGAACTACACCCCATCCCTAAAGCTATCATACCATTCCATACAATACATGCGGATCATCTCGGTCCTTTTATCCGCACCAAGCGTGGCAATACATTTATCCTTGTTATCGTAGACGCGTTTACTAAATTTGTTGATATCACCGCCGTGCGAAATACCAAATCGGCCACAAGCATTAGGGTATTCAGAGAGCATTTTAGTTACTTTGGCGTACCAACCCGTTTGATTACAGACCAAGGGACAAGCTTCACTAGTAGGCATTTTAAAACATTTATTCAATCATGTGGTACAAAGCACGTGCTCAATGCTGTTGCCACACCCCGAGCAAATGGCCAAGTGGAACGGTATAACCGCACCATTTTGGCAGCGCTTGGGGCCATGAACCACGACAAACCAAATGGTTTATGGGATGAACATTTACCAGACATACAGTTGGGTATCAATACCACCGTACACGCCACTACCAAAAAGACTCCAGCGGAACTTCTTTTCGGGCGAAATCTAACTAACCCATCTGAAGGTTTGTTAAAAGACGTAATAAACGAAGTTACATCTGAGATCGAGGAGAGTCTAGACGACATTAGGGCTACGGCCGGTGAGCTTATTAGGACACAACAGGGCAAGGACAAGAAACGGTATGATAGGTACAGGAAAATGGGAACGCATTTCAAAGAAGGTGATTTGGTTAGAGTAGTAAGAGCCGCGACAGGAATAGAGGGACAGTCTAAGAAGCTCGAACCTAAATGTAAAGGCCCTTACAGAATTAAGAAGGTGCTTCCCAACGATAGGTTCGTGGTCGAGGACACGCCCCTCACAAAGACTAGTAAGAGGTACGAGGCTGTGGTAGCCATTGATAAAATATTCCCATGGATCTGCTTTAACGAACCCGTATCTACCGATTTTGAATCCGAGCGTAATGATTGTGAATCTGAATGTGAAGAGTTATAAATACATGTAAAATAAATTTATTCGCATTAATAAAGATGAATATTGTATATAGAATTAAAATAAGCAGGCAATTAAGGAGGACACGAAACCAAATCTTTCAACTTCAATTACATTGTGTAACATTTTAAGAACTAAGAAATCGATGTCATAGTAATAACTAATAATGTGGTTTTAAGTTTCGATGATTAATGTCATGTATCATCTAAATAATTCCATGTACCAATTGCTGAAATATTTGCTGGTCAACGTCATGGACTAGTAAATACCGATTCATTGGTTAGGGTCACGTACTAATGAGTCGGTGAGGGTTATCAGGTAACGGATGCCTCTCATTTTAACAATTGGTGCATCAGTATGTTTATTGGTCGAGGTCATGGACCAATACATAATTATATTGTCGATATAAGATATAGATTAAGTTAAGAGTGTCAGGTAACCGACACCGTTAAAGGTTATAAATATTTCTCAGTGCATTTCTATCATGTTACATTTTAAGAACTAAGAAATTGACGTCATAGTAAAAACTAATAATGTGGTTTTAAGTCTCGATGATTAATGTCATGTATCATCTAAATAATTCCATGTACCAATTGCTGAAATATTTGCTGGTCAACGTCATGGACTAGTAAATACCGATTCATTGGTTAGGGTCACGTACTAATGAGTCGGTGAGGGTTATCAGGTAACGGATGCCTCTCATTTTACCAATTGGTGCATCAGTATGTTTATTGGTCGAGGTCATGGACCAATACATATTTATATTGTCGATATAAGATATAGATTAAGTTAAGTGTCAGGTAACCGACACCGTTAAAGGTTATAAATATTTTGTTAATCAAGGTCATGGATAAATAAATTTAGAGTAAATGTAATGTAGTGACTGTTTTTGAGCTGTATGTAATGTACTAATATGATGATTTATAGCAAAAATGATGACTGACTGATGAGAATTTATGTTCAATAAGTTACATATGTTTTTGTAATGCATAACAACGAGGGACTCGTTGGAAGCCGGATGGCCGAGCTGTTATAAATATGTAAAGTATGTGTTATGAATATGTAAATGATGCCTATAATTATTTATGTTTGTTGATTAATTACAATTATTTCTGTGAGCCTGTATGATTAACAAGTAGTTATATTTACTTTATGTGATTGGTTGAGACTTGACAGTTATCGTCGACCAATCGTAAGCAAGTTAAACGGTGGGGATATAAAAAAATAGTCGCCGGGCACTCAGGGGATATGCCCGGCAGGCTCATGGCATTCCAACTTCGACATCGGTGCTAGTCACTTGTAAAATCTAGCTGTGTTACTGTACTACTGTTGCTAGAGAAATAAATCTATTTTTAAACTAAAATTAGTCTTTTCATAGTCAAAGTCCTTACTTCTGAGTATTGAACCAGTACGATTTACAAACCCTTGGTGCGCGAGTCCGACTCGCACTTGGCCGGTTTTTTTTTCTTTTAACACCAGCACGCCAATTGCGTAGCATTTTCTGCAACCACAATTTGAAAGATTCTTAAAGAAATTTCTAATTCATTATTAATATGATATGTTTCAAAAATTCGTCTGCTCAACAACACAGCAACGAATATTTTTGAATTGTCAAAATAACAAGCACTATAAATGTGTTATGTAATTATTACCCCGCAGAATTACATCTGTAAATAAACTTCCTGTCAAGATTGGTTTTAATTAAATTCCGTATTGTCGCAGTGTAACTACTAGGACTGCAAACCTGGCAAGAGCTCAGCAGCAATATTCTTCTTTTTGTGTTCCTTCTGGACAAAGGTATAAAGCCTGCCTGGACTATAGTGCCACACCGCTATTGTCTAAAATTCCTGTTATTTTATACCATCACTCGCTACGTGAGCCTTGATATTACATTCTGTAGTTTATTGACAGTGATTTTGCCATTCACCAGAACAGCAGTATGTTATTAAAAATAAATAAATTATTAAACACAATTTTTTTTTGTTAGATTGAAAAGTCTATTTGTGATGAACTGGTGATAGAATGTTAATCCCACAGCAATTAAAAGTAATAGACCAGTCTTTAAAACATTTAATTATAATTATAACTACAAAAGAAAAAAAGATACAAAGCATTAAAACAAGCCCAAGATCGAGATTCAATTGGAAGCATCAGTAAGTTCGACGTTCACAGACAATGTCTCAAGAAAGTTTTGAATACTTATTCCAGCGGAAAAATGCACCGCATGCTACTCTTTCTATCTTTGACCTACTTCCACCTTAAGCTAAGTGAAGTTGCTCTTACTGAAGTCTGTCGTCTGTCGTATTGTCGCTTTAATATTACAATTCTACACAAAAACAAAATTACGAAAGGTTGAAACTAATTAAAAACACAAATAAACTCGGCTCGCGTCTCATCAATATACATAAAGTGCTTATCTGTCATAACATGGCCTGTTTCTCTTCCCAAAAAAACATAATTAAAACAACACGACGAGAGAATTTTATAAACAACCGTTTTACCCAATTACCTTGACTATGAAACCGAAATATTCGCTTTGATGTCGCAAGCTAAGCACGGTCCAGTGATAACCCGTTGATTAAAAATTAGGAGAAAAAAACCTTTCATCATACCTTTGACGTCTAAAGGCCTGGTCACAGAAATGATTTTTGAACTGACAAATATGTAGTTTAGACGACATCAGAAAAGTTTTAAATTGTGAAAGTTATGTCAAAAGCATTTCGGCCCAGTGTAGAAAAGAGACCTAGGTACATATTTTTTTCGATATTAATTTCACTTAATTTTGAGCTGTGGTGCCAGTCGAGTCATGGAAAACTTACGAGTTGTAAGATCGCGGATTCGAGTCAGGCGCATTTATTTATGTATTATATTAATTATTCATTAATTAATTATTCTATCACCACTGCTCTCGAAGTGCTAGTTCAGACACGGCGGGAATCGCGTGGATTCTGAATCGCATGGAAACCGCTCAAGTCTTATTCTAGTAGATATTTACTAAATCGTTTAGACGTAACTGCGCGGTTCCCGCCGTGTCTGGACTAGCGCTAAACGGTGAAGCAAAACATCGCGAAGACAGCAGCATGTCGTAAATTCAAAATTGTTACGACTCGTGACATCTACAAACCTGCACTGGGCGTGCGTGATGGATGATACATATATCATACAAAGGAGGCCTGAGTCCCAACAGTGGGAACGTTATAGGCTAAAAAGCATTTTTGTTTAAACGTGTACTTTGCTCTATCCATTTATGTTTAGTTGCTTATCAAATTTTTCAAAATGAAAATGTTATTAATTTCAAACAAAAGTGAATTTCTGCCTTATGATAATTATAAATATCGTCAGAAAAAATAAGCAAAAGCTCAAAAAGAACGATACATCAACTACAGACTCAAAACAGTCAATCCATTGTCAACTGAACTTGACTGGAGGGTGACTGTGTGCCTACCCCTTACGCGAGGTAAGGAAAAATGTGATTCGACCAAAATGAGTATACAAAGGGTGACCGCCATTTTGTTTAGCCCGGAATTTACTAGCATTATATTTTATAAAAGTGTGGGTTTATGAACTTTACTGTTATCCAGGGTAAATCGGTTCGAATACACAAACGCATTTTTTTTGGACAGTAAATAAATATGTAACCTAATTTGTTACATTTATTATTTTAGAGGACCTCGTGGCTAAATAATAACAGCCGCACGGGTCGATCTTTAAGGTTAAGCCGTGCTTGCCAAGGTTGGTCCGTGGATGGGTGACCATAATTACATACCGAGTTTCCTTCGTGCCTCAGAAAGCACGTTAAGTCGTCGGTCCAGGCTGTGATTTGTAGATCTTTGAGAGTCGAACCCAGTTAATGGGTTGTGCAGGTCAGATTGGCAGTCGTTTCATGTAAAGTACTGGTACTCAGCTGCATCCGGTTAGACTGGAAGCCGACCCTTTTCCCAAACTATCTTGTAGTTTGAGATAAGGCTAGGCAGATGATGATTTATTATTTTACTTTATGGACGTGGGAGAAGCTAATGTGTAGACATTCAATTATGTATACTTGTTCAAATTGTATTATTCAGTGTTGTGTAATTTTTCGAATAAGACTTAAGTGTGAGAATCAGTTTTGTTGTTGAGAGAATTAGAATTTTATTGGGATTTGATGCACGGTGTACATGTCAGTTTTAAAGACCACGGCTCTTGAAAAGGTATTGGACCGTATCCAATACCTTTCAAGAAGCCGTATTCTTCTCTCTTTTTAAAGTATTTCTGCACATTATATCTAGAAAAATTAGAAAAACAATCATCTTAGGCATAATACCTGAGATGATTGGTTTGTCAATGTCAAACTCATGTTCATAAAAGGAAGAATCGCCTCGTTCATGTTCCCATGTGACTTCATTTTTGCCTTATTCTTAAGTCACTCCTTTTTTGTCAGCAACACGCACTTGTCTATCTTCAAAGTTTGATAAATGATCTGCGTTATCGTCATCCATTTTTTGTGTTGCCCGTTCAAAAAAGTGATTAACGAGTTGAATCTGTAGCGAGAACATGAGTATGGCTACAAGTTTAATAAGAACAGCTGAAATTACATATTCAGTTTCTATATCAAAGCTGAATTTATGTCTATGAATATTATTTAAAAGGATCGTGAAATTTTTTTTAAACTAAGCTTGTGTATTAACTTATTAGTAACTTGGTAGAATGGCCAACAAAAATGCCGAAATGCTCTGTATGGTGTCGGACGTAAAGAATAGCACCATTCCATATCATCCCGTGGATGTCGTAAGAGGCGCCTAGGGGATTTGCCAGAGAATGGGCAGCAGCGTTCTCTGTGCTTTTGTAACAACCGTACTGCGATCGCCAACCCGCCTGCCAAGCGTGGCGATTATGGCAAAACCCCCATGTTATTTCAATGTGGCGAAACTTGGGGGAAGCCTATGTCCAGCAGTGGACGTCTTTCGGCTGAAATGATGAATGATAATGGCCGACAAAACCAAGGTTTTTTTTTAAATTTAATTATTTTAGTTTTTTTTTTATTTATCAGTTATACGATAGTCGCAAATCTTTTACAGGGAAATGGCAGACATTTTGAAATGGCTAAAATGGTAACACAAACCGCGCCTCACGAATCACGCCTTTAATCTCCGAAGGGTTAGGTAGAGATGTACCTAAACTGGCAAAATGTGGGTGTAGTACGCCCACATTTTGCCAGTTTTGTTTTTAAGTTTCATGTAAAATAAAGGGGTGAGCCTATTGCCATTAACCGGGCCAAAATCCAGACTCCGTGGCTGCTACTAAGAAATTAGTCATGGAAAAACCTACTAGCAATTTTCCCTACCCGGAATCGAATCAGGACGTTATGGTCAGCAGTCTCGATTGTGACTACTAGACCAACAAAGCAATCGGTAGTGCCTAAAATCGTCAGTTAAAAATCAAGGAAAACTCACCATCCAATTCATATCCTTGCCCACCCCACTGCGGCAACTCTTGAGAGTAAGATTTGGGGTCGCTGCGACTGCCTATCGATATCTTAAGGCTTTTCCACAACTTCATCTTGCCCACATATTGTACACAACACTAACACTATTTTGATGCACGTCACTGAAACATTTTGTCACACACACACTGTCACTTTGAGTCGGAAAGATCTGAAACAGAAGAAAAATACGTTAGAATTTATCACAAGTTTACATAGTCATGTGTTGAGGTAAGTTATTAGGTACTGTGGAGAAAATGGTCATCCCACGTCAATTTATCGTATTCATTTCATAAAACTGACAAAAAATGACATTCGATATCACAACTGTCAAAGGATGTTTTGTTTTCAAAGATGCTGACAGCATAAGTAATCTACTGTCTACTAAGTATCCACCAATATCTGACAAGGCTCTCTATAGACAGCTGGATCAAGGGCTTGATTCAGAAAGGCGTGCTCCTGGACACGGTTCGTATAGTAGCAGGGATGATTGCCGTTACCAAAAATATACCGGTAAAATTACCAAAACAGTAACGTTATGCTACTTTGAATATTAACGTTAAAAATAACGATAGGTTACAGGATTTACCGGTATTTAAATAGCGTTATTTATGGTGTTAATGGACGGCACGGTTGGCGCAGTTGTTGAGCGATCGACTGCTGCGCTGCGTGTCGCGGATTCGATCCCGCACTGAACAAATATTTGTATGGCCTACAGATAGTTGTTCCGGATCTGGCTGTTTGTGTATGTTAATTTAAATCTTTGTAAATGCACCCACGTTACATTAGAAATTCCTTGTGTGGGGCAATGTTTTATGTAAAGAAAAAAACGCAAAAAAACTAGCAATATCTGTTGCGACGTTGCCAAACCTACACACGCGTCGCGCGCCTTACTTTTGGCTCTTCTAATCGGAGAGACAACAGCTAGCATTTTTGCTAGCATTTCGACGATCGGTCAGATATTAACGAAAACGAGCCGATTCGCGCGCGCTGGTGTTCATAGCTTGTTTTGTTTCATAGACAAACGTCACACAAACATTGAGTACGCTAAACACATCTATCCATTTGTTGTTCTAATAATTATTTGTTTGTCTAAATCATCAATCGACATCGTTAGAAAAAGATAGACGCATAAATTACCGGTATAAGGATGGTAACTTTTACCGATACTAGTATTAGTAGTTACATAACAAACGTACTTACGGGTCCGGTATTCACATGGTTACTTTTTATCGTTAGCATAACGGTAATTGGTAACGTAATACAAAAAATAACGGTAATTCGGTTCCTTTCTCTGGAGCCCTGACCACTGGACCCTGCTCCTGGTGGGCTATATTTAAAAAAAAAACGGCATTTGTATTTAAATAAATAAGACGACCCACTGACCGATATAATATTATAAGTTAACACTTCATCTGCTGAACAAAACTTTACATTCAGAAAATCTCTCTCCCTATCTTTGGACACACAATAGTGTCTTCTTTATCCCAGGAAACCGGATAACGCTTGCTAACCTTCAATAAAATAGGGAAGACGCTAATTGAAACAGTGTTTTAGAAATTATCATCCCACGAATTTTCTAAATGCCAACTTAAGAAGACAGGTCATTTAACAGCGTAGACGTTTTAAGACAAGAGAAATAACCCAAATTGGTCATTATTAATTACAAAACCAATATCTCAAAGCGAAATAGACAAATTGCATCGGACGAACTAACAGTAATTGTTCTCCATGGCCACAGTATAAATATAACCAGTAAATCAACTGGGCCATTTAATTGTGAAGTCGACCGCTAGTGTGAGAATAAATAAAGCTTTTTGTTATGTCACCTGCTCAACGTATGTGATTGCCCTGATTTAATGCTAATTTAACTGTTACCAGAAGCATGCCTGACATTCGTCTAAACTTTTGCATGTGTCAATTTTTACAGAAAACAAATGACTATCAAGCCAAATAATTGTCGTGTACCTAATTGCAACACAAATTTTGCTAAAACTTTTGATAAGTTAAGTTAAGTAGGTCCACACAAAAGGAGTGAGCCTAATGCCAACCAACATTAGCCGGCCGCAAGTACAGAATCTGTGACAAACTCTTGAAGGAAAAACCTAAAGAGACTTTGAACGACCTGGGAAACGAACCCATGACCCCTCTGCAGTCGCGATTGCGACCACCAGACATCGCTGGAGACAATTTGTTCGTAGTTGAAATACTGTACCTATGCTAATTACTAATATGTCTATAATTTGTTCGTAGTTGAAATACTGTATGCTAATTACTAATATGTCTATAATTTGTTCGTAGTTGAAATACTGTATGCTAATTACTAATACGTCTATAATTTGTTCGTAGTTGAAATACTGTATGCTAATTACTAATATGTCTACTGTACCTTGTCCATCGTCACGGGTCACTACAGCCCGTCGATCAACAGACAACGACATGGTTCCTTGAATACAATGGAGCTCAGACGTATACTTTTTAATGATTTCGTCCTACATACTTCCATGAATATAAAATGACTTTGTAAATAATTATTCATAAATCAAAGAGTGATGAATGAGTGTAACGGAACTGGGAGTAAAGGTTGTACAGGGTCACATTGAATTAGTTGGTGAAACTTCATAATAATTATGTGATGGGTCAGTAACAAAAAAGAAAGTCACAGTTTTAAGTAACTTCACTTTTTGTGCCAGTAGCTCCATAATCAGCAGTCTCTTCTATATCTGACTACTGGCTGTCCGGCGCAACTTCGTTTGCGTCACATTTTCCCCGTTTTCGCAAAATTTTTCATTACTGCTCCACTCCTATTAGTTGTAGCGTGATGATATATAGCCTATAGCCTTCCTCGATAAATGGGCTATATACCACTGAACGAATTTTTCAAATCGGACCAGTAGTTTCGGAGCCTATTCAATACAAACAAACAAACAATCAAATCTTTCCTCTTTATAATATTAGTTTAGATAAAAAAATCTAAACTTAAAAAAAAAAGTTAACGTTAAGTTTTTTTTTTAAAGTCAGACTTTTCTTCAATTTTTTTTTTTTATATCGAACATTCCCCTCCCAGATTTTTTTCCTGTATCGTGGGTGCATTTACAAATATTTAAACCCACATACACAAAAAGCCAGACCTGGAACTTAAGTCGTACAAATATTTGTTCCGTGCAGTGAAAAAAGCTCGGAAGAAAACCCATCACGTGAATGAAGTGTTGCTAGCTAATTAAATATTATAGCAGATATAGTCTTTGTCAGTGCGCCATTTTGTGATTAGCCCGTCAACGGATATTACGGTTCAAATTTGATGAGCACTATCGAAGGTAAGCCAATACCTTTGTTTTGATACTGTTCGAGACACAGCCCATAAAGCTTATGATTGAAAGCTTGAAATTGTATGGTATTGACATGTGTTCCATGTTTGGAATTAAGTAGGTAGTCATTATATCAATCAACTAGCAATGTTGGCATTAACATAATTCACTTTGATCAAATGTAACAAATAATTTCCATCATCAGGATTGAATAAAGTGTTTAAATGATGAGTTGACATACAAGTGATGGTGATTTGCTTTAAAGGCGAAACGCACTGCGTTACTTTGTAAATTATTCCTAAGTTCTTTATGGAAGACCTGAGGGCCTAGACAAAGTGAAAGTCTATCAGGAATAACGCGATGAACAATCAGAAATGTATTGTAAACTACCGAAAAGCTAATGTCAATCAAGAATATCTTTAAAGAAATAAAAAAACGCTTTGAAATTGCTCCTTTTCGTAGGTCCTCTAACAATTAGTACACTACTTTTTGGAACATGGTTGTTGAAGAATCATGTACAACTAATGTTTTGGCTTCCACACAAATTATTATTCCTAAGCCACAATCTTTCATCCTGTCACTTTCACATAAGGAAAATACCATATTATATCTTCAAAGTTGAATGTACTTCGCTGTCATATAAACGTATGCCATATAATTGCCTGTTCATAATCCAAGGCTTCCTTCATTTTTTATGTATTTATGGGTAATCATACCCGATATGCTTTACTGTGAAGAGCCCACGCTTTCTTTTTTATTTATCCTACTTCGGGTGACTTGCAGAATCGAATGCCTTTGAGAAGTGTATTCTGATAGTGATGTGCACTATGTTGTCGATAGTTTGAAAACAATATTTTATATGAGATAGACTTATCAATTTAATTCAGTCCTGCAAGAGATTCAGTTTTGTGTATTTAAATACGCTTATTATCATATTTATTTATTTATTTAAACTTCATGTACACTAATAGTACATAGGCGCACTTAATGCCACAAGGCATTCTCTACCACTCAACCATTGGGTTAAAAAGGACGACATTGTGTTATGGTACAAAATAATATCATAATTATCATATATTACTAAACATGATTTTGTAGCATTATCTTGCAGCCAACAACCACAATATTAACCAAAAACAAAAAAAAAAAAACCATGTAACATCTGCATCAAACTCATTTTAACTCCTAACAAAAACACTTTGTTTCTGTTGGCACCGCTTTGGCACACGAGGCGCGGATCACATTTTTTTAAATCTATAACAATTTCGATAAAAAATATACCGAGTTATCGAGTCCCTATTCTTTCCGGACTTAGCGAAGTTGAACAAAGTAAAGCTGGAGATCAGTCGACTGTAACAATGCAGAATCATAGTGATGTACGAAAATATTCCCCCTACTTGCGAACCGTACAAGAATACTGTTCAACAACAATGATTTGTATAAGCCAGAATTATTAGCTATTAGACTTAATCGACGTGATATTTGCTTTTGGGTAATTGAAGGGAGAATGTATCATTGTTGTCTTTAAGACAATCAAAGCTCCAGAGAATGATTGACAGACTTCTATAGTAAAATTGAACGCGATCAGCACATCAAAATCGCGTTCATGAAATGTCAGTGTTACAATTGTTATGGAATATTGACACCAGGGACTCAAACTGTAACCGTAATAAGTATTTTTAACACTGTTTTTTAAAACGGTTTTATAAGAAAAACATTTTTAAATGTAACAGATGCAATAATGTTACCGAATCAAACTGTAACCATTTATATACGTTAATATGTGTAACTGAAATAATAAATTATAGCTTTAGTACGCTGCGTTTACCTGTTACACTTATTAACTCTGTTAACAATTGTATATCTGTTACAGATATGTTATGGTTAAAAACACATGTAAAAGTGTTACATATTTGATTATGTTACAATTCAATGTGTAACACTTATAATTCTGTAACCTTTATGAAGGGTTTTTAAGTCCCTGATTGACACTGGCTGCCATTTCAACGTATACTTCTTACTAGGCCTCATCATCGTTTCACATCAGGCGAGTTGCAGCCAAACGCATATACAACATGTAACATAATTAAAGCACATCCTGAAAGTAGTTTGTTCAGAATCGTTTACTGAATCGATTTCTATCATTGTTGATATACGTTATTTTTTATCCCAAAAATAAATTAAAACTACGTTAATTACAGTTACAGTACATTAAAAAACAAATTATATTATATTAATTATATGTATTAATACAAATTCCGTAATTCTAAACAAAATGAAGAAAAAATAACCTTATTTCAAGGGAGTTAAAGTATTTACAAATATAGTTAAGCAAACTTTACGATTGTAATCGCACGCACACGCTAACAGGCACTGGAAAAAGGACAAAATTTTTGTTTTAATTTATTTCATTTCCTTTATTCATTTTATCTAGTTTTATGTTTATTAATTTAGATTTAGAAATTAATATTTAAAACTGATTGACATTATTTTTATAACAAATAATACACATTTTTATAATATACATGTTTTGAGTTGTCGAGTTTTTTTTTTTTGGGAATGGCATCTCGCAGTTCAACCTAGGAGGTTGTCGTCTGCTTAACCGGACTATCCTGTGGGTGCCTTAAGAGTAAGGCCTCCAGCCAGGTTGAGTGGTCGAGCTAGCAAGAGCCTTATTTATACCTACGTGTGCGACTGTGTGCGTTCGCGGATTTGTACTGTGCCCACAACGTTCTTCTAAATTCAGTGTATGTGTTAAGATTACCTATAAAACTATAATCTAATTGGGGTGTTTGAGGGTGTTCGTTAATTACGTTTTATGTTGTATACTGTTTGGGGTATGAGAAAACTCTTATCTATTTTAAAAAATCCTGATTGCGTTCACTTTTTTTGGTGAAATCTTCAACTCGACTTTCAATGACATCAGAAAAAACCGCTCTAAAAAGTGTATTTATTTAATATTAGAGTTACTACATTTAAATAATATTTTTAAACAGGCATTTCAATTTAAAAGGCACTCATCTTTTACAAACAAAATGTCGATAGACAGACTAACAAGCTTTATTACCTATATACAAACCAACGCAAATTATATTAAGGTCAATAAAATCAGACAAAGTCAACGACTATTCCACAAAGCCCAGTTATATTAAGTAACAAACCTTCTATTTCTATTTTATTTTACAATTCGCTAATTGTAACGTTCCATTAAAATAATAGCATTAACATTTTCAATTTCACTTTGTCTTGTTGGTTTAAAGTCAATCTAGATAATAGGCCCCCGTTTGTCTATGGATTTGTTCGACCAAATTAGTTTGAAATAAATGAATAACCTTTTCAATAAATAGGGTTTTGTTTGAAATACAATGAATAGAAAACAAAGCACGTTAACAAAAGACGCACGTCGGTACTGTTACACATTTTGATAGGTTTATTTTATCATTGGGTAGATATTTTGTTTTGGCAAATGATAAACCAAGTGAATAAATAATATTTTGACGAATGTAAATTAAATACTTTAATTCTAAACCGAGCGGGGTTAAATAATGTTTGCGAAAAATTTACTAAACTGGCGATAAATTATGAATGATTAAAAATCCTAAAATGAGCTACTAACAGTGGGAAACAGTTAATCTACGCTAGCAACTAGCAATTCCAAGTGGCCGGATCAAAAACTAAATCGAGCGACAAAAATACTGAGTGAACGAAAATAATAATAGGTGATAAAGAAAATGTATTTGTTAAAGGAGTGCGTTTTGCCAGATGTTAAATATGTATAATGTGATCTGCAAAATTGTCACTCAAATAGAAATTTGTTCACTTAAGAATTATTCTGCTGATCGTTCTGAATAACTTGTGCCTCAAATTCGTATGTTTAAGTAGCCGTTTTAAATATTTGTTTTCGCTCTCAGTGTTCGCTCACTTAGTATTTCAGTACGCCATGACAGCGTGATTTTGAATTTATAGTCGATCGTTTAAATACTACCCTTTTTTATTGGAACTGTAAAGGTCATAATTACACCGATATATCTATGGCAATCAAATTGCTGACTATCATTTTCAGTGTGATTAGAACCTCATTCACATAGTTATTAATCAACTAGCTGTGCTTTGTTCGCGTGGATCCCGGAACTTAACAATGTAAATTCAAATAACTTTTGATAGAGTGAACCGATTTCAATGAAACACAAACTAAACTTTACTTCAAGTTACGCGCAATTGTTGTGTATAAAAGTTATCTACATTTCTTTCGTACATTTTACGTGATGCACGAACAAATAAACAGACAAACCGACAAATAGACGAAAATTCGGAAAATGCTGGAAATGGGTTCTGTTGGTTGTCCTTTTACACCCTTTTTTTGAAATATTTTGATGTACAAAAATGACTTTTCAACAGATTTATTATATGTATAGATATAGATATTTGTTAGTTTTGTCCTTCTCACGCTCGCTGTACTTAATGGTCTCTTGGACGCTAAGCCTGGCTTTGTTCGCGGACGAATGGACCAAGGCAACATAACATAACATAACATCACGCCCGCAATCCCCGAAGGGTTAGGCAGAAGTGTATCTAATAGTTTGCCCACATTTTGCCAGTTATGTTTAAGTCCCATATAATAAGAAGGTGCCCCTTTTGCCATCAACCGGGCACAAATCCAGATTCCGTGGCTGCTATTGAGAATTTCCTGAACGATCTTGCTGTATTGTTAGTATTTAAGCCAAAATATATTCGTACTTGGTACATCATCATCTGCCTAGCCTTTTCCCAAACTATCTTGGGGACGGCTTCCAGTCTAACCGGATGCAGCTGAGTACCAGTATTCTACATGAAGCGACTGCCTATCTGACCTCCACAACCCAGTAACTGGGTAATACGATACCCCTTGGTAAGACTGGATGTCAGACTTTTAGCTTCTGACTACTCGTAACGACTGTCAAAGATCTACAAATAACAGCCGGGACCAACGGCTCAACGTGCTTTCCGAGGCACGGAGGAAACTCGAGATGTAATTATGGTCACCCATCCACAGACCAACCTCGGCAAGCACGGCTTAACCTTAAAGATCGACCTGGGTGGCTGTTATTATTTAGCCACGAGCTCCACGGGTACAATTGTAATTAATTTAGACGATTTTCCTGACTAACCAAGTTTTCTCAAACCAAAAGAACAAGAAAGGATAAAGGTTAGCATGTTACCTATACTAACCTTGTTTAGAAAGAAGATAAAATACGTAGCCATAGCATGAACATAAACATATTATTTTTTTTAAACTACGCCCCATTCTATAAATTTCTCCTGTATCGTGGGTGCGTTTACAAACATTTGAACCGACATACACAAACAGGCAGACCCGGAACAACTTCCGTGCGGGGATCGAACCGGCGACACGCAGCGCAGCAGTCGATCGCTCAACCACTGCGCCAACCATGCCGTCAAACTTTAACGTTCCCACTGCTGGGACGCAAGTCTCCATCTATATACATGCATAAACTCACGACTTTTCCAATGTCGGTACGCAGAAACCACAAACAACAACACCACAACCTTTTGCCTCGTCCACGTTCATACATCTGATCAGTGAGAGGAAAAAATAACAGAGTGCCTACCTTTAATCCATCACACACGCTAACGTGCACCAAACTAGGTACAAATGTAACGAGTTCTAACAACGTAACCCAAGTTAGAGAGACTAGGGGTAATCAGTTAACTGGCGCCGTCTCGTTACAGGGGTCGCGCGGTCAACCAGATTAGCGTTGCCGGGCAACAGACCTCTATTGTGACTCGTGGGTTGGGTTCCGTAGTAAAATCTTGAAAAATGTGTCCGGGTCAGAGTGAATGCGGAAGTTGAGGTGTTGTGGCGTAGTTTGGGAGGAGCCTATTTCCAGCATTAGACTGCGAACGGTGAAGGAAAACATCGTGAGGAAACCGGAATGTCCTAGAACTAAAAATTCAAAGACATGTGACATCTACCAACCCGCACTGGGCCCGCGTGGTGGATTACAAACTACTACCTCTCATAGAGCGGAGGCCTGTGTCGTAGCAGTGGGAACATTATAGGCTGATGATGATGATGATGAGTCTGCGATAAGCTGTATTGATTAGGAAATCAAAGAACTCAAATCATTACAGCAAGTCCATCTGTCCACTACTGTAATTTTACGCATTCCTTTTCTTGGTCGACAAAGTTAAATCACCAGGAGGCCGATGCTTACATGCCACTTTCGCTTTTGATACGTATAATAAGAGGCATTATTGGGTAAAAAGGAGGTGATTGCGGAGATGACGAGTAATAGAGAAGTATGAAAGAAGAAGACATGCAGAGCCGACCCCGAATAAATTGGGATAAGGACAGGAGTATGATGATGATGATGATCATCATATAAGAGTACCACAAAAACCTCCAATTTACCGTTTTTTCTTAGAGAATTACTTCGAAATACTAACTTATTTTTCTGGCTGATTAAAACTGCGTTAAAATATTCATCCCGACTACGGAACTCCTCGCTCAGCGTAGTCCGACGCTCTTGACCGGGTTTTCTATTATTATTTTAATTATGAAGGTCTCTAGATTAAAGGACAAAAAAGGAAGTTGGCCAAGCGAGTGGATTGTTAGTCGAAAACTAAATTGTGGTTATTAGCGATGAAAATGGAACAAGTTGGTAAGCTGAGAAATTTGTAGTTGGCTTTTCAGTTCTGTGGGGCTAAAATTGTGAATTTGGTTTGGAAATAGTTGGGCGATTTCAGGTGTTTTGCAGCTTTATTTGTTAGGCTCGTTATGGTGTCATAATCATCATCATCATTTCAGCCAAAAAGACGTCCACTGTTGGACATAGGCCTCCCCCAAGTGTCAGCACATTGACACTTTGGGGGGTTTTGCCATAATCGCCACGCTTGGCAGGCGGGTTGGCGATCGCAGTACGGTTGTTACAAAAGCACAGAGAACGCTGGTGCTATTCTTTACGTCCGACACCATACAAAACGTTATGGTGTCGTACGTAAAGAATAGCACCATCTGATATCTTCCTGTGGGTGTCGTAAGAGGCGATTAAGGGATTTGCCACAGAATGGGCAGCAGCGTCCTCTGTTCTTTTGCAACAACCGTACTGCGATCGCCAATGGGCTGAAATGATGAATAATGATGATTTTTCAGACAGTCCTGTGGATAACTGTTTTATTGACTGACAGATAGAACATACCCTAAACAATTGAAAATAGAATATACGCATGGTAGACCAGGGTCGATAATTTTTAAAACCAAAAAAAATAATAGTAGGATGAAACCCATTAGAAAAGGAGAGGAATATTACAAAAATAAAAGGAAAAATAATTTACGGGCGATCTGAGGTCGGGAAGGGGATGGGGGTGAGTTTTTAAGGGTAAAAAACGGTTTTTCTCGATTTCCGGCAAAACTAAAAGTCCTATCGAAAAAACTCAAATGGCAAAGTTGTAGGTAATAAAAAGATCTAAAACTTTTGTATTTACACTTTTTTCACATAACCTCAAAATTTATGTGAAAAATCCAAAAAACCAAGTTTTTGGTTTTTTATTTTTATCTTTTACAAAATATATTTTTTTTTAACGAAATTTGGTGAAAACTTACCTTTTTATGTCCCAAATACGCTGTAATTTATTTGATTAAAAATATTTATTTTTTCACCTTATTTTGAATTAATATCGAAAAAACACCCTAATTTTCAATCGAAAATTCACCCGTCAAAATATCAGCTTTTTTCAAAAAGTTGGTATGGTTTCTGTTCATTGAAATCTCTACTTTCCGATGGTGAAAAAAAATATATATGTTACTATAGTAAATCTTCTCAGAAAATGCAAAAAATCAAAAAAATCTCGAATTCGAAAGCTTTTTTTTAGTTATTATAATTTCATCTAAAAAATGTGATTGCTGCAATTTGTTTCAATTAAAATGTTGATTTATTTAATGCTAATTACATTTACGTCATAGAAAATCTCATTATATATAAATATAAATGTAAATCGTACTATTAAATGTAGATGCTTTATTCTGATTACGTTATTCATTACAATATTTTTAAACACATTAATCTTATCATTTATTAATACCTTATCTTCAATTCTAATCACTTATCCATTAGTTTTTGTCTTTTTGATGGCATTTCTTCATCGTTAGATTCGTCAAACATCTCCGATTCTAGTAGATCTTCGAAATCTTCATGACTATCACCTTCTTCCTCTCCTCAAACTTGGTTGGGTAACGAACTAACAGCAACAGATTGGGGCTGGAAGCAATTTCAACGTGGAATTATGCCCAAATTTACACAAAAAGAATTAATTCCGGAAATATTGCTCAAAACTATTTGCTGCAGCTGTGAAACTGGATGTAACAGTTTAAAATGTGGTTGCCGAAAACATGGTTTAAAATGCACAAATTTATGTTCAAACTGTCATGGTTCTGAAAATTGCTCCAATATTGAAGAAGAAACCTACGAGGAAGTTAATGATTCAGAAGAAATTGTGGAAGAAGAACCAACGCAGTCTGGAAATAATGTTGGAGAGGAAGAAGGTGATAGTCATGAAGATTTCGAAGATCTACTAGAATCGGAGATGTTTGACGAATCTAACGAAGAAGTAATGCCATCAAAAAGACAAAAACTAATGGATAAGTGATTAGAATTGAAGATAAGGTATTTATAAATGATAAGATTAATGTGTTTAAAAATATTGTAATGAATAACGTAATCAGAATGAAGCATCTACATTTAATAGTACGATTTACATTTATATTTATATATAATGAGATTTTCTATGACATAAATGTAATTAGCATTAAATAAATCAACTTTTTAATTGAAACAAATTGCAGCAATCATATTTTTTAGATGAAATTATAATAACTAAAAAAAAGCTTTTGAATTCGAGATTTTTTTGATGTTTTGCATTTTCTGAGAACATTTACTATAGTAACATATATATTTTTTTTCACCATCGGAAAGTAGAGATTTCAACGAACAGAAACCATACCAACTTTTTGAAAAAAGCTGATATTTTGACGGGTGAATTTTCGATTGAAAATTAGGGTGTTTTTTCGATATTAATTCAAAATAAGGTGAAAAAATAAATATTTTTAATCAAATAAATTACAGCGTATTTGGGACATAAAAAGGTAAGTTTTCACCAAATTTCGTTAAAAAAAAATATATTTTGTAAAAGATAAAAATAAAAAACCAAAAACTTGGTTTTTTGGATTTTTCACATAAATTTTGAGGTTATGTGAAAAAAGTGTAAATACAAAAGTTTTAGATCTTTTTATTACCTACAACTTTGCCATTTGAGTTTTTTCGATAGGACTTTTAGTTTTGCCGGAAATCGAGAAAAACCGTTTTTTACCCTTAAAAACTCACCCCCATCCCCTTCCCGACCTCAGATCGCCCGTAAATTATTTTTCCTTTAATTTTTATAATATTTCCCTCCTTTTCCAATGGGTTTCATCCTACTATTATTTTTTTTCACTTTTTAATATTTTTAAAGGCTTCTACCCTGGTCTATGGGTTTACCATTAGATTATATATTAACTATTAAGGTAACTTTATCCTTGCTCCTCATATTATATGTACAAAGTTTTATATTCTAATAAATCTATCTGAGCCCCGGTAGCCCAGTGGTGGCAGCCCCGACTTACGAGCAGTAAGCCGTGGGTTCAAACCCAGGCAGGCGCATTACTTTGTCATTTATTTCATAACCGCCGCTCTCAAAAATGGTGAAGGAAAACATCGTGAGGAAACCAGCATGTTCTTGGACTAAAAATTCGAAGACATGTGACATCTACCAACCCGCACTGGCCCCACGTGGTGGATTAAAGCCCACTCCTTCTCATAGAGAGGAGGCATGTGTCTCAGCAGTGGGAACATTATACGCTGATGATGATGATCTATCAATTACACTCTCTAATCCCCATAACATTTCCAAGAATTTTGGTTAGCAACGTCTCAAGACGATACATAGATAGACATAGACGCAAAACACGGTTAGTAACTCAAGTCGAGGTAAAAACGAAACTTATAATTGCCCGTTGAGACAAATTTGAAAAGTTGTACGAAGTTTCTAAAACGCATCTGTTAACTTGAAACATTAAAAGCAGATGATGGAACGTTTGGATCGAGGTTTCGGTATAAAATTATTATAATTGGAAAGGTGTTTTCCTTAATATTTTCGGCTAAAAATAGATTTGTTACCTTACCTTATTTACCCCAGGGTTTTCGTCCTTTATTATGCTGTAGATTCAAATTATTCATTCTCTTTAATATTGAGTAGTCTCATTGCTATAAATAGTTACCAACTTATCGCTTTAGTCTATTTCTATCAATTCTAAGGCATTGAAAAACATTAAGATGGAACTAGTGAAATTAAATTAAATAGTAAACGCTTCACTGAGACCCACTTTATAGTCCATTTATTGCAAGCAAACCTCTTTTTCTAGCAGCTCGTAATCCTCCAAGTGTAATTTTACGATCTGAACATAAATTACTTACACTTTTAAGTCTCAATTTACCACTGCTAAAACTGCGGGCTACAATATTTCAATTAAAAGCTTTATGAATGGTAATAATTGAAGAAAATTAAGTCATCATTATAATAAGAGATATAAAAAAAAAGTAACAGCTATATAAAAGAGGCTCCGTAATAAAAGCACAACAATTAATGTTTCACTTGACGGCAGATAAAGCGGTATTAGCACCGCCAGGGGGCGCTTATGCCGAAAATTTAATGATTTTCACGCTAATCGTCCCGCACTGTCAGTTTACGATTACCCATATTAACGTACCCACATACTGAACGAGAACGATAAAGAATTTGTTGGGATGAAAGAGGCTTTTTTGAGAATTTAAGCATAGGTATAGAAATAGTGTAAAGGTATACATCTAGATTTATATTATGGATAAAATGCTGCTTCAATTTAGACTAACCTTTTAAATGGTTTCAGAGATATGTATAACAAGCAGTGATAGCTTAGTGATGTGACCGTCGGACTGCCAAGTCATCGGTCACGATTTCGAACCCAAGATATGCACCTCGGATTTTTCGGATTCATGTGCGTATTGTATAATTATCATTAGCTTCGGTGAAGAAAAACATCGTGAGGAAACCAGCATGCCTGAGAGATATTTATCGACGGCTTGTAAAGCTAAGTCAGAGGCCGATGAGCAGCATAATAACTCTGACACCAGGTTCTACACTTTAAAACAAAAAAAAAGAGATATAATGTACTACTACGTAGTACCTACTACACCGTACTACTACGTGCTAACGTACTATAACGTACGTAAATTTTGTAATGTAGTCAAAGAAAGCTTTCTTGGAACTTATTACAAGACTGACACAAAAGACGAGTTAATTCGTGTTAATACCAACAGTGAATGGGCCAAGACAAGAGTTTGTCAAACCGAAACAGACGCGTAAAATAAACTTGTAAATAACAAGCATATGTAATTAAAACTAGACTGTTGGCAAATAAACCAAGTTTTTCCGCTACTTCCAAATAAAATGGGGAGAAACCGCCAAAAAAAAACTTATTTATAAACTTTACATCCCCGAGAATTCTCGGGATAATTAAAATGGTTATTACGTGTCGTTTATTCTGAAAGGACCCTCATACATTATGAGGATTACCGTTTACGTTATAATTAGGTAAACACACTGAACTGGCAAATTACTGAGTAATTTGTTTATATTTCGTAGAATATTATTCATGTGTAACACCTGGGTTGTGGAGCTAGAATAATACCTTCAGACCGGGTGTTTGCGTGGTCACTAATCAGAACAGAGAACAAAATATTAAAAAAAACATACCGTCGAATTGATAACCTCCTCCTTTTTTGAAGTCGGTTAAAAAGAGTCTCTGCAGGTGACGATTCCATAAAACATACTTATAACGTCGATTGTTTGGGCATACAGCCTACCATGAAGCATTGTTGTTTAATCTTATTCCAGACTTGGCAAGAGATGGTGCTAGACCTCCTCTATAGCTCGGTCTCTTTCCCACACTGGAGTGACATTAACACAATACTGCTATAAGACGTCATGGTAGACCCTGGTAACAACTTACGCGAGTTAGCAAAGCTTTACCACGGCTTTATACAAGACCCACATTCTTCATGCATTGGCATGAAGAATGTAGGTTTTAGGGCCGAGTGAAAAAGACAATAAACGAAAATAAACAACAAACAAACAACGTAGACGATAATATGTGATTTGAGCACTGGTTTTACAAACATGACTTGGCCCAGATACTACTAATCGTCTTACCCATTTATAATATAATTTATTAACATTAGTTTATTGTGTTAGTTAGAATACTTATTTAGTAAGTTTGTCTACGTATTTGGTTCCGAAACACTTTTTTCATCGTCTGTATCTAGTAAAAAATATTTTTATTTCGGCGAAATCAACTATAAAAACTTAATTTAAAATCGGGGGCTTCCACCACGGGGGCAAAACACACCGGGGGCGTAACCCACGGACCCGTTTGTTAATGTAATGATCCTCTCTTATATTAACTATAACAACATTATTCTAAAGCATACGATATAGAGGTAATTATTTCAATGCAAATATACTATACCAAGATAGTTAGCGAGGTCGTTTCAAATCCTGGAAACCAGAGTGAAATTGCTAGTTAAGAAGACATTTGCTTCAACAATCCCATCCACGTTAACAAAAACAGACTCAAAAAGAGAGAAGATAAGGTTGAATGTGTGTTGAAAAACGTTAATTCTGGATTCTGTTAATTGTAACAAATCGTTTGACATCAAACTTAGTGATTCATGTGTTGGAATAGAGCCAGTATAAACTGTGATTCAAAATTACTGAAAGTTGAACTTGTAAGAGCAATTTATACTGTAGTTTTATTAAAATATTTGAAGGATTTATGAAAGTTAATAACATGCCAGTGACGAAGTATGGAGAAAATACGATTAGCTGAACCTTCTGCACGAAGAAGAAGAAGAATTACTACATCACACACACACACACACTACACACACACACACCAATACACCACCACCACCTGTATTCCTTCCAATAAAGAATTTGAGTTTGAGTTTACTATCACCATAAGAAAACTAGAAAGCCAAGTAAGATCTCGCAGTTTGTGTGGTTCAAATGTGTGTACCGTCATACTAATGACTGCACTAAAGTTTCCTCCACGTCAACTTACCAACAAATATGAAATAAGCTTAAGATTTATTCTAAGTACCTTTTCCACACTAATTCCAAAGTGAGTAACGAGTCTTGTTAACTCCCATTCAAATATAGCCCGCGTTAGTTAAAACGCGTCGTATAAACTGTTCCACAGAAAACTAACGACCCTGGATGAGGCCAGGGGACGGTTTAAACAAAGCCAAATAGATATATGGGTGACGACCTCAATTTACGACGACGGTGAAATTGTGAATGGCTAAACAACCTGTATTATGGTGGCGAACAATAAATAACAACTTGAAGGAAAAAGATAATTTAACTGAGTTTTAATGCTTTTGTCATTTTTGACAAAATACTTTGCTACGTAGTGAATATTGCACTCCTGGATTAGAATTAAAAATCAAGTTAAGTACAGGTTTACAGCGAGCGAGCAATAAGAATTGCAAGATAAGAAAGTGCAAGAAAATTTTTAAAGGAGAAAAGTATCGAAATCAACAAAATATTTATTGAAGTATGGTGTCATACCTAAGAGCGATGAATATAAATATTGATGGACGAAGAGAAAGATATTAAAGATACATTGTGTGAGGAATGATATGAAAGAAAGAGTAGTAAAAGATAACAGGACTGATGATAGAGGAGAAGAAGGTCTTTCACCGACCGACGTCCCCAAGTATGCAGATCATTATCATACCTAACAACAAAACATAAAAACTATTTACACCCATTACAAACCCAAAAGATGACATTAAACATAACCCTCACAAACATAACCACCGTTGTGTTACATTTCAAAATCCGTCCATTTGAGTAGAGGATAATGTAACAAGTCACTTAACGAAATGATCGGATTATGTTTCATTGACAGCACAGTGGATGATTCATGTTTGGCTGGCAACTGGCCAAACGGTGCGCTTAAATAGACGAGACGAGACTGTACTAGATTAGTTGTGTTGTAGAGAAAGTTAGTGCCACTGCAAATACTGCAGAGACAGTCATACACTTTGAGTTTGGTGATATTACGACTGTAAATTGTAATACAGAACTCGGTAGAGTAACTGGAACCTTTGCTAAAGTGTTAGTGACTGTTACGTTGTGTACTAAGGAAAATGAAGTCAGGAATGTTTTGATTATGAATTTAGATGGGTTCAAATTCCTGCAAGTAGCTACTGCAGACAGTCATACACTAGTTTTTTTGGTAAATTGGTGATTTCCGGTGTATAATGATTGTAAATTGAACCTGAGAACTCTGTACAATAACTAAAATCAGAGTCGCTGTGAGTCGTTGTTTTTTATTTGATACCCATGTCATGAGAATGCATAAAAACGGAGTGCCAGCAGAAGTGAAAATTTGAATATTAACTTGTGCCTTTTGCGATATTTTGGAATGGTTAGGGAATAATTTTGCACTAATTGCTTTAATTATTATTTAATTAGTATTTAAAGTACTATCATTTATGTGGTAAAATACAATATTCATTTATTGCGCTATCGTACACAAACATGACAATTTATATTACATTAAAAATTTAACACTTCAGAAATATTACAATCCGTCTTACGAATTTTACCTCTTTGGAGAAACCGAAGGTTTTGTTGGTGCATAAGACAATTTTCCAGTTTTGGAAACCCAAGCTCAATGACAGATATCATAAAGTTCAAATTCCTTCGTAACCCAATCCGTATTCCGTCTTACGAATTTTCGATCAAGACATTACTGACTCGAGTTTAACATTTTTTTACCCATCATAAAAGTACACAAACCCGCTAAAAAAGTTTTCACTTCAAAAATAACTAGTCCGTAATCTTTGGGAGTTCGCCATATTGGATTTAGAAAGACGTCACTTAGTTTCCGGGCATTGTCATCCAAACTAAACATGAATGCATCAGTTCAATCGAAAGCTAGGAAGTGTGCCAGATTTGTCATCTAAGATTGTTTCGCATAGTGACAGGTGAAGTTAATAAAAGCGTGTTACAAAGGAAGAATGTTTACCAAACATTTGATCCTTGGAAATGAGTAGAAATCCTAGTGTTTCAGTACAGTTGTATAATCTGAAACCACCCCACGTGCAGTAGTAACGCGTTTCGTTAATGATCACATTATGCATAAGTAGCAAGTAGTAGTGTTGCTCACGTAGTGTGTATCTGAGCTGAATGGAACTGTTTGTTGTAGAGGATACTGGTTTTTATTTACATTTATGTCAGAGTATAGTTTGGGGTGCAGTGGGATCTAGAATGAGCGTGGTAATCTTTGTCTGGTTCAATATGTAGTGCAATTTGTGTGAGGACATCATAACGTCACGCTTGTAATTCCCGAAGGGTTATACAGAAGTGTACCTAATAGTAAGTACACCCACACTACGCCAGTTATGTCTCAATTCAATGGGGGCGAGCCTATTACCATCTACCGGGCACAAATCCAGACTCCGTGGCAGCCTACTGAGCAATTCTTGACCTGGGAATCGAACTATAGACCCCGTGCTCAGCAGTCGCGGTTGCAACCACTACAACAACGAGACAGTCACTACAGGGTTGTCCAGTTACAGTTATTAAGCTGATTTTAGACTACGCTATACTATATAGTATAGCAAAAAAGGACCTAACCTAGTAAGCCAATAATATATAGTACAGTACAGTGTGAACGTGTCCCTAACAATGTATGATGCTTGACATTGTTGTGCTATGAGCTATATACTATATGCTATTATATTATAGCGTAGTCTGAAACCAGCTTTATTCCTTGTCGCAAGACTGTAGCTTCTTCATTTTGTATTTGACGTCAATAATGGTGCCTGTGATGTCTTTAAAATAATTGATGTTCTTTGAGTTTTACTTTTGGGCCATCTTAAATTCATTTATGGTTAAAATACAGGTTACTGTTATATCAAACCCCGATTAATAACCCAAGAAGTCTGACCTAAAAACATGTGTGCATTAACACTGCATTTCCTACGCTGCAACAACTAAATTACGTCCATACTTACACTTCTGCTGGCCTCAAAACCGAAGTCAACCGTAACAATAACAAAGCACATAAACCCACCTCACCTAACATCCATTATTCACTTTTTATCAATTTTATTACATCACATAAAACGTTTTAGCCAACAGATTTCTCTCGGTAAACAATCGATTAAAATAAATCATTTGCCGTCGGCCGCGGCATTCCTCAGGCAGTGTGCGGTCGCGTCGAAAAATATTTTGATTGCGAAAATTCTGCACCGATTTTGCAGTCTCTGGAATTTACTTCATTTAGTAGACCTTTTTCATAAAAACTTCACTCTTTGATAGTTCTTGTGAGAACATTTGGGAATTTAGTTTTGAAGTTTGATTTAGTTTAGAATTTATTGTTATCTTATACGAGTAGACTATCATTTTGTAATTCAACAATATAGACAACAGTAGTTCAGTATTTATAAAAAAATTATTTAATTATACGTTTTTTTTCAGTAGCATCCATGAAGTCTCGATTTGTGCCAGATTGATGGTAATAGGGTCGCCCTTTATTACATAGAGATAAACTATTAAATGATTCTAGCTCTGTATGATATCGGACGTAAAGAATAGCACCATCCCATATCTTCCCGTGGGTGTCGTAAGAGGCGACTAAAGGATTTGCCAGAGAATGGGCAGCAGTGTTCTCTGTGCCTTTGTAACAACCGTTCTGCGATCGCCAACCCGCCTGCCAAGCGTGGCGATTATGGCAAAACCCCCCAAAATGTCAATGTGGCGACACTTGGGGGAGGCCTATGTCCAGCAGTGGACGTCTTTTGGGCTGAACTGACAATGATTTATTTATTTATTTAGGTAAGCCTACAATTGTTTACACTAAACATTTCATTTAAGGTACACAAAATACATTTATAAGTGCAACAATTACTTACAGGCTAACACCACATGCACTGTTTTATTTAAATAATGTTATAAATTTTCCTAATTGCAATTTATTGTGAATTAAAATTAAATAATAGATAAAATTGTAAAAATGAAGCATAAATCCAGCAATGTAACCAACAAGATAATATAATTAAATTAATGGCGTTATTTTGATGTGGGATAAAATAATAAAGCAATAACATATAAATTAATTAAATTAGACTAAGATTAAATATTAGGTTTACATTAGAAATAATTAATAAAAACATAAAAAATCATGTCAAACAGGCATATAAATTAGATTAACAAATTAAATTAACAACTTAAATTTAAAAATTATATCAACAAACTAAATTAACAAATTGGTAATTGATATTATGTCTTAATACTATACTTATGGAAAATGCGAATAGTGTTGAATAATCAATTTACAGAATTTTCCTATCCTATCGTTGTGAACATCGATCAGGTCACTGCAGCTGTTTAGGATTTTACACATTCGCGGTATTGGAGAGTTAGCACCTAGAACAGTCCTACGCAAAGGTGGGTAAAGCGGAGTGATGGGATTACGAGGATAGCGTGTTGGGGCACGAAACTTGAGGAGACCCAGTATGTGTGGACAGTCTATTTGGTTTCTGAGGAGTTTGTATAAAAACAGGGCATCCATAACTTCTCTACGAGTCGATAACGATAGCATCTTGAAAGTTTGCAGACGGGACACATAGGAGGGCAGCTGCTTGCTTTTCCCCTTGGAAAAAGCAAGGTGCCATAGGAATCGTTTCTGGACCCTTTCTAAAAGAAGTTTATGAGTGGCGTAATGTGGTCTCCATACGACACTACAATACTCTAGTATGCTCCGGACAAGGCTATTATATAGTAAAACTTTAGTGCCGACCTGTTTGAAGCCCTTGGTATTGCGTAGTACAAAACCTAACATTTTGGAAGCTTTTTTAGTAGTATTTTCGATGTGGGGGATAAAAGTGACCTTCTTGTCAAACAGCACTCCTAGATCCCTTATAGTGTATACTTCATGAATTTTTCGTTTATCTATAAAGTAACTAGAATGGATGGGGTGAACTTTCCTGAAAATGACAGGTGGTAGCATTTATCGAAGTTCAATTCCATTTTGTTATTCTTACACCATTCAATTACTTTGTTCAGATCATCCTGCAGAAGCTCGATATCATTTGATGACTCGATCTTTCTGGCAAACTTTAAATCATCTGCGTACAAAAAACACTCTGAAAAATGCAAGCAGTAGGGAAGATCGTTTATAAAAATTATAAATAATATAGGGGCCAAGTGGGAACCCTGTGGGGCTCCGGAAGTCATGCGATAGTTGATGGTAGATCGAAAACCATTTACCACAACATAAAATTGACGGTTAGCAAGGTATGACTCCAACCACTTCAGCAAGGGTCCCGTGACACCATATGTTTCCAGTTTTTTTATCAGTATGGAGTGGGAGATTTTATCAAACGCCTTACTGAAATCGGTGTATATCACATCAAACTGCTTATTCGAGTCAATAGTTTATATTAGGGATTCTGTGAAAGACATTAAGTTGGTGACAGTAGACCTTGACGCTACAAAGCCATGTTGTTGGTCGCACAGATAAGCCTTAAAATATTGTTGGATATGGGGACAGATCATTGACTCGAATACCTTGGCAAAAGTGGAGAGAATCGCAATGGGTCGATAGTTTGAGATAGTTTCTTTTTCATCCGATTTGTGTACTGGGACGATTTTGGCTTTTTTCCACTCTGATGGAAAAGTTCCGGTGGCTAATGACATCTTATATAGCTTTAACAGCGGGGAGACCAAAACCGGCGCACAGGCAGAAACAAACAGTGGTGGAATTCCGTCAGGTCCTGCTCCTTTCCGAGTGTTTAAAGATTGCAGTTTCCTGAGCAAAGAATCCACATCCAGGTCTGGGGTTGTTAAGCACTGGCTATTACTTTCAAGTGAACTAAGATAGCTTGAGTTATTTTTAAATTCTGTGTTATTTTCTGAGGTGTAAACAGAGGAGAAATAATTCCCAAAAAGGTCACAGATAGTCGAGCCATTAGACGTTGTGGTCTGTCCGTCAGTCATTGTCTTTGGATAGACACTAGTTCCTCCGCGCTTCGTCTTCACGTGATTCCAAAATAGTTTGGGATTTTCTTTGATTTGTGATTCTAGGTTATTCATAAAAAGACTGTATAAATTTTTAGCTAAATTTTGACAACGTTTTGCTATCATTTTAAGTTCTATTTCATCTCGTGGGTTTTTGTACATCTTGAAACGCAATCTTAGCTTGTTTTTTTCTTTGAGTGTTTTTATAATTGATTTATCAAACCATGGAGGATAACGACTGGACATTGGCTTACAGTTTGGAATAAATTTATTTATGGCCGTGTTTAAGACGTCATAGAATACCTTAACCATGCCATCTACATCATTATTTTGACTTGCAAATAGTTGTTCCCAGTTTTGTTCGTTAAGATAGGATTTAATTTCATCATAATTAGCTTTGTGGAAGTTTTTCCTCGTGTTATGATGATTGTAAGGCAGACTATTTTCTTTTAATAATGAAAGAGTAAGATCAAGCGGGGGATGGAGCTTATCAACAGTAGTTAAAGAGATAGTGGATTCACTCACTATGCAAGAAGGTAATGTGGATACAACTAGGTCCAAAGTACGCCCAGAACTGTTTTTAACAAGATTGTGCTGTTTTAGCTTATTAATATCCATGAACTCTAACAGTCTTTGACATGTGTTGGGAAGTGAACTGTTAATTGCACCTGGGGTCCAGTCTATTATACCCAAGTTAAAGTCCCCTACTATACAGGTTAGGATGTTTGTTGTTTCAAACACGATATTACAGTGTTCGATGAAATGTTCCATTGTTGAGAGACATACTGGTGGGGGGAGGTAGACTGCACAGAGAGCTAGTTGTCGAGTAGTCGAAATATCGATAGTGACCCAAAGATCTTCACAACTACTCTGCCATTTTTCATTACGTTTTGAGTTGATTTTTGTTGAAACTGCTATTAGAACTCCACCTCCGTCTTTATTGGGGTGAAAGCCACTTGTTTCCCTATCTCTTCTGTAGACAACATATCTACTATCAAAAAGCTCACTGCTGAGTATACTACTATTTGCCAAGTTTCGGTTAATATTAAAACATCATAGTTTTTACAGCAAAGGTTACAATAAAAAGTGTTGGTTTTTGTTCTCAAGCCTCTACAATTTTGGTAATAGATACTTAAATTGTTGAATTTTACATTAAATAAGTCCTATGACATGCTTATAACTACATTGCGGATACTATATGATTTTACTCGGGCTACTCATGCTCTTGATTAATATGTATTCCGCGCCTTCAACTTTCCTCACAAATATTTTACCGTTCCTGACCCATACGTATTTGTAGCTCATTTCCTTAGCTTTAATCCTGGCCGCTGCGTGAAGTGTTTTGTTCGCCGGAGACAGGTGCTCCGCCACATAGACAGGTGACTTGTTGCCGGTGTGTCCCAGGTGGGTACAGTTTAGTTTTCCTTTTGAGTTATTTTGATTAAACTTACTTACAGATGCCAGAAGTTGATCGCGCAACCTTGGAGATGCCAATTGAACAACCAAAGATCTGGGGCGGTTACTGGACGGGTTGGTTTTTGCAATTCGCGTACAATGAAATATATCTTTCTCCTGAATATCACAATTGACCACCTGGCCGAGTTAAGTGATAATTGAGTACACATTCTCATTCTTGCTTTCAGGCATACATTGAACCTCCAAGTTATTCGATCTGGATTGCTGCTCCAAGTTATTAATGCGAAATTGAAGATTGGTTATAGATGTTTTCAGGTCCGCGTTTTCTAATTCTAGTTTCTGAATAAATTCGTTAGACGCCTTCTGGTTTCTCTCAAAATCCTCAAATTGATTATTAATGAACTGCATTGATTTAATCATTTCTTTCATTTCCGCTTTGACCGTTTCCAGTTCGTTATTCATTGTGCTGACCATTTTTTCGTTGAATTGGGTCAACATCTCACTAAATTCAGCTTTAATAATCTCCTGGATAATAGTCCGCAGTTCTATTATGATGAAAACATAACTGACAACGTAACATAACTCTTTTGGCTTTCCGCCTTTTGCCTTTAGGCAGAGGTGTGCCTAAGGCACCTCTGCCTAAATCTTCAGCGTGATGCTATGATTGTTTGTGTCAAAAAATACCAACCAATGTATGATATTTGAAGGGTTCTAATAAACCTATCAGATCGGTCTGAAATCAGTTAAATACAAACAATAATGAACATTAAAATTCCATTATAATTCAATGCTATTCAGTTCAGTTATTTCATATTTTGAGGTTCGATCGTTTTACTCGGAATTCATAATAATGCAGAATCATTTAACATTTTATTGCATATCGAAATTTTAATATTGCACCGGACAAATTTACTTTAATCATGTTCATTATTAATTCCTCTCATCTTTAATTATCCCTTATTTATTTCAATACAAATTACTAAATTACTTTCATTTTAAAATATTCATTTTATTTTATTTAAAAAAAATACAATTATAGCCCACCGGTATCGGGAACAGGGTCCAAGCTACCGGCGGTCAGCCTTTCTGAGAAAGGAAGCCGAGTCATGTTCAGGAGTACCAGTTTTTTGAATCAAACGCTTGATCCAGCTGCCTAACGAGAGGCTCATCAGGTATTGGTCAAGGTTTAATGATTGCCGAGTCCACATCCCACATGTCGACAACCTGGCGAGCTGAGAAAGCCTCGTGAAAGTTGAGAGAAGCAAATCAAATATCTTGACTTGGTGTCAAGATATTTGATTTGCTTCTCTCAACTTTCACGAGGCTTTCTCAGCTTTCGCGAGGTCGTTGATCTTTTGTTGTTATTATAGTATTATTACTAAAAATACTGATTCAGTAAAATACTAATGTGATCTTTTCCGAAAGCTAATGTATGCCTTTCGCTGTAAGAGATTAGAAGAAATACTTAAATAAAAATCTTAAGTTCGGTTGCTCATATACTTTACATATAAGCCTACACCGTTCCCAAAGCTAGGAAAAGGTCATTTTCAAAGCAATTTTTTTTTGCTAGGTTTAGAGAGAAGATCTTTTAGTAAAGCCTTACATTTCATAAATCCAAAAAAAAAATGCCTGCCTATAATTTTAATTTAACACAGTCTACTAAAGTATATAATCAAATGTAACCCAATTCCCCGCCATTTGTAGATCAAGATGAACAAAATATTTGACGTTAACAATAATTAAGATCGACCCTTATTCTAACCCTTTCATCGCTAATGATAATATGTATTAGGTTACAACGCTGTGGTATTCGGGTTGCGATGACAGAGGAATCAATATCGACGTGTAATAATAGTATCAATGATAGAAATACAAGTCTTAGTATAGAGGTGTCGGTCATGTAATATTGTAGATGACGATACCTAAATGTCACTATGACATAGTTGTTTGACGTGCCTTTGGGATAATTCTAGGGTAATTTAAAGTATATTATGTTAGTCAAGATAAAACGTGCAGGTCATCAAACCATATTGTCTTTGCTGCTTTAAGATGATTTCTTGCAATCGTTACGAACTAGCCACTTGAAAAGAGAAAATCTCTTTTGTCTTTAATTAATATGAAATATTTAACCGATCCCATGATTCATTGTGTGGTATAAAATACTAATATTTACAAATTTCAATTTACTTTCAAAAGCTAGCGTACCTTAGAACACGACTTTAAAAAAAAAACATTTACCCACGATAATTTAAAATTAAATCAAACTTTTAATTACATCATCTAACCCAAAAAAAATAAATTGCTTCACAATATCATAAAACAAACACTAATTAATTTATAAAATTTTATAACCCCAGTCAGCCATGACAGTTCACCTTTATCAGTCGCCACGCGACGTCACCATCTGTTTTCGTCACATCAAACGCGTTTACATTATTATAATTTATAATTACTTTCGAGTGGCGCCCTCCCACGAAGTTTATGTGTATTTATGGTCTCGTCGATAATTTTGGTTAGTAACTGAAAATGGATTTTAATATGATTTTGGGTGGTGTGTGGGTTTTGTGGCCGGTTTTAATTAAATTAGTAAGAACATTATATAACCAATTTCCTATGGTTTATAGTTTAAATAATGATTAAGATGCTACCTTTTTATTTAAACAATTACACGTCGACTTTGCGTTACATCCTCCGCCTTAACACAGTTAAAAAGTGGAGCTTTTTATTTTCCGTGTTACGGTACAGTTGGCGCAGTGGTTGTCTGCTCCGCTACGTGTCGCGGGTTGGATCCCCGCACGGAACAAATATGTGTATGGCCTACAGATAGCAGTCCGGGTCTGGCTGTTTGTGTGTGTAGCTGTGTGTTTGTGTGCGATACAGGACAAATTTCTAGTGAGGGGCAACGTATATAAAAAAGATAAAATACTAAACCAAAATGGCAACTTTCGTCACAAAAACTTATCTTTCTTCAGGAACACATCGTTTGACTACCGATGATATAAATCTCACTAGGTTCCCATTCTCATTTAAAGAGATTCATCTATTGCTCTTGCCAAACCTTACATTTTTTTACTTAACGTAATATCTTTTTCGACAAGAATCATTGAAAGGAACTTTTCCGAAATTAATTCAGCTATTGAGCAAGTTCAACCACAAAATATCCTCGATACCAATACATCGAAATAACAAAGCAATAACAATAGCTATTAGGTTATGAAAATCACTTCATTGTCATAATCAAACCGATACCACCCCTAATTCTGATAATGAATGAGAGACCCCCAAGATACTATCCGAATGTAATTTCCTCCTCGAATCGGATAGGATTATGTTTATGGTTATTAACATTTATTATGTTTGTGGTTAATTATTATCATTATTTAGTGGTGTTTGCAGTTGAAGGGTTAGTTGGTAATACTTGAGATATTGTGGTAACGATTAAATTAATGAGTTTAATTTGATTGTGGTACGGTATTGCAAAGGTAAGTTAATAAGTCTAAAGGCTCTTACCCGCCGCATCGGAATTACTTATGATATGTGCAGGCACCATGTTTAATTAGATTAAGAAAACAGACGTCGGCGATCCGTCAACGTCTTGTTACGCGCCACCTTCCTTGACAACAACCCAAGTCAATATGGCTACCCGCAACGACTTGACGTTCCGCCAGCGAGAATTGTAGACCGCTTCTCTCAAGTCTGTGGTCACAGTTTAGTTTGCAACGTGAATCATATGAAGCCTTTTTACAAAGGCGCCGACAAGTCTAATTGCTTACTTTTGCAATTCCGTACTATATACAAAAAGTTACGTCATACCTGTTGGTATGACGAAATTGGGAAAAAAAAATATTACGATTGTGAGTTTATAATATAATAATTCAGAGTCAAACGAGAACTTTCTTCATTCAAATTCAGTTGGATTTTTAATGATGATGTTTTAAAAACACGAACATCACCCTTCCATACTTTGGCTTACAAAAAAATGATAAAATTATACATAAAAACAGTTTCAACACATCAAAAAAAAAAAAAACACGGACGAAATAAAACATTTAATTAGGAGACAACGTGCTGTCGTCAGGGATAGGGGGCCAATCGTAGAACTGCAAGTAGTTTCATCATCATCATCATCATCAGCCTATAATGTTCCCACTGTTGGGACACAGGCCTCCTCTCTATGAGAAGGACTGGGCTGTAATCCACCACGCGGGACAGTGCGGGTTGGTAGATGTCACATGTCTTCGATTTTTTTGTTCTAGGACATGCCGGTTTCCTCACAATGTTTTCCTTCACCGTTTTTGAGAGCAGCGGTGATGAAATAAATTACACAAAGTAATGCGCCTGCCTCGGTTCGATCCCACGGCTTACTGCTCGTAAGTTTTGGCTGCCACCACTGGGCCACCGCTGCTTTCGATATACCATACTCTAGCAAATAAATATTTTTGATTTGATTTTATTTGAGGCTTTATCTAGCAGTGGGGTGACACAGGTTAACAGTATCAGGTATCAGGCTGGCTTTTACCATCAGCTAGAGGCTCGATGCCAACAGTCTCTTTGGCGCATTAGCAGCTGACAGCGTTGAAGAGCAGTTTTTTTATTTTTATTTAATTTAATTAAGTTAGTAAAAATACCTTTTTGATTTTGTTGTCTACCTATCTATTTATACACTTCAAGAATAAAGAATTATTATTTGGCAGAAATAATATTCTTGTTTTCTCTCGCGAGTTAAATAAAAGTGATGGATTGTCTTATTGAGTTTAAAAATGTAACCCTTTCTTTTACGCCCTTTCTTCTCACTGCAAATGGGTTATAAAATAATCTTATTTATATTTTAATATCATTTTATTACCGACTTAAATGACAAAGTTGCTTTTTAGGGTTCCGTACCCAAAGGGTCAATCGGGACCCTATTACTGAGACTTCGCTGTCCATCCATCCGTCCGTCCGTCTGTCACCAGGCTGTATCTCATGAACCGTGATAGTTAGCCAGTTGAAATGTTCACAGATTATGTATTTCTGTTGATGCTATAACAACATATACTAAAAACAGAATAAAATAAATATTTAAGGGGGGCTCCCATACAAAAAAGAGATTTTTTTGCTCGTTTTTTATAAAAAATAGTACGGAACCCTTCGTGTGCGAGTCCGACTCGCACTTGGCCGGTTTTGATATTTTTAGCTCCAAACTATTCTACAAAACAAAATTCGTAATGTATTCTGTCAACTTGTTAATGACCTCTTGATAAAATGTTTAAATGTCCTCAGATAACATAAGGCAGAAACAAATAATTTCATCACTATTTAACCCCTGATACCAGACACCATTCATCAGCCTAGCCTTTTCCCAACTATGTTGGGGTCGGCTTCCAGTCTAACCGGATGCAGCTGAATACCAGTATTTACATGGAGCGACTGCCTATCTGGCCTCCACAATCAAGTTAGTACTGGGTAATACGATAACCCTTAGTGAGACTGTTAGTCAGACTTTCTTGTCAACTTTCTGGCTACTGACTACCTGTAACGGCGCGTTCCCACCATGCAGTGACGATTAATTTATCGTTGGACGACTGTCGTGTCGACAGTCTGTCGTCACTGGAAAAAAAGTGGTGGACCAAGGTTAATCGTGTCGTCATTTAAGTGGACACCTCCATTTAAATACACAAGCCACGACGCTTTACACGACACGATAATCTGTCGGCACGACATAGTGGGAACGCGCCCTTACTCTGTAATGACAGCCGGGACCAACAGCTTCAAGTGCTTTCCGGTGCACGGAGGAAACTTGGTATGTAATGGGTGGTCACCCAGCCATGGACTAGCCTAGGCAAGCGCGGCTTAACCTGAAGATTGATCCATCATCATCATCATCAGCCTATAATGTTCCCACTGCTGGGAGACAGGCCTCATCTCTATGAGAGGGAGTGAGCTGTAAACCACCACGCTGGCCCAGTGCGGGTTGGTAGATGTCACATGTCTTCGAATTTTTAGTTCTAGGACATGCCGGTTTCCTCACGATGTTTTCCTTCACCGTTTTTGAGAGCAGCGGTGATGAAATAAATTACATAAAGTAATGCGCCTGTTTGGGTTCAAACACACCGCTTACTGCTCGTAAGTCGGGGCTGCGACCACTGGGCCACCGCTGCTCTCCTTGATCCGAGATTGATCCGAGTGGCTGTTATTATATAGCCACGAGATCTACTGATACCAGCCACCATTGTTGCCCACAAATTGACAGTTCACTAATAATTTCAACGTAATTACCAGTAGCGCTAATACGTTTCTCGATAGCTGATCTAATAAGCCCGTAAAGCGAACATAACATTACCAATATATCATATTGATGACTCCAGTAACTGCGTCAATAACCACGACAATGCAATTAGCTTCTCTAAACATACTTAATTAAGGTACATGTACACACTTCAGTCACGTCAACGAACATCATCATCATCTGCCAAGCCTTTTCCTAAATTATGTATGTCGGAGTTGGCTCTCAGTCTTACCGAATGCAACTAAATATTAGTATTTTACAAGGAGCGACTGCCTGTTCTGTACGGTGTCGGACGAAAGAATAGCATCATCCCATATCTACTCGTGGGTGTCGTAAGAGGCGACTAAGGGACTTTCCAGAGAATGGGCAGCAGTGTGTTCTCTGTGCTTTAGTAAAAACCGTACTGCGATCGCCAACCCGCCTGTCAAGCGTGGCAATTATGGCAAAAACCTTATTTACACTAGGGGGAGGCCTATGTCCAGCAGTGGACGTCTTACGGCTGAGATGATGATGATGATGACTGCCTATTGCAACTATGTAAGTTTGCGAAGTTCTTATTCAGTGTTCGCAACCAAGTTGCGGTTAAGAAAAAAGTTTTTTTGATTCGCAACTGGTTGCAAACAAGGAATAAACATTCTTAATTCGCATCTGGTTGCGAATCGCAGTTGCGAAAACGGCCGGAGGGGCCTGTCCAACTTCCACGCTTCGGTTCCGAGTTCCGTTATTGTCATACGAAATCGTGCTATCGGGATGAAAGCACGATTGCACGCATATATTTTTTGTAACTTTTTAGACCTATGTATCCTGCTTATGCGTATTAAGTTTAATTGAAATTGGTTTAGTCATTCCGGAAAATAAGGACTTGAAAGATTGTATGAAATGCCGTAAGGTGTAAACGCTCTTAAGGGAAGACACGGGCTCCTGCAAAGCAATTTCATCTATCGCAGGAGTCAGAGAATCCCACATACCGTGTTCAATGTTTTTTTGACATTTGGTTGCTCTCAATACACACATTCTTCCATCCTTAACATTGACATGATGTGTGTGTACGCACCTTTACTGCTATCAATTCAATTGAAATAGGTACATACATAATAGAATCTTGACTAAGCACTTACGGCTGTAGATCAAAGAGACATCATCAATTTGAGGTCTACTTTAATTAATGTACCATTAAGATGTACCCTAACGTTTGTACCAAAAACCGGAGTCCCAATTGACGGCATATAGGGGTCAATTGTTTGATACGATCGTAATGAAACTCTCGTAAGACTGGGAGTTTCATCTTTCCTCCCCAGTCAATAAGACAGATAATTCTTTGATTGTATCCGTGACGGAGGACTTAATTGTTCGACTTACTGCACTTGTTTAGCCATTAATATTATTAAATAACGTTGTAAGTTTATCAAGATATTAGTTTTTATTGTGTTAAAGGGATGATTTTATATTAATGGTTGTTGTCTGTGGGGTGGGGTTTTGAGTGATGGATGGTAGTGACATTGATAATATCAGTTTGGTAAGTGTTTTGTTAACTTATTAAAGTAATTTGACGGCTTAAAAAGTGTTAAGTTATAACACTTAATGGCCTTTAATTCTTTGATTTGCAAGTGGTGATAAAAGATATTCAGTATTTTATTGTCCTCTACAAAAACTAACAAGCTGCACTAAACAGTTACGCTGGAACTAACAAGGTACTACAAAAACATAGCCTTATTCATTTGTAAATTAATAACTGAAAGGCCAACTGAATTAATACTGATTTTGACGGCACGGCGCAGTGGTTGAGCGATGGACCGCTGCGCTGCGTGTCGCGGGTTCGATCCCCGCACGGAACAAATATTTGTATGGCCTACAGATAGTTGTTCCGGGTCTGGCTGTTTGTGTATGTGAGTTTAAATATTTGTAAACGCACCCACGAAACAGAAGAATCCCTATTGTAAGGTAAAGTTCAAAAAAATGCCTTTATAGCATCAAATAATGTAAAGCAGTTAAAATCAAAATATCATTGCTAGGTGAAAAATAAGGTACGAAAAATCTAAGTTTGCTTATTGGCTTCAGTTTCAAGGGCCATTGACTTTTATACATAACATAGGTACCAGAGATATTGAACGACCAGTGAGCCGTCAAATTAAGTTATTAAAGTTTAACAATCCCCTTGCGAAACTGATGATATTTTAATGAAATTCCAGGTTACTTCCACTTCACTGAGAACCTTCAAAATTGTGGTAAATGTTATATAAGTTCGTTGACTGTGGCTCATAAACAGACAATTATTATTCTAAACAAAACGTTTCTTGGAAATCTACACACATCACAAAAGTCTTAGCAACCAGGATTCTTTTTTTTTTTTTCTATGTTTTCTCGTATGTGTCATACATTAATAGAAACTTAATTTAATACATAATTTAGCTGATACATTTCAATAAGTAGTATTTAGGTAAAACATTAAAATTTTAAAAAATCTGATAATCGGCGAAAATTTCAAATTCAAGTTTTTGGGAATTAAGAAAATGTGAGGCCTAGCAACAATTTAATTAGAAAAACAAAACATTTCAAGGAGCTTTGTAATATTCAGTGGAACTTCCCATGGCACTAAGGGACGGTCCTTAGGCACTTTATATTAGGGACGGCTTCCAGTCAAACCGGATGCAGCTAAACACAGTATTTTACATGGCGCTACTGCCTAGCTGACCTCCAAAACCCAATAAGTACTGGGTCATTCGATACCCCAATTAGTATTGGTAAGACTGGTTCTCAGACTTTCGGGCCACTGACTACTTGTAACAAACTTGTACTTGTTTGTGCATGTCAAATATTTACTATTGACAGCAGGTACCAACAGCGGCATGGAGGTAACTCACACTCTGTGTGGCAGTTTTTTTTAGCCACGAGCTCCAAACCAAATTCCAAGAAACGCTCTAGGAATCGAGAAATTTATACCCTTTGGGACAATCAGCGGCAATTCACAGAAACTATAAATACAGATATCCAGGATGTCAAAATGAGAAGTCGTTAGGATACATCCTTTCTCTTTCTTGCATTCACGTTTTCCTATTTTCGTCTTTGTTGCACCCATGTGACCTAGAAGACGCATTTTGGTTTGGGTTTTGCTCTTCCGGACTATTCTCGTTTTGTAGTGGAGCAATACGATCCCAAGTGGTTTCTTGTTATTTTCCACTATTCCAGTTTAGCTCGTATTTGAGAGAATATCATAATATTATAAACGTTAATTGCTTCCTTTGTTTTATTTTTGAGCAATGCAATTCATTTTCTTTTTTTATTTAGTCACATTTGGCATATATTTATTTAATCTGTCAAATACAACGCCAGTGTGGAGACCCTCTGCAGGATATGCCGCCCTCCTTTCCTGCCCATTGTGCACAACCACTAGCATCTTCCAGGATATAAACGAATACAACGATAGAACTGCGTGGCTGTGTGTGTGTATAGCCATACATAATTATACTGGTTGGATATAATTTGAGTCCATCGACACGCAAAGAAGAAGACAGCCATTCCTATTGTGGTGTTTAGTCAGTAAATTAAGAAATGTATTTATTTATTTATTTACGTACACACAAAACACTTAAAAGGACAATACATTAAGATACAAGAGCACAAAGGTACTGCTTATTTCAAAAGAAATTTCTTTCAGCAGACCTGCGAATGGAAAGTTGGATTAGAAATGTAGACATGGTGTGTAGAAAAGATAAAACAGGAAAAAACTAAATTATCATTCATATCATTATCTGTATATTATCAGCAACAAAATATTTTGTTTAAAGTTCAGGAAATTCTAGAGCAAAATGATTTGCCTATGACTTTGTAACTGATATTTAATAGTGAGAAAAATCGAGCATAAAACACAGTCACACAGTTTACAGACAGACCAACTAGTAAACACAAGAATTTTAAACCAATGAGCAGATTTCTTTGAATCTTTTCATATGGATCACGTCTATGAGTTTCTCAGTCTACTGAACATAGGACATCAAAGAACGATACAGACTTAATAATATTCTTTTATGTCATCTGTCTTTCTGGGCGTTTATGATTTGTATGTTTAAACTAAGATTCAACCATAAATATTACAGATAGTAGTCGTTTTTAGCATGGAGGAAGTCGTTTAAATATTTTAACTTATGGGTGTTTGATTTTTTCTGTTTTGGATTTTAGAAGAATGTTGTAGTTATTTGTGTCAATTTATTCTTCGGTATACACTATTATTAAACTTATTAATGTGATATATTGGTTACTTCACTACACATGGATGGACACAGCACACAGAGCTATCGTAAGATCCAAAAGTTGCCGGCCTTCACAATTAATACGAGATACAAAACTATCATGTCAGGAGCTGGAGCAGGAGGAGGAGCTCGTGGCTAAATAATAACAGCCGCACGGGTCGCTCTTTAAGGTTGAACCGTGTTTGCCGAGGTTGGTCTGTGGATGGGTGACCATAATTACATACCGAGTTTCCTCCGTGCCTCGGAAAGCACGTTAAGCCGTTGGTTCCGAAAGTCATTTGTAGATCTTTGATAGTCGTTACGAGTAGTCAGAAGCCAAAAGTCTATCATCTAGTCTTACCCAGTGGTATCGTATTACCCAGGTGCTGGGTTGTGGAGGTCAGAGCAGTCGCTTCATGTAAAATACTGGTACTCAGCTGCATCCGGTTAGACTGCAAGCCGACCCCAAGATAATTTGGGAAAAGGCTAGGCAGATGATGGTGTTCAAACTATCATGTCACCTATTATTGAAAGTTTCTCTCTCCTACAGAAAAAAAGTAATGTTTTTGTTTAATATATCCTCCCTTTATAAATTTCAATGCATTTTTTTTTGGATTAACCCTTAATTTTGTAGTAGACTTTTAAATAAATTTTTATTAATTATATTTTTTTTTAATAAATAACCAGGACTGCCACTGTTAATAAAAAATGTACATGTATATTTAGCCACCAACTTTCATAATAAACATCCTTCATATAAGACATAAGGATCTTTATTCAGTTAAACACAAAGTCAATGTGGATACCACTGAACTCTCTTCAATCCATTGTTTTATACGATCAAATACCGTAAGATCAACTCCTGTCTTCACGGAGTTACCTTCAGTTTTAGTTCTGTCATGTTTTATGCATCGAACACTTATTGATTTTGAGAGGTAGAGCTTTTTGTCAGTTTTGTAAATCGACCGATGCTTTTATCGTAATTTTTGTCTGGCTACGGTATTGTTGATAAAAAGGAGTTGAGTCTGAAAAACTTATCTGATTATGTGTTGTTTGCAAAAACCTAAGCAACGACATTGACTTTTTAGTTCAAATAATACTTTTACTTTGTGAAAAAGTATGTATTTGTCTGTATAATTACTGATTTAATGTAACTAGTATAATAATTGCGTAACACACAATCGCAATGCCATTTATTTATTTAAACTTCATGTATACATTGGTGGTCGATAAAGGCATTCCCTACCAAGTCAACTGTTCATCTAGACAGTTCGACCACATTCATTGGGTTATTTATCTAAGCAGTAGAAGAACGTTTCAAATAAATGCAGCAAAAGACCTACAAAAAATTCGGGTTGTGAATAAAACGGCGCTTGGCAATTGGGGTGTTGGAAAATTCAAAATAAAATAAGCAAGAGAAATTATTTCTAGAGAAAACTCAATTTGTTTTCTCACAAGATTACTCTCATATAAGTAACGATGCCTGGAGGCTCGGCTACTTAACCACTCACGCTCCGCTTACAAACAATTACCATTCATTTCTCCCAAAACATTGTTCTTGTATTATTGTAGCACTCACGACAACAAAATTTAAGTAGGCATACTCCAAATAAATTGAGGAAACACTACCAAAATCCACGCGTGTAAGATATCAGCATGTACCAGGGACATAGAATGTTACAGAGGTCTTACTCTATACAACGAGCGAAAATGCACGCACACATAGACCCGTTTCACACACAGCGGGAGCAAGCATTCTCGCGACTGCTTCGATCTGGCATTTGTTTGAGATCGTCGTACGTATGCGTCTATGTGTGCGTGCGACTGTTTTCACTCTTTGTAGGAAGCCGACCTTCTATCCTATCCTGTGCTTATACTAAAGTAGGGTAGGTAGATACCGTCATCTTCCATCGTTCGTCGCTCTTGCTTTTAAACGGCAATCGTCTCTGCGCTCTCAAAATATTCACTTAAAGTGGTTGTTAGGAAGAACTCGACGCGCCAGTGGAAGAACCACAATTTGTGCGCGGTTTATGGTGAAAATGATAACTTTGGGGAATATTTCTCTCTTCATTTTTACACTGGGAACTTTAAATGATAGCTTATTATATGGTTCATCTGTTATAGTCAAGTAAGCGGTAAACACAGAACCGATCGTTGTAGCGATGATGGTCGGGGGGAGATCTATGTCCGCTAGTGGACAGTCTTTGTCTGAACGGTGATGATAAACCTCTACGTGGAAAAGGACAGCATCGTTTTTTAGACTATTTAATTATGAACAATGTGAAAGAAAAACTAGGTTAAATCTATTGGCAACAGATCTGGAGAAATAGGGAGATTACATCATTCCTAATCTAATACGAGTTTGTTCTATTACAATCTACCCACTTTTATTCTTTATTCAGAATAATACTCAGTGTACGTGTGGTGTGAGAAGACGCTTGTTTTCCTCGACTTATCTCGATGCTGAATAATTTTATACAAACGCCTACCAATTTCTTCTGGCTCTATTTGAATAATGCTAAGTCGCTCGCTTATTAAATTCACGCGGTTTTGTTGGAATGTGTGCGGTTATATCGATAAAAGGATCCGGATGATTACCATTATTCGATTACTTGATTTTATTTTCTACTTTTGCATAGTATTATGTACTTGTTAAAATTAGCAGCTGTATCTTCAAATCATCTATGTCTTATGTCCTTAATTTTTTCCCACACATCTATATATACTTACTAATAATAAAGCTGAAGAGTTGTTGTTCTTGTTTTTTTGTTTGCTTGTACGCGCTAATCTCAGGAACTACTGGTCCGATTTGTAAAAATCTTTCAGTGTTAGATAGCCCATTTATCGAGGAAGGCTATAATAGGTTATCATCACGCTACAACCAATAGGAGCGGAGCAGCAATGAAAAATGTTGCGAAAACGGGGAAATTGTGACGTAGACAAAGTTGCGCGGGACAGCTAGTTTTAGAATAAAATCGACGATATTTGAGTTGTGTAAATATAACGGTCATCATCAATTTCCGCAATGATTTAATTGAATTAGAGTGTAAAGCCCCAAAGCACATATTACAGTTGTACAGTCAACAAAGGAGATAAGTAACCAGATTCTCATACTAGTTGTATGAGAATCTGGTTACTTATCTCTTTTGTTGACTGTACATAACTTTACCGTAAATTTTGACCAAGGATTAAATACGTTCGGCTTAATTGTTCACCACATATTTTTAATAATCACAAAAACAAAATCTTTAATTTTAAAGAAGCAATTTCAAATACGTAAGTAAAATTAATGTTAAAAAAAACATGCAATGCAAGGGTTCACTAGGCATCTGATTGAAGTTGAAAGATTTTCTGCAATCAATTTCAATTTGCCTGAATAGATTTTATTTCTTCACTTATGTATCTTCTAGCCATCCTTCCTTACGTGCAAATAAATAGCCCGCCTTAAACTCAGTGTATGTGAATTTACGTATTTTTTCCCTGACGCCGTTCGGTCCGGTCCGATACATCGTAAATCTGTAATCCGGAAAAATTGGCTGCGGCCGCACCGGAACGGATATGTACCGGGTACGGGTTTTACACTTCATTTGTTTGACGGATAGCTCCGGATTTCCGAAAGTTGAGTTTTGTTCAGTAAAGGAATAGAAAAAATTAAAATAGGGTACAAATTTAATTTTTAAGTATTGTTGAGAAACAAGGTTTTGAGAATTTCACGGCTAAATAATAACAGCCGCTCAGGTCGATCTTTAGGTTAAGGCGTGATTACCTAGGTTGGCCCGTGTATGGGTGACCACCGAGAGGACACACCGAGTTTCCACCGCGCCTCGGAATGGACGTTAAGTTGTTGGTCCCGGCTGTCATTTGTAGATCTTAACAGTCGTTACAGGTTGTTAGTGGACCGAAAGTCTGACAACCAGACTTACCAAGCGGTACCGTATTACTCAGTACTAACAGGGTTGTGGAGGTCAGATAGGCAGTCGCTACAAGTAAAATACTAGAAAAACTGGATGCCGACCCCAACACTATCATCATCTTCCTAGCCTTTTCCTAAATTTTGTTGGGGTTGGCTTCCAGTCTAACCGGATGCAGCTGAGTATCAGTTTTTTACAAGCTGACCCCAACATAGTTGGGAAAAGGCTAGGCATATGATGTTGAGAAACAAGGTTTATTTATAAGGAGAATTATATTCTCAAAAACACTGTCTAGAAAATCATGATCAGATTTTGTAGAAAATGATGCCACTGTTAGGTAAAAGTCTCAAATATCTGCCTTGTATTGATAACAACGTTTCATCAGTACGGAATGGCCATATTAAGGACACATTAAAATATTCAAATCTAGAAAAAAAAAACATATTCTTTATACCTAACTTTTGCTCAAACATTTACCCTATGCGTTATCAAAACCAAAATCCCCGTCAGCCAAAACTACTCTACGTAATAGCAGGTTTGTTTGTGAAACCACGTCACGGCCATCCGACTTTTCCACAAATATTAATACGACTTTGACAGGCATTAGCAAGTTGGAAATAACACATACGTCACTCATAAAGAATTTAGCAGCTTTTTCTGAGAAAGCTAAAAATGATTTTCAATTGTTTTGATGGGGTGTTTGGTATAAAAAGATAAATGTGAGAGTGGTTCTGCCGCACAAATCTACACAAACAACTGAAAAGGGTTATGTTAGTATAATTGATGTCTCTCTAGGCATGCATGCGTGCGTGTGTGTAAATCTCCTCACGGCTGTCATCCGAGTGCCTGCGCAGGGTCTTGTAATATTTCGGTCACATTGCAAGGAAAGACGATGGCAACCTTGGGAAGCTAATCGTGACCGGCAAGTTGTACGAGAAAAGGCCTCGTGGACGCAGCCTAATACGTTGGTCTGTCCAGATCCGCACCGCTCTTGACTCCATAATCCACTGCGCTCTTCGCACAGCATGGGACAGAAACATTTGGAGGAAGACCATCCGAGAAAAGGTGAAACTGAAGGGAGGTTACGACCCTCAGCATTGAGGAATACGACGCAAGGAGGAGGGAGGCAGGCGTGCTCCACCCTAGGTCGCCGTATCGGTACACATCAGGCGAGGTGCGGCCAAACGGAAGGCTATTAAGACTTAGAATTTAAAGACATGCTGGACATGTTTTATATGCTGGTTTCCTCACAGTTGTTTGACCGTCTTTACCGTGTTTAGTGTGTGCCTCGGAAAGCACGTTAAGCCATTGGTCCCGGCTGTCATTTGTAGACGTTTGACAGTTGTTACGAGTAGTCAGAAGACAAAATGTCTGCCATCCAATCTTACCAAGGGGGTCGTACCCAGTTTCTGGGTTGTGGAGGTCAGATAGGCAGTCGCTTCCTGTAAAATACTGATACGCAGCTGCATCCGGTTAGACTGGAAGCCGACCTAACAAAGTTTAGGAAAAGCCTAGGCAGATGATGTGTGTAGTAGTAAATAACACAATGTCAACTGTTTGCCTGAAATTGTTTGGGACATCGTTATATCTACAGATTGCTCCGAGACCAAAAGATTCCCACAAAACATGAAATATTTTTTTGATAGATGAAAATGGCTTTTCCAAAAGTAACTAGTACAGGTACCGAGGTCATCACGGATAAGCCAGATTTTGACCTAAGCTGGGACAAAGGGAATAATTAATGTAAAGCTCTTTTGTGGAGGACATCTAAGGTTTCTTTGACCGCTACAAAAAACATGCAAAGTAATATCTTCTTACTGAACAAACATATACATTTAATGTTGTTTACTGTTTGAGGTTTTCCTTTGCATATTCTGATCACTACTCGTAGATCACAATAAACAGATTGATTGGTTGTTTCTGCTTTTTTTTATTTTATATTCTATTAAGTCTCAGTATGCTCTAAAGGTTCTGTATGGTGTCGGACCTAAAGAATAGCACCATCCCATATCTTCTCGTGGGTGTCGTAAGAGGCGACTAAAGAACTTGCCAGAGAATGGGCAGCAGCGTTCTCTGTGCTTTTGTAACATCCATACTGCGATCGCCAACCCGCCTGCCAAGCGTGGCGATTATGGCAAAACCCTCCCCCATGTTATGTCAATGTGGTGGCACTTGGGGGAGGCCTATGTCTAGCAGTGGACGTCTACCGGCTGAAATGATGATGATGATGATGGTCTTAAATGAAAATTACAAAATGCCAATTATAACACCCAGCTTAAGCAGATCATAACGATTTTATTTGGGATGTCCCCGTCTATTGCAAATATTTGGTCAAGACAAAAAGCATTTAAAAGACGTAATCGTCAGTCATTATTGAGAGCTTTATGAACATAATAATATCAGTTAAGCGGACCACAATAACTTAATCAATTATTACTGTCACAAGTGGCGTTAAACTTGTCACTGCACGTAGATTGTTATTTATCCTTTTATTGTTTTCGTTCATGTCGTTATTAATGGTAATGATTCATTGACCTAACGAGGAAGGGACTTGTGGCTATTTAATAACAGACGCACGGGTCGATCTTTAAGGTAAGCCGTGCTTGCTGAGGTGTAAACGTGCGAATTACTTGAGCTCTCGCACAGACAGGCAGCTACACAAAGTATTACAAAAAAAATAATTGGGATCACATGTTTATTAACACAATGTCCATACGATTAGAAATAAATGCAACATGATCTTAAGATTATACTTCAAAACAAATTATGCTTCAAAAAACAAGATTTTATTCTAATTAAAAATAAAGTTTACGTTTCAAAATTGAACACCACGTTGCGTGTCTGTGCTACTAACCGTTGAGGAGTTCTCTCGTGCATCATCTCCTGTACCTTCATAATGGCGTTCACTTCTTACAATAAATGATACAGGAAAATATTATTCACTGGTATAGTCGGTGAGCCCCTTTCATCATACTTCCATACTATCTACCAAACGCCATTTACATATTAAAAACTTTTCATTGAATTTTTGAACTTATTACCATAAGTCGAAGGAAGAAAATTCTTCAAAACTTACCCTAAAACGATTATAAAAGTCGTCCGCAGAGAAAATTTTACTAAAGAATTTTTCGTTTACGTTAAAATTCAGATATGAAGAGAAAGGAGATACATCAGAGTCCTTAAATTACCTGAGGATAGCCTTACAAGTAATATAAGACCGAAATATTACCTAGATTTATATCAACTAAAATGAATGTGGGTACCCAATATAAACAGGGTTCTCTCATAATTCTTTGATTTAGGTTAGGGTCCAGTTGAAGGGTGATATTGTATAGTGAAATTGACCCCAAAGCTATGTGCTATGTAGAAATGATTATATAGGTTGGTGATACATTCACTAAATACGAATACTATGATAAACGTGACTAGTTTGGACACGCTTAAACAAGTTGCCCAAATGTAGATGTATAATACCGGTACGTATACATAATTATATATTATAATATATTGTGGGGTAAAATGGAAATTTCTGAAGTAAACTCCCGTATGATTACTCCCGTGTCATAATAACTCTAGGTAAAATTTTTCATGATTTTAGGAAAGAAGATAATATTAAACTCATTAATAATTCAGACGTAGACCTAGTAAAATCAACTAATCAAGCTTTCCTAAGGACAGTCCTCTCCAGTCCCAACATTTATTCAACAATTTAAACAAAGACTAAGGTTATTATTAATAAGTTCCTCCAGAAGTTAATATTTCTCAAAGAATTTCTCGCCAAATATTTGAACGACGAAAGAACTATGAATTACAAAAGTTTGCTTACACAAAGAAAATTCAATTTATTTAACGACCAACGTTTAGTTTTTCTAATTTATTTTTTACTTAGCAAGTTTGACGCTTCTCCTCGTAAACACGTCCCGACATGCTTCATAAAGATGTCTGAGTTAAAGATGAGAGGAAAAATAAGTATTCTATGTGTTTCGTCGAAAGAAAGAAAGTCATTTTTGGGCAGGGTGGAAGCGGTGGCGGTCTAGTGGCAAAAGCTTACGTGTTGAAGGACTTGTGGACGTGTTGGTCTGTAATGCAGTAATTTGCCAAAATTACTTTGTGCTATGTATTTCATCCCCTCAGCCCACCGAGAGGAAGCCCGGTATCGGAAATGTTTTAGTGAATATGCAATAATTATGAAACCATATTAGCCGCATGCACGATGACCACTAGGCAAGTCGCACGATGGGTGCCAAAAGACGGACGGTGCCGTCGAGGCAGACCCAGAAAGAGGAGGCGAGACGCGTACCATGAGGGCTAGTTCGAGGAGCTCATGAAAGGAAATGGGAGAAGCCCAGCAGTGGGTCAGTACAGGCTAAAACAAGAAACCATAACACCATACCACTCTTTCTAATATTTAAAATTTCAACAAAGACTTGTAAACGAAATTCACGATCAACAGTCACACAAAACGCTGACAAAAACAAACATGGCAATTTCACCAAAAATAAAAACCAAAGCACAATAACAAAACATGTAAACTCAGCAGAATGAAGGCAAACATAAAATATGAACAATTCACAATATCTCTAGAGATTTATGTAAGGTTAATAAAATTAACAATTTGCTTTCAGCCTTTGATTTAGTGTTTTAATTCAAAACGTTACTCTGTTGATTTGTTCAGAAAACTCTTGTTCTTCTTTATGGATGACAAGGGAATTCATTACAACGATTTCTTGTTTTACTGTAACTTTGCTTCATTGAGAATTATAGCTGGTAAGGGAGGGCTCACATAACATCTATGGATGTAGAAGGTAGGTATAGAAAGGACGTCATTGTAAAATTAATAATGAAACAGAAACAAACTCGTACTGTATTCAAATTCAACGCAATTATTTCTGTACACAAACAAAACTTACATGAAACAAGAACAAGAGAAACCAAAGTTCAACAAAAGTGAAAATTTTCTATTTGCTCTTTGCCATCTATAAGGTTGAAAAACAAATCCTTTTATAAACCTACCAACAAAGCTTCTGAGACACAACCGTCGATATAAAACAAAGAAACAAGACAGTTCGCTCTAAAAGACAAACAAAGAAACTCAAGCAAAAAAGCAAACGCAAGCCAATACTAAAGTTGAAAAGACTATCGATCACAAATCAGCAAAGTAATTTCCTCGCTTCCTGGATTATGGACTCTTTGCTAGAGATAAATTAAAAACCATTTTTCAAGTAATTCCCTGGTGTGGGAACGGATGGTGTAATCTATACAAATTGGATGACCTCGCCACACGTTCGTACATCAATAGGGGATTGCCCCAAGCCATTTTTGTTTATCCCATTGATGGGTTATTAAAATTTGCATATCAGTTTTCAGTACAAAGAATAATGAATGAAAAATTATGAGCTGATGGATTGGTGAATATTTGGCTGTTAAAAGCCTTTGGGGATTGATTTAGTGAATAATATTGTTACCATGTAACAGATAAATTTGTGGGAGCCCAAATATGAAATGTGTTAGGGCTTTTAAACAGAAAATACTCCAGAATGAGGTTTTTCCTTTAATAAGTGCAGATCTGGGGCAAAAAAAAAACCTTAATTCAAGTCGATAGGGCCAAACACGTCAACAATACATCTTACAATTCCCGAAAAGTAAAAGTCTTTATCTCTACACAAAAACCAACTTAATAAAATCAATACTTCCGCCCACAAAAGATTAGATCCCGAATATAATATCGTCCGTGACAGGAAAATTGAAAGAAAAGGAGGTACAACTACAGCACCCATCATTACCTATCAAAGAACTGCGCAATATCCGCCGCGGTGACATTTGGTCTTTTTTTTCGATACTTTCGATACCCGGCCCCAATAATTCGAGCGAGTGTTTCATCCGGGATCAGCGGATCAACAGTTTAACTGTCCTTTTCTGTTACTAACTAGTTTCCCGAATGTAAAGGGTGGTCCACTTTGTTCTTTGTCAGTTTTTTTACTTCTTTTTTGTGTTAGCTAAAAGTGGTTGGTAATTTACTTCCTATCTTTTGTGCCAGTCTCCCCTGATTTGCGCCAGAATAAACCAGTTCAATCCGAGATTTTCTCTATGACATCTACCAACCTGGTTATTATTAGTCTGCCAATACTTTTTCTACTTCTCTTAGTAACCAATCAGCGAGGATTGTGTTGAAATTGTAGTTTTTAGTTTTTTTCTTTCAAGTTCCATCATAACTTATCAAAGAGCTGGACAATGTTCAGAGGCTGCATTTGAGTAAGTGTTAATACGGGATCAATTGTTTAATGTCCTTTAAATTACGGTTATTAATTCATTTCGCGATTGGAAAGAGTTTATCACTTAGGTCCTTGGTTGCTGTGTTATTTGTTCGTGGTAAATTGTGTTCTTTTTTTGATTCTGTAGAAATTGCAGTTTTTTGTCTTCGAAGGTACATCTTTACATTTTGAGTTAGTGTTTATCCAAGATCAATGGTTTCAATATCCTTTTCTGGTACTAACTATAGTTTCCTGACTCATTAAAGCGTTCACTTTGTTTCTTGCTAGTTGATTTGTTATTTTGTTTGTGCTTCCTATTTGTGGTTAGTTATTACTATTTGCACTTAGTATTTTATTGATTGTATTATATTTGGTTGGTCCAAGTTGTTTTGTTATTTCAAATAAGACCAGTTTGTAATTTAGTTAGTCATAATTTTCAACAACTAACAAAATATTATAGTTGATTATAATTTATGTTTAATTAGTCAAACAATTACTAAAATCACGAGTTTCCATAGAATTAAATAATTTGATCAAAATTATATTTTTATTATTCTTATATAGTTGAATTTAGTGAATAATAATTATAATTAATATAATTATATTAGGTCTTTACCTATGAAATTGCCGTTTTGTTTGAAAAAAGTTAAAGTATTTTTTTTTTCGAACTTATTTATTTCTTTTATTCAAAGTAATCACCCCTGCAATCAATGCATCTTTGCCAACGCTGTGGCAGTTTATGGATGCCCTTCTTGAAAAAATCAGCTGGACGGGAGACAACAAACTCTTCAAAGGCGTTTTGTACTGCCTCTCGGGAATTGATTTTTTTTCCCGCTAAAAAGTTGTCCAAATTTTGGAAAAAGTAATAGTCGGAAGGCGCAAGATCTGGTGAGTATGGCGGATGAGGGAGAGCTTCCAAACCCAACTCATGCAGCTTAGAGACGGTCTGTTGTGCAGTATGGGGCCGCGCGTTGTCGTGAAGTAGCAGTGGAGACGACCGATTGACCAAAGCTGGTTGCAGACGTGCGAGTTTCGCCATCATTGTGGTCACTTCTTCAATGTACACATCTGCAGTAATGCTCTCGCCGTTTTGTAAAAAGCTATGATGAATCACACCAGCACTAGACCACCAAACTGTGACCATCACCTTTCTAGGGGTCATTTTTCGTTTTGCACATTGCTTTGGTACCGAACCAGGATCTAACCAACTTGCTGAGCGCTTTCGATTGTCAAAAAGAATCCATTTTTCGTCGCACGTAACAATTCGGTTCAAAATTCCTTCATTTCTGTGCCTGTTAAGCAGCGCAAGGCAAGTCTCGACGCGTACGTTGCGCTGGCGATCGTTAAGTTCGTGGGGCACCCATCTATCAAGCTTTTTTATCTTGCCAATCTGTCGCAAATGGACCAATATTGTTTTAATGCTAACATCAAAAGCTGCTGCCAGCTCAGCTGTAGATTGAGTTTCATCAGCTTCAACAATCACCTTTAATTCATCATTGTTGACCAAAGTTTCCGGACGACCACGAGGTTCATTTTTCAAGTCAAAATTCCCAGAACGGAACCGAGCAAACCAATAACGGGTTGTGCGTTCGTTTCTCCGTAACAACAGTTCTCTCCGTAAACGTCGTTGATGTTACGGGTCGTTTGTGCCGCGTTGGTGCCACGACGGAACTCATATTCCATAATTACACGAAATTTCAAAGTATCCATTATGAGGAAAAATGTTGAAATGTAATGAAAATACAACGCTAATCAATAAACAAAAGACTGATTTTGTAAATAGAATGTCATATTTTTAAAACAAAATTAATTTGAATTTAGAACTCATAGCCAATCAAAACTTTTTTTTGTTTGAAAAAGTCTGTACTGCAATACGGCAATTTCATAGGTAAAGACCTATTATATGTTGGCACCTTTGAAAAAGGCTTCATATGATTCACGTTGCAAACTAAACTGTTACCACAGACGAGAGAGAAGCGGTCTACAATACTCTCTGGCGGAACGTCAAGTCGTTGCGGGTAGCCATATTGACTTGAGTAGTTGTCAAGGAAGGTGGCGCGTAACAGGACGTTGACGGATCGCCGACGTCTGTTTGCTTAATCTAATTAAATCTGGTGCCATATATCATAAGTAATTCCGATGCAGCGGGTAAGAGCCTTTATATATTTATTATCATTATTCTATTAAAAATTTATCCATCATATTATGTGTATGTTAAACATAAACTACAACCCTGTTATTCTCGAAGGTGAAGAGCCTTTTCCCTGAGAGCGAGTCTGAATTTTAGCCTTGTTGAAGGGGACAAATCAACGCTGCGTCCAGAGTATCCAGTGGAGAAATTTCTGATGGGTATACCCAATACCACTTTGATCGACGGAAATCAAACCCAAGACTTTATGCACAGCAGTAGCGCTTCCGACCATTAGGCTAACGACTAACCGTCAATTGATGTGTTTATCAATATTTAACATTTTGGAATCATCTTTCAAAAAGTGTTCTATGATAACAAAAATTTTATTAATATTTTGAAATAAATTCTATGAAAGCTACAAATAAAGGACTAAAATTAAATGAAGACGGTGAAGGCACTTCAAGTTTTTATTTTCATAGCATCGTTCAACTTTTTACGAGACCATTGACAAGTATAATTGAGGTCCTTTAAAATTAAACGATAAATGATGGGAAAAATTTAATCTACCTTACCACAAAATTTAATGAGTTGGTGCATAAAAGAATATCTTATTCATTATAAATTACATTGGCTTCAGCTGTAGCTGTTAGGTCTTGTAATATTTTATGTTCGTATACTTTAAGATACCACTGCTACGTACGTATACTTTAAGATACCACTGCAGCAGTTATTAACTGCTTGGCCGGTTACAGGCACACAATAAGCCTTGCCATTTTACAAAAATTTTGTGCACGTTAATAGACAGCTCTAGTGATGGCTACTTAAATGTTTCAAAGTTCAGGTTCGAACTTATTTTGTGTAATTGTGTTAATAACTTCTGTATTGACGTGACAACGTCTAATAAATCGATAAAAGCCTGCTGCACGCACGAAATAGACACAGCAAGCAGCACTCATTGTAACGTTACGATCGGAGCGAGAGCGCTGTGCGAGCGAAAGGCACAATTAGCTTGAGCGTTCGGTTTGCTATTCATAAAAGTATGCAATCATTTCATCAATGTTTTGTTAAGACATTGTCACGTTAAACTATCGTCCGTAAACCGACTTTACAGGCAGCCAATTTTTAAATCCTTGTAGGAAACTATATTCTAGACCCAAAAATTCAAAAACATTATGTCATACACAAACTCGCGTGGTGGATCATGACCTATTCTCTCTCACAGATAACCATTGTATCGGCCATATCAGCAATGAAAACACTACAGGCTAAAATATGTTTGACACAGTTTCTTTAAGCTAAGCCTTTTTAGATAATACACTAAAATTCAGCAAAAACTCTACATACATTTGCTCCTACGTCTGGTTCTACAATTTACGTTATATTCCTATGTTCTTTAGTAGGGTGTGGGTTATAAATTGGAACCCAGTGGATACAAACTTGAACAATGTAGACAGGAAGGAGGGTTCGAGGGAAAAGGATTAGTTTGTAGTAACAGGTTGCTAGCATATCACGGAAACCCATATCCCTACATTAAGTTGTTAGACGCAAATTGCGGTGGAACTACTTAGCTGTTCTTTTGTTCTTACCTCAGCATACATGAATATGTCGGAAAATATTTTTGCTAAATGAACAGCTTTTACTTAAATTGAATTTGAATTGATTGATATATTAAAGACTAGCTTATTCCCGCTGCTTCGCGTGGTGTTTGGTAATTTTTCCTCGGGATCGTACTGCCAAACTTCATCCAAATCGGTCAGTAATTTTTGCGTGAAAGCGTAACAATCTTCCACCCATCCATCTATCCATTAACCCTCACAAACGTTCTCATTTATAATAGTGTTAAGATTAATATAAATGGGCTATACTAGTTCTATCGGTATCGTTAAGATTTTGTACTAACTGCTCTGCAAATGCGTGGGCCGTAATCCACCGGGTAGATCCAGTGTGGGTATCATCTATGTTCACACAATACAATGCAATACATCACTTCGCAGTTTAAATGGTTTTGGCATCGTAAACTTATAGGTATTCTTACAAAAAGATCCTTCTTATTTGACCTGGGTGCCGTGTGTATCCATCAAACGGGTTAATTCACAAATCCATACTAATATATAATGTGTATATCTATACTAATATTATAAAGCTGAAGAGTTTGTTTGTTTATTTGCTTAAACGCGCTAATCTCAGGAACGAATTATCCGATTTGAAAAGTTATTTCAGACTTAGATAGCCCATTTATCGAGGAAGGCTATAGGCTATGTATCACTACGCTACGAGAAATAGGAGCGGAGCAGCAATGAAAAATGTTTCAAAATCGGGGAAAATGTGACGCAGACGAAGTTGCGCGGGACAGCTAGTTACTACATAAACATCTTTAATGCTCCAACTACTTGGAGCCAAACAAAAAGATCCTCCTCATGAGCAGAGATGATGAGCAGGATCTTTGATCGCAAAGATAAGTCTCGAGAAACTGTAAAATTACTATTTCCTTTACGTTAAAACGTTCATTTACTCCGAGAATTGTATCCCGATCTTAAGCTTTCAGCTCAATACGTCGAACCTCTGTGATGTGATTTTCGACTTTACCCCAAGTTTTATTTCTAGCACCCTTATCTAGGGTTGGGCTTTGTATCGATTTTCTTGGTATATTGATTTAGGATTTTATTCGATTCGTGACAGGTTGACGGTTATGGATAAATCTTGTGGTGTTTAGAGTAAGCGGGACTCTATAGAAGAATTGCGTTGCGTGGTGCGTTTAGTAGCGTATTCCAGTTTGTAGGTTCCTTCGTTCCAGGTTCATTTGTATCATACAAATGAATCACAACCTAGAAGATGGTCAATAATTTTATAATAAGCCGCACTGAGCCCATTTGCTTCAGCAGTTGGTATGTTATAGGTCGGTTTTGCTCGAAAATTTCTTTTACACGTTGTATACGAAGAAAACTGATTAATGCATTACTTTCTTTGCGTCACAAATATTCGAAGAAAATAGGTATTTAATGACACCTTTTTCAATCAAATTCAATGAATAAACCAAAATCATTCAACAAAAGAAACGATGCACACACGATAATGAATTCCTTTAAATATGTTTTAATTTACGAATGAATCGAACTTATTGTTGCTAGCATCGATATTTTGATATTTAACTGTATCGGCTTTCTGAAATCGATCTATAAACCACCTGCTTCCCTACTCGACATATTGAAAGGAAAGAGTTTATTACTTCGCATTGTGTCGGGAAAAAGAGGGTTGGTTCACTGTTTACCGTGTGTTGAGAGAAAATATCTTATTGTTGCTGTCGAATCGATTTATGACTCGTTAAGCGATGTTGACGGTTTACGAACTGTTTCAATTTTGGGTGAAATTGTTTGATAGATGACCTTTATTTTGACAGTCGTCCGTAGAAGAGCGTGACACAATGTCGTTTGATCGAGTTTTCGATTTGTTACTTTCGCTTTTATAAAAGATTTTTTTGGGAATGACACCTAGAATCTATAATAAGATCCTTAAACAAATTACAGAAATTTTAAAAATGACGACAAAAAAAAAACGACGATTTTAAAGAGGTCCTCCTCATAATATTACACGAAAAATCATATTATACGGTGAACGAATACCTAACTGACACATCATTATGATTAGGTACCTCATTTTTATATTAACAATTTGAATTTGAATGTTGTAGTTAATAATGTGTTATTTTTTTTATGTGTATTTTATTTTTTTTATTTTATACTATTTGATAATTTATTATAATCAGCATCATTGTATCAATATAATATTTGTACGCCGATGGCAGCTTGACATAGCGTTCGTTAATAATAACAACATCTGAACCTACCTAACCTACCTATGTTCATGTTCAACAAATAAAAATATTTTGTATTTGTACTTCTAAATTATTTGAATAATTTTGACGTGGTTTGTCATATTTTTTTTTTATGATATTCTTGTGAAAACTTTATAGTGTGTTTTGTCTCTGTTTAATTTAATTTAAATGGTGGTTCAAACAGAATTCAAACCAATTACAAAACTTGAGAAACGTTTCCGTAGATTCACGAAATTTTACTCTTGCAAACCAGAGAAAAAGAGGTAAAGGGAGGGTATTGAGGCCTTTACCCATTAGTGGGACGATATGGGGGGGGGATATAAACTTAATAATAATGGTGAAAAACCAGACGCAGACCGACATTACCAATTTATGTGTCTATAATAATATTTTCCACATCCATTGTGGTATGCTAATTAGTAATAATTGTACCTATCTGCTTGCTTCGCAATATTAATTAGCTATACAAGATCTAGTTCAAACAGGTATTAATTATTTTCCACTAAGTAATTAATTAAACTTTACGGCTCTATTTCCACAATATTATTTTTCTTACAGTTTTCTAAAGCCTTTATATAAAGTAGGTGGTTTATTAATAATGAAAAATTGTTTTCTCTTTTTGGGGTTCCGTACCCAACGGGTCAAACGGGACCTTATTACTGAGACTTCGCTGTCTGTCTGTCACCAGGCTCTATCTCATGAACCGTGATAGTTAGCCAGTTGTCTACAGATTATGTATTTCTGTTGATGCTATTACAACAAATACTAATAACTGAATATAATAAATATTTAAGGGGAGCTCCACTCAACTGGGATTCAGAACTAAACATGTCGAAGAACAGACTTAGTTTGTACACCACGTGTTGAAATTAAAACAGTATCGTTAAAGCATAATAGGTATTCTACTTTTGTGGCTAATGTTATCCTTAAAGCCAAAGACACACTAGGGGACAAATGTCGTGCGACACGTGTTGCCAGCGACGTTGGGTGAAGTAGCACGACGTTGCCGGACTTCGGTCGACATGTCTGGCAACATTGCGCGATACGAGTCGCCAGCGACGTCAAATGAGGTAGCGCGTCGTTGCCGGACTTCGCTCGACATGTCTGGCAACATCGCGCGATATCGTACTTTACATAGTACTTTCTAACCCACCATCTTCTCGTCTTTTTTCTTTGTTTTTTAATTATAATTATGCTCGCTGCAGCCAACAACACTACCTCGGTGGATGTCATGATATCGACTGCCTTGTGACACAAAACTTCGTGATGTCGCCAGATATGTCAGGCGAAGTTTCGCGAAGTCGCACGACTTCGTCTGACGTCGCTGCGGACTTAGGTCGCACGTTGTCGCCTTATTTGTCAGGCGAAATCGGCCGGCTTCGCTTGACATGTCGCCGATACATGTCGTGGCACATTTGTCCCCTAGTGTATCCTTGGCTTTAAACTAAACATTAGGAAACTTTACAATAATCTTGTGCCATATCTATCATTTTAACTTCATATTGTGTGGCATTAAGTCAATTTGTGTTGACATAAAGTGCATTGTGAGATTATTTTTTAATTTATGTTTATGTACATACTTAGCATAAGAATGTTTTGTGACTGCCTATGTACTAAAACTATTTACCGCGAAATTTTAAGATTAATGTTAGCAATTTGTGTTTTTGACCTTACGTAATTTGGTTTGGAGCCGCTGGGAACTTGTTTGGAGAACAATAGATTTGTAGCGCTTGGGAATAAGGTATTAAAACAAGTTGTCAGTGGCCCGAAAGTCTGATCAGTTTTACCAAGGGATCTGGTATTACCCAGTACTAACTGGGTTGTGGAGGTCAGATAGGTAGTCGCACCATGTGTTATACTGGTATTCAGCTGCATCCGATTAGAATGGAAGAGCCGACCCCAACATACTTGGGAAAAGGCTAGGCACTTGATGAAACAAGTTGTAAGGACTATTTTTGTGCAAAAAGTTAAGACAACTTGTCAAAAATATACATTTGTGTGAGACATGTTTTGTGCACGAAGTGTTTTTGACAACTAATATCACGAATTGTGTAAACACGGGGTTATGAACTGTTTCAAGACCTCAAAGTTCTTCTTTGTTTTCAGTCACATTTCGACTTATTTTTTGTCTAGACGTAGAATTAATGGCAAAGTTAGCATAACTAATTCGAGAGCCACTAGAATTTAAAAGCTTTCACGGACATTAGTCAACCGTGTTTAATTCAAGTGCCATTTAAATTGAATTAGGCTGACTGAATATTTATTTTGTAAAGGATTTTTGTTTTAATTAACACTTAACATAACATCATGCACGTAATCCTACAAAACGTGAGGAAGAGGCGTACCTGGTAAGAAGTCACAAGTTTTCATCCATGTCAGTTTGGGCGAACCTACGGCCATTAATCGTAAACAAATAATGACTCTTGGCTGCAGCGGAGAATTTTTTGACGGAAGAACCTTTAGGGGTATGTAGAACAGGGTGTAAAGTTCTTCATCCCATGTAGAAAGGGAGGATCCGCCGACCAGACAGGCGTAATATCTGATGGGCGACTGCGCGACATTTGTTGTCAGGTTTCTCTATATTATTTTAATTGTTGTATATGGGCATTTTGCCTGAAATAAAACACTATTTATTTATTTTAATTTATATAATCTTAAGTCGATGTAAACTTTGCTAGCGAGATCCAGACCATCTTATGTATATATATGTTCTTCAGTTTTATCACAGATGGCCCTATAGTTCTTTTTGTTATTAGTTGGTTTTTGTAGGTCGCTGTAAACCCAACAACCCTAGGAATTGAACCAAAACGACCTATCCCCCCCCCCATCGAAAATAATATTGTTGTAATCTAGTATTACTTACATAGGTGGTGTTACAGGGTCTTTAACCTCATGCTCAGCATGTTTTAATTGTGAGGTTAAAATGTAAATTAATTAGTGTTCGTTGTCTAATGTAATGAACGCTGTGGTTTTAGCAACAAATGGATCACGGGTTCAATACTCTCGGGTGTCGTTAAAGTCTGCTAACGGATGGGCAGCATCAGCCACCTGGGTATTGATAACATTAAACTAGTTTATAAAACTGATTTTGCTAAATTAACATCGTCCTGTAATCCTTATAGGGTTAGGCAGAGGTACTTGATAGTACACCCATAATTCGCCAGTTAAGTTTAAGTCCTATGTAATAGGGGGCGAGCCTATTGCCATCAACCGGGCACAAATCCAGACACCGCAACTGCTACTGAAAAAATCCTGATGGAAAAACCCAACAACACTTTGCCTGACCTGGGAACTGAACCTAGAACCTCTTACTCAGCAGTTGCGTTTGCGACCACTAGACCCACCAGCCCGTCAGTTTTGCTGACTTATAAACTCTATTTTACTAAATTTTTCGACAGAATTAAAACCAGTTTATTAGTGCCTAGTACAGTGCATAGGGCTCTGTATGGTATCGGACGTAAAGAATAGCACCATCCCATATCTTCCCATGGGTGTCGTAAGAGGCGACTAAAAGACTTGCCAGAGAATGGGCAGCAGCGTTCTCTGTGATTTTGTGACAACTGTTCTGCGATCGCCAACCCGCCTGCCAAGCGTGGCGATTATGGCAAAACACCCCATGTCAATGTAGCGAAACGTGGGGGAGGCCTATGCCCAGCAGTGGACGTCTTTCGGCTGAAATGATGATGATGATGATGATGACAGTGCATAAAATTCAATAATATATTTGAAGGAACAAAATGTAGAACTAATGGAGATACTTAATATGCGTAAATTTTTCACAAAATGGCCGTTGCTCTACTTTTATTTTGAGTGCGTTAGCATAGCAAATTATTATTGATTACTTAAATGAAATCTTACAACCTCTTGATTTGCACTAGACAAACATCTACCTAAACACATGCACCGAAATAAAACTTTTTGCCAAATCAAAGTGGTACAAATTCACTAGACTTCAAAAACTGTGCTACCTAATCGAGTACAATGAATTGTCAGAATTGGAACAGGTTGTCAATCAACCCGAATGATAGAAAAAGAGCGAAAGGATTAGATTTACGAGTCACCTGTCAAATGCTCTGGAGAGTCGTTCGTCTATTGACGTTTGAAAACCAACTTTTTGAAATCTTCTGCTGGCTTTTACGGCATGAATTCTGAACCAAGCCTGGAAAAAAATCTATGTGTAATGTTTGAAACCTCATGTTTTTAGGGTTCCGTAGCCGAATGGCAAAAAACGGAACCCTTATAGATTCGTCATGTCTGTCTTTCTGTCTGTCTGTCTGTCTGTCCGTCTGTATGTCACAGCCACTTATTTCCGAAACTATAAGAACTATACTGTTGAAACTTGGTAAGTAGATGTATTCTGTAAACCGCATTAGGATTTTCACACAAAGATAAAAAAAAAACAATAAATTAAGGGGGTCCCCATACTTAGAACTGAAAACCAAAAAAAAAAAAAAACATCAAACCCATACGTGTGGGGTATCTATGGATAGGTCTTTAAAAATGATATTGATGTTTCTAATATCATTTTTAGGGTTCCGTAGCCGAATGGCAAAAAACGGAACCCTTATAGATTCGTCATGTCTGTCTGTCTGTCTGTCTGTCTGTCTGTCTGTCCGTCTGTATGTCACAGCCACTTATTTCCGAAACTATAAGAACTATACTATTGAAACTTGGTAAGTAGATGTATTCTGTAAACCGCATTAGGATTTTTACACAAAAATAGAAAAAAAACAATAAATTAAGGGGGTCCCCATACTTAGAACTGAAAACCAAAAAAAAATTTTTCATCAAACCCATACGTGTGGGGTATCTATGGATAGGTCTTCAAAAATGATATTGATGTTTCTAATATCATTTTTTTCTTAACTGAATAGTTTGCGCTAGAGCCACTTCCAAAGTGGTAAAATGTGTGTCCCCCCCCCTCTAATTTCTAAAGTAAGAGGAGGAAAATTCTGTAAATATTTAGGATTGTAGAACGTAAAAAAAACTATCAACTAAATTTGGTTTCAATAAGATATGATGTTTAGTTTTTGAGATATGGGTCTTTTTCATCAAACTGCAGCAGTAACTTTGTTTTTCATAAACATACTATGAAAAACAAATTTAGTTTTGCGGTTGTGTGGAAGTTTACTAACTAATACTACTAACTAATGAATGACAGTTCAAAATATTGTTATTGTATTGTTTGGAGCTATGGAACCCTGTGTGCGAGTAAGACTCGCACTTGGCCGGTTTTTTCTAAACTGAATAGTTTGCGCTAGAGCCACTTCCAAAGTGGTAAAATGTGTGTCCCCCCCCCCTCTAATTTCTAAAGTAAGAGAAGAAAAATTCTGAAAATATTTAGGATTGTAGAACGTAAAAAAAACTATCAACGAAAATTGGTTTCAATAAGATATGATGTTTAGTTTTGGAGATATGGGACTTTTTCATCAAACTGCAGCAGTAACTTTGTTTTTCATAAACATACTATGAAAAACAAATTTAGTTTTGCGGTTGAGTGGAAGTTTACTAACTAATACTACTAACTAATGAATGACAGTTCAAAATATTGTTATTATATTGTTTGGAGCTATGGAACCCTGTGTGGCCGGTTTTTTTAGCTTTTCCCTCTTATATCTGTAGAGTTATGAAAAGTTTATTAAAATATACATTCTAACTTTAGACATTGCACATGACAAGTACATTTAGTACTTGTTATTTTGTTACCGTTGGTTTTTTTTATATAAAACTAGCATTCCCGCGCAACTTCGTCTGCGTCACATTTTCCCCGTTTTCGCAATAATTTTCTTATACAGCGCCATATATTGAATACTTACTTAATCCAGTCAACAGATACCGCCATCTGTTAGAATCGTTTGGAGCTAACAGATAATTGTGACTTCATCCTCAGCCTATAATGTTCCCACTGCTGAGACACAGGCCTCCTCTCTATGAGAGGGAGTGCGCTGTAATCCACCACGCGGGCCCAGTGCGGGTTGGTAGATGTCACATGTCTTCGAATTTTTAGTTCTAGGACATGCCGGTTTCCTCACGATGTTTTCCATCACCGTTTTTGAGGGCAGCGGTGATGAAATAAATTACACAAAGTAATGCACCTGCCTGGGTTCGAACCCACGGCTTACTGCTCGTAAGTCGGGGCTGCCACCACTGGGCCACCGCTGCTCTCTTTTGACTTAATTGTGACTTAATTTTCAATAAAATAATATTGCGACTACAAATGGAGATGTAAGCTATCTTATCTTTCAAGTTGGAACAAACTGCACACGGTGTGCAAATTTGATTAAAATCTGTTAAGTAGTTTAGGAGTCTATCCCCGACAAACAACGTGACAAGTAATTTATATTAGATATTTTGTCTTTGTATACCTGTAGGCTAAATAATAACAGCCTCATGAGTCGTTATCTTTAAGGTAAGGCAGCGTGCCGATGTCGGTCCGTAGGATGGTGTATCCTTTACATATCGAATTTCCTCTTTGACTCGGAAAGCCGGTTTCGACTGTTTTTTTTATAGATTTTTGACAAGACGCGCTCAATGGCCCGAAAGTTTGACAACCATCATTACCAAAAACCCAGTACCTGACTAATCCGGTGGGTAATGTATTGGTCACTTACTGGGTACTTGGTTGTAATTGTCAGAAAGAAAATCGCTCTATTGGAAATACTGTATTCAGCTGCATCCGGATAGACTGAAAGGCGACCTCAATATAATTAAGAAAAGGCTTCGTAGATGATGAGTAAGCCGGGAATCTTGTATGAGAGTTAATGGTTTAACCATTGAACACGATATCATTATGAACTGAAAAACATCCTGCATCAGAGTTATAAATCTAGAGCACAAAGACAAAACAGACACTGTTTGTAATAATAATGCTGTAACAGATTACATCACAGTGACATGTAGACAGCAAATTAACAGTGTATTGATATACATTAATAACAGATGTTAGTTTCGCTCAGTGTGTTTGCTGTCAACAGATTTGTTTGATTTTTAAACGACTACATAAAGGCAGAGATTCTCAGTTCGATTACTATTTCTTATGTATGTACATCGATTACGTTGAGATTTATGATTAGATTTACGTGATTCCTCTTTAGTTCGATGCGGAATAGTTGCCATTTGGTTCCATAAAAAATTAACATAGTTTGCCCCAGTGGTTTTCTTTTTATGACCATTTTTTTTACGTTTGTATAGACTATGTGATGACAGTGTAAAATTGATACTCGACTAGGATAGTGAGATATTAAGCCGATTATTTTGTTTTTTTGTGTTTTTTTTTTATTTAGAGATTCGACAGTTCAGAAGAAGAATATTAAAATGCAGTTGAGAAAACAGAGACACAAATTTTTATTAGGTAGAATAGTTAAGTATATTTTTTTTCGCGAAAAAGGAGCATGGTAATTTTTCTACCAATTCTGGGCGTAAACAAATTCTGTAGGTCTTACGCCAAGTTTTGACCTATCCTTTGAAATATCAGCTTAAAGGCAGTGAGTTAGTATCGTCTGATATGTATATTCTTTCGGTTGATGGGAAGTCGACTTTTGTGATAACATTTTTGCTAAAAAAGTTATTATCCTAGTCTACGTCACTTCACCCCCATACTTTACACCCGTCAATATATCTCCAGCAACCTCAGGGATTATCCATTGTTGCCGCGAGGGATCAATATTATTATACCCCCAGCAATATTGGGAGCCGAGTTTAAAGAGAGTACACGTAAATCCCTTTTGTATCAATTTCCCTCATGTATTTCCCTGTAACGATTATTTTCGAGAAAAAATGTTGTTTGTTGTCAACAAAATATTATTTGATTGTAGTTTTTGTGAGACATTTTGTTGTTAGTCCATTAGACAAGGCGGATTAATGATAAAATAATCTCCACCGAAAATCTTTTTTGAGTAAAAGGGGGAATCTGATAAGATGTGCCATAGATTCGTGACAGCAGGGGAAAATAGGCTTATAACATGAGTAGTACGCACCTGTTTGTTACTTCAACAAACGAAAACAATGATATATTTCACAATAATAATATTCTCCCACGATAAGATTACAAAAAAAAAAACGAATATAAAATTAATCAAAAAGAAAACTCCGAAACCCAGAGCATAAAATCTTGGGACACAGAAAAAAATCTCCTAAAAGGTTTCTTAATTCAATTCGTCAAGCCCTAAGTCTACACTTTGACCAAATGAGTGAATCCACAGACAAATACTGACCCATTGACCTTTATTTATTTTCTTACGTATTTTTTCCAAGATATCCTTAAGCCGGGAACTAAGCATGGTCTTTGTTTAACACTGAGATAAGGCCAGCGTCTGATTTGAATTAGGGAATTGAGGCAACGAATCAGGGCGTCGTACTAAGCCCATTTATTCGCAAATAATTCAGACGCAGAATTTTTGATCATGTTTTTAAAGCGGGGTTTAGGAGTACCCAATTATTTGTTCGGGGATGTAAGGTTCAAATAGGGGCTGTTACGTAAAAATAATCTGTTTTGTTTTATGAATTACGCATTTTGGGATATCATTTATTTTATGTCACTATAATATGCATAGTATTTAACAATAAAAACGAGCATGTTATAACAATTTGTTTATGAATAAATTTCGGTATAAAATTAACGTAAAAATTTCCTCAATAAGAGTATAAATTGATGAAAAGGCACAACAAATTGAGGTGAACTAATTGCTGGAAAACCGTCGATTAGAATCGGTCTTCATTGAACTTATTGAACGAACTCTTAAGATTGATTGGGAAGGTTATCCGGGAATATATTTTAGGAATACACCAATAAGTTTGTTAAGAGTTGGTTTCATCATATTTATATTAATGATGTGTACTAAGATTGGCATGTAATTAAATTCTCATATTCCAGTCAAAACGAACCTAAGTCAAAGTTGTATTTTCCAATAATATGTTCATGATTCTTCGTTCAACTACTGCAAGTTTTGGCGATCTATCCAGTTGAAGGCTTGCTGCAAGATGTACGATGTTACAAGATGGGATGTCAATGGGAATACTGTCTCTTATCAACTACTACTACTTGTATCAAAATTTTACTCCATGCGGCAGAGGGCTGCCTAGCCTTATTTAAGAAGAAGAACGTATTGATCTACATTATCTAAAGAGCGCTAGCATGACGGACGTAGAATTTAATGGAGATTGGTTTATTGGTTGAGAGCAGCGGTGGCCCAGTGGTGGCAGCCCCAACTTACAAACAGTAAGCCTTGGGTTCGAAACCAGGCAGGCGCATTACTATGTGTAATTTATTTCTTCACCGCTGCTCTCAAAAGCGGTGAAGGAAAACATCGTGAGGAAACCGCATGCCCTAGAACTAAAAATTCGAAGACATGTGACATCTACCAACCCGCACTGGGCCCGTGTGGTGGATTACAGCCCACTCCTTCTCATAGAGAGGAGGCCTGTGTCCCAGCAGTGGGAACATTGGGGAGTGGGCTTTAATCCAACACGCAGGCCCAGTGCGGGTTGGTAGATGTCACATGTCTTCGAATTTTTTGTTCTAGGGCATGCCGGTTTCCTTACGATGTTTTCATTCACCGTTTTTTAGAGCAACGGTGATAAAATAAATTTGCCAAAGTAATGCGCCTGCCTGGGTTCGAACCCACGGCATACTGCTCGTAAGTCGGGGCAGCCACCACTAGGCCACCGCTGCTCTCCTCTATACAGAAATATTAAAATAATATTTTTAATAATAACACAAAACACAATACCCACAAACTACCTCTGTAATTTTCCGCAGAATTACGAGCAAAATTTGCAGCCTGCTGTAGTACCGTAGGTACGGTCATAAACGTCCGCTTAGAAAAATGTTCCATTCGTTATGTGCCATAGGCTAACATTGTTACACTTGGGTTTTAAACTAGCTAGCTTTTCTAGTTGCGTTACCTTTTCCATCTCTCTGCATTTCGCTATATACCCTGCTCACTGGCATCTTATCTTACTAATATTATAAACGTGAATGGCTGGATGAACTTTTGTTTTTTCTATGAGGAATTTCGCAGTAGCAGCCATGGAGTCTGGATTTCTGAACAGTTGATGGCAATGGGCTCGCCCCCTATTACACAGGACTAAAAAATAACTTGCAAAATGTGGGTGTACTATTTAGGTACACTTCTGCTTACGCCTTCGGGAATTACAAGCGTGATGTTATGTATATTGAATAAAAAATAATTAACGCGGGCTTGCTTTTGTTTATTTTGGATGTTGACACTCATTTTTTTTGTGTTTCATTTGTTTTTTTATGTCTAGGAAACAAAAGACTATCGCATTTCTCATGGGTATCGTAAAATCTGACTAAGGGACTGAAAGGGAGTATTACTTGGTCAAAGGCCAATTGTTTCTTGTTTATCTCTTTACAAGGTGTTGTTTTTTTTCCATCCTCGTCAAAATTCAGGAGGTTGTTCATCATCATCATCATCATCATTTCAGCCGAAAGACGTCCACTACTGGACATAGGCCTCCCCCAAGTGACGCCACATTGACCGGTCCCGTGCGCCTCGCATCCAGCGGATCCCCGCAACCTTCACCAGGTCATCGGTCCACCTAGTGGGAGGCCTTCCAACGCATCGTCCTCCGGTTCGCGGTCGCCATTCCAGAACTTTTCGGCCCCATCGGCCATCTGTTCTGCGACAATATGCCCTGCCCATTGCCACTTAAGTTTGGCAATTCTTCGGGCTACGTCGGTGACCTTGGTTCTCTTGCGGATGTCCTCATTTCTGATTCGATCACGCAAGGAAACTCCGAGCATAGCCCTCTCCATTGCCCTTTGGGTGACTTTAAGCCTTCTGATGAGGCCCATTGTGAGCGACCAAGTTTCGGTCCCGTATGTAATCTCTGGCAACACACACTGGTCATAGACTTTCGTCTTGAGACACTGCGGTAAGTTGGTCGAGAAGATACCACGCAGTTTCCCGAACGCTGCCCAGCTGAGTCGGATTCGACGATTGACCTCTTGAAGTTAGACCTACCCAACTGGACCGTTTGTCCCAGGTAGACATCTTCATCTTCATCTTCTTCTTGATAGGAGTGTGTGTTATATGGGCATTCAACATGCCCATGGAGGTTGTTACCAAAGACATAAATAATCAATGATGATGAAGTTTTATTAACATCGGTTCAGTCATCTCGTAAAATAAGGACTTGAAGGTTTGTATGAAATTTCGGAAGATATAAACGCTATTAATCCTCATTTTAAATTTGAAGCCGAAACTTTTGGAGCTCACCATGAAGACTTTTCTTCATTTTACAATACAGCTTACTCGCTGTTCTCAGCTATTGTATAACCCAACCAAGTTTAATAGCTAAATGATAGTCAACAAACAGCACTTACAGTACATCCTCTTACTGCCACCCAAAGGAATCATTGTTATTGTGGGCACTAAAATTGTTGGAGCATAACATTCGTCCGGGCATGACACGTCTTTAAAAGGACAGTTTAGCATGCACTCTTGCAAGCTGAGATGCACCTTACTTCTTCAGTAATAGAATCTGTAGTAACTGCAGAAGTTTTGGATCCATGTGCTTTTATGAAATTTACTGCAGTGTTTATTCAGTTTGCTTTGTGACCACCGAGTTTTGATAATGTTTTCCGGTTCCAAATAACATTCGCTGAAATATTCTTTTTTAAGAGTTCTTTACATAGTACTTTTCTGTTTCCGTAGTACTTAGGTAAACATTTTAATCAGGTAAAAAACACTTGAGGTACTGATAAATCTTTAAATACGCAACAGCCCAGATTTTCCCCGAAAAGTTAGACAAAGTGTACAGAAAATCTTTTTTCTTGGAAAATTCCATTAAGTCGCTAAGCTCCTGTGTGTTCAAGTGTTTGCTAACATCAAATAGCTGATCCTGCTGGGTGGTCAGTATCTACCTACTTACATAACATCACGCTTTCTAACCCTGAAGGGTTCGCCAGAACTGTATACCGAATACCTAAGGGTACACCCACATTTCACCAGTTATGTTTAAGCTCCGGGCCAGACCCAATTCCAACATCATCATCATCATCAGCCTATAATGTTCCCACTACTGGAACACAGGCATCCTCTCTATGAGAAGGAGAGGGCGTAAACCACCACGCGGGCCCAGTGCAGGTTGGTAGATGTCACATGTCTGCGATTTTTTAGTTTTAGGATATGCCGGTTTCCTCACGATGTTTTCCTTCACCGTTTTTGAGGACAGCGGTGATGAAATAAATTACGCAAAGTAATGCGCCCGCTTGGGTTCGAACCCACGGCTTACTGCTCGTAAGTCGGGGCTACCACCACTGGGCCACCGCTGCTCTCTTTTGCCAAAATCCAGAAACAACTGCAAAATTCTTGATGTTTAAACCCAATAACACTTAATCTGACCTGGGAATCGAACCCCGGACCTAAAGCGCAACTCAAAATCACTAGATGAACGAGTCAGTTTCGTTACATTTGCTACAAAATAACAAGTAACCAAGCATGTAATTTCTCCCTTCCCACATAAATAACCATACTCAAAAACATCATAACATTTATTTTTACGAAACAATTTGTAATACTGTTGACTATACACAAAGTTAGAAACAACTCTTTGTTATGAAACAAAACGAAACGAGCTTATCACAGGAAAATGTATATAACGTCTTTAATTACCGCCCCAACATTGTTTTCTACAAATAGATCGATAGCTTAAACAAGCCGCAATTAAAACTAACTTTAATCCCTAACCCTTACAGTTCAATATAGTTTGCACGTTGTTAGGGCGATGATCGCAGTAGGTACTTACATGTCGATTAAAGGAACTGTTTTAGTAATTATCGCTTCGTAGTTGGAATAAGAACTAAAGGTTGGTTCTCACTACATTTTTGGACTTGGTTGTTTATTTTTATATGTTTTATAGAATAATGTTTAAGGGAACGCGTTTGATGAGGTTGTTTGCATGTTATCAACATCCTGTTTAATAAACATGTGTATTTTAACTTTGTTATTAAAAGGGACCTCGAAACACAGCAATTTGACTCTTATTGCAGGCTGTGTAGGTAGAACCAAACACCTACACAATTAAATCATAATTAAGGTAAAATTTTCATTAAGTAGAACATTTCAAACGTACATACCTGACTTGACCATTGTGTTTTTAGTTTCTGTCGCACAACACTAAACTTATTGCTGAAATTCTACTGGATTTCTGTGTAATTAACTATTAAAGATAGTGCCAAGATAACGAGCAGCCACGTAGTTAAACCAAAAAAAAATGCGCTTCGATTATGTCGTGTTTCCGAATTAGCATCTACTTCACGCCACAGAGTAACTCCCAAAAGTGATACTGCTCCTTACTTTCGTCCTATTGGCGTCCGTTGGGCCTATTTGGCGCAGCCGTGAGACACACAATATTATCTATTATCTTTTTCTGTTTAGTTTTAGCTAATATTTTTTGTTGTGTGCCAAATGAATGTGTTTTTTTTCTTTCTTTACTTCTTTTCTTTCCTGTCACAGTCTTTAGTAGTTTAAATCACTGTGTTATTTTGGAGTTGGAAAGAGTTTTAAACTGGAATTTCGTAATGAAAATAATCAAAACATCGTGTTTATATTTCCCGACAAAGATGATGTTTTCTGAAGCTCAAACTTTTGCTTAGAGTTCTGTACGTAATTTCACGAAACAGTTAAAACCTAACGATAATGTAGTCGGCATCACACAATACAACAGTAAGCAAAACTGCAATAAAGTACATATAAATGGAATGAAAAAAGCAAATATTCAAAAAGCAATGCTTCTATTGAGTGAGTTTTGCCCAATTTTATTACCAAACGTATTTTATTTGTTTAATGGACAGTATATTGGGACGCCATTTTATCGCGACACTTCACAATGAAATATTTCAATATTCAATTGAAATATAATATTGGGCGATTTATTCATTTTTAGTTTTGGATGCTGTTGACTGTATTTAAGTGGATGGCAATTTGTGAGAATCATTTTGATGAACTTTCAGGAAGACTGATTTTTTTATCTCGAACATCACTGACTTCGATTAATGCACACATCATGAGGAAACATGGATGTCATCATCTGCCTAGCCTTTTCCCAAACTATCTTGGGGTCGGCTTCCAGTCTAACTGGATGCAGCTGAGTACCAGTACTTTACATGAAGCGACTGCCTTTCTGACCTCCACAACCCAGCTTCAGCTTTCAGAGGAAACATGGATGTATAATGAATTAATGATAATGTGAAATTGCATTGAATTGAATTGAAGGCGCGGAGATGGCAGGCGGGGTAAAGCTGCGATCGAGTGACGTCAAAGGACTGGATCGTACAGGGGTAAGATAAGCAGACGACATTGTTGGCATCGCAGAAATATCCTGGATGAGCCTGGCAAAAGCAATGAGAGGCCTATGTACCCAGCAGTGGCTGAAAAACACAGTTTCAAAAACAATGTGGGTCGTTGAATAGCAGTTGTTCTAACATGTTTGTAGAATTTATTCGTGTCACCTGTAATCCTGGTGCTGGCAATTAATTTTTAGATTTTTCTTTATGTTTAGTACTTCAATACCCTTTGGTAAAAGTAATTGACAGACTTTCGGGCCACCTGTAACAACGGCCATAGGCCTACAAATGACAGCTGGTGCCAACGGCTTAACGTGCTTTCTGAGGCACAGCAGACTGACCTAGGTAAGCACGGCTTAACCAGAAGATCGACCAGAAGGTTGAACATGATGAATAAATATTTATAGCCTGAAATCGTCAATCCGCCTTGAATAAACCAAATTATCAATGATGTGGATTTCTCTCTATAAGAAATATTATTTATTTATTTATGTACACACAAAATACTTAACAGGATATGACATAAGGTGAATGCACCTAATGTCATTCACCATTTTTTTTAAAATAAATTATACCTGAATACCTGCTAGTAGAATAATATTGGACGAAATTTGGTGTCTAGAATCACCGTGTTTGTTATAAATTTAATTAAGTAAGAAACAGGATCTTATTACACGCTAAACCATCTCTTATTTGAGTTAGAGTATTTAATCATAATTTTATTTCAAGTGTACTGCGGGCATCGTCATGATCAGCGTATAATTTTACCACTGCTGGGATTCAGCCCTCGTCTCTTTAGACGAGGTCTGAATCCCAGCAGATGGCGGTGGAGAGGAAGTCGACCATGACCCAACACGCGGGCCCAGTACGGGCCTATAGTAAAAGTTGTTCATACTGATGAGTACAATAACCCTCTAACAGATTTCCAGCATTTCAATTACAGCTTGTATAATACTCAGTACCACAAATGTGTAAACACATGATTATTTCGATTCAATTAACATCTTAAACAATAGCATAATGAATTATGTACGTATAACTGATTGTTAGAACAATTATCTTACATCAGGCTCACAGTGTGCGTATTAGATTATGGTTTAGGGTGTTGCTACACTAGTATGACAATAATAATGTAACTGTTACTGTCGTGTGTTTTGAAGACATATATTGTGACATACCCGTATTTGGTCCACTATCGCTCACAGAGAGAGACAAGGCCTCTTTTATGGACCCTGTATAATTAGATGCAGAAGGGAGTAACTTGCAATTTTGCCCTATAACCAAAGCTTATATCTCTAAAAAGCTGGGTAAAGGATGTATAAAGGTTTTGGCGGTGATAGAGTGTTGTGTAAAAGCGTTTGAGAACACATTTTGGCTCTAAAAGTTTATACAGCAAAAACGTCCTATTAGGAATTGATGTAAAGGTTTGCTTCGCGACTAGAATAGCTGTTATAGTCAGGCGTTATAGCAACTCCAATGTGACTATTATACTACGATAGAACCTTATAACAGTGTTTACTGTCGCCCTAATGCGCCTGATTTACGCAAGAAAGGTTTGGAACGAACTATACTGGGGCTTTCGTTATAGTAGAGATGAAGACTCAAGAATAGGGCGATATTGTAATATTGTGGGTTTTAGATCGTCGTTACAGTACATAGTAATATAGTGGCCAAAAAAGTCTACAACAGAGTGATTTGGGGATATAGCTGAGTTTTAAATTACATTTATGTAGCTTAATTGTCGTATAAAGGTTTGTTAGCGCTCGTTGTGGTCGTAGTGATAAACTTATTACAAAGACACCTTTTTATAACAGGATTGTTTTTTTTTATAACTGTTATAGTCCCTCAATTGCACAGTAGAACTATAACGTTAAGTAGGTAAGTTTTTTTCTCTTTTAAAACATAACTACTGTATATAAAGGCAGGCTAGCAATGCTTTTATGATAATTCAGTTTTGTAAAGGCATTTATATCGCTCTTCTACAACAATATTAACATTTCGATTTAGCGTAATTAATGGTTGGTATAATCGTAATTGATGGTTGTAATTTGTCATAACGAGTGCTTTAATAGAGTCTATATGTTATGACTTAAAATTCGTAATTGTTTAAGTAAAAGCTGAATAATTCGAGGAGGGCATTCAAATATTGTCGTAAACTTGTGCATAGTTTATCAGTAAAATTACAGTCGCACGTTATTTTTTCTGTAAGAGACAAATAAAAAATAATATCTAACTCCCCACGATATTTTCTTTTTCTCTTTTATTATCTCTTTCTCTTAAAAAAAAACTGAGACACTGCAGCAGCGTGAACGAATGTAAACTGAATGAATGACAAAAAGGTACTTTAGTAGCGTTGCGGTGGCTTGTATGTCATCGAATATAGAGATTTCATTACTGGTACATCAACAGTTTTAGGCAAAAATTGTCATGCCTGATACCGCTACAGTTGTACTTTAAAACTGAATGGACATATAATTTCGCCACTTTCCTTGTAGGTGCACCTTTATTGGCCTTTTATTTGACCACCGATTAGTTTTTAGAGAACTTTCTATGGTCTTCTATTGAACTAACTTTTGCTAGTTGGGCGAAGATGATTTTGAAAATGTGGAATGTACGATGTACTGAATACGTTGTACCTGTTTGTGGGTTAGTAACGTGTCTCTTCCACCTTGTATAAAGCACTCTGTCTTAAGCATCTAGCTACAGATTGCACGGTTACTAACTACACAAACTTTTTCCTCTCCCACCTAAAATCAGCATGGAAATATATTCCCACTGCTATTATCATAAGTCATCATCAACATAATGCCGTATTACGTATGCACCCCTACAATGTTACGCAAAACACAAACCTATTGTAATTTTCTTATAAACGCAAATTGCGTGAAACAATAGCAGAATGGCAACAATTTCCATAGGCAAATAAAATCGGTCGTATAAATTATGGTCTGATGTCCAATATACAACAGAATCTGAACAATGTTTCGACCTTAACCGGAGTTTAGGGGTAGTCGTTTATTAGGACTAGTGGTGAGGGAATGAGAATCGGTGTGATTCCATGAAATCGTATATACAATCGTGCACTTTACTATGAGAACAAACCCGAAATCCTGAAAAAAAAAACAGCTGTTCCCTACATTTTGACGAGTTATGTGAACAAAAAGTACGGAACAGCTGTTTTTTTTAGGATTGGTCCCATAGTAAATGTTGTTCATAATGATGAGTACAACGACCTCTTACGAGGTTGTTGGTGTTTTACAAATAACCCTGTATAAATTTAATGCTGATGGATGGAGATAGAGAGGAAGACCAAGGAAAGGATGGAAGGATTGTTGTAGGAATGGAAAGAAAAAGAAGTAAATAGTAGTGTGACGGTTGAAAAGGGACAATGGAAAAAATACGTACGTGTTGCGACGGCCCCAAGTAACAAAGGGCAAAGGTAGGAAAATCGTCTTCCGGCAAGAAGTGAAAGACTTTGTGGTTTTTGACTTGTGATCGGTGTATCATCATTTCATCATCATTTCAGCCCAAAAGACGTCCACTGCTGGACATAGGCCTCCCGCAAGCGTCACCACATTGACATTTTGGGGATGCAGGCGGGTTGGTGATCGCAGTACGTTTGTTACAAAAGCACAGAGAACGCTGCTGCCCATTCTCTGGCAAATCCCTTAGTCGGCTCTTACGACACCCACGGGAAGATATGGGATGGTGCTATTCTTTACGTCCGACACCATACGGAGCCTCCGACACCATACGGAGCATGCGTAATCATGCGTAAGCATGCGATCGGTGTATGCGTAATCAAAATCTAGCATTTCGATGGTCGCATAAATCTTCAGAAAAATCTCTGTGATAATTGGATTAGAAAGTGATCTAATAACGGTTCCGTTTTTTTTTTAGGTCTGGATCTTACAAATGTTTACTGTAAAGAAACATACTCTATAACGGACTGTTAATTTATATGAAACCTAAGATTTATACTGTAATTTAGTTATATACACTTGGAGAAATCTGTAGGTTCTCTATTGTCACTAAGCAAACGAAATCCTAGCCAATTTACTTAGCAATTAGGTACTCAATTTTACTAAACAAACAAAATTAACGAGCCTCGTGTTTTCATTATAATTTAGCACAATTTAAATTAACTAAATATAATTTGATTTCAACATCGATATTGAATTCCATCGTAAATTACATCTACATTCTGTCCCATCCCTAATAGCTTACCCCTATCGTTAAACATAAGATAATGTACGCCTTGATAATTTATTTTACGCATCATAAAACAAAACACTTGAAGATACAATGTGTGCTGCGTAAAAAGTGATATGTTTATCTAAAAGTGTTTTCTGTGGTGTTTAACCAACAACTTCGCACCGGTTCGTCTAGTTTACAATAAAATAAACTATGGGGATAAGTAAGGTCATGTTGACTAGCACCATAATCATCATAATCCATCATGTAGGAACGTATCCGAGCTAAAGATACTACAGACCCTTTCAAATTAAACGATACTACCAACCGAATTTAGTTTTAGCAAAACATTGATTGGGTACATATTCTTATTTTGCCCCTAACTACAAAAAACAAGTTAGAAAAACCAAATTAAAAGAACGGTATCAGACGATTCTCTAAGCTTTTCTTTGTCCGGTCATTGAACTAGGAACCGAGCGGAAGATAACGTGTTTTCCACAACTTCATGTAAACATGCTTTTAACGACGAAGAAGAGCGCTGTACGAATTAGATATTTTCTCGCACGACTTTGACAAGTAGCTCTACATAAAGAGGTGTAAAATTCTCTACCACTCAACGATTATATGTCGAACTGTGAACAGGGTGCAACGAAACCGTCATCCAAGCAATCCGTACGACATACAAATCTACGCAAAAAATTTGCTGCTAAACGACTTTTTTCTTGGGTGAAAAATCACGGTTTATGGTAGGACACTCTAAACATTGTGGTTATAGATGTTTTGAATAGTAGAAGGGCCATGGAGGTATTGCAAGTAAAGTTCTTACATTTACTTACTTACATCAAAAGTAAGTAAGTAAGTGTTTTTTATTTTTGTTGGAGTGGGGAAATGTTGGAACTTTGCCTGAACCTACAATATCTCCGAAACTAGAACGTCCCACGGTTTAGTACGAAAAAAGATCGCAATTACAGCAAGATAGTGTCTCTCTTTAAGGGTTTTGCGACGGGTTACCTATGTTTCATCGAAAATAAATTGACAAATTATTACTTCCCAATTAATGTAACATAAACCTAATGTTTGGCAAGTGAACGTTTAAACAATAACTTGTTTACCAACTAGTACTTTTACCAATTTTTATGTAGTCAAATATTTCAGTGGGAATAACAAATTTTACGCAAAATAAAATAGGACAAATATTTAGGACCGCCAGTGAAAATTTAAAAAATTACCATTTCTATTCAGTCAATTGCTTTAATGACAAAAAATTTGCATCTTTAAGTCAGTTGCACAGAATATTATACAAACTAAATAACAATGTGTACTGTTTAGTGGGTAGATGGTAAATCATAAATGTCGCTCAATGTGGGTTAGTCATGTAAAACGCTATCATATCATAATATGCATATTTCTTTCTATATAATCTAGTCGTTTCTGCCACTCGCTGGGCGCTACCGCGGCACCACTCGCTTCGGTCACTCGGCTCGTGCGTAGGAGGTCACAGTTCTAACCTAACCAAACCGAAACATTTTTCTATTAGTAATTAATCCCGTCTAACTAATTCGGTTCTCGATAGCCTGCTAAAAATAATCTCTTTTTACCATATTATTTTTCATAAATGTTACAAATATTTTGTATTAAATAAACGATTATATGAAAATAAAATATTTGTGCCTTTATATTTTTGTCTAAGCAAATCGTTTGACCTTACGTTTATTTTCTAAAGATTGTTTGCTGTAATAAATCATTTGATTAAAGACTAAATGCCATAATGACATTATCTTTGGTAATATTCTGCCAAGTAAAATTTGACCAAATGCAAGAGTGCGTACTAAAATTATTCAATTGTAAATAAAAAAATAAATAAATTAATATGGCATTGGTATTGAAAAAGGTTGCTAAAATTTGTTTTGATAGTGAAATTTTGTCAAAATCTTATCGGCACAACGGCAGGCTCCTAATTTACAAACTTACTCATTCTTGCCAAAACATCATAAAATTAAAAGTCAATCATCTGAACATATCCCAGTCTATCACTATAAAATAGTAACAAAAACCAAATAAGAAAAAAAAGTTATAAAACGGATTCATTATTTACGCTCTACCCAAGATGTTTACGACGTTATCAGAAAAATATAAAGCAAAATGTTCTTCAGACTAGTGCAGGATTTTACGTGCAAAATATTTTATGGCAACCAATACAGAAGAAGCTCTCTTTCCTGAAGAGTGCTATCTTATTCCGTGTTCTGATTGGAATGAAAGACGTCAGGTGTTATGCAAACCAAAAAGATTGAAACTAGAAATTTGACTGCACCGTCTAGAGACGGACCATTTTCTAGTGGTGGACCATTTCAACTTTAAACGGGAGAAGAGAAAAGGCTTTTAAGGAGAGCAATGGAAAGAGAGTAAGACTACTAGTAAGACTTGGAAGGCCTTTGCTCTGCTGTCATGTCAGCCCAGAATTTGACAACGGTTTTGGCACATTCAGTAGCGTTCATGAGCTCCTGTGATGTGCAAACAACAGGACAGATAGGACACGATATCAAGTGTCGCATTGTTTGTGGGTCAACACCACATTAACACTCTGGGGGGGGCAGAATCATCTATGAATCTCAACCCTACTCACTATCGTAAAAGTTTATCATTTTAACTACGAGCCCATAATCAAAACCTAACATTTATTAATATCTATTTTAAACCAGAGTTTATTTGCTGCTGATAAAAAGGCTTACAAATGCCATGCATTTTGAAATGCTGAGAAAAACGATCACAACAAATGAATATTCACGCAGTGTTCAGCTACAGCAATATAAACATAAAATCAACACACTGGTACTAATTACAACCTCCTCATTCAAAAAAAAAACCACCCCTGTTAATATTACATAGCGCAAAGTAATTATAAAAACCAAAACCTCTTTCAACCTAAAATTGGAACAGCGGGCGACTTTAATTAGCAAGATGCTAACTACTTTAGGAAAATTCTCCGAAATTTTCTTCTCTACAAAATGTCTTTGAGGACGATGCAATTAGCAATGGTAACGCTTGGTTTACCATTATGTTATTTGTGAAAACAAATGATAATGTAATTAATAAACGAGTACAAATTGGCTTGGCCAATTTCTGAAATGTTATACATTATATAAAACTGTAATGTTCTATCAAATAATTATTCAACTTCATAATTTATTAGTATGATTGCCACCAACGTTGTATTTTTAAGAGAAATTTACAATAAAAAAAAATTATGACCACCAGCATCCACTTTTCAAGTGTTAAAAGATCTTTCAAACTACATACCTTAGTCCATTTCCAATTTACTGGGAACTGCAGTTGTCAATAGTGAGAAAGTAATTATCAGCAAGACTGTTCTTTACTTTTAACAGTACAACTTTTAACAATTTAAAATCAGTTTAGTACTTCGTTTTACACATATTTTATACAGTTAATTTAAAAAAAAAAAGAAAAGAAAAAGACATTTTTTTTCAAGCGTTGCCCCACACTAGGAATTTCTCCTGTATCGTGGATGCGTTTACAAACATTTAAACTCACATACACAAACATCCAGACCCGGAACAATTATCTGTAGGCCATACAAATATTTATTCCGTGCGGGGATCGAACCCGCGACGCGCAACGCAGCAGTCGATCGCTCAACCACTGCGCCAACCGTGCCGTCAATATAAAATATGGTACCCTACAGCATCGGAAACAGGGTGGTCAGGAGGAACCTCCTAACAATACACGCCGTGTCCAGAATGACTGCTTTCTGAATCAAGCTCTTGATCCAGCTGCCAAGCTAGATCCTCCTCAGATGTTGGTCGAGCCTATTGCTTTTTAAGCCATTGGCAGACACGACTATCGGCACAATGACTGCTGAACTGCATATAATTTATTGTTACGTATATAAACAGTTAAACGTACAGTTCAAACAACAAAACAGATCGGAGTAAAATTTGGCATACAGTTATGATGACGTAGGCATCCGTTATCAAAACATTTGGAAAATTCAACCTTAAAGCGGGTGAAATAGGGGTTGTATGAAATGAAAAATGTATGAATTTTAGTCCTAAGTCATGAACTACCACCGCTGAACAATCTTATATTCATCATCATCATTTCAGCCCAAAAGACGTCCACTGCTGGACATAGGCCTCCCCCAATTGTCACCACATTGACATTTTGGGGGGTTTTGCCATAATCGCCACGCTTGGCAGGCGGGTTGGCGATCGCAGTACGGTTGTTACAAAAACACAGGGTCAGTCAGTCCCTCAGTCGCCTCTTACGACACCCACGGGAAGATATGGGATGGTGCTATTCTTTACGTCCGACACCATACAGAGCCTTGAACCTTATATTAAAAATTGACAATTTTCAGTTTTAATTTTGGGCTGTTCAGCGGCTTCATACAATTTTTATGAGATGCAAGGCACGTGTACTAAATGAATGAAAAACGGTTTTAAAATGTAGTCCATGACTTAGTATTAATTTTCATATCTTTTTAGCTATCTGATAAGACAAGGATATTTTCCTAGCAATTTGTACACCAGGCGCAGTATTATTTTTTAGCAATAGACAAAATTTTTGTGCAATCCATTGCAAAATTTACTACAAAATAATGTTTGATCTTTGCCAAAATTGGAGGCATTTTTGAACTTTTAATTATTTTCATAAGTCTGCTACGGCATCAACTTTGACAATAGTTTAAATTTCAGTAAATTCGCGCCGAAAATCTTTTTAAAATTTGCTTCAAATGATTCAATCTAGGATTATTCATACAAAAACTAAAAATATACTTAACTCAAAAACTACTGAATTTTGGTAGAACATTTGCTGGCTTAATTTGTTGCATTTTAACTCTACTATGACGTCCTGCAAGGAATTCGTCGAGTTACTAGCAACCCTGTATAACATTGCTGCGGTCTAAAATAAATTTCCTTACAGAATTAAACAATAAATAGAAAAAACAATAGAGTGTCAGCCTACTAATGTATTGGCCAGGAAACTGGGGCAAGTTCTTTTATAAAAAGTTTAATTAAAATATACCACGGGGGACTATTCCGCGTCCAGTTGATATATTGTTTGTTTTACACCCATATCCGACCGTTTTTGTGTATGTAAATATAATAGAATCTAAATACTGACTACTGTTTTCGTGATAGTTTTTATGTTATTGGTCTCCAGGGAATTTTAAAAATCGAATTTTATGGTCCTCTTTATTGACCCCAAAGTGTGAATCTGTAAGATTTTTAGTGAAAATTCAATGCAAAAGGTACGATTTTAGAAACTTCATCTGGTTTGACAAAAAAGTTATCGCTTGGTTTTGTTTTTAATAATGATTGATTTGGAAACTAGAGCTCTGTGTCATCATCTTCCTATAATGTTGCCACTGCTGGGACACAGGCCTCCTCTCAATGAGAAGGAGTGGGCTGTTATCCACCACGCGGGCCTAGTGCGGGTTGGTAGATGTCACATGTCTTCGAATTTTTAGTTCTAGGACATGCCGGTTGCCTCACTATGTTTTTCCTTCACCGTTTTTGAGGGCAGCGGTGATGAAATAAATTACACAAAGTAATGCGCCTGTATAGGTTCGAACCGACGATTTACTGCTCGTAAGTCGGGGCTGCCACTACTGGGCCACCGCTGCTCTCTGAGCTCTGTGTACTACCTACTAATCTTATAGCAGTGTAATATTATGGATCTTAGTAATAATATTATGGATTTTATATACAAAAATGATTCCCACATAAACTAACATAAACAATTTTGCCTATTCATGTTTTGTTATATTTATGTTCACACTGTGACTAGAATCACCCTCAACAGAATATTTTAAGAGATGTTATCACAAGGGATTGCAAAACTGAGTTTCGTCTCAGTACAGCTTACTTCTACCCACACCCTAACGCAAGAAAGCGTAAGTGATACATTTCCTTTACATCGAGATTTTTATCACTAGATTACTTTGATAATTTAATAGCTGATACTAAAAATAAGCACACTTCCCTCGCAAAGAACTTTGAACTCTGCCTTCATGCGACTAAAGTTGAAAATTAAATGTCAGGTGATACCCTTCTAGAGTTCCCTTCAATAACTTGAGAGAAGAAATCGACAGAATGTCCCCTAAACATTTCCCTCATGTTTTTATATGGGATTCCCATTAAATTAAACATCAGCCCCTCACTTTTTGCCCCAAAAACAATAATATCTGTGCGGGAAATAAAACTACACTTTGATTGCTTTATTATTCTTAAAATTTTATTTATGGTGTAGCTGTGTTTTTGTTGTTAACAGAATTGTGCGACTAAAACATGCGTCATGTTTCTCAGAGCTTCATTGTCTTACCAAAACTTTAATATTTTATTAGACTTTTGTGTGATGTATTAATAATATATACTAAGGCGATAAATAGGCCTATATCGGGCTATATATTATCACGTTACGACCAATAGGATCGGAGCAGCACTACAAAATGCTGCGAAAACGGGGAAAATGTGACGCAGACGAAGTTGCGCAGGACAGCTAATACAGTATAAACCTAAAGTGACGACTTTAAGCTTCTCGGAAATCAATATAAAAGGACTGGGCTATATGAAACTCAATTAAGGAGAAACCAAAACAAATCTTATTGAACAATTTTTAGTCACCCCGATCATATTATATTACATTATGACATTGAGCTATAACTCTTATAAGTTTTGATGAAGAAGTTAACTTAATTAAGAAAAAAATAATATTTCTCACCATAATCATAACATTTTCTCCAAAATAAAACTTGAAGAAAATAATAAAACAACGAGCAAACGTGTATCCACGTCTAAACAGAAAACACCACTCTGCTTTTACTGCGCAAGTAATACTAGAGGACTAGAGGAACTGGCCACGGCGGCGGCGACGGTGACATATTGTTACGATCTTTTAAACAACAGTTTTACTCGTACATCTGGCTTGAAACCCAGCAAATAACTGAGAGATCAGATACCTTTTATAAAATAAATGTGAAGAACATACTGCAGAATGTTTCTATCTTCTATACCATACCAATATTATAGAGCTGAGCGTTTGTTTGTTTGCTAGAAAGCGCTAATCTAAGGTCCGATTTGAAAAAATATTTCAGTGTTAGATAGCCCATTTATCGAGGAAGGCTATAGGCTATCATAATGCTACAACTAATAGGAGTAGCAATGAAAAATGTTGCGCAAACAAACGGCAAAAATGTGACGCAGACGAAGTTGCGCGGAACTGCTAAACATATTTGTGTAGAATTAAAAAAGTCATAATCATACATGGTAAAGACAAAAAGTTTCCGACCTACACACATCAAACAAATCAGGGATACAAAACAATCATGTCACTAAATTACTGAGCTTTTCTCTAGCTACCCACCATAAAAAAATACATTTTTGTCCAATATCATCATCATCATCATCAGCCTATAATGTTCCCACTGCTGGGACACAGGCCTCTTCTCCATGAGAGGGAGTGGGCTGTAATACACCACGCGAGCCCAGTGCGGGTTGCTAGATGTCACATGTCTTCGAATTTTTAGTTCTAGGACATGCCATTTCCTCACGATGTTTTCCTTCACCGTTTTTAGAGCAGCGGTGATGAAAGATGAGCAGCGCTGACTGTTCAATATAGTCTCCCCTTATTTCAATCTAGTTAATTTTGTAGTTTAGCCGGAAACTTTTGGACCTGACTGATATTTGTAATTTTTTATTTCAAACGGTTTATTCTTAATTAGACAGCCCTACTAAAGATCAAATAACTGAACCATCAAATTCACAGTTGCAGTCATAAAACGTGGTCTTAAACAGGCTTCGATTAACGTTCAATCACGTTGTAGAATACCTTGTATTTAAAACTTTTGTACGTGCTCATGCATCAACAAATCTCATCTTGCTGCATGAGCGAAAATGAACAAAATCCTTAAAAAACAAAAATGTTGTATGGAAATAAAGAAAGAAATAATGACACTAACAGCTCTTAAACGCGGTTTAGATGCGCTGAAAGTTGAACACGTTTTCATTGGTAAAATTCGCTCAAACTAACAATTCTAATCCCTGTTTTAATTGCAAAAACTGTACCAGAACCATCGTTACCAGGAATCCCAAAACCCAATAGTAATTCAGCGACTTAATAGTAAAATGTATTGAAATATAATAAAGGGAACAAAGTGGTAGCCGATTCGCAAAGCGGATAGAACAGCTTCAGAACAAAGAAAACTTTGCAGAGCCGTAGTGCTGCGGGATAGAAACGATTTCGCTAATTCCAAACTCGAGGATAGGGGCAATTGATTTGTATAATTGTGCAGCTTTCTCTATAGGAAATTGTGGATAGTTCGGGTTTTAGAAAATTTAACACTAAAGTAATTGTCACTGTTCGTAGTTCTCTTGGATTCGAGATTGAAATCGATCGAAGGCGATTCTGATTTGTTTAAATGTGCCATGTTCTAGACATCGTCTTTCTTTTGTTTTATTGTAGAATGGATTTGCTCTTAATAACTTGCGAAGATGCCTGTTATAAAATGATGACGGGTTAACGGTAAGACAAATGGAAAAGATAAACGATGATACTTCATTCTGCTTTTGAAAACGTATATTTATCAAACCTATTAGTAAAGTAGAGAATGCAAAATCTCTTGAGAAATAAAAAATATCTGCACAATGGAGCAGATGTTTTACACTGGAGAAAGATTATAAAATAAACAATGCTAAAGTTCTTCTTGAAAATGAAACCGATGTTACAAGAATCACTCAATATAATAAACTAGCTGTCCCGCGCAACTTCGTCAGCGTCACATTTTCCCCGTTTTCGCAACATTTTTCATTGCTGCTCTGCTCCTATTAGTCGTAGCGTGATGATATATAGCATATGTCTTTTCCCCGGTAAAAATCTATCTTATTGCCAAATTTCATTAAGATCCAATCAGCCTTTTAGTCGTGAAGAGGTAACAAACAAACAAACAGAGTGACTTTCGCATTTATAATATTAGTATGGGATATAAATTAGGAGTCCAGCAAACGTAACAACACATATACACGATACACACAGTAAGGCCAATATTGCAGCTAGTGTACATTTACTATTCAACCGGGCTTGTCAAACTATGTTACTCAATTGAACGCCCGGGTATAGTCAGGTTGTAACGGCCAATTAGCTGTGTCCATGAAACGTCTGATAGACCAAAACTTCGGTGTTGCAAAGTGTCGCATAGTCTCTTGAACTTGATCGCTAACATTCCTAGTTAAGTGTGATATTATTCATTTATTTCTCATTTTTTATTTTTCTCCTTGTATATCGTCTTCAAATATTATTATGATTCGTCGTCATTCTCCTGCCCTTATCCCAATTTATTTGGGGTTGGAGAAGTAAACATCATTAAAAAAAAACACACATGGTCTACATGGGCACTTATAAAACGTCGACAAAAAGGTGCACGGTTCAGGTTGGTCGTTTCATATGGAGAAGAACCGGCAAGAAACTCCATGGTTACTCTTTTATAATCATTTAGTTTCCAATATTTCAATGTTACAGCGTTAGTACTTAAGTATAGGAGAACATCGTAGGCTCGACAATCAGACGTTGCTTACTACAAAATGTAGAATAAGATAAAATGTTACCAAGAATCTAGGAATGTACAAGGCTTACAATGTCCGCACAAACAATCGGTAAATCAGAAAAATAGTCTAAACACAAAAAAAGGAGAAAATGTTACAAAAAGACTAGATTAAACAAGTGACACAAAAAGTCTTAAAAAAAAGTCAAAATGTATTAAAGTTATTTACCTAAAATTGTATAACTTTAATGAGTACTTACAAAACACAGTGTAACCATTTTAAAAGATTAACTATCGAGTTTCTTGCATATTCTTCTCTATTTAAAACTAAATTTACTCATTTTTATATGATATTTGAAACTTTCAAGTCAAGTTCAAATTGAAATGAACTTTAAATAATGTAATATAGTGAGGTCGGTTCCTAATCTCACTAGAGGCATCTGAATACCAGTATTTTACTCGAGGAGACTGCTGTCTGACCTCTACAACCCAATTAAGTCTCAACCGGCAGCAACCCTAGTGTACTAAGGCTATAAGCTCAGGACCGAAGGGTAATGTAATTAATTTTGTATCATATTTTCTTCTGAAGTAGTTATGATTGTAGCAATGTGCTTGGTTTGACCAAAGTCGAACGAAAAACTTCTTTTTTAAAGAATCAGATTAATACAATGACATCATTGGCCATATAAGTAACTTAGAATACTTGAAAAGAATACTTTACCTGACAGACTTTGACCGAAAACAGGAAGCAAGGACCTCATTGTTTAAACAAAATAACATCAAATAAAGAGCAATAGAACAGGTGACCTACCATGACGTATTAAAACATTGTTGTTTTACTCTTATTCCAAAGTGGGAAAGAGACAGAGCTATACAGGATGTCTAGCGCCTTCTCTTTCCCACACTGGAAAAGGAGTAAAACAATAATGTTTCAAGACGTCATGGCAGGCAAGCAGGAGTATTGTTTGACTTTTTTTTATTGGACCAAATACCACCTACAGACATTTTACTTACAACAGGCAACGCTCAAATGACAACAATCACATTCACTGTGAGAACGCCAGGCAAAATAGAACCTTAACAATCCCAGAACAAAATGCACAAACAAACAATATAACACATTTGCAATATATTACACGTATTTTTACGTCTCTACTGCAGCAACAGAAGTTAAAACTATAAAATACTATTAAAGGAGTTACAAAGCTGACAGCTAGATGCTGCAGGAAAAGTTTCCATTAAAAGCAAAGCCTTGCATTTGTAACAAAAAATATTATTCTTTGTGGAATCGCTTGGAACTGAAGCAAAGGAATTTATTAAAATAGTTTCTTTTAATGTTACAAAGTAAATTGATTGTTGAGGATCTTAAGAGCACGTTCGTAACGGTTTTTATTCTTACAGTAGATTTGTTTCAATTTAATTGCATTATATTTTCATGAATTTACTAGTATTACCTACTAAAAGTATTACTCAGTTAGGTACTAGATCGTGGAGGTCAGATAAGCAGTTGCTTCTTGTACAGTACTAGTAGGTACGTACACATCAGCATCTGGCTAGATTGGAAGCTGATTTTTAAGCTTTGATAATAAATATACTACACTTTGATAATAAGCAACATTTTTTGTTTTGATTAACGTAGTACCGTAGAAGCAAGCAGCGCTGTAAAGAGTAATGATAGCAAGTATCTAAACCGATATTATAAAGAGGAGAGATTTGATTGTTTGTTTGTTTGCATTGAATAGGCTCCGAAATTACTGATCCGATTTGAAAAATTATTTCAGTGTTAGATAGCCAATTTATCGAGGAAGGCTATATATCATCACGCTACAACTAATAAGAGTGGAGCAGCAACGAAAAATGTTGCGAAAACGGGGAAAATTTGACGCAAACGAAATTGCGCCGGACAGCTAGTATGAAATAAAATTGAAAGGAAATACTAACCAGCACCTTTTTTCAATCAACATATAGCCAACCGCTAATCCAACGTAGTTCAGATGTAAACAAAAGGATTGTGTCCACAAAACAATTTTGCTTCTAAAAATACAAAACCGAGGTTTGCTCGTCAACAAATTGCTCACGGTTACCGCTGAGAAAAAATATGAAAAATGGTAATAACTGAAGATAAATCTAGAAATAGAAGGATACGCAGATAAAAAAAAGAAATATATAGAGATGTTTAGACCTAGGAATACGTCAGCATTTTGGTAGTGTCTAAGTAATAAGTCCTGTTGCAAACTCATTTGTGCCCAAATTCCAATTCCAAGAAAGAGCCTACGTTTACAATATGTACAACAATATGTAAAGACAAGTAACAACAACGCATTCCACGAAGAGGTATTCAAGATGGAAGGCACAACGGCGCAAAAACGGTTATGACGTATTCACTACGTATAATCCAGTTTTGCATTGTCAATTAAAAAAGAACTGCTATTCTCTATAAAAGTGCAATAGGTACAGGGTCAAAATGTATAGAACAGATTTTTTTTAACCGTGCGTTTGTGACCTTTTGCCGGTGCCTTCCACCCTTTATATGACAACCACTTTTTTCAGGATTGTCAATTAAGGTCGAACTAATTCCCCAGGCGTCGGGGGGCAACCAGTGGCCCCCGGCCACCGTAGGCGCGGGCCTGTGGACGGTGAGTAATGGCTAGCTCACCGTCCGTCCGCTTATGACGACAGGCCGTGCCGACGGCGCGTCCGTGTTCCACGCGCGCCTCAAGGAGATGTCAGCAAATCGGAAGGGGTCCGAGACGGCCGATGCCTGCCACGGCTGCGGGTTGTTTGAAAGAGATAAAATATCGTGGCCCTGGAACACAAAGGGCTAAGAAGGAACATGGATGGGTCGAGCTAATTGCTAACCAAACACACGTCTAGCCTCGGTGGTGCTACTGGAATTTCCTAACGGGACAACCCAAAATATTTTTTAACCTGACCCAGGCAGGATTTTGGAAGACCGTCTATACTTTTTGTCCTTCAAAACTTTCCTAATAATGCATTCAAATAAAGTTCACAAGCTAAACTCGACAGACGTGGTCATACACAGCCGTTATGCTTGTATGACTGAACCAAAGAGACTGTCAATATAAATTCTTGATTCAAATACCAGCGGTTTCGCTATGGATCAAATTGACTTGTTCTTGGAAACTCAATATCGGCTACGTCAAAATTCAGGTGAATTTTGATACAGTCACTGGAGACTTGACCTCAAATATGTTGTGTCACTCCAGACAAGACATACAGGTTATTTGAAAGGCACTTTGATTGAGATAGTAAGTAAGTAAGACGGATTGTAATAGTTCTGAAGTGTTAATTTTTTAATGTAATATAAATATTCATGTTTGTGTACGATAGCGCAATAAATGAATATTGTATTTTACCACATAAATGTCATATTTATATTGTTTCCGAATGTTCCGTTGATTGAACTTGATTTTAAATTAAAATATTGCATATTGTTTTTAACAAATAAACATAATTCAAGTATATAAATACCAGTCAGTGTAAGGAAACCCACCGTTTTGCAGACATCTCTTAATGATTCGGTACTATACATGTTATATATTGTCTTAAGACATTTCTTCTGGAGAATGAAAGTGGATTGTACGTTTGTCGAGTTTCCCCAAAATATGACACCATAAGTTAACAGTGGGTACACATTTCCAAAATAAGCATTTCTAGTAACACTTGGATTTGTAGTTTCAGCCAGAACTGACAATGCGTAGCAAGCACTGGATATTCTTTTATTAATCTTTTCAATATGTGCCTTCCGAAGAGCGTTATACCCTACGGCATTTCATACAAACTTTCAAGTCTTTATTTTAACCTTTTAATTTAATTCCGAAATGACTGAACAGATTTTAATGAAACTTCTTACGCATAAGCAGTATACATAGGTCTAAAAAGTTACTAAATTTTTTTTAGAAAAATAATGTTACAGCTAAATTGGACCGATTTCTAATTATCTATAGAAACAGAAATTTCCAATTATCTTCATTTTTATAAGACATTTTCAAAATGTTTTTAATAACTTTTTAGACTTATGTATACTGCTTATGCGTAGGAAGTTTCATTAAAATCTGTTCGGTCATTTCGGAAAATAACGACTTGAAAGTTTATATGAAAAACCATAGGGTATAAACGCTCTTAATTAAAGCAATTCGTGCAAAACTATTCCCTTACCATTCATACCGTACCATCCATATTCAAAATTTCACTTCTGCGCTCTCCCGGAGTGCAAACCGTTTTTAGGGTTCCGTAGCCGAATGGCAAAAAACGGAACCCTTATAGATTCGTCATGTCTGTCTGTCTGGCTATCTGTCTGTCCGTCCGTATGTCACAGCAACTTTTTTCCGAAACTATAAGAACTATACTGTTGAAACTTGGTAAGTAGATGTATTCTGTGAACTGCATTAAGATTTTCATACAAAAATAGAAAAAAAAAACAATAAATTTTGGGGGGTCCCTTATATAGAACTGAAAACCAAAATATTTTTTTTCATTAAACCCATACGTGTGGGATATTTATGGATAGGTCTTCAAAAATGATATTGAGGTTTCTAATATCATTTTTTTCTAAACTGAATAGTTTGCGCTAGAGCCACTTCCAAAGTGGTAAAATGTGTGTCCCCCCCCCCTCTAATTTCTAAAGTAAGAGGAGGAAAATTCTGAAAATATTTAGAATTGTAGAAAGTAAAAAAAAACTCTCAATGAAAATTGGTTTCAATAAGATAAGATGTTTAGTTTTTGAGATATGGGACTTTTTCATCAAACTGCAGCAGTAACTTTTTTTTTCATTAACATACTATGAAAAACAAGTTTAGTTTTGCGGTTGAGTGGAAGTTTACTAACTAATACTACTAACTAATGAATGACAGTTTAAAATATTGTTTTAATATTTGTTTGGGCTATGGAACCCTGTGTGCGAGTAAGAGTCGCACTTGGCCGGTTTTTTTTCTTGTCTGGTCGTACACCGCAGATAACCTATCATCCTCAAATTTCGAGAAAATTAATTGCGTTTTAGAGACGCAGTTCATGTAGGTATGTAATAGATAAGTATTGATGTAATAACCGCGTCTTCGTAAGCATCTATGATGTTGTTTTCTATATCATCCCTAGTTGGGTGGGTCCTTATTTCGAATTATTTTATAGTAGTCATATATGTTTAAGAATGAAATATTAGTGTACGTACCCATTGAACACTTTATGTTGACACTCACACTATCTGAAAACAAACAAGAAAAATGATTATTTATCCGTGATTTATCAATAAATAAAAACAGTATACATTTTGGAAGGAACCATTGTCAATAAAATCGTAGCAAATACACTAACAGTAACCAAACAAAATTTACCTACATGTACAAACAATAAAGCACACACTATAATTAAACTCAAACACCCAGTAAATGTAATAGCAGTACTATAATTCTTTAAAGATACACACTGGCTCCATGAAAAAAAATATTTTTACTATGGCAACTTTATTCCATCCGTTTGTGGTTATCTTAAGGGTGCGACCCCGGCGTAGTCTACGTATTCGATCTTATGTAAAATATTCGGATTTGCCTGCGTAGGAAGACAAATTGCTACTTAATTTTGGATTTGAATTTTTCTTGGACTTATCTTTGGAAGAAGCTAGTTTGCCTAAGGCTTGCTGAGGTCAATGTTTTATGTAGAGAAAGATTTATTCCCGTAATCCTGAATACATAAAGAATTGGGCTTCAGTTCGCTAATAAGTAACGGATCAGTGCTCATTAGCAATGAAAAATCACATTTATGATGCTTCAAGCTTACAGTTGCTTTTTATAGATCTTAGTCTACTTAGAATATTTTAACTAATTTTATTTGTTACCAAATTACTTTTTGTTTGTGTTAATTGAACATGTTTTGAGCCTACGTTTTGCGACTATTTTCTGTAGTACTAACATTTTGATCATTACGCCTACAAGTATTTTTATGACAAAACTCCCACAATAGACATCTGCCACGGGACGGCAAGCACCTGAAACGCCATATATTTCATACCATCCCTTAATACCTTGGAACTATACTTTACAACAGCTGATACGCTAAATTTTTCCTTCAATTCCATAATATCTTCGAACTTATACTTTGCACATTTCTACAATTTGGGCTGCTCAAAGGAGTCTCTAGTCAACACACCACATGCACATTAATCTCGAGGAAAATACTGAATAAGTTCGTTTTCGAAAAACCATCTTCCGCAGATCTCGATTTATCCACACTTCGGCATTCAGTGCGGGCTTAGGATCCCCCTCGCAGTCCGGAAAGGAATTTTTATTATCAATATCATGGTGTTGAACTATGGCGATGTTTATGTGCCCATATTATTTATAGTTTTCGCTATTTGTGGGGTCTTGTGTTTATTTATAATGTTTGTTGTTCGCAGTAAATTGGATTACGGCTTCGGGTTTCTTGCCATCGTGTTTTATGGCGTGATCAACCAGTGTTTCCAGATTTGTGAGATAGAAATAAAGTGGAGAATAAATGTTTCATTTTATTTCGGATTGAAACGATTTGTGGGGAAAGTGAAATGGTTGGCGGACCTAGATACGTTGGAGATTGAAGGCGTCTCATAAAACATTGTCTAACTGATGTGTGGGAGGGTCGTTAGTATGGCGGGAAGTATTATGACTTCCGTTATACATGTTTCACGATGTGCTCTTGTTCAATTGTTTAAAATATTCGACTTCGTTGCATAATAAATAGGTCAGTTTGGTCAAATAGTACTTCTACTACTGTTCAAAAGAGGAGAATATGACTTCACAATGCCACAATTGATTTGACTCTACATTGCTGAAACTCAATTTTTTTCAAACCTTCTTTTGTGTTAGAATTCCAGGCCCAGTTTTCTCGACCCACATTACTCGAATATATTAAATTCCAACGAACATAAGATTGCAAATAGTTTTTAAGATCTATGTGAGCTCTAGTACTATTTCATTGTCATAAAGAAAAGTAATTAAATATTTAAGTGAAACACTTTTGAAATTTCATTTAAACATTTGGAATAAACACAATGGGTAAGTACAATAAAAGACAATGAAAACAAATCATGTTAAAGTCTAGACAAATTATACAATCACACCAAACAAATTTGATCGAAACGAGATAAAAAGAAGTAAAATATGCTGAAAAATCGACCTTAAAAACGTTACAGAAAGATCAATAAGGCCACCTGTAAAAGATGATGCAAGAAGCACATAATGGAAAACAGAAAGAATAACAAGGATGCATCATCATCATCATCATCATCATTTCAGCCGAAAGACGTCCACTGCTGGACATAGGCCTCCCCCAAGTTTCGCAACATGGACATAACATGGGGGGTTTTGCCATAATCGTCACGCTTGGCAGGCGGGTTGGCGATCGCAGTACGGTTGTCACAAAAGCACAGAAAACGCTGCTGCCCATTCTCGGGCAAATCCCTTAGTCGCCTCTTACGACACCCACGGGAAGATATGGGATGGTGCTATTCTTTACGTCCGACACCATACAGAGCAACAAGGATGCATATAGCTTAAAATTTAAAGCACCAAATAACAAGAATTAGAATTCCATAAACGTTGCCAAAAAGAAACAAACAGTTATAAAGCAGGGAAGCACCATCAAACATTTTACAAGTACCAATAAAAACAATGATGCAGAACAATGGGGACTGCTAGTTTTATCGCCAAACGTATATTATGCAATAATTCAAGCGGGGAATGCAAGTGTTTGAGAAAGTTTCGTAAACTACTACTACTGTTCCACCAGTTTCCAACTTGTACGTTTGGCTGACTTGCGAGAGCTGGCCCCGACGAAATTCGCAGAAAATGAAGTAATTTAAAAGTTCCCTAGTGGTACTAAGTTTTGCATCATTGGCGCCCGTCGAACCGCAAGGATAAGCATTTTATTTTTGATTTAGTGTTGGGAAGAGTTTTGGCAGCGGAAAAAAAAAGATTATGTTATGAGTAAAGGAAGATTTTGTTGTAGTGGTTTGAAGATTGGACTTAATTGAGCCATCGGATGGGTTTCTGTAATATTAAAAATGCAAAAGTAAGTTTTTATGTCTGTTGGTGTGTCTGATTGTCTATCTGTTACCATTTTACGCCTAATCAGGGTTACGATGGAATTAGATACAGTCAGAAAATAACCTGTGTCGGGACAACATAAGTTTTGTTTATTGGTACCCACCTAACCACGGAATAATTTTCGACCTGCAGGTGGGCGAGGGAGAGGGAAGAAGCTAGTGCAACTAAATTACTTTGTGTTCATAAAAGATATTCGTTTATGCTAAAACAACCACATCATCTGCCTAGCCTTTTCCCAAACTATCTTGGGGTCGGCTTCTAGTCTCACCGGATGCAGCTGAGTACCAGTATTTTATGCTAAAATTATTAAAAAAAATACATAATTTAAAAAAAATGTAATTCGTGCATTCTCAGTAATACTTAGTTTAAAGCATACACTAAATGCAAAACATACTGCAATTTCAGTTGTAAACGACTCTCGAAGTATTAAGGTGCTTACAGTGTACCAGGTAGATTTTGTGGATAATCCTATTTTTACGGCTCCGTACGGGACAAACGTCAAACGGGACCCTATTACTGAGATTTTGCTGTCCGTCCGTCCGTCTGTCACCAGGCTGTATCTCATTAACCGTAATAGTTAGCCAGTTGAAATTTCTACAGATTATTTATTTCTGTAGCCGCTATAACAACAAATACTAAAAACAGAATAAAATAAATATTTATGTGGGTATCCAAAAAAGTGATCTTTTTGCTCGTTTTTATAAATGGTACGGAACCCTTTGTGCGCGAGTCCGACTCGCACTTGGCCGTTTTACATAAGTTCAGGTGGTTATCATAGGTGCAGAAATAGAACAGGGACTTATTGGTAAAAGAGAAAAGGTTCAAATTTAATGTGACGAAGACCTTGGTACCTGATCATAATCATGAAGATAATGATGCCCTTAGTTATTAGGTGATGTAAGCAGAGATGAAGAAAATGCAACATACTTAAGACTCCTCAGTTGACTATATTTAAACTAGAGATAATGATAGGCTAGGGCTTAAAGGCTTAACATGACATTAAGACTGTTTAATCTTCAGGGTGAGTTAAATTTTTCGGTCATTAAACACAGCATTTTCTGACACTAAGGCTTGATTCATTTAATCCATCTTAAAACCCTAGAGAAACACAAAAAGATAAAATTAGCTACATAAACTTTAGTCTATCAGAAGTCAATGACCTATTTTACAAAAACAAATGCAGTTTCAAACACTTTTGAAAAACATTACAGAAATGTCAAATTGATTAAATGTATTGTTAGGTGTTGTTTTGCCTTACAAAACAATTAATCAATTTTGGACTATGTCACATTAGCTAATTTCTTGTAAACTTTTGTTATTATTTGTGTATCACGTTGTATTGTTTTTAAAGATAAATGTGGTTAAGATTTTCATTGACATTCATATAAGTTAGTGCAATAAATAAGTTAGTACCCAATCTCTTTGATCGCCATATCGAGCCATTCCTCTTGACTTATAACATCCTAAGGACTATGAACAAGAATTTATACATGCCAAAGTTATTCATACCGCTATCTTCAAACTTTGACCGTTCTCAGGTATAATGGATCCGATGAAATTTCAATTATGCCAAGGAAATGTTGAATGGAGAAAAAATTGGTTGACGTAGGTAAGGTAATAGCCATTAAAAATCCAATTTAATTGACTTAAGGGCTCCTTCGGAGTCCTTCTCAAATTAGTCGCAAGGGAAATTCGTAGAAAAACATTCGTTTGATAAATTGTTCTTTATTTTCTAGATATTGCTGAAATGGAGCCTCTAGTATGTTGGAGGTTTTTTTCTGAATTATAAGACTTCTACAATATATATTATGAAGTTACGAAGTCCTAGCTACTAAGTGGTTTTCTCTGTTTATTTGATAAAATCATATAATAAGCAATGAATCGTCCGTCCGTGAAGAATACATCGTAATAATTTGCCTAGTTTATTTCACACAGAAACGCAGATAAGGCTATAAAACATCTCGCCCAAACTGGACCAAATAAATAGCAGCAAAAAAATAGGTCCAACCCTAAATGTATTACCCAATCTCAATTTTAGTAAGGCTATTTTATTTCTAGCGTTTTGTTTCATGTTAAATGCGAGAAAGAATGTTTCCAACTTCCCAACATTTTTCCTTTAGATTCTGGCATTCAGCCAGGATCCACCTTTCGCCTGGAGTTCGTACTTGGCCAGATTTGTGAAAACTGTTACTGACATTTTACACTCGAGCTTCCACAACTATCAGTTTCAAAGAGTTGGTAAAAAGAGCAGTTCTTTCATTATATTTCAAGTCATTGTTTAAAACTTTGTTTAGTAATTGATAACTACTGATAAATCATTACTTCAATAGTTATGAACTTCAATATAACGAAGAGTGCCCTAAATACCAAAAGCTATCTCATTTAAGAGAATATTCAAGAACGTTAGTATAGGTCAATGGCCTATAATACCGTAATAACACCCAACGCTCATAATTTTCTGTAGTTATGTTGACTAACACAATTTCGGCCGAATATCCGGTTTTTCTAGCATCCTAAAGTAACAACCGTAGGGTCCTAAGTTATTCCAACCCGCTTTTCACGTAAGCACCCCACAGAGGCCTTTGATATACGGGTCTGTTCGCCAAGATATTTGATTATCCTTACCTGCGTAGGACAACGATTTTTTCACTGTTATGAACGAAAATTTTGCGAGGATTTTTTTTTGCTCATTTTCGCTGACGCTGGCTTTAATATTGGGGATATTTTTTGTAAAATACTTGGTTGTTTAAAATGAGTTTTGATGAAAATTGCTACGCTTGATAATGATGAATGATGGTTAACTTGTATAAAGTGGTTAAGTTAAGTACAGAAGTAAGAGAGCTTTTAGGGCGAAAGGCGGAGAACATAGCGGGCCAAGACAAATGTCAATCAGTTTTAGTTCTTCTTCAACCTTTGGCCACCCAACGCTGAATGTCGGTACTTTTCGAATCTGACCACTTTTGGTACTATACACCATGGCTGGGACCGAGGAATGTGGGAAGACATTCCTCCGATCTTTCTTCTTAGCGTATCATCATCTGCCTAGCCTTTTCCCAAACTATCTTGGAGTCGGCTTCCAGTCTAACCGGATGCAGCTGAGGACCAGTATTTAACATGAAGTGACTGCCTATCTGACCTCCACAACCCAGTAACTGGATGTCTGACGTTTGGCTTCTGACTAATCGTAACGACTGTCAAAGTCTACAAATGACGGCCGGGACCTACGACTTAACGTGCTTTCCGAGCCATAGAAGAAACTCGCAATGTAATTATGGTCACCCATTCACGGACCAACCTCAGCAAGCACGGCTTGTCCTTAAAGATCCACCCGTGCCGCTGTTATTATTTAGCCACGAGCTCTTAGAAAAATTCGAACTCCACTCACTGATGCAGTTCAGAACAAGTGTGCAGGACCCTCAGATGATGTAATTTGGTTGAAATTCATAGCCCCCAGTGAACTGCGAGAGCAATAGTAAATTTGATAGCAGCCGTTTTAAATTCTAAAAAGTTATATTGCGCCCATTTAACCAATATAATTATTTTGTTTGTAAAGTTCGATAACTTTGCTATTAAGGAATAAAACCTCTTCTATGTAACCCTAACTTCACCCTTCCCAGACCAAAATTTTCACTTTGAGTTAGAAATCTACACGTAGCACACCGAATATATTTCATTTTACGTTTATCTAATCAGACTATCTAATATCCTTCCTTGAGAACGTTCTAGTCCGGAATACCGGAATCCTTTGACTGTAATTGAGTCTGTTCAGATATAATTCCAAGTATAAGAGGAAGCCTCAACCTAATTTAGATAGGTCAGTTTTGGGATGAAGTCAAGCACTTTAGTATGTAATGTTATGTAATTTAAGGTTTAAGATAACTGAATAAGTGTTACTTTACTTTGTAAGCAGAATTAAACTGTTGAGGTTTATCCTGCATTATGTATTGCCTCATTTGCGTTAATTGCTATATCGTGTTTCGTAAGGCCAGGTAAAAAGGTCATCATCATCAAAAAAAAAGGTCGCTCCATGTAAAATATTGGTATTCAGCTGCATCCGGTTAGACTGGAGACTGACCTCAATATAGTTAGTGAAAAAGGTTTGGCAATAGATGATCAGATCAAGAAAAAAAAACATTAATTGACAAGAAGAGATGAAATATCGAGTGAAAGGCTTTTGGTCAAGAGTGGGCCAATAAAATGTTACAATTAGATACATCATGCATGATTACGGGACCTTTAAAAAAATTAAACGTTACCGTCTCCTCTTCGTTAATCCAAAAAGTATAGTTTAGAGGTTTATCTAACAAACCTATTTTGAAGTGATAAAGTGACTTAATGTCCCAACAAAGAGGATGAGTGCTTCCCGGAACAAGTAATAAGTAATCTTTATAGCAGATCCACAGGGCAAAGCTTGTTAACTATTCTCCTTTTCAGAAACATAACTGCTATAAATAATTCCGGCCCCACATTAAGCTTTGACAAAAACTTCGAACCGGGTAGACTCAGTAAAAAGTTCAGGCGCACCGAACGTTCCGTTCTTACTATCAACCTTAATGTTCAGTGTACGTGATCCATTAAGGGGGTAGGTAGGAGTAGTGGGATCGTACTAATTTAATACTCAAGATAAAAATTGTAAGCGAAAATCTAAAGTTTTATAAAAATGGAGAATCGTTTTATGATGAGCGTCATTTGGAGCGTGACTTGATATCTTAAAACTGAGCAGCATCCGCAATGCTTGAGAAATAATCAAAGGTACCATATTGTTGCTGCTAACTTTTTCAAGGTTTATTTAAGAAATATCAAAGAGAACAAACAGGCATGAAGAAATCGAGACATGAACAAATATTCGTGTTGTAGAAAGTTGCGACAAAGCAGTAGAAATCATTCAAATGTACGTTGAGATGTATTCAGACAGTACATGGCATATATGCAAACATAATCCTGACATATAAAAAATAAATGTATTCGTGACACATACCTTGTAATGACTAGGAACACCTTTAGAAATATGTAGGTACCTGTAGCAGTACTCTTCGTACATAAAACTGTCTTCTTTCTTTATTGTGTGGTAAATGCCTAACCTGGCATGAGATTTTTTATGCCACCCATGGCTACTGACTCTGTTTTACATACCGTCGAGAAAAATCTTATTTTTTGGTTTGCAATGGGTTTGCTCTTGGCTCTAGTCTAGGTCCTCACGATTTTTTCCTTCAACGAATCACTTGATAATTATATCTAAGACTCGCACCTCTGATTACGTATTGTATAATTAAAATTATCAAACTGTGAAAAACGTTTTTGTGGTCAAAACAGAAAATTTGGTTCAACATACCTCTAAAATCATTTCAATAAAGCCTGTATCCCTCGTTCGATAGGGCTTAGTTAGCGCTTGAAAAAAATGCTGCAGTTACAATAAAATGATGGCGTACAATGCAAAGAATACTATTCGTTAGTACCGACACAAACCAACATAATAGTTAGTACACAATAAAGTTTCAAAATAGCTTTCCATAACAATAAAAAGGGACCGTAAACTGAAGCCACAGATCTGTGTTGTGGCCCAACGGGCTATATTGATAAAAATAAACGCTCCCAATCTATTCGGAATTGAATTTGGTAAGAACGCATAAGGATCTTTATGGGGGGAGTTTTAAAAGTAATTCTTGCATTTAAGTGCGACGTATCAAGTGAGTTTGGTCATGTTTGTAGAACTGTAAGTAAGTACTAGATGGTGCGTTGGCATCAACAGAGATCCAATATACGATGGTTTGTTAGATCTCTGGATTATGTAAGTTGTGGGTAGATAACTTGGGAAACCCTCCATAGCTGCTCAAAACTTTACATATATTCACCGATCCGATACATCTTAGAAAGAAAACTATTCGTGGCATGCGCCATACAAAGAATTGAGTACCAACGTTGGACGATGAATACTTCTTAGATTATGGCTTGGTTTGCTCGTATAAGATTTAAAATTAAATTATCCAGAAAATAACTAAAGTTAGATACATCTTGCAGAGTAAGCCCGCTGAAATGGCCATGATTGGCTATGTTTGACCAAAAACCCAATAGCTGTTGAAGCATATAAAAGAATCCTGCGTGGCACGAATCACGAACCGTGCCCAGCTCATAACGGATGGAGACGTCAAAAAGGCGGTTGATGGAGACGATGCGAAAGGCTCCGGACTCGGTAGAAGCATATGCCCCTGTTCAGCCGTGGACTGCCTATTGATTGATTTGAATATCTATCTCTAAATTGTTTATTTTTGAGCTATAAATCGGCATACTTCGTCGCTTCTCGCAGAAATTGCGGTTACGGAACATTTCCTCAAGTACCGAAGGCTAAACAACCTATAAAACAAAGTTCACAACTGACTGTTTTCGACACAAGCTGCCAATAACCGCTACGAACTAAAACCAATTACATTTTGTGGTCGTAAATTTTAATTGTAGTTCACAAATCATAGCAGATTGTCACCCAATCGTGGACAAAAACAACAGTAAATAAATTGTCTTGGTCTGCCATCTTCTCAGCCGACTTGGTAAATTTTCAAAGTTACTTCTTAGGGTTCCGTACCCAAAGGGCCAAACGGGACCCTAATACTGAGACTTTACTGTCCGTCTGTCACCAGGCTGTATCTCATGAATCGTGATAGTTTGCCAGTTGAAATTTCTACAGATTATGTATTTCTGTTGCCGCTCTAACAACAAATACTAAAAACAGAAAAAAAAAATTAAGGGGGCTCCCATACAAAAAAGTGATTTTTTGCTCGTTTTTATAAATAATGGTAAGGAACCCTTCGTGCGCGAGTCCAACTCGCACTTGGCCGGTTTGTATAAGTCCCTGGTTGTTCTATTATTATCCGTTTTCACTACCACCACTATTATTATCCGTTTTCACTACTACCATTACATGATATCTAAATTGATTGCCTATTAAATTTATTTCTTAGGTTTACCAACAGCTTCTATGTACAACATTATCTTGTAAAAAACGTGTTTACTGTCCTGGATTTACATAGTCCACAATTATTGGTCAACCAGTATTCACAAAAAAAAGTGATATTATATCATAAATTAAAATAACATTAGAAATAAAAATAACTCCTAGAATTAGGTACGAGGTTTTTCAGCTTGTTAAACATAAAATTATCGTAAAAGAAAACAATAGTGCTATTATTTTAATAACACTAATTATGACAATAAAAATGGGATCAAATTTGAAATTATAACTAACAATTAAAAATTAGTATACTAAAATAGATAAGGCAAAGGCGTCATGCGTACTAACATAACAAAACATTGATTTTCATCTGCTTGCTCAAGGTCGGGGTTCTTCTATCCAAGTACAGTAAAAACGGGCGTAATACAAATTCTCAAAAGCCACGCCAAAGGGTTAGAAACACCACGCTTCATACCAAATAGCGCATAGCGGACGTTGGGATGAAGGTTGCTAGTCTAATGTGGGATTGGGCGGGTCACGTCAGCCGAATACACGAGGACCAGGCAAGGGCTGGCAAGGGTCTCCACACGATGGTTGCCGGAAGTCGGACGGCGACGCCGAGGCTGGCCCAGAAAGAGGTGGAAGACGACCTGGACGCGTACCGCGAAGGCTGGTTCGAGGAGGCACGGGAAAAGAGCTCGTGGGAGGAATTGGGGGAGGCCTTGGCCCAGCAGTGGTGCAGTACAGGCTAGCAGAAAAAGAAATACCTGGGTGGGTATATTGATCACCGAGCTTACTTAATTCGTGTTTGTGAGCATATTAGCTGATTGGATTACTAAGGAGAATATCCAATTTTTCTATTTTTTCGTTGTGTTGATGATTACAAAAAGCAAATTTTATAACTACGAAGCAACTAACTCCTCCATTAGATCCACGCTTCCGACCTCATTATTTGGCAAAAATGAAATGTTTATGGGGCACTATAAACATCAGTCAGGGGATTTAAAAAAAAATACTGTCAGTTTTTATTTTCCAGCTGAATATTTTGTCACGTTCATTTAAATAAGATAAATCGGCACAGTTGTTTTAGTCGTGCCGTAGGTGAATTTGATTTAATAGAGTTGACAGATATAGTCTGCCTGCAATTTATATTGCAGGTTTTTTAACCGATAATTGGATTGAAATAACGATGAAATATCATGTTCGAAAGTAACCTAATAATTCCTGGGATATTCTGCAACAGAATTATAAAATATTTTGAACAGCCTAAATTTCCTACCGGTTCCCGCAATTTCCTGAAATAGGATTACAAGCGAGGTCGAGGTCAATCACCCTGTAGTTACCTTACGAAAATTGAATATTCATTATAGAGGAAAATCTCGAGTGACGTTATAAAAGGGTGTAAAATAACACGACAAATTGCTTTAGACAGTTTATCGTCCACAAAATAATAGTTTCGTTCGGAGTATGATGGCACAATTATTTTGATGAAATCCTGTAGCTTTCGCCACATTTGTATTTTTTTGTGGGTTATGTATGTTACTTAGATACTACACTTTCGTATGTCAAATCTTTTTATTTTCAGGATTCAGCAGCATTAATTGCATTGTTTACTTTGTAGAGCAGATGGTCTTTTCATCCATATTATAAATTAAAAGATTATTATTTTCTTCAGATTGTAATTGAAAGAGTGGAGGGAGGAGTGCCGTATAAATACATTTTTTAATTGAGCAGAAAAGGCATTTTGCTGCTGACTTATTTAATTAATTTGAAGATTAATTGTACTCCTGCTAATAGTGTTTTCTATGCAAATCTGAATCTTTTGTTACAAATGTTAAACAGCCTGGAACTTTCTGACAGTGCAGACTTTATTCGTTACACTTACTATGGGTACATAGAACATTGCCAGTTAGGTATACCTAGTTTGGTTTATTTTTTAATAATTAACAAAATTACGTCATGTCAGGTTTATAAAAAAATAAACACAAATCATGAAACATTAAAAGAGCATAAAATACAAAATTATCATACCTTAAGATTGAAACTACAAATCTGTCAGCAAAAACTAAAAAAAAAAACAATTACCTAAAACCATTCTTTTTGGTTATAACTACACTACCTACACCACGTTTGCCTACATTTGCTGACATCGCACTTAGACACATTGTCTTCAAATAACATGATATCGTTGTAAAATCCAGATTACTAGATAGACATGATTACCATACCGAATAGCATATTCAATGACAAGATTATTTTATGACACAAGTACCTAGTATATCTCCAATAACTACCAACAAGATCATTTTCAGAACTGAATCGGAGAACTTGGCTTGCTCTTGACAACTCGCGGTTGTAACTTAGTCCTCAAAACTCAGAACAATCTGTTATTGAATAGCTGAAAAGGTTGGGCCAGACTTGATAATTTCTAAATATAGTCGTGGCTAAATATATCACTACATAGTATAAAACAAAGTCGCCCGCTGTCTGTCTGTCCCTATGTATGATTAGATCTTTAAAACTACGCAACGGATTTTGATGCAGTTTTTTTTTAATATAATAGATCTCTATCTATTATATGAAAAAAAACTTAAACAAATTAACAAATATCTTTAAAAAAAACTGCATTGATGATTCAAGAGGAAGGTTTATATGTATAATATATGCATAATATAGTAGTGGAACACTGAACATTTTCGAGGTTTCTAATGTGTTGTCGTAAATAAACACATTTTTTGCGCTTTCATTGCAAATACTGGCTGAACCCTACGAGATAGATCAAAATAATGTACAACAGTATTTTACATCTTAAAACGGTCTACAAAAAAGTCCGCGATGGTATATGTCTATCTCTTAGGGATAACCCACAATAACCATTTTTTATCTTTTACTTTTTACGAGTAATAATGGGTTATTTACGAAGCGATTTTAAGCAATACATCATTAATCCTTATCCAATTAAGTACCTTAAATACATTGTGCATTTAATATAGATATGGCCCTTTACAGCATGTAATTTAGATGAATATTTTCGAAGATAATACAGATTTAAAATGCAGGGATCTAGCGGTTGCGGCGGTGACAAAAAAGCTGTCATTTTGTACTTCGATCAATATTGATCGAAGATTTTGTAGTACCTATGTTTAGTATCAGCTTTGCACCCGTGCGAAGCTGGGGCGGGTCACTAGTTGACTAAATTTAGCACCATTTTCTTATTAAATAACATAACTTAGCATCCCTGGAGGCTTAAGCAGAAGTGTACTTAGAATAGTTCACCCACATTTCGCCATTTATGTTTTAAGTCCCACGTGATAGGGGGCGAGCCTATTACGATCAACCGGGCACAAATCCAGACTCTGCGGCTGCTACTGAGAAATACCTGATAGAGAAATCCAATAAAAATTTGCTTGACCCGTGAATCGAACGCAGGACTTCATACTCAGCAGTCAGCGGTTGCGACTACTCGACTATCGCGGTAGTACTTCTAAAATAATTTGAATTATATTATCTTCTGGTGGAATTGCTTGTTCATTATGGACTGAAATGATTGTGTTTTAAATCTAGTCTAGATTTAAATGAAAGTGGGGTCAAAGTTTATTCAGTACTGAGGTAATCGTGGACTGTTTAATCGAGAGACTCATAATCAATATTTGAAATCAAAATCATATTTAAACTCTAGGTTTTGAACAGTAACGATATTGTGAAATCAAATCAAAATCATTTATTTCAAGTGGGCAAGTTACAAGCACTTTTGAACAGTCGAACAATAATAACTACGGAACCCTAAAAATGAAGCCACAATACCAGTCACAAGACATAATAACTGTGAATGTACTGTAGTTTCCCATTCCAAAGCGTAGATCTCTATGGAGAAGAATAGGCAAGAAACTCCATGGACACTCTTTTAGATCAGAATCTTGTTATAAAAACCTTGGTTACATCATTTATGTTGAAATGGTACAATATGTGAGTACGATGTAGCAAGACGTGCACGTTAAAAGTGTCCATAGTAAAAACAAAAAAAAACAATTAAAAGATAAAATAATTAGTTCGAATTGTAGCCCCATTTAAATGATTTACTCCCATTAAACTAATAGTTAAACGTTTTTAGCCAAGATTCATGAAACTTATTTAATTTTTTAGGAATAAATTTACGATAGGATTAATTTTTTTCTCTTAAATTAAAAGCCGCTTATTGTATGCTATAAACACATTTTATATAGTTATAGCTTTAGTGGAAAACCAAAAAAACATTATAATTGTGGTGTATTAGCACAAAGCACTAATAATCACATGAACTCAAAATACACTGACATTTTTTTTTTTGAAAGATCAATAACTTAGTTATGTACTAAAAATACTTCCTAGGTTCATCAAAAGATCACAAAATTCTTATATTTTCCACCTGATAAAATTGTATTAGGGTAAAATCATTGCACCCATAATATCGAACATCAGGAAAATGTAAACACATAACCTCTTAAACTTGTTCCCGAGGTTAGGGCAAGCTGCGAAAGTAAGCGGGGCGGATGTCGTTAAAAATAATGTTCTTTTTTACAGTTTGTGTGGTTATGGTGGTTTTGTATGTGTTAGAAGTTGCATCTATAGAGATTACAGGTCAGTATGTTCAAGTTTGTGATAACATTTGAAAGCTAGTAGTGGTATGTATATTCAGGTTTAGGAGCGTTTATACCCTACGGCATTCCATACAAACTTTCAAGTCGTTATTTTCCGAAATGACTGAACAGATTTTTATGAAACTTCCTACGCATAAGCAGTTTACATAGGTCTAAAAAGTTACGGTGTCAGCGTCGGACTGCCAAATCATAAATCTCGAGTTCGAACCCAAGACAGGCACCTCTGATTTTTCAGATTTTTCAGTATAATTATCACTTGCATCGGTGAAGAAAAACATCGTGAGGAAACCCGCATGCCTGAGAGATATTCCTCGACGGCATGTAAGGTCAAGTCAGAGGCCCATGATGGGCGGCATAAAAACTCTGACACCAGGGTAGGTTAGGTTCACACGATAAAGAAAGAAAGAAGTTTTTATGAATTTGAACTGTTTGTTGCAAATAATAGGAACTTGTAAATTTTCCATGTAGGGAAGCGAAAACTGGGTGCTTACTTAATAATAACTTAAATAATTTTCTTAAATAATTAACTTAAATAATAAATTTCGAAACGCCTAGTTGACGCTTCCCGTGACCCAAGGGCTGGGTTTTACCTTGGCCAGAGGCTAAGTGTTGCCATTCAACGTGGCAACGCCGCCAGTCTCTTGGGCACGTTATCAGCTGACAGCGTTGAGGAGGAGATTTTTGACGCCCTTTTATAATGTGTTGTTATTTTAGTTTTAATTATCTAGTTTTAATTGTTTTATGTTTAAAAAAAAAAAAAAAACAAATAAAAAACGCAAAAAGAAAATGCTACTTTCTTACTACGTGCAATAATCCTGTAATCGTACTCACATACTTAGTATTTGTTTCAAATGAGGTAGGACTATAGTTTTACTAAAAAACCCGGTCTTTTCTACAAATTCTGAGACCTATTCAACTTCCGTATTCCGGTCAATTTTTCCAAGAGTTTACAATTTTTATCCTCTCAAACTTTTATGATTGGGCTGAACTATAACTCAATTTGAGAACAAGAATTTGCTTAACTCGATCATATGATTTGATTTGCCGAGTCCGGTTCACAATTTGATTATCAAATTGCCTTTGTTAAATCGTTCTCTTGATTAAACTGGAGCTTCCTAGTCGGTTTCGAATTGCTTGGGTTCATGGAGTAGACCAATTAAGAAATAATATTTTGAGCAAATTGTTTTGTCAGACAATTTTCATCAGGGGATTCTGTAGTCAAAAACTCTGTGACTACTGAAAAATGTTGAATCGCAAAGATTTTGGAGAAAAATAAAACTGTAGACACCATTTTTTTTTGTTTCCTTCATAGTCTAACTGCTGAGCAAAGGCCTCCCCTTTCTCCTTCGATACCTCTCTAGCCTGTGCGATATCTGTCCATGTAAGCTCCGCAAACAGGATCAGATCGTCACGCTACCTTCGCCGTGATCGACCTCTATGGCGCTGTCCTTCCTCAGGCGTCCTGAGTGTTTTCCATATTTGCCCATCTCTCCGGGTGCATTCGTGTTACGTGGCCTGCTCACTCCCAGCCTGGCTGTTCCTTCTCCAACATCAGCTACTTGAGTTATGGACCGACGGGTGGTGTTTCTAACGCGATCTATTCGCTTAACACCTATTATGCTGCGCTCCATAGCTCGTTGACAAATTTTGAGTTTGGACTTCTGTTGTTCAGTAAGTGACTAACTTTACCACTATTATCGATGCAAAATAAAATCACGGACGTATTCTTCTTAGGGTAAAGCAGGAGTATAATATCACGAAAAGCATTTATGTTTAGTCCCCACTTTTGAAAGAGCCTTAAAGAAGCCGAAAGTTACTTGTTCTCCTCATCATTGCTATATACTTTTTGTTCTAGACCATACCTGAAAACCTAGAAGGTTTTCAAAGAAGGTTACGGAGATATTGGAAGTTCCAACTTCTTCACAAGTTTTATAAAAATACTAGTTTTCAAATATAACGTTACTTTGAATACCACCAACACCATGACCCATTTACTATTGAATGCATCCATCACAATAATCTTTTTCCAGCAATATTTTTTGCGTTGGTTAACTTAGTGTGTAGTACAGAATGCTAGGTTGACCGCTTCGTAAAGAGCCTGTTTACTTTCCTTGGGTCAGAAATCCAGACTCAACGCTACTATTGAGACATTCCCGACATAAATATTTAATAATACTATAATCAACTTAGGAATCGAACCCAGGAGCAAACCTTAGCAGCAGTCACCTGTGCAAGTAAAAGACTAACGAGACTGTTAATTGATCAAATTATTTCTCTAAAATATATTTTACTAGTTTTGCAGAAGTGTTAAATTACTTCAGACTGATACTTTTTGTCCAAACCAATTCAGTACAGTGAACAATAAAAACTTCTGGAACAAACAATTCTACTAAAACCGCAACCATGTACTTGCAACCGCCAACATTTTCAAATGTTACCACTACACTTTTCGAGTAAACAGTGCTGGGGCAAGTGCGTCCATGTTTAAACTTTCAGTTCGAGTTGAGAGTCAAGAGGAGAAGGGTGCGACGCTCCCAAACGACGGTACTTGACAAAAAAAAACCACTAAGTAGATATGTTCAGAAGATGAGCTACATAGCTGAGTGCATATTCGGATTCCTGTCCCATTTGACAGCCGGGACCATCGGCTTAACGTGCTTTCGAGGCATGGTGGAAACTCGGTATGTATTTATGGTCATCCATCCAAGGACCAACCTGGGTAAGCACGATCTAACCTTAATTAAAGATCGACTCGTTGTAGCGTTGTAGTCGATTTTCTAAAAAACCGATTAAAACGCACATCACTAGAAACGAGTGACATTCCTAAATCTTTCAAATACGAACACGTCATTGCTTGAGTAGGAGTGGCGTCCGTCGTAATGTACTATATAAGCTCATGCAAGTCATTCCACGACCTCTTTCTCCAACTCCAGCCCAGGCGTCTAAATACTAAACCCCGAGATAAACGGGTAAGTGCTCAGTGTGATTGTAACTCTTATTTGTTTTCTATGTATTGCTTTCTTTAACTATGTATGTCTGTCGGCGCAGTCCGGCAGCCATTAATACTTCTCGGCAGCCTCGCTATGACTGTCGAGATAAACTATGTTCTTTAACTGCCACCTTGCACCTCACTGTGAATGCGCTCACATGCTTCTCCATCCTGCATCATGCTTGCCTCGCCGCGCAGCACCTAGCTGCTCGCTTAAATCGCTTGACCGCGCGGCAAGGAACCTTCTAAAGGCTTGAGGGGCATGTGCGCGCATAACCTCTTATTGTAAGCCGCCACGATGGGTGAGTCTTCCTTCATCCACCTTGCTATGGGCTTACGGCTGGGAGACGCACGCATCGACGGAGGCTTGCTATGTTCTGGCACAACGCTTACGGATGCACCCGCCACGCGCTGATTCCAGGGTTCCAGTCTTGGGTTACACCTCAAGGTTAGGGCTACAGCTCCAGTCGAAGACACGCGCATTGCCTACGCGGCCGCTACCGCCGCCTGTGCCTGCCGCCACGTGTTCGTGGGTACCGAGAGCCCACGCTACACGTGCTGAGGCTACTTGCCTCTTCCGGCCCGGTGCCAAGCTGAGGGCACTGCCTGCCTGCCCACCTGCGAGCGCGACTGTACCGCACACTATCCACACGGCCGCTACCGCCGCCTGTGTTCTGCATCCACGTGGTTCGTGGGTACCGAGAGCCCACGCTGCCACGTGCTGAGGCGACTTGCCTCTGCGGACCCCGTGCCAAAGCCGAAGACCTTGCCTGCCTACCGGCCAGCGAGCGCGGCTGACGCGCGCTCATTCTCTTCCCTGCGTGTTGCTGCCCACGCACTGCAATGGTGACCTCTGGGGTCGCCTCTCCGCTCCGCTGCCTGCCCTGCAACCTCACGCCGGCCCACGTGCTGCGACGTGCCTAAGCCCAGGGCAGTAACTTCCTTCTTTCTATCTTCCAAGTGACCAGTGCAAAGTGCTTAGAGACCTTAAGAACTCATTCCCTGATATTTCTGTGTCTCATGTCTAATAAACGTGTAAAGTAACCTTGGGTTTCCTTTCTATAACCTGCCACGAAACCCACTTGCCACAGTGGACCGGGAATTGTATTTTTTAGCTATAGTTGATAAATTAATCAATAACTATTAAATCACAATGAGCTCTCACCCGATAAATTTAAAACCACCAGGAACTAAGCATGCCAAGGATTTAAGGTGGAGCTGTCCATCATAAATCCCGTAGGCCTAGCTAATACTACCTAGTGTCTGGCTCAATATAGGGTCAGACGATGCCAAGGGAACTACACACCTACAACTTCACTCCATCTGTTGTAGGAGGTCAACTTACACCAGAGATTAGGTCAGCCTAGTCCCAGGCGTACAAGCTCTACCGCTTTCGCCATCTACCTAAGATAGCTATAACATTCTTATAGTTATACTAATGGCACACCATTTGCCAGTCTACTGTGTGGGATTATAATTTAAAAAAAAAAAGACAAAGTAACTTTTAAAAAAAACCTAGACTAATTAAGCCTAAAAACTATCAAATTAAATAAAATACATCAAACTTAGAAACCATTTAACTAATCTTTACTAAGAAAACTTTTGAATATTTATAAAAACCTAACTCAACAAAACTTTAACCCAGCCATGACAAAAGAAAATCATAACATAGCTGAATAAACTACATATCTAATTATGAATATATAAAACTTCAATACATAAGTAACTAAAACTAAATCTAAAAACTACTATAACTTACTATCAATTGACAAAACTTAAATTATTTAGCGTACTGCCATGGTCTGCATGGTTGTAAGCCACTTTAGTCAAGAACTATCTGCTGACCCACACACACACACACACACACACACTTACACACACACTACACATCACATAGATACTCTGTCTCATCCAGCCTATCCAGTAACTCTTTACTTTATTTTTCTAATGGCTTATGCCACAAGGGTTACAGGGGCTATATTATAACTTTTTCTCAGTAAAGGCGTACCTATAGAGAGATACTGTTGACCCCAAGGCTACTCTGGAGGTCAAAGTAACTCTGTATAGCATACTACCGACTAGTATTGTGTTGTCTTCCTACGGTTAACTACAAATAGATTAAAGCAGGAATAATCATATTAAATAACTGCATTTATTCACTAATGGGATTTTAAACTAGAATAGACAACCTAAAACTATCAAGAATTTCTAACTTCAATTCCAATAAACTATAAAACAATTCTAAAAGGGCATAGTCTATATGCAAACAACTGTAGGTACTACATACCACAGTTGAATCTTATTCCAGTCTACCCTGGTAATAAGTCTTATAGGATTTGGCTCTAAACCAATCCTAGGAAAATATCACTACATGGTATTTACCAAAACTAATACTAGTAAACTGGAGCTGCCCAGTTAATCTTATAACCAGTCTACCCGGGTAATAAGCTCTAAAGGGTTTGGCTCTAAACCATTCCTTGGAAAATATCACTACATGGTATTTACCTAAACTACTAGTAAACTGGAGCTGCCCAGTTATATCTGATACCAGTCTACCCTGGTAATAAGTTCTAAAGGATTTGGCTCTAAACCATTCCTTGGTAAATATCACTATGGTATTTACCTAAACTACTTCTAGTAACTATATACAAACTAACTATGAGCGGATCGCAACTCAAAAAAATAGCCTACTGCGTATAACTTCCTAATAATTAACTATTGTCTAAAACTATAATTATCTAAAAATTATTACACTAAAACTATAATTAACTAAAGTTCTTTCACCAAAGCACACAACCTGAAACCTAATCTAACTATTTCACTTTGTATGATTGTTAAACGCATGTATCTTAAACCTACCAAAACAAAACTTTCTGTAAACATAACCTTAAAACTAAACTATCAAAAAAGTTGCTTACTACTTCTATATATCTTCGCTCAACTACTAATAACACAATGGGCGTAAGTTTAGTTGCAATTAACTAATACCTATAACCTTATTAAGCTAAATATCTAGATAAATTGGTCGGTCAGCATGTCCTAAGATAACCTAGAGTAATTCCGGTGTTGTTGACAGATGACGTTTAAGAACTGACTGTCAACTGACACTAACTAAACTTTGACAGTTGTCGTCAATTACGTTCGGATATTCGCACACAACAACTTCGTCATTAACATAGGACTTGTACCGAATCTTATACTTAGAATAATTTTACCATAGACATTGATCTTAGACCGAGACTTAGATCAATGTTAGCTTCAAAATTTAAAAAAAAAATAAAGCTTGTTTTCCTAAAACTTTAACTAAAATTAAATTAATTCTATTAAGCAATTGCTAAATAAATAAATAAATATTATTTTAAGATAAATATCTTTAAAATGTATTCCTTTGATAAAATTAAAACTTAGAATTTTTTCTTTTGAATAAAACTAAAATTTTGTAGTTTTTCAATCGAACTTCAACTTTACTACATGCGTCTTAACGTACAACAATCAACAACGGATTAAACTCTTACCTAGCCAATAGATACATTACCCTGCGTTTTAAAACCTTGATTACCTAACCCTATGGAGGAACACTTGCTGATATCTTGTTGTTTTTCCAACTGACTGACTTGAGTTAAACTAGCAACTATTAGTTTACCTCTTGAATGCTACAGTAAGTCACTGACTTAGGACTACTTCCAAGTCAATGACGGACATAGTATGAGTAGATGAATGATTGATGGAATAGAAGCACATGAATGGGATGTATGAACGTATCAGTAGTCAGTTTAGTGGTTCAGGCCTTCTAGCGGATTTCCCCTAGGGAAAATCCTTTCATAGCAGCCGGGGTACTGTAGCGTTGTAGTCGATTTTCTAAAAAACCGATTAAAACGCACATCACTAGAAACGAGTGACATTCCTAAATCTTTCAAATACGAACACGTCATTGCTTGAGTAGGAGTGGCGTCCGTCGTAATGTACTATATAAGCTCATGCAAGTCATTCCACGACCTCTTTCTCCAACTCCAGCCCAGGCGTCTAAATACTAAACCCCGAGATAAACGGGTAAGTGCTCAGTGTGATTGTAACTCTTATTTGTTTTCTATGTATTGCTTTCTTTAACTATGTATGTCTGTCGGCGCAGTCCGGCAGCCATTAATACTTCTCGGCAGCCTCGCTATGACTGTCGAGATAAACTATGTTCTTTAACTGCCACCTTGCACCTCACTGTGAATGCGCTCACATGCTTCTCCATCCTGCATCATGCTTGCCTCGCCGCGCAGCACCTAGCTGCTCGCTTAAATCGCTTGACCGCGCGGCAAGGAACCTTCTAAAGGCTTGAGGGGCATGTGCGCGCATAACCTCTTATTGTAAGCCGCCACGATGGGTGAGTCTTCCTTCATCCACCTTGCTATGGGCTTACGGCTGGGAGACGCACGCATCGACGGAGGCTTGCTATGTTCTGGCACAACGCTTACGGATGCACCCGCCACGCGCTGATTCCAGGGTTCCAGTCTTGGGTTACACCTCAAGGTTAGGGCTACAGCTCCAGTCGAAGACACGCGCATTGCCTACGCGGCCGCTACCGCCGCCTGTGCCTGCCGCCACGTGTTCGTGGGTACCGAGAGCCCACGCTACACGTGCTGAGGCTACTTGCCTCTTCCGGCCCGGTGCCAAGCTGAGGGCACTGCCTGCCTGCCCACCTGCGAGCGCGACTGTACCGCACACTATCCACACGGCCGCTACCGCCGCCTGTGTTCTGCATCCACGTGGTTCGTGGGTACCGAGAGCCCACGCTGCCACGTGCTGAGGCGACTTGCCTCTGCGGACCCCGTGCCAAAGCCGAAGACCTTGCCTGCCTACCGGCCAGCGAGCGCGGCTGACGCGCGCTCATTCTCTTCCCTGCGTGTTGCTGCCCACGCACTGCAATGGTGACCTCTGGGGTCGCCTCTCCGCTCCGCTGCCTGCCCTGCAACCTCACGCCGGCCCACGTGCTGCGACGTGCCTAAGCCCAGGGCAGTAACTTCCTTCTTTCTATCTTCCAAGTGACCAGTGCAAAGTGCTTAGAGACCTTAAGAACTCATTCCCTGATATTTCTGTGTCTCATGTCTAATAAACGTGTAAAGTAACCTTGGGTTTCCTTTCTATAACCTGCCACGAAACCCACTTGCCACATCGTGCGGTTGTTATTATTTAGGCACGAGCTCCTCTTTCATATCATTCCTCACAAAAATCTATCATTGTTTGTTTGGCTTTCATTTCCCTCTCCTTCTCATTCCATCAACAATCACATTCAACTGATGACTGTTTGAAAATACTGCACTTGTACAACTAAATGCAATTTGTGACTGCCATTTGTTTGAGATAATTAGCGTTTGATCTTACCAGTACTGACAAATTGCAGTTTCAGACAAGGACACTGAAGTCTCTGTAGACCCATTTCCATAATCGGCCCGTAATTTGGCCGTAATCAGTTGAGCTGATCTTAAGAGCGTTTATACCCTACGGCATTTCATACAAACTTTCAAATCGTTATTTTCCGAAATGACTGAACAGATTTTAATGAAACTTCCTACGCATAAGCAGTATACATAGGTCTAAAAAGTTTCAAAAAAACATTTTCGAAATGTCTTTTAAAAATAAAGATAATTGGAAATTTCTGTTCCTATAGATAAATCGGTCTAATTTAGCTGAAACATTATTTTTCGAAAATGTTTTTTTAGCGAGAGTACGTTTGCCTGTTCTCGCTTGTTGTATGGGGTCGACCTTCTGACCTGTCTACTTTGTGGTCCAACACTCTATAATGTTCTTCCTTTTAAAATAGCTGAGACGTATATATTTTAAGGAAATAAATTGCTTGGATAGGATTTAGAAGGAAGAGATAGTGCTAGAGACTTAGTTGGAAAATATGCTGGTGGGAAGACCGTTACAGGGTAAGGAAAACGCTTTGTGCGATCTAAAATTATTCAAATGTAAAGTTAATAAAAGGTAATAATGAAATACTGTTAGTTAAGCGACCAGCCCTGTCCCGCGCCCCCGGCACTTACCTCTGCACTAGCAAATAATAATAAACAGTATGCAACGAACTAGCGAGTTTCACTAACGTGTACTTTTTTTTTTTTTTATGAATGGCATCTCGCAGTTCAACCTTGGAGGTTGTCGTCTGCTTAACCGGACTATCCTGTGGGTGCCTTAAGAGTAAGGCCTCCAGCCAGGGCATAAAAACTTACAAACTAAGCGACTATACGCTGAGGGCACCCCCTGTGGGGTACGAGCCTCGGCTCAGGGCGTCGCTGGGGGAGGACTGCATGGGGACAGGCTGGATCTGAATGATATCATTATTTAGGGGCTGATTTAAAATTACTGGCACAGCATCGCGGGCTGGCTCGAGCGAGGGTCGGGGAGGGCATGGACCGGGACGTCGCGACGGACCTCGACGGCGAGGTCGGAAAGACGGCGGTTTGTGTCTGAATTTTTTAAGAGTGCTAGTCTCTTTGCTACTCTCCTGGAGGAGGGTGATAGCATCATCGGGAGTGACGAGGGTATGCCGAGGACGGCGTACTGTACTAATGCGCGAGGGTTCGTAACGGGCGGCCGCTGCGATCAGGGGATTACGGTGTTTACTGGCGTTATCGAAGAAACGCTTCGAAAGACGTTTCATAAACTGAAGGACGGTGGGCATTCTAAGGTCTACGTGTAGACGGTCGTTACGGACATAAAAAGGGGCTCCCGTGACTCTACGTAAGAACCGGTTCTGCAAGGTTTGCATCCTATGGATGTATTTAGGCTTGGTGTGAGCGTACACGACGCAAGCGTACGTCATAATGGGGCGGATCACCGCGGTATAAAGGCGCAACTTGCACTTGAGTGACAATTTGCTTTTTGCCGAGATCATGAAATGAAGCCTACCCATAGCAAAGGCAGCTCGGTCGCGAGCTGCTTTGATGTGCGCCGCGAAAGACAGGTGGTTGTCAAGTAAGACTCCTAAGTACTTGGCTTGCTTCTCCCAAGGGATAGGCTTACCGTACATAGTGATCGGGCTGAACTAACGTGTACCACTTCCCTTCCGCATAAGTACCTACCTACTCTCGTATCTAACACGTGTTGACGAGGATGAAGTATCTCTGGAAAATCTTCTCATCCATACTAATATTATAAATGCGAAAGTCACTCTGTTTGTTTGTTTGTATGTTTGTTTGTTTGTATGTATGTTTTTTGTTACCTTTTCACGACTAAACGGCTGATCAGATCTTAATGAAATTTGATAAGAAAATAGATTTCAACCTGGGTAAAGACATAGGCTATATATCATCACGTTACGACCAATAGGAGCGGAGCAGCAATGAAAAATGTTGCAAAAACGGGGAAATGTGACGCAGACGAAGTTGCAGCTAGTTTATTATATGGTTCTACTATCAGTTGACAAATTATATTTCACAAAGTATATGCACATAGAATTGAATAATTTATAAAATAAAGTAAATATTGTAATATTCTACATAACATGGGTTGGATGTTGTAAAATCTTGGAATGACTCCAACTGAATTTTGCAAACGGTACTGTGTGTTCGAAATTTTAGCGCTCCTTAGTTTATAAGCGTAACCAGAGAATTGCATAATGCGTATTAAGAGAAATAGAATTCGTGTTGATCATAAAGTTATTTAAAATTGTACTTGACCCAGTGAAATGTTAAATCGGAATCTATTAAATTAAAGTCACTTTTCGTGTCCGTCTACTAATATTTTACATAATTATCTTGTGCTTCAACGGATTCAGATGCGAACAGGTCCATCATTTACAAAATAATGCCGAAAGGTGTCTGTTTACTTATAATCAAGTCATGAAAACCATGCAGATCATTGGTGGACTAGTAATTAAACATAATTTTAAGTTTGCTAAACAACATCTGAGATCGTAAAACAACTGCTCACTGCCTCAAAATATAAAATAATTTAATAGAAAATGTTCAGTAGAGAACATTTTCTCAATATAAATTTATAGATCGCAAATCGGCAGCCATAAATCAAGTCAATTTGATTAAAAACATATCGAATTTCCTCTCAATTTTCTATAGAAGTTACGATAATAATCGGCACGAACCGTACTTTGTCCTATGAGCAAAACCTAATAACATGAAAATATAAGCAGGCTTTTTGATCTAGATAGCAATTTAGATAGGCACTCATTTATGCCTATTTTTTTACGAGTACTAAACAACACCTAATTGCATTGTCGTAATTTGAACTCTCGACACTAAGCCAAGTGCTGAAAATCCAACAGAGTCCAACATCCTCTTTAACTTAGGCTTTCATTTGGGTGTTGCCTAATGTTAGCGAAAGCGAGCCTTTATATTAAAATCCCTGTAGGTATAACAAGCCAACCCACAAAACTAATATAATTCGACGTTCACATTTACTAGGGTAAACATAATTTGTGGTAAACATCAAAAATATTATTTTTCTGATATCAACCGGTAATCTTAATACAACTTTTTTTCTTTTCGGCCACGCTTCTGGTATAAAACCTATTACAAGTTTTCCAACTTAAATTAAGTAAGTACTTGAATTGGTACCATGTTTTTTCGTATTTGGAAAAGTTATGTTTTATTTTGTAACACCACTGCCCGCATCTTGGTGCAACTTGGTCTTTTTAGTTAAAAGTATACATATGTGCACTCTTTGTGGCTACTGAAGTATTATTTAATGTGGTTAGAACAATTGTGTGGTACTTTTAATCAATTTTAGTGTTTCCTATATTTAAAACTAGTTGTCCAGCGCAACTTCGTCTGCGTCACATTTTCCCCGTTTTCGCAACATTTGTCAATGCTTCCCCGCTCCTATTGGTCGTAGCATGATGATATATTCGCACCTTTATTCCAATACCGTCACTAAACGAAATTTTGCAAAAACCTGTTTTCAACGCCATCTACTGGTCGCGGGCGTGATTCAAATTTTCATTCGATTCTCACGTGTTAACTCCTGAGCAGAGCACTAGAGGGCAGTAGTAACCAAACGACACAATACGAAACCGTCCCCTCCCCGTAATCCTTAACTGACAGTAAACAAGAAACGACGTTTCTGTTTTAATAAACTGCCAATATTTTGAGTGCAAAACCGTCATTTTAAGTATAGTGTCAGCTTTCTACTTGTTTGTGCCGGTAAGATCACTTATGTTTGTATTGATAAATCGACATATTTTGTTTAATGTCAATTTTGGATTAGAACCATTTTAATGTTTGTTGTATGTTTTGATTCGAAAAGTGTCACTATGTGATTAGTGACACTTTGGCGATTTAAAAAATGACTTTGTGGAAATATTGTTAAGTGCATGAATGTTACTTTGGGTTTAGTGACAGTTTGGCTTATTTTGGTTAATAAAAATGTTTAGATAGCTTTGCTGCCATATTGCATTTTTTATGTTAGTGTCAGTTTTGCCGCAAAAAACACATAGATTACATAAAAAGTGTCGTTACCGCTAAATTATAATTCCTTCAAAATGAATACTAAAAACAAGGAATCTTAACAGTCTGTCTTTCATTTCATTCCAGACTTAGTTACAATGCCAATAATAAATGGACGAAGAGACAAAATTTTAAGTTTGGCACTTAATACTAGAGACAATGAAAATCCAGAAAAAAATGACCTGATACAATTGCAAGTTAACACTGAAAACCAGGCAGGGCCTTTTAGAGAATACAGGAGATCTTCATCTTTTAGTTCTAGCTCAAGTTCTGACTCAAGTTCATCTAGCTCCAGTTTAAGTTCTTCATCGTCTAATGTGAATGCGCCTTATGCAGCACAGGATACTCAGCAAAGTCTAGTAGTTCCTTGTCAAGATGAATATAATTTAACTTGTACACCGTTAGTAAGGCAGAGATCATTATCTTCCGAGTCAATTATTTCAAATTCAATTACTGAGTCGCCCCATGTGACTCGGATTGGAAACGTTGGATTAACAAAAAAACATCTCCATGTGCAAGAACATCCACATTTTGGAAGATCCCGGTCCTCTTCATTGTCAGGTGATTTTTCCCCAGACGACAATGATCCTGATTATCAGCCACAAGTGGGTAGAACCGTTGAGGAGAGTTCTGACAGCGATTCGGTTACTTCTAATCGAGAAACTAATAATGTTAGCCCACAAAAGAAACGACGGAAGGGAGTTATAAATTCGAAAAAAATTAAAGCAAAGAAGCTACGTAACTCAGGTGCTGAATACGTTTCGCTTTCTAAAAGTAGTCGAGTCGTCCCAGCAAGACAGATGAAACCTCCATGTGGCACAAAATGTCGTCTGCAATGTTTCACACAAATAAATGAAGAAGAGCGCAAAAGTATATTCAACACTTATTGGAATTTGGCGTCATTGACTAGACAACGTGATTTTATTGCAAGCTGTATGACAGTAGTCCAACCTCGCTATCAATACAAGAAGCTTAACAATAGTCGGAATTCTAAACATGCATTTTACTTTCAAATTAATGATAAAAAGTTAAGAGTTTGCAAGATATTTTTTAAGAATACTCTTGGTATAAATGACCGACCAATACGAACGGTTATAGATAAAATGACAGACCATGGAGTCGTTGAAGAAGAAAAACGCGGAAAACATGGAAAGCAGAGGAAAGTCGCAGATAGGGTGATTCAGGACATTAAAAATCATATAGAGTCAATACCACGCATAGAGAGTCATTATTTAAGACAGCAGACTAGTAGAGAATATATCGACGGAGGAAAAAATTTAGCGGATTTATACAGAGACTATAAGAAAAAATGTGCAGAAGAAGGTGTTGAAGCAGCTGAAGAACATACTTATAGAAAAGTTTTTACCAAAGAGTTTAATATTAGCTTCTTTATTCCCAAAAAGGACATGTGTGAGTTATGCACTATTTACAGAAACCTAGATTCATCTGAAAGAGAAACAATGGAAAGAAAATATATAGAACATCATGAAGAAAAAAGACTGAGTAGATTAGAGAAAGAAGAGGATAAGAAAAAAATAAACAATAATGTTGTGGTGGCTTGCTATGACTTACAAGCTGTTTTGCCACTTCCCATGTGCAAAACATCGGCATTTTATTATAAATCCAAATTGAATGTGTGTAATTTCACTATTTGTGAGCTCTCGAGAGATTATTGTGAATGCTATGTTTGGAGTGAAATCGAGGGGTTACGGGGAGCTAATGAAATAGGGTCTTGTGTCTTGTCGTATTTAAAGAACAAATCGGAATCTCCACATAATGACAACTTGGAAATAGTGTTTTACTCCGACAACTGTTGTGGACAGCAGAAAAACCAATACATGTTTTCGATGTATATGTACGCTATTACCAACTACAAAATAAACAGCATTACTCATAAATTTTTGATAACAGGACACACCCAGAATGAAAATGACAATGTTCATTCGGTTATTGAAAAACAAGTAAAAAAATTCTTGAAGTCATCTCCAATCTATGTCCCTGAACAATACATGACCCAATTCAGACTGCTAGAAAAAAGGGAACCCCTTACAAAGTCAAGGGCATGACACATTCAGATTTTTTTAATTTAAAAGATTTAGCCCAGGAGTGTGGCAGCAGGTTTAACAAAAATTCAGATGGCGAAACAGTAAGATTATCAGATATCAAAATAATTAAGTTCCAAAAAGGAATCAACAACGATGTTAACGTCTATTATAAAAATTCCTATTCTCAACATGAATTTAAACAACTATGCCCAGAACGGCCATCACGCCAGCGCAGTAACAGAAGCAGGCTTAACTTCGAACTTAAAAATCTTTATAACTCCAGACTTGAATTAACTGCTCGAAAGAAAAGTGATTTAAAATCACTTGTTGATAATAATTTAATTCCACGATATCATGCGGTAACTTTTTATAATACAATTGTTTAATTGGTACTTACCTTTTATAACGAAGTTGATTATTTTTAATTTAATTAAGACTGATTTTCGTTTAAGTAATTACGTGATCTCAATATTACATAAGAAAGAATAATTTTTATAATTCGTTTTGACTGATTGTTATAGATTTTAGTTGAATATTTTATGCCTGATAAACTCGTAGCACAGTTTGTTTTTATAGATTTTTGCTCTGTTCCCTTAACTATGTTTCATTTTCCTGTTTTGTTTTGATTGGTTTTATAAGATCTTTTCTTTTCATAGAAGTGGACCAATTTTTTGTTCTGTTCAATATTAACAATATAGTGATTTTTTTTCCAAAAACACTTGTTTAATTTTACATACAAATCCAATAAATAAATAAATCATAGCTAAATTCATAATATTAATACGTATTTTTTTTGGATTTTCATAGGTTTATATTTACCAAATGACACTATAATGAATGTAGATTTCACTTTAAATTGCTAAAGTGTCACAAAAAAATTAAGTAATTAATAACTAATCACTGGATTAAACTAAAAATACCAAAAAATATATAATTTGTTAAGCATAATAATGAAAACTAATAAAAAAATATATATTCATGGAACGTAAGTATTAACAGTTTCAGTGCGCTTATTAAGTATTAAAAATCTTTAAACAGCTCTCCTATAAAATTTGCATTTTTAGCATAGTGACAGTATTGGATTAAGTGTGCGAATATCCTATAGCCTTCCTCGATAAATGGGCTATCTAACACTGAAAGAATTTTTCAAATCGGACTAGTAGTTCCTGAGATTAGCGCGTTCAAACAAACAAACAAACTCTTCAGCTTTATAATATTAGTATAGATTTAAAAACCTATAACTGTTCATCTAGTTGAACGTAACCATTTGAAAACTGGATGACCCCCCGTCACCACACATGGGACAATATGATTGATGGCCCACTTGCAACCCTTGGGGAATCCTAAAAAACTAAAATAGATGGACTGGCACTTGATTGACAGACTTAACCTTCACTTAGGGTCATTATAAGAACCTCAAAGATGAAGATATACAAAAGAAATTCTGAGAGATCGTCATCATTGAAATCAGAAAACAGATGATGATGCCATGTATCCCATTTCGGCAATTGCATTACATGTTCTTTTCTTTCAGAAGCTTCTCTATTATGATTAAGCATAGCTTATGCAAAACAGAGAGAGATAATGGATAGTACGAATTAGTTAATGCCTATCCAAATAATCCAATTCTAGATAGGAAAAGTTTCATACAAAAAAAACCTTGCTGAAACGTTTGCAAGTTATACATTATGCAACCTAAAAACTACTATCGTGATTTTGTAATAAGGATGATAACTGGGTTAAGAAAACAAATTTCTATTTTGTCTGTCAGTCACTTAATACAAAAATATTAGCCACGTATTTTTTGTTTAATCAAATTAACAAAAAAAGCAGCATTAAAGTCGGAGGGAGCTTTCTACGTCACCAGTATACGCTATTCCAGCTCTTTATATCTTCGTATTTTTATGATTACGTGAAAAGATTTATTTTTGTTTTTTTTTTCGTGTATAATTTTCTGTATTATTTTAGTTATTAATTTCAAACCACCAAGTACGTAAAGTACTTTTACCACTGCTTTCTTATAGCATAGATTTCGTGGTTATTAAATACTTCATTATCATTATTACTAACCTAACCTAACCTAAAATGTATGTGTGCCAAAGATAACAACACCTGTTCAATTGGATTACTCTCATATTTCATCCTACCCACTTTTATTCTCAATGCAACTCAATTGAATGCCCTCACAGATTCCTTTTAAATAATTCCACTGCATCCAATATTCAATCGAGACTCTTCATAAACGTAATATTCTTTCACATGTCCAAGGATTCTTTTGTAAGTGGAGTTTATTCCACATATATGTATAAGACCTTTTATGTAAAGTCCTTCGTAACTGACACAGCTAGTGTTTGATTGAATTTTGAAAACGAGATTGTTAAGGATGCTATTAAGTTAGTTGAACATTTTCGTTTATGAAATAGAAAATGTTTTTTTAGTTTTTGTTAACAATTGTATGAATAATATTGTTCGTATCTTATATGTGACATATTTTATTGTCAAATAAACAAGCGCTCTTGAAATATTAACTGATTATTTGAAAATGGACTCAGATACAAAATTTACAATGTTTATTTACTTGGAATTGCTCGAAAAAGACTCGAGAAACTTGTGTTTTACTTTATCGGTATTCCCCTCATACCGATAAAGTAAAACACATTTTTCTCGAGTCTTTTTTTTTATAAAAACTTTGCCCCAAACTAGGAATTTCTCCTGTATCGTGAGTGCGTTTAGAAACATTTAAAGTCACATACACAAACAGTCAGACCCGGAACAACTATCTGTAAGTCATAAAAATATTTGTTCCGTGCGGGGATCGAACCCGCGACACGCAGCGCAGCAGTTGATCGCTCAACCACTACGCCAACCGAGCCGTCGTGAAAAATAACAATCCAGAATCAATTACTCAGACAGCTGATAGACGTCCTATTCTAATAACGCAGCTTCCAACGAGAACAACTATCAATGGGATTCTAAATGTCTGCAAATGCGGGATTTAGAATCCCCCGAGCGGCAAAACCCCGAAACGAAGCTAGGACCTTTGACAGCACTAGTGGATGCATTCCAATCAATACCAGTGCGACTGCACATTTTCAGAATAAAAACTGGTTTATTTTAGTTTGGAAATGGTTTATTTGTCGCTAAACTCTTCCGCTGCGTTTGGCCGATGTCCGATTTAATAAATCGAGTGTGTTGATTTATCTGCGTAACCGTTTTTTAAGTGTTGGTCATCAAAATGGTCGTTTTAATTTATTTTTGCTTTCGTGGCAGTTTTTCATTTGAGGGAATTTTAATGCTGCGCCGATAACTAACAGCTAGCCAGACTAGAGAAAATTACATTATATTAACCATAGCAATGATTTAAACGTCAAACATATTGCATTGACATACGCTACCGAGAAACATGTGTGTGAAAATATAATTAAGAGAGAGGAGGCTTTTAATCTACAGTTGCACAATAAAACACAGGCTAAGTCGATAGAATCTAGACAGTAATTAATTTAGTTCTTCTGCCATCTAATCATATAAAGAACGATGATTGAATAGTAGGACCGAAACGAGGAAGTTTTGTGTATAAATGTGGATGGGTATAAGAGTAGAGGAAGATTAAAGAAACAATGGAGGGACTGTGTGAAAGATGATATGGAAAGAAAGGAAGTGTCGGATGAGATGACGAGAAATAGAGAAGTATGGAAGAAGATGACATGATGCGCCGACCCCAAATAAATTGGGACAAGGACAGGAGAATGATGATGATGATTAAATAGTACGACATTTTTAACTCATTATATAATATTCCCACTGTGTCTAGTAACATTATATAAGTGATTCACATCCAATCTCGCTCATAGAATTTAATCCTAATGCAAGAGTTCTGTCAAAGTAATTAGTAGAGAGCGGAGCAGCAAAATACATTACCTACATAGTCAGTTAAATATATGTTACTCATTTTAACATATGTACATGAACAAAAATGGTAAACTGATAAGAAATGTGTACAATCACCTACTTGTTTGCTAGCTCCAGTGCGTATTATTTTGTAGGTAGATCATACTTTTAGGGTCTAAAGATGGTCAATATTGAGTTTTCATGCTTGTCTAGCTAGCAATTTTGACCATCTTTAGACCATAAAAGTATGTTTGTGTACCTAGGGACCCTTTTACAACAGCTTATTAATATAACAGCTCGGTATTAACCCCTACCCACCTATTAAGAGTGGTTGTTTCGGAATTCAATTGTTGTTGCCATAAGGATTTTCATAACTGACATTGGGGCAGATACGTTGATAATAATAAAGATGATCATCACCATTTTTGTAGCCTTTTACCAACTAAGTTGGGATCCGAATACAGGTTTAATTACATGAACCTACTGTCGAAGTGCCTATCAGACCTCCACAATCCAGTTACTGGTAACAACAAAAATTATCACAGCATTCAGTCAACAAAATGGAAAGTCACCATAAACAGCATGCGAAAAAAAAAACTATTTTTGAACAAAACATTTCGCCCGTATGAGCAACAGAGAGAAAAAAATAACAATTCCATTAAAGTAATGAATACTTTTCACTGGGATTCAGATCTGATACATGGGATTAAGGAGAATATGTCTGGCTCGTAATTCAATATCAATAACTAGATTTGGAATATTAAATTTCAATATTATTGTGATTGGAGCTTTTGGCAGTTTGTTATTACTGATACCTACTGTTAGCTTGCGTCATCCCACGGCTGGGCAAAGGCCAATTATTTCGATCGATGAGCAATGTGGACAACTGGTCGTTGGTCTTGTCCAGCTCGTTCCGCTATCTTCTACGAGGTCTGCCGCGACGCCTTCTGGATGTGCCAGGGTTCCAGAAAGGTTAATTTGGCCTACAGCTCATTGGGCATGTGGCAGACCTTGTTGAGGATGGTCCACCTTTGCTTTAATTGTGATTTATGAAAAGATATGGATATACAGGGTGTAACTGAAAGGGTATATACATCCTTAAGGGTGTGCTACAGACCATCAAACTGAACATGTTTTTCCGCAAACAAACATCGTAATAACGAAAAAATTATCTGCTGCCCCATACAAAATTTCAATACCTATTCGACCCAAATGTATGGGACAGCTGATATTTTTTTCGCTGTGACGATGTTTCTTTGTGGAGAAACAAGTTCAGTTTGATGGTCTGTAGCACACCGTTAAGTATGTATATACCCTTTCCGTTACATCCTGTATATGCAGGATGTAAGAAAATATGAAATAGTGTTTCGAATTGGATATAATATGAATAGGTGTATGATTTTCTTCCAAAGGTTTTATTAAATGTAATCTATTTTATTTTATGTTATTTTGATTTTTATACAAGAGGATTTATTTATAGTAATTTGTTTTGATATTATGATGGGTGTATTTTTTTATATATTTCATTTTACTTTAGTTTATTCAATAAAAACCTGTAAAATATATTTAATTATGTTTAACCTTATTAACCCCATCCGAATCCTTTGGTCCCGTTTGAGGGCCCCTTTTGGGCATCGCGCATTACGTGATCGCTGACGTCATTGATCCCTACTCACGTACGATTAGAGTTTAAGTTTGCCGGTATGAGGGTAGGATGGCTTCGTGAAGGTGGAGAGGAAGAAGAGCAAGAAGCCTTCTAGTCGGAACCTGTGCGGGACCGCGCCAGCAGGACCCAATTAGATGCTGCGTCCGGCAATACCCACGACGCAGCTCTACGTGTCCCGGCTACATCACACCACGAAGGTTGAGGAGGTCATGGAGTATGTACGAGTGAAGACCAGCTGGACCTTGAGGGTCGAGAAGTTGGAGTCGCGCCACACCACGAATTTCAAATCGTTCGTGGTGCGAGTTCCGACTCATCATATCGAGACCTTCCTCAAGGAGGAGTTTTGGCCGAAGGGTGTCAGGTATCGGCGATTCCGCGGAAGGCTACGCGACACCACGCAGCGCGACACGACGCCGTCACTTCGTGTACAATAGTTTAAAGATTTAGTTTTATAAAATATGTATTAGTTTATAGTTAGTCATTTTATGCTTATATATGTATTGTGTTCTATGGGCCTAGTTGCCTGAAATAAAGGATTGTATTGTATTGTATTGTAACCCATTTGGGTTCCTCGGGGTCTTAACCCATATGGGTTCCACGGTGCCGTGCATTTTATTATTTGCCTACGTGTGTGCAAAATAATATTTGGTATAACAATAATATTACTATATTTAATACGTTTTCAATAAAACATATTTGTTTTTATTGAAAACGCATGTTTAAATATATAAAGAACCATTTGTGGTTTTTGTTTTGTTTGAATAATTTTAATAAAAACAATGAAACCAAACAAAATAGGCCAATTTGAATAACATGCACGCCCCAATAAATTTTACAAACAATACAAATACATCGTTACTGGAATTATTTTTGCCTGAGGCCCTATGTCCCGGGCTGCGGGTTGTTCGAAAGAGATACCGTGGCCCTGGAACACAAAGGGCTAAGAAGGAATATGGATGGGTTTTAGTCAGTCAAGTCTGATACTTCCTTCCGCTCCGCCCAGAGCGGGAAAAGTCATTTGATGATTTCCCATACGAAAAAAAAGGCCCTATGTCCCCAAGTTCCAAGTTCCCCAAAATGTAAATTAATTTGTTGTAAAGTTCACACGTCTTGATCATTCCTAGTACTGACGTCTCCAAAAGGGTTAAGATAAAATAAAATCAGTACCTAGTTAAAATTAACTTTATTTTATACGATATATTTTCTTTAATATGTATACATACTATATATATATATATATATATATATATATATCAGATGAAAGTCGTACACGGGAAATTAATAATTACCGGTGTTAATACTTGCGGTTGCAAACAGAAAAAGAAAGACGATAATAATAAAACATTTAGACCGCAGGGAAGAATGGCAGGGTAAGGAGCTTCACGGACGATTCTTCAGTGCCCTGCGTGGACCTGATGTAGACCATGCAGCGTCCGTAGCCTGGCTACGTTCCGGGAAACTCTTTGGAGAAACCGAAGGTTTTGTTTGTGCAGTTATGGATGAAATAATGATGACCAATAACTACCGGAAATTTATTGTGAAGGATGGCACGGTTGACATATGTCGGGCATGCCACGGTCGGGGCGCATCGATCCGTCACATTATCTCCGGGTGTTCTCGTCTAGCTAACGGAGAATACTTGCATAGACACAACCTTGTAGCCAGGATTATAAATAAGCAACTTGCTCTGAAATACAGCCTTGTGGAATCGGAAGTGCCGTACTACAGGTATATGCCCGACCCAGTTCTCGAAAATGGCAATATCACACTATATTGGGATCAATCCATCATCACTGACAGGACTATTGTAGCCAATAAGCCTGATATAGTGGTGGTGGATCGATCAGAGCGACGCGCAATGATTGTTGCCATAACGGTTCTACATAACGAGAACCTCGTGAAAGCCGAAAAAGATAAGCAAATCAAGTATATTGACTTGGCTCGCGAGGTTGTCGACATGTGGGATGTTGACTCAGTGATAATTGTGCCGATAGTCGTATCAGCCAATGGCCAAATTGCCAAGAGTCTCGACCAACATCTGATGAGGCTCTCGTTAGGCAGCTGGATCAAGGGCTTGATTCAGAAAGCGGTACTCCTGGACACGGCTCGTATTGTTAGGAGGTTCCTTTCTCTGGAGCCCTGACCACCGTAGCTTGGACCCTATTTTATTTTATTTTGAATTTTTTTTTTGTATTGATTTTATATAGGAATATTTAAAAATATTAAAAATAAGATATAAAAATGAATAAACGTAAACATTTAAAATGACAAATGGGAAAAAAATAATAAGAAATTAAAATAACCCAGCAAAAAAGCAAAGCTAGTATAAATTTAAGGTGGTATAAATATGAGTTTTGGGTAGGTAAGTAGAACTAAAACGACGTCATCGGACGATGCTCTTGTCACCGTCGGCGTTCCAGCTGTTTAAGGACCCAATGACTTGGCACGCGACGATGTCAAAAGACCGGACGGTATGTCTTTGTTTCCTTGGCAGTTGGGTAGGCATTTAGTGTGGGATAATTACACATTACATTTTACCCTATTGATTCTCTAAAGCAATAACAAATAACATTACACAATACGTACGTTAGCATTGTTTCGGCGACTATACCATTCTAGATTTCGGTCTAGAGTCGTATAATTTTTTTATTCACTTTGGGGAACTTGGAACTTGGGGAAATATTATAAAAAATTTATTTAATTAAATTTTTTATAGTTTCTCAATCAGCAATTATTAGAAGCTAAAATAGTTATTTAATTATTTATTTTATGTATTGAATTAATTAATAAGCAAATAACTGTTTTGAAATCACAAAAAACAAGAAAGGTTTGGGTTATGTTAAAACTTGAATCTCACCTTCTCAAGTATATTTTTTTTTATGAGAGCCTTTAATTATTTTGATCAAGGCAAAAACGATTCCTCTACATAACATTACGCTTGTAATCTCCGAAGGGTTAGGCAGAGGTGTACCAAATCGCATACCCACATTTCCTCAATTTTTCTATATTACATGTAATATGGGACGAGCTTATTATCATGAACCGGACATACAGCCAGATTCCGTGGCTGCTACTGAGAAATTCCTGATAGAAAAATCCAAAAACACTTTGCCTGAGTAGTCGGCAGTCGCGCTTTTGACCACAAGACCAACAAAGGCAACACAACACAACACACAACAACACGGACAACACGGTTGGCGCGGTGGTTGAGCGATCGACTGCTGTGCTGTGTGTCGTGGGTTCGATCCGCGCACGGAGCAAATATTTGTATGGCCTACAGATAGTTGTTCCGTGTCTGGCTGTTTGTGTATGTCAGTTTAAATGTTTGTGAACGCACCCACGATCAGGAGAAATTCTTAATGTGGGGCAAGGTTTAAAAAAAAAAAGAAAAGAAAAAGAAAGAAAGACAGATTTTATAAAACAAAGACAGATTAATCTCATACTTACAAGATTATATAATAATAATAATAATAATTTCGTAAATTCTCCATAAAAATTTTCCAAATATCAGTATTTTTTGCTACCATTCTACAGCTGTTTTTATAGAAGGTATTTACCAATTCCATATCTAATCAGAAAATTATTTAAAAACCTACATATATTATTTATTGAAGCATGGATCAAAGATCAAAACTAGAGCAGACAGATGACAGATGTCATAGGCATACAAGAAAATTATGGATGAATTAAAACGGATCAGAAAATGATAACGAGAGCTGCGTCACAACGCGCACGTCTTCCACCCCCGGAGTCGTCACTGAGCTCCGCCTCGCCGCCGCCGGACCCCGGATCACCTGTGTCACCGGCAGCGGCAGTCGCGTCGAGCTCCAGCGACGAATATTTCTCCCCGCCGACGTCGCCAACACCTGTACGTCGGCCGGGGCGAGGCCGGCCACCGTCAAGCTTCGGACCTAGGGGCCAACCGGTCCCGAGCCGGGTCCCCGCTGCCGGTGGTTGTGTGCAGCGCATGAGATGGACTTATTCCATTAATGAGAACGTCATGCGCGCATACTATGGGTCTACAGAGGGGGGAACTAACCTCACTGCGTACCGTGTTAGGATGCTGTCTCTTTTTCAGACTCTTGAACCAACCGTCAACGTCTCGGCCCAACGACTGTCGGATCAGGTGCGGGTCATCCAACGCAATCACATGTTGGACGACGCCGCGCTTGATAGGCTGCGCTCAGAAGTACTGAGCAACCACATCGACTTGACTCCGGCGCAAACCGCGGTGCAAGCGTCAACTATTGACGCAATACCACCGCGCCGCGGTCCAATCTTGGTGCTGTAGGAGAGGATGATAGGGTTGCCACGGTAAGTAGCCAGTGTAACGAACGTTTGAGGAGCGCTCTGGAAGATGCGCTTCACGAGTATCGATCCACTCCTGCCCAACTTAGGCCCCGATTACCGCGGTTACCCATGCATAAGAAAAATAGGGCGCTGGTGTGTGCCTTGGACTCGCAACTCAAAAATATTTTTGAGAGTAGTGAGAACCTCGTTGATACGCACTCGATCTTGTATTGTGGGGCTGTAGCGGCTTGTCGTTTAGCTAACGTCAAATTCCCAAATTTTGACGTAGCTACGCGACCAAAACCAGCCGTACCAGCCTGGCAACGCAGGATCGAGGGCCGTATCGATGGGGCCAGGGTACTCATCGGCAAACTATACTGCTTCAGGGAGGGCAATACACGCCCACGTGTGATGCGCTTTGTGAGACGGGCATTCTTGGGGACTGGAACCAGCCCTCAAGAATACATGTCCGGAGTCACAGAGCGCATCGACTTCCTGAAGCAGAAAGTTTATGCATGGGCGAACCGTATTCGGCGGTATAAGAAGCGTGTTGATCGGTACTCGCAGAATCGCATGTTCCAGAGTGATGAGAGGTGGGTATACAGAGCTTGGGAGCGACCCGAACAAAGTGTGACGGACGTGTGCCGCCCAGATGATGCTGCCACGAGTTCATTCTGGCGCAGCATCTGGTCGGTGCCCGTCTGTCATACGGAGGCTGACTGGATGCGAGATGTCGAGCGAGTGTGTGAATCCATCCCAGAAATGGATAAAATTATAATAACACCGTTAGATGTTGCCAGAGCAGTTCGTCCGTTACCGAACTGGAAATCTCCGGGACCGGACGGACTGCACAACTTCTGGCTTAAATGGCTGAGTAGTTCACACACTCGCCTGGCATCTCAATTCCAGTCATGCTTAGAGTCTGGGTCGCTACCAGAGTTTCTTACAACGGGTGTTACCCACCTGCTTCATAAGTCCGGTAGTCCTGCGGAACCCAGGAATTATAGACCGATCACGTGTTTGGCGACGGTTTATAAACTTCTTACATCCATTTTGAGAGTGAAGATTAACGAACACATCGATAGTAATTCCATTATGTCGGCCTCTCAGAATGGATGTAGGAATGGGTCCCGTGGTACTAAGGAGCTACTCCTCATCGACATGGCCATTAGCCAACAGGTTCGTCGATCCCGCAAGGATCTGTCGACATGTTGGATAGATTACAAGAAGGCCTACGACTCTGTGCCACATACATGGCTCATGAGGGTGCTGGAGTTGTACAAGATTGATGCAACTCTACGCGCCTTCCTTGAGTCGTGTATGAGGCAATGGAGGACGGTCCTTCGATATCCAGGATGTCGACAGATCCAGGGGAACGCTGAGCCTGTATGGATTAAACGGGGAATATTTCAGGGCGACAGTCTGAGTCCTCTTTGGTTCTGTCTAGCCCTGAATCCTCTAAGCACATTGCTGGAGGATTCAGGTCTAGGCTACCGGTTGAGGAGAGGTGGTCAGGTCATATCTCACCTTCTTTACATGGATGATCTGAAACTCTTTGCCCCCAGCAAATTGCAACTGATGGAGCTACTGAAAGTAACTGAAAATTTTAGTAGTGCCATCAGGATGGAATTTGGTGTGGACAAATGTGCAGTCATGTATGTAAAGCGAGGGGAGATTATGGAATCCGAGGGACTTCAGCTCTCTGATTCCATACACCTAAGATCTCTTTCCTCATCCGAAAACTATAAGTATTTGGGTATGTCGGAAGCGTTAGGTATTAACGTAGCTGACATGAAGCAATCGTTGAGGGAGCGCTTCTTTGGTCGCCTGAAGAAGGTACTAAATAGCCTTCTTTCAGGCGGGAACAAGGTGCGCGCCTTCAACGGTTGGGTCATGCCGGTTTTAATGTACTCTTTCGGCATACTCAAATGGACTCAGACCGAACTGGACGCCCTGGATAGGAGAGTTCGTACACTGCTGACCGCAAACCGGATGCATCACCCACGATCATCGGTGATGAGACTGTACATCCCGCGGAAGTGCGGGGGTCGAGGCTTTTTAAACGCGAAGACCCTCCACAACCGCGAGGTGTGCAGCCTCAGAGAATATTTTTTAAAAACAGAGGTGGGTATGCACCGAGATGTGATCGCAGTGGACAAGGTACTCACCCCGCTATCCATGGCTAAAGAGAACTGGCGCAAACCTGTCGTACTGACTACCGATGACCGCAAGAAAGTATGGCAAGGCAAGGTGCTTCACGGTCGCTTCTACCAGGCTCTTCATGGGCCCGATGTAGACTTTCTAGCATCCGTGTCCTGGCTACGATTCAGCGACCTCTTTGGGGAAACTGAGGGTTTTGTCTGTGCGATTATGGACGAAGTTATGCTGACGAACAACTACCGGAAACATATTATGAAGGACGGGACGGTGGACGTGTGTCGGGCATGCCACCGTCCGGGTGAGTCCATCAGACATATTATTTCTGGTTGTTCTCGTCTGGCTAACGGCGAGTACTTGCACAGGCACAACCAAGTAGCCAGGATTATTCACCAGCAACTTGCCTTGAAATATGAACTTGTGGAATCTGAGGTACCGTACTACAAGTATGTGCCCGACCCAGTTCTGGAGAAAGACCATGTCACGTTGTACTGGGATCGGCCTATCATTACTGACAGGACTATTGTCGCCAATAAGCCTGACATAGTGGTGATAGACCGATCAGCGCGCTGCGTAATGATAGTCGATGTTACCATCCCGCATGACGAGAACCTCGTGAAGGCTGAGAAAGAGAAACAAATAAAATATCTCGACTTAGCACACGAGGTTGTCAGCATGTGGAATGTGAACTCGGCTATCATTGTGCCGATTGTCGTTACGGCCAATGGCCTAATGGCTAAAAGCCTCGATGAACATCTATCGAAGCTCTCACTTGGCAGTTGGATCAAGAGCCAGATTCAGAAGGCAGTACTCCTCGATACGGCCCGCATTGTGAGGAGGTTCCTGTCTCTGCAGCCCTAACCACCGGTAGCTTGGACCCTGCTCCCGATACCGGCGGAAACCTGTTTTTTATATTTTTAAATGTTTTTTTTACCTTTTTTGTTTTATAAGAAATATTTAAAAATATACTAAATAAGATGAAAAATGAATAAAGGAAATAATAATAATAATAATTTATTTGCAATAAGAAGGTGTACATTTGAACAACATTAGGTTACAACAGACAGAAGGAGACGTTATACAATGATATGTTTGGAGACTCTAGCACCCTTGCTAAGTTGACAAGACAACTTGTATTAAAGGTGCTAGGCCCAACCCTTTCGTTGGTGCCTTGTAAAGAAAGTTTGTCTAATTTACGAGAATTTCATTTTTGCAGCAGGTAGATGGACAGACAAATAAATCATTTAGCAAAACAAGAAAACAAAGATAAAATGAAAAGTGATAGAAAGGATGTAGAGTGTGGGGGTGGGTGTAAGTGGGTGTGTGTGAGTGTGTGTGTGTGTGTGTGGGTTTGTATGTGTTTGTGTAGGATAGTGCGCTGTGTAGATTATACCTAGTTGATTAAGTCGACAATAAGAGCTCTGTGTTGTTATAGTTGAGAGTCTGGAGCCAAGTAGATAGTTTCTTTTTAAGAGATACATTTGGAAGTGAGTGGAAGTTTAATATTTTATTAATTTTATTATACAAATGGGGGCCTTGATAACAGGGAAACCTTCTTGTAAAAGAGTAATGTGAACGGTAGGGTCGGCCTATTTTGTCTTTGCGTCTTGTGGTGATTACCTCATAGGGAGTTATATGGTGCTAAAGAAGAACAGTGTTAAGCACAAACAATTGCCTGACTGTGAGGACTTTACAGTTCTTATATAATTCCTCAGTTGGAAAAAGGATAGGTCGAAAGGTACTGACTTTTAGCACGGCTCTCTGAGCTCTTTCCAGCTTTAAGAGTAAGGTTTTGGGAGCACCGCCCCAGGCGCATATACAATAATTTAGGAGAGACTGACAGAGAGCGAAGTAAGTACATCTCATAATTTGAGGTTCTGCGACGTGGCGAAGTGTTTTAACGACAAAAATAAGTTTTCTGACTCTTTTTGTTAGAGTCTCTATATGAGCTGCAAAACTCAGGCCGTTGTCAACTGTCACTCCGAGATATTTTATAGTCCTACATCGCTCTAGTTTAGGGCAGGTACAAGCTACCATACCCGGCAGTAAACACGAGTGTGCTGTTAAAGTTTCCGTGTCAGAAGGTTGTGTGGAGTTTCGCATAGAGAAGGTAAGGATTTTGGTTTTGTCAGTGTTTAGAGTGAGGGCATGTGTCTTAAGCCACTGTAGAACAGTATTGAGTCCTTTTTGTGCTGTGTTAAAGGTGTCGTGCCAAGAATAGCCAGTAAAGGTAAGGACGGTGTCGTCGGCGAACGCTATTATATTTCCGTCTTCCAGTTTTATGTTACAGAGCTGGTTAACGTAAATTAGGAACAGAGTTGGCCCAAGCACGCTGCCTTGAGGGACACCAAAAGTGACAGGTGCATCTCTACTGTAGTGATCCTGTATTTTTACGCACTGAGTTCGATTTTGAAGATAATCCTTCATAAATTCAAGAGGTTTACCTCGGATCCCCAGTTCCTCCAGCTTTAAAAGCAAGTTAGGAATCGAAACTGTGTCGAATGCCTTTTTCAGGTCTAAAAATATTGACAATACTTTTTTCTTCTTGTCAATATTTTTGACGACGCAATCGACAAATTCCGTGACGGCATTGCTGGTTGATTTGCCGCGCCTAAATCCGAATTGATTGGGAGAGAGAAGTTTTTTATCTTCCATATACTTCACTAGCCTTTTATTCACAATACGTTCGAGAATTTTGGAAATAGACGACAGCACTGCAATAGGGCGGTAATTATTAACACAATGTGTGTCCCCACTTTTATGTATTGGGTGGATGATGGCCTTCTTGAAGTGCCGTGGGAAGGTGCTAGTATTAAGGGAAATATTAAAAATGTGTGTAAGCAGAGGAACAAGTATTGGTGTGTAGCGCTTTAGAAAGTTTGTCGAAATGTTGTCCCAACCAGTGGCAGAATCTGCTTTGAGTGATTTGATTATTTCATTCATCTCAGCCTCATCGGTGTTCAACATAACGAATGATTCCAAGGTCGATGGTGAGGAGGTCATTTTTGTAGTCAATTTTTCACTGTCGGGGGGAGATGAAAAGTTTTGCGCAAGATTCCGACCTACACTAGCAAATATGAATTGATATTAAGATTAATTACGATTGTTAGGAATTGATTAATTTTGCCGCGTTTTTTTTAACAAAGACAGATTTAACAAATAACAAATATTTACAAACAAACAAGCACATTCGCTATACGTGCTTATTATTAAACAATTTGTTTGAACAATGGATGACAGATTCGTCTAGCATATTTATTTTTTTAATCAATGCAGTGAGAATACTTGGAATTATTTACTATTAGTTATTCATCGCAGCTGCTTACAAACGTTTATTAACGCGCAATTGATTATTACGAATTGATTGATCGACTCAATTATACTGCCGAATTGCCCCCTAACTGTTAGTATGCCCATTAGCGGTTTACTCGTATTTTATTTACGATGATAAATTAAGTAATTATTGGTAAATGTGGTATCTGGAATTTAGAAGTAAAAATAAAAATACAAAATGAACTAAAAAAAGAGAGTTTAAGAGCTTTAAGAAAATAAAGTCGAGGTTCGTTTCTCTAAATGCATCTATTACTAGACTTATTTAAACATCATTCTGATTGATAGAAATAGTACTATTTTCAAAAGCTAAATGCATCCAGTGGTGCAAGCAGCACCCAAGGCTGATGCCACCACACAGCCAGTCCCCACAGAATTTAACGAAATTCTAAGACAAGAGTTTAACATAAAAATCATAAATCTTTATTCAAGTTTCCCCACGCTTCATGAAACATGAATAACCTAAAAAGAACATGCTTATATAATAAGAAAGAGTACGTTCCGAACAAAATGCATTGCAAATCTAATACTAGCTGACTTCACGAAGAATCTTTATAAAGGAAGTGTCACGTTAAAATAAGTAAGACATGATAAAACCTAGTTCTTGTTTTATTTAACACAACATCGGAGAAAATCTGACACGAAGGTTTTAAAGATGTAGGTGGATGGAAGTGGAGAAATTTATCTGTTAGACTTAATGAAAATACCTTTATTAAGTCCAAAGTTTTTTTTGTTTTTAGTTGTGCTAGAACTTAAATGTGGTGTGAATGTTGCAAAATTATAATGGAACTAGCTGTCCCGCGCAACTTTGTCTGCGTCCCATTTTCCCCGTTTTTTTAACACTTTTCTTTGCTGCTCCGCTCGTATTTGTTGTAGCGTGATAAATAAATAGCCTTCCTGGATAAATAGGCTATCTAACACTGAAAGATTTTTTCACACAGATTTGAGTGGACCTGTCCAGTCAGTGCAAGCATTTGTCAGTTATCGTGTAGCTCGACTTATAACTCAAGGAGCTCAACGAAATACACATACAGATGACCTATAGTAAGTACCTACACCCACATTTCATCAGAACTCAAAGAACCCAATAACACTGTGCCCAACACGGGAACCGAACCCCGGAATACTTTTAGTAGTAAACAATCATAAATATTTTTCCCAAAACTATTAATATTATTAAAAGAACCATCGAAATCCCGAACATTACCCACATAATAAATAAGGGGTGTAATGTCCTGAGAACAGCTATAAGACGAGTTAAATTGAGCTTGAAAAATCTACCGTAACCCAAATATCCATACGGTTCAAGATTGTGATCGACCGATTGTCTTGAAATCGTGAAAATATATCCTTTCTTTTAAATCGTCTGTCATAAATATTCTTCTTTTAGAATAATATGAATGTGTAGGAACCTTTGGTGCTCAAGGTATAGGTGCCCTAGAAATAGGTGCTCAAAAGGGAATACTTCGTTTTTGGGGGTGGAGACCGCGTATCGACAAGCGTAGCGTCAGATTTCCTCTTAGCTGAATGGACCGGTGAAATCAAGAAGGGGTCTGGGACAGACTGGATGGGGCAAGCGGAAGACAGAGAGTTGTGGTATAGTCGGTTATGCCCAGCAATTAATTGTGACAGGCTGAATTGATTGATATTTTTATAAATCTTGTTTTCTCAAAAGGCATTAACTTACTACGGTTTTAATTGAAATGTTTTATACGCTTTCTATACTAATATTATTTTGGAAAGAAAGAAAGAAAAAGTATTTATTTATCTCGCCCAGGACAAAAGAAAATGATAAAATTAACAATAAAAATAAAATTACATATGTAGAAATAAACATAAAAAAATATTTGGTAAAAAGTTTCATATCGTTTATTAAAATACTAATTTCTAAATCTAAATTAATTAATAAACATGTTATTTTAGTTTTAATTATCAAGTTTTATGTTTAGTAATTAAAAAATATTAAAATAAGACATTAAACTTAATTTGTCCTGTACAAGGCCAAAACGCCCCTATCTCAGCAGAGAGCAAGGAGGTAAACTCTAGAACTTCTCATCCAATACAAAAATTTTCACTGATGGAAAGCTACGCTACTGCTGAGTACGATAGAACGTGTTTTCCAAACGGTCGAAATCGTGAGCTTGCGTCTTGTAAAGAAACCATAATATCATCTGGCAGAACAAAGCTGTAGCTTTAGATTTGCTAACACACAACAGGTACCCCATTCTGCACCAGTATATGTGTACAGTCACGAGCATCAAAATTTCCTAACTTTAAAAGCAATTTTCTCGAGAAATAACAATTTGTTACTCTAAAATATCATCCCATCCTATAAAGTTCCCTCTTTAAGAAAAGGAGTGGGCTGTAATCCACCACGCGGGCCAAGTGCGGGTTGGTAGATGTCACATTTCTTAGAATTTTTAGTTCCAGGACATGCCGCGCCGGTTTTCTCACGATGTTTTCCTTCACCGTTTTTGAGAGCAGCGGTGATGAAATAAATTACACAAAGTAATGCGACTGGCTGGGTTTGAAACTTACAGCTCGTAAGTCGGGGCAGCCATCACTGGGCCACCGTTGCTCTCCCAAATATCATCTGGTTCATAATAATATGAGTTCCAAATGACCATGTTCCAAACTACATGTATTAGTCAGAATAGTACGAGATAATCTTTTTTTAAAGTGCTTATATATTGGTGCTCGTGACTGTACTGTAGTATCTAGCTTAACTTTTAGCGTCGCATTTCGTTTATCAGCGACATCTACGCGACATTTCCTGTTCTTGGCTTCAGCTGGAGACCGGTTTAATAAAGCGAATGTCCCTGTTCCGCTAGACACTGCTACCTCACGATATAACTGTTGGTAGTTCTGTATGTAGGTAGGAGGAGGAGCTCGTGGCTAGATAATATCAGCCGCACGGGTCGATCTTTAAGGTTAAACCGTGCTTGCCGAGGTTGGTCCGTGTATGGATGACCATAATTACATACCGAGTTTCCTCCGTGTCTCGGAAAGCACGTTAAGCCGTTGGTTCCGGCTGTCATTAGTAGATCTTTGACAGTCATTACGTGTAGTCAGAAGCCAATAGTCTGACATCCAGTCTTACCAAGGGGTTTCGAATTACCCAGTCACTGGGTTATGGAGGTCAGATAGGCAGTCGCTTCATGTAAAATACTGGTACTCAGCTGCATCTACTAGAAGTCAGTAGATCAGACTAGAAGCCGACCCGAAGATAGTTTAGGAAAAGGCTATGCAGATGATGATGAGTTCTGTATGTAAGTACTAGTAGCACGAATATGAACGATCTTCGTTCTTTTATTGATACTTATACTAGAATTAAGAAGAAAGGAGGTTATACGTAGCACATTTTGTTTATGGAAAGGAGTGACCACTTTTAATTGTCTCTGGTCGGGTGTCACTCTTGACGGGAACATCGCAAGGGCTGTAAGATTTATAATTTCCTATTTTGTGATATTACTTGCTATTTTTAAAAAAAAAGGTATAAATGGAATTCGTTATGATTTGTGGTGGTTTAGTTTTGTTTCAGTGATTGATGATATTTTGTTCCTAAGTTGAAATAAACGGCTGTATTCCTTGTGTTAAGTATCTCGTTAACTTTTTTTAAATAACTTCGTTTCTGTTTGCTAAAAATAGTATTATAAATATGACAGTAACTGTCTTTATGTTACTTTTTTTACGGTTAAATGGCAGAACATATTGATGTTTGATGTACTGACACTACCTGGGTAAGTAAAAGGATTTTTTATACCAATTGTTGCTTCCCATGAGATAATTTTCGAAATTCGAAAAATCGTTCTTCTTGGAGCATAAATGTAATAGATGTACCTTTATGTTAAAGTCCTGTAGGTACATATTTTAGTAGCTCTAGAAAAACTCGTTATGATTACTAGAACTACGGAATACTTTTAGGGGACAAACCCCTGAACCCCCTTAACCCCTAAACCCCTTTCAGTATTACTTACTATACACCCACATTTCGACGGGTCCTACGTATACTGATGCAACCCGCAAAACAACGAAAACCGTTTTTTCGCATCAAATGCCTTAAAATTACCTTATAATTGTATCCTGTAAATTTTGTATTAAATTATCAAATAGTTTCAAAGTTACAAACTTGTAAACTGGTGTAAGTGACATCATTTTAAGCCTCACGACAACCTACTCTGGTGTAAGTCACTTGCACCATTTTAGGTTGTCGCACATGATGCGGCGCGTGAGTGCAAGTGTACTTTACACCAGTATGCACGCGGCGACGCTGTAGAGAGTACGACAAACACTGGTGTAACTGCGATGCGTCTTAGTTTACATGGTAAATTCTTAAAAAAATGCTCGTATCTTGTTTGTCTTTAGTAACAGTGGTAAGAAATAATAACAATTAAGCGTTTATGAGGTCATTTAATGATAGATTTATACGAAAATAAGTGTAAACAGTAAATAATAAACACACCAGAAAATTACGAAGGTAAGTAACAGTTTACTTTTTTAAATACTATAATGATAAACTTTGGGTTCTCTGATCAGTACCTATGACATTTTTTTTTAAATTCATATAAGTGTCATTTTTTATATTTTAATTGGCACCAGTATTTAAGGTTTATAATGTACTCGCGTAGTTTCTTTAGTGGTTTAAATAAATTATAACGATTATTTGTACATATATTTGAAAAATAATGAACACTATAATTTTGATTTATTTAAGATCCGCCTTCAGTACTATCACGCGAAATATGTGATGAATTGACCTGAATGTTAAAATGTGCTACAGGACCACGGAAGCAACAGATTTGTATGAAAAAAAATGTACAATAATATTTTTTTTTTACTAATACAATAAATCGAAAAAGATATTTTATAATATGTTTTAGCAGCAATGAACTACATTATTGTTATACAGGCTGTAAGGGACACCGACGCAACCACGGTTACTGTGTATTCATTACACCATTCCTAAACACGTGTTACCTACAAAACTGCAATACTTACACGGTCAAAATGTATGGATCAGCAGCTTTAAAAAAAAATACCGATGATAAATTTATATGTGGAAGGGAAATTTATATCAGAATGATGTACTGAACACGTGCTATCCGTTTAGTGGCGGTGCCCCTTCTACCTTACACTATATCGTTTTGAGATTCAGGGGGAATCTTAACCTACGTCCAAGTGCAGAATTGTTAGCTAAAGAGATTTATTTATTTATTAATATAGGTTTATAAACAGCTTCAAATATTATATTGTTCAATAAGGAAATTTAATTTAATTATCTTAAAGGCAAACAGATTACTAAAAGGAGCCATTGAAAATAGCCAGCTGTATTAGGATTTATATGTATTGCGGTTGGAAATTTAACGTGCATATTACCTAGAGATTTCTTGTTTTGGTCGTACTCAAAATAAGGCTGAGAGCACTCACTTAGTAATAGAAAGGAAACCCATTAATTCCCCACTATAGTGGACCCTAGCCTTCAAAATAGCGACAGCTAATAATGTAAATCCACACACAATCTTTTGTCTTCGATTTATGTCTAGTTATGCCTTGCCTTTGTTGATATCTAAAAGACGAATTGCATTGGGGAACTTGTTATGTAGAGAAAGGTTGCCAGAGATTTATTTTATGCTTAATAATAAATCTGCGTTTGAAAAAGAGGCTTATGAAACTTTGACTGCGAAGTAATAACACGTGGCAGTATACAAAATGTTTCTCTGATTAAATGCAGCTTACAGAAGTTTGATACTAACTGACAACAAAAATTAAAGGATCTTCAAGATCTTGCGGACCACACATTTTACTAATAATTGGAATATACCTCTGAAGATGTATCTGAATAAGTAAAGTTTTGAATAAACCTAGTTTTCTTTTCTAAGAAGTTGTTTCTCTTTAGGATATTATGTCTTTGTCATTTTCTACCCTAACCTACTGTGATTGTTGTTACGATAGATAACTACGTATATGTGACTCGACGACATCATGATTATGTCGGAAAGACTGATTTGTCATTCTCATTACTCACTTAATCACCCTTTCCGACAGATAAAGAATTATAATAAGTAGTAGAATTAAGGACTTTTATTTCTTTCCTACTTGATTTAAGAAGAATTTCTTATTATTTTAAGGAGGAAGGCCACTGATTTAAAATTTTCTTCATGTGTGACATATTAAATTAACATCCAAATAATACCGACGATTTACTAAGACCAGACCTTAATAAATAGGTTACTAATTGATACAAACTTTTATTTTGACTTTTAAATAAATATTTTTTCATTTACTGCTATACAAATTCAAATATTTCAGGGTAATTACAAAAGAACCATGTAGAAAACTGTTACAAGTGGTCTTCCAGAACTAAGTAAACTGGTGCAAGTATTTAAAAGTCGATATAAGAAGATGTTTTGTAAATATTATAAGCTTTGTATTAATCAATAGATAAAATAATGCATGTAAAAATGGTAATATCCTTCTATTTTCCTCAACTATACATATAGATAAGTACGCTATAAACTGGTATAAGTGGTCAGTTGTACCAGTTTACCGGTTCTATCATATTAAAGAAAACAAGCTACATCAATGCAAATGATGCTATTTTCTAAAGTTTTCAAAAATAAGAAAAACGTATTATGTAGTCTTCTTCATAAGATATTCAAATATAACATTCCAAAATTTCAAATATTTCTGTTGATTTATGTCAAAACTACAAGCTTTAGAACCTTTAAACCGCTCTCCTGTACAATTGTGTTTTTGCACTTGCACTAGTATACGTAGGACCCGTCGATTTCGTAAGTTATGTTTAAGTCCCATGTGGGTGTACCACTATGTACCTCACGCCCTGCCTAACGTGATTTATTTCATGTAATTATAATTATTCGATATGGTGTCGGACGACTCGGACATAAAGAATAGCACCATCCCAAATCATCCCGTGGGTTTCGTAAGAGACGACTAAGGTACCAGAGAATGGGCAGCACCGTTCTCTGTGCTTTTGTAACAACCGTACTGCGATCGCTAACCCGCCTGCCAAGCGTGGCGATTATGGCAAACCCCCCTTATGTCAATGTGGCGATACTTGGGGGAAGCCTATGACCAGCAGTGGACGTCTTTCGGCTGAAATGATGATGATGATGATGAATTATAATACTTGCTACAAATACGTCTTTTGTAGGATTTTTCACAAAAACATTCCGATGATAACATTGTAAGCCCAAGATTGCACGGGTGATTTTTTTTATCGTGTAGGTGTATTCGACTATCGAGATCGAAACGAGCGTTAAAAAAATTGCTCATGCGTCGTGCATATGAAAACTTACGGTAAGTACTGAACAATAGTTTCCCTGTGAGTTTTCCTGCATGTATTTGCTTTTAAAAACATCTGGTACTAGCACATCTAGTTTTTGGATATCGACGATTGATGATGTGTCAAAATTTTCTATTTGTTGTGGCGTGTGCCTTCACGTGATTTAGGAACAGGAAATGTATGTATTTGATGGCAGGTAATATTTTTGAGCGTTTGAAATAGATGTATTATGTTACGAATTGCTGCTATTCTTTTTAGATTAGGACACTAAACAAGGACAACAAACTTAGTTTATTATAGGGATGATAAACCGAAGAAGAAAATCAGATAGACGACTTTCTGCTGACCGAAAGAAAGGCATGCTTTGCCTTGTATTTTAAATGTATTTCCTGAAAACCTCTTACAACATTTATTATGTTTCAGATCCAGTGCGTCTCAAACAACATCAACATGTAAAAGAAACGAACAAAAACAACCCAGTTTGGACCCCAAGTTATCGGGTCAAAATTGTTGCAAATCAGGTCTAGTATAATAATAGGTCTTTACCTATGAAATTGCCGTATTGCAGTACAGACTTTTTCAAACAAAAAAAAGTTTTGATTGGCTATGAGTTCTAAATTCAAATTAATTTTGTTTTAAAAATATGACATTCTATTTACAAAATCAGTCTTTTGTTTATTGATTAGCGTTGTATTTTCATTACATTTCAACATTTTTCCTCATAATGGATACTTTGAAATTTCGTGTAATTATGGAATATGAGTTCCGTCGTGGCACCAACGCGGCACAAACGACCCGTAACATCAACGACGTTTACGGAGAGAACTGTACAAACGAACGCACAACCCGTTATTGGTTTGCTCGGTTCCGTTCTGGGAATTTTGACTTGAAAAATGAACCTCGTGGTCGTCCGGAAACTTTGGTCAACAATGATGAATTAAAGGTGATTGTTGAAGCTGATGAAACTCAATCTACAGCTGAGCTGGCAGCAGCTTTTGATGTTAGCATTAAAACAATATTGGTCCATTTGCGACAGATTGGCAAGATAAAAAAGCTTGATAGATGGGTGCCCCACGAACTTAACGATCGCCAGCGCAACGTACGCGTCGAGACTTGCCTTGCGCTGCTTAACAGGCACAGAAATGAAGGAATTTTGAACCGAATTGTTACGTGCGACGAAAAATGGATTCTTTTTGACAATCGAAAGCGCTCAGCAAGTTGGTTAGATCCTGGTTCGGTACCAAAGCAATGTGCAAAACGAAAAATGACCCCTAGAAAGGTGATGGTCACAGTTTGGTGGTCTAGTGCTGGTGTGATTCATCATAGCTTTTTACAAAACGGCGAGAGCATTACTGCAGATGTGTACATTGAAGAACTGACCACAATGATGGCGAAACTCGCACGTCTGCAACCAGCTTTGGTCAATCGGTCGTCTCCACTGCTACTTCACGACAACGCGCGGCCCCATACTGCACAACAGACCGTCTCTAAGCTGCATGAGTTGGGTTTGGAAGCTCTCCCTCATCCGCCATACTCACCAGATCTTGCGCCTTCCGACTATTACTTTTTCCAAAATTTGGACAACTTTTTAGCGGGAAAAAAATTCAATTCCCGAGAGGCAGTACTAAACGCCTTTGAAGAGTTTGTTGTCTCCCGTCCAGCTGATTTTTTCAAGAAGGGCATCCATAAACTGCCACAGCGTTGGCAAAGATGCATTGATTGCAGGGGTGATTACTTTGAATAAAAGAAATAAATAAGTTCGAAAAAAAAATACTTTAACTTTTTTCAAACAAAACGGCAATTTCATAGGTAAAGACCTAATATTATAAGGAGTGCTCTCAATTACCAATCATCCTTTTTATTACATTGCTTCATAGTCTTCCGTGTGTTATTAGCAAAGCTAAATAATGAAATATCACGTAGTTTCTCCTAAGGATCTTAATATATACCAATATTATAAAGCTGAGGAGTTTGTTTGTTTGTTTGCTTGAACGCGCTAATCTCAGAAAGTACTGGTCCGATTTGAAAAATTCTTTTACTGTTAGATTAGAATTGGAACGAAGCAGCTATGAATATTGTTGCGAAAACGGGGAAATTGTGACGCAGAAGAAGTTGCGCGGGACAGCTAGTAATTTAATAAATCCAAAGGCGGTCGGTCTTACAATTCAAGTAGGTACATTTAAACGAAACAAAATGATAAGATTATTAAAAATCGGAACTACTCGCAATGTACACTGCGGACCATTGTGATGAGACCAACAAAAGAGTTTAATATAACTCAGTGGTACAATAATATTGAGCAGAAAACGCAATATTCAATGGGGCCAGACAATATAAAACGAGGCCCATTCAGTTTACTTACAGTGTATGTTTTATGAAATAATTTTACATTATTAGATTTTCGAGTTGGATTAGTGGATGGTATTTGAGGTTGAGCTCATTTCTAATGATAAATCAGATGAGTTTATCTTAGGATTCGAATTATTGTATGCGTAACGTAAGTGGTTATTATAGTCTCTCTAAAAATAATCCATTCGATCACCTACAGTGTTCAGAAAAGTGTTTGCAACATATATCAATAGACAGATTGGAAGAAAAAAATCAATTGAATTTCGAATTAAAGATTTGAGTTTAACTAAACTCACTGTTGTAACTTAGGGATATCTTGCGATTTTTCAATTATTGTGAACTACAGATATTTCGACACTGTTGAGCGCCATGATTGCAGAATAACACCCAACAGTAGCAACAAAAGCACTTGCAACAGCATCGAAATATCAGGAGCTCACAATAATTGAAAATTAGTGACAGTGTAACTTTAGTGATAAACCGTGAAAGCTTAAAATAGTCTTTAAGTTTGACTATTGTAATGTTTTATGCTTGAATACATGTATGAATAAAACGTTCTGTATTTGTATCCAACTTAATAAAATCTTTAAATGTCTAGTTATGTTTTAACAACTTCGACAAGAAAGCTTCTTTCGCAATAATTTTATTTTCAGACTTAGTACATAAACGCTTTAAAAATTCAAGAACTTAATAAATGTTTAAAACTTGTGTTACCATAAACTGTAATAAAAACGAATACGAACGTTAAATGAAAGTAATTGCCAGCGTTCATACTTATACTAATGTTAATTGAATAATAACATAATTAGGAGAATTTCATTCGAAACTTTTGCGGCGCCAGGAATCTGCTGCAGTGCATGTTTACAATTTATAGGCAATTTTAAACCAAATAGCTCGTGGTTAAAAAACCGGCTAAGTGCGAATCGGACTCGCGCACGAAGGGTTCCGTACCATTATTTATAAATACGAAGAAAAAAAACTGTTTTTTGTATGGGAGCCCCCCTTAAACATTTATTTATTGTTATAGCATCAACAGAAATACATAATCTGTAGAAATTTCAACTGGCTAACTATCACGGTGCATGAGATACAGCCTCATGACAGACGGACGGACGGACGGACAGCGAAGTCTCAGTAATAGGGTCCCGTTTGACCCTTTGGGTACGGAACCCAAAAATAGAAGCTGCTAGGGTCAATATTCTGGTTAAGCCAAGCTTGCCTAGGTTCGGTCCTTGGACTGGCGACCACCCATTACATACCGGGTTTTGCCATAATCGCCACGCTTGGCAGGCGGGTTGGCGATCGCAGTACGGTTGTCACAAAAGCACAGAGAACGCTGCTGCCCATTCTCCGGAAAGTCCTTTAGAGTACAATTCTCTACACAACTACTTATCTCTAGTGAAAACCAACACAATTTTACAAAAAATATTTACATTAGCAAACACTCTCAAGAGCCCTCTTTCCCATTACCTAAAACTATATTTCAGCCGGTCGGCCACTGCCTACAAATTACGACTTGAAGCATTCAATTTGATCTCGAGATGACCCTTTAGCAAGAAGGTCGGAAAAACAAACTGCTTTTACAATTGTCAGTAGCACCGCTTTAGGACTGCGTAATGTTATTCGGCACACTAGCATTACGAGTATATACTCTCTGTTTTTGTGCCCCAGTCTACTTTGCAAGGGATGAAACCTTAGACATGTTATAAAATGAGATTGGCAGCGAGAATGGATTTTGTAGATTTGGTGTAGAAGTTAACTCCAAGTAAGTTTCCATGTCTACAGAAAAAAGAGGGAGAGGGAGACCACTAACTACCTGGATGACAAATTTCCTTATGGATGAGCTAACCAGTGAAGTTAATGGCGCCGCACGATTAAGAGAGCCGACCCAACGTAACTGGAAGAGGTGAGGGCAAATAAGAGGATGAGGTGTCGGAGTAACCTAAATTGAATTATGGCAATTTTCTCTTCGAATATTGCTAACATATTTATTATTACATAAAGGTGCTTAAGTAGCTCCTGCAATGGATAAATTTGCCGCATAACAACAGACTGACATAATGATAAAATACAGTTATATTATTATGATACTGGGCAATTATCACATTCCTCTATATATGTTGTTGTTCTCTCTATATGTGCTGTTCCTATTGTTCCCAGAGCTCAAAGCTGGAATTATTAAACAAAAAGAAACAGTCATCAAGTACACAATAGAAAAAAAAGATATGCGAATTCTTAAAAAAATGTGCCAACCCGCAGTCTTCTTTTAACTTAACACCTAATACAACTGATAAGGGTTGACAATGCGACACTATACCCACTTGGAATAGTTGGAAGCAATTGAATAAATAAACAAGCGTACAAAATTAAATTTCAACACAACAGCTAAACGAAAAAAGAATATTCACGTGGCAGATAAACAGAAAAGCAATTTTGGTGAGAAAGATAAAGAAAGTAATACGTATGTGATTGTTGATAAGAAAATAAATTAAGGCTAAGTAAGGTGTGAACAGAGCTTAAGAAGAAAATTTGAAAGTTATAAGAATAGGTAGGTAAAGTAATTGTATGAAATAATAAAACAAAAGTGAGACAGGAAAAATATAATTAATTATTACATAACATCACGCCCTATAATCCCCAAAGAGTTAGGCAGAGGTTTTCCTAACAAGTACACCAACATAACGCCAGTTATGTAATAGGTGGCGCGCCTATTGCCATCAAACGGGCACAAATCCAGACTCCGTGGCTGCTACTGAAAATTCCCGATCGAAAACCCTAATAACACTTTGCTCGACCCGGGAATCGAACCCAGGTGCTCATGCTCACCAGTTGCGCTTGCGATCACTAGACCAACGAGGCAGCTGTTAATTTATTAACTATTGTTCATTATTATTGACTTTCAAAATCTTATCCACGTCACAGCGATTATAATCCCATCTATTAGATAAATATAGTGAGCAGCGGTGGCCCAGTTGTGGGAGAGCAGTGGTGGCCCAGTGGTGGCAGTCCCGACTTACGAGCAGTAAGCCGAGGGTTCAAACCCAGGCAGGCGCATTATAAATAATAAATAATAAAAAGCCTTTTATTTCTTGCAATACAAAATAATTAGTAAGAATAACATGCATTCAATCATTAAATTCTTATTATAACAATTAACAAACATAAATTTCCTAATATAACAGTCCACAATCATAAATTCGTATATTAACAATTATTGGAAAACGTAGTATATTTACAATTATTATTTATTTATTAAGTAGATATTTATTTGTTATAATGTAGTTAGTTATTAAGAATTATAAAAATTAAGATTAGAATTGTTAATTTGAATTTGATTAAAAAAAATAAAATAATATGATTAAAAATAACATGAAAAGAAATTGTAATTTTAGCAAGAACCCCTCTTAGTAGAAGGTGAAGGCCTCCTCCAGAGATGACCAGCGGTCTCTATCTTTTGCTGTTCGCATCCAGTTAGTACCTGCAATCTGTACAATTTCATCCGCCCAGCGTGTTATAGGTCTTCCTCTTTTCCTTTGTCCTGATGGGCCTGGCCATGACGTCACCCTTGTAGTCCAGCGGTCGTCGTTGAGTCTAGCTATATGTCCAGCCCATCGCCATTTCAGCTTATGCGAATAATTGAGAGCGTCTGTAACTTTTGTTTTAAATCTTATACGAGTATGTGGTATCTTTTGTATTTTTCGTATTTTCATCATACTCCTTTCCATGCTCCTTTGGCATGACCTTATTTTACTTTTTACTCTCTGGGTAAATTTCCATGTTTGGCACGCATATGTTAGTGAGGGAAGTAGGCAGGTATCCATAACTTTTTTCTTAGTCTTTATAGGCATATCGCTTTTGAGTATTTCCTTAAGACTCCAAAACTTATTCCACGTGTTTTTAACTCTTCTATCGACTTCCATTTCATTATTCTGCCTGACAAAAGAAATCTGTTTTCCCAGGTAGATGTAGTTGTTAACATAAGTTAGAGGTGTATTTTCAACGTAAATGGTGGATTCTATGTGATTTGTCATTATGTTTGTTTTATTTAGGTTTATCTCTAAACCTGCCTTTCTACTCTCTTCGTAAAGTGAGTTTATCATTGACTGCAGCTGTTTTGCATTTTCTGATACCAAGACAATGTCGTCCGCAAATCTTAAATGATTTATATATTTGCCATTTATGTTTAGACCGAGTTTGCTCCAGTCTAGTTTACCAATGATTGACTCTAGCACTGCTATGAAGATGGTGGGAGATAGAGGATCCCCCTGTCTAACTCCTCGCTTTATATGTATAGGTGGTCCCGTTGTTTCCAGTTTTATTCTACTCGTAGAGTTGTCATAAAGGCATTTCAAAACACTAATGTATTTCAACTCTAACTGCTGAGAGTGCAGAGCTTCCCATATAGCTGAGTGGAGTATGGTATCGAAAGCTTTTTGGTAGTCTATAAACACTATGTATAATGGTTTTTGGAATTCTTGATACTTCTCAATCAGCATTTCTAGTGAGTGAATATGATCCACAGTAGAGAAGCCTCTTCTAAAACCTGCCTGCTCAATTGGTTGATGTTTTTCAATGGATTTTCTTATCCTTTTATCCATAAGAGATGAGAATAATTTGTATAACGAGGGTAGTAGGCTTATTGGTCTGTAGTTACTAATGTTATTTGGGTCACCTTTTTTGTAGAGCAAGATTATGTCCGACTCTGACCATTGCCTGGGAGTGCTTGCCGATTTCAGTACCATGTTGAACAGTCGCGTGAGGGGTGTTGTTAGATGTGTACGTCCTAGCTTAATGGCTTCGTTTGTGATCTTGTCAGGGCCGGGACTCTTCTCTTCTTTAAGTGAGTTTATTCCTCTGATCACTTCCGCTTCGTCAATTTCGCTAATCACTTCCTCAACTATTGGTACTTGTGTGTCGACTAGGTTGCTCATTTGATTTTGTGGGCTATACAATTTTTTGTAGAAATCCGTTGCTATTCGTAATATTTCTGACCTATTTTGTGTTGTGTTTGTTGTCCCTTGAAGTCCTTCGATCCATGTTTTGTGTGATCTTAGTTCTTTGTACGCTCTCTTGACGCTGCCCGTTACATTTAGGTGTTTTTCAATAGTTTGTATGCGATGGGTCTTATAGTCGTTATTAATATGCTTACTGACAAGTTTATACAAAGCTTTTAGTTCATTTTTCATAGCTCGTGTCTTTGGCTTGGTTGATTGTAATATTTGTCTTCGGTAGATCAACTTTTTCGTGTGGGCTGACAGAATACTTCTTTTCTCCGTGTGTGTATGAGGTACATGAGCTTTTTTCAGGCTACTGTCTATGGCACTTGTTATTTTATCGTAGCATTCTTGAACAGTATCGGTATCTTGCCAGTTGTGTAGTAGGTTCTCTGAGCAGCTGTTTAGTGTTTCTCTATATCTTCTTATATCTTCTTCATTCTTAAGTATATCTCTTGACAAGTTTCCAAAGTGTTTTCTACTTTTAGTTTTTGTCTGCAGTAGTAGTTTGGCTCTGACAAATCTGTGATCTGAGGGGAAGGTTACATTTAAAACTTGCATGTTTTGGATACTTCTGTAATTGTTAGTTAAAATGTAATCTATTTCGTTTTTTGTTGCGCCATCGGGAGATCTCCAAGTCCATCTTTGATTGGTTTTCTTTTTGAAAAAGGTGTTCATTATAGCTAAGTTGTTTTCACAGGCAAATTCGATGAGTCTGTCGCCTCTACTGTTTCTGTTGCCATATCCGTGACTTCTCGTAACTAGTTTTTCTTCAGACTTCGGTTGGCCAATTTTTGCATTAAAATCGCCCATGACTACTATGTTTCTTCCTGATAGTTCTAAAGCTCTGTCAACAGTGTCATAGAAAAATTCTATTTCGTCTTCGCTTGCAGCCTCAGTGGGACAGTAGACTTGGATTATGCTTATTTCTGAGTTGTTGAATTTTACCTTTAGCAACGCTACTCTTTCAGACAATCCTGTGAAACTTTCTATATTATTCTTCAGGCTCATTACTTTGTGTAATTTATTTCATCACTGCTGCCCTCAAAAACGGTGAAGGAAAACATCGTGAGGAAACCGGCATGCTCTAGAACTAAAAACTCGAAGACATGTGACATCTACCAACCCGCACTGAGCCCGCATGGTGGATTACAGCCCACTCCCTCTCATTGAGAAGCGGCCTATGTCCCAGCAGTGGGAACATTAGAGGCTGAAGATGATGATGATTAGATAAATAAGTCTATCAAAAGCTTAACCGATTACCTCCACAATCAACCAATCCTATAAGCAAAAAATCCGACAATTTTTTTACTTGAAAAATTCACTAGTTGAATAGGGTTTTCTACTGGCAAAAGTTGAGAAAAGCTCAAACGTTGGCGGCCCCTTTGTGTTGTCAGCCATTGAAGTGAACAAAGACTGGTCTGAATCATGCGATACGTGTATTATGATTTAAATAGTCGTTGAAACTTTTTCCTTTTTTTGCGTTTCATGTTGTGATATTGACATTGTTTAGCAAACATTCGTTGTGCTGTGTGCAGCTATCCTTTCAGAATTTAAACGGGTTATTTTTTTTATTTCACGCCATTGCAGATATTTTTTTTTATAATTATGTAGGTGTGTGTGTTTATCTGCTGGGATTTTAGCTTAACAACACGCTTGTTATTTCCAAAAGATTAGCCAGAAATATATTTATACTTCATCCACAGTTATCTTCAAGTAATAGAGAGCTATCCAATTGCCATTAACCTGATACAATTTCAGACTTTGGGCTGATACAGATTTTTTTTATGAAATATCTCAACAACACTTTATCCGATCCTTCAAGACTATAACCAAATGGACATTTCCGATACGAAATCGTACCACTAAAAGCTAACAGTGATGTTTAACTAAAAGCCCAACGATTAGCCCAAAGTGGTACTGAGAATAGCCAATTATCCAATTAAAAAGTTCTAAGCAACTATTCTATTGCTACCTGGTGTCAATATAACGGATTGGCTTTACTACCTCGAAGCTCTGAAGGATTAGAGCATAAACTCAACTTCGCATAACCGGAGGCATATGGTAATCTCCCGGGACATGGTAAAACTAGGACCGTACTTCGGCCATATATAATATCCTTACCATAAATGTATTTTGGTCATGTGTTAGCCTAACTAAGAATAGGACACTCAAGTTCTTCCCATGGGTGTTGTATGGGGTACATATATTTTGAATTATTTTAGGAGAGTGTAACGTAATTATTATGTAAAGTTCCTTACAGGTTTGCAGCCTTCCGAGTTGGTATACACACATTAATCAAAGATAATTATAATAACATAAACTTCAGTTTACACATCGACTTCAAACATATTTTCAATACTATTAATAATTCTGAAAACAGCTTAAGGCGAGCATACCCGGGTTTACGTCGTTTTGGTTTGTGTTTTATTCGTAGATGGCACAGTATAAATTCTGAAATAAAAATATACATCTTTCACACTTTGCTCTACATATTTCGGCCGTCCGATGCACGATTACTTGCACTTTAATGCATCTAATAAAATCGCAAAGATAAGTCTAATTTGTAATTTCGTTTGTGTTCTATTAAGCTTTGAACAATAAATGGTGTTTTCAAAACCAATATCACTTAGACGTAGTCCTCAACTTTGCTATAATTATATTAATCACAAAGTGAATGCTGCAGTAATATGAAAACCAGAGCCATTCAACTTTCACAATTTATGGTCATTCTGGTCTAACTCGCGTATCGTGATTTATTTCGTGTCGTACGCCTTGCGGGGGCAGGGGTAAGCAATGAACGCCTACGGCGGCACTCGGGTTATCACGGCCTTAACTAACACTGGCGTATAGTTGCAAACACAGAATTTAATAGACTTTAAATGGTACAACACTTAACATAACATAACATCAAGCCTGTAATCCCCGAAGGGTTCGGCAAAGGTGTAACTAGTAGTAGGTACACCCACGTTTCGCCAGTTATGATTTTTAAATCCCATGTAATAGAAGGTGAGCCTATATACATCAACCGGGCACAAGCTAAATACACATTATAAAAATTGTCTTTAAAACAACAAAAAAAAATGGCTGTCTGTAAAGTCGGTTTACGGACGATAGTTTAACGTCACAACGTCATAACAAAACATTGTTGAAATGATTGCATACTTTTATGAATAGCAAGCCGATTGTGCCTTGCTCTCGATCGTGCAACGCTCCCGCTCCGATCGGAACGTTAAAATGAGTCATCCTTTTCCGTGCGTGCAGCCGGCGTCATCGATTTATTAGATGTGGTCACGTCAAAAAAACATTGACTAAAAGTTTAATACGAATCGATATGTAGGTAGCCGAAACAGGAATCCAATATAGCTATCGATATTGGCAACAAGAGTCATGTAACTTGGTTATTACGGGAGGTTCACCAATCCGTAACATCACATGATGCGGAAATAAAATCGTATAGCAGAAATTTTGCTACATGAGGAAAAATCTCGATGCCTATTCGAAGCCCTTTTCTGTTGGGGGATTAGCTGCGCACTTGGTTTGAGCTTTAAGGTTGGAAAGACCATTTGATTACATAACAACCACAGGTAAAATATTTTGGATCTAAAAAATATTCGAAACATCATACATAAATGAATGACAATGTTTGATATCCAATTTTCCTTTTCAGTTATATCTTTCAGATGGAGGATAGTGAAATTGTACTCTCAAACTCAAGTTTGATTTTCTACGAGAATTATCTGACACTGCGAATATGTAGTTTACTGTTATTCCGTTTCTAAGAATCGATTCTTCAGTAGTATTTAGCTAGCTTAGCTAGCTTAGCTAGCGTAGCTTATTAGTCTTGTTCTACTCAAACGTATAATGACTGACAATCCATCAGACCTTTAATTAAAGCAACGAATTTTAAAATTGATCTATATTTTATTTAAAATTCTATTAAAATACTGTGCCCCTCAGTTACAGTTCTATGTTTTTTGTTTAATTCGGCTCCTGAGCATCTTTTGTGTAAGGTCGTAGCGTGATGTCAAATAGCACATATTATAACCTCGATTAAAAAATGCAAATGCGATTTGTAAGTTCCAGAGAATATTATATTAAGAGCGTTTACGCCTTACCACATTTCATACAAACTTTCAAGTCCTTATTTTCCGAAATGTCAAAACCGATTTTAATGAAACTTCATACGCATAAGCAGGATACATACGTTCAAAAATTTACTAAAAAACATTTTCGAAAAATTGTGTTACAGCTAAATTAGATTATAAATTATCTATAGAAACAGAAATTTCCAATTATCTTCTTTTTTAGGGTTCCGTAGCCGAATGGCAAAAAACGGAACCCTTATTCGTTCGTTATTCGTGATGTCTGTCTGTCCGTCCGTATGTCACAGCCACTTTTTTCCGAAACTATAAGAACTATACTGTTGAAACTTGGTACGTAAATGTATTCTGTGAACCGCATTAAGATTTTCACACAAAAAAGAAAAAAAAAACAATAAATTTTGGGGGTCTCCATACTTAGAACTGAAACTCATTTTTTTTTTATCAAACCTATACTTTTGGGGTATCTATGGATAGGTCTACAAAAATGATATTGAGGTTTCTAAGATCATTTTTTACTAAACTGAATAGTTTGCTCGAAAGACACTTCCAAAGTGGTAAAATGTGTGTCTCCCCCCTCTAATTACTAAAGTAAGAAAAGAAAAATTCTGCAAAAAATTAGGTTTGTAGAACGTTAAAAAATCTTTCAACGAAAATTGGTTTAAATAAGATTTGATATTTAGTTTTTGAAACATGGGACTTTTTGGCCAAACTGCAGCCGTAACTTTGTTTTTCATTAAAATACTATAAAAACAAATTTAGTTTTGCGGTTGAGTGGAAGTTCACTAATAAATGACCGTTCAAAATATTGTTATTATATTATTTGGGGCTATGGAACCCCGTGTTCGAGTAAGACTCGCACTTGGCCGGTTCAACTACATTTCGTAAATGTTTTTTGGTTCAAGCAAACAAGCAAACTCTTCAGCTATATTATACTAGTAATAAATAAAAAAGATATACGGGTATATTCTCATAAGTTTGATTAAGAAGCTGTTTATAGTTTACTTGAAATTCGCGCATGGTTTGCCATTCTTAATGTACTTAATGCTATAGAGCTATTTGTCTTGTTAGTGGTTCAAGAAAACAAGTCGTTAATCTTTTGTGTTCAAAAATTTCGGGTGGAAAATAAGTCTTGAGATTGCGTTCGTTTTAATTCTGATAAAATCTGTGAAGTGTTGGCAAGGCGTCAGAATTGTAATGCTTTATAGGTAAATGAACTTTGGAGCCATGGAACAAGGTATATTATTCAATGACTGGGATGAAGATACTATAGCTATTTACGGTATTAGTGTTGTTATGTTGTAGTCATTATTTGGGATTCAAAACAGAACAAAATCACAACTAACCTAAATTTTTGACAAAACATGATATAGTATTGAGAAACACTAGGAAAATCTACAACTGTTATTCTCATAAACATTGTAGATGCTAATGGAAACTATAAAACAGAAGTGGACCAAGTAGTCTTTCAGCATCAAATTATACACTCTCGCGAAAGCCATTACGTCTTCCTTTGAGTCCTCTACTTATCTCAACTATTTTCCTGTTAATTTAAAGCAACTGATCATAAGGCAGGAGTGACAGGCTTTTATAAAATTCCCGGAGGACAACATAAAAGGATATTTAATGGAATCTAGGAAGTGCTGCATAAATACATAGTCTATAAGGTCTTTTCATTCTTCCTTTTTTGTATCGTGGACGCAATATTTTTAATAAGTCTCTGATCCCATACTCTGAACACGGTTTGTTCATTTTAATATTCACGTATAAGGTAAGGTATACCTATTGAGAATCATTTGAAATTAAGGGCAGCCAAAACAAAAACAGTTAGGCGCCGTTAAGGTTATTAATATTTTAGCTTGTCTTAAGACAATTATAAATTCAACAGAGCAACTGAAAACAATAAATATACAAGTCTCATTACTATTCCCCCAAAACAATCTCATAATCAAAATATTTATTACTTAAACAACAGCCATTTCGATTCGAGAATTTCGAAATCACAAATCAAGCTTATCCGCGACACGAATGCAAAGGAACACACATCTAAATCTCAGCTGGAAAACGGTCGTAAATTTTGGACACAATTCGCTAGGATCCCTTCTGACTGACAATGAACTAGAAACGATACTAAACACAGAGTCCCGTAGAGTCTTTATGGGCTTACAGCTAAACGTACTGATTAGTTTGACACAGTGCGACGATTAAATTCGTTATTTACTTTCGTAATATTCTTTTATGAGGTCGTTTTATAGGATTTGGGGACTCCAACGTAGCTGGCGAAATAAGGGTGTTTTAAAGTTGCACCTCTGCCTAATTATTTTTCGATAACAAGCGTGATGTTGAGCTTTGTATGATAAAATAAATTTACTGGTCAATCTTGAGATTAGGCCGCGTTTGCCTACGTTGGTCCGTGGATAGTTGACAATCCATTACATTCTGAGTTTTTCCGTGCCTCGGAAAGCACACTAAGCCATTGGTCCCGGCTGTCATTTGTAGATCTTTGGTAGTCGTTACAGGTAAAATTTGACAATCAATATTACCAATCGTCGTATTACCCAGTACTTACTGGGTTGTGGATGTCAGATAGGCAGTCACTCCATGTAAAATACTGGTCATACATGTAATCCAAAATTATATTTGTTCTGTATGGTGTCGGACGTAAAGAATAGCACCATCCCATATCTACCCGTGGGTGTCGTAAGAGGCGACTAAGGGACTTGCCAGAGAATGGCCAGCAGCGTTCTCTGTGCTTTTGTAACAACCGTACTGCGATCGCCAACCCGCCTGCCAAGCGTGGCGATTATGGCAAAACCCCCCATGTTATGTCAATGTGGCGAAACTTGGGGGAGACCTATGTCCAGCAGTGGACGTTAAAAGGGCTGAATGATGACATGTAATCCCGCTGCATACGGTTAGACTGGAAACCTACACTAACGTTGTTCGGAAAAAGCTAGGCCGATGATGGTTGTTTTGTTAAAACAGATGTTTAACCTGTTTTAAACAACGTATTGGTGAAATTAAGAGCATTTCCTAAGAGTTATCAAAAGAGTTTGACTTAGGTTTTACTATGTACCTACATAATTTTACTAAACAAAGTAAACTTTACTTTACCTTTACAAAATCAACCGCCACGCTTCCAACTTCACTTTCAAAAACATCCCTTAAAAGTCAAAACTCAAAAGTAAGTATACATCTACGTACCTATAAATCTATCCTTTTGAAAGCATTTCAAATACTTGTGCTGAAGAGTAGGGGGGTGTCAATGCGTTTAAGAGTCTGCGAAGTGACTGATGTGGAAACACGCGGATTTTGTATATACAGGGTGTAACGGAAAGGGTATATACATACTTTAGGGTGTGCTACAGACCATCAAACTGAACATGTTTCTCTATCAGACAAATATCGTAACATCGAAAAAAATGTCAGCTGCGTCATACATTTGGGTCGATAGGTATTGAAATTTTGTATGGGGCAGCAGATCATCTTTTCGCTATTACTATGTTTGTCCGATGGAGAAACATGTTCAGTTTGAGGGTCTGTAGCACACCATATTACCGGCCAAACCCGATTTCAGGCCAAACTAGTTTGTCCTAGGCCAAACCAGTTTACTGGTTTATCACTGACCCAAACAAAACATTTACAATGCGCCCAACTTGGATGTAGCATAGCTCGCTAGGCTCGCTCGGCTCACGTATTTATGGTCACAGTTCTAACCTAACCTATTTAGATGGGGTGCTCTATATGATCTTGTTATGATGAGTCCTAGTTTGGTCTAGGACAAACTCGTTTAGCCGGAAATCGGGTTTGGCCGGTAACATATATACCCTTTCCGTTACACCCTGTATATTATATCGTATACATTGTATATCGAAAGCCGCACAAGGGTAGATCAATTTATAATGGAAATTATGTATGTATAGCTTGCCAAGTTAAAGTGTATACCAAGTATTTTTGTGTTCCTGTTATCGTTACAAAGAGTGTATGGAATAAGTTTATTATTGTTTTGCAAATTTTCCTTATGAGGTAGATAGCTTGCAGCAATATGGTTCGTTTAAAGATAAGAAGAATGACTTTGGAAGACTTAAGATTTCAAAGGAGACAGACAATGATATTCGACATGATAATATTATTATTTGTATCCATCACTTCAATTCAAGACGTTTGTGTCCCCCGCTTAAGTCCACAAATAATCTAAAACAACAAAAAAAATATCCAAAACATCCTTGTAAATAAGTACCTCCTAGAGACCCTTCAATCAATTTCAAGATTAAACTTTAACATGCCGCAAGCAGTGTACCTAAAACCTAGAATTTACAAAAAGGCCAGTCATAAGAATGTTTTTTATTCAACAATATTTATATCTCTACTAAACTTGACCTTAATTAACCCCCAGCTATTTTTATGTACTCCAAACGTAAACAACCTAATGATATTGACCATCACCCCAAATAATTCACATGTGTCGTTTCCCCGAAAGCTGTTAAATCGACAGAGTTATAGACCGACACACAACGCGTGTCCATCTAGATTAAATATCGTAATTGCTCGCAAATAGTGATAGATTCATTGTCCCATCCCTTAGGATCTGCAACCCGATCGATGTCTGGCTAGTTTAAACTGTTTGAATACAACTCGGAAAGCAAATATGGCGCGTAGAACAACAGTGGACACGTTTTTATTAAAAAACTTGATCGAACAACAACACAAACAATTGACAGTAACTGTAAAGTACCGCTCTCAATAAATTCAAAAAACTCACTCAATTGTTTTTTTTTTCAGTAAATCATCGTTGTATATTGAAATAACCATAGAGTTTTTAATTGGTTTTCTTCTTGGGAAACGACCAAACCGAACCGTGCACCTATGTTTTGACATTTCATAAGTGGCCAAGTAGTACATAAAGATGTGAAAAAAAAAAAAAACAAAAAAAAATGTAGAAAGGAATAAATGATGCCGTGGCGTCTGACAGGGGGACTGGAAGAAGAAAACGTGTTAAAACGACCCAAAGTAGAATAGGACAAGGGCTGGAAGATGATGATGGCAATAGTGTCCATGGAGGTATATTTAAAACATTAAAAAAAAAATCTGCTTTACTCCTGCTGCTGGCCTACCAAGACGTCTTAAAGCAGTATTGTTTTACTCTTATTCCAGTGTGGGAAAGAGACAGAGCTATACAGGATGTCTAGCGCCATCTCTTTCCCACACTGGAACAGAAGTAAAACAATAATGTTTTAAGACGTCATAGTAAACGTATTGTATCTACGAATTCCGGTGTATTTATCTCGCAGTTAATTTTATACTTATTCTTTTTATTTGGTGGATACCTAGTGCTTATACCGAAATCTATAAAACAGGTCCTCGGAGACACTACAGGATCGGCAAAACGTAACAGCCGACTGACCTTTAGAGTTTATGACAAGGAGCCGACACAATTTATTTTCCTTTCACCCTAAAAGCAGTAAGGAAAGAAAATGTAAGTAATTTTAGATTTTCAACAAGAAATTGCCAATGACAGTTAAATAAACTGAAATTGTGGATGACGTGCCCTTTTTTATTTGTGGCAAAACGGCGGGATTTTTTACCTCAATCACTTTTTATGGTAAACAGATTTTGAAGGAATCGTTTATGGCACCTGACAGTTTTGAGATGGTTGATGTTAAAGTGGGCCCTTTAACATCAAAAAGGTGACGAGAGGCGTACCGAAAAAAAAGCCGGATACTGGCAACTATGTGATAATATTTATAAAGAAACTAGCTGATCCCGGCATGAGATGCAATGCACTTGTTCCTGTATGGTCAAGCTGTACATCACTCATTGAAATCTGTTCAACTGACAAGACATGAAGAGGTAACAGATAAGAGTTACTGTCATCAGATTTATAACATCAGTATATGATAAAACAGATTTTTTTATACGACTATAACTATATTTAATCGTCGTAAGCTCAAAACAGGGTTTAGATTTTTTCTTCTTAAAACTTAAATAAGTTGACATTTGGTAAAGAAAACGTATGTATTGAATCTTAACAAAACCCAAGAACGATAATACCAATTAAAGCATAATGGCTGTGTATTTAATCTTCATTTCTATTAAACCATTTAAAAAATAATGGGAATTATTAATAGAATAAAATGTGTGAATAGGAAGGAGATTTGACGGTTGAGAATATAATTTTAAACTTCTACGATTGTACTCAAGAGGGCCTCGTCAAGTAAAAATGCTTTCATAGTGTTTTGTATTACTACAATCACTTTCATCGGGATTGATACAAGGTTTTTTTATCATAATTATGTCGGTCCGACACATTTTGAACTTTTCCATCATGTTTGTCGTTCAGAGGATGTTACCATATCTATAACTTGATATACAGTATGACCACATACATTTTTAGTTGAAGCTTGTTAAATAATTTTAGTTCTCTGTTTTCCCACCTACGCAGATTAGTTGATCGAAGTGTAATAGTGACCGAGTCGGATAATGTAATCCTAGTTCACGATCCTAGACAACATAAACTCGAAAACAAAACAACCCACTGCAACACCAAAGCCAAAACTCGTGGAGAAGTCACCAATAAATCACATTTGGACTCAACATCGCTCCTAGGATTCACCCAAGCGTTAGAACGTGTGATACTAGTTCCACAACAGGAACGAATTGCTGGCATTAGATACAATAGAATAGTACAGAAGCTTGGCTCTGTACAACAAGCTAAAACATATACAACACAGAAACGATACAGGTAGAAAGGGGCACGAGCGACTGGCAATTGAAGAATCAAAACGAAAAAATCAATATGAAATCTTACGGTCTCCGGACATAAGACCAGACTGACATTCTATCAGAAGAAATGATGACGGGAAAGTCAAGGAGTTTCACCAGGCTACCGAAAAGCATCCATCAATCCTCCTGAATGTGATTGATAAAATGGTTTTATAACCAACTCGACACATAAGCAAATTAGCATACGACCACGGCTATCCTAGGATATATTCTTGTTTCAAACCTTTTAGAGCGTGTTTCTAAAGTAGTCGGGTTTTAAATCAAAATAAAATAGAAAACGCTTTAGAAGCGTCTCTCACCTGTTTAGACTACGTTCGCAAGTCAGTTAAAGTTTTCAGTTCTGCCACTGATCTTTCAAAGACCTTGAGTACAAATACATTTTGATATTTCTTCAATTAGTACCATCATCGGCCTAACCTTTTTCCAAACTATCTTGGGGTCGGCTTCCAGTCTAACCGGATGCAGCTGAGTACCAATATTTTATATGAAGTGACTGTCTATCTGACCTTCATACTGACCAGTAACTGGGTAATACGATACCCCTTGGTAAGACTGGATGTCAGACTTTTGGCTTCTGACTACTCGTAACGACTGTCAAAGATCTACAAATGACAGCCGGGACCAACGGCTTAACGTGCTTTCCGAGGCACGGAGTGGTAAAAGATTGGTAATTGAATAGATATTCGCAACTTGATGAATCACAATATCGCTTAATAACTTAGCCTTTCTTTGTGTTTGAATCTTGCGTAAGTGTCAGCCTAGGCTTTCCAAACTATGTTGGCGTCAGCTTTCAGTCTAACCGGATGCAGCTAAATCAGTATTTTCCATGGAAAGACTGCCTAGAGCAGCGGTGGCCCAGTGGTGGCAGCCGCGACTTACGAGCAGTAAGTCGTGGGTTCGCATCCAGGCAGGCGCATTACTTTGTGTAATTTTTTTCTTCACCGCTGCTCTCAAAACGGTGAAGGAAAACATCGTGAGGAAACTGGCATGTCCTAGAACTAAAAATTCGAAGACGTGACATCTACCAACCCTCACTGGGCCCACGTGGTGGAATACAGCACACTCCCTCTCATTGAGAGGAGGCCTGTGTCCCCGCAGTGGGAACATTATAGGCTGATGATGATGATGATTATGACTACCTATTTTACCTCTGTTAGTACCAAGTAATACGGATACACCTTGCTATGACTGGTAGCCAGACTTTTGGCCACTCACTACCTGTAACGACTGTCAAAGATCTAGAAATAGTCTTAACAGCTGCAGCCGCAGCAGCAGTGTTTTTCGAGGCACGGAGGAAACTCGGCCATTTGATGGTCACCCATACACAGACTGATGCTGGCAAGTGCGGCGTTAACTTGAAGATCTACTCGTACGGCTGTTACTCGTTTACCTGCGAGCTCCCAGTTAATGCTCGTGACTGTACATATAAGAAAATTATGTGTGACTACGTTTTCTCTTAAAGTAAGAGGTCAAACTTCTGTATAATATCGTGCATGTAACACATTATACGTGCAAATTAAAGCTCAATTCAGAAATCCTAACTTTCAAGTCCACATGGACTTTGCAACGGTAATTAAATTCTGTATGAATCTATATTCATTTAATTAGTTGGAGAATGTACTATGTGAAGAATTTGCATATCTCTCGCTTAAATTTTGATGTGGTTAGGTAAATTATGCATTTAGAGGTAAAGTCTTGATAATAATATTAGAGAGGGAGTTAGTTTTAGACAAGAATTTTAGGGAAGGAGACTGGAGAATGCCGATCAGATCTGTTCATAGCCTTTTCCTAACATGTCGGGTCGGTTTCCAGTTTAACTGGATGCAGCTTGCTACTTTATAAAGGGTGTCATCATCATCAGCCTATAATGTTTCCACTGCTGGGACACAGGCCTCCTCTCAATGACAGGGAGTGGGCTGTAATCCACCAAGCGGGCCCAGTGCGGGTTGGTAGATGTCACATGTCTTCAAATATTTAGTTCTAGAACATGCCGTTTTTGAGGGCAGCGTTGATGAAATAAATTACACAAAGTAATGCACCTGCCTGGGTTCGAAACTTCGAATCCACGGCTTACTGCTCGTAAGTCGGGGTTACCACCACTGGGCCACCGCTGCTGTCCTGTATTTTTATATTGGGTGTAAGAAGACCTATAACAAAGACGTCAACCAAACATTCTGCACATCTAAAAAGGCATTCTGTGCCTCTCGGTTTCGTTAAGGTAGTTCTTACAACTGTTATAGCGTGATGGTCCATCTTGTCCGTCTTATTGGGATTCTGAAAACCCATAATGACTGTTAAAAATCTACGCGTGATAGCTGAGATCTATGATTTAACATCGTTTCCGAGGAACATACGGGTCAGTGTATATGGTCACCCATCTATGGTCACCCATCTATCTTTGCTTAGGCACTTTATTTTGCATTTTATTCTATTTCGTATGTAGAGACGATGTGCTGGTGCCTAGTTGCAATGTAAATTTGAGACTTGATTAAGATTTATGTGAGATACCACAACTAAAAATGGTAACTTTGAAAAAAGTGGAAGTTATATTTTTTTTGCAAAAATGTTTATTTTTTAACTTAATGAACATTGGCATGAGAAGTTTAGTGACCTCTAAGACGTGAAAGGTATAAAGAGATCGTGAGAGGTATAGAGAGAGAGGGGGTATATTTTGCATTTAAATTATTGCTTTATTTTTGCCAATGGAAAATCAGTCAAAAATACAGTAATACTTTGTTGATTCTCAGCAGTAATAGAATATTTCATTCATTCATAAAATAAATCAATATTATTTGCCAATCGAATTTTATTTCTAGTGAGTAATTTATCATATTCGATTACATACCAATACAAATCTGTTCCATACAATTTAGTCCAATAATAAAAATCCAGTTATTGTGGAGGGTCACTGCTGTCAGCAGCACAAATCGATTTGTCGTGTAAAACTAGATTTTTGTCGATGCGATTAACCACATCAGAGGATTTTGATGGATTATAACGATTAGAGTATTAATCATTTCAGTTTTCTTTGTGATCAGTTAATCAGCGACATCAATATTACTATTATTCATTAATTTATTTCAGACTTAGGCCATACATCTTAATTTATATAAAAAAAAACATAAGTATGCATTGTTTTAAATATCTGAAAGAGCTAAAAAAACAGTTACCGATGCCTTCTGATCGAGAATTTATGTAGCCACTAGTAACCAATATGTATCCATGACAACGGTTCGTGAAAACTAGACGTTTTTTTACATGTATTTTGAGATCATATTTCAGAATAACGAATTTATCTTTATGTTGTAATATTATATAGATGCATTAGAAAGAAAGATGTTCGCGCTCCTCAACACTTTTCAGTATTTTTTATTGCAGTACTAACTGAAACTTAATTTCGTTGTATAAATTTCAACCTTACTTTTTCTGGGAGAAGTGTCTCGTATTAATGATACCATTTGAAACACACTTTTGTACCTTCATTCCTTATGATAATAATAATAATTTCTTGACGTTCAATTATTTCATCTCAACTAACGTGAAAGCGTTTACCTGCTAAAACTAATTATTAACTATACTAGTTACTCTACTCGTTCAATCATTTTCACTCAACAGGCAGTTATTAAATAGGTGGTAATTTCATCTAAATGTCAAGTTACACAACTTGACATTTATTCCATAGTAGGTAAGATTTCATAAAGATAGATAATGTTAACATGAAACGTTTCTGGAATTATTAATCGACTTCTTATTTTATAGGTATTTATAGGATTACGCTCAAAATTTAAAATTTCGTCACCACCTCTCGGCAATATTTAATATAATTAAAGCATAATTCTCCATTAAAATATTTTATGATTTCCGATTGAGACCTAAAGTTTATTATTGTGCTCAGAGTTAAACTTTCGTTAGTATTTGCATTGATATTTATTTGATAAATATCAAAGCTGAGAGATAAATAATGAAAAACGAATTTCCAGAAATCACCACAAACAAAATTCCTGGCACAAAACAATTGAAGATTCAAAGAGTTCCAAATTCAAATCACCTCACACTAATTAAACACATCACACAATTCAAACGTAGAACATAATTATCTCCACATTCTATTAATGTTTCAAATAAATTTTCTATTGGGTCGGCTGATGACAGTTTCTGTCCGAACTTTGCGCTCTCTGTCAGTCTACGAACCCTTAGCTTTGATCGGTGAATTTTCATGAATATTTTCATTTACATTTGCATCCTATAAATTTTGTTTACTGGGGAGGGATGCTTATTGGAAAATTCTTCTTTGAAGTGTTTCATTATGCATGCATTTTTTGTCACTTATTTATATTGACGCGTTAAAGGGTTAACGTTTGTATAACGCGATGTTGCATTATGTAATGTTGGTTCCAAAATATTTGTGGAGTCCGGAGTTTTACAGTTTAAAATTTTAGAATTTTTTTCTATGACAAATCAAAATTCAAGAATGTCTTACCAGCACAAATACTGCTAATGAATATTAATAACCGAAAAGAAAATTATTCTGTAAACAATTTTGATTAACTTAGAAATAACAGTAATGAGTTTATATTTTGCAACCAACGAAACATTAATTAAACAAGACATAATTTCGGTAACCCCAAATGAGGGTGTTTAGTAAATAGGGTGAAGAGAAATTACTCACTTTTCGTTCAGAAAATCCTCTCCAAATACAAAAACAAACCAAAATATTCTTGAAAACTTTTCTCAACTGTACAATTTCACTTCATTCAAAGTTACACTGAACAATGTACTAGTCACTTTCACTTCATATACAAATATAGCTAACCGTCAAATAGACGTTACTATTTTCGTAACACAACTTGAAAACGGGACGCACGTCCTACCTCGACCGCGGTCAGGATCAAACTGAGTTGCTCCGTCATACTGTCATACACAGTGCAACGAAACCGGGCAAAGATTCAAGTCTGTTCAGCCAAGCAGCAAACTTATTGAAGCATAAACAGGATAATGCTATAAATCTGAGGTTGGTCATATGGTTGTAAACTCGTACGTAGTCAAACAGTAAAACATGCTTTGATCTAGTCGTGGTCTCTGTTTTAATAATATTTTTGTAAGCGACTGACTCTTCAAAGTTTATTTTGCGGTCTTTCAGTAGAAGTTAAAAAGATCTTGCCATTTGCAACATCGCGTGGTGTGAGGATTTCCTAATGTTATGAAATCTGTTTTTGGTGTGTATGTTTGATGAAATCTTTCTATCAGAGGCTGTTTAAATTAGTCGAATTTTCACTCAAAGGTTTTCTAAGAACATAAAAAAATGGGTGATTATAGGTGATTACTTTTTTTTTGTTTTTTTGCTAAATACAGTGGAACAAAACTGCACACAATTTTCATGAAATCAATACCACTTGAAATATGATAATTGTGTCTTCTTAACTATGCCAGAAATAACATAAGATTTATTACAGCGTATTGAAACAACAACCTATATGAATATACCATCAAAACAGACATTAAATTTTGCATCGACCAGACTTCGACTTCGAAAGTTCATTGCGAACGAATCAATCAGAATGATACGATATCTCAAATTGAAATGGCTACGATCAATTACATCGCAACTTTTAAAGGGTTCCCATGCTACCCTTTCAACTTTCTCATTCTCAAAGGCTTAAAACTCCTGGAAAGTTATCTCGAAGTGATTTTATTAGAATATTTAAGAGACCAGTAAATGTAGACCTCAGCACTTCACTTTAATTGAGCGTGATCAATCAGAAGTGTCGATGATGTCGTCCAAGGAACGCTGGACGCTGTTTCGTCTCGACATCTGCAAACCTGAGGTTTACAAAACTAAATTCCGAATATCTTATTTCTGAACAAAATCTGTCGTTTTCGCATAATTTTCAAACAAGTTGGGATGTCTTTTAAGAAAATTACTTGGGTATTGAGGGTCATTTGTGAATATTTTGAGAGTTGAAACGTAATTGACAAGTTTTAGTTACTATATTTTAATTGCAGATTTATTTTGAAATTGATGTTTTTTTTTCTTAAATAAACTATCGGCTTGGTTAGATAATAAAATTGGCAATTACTGAAGAAGATCAATTACAAGTTTTCTCTGACAGTACTAGAGTAGAACAAAAGACTGTCTCGTGTGAAAGTAAATAGACGACTTATTCATCAGAGAGTGATATGACCCAGTAGATATTCCAAACATTTTGAAACAAAAAATATTCTATACAAAATTATACTACTACTTTAAATTATATTTATATTACTTAATTCATTACTTTAATATCATCATCATCATTTCAGCCGAAAGACGTCCACTGCTGAACATAGGCCTCCCCCAAGAAGGGGGGGTTTTGCCGTAATCGCCACGCTTGGCAGGCGGGATGGCAATCGCAGTCGGTTGTTACAAAAGCACAGAGAACGCTGCTGCCCATTCTCTGCTAAGTCCCTTAGTCGCCTCTTACGACACCGACAGGAAGACATGGGATGGTGCTATTCTTTACGTCCGACACCATACAGAACATTAATTAATAATAAAATTAAAAAAAAATAATAATATTAGGTCTTTACCTATGAAATTGCCGTTTTGTTTGAAAAAAGTTAAAGTATTTTTTTTTTCGAACTTATTTATTTCTTTTATTCAAAGTAATCACCCCTGCAATCAATGCATCTTTGCCAACGCTGTGGCAGTTTATGGATGCCCTTCTTGAAAAAATCAGCTGGACGGGAGACAATAAACTCTTCAAAGGCGTTTTGTACTGCCTCTCGGGAATTGATTTTTTTTCCCGCTAAAAAGTTGTCCAAATTTTGGAAAAAGTAGTAGTCGGAAGGCGCAAGATCTGGTGAGTATGGCGGATGAGGGAGAGCTTCCAAACCCAACTCATGCAGCTTAGAGACGGTCTGTTGTGCAGTATGGGGCCGCGCGTTGTCGTGAAGTAGCAGTGGAGACGACCGATTGACCAAAGCTGGTTGCAGACGTGCGAGTTTCGCCATCATTGTGGTCAGTTCTTCAATGTACACATCTGCAGTAATGCTCTCGCCGTTTTGTAAAAAGCTATGATGAATCACACCAGCACTAGACCACCAAACTGTGACCATCACCTTTCTAGGGGTCATTTTTCGTTTTGCACATTGCTTTGGTACCGAACCAGGATCTAACCAACTTGCTGAGCGCTTTCGATTGTCAAAAAGAATCCATTTTTCGTCGCACGTAACAATTGGGTTCAAAATTCCTTCATTTCTGTGCCTGTTAAGCAGCGCAAGGCAAGTCTCGACGCGTACGTTGCGCTGGCGATCGTTAAGTTCGTGGGGCACCCATCTATCAAGCTTTTTTATCTTGCCAATCTGTCACAAATGGACCAATATTGTTTTAATGCTAACATCAAAAGCTGCTGCCAGCTCAGCTGTAGACTGAGTTTCATCAGCTTCAACAATCACCTTTAATTCATCATTGTTGACCAAAGTTTCCGGACGACCACGAGGTTCATTTTTCAAATCAAAATTCCCAGAACGGAACCGAGCAAACCAATAACGGGTTGTGCGTTCGTTTGTACAGTTCTCTCCGTAAACGTCGTTGATGTTACGGGTCGTTTGTGCCGCGTTGGTGCCACGACGGAACTCATATTCCATAATTACACGAAATTTCAAAGTATCCATTATGAGGAAAAATGTTGAAATGTAATGAAAATACAACGCTAATCAATAAACAAAAGACTGATTTTGTAAATAGAATGTCATATTTTTAAAACAAAATTAATTTGAATTTAGAACTCATAGCCAATCAAAACTTTTTTTTGTTTGAAAAAGTCTGTACTGCAATACGGCAATTTCATAGGTAAAGACCTATTATAATAATATGTATATTTTATATATACGTATATTTATTGTAGGTAATTGAAATTTTAATTTTTCTATTTTAAAATGCATTGTGTTTGAATGGTTTAATTTTAACATATTTTTAATTAAGTATTAATGTTCGTTGTGGACAGTTTATTTTGTATGCGATATGAAAAAATATTGTATTAATTTATTTTTTAAATATTATTTTGAATGTAATATTATAATAATAGTATTGTGTGGTGTGTATTTATTTGTCTCTGATATTTGAATTACTAACATTATTGTGTACGTACTAACAAAATTATGGATCATTGTGTCTAAAAATAAATGAATTAATAAATTGATATTTAACAATGTGTGATTTTTAAATTGATATTTTACACTTTGAGATCTGCAAACACGAAATACATGAACATATTTCATACTACTCTCGTTTTTATTTGACGGTAGACCGTCAAATTCAAAGCAGATGACATTGTTACGTGATACCTTTGAGACGTAAAAATAAACAAATACGACTACCTACCAAGAATCCAATTTATCATTTAATTAAAAATTCTGCTCTCTGTTCCATATTATGAGATTCGGTAAAATGAGAGAAAACATATTGAAATGTTAATTTCATTATAAGGGACAAAATTAATATCTGTTGTTGAAAGTAAAAAAAAATAAAGTGATTAATTTTTGTCATAATATGGGAACCCAGAGATTAATTTAAAAATCTAAATTATTTTCAGTAAAGTAAGGCGGCACGTCAGTGGTGACATTTTTTTACTTGAACTGGTCAAGAATAGTCTGGAGTTTCAGTACAATAAGAGGCCAGCTTGTTTAATTTGGTCAACCAATGCATAATCCTATAACCTTTGCATAATCTCGTTAATTAAATATTTTTGACACAATCTGTCCACTTTACGACTGCAAAAATTAAACAAAGCCATCCTTTCATCTATCAATTATATATGACGAAGCACAACATAAGTTATATCTCATCATCACTTGGAACCACTTGACATACTTCTGACGAATCCCACACGATCAGATGAACCGCCTCGCATTCAAACAGTCCTGCTTGACAGTCCCATCTGACAGTTCTGCTTATTTTCATATTTCGAAGCGCATTCATCGAGTCATATTGACGGCGGCGTTCGACAAATCGCAGTCGTTTTGACAGCGAAATGAGGCGATATTGAAGGAATAAACGTCGGATTTTCATTGGTGGGGTCAGTTTGGATTACAGGGTGGACTGATTAATTTTGTATGGATTGTTTACGATGTGCCGCAGTAATCTGATCCTGTAAGTGCTATTTTGAATATTGTTAATAACAAAAATCAAAGAGCTACTCAACTTTTTCGCTGTGCAGATTATTATATTACTAGCTGTCCGGCGCAACTTCGTTTGCATCACATTTTCCCCGTTTTCGCAACATTTTTCATTGCTGCTCCACTCCTATCGGTCGTAGCGTGATGATATATAACTTATACCCTTTCTCAATAAATGGGCTATCTAACACTGAAAGAATTTTTCAAATCGGACCAGTAGTTTCGGAGCCTATTCCATGCAAACAAACATACAATCAAATCTTTCCTCTTTATAATATTAGTTTAGAGAATTGCATTTTTCTTTAGTTTGCAAAAATATATTGTGAATGAGATTAGGAACTGAATCTTTTTTAAATCAATTCTAATTTATTATAAACATCATAAAACGACGTCTTATAATTCTTACAAGTGCACCAACATTTCGCCAGTTCTGTTTAAGTCCCATGTGATAGGGGGCGAGCCTAATTACCATCAACCTTGTTTTCCGTATGTTATCATTTGACACCTAATGGCTGAATGGATTACAATGGTTGTAGCACAGGCTGACGGGTCCGTATTTTGACAAGGGAGTTAAAGGATACTTTTAAACCGTATGCTATTATTTGACGCCTAACGGCTGAATGGATTACAATGGTTGTAACCCATGCTGACCGTGTTTTGGCAAGGGAGTTAAAGGATACTTTTAAATCTGTAATATATATTGGGTTTTTCCATCAGTTTCTCAGTAGCAGCCACGGATTCTGGATTTGTGCCCGGTTGATGGCAATAGGCTCGCCCCCTATTACATGGGACTTAAACGTAACTGGTAAAATATGTATGTACTATGAGATAGACATCTGCCTAACCCTTCAAGGCTTACAGTCGTAATGTTATGTTATGTTATTCTTATTGCTTCTAGTTCTGTATGATGCTGGACGTAAAGAATAGCAACTTCCCGTGGGTGTCGTACGAGGCGACTAAGGGATTTGTCAGAGAATGGGCAGCAGCGTTCTCTGTGCTTTTGTAACAACCGTACTGCGATCGCCAACCAGCCTGCCACGCGTGGCAATTATGGCAAATCCCCACTTATGTCAATGTGGCGACACTTGGGGGAGGCCTATGTGTAGCACTGGACGTCTTTCGGCTAAAATGATGATGATGATGATGATTCTTATTGCTGCTCAAATCTTCACATAACGCGTTAACTGCTACACAAGTACACATCTCCAACAGTACAAAACTATTTTCCAACGTCTAACCAAACAAATACTACCCGAAACAATTTTATTGACTACAATACACACAAACATTCTCTTACAAAAACACGGGCGAAGAACGAACTTGAAGACGAAATCCTTAATAAAACCGGGTTTATATTTAGAAAACTATTTTTATAACGGTCTGTCTTTCGCCCCTTTGAAAGACGGTTCACGGCGACGCAAGGAAGCTGTGTGAAGAAACTTGATCCATAATTCTAAGTTTGAGCCAAAAAAACTTTCTAATAGCCCATTGTCTTGAACTTTGACCTTTAAAAGAGTAAATTATAAATTATACTAGCTCCGCCCGTTATGACAAAGTTTTGAGCTACGATGTTTTATCGCTAAATTTTTCACGCGTGTGTAGATTTTTTTGTCTTGAAGTGTAATTATGATTGAAGATTGGGGATAAGTAACGATTTTAACCTTTACTTTTCGTGTTAGATTTAGTACCCTTGCTAAAAAAAATGTGGTTATTGCGGAAAAAATCCCGGCATATATTCTCAATAAACCTACAATATCATGACCTTTTACAAAACAAACATACACGGAAGGTTACCTAAGTTAATCTAGCGTTATGCCCCAAAACTGTGACAGGCAGCGCCATCTATCACATCAGAATGAAACCGTAGGTGTGACGTAGATGTATCGTATCATCAATTCAATACATTGATTGATATTTTGTTTCTACATCCATCTGGAAAAGAAATACTAACTTTTTTGTATTATTTTGTATTCGTCTTGGAAATCATCCAAAGGAAGAATTGTCGAAAAAATCCATAAAAGTTACTAAGCTGATGTTTTAGACTTGGCCGAGATTTATAAACGTCACTTCGCACATCCTTTGAAGTGAGGAATGCAGTTCGAAGTATGAAAAATGGAAAGGCCATGGGCCCTGATGAAATACCAGTGGAAGTATGGAAGTGTTTAAAAGAAGACGGATGTATGTGGCTGACTTTATTTTTCAATAAGCTGTTGAGCGAAGAAGCAATCCCACAAGAATGGTGCAATAGTTCGCTAGTGCCCATTTTTAAAAATAAAGGTGATGTGCAGGACTGCAACAACTATCGAGGGATAAAGCTCATGTCACATAGTATGAAAGTTTGGGAGAAAGTAATAGAGAAAAGATTACGAGAGGAGAGTGAAATTAGCCAAAATCAGTTTGGTTTTATGCCAGGTCGAGGAACAATGGACGCCACTTTTTCACTCCGCCAATTAGGTGAGAAGTACAGACGTGCGCACAAGAACTTGCACATGGTGTTCATTGATCTAGAGAAAGCGTATGATAGGGTACCTCGGGAAGTGTTGTGGTGGGCCTTGAAAGAGAAAGGTATGCCTGGGAAGTATGTAGAGTTAATTCGTGCTATGTACAGCCAATCTTGTACCTACGTCCGGTCAGCTGCTGGCAACACCGACGAGTTCAGTGTGGCTGTAGGCTTGCATCAAGGGTCGGCTTTGAGTCCTTACCTCTTCCTGTTGATTATGGACGCTTTGACGTCGGACATACAGGAAGAGGTACCCTGGTGCATGCTGTTCGCCGACGACATTGTTCTTGTTAGTGAAGATGGACCAGAGATCCAGAGCAGATTGGAGAAATGGCAAAAGAAGCTGGAGAATGTTGGCCTGAAAATCAGCAGAACTAAAACCGAATACATGTTCTGCGATTTCGGCGGTCTCTCCAGTCCCGGAGTCATAGCGCTAGATGGCGCGTTTCTTCCTGTCTGCTCCGACTTTCGGTATCTCGGTTCACTCGTGCAAAGCGATGGCGAAATAGATCGTAGTGTTAAGCACAGAATAAACATTGGATGGATGAAATGGCGGCAGGTCACGGGAACTATCTGCGACTCCCGCATTCCCCTTAAACTTAAGGGGAAGATTTATAAAACAATGGTTAGACCTGCTGCCTTGTATGGGTCAGAATGTTGGGCCACAAAAGGGATGAATGAAAGGCACTTGCATGTGGCTGAGATGAGAATGCTAAGGGGGATGTGTGGTGTTACGCGAATGGATAGAATAAGGAATGAGTACATTAGAGGAAGTCTGAAAGTGGCGCCGGTGACTGAAAAGATGCGTGGAAATAGGTTGTCGTGGTATGGGCATGTGATGCGGAGGGATGAGGATAATGTCGTGAGGAAAGTTTTGAGTATGAATGTGGATGGGTATAAGGGTAGAGGAAGACCAAAGAAACGATGGATGGACTGTGTGAAAAATGATATGGCAAGAAAGGAGGTATCTCATGAGATGACAAGTAATAGAGAGGTATGGAAGAAGAAGACGTACTGCGCCGACCCCAAATGAATTGGGATAAGGGCAAGAGAATGATGACTTCGCACATCCTTTGGGTTTGACATGTTTCCGTCTCTATTTTGCACTTGAAGTGTGACAGCTGCTGTGCGACAGTGACAGAAATAACTCTTAGCCAAAGTATACTGTATAACGTTTATAGATATCAGCTTTACAGAAAATCACAGGGAACTTTAGAGTGAGCTTAGGCTTCTATGTGCCTAATTCCGTGTATTTCGCCTGATGGAAACGGAATCTTACGATAAAGGAGGAGGTTCTCAATTCAATTTTTTTATCTATTTATACCGATTACGCTGAGATTTATGATCCGATTTACGTGATTCTTCTTTAGTTTGATGCCAAATAGTTGCTATTTGTTCCCATAAAAATTTAACATTGTTTGGCTCAGTAGTTTTCATTTTATGAACATTTTTTTTTCCTATGTATGGACGATGTGCTGATTGTTGGTGTCTATTTACAGTGTAAAATTCATACTTGACTTTTTTTTTGTTAAAAGGTTTTTAACACCGCTAGAAGACTTCACTTAAATGAAGCTCTGATTAACTTAGCCCCAACAAAAGGTAAGACTTACCATCGATACGAAAGAAAAAGAAGACGCTTAGTCCCATCAAAATCGTTGACCAACTTGAAGACCACTCCATAAGTCGCCGAAATACGACAAACAAATAGTTGGACATAAAACATTTATGCCACGTCAAATGTTTGACCAAACCTCGGTTGGTGGGGAGTGTCTGGCACCCCGCCAATAAACATGAATCATCGCGCTCGGCACAAACCACCGGCGATTTGTCAGCATTACGCTAGGGAGGCGACGCAACGGACATGTGTGAATGAAGTGGGGGCGCTTTTTTGCCGCACTTCCTCAAAATTTAGTAGTTCGGTGATTAGTAACGGTGGTAAAAAATCAATACCACACGTTGGAGTGTTGATCGAGTGATCTGTTTTCAATGTTTGTTTATTCTGGTGTATAATTTTAAATTTGAACTGTTTTGGCAAAATTCCTCAAGTTAAATTATATTCAATCTATTTTTTATACATTTAGTTTAGTTTTCATCATCATCATCATTTTAGCCGAAAGACGTCCACTGCTGGACATAGGCCTCCCCCAAGTTTCGCAACATTGACATAACATGGGGGATTTGCCATAATCGCCACGCTTAACAGGCGGGTTGTCACAAAAGCACAGAAAACGCTGCTGTCCATTCTGAGGCCCTTAGTCGCCTCTTAGGACACCCACGGGAAGGTATGGGATGGTGCTATTCTTTACGTCCGACACCATATAGAGCAAAGTTTAGTTTTACTTTTCAATGAATTAATAAACTGCAAAACAAATCACTTGTTTATTCACGTTTACACACAAAACTCTGCCTATCTCCAGAGTCATTCATTATATACGTTTAAATCAAGCCTAAGTGAGATGTTACAAATCATAGTGTTTTTTGCACCATTATACCTCGACCATCTAACGTAAACAACAAGCAAAGATGTCATGTTCATTTGAACTTTTCTCTATTTAATTCATTTAGACTTTGGGCACACTACTTCGCTATCTCTAGAGACGTTTTATCACACGATATCATGTGGCATACTCATAATTGTTATTCATCATCATCATCATCAGCCTATAATGTTGCCACTGCTGGGACACAGGTCTCCTCTCTATTATGAGAGGGAGTGGCTGTAATCCACCACACGGGCCCAGTGCGGGTTGGTAGATGTCACATGTCTTCGAATTTTTAGTTCTAGGACATGCCGGTTTCCTCACGATGTTTTCCTTCGCTGTTTTTGAGAGCAGCGGTGATGAAATAAATTACACAAAGTAATGCGCCTGCCTGGGTTCGAACCCACGGCTTACTGCTCGTAAGTCGGAGCTGCCACCACTGAGCTACCGATGTTCTAAAAAAATAATAATTGTTATTATTCTTATTTAATTAAATTCACCTTTACACACATTCTCAGGCCATCTCTAGAGACATTACAGCGACTCGTTCCAACCACGCATGTGTGATATGACAAGTGTCTCACTCTTTTTTGCTCCACCATATCTCGACGATCTTTTTGCATTTGTCATTAAAGTCCTTTTTCGCTTGTCCCTAATGAATTCAGTTTTATTAGTTAATCGTTTTAAACGAGACTCGGCGACTCTTTGAAGAGCTGATTTTAATGTAACCTTTTTGAAGATGTGCAGATATATTTTGATTTACGTCTTCGTTTTTGTGTGTTAAAATACATGTGCATAATTTTCAAACAAATAGTTTTTTTTTTTGGGAGTTATTGAGTGTGAATTTTCTAAGTATAGCATTAAGACAAAGACGACCTTGTATATATCGAATCATAAAAGTGTCACCATTATTTATAACGTTGACAGAGAAATCGAGAATTTTTGACTTTAATTACACTTGATGGGTGTGATATAAGGCTTAGTACTGCTGAAATATTTTAATTGAAATGCATTTTCTTGTTGCGTTTGTCACCATTCTGTTTTAGTAAGAGCGTTATTACTGTTGTTGATTCACGCAACTTCTTTATTTTTGTTTTATAGTTTGGCAAACAAGTCTGTTAAATCAGTCTACCTGATTGAAAATGGTCACCAACTTTTGGCAACTGCAACACACCAACATCAAGGCAATAACCAATTCGTGGCCGAAAACGGAGTCTGAAAGTTCGATGCGACTTTTATAAGATAAGTAGGTTAACATACAATTAATTCTCAACAAAATACACAGAAAAAGTAAGTGTTATTGATAACTGTCTTTACAAAAACTGCTAGGGACAAAAGTGAACAGAGCCAAACAGCAATTTGTGAAAGGACATCTCTAGAAAGTATATACTTATACCATTATAAATCTTTTTTCTCATATACTTCAATACATTAGATATTAGTGACTCAGTGGTATTCAAAATTGCCTCGTTTGTCTGGTGGTCACAAACGCGACTGTAGAACAAGAGGTCCTGGGTTCCCGGGTCGGGCTAATACCTAATGGGGTTTTCCATCAGGAATTTCCCGGTAGCAGTTACGAGGTCTGGATCTTTACCCGGTTGATGGCATTAGTTTCGCCCCTTGTTAAATGGAATTTTAACATAGCTGGCGAAATGTGGGTGTACTATTAGGTACACTTCTGCGTAAGCTTTTAGGAATAACAGGCGTGATGATATGTGATGTATGGTATACAAGACTTAAACTATAATTCAGTACGCTATTAGGAACAGCATCATAGCAATTTATGGATTTTAATCCCCGGAAAGTATCATTCAAAATCTCTAAATCACTCTTCAATAAATGTCAAACTCATAAACGTTTAATTCACTTCAACTGCACCTAGCTTAAATCCGTTTAGTCACAGTCAACCATTTAATATTATCTACTTGCTAAAACACCATCCTGTAATAAGCAAAAAGATTAACAAAATAATGCATTTCGCACTAAGGGCCTTTGGCCACCACGAGTATTTGTGGCGATGCAGACGCAACACGATCACGGTAAAGACGCGATGACTCGGTAATCACGATTCTGTATCGATACGATTGCGCTTCAGTCGCGATGCAAACTGGTGACACCCCCCCTCCATTATCCACTCTGATTTCCCCTATGTCGTCAGAAATAATCGCGCGTTTCCATCGACACAGTAGCAATACAGGCGTACATTTGCATCGCTTCCGATAGCGACTAAAGGTTACGCTTCATCAAGCCTCATCATTTAATCGCTCCTCTTCTTTTACGTAAAACCTCTTTTGTCGCTTAAAGCTATCATTTGCTAGAACAAGAAACAACGGGAACACTATCGCACGAGGCAACATCGAAAAAGCGTTCGGCAGCACGCTCTGTTCCTCGCTCTAGCAAATCACTGTTCTGATTAACCGAAAAGGAAAAGAGGACGAAAAAGTGAGATTCCGTTCTGCTAGATGAGTTTGAAACCTAACGCGCAATACCAGCTATGCAGAAGCACGGATACAAAACGCGCGATAATATCGCTAAAACAACTCACCGTGAGCGAAGAGCCTTATGCTAGCAAAGGGAACTAAAATTATAAAGTGAAGATAGCGTTATTAGCTGTTAATGCTATAATAACCGGAATATTCTAGCTGAATGCCTCGCTAGATGTTAGGTTTTATTACTAAAAGACTACCGTAATGGAGGTACAAAGTTACAGTACATCCGCTACTGAGTTAGAAAATATTATTTACTGGTAACATGAAACTTTTACTAAATGGTTGCTTACACTTAATATTGTAAATGCGAAAGTCGGTAACTCTGTGCCTGTCTGTACTTTTGCACGCATTAACGGCAGAGCAGACATTGATGAAATTTTGCAAACAGGTGGATTATGACTAAATATCAGATATTAGGATGCATATTTACCAAAAGAGCAGCGATGGCCCAGTGGTGGCAGCCCTGACTTACGAGCAGTAAGCCGTGGGTTCGAACCCAGGCAGGCGCATTACTTTGTGTAATTTATTTCAACACTGCTGCCCTCAAAACGGTGAAGAAAAACATCGTGTGGACACCGGCATGTCCTAGAACTAAAAATTCGAAGAAATGTGACAACTACCGACCCGCACTGGGCCCGCGTGGTGAATTACAGCCCACTCCCTCTCATTGAGACAAGACCTATTTCCCAGCAATGGGAACATTATAGGCTGATAATGATGATGGATGATGATATTACCAAAACTTTGAGCGTTGACTTGTATGGATTTCGAGTATCAAAATAATCATTGTTAAAAACCCAACCATATTTTCCATTTTATTCTATTTGAATATTCAGCAGCAAAACATGAAATTAGTTACATATTTTTTACGTATTACCACACTTGCCCAGTATTATCCATACTAATATTATAAATGCGAAAGTCACTCTGTTTGTTTGTTACCTTTTCACGACTAAACGGCTGATCGAATCTTAATGAAATTTGGCAAGAAGATAGATTTCAACCTGGGGAATGACATAGGCTATATATCATCACGCTACGACCAATAGGAGCGGAGCAGCAATGAAAAAACGAGGAAAATGTGACGCAGACGAAGTTGCGCGGGACTAGCTGTCCCGCACGTACAGTATAAAATCTATTTATTATGCTTAGGAATACTAATATAAAACTAATATTATAAATGCGAAAGTCACTCTGTTTGTTTGTTACCTTTTCACGACTAAACGGCTGATCGGATCTTAATGAAATTTAGCAAGAAGATAGATTTCAACCTGGGGAAGGTCATAGGCTATCATCAGGCTACGACCAATAGGAGCAGAGCAGCAATGAAAAAACGGGGAAAATGTGACGCAGACGAAGTTGCGCGGGACAGCTAGTACAGTATAAAATATATTTATTATTCTTAGGAATACTACCCGACCCGATAAGAGCGTCGCTTTCGACGACTCTGAGAAGGCCGAATGCCTAGCCGACAGCCTGGAGTCCCAGTGCTCCCCCAGCTCTCAACCAGTAGACAAGCGACATCTCGATGAGGTGAACGCATTCGTCGAACGTAGAACCGCCCTGCCCCCCGAAGAAGACCCTGATGATCCTCTGCCTCCGGTCACAGCTGACGAAGTGCAAGACATCATTAACAAACTTCAACCGCGGAAAGCACCCGGCTCCGACGGAATCACCAATAGGGTGTTCAAACTCCTCCCCGCTCAGCTCGTCGTGTTAATGGCGGCCATCTTCAATGGCGCCCTGAGCAACAACGCGTTTCCCCAAATATGGAAAGAGGCCACGGTCATCGGTTTCGCAAAGCCAGGCAAACCCAAGTCTGAGCCTTCGAGCTACAGACCTATCAGTCTCCTGAATGCACTCGGAAAAATCTACGAGAGACTTATGTATAAGCGACTCAAAGACTTCGCCGAGGCTAAGAGTCTCATCCCCAACGAACAGTTCGGCTTCAGGACCGGACACTCTTGCATTCAACAGGCCCACCGCATCGTAGAACACTTGAGCGCTGGCTTCCAGCGTGGAGCGATGACGGGTGTGTTGTTTTTCGACATAGCAAAGGCATTCGACAAAGTCTGGCACAACGGCTTATTATATAAGCTGTACAAACTGGGAGTGCCAGACCGTCTCGTGCTCATCTTACGAGACTTTTTGTCGGATCGCACCTTCCGCTATCGCATCGGGAAGGCACTGTCTTCCCCCCACCCCATTAGAGCCGGAGTCCCTCAGGGCTCCCCGCTCTCTCCCCTTATCTTTACTCTGTTCACCAGTGACATCCCCAAGAGCAAGAAGGCACAGTTAGCCCTGTTCGCGGACGACACGGCCATCTATTACACTGGCCGTAGTCACGACGCTATTTACAGCACCCTCCAAACCTCAGCCAACGTCTTAGGCGCTTGGTTCCGGAAATGGAGAATCGAGGTGAACCCCGACAAGAGCCAGGCAGTTCTTTTCTCTAAACCGCGTAAGAATAAGCTACCCGCGCTCAGCCCGATCACTATGTACGGTAAGCCTATCCCTTGGGAGAAGCAAGCCAAGTACTTAGGAGTCTTACTTGACAACCACCTGTCTTTCGCGGCGCACATCAAAGCAGCTCGCGACCGAGCTGCCTTTGCTATGGGTAGGCTTCATTTCATGATTTCGACAAAAAACAAGTTGTCACTCAAGTGCAAGTTGCGCCTTTACACCGCGGTGATCCGCCCCATTATGACGTACGCTTGCGTCGTGTACGCTCACACCAAGCCTAAATACATCCATACGATGCAAACCTTGCAGAACCGGTTCTTACGTAGAGTCACGGGAGCCCCTTTTTATGTCCGTAATGACCGTCTACACGTAGACCTTAGAATGCCCACCGTCCTTCAGTTTATGAAACGTCTTTCGAAGCGTTTCTTCGATAACGCCATTAAACACCGTAATCCCCTGATCGCAGCGGCCGCCCGTTACGAACCCTCGCGCATTAGTACAGTACACCGTTCTCGGCATACCCTCGTCACTCCCGATGATGCTATCACCCTCCTCCAGGAGAGTAGCAAAGAGACTAGCACTCTTAAAAAGTTTAGACACAAACCGCCGTCTTTCCGACCTCGCCGTCGAGGTCCGTCGCGACGTCCCGGTCCATGCCCTCCCCGACCCTCGCTCGAGCCAGCCCGCGATGCTGTGCCAGTAGTTTTAAATCAGCCCCTAAATAATGATATCATTCAGATCCAGCCTGTCCCCATGCAGTCCTCCCCCAGCGACGCCCTAAGCCGAGGCTCGTACCCCACAGGGGGTGCCCTTAGCGTGTAGTCGCTTAGTTTGTAAGTTTTATGCCCTGGCTGGAGGCCTTACTCTTAAGGCACCCACAGGATAGTCCGGTTAAGCAGACGACAACCTCCTAGGTTGAACTGCGAGACGCCATTCCCAAAAAAAATAAAAATAAATTAGGAATACTACTATATTTTATAGACATTATTAATATTGTTTTTATGAAATCCCGTGAAAACGGGATACTAAGTTATAAGAAGCAGCTTCTACACTTTAATAACCTTTAAACTTCAATAAAAAGTAAAAAAACTAGAAAGCTCTAATGAAAAGGGCTATTTGCCTATTCAGTTCTGCGTTCTCCCTACGTCAGACTTCTCAAAATCGAAGGGATTGAATCAAATCGAAGAGTACTGCATTAGAATATTGTACAAAAATGTAAATAAATAAAATTGAAACACCTTTTGTTCAGAAGTTTCTGAAAATATATTTCAAACCTTTATATTTTCATCGAATATTTTTATATTTTTAAAGCTTGTTAACATGTTTCGATGAAGTAACGTATATTAAATTTAATTGAAGCTTGTATTTTTAAAAGAGAGTTCTCGAATATAATAATTCTGGATACGTTTATGCGAGTGTCAGCGTATTATTTTAGGTAGATAATTTTATGCTTCAGTAGATGGCAAAAAAGTATGGAAAGGATGTTGGTGGTGATGGAGTTCTGTGGTTTCTACATGGAAAAATCTGTGATTTTATATATGTTTGTAAAAGGCAATTTTCAAACACAAAACAAACACCTGACGAACATAATAAGTTCAACATCAAATCCCTACTGAAACAAAACAATTTACCTTTTCCCCTACAACCTCACAAAGCTATTCAAAGTGCAACACAAAAGATCATTAACACAACCATACATTCATACGCACACATACAAACAAGCCTCGACTCGTCGCCGCGGTTGCGCGCAAATAATAGTAGATTATGCACCAAGGGGCTAAAGTTGTGTCTTATGTCACGGGCGTCATATTGAATCACGAGCGCAATGAAGGATTCGGGATTTAACTCACGAGCAAAGCGAGGGAGTTAATACAAGAATCCTGAATGCAGCGAGGGATTCAAGCTAGCCCAAGGCAAAGACACCTTTAGCCCAGAGGAGGATACTCTACTTTTTACACCTACTGTGAGAAAATAATAGCCATAGTACGAAAAACAAAGTATTTATTAAATAAACAAAAAGTAAGAATAACTTATTTAGAACTACTTAGTTATATGCACTTTAAATTAATAATTTAAAGTTTCAACATTCAAAGGTGTGAAAACTTTCGATTTCTTTGATTGGTGACTTTCCGATATACTCTTTAAAAATGCTAATAGCTTAGCGTATGTCTTGATGTCTAAATTGTGTTTCATGCTTATTGTTGACCTAAGCATTGAATAAGTACACCATAGGCTACTTGACTTCTGAGTACAAGATAAATGCTGAAAATACACTAATAGAACTGGTTCCGAAATGGACTTGACGCCTTTCGTACTTTTCCATTTTTGGAAATTGTCGTAGGCTTTTATATAAGTTTCCTTTGACTTTTCCGTCAGTAAATCATTGGAAATATTATTAGCTTCGGTTGTAATGAATTTAGGAGTACAATCACTTTCATCACTCGACATTTTATAATACTTTGTTGATAAATTTAAAGTTTAAATGCCAAAAGTTCGCGCCTTTATTGCGTCTACCAATAAGTAGCCAAGACACGATCAATTCGATTTTCAAAAAAAAAAGTCTCTTCTACGGTTTTGTCGTGTGTGTCTATTGATATCACTCTCATGGAAGTGGCGTTTGTGTAAACTAAGCTTTATACAGGGCTGGTAGAATGGTTTTGGATGATTGGCTGTATGAATTTTGAATTTAGAACGTCATTGGAGACGCTCGTGAAAATAGAGTATTTTCTTCGATCAATAATAGTTCGAAGAGTATTTTTGATAAAATGTGATAAATCGACTGTAGTACAGAAAGGTTTTATTATTTATTTATTAAATCACAAAATCGACAGCAATCTTTGCGCAGTTTACTTAAAATAAATAAACTAATGTTTTAGCCAATTACTATTACGGTATTACGGCGTGGTACGGTATTTGTTATTTTTAATGCCAGTTTTAATGTGAATCCATTACTTTAAAAAAAATGGTTCGTAGTTATCTAATTATTCTTATAATTTTTGTCTTCGAAAACATGGCAACGATATGAAGAAGCAGTTGTTATGATTTTGTAGGAAATCGAGAATATCATCCACGTGTAGTAAGGGTATCGAGAATAGCTTTCCTCTTTCTGGCACCAAAGGGTGTTTGTTAGTACTATACTGCCAATTTAGCTGAGCATGTGAGATTCCAAATTCAAATCACATTATTGACCAGCGGGTCATAATGAAATCCAGTACAACATTATTGACCGGCTGTGCCCCCGGCCACTAATGACTCACTTTAGGTTAAGGTTGCTTGACATATAATTTGACATTTTCGAGCAGGTGGTGTGAAAATGCAATTAGAATTCACTCGCGCCACGTGAGAAATATCTTTGAAGATGTGGTTTGGTGCAAGAAGTAAGAAAGAGCACAAAAGAAAATAATTAATAAATAATTTAAAACTTAACAAACATTTTTAAATATTGAATGTTTTATTATATTACACATGTACATTATTTACAAACTGAAAATAGATATAAAATAAAAATAAAATATGTACAAGTATCAAAATTACACGGCTTCAAAAAATTCGTCGATATCGCTGTCAACAGGAAAAGTTCCCAGAAGGCTTGCCGCATTGCCACGTTGGATGGCAAAGCTGATTCTTTGACCAAAAAAAAAGGCCAGCCCTCTGGTCACGTGAAGCAAAACATTTTGAATAATAATGACAGCCTCACGGGATAAGCAGAGCTTGTCAAGGTTAGTACCTGTACGGGCGATCATCCATTATAGCTTAGAGTTTCCTCCGTGCCTTGGAAAAGCATGTTATGCCACTGGCCCCGGCTGTCATTTGTAGACCTTTGACAGTCGTTACAGGTAAAGTCTGACCGAGTTACAGGTAGCCAGTAGCCCAAAAGTCTGATAACCAGCGTCTCTTAGAGGTATTCGTATTCGGTATTATTAACTTATATGTTATTTACTAACTGGGGTTTTCAGCTGGTATTCAGCTGCATCCGGATAGATGAGTAGCCGACCGCAACCCGAAATAGTTGGGAAAAGGCGGATAAAGAATCAAATTAAACAATCAGAAGTAGTCACAGAGGTAATCACACGAAACGAGTGACGATCTGGACCAATATCAAAAGGATAAAAGAATATGACGGAAAACGTTTGCCCAGCCGTGACGTTAGGCCATCATTGGTTACCTCACCAACGAAAATAAAAATACGTTCTTATAAATCTTTATTTTAGATTGAGTGAGAGATATAGAATAACGCCCTTTCGAGTTTCAAATACAAAGATTCTACGAATATTTAAAGACATTGAATGTCACTGAACTGACACGTAACAAAATAGCTTGTCGTAACTATCGAAATCGAAATAAAACGAATCCAGTCAATTAGTTGTATCAGCTCATTATGTTCCACCTTTACCAAACCCACAATAAAAATCAAGTAATTGTAACTATTTTCACCAATTTTATTTTATAGCTTCTCTGGGCAATTTCATCGAAGCCCTACAGCCTACCTACAGTGTCTGGCCTTCTCAATATACGACTATAATTACTGAGACCAAAGCCTTATCCGTCTAAAAATACTGCCCTCTTAAGGAGTCCGTACAAAGGTTGGCTATTACAAAGATCATTGCCCTCAAAATCCTGTCCCCGGTTATCTTTCACTAGATCTAACAGACCATGGACGCTTCAGGACCAATGAGGCGTCCCTCATAGGCCAGCTTAATATAATGGCCCATAAAAAAGGTTAGAGGCCGTTCACGAATTGGCGACTAAGTCCAAAGGATTTAAGTGCTTGTTATTAGTCTGAAATGTATTATGTTATTTATGGATGGGTGGAGGTGGAAGTGATTTAGAGGTTGGATGAAAAAGAAGGAAATATCTGGTCCTCCAAGTGGACTATTGTTTCTTATTTTCATGATAGCGTGACAATTGACAGAGTAGAATTGAGGAAAACAAGACATGGGTCTAAGGCAGGAAGATGATGATGATGATTTTCATGATGACCATATAGTATAGGATCCCGCTATATAACGACCTTCACCGAGCTGGTTATTGGATGAAACTTATTTTATATTAAATTTAATATGTCAATAAATATATTGCATATGGGTTGCCTAAAAAATTTCAGTCAGGACATTTTTTTTTTTTTTTTACTTTTCACCGGTTTGGTTAATAGACAAATTCCATACCAATCGAAAGTATAAAGCCCATAGAATATGCAAACGTTAGGTTGCCTTTTCTTTTCCCGTCACAACTCTCGGGTAGGCAGGTATAAACAGGTAAATCGATACTAGTAACTTGCACCGGTCTGGTTAATGAATTAAAAAAGGCAACCTAACGTTTGCATATTTTATGGGCTGTACACTTTCGATTGATATGGAATTTGTTAATTAACCAAACCGGTGAAATGTTTCAAAAATTTTTGTTAAAAATTTTTTTTTTAATCATATCCTGGACTGAAATTTTTTAGACAACCCATATGCAATATATTTATTGACATATTAAATTTAATATAAAATAAGTTTCATCCAATAACCAGCTAGGTGAAGGTCCTTGTATGGCGGGATCTTAGGCCAATAGATCGGAGTAGGTAGATTGAATTGGGGTCCTTAATCCGAAACGTACGTGTTAATATGGACATTGCTCCGTAATTGGTTGATTTGATTGAAATTACAGTGCAACCATTTATAAAAAGTTGTGGCCATAAAAAGGCTAAAAATAAAAATAATTATTAATGCTTCGATCGGAATTCGATTGTTTTTATGATAAATAATAAATTAATTTAGTTTTGATATCTTTCTTTTAATTTTGTATTGAGTAGTAATAATATCACTACCAACATTCACAATATAAAATATAATTGAATCCGGAAATACCAGAATTACTTTCCAGAAAAATGGCTTATCCATGTTATTCTTTCTGTGTGCATTTATGACACAAGTACCAAAAATCAATCTACCTACTCCGATCTATGATGATGGCACAAGCAGGAATAACAGGTTTATTGATATTAACATAACATAACATAACATTCATTTATTCTATCATATCATTCATTCGTTCATTTTTTATTTATCATTCTTTTCTATCTATTTATTTTATCTATTTCTTTTTTTCTTTCAATTTTTTTTTTTAATTTTTTTTTATTTATATTGCAAACAATTTTGACGATGATGTCACTATGAATGCACACATAAGCAAAAGTGTAACTAAACATATTTGAGAATAGTATATTTTTATTTTATAGTTGGTGCCCGTAGTTCTGCTTCATGTATTAAATGATATTCTCTTTGAAGAGGTACATTTGCTTTCCTTTCTACCTAGCATCGGGCTTAGAGAAAATCCGCTGAGTCATAATAACTCATGCGTACGGAAAACCCATTAAAACGGTCATAGCGTGCGCCATTTACTGGGGTATTGACGTTGCTTCATAGATTCACCTTCCATTTCAAGCACTCACTGCATATTTGGTTTGGAAATATCCTCGATAGATGCTGAAAGCTTATGATATTGATATTCATCTGGATATGGTTTATCTATCCATCCGTATAGTGCTTAAGATCTTGGGATATTGATTGATTTTTGTGCACTCGCAGCGCACAGACGTGCTCATTGGCAATATTTAATTAATTGATACTTTAATAACAGTGACCTCCTTTAGTGTATTGCTATCGTAATGCATTCAGAAATCTTGCTTAGTGTGTATAATGGACACGAAATAGTGAAAGTTTAATAAAACAACAACATGGAAAACAGCCCCAGTCATTTAAAGGGGTCAGCGCATCCCTCCGCCTCGCCTTCGCAGTCGGCCACGGCTGACGTTATGGTTTCAACGCCTGAAATCCAACGATGGATGTCCACCATTCAGCAGTACTTGAATGAAGTTTGCTCTATGGCTGCGGATGGAAAACTCAACACCGAGCAGAAAATGAAGATTACAAACCTTTGCCGTAAAGTCGAATCAGGTACATCACAAATTGCAGTTATTTACCAGTCCCTGAAGCAAAAAGCAATTCACGCAGAAAACATGATCGATACTCTTAGACAACACCGTGACCTGACGGAACATATTGTGGAGCTCAAGCAGACGATGCGGGAATCTAGTTCTACGGGAAAAGCTTCTTTTGCCGATATGGTAAAAAGGGGATCTAACCATTTTGTTCGACCTAATAACTTAAGCTCCGTCGCCATTTATCCTAATGATAAACTCAAAACAAGTGACGGAACGAAAGAGCTGGTGCAGAAAATCATCCGGCCCGAGCAAATGAAGCTGCATGTACGTGGCGTCCGCAAAACAAAAAACGGTGGCGTAATAATAAGTACCTAGACGAAAAATGACGCTGATAAACTAAAGAACGCAGTCCAGCTCTCTACGTCTGGACTTACCGCCGACGAGCCAAACAAACGCAAACCCCGAATCGTGATCGTAGGTGTGCCGACTTCTTTGGCTGAAGTAGAGGTATTCAAGTGCATCTTTGAACAAAATGGCCGACAAGCAACCAGAGATGACCTTGGAGTCCTTCTTGACCGTCGTAAAATTGAGCCACAAATCTGGGAAGAGAGATGCTGCGACCTGCAATTACGTTATTGAAGTTTCAGCCAATATACGTAAAACCCTAATCCCTCAATCAAGGATCTTCATAAATTGGTCGTCCTGTCCAGTCAGGGACTTCACATTAGTAACGAGGTGTTACAAATGCCAACAGTACGGCCATGCAGCAAAATCTTGCAGAGAAATTAATTCTACGTGTGGTCACTGTGGTGAACCAGGTCATATAATGTCCGAATGCGCGAAGAAATTTGAAACACCGAAATGCGTGACTTGTTCACGCTTTAAAAAACCCAATGACCATAAAACCGGAGACGCTGAATGTCCTGCTAGGAAAATAGCAGAGCAAAGATACATTAACTCAGTTGATTATGAGGGCGCCTAGTGCAACATACAACCAGACTTTCGTATTGGTTGTTGCTGACTCAACTATACAGGTACGAGAGCACTGCGCAGCCCTGCTTACCATCGATTTGTCGCTGTCTAAGCAAATTGTCGACCGCTACAAATATGTCATGTCACATGTTTTTGTGCAATTTCTACTTGACAAATGCCATTCTGTTTATGTTTATAAAACTGCTGATACTGTAATTAGTTATTTGCGTAATTGACATAAGACCACCATTCATTTTGTTCTAATCCTATACATAATAGAGTTTAAGTATAAGATATATTAGTATCAGGAACAAAGTCCAAGCTACCGGCGGTCAGGGCTCCAGAGAAAGGAACCTCCTAACGATACGAGCCGTGTCCAGGAGTACCGCTTTCTGAATCAAGCCCTTAATCCAGCTGCCTAACGAGAGCCTCATCAGATGTTGGTCGAGGCTCTTGGCAATTAGGCCATTGGCTGATACGACTATCGGCACAATGATCGCTGAGTCAACATCCCACATGTCGACAACCTCGCGGGCCAAGTCAAGATACTTGATTTGCTTATCTTTTTCGGCTTTCACGAGGTTCTCGTCATGTGGAACCGTTATGTTAACAATCATTGCGCGCCGCTCTGATCGATCCACCACCACTATATCAGGCTTATTGGCTACAATAGTCCTGTCAGTGATGATGGATTGATCCCAATACAGTGTGATATTGCCATTTTCGAGAACTGGGTCGGGCACATACCTATAGTACGGCACTTCCGATTCTACAAGGCTGTATTTCAGAGCAAGTTGCTGATGGATAATCCTGGCTACAAGGTTGTGTCTATGCAAGTATTCTCCGTTAGCTAGACGAGAACACCCGGAGATAATGTGACGGATCGATTCGCCCGGACGGTGGCATGCCCGACATATGTCAACCGTGCCATCCTTCACAATAAATTTCCAGTAGGTATTCGTCATCATAACTTCATCCATAATTGCACAAACAAAACCTTCGGTTTCTCCAAAGAGTTCCCCGGAACGTAGCCAGGCTACGGACGCTGCATGGTCTACATCAGGCCCATGCAGGGCACTGAAGTAGCGTCCGTGAAGCTCCTTACTCTGCCATACCTCCTAGACCTCCACAACTCCGCGGGATATACAGTCTCATAACCGAAGAACGTGGGTGATGCATTCGATATGCCGTCAATAATGTACGGACCTTCCTATCCAAGGCGTCTAGTTCTGTTTGAGTCCATTTGAGTACGCCGAAAGAGTACATCAAAACCGGCATAACCCAACCATTGAAGGCACGCACCTAATTATTATTATTTGTTTGCCAATGCCTGTAACAGGAGTATTGACGACGATGATTGTGCTTCAAAGTATCGTCCTTAGTAATTAATTGGTTCAGATAAATAAGTAGGTGTGCTATCATATTTGTATTGAGGCCCTTTTTCTTGCTTTGCCGATCAGTTTCAGTAAATCTTAAAAATCTGTAATTTTTTTAGGTCTTACGCATGAAATCTTTCTCTAAAATAAGATTTTGGGTAAGCAAATAAATTTTTAAAGCACCTGCGAGCTAAGCCTTTGTTATCTACTTTATAGATTTCTACTTTACCCCTACATTTAGGATTTAAAAAGAATCCAGAATATTCTCTGAAACATTACTTTTTGATCGATGAGTTTCACAGATGACTGAACTTTGACACAGGGAGCAGACGAATGAATATTGGAATTTTAAGAGTAAAACTCCTATTAAGTATTTTATTGCGATTTTAGCTATTTTAATGGAGCTATCAAGTTTTATGGTGGGATGAAGATAAATTGCATTTCAATCAAAAGAACGCGTTGAATCTTATATTGGTATTTGTGAAGGTAATAGACGCAATTGTTTAAATGGAGCAATACACTTACAATTACCCTGATCACAATTAAAATTACCCTGATCCAGTGCACCTGAAAAAACCATAAATAAACTTTTTCACAAAAAATGTAATAAACCGTTAATTACTTTTGTTATTGCAGATACTTATAGACGGATAAAGGATAACACGATAATCAAAAACAATAAAAAATTGTTTCTTAATAATTATTTTATGCATTAAACTTGCACCAAACAACTAAAAAGGTCTCCTCATGAAGCAAAGACCGAAGAAACCGACAGAAACCAGCATAGCTTTGACACTTCACTTAAATGTATATTTATCTGGCCTTTTACAATCTTTTATGTACTAAAAATATGTGACCATAAGGCCGCAATTAGAGTGACGAGGAATCCAATGGCTTGTTATTAGCTTAGTATTCGTGATTCATTAGCGTTTTAGCATTTTTTGAATGTGCTTTTAATTATGGGCTTTATGTCTAAGTAGGTAATATTGAGTATAATAATTATGTAAAAATTTGGTTTCGTAACAGTAGACGGTTATTAGCTAAATATTCAATTATGTAGAAAATCCGAAAGATACGTGTATCTCAAGATTATCATCTAACTTGTTGACCAATTTCAAACCATTCATGAAACCATAAGTGGTAAAGACCGAGTTTTAGGTGGCTATAATTAATATTATTTCATACTGTGTGAAATTTCTTTCATGTACAGACAGTGTCATTAAGTAGTTACCCCCCTGGCGTACTCGGCCGGACTGTAGAGGGGATAGCATATACTGACGCTGTGTGTGTTGTGTACTACAATCTGTTTTTATAAATAAATAAAGATATTATCTTTTCTTTACAAGAACAATTTATCGCCAAAAAAATCTATGGATGCTATTTTAGTATTCTTACGTTAAGCTTATTTTGTAAGTTAATCATTAGTATTTAATTAGTAGATGTTCTTAAACGCATGATACCCTAGTGGTGTGACCGTCGTCGGACTGCCAAGTCATGGGTCTCAAGTTCGATCCCAAGACACGCAACTCTATTTTTTCGGATTCATGTGCTTATTGTATAAATATCACTTGCTTCTGTGAAGGAAAACATCGTGAGGAAACCAGCATGCCTGATAGATATTTCTCGACGGCATGTTAAGCTGAGAGGGTCATGGGCGGCATAAAACTCTGACTCTGACCCCATTTTAGCACTAACCATACGAAAAGAAGAAGTAGATAATGTTTAGATTAGCTAAAGCGCACCAAAATCCTGTTTACTATTTAAAACCACATCACTCCTGGGCCTCAAGTCTGCTATTTTTATAAATATCGTCATTCCAACACGATCCCATTGTCATTTTGCTAAAAGTTCGTAATCTGCTAATTCATAATGATCGATCATTGGTCGGTCAGTGGTTGGTCAGTGGTCTCGTAATAGAATGGTGTTATAATGACATTGTTGTATTGCCATTATTATAAAACCCGTTAGTAGAAATGATTTTCGAAAAACTACTACTAAATTTGAACATTTATTCATGCCAGATTTCAATTATATATATTTTTACATATTATTTATTGGTGTTATGAGCAATCTGAAGTAGTAAGAAGTTTGTTAATAGCAGAAAACATTAAATGTGAAATTGGAAAACTCAATAGGTATTTTATCTGTTTAGCTGTCAAAGTCAAATATGACATTACTGTTTACTGTACTGACGTTTATTTGTTTTTATTATTTCTAGCGGCCGGTGTTTTGGTTTAGTTTCAAGTGTTCTAAATGATCTCTAAAAGATTTATTGCAATACAAAATGGTGCTAATTGAGAAAATTTCGGCTCTAATTGACTTTTTAGAAAACCACCAAGACCTGCTTGGCTACTGCAGCCGCACCAATGAAGGGCGAAGTTTATTAAAACGATATTGGATGGAGTGCGCCCAAATTTTATATTCGTATCGGTGGACTTCCCAGTGCCCCAATAAAACGCCGGCAGCACAGTAAGTACATAAATCAGTATAATATTCTACGCATTATAAAATGATAAATGTATCATTATTGTGATTTTTGCACTTTTTTAGTTCTACAATGAATATTAAAGTAAAATATACTTTTATTTATAGGTAGAGACCATGCAGCTCTTGAAGCTGGTCAATCAAGGCTGGACACTATTGAAGCCAGGAATGCCGAGGCAACTTTAAAACAAGCTCAGGCCATCAACACTGGCTGAAGCCATTGATCGACTGAGCTCCACCACAGAAAAAATGGCGCACCTTATGGGACACTGTGTGCCAAAAAAGGTAATTACTGTGGATTTACAGATTATTCACTGATACGAAATGGTTTTACCCAAAAGCGGAACTTCTACTCATTGTGTGTTCAACAAACATACCCACAATAAGTATTAAAGAGCATTGAAAGCAATACAATATAAATTATAATAATTTTATTATAACCCCTCCAGTTAAGCTTAAAAGCTTGTGTTAGGTGTAGGCTCACATCAGTAGTAGTACATCGGCCAGAATTTGACATCTTTATGTCTGACTAAAGTTTTCTGAAGTATGCAAGAGGTAATTTTGTCAGATTATTTAAAGATAAATGAAATCTATATTAGGAGGAGTCTATGTCCAGCAGTGGATTCCAAATGGCTGTAATGATAAATAATTAAATGAAACAATGTTTTTTAAAAAGAGTATTCATTTATTTTAAATCATATTTTGTCCAATACTGTGGATCTGTAACAGAGTTAAATCATTTTAATAATAATTAAAGCATTTTCGCACTCCACTAGAATATTGAGGTGGGTTTAAATTATATACCTACTAATTTAATTTATGCATTTCTCCACAGTTTGTCAACAAGAGCCTGCTGCAGTGCCCAACCTTCAAGAAGATACCGATTCACCCTTCGATGGTCTTGATAATTAGGTGCTGCATAATTAATTTCCTCCTAAATTAAAAGACTGATTAGTTAAATGTAAGGTAAAATTTGATTTGTTATTCAAATGATAATTAAAATATTGAAGATCTTTTTATTTTGTATGAAGACTGATTTTGATTTGTTATTAATATTACATTTGATATTGTAACTTGGAATTGTTTTACTAGATATATGACAAAATGTCTTTTAGTTTTACGTACTATATTTACATTTCAGATTTTAAGTCAAGTTTAACATTGTTAAATAAATATTTAGTTATGAGAAATAAAGAGTACCTAATTTAACTGTTGTTTTTTTAACATACTATTATTATTTAAAATTCCAACTCCATTAAATTCCAAAATAGCGGAATATAAATCACATATCTGTTGCAAGCCAAGTTATTCTGCATAAACTTCGTCAGGTGGCAATGGTGCTCTTATTCTGCATAAACTTCGTCAGGTGGCAATGGTGCTCTTGCCATGTTTGCAATATGCAACATTCATTCACAATCTTGCCTGCAGTTGTTGGACTATAATGTAAAGCACGTGCTGCAAGCAAACACCTGCAAAAAAACAATTTACTTTTATACAGCCCCATTTAACTAAACGTCTTAACTTTTATATACTTACTGTTCTTCAATTAACCCCCTTACTGAGTCCTTTCCAAGGCAAAACGTTTTTACAAATTCCGCCTCGGGAATATCAATTATAAAGGTATTCATTCTCGTTCTCGTCATGCGACGGGCTTGACGACGTCTTCTGCAGTTCTGCATTGTGCCAACCAATCTTGTTTCTCTAACATCCACTGCGTTGGCTAGCTCGAGAATCGAAAATATTTGCTCGTAATGAATACATAGGTAGTCTCCATTCAATATTCCACAAACACTTGAAACACGATACTCGTAATGATAATAACTATAACCAAAGTATTTAGAAGCCGCTTGTTAGTAAACAATTCAAATTGACACTCCGAACAGTCTGAGATAAATGTGAGGGAAGCAATGACTGCACAATGGCGTTCTAATGGTAGTTCAGTGGTCAAAGGAACTGTCAAAATTTTAGCAGATTACCGCTAAAGTCAGTCATTCATTTGTCATTAAGTACGAGATTACCATTCTATGCCATGTCTTTCAATGGATTGTCAGTGGTTGTCCATTGGAAAGTCATAATGACGCCATTATATTAGTAGATTACCAAACTTGTCAAAATCAACAATTATGAAATCAGTGATAGGCCATTCTGACACGATTGTAATAGCAGACTTGAGGCCCTGATTAAAACACAACCGCATGCAGCAAATTGTAGCAGTTTTTTTTAATATTTTTTTATTTGATTATTCAAAATCTGTATAGCAATAACATACAAAAAGTCTGCCAAACTGCAAAACAGTTTGTCGGCAGTTGTTCTCGTTTCACAATAATATAATACTTACAAAATTCGAAATTTATTGTAAATAAGAAAAAGAAAGCAAAAAAGAAAGTAAGCCTCCTACTACTAGAAAAAGGTCATATTCACATTTTACTCCCATGCACAATTGCAATTGTCCATAGATGCTAAGTTAGCTATGGGCACAATGAGAGGTAGTGTTTTTTAAGAAAATTTTTATGCGAAATCAATTTTGGGGGTAGCTCGTTCACCAACGTTCTATTCTATTTTTAATTATGGCAAGCCGATGTCGACTATTCTGCCAATGTCGAAGTTCACCAACGTTGGTACCACATACTTTCTTGTGCGCCTAACGAAGTAATTTTTGACTTTAGGAACAGCAAGTGTCTTCTTTTTAGATAAACGAGTTGGGTACATATACTTACGTTCGATTTTCAAATGATTTTCGTTACTGTCTGTTTTCCTTTCATGCTTTGATTGGCTTCATCCACCAATGAATATATTTCCTGAATACCTATCCACTACCAATGAATTGCAAGTACTAACGATCAATCCATTGAGGCATGTTGCCGTAACTTTTACTATCCACAGCCGATTGGTGATTGTGCCAAGTAGAACTGCGTAGAGAGAAAAATGTTTTATTGAAAAACGGTGGTGAATATAGAGATTTTTAGTGTGAAGCGTTATTGATGCCAGTTTTTTTTTTGCTACTAGGTTTTGTTGGGAAATTCTCAAAAATGTAATTTTGAAAAGAATTTGAAGTGACTAAATATAACTCTATAACGTATAACATTTGAAGCACAAAACAAAATGTAAAATAACAAAGCAGACCCAAAACCTTTAATATCTAAATCCAGACCCGAATCTTAAACTATTTTTATTTCATCTGTTCTTGATCAATTTCGTCATCATCAACATTTTCCTGTTAAATTTATCCCATGTTATCCGGGACTCAACGCATTTATACCCTTATATTCTACCCTATCATCCACTACGCTCTCATTTATTCCTCTTTCTTTCATATTCCTCACACAATCCATGTTAACTAGTGTGGGAAGACTTAGGCCCATGGCACACGGCGTATTTTAAACGCGCAGACGACGCGCGTTTCACGATCGCCCCGTGTGCTTGCTTACATCGTTGCGTTCAAATCTCGTTTGAAGCACGTATACGCGCGTCATCTGCGCGTTTAAAATACGCCGTGTGCCATGGGCCTTAGTCATGTGAATGACATCTTATATTTATACAGGTTGTAACGGAAAGGGTATATGCATACTTAAGGGTGTGCTACAGTCCATCAAACTGAACACGTTTCTCCATCGGACAAATATCGTAATAGCGAAAAAATTTTCTGCTGCCCCATACAAAATTTCAGTACCTATTCAACCAAATGTATGAATCAACTGATATTTATTTCTATTACGATGTTGGTCCGATGCAGAAACATGTTCAGTTTGATGGTCTGTAGCACACCCTTAAGTATGTATATACCCTTTCCGTTACACCCTGTATAAATTACGTGTCACGTTGTTTGTCGGGGATGGAATCCTAAACTACTTAACCGATTTTAATAAAATTTGCACCCCGTGTGCAGTTTGATCGAACTTGTAAGATAAGATAGCTTACATTTCAATTTATAGTCGCTATATTATTTTATTGCAAATTAAGTCACAATTATCTGTTAGCTCCAATTGATTCTAACAGATGGCGGTATCTGTTGACAGGATTGAGTTAGTATTCAATAGATGGCGCTGTACAGGAGCGCAGCAGCAATGAAAAATATTGCGAAAACGGGGAAAATATGACGCAGACGAAGTTGCGCGGGACAGCTAGTAATTCTATGAAAGGACGATGAAGGTGTCTTTACTTCATTGAAGATCAAAAGAAAGAATACACAAATAAAAATACCTAAAGTACGGTAACCTATCATCCTCTTAAACCTACAAAGATAGCACCACAAAGTAACTTTATAATGTTATATCCTACGTTTCCATTGCACTTGTCATAACATCTCAGCTTTATTGCAAATGGTACTCGTCTGCTAGAATAAACTTTTATAATGTCAGTACAAATAAAAGAAAACATTCGGATTAAAAATGATTATGTTTGAGGATATACGGCTATTCGTTGGCATGACAACTGTTTGAGTTTCATTGTGTGTACCTGTACGTACTGGTTTGGCTGCTTGAAATTGTTTGGGATAAACGTAAAATGATTGAATTATAGTAAGCCGCTTGTTTAAGACCACAGGTATAGATTGTATTCCGAGATAACACAAGGATCACGATCAGCATGAAAACCAAGTCCCATTTTTTGACTACACAATAAAACGTTATAAGCACTATTAAGTTAAAATACAAAATAGACTTCCTTTGTTGTTCTTTAAATTTCGAGAATTAAGTTCTTGAGTTGTAACGTTGTTGTTTTAAACAAATTAGCTTGCTCCGACACTAACCAAGTTAAGCATAAAATCCTTAAGCCGGGCACGCGAAGTAGGTGGTCTTGCATTACGTGGGTATCTATATCTGGGGTTAAGTCTATTCACTGGTATTCAAAAAATTTCATAATCAGATTTATCAACTAAGTCTGATGACAGTCTGAGGACAATATCCTCAGCCTGTCATCGCTTAATGCTAGGCGTCGGTCTCTCTTGACTTTGGCAAATCCCTTCCTGACCAACCAAGCCAAGACTCAAAAAATAAACCAAAAGACGACTTAGTTGATAAATCTGATTATGAATTTTTAAAACAAAAATTATGATATTGTCTCTTTATTTGTCACTGAAATCCGTTTGCAAATTTGAAATTCATTCCTTTCTTCTCCATCTACGCAACTACAGAATCTACTTGGACATTGTGCCTCGTGACTAGTGTGTAGCTTCATTTTATTGTGGTCTAATTTTCGACACTTCAAAAGTAGTAACTGGCCTACTTTGGTTATGATGTGTGTTTTTTTTTTTTGAATATGTAACTTCTCGAATTTATCAGAAAAATTGTTACAACTTATCATTCCTGCAGTTTCAAGGGTTTACTAAAGTCCATGCGTGTTTTATACAAAACACAAACTGAATATGGTACCGCGAAATCTTTTTTTTTTTAATATTCTATTCATAAACAAAAACTGCAATATCGTCTAACATACATGAGTGATGGGGTCGGATTTCAAATAAAACCTCTGTTTTGTTGAATATGATACATTGCGTGATATGAACTTTAATATTTAAAAAAAACCGGTGGTTTGTTTTTATCAAGGCTTTGTGTTATTTTTGTAAAACAATGACAGCAAAATGTTTGCCTTTGTTATGATACGTGAGTGGTTTACAGCTACGGATCTCATAAAAGAACAAAATATTGAAATCTAATATATGGAACTGACAAACAAAATATTTTTATTTTACCGTAGATATCGAATTTATAGCGCAAAAGCTTAATCAAAATCAAAATATTTTATTTTACATAGGCCTGTATGGGCACTTATAAAACGTCGACAAAACATGCACGGTTCGGGTTGGTCGTTTCCTATGGAGAAGAACCGGCACAATGAAGTGCCTGCGTGAATATCCGGGATGCTCTAGTACTATAGACTATAGTAATAAACAATCACGTTTCTCGTGAATCCTGACGTTGCTTGCTTTGTTGCCGCGCTTTAGAGAGACGATTGGTTTCTAAGTAACTCTATGAAAAGGTTTCAGTACATGTGCACATTGCCACCTTGTTGCACCATTGTTACCTTTGTTGCTGCAGCTTGCGGTTGCATTGTGAATATATAAGCTGGAGGGGATATCGACGCACAAACGCTTGTCATGTACTCAGTACTATCATTCTGAACTTGAAAATTTCCCTGTGAACACTTGGTCCGGAAACGACAAACCGAAACGTGCACCTACGAGTATGTTTTACGTGAAGACTAATATACTACTACTACTACACTACTACTACTACTATATATATACTACTTATATGTGGACATAGAAACATCATCGCCAATTTAAACAAAGTATTTTGATCGTGAAGGTATTGCAGTTTTGTCGGAAACTGTTTTTTTTTTTAATTACCGGTGAAAAATTGTTTATGTGGAGAGATTAGGAGTCCCTTCCTCAATGGAATATACCTAAGGAATATAATGTTTCCCAAAAAATAACAGCACAGTTTACTTACTAAATTAAAATTAAAATATCGACATTCAACGTATTAAAAATCACTGCATATTTCCCTCCATTAACTTTGCCATAAATAACGAATTTTGAAAGTAATTTGATACGAATAAAAATTGCTTTTGGATTAATTAACTTTCGGATAATAATATGGAGGAGTCATAATTAATTACTTTTCCTTCATAAAGTGGATCTGCTACTTAATAACGTCAGACATGCTTTAAATTACGAGATACGATACTAATTAGCTTTCCCGGAAATACTTTCAGGATAATTTAAACTGCGAGAATCATGTTTAGGAATCTTTTTACTTAACAGCTTCGAGAGGTTTTCGATTCTATTCTGGGTATTTTAAAAAGTAACAATGTAATCTGAACATTTTCGGCAAATACAGATTATTTGAATTGAAGGAAGTAGGAGTACCTCATTACCTCTTATCTGAAGACGTCCAACGTAGACCAACCTTACTGATAGGGGTGCATATTATGGCATCGCACTCATAGTACAGGCAAGATTTTTGAAGTGATAACTTATGGAAGGGTAAACCGCTTTGAAACGTAACACAATAAGGCGCCACTGGCAACAGTAGGCAGGCTCTGTCAATATAAAATAGTTCAACTTAGATTAGTTTAAGTTATTACTTCTATCGAGCGTCACGAGATGCACACGTTTTTTTGAATGATAATTAATTGGGCACAGTTGTGATTTCAAATTTCGAAGAGTGTTACGAAATGTTCCGTAATTCAGACCTAAATCCTCACTCTTTTTTAAACCCCCAACCAAAAACGAGGTGTGTTATACTTATAAGTTTGACGTGTGTTTCTTTAGATCTGTATATCTGTGTGTCTGTCTGTAGCATCGTAGCTCCTAAACGGATGCACCGACTTTGATAAAATTGGTTTTGTTTTAATCACGAGTGTTATTAGTTATGTTTTGAAAAAATCTGCTCAGCCGTTTGAAGATGATCTCAAAAGAGGTGATCCTCTTTTTTAGTTGATGAAAGGATATAAACAACTTCCACCGGTCTGGTCGATTCGAAATCAGTGTTGTCATTGGGGCGGGGGATCTGCACCGACCTCCCCCCCAAAGGTCGGGTTTTTTGTAAACGTATACGTCTTGGCGTCGGGGGACTGCTAAGTACACCGCGTAGCACAACCAAAACAAAACAAAAGCGGACCCCCGACGCAACGACGCTTGGATTAATTTATTTTAGGTTTTTTAGAAGTTTTTTTGGATTGGGGTTTTTTATTAAATTTTGTAAAGCTTGATAGGTCGTCGTGCGTAAGTCATAATCATTATGAAAAAACAAAATTTTGATGAACAACGCGCTACACAATATCAGTCCCAAATTAGATTTTAATGAAAAATGTAATAAACCAGCGTGCCGCATGACCGACTCTTATATTTTTCAAGTCCCTATACAGTAATCAAATCAACGTTAGCCGGTAACGTGGCACGTGTACTCGAGAGGGCTCTCGATACCGGGTGGTGCCGACAGGTTTATCGATTAAATAAAATATTCGGTATTCAACTAATTCTGTATAGAATAAATAGAGGCATTGGCTTGGAATTTTGAATAATACAATTCATTATTGAGGAGCTCGTGGCTAAATACCAGCCACTTGGATCAAACTTCAGGTTAAGCCGTGCTTGCCTAGGTTGGTCTGTGGATGGGTGACCTTTCATTAAATACTGAGTTTCCTTCGTGTCTCTTAAAGCACGTTAAGCAATGGCTTAACGCCAACGGCCCAGGACCAATGGGTCCTGGCTGTCATTGGTAGATCTTTCACAGGCGAGACAGGTAGTCAGTAGACTAAAGTCTGACAACCAGACTTACCAAAGGATATAGTATTTATTACCCGGGACTAACTGGGTTATAGAGGTCCGATAGGCCGTCGCTCCATGTGAATTACTGGTATTCAGTTGCATCCGTTTAGACTGGAAGCCGACCCCGACATAATTGGAGGGCTAGGCAGATGATGACAATTCATTATTGACGTGGCTTTTAGGCTCTGTAGTCACGTGAGAAGTTAACCAAACATTGGCGAGGTCCTAGATGGTTAATGGGATTCCAAACATAACGATTTCAAAAAAGGTTGCTATATTAGTGGCGTCTGGGGTTTGCTATTTTTAAATTAAATGTCGGTAGTAGCTTGTGTCCTAGTTTTTAGGGTTCCGTAGCCGAATGGTAAAAAACGGAACCCTTATAGATTCGTCATGTCTGTCTGTCTGTCTGTCTGTCTGTCTGTCTGTCTGTCCGTCCGTATGTCACAGCTACTTATTTTCGAAACTATAAGAACTATACTGTTGAAACTTGGTAAATAGATGTATTCTGTAAACCGCATTAGGATTTTCACACAAAAATAGAAAAAAAAACAATAAATTAAGGGGGTCGCCATACTTAGAACTGAAAACCAAAAAAAAAAAATTCATCAAACCCATACGTGTGGGGTATCTATGGATAGGTCTTTAAAATGATATTAATGTTTCTAAAATCATTTTTTTCTAAACTGAATAGTTTGCGCTAGAGCCACTTCCAAAGTGGTAAAATGTGTGTCCCCCCCCCCTCTAATTTCTAAAGTAAGAGGAGGAAAATTCTGAAAATATTTAGGATTGTAGAACGTAAAAAAAACTATCAACGAAAATTGGTTTCAATAAGATATGATGTTTAGTTTTTGAGATATGGGACTTTTTCATCAAACTGCAGCAGTAACTTTGTTTTTCATAAACATACTATGAAAAACAAATTTAGTTTTGCGGTTGTGTGGAAGTTTAGTAACTAATACTACTAACTAATGAATGACAGTTCAAAATATTGTTATTATATTGTTTGGAGCTATGGAACCCTGTGTGCGAGTAAGACTCGCACTTGGCCGGTTTTTTTTAATTATTAGAAAATATAGTACATTGTTCGCAATTCAGATGGCAATCGTTGCATGCGTTTCTAAATCTCGATTCTTTTGAACGGACATCCCAATTTCCTTTTTTATCGACAGAACTAAACCATGCCTCATCAGGGCTAGCCAACCTTCACAGCAAAAACATAAGATTAGAAAAACAGAATTTTTAGCAGCCTTGAATTCGGGACAGCCAAATCGATATGTAGCAATATTTTTTAGACGCATCTTGACCGATAAATGGATTTTTAAATAGGTAAATTCTAGAACCAATCTCAATAGGCATATAGTTTATTTAATAAATATCATCTCAACATAATCCGTATTAACAGCAAAAGAAAATGCATCACTGTATTAATGGACTTTTCCCTCCAAATTATAACGCAGCCCGGAAGCACTTAACTTTTTCTACATGGTTCGCAGACTCTCAGTACAAACACAGGTCTTTGTGTGTTTTTGAATGTCGATACTGTTTCTTTCGTAATTTTTTTTAAAGGAAAAGTTTTGGATGCTGTTTTTGTGGTGAAATAGATCGTTGTTTCTTTAATTAAGTTTAGTAAGGTTCTGCGAAACACTAACTCTGCATCAGAAGAAGGCACAATACTTTAAAGTTTTTGTTGTAACCATAATTTAAAAAAAATGCGACTCATTTCAACATTTCCAGTTGTGGGTATCATAAAATAATAATGATTGGATGAATCCAATATTTGATCACTTGGGACAGCATGTATGTCACAGTCGCGAAGTTCATAACTGCGATGTACGTAAGCGCGAACGCTTACTATTGCGACGTTCGTGGTTGCGAAAGTTCTTTACCGCGAAGTACGTTACCGCGAAAGTTTACTATTGCGACGTACGTTGTCGCGAAAAATCTTTACTGCAATGATTGCAATTACAATTTGTGATATTTTCCAGAAAAGTCAACGGTTCCATCATAAAACCAATATGGACATATGGAATTCAATTATGGTCTTCCGCAAGCAAATCAAACATCATGTGCATTCAAAGAAGTCAAAACAGCATCCTTAGGGTCCTAGCAGCGGCACCCTGTTACACTCGCAACTCAGAAATCCATGAGCACCTGGAAATTCCAACAGTCCTAGAAAAAGCGAAGCGCTACCTAGAGAAATACAAAGACAGATTAATCAACCATCCAAATCCCCTCTCACGTTCACTATTGATGCCAAATCCTATCAAGAGACTCAAGAAAGCTGATATTGTGCTGCCTGATTAAATAGAATATGGACATTGGTCCTGATTCTGTAAAAATGTGATGCATTCTTTCCACACATCTGATCATAGTCAGGGATGACTGATAGCAGATAAGAACAGAAAAAAAAAAAAATTGCAATTTCATTAACACGCTAATGCGATGTAAGTCATGTAGAAGGTTACTGATACTGGTGATAGTTGAAATGTAATATTTTTGGACATGACTACTAAATGAACAAATACTGTTAGCAAAAATTATAATTGAAAAAAAAATATTATTATACAGCAAGATTTTTTAGTCACCGTCCAAATTTTTTCTAGGCATTATGTATTATTCACAAACTTCATTTTTGAAAAAAAATCGGTATGTGAATTTTCATATTTTCATATGAAATCGTTTTCTCGAAAAAATTATCCGCTCTCCCTGGTCACTAAGTTAAACGTTAAAAGTACTACACTTGCCGCGCAAACATTCAATGTGGCGGGGGCGGCCAGCCCGCGTAGTTACCCAGCGCGTACCTACGCACGGCGCGGCGGTGTCCATGATATCTCAATATTTTTGTATTGAGTGATATTAAAAGAAAAAACACGTATTCAATGGTTTTCGCCAAAGATTAAAATGTCTAAATTTGGACGGTGACTAAAAAATCATGCTGTATATATTGCATCCCTGCGTCAAGACCATGCCATAAGACCTCATCTCTTATGATCCAAGTTTCCCTAGTCGCTGTGAGTCTCTTCTTGTTTTTCTGCAGTTTTCTGTACCTAGATTGTCCATGCAATGACTATTCAATTGGTCTACCTGTCATGTGCTCCTTTAGCGCTAAATACAATCAGTGATTTGTGGTGTGTGGAATCAGTGATTTTCTTAGTAGCAGCCACGAAGTCTGGATTTGAGTCCGGCTAATGGCAATTGGCTCCCCCCTTATAACATGGGATTTAAAAAAAAACATTACTGGCAAAATGTGGGTGTACTGTTATAATAGGGTACACCTCTGCTTGGCCCTTCGAGGATTACAGGCGTAATGTTATTTTATTTGTGGTGTGAAAGGGTTTATTATTGTCCTCAAGTGTAAATCTAAACCTATAATATTGGCCTCTACCAAAACGAAACTAATACATCCTACATCGGAACTAACACAAATATATTTGAAAAATCAACCAATCATAGAACATTCATCAAAATACGGATAGCAACGTCATGTTATATAAATATTGGCAATATTTTGATGGACAGATATACTGCAAGTTGAACTGGTGGCGCGGAACTAGAGTAGCCAATCATTATACTGCAAAACTGGGTACGGTCTGAAAACAAGCAAAAAAATATTTTTGTACGATGAAAATATTTATACAGTAATATTTTTTTGAGTTCATCATCATCATCATCACTTCAACCCAAAAGACGTCCACTGCTGGACATAGGCCTCCCCCAAGTGTCGCCACATTGACATTTTGGGGGGTTTCGCCATAATCGCCAGGCTTGGCAGTCGGGGTGGCGATCGCAGTACGGTTGTTACAAAAGCACAGAGAACACTGCTGCCCATTCTCTGGCAAAACCCTTATTCACCTCTTACGACACCCACGGAAAGATATGGGCTGGTGCTATTCTTTACGTCCGACACCAAACAGAGCAATTTTTGTGTTATTTAAATAATATTGATACTTGAAATTAATATTTGCATAGCCTATAGATACAACTGTTTCAGTACTTAGGTACATTTTTAAATAAAAATAATATTAAATATATTTTTATTCCAAAAATTAAAAAAGCACTGTTGTGTCAAGCTTTCAGAACTTGCAGTGTTTAGGGAATAGTGCAGCAGGTTTTGCCTTCTCTACGTAGGTATTTTAAAATGATTTGAGCCGAAGCAAAGAAGTTTAACTGTCTTGGATCCCGCAACGAAATTAATCAGACAAGAATTATAGTGAAGGAGTTAGAAAAACATGATTTAACTTTCCATAATGTCATAATAACATAAAGAAGGCAGTACTTTTTAAACTGTTTAAGACATAACCCATACTATCACGCTAAGATTTCCAAAGGGTAAGGTTGAAGCATACCAATGATACACTCATATTTCAATCCCATGTAACATGTCGCATAGCTATCAACCGCTCACATCCAGATTCGGGGTTGCTAGTTAATAAAAAAACCGGCCAAGTGCGAGTCGGACTCGCGCACGAAGGGTTCCGTACCATTATTTATAAAAACGAGTAAAACTATCACTTCGTTGTATGGGAGCCCCGTTTGACCCTTTGGGTACGGAACCCTAAAAATAAATTCATGATAAAAAAACCACCCACACTTTGCTCGACCTAGGAATCAAATGAGGAATCAAATGCCCTTAAGGCAGTTATCAAAAACCTTTTTCATCTTCAGCAAAAACGAACCGAAGATCTTACAAATTGATTTCACTACCTCTAATTCGATCCAATTTCACTCACATAATCTCTAGTATCTTGACATTTAATTAAGGGGTCGTTCAAAAACTTGCGGAAAGCCCTCACGGAATCATCAACCCAAATAATAAGAAAATAAGAGGGGACTAGGAGGAAAATCGTATGATATCGTCCTTTCCAGTGATGTGTTCTGACAGCTACTAGGTACCAGTCCATTTGTTATCTGGTATTATGGAACAGGTATATTAGGTACTGTACTTATTGTATGGATTTGTTTTTTTGTTTCGGTAAATTAAGTTATGAACGTATTTGGAGGATTTTAGCGGTGATGTGAATTGTAATTTTTTCTTTTTGTTATTATATTTTGTATTTATTGTTTTTCTTAACCCCTAAAATAACCATCTGACCTGTTTCTTTTTTGGATTATGATTACACATAGTAATCATAGAAAGATAATATCTAATGGGTAAAATAGGTAGGTACCGAAGGTTTACACGAGATTACTTATTTTGAATACTTTCATTTAAGGAAGACTTCATGACGTGATATGCTTAAAAACTTTTTAATTGACCAAATATAATTAAGATTTACCGAAACATGAGTATGTTACATTCAAATTGAATAATAACGAGATGGTATCCATTTAAATTATAATTGACAGGTTCTATTGTGCATACGTGGTAATTATAACAATAATTTTGATTAACTAGACAAGTCTATAATTACGGCTTGTTATCATCACATGAGGCGACACTGTTTTAACCATATAGTTCGGTACGGGCCCCCAAAGGGGCTCGACGAACGAACCTCCGCTGGGTTGGTATCGGCCCCGAAAGGGGCTAGCAATTAAGTCATTCGTCATCCTCATAATTTATGCAAATATGTAATTTTCTGATTATTAAATACTATGAGTGTGCGTTAATTAAGAAAGTTGGATAAAAAATTCATATATCAACGCCATTAAAACTTCTGTAAATAGCGCGCAAGTATCTTAATTTACCCATAAAAAATTCAAGTGCATAAATACGGTCATCGCCATTTTGATGGCTGTGCTGGTCGAGGCTAAAAATCATAAAAATTGTGGTTTTCGAACATTCGAGCTCCACTATATGGACAATAATCAACTCGTCATTTAAATATGCGGCTAATTCATCCTTAATTCAATTTAAATAAGCAGTGGTAATGATGAATTTTGAAATCTAAAGTCGAAGTTTCGCGCCAATCGTGCGTGTTTACATTTTTATTTTTCACATATAACACACACACGCGTATAGATTGGGTAACAAACATGACAATATCATTCCAAATATTATAAACCGCATGAAAATGCCCAGATCTTAGCGTTATTTACTAATACGGGACCAATAACACATAATATTCATTACCACCGCTCAATTTGTATTTTGAAATAGACGATAATTTTTTTTTTAAATTGTTGTGATGTGTGAAAGCGATTATTCCAATCGATTATTTTTTGTAATCTTCAATCAACTCGAGTAATTAAATTGAGAAATTTAAGAAATCGATTGATGAAAATTAAAATAAATTTATTTTAAGCGTAAAATACAATAAATATTTATTAAAGTGTTTTTTAGGCTTTTATAATGGTAATCTTAATTGTTTTTCCTACATTCCGACCCAACAATAAACAGCACGGACTGATATTATGACTAAATTCGCGCCGATTTTTTTATCCATCTCAAAATTTTAATTTGGAATTCGTTCGCTGTTCCAATTTATATTGTAGGCATTTAAATTTACTATTATAGATAATTTATTGTGAATTTTTCTTTTGAACTATCTGAAGATTGGTAGAATGCACAGGATCTCGGTAGGAATAGTAAAAAAGAATTATGTAGTTTGATTATGGTTAGGAGATTGGGTTGGTTAATGGGTATTTACTCTTTACTTTATTTATCAGCCTGTTCCGTCCCACTGCGGGTAAAGGCCTGCCCATGTGTTTCCAATTTAGTTTATCTTTTTTCGAATACTTTTGGTCGACAATATTTTTTACACCTACTTAGATAGGCTAGGTTTAGGGATAGTTAACCCAAAAATGAAAAAGAAACCATTTTAAACAAAACTATCCAAAGTATACGGTAAGACTCTCGAGTAAGAGTCTTACTCGTATATTTTGTAGACAGGTTCTGGTTCATATCTATTGCCGTTCATTCAAGTGACTCGGCCCTCGGCCTAACCTAACCTAAAAATGGCAGATTTTAAAAAATAACGTGTGCGTCTCGGGACGCTCGACAGAAGTGATAACTTAAACTTATCTAAGCCTGCTGCCGTATGCGTGAGAGAAAGGGAAGCCACACAGAGTGGTGCCGTAACGCTTTACGTTACGAAGCGGTTTACCCTCCCATAAGAAGTTATCACTTCAAAAACCTTTTTAGACTGGACAGTGAACCGCTTTGAAACAATAAACTAATGTTCCTTGAAACGGCTTATGAATTGCCAATTGTCAACCATCATCATCAACTGTTGGGGTCGGCTTCCAGTCTACCCAGATACAGCTACATAACCGTATTTTAAATGGAGCGACCTGCGACTGCCTATCTGATCTCCTCAAACCAGTTAGTATCGGGTAGTACGATACCCCTTGGTAAGACTGGCTGTCATACTTTCGGGCCACTGACTAGCTGTAACATAACAATAACCCTATCATCCGATACACAATCTTGGAAGAATAAATAATTTATCGTGTTAGATCATAATAATTATTTACTATGCCTTCCAAGATCCCGGGCATTCTTTAACCAACCTTCAGATATTACACAATAAAATTCTTAAAATGTTATCTAGTAAAATTAAAATACTTAATTTAAATAATGATAATTGCGAGCGCATTCTTTATTTAAATTTTCAAATCGAAAAAAATCGGCGGGAATTAAGCCTAATCATTAAAATGTTGACTTGTTTTTTTTTTTGGGATAACTGTCTTCTGTCGTTCTTACTACTAATAATAAAATCATAATAAATATGAAGGATATTTATTATGATTTTATTATTAGTATAAATTAACCATGAAGTCAACGTTCATTAATTAATTATAAGATGCTTTTGATCTAATAATTACTTAATTAAATTATTAAAAAAGATGGTGATTATGACCAATTTCAAAATTAAATAATTATTTAAAATTATACGAGTTTTTATTCAGTCTCAACTCTTTTTTTTTCAAACTCGATTTAATTGCGATTATCGATTAGGCTGAATGTAACTAATTAATCGTAAATAAGAAACCTGGGTTTTTGGTCAGCACTAAGAAGTGTTATGTTACAACATAGTTTTCAGTAATAATTGTCTAGACTTTGATTGGGTTTTTTTAAGAAATTGTGTGTGAATAATGGCAAAAATAAGAATGCAGATAGAATGTTACTGTTTTTATTTTGCCCTTCCAAATTGTTTTAGCAAACGATAGGCATGCCTATGTACATTATTTCCAGCGCATATAAGGTACCTACTTTTTGGAAGGGTGTAGTAATATGTATTTTACGCATATTTGGCAATAGACTGACTCCGTTTTACCGACCTCAACACGATACTGAAGATATTAACCTCAAATTTATCGTAGGTAACAGGTCCCGTGACATATTTTTCATAATAAAATCGAACGCTGAAAGTTGATGAAAATTTCGTGAAATTCATGACAATTCGCATCACCCCGCCGATTCAGCTGATGTGTCATGTGTCAAAATTTTGTCGTGCATAGTGGTTAACAAGAACTTATTTAAACTTCATTAAAGTGCCAGTACGAGTACCATTATTGCTAAGTGTCATAGACTAAATATGTGTTGCTTGGTTACCGTCGTTGACTAGATATATGTCATTCAATATAATACTGTTATAAAGAAATAATATGTTTTGCCGTTCGATGTAAAGAAAGCAAAACGTTCGCGAGCCATCCTACGCGGTGTGCTAACGAAAACTAATAACGCATTTCAAGCGGAACAAAATGTATATACTCATGAAGAAATAGAAACACGATTACTGACACTTCAAAATTCACTCACTTCAAAACAGGAGACCGAAGACGAATACCTCGAATCCGAAACCGATTACAGGTAGAAGTGGATGAACTTTATACAAATTTACGTACAAAAATGATTCGACTAATGAACACTTTCAAACTTCCTGAGCCGTTACCCAGTGTACCTTCTAGACAACATGCGCACGAATTTACGAACATTCATTGAGACGTACATCCCAGACTCAATTTCCAACCGTTTCAAGCAAATGAATCGTTTAAAAACTTTATAAAAAGACTATCGGTTTACATGATGCTCAACAATATAACGGATCCCACAACGAAGGTCTACACCCTGCTGTCCACTTTACCACCAGACATTCATGACAGAATTTACGACCTGTGTTCACCCGACGACCCCATCGAGTAGTCCTATGAAGAACTTACTGATATCTTGGACAATTTCATCGATCCAAAACCTAGCATATGGGCCTCACAGCACACCTTCATATCAAGGCTACAACAAGTGGATGAATCGATTACTGTTTACGCGTCAGAACTAAAAAGAATGTCATCAAAATGTGATTTTAAGTGCTCATCATCATCATCATCATCATTTCAGCCGAAAGACGTCCACTGCTGGACATAGGCCTCCCCCAAGTGTCGCCACATTGATCGGTCCCGTGCGACTCGCATCCAGCGGATCCCCGAAATCTTCACCAGGTCATCGGTCCACCTAGTGGGAGGCCTTCCAACGCATCGTCTCCCGGTTCGCGGTCGCCATTCCAGAACTTTTCGGCCCCATCGGCCATCTGTTCTGCGAGCAATGTGCCCTGCCCACTGCCACTTAAGTCTGGCAATTCTTCGGGCTACGTCGGTAACCTTGGTTCTCTTGCGGATGTCCTCATTTCTGATTTGATCACGCAAGGAAACTCCGAGCATAGCTCTCTCCATTGCCCTCTGGGTGACTTTGAGCCTTCTGATGAGGCCCATTGTGAGCGGCCACGTTTCGGTCCCGTATGTAATCACTGGCAACACACACTGGTCATAAACCTTTGTCTTGAGACACTGCGGTAAGTTGGACGAGAAGATACCACGCAGCTTCCCGAACGCTGCCCAGCCGAGTCGGATTCGACGATTGACCTCTTTCTCGAAGTTAGACCTACCCAACTGGACCGTTTGTCCCAGGTAGACATAATCGTCTACAACTTCGATAGTACAGTCTCCGATCTTGATAGGAGTGGGTGTTACATGGGCATTCAACATGACCTTGGTTTTGTCCATGTTCATTTTAAGACCCACTCTTTCGGAAGCTCTACTGAGGTCATCGAGCATTGTACTGAGGTCCTCCATGGTCTCAGCCATGACCACTATATCGTCGGCAAATCGAAGGTGAGAGATGTACTCGCCATTGATGTTGATGCCTAGCCCTCTCCAGTCCAGAACCTTGAAGATATCTTCCAGTGCAGCGGTGAACAGTTTCGGAGATATGACGTCTCCCTGTCTCACACCTCGCTGCAGAAGGATAGGTTCCGAGGTCTGGTCCTGAAGTCGGACTGACATGGTGGCGTTTTTGTACAAACACTTCAGCACCTCGATGTACCGAAGTTTAAGTGCTCACATTGTCTGAAACCCAATCTCGATTCATTTTTATTATCGTTACAATTTATACGAGGATTAAAAGATGGAGAAATTCCCACAAAAATTCTACAAGCAAAACAAACTGTGCCATTTTCAGAATTAGTTCGCACGGCTACATCTATGGAAATGGGAAAAAATGAAAATTCGACAATATCTACATCTATTCGTCCACCACCATTGGACACAATCAATAGTTTCAAAAGTATAATATAATGAATTACAACAATCACCGAATAAAGCACGTTCAAATAAAAGACCGACTTCTATAAGAGAGCTTAAAGGTATAAATGCTATCGCTGTGGAAAAGAGGACCACAAAGCAAACGAATGTGGAAAGTGTCTAAAGGAAGGACACCTAGCGCGAGTCTGCCTTCAACGACACAATCGCAATCAAACGAACTTGCTGAATGACGACTTTGCAAGCAGCGCCAGTACTGACAGCATCACAGAAATCAACTTTGTAAAGAGTGAAATTTCTGACAAATACATTATAACAATCGAAATTAAAGGGAAGAAAATAAGAATGGAATTTGACACGGGTGCAAATTTTACTGATTTTTTTCTGATTTTATGAAACTTAACATTCACAAAAGACTATTTCACACGAGTATCAAATAAGTACTTATATAGGCGAAGTTTTTAAGCCCATCGGTGTCACGTTTGTACGATGCAAATATTAAAACCAAATATTCTATGGAAAACTATACGTGATTAACAAAGACGTGAAACCCATCTTGGGAAGAAGTTGGATGAAGGAGTTTAACATTAAACTAGCCGAAATAAATTTGGTTGATACATGCAAGAAGACACAAAATCTTGAACAATTGCTTAAAGAGTTCGAACCCACCGTCTTTACTACAACCCTAGGTGAAATTCCAAACGTTCGAGGCCACCTGACTCTTAAAGATAATGCGCAACCAATTTTTATTAAACCTCGGCGAATTCCATATGCTCTACGATCTAAAGTAGATGAAGAAATCGACCGACTTGAAAAACTGAGAATTATTACAAAGATTGATCACTCCGATTGGGGCACTCCCAACGTCCCAATAGTAAAACCAAACGGAAGTATCAGAGAAGTAGAGTAGAGAGTAGAGAAGTATAAGACTGTGCGCCGACTACAAAATTACCTTAAACAAAATGATAGAAGACGAACAATATCCAATACCAATAATTGAAGAGATTCTAGCTGAAATGAACGGTGGGCAAGTTTTCTGCACCTTAGACATCACGCAAGCCTACCTGAACATGGTGATGGATGAAGAAAGCGCCCTGCTGCAAACCTTGAGTACAGACAAAGGTCAACCGGTAAAGTCCCGACCGGGTAAGTCGGTTCACTTTTAAAGTGAACCGACTTATGTTTGAAGTCAAAGTAGCCCCAAGGCAAGTCTGTGGCAAAAATACATGGACCAATTACTACTGGGCCTTGACGGTGTCAAGTGCTTCTTCGATGATATAATAATTCAAGGATCGACAGAAAAACAATTATTGTCCAGATTGAAACAAGTTTTGCTTAAGCTTCAAGACCTTCAAGCAACCTTCGTGTTAATAAAGAAAAGTGCCAATTCTTCAAAAGAAGTATCAATTACTTGGGACACACGATAGACAAAGAGGGTTTACATAAAAATCAAGACAAGATAAAAGCAATTTTAAATGCACAACGTCCAACTAATATAAATGAACTAAGAACGTTACTAGGCATGGCAAATTATTACAACAAATTCATACCCAATCTAGCTTCCATCACTGCCCCCTTAAATGAACTCTTGAAGAAAGGAGCAAAATTTACATGGTCTACAAAATGTAAAGAAAGCCTGAAGAACATAAAAAAAGAAATACTAAGCGAAAGAATTCTAATACACTTTGATCAGAATAAACCACTTATACTGGCCACAGACGCCTCACCCACAGGACTTGGTGCCGTCCTAAGTCACAAACTACCTGATGGCTCAGAAAGACCAATAGCATTTGCTTCTAGATCCCTGACCAGCAGCGAAAAGAAATACAGTCAAATCGATAAAGAGGCGACAGCTATTTTCTGGGGTTTAAAGAAATTCTTTCACTATTGTTACGGCCGGAAATTCACCCTAATCACAGACCATAAACCACTTACATCAATTTTTCACCCACACCAAACCTTACCAGCCTTGAGTACCATGAGACTATTCCACTACGCACATTTTCTATCGGGATTTGACTACCATATCGAATAAAGAAGTTCCTCAAAGCACTCCAACGCCGACTACCTTTCACGTTTTCCCGTTGAGAAGATTAATGAGAATAAATATGACCAACATTACATATTCCAGCTGAATCAGACAAACGCATTAAATATTTCACCAAAAATAATAGCAGAAGAAACAAGAGAAGACCCAGAATTACAGAAATTACTTGAAACACTCCAAACAGGCACTTCACTTAGGGAGTCCGGATATAAAGACAATGAACTAACTCTTCAGAATGACTGCATCCTAAAAAGCTTGAGAGTTATAATTCCACATAAACTACGCCCACGTATCTTAGATGAACTTCACGCGGGACATGTCGGGATCTTGAAAATGAAACTTCTTGCGCGGAGTTTCGTGTACTGGAAGAACATTGATAAAGATACCGAAAACAAAGTTAAATCGTGCAGAACCTGTCGATTAAACCAAAATGAACCACCAAAATCCCCTCTGCATCACTGGGAAGACCCTACTGGCCCGTGGCAAAGAATACACATCGATTTTGCAGGTCCGATATCCGCCTATCACCTTCTAACTGTCGTAGATGCATTTTCCAAATGGGTAGAAATAATTCCAACAAAAACTACGACGAGTGCATTCTGTATTCAGAAACTAGACGATTTATTTGACACCTTTGGAGTACCTTACACGCTGGTGTCGGATAATGGAAGACAATTTGTCTCTCAAGAATTCCAGACGTTCTTAACTAGCAATGGCATTGTTCACAAAACGATCGCACCTTACCATCCCGCAACTAATGGACAAGCTGAAAGATTTGTTCAGACAGTTAAGAAATCACTGCACAAATTAGAGGGGGAGAGTGGTGGGCTGCACAAGGTTCGTACAGTTAGAAGTATCCTCCGGGCTAAGCCAGTCATCTCAGGCGACTCGCCCTATATGCTCATGTTCGGAAGAGAGGTAAGAACGAGATTGGTAGCCAAGATTAAAGCTCCACCAAAGGCACCACATAGGGGCAGAAGAGAAGGGGTGAGAGAGTTTGCAGTCAGAAGCAGAGTGCAAGCTCGCAATTACTCTGTATCAGGAAGGAAGTGGGAGTTTGGTACAGTGACCCGCCGACTGGGAAACCTCCACTATGAGATAGAGATCGACAGCGGACGCACATGGATGCACCTCGACCAGCTGCTGCCGGCGCCTCTGATTCCTGGGAATCATGGCGGAGGCGTGTCATAGACTAAATATGTGTTGCTTGGTTACCGTCGTTGACTAGATATATGTCATTCAATATAATACTGTTATAAAGAAATAATATGTTTTAATTCATTTATAACACTAAGGAAAAGTGACCATTGGCGCTCTTGAATATGGTTGAGAAGATAAGTCATTGCTTACTGAATCAATAAATGTAACGTGCAAATAATGCAACAAATGTATCTAAAAATATTCTATATTTTTTTGCTAGCTGTACTCAACATCCAATTCATTGAGGTTTCCTTGGTGGTTAAATTCAATTTATAATTAAATAATATCATGACTATATTATGTATGCATATGCGGATTGCGCATGTGGCCATTTCAATGCATGTGTGGTTATGAGGAACTTGTTTAAAAAAAGTTAAAAGGGAAGGGACTATAGACGTGGCGCCTTCTACACAATCTATAACCTCTCGGCCACAAAGTATTAGTTCATGCGACACGAGTGTCTACGGATAAAACAAATAAAAGGAGCATTCAGAGTCACTGCTATGCAACTTGTTGAGGGATGTATACAGGGTGTAACGGAAAGGGTATATACATACTTAACGGTGTGCTACAGACCATCAAACTGAACATCTTTCTCCATCGAACCAACATCGTCATAGCGAAAAAAATATCAGCTGCCCCATAGAAAATTTCAATACATATTCGACCAAATGTATGGGGCAGCTGATATTTTTTTCGCTATGACGATGTTGGTTCGATGGAGAAAGATGTTCAGTTTGATGGTCTGTAGCACACCGTTAAGTATGTATATACCCTTTCCGTTACACCCTGTATAGGTGACGCACGTGCGAATTGCCCGTCATTCCGTCATTGGGTCTCATATCCCGATGCCGCGAACATGGCTTGAGGGCGTATAAATAAAAAACACGAAAGCATAACAGTGCTCCCTAGAATAATTTACCTTACCGACAAGCCACTCAAAACATCAATAGGATTTGCCTCTTCGAATCAGACACCATTCAACCCAGCTATTATCAGGGGGTCAGTAGCCCCAAGTCATCGCCCCAGCTGTAATTTTGTTATCAATCATATATTATTGTAACACTAATGACGCATTTGTTGGGGTGATCTGAATAACCACAGCCGGGGAGGGTGGGTAAAGATATCGTATAGGGAGTTGTAGGTATATAAAAATTATGTTTTTAATACAAGGTACAAACAAATCCAACACGAAGCAACGTCAAACTAAGTAAATGTACTCAAAAGTTATTACGGGGATGGTGTATTTTTTGGGGTGAACAATCACGGTTTACTCATCTTCTGCCTAGCATTTTTCACAAACTGTCTTGGGGCCGGCTTCCAAACTAACTGGTAAGTCTAAATGGCAAAATAGTCATAAAGGTAGTGTTTGTTTCTTGCAAATGTTACTACCAATTAATTTTCAGGTTTATAATAGATACATAAAAATGTGCTTCAATCTAATTTTACTTTTTATAAATCAGCTCTAACGTACAGAAAATAATTAAATTGAATCTGTGTCGCGCTTGCAACCGAAAGAAAAACGAATTTATGTCTAAACGTAGTATACGTTTACGATTTACTACAAAATGTGTGAACGCGAATGAAGCAAAAGGTTATTTAGTTTCAGCCTGACCCCATTGAAAAATATGATCATGAATGTTTTTGTCGGATTCACGTTATGCATTAATGCTAGGGCCTCTCTTTTTTAGGGTTCCGTACCCAAAGGGTCAAACGGTGGTCCCGTTCGACCCTTAATCCTTCCTTATTACTGAGACTTCGCTGTCCGTCCGTCCATCCGTCTGTCCGCCCGTCCGTCTGCCAACAGGCTGTTTCTCATGAACCGTGATGATAGTTAGCCAGTTGAAATTTCTACAGACTATGTATTTTTGTTGCTGCTTTAACAACAAATACTAAAAACAGAAAAAAACAGAATAAAATAAATATTTAAGGGGCGCTCCCATACAAAAAAAGTGATTTTTTTGCTCGTTTTTATAAGTAATATAAATAATAAATAAAAAAATATCTAATAAATAATGGTACGGAACCCTTCGTGCGCGAGTTCGACTAGCACTTGGCCGGTTTTTCTCTTTTCTCGTATTTATCTGACGATCCATCATTGTGAGGTAATTAAGTGAGCTCTGAGCTTTGTACTGATACTCGGGCTTAAAAGTCAAGCGGCTTTATTTAAGTTAATAATGTTGACGTCGATATTTAAGTAGAATAATGAATAATGGGAGTTATTAATATTTAATGTAAAAGCATATCGGTTATAATTCCGTAAAATCAAATACGCTAGCTAAAGTGATGGTTATGTCGGATGTCCTAGAGACTGGTCGATAAGGTACCCTAGTATTTAGTTGTGAAGATCCGTTTAGACTTGAAACGATCCCCAAAATAAAACGTATGACTTTTTTTAGGGTTCCTTGTTCCTCCTGGGACACAGGCTTTCTCTCTATGAAAGGGAGTGGGCTGTAATCCATCACGCGGGCACAGTGCGGGTTGGTAGATGTCACATATCTTCTACTTTTTAGGGTTCCGTAGCCGAATGGCAAAAAACGGAACCCTTATCGATTCGTCATGTCTGTCTGTCTGTATGTCCGTCCGTACGTCACAGCCACTTTTTTCCGAAACTATACGAACTATACTATTGAAACTTGGTATGTACATGTATTCTGTGAACCGCATTAAGATTTTCATACAAAAATAGAAAAAAAAACAATAAATTTTGGGGTTCCCATACATAGCACTGAAAACCAATTTTTTTTTCATCAAACCCGTATGTGTGGGGTATTTATATAGATAGGATAGGTCTTCAAAAATGATATTGAGGTTTCTAATTTCATTTTTTTCTAAACTGAATAGTTTGCGCTACAGCCACTTCCAAAGTGGTAAAATGTGTGTCCCCCACCCCCCTCTGATTTCTAAAGTAAGTGGAGGAAAATTCTGAAAATATTTATGTTTGTAGAACGTAAAAAAAAGCTATCAACGAAAATTGGTTTCAATAAGATATGATATTTAGTTATTGAGATATGGGACTTTTTCATCAAACTGCTGCAGTAACTTTGTTTTTTATTACATACTATGAAAAACCCATTTTAGTTTTGCGGTTGAGTGGAAGTTTACTAACTAAGACTACTAACTAATAAATGACAGTTCAAAATATTGTTTGGGGCTATGGAACCCTGTGTGCGAGTAAGACTCGCAATTGGCCGGTTTTTAGTTCTAGGACATGCCGGTTTCCTGACTATGTTTTCCTTCACCGTTTTTGAGGGCAGCGGTGATGAAATAAATTACACAAAGTAATGCGCCTGGCTGGGTTCGAACCCACGGCTTACCGCTTGTAAGTCGGGGCTTCCACCACTGGGCCACCGCTGCTCTCATTTCTGTTTCATCTCATTTTTGTTCCATTAATGTAAAAAGGAACTCTTAGGTATGATCACCTTGTTGTCCGTCTATCTGTCTATCAAGACCTGTTTTCTCAGGAACGCGTAGAAGTATCAAGATGAAATCAATAATAATCCGAATTATAAAGGAATGCGAAATCGATTCGCAATGTCTTATACCCCAAAATATTGTCATATACGGTAGAGGGATATTAGTGAATGTGAAGCTAAAGAAAAATACAGACTGACCAAATGTCAACAAAATTACTGCCGTCTTGAATATTCATTGATATAATTTTTACTACTACTTGCCATGGCCACGTATAAACATAATTTTATATGACATAAAAACTGAGTACATTATGCGTTTCAGCAGAGCTATTTTATAGTGCCCTGTTGAAGAAGTACATAATATGTAGATAGTAGATAGTGTAGTATATTTGAATATGCAGTGGTGTCGTTTAGTTTATTACCTTCTGGAAATACTGATGAGGGTTTTCCTTGTCTTTGCTTAGTTTAGCAGTAGATTCTGTATTTGATTATTTATTTATTCTTATGAAAACTTACCGTCTAACATCAAAATAAATATGAATTACTCTGAACAGCGAGACAAGAGCAAGTCAAAGTTACAAGAGTTGCAAAAGGCACATACAAATAGAATATATGACTCGTATATACGTGATGAACCTACAATACAACAGTATGGGCTAGCTATAAATAAAATAAGTAAAATGTTGATACCTGTGTAAGAAAAGATGGACTAAAAAAACGGGCCAAGTGCGAGTCTCACTCGCACACAGTGTTCCATAGCCCAAAACAATTTAATAAGTATATTTTGAACGGTCATTCATTAGTGTACTTCCACTTTCCACTCAACCGCAAAACTAAATTTGTTTGTCATAGTAAGTTAATGAAAAACAAAGTTACTGCTGCAGTTTGGTGAAACAGTCTCATATCTCAAAAACTAAATATCAAATCTTATTCAAACCAGTATTCATTGAAAGTTTTTTACGTTCTACATCCCAATATTTTTCCAGAATTTACTCCTCTTACTTTAGAAATTAGAGGGGCGGGGGGCAGTCTATCTTTCAAACGATTGGCTTTGAAAAAACAATGGTTTTAGAAACCTCAATGTCATTTTTAAAGTCCTTTTTTTTTAGTTTTAGTTCCATGTGGGTAGGGGGGGATATCCTTATTCTACATTTTTTTTTTGTACAAATATCCTGAAGCTGTTCACAGAATACATCTACCTACCAAATGTCAGCTGTGTAGTCCTAATAGTTTCGGAATAAAGTGGCTGTGACATACGGACGGCCAGACAGACACACATGACGATTCTTTATTGGTTCCGTTTTTTGCCATTCGTCTACGGAACCCTAAAAATGTAAACAACCTCAAACCCTTATTTACTGTAAACCAGATTTGCATAGCTATTTGAAATTAACACATTCACACCCTCTAATCACTAACCAATTGGAAAACCTCAGCAACCAATATTTAACCAAACACACAGATAATCAGGCAACTAATTCACCTATTAATAATTCATCTATTCAAATGGAACAGTTGTTGTGATATCGCAATCAAAGAGTTCTAGTACAAATGCAAATGGATTTTAAAGCCTCATAATAAATTAATATGTGGCTGAATGAAAATTTACACATAAATAGTTATTTTAGCTGTGTTTTAGGTAGAAATTTCAGTGGCCCAAAAGTCTAGCAACCAGTCTTATTATGGGGTATTGTATCACCCAGTACCAACTGGGCTGTGGAGGTCAGATAAGCAGTCGCTATATGTAAAATACTGCATCCAGTTTGACTGGAAGCCGACCCTAACATGTTCGGAAAAGATGACTGATAATGCTTAAGATATTTAAAATAATTAATATATATTTATTATATACAATATCCAATTATTTTAAACTATTACGATTTAATGGTCAAATGACTTTAACGGCTGATTATACTCAATCTGTCTATTCATGTGTTTAAATTAAGCCCTATTGTGTGTGTAATTACTAGCTTCAGCAGTAGATTATAACAATATGTTTGGGATAATTTTGTACTATTATAATGTGAGACTACTATCACTATCACTATCACTGACTAGCTGTCACGTGCAACTTAGTCTGCGTCACACTTCCCCCATTTTCGCAACGTTTATCATTGCTGCTCCGCTCCTATTGGTCGTAGCGTGATGATATGTAGCCTTTAGCCTTTCTCGATAAATGGGCTATCTAACACTGAAAGAATTTTTCAAATCAGACCAGCAGTTCCTGAGATTAGCGCGTTCAAGCAAACAAACAAACAAAATCTTCAGCTTTATTATTAGTATAGATTAGTATACATTATTAGTATAGATTTGGTGTCAAGAATCTGAGACTTGATATGCTTTCTGAGTGATTTCCAAGCCTGGCAAAGCGTTATTAGGTTATTCCATCAGAACATTCTCAGTGGCAGGAACGAAGTCTAGATTTGTGCACGGTTGATGTCAATGGGCTCGCCCCCTATTATTATGGGGCCTAAACATAGCTGGCGAAATGTGGGTGTACTAAGTAATAGTGCACTTGTGCCTAACCCTTCGAAGTACAGATAGCGTCAGTATGTGCTAACCCCTCAAGTTTTAAAATGTTACACTGCTACAACATTGAATTCGTTGCGAATAATCTAAAGAATACATCAAAAAGAGTTCAATGTAGAAGCAGGAAATAACGCTATTTGTCTGAACTAAACAACAGAGGAAGTAATACGGGACAACTTACCTACAATACTTTTCATTTTAAATTCCTTTTCAAGGAATTTAAGGACTGATCAAACATCAATTTAATTAATAAAACCTTTAAACGAAAAAAACAACAAGTTCAAATGAAGTTTAATGAAAGCTACGACAATGTACGTCGGGTCGCAGATGTCGAGCGATCGATCATCCATTCGTCGTGAATCGTGACGATCTCATCAATCACCGCCTCTAATCACGGGATGAGTTTGGGCCGAGATGGGAAGACTGCGGAGGCCCAATTAAGAATTTAGATGTATGATTTTTATTGACCTTTGACTCCTGCGAAGCATTTGAATAAAGAAATGCTGGAGTCGTTAAGGCTTTTCTGTGAAAAACACAATTATCTACTAAGCTAAGTATGCATTATCGTTACCAAATTACCATTGACAGCCTTGTTTTATCTGTTACTAAGAAAAAGACCACGTCCCGTTTAAGACATGATTGCCTGATTCCCCGCGATGTTCTAATATGTATACGATATTATATATACGACACGACGCTGCCTTGTAAAAAACCATCACTGTTGGCCGGATGTTGTATTTTTATCAATTATGTTAAATTTTAATATTTTAGTGTAGCTTGATTTTTCCCGCTGGCCACCCCCTGCTTGTCCACCCCGGGTGGACACGGTCACAACTATTAAAAATAATTCCCGCTGGCCCCGGGGGGTGGACAGTGAGAATATTTTTTTAAATGAATTTCTTTTTTTCATCTTGCTTTTGTAAATTTTCTTTCTTAATTATGTAAATTCTAAATTTAGCAATTACTTAATTTGAATTGTTTTCTTAAGATATAATAAGATTCGAAATTTTTGGTCCCGCTACGCCGATTTCCCTTTGTGTCGACACTCATGATTTTTGATGATTTTGATGCATTGTATTTGTTTTCTCCTCGGCGTGGTGTCACAGAGTACAGTCACATAAAAACAAAATACGACAGTGTTTTTTAATAAATTAATTTCGGTCATCCAATGATACCGTATTTTTAATAATACATTGATAACCCACCAACAAGTACTAGGCTAGCATAAATACAAGGTGTTGTGTATTTTATAAAATGGTTTTATTTAGGTTGCCCTGTTTGTTGTTGTTTGTTTGGGTCAAATTTAGTAACTAAATTTTGGAACGACAACAGAATTTTATTCCCAATCGATTGGGTAAAAAATTTTGCATACACGTAAAGTTTGGATGACAGTACATTTTTATAACATATATGACTTGACTCTGCAGCCAGGATCATCTCCTCGCGACGGAACTGCTCAACGGAATACCTCATTGAATTCATACAGGAATTAATGCGGCGCCAACATCTTCATGATTCTGATCTCTTTACTTTCTGTTCAAATTCCAAATTGTTAGTTCTCTCGTAACAAACCTTAGTGTGCCAGAGAGAGACAACAAGTGCTCCTCAACAGTTGATAAATAAATGAATAAATACCTCTTTGAATTCATGCAGGCCTAGTACTTTTTGAGTGTATTCACTAAAAAGACGATTTTAGTCAATGATTTGGAGAATAACCTAGTATTTTTTTTTTATCTTAGAATAATAAATTTAGAATTTTGTGTATAATAAATATGATTTTAATAGTAACTAAAAGCGTTTCACTTTTTGTTTTAAGTGTACCTACTCGACCAACCTCGAGGTCAAGCGTAAACTTTTTAAAACAGATGTCATTTGTTTCACGAATCGACCTAGCGGGAGAAATCGACATAGTGGGTATGATTCGTTGGTACACCACGTTACTTTAAGCTGCGAAAGAGCGAAGTGCCCTAACACAGGCAATTTTTGTCACTTCAACCACTAAACGTAATAAATAACTTGTGAAAGAAAATAAATTATTTGTGTTTGTATTTGTGATCGATCGATCGATTACCTCGATTGACGATCAATCGATTGGTGTGGTAACACCCTAAGCTTATGTGAATTCAATTTACTGGTTTTAAAAATTAATACGGCTAATGCGGAAAAAATAATAGCGTAAGATGAATCCTTTACGACAAAAGCTTGCCAAAGGAGCGAAAACCCGTACAATAATTATGGAGACAATATAATCCACTAATATTACCCTCATACTATATATAACCAAAAGAAAAAAACCGTTAATCAGCTACTTACACCAGGCCAAACACCATATAAATAACGAAGGCTTATCTACAGAACTTCTAACATCTTGTAATGGGGATGGGACATCGCGTATCGATGCGGCGATCTCGACAGGCGAACATTTGTCTTGTTTGGCTCGCCATACGACGTACAATTAAATAGTTCGGAAGTAAAGCCAGAAGGAACAATGAAATACGAGCTGGCTATGCATTGTACAGTAATGTATGCTATTTCGAAGCTCGTAGCTACAGACGCACGGGTCGATCTTTAAGACTAAGCCGTGCTTGCCAAGGATGGTCCGTTGATGGGTGACCATAATTACATACCGAGTTTCATCCGTACCTCGTACAGCACGTTAAGTCGTTGGTCCCAGCTATCACTTGTAATCTTTGACTGTCGTTACGAGTAGTCAGAAGCCGAAAGTCTGACATCCAGTCTTACCAAGGGGTATCGCATTACCCAGTTACTGGGTTGTGGATAGGCAGTCGCTTCATGTAAAATACTGGTACTCAGCTGCATCCGGTTAGACTAGAAGCCGACCCCAACATAGTTTAGGAAAAGGCTAGGCAGATGATGGTAATGAATGCTATTTTGCCAATGAACCACTCAAGTCGTGAAAAATACGACCTGCACCTGATTTGTTCCCGTACTGCAATCCTTTTTTTTTGAACTAACATGCTTGCGATAGTCCGCAACTGGAGCACGCTTGCCTAGAAGAAGCCAATTCACTCGAACTTTGAAGAGATCTATATTACTATGATCATGGAACAGAGAAGCCGGCAATGACTTCAGCAGACTGGCGGTTCGCATAGTAAATGTGGAAGCAAAGCGCTTTTTTCGGATCCGTTGAACTTGAACCATATAACGGTAACGCTTTGCCGTATCTCTGCTCGTCCAATGATAGAATGGGGAATGTATGGGATGGGGGGATAATACCACTAGGTTAAGCAAAATGTGTAGAAAGCTCAGCTCATTTTCTCTCTAAGGAAACTTAAATCAAGTTGTACACTACCCTTCTTTTTTATTGACAATCATCAAATGACTCCTCCTGCTCTGGGCGGAACGAAAGGGAGTGTCAGACTTGTACTGACTAAAACCCATCCATGTTCCTTCTTAGCTCTTTGTGTTCCAGGGCCACGGTATCTCTTTCGAACCGTCCCGCAGCCTTGGTAGGCATCGGCGCTCTCGGACTCCTTCCGATTTTCTGACATCACATTGTGGCGCGCGTGGAACACAAACGCGCCGTCGACACGGCCTGTCGTCACAAGATGGACAGACAGTGAGCTAGCCCATTACTCACTGTCCACAGGCCCGCGAGTTGTAGACTACCCTGGGTTCAGCTAGTAATAATACTCTTAAAGCTTCAAATAGCACATGAGAATTGTTTCCTTAAAGTGGAACTTCTGCACTCTCTCATTCACAACATTGAATAAGTCAAGGCCGATGGCTGATTGTAAACGGACATAGTAAGACTTTTTGTGGGCATAATAAAGGTTTTTGTTTATTGATATCCTGAGGGATTAATCTTGTTTGATTGATGATATTCTAGATTTGCTAGTGAAAGAGAATCTTGCGTCAGATGGTCAATGTCGTTAGAAACGTCTTGTTAGAGGCTGTGGGAAGACGAGTAATCTATCACTAGGCTTTTTGTTACATCTGAAATTAAAATATCAGTGACAGAAACGACTTTAATTCCTTTTTTTGTTGATGGTTGAAGATTGGCTACGTCTGATTTTTGACATTCATAAATGTAATATTTGTTTTGAGATTTTTTATTCTAATTTAAAAGTTTCCAAAAAAAGAAATATGTATGCTTTCCAGATGAGAAGTGCGCATCTATTTATTATATTTTGAAATACATACACAGACATATTATCTTCAGCGTTCTTATGAAAAAAATATTAAAATAGCATTGTTACATGTACTTTTTTATAATTATCCGGTATTTTATTTATTCCAATAAAATGAAAACTTCACCAATCCAATCCTCTTAAGTCCACACTAAAATATTTTTTCACAACTTTATAAATAACCTAAGTGTGTCAGTTCCTATATTTTAAATACGATCATTTCTGAAAGCATGCATTCACATTGATCTCAACATTCTCAACGTAAAAGCCTTTTAAAGTACGCGTAGGAAAGTTACAAGGATTCATGATAACATTTATGTAGAAAGCACTTAAATGTTCAGATAAGGTTGAGCACATACTGAGGGAAGGAGATATCTAGACGATTTGATTCTGTCTTGCACACTAACCTGAGATCTAGGCTCTGTGTAATTAGAATAAAGCACTTTTTTGTCTGGATTTGGATGGCGGAAGACAAGTTGCTGCGGCAAAGTTCAGAAGAGACCTACGTCCAGCACTATGGTAGACGCAGGTTATCTTTTCAGCCTAGCAGGTGTTCTACACGGTTTAGATTTGGACAACAAAACTTGGGCAGTTTAATTTATTTTGTTGATTACCGAATTGCATTAACTCATAGACTGACTGTATTGCGTTGATAAACGTTAGAGAAAAAAATCGAATCACGATACTCAATTTCGCACTGTGACCATTATTTTAGAGATTACTTTAAAGTCATCATCTGCCTAGCCTTTTCCCAAACTATCTTGGGGTCGGCTTCCAGTCTAACCAGATGCAGCTGAGTATCTGTATTTTACATGAAGCGACTGCCTATCTGACCTCCACAAACCAGTAACTGGGTAATACGATACCCCTTGGTAAGACTGGATGTCAGACTTTTAGCTTCTGACTACTCGTAACGACTGTCAAAGATCTACAAATGACAGCTGGGACCAACGCCTTAACGTGCTTTCCGAGGCACGGAGGAAACTAGATATATAATTATGGTCACCCATCCACAGACCAACCTCGGCAAGCACGGCTGTTATTATTTAGCCACGAGCTCCTCAAAGTAGTAGTTTAAAGTAATCGGTGGCTCAATGCCAACATTTTACACCACCGTACATAGATCACATGATGATCTACTTTTTAATTTTTGACATAGCTATATCGCAGTTTACCAACTTTAATTTAAAAAAAAAAAAACAATCTAACGATAGCATTTTGTCTATTTTAGTACAGTCACATCAACATAATAAATTATTTCTTATTAAATTATATTCTGGGTGGTTTCCGTAATTTTACTACTGTAGCTGGTGAAATTATGAAGATTCCAAGATTGGTGAATACTGAAAGTCGTTATCATCAGCATATAATTTTCCCACTGCTGGGACACAGGCCTCCTCTCTATGAGAGAGAGTTGGCTGTAATCGGTGGATTACACCGTAAATTCGAAGACATGTGAATATATTCGAATTTTTAGTTCTAGGACATGCCGCTTTCCTCACGATGCGATGTTTTCCTTAACCGTTTTTGAGGGCAGCGATGATGAAATGAATTACACAAAATAATGCGCCTGCCTGGGTTAGAACCCACGGCTTACTGCTCGTAAGTCGGGGCTGTCACCACTTTGCCTCCGCTGCTCTCCTTATATTCTGCTATTTAAAGTAAAATCACACAAAAAAGGTTACATTACACAATCCACAATCACCAAATACCAAACACAAAATGCCGAGCTCTACCAAAAGTCCCGACCCACACGTTTCCTCGCTGCACTTTTCTAACAACACGAACTTAACTTCAATTTGCTACATCAAGTTTATTGTAAACCGATAAAACTGTTTCCTACAATGTAAAAGGAACTTTTCAGCGTACCAGCTCACTATAAAGTGCAATAATATTAAATTAAACGTCAATTTTGTAATGAGAAAAGGAATTTATTTTAGTTTTCTCTCGAGTTAAGATTTTTCTTCAACAGACAAGTTATGGTCTAGAAATAAAGATTGCACGTGCTTCCTTGAGTGGGGATTTTTTCGCGAAATATTCTTTACGGAGGTGAGAATGAAAATATAACGCAGATAGTGGTATCTACGGAAAATAGACTGCGCCATATTTTTCCCTGAGAGTCTTTGCGCTTGCAGGATTAGAATTTTTATAAGTAGAAAGTTGCGATAGGTTTACATAAGGAAGCAACTGTTATAACCACACAATGTTAAGAAATTTTTCCGGAGAAATAGTACATTTTGATACAAGTAGGGAAAAGGAAGAAGAAGAAGAAGAGGGAGGGAGGGTTGGTAGAAGTAGGGAAAGTTTGTCGCCCTTGCGAAAAAAAAAAAAATAGTAACGTTGTGCATTTTTGGATATGGTTAGGAAATAATTTTGAACGAATTGCTTTAATTATCTAGTTCTATCATTTATGTGGTAAAATACAATATTCATTTATTGCGCTATCATACACAAACATGACAACTTACATTACATAACAAATTTAACACAGAAATATTACGATACGTTTTACGAATTTTACCTCTTTGGAGAAATCGAAGGTTTTGTTTGTGCATAAGATAATTATCCAGTTTTGGAAAACCAAACTCAATGACAGATGTCATAAAGTTCAAATTCCTTCGCAACCTAATGTCAATTCGTCTTACGAATTTTCGATCAGGACACGTGACCTGACGCGAGTTTAAGATTTTATACCCATTACAGAAAAAGTGCTCAACGCCGCTAAAGAAGTTTTCACTTCAAAAACAAAGAACGGAAAAATTTTGTCAATCATTATTAGGAAACTATGATTTAATTTGCATTTTTTCGCGCTTTGCTTTCGCAGGTTCAAGGAGAAGCAAAGGTCTGAACTCGCTAACCTGCCTGAAAATGTGAAATACAAACATTGCATGTTAAACCCAATCAAAGTGTGTTATGAGCCAGTCTTCAAGGAAGTGTATTGAAAAATCTATTTCGTATCCTCGCTTAGCTATGAACCCAGAACGTATAAAATGTTTTGACTAAGTTTCGTTAAAGTAATAGTAAGTAGTGTCTCCTATTGATAGACATCACCATCAACCAACTTTATTCAACAAGGAGTTCAAGTATTCATCATCATTATCATCAGCCTATAATGTTCCCACTGCTGGGACACAGGCCTCCTCTCAATGTGAGAGAATGAGCTATAATCAACCACGCGGGCCCAGTGCGGGTCGATAGATGTCACAAGTCTTCGAATTTTTAGTTTTAGGACATGCCGGTTTCCTCACGATGTTTTCCTTCACCGTTTTTGAGAGCAGCGGTGATGAAATAAATAACATAAAGTAATGCGCCTGCCTGGGTTCGAAACCACGGCTTACTGTTCGTAAGTCGGGGCTGGCACCACTGGGCCACCACTGCTCTCAAGTATTACTTGGTGTATTTCTGTGGAACTACTCGCAACGAACAGCTTCAGAAGCAAATAACCTTAATAAAATACTTACGGTCATATCCCAGAAACAATGTAATCTTATCCAGCCAGTAGACCAAAAAAATGCTTAACCGGCAGTATTAACTTAGTCTAAATTCCGAAGCTTTTAAGGAAGCCTCCTCATAACTCCTGTATTTATGATATTTGTGCATTCCGTATGCATTACCTACATCCGCACACATTTTGTTGGCAACGCACCGTTCTCCGTAACTTATATCGATGTGCCAGCAATCGAATAGAAAATTATACGTCGCATGTAATCTGGGGGATGGAGTTGCAATTTCCATCATGCAAACAGGTTTAAAATTAGATTAATTAGATTTAGTTCCCTTCAAAATGGTTGAGTTGAATGATGGCTGATCCATGCGTCATGTTCGTGAACGGGCGCTGTCAGTTGTGCCTGGTCGTCTCTTAGCTGCCACGGCTTATTTCGAACTAATTATTTTATCTTCTGAATGTTTTTTTTTTGTTTTTGCTATGGACACTTTTAATGTGTGAAGTCTTGCTACATCGTTCTCACATAATGTACCATCTCAACATGAATGATGTAACCAAGGTTTTTGTAACAAGATTCTGATTTAAAAGAGTGTCCATGGAGTTTCTTGCCCATTCTTCTCCATAGAGATCTACGCCTTGGAATGGGCAACTACAGTACTTTCACAGTTATTATGTCTTGTGACTGGGACTGTAGCTTAATTTTTATTGTTGTTCGACCATTCAAAAGTGCCTGTAACTGGCTTATTTGAAATAAATGATTTGATTTGATTTGATTTGAGATTTATTTTCATGTGTGAAAGGTAAAATTTATGAAAATCATATTGAAATAAGTTATGGCTGAAAATCATATTGAGATACTTTCGTTTATCTACCACTCAATGTTAACCGGAAATGCCAAACAGTTTATTATTTTCGAATGCAATCGTTGATTAAATTGGCAAATATAATGTTGAACAATTTACTCACCGAAAAACAGGTAGAGCCAACATTCAAACAGAATCAGATCAAAACATTAACAAAAAGAAGACAGAAGGTACAGCTAGAATAAAGCCTAAAACCTTTGAAGGTTACCTATTTTGTTTATTAGTCTGTGTTTTTTCTCCTCAAACCTCTATATTTTGTGCGTTATCTGACTATGTTCGGCCCGCACATAATCAGATCCCTTAAAACGCAAAATTTTAAATATACCTTAAAAGCGTTTACTCCTTTCGGCATTTCATACAAACTTTTAAGTCCATATTTTCCGAAATGACTGAACCAATTTTAATGACACTCGTATGCATAAGCAGGATACATAGGTCTAAAAAGTTACTAAAACACATTTTCGGAAAATAGTGTGACAGCTAAATTAAACCGATTATAAATTTTCTATAGTAACAGAAATTTCCAATTTACTTTTGAAGTGAAAACTTCTTTAGCGGCGTTGAGCACTTTTTCTGTAATGGGTATAAAATCTTAAACTCGCGTCAGGTCACGTGTCCTGATTGAAAATTCGTAAGACGAATTGACATTAGGTTGCGAAGGAATTTGAACTTTATGACATCTGTCATTGAGTTTGGTTTTCCAAAACTGGATAATTATCTTATGCACAAACAAAACCTTCGATTTCTCCAAAGAGGTAAAATTCGTAAAACGTATCGTAATATTTCTGTGTTAAATTTGTTATGTAATGTAAGTTGTCATGTTTGTGTATGATAGCGCAATAAATGAATATTGTATTTTACCACATAAATGATAGAACTAGATAATTAAAGCAATTCGTTCAAAATTATTTCCTAACCATATCCAAAAATGCACCACGTTACTATTCAAGTTTTCACTTCTGCCGGCACTCCCGGAGTGCAACCCGTTTTTTTTTTTTTCTAAATCGGTTCAATCATTTCGGAAAATAAGGACTTGAAAGTTTGTATGAAATGCCGTAAGGCGTAAACGCTCCTAGGGGCAAAGTTAAGTACCTTAATCTTATGCGATTTCTAAAGTTGGTTAATCTTGGTGAGTGTCGTCTCATAACCAACCCCAAAATAACAAATGCACCAATGAATACTAAATAAACCTCACAACATAAACCAGTCTTGCAAGTTATCTATCAAAAGTACTAGGAACACATGCTGTACAAGTAGTTTGATCAATGGCGCGTCACCGTGAGATATGGCGATCGACACGAACTGAACAAATAGCGTTGGTGAGCCAATGCATACAGATCTAGATGGGACTGGGATGAACTAGCGCTGGATGAGACACTTTGTAACAAGCCAGCTTGGTAGATTCTACGAAAGCAATGTTGGTGAAGGAATTCTAATATCTGAGAGACTATGTTCTGTGTTCCATACCACATTGTTGTTATTGGCCTTTGTGTCTAGAAATGCACTCGCGATATTTTATTTAAAAAACGGCCAAGTGCGAGTCGGACTCGCACACGAAGGGTTCCGTACCATTAGTTAAAAAACGCAAAAAAAAAACTTTTTTGTATGGGAGCCCCCCTTTAAATATTTAAAGGCTCTTACCCGCTGCATCGGAATTACTTATGATATGTGGCACCAGATTTTATTAGATTAAGAAAACAGATGTCGGCGATCCGTCAACGTCTTGTTACGCGCCACCTTCCTTGACAACTACCCAAGTCAATATGGCATTATGGCTACCCGCAACGACTTGACGTTTCGCCAGAGAGAATTGTAGACCGCTTCTCTCTCGTCTGTGGTCACAGTTTAGTTTGCAACGTGAATAATATGAAGCCTTTCTGCAAAGGCGCCGTCATATTTTTTTTTCTGTTTTTATTATTTGTTGTTATAGCGTCAACAGAAATACATAATCTGTAGAAATTTCAACTGGCTAACTATCACGGTTCATGAGATACAGCCTGGTGACAGACGGACGGACGGACGGACGGACGTACGGACGGACGGACGGACGGACGGACAGCGAAGTCTCAGTAATAGGGTCCCGTTTGACCCTTTGGGTACGGAACCCTAAAAAAGACTTTGTCCCACACTAGGAATTTCTCCTGTATCGTGAGTGCGTTTAGAAACATTTAAACTCACATACACAAACAGCCAGACATGGAACAACTATCTGTAGGTCATACAAATATTTGTTTCGTGCGGGGGTCGAACCCGCGACACGCAGCGTAGCAGTCGATTGACTACTTCGCTGCGAGTAAGTGGTTACTAAGCCACTGAGCCAACCGTGCCGTCAAATTGATCGATTGATCGTTCCGATGTGATCAGTTTGCGATAGCCGAAATGATGATATAGTGAAAGTACTGTCCCAACGCTAGGCAAAGGCACCCGATAGACAGAGATAGCACGAAAATTGATCACAACATTTGCTCAACACGGGCTAGCGATTTCAGACTTGTATTAATATAAGTCCAGGTTTCCTTTCGATGTTTTTCTTCATCGATATTAGTGCAATCAAAGAAACACAAAAAGTACGTACCTAAGAATACATAGCAGCTGCATAGAAAAAGTTGAGACTTGTTCGAATTTGAACCCACAACCTCATGCATCAGAGGCGAGGTCTCTGGGCCATCACGACATAAATAATAACTCTGGTGGCCGTGAACTGTTTTATTATGCCTGTCATGTGACTTTTAGTGGCTTCTTTCCGACTGAAAATCTCAATTTAAGTAATTTATTGCATCAACACGAAGAATATTGGGAACGAATATAAAAATGCGACCTTTTTTAAATTTCTTCCCAATATTTTTCTTTATAACTATTAATATAATGATGATAACAGGGTAGTAGCAGGCACTGCTGCTCTACCTCAGTGACTGTTCTATTTTCTCTTGAGCCATGGCGTCTGACTGTCCCAAAACTGTAATATATTATAACAACCAATAGCGTAATCAATCTTCAAGGCATTCAGCGCCCCTCAAGTTTATTTAACTTGTATGTAAGGACAATAGAAGATCAATTGACTACGTGACCGAACATGACCTTCTAATGTAAACAGAAAATATATATTGAAGACTGAAAACACTCTAAAATATGTGAATAGGCAAACGATAGACCAATAAATCATTGTGTGTATTGCAAAACATGAGCCGGGGGTTCGTGTAAGCCGTGAGTTCGAACGTGCGCCATGCGCATTACTTTGTATAATTAATTTCAGCACCGCTGCCCTCAAATACGGTGAAGGAAAACATCGTGAGGAAACTGGCTTGTCCTAGAACAAAAAATTCGAAGACATGTGACATCTACCAACCCGCACTGGGCCCGCTTGGTGGATTACAGCCCACTCCCTTTCATAGAGAAGAGGCCTGTGTCTCAGCAATGGGAACATTATAGGCTGATGATGATGATCATTGCAAATCATTGTGTGTTGACAGATGCATTGAATAGTACGGGGGCCGTGGAGGAATTAAAAGTAAAGTTATAACAGTAAAAGAATCAGTGGGAACTTTGACCCCAATATCTCCGTAACTAGAAAGTTCCCAGGGAGAACAAGTGCCTTTCGACTTCCTTAAGGGTATTTTTGTTTTGTTTGGTTGTTTTTGTTCTGTATGGTGTCGGACGTAAAGAATAGCATCATCCCAAACTTTCCCGTGGGTGTCGTAAGAGGCGACTAAGGGACTTGCCAGAGAATGGGCAGCAGCGTTCTCTGTGTTTTTGTAACAACCGTACTGCGATCGTCAACCCGCCTGCCAAGCGTGGCGATTTTGGCAAAACCCCCCAAAATGTCAATGTGGCGACACTTGGGGGAGGCCTATGTCCAGCAGTGGACATCTTTTGAGCTTAAATGATGAAGGGTATTTTTACACCACATTATTTGTGTGTAAAGATTCTAGCAACAATGGATAAGTAATAATTTTATTTTATTTTATTTTATTTATTTGGGACAAAAAACGGTTATACATTATAACATTTACAAAAAGTAGTGATATTTTAGTCGAAAAAACGTATAACCCACACTATTGTCCACGAAATGATATCGGAGTATGAAAACGAACGCATGTTAAATGAAAAGAAAAGAAAAAAAAAATTAAGAAAAACAAAATTAAGAAAAACACTATACACGAAGCGAAGGAAGCGGATGACAAGGGCATCCGTCTTATGGCTGACTTGCAAGAAATTCTGAGACCATTCTTTTAAATTTAGATTGCGACAGCGCGAAAATATCAAAATCAGTAAACTGTGAGTTATATGTTTCTAGAAGTCTGCGGAGGGGAGCTCGCACCCCAGCCTTCGTTCTACATCGCGCAGTGTAGAATAGTCGAGGTGCGCGCACCTCCCGCCGAACAACAGTTCTTGGTACTACGTAACACAATCTATTCGACAGCTCAGTACAATTAAATTTGTTATTGCATATGCCGTACAGCATCACAACCATGATCAATGAACGTCTGGAATCCAAGCTCAATACTTCATAATGCTTTAACAAATCTGTATAGGGAATCCTTGTATGGAAGCACCTGTAGTGCATGGCACGAAGAAATTTTTTCTGAACCATTTCTATTGCTTGCTTATATTTATCATAATACGGGCACCAGATGGGTACCGCGTATTCCAACTGTGAACGGACAAGTGTTTTATATAAGAAGAGAAAAGTAGAAGGCTTTTTGAAGTCTTTACAAGACCGCATGACAAAACCATACATCTGAAAGGCTTTATTAATTATTTTGTCGATATGGGTGTCTAAATGTAATTTGCAATCAAGTAGTACACCAAGATCACGTGTGCACTCTGTTTTTTTCAATTGTCTGTCGTTCAAGGTGTATGGGAAGTTAATAGTATTTTTGTTCTTTGTGAAAGAAATGAAGTGACATTTTGGAAGACTAAGATGAAGTTTATTGACCAGACAGTATTGTGAGAGTCTGCATAAGTCCTCTTGTAGTAGCAAACAATCCTGGGAGTTCGCACAAGCCTTATAGATTTTAATGTCATCGGTGTACATTAGGAATTCCGAGTTGACTATGCAAGATTTTATGTCGTTTATAAACAGGATAAAGAGCAATGGGCCTAAAACAGATCCTTGGGGCACACCTGATTTAACGACCACATAATCAGACTCGAATCCATTGATAACAACCTTTTGTGTCCTGTGACATATATATGAAGTAAACCATCGAAGTAAATTGCCTCTAATGCCGTTGAAAGCGATTTTATCGAGAAGCAATTTATGGTCCACCTTGTCAAAAGCTTTCTGAAAATCAGTGTATACAGCATCAACCTGCGTGCGCAAGTCCATCCTTTCAAACAAAAATTGTGTGAAAACGATTAAGTTTGTGGTAGTGGATTTAGATTTAACGAAGCCGTGTTGCTCGGGTATAATAAGGTGATATAACTGTGGAAATAAGTGGCTGTGCACTAAACCCTCAAAAAGCTTAGACAAGGTGGACAAGATAGATATGGGCCGATAGTTCTCGACGTTACCTTTGTCACCACTTTTGTGAATGGGCGTGATGAGAGCCCTCTTCCAAACCTCAGGGAAAATCCCTTCCCTGAGACATTTATTAAATATTATGTGCAACGGGACGCAGATGGTTTGTGCAGTATTCTTAAAGAAAGAAGGGGGCAGGCCATCCGGACCAGCTCCCTTGGTTGTGTCTAATGTGGTAAGCGCCTTAAGTATGACACTAATTTCGAGGTAAATGTCCGGAATGCATACAGAGTTCTCGTGAAGGGCATCTGGGGGTGTCCAGGTGTTAGGGTCAAAATTTGAGGGCTCGTATACAGAGTTGAAGAAGGCAGAAAACAATGAACATATCTCAGCAGGGCAGTTAGATGAGTCATTTTTGTACTGCATGTTGGCTGGGATTCCAGAACCTTTCTTCCGGTTAGAGATGTACGCCCAGAAGTGCTTGACATTACTAGGTATGCTTTCCTCAACAGTTTGCATGTAATTATTATAACACTGTTCACAAAGTAGTTTGAAACGTTTACGCTGAATAGAGAACTTTTCATAATCAGATATGTTACGCAATTTTTTCCATCTTATCCACGCGCGTTCTTTACTTTTGAAAATTTTGATTAGGGAAGCGCTAAACCAAACGGGAAAGGTAGTTGATTTTTGACGTGATAGTGGAACATGCAGTCTGATGATTCCATATATATAATCATAAAAAGCATCTACGGCCTGTTCACTGGAGAGGTTAAGTAATAGTTCGTCCCAGTTCAACTTATTTAGTTCTACATTAATTTCTTGGTAATTAGCTTTGAAGAAATTGTATTTTATTTTTGAATGACGCTTCATGGGCGTGAAAGGTGTCTCTAGGGAGGTTAAAACAGAAAATGGAGGGTGGTGACTGTCAGGCGGCAGCAGTAAAATGTCGGATTGTATCTGACAGTCTGTATTGCTGATGAATAAGTCTAAAACACGACCCAAGGTATTTTTAAACGTGTTGTATTGAGAAGCGTTCGTAATAGCCATTAAATCCAATAAAGATCGACCTACATTATTCTGTGACTGAGTACTCACATGACTAGTACTGGCTGACCACTCAATTTCGGGAAGATTGTAGTCACCGGCTATATAAAATGATTCAATACAGGGAGCCGTAAGTATATTTTCTAATATGGACAGATGTGACAAGTAAACATCATCCTGTGTGCGTGGTGGTATATAGACAGCGCTAATCACGTGGTAAGTGTTGTAGCGCGACGCGGGCACTTTGACCACAACGTGCTCGATGCCAATGGGAGAGGGACACGTTAATATCCTTAGAGGCCGAAGCTCGCGCAGCACGGCTATCAGAACCCCCCCTCCCTCGCGCTTGTTTGTAGCAATTCGGTCACGATCGTCTCTAAAAACTAAATAACGGTCATCAATGAATTCTTTGTCCATTATATTAGGTGTTAGCCATGTCTCAGTTAGTATGATCACGTCAAACGACAAGGAAAGAATGTTGGTGTAAAGCGTGTGCAATTTAGTGCGGATCCCTCTACAGTTCTGATAAAAGAATGATAAATCATTGTTACTAATCATTGCGTGTGATTAGGTAAAAAAGGAGTACACAACAAAAAATAACAATTCTTAAAAACACTGAGTCCGTCTGTAGTGGGTAGCGGTATAAAGTTGAGTTACATTCGAGTACATGGTTATGAGTACTAATAACAGCTAATGAGTGAGTTTTAAATAACAAGATCTGTAGACAAATTATTGCTATGTGCGGCATATAATCTAGGGCAATATTGTTTACGTACGTATAAGAATAACAAAGGCGAGAAACATTACAAAACAATGATATTAAACCGGTTTTCGTGAAAAAAATAATAAGGACAAACTGATGGCATGCGATATGAATTTTACTTTTTTTTTTATTACAGCAAATCTGTGCAAGTGATAGTTCCGAATTGATAATTATGTAAACAAAACAAAAAACTAAGCTATTCAATCTGACGATTACACTGCGCAATCTTGTTGACATCGTTTTGACAGCGTACAGCAAATGTTTAAGAGCTATCGGTAGCTTTAACAAGCACAGTAGCGTTTCTAATCCAGACATACTTAACGTTATGTTTTCTAGCCGTCTCACGACATGTACGAAATAAGTTTTTGTTATAAAGAGTGAGATGCTCGTTAATATACATTTTACAGGGGGTACCTGACATACCGATTAGGTCAGATGTAAAGTTTTTAGATAAACGATAGGCACTCAAAACATTGTCGCGAAGGGTGCGTGACGCTAATTTTACGATTATGTTCTTAGGTTTGTTATTTTCCTGCGTACGTGCGTGGGGGACACGGTGAACGGCTAGCACATCTTGACGGGGAATTGAGCACTTGATGGTAGCACCGATCTTTTCGATGAGCCCTATAAGGTCTTCATCACGTTTCTCAGGCAGATTGCAGATCTCAATGTTATTGAGTCGGGCTTGCTGTTCCATTGACTCAATTTTTAGTTCCAGTCCATATAGTTTGTTATTCATGTCGATATCTGATGAACGAGACCCCAGCTGTAGATATTCGACTTTTCTCTCGAGAATGGTTAAGGAATTTTTGTACACTTGGTTTTCCTTCTTCAAATTATCCATCTGCTGTCTCATCTCCTCAAACTTGCTGTTCATGAAGTCCACTGAATCCCGAATCTCCTGGTTAATGGTCTGTATTTAGGAATTTTGAGTTTTCAAAACTTTGAACTCAACAACAAGTGCCTCCAGCGCTGAAGTTTGTTGTTCCACCAGTTTCTGCATGTGCTCCTCCTGTTCTTGCTTCCAAGTTTTTAGCATGGTTTTCAGCTCCAGATTGTGTTCCACAAGCACCTTATTAGGTGAAAAGTCACAACGAGGTCGCTTATGACGTGACTGGATGTTTACGTTGTTGTCATTGCATACAGCTTTTGGAATGTCCGAATCTGACAATGATAAGTCACTGGTCAGGCTACTGTTCTTAGCTCCCTTTGCTGGGGGTGAACGTTGCATTGCGATGCTGGTGAGGACTTATATTTGAGATGATATGGGTAATTGACAGGACACACACCGAAGTTTGCACACATGCACACACGCACTTGTATCGGTGGGTTGACAAGAACCGGCAAGTCACGATGTAGCGATATTATAGGAGCAGGATAGCAATTATGACGACCGTACTGTTTACGCGGAGGTGAAGGCGGGCTCGCGGGCACTCGCGCTCGTACTTGGTGACTCGCAAGCCTCAAGAAGATGCACAGAGAAATTATATAAACACTATGAGCTTTGACTGACCACAAGGATTATAGTTCCGCGTATAGTGTTTGTTTTTGAGACGATAAAATTAGAAAAATTCAACACACGTCCGCTCTCGAACAGGGCACGGAGCGGTTATCTATATAATAAATATATCAAAAGCCGCAAAAGTTAAAGAAAGCTTAGTTATCGTATTAAAATATTTATTTAAGCAATTTTAAGAGGAATTGTTGTTAATATTGAATACAATATGAATTACCATACGCTATTATTATATATATATATCATAATATAAGGCTACATTATCCCAGGCTGCGGGACTGTTCAAAAGAGATACCGTGGCCCTGGAACACAAAGAGCTAAGAAATACCATGAATGGGTTTTAGTCAGTCAAGTCTGACACACTCCCTTCCACTCCGCCCAGAGCGGGAGGAGTCATTTGATGATTTCCCATCCGTAAAAAAAAGCTTAGTTATCGTATTGCAAAGTAAATGGATGGATCCAACTTAATTTATACCTGTTATGTATAGACGCCTTTATATGAGATTGTGTATCTGTGGCCGGCGGCGCGCCACCGTCGCGCACGCCGTGCGGCGTCAGTGAACAATAAATGTTTGAGCAGGTTACACGCTTGTTTCCTTCGTCGCCTCTCCTCAATACTCATCAATGGCGACGATCGGTAAAAATTGAAGAAAAGTATAAAATCGGAGTCGCGTGCTTTTAATGTAAAATACTTGGAAAAAAATGTCACCTGTAGGAAAAATAGCAGAGTTCGACATCACCAATGGAAATTGGGACGTTGGATTGGACGTATATAGACCGGCTGAAAATGTATTTCAAAGTCAACGAAATTAAGGAAGAAATGCAAGTGCCTACATTAGTTGCGATCGTCGGCGACGCCGCTTATGAACTAATGGTAAATTTAGTAAGCCCCAAAGCAGTAGCTGAAATGAAGATGGAGGAGATAATACAAGTAGTCGGCGACCACCTACATCCGAAGCCATCAGTAATGGCGGAAAGATACAGATTTCGTCAAAGAAGACAACTTCCAACAGAAAATATAGCACAATACGTGGCCGCATTAAAGAAAATGTCAAGATATTGCGAGTTCAAGGCAGCCATGGATGAGAATCTCAAAGACCAGCTTGTGTGTGGTCTCAAAAGTGACGTTATCAGGCAGCGTCTTTTTGCTGAATCTGAACTTACATATTCTAAGGCGGTTACTTTGGCTGCTAGTTCGGAAGCAGCAGAGAAGGACGCAGCAGCTGTAGAAGGAAAGTTTGATAGTAGCAGCTCAGAAAATTTCAATTTCGCAGCTGCCGGAGCTAAGAAAAATGGCGGTAGCCATCTTTGTTCGGTGTGTGGCAATTATAATCATCAAGCTGCGACGTGTAACTTCAAGAGCTACAGATGTGATATTTGTGACACAGTGGGACATTTATGTAAAATGTGTCCAGTGAGGCGTGACAATCCTAGGCCGGGAGGCTCTGGGCAAATAGAACGCGGCAGCCGACCACGTGGCCGCGCGTTCCGTTCACGTGGTACGCGCGGTGGCGGCAGGCGGCCTGGCAGGCGCCGCTCCGAGCAGCCAAAATACTACCTGGGTGAAGGGGAGGACCACGGAATAGACCATCAAGTAGTCCCCGAGGAGAATGCGGGACAGTCATCCGAAGAGGAGGCAATTTATCAGATGTCACTCAGGAACTACCCTGCCGTAAGCGTTCCTATTTATATAAATGAAATAGAATTATTAATGGAAGTAGACACAGGAACCGCATGCTCGTGTATTAGTAGGGACACTTTAGAGAAGTATTTTAAGCATTTTTATGTAAAAACATGCTCGGTTGTTTTTCGTTTTTATGACGGAAGTAGTATCAAGCCAATAGGAAAAATAAAAGTACCTGTAAGGTTTGGCGGTTTAACTAAGATGTTAGATTTGTTTGTAATAGATAGTGGTACCACTTCATTAATAGGGCGACAATGGCTATCAGAATTAGGTATAAAGATTCCTGTTATTAAAAGGCAAGACAAAGATATAAACCATATATCGGAGGGTGGTACATGTAATAATGTATCTGATATTCTGGGCAGGTACAGTGAGGTGTTCGACGGTGGGCTCGGGCGCTACTCGGGCGACCAGGCTCGGCTGGAGGTTCGAGGGGATGCGCGGCCGGTATTCTGTCGCGCGCGCCCGCTGCCCTACTCGCTGCGCGCCCAGGTGGATGCAGAGCTCGATCGCATGTTGCCCTAGGGGTCATTGAGCCTGTAGGCTTCTCGCACTGGGCATCGCCACTAGTACTGGTAGCCAAACCGAACGGTAAGATCAGAATTTGTGCTGATTATAAAGTCTCTTTGAACCCATCTCTACCACGTACTGAGGATATATTCGCAAACCTGCATAATGGCGAACAATTTACTCGTATAGACTTATCTACCGCGTACAACCAAGTGGAATTAGATGAGGATTCAAGGCAATATACCGTTGTCAATACCCATAGAGGGCTTTTTAAATATAATAGATTAGATATAAAAAATAATGGCATTGAATAATATAATATTAATAATATAATAAAATAATATAATAAAATATAATAGATTAGTATATAGCCTAGCTTCAAGTTCAGGAATTTTTTGCCGGATAATAACTAATATAATGGCTGGCTTGCCAGGTGTATCTACTTTTTGTGATGACATATTAATAACAGGAAAGGATAGAACATCTCACTTGAAAACACTACAGCAAGTGTTAGATAGGCTAAAAGTAAACGGATTAAAAGTCAACAAAGAAAAGTGTGTTTTTCTAGCGGACTCGGTCAATTATTTAGGATTTATAATCGATAAAAAGGGAGTCCATACAGATCCTGAGAAGCTAAGGGCAATTAAGGAAATGCCATTACCATCAAATATAACACAACTAAGATCGTTCTTGGGCCTAATTATTTTTTATGGTAAATTTATAAAAAAACTTAGTACACAGTTGGCCCCGCTATACGAATTGTTAAATAAATCAGTTAGTTGGTCTTGGACAAAAAGACGAATTGAAGCCTTCAAACAAGTAAAATTATTAATGGCGAAAGCACCTGTGTTAGCTCATTATAATAAAGACGCGCCACTAACAGTGACGTGTGACGCTAGCGGAGTAGGTATAGGCGCAGTGCTATCGCAACCATCTGGCCGCGCGGGAGAGGAGCGTCCAGTGGCCTACATTTCACGTACCCTCACCTCGGCCGAGAAAGGGTATAGTCAAATTCAACGGGAGGCTTTAGCTATTATTTACGCAGTTAAAAAATTTCACCAGTATATTTATGGTCGTCGTTTTACCTTAAAAACCGATCACAAGCCGTTAGTCACTATATTTGGGTCAAGGGTAGGCATACCTATAATGGCAGCTAATAGACTTCAAAGGTGGGCTATAATATTGTCAGCATATAATTATGATATTGTTTATGTTAAGTCTAACGACAATAGTGCCGACGTCTTATCGCGTTTACCCTTACGTAGTAATGCAAGCGAAACGAAACAGTCAATTGAACAAACATACCTACATTTTGCGAACGAAGCTTTATTGTTAGACTATGCAACATTACGAAGGGCAACATTAAATGATAGTATATTGGGACGCGTTTTAAACTATGTTAGAAACGGATGGCCTACCGAAAATGAAATAAGGGAATTGCAACCTTATTTTAATAGACGTAAAGAAATATATGAAGAGTTAGGTTGCGTTATGTGGGGACACAGGGTAATCATACCGGAAGTATGCAGGGAGCGTGTACTACGAGAGCTCCACGACACACACATGGGTATTGTCAAGACCAAGAGCCTAGCTAGGAGCTATGTGTGGTGGCCCGGCGTGGACGAGGCCATCACACAATGCTGTCAATCCTGCGACACGTGCGTGAGGCATGCGGCGGCGCCGCCAGCACACGCGCCTTGTCCCTGGACCTGGTACGAGCGGCCGTGGCGTCGCTTACACATTGATTTTTTAGGGCCGATATTTGGATATAAATATTTAATAGTCGTGGACTCAACGTCAAAGTGGATTGAGGCTTTTAGTATGAATACTACCACTGCAATGGATGTTATTGGGCGGCTGAGAGGTCTTTTTGCTCAATTCGGTTTACCACATCAAGTAGTTTCTGACAATGGGCCCCCCTTTACAGGCGAAATTTTTAAAAAATTCCTTAAAGATAACGGCATCGAGCAGATCTTGACCGCCCCTTACCACCCTGCATCTAATGGTGCTGCTGAAAACGCAGTAAAAATTATAAAATCCGTAATTAAAAAAGCGATCAGTGAAAAAGTTAATGTCGAGGCAGCAATAGACAAATATTTATTAATGTACCGGAATACCGAACACTCCACCACGGGGGAAGCACCGGCGAAAATATTACAAAATCGTAAGTTACGAACTAGGTGAGATTTAATGAAACCAGACTTATCAACTAGAGTTAAACAAGCGCAAAATAAACAAATATTAGCTAAAGGTGGAGCGGATCGTAACTTTAAGGTAGGCGAGCATGTCCTTATTAAAAATTACGAACGTGGATTGCCATCGGAATGGGTGCAGGGCGAGGTTGTAGAACGAATAGGCGAAACCGACTATACTGTACAAGGTGTAGGCGGTAAACGAGTACATAGGCATGTCGATCAACTGAGAAGGGTATCTTTGAGGCGTACGTTAAGCACAAGTTTACCGGCTACCGGTGGCGATGCGCAGAGCGTGTCGCCGAGCGTCGGGCGACAGGCGAGCGGGCGTTGCACTCCACCGGCGACGTCGCTAGGTGAGGCGGCGGCGGGGGCGCGCGACACCCGGGCGGCGAGTGGGTCCCCTCCAACCCCAGCCTCCAAAGCAGTAGCTAAAGCCGGCCCGAATGCGGTCCCGGGCTCTCCGGCGGACACGCCGCTGTCACCCGAGCCTGTTACTGCGGCTGATGATGTCGCTGCTGCATCACAGGGTTCGTTCAGGAACGAGGTGGAAGGCCCCAGCGCAACCGCAGGCCCGTTAAGCGTTTTGGTTTCGAGATAGATTAATAACCAATTTGATTTATAATGTATAAGCATCTAAGTGTAGTAAAATAATCTTAAGTAAATTGTAAGTACCTACTGTGTTTACAATTTCGATATTCCATGTTCTAGCTTCTATTAACCTACTATTTATGTGTTCCATATTCTAACTTCTATCCTATAGATATCTAATACACACTAGATTTAGTAGATTATCAATTGGATAAACTTATAGTGAATACAATAAATAGGCAATTAATTAAGTATTTGGATATGTATCTTCCCCAGTTCTTAGATAACGGTGTGTACTTAAATATCCCTATATAATGTTACTATGTAATTAATAAAGAGTAGCCCAGCTGATGTAAAATTTACATACCTTTGTATATCAACTTAATGTCTTGATTATTGTTAAAATTTCGAATACTTACCTAGGTATTAATTAAGTGTGGGGATGTTATGTATAGACGCCTTTATATGAGATTGTGTATCTGTGGCCGGCGGCGCGCCACCGTCGCGCACGCCGTGCGGCGTCAGTGAACAATAAATGTTTGAGCAGGTTACACGCTTGTTTCCTTCGTCGCCCCTCCTCAATACTCATCAATACCCTGTCTACTCTTTCAAGAAAATTAAAAACCGGAGGTTCTACAATCAATATAATAGCCAAGACCAGAGGATCGTTATAGACGTCGAACTATTGTTTCTAGATATAGCCAAGAATTCGCAGGTGAATAGAGCTCTATGTATGTTCTAGGAATTAATTATATCTACGAAGGTCTACTGAACCTGAATTTCGATTGTAACGACGTAGCTGGAGTAGATCATACTTTGAACTATAGAACAGATAAATACGATTTTACTAATAAACATCTAGTAGTGAAGTCTACCTTAAAGAATTTTTAGTTTAACGATTTCTTTTTTTGTTTTGACAACCCTCTAAAATAATTGAAACAACCTTAAATAAATATATACAAAATAAATATTTACAGAAATAAATGGGATGACTCATTTTGGCTTCTTGTTTGAAGATAGATTAAATAATTACTAGATAAGTATTTACGTTCATAAGTGATTTTATGCAGCCAATTTCAGCCGCACCGACTGCATTATTTGGCTCTTGTGGTAATGAAGCAAAAGTTCAGATAACCCTTGGTCACGGAGCTACACCCAAGTCACATCGCCCGAAACCCTAAACAATCGCTACTATATTTTGCTAGTAAAAAGTGCAATTATTCGGAGTAATCAAAACTTGTTGTCTACAGATACTGCTCATTAACAAAATAGTGACAAAATAGTTATCAGGAAAAAAAAACATCTGCAAATCGCTTAATAAAATAACAAAACAACTCTCACATTCACCTTCCCACCCTTTACATTACAACACACAGAAAGACAAACGAAGACAACTCCACCCAATCTCCGTAATACACGCTTTTGAACAAAGCCAAATACTATCAAGTAAACAATTGTAAAAGATAATTAACCGCTGAACAAGACAACACAGCGCCAATAAGAGTAGTGAATTTGCATCCTTGTCTGTTGTATGCACGCTGATAAGAAGCACCCCTACTGTGGGTTTCACTGAGGGTTGTAACGTGAAAGAAATAATAAGGAATCAGTGAGTTTTGGCGTGTCGTTCGTAGATATTCAGAAGTTTGGAAGTCTGACAACCAACTTTCCAAGAAGTTTCGTATTACTCAGTTTCTGGGTAGTGAGGGTCAGACGGGCTCTTGCATAACCCGTAGGCAGTTTTGTCTTGATAAACACAGATGTTCAGCTGCATCCGGTTAGACTGGAAGCCGACCCTAATTTAGTGGGCAAAATGCTACGCAGATGATAAAAGGAGAACTGTCTGCTCTATAGGAAGTTAGCAATAGACTTGCACTCTATTAGGCCCCGCCTCCGACCAACAAAACGGAGACGAGCAGAGGGCAGAGAAGGTGTGCAAGATTAATACGTTCACAGGGGAGAGGAGAGACACGATTATCGAAGTGATATCAATTTATGTGATTTGGCTATCCGCTTTGGTGAAATCCGGACCATACATTGAGCTTAAACATATATTGATGCGGGTATACCCGAATTGCGATCACCTCTGTATGGCGCTGTGGAAAAGACGGGTAAATATAGAAATTTTCCGTAGTTACAAAGCAGAAAATGAAAAATTCTGTGAAATTGTGGAATTTGAAATCAAAAGCGACTAGCTCTAACAAGGCAGCTACCATCGCCGGGATGGCTCAGTTCCCCAGATAGTTTCTTGCAGTTTGACAACTGTTAGCGGAGTGGATAACCGCTCTGAAACTGTTGAACAATAACTTAACTGCCACCAAGTATGCCAATATCCTGATCGAATAACTATGACGAGGCACTTACCTAGACCGTGTCTTACTGAGCGGAAGTTTTAATATAGGTAATGATTCTAAGGATCAAATTGTTTTCACCATATTATAATTTTATGCCGGTGAATAAGTCAAGTAACTATAGTAACCCAAAAATAAATACCCTCAAACGTCCCAGTAACCATAGTTACCCAAACGATTAGTTCCGAAAAAACGCACTTACAAATGTTCCATGTCGTGCTGTATCTATGGTTTTGCCCTCTATATTATCTGTATTAAATTCCGCGTCGAATGCAAAAAGTACGAGAATCTCAGCCGTACAAAATTAAATGTCAAAAAAGTTTTAAAAGAAAGGTGTCAAATGTCACCGTATTTTCGTGGTGTGAATTATGTTCTCTGGTTTTAAAACGTGAATACTATTATATTTATAACCCAATGTTTATAGTGTTATATATCAAAATAAACTCCATTAATCAAGCTTTACGAATATCTAAGAATATCACGTTCGGGTTTACAAATACGCCTAAAATTTTTTCAGGTAAGTCAAACGTCCCGGGCGTAATTATGGGCCTCGATCATTATTTTTCAAAAATTTTGCAAAAATAGTTAAAATAGTGCTCGTATTATGAAAATTTGTTCAATTAAGTAATTATTAGTGTCTCCGCAATATAAAACAGTAAAAAAATACGAAATTTTAGTAAATTTTTTACGACAACACGACAAAATCAGTAGGTATCGAATCGATCAGAGCAGGGGTTGATTGGTTTGGTTAATTTGGCTACTAAGAAAGTGCCAAAGTAAGGACATATGGGTATTAAAACAAAGCTTATATAGTCTAGTTTAATTATGAATAGGTTTTATTGATACGAACTACAATACTAGTTGGAAAAACTAGACATTCTTATAGGAGAAACTGAAATTCAACACATATTCTCAACTTCACATTTTTTTCGAAATACTTATATCTAGTTGTCGTAATTAGTTTTAACGTAGTTAGATTCTGTATAGTTTCAGCTATACACACGTATTTTTTGTTTTGGTGTAGCTGCAATAGTTTACGAGATAATAAGCTTTAAGTGCGCCGTGGCACGGGTCGAAAAATTCCCGAGTTTAAAAAATGCGTAATGTACAAATAATGAGGCGTATTTTGTGGCCTGTTCAGCAGTGTGCAAAATTGAAACTTTTGTAAGTTTTTGAATTTCCGTGCCGTAGTGCGTGTAGGCCCAGGCTGGCATTTGTAAATCTTTGACAGTCGTTACAGATAGTCAGTTGCCCGAAAGTCTGACAACCAGTCTTACCAAGGAATACCATATTACCCAGTACTAAAAATCCTCTTAGACTGGAAGCCGATCCCAATATGGACGGTAAAAGGATTAGCAGATGATGAGATCATGTATGTTATTGGTTTGCAAACAATTATAATCTATTTATGGTTCGCTTGGCTTACGTAGGTTGTGAAAGCAGATGCCAAAAAAAGAAACTGCTAAAGCATGTCACGATTTGCCACGAAGTGACTTGCGATCCGATGCGCGACGGGCGATGCATATCGCATGTTCGCATCCTTTATGCTTGCTAGGTCGGTCGTAGTGAACAATCATCTAACAGGAAATTCACTTTTTTTGCTAGTGTGCATTGCAAGTCAGATATTGTAGAGAGAGATTTTCTAATTAAACTGCTCACTGCCAGGTCGTAGGAATCAAAACCAGGATCTAATGAACAAAATCCAAATGTCGTCATGAAAATACCGACCGTTGTGTCACCTTATGTGAATTTGTTTTCTTCTATAAATATTACTTGTATGGTGAACATAATAAAGAATAATCTATTATATTCTATTCCAACGACAACAGTCGCATTTTTGACCACACTTTATCGAAATTCCTTTTCAAAACTGTACTAAACAGTTCCCAAGAATGCCAATACTACAAACTAGCCGCGTACAATGCGAAGTGACTATGTTTCGAGTTTGGCTCAAGGCAGTAGTTGTACAAACACTCTCTGTTATGCAGATTCTATTAGACAGCTCTGCAGACATGTGTGCTGGTAGCTGGCTGTTTACACGCTCGCTGGCATGGGAATTGTGGCGTCACGTCAATTGTTTTAGAGGAGGTTAGGTGAAGGAGGTTTTTTTTTATTTTTCAGGTATTTAAATTTAGAACGCTATTTTGTTTTATAACCTTACTGTACTTTTGATACATGCCATTACTTCCATCGGGTTTTCCATCCCTTTACTGTGTACGCTTCATAGGTGGTTTGCCTATGCTAATTATGTAATACAATTTTAAAATATATAATTTATTTATTTATCGAGTTATAGTTTGTTAAAACGGTACAACACCAATAACAGTAAGTAACATAGAAACATAAAAAGATAAAAACTAAAATTGACAACATTCAATAGGTTAAACTAAAACTAACACGGAACAGTGGACACTCTTGCATACTTTTTCTCACAGAACACCAGAAAATCATATAAGCATTACTTTATTCCATTCATCCGCAATCATAATTATATTTTTATACAATAACTTGTGTTGACTGCGAAAAAAGTTAACGAATCTTTTTCAGAACTTCAAAAGTTTGACTCTGCGAAATGCACTTAACAACGTAAAATATTCTACTTTCTTGAATACGAAAATTTCGTAGGCACCCATATCTTTAAACGTTGGGCCACTAAGTACTAAGGAATAAGCATGTTTTGTTTATTGATTAAAAACAAAAGTTTATTTTTCTGAATTTAAGAGCGTTTACACCTTACGGGTTTTCATATAAACTATCAAGTCCTTATTTTCCGAAATGACTGAACCGATTTTAATGAAACCTCATACGTATAATTCTAAAAAAGTTTCTAAAAACATTTTCGAAATGTCTTTTTAAAAAAAGATACTTAGAAATTTCTGTTTCTATGGATAATTTATAATCGGCCTAATTTAGCTGTAATAATATTTTATTGGAAATGTTTTTAATAACTTTTTATAGCCATGTATTCTGCTTATACGTAAGAAGTTTCGTAAGAAGTTTAGGTTTAGGCATTTCGAAAAAAAAGGACTTGAGAGTTTGTATGAAATGACGTAAGGCATAAATCCTCTTAATAACATTATAACAGTGTGTTGGCTTGTGTGGCCAATCAGACAGGGCGACTCCAAAACGTTACGCCAGCATTTCTTGGGTCTGAAAAGCCTGTGATTTCCTCAGATTCGAATAAGAAATCAATGTTGCTTTCCTGGAATAAAAAAAAAAGATAGATCTCGAGGTAATTTTAAATAATGTTTGTCCCTTTTATTTTCAGCATACTTATCTGGTGGTCACTACTTACTTACCAAATTTCACCAAAGGGTAACCAGGTCAATGGCTTTTAGAGATTGCTCTTCGATTGCCTACCCCTTGTGTTTGCCTATCGCTTGAAGATCCCATGATGTTCTGTGGCCCTAACTCACAAGTAAGAGACAAAATGTAGGGCAACGGCCCAAGTTAGCAGTAGAGAAAGTTTCGCAACAGTCCGGGCGGCTCGTGTAACGGATACTAGCAAACGTCTGCTCAGCATCGTGTACTGTGACTTAAACGTGGAGTTCTGAGTCGAATTATTATGAAAATAGTTTGGATGAATATGGAAAACATGAAATTTTTTTAAAGTAAAACTCAAAGCATTTATTTCGATTAGACCATTACAGGCACTTTTGAAAGTCGAAAAACAAAACAAAACGCAAAGCTACAGTCCCAGAGCATAATAACTTGTGAACGTACTGTAGTTGCCCATTCCAAAGCGTAGATCTCTATGGAGAAGAATGGGCAAGAAACTCCATGGACACTCTTTTAAATCAAAATATTGTAACAACTGTTATCACAGATCAATCACCAACAGACACCATTGTACCTCTGATTTTTCTAATCCATTTGCGTTTTGTATTGTATCACTTGCTTCGGTGATGGAAAAGTATCGTGAGGAAACCAGCATGCCCGAGTGATACTTCTTGACAGCATGTAATGTCAAGTCAGAGGCTCATGGGTGGCATACAAAATTCTGAAAGCAGTTTAATAACTAAACAAACCATAAAAATAAAAAAAAACCCCCGACATAAAAAACCTCTAAAAACCAAAAAACAATTAATCCAAGCGTCGTAGCGTCGGCGGTCCGCTTTGTTCTGTGTTTTTACTAAGCGGTCTTCTTAGCGGTCCCTTCCCGTTTTCTGTCGGGGGTTTTTTAAATTTTAATTTTTTTTTTCTTATATAATTTTTTCTTAGCCTTGACTGTCCTCTCCTGGGCATAGGCCTCCCCCTTTCCTACCAATTTTCTCGTTGTTGTGCCTCTTCTCGCTAATTAACGAAACCAAGGAAAGATATACTTAAATTTTAAAGAAAATGTAAATTTTGGGGGGAGGGGATGCCCCCCCCCCTCCTCATCAATGCCCATGGTGACAAGCGACAAAATTTCAAATAGACTACCTGAGTAAGTTGTTAATATCCCTTCAATAACTAGAAAAGAGGTGATGATCTTCAAACGGCTGAGCAGATTTTCTCGAAACATACTTAGAACACTCTCGATTAAATTACTTTTCTAACGACACCACTTTTATCAAAATCGGTTCAGCCGTTTAGGAGCTACGATGCCACAGACAGACACACAGATAAACAAATACACAGATACACACGTCAAACTTATATCACCCCTCTTTTTTGGTCGGGGGTTAAAAAGACAAACAGCTCAATAAGTGTTCGTATACTGGTTTCCTCCCGATATTTCCCTTCACTGTTTTTAGAGTAGTGGTGAACATACCAATTACTCTAAGTAACGCGTCCGTAAAGGTTCGAACTCATGACCTACAATCCGTAGCTCGGGCAAAGGTGGTAAGTAAAGATACCACTGGCCACCCACCACTGCTGCACTTTACGAGGTGTACAGGGACACCGACACTTACCACGTAATCATCATTCTGAATCCCCCACGTAGAGATTTTTCATAGGGAATTAAAAGACACTGCTGTTTCCTACAAAAGTGCAATACCTACATGTTCAAAATGTTGAAACAGCTGTTTTTGCGTCGGCTTACACTCCGCATGAACCTAAAATTAAAGTATAAGTCAATATTTTAAAATAAAATCAACAAGTCATGTTAGCTAATGAACAAAACATCGGTTTTATTGTCTTTGTACTATTATTTGGTATTTATCTCTAGGTGCTTTCAGTAGCAATTGTAACAAACAATCGCTTTAAACTTTATCTATTACAATTCCACAAACACACTCTATTATATTTGAATGAGTGAACGGGAATTCCATTCATTCAAAAACACATTAATACAGGCGGGTTCGAAACCGCGACATCCATTTTGCGTTTCGCTCTACACCCCTCGGATCATTACTATCACCGATTTTATACCGCAATACAAAACAACCTTTATGTGAATATTTTTGGGTTAATATCTTTTACATGAATATTTTATACGGCCTTGTTTTTCGTTTGTATGAGCAAAATATAATAAGCTAATGCTGGGATATTAAATCAACGAACGTGACTGAAAAGGGTCGTAAATTGTGGTTTTGGTTATAAAATCTGATAGCGTATCGTGTCATAAAAAATACTGGCAGGTAATATTAGCTTCGAGAAGATTTAAAAATTACCTGTATTGTTCCTACTGCTGGGACACAGGCCTCCTCTCAATGAGAGGGAGTGGGCAGTACCAACCGCGGGCAGTACCAACCCGCACTGGTTGGTAGATGTCACATGTCAACGAATTTTTTGTTCTAGAAATATGCCGGTTTCCTCACAATGTTTTCCTTCACCGTTTTTGAGGGCAGCGGTGATGAAATAAATTACAAAAGTAATGCGCCTGCCTGGGTTCGAACTCACGGCTTACTGCTCGTAAGTCGGGGCTGCCACCACTGGGCCACCGTTGCTCTCTGAGGGTTGATTATAGCATAACATAATATCATGCCTGTAATTCCCGAAGGACGGCACATGTCGCCAGTTATGCCAAAAAAAAATACCTTTCTCGGTAAAAAAACTCCAATTACATACCTATTGTTCCCAATGTTACCACCCAACATAATTATCAGCCATCCTTTTCCAAACTTATTTGGGGTCAGCTTACAGTCTAACCGGATGTAGCTAAATAATAATATTTTACATGGAGCGACCGCCTATCTGATCTCCATATTACCCAGATATTACTGGCAATATGACACCCTTACGAAAGACTGGTTGACAGACTTTTGTGCCACTACGCTGTGCTACCTGCAACGACTGTCAAAGTCTACTCATGATGGTGGAGCCCTCCACCTCCACCAATGTTACCACCACATAAATATCAGTCACATAACAAACTACAATAAATAATAGGTAGGTACACAGCTACTGTTAAATTAAGTACAATCATAGTAATATTCCACATCAACGCTTAAATTATCCATGAATCTTCAGTACGCCAAATCAACGAAAAATCTTTCTTTGAAACTGAGAGGAAGAATAAAACGTCCGATATAATTTCCAGTCCGTAATGAAACCCAACGGGTGTCATAAGCGGTATTCCGCTGAGAACTGTGCATCTAAATCATAACCTTTCTTTTACTCAAAAGGCGGCAGAAAAATCCAATAAAGCTCTTTGTGAGGCCATCCGGCGTATAGAAGTAAATTAAACGAAGGCCCTGGGTGGCCAGGCCGCGAGAGTTTTCGATTTTTAAACTTTATTTTTGCTGAGTTTGAAGTACCAATTTATTGTTTAGTGTTGTTATTATAATAATATCGAATATAATATCATCATAATATCGAAAATAATAGGTCTTTACCTATGAAATTGCCGTATTGCAGTACAGACTTTTTCAAACAAAAAAAAGTTTTGATTGGCTATGAGTTCTAAATTCAAATTAATTTTGTTTTAAAAATATGACATTCTATTTACAAAATCAGTCTTTTTTTTATTGATTAGCGTTGTATTTTCATTACATTTCAACATTTTTCCTCATAATGGATACTTTGAAATTTCGTGTAATTATGGAATATGAGTTCCGTCGTGGCACCAACGCGGCACAAACGACCCGTAACATCAACGACGTTTACGGAGAGAACTGTACAAACGAACGCACAACCCGTTATTGGTTTGCTCGGTTCCGTTCTGGGAATTTTGACTTGAAAAATGAACCTCGTGGTTGTCCGGAAACTTTGGTCAACAATGATGAATTAAAGGTGATTGTTGAAGCTGATGAAACTCAATCTACAGCTGAGCTGGCAGCAGCTTTTGATGTTAGCATTAAAACAATATTGGTCCATTTGCGACAGATTGGCAAGATAAAAAAGCTTGATAGATGGGTGCCCCACGAACTTAACGATCGCCAGCGCAACGTACGCGTCGAGACTTGCCTTGCGCTGCTTAACAGGCACAGAAATGAAGAAATTTTGAACCGAATTGTTACGTGCGACGAAAAATGGATTCTTTTTGACAATCGAAAGCGCTCAGCAAGTTGGTTAGATCCTGGTTCGGTACCAAAGCAATGTGCAAAACGAAAAATGACCCCTAGAAAGGTGATGGTCACAGTTTCACCAAACTGTGACCATCACCTTTCTAGGGGTCATTTTTTCAAAAGCTATGATGAATCACACCAGCACTAGACCACCGTCTAGTGCTGGTGTGATTCATCATAGCTTTTTACAAAACGGCGAGAGCATTACTGCAGATGTGTACATTGAAGAACTGACCACAATGATGGCGAAACTCGCACGTCTGCAACCAGCTTTGGTCAATCGGTCGTCTCCACTGCTACTTCACGACAACGCGCGGCCCCATACTGCACAACAGACCGTCTCTAAGCTGCATGAGTTGGGTTTGGAAGCTCTCCCTCATCCGCCATACTCACCAGATCTTGCGCCTTCCGACTATTACTTTTTCCAAAATTTGGACAACTTTTTAGCGGGAAAAAAATTCAATTCCCGAGAGGCAGTACAAAACGCCTTTGAAGAGTTTGTTGTCTCCCGTCCAGCTGATTTTTTCAAGAAGGGCATCCATAAACTGCCACAGCGTTGGCAAAGATGCATTGATTGCAGGGGTTTTTGACTTTGAATAAAAGAAATAAATAAGTTCGAAAAAAAAAAAAACTTTAACTTTTTTCAAACAAAACGGCAATTTCATAGGTAAAAACCTAATATGATGGGAAAATTTCACACACATTTCGCATTAAATACATAATTGGGAAAACTTAGATCTCAAACACAGGTACAGGTATGTCAGTGGTGTCTGTACTGTCTGTACATAGGTACAGTCGAGTATTTTATACCTTTGTCAGTCTTTTTCGTATTCTTCAAGTCTTGAATTTAATACCTGAAAAGCTATAATATGGAACAGAGTATTCATAAAACTTACATGAATACGACGTAAAACATAATGCTGTCTCAATAAAGCAGATTCTATAAATAAGCAGACCATAAAATACCTCAGAAGGTGATGAATTGGTTTCGGTTGTGACTTTACTTACTACATTCGCTGCATAAAGGAAAACATGTTTAAATTTGGTCTAGTTACCTACACGTTAGATAGTCTTCTAGTGGCTGGTCTCATGGTCATGCATGATAGATCCATGATTGTTAAACACAGCATTAACTTTCCAGGTGATTTGGTGACCTTTGTAGACTATACAACCGGAGGTGGTCGTGGCTAAATAATAACAGCCGCACGGGTCGATCTTTAAAGTTAAGCCGTGCTTGCCGAGGTTGGTCCGTAGATGGGTGACCATAATTACATAACGAGTTTCCTCCGTGCCTGGGAAAGCACGTTAAGCTGTTGGTCCCGGCTGTCATTGTAGATCTTAATTAACAGTCGTTATGAGTAGTCGGAAGCCAAAAGTTTGACATCCAGTCTTACCAATGGGTATTGTATTACCCAGTTCCTGGGTTGTGGAGGTCAGATAGGCAGGCGCTTCATGTAAAATACTGGTACTCAGCTGCATTCGGTTAGACTGGAAGCCGACCCCAAGATAGTTTGGGAAAAGGCTAGGCAGATGAGTAGAGTATACAACCAATAAATTCTTTAGAATAAAATAATATTACTACTTTCAAATAATTTTATTATACTGTAATCAACATCATTGTTATTCCTATTTTATTTCCTTTAATCCGGCTAAAATCGTTTGCCTGGCAACACTATTGGGAAATCCATAGTGTTGTCAGGCAGACGGATTTCATCCCCAACCTCCTGAATTAAAGTGTCGATGAATAATTCAGTTTGATAGTGGACGATTTTTGATGTGAATGAAAAATTTAAATTAAGTTGAAAATTAATTTCTGTATGAGATATTAATTGGAAAAAGAAACTTGATGATTACAAAGAAAGATTTCAAACTTTAATTGGTAATTTCTTGGAAATTTTGTAGTTAATTACTATTTTCAAAAGAGTTACTTATGTAAAGTAGGTACTCTTGTAAAGTTAATTGCTTACTAAGCCAGCTTCATGTTTCTTAGAAAAAGTCTCTTGGAATGAAGACTGTTAACAGCAACCATGATTTTTTTTGCCGTGATTACAATATTTTACTTTTTCCCTGCTCTGAGGCCATCAATATTATACCTTAATGAACTATGATAATATTTTTGACTTTTACCTTATATTTTGTTAACAGAAAATAAACTAATATAATATAACGCCTGTAACGCCGAAGGATCAGGCAGAGGCTTCCCAGTTGTGCCACCTGTAGCGACCTACAAAAAGCAACTTACTACAAAAAGTACTACAGCGCCATCTATGACACGACGGAGGAACTAACATCAATTTCCTACATCTCACATGCAAAGTTTACATCGGCTTAAGAGTATATAGAAAAACCCGACTTCAAACTGTCGGGCAGTTGCCCGCCAGACATAACACCTGTCTGGTCGGAGGATCCTCCATTTTCTAAGGAGTATCGAGGAACTTTATACCCTGTTTCTCATACACCTAAACCGCCCATGAAATTGGGAAATCCAGACAGAGTTGGTGAGAAATTCTGGAAGGAAGGAATTAATAATTTTTGATCCTACCTGAGAACCGAATTCAAGTCCTCATGCGCAGCAGTAACACTTACGAAAAATTTGATCAAATAGTTTATCAATCTCAAATATAATAAATAAACCAAAATAGCTTTATTAACGTACATTAAAGTACAATTTCAAATTCAAATTCTTTATTGCGAAAGTAAGTTAAGTGTAGGCTTGTAGATGTTGACAATAGGTAGGTTCTTATAATTACTTAGTTGCCTGTTAGGCCATTGCAATTTAAAAGGTATTAAAATATTAAAAAAAAAAATAAGATATACACACACTCAATATTACAGTTGTTCCAGTTTACATTATCTTATATAAAATTATTATTATTCATACATTTTATATTATATCATACATTTCATATTTCATTAAGTATCACAATGAATCCAATATCACATAATTATTTTTCTTCAAGAAATTCCTTAACTGAGTAATATACCTTTTCAATCAGGAAGTCTTTTAGCTTCCTTTTAAAAATACCAATTAAATGAATGCTTTTGATGTCTTTGGGTAAATTATTGTAAATTTTTATGCCCATACAAAAAATACTATTACTATGTCTTAAGTCTACTGGTTTTTATTCGAAAATACTACGAGAATTAAAGAATGAACCACGAACGTACAGGCGGGTGCGTAATAATTAATGTGCACCAAAATTCTGCCTGTGGTTCAACCAATAACCCTCCTGGACGCAGCCTATGAATAAAAATGTGCTATCACACGTTATTCACCGCGTCTCCTCTGGGACTGGATCGAAGCGAAGGTCTAAACGGAGTTTAAAGTATTTAAGAAGAAGAGAAATGTTTATCATGGAGTAGATGCTACGAGTTGATCAGGTTGATGACAACGGGATCACCCGGGGTTTTAAATGCTACTTTAAAACATAAATGGCGAAATGTGGGTGTATACAACACTATTTAAATATATTATAATGAGAAACATGTTGGAGACTTCCTGTGTAATTTTGGTGTTCAAAAGGTGCTGATTCCCTGCAAAATTTAAATAAGCTACATACAATTTGATTTTGTTGTTTTGTTTTGTTCTGTATGGTTTCAGACGTAAATAATAGCACCATTCTGTATCTTCCCGTGGGTGTTTAAGAGGCGACGAAGGGATTTGCCAGAGAATGGGCAGCAGCGTTCTCTTTGCTTTTGTAACAACCGTACTGCGATCGCCAACCCGCCTGGCAAGCGTGGCGATTATGGCGAAACCCCCCCTTTGGGGGAGGCCTGTGTTCAGCAGTGGTTGTCTTTCGGCTGAAATGATGATGATAAGATGAATTTGATTTTGGGCCGCCGGCATGTCCTAGAACTAAAAATTCCGAAGACATGTGACATCTACAACCCGCTCTGGGCCCGCATGGTGAATTATAGCCCACTCCCTTTCATAAAGAGGAGGCCTTAGCAGTGGGTACATTATAGGCTGATTATGCTTGCTACTGCTTAGAAAATATCTTCGTCATTAAAAACAAGTGAAAAAAAGCTTGATACAAAATGGAAAAGTATTCATACGTTCAGCTTTATTTAAATATACCCTGGTCCTTCCCACACCACGCCATACAGTTAGCTCAAAGTTAGCTTACTCTAGCACATTTCAGGATGAACGCTGTAAAAGCTGCCATCCAAGAAGCCACCTGGGTACTGTTACTGAGGTTTTTTAGTTTCGATATCTAAAATTTGTCATCGAATTGAAAAAACAAATCCTTAGTTATGAATATTGTGACATTGAAAGGGAACGTAGGTGGCTGGTGGTGGTGGCTGTCCGTTGTAACATGCTGGCCCGCAGGTTTGCACGTTGTACGAAACCAGTTAAAGTATCGCTATCCAGAGCTTACTGTCAGTCCTTCTATACATGCGGCCTTTCGGTCAACTTCACTCAGCAGACAAACAACGACCTACGCGATCAATGTAATAATGCACTGAGAGTGCTGCTGAGGCTGCCGTGGCGTAGTAGTGCTTCAGGGATGTTTGAAGATAATAAAATTGATAGGTTGGCCGTATTTATTAGGAAAAGGTGTGCATCCCTGATGACTCGTGTTCGCGGCAGTACTAACATTATTCTCAGTGTGTTCGCAGATCGGAGGTGGATGCGGCTCCACGCTGAATTTTAATTGTGTATTTTTCATCTGTCTGTAACCTACTAACACAAGAATTTAAGTATGATTGTTACTAACCCTTTGGAATCCAGTCTGAAATAAAAAAATCTCATTTCTAATTGTTCCTGGAAGAGGTTGAATAAACAGTAAAAACGAAAAAAAAAACTAAAATCCAAATATTTAGCTGTTCACACTAACGATATGTTTGGTTTCAAAATATATTAAATCCGAGTTCTGTTAAATGTAGGGTGACTATAATTTAACATGTTTACATACAGGTTCATTTGAAATCAATGTCAGACAGCATTTCTGCTTAGCATTATGGCTGAAATAGACGTTATACTCGCAGCCGTGAGGGTCAAAATCTATTTTAATTGTATTTCTAAGGCCCGATGTCTCAAAAGGATTGTTGTAAGATCATTGCGTTGTCCCTCCGTCTGTTTGCCTGTGAAGACCCTTTTTTGAAACGACTTGCCGGTTTTTTTTTAATGTGTTCTTGAATATTGTTTTAAGGCTTGGTAGTAGTAGCATTTATTAATTCCGTCGTGAAGTGAGTTTGAGTCCTTTTCTTGTAAGTCACAACTGTTGGGATATTCCCTTCTCTTAAGATATGCATGAAGTATTGCTGCTTGTTGCCACGATTCCCCATCCATCTGAGAATACTGTTCACTGTTGTGCATCTTAGATAGTCAGTTTGCTAGATTTAATAACGACTACTAAGTAAAGCTTTATGTATGTTTAATACCAGGCCCCTCAGAAAGTATTGCGAAAAAAAGTTTTTATATATGGGAGACTGGCCAGTTATTATGTTTTTCGAAAATATGATTATTTATAAGTAAAAATAAGTAAGTTCCAATTTCAAAATTTCCCTCCACATTTTTTGCGAGTTAATTCAAAGTATTGTGTCTCACTGAAATATGGATCTGCGCCGGGAACATTTTAGAGCTATGATTTTATACGATTTCAAGTGTCGCCTGAAACCGGATGAATCGTACGATAGACTTCAAATGGCATTCATGGATGAAGGCCCTTCCAAGGCAACCGTGTATCGTTGGTATAACGAATTCAAGCGCGGTCGACCAACTTTGGGGGATGACGAAAGAAGCGGTCGCCCTTTGACGGCTGTTACCGAAGAAAACGTGCTAGCAGTGAAAAATTTAATCCAAGACAATAGGCGAATTACATATCAGGAGATTCAACACATATTGAAGATTGGATCGGGAAGCGTTCACGAGATTCTACACAGCCATCTTCGCGTGAGGAGGATAGTATCACGCTGGGTGCCGCACAACCTCACCGATGCTCAGAAGCAGGCCCGGGTGGAATGGTGCCGTGATATGCTTAACAAATTTGAAGCAGGCTCGTCTCGGCGTGTTTACGACATCGTTACAGGTGATGAGTCCTGGATTTATCAATACGACCCAGAAACCAAGCGCCAGTCGACTGTTTGGGTGTTTCAAAATGAGCCAACGCCTACCAAAGTGAAGCGATCTAGAAGCGGGGGTAAGATTTTGATCGCTAGCTTTTTTAATTTGACTGGCCACTTGGTATCAATTCCCTTACGGGATCAAAGAAGCATTAATGCCGAATGGTATACTTCCAAATGTTTGCCAGAAGTTTTCTCTGTTATAAGCAACAAGCGACCAAACACAGGGCTCCGCGGGCTACTGCTCCACCACGACAATGCACCTGCGCACACCGCACTCAAAACGAGGGACTTCCTGGACAGCACGCCAGTCAAACTCCTGGGTCACCCTCCTTACAGCCCTGATCTAGCACCGTGTGACTTCTTTTTATTCCCAAAAATAAAAAATCAGCTCAAAGGGATACAATTTTCGTCGCCGGAAGATGCGCTGGCTGGGTTCGAGCAGGCTGTAAACGAGGTGTCTGCGGCGGACTGGAAAAAGTGTTTTGAAAACTGGTTTAGGCGCATGAATCTTTGTATAGAGGCTGGTGGAAAGTACTTTGAAAAGATTTAATAAAAATATATGTACGTATAGAACAATTTTTTTTAGTTTCGCAAAACTTTCTGAGTGTCCCACGTATATGCGTTAGAGTAAGATATATAAAAAAGGTTTTGCACATTATCAAACTAGTTTGTAATACAGCGTCTTATAAACTTACCTCATTACTTAATTTAACAGACCATAGAGACAATATTATGTTAAAACCAAACTAATCGTCGGTATTTTCACTTAAAACATAAATGTTTGGTTACTATACACAAAAGTATCATCGCAGCCGTAACCACATGTTCCGTTTATGTTTTTTACAAGTTTTTCGTGCACTTTTTGCAGTGGACTCCGAAACGAAACTCTTACACATGTCAAATACTTAATTTCTTGAGGATTTATTACAGTATTAAGAATAAAAGCCACAGTTCATAAATAATAAGGCAAGACAGAAGGATAAGGAAGAGTGACTCCAACACCCTGCATTTTTAATCAAATTGTAATATAATAATTAATTAGTTTTGTTTCAGGAATAAGTTTTTAAGCGTTGCCCCACGGTATTTCTCCTGTATTTTAACTCACATACACAAACACCTTCTGTATGGTGTCGGACGTAAAGAACAGCACCATCCTATACCTTCCCGTCGGTGTCGTAAGAGGCGAGGGATTATAAGGGATTTGCCAGAGAATGGGCAGCAGCGTTTTCTGTGCTTTTGTAACAACCGTACTGCGATCGCCAACCCGCCTGCCAAGCGTGGCGATTATGGCAAAACCCCCGCTTATGTCAATGTGGCGTTGGGGAAGGCCTGTCCAGCAGTGGATGTCTTTTGGCTGAAATGATGATGATGATGACACAAACACCCAGACCCGGACTACCTGTAGCCCACACAAATATTTGTTCTCTGTGGGAATCGGACCCACGACCCTCAGCGCAGTAGGTAAACGCTCAGCCACTGCCGCCTGTGATGTTGTGAAACGATGATGCGGTCCAGGGCAGAGCACGCTTGCCTAGAATCCAAAATAAAAAAATAAAAAATCGAGATTGTAATGCCGGAAGTTGAATTCCACAAACTGGCAATTCGCACAATTTTTACAAGCAAAGCGCTTTGATCGAGACCATGCTATTTCAGCCATATAACGGAGACGCTTCGCTGTTTAAACTGTAACATGACAATTTGTAGTTCGTGTGTATTCGCCCTAACTTTGGCTCAAAGTACAGTCATGTGATATTGATTTAATACGGTTCCGTGTTATGGCTCAATTTGTCGCTCACTAAAACAGAAGCCGTATTTTGATGTTTTTGACGATGACTTTTAAAAGGACGTCTTGGAAATGGATTACATAAAACCAACTAAATAATACGAGTACCATTCTTAATCTTAATGCATCAGTGAGCAGGTGGCTGTGTTTTCGGCCAAGCATATTGGTTGTGTTTCAGCGACTCACTAAGAAGATAGAGCGATTCACAGACCCGGACTTGCTGCACGTGCCAATGAAGAAGAAAATCTGTCAGTTAAAAAAAATAGCATTGATTGAAAATTTTAAAAATAAAGTCAGTTCAGTTACGCAAACACCCTGATCTCCGCTTTCTGCATCCAGTCTGCCTGTGTCATGTGTTCCTCTAGCTGAAAATAAGGTCATATTTTTTCTTAAAATAAGGTCATAGGTTCATAGGTACTTAAATTTTTCATTAAATTCTAATAGCTTTTCCATGTCTCGATTATTACCTAACACTTAGCCGGGGAAACTATGAAACGAGCAAGAAAAACGTAGCGGAAACTTCGTAATTAGTTCTGCAGCAGGAAGTTGTTCCCTAACTTAAACATCAGTTTTTAGCAACGTTTGCTGGTGCTAAATTAAATAAAACTTAGCAGAAGAAAATATAGGAAAATGTGTTATTATTTTGATGACTTTCGAAAAAACTTCAACAACTGCTGTAATTTAGTTTTAAATGAATTAGAAAAAAAATGCTTAATCCAAATTAAAACAGCTCATGCATATTCAAAAAACCTTAAATGTACAAATAAAGCACGCCTGAATGTTTTTAAAAGTAAAAACCGGCCAAGTGCGAGTCTTACTCGCACACAGGGTTCCATAGCTCCAAACAATATAATAACAATATTTTGAACTGTCATTCATTAGTTACTAGTATTAGTTAGTAAACTTCCACACAACCGCAAAACTAAATTTGTTTTTTATAGTATGTTTATGAAAAACAAAGTTACTGCTGCAGTTTGATGAAAAAGTCCCATATCTCAAAAACTAAACGTCATATCTTATTGAAACCAATTTTCGTTTATAGTTTTTTTTACGTTCTACAATCCTAAATATTTTCAGAATTTTCCTCCTCTTACTTTAGAAATTAGAGGGACACACATTTTACCACTTTGGAAGTGGCTCTAGCGCAAACTATTCAGTTTAGAAAAAAATGATATTAGAAACATCAATATCATTTTTGAAGACCTATCCATAGATATCCCACACGTATGGGTTTGATGAAAAATTTTTTTTTGGTTTTCAGTTCTAAGTATGGGGACCCCCTTAATTTATTGTTTTTTTCCTATTTTTGTGTGAAAATCCTAATGCGGTTTAAAGAATACATCTACTTACCAAGTTTCAACAGTATAGTTCTTATAGTTTCGGAAATAAGTGGCTGTGACATACAGACGGACAGACAGACAGACAGACAGACAGACAGACAGACAGACAGACATGACGAATCTATAAGGGTTCCGTTTTTTGCCATTCGGCTACGGAACCCTAAAAAGATGTGTTGTACCGAGAGCAGCGGTGGTCCAGTGGTGGCAGCCCAGACTTACGAGCAGTAAGCCGTGGGTTCGAACCCAGGTAGGCGCATTACTTTGTGTAATTTATTTCATCACCGCTGCTCTCAAAAACGTTGAAGGAAAACATCGTGAGGAATCCGGCATGTACTAGAACTAAAAAATTGAAGACATGCGACATTTACCAACCCGCACTGGGCCCACTCCCTCTCATAGAGACGAGGCCTGTGTCCCAGTAGTGGGAACATTATAGGCTGATGATGATGATGGTGATGTACCGTTTAGTTCACAATATACGCGAGTTATCAATGGAGGGCGAGCGAGAGAGTAAATTTGCATCCAAGTCATGGTATCAATCATGGGACCATGACTTACACACAAATTCAGACTTTGGACCGCTACTGAGGAATCTAGGATTTAATTGTTAGGGATGCCTCAGAATTCCCTTATGTAGCTTTTTGGGAGTACTTTATTTTATGCTAGTTGGCTAATATTGTAATCTGCGCGACCGCTGCAGGGTTGCAACTATAAAAACCGTATTTGAACTTTAGAACAACTCAGCTGCGGTACTTTCATACAAGCCAAAAATCTTCATCATCATCATTTCAGCCGAAAGAGGTCCACTGCTGGACATAGGCTTCCCCCAAGTCGCCACATTGACATAACATGGGGGTTTTGCTATAATCGCAACGCTTGGCAGGCGGGTTGGCGATCGCAGTACGGTTGTCACAAAAGCACAGAGAACGCTGCTGCCCATTCTCTGGCAAGTCACTTAGTTGCCTCTTACGACACCCACGGGAAGATATGGGATAGTGCTATTATTTACGTCCGACACCATACAGATCAGCCTAAAAGCTTGGTTTGCCCTTATAAGAGTTTCTGAATAGTCGTCGCATGGGCTTGCCGTATTGTTGGCCCCTAGGCACGAAACTGAATTACTCATCAACCAGCAAAAGGCACACTTGAGTACATTACAAGCAACTATAAATATGCGAGACTCTGCAGCAAGCTAACCAGTAACACCACCCAGTCATGGGCCAAGTCAAACAAACTAAGCTTTAGGCTGAGCCGGTAAGCTGCTCTTATTCGCACAGTCCGACGTATACAACGGACGTCGTTTACTAAATGAACAAACAAGATTACTTATACGTGGTTGTGTAATTTTAGATGCAGAATGTGCTTGAAACTAGCTTAGTTTGGTTCGATAACTATCGTCGTCAAAGAGCGTTGTTATTGTCCGGTTTGAACGGTGAAGGTGGGTACTCTATGGACATTGCAGTCGTCAGTCCGCAAACAAAAAACGGGATATTTACCATGTTTACTATTCGTTTTGTGTTTCCGTTATTTTGGCGTTATTACCATCATCATCTGCCTAGCCTTTTCCCAAACTATCTTAGGGTCGGCTTCCAGTCTAACCGGATGCAGCTGAGTACCAGTATTTTACATGAAGCGACTGCCTATCTGACCAGTAACTGGGTAATACGATAATCCTTAGTAAGACTGGATACGTCAGACTTTTGGCTTCTGACTACTCGTAACGACTGTCAAAGATGTACAATGATGGCCGGGACCAACGGCTTTCCGAGGCACGGAAAGTACGTTAAGAGCGTTGGCGCTATTTACCAATAGATATAATTCATAATTTCGTATTATGACTGACTGTGGTCATATATAATAATGGAATTTTAAAGATGCACATAATTATAGTATTATACTTGTAGTAACATAACATCACATCATGTCTGTCATCGCGTAAGAGTTAAGCAAAGGTACACAGTAGTCATTTTTGTAGAAAAACTATTGGCAGCCAATTACGTCAAACAGTCCATAACACTCAATTTCCTTAAACACCTGAAAATGCCAACAATATTACCACAAGCGTTGTATTTTTTTCCTTCTCTTCCTATATATAGAAGTCATACAATAATATCAGCACCTCGTATCCGGCCCATAAAACTGCTAATGTATTCGTTTGTGAACGCACCATTTACTGTTATGAACGCGGTTTCCTTGCCTTACGCCATAATTATTTATCCCGAACTACGTTGCACATACGGGGAAACAAAGTTATGGTGCTGCTCGTAAAATGTTGTTTTGTAAGTTGGCAGGTATAATTATTATATCAATACTTCTTCAAAAGGTAAGGGCAGTTATAGACCTTTGAATTAAGATACAATGGGACACTATGAATAACCTATTATTATGCTACCCGCAGAGGGTCAATATAAAATAAAATTAAAAATTGCCTTTATTCTACCACAAATATTTCTTCCTATTACATAAAAAAAACTAAATATTAAGGTAAAAATCGACATTCATATATAATTCATAAATCCATGCATTATTTTCAATTAATTAAAACTAAGAATAACAATACATTATAAAAGACATTTTGTAAATAAATAAAATTAGGAATCACAATTAATAAATTAAAATAGAATTGAATTTCCTCGTTTTAGATTATTATAATTATTTGTTAAAAGGGGGGATGCAGAAGGTCAATACGCATTAATAATTTGTCTTAATACTCGTAGGCATCTCATGGAGGCCAATCTCATCAGAAGCTAAGTATGCAGGAAATGTTTTTTTATAGTGCACAAGTATGTGCGTATACACAGGTGCACTCTGTCTTCCCTTTTTATCATTATCCGATGGGATGTTAATCCGACACCACCAGTGGAAGATCCGATGTAGGACCATCCGAAGCATTGAGAAATCGTACATTCACACAGCCAACTTACAAACATCGGGCTGCCACTGTGGAATTCTTACACAGTAGCCAATTTATTGATACAAAAACTTGATTAGTAGGTATTTTAAGTGAGTCTAAGGGATTGTAAAAAAAACGGGTTGTACTCCGGGAGTGCCGGCAGAAGTTAAAACTTGAACATTAACGTTGTGCATTTTTGATATTTTGGAATGGTTAGGGAATAATTTTGCACGAATCGCTTTAATTATCAGTGTAAAAGTACCACCATTTATGTGGTAAAATACAATATTCATTTATTGCGCTATCGTACACAAACATGACAATTTATATTACATTAAAAATTTAACACTTCAGAACTATTTCAATCCGTCTTACGAATTTTACCTCTTTGGACAAACCGAAGGTTTTGTTTGTGCATAGGATAATTAACCAGTTTTGGAAACCCAAACTCAATGACAGATGTCATACAGTTCAAATTCCTTCGCAAACTACGTGACCTGACAGTCACATGTCCTGACACGAGTTTAACATTTTTTACCCCTCACAATAGTGCACAACGCATCTAAAGAAGTTTTCACTTCAAAAAACATCACCGATTTAAACTACAAGCATTTTCAACCGCAAAAGTAACTTTGTGATACGGCCAAGAAATCGTAGCGAAGTTGAAATGCCCTGCGGAACGGGATCACGTATTTTTGGCACAAAAACAAATGAGTGCAGTTAAATTTTAAATGCATTGTAAATTTTTGTAAATGCACTTCCCACTACTGCTATGATCTTTATTTCTGTTCTGAAGGGTATTATTTGTGGTATTATTGATATGCATGTAGTTATTTGAGTGCTTTTGTTAAACTGAAAGCTTTTACAAGCTTTCAGTTTATTTCGACTGTGTTGGCCTTGATTCTTTTTTGTTGGTGTACTACACGGGTTGGAAACAGTGCCAGATTTTTCCATTTCGCCGTGACTACGGATAGTGCCCGAAGCATTTTGACAAACCAATTACAAGGACAGTTATCTCTGTTTGCCAGTTTTCCCGGGGAATAAAATAGCTGTCACAAGTGATGATACTACGTCAACGTAGATACGCTATAGGTTAAGCTCCGGATGTGGAGGTCCAGTTTTTCAACCCTTTTTTGGATAGCTCCTGCCTCAATAAGAGCAGTTGAGTAAAGACTAAGCGTAGGTAGACTTCACGTAAACAATACTGTGTACTTACAGATATACCTGTCCAGATTGTCCCGCCATCTCCCGCGAGGTCTACCGCGTCGCCTTCTGGCTGGGTCAGGGGTCCACATCCACAACCAGTAGTCCAAATTGACCCTGGAATAAAGGATTTGGAAGTCATAGGGCCTTTGCCCAATAGTGGGATGACACAGGCTAACAGTTACCGATATACCTTGGCACGCAACCAAATACCATCAGAAAAACGTGCTTTTAAATTACCACCCGTTATAATCTATGTTTATGTCTATGTTATGTTTCTTTGTTTGCTTGAACTCGCTTATCTGAGGAACAACTGGTCTGATTTGAAAATTCTTTCAGTATTAGATACCCCATTTATCGAAGAAGACTAAAGGCTATTTATCATCATGCTACGACCAATAGGAGAAGAGCATCAATATTTTTTTTTTGCAAAAACGGGGAAAATGTGACGCAGACGAAGTTGCGCGGGACAGCTAGTTCAGAATAATTCCAGCCAAACACTACATGGTACTTCCTAAGGATATTATTAACGTTCACACTAGTGATATAGTTTCCCTAATATTAAGTTTTCGGGAGTCATAAAGGACAATTGCTATGTTCGGATCGTGCAAATTGTTAGAATTTGGGCAAAGGTTGCGGGTGTTCATGTTCGATGGGTATCTTGGCTTTTATGGACTGTCGTGGTGTTTAATGTTATTATGGGACGTGAGATCAGGTGGTAGTTATGATTTTTATAGCAGCACCTTTTACCCTGTTACTTTTAATACGGATAAACGTGTTTTTTTTTTGTTGTTTGTGGCAAGTAATTTTAGTAAATATAGAACGCCAAAGTCATTCATGGGATCATGAAAATGAGCTCGTGGCTAAATAGTAACAGCCACACGGGTCGATCTTCAAGATTAAGCCGCGCTTGCCAAGGTAGGTCTGTGGATGTGTTACCATCATTATATGCCGAGTTTTTTCCATGCTTCGGAAAACACGCTAATCCGTTGGCCCAGCCGTCATTTCTAGACTTTGACCGTCGTTTTAGGTAGGCTGTGGCCTAAAACTCTAACAACTAGTCTTACCAAGGGATACCGTATTACCCAGTACCTACTAGCTGAGAGCAGCGGTGGCCCAGTGGTGGCAGCCCCGACTTACGAACAGTAAGTCGTAGGTTCGAACCCAGGCAGGCGCATTACTTTGTGTAATTTATTTCTTCACCGCTGCTCTCAAAACGGTGAAGGAAAACATCGTGAGGAAACCGGCATGTACTAGAACTAAAAATTCGAAGACATGTGACATCTACCAACCCGCACTGGGCCCGCGTGGTGGATTAAAGCCCACTCCCTCTCGTTGAGAGGAGGCCTGTGTCCCTGCAGTGGGAACATTATAGGCTGATGACGATGACGACTAGCTGGGTTGTGAAGGTCTGATAGGCAGTCGCTTCATGAAAAATACTGGTATTCTGCTGCATCTGGTTAGACTGGAATCCGACCCCAATAAAGATGGCAAAAGGCTAGGCAGATGATGACACCATTTTATCAATAAAGGTCCGCTGTCCACAGTCCGGTCCGAACTCCAGTCCACTCGGTTGTACTTTACATGCATGTTGCGACAGTGACTGCGGAAAAAACAAATGAAAGAAATTGCCAAGCGCATGCAACCCGTCACCAAGAGACTAAGCGACGTGACGGTACTCACGCAAAGAAAACAAATGCAACACGCCCTCGAGGTCATGAACGGTAAAAGACTACTAACTTTACGATAAAAGCAAAAATACAATATCAATTAACTAACACCGTTAACGAGAAATCAATAAAAATACTTCTCAATAAGTGTGAAACTGAAAAGTTTACAACTGTGCCGTGTTTAGTTGATTGTGCAGTTTTACAGTGTAGCTGCAATTCATACAATGTTACATGGACGGGGTCCAACTGTTATCGCCCTGTATATTGTTTTCGTTTATAGGAACGAGCTATACAACTTTTATGATCAAAATTATATTTCAACGCAAAAATGTACACATAACAAAATTAGTAGTAGGTATTTGGTTTAGCGATCAACCAGCCAAAAATCTGGCAACTCTATTCAAAGCACTGAGATTTTTTAAAAAAAAACCGTAGTTTTGAAATATTTAATTTTGTTGAAAATTATCAAAGAACCATCACTTTCAACGAAATCTTTGCTTACTCAATAGTTAATATTACATTAGCAATACATCAATCTTATCTGGCCTTTGAACACATAGATCTATAAATATTTTTTCTAAGATCAGACTTCAACATTATCAAATAAATCATCTACAGTGCAATCCTTTACTATCTTTGGATTGTTAACTGCGAAACATAACTTTGATTTATTTATCTATGAATTGTTTACTATCAAATAGCAATAGCACATTCTAATGTAAAACCAAACATTTGATTCTTGAGATCTAAACGCGTTATCAAGCAGTTTTATGGTTGATAACCTTTTGCAAGAGGTCGTAGGTCATGGCTCTGAAGAATGTCGTTTGAGTTTAGCATCTTGGTGAAAGGATTGGTCAGCCATATTTTGTGTAACCAAGTGCTAGCTGTCCATGGTGCGCCGAGCATTTGGAATCGCAGTATGATTATTTTATTACCACTTAGGGATGGACACATATTTGTTTCGATAACTATACCATTTTAATAATTTTGTCTCGCTCATATAAACGGAACTCGAATTTATCGTTCCATACGGGAAATGCAAGCTAGGTTTATGACCTAAATGGTAGTACAGTTAGGATACTGCTTACGATTTGAATCTTTATCTAAAACCAAATATTACATTCATAAATCTTCACCCATCTGTACCAAATTAAAGAACATTCAGAATTTAACAATCGTAAAAATATCTCGATTTATTCTCACTTTATATGATGGTTTGACAGATAGTGTTGGGTACATTGTGCAAATCCACCCTCATCACATTCACTTGTTACATCGCACTCCCATTCGAAAATGAACCTTATATCTTTATGGTCACGGAGGTTAGGATTGAAATCTGCAGTTTCAAGGCCGCAATGCAAAGTTTGCATTGCGATAGTTGGTATTCCAACCACGTACGGTTAGCATAGCCCCAGAATAGATATCTACTAAAATTATACGACCCTCTCGATGCCAATAAAGCCTGATTTATATAAAATACTTGCAAATCCAGTTGGAATTTTCGAAAATTTTCCCCTTTATCTCCTATGTTGATCGGTTTACTCTTTCGTCTTGTTTGTGACGAAGAATACATTCAAGATTGAAACATTTTGTTTGAGCGATAGCAAAGCACAGTGGATCAGCGGCGAACAAAACTTATTTAACTTTTACATGAGTTTTTCTCGTGAATCTGTAACTGAAATCGGATAGAAACTGATTTTATTGGAAATATTTTAATATCTTGAAGCTGCTGCAGTCTTATTTTCAATTCCAATTTTCCTCTTATATTTATAAACTTAATTTGAACCAAGATCTAAAGTGAAAATTAACCGGTGGAGCTCACTTAATTATGTTATAGTGAGTAACATTTTCATCTTCTTGTATATATTTAGGTCTTATTTTAATTCGCTAGTTTACTTTGTGTGTAGTTTAGCCAATAAAATGTATTTTCTTTCTTTCAAATAAATAACTACTCATATCAAACTTACTTTTATTTTTGTATGTACTATTTCATGGAAGCAGTCACCACACTTGCTTACGCCAAAAGTGAGCTCTCTCGGCCAAGTCCTCCTATAAAAACTATCCCTTCCCGCATAAAAAAAGACGGTTGAGCAGTGTTGCCTTTTATCAAACATAAGAAAGAATAACTAAAACCTTTAATACCCTACTCTACTAATCATATGACCGGTGGCCTCATTAAATTACGTCTACGCATACGTTGTTGTTTCTCTAAGGTATGTACAGTCACAGACAGTGTAAGGGATGTACAGTGTGTAAGGTATGTACGTGTAGTCTGCAAAGGAGATAAGTAACCAGTTTCTCATACTAGTAGTATTAGAATCTGGTTACTTATCTCCTTTGCAGACTGTACATGCTATAACTTAGGGGTCATCAAAATATCAAAACTAATACTAATATTATCCTAGCCGTCAGAAATAATTCAAATCGCGGTGACCCACAATACTGTATAAGGATCCAAAAACCAAAGGCTTGCTTGCAAGACAATATTAGCTACCTTTGTCACAAATATGTGGCTGGTACTATTATCAATATTATAATAATATCAGAAATACACTGATCTATGTTCGAGGAAAATGCTAATACGGTGATGTCAATTTTATGGTCATTTCTCAGAATATGGGGAAATAATATTTCCGTAAAGTGGCACGTGTCTTTTCACTTAGTAGGGTAAATGCCAAAGTTCTAAATGTCAAAGGTCATGGCACCCCCCCTCCCCAAATTCTTATTAAATTATAAACTTCTTGCTTAATAGTAATAACAATTATGCAACAATATTCTCATCTCTTTAAGAATGAACAAAAAGAACCTAACATCCGTAGAGGAAACAGGCTGCTTACATTTTGAAGTTCTCTTTTCTCGCTCTTGCATTATATTTGGACGAAGAGCCAGGGGGGCGGGGCGTCATGACTCTCTCTCTCATTTGCGCAAAAGTTGACAAAATTGCTCGTATTCTCATTTCTGTCTAAATGAACCGAAGTAATGCAAGAAAAAGCGCCCGCCAACAAAGAGAAAGCCCATCGGTGAGGCTACCCTCTGCCCAGATGCCGGAGAGACTCAGCCCTCAGAGGCCCTCTCCCTGGACCACGCTAAACCACCAGAAAGCCTTCCCGGCTCTCAGTAAAGCAAAGTCCAGCCCCATCCCCGGGCTATCAGATGCCCCTGTCCCCACTCCCGCGGCCCAGGCAAGCGCACCGGCGCCCGCTCGTCCCACGCCACCCGGCCCCGCGGCCGTGGACCCCTCTCATAACGTAATTTTAGAATCGCTAGCAGAGTTAGTCACCCCCGAAGCAGACCGCATGGCGGCTGATCTCAGGGCGGCTAACACTGGTGGCGATAAACTTAAAATTATCCTCAAGTCCCTACTCAAGTTAGGCGACCTCCTCCGCAACCTTAACCTCGACTAACTCCAATGGATAATACGAGATTAACGTGCACCAAACCCCGATCCCTAAAATTAGGGTACTTTAATGCCAATGGCATTAGAGGCCAGCGTGATGAGATCGCCACCTTCCTCCGCGACCATCAAATTGATATCCTCCTCGTACAGGAGACCTTCCTCAAGCCCAGTCACCGCGATCCGAGAATTGCCAACTATCGCATAGTTCGCAACGATCGGTCACGTTGCCACAAGGGCGGGACTCTAATCTATTATAGAAAAGAACTGCATTGCATCCCCTTAGATCCCCCTCCCATGGAGTCTCTACTCGAGACCTCAGTGTGTCGACTAGGCATGACCGGCCATCAACCGATCACTATCGCCTCTGCGTACATCCCTCCCGGCGGCACGTCCGAGGAGCACAATCTGTTCACCAAAGACCTTGCCGTCCTCTTCGGCTTGAGCGACTCCGTCATCATAGCGGGTGACCTCAACGCCAAACACCCCGCCTGGAACAGCACGACGACCTCTGCCAGAGGACGTCACTTGTATAACCTGGGCGAGTCCCTCAACTTCGATCCCATCGCTCCTATGGAGCACACCCACTATCCCCACGACCCCGACCAACGTTCGGACGTTCTCGACATAGCGCTTCTCAAGAATGTCAACCTTAAGTTGCATTCCATCGAGACTTTACATGAGCTTAACTCAGATCATCGACCAGTGCTCATGCACTTAGTTCCTCGCTCGGGTCCTTCTGACCCCAGCCAGCCCCCGCCGACCCAAGTGATAACCGACTGGAGGAAAGTCAGCGAAAAGCTGAAATCCACCACGTCGCCTCACCTGGAGGCCATCCCCGACCACATAGTCTCAGTCGCAGACACGACGGCCGCCATCAACTCGTTTACAGAACACGTGCAATCCGTACTGAAGGACTGCTCACGGGAAGTCCCAGCAATGAGCGATCAACGCTGGATACTACCCGCTGACATACGTGAACTGATAAACGAAAAGAACGCGGCCATCCGTGCCTACAGCAGCTTTCCCTGCGAGGCAAACAAAGCCCACATGCGTAATTTACAGAGTGCTGTAAAGGATCGCACCAGTGAGTTTCGTAATAATCAATGGGAAAAAACGCTAGGCGAACTCGAGCCTACCCACCTAGCCTTCTGGCAGCTGCAACGCAAGATGCGCTCCACCGAAGAAGCTTCGACGCCTCCCCTCACCCGTCCCGATAAGAGCGTCGCATTCGACGACTCTGAGAAGGCCGAATGCCTAGCCGACAGCCTGGAGTCCCAGTGCTCCCCCAGCTTGCAACCAGTAGACAAGCGACATCTCGATGAGGTGAACGCATTCGTCGAACGTAAAGCCGCCCTGCCCCCCGAAGAAGACCCTGATGATCCTCTGCCTCCGGTCACAGCTGACGAAGTGCAAGACATCATTAACAAACTTCAACCGCGGAAAGCACCCGGCTCCGACGGAATCACCAATAGGGTGTTCAAACTCCTCCCCGCTCAGCTCGTCGTGTTATTGGCGGCCATCTTTAATGGCGCCCTGAGCAACAACGCGTTTCCCCAAATATGGAAAGAGGCCACTGTCATCGGTTTCGCCAAGCCAGGCAAACCCAAGTCTGAGCCTTCGAGCTACAGACCTATCAGTCTCCTGAATGCACTCGGTAAAATCTACGAGAGACTTATGTATAAGCGACTCAAAGACTTCGCCGAGGCTAAGAGTCTCATCCCCAACGAACAGTTCGGCTTCAGGACCGGACACTCTTGCATTCAACAGGCCCACCGTATCGTAGAACACTTGAGCGCTGGCTTCCAGCGTGGAGCGATGACGGGTGTGTTGTTTTTCGACATAGCAAAGGCATTCGACAAAGTCTGGCACAACGGCTTATTATATAAGCTGTACAAACTGGGAGTGCCGGACCGTCTCGTGCTCATCTTACGAGACTTTTTGTCGGATCGCACCTTCCGCTATCGCATCGGGAAGGCACTGTCCTCCCCCCACCCCATTAGAGCCGGAGTCCCTCAGGGCTCCCCGCTCTCTCCCCTTATCTTTACGCTGTTCACCAGTGACATCCCCAAGAGCAAGAAGGCACAGCTAGCCCTGTTCGCGGACGACACGGCCATCTATTACACTGGCTATAGTCACGACGCTATTTACAGCACCCTCCAAACCTCAGCCAACGTCCTAGGCGCTTGGTTCCGGAAATGGAGAATCGAGGTGAACCCCGACAAGAGTCAGGCAGTTCTTTTCTTTAAACCGCGTAAAAATAAGCCACTCGCGCTCAGCCCGATCACTATGTATGGTAAGCCTATCCCTTGGGAGAAGCAAGCCAAATACTTAGGAGTCTTACTTGACAACCACCTGTCTTTCGCGGCGCACATCAAAGCAGCTCGCGACCGAGCTGCCTTTGCTATGGGTAGGCTTCATTTCATGATCTCGGCAAAAAGCAAATTGTCACTCAAGTGCAAGTTGCGCCTTTATACCGCGGTGATCCGCCCCATTATGACGTACGCTTGCGTCGTGTACGCTCACACCAAGCCTAAATACATCCATAGGATGCAAACCTTGCAGAACCGGTTCTTACGTAGAGTCACGGGAGCCCCTTTTTATGTCCGTAACGACCGTCTACACGTAGACCTTAGAATGCCCACCGTCCTTCAGTTTATGAAACGTCTTTCGAAGCGTTTCTTCGATAACGCCAGTAAACACCGTAATCCCCTGATCGCAGCGGCCGCCCGTTACGAACCCTCGCGCATTAGCACAGTACGCCGTCCTCGGCATACTCTCGTCACTCCCGATGATGCTATCACCCTCCTCCAGGAGAGTAGCAAAGAGACTAGCACTCTTAAAAAGTTCAGACACAAACCGCCGTCTTTCCGACCTCGCCGTCGAGGTCCGTCGCGACGTCCCGGTCCATGCCCTCCCCGACCCTCGCTCGAGCCAGCCCGCGATGCTGTGCCAGTAGCTTTAAATCAGCCCCTAAATAATGATATCAGTCAGATCCAGCCTGTCCCCATGCAGTCCTCCCCCAGCGACGCCCTGAGCCGAGGCTCGTACCCCACAGGGGGTGCCCTCAGCGTACAGTCGCTTAGTTTGTAAGTTTTTATGCCCTGGCTGGAGGCCTTACTCTTAAGGCACCCACAGGATAGTCCGGTTAAGCAGACGACAACCTCCTAGGTTGAACTGCGAGATGCCATTCATAAAAAAAAAAAAAAAAAAAGTAATGCAAGTAGATTTGCATTGTTTTTTCAATTCTGCATATAATTTCACGGAGTTCTTTCTATTCGTATTCCTGTATGGATTTTATTAGTAAAAATTACTTAATTTATCCGAGCAGGGATGCAAACAATATCGAATTCGCTCTTGAATTCTCTTTGATCTCAAAAGTTGCATTAGTCGTCTAAGTACCTTCATAAGTCCTGTATCAATCAATGGTCAAAAGGAAATCTAACCTAACCGATGTAGAGCTAAAATTTTGAGCTCGCTTTGCTCGCTCCGACATTCTGCGTATGATTCTGCTTTTCATTTTTTGTTTATAAAACTAATACGTTATCTGTAGTAGTAATCTCGAAACTTGAAAATCTTACTTATCACAGTGGCAGGGCCGTAGGCAGGTTTTAAACACCTAAACCTCAAACCCTGAAATCTCGGACAACTATAAAGAAATCATCCAATCCGAGGTGAAATGTTACATTTTTCTCGTTCGCTTCTCTCGTTATTAATACATTCTATACTTTCTGAACTCTGCATAACATGGCCGAGTTCTGCCTATTCTCATGTCAGTATAAATAAAGAAAAATAACCTTAAGTTATCCAAGGAGAGGTGCTAAAATTTTCTAGCTTTGCTCGCGCTTTGCTCGCTAATGCATCCTGTACTTTTTCAATTCCGCAAATAAGTTGACAGAGGTCCTCCCTGAAATAAAGTTGTCGGTGCCCATAATATAACATTTTCAAAAATTGTACCTAATAGTGTTTAAGCCCAAATACTTGAGGCTTAATCAAAACCTAAAATAACAGTTGCAGCTTGCATGTGATGTGTAAAGCCACCGGCGCACGTAACTCTTCGATAGCGACGCCTCGAGCCTCTTCGCGTCTATTCGGACTACCCATACATCCGTTTCGCGCGGACGAGCGGTGTGGAGTGCGAATGCGCCTTACTTGATATCTACTGGTTTATGATTCTCTTATAAAGAAGTTTCCGAGACAGTAGAGCGAGTATCTAAACTAATATTATAAATATAATAAAGAGGAAAGATGGATGAAATGGCGGCAGGTCACGGGAACTATCTGCGACTCCCGCATTCCCCTTAAACTGAGACCAGCTGTCTTGTATGGATCAGAATGTTGGGCCAGAAAAGGGATGAATGTAAGGCATTTCCATGTGGCTGAGATGAGAATGCTAAGGGGGATGTGTGGTGTTACGCGAATGGATAGAATAAGGAATGAGTACATTAGAGGAAGTCTGAAAGTAGCGCCGGTGACTGAAAAGATGCGTGGTAATCGGCTGTCGTGGTATGGGCATGTGATGCGGAGGAATGAGGAAAATTTCGTGAGAAAAGTTTTGAGTATGAATGTGGATGGGTATAAGGGTAGAGAAAGACCAAAGAAACGATGGATGGACTGTGTGAAGGATGATATGGTAAGAAAGGAGGTATCTCATGAGATGACAAGTAATAGAGAAGTATGGAAGAAGGGGACCTGCAGCGCTGACCCCAAATAAATTGGGATAAGGGCAAGAGAATGATGATGAAAGAGGAAAGATTTGATTGTTTGTTTGTTTGATTGTTTGAATAGGCTCCGAAACTATTAGTCCGATTTGAAAAAATATTTCAGTGGTATATAGCCCATTTATTGAGAAAGGCTATAGGCTATATATCATCACGCTACGACCAATAGGAGTTGAGCAGCAATGAAAAATTTTGAGAAAACGGGGAAAATGTGACGCAAACGAAGTAGCGCCGGACAGCTATTTTTAATCATATACCGCAGTGTCTCAAGACGAAAGTCTATGACCAGTGTGTGTTGCCAGTGATTACATACGGGACCGAAACGTGGCCGCTCACAATGGGCCTCATCAGAAGGCTCAAAGTCACCCAAAGGGCAATGGAGAGAGCTATGCTCGGAGTTTCCTTGCGTGATCAAATCAGAAATGAGGACATCCGCAAGAGAACCAAGGTTACCGACGTAGCCCGAAGAATTGCCAAACTTAAGTGGCAGTGGGCAGGGCACATTGCTCGCAGAACAGATGGCCGATGGGGCCGAAAAGTTCTGGAATGGCGACCGCGAACCGGGAGACGAAGCGTTGGAAGGCCTCCCACTAGGTGGACCAATGACCTGGTGAAGGTTTCGGGGATCCGCTGGATGCAAGTCGCACGGGACCGATCAATGTGGCGACACTTGGGGGAGGCCTATGTCCAGCAGTGGACGTCTTTCGGCTGAAATGATGAATGATGATGACCATGACGATTAAAATATTTAAATACTTAACCAATATAAAGACTAAACCAATCCAGAGCATGACAATATTCTGCAGTTTAATAGCACACAAACCGAATCCCACACTAAAGTCTCATTCACACAATAGCGAACTTAGAACAATGAATATCAGGAGTTAGGTACAACTTAGTTGAAAGAGGCTAACAGGAATATTAATAAAGTTTCACACATTAATACGCACATAAATCGCTCCTGTGAATATCACTTTTTGCATAAAGTACTGTTGGCGAAGAGTTATTATGTTCTCGTATGTCTGCAAGGGCTTTTATTAAACCTCAAAGTAGTACATTTCTTCTCGTAACAAGACTTGCGTATGAATGAAAAGAAAGTTTAAGTTTAAAGTAACACAATTGAGATTGCGGAGCCGACAGCTCAAGAAGCAGAAGATTAAAAAAAAAATACTTTAGCCAAATTCAAACATCTAACCTCTCATCCTCTCCTCCCAAACTCGGTGTGTTTTGTATCTGACCAGACGATCGAGTGAGCAAAGTCTCCCCCTACTCCTTCATATTTGAACGCTACCGAAGCCGCGATCAATGTGACGACGGATTGGGCCATAAAGGTAATCATCTACGCGAAGAAACCAAAGAAGAACCGGATGCCAGCTATTACCATTATCTGCCTAGCCTTTTCCCAAACTATGTTGGGATCGGCATCCAGTCTAACCGGATGCAGCTGAGTGCCATTATTTTACATGAAGCGACTGCCTATCTGACCTCCACATCCCAGTTACTGGGTAATACGATACGCCTTGGTAAGTCTAGTCTTACCTTCGGCTTCTGTCTACTCGTAACGACTGCCAAAGATCTACAAATGACAGCCGGGACCAACGGCTTAACGTGATTTCCGAGGCACGGAGGAAACTCGATATGTAATTATGGTCACCCATCCACGGACCAACTTCGGCAAGCACGGCTTAACCTTAAAGACCAACCCGTGCGGCTGTTATTATTTAGCCACGAGCTCCGGATGCCAGCTATCTCGTTTTGAAACAGTACCGTGATCACAAACACGCAACGATAAAATTTTCACTGCCACAATCAGCCAACTGTGTGTCCAAAACGTAACAAGCCCAACAATAACCAATCGCCTCTAAACTTTCAAAGTTGTCAAATGCCATAGCGATTGCCAATAGCAACCAGTTGCTTATGTCATGGCATCTCTCATTCCCCTCGCACTTCACAATGCAACACAAAGCTGAACACTTTCTGATCCGTCGACGGGCTTACGTTTTCTATTTTATGAACATCCCCATTGATACGTGTGGGGTCTGCGAAAAGCAATCTTCTGTGTTGACTTTTAGGGTTGCAATTCAATTCCAGTTGTGTGTGTGTTGAAATGCGTTACAAAGCTTTTGAGGTGCGGGTATGCTGTTGAGCGGGCGCGTAGCGATTTTGTAATACAGCGAGACTAGATGAATTACTGAAAAAAAACTGATTGCACTTACGCTACGGTTGAAATAATTCACTATCGATATTTAACAGTTTGCAGAAGAAGATGGAATAGTGAAAATTTTACCAAGAAGATTCCAGAAGAGGCTTTTGATTAACCATTTTCCTCTAGAAAATCATCTGTACTAGGTACTACTTTAATAATTTCTAAGCCTACGTCAATTTCCACTCGTCTTTGTTGACGGTGACCCTATCTCATCCCTAACCACTTGGCCTCGAGGTCAAGTGACAGGCATAATACGACATAGACTGCGGAATAAACAAATGAAAGCAATTGTTTAGAGTTGCCCGCTACGTGACTTGCGATGGGTCGATACTCAAGTGAAGGAAGCAAAATGAGAAGCGTGAGTACCTTCTCCCAAGTGACAATTGGCTGATTTTGTGAACGACACTCAACATATCCACCAAGCCATCCCCTTTTCACTTTAATTTGTCCCCTACTTATCAACTGCCTGCCTTTTCCCAAACTATCTTGGGGTCGGTCCAGTCTAACCGGATGCAGCTGAGTACCAGTATTTTACATGAAGCGACTGTTTATCTGCCCCCCATAACCTAGTAACTGGGTAATACGATACCCCTTGGTAAGACTGGATGTCAGACTTTTGGCTTCTGACTACAAAGATCTACAAATGACAGCCGGAACCAACGGCTTAACGTGCTTTCCAAGGCATGGAGGAAACTCGGTAATTGTCACACATCCACGGACCAACCTTGGCAAGCACGGCTCATCCTTAAAGATCGCCCGTGCGGCTGTTATTATTTAGCCACGAGCGTCCCTACTAACTACTTTAATCTACGCCCGCTCCGCTCGCCACGAGGCGCAGCCTCATAACATTGACAGTTTGAGATCAAGTATGATAGCAATTTCCTAGACGCATCGAGTTTTAATATAAACGTTGTATCGAAAAGGGATGTAGTTGGACCAAAGAGTTGGAGCGCAGATGCGAAAGGGTTTTGGAGGTCATGGCATACTTTGTTTTTATTCTGATTTGTCGAACTTTTTGGTGGGAGCGGGAGTAGGAATTTGTTATGTTTAGGGGATTTGTAAACAAAACTTAAGCATAGTCAGCCTATAATGTTTACACTGTTGCGACATAGGTCTAAAAATTAAATGGTGCATAGTTTATTTTTTGGAGTTTCAATGCGGATTTACCAATGAAACTAAACGAGATCAGCACATCTAAATATGTGTTGGAGAACCGTCAGCGTAAATTTTCGATAGCAGTTATGATGCAGCCTGCTATTGAATGCAACTTTTTACATTGATTTATTGAATACAAACAAATATAAAAAGACAGAAGTTCAATGATAAAACGAAGAACAAGATAATCTAAGGTAATCTCATTGTGATAACTGCAGCAGATAAGACCGAACAAGAAGTCTTTTTCTGATAGAACAATGGAAACTTCGTCTGTAAGGATGACTGAATAAACTGATTGATCTTAATTGCCTATAATGTTACTGTTACATACAAAGCTCCCATACACTATGTATCCGTGTGAACACATACATTCTTTACCACGCGTTCAGATTCTCAGAACGTTCGATACTAAGACGAATAAAAACATAGACTACAAAGTAATGTCTCATCTGAATGCAACAGTTAGTTGATCTTTTCCGTGCGGTTAACAATAGGAGTTCGTTCTGCAGATGTGTTTACATGCAGTCTTGATACTTTCGTACATTGCAGTTTATTTTATGTTCACTTTGGAAAATATGTTTGTAGTTTAAACTGTATTGAAGATTGAGTAGGTAATGTTATTTTCAAGTGATTGAAGATATACAGAATACCTCAAATAAATAGAGTAGAGTTTAGCTTGATTTCGACGGCACTATTGGCCCCGTGGTTGAGCGATCAATTGCTGCGCTGCGTGTCGCGGGTTCGATCCCCGCACGGAACAAATATTTGTATGGCCTACACATAGTTGTTCCGACTCCGACTGTTAGTGTATGTGAGTTTAAATGTTTGTAAACGCACCCACTATACAGGAGAAATTCCTAGTGTGAGGCAACGTTTTAAAAAACTTGTCAAAAAGACAATCGTTGAAATTAACCTTTTTTTTAATTAGGCGAAGATCCTACTCACATTTTCTTGAAAAACAAAAACATTCCTTTACCCGTTGGCTAAAGCAAGATGAAACAGTCATCAATCATCATCGTTTGCCTTGCCATAACACAACAATATTAGGGTCAACCTTTAGTCTAAGCTCATCTTCATCATCATCATCTTCTGCCTATATTGTTCTCACTGGCTTGGTTTGAGAGGGAGTAGACTGTTATCCACCACGCGAGCCCAGTGCGGGTTGGTAGATGTCACATGTCTCCAAATTTTTAGTTCTAGGACATGCCGGTTTCCTCACGATGTTTTCCTGGACCGTTTTTGCGGGCAGCGGTGACGAAATAAATTACACAAAGTACCTAATGCGCCTGCCTGGGTTCGAACACACCGCTATTCTAACCTGATGCAGCGGAATACCAGAATCTTACTGGCAATTTCAAACAAAACAGTATAAGTATCAAAACCGTTTATTCCACTCACAGTAGATAGAGCACGGCGCTCGCCATACTGCCAATAACGCATTGTGATAGAGAAGCTTTAAAGTGAGCGTATGACGATACTTTCTGTTACTAAGTTACATTCACTGTTCAAGGTACGATATTGTAGTGGTTCTTGAATGAGTGATGGGGTCATAGCAATATTAAATTTATTAGGTTATGATATAAAGACTGCTTCCTTGGTTTAGTGGCTGCGATCGCGAATACTGAACATGAGGTTATGGGTTCGCTACCCGGGTCGGGCATTTTGTTAATGGGTATTTCGGTTAGGATTTTTTCAGCATTGGCAACTACACAGTCTGAATGTGCCCGGTTGATGGCAATAGACTTCTTCTTCTTAGCGTGTCGACGGCAAATCACTAAATATATTTTGCCCAAAACTCAGCCAAGCGAACTCCGCTAGCTGATGCAGTCATAAAATCCTCAAGTGCGCAGACTCACTTCCTATAACATAGGTCTTAAACATAACTGGTGCATATTTCGCGGGCGGTGGCCCAGTGTCGGCAGCCCCGACTTACGAGCAGTAAGCCGTGGGTTCGAAACCAGGCAGGCGCATTACTTTGTGTATGTTATTTCATCAACGCTGCTCTCAAAAACGGTGAAGGAAAAAATCGTGAGGAAACCGGCTCTCAATCTAGAACTAAAAATTCGAAAACATGTCATGTCTATCGTGGGTTACAGCTCACTCCCTCTCATAGAGAGGAAGCCTGTGTCCCAGTAGTGGGAACATTATAGGCTGATGATGATGATATGCAACCCTCAAACTAGTCCAGAGCGATGCTGCTGATTACCTTGCAGCCTTTTACTGTCAGCGATATAAAAGTCTCATCCAGTCACTTCACTCTTATCACACTTCAACTATAACCAAAATGGACGCAGGTTTACAAATCCGAAAACAAAATTACGCGTCCAGTAACTTAGTTTCGAATTAGCGTCGAAGTTTTAAATTCAATATATTATTTCGTAAGGACGGATTTGAAAGTTTTTATTTAACCTTGTTATGTACTTTGCTTTAGGGTAGGTGTTTGGGTAAATACTAAATAGGGTTTTGGGAATAGATTTATGTAAGAAAGACAGGAAGTGGTCTAGATTCAACATCAAAATATTTTATTTTACATAGGACTACATGGGCACTTATAAAACGTCGACAAAAGGTGCACGGTTCGGGTTGGTCGTTTCCTATGGAGAAGAACCGGCAAGATACTCCATGGTTAGTCTTTTAAAATCATTTGGTTTTACAATATTTCTGTTACAGCGTTGGTACTTAAGTATAGGAGGACAGCGTAAGCCCGACAATAAGTCGTTGCTTACTCCAAAATGTAGAAAAAGATAAAGCAAAAAAAAAATTATCTTTGGACAGTTTTTTAGCGCTAAACCTGAAGTCAACATTCTTAAACTGCAACTGCATTATCCATAAATATCCACATAGAGGATAACTAATGAGTTACCGAAGCAAAGTTAATACAATTTATATAGGACCACCGTGCAAGTTTCTTCTACCAAATGAAAAAAGAATCACCAAAATCGAACTAGTAGTCACGAGAAATCGGTGAACATATATGACAAAAAACGCTGGTCGAATACATAACCACCTCCTTCTTTAGAAGTTGGTTATAAAGATTTTTAATGTACACGACGGAACTGGATTAAAAAACTACTTTCGAAGCAAACTCATAACCCAGAATAGCATATTTTTTTATAAAACCAAGCGAGCAGTAATGACGAAACAAATAGACTTGCATGCGTGAAATATTAACAAATGCATAACCTCTTCCTGTTTCTTTAAGTCGATTAAATAAACCTCTTCAGTTATAAACGGCACCCAAGAACCGCTGTGGCAAGGCTCCTGCGGAGCCCGAAGTGAGCCTGCGTGCCGCCAAGCCGAATACCCCGGTGTACATTTCCCGCTTGCATTACACCACTAAAGCGGAGGACATCGTGGAGTACGTGCGCCAAAAGACGAGGTACACACCGAGGGTGCAGTTACTGGAGTCGCGCCGCAACGTTAATTTCAATGCGTTCGTGGTGCGAGTATCGAATTTTTATCTGCCCATCGTGATGTAGGAAGACTTTTGGCCGCAGGACGTCCACGGACAAGTTCCACTGGCCAGTCAGCACAAGTGAAGTGTAAACAAGTGAAGTGCTACTAACATAGTTTTAAGTCATATTTATTAACATGAGTTTTTGTAATTACTTTATTATATGTTAGTTTATTTTTTTTATTTATCTATGGGCCATTGCAGCCTGAAATAAATGATGTTATGTTATGTTATGTGTTATAAAACTAAATTATTCAACATAACTACAAGCTAAATATAATATGTTAAAGTCGTTACAGTGGCGTGATTATAAATTATTCATAATACGCGTTTTACAAGTCAAATTGTAATTAATTAATTATTCACTGTTATTCTAAATGTAAACATGCTATGTTCAGTGGGACGTGTTTCCATGTTGATGAAGAATTCATATTGTAGGTAATTTAAGTAAACATAATGATCATCTGCCTAGCCTTTTCCCAAACTATCTTGGGGTCGGCTTCCAGTCTAACCGGATGCAGCTGAGGACCAGTATTTTACTTGAAGCGACTGCCTATCTGACCTCCACAACCCAGTAACTGGGTAATACGATACCTCTTGGTAAGACTGCATGTCAGACTTTTAGCTTCTGACTACTCGTAGCGACTGTCAAAGATCTACAAATGACAGCCGGGACCAACGGCTTAACGTGCTTTCCGAGGCACGGAGGAAACTCGATATGTAATCGTCACCCATCCACAGACCAACCTCGGCAAGCACGGCTTAACATTAAAGATCGACCTGGGCGGCTGTTATTATTTAGCCACGAGCTCCTCCGGTAAACATAATGATCGTAAAGTTATAATAATACAAAAACAAAACGGCAGAAATGTCAGAATTCTACGTCAAAATGGATGAACTAGCAAGATTAATTACCACAAGATTTTTAAAGAGTTGACAAAGCGCCATGTATACTTCTACTGTTTAAAAATAATAATGGTACAATACATTTAAAATTGCATTACAGGTTTTCATTGAATTAAACCTGATTATGTGAAAGTGACCAAACCCAATTATATAGGTAAACTAGCTGCTGCCCGCGACTTTGTTCGCTAGGAAATTTTGATGGGTTTTAGGGGTATGAAAAATAGATGTTGGCCGATTCTCAGACCTACCCGATATGCACACAAAATTTCATCAAAATCGGTCAAGCCGTTTCGGAGGAGTATGGCAACGAAAACTGTGACACGAGAATTTTATATATTAGATATTAATAATGCCAATACTTAGTCTGGATCAGGAAAGACAAAATAATTGAATATTTGTGCACATTATTGTGTATTTCATACTTACTTAGACCAATATCACTGTAGTTAAGTTCTACTAAATCAAGTTTGTGCGTTAATTTATAAATCATTGACCTGTCCACTATTCAAAATAAAAAGGTAATATTTGATCCACCTTCCTTCACTCACCTTAATAAAACATAATGAAACTTCAGAAACTTGTCTAATAACACGAAACAGTCTGAAATAAAATAAAAACTAGAGTTAAAGTGACATCAGTGCCATCTGGTCTCACAGTCGGACGGTATAATTTTTACAATCTTCGTTTACATTCTTTTTCATTACTTGCACTTGGTAAAAACGTAATATTGTAAAGGGAATTCCTATACTTTTGTTTGGTTAACTTATGTTATTATTTTATTGGTTTTTGTTTTGACTGCGATTACTTTTGGTTACTAGCTCGTTGGTGTTCTGAGTTCCTAGCGTGGTATACACGTGACGTAAATACATCGATTTTTAAATTAAAAAAATACAATTACATTACCCGGCGATAAATATTGCACATGACATCGACCTTTGAGACAATCGGATGATTTCGACTTCGTAGAGCGTTATCTCTGTCGCACGAAATACAAACAGTCTGGTATCTATTACGAGCTGTTAAAACAATTATGATTTGATTCTTTTGATACTTCGTTTTATTCTTTGTATAAAATACACCAATTTCTTTCCAAAGGTCGATGTGCACTATTTGTCGCCGGGTACTGTATCCTATAGCGATTTTTTTTGAGAAGCAAAACCAGTATAATCAGCTATGAATAAAGTGTTTATTTATTTATATATATTTAATTAACAATTTGTGTACACACTTAATACAGAGAAATTCTTAAAATTATGAAAATATATTAATGGTGCAACGAGTTTTTGTAAATTTTAATCGACATTTATTTACTTTACGTTAGATACGGCCTCTGGTATTGGATGTCTCCATAAGCAGCAGCAGTTTCAGTAGCAGATCGAAGTGTACATTCGTAGCTGGTTCATGGAAAGAGCTAGGCTCTCAAATTTTTTTTCTCAGGTACTAGGATGAGAAAAACAACCATCTGGCGAAATGCGATTGTCCTGAAGGCACTGCTGTGCCAAAACCTTTGTGTCAACAAAGGCATGACGTTGTTTGTGTGATAATGGAAATAGCACCTCTACCCTCTCGTTTCTTCAAGCCTGCCAAATTAAATGCCCAATCAGAAAAAAACGCAGTCTAAAATGTTAACGTCTTAGCACTGGACAAGACAGAAACCATGCCGCATAGAAAGTCATTGATTCGGGTCCTTAACGGTTTGTCCATGTCTTCTTAGTTTGTCTTGTTACATTGAGGAAAGTCTGAACAATGTCTTAAGGATGTCTCTTCTAACGATACATGCACTTTGATAAAATAAATCCAACTATTTAGTTATGAATTTCGTAGTTGGTTCTATCTTGTTGCGTTTCTTCAAAAGGGTCGTTATTTGTTTGAAAATATTGGATCTAGTCAAGATTGGGAGCGTCTTAGTAGCGTTTTTCATAATAAAAATTAATAATTACATTAATTACTTATTTTATACGTGTTCACATATCCGGCATGCGCACACAGAGGTCCTAAGGTCTAAACTTAAATCTAGATAAACAATTTAATCTCTTCAGTAAATATGCAAGCACAGCGATGCAGTTCCGCTCTTATGCTGACATACGCACAATTTGTATTGTTTGTGCTTCTATAACTATCTTGTAGAAAACATTATATTAAGGTATCGAATACCTTAATGAAAGCTGCCACTTTGACCCTTGTCAAATATGACGTGCAAATGATAATATCTCACCTTTCTCCACTAGAAGTGTTGGGTATGGTAAAATTTTTGCTGTGCACACTTTGGAATTTTGTGTTGTCAATGTGGAAACTATTTCCTTATACATGACAATTCCGCTTATTATGGAATCATGCCCGAAAACGAACAAGATCTGCATTGCATTTTAATCGATGCAGTCAGTTTTCTTTCATTTTACAATAATTTACAAAATGACTTTATCCAGTTACTGGGTTGTGGAGGTCAGATAGGCAATCGCTTCATGTAAAATACTGGTACTCAGCTGCATCCAGTTAGACTGGTAGCCGACCCCAAGATAATTTGGGAAAAGGCACTCTTTGCCCTAGCGGTTGAACGGTTATCAATACTTTTTAATTTTTATACCAAAAGCTCAACTGGCTTACGAAACAAATCTTCAAAAGAACAGTTTCGAGTAGTTCATAATCATCATTGAGAGCAGCGGTGGCCCAGTGGTGGCAGCCCCGACATACGAGCAGTAAGCCGTGGGTTCGAACTCAGGCAGGCGCATTACTTTGTGTAATTTATTTCCTCACCGCTGCCCTCAAAAACGGTGAAGATAAACATCGTGAGGAAACCCGCATGTCCTAGAATAAAACATTTGAAGACATATGTGACGTCTACAAATCCGCACTGGGCCCGCGAGGTGGATTAAAGCCCACTCCCTGTCATTGAGAGGAAGCCTGTGTCCCAGCAGTGGGAACATTATAGGCTGATGATAAAAAGCATCTGAAGATATAAATAGAAACTTGTTAATATAACGAAACTGAATGTACCCAAACCAAACTTTAAATCTATTTAACTCTGTTAATATTTCCCAGATCTTTGAGAAGTGGTAAAGCCTAAAAGATTCCTTTCAATGAACCGTCAGTTCCTGATGGTAAATGAGATTGTGAGCGAACTAAGTTAGCCGTTTGTTAGCTTAGGGTCCGCGTCCACCGCGACTATATTCAGCGATGCAAAAGTAAAAAGATCGCGATACTGTCGCAAAATGTATTTTTTTTTAGCCAGCCACACTACAACCAAGCCACAGCAATTCCTTAAAGCCAGAATCAACAGTGGCGAGCACCAGAAAAGCGCCGAGACATTGAAGTTCGACGAAGTCCCAGAGAAACAAATTTGACGGTCTTGGATCCTGCAACGAAACTAATCAAAAAAGAATAACGAAGGCTGTATACCTTCTATGCTCACGATTCTGTAGCACCAATAGCGTGAAACTGCTGTCACGATTCAACAATTATAAAAATACCAGTCTGTTTCCCCGATGTCGTCAAAAATAGTCGCGACTTTGCATGAATATAGTAGCGATGCGTGACGCGCGCCGATGCATATATAGCCTAAGATCCCGGTATACAACGATCTTCACTGAGCTGGTTAAAGGATGAAACATAAATATTAAATTTAATATGTCAATAAATATATTGCATATGGGTTGCCTGAAAATTTTCAGTCCAGGATATCGAAAGTATAAAGCCCATAAAAGATGCATGAATGATGAAACAGGTAAATCGATACTAGTAACTTGCACCGGTCTGGTTAATGAATAAAAAAAGGCAAATATGAATAGAAATTTTTTAGGCAACCCCTAAAAAATTTCAGTCAGTTTTAATTTTTTTTATTTTTGTGGGAGGATGCAGGCATGTATAAACAGGTAAATCGATACTAGTAACTTGCACCGGTCCGGTCTGGTTAATGAATAAAAAAGGCAACCTAACGCATGCATCATTTATGGGCTTTATACTTTCGATATCCTGGACTGAAATTTTTCAGGCAACCCATATGCAATATATTTATTGATATATTAAATTTAATAAAATAAGTTTCATCCATTAACCAGCTCGGTGAAGGTCGTTGTATATCGGGATCCTATACTAATACGGCTAACGCGCGTGAACGAAACGTGTGACAGATACGCTACTAAAGCCGCCGTGGGCTAAAGCCCTACGTTAGCCGCTAGATGGCTTAGCAACTGGGGCTTGGAAACTGTGACGTTATTAGTTGCCCTCAAAATGTCAATCTCAGACAGTTGTTATCGCTTTATAGAAGACTGGATGTCGGTTTGAGATTTTTATTGTTCTTTGAATGGCATTATTACTTGGATTATTTTGATTGATTGGATTCTTGTTGCGGTCAGTTAGTCGATATTTTGGTGGATGATGTTCAAAAATCAAGGACCATTATTTTCTTATTTTATAATGATAAGATTTGTAGTGATAGCATTAATAATCAAACAAAAAATATTTCGGTTAATTTTTTTTACATTTTAGTGAACGACAAAAGTTTAGAAAATAATTCAGAATACCTTGAAACTTACTGAAAACACAACGATAGTGTAAAAGTTTCAATAAAACGACTTTTAAAATAAACTTTGTAATTTTTCTGTATCACGTGTTTATTTTGTTTATACATAACAAAATGCTGCAGCAACTTGTATGCAATCAAAGTGCTATTACAACATGATAACGACACATGCATAAACTGCTGGACATAGATAATACTTACTACTAGTTCCTGCACTTCATTAATTTTGCCTTACGAAGCTCGAGGCCACTTTACCCCGCTTTGTGTTAGTACCGGGCTGTTGCATTAATTTAGTTCTATATGACTTCTTGTGGTACCACCCAACTTCCTCTATGAAACGTTTTGAACTACGTGTGTTTGTTAAACATTGCAGGCCGGTTAGTTACGAGATTTATGGAGGCATACTTTGGTACATGAAACATGACTTTTATTACATGTGTGTGAGTTTGAGCTAGAGCGTCATTTGTTTTTTGAAGTAAAACTACTTATGCCACTTCCAACAAGGTTGCGTTAAACGTTTAACGCTACCATAGAGGGGGTATGAAAGCACTTATTTCCACATTACAAAGTAACACTTCTTCCGCGCGGAGGGACTCCACGCACAATTTGTTATGAGAGTTATCAAAATTGGGCTTTTTAGGGTTCCGTAGCCGAATGGCAAAAAACGGAACCCTTATAGATTCGTCATGTCTGTCTGTCTGTCTGTCCGTCCGTATGTCACAGCCACTTTTTTCCGAAACTATAAAAACTATACTGATGAAACTTGGTAAGTAGATGTATTCTGTGAACCGCATTAAGATTTTCACACAAAAATAGGAAAAAAACATTAATTTTGGGGTTCCCCATACACAAAACTGAAAACCAAAATTTTTTTTTTCATCATAACTATACGAGTGGAGTATCTATGGATAAGTCTTCAAAAATGATATTGAGGTTTCTAATATCATTTTTTTCTAAAATGAATAGTTTGCGCTAGAGGCACTTCCAAAGTGGTAAAATGTGTCCCCCCCCCCCCTCTAATTTCTAAAGTAAGAGGAGGAAAATTCTGAAAATATTTAGGATTGTAGAACGTAAAAAAAAACTATCAATGAAAATTGGTTTCAATTAGATATGATGTTTAGTTTTCGAGATATGGGACTTTTTCATCAAACTGCAGCAGTAACTTTGTTTTTGATTAACATACTATGAAAAAACCAATTTAGTTTTGCGGTTGAGTGGAAGTTTAATAATGAATGACCGTTCAAAATATTGTTATTATATTCCATAGTTTGGGAAAAAACTCTCTCACACTCGCACTTGACCGGTTTTTTTTCAGTGATTTGTAAATAGATATTGAAATGAATCGAAGTCTGTTGTAAAGCGTTCTACATTATGATCAGATTATGATGAGGTGACTGATGAGATGACGAATAATAGATAAGTATGGAAGAAGAAGAAATGATGCGACACCAAATACACTAGAAGAAGAATGATGATGATACGATAAAGCCGAATAAATAATGAGAGCCACTGTTGGTAGAAACTCAAAACTTTATCTAAACCGCCGAAAATTACCATACAATATTTATATTTTAGACAGTTTCTGGTATCATTGACAGGGTTGATTACGATTGATCCATGGTTCCACAGGGACCGAGTCTGAGGCCTGATCAATATTGGTTAATTTTCAATAAGACCCGGCCGTCAGTCTTGAAACATGAACCGTCAATATCCGCTTGAGCCTTATTGCTACTTTAGGCGTGGATATACGTGAATTGGGCTCCATATGAGATACATTGGAACCTTTTTTTTCCGTAACCCTTACAAGATTTTTTTTCAAAATAATATATATTAATCTACACAATATAGAGCATGTCCTCTTGGCTTCAAAAAAAATAAAAATTTAATTGAAATATCATAAATAAATATGCAAAGTGGCCTCTGTTTTTGTAACTTACTACCATTTTTCTCCTAAACTATCAGTCACAGGATCTTTTAATTGCCACCAATATATTATATTTATTAATACCGAGGGGACCTTCGGCTTATTTTTACCAATAACTTTCTTAATTATTTTTACGGATTTTTTTTACGTAATCGCTACTCGCAATTCGTACAGCAACCCCTCCGGCGTCCAATAAATCAGTGCGGGACGAGACGCTGTGCTGAACGGACCTGTGACACTTTTCTCCGCAAACAAAATTATTGTCGGTAGCCCAACCAATTATATATTTTTTGGGTTTATATATATAGTGTGTGTAAATATTAGGTTATTTTAGTACGTAATTTACACCTCTGCATTAGAGACAGCTACTGGAAGCGATAAGTAGATAGCATGCGGCGCACAGTGTGCGATTTGAACAATCTAGTAGGATAATAGGTATTTAAATGAAATGTTTAAAACTACGTTTTTTTAATCTTGTTACACTTTCGAATAGGTACCTACATCTTCTAACTGATAGCAAAAGGCAAATAATCCCTCGTTCCTTGGTGTATTGAGTGCTTGTAAGTGTTTTTAGGGTTCCGTAGCCGAATGGCAAAAAAGGAACCCTTATAGATTAGTATGTGATCACGTGTGTCTGTCTGTCCGTCCGTCCGTATGTCCGTCCGTATGTCACAGCCACTTTATTCCGAAATTATTCTGAAAAAAAATTGGCATGTAGAACGTAAAAAAACTTTTAACGAAAATTGGTTTGAATAAGATTTGATATTTAGTTTTTGAGATATGGGACTTTTTCACCAAACTGCAGTATAACTTTGTTTTTCATAACAAATTTAGTTTTGCGGATGAGTGGAAGTTTACTATTCAATGACTGCTACATTGATTGAAGAATTATGTAATTATCTACAGCCTCGCCAAACTGAGCCACCACATATAAGACAGCTCGAAGAATTATTAATTCTGGTAAAGAACAAAGACCTTATACTCCTGACGAAGCGTTGGCCTTTTTCTTATCAAATAATTTCACTGTCCAGAAATACAAAAATGTTCACCAAGAAGCCATAAAAAGGGGATATACCCTTGCTATGATCACGTGGCACAGGTGAGGAAGCAGTGCTATCCTCAAGTTGAAAATATAACAGTAACCGAAATATCGGCTGAAGTAAGACTGGCTATACAAGCAACCATTTAAAGATACCGATAGCACAGAAGAATATATGTTTATCATATCTTTAGTTCCAATAAGACTTGTAAACAATGCACAGAAGTTCATATGGGAAAATCCTCGGCCATCATCACCAAGATTCTGTAGAATTATCAAATAACGCATCAAAGAAGAATGCCAAGGCATTGAAAATCAAATACGGATGTTAACGCCGATTCTCGTGGAAGTCAGAGGTGTGTCCATTTCAATCACGCACCAGATGATTCTTTCAATGATTGATGGTAAAGTTTGTAACGTTTTAGCTGAAAATAAGTCGGCTCAAAGATGTTTTATCTGTAAGGCAACATCAAAGGAAATGAATTCGGCATCAATGGTTATATAGAGACCCTGATGAAAATTTGTACTAATTTGGAATCTCTAGTTTACATGCGTACATTCGTACAATGGAATGTCTTTTAAATATTATTATCGCATGAACATTTGAGAGTGGCAAGTCATAGGAGGCTCTGTGTGGTGTCGGACGTAAATAATAGCACCATCCCATATCTTCCCGTGGGTGTCGTAAGAGGCGACTAAGGGATTTGCCAGAGAATGGGCAGCAGCTTTCTCTGTGTTTTTGTAACAACCGTACTGCGATCGCCAACCCGCCTGCCAAGCGTGGCGATTATGGCAAAACCCCCCAAAATATCAATGTGACACTTGGGGGAGGCCTATGTCCAGCAGTGGATGTCTTTTGGGCTGAAATGATGATGATGATGAAGCCATAGGAGACAAAAATAAAGCCACATTAAAAAAAAACTAAAGAAGAAATAAAGATAAAGTTTTAAGAAATTGGTCTTATAATCGACAAAGTTAAACAAGGATTTGGTACAAGCAATGACGGAAATACCGTACAAGCATTTTTTTATAATTATGACACAACAGCGCGGACTACTGGTCTCAATGAAAACCTTATTCATCGTTTTGGGACAATTCTTGCAGCCATAGCTTCAAGCTATGAAATCAATACCGACAAATTTCATGACTACTGTGTGGAGACCAGGGAGATACCTAAGTATATTTAAGTTTATACCCATGATATAACATGCATACAATTTTTATGCAACAGTGCATACAATTTTGGTACTTACATGGAGCAAATTTAATAAAAAATTCGGTGATACCTACCGATAGGAAAAATGTCTGAGGTGGCTTCAGAGGCTAAAAAAAAAAAACAGAAAAGCCAGATTGGGACATACATTGAAGACATCAAGACACAGAACTAATTATGATTTAATTAAACATTTGTTAATATCTTTAGACCCTTATATCGATATTTTATTAAGAAAACTTTCTCGAAAACAAATATCTAAGCGAGCCATAGATATAAGAATTTTATTAAAAGATTAAAAAAAAATGTTACACATTTAGTTTTGCGTTTTATTTACTACAACATTCATATATATACTCGTATACAATAAATATAATACATTTACATAGTATAATATAATAATTAGGTTCCCGAGTTTTGTCCCCCTAGATTAGTCAAATCGTCCACTGTGCGGCGGGCGGCGAGGGCCGGGCGCCGGGCGCTGCGATGCAATATAATTATAGTTCGCGTTGCACGAAATTATTGTTAGGGGTGGGAGGCGCACGCGGGGGGCTTTCTCGTCGTAACGTCCACATGACCAAGGTCACTGGCGTATATCCCGCTCTTTATCAATTAGATGGCTTATTTTGTGAAAATGTGAAGCCTCTTAACAGCCTTAAACTCAAATAAAACAGCAGAAATCATCAGAAATAGCCAAACTTCGACAGTTTAAAAACTTTGGTGAGCATTACTTGTTTTTTTCTTATCATAAGTTTGCATCAGGGAGCGCTTGGCGTAGGTAATGTAGTGGGCATAAAAGTTGTTTGCTTTCATCGTAAGCGCGTTATACAGCGGTTATACACCGTGAAGAATATCATTTTGAGAGTACATTGTTACTACACTTTTGGCGCGAATTGTCGTGCGCCATTTTTGTTGTAAAAATGAGCATTGTTTGAAGAGGGCTATCTTCAAACATTGCTCATTTTTACAAGTTTAGAGTTAATAATGAAAGTATTTTTCAAGGTACTGCATAAAGTTGCCAGCGTTCTCAAATAGGGCGTTTCATTACATGATGATATAACAACTCGTCTTCATTATAGCAGATATTATATTTATAAAGCACTTTTATAGAAAAGAATTCGCAACTTGTCGGTGAAAACTATCACTCGGCGAAAAGAATGATAAAGTCAATTTGAAGTCACCAGTGAAGTACTAGTTGTAGATAAAATAAGATTCTGTTGCAACAAAAAAGCCAGTTGGTCTGAGCTGTCATTTTTCCCCGAATCAAAATGACCGAATTCAATTTCGATCAAATAAATCGAAGTTTTTTATCTCTTGGTTAACAAACGGTCTCTTCTATAACTGATTAATAAAGCCGCGAAGACCTCTGCTCTGTAGACCCATTTGTTCACTTCTTGTTCAGAATACCATTTATTAGAGGATTCCATTATTCAACTAAGTAATTTGGTATTACTGTTCTAATGTTTTATGGTGTTGAATTTGTCTGGTTAGCGATTTTGAAGTTCTGTCTGAACGATAAATAAATTCGTTTATTTATTTGCGGAATCTGCCTGAAAATGTCGAATGGTTACCACCACTTATTATATTGATAAATATTATATAAGGGTTTTTAGAGATTCATAAAATAAAAATTAGGTTCAACTTATGTTTCTCCGTTTTTAGTTATCAATTAAATAAATTACTTTTTTGAAGTCTTTCAATTTTTTTTAAGGTACTTTTACTTAATAACATCAGTTGTACGCTCTAGTTCACTAATTCAAGTAATTTTCAATTGAAAAATCTTACGTCGATTTAGTAAGTATTAATATAGAATAATTTGGATTTGAAGTATAAATGTAATCTATGACTCTTTTAAAAGCACTTAGGCACGCATAAATCGTTATAAACTAACCATAACCTAAAATTTACGCGCCTCTTGAAAAATAACATAACAGCGTATTCAAAACTAATTGCTAATCATTTTATCATAGGCGCAAATTATATTTACGTTACAAAGCCGACTTATAGCCAGGGACGGGCAATATTGCTCTGTAAATTGCAAATATATTAAAACAAATTGCCAGAATTAATATTTGCTGCATTATTTTAGTGAAATATAATCCGGAGTTTTGATAAAGGGGATGGTTATGCAAAGTGTGGCGGTCTGTTAGGGACTTTATTTCGAGAACTGTTCTCACAGTGTTCGGTTGAAGTTGTGGAAACATACCGGAATTGTAATAAGGCTGGAGGTGTGCCTATAATTTTAGAGATGGAGTTTCAAGGTTTCCAGTTCGCCAATTATAATTACTAGCTGTTGCCTATGACTTCATTTGCGTGGAAATATTGAAAAGGATGTGTCAAAAAAATTGCCTTTTTTTACGGATGGGAAATCATCAAGTGACCCCCGCCCGCTCTGGGTGGAGCGGAAGGGAGTGTCAGACCTGTAATGACTGAAAGCAATCCATGTTCCTTCTTAGCTCTTTATGTTCCAGGGCCACGGTAGGGGAAGGTTGCGATCATTGGACTAGCTCTTTCATTGGACCACCGAAGTATTTTCAAAACTGTGCAAGCTAGCAACACCCAAACTAGTTGAAACGAGTCCGTGGCGACTCAGTTGCACCCCGCTCTTACCTTACTTACGAACCTTGCTTTAGAATCAGTAAGGAAACAAAGAGTTGGTTTAAATGAAGCAAGCAGATATAATATGGGGTGCCGAAAGAAACGAAGGTTAGATGGAGTTAACCAGAAAGCTTAAGAACACGTCCAAATACCGGGTTCCGAAAGTGACCTCCCTCCAGAATTAGAGAAGGAGCTATTTATTTATTTTAGTAATATAGATACTTATTATTAGTTGCCTCGATTGGACCTCTAGAACAAATTTCTCGAAGTCCATTGATAGCAACTTGGTGGTTCAATGAAGGTGCTCATGGTCCAAAGAAGGCAACAGCCCAAGATTTAGTTTTCTTCGTTTATATAAAAAAGTGTTAGCCCGAATTGTTTGTGCGTTTATTACGAATAAAGATCTTACGAAATAAATATAATAAACTGCTTTCATTTTAACACTTATACTTTTTGAGATTTGAGGTCGTAAAGTTAAGTGGTCCATTCATAGCAACCTTCCCCTACTCTTTCGAACAGTCCCGCAGCCCTGGCAGGCATCGGGGCTCTCGGACCCCTTCTGATTTGCTGACATCTCCTTGAGGCGCGCGTGGAACAAGAACGCGCCGTCGACACGGCAAAAAATAGCCTGCGACCTATTTTCAGACCTGCCAAATATACACAAAAAAATCGGTCAAGCCGTTTTGGAGGAGTACGATAACAAACACTGTGACAGGTGATTTTTTATATTTTAGATTTTGCCACAAACGACGTATTTAAAAGAAAATCGCCCAGTAAACGATGGCACTGTGTATGGATTCAAATTGAGGCAGAAAATGCGAGTAAATAGGCCTGTTATGTTCGCACGCAAAGCTTTGCAGCAGTCTACTGCTCAATACACCCAAGACTATCCACTCAAACCACATTTAACTCAATTCTCGATGACCTTCATCAAGCTGTTGACAGCTACCCAGCTTTTATTGTAAAATGTTTAGTACCTATCAAATAAAGCTGGATAATAATCGTATGTCTCCAGCAGTGTGGAACACTGTGCGTCGTCGTCGCTCCGGAGCTCCGCAGTGCAGCGTAGAAACGTCGCGTACCTACGACGACGCAACCCATATTGTGGTTTGTCACAAAAATATATTATAATTAAAACGACGACGCGGTGTTGACGCAGCAACGACGCAACGCACTTTTTAGGCGTTAAGGTTGGTTCAAATAGGTACTGACAGATTATGAAACAGATTTTCGTCGACGGTGTGTGCAGCTAGCCAGCAACATATCCCAACTGGTTCGACAAACCAAAAAAATCTTAATTGAAATCGGTTTATCCGTTTAGGAGCTATGATGCCACAGACAGACACACAGTATGTTATACATACGCACTTCGAACTTAACTTTTGTTCGAGTGCTAATAAAAGAATATTGTCACATCATGAACTCGCGTTCACAATCGCTTTCCAACCCCCTATGTTTCCTCTCTCAGTTAATTCAGCTCATCTAACGGGCCACCGCGAGGGTTGTTTAGCGAATAAAAACTTTCACCGCGAAGTTAGCACTCCAACGCTTTCCTAGGTTGAGTTGAAATATATGAATATACAAATTAACCGTTTCTGTTATTCCTGCTATAAGTTTGTTGGTTGAGTTTACAAAGTTATTTGTCATAACAGACAGGAGACAGGTGCTATTTGTTGATCTGTTTGCTTGGATAGGCAAACTAAGAGCCCTCGCACATTATGGCCACCAGTCGCCGCTACTAAACGCGACCACCAGTGGTTCAGTCAGACCTACACGCCGCCACCAGTGGCAGCCACTGGTGGCTGGATGCGGCTTTCAGTGGCTGCCACATGCAGCAGTTGTTCAAGTGATACTCGACAGAGGCGGACGTGTGTTTGTCAAAAATGGACGCACTCTTGATTTCGTTATTGTTGCTTATTATACTAAAACGTAGTCTAGAAGTAGTAGTAGTAGTAGACTTAACCTGAAACGCGGGAGCGGGGAGAAGCCGGCGACTGTGGCCGTCGAACGACAAAACGCGGCCACAAGTAGCGAGCGCGGTTAACTGCCGCAGCTTGTGGCTCGGACGCGGCCACTCCAACGCACGGGGTGCGCCGATGCTATACAAAATGTATGGATAAACGCGTCCGCAACTTGTGGCGGCCACTAGTCATTCTAATGTGGTCGCCACTAGTGGCTTAATGTGCGGGGGCTCTAATACTTAGCAAAATGTTGCGAAACTTATGATATTAATTTGTTAGTAAGTCAAAAAGTACTAAGGACCTATTAAAAATGTACCTATCCATGGGCAGTATGCTCATGTTGACAGTGCACCATTTTTATCAAGCCGTGTTGTCCCTCTGCAGGGCAAAGACGTCTCCTTTCCGTGGCCGTTTCCTTTTCCACTGACCTCGATACCGAGCTGACCGAGCGAGCGACCGAACCGAGCGAGCGACCGAACCGAGCGATAGGGGTCAATCAAGTTCGACCCGCTATGTATGTGCCTGGGACAATGCATCGCGAAGAAGCACAAAGATGAAATAAATAGGTTTCTACCAACAATGGGTTGAACGACAAGCATAACTTTTCACAACCTAGATAACTAATGTATTTTTTTTTTTTTTTTTTCAGTACTTTCACGTATTATAAGAAGTAGTAAATGCGGTAATACTACTTATTACTCTGCCTACCCAGTCTCATTGCTTAAAACATGAAGGACAAATGAAATCAACGCCATCTTTCCGATATTGAGCACACTACGTATCGTATGAATAGCTCTGCCCCTGATTCACCATGAACTGTACTAAGTTCTTACTCATAATATAGAGGGCGCTATTCTCAATAGGTTGTAATACAAATCATAGATGGCGCTATGTGAGTGTACCATAGTGTAGTCGTAGTGTTCTAATGATATTCAATTTCCATAGACGAACCTCCCTTTTTGAGAGATTCGTATACAGAAAATACAATGGTAGTTCTAGTTACTGAACAAATTTTATTACAGCGTGAACTACACCAGTATTCACTATTCAATGTAAATATCTTTAATCAGTAGGTATCGTTTGCCAGAGAATGGGCAGCAACGTTCTCTGTGCTTTTGCAACAACCGTACTGCGATCGCCAACCCGCCTGCCAAGAGTGGCGATTATGGCAAAAGTCCCCAAAATGTCAAAGTGGCGATACTTGGGGGAGGCCTATGTCCAGCAGAGGACGTCTTTTGGGCTCAAATGATGAATGATGAAATGATCGTTAAACAGAACCGGGAAGTGTGGAGAAAAAAGGGGAGGCCTATAACCAGCAGCGGGTGATTCTGGGTTGATACGATAATCATGATAATGAGAAGATGGCATTCAAGTCATTCGATCGTCCATTTTGACAGATACTTCATGAACGACCTCATGCCTGAGCCACTTACCTACATGCATTCAGAAGAGTAATTTTATAATGGCGAGGAAGGTCTTCCATGGAGTAGGTACTTGTAGTTTACCATCACACGCTAATTGATATGTCGTGAAGGTGATGGTGCTTCAATGTTTCAATCAATATATAACTTTAATAATATTGATTTGGTATAATTTAAGACAGGTAATTGCATGAACTTGACCTTTAACCATAACATCACATATGACTTGACCTTTAACCATAACATCATGATATGACTTGACCTTTAACCATAACATCACTATACCTGATACCAGGAGGGTAACGCCACTGAAGGTACCACCAGTACTCTCAAATATCCCAGACATGTATCATTCCACGTAATAGGACAAGCCTAATGCCATCAACTGGGTATCAATACAGACTCATGGCTGCTACTAAATGATAAATGATGTTTATTTTGGCCAGTAGATTTTTACAAATACACACGTATACACGTCAAGTTTTTTTTTAAATTAGATGGGGCAGTCGTTTCGTACCTGACTACTCTGAGAAGAAACAGCCGAAACAAACACAGAGGTCACAGTCTCTTTTAAGGTCCAGACATAATCTTGGCCAACTCACATGAGGACTATGCAGATGCGTGTCTGAAATGGTCTTTCGGAGAAAGAACCACACAGATTTGAGTGGACCTATCCAGTCAGTGCAAGCATTTGTCAGTTATCGTGTAGCTCGACTTATAACTCAAGAAGCTGAATAATTACTCACGAAAAAACTCCAACATTTCTGGGAATCGATTCCAGGACTTCTCATGTTCAGCAGACAAGCTTGCGACCTAATGAAATATATATCTATCAATACTTGTATTAGGTTTTTTTGTTACCCTGTTATGTGTCCCACTTCTGAGTAAAGACCATCAAAGGAATCATGTTTTGATTACCATAATTTGGAAACTATTCAGCCGTAGGTTGTCTCCTATAATGATGTTGTGGTATGATGGTGATGTGGATGTAACCCATAGGTACGTACCCTACTGGTTAATCCTGAGACTAACCAATCTATGGTATCCATGTCATCATCATCATCATCATCATCATTTCAGCCGAAAGACGTCCACTGCTGGACATAGGCCTCCCCCAACGCCACATTGACATAAGGGGGGATTTGCCATAATCACCACGCTTGGCAGGCGGGTTGGCGATCGCAGTACGATTGTTACAAAAACACAGAACGCTGCTGCCCATTCTCTGGCAAGTCCCTTAGTCGCCTCTTACGACACCCACGGGAAGATATGGGATGGTGCTATTCTTTACGTCCGACACCATACAGAACATCCATGGGTATCCATGTGTTTGTTAGGAATTGTTTATTGGTCTATACCAAAGCAACGGGCCTTTGAACACCAATGGTGTGTTAGGATCAGAAATCGGAATAGGTAAAGTATATTTGCCTAAACTTTAAGTAGGTAAGTAACAGTGGATTATATACCTCCGCATAAAATCACGAAATGATTTTGAATTGCCGAAATAAAGCTGTTCATTCAGAGGTGGTTATATTATCCACAAGTTACTTAATTCCTTGAAATTAGGTAAATATACTCGGCTTTTTCCATGATATTGCTTTATGAGTTGTGATACAAATATCACACGCTGTCGCATAATTATTAATCTTATAAAAAGGCTTGAATACAAGATCTATACTAATTCACAAATTAGGAAAAATGACAATCTCTTTTTCAATAGTTTGTAGGTTATTAGTAGGTATTTCTCTCGTGATTGTGTATGACTACGGAAATTCCTATAATTGCTTAAGAATAACATTGTGCAGTCATTCAACTTTCTTATAAAGATGTTTTATTTTAATTATTACACTGGCAATACTAGCCTAATTGAATAAATCTACAGGTTACGGTTTTTAAATTAAACTTCAGCGGATCACATGTGCTACATGCATAACGACCGACGAGCAAGTCTCCACGCATTGGGTGCCCTGAGGATGGAGGATGTCAGCGCCAAGACCGACTTAGAAAGAGGTTGCGCGAGAAAAGAGTACCTGGAAAGATATGGGAAGGTCTTTGCCAGTTAGTAGCAGATTATCATCATCTTCCTGTCCTTGTCTCATTCCACGGGGCAAAAAGTTTTCTTCTTCTTTTCTCCCCTATCAGACGTTACGGCATCTTTTACTCCTTTCTCTTTCATATCATTCCTCACACAATCCATCCATGTTTTTTTTTTTTTTTTTTATTATTATCTGTAGGTCCGCGCTTGACCACTATCTCACCTGATGGTAAGCGATGATGTGGTCGACGGTGAAGCACGCTTGCCTAGAAGAAACCTATTCACTCTTGACTTATAGACCTCTAGATTGTAGCTATCGGGAAACACAGACTCCGGCAGGGAATTCCACTCCTTAGCGGTACGCATTATAAAAGTATTCCCAAAACGCTTAGTGCGTATGTGTGGGATCTCCACCAAGTACCGATGGCGCATCGCCGTACGTCTGGTAGTCCGATGATGAAACGGGCTAGGCGGAATCAGATCATGCAATTCCATCGCACACTCCCCGAAATGTAACCGATAAAAAACCGATAAGCTGGCAACTCGGCGACGATGTTCAAGGCTCTGGAGCTTAGACTTGACCAGTGCCTCATTGCCAATGAGCCTCTTGGCCCGCTTTTCAATCGACTCAAGTGCATCAAGCTGGTATTTGGCAGATCCGTCCCAGAGATGAGAACAGTACTCCATGCATGATCGAACCTGCGCTTGATACAAGTTGAGCAGCTGTCCTGGCGTGAAGTACCTTCTCACCTTTGCAAGGACCTATTATTTGGGCTCCCTCTCTCTCTCCAGTCATCAACATTCAACATCTATCACTCTTTTAACTCACAAACGTTTTATCCCTTCTCATTACAATGTAGTACATACCAAGACAAACGACTTCCTTTTAATTTTTCTCTTCAAGCGCAAGTGCTGTTGCAATACAAAAATACATTAATTTCTTCAGCTTCTACAACGAAGCTTGTATTTAAAATAAAGTCATCCTTTAAAACCACAACAGAATCATGTCAGCCCACAAAATGAATAGGCTTTGTTTAAAGCCTGTAGCAACATCGTTTAGTGTGTCAAGTATGAATGACCGCTTGCTTATAATTGCTTGTCAAACCACAGCTTTTAACTGCTTAAGAATAGGCGTAGACTCGGCAACGGTTGCTGATGTACCAACGCATATTTTTTGTTGCATATCTTGTTTTCTTTACTTCTTTTACAATTAACTCTTGTTTCCTTGAATTAATAATGTGTTTGAGTTTCGGAAATTTTTCTTATTAATTTTCAAGCAAGTCATACGTCTTATAAATAATGTTAAAGTAGAAATAACGTAAAGGTATGTTTAGTCAGGTAGAAATTAAACGCCATCCGTCTTTATAAAATCAAGAAAACAAACACTCTTACGACTTAAATTCGTTCATCACATCTGCACGAAATTGCTTTTGAAAGAGTCCGAAGATTTTTTTAATAAGGCCTAAATAGGCTTGTGTTTGGCCGAATCACGCCTGAAGTGATTTTAAGATTTTGTCTCTTAAAGTTTTTTTTTATAATTTAAAGTGGAAAGGAGAATGGGAGGCTCTACAATGTTAAAATATTGAATAAATGATAATTATTGAATAATTTTTATACGACTTATTATTTTAAAGTTATAAATAAGTTATATAAAAATAAGACATAACATTTATAATTGTTTCTAATTTTAATTTGTTGACTTTGAAAATTTAAATTGTAAGTAATAATGAAAGTGTGTTTTGTCTTATTTTTATTTATTTTTCTAATAATTTTTATTTAATTAGCCAAATGCTGTTAAATAAATGATCTTATTGTTGATTGAAATGAAGGATTTGAATTGAAATGAATGGAGCAATATAGGGCTCATAATAATCAAACCGAGCGTATTAAAATCCGTCTTGTCTCTCCAGCTTCATCACATCGTAACAAAGCCGTAAAATCTGCGCCATAACTTAGCATTACTTTGTCAAGTGAAAGGCCTGTCCTTGCTTTGTTTACAGCCTCCATTTTTACACCATAAATCATGGCATCATAGGCAATACACGCTTTGTCTGTTTGTGTTCGGATATGGCAGTTCGCTTGCGAAATAAAGAAATGTGTGACTTTCTACTGTCGAGATATAAAAGGAAGTAAATCGACTGTTTAAATGAATGTGTTTAATTTGGTTAGTGAAGAATCGTGCGTTTCATATTGAAGAAAAAGAAGGCTGGATTCCTTTTAGATGAGGAACAGAAAATTGTATGCAAGAATCATCGAGTTCCTGCCTTTGTCCTTTGTCACTTGGGGACGGCGCAACACGTATTTTACTTCCCGTCCCTTAAAAAAAAAAGTATAATAAACATAATTCTGTATTCTGTTCTATATGGTGTCGGACGTTCAGAATAGCACCATCCCAGACCTTCCCGTGGGTGTTGTAAGAGGCGACTAAGGGACTTTCTAGAGAATGGGCAGCAGCGTTCTCTGTGCTTTTGTAACAATCGTACTGCGATCGCCAACCCGCCTGCCCAGCGTGGCGATTATGGCAAAACCCTCCCGTATGTCAATGTGGTGACACGTTGGGGAGGCCTATGTCCAGCAGTGGACGTATTTCGGCTGAAATAATGAAGCATAATTACGTTCTAGAATCGTACTTTATCTAATAATTGATTGGGTATGTTTTGAGGATCTACTGTACGAAAACACTTCCCAATAAATTCTCTTACACGAAGATTTAAATAGTCATAGTTAGATTGTTATGCAGCTCTATAGTGTAAGTTTTAATATCACTCATGTTTGCATGGTCTAAACTTAGTTACTGTTGACATGTGACATGTGTACATTGAATATTTATTAACTTTTTTTAGATTTATTTGTCATATTTGTGAGGATTTTTTTATTATATTACATATGTAGGTACATTATTTACAAACTACAAATAAAAATAAAACATGTACAAGTATCAAGATTACAGGGTGTCAAAAAATTCGTCGACATCGCTGTCAACAGGAAAAGTGCCCAGAAGGCTGGCCGCATTGCCACGTTGGATGGCAATGCTGATTGACCAAAAAAGAGGCCAGCCCTCTGGTCACGTGAAGCGTCGACCAACCACTTGGCGATATCCCGAAACACAAGGTGGGCACTCGGGCCTCATGGCCCTAGTGTTTCAACCCCAAAACGCTCAAATACATAATTACCAATTAAATTATTGTATTTGCGCCGTTTAAGGTCTTCAGCACCTGCGGCAGCCGCCCCAGCGCAGCTCACTTTTTTTTTAAAAGAACATGGTTTGTAGTTCTTAATCATTTATTCGTCAACGGCCATTTGCCTCGACATATACGAAATGCGAAGGGAAGAAGGCGCCACAAGATTACCATCAGCAATTAAGAAAATTGCACAGAACAGAGTCGTTCAGAGTTAGTCTACTCTAAAACTTTTCATTTAATCTAATGCACCAAAATCCCCACAGTGCAATACTAATTTAGTTGGCACTTAGATACTGTCATTGAAATCGGGCATTCAACTTACTTTTTTTCCGATGGCATTTAAGACGGATTATGTGTGAAATAAAATTGTAAATACCAAGTCGAGACACGTATAATCGATTTTTTTTATGCAAACGGGTTGGAATATTTTGATATAAATCCTGGCCTGCCTAACTTCCGTCATTTTATTTTATTTAATACTAGATTTTGCCCGCGGCTTCGCTCGGCGTAAATTTAGGTTTTGACAATAACCACGAGATGGTTATTGTCAAAACCTAAATTTACGCCGTGTTTTTAATTACGACACGTGGCGCCATCTATTATGATAAGAACGTTATTGTGGTTTTCCTCGGGAACAGTACTTTTTTTGGGATGAAAGGTACCCTATGTCCGTTTCTGCATACCTGAAAATGTAAGACGCAAAATTTCAGGATGATCGGTTCAGTGGTTTAGGCGTGAAGAGGTAACAAACAAACAAACTTACTTTCGCATTTATCTAAAGAAAAATTTGATTGTTTGTTTGCATTGAATAGGCTCCGAAACTACTGTTTCGATTTGAAAAATTTTTTAAGGGTTAGATAGCCCATTTATAGAGGAAGGCTATAGGCTATATATCATCACGCTACAACCAATAGGAGTGGAGCAGCAATGAAAAATGTTGCGAAAACGGGGAAAATGTGACGCAAACGAAGATGCGCCGGACAACTAGTAACATTATAAAATATTAGCTGTTGCCAGCGACTTCGTTCGCATGGAAATTTTAAAGTGAATATGTGTTTGAAAAAAATAGCCTATGTCCTTCCCCAGAATATAATCTATCTCCTTGCAAAATTTAATTACGATATCGTCAGCCGTTTAGTCGTGAAAATGTTACAAACAAGCAAACAGAGTTACTTTCGCATTTATAATGTTAGTATGGATAATAATTATATAATATACTCGCCCAGCATAAAACCTGTATTATTATAATAGATGGTATCAGTATAAAAACGCATTCTATGAGATATAATCTTTTAAAACCTCACGTTGCGTTGGCGAGATGGACCTAGAGGATCAGAAAAAAATTGAAGTATGCTCACTTTTTTAAGGTAACTAAAACATAATTCTGTCATAACAGTTGGTTCAATAGCTAAACTTTGGGCAATACTTATACCATGGTGGAGACATTCAACACAGTCGGAAACCTTGGTTTTAGGTCCTGTTTGCTCAGAGATAACTAGATGGGATTATTCATCTCATTTAGAGCCTAATGCGTCAACTACTTGCAGTTCGAGCGAACTTGAGAAATTTGCATCCATGCGTATGACCTTTATTAAAATTCTGTATCCACAACTAAATTGCCTGCTTCATTAAAACCGAGGTATTTACGAAACGTCGACCTTGAAACTGGACCGATCATTCTTCTCGAGCATTAATACACAATGAGCCTATTTGGGAGTCTAACGAGTTTTGCAACTCCCCATGGCAAACGGCTTAAAGTAATCATTACTAGTTGAATGAATATTAAAATTACGTTAAATTAGGAGGGCTATAGATAGATTGTTATGTGTTGTGAGTTGGTGACGCTACAGCAATTGAACACTTTTTAAAAAACAATGTATCTGACGATGAAAAATTTAAATTAAAAATTTGAAAAACTTCCGAAACAGAAAACCTATAAAAAGCCAAAATAAATTAATCCAAACGTCGTAGCATCGGGGGTCCGCTTTGTTCTGTACTCTAAGCGGTCTTCTTAGCGGTCCCCCGACGCTACGACGTTTGGATTAATTTATTTTGACTTTTTAGAGGTTTTCTGTGTCGGGGGATTTTCAAATTTTTAATTTTTTTTTTTTTCATGCTTTTTAAACTTTTATTATTTTTTCTTAGCCTTGACTGACCCACTCCTGGGCATAGGCTTCCCCCATTCCTTCCAATTTTCTGCCTCTTCTCGCTAATTAATGCAGACAAGGAAAGTTGTAAATTTAAAAAAATATGATCATTTTGGAGGGAGGCAATTCCCGAGGTGACAAGTGACAAGATTTCAAATTTCAAATCGACTAGACCTGTGGAAGTTGTTTAAATCCCTTCATCAACTAGAAAAGAGTTGATGATCTTCAAACGGCTGAGCAGATTTTCTCTTTTTTTATAGCTAAGAACACTCTCGATTAAAATACCTTTCAAACGAAACCAATCTTATCAAAATCGGTTCATCCGTTTAGGAGCTACGATGCCACAGACAGACACACAGATACACAGATATGTACACAAATCAAAGTTATACCACCCCTCTTTTTTGGTCGGGGGTTAAAAATGGTTGGGTTGTGTGAGGAATTATAATGAATCAAAATACAGTTGATGAAGAGAACATGTTGAACCGTTGGACAAGGCCGCAGGAGGCATAGGATCCAGCTTCGCAAGATCTGCTGGCCTACCATGACGTCTTAAAACATTATTGTTTTACTCCTTTTCCAGTGTGGGAAAGAGATGGCGCTAGCGCCTCTCTTTACATCTTGTATAGCTTCGTCTATTTCCTACACTGGAATAAGAGTAAAACACTACTGCTTTAAGACGTCACGGTAGGTCTGTATAGCTTCTCTTTTACATCTTGTATAGCTCCATGATACCCAGTAGTTGGGTTCTGGATGTCAAATTGGCAGTCGCTCCATGTGAAATACTGGTATTCACTTCAGCTGCGTTCAGTATGACTGTAAGCCGACCCAACAAAGAGAACCCAGGACAGTTGAGAGAAGGCCTGGCAGATGATGTTGGGATCCCTATTGAAAGATTGTGGATGCATCTACCGTGGGCTTTGTTGTAAGATATTGCAAAAAGGCATAACCATAGGTATTGCACACAAAACTTTATTATCTATGTAATACACAATTACACAAGCTATTAATGAATTCACACCGTCAAAATAGTCATTATTTTAGTTTTTCTCTTATTTAGATAATAACATGTTTAGTTGATTCTACGGTGTGTAATTGTTGCTTTGGGTTTGCAATTTATTTTACCAGATACTTACAGATAAAACTGTATTCGTCATTAAATACAGATGAGTCTTGAAATAACGCTAGTTTTTTGGGTGATTAGTAATTTAATTCGAAAGATGTATCAGTATAGCAAGCTTTTTAAATTACTGCTACCTTAACCTTCTTGCGTCCAATAGTGTGTATTATAATTTATTCATAAACCAAATTACAAAGACATGCATAATTAGGCACACAATTTCAATAACAACACAAACGTACAAGACATGCCATTAAATTCATTATGGGTAAAAAATAAATTAAAATAAACACAATAATAAAATTATAATTTTCTAACCAGCATCGGAACAGCAACATGGCTGCCACAGAAATGCCGAACATAAGGGCAGTCCAGCCTGCTGGCGATCATTCCTAGGATAGCATTGGGGCTGGCGTAGCCAGCGCACCAGGGACGAACACCGCTTGCGCATAAGAGCATGGAAATAGTGCGTACCATAGCGAACATCCCTGAACACCTGAATACTTAATGTTGCAATAGGTACCCTTATTTTATTCCTCATCTAACCTTTCCCAACTATGATGTAAACAACTTAAAGTGCAACTGGATGCGTTACCAATGTAAAAATTCAAGCAATGAAATAAACTGCGTAACCAACTTTTCTGCTAACTCCACCGCTCTCTGCTTCCGTCCGCTCATTGTGTTGTGCAAGCGCACTCATAGCAGATCCCACGATGCGCAGACGCACGTCGCAGCGACCCGAAGGTCAAGGTCAATGATCTTCACGTACGATGTAACAATTAAAAGTGCTAATTAATAACAATATGGATTAGAGGCTACTTTTTATTAATAGATAGTTAATTCCTTTCGGTTACGTGATTGAAGTTTTAATGTGAAGTTTGAGGTCAATGGTTCCCAGAACTTTGGGATTAGCTGACCAGCTTACTTTTTAGTCGTTACCCCGTAAAACAATATTTTTTCTGAACGTACATAGTTAATCTGTACAAAAAACATTAACTTAAAAAAACGTTGTGACGATAAAACTACAGATAAAACGACGGCTACAAAAAACTTGATTCTGAATCAATCAAACATAGCAAAAAGTTGCTTTCTAGCTGAGTTCTTTTACCTTTGTGAACTTTGGGACTTAATTTAAAGTTTAGCTTTAGTTGGACCATTGTTCGGCAACTACTTTAATGGGATTCGTCATCCAATTTACGTGCTTAGATAAAATGGTATTACAGTAAACCCCTGGAAAACCCATTAGTTTTATGTCTTCCACTAACATCGTGGTTGCGTGAACCCGGATATAACTCGTCGTCATTAGGTTGTCATCTCCATCTATTATGTCCTGAAACGTGGAACTCAAATCTATCAAGACGCTCTTTCAAAGGTCTCTTCTCTTCCAAAGAACCCATGTAAACCTAAGACGTACGAGTAAACTTACACCTATTCTGAGATTTGACACAAACTCTTGAATTAATATTGTCAGTCTTTACGGTCTGACAATATCAATTCAAGTTTATTCTTCAGAAAATAGTGTCTCATGCACAAGTTAAATACGGTTCGCACCTGACTGGATTTTAAATTCTTTTATTAATTTACTTGATACTTCATTATTTTAACTTTATTATCTAGGAAAATACTTGTTATACAGTGAGAAATATTGCACATTGTTAAGTACCGTCTGAGATTGATGGGTAGCATCATCTGCCAGATATAACATAAAATATTATTGAAGCATGTGCCAAGTATTTTTCCGCTTCTTGTTTAATTTATTCAATAATTTATCCACACAAAATTATAAAAGCGAACTTAAAGCTATTGGCGTTTTGTACTATTCAACCTTTGGGTAATGCGGAGACAAACATACATCAGTAAGTACTATAGGTAAGTAGATAAGTAGGTAATTTTTACATCTTAGCAAGACCCAACACCCAGATACGTGACTGACTTACAGAAGATTGCGAATAAGATCTGGATGAAACTCTCGTAGACCAGGATACTATAAAGAGGAAGCCGATACGGTACTCAACTGGTAGTAGAACAAGACCCAAAGTCTCAGTGAAGTTACTTTTATAATTTTCTTACTGAAAGCAAATAGAGACAAAGGCACTTCTTCAAATCGGTACACAGCAACGCAACTTTGTGCCAGGAATAAATTATGTTGGTGATGCTTCCTCCTCGTGGACGAAATTCTGTCAGATAAAATGTTTATTGGCATCCTATTGCTTTATTGTTATTACTTTTCTTTCAGAAGTCGTATTGGTTCTTCAGAGAACAACACAGAGAGAGATAGAACTAATGCGCTTCACCATTACCACGTCCCAAAATACCTGATGCAAACAGCAAAATTATGACTGATGCCATTGATTTATTCAAGGGACTTAAAAATGCAATTATCTACAATTACTTTGATGATGATGGGCAAATTTTTTAATGATGTATGTATTATTATAACATCAAAGGTGACAACATGAATGCCTGAATTAAGGAAAATATGGAACTTAACTAAAAGGCCCATCATTAAACATTTTTTTTATGAAGGTACTGCAAAAAAATCAAATATTTATTATTCGGTTCCTCATTTCTCGTTCTGCTACTCTGAATAAACATATTATATTTTGCAAGATATAGGTACATATAACGTTTTTTTGCTTTAATTTACCAGGAAGTCTAAAAAAAAACAAAAAATTATGTATATCAAGGAGGAAATATTAATGGAACTTATTTTAATATATTTATGGTGCCAACTGGCATTTTCGTCGTAGATAATCAGCATAAATTAATAGTTTAACGCGCCACAAGTCTTTTATAAAAAATGTAGGACGACAAACTTAATTATGGCTGAGCAAAAAAATAATCTCGTTTTTTTCTGGTGTGACAACAAATAAGGGCTAATAAATTATCTACAGGTGTAGTCTGTCTGCTAGACCGAAACGCTTATAATTTCGATAAGTTATTTTGAACTAGGCAGGAGTTTATAGCCATTTTAGTATTGCATGATTCAAATTGCGTTTTAGTAAAGCGCTGCTAAATGACAATAAGACGAGCGTTAGTTTGCACTGATTGGTACCTACATTTACAAAGCTCTTCTATGGTAAACGAGACAGAATCATTTGGTTGTTTGAACAATTGTGAGCGTATGCAAACACTCCCACGATATTGCAAAAGTCTTTATACAAAGAACTCCTCAAACATTTCGTTATGTTATTCTAGCCTTTAATGTCCCTAGGTCTCTTTTTTATGAGAGGAAGAGGGCCGTCTTCCACCACAAGTGTTGTTATCCACCATGCGGGCCCAGTGCGTGTTGGTGGATGACACCTTCATTTTTTTTTTTATTCTAGGACATGCCCTTTTCCAAAAGATTTTTTACGTCACCTTAGAAGATTTTATATGTTAGCCCGAGCTGTTGCACTACTAGGCAAAGGCCTACCCCATTCCAAAAATTTACGATAAAGCCAGATGTGTGAGAACAGTGGTGGCAGCTTACGCTACCTAGGATCAAACCCAGTCAGGCACATTACTTTATTTTATTTTATCACCACTGCTCTCAAAACGGTGCAACGGTGAAACCTAGGAAATGCCCGATAGCTAAATAATCGACTCATGTAACATCTACCATCCCGCACTGTAGACTGGATTGGTGGATTCTGGCCAACTCTCTGTCACAGTGAGCCAGATGCTTGCCTTTACACAGATAATATGTGGCCTTCAGCTGATGCTCGGTCTTCCGCGACTCCGTCTAGCCGTCTCAGGGTTCAGGCTCACAGCTTTGCATCCGGGAGACATGGCGGAAGAATGTACGCCCTAACAGACCCAGAACCCTACAAGCCCTACTATTCTGCTAATAACTAACGCAATAACAGACTTCCAAACCATTCTTGATAATTTCGCTACAGAGTAGTCAGTTTATTCACATAATTGTATAGAACGACTATTTATCGTGACAATCATGATGAAAGTGTCACAGTGGCCTTCACCCAGTCAGCTAAGTGTCTTCAAGTGTTTTTAGTTAGTGATGTATAGTAGTCAGGATGAGTCGACAGATTTATCTTTTTGACCTTAAAATTGGAGTTCATGGCTAATCTTTATAATTTTTTAGTGGATTTGGATAAGCGTAAGTTATTGCACACACAATAAGTATGAATATTGCGAAATCTGTTGCGTGTGAAAATAACACAGTGGTTCGGGATATCTTTCGACCGCCGAAGTATCTCTGTGGATGCATCAGCGGCCTCTGCTAGAAACGACATGGTCAACAACATTAAACACCTCGAATGTCATCGTTTACTCGCTATATGACGCTTCTTTTTCCCCTTTGAATTGTTGTGATGTATGTGTTATCAAAAGACCCAAGTTCACTAGAGCCGCTGTGACACTTAAGACGCTTGATGGCTTAGAAGGCGGTTTGTGACAGAACTTGTGCATTTATCCTACTTTCAGTGCTATAAATGTTTTTAAAAGGAGGAGGTTCTCAATTCGGATGTTTTTTTTTTATGTTTGTTCACGCATAACTCCGTCGTTTGCCAACCGATTTGAAAAAATATTTTTTTGTTGGAGAGCGTATATTTCCTAAATGGTCCCATGAAAATTTTATTGAAATCAGAAAAGCGGTTTTTGAAAAAATCAACAAAAATCTATATATTTCTAACTTTTCGTTTACTCTGCATTGCGTTTTTTGTTCGCGCACAACTCAGTCATTTACGAACCGATTTTGAAAATTATTTTTTTATTCCAAAGCCTATGCTTTGTATTTGGTCCCATTGTCACCAAGTCGGGATCTGATGATGGAATCTTGGCGAAATCGAGGGAACTCCTCAAATTTTATAGGCAAACGTACAGCGATTTTGGTATTTTCTACAACAAGTGAAGCATTTGCGTTCAATAAGAACTATTCTACCATCAGATCTGATGATGAAGCCAAGAGACAGGCACCGGAACTCCATAATAAGACAATGTATCTTAGCTGTGTTTGGGCTTGTTGGAATTGTAACGGTATGCATTGTCCAGGTGTACCACAGACTTGACTTTCCTTATTCAACCTACGTAACATGTAGGTCCTCTGCTTTGACAGTCTGTTTTCGCGATGATCAGGGTTCTTATTCAAAATGCTTTGATCATTTCTTTCTCTAATTTCTTTTAATCGTTGTCCTTCTTCTCAGTTTCAGTTCGACGCCGTTTTCTCATACGTGAAGCATCTTTACTAGGCCTACCCTTATTTTATATTATTAGATTAAAAATATGTCACTGTGACGTGTGTATGTGACTCCAAAGAATTTTTTTTTTTTAGTGCTGCCATCTATAGAAGCTACTAGTGCAGCGATTTTGTACTCTGTGGCCGTAATACATACTTGTACTTAAATCTAATGTTTACTGTACACTCTGCTTAAGCTTTTAGGCTTTTAGACTTTGATTTTTTGTGTAAAGACTTCGTGACTAGACGAATGTGAAGATGACCTTAACCCAATCAATTTTTAAAGTACTATGCCCATTTTAGATGATTGTGGAAATCCAAGATGACTTAACATTGATGACTTGGCAATTTGTTCGGCCTTCCGTTTTCTTTTCAAACTGTTGAAATGTTTTCAATCGATGATTTAGTCATCTATGTGTCGTCAATTATCCTTTAATAATAGAAGAATATTATGATCATCTTCAAAAATTATTTTTTTTGCCAAAATCGACATGATTTTGCTAAACGTAGAATGAGTAGCGAGATCATGAGTAATAGAGCAACCGGTGACTCAATTACTTAACACTTTCAGGGAATTTCTAGCATTTCAAGTACGTTATCTAATAATAAAAACAACAAATTCATGGTCACTCTGTGGTCTGGTAACGAAAACTGTTCTTGGAAAGCTATACGATAGTAAAAACCGCTATGGTATGCACACTTACTCATATTTGTTTAAAATTACAGCACTGTCTATGAGAAGGAAATACCTACCTAGTTTTGAAATCATATTTTTGTTTATCAAAAAAGTAAGGTCAAAATAATAGCAACAGCCGCACGGATCGATCTTTAAGGTTACGCCGTGCTTGCCTAGGTCCGTGGATGGGCAAACCGATTTTCCTCCGTGACTCAGAAAGGACGTTAAGCCGTTGTTCCCGGCTGTCACTTGTAGATCTTTGACAGACGTTACGAGTAGTCAGAAGCCAAAAGTCTGACATCCAGTGTTACCAAGGAGTATCGTATTACCCAGTTACTGGGTTGTGGAGGTCAGATAGGCAGTCGCTTTATGTAAAATACTGTTACTCAGCTGCATCTGGATAGACTGGAAGCGGACCACAAGATACTCTGGGAAAAGGCTAGGCAAATGATGATGATGAAAAAAGTAAGCTCACGGGATTTTCAAGAACTCCTAAAAGGTGGCGGGATGAGCTGGACAAAACCAACGACCTGCAGACCACACTTTCCCCTTTATCGGAAGAACTGGAAATGATGGCAAGACGCCTTTGCCTCACAGTGATATGTCGCAAGGTAACACCAATCAAACATTAATCTATTTGCTGCTACTATCACTTAAGTGTAGGATTGAGTAGGATCTTAGTACACTGTTTGACATACTGGTGACGAAGGTGTAGCCAATTCATTGACGGAAACCCCATGAAATGCATGATGAATTGATTACTCAAAAATTGTAATTTCTTCATTTAACCGTGAACTTATTTTATTCATACTTTTATTGAAAAAATAGTAGCTATTAATAGAAATTAATGTTACCAGTGACGCCAGTTAGAATAAAGTTGTTACTGCTTGGCGTCCAAAAACTGGAAAGTAAAGTGTTGCTCGTCTGGCGGCGCATGAGCAGATGACATTGTTGCCATCTTGGGTGTATCCTGGATCACGGTTGTTGGCTGATTTCCACCGGAAAATTCCACAGTCCAACAAAATAATTTAAAAATTAAACAATTCTCAAGAACATTTTAATTTTCTCTTATTAATAAAGTTTACTACCAGTAGGTCACAAAGATCGTGAATTTCATCAAGGAAGCATTACCAAATTGTATAAGTATCCGTCCATATTACATTTTTAACGCTAACAAGCAATAATGACCCCTATTTACACACGCGAACGTTTTCAAAGAAGATGACATTATTGTAAAGATAATAACTATATTATTATTAACACTGAATCTTTACAGTTTCTCACATGGTGATAATGGTTAAGTAATGATGCTCAAATTGGGTATTTACCATACCATGGATTTGACACGGATGTTGAGATATTTTTTTAGGGTTACGTGAAAGAACTAGTACTCTTCTTTGGTTTTCCATTTATAGTCCAAGAAAATTAGTCAAGTTCAAATCAGTCAAGGGCGGAATGAGAGATGGTCAGCTATAAAGTTGAATAAACCTTTATTTTGTCACCTTAAAACTTGTCTCAAAACCGGGAAGTGTGGCAGAAAACGGGCTGATATGATAATGAGGCATGAAAATGTCCTCAGTGGAGCAGTGTTCATGTAGCAATGATATCCAGGATCCCTCCTATGACCTGACCCATGTGATTAAAACAATGAGTAACTCGTGTACGGAACCTTCCTCATTTATCACGCATCACGCTAAGCCAGTTTGAAGTTTCAGAAGTCCAATTAGCAAATTCTTAAATGATGAATTTATTCTTTGGAGAGTGGTTCTTCTTAAAAAATTAAGATGACTTGCGTACCGACAAAACACAGGCCGAGTGTTCAGTGGCGGTCCACTGCTAACGGCGCTAATTTACGAGTTTAAACCCTTGGGTTCCAGCCAGGTAAGTTCATCATCATCATCATTTCGGCTCAAAAGACGTCCACTGCTGGACATAGGCCAAGTGTCACCACATTGATATTTTGGATGGTTTTGCCATAATCGCCATTGGTCAGGCATTATCTTCAACTCACATGAGGACTATGCAGATAAGTGTGGACTTTTGAAGAAAGAACCTCACAGATTTGAGTAGACCTGTCCAGCCAGTGCAAGCATTTGTCAGTTATCGAGTAGCTCGACTCATAACTCAAAGAGCACAACGATACGACGAACAATATCAAAGAAACGACATTTGTGTAGATTGCTTTGGTATATATAGTACACAAACTGCCCGACAATTGTTAAAAGCAAAGGGGAAAAAAACACCCCACACGGAGGACCATGCAGGCGTTTCTTTTTTCGCACATTATTCCACTTAATCGAGTAATACCGTACTACACAGACGTCTACGCCTGGTGTTTGTTTATTAATCACTTATTTAAACTATGATCTGCGTCACTCTAGGTACATAAATATTAATTAGGTTGGAATCCAGAGATCATTAAAACCTTCCACATTTTTCTGTATAATAAAGAAATAAAAAGTACACGTTTAGATAGACTTTGGTGTCAATGGAATATTTTTCGTACTATCATATAGTAAGATATATTGTAATCTAAACTGTTTTGATCATTAGTATATTTTTGATGTCGCATTTGGAATTTCTGAAGTGACATGAAGTAAGTAATAAAGATTGGTCGACATAAAAAAAAATACGAATCAAATTGAAGTCAAGAAAAACATTTAAGAAGTGAGAGCCTGAAACAATACTGAAATATTAAAACATTTCAAATGAGCATTATTGCTACTTGATAGAATGAGGTGAGTTGATTTGGTTGTTTTAATAATTAAACAAAAAATATAATTTTATATCATTTTAACATACTTTATTCTTCATTGAGTTAAGAGCGTTTATATTCTACGTAATTTCATACAAACTTTCAAGTCGTTATTTTCAGAAATGACACAACAGATTTTAATGAAACTTCCTACGCATAAGCAGTATACATAGGTCTTAAAAGTTACTAAAAAACATTTTCGAAATGTCTTTTAAAAATGAAGATAATTGGAAAGGAGAAGGGGACTTCTGGGCCCAGCAGTTAACTAGTTGAAATGTGTATTAAAAAAAACCGTTATATTTTTCTAAAGGAAATCACAAAATATGGTACCATGTTTCTATCTAGGAAGCGAGAAAACTTAAATTAAGTTATGAAACTAAATAATCGATTAAATAATGCTAGTAATCGATTAAGCATAAATCGGTAACGTCTCAGAATATGTATGATAATCGAGTGATCATTGTTTTTTCGTGGAATCGATTCATAGCGGATCGAATTCCTTTAATTTTTCTTAGGGCAACACTTCTGCCTGACATCAGTCAGTCACCGACTGACAGATGTACTCGTTCGTTGTCTTTCGTTCTGAGGGCGCACGTATTTTCCATGTTTTATTGTTTAACCCCACGACCTCGACTTTACATAGGACTTTTGACGGATCTTGCTTCTTGAAATTACTTGGCTCTCTATTTTGGACAAATGTTTACGCCTATCGTGCGAGCCCCATCAACCGGACCCGACATTAAATCCAGACTTCGTGGCTGCTACTGAGAAATTCCTGATGGAATAACCCAATAACTCTTTGCCCGATCCTAGAATCGAACCTGGGACCTCAAGCTCAGCAGTCGTGCTTGCGACCACTCGACCAACGAGGCCGACTCACACATTAAAATTTCCGCGCGTACGGAGTCGCGGGTATCAGCTAGTTTTTTATAAAACATATTTTGTTTACATTTTAGTTGACAGCTGTCGAAGAGGACGAGATTCAATATTAGGGTATTATTGTAATTGTATTGTAGGTCGAAGGACTGTAGGCTGCTGTGCCCATGTAATGTGCATAATATGGTATCTCAGTTGGGCAAGATACCAAGAAAATATCGTACATCCTGCACAATTCTTAGATGCTATTCTCCTAATTATTGAAGATGAATAATATATATTTTATACATATATTGGTGTTTTATTTTACATCCTCTTGTCACTTTTTTTTAGTTTTTACAAGGTTCGTGCCTGCTGCTTCTAGTGAAGGATATTGGATGTAGAAACTTGTCTTCGACTGTAGCGACTGTCCAGGGCGCGGGGGGGATCTGATACGTTTGGCTAAACGTATCAGATCATCGACATGTCACACACGCTTCATGCATAAAACCATAAAACAACCGAAGCCATTCAAAAATATATTTCGTAAAAAACATAAAAAAACTATAATGTTATAATATAACCTCATTTTTACATACTTCATAAAACTTGATTTCTGGATAGCCAAATTTCACCAAATTTTCAGTGAGGTCTTGTTATTATATCCTCTCACAAATAAGGCTAGTTTGATTCAGTTAACACCTGGGCCCAGGAATGTATGGAGTCATTCCCTTCTCCTTTCTGTTTCTATAGATAATTAAAAATCGGTCTAATTTAGCTGTAACATAATTTTTCGAAAATGTTTTTAGTAACTTTTTAGCCCAATGTATACTGCTTATGCGTAGGAAGTTTCATTAAAATCTGTTTAGTCATTTCGGAAAATAACGACTTGAAAGTTTGTATGAAATGCCGTAGGGTATAAACGCTCTTAAAAGGGTGATAAAAGAAAAAGAGCTACTATCTAATTAAAAATAATTAAAATTACGATTAAATTTTTATAACAAAAATAAAACTAATTTACATGAAAGAATTTAAGTAACCAAATCTAAGTACACATAGCACATAGCTTATTGCCCTATTAACCTGGAAGAAAATAATGCATAATGATTTTCATAAATCTCACTTTCCATAACATGACTTCGCTAAAAAGCTACCTGTTATGAAAACTAATTAAAGTAGTTACCTTACGTGACACGATTGTTACCATCACAGGTCGTGGAACCTCACGGACTGCTGTAGAATCGTTGGCAAAACAACTGAATGTCAACTTGTACCAAAAACTCGCAATTGTAAACGATCACCCGCATCTTTTTTATTTTTTTTTAGGATTGGAAATCGTCTAATGACTTCTCCCTCTCTGTGCGGAGCGGAAGGGAGTGTCAGACTTGACTGACTAAAACCCACCCATGTTCCTTATTAGCCCTTTATGCTCCAGGGCCACGGTATCTCTTTCGAACAACACGCAGCCCTTGCAGGATCACCCGCAACTCAAGTCAAGTTAAACTAATAAGTAATTACTTAAGCAACCATTTTTATGCAATAGACCAGAATTCGAACGAAATTAGAACCGTCAAAGAATGCAAAGCTAATAATTCTGTCTTTTGACAATTATAATTTCAACCAATTACCAAACTACACAGTAAAAACCGTATCATATAATAATTAATTTTACTTAAAGTTTACTCGCTAAACATCATTTGCATACACAGGCCCTGTACGAGTAGTAGAGATATAATGGGTCTACTATAGACAAAGTGACATCCTGTCATCGATAATCGATAATGGAAAACTCAAAATGGATTGATAGCTGTGCCTTGGCCCTTTGAAGAAGATTGATACAGATGCATGAAGATCGGTAATGTACTACAATAACATAAAAAAAAATAATTAAAAAACCCGCGCCACTAAAAACCTCTAAAAAAGACAAAAATAAATTAATCCAAGCGTCGTAGCGTCGGGGGTCCGCTTTGTTCTGTGCTTATACTAAGCGGTCTTCTTAGCGGTCCCCCGATGCTACGACGCTTGAATTAATTTATTTTTATCTTTTTGTATTATTAAGCATACACTTCAATACAATTTAAATCATGTATAATAATATCTGCTAGTATACGTGCCAATACATTAACTAATCGGTCGCACAAACCGCATCGTTTGGGAGATCGATTAGTGTCGCAACAAACGAGGTCTTCGATAAGGTAAACTTTTTAAGGCTTTCATTCTGTCATGCATGATTGTAGTGTAGGCAAAAAGTTCTAATTACAGTTATTAGACTTTCGGCCTATTTTGCAACGTCCATAATAAGACTAGATAGATCAAACATTGATCTGTAAAGTTTTAAAACTATCGTAAACATTATTATGCCGCATGCAAACGTCCGAATAAGACTAGATGTATTAAAAATGGAGGAATGGAGTTTTAAAACAAGCATAATGAACGTCATGCCGCAAGCAGCCTCAGTGTTTTCATTGCTAGAGCAGAGCAAGGCAAGCCTCCTCTCGAGGAGAGGAAAAAGCCAACCACACCGATCAAGTTTGAGTTGGGTTTTGGCATTACCTGCTACTTGTATGTCCAACTTCAGAGTCTTTGGGGTTGATTCCCAGTTTTTGTAAATTATTTTCTTTTAATGAGCATTTTTTGATAATAAACCATTTCATCAGATCACAGCAGATGAATTTGAGTATTAAACACCCTTTAGAATAGGTTAAGACACTACTTTTTTTTACTTATTTTTAAAACAAAGTATACTATCTGTCAGATCACTAAGCATAATAAGCCTAAGTTCTCACTGCTGGAACGTAAGCCTTCACTCTTGAGAGAGTGAATCTGATCTTATTCAAGGTCACGCATGAATCGCACTCTAAATTTCAAGAGTGGGGACTACGCCTCCAAGAACTAATATTATGATCCATCAAACTCTGATACAAGCGTTGCAACATACGCGTATGTTGCAGCATTTATTGCTGCAACTTACACTTGACATTGAGCATGGTGCGGCTTATGTAAGATACAAACGCCAGCACACCAAGCTACAACAAATTTCTTTATTAGATTTTCAACCTTATCGTTAAAGACCGTATTCTAAACTAATATTATAAAGAGGAAAGATTTGATTATTTGTTTGTATTGAATAGGCTCCGAAACTACTGGTCCGATTTGAAAAATTATTTCAGCGGTATATAGCTCATTTATCGAGGAAGGCTATTGGCTATATATCATCACGCTACGACCAATAGGAGTGGAGCAGCAATGAAAAATGTTGCAAAAACGGGGAAAATGTCACGCAAACGAAGTTGCGCCGGACGCTAGTCTTTAATAAATTTTTCAAGGTTGATTAGGAAAATTTTACAGTTTCGGGTAGCTCGGCCTGCTGGCGTCAGTTCTTTGTGAGCGCATCGAATTTAAATGCCACCAGTCATGGCTTTTGATAATCGATAAGTTTATGTTCATCTGGTTGCTGAATCGTTTAGGCGGAATGCGGAATCCGGACATGGTTTTTTTTTTGAGAATAAGATAGTCATAAAAACATAAGACCGCATCATTGCATCACATCCGGTGACTTGCGGCCAAACCCAATAATAATACAATTCAAAGACAATAAGCCAGCAGTACATAATAAAGTTTTTACAATGAGTCGTACTAGGAATTTCTCCTGTACTGTGGGTGCGTTTAGATAAAGCCAAACCCGGAGCAAAAACTTGTAGGCTATACACATATTTGTTCCATGCGGGAATCAGACCCGCGATATGAAGCGCAGCAGCCAATCGCTCAGCCACCACGCCAGTTCGTGCTGCTGATGGTAATAGGGGTCTTCCCTATTACAAGAAACTAAAACGCACCTAGCAAAATGTGGGTGTACTATGATCCACCTCTGCAGAACCCTCCCGGGAATGTACAGTCGTGATGATATGACAATGTAGATACCTAACAAATAAATAACTCACATTGACTTACTTCTACCTCTCCTATTTAAAATAGAACTTTGCTCTTAAATATTAACTCGTGTCGTAATAAACAAACAGAAGCCATTTTTAAACAAACAATAGACCCATGTGTTCTATGTACATTTTGTATTATGTATATTTAACTTGGTTTAGAACAAGTTGCTTGATGGCATACGGATCTAAAATTATACTGAACAAGCCACACTCTCGCAAACATGATAAGCTTATAACGTTCCCACTGCTGGGACACAAGCCTCGTCTCTCTTGGGAGGGAGTGGTCTGTAATGATCTATCACAAGGGTCAAAAATCAAAATCAAGGCGTATGTCGAAACAAAGACAACAATAAAATGAAGCTACTGTTCCAGTCACAAGGCATAATAACTTGTGAAAGTACTGTAGTTGCCCATCCAAAGCGTAGATCTCTATACAAGGTGTTGTTTTGCATCCTCGTCAAAAATCAGAAGGTTGTAACAAAATACATAAATAATCAATTAAAATTACGGTACATAGTTAATTATTAATAAACGCTGATTTGTTTGGTTGTTTAAGTTTGTCAGTATGTCAGAATAACCCCCTTAATGTGGTTAAGGGAATAAGAAATTATCGAATAAACGTTTGAGGTTGTTTGTTTGTGGGAAAGCGCGATTATAGGGCGAGGAAAAGACGGGCCGCGTTTATATCACGGGTTATTCACACTTTCCGATTTCCGTAAATAAGACATAAAATAAAAATTATCTACCCATTTTATTATTGATTCGGGACGAAAATCATGAGCATAGTCACCTCCTTGAATTTGACGAGGTTGCAAAACAACACCTTGTAGAGAAGAATGGGCAAGAAACGCCATGGAATCTCTTTCAAATCAGTTTATTGTACAGTACGGGTTGATGAATGTCTCATGGTTTCAAATTTTTGGTGTCAGGACATGCCGGTTTCCTCACGATGTTTTCCGTCAGAGTTTTGAGTGCAGAGGTGATCAAAACCACAAGTGCTTATCTGGATTTGATTCCTTAAGAGGAAGACCTATGGTATTATTTTATGAACTTGACTCGACTAAATTAGATCGTGGCGAGGTGATCGTTCATTGACCCATACCATAGCAAGAACAGACGCTCCAAATGTCGCATCTGTTATGTTTTAGATGGTTAAACTTCTGTCTCGTGAGGAGCTTGTGGCTAAATAATAACAGCCGCACGGGTCGATCTTAAAGGTTAAGCCGTGTTTGCCGAGGTTGGTCCGTAGATGGGTGACCATAATTATATACCGAGTTTCCTCCGTGCCTCGGAAAGCACGTTAAGCCGTTGGTCCCGGCTGTCATTTGTAGATCTTTGACAGTCGTTACGAGTAGTCAGAAGCCAAAAGTCTGACATCCAGTCTTACTAAGGGGTATCGTAATACCCAGTTACTGGGTTGTGGAGGTCAGGTAGGCAGTCGCTTCATGTAAAATACTGGTACTCAGCTGAATCCGGTTAGACTGGAAGCCGACCCCAAGAGAGTTTGGGAATAGGCTAGGCAGATGACGCAGATGATGATGGTTAAACTTCTGTCTTTGTGCAAATATTCAAATTAAAAAGCTGTAGGTATGTTTAAAACACTGCCATGTTATTTCTAAAGGAACAAAACATGTTTTGTGGCTGTTTACACTCCGCCCAGAGCAGGTCGGGTCATTTAATAATATACCCCCATCCGTAAAAAAAGGCTCTTTAGTCAAGTGTAAAAAAGTATTCATAAGGTGGAACAAAGTTTATGGTGGTCTGATTTTCATGGGACTTTTTATTATTGAGTTCCAAGAGGTGTAGACAGTGAAACAGGGCTGAACCAACAACCTAGGCTAACTAAAAGGCGTAGACACATATTTCTGAATATGTGACTCAAAAAGTAAATATGCGGGTTATTTATAACTGGCCATTATTTATCCGTTATTTCCCTCCTACCACAATCAAATAACCTTTAGAAAAAAATTGGAAATACAATTCTATCGAAGCTTACGCAAGCCAAATATCAGATGATGCGTTCAAAAGCCTTCGCCGCCCATATTTGTCTTCTAAATCATCATAACTTCATAATTTGTCGCTGGATTTTGTCCGCTGTTGTTTTTGAAGCTTAAACTCTATAACTTTTTTTAATACTATGGTGATATAGCGTTTTGTGACCACGAGTAACATGCTCAATTATCACGCGTGTTGCTACAGTGACTGCGAAGAAAATAAATAAAAGCAATTCGGTATTTTTTTTACTTTCTTATTTTATAGATTGGGTTACTTTAAGCAATTTATTTCAATATATAAAGTTTTTTTTTGGTTATTTTTTATGTTTTTATTTTGTAGATTACCCAATCTCAAATAATTTCAATATTTTTGTATTCCAAGTTATAGTTAATTTTTAATTTTCAAACTTATGCTCGTGATGACGTCTGAGTCACGAGGATGAAGATTTCAATGTCTTTTTCACGTAAAGTACAAGATTTTTTTTGCCGCTTTTTCAAAGTTTCGGAATCACCATATGACAATTTTTACTCAACATAGCGAATGCGAATCATGTAGAGGTCAGATAGTAGTCGCTTCATGAAAATTAATAGTACTCAGCTGCATCCGGTTGGAAGCCGACCCCAAGAGAGCTTGGAAAAAGGCTAGGCAGATGATGATAGCGAATGCGAGTCAGCGGCGACACGACCTGTGAGTGTACGCGATGCGAACATAACAACGCGCGTGTTCGCTAGACGCGCTGCAAACTGAAACTGAAAAATCACATCACCCGTGGCTTATGAATCAGCTGAGAGAAGATTGTTGTTACCTGTAATTATATTGACATGTTTAAAATTAAAAACATTCCAGAAACAATAAAATGTAATCTTTTTTGAGATAGAACTTTGGTAGGGCAGGGTTTTAAAGCATGCATATCATATGTGTTAGCTTGGGACTTTTTTCAGTTTTAGGACAGATCAAAGAGTTGATTGCTTTTACCTCTACTCGTTTCTATTTTCTTCAATCTGTTCGCAAGTAAACAAATAAGATAAAAAGTCATGTTTAAACCAAATTAGTATTTTTTTTTTAATAAAAACTTTTTACTGAAAAATGCATGTAATGTGGTCATTATTTTGACAACCTTGTTTGAGCAAAGTCGACCTTGCCGTTCTGTTCCAAGGAGCGGCCGGCAAAGTTTTGCTGGCCGCTCTGACAGGCCGGCAATGTTTTGCCAGCCGCTATTTTGACGTTTCAACGTTTTAAAAAATCAAATCCAAAAAGATTTTATTTAGAACATAGCTGTTTGTATCTCTATAGATAGGTACAAAAAGATTTTATTCCATAGTAAGCTGTATAGTTCCAACTACCATTGCTCAAAAAAAAAAACAAAGAAGTAACAAAAGCGTGGTTCAGCGAAAATTTTATTGAATATATATTTTTTATTTAAATTACTTGCTGGTTTTATTTAGATTAGGTACTTGCATTTTTGAGTAAAGCACTATACAAACCTTGGCCCACAATGACTGCTTCGCTGGTCACGTTATGATTGCCTCGAGCTAGCCTAGCTACGCTCTAGGCCTTTCAGCTTGGCCATCATTGCAGCCCTTGCTGTGTCGGCCTGGAGCTGCGCTACGCTGCGCTGTCGGCCATAATCAGCGCGACCAGCAAAGTAGTCATTATAGACCGCGGCAGTAATGTACTATTTATGAAATAAAACATTCATAAAGATTTTTTTTTTTTCAAGTTGATATTAATTTAAGAATTTGCAATTCCATTTATAACTTGGAACTCAATAAAACAAAAGACGTAGACGTAGACTTTTGAAATCATTTCATTGATTTCGTTTTGGAGCTATTCAATTTTTAGAAGTGCCAATAACACCATTACCATTTGCAAAATAACATCTAAAAATTGATTTCTTTATGTTATTACTATTAGTCCCATTCACATTTGAAAGATTTCTTGTGACGCAGTTATTACAAGTGCATTCATAATGTCAAATACCAATTAATTTAGCATGAGAATTGAAAGACTGCCATAATGGTGATAGGTTTATGAAAAAATATTTCAACATGCATATTGCTAAACTGTTTTTGTGCATAGACTTGAATGTAGAATCTTCAGATGGGCGCAGACTACTAACTTTTTCTGCTTATTGTGCCACTCCTTTGGGTTATCTAAAGGGTGTAAAATCCCTTAACTTAGCCTAAGGCCTTATTTTTTTGTTCTAGACCATATAGATCTGGGAAACTTTTAATCATGGAAAAATATATCTCTACTCTAAATACTTCCACGACCCCCGATGCATCCACCAGCACAATATTTTAGAGTGCGTTACATTGAGTTCTACTCAAACTCAAACTCAAACTCAAAGCATTTATTTCAATTAGACCATTACAGGCACTTTTGAAAGTCAAAGAACAAAAAAAAAAAAAGAACGCTAAGCTACAGTCCCAGTCACAAGACATAATAACTTGTGAAAGTACTGTAGTTGCCCATTCCAAAGCGTAGATCTCTATGGAGAAGAATGGGCAAGACTGTAAAACGTAATGTTTCTCTCCTAAAAAAAAGTCAATTCCCAGCAAAATTTCTGCGTTACTAAGTTTGTTACTGTACATACATAGTGTTTGGTTGACAGCTTCGATAAGAGTTTTCACCTTTATACTACTAGTATATCATAAAGGTGAAGAGCTTTTTTTGTGGTATATCTGTATTTGATTACCAAATTATTGTAAAAGGGTGGAGTTTCCATGGAGTTTCTTGCCGGTTCTTCTCCATAGGAAACGACGAACCCGAACCGAGCACCTTTTTTCGACGTTTTATAAGTGCTTAGGTAAAATAAAATATTTTATCTACTTCGGTTTCGTTATATTCGAATTACAAAATTGACAGCGGTTTCATTATGATACCCATAACGACATCGGGTTGCATTATGCGAATCGTCATAAATTCTAAAACACAAGCATAGACATTCTGAACGGCTAGGTACCATTACTTCGAAATCGAGACAATGTAAATGATGTTTTTAAAAATGGAACAAGTTTAGAACAAAAGTATCGTATACTATTTGGCTGTAAAATCTAAATATAAATAAACAATAGTCAGTGTGTAGTTAAGTTTCTATTTAAAATACTTATTTGTCTATATCTGTGTTTTATTCCTTCCTTCATAGATAAAATCTTGTATGCAACTGTATGTTATTGGTCTTTTAATAACTCGTGCCCACCTATTTCGGTACGCGTTACACTTGTAAACAAAAAAAAAATGGCACTCGTTTTAAAAGACCGTCCATAACGTAACAGTTGCATAGTAGCTATTAATTTTGCTAAATTGACCTGAAGGTTTCATTATCATTCCCTTTCAGTAAAACTGAAATCATTCGATTCCAGTAAAACTGAAATCGACTGATAATGAAACCTTAAAAAATGTATTGAGAAATCAAAGTCTGTTATAATGTCTTCATCAGGTCAACATAGCAAAATTAATAGTTATTTATGCAACTGTTACGTTATGGACGGTCTTTTAATACAAGTGCTATTTTTTTTTCAGGAAAAGTGTTAGCACGAGTTGATTAATCGGTTGATGTTTTTCCTATGGCTTAATGGCATCATCAGTCTATAATGTCCCCACTGCTGGGACAGGACTCTTCTTAACTGGTAATTCTTTAAACTTTTGGTTCTAGGACTCGCCAGTTTCTTCACGCTGTTTTCCTTCAATCTATTTTGAGCAGTGGTGATGAATTAATTTACACAAAGTGACATTCCTCATGGAACTCAAATGGATTTGGGCAGGACCTAGCAAGGCGCGGTGATGGCAGGTGGAGGAAATCTGTGACCAAATTGCGTCCAAGGACTGGAAAGAGAAGTGCTGGCCATCTGGCGGCAAAATGGGCAGACGACAGCGCGGGTTTATCCCTGGATGTGGCTGGTGCAGGAATGTCGAACTTGGCACAAGCAAAGAAAGGCTATACCTAGCAGTAAGTGAAGTATGTCTGTGGATAATGATAGTGAGCAACCGTGTTTACCCTCATCACCCCAATCACCTGAGTTCAATCACGACCTTCAATTCGATACTGGCTCACCACTGGTCACTGCTTTTCCCCAACTTCGTACTTAAGTCCCATCGGATATAAATTGAGAGTGAAGAAAGCGTACACACTTCATCATCTGCCTAGCCTTTTCCCAAACTATCTTGGGGTCGGCTTCCATTGTAACCGGATGCAGCTGAGTACCAGTATTTTACATGAAGCGACTGCCTATCTGACCTCCACAACCCAGTAACTGGGTAATACGATACCCCTTTGGTAAGACTGGATGTCAGTTTTTTAGCTTCTGACTACTCGTAACGACTGTCAAAGATCTACAAATATGTAATTATGGTCACCCATTCACAGACCAACCTCGGTAAGCATGGCTTAACCTTAAAGATCTGGGCGGCTGTTATTATTTAGCCACGAGCTCCTCACACACTTGTGAACTATAAAATTTCCCTCATCGATGGCTCGTGGTATCAAATTGTTCTCAAAGTGGCCTTGGCTTTAAGAGCTCTTAAAGCCAACCTTACAGCATTTCATAAAAACTTGCAAGTACTTATTTTCCGAAATGACCGAACCGATTTTAATTAAACTTAATACGCATAAGCAGGAAAAAGAGGTCTAAAAAGTTACTAAAACATTTTCGAAAAGTCATTATAAAAAAAAAAAAAAATCTGTTTCTATAGGTAATAAATCGGTCTAATCTAACTGTAACACTATTTTTCGATAATTATTTCCCAGAGCTAGGAACAGAAAGGATTATATTCATTAGGTAGTTATTATTATTAGACTGGCTATTCAGGTTCTTTATTTAATTTCATCATAAATAGTGCTGTTTAGCGGCATCTGGTTAGACTTAAAACCGAACCCAACATAGCTAGGAAGAAGCTAGGCAGATGAAGATGCTGGTAATGCAGGTTTTTTTTTTTTTTTGTTACTGTCAATAACTATGATCATTGCTATTTATTTATTTCATCACCGCTGCTCTCAAAATGGTGAAGGAAAACATCGTGAGCAAAAAAAATTCATGTTCTATGTAGAACTAAAAATTCGAAGACGTGTGACATCTACCAACCCGCTGGGTCCGCATGGTGGATTGAAGCCCACTCCCTCTCATTGAGAGGAGGCCTGTGCCCTAGCAGTGGGAACATTGTAGGCAAATGATGATGATGATTGCTGTTTATTAGTAAGTAGCCTTTGTGTAACACTACACCGATAGTATTAAAAAACACAAAACTGCGTTCTATTTTATCAGGTTTTATTACAGGTGTTTAAAATTATCACCACATAAACTTCTCTAAAACTTGAGGTCTCAAATACACCACATTCCATTCAAGTTAATTCAGAAATGCATTATTCTAAACGATATGCGCTATAAAATAACTATTTGTGAGATAAGGCGGTACTATTTTCGAATCAAATAGTAATTACTCGATTCCTCTGTCGATTATTGTCATTCTTTTTTTATCTCTTATATCTCAGTTTTAACTAATATTGATATATGAGTATTAAAGGCCTAGAGCAGCTGTGGCGTTTAGTGGTGGCAGCCCCGACTTAAGAGCAATAAGCAGTGGGGTCCAACCCAGGCTATTTATTCATCACATTATTATTTTAGCACCGCTTCTCTCAAAAACGGTGACGGAAAACATCGTGAGCAAACCGGCATGCCCTAGAACAAAAAACTCGAAGACATGTGACATCTACTATCCAGCACTGAGCCCACGTCGTGGATTACAGCCCATTCCCTCTCATAGAGGAGGCCTGTGTCCCAGCAGTGGGAACATTATAGGCTGATGATGATTAAGGCATTTGCCGACAATGGGTTTTTGACCGCGGAGTATAAAAATCTACTAGGAACAACTGTGTCTAACCTCTTCGGGAATATTGGCGAAATGTGATGTTGTATAAGTAAGTAATAATTATTCTGGCTAAATAATTAAGAATTTTACGATTTAGAGGTGTTTGTGAGAGATTGGCCGCAAGGAAAGAAGAGTGTAAGGCTAAGTGGGAGGCTTTCTGCCAACAGTGGGACAACATAGCCTAAGAAATAAAAAAACAGATAAGCAGCACTTGCTGGATGTTCTGGTTAAGCCGCGCTTGCTGAGGTCGTTGTGTGGATGTGTGACCATCCATTGCATTCTGAGTTACCTTGCGTGCTTCAAAAAACCCGATAACCAAATTGGTCCCAGTTGTCATCTATATATATATATATTCCATATTGCCGGTGATTATTGCAATATTGCCGGTGATTGCAATATTGCCGGTCGTAGTGAACAGACGTATCGAACAATTATTTCAATAAACAAATAATCACTTGTGAAACTGTGACCTAGTTTAACCGACAGTAGTGACGCATACTATTATATTAAATGTGTTTTTCTACTAACATAAAGTAGAAATGATCGGTGTTTAACAGGAACAGAATAACCTGCTTCACGATGGAGGATAGTCCCTTCAACCGGAGTAGTAAATGTGTTCGCTCCCCGCCTTCTACACCTGTGCCTGTGGCCGTACCCGTGGCCGTACCCGCTTCTACCCCTAAAGCGCCTGTCCAAAAGAACGATGCCCCTGAAGTTGTCTCGACGTCTGAAATTCAGAACTGGATGTCGATTATCGAGCAGAACCTGAACGAGGTGTGCGCTATTGCAGCTGAAGGAAAGTTGAATGTGGAGCAGAAAACGCGCATCATTAACCTAAGCAGGAAAGTTAGCCATGGGACCTCGCAGATGGCCGTTATGTACCAGTCTGTCAAAGCAAAAGCCCTCCTATCGCACTACAACATCAGGACTCTCGAAAACCAACTCGATCTTTCGCAGCAGCTACAAAACCTGAAGCTGAGTATCGAAGATTCGACGAAACCTGTCCAGGGATCTACCTTTGCTGACATGGTAAAGAAAGGTGCCAACAATTTCATCCAGCCGAGTTATGTAAGTTCAGTGGCCATCTATCCAAGTGACAAGCTAAAGACCAGCGATGAGACCAAAACTCTTGTCCAAAAAATTATCAGCCCCGAACAAATGAAGCTCCAGGTGAGAGGTCTGCGCAAGACGAAAAACGGCGGTGTTATCATCAGCACCGAGACGAAGGACGATATTGAGAAGCTGAGACAATCGGTGCAGCTTACCAAATCAGGCCTTACAGTCGACGAGCCCCATAAAAGGAAGCCTAGGGTTGTGATTATAGGAGTTCCGACATCTTTGCAGGAAAATGAGGTTTTTACCTGTTTGTTCAACCAAAATCTAGCCGAAAAACTTCAGAACTGCAGCCTAGAGACGTTTTTGAACTCAATTAAAATAAGTCATAAGTCTGGTAAGAAAGACGCTGAGACCTGCAATTACATAGTCGAAGTATCTGCAGTCATACGCAAAGCCCTGATATCGCAAGACCGAGTTTTTGTAAATTGGTCATCATGCCCTGTGAGAGACTTTACTTTGGTCACACGATGTTATAAGTGTCAGCAGTATGGACATGCGGCCAAGTCATGTCGACAGACATCGTATACCTGCGGCCACTGTGGTGATCAAGGTCACTTAGTAAAAGAATGTCCAAAGAAGGCTGATGAACCAAAATGCGCTACTTGCTTGCATTTCAAAAAACCAGACAAACATAACACAGGTGCTGCGGACTGCCCGGCGAAAATAATGGCGGAAAAAAGGTACATCAATTCGGTAGATTATGGAGGCGCCTAAGAGCGCCGTTAATTAGTTATTTTTTTCTGACCTTTTTAAATTTCTATTTTTAATTGCAATTATGTTAAATAATTTGATTGAGTTAGATAATTTCTCTGTAACCGAGTCCAAAGTTTGTGAAGCGGAAAACTGCAAACAATATCTATCCGGCTACAACACTCCACTAACCATATTAACACAAAATATTCGCAGTGTTTTTAAGAATTTTGATAGCTTTACTACATTTCAGCAACGGCTAAACATAAATTGTGACGTTATTGTTTTATAACCGAATGCTGGCTTGCTAAACAATATAACATACCATTAATACCGGGATATAATATGTATAAAAGTACTATAAATTACAACCAAAATGATGGGGTGATAGTTTATGCAAGAGATCATCTCAATGTCTCTGTTCAGGAACCTAATATGCACGAATGTAACAGACTATTAGTTACAATTGGATCCGAATTTGCGATATTAGCATTATATCGACCTCCGTCGTTTAAAAATACTAGCCTCTTTACTGACTCTCTGAATGAGACCTTGCAAACCCTGTCATCCGTCAAAAACACGGTTGTAATTGGAGATATTAATATCAATATTCTACCAGGAAGTGCTGATGCGTCTGCTCAGGACTACCTCAACCTATGCGCCTTTCATGGCATGCTCCCAGCACACAGCTTTCCTACACATCACAGTGGCTCCTGTTTGGATCATATTATGCTTAAATCCAATTTCCCTTCACTTGCACTTGTTGTTAACTCAACAATAACCGATCACAATGCTGCCCTACTAACGCTAAATTGTAAAATACCTAAACAAGACACTCGCAATATTTCAAAACTAAATATAAATAAACTTGAAGACGATTTACGCGTCATCAGTTTTGATCCAGTCTATAATTCCGCTGACCCACAGTTTTGCATGATGTATTTAATTGATAACTTACGAAATGCAATTCAGAAAAACACAGTCATATCGAAGTTGAGCAAAAAATATCACAACCTAAAACCATGGATTACACCAGGTCTTATACGCTGTATGAAACATAGGGATAAACTGCATGTGAAAGCTAAATCTAATCCAGACAGTGCAGTTTTGCAAATTTCGTACAAAAGATATCGAAATTTCTGCAATAATCTCCTTAAAAAAATTAAAAGCAACTACGACAAAGTGGCATTGGAAAAGGCTGGAACAAATAGTAAAATGATCTGGAAATATATTAAAAATGCAACGTATAGCACGAAACAATATGAGTCATCTTTAGGTTTATAACAAGCACACTTGTCGCCGCTGGAATCCGCTAACATAGCAAATAATTTCTTTGTTAATGTTGGAAAGTGTCTGGCAGAAAAAAATCTGGGTCAATCTCAAAATCTAACAAGCACTCATTTAACATGCAGCACTGCTTTAACATCCTTTGCGCTGCTAGATACTGACGAGACGGAGGTGGAAAGTATAATTATGACCTTGAAAGAAGAATGTGCAGTAGGCTGGGATAACATATCTAATAAAATTATCAAAAGATTCAAGGACATTTTGGTACGGCCACTGACTTATATTTTCCGCCTTTGTTTATCTTCAGGTAATTTTCCAGAGTGTCTCAAAAAAGCTGTAATTGTCCCTGTCTATAAATCAGGCAGCAAAGAGCAAGTGACAAATTATAGACCTATTTCTCTACTGCCTTCTATATCTAAAATATTGGAAAAAATTATAAACAAAAGGTTGTTGAAATATTTGGAAGACAAATCAATTCTCTCTGAACAGCAGTTTGGATTTAGGCCTAAAGTTTCAACTGCTGATGCAGTACACCATCTGACTGACTATCTAGCGCAAAAACTGGACAAGGGTAACCACACAGTAGGAATTTTCCTGGACCTCGCTAAAGCTTTTGACACGGTTTCCATTCCAATTCTGTTGCGCAAGCTTGAGATCATGGGTATAAGAGGCATCCAGCTGAAGTTGTTCAAAAGTTATTTAGAAGATCGCTCCCAATGCATAAAGATCGGAAACGTTCTCAGCGCTTTTCAAAAAAACACATGTTTTGGTGTTCCTCAAGGAAGTATTTTAGGGCCCACCTTGTTTTTAATCTACATAAATGACCTTTGCAATCTAAAGCTAGAGCATGGCACTATCATAACTTATGCAGACGATACTGCTCTACTTTTTTCGGCTGACTCAGAATATGAAGTCTACAATCGTGCGCAACACGGATTTAATATTGTAAATAAATGGCTTCAAAATAACTTACTAACTCTAAATGCAGAGAAGACAAAATACATTAAGTTTTCGATGCGCAAGCAAATATCGAATATCCCTATAGCGTTGCATGCTCATTGTTGTCCAGTCCCTGGAGATAACCAGTGTAAATGTCCCAATATTAAAAAGACAGATACATTAAAATACCTGGGAATTATATTAGATGAAACCCTTTCCTTCAAACAGCATATGGAAGCTCTAAATAATAGAATTCGTAAGCTGATATACATATTCAAAAAGCTACGATTTATCGCAGATTCAAAAATAATTAGGCAAGTATACTTTGCTCTTTGTCAGTCAATTTTGACTTACTGCATCACTTCATGGGGTGGGACGAGTAAGACTTTGCTATTGGCCATTGAAAGAGCTCAAAGAGCTATTCTCAAGGTGGCTACTTGCCGCCCTTTCCTTTTCCCCACAAACCTCCTGTATAAATCCTGTGAAGTGCTAACAGTTCGACAGTTATTTATAATGAACACTGTACTAAAACAACACGCAGCACTTCCATACAGCACTGAAAGTACTAACAGGAGACGGAAAGATATAGTTTGCCCTCAAAAAAGTACAAAACATGCTTTCACAGCAAAATTTTATATGTACCTCGGACCGCTACTCTATAACAGGCTAAATGAAAATGGGAACATGTACTCCCTAAATTATAGCAACTGCAAAAAATTCCTTAAGGAAACTCTTCAAGCTATGTCCTATGAAGATACAGAGAAATTATTACTTGTGCTAAAGTAAATATTGTTAGTTGTATTAGTTAGTAAGTTAAGATATTATAATTTTATACACCTTTTTACACATGTACCAATAAGATTAATATGATATGTGATTATTGAATCAATTAATGTTACCTCCAATCGCCTGAAACACAGGATTACCTAGTTCAGGCACAAACCATGAGTGAACATGACATAGATTTAAGAAAACTTGTATTTAATGTTTACCTTATTTTTTTTTTTTTTTTAATAAATTATTATTATTATTTCCTTTATTCATCTTTATAAACAAATTTTATACATTTTTAAATATTTCTTACAAATAATAAAAAAATAAAAAACATAAAATATTATTAAATAATATTATTTAATATTATTATTATTATCTCCTTTATTCATTTTGACATCTTACTTATTACATTTTTAAATATTTCTTAAAAAAACAAAGAAAAAAAAAACATTTAAAAATATAAAAAATAGGTTTTTCCGCCGGTGTCAGGAGCAGGGTCCAAGCTACCGGTGGCTAGGGCTGCAGAGACAGGAACCTCCTCACAATGCGGGCCGTATCGAGGAGTACTGCCTTCTGAATCTGGCTCTTGATCCAACTGCCAAGTGAGAGCTTCGACAGATGTTCGTCGAGGCTCTTGGCCATAAGGCCATTGGCCGTTACGACAATCGGCACAATGATAGCCGAGTCCACATTCCACATGTCGACAACCTCGTGAGCCAAGTCGAGATATTTTATCTGTTTCTCTTTCTCAGCTTTCACGAGGTTTTCGTCATGCGGGATGGTAACATCGACTATCATTACGCGGCGCGCTGATCGGTCTATCACCACTATGTCAGGCTTATTGGCAACAATAGTCCTGTCAGTAATGATAGGCCGATCCCAGTACAGCGTGACATGGTCTTTCTCGAGAACTGGGTCGGGCACATACTTGTAGTACGGTACCTCAGATTCCACAAGTTCATATTTCAAGGCAAGTTGCTGGTGAATAATCTTGGCTACTTGGTTGTGCCTGTGCAAGTACTCGCCGTTAGCCAGACGAGAACAACCAGAAATAATATGTCTGATGGACTCACCCGGACGATGGCATGCCCGACACACGTCCACCGTCCCGTCCTTCATAATATGTTTCCGGTAGTTGTTTGTCAGCATAACTTCATCCATAATCGCACAGACAAAACCCTCAGTTTCCCCAAAGAGGTCGCTGAATCGTAGCCAGGACACGGACGCTAGAAAATCTACGTCGGGCCCATGAAGAGCCTGGTAGAAGCGACCGTGAAGCACCTTGCCTTGCCATACTTCCTTGCGGTCATCGGTAGTAAGTACGACAGGTTTGCGCCAGTTCTCTTTAGCCATGGACAGCGGGGTGAGTACCTTGTCCACTGCGACCACATCTCGGTGCATACCCACCTCGGTTTTCAAAAAATATTCTCTGAGGCTGCACACCTCGCGGTTGTGGAGGGTCTTCGCGTTTAAAAAGCCTCGACCCCCGCACTTCCGCGGGATGTACAGTCTCATCACCGATGATCGTGGGTGATGCATCCGGTTTGCGGTCAGCAGTGTACGAACTCTCCTATCCAGGGCGTCCAATTCGGTCTGACTCCATTTGAGTATGCCGAAAGAGTACATTAAAACCGGCATGACCCAACCGTTGAAGGCACGCACCTTGTTCCCGCCTGAAAGAAGGCTATTTAGTACCTTCTTCAGGCGACCAAAGAAGCGCTCCCTCAACGATTGCTTCATGTCAGCTACGTTAATACCCAACGCTTCCGACATACCCAAATACTTATAGTTTTCGGATGAGGAAAGGGATCTTAGGTGTATGGAATCAGAGAGCTGAAGTCCCTCGGATTCCATAATCTCCCCTCGCTTTACATACATGACTGCACATTTGTCCACACCAAATTCCATCCTGATGGCACTACTAAAATTTTCAGTTACTTTCAGTAGCTCCATCAGTTGCAATTTGCTGGGGGCAAAGAGTTTCAGATCATCCATGTAAAGAAGGTGAGATATGACCTGACCACCTCTCCTCAACCGGTAGCCTAGTCCTGAATCCTCCAGCAATGTGCTTAGAGGATTCAGGGCCAAACAGAACCAAAGAGGACTCAAACTGTCGCCCTGAAATATTCCCCGTTTAATCCTTACAGGCTCATCGTTCCCCTGGATCTGTCGACATCCTGGATATCAAAGGACCGTCCTCCATTGCCCCATACACGACGCAAGAAAGGTGCGTAGAGTTGCATCAATCTTGTACAACTCCAGCACCCTCATGAGCCATGTATGTGGCACAGAGTCGTAGGCCTTCTTGTAATCTATCCAACATGTAGACAGATCCTTGCGGGATCGACGAACCTGTTGGCTAATGGCCATGTCGATGAGGAGTAGCTCCTTAGTACCACGGGACCCGTTCCTACATCCATTCTGAGAGGCCGACATAATAGAATTACTGTCAATGTGTTTGTTAATTTTCTCTCTCAAAATGGATGTAAGAAGTTTATAGACCGTCGATAAACACGTGATCGGTCTATAATTCTTGGGTTCCGCAGGACTACCTGACTTATGAAGCAGGTGGGTAACACCCGTTGTAAGAAACTCTGGTAGCGACCCAGACTCTAAGCATGATTGGAATTGAGATGCCAGGCGAGTGTGTGAACTACTTAGCCATTTGAGCCAGAAGTTATGCAGTCCGTCCGGTCCCGGAGATTTCCAGTTCGGTAACGGACGAACTGCTCTGGCAACATCTAACGGTGTTATTAAAATTTCTTCCATTTCTGGGATGGATTCACACACTCGCTCGACATTTCGCATCCAGTCAGCCTCCGTATGACAGACGGGCATCGACCAGATGCTGCGCCAGAATGAACTCGTGGCAGCATCATCTGGGCGGCACACGTCCGTCACACTTTGTTCGGGTCGCTCCCAAGTTCTGTATACCCACCTCTCATCACTCTGGAACATGCGATTCTGCGAGTACCGATCAACACGCTTCTTATACCGCCGAATACGGTTCGCCCATGCATAAACTTTCTGCTTCAGGAAGTCGATGCGCTCTGTGACTCGGGACATGTATTCTTGAGGGCTGATTCCTGTCCCCAAGAATGCCCGCCTCACAAAGCGCATCACACGTGGGCGTGTATTGCCCTCCCTGAAGCAGTATAGTTTGCCAATGAGTACCCTGGCCTCGTCGATACGGCACTCGATCCTGCGTTGCCAGGCTGGTACGGCTGGTTTTGGTCGAGTAGCTACGTCAAAATTTGGAAATTTGACGTTAGCTAAACGACAAGCCGCTACAGCCCCACAATACAGTATCGAGTGCGTATCAACGAGGTCCTCGCTACTCTCAAAAATATTCTTGAGTTGCGAGTCCAAGGCACACACCAGCGCCCTATTTTTATTATTATTATTATTATATTACGTGTCACGTTGTTTGTCGGGGATGGACTCCTAAACTACTTAACCGATTTTAATCAAATTTGCACAACGTGTGCAGTTTGATCCAACTTGAAAGATAGGATAGCTTACATTTCAATTTATAGTCGCAATATTATTTAAGTGCTTATTAAGTCATAATTTAAATCTGTTAGCTCCAAACAATTCTAACAGATGGCGGTATCTTTTGACTGGATTGAGTAAGTATTCAATAGATGGCGCTCTACCGGAGCGCAGCAGCAATGAAAAATATTGCGAAAACGGGGAAAATGTGACGCAAACGAAGTTGCGCGGGACAGCTAGTTTGAAGATATTTTTAAGTTGTTACAGGTAGTCCCGGGGCCAAAATTCTGAGAACCAGTAGTACTGGTTAGGTTAGTATTTAGATTTACTTGGGTTAGGAAAAGGGTAGGTAGATGAACTGAGTATAAATGTACCCCATATATTTTAAGAACGACAAAAGTCCGTCGTCCGACGTCGTTTATTTTCAGGTTTTACGACCATAATGGGCCAATTGACCAGCCCCTTTATTCACAAATGCTTCGATTCGATGTCGATCGACAAGTCATATGTCTATCTTGCTCGCTTTCGTAATGCCAAAAAAAAATATAAACATCCGACTTGTCGATCGATATCGAATCGAAGCGTTTGTGAATACGCGGGCAGGACAAAATAATACTTTTACTTGGGTAATCGTGTCCCATCATTTGGAAAAATACTTGATTGCCCAAAATAACACAAAAAGGATTTGCTTAATTTAGGGCTAATGGCCCTGAACCAGGCTAAACTAATTAGGTAAGTAATAATATAATTCTTCTCTAAACTACAAATAAAATAACAGGATATGGACATTTAAAAATCAAAATTAAATCAAGTACCTAAACATAATTAAATAAATCAGTCTCTTGGGCACATTACCAGCTGGTTGAGGAGTTTTTTGATGCCCTTTTATATAGTTTGTTGTTAGTTTATTACCATCATCATCATCATCATTTCAGCCGAAAGACGTCCACTGCTGGACATAGGCCTCCCCCAAGTGTCGCCACATTGTCCGGTCCCGTGCGACTCGCATCCAGCGGATTCCCGAAACCTTCACCAGGTCATCGGTCCACCTAGTGGGAGGCCTTCCAACGCATCGTCTCCCGGTTCGCGGTCGCCATTCCAGAACTTTTCGGCCCCATCGGCCATCTGTTCTGCGAGCAATGTGCCCTGCCCACTGCCACTTAAGTTTGGCGATTCTTTGGGCTACGTCGGTAACTTTGGTTCTCTTGCGGATGTCCTCATTTCTGATTTGATCACGCAAGGAAACTCCGAGCATAGCAGGCTCTCTCCATTGCCCTTTGGGTGACTTTGAGCCTTCTGATGAGGCCCATTGTGAGCGGCCACGTTTCGGTCCCGTAAGTAATCACTGGCAACACACACTGGTCATAGACTTTCGTCTTAAGACACTGCGGTAAGTTGGACGAGAAGATACCATGCAGCTTTCCGAACGCTGCCCAGCCGAGTCGGATTCGACGATTGATCTCTTTCTCGAAGTTAGACCTACCCAACTGGACCGTTTGTCCCAGGTAGACATAATCGTCTACCACTTCGATAGTAGAGTCTCCGATCTTGATAGGAGTGGGTGTTACATGGGCATTCAACATGACCTTGGTTTTGTCCATGTTCATTTTAAGACCCACTCTTTCGGAAGCTCTACTGAGGTCATCGAGCATTGTACTGAGGTCCTCCATGGTCTCAGCCATGACCACTATATCGTCGGCAAATCGAAGGTGAGAGATGTACAGTCTGTTGTCAATATTATCTGACCCACCCTAAAAACAAACGAATTTGGACCCTCTGTCTATAAAGTTAAGGTTTATTCAATTTACATGAGCTTATCAGACACGCTCAAGAACTCGATGAACAAATACAATAACAATACAGACACGCAAATATGATCTTTAACACGTATTGTTAAGGTAAACCCACCCAACATTGTCGAAGCTACTGGCATTGTATATCATTTTGTTAAGCTATTATAATCATTATCTCGTTGACATTAAAGTTGAAAAGCTTTTAAGTCACACTACATAATTACGTAAACAGGTGGGTAAATTAAAAAAACTTTAACTTCACAGAATTTATTTTTACGAAGAAAGGTTGGATACGAAGTAAAACATATATTTGATTCGTAAGGTAGATAATAAATTCATCTAAGTGACAAAAGTTACACTACGCCTAATAGCAGTGACTGTGCACACACATTTGTAAATCGTCACATAAGTCGTTAAGTATTTTTAAGCAATTTGGTGTAAAAAGCTTCATGTCGCAACTTAATGACTATACCAAACATAAAATCATAAATTTTAAATGAACAGAATGTTGGAATTAGAGAGATTGGTCGTCGACTTAATATAGCAGTAAGTGTTTTTTTAAACCTATTTTATTTCATTGACTGTGATTAAAGAACGCGTAGTTGGCTATTTTACCATTACATTAACTCCATACAAGTTTCCAAAAAGGTTTTTTTTTTTTGTTTTAGAGAAATACGGTCAGACTATGGCTAAGGCGTTATGGAGACAGTGGAAATATTCAGCGGATTCGTCCAGGAGCAAAAGCCAACAAGTATAGTCCCGAATCCGAACGCCACCGGGCTATTGTTTCAAGTCATGTTGAAAATCCATTTTTGCCAATTCGTGTAACCGCTACAAACCACCATATTTCAGTGGAAACAGTGAGAAGGCATTTACACGCTGCTGGGATAAGGAATTATAAACCGGCACAGAAAATTGCATTGACACCTGCTCATCGCGAAGAAAGGGTCCGTTTTGCCCAGGAAGATTTAAATTTTAATTGGGAAGAAAATATTGTGATCTTCACTGATGAAAAATCATTTAAATCGGATAAAGATGGACGTAAAATCTTATGGCGAAGGAAAGGAGATCGCTACAATGAGAAGTGCTTGCTACCTTGTAGAACCAGTGGTAGAATAACCCTGGGCTACTGGGGCTGGATGTCGTCTATGGGACCTGGTGAATTGGTGGAAGTAGGTGGTAGGTTTAATAGTAGTTTGTATTTGGAGATTCTGCGTGACGTCATGCTGCCGAGTGTGCGAATTGCCTATCCAACATCACATATTTATTTCATGCACGATAACTGCTCCATCCACCGTGCAGGCATTGTGCAGGATTGGTTAGCTGCTCAAGAAGGTGTGACAGTTATTAATTGGCCATCTAAAAGTCCTGATTTGAACCCTATAGAAAATCTATGGGGTCAAATGGTTTTAAATTGGGACACAACGGAAGTGCGAAACAAACACAACTTGGTTGAGATCGTGACATCGACTTGGGAGAACATGAGAGGCAATGTTTGTGTTGGAATATGGTGCGCGGTATGCGTAGCCGCTAACAGCAAGTTATAGCAGGGGACGGTGCGCCACTCCGCTACTAATTAATCAAGGGTATTTTTAAACACACTATGTAAGTAAATGCTCAATGGATTGATTGTTAAACCATTAAAATGTTGCAGATTATGTGGTGATGTTATTGTTATACATAGATTTTTTCTATTTAAATAACATGCTTATTCACTACATATAGGCAGCTATAAATCTGTCAAGCATTTCACAGATGAATTCATTTTCTCTATAACAAACTTTTAAGCATAAGCATGCATTTTTAATGTTTATAAATGGTTAGATTTGATTATGGCATATTAATATAAAATTTATATTAATTTCGAAATAATTACGAGCATTTACTTACTTTATCAATAATAAACATTTTAAACTTGCAATTATTTAGTTTTATTTCTATATAAACTGCCCGTTTAAAAAGACAAGACCCTACGTCGTCCAAAAGAAATGTAAAAAAAGTGTGATAAAATAATTTAAAAAAAAAACAGCTGAGCAAAAAGCTATATTTAGGTAAACTTGGTTTTGAACGTAGACAACGATGATCACCGCACTACCTTAGTGACCACAAGACCAACTCCACTCTTATAAGCTGCATTGAAATTTGATCTTAGTTCTAATGTTAGACGCAATATTCTAAAGAATTTGAACGATATAGCATACTTTCATAAAATTTATTCTTGCACAGCACAAGCAGCCAACCTTCTCCCCGTGCAATTAGATTATTTGGTATTTTAAATAATCACTCCATTGAGACATGATAATGAAAAAAACTACCTATACCCAAAATGAAAATAAAAAATTGTAAAGAGACGTTGTGTTTGCAATTCGGTAAGGCAAGGTAAAATATGATTGCGCGTAGTCTCTGCATACCCTTAGTAGCATTTGAATATCAGTTTTATAAATGAATACGAATATTTATTTTTCAACTACCCACTTATTACAAGTTATGCGAAAATATTACCATTTTAGAAAGTTTATATTTGAAGATTATCCATCTATAGTTCTTAACAATAATACAAGAAATAGTATTGGAATAAATTCTAAATTGAAAGCAAAAGAACGTCTACGTCGTAGGATTTGATCTCGCAACTTGATTTTCTCAGTCTCATACACAGACCACGAGACCAGAATTACTTGATCGTAATTAATAAAATAAGCTACTACACTAATTATATTATAACAAGTAGTTATAACATATAACCTAATTCTATCGTTATAGAGATCAAATTTGCTTGTCTGTATTATTATTGTATTTGTTCGAGTCCTCGTGCACTTGTCTTGTTAAGCTCATATAAATTGAATAAACCTTAATTTTACTAGTGGAAGGTCCAAATTCGTTTGTTTTTAGGGTGGGTCAGATAATCTTGACAACAGACTGTACTCGCCATTGATGTTGATGCCTAGCCCTCTCCAGTCCAGAACCTTGAAGACATCTTCCAGTGCAGCGGTGAACAGTTTCGGAGATATGACGTCTCCCTGTCTCACACCTCGCTGCAGAAGGATAGGTTCCGAGGTCTGGTCCTGAAGTCGGACTGACATGTTGGCATTTTTGTACAAACACTTCAACACCTCGATGTACCGATAATCAATTTGGCACCGTTGGAGAGACTGCAGTACAGCCCAAGTCTCGATCCAATCGAAGGCTTTCTCGTAGTCCACAAACGCTAGTTAGTGTATTGTTAGTTTATTAATTTTAGTTTAATTACTCGCTTTAAAATAAATGAAAACATGATATCGATATCTTATAAGTTGGTTGAACGAATTAGCTGTATTTTTTATTGAAAATTACCATAATGGGACACGATGTACAGTCACGGACTTTAATTGATGAGCCACTTTCAAACTTTCCGATAATCCAGTTTTATACATTCACGAGAGGTTACACGATTAAACCGAACTCCAACCGCATGCTCGTAAAAAAGATGTCATATTACTAATAATCGGAAATAGTCTTATTCAAAGAGGTTGAATGATGATTAAAAGTTCTCAAGTAAAAAACTATAAAATATTACATATACGTTTATCCATCTTATTTCTTACTGACCTCCTTTGAATTAGAGCTCATTAAATACTCTTTATTTCTGAAAACTTTGGATAGGTTTTGAGACAGTTGAAGTGTCAATGTCACAGACGATTATTCTGAATTTTGGTGAATCGATTAAATGTCATGAACGTCATCTTGGACGCCATGCGTTCGGATAAAATCGTGGGATCGAGTTATTCCGATGTTGAAATTACCAATCATAATTTCTCCGTACGCTAAACGTTACCATGGCTACGTTAAAACAAATTGTCGCTAGGTAATGGTTGCTAGACCTGCAATTAGTTGACTTTGGGTAGTCACTCTGTACTATGTACGAATATAACCGACTAAACCCGAATTGCATTACACGGGTAAAATACGAACAGTGGCAAGTGGCTTATCATTTAAAGTCCGCGACTGTACCATGCATAATCACCACTTATCATGTCCCTACATTCATTCATCATCATCAAACAAAATCAAAATATTTTTATTTTAGGTACATGTCTACACGGGCACTTATAAACCGTCGACAAAAGGTGCACGGTTCGGGTTCCGAACCGAAGAACCGGCAAAAAACTCCATGGTTACTCTTTTAAAATCATTGGATTTTACTATATTTTATTATTACAGCGTTTAAGTATGGGAGGACAGTGTAGGCCCGACAATAAGTCGTTGCTTAAGCAATTTCATTTTTTTTTTACCAAAAAAAAATGAAATTGCTAAGAATTTACAAAGCCTACAATATCCACACATTCACAAAAAATAGGTAAATGAAAAAGGATCTAAACAAAAGTAAAAATAAAACATTATAAGAGCACTAAATTAAACAATTGACACAAATGTTGTTGTACACAAATGTGTAATCAGTCAAGTGCTGTAACTATTCTGAACAATGAATATACGGTGCAATGATTTGAAAACTATTGTAAAACATCTGAATAAAAAGAATGGAAAAAATAAAATTATTTATGAGCTACCAGGAATGCCGCATGAGCAGAAGGAACTAGAGCCTATAATGCTCCTACTGCTAGGACATAGGCCTCCTCTCTATAAGAGGGAGTGGGATGTAATCCACCACGCTGACACGTGCGGGTTGGTAGATGTCACATGTCTTCGAATTTTTAGTTCTAGGACATGCCGGTTTCCCCTTCACCGTTTTTGAGGGCAGCGGTGATGAAATAAATTACACAAAGTAATGCGCCTGCCTGAGTTTGAACCTACGGCTTACTGCTTGTAAGTCGGGGCTGTCACCACTGGGCCACCGCTGCTCTCACATTCATTCACTGTCAGTCAAAGCTGCTGTTTAAGCCGTTCTAGAGCAAGCGTGATGTTATATTTATAATTTTCGTAAGTTACATTAATTAAGTGTCACAGCAACTTTCCGCTAATAATACAAACTAAGTTCATTTTATTTGTATCAATGGAAACTAAACTGGTGGTAGGTATCGTGTGGATACAAGTGGCAGACTGCCAGGCTGATACTTTCCCTTTCTATATGCAGTATGTTGCTGACGTAACAACTACTCTAGATATAGAGCTTCAAAGTTTACTTTACCAAAATAAGATTAATGATATCATAGCAAGTTCGAAACCAGACACGCACCTATGATTTTTCAGATGCATGTGCGTATTGTATAATAGGGGATGATCACTATTTTTTTCTTTGTTTGTCGGGTAGATTATTGAAAATTATTGGACACGTATTTTTTCTTTTTTCACGTGGTCATAAAATTATGGAGATCATATATTGAGTTGAAATGGCGCGTGACGATGATGATTTTTATACCTACTTGTGACGTAGTGACAGCTTACCGATAAAACTCATTAAAGTTGGAGAGTGGGGCTCTCCAATTTTAATGAGTTTTAACTAAGTACTTTTTTGATATTTTGATAAAATAAAAAATACGTGTCTAATATTTTTGTATTACCCGGCTGACGGACAAAATAGAATTTCGTTTTCTTTACCCAGTATTATACCCTATTATCACTTTTTTCGGTAAAGGAAAATATCGTGCGGAAACCAGCATGCCTGAGAGTTATACCCTATAGTGCACCTCTATTTTGCCAGTAATGTTTCAGTCCCATCATGTTATACGGCCTATTGCCATTTACCGAAATGCCAGGTGCAAAAAACCCAATGCCTATCACTTTACTCGACCCGGAATCGAACCTAAAACCTCATAGACAGCAGTAACTGTTGGGATCATTACACCAACACTAAATCCAACGCAAACTTTAACACACAAATTAAGCCTTCATGTTCTTTCTTGTACAACCGTTTTAAAGAAACATGACCCTACTCCCAATGGGGAAGACCCTTAAAAGCTAATTGTAGATGGCACGACTATAGCTGGGTCTCAATCTGACCAATGAGGTCGAGCTATTTTGAAATTTATAATGACATTACCAGATTTTCAATCAATGACGATGCTTGGAACCAGCTATGGTGGCGCCATTAGTTCCACGGTTTCCATCCCCATTGGTTTCCTGTCAAAACATTAGCGTTGTATGTTTTGTAGTTTATATTATATCTAATTGATAAATATTTTTAGTTTTACTACTATTTACAAGTGCAGTGACATAAGTCCTATTTTTATCTAAAGATCATATTGGCACTGTTTATTTTTCAAATATGTTTTATAGTTCTTAAATCCATTTTTGGACGAGACTATTTCGACCGCAGCAATTTTATTTGTATGTCCTTGATAACCACCAAAATGAGTTTTCCTGAAGGTGTGTCATCATAATCTAAAGTAATATTATAAAGAGGAAAAATTTGGTTGTTTATTTGCATTGAATAGGCTCCGAAACTAATGGTCCGATTTGAAAAATTCTTTCAGTGTTAGATAGCCCATTTATCGAGGAATGATATAGGCTATATATCATCACGCTACAACCAATAGGAGTTGAGCAGCAATGAAAAATGTTGCGAAAACGGGGAAAATGTGACGCAAACGAAGTTGCGCCAGACAGCTAGTTGTGTAATATATTAGTGAGAAATACTGTTATATTCAGTATCATTAACATTAATTTAGATGGGAGTCTTGAAATGAAGGATGGTCTGGCTAGAAAAGAGATGTCTGTTGAGATGAGTAATAGAGAGTTATGGAAGAAGAAGAAATGCAGCGACCACAGCTAATAAATTGGGATAATGGCAAGAGAATTATAATTGAAGATGGGAGTCTTGCAGTCTAGGAAAGCATAGCAGAGAAGAGAGCAGGCGCTATAGCCAGCAGTGGGTGGCACAAGGCTGACAGTACTGATGATGATGATGATGAAGACTATAAAATGAAGAGTAGTTCAGGAGGCAACTGTAAAATTATGGCGCTAGATAGCTGGTTTCAAGTTGAAAATCTAGTAATGTAATTTTATTTTCCAAGCTGGCTTGACCTTGTTGGTCAGATTGAGACCTATCTTTAGTCGTCCCAACTACAATTAGCTTTTAACGGCCTACCCTATTTATAAAACAAAATCACCCTTACAAAAATCAAGTTACTTAACATTAAAAATATATATATATAAATACGTGTGTAATTACTATCACTTACAAAGATATCACGTATCGTCACGTACAGTTTCATCTACAGAATCTTTATCGTGCGCGCGCGCAGAATGTTTATTACAACGACGCTTACGCGGCTCCCCTGCATTTTGTTTCGATCTAACGAGTGGCACGCTTGCCCGCACGCAGCCTCCAGTGAACCAACATCTACGAAAAAAATAACTATAAAAAAAAATATTATTAGAGAAAATAGTTATTTGAGAAAAAAATATTTTTGATAAATTTACTTTGGTATGTGTTACTTTAAAGTGTAGTGCATAATCAAATGCATAATTATTGCAGTTAATTTCTCTAATTAGTGTAATTTAGGCAGTGGTTTTGGACGATTCGTAATTAGTGTTGGAATTGACAAATATGAATGGTAAGTCATTGTTTAATTATTACAAAGTGTTTGGGAATTTCTTCGTGGAACTATGCAATTAATTGATTGCGATTAATAACTTGTTCTCATTATGGGCGACACATTCCTACTTTTTCTTTGATGTCAACATACCCTTTGTTAGAGACAGTTATTAAATATTAACTGTCTTGATACAATTAATTATTTCAAAATGACATTAAAGCCTTGTTGTCTTGTTTAAAATTTGTTAAATATACCAACCTTGTTACAGTTTTTTGTGTTTTGTATATTTTATCATTTATTTATAGGCACACTAAATGCTATCTAAAAAAATACAATTAAGTGTTCATGTCTACTTGATTTTAATTGGTAACTGTACCTCATTATGTACACTAATATAAAGTCTAAAAAAATTGATTTCAAAAGCAAATTACCAGACTGTATTTTTTACATTAAAAAAAAAATGTACAACACACGTTTCTAACAAGCCGTGTGCCTTCCCTATTAGCATAATCAATATACCATATATAAAATGTAGCGTATAAGTTCGCACCAGTACAAGGAAGATTATATATTATTTGCTTTGATAATAGCGTTTAATATTTCCTGATATTTTCAGGACAATCATCCTGAAGTAGCTTATCGCTTATTCGGACTAATCGCGGTAAAACTTGGTTAGATAATTCAATGAATAAAACAGGGAACGGTTTTTCGATAAAACTCATTTTTATCAGTTTCCTTCCAATGAGACTCTAAAAATCTGTGACACTTTTTGTGTTTGATTTTTATAGCAACTAAATTAATTATACGTCTTAAATTTTTATATTAAAATAATGTGCATCATTCATTAAATAAATAAATAAATAATTCATTCAACATACCAATATTTAATAAAATATTCATGCTGAATTTGTGTGAACCAAATATTTTATCATACTAATTCTATTTTGAAAGAAAGATTAATTTATGCTGCACAGAATCTCAAATCGAGTATGTAAGGATCGTAGCAGTTCAAATCCCTTCGTAACCTAATGTCAATCCGTCTTACGAATTTTCGAGCAGGACACGTGACCATCAGGACACGTGACCGTCAGGTCACACGTCCTAACGCGAGTTTATCATGTTTTACCCATGACAAAAGTGCACAACGCCGCTAAAGAAGTTTTTACTAAAAAAAATATAGGTGCCCCAGAAACTAGATTTAAACTCGGCCTATCCCAACAATAGATGTCCGAGCCTTGATCCTTTATGCCTGATTAAAATTCAAAGTCCATTCTACTTATCATTCCATGACCTGTTAATCACAATAGGTGCCCATAAAGTCCGTGTCCAATGTTTACATATGTAGAAATAATAATTTATTTACTAGATTTATAGTAGAGCAGTTTCCTTGAAGGCGTTTGCATATAGTGAGTTATTTATCTGGATGAAGATATCAAAGTGGCAGTGCAGTAAGTCAGCGGTTGATTAGTGTTTGACAGATGATTTTATTGCTTGAACCAGCAGTCTTATTTAATAGGGCAAGCAAAGGCCTCACATGCAAATATGTACCTAATGAGTATTTTTGGGCACGAAATTAAATGAACATTATAATTTTGCAAAAAACAGCAAGCAAAAAACCCCCGACATAAAAAACCTCTAAAAAGACAAAAATAAATTAATCCAAGCGTCGTAGCGTCGCGGGTCCGCTTTGTTCTGTGCTTGTACTAAGCGGTCTTCTTAGCGGTCCCCCGACGCTACGACGCTTGGATTAATTTATTTTTGTCTTTTTAGAGGTTTTTTATGTCGGGGGTTTTTTAAATTTTTAATTTAATTTTTTTTCATGCTTTTTATCTTATATAATTTTTTCTTAGCCTTGACTGTCCTACTCCTGGGCATAGGCCTCTCCCTTTCCTTCCAATTTTCTCCATGTTGTGTCTCTTCTCGCTAATTAACGAAACCAAGGAAAGATATACTTAAATTTAAAAATATAAAAAATGGGGGAGGGGGGTGCCCCCCCCCCCTCAGCAATGCCCATGGTGACAAGCGACAACATTTCAAATTTCAAATAGACTACCTGTGTAAGTTGTTTATATCCCTTCATTAACTAGAAAAGAGGTGATGATCTTCAAACGGCTGAGCAGATTTTCTCGAAACATAGCTAAGAACAGTCTCAATTAAAATACCTTTCAAACGACACCATTTTTACCAAAATCGGTTCATCCATTTAGGAGCTACGGTGCCACAGACAGACACACAGATACACAGATACACAGACACACAGATACACAGATACACACGTCAAACTTATAACACCCCTCTTTTTTGGTCGGGGGTTAAAAAAATCTAACTGGTCATCTTTTGTAATGATTAACCCTCTTTCTCTGAGACACAAAATAAATCAAATCAATCGATACTTGAATCTGTCAGCCACGCAAAAAAAAATTAGACTTTTTGAAATTAAATTTGATACCAACTTGTTGGGCCCCAACACTATAATAAATGAGTATTAAATAAAAATTTGGTCAACGCGTTTGCTAACAAAGTAATCAAATTTTCAGATTGACTCACGAAAACCGGCCATCGCTTTAAAAGTGATTTTTAACTGGCCTGACTTAAGATAACACGCAATTATATCAAATAGCCTGTAATCCCCAAAGGATTAGTCAAAGGCGTATCTAATGGTACACCCACATTTCGCCAGTTGTTATGTTTTGTTATGGACTGACTTAACTGAAATTAACATGTCAGTTCATTATATTCTTTTTTCGCTGAAAGAGTCTCTTTGTTTTCTTAAGTCAGTCTATCCCAGTCGGCTGTTTAGGCCCGTCCGTCGTCGATACAGCCGTTGTAATTATTTTCCATCGACGTATATTTGGTTAACTTAAACAAAATACCAGTTTCGTTTGATAAAACTGTCAAACTAGTCCACCACGTGTTACATTCTTGTTTACCATAAAAAAACCCGTTGCTTGAAAACCCATGACAGTTTACTATTACGAGTTTCTTACTACCATGGCACCAATTAACGAGTATTATAGTAACAGATTATTACGGAGGCTTCAAGGTCTCTGTAATTGAAGTTATCAATGAAATGGACGCAATCATGCATGTGACCTTGGGATTTGAATTAAGTTATGATTTTTCTTGCCCTTGCTGGCTAGACGATCGAAATGTTTTGAATAACGATATTTAAAAAGATACTTCAGATATTTTTCCAAGTCCATTGTAGCAGTAGTACTAATTGAATCTGATAAAATGATAGTAAGTAGTTTTTTTTTATTCTCTTTCATCGCGTGTAGATGAATTGAGTTAGCCCAAAATTGCGGGCTGTTTTATTATAAACTAGCAGCCCGTCCCAGCTTCGTACATTTAACAAAAAAAAAAATGCATCGGCCACACTTACACAAATATTTCTTGACATTGATTCCCCTCCCGTACTGCCCGTATCCCAGTGATACAAGGTACAAGCTAGCTAGCTGAGCAGGGTAAGTGGCGACCATGCAACTTTTTAAAAATGTAAGTATTATTATACTTACATTTTTAAAATCGTAATCGAAAGAAATGTCCGAATTGAATAATTCTAAAAGTTATATAAAGGTATTGAAGCAGTCTTAAATATAAACTAATTTATTTTGATAAGATAAATGATTAATACCAAGATACAAATAAAGAGCCATTTCTAGCGGCAGCGGTAAATAATGATGTGGTCTGCAAACTCGTAGTACATTATTTTATTCTATCATCAATAGTTTTCGCAGCGCACGCAATATAAAGAATATTTTAGGTATTTTTTTTACACCTTGGGTCCCTAATGTTTAAAAAAAATAACTATATAGCGTATGTTACTCAGTGATAATGTAGATTTATAACGGCATTTTTTTTTAATCGGTCCGGTCTACTATGGTAGCTCAAAATTAAATATCCAAGGTCACCATGGCTACCCCGCTCACCTGCCCGCGCGCACTCGGAAGTTTTTGCCGCGCAAGACCCCCGCGCCACTTCCAATTTAAAGCTTATTTTCTCGTAAACTTCTGCAGCTACACCAAAACAAAAAAATACGTGTGTATAGCTGAAAATATACAGAATCTAACTACGTTAAAACTAATTACGACAACTAGATAGAAGTATAAAAAAAAATGAAAACTTGAGAATTTGCGTTGAATTTCAGTTTCTCCAATAAGAATGAAAGTTTTTCCAATCAGAATTGTAATTCGTATCAATAAAACCTATTTATAATTTAACTAGACTATATAAGCTTTGTTTTAATACCCATATGTCCTTACTTTGGTACTTTCTTAGTAGCCAAATTAACCAAACCAATCAACCCCTGCTCTGATCGATTCGATACCTACTGATTTTGTCGTGTTTTCGTAAAAAATTCGCTAACATTTCGTTTCTTTTTACTGTTTTATATTGCGGAGACACTAATAATTACTTAATTGAACTAATTTTTATAACAAAAGCACTGTTTTATTTATTTTACAATAATTTCTAAAAAAACATTTTCAAAATACCACGCTCGACATGGCGCCACTTTTACATTTCGATATTGTCGTTTCAACAGACTTTAAACCTACGATGTTTTTAGATATTCGTAAAGCTTGATTAACGAGGTTTATTTTGATATATAACACTATACAGGGTGTAACGGAAAGGGTATATACATACTTAAGGGTGTGCTACAGACCATCAAACTGAACATGTTTCTCCACAAACAAACAACGTAATAACAAAAAATTTATTTGCTGCCCCATACAAAATTTCAATACCTATTCGACCTAAATGTATGGGGCAGCTGATATTTTTTTCGCTATGACAATGTTGGTCCGATGGAGAAACATGTTCAGTTTGATGGTCTGTAGCACACCCTTAAGTATGTATATACCCTTTCCGTTACACCCTGTATATATATTGGGTTAAAATAAAATAATACTCACGTTTTAAAACCAGGGAAATTATATCACATTAACTCAATACGGTGAAATTTGACACCTGACGTTTAAAACTTTTTTGACATTTAATTTTGTACGGCTGAAATTCTCGTTCTTTTTGCCATAGACGCGGAATTTGATACAGAAAATATAGAGGGAAAAACCATAGATACAGCACGACATGGAACATTTGTAAGTGAGTTTTTTCGGAATTAATGTTTTGGGCTACTATGGTAGCGTGGACATTTGACCGTATTTGGTTTTGGGCTACTATGGTAGCGTGGACATTTGACTGTATTTTGTTTTGGGCTACCATAGTAGCGTGGACATTTCAACGGAATTTGACATTGGACAATTGAAACAAGCCATAGGTTGAAATCATCAATGGAATGAACCTGAACTGCAAATAGCCTTTATACATTGCAGTCAATTACAGCTTGTAGCTTGTAATTTGAATAATTAATGGTTATGATACATACATCATATCACCATTAATTATTTATTTGACAAGCTTACGTCATCACTTGGTTCTTTGTCAGTAGCTAGAGTCTTGCACACTAATGTTTCAGAAGTTTTAGAGATAGTTTAGACATTGTCTACTCAAATATATTTAAAAAAAAGTTATTGTATATCGTTATCCAAATATGTAAGTACATTCTATTTTAATTATTGAATTCGGATAGAATATCGTTTTGGTTTGCTCATCTTTTATTAGTTCTGAAAAATTGAACATTCCAGATTTTTTCTTTTTAGGGTTCCGTACCCAAAGGGGACCCTATTACTGAGACTTCGCTGTCCGTCCGTCCGGCTGTATCTCATGAACCGTGATAGTTAGCCAGTTGAAATTTTCACAGATTATGTATTTCTGTTGATGCTATAACAACAAATACTAAAAACAGAATAAAAAAGTGAAAACTTGAATAGTAACGTTGTGCATTTTTGGATATGGTTAGGAAATAATTTTGAACGAATTGCTTTAATTATCTAGTTCTATCATTTATGTGGTAAAATACAATATTCATTTATTGCGCTATCATACACAAACATGACAACTTACATTACATAACAAATTTAACACAGAAATATTACGATACGTTTTACGAATTTTACCTCTTTGGAGAAATCGAAGGTTTTGTTTGTGCATAAGATAATTATCCAGTTTTGGAAAACCAAACTCAATGACAGATGTCATAAAGTTCAAATTCCTTCGCAACCTAATGTCAATTCGTCTTACGAATTTTCGATCAGGACACGTGACCTGACGCGAGTTTAAGATTTTATACCCATTACAGAAAAAGTGCTCAACGCCGCTAAAGAAGTTTTCACTTCAATAAATATTTGAAGGGGGCTCCCATACAAAAAAGTAATGTTTTTGCTAGTTTTTTTATAAATAATGGTACGGAACCCTTCGTGCGCGAGTCCGACTCGCACTTGGCCGGTTTTTTTATATTAGTAAAGTTTGATTCACAGCTTTAAAAAAAAACAAAACAAACTTTTCTATTAAAATCACCACTATAATCAGCTGTTCACAAGGACAAAAGTAAAGTACCTAGAACCTATATTGCTTACACGCAAAAAAAGTTAAAGTGTAAACAAAACAATTTGTAACGTTTACAAAAACATGTATTTCTCATACTGATTTCTCACGCGGTCAAAATTGCGAGGACGTTGCGAGTTCAAGTTGCTTATTGTAAACAAATAAGCCTGATCGTTGAATGATTATATTGTTCTAACAGATGCAAGGTAGTGTGATGTACCTAAAGATTGTAATCTTTGATGATCATTATCATCTGCCTAGCCGTTTCCCAATTATATTGGGGTCGGCTTCCAGTCTAACCGGATACAGCTGAATACCAGTATTTCGTAAGGAGCGACTGCTTTTCTGACCTCCACAACGCAACCCAATGCACAATCTATGATGAAGTGGAAAGAGGAACATTGTGATACAAACTTTTTCTGTGGTTTTAATTTACGATTCTGGCAAAACCAACATTGAAAAAATCTGCTGTGCTAAACAATTCAACCGTGTTGATATTGCACTTTTGGATAGAGCACTAATCTTGAGGGCAGGTTTCCGTACACGTTGTAAACTTTTTAATTGAGAGGATTGTTTGAGGTTTAGGTTACTTAAGCTTGTATGTACAGGTAACCAAATAATAGTTTATAGGTTATGCAAAAAATGATTATAGGTACTTCTACTGATTCTGTTTTTTAGAAACAGTTTGCCAAAGTGAATGAGTCTCAACTTTTCGAAATTATACATTAAAAAAACAATATACCTACCTACTCATTAACCTGTACATAATATTATAATTATTTATTTATCACTTCAAGCAGATAGTACAGAGGCGGACTTAATGCCATAGGCATTTTCTACCGGGTGATGCGGAGACAAACTGAGGAAGGCGTATTTCAATAAAATATTATTCATTTAATACTAAAACAAGCTAAAAAGGATGTATAAAAACCTATTAATATATATCAAAATAATACATGTATAACGATCTAAAGCAGTTTTTAAAAATGTGTTTATATTTTTATAAATAACTAAATATACATTTTTATTACTCAGAAATTATTCCAACCGTAACCTTTGATTTAAATAAAATAAGTTTTGCGTATATTACGCAAGTTTTTGTTATTTGCAAAAAAACCTTGTAAAAAGAATTATAATACGCAATGGAAAAATATCTAACGCATACCGTAATATTTTTTTATTGATTAGATAATTTATAAGAAATTAGAATATTAGATGCGTAGAATATAACATAACATCCTCCGTAATCGCCGAAGATTTACGCAGAGGTGTACCACTTAGTACTACCACATTTCGCCAGCTGTTTAGCGTTTGTGGACTACGAGAAAACCTTCAATTCGTTCGAGACTTGGGCGGAACTGCAGTCTCCAACGTTGCCAAATTCCCGGGTCGGGCAAAAAGTGCTATTGGGTTTTTCCATGAGGAATTTCTCAGTATTAGCCCGGAGTTTGGAAGTTGGTGGTATAATACCCCCGTGCCTCGGAAAGCATGTTAAGCCGCTGGTCCTGCGCCTGATCTCTCTCTGGTCGTGACGAATTGCCGTCACATTGGACTATGAGAGTGAGGGAACAGAGAGTGCACCTGTGCCTGCGCACACACTTGTGCATTATAATATCTCCCGCACCGATGGCTAATCTCCACTAAGTTATGCAGCCGTGACCGAAAAAAAAAACGGTCAGGATGACTATAATTGATACTTAATGCTTCCAACATACCTAAATACTTGTAGGTGTCTGGTGAGGAAAGAGACCTAAGGTGTTTGGTATCCAAGAGTGGAGTTTCCCCTCGCTTCACTAGCTTCATAAGTTGCAAATTGTGGGGGGCAAAGAATTTTCAGATCTTATTGATCATAATGATTATTAATAAAGTAGTACTGATTATGATAAATAATAAAATAGTATAATATAAATTATCCAATAATATCAATTTCCTCAAATATTGTATTTTTTTTTGTCAAATCAAGTAATAGGTACTTACTGAATTATTTAATAATACATGTATTTAAAACATTAAATTACCGTTAATATTTTGACTCTAAACATCGACGAATATAATTGTAATGTTATAATAATTTTTACAGTATATACTATCGCTTAGATTTTACCCGAGTAATACCGTAATATCATATTGCCGGTAGGTTTTTGGTACCGTATTTCGACGAATAATACCATAAAATACTGACTATGACATCGTGGATTTAACACGCGAATAATATCGCAATGATGTGTTGCATACTCTCCTTTTGCCCTACAATTTCATTAACATTATTTCTGTCAAAAACCTTGATTTTGTCACACTATTAATAAAAAAAAAATATAAATAGAAACAGACTGTAAAAAGTTTGCTTTGTTTTGATGTATAAACGGCTATCATAGGATCCAACAATAGGATTTTTTTATATTTCATGTAAATTTAAAATGATTGACCTACCAAATTATTCGACAGGGAGTGCGATTTAAGCTGCGATATCATTTTCGGCAAAATTCTTTTAGGAGTAATTATTATTACATATTACACTTTACGTTAGCAACAATTATCACGTGGCCGCTGTGAAAAAAAAACATGCCACTAGTTCACACAAAGTTACCTAAACTCCTTTTCAAGGTTTTTGAAACAGATTACGTTACGGTCTTAGGGCATGCGTACAAAAAAGATTCTTAAAACTGGATTTTACAGTCAATGACTTAATAAGATTCATACTCTTTATCTTGAGCCTTGATTTAAAATGCGGGTCTATAGTCGTACGCGCGTTAAACTATTTACTTAAAGAAATCAATTTGTTTTTCTCGCTCTCTCTTTCAAAAGTCATCTGAAGGTGCTCAAAAGTTTAATGTATTGATCTGTTCTATGCACCACCTGTCAATTGACTCATCAATAAACTGTAGGTATCTATGAGTAATCAACGTGCCGTAGTTTATAAACTAATCACATTACATCATATGGTTAGTATTACTCGTTTAGAACATTCTCCATTGTAGTATTGATAAAATACTCATTGATCTATATAATTTCGTTTTTTTATACCTTTCTCATATTAAAAAATATCGATCTTATTTGTTTGCGGGACGAACATGGCCAGAGATCGCACAAGATAGGAGGGGTTTTGAAGGAGAAAGGGCAGGTCTATCCCCAGCAGTGGTAGACTTAACTGGCTAACAAAAACTAAAAAATAAATATAAAACCAATGATTTAAATCATTAGATTCGTCAAGTCCTGGAGGTTACAATGAGTTGTTCACGATGACTCAAACTCATACTGATAATAATGTTATCACTGCTTACGGGGAGCAACAGCGCACTTTTCGCAATTAAAAGTTTTTTTTTTTTACTATTATCTTTTTCTACCTTTTGTAGTAAGCGACGACTTATTTTCGGGCCTACGCTGTCCTCTCATGCTTAAGTACTAACGCTGTAACATCCAAATATTGTATAACCAAATGATTTTAAAAGAGTAACCATGGAGTTACTTGCCGGTTCTTCTCCATAGGAAACGACCAACCTGAACCGTGCCTCTTTTGTCGACGTTTTATAAGTGCTCATGTAGGCCTATGTACTTAGAATAAAATATTTTTTAATTTTATTTTGAAAAACTTTTTCGCGAAACTTTGTTAGGTACAATGGACAAATATTTACATGTTTGGTCCAAACTACAGTTAAGCCAAAATCCTTGATGAGAATTCGAATTCGCAACTCGCATGTCTATTCATAAAATTGGTGTGATTATCTACCAAATAAGCAACATAGTATTGAGGCATTATACATAACTGTCAAATCACATACGTTCTTAGATAATAAGTCTTTTACATATAAATCGTGACTTGTAGTATCGATTCGTAAAACATGAATGTTGCAATGCTTCTATATCATAATAATATCTGAAATTACTTATTGCACTAAGTAACAAAATAGGAAAACTTTTATCATTATCTGTCAATCATTTTGAAATAAAACAGAGTATTCTTAATATTTTCGATTGGGAGATCGCTAAATACGATTAACGTAACATCACGGCTGAAGGCAGAAGTGAACCAAAATAGTACACCCACTTCGCAACAATTATGTTTTAGGACCATGTGATAGGGCGCGAGCCAATTGCCATCAACCGGACACAAATCCTGCTACTGCTACTACGCTACTATGCTACTATCTAATCCTAATATCTTTCCCTACCTGGGCATTGAACCTCGCACCTCATGCTCAACAGGCCGGGGCCGCCATAATCAGAAAATTTGATTAATTGAATACGTATAATAGCTTCTGCCCGCGGTGTTGTCCCCTGTCGGAGGTCAGAAAAATTTCCCACGGAAACATTCTATCTGGATAAAAGGTGACATCCGTAGTATGTCCACCAATATAGCCTATGGTCAGGGTGATGCATTACAACAGATTATTTCCGAACAATAACATCGATCTATTTTATCAAGAATTCTTTAAGTAGTACCTATTGTACATACCTGTAAGTACCTATAGTTGTTACACTGTAACATCTAATTATAAAGAAAAACTATAAATAAACGCATTTCAATCATACATACATAGCAAATTTACAAGTCTCTAACAGCCAGTTTTGTTCATCAAAACCAACGGCTAAAGTAACGTCAGTAAAAGTAAAGGTTATATTCGTTTCTTCACAATTTTAGCTGTTGGTTTAACTGTTACTTTTGCCTTTAACTGTCACTGCTCAATAAGGTGCTGCAAAAGTCATTGTCATTTTGACAAAGTTGTAGGAGGTTGCAGTGCTTTTGAACTTAGATTTTATATTAGTATTAAAATTTTAACACAATATTCGTCCAGTGAAAGTTCAAGTTCATCAGACGATGAATTTATCGTAAGTTACTTAACACGGAGGCGTAAAAAGTTTAATATTCGTTACTTTTTTTCTCTATTCGCGTCATATTTTCCCCGTTTTCGCAACATTTTTCATTGCTGCTCCACTCCTATTGGTCGTAGCGTGATGATATATAGCCTATAGCTTTTCTCGATAAATGGGCTATCTAACACTGAAAGATTTTTTCAAATCGGACTAGTATTTTCGGATCCTATTCAATGCAAACAAACAATCAAATCTTTCCTCTTTATAACATTAGTTTAGAAAACCTTTCTAATGGGACAACGCTGATTTTCAGTTTTGACTCAGAATTTCAAGGGAAACAGTTACATACCTCAGCATAATGTTACAAGGTACACGCCAATCACAGCAAAGTAAGTTTATTTTCAGTATTCAATGCGACTACCAGTACTGTTAGAATTAACTAATGGTCTATTTTAGGAAAGCACTTAACTACCCGCAGGTTCAATTTACACAAAAAATCTCTTCTTGGAACAATTGTTTCGAACGGTAGGGTTAGGTACGTACCTTTATGGTTCCGAGACTAACGTCCCTACGTTTGAAGTGAGTTGTGATTGGTTGCTGGTGGCTCACGTCACCACGCACCCCTGAATGCGTATGGGTGGGTACTGGTGGGCACTTCCCACTAGGGACACCACAGGACGGTGATGTTGAAGGCTTGTAAATAACAACACTATTTTTCAGAATTTTCTTCTCCAAACGTTTCGGTTTTTGGTTTTCTTCCTAGTTGTCGCGTACTTCGAGGACTGTGTTGCACTTGCAACTGACGACGGTCCGGAAGTGCTCGCCTTTCATACGGGCCGTTCTTACCTAAAAGCGTATTTTAGACCCTTTTTAATATAATTTTGGTTGAACCTTTGGAGCATTTGTTTAATTTATTTTTCTTTATAAAACTCTTATAAACTAAACAGTTTCTATTTCATAACCTTAACCTTTAATCCTATTAAAATATAATAACAAACATAACTATTCAAACAAAAACTTATTAAAATAGACTTTGACAAATTTTCGCTACATCGTGAGTTCTGTTTGTCATAAGAGCTTAATTCTTTTTGTATATTTAGTTTTTGACCTTATTTTACCTTTTTATAATGTATTTAATAATGAAAAGTTATCGTTAAATTCATTAATAGTAAAATGAAACAGTCGATTTTCAAATCACTTATTTAGGCGTAGAACAAAAAAAAAATAAGTATTCTGCTTACGGCGCAGATGTAATTAGGATTCGGCGCCGACAGCAATGGTTATAACAATAGTCCAAATATTGTTCATTAACTCCAAAAAGCTCCATATTAATGTATGATATTAGTTATCAATTCAATTTCAATAAAACAGTCGTTTGTTGGAGTTCATGTTTAAAGAACTGACATTAATTACTTTTGGCACTACTTGACATTGATATTGTGATGTTGTCATGTGTTAAAAAATCTCCCCAGGTTTTTTTGGAGTAATAACGATGTTTGCGTTGTGGCAACTCTATTGACCTTTAGTTTAGTTGTTACTTGGATGAAGAAACACATTTGCTATAATATCGAGTAAAAGTTTTACTTTTACCGATTGCCTTAGCTCTTGATGAAGAAACTGGCTGTAAGTATGTCAGTTACGTCACATGTTCATGACATTGTAGTCTTTATGCAATCACTGTTAAGACTTGTACCGACAGCGTCAGTATGTCCTAACCACTCAAGTTTTAAAATGTTACAACGCTACAAAATTGAATTCATTTCGAATAATGTAAAGGATACTTTTAAAAAGAACTCAATGTTTCCACCCAGGTTCAAACCATCATCGCTTCACTGAGCTGCGTATTACAAATACGATGACGGTTTAAAATATTAGCCAGCGAGCCCTTGAAAATTGCAATGAAATTGGTAATTAGTATCATCCGAGTCACTTTATCTTTAGGTCTCTGTCTAGTCGAGAGATGTTAAAATTTGAAGGTATCCATTAATTTTACTTACTTATGTTTTCTTTATAAAATTAATCCAATACTCTCGAGTTATAACGTTAGCTTAGTCAATCGAAATATTTATAACGCTTCCTATTTTATGGTTTGCTTAAATAGGATGTCACTTGTCCAGGGATCCGTTTGTGTCAAGTAAAATATGTTTAATATGGTAACTGTAAATTATTGAAACTCTCGGACTTGATCCTCCGGACTATTTGTACGTTGAAGACCCTTGTGTAAATGTTAAGCGTATTATTGCTAGTCGTTATACCTACCCAATAATGGAAGTATAAACGTTTTAACGAAAAAAAACAATATCAAAAACAGAGTTTAAAAGAAAAATACAAATTTATAATTGTTTAACCACTAAAACAATAAATTTATTATAATAAAATGTTTTTCCAAAATCAAAAACCAACTAGGCCCGACTCGGATTTGAACGCACATATGTCTTTTGGAGGGGGTAAGAACTTAATGGCGCTGTGTGTACATAGAACTTTAATTTTATTTTTACCGTGTAGGGGGTGATATGAAATATTGGAATGACGTTATTGCAACGCACGTTATTTCGACGCACATTATTTCGAAAAAAGAATACGACTGGTACGCCAATTCGAAAACACATTGAGTCGAAAACCCTATATCGAATCTGTATTTGTATGTTTGCCACTCCTTCACGCCTCAAAGAGGAGGATGAAATTTGGTATGTAGTTAGCTTATACCCTGGATTAACACATAGGCTTTAAATCCCCGTCTGCGCGGGTGTAACCGCGGGGCGCAGCTAGTAGGTTATAAAGGAAGATTATAAAGGTTGCGTTTTTTGTTTTCTATGGAATTAAGATCGATCGAATCAAATAAATCCTAACTTCCTAATCCTAACTTTTTAATTAATATGTAACTTAAAAATGAGAAAGTAAGTTTGTTTGTTTGTTACCTCTTCACGCCTTAACCACTGAACCGATCATCCTGAAATTTTGCATATACGTTGTCAGGTGTAGGTATAAAAATGGACATAAGGTACCTTTGATCCCGAAAAAAGTACTGTTACCGAGAAAAACAACAAAAACGTTCCTATCATAATAAATGGCGCCGCGAGACCGAGACGGTCAGTATCAAATTGCAAGCTAGTACAGAATACGTAGAACTACCTTAACATAATTAAGTTAGAATAATGAGCTATTAATATCAATTATACAATTTATCATCATTCATCTATAATAATATTATAAAGCTGAAGAGTTTGTTTGTTTGTTTTCTTAAACGCGCTAATCTCAGGAACTACTGATCCGATTTGAAAAATTCTTTCCGTTTTTAATAGCCCATTTATCAAGGAAGGCTATAGGCTATATTTCATCATGCTACGACAAATACGAGCGGAGCAGCGATGAAAAATGTTGTGAAAACGGGGAAAATGTGACGCAGACGAAGTTGCGCGGGACAGCTAGTTATTATATTATATATTATTATAATTTTATAATAATATAAAGCTGAAGAGTTTGTTTGTTTGCTTGAAAGCGCTAATCTCAGGAACAACTGATCTGATTTGAAATCTTTCAGCGTTAGATAGCCCTTTTATCGAGAAAGGCTATAGGCTATATATCATTACGCTACAACAAATAGGAGCGTAGCAGCAATGAATAATGTTTCAAAATCGGGGAAAATGTGACGCAGACGAAGTTACGCGGGACAGCTAGTCTATATATATAAAAGAAAGTCGTGTTAGTTACTTCGCTTATAACTCAAGAACGGCTGAACCGATTTAGCTGAAAATTGGCAGGGAGGTAGTTTAGAGCCAGGAGAAGGACATAGGATACTTTTTTTTTTTTTTTTTTTTATAGGTAGGTAGTAGGTAGTAGGTAGGTAGTAGGTAGGTAGGGTAGGGTAGGTAGGGTTGGGTTGGGTAGGGTAGGGTAGGGTAGGGTAGGGTAGGGTAGGGTAGAGTAGGGTAGAGTAGGGTAGGGTAGGGTAGAGTAGGGTAGAGTAGGGTAGAGTAGGGTAGAGTAGGGTAGAGTAGGGTAGAGTAGGGTAGAGTAGGGTAGAGTAGGGTAGGTAGGTAGGGTAAAGTAGGGTAGGTAGGGTATGGTACGGTAGGGTAGGTAGGTAGGTAGTAGGTAGTAGGTAGGTAGGGTAGGGTAGGTAGGGTAGGGTTGGGTAGGGTAGGGTTGGGTTGGGTAGGGTAGGGTAGGGTAGGTAGGGTTGGGTAGGGTAGGGTAGGTAGGGTTGGGTAGGGTAGGGTAGGTAGGTAGGAAAAGTGCATTGCTTTAACTTTTGACAGAACGAAGTCTGTCCGGGCAGCTAGTAATACATAAAACAACCGTGGGAAATATTAATAAGCACATTGTTCTTCGTTTTTATTGAGTATGGAATAATTATTTCATTCTTACTCGCAGGAAAATATGACACGACACACGCAAAATAAAAAAAAAAATATAAAGTATCGAATTGAATTCCCGCTATTTCAGAAAAAAAAAATGCCAGAAGTTAAGCCGGACAAATAATTCAAAGCTCTTTAATGTTCAGTAACTTTATAGACTCGAAATTATTATCAAGAGCTGTGTTATAACATAAGTAGCTGCTGCCTGCAACTTCGTTCGCGAGGAACTTTTGGTGTGTTATTCAGAGATAAATTATACATGTAAACCTTCCTCTTGAATCATTCTGTCTATTAATGAAAACCGGATGAAAATCCGTTGCGTAGTTTTAAAGATCTAAGCATACATAGGGACAGACAGCGGGAAGCGACTTTGTTTTATACAATTTAGTGATAGTGAAATAAGATTTTATAACACATTTTTTGAGCGCGTAAAAGTATTGAAATACTTATCAATGGAAAACAAAACTATATTGATATTAATATCTTTAATTTGCTGACGTTAAAGTATCGACATTTAAATTAATGATAACGTAAACTTTAAACACATAATATTATCAGACAAAAAATATGTAATCGATTAAGGCTGTATACTGTTTACTCGCGTCAATGAAATAATTGTGTTTTGTTATTATATTATCTGAATATAGGTACATAAACCATGTTATACAAATAATCTTTGAAGTGTTTACCGACGGATGTATCCTTATTGGTCTACATCCTGGTTAATAGTAATACAAGAATTACAATTAACGATGTTCTTAGACGATAATATACTTCTCGACCCTATTATGAAATTAATATCGATTCTATAGGTTGCGTCGATTTTGACAACGAAATACGGGTATCAATTAGAACTCCTGTTAAATCCTAATAACATTATAAATGCGAAAGTTTTTGAAGACGGATGGATTCATGGATGTTTGTAACTCTTTTACGCGAAAACTACTGAACGGATTTGGAGGAAATTTAGCACACACGGGTAGTTGATAACCTGGATTAACATATATATAATATGTACTTTTCATCTCGGCGATCCCATAATTACCGAACTCATAGGCTAGTTAAACTACAAAAACATCGTCTGAATTAAATGATCGGCCTAATTATGTACATATAGACAGCTGTCAATTTATTCAAGTAAATTTTTAAGAACTAGAATTGTACGTGAATATTCATTAAATCAAGTATCTTGCTAACCTACGCCACAGCCTACGTTATATAATAATGACGTGTAAACAAGCATAAAGGAAGTTTCCGTTTAGTTCGATTAATAGTAGATATATAGGTAGGTACACGTGTATATACAGGGTGACTGGTTATTAGTGACCGATACTTAAACACGTGGTTATACTCATGATAACAGACAGCTTTCCCAAAGAAACATTTTTTATGTTCATTCACTTTTACTACAAGCTGATAGGCCACAGGCGCGCGCGCGAATATCATACGGCTGTTGTATTATTGTGATAAAATTGAATGAGTACAGCTGTTAGCCGCGTGACGCGGTTCTGCCTTATTACTATTGTACCGTGCCACAGTCGGTAGGCAGAGCACCCGCACGGCTCTCAACCCCAAATTTCATACGGCTGTTGTGTTATTGTGATAAAAGTAGATGAGTATTAAAAATGTTTCTTTGGGAAAGTTGTTTGTTATCAAGAGGATAATCACGTGTTCAAGTATCGGTAACTAATTACCAGTCACTCTGTATAGTTGTCTTAATTATCGTCTTCCCCTCTATTATCTTGTAAAATGAGTGGAACGTGTTGTTGGTAATTAAATTGTATATTGTTTTTCATTTGTAGTATTTTTCATTAGTGTTGGAAAACATGGAATCAAGACTTTTGCATAATGAGACTTCGCACTGACGTGCGCAGCGTCAGCAACAGTGGGCAGTGGTAGCAGGCCCGACTTATGAGCAGTAAGCCGTGGGTTCGAACCCAAGCAGGCGCATTGCTTAGTGTAATTTATCTCATCACCGCACAAAGGGGTATTTGATACTAAAATATGGCCAAAAATATTTTTTGATTTTTTTCTCAGCAAAATTGTAATTAAAATCGATTGGCATTAAATAAAACCCAAAATAATAGATACAGACTTATACATTTTAATAAAAGCATACTTAATACAAAATCTTCTTTAATCACTATCACTATATTCATCATTTTCCGAATTTTCCTCGTACTGTAGTATAATATTGTACAATTCTTTCTTTGTGAATATTTTATTTGATGCATCTGGAACAAAATGAATGTTGTTTTAAAATATAGTGATTAATCCGTTGGTTTTTAAAACTGTGGGTATAATTGACGAAAAAAATCATTAAAAAAAAAACGCTCTGTTTCCGCAACATCTTTGTTCATTATTAACTTTCGAGATTACCCTTGATTACGATTCTGTTACTTTTTCTATTCGGACTAGTCCGGAAATATAAGAAAGTTACTCATTAATTAAGCTAGTTCGATATTTTTTTCATAATTTTTACTGTTTCTAATTTAAGCCACAAAAAAGATTCAAACGGTATAAACATTAGTAAAACAATGTATAAAATAAGCTACATACCTCCATCACCAGAATCCATCATCAACACTTGTCACTAACACTTAAATTTTTTGTTATATCACCGGGGAAAGCCTGATTTTTTTAAGGCGCCGAGAACAAAACGTGCACTCTAGACAATAGCTATGTTCCGACTGACGCTACTGATCAATTGCTAACTCTAGCGCATTAAGATGGCCGCCATAACGTGCACGATGTATTATACTATACTACAAAGTAATAATATTGTTATAATAGCAAACTTCAAAATACTGATTATTGGCCACTTTTTAGTATTAAATACCCGTATGTGCACCGCTGCCCTCAAAAATGGTGAAGGAAAACATGTCCTAGAACTAAAAATGCGAAGACATGTGACATCTACCAACCCGCACTGGGCCCGCATGGTGTACAGCCTTTCATAGAGAAAAGGCCCGTGTTCCATCAGTAGGAACATTATAGGCTCATGATGATGATGACTGACGTGTCAACAATCAAAGTAAGCAGAGAAAAATCTCTGACGAATAAATATAACTGATGGGGTGTACCTAAATGTAAATTTTACATTGTTTGTTCTGTAGTTTTAGTTTATCCCCATTTAAAAAAGGCATGCGTTTATGTAAGAAAGTACCTACCTAATGTATATTTGGTACCAAGGAATGTCAAAATCTACCATTAAAATAGTCGAGAAAATAATAAAAAAAATAGTATAAACGAATTTTAAGTAAGCACTTTTTTGTCTCACTGAAAATTAAACAATTTTTACTAGCAGAGATAGACATTCATCATTATATTTTTATTTATTCATGGCTGTAAAATCATTTTTATGGAACTCAAAGGCTATAAGTTAAAAATAACTTTATTATCTAACATTATGGGCTATTTGTTATCCTATGCACTGATTAATTATTAATGTTATTCGTAAAAATGTCAAATACTGTGGATAGGTTTAGAGTAACATACTGTTACAAGAATATTATAAATTCTTCTTACACATAAGTAGATAACTTTACTTTTGTTATTTAAAATTTTTGTGTAGTAGATACATCACTGACTACCCCCTTTTTTAATTTTAATTCCATAATGTCCATCCGAAGGTTGTCTGGAAGATATCGCTTTCAGCGATAAGACCGCCGTTGTAACCATAAAATTATTAGTTTTGTAAGCCCGTAATGTTTAATTGTTGGTGTACAATAAAGTTTTATTCTATTCTATTCTATTCTATTCTATTCTTATATATAATATTCTTATCATAATATTCTTCTCTTATATATAATATTCTTATCATAATATTCTTCTCTTATATATTGTAACAGCGTCTCTAAACCGTCAACAATAAGTTATTTAGAAAAGTTATCGTGATAGCATAATAATCACAAAAAGATAAGCTTTTGCTTTTTGATTTTGTTCTCTAAATTCTAAATTTGTAGGTATAGTTGCAACAAGAGCTATTATGACACCCAGTGGTTCCACCACCAACTGGTTTGATGAAGTCGTTCTATGTAAAATACTGGTTGTCAGCTGCATTTGGTTGGACTAGAAGTCGAGTCCACGTTTAGACAACAAAATGATTCAATAATCATATGGAACTTTTTCATTTAAAATCAACTAATGAGAAAATAATGATTACATTAAATTCTAATAAATTCAGTTCAATAACCTCTTATGAACTTATATGAAACAGTTAGTATGGCCAACCGTGAACAATAAAAAAACAAATTAAGCTATGCTTCCATATTTATTGTGCGAACCGCCAGCGTATGAAATTCGCAACTGGCTTCTGATCATATAATATGGATCTCTTCAATCGGTTTCTTTTTTCTAGGCAAGCTTGCTCCACCCCAGGCAGCATCAAATCATCAATTATATTGTAAAAAAAACACAATATGTTTAACGGTGGTAGCGTTTGTGGACAGAAAAATGAAGCGACAGGATGGTAATAATCTAAACTAATATTATAAAGAGGAAAGATTTGATTGTTTGTTTGCATTGAATAGGCTCCGAAATTACTAGTCCGATTTGAAAAATTCTTTCAGTGTTAGATAGCCCATTTATTGAGGAAGGCTATAGGCTATATATCATCACGCTACGACCAATAGGAGTGAAGCAGCAATGAAAAATGTTGCAAAAACGAGGAAAATGTGAAGCAAACGAAGTTGCGGCGGACAGCTAGTGGTATATAATCGGGCACACAACATATACTATGTACAGAGTAACTTAAAACTACTCAACACTGCGGTGCCTCCCAAACTTTCGAACGCGTACCCTATGCTAGCATTCTACAGTTTAGGTGTCGGCGCCACGCAGTTGAGCGTGCGCTCTCACTAGTAAGGTGGGCAGGCCGACTGTCAATGTCAACGCTGGTGGTGCGCTGCAGCGGGGCGCGGGATGCTGAACCTTGTACAAGCGGGCGACGCGGCGCGGCACTGGATGAAGTAAGCTTGGAACCGCGGCAATTGCGTCCTCGAAAAAAAATGCAAAGATCCTATTAAAACCTTGTAATCTTTTCTCGCTTTAACGGCTGATTAGATAGCGAAGAAATATAGAAGAGACATAGGATACTTTTATCCTGGAATCGTTCTCACGTTCCCAGAATATTATCCCACCTCAACGCGGGCGAAGCTCCGAGCCATGGTCTACCCATTTTTTTCGTAAAGATTATTAGCTTAAGATATCAAGTATCACAAATACTTGATATCTTAAGCTAATAAACTTCCTAAGCAGTCTCAGTAAGGTCAATGTCTCTGTCGTAACGTTAGTTGCGCAAGCCTTGCAATACATACGTGCCTCTGGAATTTCATTGATTTAATAAATACGTAGATCGGAACTTTGATAGTATTTCTCTAATGTTGTTCTTGCGGTTTTGAAGATGAATATAATTATGCTTGAATTTATTTTATTTATTTTTTATCACACTTGCATGTAAACAGTATCTAAACATACAGGTTAACTTGGCCGTAATGTCCCATATAAAAAACCCTCGAGATTTATTTTTGTCATAATCATAAGGTCGGAAAGTATTTATTTTTTAATTTATAGCACAGCACACAGGTCATGCAAGTTCAAGCGAAAATGAAAAATTGTCATAGAATGTTATCTAAATAGGAATTTCATTGCAATCTCGCTACAACTAATGTTCTTAATAATCGATAGTTTTTTGTGTCACCACGTCGAAATTGTTTTATTTTTTTACACTCCGCCCTCAGTCTTCGACTTCGGGCTTCTACTAGAGCCTCGATAGTAATTCCTTACCTACCGCCCTTAAAACATTATTTACTATTAATGTGTAGGTCTGTATATTCGTCGTTTAAAGATATAGTACATTACTGCCGCGGTCTATAATGACTACTTTGCTGGTCGCGCTGATTATGGCCGACAGCGCAGCGTAGCGCAGCTCCAGGCCGACACAGCGCAGTCAGCGTGCAGCACTTGATGGACGAGTTGAGATAATGGCCGAGACCGTAGGTCGAGGCCTTTACAGCGAGGACAGCAAGGGCTGCAATGATGGCCAAGCTGAAAGGCCTAGAGCGTAGCTAGGCTGGCTCGAGGCAATCATAGCGGGACCAGCGAAGCAGTCATTGTGGGCCAAGGTTTGTATAGTGCTTTACTTAAAAATGCAAGTACCTAATCTTAATAAAACCAGCAAGTAATTTAAATAAAAAACCTGTTAATTAAAATTTTCGCTGAACCGCGCTTTTGTGACTTCTTAGTTTTTTTTTGTTTCGAGGATTCGTAATTGGAACTATACAGCCTAATATGGAATAAAATCTTTTTGTACCTATCTCTATAGATACAAACAGCTGTGTTCTAAATAAAAACTTTTTGGATTTGATTTTTTAAAACGTTGAAACGTCAAAATAGCGGCCGGCAAAACATTGCCGGCCTGTTAGAGCGGCCAGCAAAACTTTGCCGGCCGCTCCTTGAAACAGAACGGCAAGGTCGACTTTGCTCAAACAAGGTTGTCAAAATAATGACCACATTACATGCATTTTTGAGTAAAATAGTTTGAACTGTCATGTATTAATTATAGTCCTTGGTGCATAAGACAAAGATTCATAGAGCTTATAGGTACATATTAAAACAAATGGGAGCATATTCGTTTAGTTTCGTTTTTTAGGGTTCCGTACCCGAAGGGTCAAACGGGACCCCATTACTGAGACTTCGCTGTCCGTCCGTCCGTCTGTCACCAGGATGTATCTCATGAACCGTGATAGCTAACCAGGGCAAATTTCTACAAATTATGTATTATACTAAAACCAGAATAAAATAAATATTTAAGGGGACTCCCATGCACAAAACTGATATTTTTGCTCGTTTTTATAAATAATGGTATGGAACCCTTCGTGCGCGAGTCCGACTCGCACTTGGCCGTTTTTTATCTACAACTACTTACTACAGGATTTTGATAGCTTATACCAAGTTTTCGGTATGTCAGTATCATACATTTATGACTACTTCCATATCGCTGCTAATAGAATGCACAGCTGTGTTTATTTCTCATAAAAGATTAATTTAATGTCTTACCTGCATCCGAAATCTAAGCAAGAGGTCTAAAACCACTATTGCTCAATAATTTTTATTTTTTTAATGACTGTCGTTTAAATAAATAAACAATTACAAAGATTAATTTATACTAGTTTTTGTCTAGACCTTCGATGTGCCTATCCACTTGACATTTTGAATTGTTGCGTTCTTGAAAATGATATAAAGATAGTTTTGCTAAAATCAGCACTGTGGGACTGTGATTCACAGCAATAACATTATGTGTAAGACCTCTTTGAATCCTGCACTATTCAATGCATTCATAAGCACAAGTTTTTGAGTGCGTTACATTGAGCGCTACTGTGATTAAATTAAACGTTTTCCTAGCAATATCTTTCTTTACGGGGGGGGGGGGATTTGCCAGAGAATGGGCAGCAGCGTTCTCTGTGCTTTTGTAACAACCGCACTGCGATCGCCAACCCGCCTGCAAAGCGTGGCAACTATGGCAAAACCCCCCAAAATGTCAATGCGGCGACACTTGTGGGAGGCCTATTCCAGCAGTGGACATCTTTTGGGGTGAAATGATGATGAATGATGATGCAGTTACTTAGTTTGATGTAGCTTGGCTTGATTTTTTGATTGTTCCTTATCAACCTGTACACATATTTTTTTTGCTTTTGTACTCGGAATTGTGACATCAAAGTATTTTTTTTAGTATCATCCTGAAAAAATAATCTGTTTCAACTCCACAAATTAGGGAAAAAAAAAAACGTAAACAATCTATGGAACTCATAATTATTATAATCAACAATAATGCGTTAGTACAATTTAATAATTGCAAATATTATGCAACCTAGTCGCGTCATCTTGTACTGCCACTATTGCCAGGTGTAATAGATGTTATGTAAATGGTTATAATATAATAAACAGTTCGTATTGACATTAAGGGTCCGTTCACGCAGATCGGCTCGGTGGAAAGCAGATTTTTTATCACGTATAAAACAGAATTTTAAATCATTGTAATAAGGTTTATTTTTACATGTCATTTCAACACATCGAAAACAAAATTTGGACTGCGCGGAACTAGAGGTATACCGATCTTGTAGAGCACGCGCTCGGCTCCGAGTGCATCCGCTCAAAAACAGTGCTCTTCCAGCCGGTTTATGTGAAACGGCTGTCGGCTCCGGCTAGTTCCAAGCGTATAACTCGCGCCGATCTGTGTAAAAAGAAGAGCACCGGCCGATGCTCTCCGAGCCGGTCTGTGTGTACAGACCCTAAAAGTAAGTGAGAACGCTCACGTGAGGGCACTTTATCTACTAAATAATAAATTATTAGGTTTTATATGATTTTTATATCTCGTTTAAAATAAAATTAGTTTATATGTTTTTAAACTGACATGGTTACTAACACTATCAATAACACTTGTAACGGTATATTTGTTTTATATAAAATCTGTGATCCGTGTTTATCCGTGATCATGGCGTTTACATGAGCACCGAAATATCGGGAACTCAAAACAAATAATACACATGGTAAATATCCCGTTACAAATGTTATTGATATTAAAAGTTTATTAATATCTTCTTTATGTTTTTTGTTTTTTCAAGGGAAGATTAATAATGTATTTATTATGGACAAATATCGTGAGCCAATTAAGTAGTTTATTAATCATGGTTTAATCTCGTAGAATTCTTCGATCAAGGTTTAAAAATAGATTTAAGTTATTATGTATTTTGTAATAGGCATCGTAAAATATGATTTATTTAATAGGCTGGTCGTTTCGAAATATTCAAATATTTTAATACACAGCATACAATTAAGGTTTACTAAACCAATTTCCTGATACTAACTAAAGAATAATAAACATCATAACATTATAGCTGTAATCTCCAAAGGGTTGGGTAGAAGTTTACCCAATTATAGTACACCCAAATTTATTTGTTTATTAGATAATTGCTTATTCCCTAAACCACGTTAACGGGTTTTTCTGAAATACTAACAAACTTAAACAACAACAAAAAAAACCGGCCAAGTGCGAGTCTTAGTCGCTCACAGGGTTCCGTAGCCCCAAACAATATAATTACAAATATTTTGAACGGTCATTCATAAGTAAATTTACATTCAACAGCAAAACTATAATTGTGTTTCATAGTATGTTAATGAAAAACAAAGTTACGGCCGCAGTTTAGTCAAAAAGTCCCATATCTCAAAAACTAAATATCAAATATTATTCAAACGATTTTTTTTTCAGAATTTTTCTCCTCTTACTTTAGAAATTAGAGGGGGGGGCAAACATTTTACCACTTTGGAAGTGTCTCGCGCGCAAACTATTCAGTTTAGAAAAAAAATATATCAGAAACCTCAATATCATTTTTGAAGATCTATCCATAGATAACCCACACGTACGGGATTGATAAAAAAAATGTTGAGTTTCAGTTCTAAGTACGGGAAACCCCCAAAATTTATTGTTTTTTTTTTTCTATTTTTGTGTAAAAATCTTAATGTGGTTCACAGAATACATCTACTTACCAAATTTCAACAGTATAATTCTTATAGTTTCTAGTGGCTGTGACAAACGGACGGACAGACAGACATGACGAATCTATAAGGGTTCCGTTTTTTGCCATTCGGCTACGGTACCCTAAAAAGCAGCGTTTACTAATTACCATAATTTAAATTGATTATTTATGTCTTTTGTGATAACCTCTTGAATTTCGACGAGGATGAAAAACAATACCTTGTATAAAACAGTTCCATATTGCATAAAAATATTAATAGTCCCAATTCAAGCCTGTGGTTAGGCTTGTACATGAAGTTAATAATAATAATGGTGAAGGGGTATTAAATAGATGAAGGTTATTATTACAGTAGTTTTGCGCAATCTTCTAATATCAATGAACAAGATATTTCGTTACATGCACAAACCGTGTCTATAGTAATTTTCTCCCAAGGTTTACATTAGGGTTCTGTGCTAAAAGCGTGACAAAAGCATATTGTACCACAGCTGAGCAAAGGCCTCCTCCACAGACTTCTCTATTTTTATTAAATAAATAAAATAATAATATCATAAATTTTGAGACACAATTGACAAATGCAGTATATTTCACACGTATAAATGATGAATGAAAATACAAAGAACCATGGAAATGCGTGTCTGTAGTTTTCTTTTTTTGTTCCGACAAGATTACGTGTTATTTTATGTCTTTGTTAAGGCTTACGCAAAATCACAGTTGAAGGCAAATTAGGCAATTTGCTGTACTTCTAGCACACTTTGAGGTGTTTTTAATTTATGGTTGTTCCGCCCTGTGGACTTTCAATTACCATGTTGTTTTTGTTTGTAATTATCACTCATATAGGTACACTATGCTCGATTCTATTACACATGGCTCCGATCTTTGGAAGCTTTATGTTCTATGCGTCGATGTCTACACAAGGTGGTTGTTTTCATCCTCGTCAAATTTAAGGAGTAACGGTAACTATGCTAATGATTCTCGACCCGAATCAATAATAGAATGGGTAGGTTTTTTTTATATTGTACGGAAATCGGTAAGTGTGAACCACGCGTGTTTAAAACGTGACCCGTCTGATTCTCGCCCTATAACCGCGGTTATTCGATAATTTCTTATTCCCTAAACCACGTTTAGGGGTTATTCCAGGGACTCAAACTGTAACCGTAATAAGGTGTTTTTAACACTGTTTTTAAAACAGTTTTAAATGTAACAGATACAATACTGTTACCGAATCAATCTGTAACCTTTTATATGTGTTTTTCTGTTTAAACTGTTTTAAAAACAGTGTTAATATGTGTAACTGAAATAATCAATTATAGATTTAGTACGCTGCGTTTACCTGTTACACTTATTAACACTGTTAACACTTTTATATCTGTTCTGTTAATCTGTTACATATTTGATTCTGTTACCTATTCAACATGTAACACTTATAATTCTGTAACATATAAGAAGGGGTTTTTAAGTCCCTGGGTTATCTGATTTACTGACAAACTTAAACAACCAAAAAAATCAGTGACTGTTAATAATTAAGTAAGTACCGTAATTTAAATAGATTATTTATGTATTTTGTTACAACCTCCTGAATTTTGACGAGAATGCAAAACAACACCTTGTATAATGTGTAAAAAAGGACCCATCCGGAAGCCGTGAAACAAGAACTGTACCTACATCAAATTAAGTAACTCTCCGCAAAAAATATTTTGGGTGGTGCTGATTTGTGCGTTGAATAGTATTATGATTCATGTCATGGCGGTATTTAAAAAAAGGTTAAAACAAAAAAAAACTTTTACTCTCAATATCTCTTAACAAGAAAGTTCTCAGGTATGGTCCAGAACAAAAAAATAACGCAATGACGGGGAGAAAAAATGCCTTTCAACTTTGTTGAGGGTATTTTCACTCATAAGCCGACCCAAAATTTGTCTACGAGTTTGACGTTTTCAGTAGTGTCCATCAGTTCCTGTAACGTGCAGACAATAGGTCATGCATGAGGCATGACCCAATATTAAATGCCCCGTCGTTTGTTGAACGTTTACACATAAATTTATACTGCTTAGGTAGCTAGAGTCTAATGTTGAAACAGTCAAAATTCCAAACTGTTTTTAAAAATTCAATTTTAATTAGATTGTTTTATTTTTTACTAACGGAGTAATATATACAGCAGAGACGGAACTAAACCTAGATACCTAATCCATGTTAAACATTATTTGCTTACCTCAAAAAACCAAAGCATCATTAAAAATCAGCTTAGAGACTAGTTATTTAATTTAATTTTTGTTTTATTATCCTTTTTCAAAACCACAAAATTTCGTATTATTTTTGAAATGAAAAAAAACCCAATGCTTGCTTATTATTTATTATTAAGTAGTTTTATTTGTTACAAGCTTTTGAATATGATGATTACCAATAAATTATAACACGGATTTTCCTGGATGAGTTTTTAGTTTCCACACAGATTAGTAGAATAAAATAACCTGATGTTGAATATGAGACTACCTGCAGTATTTTCTCCTTCTCTCTGAAATCTATTCTAAGGATATCTTGAAAATAACTTAAAATCAAACTACTATTTGAAGATTGCTTAAAAGTACATAAAAAAATAAAGTCTCATGCAAAGACTTGTATGGATGTTGTAAAAGTTGGATTCCTGAGAAAGTTGAACTCTTGCGACCAGAGGTTGAAAACTACTGATAGCGATGCATCTCACAGCATATTTCTAGTACTTTAGATCATTTTCCCCTGCTGCGTGCAAAGGCTTTCAACCCCCTCTCTATGCCATCTCTGGCCATGTTTTCGCCGCAAACAAATGAAGTTCACATCACTGATTAAATGCTTGTAAACTCACCTACGATACAGGAGAAATTCTTAGTGCAGAAAATGTTAAAAAAATAAACTAAGTAACAAATACAAGTAAAACAGAGCGTATCTAGGTTATAGATGGAAGATAATTGACTAGGTACTGAATCCCAGAGTACAAGCAAGGTGATCGTTAAAGCAAAGCAAGACCAATTTGCTTGTTCTACTCCTAGAGCTCAGCCATAGCTCATTGTTCGCGTCCGTACTCTTTAATTTTTTCCTAAGAATGGTTTCTTTGTTTGTCTTGATTTTATGTTATTAGTCGTAAAGTGCAGGCTTTACTAATTGTAGATTGGGTTTAAGTAATTGATTGTTAAGCAAAATTTATTTTAGACTGAGGGATAGTATAATTATTTTTTATTCAATTCTATAGTGTTTAGGTTCAAATCAAGTCAAAAAGTAGTTTTATAGCGCACTGTTCTTTAATATCTGTCATTAAATTTGAATTAGTTTAATCACTCTAATATTTATATGCTATGCCAAATGAAAACCTGCAGTCTGCTTTTTATTTTGATTTATTATATCGATTTTGACTTTGCTGCCATGACTATTTGCGCCAACACTCCTTTTTAGGTTTCCGTACCCAAGGGGTCAAACGGGACCCTATTACTGAGACTTCGCTGTCCATCCGTCCGTCCGTCCGTCCGTCATTCTGTCACCAGGCTGTATCTCATGAACCGTGATAGTTAGCCAGTTGAAATTTCTACAGATTATGTATTTCTGTTGATGCTATATCTAGCAACAAATACTAAAAACAGAATAAAATAAATATTTAGTTTATACAAAAAACTGTTTTTTTTCTTCGTTTTTATAAATAATGGTACGGAACTCTTCGTGCGCGAGTCCGACTCCCACTTGGCCGGTATTTTTTTTGCGCTTAATTTCGTAAATGGCGTATCATTAGCTTTCGCCCATGGTCCTTTTGAATATTCTAGATATATTTGATTGATCAAAATCATTACCACTTTCAGTAAATGTTACTCATGATTATCTAAGAAATCTGATTATAAATGCGAAAATTTGTGTGTGTGTATGGATGTTTGTTATTCTTTCACGCAAAAACTACTAAACGGATTTGAACGAAATTTGGCACAGAGATACTTTACGGCTTGTACGGCTTGTTTAAAACTAGGTATTGTGGAATTGGCCCTGTGGATTTTTCCACAGGGCCAATTCCACAATTTGACATAGACCTTATAATGTTAGGCTTACATGGATCAAAGTACAAAAAACTGTTGGTTAATTTACAACCACTATCTAATGTAATTTGTGTCACGATTCCGTTTGTTTGGGCAGCGTATATAGATGCTTTGTGGATTTTCCAATTGTATAACCGAATGTCAATATGTAAACGTAAAATATTTATGAAGTAATCATTGTTGTAACTGCGAATATCTTCTCGTGATCATCATCATTATTATCGTTTCAGGCAGCAATAACTTCTTTGGTTTTAAAACTCTATATAATATTGAGAGAGAGCAGCGGTGGCCCAGTGGTGGCAGCCCCGACTTACGAGTTATAAGCCGTGGATTCGAAGATATGTGACATCTACCAACCCGCACTGGGCCCGCGTGGTGGATTACAGCCCACTCCCTCTCATAGAGAGGAGGCCTGTGTCCCAGCAGTGGGAACATTAAAGGCTGATGATGATGATGATAACTCTATATCTGATTTCCATGAAGCACAAAATCCATAGATATAGAATCTATGGTTTTGTGGACTACTTAGTCATCATAATCTTCCTGCCTTTGTCCCATGTTTTTTAGAGTCAGCGGACCACGTTTTTTTCTTCTATGCTCCCCTGTTATTAAATAAAATATTAAGTAGTACTGAAACAACATTATTTTACACCAAGCAGCTTTGAAAAAGTCCGTGAATTTCATTTCAAAATTCACTTTTCAACTAAATAATAACACCGCGTTTATGTCTTTCACTTGAGCCTTGTGTTTATTTGCCAATCCACAGATACACATTCTATGGACTTTTTTATAAGGATTTATGTTGCAACGTTTTCCCGCGTGAATTTATATTAAGAAAATATTAGTTTCTTATTTGAATTGGATTCTGTTAACAATATCAAAAAGTTTATTTTTTATGGATTCATGCTGTCGCCTGTAACATTCTCCCGCGTGAATTTAATTAAGAAAATATTACTTCCTTATTTGAATCGGATTCTGTTAACTATATCAAAAAGTTTTTTTTTTTGCAGGGAATCCTTTGATTTTTGAATGCCTTGGTTCAGCCGTTTCAGAGATTAGCCGGCAAAAACAGACATGTTTGTTTGTTATAAGTACAGTACATACTTACATTATGTATTCAGTAAAAAGCTATTATTTTGAAATAACAAACAGACACTTCAATTTTATTAATTTGTATTAACCTACATATTATAAAGAACTAGCAATACGCCCGCGACTTCGTCCGCGAAAATTGTGATATGATATAGCCTATGTTACTCGGTAAAGATTTAACTTTCTAATGGTGAAAGAATTTAAAAAATAGGCCGAGGAGTTTTTGAGTTAAATCGTAACAAACAAACAATAATTTTTTTTCTCTGTATAATTTAAGTTTAGAAACTCAAAACTCAAACTCAAAGCATTTATTTCAATTAGACCATTACAGGCACTTTTGAAAGTCAAAGGACAAAAAAGAAGAACGCTAAGCTACAGAAGAAGAAGAAGAAGAACAGAGAAGAATACAGGAGAAGTTTAGATAATCGATGCTTAGCCAACTCATGAAGCATGAGCGTGCGAAGCAGGGGCTGATAGCTAGTATTATAACCAACTCAACCCTGTCCGACTTTCCTTCAAACATTTTCCTGAAAGCAATTTTCATCTCGATGCACACAATCTATCAACATAATCACAACTGTCATACAATACGGAACCCAGCTGTCAAATCGAGGCCAAACCTTCTCGGTCCGACATTACGTTCCGTTTTAGTGATCTTTAATTATTTGAATGTCACTGGCACGCACAGCGGCACGTGTTATTGGTCTGTTGCAATCTTTAATTAGAATTTTATTAAGTTGTAAGTGAACGTTGGTAGGTAATGCGTGAGGGATCGAAGGAGTTTTTAGTATCATTAACACTGATAACGGGATATTTATCATTTTTACTATTTGTTTTTAGTTCCCGATATTTCGGCACGGTTGCAGGCTGCATGATCACGGATAAACTGAAGTTATTGCGGGTGGGAATTTTTACTGTTTACCACGATTTACGTTTTTTTTTTTATTGACCTAACATCGTGTCTATAATCCCAGAAGGTTAGGCAGAGAATTGCAATCCCGGGAACTGTGTCTGTTATTAAAAATTCCTGATGGAAAAACCTGCGTTCGTACCATGACGCTTAAAGCATTATTGTTCCATTCCTATTCCAGAGTGGGAAAGAGATGGAGCTAGACGACCTGTATAGCTCCGTCTCTTTTTCTCTCTGGAATAGGAATGGAACAATAATGTTTTAAGACGTCATGGTACGGACACTGATAGCTCTTTGCCCGACCTGGAAATCAAACCCTAGAAAAGTAATTAGATACATAAGTTTAACAACCTCAAACGTTCGCACGGCTGGGACACAAGCATTCTCTCTATGAGAAAGATCTTGCTATAAATCAAAATCAAAATATTTTATTTTACATAGGCCTACATGGGCACTTATAAAACGTCGACAGAAGAGGCACGGTTCGGGTTGGTCGTTTCCTATGGAGAAGAACCGGCAAGAAACTCCATGGTTACTCTTTTAAAATCATTTGGTTCTACAATATTTGGATGTTACAGCGTTAGTACCTAAGTATGAGAGGACAGCGTAGGCCCGACAATAAGTCATCGCTTACTACAAAAGGTAGAAAAAGATGATAGTAAAAAAAAAAAATATAATATAATCAATTGATGCATCCGTGATTGGTAGATTGGTTTTTTTAAATTTTTTGCTTGTCAGTTTTCGTCGGTAAAACTTTTTGTTAGGACAAAAAAATATATAAAAGTACCTTAATACCTTAGTACCTTATTTTGTTGTTAAGGCAAAAAATTTAGAAAAGTACCTTTTTTTTGTTGCGACGTTTATTTTGGAAACAAAAAACATTTTGTTGCTTGCAAAAAAATTGTATATAATAAATATGGTTGATATTGTCTGAATACGGTTGACTAACCGTCTACCCACTAAATAAATAAAAAACTAACCTTTGCACAATTTATGATAATTTGTATGAGTCATGCGAAATAATTTATTGCGTATTTGACATTGCTTAAATATCAACTGTTTTCTGTATTCAATAAAAAACGATAATGTTTGTTTAAGGTGTGTCAAGCAATGCGATGCTCCAACATTTTTTACTTTTACTGCGTCATCGTCAGCTGACGGTCTTTTTACCGCATCCCACGCAGCTGATTGTTGTTTTCGTACTTTTGATAATGTAAACAATCACTATGTTAAATTTTATCCGGCGACTGTAACTTTGTTATATGTGTTTCTTTGACAAGTTCATGTGAACGGCTGACGCATAATCCACCATGCAGGTGAGGTTTTTGTTTAGCTCAGTATGATGTAAAATATTGATGAAAAAATTTCAGCCGCCTTCATTTTTTTTTTCACCACTGCCGTCACCGTTCAATCCTACACACCGCGGGTGCGTGCTGGCGCTCGGTTCACTTATCGGTCATTCGACATTTATTGAACAAGATGGCAACCGATCGGCGACTACCTTAAATGCAACGCTACCTCCCGGATTACAACCGAAGTACGAAGGAAACTCGGTATGTAATTATGGTCACCCATCCACAGACCGACCTCGGCAAGCACGGCTTAACCTTGAAGATCGATCCGTGCGGCTGTTATTATTTAGCCACGACCTCCTCCTCATCAGCGGATTTGGAGATAGTTGATTATATATTATGCCATGTGGCGGTTATCACGAGAGGAGTCTGTTGTACCTACACTATTGATAAGATAAAAAATGTAATTAATTTTAGTGGTCGTTTTAAATCTAAAGCTTAAAAAATCACAAACGTAATTTTTGATTTTTTTATGACAATGTAAGATTTTTTTTCAAAATTATGTATCTGCGTATTATATTTTTTTTACATTATTTTATTTCCGGTACCACCATAGCCCATAATTATTAGTAAAATATAAATAATATAATAACTATATTTTCTATATCATTTTAACCTTGTGTGTCAGTAGAACTTGACCTAGGATATTTCATTACTAACTTATACAACCGTGAACTCTAAATTATACAAATTATTAACAAAATTTTAATATTACGCATAACTGTATTGATTAAATAAAAAATATTTAAATTATGTTTTTATTTTGTTGTACCTACACTATTGATAAGATAAAAAATGCAATTAATTTTAGTGGTCGTTTTAAATCTAAAGCTTAAAAAATCACAAACGTAATATCTATCTATCTGACAACTTCAACGATCCATTAGAGTCTTCTACCTGGGCACGCGTTGCTGTGGCCGACTTGGAAATCTCTAAACAGACTTTGATCCCAAGTCGGCCAGAGCAAAGACAATATTTACAACAGCACTGAGAGTTTTTGTTTTCTTTTCTCTTTCTGTTCTACCTTTGCTTATCTATCATTAAACCAGCTTAGGATTTTTCCAATACAAACTTGTATTTTGAACTCACAAGTGACATTTAGTCTACACGAACATATTTGACGAGTAAAGCGTCAAATATGTTTGTGTTTACCTAGAATTGGAGTTCAATGACCGACTTTACCTTGACATTGGCTAAGTACTCATTCTTGAAGTAAGTACTGTCCGAGATCCTAATTGAATGAAAACAAACAAGTGTATATGTCGGCGTCGCATTGTAAGCAAAACTTGCATCGGGCTACGCTGTAGCACGCTACGTCATTCTCCCCACCTTCTCGCTGCGGGGCGGAGTTAGTGCGCGTCGTAGCGCATCGTAGCGCATCGACGTGCGCTCGCTACGACGTAGCCGTTGCCCCACCTCTAATACTGGCGTATAAAACAAGCCGCACGGCAGCGAGAGGGCATTCTGACTTCAGGCGTTGCCCGGTGCACAGGTTGTATTGCTCTTAAATATTGTTGCTCTTCTTTCTTGTATTTTGTGTTATACTAAGGTGTTACTGTATTACCGTGTGTCATGGCTGTTATTGTTAAGTGATAAGTTAATTATCTCTTTAAACGCCTTTGAAACTGATTACGTGTAAATCTAATTAATTTAATAAGTTATAATAAATCCTAATTTCTTGCTACTGAAAGAATCTCTTTTATTTTACAATATGTCTGATCCTGTGCCTTCATCAGAAGTGGGATCGGACCTACTCCCACCTTTATATGGGACTGCCGGCAATTTAATACAGGAACCAATGTAATTTTTCGCCAAGTATGGAATCAATTTAAAAAAAAATAACATAGCAGATAGTATGACACCTCGCCACATGACACACGGTATGCAGTCGATGCTGGTTCCTTTAAATCCTGAATAAACCGAGATTATCAACTGGTGTACGTTAAGCGAGATCGTAGTTAAGAAAGAACCTAGAAGGTGTGGACCTTATTTTAGACCTCAACTACTCTCTAAAGAGCCGCGCCGCCTTGTCTTACAAAAATCAAGCAAGATGAAATTTCATGGGTTGCTATTAAGGAAGTGCTGGTCTCCGAATTTCCTGGATCCATGACAATGCAGTATCATTTTGATTTAATTATCCAAATTTAAATGGATAGTTAACAGTCCCAGCTGAGGCAGGAATACGAATGTGGGAACTTATTGAGAATGTTCCTGATGTTTTACCAGAGTATGTGGAGATTGGTTTTCCTATATCTATCCTGTCCCAGTAAGATGACAAAATTCGTCGTGAATTCAATTGTCGTTATAAACTATAAGAATTAATTCTTCCTTACGTTGCGCAGCTTCTCATTAAACAGAAGAAATAATGAAGCGCGCACATCTGAATCGGAGACGAAGAAGCCCCGTCCATCATCACCATTTCTGGGAAACAGCGGGAAGCCTGGTCAAGGGAAGGAATGTCTTATCAAACAGCACATTACTTCAGAAGGTACACCTGTTTCAGCAAAATAGTCACCGCCCAACCCTGGGTGACCTGCTTCGTATGTGGTGAGGCTGGCCACGTGGTCACCACTTGCCCGAAACGCTGGAGGAAGGAAGAAGACCCCACACTCAGCAATACCAGCAAACAAGTGAACCTGTGTTCCAGAGCAGCGTGTGGTCTTCTGGAAATAAGTGGTATGCAATTTCCTTTTATTTGATTCTGGGTCTGAGTGTAGCCTTATGAAAGTAACTGTTCTTCTTACTGGTGGAAAGTTTCATGAACTAGTACTTTAAGAGGGGTCGGTCCCGATAACGTTCATTATTCACTCGAAATAAAATGTCCAAACATGGTATAAAACTGATTTCTCGATGTTGCATACCATTTACTGCCTGATGAATGTCTCAATGAAAACTTATTAGGTCACGATATTTTAGGGCAAGGAATATCGATTGAGTTTAGTAAAGATGCCTAAACTTTTACCAAAAATAAAAGTTAAAAAATTTGAAATGCCTCTTGACATTAATTTGATACACTCAGATCTTTCTTATAAGGAAATGGAGCTTTTGATGGAAATGATATCCAAATTTTTGCAAAGTTTCTCAGATTTTATATAAAATCTTCCCACTACGCGTATTAAAACCGGTAAGCTAAAAATCGATCTCATATGTCCAAATGAAGCTGTACATAGGCGACCTTACAGGCTATCACCCACAGAGTTAGGAACCGTTAATAACAAAGTTCAAGAGTTACTAGATGTTAACATAATTCGAGTAAGTCCTTCGCCTTTCGCGAGTCCTATAATAATATTATTAACAAAAAAAGGGACAGTAGCGATCGTATGTGTTGATTACCGAGAACTCTATAGCAATACTCGACCAGTTCGCTATCCCTTACCACTGATTAGTGACTAAATCGATACGTTACATAGGGCCTGTTTCTTCTCTAATTTTGATAAGCCCTCTGCATTTCACCAAATTTGCGTCCATAAGGAGTCTATAGAGAACTGCATTTATTACACCTTCGGGTCAGTTTGAGTACTTAACCATGCCGTCAGGTTTAAAAAATGCTCAATAGGTTTTTCAAAGGGCTATAAATACTGCTCTCAAACCACTAAATAGTTACCAATATTGCCACTCTTTAACCTGCTCAATGATAAATCATGTACCTACACAGTGAAATCAAACACTTTGGGTATGAAAAAATGCGTGGTTTGTAAGGTTCCCAAGGGTCCGTCGGGTGCTCAGTAAATCTGTCTACATCCAATCCCTAAATTGACTGTTCCATGGCATAAAATTCATTTAGATTTAACTGGCAATCTTAGTGTAAAAAGCGAACGTAAGGAGTATTGTTCCGTGATTGTTGATGGTTTTACAAAATTCGTCTCGGTCTTTGGTATGCTCTGGCATACCTTGTCCTTAAATGCATCCGATGCTGTTAAATCACTTAAAAATGCAGTGAACTAGTCACAGATCATGGTAGGTCATACGACAATACTGAATTTGAGAAATTTTGTAAATATAATCTTACATTTAATAGCCACTGCTTTCAGTGGGGCCAATAGCTAGGTCAAGCGTGACATGAGGACCTTAATAAGTTCGCTCACTATAGCTGAAATAGTTTCGGTTATTTTATGGCAAGATCATGTAGGCGATATTTCGATTGGCTCTCAATAGTACTCGTTGTCGAGTAACAGGGTTCACGCCGTTGGAATTAATATTTGGTATTAGGGGTAGTTCATTAGGGATATCAAGAGTATCTACTAAACATTCTGATAAAGATAGGTTAAACCTAGAAACCATTCGATCCGATGCTTCTGCTAGTATAAAAAGGCTGGCCTACTAATAGGTCGATTTAACAAGAGTACAGCTATAGTAAAACCTTTCTCAGTAGATAAGTTTGTCTTTGTTAAATGCGAAGAAAGGCACCAAACGAAACTAGACCGAAAATACTAAGTTAAGACTTAAAACTCATTAATGGAGACAATAGGGTCTATAAATACTCTCACGAAAACTTGCGAGACATACCCCGTGGTTACAAATTTTATCTAATTGATGAGGATGACGTGTCGGCGAATAATAACAATAAAAGGTTCTTGTTCATGAGACTAGGCAACGATATTCAGTCTGCCAATAGTGATACCATGTCTGCCAATAGTGATAAGATTTCTGGTGGCACTACATCTACCAGTTCTCATTATAATGTAAATTATAGAAACCCTGGTTAACGTGCTGTTTCAGAAGAATCTATTGGCCCTGAATCAATTAACATTGTATTGTACATCAACCGAAGTTAATTAAGCTAAAGGAACAATATTTGTTCGGCCTAGCTAGATCCGGTCCAGTTTAACTGAAGGGATACACATGATCCGGTCCAGTTTAACTGAAGGGATACACCTGATCCGGTCCAGTTTAACTGAAGGGATACACCTGAAGGGCAAAAAAAATAATGCCGGACCAGGATCTTGTAGGGTCAGAAGTTGACCGGACCAAGAAACGACCCTTGTAGAGTCATAGCTGACTGGACCAAGTGGTTAAATATCTGAAGGGTATAAATAGACCGGACCAGAAACAATAGCATCTGAAGGGTCGAAGTAGACCGGACCAGAAACCATAGCAGGATGACCAAACGGTACCTAATCAGTTTTAAGTGTTTTAGATGTACCATTGTAAACTAAGCGTACGAGGACGTCCGCACGTCAGTATGGCCGTGTCGGCGTCGCATTGTAAGCAAAACTTGCATCGGGCTACGCTGTAGCACGCTACGTCATTCTCCCCACCTTCTCGCTGCGGGGCGGAGTTAGTGCGCGTCGTAGCGCATCGTAGCGCATCGACGTGCGCTCGCTACGACGTAGCCGTTGCCCCACCTCTAATACTGGCGTATAAAACAAGCCGCACGGCAGCGAGAGGGCATTCTGACTTCAGGCGTTGCCCGGTGCACAGGTTGTATTGCTCTTAAATATTGTTGCTCTTCTTTCTTGTATTTTGTGTTATACTAAGGTGTTACTGTATTACCGTGTGTCATGGCTGTTATTGTTAAGTGATAAGTTAATTATCTCTTTAAACGCCTTTGAAACTGATTACGTGTAAATCTAATTAATTTAATAAGTTATAATAAATCCTAATTTCTTGCTACTGAAAGAATCTCTTTTATTTTACAATATGTCTGATCCTGTGCCTTCATATACTTGCAAATGATTATTTAATTTCATTAAAACATTTTTTGTTATAACACTGATGTACCTAACCGTCGAGGCTGACTGTCTATTTTTTACCTTAACTTATTATTATTTAATTTTTAAATTTGATTGTGGACATTTATTTCATTAGACATGAGAAATAATAACATTTTTGTAAAATTATTATTTTGATGTTAAATTTAGTCATAATAGTATTTGTGTGGCGAGTTTTTGTCTGTTGTCTGTGGTGAGTTGTGCTGAGTTTTTGTCTGTGGCCGCTCACAATGGGCCTCATCAGAAGGCTCAAAGTCACCCAAAGGGCAATGGAGAGAGCTATGCTCGGAGTTTCCTTGCGTGATCAAATCAGAAATTAGGACATCCGCAAGAGAACCAAGGTTACCGACGTAGCCCGAAGAATTGCCAGATTTAAGTGGCAGTGGGCAGGGCACATTGCTCGCAGAACAGATGGCCGATGGGGCCGAAAAGTTCTGGAATGGCGACCGCGAACCGGGAGACGATGCGTTGGAAGGCCTCCCACGAGGTGGACCGATGACCTGGTGAAGGTTTCGGGGATCCGCTGGACGCGAGTCGCACGGGACCGATCAATGTGGCGACACTTGGGGGAGGCCTATGTCCAGCAGTGGACGTCTTTCGGCTGAAATGATGATGATGATGAGTTTTTGTCTCTGATTATTTAATTACTAACAATATTTTTAAGTGTACTAACTAACCAAATTATAGATCGTTGAGTCTGAAATAAATGAATTTATTATGAAACTTTCCAATTATAAACAGACTGGAATATTTTTGTATGGACCGTGGTTTTTTCCAATGACCGGTGACCCCCTAATTTTTTTCTTTAAATTTGCAACCATGCCATCAAATCTGGTATTACCTTTTTCAAACCCCTTTACAATGAATTACTAGCACAGGTATTCTTAGTTATGAACTGAACTAAGTCTGACTAACCACGCCCACATTCCGCCGTTTGTTTATAAATTGACACGTTTATATGTCAATTTATCATCTATCCTATCCTATTTTTCATCTGTAGCACCTTTTCATCTGTGAAGTACCGGAAAACTATTAATTATATGCAATTTTTTAAAATTGACACATGACATCTTTAGCAATGATTGAAGCAGAATGCAACTATGGGTTTAACAAAGATAGATAGCTAGAGGAGGTACCTTATTTAAAGATCCGCCAATTACGGCCAAGAAATTCTATGAATACGATTTGGTGGATGTTTTCACCTGTTGTCATGGCAACAACGGTCGACTTAGTTCAAAAATTGATTTTGGGAAGGCTTTTAGAAGGGTGTTAGTATTTATCTTGTCAAAAATATGCCGTCAATGTAAAACATTTGTAAAGGCATAACTTCCAGTATTCAGACAAAACCTTTACATAACAGTACTTAGTTATGTGACTAGCAAATAACCGGAACATTTCCCTTCCGTCTTTCTTTTTTTTTAAGATTAAGCCTGTCTGAGTATGGTTATCGCTGAAAAAAGGCTTTTCTGTCTAGGCTTTATCTGGACGAACGAATAACCTATATGCGAATACCAGTACCGCAATGTAGAATCTCCAAATTTTTCAGAAAACTTGACAATCATTTCCGATTTTTATTGGAGAAAAGACGACGTTGTCAATGTAGATCTCTTTACAGTATGTACTAATTATCGAAAGAACTAGATAGTGTTACAAGACCTTGTAACCTTAACCAGATTCTCACGACAACAATCCTGTACTTACGACAGAAAGTCCTATCTCGCGTGGTAAGACACCACAAAATTAACCCTATTACCACATGTGAAAGGTTTAATATCAAATGTTAAGTGTTCTATTTCTAAAACGGTAGTATGAAGAAAAATTCAGTGGAAAACCATTGTCGTTAATTTTTTATTTCTCCACAATTATTGAGCTGTTGTAACTTTGACTTTTTGTGGATGAAATATTAATTTGTGAGATTGCTCTTTTGATCGATGTTTTGTATAATACTTATTTTGAAATAATCATATTTGCGGTTAATGTTAATTATTTTACTACAGACCTATCATTTTGGATATAAAAAATATTGAATTAAATTGATCATGAAATATACCAATTAACTTTTAAAAGCATTAAAATAAAGTTGAAAGATCACAATAAAAAATAAAGCACTCATCAGATTTAGTAATCGCAGTTTATTTCTTAGATTATCTGCGGGTTAATTGAGTAACACACTCAAAAGAAACGATGGATGAACTATGTGAAGGATGATATAGCTAAAAAGGAGGTGACTGCCGAGATGAAGAGTAATAGGGAAGTACGGGAGAAGAAGACATGCTGCGCCGGCCTCAAATTAATTGGGATAAATCCAGAAGAATAATGATGATGATGAGTCATGATCCACTCACTGTGGATTTCGACAATTCAACAATATTAATAATTGCGCTTCCTACGTTGTCGACCGGAAAAGTTTTACTTACTAATTCCGGCTTACTAATTTCCTTCACAATCTGAAGGATTATGATAGAAAGCTCTGTTACGCAATAGAGTGCTGATTACCCAATTTCCATGAACTGACATGTAATTATTCGGCGAATACCATAAATTGCGAATTTGTACGTGATGGTAACATACTTGCAAAATAAGTAATACAGTAAAAGATAATGAGTACTGATGAGTGTCGGCAATGTTCAAATAATGGTTAATTTTGCCACGTTAGTACAATTCCGGCGAAGCATTTCTTTCAATATTATCATTCTTCATGGCAAGTTCTTAGTTATGATGCCATCATTCGAATTTGTTAATTTTTAATGGATTCAAAGATTTCACCGAATTTTTTTTTCTGTTAACTTCATTTTGAAATACAATAGATTTTTTTCAGAATTTTCTGTTTTTGATTAAAACAATGCATTGATTTTTTTAAGCAATTAGAGGTACAAAATGACAATAAGTAAACTAAAGATAGGTGAATAAAGATACTTACTGTATTTTCAATTGAATTTATTTATTGAATAGTTCCATCGTAATAGATAACTTCCTAAACAATTATGAATTTCACGATTAAAAACCAGTTTTGTTATATTTTTTATTAGTTGAACTTTACATATTCCTTTAGAAATGTCACAACAATTATAATTTATCATACCATTACAATTTATCGTACCATTAAAAAAGATGAATTATTACTAAAAATTGCGAATTATTATCATTCGCAACAATATTGAGAGTCGTCATTGACATTTTCAAACGCATTTTTCATAGAGTACCAGTTTTTTTATTATTCGATTTATCTGGTTTACGTTGTTTTATAGCTTTATAGAATGTTATAGAATATAATATACGGTTAGGTATAGTATACAGTTTTGTAGAATTTTGTTTCACATTTTTTTTTTCATATTATCATTGTTTTTGTCCAAATAATGTTTAATGTTAGAACATTCGTATCATAAAATAACAAATAAATGTGCTTTAATATAAAACTTATTACTAAGAATAACATTTTATCGAGTGACACTTTCTAAAATTTTCAATTAGTGCCTTTTATTAATTGCATAACCGCCTATAAAATTACAACACTGCGATTACAAAAACAATGCAGTTTAATTCTTGTCAAGCAGGAAAACAATCTTGTTATTCTCATTAGTAGTGTCCATTGCCTGTAGCATGTTGCATGCAAGTGAGCATGCAACATGCAGCGTGCAAGCAGACATGCAGCATGCAAGCAAGCATGCAGCATGCAACAGGCATGGTTTGTGTCATGGCTCCAGCGCTGCGGGGCTCTAGCGGTCCCACGCGAGCTTATCGTCGCAAAATAATAGTATTAACGCTCACCACCGTAGCTTCGGCTTGCTGCCGGCCAGCCTCAGCCGCGGATGTGACTGTTAAAGCCACCTGCTCCTTAACTCGCGGGCCGCTCCACACATCCACGCCTACGCAGGCTTAAATTACACTCTAGTAGACAAGACTAGTAGTAAGTTTTTGTCACTAACTTTGTAGCACAAGCATAAAATATTGACTTTTTATGACAATAATTTAGTTTGAATTAACAGTTAAAGTGTTATTCTATAGAAAAGGCAATATTTTCGTTGATATAAAATACCATGGAAAAATACACCAAACAAACAATATTAATTAAAAAATAATTTTACTGTTTGATAAGTTTGTTAAATAAAAAACCTGTGATTATAAAATTCTTTTAATTGTGTTTCTGTATTTTTTTTCCATTCAAGTAGTTGAAACAATAATATTTGAAATAAAAATACAAGAAACATTTTCTGGGAAACGAAATTCTGTGAAATTTCAGTCTGCGAAACGAGGTTTTTATCGTCAATTTTATTTCTTACTGATCCTGTGCCTACATCATTCTTCCACTAAACAGCAGTTTCATGACTTCTATTCCATTCCATTCTAGTATTTAGATCCAGGACATTCTGATCCGGTTTATGTGATCGTATTGGTTAAGGTTTCGGGAAATAGTAGTACCTATTTTGTCGAAACTGTCGGCTCAACTATTTATGTAGTTAGTTAATTATAATTGTCATCGTTAACCATGGCAGAAAAGCGTTGAGCAATATTTCTAATGGAGTGTTGCCTAAGAGATAGCTTTAAGTTGTGTGGTCTTAAAATCTTGAGTAGATAGGTACCTAAATTAATTAACTTGCACAGTTAGAGATGTCTGTTAAAATTAATAGGCAATAACATAAAGAAACAACCTGAAAATATTTCAGCTATTGTTAAAATATGTTATTCCCATTAGGCAAATCCTTTCAAGGCATATAATCTTACGCACTTTAAGTATACTATTTATCTCTTTTGTTCAAACATTATAATGCTAAAAATATCAATAAAATCAAGCAAACGTGTACAAAAATGCAAATACTTTCTATAACGACTATTAAATCACCAGAAATTATCATTAAGCTCTTATACTCCAATATCTAATGACCCCAAGTCGAAGAACAAGTGGGCCAGTGTCATCTCAAGGCTAAATAGGTTTTTTCGCAATTTACTAATTTACTTTTAATGCTGAATTTAGTATGTGTGTTAGTTTCCGATCGCTCTCGGCCTGAGAAGTGCGTTGTCTCAGCAACTTCGAATTTTATTTTTAGTTGTTTCGTTGCTTTGTTTTTCGGAGTGCTGTGTTTTAGTTTGAATTTTGGATTTTATTTTTAAATATTGACGGTGTGTGTCGAGGTCTTTACAGTTATTTCTATTTTATTTATTGAATTTATTTTAAACATAATATTAATACCGTGGACTATTTATTGTAAGAACTATTTATTTAAACTAGGCTATAAATTATAAGAGTAGTATACAAATGAACTTTTTTGTTTTTCAGAAACTCTTAACCTATAGGTTAATAATTGTTAGTAATTATTAAAAAATATTTTCTTTTCAAAAAAAAAAAAATTAAAGAATTTCGGTGCATATATATAGTATTTTAATATTATTATTGTATTATAATCATGGTGGACATTGTTTTAATTTTATTTTCTCCTTTTTCAGGTCCAAACGCAACCATGTCGTTCGTGGACTCGTACCGAAAATTCATGGAACGCAACAGCGGTAAGTTTTTTAAATGAATTTTCCAAAACTACTTTTAATCTATGCTATTTGCAATGGGGATAGGTGGAAACTACAGAACACCACCAATTACCGATACATATACCAACTATTCGATACTACGATACCGATACCACGATACCGATACTACGATCCTTCCAAATCATAAATATTTCAAAACATTGCGTGCATAAATCAACCAAATCATTAAGAGGCTACCAAACTTTTATAGTAGAGACAAGTAGCATAACAAGTTATTATACCTACACATCCGTAGAAATGTTATGTTATGATACATTCTTAGGGTCTTCAGGTCAAGGTTACAAACGGTAACTTTTTATAAATAATTAAATAATATCGAGGGCAGCCAAGTATAGGCTACCGTTAACTATTACGTTATATTTCTCTATCCATTAACGGCTTGATATATTATTATAGGAAGGTCAAACTTTGTTTTGACCAAAGCTGTTCATGGTTTTTAGTTTATTTTTTTGCATGACACTCTCGACATCGGCAATCGGAGCCTATTCTGATTCCTGATTTTTTTTACTTATTGATACTAGCCACTTTATAACTTAATTATTTTTAAATAAGAAATAAATAAATGTAAAAAGCGTAAAGGTTTGGTCATACGGACGGCACAAATGACGGACGCTTTAGACATGGACACTTCCATACAAAAACTTAAGGTTCGGTTACTCTGGTCTTCGACAGATAAAGTATTTGTCAGTGTCCGCAGCCGGCCCGATACTTGTCCGTACCAGTTTTTACTAATCCTTGACTCCACGGGGAAATAATAATAAACAGACGAACTCTTACAAAACGGCATAACAAAATCATGACATTTACGAAACAATGCGATAAAAATTTGTAATTAACGTGTATTGGTAGAAATCGAATTAGCTAAAGACGTTAAAATTTAAATTGCTACATCACGTTTATTACACACATTGTCGACAGTGCAATTTCTTAAATTAGACATTAGTTATTTATAATCATAATGTAAACACTACAAAAAGAAAAAAAGTGCATCTTTGTAACTTTTTTCGATGACTAAGAATAAACCTTGTAGGTTTTCACACCATGTTATTTTAATGTGCAATATCCACACGGCGACACATCAACCTATACATTTCCAGTATAATATGGGCTCGCTTTGTATGATGTCTTGTACAATAAGAGATCCGCATGATCTGGTTTTGTATAGCTTGATTGGTCGCTGTCCGTAATCAATAAATCGTTGTTAGGGTTCCGTAGCCGAATGGCTAAAACGGAACCCTTATAGATTCGTCATGTCTGTCTGTCTGTCTGTCTGTCTGTCTGTCTGTCTGTCTGTCTGTCTGTCTGTCTGTCTGTCTGTCTGTCTGTCCGTCCGTCCGTATGTCACAGCCACTTTTTTCCGAAACTATAAGAACTATAGTATTGAAACTTGGTAAGTAGATGTATTCTGTGAACCGCATTAAGATTTTCACACAAAAATAGAAAAATAAACAATAAATTTTGGGGTTCCCCATACATAGAACTGAAAACCTAATTTTTTTTTCATCAATCCCATACGTGTGGGGTATCTATGAATAGGTCTTCAAAAATGATATTGAGGTTCCTAAAATCATTTTTTTCTAAACTGAATAGTTTGCGCTAGAGCCACTTCCAAAGTGGTAAAATGTGTGTCCCCCCCCTCTAATTTCTAAAGTAAGAGGAGGAAAATTCTGAAAATATGTAGGATTGTAGAACGTAAATAAAACTATCAACGAAAATTGGTTTCAATAAGATATGATTTTTTGTTTTTGAGATATGGGACTTTTTCATCAAACTGCTGCAGTAACTTTGTTTTTCATTAACACACTATGAAAATCCAATTTAGTTGAATGATGAATGACAGTTTAAAATATTGTTTGGGGCTATGGAACCCTGTGTGCGAGTAAGACTCGCACTTGGCCGGTTTTTTTTTTTACTTTACTCACTAAATTGTCTAAACATTTGAGTTAGTAAATAACAACGTTTCTTTTTACACTGTGAAAATAGTGTTTCATTAGATAAACATACAAAAGGCTTGGTCGCTTCATTAATTTTTTATTGAGTATCTTGCGTATTAACAGAATATTTTTTCTCAGATTTGGTTCTTTAAGTTTAAGATAACTATTTCGAATAATCTCGGTGATACAATTATTATTCATTAACTGTATGAAGTAAAGCAAGTTCAGCGAAGTGAACATTATAATGTGTGAAGTTAAAATTATGCTTTTTTATATTTTTAAATTATTTTTTTTTTCTCAGTTTCCTTAAGAAATATGTAAAATTTATGTATGAAGAATAAATAAAGGTTGTACGATTCCGTGGGACAATAACCGACAAAAAAAGCGGGCGAAGCCGTGGTAATAACCTAGTTCAATGTTATTAGAAAAGAACCAAGAATGAAACACACTTTTTGACCGTGATCATGAAAACATCATGCGTACACTTTATGTACCGAACTATGTCAATAGTTCAACAAACAATTACGAAACGGTTTACTCATTAATTACTACATTATACAGTGGTACCTTGTAGTACTAGTGGTATCTAATATGGTCTAAGTAGTGTATAACCGCCGCCGAAAAGTCCTTACGAGACGATAATTTACTTCTCAACCCTATTCATCATCATCATCATTTCAGCCGAAAGACGTCGACTGCTGGAAATAGGCCTCCCCCAAGAAGGGGGGGTTTTGCCATAATCGCCACGCTTGGCAGGCGGGTTGGCGATCGCAGTACGGTTGTTACAAAAGCACAGAGAACGCTGCTGCCCATTCGCTGCTAAGTCCCTTAGTCGCCTCTTACGACACCCACGGGAAGACATGGGATGGTGCTATTATTTACGTCCGACATTATACAGAACCCTATTATCAAATTAATATCAATTCTATAGGTTCCGTTGATTTTGACAACTAAATACGGGTATTAATTAATTCCTACTAGCAGCCCGCCCCGGCTTCGCACGGGTACTTAACAATACACAAACATAACATAAAAAAACCGGCCAAGTGCGAGTCTTACTCGCACACAGGGTTCCATAGCCCCAAACCATATTTTGAACTGTCATTCATTATTTAGTAGTATTAGTTAGTAAACTTCCACTCAACCGCAAAACTAAATTGGTTTTTCATAGTATGTTAATGAAAAACAAAGTTACTGCTGCAGTTTGATGAAAAAGTCCCATATCTCAAAAACTAAACATCATATCTTATTGAACCCAATTTTCGTTGATAGTTTTTTTTACGTTCTACAATTTTAAATATTTTCAGAATTTTCCTACTCTTACTTTAGAAATTAGAGGGGGGGGGACACACATTTTACCACTTTGGAAGTGGCTCTAGCGCAAACTATTCAGTTTAGAAAAAAATGATTTCAGATACCTCAGTATCATTTTTGAAGACCTATCCATAGATACCCCACACGTATGGGTATGATTAAATTTTTTTTTTTGGTTTTCATTTCTATGTATGGAGAACCCCAAAATTTATGTTTTTTTTTTCTATTTTTGTGTGAAAATCTTAATGCGGTTCACAGAATACATCTACTTACCAAGTTTCAACAGTATAGTTCTTATAGTTTCGGAAAAAAGTGGCTGTGACATACGGACGGACGGACAGACAGACAGACAGACAGACAGACAGACATGACGAATCTATAAGGGTTCCGTTTTTTGCCATTTGGCTACGGAACCCTAAAAAACCCTTCTATTTGCGTCAGGTAACTAAAAAAAGTCTCTGTGGTGTGAAATTTTGTATGGTGTCGGGTTCTGTATGGTATCGGGCGTAAAGAATAGCACCATCCCATATCTTCCCGTGGGTGTCGTAAGAGGCGACTAAGGGACTTGCCAGAGAATGGGCAGCAGCGTTCTGTGGGCTTTTGTAACAACTGTAATGCGATCGCCAACCCGCCTGCCAAGCGTGGTGATTATGTCAAAACCCCCCTTATTTCAATGGCGACACTTGGGGGAGGTCTATGTCCTGCAGTGGACGTCTTTTGGCTGAAATGATGAATGATGATGAACTAAAAAAAAATTATAAACAAAGTTTGTATATTCCCATCCCGTAAGGCCCGTACCCCAGTGACGCCTACATCGTATTAGGTGATGCCTAGCCAGCTGAGCAGGGTGAGCGGCGACCACGCAACTTTTTTCTAATACTTACATTTTTAAACTCCTGATATCTTTCGAATGGAATGTCCGAATTGAATAATTCAAAAAGTTATATAAAGGTATTGAAGCAGTCTTGAATATGAAGTAATTTATTTTGATAAGGATTAATACCAAGATACAAATACAGAGTCTTTTCTAACGGCGGCATTAAAATATATTTTTTTTAAATAAAAGAACACTTATTGTGGCATAAATATAATAGTTAGACATATGCTGTCGCGACACTTTTTGTAAATAATGATGTGTTCTGTAAAGTCGTAATACATTATTTTATTCTATCATCATTCGTTTTCGCAGCGCACGCGATGTAAAGAATGTTTTAGGTAATTTTTATACACCTTGGGTTACATAATTGCAGTTTTAGTAAGGATCCCTATTTTTTTTGAAAATATAATATAGCCTATGTCACCCGCGGATAGTAATAATAATAATAATAATCAATTATTTCAGGTCCGTGACCCATATAAAACAAAAACAAATAAAAATCCACACATACATTATTGGTCGGCTTGATTATCCCAGATTGAAAAGTTACATTATTGAATTGAATTAAAAGTTAAAAGTAAAATTATAATAAATGTCAAGTTCGAATAAATGTCAAATAAGAATAAATGTCAAATTAGAATAAATGTCAAGTTGGAATAAATGTCAAAAGAAATACTCATATTATTACATCATTAATTACAAAATAAGAAATTACAATTTAAAAAAAAAGTGTAGCTTCCCAACAGTGAAAGAATTTTTCAAATCGGTTCAGTAGTTTCGGAGCCTATTCAATGCAAACAAACAAACAAACAAACAATCAAATCTTTCCTCTTTATAATATTAGTTTAGATTCCCATCCCGTAAGGCCCGTACCCCAGTGACGCCTACATCGTATTAGGTGATGCCTAGCCAGCTGAGCAGGGTGAGCGGCGACCACGCAACTTTTTTCTAATACTTACATTTTTAAACTCCTGATATCTTTCGAATGGAATGTCCGAATTGAATAATTCAAAAAGTTATATAAAGGTATTGAAGCAGTCTTGAATATGAAGTAATTTATATTGATAAGGATTAATACCAAGATACAAATACAGAGTCTTTTCTAACGGCGGCATTAAAATATATTTTTTTTAAATAAAAGAACACTTATTGTGGCATAAATATAATAGTTAGACATATGCTGTCGCGACACTTTTTGTAAATAATGATGTGTTCTGCAAAGTCGTAATACATTATTTTATTCTATCATCATTAGTTTTCGCAGCGCACGCGATGTAAAGAATGTTTTAGGTAATTTTTATACACCTTGGGTTACATAATTGCAGTTTTAGTAAGGATCCCTAATTTTTTTGAAAATATAATATAGCCTATGTCACCCGCGGATAGTGTAGCTTCCCAACAGTGAAAGAATTTTTCAAATCGGTTCAGTAGTTTCGGAGCCTATTCAATGCAAACAAACAAACAAACAAACAAACAAACAATCAAATCTTTCCTCTTTATAATATTAGTTTAGATTCCCATCCCGTAAGGCCCGTACCCCAGTGACGCCTACATCGTATTAGGTGATGCCTAGCCAGCTGAGCAGGGTGAGCGGCGACCACGCAACTTTTTTCTAATACTTACATTTTTAAACTCCTGATATCTTTCGAATGGAATGTCCGAATTGAATAATTCAAAAAGTTATATAAAGGTATTGAAGCAGTCTTGAATATGAAGTAATTTATTTTGATAAGGATTAATACCAAGATACAAATACAGAGTCTTTTCTAACGGCGGCATTAAAATATATTTTTTTTAAATAAAAGAACACTTATTGTGGCATAAATATAATAGTTAGACATATGCTGTCGCGACACTTTTTGTAAATAATGATGTGTTCTGCAAAGTCGTAATACATTATTTTATTCTATCATCATTCGTTTTCGCAGCGCACGCGATGTAAAGAATGTTTTAGGTAATTTTTATACACCTTGGGTTACATAATTGCAGTTTTAGTAAGGATCCCTAATTTTTTTGAAAATATAATATAGCCTATGTCACCCGCGGATAGTGTAGCTTCCCAACAGTGAAAGAATTTTTCAAATCGGTTCAGTAGTTTCGGAGCCTATTCAATGCAAACAAACAAACAAACAAACAAACAATCAAATCTTTCCTCTTTATAATATTAGTTTAGATTCCCATCCCGTAAGGCCCGTACCCCAGTGACGCCTACATCGTATTAGGTGATGCCTAGCCAGCTGAGCAGGGTGAGCGGCGACCACGCAACTTTTTTCTAATACTTACATTTTTAAACTCCTGATATCTTTCGAATGGAATGTCCGAATTGAATAATTCAAAAAGTTATATAAAGGTATTGAAGCAGTCTTGAATATGAAGTAATTTATTTTGATAAGGATTAATACCAAGATACAAATACAGAGTCTTTTCTAACGGCGGCATTAAAATATTTTTTTTTTAAATAAAAGAACACTTATTGTGGCATAAATATAATAGTTAGACATATGCTGTCGCGACACTTTTTGTAAATAATGATGTGTTCTGCAAAGTCGTAATACATTATTTTATTCTATCATCATTAGTTTTCGCAGCGCACGCGATGTAAAGAATGTTTTAGGTAATTTTTATACACCTTGGGTTACATAATTGCAGTTTTAGTAAGGATCCCTAATTTTTTTGAAAATATAATATAGCCTATGTCACCCGCGGATAGTGTAGCTTCCCAACAGTGAAAGAATTTTTCAAATCGGTTCAGTAGTTTCGGAGCCTATTCAATGCAAACAAACAAACAAACAAACAAACAAACAATCAAATCTTTCCTCTTTATAATATTAGTTTAGATTCCCATCCCGTAAGGCCCGTACCCCAGTGACGCCTACATCGTATTAGGTGATGCCTAGCCAGCTGAGCAGGGTGAGCGGCGACCACGCAACTTTTTTCTAATACTTACATTTTTAAACTCCTGATATCTTTCGAATGGAATGTCCGAATTGAATAATTCAAAAAGTTATATAAAGGTATTGAAGCAGTCTTGAATATGAAGTAATTTATTTTGATAAGGATTAATACCAAGATACAAATACAGAGTCTTTTCTAACGGCGGCATTAAAATATATTTTTTTTAAATAAAAGAACACTTATTGTGGCATAAATATAATAGTTAGACATATGCTGTCGCGACACTTTTTGTAAATAATGATGTGTTCTGCAAAGTCGTAATACATTATTTTATTCTATCATCATTAGTTTTCGCAGCGCACGCGATGTAAAGAATGTTTTAGGTAATTTTTATACACCTTGGGTTACATAATTGCAGTTTTAGTAAGGATCCCTAATTTTTTTGAAAATATAATATAGCCTATGTCACCCGCGGATAGTGTAGCTTCCCAACAGTGAAAGAATTTTTCAAATCGGTTCAGTAGTTTCGGAGCCTATTCAATGCAAACAAACAAACAAACAAACAAACAAACAAACAATCAAATCTTTCCTCTTTATAATATTAGTTTAGATTAAATCTTATAATGACAGGGAGACGTCATATCTCCGAAACTGTTCACCGCTGCACTGGAAGATGCCTTCAAGGTTCTGGACTGGAGAAGGCTAGGCATTCCTAGGCAACCTTCAATTTGCCGACGATATAGTGGTCATGGCTGAGACCCTGGAGGACTTCAGTACAAAGCTCGAGAGCTCAGTAGAGCTTCCAGAAGAGTGGGTCTTAAAAAAAACAAGGACAAAACCAAAGTCATGTTGAATGCCCATGTAAAACCCACTCCTATCAAGATCGGAGACTCTACTATCGAAGAAGTAGACGATTGGGACAAACGGTCCAGTTGGGTAGGTCTAACTTCAAGAAAGAGGTCATTCGTCGAATCCGACTCGGCTGGGCAGCGTTCGGGAAGTTGCGTGGTATCTTCTCGTCCAATTTACCGCAGTGTCTCAAGACGAAAGTCTATGACCAGTGTGTGTTGCCAGTGATTACATACGGGACCGAAACGTGGTCGCTCACAATGGGCCTCATAAGAAGGCTTAAAGTCACCCAAAGTGCAATGGAAAGGGCTATGCTCGGAGTTTCCTTGCGTGATCGAATCAGAAATGCGGACATCCGCAAGAGAACCAAGGTTACCGACGTAGCCCGAAGAATTGCCAAACTTAAGTGGCAGTGGGCAGGGCACATTGCTCGCAGAACGGATGGCCGATGGGGCCGAAAAGTTCTGGAATGGCGTCCGCGAACTGGAAGACGATGCGTTGGAAGGCCTCCCACTAGGTGAACCGATGACCTGGAGAAGGTTGCGGGGATCCGCTGCGAGTCGCACACGACCGGTCAATGTGGCGACTCTTGGGGGAGACCTATGCCCAGCAGTGGACGTCTTTTCAAATGATGATGATGATGATGATGTGTATAACCCAAGATTGAGTTTTGGACTTTACATGGTTACTACATACACACATAGTTTTACTGGCATTTTTTTTTTACTATTTTACTCACTCGAGAAGGCAGAATAAGGTGGAAGAGTTCTCTCGAAAATAATCTGATCGACAAAGAAGTTAGTATACTCAGTATTACTCAGGCTATTAAAATGTTTCTTTGTGGACTTTTAAGACGAGTTGTTGTTTGGATTGAATACAATAAGAATTATCATACGCTAATATCTCCGGAATTACTGATCCGATTCCGAAAATTCTTTTCCTAATGGAAGGCTACATTATACCTGAGTCTCAAAGGCTGTTAAAGCGGTCCCCTGGGATAATTTCCTACCATATGAATTATGTTAAAGTCGTAAGATGATCACATGAAGTAACAATTAATAAATAAAAAACCGAAGGTTTTGTTTGTGCATAAGATAATTATCCAGTTTCGCAAGCTTAAACTCAATGACAGATGTCATAAAGTTCAATTTCCTTCGTAACCTAATGTCAATCAATCCGTCTTACGAATCTTCAAGTTTTAGAAACCCAAACTCAATGACAGATGTTTAAAGTTCGAATTCCTTCGTAACCTAATGTCAATCCGTGTAACGAATTTTCGATCGTGCGAGTTTCCTGATGTGAGTTTAACATTATTTACCCACCAAAAAAGTGCACAACGCCGCTAAAGAAGTTTTCACTACAAAAAAACTGTGACCGTCTTACGATTGTAGCGTAATTCATAGTATTCTTATTATCCTACAATGATTCTGCTAAAGCGGCCATTTTAGGCCCCCAGTAACCTTTGTCCTACAAAGGTTACTGGTTTTCCGGATAGTCGGTACAGACAGCGTCAGTATTAGCTAACTCCTCAAGTTTTAAAATGTTACATTGCTAAAACAATAAATTCATTATATGTTCATTATGTGTTCATTAAATGTTTTTGCAAAATACACAAACCAACTAGGCCCGTCACGGATTTGAACACACATGTCTTTTGGGGGGTAAGAACTTAATGGAGCTGTGTGTACGTTCCAGAAGTACTTTGCCATTGGATAATTCCCGACCTTCACGCTGGTAAAACCGAGAACAGCAGCTAATCATCTACAATTAGTTCGTACTTCATATTGTTGAAACACTTCTATGTCATTAACAAAAAACATCTTTGTATTTTATTATTTTATTATTAAAAGAAACATTATGACAGTTGTGTCTAAATATTATGTTTATTAGTTTATAGTTAGTTAGTTCAGTTAGTTTCAGGTTTGGTAATGCTCTAAAGTCACTTACATCATTTTGTTGCTATTGCCATGCGGATTTAGGCATGATATTATTTACTTACACCAAAATATTTGTACAAACAATAATGGGGTTATTGTGTATTCGAATTACCATAGAAATATTTGTCTTAGGCCCAGTATTATTTGGGCAGTACAATAGCTAATAAACCATATGTTAATTCGGCTGTTTAGAGACCGAACTATTTTGTCATGCCGAGTATACATACCTACTCTTTGTAAAGCTAAAAAAACGTTGTGTGACCTAGTGTAAAACTCCTTTTAAAATATGAAAATTTTCACCAAAGCGGCAAAAAACCATAAATTATAAGTAATAGAGAAGTATGGAAGAAGAAGAAATGCTTCATTGAAAATTTATATCAAAAAGCTACCTCCCTGCAGATTAAAAGTTCGATCCCTTCGATTTGACTATCTGGCTATTTTTTTGTGTGCTCCAAGGCGCCCGAAATCCTGTTTATATTTAATTTTAGGAGAACACACCTTAAATTTTGTTCCGATACACACCTACATTGGCCTAGGTGGCTTTATATAATCTCACACACAGTAAAAAGGTTACATTTGGCCTCCTAGAAATGCTGCGCCGACCGCAAATAAATTGGGGTAGGTGCAAGAGAATGTCGGATGATGATTCAATAGCAAAAAAGAATTTGTTTTTCATAGTAGGTATGTTTATTAAAAACAAAGGGTTTGGAAGTTTTTTGCGTGGCCAGCCTAACCTCCACCATTTTAATATTTTGTCAAAGTAGCGGTCACGCATATGACCTCTATTAAAAAATAGATGGTATCAATACAAACTAGTTTTGTATGAGACAAAATCTTCTACAGCGTCACGTTTCTGAACTATTAGATATTAAAGAGGAATCTGCAATGCAACTTTGATTTTATTAGCCGTGCTTAAAACCTATATAATTCAATAGCTAGCATCAATATAATTATTTTATAAGACAAAATCTGCCAAAGCGTCACGTTTCCGAGATATAAGCTGTCAAATTTAGAATCTATTCTAGATCATATTTCGTAAACGTGACGCTTTAGAGGTTTGTATCTCACACAAAGCTAGTTTGTATTGTTAACAGCTATATTTCAATACAGGTTTCATGACTGACTAATTAAATAAAAATTGTACTGAAGATGCCATCGGTGTATGGATTTTAACTTTGATGGCTCATAACTGGGAAATGTGACGCTTTAGAGGATTGTGTCTGATACAAAACATGTTTGTATTGATACTATCTATCTATTAATATAGGCCATAAGAGTGGCCGCATCTTTAAAAAAAAGATTGCGGAAGTTAGGCAGGCCATTTAATTCGAACCTAGTTTTTGCTGCTTTGTCACGAAAAAGTCCCATATGTTAAAATCTAAATATCATATCTTATTCAAACCAGTTTTCGTTGATAGTCCAATCCCACGTTTTTACAAAATTTTCCTCCTCTTACTTTTAAAATTATTATTAGAGTCGCATGACACCATTTTTACGGCTTTAGAAGCTAATATCTCGTCAAAAAATATGTTTTAGGTATCTCAAGTAAATGAGCCAAAGTATCTTTCATATTTCATTTTTTACAGGCCAATTACATTATCGATTAATAGATCAATCAACTGACGGCCTCCAATAAAGAATTTTCACACTACCATGATAACAGACTTATGCAAAATCCTGTCTAAGACGAAAATTTGCATTATGACATCAATATTGGAAAAGGCTACAAAAATATTGAAATAATCTTTATTACCAACGTTGGAATAGTCCGTCATATCAGGATTTACCTACACTATCTCGATGTAATGTTGTAGAATGGGGTTCTCTCAATTTCTATCAATTGCAAGTCACGAAAGAAAAAGAGAGGCTCAAGTAATTGTGATATCTTCTTTTTGCTTTGACGTTGTTTATTCTCTCAGGACTGCCTCGGTGGTGGAACGGTGGTGGTCAAGCGCGATTGTTCACCATGAGTTCCTTGGTTCGATTCCCGAGTCAGGCAAAGTGATATTGGGTTCTTTTATCAGGTATTTTTCAGTAGCCACGGACTCTGAATTTGTGCGCAGTTGTTGGCTATAGGCTCGCGTCCTGTTACATGGGACTTAAACATAAGTGGCAAAATGTGGGTGTCCTATAACTGGTTACGCCTCTGCCTAACCCTTTGGGGATTACAGGCGTGATGTTATGCTGTGTTATTATCTTTTAGGGCGCCAATGATTTTGCTTAAAAGCCTCTACGACTAGCTACGTATCTATAATAGGGACTAGCTGACTATCTATCTATAATATTACCAAATTTTAATCTGGGAAATCAAATCAAATCAAATCAAATCAAATCAAATCATTTATTTCAAATAAGCCAGTTACAGGCACTTTTGAATGGTCGAACAACAATACAAATTAAGCTACAGTCCCAGTCACAAGACATAATAACTGTGAAAGTACTGTAGTTGCCCATTCCAAGGCGTAGATCTCTATGGAGAAGAATGGGCAAGAAACTCCATGGACACTCTTTTAAATCAGAATCTTATTACAAAAACCTTGGTTACATCATTCATGTTGAGATGGTACATTATGTGAGAACGATGTAGCAAGACTTCACGTTAAAAGTGTCCATAGCAAAAACAAAAAAAAAAATACATTCAGAAGATAAAATAATTAGTTCGAAATAAGCCGTGGCAGCTAAGAGACGACCAGGCACAACTGACAGCGCCCGTTCACGAACATGACGCATGGATCAGCCATCATTCAACTCAACCATTTTGAAGGGAACTAAATGACCCGACACACACGCCGCCATCAGCGTGACATTTGAGTGAGCATGACATACTCTCGACCGCCAGGGCACATTCAAGTCAATAAAAGACGTAGGTTTCCAGTAAATGATAGCTATCTAGTACATAGGACTCACACAATATGGGCTATGCGATTATATAATACTAAATTAATTGAATTTATACAATTCAAAGATATTTGTACAATCTTCAGCAGCTCCAACAATACTATTAAATGCTATCAATTTATGCGAACCTGTCCTTGTGGAGCAGGACCGGCATGGAGCCAAGCATTATTATCAGCGATATAATCGTCCAATTTGTAATAAGCCTGCTTACAAAGTGTGCGTTTAATGCATGTTTTAAATTTCGTCTCACTCAGTTCAAGAATACTCTGTGGAATTTTATTATAGCATCTTAAACAGTACCCCATGAAAGATGAGTCTACTTTAGCGAGTCTGAAGCCTGGCTGAACTAATTGGTCTCTATTTCTAGTATTGTAATTGTGTCTGTCACCTCTTTTACTAAAAAGATGCAGATTTTTTCTTACGTACATTATGTTTTCGTAAATGTATTGGCAATGTACCGTCATGATGTTAATGTCCTTAAACAGTTCCCTTAGAGAATCGCGCCTACGGAGATTATATATGGCCCTGATGGCTCTTTTTTGCAAAATAAAAATAGACTCAATGTCTGCAGCCCATCCCCATAACAAAATGCCGTAAGACATTATACTATGAAAGTAACTAAAATAGACCAATCTCGCGGTATCAACATCGGTATATTGACGGATTTTTCTAACAGCATATGCTGCTGAACTTAACCGCCCCGCAAGAGATGTTAAATGAGGACCCCATTGAAGCCTTGAATCAAGCGTAACCCCCAAGAAAACCGTTTTATCGACAAATTCTAGTTTCTCTTTATTCAATATTATATCACAATCACTACATTTAACATTCGGTAATGAAAATCTTATGCATTTAGTCTTATTTTCATTTAATACTAAATTGTTTGCTGTGAACCAATTATGTACCTGAAGTAGTGCATTATTGACGTTAACTAGATTTTGGGCCCGTCTATTTATCTTAAAAATTAAGGAAGTGTCGTCAGCAAATAACACCATATTTTGTGGTTGGCTTTTCAGTAAAGAGGGTAGATCGTTAATATATACTAGAAAGAGGAAAGGACCCAATATTGACCCCTGCGGAACCCCCATTTTTACTTTTAAACCCTGTGAATTAACACCATTTATTTGAACTTGCTGTTGTCTATCACTCAAATATGATTTTACCAAACTAAGTGCAAGTTTACCAAGTCCGTAATGCTCAAGTTTCAAAAGTAATGTGTCGTGATTTACACAGTCAAATGCTTTGGAGAGGTCACAAAAAATTCCAATGGCGTCTTGGGACTCTTCCCACGCTGTAAATATGTGCTTTAATAAGTTTACACCGGCGTCAGTTGTACAACGTCCCTTGGTGAAACCATACTGTTGCTCGTGCAAAATTTTGTTGGTGTTAAAATGATTGAGCATTTGATTAAGCATTACCTTTTCAAACACCTTGCTAAAAACTGGCAACACGGATACAGGTCTATAATTATTAGTATCTTTACTGTCTCCGGATTTGAAAAGAGGGATGACTTTACTGTATTTCATTAAATCAGGGAAAACTCCTTGGTCCACACACAAATTAAAAATTAAAGCTAAGTATGGTGCTATAGTCTCAACGATGGATGTACAAACTTTGATAGACATTCCCCATAGATCTTCGGTCAGTTTGATTTTTATTTGCCGGAAAGCTTTAATAACTGTTATAGGGTTTATGTGTTTGAATTTAAATTCAGCGGGGCAGCCAGACACGTTCGCCTTTAATAAAGCAAGTGAGACTTCCGGTGAGGAATTTAGAGCCTCCGTAGTTTTAAGCGGAATATCGGTAAAGAAATTTACAAATTCTTGAGCTACTTCCTGATCAGAGCTTTTAGGACCACATTTTGTATCTAATGTATAGCTAGTATTAACGATTTTTTTCCTATTAGTCTCATTATTTATAACTTTCCAAACTGTCTTTATCTTATTTTCTGCGTTTTTGATCTTATTGCTAATGTGCAAGGCTTTAGCAACCTTGCATATAAGAAAAGGGATGGCCCAGAATTAACTTAACATGCCCATTGAAGATTGGTGTTGAATATACGGGGTGTAAATCACCTCATCACGAAGCCGTCAACCAAGCATTCTATACATGTGAACTAAGTAACTTTACGCAAAAATTCATCATCATCATTCATTATACGCAAAAATTATTGCTGGGAAACTATTTTTTTTTTTGGGGGTGTAAAATTATGTTTTGTGGTAGAACTCAATGTAAAGCAAGCTCAAAACATTGTGCTGACGGACGGATTGAATATTACGGGGGTCGTGGAGGTGTTTAAAGTAAAAATTTTACATTAAAAACTTGTATTTAAAAAAATACTTGTCGAAAAGTTGGAACTTCGACCCGTAATATCTCCGTAAATAGAAGGTTCCCAGGTATAAAGTAGAACAAAAAAATTATCGGAATGACAGGGAGAACCAGTGTCTTTCGGCTTCGTTAAGAGGTGTTTTACACCCATTATAAATATCTGCAACTACTTAAAACATAGGCCACCTAGAATAATATCTATTACTAATCAATTATCATTATTAATCAATTATTAACAGACACATTAATTGCTATTTAAAATAATTATTTCATTCATATGCATAATGTGTTATTAATACAACATGATTCGAATTGTGCGATTTTTATGAATATGTATATTGTTAAATGTGTAGGTATAATATCAATATATTCTTTGTCCGTGTGATCCGTGTCATATAGGACGAGCCCCTTTTTTTGTCAAGTAACTGCTTTTTACTATTTACAAGGCATGTTAAAAATGGCATAAAACAAGAACATTATGTTATCAAGTGATCTAAGCAGAAAATCTTTGTTGATCTGTATCATTATATTTCAAACAGAATTGTTGCTAAGGAGATCGATGCACCACGCACCGCCGCGCGCCGTGACTCCCTTAAATTTTAACTTAAAGATTCATGAGCAGACACACCTTTTAAGGCCCAATACTATTTCTCGAAATTAATTAGGTACCATCCTACTTGATTTCGGTCTTTTTCAATATCGATATCTACCAAAGCACACGGTCGTTCTTAATTATTGTAAATAGAACAGAAATAGGGCATGCATCCAGATCTACAAATGCCTTGAAAAAACCGGGAATACCTTGAATACCCGATTCTTCCCAGTTATTTCAAGGTGCTTAGGTGCGTGCCTTAAACAAAAATAGTCCCCGTTGCCGAAATCGGTATGGGATGGTGTTTTAGTTTCAACCCAAGGCTGCATAAAAAAGATGATAACATCCTAGTAAATATTTACATTACATTTAAATCCGATACTATAACGTTACTAGTTAGTGTTGCCCACATATTTATAGGTAATGCGTGATGAGATTTCTAAGTACATTCTTAGCGGTAGGTCTACTCATGTCATTGTTTTGTTTTAACTTCAAAATCTGCGTATGATTTGAGGTTCGTCGTTCGAAATCCTTGAATGACAATAACAATAAAAAATCAGGATATCTTAACATTAATCCTTGAGTAACCTGGAATGTGAGGTGTGTAATAATCTAGTTTGGCGCCTTAATAATTCTGGCAGTTTAAAATGATAATTATGATGTAGTATGCGGAAGTTTTCAATAGGCGCAAATGCTATCGGATAAATGCGTGTTGGTAACTCGAAAGACAGGCTTTGAGATATCTATGGCTATGATATATTTGAGATACCTACCTAGAATTATTTGTTTAAACTGGTTTAAAACTTTCCGGCGACTATGTTTAATACCTTTAAAGTACAACTAGAGCTGAAAAGCTTCATAAGTTGTTTTGTACTGTTACCTAAGTAAAATTTATTAGAATTGACCTTATTTTAGTTTACCCAAATGCAATTGAATCTCAAATTAGTCGAACTCAGATCATAATTTTAGAAAAAAACCACCAATCCCTAACAAAATCTAAAGTTATTTATTCGAATTAGACTGATGCAGCACTTTCTTAACGTCAAAATTTACAAGACAGTCCGCCAAAACGCCACACTTTACCTTTTCCATTGTTTTAGCTGGGAAGAAGAAGTGACGGAACAAAGAACATAATAATATATTATAATTACTCTAAGGGCAACATAAAAATTCAAAGTGTTTATTAAAGACTTTCGGGCTCCTACTACACTTTTGAGAAATCGTTTCTAATGGTCCATTCGTAGCTAATTTCAGTTCAATAAATTTATTTCAGATAAATTAATCTAAGATTTATAATAAGTCAGTAAGTTAAATAAGGCGGAAAACACACCTGCTAATCACAATAATAATCATATTTGTGTGCGCAGCGGTGCGCAGACACTTGCCCGGTCGTATTGTTTATGGTCATTTATTGCGATGCCATATTGAATCATATGACGTGTGTCGTAAGCAGAGGTTGTTGATTGGTTATAGTTTATAGAAACAGTTTGTTGATTGTTAGTATGTTACAAGGAATCTATCTTGTTAGTTATAATTGTAGTCCGAGAGCGTCCTCTCTCCCTAACAAACTCTGCAAAAAACTACTCTACTATTATTAATTAATTTATTTTTCATAAAAATTTATGAAGTTTGTTTCAAAAGGAATAATTAAAAATTTAGGGATAAAAAGTGAAACTAAAGGAGTGAATTACTGTAGTAAATCTGACGTGTTAGCTAACTTACCCAAAATACTAGCGCAAGTTAGCTAGACCAAGGTGTTACTACTTACATTACAATACAATACTCCCTTTATTCATTTATATACACAAATTTGTTACATTTATTTTTCCTTAAATATTTTATATATTCCTTAGAAATAATAAATAATAAAATAAAAAACATTTAAAAATATAAAAAGTTGTAGTCCACCGGTATCGGGAACAGGGTCCAAGCTACCGGCTTTCCAGGGCTCCAGAGAAAGGAACCTCCTAACAATACGAGCCGTGTCCAGGAGTACCGCTTTCTGAATCAAGCCCTTGATCCAGCTGCCTAACGAGAGACTCATCATATATATATATACAATACTTATTGTTATATTTGAATTAAATTCGTTTTCATAGTATATACCATTTTGTTTTGAATATATTGATGGAATTAATAAAATCAATAAGAATAATTATATTTTTTTAAACCTACATTTACGATGTCTAGTCGGTAAATATGTTACGAAGTAGATCCTGTTTCTTGATGGTCAATGCCGTGTATTTTAAAATATTATGCAACGGTCATTGCACTTTTTTAATTAATTCTGATTTGTCGATGTTTTTTATTTGAAACGTTCTTTTTTTGTCAGGTACTCATTATTCAAGATATGATCTTGAAAAACTAGATTTTTGAAAGAGGAAATCATTGTTATTCAATTTTATGGGTCTCGTTTTGAAATTAGCCTATCTGTTGTATCTGTGTGTGTGTGTGTCTATGGATGCAATAACAACATTTTCAATATGTCTAAGTCTATATATTATTTTTTTGCTAACTAAGTTATTTATAAAAAAATATAATTATTAAAAAAGTTATTTATAATCTCTGCGCTACCAACGACGAAGCTGTAGTGGCAAAATTTAGGGGCTATAAAATAATAATATATGTAGCTATAATGTCATGGCAGCAACACGAAGAGAAAGAAGTTGTTTACTAGATCATCTGTTTCCAGTTTATTTATGTAGATGGTAATGAAAACGTTTGAAATTAAAAAACAGGCTTTAGCTCACACTAATAGATAATCATGGAAGATGTCCCGTAAGTGACTGTGCGCGTGTAATAAAAATACATTATTGAAGCCTTAGGGGTCAACTTGATGATGATGATAAAGCCATAGGCATCATAGGATATCGGAAATCGTAGTTGCCTCAGTCAGAGTATAGTTTTTGTAATAAAATCGCTTCCGCACTTATGACAGAAATGCTCCATTTCTCTGCAGGTGGAATATATTTTGTTAATTGGGAACCGTATGAGAAACATTTAAAACCAGTTCGAATTATGTAATTTTCGCGATCAGTTTAATACCAATAAAATTTCGCAGCGTAAGCATAATCTCCTCTGTATATGGCTGCAAGGTCACGCTTTTGTAAAAAGGCATTGGTGTGATCTTGTAGGTGATGTTTCGTAGTGTCTTACTACTTTCATTGGAAATCTCGTTTTTTGACATAAGTATGTGTAGTACAGGTCAATTATTGCCATTCAAGACACACTATATTTATTTAATGAAAATTAAACAATGGTTGTTAACTCATTTCCACGTATAAACGGTTTTCACACATTTTAATTGACGCATTTCTCTGTTTGACGCGATATGCTAATGTTGAAACTGTCTTGACTTGACTTGGCATACATTCCTGCATTATAATTACTGTGTATTTAAATGAAGTTTCAATAGTACCGACATTGAATGTTTAATCCTAAACGTGTCACAGACTTGTTAAAAATAAAAGTAGTAGTATAATAAAATCATTTTAAATAAATTAAATTAAAAGTATGTAAAAAAACGAATTGCGCTTATTATCTTTAGCTACAGTCAAACATGACATGAATCCAGTCTTTTGTAAAATAAATACATTTTAGCGTTATGGCTGCTAAACGAACTAAACGAACAAACGAGTAATATGATTTTATTATTCGCAAATTTTGACAAGATAATACCTATTCAATGAAAAAAATTGAAAGAACGTTGCATCAAATTAGACTTTTAATTAGGTATTAAAATAGATTTCTATCAAATTTTGCTTGTAATGCTATGTATTTAAGCATGTAATGTAGCATAAATAATGAAATAGAAATATATTATTAAAATCTATTACAGACGTCTTAGATTTAATATGTTGAAACAAGAATTCCATTGGTGCCTTTTGTATAAATTCACAGAGTTAAAAAGAAGTGGTCAAGTAACCATTTATACGACATGTAAACTACCACGGTGATACTAAACCACAATGCTTTCTTCTTCTAGATCCTCGGACAGAGAACTGGTGGCTGATGTCAGGACCAGGGCCTCTGTTGACGATCCTCGCCACTTACCTCTACTTCTGCAACTCCGTCGGCCCCAAGTATATGAGAGACAGGAAACCTTACGACTTGAAGAATGTAATGATATTGTACAATGTGTCACAGATATTGATGAGCATGTACTTGGTGTATGAGGTAAGTTACTATTAGTATATTGGTTATGAGCTCTGGTAATTTAGATCTCTGTATGACTACTGCAAGAATTACTAAGATGAGCATCGTGCTTACGAAATTAAATAGTAATTGGCGGATATAAAGTTACACGGCAACCTGCAGTGGGCTTGCATGTTAGATTACGGCTCATAGAAGAAACACAATGCATAGAATAATGCTTAGTGTAAAGACAACTTGTATCGATGTTATGTCTGAATGAAAATAGTGCCATTGACAAAAATCGAGGCTGTAGGAAAACAGAAATAAAAAAATCAAAACAATTACCATCAAATGCTTTGCTTTGTTGGCTAAATTTCTTATTAATTTTTTGTCCTTTTTACAGGGCCTAGTAGCCGGATGGTGGAACGACTACAACTTCTCATGCCAGCCCGTGGATTACTCCAACAGCCCGAAAGCTACCAGAGTAAGTATTTAACAATCTATCACCCCCTTGGATTGACTCATGTTCTTTCAATTGATAACCGGCCTTCTCCCTTTCAAAACCGATAAATAAAATATAATGTTCATAGATCTTTTTGTAATAGCGTTGTCATAGTTTGGTTGGCATGTTTGTGCCGCCCATGGACGTCTGATCTGGCTTTACATGCCGTCGAAAAATATCTCTCAGGGATGCGGGTTTCCGCACGATTTTTTACTTCACCGAAGCAAGTGTTAATGAGACCATACGCACATGAATCCAAAAAACCAGAGTTGCGTGTCATGGGTTCGAACTCGAGACCTATTGCTTGGCAGTTCGAGGGTTACACCACTAGGCTATCATCATTTCAGCCAAAAGACGTCCACTGCTGGACATAGGCCTCCCAAAGAAGGGGGAGTTTTGCCATAATCGCCACTCTTGGCAGGCGGGTTGGTGATCGCAGTACGGTTGCTACAAAAGTACAGAGAACGCTGCTGCCCATTCTCTGCTAAGTCCCTTAGTCGCCTCTTACGACACCCACGGCAAGACACGGGACGGTGCTATTCTTTACGTCCGACACCATACAGAACACCACTAGGCTATCACTACAGCGCAGTTGTAAAAATGTATGAATTTAGGATGCTACATACTTTTGTTACAATTATAATGGCGGTGTCTTAGTATGATGTTCATAATTATCAATTATTAAAAATAGCAGACTTGATCCCCAGATCCTTAAAGCTTGTTTACAATCTTTTACAGATGGCAGCCGCAGTTTGGTGGTACTTTGCAGCAAAGATCATTGAACTTCTAGACACAATCTTCTTCGTGTTACGGAAGAAGAACAGGCAGATCACCTTCCTGCATCTGTACCATCACTTCATGATGCCCATCTGTGCCTGGATCGGTGTGAAATTCTTGCCAGGTATGTCATAATCTTCTTTTGTACGATTTGATGATTTAAAATATCGATACTGGAAATATAAAATAACGTAAGAGACATTTTGTCGAAAATGAGTTAAACACATCGTTGGATTCGAAATTTCGTGTTCTATCGATTGGTATATTTAAAATCTCTATATGTAAAAAAAACGGTCTAGACCGTAGGTCCGTGGGCCTGGACCTTTTAAATTAATATTTTTATAAAAACTGCTGTAAGACGCTTTACTCACAGTTTTTGGTATTTAAATTTAAACAAACTCGAGTACATTTACAACAGGTCACATAAGTTATTCCATATATTGAGATGTTTTTGTACTGTCATTATATACATTAGTATTCCATGAGAAGGTAAAAATCCCTTCATTAAATTGTGACTCAAATTATCATAATCACATTGACCCTTACGTTAATTTGTTAGCATCGAAAATAAATTGACCTGTCCTTTACATCAGACTGGACTGCGTGATCCGTACAATTCCCCAAAACTTATCTAAACGAATATAATTATGTGTATCTGTCACACACGCAAAACGTTGCAACTTGTCTGAGCTGGATAGCAATACGGATTTTGTGTGTGATTTTTCATGTGCACTTACTTCGAATTTCGCCGGCAATTTTGCGCTACTTGCGTCGATAACATTGTTTACTGCGTATAAAAGTAACAATACCATGACTTGTGGCAATACTAATGTTCATTTAAGTAATAAATCATCGTTTTCATTGATCTAACTGTAAGTAGTGAAAGTTTTATCTGGATTCCAAACATGAGTGATGAAAAGCTATCTTCACTTCTAGCCCACAGGCAAACAGTGTCAACTGCTGTATATGTCCAGCAGTTGACGCTGTTTGCCAGTGGGCTATGAGGCTTATGGGCCTCCCCCAAGTATCGCCATATTGACCGGTCCCGTGTGACTCGCATCCAGCGGATCCCCGCCACCTTCACCAGGTCATCGGTCCACCTAGTGGGAGGCCTTTCAAAGCAACGTCTTCCGGTTCGCGGTCGCAATTCCAGAAGTTTTCGGCCCCATCGGCCATCCGTTCTGCGAGCAATGTGCCCTGCCCACTTAACCCTTAATTGGTCGCGCCAAAATAGTTACGTTAAAGGTCGCGTGGGACCCTGTCATATAATAAAACATTAAATACATACTTGATGTTACCTATGTGTGTACCTATGTTTAGTCGCGGAAAGTGAATGGCTGAATATTGTGTGATTGATGATAATGTTGCAGAAGCTTCACCTGAAAAAGATTAAATTGAATTATTTAATTCAATGATGGCAAAAAAAAAACACAACTAAAACACAACTTCGAACTAAAATTGATAATAATATATAAATATTTTTTTTACGTATAATTCCAGGTGGACACGGAACTCTTCTGGGCGTGATCAACTCCTTCATCCATATCATCATGTATACCTACTACCTGATCTCTGGTCTTGGACCTCAGTACCAGAAGTACTTGTGGTGGAAGAAGCACCTCACTACTATGCAGCTGGTAAGTTGAATCATTATTAACATCAGGATATTCTAATGGCCCCAGCAAAATACCAATTCCATAACCAAAAGACTTTCTTTCAAGTTAGGATAATAATGACACTATTATGTTTGATTACACTTCAAAATTTTCAATTGGAGGTGTTAATTGAAATAGCACTGATAGCTATTATAATAGACATCACCGACTGAATTTAAGAAATAAGTGTTACACGGGGGTCCAAGAATTTTTACGTTAAATAAAACTGAACTAAAACAAAGCAAATAACCATGAAATATGTTAATTCGGATAATTTGCAAAGTAGATAATTTAGAGTATAAGCAAATAGACGCAGCTGGTTCTAACGTAATATTTGCTAAAGAAATAAATGTCAATATTAATATAAACTTCCCAATTCTTAACTAAAAGAAAAGAATAGTGATCCATCAATGAATGACATACTTGATCTTCCAAAATTATGCATGGGATATGCAAACACCCAACTTGCACAGTTGAAAAACAACAATACGTTCCGCAGTATGCTCAAATATATTCTCAGTTTCTTATACTGTGAATTTTGACATCAAATAGCTCATTTAAAACTTCATTTAAATCAAAATGTTTCTTATGTGGCTTTGATATAGTCGTACGCATGACTGCTGAGCATGAAGTCTTTAGTTCAAATCCCAATTGTTATTGAGTTCTTCCATCACAAATTTCTCAGTAGCAGCCACGGAGTCTCGAATTGCGTTCGGTTGATGGTAAGAGGCTCAATCCCAATAGGGCATGGGGGGACTAGAGGCGTGATGATATTATGTTATGATTCTCATCTCTGTTATTTTTTTCTTTCAGATCCAGTTCTGCATCATCTTCTGCCACAACTTCACAGTCATGTTCAGCGACTGCAACTACCCTAAGGGCATCAACTTCTTACTCTCTCTCAATGCTGGTCTCTTCCTTTACATGTTCGGCAACTTTTACTACATTAACTACGTGAAGAACAGGAAGGTTGCTCAGACTGCCCAGGTCACTGCAAATGGAAAAGCGAAAGAGTGCTAGTGCAAAGACTTGATTCATTGTGATTATTTTAGTTTAGTTCATTTGAAGTCGGCTTCTGGCTGGCTTTTTTTGTGTGATAGATTTATGAGTTTTGGATTTTGTAGATTGTGTATACAGTTTCTTGTAGATTTCGAGTACCTAGTTGTTTTAGCTACGTATTCTTTATGAAGATCGATGTAAATTAACGTTACGCTTAAAAAATCTTTATTTTAATATAGGTTTACTGCCATGAATTTTATTTATCTTGAATTTTTTCTCCAAAAAATTACAAAAACTCTTTACTCAACATCCACAATATTCAGAATCTATAACACATAAAATAAGTTAGTATGTTATAGATATTCAGATAGACTTCCACCATTTCTTATAGGCTAACTGACTGTATATTTGTACAAATAGTTTTAATTGTTGGTTAAAGTATAATCTATTATTATATCAATGGAAACTATTTGATATTTGCCCTAATTTCGACTGTTAAAATGTGTGTTACCTCTTGTCTTGTTTAGGGTGTGAAAATATGATTTGTGCATACAGTATTAGCAAGCATCTTTTGGCGTTGGCAGTTGGGGTTGTTTGTAAACATTTGTTCAATTGTTTTGTGAAAAATGTATCGATAAATAAGATGACGGTGGTAGTTCTGATTTTGACTGCGCGCCAAGAGATTCTTGTTCATCTATAACTTTGAAATGCTCAAGTTTTCAACGTTAAGATATTATCATAATCTACCTGCCATTATGCCATGTTATTTGGGGTCGGTACAGCATGTTTTACTTTCTACTCTTCTCTTTTTATTTTGTATCTTTATAATTTATATTATATAATTATGATCCTCTACCTTTATTCTTTATTAATTCTTATTATCACGGTGGTATACGTATACCATTCGTCGTTTATTTTTACCTCTTTCAGTTATTGAGTTGTTTTTAGGGTTCCGTACATTCAAAACGAAAAATAGGAACCCTTATAGGATCACTTTGTTGTCTGTCTGTTTTTCTGTCTGTGACGGCCCTTTATCTCGGGAACGCGTAAAGATACCGAGTTGAAATAAAACCATGTACTCAAGTTTACAGTCTTTTGAAGCTGTGAAAATATAAACTTCTAAGTTAACGTATTATGCCGTTTATGCCGTAAAAAAACGAATATTTCGACACTCTCAAGGAAATCAAAATGTATAGGGTACTTTCCGTTGACCTAGAACTATGAAATTTGGCAAGAAATATCGTCTTATACTACAATTACAGGGAAATATCTGAAAACGCTACATTTGTAATGAAATCATATCAAAACAATAAAATAATATTTTTGAAAGTTTTTATTCTTGACTTGGTTTTGATAAGATTGATATCACATGTCAGTATATAACCAGCTAGCTGGCAGTCCAAGCTTAGCTTTGGTCCAGCAGTAGGCCAGTGCTTACTGCTGGATCAAGGGCTTCCTCCATTCCTTCCAACGTCAGTATGTTTAAAGGTTTTTGACAAACATGTTTGTCGTACAAAACTAAGGGACCAAAAGACAAGGTTTGTTATTATTGAAATGTTCTGTTTTTGTATTAATATTCAATCAATGTTAGAAATATAAATATTTGTATTTATTACTTATCAATCAAATTGAAAATGGATTTCGTGCACAAATAAATGCAAGACTTGATATTTTAAGAGAATCTGAAATATATGGGTAATTTTATAAAAATCTGTTGTTTCATTTAACTTGCGTACAAGTTTCGACAGCAATTTCCTTTAGTTTTACGACGTTTATGTGACATTCATCCTTTAGGTCAAGCAATTACGAGATCTACTTACAGATCGTGAAACAATAATTAATCACCTGTTCCATACAAAAGTCATTAAGTACATACTCCAATGTATGTTGTATGTTTTCGGAAAAACGGTGGTAATTCCATGGATCAGTGATTCATTTTGATGGTTTGAACCAGCTGGGCCTCAAGTCTGCTATTTTTATAAACATCGCCATTCCAACACGATCCCATTGTCATTTTGCTAAAAGTTCGTAATCTGCTAATTTATAAATGATCTGTCATTTGTCTGTCAAATTCTATGCCATTTCTTTCAATGGTGTGTCAGTGGTTGACCATTGTGAAGTCATAATGACGCCATTATAATTAGTAGATTACCAAACTTGTCAAAATCAACAATTATGAAATCAATGATAGGCCATTCTGGCACTATTGTAATAGCAGACTTGAGCCCCTGGCTGGCAGCAGCTGCATGAGAGTTACCGAGAATCGAACTGAGTGACGTACAGTTGGCAAGGGGTATGTCCAATAGTTGACAGCTGTAGGCTTATGATGACACGATGCTCTTCGACACCAATCAAAATCCTGTATTATAATCTTGGTAACAAACTTATAAACTAGGGCAGTGACATTCTGGTTACCTACTCGGTAGTGATTTAAGTTTATACAAGGTGGAGCGGGACGATCGACATTCCTTTAAATCACGTAGAAGGTAAAAAATACCAATCAAATCCAATGAATACTTTAGCGACAGGAAACTATATTTTTCATTTTCTTATTTTTCAACATGATGTTGATCTGAGTCCGTAATAATAGTTAAACATTGTAAGGTCAAGAACTTGTGCAAAACGTTTTCCTGTGGCTAAAGTATTCATTGGATTTGATTGTTTTTTTTTTTGTAAACGGGTAATGAACATGACACTCTCTACGTGATTTAAAGGAATGTCGATCGTCCCGCTCCACCTTGTATACAGGTTGGACCAGACACCGACACACAAAAGGTTACGACGTATACATTTACATTTACCATACATTTTGACCGTGTAGGTTAAAGTACAAGTACAGGGAAGCTTATGATGCTGAACTGAAGACGTGATAACCGTTTGTGCGTTCCATCCTGTATAATACGTTGATGGAAATATTAAAACTCCTAAACATTATGAACTGGTTACTTTGGAATGACATCACAGACTACTAACCTGAAGCCAAAATTAAATAAAGAATTCAATGTCACGCGATACGTCAGACAAAGTAATAAGACGAACTATTTAACGAAGTTTGTAAAAACACGAATAACATTTGAATACGTAAATGAACGCATTGTCCTCGAATATTTGCAAGTACATGATGAGTTTGTACATTTGTATGATTGTAAATGACATATATGATTTAAAAATATATCGCACTTAAAATACTTAGAATTTGAATTAACCTAAATCAAATCACGGAACTCTTTAGGTAGGTACACTACTTGGCCTAACAGCGCCACTCAGTGAATTGCAATGATTCAAATCTGCCAAATGCGTCAAGATAAGAGTAGAAACAACCAAAGTACTATAAAATAACCCAAACTAACAACAACCTAAAGCATAGAATTGAAAAACTCCTCAACGCTGTCAACCAATTTTTTCCTCAAGAGGCTGGCGGCATTGCCACAGTCTTGCCACGCTGCATAGCAATGCTTAACCTTTACCCAGGTAAAACGCCTGTCTCTTGTCTAAATGGTATGAGCACTCGGACTCCATGGCCCAAGGGTTTCAAGCCCGACCAAAGTACTTAGTCAAACAGAAAGAAAGAACGCAAATCTATGCTTTCAGACTTTCAAGTTGCCTTCTTGTTTAAACTTAGATTGGCACCCTAAAACCTAGATTTCAAAGCTTTTACTGAAATTGTCACTAACACTATTAATAACGCTTGTAACGGGATATTTACCATGTTTATTATTAGAGGGTAGACCGATTTGTCTGCTCATAAACACCCACCCGCAATAACTTCAGTTTATCCGTGATCATGGCGTTAGCAACAGCGCCGAAATATCGGGAACTCAAAACAAATAATAAACATGGTAAATATCCTGTTACAAGTGTTATTTATAGTTTTCCTGTATTATTGATCAGCGCGGAACAGAATGACTATAGTAACCATAATCATCATTATCCTGCCCTTATCCCAATTTATTTGGGGTCGGCGCAACATATCTTCTTCTTCAATATTTCTCTATTACTTTTCATCTCATCAGACACCTCCTTTCTTGCCATATCATCCTTCACAAAGACCATCCATCGTTTCTTTGGGGTTCCTCTTCTCTTATACCAATCACGCCATTTACTCACTCCTCCGCATAACATGCCCAAACCAAGCCAACTAATTATCACACAACTTTTCAGTCATCAGCGCCACTTTTAGACTGCCTCTCATGTACTCATTTCTTATTTAATACATTAAATTATATAACATTTTAGATGAAAGAGTTCCTAGGAAAACATTTACTGACAGTGATATATTTACAACAAATGGTTTACAAGTGGCATAATAAAAAACTTAAAATCAAAGAAATCAAATTAAATAGGGAATACGACGACTATTCGAAATATAGAGCACAAATTAAAACATCAATAGAAATTGCACGCAAACAGCATCAAAATAATATTCAATATCAGTTTGCGAAAGACTCTAGTCATTTTGGCAATACATACGATCGCGGAAAAGCACAACGAGTAGACAGGACATTGTAAAGGATGGTCAGTATCTGTCAGATGAGTGTGCTGAGCAGTTCGCGATTTATTTTGAGTCTGTATATAGTAGCGCGCCGCCACGATTAAACTCGGAAGCGGCGGCAGGGGAAGCGCGGAACACTGGTAGTGCATGCGTATAAATGAATAATCTATGTCTTAGGGACGTTAGAAGTGCATTCGAGGACCCTAAGCGATCTGCGGGCCCGGATGGTATACCCGCGTTTCTTTTTAAAGATTGTGGTAGGGTACTGGCGGAACCGTTACTCCATTTTTTTCATTCTGCGAAGTTCCAGCTCAGTGGAAGATTACGAGAGTCATTCTAGTGTCCAAAGGCAGGGCGGGAGCTGACATCAGTGGGGCCCGGTGGCGGTGTTCTTGACAAAGGTGTTCGCGCCATTCAACGCTGTATGCAAGAGCAAGTGTGCAGACAGTTATCGGATGCGCAACACGGATTCCGGCCGGGGTGGAACACTGCAACCAATCTACTTAATTTCATGGGACGAGTAGTGCCGGCGGCAGATGCTGGGGTGCAGGTGGACGCAGCTTATTTGAACTTCAGAAAAGCTTTTGACACCGTCGACAATGACATCTTACTGCGGAAGCTAGCAGATGTCGGATGTATCCCACATCTGATGTAGTTTTTTGCCAGTTACATGCAAAGCAGACAGCACTATGTGGACTGCAATGGATGAGAATTCGATTTATATTACACTTGGTCTGGTGTAAGTCAGGGCAGCAACGTGGGGCCTCTTGAATTTATAATAATCGTAAACGATTTGCCGGAAGTTAGACATGGCTCTTGTTTATTATTCGCAGATGACCTTAAGTTGCTGCTTGAGATTAGTCTGATTGCAGGCGCTTACAAAAAGATATACATAGATCAAATAGTACAATGGAGTCATGAAAACAAACTGTACTTCAACGTATCAAAGTGCTAGTTGATGAGTTACACCCGTCCTCGTGCACTTCTGCTCTATGAGGACGTGGTAAACGCGGCGCCAAAACGAGTTACGGAAGTGCGAGACTTGGGTGTTTTTATGACTCCCGATCTGTCATTCCGTGAGCCTGTGTATAGAAACTTAGGATTTGTTCTGAGACTGACACCAAACTTCACAAACATCACAGAAGTTAGGGTCCTTTATGACGCACTAGTCAGGAGTCATCTGGAACATAGTGCGTCCATATGGGCTCTACATGAAGCTAAGAACTGTAATGTTGGAGCGCGTTCAGAACAAGTTCACGCGCCATTTGTACAGAAGATTGTATAGGGCTATTTCCGTTCTGACTGATGTATCACACTCTGTTTGACCTGGGCATCATCATCATCATCATTTCAGCCCAAAAGACGTCCACTGCTGGACATAGGCCTCCCCGAAGTCACATTGACATTTTGGGGGTTTTGCCATAATCGCCACGCTTGGCAGGCGGGTTGGCGATCGCAGTACGGTTGTTAAAAAAAAAAAGCACAGAGAACGCTGCTGCCCATTCTCCGGCAAGTCCCTTAGTCGACTCTTACGACACCCACGGGAAGATATGGGACCTGGGCATGGTTGGCTATAATCTACTGCATGTCCGACGGGAGTTTACGGTGGTCGCCTACTTGGGGAAGATGCTTCGTGGAGTGGAGAGTAACCCGTATTGCAGCGCTTGAGTCTGTGTGTGACCGCTACGTGTGGAGGCGGCGCATCTCGCCACTGCAACTGGTATCTACAACCAGGACTAACCTGCTTGCCAAGGCACCCCTTGCCAGTGCTATCCGTACCATCACATGTTGTTGGGGTGTATTCGCAAGGGTTATATTATGCTACAAGCTAAATAATACTTAATTATTTAAAAAAATGTTTGTCTTTATATTTAAAATAAAATAATAAATAAATTATTTATTCAAAAATAATAAGGTACTAGCTGTCCGGCGCAACTTCGTTTGCGTCACATTTTCCCCGTTTTCGCAACATTTTTCGTTGCTGCTCCACTCCTATTGGTTGTAGCGTGATGATATATAGCCTAAAGCCTTCCTCGATAAATGGGATATAAAACACTGAAAGAATTTTTCAAATCGGACCAGTAGTTTCGGAGCCTATTCAATGCAAACAAACAAACAAACAAATCTTTCCTCTTTGTAATATTTGTTTAGATAACGTTACTTAAAACTTCTTTTAAATCTATGTCAAGTTCACTCATGATTTGTGCCTGAACTAAGTAATCCTGTGTTTCCGGCAGTTTGTGTTTATGTACGTACTATGTTTATGCAAGTCATTATGGTATGCTTTTATGTAATGGTATGTTTTTGTTTTATACACCATTATAATATGATGTAATAATTTAACAATGCTGTTATTTTGTATAGTTCTAATTTTTGTAATTCTAAGTATATACAGGGTGTAACGGAAAGGGTATATACATACTTAAGGACGTACTACAGACCATCAAACTGAACATGTTTCTCCATGGGACCAACATCGTCATAGCGAAAAAAATATCAGCTGCCCCATACATTTGGGTCGAATAGGTATTGAAATTTTGTTTGAGGCAACAAATAATTTTTTCGATATTACGATGTTTGTTTGTGGAGAAACATGTTTAGTTTAATGGTCTGTAGCACACCCTTAAGTATGTATATACCCTTTCCGTTACACCCTGTATAGTTTGAGTTCTGAACTGTCGCATTAGGGTAAACCCTGTAAGGATAGTTAAAGGTGTTATAAATCAATATGTCAGGATAAGACATATGCATTAGTCTTCTCTTGAGGGACAAAGGGAGATCGCCTAATAATTCAAGATCACCTCAACTAAAAACCAAGAACTAATAAATCAGGGGACTTAGTTTGTACCCACGATTGGAAAATGACGGTACTGAATACCTAATATTATGTAATTGTTCCGTTATAGCAAGTCATGTAATTTTTAATTAAATTCAAAGAATTCGTTTAATTCATTTTACTTGGTAATAAAATGAATGCGCGATGAATTCCAGGTTTAGTTTTGGTGTAGTGGTGTAAAGTAAGGGTTGGTTCATATGTTTTGAGAGGGAATTAAAAATTGTGCGTTAGTTTGGACTTCAAATTATATTAAAGTCAAGATGACGTCACTTTTAGGGAAGATACAGGAGGCTTATCAATTTATTTTTTATGATTTATGCGGTAAGTTTTACTTTCTGTTTTGGTCTCTTTTTTTGTATGTAGGTCAGACTATAGAGTGGCAACATACTGCTATCTCGTAGGTCAACTGGTTGTTAGCGCGACTACCTGAGCATGAGATCCTACGTTCGATTCCCGGGGCGAGCAAAGTGTTATTGGGTTTTTTTCCATCAAGAATCTCTTAGTAACAGAAACTGATTCTGGAATTTTGCCCAATTGAGGGCAATATGTTCGCTCTCTATTACACGGGATTTAAAACATAACTATACATACTGGAATACCTGTTAGTACACTGAAATTTCGCATGTGTTAGGCAAAGGTGTGCCCAAGTGGTATATTCAAGAGTCGTGACGTTATGTATGCAGTTCATAAATAAGTTGAAACTATAGTGACAATGTTGCTAAGGATGTGGGAGCAAGGTGATCAACCAAATCCTTACCTAAAAACTAAAGAGCCGTCGTGTGTGTTATCGTTGATTGTGTTGATAATGTAGAATTCAAACTGAAAGCATTTATTGCAAGTAGACCATTACAGGCACTTTTGAAAGTCAAAAAACAAAAAAAGTGTAGAGGTATTTTAATGTAACATTTAAAACAGTACCCCATCAAAGATCAGTCTACTTTAGCTAACCTGAAATCTGGCTGAACTATGTAGTTGGTCGATTTTTCTAGTATTATAGTGGTGCCGGTCACCTATTTTACTAAATAAATGTAGATTTTTCCTAACGTACATGTTGTTTTCATAGATGTATTGACAAGGTACCGTCATGATGTTAATTTCCTTAAACATTTCGCTTAGAGAATCGCGCCTACGTAGATTATACATGACTGTGATGGCTCTTTTCTTCAGAATAAATTTAGACTCGATGTCTGCAGCCCGTCCCCATAGTAAAATACCGTATGACATAATACTATGAAAATAACTAAAATACACTAGCCTCGCGGTGTCTACGTCCGTAAATTGACGGGTTTTTCTGACAGCATATTATGCTACTGAACTCAGCCGTCCTGCAAGAGTTGTTAAATGAAGACCCCATTGTACCATTGACCTTGAGTCGAGCGATCCCCAAGAAAACAGTTTTATCGACAAATTAAAGTTTCTCTTGATTCAATACTATGGCAATTCGTTTTTTCCCATTTAATACTAAATTTTTTGCGGTAAACCAGTTATGGACCTGCATTTAGAGCATTATTTACGTAGTCGAGACAAAACAATTAACAAAGTATCGTCAGAAAACAACACCATTTGTGGTTGGATTATAAATAAATGGGGTAGGTCATTAATATGTACAGAAATCGTGATTATGTGCTAACCCTTCTTCAGTCCGGCCGAGTACGCCAGGGGTTTACTACTTAATAACGCTGTCTGTACCAAAAAAAGGAAATGACCCAATATCGAACCTTTTGGTACACCCATTTTTACCTTTAAACCCATTGAATTTACACCATTTACTTGAACTTGCTGCTGTCTATTATTCAAATACGATTTAATTAAACTAAGCGCAAGTTTACCTAAACCGTAATGCTCAAGTTTCAAGAGCAAGGTTTCGTGATTTACGCAATAAAATGCTTTCGAGAAGTCGCAGAACATTCCTATGACATCTTTTGCGTTTTTCTACGCAGTAAATGTATGTTTTAATAAAGTGACACCGGCGTCAGTCGTACAACGTCCTTTAGTGAAACCATACTGTTTCACATGTAAGATTTTGTTAATGTTAAAGTAGTTGAGCATTAAATGAAGCATTTTCATGAAAACCGGCAACATGGATACGGGTCTATTGTTATTGGTATCTTACTGTCCCCCGAAATGAAAAGTGGTATTACCTTGCTGTGTTTCATAAAGTCAAGTAAGGTTTAAGGCCGTACAACTCAAACCTTCGCTCCCTACTTATCCGAATACCCTTAGTTGCCCAGTCACTGAACATAAACTTAGAGTAAATGTAGTTTTCATTTTTAATGTATTATTGAACTCTACGTGAACTACCAAAAATAATTCCTCATTAAATAGATTTACATTTTCAATAATTTGGCCTGGAATGCCTAAATTACTTATTAAGTAATTATTAAATTTATTCAAATTGCTAGGTGTTATTTGTCTAGAGTTATCTGGATCTTAACTGAATTTTTTGTACTGGTGTTTAGGGCTCGAAAACAACGGTTTGACCTCTGGGATCAGAAAGGAGGTAATTAACAATGGATATTATATAAGCAGTCGCAGCACCAAAATAATGTACTATTAAATAATCGTTAATGCAATCACCACACTCGATTGTTGTTAATATTATTAGTTTCCATTGTCTACCTGTGCGTGCCCTATAAACTGTTTCACTTTTACGTTATGGTAGTAGTATTTTCTACTGTATAACGTTTGTTTGTGCGAGAAACTCATTCAAATAGCCTTTCTTCATACTTTGAGAAAAGTTCCTTTCAAATTGGATATCTAAGATTAGGGTAAAAAAAAAACTCTTTCACGAACACTTTTCTGCTTTATCGTCACTCTCTCGTCTTCATTAAATAGCATTAAAAATGTCGTGCCGTTTTAATTCCAAGGTTTATTCGTATAGATGCAAAATTTTGTTACACGCTGATTTTCAGTAAAATTTGGAAAGTCATTCAGTTTTAAACGACGAATGCAAATGTCGTCTTTGATTTTGTCGGAGTGTGTTTTTGATTTCAACACGACATTTTGTGCTATTCATCAATGTATGAAGCCTGCTCATAGCAATCATAATTCATAGACTCATGTGGTTGACTGCCCCATTAGTCTCGTCTCAATTCCTGAGTCGGGCAAAGTGTTATTGGGTTTTTCCTCCAGCAGCCTTTCCAAGCAGCCTCGATTTTGGAAATTGCTGGTGTGACATCTCCGGACCCAGTGCCTCGGAAAGTCGTCCTGCCTTCTCTGTCCCCAGTATTCCATTCCATAGGACTATGGTCGAATAAAGGAACAGTGAATAGGTACATATTTATGCTAACGTAACCCTAACCCTAACCCTTGTGTAATCACTGTTATTGACCGCCCTTGATCAAAATTGTTCAAAAAAGAAAAAGTTAAGAATTAATTTAAATCAGCTCGTGGGCCATTCTTGTAACTTCTGGTACAATATGGAACTTGTGAAAGGAAACAGCTGAAAGGGTCAATACTCATCAATATTCAGCATATCAGGGTCAACATAATGAATGAAAACAATAGACTTTATATTTGTAAATGTTAAGGCCAACTAGTAAACTACGCAAATGTTTATTTATTCAAAAAGTGTGTGACCTGATTACCAGATGATTTGCAAAAACTTTTTAACCTAAACTTTTTATAAGTTAAAGAATTGGACAGGAAATTCATAACCTTAAATGATACGCAAAATATGTTTATTTTTTCTATTTATCTACTTACATCTACCATTACAGGCTAACCCAATGCGATAAATGCACGTTAATTAATAATAACTTAATATTGTTCAAATTCCGCGAAAAAGATACAAGATGCAGTGTGTGGATTTATGGTTTTAGGTGCTGGTATGCTTATTTTGAGCGTTATCGTCATAATTGATCGCCTATGTAAAATTTCGTGCCTCTGCTGACCGTTGAGGAGTACCCTCACTTGAAGCCAATCCTGGTTGTAGAATCAGGTCATGCATATCAAAAAAATCATGGTCATCGAAACTTAGCTAACAATTAAAATTAGAGAGAGAGAGAAAGTTGTCTAGTAAAATGACAAGATTTCATCTAAATCAATTGCGGCTGCAATTGATTTAGATGAAATCTTGTCATTTTACTAAACAACTTTCTCTCTCTCTCTAAATCTCTACATTTATCTCGCAAAATATACAAAATAAAAATCCTGCATCGTGCAAGCAGAGTTACCTGCGAGTTTAGCCATACAAAAACCCGACAACAACCGTAACACAATAACCCACCATTAGCCCACCAGATCACAACCCCCGACCGGTCAGACATTTCTACGGAAAATGAGGAACTTAGATCCTGTTCTTCATTCCTCTTTAAAGCTATATTGTTGCTTTTCCAATCAACTGGAAAACATTGTGGCTACTTGCACAGCATTCGTTCTTACGGTGGATTAAATTTTTAGGATTAACCACAACAAGTTTATAGCCGCCTCTTGTGACTAACGTCAGTAAGAATCTCCATCTTACCAACCTTGTTTGAACAGACTGGCGATTTAGTTACCTGCATCCTATATAATATTTTAGAACAGAGTAACCATAGTTCTGTGTGGTGTCGGACGTAAAGAATAGCACCATCCCATATCTTCCCGTGGGTGTCGTAAGAGGCGACTAAGGGACTTGCCAGAGAATGGGCAGCAGCGTTCTCTGTGCTTTTTTTTTTTAACAACCGTACTGCAATCGCCAACCCGCCTGCCAAGCGTGGCGATTATGGCAAAACCCCCCCTTCTTGGGGGAGGCCTATGTGCAGCAGTGGACGTCTTTCGGGCTGTAATGATGATGAATGATGAACCATGGAGTTTCTGGCATTTTCTTCTTCTACATAGGAAACTTGCATCTTTCATCACCGATCATCGTTTCGACGTTTCATGAATAATGAAACGTCTGAATAATAAACGTTTAATGAATGTTAGCAGGGTTATGTGGTATAAATTTACTACAATTTGTTAATTTCTTTTTTTTTCAGACCCCAGAACGGTGAACTGGTGGCCATCACCTGTAGTTCTGTTTACTATTATACCATTCTACTTATATTTCTCTAAGAGCTTAGGACCGGCGTTGATGAAAAATGAAAAACCATTCAAGTTGAAAAGGGTTATATTTTATTATAACATATTCCAAATATTAATAAGTGGCTACATATTTTATAAGGTGAGTTTATGTTTACAATTTTAATTTTATTTGATAATAAATTAATGTCTATTTTTACTAACATCAAACCAAGAAATTAATTTATTTTCTCAGTAAGCAAATCATCCGCTTGATTTACAGTTTTGATTCCAGTCTATGGTTTTATAAAGCAAGTTGTTTTTTAGAGCCTGTCCTTTGCAACCCGCAAGATTTGTTAAAATATTACGCACTAACTTTTTCTCGCGGCTTCGCTCCCGATATATACGGAAATTAACTCAAGGGAACGTTTTAAATTAGCCTATGAGACTCGGGCATAATGTAGCTTCCCGTTAGTGAACGAATTTTCGGAATCGGATCAGTAGTTCCGAAGATTATCCCCTACATACAAACAAAAACGTCTTTATAGTATTATATTATAAAGTTTAGATTGGCAAAATGACTCGAGTTTTTTTTTTGCGTTATGTAGGTGCTTTATGAGTAAGCATTGCATTTGAATTTCTCATAGTGTAAGTGCAAACGGTTTTTAACCCCCGACCAAAACAGAGGAGTGTTATAGGTTTGACGTGTGTATCTGTGTGTCGGTCTGTGGCATCTTAGCTCCTAAACGGAAACTGATTAGGATAAAATTAGGTTTGTTTGAAAGGAATTTTAGTCGAGATTGTTCTTAGTTATGTTTCGAGAAAACCTACTCAGCCGTTTGAAGATATCACCTCTTTTCTAGTTAACCCCCGACCAAAAAAAACCCCGCGCATCGTGTCCCTCCGCGCGGCAGAAGTGAAATTTAACGCAAAAGTGCTTTCATTCCCCTCCATGGTAACGTTAAACGTTTAACGCAACCTTGTTGGAAGTCGCATAAGAAGTTTCACTTCAAAAAGAGTGGTGTTATTGATGAAGGGATCTAAACAACTTCCACAGGCCTTTCCGCGAAATTAAAAGTAAAATTAAAAATTTAAGTAACACTGAACACAAAAAGCTCTACAAAACCTAAAATAAATTAATCCAAGCGTCGTAGCGTCGGGGGTCCGCTAAGAAGACCACTTAGCACAAGCACAAAACAAAGCGGACCCCCGACGCTACGACGCTTGTATAAATTTATTTTAGGTTTTTTACAGGTTTTTTGTGTCGGGGGTTTCTTAATTATTTTTTTTTGATCATGTACATTAACAGTGTTGCATATAATTTCAAGAAATATTTTTACTATTACAGGGACTATTTGCCGCTTGGTGGCCGTCAAGTGATAGCTACAATTGGATTTGCCAGCCTGTCGACACGGGCGATAACCCACAAACGAGAACAGTAAGTTGATATAAAATTAATTAGGTATTGTAGCGTCAATACAAAAAGTACCACATCAACATCGAACAAAAAGTACTACAGAGCTATCTAAAACACTCGTGAAGTACTAACATAATATTTCTACATCGTGAAGGTAAAATTATCGGTGACATTAGAGTATATAGGAAAACCCGAAAAAACTGTTATAAATTCACACACGACATTATAATTTTTATATATATCTTATCTAAAATATATATATCTATATAAATTACGTGTCCACGTTGTTTGTCGGGAATGGACTCCTAAACTACTTAACCGATTTTAATCAAATTTGCACACCGTGTGCAGTTTGATCCAACTTGAAAGATAAGATAGCATATATCTCAATTTATAGTCGCAATATTATTTTATTGCAAATTATTTGTCTAATATTATCTGTTAGCCCCAACGATTCTAACAGATGGCGATATCTGTTAACTGGATTGATTAAGTATTCAATAGATGCCTAGAACTTTGCACTCTTGTTAACAAATAACTATTGTTGTACAAATAAATTACAGAATAATCTTTAAATTATAACAAATAATATTAGGGGTAAAAGTATGAAATTGCCGATTACTGATGAAAAATATAAATTATAATGTCGTGTCTTGACTATAATTTAATAAAGTTATGTCTGGTGGGATAATGTAGCCCACCAGACATAATTTTCTTATAGGTTCAGCCGCGCTTATCGAGGTCAGTACAGACAGCATCAGTATGTAACCTAACCCCTCTACAGTCCGGCCGAGTACGCCAGGGGGTTACTACTTAATGACCCTGTCTGTACGTGTTAAGGTGACCATTCATTATCTTCTATCGATTAAATACACAGTTTCCTGCGCCACCCCGGAAGCCACGTTAAGCCGTTGGTCCCAGCTGTCATTTGTAGATCTTCGGCAGACGTAACAAGTAGTCAATGACCCAAAAATCAGACAACCAGCCTTACCAAGGGGTATCGTATTACCTAGAATAAACTGGGTTTTGATAGTCAGATAGGCAATCGCTTCTTGTAAAGTAAGATTCATCTGCATCCGGTTTCAAATAAAGCCAACCCTAAAGTATTTGGGAAAAGGCTAAGTAGATGATAAAGTACTTCCTATATTGGGTACCTCATCATCATCATCATTTTAGCCCAAAAGACTTCTTTTGCTGGACATAGGCCTCTCCCAAGTCTCATTGTCATTTTGGGGGGTTTTACCATAATCGCCACGCTTGGCAGGCGGGTTGGCGATCGCAGTACGGTTGTTACAAAGGCACAGAGAACGCTGCTGCCCATTCTCTGGCAAGTACCTTAGTCGCCTCTTACGACACCCACTTTGGGTACTTACTCTTTTTGAAATCACTTTCAATCGCTTCTGTAATTACAAAGATGTAATGATTTTGTATTATTATTTTTCAGATGCATAATGCTGTCTGGTGGTACACAGTGGTGAAATTCATAGACATGTTGGATACAGTATTCTTCGTATTGAGGAAGAAGGATAGACAGATCTCTTTCTTGCACGTGTTCCATCATTCCATGATGCCAATAGCGTCTTATGTTGGCCTCAAATATTTTCCAAGTAATTTATTTTTTGTATTTACTTGTGTTCGTAACAAAAAAGCTTAATTTTTTGCAAGCTAATACATTTTTTTTGTAGACTGGTGCATTATAAAACCTCACAAGTATTACAAAAGATTATAAAATATAAACCTGTCAGTCTCACAGGCTCATCTTCAAAACTTAAAATAATATTATTTGGTGGTTATTACCAAACGCCTGAACATCACTTTCGAGCAATAATATTCTCGTAAGAAGATCTGCTTTGTATGGTGTGCTCTGTATGGTGTCGGACGTAAAAAATAGCACCATCCCATATCTTCCCGTGGGTGTCGTAAGAGGCGACTTGCCAGAGAATGGACAGCAGCGTCCTCTGTTCTTTTGTGACAACGGTACTGCGATCGCAACCCGCCTGCCAAGCGTGGCGATTATGGCAAAACCCCCCATGTTATGTCAATGTGGCGACCCTTGGGGGAGGCCTATGTCTAGCAGTGGACGTCTTTTGGGCTGAAATGATGATGATGATGATGAAGAATATCTTGTTGTTACATCTTCAGTTTATTTTTTCTTATTGAGTAGAAATTCCAATGGATGCCATCCAACCAAGACTATTTTAAATGAAGGCATATACACATATAAACTCAGCCCATTGTCCCATGTGGATAGGTAGGAACGCTACCTACAATGATTCTTACATACTCCTTTCGCCGCGTCCACGTTCATACATACGGACATACACGCACACCGATTGGGAGTACTATACGCACCTGAAGACATAATTTTGTCACAATCCTAAAGAATTCTATAATTTTTCAGATGGTCACGCTACCCTGCTCGGTCTCATCAACTGTCTCGTCCACGTCGTAATGTACACCTACTACCTAATATCAGGACTTGGGCCTAAGTACCAGAAGTACGTCTGGTGGAAGAAGCACCTTACTACCATGCAATTGGTAAGTCGATACTTTCTAGTTTGGTTCGAAGCACGACCCTCACAGTGTAATGCGGTGCTCCCGACTAGACGATATCACAGCTTGCTGGAGTGTCCGAAGTGTCACAACTTTAGAAGACCTAAAAACGCCACAGACGCCGCGATTAACGTGGCCACATACTAAACCTCATGGGAACCTCATGGGGTGACCACGACATGGGTCCCAGAAAATGTCCAAGGCATCGCGGTTGTTCCAGGCATAGATGGCGGATAAACTTGACGCCCATTGGCAGAATTGTCTATATTGACTCAGTAGTGAGGAAAACAAGACATTTGCCCTGCATGACAAATAAAAGAATTTGAAATGTGACCATTTCAATTGTTTTGCTTATGACAAAGATACTTTAGTCCTCTCGCTACACATGGTTATTTAGCTTCAATACCAATCATATTAAATGTTTTTTTTTTACCCAAACTGTGCACCAAAATCCAAAACTAAATTATCTTTATTATTTGTGTGTTTCTTCTTTCTCAGGTCCAATTCGGCATAATCTTCATTCATAACTTGATAGCATTGATGTCCAAAGACTGCACCTATCCGAAGTGGATTTCTTGCATACTTTGCATCCACAGCTTGCAGTTCATTTACATGTTTGGAAATTTCTACTATGTCACCTATATTAAGGATGCAAAACCGGATAGTGCAAATGGAAGTGTTAAATCCGAAACTGGCAAGAGCAAAGTGAACTGAGTTTTATCAATGTCATTCAAGACTGCTTTTCCAAGAAGTTGTGCTAGTCGTAGGATTCAACTGTAGATGGTTAGGCTGCAACCAGATGTGATTCACAGTTACCACTAATTATTCTAGTGAGTTGAACATTTTTTTTGTTTTTGCCGAATTGTAAGTAGTATCTTTTATTAATACGGCTGATGAACTGGCTTTTATTCGAAGTCTTGTTTACTCATGTACTGTCTACAGGATGACCCCAATAGAACAGTGCCTTCTATGCTAAACGCGCATTAAAGCCGCTTTGAAGCTCAGCAATTTGCCTTTAATAATGCGGCGCGTGCCGCCAAAATGTGGGTCAGCCTTTGAAGTTAAATCTTTTTCATTTTACGTTAGCTTTGAGTCATATCTGGTCGCAAGCAGTGATTGTAGTTTATAGTGTAGTTTTATGAAATTATTAGTTAAGTAGAAACTGTTAACTGTTATGTTTTAAGTGTTACCCGAACCTACTACTAGTTTAATTCTACACACACACTCTAAAGCCTTTCATCGATCTTCCGGATAGGCTTATCAAAACTATATAAGCTAAAAGATGTCATCTGTTGGATGAAGACCTTCCCAAGGCGTCGCTACATCGATGAGCTTTGAACATTGCATCTCGCGTCGTGGGAAGGACTTTACCAGGTCCATCTTATGAAATGCCTTCCAATGCTGCACAGCATTCACTCAGCATTCGTTCAGAACCTTGCAGCCTCGCCGACCAAACTAAATATAAATAAAAACTTCAATGAAGGTTTTATAATACAGGAGCTCTCGAAATATTAGTAACAAAAGATGTAATACTGAAAACAATAGAACGATGCAAAGAAAAATAAATTAATTGGGAAATGTCTTTAGTTTTATTTTTAGTTCCAAATTGGGTTCTCTATTGTGTTCCTTAACTTTTTTATCCATAAACTAAAGTGCAAGAATTTTTATCCTAATCATCATTTGTAAGAAGTATAACTTGCCCAAACTTAATGTCATATGATATAACATGCCATAAAATTGAAATCCTTAAACACAATAATGCTCTAAATCCGTTTGTCATAAATATTATAATCGGTAATACAAAAGACTTAAAACCGGCTTCAATAAAGTTGTAACTCCTAAATTAAAATTATTTAATGTACATTATTATAATGTTAATTAATGTAAAATTATTTAACCTTACAAAATTTTAAAACAAATTTGTATTACAGAGCTTATTTCCCTGTGAACAAGCATACACTATGCATGCGAGCAAGCATGCAGCATGCAAGCGAGCATGCAACATGCACTTAAAACAAATAGTGAAACGCATTTGCTAAAAATTATGGTTTAGTGACAAACAAATCGCAGTAAATCCAAATCCATGCAGTCTTGTTTGCCTACTTACCCCTAGAGTGTAATTTAGGCTCGCATAGGCGCGGGGCGAGGCGGTCCAAGACTGCGTTGGAGGTCAAGCGTGAACTATTTTAAAACAGATGTCATTTGTTTGACAAATTTTGAATTTTTGAACTTTATGGTTACTGAAGTTTTTATTAAATATTGATTTTTGTCCAAACAATTTTAGGAGAAGAAAGAGATATAAAAATAGTCCTTTTAATGCTTTCAGCTGGAGCAACATTATGTAGTAGATTCTGTGTTTGTTTTTTTAGACCTGTGCATCGCATTAACAATTATTTAGAACATAGTAGAATTATTTGAACTATTTGCCATCGATAAGCAAAGAAAATGTAGAATAATTACATACAAACCACCCTGAACCTATGACCTATGCTAGCCTAGTACTTTTGCTTGGTTGTTTACACAAGACAATTTCAGTTAGCATGAAGCACCAAAAAGTAGAGTTGCTTGGAAGTAGTCGTTTTATGGCACTATAGCGGTTGCAACAAATGAGGAATTAGTTGACGACTGGGAATAGACGTTATATTAAAATGCAAGTGATTAACCACGTGATGAATATGATAGGATGCGTATATTGTCTGAGAAATGATATGGAAAAAAAAGGTGTAGTGGTAGCGCGACGGTTGAATCTTTTCTCTCACTCAAGATGCATATTTTAAATACTTAGATATCATTCCGTCTTCTCAAGGCGCTTGTAAAATACAACTGAGTTTCTAAATTAAAAATTAAATTAAAAATTTAAAAATACCCCGACACAGAAAACCTCTAAAAGTCAAAAATAAATTAATCCTAGCGTCAGGGGTCTGCTTTGTTCTGTACTCTAAGCGGTCTTCTAAGCCGTCCCCCGACGGCGCTACGACGCTTGGATTAATTTTATTTGGCTTTTTAGAGGTTTTCTCTGTCGGGGGTTTTTAAATTTTTTATTCTTTTTTTCATGCTTTTTAAAGTTTTATTATTTTTATTAGCCTTGACTATCCCAGTCCTGGGCATAGGCTTCCCCCATTCCTTCCAATTTTGGTGTTGCGCCTCTTCTCGCTAATTAATGCAGACAACGAAAGTTGTAAATTTAAAAAATATGATAATGGTGTGCAGCCCCTCCCCCTCGGCAATTCCCGTGGCGACAAGTGACAAGATTTCAAATCTCAAATCGACTAGACCTGTGGAAGTTGTTTAAATCCCTTCATCAACTAGAAAAGAGGTGATGATCTTCAAACGGCTGAGCAGATTTTCTCGAAACATAGCTAAGAACACTCTCGATTAAAATACCTTTCAAACGAAACCAATTTTATTAAAATCGGTTCATCCGCTTAGGAGCTACAATGCCACAGACAGGCACACAGATACACAGACACACATTTTTTGGTCGGGGGTTAAAAAGCAGGAATAATAAAATAGTTGAGAGTTGAGTTATCATTTAAGCAAATAGCAATCAGAGTAATCCGTAATAAATGAATTACATAACAAGACAGTACGCCTGTGAGCCCTAAAGGGTTAGGTAGTGAAGTACCCGATATTCACCCACTTTTCGCCAGTTACATGTTTTTGCTTAAGAGAATTTACATCTTACGGCATTTCATACAAACTTTCAAGTCCTGTTTTCTGAAATTACTTAACCGATTTGAATGAAACTTAATACTCATAAGCAGAATACATAGGTCTAAAAAAAATTAAATTAAAAATTTAAAAATCCCCCGACCCCGAAAAACCTCTAAAAAGCCAAAAATAAATTAATCCAAGCGTCGTAGCGTCGGGGGTCCGCTTCGTTCTGTGCTTGTACTAAGCGGTCTTCGTAGCGGTCCCCCGACGCTACGACGCTTGGATTAATTTATTTTTGGCTTTTTAGAGGTTTTTTAGTGTCGGGGGTTTTTTAAATTTTTAATTTAATTTTTTTTCTTGCTTTTTAAACTTACATTATTTTTTCTTAGCCCTGACTGTCCCACTGCTGGCCATAGGCCTCCCCCCTTTCATTTCAATTTTCTCAGTATTGCGTCTCTTCTCGCTAATTAATGAAATCAAGGAAAGATATAAATAAAAAAAAGGAAATTTTGGGGGGAGGGGGGTGCACCCCCCCACTCAGCAATGCCCATGGTGACAAGCGACAACATTTCAAATCGACTACCTGTGAAAGTTGTTTATATCCCTTCATCAACTAGAAAAGAGGTGATTATCTTCAAACGGCTGAGCAGATTTTCTCGACACATAGCTAAGACCACTCTCGATTAAAATACCTTTCAAACGACACCACTTTTGTCAAAATCGGTTCATCCGTTTAGGAGCTATGATGCCACAGACAGACACACAGATACACAGATACACACGTCAAACTTATAACACCCCTCTTTTTTGGTCGGGGGTTAAAAATTTACTAAAAACATTTTCGAAATGTCTTTATTTATACACTTCTGGACACATCTATTGGCCCACCTTAGAGTTTAGGTTTCGATGGCCCCTACCGAAATATGATTGCTAGATTGAACAAAAACTGTTGATGCAGTTTTAAACCTGATACATTTTACCATCTTTTTCGATCGTATTGTTTTAAATTTGAATTCAGAATACCATACGACATGGAGCTACGCCTAACAAGTCGTATATGCGCCTTGTTAAAGGCAATTGATTTTTGAATAAAAAACATGTTTTATCAAATAAAGGTTTAATTTAATAACGCGTGTTGCCTCCATGGGCATCTACCACAGCTCTCATACGATTAGGCATAGAGTTTATCAACCGCTGTATGAAATTTTGAGGGATCATCTCCTATTCCTCTTCTATGGCAGTTTTCAACTCCTGCATCGTCTGGGCAATTGGCTGACGAGCCCTAACACGTCTTTTTAGCTCGTCCCACATGTACTCAATGGGGTTCATGTCTGGGCTACTGGCTGGCCAGTCCATAACTGTGATGTTCACATCCCGAAGATATTCCCTGACGATGCCGGCCGCATGGGCTCTTGCATTATCATGCATAAAAAGGAAATTTGGGCCCACATAGTCCGCGTATGGTATCACGTGAGGTTCTAAGCACTCACGAATGTACCTTTCAGCATTTAATGTTGGCAGCCGTAGTCCTGTAACAACCTCAAGTTGAGTTTTGCCGTTCGCGGATATACCGCCCCAGACAGTCCATGAGCCACCGCCATAAGCAACCCTCTCTTCAAAGCAGCATTGTGCGAAACGCTCTCCCTTACGTCGGTAGACCTTCTTCCTTCCATCATTGCCATGTAACACAATTTTAGACTCATCAGAAAAGAGTACACGGCTCCAATCTTGCTGTGTCCAATTTAAATGACTGCGTGCGAAATGAAAGCGCGCTGTTCGGTGGGCTCGCGTTAGTTTGGGCCCATTAGCTGGCTTGAGTGGTACCATATCGCGTTCTTTTAACCTTCTCCGAACAGTTCGAGCGCTCACAGATACTCCGTGTAAGTCGCGAAGTTGGTTTTGTATCTCAATGGAGGTAAGGTGACGATTTCTCAAGCTGGTCGTCACGATGAATCGATCCTGCCTTTCAGTTGTGACCCGAGATCGTGGCCTTCCTTGGCGACGAACAAAGCCGCCAGTCTCTAGGTACCTCCGATAAACATTTCGGACCGCAGATCGACTTAAATTAAGTTGAGCACTCACGTTTCTTTTGCTGTGTCTGGCCTGAATAAGTGCCACAGCTTGGGCGGCGACTTCAGGTGAAGTATACATAGATTATTGTTAGAACCTCACCTTAATGTTAAGAATACGTAATGTTTGTTGCAAAACCAAAGATATCAATCACTTTTTCAAGAATTAAATCCAAGTAAACCAATTAAAACCAAGTTTTCTTAGTATCCGATTGTTTGATATCAACAAACAGGCTCCAAATTGTCTTTTGTTTCTTTAAATTCTGTGTTCGAAATTCAAAAAAAGACTATTGAATTAAATTGTGAATGTGCCAGGTTCAAAACTGCATAAAAACTTTTTGCTCGACCTAATATAAAATTTTAGCTAGGACCAAACGAAACTGAAAATACAAGGTGGGCCAATAGATGTGTCCAGAAGTGTATTTCTGTTTCTATAGATAATTCAAAATCGGTCTAATTTAGCTGTAACACAATTTTTCAGAAATACTTTTAGTAACATTTTAGACCTATGTATCTTATGAAGTTACATTAAAATCGGTTCAGTCATTTCGGAAAATAAGGACTTGAAAATTTGTATGAAATGTCGTCAGGTGTCAACGCTTTTTAGTCCCATGTAAAAGGGGGCTGATTTACGAGGCTGTTGCCAACAACAGGGCACATCTTCAGACTCCATAGCTGCTAATAAGAAATTCGTGATGGAACACACATCTCGCCGGACTATCATTTTTTCCCTATTATAAGAACGCCACTCAGACACAGCCTTGATCACCGCGCCTTGCTAGCTGTCCTGCTAAACTCCATCTCCATATCGGATATTAACCTTGGTTATATGAAAATTAACCTTTGGAAAGTGGATCCGCGAACTAGAACAAAGTTAAAAAAAAAAATGTTATGTCGTGAATCCGCATTCCGGCAGTATAACGGGATTGCACGGATTCACGTTCGGATTGCAAAGGTCAATAAATAATAAAATAGACTTCGTGGCGCCTGATTACATAATGTGAATGTACTATTGTTAGTACACTTCAGCTGTCTTGGGGTCGGCTTCCAGTCTAACCGGATGCCACTGAGTACCAGTATTTTACATGAAGCGACTGCCTATCTGACCTCCACAACCCAGTAACTGGGTAATACGATACCCCTTGGTAAGACTGGATGTCAGGTTTTTGGCTTCTGACTACTCTTAACGACTGTCAAATATCCACAAATGACAGCCAGGACCAACGTCTTAACGTGCTTTCCGAAGCATGGAGGAAACTCGGTATGTAATTATGGGGACCCATCCACGGACCAACCTCGGCAAGCACAGCTTAACCTTAAAGATCGGCCCGTGCGGCTGGTATTATTAAGCCACGAGCTCCTCCGTGATTTAATGTTTGTGTTTTATCAAAAACTACGAACAGAATACGTGTATTTGTGACCATTTCACATCGCAGAAAAATCACGTTCTATAAAATCTCGATAGGCAGTCAGATAATAAAATTCATGATAGTTGGTCGGTGTTAACAGACAGGACGACTCTCGTACAGTTTTGTGTTAGTGTTTATTTTTATTTATTTGTGTGTCAACAACTTTAAGCTACTGCAAAGCCCGTGTTGTTTTTATTTGGCCGCTGATACGGAACAGTGAGGTGTCCAGTGGAGTATCTACAAACAAGTCAAAGTGATTACTTAACTCAGTCATTATTAATTATGCGTTTTTATTTTGTAGCTTAGTAATAAAATTGCTTTAGAATTCGATTTGCATCCTTTGGCGGTTCTTATTTTGTTCAAAAATTTTTGTTTATTGCTTTCGAATGGTGCAAAAGTAATTACTTACTTAAATTCAAGTCACTTTAACTTGACTGTACATACGGATGTTACAGCGTGTACTGGTTTAGCAGCGAGCTGTTAATACTATGACATATAGTGGTATGTTAACAGCTCGCAGCTAAACAGCTATATGTATTCAGTATCATTATTTTTTTGGTTGCGATAAGCATAAAATACGTTTTGATTGCTAATATTATAAAGAGGTCAAGGTTGGACGTCGGTGGTCATCGTCGGAAAATAATGTAATGGCGTCAAATAGCACGAAAGATGTTAAACAGGTTATCGTACATTTCGTGAAACCTTCACCGAATGATCAATCGTTCGTCAAAAGTTCGACACTTTTATCATAGGTACGTCTTTTATCAAATAGTTAGGTATATGTACTCCTTATTCTTTTTTTATTTTTTTACTATTTATTTAATCAATGACAAAAGCTCACGATTAATTTTATTTATTACTAGCTGTCCCGCGCAACTTCGTATGCGTCACATTTTCCCCGATTTTGAAACATTATTAATTGCTGCTCTGCTCCTATTTGTCTTAGCGTAATAATAAATAGCGTATAAACTTCCTCGACAAATGGGCTATCTAACACTGAAAGAATTTCAAATCGGATCAGTAGTTCCTGAGATTAGCGCGTTCAAGCAAACAAACAAACTCTTCAGCTTTATAATATTAGTATAGATGGTAGTTTTTAGTAGTTCTTTTAAATCCTAACTATACATGGCCAACAGAAGTTTGGCCAAATGGGATTGAATAGATGCATACTCAATTGTAGGCGAAACGAAGACTCAGTGTATGAAAATCAAAATAGTTACCAAACGGCACTTTTCTGGTAGTATTTTTTTAGTTTGCGAATCAGGAAAGTAACAAAACGGGATGTTTATGTGCGAGACGAATATTGTCAATTTTAAAATTGTTTCTATTTTGCTAAGTTCTCTGCACGCTCAAGACTAAGATAGTTTTATGCTTCTTCCTTCCGAAAAATATACTACATCATCATCATCATTTCAGCCCTTTTAACGTCCACTGCTGGACATAGGCCTCCCCCAAGTGTCGCCACATTGACATAACATGGGGGGTTTTGCCATAATCGCCACGCTTGGCAGGCGGGTTGGCGATCGCAGTACGGTTGTTACAAAAGCACAGAGAACGCTGCTGCCCATTCTCTGGCAAGTCCCTTAGTCGCCTCTTACGACACCCACGGGAAGATATGGGATGGTGCTATTCTTTACGTCCGACACCATACAGAGCCGTCCGACACCATACAGAGCAAACGATAATACGTCCACTGGACTCAAAGATTAATTTCGTGTTAGGTCAGTCAAGTTAATAGTATTTTAGGTGTAAAGGATTCTGGCATGCAACTTATTTAAGAGTAAACTAAAGCGGTGAAAAGCCAACAATATTTCCTCTAATGATGCTTTTGCGCTTCCTCTGTGATAAAATAAAATACCAAAAACAAAAATACGTATCTGGGTTTGAACTCACGACCAATAGCTATACAAGTCACGCTCGTTAGCACTTGCCAACCTGGGGGCCTACCACGACGTCAAAGCAGTATTGTTTGGCTGAAGTCACATTTGCAAAGAAAAAGTATTTGCTAGATTCGCACTGGACACAAAAATAAAACAAAATTAATTAAAAAGAGAATACCTAAAAAATAAGATATATTATATTTTTTAAATTTCTTTTTAACCTTTTCCCACTCTAAGAATTTTGCCTGTATCGTTTAAAAACATTTTAACTTACAAATGCAAACAGCCAGACCCGGAACAACTTCCTGTATGCCATGCAAATATTTGTTCCGTGCGAAAAGCGAATACGCGAAACGCTGCGCAGCCACCAATCCCTCAGCAGCCCTTAATTTAAAAAAAATATATAAATTTCAGTGTGGGTAAGAGATGAAACTAGTCGTCCTTGTCTATCAAATAGCTCCATCTCTACCACACACTAAAGTGACATTAAGCGATACTGTTTTAACAGGTCTTTATCATTGAATAAATACTACATACCTAAATCAAGCTAAAATATCAATACAATGATAATAAATTTGCTAATTTGAAGTCAATGGAATAAATCGCATGGACTCTGGTCGTCTACTGTTCTAATTTTAATTGCATTGTATTGATATATTAGCCTGTATTTATTCATGATACAGTCACAAACACCAACACCAACCCAACATTCAAAAGTGATTCTCTTTTATAATGAAGATTGTTACCTAGCTAGAGCATTGAACTGTACCTATCATAAAAATAAGAAGGAAGAAAATAGAAATATCTGTTTCATCATCTGCCTAGCCTTTTCCCAAACTATATTGGGGTCGGCTTCCTGTCTAACCGGATGCAGCTGAGTACCAGTATTTTACATGAAGCCATTGCCTATCTGACCTCCACAACCCAGTAACTGGGTAATACAATACCCCTTGGTAAGACTGGATGTCAGAATTTTAGCCTCTGACTACTAGTAACGACTGTCAAAGATCTACAAATGACAGCCGGGACCAACGGCTTAACGTGCTTTCCGAGGCACGGAGGAAACTCGATATGTAATTATGGTCACCCATCCACGGACCGACCTCGGCAAGCACGGCTTAAACTTAAAGATCGACCTAGGCGGCTGTTATTATTTAGCCACGAGCTCCTCGAAAACGAAAATAGAAATATCTGTTTGTTGTTTCAAAATAACAGGTTTTTTAGGCTGTAAAACGCCGTTTTATAAACGGTACAATATTTTTTTTAAATTTTGTTTTGTCTGTTTGTTCCGGCTAATCTACGAAACAGCTGAACTGATTTTGACGGGACCAGCTAGACCGACTGGACTGGCAGATAGCTGATCTTACAAGGCCAGGCTCACTTAGGCTAATTTTATTTTAGAACAAAAAGATTAGTGATCCTTGCGAAAAAATTATAGCCCATGAAATTGTTACCAAAAACAAATTCAAATGGGGAAGTCATATTTTTATAATAATTACACGCGTAGGAAGTTTGCAGGCAACATCTACTCGTAGTTTCAAATAACGCTAAAAGAAAAATCGCTTTTGAGTAATGCTTAAATGTAAAGTCTTTATGGTCGTGACTGTACATACTGAAAAATTCTAAAACTGTGTCTTGTCTTTAGAATAATTTGTCTAGAAGGGTCTAGAAAAATCATTTAAATACTTACTATTTAAATGATTTTATTTTAAATTTACTAAAAACGTTTTCGAAAAATACTGTTACAACTAAATTAGATCAATTAATTATAAATTATCTATAGAAAAAACAATTATCTTTTTTTAAAGATATTTTGAAAGTGTTTTAGTAACTTTTTAGACTTATGTATCCTGCTTATGTGTATTACGTTTCATTAAAATCGGTTCAGTGATTTCGGAAAATAAGGACTTGAAAGTTTGTTTCAAATGCCGTAAGGTGTAAACGCTCTTAACGAATTAGGAGAAGAATGGCGATGTTATAGATGTTATTGGCGGTAGAGAAATCTATTACAAACTATTAACTTGGTCTCCTTTATGTTATGTCTATTTCAACCTTGTTTTAATTTTTCTGAAGAAAGCAACCATTTGTTGTCCTAGGCTTATGTTGTCCTCCGATCAGCATCATCATTATTAGCCCAGAATGACCCACTGCTGGGTATAAGCCTCCCCCTTTTCTACGACACATTTCCCGGTTCTGTGCGTCCCTTATTCAGGTGTTGCCCGCGACTTTGACGATATCATCGACCAAAAACGAGCTTTAGGTCCTCCGATACTTAAGTACTAATGCTGTAAATCCTTGAGTTTCTGCATCACAATTCATTCCGACCAGTGCACCTAACTTTTGACGTATCTCTAAATTATATATAAATATATAAAATTCAAAGCCCTGACTGAGTGACTAACAGAGATATCAACGCACAATCTAGTCCACTGGTCCTAGAGACTTGTATTTCGAGGGTGTGTGAACCGAAAACAATTTCTTAGTGGGATACCTACTAGTATCCCACTAAGAAATTGTTTTCGGTTTTTCCTTCATGGGTGTCGTTTTCGTGGTTTTCCAGGTCGCTGACAATGAAAAAGTGGTCAGAATGAAAATCCAGGATAGCGACGAGGAAAATTTTCTGTTTTTTCTTCATTGGCGTCGTCTTCGTGGTTTTCCGGGTCGCTCATAACAAATTGAGCATTTTTCTTCAGCGTTATAATGGATTTTCAGTTTGACCTCATTTTCTAGGTGCAAGCAATGAGATTTAAAATACACAATGTCTCAATATCCTCCCCTAGGCTATGGCTGGATTAATTTAAGTGAGTAACTTTAGATTTTTAGCCCTAAAAGAAAACATCGCAACCGTCATTTACAAATAGGTGCTAGGTTAGTTCATTATTAATAAAGTTTTCCGGACGTTAAATGGTTTTGTTTAATCTGAGTATTGTTGAATCAAAAAAATGTTAGCTAGCTTATTTACTACATTAACTATATCGAAAGACGTTGATGGATGACCGGGGCATTTGAGCTACGGCACCGGAGCTCGAAAGACATGTATAAAAAAAATCTGGTTCAACCCATTTAGGTCACTAAAAATCGTACGTACCTCACAGGGGCACCCCTGTGAGGTACGAGCCCCTAGAGTGTAGTCTAGTTGGTAAGTAGTGTACCCCTAGAGTGTAGTCTAGTTGGTAAGTAGTTTCTATGCCCTGGCTGGAGGCTTTGCACTCCAGGCACCCACAGGATAGTCTGGTTAAGCAGACGACAGCTTCCTAGGTTGAACTGCGAGACGCCACAATAAAAAACAACATAATATTAGTTTGATTTGAAACTTTAATATCTGGTTACTGGAGATACACGAGTATCGGCCAGAGTTACGACATAAACAATTGGAGATCTCGATAGTAAAGATATTATATAAGATACAGCACGTTTACCGGACAGTATAATAAAACGTGTCTCATATTCGATTTTCATTCCGTCGACGGAAAACCAGGAATTCACTTAACAGTTTTAATTGACAAGTAATTAATTTAATTACCTTAATTAACAAACGAGAGGCCATTTAGTCATAATAATTAAAATACAGTTAGATAATGATTAAAGAAACTTGATATAAACTTATTTTAAGAAATTTTTGGCTATTTGAATTTTAGATTCATCGTGAGTGAGTGAGACAACTGTTTGACCTTTGCGACATAATTTGCAAATCACCAATAATTTTTAGAACGCGATGTATTTATACGGAAATTTATAACTGTGATTACGTAGGACTAAGTAATTTGATTTAATTTGTTTTCTTTTCACTAGTATGTAACAGAGTTGGCAGTTTACTTTAGAAGTCTCAGAGTGAGTCGGTTGCGACTTTATTTCTTATAAAAATGGCTGGAATACTGGAAAGTATAGCCGAAAAATACCAATATGTGATACACGATTTGGCTGGTGAGTTATTCATATTTATTTATTGTTTTTAATTTTAAACAAACAATATTATGAATTTGCATGATATTCTCTCAAAATATGTTTTTGTAAGCAATTTCGAGGTCTTTTAATTTGCCTATATAATAAGAACATACTCAGTTTTACCCAGTAATTTCTTTTTAAATATTTAGCAGTTTTTTATTTGAAGTTCGGAGTCACTTTTCTTTGTTAATAAAAAGTTTCCATCATAACTGCGTCAAAGCGTTTGCTGTTAAGAGCATGTAGTGATATAGCGTTTGTCCAGTTTTGGTTGATTTTCTTATTTTGTGATGGTGATGATGAAAGTATAACAGAGATTAATATGAAGACCTTTTGTTTCCAGACCCCAGGACAGCAGACTGGTGGGGTGTGTCAAACCCCATGGTGGTGATCTCGATCGCATCAGCTTATTTATACTTCTGCAAGTCTTTGGGTCCTCGGCTGATGAACAACAGGCCAGCTTTTGAGCTGAAGACCACGCTTATGCTGTACAATATCTTCCAAATTCTGTTCAGCTTATTCTTAGTTTATGAGGTAAGTCATTCTTCATCAAGTGCTGCATAGTTGGTAAACATTTGTGAAATTGTTTTGAAAACACAAGATGGCTGTTTTCGTTTTGATTAAACCAAGAACCATGTAGCTCTATATAATTATCTACTAGCTAGTTTCCACGGCTTCGCCCGCGTGTATCTTCCAATTATCCCACAGGATTGTACTACCGGGCTACAGTAGGCAGTAGCCTATGTGCTATTCCAGACTATGATGCTTTTTAAACCAACCAAATAGCTTAAAACTGTTAACGAAATATAACACAATTTATAAACATAGTTCACTTATCATAGATAATTTACACTAATTCGCACCGCAACTGGAAATAAAAATAAAACGAATTTGGCAAACATTTTCGAAGTAGCGAGTTGGCAATTTGTTTTAAGTGTTAATATTGATGCCGAGGTCGTTTGCCTATCGATGCTAGCCTATTAATTTACATCATCATAGAAAATGCAAAAAAAAAAAAACAAAATAATGTGATACTGCAACAAATGACCAGACTTTCCAGACTAGATTTTACCTATTTTTCACAAGCGGCTTATTTTTATTTGGTTTGTGATGAATATTACTGAAAGACGCAATTGTTATTTTAATTGTTATTGTTACTTATAATAAGTTGCCACACTGAACTGCTCTGATGGGCGTGATGGAAGTACAATTTCCATATCAGATTTGTTAGAAACGCACGTACGAAGCAGAGGAATTTCTTAGTAGACGATAACAGATGTTATTATCAACTAAATTAATAATTTAAATTTGAAACAGTGATAAGGGGATGATGATGATGATACAGCAATTTGCTGCAAATTGCTTTTTTTACATAAAACATGACAAAGCGACGGCTTGAGCTCATATCAAATAAACAATAACCAGGTGCAACCACACGACGCCCTTGGGTTGTTATTGGATTGGCATAAGTTAACTAAATGACTTGTATGTTTTGTTCGAGATAGCGACGGGTCATGCGTCAAGTCGTGGTCGGGGTGTGCGAGATCCGTAAAGGCTTATGTCAATATTATGTATAGTAGTGGTTACAAAATACAAAATGCCTTGAAGACAATTTTTATCACTTTGCTGGCTCTGCTTTCTTCACAGTGAAAAGAGATGGAGCTATTAAAAGTGTCTAGTTGCATCTCTTTCCCCCACTGAAGCACGATTTAATACTGATGTGGTGCTGCGGGCCCAATTTCTTAAAAACACACAATAGATTGCGTGCGCAGCACTACTTCTATTCAGAAGTAACTATCTAGAAAATAATATAAGGGTTCAAAGTACTATTTTAAGTTATTCATAATCATTACTAACAATGTAGTTGAACCCTATATACATTAATTTGAATAAACGTAATGGCAGTGATTTAAAGCGCAGTTGTATACAACGTGTAACGTTAAATGCGCAAAACCTGAAAATAGTTTGATCAGAATAACGAGTAGGATCAATTGAAAAACTTTTTAATATAGGTCACATTTTTCAAAAAATCTTCATAGAAAATGTTGCCCTGTCTATTTTTGTTCATAGGTCAAGCCCTCACGTGCGCAAACCCGCCAAAATAAGTAAACAAACACAAATGTTTGTCGTCCAATTTAAATTTTCACATACGCGGGAAAAAAAGAAAGAAAGAAAGAAACGATCAGAATTGCCAGAAAACTAAACCTTAACGCACATAAAACCTTTACGTTTTTTTAATGATTTTTTTTCTCGCAGAATTAGGTCAATTGAATTAAAAATCATTTGGGGTGTCTGAGGTTTTGCGCATTTAACGTTACACGTTGTATAGTAGTTTAGGTAAGTTAAACATTACAAAATGCACATTTATTAACAAGTTTAATAGTTAAAACTTAGCAGTAAAGTAAACAAAAACAAGTCGAAATAAATGAAATAAAATGGATCATTTAATAAATACTGAGCAGTGAAATAAAGAGGTAGTTACGAGTGGGCAGTTGACAAATCGGAATTAGTCGGTAAGAAATCTCATTCTAAGCTGCTTGCGGCTTAACATGTGCTCGCTGGACTCGCGAAAAAGCTGCCGCCCTATCTTCCGACAACCATGTCGATGTCGCTCCACCGGCCTTCGGCCTACGCTCCTCATGTCCCCGAGTCGGGGTAAATCATCATCATCATCATCATTACAGCCGAAAGGCGTCCACTGCTGGACAGGCCTCCCCCAAGTGTCGCCACATTGACATTTTGGAGGGTTTTGCCATAATCGCCACGCTTGGCAGGCGGGTTGGCGATCGCAGTACGGTTGTTACAAAAGCACAGAGAACGCTGCTGCCCATTCTCTGGAAAGTCCCTTAGTCGCCTTTTACGACACCTACGGGAAGATATGGGATGGTGCTATTCTTGTCCGACACCATACAGAACTCGGGGGGGTCGGGGTAAAAGCGGGGTTATAAAAAAACCGTAGTGATCTACCGAACTATCTGACCTTTTACTGGCCATTTAGTTATAAGTCGACTCACGTATTTTCAGTATCTACTGACATTGTAAGACGAAATAACCGGCCAATTGTTTTTTTTTATTACTGTCTATGTTTTACTGTCGCAAAAACTTACCAACCACCGATAAAAAAATAACAGCCAATTATTTTTCAACTGATCGTATTAACCTCTCGAATATTTAAATCACAGTTCAAGAAATTAATTCCCGAAAATAATAATAAACAACTTGTACCCTCTATTTTTCGAAGGAAGTATGGTCTTTCTGAATATATTTCGAATATATATAGTAGATATAGAATAGATAATAGTTGTTTTTTATTTTAATAACGTAAGTTAGGCCCAGAAGGAGATGGCGTTACGAGCTGGACTCTTACCGAAAAGATTGGGCCCAAATAGCAAAAGAGAAAGAAAGAGCAAAGGGCGGCCTTTACCCTGCAGTGGGACACATAAAGCTCATAATAATTATGTTATCGTAGGTAAAATATATTGAGAGTAATTCCATCATGTCTCCCTCTCAGAATTGATGTAGGAACGGGTCCCGTGGTACTAACGAGCTGCTTCTAATTGATATTGCCATTAGCCAAGAGGTTCGCCGCTCCCGAAGGGATCTGTCTAAATATTGAATAGATTATAAGAAGACCTACGACTCGGCGCATACATGGCTCGTGAGGGTGTTGGAGTTGTACAAGATAGATGCAACTCTAACCGCCTTACTTGAGTCGTTGTGCGACGCACCGATCGATCTATCACTACAATGTCAGGCTTATTGGCAACAATAGTCATAGGTTGATCCCAATATAACGTGATATTACCATCATCGAGAACTGGGTCGGGCGCATACTTATAGTATGGCACTTCTGATTCCACAAGGTTGTATTTAAAAGAAAGTTGCTGGTAGATAATCCTGGCAACGAGTTTGAGTCTATGGAAGTACTCTCCGTTAGCCAGACGAGAACACCCCGAAATAATGTGTCGGATAAATTCTCCAGGACGGTGGCATACCCGACACAGGTCAACCGTCCCGTCCTTCATAATATGTTTCCGGTAATTGTTCGTCAAAATAACTTCGTCCATAATCGCACAGATTTTCTAGTCTGTGTCTTGCCTACGATTCGGCAACCTGTAGCCAAGACACAGACTAGAAAATCTACACCAGGGCCATGAAGAGCCCGGTAGAAGTGCCCGTGAAGCTCCTTGCCCTGCCATACCTCCTTGTGATCATTAGTATCTAACACTAAAGACTTGCGCCAGTTCTGGTTAGCCAGGAAGAGCTAATTAAGGCCCTTGCACACTGAGACCACATCTCGCTGCATCCCCACGTCGGCTTCTAGGCAGTATTCACTGAGACTGCATACCTCACGGTTGTGCAGGGTCTTAGCATTTAAGAAGCCACGACCCCCACACTTCCGTGGGATATACAGTCTCATAACCGACGACAGTGGGTGTTGCATCCGATTTGCGGTCAGCAGAACACGAAACCTCCTATCCAGTGTATCAACTTCAATCTGAATCCATTCTAGTATGCCGACAGAATACATCAAAACCGGCATGACCCAACTGTTGAAGGCGCGCACCTTGTTTCCTCCTGACAAAAGACTGCTTAGCACCTTATTTAGGTGGCCAAAGAAACGTTCACTCAACGATTGATTTGTTTCAGCAGTATTGATGCCTAATGCTTCCGATATACCCAAATACTTATTGGTTTCTGTTGACGAGAGGGATCTAAGTTATACGGAATCCGAGAGTTGAGTTCCCACGTATTCCATAATCTCTCTTCGTTTCACATGCATGACTGCACATTTGTCCACACCAAATTCCATCCTGATTGCGCCACTGAAAGTTTCAGTAAAAAAAACAAAAAACTTTCAGTAAAGTTTTCGTAGCTTCATCAGGGGGCAAACATTTTCAGATCAACTATCAGCCGATAGCCTAGACCTGAACCCTCCAGCAGTGCGCTAAAAAGATTCAAGGCAAGACAAAACCATAATGGGCTCAGACTATCACCCTGGAATATACCAAGCTCGATCCTTATCGGTTTGCTAGTCCCCTGTATCTGTCGACATCCTGAATAGCGAAGGACCGTCCTCCATTACACCATACACGACTCAAGTAAGGCGGTTAGAGTTGCATCTATCTTGTACAACTCCAACACCCTCACGAGCCATGGGGAACTCCTTAACGGTAAATAGCGTGGACACGTAACTTTGCATACGAGTTCATATTTGATGGATAATCACGATTTGTATTATGAACTCATCCTGCAGCCAGGATCGTCTTCTCACGAGGGAACTCCTCAATGGCTAATAGCGTGGACACGAAACTTTGCATACGAGTTCATATTTGAAGCATAATCACGATTTGTATCATGATTTCAACCCTTTTTTTTTTTTTTTTTGTTCGGATGGGAAATCATCAAATGACTTCTTCCGCTCTGGGCGGAGCGGAAGGGAGTGTCAGACTTGACTGACTAAAACCCATCCATGTTCCTTCTTAGCCCTTTGCGTTCCAGGGGCACGGTATCTCTTTCGAACAACCCGCAGCCCTGGCAGGCATCGGCCCTCTCGGACCCCTTCCGATTTGCTGACATCTCCTTGAGGCGCGCGTGGAACACGAACGCGCCGTCGGCACGGTCTGTCGTGATAAGACGGACGGACGGTGAGCTAGCCCATTACTCACCGTCCACAGGCCCGCGCCTACGGTGGCCGGGGGCCACTGGTTGCCCCCCGACGCCCGGGGCGTCTCCCGCGGCGGCTGGGACGTGAGGTTCTCTCCCTCTCACGTTCCGCCACCTCCTTCGCTAGCATGACTGCTTCGCAGAAGGAGGCGACGGCTTCCCATTCCCTCTCGCTCCGGACCATGGATTGAACCAGGGCCGGACGCGAGAGGTCGCCGCCGCCAATCGCCGCTACGAGGACACGGCGGTGCTCAGCCCAAGCGGGGCATAGCTCCACAGTGTGCTCCACCGTGTCCTCCGGCCGATCCTCGCAGTGGTGACACCCGGGCGTTTCCTCCCGCCCGATTCGGTGCAGGAACCTCCCGAAACAACCGTGTCCGGTGAGCACCTGCGTCAGGCGGAAGGTGAGGGCGCCGTGGCGCCTCTCTAGCCACTCCTCAAAGAGGGGACTTATCGCCACTATTGTGGCGTGCCCTGCACGGGGTTGCGACAGTCGCTCTCTCCATGTCGCCATGAGATCGCGCCGGAGGTCTGTCCGCATCATGATTTCAACCTGCAGTGAGGATCGTCTTCTCACGAGGGAAGTCCTCAACGGTTAATAGCGTGGAAACGAAACTTTGCATACGGGTTCATATTTGATGGATAGTCACGATTTGTATCATGAACTCAACCTGCAGCCAGGATCGTTTTCTCACAAGGGAACTCCTCAACGGTAAATAGCGTGGACACGAAACTTTTGTATACGAGCTCATATTTGATGGATAATCACGATTTGTATCATGAACTCAACCTGCAGCCAGGATCGTTTTCTCACGAGGGAACTCCTCAACGGCTAATAGCGTGGACACGAAAATTTGTATACGAGTTCATATTTGATCCATAATCACGATTTGTATCATGAACTCAACCTGCAGCCAGGATCGTCTTCTCACGGGGGAACTCCTCAACGCTTAATAGTATGGATATGAAAAAAAGTGTTGAGATTGAGATAATAATATGTTCAGAAACGATTACGGTAAAACTAAAAATGTTAAAATAAAATTATAGTTAAAAAAAAACCTTTTAAAAAAAGCTTTTATTTAAGTGCTCTAAAAAAGAAGAAAAATAAAATTTTCTTTTAATTTTTTAACTTTCTACCTATAACCTCATTATACACAATTCATATGATCAAAAAACTTGTCGCGAGGTTTACTTGTGTAAATAAACTAGTTCCTATTTAATTGAGTAACTTAATCTGCTAAGTTTAAGTTTCTTTAAATTTCACTTTAATTAAATACTTATATGTAGGGACTTACGCAAACCTCGCGACAAGCTTTTATGATCATATAAATTGTGTATAATGAGGTTATAGGTTGAAAGTTAAAAAATTAAAAGAAATTTAATTCCAATTTTATTTTTCTTCTTTTTGAGCACTTAAATAAAATCTTTTTTTAAAAAGGTTTTTTCAATACAATTTCCAGACAACTTCAGAAATGTTCACCAACAGTGCTGTCCTGACAAGCGCTTCAAGAACCATGACGCTCTTGTGCGTTACGCAATAACCTATACTTTTTCTTAGCGTGTCAATGGCAATTCAAATTAATTCAGCTCAAATTTCGGCAAAGAGTTTGGCTTTTTGTGTACCTAGCGTCCATCAGCTACTGTGATGTGCAAACAACTGTACCGTCCTATACTGTAAACTGGCGTCATTTTTCACGCGATTCGTCCATCAGATATTTGGTCTACCTCATTATCATCTGTCTGTCCTTGCCCCTGTTACTTGGAGTCGGCCCAGCACGTTTTTTCTTCCATTCTCCCCTTTCAGCTGTCATCATGCCTTTTTCATGGTATTCCTCACACAATCTTTCCATTTTTTTTTGGACTTTCATTCCTTTTCCACCCATTAACATTCATATTCGTTACTCTTTTTTGCTCATGTGTCCCAACCCTCCCCATTATCACATTACACACAACTGCCAATACTTACCCAGACGTTAGATTAGGTTCTCCCCTACTCTTATCATATTTCTCTTCATCTGTATTAATTATTGTTATTTACATCTTTTTCAGGGATCAGTGTACGTATTTTCTAAAGAGTGGAGCCTAGCGTGTGAACCAGTCGATTACTCTAACAGACCTAGAGCACTGAGGGTAAGTTTCCATTTGAATATTATTTTGTAAATGCTATGTTAAATGCTATGTCTCTTAAATTAAGTTTTTCGTCCCATTGTGTATACTGTTATGTGTATGTGTATGGTGTTATTTTGCATTCTCTTTCAAAATTAAGGCGGTTGTCACAAAAGACATAAATAATAAATTTAAATTAATGTATATAAATAATTACTAATAAACGCTGCTTTTTTTGTTGTTTAAACTTGTCAGTATTTCAGAATAACCCCCTTAACGTGGTTTAGGGAATAGTAAATTATCGAATAAATGTTTGAGATTAACTGTATGTGTGAAAGCGCGGTTATAAGGCGAGGATCAGACGGCCGCGTTTAAAACAAGGTTCGTTCACATTACTGATATCAGCAAAAAAAAATATACCTACGCATTTTCATTATTAATTCGGGTCGAGAATCATTAGCATAGTTACCTCCTTGAATTTGCAATACAACAGCCTGTTTAATGCGTATGTTCATCTTACCGTGTTGATGGCAATCTACATGATGTCAGCCCAGAACTGAACCACTAGTTTGGCGGCTTCAGTGGCAGTGGTAGATGTGAAGACAAATTTGAGATTAGCCACCTAAGTAAAGTTGAAAGTTCAGTCTAAACAGATTGGTTTTAATAAAAAAAAAAGTATTTTCTTGATATGTTTTATTGTTTATAGTGTAAAGTTCGTCACATAGAGTTCAGTGACAAAAATAACCATAAAAGGTAAAAAACATTAAGGAGGTCTCTTAGATCTTTCTGCATAAATGAGCCATGTGCTCCCGATTATCTAAAAACTTATTTCAAAGTGTTGGGCAGTTCTCATGGTCTTAACCTTCGAGCTTCTAAAAATCTACTTCTCCAAATTCCTTCACACCACAATAGTTTTATGTCAGATTTTTATGCTATCTCAACTATAAAACTCTGGAACGCGCTTCCCATTAGCATTAAAAAATCCGAAAGAAAATTCACTTTTAAAAAGAAAGTTCGCAACCACTATTTAAGTCGGACTAAATAGCACTCAATTAAAGTCTAGTCATAGTAATTATTATTAGGATTCTTGTATTTTTTTTTTATTTTGGTATTTCTTATATTTATTAGTCAATGTTATTTGTAAAATGTGTATTAGTATCTATGTAAGAGCATAAATTTTTGAGAACTAGTGGTTATTTGTAAATATTTGTTTGTACCCTATCACAATGTTGTCGTATTGAACCCAAAGGTTGACTGGTAGAGAATGCCTTGTGGCATTAAGTCCGCCTATGTACCACTATTGTACATGAAGTTTAAATAAAAACAATGGAAAAACACAAATGAGAAACATTGTCGGTTTAGTAGCAGACAGTAGGTAAATGTAATATGTAAATAAATTGTAAGTACAACGTGTAAAGGTACTCAGTACGACATTCTGACCGTGAAGGTATTGCACTTTTGTAGGAAACAGGTGATATTATTTTCATTACCGATGAATATTTTCTATGTGGGGTCGGGGGCGGGGGGGTGTAGCGTTTCCGCGTCGGCTTTTCTTACACCTACCTTATAGTTTTCGTACATACCCAAATTACTTCATTCAAAAACTACGATTTTCCCATCGAATAACGATTGCAACTTAGAGATTAAATCTATTTCATACTAATACAGGTTAAATAAATAGTAATCAATGTAGATGGAGACAATTACATTTAAAAGTTGGTAACTGTATGCGTATTGGTTCTCGTGAACCACTCTATGTACTGTAGTATTTACTTATTTATAAGGATAGGTACCTATTTCGGCCCTCGACTGTACAACTTAGAAATATTACCATCATCACCATATCAGCCTAAACATGTCCACTAAGTGTCGTCACATTCACCGGTCTTGTGTCTCGCGTTCAGCGGATGCTCAAGCCTGTATCAGGTCATCACTTTTCCTTGTAGGACGCCTTCCAGTGTTGTGGATATGTCTCTTCAGAATCTTTCGCCTCCATCGGCCATCCGTTCTGCGAACAATTTTTATTACGCGTGGCCGACGCCGCGCCGTCTAAAACCAATCTTCGTTGCAAGTGTCTAAGTCATAACGCGATCTCTTCTGTGTTGGCCTTGACATCGCCTACCATCTTCAGGAACCCACGTGGAGAAGAACTTCAAAACTTTAGTGACAGTGGTCACTTAAGTTTGAAAGTTCTTCAGGTAGAAATATGTAATAGATATTTTTATAATATTTACGTTTTATTTTCAGGTTGCAGCCGCATCATGGTTCTATTACTTCGCGAAAATCACAGAACTTCTGGACACCATCTTCTTTGTCTTACGGAAGAAGTATAATCAAGTAACGTTCTTGCATGTCTACCATCACACTATGATGACTCTCATGGTTTGGATCGGAGTTAAATACTTCCCAGGTACCTATAAATTATCTATTTATTTGTCTCTCTGCCTACCTTATCCTAGCTATTTCCCTATTTAGTTACGTAAATCAATAACGAAAATAGCTCATAATATTTTCCAATGACTAGAAAGACAAACATGCAAATGCCTTAAGTTCTAAATTGACTGTAAACATTACATATCTTGTCTATACTATAATAATATTATAAAGAGAAAAGATTTGATTGTTTGTTTGCATTGAATAGGCTCCGAAAGTACTAGCCCGATTACAAAATTCTTTCAGTGTTATATAGCCCATTTATTGAGAAAGGCTATAGGCTATATATCATGACGCTACGACCAATAGGAGTGGAGCAGCAATGAAAAATGTTGCGAAAACGGGGAAAAGGTGACGCAAACGAAGTTGCGCCGGACAGCTAGTCGCAATATAAATCAAAAATATGTTATGCGAGGTTCTTACTTTGCTCGGAAAACTTCGCAATTCACATTCTGACTTCATTTGTTGGTGGCGTACCATGACGTCTTATAACATTGTTGTTTCATTCTTATTCCAGAAGTGGGAAAAAGACGGAGCTATACAGGTCGTGTAGCTCCATCTCTTTCCCACTCTGATGTTTTAAGACGTCATATTAACCCCCCAGTTCAAGCATTTCTAGCTCCTAGCACCGTCACATACATTTACCCGCACTACGATTTAATTATAAATGCCTAGTCAAGTATCAATCGCTACTAAAGTATTCTGTTATTCTTCGAATTTTTAATAGGATTGACATGGGTAGCTTAAGGTAGGTTTTTGGTAGCTTAACTTTATATATCTGTCTTTTTATCACCAATATCTCTGATAATTGTCACTTAGTCAAGGCCCTCTAGTCTCAATCACATTGAAAGAATATTATTAATAAGCTTTATTTCTAACTATCATTTACAGGAGGACACACCATTTTCATGGGATACCTGAACTCAATCGTGCACGTCATCATGTACACGTACTACTTCATCTCAGGACTTGGACCAGAGTACCAGAAGTACGTCTGGTGGAAGAAGCATGTCACCATCATACAATTGGTAGGTAGTTTATTATTATTTTTTAGCTAGAAGCTATTGGTTAGATAGAAGCTCGTGGCTAAACAATAAAAGTAGTTCAGGTCGATCTCTAAGTTAAGCTGTGCTTGCCTAGGTTGGTCCTTGGATGGGTGACCACCCATTACATACCGAGTTTCCTCCGTGCCTCGGAAAGCACGCCGTTGGATTCGGCTGTAATTTGTAGACCTTTGACAGTTGCTACTGGTCAGTCAGTGGCGAGAAAGTTTGACAACCAGTTTTACTAAGAGGTATCGTATTACCCAGCTTAACTGGGTTGTGGAGGTCAGATAAGCAGTCGCTCCATGTAAAATGCTAGTGTATGGCTGAATCCGGTAAGACTGGAAGCCGAACCCAACATAGTTGGGAAAAGGCTAGGCAGGTGATGTGGAAGGAGAAGAAGGACAAAGGAAACATAAAATAAAAAACGGGCTGCACCGACCCTAAGTAATCTGAGACTTGGGTAGGAAGATGATCGTGCTCACAGACTTAGATAGATCCTTTTAAATACAGACATAAGTTTAGATTAAAAAAAAGAACATCAAAATAACAAATTTATAAAAATTGAAAATTATGACATGCATTTCTAATGTAAAATAAAATGTCCACTAACAAATTTAACAATTAAATGAATATAAGTTAAATTAAATAATTTGATAGCTACATTATAAATTAATTCAAAGTAATTATTAATATATTTATATTTAAATACAACTGAAGGAACCACAACTTATGATTAATAGGTAATGAAGTCTTGGGTATGTAAAAAACGGTTAATGAAATTTGACAAACACCAGTTTTTCTGTATACTGATTACAAAAAACTGCGATTCTAGTGCCAATAGATGAGACAAAGGCTATTTGAGCTTAATTGTAATCTATTCAATAAATATGGTGTAGCGACCTACAAAAAGCAACTTGTAACAAAAATACTACAACGCCATCTATGATAAAACTGAAGGACTAATGTGGTCTGAATCTCACAAGCCATGTTTCCATCGACTTAAGAGTATATAGAGAAACCCGACTACAACTGTCGGGCAGTTGCCCACCAGACTTAACACCCGTCTGGTCGGAGGATCCTTGAATCCCTTTACTACTGGGGATGAAGAACTTCACACCCTGTTCCTCATACCCCTAAAATGCCAACAAACTCATACAGCTAGCATTGTTAGTTCCAAGCATAGTTATTAGTTGAAAGTCATTTTATTTTTCTAAATAGCTGGCCCTTGGTCAGAAAGGAAAGTAGCTTTGTTCGCGCTAATGATGGTGATAATAATATAACATAACATCATTTATTTCAGGCTAGAACGGCCCATAGATTACCTTATCAATCTTATAAAGTAAATACATAACTTGTGTTAATAAATTAATATGACTTTAAACTTTGTTAGTAGCACTTCACTTGTTCACACTTCACTTGTGCTGACTGACCAGTGGAACTTGTCCGCGGAAGCGTCGGGACACCACGTCCTGCGGTCAATCGCCTCTTTTCTATATCCAATCTTCCTTCATCACGATGGGCAGATAAAAATTCGCTACTCGCACCATGAACGCCTTGAAATTGGCGTTGCGGCGCGACTCCAGTAACTGCACCCTCGGTGTGTACCTCGTCTTTTGGCGCACGTACTCCACGATGTCCTCCGCTTTAGTGTGTGTGTGTGTAATGCAAGCGAGAAATGTACACCGGGGTATTCGGCTTGGCGGCACGCAGACTCACTTCGGGTTCCGCAGGAGCCTTCATTGGTGTTCGTGAATGGCCCTTCCTTCTGCACATGCGTCATTATCAGCCTGCTTGTTCGACGCCTTTTCAGGCACAGTCTTATTACTAGGAGTGCCAGTGGGATATGCGGTGACGCTTGCGTAATCCTTTCGTAAAGCTCGGGCCGCGCAGCGCGTGAGTGCCGTCGCGGGGCGAAATGCTCTGCAAACTCGACAATAGACGTACTGGCGTAATAAGCTTCAATGACAGCTTGCCTTTCTCATTACTATGATAAAGTACTGATACATCAATCATTGAACGTCAGGTTCATATTTCTTTATGGTATTATGAAATGTTGTTCTACTGTTAACCAATTGTAAACGATAGTATTTTTTTTATCTAATGCTTTCATTTCTTTCTTTTCAGATCCAATTCACCATCATCTTCGTCCACAATAGTGCCGTTTTCTTCTACGATTGTAGTTTTCCGAAGGTACTCAACTGTACCTGCTTGATCAACTCTACAGCCTTTTTATATATGTTTGGAAAATTCTACATCAACAATTATAAAAAGAATCAAGCTCAGAAGAAAGCTGATTTGGAGAGCAAAAAAGTTACTCCAATTTCAAACAAAGTCAATAACAGCTACGGTAGAAGAAAACTTGCGGAAAAATCAAGATAACTAATGTTAAATTATTATTTAGTTTTTTAAATGGAGTTCTTGTAAAGTAAGTTATTACCATTTTTTGTATTAAATTATTTCTATTTTTTTATTTTTTTTATTCAGCTCCGTAACTTCTGTTCTACACAGAATACCATTCACACTTCACAATGTTCTTTTTTATTTAGTATCCAGATCCACGTATTGTGAAGGTCTGTGTCCCAGTAGTGGGAACATTATAGTAGGTACTGAATGATTATTTTGAGACACAAAGTCATTTTCGTACAAAAAAATTATAGACGAAGATCTACAAAACTGAACGCTTTCTGACACCAAACATCACGCCTGTAATCCCGGAGAAAGGCAGAGGCAAGAACCAAGAGGCAAGAAGAAAGGCAGACCTAATAGTATACGCACTTTTGGCCAGTTTTTGAATTTTATTCAAATGGACAGTAAACAGTTAAACTATGGGAACTTACAACTAGTTTAACGAAATCAGTGATTTTGGCTATAATATAACTCATAACAATATCCACGGGTAGACATAAAAATAAAAAGAAGAAAAAATCGCTAGTAAATTTAGTAGCAGTACGTGCAGTAAGGGATTAAAATATAAATAAGAAATAAAATTTAATTACTGTTCAATTTAAGAGTATATAATACTTTTTGTATAGTTATATTTTAAATCCCATGTAATAGAGGGCTAGCCTATGGCCATCTACTGGTCACAAATCCAGACTCCGTGGGTGCTACTAAAGTTCGTGATGGAAATAATAAATAAAAATAAAAAAACTCGTTTTGTATGTTATTCTTTTCACCAAAAGCCATCACAGTACAAAAACCACAGACTAAGAGCATAAATAAGGTTTATAATTAGGTCACAATAATGTTAATACTGTGACTCCTAAACTAGGTATATATGCCTGTGTCTTAGGAGTCAGTAATTCTCCGTTACAAACAAAGCCATAGGATACTAAAACTGGACGTTACAACAATAAACAGATGGCGTAAAAGAAAACTGGATATAAATCTATTAAATATGTAAAGAAAACACAAAAAGCACAAACGTAACTACGTTTAATTTTCGTTCGTTGCCGAAGTTACGTTTCGGAGAAAGAGAGTAGACCCCCAGTACACATCCATTGACGGTTAGATTTAGACTTATATTTATATCGTACATAATCATTATAAATTACCCAGCGGAAGATCCTCACTGTCATCATAGCTTAGTGTTTGGAGATAATCTCTAAGTAAGTTTTTGCATTTATATTTAGGAGGTTGTACATATTTAAGCTATTCAAGTAGAATTGGCGTTTGGTAAAGACAGTTCTATGGCGTTCAGGGGGGAAAAGATTATGCTTAAGTCTGCCAGTCGGGGCGGGCAGAGTGTTTACGTAGGGTCGACAAGAGCTCATAAAGTTGCCTGACTGTGAGTACCTTGCAATCGGAATAGAGCTGCACAGTGGGGTACCTACGTGGAAGAGACAGCATTACCTTAAAGACAGCTCTCTGGGCTCTCTCAAGGCGGTTAAATATATTTTGGGTGACACCACACCAGACGGGCAAGCAGTACGTTAGGACAGACTAGAATAGGGCAAAATATACTAATTTTAGCGTTTCAATATCAGCACTTTCGTAGCTTCCTGAAAACATATATAAGCTTACATATTCAGGACGTGACTTTGTCTATATGGGGGTGCCAGTTAAGATGCTGATCAATGAGTACTCCGAGATACCTTACACAAGTGGATTTGGCGAGGAAGCAAAAGCTACACTGCGTTAAGGATTCGCAAGCGTGCGCTTTTAGGGTAAGGGTATTTGAGGAACACAGATTCGACCGAATGGCAAAGGGAACATTATACCGATTTATCAACATTATCGGCCAAAAATTTCATTACGGCTAACAGCACAGCCACGGTGTTTTGGTATGTCTGGGACCAGTTATAACCATCTACAACAAGGGCAGTGTCATCCGCGTATTTAAATATCTTACAATTTTCGAGAGGCAGTTTGCAGAGTTCATAAGTATAAAAATGAGAAAGAGAGTAGGCCGCAGTATGCTGCCTTGCGGAACGCCGTATGTAATTGGACGCTCATCACTTGCGTGTGGGCCGATTTTGACTATTTGGCTACGTTCGCTGAGACAATCTGCGAAGATTTGTGCTCTTACAACTGAGGTCGAATTGGTTATTGTATCAAGAATTTATGCATTTAAAATATTGTTAAATTTTTTGCAAAATATTTATACATAAATTTATAAATAAATAAATAAATTGGATTAAATATTTTAATGTCGATGTCGAATTTAAATGTTGATTTGACATGGTGAACTTATAAAATAGGTAAGTAAATTTTAATTTAAAAGGTAAAGGTCTGCTGAATGTTAATTGTTAGTGCGCAAGTAATTTCTGAAAGTAAATAGTATTTTCATACATACATTCACACTAGGTCTGACAAACGTACTTGTGACGAAATAGCTAATACTAGTCATATCAATACAACAAAATAAGCCGAAGTAATTATAATTACCAGACGAGATCTCAGAGACTTCAGGTGTGGGGAACAAATGTAACTATGCAAAAAGCAACTGTAGCTCCATGTTTAGCAAACTGCAGAGATATTAAATAATGAGAGGTTATGGTACTGTTTCTATACATTATTAGACAATTTCACATATTCAATAACAATTGGAACGGTATTTTTACCATGTTTACTATTTGTTCCGTTGTATCCGTGACCAATGAGTCCAAACACAAAACAAATGATAAACATGGTAAATATAACGTTTCTAGTGTTATTGATAGTATTATATTAGTGACCATGTCAGTTTAAAAACTTATAACTTCACATATTTCGCAGTAGAATGGAAATCTTACTACTCTTTTAGATACGAAAGCTTGTGATGATTAATGAATGGATGAAATTTGGTACACAGATACCTTATAACCTGGATTAACAAATACGATACTTACTACTACCTCTTCTGCTTTATCCCAGTACTGCGATCCCGTAGGACAACAACCGGACTCGACGCGGGCGAAGCTGCAGGCATTAGCTAGTGGAAATAAAACTGATAAAATTTCAACAGATTAACATATAGTTTTAATACAATACCTACTTAACTGTAACGAACGACTATGCAGCGAGTACGGCTAGAACATGACCAGCATTATTTTAATTTTCGACTATTATGCAATCGATAAACGACACATGCACGACTTCCTCGATAGTCTATTGGCCCTAACGCTATTGCTGAGCAAGAGTTTTGGGTTCAATTCCCGGCCGGGTTCAAGAGTTTTTTTCATCAGGAATTTCTCTGTAGCAACCTGTCTTATCAAGTTGAGGGCAATAACTTCGCCCCCAATTACGTGACGAAAGACTTCAACATGACAAAATGTGGGTGTAATTTTAGGTCATCCCTGCTTGACCTTTCGAGAAAAATAGGAGTAGAATTTATGTGAAGAAAACTAAAACTTCTGCCAAAAGTTCCGCGCTGGGCACTAAGGGCATTAACTGTCAAATCAAGCTGAAAAGTATTAGAAGAAGTAAAAGACATTCAAGATGATACAAATAAAATATTGATAATAAAGCTATGTATTATATTTATATACAAACAGTTTTATAATTAACTAATTTGAAGTCTATATTATTAGGTTTTTACATTATAGAACAAACGATTTGACTTAATTTATCCAATAGAGACCAAAAACAACGAGTAGATTTTAACACGATTTGAATATTTAATTATTTATAATTTTGGACTTTAGACCGTGGTTGGCTGCTACATTTTTTATTTTTAAAATTGAACCAAGAATACCTTTAAAACTATAACAAATCCACTAAAGTTTGGAAGACATTTCTGGTTCATAATTACACACATCAAAAGTGTCTAGGGATCAAGCATTTTTATGCGGATTTCTTGAGATTGAGATGTGGCTTTGTAATAAATTTATGATTTTATAAATTTATATGGATCCTTTTTGGTGCATTTCATAATTTGAATCAGGAACTGTGAATCAAATTCGAGTAAAAGATGAAAATCAGCTGTCAATGTTTTCCCTATAAAAACATACAACGCATTGAAGACATTATTAGTGCTACTGTTTCCCTACTACTGATTAAAACCAACGTTATTATGGAGCGGCGACGTCATTTAAGCAGGGAAGAAATGCTCAGAGCCGTGGGAATGATAGAAGCTGGTTCCCGGCAACGTACTGTGGCTTTAGCTCTGAATACAAGTCAGAGTGTTATCAGTCGACTTTGGACACGTTACCGAAGCACTGGTACCGTGGCTGAGCGCCATGGAGGACGGTATCGCTGCACCACACGGAGACAAGACCGATACATTCAAATCTTAACTCGAAGAGCTCCAACAATAACCGCCATGATGTTAGCCGTGAGGCTTCATCACTCTTCAGGGAACTTAATTAGCGACCAAACAGTCAGAAACCGCTTGCATGAAGTGAACCTTCATTCCCGAAGACCGCTACGGGTACCACCTATAGCAATGCACAATCGTAGGATTCGATATCAATGGGCTCTTGAACACAGAAATTGGGCAGAAGATCAATGGCGTTTCGTGTGCTTTTCTGATGAGTCTCGTTTTGGTATGAGACCGGATACAAGACGTATACGACACTGGAGAACCCCTGGACGCCAACATTGATTAAAATCCTGCCAGGAAGTCCATCCTTATAGTGGTGGAACCATCATGGTATGGGCGGGTATTTGGATCGGCGGAAGAACTGAGTTGATTTGGATCAGAGGCAACCTCAACGCTCAAATTTATGCTGAGACGATTGTATCAGACGTCATCGTTCCTCTACAAGTGCAAATCGGTCCCTTATTTCAGTTAATGCATGATAATGCACGACCGCACACCGCAAGAGTTGTAAGACAGACTCTCGCCGCAGCTAACATCAATGTCCTGCCCTGGCCTGCTCAGTCGCCAGACTTGAACCCGATTGAGCATGCATGGGATATGCTACAGAGAAGAGCTCTGCCGAATATGGAGGGTATCCAGTCGCAAGAAGACCTTTTTTTGTTGTTGCAACGAACATGGGCGGCCATTCCACAGCGTGATTTATTTATTAATTGTTTAAGTTACCCAAAAAATTTTAAAGAAAACTGTTATTTCAGTCTTTTTTTCGAACTTTAATGTTAGTGGTTCAAATGTCAAAAATCCCTTTATTAGAAAATGGCAAATTTCTTTATTAATGCAAAGGTGACTTGGTTTATCGTTACTGTGACAAACGAAAACACTTTATTTGATGAATCCTTAAAGAAAATTTTAATTAATATCAATCAGGAGAAAAGTTATTGCAAAAATATATGTTGATCCCTAGACACTTTTGATGTGTGTACTTCAAAAACTATAAGATTTTACTTTTTTCTCCACAAAGCAAGAGAAGCATAGATTTTCAACTTATTTTTAGCTATTTAAATAGATTTATTAGTAGTTTTAATATTCTAAAGTGTTATTTTAAATTGCACAAATTGTTTTAGTAAAATTTGTAACTCATGTGATTTGTTTAAAATGCTAAAATGGCGCTAACGGATATTACAATGTCAATTGACTATTTTAGTCCGGGGAATTTACGCCGAATATTAGGCTAACTTTGCATTAATTAAAAACACCGAGTTTTTTCATTGAATGTGTAGGGTATGGACTGGACAGTACATATTGCCCCCATTTCTGGAACTGGATCGCACACTCGCTCGACTTCCCGAGTCCATTCACCCTCGTATGGCTCGGTATGGCTGACAGGCACCGAGCAGATGCTGCGCTACAACGAACACATGGCGTCATCATCCGGCAGGCGCGTGTCAGCCACACCTTGGTCCGGTCGCTTCCAACTCCTAACCTTATTAACCCCATCCGAATCCTTTGGTCCCGTTTGAGGGCCCCTTTTTGGCATCGCGCATTACGTGATCGCTGACGACATTGATCCCTACTTCACGTACGATTAGAGTTTAAGTTTGCCGGTATGAGTGTAACCCATTTGGGTTCCTCGGGGTCTTAACGGCGGATGATGTAACTAACCCATATGGGTTCCACGGTGCCGTGCAGGGCTGTATCCCGCGAAAAGTTCACCTCCGCGTATATGATTTTTTTTAGAAAACGTCTAATATGTATTTAACTTGGTGAAAAAAATATAAACAGGTATGTTTATTTGGAGTATTTGTAGAACAGATTGAGTACTACAAATAGGTCAGAAAATTAAACATTTTTAATTTTCTCTGATTGTTTGCGGTGTTTATTTGTCTCTGATTATTTGATTTCATACTAACATTATTTTTAAGTGTATTTACTAACTAAATCATGGATCGTTGTGTCTGAAGCAAATAAATAATATAATAAATATTTTCGTCCACGGAAGAACCTTTTTTTAAAAAAAATCTTATAATTTGACTTCGTACTTAAGGCAAAAATATTAATAGGCCAAAAATAGTGCTAAAATGATTTATATCACCATGTCTAACTAATCATATGAAAACAAATTCTGCTCCGGACTTCACAGAAAATCAAGAAAATCAAAAAATCTTAAATACTACTTACGGCAAAACAGTAACAGATTTAAATTCATTTAATAATGAAAAATATTTAAATCCAAACCTTAATCCCCCAAAATTAAATAGATTAGCGCGTTAATTAATATTGTCAAAGTAAAAATTAAATTACGATGCACGGTGTCAGCGCTAAGCAGCGTGCGGCGTACGGCGTGTGCTAGTGTGCGTAAACAAGATAAGCGCTGCGTTCATTGTGTGCGAATGCCTGTGTTGTTGTTTGAGAGTCCGTGTTTTATTGAGTTACGCGATTGTACACCTTATTTTTAATGACGGAAAGATCAAATTCCTATGAAAGTGCCAAGCCAAATACAAGAATAAAGCTTACAGACGTATTTTACGTAAACATTAATTGATTTTTTTTCCCGATTTGCTTATAAGTGTTTAATTTTTCGTGTAAATAGGTTAGAAATAGCCTTTAGATGGAAGTTAAACTAAATTAAACCCTGTTACCTTTTTGACTCAACCGCTATTGTAAAAAAACTGGTAATAATAACTTCCGGTAGTCCAATTTGTTTAATTTTGTTTAATGGCGGTGTAATATATTAAATTAAGTTATTTTATGTAACGAAACCGCTGTTTATATTTTTGCCTTAAGTACAATCCAAAAATTTCGTAAATGTTTTTTACCGTAATTTCCGTGGACGAAAATGTTTAATTCTGAAAAAAAAATATTATTGTCACCAATTCTTTACCTAAAGTAACTAAATTTGTCCTGTTAACTTTTTTTCCCATGTTTTTATTCACAAAAACTCGTTTTCGTCTTTTTCACCTTGATCCGGTCTTGGAAAATGTTTATTTTTTTTTTTATTATTTGGTTATTTAAGGTCAAGTACACGATTCAAGAAAAAAATCGCTGTTTATATTTAATGCAAGGTTCAAATCTAAAAGCCCCGGACTAATTTAGTCTGGTAAACAGAAGGACGAGGAGTATTTAAAAAAGTCACGAGGCAGCGCCATTTTAGCACGGCAGTGTTGGTTGTCCTATGACGACGGGCCGTGCCGACGGCGCGTTCGTGTTCCACGCGCGCCTCAACTCAAGGAGATGTCAGCAAATCGGAAGGGGCCCGAGAGGGCAATGCCTGCCAGGGCTGCGGGCTGTTCGAAAGAGATACCGTGGCCCTGGAATACAAAGGGCTAAGAAGGAACATGGATGGTAACAGAATATGCGGCCTCGGTACATTGGAGGTAAGCTGATCCTCGACACTCAAGGCACAGACAAACCACGGATCTGTGCCTATATACCCAAAGATACACCTTCTCACTAGTAGCTAACATAGATAAACCCGGACCCAGGCGTAACCCACGCCGTACCAATGTACCCGACTACAAACGACTGCAGCTGGCCTCCCTACTAGTACAGCACCAAACGCCACAAACCCTAATGGACCCCAAACAACTAGAAGACACTGTAACGAAACTATCTGAACTTATTATCGAAGCCTACCACGCCTGCTGCAAGCTAAGAGATCCAAACACCAAGAGCAAGGGTAGCCCCTGGTGGAATGCTGAACTTAGTAAGCTCAGGCAAACCATGCGCAAACAATTCAACAGAGCTAAAAACTCCAGACTACCAGAAGACTGGGACTCATACAAGAAAACACAATACACCTTCAAGAAACAAGTCAGGAATGCCAGTAGGGCAGCCTGGCGGAAATTCTGCGAAGAAATTGAATCAAACAGTGAAGCCACGCGTGTAAGGAAGATCCTATCTACTGACCAGGATCGCACCCTCTCGGCTCACTGAAAACCTCAGACAACACCTGTCCAAGTCGGACCACGAAAAAAGTAAAGTCCTTTTGGAAACCCACCCCCTTTCCAGACTGCAATCTCTCTGACTGAGGACAGAACCTGGGCAAGTGAGCCAAGGCACACACCAAATAACCAAGACTGGGCCAGAGCCCACACCATAGTAACTGCAGAGAGAATAAAATGGGCAATAAAGACTTTCAAACCATATAAATCCGCAGGCTTAGACGAAATCTTCCCAGCCCTGCTACAATGGGGAGTAGACGTCCTAACGCCATGGCTGACCGTCATCGTCCAAGGCTGCATAGCACAGAAATACATACCACTTGCATGGCGGGAGGTGAAAGTCATTTTCATCCCCAAACTAGGCAAACCCGATTACACACAACCCAAGGCGTACAGACCAATAAGCCTGACATCCTTCCTACTGAAAACTCTCGAGAGACTCTGTGATCGACATATCCGGGACGGACCTCTTCGGGAGCGGCCACTTCATAAACAACAACGCGCGTATTCCACAGGAAAATCATCCGAATCTGCACTGCACAGTGTAATCTCCAAGATCGAATGTGCAGTGGATCACAAATGTTCTTCACTAGCTGTCTTCATTGATATAGAAGGCGCTTTTGACAAAACCATCTTCCATAGTATCAACGCAGCCCTCGAGGAACACGGTGTGGACTCTACCCTGCGTGGATGGATCACAAACATGCTCCGACTGAGGGCCGTACAAGCTACGGTAACGACACCACTAGAGCCGTGGTAGCTAAGGGCTGCCCCCAAGGCGGTGTCCTCTCACCGCTACTATGGAACCTTGTAGTAGACAGCCTCATCAAACGTCTCAATAGCAGAGGCTACTACACGGTGGGCTATGCTGATGACCTGACCATAATAATAAATGGAAAACACGAAAACACACTATGCAATCTTATGCGCCAAGCCTTGAGGATAGTAGAAGACTGGTGCAAGGAATATAAACTAACAGTGAACCCTACCAAAACCGAACTCGTCCTCTTCACAAAGAAAAGGAAGCTGGTAACATTACAGCTACCAAGCTTCTTTGGAACCACACTAAGCCTATCGAGTGAAACCAAATACCTGGGTATCTTCTTGGACAAACAACTGAGCTGGGCGAAATACACTGATTACATACTATACACCACAGTTACCCGACCAATCATCACATACGGCTCCTTAGTTTGGTGGCCCAGGACCAATCTAAGTACGACACAAAAGGATCTCGAGAAACTACAAAGATTTGGCTGCGTAGCAATCACCGGTAGCATGAGAACTTCTCTCACTGCCGCCTTACAGGTGATGCTGGGGCTACCACCTCTACACCTCATCGTAAGAGAGGAGGCGGCAAAAGCGACTTTCAGACTCGAAGCATCCGGCACCGCGCGTCGGAGTCGCGCGCGCGCGTTCACGCTGACCGCACTAAAACAGTGAGAGCTCCGTGTAAAAAAAGACTATAAAATCCAAATACGAGTATTAACCAATAAAAAATAAGTTAACCGAAAGTGAAACATGTGAGTGTAAACACTGTTAAATCAGTATCTAAATAAACCAAACGATGTGTGAATAAACAGCAAAAAACCAAAATCACTCATAAGAATCGTGAACTAGTAGTGACTCAGTGACTCATCATAGAGACAGTGCGTGCGACGTGAATTCATTACCTTAAATGGTCATCTACAACCGCACTTCGATGACTAATTACTGTACCCAAGAAAGTATATCGTTTTTTGGGTAACAAATTGTAAGACGCCATGGCGCAGTGGTTAAGCAACGCGCATAGTTCGGTTGTGAGTGCACGTTCAAATCTCATTACATAAACTGGCTTTTTGTGTTTTTATTTTAAACAATCAGCTAATTATTTGAACACTTGATAAAGTATTGGTAGTTTTAAACCGTGATTAACTATAAATATTTTACACTATTATTTACACTGAAATAGACAACTTCGAAATGGAAAATATTACTGTCCGCAAAAAAAGGTCAAATTCCATGGATAACATTTTAAACAACAACTTGAGCTCTAATTCCACGTTACTAAACACTACCATGATGAGTTTGCCAAATACTTCACTGAATGAGAGCGAAGCTATTGCCAGCTATAGAGACACAATAAATAAAATAACTATGGAATTAGCAAGCGCTCATCATGAGATTGAGAATTTAAATAGTGAGAACTTTCGCCTAAAACTGGATATAGGCCAATACCAAAAAATCATTGAAACCTACAAGAAGGTAAATTTATTAGAAACTAAAGGTCTGTCGCCGAAGTCGGCACGCAAAAGAAATATGCTAAGAACGAGCCGTTATTCTACCCCAACAAAGTTGAGTCTTCCACCTACTATTACTCAACCTGACACTGACGTAGTAACGCAAACCCCAAGCGATGTAGGTACTATTTCTTTTAACACAGCCGGATCAATCTGTAGTCCTGCTCCTGACGGAATAATGCACGCAAAGTCGCCGTCGGTCAACATTCAAAATTCCAATACGTGCATTGATCCAAGTGACCAGGACACACGAAGTAAAGAGACCTCTCCTAGCTTGGATACAGATCTGAATAGGGAAAAAACTACCGAGCGGCTAGCCAGTCTAAGCCCGAAGCGGACGACACTGACGACACAACCACAAACTCAAACAAGAGCTACCCAGAGAGTTATGATTTTTGCCGATCAATTAGGATACGATGTCCGAAACATTCTTCAGGACTATCTTGGAAAAAAGTTTGTCGTGACATCATTTGTTAAACCTAATGCAACGACTAAAGAAGTGTTGAAAACCTGCGCAAGTATGTGTAAAGACTTTAATAAATCGGACTTTGTGATAATTCTAACAGGCTCAAATGATGTAAACCCTATGGATATTCAAACGTATTTATATTACACTTTAGGACAATTAGAGTTCACCAATGTGTTAGTCGGTCAAATTTACAAACATAAGTATCTAAATGTAAAAAATGTTAATAATTTAATGAAATATGTATGCTTTAATTGTAAAAATTCGTGTTTCGTACCATTACAAAGTGATTTTAACTTTTTACCAAATAACATAAATAAACTCCATACCTGTAGATTAATTCACAGACAAGTTCTGCACGTAAATTATAAAAATAGCTATAAATACTACACTGAGAAATGTACTACTAAGCTAAGGCAACAAATTACAATGGATGTAGGTGTACAAACTGATAGTTTGAATGATGTGGGTGTACAGACTGATAATATTGATACAGCGGCTCAGAAGAGTGATGATTTTTTTCGTGAATAAAGTTGAGTCTACCTTTACACTTATGCATCAAAATATAGCCGGGGTATTAAACAAACGTGACGAAATTTCGTTTGCCATATTAGACTTAGGAAATAAGGGTATTAGCGTCGATTTACTGTGTTTTACTGAAACGTTCTTGCTAGAAGGGACTGAAAGAAATTTTCGCCTTAAAGGTTACACGACAGCAGCATATTTTTCGAGGAAAACTTCCAAAAGAGGGGGCGTCACCATTCTTATAAAAAGTGATATTGAATTTAAAATTATACAGGAAACACAAAAAATAAGTGAAACTTGTGTATTCGAATGCTGTGGTGTGGAACTAATTAAATATGGCACAATATTAATCTGTCTTTATAGAACTCCTTCATCAAGTGTAACAATTTTTTTTAATAAACTAGACATTCTCTTAAGATCACTCTGTCGTAATACAAGAAAGAAAATTATTATATGTGGAGATACAAATATAGATATTTTGAAGCAATCCAAAGAAAGTAGAGACTATAATTACTTGTTAAAAACGTACAACATAAAACATGTTATATTAACGCCAACGCGAGTAACAGAAAAGACACAAACTTGTATTGATCACATCGCAACCACTATTGAGAAAGGTGATGCAGTAGTACACGATTTGGGTTTATCGGACCACTCAGCCCAATCTTATACATGGTCTGTTACAAAGCGGAAACAGCCAGTTTTGAAATGGTGGTATGAACTTAAACGAGATTATAGTGATGAAAATAAGAATAAGTTTTTAAAATCAATCTCTTGCTTGTCTTTTAACGATGTATTTGAGGAAACATCAACGAACGAGGCATTCGCCAAATTTTTCGACACATTTTTATTATTTTATAACTTATGTTTTCCTACGGTTCGCGTAAAACGTACTAATAAAGCATTAAATAAATTTAATTGGCTAACTAAAGGAATAAAAGTAAGTTGTAAAAATAAAAGTAAATTCCACTATAAACTAAAATATAAAAATAGCGAACTTCATAAAAAGACGTACAAAAACTATTGTAATATATTGAGAAAATGCATTTTGACGTCTCGAAAACATAATAATACAAACTATATGAATAAAGCTCAAAATAAGTGTAAAGCAGCGTGGAATCTGATAAAAAGACACACTGACACAGATGTAAAGAATACATGTATATCAAAAATTACAATTAATAACAATGACTATGTGAGTCCTGACTCTATTGCAAATCATTTTAATATTTTTTTTACAAACTCGGTTACCAGGAATATTAGCTCGGACAGTTCAGATCATTCTAGATTAAATCGTATGGAAAATATTGAATCGATTGGCAATTCTATGTTTCTTTACCCATTGGAAAGCAGTGATTTAAAAAAAATCGTGATGGCTCTAAATGATTCGAAAGCAAGTGGTTATGATGAAATTCGCACAGATATTGTAAAATTATCAGTAAATATGATTCTGGAACCTCTTTTATATGTAATTAACCTCTCATTAGAACAGGGAATATTCCCTGATTTATTAAAGAGATCATTAGTAAAACCAGTGTTTAAAAAAGGAAATAAAACACAAATGGACAATTACAGGCCCGTTGCATTAATACCTATGTTTTCTAAAATTTTTGAGAAAGTCTTTTGTAACAAGTTGACAAATTTCATTGAAAAACACAACATTATAAAGGATGAACAAAATGGTTTTCGCAAGAATAGAAGCACATCTTTGGCAGCCTTTCAATTAATAAAATCTATTACGGAGGCTATTGATACTAAAATTCCAGTTTCAGTACTTTTTATGGACATGAGTAAGGCGTTTGATCATGTTAGTCATGAACGGTTATTAGAAAAAGTTTCCAGGTACGGAATAAGAGGGAAAGCTTACGACTGGCTGAAATCATATCTAGCTGATCGAGTACAAGCAGTGGAAGTAACAAGTTATAATGATCAATCCAAAACGCGAGAATTATTTCAGTCTTCGTTTTTGTTAAATAGTTACGGCGTGCCACAGGGCAGTATTTTAGGCCCTCCACTGTTCTTGCTTTACATTAATGATTTTGTAAATATTCTGAATCATAAGTGTGTACTATTTGCGGACGATACCACTATTATAATAAAAAGCGAGGACAAAAAATCCTATGAGCAGGAAATTAACACAGTTCTACAAACATCCATAGAGTGGCTAGAAGCAAACAATCTAAAGTTCAACATTAGTAAAACAAAATTTATGCAATTTCATACCTACCGAACAAAACCGTTGAAACTAAATGTAGTATATAGAGGGAACGTCCTGACGGAAACTGACGCAGTTAAATTTCTTGGAATATCCCTAGATAAGTTTTGCTCTTGGAAAAGCCATGTCAATGAAGTTTGCGGTAAAATGAATAGTTTTGTCTACCGTCTGAGGCGTATTAGCTGCGAGATATCAAGAAGCGCTGCAATTACTGCATATCACGGCTATATATCCTCCATTTTGCGGTATGGTATCATTCTTTGGGGTCGCTGTGTTGAAATTGATCAAGCATTTGTTATGCAAAAGAAGTGTTTAAGGGCTATATTTGGGCTGAAACAAATAGATTCTTGTCGCCCATTCTTTAGAAAATATAAGATACTCACTTTACCTTGTATGTATATCTTGGAAGCTTGTATATTTGTGTTCAAACACAAGAGTCTTTTTCAGCAAGCAACTAGTTACTATGCCCCTCGATCACACAATACCAACAAGTTATATAAACCGAAGACGAATCTGACACTAACATCGAACAACAGCTATATCATGTGTATTAAATTGTATAATAGACTTCCAAGTGCCATAACGACACTCCCATTTTTTAAATTTAAGCGTATTTTAACACAAATATTAATAGATAAATGCTTTTATAGTGTATTTGAGTTCCTAGATTATAAGTTGTAGGTCATGAATTGTGTGTCAATGATTGTCACAATATTAATTATTAACAAATTAGAATGAAATTATTATATTATTTTATTATTTTTTAAATATTGGAATTGATTTTATTACAATTTACTAACTGCATGCATAATTCAATTTTCGGTACGCGTGGGACGATAAGGTTAATTTACTTGTCATTAATATTATAAATAATTATGTAAAATTTGCACGCCGAAATTAATGGCAGAATAAGAGATCTATATACTTATCTTTAAGAACCTTCTGTACCTTATTTAAGCGAATAAATGATTTTGATTTTTGATTTTGACCTTAAGTAATGATTCCAGAATCAAACACACACGCATCAGAATAGATGCAATCAAAGAACAGCCTATGATGGCATCTCCCATCGACAGAACCCTGAAGTCCCACTGTTTCCAAAAACACTACAACATCGTACTGACAGCGGAGTCGTACTGAAGATGTCGACTGATGGATCAAAAACTGATGACAGGACAGGTTTCGGGGTGTTCTCCGACGACTTAAACATAAAAATATCCAAACCCCTTGGAATGCTCAACTCTGTTTACCAAGCTGAGTGTGTAGGTATAATCCAAGAGGCACACGCTATAGAGGCCAGAGAGGTTACGAACACCAATATTCGAATACTTTCCGACAGTGCCTCAGTTCTCCAATCCCTAAACAGTAATCAGATCACGTCGAGACTAATACTAGAATGCCATAATGCCCTAGAAAGAATCACGGTACTAAACCACAACACGGTAACACTACAAAGGACACAGTGGATCCCTGGGGAACGATGCGGCGAATGAACTTGCCAGAAGAGGATCCAGCACAAAACCCTACGGACCCGAACCCATTGTGCCCATTCCTTTCAAGCAGCTAAATAACTGGTTAAAGGATCACACTCGAAAACAGGCGGAAAAATGGTGGACCTCGACACCAGGGTGTAGGCAGTCCAAGGAAGCTATGCCGTCCCTTGACGCAAAGCTGACCAAGCGCCTTCTGCGTCTGGACAAGGATGGCCTGCGTCTGGTGGCGGGGACCATCACTGGACACTGCTCACTGAATAAACACTTCCATACGCTTGAGTGCACCGGTGTCACCAAGATTCGCGAGGCGACCCTGGGAAAACCAGGATCCCTTGCGGATGCCCTGAGTAGACCGGGAAGTGTGATCTGCTTCTGGAGGGAGGTGGGCTGGTTGGAGTAACGGCCACTATGGCTCACGCACAATGGTCCACTTAAAGGACTAAGTGCGGAAACCAAAACCCCATAAAGAAGAAGAAGTAGAAGAACATGGATTGGTTTTAGTCGGTCAAGTCTGACACTCCCTTCCGCTCCGCCCAGAGTGGGAGAAGTCATTTGATGATAACCAATCCAAAAAAAAAAAAAAAGTGTTGGTTGAACTGCGATAGTGTAAGGAGCTCAGTATTACCTGTGTAAGTACATTGAATTCTGCTAATATAATAATAAATGTAATGTTGTAGTTATTTATTTTAGCAATAAGCAATAAAAAATTATTTACTTGGTTTTGTTAGTTATGTACAAATAATCTTAGTATTATTGCACTAGATACTCCATGTATGATTAGACTCCGTGGTTAACTGGCTATATTGTCTAGGTATGTCAAGTCTATGAAAATAAAATTTAGTTCTGTTCAAACTGCGAATCAAGCGTTTTATTATAGGTTATGGGCCCAGAAAAACGTTTTTTTTGTTTCTCGCGAAAAGACTTGCAAGTTTGTGCCGATTAGTCTTCGCAGATTGAGAATACGCTGTGCTATTGAACTGTGAACTGTGGAAGTAAAAATTGACTTGTATGATAGTAAAAATGTCGACGAATTACATCGTGAGTGTGCCAAAGTTAAAAGGTCGGGAGAACTACTCAGAATGGGCTTTCGCCGCGGAGAATTTTCTCGTTTTGGAAGGAACTTTTGATTACATCAAAGTTACAATTACAAAACCGGATGAAGCCGCAGTTGACGCGAAAACTAAAGCCAAGTTGATCTTGACGATAGACCCGGCGCTTTATGTACACATCAAAGACTCGAAGACTTCTAAAGAGTTGTGGGAGAAACTCAAGAATTTGTTCGACGATTCCGGTTTTACCAGGAGAATCAGTCTATTGAGAACTCTCATATCAATACGTCTAGAAAATTCTACATCGATGACTTCATATGTCACACAAATCATAGAAACTAGTCAAAAGTTAAATGGATCGGGCTTTAACATTAATGATGAGTGGATCGGATCGCTACTTTTAGCAGGATTATCCGAAAAATATTCGCCAATGATAATGGCAATTGAGCACTCAGGCATTGCGATAACAGCGGACGCCATAAAAACCAAATTGATGGATTTGGAGGAAAACAGTGGTGACGCGAGCGGAGCTTTTGCGAGTTTCCGAAAATTTTGTAATAGTGGCAGCACTTCAGGAACTAGAGACAAAGGACATACGTCAAACTCAAATGTGTCAATGTCGAAACCGAAGATTATAAAATGTTATAAATGTAAACAAACTGGACATTATCGTAATCAGTGCACCATTGTTGACAAAGATTCAGTAAATAAGAAGTCTAGTGAACGCAAACATAGCAACGCGTTCAGTGCCGTGTTTTTAAATGGCAGTTTCTCAAAGAATGATTGGTATATAGACTCTGGTGCAAGCACTCATTTAACCGCAAATGAACATTGGATTAAAAATGTTTCTGTCGACCATCCCATCAAAGAAATTGTGGTCGCGAATAAGGAAAAGGTACCGGTTAAATGTTGTGGTGATGTATCGATAACGACTTTGACAGATAACTGTGAGTATGATATAGTTGTTGAAGGAGTATTGTGTGTACCTAGTTTGACCACCAATTTGATTTCCGTAAGTCAACTAATTGCCAAAGGCAACCGAGTACAATTCTCCAAGAGTGGTTGTGAAATTTATAACAAAACTGGAGAATTAGTAGGTACAGCTTTGTTGCTGAATGGTGTTTATAAGCTGAGAATGCCTGAAGTTTTGACAGCTGCAGTGATGGACTCAAGTGATATTTGGCATCGCAGACTAGGCCATGTCAACAGCAGTTACCTTAACAGAATGCAGGATGCCGTGGAAGGATTCACACTAGAGAGAAAGACAGATATTTCAAAGTCGTCGTGTGCAGTGTGCTGCGAGGGTAAGCAGAGCCGATTACCCTTTCCACAGAATGGCAATAGAAGTAAAGAACTTCTGCATACTATACATACAGATGTATGTGGTCCATTCAATAATGCTTCGATTGGAGGTTCTAGATATTTTATTTTATTTGTGGATGATTACAGCCGCATGATCTTCATTAACTTTATGAAGAACAAAAGTGAAGCTTTTAATCATTTTAAAAGTTACAAAGCACTTGTAGAGAACCAACTTAACAAAAAAAATAAAGATCCTACGAAGCGACAATGGCAAGGAATTCTGCAACAAAGATTTTGATGAATATCTTAGGAACTCAGGGATAATTCATCAGAGAAGCAATCCTTATACGCCTGAACAAAATGGTTTGGCTGAACGTTTCAACCGTACTATAGTAGAAAAGGCTAGATGTATGCTTTTTGATGCAGATCTTGATCGAAAGTTTTGGGCTGAAGCGACTAACACTGCAGTCTACTTACAAAATAGGACTGTAGCGTCAACTCTTAATGGAAAGACGCCTTTCGAGATGTGGACAGGCGCAAAGCCTGACGTCAGTCATTTGAGAGTTTTTGGGAGTGTAGTAATGAAACATATACCCAAAGAAAAAAGGCTTAAATGGGACAAGAAGGCTGAGAGAGGAATTTTAGTTGGTTATCCAAATGATGTGAAAGGGTATCGAATCTACAATCCTAAAACTAAGAAAGTTACAACCAGCCGTGATGTAATTATAATGGAAAAACCACAAGCAGTAAAAAATGTTGTTCAGATCGAAGAAAATCCAACAGATTCTACCGTGCATGAAGATTCAGTGGGGGAAATGTCCATGTCAGAGGACTCTGGAAGTGGAGATTACCATGATGCTGATGAGACATATATACCAGATGAAGACTCTTCGGCCAGCAGTGTGGAAAGCGTTGTGAGTAACAAACAATATGATTTGCGTAGGCAGAGAAAACAACCTGACAGGTATGGTTTTTCCAATGCTTGTATCAGTGGTAGTGTAGATGATACTGGTGAACTTTCACTTGAGGAAGCTCTCAAAGGGCCTGAAAAAGAACAGTGGTTAGAAGCAGTGCGTGATGAGTTACAGTGCTTTAATGATAACGATGCTTGGGAAATTGTAAATGTGCCTAAGGGTAAAACCATAGTTCAATGTAAATGGGTTTTACGGAAGAAGTATGACAGTGAAAACAATGTAAGGTATCGTGCCAGGCTAGTCGCTAAAGGTTTTTCTCAAAAATTTGGTGTTGATTACACAGAAACATTTTCGCCTGTAGTTAGACACACAACCCTACGGCTATTGTTTTCATTGTCAGTACAACTGGGACTTGATGTTACACATCTAGATGTCAAAACCGCATTTCTGAATGGTGATCTGGAGGAAACCATCTACATGCAGAAACCAGACTGTTATGAGGTTTCTGGTGGCTCTAACCAAGTGTTAAGACTTAAGAAGGCCATTTATGGCCTGAAGCAGGCCTCTAGAGCCTGGAATAAGAAGGTAGATAGTTGTTTGCTTGAAAATGGTTATTGTAAATCTAAGTTGGAACCTTGTATGTACACAAAAAATGTTGGCAAATACAAGACTATTATAGCATTATATGTAGATGATTTTTTCATATTTTCAAATAGTATGAATGAAAGTGAACATCTCAAGAATGTATTGTCAGGCCAATTTAAAATCAAGGACTTAGGTGAAGTAAAACAATGTCTAGGAATGAATGTTAAGTTTGATAAACAAGAGAATTCTGTAACCTTAAGTCAAGAAAATTACATAAATATATTGTTGCAAAAGTTTCACATGACTGAATGTAAAACTGTTAATACTCCAATAGAGTCGAAGTTAAATATCAGAAGTGATCAGAATGTGAATGATCAAATACCTTATCAGCAGCTTATAGGTAGCTTGATGTACTTATCTGTTTTAACTAGGCCAGACATTACATTTGCTGTGAGCTACCTGAGCCAGTTTAATAATTGTCACACAGATGAACACTGGGGATATGCTAAGCGGGTTCTGAAATATTTAAAAGGGACTATTAATTTTGGTATAAAGTATTGTATAAATGGAAATTCTGAAATAAAAGGTTTTGTTGATGCCGATTGGGCTAATGACACCTTAGATAGGCGGTCATATACCGGATTTTGTTTTGTGCTTGCTAATGGCATAATATCTTGGGAGTGCAAAAAACAAAAAACTGTTGCGCTGTCGAGCTGTGAAGCTGAATACATGGCTATATCAGAAGCCTGCAAAGAAGCCATTTATTTAAGAGCTTTGCAATTCGAAATTACTAATAAAATGTATATTGTAAATTTGTTTAATGACAATCAGAGCGCACAAAAGCTATCGACAAACCCTGTGCTTCATAAAAAATCCAAACACATTGATGTTAAATACCACTTCACTAGAGAATGTATTTCAAATAACATAGTAAGATTAAGGTACTTGTCAACAGCCAATATGCCTGCTGACTTATTAACAAAAGGTTTGTGCTCCAAGAGGCATTATTCTTTTATGGAGTTATTAGGTTTAGTGTTGATTTAAATTTAATTTTCTTATTGTGATTATTTGAGTGGGGGTGTTAGTTATGTACAAATAATCTTAGTATTATTGCACTAGATACTCCATGTATGATTAGACTCCGTGGTTAACTGGCTATATTGTCTAGGTATGTCAAGTCTATGAAAATAAAATTTAGTTCTGTTCAAACTGCGAATCAAGCGTTTTATTATAGGTTTGAACCTAGTTAATAAATCATGCTTATTTGTTCAAATGAAAACTTTTTATTTACACCTTTTGCTGTGGCTAGTGCTACTTTATTTCTTTTTGATTATTCTAACTATCTTCTTGTGCACAATTAAATGAAGTACTCCTCTAATTAGCTATTTTTTCCAGATGCCAGGACGAAACATCTACCGATAATGTTAAGTCGATAGACATAGTTAGTCTAACAATATACTAAAAATTCTGCACCAACTATGGACCCCGTTTCATGAAAAATAGGAAAGCATGGGATCTAAAATATCCGATGATGGTGTATAACATATTTCAAATATTGCTTAGTGTGTTTTTAGTTTATGAGGTCGGTGATAGTTTATGATAATATGTAAATGTGATACAAATAGATTAAATTGTTTATATGTATAGTGTACACAAGAAAGTACAATTGCAAGTGATACAGACAATTTTTTAAAGAATTTGACCCCTCTAAAGTAGGCAATTACATTCGAAAATATCAATTTTTAGTAGTTTACTTGATAGTGTCGTGGCACAAAATTTCTGACGAAAGTGCTAATTTTGTTTGACCACAAAACCTGTAAGCAAGCAACGAGTTATTAAACACTTGCAATTGCTATGCAGCTGTTTGATACATGATAATGTGTACTATTATAAATGTTATGAACAAAACTAGTAAAATCTAAGATAACCACAACGCCTGCTGGAATGTCAAAGTCATTTTGCGTGCATACTGTTAGATTTCGCGGACTGTACATATTCTCAAGAACGAATTTACTATTATTTTTTGTAAGGCGCTCTTTTTGGCGTACTTTTTAGTTTCTAAGTAAGATTTGTTGTGCACGATTATTTTATTTTCCAGGGACTAAACTATTTTTTAGCCGAGGACTACAGTTTTGTTTGCGATCCTATAGAAGAGACTGAGGACCCTCGTGTAACCAGAGTAAGCGACATATTGAAAAATAATAATTGTGGTGGGCAGAGAGTCGTGACATGCTGTTTTTTTTAAAAGAAAACAATATGTTGCACCATGTGTGATGCGATCACCGCACAACCACGACACGTTGATATTGCACAAGAGCCTGCAAAGAAAATATAGAAAAGAATTAGTACAATGCATGCCACAAATTACGCGAGCGAGACGCAGTTTGCGACACGACCATGCGCTTGTCGCATGACGAAAGTCGCATCGTTAAGGGTCGTGAACGAAGCGCATATGCCAAAGAGTTTTTATGTCTTCCATGGGCTTCTGATTTAGTTTAACATGCCGTCGAGAAATACATATTGCTCTTATGTTTGGTTTCCACTACTGCGATCTATGTGAATGGTTTCGTATCAAACAACTTATAATGATGTTATAGACAGCAGTTTCATCATAGTGGTACTTCTTCGGCAAGTTGACGGAACTCTTAGACACTATGTTCTTTGTGTTCAGAAAGATAAGCAGACGGATCTCAAGACTTCATTTGTATCATCACTCAATGGACGCCATCAGCACTTGGATGGCCAGTTAATATTTCCCAGGTAAGCTAAGTGATGGGCAGTGCTGTGAACAGTAGAGCGTTGATCTTCATGATGGGATCTATAATTCTGTATTTCTTATTTCTTTGTGTGTTGTTTATATTTGTGTGTACTTCACTTAAGAGTTTTAATTGCTCGAAATATTAAAATATTATAAACGTCACTCAGCTCTTTCTTTGGCTTACAAAGTTGCATGGTTCTTTTGGCGCTTGCATGACATTGCCAGGACGGCGCACGGTGTCGACGCTGTTTAAAAACAAAATCCGCATAAGACGATAACTGACCGTAAAATTGTCGTATTATTATTTATTTGCGATGTGTTTGCTCTTGACTCTAGTCTAGGTCAGAGATGACAGACAAAGTCGACGATAGTACGAGCTTACCCTGAAGCAGCCTGTCTTTAGTTTCGATGAAGGCAACACTGACAAAAGAAAATGTGCACGACGTACAAACAATCTGAATTCATGCAGGCGTTATTATTGCTATGGTAACACATTTAAACCATTTTATTTATAAAATTAAATTATTACCAATCAGATTTATTAAAACAAGATTTATAAACAGAATTATTCTTAGAATGTAAGATGTTGCCGGTCCATCCAATGGTGGTGTTGTTATTGACTATAGAAAACTATTGCAAGGATGAGTTAAATTCAAGATGGTACGTATAAGACCTCAAAGGACATGCATCAGAAGATTTGTAGTATCCACTTGTACTAATGATTATGGACAAAGATGTAGAAAATGCCTAGTCCCAACGATCTTTTATGATATACCATTCGATTTAGAAAATAGCTGTACCACAATAATGTCTTTTAAAAATAAAACTTGGAAGTTTTTTTTATCTTTTTTTGTCAAAACCTCGAGAATGGATATGCATAGATTACATTTATGTTTGTTTATTATTTTAGGTCATACTAGCTCGTCCCAACGATCTTTTATGATATACCATTCGATTTAGAAAATAGCTATACCACAATAATATATGTCGGAGTCGGATTATTAGTACGGACTATGAATCGAAAGCGCGCCACAAGTCAAGCGACCTACTTACCAGTCTACCCACACCTAAGCGCGCTTACTACAGAGTCGTGATGTTTCTGGCTCGCGGCGGGGAGGACAGTCTGAGTCTGACCACCGCGGAGTCAAGACGTCCCGAAACTGTAACCCGATTCATGGTGCCTAGTGTTATTGTGTTGGATTGTAATTTCAAGTAATTTGTTAGTTCGATAAAAGCAGTGTACAGTGTGTGTGTGTTTTCATTGCACGAAACCCATGTTCTGCCCACATGGTGAAAGTCTAAACGGAATAAAATCATCAGACTGCGACATATATATATATTATTTATTTGCTTCAGACACAACGATCCATAATTTAGTTAGTAAATACACTTAAAAATAATGTTAGTATGAAAGCAATAAAAAAAATAATTAGAGACAAATATACGCCACACAATACTATTATAACTAAGTTTTACACAAAATGAAATTTAAATTAAATTAATACAATAAATTTTCGTCAAATAAAATAATTATGCAATAAGGCCTGCAATGAAATTTAAATTAAAATGAGTTAATTTCAATAGGTACATAATCAATCACTAATTATAAAATAAAAATACGTTATACACAATCAACATTAAAAATTAATTAACCAATATTCAATAATAAAACTTTTAAATTCTGTGGTGCTTATTTCCACATTCACCTGCCCCAGGCACGATATACCGGTGCATGTAAAACCTGCCAGTGCTGCATGAAAGGTCCATCCAACCTGTTGGCGACCACAGTAAGAAGACTGTTGCTGCTGCCCCGCACTCTACTCGCTATCGAGGTCGCCCTCTTGCGCATGCTGGCATAAAAACAGTCAATGCGGACGCTTGCGAACATTCCCGATGCGCTGCAGAAGCGAGGCAGCCGCAGCAGAGCCCTTAGCGCGTTATTATATTGAACGCGGAGAGCGCTGTAGGACTTCTGCAAATATGACACCCAAAGACTACTCGTATAAAAAGATGTGCAGTAGGCTCGAAACAAGGTGATCTTCACCTCCTTGGAGCTACGAGCAAACCTCCGGGCTATCATATTCGCCCTCACCGACAACGCCCTCCTTTCTCGATCAATATCAGCGTCGTCAGTCAGGTCGGACGTCACAATATGGCCCAGATACTTAAAAGTATGTACCCGCTCCAAGGGCACCCCACATAGCCTTACTGGTGGAACCTCTGCCGGACACTTAGAACCCGCACTGAAAACCATAAGCTCGCTCTTTTCAACATTATATTTTAGGCCATGAATATGAGCGTACGTTTCGCAAATGCTTATTAGCTCTCTGAGTCCCCCTATTGACGCGCTCAGCAGCACCATATCATCAGCGTAGCTGATGTTGTTAAAGCAAACATCATCAACATGGCATCCAACATGGCGGCTGCTGAGCTCGGCAACAAGTCCATCGATATACAGATTGAAGAGCGTAGGTGAGCTCAATCCCCCCTGCCTCACCCCGCACTCCAACCTGTACGAGTCCGACAGAGCTCCCGACCATTTGACATTATTAACCTGGTTCCCGTACCAGTGATGGAAGATTTTAACAACTTCAGGCGGAACCTGCTTATCGAGCAACTTTTTCCACAGCACTTTGTACGAAACCAGGTCAAATGCCCTGGACAAATCGAGGAAGCAGGCGTAAACAGGCGTGCTCCGATCCGTGTAATATCTGACAGCATGCTTTAGGCTCAGTATAGCAGTATCTGTGGACAGTTTGGGCCTGAATCCAAACTGGTTATCGTGCAAAGTTATTGTATTGTTTAACTGAGCATTAAGGATGCTGTCAAATACCTTCGCGATGGTTGTCGCTAATGAGATCGGTCTGTAATTTGTTTTATCTGAAATATCACCTGTTTTATTTTTAACAATTGGTACTACGCCGTCCTCATCATCTCTTCCGGCAAGTACGAATGGTGAAGGCAGAACGTGAATAATGTCTTTTAAAAAGAAACTTGGAAGTTTATTTTTAACATTTTTTGTCAAAACCTCGAGAATGGATATGCATAGATTATATTTATGTTTGTTTATTATTTTAGGTCATACTAGCTCGTCTCGGCTTTGCCTGTGTGAACTGAAATGCTGTTTTTTATATTATTTATCCATACAATCAAGATTAAATTCTTAATCATGATAACAAAAATGATGATGATGATGTACAAAAATATTATTGGGTGGCCCCTGTAGGGTAAGAAGCCTCCATTGTTCTGGTATTTGCTCTGATTCTGCAATTCTGTTAAGGAATGTTGTCAAGTATGGGTTTAAAACCCGTGCTCCGATTTTTACTGTTTCATTTTTTAGAATATCTGCTCCTGGGCTTTTCGGTTTTCAGTGGTTTTATGGGTCTCTATACTTCCATTTCGGTTATTGGATCTATTGTTTCTTGGGTTTCTTCTTAGTGTTCTATTTTTTTGTATTTGTTTTCATTTATGACTAATTCTTTTTCTTGTGTTTTTTTTTTTATAGATGTATTTGTAGAAATCAGTGGCGCAATGTCTTTACTGCTTTTTGTTTCATTCTGACCGTCCTTTAGGTTCTGAATCAATGTCTCGTGTGTTGACAGTTCCTTGCTGGCTCGCTTTGAGCTTCGAATGTTGTGAGGTTTTTTGTAGATTATTTTTCTATAAGTGTTGTAGTCTTCTTTGATACCTTTTTTTGTAATTCCAAATAATTGTCAACTCGTGTTTCTCTTCCTTTGTTTTGTTTTTTATAGTTTCCCACGCCTGACTATTAGGTCCAACGTTTCAGTATTCAGTATTTTGTTTGTAGGTTTTTGTTTTCCTTTTTTTACCTGTTTGTTATTACCTGTTCTAGTTTGTTGCTCATAGTTTGTATACCATTTTTGGTGTTTTAAGTTTTCGTCGAGTGTTTTAGAGTACTTTTCTAGGTTTTTAATGTATGTTTCTCTTTCATAGTAGGCCTGTTGAAGGTTTGAAAGAAGTTTTGTTTTTTTTTTGAAGTTTTTTTAAACGTAAAGGACTTAACTTGTTCTTTACGTTTAAAAAAACAAATAACTTAATTTATCATTTAATATTAATCTTTGTCTCATGAAATGATATATAATAAATATTTTAATGATTGTAATCATTTACAATAATTAAAATGAAACGAAATGTTCAAAATGGCCCCCATTCGCAGCTATACACGCTCTGCAACGTCGAATAAACGACCGTTTAAGTCGTCGGGCAAACCCGCTTTCGCTGATTTCTCTAGCTGCTGCCTGGATTCTAGTCCTGAATTGGTCAATACTTGTGATTTCTTTGCTATAGACTTTTTTTTTTAGGCAACCCCAATAAAAGAAATCTAGGGGATTTAGATCTGGCAAGCGTGGTGGCCACAATATTGGACCTAAGCGCCCAATCCACCTATTTGGATACGCTGTATCAAGGTGCTCTCGTACTCTAACAGCATAGTGAGCGAGACAGCCATCGTTCTGCAGCCACGTGTCTTCTTGGACTTCAGGAACGACACCTTCCAGAAGCAAGGGCAAGTCGATACACTATATACAGGGTGTGGCACCCTGTATATAGTTTGTACTCGTTAGCATATTGTTTAAAGCGTTCTCCCTTACTGTTTCTTTTCCCATATCCATATTTCCCCATTATCATGTTTTCTTCTGGTGTTGGTTGCTCGATTTTTGCAATGCTGTTTCGCAACTTAAAATGTTATTAGCATTGCGCAATAGTCAGCCTTTGTGTAAAATATGTGTTTAATTATAGGTAGTGATTAGCGGTGAGTGTACTCTTGTTTTTAATGAAAAAGTACCCACAAACTATTTTTATTTTTTAAGTAATTATTGTTGTTATTTCTACCAGTAACAGGAACAATAAACAATGGATTGATAGTAAATTGAAGTGTATGATAAAAGTAAAAGACAGATTATTTGCAGAATGGAGTAATGAGTCGAAGAATATGCTGAAGAGACCCCCACCCATATCTAGACACGCGGTAGCATGGCCAGCCAAGGTCAAGCAAAGAAGGAACTAGTGACGCAGCAGCTTTGTGTATATTACACGGCCCAATGTAGTCACTTTTTACTCCTTAATACCTCAAGATCGGATTAACGTAAACACATGAAATTTAGCTTATTTTTATTTAAATCAAAGTGTTGATTAGCTAGAATCCAGAATTTCATACATGTAGCTCAAACGATTCTTGAAAATTATCGTCTAAAAATCGGCATTTTTATCACTGACTGACGTATAGAAACCCACTTCCAGATGACCTAGAAAGTTGAAATTTGGCGTCCAGAGTAATTATGTGTGTACAAAAGGAAAGATAAGAAAATAACAATTTTATAAAAAAAAAACGGGTTGCACTTCGAGTGTGTTAGTTAGTTACCCGGAGTAAAGTAAAGTAGTAGTAGTAAAGTAAAGTAAAAAAGGTAAAGAAGTAAAAACTTAAATATTAACGTTGTGCATTTTTGATATTTTGGAATGGTTAGAGAATAATTTTGTACGAATCGCTTAAATGATCAGTACAAAAACACCATCATTTATGTAGTAAAATACAATATTAATTTGTCGGCGCCTTTGCAAAAAGGCTTCATTATGATTCACGTTGCAAACTAAACTATGAAAATAGACGAGAGAGAAGCGGTCTACAATTCTCTCTGGCGGAACGTCACATCGGTGCGGGCAGTCATATTGACTTGGGTAGTTGCCAAGGAAGGTGGCGCGTAACGAGACGTTGACGGATCGCTGACGTCTGTTTTCTTAATCTAATTAAATCTGGTGCCACATATCATAAGTAATTCCGATGTTGCGGGCTCAGCCTTTAAATCTATTGCGCTATCGTACAAAAACAATCCGTCTTACGAATTTCACCTCTTTGGAGAAACCGAAGGTTTTGTTTGTGCATACCCAAACTCGATGACAGATGTCATAAAGTACCATAACCAAACTGGGTATCGGAGCACGGTAAGGACTATACTTGCTTGCAGCGTTAAAACCGTTAACAACTTTCTATTCCTTTGTCCCTTTATTTGTTTTATTCCTATTGGTCGAAAAACGGTGGTCAAACATCTGGGATCATTAACAGAGGAATAAAATTTCCATTGAGGCCAGCTATTTTGGAAATTCATATTTTGTTTTGTAGATAGTTCTCATAAATACAAGGGTTTTCACAAATTATCAAACCGCAAAACTTCACGGTTAACATATATAATTGTTTAAAGTTTCCATACCAATTGGAATCCAAAATATCACGCCATTTGCAATTTTTAGGTTAGATAAACTGTCATGGTAGACGTTAAAGTTGACATTTCACATTCCGTTGACAGTAGAGGTATTTTAAAAACCTTTATTTATTTTTTATTACATATGAGATTTTGCCCCCGACGCCCGGGGCGTCTCCCGCGGTGGCTGGGACGTGAGGTTCTCTCCCTCTCACGTTCCGCCACCTCCGTCGCTAGCATGACTGCTTCGCAGAAGGAGGCGATGGCTTCCCATTCCCTCTCGCTCCGGACCATGGATTGAACCAGGGCCGGATTCGAGAGGTCGCCGCCGCCAATCGCCGCTACGAGGACACTGCGGTGCTCAGCCCAAGCGGGGCAGAGCTCCACGGTGCCCTCCACCGTGTCCTCCGGCCGATCCTCGTAGTGGTAACACCCGGGCGTTTCCTCCCGCCCGATTTCGGTGCAGGAGCCTCCCGAAACAGCCGTGTCCGGTAAGGACCTGGGTCAGGCAGAAGGTGAGGGCGCCGTGGCGCCTCTCCAGCCACTCCTCAAAGAGGGGACTTATCGCTACTATTGTGCCCTGCACGGGGTTGCAGGTCTGTTCGCTGAGCGACAATTTGCCGCGCCAGCGGAGTTTCACCCCGGCGTAGTGCCTTCCGCGCGCCATTCGTGCAGGAACGCGAGGATTATCGCCTCCAGATCCCATGGCGGCAATCCGGCCAAGAGGCTCGCCGCCTCGCCGGAGATCGTGCGGTACCCCCGGATCAGCCTTACGGCTACCACCTTCTGGGACGCGTTCAGGTAATGGGCGGCTCGCCGCCTCAAAGAACGCGCCCACACCGGGGCCCCGCAAAGGGCCATGGACCGCACGACCCCCGCGTAGAGCCTCCGACAGGAGGCATTTGGACTTCCACTGGCTGTCGAGGACAAGCCCTAGGTACTTCATTGTCGACTCGACGCCGATGGGAACCCCTCCTACCGTCAGTATGGATCCCGACGCGCGGTGGCGCATTCCGAGGCCCATGAAAGCACATGGACTTGTGCAATGCCACCTCGAGACCCAGTTGCCGGATTCTCTCCACGACTATCGCAACCCCGCGTGTCATATGCATGTTCGGCCGCTGCCTCATGCGACCTCCCTTGTGCCAGCACCAGCGAGTCGTCAGCGTAACAAACTACGCTGAAACCGCTAGGGAGGTCGGCGCGCAGCTCCCAGTCGTAGCCGATGTTCCACAAGGGCGGCCCCAGAACCGATCCCGGCGGAACACCGCACGGCACCTCTCACCGGTTCCATTCTCCGGTGCGACCGGGGCAGAGTTTTTATGTCCTGGCTGGAGGCCTTACACTCAAGGCACCCACCGGATAGTCTTGTTAAGCAGACGAAAACCTCGTAGGTTGAACTACGAGAAGCCATTCACAAAAAAAATAAGACGAATGTGACAAAATTATGAGGACTATGAATTTACCATTTGGTTAAGGAATCCTGCTACTTTTGATTTGGGATATTTGAATGTCATTGTATAATAACGAAATATATCATAATCAATATAAAAATAAATTAAACGAAACAGGAAAATGAAACAAGGCAAAAATTAACATATTAATACAAATATTAAAAATATAATATTACAAATGTTAAACTATTTATGGCTAACTAGACAAAAAACCTAAGTTCAAGGTTTGTTGGTAAGATGCTAGACTGGTTCAATATAAATGTACTTTAAATTCTATTTCCAATTATAATGGTTTTTATAGTAGTTTTTAAGTACCTTTGGCATTTTTAACAACAAATCTAAACTAATTGATAAATCCTGTGATTTCCGAAATTCACTAATTGAACTAATTACTTCATAGTTGACTAATTTTGTTGTTTGATTATTCATTATCAGCATAATTGATCCGTAACTCAAGGTGCACACAACAAGCCAAAAGTACCACGGAACGGAGTGTCAACCTTTTTACAAAATACGTTATTTCTAATATGCAACTGCATAATAATAATATTATCTTGCTTTTTAATGGTTTCAATTATCCCGGCTGATCTCTGGTAGTTTTCTTGCGACTCAACGATTTAGTACAACTGCAGTTTGGGGTTCTAAGATGTATTACTGGAAAATCTCATAGAATCAACAACAATATCAATACCGGTATTTTACACGAAGCGACTGCCTATCTGACCTCCACAACTCGGTTAGTGGATACCACACTTATATAACACCTGATTGTTGAGAGATGTTGCTTATTCCATTCAATTGCATTTTCTTTGCACTCTCCAGGGGTTTGTCTCCACCGATCTCGGGATCCATTTCCAACATGAACATAATTCACATTTGTATCCAACGAACCCTTCAGGGGTTCGGTGGATACAAATGTGAATTATGTGCTTACTAGAAAAAAGTATAATAGATTTGAAATAGAAAGTAATCACGATAGGTGGTCTCTCCACAGGCATGATTTTATTAGACATAGAAAAAGCTTTTGATTCCGTTTGGCATGATGGTCTGTTGCACAAATTAATTAAATTAGAAGTTCCTCTATGTCTAGTAAAACTCATCCAGAACTACTTACGAGATCGATCGTTCTCCGTCTATATAGGCAAATATCATTCTGATCCTAAGACCATTCCAGCCGGTGTGCCTCAAGGCTCGCTCGTAGGCCCATACGTCTTCATACTGTTCCTGAATGACATACCTAAACAGGCTCACACACATCTCGCCATCTACGCTGACGATACAGCAACATTCGCGACACACAAAGACATTGATGTGGTAACTGGACGATTACAATATTCACTGGATCTACTCAGTAAATATTTTAAAACCTGGAAACTTAAAGTTAACTCAACGAAAACTGAAGGCATTCTGTTTACCAGGAAACGCGCACTTCCCACCAAACTTGTAAAAATTGACGACTTCCAGATTACATGGCGTGATTCGGTTAAATATTTAGGTATTATATTAGACAAGACACTCAATTGGAATAAGAACACTGAACTAACCATAAGCAAAGGTGCAAAAGCCCTAAACTCATTATAACCAATTTTGAATCGCAAGTCTGTTCTTAGTTCCTCAACCAAATTGCTCATCTATTCTACACTTGTTAGACCCTGCCTAACTTACGCGGCACCTGTTTGGTCTAGTCTAACTGAAACAAAATATAACAAACTGCAAATCATACAAAATAAAGCCCTCAAACTATCGTATAACACACCATTTCGCACCAACCTTAAAACATTACACAACCGTTTAAAGTACCCATTTATAAAAGATTTCATTTTAAAAACTTCACGTAATTTTTATTTGTATAAAAATCCAGCACACCGTAACATCTTAATATCGTCAATTGGTAAGAGTAGACTCAGTACATTACCGTACGCCCATACGTACAATCGATACCGACTGCCACATCACTATTTCCTCCGTGACGCATCATGACGATAGCTCGCTTACTAGCCGACGCCGCTCGTACGGCCGTAGAATATGAGATCTTTTTGGGAACTACCCGCTACCTACTTTATATTAGAATAACATAATTATGATATTATCGTACATTTTGTACAACAAAACATTCTTAACTTATGTGGGTCCATACTAAGACTTGCACATACCCCGTAGCTGTACATTTAGTATTAATTAAGTTTTATCATTGTAAAATAATATTTAGTAGCAATATGTTTTAATGTTTATAAAGGCGATAACTGCCTGTGTAACGTTATAAATTGTGATTTGTGTACAAATAGAATAAGATCATTTGTAAACTGTTTATAAACCACACGTAATAATAAAGACCTTGAAAAATCAATCAAATCAATCACGATAGGAAATAAAACCAGTTTAAAAAAATATGATACATTATATCTTGTCTGTGTAGACCGCGATCAGTTCATGCCTCAAAGGCATCGCAATCGACAAGCCTTACCACTCGAGCCTAGTCAGGCAGTGTCACCGATGCCAGCTTGTCTCCCTGTGACACAACAACAACAATGGTGGTGATAAGTTAAAAATTATTCTCAAGTCCCAACTTTAGTTAGGCGATGTCCTCCGCAACCTTAATCTCGACTTCAATCGATTCCAATGGCTATACGAGATTAACTTGCTCCAAACCCCGATCCCTTAAATTAGGGTTCTATAATTCCAATGGCATTAGAGGCCAGCGTAATTTGAGATTGCCACTTTCCTCCGCGACTATCAAATTTATATCCTCCTCATACAAGAAACTTTCCTCAAGCCTAGCCACCGCGATCCGAGAATTGCCAACCTTAGCATAGTTCGTAACGATCGGTCACGCTGTCACAAGGGCGGTACTCTAATTTATTATGGAAAGAAACTGCACTGCATCCTCTTAGTCCCATGGAGTTTCTTCTGCAGTGAGAGAGAAAGAATATTTAGGCCCAAAAACGTTGCTTTCGATCAATGACAGGTCTTAAAACTACAGAAAGCTGTCAACCTGTTTTTAAATCTCCAAGAATACTAACATTACAATCTTTGTATATACTAGAAGTTGCTCTTTTCGTTAGAATGAACAAGCACCTATTTACGTCAGTAGTGGATAAAAGACAACGCTCAGGACCAGTAAGGTCACAATATAGAGATCAACTTTACACACGCGGTTACCAAACGTCTTTTCCTAATAAAAACAATATTTTAACCGTGGGTCCTATTATATATAATAAATTTTAATTGTATCGGTAGTTTATTATATATATTAGGACCCATGTATATGACCCACAATTAAATGAGTTACCCACAGTAATACCTCAGTGTTACCCACAAAAGTATAAAAAAGCTAACAAAACTGCTACTGGACAAGAGATACTACGTAATTAAAAATTTTGTTTATGACAAGACTGTTTTGTATTTCTATCTTTTCTTTTATTGCAATGCTAATGTTTTTTTCCATTTGATTGACATTTGTAGTTGAATATATTAATAGAATTTTCTGACATTTAAAACCTAATTTGTAGAGTTAAATTAATTAAGTTTTTTTTATTTATTTTATTAACATTTGTACCTATTTGATTTTTCTGATATTGGCATTTGTGTATTATTTTTCTGCCATATTCTAATTTGTTGACAATTGATAATTTTGCATGCCGTAAGGCAAAATGTATCGGGATGCTCATCAACATGACCACCATATTCTGTATACCTACATTATTGGCAAATAAACGATTTCTATTTTTATTTCTCGAGACTTCAGTCTGTCGTCTTGGCATGACCGGTCATCATCGGATCACTATCGCCTCTCCGTACATCTCTCCCGGCGGTTCGACCGAGGAGCACACTCTTCTCACAAGGACCTCACCGTCCTCTTCGGCCTTGACCTCAACGCCAAACACGCCGCATTGAAAAGCAATACGACATCTGCCACAGGAAATACGTAAACAACCTGGGCGAGTCCCTCAACTTTGATCCCATCGCTCCTATGGAGCACACTCACTATCCCCACGACCCCAACCAACGTCCGGACGTACTCGAAATAGTGCTGCTCAATAATCTCAACCTTAAGTTACATTCCATCGAGACTTTACATGAGCTTAACTCAGACCATCGACCAGTGGTCATGCACTTAGTTCCTCGCTCGGATCCTTCTGCCCCCAGCCAGCCCCTGCCGACCCATGTGATAACCGACTGGAGGAAAGTCAGCACAAAGCTGAAATCCACCACGTCGCCGCACCTGGAAGCCATCCCCGAACACATAGTCTTAGTCGCAGACACAACAGCCGCCATCAACTCGTTTACAGAACACGTGCAGTCCGTACTGAAGGATTGTTCACGGGAAGTCTTGGGAATTAGCGATCATCGCTGGGTACTACCCGCTGACGTACATGAATTGATAACCGAGAAGAACGCGGCCATCCGTACCTACAGGAACTTCAGCAACTCGAGCTGTAAAAACGCACTAGTGAGCATCGTTCTGATCAATTGGCCAAGACACTAAGCGAACTCAAGCCTACTCACCTCTCTCTCTGGCAGCTGCAACGTAAGTTACGTGCCATCTATGAGGCTTCGATGTCTCCCCTCACTCGACCCGGTAAGAGCGTTGCATTCGACGACTCTGAAAAGGCCGAATGCCTGGCCGACAGCCTGGAGCCAGCTTTCAACCAGTAGACAAGCGACATCTCGATAAGATGAACGCATTCGTCGAACGTAAAGCAGCCATCCACCCTGTAGAAAACCCTGATAATCCTCTGCCTCCGGTCTCGGCCTTCTCGTGCTCATCCTACAAAACTTTCTGTCGGATCGCACCTTCCGCTTTCGCATCGGGAATGCACTGTCTTCTCCTCACCCCATTCGAGCCGGAGTCCCTCAGGACTCCGTCGTCTCTCCTCTAACCTTTACTTTGTTCACCAGCAATATCTCCAAGAGCAAGACGGTTCAGTTAGCCTTGTTCGCGGACGACATGGCATTTTTTACACTGACCGCAGTGAAGCTTTCTACCGCACCCTGCAAACCTCAGCCAACGTCTTAGGTGCTTGGAAATGGAGAATCGAGGTGAACACTAAATTAAACAATTAACACAGATGTTGTCATCAGAGTGCTGTAACTATTCTGAACAATTAATGAACGGTGCAATGATTTGAAAACTAGTGTAAAACATCTGAATAAAAAGAATGGAAAAGATAAAATTGGGAATAGTTAGAGACGACCACACATTTGTGTCGTTTATGAGCTACAAAGAAACTAGAGCCAAACTTATTTATCTTCAACGTAATCCTTAATTTTGTAATATGCTTTTTTAATTAGGACACGTTTGATGCAATTTTTAAACTTTCTTTCAATCAGTTCCGTAACTGACTTTGGCAACATAGTATAAAAGCGAAGACTGTTTATAAGAAATGACTTGCTAGTTTTTGTTAATCTAAATTTAGGTATTACAATTTCGTGTTTACTGCATGTTTATATTATGGAAGTCGCTTCTAATTTTGAAAAGCCCTCGGTTTTTGCGGACATATAAAATACATTCTAAGATAAAAAGTGAAGGCAGAGTCATGAATTTTTCTCTGAGGGACTCGCGATGACCCATTTTATAGATCGCGCGGACTGCCCTCTTTTGCAATATAAAAATTGAATCAACGTCTGCTGCCGATCCCCACAGCAGAATGCCATAAGACATAATACTATGGAAATAAGCGTAGTAAATTAACCTAGCTGTGTCTACATCAGTTAACTGCCTTATTTTCCTAACTGCATAGGCAGCTGAGCTTAACCTCCCCGAAAGAGTTGTAATGTGCGCGCCCCACTGCAGTTTTGAATCGATAGTAATCCCTAAGAACACAGTTTCCGCGATAACATCAAGTTTTTTGCCGTCAAGATTTAGATTAAGAGCGTTTATAACCTCCGGCATTTCATACAAACTTTCAAGTCGTTATTTTTCGAAATGACTGAACAGATTTTAATGAAACTTGCTACGCACAAGCAGTATACATAGGTCTAAAAAGTTACTACAAAACTTTTACGAAAAATAATGTTACAGTTAAATTAGACCGATTTTTAATTATCTATAAAAACAGAAATTTCCAATTATCTTCATTTTTAAAAGACATTTCGAAAATGTTTTTAGTTACTTTTTAGACCTATGTATACTGCTTATGCGTAGGAAGTTTCATTAAAATCTGTTCAGTCGTTTCGGAAAATAACGACTTGAAAGTTTGTATGAAATGCCGTAGGGTATAAACGCTCTTAAGGTCACGTTGTGTTACATTTGGTATAGAGAACTTTAGACATATTGTTTTGTTCGTATTCAGTAAAAGATTGTTAGCTGCGAACCATTTCGAGTGAACAGTTAGACTTTCGTTGACATGTATGACTTCCGAATCTTTTCTTTGAATTTTAGAAATTAGCGAAGTGTCATCAGCAAATAGAATTATATCCGATAATTTGGCCATCATTTAGGGGAGATCATTAATATAAATAAGAAATAGGAAAGGGCCAAGAATTGAACCTTGGGGTACGCCCATCTTGACTAAAGACCCGGAGGATGTCGCCCCATTTACATTTAGATCCCCATCCAGACTCCCTATGCGACGTGGGAATTGAACTCAGGACTTCATGCTCTGCAGCTGCGCTTGCTACCACTGGACCAACGAGGCAGTCATTGTACTAAAGTAAGTACTAAGTAGTAATAAAGTAAGTTCTAGAATATAAAGTCAAGGTACTATAATTTCTGCAAGCATCTATACGGAAGTGAAAAACCATAACCGTTGCGCATTACCATTGCACAGGTGTTGATGTCATGATCACTGTAATTTCATGAAAAATTGTCGAATTATGGACGATGAGAATTTTTTTTACTAAGAAAATGGTGGATCATCATCATTTATCTCAAATGTCTTGCAAATTAACAGTTGTCGCACTACACTGCGGTAAAAACAATAATTTTGTCAAATACACAGTAGCTGAGAATGCTAATGGCATATTAAGATGTAAAGTTAGTCAGTTTGAAAATATTAAGAGATAGGTAATCTCCAGATCTAAACATCTGATTTAAAAAGCTGTTCCTCTGTTCGAAATTTATACTATTGCCGAGTGCCGTAAGATACGTTTCTTGCACGTGAACGAATCGGCCAGTACCTGCTAAAGAATATGTGAATTATACAAATATACAAATCGTTTTAGAATTACATAGAAACCAATGGTACGTTTGGGTTATTATTCTGCAGCAGCTTGCAATGTGTAGTCGCTTTTAGAGTTGTTTATTTTTCGCAAGTGATTGTTTTATATATCTTAGAATTATGTAAATTTGTCAAAAAACACCCAGATTTTACACAACTCGAAGAAACACAAACAAGATACACTTTCAGACACAACAAAAACAAAATAAACAACGCGCCATCCCGAATCAAAATGCACTCAACCAGTCCTTTAGACATACTTTCCACAAAAATTTACAATAAATTGCCAAATGACATTAGAGAAGTTTCCAAAACAAATATATTTTTTTTACTAGCTGTCCCACGCAATTTCGTCTGCGTCACATTTTCCCCGTTTTCGCAACATTTTTCTTTGCTGCTCCGCTCCTATTTGTCGTAGCTTGATGATATATAGCCTTCCACGATAAATGGGTTATCTAACACTGAAATATTTTTTCAAATCGGATCAGTAGTTCCTGAGAATAGCGCGTTCAAGCTAACAAATTATCTAACAAACTCTTTAGCTTTATAGGTAATATTAGTATAGATATTCATTGAAATCGAATGATGCAAAGGGCAATTTTGTTTTAAATTTAAAGGGACGCCAGGACAGTCCACAATATCATTTGGATCCATAGTTGATTTTACTAGGACGTGGGTTATTGGGCGAGGAGAATTAAACAATGTATATCACACAAACTATAATCTGGAGTTTATTACACAATTACTAGGCACACTGAATCACAAGACACTCCACCAAAAACGTAGCGCGTATTCGAGGTGTGAACGGATTGCCGCTCTGACCCGAACTGAGCCGTCGCACCGTTCTTCCCCTACCACTAGCTCTTGGTGTTGCGTCAGAGTGAATGACAACCGATGAACCGATTACTTCAACAGATGGCGCTTGGCATATCCGGTTGACATTCACTCTTAAATAATCTTCAAATAATTAAACGCGCCGTCACGGCCAGACTGACGTTAGCACGTCCTCGTGCTGCACCATTTCTTTTGGCGTTGAGTTACTCTGTAACAATAGAAGAATAAAACCAGCTGGGATTACCACTTTCAGTTCGCTCGTCCTATCCTGACATGATAGGTACACTATCCCTGTCTTTGGAATTTAGGAACGCACGCAAAAGCACATACGCAAAGTGATTACGTTTGACCTCATGCAAACTAACACTGGCTATGGCGTCCCTTCGACCAGCCAACATCTCCTATGATGACTTGGACCGGACAACCTAGCCCTCGACTTGTCATCTCATATGACGACACCTAACTCAGAGAGACAGCGTCCCTTCGACCAGTCGTCATCTCATATGACGACATGGACCGGACAACTGGCTCTCTACCTGTCATCTCATATGACGACACCCAGCTCAGAGAGTGACAGCGTCCCTTCGACCAGTCGTCATCTCATATGACGACATGGACCGGACAACTGGCTCTCTACCTGTCATCTCATATGACGACACCCAGCTCAGAGAGTGACAGCGTCCCTTCGACCAGTCGTCATCTCATATGACGACATGGACCGGACAACTGGCTCTCTACCTGTCATCTCATATGACGACACCCAGCTCAGAGAGTGACAGCGTCCCTTCGACCAGTCGTCATCTCATATGACAACATCTAAGACAGTCACGACTGCCTTGCCTCGATTGAACCGTTCTACTTCTGCTGAAGCTGCTTTCGCAATGTTATCAGAGGCATTACGTCTGATGGTGTCTAAGTCTGATCGGGGTTCGGGTTCGGAATCTAACACAATTTTTGACATACCTAACGATTGAGCTTTTATCCCAAACATTAGTTCAGTGGGTGAATATCCGGTTACCCTAGACCGTGTACAATTTAGAGCTAGCTGCACGTCTAGAAGTTCATCTCGCCAAGTTTTATTAGGGTCGTTCTCAATTATAGTGAGAATGCTTTTCAGGGTGCGCATTACCCGTTCTACCTGGCCATTTGCTCTACTAGATCCTGTTGCGATGAGATGAAGGTCCATGGAATGGTCCCTACAAAATTCTCTAAACTCGGCGCTTATATAGCATCTCCCTTGGTCAGCTATGACGCGTTTCGGTGCTCTAAAAAGGCAAACCGCTTTTTTTAGAGCCTTAATAGCACTTGCTGAATCTAACGAGGGGGTATATTCAAGGAGAACATATTTGGTGAAGGAATCGATAATTACCCAGGAATATTCTTTGCGATCGCTTTTTCCACTAAGTTTACCCGTGATATCAATGTGTATGGTATGCCAAGGAGTGGAAATCTTAGGAATCGGATGAAGTCTTATCTGGGTAGCACCTGACGGACCTTTCGAAGCTTTGCATACTATACAAGAATCTACAAATTTGCGCACTTGTTTTGACATTTGTGGGAACCAATACTGCTCGTATAGTTTGTCTAGAGTCTTTTCAGCGCCGAGGTGCTTAATCTCTGTATGGACGTGGTTGATTAAAGTCCAAGTGAGGGAGCGCGGTACAACGGGGAGCCAATAGCTACTTTTGTTACGCTCAATTTTCCTATAAAGTATCCCTTTTCGAACATTTTGTTTGGGCAACAGCTTCAGGAAGTTCTTTGGTGGTGTGTTTGTTAACTAAGTCCTGTATTTCGCTATCTCTCTTTTGTTCAACTGTCAGCCAACCCTGATGAAGTTCAACAAATTGGACAGACTTGTTTCTTTTGGGCAGATTGACATCGGGATAGTTTGCAGCAGGTTCGTCGAGTGGATTTCTGGAGAGAAAATCGGCATGTTCCATGCTACTCCCTTGCTTGTGGACAATGTCGAAGTCGTAAGCTTGGAGGAAGGCCCACCATCGGTGGACACGGGTGTAAGGTCGGTTTTAGATTTGGACGCCTTAAGAGAATTACAGTCCGTGAAAACTGTGAAGTGCTGTCCATACAGATAGTGTCTGAAATGCTCGACCACTCGGACCACCGCCAAGGTTTCAAGTTCGTAGGAATGATAACGAGACTCAGTTTTGGCTGTCCGACGGCTAAAGTAGGATATCACATGTGGCAGATTATTACGACGCTGAACTAGTATTGCACCATACCCTTCTGAGCTCGCGTCTGTATGAAGCTCTACTGGGGATTTGGGATCAAAGATCGTCAAGACTGGCTCTGATGTCAATATGCTAACTATGGTTTTATGGATCTCACTTTGTTGACTCGTCCATGTTATCGGACCTTTTAGTTTTGTTAGGGGGTATAGAGGACCTACTAAGCGGGTATAATTTGGAATAAAACGCCGAAAATAAGATGAGAGACCTAAAAATTGACGAACTTGACTGGCTGTTCGCGGGGCAGGTGCGTCTGTCAGTGCTTGTATCTTTCTAGGATTTGGAGTTACTTGACCTGCTTTCACGACATAACCTAGGAAATCTACTTCGTTTTTCATGAATTTACATTTATGAATGTTTAAAGAAAAACCCGATTCAGATAAGGCTTTTAGTGTAAGGTCTAAGCGCTCAAGGCCTCGCGTGACGTCATCAGAATAACAGAGGACGTCATCCATATAGGCTAATGCCACCGTATCTTTGAGCGAACCTAGAGCTTTGTTAATACACCTTTGGTAGACCGACGCCGCGTTTCGTAGGCCAAAGGGCATGGCAAGGAACTCATATTGCCCCTCAGGGGTCACGAAAGCTGTACGAGCGATGCTATCGCCCTCGGGATCTATCAGAATCTGGTGGTAGCCTGATGCCATGTCCAATGACGAAAAATAACAAGCGCCATGAAGTCGATCTATTTGCTCATCAATAATCGGTAACGGGTAATGTTCTGGCCGGGTATTAGCATTGAGCTCGCGATAGTCTACACACATTCTATCAGAGTTGTCTTTCTTCTTAACGAGAAGTATTGGACTGGCAAAGGGTGAGGTGCTCTCGCGAATGACTCCCGCATCTAAAAGATGATTTATTTTATCTCTAACTATCTCTTTTTCTGCCGGTGACAGCCTATAAGGACGTCGCTGTACAGTTTTATTTGGGTCAATTAACTCTAAGCGCATGAAACCTGTAGAAACGCGACGTGTTGGTATGCCTTCTATAAAGAATTCGCGGTACTTTTGTAATATGTTGACGAGGGCTACCCTATGCTCACCTTGTAAATCTGTATCAATGTTAGTAAAATCATAATGACTGGATTTCTCTACAATGCCAACTTCCCTACGTAACGAGAAATGAATGCGTTCGTTACTAATTTCGACATTAACACACTTGTCCAAAATATCCCTGCCTATAATAACCGGTTCACTAATAGCAGCGTTGGGAACTACATGAACTAATAGATCTAATTGAATGCCTTCAACATTGATGGGGCTAAGTATTTGCGAGTCACACCTCACCACATTATTATCTCCAATACCCGTGAGATATACAAGTTCGTTACGTATTGTACCCGGTAGCCTGCTAGCCAACTCGGAAGTCACCAACGAACAGGCGGAACCACTATCGAAAAGAAAGGAAACGAGCTCACCCGCGGACGTAGTAAAGGTGCCGGTTGCCGGCCTTCGCTCGCACAGGTGGACCTCCCTGACAGGCGGTTTCTCGTTGCTCCCTTTGCGGTCTGGACACGCTGAGGCGACGTGCCCTTGTTGACCACAAACGTAACAAATCGCAGGGCGCGGTTGGACTTGCGTCTTCATAGGCTGTTCAGCTGTCTTCGTAGTTGCTCTTGCTACAGGCTCTTCGCGGCGTTTGCGACAGTCCACGGCTCGATGACCCGATACGCCACACCGATGACAAGTTCCAGTAAAGCGTGGTTCATTGTAACGGCTTCTTTTCACTTCGGTCTCGTTACTCTCTTGTCCTTCGTATTTTCGTTTCGATGAAATACCGTTGAGAACCCGTAACAACTGAGCTCTGGTAGATACATTACAAGATTGCAGCTCTCGTCGTATAATACCATCTTTTTGGCATAGTACAGAAGCTACGAAACCCGTGATGACATCTTCTGACATTTCGGTGCGAGGGATACGCTCTATCATGCTCCAAACGCGTGTTGCAGCTTCACTCGCAGTTTCTTTCGTACAGAGTTGGAATCTTAATATCTCGTCGAAGTAGTCTTGCGGTAGCATCGGTTTTGCAAATTTTGCTAAAAGCAATTCTTTTATGGTCATCCATGTTAACTGTGAAGTTTGTAATTTGGTTAAACACGTGGCGGCCCGTCCTCTCAGAGCGTGTGTTAGCGCTAGCAAAAGTTCCGCACCATCTAGTTTCCTACTATTCACTACTATTTCTGTAATTCTGCACCAACCTTCTATGTCCGCATCTTTTTCATCCGGGTCAAACCGCACTAGTTGTGTTGTCATGCGGTTTGTATCTTCAGTGGGCGGCGGTGTCTTCAAGAGGCGAGATAATAAGGCTTCCATGTTGCGCAGCAAATTGTGCGCCGGTGCCACGTGCGCATCTTCTCCTTGTGAATGCCCTTCGCATCCCACTTCTGATAAAGGGACGCCAGGACAGTCCACAATATCATTTGGATCCATAGTTGATTTTACTAGGACGTGGGTTATTGGGCGAGGAGAATTAAACAATGTATATCACACAAACTATAATCTGGAGTTTATTACACAATTACTAGGCACACTGAATCACAAGACACTCCACCAAAAACGTAGCGCGTATTCGAGGTGTGAACGGATTGCCGCTCCGACCCGAACTGAGCCGTCGCACCGTTCTTCCCCTACCACTAGCTCTTGGTGTTGCGTCAGAGTGAATGACAACCGATGAACCGATTACTTCAACAGATGGCGCTTGGCATATCCGGTTGACATTCACTCTTAAATAATCTTCAAATAATTAAACGCGCCGTCAAATTAAATATTTGTAATTGATAACGTATTTATTTGGATATAAGAAATAATATAATGTTTATAAAAAATTGTGCGCGAAGTCCCTCCGCGCGGAAGAAGTGAAACGTCGTCGTCAACGGAAATGAGTGCTTTTATACCCCCTCCATGGTAGTGTTAAACGTTTAACGCAACTTTGATCACCCATGCACATACTGACCTCGGCTACCGTCGCTTAACCTTGATCACCCATCCACATACTGACCTGGGCAATCGTCGCTTAACCTTGATCACCCATCCCCATACTGACCTGGGCAACCGTCGCTTAACCTTGATCACCCATCCACATACTGACCTCGGCTACCATTGCTTAGCCTTGATCACCCATCCACATACTGACCTGGGCAACCGTCGCTTAACCTTGATCACCCATCCACAGACTGACCTCGGCTACCGTCGCTTAACCTTGATCACCCATCCACATACTGCCCACGGCTTCCGTTGTTTAAACTTGATCACCCATCCACATCCTGACCTCAGCTACCGTTGCTTAACTTTGATCACCCATCCACATACTGACCTGGGCAACCGTCGCATAACCTTAATCACCCATCCACAAAATATAATTTAGGCTATAGCACAAAGAGAACCACGCTCGCGCTGGCCTGTAACAGGTATACTACGGCGTTCGAGTGCCACGCATTCACTCGCTCTGTCTCTTTCTATTACCCCTCTATGGTAGCGTTAAAAGTTTGACGCGACATTGTTGGAAGTCGCAGTTTCATTTCAAAAACACCTTCAAAAATAATGCATTATTTTAGAACAAATTTGGTTTGCATAAAAAGGTTATAGTGAGTCAACTTTAACAGATAGATATATGCTGTCGCGGACTTTTCTTTAGTACTTTTAAAGGGAAACAATTCTGTCATACATGATTTTCGCGAAACTTTAACCGTTTACGCAGAGCACGCAGCGGAAGCTCTCAAAAGGAAAATAAAACCCCCGATTTTGAAACATTATTCATTGCTGCTCTGCTCCTATTTATTGTAGCGTAATGATATATAGCCTATAGCCTTCCTCGATAAATGGGCTATCTAGCACTGAAAGAATTTTTCAAATCGGATCAGTTGTTCCTGAGATTAGCACGTTCAAGCAAACAAACAAACAAACTCTTCAGCTTTATAATATTAGTATAGAGTATAGATAAATTGAAACATTTTCTCAAATCCAAGGCATACTACTCAGTAAAGGAGTTTTTAGAGGACAAATCGATTGCAATGTAAAATTATTTCCTCTTTTAAATATCAGAAATTATGAAATACATATAATATAATATGGAATATAGGAAACCAAATATAAATATGAATACATAAATAATAAAATACTTTATTAGTAATGAAAATACTTCTAAGAACTTCTTATTACCCACCTTTAATTAATAATTACCTTCCTAGAGAAATTGTGTTTTTTGATCAAAGGAAATAATTTAAAGTAATGACATAAGCAACTAAAATTGATCTCGTTATTAATAAAAATAACTACTAAAATATAATACTATTGTTCTTTATAATTAATATTGATCTCAATTATAAAATAATATTTATGTTTTATGTAGGTAAGTGCAATGTCTATAATTTTATTGTTATCGTCTATTTGTAATAAGTATGTCACTAATAACTACAATTACATCTTTTTAGAAATTATTTAATTTATATAAAATTATTGTATAATTATTAATTAAATAATAATAATTATTGTATATTATATGTATAACATTAATTTAAATAAAAGTCTGAAAGAATCATAACAAATACTTATATTGCTGTGCCCTAGCTTTAAGCCTTTTCTAACACCCGTAAAACATTGTGGAACGCAAGTAAATGAATATGAATAACGACATCAATTTGTCTATAAAAAGTCTAGCACGAGATCCTGAAAATGACTAAGTCAGTTAAAATGTTAATTCAATTACTTAGTAACCTTCAGGAATATTAAATTATGCGTCTGTGGTCTGTAATTGATGGGAATATAAGATAACGCTTAATAATTAGGATATGTAAGTACATAATAAATTATTATTAAACTTAAATAAAAACCTGAAAAATGCATGAAACTTTTAACTACTAGATTATACTAGATTATAATTGTTCAGACAATTATAATCTAGAAAATTACAAGACAAAAATTTGATGCACAAAATTGATTACCCACTCTAAACAATAGAACAATGCTAATATAAAATTAAAAAGGTTCACAATATTGTATGCAAATAATGAATATTACAACATTGTTTTATAAGATTTTAATGGAATACCAAGCACAAACACGTGACTGAGGGTGGTTTCAGATTAGCGCTAAAAGCGCAGCTTGAGCTTATTTTTGCAAAGGCGTGTAGGCGCTTGTGCGCGCTTTTGCCACAACTACATTTTAATTAATAAATAAATAAACTCGCTCGAGCATTGACGCATTATTAAATCCGAATAAGCGCGAGTCGCAAGTGATACTGACATTTTAACTACTTACTGAACCCATTTATTTAATCAAACTTAATAACTTTGTTAATTTTTCAGCTCATGAACGAACAAATCCTTCAAAAACCAAATTATCAAGAAAAGTATATCTGGCCTTGGAAATTAAGCTCCATAAGGCTGTTACCACAACCCAGCTTAGTAGTCGATCAATGCCATCTGATCAGATGATCTGATCCAAACTCAAATCAAACTTAAATGCAATGGAAACAATGCCAAGGACAATATTAATGAATAGTTTTTTTATATCCACTTTTTATTCATTTCCCGTAACTACTGGTTTTGGTTACTTTCTTATTCTTTATTGCACACAAAAAAAATATATATAATAAACAAATTGCAATATAAAAACTAATGTACAGGAAACCATTTTTCGATTACCAGATTTGCAAAAGAGGATAAACTTACAAGTATGTGTAAAAACAGTACATTCAAAATGAAAATAACTGCTACATACAATACATATATAAATAAACATATATATAAAATACTTAAGACATAGTTATAACATGTTGACAGGAAATGTTCTCTTATTCCTTTCTTGAACATGTCTAAGGAAGGGCTATCCCGCAAAGAGTGAATGAACTGAATTCCAAAGGCACACAGCGCAAACAGTAAATGATCCACCAAACCAAGTAAGTTAAGGTTAGGTATTTATTGTCCGCAAGTTTATTTGTTATGTACTAAATTTTAAACAAAGTTTTTGTAAATTAAGCCCTATCTACATAGCTGTTGAGTCAAAATTATTTCTTCTCTTAACGTACTTAATTTTTTTGATAGGTGTCATACATCGGCTTTGTACACTGTAGGTAATACATATTATATTTTTCTCAATTTAATCAAGTGTTCTGTATGGCGTCGGACGTAAAGAATAGCACCATCCCATATCTTCCCGTGGGTGTCGTAAGAGGCGACTAAGGGACTTTTTAGAGAATGGGCCGCAGCGTTCTCTGTGTTTTTGTGACAACCGTACTGCGATCGCCAACCCGCCTGCCAAGCGTGGCGATTATGGCAAAACCCCCCAAAATTTCAATGTGGTGACATTTGGGGGAGGCCTATGTCCAGCAGTGGACGTCTTTTGGGCTGAAATGATGATGATGATGATGAATCAAGTGTTGTGTGACAGGTGGTTGTCGAAAAGAACTCCTAAGTATTTGGCTTGCTTCTCCCAAGGGATAGGTTTCCCGTACATAGTGATCGGGCTGAGCGCGGGTGGTTTATTTTTACGCGGTTTAGAGAAAAGAACTGCCTGGCTCTTTTCGGGGTTCACCTCGATTCTCCATTTCCGGAACCAAGCGCCTAAGACGTTGGCTGAGGTTTGAAGGGTGCTGCAAATAGCGTCGTGACTGCGGCCAGTGTAATAGATGGTCGTGTCGCCCGCGAACAGGGCTAACTGAGCCTTCTTGCTCTTGGAGATGTCACTGGTGAACAAAGTAAAGACAAGAGGAGAGATGAGGGAACCCTGAGGGACTCCGGCTCTAACGGGGTGGGGGGAAGACAGTGCCTTCCCGATGCGATAGCGGAAGGTGCGATCCGACAAAAAGTCTCGTAAGATGAGCACGAGACGGTCTGGCACTCCCAGTTTGTATAGCTTATAAACCTTTGTTCCAGACTTTGTCGAAAGCCTTTGCTATGTCGAAGAACAACACACCCGTCATCGCTTTACGCTGGAAGCTAGCGCTCAAGTGCTCTACGATGCGGTGGGCCTGTTGTATGCAAGAGTGTCCGGTCCTGAAGCCGAACTGCTCGTTGGACATGAGACTCTTGGCCTTTACAAAGTCTTTGAGTCGCATATAAATAAGTCTCTCGTAGATTTTGCCGAGTGCGTTCAGAAGACTGATAGGTGTGTAGCTCGAGGGCTCCGACTTAGGTTTGCCTGGCTTGGCGAAACCGATGACAGTGGCCTCTTTCCATACCTGGGGAAACGAGTTGTTGCTCAGAGCGCCATTGAAGATGGCCGCCATTAACACAACGATCTGAGCAGGGAAGAGTTTAAACACCATATAGGTGATACCGTCGAAGCTGGGTGCTTTCCTCGGCTGCAGCTTGTTTATGATATCCTGCACTTTGTCAGCTGTAGTCGGAGGCAGAGGATCATCAGAGTCTCTTAAGGAAGAAGGGCGGCTCTACGTTCGACAAATGCGTTCACCGCATTGAGATGTCGCTTGTCTCCTGGTTGAGAGCTGAGGGAGCACTGGGACTCCAGGCTGTCTGCTAGGCATTCGGCCTTCTCAGAGTCGTCGAATGCAATCGGGTCGGGTGAGTGGAGGCATCGAAACCTCAGCGGTGGCACGCAACTTACGTAGTAGCTGCCAGAAGGCTAGGTGGGTAGCTTCGAGTTCGATAAGCGTCTTGTCCTATTGATCTGAACGGTGCTCTCTAGTGCATACACTTGTGAGCTTTGTTCGCGTAGTAGGGAAAGTTGCTGTAGGCACAGAACTTGGCCGCGTTCTTCTCGGTTATTAGTTCACGTACGTCAGCGGGTAGTACCCAGCGATGATCGCTCATTGCTGGGACTTCCCGTGAGAAATCCTTCAGTACGGATTGCACGTATTCTGTAAACGAGTAGATGGCCGCCGTCGTGTCTGCGACTGAGACAATGTGATCGGAGATGGCCTCCAAGTGAGCTGACGTTGTGGATTTCAGCTTTTCGCTGACTTTCCTTCAGTCGGTTATCACTTGGGTCGATGAGGTCGAGGTCAGAATGACCCGAGTGGGGAACTAGGTGCATTAGCACTGGTTGATGGTCTGAGTTAAACTCATGTAACGCTTCGATGGAATGCAACTTAAGGTTGAAATTCTTGAGTAGCGCTATATCGAGTGTAAGATCTGCCTCTATCTGGTGTATTTTATCTTATCCTATCAGACAATCAAAGCAGCCACACGAAACTCACAGAGCCCGCTCGGAAACTTTTTTTCGGCATAGTTGAAACTCATTCTTCCAGTTGAACTTCAACCTGGGGGATGATTCCAAGAGCCTGGAATGCAGTGGTACAACTGTGCAACCAAAAAAGTGACGAAAAAAAGTTCGGGATCGAAAACAGTCAGTTTCGTATTTCGGGAACAGAATCGAGTTGTGGGTGACGGTGGTAGTGGTATCGAGCGCGTAAAGTATTAGGAAAAGGGTAGGTAATTTTGCCTGCCGGGGATTTCATCACAGTAATGTAGCCATTGAAAGTTGAAAGATCCGTAAGTAGAACAATCCGTTTGGAGAAGTCTCACTGATATTTTTAGTGGCTGACTGAGCTCAAGTCAAGCTGGACACGTTTATACTCTGCCCATCAGTCTCAGAAAGCAAGCAACTGTCACTTTTGGACCGCCATCTTGACATAACACTTCCTACTTGAACTAGATTTGCAACTTAAATAGTTCAAAATGAAAATCATCTCATCATCATCATCTGCCTAGCCTTTTCCCTAACTATCTTGAGGTCGGCTTCCAGTCTAACCGGATGCAGCTGAGTACCAGTATTTTACATGAAGCCAATGCCTATCTGACCTCCACAATCCAGTAATTGGGTAATACGACACCCCTTGGTAAGACTGGATGTCAGACTTTTAGCTTCTGACTACTCGTAACGACTGTCAAAGATCTACAAATGACAGCCGGGACCAACGGCTTAACGTGCTTTCCGAGGCACGGAGGAAACTCGATATGTAATTATGGTCACCCATCCACAGACCAACCTCATGAAATAAATGAAAAATATTATCAGTAATAAAAATATAATCATAATATAATCAGTAATAATCTATTACTGATAATATTAAACTGCATAGTACGATTCAAAATAACCTTATCGTTATCATTTGCATCTTATCAACCTCTTCAGGTTACTGATATTGGCACTTGAGCAGGTGTTAGTACTACGAGCTATATTATCTAACACTGTTGTTTGTTATTGTTGAGTCATAGCGTTGGAAACGTTGGGTTAAATGTGTTTTTTTTTTAATCTATATCATTTGCTTCAAATCCATTTATTTGTCCTAATATGGTACAAAATGGTTTGAAATTTAATCAATATAATATAAAAAATTAAGAGGAATGGTTGTGAAAAAAGAAGTCGTGGCTCAATAATAACAGCCGCTTGGGTGACCTTCAAGGTTAATCCGCGCTTGCCTGAGTCAGTCCATGGACCAGAAACTTGCAGGAAACTTAGCACAGCAAGTTAGATACAGTCAAGCACAGACAGTCGTTACAAGTAGTCAGTGGCCCGAAAGTCTGACAACCAGTCTTACCAAGGGTTACCGTATTACCCAGTACTAAAAAACTATAAAATACTGGTACTCAACTGCACCTGGTTAGACTGGACGCCGACCCGAACATAATTGGGAAAAGGCTAGGCAGATGATGATGATCTAAATACAGATGCCTCAAGACCATAATATGCATATATGTATGTAGTGCATCTGTATAAACACAGATACACTACTTACAGCTTATCATGGTTATCAGCCCTTATCAAAATTCATTTGGGGTTGGCGCAGCATGTCTTCTTCTTCCATAATTCTCTATTAGTCGTCATTTCATCTTTAGTCTTAGTCTAAATATAAGTCTGTTATAGAATTAAAATGTTTTCTTTTTAAAAGGAAGTGCGTATAAGTCCAGAATCCTGTTATACAATAGGAGTCAAGTTTTTATTTCTTAAAATACACACATCAAAAGTGTCTAGGGATCAAGCATTTTTATGCGGATTTCTTGAGATTGAGATGTGGTTTTGTAATAAATTTATGATTTTATAAATTTATATGGATCCTTTTTGGTGCATTTCATAATTTGAATCAGGAACTGTGAATCAAATTCGAGTAAAAGATGAAAATCAGCTGTCAATATTTTCCCTATAAAAACATACAACGCATTGAAGACATTATTAGTGCTACTGTTTCCCTACTACTGATTAAAACCAACGTTATTATGGAGCGGCGACGTCATTTAAGCAGGGAAGAAATGCTCAGAGCCGTGGGAATGATAGAAGCTGGTTCCCGGCAACGTACTGTGGCTTTAGCTCTGAATACAAGTCAGAGTGTTATCAGTCGACTTTGGACACGTTACCGAAGCACTGGTACCGTGGCTGAGCGCCATGGAGGACGGTATCGCTGCACCACACGGAGACAAGACCGATACATTCAAATCTTAACTCGAAGAGCTCCAACAATAACCGCCATGATGTTAGCCGTGAGGCTTCATCACTCTTCAGGGAACTTAATTAGCGACCAAACAGTCAGAAACCGCTTGCATGAAGTGAACCTTCATTCCCGAAGACCGCTACGGGTACCACCTATAGCAATGCACAATCGTAGGATTCGATATCAATGGGCTCTTGAACACAGAAATTGGGCAGAAGAACAATGGCGTTTCGTGTGCTTTTCTGATGAGTCTCGTTTTGGTATGAGACCGGATACAAGACGTATACGACACTGGAGAACCCCTGGACGCCAACAGCGATTAAAATCCTGCCAGGAAGTCCATCCTTATAGTGGTGGAACCATCATGGTATGGGCGGGTATTTGGATCGGCGGAAGAACTGAGTTGATTTGGATCAGAGGCAACCTCAACGCTCAAATTTATGCTGAGACGATTGTATCAGACGTCATCGTTCCTCTACAAGTGCAAATCGGTCCCTTATTTCAGTTAATGCATGATAATGCACGACCGCACACCGCAAGAGTTGTAAAACAGACTCTCGCCGCAGCTAACATCAATGTCCTGCCCTGGCCTGCTCAGTCGCCAGACTTGAACCCGATTGAGCATGCATGGGATATGCTACAGAGAAGAGCTCTGCCGAATATGGAGGGTATCCAGTCGCAAGAAGACCTTTTTAGGGTTCCGTAGCCGAATGGCAAAAAACGGAACCCTTATAGATTCGTCATGTCTGTCTGTCTGTCTGTCTGTCTGTCTGTCTGTCTGTCTGTCTGTCCGTCTGTATGTCACAGCCACTTATTTCCGAAACTATAAGAACTATACTGTTGAAACTTGGTAAGTAGATGTATTCTGTAAACCGCATTAGGATTTTCACACAAAATTAGAAAAAAAACAATAAATTAAGGGGGTCCCCATACTTAGAACTGAAAACCAAAAAAAAAAATTTCTTCAAACCCATACGTGTGGGGTATCTATGGATAGGTCTTCAAAAATGATATTGATGTTTCTAATATCATTTTTTTCTAAACTGAATAGTTTGCGCTAGAGCCACTTCCAAAGTCGTAAAATGTGTGTCCCCCCCCCTCTAATTTCTAAAGTAAGAGGAGGAAAATTCTGAAACTATTTAGGATTGTAGAACGTAAAAAAAACTATCAACGAAAATTGGTTTCAATAAGATATGATGTTTAGTTTTTGAGATATGGGACTTTTTCATCAAACTGCAGCAGTAACTTTGTTTTTCATAAACATACTATGAAAAACAAATTTAGTTTTGCGGTTGTGTGGAAGTTTACTAACTAATACTACTAACTAATGAATGACAGTTCAAAATATTGTTATTATATTGTTTGGAGCTATGGAACCCTGTGTGCGAGTAAGACTCGCACTTGGCCGGTTTTTTGTTGTTGCAACGAACATGGCCATTCCACAGCGTGATTTGGATGAACTCATTTTGAGTATGCCAAACCGATGTTCTTGTGTTGTTAGTGTTCGCGGTAGAAACACGGATTATTAATTGTTTAAGTTACCCAATAAAATTTTAAAGAAAACTGTTATTTCAGTCTTTTTTTCGAACTTTAATGTTAGTGGTTCAAATGTCAATATCCCTTTATTAGAAAATGGCAAATTTCTTTATTAATGCAAAGGTGACTTGGTTTATCGTTACTGTGACAAACGAAAACACTTTATTTGATGAATCCATAAAGAAAATTTTAATTAATATCAATCAGGAGAAAAGTTATTGCAAAAATATATGTTGATCCCTAGACACTTTTGATGTGTGTATTATGGTCAACGCAATCAAAGCAAAGCGCAAGCTTGAGTCATATCGCAGCATGGACAGGTGTCTTATTATCAATATTAGTCATAGTTTTATTTAAAGAGTCATAAATTGCCTCGAATTTCAGTAAGTACCTTTGTTTAGCTATTATTGCTATTGATTAAAATGAAATAAGGAAAATATGGATGTATCAAGTGAGTAATGACATGAAAGAAAAAAAAGTAAATTTTGAGGTTTGACTTCCTGTCCATGTCCAAAGCAATATTGGATAAGGGCAGGAAGATGATGATGATCATAATTGTTATTCCGTAAAGTCTCCATAGTCTGCTCTTAAAATCAAAATATTTTATTACACATAGGTTCACATGGGCACTTTAAAAACAAAAGGTCGAAGGTTCAGATTGGTTGTTTTCCTTGGAGAAGAACTTTACTGGAGGAAGAAAGTCCATGGTTACTCTTATAAAATGGTTTGAAAACAGTAAACGACGTATTTCAATATTTTTATTCCTCAAGATATTCCTCAATTGTGAGGAAGCTGGTTCTGAAATAAAAATTCGAAGACTGACTTCCGCCATGGATGGTGGATTATGTTGCACTCCCTCTCACAGAGAGGACTTTGAGAACCAGCAGTGGGGAACGTTGTGAACTGATAATAATAATAATAATTCTTTATTTGAACCAAGAACACACGTTACAAAATTATTGTGATCGGTAATAGCCACATTAGTAGAAACTGTGTCGTGGCTAGTAACGCCCACCTCCAAGACAGAGATGACATATAGGTTCCAGATTATAATTTGTTATAACTAAATTTAAGATCTAGTGTGTGTATGTGTGTGTGAGTGAGTGAGAGTGTGTGTGTGTGTGTATGTGAGGAAAAGACTAAGGTTTTATCTTTTAGTTTTTAACTATGTTCTCCAATTCTTCGTACGTAAGAGTGGCCAACCATTGGTCAGTGAGCCGTTTACACTCTCTAGAAGTGATTGGATAAATATTAAGTACCCTATTTACTCTGTTGTATAATACAGGAGCCATGAACTCCCATTGTCGTCGTACTAATTGGAGTTTAGACGAGTAAGTTTGGCAGACTCTATCGGACCTACGTTTATGTTTGTGCAAATCAGGATCGAAAAAAAGCTCAGCATGCTTACGTAGAATTACGTTTAGGACGAATGAGTGCCTTACCGAGGGTACTTTACATAGGGCGTACAGTTCGTCGGTAGGAAAACGAATAGGTTTATGCGTCATGACCTTGAGCACAGCTCTCTGTGCCCTCTCCAGGCGTAGAAGGAGACATTTCCCAGCGTTACCCCAGGCCGATATACAGTACGTGATGACAGAGTGAGCAAGTGCAAAATAAACAGTTCTAAGGGTAGAAAACTCGGCTGAACTTCTAAGGTTTTTAAAAACAAATATTAACTTTCTAACCCTAGATACTAGTGTATTAATTTGCCCAACCCATGTCAGCGCACTGTCAATCAGTATACCGAGGTATTTGATAGAATCCGTACGCCTGATTTTGGGACAACCACAGTCAACGTTTGTAACAACATTGCATTTATGCGCAGTCAGAGAAAAAGCGGATGTTGGCTGTGATTTAAGTCTCGGACCAAATGTGACAAACGCAGTTTTTTCCAAGTTTAGTGTAAGCAAATTCTGTGCAAGCCACTTCATAGTAGACTGTAGCGCTGATTCGGCGTCAAAAAGTGCCTCAGACCAATCCCTGCCACGTACCAGTATGACTGTGTCATCAGCGTATGAAATTAATTTGGAGTTAGGTAGGGAGAGTTTACAGAGTTCGTTCATATATATAAGGAACAGGGTGGGACCAAGTACACTGCCTTGTGGGACACCAAAGTTAAGAAACATTTCGTTACTGGTAAGATTATCTATTTTAACAAATTGTGAACGGCCATTCAGGTAACTCTTGAAAATATCAAGAGCGAGGCCTCGAACTCCAATCAGTTCCAGCTTATTGAGCAAAAGGGGGACAGAGACGGTGTCAAAAGCCTTGGAAAGATCAAGAAAAATAGCAATAGTCTTTTGTTTATTGTTTAGATTTTGAGCCACTGAGCCCAATAAATCCAGAACAGCGTCTTCAGTATTTTTGCCTGCTCTGAAACCGTATTGGTTGACAGCGAGAACATTATGTGCATTTAGGTAGTTGAGCAGTCGCATGTTTAATATTTTTTCAAGAAGCTTAGAAAGGATAGTCAAAACGGAAATTGGTCTGTAGTTATTGACACTGCCTCTGTCCCCACTCTTGTAAATTGGGTGTACCAGGGCCCTTTTGAAGACCGCAGGGAATACTCCAGCTGTAAGAGCGAGGTTAAATACGTGACAAATGACAGGGACAAGAATCTTCCTGGCAGCCCTAATCAGGGTCGCAGGGATGCCATCCCATCCCACAGCACAATTCAGTTTGAGGGCTAGGATGAGGCGATCAATCTCCTCATTATCCGTGGGCAAAATGACCATAGAATTATGATGTGGAAAGGACTTACCAAGGACGGAAGAGCTGGCACAATCGTTACTCACTGGAGGCACAATATTAGAGGCGAGATTTTCTCCCACATTTGCGAAGAATTCATTTACAAAATCAACCGAACGAGATGGGTCATCTGTAATGGGCGGAAGTTTTATTGGTTTTCAAGTTTGAGATGATTTTAATAAGGTTCCAGGTGGCCTTTGGATTTTTTCGATGTTTTTCAAATTCTGCACGTTCATACTGTCGCCTTAATTTCTTCAGGAGATTATTACAGAAATTCCTGTATCGGACGTATATTATTTTCTTTGTTTCGTTATTTGGGTCCCTTTTGGATTTACGGTAAAGATTATCTCGATTCCTAATACACCTTAGAAGACCTGGTGTGATCCAGGGTTTAATAATTCGTTTTCTACTCGGGATAACCGAATTACGACAATTATTAGCAACGACGGAAGAGATAATATTGACTAAGTTGGATGCAGCATCTTCAGCATCGCGACAGTTCGTAACAGCGGAGAAGTCAGTATCGTTTAGTATCTTTACGCGAGCATTTATATCCACATGTTTCGATTTTGTCGAGAATTTTTGAGTATTTAGGCTTATATTACAGAAGGCTATAACTGGAGCATGATCGGTAATGAGAGAATCGAGAACCAAGGATATAGATGGTTTGTTAGACTTTATTATTATGTGGTCGAGGCAGCTATCGATACGTGTAGGTAAAACATGTGCAGGCAGCATACCATGTGATGCAGCAGTGTTAAGGTACAAGTCAGAATTCAGATCACTACAATTTGGGGCTATATTAATGTTAATGTCTCCTATTATCATTATTGTTCTAAACGATTTTAACGAATGAAGGGTTGAATCTAAACTATCGATAAAATTGTGTATGTTACGATTTGACGGTGAGCGGTATACAGCTAAAACTGCTATCTCATTTTTGTACTTCAGAAGCAGGCAATTCGCGTCGTCGAGCGTTGGTTTTTCGACACAAAATTGTAAGTCATGCCTAGCGTATACAACAACACCATCGTTTTGGTTACAGTGATCAGAAAATGAAGTTACAAAACCAGGGATAGAAGGAATAAACGGACATTTTTGTAGCCAGCATTCGGATAACACTATTATATCAAATTGTACCCCAACACGATGCAACAGTATTAGAAGATTGTCAAAATTAACACGATTTCCTATGCTTCTAATATTTACTTGAAATATTTTGAGACAGTCATTGACATTTTGCAAATAGGAGTCAACTCGCTCTGGGGCGCAAAGGTATGATGAAGATGCTGACAAGAGATCCATATCATCTACAATTCTAGCGTTATCATCCATAATCACGTCCATGAATCAACAGATATCTTATTTTGGTATCACTCACTGGATAAAAGGTTATCCTCAGTGAGAGGGAGCGAGAGAAAAGTATAAACAGTTTAATACGAGACTGTTTAAGTAGAATGTTGCTTGTGTGAAGATTGGAGAGATAAGTGAGTATGTGAGTTTTCGTGAGTGTTGGTGGATATAGTATGTGTTTGTGGTATGGAATTTTAGTTTTAAGTGTTACAATGACAATACAATACAGCAATATAAGGAAACATAATATGAATTTAAGACAGATCCAACTATCGATACAAAGATCATTATTAAGACTAGGTTTGCTTAGGGTATCTATTTGACAACAATGTACTTTTAGTTGATAGAAGACAACTTGACGCATGCAGCCTAGTCACTTATCAGAATTTATTTTCAAGAAGTCAGACTCGTCCTTGATCACAAAATGCTGGGCTCCTGCCACCTTCCGGAGAAATATTTTGCCATTTTTTATCCAACAGAACTTATATTCATTTGTACTGGCGAAATCACGAGCCAAGAAGAACAGGCGTTTCATCTTTGGAGTAAGATTTTCCGAAATAAATACTGGTCTAACTGATGTAGAGTAACCATGGTGTTCTGGCCGGTTCTTCTCCATAGGAAACGACCAACCTGAACCGAGCACCTTTTTGTCGACGCTTCATAAGTGCCCCTGTAGGCCTATGTAAAATAGAAATATTTTGATTGATTGATTGATGACATGGTTTATTTATTTGTGCAAGGACACTGATGGAAGTTTCCGCATCTGTTTGAAATTATTTATCCTGGTGTAAGCAGAAAATAATACTAAAATCAAGCAATAATACCTACTAAGCGAAAAGAAACAATCTACGGAAACTCAATATAAAGCGCCAAATATATACGGAAGGACATATTGATGGTAAAATATTTTATCACCAACATTTTAACGCAGCTTATCCTTTGCCTATTTCCAAGAAGGTTGAGGTCGGCTTCCAGTACAATCGGATACAGTTCAATACCAATACTTTGTCATGGAGCGTCTGCCAATCTGACCTTTATAGCCCAGATCATAATCAGCTTCTAACCACTAGGTACAAATAGAACTTATCACACATAACAAAAAGGTCGTCAAACTACAAAGTACTTACAGAAAAAACTGCGTCCGTACCATGACGTCTTAAAACATTATTGTTCCATTCCTATCCCAGAGTGAAAAAGAGACGGAGCTATACGGGTCGTCTAGCTCCATCTCTTTACCACTCTGGAATAGGAATGGAACAATAATGTTTTAAGCGTCATGGTACGGACGCTGATCCTAATTACAAAAGGGTTTACCCCAGGAGAGTATACCCCATATTAAAATCTTTGCTGTTTTACAATACAATGTTTACGGATAATTATTGCACAAATGTTCACCAACAGCACCCTCTTATCAATGTAAATCGTGCCCTTATATATTTATAATTTCTGCGCTCGTACCAAACACAATGCAGCATAATAGTGAAATGTTTATTCGTCCTTAAGAGCATTTCTTATGCAAAATTGCCTATAGGTAAAGAAAGGTGTGTTTTCCAATATATGAAAAAGGGTCAGATCTTTGTCTTTTTCTCCTAAGTGTTAAGTAGAGGTATACCTTACAATAGACCAAAATTTTTGGCCAGTTATTGTAATAGGGGGCAAGCCCATGGCCATCGACCGGGCACAAATCTAGACCACGTGGCTGCTATTAAGACATTCCTGATGGACAAACCCAATAAACATTTGCTCGAGCCGGGAACCGAACCCATGATGACCCAGGACCTGCTAACAATTGCGGCCACTAGACAAAAGAGAGTCAATATCTTTTTACACCTACGTACCCTACTAATACATTCTTAGAACTATCCTGGCTAATGAAACAATGACTAATTACTAAGATTAATGAATTACCAATTCGTTACCTTACGACACTAATTTTAGTTTCTCGTTTCTGAGTCGACAGTGAGGTTAATAATAAGGATTACCCAAAACTCGATCAGCGTTATCGTTTGTTATTATATTTTACAACTGGCATTAAATCTTATAGATTCTATGACTCAATACTTCAACGGTTAATGCAATCACACCAAAATACACAGACACTCACACCAATAAAATAAAATATCCAATCTCTTGTTCCGTTCATAGCAAAATTGCATTTAATTACACACATTGATAGATGTAGAGACACACAGATAGATTGCACATTTTGCTGTTAATTTCATTTATTTTTGTTATCGCCTCTCACTAAATAGTTGGAAAAAAGTCTACAACACCTTTAAGTCAGCTTGTGGGTAACATTCAGGCTCTTGATTACGACTTGTATCCTGATCTGTACCACTTCTGGGAAAAAGCCACCTCCTCATTAAAAAAAAATTGAATTAATTTACCTGTTTGAAAAATGAGGTTAAGAATAAATCTCAAGAGATAGCATTATTATCTACCTCCTTTTTGAACTTGATGGATAAGATAGATAAAATAAACATGATTTACTTTTAAAAGAAAATTTGACAACATTGTCAAGCTGACGTGTTTGTTGTCAATAGAGTTGTGAAATTAAATGAAAATTAATTAAAATTAATACTATTGTTATCCCGATGTATGGATTGTATGAAGAATGATGTGAAAGAAAAGGTAGGAAATGATAGCATGACGGATGACAGAGTAGAATGGAAGAAAAAAACGTGTGCGACGACCCCAAATAACATGGGGCAAGCAGGAAGATGATGATGATGACACTGGCTTGCCTGTCAGGTCAAAGATCCCTCTCCATTCTTTCCATTGGTCATGGTTCTGCATCATTTCTTAGCGATAGACCTTGATTTTCTAATAATTGGTTTGTTTACAAAAATAACTTAGTAGTCTTGCCACCATTGCACCAATATTTTCAGAGATATCAACTCAATTAAAACTACTTCAGATTACTTACGTAGAATCAATCACTATCACTATTAGCTAATAGTTTTAATTTTACCGGTTCAATATAATAGTATCCGGTACGGGGTTAAAATTGTCTCACTGTCCAAAAAATATATTAATAAAAGTTTACTGTGATACTAATATATTTTAACCACTCTCCGAATTACCATTGCACGGCCAATGGAGGCAAATCTTAGTAAAAATAAAAGGCTTGCGATATCTCAATCAGGTTGCGAAATATAAATTTTAGTTTTTCTTCATGTATGTTAGTCCGTGAGTAACGCTTGCGCTGACTAGACCGATTGGCTTGCAGTGAATAATGTTTCACGTTTAATTCAATTTATAAATAAAAACAGGTCACTAAAAACAGCAAATAAGTATATTATAAAAGGTATATAAGTGGATAAAATAGTGATAGCAATAAACTGAATTTTTTGCGGAAAAAAGGAAAAGTATTATATATTTCGGAAATATGGCGATGGTTCAACAAGCTCTGCAAGGATATCACTATGTATTTGAAGAATTGTCCGGTAAGTTTTATTGAAATCATTAACTATTCAAATTATTAGTACCTATAAAGTTTAATTCTTTTGCTCTTAAATCATAAACAAAAAAGTCTATTTAAAAGTCATTCAAGAATTAGGTATTCCTGATACAGATGGGTTAATTTTTAATAGTATTACTAGATGTATATACTATGACAATAATATTGAGTTCCAATTTAAATAAATATTTTGAAATATTGTACTGAAACAGAATTAAAAGATATAATAGTGTTAAAAACGAAATTGGCAAAAATGCATTACTGTATACAAGTATATTTTAATACATTTTTCTTCCTTATTATTGTGATACGCTTATAATACGATGGTTTATTCTGATTTAATGAAGAGGCATTCCTGTTTACTATATTATTTACTTACATATTTTAGAATTGGCGGTTCATTTAGGTTTTCACAACAAGGTATTGCCAATTTCATTATAAATTGTGGTTCCTGTTAACTGTAGGTTCTTTACCAACCTATAATACTCACATCGTGTTTTTTTTTTCAAGAGTGCAGGCACAGATGAAAAATACACAGAGATTTAGCCAGTTTTGTATAAGCAAGTCGTATGTAACAACTATATAGGACCTAATGTAGGCCCCAGGCTGAATGAAAATGTTGTAAGGGAACGAAGCTAATAACGCTATTTATACGCGACAGGATTCAAAACCCCATACCAAATATTTACAATCTCAATATTTTGGTGTTCCCCAAAAATTAACACTACAGCAAATTCCAAAGACCTGCTGCACTAGGCTAAGGCAGGTCCCGAGGGAACGTATACCCTGTAAGATCTAATGAATATCGTTTTTCCTTTTCTAGACCCTCGTACGAAGGATTGGTGGCTAGTAGGAGGACCTGGTACTCTCCTAACGATACTGGCGACATATCTCTACTTCTGTACCAAAGCCGGCCCAAGATACATGAAGGATAAGAAACCATATAGCTTAAAAAATGTTGTGATGATCTACAACTTATTTCAAATCTCCTTGAGTATTTATATAGTTTTTATAGTAAGTAACATTCATTATAATATTTTTTATTAGTCTGATCTAATATTATAGAGGAAAGATTTGATTGTTTGTATGTTTGTTTGCATTGAATACGCTCCGAAACTACTGGTCCGATTAGAAAAATCCTTTCAGTGTTATATAGCCCATTTATCAAGGAAGGCTATAGGCTATATATCATCACGCTACGACCAATAGGTGTGGAGCAGCAATGAAAAATGTTGCGAAAACAAGGAAAATGTGACGCAAACGAAGTTGCGCCGGACAGCTAGTAGTGTTATAAAGATGTAAGGTTTATGCGTTGGAAAACCCTGAAACTGCTCATTTGATTTCAAAAAACTTTTCAATACTGGGAACCCACATTATTCTCGAGTGTCGTCATCCTTATGCTTTATTATAATGTTGCGTTCCTATGGGATTATAATGTTGCGTTCCTATGGGATTATAATGTTGCGTTCCTATGGGATTATTTTCGACCACCGTAATGGGTCGGAGATGCGGGCAATGTCTAGCATAGTGTCAAAAAAACTGTGTTTCTGCTACCCTTTCGCTACTTATATCGATTTGTTTTGGATGAAATTCTCACAGGAATAGTCCATAACCTGTATTAGGACATCGGGACAACCAAGACAATGTGGCTGCTAAAAAACAGGATGTCGAACACGGAGAACTGAATGTAGCACTTGTAGAGAAGAGCCAATGTCGCAGTGTTCTTCCATAAGCTGAATCGCTTGATTTATTGGGGAGTGGCAAAATTTCGATCCATAAATGCGTCCATGGTTAAAAACAACATTAATTACAGACAAAACACGTTTTCAATGACAGGAGTGGCTTCTCCAGTTTCACATACATGCGATTATTTTGACGAAGGTACACATGTATACCTTCGTCAAAATAATGAAGAATTGCATTTTTAAGTAATTAAATGAGTTTTTTGTTCGAGTTCATTCCCATCGTTGCCTCCAGAGCACCTTGAAAACCGGTGTTGGTCATTACCGATTTTTTCGTTTTAAAATAAAGCATCTTCGGTCGGAAGGTCATCTTTAAGGTCAATCAATTCTGATCTTTAAAGATAGGATAGATAAATTTCAGTATCTAGAAAATCCTGTTTTTATGCTAGGTATAAAATATGACTTTTAAACAAAGCATCATGTCTGTCAGAGGGGTCATGTTTTTCATTTATATTATTTATATTTTCAGGGATTAAACTACTTCTTCATGGAGAGCTACGAAAACAAATGTTATTCAGTGGATTACTCGGACAGTGCTAAAGCTATGAAGGTTAGTAATCACAAATTAACTCAGTATTCGAAGTTAAATAAATACATCATCATCATCTGCTTAGCCTTTTCCCAAACTATCTTGGGGTCGGCGGCCAGTCTATCCGGATGCAGCTGAGTATCAGTATTTTACATAAAGCGACTGTCTATCTGACCTCAACCCAGTAACTGGGTAATACGATACTCCTTAGTAATACTGGATGTCGGACTTTTGCCTTCTGACTACTCGTAACGACTGTCAAATATCTAGAAATGACAGCCGGGACCAACCACTTGACATGCTTTTCGAGACACGGAGGAAACTCGGTATGTAATTGGATTGTGGATGGTCACCCATCCACAGACCACCCTCTGCAAACACAGCTTAACCTTAAAGAACGACCGGTGCGGCTGTTATTATTTAGCCACGAGCTCCTCAGTTAAACAAATAAATATACCTACCTATCTAAACATACAAAAACTCACGCCTTGTTTCATGGAGGTAGGCAGAAACGACAGTACACAAGTCGAGTGGTAGTCAGTGTGTTCTCCTGTGTCGTCTGCGGCGTTTGCTAACGTACATAAAATAATATGACGATTGTGATCCTTGGACGGTTTAAGCGGAGGTGAAACTAATAGTACACTCACATGTCACGAGTTATATTTTTTGAGTCCCATGTAATAGAGCCCAGCCTATTGCCATCAACTGTGCACATATCCAGACTTTGTGGCTGTTACGAAGAAATTCTTTATGAAAATCCCACTATCACTTTGCCCGACCCAGTATTCAAACCCATGACCTTATCCCCAGCAGTTGCGCTTGCGAACACTTGAACAACGAAGCAAGAGAGAGTTTTCACTCACATCTGACTTGTAAACATCCTTTTATAAGTCACCTTTCACTTATCTTCTTGAAATGATCGAACCATGTAAGCCTACAATTTTAGTCAGTACATCTTCTTCGCGTAACTAAAAATGTTAAAAGTCTTATCTTATCATCGTTTTATCGACAATCGATATCTAACCTGTCAAAAATATATGTAAATGCGACGTATTTTTGGCAGATGTATACTTAGATCAGAATGCAAAAGCCTTAAAAATACGGGAATTGCTCTTCAGGTTACAGCAAAAAATCTAATTGCCAAAGGAATCACAACTCCGGACCGGCATGTAAATAATTTTACGAAAGTGGATTAATTTTCTTAACCAACTTTAAAGCAATCTGGTCGATTCACTCTTGTGTTCTTTGTTAGTAATTATTTTGTGAGGTGCCAATTTTACGGCATTATCAGGTCAAAATTATGGAGAGGTTTACCTTAAATGTGTTTTTGACTTTCTGCAACGCAGTTATTGTTGTATAGTGTAAACTGGCCCTAAACGGTTTCTATCAGCTTCCTTTTTTTTTGTTTTTCTGCCTAGTCTTCATATAAGGTGACTATCATCATCATGTACAGCCTGAATTCACCCACCGCTGGGTAGAAGTCTCTCTTTTCTTGTGCCAATCTCCACGTTTCTATGCTAGCCTCATCAAGTTTTCCTCCGATGGTAACTATGTCGTCTGCCCGTCTTAAAGATTTGTATAAACGACATCTCTGCAATCCCTTTTGAAATAGCTCAAATCAAACACGGCCTTAACGACAAACAGTTTTGCAACCCGGCAATAGATGTCGCTGTCTAGCCTTTAATTAACTTGTAAAACCGGCCTGAAATACTGAATTCATTACCACGTGCAATAGTTGGACTTTAATCCAAATTTATTTATTAATAAAAGCCGTATTTGAGTAGCATTTATCCTTGTTGAATTAAGAATCTTCAGCTAACAGTAACATGAAGTTTGTAATAATAAGGAAAATAATTGTTACTAATCTCCGCTCTTTGTAAGCACTGCTCTGTAAATATGGCAATGTTTTATACTATTTACGGTACCGTAATAAATATTTAATTACACAACGGTTGATAGTCAATAATGTTTTATAATTACGTTGGAAATACAAATAGGAATTATGAAACAATGCCAGTCACGTTATTGATGTAAATATTTCAGGACGCATTCATGAAAACTATTTCTTAAAGTTCGTGATTGAAATCCCTATTTAAGTAAAATAAAAGTGCCCATATCCATATTTGTGGAAAGTCTATAAATAGAAAGCAGATTATAATAAAATCGAAACAGAAAGAACCAAGTTTTGATTCTTTTAATTGCGAGAACACTATGCTAAGCTGCTAAATTAAATTTAAAGTCATCATCACTCTCGTGCCTTATCTCAATGTATTTAGATCGGCGCAGCATGTATGATTCTTCCTTATCTACATCTCTATTAGTTGCCATCTCATTCATTATCTCAAAAGCAATAACAAAGTAATAGTGAAAAATTACCAGCAAGTTTAAGACAAGTGGTGTTTGTCTTCTAAGCACTGTTGGATCTTAATTGATAGGTAAATTACTAATGTGAAAAACTGCATGTGTATGTATCTGTTTGCCGTGGGAGGAACCTTGATTAAGATATCATAGATAACAATAGGAATGATTTCAAGGTAGCATCCAACTATAGATACAATATAAAGGTGTGTATGAGTATGTCAATATACTACATGATATACTTCGTCGTTAAGCCTTTCAGCCACAATCTACATTGTTCAAAGTCAAAGCAATTACCTTGAAACTCAGTTTTAAGACTTTTTTTTATCGTTACAACTCTTTACTTGAAAAGATTTGAAAATTGTTTAAGGAGTTAGCTCTATTGTTCCATTCAGAAACAGTTTTGAGTTGTTTTTTTGCAAACAGAAGTTTTTTGTTCATTTGAAGTAAAAGGTCAGGTCTGTTACTTAACGAGGTTTATTCTGCATTTTTTTAATTTTAAGTGTTGAAAATTATGTAATTCTAAAGGTTTTGTGATCAGCAATAGCACAGTAGTAAAGACCCGTCTAGCAAGTAATTAAGGAACCTAGACAGGCATTCGGACACTTAAATATATACCTAGATGTTATTTATTTATTTAAACTGTATGTATAATAGTGGTACATAGGCGGACTTAATGCCACAAAGCAGTCCCTACCAGTCAAACATTGAGTTAAAAATGACAACATTGTGATAGGGTACAAAATAAATATCTAAAAATATGTAATGTAGATATCGCAAGAGCATCTACTTCGCCTGCCCGGCTTAAGCATCTTATACTTAACCTGGCTACTGTCGTTAAAATATCAACGTTGCAACTCAAGAACTTAATGCTAGACGTTTAAAGAACAAAAAAGTAGTCTATTTTGTATAGTAACTTGTTTGTAAAGTAACTAAATAGTGCTTATGACGTCATAATTGGTAGTCAAAAAATAGTACGCTTTGTTTTCACACGAATCGTGATATTTGTGTTATCTAAGGATATCTATATCTGTGCCTTCGACTTAGTACGGTTATTTAGTTAACTTTGCTCTCAAAATGATAAAAGCAAACATCTAAAAGAAACTGGCATGCTCTAGAAGCAAGAATTCGAAGACATCTTATAATTTGACACCAGTAATACGCACAGGACTCGTGTGGTGGATTACGACATTAAAAAGAAGAAGAAGAAGCCTACTCTTCGCAATCAGTGCGGTACCGCATTGACTACTCCGAACATGTTGCTGCGTCCCGCTATGCCATCGACGCAGCTGTACGTGTCCCGTCTACATCACTCTACGATGACAGAGGTGGTCGTAGAGTATAAAGATCAAGACCAAGTTCATCTTGAGAGTCGAGAAGTTGGAGTCACACCGCAAGACTAACTTCAAGTCTTTTGTGGTGCGGGTTCCGACTCACCATCTGGAGACTTTCATGAAGGAGAAATTTTGGCGACGCGGTGTCGTGTATCGTCGTTTTCGCGGAAGGCTATATGACACCTCGACTCAGCGTAATACGTCGCCGACCCAACGGCAACGTAGTTAATTTGTAGAATAAGGTTTTTGTATGTATTAGTTTACTATCATAGAAGATTATTTTGTGTAATTATTCGAAACTAGCTGCCCGGACAGACTTCGTTCTGTCAAAAGTTAAAGCAATGCACTTTTCCTACCTACCTACCCTACCCTACCCAACCCTACCTACCCTACCCTACCCAACCCTACCTACCCTACCCTACCCAACCCTACCTACCTACCTACTACCTACCTACCCTACCCTACCCTACCCAACCCTGCCCAACCCAACCCTACCCTACCCAACCCTACCCTACCTACCCTACCCTACCTACCTACTACCTACCTAAAAAAAAAAAAAAAAAAAAAAAAAAAAAAAAAAAAAAAAAAAAAAAAAAAGTATCCTATGTCCTTCTCCTGGCTCTAAACTACCTCCCTGCCAATTTTCAGCTAAATCGGTTCAGCCGTTCTTGAGTTATAAGTGAAGTAACTAACACGACTTTCTTTTATATATATAGATTTCTTTTAAAAATGAAGACAATTGGAAATTTCTGTTTCTTTAGATAATTAAAAATCGGTCTAATTTAGCTGTAACATTATTTTTCGAAAATGTTTTTTAGTAATTTTTTAGACCTATGTATACTGCTTATGCGTAGGAACTTTCATTAAAATCTGTTTAGTCATTTCGGAAAATAACGACTTGAAAGTTGGTATGAAATGCCGTAGGGTATAAACGCTCTTAATGTCCAGACGCATTGCCAGTGACTGTATGAGTTTTATCTGAACTTTCGTAACTTCAGTAACGCATTTGGGAGACCCTGAACACTACGCGTGATCGTGGTCTTACAAAATTTTCATTGTATTGTCTATCGAAATTCGAAACCTCAATAATGATCAATTCAATAAACAAAGAAGAAAATTTTGCAACCACTAGCATTGTTAGATGATTAGTTAGTCGATGAATTAATTAAGGAGACATGTCTATGCATTTATTAATTGTGTGCATTTATTAATGATGTTGTACAAATCCCTATTTCTGATTCGGTGGCATTAAAATCAACATAACAAAACGTCATGTCTGTAATCCCCGAAATATTACAGACACATTTCGCTAGTAATGTTTACGTGGTAGGTAGGCGAGCATATTGCTATCATCATCGTCATTTCAGCCGAAAGACGTCCACTGCTGGACATAGGCCTCCCCCAAGTGCCACATTGACCGGTCCCGTGCGACTCGCATCCAAGGGATCCCCGCAACCTTCACCAGGTCATTGGTCCACCTAGTGGGACGCCTTCCAATGCATTGTCTTCCGGTTCTGGGTCGCCATTCCAGAACTTTTCAGCAACATCGGCCATCCTTTTTGCAAGCAATGTGCCCTGCCCTGCCACTTATGTTTGGCAATTCTTCGGGCTACTTCGGTAACCTTGATTCTCTTGCAGATGTCCTCATTTCTGATTTTATCACGGAAGGAAACTCCGAGCATAGCCCTCTACATAAATTGCCCTTTGGGTGACTTTAACCCTTCTGATGAGGCCCATTATGAGCGACCATGTTTCGGTCCCGTATGTAATCACTGGCAAAACACACTGGTCATAGACTTTCGTCTTGAGACACTGCGGTAAATTGGACGAGAAGATACCACGCAACTTCCCGAACGCTGCCCAGCCGAGTCGGATTCGACGAATGACCTCTTTCTCGAAGTTAGACCTACCCAACTGGACCGTTTGTCCCAATCGTCTACTTCTTCGATAGTAGAGTCTCCGATCTTGATAGGAGTGGGTTTTACATGGGCATTCAACATGACTTTCGTCTTGAGACACTGCTATCAACCTGGTACAAAACAAGTCCTCATAGCTGCACTATTTACTGCTAAATCTGGGAAAAAAAACCAATAACACTTTGCCCGAAATCGAACCCCAGACGTCATGCTCGGTGTCCAGTAAAGCAGTCGATTATGAAATGTGGAAGTTCGGTTGCATTCTGTTAGACTGGAAGCCGACCTCAACGTATGAAGTTGAGAAAAAGCTAGGCAGATGTTGATAGCAGAGAATTAGAACTTACAATTTGACCAAAGAAATGCTTCAATGTTGCTGCATTAAAGAGTTTCTTTAGCCAACTTGTAACTCTGCTCTTTTGGTTGTTTTTCCATCGCTAGTGTATATGAGCAGCCAATCTTTTTTAAATCTGAGATAGATCGTCAGTTTTTTACGCTTATTCTCAAATGGCATTAGTATTTTTTTTTAAATAGCAAAAACTATCGTTAACGATCCGAAGAGTCTTTTTATTTTTTCGAAAAAGCAATTAACGTTACATGGTGTTTTTGTGGTATTTCTATCTGCCAAACAAAAGTCTTAACAAAAAGTTTTAGAAGTCCCTGTGTGGTTTGAAATAAAAAATAATTGGTTATTTATAATTCAGAGTCATGCCGCAACGACCCGTAATTGATCTTAATTAAATAGGACAGTCCGGTATTCGCCTTCTTTCCCAATTGGCCTTGATAAAGTACCTACCTACAGTAAATTTATGAGCATTAGGTCACGCTTTTTTCCACCAAGGGTAAGCAAAAAACACAGAAGACCACCTGCTCCATTATTTACATACTTTTGTTACTTCTTCTACGAACAAATCTAAGCGAAGCAAAATAATATTATGATTTTCTTGGTTATACACGCACGCAAAAGCCAAGGTTTCATATTACTTGTACAGACAGCATCAGTATGTGCTAACCCCTCTCTGGCCGAGTAGGCCGGGGGGGTTACTACGTAATGAAGCTGTATGTACGTCTCAAACGACGAGCTCAACTAAACTATCGCATATTTAAGTAAACCTTGCAGTTAGATATCTTCAACCTTAGAAATTTAAATTTACTGGGAGAGGTTGTGAAAATGGAGATCGTGGTTCAATAATGACAGCGGGTCGGATCGATCTTCAAAATGAAACCGCGATTGTCCAGGTCACTCCATGGATGGGTGATCATCCATTACATCGAGTTAAGCCGTCGGCCCCGGCGGTCATTTGTAGATCTTTGACAGTCGTTACCTACAGGTATTACTAACTGGGTTGTGGAGGTCAGATAGGCAATCGCTCCATGTAAAATACTGGTATTCAGCTGCATCCGGTTAGACTGGAAGCCGACCGTGACAAAGTTGGGTAAAGGCTAGGCAGATGATTGTTGTGAGAAGCAGAAAGATACTAAAAGGCTGATTCGTGTCAACTTTTTAATTGTCAAAATAAAAAGATACTGACGTGTGTGTTTTTTCCATAAGTTCTTATCAATAAAAAATGTATTAATTAAGATCTTACCCTTTGAGAATCTAGGTTTTCTAGAAACTGTTATTTTTGTCACTTTCCTTTTCTGCTATCGTAATATGCCCTTTATTAATTTCTAGGTATATACAAAGCTTCATTTTTTAAATTTTTATTATAAAAAAAAAACAATAAAAAAAGTATAAAAATTCAGGTCAGGGCCAGGTGAGGTCCAGAGAAAGGAACCTCCTGCTTCCTGAATCAAGCCCTTGATCCAGCTGCCTAACGAGAGCCTCATCAGATATTGGTCGAGGCTCTTCGCAATTAGGCCATTGGCTGATACGACTATCGGCCTATCGGCACAATGATCGCTGAGTCAACATCCTACATGTCGACAACCTCGCGAGCCATGTCAAGATACCCGATTCTGCTATCGTTATCATTACTGTTTACAGATTTACATAATTTAATATAAATAACCGCATGCTTTTTCCAAGGTGGGTAGGTAGAAGTAATGGAACGCCATCTCTTATCCATGTCACAGATTTGTAACTACTGAAGTGTTAGTTTGTGAATAAATGTGGTACTACCTCGATGGTCTTTGTGGCTGGAGTAATAACCGCTGAGCATGGGATTCTAGGTAGGGCAAAATGTTATAGGGTTTTTTCATCAGGATTTTTTTGTAGCAGTCACGTAATAGCAGTCATATAATGTAGCCGGTTGACGGCAATGGGTTCACCCCTTTTATAAACAACTTAATATAACTGACGAAATGTGAGTTTGCTATTAGAAATATCTCTGCCTAACCTTTCTGGGACTTAAGCGTGTTGTTATGAATGTGATACTGGTTTTTTTCTTCATAGAATATTTTTTATTTGTGTAAAAAGATGATAAATTTAGGTTTTACAAAGGGTTGTGAACTTACAAGTTTTCCCAAAGAATGGCATACAAATATTTGAGCATGCTAAACGTGAATTTTAATACGAAAGATAAATTTGTTAAAATATTTATACTCTAAGCAAGTCTAGGTAATAACGCTTACAATTTAAGAACTCAGATCTATTCGAAATCTTTTTTAAACAATAAATATATAATTAAAAATAAACAGCAACATGAAATATTTTTTAGAGCTCAGTAACCATATCTATCAGTTAGTTTTTTTTCTAGAAATTCTTTTACACTATAAAAACAATATGTACTAATAATAAATGGGTAAAAATACGAAATTAGAACTTAATATTGGCTGATAAATATTAAAATATACTTCTTACTTCTGTAATTAAAAAGTACTTCTCAAGGAATTTGAAGTTCAATTGAATTTTAATTAATGTAAGTACCTATTTAAATCATTAACTTGTCGCACAACTTTTGCCAATTAGACTGGGTACTTTGTATAGTAATTTATACTGATAAAAATAATTATCACTGCGAAATCGGTCGTGAGGAAAGTTTTGAGTATGTATCTGGATTTTGTAGATGGGTATAAGAGTAGAGGAAGACCAAAGAAACGATGGATGGACTGTGTGATTATTGCAAGAAATGAGGTGTCTGATGAGATGAAAAGTCATTGAGAAGTATGGAAGAAGAAAACATGCTGCGCCGACCCCAAATAAATTGGGATAAGAGCAGGAGTATAATGATGATCAATGCAAAATCTGTATCCTGGATAAAACATAAAATAATATAGTATATTAGTGCTGTTCCAAGGGGTATTGTTTTACCCCCAGTAACTGAGTTGTGGACCTTGGATAGACAGTTGCTTTATAAAAATACTGGTTTCTAGCTGCATTCGGTTAGCCTAGAAGCCGACCCCAGTAGTTGGGAAGAGGCTCGGCAGATGAAGACTCCAGAGGGTTACTAAGACGTCTTAAAGCAGTATTGTTTTATTCTCATTCCAGTGTGGGAAAGAGACGGAGCTATAGACGACATCTAGCGCCATCTCTTTCCCAATCCGGAAGAACAAAAGATTAAAACAATATTGCTTTAAGAGCGTTTATACCCTACGGCATTTCATACAAACTTTCAAGTCGTTATTTTCCGAAATTACTAAACACATTTTAATGAAACTTCCTACGCATAAGCAGTATACATAGGTCTAGTATGTCGTGGGTCGTAGGTCGTGTATGGTTCGAAATGTCTTTTAAAAATGAAGATAATTGGAAATTTCTGTTTCTATAGATAATTAAAAATCGGCCTAATTTAGCTGTAACATTATTTTTCGAAAATGTTTTTAGTAACTTTTTAGACCTATGTATACCTGCTTATGCATAGAAAGTTTCATTAAAATCTGTTCAGTCATTTCGGAAAATAACGACTTGAAAGTTTGTATGAAATTCCGTAGGGTATTAACGCTCTTAAGATGTTATGGTAGGCCACCTGATCTATAAACGTCAAACAAAATCTTAAAGTTAGTATTTATCTCGAAGAATCATAACAATAAAGTATTTTGCTCTAAAGAATAAACATACAGACGCAATTTCCACTTAGCTACCTTAAAATACTATCGCACGCGAAAGCATAAAATAATCTTCAACGCGGTACAAAATTACTCGATGGCAAACAAACTCAAATTCCGTAGAAAAATCACGTAATGGCAATATTTGCTTCGTAAACATTTAATTCGCTGATCTTTTGGAATCTTTTATGCGTCACTTTGGTATTGACCTTAATAATCATTAAGTTCTAACAAGTGACTTATAACTCGTTAGTAGTATTTATCTATTCAATTTGTTTACGAAATCTGGGGTTTTTGTTACGTATTTGTAACAATCTGAGGGTTTTCTATGAACTTGTGGCGGGGAATTTCAATGTATTGACTGGTACAAACGGTGACACATCAAGTTATACATTCCGAGTATAACCTCCTCGCTTTAAATAAATGTCCCATGTGAGAGATCCGCATAAACTGGATTTGTATAGCTTGATTGGTGGCCGTGCGTACTAAGATAGGTAACAGAATCAAGCGTTACTTTGCGGAAAACAATCAAAATTTAATGTGTAGTACATCATCATCATCATATAATGTTCCCACTGCTGGGAGGCAGGCCTCCTCTCCATCTCTATATCTGGTAGATGTCACTTGTGTTCGAATTTTTAGTACTAGGACATGCTGGTTGCCTCACGATGTTTTCCTTCACCGTTTTTGAGGGCATCGGTGATGAAATAATTTACACAAAGTAATGCGTCTGCCTGGGTTCGAACCCATGACTTACTGCTCGTAAGGCTGCCACCATTGGGCTACCGCTGCTCTCTATAGTGTAGTACATAAGTAGTTTGTTTTAATTCGGCGAAAAATATCCAGACACGAATACAGTAACGCCCTCCGACCGAAAAAAAATCTACCTAAATGCCCACCATTAAACATGCGGCAAAAAATATGATGGACAATTTAAAAATAAAAATGAGTTAATGATAGCTTGCCGCATGACAGAGGAGAATCGAAGAAAATAACGTGTTGCGACGACCCCAAGTAACATGGGACAAGGGCACGAAGATATGATTTTTAAAAGAAACATATAAAAAAAAGGTTGATTTTTATGTTTCTTTTTGTATTTTTAAAACGAAACCATTTTCATTATCTTTTTCAGTGGGCTTCAGGGGTCTGGTGGTTCTTCTTCGCGAAGATCACCGAACTTCTCGATACCGTCTTCTTTGTGCTACGAAAGAAGGATAGACAGATCTCGTTCCTGCACCTGTATCATCACACAGTCATGCCCATCATTGGATGGATCTCAATCAAATATGCTGCAGGTTGGTAACAAATATTTTGACATCGTGTAATTTAGTTGTTTCCCTTAAGACAAGCTTGATCATCTTATTGCGCATGATGGCCTTTACCATTAGTGGTTTTCATATTTTAGATATTCAAAAGCTTGAGTATCATCAGAACTATCATAACACAACTGTAATCCCTGAAGGATTGGGCAGTAGTATACCTAACTTAAGTGGCAGTGGGCAGGGCACATTGCTCGCAGAACAGATGGCCGATGGGGCCAAAAAGTTCAAGAATGGCGACCGCGAACCGGGAGACGATGCGTTGGAAGGCCTCCCACTAGGTGGACCGATGACCTGGTGAAGGTTGCGGGGATCCGCTGGATGCGAGTCGCACGGGACTGGTCAATGTGGCGACACTTGGGGGAGGCTTATCTCCAGCTGTGGACGTCTTTCGGCTGAAATGATGATGATGAAGATGATACCTAATAGGACACCCACATTTCGCCAATAAATGTTAAGCCCCATGTTATACATACAAATATACTAGCACGCCTGTTGCCAGCAATTGGTTACAAATCCAGACTTCCTAATGCTACTGAGAGATTCCTCATGGAAAAACACAATAACGCTTTGCCCGACCTAGGAATCAAACGCAATAATAAAATTTCAATACTAAAACAAGATGACGGCATTAGCTACACCTCATCATCATCAGCCTATAATGATCCCATTGCTAGGACACAGGCCTCCTCTCTATGAAAAGGAGTGGCCTATAATCCACCATGCGGGCCCAGTGCGGGTTTGTAGATGTCACGTGTCTTTGAATATTTAGTTCTAGGGCCTGCCGGTTTCCTCACGATGATTTTCTTCACCGTTTTTGAGAGCAGCGTCTAGCAGCGCCTTCTTAATACTAAACTTATCGCAAATATTATAAGGGTGCAGAAGTCCAGTACAACATGAAAGCATTATTTATGTCATTATAAAAACGCTGGTATAACACTCACCTGTCAGCTTAGTTCAAACATTTTTTTTTGGAATTGGATATGGAAGAGTTTGGTCGAATTATACATTATTAACCGTAAAAATACTCTGCTATTTTGCTAGTTATCTTTAAGTTTATCTTCGCGGTATGTGATGTGCCATGAAGTACGGGGCTAACCTGTTGTTGTCAACTGGTTAAAAATCACTTACTAACTTCTTTATAACATATTTCATTTCATATTGTGTATTGTTTCTGTTTTTTTTTCTGTTCTGCTCTGTCCTACTCCTGGGCCTCCTTCCAGTTTTTCCATTTCTCGCGAACCCGTGCGTCTTTCGTCTCGTTCAGACGGAACCTGTCCAGTTCGTCCCCTTCCCGATCTCCTTCGTGGCCTGCCGCAACCCCGCCTCACTGTATCCAATACAAACAAATCATAAATTTTATTTATGTAATTCCAGGAGGGCAAGCAGTTCCCGAGGGCTCCATCAACGCGTTCATTCACGTTGTCATGTACACGTACTACCTGATCTCTGGTCTTGGACCTCAGTACCAGAAGTACTTGTGGTGGAAGAAGCACCTCACTAGCATGCAGCTGGTAAGGAAATTATTCTTATACTTTAACTTGTTTTTCAAGGGAGAAGAATAACTTAGTTCAGCGGAAATGGGCAGTATCCTTGCAACAAAGATTTCTGATTGGGTTGGTTCACATCATGACTCCACCTGACCAGGTGTCATGCCCATCTTTCGTGTCCCAGCATTTATGCTCAGAGCGCGCCTCCATTCAAGAATTTAAAACGAGACGCCTCGGGAGTCCGAGAGATGCTTGAGATCATTGCTAAACATAGTTACAACTTTGAATCGCAATCGAAGTAGCATAAGCATTACTTACTCTGATTGAACTACCAGGTCCCTACGCTCATCGATTAGCATCATGGATTGTCAGATAAACATCATATCTTAATTTGCATATCTTAATTTGCCTTAAAATGTTAGGCTTACCTGTTTATATTCTAGTATTGCTCAAGCATTGCATTCAAGATACGTAGGACTGGCAATCCTAGCCATTAAAAAAAAACGAAGCCCTCCATAATAGCATGCAAACTTGTTTTACGAAAACATTTTTGTCTAGACTTTTTCTTTTCTAACCCAATAGTTTTCTATTCTTCCAGATCCAGTTCTGCATCGTTGTCTACCTGAACGTGAACACCTTATCATCAAGCAACTGCAACTACCCCAAGTATTTGAGCAGCCTGGTGATGGTCAACTGTTTAGCTTTCTTCTACATGTTCGGAAAGTTCTACTATGTCAGCTACATGAAAGGAAGCAAAGAAAGCTTTGTATCAGCTTGTATAAAAAAAGATTAAGTTGCTTTTTTATAGCTGGTTATTTTGTAAGTCTAGTATTAGTTGTAGCAGAAATGGCTGTATTTTGTTTAAGATAGACTTGTTTTGTCTAATACTTGGTCGAAGGGATTTCGATGCACAAACCCCTAAAAAAGAGTTTTCCTACAAAAGTACCTACATGGTCAAAGTGTATGAAACATTTTTTTTTAATTGTCGATGAAAATATTATATGTGGAGGATTCGGAATGATACTGTGATGTACTGAAAACGTGGCATTCGTTTGTGCGTCGATGTCTGTTCCATGCTGTATATATTTTAAGGGTTAAGAGAAACCTGTAGACATTTATAGAATTACTGAGATGTGCAATGTAACATGAGTTTTTCAGGGTTTGTCTCCTCCGATCCCGAGATCGGATTGAATTGGAACTGATCCCGCTTATTTTGTCTCAACGGATCTCGGAATCCGTTTCCAAAGAAAAATTTATAAATCTGTCTAAAAGTAACGAACTTTTTTTTGTAGCCCTGGATTTTGGGATCGGTTACAAATTTTAATATTTTTTTCATTGGAAACGGATCCCGAGATCCGTGGAGACAAATAGGCATAATCAGTTTTCAATTCAATCCTATCTCGGGATCGGTGGAGACAAACCCCTTTTTCATGATCTTAGTGTAAAAATAAATTATTTAGTATTAAAGGATAGTTTACTTAGACGCAGCTATAGGTGCCATTATGAAGGCGACCGCAGACATTTACAGCACGGTTAGCGCAGTGGCTGAGCTATTGGGTGCTGCGCTGCGTGTCGCGTGTTCGATTCGCACACGAAATATTATATTTGTTTGGCCTATAGCCAGAGAAATTCCTACCTTTAAAAAAAAACAAGTTTTCATCAAGTTACATGGTAACTGTCGGCTCGCTCTGATCTATCATTGCGATTGGGTGACTTTGGCGCTCCTATGCGGGTGCTGTCGGCTTCGGATATGTACCTTAAACACTTTGAAGTTGTAGCCGTTGGGTTATTTAATAAAACAATCTTAGGTTAATTAGGAAGGACAATTATTTATCTATAATTTATTTGATTGTTAAGACAGTGAAGCGATGGCAAAGAAAACCTCTTTCTGTTTACTACCTTCGACGATTGTCTCGCTCAAATATCGCTGACTGTTTACACAGTTAGCCAGAACTTTTTTTTTCTATCTCTACTCGCTGATCGCCTTCGATGGGGCAGACACTAAAACGATGGAATTTTAGTTTATGGTTGAGCAATGACCTTGTTGAATGATTATGTTTAAGTCACCGCGAGGTGCCTGTGAATATATAATATGTGTATATAAAACGCAATTGTGTAATTGCTACGCCAAAATGGCAAGGCGTTGCAAATCTTATTTATTTATATTTACAATAGAAGTAACTTGTTTTAATAATTGTATTTATTATATTTTAAGGAGTGCAGAAGTGAAGTAGGTATAAGGTGTTTCAAAAATTAAATGCCCGACAGAAAAAATCTCTAAAAAAACAAAAATAAATTAATCCAAGCGTCGTAGCGTCGCGTCGGGGGACTGCTAAGTAGAATTTTATGAACATCGGTTCATCTGTTTAAGACCTACGATGCCATAAACAGACACACAGATACACGTCAAACTTATAACACCCCTCTTTTCTGGTCGGGGGTAAAAAAAAAGAAATTTAAGTTTAAAAAATCAATTAAAATTTAAAAACCTCCGACACTAAAAATACATTAATCCAAGCGTCGTAGTGACCGCTAAGTAGAACCCTTAGCACAAGCACGAAACAAAGCGGTCCCCCAACGCAACGAGTACGAATTTTTATTTAAACTACTAGCCTTGACTGTCCCACTCCTGCATAGCTATTCACAAACCCGTCAATCGAAACCGAATGAATCATAGACACTGATCGATTATAACCGCACCGCGACCGAACGGTTATCAAAATGCGATTCACAGATCCGGGCGGTAAGGTTTTTTTTTTAATTTTAAAAATCATGTTTAAAGGGTTCGTTACAAAATGGTAGGAAATAGAAACTGGTGGTAGAAAATTTAAAGTGGCAAATAAATTATTTTTACTTGGGATTTTCTTATGTACGGCTATAGAATCTACATAATTTAGTAATCATATATAAAACAAAACACCAAACACTGATTGTTTTATTAAATGAATTCACCAGATTTTTATCAAACTTGCTTTGTAAACTGTTTCATGTCAAGGTCAAACCGGCAATTTCAATAATAAGTTAATAACCTCAAACTTAAATTTTCAAAACTGTTTTGTGCTAAATTAGTGCTAAACTAGGGTTTAATTAAACACATATTGAAACAGAAATGGGTGTAAGTATTTTACTAGTATATAAAACATCATCCTTTTTCTTACTTATAATTTACAAAACGTAATTGACATTGGATTTTTTCAGAAAAGTGAAAAAGAAACAATCTTTGCGTACACGCAGGGGCATGAGCACTTAGCCCGGGGCCGTTTCTCAGGACTGGATGCGGCCTGTGCCAAAAAAATACCTAACAGAAGAGCCCTAGAAGCCAAGAAGCCGCCCAGACCCGCTTCATGCTATCCTCGCACGGTACGCAGCAGCAAATTGAAGATGTCGCTATTGGAATACATAGCATCGAAGCTATCCTTCACCAAATTGCAGCCTGAAATTTGATTGTTTCTGGAGGAAGGATAAGGTATGGAAATAAACGATACACAAGTAATTTTTAAAAACTCTATTTAATAGAACTTAACTAACGTACCATAACGTATTTTTAAAATAATCTATTTATTATAACTTAACTTAAGTAACGTACTAACGTTACTTAACGTGCCATCTTGCTCAATTCCTGAACCCATGATTATTTCTGTTAGCGGTTGGTTCTCCAACTCAATTTCTTCGGGTTCAGGCAAGCGGCCCCATATACACTTGTTATGCAGAACTGCACATGCCTTGGCGATGCATCCCACTTTAGTCTGGCTGTATTCAAGCACCTAAAGCGCCCTTTCTACACCTTGAAGTAACTCATGACACAGGATCTTGTGTGCAGTTCTGTGTACCATGCTTCCAAGTACTTAGGAGCCAAAGTAGTTGGAACATTAAGAATCTTGGTACTTGGAGCATTAAGAATCGAAGGGGGGAATCCAAGGCTCCAGAATCACCTGGAAACATTAAATTCTAATTAAGTATATGTATATTTTTTAACATTAATGTTTATCATTATCGTTACAGTTACTGACCTAGAAGCCAGCAAGATGTAGCAGCAGAACATGTGTCCCGTCCACATATCCTAAAACACCAGCCAACCCGAACCTGCTGTATTTCCTGAAAATAAACATTTTAATTGAAAAATAAATAGATGTATTTCTTCTTGTACACTATAATTTATTGTAACAGCTCATTGACAATTTCATAATTAAGTTGTTCTTGTATCTTTTAAAATTATGGTGACTCTAGTTATAAAGAAACAAATATGTGACTGATGTTATATTTTTACATTACACTATTGAAATCTTCTAAAGTAGAAGTTCCTGTTTTGCTGTTGAAATTGTCCTCATGTAAAAGAAAGTATATTTTGTTTTTTTTTACTATGAAATGTGTGTATTAATATTAATAAATAAAAATCAACATAATCTGTGATTGTTGTAATCTCTTAATTTAAATAAAGGATACTTCTTACTTTTGTAAAATTTGTTGCCTTTCATTTACTTGGCAAGGGAATTGAACACACTTGTGCAGTATTTAGTGTCATTGTGTGCTCCGTTATGGCCCTGGAAACAGATGCCTGGCTCAAGCTTACGAAGGAATCCCTCCCATCAGTTTTCTGGCAACTGTTTTGGCCATGAAAGTGTAGGCAGCTAACACCTAAAATAAAAGTGTAAATAAATAAGCATGTCAGATGACTAAATTGGATTCACGTTTGTATTATATGTATGTATACTAGGGTTACTACTTTGTTACAATTATTGGTTTACCTAAATCCAGGGAGGGTCTAGGTAAACCTTAGCCACACTAAGGCAGTACCTACTACATAGAGGTAGGGTTATAGGGATGAGTTTATCAGTAACAGTATTGTTTGTGCCTGATTGGATAATAACATATGTGGGTGAATAATGAGTCCTCGTCGTATACCTTCTCGACTGTGATGTTAATGTGATGACTTTCATTACTTAAGTACTTTATATTTAAATATTACTTACTTTGAGTTCAATAGGGGATTGCGCCTGATGAATGCACGCTTGGGAAATATGGCTTTATTTCCACATTTAAGCTACGGACCATGTCAGGCGATAGCCTGTACACGGACTGGAAACGCGGGTCAGCAAATGGATCCATCATGTCTCGTATTCTTCGATGAAGAGATAATGTCTCCAGCCTCTGTTGTTTTGCGGCACGCCGACGGTCTCAGGATTGCACAATCACGAACTCAATCTACCCGAATAATTAACATCAAACTCGTGAACAAACTTTTATGTTACGTACTTAGTTAACCACTTAAACTTGTGTAAATCTTTAAGTAATAGTCAAAACAATAGTTTATCTATCTATACAATATGTACACTTACTTCAAACACTGCTTAAATTAGTTTAAAGTGCTTTTAATTTTCATTCGACTTCACTCTCTACTGCAAATAGCTGTCGGTAAATTGATGTCTTCAAAACCAAATTACAAACGAATAGAAACGTCAAAATTGGTCAACATTCATCGGTATCGGTTTTGTGAATAGCGTTTGGAAGACTTGATCGATTGCACGATCATTCGATTAGATTAGTTGTCCAATCGAGTGGTTGTGAATAGCTATGCTGGGCATAGGCCGCCCCCCATTTCTACCATTTTTCTCGGTGTTGCGCTTTTTCTCGCTAATTAATGAAAACGAAGAAAGTTATCAATTTAACGGCTCCGGCGCTGCGGGGCTCCGGCGGACCCACGCGAGGTTATCGTCGCAGATGGTATTAACGCTCACCGCCGCGGCTGAGGTTGGCCGGCTAGCAACTCGCAGCTCGCGGGCTGCGTTACCCCTCCGAGCCTACGTGGGCCTAAATTACATTCTAGGGGTAAGGCAGACAAGACTACGTGAAGTCGTTTTGCAGCGATTCGTTTCTGGCACTAAATTTTGTAGCACAACATAATGACTGAAATTCTGAGAAATTTCTGTCTGCGAAACAAGGTGACACCATTAAAAAGAAAACACTGAATTGGTTGATTTATTTATTTATTTTCTGCCATTTTAAATGCAACTTAAAGTGTTTCAAACATTCATCGAACAGTTTGGCAAATCCCAACAATTCAGTGATTTTTTGACATACTTACTCCAAAATGCGGTCAGCTCAGATTTGACCCGGAAAATTTCTTAAAATAGGATTATTGGAATCAGAATAATCAGATTAATCTATCGATTTTATACCGTTTTGGTCGTTAATGACGTGTCAAAATGTTGGCCGGGGTCTCTTGTAGTACCTATCAGTATGTTTAAGAAAAACTTCAATTTGTTACATTTGCACGTAGAATGTTTGTCAATTGACCCATTAGCGTTTTCTTTTTAATAACATACTATAGCCCCCAAATGATTGCACATGAACTCTAAGCAAACCTGTACAACTCACTTTTAGTTTTCTTATTTATTTAAGTAATTTAAGAAGTTAATAATTATGATTTTAAGCGGTTACTTAAGTAGTTTTTGTACTAATAAGAAAATACACTTAGTTCGATGGTTTTTGTAAATATATCACTTGTATTTTGTTTAGAAATATAAAGTTTTCAACTCTATTAGTACCTTTGTTTTTATTTAAATCCTTTTTTATTTATGGTTTTATGGCATTTGGGTGGTCTGTACAGCAACCTTAATTTTGACCACACTTTTGGGAAACACGCTTTATACCTAAACAGACAGGTGTGTTGCTGGGGAGTTCGTTCCACTATTTTTTCTCCCCAGTTGAAACAGTACGCCTTTCGGGGGACTATTTTATGTAGTTGACTTTCGAAAAGTGCTAGTTTTCAACCTTTGTCTTTGATTTTGTAGCCATTGTCTTAGGTACCTCCTACTTTTGAATTTCGTTCACTGAAGCCGCTGAAACATTACAATGAGGGCAAAAGAATTCCATTCCACGAAACAAAGTAGACTCGAAATGAATTTCCAACTTTATGACGTTTGTGTAAGGTTCAAAATGTTAATAAATCATCGACAATGTCAATGACACAAACTAATTGACTTTCTAAATACTGACAATGACGCCTATTAATGTTAATTTTGTATTTTTTTTTTAACATAAACAGTGCTGTTGAAGTAAAAACTGTGTCAAGTCATATTTCTTGTCTGTCCGTATGACCACGTTGTTCTTCTAAACTAGATGACGGATTTTGATAAAATTTTCACACGCAATCACGGTTTTCATTATCAGTTTGGTAGTTTGGACCCGCGAGTAAAGGTTAGAATAAATTAAAATGGTAATTTCATCTCATTAGATTTGAATGGTGAAAATTTTGTGGCTGAAAAAATCTGTATGCCATTTGATAAAATAATGATCAGACAATAAATATTTCAAGATGATCCTAACTCGCAAGATCTAAGATTTGTTAATTTAACGAACAACCTATCCGTACTCCACATCAACATCATCTTTCTGCCCTTGTCCAATATAACTAAGCGTAGGTGTAGCACGTTTTTCTTCTTCAATCCGTCACAATATCAGTTACTCCTTTTTCTTTCATTACTCTTTCACACAATCCATTTATCTTTGGCCTTCCGCTCCTTCTCCATCCACCAACATTCATATTCATCGTGCCTATAATCCCCCTTTATCACAAGCCCATACAAACAGAAATATAAAGACCCCACTTCTAATGACGAAACTAACTTGTCCTTTTGCAACACGTTCTTAGAACAAAAGCTGGTGACATTGGTAATTAAAATGCAAATATATTTATACCCTCTTAACACTGAATCAATTATCACAAGAAATGTTAAAGAATCGAATTAGTCGTATGATAGTTATCAGTCTAGTAGTAGCTCTGTTAAAAATTGAATTGATGAAATAAAAACAAAACAGGATACATCAAACAGTGAGGATAAGATTGTTGGAGATTAGTTCAGAAAATTAATAAGAATAAAGAATTTGAGAGACGCAAAAGAAGTATTTGAAGTCAGTGCTGCAGAAGAAACAAACGATTTTGAAACAACGCTCGATCTCAAGTTGAGAAAAGATGGCTGCGATTTTGAACGCGGCATGGCAAGGATATCAATTTTTGTTTGAAGAATTACCTGGTAAGTCTTTGTCTTCCTTTTACTAAGCTTTACCATATTTATGTCAAGAGTCATTTTTACTTTGTTCTGAAGTTAGAATGTACGCCAGCATGTTAAACTGAAATCTCGATGTCATTGTTTTCACGATCTAATTTACATGAAATGCTAGTATAGGCTTCGAACTTGTACTTTTTAAATAATAGTCATAAAATGGCGATAAATCAAGTGCACCGTCTATATTTGGCAGTGAATTTTGTTGTACTGGTTTACTAACATTATCATCAGCTTCAGCCTATTCTTCTTCTTCTTTTGCTGCGTCTAGAATTACTGGATGTTGAACAACAATAAATATTACCCCTTGTGACGTGTCACACCAGTCTATTTAAGAATGGTAATCAACCAATACCTTTTTCTTCGACCGACTATCAGCTCATTATTGGACTGCATAAAATGATGTACCTAAGTTTTAATTTCAATTTCAGATCCCAGAACTAAAGGGTGGTTACTTCTAGCTAAACCTTACCAATTACTGGCACTACTTGGTGTATATTTAATGTTTGTATTCAAATGGGGACCAAAGTATATGAAGAATCGCAAACCCTTAAACTTAGATAAAGTTCTAATAGCGTACAATGCTTTTCAAGTAGTGGTTTGCATGTATTTGTTTGGCAGCGTAAGTATTTTGCTATAATCTATTTCAGCTATTTATCTATTCATCCTCGCTTCTATTTCAGTTGTCATATTTGCTCTCGGAAAGACTGGTTTAAAATAACTCGTCTAAGTCGTAATAAGATGCATTGACGACAATTTTGCTCACCATGTTGACAAATTGTCCACTAGTTTTGTATCTTGTTTTTGCAACGAGGCATAAACGACTGAGGAAATTAGTAGGCGCAACAAGTAGTTTATATGTTTCACATCTTGGTGTAAACGCCTTGATTACTTGTTTACAACAATTACAAGTTAAACTTTTGAAAATGTATTAGAGGGACTTTTTTGCCAGCGCTTTTTGTTTCTATTTCTTTAATGAATTGTATAATATGTCAGATTTTCTATAAAATATTTATTTACAGGCTCTCCGTCTAGCGTGGGGATGGGGTGGGGACTACAAATGGATTTGTGAACCAGTTGACTTCTCAAATGAACCAAAACCCTTGGAAATTGCAAGAACAGTTTATTTATATTATCTTATTAAAATCATCGACCTTCTAGATACAGTAAGTTAAATTTCCTTTATTTTTTCTGTAAAAAGATTTCTGAAGAAAACCCTAATGAAAGGCCCTAATATGCATGAAATACTATCAATAAGAAAGCATTGTAGTTAATTTTAAAACGTCATTCGTTTTTCTATATTTAGCTTTCGTGTTAAGGCGAGTCCACACCTGCGGCCGTGCAACGTACGTAGAGAATAATGCACGCTTCGCGCCTCAATTGATTAGCTATGGACGTGTCACATTCATCTCGCGAACATGTCCAAAGGTTTCCATTTCCATTTTCTTAAGATGCGCGCAAGCCGCGCTGTTCGTACACATGCTCGGTGTGGTCGCACCTTTTTTTTAATAGCTTGTATCATCTCTTCGTGTGATTTATAAATTTTACTGTCGGCGCAACTCTCTATGTAGTGTCTGTTGTCGACACATTTTTGTATCATAATACAACTGATATAGTTCAATGTTACAAGTCCACACTACTTCGAACCTTTCTCTGTTGCATTGGTATTAGGCCGCGTCCTAAGGGTGGCTTTTGATTAGAATATTTTTAGCGCGTTTAATTATAAGCTCGTATAAGCTGACCTCAAGCGAACACGCAGGTATAAGCACGTGAACGTGCGTTTATTTTTTGAAGCGCTAAATGTGGTGCGCTTTTGCGCGCGATATCCGGTACCAGCTTAAAGTGCTAGTAAATATGCTAGCCTGAAACCACTGTAACCAAAACGACCGTCTCGCGAACAATTCGTTTATTTTGTTCAGAGAACTCCAATGCGTGGGCGCCTTCCGGTTTTCCGAACAAATGAGTGATCTATGAACGTGCCGTTCGACTATTCGCGTGACTGATCGCTTAACCAAAGAGACTCGGGTTTATCTTTTTTGCCAGAATAATACTTCTGTTAGGTCTAGGTTATTTTTCGTAGTTATGTAAATAAATCAATACTAGCTTCGGCTGTAAATTTGTCCGTGTGTTTTATTAACTTGAGACAAATCTATGACACCGCATTAGAGCATAGTTATCTATCACAGATTTTCTTGTATATTCCGATCAGTTCGTTCAGAGATCACCTTTTATGTGTAACCTTTTATGTGTAAACTCATAAAATTAGTTTATATTTAGATTGCTAAATAATTCCTTTTCTCTGGAATACTAATATAGAACTGGAAACAAAGTTATTTGTAGTTTAATCAAAATATTTGCAATGCGAATATAATTACTACGAAAACGACACCCATGCCATTGAATCGCGCAAATGTCCAGTCCCGCAAGCAAAGTCGCGCGAGTGTCTTTCGTGTAAATGCCCTAGATCCCCTAGAAGTATGTACATATATGAAGTATTTTTAGCGCCTTTGCCCATTCTTCTTACTTCAAAAATGACGAATTCTGCCTAAAAAGTTTCAAACCCCTATCTAACCCTTTTAGGGAGTAGATTCTCAAAAACGCTTAAATACGTAAGTATTTATTTCTAACCAGAAGCTTGTATATGCAATTTCATGCTTCAAACTTCAAAAATTACCGATTTTCATACAACCGTTCATCCCTTATTACACCCCTTGAGGGGTGGAATTTCGAAAAACCCTTCCTTATTCCTTGTCTACATTATAAAGGGTGCAGCTTTTTAGCTCCAAGGGTTTGGGCTGGGCGTTGATGAGTCAGACAGTCAGTCGGTCAGGACTTTTCTTTTTATTTATATAGATAAAGATTTTATAGATAGACTATGAAGCTGCCCGCGACTTAGTTCGCGTGGACAATTTGATTGGTTTTAGGGGTAGGAAAAATAGATGAGAGAAAAATAGAGAGATCTCAGACCTACGCACACAAAATTTCATACAAATCGGTTCAGCCGTTTCGGAGGAGTTTAATAACAAATACCGCGACACGTGAATTTTATATATTAGATAGATTTATCTTGATGTCAGTAAAAGCTTAACACTATCTTTCTTTATTATTTCTTCAAATACTTTAGCTCTGTGTATGTCTTTTACATATCACCATCATATATAACATCTCGTCTGTCATCCAGGCAGAGGTGAACTATGTTGAAGTCCCGTGTTATAGGGGGCGAGTTATCAACATCATCTGCCTAGCCTTTTTCCCAAACTATCTTGGGGTCGGCTTCCAGTCTAACCGGATGCAGCTGAGTACCAGTATTTTACATGAAGCGACTGCCTATCTGACCTCAACAACCCAGTTACTGGGTAATACGATACCCCTTGGTAAGACTGGATGTCAGACTTTTAGCTTCTGACTACTCGTAACGACTGTCAAAGATCTACAAATGACCAACGGCTTAACGTGCTTTCCGAGGCACGGAGGAAACTCGATATGTAATTATGGTCACCCATCCACAGACTAACCTCGGCAAGCACGGCTTAACCTTTAAGATCGACCTGGGCGGCTGTTATTATTTAGCCACGAGCTCCTCAGGGGGGGGCGAGCTATTAACCGGGCGCAAATCCAGGCTGGCTGTTACTGAGGGAACCCTGATAGAAAAACCCAATGACACTTTACGCCCAGCAATAGAACTCCTCATGCTCATTAGTTGCACTTGCAACCACGTCAAATCCTTTTTGTTTTTCAATTAATATCACCACCATGAAAAGCTTTTGTACAAAGATTTATGGCTTATTGTGATTTACATTGCAGTTTTAAACTTGGTTTAAAAAATATAGTATTGTCTACACTTAGCACAAGCTCTGAATGGTGTCGGACGTAAAGAATAGCACCATATTCCCGTGGGTGTCGTAAGAGGCGACTAAGGGACTTGCCAGAGAATGGGCAGCAGCGTTCTCTGTGCTTTTGTGACAACCGTACTGCGATCGCCAACCCGCCTGTTAAGCGTGGCGCCACATTGACATGGAGGGTTTTGCCAAAATAACCCTCCATGTTATGTCAATGTGGCGAAACTTGGGGGATGCCTATGTCCAGCAGTGGATGTCTTTCGGCTGAAATGATGATGATTGCCCAAGCCTTACGTGGCTGATATAAATCGCTTGCAAAACCGTTACTTTTAAGCTCGGTCACTTGATCGGGCCTAAAAGTAACGGTTTTGCAAGCGATTTATACCAAAATGTTGGTTAGTAACTCATCGTACATTTTGGTTAGTCACATATATGTCCAACAAAACTAACACCCGTATGTATCTATCAACAAGTCAAATTGATTACGTAAGTAAAAGTAATTATTTAGATTAAGCTACGATTTTTACATTTGTGTACTTAAATTTTCAGTTAAAACTCTAGCCTTGCTTTCTTTGACGGTTTTTACTTCGTAATTCGTGTCTGTTGCATAAAACTGTTTGCATAATTACTCAACCTAAAGTAATTACTTTAACATGACAATAGGTACGCGAGGTACATGTACATGTTTAGCAATATCAGTTTATTTTAGTTTATTAAGTATATGAAAGAAATATGTCTGAATGAAACCACGACGGTTGACAGAGGAAAATTTAAGAAAAAAACGTGTTGCATCGACCCCTGGGATAGAGGCTAGAACAAGATGAGTGTAGTTTAGCTGCGGGACTGTTCGAAAGAGATACCGTGACCCTGGAACACAAAGGGCTAAGAAGGAACATGGATGGGTTTTATTCAGTACAAGACTGACACTCCCTTCCGCTCCGCCCAGAGCAGGATGATGACCTCATCATTTAATGATTTCCCAACCATAAAAAAAGACACTACTAACGATACTGATTGCATTAGGGCTACTAATACGCAAATTAAAAATATTATTAATGCAAGTATGGAAAATCTTAATAATGTAGTAAGTCTATTGCAAGTAATAGGCTTATTATTGGTAATAAACACTGAAAATTATTAAAACAAAATACTTCATACACGCCAATAAGTCTTGAAGTACCAAAATATTAAAACGCAGTACAGCCCAAAACAAAAAGTAAACAAACGTCAAATAATATTAATAACTAGTCATTGCGGCCGACGGACTAATAATAGGATAAAAGGTATACCGCCCGCCTCGCAATCTCTACGTCCCGCTCCCTCACTCGCAAAAATCCGAATTGACCCCCACGCGGGGGCTAATTCTCGAATCAGTGTCATTACGACTGCACAGGTGTGTTGAAACATGTCATTGATTTACGATTGATCTCGTGACGTAATCGGCCCACGCGCCTCTCGCGTCATACCCATGGATTGCAGTGCATTAAGTGTTAGTGGACTAATTGTGAACACGATGCCTCGACCGCGTAATGTGCAGGCTAGATACACCAACAAACAATACCTACAAATGGTTTTACTTTACGATCGCACAAGAAATTTAGTAAATACTGTAATTCTAACTTTATAAATACGCCAAAACAACAAAATTAATTTCACCTATACGTAAACATTTTTTTTATGTGTGTTAGTATTAAGAATCAAATCGTTAGCAACAAACGTATGTCACACAAAGAGTTCACGGACAATGACGCGTACGGCGTAGTATACCCACTGCAGCATTCGCTATCGCGATGCGCAACTATTTGATACTTTTCATTACTTACTACATTTTTAAGGTTTTCCATACTTGCATTAATAATATTTTTGATTTGCGTAATATTAGCCTTAATGCAGTAAGTATCGTGAGTAGTGCCTTCATCATCATCATCATCATCATTTCAGCTGAAAGATAGGCCTCCCCCAAGTGACGAGTGTAAGTAGTGCCTTGGTTTAAAATATAATGCCCATGACTTCATTGCCCCCTATATAATAATACCTTTCAACTGCCCACTGCTGGGACACTAGATAGGCTCACTCTCTTCTGTGAGAGGAAGTGAGCCTTAATCTACGTCGCGGGCCTAGTGCTGGTTGATGGCTATTACATGTCTTGGAATTCTTGGTTTTAGGTTTGACTCGACTGATCATTCTCTTGCCATTATACCCAAATCATTTGGGGTTTGCAAAGTATGTCTTCTTCTTCCATACTTCTCTATTCATCATCATTTTGGTCTTCCTCTACTCTTATACCCATCCACATTCATATTTAAAACTTCCTACACAACTGTAGAAAATGATTTAATTAAGTAAGGGCCAAATTCACCAATGAAACTGAACGCGGTCAGCACATTTAAACTACGTTCACGAGCTGTCAATGTCATCATTGCTATAGAATATTGAGAGTCACAGCTGTTAAACAAATTGCGAATTCAACTCATCTAACTAAGATGAGTTGAATTCGCAATTTTCTCTTTTGCACCCGTCTTTTTGTCTCTGCATCACCCAAAGACTGAGTGGTAGAGTATGCCTTCGGAATTAAGTTCGCCTCTGTACATTATGATCTGAAATATCTGTATATATAGGATCTGAATCTGAGGTCATGGTCTTTGAGGCTGGGGGTAAAAGCCCAGACAGAATGCCTCCTGTACTGTTGAATGGCACACCACTGCAAAGAGTCCAAAAATTTAAATACCTTGGTCATATATTGACCCCTGACCTCAAAGACGATGATGACATTTGATCGTGAGCGGAGGGCATTGTCGGTTAGGGCGAACATGTTGGTTCGCAGGTTTGCACGATGCTCACTTCCGGTCAAAGTCACGCTCTTTCGAGCGTACTGTACTTCTTTTTACACGTGCAGCCTGTGGGCTAAATGTGCGCAGAGATCGTACAGTGCTCTCCGCGTTCAGTATAATAACGCGTTTAGGATGCTGGTGGGGCTGCCCCGCTACTGTAGTGCGTCAGGGATGTTTGCTGATGCGCATGTGGATTGTTTTTACGCGATAATGCGTAAAAGGTGCGCTTCCCTGTTGCGCAGGGTGTGGGGCAGCACCAATGGTATCCTAAGCATGATTGCAAGTCGCCTAGACTGTGTTTATGTGGGTCGCTGTTGTGCTATTTCTCATGGGCTGGCGCAGCGGTGATCCATTGTGTTGTTTGTTTTATTAGTGCTTACTAACATAGTCTTAAGTTTTACTAACAGTTTTTGAGTCATGGATACTCGAATAAAGAAATTATTATTATTATTATGATTGTGTGCTTAGTCATCATCAGCTTCCTGCCGTTTTTCCTTTTTTTTTTCTTTTTTTTTGGGGTCGGTGCAACGCGTCTTTTTCCTCCATTCTCCTCTGTCATTCGTCATGCTATCATTTACTCCTTTTTCCTTCATATCATTTTTCACAAAATCTATCAATCTTTTCTTTGGTCTTCCTCTCCTTCTCCATCCATACACATTTATATTCATCACTCTTTTAGTCACATGTGTTCCATCCCTCCTCATCACAAGGCCAAGATTGAGTGCTTGAAGTATTAAGTAAATAAGTAGATGCGTTCAATAAAAAAATGGCAAAGCTATAAACTAAACTATTAACTATTCTCCCCCAAGTAAAAGTTTTCAAAGTCTTTCAGGTTCACAGAATAAGAACGCCCAAGTTAGCCACATAATGTAAAAATCACGGTCGAAATATTTTATATTAGGCCGCTTAATTTTAAATAATATTTAAAATTAAGATCAATCTTTAAGGTTAAGCCGTGCTTGCCGAGGTTGGTCTGTGGATGGATGGCCATAATTACATATCGAGTTTCCTCCGTGCCTCGGAAAGCACTTTAAGCCGTTGGTCCCGGCTGTCATTTGTAGATCTTTGACAGTCGTTACGAGTAGTCAGAAGCTAAAGGTCTGACATCCAGTCTTACCAAGGGGTACCGTATTATCCAGTTACTGAGTTGTGGAGGTCAGATAGGCAGTCGCTTCAAGTAAAATTCCGTACTCAGCTGCATCCGGTTAGACTGGAAGCCGACCCCAAGATAGTTTGGGAAAAGGCTAGGCAGATGATGAATTTTAAATAATATAAAATCATGGAATCATAGAGCAGCGGTGGCCCAGTAGTGGCAGCCCCGACTTACGAGCAGTAAGCCGTGGGTTCGAACCCAGGCAAGCGCATTACTTTGTGTAATTTATTTCATCACCGCTGCTCTCAAAAACGGTGAAGGAAAACATCGTGAGGAAACCGGCATGTCCTAGAACTAAAAATTCAAAGACATGTGACATCTACCAACCCGCACTGGGCCCGCGTGGTGGATTATAGCCCACTCCTTCTCATAGAGAGGAGGCCTGTGTCCCAGTAGTGGGAACATTATAGGCTGATGATGATGATAAAATCATGATTAAATATTATACATGTATATTGCTAATGATTACAAGATATAACCTTTGACTGTAAACGAAATACGATTCCACATTCTTCATAGAAATTAAATAAGGTAATTTATTCTAGCCTTGCATTCTATGAACCACAATAGCGACCCGTGATGCTAAAAATGATCAAACAATGTATGTTTAGTAATTAGAACTGATTAATTATCTTTGTGCAATGTTTGTGAGGAAATTGTTCAATTACCTTTATTAAATCTGGCGAACCTACATTATGACAAAACGTGTTTAAACCAACAATTCGAAGACGTGATTATTGTGAAATGCACAAATGTGGACTGAGCATGCGTGGTGGCCCTCTCGTAGAGAAGAAGCCCGTGACCCGGCAGTGGACATATTCTTTTTCTTCGGCTCGAAATGTTGACTCAAAAGACCAGTACATAGCGACAGTTCTGTCTTTTAGCGCTGTAGATTCAATCAAGCTAGATGAGGTATAATAGACCCATCTCGAACACAACGGGAGTGTGGAGCCCCAACACAGGATATGCCACAAATTTTCTCTTGTCCGTCGTGCACACAAGTTATTGCACCCTCCAGCACTTAAATGAGGCAACCATAGCTGTTCAGTGGATACGTTATAAATAGATTACGATATTAGCACAGGGCACTTGACTTACCGTCTGTAAAGTATTACCTACGTTTGCTAGCAAAATACTGCAATAAATTACGCATTTTTAGTTCTACACATTGGTTGAATTTGAATAAAATCATCAAGGTGCACTCTACGTTTAATTTCGAATAACAATCGCCAATCGGTGAACAAAACTTGCACTAGAATCCGCTCTTTACAAACAAAATCGTTTGTGATTTTAACAAGAAGTTTGCGATTTCATTTCGTTTCTTACTTGACATTTTTTATTTTTCAGGTATTTTTCGTGCTTCGTAAGAAATTCAACCAAGTGTCTTTCCTGCATATCTACCACCACACCGGGATGTGTTTGTTAATATGGGCCGCAGCCACTTATTTACCAGGTAACAAAGTTGTTTATTTTGCCTTCTTCCACTAAAATCATCTGATCACCTTCGTACTTTTGCGGCTCAAAAGCAGTTTGAAAGGTAAGCTTTTTCTTAGGCCAGCTTCCTCACGTCCTTACCAAAGCGAACGCGCATGGTTCACGCGGATACGCGATCAACGCGTCTAAGTATCACTCTTTTATTCGGAAATAACAGAAAGCGCCCTCTGCCGGTACGACGACGCATTCGGATGCTATGGCTGGTTAAAAAAAAAAACAGTATAAACTCGATTACCGCCATCGATTTGTTTATGAGCTATTTAGTATAAGACAATCAAAGAACAAAGTCAACGAACGATTTAACAAACATAGTTATCAAAGGTCAATGGAAAAAGGTGACTGGCCCTATTATTGTAATAATAAAATGTACTAACACGTGATATAGTTTTAAATGTTTTCTATGCTCTTTTTATAAGATTTTTCTATTTGTTGTTATTTGTAAGTTTTGTCACTTTGTCCAGATTTCGTTTGTATTGATATGGTTTTCATTATTTTACCATGACGTCTCGTTTCAATTCAGTGCGTCATCGTAAACTTTTATTAAGATCGCCAATACTGCCATCTACCGGAATCTAAAGGAAAAAACAGTTTTTGATCAGAAAATCATCTACTTATTCATTGTTTATCTCGTACGAGATGCTCTCACTGGTAAAAAGGGTAAACTATCAATACGGAATAGGTTACCTTCAAAAATGTATATCGTCTAAAGCTAATCACTGAGATACAGGACAACCAACCTCGGTAATGCTTCAAATAGCAATCGTATTTCTAGTGTCACCAACAGAGGTCGCCTGCCGTTTTTCAATACAAATGAAGGCGACGATCGCTTTGGTTTGGACGCGTGGTAGCTTTTCCCTTCAAAAAGGTATCACAGACACCCACTTTTTCAATAGTATTTCTAGTGTCGATGACTTCCGTTATTGTTCAAGGCGATTCTAAAATTAATGTCATGAAATAAAGAGAAATTAATTATTTAGTTATTCAACTTCTATTTTGGTAAACAAGTAAGCAGCAAGGTACAATTATATGATAATTAGTGTCATTGATAATTATACCTTGATCTTGATAATAACAAAATATCATTTTAAATGCCACTTCACGTACATCCGAAAACGATTGGCGACTTCTACGCGTACGCGCGTTTTATTTTTTATTTACATTTGCGTTTGGACCGGACCGATAGTACTAAATTGCCGAAAAACAAAGTCCCTGTTTGGACTAAATTCACATGCGTTAAAACAATAACGCAATTAGCAGATATCTTTAAGCTATCTTTCAAACTGGAAATAACTATACATATTCACAAATTTCATTCAAATCGATTGGTTTCGGGGATTAGCGTGAACGAACAAAGTGATTAGTGACTAGTACATTTTATATACAACGTATTTTTTACCTGTTTGTTGTTGTTTTTTAACTTCATAAAATAACATAAGTCAGTTTATTCTATTTTATGATTTGATTGACCCTAGAGTTATGGGATACCAAGAAAAACACTTAGTTTAAGAAGAAAATAACACACAATTTCATAAAAAAAACTAAATTTTTAGGTGGCCATGGGACACTGATTGGCGTGATCAACTCATTTGTTCATGTTGTTATGTACTCCTACTATCTCCTGACGGTAGCCATGCCGAGTATCAAGAACGCGATCTGGATTAAGAAATATGTCACTCAGTTGCAAATTGTAAGTATTATTTTTTGACTCTTACTCCTGCAAGGGATCTCTTTAGCTGTTCCCTCAAACAGCTAAATGCTGTGGGGTGACATAGGCTAGCAGTACCAGTAAAGGCTTATGTTACTGGTACGGTCTACTAAAAAAACAGGAAAATGTAGACACAGAGGGTTTTTTAACACAGACAAAAACCTACTCGATCACTTTAAATTAAACTTCATTTTTTAAAAGCTTTTATATATATATTATATATATTTATATATATATTTATTATTATTCCCTTTATTCATTTTATAAACATACATTTTACATTTTTAAATATTTTTACAAAATTATATACAAAAACATTTAAAAATATAAAAATAGTAGCCCACCGGTATCGGGAACAGGGTCCAAGCTACCGGCGGTCAGGGCTCCAGAGAGAGGAACCTCCTAACAATACGAGCCGTGTCCAGGAGTACCGCTTTCTGAATCAAGCCCTTGATCCAGCTGCCTAACGAGAGCCTCATCAGATATTGGTCGAGGCTCTTGGCAATTAGGCCATTGGCTGATACGACTATCGGCACAATGATCGCTGAGTCAACAGGCCACATGTCGACAACCTCGCGAGCCAAGTCAATATACTTGATTTGTTTATCTTTCTCGGCCTTCACGAGGTTCTCGTCATGTGGAACCGTTATGTCAACAATCATTGCGCGCCGCTCTGATCGATCCATCACCACTATATCAGGCTTATTGGCTACAATAGTCCTGTCACTGATGATGGATTGATCCCAATACAGTGTGATATTGCCATTTTCGAGAACTGGGTCGGGCACATACCTATAGTACGGCACTTCCGATTCCACAAGGCTGTATTTCAGAGCAAGTTGCTGATGGATAATCCTGGCTACAAGGTTGTGTCTATGCAAGTATTCTCCGTTAGCTAGACGAGAACACCCGGAAATAATGTGACGGATCGATTCACCCGGACGGTGGCATGCCCGACATATGTCAACCGTGCCATCCTTCACAATAAATTTCCGGTAGTTATTCGTCATCATAACTTCATCCATAATTGCACAAACAAAACCTTCGGTTTCTCCAAAGAGTTCCCCGGAACGTAGCCAGGCTACGGACGCTGCATGGTCTTCATCAGGCCCATGCAGGGCACTGAAATAGCGTCCGTGAAGCTCCTTACTCTGCCATACTTCCCTGCGGTCATTAGTGTCAAGCACTGCAGGTTTGCGCCAGTTCTCTTTAGCCAAGGAGAGCGGGGTGAGGGCCTTGTCCATCGCGACCACATCTCGATGCATCCCCACGTCGGCTTCTAGGAAATATTCCCTGAGACTGCATATCTCGCGATTGTGGAGAGTCTTGGCGTTTAAAAAGCCTCGACCTCCACAACTCCGCGGGATATACAGTCTCATAACCGAAGAACGTGGGTGATGCATTCGATATGCCGTCAACAATGTACGGACCTTCCTATCCAGTGCGTCTAGTTCTGTTTGAGTCCATTTGAGTACGCCGAAAGAGTACATCAAAACCGGCATGACCCAACCATTGAAGGCACGCACCTTATTTCCGCCTGATAAAAGACTATTAAATACTTTTCTCAGGCGGCCAAAGAAGCGCTCCTTCAACGATTGCTTCATGTCAACAGAATTGATGCCCAGCGCCTCCGACATACCCAAATACTTGTAGGTTTCGGTCTCTGAGAGGGATCTAAGATTTATGGAATCTGAGAGCTGGGTTCCCGCAGATTCCACAATCCCCCCTCGCTTTACATGCATGACCGCACATTTGTCCACACCAAATTCCATCCTGATGGCGCTACTGAAAGTTTCTGTTACCTTCAGTAGCTCCATCAGTTGCAAATTGTTGGGGGCAAAGAGTTTCAGGTCATCCATGTAAAGAAGGTGAGATATAACCTGACCACCTCTCCTCAACCGAAAGCCCAGACCTGAATCCTCCAGCAGCGTGCTTAGAGGATTCAAGGCTAAGCAAAACCAAAGCGGACTCAAACTATCGCCCTGAAAAATACCTCGCTCTATCCTTATCGGTTCGCTGTTCCCTTGGATATGCCGACATCCTGGATAGCGAAGGACTGTCCTCCATTGCCCCATACACGACATCAGGAAGGTGCGCAGTGTTGCATCAACTTTATACAATTCTAGCACCCTCATGAGCCATGTATGTGGCACCGAGTCATAGGCCTTCTTATAATCTATCCAACATGTCGACAGATCCCTTCGGGAACGCCGAACCTGTTGGTTAATGGCCATATCAATGAGGAGCAGCTCCTTAGTACCGCGGGACCCGTTCCTACATCCATTCTGAGAAGCGGACATGATCGAATTATCATTAACGTGTTTGCAAATTTTAGCTCTCAAAATGGATGTAAGAACTTTATACATTGTCGGAAGACAAGTAATAGGCCTATAATTTTTGGGCTCCGCAGTACTACCTGATTTATGGAGCAGGTGGGTTATTCCAGTAGTCAGGAACTCGGGCAGCGACCCTGACTCTAAGGCTGACTGGAATAGGGCCGCCAAGCGAGCATGCGACCTCGCAAACCATTTAATCCAGAAGTTGTGCAGCCCGTCCGGCCCTGGAGATTTCCAGTTAGGCAACGGACGGACTGCACGAGCTACGTCTTGGGGGCTGATAGAGATTGCCCCCATTTCTGGTACTGGATCGCACACTCGCTCGACTTCTCGAATCCATTCACCCTCGGTATGGCTGACAGGCACCGACCAGATGTTGCGCCAAAACGCGCACATGACGTCATCATCCGGTAGGCGCGTGTCGGCCACACCTTGGTCTGGTCGCTCCCAACTCCTATAAACCCACCTTTCATCTCTTTGGAATGTGCGATTCAGAGTGTATCGTTCCACCCGCCGCTTATACCTACGGATACGGTTTGCCCATGCATACACTTTCTGCTTCAGGAAGTCGATGCGTTCTGTGATACGGGACATATAGTCTCGAGGACTAATATCAGTCCCTGCAAATGCCCGCTTCACAAAACGCATCACTCGAGGGCGATTGTTGCCCTCCCTGAAGCAGATTAGTTTGCCGATGAGTGTTCTGGCCCCACTAATACGTCGCTCAATCCTGCATTGCCAAGCCGGTACGGCAGGTTTAGGTCGTGTAGCTCTGTCATCAGAAAATTTGACATGAGCTACACGACATGCCGCTACAGCCGCACAGTACAGGATCGAGTGAGCATCAGTGAGGTCTTCGCAGTTATCAAAATAGTTCGACAACTGCGAATCCAGAACAGCCACCAGCGCCCTATTTCTATTATGCATGGGCAAACGAGGTAAGCGTGGTCTAAGTTCAGGCGACATGTACCGATATTCTCCAATCGCACCTTCCAAAGCACTCCTGATTTCCTCACTGCACTGGGTACTTACATTAGTAGCCATGTCATTACTCACTTCGTCAGCGCGATTGAATAGCTGACTAGACTGTGGTGGGACCACAGCCTGTGACGGAGGGACAATGACATGGCTACTCTGCATTTCAGTTCGCAAGCGATCAAGTACGGTATCGTCCAACATATGATTACGTTGGATGACCCGCACCTGATCCGATAATCGTTGCGCCGACACGTTGACAGCTGGCTCAAGCACCTGAAACAGAGAGAGCATCCGAACACGGTACGCGGTCAGGTTGTTTCCTCCCTCTGTAGCCCCATAGTATGAGCGCATGACATTTTCGTTGATGGTTCGCGTCCATCGCATGCGCTGCACACTTCCGCCGGGAGCTGGGACCCTATCAGAGGCCGGTGGGCCTCGAGGTCCTAAACCGTCCGGCGGCCGGCGTCCTCCCCGTCGACGAGCAGGTGGTGGCGTCGTGGGCGGAGAGAAGTACTCGTCGCTGTCGCTCGACGCAACTGCCACGGCCGGTGTCACAGCACTCACGGTGAAGCTGGGTTCCGGCGGCGGCGAGGCGGAGCGGGGCGACGAGTCCGGAGGCGGTAGGCGTGCACGAAGAGCAGCAGCTGATCTTGTGATCATAATACGTTTTACAATTCCCTCATTGTCATAATAGTTTCAGTAATATGTGACAGATGACAGTGTCTGTCTGGTTAGAATTTTCGTATTTCTTTTTGATATTTATCATTTTTCCAAATTGATGATTAATTTATGTAGTTTTATTTACAAAAAGTACACTGTGTAAAAATGGTATTGTTTCATGAAGCCAAAAACTGTTTCTTTGAATTTTTAATTATTTTTTTGTACAGAGAGAATGATTAGACGTATTGACGTATATATTTATTATTATTATTATTATTTATTTAACTTGCAATGTATGTATGTATGTATGTATGTTTGTTACGGTGAAATCTTGGAAGCTAAATTAGCACCACTTCCCGATGACCGATTGACCTGAAATTTTGCACACACCTTTGGTTCTGAAGACAATACATGCTCATGATAGACATAACTTAATCCTGCAGCTAGGATCGTCTCCTCACAAGGGAACTCCTCAACGGCTAATAGCGTGCACACGAAACTTTGCATACGAGTTTATATTTGATGCATAATCACGATTTGTATCATGAACTCAACCTGCAGTGAGGATCGTCTTCTCACGAGGGAACTCCTCAACGGTTAATAGCGTGGACACGAAACTTTGCATACGAGTTCATATTTGATGGATAATCACGATTTGTATCATGAACTCAACCTGCAGCCAGGATCGTCTTCTCACGAGGGAACTCCTCAACGGCTAATAGCGTGGACACGAATCTTTGCATACGGGTTCATATTTGATGGATAGTCACGATTTGTATTATGAACTCAACCTGCAGCCAGTATCGTCTTCTCGAGAGGGAACTCTTCAACGGCTAATAGCGTTGACACGAAACTTTGCATACGTGTTCACATTTGATGCATAATCACGATTTGTATCATGAACTCAACCTGCAGTGAGGATCGTCTTCTCACGGGGGAACTCCTCAACGGTTAATAGCGTGGACACGAAACTTTGCATACGAGTTCATATTTGATGGATAATCACGATTTGTATCATGAACTCAACCTGCAGCCAGGATCGTATTCCCACGAGGGAATTCCTCAACGGCTAATAGCGTGGACACGAAACTTTGCATACGAGTTCTTATTTGATGGATAATCACGATTTGTATTATGAACTCAACCTGCAGCCAGGATCATCTTTTCACGAGGGAACTCCTCATCGGCTAATATCGTGGACACGAATCTTTGCATACGAGTTCATATTTGATGAATAATCACGATTTGTATTATGAACTCAACCTGCAGCCAGGATCATCTTTTCACGAGGGAACTCCTCAACGGCTAATAGCGTGGACACGAATCTTTGCATACGAGTTCATATTTGATGGATAGTCACGATTTGTATCATGAACTCAACCTGCAGCCAGGATCATGTTCTCACGAGGGAACTCTTCAACGGCTAATAGCGTGGACACGAAACTTTGCATACGAGTTCATATTTGATGGATAATCACGATTTGTATTATGAACTCAACCTGCAGCCAGGATCATCTTTTCACGAGGGAACTCCTCAACGGCTAATAGCGTGGACACGAATCTTTGCATACGAGTTCATATTTGATGGATAATCCTGACTTGTATCATGAACTCAACCTGCAGCCAGGATCGTCTTCGCGCGAGAAACTCTTCAACGGCTAATAGCGTGGACACGAAACTTTGCATACGAGTTCATATTTGATGGATAATCTTGATTTGTATCATGAACTAAACCTGCAGTGAGGATCGTCTTCTCACGGGGGAACTCCTCAAAGGTTAATGGCGTGGACACGAAACTTTGCATACGTGTTCATATTTGATGGATAATCACGATTTGTATCATGCACGCATCCTTCAGCCAGGATCGTCTCCTCACGATGGAACTCCTCAACGGTTAATAGCATGGATATGAAAAAAAGTGTTGAGATTGAGATAATAATGTGTTCAGAAACGATTACGGCAAAACTAAAAATGTTAAAATAAAATTATAAGTAAAAAAACCTTTTAAAAAAAAGCTTTTATTTAAATGCTCTAAAAAGGAGAAAATAAAATTTTCTTTTAATTTTTTAACTTTCAACTTTTGACCTCATTATACACTATTTATATGATCATAAAAGCTTGTCGCGAGGTTTACTTGTATAATTAAACTAGTACCTATTTAATTGAGTAACTTAAGCTGCTAAGATTAAGTTTTTTTAAATTTCAGTTTAAATTAATACTTATAGGTATTTACGCAAACCTCGCGACAAGCTTTTATGATCATATAAATAGTGTATAATGAGGTCAAAAGTTGAAAGTTAAAAAATTAAAAGAAAATTTTATTTTTCTCCTTTTTAGAGCATTTAAATAAAAGCTTTTTTTAAAAAGGTTTTTTTACTTATAATTTTTATGTCTATACAAGGTGCTGTTCTGCATCCTCGTCAAAATTCAGGAGGTTGTTACAAAAACCACAAATAATCTATTTAAATTACGGTACCTAGTTAGTTATTAATAACCGCTGCTTTTTTTGCTGTTTAAATTTTTTAGTATTTCAGAATAACCCCCTTAGCGTGGTTTAGGGAAAAATAAATTATCAAATGGGCTTTTGAGAATGTTTGTATGTGTAAAAGCGAGGTTATAAGGTGAGGATCAGACAGGCCGCGTTTAAAATTCACACTTACCCATTTCCGTAACTAAGAAAAAAAAATTACCAACCCATTTCATTATCAATTTGGGTGGAGAATCATTAGCATAGTTACCTCCTTGAATTTGACGACAATGCATAAACACTGCCTGAATTGAACCAGGCGGCGCTAGTTCATTTCACTATTAATTGAAGTTTAAATTAACGTTAACGAATAGATATAAAAATATCACTTTATGCCCTAAGACCAAGTTAAGTAGCACGAGATAACCATTTAACTATTTTATTTCGTTTATTCACCTATTTACATTTTTAAATATTTTTACAAAATTATAAAAAAAATCATAAACAGTAGCCCACTGACATCGGGAACAGGGTCCGGGCTACCGGTAGTCAGGGCTCTTGAGAGAGGAACCTCCTAACAATACGCGCCGGGTCAAGAAGTACTGCTTTCTGAATCAAGCCCTTGATACAGCTGCCAAGCGAAAGCCTCCTCAGATGTTGGTCGAGGCGTTTGGCTATTAAGCCATTGGCCAACACGACTATGGGCACAATGACTGTTGTACTCACGTCTCACATGTCGACGACTTCGCGAGCCAGATCTAGATATTTGATTTACCTATCTTTCTCTGCTTTCACGAGGTTCTCGTCATGTGGGACCGTTGTATCAACAATCATTGCGGGACACTACAATCGATCTATCAACACAATGTCAGGCGTATTGGCAACAATAGTCCTGTCAGTGACGATAGGTCGATCCCAATACAACGTGATATTACCATTATCAAGAACTGGGTCGGGCGCATACTTGTAGTATGGAATTTCCGATTTCACAAGGTTGTATTTCTAAGCAAGTTGCTGGTGGATAATCCTGGCAACGAGGTTGTATCTATGCAAGTACTCTCCGTTAGCCAGACGAGAACACCCAGAAACAATGTGTCGGATCGATTCTCCTGAACGGTGGCATTCCCAACATTATGTTAACCTTGCCATCCTTCACAATGTATTTCCGGTAGTTATTCGTTATCATAACTTTGTCCATTATTGCACAGACAAAAATCTACATCGGGCCTATGTAGAGCCCGGTAGAAGCATCCGTGAAGCTCCTTGCTCTGCCATAACTCCCTGTGGTCATTAGTGTCTAATAATATAGGCTTGCGCCAATTCTCGTTAGCCTAGAAGAGCGGGCTAAGGCTCTTGTCCACTGAGACCACATCTCGGTGCATCCCCACGTCGGCTTCTAGGAACTATTTCCTGAGACTGCATACCTTATAGTTGTGGAAGGTCTTAGCATTTAAGAAGCCACGACCCCCACACTTCCACGGGATATACAAGGTGTTGTTTTGCATCCTCGTCAAAATTCAGGATGTTGTCACAAAAGACATAAATAATCAATATAAATTACGGTACCTAGTAAATTATTAAAAAACACTGCGTTTTTTTGTTGTTTAAGTTGGTCAATATTTCAGAATAACCCCCTTAACGTGGTTTAGGGATTATGAAATTATCGAAAAAATATCGTTTGAGGTTCTTTGTTTGTGTGTAAGCGACGTTATAAGGCGGGAATCAGACGGCCCGTGTTCAAAACACAGGTGGTTCACAGGTACCGATTTCAGTAAATAATTAAAAAAAAGAAAATTACCTACTCATTTTATTATTGATTCGGGTCGAGAATCATTAGCATAGTTACCTCCTAGAATTTGACGAGGTTGCAAAACAACACCTTGTATAGTCTGATCACCAACGACCATAGGTGATGCATCCGATTTGTGGTTAGCAGCGCGTGTACTTTTCTATCCAGGGCATCAAGTTCTGTCTGAGTCCGTTTGAGTATGCCGAAAGAATAAATCAAAACTGGCATGACTCAACCGTTAAAGGCGCGCATCTTGTTTCCGCCTGACAGAACACTGCATAGCACCTTATTCAGGCGCCCAAAGAAGCGTTCCCTCAACGATTGTTTCATGTCGGCAGTACTGATCCCTAATGCTTCCGACATTCCCAAATACTTGTAACTTTCTGTCGAAGTGACGGATCTACGGTGTATGGAATCCGAAAGTTGAGTTCCCACGGATTTCATAATCTCCCCTCGCTTCACATGCACCAAATTCCATCCTGATGGCACTACTGAAAGTTTATGTTACCTGCAATTTTTTGGGGGAAAGAGTTTCAGATCATCCATGTAAAGAAGGTGTGATATGCCCTAACCACCTCTCCTCAACCGATAGCCTAGACCTGAACCCTCCAACAGTATGCTGAGAGGGTTCTAGTCTAGACAGAACCACAATGGACTCAGACTATCACCCTGGAATATACTCGCTCGATCCTTATCGGTTCGCTGTTCCCCTGCATCTGTCGTCATCCTGGATAGCGAAAGACCGTTCGCCATTGCCCGATATTCGAAGGCGCGTAGACCTGCATGTATCTTGTTCAACTCGAGCACCCTCATGAGTCATGCATGCGGCACCGACTCGTAGGCCTTCTAATAATCTATCTAACATGTAAACAGTTGCCTTTGGGAGCGGCGAAAATGTATAAATACACAGTTTCTGTAGCAGTTAATGATGAATCAGCCAATTTGCTAAAAGAGATACCATCTCAATTTACGACAAGCTGAACTTATTGTGATGAAACCGTTTAACATTTATTATTGACTAGGTAGCTTTTTCCCGCGACTTCGCTCGCGTTATAATCGGAAATTATCCCACATGAGCCGATTAAACTCGGGGAAGCTACCTATCAGTATAAGTTTTTTGGCACAGGATCAGTATTTTTGAAGATTCCCTACATCCAAACTAACTAACATTAACTCTTAATAACATGAGAACAGATAAATTATAATTATGATTTTACCTTTTTTCAGCTGCAATTCTTCTGGTGTGTTGTTCACATGGCCACAATAGTCTTCAAGACTGACTGCGCGTACCCTCGTTGGACGAGCGCCATATTCTTGCCACAAAACCTATTCATGCTGGTACTATTCGTCGACTTCTACATCAAAGCATATATAATCAAGCCTAAGGAACAGCTTAAAGCACAAATGAACGCAACCAAATGTAACAATCAAAATAATGGTAAAAGAAACAATGGTATTACAAATAATGACGTCGCAAAGCCTAAAATTGAAAATGGCGTCAATAAATTCAATGACAGGGAAATTAATGATACTAAGAATTATCTTAAAAATGATTTAAGTAAGCTTATTAATGGTAATGATGTTGTTTATAATAATAATAGTAATGAATTCAGCGAAAATGTTAACTATTTTGAAAATGGCAAGCAAAAATCTACTTGTGGTGCTGGCAAATGTAAAATTAATTGCCATAAACATTATAAGAATGAATAATTGTTTAACTTTGTGTATTATGTAGGTATTAAAGCATTAGGTAGTCTGTATACGTAATTTAATAATATAATGCTATTTGTAATAATAATATTGGTATTTTTTTATCCAACTGTCAGACAAACATTTGATATCACATATTTTCTCTAACTTACCTATTGTGAGTGGTAATGATAAAATTTATAAACTTTATTATGATCTGACTTCCAGCTTCCCCCAAAAAAATACAATAAATAATATGTTGTCTCTTCTTCATATCAACATGATCATACTGGCTGAGAAACATACGCTACTGGACATAAGACTTCACCAAGGGTACCATCTGGGCCGATTCTTCTTTACATCCAGTGGATTCCTTCCAACCTTCATCGTCTCCTTCAGAAATTATTTAAATAACTTCGATGTTTTTGTCATCTTCGTCTATAGTCTAAAATCTGTAAAATAAAATGAGCTAAATACAACAAAATGTTTATTTCCCTGCTCCCATAATTGAAATATCGTGCAGATACGAGTCCAACTTGCATAACAGGTAACAAATCGTCTGATTTTAATGAATTACTCAACGATATTATAAATTGTGTGAGTCACGCAATATCAGGGGCTATGCAAGTGGGATGTTTGAGGGGTGCGATGTCCCAGTTCGATTTAGTCCAGGGTGATTAAAATAGCGCGGTAGCGGAGGCGGCCAAATTGTCAAACTTAAGAAATCACCGTTTTTACAGAGTAGTGATAATCTCAGGCGCCTAGCGCAATGGGTCCAAACAATTTATGGGGCTGTTGCGTTACCAATTTTCCACAACGTTAATAACACTGACAGCTCTTGATCGCGGTTAAGATGAGCTGATCCTGTTCAATATTAAAGGTGAAATTCGTCCTTGACGGCACTTGCATGTTTCAGAATTCTAAAAAAATCATTGCATTGTCTACGTTTTGAGCTGATCAATCGGTTAAACCTATGGAGCTACGGATTAAAAACTCTTCAGACACTTAAAGTTGTGTCCCACTATCGGGGTTCTGCCTACAAGTGGTCGTCTCTTGTTTTACCTTGTTGAAACACGTCTCGCCACTGCTGCTTGCTTCAATAACTTGCGGTGTACTGCGGCCACCTAATTGCTCCTTACGTCTCCGTGCTTGCACACTGGCCGAGGCCTTAGAGGGACCGCGGGCCAGTCGGGTATTTCCCAGTTTAGGCTATGTGTCTGCTGGATATGTCAATCATTTATGTTCGCATATAGGTTACGATTAGAGGTGACAGCGAGACAAGCTTTATTAACAGTGAAACTCATTTTTATCACAAGCTGATAGGCCACAGGCGCGTGCGCTCGAATTTCATACGGCTGTTGAATTATTGTGATAAAAATGAATCAGTTTTAAAAAAATGTTTCTTTGGGAAAGTTGTTTGTTATCATGAGTATAATGACGTGTTTAAGTGTCGGTCACTAATTACCAGTCACCCTATAAATAATAAGGGCAGAGTTGTCTTTATTCGTAAATCACAAATCCCTTTAACATTGTAGTGTTACAATAGTTCATCTGGATCAGAAGGTACTGGCTGATATAATGCTGACTTTTAGTGCTGAGCATATCATAAAACAACACATACAAAAACATATAATATTTTTGTTTTTGGGATTCTGGCCAGTACTAAAAAGTAAAAAAAAAAATATTAGGACATGTTACATTCACCAACAATCAACAGTTCGACATCTGGATCCCAATAGTGAAATCGCTATAGGCTGATACCAAATTAACATCTTGCTCAACTGCTGGACTGCCTCATTGTTCGGTTTCGATTTCCGTGTCAGGAAAATGGTTATTAGGTTTATCCATCAGGAATGTCTCTCAAGAAGTAGCAGCCACGGAGACCGGATTTGTGCCAAGTTGATGGCAATCGGCTCACCCACTATTACATGGGAGATTGTACTTTTATGTACACCTCTGCCTAACCCTTCAGGTATTTCTGGCGTTATGTTTAATGTGTTCTGCTCAAAAAGCATGTTACTGTCTGTAACACAGCAGCAATTTAACGTGTCTTTCTACACGTTATTCGTAAAGTATTCAAAGGATAACCCCAGAAAGTGTACTGTTATTCAGGTATGCTATTTACGTCTTCAGCAATTATATTGTCTATTACAACCTGACAAGCAAATTATTTCCTGACGTCATGTCAATCAGAGTGAATTATTAAACACCATGGTATTATTAAGCTCATCAAATATTAAGGAGTTCGGTGATATCTTGTACGGTTGTTGACAGTAATAGCTTCGGAAGCCTGAATTAATAAGGGTAAAGTTTTTACAGAAAAGTAGCAACCTTTTGTGGCCCGAAAGTCTGCCAACCAGTCTTATCAAAGGGTATTGGTATACAAGTACTAATTGGGTTGTGAAGGTCAGATAGGCAGTCGCTCCATGTAAAATACTGGTGTTCAGCTGCAACCGGTTAGACTGGAAGCCGACCTCAACATAAGTTGGGAAAAGCCTAGGCAGATGATGATGAGCAGCTGCAGCCCAGTGAATTGGTCAGCGACTGATATGTTGTAGTAGATTCGAACCAAGGCTGGTACTTCGTCTTAGTTCATTATCACTGACCTCTTAAAACCGATTAGAAGACACCTGACATCTACCAACTTGCACTAGGCGTTCTTAGAGGATTACGGCCCACTTTCTGCAGTGGGAACATGATTGCTGCATTCAGTCGGGTAAAACGGGGCTGGCTATTGGATTTTTCATTAGAAATTCTTAGCATGATCCCGGAGTTTGGAAGTTGGCAGGGAAATGATGTGCCCCCGTGCCTCGGAAAGCACGTTAAGCGGTTGGTCTCTCCGGTCGTGTCGGGTTGCCGTGAGTAATGGAACAGGTTCACTACCTGTGCCTGCACACGTACTTGTGGAATTTAATATCATCGCACCGATCAGCGGCCAAAGTCTCAACGGAGATACCGTTGACCTTGGCAGCTGTGACCTAAAACGGTCAGCAGGATTATTATTTTGTTACATGTTTTAACTGAGGTAAAACGGTGATAAAAAATGGTAGCAGTTCCATGTAATGAACCAATTAAGTTACTAACTGATAGTACTGCTTTATGGTTCTTGTCGTCAATAGTAAACTGCTACTGTGTTCTGAGATCTGGATACTGGGTTCTGTATAGTGTCGGACGTAAAGAATAGCACCATCCCATTTCTTCCCGTGGGTGTCGTAAGAGGCGACTAAGGGACTTGCCAGAGAATGGGCAGCAGCGTTATCTGTGCTTTTGTAACAACCGTACTACGATCGCCAACCCGCCTGCCAAGCGTGGCGATTATGGCAAAACCCCCCCCTTGTTGGGGGAGGCCTATGTCCAGCAGTGGATGTATTTCGGCTGAGATGATGATGATGATGTGTTCTGAGATCGACTCCTAGGTTGAACATGGGTTTTCAACATTTATTTCTTTTTAGATCTTTTAGTAGCGGCCTAGAGTTTGGATTTGTGCCCAGTTAATAACAGTAGTCAGTAACAGATAAGATGAGGATGTACTACTTTAGATTTTTACCTAACACTATACAGCTGCTTTTCTAAAATAATAATTAGACGGGGAGTGTATAGTACTCGCTAAATAAATCATGGAAACTATGGACATACGCCAAAACAGTGCGGCATCTGAGCTCAAGATGTTATAAATCATTTGCCATCTGCCCCATTATTCACCCCTATCCGACCGAGGACTGTACTATCACACGTACACCTTGCAGGAGGAGAAACCAACCCGGGTGGTTGTCAAGAACATCCCCCTCGAAATCCCTGCTTCGGAGATCCTTAGCGACCTCGAGTCGCAGGGAATCCCTGTTTCAGAGGTGCACCGCATGCACCGCAAAGGGGGTAACCCCTACAATATGATTCTGGTGGTATGTGACCCCACCGAGGGTCACCACCCAATATTCACTATTAAAACCGTCTGCGGCCTCTCGGGTATCACCATCGAGAAGCCTCGTCAGAGTGGCATTGTGGGCCAGTGCCACAGATGCCAACTCTATGGGCACTCGCAGCGAAACTGCTTCGGCAAACCTCGCTGCGTTAAATGCCTGGGTGATCACGGCACCGCCGACTGTCTTCGTCCTAAGGACCGCTCTCTTTGTACAGAGCCACCCAGCTGTGTTCTGTGCGGGCAGTCCGGCCACCCGGCCAACTACCGCGGGTGCAAAAATGCCCCAAAATCGTCGGCCCCTAAGCTGGCTAAGCGCGCCAACGATCGTCAGACTAGGGAGTGTCCTACTCTCTCTGACAAGCCCCCTACCAGCCTAAGCCCCCAGCGCCCCAGTCCGTGGAACGCGCTGAATCACCAAAAGAACTTCCCGGCGTTGAGGCCTACTCAACAACCGGTTATCCCGGCTCTTATGGCCAACCCCATCGCCCCTCCCCTACCCCCACCGGGCCCCAGGCCCATCTTGAAGACCGACGCGCCTTCAGCGCCCGGACCCGCCACCGCCCCAGCAGTGAATGTGCCTCATGCACCAACTGCTCACCCCCCTCCCCCCCCGTTCAGGCCCCCTCAAAGCCCGGTCGACAACCGGTTTGACCCCGCTAGGGTCCTTTCGAGCACGTTTAGCGTGTTCTACTCGCCTCGAGCGATTCAGATGTCCAAGGAGATCGTCGCATGCGGCGGCGATTTCTTCAAACTCGCGACTGTCTTCGCAGCGTACGGGGACGTTACGCACGCCATACAAAACCTTCCTCATAATAACCCATAATGGATAAAGCCCCCCCATGTAGGTTAAAACCGAAGTCCCTTAGAATAGGGTCCTTCAACGCCAACAGCCTGAATGGGCAACGTGATGAGATCGCCAACTTCCTCCGCGACCATCACTTAGATATCCTGTTAGTCCAAGAAACCTTTCTTAAGCCTTCGAATCGAGATCCTAGAATAGCCAACTATCGCATAGTTCGCAATGATAGGACTCGTTGTCACAAGGGTGGTACCCTCATTTACTACAAAGCATCCCTATACTGCATCCCTATGGACCCTCCTCCCCTGACCCACCTTGAGGTCTCTGTCTGTCGGCTTGGCATGACGGGTCATCAACCCATCTCGATCATCTCTGCGTACCTTCCTCCTTCCGGTTCCCCGGCGATTAACGCCGCTCTCAGAAATGATCTCGGCTCGCTTCTCGGTCTCAGTGATTCCGTCATTTTGGCGGGAGATCTGAACGCCAAACACCCCTCCTGGAATAGTCGCGTGACTAACACCAGAGGTAGGGTTCTTTTTGACCTCTGTAGTCCCCTCAACTTTGATGTCATCGCTCCGATGCATCCCACCCATTACCCACTCGACATCAATCAACTCCCTGATGTACTCGACGTCGCGCTCCTTAAGAACGTCAGCCTACGGCTACATTCTGTGGAAGCGATCGACGAGCTTAACTCCGACCACCGTCCAGTCATCTGGGAGCTTGCTCCTAGATTAGGCCCTCTCGACCCCTCTCGACCCCCTCCCACCAGAGTGATCACGGACTGGGGGAAAGTAAGCGAATTGCTGAAATCCACAGACTCTCCTCACCTGGATAAGATCCCCTCCAACATTGAGTCCATCGCTGACACGGAGGTCGCGATCGGCTCGCTCACGGAACACGTACAGTCCGTCCTGAACGAATGTTCAAGGGAGGCCCCAATGACGAGCGATCGTCGCTGGAATCTCCCGGACGACGTGCGTGAACTGTTGACCGAGAAGAACGCGGCTATCCGTGCCTTCAGAGCCTTTCCTAATGACAATAACAAAGCCTTTATGCGTAGCTTACAGCGTAAACTAAGCAAACGCGTCAAAGAGCTGCGTGACGGTCAATGGGACAAGATGCTCAGCGAACTCGAACCAACCCATCTGGCGTTCTGGGAATTACAGAGGAAACTACGCGCCTCTGAGATTTCCTCTATGCCTCCTCTCATCCGTCCTGACAATAGCGTCGCTTTCGACGACACCGATAAAGCCGAATGCCTTGCCGACAGCTTAGAGTCCCAGTGCTCACCCAGCTCTCAACCAGTAGACATAGCTCACCTCACTGAAGTGGATGCTGAAGTCGAACGTCGAACCTCTCTCCCACCCACGGAGGATCCGGATTTCCCTCTCCCCCCCGTCACACCAGACGAGGTGGAAGAGATTATCAGGAACCTAAAGCCTCGGAAAGCCCCTGGCTCTGACGGAATCAACAATAGGGTTTTCAAGCTCTTCCCCGCTGCCCTCATTGTACTCATGACCGCTATCTTCAATGGCGCCATGTCCCACAACATGTTCCCACAGTCGTGGAAACAGGCCACTGTCATCGGTATTCCCAAGCCGGGCAAGCCCAAGTCCAACCCTAGCAGCTATCGCCCCATCAGTCTCCTCAACGTTCTCGGCAAAATCTACGAGAGGCTTATTTATAAGCGCCTCAAGGACTATGTCGAAGCGAAGAGCCTCATTCCCGAAGAGCAGTTCGGTTTTAGAACCCAACACTCTTGTGTCCAACAGGTTCACCGTATAGTCGAACACATCAGCGCCCGCTACCAGCGCGGGATGATGACTGGTGCCCTGTTCTTCGACATAGCTAAAGCCTTCGACAAGGTCTGGCACAACGGGCTGATATACAAGCTGTATCAGCTCGGTGTGCCTGATCGTCTCGTACTCATTCTACGTGACTTCTTGTCGAACCGCACCTTTCGGTACCGAATCGAAGGTGCGCTTTCCTCCCCCCATCCTATTCGCGCCGGAGTCCCCCAAGGGGGAGTCTTATCCCCACTCATTTTCACGCTGTTCACCAGCGATATTCCCAATAACCCCAAGGCTGAGTTAGCGCTTTTCGCTGACGACACAGCCATTTACTGTTCTGGTCGGAGCCCAGACAGTATCGCTCGTAACCTCCAATCCTCCGCAAACGCCTTAGGCGATTGGTTTCGGAAATGGAGAATCGAAGTCAATCCCGATAAGAGTCAGGCGGTTCTCTTCTGTAGGCCACGCCAAATCCTCCCACCCAATCCCATCCCGATCACCATGTTTGGCAAGCCTATTCCTTGGGAAAAGCGAGCCAAATACTTGGGGGTAATCCTTGACCAACGTCTCACCTTCGGGGAGCACATAAAGACGATGCGTTTGCGCGCCGCTTTCGCTCTCGGTAGACTCCATTCCTTACTACATGCACGCAGCAAATTGTCCCTTAAGTGCAAATTGCGTATCTACACCGCGTGTATTCGTCCCATTCTGACCTACGCTTGCCCAGTTTTCGGACAAGCTAAGGCATACCAGATTCATAGGATGCAGACCCTCCAGAACCGTTTTCTCCGAAAGGCCACGGGAGCACCGTGGTTCGTTAGGAATGAACAACTTCATGTTGATCTGAAAATCCCCACCGTCAAGCAGGTCATTAAACGCCTTTCAAAGCGTTTCCTAGACTCTGCTGAGAAACACCCCAACCCACTAGTGGTGTCGGCCGCCCGATACGTCCCCACCAAAATAGGGAAGATTCGCCGACCTAGGCATATCCTCGTCGAACCCGATGACCCCATTACCCTCCGTCAAGAGAGCAGTAGGGAAACTAGCACTATTCGTAAAAACAAAAACAAAAACCGATCCGTGTTCCGGCCTCGCCGCCGAGGCCCCTCGCGACGCCCTTGTAACATCACCCCCCCCCGACCCTTGCTCGACGAGCCAGCCCGCGCCGCTGAGCATGTAACGTTAAATTCCCTAAATAATAATATTATGACCCAGCCTGTCCCTTGCTGCCCACCCCTCAATGACGCCCTAAGCCGAGGTCCGAACCCCACAGGGGGTGCCCTTAGCGAGCGGTCATTTAATTGTACTTAGTTTGTAAGCCCTGGCTGGGGGCCTTAAATTCATTTGAGGTCACCACAGGATTGCCCGGTTGAGCAGAAATAACCTTAGCAGGTTGATCTGCGAGTGGCCATATCAAAAAAAAAAAAAAAAAAAAAAAAAAAAAAAACCCATTATTCACCAATTAAAGCCTCTAACTTTATTTGCCATGGCAACCCCTTTGCCAAGAATTCAGTTACCAGAAAAAAACCTACTGACTCCATAAATTGGTATTTTTAACAGCTGAAGAAAAAAAATCTGCTGAAAATCAGACAATTCGTTTGAATGTTTTGATTGGCCCACAGCAAAGAAATCATATTAAATCCGATTTCCGGTGTTTGTCCATGACAGTAGCACCTTCTTGGTGAGTTCTTGAGGAAAGTCAGAAGCCCTACCATGAAGTCTTAAAACATTATTGTTTTGCTCCTTTTCCAGTGTGGGAAAGAGATGGCGCTAGACATCCTGTATAGCTCCGTCTCTTTCCCACACTGGAATAAGAGTAAAACAATACTGCTTTAAACGTCATGGTAGGCCAGCAGGTGTGTAGGTAGCCGGCGTGAGTGTATGATCAGAAGTATGACTGTGAACGAGGTAAAAGGAAAACGTAAGAATCGTAGCAGGTGAAGTTCTAAGGAAAAAAGGCGTCAGTAGGACCAGTTCCATCAATGAATGGTAATACGGGTATATTCCAAGCGTTATATGCGGCTACCGCGAATCACTCCTCCAATATATAACTCCTTGACTTGGCGCAGTGGTTGAACGATTGACGGCTACGCTGCGTGTGGCGGGTTCGATCCCCGCACGGAACAAATATTTGTATGGCCTACAGATAGTTGTTCCGGGTCTGGCTGTTTGTGTATGTGAGTCTAAATGTTTCTAAACGTACCCACGATACAGGAGAAATTCCTAGAGAGGGGCACAGTAAAAAAAAATACTGTATTTTATGGTAGCACTGCCATGTTTTTATAATGCACAGAATATGAAGTTTCACTGTGCAAAGCCACGGACGGACTTAGATATTTATAAACTTTTATACGACTTGCGAGTATCTTTGAAAGCCGAGAAGTTCTGAGATTGATTTTAATAATTATTAACCGAGTAACAAATGAAAGGAAACTTATACAGAAAGCACTCGTGTGGGCCTTGTCAGTGATTAGACAATGTTTTCTTAATTTTTTGTATACGAGTTTAGTCCCATTTGACTTGTCTTTTCCTAGCACTGATATAGCTATCTTCGATCAATTTCGCATAGAAATCATAATACGTTATCATTAGACCAGCGTATAACAGCGTGTAACTGTGTTGAAGTCTGTTGCCAGTCTAACCTGAGTAACCACTGGAAAGAACATCCTGAAATTTTGCACAAACGTTGTCAGGTGTACAGAAACCGACTTGTGGTTCCTTTCATTGTGAAAAAGTACTGTTCCTGAGGAAAACAACAATAACGTTCTAATGATAATAGATGGCGCCACGTGTCCGAGACGGTTATTGTCAAAAACTAAATTTACGTGAGCGAAGCTGCGGGCAAAAGATAATCATAATAATTTTTAAAAAATATAGAAAACAATATGTTAATCAGTTCCTTATGCTAAAATGTTGAGTTTTCAATATTTATGAATGCAGTGCAAAGCCCTTGCAGTATTTTTAACGTATTTGTTTTTAAATATTTTCAAAAATTTACCAGGGCAGGGCAAAGGCCTCGTGTTATACATACTCGTTTACTACTGCTTACCAACGACTGAATTTTATTTTACTTTTTTTGTAAAAACTGTATCAGATTTGGATGGTCTACTGGTGTCAAGAACTGCTTCTGCTCCTGTACATGTGGTTTTGGATTCGATTGCCAGGTATTTGGGTAGTATTTTGGATTTTTCTATGGAATATCTCAATATCGGCCTGAATTCTGGATTTTTCTCCGGTTAGTCGAATAGATTTTCTGCACAAGACGTATGATCAAAGTAACTGATAATAATGCGCAAAGTAGCAGGCAAACGCAGTTTCGGCCGGAGAAAAAGTCTTTGCTCACGATGAACTGAATCACGAGTGCTGCTGAGATAGAACTCCCCTTACTGGTCTGTACTTTAAAAGAAACTACGACGTCTAAATTCGTTTCGGCATTTTCTTTTCAGAGTATTCAGGTACGAAACACCGACTACATCTAGTTTTTAAAAAAGACGACGTGCAAAATCCTTTTTACATACTAAACATCATTTATAATTTCCTACCTCGTAAAAGACAAAGGGAAATATTCCAACTTGTGTCAGCGCCACTACCGCTGGTCAACGACTGCTCCTTGAAAAGCCAATAACCCGCCATCACTTTAGAAGGATGCAAGAGGACGATGACTCCATATTAAAGAAAGAGTTTTGTGCCAAACTATGATTTCAATTATCATGAATCAAAACTCGATCGCCTAAAATTACACCCACATTTCGACAGTTATGTTTTAAGTCCTACGAATAAAAGGGCGAGCCTATTGCCATCATACTAGGCATATACTAGGGCAGAAATCCCGACTCCGTGGCTACTAAGAAATACCAGATTGAAAAACCAAATAACACTTTGCCCAGCATGGGAATCCATCCAAGACCTCAAGCTCAGCACTCGCGCTTGCGACCACTTAACCAACGACGCAGTAAATTTTATTATTGACTTTATTATTGCACAGAAGCTAAGGTCGCTGCTGATTCCTTAACTTAACGAGTTCTGAATCTTGCCTAACGAACCTATTATACAAAGTGTTATTTGTATATGTCGCAGGTCTTTCATAAAATTAGCTTTTTGATCAAAAACCTAGGTTTTTGATGATAAACCAGAAGGTGACACATTTTAAACTCAATTTCATCATAACCCTGTAACAATCCAGACTAGTTCAGTTTTTTGATCAAAAACCTGAACCAGTTTGGGTTTATCATAAAGTTCTTGTCAAAATCACGGGTTTGCTTTGTTTTATGACAAATAAATTTATTTAAATGAAATAAATAAAACAATCTATCATCATTTGCAAATTAGTAGAAAGAAAACAATTGGTGTCCTGCCATTTCGCCGAAAATTGTTTGGCAGATTATCACTTGCCAACCAACGTTTCGCCGATGTTTCACTTTGACATCTAAAGATAAGCTAATTTTTGTATGATGGTAGAATTATTGTTAAGCTGATTATTATAATGACACAAAACGTTTGGGTCATTTATCCTTTGTCAAACATACCATTTTTATAACAACCTAAAAATCCCCACTGATTGTATGTGTGTACAATAGGCAATGTTACTTTTGCTACCAGGAGAATTTGGATTTAAGAGCAAGCGAAGCGAGCTCTGGACTTGGGGCACCCCGACTCGGACAGAATAGGTTCGAAGGGGATGGCCGAGCCAGTGAGCGAGCGGAGCTAGCGAACTAAGACCCCGACATCCCCTTCGTGTTAGGTTACTGTAAACCCTGCAGACAGAAATAGGAGCCCCTGCGACGTATATACGTTTGTATGGACACGCTAAAAAAGTTAATGTACATATACTCCTAGGGGATCTGGGACATCTGATAAGTCAAAATGAAAATTTTCTGTTTTTCCTTCAAGGGTGTCGTTTTCGTGGTTTTCCGGGTCGTTGATAACGAAAATGAGGTTAAATGAAAATCCAAGATGGCGCCGAGGAAAATTTTTCTGTTTTTCCTTCAAGGATGTCGTTTTCGTGTTTTTCCGAGTCACTGATAACAAAATGAGAATTTTCTTCGATATGGATTTTCATTTTTAAACTCATTTTCTAGGTGCAAGTAATGAAATTTAATATACGCAATGTTCCGTAGCATTCATTTAAGTGTGAACTGTTTCTGACATGTGCAGTTTATGTTGCATGCTCCGGCGTGAGCTCTGTGAGTAACTTAGTAATTTTAGCCCCAAAAGGAAACACCTCAAATGTCGTTAATTACAAAGACGTCCTAGGATAATTCATTATTAATTTAGTTTGCCGAGAGTTAAATAACTCTATTTAACTTTATGCTATTTTATTTTATGCTAGCTTATTATGAACCATTAAATATATCGAAAAGCATGGATGGATGACATGGATGATATTTTAGCTACGGCACCGTAGCTCGGAAAACGTGTATAAAATAAATTCCGGTTCAAGCCATATAGGTCACTAAAAATATATTTAAAAAAAACGCCAAATACTCTGGCTTCTTTTTTTGAAAATTACAGACTTTTACCCAACTATTTATCCAATACTTACACTTACGCGTGAGTAAAACCGCGGGCAACAACTATTATGCCGGAGCAGAAGCCGCGGGCAGACGCTAGTCCCTTATACAACTACAAAAGGAGGAAAAGTGTGGCTGCCGAAATACAGTCTAGTGACACACGAAATACAGTAATTGTTCTACACTTATATATTTAATTAGCCCAGGTAACAATGAAAGCGCAAGTGAAGTAGGACGGCACAATATCTTAGGGACTACTGGTTACTACTTATGTCTCTTACATCGCGTGCTATGCGCTTATTTTATATGTTGGCTCGGTCGATACGCCGCAGTGCTGTTTAAAGCGCCGACCTAAACGCACGGACTGAGTTTAACTTCGGTTAGTTGACGAGAGTTCGTGCCAACTGCTGTTGCGTTCGTAATATCGTGGTGAGTTCCTTTTTTAAATATTAAATAATGCTTATTGTTGTTTAGAAAAATTGAGGAAAAGTGCTAGTATTTTTCTGTCTGAAAATTAGAAAATTTTCATGCGTTAGGAATTAGAGAAATGCGACTATAAGTCTGTTCATAATTTAATTTTGTTTCGTGAATAATAAATAAATATTGTTTTATTGTATACCATATTTTTCCGCTTTAGTGAAAATTGTTTCAGTTTTTGTTATTCTTAATAATGTACACCAATTACTTTGAAAGCGTTTGTTGTGGGTAATGTGGCTTGTCAGCTGTAAATTCTGAAAACATTTTATGACTTCTCTCCTTGTACGCAAGAAAAACTTTAGTTGAAACATCTTTGAAATGAAGTGAAATATTTTATACCTTGGTGAAACAATATTTCAGTATAATTTCTACTGAAGTCAAAACTTTTCCGGTATTCTTATCTTTAATTTCTTATTCGCACAATCGTTTTTACCCAACTTAGGTTTTCGTATGAATGATTTCCTTTTTACAATTTTCAATTTAATTCAACTGGACTAAAGATACCTACTTCCTCGTATGTTTATTTTTGCATAACTATGACTAATGCATGCCGCCGACTGTTTACGATTGTAGTAAATATAAAGTTTCAGCCCTTATTACGTATTTATTAACCGAACCAAGTACTTATGTAAATATGTTAGCATTGATTATGTCTGAGCAGTGATCATCAAACTTGCTGAATGCTAGTTGGTATTTTCAGTTTAAATTTTAGATTTTTAGATAGTAGATTTGTGAAGCACGTTCAATAAAACTCAAAAACAGACTAAAAATCACGAATGAAAACGCAGCAAGGCGTAAGTGAAGTATGGGAAATTGGTAGTTCAGTAATTTGACTGCCAACTTAAAATTGTTCCTTTTTTGAATCAATGAAATTCTTTCTTTTACTGTAATTTCTTTAAATCGTATTGCGGCAAATTGATGTAAGTAATTAACTTTCCTGACTGTAAACCAATCCATTACGTTCTTTATTAACCAAAGTTAGTTTTGTTTTCGCACGGGTCTATTTTCAAGGTTAAGCAGTTCTTGCCTAGATGGGTGACCATCCTTACATACCCAAGTTTTCTTCATACCTCGGAAAGCACGTTAATCCGTTAGTCCCGGCTGTCATTCGTAGATCTTCGACAGTCGTTCCCAGGTACTCAGTCGCCCCAAAATTTGACAACCAGTCATACCAAGGGGTAGAATGGTCACCTGATGTTCAGCGGTAAACTATATGTAGGTATACAACTGCAGTATCGTAGGTCATGTTCCCCCGGGTCGTAGGTAAACACGTAGATAGCGACTTAAGACTTAGATTCTACGACTACCTAGGGACTTGCTCTAAATCGGTGCTTGCACAGGGGATCTATAAAAGAAAGAAGAAATCTACGCTTTAGAATGGGCAACTAACGTTCGTAGAGTCACACCTGCTGAACGTTGACTTACGTGACGCGAGTTCAGTGTGCTTTACGTCAGAAATGCTTATTAAATTACTAGTTAATATTTCTGGCTGAAAAACTGGCGGAATTTTTCAAAGTTCTCAGTTTAACCAAACGGTTCGTTAACCTTGTCGAAGTATGTTGGAGCCTACTTTTTTTTAAAATTAAGTAATATAAGGCCAGCATCCCAGAGAGGTGGATGAAGGCCCTCTGCTTCTCAAAGAGAGGAAACATTTTCCAAGCGGTGGGAATATTATCTTCTATTTATGTTTCTCCTACCCTTGACACAATAATTACTCAAAGAAAAGTTCAAGGACACTTTTCAGAATAATTTATAAGCAGATCGTTATATTTATAGAAAATTCTCATTAGTATCAGCTAGGCATCAGCTGATCAACCTTGTTCTTTGGCCGTTCTATCTTACAATGTCCTACATACCTTTGTATCTCTAATATTAGAATCTCTAATATTAGTTGTATGACTTAATAATGTGGATCACTTCTAAACTTGACTAAATCTCCTATGGGCTTGATTCCAATTTTTGAGTAGGTGTTACAGGTGGCAGGATTATTGATTATGAAACAGTTTTCATGATGTCATACATCTTTACTAATATTATAAAGCTGAAGAGTTTGTTTGCTTGAACGCGCTAATCTCATGAACTACTGTTCCGATTTGAAAAATTCCAATTTCAGTGTTAGATAGTCCTTTTATCGAGGAAGGCTTTAGGCTATATATCATCACGCTACGACCAATAGGAGCGGAGCAGTAATGAATTATGTTGCGGAAACGGGGAAAATGTGACGCATACGAAGTTGCGCGGGATAGCTAAAGCGCAGAAACAGCAGAACGCTACCTGCTACGATCCTAACATACTCCTCTTGCCACGTCCATACATCTGGTCATACAAACACGCCGGTTCCAAGTTCTACGCTCCTGACCTTACTGAAGAACCTCACCAATCAGGCCAGTATACGGGCGTCCTCCCGGTGTTGCCTCGCATACTTGTCTTGTAAATGACTTTTTTAGTCACCTTTCACTCACCTTCTCCATAACCAAATCATTTAAGCATACTCTTTTTAATATTTGTCACTACACCTTCTTTTAAACCGCAATGTTCTCGTGAATCCTTATGATGATTGAAACTCAAAGTTTGGGCTTTATACTTTTCTGATTGTGTATGTATTTGAGTTGTACACGAAGGTTCTATCCAACTATTCGATCTATAAAGTTCCCACTGCTTGGACACAGGTGTCCTCTATAAGAGAGGAAGTTGGCCCTAGTCCAGCTCGCCTTCACATGGTACACTTTCTCGTCTTCATATGGTACATGTCTTAAATTTTTTGGTTCAAGGGCAAGCGACTGTCCTCATTATATTTTCCTTCACCGAGATATGAGTAAGAGGGTAAAATATTCTTCGAAGGCATCCTTTGATCAAACGGGTCTTGTCTTGTAGGCCACTGGCCACTGCACGGTGCTCTGAAACAAAATGAAAATTACTAGAAAGTTGATTGGCAGGAGGTTTTCTGAGCAACTAACTGCGTTGGAGACAATTCATTGAGTTAACCTTTTGCTCAACATTTGCGCATTGAACCCCAACAACCACACCACCCACTCCGTTTTTCAACCCCAAAAAAAGCACGAAAGATAAAAAACCGCGGTAGGTAGACTTGTGCTAAGTAGCTTGCGGTAAATGACCTATGACCTACAAATACTACTCGTCTAACCCTACCAACCGTCTTGTAATTCCTTTACAAAGTGGGTTTATGTACGGTAATGAGGTTCATTAAGGTATACCTTCGTAGAATTATATGCCCTTGAGTTCGAAACGTCTAGGCAAAGAAACGTCCCTTAAAATCTAAAGTTTGTCTTGTGTTTAAATTGCTTAAAACTGGGCAGTCGGAGAATACAATAGTACTAAGAGACATTCTTTTTTTAGCTGAAGAATAGTACTGTAATTATGCGCTTGATAGGCTTCATACTAGACAAGGCATCTTGATGGTCAAGTGACACTGACAGGTACTTCAGTAAGATACTTGGAACCCGTTGATACCTTCAGAAGTCGGAGTTTGATGTCCGAAACTGCGTCCACAATTAATGGGTACTGTATTTGACCGCATTCAACAATTGTCGAATGCCCATGTAATACCCACTCCTATCAACATCGGAGACTCTACACTCGAAGTTGTAGACAATTATGTCTACGTGAGACAAACGGTCCAGTTGGGTAGGCCTAACTTCGAGAAAGAGGTCAATCGTCGAATCCGACTCGGCTGGGCAGCGTTCAGAAAGTTTCGTGGTATCTTCTCGTCCAACTTACCAGTGTCTCAAGACGAAAGTCTATGACCAGTGTATGTTGCCATTGATTACATATGGGACCGAAACGTGGTCGCTCATAATGGGCCTCATCAGATCAAAATCAATCAAAATCCGAGCATAGCCCTATCTATTGCCCTTTGGGTGACTTTAAGCCTAAACTCACCCGAAGGGCAAAAGAGAGGGCTATGTTCGGATTTTCCTTGAGTGATAAAATCAGAAATGAGGACATCCGCAAGAGAAACATGGTTACCGACGTAGCCCGAAAAATTGTCAAACTTAAGTGGCAGTGGGTAGGCCACATTGCTCGCAGAACGGATGGCCGATAGGGCCAAAAAGTTCTGAAATGGCGACCGCAAACCGGAAGATGATGCGTTAGAAGGCCTTCCACTAGGTGGATCGATGACCTGGTGAAGGTTGCGGGGATCCGCTGGATGCGAGTCGCACGGGACCAGTCAATGAGGCCTTTGCCCAGCAGTGGACGTCTTTCGGCTGAAATGATGATGATGTATTTGACCGAACCTTTAATTGAGCAGATCCTTTTTGCAATGTTTAGGCGTCATTCCTTAATTTATGGAGCTGAAAAATATACTGAAGAAATTCAAGAAAACCTTGCTTGTTATTTCATGATCGAAGCACTACACCAAGTTGTAAAAAATACTGAAGCCTTATCTTTCTTTCAATGGTGTTTTGATTCTGCTAAAGCGACCATCTTAGGCCCCCGGTCTGTTACCTATTCGCTTACAGGTCGCTCCGGGTTTTGCAACTACTTACGCTTAGCTATTGTGGAGTACTCTTAGAGTCATAATCATCATCATCATTTCAGCCGAAAGACGTCCACTGCTGGACATAAGCCTCCCAAGTGTACATAAGGGTGGTTTTGCCATAATCGCCACGCTTGGCAGGCGGGTTGGCGATCGCAGTACGGTTGTTACAAAAGCAAAGAGGACGCTGCTGGCCATTCTCAAGCAAGTCCCTTAGTCGCCTCTTACGACACCCACGGGAAGATACGGGATGGTGCTATTCTTTACGTCCGACACCATTCAGAACTGTTAGAGTAATCGGAGGTTATAAATTCATAGGTGAAATACAATATGCTCATAGTATCAGGTTAGGATTTTCCGAACATAACTATTGGCAAAATATGCGATCTACGAGTATTTGTATTATCTTAGCTCTCCGTGTGGCACCAATAACAGCAGTTTTGCATTGACATGAGCCAAGGGTATATTCGATCTTCGGATCGTCGAGCCCGTAATCGCATAGACATTTGCATCAATTTATCGTTTCTGGGATCTAAAAGTGATTCACCTAACTGCTATATAATGGCTAATATGAATACTTTTGTGAGTTAAAATGTCATACACAATGTCATTATCATTTGATTTAATGCTGCATCATGGTTCATGATTTCATGTTTTTAATCTATCTCGCAACGTCCGGTCACCTTTCATGTTTTGTTTACATTCGAGATCCTCTGCCGGACAAATTACTCTTGAGACAGAGGAACCGATGTTGTGGAACAATAAAAGACTTTGAAAGACAATCTACTGACGGCCTTACTAATAGTGATAAATAAATTATTTATTTACTCACTAACTACATTTCGAAATATTTTTACAAAATGATATAAAAAACAATATATGATATAAAAAATTTGCCCACCGGTATTGGGAACAGGATCCGAGCTACCGGTGGTCAGGGCTCTTGAGAAAGGAACCTCTTAGCAATACGCGCCGTGTCCAGAAATACTGCTTTCTGAATCAAGCCCTTGATCCAGCTGCCAAGCGGAGGCCTACTCAGATGTTGGTCGAGGCTTTTGGCAATTAAGCTATTGGCCGGCACAACTATCGGCACAATAACTGCTGTATTCACATCCCACATGTCGAGAACCTCGCGAGCCAGATATTTGAATTGCTGTAATGACAATATTAATTGGGATCGTTAATTAATTAATTAACGATCCCATCTGGTTATTGTGATAAATAATTATCATGGTAATAAGAAACGTATTCTTTTTATTGCTATCTTGTCAAGTGTCCCACTGCTGGGCAAAGGCCTCCTCTTTCTCTTTCCAACCTAGAGTAGGTATCTTGTGCGATCTCTGTCCATGTTCTAATCGTAAATTAGAACGATTTTTTAACTGAACTTACAAGAAACACCATTAGTATCACGTGAATTTCCGCATCATCTGGCTAACCTTTTATCTTCTATGACGTTTATGCTTCCAGTTTAACCAGCTCACATCTGAGTTCATATCTGAATACCAGTATTTTAGAAAGAGTGACTACCTATCTTATCTTCACCAACTGATAACTAGGATAAACGGCACCCTAAGAAGACCCTAAGAAGACTGTCAAAGATCTACGCACGACAGTCGGAACCAACAGCTTTTAACGTGCTTTCATCCTCCCACAAAATGACTCAGCTATCGTCGCTTATCCTTGAAGATAGACCCAAACACGACTGCAACTACGTATAAATAGACTCATCAGACCTGTGTTTTTTAATAGTACCTATGTAAAACAGCATTTTGTATTACTACCAATTTTCATACACAAAACTTTACTATTCCGAAACGCTATAAATAAATGTAACACAACGACATAAAATCTAAAAGTCTACCGCTGAACATGTGCCTCGCCATAAACCGTTATAATTTACGATCGATCCCCGGCGGGAACGCAACGTTTTAGGTAAAGCGATGTTCTACCCTTGAGACCAGATTTTTACCGTAAGGTGGATTGACCTACCTAGGCTTATTCGTATTCTTTTGTTTTTTTTCGGTAAGTTGTAATAAAGGTTGTAAGGGACCTCGAACTGGTACCATTAATTCAGTATTCATACAAAAGTAATACAATAGGGTATAATACTGGGTAAAGAAAACGAAATTCTATTTTGTAAGTCAGACGTGTAATACAAAAAAAATAGACACGTATTTTTTGTTTTATCAAAAAATTACTTAGTTAAAACTCATTAAAGTTGGAGAGTGGGGGCTCACTACGTCACAAGTAGGTAAAAAAATTACCTACAAGTGACGTCATGCGCCATTTCAACTCAATATATCTCCGTAATTTTATGACCACGTGAAACAAGAAAAAATACGTGTCCATTAAATTTTCTTTTTCTTTTCAATAATCTACCCGACAGACAAACAAAAAAAAAGGTGAGCACCCCTATTGCAATACTTAAAGGTCGAAATGTATGGGACAGATGTTTTTTTTAACCGAAACACAAATCTTTTGACGCTAGAATTATGTACTGAATTCATAGTATCTGCTTGTGAGTCAATGTTTTACAGCTTATATAATTCTGTATTATATGTAGAACTCTTGAAAGTCTTCTTTCTTTGTTCTTTATCGTGTGCCTAACCTGGTGTCAGAGTTTTCATGCCGCCCATGAGCCTTTGATATGGCTTTACTTGCCGTCGAGAAATATCTCTCAGGCATGCTGGTCTACTCACAATGTTTTCCTTCACCAAAGCAGGTGATAATTAAACAACACGCACGTGAATCTGAAAAATTATGAAAGGTGCATGTCTTGGTTGCGAACTTGGGAACTATAAAGGGTGGTAATAGCCCCTAACGAAGCCATAAGGCACTTTTATTTTTGTTCTGGACCAAACCTAAGACCTTCCAATTACGGAGATCATCATCATCATCATTTCAACCCAAAGACGTCCACTGCTGGACATAGGCCTCCCCCAAGTGGCGAACATTGTCCGGTCCCGTGCAACTCGCATTCAGCGGATCCCCGCAACCTTCACCAGGTCATCGGTCCACTTAGTGGAAGGCCTTCCAACGCATCGCCTTCCGGTTCGCGGTCGCGATTCCAGAACTTTTCGGCCCCATCGGCCATCCGTTTTGCGACCAATGTGCCCTGCCCACTGCCACTTAAGTTTGGCAATTCTTCGGGCTACGTCGGTAATCTTGGTTCTCTTGCGGATGTCCTCATTTCTGATTTGATCACGCAAGGAAACTCCGAGCATAGCCCTCTCCATTGCCCTTTGGGTGACTTTAAGCCTTTTGATAAGGCCCATTGTGATATTGGACGTCAAAGTTCCAACTTAATCACTTTATTTTATTTTATAATATTTTCGTTTTATAGCTGTACTTTAAATACCTCCATGATCCGTTTTCTATTCAATGCATCCATCTGTACAATGTTTTGAGTGCGTTACATTGAGATTTACCGTAATACGTGATCCCCGCCCCCCCAAAAGTCGTTTCCCAGCAATAGTTTTTGCTTAGAGTGACCTAATTTCATGTACAGAATGGTTGGTTGACGACTTCGTGAAGGGTCTGTTTACAATCTTGTATACCTGATGTTCTGTATGGTGTCAGACGTAAAGAATAGCACCATCCCATATATTCCCGTGGGTGTCGTAAGAGCCGACTAAGGGATTTGTAAGAGAATGGGCAGCAGCGTTCTCTGTGCTTTTGTAACAACCGTACTGCGATCGCCAACCCGCACGCCAAGCGTGGCGATTATGGCAAAACCCTCTAAAATGTCAATGTGGCGACACTTGGGGGAGGCCTATGTCCAGCAGTGGACGTCCTTTGGGCTGAAATGATGATGATGATGATGATGATACCTGATACACTGATCGACGAGTAAAATCAGTAATCAATTTCTAATAATGTTTACAATTGGTCAAATGAATACGGAAAAATTGCAGACACAGATGAATACTATTTTTTTGCTTGCGTGAGATGGGCATACCAAACTCTTGTTTCTAGTCTAAGTCAGAGATGACAGAGACAAAGTCGACAATTGAACGAGCTTACCCAGGAGAAGCCTGTTCACTATAACTTTGAAGAGATTAGGGATGTATGCGTGCTTCTACAGAAGAATCTGCCAGTGTCAGATGTCTGTAGCTGGAGTGTCTGGTAGTTGTCTGTAGTTACCAGTATCTTTAACTTGAATGTCAGTTTTCGAAATGTGACATCAATATCGATTCCCAAACATTAACATTTGTAATGATGATGACAGTTTTATAATAACAACTCCTGAATCTACCAAATAATGGCAATTTTATGAAACGTAAAATGGTGTGTGATTAAAAAACAATACTACACTTATGATCAAATAACAATGGCTGTTAAAATTTTTGTTCGAATTAACTTAATCTTTAGCACGAGGCAACAACGATACGTCATCATGAAACCTTACTGAAAAATCAAAGCATAAATGAACGAAAAGTAAGATATTTTGTATGGCTTCACATGTAGGAATGGCGATTTTTAAAATGACGCTTTTCGAGGTTGGTCCGTGGGTGGGTGACTCTGTGCACAAAAGCACGTTAAGCCTCATATATCATTTGTTAATTAATTGCTCTTTGGTTATATTATTTACTAGATTACTTACTTTATATATTATAGCCTATTTTACTTAGTGAAGATGCAGCTTTCAAATAATTTTTAAAATCGGTTTTGTAGTTTTTGAGTTAAATTGAAACAAACAAACAAGCAAATATTTCCTCTTAATAATATTAGTTTAGATGTGCAGATGTAATTGAAAGTTAACGAAATATGGATGCATTTTAAGAATGCTATTTCTAAAGGTTGCGTTCAGAATTCGCAATGTTTGTTTTTAGACGGGAAAGAACGAGTCCTTTGAATTGAATTACATAATTTTTCTCTGCCACTCGAGTCGATGTTGGTTAAGCCGGGCTTGCCGTGGTTGTTCCGTGCATGAAACCACCCACCACATACGGAGTTTCGTCCATGCCACGGAAACCACGTTAAATCGTTGGTCCCGGCTGTCATTTAAAGATCTTTGACAGTCGTTAAGGTAAGTCAGTGGGCTGAAAGTCTGACAACAAGTCTCACTAAGTTACCAAGTAGTCTACCGTAACAGTACGTAATAGTAACTGGATTGTGGGAGTCAGATAAGCAGTCACTCCATGTTCAATACTGGTATTCAGCTGCATCCGGTTAGACTGAAAACATACCCCAACGTAGTTGGAAAAAGACTACGCAGATTTTGATACTTTTTCTCTGTTGTCAATAATTTCAAAACCAATCAGCATTTGAGGTGTCAGGAAGCTTTATCATGTGAACATCTTTCTACAAGTTTGGAAAATGGAGCTTTCAGTGTAATACTCATACACTTACTTTAATCTTATGTTAATAATTTCATAGCAACTCCACTTTGGAACCAATTCAGAAATTTTAAAACTGCTAAGCTTGCAAATTTCTTGGACCCTTTTCCGTTTCATTGAGAGCATTGCTAGCATTATCAAATTATTTTACAAAGAGCGGTAGTCAAAATGTTGATAAGCATTTTTGGTGGAAAAATGCTTGAAAAGTAACACCTGAATCTATCGTCATATTTGGGACTTTTAAATTGAATTTCATATATCGCCATACAGAGGCAGCGTTAAAATGACTCTGCTGCTCTTAATTACGGAGAGATCTAATTTACTGAGCTTGCAGCTCATTAACTATCTAATTTTATATCGAGAAACCACTATGCCTTGGAGATAATAAGCCACATGTGTTATGGGTTAGAACTTGCACTTCAAAATTCAAGCATATTTATTTCATATAAATAAAATAAGGCATTAACTTGTAAAAGTACTGTAGTTGCCCATTTTAAACCGTTGATCTCTATGAAGAGGTGTGGGCAAGAAACTCCATGGACACTCTTTTGTATCAAATTATTTGTACAAGATCTTGAGTACATCAAGAAGAGCGTCCAGAGAAAAAAAAAATAAAGTAAACTGCTAAGAAGAAGCTAAGAAATTACCAGTCACAACTGACAGCGCCCGTTCACGATCATGACGCATGTAATAGCCCCGTTCAACCCAAACATATCACACCCGCCACTATCAGCGAGACATTGAGTGAGCATGACATTCTATCAACCAGCAGAGCACATTCGAGTCAATTATAGTACAAATTTATTTGTTGTCAACTTATTTGTTGTACTGTTTACATTGAAAACAAAGTGCATCTTACCATGCCCTAATGAAACTTTGAAGCCGTAATTTCTTGAATTAGCAAACGTCAGCGACGAGCGTAAAATACTGATATGTAGCCACATCTGGCGACTCCAAGGCCGTTCCCTATTTATCTGAGAAAACACATTCAGTATAATTTTCTCTTTATGAAAAAATATTAATACAATTCTGTGCCCAGGTCAATTTGCATTACAAATCAGCCAAAAAGCGTCCAATGTGTAAATGAGACTTTCATGAAATAAGCTTATAAAATGATTAACCTTGGTAAAATAATGCTTTACTTTAATGATTTTGGCAAGGTGTGATATTATTATCATCATCATTTGCACATAATCATGTTTACAATCAGCTCATAAGATAACCACAACTTGAAACCGGCATGTCCTATTACCAAAAATTCGAACATCTGACACAGACTGAACTGGGCTCGCATGGTGGATCATAGCCCATTCCCTCTCATATAGAAGAGGCCTGTGTTCCAGTAGTGGGACCATTACATGCTATTCTTTTGACGCCATTTCAACTGCTGGGACAGTAGCCTCCCCGTGGGCCGAGTGCGGTATGATGTATGACATATATTTTCGATCCTTTTTGGTTCTTTGCCATTCCAGTTTCTTTACGACTTGTTCATCCTTACAAATTCATAGCAATGTCTATCTATGTATCCGTTTGTGCGCTTATGACTCGAGAACCACTTATCTGATTTACGTGATTTATTTTTAAGTGATTGATCGTGTTGTCTGGCTAGTTTTAGTACGTATACGTAAACCCACGCGAGTGGTACGTTAGGAACAGCTGGATGCTAATGTGTTGAGACATTCAATTGTATATTTTGGGCCAGTATTTGTTTTGGTGTCTTCCCGTGCTTGTTTAGGTTGGTCCGTGGAAAGGTAACCACCAGGCTTACAAAAGGATATCTTATTACTAACTAGGTTATGGAGGTAAGATAGGCAGTCGCTCCATATTAAATGCGGACATCTAAGAATGGAAACCGACCCCAAAATAGTTTGCAAAAGGATAGACAGCTCATGATTTGTTTTGTTGTCTTGGTTCTTTTACTAACCAAACTTTTTATATCATGTTTAATTGATATTTTGATAATTATGATGGGATTATTCTTGCCGGAGTGGACCTACTCATTGAGATTGTAGTCAAACTCTACTCCAGTCTACTTATAATCTTTTTTGATTGATATATATTTGTGAACAGTACGGGTACTTGGTAGGCACCTGTACTGTTCACAAAAATATATCACTCATTGTTCTATGTTACCTTTGGACATTGACTCAGCACTCGGCATGGCTCACGCGCGGCCCAGTTAACAGAATGATTTGGTTGCATCTTACACGCATAGGACACATAAGAGTTTGTTTAATAGTTTGTGTTAAGACCAAGTAGTATATAAGCTGAACATTTTGTAAACAAATCAGATTTGAATTTTATATTCTTGTCTCATTACCCCTCACTGTGGCCAAGACACCTTTAGCCATCTCTGATCAGTCTCGTGAGTCTGCGGGACTGGCAGTGAGTGTACCCTTCCCGAACCTGGTATTCCCATCTACTATCCGTCTGTAACCTTAGGTCGCATGGTGCAGGCATCCTGAACTTATTTATACATTTATTTATCACACATTAGGTATATGATAGGTTAGGGCTTATAGGGCTTAGGGTCGTAGGGAATGTTAGGCTTGTAGGTCTTTGTAGGTTCCTTTAACTTATCATATATTTTCGTGTACTGTCACACCATTGCCAGAATTGCGGCCTTACGTGTGACGTTTGTTAAGGGTGAATGTACACTCATATAACTTAACATAGGTATAATTCAGAATTCAATGTTTGCTGGAACTCGATCAATTAACTAAGAGAGGTTGTTGCATTAGTCATGTTTTAGATTTTCTACTATTTTATAATGATACCGATTCCCACACAATGTTTTACTAATAGCATCAATGACTAAATACAAACTTCAGTAGTAGGTATAAACAAATGTAAGGTCCAGCTTTCTTTGTGTAGGTAAACAATAGATTTGTGTCATCAGGGCATTTACTTGGCCGTTTGATTCAATGCAGATAGGGTTATGAAATGTTTATATAATTAAACTGTTGATTCCAGGTTACTGACACTGTTTAGAATTAGTTTAAATGTCGTTTCGTTGTAATTTATTGTAATCGTGATTTATAGAATGTGTCGCTGTTTATTTTCAAGCATTAGAAATAGGATTTCCTGGGGCTTTACTGGGTGTAAAGGAAAGATGTTGATACCTGAAGGGTTAGTCAGAGATGTTTTTAAATAATACAACTGCATGTCCAGTTATGTTTAAATTCCATGTAGTGTTCCATTCCAATAGCGGGCGCGCCTATTACCATCAAATCAATCAATATCAATCAAGTATATTTATTTGATTTTTATTTGCTAGAGTATCTAAACTAATATTATAAAGAGGAAAGATTTGATTGTTTGTTTGTTTGCATTGAATAGGCTCCGAAAATCCTGGTCTGATTTAAAAAATTCTTTCAGTGTTAGATAGCCCATTTATTGAGAAAGGTTATAGGCTATATATCATCACGCTACGACCAAAAGGAGTGGAACAGCAATGAAAAATGTTGCAAAAACGGGGAAAATGTGACGCAAACGAAGTTGCGCCGGACAGCTAGTGGTATATCAAGTGTTACAGTATTTTTTTTTCACCAATTATCCTGCCATACCCAGGCTTGCAAATGTCTTCACAATCAGAGATGTCAATTATTCTACCTCACAAATAACAGATTCTATTGATTTGTCTTCTAAATAATCTTTTAACAAGCAATAGTTTCAAAAGTATCTTTTTAAACATTGTAAGAGGTAAGTCTTGCAAACTATTTGGTAAATGTTTGTAAATAATAATAGACATGCAGAATACATTTTCAAAAAAAAATTGTTTTATTGGTGGCAGCCGAAGTCTATCGACTATTTGGCCTGACTATGCTTGTTTCAAATAAATTATAACGACTCTTAACAAAAATACACTTTTCAAAAATATATAAATACGACGAAGGTAGAATTTTAAGTTTTTGAAACACTGGCTTACAGCTACAAATTGCTCGGATACATTTTTTTAAGCTTTGAAAACTCTGTCAAAATCTACTGAGTACCACAGTCGATATTATGGGGTCATATTATCGACTGTGGTCAAGCGAGAATCTTTATAGTGAATGTCTAGTTTATTTATGTTTGCATTGTATGTCTGAAATTGTATTATGTTTGTTTTAATCATATTTATTTTTAGATTATTTTTACTTGCCAATCGATTGCATTATCCAGAGCTTGGACGATTTCAGTTTCTAAGTTTTTGTTATAGGCACTTTTAACGATTATCGTAGTGTCATCGGCGAATAGTATCATCACCATCGACCCAATAAGACTTTGCCCGATCCGGGAATCGAAACCTAGACCTCATGGTTAGCGTCGCGCTTGTGACCACAAAACCAACAAGGCAGTTGTTATTAGTTACTTGAAATTTCTAAAATTATATTTAATGGATATAATATTTAGTTTCAGAATAAATTGATCGAAAGAATATACTTAAATATACTTTGTTAATACGCCATTGTAAAACAGCGATCTTATCCCTAAATTATGGAAAAAAAAGTTAGTATGCACAGAACCATTCTGCCGGACGCATCGCTAATGTTTCAGCATCCCATAGCAATCTCGCTCTAGCAAATGACGGTTCTGAGCAACGGATAAGGATAGGACCATGGAAAAATATGATTTCATGCTGCTAGAAGAGACCCAACGGTAATACTCCACTTCCACTCCACATACTTCGACGACTGTCCACACAGTACGCATTTACCTATGTGACCTATTTTTCATCGTTTCAATGAAAACAGCTCATTCATTAAAATGCTATACGAAAAAATTGCAAAATCATTACAACTCGGAAAATACATTTAATTAATTATAATACATTATTATACTGATGAACGTGTTGTAGTTGCACCGAGGTCGCTAGGTCCCTTAGAATGCACCGGCTATGCACGTTGCATGGTACACTCGACTTTAAAACGCTTCTTTGTTTCTTTAGACCTTTACTCTGTGTCCTAACCAAAGTGACCGACATACGAACTGTGACTGTCGCATAGATTATGTTCGGCTGGAGCCCGTCATCCATCTTGTTTAAGCACAGGATAGTTATCAAGCAACAAATAAGTATCAGCGTGAACTATACACAATTCAAAACTATCATTGCTCTTTTAATGGCACATCCAATACAAACGTTTCTTCACTAAGCGATATAACCCTCCATTCACGACCTCGTGCGATGCAACACGCGCGAACGTTATTTGTCTTTATAGTTGCTGAATTGTGGCATGCTCTAAGCAAATTTTGTAGCGTCAAGTGCAACCCAGCTTTCAATACTTACTTTTCATTCATAAAAGATATATATAGCCGGTTGTACCATTTACCAATATCACGCATCCAACTGAAGTTTGGTTATCCAGATAGGCACGAGCTACATAGGTACTCAAGCGCAACGCGTCGCGATAGCTACTGTGAAGTAAGTCAAATAAAATAGATTGATTGGATACTCATGCGAGCGAAGGAAACATAAGACGCCCGCGCGTGTAACTTGGCGCAAATTGCTCCGCCTGAGGTCGTGCTCGGGCCGAAAAACTATCTGCGACCAGCAACCAATGCTAACTTTTCTTCACTAAGCGATATAACAACTTATATCGCCTCGTTTGTTCCATTTACCAACATGCCGTCCATCTGAACTTCGCCTAAGTCTATTGTATTAAACAAGTGCCGCAATGCGGCATTGCTCGGACTTGCAGAATACTGTCTGATATTTTATTTAGACATAATTGCATTGAAGCTTGAACTTCGGCGTGGTTCGCCGGTGAGCGTGTTCAGGTGACGGCTGGCCTATTTAAGTGAGTGAAGAGTCATACAGTACAATGCTAACGTGTATTTTAAATATCTATACTATTATTATCATAGCTAAAGAGTTTGTTTGTTTGGTTGAACGCGTTTATCTCGGAAACTGCTAATTCGAAATTTAAAAATCTATAGTATTGGATAGCTTATGTATCGGGGAAGGCTATAAGCTATAAAACATCACGCTACGATTAATAGGAGCGGAGCATCTATAAAAAAGTTACAAAAACGGGGACAATGTGACGTAGACGAATTTGCGTGGGTCAGCTAGTCAAACATAAATAGTAGATAAAAGTAGGGGTAGTCGATAGGCAGCCGATATAGCCTTCCCATCTCCACAGACGAAGGATTTATCCACACTAAAAAAAGGGTACAAAAATTATAAACTTTGGTACTTTTTGATTGTCTGGCACCAGAAGCTGCTGTGCAAAAACTTCTTATTGTTGAATCTATCAATTCAATCCTCTTTCTAAGCACCAATGTTTTTTCTAATATTTAAATTTAAACGTGGATTAAAAATGGTGATTTTCAGTGCCCTAGAAACCACTATAACCTACTGTGTAACCTTTTGTGCTTTTACAAAAATAAAAGAGGTCGGTCGTCAAGTAAGGATTAGTAGTAACTTATCCATAAAAAATATTGGATATGGTAAATAGGGTAAAGTATTACCTACAAGGCATTCGCAGTAGTATTCGCATACTTCAACTGGTAAAAGGTTTTCAATTTATTTATTAAAAGCGATCAGCTGATGTTAAACTGCATGTCGCAAGTACACAAGGTCATGATGTCTCTAAAACAAACCTGGATATGCTAAAACGGTAACCAAATCTAACTTATAAAAGTTTACAGAAGTTGTTCCACACAATCTTGGATCTCTCTACAAAAGTTTATCAAACATAACATTATCTAGGGATTATTACCCATTCTATTCGAAATATTGCTTTATTTATTTGAACGATTGTGTACAAAATAAAAACACCCGCAAATCAGTATTTGCAGGTGTTTTTTGGAATTTACAATAGGTTTCAACTTTTGAAAAAGATAAAACGGTAAGAAAGAGCAAAACAAAAATTATTAAACGATCCATAAAGCTTAACAAATGAGCAGACATTTTTTCCCAAAATGTAAAAAATAACATCAGTTAAGAAGTAAAAAGCCTACATACGTTATTTTGTACACAATCGTTCAAATAAATGAAGCAATATTTCAGTACTGAAAACGCCTACTAATAAATTCAGAGCAAATAATCTTACTTGCCATAAATTTCAACAAAAATACATTGTTTTGTGTGCGTTTAATGAACAAATATACGAATTTATTACAATCATTGTTAAAAAAAAACGAATTTAAATCGGTATTCGCTAAGATTATACAAATGTCAACAAATATACTTATTTACTTGAACACACAAGTTCAGTTTTATGTTTTGGTGTAAGTTCATTGATCTGAAAAGCGTCAATATTGAAGGTAGGGAGACTTGGCTAGACAACTCGACGCCCCTAGTAACTGTGTAGGTACCTATTTATGGTAGTTCCTACAATAAGACAAAGTAAGGTAGCTGAGAAAAGTGGACAACAAATTTGGATGCCTTGTAAGCCTCTTGGCTAACACTTAATGTCTCTGATATCAATGAAAGAAAGTAATATTGCTTAAATTCTGCATTTAACAAAAAAACAAATACACCTAATAGCTATAAGAATGAAGCCCTAACGATGACCTATGAACCTATACAACCATTTTTTTTTCCTTTATTTTATCATCATTTGCCTACCTTTCTCCCAACCATGTTGGGGTCGGCTTTCTGTTTAACGGAATGCAGCTGGATACCAGGATTTTATGGAGCGACCGCCTATCTGACATCCACAACCCAGTTAGTACTGGGTTGTGGCGGTAAGCCGTTGGTCCTGCGCCTGATCTATCTCCGGTCGTGTCGGATTACCGTCCCATCGGACTATGAGAGTGAGGGAACAGAGAGTGCACCTGTGCCTGCGTACACACTTGTGCACTATAATATCTCCGATGGCTAATCTCCACCAAGGTACCAATAAATACGGTACCCCTTGGTAAGGCAAGTTCTCAGACTTTCGGGCCACTGTCTACCTGCACGACTGTCGAAGATCTACAAATGACAGCTTGCATTATTTCCCTTTTTTTATGTCCTCCTGAATTCAGATCTACGTATTGAAACTTAATTTCCATCCTAAAATCGGTTGATCGTTTTTTCACCGATTGCAGAATTGCTATTGCTATCGTCTGACCGGTCATAAGAGTTATAGAGCTTTGAACTCTCCCAGAGAATAAAAGGGTCTACTGTAGGTTAGACCAAATAAAGGGTTATAGTAACTCCGTCTCAATATTCCCATAAAACTAGTAGGAACATTCTCCGACATTCGCTTCATTCGCCAAATGTCTGACCAAATCGCATGATTATACCCACTTTTTCGATGTGGATGAAGTTTTCAGGTTTGAGTACATTCTTATTGACGATAAACATGCTAATGTTATTTATACATGACTGTTATAAGATCAAGTGTTGTTTTTTTAACATTATGACCTTTTATGATATTTTAAATTGTATTTACCAATAGCCTTTATGAGCGAAAAGATGCGTGGTAATCGGTTGTCGTGGTACGGGCATGTGATGCTGAGGAATGAGGAAAATGTCGTGAGGAAAGTTTTGACATTGACTGTAGATGGGTATAAGGGTAGAGGAAGACCAAAGAATCGAAGGATGGACTGTGTGAAGGATGATATGGCAAGAAAGGAGGTATCTCATGATGATGACAAGTAACAGAGAAGTAAGGAAGAAGAAGACATGCTGCGCCGACCCCAAATAAATTGGGATAAGGGCAAGAGAATGATGATGATGACCTGTAGCCTTTTTCATAATAATATCATTTATATACATACTCATGCCTTTTCCTATGGGGGTAGGCAAAAACCACAGAGCCAACTGCTTCGGTCCTTACATATATGTATATTCCTTTTGCCTCCACGTTTTTATTGGATTATACTTCTATGGCTCTTCTATTGATGGTGATGATTTATTTATTTTAGACCTAGGAATACTCATGGACACTGCACAGTCGTACGTAGACGTACTTTGAAAGAAAACAGACATAGAAACAGTCGTGTCGCTGCGTCCTGATAGTGGCTTTACCGCTATGGTTCTCTGAAGCGGGCACCTATGGGATCCTACCTTCCAGTGAAGTGCCCAGGAGTCAATATTACGGTGCGCTAGGGCAAGCTCATGAGCCAAGCAGACCGTTCAGATTTTTTTAATAATGAAGCGTAGGTTTTAAGATCAAGTCAAGCTTTTAGGCTTGTATGAAATGACCGCCACTAAGTACAATTTAAACAAAAAAAAAAAATAGTTTTTTGTCTTTTTTTTAAACCAACTGCTCCACTTTTTAAACCAACAATTTAAAAAGTGCTCCACTTTTTAAATAGCAATGTCATTAATTAATAAAAAAACACAAATTAAGTCCCAACAATTAACAAATACAACAATAGTATATAAAATCAAATATAAACACTTATTAACAGCCATTATTTCAATTGATAATCAACATGAAACTGACGGCGTAATGACAAAGTAATTTGTACGTAGCCCTTCGTGACTATTCGTGAACGAGGAATTAAATGAAGGGGAGAATTTGTCGATATTGAGTGGGGAGTTTCAATTTTGAATCAATAAACTCGACACAAAAAAAATAGGACTGGGTGGGTTACATGTCCAGGATGGATCAGCACAGATAGGCAAGAATCGTCACACAGTGGGTTGTCTGAAGATGGTCGTCACCGAGGCAGGCCAAAGAAACGGTGGCGTGACGATTCGGACTCGATACTGACTGATTAGCCAGAGAAGCCAAAACACCTGTAGAATTTGAAAGGAATAAATAAGCTATATACTCATCATCTGCCTAGCCATTTTCCCAAACTATCTTGGTTTCGGCTTCCAGACTAACCGGATGCAGCTGAGTACCAGTATTTTACATAAAGTGACTGCCTATTTGACCTCCACTACGCAGTAACTGGGTAATACGATACCCCTTGGTAAGACTGGATGTCAGAGTTTCGGCTTCTGACTACTCGTAACGACTGTCAAAGATCTACAAATGACAGCCGGAACCAACGGCATAACGTGCTTTACGAGACACGCAGGAAACTCGGTATGTAATTATTGTCACCCATCCACGGCCCAACCTCGGCAAGCACGGCTTAACCTTAAAGATAGACCCGTGTGGAATTATCTGTTTCCCAAAAAAGTGCAAAATTTACACGGTCAAAATGTAATAAAAAGCTGTTTTTTTTTTATTACCGGATTATTGTATATGCGGAGCGTAACAGAATGATGTAGCGAATACGTGATATCACATATGTGTGCCAGACTCCAGTATCAAATCCGTTCAGTAGTTTTTCATAAAAGGCTAAAAAAAAAAGCTCAGTATGGTGTCGGACGTAAAGAATAGCACCATCCCATATCTTCCCGTGGGTGTCGTAAGAGGCGACTAAGGGACTTGCCAGAGAATGAGCAGCAGCGTTCTCTGTGCTTTTGTAACAACCGTACTGCGATTGTCAACCCGCCTGCCAAGCGTGGCGATTATGGCAAAACCCCCCAAAATGTCTATGGGACACTTGTGGGAGGCCTGTGTCCAGCGGTGGACGTCTTTTGGGCTGAAATGATGATGAATGATGTTATAAAAAATACAGCCATCAAACCTCAGGAAACTTTCTCATCTTTTTATTAAGATATGAAAGGGTTAATCTGACTAAGTACCTATTACCGTTATGATGAACCCTCTTCTATTTTTATACTGAACCATTATGGAATGTAATTTCAATCAATGTCGAAAACCTGGATTTTCCCAAAGGGTGTAGCGAAGGAAAACGTTTCCAATTTTCTGATTAAATATTGGTCGTTTAGCGAAATGTTTTCCAATATTTTGTATTAATGCAATTGAAAAAGTCTTGAGAGCGAGAAAATATAGGCATCATGCGTGTAATCCCCGTAAGGGGAATAGAAGGCTCTTTCACCAAATATTGAAACCCATATTAACTGAGCACAAATCCAGACTTTAGGTTGTTACAGATAAATTCCTGATGGATAAACCCAGAACTTAGAATGAGAGAGAGATTTTCAGCAAAACCAAAACTACAGTTCTTTATTCAAATAATTTGAGGTCAGGACACATGGTGTCTTCTTGTAGAGATACCGTGGCCCTGGAACACAAAGGGCTATGAAGGAATATGGATGGGTTTTAGTCAGTACAAGTCTGCCTGTCCTCCCGCTCCGCCCAGAGAGGGGGGGGGGAGTCATTTGAAAATTTCCCACAAGTAAAAAAAAAGATGTCTTCTTGTACCATACATATCCTTTCAGACATCATCTCGCCCTACTAGCCCATAACATGTTTCCAACAATCCATCGATAGTTTCTTCAGTTTTTCTTTAAATTGTTTTTTTTTTTTAACTTTCTCCTCACTAGGGATTTCTCCTGTATCGTGGGTGTACAGAAACTTAACCGTGGTACACCTAGGTGATAGAATAGAATAAAACTTTATTGTACACCAAAAATTAAACATAACGGGCTTACAAAACTAATAATTTTATGGTTACAAAGGCGGTCTTATCGCTGATAGCGATATCTTCCAGACAACCTTCGGATGGACATTATGGAATTAAAATTAAAAAGGGGGGTAGTCAGTGGTGTACCTACTACACAAAAATTTTAAATAACAAAAGTAAAGTTATCTACTTATGTATAATATACATATTTAAAAAAAAAAGTAAATAAATATATATGTAGATATTTGTGTCTTTAACATTAAATCGCAAAAATAAAACAAGAATGGTTACAAATTTAACTGAGACTGCATGAAATTACAGAGACTGAAAATGATTTGTAACTAGGCTTTTAAAAGCAACGAGTGACTGTGCTTGTCTTACCGACACCGGCAATTCGTTCCATAAACGGACAGCCTGGACCGTGAAGGACTGGTCATAAAATTTGGTGGAATGAGCAGGCATCAAAAGTCTCAAATTCTCCGATGATCTCAAGTGTCTACTGTGAGTATCATGTAGGAACTTGAAACGTTCTTTGAGATAGGACGGCGTTGTGGGATTAAACAGAATACTGTAGAGAAGGGATAAAATATGGGCATTCCGGCGAAGACGGATAGGCAACCACTTGAGTTTAAGGCGAAACTCTGAGACATGATCATATTTGCGCAAACCAAATATGAATCTGATACAAAAATTTTGGAGTCGCTCAAGCTTATCTAGCTGCACTACATTGAGATCTGGATAACAAGCATCAGCATAGTCGAGGATTGGGAGAAGAAGGGATTGAGCAAGCGCAGTTTTAGTGGCCGTTGGGAGGAAATTTCGCAATCTGCGTAAAGACCCCGCAGACGCAAACAGTTTGCGGCTGACTTCTTGCAACTGGGGAACCCAGGACAAGTCTTTATCAATGTAAATTCCCAGGTCTTTTACTGAATCGCTATATGGAATTATGGCACCATCAAAAACAATGTGGGGAAGCTTCGTCCAGTCAATTCAAGAACGCAGCCTAGGGCTGCCGACAACAATGACTTGAGTCTTCGCAGGGTTAACCTTCAAACCATGAGCCAAACTCCATTCAGAAATACGTGCCAAATCTTTATCCAGGGGTACAGAAAGTTTACCGTAGAACACCTAGGTGAACCAAGGGTAGGAACAGAAAGTTAACCGTGGAACACCTAGGTGAACCACTTTGGTGTTCCATGGGTCAGAGAAGGCGTTTACAAACATTTAAAAGACCCGGAATAACTATCTGTAAGTCATACATATATTTGTTTTGTGCGGGGATCGAACCCCATTGTAATCACTTATTACTAAATAATACTAACAACATACCAATGACGTAGAATGTACCATTAATAAAAGTTCATCGTTTAATCTTAGGAAAGATATACATGGGGCTATTTTAAGCGTTAAAGGCAATGGTCAGGGTGTTCCTTGTACGTCGAAGGTAATCGATATAAACTATAGGCTATTGAAGAAGGGAATATTGAACTTTGAATTTATTTTTAGAAATTCTGTATAACTATACTTACTACTAGCTATTTTAATGTGGGACTACAAGGTAAAACCATTTATTGTTACGGCAATTAAAGAACTTTTATAGCTCCGTTTATTAAAATAGTCCAACTTACTGGAATAATTAGTTAAGGTTTAATGGTTTGTTTAGAGTTTCTGTTTCGATATAAATATAGAAATAATTTTATACAATCGTCCTTGAAGACGAATCAATACTGTGCCGATATCAATAACCCCACAGATATACTAAATTTCACAGTTATCTGCACGATTAATAATATTATTAATCGTGCAGATAACTGTGAAATTTAGTATATCTGTGGGTGTTTAAATATATATTTAAACACCTATACAAATATTTTGGTCCGTGGATGGGTGACCATAATTACATACCGAGTTACCTCCGTGCCTCGGAAAGCACGTTAAGCCGTTGATCCTGGCTGTCATTTGTAGGTCTTTGACAGTCGTGTCAAGTAGTCAGAAGCCAAAAATCTAACATCTAGTCTTACCAAGTGGTATCGTATTACCCAGTTACTGGGTTGTGGAGGTCAGATAGGTCAGTCGCTTCATGTAAAATAGTGGTATTCAGCTGCATTTGGTTAGACTGGAAGCTTACCCCAAGATAGTTTGGGAAAAAGGCTAGGCGGATGATGACCTTTGCAAATATTATGAAGAGGTAGAGGTTTATAAGTTTGTATGTACGTGGTAATCTTCGGAACTGCTGATCCGATTCCGAAAATTCTTTTACTAACGGGAAGCTAAATTAATCCCGAAAGACATAAGCTACATTTAAAAAGTTACTGTAGGTTGTTTTGCGTACAAACGCCAGCACATCAAGCTACAACAATCTGTCAAATTTCTTTAATAGATTTTCAACCTTATCTTTAAAACGATTCAAGATTGATTGGGAAAATTTGATAGTTTCGGGTACGAGTAGCTTGGTCTGCTGTACACAAATGGACCGAGCAAAAGCTTGTTTGATTTTATAGAAACACAAAAACCATCGGGCAGTAGCCCTCTAAACACAACACACGGCCGTCTGGTCTGAGGAACCTCCCTTTGCAATGAAGAATGGGAAAGGGTAACTTTCCACCCTGTTCTCATACTTCTAATGTGCCCGTCATATTAAGCTTGTTTTAGGACGATACAAGATCCTAATCACCTTGTTATGACTACCCTCTTAAAGAGATAGTGTTTTATGTAGTATATTTTATTTTATGAGTGAGTCCATTCTTTTTATTGTTTGGGCATTTTGTTTTCATATTATTCCTAGATACGGATTGCCTGTGTATAAATCTCCGTAAAAGTTTATCACAAGGTACCATTTTTTAAGTCTACGACGTCGCGGATTGGGCGTTGCGCCTCAAATGTAACTGGGCAGGATATCTGGCTAAACGCGAATATGTCCGATGGAGCAAGGCTTCGACCTGGTGTGGGCCAAAGTAAGGCCAAAGAAGCCAGGGCCATCCTAAAGCTCGATGGGTCGACGATATCGTCAAAGTCGCTGGGAACACCTGGATACTCGCACATAACCGGGAAGTGTGGCGGCAAAAAGGGGAGGCCTAGGCTCAGCAGCGGGTTATTCCGGGCTGAAATGATGATGATGATGACCATTTTTTAAGGATACCAATTACTTTGGTATGGGCTAGGTTGCAAGCAATCAATCAGGCACAAATCCAGATTCCGGGCTACGATCTACTGAGCAACTGCTCGTGGAAAAAACGAATGCTAATTTATCTGACCCAAGAATCAAATCCAGGAACTCATACTCAGTAGTAGCGCTTTACTTTTTTACTTGTCTTTTTAAAGTCAAGTTATTTAAGAGCCACGTCAGTCTTTTGGCAGATGAAGACCTCGGTATGATCCCCAGGTCTGACTCAGTAGCTCAATAGTCACTGGTCAAAACTTAATTCTTCGGAGAATACAGGCATGACAGAATGTATTAGAATACCATTACTACTGTATTTGTGAAGATGAATGAATGGATGTTTGTTATGCTTTGACGCGAAAATGAGTTTTGGATTAATTTTGGCACACAAATATTTGATAACCTGGATTAACATAGGCATACTTTTTATACCAGTAGAATAATCCCTTGGGCCAATTACGGAACTCCACACAGGCGAAGCCGCAATATAAGTAAGCCATCATCATCAGCCTATAATGTTCCCACTGCTGGGACACAGGCCTCCTCTCAATGACTATTGTGGGGGCTATAATCCACCAGTGGGCTTTAATCCACCACGCGGGCGCAGTGCGGGTTGGTAGACGTCACATGTTATCGAATTGTTAGTTCTAGCACATGCCGGTTTCCTCACGATGTTTTCCGTCATCGTTTTTGGGGGCAGCGGTCATGAAATAAATTACACAAAGTAATGCGCCTGCCTGGGTTTGAACCCACGGCTTACTGCTCGTAAGTCGGGGCTGCCGCTGCTCTCTCTGCATAAGTAAGTATTATAATAGAAATACAAAAGAAAGTCTTTCAACAAATGTCAATATTCTCAAGCATCTGGCGCATCACAAGCACCTCGTTATGTCTTTTCATGTCACTTCAATGTCGACGTGCAATCTTCATTTCACTGACTATACTAGTATTGTTGTCGATCTAATACCTATCTCTATATTTTAAGTGCATCAGTCAGAGTAGCTATGTTTATAGTGATTTACGGCTTGTATTGTTAGGAGTCAATGTTGTTTCCTGAAAAGAACGCGGTGGTGTTGTTGCTTGTGGACACAATATTTTACGAATATTTCCAAGTTTATTTTGAAGAATGCGTAATAGTTTCTTTTAAATGTCATTGTGAAAATACAATCGCCAAGTTCCGTCGAGAACCAAAATATAAGTCTCAGGAACTAATTAAACGTTGTTTGTCTTGCCATTCTAATATAAATATTATGTAGTATATTATAAAACAATTTAAAGAAATAGAAACGACAAACGAAATTGAAGCAACTATTCAAATGTACTTGTGTATGAAGCTAATTCAAATACAGGTAAACCGAAACACAGACTCAACAAAACAAAAGAAATTTGACCTAACCTCTCGACTATATACATATTATACTTGCCAAGCTCGTTTAGCCATTTTACTCTAAGCGTGAAAAGAAGAATAGATGCTGATGTCTAGATTACTTAAATCCAAACATCTGCCTCGCTGCATACTTTATATTTTTATGTTCAGACATGGCAGAGCGCCAGCCAAGTTCGAAAAGAAACGGGTCTTATATTTATTCGCATTCAGTGCAATTTTACTGGCTACGGGTGACTTAATCTTGGCTAATATATTTTGTAGATTAGTGCATCTACTAGCTAATGGAATGAAATGGCGTTTTAAAGGCGACAATACTTTGCCAGTGTTTTAAAAGAAAACGAGAAAACTGCTGTTGTAATGGCCCATTCATTTTCATTGTGAATAACATAGTGTTTTCTTACCTCGATGGTCGACTGTACCTTTTTTTTAATCTTTGCCCCATTATTAATTTCTCCTGTATTGTGGGTGCGTTAACAAACATTCAAACTCATATACACAAACAGTCAGACCCGAAACGACTATCTGTAGGCTAGACAAATATTGGTCCGTGCGGGGATCGAAACCGCAAAACGCAGCGCAGCAATCGATCGCTCAACCACCGCGCTAACCGTACCGTCAAGAGATTGCAAGGGTTATTTTTGAGAAGTTTGCCTGGGTTTTCTCAGTAGCATCACGGGGTTTGACTTTTTTCCCGATTGATAGCAATAAGCGACCTATGGAACTATATGCACAACCCTTAAGGGAAACAGGTAAGAAGTTATGTTCTGTTTGATACAATCATGTTAGAATAGTGATTCGGTCTCATGTAGCTGCTTCTCTTTCAAAACCTTGCTACAATTTATTTCCTCCGTCCGATTGTCTCGACCCTTTCTAATCCAAACAAGACATCTCATACATCATTTCAATACGTCTACAGTTAGGGTCTACCCATAAAATCACATCGCACTATTTTATAGCCCACATTTCTAAAGCAACTTGATTCGTCACCTGTCTCTATAGACCTTAACACAGGTGTAGGATATGCCTGAATACACTGACTAACGAGGACATTGACACAGATAAAATGTAGGACGATAAGAGAGACCTAAGGGAATTAACCTACAATAGTTCACATTGCAACAAAAACACTTCAGAATTACTTTATAACAACAATAGAATACAACAAAAACAACTTTATGCGTTCCCATTTAAAGTTGAAATTCCAATGGTGATGCGATAGAATTTATGCATCAAAGGAAATCGATGTCACGGAAACACCGTGTCAAGATGTATCAGCAATCATGAACAACTTAGGATACTGTGTCAGTAGTTGGAAAACGTATTCTGTGACTCAATGCAGATTGCGGAATAACTTTTGGATAACTGTGTGTAGCTTTATGATTATTTATTTATCGAAAACACTGGGAATTCCTAATGCGTTAGCGTGGTCCTAAATTAAACTATCTTATATAACTATCTTAAATAACATAACACATACAATATTTTTTTTTGTGAATATATTCAGAGAGCAGTGTCATTTAGGGCGTGCAAGGCGATTACCTATGTGATTAAGTCATTACAAATAAATAATTGCAGTCTTAGATTTATTTGAGTCTTGACGTTTAAGAAAATGTAAACTATGTCAATTTGTGTATTTTGACTGCATACTTGTCAAGAGATGATAGTTAAGTCCCCAACTAAGGCATGCGGAACCGGGTTTCGGTTCATACAACATTTTCATGTATTCGTTTATACTTACGAAGAATGTTTGATTTCCTCGAAAGAATACCTTCACACAGTCTTTTGCATCCATCGTTTCTTAGAGCCATCCACATTCATAATCAAAATTTTCATCACTATATTTCCGCCATTCCTGCTCATTATGAAGGAATAATTCAAATGCCTCAATTAATTATTAGTTTTATGAGTCAGAAAAGATGACAATAACAGTTCCGTGCCTCGGAAAACACGTTAAGCCGTTGGTTGGCCGTGGTCGTTGGCCGAGAGGGAATGGGAAGCCGTCGCCTCCTTCTGCGAAGCAGTCATGCTAGCGAAGGAGGTGGCGGAACGTGAGAGGGAGAGAACCTCACGTCCCAGCCGTCGCGGGAGACGCCCCGGGCGTCGGGGGGCAACCAGTGGCCCCCGGCCACCGTAGGCGCGGGCCTGTGGACGGTGAGTAATGGGCTAGCTCACCGTCCGTCCGTCTTATGACGACAGACCGTGCCGACGGCGCGTTCGTGTTCCACGCGCGCCTCAAGGAGATGTCAGCAAATCGGAAGGGGTCCGAGAGGGCCGATGCCTGCCAGGGCTGCGGGTTGTTCGAAAGAGATACCGTGCCCCTGGAACGCAAAGGGCTAAGAAGGAACATGGATGGGTTTTAGTCAGTCAAGTCTGACACTCCCTTCGTCATTTGATGATTTCCCATCCTAAAAAAAAAAAAAAAACAAAAAAAAAAAGCCGTTGGTCCCGGCTGTCATCTGTAGATCTTTGGCAATCGTTACGAGTAGTCAAAAGCCTAAAGTCTGATATCCAGTCTTATCAAGGGGTATCGTATTACCCAGTTAGGTACTGGGTTGTGTAACGTGTAGGTCAAATAGGCAGTCGCTTCATGTTAAATACTGATACTCAGCTGCATCTGGTGAGACTGGAAGCCAGCCCCAACAAAGTTTGGGAAAAAGCTAGGCAAATGATGATATAGTGTACAGTTCAGAAAGAAGAAAATACTTTTTTTTATCTGACCGCCGCCATTTTTCTGTAGTGTCTTTTACTAAAACCTTTTGTGTCATCATAATAGTTTTGAGTCAACAAAGTTTGTTGATTGATGCGTCTACATATACGGAGGAGACGTGAAAATAAACTCTTTGTTTCTTTATTTATGTTTTCTTTAGGATGAGTTACTGTTATAATTTCGAAGACAAATTGGGTTCGGTTTGATCAGGGAATAAATTTGTAAAGAATTTGTTTTGTGTGTCCGTTTAGCAAACCTATAACATAACCAGTGATCGGAGTATGTAGATTAAATTGGAGTCATTGATCCGAAACGTATATATTGATATGGACATTCCTCCGGAATTGGTTGATTTGAGTGCAACAATTTATAAAAAGTTGTGGCCAACAATTTATAAAAAGGCTAAAAAAAATATGCTTTGGAATTCGATTGTTTTTATTATTCAACAGATAAATAATAAATTAATTTAGTTTTGATTCCTTCCTTTAAATTGTGAATTGAGTAGTAATAATATCACTACCAACATTCACAATATTTAATTCAATCCGGAAGTACCGGAATTACTTTCCGGAAAAATGGCTTATCCATGTTATTCTTTCTGTGTGCATTTATGATATAAGTACTAGAAATCAATCTACCTACTCCGATCACTGAACATAACAGAACATTAATTTATTTATCAGGCAAACTACCAACTGTACCTGTGGGGTTACCATCACGTCTTAAAGCAGTATTGTTTTATTGCCCTTCCAGTGTGGGAAAGAGACAGAGCTATACAGGATGTCTAGCGCCATCTCTTTTCCACACTAGAATAAGATTAAAATAATACTGATCTAAGACGTCACGGTAGTTCACCTGAACAATACTGTTGTTATTTAAATAAGTTTGGTGATAATTGGCCCAAGAACGAAGATAGACTTGGCCTGGCAGTAAGTGTACCGTGACATGTTTGTTCATGTCACTTCGGTTTTTCCAAAGATAACCTATGTGTTAAAATCACTAATTTACTGCATTGTGTGTTTTGTCAAGGCTTTCTTAGCCTTCAGTGTCCTAACCATGACGCTTAAGACATTATTGTTCCATTCCTATTCCAGAGTGGGAAAGAGATAGAGCTAGACGACCTGTATAGCTCCGTCTCTTTTTCACTCTGGAATAGGAATGAAACAGTCATGGTGCGGACGCAGGTTTCCATCAATTTCGCAACTTGTATCTGTTCATATTTTGTATAACAGCTGATATTTTTTTTTTAATTTATTTCGAGCTGCTTTAGTAAGTTATATTAATTTGAGTCAAGCAAGCTGTTTTTTGATTTTACTTATAGGCACTGGTAATACCTTATTGTATTATTGTCCCATTAATATTCACTCGGAGTTCAATACTCGGCCAGTTTAATAAAATTACCAATCATTTTTATTGTTGATCGTAAATTAATTATTGTTACCTATTATTAACTTCTGAGTTGAAAGTCAGTAGTCATTAAATGCGATTGAAATGAACTTATTGCATTAATGATTTTAATGATTATAACATTTATAACTCAGTGAATTCGCGAATCATATTTTAATCAACATACACCCAGCCAATGAACTGCAAATTGCGAAAAACATAAGAAAATTTGCATTGAAACTCAAACTCAAAGCGTTTATTTCAATGAGACCATTACAGGCACTTTTAAAAGTCAAATACAAAAAAGACGCGAAGCTACAGTCACAAGGCATAATAACTTGTGAAAGTATTGTAGTTGCCCATTCCAAAGCGTAGATCTCTATGGAGAAGAATAGGCAAGAAACTCCATGGACACTCTTTTAAATCAAAATAGGTTACAAATTTGCGAGGGATACCCTGGTGCTCCCACCTTAATCTGTTTTCTTAAGGTAAAATATGGTTATATCCCTATCGTGAGACGTCATTATTTTACACCTTATCATCAGAACCGATCTGCGGGGTGGCACAGAGGAAAATTTGTAGGTTAGTTGGGGCTCCATTTATAACACGAAAACCGACAATATCTAGTGTCAATGGACTTATGAAATAAACGGGCATTAGGATGCGGAGTTTTTGGTTATAGGATCAATAATGCCTTGACTGCCTCGTTGTTTTAATGGTCGCAAGCGGTCCTAGGTTCGATTGCCGGGTCAGGAAAATGCTATTGGGTTTTTCCATCAGGTTTTTTTTAGTAGCTGTCACCGCGTCTGAATTTGTGCCCGGTTAATGTCAATAGGCTCGTCCCCTATTCAAACTCAAAGCATTTATTTCAATTAGACCATTACAGGCACTTTTGAAAGTCAATTTATATTATCAAGGCATAATAACTTGTGAAAGTACTGTAGTTGCCCATTCCAAGCGTAGATCTCTATGGAGAAGAATGGGCAAGAAACTCTATGGACACACTTTTAAGCCAAAATATGTTACAGAATCTTAGTTACATCATTCATGTTGAGAATTACATCTGACTTAAACAGAACTGGCGAAATGAGGGCGTACTATTAGGTACAGACAGCGTCATTAAGTAGTTACCCCCTGGCGTACTCGGCCGGACTGTAGAGGGGTTAGCACATACTAACGCTGTCTGTACACCTCTGCCTAACCCTTCGGGGACTACTGACCTTCTCTTCATATTCAAAATAGAACACAATAGAATAGAATAGTTCAAAAAGCTATTGAAGTTGTCAAATACTTGAAAAGGATGAATTTGCATACGAACCGAATTCAAATCAGGAGGTCTATTCTCTAAGCACGAAACCTGTAGTTTCGGCCGAAGTTATAGGCATTTCGTACGCTTACGGAAATAAAATTAGATGAGGACTCGAACTAAAAATGAACGACAACACGATTGGACAGTTGTCCCTACCCCAAAGGTCCTACCATGACGTCTTAAAACAGTATTGTTTTAATGTAATTTCTAGTTTGTAAGTATTTATGCCCTGGCTGGAGGCCTTACTTTGAAGGCCCCATAAGATAGTCCGGTTAAGCAGACGACAACCTCATAGGTTGAACTGCGAGATGCCATAGATAAATAAATAAAATGTAATTTCTTTCCCGCTCTAAAATTAGATTAAAACAATACTGCCTTAAGACATCATGGTAGGCCACCAGAAGTATTGTGTTTTCAATACTCATGAATCCAATATAAAAGGAGCAGGGTTCACTTTCAAGCTACTTATCGTATCTTCGTTTACTGGCTCGGAGAGTAGACCCCCACATGCAATGCGCAAATGTTAAACCTACAACCTACTTATATTTTGGCAGACACACTTCATAGCGAAAATTCTCCAATACACTGCAGCTGGACCGCACTATAGTGTTGTGATGCGTTGCCGCCTATGGTAGCTTCAAATATTCTTCATGCGTTGTAACCATCATCTGCCCAACCTTTTCCCAACTGTATCGGGATTGGGTTCCAATCTAGCCACATGCAGCTGAATACCAGTATTTGACATGGCAACTGCCTATCAGACCTCTAAAAACACGCTACGGGGTAATACGATACCCTTGGGTAAGACTGGTTGTCAAATTTTCGGGCCACTGACTAATTGTAACGACTGTTAAAGATCGACTAGTGACAGCCAGAACCAACGGCTTAGCGTGTTTTCCGAGGCTCGAAGAAAACTTGGTTTGTACACACGGGGACACAAGAAGCTTTAAATTTCCAGTGTAACCTGGCCTCGCTTTGTATAGGTTTCTCTTATAATGAGAGATCCGTATAAACTAGTTTTGAATCGCTTGACTGATCGCACGAGGTCATTCGTCGTAACAATCTGCTTTAAAACCCGGATCATCCACTACTTGCAACCTCTAACACTTTTGACGCATTATGACGAAAAACGTGATACAATCTAGAAAATTCCATTAGGTATATTCGATCAAGGATAGCTAAAGGTAATTTAGGTCATATGGTGTGATGTAACTAGGACTTATCGCTGGCTGAACTGGCTAGACTGAAGCCATGCAAGTCTAGAACAGGTGACCTGACACAGGTACTATGTGAATGACATAGTGTGTTATTGCTTTAAGTTTATTTATTTTTTAGGAAAACTTACCGCTAAGCAGACATTTAGTAACAGTTCAAACAAAATATGGCCAATTACAGGGTTCCACATGTAGTTAATTAGAATATATGAAACAGCAAATTGATAATAGATAATAAATGTATAAAACACCAAACAGTAAAATTACTATTTATGCTCGAAGAAGCAATCACGCAATCATTTTCCGTCTGGTGTCGGACGTAAATAATAGCACCAGCCCATATCTTCCCGTAGGTGTCGTATGAAGCGACTGAGGGACATTCCAGAGAATGGGCAGCAGCGTTCTCTGTGTTTTTGTGACAACCGTACTGCGATCGCCAACCCGCCTGCCAAGCGTGGCGATTTTGGCAAAACCCCCCATAAGTACACTTGGGGGAGGCTTATGTCCAACAGTGGACGTCTTTTGGCTGAAATGATGATGCAATCACATAAAATTTTCTTCAATTTATTAAAGCTAGTATAGAAATCGTCGATCTCAGAGTTAAGTCTATGTTTTAACGGTTTGTAGACGGGAACCTAGAACATAACAATAATATAATGGCTATAGAACCGCCCCTTGTTACACAGTGTCCATGGAGTTTCTTACCCATTCTTCTCCATAGAGATCTACGCTACGGAAAGGGCAACTTGAGTACTTTCACAGTTATTATGCCTTGTGTCTGGGACTGTGGCTTCTTCTTCAGCTATTTGTTTTTGATATTTAAAATTACCTGAGAGAAAAACACATAGAATTAAACACTACTAAATATAATAATTAAATTATGTATACCTCTGACTGCCCATTTAAAAGATATAGGCGTGAAGATTTAAAGTTTTTTTTTTATTATTAGAAGAGTTCTAAATTTTGATAGATCCAGTGACGCCATCGGCACCAGGCTTAATGGGCACGAAAATTTATAATAACAAGTTTATTTCGCCAAAATAAAAGTAACAGACATACTCTATGGTCTAACATTCATTCCCACATACTTATATTATGGTAGGCAATAAGGTAACAGAATGACAACCGTACTAGCGTGAACTGCATCACGGTTGCCAGCGTCGATCCGGGCTACAAGTCTGCGATTACAATAGTGTCAGAATGGCTTATCCTTGATTTCATAATTGTTGATTTTGACAAGTTTGGTAATCTACTTACTAATTATAATGGCGTCATTATGACTTCACAATGGTCAACCACTGACACTCCATTGAAAGAAATGTCAATCAAGAGTTCAATTCTTGATAAATGGCTTTTGTGGAGATAGGACCACAATTCTGCCAGTGTCACGTACTAACAATAGACCATCAAACGAAGGAGATATTCAGTTAAACTTTATTTGACCGGTACAGAAACATATTTGCAACAGATTTTAACGCAGACAGCAGAAAAACAAAAGGTTCTAAGATAGGAAAGAAATGTCATAGAATTTGACAGACCAATGACAGATCATTATGAATTTAGCAGATTAAATTTTTTTAGCAAAATGACAATGGGATCGTGTTGGAATGACGATGTTTATAAATATAGCAGACATGAGGACCAGAAACGTTGTACAATCTACATAATTATTCAAAAATTTGACAAGTGTACCTCCAAGCCGAGTGCAATTCGTCGGCTTATTGCAAGAACTCATTAAGTGACATAAACAAAACTTTGAGAAATCAATTAATTACTTTTGATTTCATTGGATGTCTTATAAAATCTTATATTTAATATGTTTATAAAAAAAATAAACACCACTAGAGAGTTAAATATATTTATTAATAAAATCAAACAAAAGCAGTTAAAAATATTGAGAGATATTTTTTTAAAAGCTTAAAAACCAAGTTAGTGACTTCTTATCATTGAAAGTTTACACTAAGTGTGAATTAAACATTTCTTAAATAAGGCTAAGTACTAACACTAGACTACTTTCTCAAAGGAATCAACTGGTATTAATCAGTCCTAAAAGTTAATGAAACAGTCTTCTTTATCTTCATAACAAATTCTTAAAACGTAAACAATATAGAACTCAAAAAAATCACTTCGGCATATAAATCAGTAAAGATGAAAGTAACCATGGCACTTAACTCAATAAATGAAATAGATAGATCTAAAAGATCTAAGAAATAATTTTAGGTTGAATAGATCTCTTGGGCCTGATGGAGAAAGAGTACCTACAGTGGCTAAAAGTTAAAAGTTTTAGGTTTGAAAAAAAGAAGCCTAACATCGTTCAATATCGATATGACTATAGGTCAGACTATAAAGAACTGGATTTGTCAAATGAGAGCAACTGAAACAGTCACCCAAACTATAAATCTGCGAAAGCGAAAACCGTAGTTTGCTACGCTGACGACACGCTGGTGCTGGCACAAGGGAGGTTGAACGAGGCAGCGGCCGAACTTATGACACGCGGGGTTGCGATAGTCGTGGAGACAATCCGGCAACTGGGTCTCGAGGTGGCATTGCGCATGTCCGAGGCTATGTGCTTTCATGGGCCTTGGAATGCGTCACCGTCGGGAATGGATCCCGACGGTAGGAGGGCGGTAGTTTGGCCCCCAAACTGAAACGGACCAGGGCTGCGTTCAAGCGGCTCTTGCCCAACCTGGGGGGTCCAAACACCTCCTGCCGGAGGCTCTACGCGGCGGTCGTGCGGTCCATGGCCCTTTACGGGGCGCGTTCTTTTAGGCAGCGAGCCGCCCACTACCTGAACTTGCCCCAGAAGGTGGTAGGCGTAAGGCTAGTCTAGAGGTAACGCACGATCTCCGGCGAGGTGGCGAGCCTCTTGGCCGGATTGCTGCCATGGGATCTGGAGGCGATAGTCCTCGCGTGCCTGCACAAATTACTACGCCGGGGGTAAACTTCGCTGCCGCGGCAAATTGCCGCTCAGCGGACAGACCTCTGGTGGGATCTCATGGTGACATGGAGAGAGCGACGCCACAATAGTGGCGATAAGTACGTCCTCTTTGAGGAGTGGCTGGAGAGGCGCCACGGTGCCCTCACCTTCCGCCTGACGCAGTTCCTCACTGGACACGGTTGTTTCGGGAGGTTCCTACACCAGATCGGGCGGAAGGAAACGGCCGTGTGTCACCACTGCGAGGACCGGCTAGAGGACACGGTGGAACACACCGTGGAGTTCTGCTCCGCCTGGTCTGACCACCGCCGTGTCCTCGTAGTGGCAATTGGCGGCGGCGACCTCTCGCGTCTGGCCTGGGTTCAGTCCATGGCCCGGAGCGAGAGGGAATGGAAAGCCGTCGCCTTCTTCTGCGAAGCTGTCATGCTAGCGAAGGAGGTGGCGGAACGTGAGAGGGAGAGAACCTCACGTCTCAGCCGCCACGGGAGACGCCCCGGGCGCCGTCGGGGGGCAACCAGTGGCCCCCGGCCACCGTAGGCGCGTGCCTGTGGACAGTGAGTAATGAACTAGCTCACCGTCCGTCCGTCTTATGACGACCGGCCGTGTCGACGGCGCGTTCGTGTTCCACGCGCGCCTCAAGGAGATGTTAGCAAACCGGAAGGGGTCCATGAGGGCCGATGCCTGGCAGGGCTGCGAGACTGTTCGAAAGAGATACCGTGGCCCTGGAACACAAAGGGCTAAGAAGGAACATGGATGGGTTTTAGTCAGTACAAGTCTGACACTCCGCTGGTTATTCCGCTTATGCATTAAAAACAGCTTGCAACAAAAAGTTTCCTATAACCAAAGATTTCTCAAAAATGTGCTTTGAAAAAATAATACCCCCGGAGCTGCATCACTGGTACCAAAACCTAACAGACAAGGAAGGTCGAGATATTTTACTAGAAGAAGTATATTCGGAAGAAGATGAGTAGTATAAAATAACTCGTAAATTAAGTACCGTGTTTACTTTTATTTTAACTCGTTTATGTGCCAAAGTGTTTGTTTGGAGTTGTAGATTGTTTTCTTTTTAAGAATTTGTTATGAAGATAAAGAAGGCTGTTTTGTCAACTTTTAAGACTGATTAATACCAGTTGGTTCCTTTGAGAAACTAGTCTAGCGTTAGTACTTAGTCTAATTTAAGAAATGTATAATTCACACTTAGTGTAAACTTTCAATGACATGAAGACATTAACCTGGTTTTTAAGCTTTTAAAAAATATTCCTCAATTTTTTAACTACTTATTATGTTTGATTGTATTAATAAATATATTTTAATCTCTAGTGATGTTTATTTTTTATATAAACATATATTATTTTATAGGACATCCAACGAAAGCAAAAAAATTAACTGATTTCTCAGTTTTATTTATGTCACTTAATAAATTCATGCAATCAGCCGACGACAAATTCATTAAAAGTCAAAAAGAGTGAAACCGGAGCCTATCAAAAGTAGTTAACTGCATTTAATTTGTACAAAATTACATAGATTGCTTAAACCTCGAAAAACAAATAATCGCCAAGATACGATAATTAATTTTAACCGAACTTAAACTGTAAAGAATGACCGTCACTCGTCATAACAGAAGTCATTAAAATTGTATAATGTTTCATTTGTCATAAATCATAGATTTAAAGAAGTAATTATGTGCACTTAATGAATTTTGACCAAATGCTGTTCAAAAGCGATGTGCGTAACGCGTATCTTAAAAAGTTATTAAGTTACGTTAATGATATTTATATTACAAAAAAGTGCCGTTTTGGTTTATTTTTTATTTACTAAAAACTATTATTGTACTTTATCGAGTTTCTAAGCACCAGATAATCCGAAATGGTAATTATCGACTTTATGTCTAGGTCATAACGGCCAAATTTGAAAGGCTAGAAATAAATGAGTTTTTGCCCTTTATAGAGCTAATCGAGACGAGTTTAATTGTTATAATATCTGTACTTAGTGATTTTTTGCCATTAGTGAGTTCTTGCAATAAGCCGACGAATTACACATTAACATTGAGTTAAGTTTATTCACAAAAAATGTACATATACCGGAGTTTTTTTGAGAATTAAAATTATATTATTAATTCATGTATCTGCTACACTCACCCGCTGCGTCAGGTAAGTGTAGCAGATATATGAATTAAAATCTTTTGTTTCGTTTGTTACTAATATAGCTTATAAGTTTTGTGTAAAACTGACATCATATGGATCTAGGTCTGAAAAAACTGTATTTAGTTTTTTTTTTCTTTTTGATATTAATGGGTATTCACTAAAAAGTATCAACTAAAAACAATTTTAAGCAACATGGTAAAAGACTTTGTAATACATAAATTCAGCTTTCTACTCCCCAAATAGATTAACTTTCCTCGATCGCCTTAAAATCTTTACGTCCCTAAAAATTTAATACAACATACTCTGCATGAATATATCCGTAGGGAAATAAGCCGCTTCATACAGTATCTTCAGATGAAGTTACGAACAAAATATTATATAATAACGTAGGTAATATTATATTATATAAAGATTTTATATAACCTCAGAATGAGTTCTTCAGTCTGAACTTAGGCAAAGTGATATCAGATTTGTGTGGTATAAAACCTATTTGCTACTTTAAGGGATAGCATTTATGATAGTTTTCGGTAATTTCATACCTTAGTAAGAGGATCGGGAGGTAGGTATTATTAATGTGTGCCCAAGACAATTTTGGGAGATAAGATAAAATATAGTAGGAAATGTAAAATCACACCAGCCTGTCTCACTCCCCAATCAAACAAATATCGCGGAAACTCTTGAATATTACTGATGTGTTGAATTTAAAACCTAAGATGCTCCTCCACAGCGTACTAATTTGTTTGGTGTACATAATTAAGATTTTTTTCTTTTTTCCTATTATATTCTGAAATAGTGTGAATAACTGTTTACACTGAAAAGAGTGAGCTAGGACACGAGATGACACTGTTCAGAAACCTAATATTTTTTATCTATATATGTCTATTAATTAAACGATTTAGATTTTTGAAATTAAGCGAGAGAATGCTGCTGTTCGTAAATTAAAAAAAAAAATCAAAATCAAAAGTCATTTATTCAAATTAGACTGATAATCAGCACTTTTTGACCGTCAAAATTACAAGCGGCAGTCCCCCAAAACAACCACCCTTCGCCTTTCGACAGAGCGGTCAGTCTCTTGATCTCACTCTAAGTTGCTGACCACCACATACATATACGATACGCTGGTTTCGCAGCCACAGCTGTTCTTGAATATCTACACCACCAACTTATCAATGTTTTAATAACTTGGAGCTCTGCCTACCCTTACTTAATTCCTTCAAATTGTACCTACGTACAACTGTTACCATGACCCGCGAAATTAAGTAAAAATCAATAGTTTTGTCCGCTGAATTTCATGCGAAGGTCATGCGGACTGATTTAGGGAAGTGGGGTGGAACGTTTTGCAGACAGCCAGTCTGTTTTGTTTGAGTCGTTTCGTGTTATGTAAGCATTGTCAGGCGTGTGGTGTCTATGCCATGTTTTATTTTTTTACATACCTACCCGAAAAATCATATTGTGAAGGTACTTTTCATTTAAATCGTGTATATTATGGTCGAATAGTATATACATTCATCTAAGATATCCATATGGTGTCAATTTCCCCTACAATATCTTTCTTTCCAAGTAATTTACTGTAAAAGAAAATATTCAGCTTGATAATAAAACTGATTTTTATTCAAATGTAAAACTAAAAAGCTATAAATAAAAAGAGGTTGTCTACCTAAATGTTAAAACTCTTTGTATAACAACCTTTTCCATTTTGACACCTTTTCGATTTTGAAGAAAAGGTACTGGCCATAGATTTGTATCACGGAGGCACAAAAATAAAATAAAAACAGTTGTAAAATAAACTTCAAAATGGCGGCCATGAGCGAAATTTTGTCTTGGACTTTATTCTTAATTGCGTATTTCTATTATTATTTCATTACAGAATACGGCCCAACAATGAGCTATCTGGAGAAAGTCGACCGATACCTGGACTCCCTCAAAGTGGGGAAGAGTAAGTGGCTTTTCTATAGATACTTTTTCCTCGTGGCGTGGACGGCGCTGGTGGCGTGTACTGATCAAGGTCAAGCCGTTGTCAATGCCTACGTTTCATTAAAGTAACAGTTATGTCACTTCTATGCCTTCCTGGGAGTCATAAAATTATAAAAAGGGTTCTATCTAGTTAAATATTATGTTCTCATTCTTCCTTTCTTTAGCCAGATTCATTGTTTGGATTAAAAAGATAAATACGTAAAACAGTTTTTGCCAAAGAATTATTTTCACCCAATTACTTTAATTTAAAAGTTTAGCTTCGTTGTACTCCCCTGTGGCGTATACGAATATGTTTTTCGTTCAAACTACTACGGTTGAACTGACTGACACACCAGTCACTGACAGGAGACACTTCAATACATTGTCTGTCAGAGTCTAGGCCGCATCACGGCTTCACGTCAGGCGAGTTGCAACCAAATGCAAGCCAATTTAGTACTAAATAAGAGACTAGTGTCCACAGTTTGCAAATTATCGGTATCGTTTTAACCAAGCCTTAAGTCCTGGGTAAAAGAGTCCTAAATAAAGAGTTGGTCATACGACGCAAATGAAAGATAGTACAATAATATTCATTATAAACACCGTTTCAATTTCAGGTGCCATGGTAGACTCCTGGTTCATGATGTCGAGCCCCATGCCCATACTGTCGGTGGTGGTAGCCTACCTGATCCTGATTCGCATCGGCCCGAGAATCATGAAGAACCGTCAGCCACTACACATGAACAGGCTCCTCGCTTATTATAATGCATCGCAAGTTTTCTTGGCGACTATGATTTGTTTTAAGGTGAGCTTTTTACATTTATAATTATGCATATGGTGGCTGTCATTAGTAGATCTTTGACAGTCGTTACAGTTAGGCAATGGCTCGAAAGTCTGACAACCAGTCTCACCATAGGCTTTCTTACCCAGTACGAGCGCTGCCTATCTGACCTCCACAACCTAGTTAGTTTGTGGAGATCAGATAGGCAGTAGCTCCTTGTAAAAAACTGGTATTAAGCTGCAACAGGTTAGACTGGAAGCCCACTCTAACGATATTTTCGTTGTATTGTTAGATTATCACCTCGCAGATTTATCGATGCGTTGACATCTTCTTTCTTTTTTTTTTTTAAAACGGTGGTCACCGTTTCACTCCGTCACTATAAGAATTTCTCCCGTAGCGTGGGTTTACAAACATTGTAACTCACATACACAAACAGCAAGACCCCAACCCGCGACAGGCAGTGCAGCAGTCGATCGCTCAACCACTGCGCCAACCGTGCCGTCCGTCTAATAGACATACGACCCTTACACAAACGATCGTAAAGTATAGCACAGGTACAACAATGTACCTGTGCTATACTTTACGATCGTTTGTGTAAGGGTGTGGGATGCATAAGAACAGTGAAACAGAAACAAAAAGGAATTACAATAATGGATGGTATTATCAGTTAACGTGCCGCTACTATAGTGGGATGCCTATCGCATGGAATGGAACAAATGTGATCAAACTGTATTAAGTACTAACAGACTAATAGAATAGTATTGTACTAACCAACAACTACATTGAGCTGCTTGTTAAAATAGCATTCAAAATGTTTTCATTCTGAAATTGAATGAACTGTGTACACGGGAAAAACTTGGCTCGAACTACTACAGTTTGTTTTCCACACTTGCTCTATAAGTTGACGATTTCTGTTACTAGCATAACATCTAAACATTTTTTTATAATTGACCTACTTTTCGGGTCTGTATGTGACCACGTTGTTCTCTTCAACCACGGCAGAATAATTGCAGTAGGGGTTATAACCGTCATTTAAATTTTTATATATGTCTGGCTCAAGATGGCTAAATAATAACAGCTGATTGGATCAATCTTTAGGCTAAACCGAGCTTGCAGTTTGGTCTGTGGATGGGTGACCACCCATTTCATACCGAGTTTTCTCCGTGTAGTCAGAGGACCAAAAGTCTGACAACCAGTTTTACGACGGGTTATCGTATTACCCAGTACTAACTGGGTTGTGGACGTCAGCTAGGCAGTCGCTCCATGTAAAATACTACTATTCAGCTGCATTCGGTTAGTCTGGAAGCCGACCCCAACGATAATGGTTCAAGGTGGCAAGGGACAAGCCTTCGCTTTGCAGTGGGATCCTTATATCCCGATTATTATCCCTATGGCTACACTAGCCATAGGGATAATAAACTTCCATCAAAAAACGAATTATAAAAACATGTTTAATAAAGTCGTAATACTTCACCAAGCAAGTACAGGTCGCTTGTTATAAAATCATTTTGAATAGTGCTTAAAAATCCCTTATTTGAACGGTATCAATTTGCAAGACGATACCGTGTAAGACCTTGTGAATAAACAATCTTTTTGTTTTGTTTTTTGTTTCCAAAATGATTAATTAAAAAGTAACTTTTATATTATCTCGTTTCAGGTTTTCAAGTTGAATCTCTTCAGAGATGGCATTATTTATGCAGGGTGCCGTTATCCGTCCAATACGCAAAATTCTATGGTGAGCCATGATTTATTTATGTTATTTGATGTGAGCCTGTAATTATTGCACCGCCGGGCAAATGCGGGCAATGTGGCATTTATCGAAATGCCTACTATTTGAAAGAAAGAAAGAAAAAGAAAGAAAGAAAAACAGGCTGTTTTTTCTTTATTTGTTTGAGGACATTCATTATCGCAATGAATGCGTATTGTAAGTCCCATCGTACCCTAAATACATATTGTTTATATCTGGGCCATGAACCTAAACAGACTACTCGCATTATTGCCTAGGAAATAGCATATTGCAGTCCGCTGCTGGACCCGGCATTAAAATCATATGTTCATAAACTGTGTTCATTAACAAACACAATATTTATTGCCTAATCTTTGCGGGAGAACCTAATAGATCTTTTATAAAACGAAATTATTATAAAGTAGTTGTAAAAGAAAATCTATTTGAGCAATAATCAGGAATTGTATTTAATGAAAACTATTTTATAACAGATTTTTCTAATCAGAAATAGGTACTAATGCGGACATTACTATTTTCCAGCTACTAGACTTGGGTTGGTGGTATTTCTTCGCGAAATTCACTGAACTTCTAGACACAGTATTCTTCGTTTTACGAAAGAAAGATAAACAGGTAAGATATTAAAATTATTTGTATATTATATGCTATTTTACGATTGTACCCTTATTCAAGGGACCTCTGAACTAATGGTCACTTGCAGTTCTATCGATCTTTAATATAGCAAACCACGTCATGGCCAGAATATTGAGGGTAATCAAGCAAATCAGTGATAAATTTTACAAAACGTGATTTTCGTAGGAGCACCTTAAAGCGATTATCGTAGTTATTGCTACAAAAGACGTAGGAGATCCGGGTACCTACTGATTATTGCCACAGAATCCAATCACTACGAAAGGAACAAAAATAAACATATATCGTTGTTAAAATTATTATTCAGCTCTGTTAGCTTTTCTACTAGCAGAAGGTTTCTCAAGAAACCTGTATTAAGATCACAGCATAAAGAATCATTTAAAATCACTAATATTTTTTTTCTACGTTTTCAGGTTACCTTCCTCCACGTTTACCACCATGTGATCATGGCTCTCTACTCTTGGAGCTACCTGAAGTTCGCAGCTGGCGGGGAGGGCGCAGTCCTAGCGCTCCTGAATTCAGTCGTCCATGTCGTCATGTACTCTTACTACCTCCTGTCAGGACTGGGGCCAAGGTTCCAGAAGTATCTATGGTGGAAGAAGTATGTTACTAAGCTGCAATTGGTGAGTCTGAAAAATAAAATAATGTAAAATTTTTTTGGTGGATAAAATCTTTGTGGAGATTTAAGGATATGTGGCACTAAAATACCACAAAATGAATGCCTAATGTTTCAGAAAGACAAATACACATACACGCCTGTGAGTTAGGATTTAACTAAAACACATAAATATTAACAAATATGATTTTCTCGTTGCATATCCTTAGCCTTTAGAATACTGTCCATCATCAAGGCAAGTTTATATCATCATTATAAGCGCAGAGCAGTTCACTCATCATCATCATCATCATTTCAGCCGAAAGACGTCCACTGCTGGATATAAGCCTCCCCCAAGTGTCGCCACATTGACCGGTCCCGTGCGACTCGCATCCAGTGGATCCCCGCAACCTTCACCAGGTCATCGGCGGTCCACCTAGTGGGAGGCCTTCCGGTTCGCGGTCACCATTCCAGAACTTTTAGGCCCCATCGGCCCTCCGTTCTGCGAGCAATGTGCCCTGCCCACTGCCACTTAAGTTTGGCAATTCTTCGGGGTACGTCGGTAACCTTCTCTTTGGATGTCTTCATTCCTAATTTGATTACGCATGGAAACTCCTGCACAGCCCTCTCTATTGCCCTTTGGGTGACTTTAAGCCTTCTGGTGAGGCCCATTGCGAGGACCATATTTCAGTCCCGTATGTATGACTTTCGTCTTGAGACACTGCACTAAGTGGGACGTGAAAATACCACGCAGCTTCACGAACGCTGCCCAGCCGAGTCAGATTCGACGATTGACCTCGTTCTCGAAGTTAGACACACCCAACTGGACCGTTTGTCCCAGGTAGACATAATCGTCTACAACTTCGAGTGTAGTCTCCAATCTTGATAGGAGACGGCGTTACATGGGCATTCAACATGACCTTGGTTTTGTCCATGTTCATTTTAAGACCCACTCTTTCGGAAGCTCTACTGAGGTCATCGAGCATTGTACTGAAGTCCTCCATGGTCTCAGCCATGACCACTATATCGTCGACAAATCCAAGGTGAGAGATGTACTCGCCATTGACGTTGGCCTAGGCCTCTCCAGTCCAGAACCTTGAAGACATCTTCCAGTGCAGCGGTGAACAGTTGTAAGGCACAGGTGTACATAAAGAGTACACCCACATGTCGCCAGGTGTGTCTTAAGTCCTATTAATAGGGGGTAAGCCTATTGCCTCCTTACACCATACAAGGTGTTGTTTTGCATCCTCATCAAAATTCAGGAGGTTGTCAATTACGGTACCTAGTTAATTATTAACAAACCCTGATTTTTTTGTTGTTTAAATTTGTCAGGAGATATGACGTCTCCCTGTCTCACACCTCGCTGCAGAAGGATAGGTTCCGAGGTCGGGTCCTGAATTTGGACTGACATAGCGGCGTTTTTGTACAAACACTTCAACACCTCGATGTACCGATAATCAATTTGGCACCGTTGGAGAGACTGCAGTTCAGCCCAAGTCTCGATCAAATCAAAAGCTTTCTCGTAGTCCACAAATGCTAAACAGAGAGGCAGGTTGTACTCTTCGGTCTTCTGTATAACCTGTCGCAGCGTATGTATGTGGTCTACGGTGCTAAAACCTTTTCGGAATCCGGCTTGTTCGGGAGGTTGAAAATCGTCAAACTTGCGCGCAGGACGGTTCGTTGTAGACATGGCTTAGAAGTGAGATGGGCCTATAGTTCTTCAACCGGGCATTGTCACCCTTTTTGAAGAAAAGTACCACCACACCCCTGCACCATGCCTGTGGCGTTTTCCCCTCGAGTATGACAGCTTCTGAAAGGCCTTAAGTACCGGTTTTCCACCCGCCTTCAGAAGTTCGACCGTATTTCCATCATCACCCGGTGCCTTGTTGTTTTTAAGCTGTTTCAGAGCCATCCTAATCTCGTACAGGCTGATGTCCGGGATCTCTTCGGTATAGTGTCGGGTCAGGGAGCAGTTCACTGCGGGACATAAACTTCAATGGGACGTCATTTAACTCAAATCCCAACAACTGCCATGCTGCTGACAAACACCCTGCAGTGATTGTCGCTTTCTGTTAATTCTTCTTCGTTACTTGTTAATGTCGCCAAATTTTGGGCTGAATCAATATAAATATTTTGATTCAGCCCAAAATTTGGCGACGAGTTTAGCACTTTCAGTAGCGTCCATCCGCTACTGCGATGTCCAAACAACAGGACAGGCAGGACAAGATATTAAGTGTTAAATTGAGTGATTAAGTTGTAAAAAAATTACTGATTCGTTGATTGTTATTAACAGATCCAGTTCATCCTGATGCTGACGTACTGCGCCTGGACGCACTTCTCCCCGCGCTGTCAGTACGCCTCTGGCTTCACTTACTTTATTTGCTCCAACATCACTATCTTCCTCATCCTGTTCCTAAACTTCTACACCAAGAGCTACAAGAAGAGAAACCTCGAGAAGAAAAATATTGAAAGGGAAATCAAAGAAGAATACGATAGAGCTCACAACGGAGTCAAAACTAATGGAGTCTGTAAAAATGGAGTCAATAATAAAAAAGAAAACGGAGTGCATGGGAGTGATTGCAAGAGTATTTCCAATATAGAGGAGATCCCTTGCGAAGTCAACAAGGCTTGCGGCGATTACGTCAAAGACGGCAAATTCTTCCTCTCGAGGCGGACGCCGAAATTACCGTGCGGTGGGGAATTTGACTTCGATAGTATAATACAGAAATGATTCATCATGGTCAAAGACTACAGCTAGCGGTTCTATTGAGACTGATGTATGTGATGACATTGGTATTGTTAAAGCCTAAGATTTTTGTGGAGTTTGGAAGTTAGATAAGTACGCTTAAGTATTCGCTTCACTAGGACTCTTTCAAATTGAAGAAAGGACCATAATTGGTGCTATCATTTGTTAGAGCCGTTAATTTTCAAGTGGGGTCTAAAATTACAGCATATCGTAGTTCGTATTGCAAAATTAATGAATTTAAAAAATTATCGTACCAGTGAGAAGACGCTTTAAATTTACAATAAATTGCCAACCGCACAATTGTTAATGTAGATTTTAAGGTTAAGCATTTGCTGTAAATATAATACGTGAATATAATCGTGCACTTATTCGATGCCAGGTTTTAGTTTATAATTGAGACCTTTCATACATGGAGATTGATTCGACATCGATTACAGATGTTAATTTGTAAAATAATGAACGTTTTAAAAGTACTTGTTAAGGACTGCACCGCTCTAAGCAATGCAAGATTTTGTGTGCACAGCACTTTACGATCAGTGATTTGTTGCCTACCATACAATATTATTAAGTGTCTTACTTTCTCTGAGTTGTATTGCAATACGCAGCCGTCCACTTGGATTATAAGATTTGCCGATGACTGTTAAATTTGGAGTTCTGAGACTTCGTCATTAGTACTCGTAGCGTCATTTGAAGTTCTTTCGTCCTAGCGTTTTTCAAATATAAAACTATTCATGTAGCAAGGCTTGTCATCATTCCCTTTATCTAAAATAAAGATTGGATCAGTAGTAGCATTACCTTTGGTTTTTAAGTCGCTGTAGGATAAAAAATGTAAAGTATTCGATTCCGTGTGATCCTTTTTAATACTATTTTTGCTGCTTCTACGGAATCATAAGCTGACTATGTTTACCTGGTACAAAGCAAAGAGTTGTAATGAAATAGAATTAGGACAAATCATTTTTTGACAAGAATGATACAAGTTTCTAACAATAACATGCCTAAAAAACCGGCCAAGTGCGAGTCGGACTCGCGCACGGAAGGTTCCGTACCATTAATAATTCGCTTAAATATTTATTTTATTCTGTTTTTTTTTGTTATCACGGTTGATGAGATACAGCCTGGTGACAGACGGACGGACGGACGGACAACGGAGTCTCAGAAAATGGGTCCCGTTTGACTCTTTGGGTACGGAACCCTAAAAACAGTAGTCCAGTTCTGTTCAGTTCAGTATTTCACTACTTTACCCCTAATTTTGCAAAACTGGCAAAAACACAGTGACCCTTAATGTCGATTAAATAAGGTTGCTGTTGTATTCTCACTGTCCATTTGCTATATTTTTTTCGATGTTCTTGTAATTGCTTATGTCAATAAACAGACTTATAAAAAAAATCTGCAAAGAAAGATTCGTCGTAATTCTATTTGATTACCTACCTCTTTGAAAAGCAAGCAGTACTCAGCTTCAAGTAGCGCGGGACCACTTTATTTAATAACAATGGTAGAATCAAAAATAGCATAATGTATGAAAAGCCTCATAATTATCAATTTAAGTAAATCTACGTTTTAAGAAAAGTGTGCCAGGATATGCCTCATATTCAAGGACCTGTCATTTTGTTTTAGATTAAGTATCTATGATTAGTTAATTTAATAATTAATTTTTCAATTAGCATAGAGTTGATTTTGTACTTTTAATGCAATTAACAATAGTACAAAATAATGTTAATTTTAAGAAACTAATAAAGTTTAAATAATATATTTGTATTTTAATTTTAACTGCCAGTTCAGTTCCTTTAAAATGCTTTAGACATCTTTAAATTACAATGCATGCCTGTCATGTACGTCAACTGATTTTAATTATTTATTTTAAATTAACCTAGTAAGTATATTAACTAGACCTGCATAAAGAGTCTGTCTGAAATATCATAATTTTAGGCGAAATTGATAGAGCTGTGGAGTTTGTGCATAAAGAAATAAATAAATCATTTACCAGTCGCCAGGATAATAAGTAAAACGTAAATTATTTCAATTTATTTTCCATGCACTTGACGTCTGTCAAGCTGATGTCTATGGAGGCGGTAACGGAATTGAAGTCATTTTACTACATACGTTTATGCCAGCTCCTACAATCATTATAAAAGTGTTCTATTCCTTGTTTCCAATAAGCAATGAGATTTCCACATATATGGATTTCAACTTATTGATGGTTTGATTTAAACTTGATGAGAATGGCTAGCTCATTCTAACAGCGCAAATTGCCCTTTCCTCTTTGATTCAATTGATTTGATTGAAATGATGAAAGACGTCCACTGCTGGACAAAGGCCTCCCCCAAGTGTCGCCACATTGACATTTTGGGGGGTTTTGCCATAATCGCCACGCTTGGCTGGCGGGTTGGCGATCGTAGTACGGTAGTTACAAAAGCACAGAGAACGCTGCTGCCAATTTTCTGCCCAATCCCTTAGTCGCCTCTTACGACACCCACGGGAAGATATGGGATGGTGATGGTCCGGGACCATTCAGAGCATATATTCATATATTGTTATAATAATATTGACTTGCTTAACAAACAAGCTTGCTTTGCTTGCTTGCAAACGCAGAGGTTGGTGTGCATAAAGGGTATTGCATGAAAGCCAAACAAAAAATAGTGATAAGATGTTACCATTGGTACGGAACACAGACGGTTTTCCAGCAAGCCAGCTATAGCTATTATAGATACGATGGAAAAAGGCCACTGGAAACAATAGAAATAGCTTAGCAATAGTAGCATATACTATTATAGTACTACTCTATATGCATGTTTATGAGCTCTTGCAAGCAAAAGTCAAGGTATTGTAATTTTGTTATGTAAAAATGAGTTTTCATTCATTTAAATACCAAAGTATTAATACACACTCAGCGTCTCAAACACGTCCGCAAATGTCAGTTAGGTGTCACTTAGTGTTGGTGAAAACAGTCGATAGGCATTCAGTTAGGTGTCTCTTACAGCCGTTTCTATGAACAAGTCAGTGTTTACTTGAGTAAATGCTATTATTTATGTTACTATTTTTACACATACAATATGTTAAAAAAGTCCTGTCCGATTCGAAAAGACGCATGTAGATATAATAATTAAATATTCATGAGGGTAAACCTATTAATGAATTTTAAACCTGATTTTGAACACAAATTACCACTATTTCCCTAAAATCTAACTAACTTTTAAAACGTTTGGCATTAGTTTGTCTGATCGGGTTACGTATTATAATAACTAGACTTATTATCACTATTTTCTATTGTGTGTCTCCGCGCACTGGCGAACGTTCCACAGAAAGACACAATCTGTGGCGAGAGGGTGTTTCCCTACCCAATCCATTTGAGCCACCTGCTGAAAATCTTCCATCTGGACAGGAGTTGCCATTGCTGACCTGGAAATCTTTGAATAGACTCCGGACACAGGTTGGCCAAAGCAAAGAAAACCTGTTCAGGTTGAAATTCATAGATGACTCTGCTCTGGAGTGTAAATGTGGTGTTGCCCCACAAACGATGGGACACTTGATATCGTGTCCTACCTGTCCTGTTGCTCGCACATCACAGGAGCTGACGGAGTCTGCTGAAAATGCCAAACTTGTCGCCAAATTTTAGGCGGACTCAATTTAAATTGTCATATGTTTGTCTAAACATGTGGAATGGTTGAAGATATTCATCATATACTTGTAGAGTGTACTAAGTACAAGAAAGAAAGATAAACTTTGTTCAGTTCGTTAAAATTAAATAAATATGATACCGGTCCACATGTTCAGGTTTTAGCGCAACCTTCAACGGAGATTGCAATTCTCCTTGCTGAGTTTTTTTCAGTGAAGAATAGGTTAAGTTATGATGAGGCTGACTTGCCTTTGGGGATAAAAGCCTCCAATTAAATACAAGAATAAAAAATAAATATGTTTGTCTAGGTTACCACATGTTTTTTTTTCTTATTCCACATTTCAATAATCATGTATTACTACTTCCTAGCAAAAGTGACCGAACTCTTGGACACAGTATTCTTCGTATTAAGAAAGAAAGAGAATCTGATCACCTTCCTCCACCATCTAACTAACTAACAGCATGCGATGATGGTAATAACAAGCTGGTCAATCTTGAAGTACGACCCTGCTAGCCCGACGATATTTATACGGAACACCAATACATTTGTCCATGTGATCATATATGCGTACTAAGAAAGAAAGAAGAAAGAAAAAACGTTTTCACCTCAGCACCTCAAACAAGTATGTTTTGCAGTTTAAAGACAGTGAGCAAATTTCGATTTTGCTGCGAGCGTGAGACAAAGTAACTTTTTAATTATTTATTTTAAATGCCGAGTCAGTGCTGGGTCTACTCACAACATTCGAAAGATTTGAACTTCACTTTGTTCTGTCACTTTCACTTCGATACGAAAAGAGCGAGAGATAGAAACAAGTCGATTCGAAGTTCGATTTTCAAATTCCATATATAATAGGCTCAAAAAAGAAACCAACAATAAAACGTTCGGTCATCATCGCACGTCGGTCACACGTCATCTATAAAATTTCAAATCAAGGTTTAAGAGTAATGATTATACTTTTCTCTTAATAATCGAATTATATTTTTTTATAATCAAATAAAGAGATGTTGAAGTAAAAAATACGAAGTTTATCATGTATCTACATAATTATTTAAAGTTTTAACAATATTTATTGTGACAGAATAATTTAGTAATAGTGCAATTTCCGAAAGCATCTTTAAAAAATAGCGGGCTTTAAATTTTTATTGTTTTCTTCTTCTGTTCACTAGCTACAAAGTGCGATACACGTTGGATATTATTAAAATAATAATCAATAAATATGAGTGAATCCAGTGATGATGTCTGCGATTTAACACCGGAAGAATTGAAGCAGTATGTAAAAAATGCAGAATTAAGTTTCCTGCCTGAAAAGTCTCGCGAAAAATATCTAAAAGCTTATGATATTTTTAATCAATGGAGACTTAAAAAGTGTGCAAATACTTTTTCGGAGACTGTACTGTTATCGTACTTCATAGAATTATCACAAACGAGGCAACCATCTACAATGTGGAGTATTTACTCAATGTTGAAAGCCACAATAAAGACAAAAGATGACGTGCATATTGAAACCTATGCCAAACTTATAGCATTTTGAAAAGAATTTCAGTAGGGTACAAATCCAAAAAGTCCAAAATATTTTCGCCTGCTAACATTGAAAAGTTTCTCAATGAAGTCCCAGACTTCAATTTTCTCGCTGCAAAAGTAAGTAATTAAGTAATATTTAATGTGCACACTACCCATTTGTGAAGCTTTCGACATAGTACCTACTTAGGCCCTAGTTGTAACTTTACATTATTTTTTACAAATCTCTATCTGTTTTCTATATGTATACTGCATGTACATACACAAATCATTATCTGGATATCTGTATGTTCGTGGTAAACTCGGCAACTACTGGACCGATTTTGGTGTGGTTTTCACTAACATTTTGCTTTATGCTTGGTGGTGGTTTTAATGTATAATTTTAGTATGTATATTTTATATCTATTTACTGTAATTCGTCGCATAGGCCTTGTCGTTAGTTATAACTAAATGCGAGTTACTTACTTATGTAAAGAAAGTGGGTAAGTACCTACGTTTTATCTGTTTTAATTACTCATGTAATATTTTTATTGCAGGTTATCCTCATAATTGGCATTAATGGAGCATGCCGCACGAACGAACTATTAAATCTAACTGTTGATGCCATCGAAAAGCATTCAGACAAATTACTGTTAGTCAACTTGCCAAATACAAAGACGAACATTGACATGTCCTTTGTTATTCGCGATGAACATGTAAATATTATTGAGAAATATAAGGGATTACGCCCTGCTAATACGAAAACAGATCGATTTTTCTTGCAGTATCATAATGATAAATGTTCGAGACAGCCTATGGGAGTCAACAAAATAGGCGGGACGCCGAGAGACATAGCCACTTTTCTAAAGCTACAGGAACCTCAGCTTTACACTGGACATTGCTTTCGGCGAACTTCGGCCACACTTTTGGCTGATTCAGGAGCCGACCTCACTACATTAAAACGACACGGCGGATGGAGGTCGAATACGGTCGCGGAAGGGTATATTGAGGATTCGATCCAAAATAAATCAAAAATCTGTAAGCGTATAGTAGAGACCATTACCTTGAAACAGACCTCAGATCCTTGGTCTGGCCCGTCTACTTCCAGAGTCACGAATACCGGCGCTGAGTCACCTACTTTCACTATCCTCCCGTCACAATCCACAAGTAAGGAAGCTGAAATCGCAGCGAATACTCAAACGCAAGTCGCTAACACAACAATATCGGTTCCAAATAACTGTTACTTTTAATTTGCAAAACTGCAATAATTTTACTTTTAACTTTTATTTTTTACAAATATACATGTGGTTTAAATATTACCAAGTTGTATTTTTTACCTTTAGATTATTTGTTCTCGCTGCTGAAGTGAAAAGTTGTATGTGCTACACGAGACCAAAGTTATTTGCATCTCGTGTCTTTGAATCCCTCGCTGCACTCAGGATTCTAACCTAGAATCACTCGCTACGCTCGTGATTCAAATATAGAATCCTTCGCTTACTCGGGATTCAAAATCAACACTCGCGGCAAAAACCAACTTTGCTCTCTTGTTGCACAAATAACTATTATTGGTACATGTCTTAAGTAAACACAATATAAAAAACGGAAATATTAAAAAAAAAAACTTAAAACTAGACAATAAATATTGTGTGACTCACGGCTGCACCAAATAGGCCCAGTTCAGCAAAATGCCGGACACTAATGCCCGACGCTGGTTTTCAACTGAACCTAAATGATGAGTGAACGGATGTCAATATGTAACAGTAATTATATAAATATTGTGCACAATATGATAAGATTATGTAGTGTATCGGCGGTACAACAACTACATTAGCAAAAAACCGGTATCAGGCAGTTTCCATCACACCATCGATTGTCCGTAGCATCACACTGCGCTGCACGCAGCCGAGTGCGATGCACGAGTTATGGACTGTCTTCGTTCCCAAGTTTAGCGACGTATTTGTAGTGGAAGAAGTATATTACTAAATTGCAGTTGGTAAGTTATTGGTGGTCTATTTTTACTTTGAAGATCAACTCACGGGACCAAGATCATATTGCCTACAATTTACTACCCAACTCAAACAAAAAACAAATAAATAAAGTGCTCGTTAGCGCGACTGGTGATCATGAGAACCTCGGGTTCGGGTAAAGGGTTAATGGGTTTTCCATCACGAATTTCTTAGTAGCAGCCACGGAGTCCATATTTGTGCCTCGTTGACGGTAATATTGCTAGTATTGAGCATAGCCTATGCTCACCGCTTAAAATATGGGTTTTAAATGTGGGTAGACCACTACTGCAAACCTCTGCCTAATCGTTCGAGGGATTACAAGGCGTAATGTGACGCCGTATGATAAGAGTTCAAACATTCATCATCATCATCATCAGCCTATAATGTTCCCACTGCTGGGACACAGACCTCTTCTCTACGAGAGGGAGTGGGCTGTAGTCCACCACGCGGGCCCAGTGCGGGTTGGTAGATGTCACATGTCTTCGAATTTTTAGTTCTAGGACATGCTGGTTTCCTCACAATGTTTTCCTTCACCATTTTTGAGGGAACCGGTGATGTCATAAATTACTAGAAGAAATGCACCTGCCTGGGTTCGAACCCACGGCTTACTGCTCGTAAGTCGGGGCTACCACCACTAGGCCACCGCTGCAAACTGTCGCTATCAAAATATTTCGCTGAAATTAGCTTTTCCAAATTAGAATCCAATCATTTTTGACTTTACCATCCTCGTTTTTGCTGATAGAGTTTACCTTGTCTAAACGCTTCAGGACCAGTCGAATAGGGGATGACTTGAAGGAAACTTATAGTGATATGCTTCACAATGACAGCTGGTGTTAATGAATGCTTTTCGGTTCAAATGATGATGAGGAACTAAGACTTATTTATCATTTTCAGTGGTCAGTCATAGGCGAAGTTAGATTTTGCTTAAGTCTTATTCAGTCAGACTTCATCTGATAATTAAACTTATTTGCATAGAACTATTGTTCTTATTCGTATGATTATGCATGATAACCGTCGCTTGAAATAATATGTACATTTGTTGTAGACTTATAAGTTTTATTTTCGGATGAAGCGCGCCTGAGTTATATCGTAAATAGCGCCTGACGCTTTATCAACTTCATACTTGTCACAAAGACTATTTTCTTTCTTCCAGGTACAATTTGCGCTGATCCTGATTAATTTTGTAGTGACGTACATAACTTCATAATGTACTCCTTCGTACCACTTAAGGTTAACAATCACAATCAATTCAATTATCTTTTTGTTAGAGAAGTTTTACATTGAATCTTATTCTAAAAATGAAAACTTACAAATAACTGGAAGAAAAGCTAATTAAGATAATAAAATATTTGGTAAAGACGAAGTCAAAGATATAGGAAGTAAATACAGTGAGAGCTCTGTATGGTGTCGGACGTAAAGAATAGCACATCCCATATCTTCCCATGGGTGTCGTAAGAGGCGCCTAAGGGATTAGCCAGAGAATGGGCAGCAGTGTTCTTTATGCGTTTGTAACAACCGTACTGCGATCGCCAACCCACCTGCCAAGCGTGGCGAATATGGCAAAACACCCCAAAATGTCAATGTGGCGATAATTGGGGGAGGCCTATGTCCAGCAGTGAACGTCTTTTGGGCTGAAATGATGATGATGATGACAGTGAAAGTGATAAAAGTTATATTAGAAGTAGCTAATGAGCATGAGACAGGTGTTATGTTATTAATAGGAAGAATTTAATGAATGGGAACGATTGAACTATTTACAGAATTTGCATTATTATTAAACTTAACTTTCAAAACTCATTATCAAACTCTCAGTGACAAAGCTTTGCTCAAAACTATTTTGTAGGGGCGTGTTCAAACCAATCCATACGGTAACAGTATTAATATGAGACAGAAGTGAAAACAATGGTGCATACTCATTAGGGTAGGTATTACTACGATTTGATCTACGAAAAAATACAAAAGACAACTTACTAGGTCAAGTACAAGCATACAACGAATCAACTACTACAAAAAAAAACAGAATGATATTGTTAAACACTGCACAAAAGTACGATTGTAATTATGAATATAAATTAGGTGTTTTCATGGTTGGTCACTGAAAACCAGCGCTGTGCTGCGGGTTCTATTTATAAATTTTTGTTTTTTTTTCGTTATTTTCTATATACGTCATTGACCATGCGATAATTAAACATATTTTTTTCTTTCTCTTGTCTTGTTTTTTTTTGTGGTTGGGTCTCCTGGGTCAACTAGGAGGTTGTCGTCTGCTTCAAAATCAAAATCATAATATTTTTATTTCACATGGACGTACATGGATACTTATAAAACGTCGGTAAAAAGGTGCTCGGTTCATGTTGGTCGTTTCCTATGGAGAAGAACCAGCAAGAAAATCCGTGATTATTCTTTTAAAATCATTTGGTTTTATAATATTTCTATGTTACAGCGTTAGTACTTAAGTATGGGATGACGTCGTAGGCCCGAAAATAAAGCGTTGCCTGCTAAAAAACGCAGAACAAGATAAAAAGTTACCAAGGATCTAGTAATCTATAAGGCCTGCAATTTCCACACATTCACAAATAATCGGTAAATATAAAAAAGAGTCTATATAACAACAAAAAAAAAGAAAATATTACAAAAAGACTAGATTAAACATGTGACACAAATCTTGTTATCCGTGCTGTAACTATTCTAAACAAAAGTTGTAATAATTTAAAAACTTTTGTAAGGCATCTGATTAAAAAGAATGAAAATAAAATTTGATTGAGAATAGTTAGAGACATCCACCTATTTTTGCCGTTTTTGAGCTACCAGGAAAACCGCATGTGCGAAGGGGCTAAGGCCAAACTTCTCTATCTTCAATGTGGTCCCTAATTTTCTAATATGCTTTTTTAATAAGGCCTCGTTTAATGTAATTTTCAAACTTTCTATCGGTAAGTTCTGTAACTGACTCCGGCAACTTATTATAAAAGCGTATACTGTTTATAAGAAATGACTTGCTTGTTTTTGTTTATCTGAATTTGGGTATTACAATTTCGTGTTTACTGCGTGTGTTTATATTATGGAAGTCACTTCTAATTTTGAAAATTCTTCGGTGTTTGCGGACATATAAAATACATTCTAAAATATAAAGTGAAATCAGAGTCAGTTTATCGATTTCTTTAATTTTTAACTCCGAAGGACTTGCCAGGTCCCATTTTATTGATGGCGTGGACTGCCCTCTTTTGTAGTATGAAAATTGAATCAACGTCTGCTGCCGATCCCCACAGCAGAATGCCATAGGCTATAATACACATAATATGGAAATAAGCGTAGTATACTAACTTATCTGTGGCTACATCAGTTAACTGCCTTATTTCAACTTATCGCCATAACAAGTCAAAGTTTTTGACTTCAAGATTTAAATTTGTGGCCACGTTGTGGTATATCGTTCGTTTTCAGTTAAAGATTGTCGGATTCGAACCATTTCGAGAGAATAGTTACGCTTTCGTTGACATGTAATTTGTTCGTCTCCTTTCAAGCAATTAAAAAAATTAGCGAACTGTTTTCAGCAATATCCGAAAATTTGGTCATCATATAAGGGAGATCAATAATATAAACAGGAAAGGGCCAAGAATTGAACCTTGAGGCAAGCCCATCTTGTCGACCTCACGTTATACACTCCTTGACTATAAACCTGCAGGATGTCGCCCCATTTACATTTAAGTTTTGCAACCTGTTTGATAAATATAGGACTATAGGGCTTAATCGGACCTATCCTGTGTCCTTGAGTGTAAGGCCTCTAGCCAGAAGCATACAACTTTAAAATAAAACTACTGCCTACACGCTAGTGGGGTACAAAGTACAAGACTTTGAAATGATAATTAAAAATAAGTTTTTATTCATAAAGGTAATGTACATAATGGTTGTGCACGACTGGTAGTATAAAAAATTGCTGATAAAGAAGACCATAAATCACTCGGTGAATAAGTTCATCGTCAAAGATACTTACTTAGTGATGTTAAAACTCTTAAGTGTATTCTTATCCCGTGGCATTATTATAAATATCAATAAAAAGTTAAAAGAAAACAAAAGCGTTGTACGAGTACCTGCTTTGAACAATAAAAATGTTTTATTAGTAAACTTTGTTGTATTTTATTTAAATCGGTACGGATGTGGTACGGTTTTGGTATAAGAGATTTTAACTTAAATTTAATTTTAAAAAGGTCTGACGTGAATTATTATTATTTTTTAAATCACTAATTTAAAAAATAATAATAATTCACGAAAATGATGATAATATTATTATAATGTTTTGCAATAAATTAACTCTTAATAAATTATCTGTAATTATTATTTGAGAACAAAATGTAGTCGCCAAAAATGTCATTTTTTTTTAATTCATTTCTTTTTGTGTCTTTTCTTTAAATATTTGTGTAATGAATATGATAAAACATTATGTAAGGTGTAAATACTCGACTCGCCGAGGGGCAACCAGTGGCCTCCGGCCACCGTAGGCGGTGGGCCTGTGGACGGTGAGTAATGGGCTAGCTCACCGTCCGTCCGTCTTATGACGACAGACCGTGCCGACGGCGCGTTCGTGTTCCACACGCGCCTCAAGGAGATGTCAGCAAATCGGAAGGGGTCCGAGAGGGCCGATGCCTGCCAGGGCTGCGGGTTGTTCGAAAGAGATACCGTGCCCCTGGAACGCAAAGGGCTAAGAAGGAACATGGATGGGTTTTAGTCAGTCAAGTCTGACACTCCCTTCCGCTCCGCCCAGAGCGGAAGAAGTCATTTGATGATTACCCATCCTAAAAAAAAAGGTGTAAATACTAGAAAGTTTACTTATTTAATAATATACGTAATTTAATAAGTATTTTTGCGTGTTACCTATGTTCGTCTTACAATGCGCCGACAGAATAAATACAAACAACTTGATTTTACAAAACGCGACCGCTCATACAGGGACCACACCTCGCTCAAAAGACCAAATTAAACCCAGGTGTAATGCGTAACTCAATTGCGGGTATATAATCGATCTGATAAGACGTGTTCTGCTCCTCCTTAGTGCAATAATATGGAAGTATATAATGGAATAATTTCAAAGGATGGAAAAAATGGAACCCAAGAATTACCAGGATCGTTTTCGGAAAACAGTGAGTGACTTTTATTTAAACTTTTATTTATTTAAGTAGTTACAGTATGTATAAAGGTGAGCTTTCATAAATTAGCTGGATGCAGGTGAACGTACTTTCTTGTCCTTTTACGAAGATAAAGGTGCTACTGTATTTTCCGTGAATGACGATTCTGTTCTAACATTTTGCTCTCAACTTTATAATTATGACTCATAACTTTTATTGTATTAATGACATATTAAGTGTGGTAGGTTAATAAGGCTGAGAAAACCTATAAACGTTTCGCTTTACCTATTTGCATAGCAGGAAACTATCTCACGATCTTCGATTGTCGTTCACTTCCGAAATTTAGAACATAAAGGTGGCGAATTTATACCGTCTATACTTTCAAGGTCGTAGGTCTAATTTTCGACTTTATTTACCTTATTTTAGTCAACATTATAAAAGCGTCCTCCACTTACAATTTCTTACGGCCTCTGTACGTGACAAATATAATTAATAATAAGATTAATTATCATACGGTTAATGTCTATTGAACTTATATCGTCACCGTTTTATATCTTATCAATCTTAAAATATTTTTTTATTAAACTCCACTTACATTATGTATCCTGTTCAAATTGATTTATAAATAACCCTTTTGCATTTCATTAAGTTATCCGCTGAGCTAAGTAGGTGTGGTGTTTTTCAAATTAGTATTTTTCAGTTTAATTGGTTCTGTTGTGTTTATTGATATTATGCCATTTTCAATGTAGATTTCAAAAACCTGACCTAACTGAGGGTTCCTGGTACCAGCATTAAGATTCGCAGTTAAAATATAAATAAACGATAAAATTTTTAAAGATGGATTTAGCGCGTAATCATCGGAACTCTTGATCAGATTCCAAAAACTCTTTCTCTAATGAGAAGCTACATTACTCCGAGTGTTATAGGTGTTTTTAACACGTTCTCTTTCAAAATTTCCAATCAAAACGCGAGTGAAGCCGCGGGCAAAACCTTGTTAGCTTCCTCTGAAAAAAGTACTTGAAACTTTACGACCTCTAGAAAATAAACATGGTTGAAGCCAGGTGCATACTAGATAAGTAAAGACGACATTAACTAATTAATTAGCAAATAAAGACTATGTACTGGCACACAGGTATTATGTACTCGGCAAAGTACAAAGTTACTGTGTACCCTGCTTGTTTATATAGAAAAAAAGAGCGGAGACTTCCATTGTTAGACATACCGGGAAAAATGTAGTGTATTTTGTTGACTTAGGTTACCTACGTCTGTAAAATAAAAGTTAATTAATAGTTACGTGTACCTACTTAGGCAAGAACAATCCCTAAGGGACTCCTACACTTCAAGGGTTATACGCATTACAAGAAAATATGCATTGTTAAAATCAATCTGTATTATTTCCTTTATTCATCTTTATAAACAAATTTTATACATTTTTAAATGTTTCTTATAAATAATTAAAAAAAAACATTTCAAAATATAAAAAAATGTAGTTCACCGGTATCGGGAACAGGGTCCAAGCTACCGGGGGCTGCCGGGGGTCAGGGCTCCAGAGAAAGGAACCTCCTAACAATACGAGCCGTGTCCAGGAGTACCGCTTTCTAAATCAAGCCCTTGATCCAGCTGCCAAACGAGAGCCTCATCAGATATTGGTCGAGGCTCTTGACAATTAGGCCATTGGCTGATACGACTATCGGCACAATGATCGCTGAGTCAACATGCCACATGTCGTCAATCTGTATTTATCATTATGCTTAGCTTAAAACCGATACTAAACAGAAATTCATATTTTTTCAGATGCGTTAATTTATCTAGGTACAGTCGGTTTCAGCTACTTCGTACTTTTGAACCACCAACATTTTGAAGAGGGAACATAGTTTTACTCTTTAGTTCTGCCCCGAGGGTCTTGTGATACCTTTAAAGGAAAAGAAAGTGCAACTGAGTCTGCGAGTACACTAGTGCAGTAATGCAGTATAATTTCTCCCGCGGATGGATAGGTTCCGAGATTGGGCAAAATTCGGTCAGGAGCATTATATTTAATAAGTGTGAAAGCGGTTACCGGCACAAGTACTGCATTTACTGCACCTACATACGTTCGACATTTAGTACCCGGCGACAACTACCCGAGAACTTCGCAGCTAGTGTAATTATTTGAACGAAAATATGTACATAAAAAATGTTCAAATAAAGCTAATTACTTTGTAAAAGTCACATTACAGAATCAATGTTTGTGCATGGGCGAGACTTTGAGCTTGCATCTTGGAAATAATACGATATGGTTTATTTTTAGAAATATTGTATTTTCATTATTTATCCAATTCATATAGTTTTCTATAAAAATAACAAGGGTTTGCTCTTCTATCGGTAACATCTCTATTTATTCTCTTCCAAAACAATTGAACAGGCTTTAGCGAAGTCCTTAGATGGTTCACGAAAGCTTACATACCGACATTTTGCACACATAAATAGAAATATCTACTATATCGTTATCACTGTTTCGTTAATGTTCAAAATAGGTTACGTTTTGGTTTTTTAAATGTCTAGAATTATGTTCTTGAGTGGTATCGATCTTGTTTCAAACATATTTGTTGCTTGCTGCGACAGTAGCCACGTTAAGCATAAAATACTTAAGCAGAGCACGCGAAGTAGGTGCTCTTGCTTTATCTATATCTGTGGTTTTGCAGGTTCGATTCCCGCAACGTAACAATTACACGTGGATCATAGATGATTTTTCCAAAATTTTTACTGTAATGCACTTGCAAAGATAAATCACTGCTTGAAAAAATAACATTCATCACACATTCGACTTTGTACCTACATAATGTATTTCTCAACTGACATTGCCCTTCGTACTACAATAGGTGTAGCTAAAGGTTAGAAGTTACAACCATAAATTAATTCGACTCCCTCAGGGCTAACTGACGACCTACACGGTCAACTGAAACGCGTGTTACAACAGCGACTGCTGAAAAAAAATAGTGAAAAAAATGATTTGGAGCTCGACAAAAGTCAGTGTGACGCGACGTGCTTTGTGGTGCGATGGTACTCGCGCGAAGGAAAGAAGTAGTGCCCGACTGAACCTTCCGCTTCAGCTTCGGTTAGCTTCGGGAAAAACATCCACCCTTCGCCAAACCTGCAGTTTCAAAATGGGTATAAAACCGAAGATTTACCGAAACTGTTACGAATGTTGGGGTTACACATTTCAAAGTGTTAGAATTTTTGTCAAGTTGCAAGGTTATTTAATTTAATCATCTCATCACCTTTGGCCAGATCTTGACTGACTTTCTTAGGTAAACCTTCGACAGACAGAAATCGACCTTCGTTTGGACACTAGTAACAAGTGACACGCGCACGTGTCACCTGACGCATGTCGCCTGCCTGTGGTCGTGGATGGGCTGTAAACAAAGGTTTGTTTGAAGTGAAAACTTCTTTAGCGGCGTTGTGCACTTTTTTAATGAGGAAAAAATGTTAAACTCACGTCAGATCTCGCGTCAGGACACGTGCTCGGTAGGTCACGTAGGTTGCGAAGAAATTTGAACTTTATGACGTCTGTCATTGAGTTTGGGTTTCCAAAACTGGAAAATTCGTAAGACATTAAGTTACAAATGAATTTGAACTTTATGACATCTGTCACACGAACAAAACCTTCGGTTTCTCCAAAGATGGAAAATTCGTATGACGGATCGTAACAGTTCTGAAGTGTTAAATTTTTAATGTAAGTAATATCAATTTTCATGTTTGTGTACGATAGAGCAGTAAATGTTTTTTTTTATTTCACCACATTACTAGTACTAGATAGTACTTTAATACTAATAATTAAAGCAATTCGTGCAATGTTATTACTATATTCCAAAATACCAAAAATGCACAACGTTAATATTCATGTTTTCACTTCTGCCGGCACTCCCTGAGTGCAACCCATTTTTTTTTTAAAGTTGTAATGTTTTATTTTCTTTCTGGTGTAGTAATAAGATTTTGTGGTTGGCTGTTTGAGAGTCGAATTATGTAATTTTGGAAATGCAATTATGCATTTTTGGGGTAACAATAGGTTACAAAGTTAAAAATTCAGGAAGTTCAATTCTTTTGAATATTTCAGAGAGAGCGATGACTTATAATAATTACATATTCATTTAATCATAAAATATTCTGTATTGTTAAAAAAGGAGTTATAGGGCTATCTTTCAATACATGAATAAATGCAATTAAGTTTAGTATAATATTTTATACAGTAAAACATGTCTCTAGGTCGATGGTTTCTTACCTACTCATCATTCGCTTAGCCTTTCCCCAACTATATTGAGATCGGCTTTCAGTCTAAACGGATGCAGCTGAGTACCAGTATTTTACATGAAGCGACTGCCTATCTGAGCTTCACAACCCAGTAACTGGGTAATACGATACTTGGCTTGACTTGGCTTTACATGAATAATCATCATCATCAATCATGAGAAGTATCTTTCCTTCATGCTGGCTTCCTCACGATTACTACTGGTTTACTAAACACTTGCACTTCGCCCGCGACTTCGTCCGCGAAAATTGTGATATAATAAACCTAGCCTATGTTAGTTGGTAAAGATGTAGCTTTATTATGGTGAATTATTTATAAATTTATTCTTCTTTAAAATATTAGTTTAGATTAAAAATATTTGTCAGACGCGAGATATTTCATTTCTATGTCGGTAATAGGAAACTTAGGTACTTTGTAGGGAAATTGGGTAGTATCCCTACGTGGGGAAATTTGATTCCAATCTGTGTCATCATGTCCTGACGCGAGTTTAACATTTTCATCACAAAAGTACACAACGCCGCTAAAAAAGTTTTCACTTCAAAAATCCTGCATTCCAATATCTATGAGAATAATAAAATGAAACAACAAAAAGTTTGCTTTAGATAAAATATCAATAAAACGCATTCCGCGGATGTATGAACCTACACGTATCAAAAACAGGAAAAGAATAAAGGGCGTCAAAAACAGGTTCTCATCGCTGTCAACAGCCTGGGAAAATGTTGAAGGCTAGCGGAGATGCCGCCTTGGAAGGCAATGACATACAATCTTTGACCAAGAATTAGGCCAGCCCAAAAAACAACAAAATATTTTAGGACTGGTATAGTTACTAAGTAAAGTAAACAGGTGTATTATAAAAAAATACGAATAAATTAGTTTGATTTGACATTTTATTGAGAAGGAAAACGATGTATTGATCGGAAATGCAGTATGAATCACAACCCCGAATCTTCTCTGTACCTCTTGGGTCTTTCCGAAAATACAGAAATATTCGCTTAAAAAGGCCTTCTGAGCAGCGTTAAACCTTAGTTCGCCGCCTCTTTACCTAGTGAGTACATCGCCGTTGAAAATCAAGAGGATTAACACACTAAAGTTTTTTTTTTTTTAAACATAAATTAATCATTTCAATATCAACAACAATATGAAATATTCAAGTTAGTAAACAAGATTGGATCAATTTAGATTTTTTTTAGGTTTTCGCTGCGGCAGCGGAGAACCTCAAGCGGTGTAAATATAGTAACCTTTGTGGTAACTATATTTTCGAGCCGTTTGGGGTTGAAACTCTGGGAAATTTCCAAATGCTTATAGTTGACGCTTCCTGTGACCCAAGGGCTGGCTTTTACTTTGGCCTGAGGCTAAGTATTGTCATACAACGTGGATTGCCACGTTATTGCGCCAGTTTTTTGGGCACATTACCAGCTGACAGCGTTGGGGAGGAGTTTTTTAACGAGTTTAGTTTTTTAGTTTATTCTTATTTTAGTTATTATTTTTTTTAGTTTCTTAATCCTTGTAATGTATTTAGATTTTTCAAATATCGAGATGTTATTATGAATTAAATCTTTATTTTATTTAAAAATAGAACAAAATAAGATCGCTTGTCGTGTATGGTACAGTTATAAGATTTAAGAACAGTGGTGCCCATCCGTCCCGATTTGAAGACCGCGGGTTCAGAAACAAGATTGGATTAATACCAGTTATTTCATGTGCTCTTTATCATCATCATATAATACCTAATCCTTCCCTTATCAGCAATTTACTTGAAGTTGGCGCAGCATGTCTCCATCGGTTATATCAACTGGAAATGGTGAGGAAACCCACTTTTTCTACAACGAAAAACTCGACGGCACCAAGCAGCATTGGGCCCGCTTCTTGAATGGCCTTCTCCCGATAATAAAAAGCAGGTCTTTGCTCCAGCAATAGGAACGTTATGGGCTGTTTAAGCTAATCAGATATTTTTTTTTTACAGCGGACTTCGTGAACACATGGCTCCTGATGGGATCTCCGCTTCCAATCACAATGATCTTAGCATCATACCTGCTGTTTGTACTAAAAATAGGACCAGCTCTCATGAAGAACCGCGAACCATTCAAACTTCAGAGTATCATGCCGCTGTACAATGCCCTCCAAGTTCTGATCTCGTGTTTCTTGTTATACGTGGTAAGTTTCGTCATCAGCCTTTAATGTTCCCACTGCTGGAACACAGGCCTCCTCTCTATGAGAGGAAGTGGGCTGTAATCTACCACGCGGGCCCAGTGCGGGTTGGCAGATGTCACATTTGTCTTCAAATTTTTAGTTCTAAGACGGGCCGGTTCCTCAAGATGTTTTTCTTCACCGTTTCGTGGTAAGTTTATTTAAGATTAATCATTTTTGAGGTTAAAGTTGAACGTCAACTGCTGCATAGATGTGTATGAACCGAGGTTAGCCCCACAGTTCATTTGTTTGCCAGAAATGCGTTCATGCGGAGTGTGTCTGGGTCGATCCTGTATATTTTCATACAAAGCTAAGAAGAAGCTAAGTCTACATACGTTACTGTGCGCTGGGCTGCTAAAAAAAACGTGCTGCGCTGACCCCAACTAACATAGGACAAGGACAAGAAGATGGATGACTGTGCGATGGGTAGCAGCCCATAGAGAGATAGAGCACCTCCTATCTATACTGATAATTATTATAATCTATACCTATCTATACTACATATTTAAAATTATAAAGCTGAAGAGTTTGTTTGTCTGTTTGCTTGAACGCGCTATTCTCAGGAACTACTAATCCCATTTGAAAAATTATTTCAGTGTTTGGTAGTCCATTTATTGAGGAAGGCTATAGGCTATATATCATCACGCTACGACAAAAAGGAGCGGAGCAGCAATGAAAAATTTTGGGAAAACGGGTAATAATGTGACGCAGACGAAGTTGCGTGGGACAGCTAGTCTAAACTAATATTGTAAAGAGGAAAGATTTGTTTGTTTGTTTGCATTGAATAGGCTCCGAAACTACTGGTACGATTTGCAAAAATTCTTTCAGTGTTAGATAGCCCATTTATCGAGGAAGGCAATAGGCTATATATCATCACGCTACGACCAATAGAAGTGGAGCAGCAATACAAATGTTGCGAAAACTGAGAAAATGTGACGCAAACGAAGTTGCGCTGGACACCTAGTAAACAGTATTTTGGGTTTAATAATGTTGTAAGGTCTTTCCAAGTTTAAAAAAGTAACAGTGATTGTGGCGTGACGTGATTTTTGTGCATCTCAATAATAATATCAAGTATTTTTCTACTAGTTATATGGAAAAAGAGGCTGTTTCACATAAATGTAGGAAATCAGTACGTCGATTCTGTAAAATTCATACAACAACTCGCATTTCACATCGCTATTCACTATCATTTCGCATAAGGTTCAAAATGACCTTGATTTTGCATTCTGTAAACATCACCTAGTCACTAGCCACTTCTTACGTCATCTCATACTTTATCTGTCAAAATCTCCCCGTTAATTAAGTTCATCTCGCTGACACGGTCGCAAGGTTTGCGCTAACATTAATTCGAATTATCAACCGAGTTTTTAGAATGCCAATCAAGAAACTCACAACGGATTCAGATTCGAAATTCTAAATGAGTTCTTACAGAATCATACTGCAGGTCAATGACCACGCAATATCGTAGGTCAATCTTTAAGGTGGTCGTGGCTATAGTTACATACTGGTTTCAAACATATTATTTAAGTAATGTTGCTCACGTTTCTTTTTCTATTTGCAGTGTGTAAAAATGATGTCTGAGAATGGATTGGTTCCAAAAACCTGCGTCATGGAAACGGAATACAACAGAAGAAATGTAAGTGATACTATTTCTCTCTCTATCTGTTATCATTATGTCTCCTGCCCTGGTCCCATTTAGGGTTGGGAGCGCGTCTTCTTCCTCCATACTCCTTTCTCTATTACTCCTTATCTCAGAAGTCGGCGCAGCATGCAGCAGTATTTCTGTTTGATAAGTGTTTGAAATGTTTGTTGAAGAACAAAACTCGCTGATCTGATCTATAGTGGCCAACCTCGAGACCTCTTATACAGGGTGTAACGGAAAGGGTATATACATACTTAAGGGTGTGCTACAGACCATAAAACTGAACATGTTTCTCCATCGGACAAACATCGTAATGGCGAAAAAAAATCTGCTGCCCTATACAAAATTTCAATACCTATTCGACACAAATGTATGCGGCAGCTGATATTTTTTTCGCTATTACGATGTTTTTCTGGTGAAGAAACATGTTCAGTTTCATGGTCTTTAGCACACCCTTACTTATGTATATACCCTTTCCGTTACACCCTGTATAAGCAGTATTGTTAAAATATTACTTCATTGTTTGAAAGAGATGGTGCTGGATGTCCTGTATAGCTCCATCTCTTTCCGACACTGAAGAGACATTAAAAACACTGCAGTTATACTAAGGTGGCAGTATGGGCTAGATAGCTTATCATAACATCTTAAAGCAGAATTGTTTTGATCTTATTCCAGAGTGGGAAAGAGATGGCATTACACGTCTTCTATAGCTCCGTCTCTTTCCCACAAAGAAGTGATATTAAAACAATACTGCTCTAAGACGTCATGGTAATAGCCAAGTCACATGTAAACACTACTCAAAGAAATTTTCTTAATAGTATTGTTGTTTACTGTGCTCACTTTCATGACATTTATCGTTGATGATGTTCGATGTGATGCACTTTTAAATTCTTGAGAATATTTAGAACGAGAGATAGATCCCATTTGACCGCAGTAATTAAATTAACCTAGCATAAATGCATTGAATATACTGTACACCATTATCTGTCTAGTCCTTTTCCAAACTATTTTGGGGTAGGCTTCCAGTCTAACCGGATTCAGCCGAGTATCAGTTTTTTACATGAAGCGACTGCCTATCTGACCTCCACAACCCAGTAAATGTGTAATACGATACCCCTTTCGTAAGGCTGGATGTCAGACTTCTGGCTTCTGACTACTCTAATAACTGTCAAAAATCTGCAAATGAAAGCACGTTAAGCCGTTGCTTAACGTGCTTTCCGAGGCACAGAGGAAACTCGGTATGTAATTATGGTCACCCATACCTCCACGGGCCAACCTCGGCAAGCATGGCTTAACCTTAAAAATCGTCCCGTGCGGCTGTTATTATTTAGCCACGAGCACCTCCACTTTATTGTACACCAAAAGAATGAAATTTATAACTCGAAAAAACTTTTAAAATTGCAGGTAACGGCAGCAATGTACTACTACCTACTAGCCAAATTTTCTGAACTCCTCGACACAGTATTTTTCGTACTCCGCAAGAAGTACAACCAAGTGAGCTTTCTTCACGTCTACCACCATACCCTGATGGTAGTGGTGACATGGATAGCTCTGAAGTATGAGCCAACGTATGCACTGCTGTTTTTGGGAATACTGAACTCTTTCGTCCATGTTGTCATGTATACTTATTATGGACTGTCTTCGTTCCCGCATATGGCAAAGTATTTGTGGTGGAAGAAGTATATTACTAGTTTGCAACTGGTGAGTTAGTTATTTATTACGTTGTCATATTCTATTTGCATCCATGAGCGCTATAAAAGATGTCTAGGGAAATTTGGTTGATGGGAAAATGGGTCCAATTTTTGATTACTGCAATTACTAATCCTCATGAGATTAAGACTTTAGCATTATATTCTCTAAACATTAATTAATCGGTCCAGCCCATAGTACAACGTTTACAGAGTATTTAAATTCAACGATGCAATCAATGTTGAGGTTTATGCCAACATAGTTTGCACTTTACTGTTTTTACACAATTCTGGAAAATTATATTATTACCTTACACGACGGTAACAGATTCAAAACGGATAGCAAATTAATTTCAAGAAACAAACACGCGTCAATTACTTGGAAGCAGTGCAGTGAAGGACCTTAAGGGTTCTTAGAGACTTTATAAACCAATAGGTTTTTTTTTTAAATAAACGTGTTGTACTCCGGAAGTGCCGGCAGAAGTGTGCATTTTTGATTTTGGAATGGTTAGGGAATAATTTTGCACGAATTGCTTTAATTATCAGAGTACTATCATTTATGTGGTAAAATACAATATTCATTTATTGTACTATCGTACACAAACATGCCAATTTAAATTACATAAAAAAATTAACACTTCAGAACTATTACAATCCGTCTTACGAATTTTACCTCTTTGGAGAAACCGAAGGTTTTGTTTGTGCCTTAGATAATTATCCAGTTTTTAAAACCCATACTCAATGACAGATGTCATAAAAGTTCAAATTCCTTCGTAACCTAATGTCAATCCGTCTTACGAATCTTCGATCAGGTAACGTGTCCTGACGGTCACGTGTCCTGACGCGAGCTTAACATTTTAACCCATCACAAAAAGTGCACAACGCCGATAAAGAAGTTTTCACTTCAAAAATGCACTCATATGCATTCATAGCATCCGTCCCTATGAGCCGTCTCTCGGCTTCAACCCTTGATTGTAATTAAAACATTAATATTTTATCATTTTTCTCTTTCAGATCCAGTTCGTCCTTATATTTCTACATTTCGGAGTGACCTGTATTAAGTCAGACTGCAAACCTTCATACATCATGTCCGTTGCAATGGCAATCAACATTTTTCTTTTCCTCTATCTCTTTGGAAGTTTCTATGTTAGGACCTACAACAAGAAATCTATCGCTGTAGCCAAACATAACAAAGAAATGACACTTGCTAATGGAACGAAGGATAACTTAACAGAAATTCCAAAAATGTATCAAAATGGGAAGAAACTCGCCAATGAGATGAATAACAATACAAACAACTATAAAAGTGCCTCAATAACAGTCAACGATACATTTAGAATAAGATTTAATTTGAAGTAGAATAAGTTGACATAGGCTTTACTTACTATTTAATTTTAAAACTCAGTTTGTGATAAGAATATTTTTAGAAGTATTAGAACAAATATTTAACAGTTGTGTATCATTAAAAGATTTTAGTTTTAAAATAATAAAAAAAGAAGCAATAAATGACTAGAATCATGTTTTTTTTGTGTTATCCTCACTTAATATTAAAGATGCGAAAGTAAGTTGGTTTGTTTGTTACCTCTTCAAGCCTAAACCACTGAACTGCGTCCGTACCATGACGTCTTAAAACATTATTGTTCCATTCCTATTCCAGAGTGACAAAGAGATGGAGCTATACAGGTCGTCTAGCTCCATCTCTTTCCCACTCTGGAATAGGAATGGAACAATAATGTATTAAGCATCATGGTACGCACACAGATCATCCTGAAAATGTGCATATACGTTGGCAGGTGTACAGAAACGGCCAAAAAGTACCTTCCATTCCCAAAAAAAGTAATGATCCCGAGGAAAACAACAATAACGTTCTAATGATAATGATCCTTATGATGAATGTCCGAGAGAGGTTATTTGACAATAACCTCAATAATAGTAATTCTAAACTAACGAGCAAAGCCACGGAAAAAGGTTTACAATTAAATCGATAAATAAATCCTGACCCTCACCACTCCTAGAGCTACCGAAGTGCCTTGATAACATGTGCTGAGCTCAGTTGTGACTCAGTGCCAAGACACAGAACACTATTTGAGAAGTGCACTGTCCTGTCGCCACTGTGTTTAATACACGACATAAAGCCAATTAGTCATTGTAGCACTGGGACACTATTTAAGGCTTTTATATCAAAGATAGAACGATGTTAGAGTACCCAGACTGCTGTTCTCTGGACCAGACAAAAGCTAGGCAGATCACAACTTAAACCCTTATAGCAAATCTTTAAACATTCTTTCAGACTAAAGTATGAGCTCAAACGTTACACAGTCAAGTCTAAATACTGTCGCATATTTTGCTTTGTATTTTATATGTTGTATGGCCTTACATGACCATAATTCCTAACCATGCTATCCCGCTACAGTAATAGTCCTGCTGAAAGTTTTCGTTCACAGCGGCCAATTTCAATAGAGATTAGCCATCGGCAAGGGAGATATTATAGTGAACCGAAACACAAAAGTGTGTGCGTAGAAATAGTCTCTCTTATTGTCCGATTGAGCGGCAACATGACACGACTGGAGCTAGATGAGATGCAGGACCAGACAATTACGGCTTAACGTGCTTTCCAAGAACTTCCAAAGTTCGATCTGCTACTAAAAAATCGGATAAGCAACATCCTTATGGTTGTTGTTGTTGGTTAGGTTAGGTGTTAACTTATGTATCTATTTAGAAACCAGGCTGTTGTTCGCAATGCAGCCTTGAACAACATCATCTAACAAAGGAGAATCGTACCTCCTCGCTAAGGTCTTCAGGATGGAGTTGAAGCCACCTCGCACTCTGCAGAGCAAAGAGGCAGATTTATGCCTGACGATGTCGTGGAAGCCATCGACGTGTGCTTACGCAAACATACCTGATGCACTGCAGAAACGGGGCAGCCCCATCAACGTGTGAACCCGTTATTATATTGGACCCGTAGGGCGCTGATAGCCCGCTGTATAAAGTTGGTTCACAGGCTGCACGTGTAAAACACTTGGCAATAAGCTTTAAAAAGACTAGGCGTGGAAGGTGGCGGGAAGGTGTTGTGGTGCAGCATAGAATATGCCTATGTCCAGGTGGACTGCGATAGGCTTGAATTGATTTTAGGAAACGTATCAAAACTTATCAAGACTACTTTGAAGTTGATACTTTAATTTTTCAGATTCATGTGCGTATTAACATAGTAATTGATTAATTTACGGATAAAATCTTAAGTAATAATGATAACAAAATAATGCATTGTGTGCATTATACAAAAGTTTTATTTTATTTTATACTTTATAATTTTTTTTAAAACCATTGGCTCACACTTGGAATTTCTGCTGTATCGTGGGTGCGTTTACAAAAATTTAAACTAACATACACAAACAGCCAGACTCGGAACAATTATTTGTCCATGACCATACAAATATTTGTTCCGTGCGGGGATCCAACCCGCGATATGCAGTGCAGCAGTCGATAGCTCAACCACTGCGCCAACCGTGTCGTCAGTTGATTTATGACGACCACGAAATATTGTAGTTATGAGTGCATTGATCCCACAAAGATCATCAACAGTATGATACCGTAATTGAGTAAATTTCAGTACAGTATTGGTTACAAAAATAAATATTTATACAACGATTAAAAAATAACCTAAATTAATTATAAATTCAGTATTGGTTAAAAATAGATCGAAGATAAGTCTTAAAGATTGATATTTCTCTTTATAAAAGTATCATGATTGGTATTTTATATTATAACGCAGCATGCAGTTTATTTAATAATAATATGAAATTGATACCTGTAAATATCTACAAAAAAATAAACCTACCGTTTTCGCCTTTTACTGCCGTAACCATTTTTTTAAAGCTACATATTTATTGTGGAAAATATTATTTTTTTATTAATTTTTAAATAAATAGCTTGACCTTACATTCTCCTCGGGTCGTCCAATTATTGAAATAACTAGGAAATTATTAGTGCCACAGCAAAGACAAATCTTGTGTAGCCAATTTGTTTAGTAGTTGATAAATTGCACATAGTCCTCAGTCTTGAAATACATTCTTACTGACAGCTTTATTGACGAGACGTAAACCTCTAGACATATAATTATTCCTTTACCGTCTTTATTTATGAGGACATCTACCAGCAAGATGGACCATCATTATCATCTTCGTTCATTTGCCCTTATCCCAATTTATATGGGGTCTGCGCAGCAGTCTTCTTCTTCCGTGCTTCTTTATTACTCGGCATCTCACCTCCTTTCTAGCCATAACATGCTTCACACAGTGTTCATCCATCGTTTCTTTGGTCTTCCTTTACCTATTCTTATGGCCAATCACATTCATACTTAAATCTTTCTTCAAAACATTTTCCTCATTCCTCCGCATCACATGGCCCATACATACCACAACAACCCTCCCCCCTTCCTCTCTCTGTGCGTACCCAAACTGCTCGATATGCGCCCACAGCCCAGGCGATAAACGCCCTGCTAAACGCCCTGTTTGCTCAGGAACCGGATCTCGATGTGTTCACGAGCAACAATAAAGCAATGCTTAATAATTATTGCGTTACTTTCTTCAGTTAATGTTATTTTGTTTATTTTGTTGGCTTGCTGCACGCTTTGGTGTAAACTGTAAGTGTAGCAAGTATTTGTATAAGTAATAAATAAACAGCAACCGGTTACTAATATAACCATACAACTATAATTGAGAGGATATTCTGGGTCAGTTTGTGAGACATCTTTGTCCACCTTGTTCACCTTGCCCAAGGTAGAATTAAATGATAATTAGATAATCGTACATTAGTCAGTTTCTACTTTGCATATTCAAAATTTTGCACACCGTTGTTAGTCTCTTAAAATATTCGTAATGTACTAATTTTGTGCACCAACGGTAAACACCAAAATTAGAATCGTTGGTCTTTCTGTTGTTACTTATTATAACTTATTATTTTTAAATGGTTTTGCTCCCGATCACTCATTCAAAACTTTCGAGCGATTGATGCTAAAAGGTTTCTGTACATACCTCACCAATAATTCAGAAAAACAGACTTTTAATAATATTATTGTTTTATATCTATTGGATATCTATATATTTAAATTAAAATGACGTTTGTTAGTCTCACTAAAACTCGAAAACGGCTGGACCGGTTTGGCTAATTTTGGTTTTGAAATATTTGTACAAGTCCAAGAAAGGTTTAAAAAGTATGGGTATGAGTGGGGTAGGTAGGTAGCGTAGGGTAGGTAGGTAGGGTATGGTAGGGTAGGGTAGGTAGTAAGTAAGTAGGGTATGGTAGGGTAGGTTAGGTTAGGTAGGTAGGGTAGAGTTTGGTAGGAAGTAGGTAGGAAAAAGTGAATTGCAACGCATAGCGTAACGGGTATAGCTAGTTATAACTATTTATATCGATACGAAAAAAAGAGAAGATTACCTAGTTAATGTGTATATTTTTGCAAGCTTCTCGAAATAATTTGATTACAAGTTTAAGCTCAATATTTTTCTGTTGCTCTCAAATAGTGACGATACCAAAAAAATAATAATATCGAATGCATTTTTTCAAATTAGGCTGGTAATCAGCAATTTTCGAAAGTCAATATTACAAGAGACAGTCCCCCAAAACGCCCGCCCTTTGCCACTTCCTAGTATTTTAGCTGAGAAGAAGAAGTGGCGGAACAAACGCCCCTGACAAACTCTCCATGCCCTTACCTTGACGGGGACTGGCGTAAAGGTAATTTAAATCTCAATGAACTGACAATCTGTTCAAGATATACGTATTTCGCAGAACAATATAACAAGCTGTATTAATTTGTGGCTAACCGCAAGACGACATCGACGACGTCATTTCCTCTAAATCAGTTCCATTTTAACTGAACTCCTGTTTTCTGGTGAATATTTTAATTAATTTAATCCTAAACATTACCTACTGCGTCACAATTTTTTTATCATGTTAACATAACGGATTTCCCGTGCGGTTTTTAAAAACAACTATTAAGGAATTTAGTCATCATCATCATCAGCCTGTAATGTTACCACTGCTGGGACACAAGCCTCCTCTCTGTGAGAGGGAGTGGGCTGTAATCCACCACGCGGCCCAGTGCGGGTTGGTAGATGTCACATGTCTACGAATTTTTAGTTCTAAGACATGCCGGTTTCCTCACGATGTTTTTCTTCAAATCAAAATATTTTTATTTTACATAGGCCTACAGGGGCACTTATAAAACGTCGGCAAAAAGGTGCTCGGTTCGGGTTGGTCGTTTCCTATGGCCTTCACCGTTTTTGAGGGCAGCCGTAATGAAATAAATTACACAAAGTATTGCGCCTGCCTGGGTTGGAACCCACGGCTTACTGCTCGTAAGTCGGGGTGGCCACCACTGGGCCACCGCTGCTCTCAGGAATTTAGTACTTACAACAAATTAGACGACAGAAGTTCTTAAGTGGTCTTAGGTAGGCATTATGACAATGTTGATGACGAAGAACGACGAAGACGTTGTTCCGCGAACCGGAAGACGATGCGTTGGAAGGCCTCCCACTAGGTGGACCGATGACCTGGTGAAGGTTGCGGGGATCCGCTGGATGCGAGGCGCACGGGACCGGTCAATGTGGCGTCACTTGGGGGAGGCCTATGTCCAGCAGTGGACGTCTTTCGGCTGAAATGATGATGATGATGATGATGATGACGAAGGTGTACCGAATAGTACACCCACATTTTGCGAGTTACGTAATAGGGGGCGAGTCTATTACCATCAGCCGGGCATGTTAACTAGACGCCTTTGCTCCTGAGATATGTAGTAGGACAGAAGAATCAAGAAAACGTAATTTTTTCGCCGCTTTACCTTTTGAAATGTAGTCAATGAAACATAATTTATAATGAAGGTCTAGGATACAGTTGGAAACAATGACGATTGTGTTATATTTAGGGCGAAGTACGAGGTTTCGCCCCACGACCCTGCCCTAAGACCGAAACTTGGACAATTTGCGTTCTATTGTACTTACCCAATTTATTTAAAACTAGCTGTCCCGCGCAACTTTGTCTGCGTCACATTTTCCCCGTTTTCGCAACATTTTTCATTGCTGCTCTACTCCTATTGGTCGTAGCGTGATGATATATAGCCTATAGCCTTTCTCGATAAATGGGCTATCTAACACTGAAATAATTTATCAAATCGGACCAGTTGTTTCGGAGCCTATTCAATGCAAACAAACAAACAAACAATCAAATCTTTCCTCTTTATAATATTAGTTTAAAGGTCTATCTATACAAGGTGTTGTTTTGCATCCTCGTCAAAATCAGGATGTTGTCACAAAAGACATAAATAATCAATACAAATTACGGTACTTAGTTAATTATTAAAAAACACTGCTTTTTTACTATTAAAATTTGTCAGTATTTCAGAATAGCGTGGTTTAGGGAATAAGAAATTTTCGAATAAAAACGTTTGCGAATTTTTGTATGTGTGTAAGCGAAGTTATAAGGCGAGGATCAGACGGGCCGCGTTTAAAACACGGGTGGTTCACACTTACCGATTTCCGTAAATAAAAAACCAAGAAAAATGATTTACCCATTTTATTATTGAGTCGGGTCGAGAATCATTAGCATAGTAATTGCCTCCTTGAATTTGACGAGGATGCAAAACAACAGCTTGTACAAATAAAATTCAAAGTCCTGATTGACTGACTGACTGAGATATCAACGCATTGATTTGGAAAATCCACCTCTCAGACGACAAAAAGAGTGGCATTTTTTTAGGGTTCCGTACCCAAAGGGTCAAACGGGACCCTATTACTGAGACTTCGCTGTCCGTCCGTCCGTCCGTCTGTCACCAGGCTGTATAGATCTCAGGAACCGTGATATAGTTAGCCAGTTAAAATGTCTACAGATTATATATTTCTGTTGATGCTATAACAACAAATACTAAAAATAGAATAAAATAAATATTTAAGAGGGGCTCCCATACAAAAAAGTGATTGTTTTGCTTGTTTTTATAAATTATGGTACGGGACCCTTCGTGCGCGAGTCCGACTCGCACTTGGCCGGTTTTTTAACTTTTGTTTTGAAGTGTTAGGACGTTATTTTATACTTGCGCGATACACACTTGCGCGACTCACTGGCTGTATGGATGTCGTTTTCGTGGATTTCGGGTTTGCTTATAACAAAAATTAGGTCAAAATGAAAATGCAAGATGGCGCCGAGGAAAATTTCCTGTTTTTCCTTCATGGGTGTCGTTTTCGTGGTTATCCGGGTCACTGGCAATCAAAACGATGTCAAAATGAAAATCTAGGAAAATAGAGTTAAATAGTTTGTTGAATCTGAGTATTTTTGAATAAAAAAAAATGTAAGGTATCTCATTTACACCATTAACTTCATCGAAAAACGGGGATGGATGACCGGCATTTGAGCTTCGGCACCGTAGCTCGGAAGACATGTATAAAATAAGTTCTGATTCAACCCATTTGGGTCATCATTAATCTCAAAAAAAAAAAATACGCCGTAATTTACTAAAACTACTAACAGAATAAATTCTCTGGCTTTTTACTTTGAAAATCACAGACTTTAACACAACTATTTATCCTATACTTGCACTTACAGGTGAGCGAAGCCGCGGACAACATTTATTATCTTTATCATTTAAATGACTATTTTCGACATTATTTTGCTGGGGTAATGCACACGTGAACAATTGCCGAATTCCACGCGGGCGAAGTCGTGGGCAGAAGCTAGTTCTATAGATTGTCTAATCTTTGACAGTCGTTATAGGTCGAAAGTCTGACATCCAGTCTTACCAAGAGGTATTGTATTACACAGTACTAACTGGGTTGTAGAGGTCAGATCGGCAGTAACTACATGTAAAATACTGGTACTCAGCTGCATCCGGTTAGACTGGATGCCGACGGCAACATTGTTGGTAAAAAGCTAGGCAGGAGAAAAAACAAAAATCACGTTGAAAGTGTCCATAGTAAAAACAAAAAGAACAATTAAAAGATAAAATAATTAGTTTGAAATGAGCCGTGGCAGCTAAGAGACGCCAGGCACAACTGACAGCGCCCGTTCACGAATATGACGCATATGGATCAGCCATCATTCAACTCAACCATTTTGAAGGGAACTAAATGACCCGACACACGCGCTACCATCAGCGTGAAATTTGAGTGAGCATGACATACTCTCAACCACCAGGGCACAATGAAGTCAACAAAAGACGTAGGTTTCCAGTAAATGATAGCTTTCTAGTACATAGGACTCACACAATATGGGCTGTGCGAATATAATACTAAATTAATTAAATTTATACAATGCAAAGATAGTTTTACAATCTTCAGCAGCTCCAACAATACTATTTAATGCTATCATATTGTGCAACCTGTCCTTGTGGAGCAGGGCCGGCATGGAGCCAAGCATTATTGTCAGCGATATAATCGTCCAATTTGTAATAAGCCTGCTTACAAAGTGTGCTTTTAATGTATGTTTTAAGAATACTCTGTGGAATTTTATTATAGCAAGATGAAGAAAGGTTGGTAGTTTTTTAGTGTCAGTAACGGAGTCTGAATTTTTCTTTGGTTTATGGAAATAAGCTCACCCAGCCTGCCTGCTTCATGGAACTTAAACATAACTGGGTGCACTATAAGGTAAGTCTACCTCTGCTCAATCCTTTAGGAACTACATGCGTGATGATATGTAGATATTGTAATCTTATTTGCAAAACGTGGATGTCTGTATTTCGTACTTATGTCGTGATTCCCCAATTCTTGAAAAAAGGCGTGAGGCTTCATTGGAACACTTATTTTAGCCGGTTTTGGAAGACCCACATTCTTTGACGAAAGACGTGAATGAATATTTTGAGCATCTGCAATCAAAATATTTCATTGAACCCTCGACTTTAGGACCGTAGGCCCATGGTCTCAATTATCAGGTTTAATATTGGCTGCAAATCTTGCCCGAGATCATAATTTTTGTTCAGGGATCCTAATTGACATTGACTAAACATTGCATAGAATTGTAAAAATACAGCCTTAGCAACCGGGGTTATTCGGGGGATCTTTGTTATCTGATTAAATAAATGAATAAAAAAAAAATATTCAGGTCAGTAAAGAAATACGAGTTTGCTAACATCTCTTAAACATCTTTATAAACTTCTAATAAGCATTAAAGACATATTTGTCAACTTAAACAGGAATTCCCTTTCGTATTTCAGCAAAAGAAGGTCACCACAGGGGCGTTAACCTGTTAACGACCCTTTTACATAATTATTAGCTTCCGGTTATTGCTTTAAAGTAAAATTTTGATGTTATCGTTAGTGAAAAACAATGTAATTAATTGTATGGGTTTAAGAAATATTTAATTATAAGATTTATAATGTAAAGGTCGATTAATTGCATCATTTTTTCATTAAAGAATCAGTTCTAGAACTAATTTATTGGTCAATATATTTGATACGTTCGCCTTTCATAAGCTTATAAATAAAGTAGGTAAGTACAGTCACAGACTTTAATTCATGAGCCACGTTAAAACTTTCCAATTTTGCTGTTTAATATACAGGGTTATTTGTAAAACACCAACAACCTCTTAAGAGGCCGTTATACTCATCATTATGAACAACTTTTACTATGGGACCAAACATGAAATCGCGAAAAGAAAAATCAGCTGTTCTGTACTTTATGTTCACATAACTCGTCAAAATGTAAGGAACAGCTGATTTTTTTTTCATGATTTCTGGTTTGGTCTCATAGTAAAAGTTGTTCATAATGATGAGTAGAATGACCTCTTAAGAGGTTGTTGGTGTTTTCCCAATAACCCTGTATTCACGAGATTACACGATTAACACGAACTCAAACCGCATGCTCGTAAACAAGGTGTCATACTACTAATAATCGGAAATAGGCTTATCCATAGAGGTAGAAGAATGACTAATAAGATGTCAATGAAAAATCCATAAAATTTTACATACGTTTATCCAACCTATTTCTTGCTAATGACCTCTAATTCAAAGGAAACTCTTTATTTCTGAAAACCTTGGATAAGTTTTTTTATTTAAGTTGAAATGATGAACGATGTCAGAGACAATTTTACCGAATTTTGGTGAATCGAATAAGTGTCATAAACGTCATCCTGGACACCACGCGTTCGGATTAAATCGTTGGTTCGAGTTTTTCCGATGGTGAAATTACCAATCATAATTTCTCCAAACACTAAGCTTTACTATGGCTACTCTAAAACAAATTGTCGCTAGGTAATGGTTGCTAGACCTGCAATTGGTTGACTTTGGGTAGTCACTCTGTGCTATGTACGAAAATAACCTACTGAACGCGATTTGCATTAAACGACTAAAATACGAACAGTGGCAAGTGGCTCATCAATTAAAGTCCGTGACTGCACATATTTTTGACTTATATGTCCTCTGCTCTGTAATGAGAAGGGATGAAACGCATGGTGATGAAAAGAAAGATGGAGACAAATGTTGATAGATGGAGAGGGAGCCCAAATTAACGATAGATGAATTGTGGGAGGAATGATATGGAGGAGAAAGGAGTAAATGATGCTGTGACGTCCGACAGGGGAGAACGGAAGAAAAAAATGTGTTGGGACGACCCCGAGTAACAAGTTAGTGGGCGGGAAGATCTTTCTTTTTCTTTCTTATTTTTTTTTTAAACTTTATCTTTTTTCCACACTAGGAATTTATCGTGTTTCGTGAGTGCGTTTACAAACATTTAAACTCACGTACACAAACAGCCAGACCTGGAACAACTACCTGTAGGTCATACAAAATTTGTTCCGTGAGGGGATCGAACCCGCGACACGCAGCGCAGCAGTCAATCGCTCAGCCAATGCGCCAATTGTGTCGTCAAAAAGATGATGATACGTCCTTGGCCGAAAAAGAATTTTCCCGTTTTCTACTTTTAAGTAAATATTGACCGATTATATTATCGATAAACGAATCCTTCGTATTTCCTAATTGATACGGTACATTATATCTAAATCACAATGTACATAACTAATCGCAATATACTTATTTGTATATAATGTTTTGCTCTGTATGGTGTCGGAGCTCTGTATGGTGTCGGACGTAAAGAATAGCACCATCCCATGTTTTCCCGCGGGTGTCGTAAGAGGCGACTAAGGGACTTGCCAGAGAATGAGCAGCAGCGTTCTCTGTGTTTTTGTAACAACCGTACTGCGATCGCCAACCCGCTGGCCAAGCGTAACAATTATGGCAAAACCCCCATAAGCCAATTTGGCGACAACTGGGGGAGGCCTATGTCCAGCAGTGGACGTCTTTCGGCTGAAATGATGATGATGATGATATAATGTTTGCTCTTCGTAGATCATTCGAATTTACAACGTGTTAGAGATGATTATTTGGTGATTCATAATTCAAGTTTGGAAGTAGTAGTTGTTGTTTATCTTGTTTGACGTCAAAAGCTAAGAAAAAAAAATGTGACCATAATAAAAGTGATAGGTAGGTAGGAGAACCTAGGGGATGCACCAGGGGACACCAAACTGATCGATCACAATCAAATAAATATTCGGAAAACCGGAAAGCGGTTCGCCGATCAAAATTAGCTAGCTAGCTAAGCTAATAATGAGAATAAAGATGATTATCCTTCTCATCATCATTCTTGATCTGTGTGATGCCAGTGTGAATATATTATCTTTCTGTATCACAATTGATTTGGGATCAGCGCAGTATAATATCACTTTCCGGGCTTACCTATTAGCCTTAATATCAGAAATTACTCACTTACTAACCATATCATCTTTCACAGAATCCACAATGAGAATTTCATTTAACGAGTCCTGAACCCTAACGGCAATTATATATTTCATGGTAAAATAATAACTATACTAACCGATACCGCCATCTATCGGCATTTAAAGTATCTACGGCTAAGCTTAACCCAATAACGTCACACGAAGAAGTTCTGACGCACGTAATACATATGTGTCACTTACTTCAAACTCGGATAAATCCAATTCTGAGATTTTTTTAAGATTTTGGTATCAAAAGAAGAAAGGTAACAAAAAAAGCTTTTAAACAATTTTATCAGTTGTGTATAAATCCGCATGGTTCTGAAATAAACCGTTAAAATCATAATATTTTATCTAAGTCAGATAGATCCATGGGACAGTTTTTTTCAAATGTAGTTAAGTCCATGAGAGCCAATCAGCGAATTGAGTTTGTTTAACATGGCCGTCACTCAACGTAAACTCTGCGACAGTAAACTCTGCTTTTTTATTGTTTCTTTTTATTATTTAGACAGTTCCCGTGGTTAATTCCATTAAAAATTGTGTTACCAAGTAAAGCCCACAAGCGGCCTAAAGTAATTCTATAAATCCGCGCTGAGTTTTTTCAAAGATGGATAAATCTCATTCCATTATATCAAATGAAGGTAAATCCAATCTAAATAATAGATTTTTGAAAGGATGCATGGTTTAAATACTGAATTTGATAAACAGGATCGTTTTTTTCAACACTGTAGTCATAATAAAACAAATACTGTCTTTTAAGTCATGGAATTAAGACTGTTATCACATTTTTTTAAATACCTCATAAAAGGGTAGAGTGGGTTTATCCGAGTTTGAAGTTAAGCGACACATATAATATATAGACCCTATTTATCACCCGACTGCGGCGAAGCCCCTAAGGAGGTTTCGCCGCAGTCAGTTGTTGTGTTTGTCCTGCATGTATGTATGTGGGTATGTATGTCCGTTTCTATGTTCCCCTGTAACTCCTAAACAGATGAACGGATTTCGATAAATTATACGTGGTTAGGTTCGTCTTAGTGGCGCGAGTGTTTCTGGCTATATGATAACAAAAGAAAAGAAAATTGGCGAATTTCGGGTGCCATATCGTGAAGTTAGTTTTTTTTTTGTTTCCAATACCATCGAGTTGGGTATCAAAGTGAAGTTTTTTAAAGGGTGATTACAAAAATATAAACAACTTATATGTTTAAAAGCAGTTAGAAGTGATAAATCGTATAAAAGTAAACTTTCACTTTTTTTAAAAAAAAAGCTATTTATTTTTTAACACTTCAAGCAAAAAGTACAGGGGCGGACTTATTGCCATAGGCATTTTCTACCAGTCAAACTTTGAGTCATGCAGAGACAAACAGTGGTAGGTGTTTATCTGTAAGTAAATAAAATAAATCAAAAATCCTGCAACGACAAGGATAATTCGATAAATGGTACTTGCTTTACTGAAGAATGTACCTACGGAGATCCCATAATGCGTCATATGATCTTAATTATGTTTTTTCTCAGAAACCGCTGAGTTGTTTCTGTTGCCGATTTTAAATAATGTTCGTTAATTCTTAGGAGTTGGTCACGTAGTCTAAACTAATATTATAAACAGGAGAGATTTGATTGTTTGTTTGCATTGAATAGGCTCCGAAACTACTGGTCCGATTTGAAAAATTCTTTCAGTATTAGATGGCCCATTTATCGAGGTAGGCTATATATCATCACGCTACGACTAAAAAGAGTGGAGGAGTAATGAAAAATGTTGCGAAACACGGAAAATGTGACGCAAACGAAGTTGCGCCGGACAGCTAGTAACCACATAAGCGTATAGCCGATTATCCTTTGGCAAAAATCGACAATAGAATTTAAAGCAAAAACTACAAAATTTATAGTAAAAACAGTAGTTTATTTACCTTAGTTATTGCCACGTGTAGGATAATTTGTTTTTCATAAAAATCTGTAATTTATTACATCTCAGTTTCATAAAATAAAATTTCAACTTTGTATTAAACGTCATTTATCAAGCCGGATACTAAAGATGCACTGTAATTAGTACTAAAACCAAAGACAATTAATAAACTAACGATAGACATGCCAAAGCGTACAACATTGTTAATATACCTACCTACTTGCAAAATGTCATTATCCTGTATGACCTCTCTGAAAAATGATTGACCTGTACCGCATCGTACAGATACAGGTCGATCAACTCTAATTCGAAAAAAAGGAAAGATTGGTTGACAAGAGGCATAAACACGTTGAGTGGGATACCAGGTCTAAACACCTTGTATACGCCTCGCTTACAGTGCGGCTAAGAAAAGTATAGACTTCCTTGTCGCGCGGAAGGCCTATCTTCAATTCGGTTCGGTGTAGGAAAGAGATGAATATATCATCATCATCATCATCATTTCAGCCGAAAGACGTCCACTGCTGGACATAGGCCTCCCCCAAGAAGGGGGGGTTTTGCCATAATCGCCATGCTTGGCAGGCGGGTTGGCGATTGCAGTACGGTTGTTACAAAAGCACAGAGAACGCTGCTGCCCATTCTCTGGCAAGTCCCTTAATCGCCTCTTACGACACCCACGGGAAGACATGGGATGGTGCTATTCTTTACGTCCGACACCATACAGAACAATGATGAATATATATCTAAGGTATATTATTAAATAGAACCCAATTATTTAAGTTTCTTAAATGTTACAGGGTCCATAAGCCTTGTACCGCCACAATGGAAGTTTTGTTACCAGGCGTATATACCTTGTACCGCAGAAAGGCAAAGTATAGAAAAATTATTGCCGCAGCAAACTTGTTAAAATATCATGCAAAAATTAACGATTGTTGAGAATTCTTACTTGTTACTCTATCAATCCTGCCTTAACAAAACAATATAAAATTCATGAAAAAACCCATAAGCGAACAGTTAATTAATCAAAAAAATTACAATATATTCAGGAAATCAAAAGCTCAACCAACAAATCAAAAACGGTGTGGAAAATAATTAAAAAGAGCGCACTAATAAAAACATGAATAAGATACAACAAAACATCAAAATGACAATCCATAATAAAGTAACGTCTGACCCAAAACAAGTTTCTAACACGTTCAATGATTTGTTTGCATCAGTAGGACAAACAAGGCGGAGTGGGTACGCAGAGCCACGCGGCCGCCCTTTTTTTTTGTGAATGGCATCTCGCAGTTCAACCTAGGAGGTTGTCGTCTTCTTAACCGGACTATCCTGTGGGTGCCTTAAGAGTAAGGCCTCCAGCCAGGGCATAAAAACTTACAAACTAAGCGACTACACGCTAAGAGATACGAGCCTCGGCTTAGGGCGTCGCTGGGGGAAGAATGCATGGGGACAGGCTGGATCTGAATGATATCATTATTTAGGGGCTGATTAAAAACTACTGGCACAGCATCGCGGGCTGGCTCGAGCGAGGGTCGGGAAGGGCATGGACCGGGACGTTGCGACGGACCTGGACGTTGCGACGGACCTCGACGGCGAGGTCGGAAAGACGGTGGTTTGTGTCTGATTTTTTTAAGAATACTAGTCTCTTTACAGGAGAGTACTCCTGGAGAAGTGTGACAGCATCATCGGGAGTGACGAGGGTATGCCTCGGTTTGCGTACTGTACTAATGCGCGAGGGTTGTAACGGGCGGTCGCTGCGATCAGGGGATTACGGTGCTTAATGTCGTTATCGAAGAAACGCTTCGAAAGACGTTTCATAAACTGAAGGTCGGTGGGCATACCGACCCCGACCCGACCGATATATACTGTAGGTCTACGTATAGACGGTCATTACAAACATAAAAAGAGGCTCCCGTGACTCTACGTAAGAACCGGTTCTGCAAGGTTTGCATCCTATGGAGGTACTTAGGCTTGGTGTGAGCGTACACGACGCAAGCGTACGTCATAATGGGCTGGATCACCGCGGTATAAAGGCGCAACTTGCACTTCAGTGACAACTTGCTTTTTGCCGAGATCATGAAATGAAGCCTACCCATAGGAAAAGCAGCTCGGTCGCGAGCTGCTTTGATGTGCGCCATAAAAGACAGTTGTCAAGTAAGACTCCTAAGTTATTGGCTTGCTTCTCCCAAGGGATAGGCTTACCGTACATAGTGATCGGGGCGGCCGGCCCGTGCTCCTGACAACTGATAACACTATGATTTTACATCCACCCACACCACAAGAAATAAAAAATATAATAAAACACCTTAAAGGCAAATACAGTTACGGATTTGATGAACTACCCCCCATTTTAATAAAATCGTGCGCTGAAGAACTGACATTACCATTTAATCTGTTAATTCATCAATCATTTTCTAAAGGAATATTCCCAGACGCTCTAAAAAATTTGATTATAAAACCAACCACAAGAAAAAATCGAAGTCAGACCCAAATAATTACCGTAATTACCGTCCTAATACTAAAGACGTCATAAATTCTTTTTTAAAAGACATTGATTTTAAAAAAAAATTTGCAAGCTTGTTTATAATTTCTGCGAAAAAATTATTTTCTTCGACGAACCACAAAATGGGTTTCGGAAAAAAGATCCACGAATTTAGCTACATATAAATTTACACAACATATACTTAACATTTTAAATAATAAAAATATGCGATTGGAATCTTACTTGACATGACCAAGGCTTACGACAAAGTACTATACAATATTTTACTTGATAAACTATACGGAATTGGCGTTGGAGGAATAACTCGACTAAACCGTGAACAAGTTGTAGAAATTGAACACTGGAATCACGACACTGGGGAACTCAGCCAAATACGATCACATGCACTTTGAATTAAAAACTCAACTCCTCAAGGTAGTGTTACAAGGTGTTTATTATTCCTAGTTTACATTAACGATCTCCCCAAAATTATGACGGAATCGTGCGTACTGTTCGCCGATGACATCTCGGTAATGGCTTCCTGTAATGACTCACCTACATGACAATTTAAATACTATTATGTTAACTATAGTATTTAAATTGTCATGTAGGTGAGTGACTATTATGTTAACTATCGTCTGTATGGTGTCGGACGTAAAGAATAGCACCATCCCATATCTTCCCGTGGGTGTCGTAAGAGGCGACTAAGGGACTTGCCAGAGAATGGGCAGCAGCGTTCTCTGTGTTTTTGTAGCAACCGTACTGCGATCGCCAACCCGCCTGCCAAGCGTGGCGATTATGGCAAACCCCCCCCCTTCTTGGGGGAGGCCTATGTCCAGCAGTGGACTTCTTTTGGCTGAAATGATGATGTTAACTATACAAAATTGGATGAATGACCATAACAGACTTAGAAATCAACTTCTTTAACTTCTCTTAAACCAAAATTATGCAATTTAGGCCCTATCAAAAGATATAAATTCTGATTTTATTGACATAATGTTATTATTATCTCTTTATTCATTTTCTGTACATTTATCCTTTACGTTTTTAAATATTTTTACAAAACAACATATAAAAAAACATTTAAAAATATAATATTATTAATTATTATTGTATTCGACTCGACATTTTTATTTTATTATTTGTGACATTGATTACTTACTTATTTAAACGAATTCAATATTATCTAATTGTTACGAATGAATTAATTAATTTTTACTATTGGTTTTTTGAATGCTACTATTATACTTTATGAAATTGTTGTGCTCGATTATTATTTAAGATCTTGTAAAACACATGTGAAATGCAATAAATGATTGAATGAATTGAATTGAATAAACAGGAATTCCCTTTCGTATTTCAGCAAAGGAGGTCACCACAGGGGCGTTAACCTGTTAACGACCCTTTTACATAATTATTAGCTTCAAGTTTTAAAGTAAAATTTTTATATTATCGTTAGTGAAAAAACAATGGAATTATTTGTTTCGGTTAAAGAAAAATTGTATAATAATATGTATAAATAAAGGTCGATTCGCTCGAGGAGCTCGTGGCTAAATAATAACAGACGCACTGGTCGATCTTTAAGGTTAAGCCATGCTTGCCGAGGTTGGTCCATAGATGGGTGACAATAATTACGTACCGAGTTTCCTCCGTGCCTCGGAAAGCACCTTAAGCCGTTGTCCTCGTCATTTGTAGATTTTAGTCGTTGTAGTGAGAAGCCAAAAGACTGACATCTGACATCCAGTATGACCAAGGGCTATCATATTACCCAGTTAATGGAATGTGGAGATCAGATAAGCAGACGCTTCATGTAAAATACTGGTACTGGAAGCCGACCCCAAGATAGTTTGGGAAAGGGCTAGGCAGATGATGATGATAAATAAAGGTCGATTCTTGTCATCATTTTTAAATTAAAGAATTAGTTCCAGATCTTGGACTTTCATTAGTTAGTAAATAAAGTATGTAAGTACATATTTTTGACTCATAGTCCTCTGCTCTGTAATGAGAAGGGATGAAAAGCATGTGACTAAAAGAAAGATGGATGCAAATGGTGATAGTGGAGAGGGAGGCCAAATTAACGATGGATTGATTATGTGAGGAGTGATATGAAAGGGAAAGGAGTAAATTGATGCCGTGACGTCTGACAGGGACGAGAAGAAATATTTGTTGGGCTGACACCAAGTAACAAGCTAGTAGGTCAAGGGCAGGAAGATGATGATACATCCTTTGCCGAAAAAGAATTTTCCCGTTTTCTACTTTTAAATAAATATTGACCGATTATATTATCGACAAACGAATCCTTCGTATTTCCTAATTGATACGGTACATAATGCCTAAATCACAATGTACATAACTAATCACAATATACTTATTTGTATATAATGTTTGCTCTTGGTAGATCATTCGAATTTACAACTTGTTAGAGGGGGATTATTTGATGATTCATAATTCAAGCTTGGAAGTAGGAACATATGGAAGAAAAAAATCACGTCCGGTATTTCTTGTTTGAATAACTTCTGAAAGTTGAGAAGCTGGAGGAGCTCGTGGCTAAATAGTAACAGCCACCCAGGTCGATCTTTAAGGTTAAGCCGTGCTTGCCGAGGTCGGTTTGTGGATGGGTGACCATAATTACATATCGGGTTTCACGTCAAGCCGTTGGTCCCGGCTGTCATTTGTAGATCTTTGACAGTCGTTACGAGAAGTCAGAAGCCAAAAGTCTGACATCCAGTCTTACCAAAAAGTATCGTATTAACCAGTTACTGGGTTGTGGAGATCTGATAGGCAGTCGCTTCATGTGAAATACTGGTACTCAGCTGCATCCACTTAGACTGGAAGCCGCTCCCAAGATAGTTTGGGAAAAGCAGATGATATAAATATTCGGAAAACCGGCCGGCAGTTTGCTGATCAAAATCAATATTTGGTCTGGACATAATCATGACATGACAGCTAATGATGAGAATAATGATGATTCTCCTTATCATCATTATTCTCCATCTGCGTGATGCCAGTGTGAATAAATTATCATTCCGTATCACAATTAATTTGGGATCAGCGCAGTTTAATAACACTTTCCACACATACCTATTAGCCTTAATATCAGAAATTACTCACTTACTTACTTACGCTCTGTATGGTGTCGGACGTAAAGAATAGCACCATCCCATATCATCCCGTTGGTGTCGTAAGAGGCGACTAAGGGACGTGCCAGAGAATAGGCAGCAGCGTTCTGTGTTTTTGTGACAACGGTACTGCGATCGCCAACCCGCCTGCCAAACGTGGCGAATATGGCAAAACCTCCCATGTTATGTCAATGTGGCGAAACTTGGAGGAGGCCTATGTCCAGCAGTGGACGTCTTTCGGCTGAAATGAATGAATGAATGAACTCACTTACTAGCCATATCATCTTTCACACAGTCCACAATGAGAATTTCATTTAACGAGTCCAGAACCCTGACGGCAATGATACATTTCATTGTACAATAATAACTAACCGATACCGCCATCTATCGGCATTTAAAGTATCTACGGCTAATCTGAACCCAATGACGTCACATGAAGAAGTTCTGACGCACGTATTAAAATATATTTTTATATAATTATCTATATATTTATTACCCGACGAGTGTTGTGTTCGACCTGTATGTGTGTATGTGGGTAAGTATGTCCGTTTCTATGTTCCCTCGTAACTCCTAAACGGATGAACGGATTTCGATAAATAATACGTCGTTAGGTTCATCTTAGTGTCGCGAGTGTCACTGGCTACATGATAAAAAAACAACAAGTAAAAAGGCGAATTTCAGGTGCCATATCGTGAAGTTCGTTTATTTTTTGCTTCCGATACCATCGAGTTGGGTATAAAAGTGAAGGGTTTTAAATGGTGATTACAAAAATATATTATTCACAAAATATAATTATGTTTATAAGCAAAAGCCCAATAATATCGGTGAGTTAAATTATTATTAATTTATTATGATATTTTGAGTACCGTGACTCAGTAATTTCTAGTATTAGTAGTGGAAGTGCCTGGCTACTTATCTCCTTTGCAGACTGTACATACGGAGATCCCATGATGCGTCATATGATCTTGATTGCGTTTTTTCTCAGAAACTACTGAGTTTATTCTGTTGCCTATTATTGATAATGTTTGATAGTTCTTAGAAGTTGGTTACGTAGTAACCACATAAGCGTGTAATTGGCCGATTATCCTTTGGCAAAAACTCGACAATAGATTTTAAAGCAAAAACTGAAAAAAAATAAAGTAAAAACAGTAGTTTATTTACCTTGGTTATTGTCACGTGTAGGATAATTTGTTTTTCATAAACATCTGTAATTTATTACATCTCAGTTTTATAAAGCCGGATACTAAAGATGTATTGTAGTTAGTATTAAATCAAAGACAAAATAAATTAACGATATAATGCCATACAACACTGTTAATATCTACCTGCTTGCAAAATGTCACTCACCTGTATGACCTCTCTGAAAAGTGTTTGACCTGTATCGCATCGAACAGAAACAGGTCAAACAACTCTTATTCCGAGGCAAAAACTTCAATAAGGCCTATCACAGGCATAATTTATTTAAATGCATGTATAGTTTGCTCCGTCACTGCAAATGGTAAACAATATTTTTATGACCTTTATTCAGTTTTACTTCTCGTTAAACTCGGACTATGGAGTAAGAAGAGAATGGAGAAAACCTTAATAATAACATAAGACATAATACCCAAAAGTTTCAAGTGTCACATTTTGACAGTTACGGCAGGATGAGTTATTAGTCATCCTCATCATCATCCTGCCTGCTTCCTGTCACTGCTGGACATAGGCCTCCCCCAAGTGTCACCACATTGACCGGTCCCGTGCGACTCCCATCCAGCGGATCCCCGCCACCTTCACCAGGTCATCTGTCCTCTCAGTGGGAGGCCTTACAACGCATCGTCTTCCAGTTCGCGGTCGCCATTCCAGAACCTTCGGCCATCCGTTCTGCGGGCAATGTTCCCTGCCCACTGACACTTAAGTTTGGCAATTGTTCGGGCTACGTCGGTAACCTTTGGTTCTCTCTTGGAGTTCGGCGGTTGGTTGGGTGGTTGGCGGTTAGTGGCTAAAACTGAGAAATTCTTAATGGAAAATCCCAAAAATATTTTGTTCCCAGAATCCAATTCACAGTCGCGCTAACAATCACTCGACCATTGAGGCAGTCAACATCTTCATCTTCATCAGTAACGCAGTATAGTCTGCTTAAAATTACTCGGATGCCTTAATCTGTAGTAAGAAGCTCTAACCTAGCAACCAGTCCTACCAATGAGTATCGTGTTTCCCGTCATCATCATTATCAGCCTAGATAATGTTCCCACTGCTGGGACAGGCCTCCTCTCTATGAGAGGGAGTGGGCTGTAATCCACCATGCGAGCCCAGTGCGGGTTGGTAGATGTCACATGTCTTCGAATTTTTAGTTCTAGAACATGCCGGTTTCCTCACGATGTTTTCCTTCACCGTTAAAAACCGTGTAAAATGAATTACTAAAATAAATTATCATTCAACAATTTAACAATTACCTACATTAATAAATACCTAGGATTATCTACCATTATTGAGTTTTTTAAATGATAATATTATTTTCTTCGAACTATTTGTGGCCAATACTGGAATGGAATTTACTTAATTACGGTATCATACAGTTGACGAACTTTGTAGGAGTAACATACTCATTACCTAGTAATAGAGAAGTGTTAAAAAAGAAGACACGTTCGGGTGGGACCCCTAATAAATAGGGATATGGGCAAGAGAATGATGATGATGAAGATCTTATGCAAGCGGTTAGAGTACGTCATGAGTACGCTTCGAATCGTCTAGATTCACGATGTTGTACAACACGGACTCTGAGACGAACCGGAGCCTGGAAATCTCTGACCTTGGTCAGACTTTACCGCCCATTTACGACCAAAGACGGTGCGACTTCTGACGTGACACGCGCGTGTGTCATTTGTTTTCTGAGCATAACTACCGTCCTGTAGCGGTGACTGTTGGCAACCACTTCTTTCATTAATTTTTAACTGTCGCAACACGCGTGTTTTTGTAATGACTCCGGGCTGTCTCGATTCATGTCGACACGGACACAGAGACAGACAGGAGCCCAGATGGATGACCTGGATCCACGTGATGAGGCCTTAAACATCGTAACGCCCCTTTCAGCAACTCATTTTATTTTGCCCGTAGATGAACGGATCCGATGCGGGCCGTAAAGATTCACGATGTTGTACTTACAACACGAACTCTGAGACAAACCGGAACCCGGAAAGCTCTGACCTGAATCCGTGTGGTGCCTTAATCACTGTGAAGTGAATGTGCGTAACAAAAGAAATACGCAATGTTTAAAAAAAAAACTTTTGTTACTTTTACAAATGGTGATGCAAAATGTAGTTTAATTCGCTTTTAGGCGCTTCAGGCTCTACACAATGACTTGATTTGTTATAACATCACGTCTATAATTCCCAAACGGCTAGGTAGAAGTGAATGTAATACGTTCTGTGTGTCTGTTACTGAGAAATTTCTGTTATGATCAGCAGTTGCTTTTGCGACAAGAAAATCAACGTGGCCGAACATTCATGAAAACAAACCCGAGTAGTTGCAAAGCTTCATGTAATTACTTCTTTTTTTACGATTATGGCCAAAAAAGCAAAGGGTGCGCAGTTGCACAAGGTATAAACGGACCCTTGACAAAGCTGTCAACCAAAGATTCTATACATCATAAGGATCTCTACGAAAACATTATTCCTGGGAAACGATTTTCTTTTTGGGGTAAAAAATCATGTTTCAAGGTAGGACTCAACGTAACGCACTCAAAACGTTGTGAATAAAAATAAAATCATCAAAATACATATACTCCAGTCTAATTAGACCAAAAAATAGGAGTGAAGGTACAAAAATTCGTACCCAGCGCAAAAATGGTAGGATCGTTTAGAACACTATCATAAATGAAATCTAAAAAGTACTTATCAAAGGTCACAAAAACGGGTGTTTCGCGATTTTCAGCAATACGACAAGTTTTATTATAAAATTAGTTCAGACAAAAATTTTAGATCAGTTAATTAGTTTCTATAAAAGATTTTTATTTTTTGTTTTTTTTTTTTTATTGTCTTTTTCTTCCTTTTGTAGTAAGCAACGACTTATTGTCCGGCCACGCTGTCCTCCCACAGTTATGTACTAACGCTGTAACACTCAAATATTGTAAAACCAAATGTTTATCGAAAAATGGTTTGCTGTAAGAAAACCCAATTCTGGGTTAAGCTCGCCGTTGTACATAAGTTTTTATATTGCAATTTGTGTGTATATTTTTCTATTTTTTTTTGTGTGCAATAAAGAATAAGAGAATAAGAGATTTTAAAAGAGTAACCATGGAATTTCTTGCCGGTTCTTCTCCATAGGAAACGACCAACCAGAACAGTGCATCTTTTGTCGACGTTTTATAAGTGCCCATATAGGCCTATGTAAAATTTAAATATTTTGATTTGATTTGAATACTTTTTTCCTAAGAGCCACCGTTTCTGAGATATAACGATTCAAAAAGTTGGAAGAGTTGTAAGCGTCATAATACTGCATCAATGCTGTTTCAATTTTTATTATCATTACATCAGCATCATAATTAGCTGGTTTTACCAATATATTTTCAGCAGTAAGCTTTTTTTTCAACGTTGAAATGAAACGAGATTTGTTGTGAATATTTGCAAGAAATTGCAGCTATTGCTCAAGGTTACACAGGCATCTTTAATGAGGGACTGGGTTTCTTTTTACCTGACATTCTTATATGTATAACATTTTATATTTGTAAGTTGCGCTGACCGATAGAATAATATTTTTTCTTGTTTTACAGCTTTAGTGATGTATACAAAGTGTTGTTTTGCATCCTCGCCAAAATTCAGGATGTTGTCACAAAAGACATAAAAATCAAACGGGTGGTACACAGTTACCGATTTCTGTTAATAAGAAAAATATAAAAATTACCTACTTATTTTGTTATTGATTCGGGACGAGTATCATAAGCATGGTTACCTCCTTGAATTTCACGAGAATGCAAAACGACACCTTGTATACGTGGTGTACCTACTTATATATATTATGACGATTACAACTCTTCGAACTTTTTGAATGGTTATAACAAACAATAACAACAACATTATCCTTTATTATCAGGCAATGAGGGCCCATCATAAATCACAATACATTTTTATAAGTATAAAAACAATAACTATAAACTAATAAATACTATAGACAAACATAACTTAATAACTACTGCATACGAAGTGACGGCGTCGTGTTACACTGTGAGGTGTCACGTAGCTGCGGAAACGCCGATACAGCACACATTTCGGCCAAAACTCTTCCTTGAGGAAGGTCACCAAACCACCAGGTCACCACGTTATATCTCAGAAACGGTGGCTCTTAGTAAAAAAGTATTTAGACAACTTTTATAGATAATTACCTGATTTACAATTTTTGGTCGAACTAATTCTATGGTAGAACTTACAGTTTTGTTGAAAATCGCGAAACACCCGTTTTTGTGACCTTTGACCCCGAGTAAATTTATTTTTCAGGTATCGGATCGATGAGGACTTTTTATGTTTCATTTATAATGGTGTTTTGAACAATCCTACCAACTTTCAGATGGGTGCGAATGTTTGTGCCATTTCGTTTGTCTAAATTGACCGGACTAGTACTTAAAAAATAGGAACCCCAGCATAGACTTTAAAAAGACTTTTTGTAATGGCATAGATTATTGCCAGGTACTGTAACAAACTTGCTTATTCCTTGATAAGTGAGGAGGAAAAGAGCTAATTTGTACATTAAATTATTAAAAAAGGGAAAAATTAATATATTATTGATGAGTTGTGAATACAATTAATTATTTTAAAAAAAACCACTTAACACGCACACTTAACGTCTCTAAAGGCAAACTCGATAGCAGAGGATGACGATTCAGGACCGCAGGATAGTTCTCGATGAACAGCAGCTACAGACAGGATTACAACTCCCGTAGATTCAGCAGTAGATCCAAGGCAGCCTCCGAAATAGTATTAAAGGTCCCAGGAGACCGTAGTGAGATCTCCTGGGCAGTGACCAAGTCTGTCAGATTAAGGAATAAGCCTGACTGTGCTTTATTTCCTCTCTCCAGTGTCGTCCGAAAAGACCTCTGACTCCACTTAGTTATATGCTAGTAATCACTTCAATCTCTGCCCCCACTCTGATCCTCCGTTTCTCGTCAATCCTTTTCCAATTTATTTCTTTTCAGATTCAAATTGTTGCGCTCGCAACTTGCCAGTATTCAAAACAGCCAGCAACTATCGGTCTAAAACCTTACTTATAATATTTTTATAAATATATCATAGAATATCTTTACACAGCAAATATTCGTAATTATTTATAAAATACAACAATTGAACTCACGTATTGGTGATAATTATTTTAGTAATATAAAATCTAAATGAAACCTTCATAGAGAATTTGGCTGGTAACAATTAAAATTAAAAGTAAATGACAGCTGACAAGTTTGATGTAAAAAATGTCATAACAAGAAAAATATTTATAAAAAGAAAACGATTGATAAAATGATAATGAAAAACCAATAAAAGTATGAATATGGATGATAAGTGTGAGTATAAAGTGTCTGTAGTAAGCCAATACTATAGCACCCAGTGCGGGTATTCCATTCCCATTCCTGGACAGCATTTGGACCAAACTTGAGCAATCTCCTTTATAACATCTAAGATCAGATAAGTTAGGATAATCATTGATTTGCTCAAACATCAGTACCTACACCACAAAAATGTCAGCAAAAAAGAGATGTTGAAAACACAATAAATATAAAAGAGACCTAAAACTTGTATTAAAAAAAAAACTTAAAACTTTGACCGTCAATATCTCCGTAACAAGTTGGTTCCCGCGTATAATATAGACAAAAAAAAGATCGCAATGACGGGGAGGATGTGAACCTTTCAGCTTCGTAAAGCTTTAAACCTAATTATGCACTAATTGGTTTTAAGGAAAATAGGCACACAAAACTAAGCCTTTATAAAAAAATCGGCCAAGTGTGAGTCGGACTCGCACATGAAGGGTTCCATACTATTACTTATAAAAATCACTTTTTTGATGAGTTAGACATTTATTTCATTCTATTTTTGGTATTTGTTATAACGGCAACAGAAATACATAATCTGTAGAAATTTCAACTGGCTAACTATCACGGTTCATGAGATACAGCCTGGTGACAGACGGACGGACGGACAGACGGAGGGACGCACAGCGAAGTCTCAGTAATAGGGTCCCGTTTGACCCTTTGGGTACGGAACCCTAAAAAACAAAGAAGAAGAAATAAAAATGCAGTGACATCAATGGAAAAAAGAACCATAAAAAAGGCATCGATTCTGTATAATAATTAAAGTGTAGGACTAGGTACCTTCGCAGCTTTAACAAGTCAATGAATTTCCAATTTAAAAATATTTGTATATTTTTTATTTTTTATATCGGTTCTGTTTATAAGATTGTTTGTTGTCATTTTGTAAAACACATTAACAAACTGCTGATAAAATTTCGGACCAGACTGTATTTACAGTCACGAGCAATTAAATGTAAACACTTAGGAAAACACATTCATTTCTTTTTTTATTTAACGAAAAAATATTACGATACACTGGAGTATTTATATTAAAAATGTATAACCGTGAAAACACTTAAAGTGCCATTAGAATATTCTTTAATGAATTTATGTATAAACTAACGTCTGTGAGCAGTCTACTATAAACTTTGCATTAAATATCTAAAACTATTGAATATCTAGAAATACATAAAGTAAAGGGACATTGGTGTGTATACCGTAGGATAGTTTCAAAAGCATTACAACTTAAAACCACACAATTAAGAAAATAACAAACACGTTCAAACAACAACAATTAACGACTTATTAAACAAGATATTTGTCGTAGAAACACAATACCTAAAGATTTTTCTATCGATTTTTCGATATTTCTGCAACTTGTACCGGTCATAAGTGACGTGACACTTGTCACAATACCATGACACAGACAGACTTGTAACAATTAAAATTATATAAAACAAGACGGTGAACTCCGATTCCAAATATAAAGAATCTTTTTCAGAAAGTCACTTTTTAATTTGAACACGATTTGTTTGTAATTTAGATGCTTTTGATAATGTGGTTGTTTACTTTGTTTTTCTTACTTGTAACTTACGCTAACAACAGGTAATAAAAATCTGGTTTCGAAATGAGCTTCATCAGGATATTGCAAGAAAAGATTCAAGATCTGAGATTCCTATACCTGGTAGAATATCGCATTCGAATTTCAAGATAACCTCAAATTCATTGTACCTTAAGCTTTGTACTGAATTTCGAGTTTCAGTTGTTTCGTCTACCATTTGCAGAGCTATCCATTTGAAATAAACCTAAAGACTTCCCTGCAAAGAGGAAGGACTTTATTAAACAAGTGACACAAATGTTGACACTAGTGCTGTAACTATTTTGAACAAAAAGTATCAAAAGTGTTATTAATGATTGGAAAACTATACTAAAAATTTGATAATAAAGGACATATTTGTGCTGTTTCTGAACTACCAGGAAAGCCACACATGCGCAGAAGGAACTAAAGCTAAACATTGCTCGTGACTGTAGGTACAATTATGTACACAATAGTACTCATTACGGGTTAAGCCAGACAATACATAATTTTGTCCGTTTTCACTATAGCTATGCGTAACCAAATATAATGCCCAAGACGCAATAAATTCCCAAAAACGATATCGAACGCCCTTATCACTTTACCAGTAAATCGTTTGCCTTAATAACTGCAGTCCATAACAATGCTATCAATGTTAAAACAATGGTATCAGTGAAACAATGGTATCAATAGAAGAACTTAGCCGCTGAGCAGATTTGAATGAAATTTGCATACAAATAGCTCAGGCTAAAAAAACATGTCCCATGTCTGGATTTGTGACCTTTTGAGGGCAATAGATTTGCCCCCTATTACATGGGACTTCAACATAACTGGTGAAATGTGGCGTAAACTCCGGGGATAACTTGCATGATAATATGTTATGTTAATACTCTAGCTAGAGAGCAGCGGTGGCCCAGTGGTGGCAGCCCCGACTTACGAGCAGTAAACCGTGAGTTCGAACCCAGGCTGGCGCTTTACTTTGTGTAATTTATTTCATCACCGCTCCTCGCAAAAACGGTGAAGGAAAACATCGTGAGGAAACCGGCGTGGATTAAGGCCTACTCCCTCTCATAAAGAAGAGGCCTATGTCCCAGCAGTGGGAACATTATAGGCTGATGATGATAGCTAGCTGACCCGCGCAACTTCGTCTGCGTCACATAAAAGAGAGGGAGGAGATTTTCCCCGTTTTTGCAATATTTTTCATTGATGCTCCGCTCCTATTGGTCGACGCGTGGTGTAGGTAAAGCCTATGGCATTGCTCGATAAATGGGCCTTCGACATTAAACATTTAAAATTTTTCAATTCGTACCAGTTGTTCCCGAAATAAGCGCATGAAACAGAAAAAAAACTCTTCAGCATGATTATTGTCACATTAGTATAAATGTGAAAATAATCATATGCCATGACGAGCCTATGATAGTAATTAAGTTGGATTCATGCAATTTCAGGCTGAAGTATTTTGCATTAAATAAGTTAAGATAGACTTATAAACGTTGTTTGATTTTTTTGACGTTTAAACATCGCTTACCTACGAGAATAAGCAGGCGTTTATAAAAAGACGAGAATGGTTATCGTTACTTCTAGTTTGAGTTAATTCGAGATAAAGGAAAATATGCGTTTGGTTTAAAAAAATAAGCACCATTTCATTTTAGACTTTAACTTGTTTTTCTACAAAATTTATGTTGTTTAGTCCTAATTCTATTACTACAGATGTTACGTCACATTAGCATATAAAATATTTGCTTCGATTGTTTGAACTGTACTCTTTGTCGTTGTTATTGACGAATCCTACTAGTTTTGATATCATCATTCATCATTTCAGCCGAAAAGACGTCCACTGCTGGATATAGGCCTCCCCCAACGCCATATTGACATAAGGGGGGTTTTGCCATAATGGCCACGCTTGGCAGGCGGGTTGGCGATCGCAGTACGGTTGTTACACAAGCACAGAGAACGCTGCTGCCCATTCTCTGGCAAGTCCCTTAGTCGCCTCTTACGACACCCACGGGAAGATATGGGATGGTGCTATTCTTTACGTCCGACACCATACAGAACGAGCTTTGATAAGTTGAAAGTAATTCTAGACAACTGCAATTCACCACGAATTTCAGCCAATATTTTTTTCTATTTGCAGTTAATTCACTGACAATTTATTTAGATTTAATTTACTAAAAATAGAATTTTAAATTAAATTCACTTAAATCTGAAATTACGAATGACTTCGTCAATGATAAACAACTATCTTTTTTAGGGTTCCGTAGCCGAATGGCAAAAAACGGAACCCTTGATTCGTCATGTCTGTCTGTCTGTCCGTCCGTATGTCACAGCCACTTTTTTCCTAAAGTATAAGAACTGTACTGTTGAAACTTGGTAAGTAGATGTATTATGTGAACCGCATTAAGATTTTCACACAAAAATAGAAAAAAACATTTTGGGGGTTCCCCATACTTAGAACTGAAAACCAAAAATTTTTTTTTCATTATACCCATACGTGTGGGGTATCTATGGATAGGTCTTCAAAAATAATATTGAGGTTTCTAATTTCATTTTTTTCTAAACTGAATAGTTTGTGCTAAAGCCACTTCCAAAGTGGTAAAATGTTTGTCCCCCCCCTCTAATTTCTAAAGTAAGAGGAGGAAAATTCTGAAAATACTTAGGATTGTAGAACGTAAAAAAAACTACCAACGAAAATTGATTTCAATAAGATATGATTTTCAGTTTTTGAGATATGGGACTTTTTCATCAAACTGCAGCAGTAACTTTGTTTTTCATGAACATACTATGAAAAACAAATTAAGTTTTGCGGTTGAGTGGAAGTTTACTAACTAATACTACTAAGTAATGAATGACAGTTGAAAATATTGTTATTTTATTTTTTCGGGCTATGGAACCCTGTGTGCGAGTATGACTCGCACTTGGCCAGTTTTTATGATATGTGTAATGACGTCTGTTAACCCACGTAAGAATTTTGTTACTATTGTAGTTTCACCCTAGACCTGTTTTTTCTGAGACACCTTCTCACCCTACGGGACCGAAACGTGGTCGCTCACAATGGGCCTCATCAGAAGGCTTGAAGTCACCCAAAGGGCAATGGAGAGGGCTATGCTTGGAGTTTCCTTGCATGGTCAAATCAGGAATGAGGACATCCGCAAGAGAACCAAGGTTACCGACGTAGCCCGAAGAATTGCCAAACTTAACTGGCAGTATGCAGTGGACCTTGCTCGCAGAACGGATGGCCGATGGGGCCGAAAAGTTCTGGAATGGCGACCGCGAACCGGGAGACGATGCGTTGGAAGGCCTCCCACTAGATGGACCGATGACCTGGTGAATGTTGCAGGGATCCGCTGGATGCGAGTCGCACGGGACCGGTCAATTTGGCGCCACTTGGGGGAGGCCTATGTCCAGCAGTGGACGTCTTTCGGCTGAAATGATGTGGATGGTGACCTTCTTACCCTTGTTCCATTTTCCTTAGGGTCGTAGTGCAACTCATTTGTTCTTTCCATACTTTTATTTCACATCACTCCCCATACAATCCATTTTTCTTTTCTTTGGCCTTGTTCTATAATTATATAATATTATACTAGCTGTCCGGCGCAACTTCGTTTGCGTCACATTTTCCCCGTTTTCGCAACATTTTTCATTGCTGCTCCACTCCTATTAGTATATCTAAATGGGCTATCTGACACTGAAAGAATTTTTCAAATCGGACCAGTAGTTTCGGAGCCTATTCAATGCAAACAAACAATCAAATCTTTCCTCTTTATAATATTAGTTTAGAAAAAGATTCCTAATATTTGTAATTTTGGATGTAGGAGATAATTTACAAAACGACTTATCTAATTGTCAAAAACTGTCACTGATTCAAAAACTATTTTCAAGTGCTTTATGATATAAATACATATTTCTTCGATGTAAAAGAAGTCGCAGGCAGAAACCAGTCTATTATATTTCTGTACCTCATTAAGTCATGGTTAGCGCGGGGGCAGACGACGACCCCCCGGCAAAAAAGGGATTAGAATATCGAATTGTTTGAATTTAAACAAAATTACATAAATTACACAGTCATGCTAGTTTTAGAAGTAAGTGTTTTTACCTATATGAATCTCAGTTGCCCACACAGTTAGTTACTAAATTATCTACAGTTTTTTACGAAATTATTTTTTATAGGAATACTTACTACGCATACGGGCTATAGCCTAGTGGTGTGAAGGAAAACGGTGCGGAAACCTGGTTGAATGAGAGATATTTCTCGGCATGTAAAGCCAGAGGCTCATAGGCAGCACAAAAACTTACACCTGACTAGGTTCTAGCCACTCTACAAAGAAAGAAAGTGCGGGCCATACAATTTAATTATGGTGACAAATCCTTTAGAATATTTAAAAATACTTATACCATAATTGAGAGTTCAAGTTGTTTTAAACCCTTTTCCAAACATACGCAAAATAAAAATAATTCCTCATTACGATGCATTGAAATTTTAATTAGAATAAGCGTAATTTTATTTTAAATTGCACTATTAACGAATTTATGGCATTATTATGATTATTACACATTATTAGTATTTCTTAATAAATAAATAGTCAGTGGCCCGAAAAAATGACAACCAATCTTACCAAAGGGTATCGCATTACATAATAATAAATGGGTTGTGGAGGTCAGATTGGCAGTCGCTCCATTTAAAATATTGGTATTTCGCTGCACCCGGTAAGGCTGGAAGCGACCCCAATTGCGATGATGAGAAACTATTAATTACACAGATAATAAACTCAATGACGCAAACTAATTACCTTTTTTCAATTTCGACTAGCTATAATTTAAAAAAAAAACACCGTATTTGCCACCACCGATAATTCACATAATGAAATACAAGACCAAAGTAATACTTTTATGCCTCACACCTGTTGATATTTGTTGTGACGAACATATGATTTTAGAACTTTTTTGTTTACTCTGTTCCTGAATAAAAGCGCATTGTTTGATTTTCAGCGTTCAGCTCAGCGTCGAGATATAGATATTTTATTCCATCAGTGAAAAAAATATAAGCGATATTTAAAATTATAATATATTTAGACGATCATTTTAAAAATCGCTTAATGCAAGTGAAAACGGCAGCAAAGGTTGTATTCAATCAAAATCAAAATTTTTTATTTCACATAGGCTTACATCGGTACTTATAAAACGTCGACAAAAAGGTGCTCGGTTCGGGTTGGTCGTTTTCTATGAAGAAGAACCGGCAAGAAACTCCATGGTTACTCTTATAAAATCATTTGGTTTACAATATTTCTATGATACAGCGTTAGTACTTAAGTATGGGAGGACATAAATTGTAGGCCCGACAATAAGTCGTTGCTTACTACAAAACGTAGAACTAACAAGATAAAAAGTTACAGAGGTCCGTCGCGACGTCCCGGTCCATGCCCTCCCCGACCCTCGCTCGAGCCAGCCCGCGATGCTGTGCCAGTAGTTTTAAATCAGCCCCTAAATAATGATATCATTCAGATCCAGCCTGTCCCCATGCAGTCCTCCCCCAGCGACGCCCTAAGCCGAGGCTCGTACCCCACAGGGGGTGCCCTTAGCGTGTAGTCGCTTAGTTTGTAAGTTTTATGCCCTGGCTGGAGGCCTTACTCTTAAGGCACCCACAGGATAGTCCGGTTAAGCAGACGACAACCTCCTAGGTTGAACTGCGAGATGCCATTCCCAAAAAAAAAAAAAAAAAAAAGATAAAAAGTTACCAAGGATCTAGGAATCTAAAAGGCCTACAATGCCCACCTACACCCAATCCCCTGGCTTACAATAAATCAGTAAATAAGAAAAACAGTCTTTACAAAAACAAAAACATAAATAAAAATAAGAAAATATTACAAAATGACTAGATTCTAAGCAAAAGGTGTAATGATTTAAAAACGATTGTAAAACATCTGATTAAAAATAATGGAGAAAAAAACCGGCCAAGTGCGAGTCGGACTCGCGCACAAAGGGTTCCGTTCCATTATTTATAAAAACGAGCCCCCCTTAAATATTAATTTTATTCTGTTTTTAGTATTTGTTGTTATAGCATCAACAGAAATACATAATCTGTGAAAATTTCAACTGGCTAAATATCACGGTTCATGAGATACAGCCTGGTGACAGACGGACGGACGGACAGCGAAGTCTCAGTAATAGGGTCCCGTTTGACCCTTTGGGTACGGAACCCTAAAAAAATAAGATTAAGAATAATTAGAGATATATATTTGCCGTTTATGAGCTACCAGGGAAGCCGCATATGCGAAGGGGCTAAGGCCAAACTTCTCTATCTTCAACGTAGTCCTTAATTTCGTTATATGCTTTTTTAATAAGGACACGTTTGATATAATTTTTAAATTTTCCATTGGTCAGTTTGGACTTTGGCAACTTATTATAAAAGCGATTACTGTTTAAGAAATGACTTGCCAGTTTTAGTTAATCTGAATTTAGGTATTACAAATTCGTGTTTACGGCGTGTATTTATATTTTGAAAGTCACTTCTAATTTTTTCAAGAAAAGGCCTCGGTTTTTGCGGACATATAAAATACATTCTAAAATATAAAGTCCAAGGGGACTTCCAGTAAACTAGCAAAATTTAACTGTTTATATAAAGACTCATTATAAGATATTTGTAAGAATCATGATCATTGCTAGCAGTTAGCATGGCAACTGTTATATTTTTGGCAAAACCCCATAATATGGCGAGCGAAATTACCGGAAACCCTTTGTCAACACAGACAAACATGCGTAACGTTTAACTAAAAAACTCCGCGCAAAATTAAGTGATCGTCCGAATACATTTGCACGACAGTATACACTTAGGTAATGTGGATACCATATTTTTCATCATATTGCAAACAGACTTTGCGGCCGACGGCGGTCAGTTTCGAATAATTTGAAAAGCAATTCGAATATCGTTTTTTTTTTCGTGTGGTATTTTTGGAATAGTGAACTGAGTGTGTTGTTTTCCTGCCAGTGAGTACCTACTTTATTTTTAATTTGATTTTTTTCCGTGTAATTCTCGGGGCAACGTCAATGGTTTTTACAAAAGTCAGGGCTGCTTCCTTCGGGATTACTAGAAATTATTACGGTACATAATAATAATGTCTGCGCTGAAAAACTATCTGTCTATATAACTATCGAACTATTTTATTTTCAGGAAGAGCCACTTTTAGTCCTATTTATTTATTCAAAAATACATTTTAAGCTTACAGCTGTGTTACCAAAACTGTAAATTAATCAGTCAATTTTTTTTAATGTTCCTGAACGGTATTATTATCTGTATTAGAAACTATTAAAAAAAAAACAGTGTTTTTTTACAAGAAACGCCCTATTTATTAAGTAGCTGTCATAAAACGGCGATATCCAAGTGGTTCTTGCTGGAAATAAAATAGATCAATAGTCTAAGACCTGAAGGCAAATCCTGAAATATAAATTGTTTTTATTCCCGTGTTTAAGATGTGACGTAACTATAGTGATTTTTCAGAATTTAATGGTAACATCGTAATATATCATATTTTATCTCAGTCACGTGTGATAAAACTACAATAGGTTCTTGAGCACAAGTGAGTTTGTCATAGATAACACTAACATATACAGTCTAAGCGTAGTTTTTGATCTATATATACATATATTATGTATCTATTCTATACAAATATCAGAAACAGGTAAAATTTGTTTCTAAGTTTGCATGTAGGGAGTTATCTTCGGAACTACTGCTTCGATTCCGAATTTTTTTTAAATAACTTGAAGCCATATTAACCCAGAGTGCTATAGGCTACACTGGAAACGTTCCCGCCGTGGGTTAATTTCAGTACATAACGGGAGCGAAGCTGCGAGCAAAAACTAGTATTGTATTTACCGTTTCGTGACTAACACACTGACAGGCTGGCAACACATTGTAGTTTATGAGCAATGCTTTGAGTTCCTGTTTTCCTGTTAGTATTATCCGGTTGTCTGTATGGTGTCGGACGTAAAGAATAGCACCATCCTATATCTTCCCGTGGGTGTCGTAAGAGGCGACTAAGGGATTTTCCAGAGAATGGGCAGCAGCGTTCTCTGTGTTTTTGCTACAACGGTACCTACTGCGATCGCCAACACGATCATGATTATCCGATAGTAACACAAAATATATAATTATAAGTCCATCCATTCGCGCCTCAGTTGTAATCATTTCCGATTGATTCCGAAAACAATTTCTGAGCCATGATACATAAATGCCATTCTGCATCAGCATCTTTCTACTCTTGTCCTGCGACACTGCTTTTATTCTTCATTTTATCATGATTTATACATTTACATTTCATCAATCCTCATAGCACGTGGCTAAATAATAACTGCCGCACGGGTCGATCTTTAAGGTTAAACTGTGCTTGCCGAGGTTGGTTCATATATGGGTGACCATAATTACATTCCGAGTTTCCTCCGTGCCTCGGAAAGCACGTTAGGCCGTTGGCTGTCATTTGTAAATCTTTAGCAGTCGTTACGAGTAGTCAGAAGCCAAAAATCTGACATCCAGTCTTACCAAGGGGTATCGTATTACCCAGTTACTGGATTGTAGAAGTCAGATTGGCAGTCGCTTCATGTAAAATACTGGTACTCAGCTACAACCGGTTAGACTGGAAGCCGACCCCAAGATAGTTTGGCAAAAGGCTAGGCAGTTGATGATTTCATCATTCCTCGAACAATTATTTATTCTTATATTTACCCTTCCGCTCCCTCTTCATCCGAGATGTATCCCTCAATCATCAATGTCTATCTCATATCATGCGATTCCCTCCTCATCAAACATGTTCATACCAAGACAGACGACTTCCTTTCATTTGTTCTGCAACAGGTGCCAGTTTTCTACCCATAATATACTAATTCCTTACTTTATCAATTCTTGCCACTCCACAAATGCATCTCAACATTCTCATCTTCGCTACATGCAATTTTTTTTCATCCATCTTTTTCACAGCCCAGCGTACCGCTCCATGGCCAAATACCATGATAATATACGTGCACTTTGAATTTTCAACCCTGTGCTCACCACTAATGATTGAAATTCCATCGGTGCAACTGCTTAGAGATACTGAAAACAAGCATTAGGTGACGAATCATTTGCCATTGGCACCATTGTCCTTTGAAGCAGAACACAGTAACTATTATTACAAGATGCAATCGTTATCACTTCGCCGGACGAAAATATTTTAAAGAATTAACTCTTCTACTACTAAGCGCCACCATAATCCCACTGCTGGGTCACAGGCATATAGGCGGTGGGCTAGCACTTTTTGGCAACCTCCCCGACCCTCGTCCCTCCCCGACCCTCGCTCGAGCTAGCCCGCGATGCTGTGCCAGTAGTTTTAAATCAGCCCCTAAATAATGATATCATTCAGATCCAGCCTGTCCCCATGCAGACCTCCCCCAGCGACGCCCTGAGCCGAGGCTCGTACCCCACAGGCGGTGCCCTTAGCGTGTAGTCGCTTAGTTTGTAAGTTTTTATGCCCTGGCTGGAGGCCTTACTCTTAAGGCACCACAGGATAGTCTGGTTAAGCAGACGACAACCTCCTAGGTTGAACTGCGAGATGCAATTCCAAAAAACAAAAAAAACTTTTTGGCAGGTATTGAAGTGATAATTAGCTAGTTTGTTGTTATTTTTCACTGTACAGGTGACCTACCATGACGTCTTAAAACATTATTGTTTTACTCTTATTCTATTGTGGGAAAGAGACGGAGCTATCAAAGGTGTGTAGCGCCATCACTTCTTTAAGGTCATGGTAGGCCAGCTCTACTGATACTTAAGAATGTAGGTGCCAAAAAATAAACACCCTGTTTGGACTGAATTGAGTACGATATAACAATGAAAGCAGTTTGAGTCAATAATTAAACAGGTGAAGTTATGATATAAGATAATTATCAGAGAATATGACATTAAAGAATTATCATGATTAATTATCACCAAAAAAAAAATATCTTGATTATTTAGAACCCTGATTTTTCCTCCTACTGTCTATCCACCAGGCCCTTTTCAACCTTTAACCATTTCCCAAACTCTTAAGTCATAAAGTGGTCTATTATTTATTTGTGCATGTAATAACAATATTAGTTAAGGCCATACAGAGAACTTTATGGCATGAATAATTTTAACACGTATTATTTATTACCTTTATACTTCCACCGACAAAGACTTGTGAAGTAATAAAATATTTGAATAATAATTAGACAGAAAAGTTAATGAAACAAAATGCAAAATAGTTGTTTCCTTTAGAAGTAACATGCAGTTATTAAATTGTGTATCGCACCGCATGATTTGTTGGAAAACACTTTCTCCTGGGATCTGAGAGGTCTACTATTGAGCACCTTAATAAGAAGATTCTTCGCAACCTCCTTTCACACATTTACTTTCATATTAACCACTACACTAGAGCACTTATCCCAATCTTTTGTGTTTTTGGGCATTTCCATCAGTTATTTCTCAGTAGCAGCCACAGAGACTGGATTTGTGCCCGGTTTAGATGGCAATAGGCTAGCCCCATTACATGGGACTTACGGGCGAAATGTGCGTGTACCAGGCGTGCTGTATTGTTAATATGTCACTATAACACTTAGCCAAGCTGAGCTGAGCTGAGCTGAGGTCTGAAACACTCTTGTCTCACACAAATAGTTTCAGAGCTCAGCTTCAACGGTTACCAACCTCGCTTCAACGAACTTCAGCAAGTTTTTCACACACGAAACACATCTATAACGCGTCTTGCCCGGTCCGCTACGCAACTTTGTTCTGGTGAGAGACATAGACTCGTGGCAAAGCATTTCCCATACCTACCTCGCACATCTCTGAGTGACTATCTCCGGTGGATAATTATCCTTAGTATTACAAAGGACTGAAAGGTAGAACAATAAGATTTGTCATAACTCGACTCTACTGCCATTTAAATAATAAATAAATTGCATTTTCAAGTCTGTGGAATTTACTATCGACTTCTCTGTTTCCCGATTATTATAATCTGAATCTCTTCATAGTTCGAGTGACTCGGATACTTGTAGACAAGCGTACTCAACCACAGGCCGCATCATTTCTTCACATCTGGTGGCCTTCCGTGACGTCTTAGGCATCGTCCTAATAGAACGCGAATGCGCGATCATCGCGCGAGTAAGCGATGCGAATGGCAAAAACTGGGTATCCTATCGGGCGAATTGACGACGCGAGCGAGCGAGGGGCGCGGGCACAACGGCCCGCCGACGCAATTATCGCGCAAATTTCAATTAGGACGTCAATTCGAATTCAATATGTTTGATCGCGAGTTCGTACGAACTAAGTTCGTGCGAATAGATTTACAAACATTTGAGTTGCGCGACCGCGTCGTGCGATTGTCAGTTAGGACACCTATTCGAGTTCAATATGTTTAATCGCGCGTTCGTACGAGTAAAATTCGCGCGAACCTACGAAGATCGCGCATTCGCGTTCTATTAGGACGATGCCTTAGAGTCATGACGTCTTATATTATTGTTTTACTCCTTTTCCAGTGTGGGAAAGAGATGGCGCTAGACATCCTGTATAGATCCGTGTCTTTCCTACACTGGAATAAGAGTAAAACAATACTGCTTTAAGACGTCATGGTAGGCTAGCAGTTAAGTTGCGGCCAAACGCAATCCTATTAAGTGTTAAAAAATAAAATAAAGCGATGTTTAACATAAAAAAGTATTTTCATACCTTCACTTAATTATCGTTTAAAAAAGTAACAATGCGTGTAATTTCTAGGAAATTCTTTTAATCAAGTAATTAGCTTTAAATGAAAAGGGACAGCTGACGCGTGACAAGCCTTGTGGCCTTGTGGAACATAATTGAGTATGATTCCCAGAAATACCAAAAAAAAATATACCTGTAATGTAAATTTTTGTTCAGTTTTCCATAGTTCTTTAACTTATTTTAACTTTGCAAGGTATGTACATAAAAAAGCTTTAGTTTTGAAATTTCTTAAAAAGCTCTAAAGGTATTTCAAGACCTTTCGTCTTGAAACACCTTTAGAGCATGATAAATAAACTAAACTTAAGCAAAGCTAGCGAAAGAGGCAATGTTGAATTGTTGCAATTTTTGGTTACAAAAATGTCGTGTCATCTGCGTGTCATTTTTGTATTTTATCATTTTAATACACATATCTAAAATTAATGAATATGGTCCTTTTTCAAGTCCCGGGCCGACTATCTGGCGAATTTAAAAAAAAACAGCGTGTTGTTTATGCGTGAAAATGTGTCAGAAAGTCAGACGGACCGACACATAAAATTACATTCTCATATTTTACAATATTAGTATGGAGCTCAATATAAAAAAATGCGTAGTTGTATAAAAATATGGTAACGACCGATTCCCTCGACACAATGAAGTAATCGACAAACCCCATGTCCAACTACGGCTGTAAAATAAAACAGGGTGTGAACACAAAATACGCGCAGTGTGACTGTTTCATTTAAAACATCAGTCACCGACACAGTTCTCCTCAAACGAGTGGGGCCGCGCCCTTATAGCCCACACTGACCTACATTTCGTCACAACATCACCGTACCGAACCCTAAGCTAAACTCTTTCATACCGCTTCCATCAATAATAAATGAAACAAACTGTTCGTGTCAATACTCTGACAGTAGTCCACAAGTCAGTGAAATTCCTATTGAATGTATTAATTTATTACTGTGACTGAAAGAGTATTTTGTTACAGTTTTTTTGTGCATTTTATGCTTTGTGATAATGTTCTTTATTTTTAAAGGGAGTTAAAAGTTTTAGTTTTTCTTCTAATGTGGATTCTGATCTTCTGCCGGATATAAAATCAGGTAGGTGAATGTGCCTTTTGATTCTTGGACTCTAGTTTTTCTGGACAAGATTTATTTTAGTAAAAGCTTATCCTACCAAATTTTGTGGGTTTTTTAAGAAGATCTTTGTATGCATCTCATTTTTATTTTACTCAAGTATGTAATCAATTTTATATGAGTTTTATATTTGAATCCAGATCAAATTTACAATCTGACACGTTGTAATGTTGTAATGTACCCTAACGTTCGATATTTTTATTATAATTCGGTTCACAAGTGGTCATAATTAGTATCTTTGTTGTCACTGCCTTAAACTGATGTTTTCATTGAAGATTTTTTGTATAATGTTGAATGGAGTATTATAGACAAATGTTAGACCAAAATATTTGAATTTAAGCTTCTAACTATTGTTGTTATTATTATAACAACTGTATCATCATCATCACTTCAGCCCGAAAGACGTCCACTGCTGGACATGGGCCTCTCCCAAGAAGGGGGGTTTTGCCATAATCGCCACGCTTGGCAGGCGGGTTGGCGATCGCAGTACGGTTGTTACGAAAGCACAGAGAACGCTGCTGCCCATTCTCTGGCAAATCCCTTAGTCGCCTCTTACGACACCCACGGGAAGATATGGGATGATGCTATTCTTTACGTCCGACACCACACAGACGACTGTATGTAACAACTGTATTGTTGTTGTAAACTATTTGATTGAATTTAATAAAAGATGTTAAGACATTACGTCATAAGAAGTATACTTGGTGTGTGTTATTTAATTTTTATAACAATTAACAACTTTATTTTTTTGGATTTAATATCTTCAACTAGCCCAACATATGGGCAAGGGAGCCAATCTCTCCTCTCCCTACATCCTTCCAACGGAAGTGCAATTTAACTTCATGAGTTCAATAGTTAATGCTTGTGTGTGTGAAGTGATGAAAATAGTTGTGTATAATGTTAGTCTGTTTACAAAGTAATTTACTGCAAATAAATCATTTTGACTTTGACTTTGGTAAAGTGTTTCAAAACATTGCATGTCGTCTAATATGGATTCCATCTTTCATGTTTTGTTTAAAAAACGTTTAAGATACGGCAACATTTCCGGTTGTTATAAACCGAGCGCTGAAATTGTTATAAAACGTATGATGAGTAACTTTTTAATTGCGTTCTTAGTGCATCATAAGTGTTCTATTTAGAAAAAAAATACGTGTTCCACAACTCGAAGAAAATTTTTGAAAATATTTTTTTATTTCTGGTCCTCTGGTAAACTTACGAGAAATATCGATTTCTCGCGCTAGGGAGCGCCATAGCGTAGATATTATTTCGAAAGGATGACACATAGTGTTAACTCGAAAAGTACTACAAATAAAACTCGACAACTTTTTATGAAAAAGATAAAAATGCTACAATTGCAATATTTGCAGAACGAAATCTGGTGAAAGATAACAAAGGAGTCTAGTGGGCTGAAGATAAAACAGCTTATCTTAAGTAAATGTTACCTACTCGTCAATCATTTTAGAAGTATGTTAGTCTAACAGAGTTACTTTAACCTTGTCTGGTTCTTTATAAACCACAGACTATCCTAAACCTGCTGTTAGAACTGTAACAAATTACCAGTAGATCCAGTTGCTACGCCATATTGTTTTAGGATGTGGTGCCATAAACAAATATAAATTTGTGTGGCCGGTGTTTCGATTTTGGGGGCCAATAAATTATAATTCAACCTAATTTTAAACACAAAATTAAATACTGACCAACTGTTGCCATACGCCATAACCTCTAAGTTGATCAGTATAAAATTTGATAAACATTTAGACTCATTTATACATACCTATTAAAAATCCGACAAGTGCAAGTTGGACTCGCCGACCGAGAATTCCGAACAAATTTGTATTTTGTAATGACTAAATTTTGTATGATTTAATTACAAATGTATAGTTTCAGACTTTTCCCTGTACTTGTAGTATAAGACAATATTACTTGCCAAATTTCATAGTTCTAGGTCAACGGAAAGTTACATTACCATACATTTTAATTCCCTTGAGAGTGTTTTTCTGCGGCATAAACGGCCGTATCTTTTTTTTACGTTACCTTAGAAGTTTAATTTTTTAACAGCTTCAAGGGTTCTGTAAACTTGAGTATATGGTTTTATTTTCAACTCGATACTTCCACGTTCTTGAGATAAAGGGCCTTGATAAGGGTTCCGTTTTTTCATTTTTAGGTACGGAACCCTAAAAAGATAGCGTAAACGAAGCCGTGGGCTAGTTTACCATAAATCTATTCCTAAGTTCCTATGATTATCTTAAAATAATAGTCCTTCAGACCGTTTTCGGTCACGGCGGTCAATCTTAGCGGAGATATGTCTTCGGCGCGGGATATTTTAAAGTGTCCATCTTGTATTTTCAAACACAAACCTTTGAAAAAACTGAAACTCAATATTGCCTCACGAATGTTAGTAGAAAATTTGTTTTGTCAAGATGGTAGATAAGGTACACTTTCAGTGAATTATTTTATCTTATGTAGCGTCTTTACACAGCAAATAAGTTACTATCTAACCGCCTTTCATATTGAAAACTGATAACAAGATTGTTATAACGTACCGCGGTAATCGTGAAAGGTTGTGTGTGCTTCCATAATATTCATTGTTATAATTAAAATGTTATTAGTGTAGAAAAAGCTATTTAAACTTCTTCATTGTGATTAAAGCAAGCATTGATGTACCTACCATCACAGTTGCTCAAGGCATTAAAGACTTTGGAGATTGCTAAGTAATTACGGATCCTCACGATATTTTGCGTTCAGTGTCAGCTGATGTGTAAAAGTATATACAATAAATACCTAATCTAGTTAAATAACTCACTTACATGTCATGTTTTGACTACAAAGAACGTGCCTCCGGTCGAGCACAAACGCTCTTGTGTCTTCTAAACAGTGTTGTGGAAATATTATTAATTGAATTGTGCTCGTTCTCAAGTCGTTGTTAAAACAATAGCTAACGATTACGGATTCTTATGTAGTTGAAAAAATAAAGATTCGATTTATAGTTAAATACTTAATCGTTCGAGAGATTTGCGTGCTGATACTGGTAAGATAACATTTACTAATATTTTATTACTATTGTATTGTATCAAGGTTGAATGTATCGGTGCTATTACCAACTGAGCTAAAGAGTTTTAAATCTTGGCAAAAAGAGTACGTAAGGAAAGTAACGGTGGCGCTCTGTGGTTTATGCCTACACCCGACGCTTACAACCCTAATCTCGTCAAAGTTAGAGTAAACAGGCTTCTTCTGGGTAAGCTCGTATCATCGTCGACTTTGTCTCTGTCATCTCTGACCTTAACAAGAGTCAAGAGCACACCCACCGCAAATAAAAAAAGAGGCGTGTGTTTATTTATGTATCATGTTTGTATTGCTTTGTCATTTCTTTTACGATCATTATGCCCAACTACTTTCATAAAAAATATAGGCGTGTCTCAGTATGCTATAAAGCAGATTATGCTGTATCTATTAATAACTAACTCCGGGAAAGTACTCACTCCGGGGATAAACTCGGACATGGTTTTACCGTGTGTCAAAGTTTATCGAAATCCTTTCTGTCGTGAAGTGACCACAGATACACAGACCGATTGACAGAAATATAGAGTTGTTTTGGCATTTATATTGTTAGCGTCGATAGATTTATTAGCAAATGAAAAAGTCGTATATTACTGTGCGTTCCCACGATGTTGTGATGGTTAATTTATCGTTGGACGACTGTCGTTTCTAGCTGTTCCTATTATACCCATTGATTTGACAATCTATCGTCACTGGAAAAAGTCGTGGACGACAGTTAATCGGGTCGTCCTTTATGTGAACACTTACTTTTAAATACACAAAGCCACGGCGCTGAAGACGACACGATAATCTATCGTGACGACACAGTGGAAAAATAATAAATCAATAAATGCTCACACAAACTTCAGTTTTACATACATTCTGCTTGTTTTGCCAGACAATGCCATAAAAACCTACTACAAACGAATTCCAATAATGATGCCACTCTTATAGCTATATTATATTTCCCTATAGACACTCATTGTTTAACATATTTAGAACGAGACTCCATTCGCTGTGTCTTTCAAGATAGAAATATCACTCGATGTAAAACATGAAGATTTTTCAGTAATTTTTCTTCTCGGAGATTGTCAATATGAATGGATCAAGGTGACGCGAGGTTCGCGTAGCATTGTAACCGATAGACCATTGTCAATGAGTCGACCTTCCCGCATTCATTCATTAAGTCACAAGCAATACAATGGCATGCAAGTAGGTGTATACGTCAGTAGGTGCAATTACGTCGTACATCTATCTAGAAATCTATTGAATTTGGATGAACTTGATCGAAATAATTCGGCTCTATTGTTCTATTGTCTTTTATCGTCTTTTTTTGTGTTGATAACCCGAGATTGTTCCAAACTTTATTGGCCCAAAACTTCAATGGTGTCGTCAGTGACAGCGTTATGATCAGTATGACTAAAATAATGTTTTGTTGTAAAAGTAATGTTTTGGGGTACAGAGGGCAGGATAAGTGCTGGGACAATAGTTTGAGACACAGTTTCATACCCACTCTCTGGATCTCCGCAAAGTTCTAGTAAATCGGCTTCTTTTAGGCCGGCTTCACCCTCTTCATGTTTGTCGAATTGCGGCCAAACAAAACGTATATTCCATATATCAAAAACACAGCTGCTGTTTGGGTAATTTTTATTTAAATGTTGGCAATAGAAATATTCTTTTTGGTGACAGACAAGGTTAACTTTCTTCGTTTTTTTTTTATATATAGAAGGTCGTACAATAACATGCACGATGTTGGCAGAACAGCTGACTACGTAGGAGTGTCAGACGAACGGATACATCCGGCACTTGTGGATTCTCAGAGATCGTATCGTCGCGTCCTTTAGTCATAAACGCTGCTTGATCAGCGTTTAATTATAAACCCGGGTACTGTAAGTGTTATTTCATAAACAATTAATGAGAAAAAAAATGAGAAAAAAAGATGTGATGTGATGATGATGATGATGTGAATGATGAAATGTGATGAGAGTTTTACAAGGAGCGTTAGTAAAAAGATTGAACAATACTGTTGTATTGAATCTCAAGATGATAAAGCAAAATAGAATATGTAGGTTTACATCTTGAACCTTGTAACATGGGACAAAAGCAGAAAGATGACGATCTATTTATTGTTTTGACTGATAAAATGTTTATTATTTTTAAGCTAACCCACAATAGTGCAAAAGTCTCCAACAACTCTTTCCAGGAACTCTTTTCTTCACGTTGAACTAGCTATCGTGATACAATGAGTCTAGCTCGTCCCGCTATGTCAAAATTAAAAGTGTTTTATTTTGTACCAATGGCATGTGAAGAGTAATAAATATAAATGTAGTTGGGTGGAGAGGGACAGGGAGACCAAGAAAACGATGAATGGATTGTGTGAGGAATTATATAATAGAAAAAGTAGTAAATGGTTGACACAGGAGAATGGAAGAAATAAAAACTGGTTGTATCGACCCCAAGTAACAATTAAGGGCGTAGCGACCAACAAAAAGCAAGCGCCATCTATGACACGACGGAAGAACTAACATCAATTTCCTACATCTCACATGCAAAGTTTACATCGACTTAAGAGTATATAGAAAAACCAAACTACAACTGTCGGGCAGTTGCCCGCCAGACATAACATCTGTCTGGCCGGAGGATCCTCCCTTTACCACGGGGGATGAGGAATTTTACACCCTGTTCCTCATACTCCTAAAAGGGCACGAGGATGATGATAAACTTTTCTATTCATTACAGCTATTTTACTTTCACACCCACGAACTAACGCACGTATCATTTCCAATATAATAGTATTGTGCCTATAAGTAGCTCTGTTTTCATATTTCTCTGTAAATACACCACGGGATTCTTCGTTATGTATTCTCATGACCACTCGACCGTCATGAACATTCTTGTTATGTATAAGATGACTATGAAATCATCTATTGTGCGGTAAATTTCATTCGTATTGTTATTTAAATATAGTGTAGTAGGTCCTCTTTTTTACTATTTATATTTATATATATAACATAACATTATATAACGCGTGTAATTCCCAAAGGGTTAGGCAGAGCAATACCTAATAGAACACACATTTCGCCAATATGTGCCACACAGTCCATTCTACATTTCTTTGATCTGCCTCCATCTTTATTTGTTTATTTAATGCAAAGTGTACACAATCGTAGTTACAAGCTGGGCTTAAAACTAGACAGTACATCACCCTGTTAGGGCGCAGCAAAATAACTTAAAACGAACTTAATATTATTGCAGCAAGTATTTTATCACTTAATTTATCTTCCTCCACTATTTTTTATATAATATACAATTCTTATTACACAAACGTTAACAATTACGTCATCATCATCATCATTTTCTGGACATAGGCCTCCCCCAAGGCCACATTGACATAAGGGGGGGTTTTACCATAATCGCCACGCTTGACAGCCGGGTTGGCGATCGCAGTACGGTTGTTACAAAAACACTGAGAACGTTACTGCCCATTCTCTGGCAAGTCCCTTATTCAGCTCTTACGGCACCCGCGGGAAGATATGGAACAACAATAAGTTACGTAAACAACTTTAATAATCATTGATACAGCTGTTTCGCCTGTCATCAACATCAAGATTATGCTTCCTGTCTTTATTGATGTGTTTTCTTAGACACAAATACTTTGGATTCGGCACTATAACAATGCTTTCATACATCTCTGTCAGCTGTCAATTTAGTTATCCCTTTCTTCCTATCTACATATATTATCTGTCACACAATCTACCAATTCATCTTTTTTGGCAGCTTTTTCTGTTTATAAAATCTATACTAATCTATACTAATATTATAAAGCTGAAGAGTTTGTTTGTTTGTTTGCTTGAACGCGCTAATCTCAGAAACTACTGATCCGATTTGAAAAATTCTTTCAGTTTTAGATAGCCGATTTATCGCGGAAGGCTATAGGTTATATGTATATCATTACGCTACGACAAATAGGAGCGGAGCAGCAATTCATAATGTTTCAAAATCGGGGAAAATGTGACGCATACGAAGTTGCACGGTACGGCTAGTACTAAATATAGACATTAAAGTCAATCCGCAGTGAGTTTATTGAGTGGTTATTTAGGAGGATCGAAAGTATTGAACGCCAAGGTCTTTAAAAGCAAAAAACAGGACATGGATCGCTAACAGATCTTGGCATAAGTCTAGTCCAACTCTAATCTCAACGATTGAGACTTATGAACTAGGCATATTAAAAATCTGCATGCTATACATATAGTCAGTCATTGACCTAATTGATCTGACATTGTTTGCAGTTGTCAAGGCGATCGTCATTATTGATTCAAAATCATTCACTAGGATAGATTCAAGTATAAAATTCCAAAACGGGCATTTTAAAATTTAAATAAATTGCAGATTACCTGGTTTATTAGCAGGTCAGGTTCACAATAACATTAACTCGTAGTTAGAATGTATTTAAAAAAAAAACAAAATGGCGGATTTAGTTCCGAGTTTGGCCGTGTGCCAATAGACTTGTAGGACTATTTTATAGCTCTTATCTTCAAAGCAAGAAGTGGGTCATTTATCGAAGTGTCACCATAGTTTCGCTTTGCTAATGGAATTAGAAATGGTTCCACTAATTGTTTTTTCCTCGCAGCAAATGTGTGCGAAGGAGAAACAAATAATGGCACGACTTTAATATATTACTGGTTCTAATTCCATTTCTGAAGTCAATAATGTGCTATGAATGTGGTTTTAATGCATTATGAGGTCCAGAGTTACAAGGATATTTTGAAGGTTCGATGACATTGACATTGTTTTTGCTGAACATTTGTGTTTTTCTTTTATTTGTCTTGGAAAAAAAAATGTAACTCGATAATTTTTTATTTGGGTAGCGCGCCAAAAGTTGCTTGTACAACCAAATTGACCTAGTTTAAATTTCGCATCATGACCTGTTCGTTATAATTGTACTGACGTCGTCGGTCATGTCATGATACTCGTACGAAAACTTGTATTCACTCGAACTTTTTATTCCGTCGAGAAAGTTGTGTTAACGAATCTTGCGTGTATAAAAAGAAAAAAAATATGGCGTCGGCCCAACAGTTTCTACTCGCACTTTTATATTTTGTCATAAGGAAAATGCAATCATGGTATTATGATTATGGCTGACGTATTATTTTTGTGGAACGAATTATGGAACTTTATACCACTATCGAGGACTGAAACTAATATGAAAGTTTTATAACTAATATTTTAGCAGATTAATAGGAGGTATAAAAGAAACAAAAGTAAAGGAGAGACTAATTTTGTGTCTTTTATATCTCCTATTAATTAATGTGAACGACTGGACTGTGGAGGTTAATTTGGTTAATAGTAGCAAAAAATTGAAGTTCAAATAAATGCTGCCCAACATGTTACGTTATAAATTGTTATAATACATCTAAACTAATATTATAAAGAGGAAAGATTTGATTGTTTAGTTGTTTGTTTGTTTGCATTGAATAGGCTCCAAAACTACTGGTCCGATTTTAAAAATTCTTTCAGTGTTAGATAGCCCATTTTTCGAGAAAGGCTTTAAGCTATATGTCATCAAGCTACGACCAATAGGAGTGGAGCAGCAATGAAAAATGTTGCGAAAACGGGGAAAATGTGAGGCAAACGAAGTTGCGCCGGACAGCTAGTATTAAATAAAGTAACTTGATATACTGCCTCGTTGATCGAGCGGTCGCAAGTGCAACTCATGAGGTTTGCGAGCCAACCCAAAACCTCATGGTTTTGGGTTCGACATCCGGGTCAGGCAAGGTGGTATTGGGTTTTCGATCAACAATTTGTCTCTCAATAACTCTTTGTGTAAATGTTCTAGAAGTAACTTCAGTTGTCAAAGTCAAAATTAAAGATCTTTATTGTGAGACAGTGATTACAGAGTTGTTATTGTTAACTTTGGTGTGCAGTTGCACTGCTCCACCATGTTGAAGCTTGGAACCTTGTGAAAGGTCTTGTGAATTAGCCATTGGCTGTTGACCTATCAGTTTCTTCTATATCTTTCTTCATCCTGTCGTTGATACGACAGAATTCTATTCATTGCTGCTCAAAGACATCGCCACATTCTCGTCTTCGTCGTTAGCAGCGCAGAGACCATCTGTCTGTTACAATACACATGCAATTATTAGCCGACCTATATCGTTATGACTAACAAAATTAATAATATCGGTGTCGAACTTATCATTATGGTTATCTACTATCAAACATGAGATTATAATCTACTTCGCTACGCTCTCGTTTTATAATGCGTCATACAAGCTAATAATATTACTTTTATGAAGTTACGTTTGCATGCATTATGTTATTTTAAATGCGAAAGTGACTCAGACTATTTTTTTTATTTGGTTCCTTTTCAGACCTTATCGTCCGATCAGATTTTGATGAAATTTTGTACACAAATAGACCACAAACTGGTTTAGAATTTAAAAAGATACTTTTTTCTTTCTTTGTTATACGTTCCCGTCAGATAATTCCCAACATCCACATGGATCAATTCACTTAAAAATCTTTTAAAATTTTGAAATTTTTCGTCTCGTGAGAATAGCCGTCATTATTGTAAGCTGGCGTTAGAAACCTACCATTTTAAAGAATAGATGATGATGATTCTGCGATTACTTACGATTACTTTAATAGTATGTACTATTAAAGTCTTCGGTATCCAAAAGATAATGACAAGATAACAAACTGAAAGAAAAACTTCCTTCAGGAAATCGTTTTGAGATAAAATTGAGGCGTTTAAATGGACATTGGATGCGTTTAATGTGGACATGCTTCTACATGTAGTCGAGTCTTAGTAAATAATACCACCGGCCTATTATTGTCCCACTACTATTATTGATTGAAGTCCCACTGTAATAAAAGGCCCCTTCTCAAAGAGATGAGACATGCGCATTAATCACCATGCTTGCTCAAGGCGAATTCACTTTCAGACAAACGTGTACTAATAGATACACCTCTGTGTACCATTTGGGAATTACCGGCGTGATGTCATGTTTATGTTTTTATGGATAGCTGCCTAAAGTGGTTGAGGTGCTCTAGCCTGAACCCTCTGGTAGGTAAACAGGTTATGCAGTCTTAAAATTCTCAGTAGGTGTCCACTGTCTGGTTTAACTTTCAGTAATCCAAAGTCTCGCTCTGTATGGTGTCCGACGTAAAGAATAGCACCGTCCCATATCTTCCCGGGGGTGTTGTAAGAGGTGACTAAGGGATTTGCCAGAGAATGGGCAGCAGCGTTCTCTGTGCTTTTGTAACTACCGTACTGCGATCGCCAATTCGCCTGCCAAGCGTAGCGATTATGGCAAAACCCCCCAAACGTCAATGTGGCGACACTTGGGAAAGGCCTATGTCTAGCAGTGGACGTCTTTTGGGCTGAAATGATGTTGATGATGAATCCAAAGTCCAAGTTCCAGGTCTTAGTGTCCATCCAAGTTTTAAAATCAAAAGATTTTAAAAGAGTAACCATGGAGTTCTTGCCAGTTCTTCTCCATAGGAAACGACCAACCCGCACCGAGCACCTTTTTGTCGACGTTTTATAAGTGCCCATGTAGGCCTCTGTGAAATAAACATATTTTGATTTGATTTGAATCCAATTCACTGGTAAACGAACCGAACATTTTAAAGACAAGTGACTTCGACCAACCCGTAGTGAGATAACCTGGTGGGTCACGCAACTCACTTCCCTCCTCTCATAGAAAGGAGACCTTTGTCCACAAGTGGGAACAATATTGGCTGGTTATACGATGCTTAACTAGCCGCCTTATTAGTTTAGTAGTCGCTATTGTGACTGCTGATCATGAGGTTCGATTCCTGGGTCGGGCCTATTGATATTGGGTTTAATCATTAGGAATTTCTCAGGGCAGCCACGGTGTATGGATGTGTGCCCCGTAGATAGTAGTAGGCTCGCCCCCTATTACACGGGACTAAACATAACTGGCGAAATGTGGGTGTACATCAGGTACATCGTTCATCATTTCAGCCATAAGACGTCCACTGCTGGACATATGCCTCACCCAAGTATCGCTACATTGACCGGTCCCGTGCGACTCGCATCCAGCGGATCCCCGCAACCTTCACCAGGTCATCGGTCCACCTAGTATAACAAACTAACTCCACTAACATACCAACGCTTATACTCAATACTAATTAATTCGCCATAATCGCCACCCTTGGCAGGCGGGTTGGCGATCGCAGTACGGTTGTTACAAAAGCACAGACAACGCTGCTGCCCATTCTCTGGCTAGTCCCTTAGTCGCCTCTTACGACACCCACGGGAAGATATGGGATGGTGCTATTCTTTACGTCCGACACCATACAGACAATGTACTATCAGTTAAACCTCTTCATAATCCTTCAGGCGTGATGTCATATTATGCGTTAAACTATTTGGAAGGTAGTATTTGTGTCCAGAGCTGCCGGACTGTTCGAAAGAGATACCGTGGCCTTGGAACACAAAGAGCTAAGAAGGAACATGGATTGGTTTAGTCAGTATAAGTCTCACACTCCCTTCCGCTCCGCCCAGAGCGGGATGCCATCATTTGACGATTACAAATCAGTCAAAAAAAAATTTAAATTTTGGTGACCTGGACTCTGGCTAATCCGTTTGGGGTGTGTACTTGTGCAGGTGTTTTATTTAGCTTTAGATAATAAGTTAGTCACGATTAGTTCCCATAGCAGGTGTTCGGTAATCTTTCGTATCTATCCACTTTAGTATTATTATTCATCGCCATGACTCACGCGACTTTTGGGTTTGTAAATGAGATAGTTTTGTCGTCACGTGTTTGTCACAGCTTCTTCTATTTTTATCAGTGTTCACGTGAGGATAGCGCCTGACGAACGTTGAATTCATTCATTCATAAATTCATGCCTTTTCCTTAAGGGGGTAAGTGGAAATAACAAACTTCCACTGCTAAATAAGATACTAAAAACAGTCGTGTCAGTTCTTCTTCTATTTATAAACGACATTCAAATTAATTTCGATTTATTTTATCGCTTTTAGTCACTTGTTATTATTATCGGATTAACCCGAATAGATTTGATGACAAATCGTTTTTTTTTCCTTTATAACTATGGTTTTATAAACATCGGTAGTTATTATTCGAAAGCTTGTGAGTGATTTGTGTTGAAAATCTTGCGGTGACATTATTATACATAGTTACGTACATGAACATAAACTTAAGCGTTTTTCCCTTGTGGGTAGGCAGAACTATCCTTGGATTCTCCTTACAAATATATTGAAGTAAGTATCTTATTTTTTTTTGTATGTGCACACAAATACTTAACAGGACGGTACATTAAGATACAACAGCACAAAGGTATATATATTGTGTTTATTTACTGACACTATCTTATTTAATCTCAATTTATATTGGTTTTGTTAATATGTGGTTAATGAAGTGTGCTGCAATATTGTGTTAAACCTCTTAGGTCCATATGTATGTGCCAACACTATGTAAACAGCCACAATCATAATGTTTACATTTAAGGAGGTACCTAACTGCCTCTTGTAATGTAAACACTATAATTGTGGCTGTTTATTGTCTTTCAATGAATAAAACGAGCTGCGTTTCCCGGTAACAACGTTAGATGTAGTACATACGAACCCAATACAACGGTATCTGTAACCATATACAATACTAGCTGTCCGGCGCAACTTCGTTTGCGTCATATTTTCCCCGTTTTCGCAACATTTTTCATTGCTGCTCCACTCCTATTGATCCAAGCGTGATGATATATAGCCTATAGCCTTCTTCGATAAATGGGCTATCTAACATTGAAAGAATTTTTCAAATCGGACAGTCGGTAGTTTTGGATTCCTATGCAATGCAAACAAACAAACAATTAAATCTTTCCTCTTTATAATATTAGTTTAGATATACATCCATCCTCATAAACTTTTGCTTTTATAATTGTAGTAAGATAATATTACTGTGACTGCTTATTTGGTCTAGTGGTAGCGTGACTGCTACACATGACTTTACGGGTTCGATTCCCGGGTCGGGTAAAATGTAATTGGGTTTACCATCAGCAATATCTCAGTAACAATTCGTGCCCGTATGATGGCAATAGGCTTGCCCTGTATTACATCTGACTTAAACGTAACTGACGAAATGTAGGTTAGCTATTAGGTGCACTTCTGCCTAACCCTTCGGGGATTACAAGCATGATTTTTTATTTCATTTAATTTTTATTTTACAATCATGATAACAAATATAACTTAAATAATAATGTAGCCCGCCGCGCTGTTAACAGATTACTAATAATAAATAAACTTTAAATTGCTAGGACATAAGCTGTTCATGTAAATATATTGATGTTTTCGAGTTCTTTATTGTATGATGCTGCCATTCGCTGAATTGGTGATCGTTGGCCAGTATTGGATCGGAAAGTACTTAAGGCAAATAGCGTGCCTGCACACACCTGCTGTCTATGAACAGTTCTGGAGACCACATAAAACAATACATTATTCAGGTCGATACAGTGAAAATGATGATGAATGATGTTATGTTAGATAAAATAATATTATGTTAGATAATATAATAAAAATATATAAAACAAAATATTATAAAGCTGAAGAGTTTGTTTGCTTGAACGCGCTAATCTCAGGAACTCCTGATCCGATTTGAAAAATTCTTTCAATGTTAGATAGTACATTTATCGAGGAAGGCTATAGGCTATATATCACGCTACGACAAAAAGGAGCGGAGCAGCAATTAATAATGTTTCAAAATCGGGGAAAATGTGACGCATACGAAGTTGCGCGGGACAGCTAGTGTAAGTGTTGAATACGTACGGAGTATTGAATTTTTCCGCTGTTTAATACACGTGACTTTGTGAAAATGAGTTATAGCACCCTTGACACAGGCAACCATGAAAGTTTGCATCCATTATTTATTTAAACTGCATCTCACCATAAATGGGTTCAAAAATAAAAACAACTCATCTCACCATAATGAGTATGGTGCAATTTAAGGATGACAACATCTTTTCTTGTAGTCAATTTAAGTGGCAAAGGGCAGATGACCCGACTACCTCCAAGCCTTAAAAAGGACGGATGGGCATGTAAAAAGTCTTTAATGATAATTACTGTATTTTGTATGACGTAATGAATGTGTTGTAAGTAGCCTTGGACTTGAGACGTGACATATTGAATTAAGAGTCTGTTTGAGGGCCTCGATCCGCAAACAGTATTTTATTTTTGGGGTTCAAGGTTATTTGGAAACCTTTCCAGTATTCCGTACCCCAGTACTTCTGAGCTAGGGGAGGGCTCCATCATCCACAGTCTGACTTCAACCACTGCTGGGCCTCTCTTCTCCACGTTCTTGTGCCAGCCTCATCTAGGATATTCCCGCGATGGCAAGACGAAACTGCATAACTACTTCATCATCATCATCATCATTTCAGCCGAAAGACGTCCACCGCTGGACATAGGCAACCCCCAAGTGTCGCCACATTGACATAAGGGGGGTTTTGTCATAATCGCCACGCTTGGCAGGCGGGTTGGCGATCGCAGTTCAGTTGTTGCAAAAGCACAGAACGCTGCTGCTCATTCTCCGGAGAGTCTTTTAGTCGCCTCTTACGACACCCACGGGAAGATATGGGACATTACTACTTGCTCGCATTAATTCTTAGAAAGTTACTTTAAACCATTCCACTATTCAGAGTTGCAAATTATACAGATTCGGGTAGGTATTGTTTCCGGTGTAGTATTTATGACTTCCTATTTAAATCGCTTCCTTAACTTAGATCTCTAGAAAGCATAAAAGCAGTAAGGTGCGGTCTGACACGCGGGAGAGATTTCTGAGCTATGCTTGAATATCTCAGATCGTAAGCGGCACGTACTAAGAGAGAGAGAGCGATATCATGAGCTTCGTTCTGCTGTTTGTTTTGATTTAAATTGGTTCCGTCGACGTAGCCGGTACGCGAGGCTTCTATTATATTTCTGTTTGCAGGGTTTATAGTAGCTTCTCCCACTTCCATCCCCTTTGGACCTAACCTGTCCGAGTCGGGACCAAACCACGAGCTCGCTTCGCTCGCTCTTGAATTCTCAGCTTTTGCGTGTGCTTTGCCTCCCGCTTTGGGCAATTCAGTCAAACGTACAGTGGGTAAACCTGGACCGGTCCCGCTTTCTTTGAAGATTATTTTTTAAATACAGTGCATTCCAAGCATATCGTAATTATTTAAGTATTCATTATTAATTACTTTGAGTGACTTCGTAATTAGTTAGACAAACTAGTTCTGTCAATGCACAGTACTTTAGACTACGGAGATATGTTTTCTCTAAATAAGGAATCAGTGTGTTACTAGAATCTGCCAGTATATTGGACACAGATGACAGCAGTGTTTTACCATAACGTATTATTATAATGGTGACTACTGCCAAGCACACCGACGCTAGATGAGCGCTCCTTTAGACTCATACAGTCAGATTATAAGCTACTTGAAATGATAATAGTCTACGTAATGGTTAATAAGTGTTCATAAATTCAATCGATTGACGACAGAGAAAAAGTCTGCAGACGCTTTTTCAAGGAACATAATAAAATGGGATTGACTCGTGGGTCCAGTCCAACCGCGGTTGCTTAGCATGGGTTCGATTCCGAGGTCGAGCAAAGTGTTATTGAGGTTTTTAATCAGGAATTTTTCAGTAGCAGCAATAGAGTATAGAATCTGGATTTGTGCCCAGTTGTTGGCAATATACTCGCCCCCTATAACATGGGACATAAAACATTAGGCACACCTCTGCTAATCCTTCGGGAATTACAAGCGTGATGTTATGTATGATCAAATTATTCTGATCGAAAATAGTGTATCAATTTATATTTCAGTTGACTAATTAGTACCTAACTGTTATACGGAATGAACAATCATGGTTGCCAAGTTCGTGGTATTGCATTTTCCCATTAGATAACGACGGTTTAATGTTCGAATCGTTTACGCAATGTAGTTCATTTGGAGTGTTTGTGGAGACTTGTAGAGTGTTACTAACGTGAATTGTTAAATAATTATAGGACTTGTGAAGCAAAACTTTTAAATTTTGATTTTAATTTGTGTGTATTTTATGTGTCGTGTGCGATTGCGAAATTTACCAGGTAGGGAATTTTATTGAATTAACTTGATTGATAAACCCGTGGCATTTTTTATAGTTGGAATGCATTAAGGATAATAAAAACCAGTCTTTCATATCAAAGAAACTTCTTGTCAAGTTATTTGGGCCCAGTACAATCACAGCGTCTGTGGAATTTTGTGATGTCTTTTTAGTGCCGGTGTGGACACTTTAGGCACTCCATCAATTCGACCATGGACTGTCATTATAAACAGATAGAAGCTGTAGCCAGTGATGAAGATGATGATGATGTCATCTAGCCAATTTCGGCCACAGCGTGTGCATGCAGAGGGCTATATATGGTGGTTGTCGAGTACTTTGGTGAGCTCTCAAGTTGCTAGCATATCCAACTTTGGCAAAAACACTCCGAGCACAAAGCGGACATTTTAGAAAACCATTGACGACATTGTAGGGTATTCTAGCTGTAGGTGGCCTAGCTTATACAATTGATAACACGTTTTTATATCTGGATGAATGTTTACGCCTATCTTGTCATGTATTTTAGTATCTCCAGCTTTTGTATTATTTATTTTAGAACCGAAATGAATGAATTCTTTCTTTTTGTTACAGTTGCTGAGTTTGTGACGCGTCACACCACTAGGTCATCATGAACTCAGTTATTGGACTCGGTCCAAAGAATCCCAGTTGGGATTTGTACAAGAGCAAATGTGAGTAGTCTTTCTTAATAATAGTAATTTATCCCACGTTTATATCTTACTATGTATGAGGAGCTCGTGGCTATATAATAACAGCACTCTCGATGATGCTATGACACTCCTCCAGGAGAGTAGTAAAGAGACTAGTACTCTTAAAAAATTCATACAGAAACCGCCGTCTTTCCGACCTCGCCGTCGAGGTCCGTCGCGACGTCCCGGTCCATGCCTTCCCCGACCCTCGCTCGAGCCAGCCCGCGATGCTGTGCCAGTAGTTTTAAATCAGCCCCTAAATAATGATATCATTCAGATTCAGCCTGTCCTCCCCCAGCGACGCCCTAAGCCGAGGCTCATACCCCACAGGGGGTGCCCTTAGTGTATAGTCGCTTAGTATGTAAGTTTTTGTGCCCTGGCTGGAGGCCTCACTCTTAAGGAACCCACAGGATAGTCCGGTTAAGCAGACGACAACCTCCTAGGTTGAACTGCGAGAAGCCATTCACAAAATAAAAAAATATATATATATATAATAACAGCCGCTTGGGTTAGGTTAAGGTTTTTGGTTAAGCCGCGCTTGCCAACGTTGGTCTGTGAATGCGTCCATTACATGCCGAGTTCAATCCATGCCTCCGTGGCTGGAAGCACGTTAAGCAGTTGGTACCGGCTGTCCTTTGTAGATCTAGACGGGCAGTCGCTCCATGTAAAATACATTCAATATATTCAGCGGTTAGACTGGAGCCCGACCCCAACTATTACATAGCTGTGCACAATTCGTAAAAACGTCACAAAGTGTTAATTCATAATATTAACTGCATCTGTGTCCTTACTAAGAATTTTAACGTGAATCATATTCTTCTCATCATCTGCCTAGCCTATTCCCAAACTATGTTCAGGTCGGCTTCCAGTCTAACCGGATGCACCATTATTTTACATGAAGCGACTGCCTATCTGACCTCCACAACCTAGTAACTGGGAATACGAAACCCCTGGGTAAGACGATGTCAGACTTTTGGCTTCTGACTACTCGTAACGATTGACAAAGATCTACAAATGACAGCAGAGACTAACGGCTTAGCGTGCTTTCGGAGGCACTTAGAAATGTCGGTATGTAATTATGGTCACCCATCAACGGACGTAAAGAATAGCACCATCCCATATCTTCTAAGGGACTTGCCAGAGAATGGGCAGCAGCGTTCTCTGTGTTTTTGTAACAACCGTACTGCGATCGCTCACCCGCCTGCCAAGCGTGGCGATTATGGCAAATCCCCCCAAAATGGTAATGTGGCGACACTTGGGGGAGGCCTATGTCCAGCAGTGGACGTCTTTTGGGCTGAAATGATGATGATGATGATGATCAACGGACCAAGCTCGGCAAGCACACCTTAACCTTAAATATCGAATCGTGCGGCTGTTATTATTTAGCCACGAGCTCCTCTAGCGTGAATCATATTATTATCCTATTATAATTCTGCTAAAGCGGCTATTTTTGGCCCCCAGGTGTTGAATAAATAGTGTATAGCAAACACCACGACTTCCCAACAGATTATTCTCTATCACACATGTACATAAATAAAACAAACGAAGCGGTGGTCTCGTTATTGAAACGGATGAGCGTTGTTACACTTTCAAATTGAAAAGCGTGGTGAACATGTGTTATGCAATTATGGTGCAGGGTTCGAAACTAATACAAATGACCTAATAGGCTATGGATCACTCGACTGTGAGAAATAATATCGCACTGTTTAATTATTTATTATTGAAAACATTGGCATTCTTCCGTGGGGTCGTCAATGTGATTATGGGGGAATTATCTTTCACAATGGGGCTATCTCTTCATTTGCAATTTTAATTCATTTGAAACTTTGTTAAATAAAGAATTGTATTGTTTGTTCATTAGGTATGTATTTTCGACCACGTCTCGTAAGATAGTGCCAAATGACGCATGTACATTCGTTTCGTTTATTATGTGTGTATCCTTTTTAATTCTAACTTTTTTCTCAATGGGAAAAAATAACTTATTAAAACTTTTTAAATAAAAACGTTTTAAGGCTCGAACTTGACAATATTTATATTTTTTTGAGTTTTTGAAATGTGTCAAATAATAGTTACACGTCAAAATTCCACCATAGCCTGCCGCGATAGTAATTTATTTACTGATTCTGTTATTTTATTTACCAATCACCGGTTCACATAATATTATCATTCTGGAAGTTGGTTATAAGTAGAAGACGCAATGCTGAGTAATTTTGATAGGTCGACTTACAAGCTTTATGTTTAGAGGCATTAAAAAATTTACAAGTTTACATAAATATCTATTTCGTTCTTCTTAAAATTGTAAAGTGTAAATAGATTTTTTAATCTTTTTTATCTCCTCATGGATGCCGTGCATATGGGAAAAAATACAAGTAAGTTAAACTCTGGCCAAACTAACGCATATGCCCGCTCGCAATGTTGGATGAAAATTACATGACGCACGACGCGACGATCGTGTCAACCAACCTGGAACAAATTGAAGTGTTAAACGTACGCAAATGGTCGCGTGACCTCTTAATCATAAAAACAATTGACTCTGGTAGTTGATCTCACATCTAACGCGGGATTTTAGTGAGGTCAGATCGTTAGACACATCAAAAACCCAGCATCAACATCCTGACTTTTAGTGAAGGAGTAAAACTGTTAGTTCATTGGGGCAAAAACTACTACCTATTTCAAGATTCAAATGTCGAGGACGATTGTGTTCAAATGGTTCACAATTGTCCTCGACATTTCATGTAGAAAGAACACTATGTTTATTGTGTTATTTCTAATTGAAACGTTGCTATTGAAAGTCCATAGCAACGTTTATCGCTCAATTAGTTTGTAAAATCTTACAAAATTTACTATTTATTTCTAACATTAACACAATTTACAGAAATCAATTATAATTAAAATGTTCTGTTGTTACGGAATGTTGTGTTTTGCTTGTTGCCATGTAGACAGAGTAATAAAGATCTGATCAAACTGAAGTAAATCCCGCGCGGGATTCGTGACGAAATTCTTTATTGCCACCAAATTTTTATAGAGGTGTTCTAACCGGCGCGTTTGGTCGCGTGACTTAATTCATGATCATTAAAATAAATGGACGTGCGGAGTCGTGACCCATATCCATATCCCGCGCGGGTTCACTATGTCAGGTCATGCCCCTATGGAACCGATCTATCTTTTTCGTGTCAACTTTACCTACTCCTATAGTAAAATTGTAACAAGTCAACAGGACTAACTGGTTTGTTCCGCCACTTTTTCTTCCCATGTTTAATAATAATAATTAATAATTGTTTATTGAAATAATGATTTACAAACAATAAAAATATATAGGGCAATAAAAACTAAAGATATATAATACTAAGATTCCACCTGAACTAGGATTAAACCACTAGTGGCTAAGGACGGGGTTTTTGGGTGCTGTCTCTTTTACACTTTGACATTCAAAATGTGCTGATTATCAGACTAATTTGCCTAAATAACTTTTGATTTTGGTAATATAATTGGCTTGGTAACTAGTGGAAGCTCTTTGCGTCCCAAAGACAATGAATGAGGAAAGTGTGCTATGCCCGGTCCGTTGATGTCAATACGCTTGCTTTATATTACACGGGACTTAAATATAACTAACAAAATGTGGGCCTTAAATAAAGATGATGGATGTCCTAACATATACCATTTGTCACATTCCAGATGAAGAAATCGACGAGCTCCCATTCATGGCTTCACTGGGCCCAGTCGTCACAATCCTGGCAGTGTATCTGGTGTTCGTACTGAAGATTGGACCAGTGTTCATGAGAAAGCGGGAGGCGTATAAACTAACACATTCGCTACTTATTTACAATGGTATTCAAGTGGCTTTATCAGCATTTATGGTGTATAGGGTGAGTTTTTGTGTTATTGAATTTATTATTTCGCATTACTCTTATATCTCTTTCTACTAATAAACTGACAGCTGATACTTATAGTTGGCCTGACTTTCGATCTGGCTGTTGCTATTTCATGCCTATGCCTATACCATGCTATGGCTGAACAGATTTGGAAGAAAGGTACAGATGGCCATGGCCATGTCCTTGGTAAAAACAAAAGATATCTTTGTCCCGGTCGTTTGTTGTTAATATGAACTCCTAAGGTGAGTGAAACCGCTCATACGGTTGAGATAGTTCTGTCTATTGGTTATTGGAAGTCAGACAAAATTAATGATATTTGTTAGTCACCTCTGGCAAAGATAATAAAATATTAATACTAAATTAATGTTAGTGAGGCAGAAAAATATTGAGAGACTAACATTACCAGCGTTACAAAAATGGTTTTCCCCAAAACCGTTTAATGTCAACTTTGACTCGAATTAATGAAAGTAAATATGCTCAACATGAATGAAGTATGTGTTTAACAAACAATCTTATTAATTATTTAAAATTACGTAACTTTAATAAACACTCGTGTTTTAATAGTCATGTGAAAAGTAATTACCGAATTAATAAGTATTGAGTATAAGCGTTGGTATGTTAGTGGAGTTAATTTGTTATACTAGGTAGACTGATGACCTGGTGAAGGTTGCGGGGATTCGCTGGATGCGAGTCGCACGGGATCGGTCAATGTAGCGATACTTGGGGGAGGCATAGCTATGTCCAGCAGTGGACGTCTTTTGGCTGAAATGATGATGATAATTGCTGGCCCGTGACTTCGACCGTGTGGAGGAAGGATAGAGAACTTATAATCGGGATAAAAGTATCATATAATGGTATTGCTAGTTCAATGGGTTGGTAGATGTCGCATGTCTTCGCATTTTTAGTTCTAAGACATGCCGGTTTCCTTGCAATGTTTTCCTTCACCGTTTTTGAGAGCAGCAGTGATGAAATAAATTCCACAAAGTAATGCGCCTGCCTGGGTTGGAAGGCACGGCTTACTGATCATAAGTCGGGGCTGCCACCACTGGGCCACCGCTGCTATTTGTATATTTCAATACTTGTACCAAATTATAATAATATCTCAGGAACCTGACGCGTATGAATATTTTGTCCAAAACCATACTTTCTTATATTGATGCCAGCTACATTTTCAATTAATACAGAATTAACGCGCAACTGCTAATTAGAAAATAAAAAAACGGAAGTTAAGCAGGCCAAAAAACTCACACCATTTGAAGAGCGCCTGATAACTTTTGACTAGCAAATGATGGCTGCCATATTTTGCAGATATATTTTGTCAATCTATTGTACATCATAATCATCAGCCTATAATGTTCTCACTGCTGGGACACAGGCCTCCTCTAAATGAGAGGGAGTGGGCTTTAATCTACCACGCGGGCCCAGTGCGGGTTGGCAGATGTCACATGTCTTAGAATTTTTAGTTCTAGAACATGCCGGTTTCCTCACGATGTTTTCCTTCACCGGTTTTGATGGCAGCGGTGATGAAATAAATTACACAAAGTAATACACCTGCCTGGGTTCGAACCCGGTTGTACATACACGTCTTAAAAACATGGGGTTCCGTGTTAACGTAAATGTAACATTTCTATAATAAGCAGTTAAGTATATAGGTAGCCGAAATTATGGCCAGATATAATGACCTATACTTCAATGAGGAAACTTGTCACTTATCCCGGTTCGACGTTTCCTGCTTAAATCGTACACGTGTGGGTTGTGGTATGACGGCAAAAATAATGCAAACTACAGAGTACTTAAAGTCACACATAAGGTGCCAGCACTAATAAAAATCGTGGCGCTGAAAGTGCGTTAGGTGCACAAATACTGTCAATGGGCGCCTTGAAAGTTTTACTTGATATATAGTATGTACAAAGTCAAACTTCATTTTTATCTGCACTTTTGAAATTTTACAAGAAACTTTAACTGATTCTAGTTGGAAGACGTCATTTTTGTCATGGTCCGAGAAAATGATGCCATGCTTGTTGTACAGCATGGAAAGTGTCGACAGTAATAATGCCGTCAATAATGCATCCAGCAGCGGCTGCCAAGGCTTATCCGTGCTCTGCAAAACAGACAATAATATAAATCCCTGAATCTAGTTTTTTTAAATCGAATGTTCTAAATATTATTATTTTTCTGATTTCCAGTTCCTGTCAGATCTCATATACATGGGTTTGGTGCCTAAGAAATGTTACATGAACGAAGATACTTCGAGAAACAGAGTAAGTAGCTTACCATTTTACCGATCAATTCACAAATTGAACGCAATGACTCCTATTAATCGAAGTAGCTCTCATTCTCAACTGATGCTCCAAAGGCACGGACTAATAATTAAAAACATGAAGTTCTCCGTACGTAAAATACTCCGGTTAATCCTTCTGATTTTAAAAAAATGAGGCTAAAAGTGCGTGCTTTTTAAATGTCAAAATTAAATAAGCAGTTAAATCGTTGCCCTATACAACTTCCAAGCTTTTGAATAATCACTAGAAGTGGTGAAACAAACTCCTCACCAACACAAATTGTGAATCATTAAGAAGGGAATTTCCTAGTGATTGCCTTGATATCATTAATATTTAATGATTTTTAAATTACCTGCTCATTAACAACTTAATTGTCTCCATTCCAGATCCTGTTCGACACATACCTGTATCTAGCAGCGAAGCTCTCAGAACTTCTAGACACCGTCTTCTTCGTCTTAAGAAAGAAGACCAGCCAGATAACATTCCTCCATCTATATCACCATACGATCATGGTGATTGGCACATGGACTTTGCTCAAATATTGGCCGTCGCACACGCTAATATTCATCGGGTTCTTGAACTCCTTGGTGCACGTCTTCATGTATACGTACTACGGTTTGGCAGCGTTGGGGCCAAATGTGTCCAAATATTTGTGGTGGAAGAAGTATATGACGAAGTTTCAGCTGGTAAGTTTGTTTTGAAGATTTCTTTGTTTATTCGGAAATATTATGTCTATCCCTGACCATGTCAAAAGTCGCTTCTTCTTCTTAGATAGCAATTTAAATTGTGTCAGCCCATTTGGCGAAGAGTTTGGCACTATATGTATTGTCCATCAGCTCCTGTGTTAGGCAGGCAACAACTACAAAAGCTTTCTGAGTGCCTATCAATCAACTCAACCTATTGGCAATCCACTGCTGGATATAGGCCTCTCCCAAGCTCCACAATTTTCGTCCCTCCGCGTTTCGCATCCCGTTACAGTCAGTGCCAGCCACCTTTTAAAGCCACCACTACCACCTAGCTAGGTGGTGCTTCATACTACGCTTGGCAAAAGGCGGATAACCTGACTTCAAATATACAAGACGAAATGCCTCTTCATGTCCAAAACTTAAATATCGCCAACCATAAATCGTTGCTGCAAGCTTTCTACATCGTTGTTGAGCTTGTAGCAGGGATTCGCATCTCTTTGTGTAGGTTAAGTGTGTATTTAAGTTTACTAACATAGTTGTTAAGAAATATTGTTACTAACTTAATTTGAGTCCTGTTACATGTTGATTAAATAAATATGTATATAAATGACCATTGATATAATTTTATACTTCAAAAACTCCTTTTCTTTTTCCAGATCCAGTTCGTGTCTATCATCGTTCAATACATAGCAACTGTGAGAGTATCAGACTGTCCGCCAGCTAAGGGAGTCGCGATATTCGTTTCATGCAACACAGGAGTCATTCTTCTACTCTTTTTGAACTTCTACCGACAAAACTACAATAAGAAAAGAGGTGGATTAGCCGCTTTAACAAAACTGCCCATACCGTCACTATGCCTTCATAAAGAAGACTAGAGAAGCATTTGAATTGTAGTCAATGAAACTGGTGCATAATGAAGGCTTTTAAACACGAGTGTGAGTATAAACCGCGCCAGTGTTTCAATACCTAGTAATGTACAGTTTTAATTACTACTATATCTGAACCCGCATTTCGAGTGATTTTATCATAAACACAATAAAAATATCGTAAAAATGGCGCCCAAATCCAATATTACAAAACGGGGTTCCGCGCCAGATGAACTGAACTGGTGCGTCGCTATTTGACGAAGATTGAGGAGCCTAAACCTGGGTTCCCACCATAGATGTACGAGAATTTCTGTTCAGGGATACGTGTCTACAAATCACATACTCGTATCTAGCCTTAACTCAAGTAGTGAAAAAGTGATATTATTTGCGCATCCAGCCTAGAACATGTCCGGTTGAAACGGGAAAAGGGTTTTGAAAATTTGGACCCTGCTGTTCGCCACTTTTTTTTTCTATTCATCGCTGGCATCAATACAAACTAGTTTTGTATGACACATAAGGATCACGTTTTTGAGATATAAGCTATCAAAGTTGTAAAGTTAAAGCGATATTGCGCTTAGATTGCTTTTATTAAAGACTATACATATTTCATAATCTGACATTAATTCAAAATTACGACATGATGAATGTAGATAAATTATTTTAAGTACCTATATTTAACGAAACTTCTGTGATTACAAGGACATTAATATGTATGTCATGCAAAAGTTTTGGAAATTGTTTCGTGATTTTTTGTTTGAATTCCATTTTGTTACGATCTTTGTAAATAGTATTTATAAAGGGTACAACAAAATTGAAAACTTTAGTATACGCATTTAAAATTCTCAATTTTCTTGTACACATTATTTTAGGAAACCTGACATAAAATTCAGTGTTGGGATAAAAGGAACGCAAGTTTCTTTAGGTTTTTTAGGCTGTGAAGTTATGTAGAGGTTCTTTAGAATTTTTATTATGACTTAATGAGTGCCTTAATAGATACTGTCACGAGCAGTAACATGTACACACTAAGCTTTTTTTAAAGTTATTTTCCTAACTGTATTGATTGTAACTTCATATTGCTACGAACACAGCATTTTAAAAACTGCTTCAAAGTTACCTACAATCGTTGTTCGAGAAACTTTCTTTTAAATTTGGCTAAGTGTAAGTTATAAATATTTTGCTAAGTTAATGTAACTGCTCGTAACTGTTATCTTGGTATGAAACTTTTCGGTAAAAGTCAGTTGTGTTTTTCACAAGGCTGTTGATATATTTAGGTATGAAGTCTAATGTATAAACGTAAGTATTTTAAGGTTTAGAAATAAATTATTACACCGATAATGAACTAAATTAACTGTGGTGGCCACCACAGTTGGCTTGGGGTCCAAATTGAAATATTTATAAAATCATATTCATTCACGAATTTCGAACGTTTCGAACTCAATGTGTTCATTTAGAGTAGAGTTTTAAAAATATCTTGTTCTGTATTTTGAAATGTTTAGACTGTTTGGTTTTCTTTAAAAAATTGAAATAGTTGTGAATCATGAAGACGTACTACACGCGGGGTTTTACTGTTCGCGCGAAAGGATAAAGAGGTTAAGATGCATTTTCTCTGTTGAAATACTTATTTACTCGATAAAGATTACTTTTGTGCAAATGATTTGAAATATTTTAAAATAATGTTTACCAGAATGACGAATACACAAAATGTCGAACATAATTTTAGTTTGTGATTCTTTTAACAGTGTGAAGTGTAAAACTATTTATTAATCGGTACTTATTTAAACGAAAATTATTTGTAATTTATTAGCGAGACGAATGAATGTTAGCTTAAAATAAATGATTTTTATCAAATGTATTTCTGTTGTTTTTTTTTTGTGAATTTTTTATTCCTTTTTAGGGTTCCGTAGCCGAATGGCAAAAAACGGAACCCTTATAGATTCGTCATGTCTGTCTGTCTGTCTGTCTGTCCGTCCGTCTGTATGTCACAGCCACTTATTTCCGAAACTATAAGAACTATACTGTTGAAACTTGGTAAGTAGATGTATTCTGTAAACCGCATTAGGATTTTTACACAAAAATAGAAAAAAAAAACAATAAATTAAGGGGGTCCCCATACTTAGAACTGACAACCAAAAAAAATTTTTTCATGAAACCCATACGTGTGGGGTATCTATGGATAGGTCTTTAAAAATGATATTGATGTTTCTAAGATATTTTTTTTCTAAACTGTATAGTTTGCGCTAGAGCCACTTCCAAAGTGGTAAAATGTGTGTCCCCCCCCTCTAATTTCTAAAGTAAGAGGAGGAAAATTCTAAAAATATTCAGGATTGTAGAACGTAAAAAAACTATCAACGAAAATTGGTTTCAATAAGATATGATGTTTAGTTTTTGAGATATGGGACTTTTTCATTAAACTGCAGCAGTAACTTTGTTTTTCATAAACATACTATGAAAAACAAATTTAGTTTTGCGGTTGTGTGGAAGTTTACTAACTAATCCTACTAACTAATGAATGACAGTTCAAAATATTGTTATTATATTGTTTGGAGCTATGGAACCCTGTGTGCGAGTAAGACTCGCACTTGGCCGGTTTTTACTTCTACGTTTAATGAAAACCATGGATGATGACTGACTTCCTCGTTACTGTTGAGCACGAGGTTCCGGCTGAGGCTTCTGTAGGCAGCGATTTGCGATGCGATTGGAAGAGCGAAACGAGTTAAACATGTATGGCTACATTATCAGCGAAAAACCGGCATGTTTTCGACGATGACGTGGCTACACTATAAAAAGAAAAAAACAGCGATTTCGCTGAGAGTAAAATTCGCCTTTGTTCACGTTCAGTCACACTATGTTGTGTTGTTGCACTGTTACAAAATATTTGCAATCTGACTCCAAAATATGCGTGGACAAACATACAAATATACTATTATAAAATTTGGCACACATGTTTAGAAGCTGGACTGGAGCTAATATATTGTAAAACGGTGGTCAGATACGATGGTCGAGTTTAAAGAATAAAAATATAGTTGAACTTCGTAAGTCGCTTGTATTTAGGTTAGAGTTTTTTACTACCAAACCTCTTCACCTGGCGGTTACAAGAACGTCCATATTCAAAAAAATCAACAGTCAACACATCAACTTTTAAACATTTCTACAAAAACCTAACCATTACATCGGATCACTCAATAAACTGTGTAATAATAATTAACAGTTAGTTGTAACAAAATTATTGATCAATAATCATTTAAATCTGAGCTAATTAAAATATAATAATATTCGGCGTACCGGACGCTGACAAGCGGAAAGTGCCATAATGTAATTTGATTTATTAACAATCAAACTAAAAATAAAATAATATTCACTAAATAATACCTTAACAATTAAATAAAACTTATTAAAATAAAATCAGAATTAAACTATCATAACTTCTCATCGATATCTTCGAGCTCCTATACATTCGAGCTTGTATAAGCAGCAGAACCGGAAGTTTGTAACAATATACAAAAACTGTGCAATTCTGACAATATCACATACAAACAGGTCGAATTTATAACCTTATTTTTTTGAAGTCTGTTTAAAACTACGTCAGTTTCCAGAAAGATTCTTTGAATATACAAAAATGATAGTTGAATTGTTTGATTATATGTAGGTATTATTTATATTTGTTTGTAGACAAAACCCTTTACAAGAGCGATCAAAACAAACTGATGCGTCATGAGCGAGCGCCGAGTGCAAGTGTTGCCCCTCGCCTCCCGCACCTCAGTCCGATGTCCGTAGCGTGATTATGAAACCACTTTACAGCTAACTACCACTAAAACTGTAACGTTGAACTTCTCGGAAAATAAATCGCTCATTCATTTAAATTCGCTCAAATAATGTAGCCACTTAAAGAGCGTTTACACCTTACGACATTTCATACAAACTTTCAAGTCTTTATTTTCCGAAATGACTGAACCGATTTTAATAAAACTTCATACGCATAAGCAAGATTTATAGGTCTAAAAAGCACGCATATTTAGTAGCACTATAGAACTACAAGTGAGTAGTAGTTTTCTAATAAATTTGCTCCAATTTCGCTGATATGTTGATGTAGCCAATGCAGTAATGTTGTTCGTATCGCATAAAGAAATAAAGGATTGCTAGTAATATTTGATATATGGTGTAGTCATTACACGTGATTTTTTTTTATTTGTTTTAATCTCTCATGTGTCGCTGGTTGCGTCGAGGTCTGTGGGAGGAGGCCGCTGCCTCCGGGTTCGATTCCGAAGTCAGGCAAAGCGTTATTGGGTTCTTCCATAACGTATTTCTCGGTAGCAGCCAATGAAAATGCCCGGTTGGTAGTAATAGGGCTCACCAAGAAGAGCCTAATAGTACAATCACGGAGGCTCTGCCTCTGGCTCTAGCTCTGGCTCTCCTTGGGGGGATTACAGGCGTAATTTTAGGACAAGTAAAAAGAGAAACAACAAAATTTTGTAGTCACATATATATTATTAAACATTACAAACCCGATTACGCAAATGTACAATTATTTAATGTATAAACGTGCAACTACATAATGAAAGATGCTTGAATGATTGCATTTAATTTTAAGGCAGTAGCACACTTAGCTGTATCACAATAATGATTAATTTTCAATGATGATTTTGGTGAAAGTTTTAACGCGGAATCTGCTGTTAATCTACTAATCTTAAATAAGAGTGTTGCTATATCTTACTGATAGATAAAGTGAGAAAAAGATGGTGACAGAGAAAACCTCTGAAAGATCTTTTTCCAAACATGTTTAGATGTTACACGAAAACATAAACTTAACGTCTAAACTTCTGAGGAAGTTGTTCAACACCTATTTGACTGCTTTGCATAGAATTCATCCGTCACTATTTTTGGGGATAACATTCAAGCAATAGTTCAAAGTAAGCTTCGTTTATTCACAAAAAAATCAGCTTCAATATCCTCTGTAAACGGTCTGTGTTCTCATTTGATCGTTCTGGTACAGTCAAGTGTGCCACAACCTTAGTCATATTTTGGTATTGAGCTTAAAGAAATCGAAATCGCTATAGCTAATCGTAGAAAACCAGTATACCTAATATTAAGTAGCCTTATTTTAAACCTGTAGAAAATAGTCATTTTGGTGGTAATAGTGCTCTTTCACTGGAGCATTTGTCTGTAATGTAACAATCCAAGATTCGATTAGGCACAGAAACATGTGGATGTATCGTTAGAGGTTGCCCAATTTAATGCTCGGTTCGGTAATGGCCGAATCGAAGTCTGTCGTAGGTATTACTGGCAAATGCTCCTGATGAGGGAGCACCTTTATAGCATTCGGTTTGATCAATTACGAAAAAATCTTATATTCATTGCTATGGAAAATCTATTTATTTATCGTCTTATTTCCTAAACTTTTTGTTGAAAATAAATAGCATATTTTTTGGAACCAAGTTTTTACAGAGCAAAGCATTGGAGATTTAAACATTCTAATTCCAATATGTTTATTTACACCGATCGTTGGAAACGAGTTGGGGCAGCCATTTTTAGAAATCTTTCGCATTTAGAGTATCAATACATTCTAAATGATCGAAAAGTTCGAGTAAGTACTTATCACGGAACCCGATAAAGCTAAATAAAAGATTCTCTAAATAGCAATTTAGTTTAACATGGAAGAAATATTCTAAATCATTGGAAGACAATTTAAATATCACGATTTATTAGACACTGTAGTTAAATTGACAGTATTTCGTGACCTCTAAAGAAATCTACAGGAATCAACAGTTTCACATTTTTAAAGATTTTATAGTATGGTAACTATTTGACCAGTATCAATTGTAAATCAACAAGCGGATGATTTTTATTACTTTTTAATAACCGCATTTTTAAGCACTCAAATAGCATGAAGTATTTATTAGGAGTGACCAACATTTCAACGCTTATTTTACTATTTCGAAATATTTTTAATAGAGCAGACGTATCAAAGTACGGTACTTCGAGTTTCATGGCATTATACTCAGACTATCATCTAACTTCTTAAATACATGATATAACAATCTATGGTATATACACCGTAACATTCTTATTAATAACTGAAGACATAACATAATTAAAAAATCCAACAAATTAGAAGTACTGAAGACAGCATTGGGTAACATCTACAAGATGTTACATGATGAAAAAGTACTTACTAACCCAGTAACTGTACAAGAAAGTGAATTTAAGTTAGAATTTGTTCAGCATTCGTTACATGGATTTCTTCTAAAAGTAATCAATATTCAAAATTAGCTAGAACTAAGATTGGTATTGGTATTAACAACAAAAATATTTACATGTGCTAATCACATTGTTTAATCGACCTTTTTACCATTGGGTGTACCGTTGGCTATGCCATTTGCTTTGCCATTGGCTGTGCCGTTAGGTATACCATTGGCTTTTACATTGGCTTGGCCATTTGCGATTCCATTGGTAGTGACTTTGCCATTCATGTGACCATTGCTCGTTATTTCTTTCGCGTCTGATTTCTTGTCATCATTCTTCCCAGGTTTGCCATATGCCTTGTAATAGAAATCGTAGAAGAGATAGTAGAAAAAGATGGAGTTAGGCAGAGTGAAGACGACGGACCAGCGAGGGTAGCCGCAGTCGTAGAACAGGAGCTGAGCGGAGTGGAGGAAGGCAATGCAGAACTGGAGCTGAAAATACAAGATTTCATAAAGGTTAAAATAGTACGAGCTACAAGACGGGTACATGATAGGAATCTGCTTTAACGAAACGCCTGACTGAATTGAAAAGCAACAAAAATGCAATCAGTCGACTAACGATATGGTTAAATTTACAGGGTTAATTAAAGCTTTGTCAATTTGATCCATTTAAAACGAAAAACTACAAAGTTATGAAATCCTACCATTTGCAATGTGGTGATGTACTTCTTCCAGAACAGGTATCTCTGAAACTGAGGGCCCATGGCAGAGAACATGTAATACGTATACATGATAATATGGACGAAGGAGTTTATCACCCCTATAAGAGTCCCATGCCCTCCTGGGTAGTACTTTGTAGCTCCCCATGATATCATGGGCATCACTGTATGATGGTACATATGGAGGAAGGTGATCTGCCTATCCTTTTTCCTGATGACGAAGAAAACCGTGTCGAGAAGTTCAGACATTTTTGCCAGGAAGTATATGTAGACGCCTGTTGCAACCTGAAAATTATACAAAATTCTGTTAGCAAATGAGTTAATTTGTGGATAGGTAAGAACAGGTGGTCAAGACTTAAACACGAAAAAAACAGAGCAAGCCAAATGAATATCTCGGTTCACAAAAGAACCGTCCATGTTTTTCACGGACTCACTAGATGAACAGATTACAGGCTCACAAAAGGAATATACAGTCGAGATCTGAAGTCCGAAAACGATATTTAGCACGTACTTAAGCTAAATGTTATTCATGTCATTGTTGCGAAATTCTCATATATAATACAAGGTACAACAAGACAGAAACGAAAATAAGTAAGCCAAAGCATAGTAGACGAAGTATCGTTTATAGACTTCGGCCTTATACTGCTGAAATAACAAGAAGCATATTATTATGAACACTGCGCTCTGATAAATTAGCATTTTATCTTAAATCAGGAACTTTACCGAAAAAAATGCATATGCCTATGTACTTTGATGATCTTTTCTCTAATAAACGATACTTAAAAAAATGTGATTAAGTGGGGCGGTCATCATCTTAATTATGATTGGTACCGTAACTACGGTTAATAACAGTACTTTTAAGATTACTATGCCTACCCACTGCTTTCGATGACTCCATTTTATGAATATTTTGGGCGCTGCTATGTAATAAGGTTGAAAAGTTGTCAATCGTCAGTGAACTCCGTAGTACTCTTTGAAGCATATTATTATCAGTATTGGTTACCATAGTGTCTATGATAAAATCAAAGGCGCAACTGCAAGTGTTTTCCATGGAGACGTTTTTATGCCAAACAAATGAATACAAGATACTAAAGCAAAAAAGAATTTCAATCAATTGGGCAGCGACATAGTTTTTATAACGCAATCTAAATTGAGTCTTATCCAAACAGCAGTAAAGATGATTTTACTGTAAACAATAACTCAGTGAAAAAAATGCTCATAATTACACATGCATCTTGATAGAAACAAACACGATGTAAAGGAAGAAACGGCGACTGATAAGCACGACAGTAATAAGTATGAAACAGACGCTGTTGTTATTGATGTTCGTGCGTTTCCGTACAACTTCGGCTATCTAGATCGTGTAATTGTATAATTATGGCATGATGATTCTCTACCTTAATGCTATTCTACCAATTCACACTATGTGTTTCATAATGCACACTGCAAATGAGTGGAACTCTCTGTCTGCTTTTGTGTTTACGAACGCTTACAACCCTAATCTCTTCAAAGTTAAAGTGAACAGGCTGCTTCTGGGTAAGCTCGTACCATCCTCGACGGTCTGATCCAGACTAAAGTAAAAAAAATGCTGTGTTTTTATATAGTCAATGTGGGTTACTGTAATACCAAAAATGCTTTTACTTTTTTAGATTTGTTTACAGCAGTATTTTTATGGATATTGGTGATTGCAAATATGTTTTCATTAGTTATTCATCTTCATCTGCGATCATCGTAATAATTCTGATCCCAATGATTTATTCGAAGTCGGCGGAGCAACTCTTCTTCTAAACTTCTCTATTGGGGTCAGTGTAGTACGCCTTCTTTTATACTTTCATATTATTCGTCTGTTTAGTTGTCACCCCCGTTCTTGCTATATAATTCCCATACTATATTCATCGTATTTTTATTGATTTGCTATCGTAGTAGTAATTTACACCTTGCCAACAGCAAGCAATACAGTTATAATGACTATTGATTGGCAACCTAACATCATTAGAAAATACTTCAAATCGTACAATTCAATAGTACAATTATTAAAATACAGTACAATTATTACAATATAGTAAAATTATTACAATATAGTACAATTATCTTATTATTCTGTATTAGCATCATTTTCTTGTTATTTATGGGATTGCCAGACTCTGAAGGTCAATAAAGACGAGAAAACTCAAATGGAAGTTGTATAACGATGTTGATGATATCAGATACTACGTAAAACGGAATTAATGTTATTTTACACTGTGCAACTGTTTCTTTTAAGTTGTGTCATTCATTTCCTTTGATTATAGTTTTGTACATAGGGTAAATCTACACCCACCAAGTTATGGTGGATACCCGTACCTACCTTTTACTTTAAGCGGTATTTAATCCTAAGGAATTAGTGTACAATTACAGGTGTATTTCTTAATCGACAAGTTGGCAAAAACTCAACAATTACATTAAGTGTTAAATATTAAATATCTTAAGCATTTGCGGAAGGCAGAGGACGTTAGGGTGTATCTATTGAGGCGCGTCTTATGATAGGCCTATGTCCAGCAGTGTCCGCGACTTGCTGAGTGATTGATTGAATATTTTTCTTTGTCTAAAATCCTAAATTGAACCCTGAAAGGAGCCCAAGAAATGATGCCACAATACGAATACTAGAAACACACTTACTCTCATAGCCTCCGGCGTTTTTGAGAAGTCAACTGGTTGACATTTCCAACTGTAAGTCCTCAACCAGCCCGCGGCGAGGCCCTGGAAACATAAACAAGAAACATTTGAATATTATACTGAAGAGATAAGAAAAAAAGCACATTAATATTATGTGCCACAGCCATCGTTCAAAAATGCAGTCAAAACAGCTACTTAATCAGTAGTTGTTGGTCATGTTCTTAACTTTTTTTCTTTAACTTGTAATGTCAATGTGTAACGATTGCCAATAAAAACTGATAAGAGATGAACGAAATAATTTTATGAAGCATTTTAAGAGCTCTCTTTTGTTACCAAAGTATGCAATTAAAGCAGAGTCCACTTTGGTAAGCATAATAAGTTTCTACCTGTACACCAGCCGCTTAATTCAATGGCTCTTGTTAATGTTCATGTATAGGTCAATAACGTCAGTGACATCCGTTAGAAGAATTAAAATAAATCATAAAATAATATTGTCACTCACCTTTACTTTTAGCATAGCAGACATTATACTATTAGTTTCAGCTACCAACGATATTCAGGGGCTGACACAGCGAACCAAATCGCTGGTAGCTAATTATTTCCGAAGTAAGTCTATAGCTCTATCTCATCATCTGCCTAGTCTTATCCAAACTATGTTCTGGTCTGCATCCAGTCTTACCGGATGCATTTGAATTTTTAGCCAGTATCTTACATGGAGCGACTGCTTGTCAGACCTCCACAACCTAGTTAATACTGTGTCTATTAATCTACCTGATAAATTCATATTAGAATAAGGAACTACTAACCTCATGGAACAACCAGACGCTGACGACGACTTGTATAAAATTATAAACAATTAAAGTCTTTTGTAGTTGGAAGGGTTTCTTGTCTGCCATGTACCTCGGCCCCCATTTCAACGAGAAGTATAAGTACAGGCCGATGATAGTGAGACCGGGGACTGGGTCTGATATCAGGAACCAGTCGTTTGTTCTCGGATCTGAAAATAGGGAGAAGACAGTCTGTTAAAAAACTGTGTTAACGTTCAATTTCCACTGCTCTTTCAATAGTGAAGTAACACATTGTGATGAAACTAAAAAAAATCTAAAACTTCACAGCTCAAGTTATTATTAAATTATTAGTTTTTTTTTTTCATCAATGAATTTTTGGTGAACTAGGACATCTTGTATACCAGAGGTCGAGATTTCTTCAATTACATAGGCTTGAATGTGGAAGCTTCGACAGCGCTGCAACTAGCATGGCAGAAACTTAAAGTAAAATAAAAATACGTGTGGCACTCGGGGACTGCCGCGGTAAAGCTATTGCATAGCATTTTTATCAACATTATGCAATTATAATATTTATTTGAATATAAACCTAACCCGTGTTAGTTTTTTTTCGTTACGGAATTTCTTGATTCGGTCGCCGCGCTCAAAGCCCGGGATAAAAACTATGCAATAACTTTTTTTTTTAAATAAACGGTACATATTTATGCATCTGTATGGTGTCGAACGTAAAGAATAGCACCATCCTATATCTATCGTGGGTGTCATAAGAGGCGACTAAGGGACTTGCCAGAGAATGGGCAGCAGCGTTCTCTGTGTTTTTGTAAAAACCGTACTGCGATCGCAGCCAACCCGCCTGCCAAGCGTGGCGATTATGGCAAAGCCCCCCAAAATGTTAATGTTGCGACACTTGGGAGAGGCCTATGTCTAGCAGTGGACGTCTTTTTGGCTGAAATGATGATGATGTACATATTTATAAAATAGAGGTGTGTGGTTAGAAGTATGTTTGTGTTTAATGAATAATTAGGTCACTAGGTTAGATTACTGATAAGGATTCCCTAGAAACAAATACTTTTAGATATGTGACACCAACCAACCCGTACTGGAGCAAGGTTTACAGCCCCCTCTTTCTGACACAGGCCGTGCAGTGGGAATATTACTGTTTGATTGTTTATAATGATGACGATTGAAAGATGTTCTGGGTAATTTCGATTGACAAAAGACAGTTTAAAGGGGTAGTCTCAGCTATTGAATTAATTTCACTATTCTGATGTTAATCTCAATGTTTACATGCTCGAAATGTGAACTAACAGGAATATTTTTTAGTTCAATAATGATAAAACAAGATTTTCTTGCTGACCAGTCGAGTCAGGTGTATTTCAATCTTATATAGCTTCAAATTACTACGTGATACCTATTTATTTAGGCAATAATTGAGGTACTCTTTGTCTAGATTTTGCTTGTCTTACGTATCGTATACACTATCATTAACCAAACGTTAAAATAATAACATGTGTCGGAAATGGCCTCCGTTTCGAAATTCTTACTTTTATAAAAAAAATACACGCTTTTAATGTTCTGCTATAATTAAGATAATGCTCGTGTATTAGATAACACTGTTTTTTTGAATGGCGGAAAAAATAAATGAAGTTTTTTTTTAACAAATTACCTACATTTGTTAAGTAATGTTTCTTTGGTAATTAAGTCTAGGTTTTTTCAAAAGTAATTTGAAATGAAAGTGAAATTCAGAGCGTGTCTACCAGTCATCATTATTTTGCGTAACACGATGCTTCATAGTCATCATGATTATCATTATCTCTTGAAAGACGTCAATGTTATCTACGGCTTAACACTAAAGATGGGTTTTTCTACCGTCGAATCGATATCAACTATAAATAGCCCATTTTAATTGATAATAATATTGGCTAGTTAGTATGATAAGGCTGTCAGCCCAGAGAGTGGGCAGCAAGCTGTTTTAATTATGCGACACTTAGGCACTTTTTTCGTTTAGTTGAGGACAGTAATTCATCCAAATAATACAAACGAAATATTTCATCAAATAGAAGTTCTACCAACATCTACGACCATGAATTATCTGTATTTAGATTACCAAGTCTGAACTGTTATGAATTCCGTTTTTTCCAATAGACAACGTCATAAAACACTCAATGAAATCAAACAAGTCGCATCTTGCACATGGTCAGGTTTAACTGATAAGGAAAGCATTAACATCAAATGAATTGTATGTTTGTTTACATTTTAACATGATTTACACAGCCGGCGATTGAGTAACTATTTTAGCATGTAACGAAACAAATGGTGCAATGACCTCGTGATGTTAAATATTGAGGACTTCTCACGTATATTCATGCAAGTGTGCGAATTTTGTCAATTGTTATTTAGTGACCTAACTGATCGTAAATATGTCTCTTAAGCAATTCAAGTATCTAGATCTAGCTCGCGAGGTTCTCGATATGTGGGACGTGAGTACAGCAGTCATTGTGCCGATAGTCGTGTAGGCCAATGGCTTAATAGCCAAAAGCTTCGACCAACATATGAGTAGGCTTTCGCTTGGCAGCTGGATCAAGGGCTTGATACAGAAAGCAGTACTTCTGGATACGGCGAGTATTGTCAGGAGGTTCCTCTCTCAAGAGCCCAGTACTAGCGGTAGCCCAGACCCGGTTCCCGATACCAGTGGGGTAGTATTTTTTTTTATATTTTTGATTTATTTTTCATATAATAAATTTCTAAAAATATATAAAAATGTAATTTATATGTATTTAGATGAAAAATTGAAATAATAATATGTCTCTGACATCAAGAGCATTCCCAATATTTGAGATTTTGAAGATATTCTTTAAATACAAAAACACATCCACTAAAGTCACATCGTAGAACGAGAATAAATAAAATTACCTAGTTAGTGTTATATAACAACTATAATTAAAACTAGTGCTATTTTCTGCAGAAATTTTCCTCCATGTCTAGCTCAATTATTCTTTCACTTTCAATCTGTTAGTAAAGTTGGTCAAGTGCTCGGACGAGATTCACTCTTCAGAGCACTTGGTAATAATAGATTGTATTTATTTTGTAAACATCCTCTTTACTAGGTATAACGATCATCAACTCCCAATACTAAGCAATCACTGTCCCGCTAAGTCTTGTATGTCCAGTGTACCCGGTATCGATATTAAGGCACACAATTTATTGGAATTGACCAATAGTCCCAACAGTTTTTATCGTGGCGATAGTTGATGAAGGAAAACATCGTGAAAAATCTGTGGTGTCTCAGGACCAAAATTCCAACTACATGTGATATCCACTAACCCACACTGGGTTCAGATGTTAGATTAGGTCTTACTCCTCCAGCAGAAGTCACATTAGATCCTACTGGTCCCCGCCGCAAGTGTGCGAGGGGTAATGGTTGGTATGGTTTTAGTAAGTACGAGTAGGACAGACCCCTTTACTCTCCCCAGGGCGGAAGACATCCATTAAGGATTTTCACATCGACAAAAAAGGCTTATCTAACCTTCTCGCAAGGTAACCCTTGGTCCCAGAGACATTACAGAACAATAATACTTTTGCTTTGAGTTCATGATGAATGAAAAATTACTTACCAGCTAATTTGGTGAACAAGTGATGGTAAGTTCTTGAAAAGGAGTTATTGAATAGTGCCATCTTCAGGTTTCTAGGTTCTTACTGCAGAGTTTACTTATGCTCGTTTGTCATGAAAGGTTCGCCCGCATTTTATGGTAGAACTACTGATCCGTTATATGCCTGTGGAAAAGAGAGAAAGATTATTAGAAAATTACAAAAAAATAACGGACAATTAATTGTCTCTTCGGTCGAGTGGTCGCATGAGCGGGTTCAATACCCAGGTCGGACGAAGTGTTATTGAGTTTATCCATTAGGAATTTCTAAGTGGCAGCCACTGAGTCTGGATTTGTGCCCGGTTGATGGCAATAGGCTCGCCTCCTATTACATGGGAGTTAAACATAACTGGCGAGATGGGTGTAATATTACGTACACCTCTGCCTGGGTTAGGCAGAGGTGTAATTAGTAATATAATACTAAAATCGCGTAAAGTAAAAACATCATCATCGTCATCATATTCATCATTTCAGCCGAAAAACGTCTACTGCTGGACATTGGCCTCCCCCAACGCCACATTGACATAAAGGGGGTTTTGCCAGAATCGCCACGCCAGTTGTTCCAAATGCACAGAGAACGCTGCTGCCCATTCTCTGGCAAGTCCCTTATTCGCCTTTTACGATATGGGATGGTGCTATTTTTTACGTCCAACACCATACAGAACAGTAAAAACATACAAAATTTTATGTTACACAAATGAAATTAAAATTAAAGTCTGTAAAAGTAGTAAGAGTATAGCATACATTGTTGAAACAATTTTAAAAACTAAATGTGTGACATCATCTATCTTCAGTTAAAAGCTAAGACCAAGTTGAACAATTCATTAAAATATTATGTACCATTTATATGGACCGTAAGGTCCATATAAATGGATTTATTCAGTATCACGCCCCTTTATACCTAAAGGGGCGTGATACTGAATAAATTGTTATCCAAATGAGATCTATAGAAATATAAGATATGCCTATAATGTTCCCACAGCTGGGCTACAGGCCTCCTCTCTATAAGAGGGAGTGGGCTGTATTCCACTACGCGGGCCTAGTGCGGGTTGGTAGATGTCACATGTCTTCGAATTTAAAATAATATTATTTTGAATTTATCTTTGTATTTTAAGTTTTTTTTTTTCTTCTTCTCATTTATCTGCGATCAGCTGTCTAGCTATAATCAGATGTGGTCTTCGTTTGAGTTTTATTTTATTTAAAGTATATCTTATTCCATCCTCACTGATATAGATATTTAAGAAAATAACAGTCAAGAATTCACTAGCAATGAACATAAATAATGACCCAATAATAAGTATGTCTATGTCTAGCCTAACGCTATTGGCGCCAGACGAAAATATATAGATGAAAGCAAAAGTAAACAGGCCAATGTTACGCAGGTAGACATGTAATTTGTGAAATATATTGTTTCAACATTTTTTTTTCCTAATCATGTAGTAAGTGTCTAATTTGGCGTCAAAGTTTTTATACCGCCCATAGACTTGGCTGACTTTACATCATCATCTGACAAGCCTTTTCCCAAACTATCTTGGGGTCAGCTTCCAGTCTAACCGGATGCAGCTGAGTACCAGTATTTTACACGAAGCGACTGCCTATCTGACCTCCACAACCGAGTAACTTAGTAAACCTCGTAGTAAGACTGAAAGTCAGACTTTTGGCTTCTGACTACTCGTAACGACTGTCAAAGATCTACAAATGACAGCCGAGACCAACGGCTTAACGTACTTTCCAAGGCACAGAGGAAACTCGGTATGTAATTATGGTCACCCATCCACGGACCAAACTCGGCAAGCACGGCTTAACCTTCAAGATCGATCCGTGCGGCTGTTTTTATTTAGCTACGAGCTTCTTGGCTGACTTTACATGAAAGATTTTATTCAAAAAAATGATTAGTATTAGATTATTTTAGTATTAGTATTAGATTAGTAAAAAGAAACAAAAATAGATATAAATCTGTATATCAAACAAATTATAGAGATCTTCTGATTTTAATTATAACGATAATAATATATTCCGACTGTGTTATATTGTGTAACAAAATTGTAGTTATCTAAATTCATAGTTTAGGTCTGACGTCAAGCCTATCTACCTACTTTCGCTTGCGCGCTACGTGACCTTTGACCTTTTGGTTTCTCGCCCCAATCCTTCGAACAAGCTTCGCGTGTAGATGAAATCTTCATTTCCAATAGGCTAAAATACACTAGAATGCCTTTTATTATATAATAATTTAATACGTAAGAAATGGTAATTTTCTGATACAGGCTTAATTGATAATTCATTTAATGAGGTCATATTTTCTAGTCTTTTGACTGTGTTTTTGAAAAGCCATTAGATGCATAATAAGAAACATAACTCATTCAGATCATATTATTAAGAATTTTAGAGAAAGTATTCTGCCTATATAAATGTTTGTTACTGTAAACCAGCTGGGGAAAGCCTCTCCCCATAATTCTTTTGATTGAAATGTTTGAATTATTCTACATCGATGACTAAAATAGCCCATGTAGTAACATAGAACTTTATCGCTCACTGCGGACCAATATCCCAAACTGATCCAACACTTGGACAGAACACCGTAACTATAACTTAAAGGTAATAAATACATACTACGTCAACACAACATAACTCCATGAAGCATTATAGGAAGACATTGTAGGAAGCACTATATCTGCAGTTTACTTTCACATCATCATTAACATTTTCTTATCAATTTGTTTTATTCTACCGCGTGGCGAAGACACGTCCGTTCGCTCTGAAATCGTTAGCGCGACTGAGCTTTCATCCCCCCCTCCGCCCGCAGTGGGAGTGACAGTGGTGAGAGAAGGGGAACATTTTCGAGGGGTGGTTTGGAAACAGGGTGTTTTCCAAACTGTTTTGTTTGACTAGTTAATTTTCATCCTACCAGGATAACATAGTTTTGTGTGACGTAAGCATTGTTGAGAGAAAGTGAAATGCAGATTTCTATTGTATAGTCATATAATATGCAAAATATATTAAGCTTTAGCATAATACATATACTATTATGACATAGCACATAATTTATATAAGGAAATGTGAATAATTATCTTGAATGGTTGACTGAAAACCTATGACATAAGGTTTGAGTTATCTCATAAAGCATGAAAGAGATAGCGCTAGACGTCCTGTATAGCTTCATCTCTTTCCAACATCGAAGTGTCATTAAAGTAATGCTGCTTTAAAAGGCCCCACTTTGTTTATATTTCCCGTACAATGAAAGATCCGCATATACTGGTTTTGTAGGGCTTGATAATGATGGCCCTGATTTTAATGTTTTTCATTAAGGAAACCAGTATGAACATGGATTCAAGTCTTACATTTCAGAATCAAACATAACATCCCGACTTTAATCCCCAAATGGGGAATTAGGCAGAGGTGTACCCATTAAGTACACCCACAATTCGCCAGTTGTGTTAAAGACCCATGTAATAAGGGCGAGCCTATTGCTAGTAACAAACACAAATCCAGACTCTGTGGCTACTACCGAGAAAAATCGTAATGGGAAAACCCGATAACAATTTGCCCGACCCGCGACTTGCACCTTGGACCTTATGCCCAGACCAACGAGCCTGCTTCGAATTTCCCATGTAAAATATACAACACCCTAACAATGAAAGTCTCTCCCCGTTCAAACAAATATTTTGTAGATGTAGTCACCCCTGTATACAGGCTGTAACTGCCTACAGTGCTACCGTCCGCCACCCTTCAGCCATTCAGCCACCCTCTGCCTTTTCCTCTCAATATGACGTGTTTTGAATATTTTTAATTTAAGTGTGTTGTAATGAATCTAGTTTCGTATGTTTGTATTTTGAAATAAAGGATATTCTTTTCCTTTAATTATGAACAAGATTATTGGGATTCTAGTTCATAATTAAAATATATATTTTTAGATTTCACAGATTAAATGTCGATAACTGGCGAAAGCCTAATCCTTCGAGGATAACAGTCGTTAATTTGTGTTATGGAGATTAGATTTCACCATAAATTTCAGTGACTGAAACTTACTACTTACTTTGTCATCAGTGTCATTATCATCATGTTTTTTTTCTTTGGCAGCTTAGTCCCACCTACTAATGAGTTGGCCCGTTCCTTATATGTCATGCATCCCTGGTCACCGCTTTACCAGGTTTACCAGATCGTAGATATCAAAACTACCAATACTATACGAGGTATTGCTGATGTCTTTAAATATTAGAGTGATTTTAACTAAAACTAATGTTGATGAAGAACTTAAATCTTTTGACCAACCCCTCTTTTTACGGATGGTAAATCATTAAATGACCCCTCCTGCTCTGAGTGGAACGAAAGGGAGTGTTAGACTTGTACTGATTAAAACCCATCCAATGTTCCTTCTTAGCCCTTTGTGTTCCAGGGCCACGGTATCTTTTTCGAACAGCCCGCAGCCCTGGCAGGCATCGGTCCCCTCGGACCCCTTCCGATTAGCTGCCATCTCCTTGAAGCGCGCCTGCAATACGAACACGCCATTGACACGGCCTGTCGTCATAAGACGGACGGACGGTGAGCTAGACCATTACTCACCGTCCACAGGCCCGCGTTTGACCAATCCCTACACACCTATTACCAAATTAACACAAAATACATTAACAAACAATTCGTTAACAACTACATAAAATTATGAACACGCAGGACTGAAAACGGATAAAATGCAATCAATAAGTATTAACATCCTTTGATTGCGGTTAACGATGGAATTATTGTGAAAACATCAACATTGCATACATTTGTGTGTTTAATTTTAATTGTACGTATTTTATTTATGAGTTTAAAAATGTTCGTTTGAAAGGCTGAAATGTTTTGTAAGGTTATTTGGCTACTTATTTCAAAAGCAGAGCCTATCGTCAGATTTGTAATTTGAAAAACGGAAAATTATTTCACTACCACTGCTTTCAAAATAGTAAAAACAATCAAAAATAGTACCTTTCCTATTAGTACTGTTATATTATCATAATAATATGCAAACTTAAATAACAGGTTTTTACTGAATGTAAAAACCTGTTATTTTGAAATTACAAACAGACACTTCAATTTTATTTACTTGTTTAGAAGATGTAGAAATGGATCAATACTACTAAGATCCCTTTACAATATTATGTAATTCATACTTGGTAGGCGCCAATCGCGGACTAAGGTATAATCCTACCTACATTGTTCATTGCAAGCTTGAACACGATCCCTCATAGGAAGTACATACGTACGTACTCATATGAAGTGAGTGATGGGGTTGTTACCGTGACACATATTATCAAAGGCTTTGGACGACTCTGGGGCTATGTTTTGCGCTACTTGAGAGATGCCTATTATGTTCAGCTATGAACAGCGATAGGCTAATTTGAGAAACTATTCATATTAAAGCTAGAGGAGCGAATATGAAAGCTGTCGAGAAGACTCTACAAAAAAATAACCGAAGACGTTTGTCTGGATGGAGATTTTATTAGAAGACTAGTACTCATGGATATGGCAAAGGCACGAAAATATTTCCATGCATTTTCCCATGAAACCGAAACCAATTCATTAAAACAAAAACAAAGTTTTACGCAACTACACATATATAATTTTCGCAACGGAACAAGTCATTCATACTCAACATCGTAAAACGCCTTACAGGTGCCGACTACCGTTACTTGATACCCCCCTCTGCTTTGAGACCGCACTTAGCCAGAACTCAACGGGGTGTCGGATCTATTTGCATAGGTCTTTGAAACTGGTTGTAGCAAAACAAGCTAGCTTAACACGTGCAGTTACACAAAACCATAACTTGGTGAACACAGAGGTGAAAATTGAATGGAATGGCCACATTAATGTTGTCCAGACTATGTCGCAAGTGTTTTGCTTGGCTGGTCGTCCTAAATACTTCGGTCCTAAGATTGCCGTTCGGAAATCCCTTGCTCTCACTGTTTGAGTGAAAAGTGCCTGTTTTATGGGTTTGTAATGTGATTTTGATACCGCGATTGAAGTAAGTATTAAAAGCGTGAATTGTCCTGTTTTATGGCCGTGCTCAATATCCCTTTCAGACAATGTCTTTATTTCTTTATATATTCATTTATTTAATCAGATAACAAAGATCCATTGGGTTAGTAACAATAAACAATAACAACAAAAAACAACAAAACAATAACAACAACAACCATAAAACAACAACCACAACAAACAACAACAACGTGGTTCGTGGTGGTGATTGTAACAATTGGGTGGTTTTTGTGTTGTGATGCCGTCAATGGTACTTTCTTCTTATTACATAAATATTAAAACAGTTCAAACTATTCAGAACAGATTGTAACTGTAAAGTCCTCGGAACAGTTTAATCAATAAATTCCTTTCTTTATTTGTAAATTTTAAGCATGCACTTATTGAACTATTGTTATTATTTATAGCATCTGACTGGGTGAACTTAGTTTTCTGCTCTTTTTACAGAAAGTTTATTGTCAAAAAAACCTTTATACTTGGTGTCTAACCCGTTAGGACCTAGGTGAATTGCAATCGCTTTCAAGGCGTTTCGTTTTTCTTTTTTGAATATATTCGAAAGGATTGTCAATATTAATTTTGCTTATTTCGATCCAGAACTCGTGCAAAACAATAACAGCCGGTCGGGTCAAATTTCAAATTAAGCCACGCTTGCATAGGTTGGTCTCTTGATGGGTGACAACCCATTACATACCGAGTTTTCTCCGTGCCATAAAGGAAAGCACGTTAAGCAGTCATTTGTTGATTTTTGACAATCGTTACAGGAATTCAGTGGTCCGAAAGTCTAACAACCAGTCTTACCAAGGGGTATCATATTACCCAGTAGTAATTGGGTTGTGGAGATCAGATAGGCAGTCGCTTTATGTAGAATACTGGTATTTAGCTGCATCCGTTTAGACTGGAGACCGACGAAGCCATAACAAGGAAAAGGCTGGGCAGATGATGATTTCAATCCGATACAATTTGTACTTTTCGATCACCATTTTCGAATATTACTTTACTAGGTCTGTAAGTACCTATCTATTCGAACATTGGCAAAAACATAACGACCACAAGCGCCCTTTCTCCTCCGAGGTCATATACCAGTGTCGTATCGTTAACGTCCCGGACGTGTCTATGTAAACCGAGCTTCCTTATTTAGTAGAGATATTTTGTATTACGTAAGTGACATGTGTGTAGACTCTTGGCGTTTGTACTTTTATGTAAAATACGCTTCATAATAAACTTAAAATAAACAGGATAGAAAGCATTTCGTGACACAAACTTCTACCATTGATTCAGTAATGCTTTCAGAGCATTACTACTTTTCGATGATTATTTAAGAAAATGAGCTGTCCCATATAACTTGCCTATATCGTACTTTTGTTCCACACCAGCTATGGCAATTAATTTATTTGTCGATTCCTCTCATACATGTAAAATAAAAACTCAAATAATAATTAAAGTATAGTATATGTTTAATTAAATACTAAAGTTACAAAGATGTTTTGACAATGACGATTTTATTTAAAAGATGAAATGATCATTCTCAAAGTCCTACAACTAATTTCTTTATAACGTCTATTTGACGTATTTATTTGACAACTCTAGGAATAAGCTGGATATCAACATTCTCCGGTCTCACATTCAGTATATGTTTTTGGAACACAAATTTTTCACCATCTTGCTTGGACTTTACAGTAAAATGTCTTAGAACATGCACTAAACCAGCCAGTACTTGTAACTTGGCATATCTGGCACCAATACACATTCGATTACCCATACCAAAGGGCATATAGATATCATCACTGGGTTTCCTCTCCTTAGAAAATCGCTCTGGATCAAATACCTCTGGGTTAGGGTAAAATCTTGGATCGTGATGTATTTGATAAATTGGAGTAAAAATTTTTGTTCCTTTCTCTACTTTAATGTTACCAACTTGTAGTACTGTGTCCTGAACACATTGCCTACTCAAATATCCATTAGGAGGCAGTATTCTCATAGCCTCACTAAGCACCTTGTCTACATACTCCATTTCACTAATGACTTCATACGTTATTTTGTTATTGTATTTCTCGAAATGCTCGTCTATTTCTTGGTGAACTTTTTCTAATATTTCTGGGTGCTGGCATAGTACAGTCAACGTTGAGAAGATGACAGTCGCGCAAGGTTCAACACCAGCTGCAAAAAAGAATAGAGCTTGTGCTGATAGTAATCCGGTCGTAGGTTCCATGTCACAACCTGTCGTCTCATCCTTCATGGTGCCATTCCTTTGCAGACTGATACATAAGTCAGCAAAGTCATGCCTCTTGACATTCTCTGCTTCTCTCTTCTTAATCACTTGTTGTATAGCACCAACGAAAAAATCCTCATGCTCCTTGAATAAAGTGATTCCCAACCACTTAGATATCTTTGGACTTATACCAACCATGACAAATCGCAGAGTATTCATGAATTTCGTTGCAGACAGAGCTTCGCCGAGTTTTAGGAAAGGTGAATCAAAGGTTGACTGAGATCCGATACCAAATATTGCTCCACAAACAGCAGCGTTGCAGAAAGTTATTAGTGTGTTGTATAAATCACCTTCCCATCTCTTGGGGTTGTTTTGCAAGTATTCGACGAAGTCTTGGGCACTTCTGTCCATAATGTAGTACATGTTCTTTAACTTAGCTGCTGTGAACAGTGGGCTCATGTTCTTCCGCATCAACTTCCATCTAGGCCCATTCATGAAGAGAATATTATCAGACAGTTGGTCCCCTTCAACGCTTTCCAGTCCTCTATGATGAAAAGATTGGAAGTCAGTATGTAGAACTTGTTGCACATTCTTCGGGTCTATAACGAACAATGCAGGAGTAAACAGTTGCCCAATCCCGACGGCCGGTTGTTCTTTATATTCTTCGTATAGTTCACCAAACACTTGAAACAAGGCATTTTTCGAAGTGAAGAATTTCCAGTAAGGTCCAATCACTTTGCTTTTACCGTAGAACTTTACACCACGTTTCTTCCAGTAGTTTTCATTGTAGCGTCCTAATTGATAAATAAACACTAGTAATGCGACTGTCCCTATTAAAATGATTGGTAAGAACATTTTTTATTTATCGGACACGAGCTCGCAGTGTAAAATTGTAAGCAGCACTGAGCTCGTCAACTTTTTATCTCTAGTCGAAGTATAAATAGAACTGTCTGTACATATTATATTTATACTTGGTCGTTATCATTATTCTCGGTTCGATTCGGATGCTTCTCAACTCGTGTTTTTTAATGAAACGCTATTAGCGATTTGTATTCCTATACCACTGTGTTAAAAGAAATCACCAGCAGTTTAGTATTTTATCTATGTGTGTATAGTGGAATAATATTTTCACAATTAGTTTTTTTTACACAGTCTCTGTTATTGTATTGCCATTTTAATTACATTTGTCCATTTTTCGATAGAACAAAACGATGAGATGCTTATCAGGAAACTGTTTATTTGCAGAATATTTTTTAAAATTATTTCGATCTTCTGCACTTGACAACTGCAAAAATTATGATTTCAGTAACTTAAGTTCGTCAAATTACGAGTTGGGAAGTGGGCTTCTTTTTAAATCATTTGGGTTTTGTTGAGTCATAATTACTATACAGCGATTTCTGCGAATACTCGTTTAGAATTATCACGGAGATAATAAACCTATAATTTGCTTGTGATCAGCTAAAAGCCGTTTTATCAAACAAATCGTTCGATAACGGTATTTGAGTAACTTAAACGATAAAGTTTAACTCCAGTTATGTACTTAAATTAAAGTGGTCATCACTCTTAACCATTTAGATAAAAATCAAAAGCCCAATCTTTTTTTAACGCTACCATTTTGAGAACCTGAGGCGATGCAGTTGTCCGCATATCAGTTGTAACATTGTGGACCGTAATTTAGTGAAGCGTAATACGAAGTTTCAATAGAAAAAAGGAGGTCAGCTCAGACTGGTTTTATTACGTCTGGTTATAATAAGCATTTATTCGCAAGTAAGCAAATCATCTTTTTGTTTTTGTTTCATGGTTATTGGAAGAAGTGGTCTTGAATGAAACCTCCTCACTGAGAACGAATTAACCATTCTCCTTTTAAAAAACAAGATTAAATTATGACGTTAAAAGGTATAATAAAAAAAAGAAATCTTACACTTGGACACTTGGATTCTAACGATGACAAGAAAGATCTGTAGTATTAGATAACATTATGATGTCTTACTGATAAAATATATTACCTAAATAAATTCAATGATAAACAAATTTCGCCTATCACGAATCTCGCAAAACCATGTTGCCATCGACTTTTATAGGATATAGAAATATAATCCGCCATGTCTATCATCACCTTTGTCACGTGTTATTTGGGCTAGGCGCATCACCTTTTATTTTTCCATTCTCACCTGTCATTTGTCACGCTCTTATTTACTCCTTTTTCCTTCCTCTAATTTCTCACACAACCTATCCATCTTTTCTTTGGTTTTCCTCTCCCTCTCTATCCATCAACATTAATATTCATCACTAGTCACATGTGTTCCATCCCTCCTCATCACGTGTCCACACCAAGACAGACTTGGCGCCACTTTCAAACTTCCTCTTTTATGCCCATTTCTAACTTTGTCCATCTGAGCGTTATGCGTGAATAATGAGCATTCCCAGGTCGATTCGTAGTGTAGTCTTAGTTCATGAGCACCTACCGTACTCAAGAACTGAGATTTTCATGATGTTACTGGAGTTAGTTATGACAATGTGGGATGACCCCGGGAAGCACCACATTATCTTTGAACTCAACACAATTTTAAATTAGTTCTACAACAAAAAGATTTCAAAGAATTTTAGAGAAGACATGGGGAATAAAGCCATGCAAAAATTATGAGCGCAAACATTTTTGATTTTAAAACTCGAATATTACCTGACAAGCTGACTGGCGTATGTCAGACCAATTTGTTAACAAGAATTGGATTACGATTTTGTTCATCTTGTCCTGTCTTGTCGAGCTCGTAAATATTAGATTATGGTCGAAAATATTTGGTCTACAAATAAAAATACAGCCTCAATACGTTAACAACAATATTAATATTTGGTGATGTCATCACAATATTTGCCGGCAGAGTTGAACATTATTCCCACCTTCGGCATCATCTCAATTTCCCATCTCATAAAACTGAATTCTATTCCTACTCCTTTTCCGTTCATGCAGTACGACTATGGAACTCACTTCCGCCCAACATACGAGAATCTAAAACTTTATTTCTCTTCAAAAAGCAAGTCAAAGAACATTACCTTTCCTCTATTCTGTAATATTCTGATATATATTATAGGTATATTTTTACTTTTATTTTAATTTTTATATGTGTATTTATTTGTATGTATGTTTAATTTATATAGCCTTAATGTTGTTTTAAGCTCTAATTTAATTTTTTCCTGTTTTATCTTTTCTACACACTATGTCTACATTTCTAATCCAACTTTCCATTCGCAGGTCTGCTGGAAGAAATTTCTTTTGAAATAAGCAGTACCTTTGTGCTCTTGTATCTTAATGTATTGTTCTTTTAAGTGTTTTGTGTGTACATAAATAAATAAATAAATAAATAAATAAATTATTATGATTTTCATGTTCTTACGAAAATCTTATGTTCGTTGACACTTTACGATTCCGCGTAGAATTTTTCGTGAGGAAATAATATTTATAATCTGACAATAAAATATTACGCTTTACAAAGTTTTTTTAAAAATAAAATCCATGTTGTCAAGAGCAATGAACTTTAATTATAATGTGGATGCCTAACAACACTGGTAAAATGTGGGTGGGTGTACTTTAGCTCCATCTCTGCTTTACCCTGTGGGAAAGTAGGCGTTATTTTACCACCGAAACAAAACCAATTGGTTTACTTATACTCAAAATCTGCTTTATTATGATAAATATTACAAGAGAAGACCTCGAAAAGACCCCTGTGAACACTTCGTCCGACTGCTTAGTCCAATCAATCGGACGACATGAACTCGTCCGATTAAGGAGTTGGAGCACGCGGACTATCGTCATTTTAGAACATTTGATCCGATCGATCGGACGATGTGAACTTTGATTTCGCAGTTTCGCAGACTTAAAATATTATATTAATAAATTTGCGAAACCGCCTTAGTTTGGAGTTAATTTCTTCAATATGATAGCAAAATGTAAAACTTTTGGTTACAAGTTCAAAGACAGCTTATTCATTATTAGATATAATTTTCGTAATCATTGAATTCAAAAAGAGGAAATGAGGTTTTCATTTCAAGCTCGTAACCGTGTCGTATAGTTACTTAATCGATACATAATGTAATGGGCAATAAAATCTGTAAGTAATCTCGTCTCAATCAAAAATCAATAAAGATTATTTTCTAATACCTAATGATATGGAGTGACTGACTTCGACTTGTTAGTCTAGATGTCTCAAGGGCAACTCCTGAACTTGAGGTCCTAGGTTCGATTACCAGGTCGGGTCAGGCGTTATTGGGTTTTTCATTCAAGAATTTCTCAGTAGCAACCACGCAGTCTGTATTTGTGCCTAGTTGTGGCACTAGGAGAGCGAACTTTTACATGGAACACAATCATTACTGGTGAAAGGCGGGTGTACGGTTTAGGCGCATTAGGGCTAATACTCATTTTGGCAAACGACTCCCTAATGGACTACTTCTCATTATGGCCCCTTCTCATTTTGGCTACTTCTGATTAGGGCTACTTCTCACTTGGGCTACTTCTCACTTGGGCTACTTCTCACTTAGGCTACTTCTCACTTGGGCTACTTCTCACTTGGGCTAGGTACTTCTCACTTGGGCTATTACTCATTAGGGCTACTTCTCAAAATTTGGGAATGTTTATTACGATTAGATACACATCTGCCTAACCATTCAGGGATTACGGCGTGATTTTATGTTATGTAATATAGAGTGGTATATACTTAGATTACACATAACTAAATTATCAGACTTTGTCCTAGATAATTTGACATACGTGATGTGTTTTAAAGGTCACCTTGTGGCATGCGATTTTGATTCTTCCTTCACAAGACAATGGAGTTATTATTTGATTAAACAATATCAGTGCTTTCTTTTGTGAATTAGATAGGTAAGTATCTTTTTTGACCTTTTCAAATTGGAATTTTAAAAAGTTTTTTGTGAGTGAAAGTTTTTGCTTTACGTTACTTAATAAAATTTTTAATTTTTAATTTAGAGATAGATTATAGACAGATTAAGGGCAAATTTATGCTAATAATAAAGCTAAAGAGTTTGTTTGTTTGTTTGCTTGAACGCGCTAATCTCAGGAACTACTGGTCCGATTCGAAAAATTCTTTCAGTTTTAGATAGCACATTTATCGAGGAAGGCTATAGGCTATATTTTATATCATCGCTACGTTTAATAGAAGCGGAGCATCAAGAATGTTGCGAACACTGGGAAAATGTGACGCAGACGAAGTTGCGCAGGACAACTGGTTTCTAATAAAATTGAACGCAATGAGCAGCTCTAAACGACGTTCAAGTTCTATCATCTACGTAGTCTTTCCCAACTATGTTAAAGCCGGCTTCTGGTCTAATCGGGTGCAGCTGAATACCAGTCATTTACATGGAGGCACTGTCTATCTGACCTCAAAACAATTTGGGAAGAATGGAAGAAAAGAACATGTTGCGCTGACCCCAAGTTACATGGGACAAAGGCAGGAAGATCATGACTGTCTATCTGACCTCCATAACCCAGTTACTGGAAAATACGATACCGATCTAAACTGACTGTCAGACTTTCGAGCCACTGACTACATGTACCGAATGACAAATAACTACAAAATCTGCGTTTACAGCTGTCGGTGGTATTGTTGGTTGACTGACAGCTCTTGAACGCAGTTTAGACGTGTTGATCGCGTCCAGTTTCTTTGGAGAAATTGCCGTTTTTTTACGGATGGGAAATCATCAAATAACCCCTCCCGCTCTGGGCGGAGCGGAAGGGAGTGTCAGACTTGTACTAAAACTCATCCATGTTCTTTCTTAGCCCTTTGTGTTCCAGGGCCACGTTATCTCTTTCGAACAGTCCCGCAGCCCTGGCAGGGATCGACCCTCTCGGACCCCTTCCGACTTGCTGACATCTCCTTGAGGCTTGCGTGAAACACGAACGCGCCGTCGACACGGCCTGTCGTCATAAGACGGACAGAAGGTGAGCTAGGAGAAATTGGCCCTTATGTAGTAAAGTCGTTGTATTACATTACAAAACCATAATTGACAATCTCACAATGAGAAGGTATTTTTGGCACACTACGTGACCGAGAACACACATTAAGTACATTACTCACACTATTAGGTAATTTACCCACACACAATTTTTTATTGATGATTTTAATCAATTTTCACGGTTATGTCTTTAGTTTTACTCAATTATATGATTTGCTCGGATATGAAGAGAGCATTTAAATAATTGTTCGTAACTTATTGCTGCGCCGACCCCAAATAAATTGGGAAAAGGGCAGGAGAATGATGTAGATGACGTCTGTAACTTATTTGTTTTGTTATCAACGTCTTATAACTTAAATATTTATCTATACTATATTAACATTTAATATTATTATATTATAAAGCTGAACAGTTTGTTTGTTTGCTTGAACGCGTCCAAGCAAACAAACAGCTAATCTCAGGAACTACTGGTCCGATTCGAAAAAATCTTTCAGTGCTAACACTGAAACTTGCGTGAAAAGTGCGACTTTTTTGAGCCTTTATCGATAAAGGCTATAGGATATATATATATAAATATCTCTATCCTATAGCCTTTCGGATGAAATATATATATATATATATATATATATATCATCATCACGCTGCGACCAATAGGAGCGGAGCACCAATGAAAAATGTTGCGAAAACAGGGAAAATGTGACGCAGATGGAGTTGCGGTGGACAGCTAGTAAGTAATAAAATAATTCAAGTAAACTACGAGAAAACTTGGAAATTCCAAACTATTTTGTAAAAGATTGTAATGCGAATTTGATTGTCGACTATTGTATAAGAAACTAAAAACTACAACAACTACAATATAATAAATTACATACGAGTGACAATAATTTTATTCACAAACAAAAGAAGATTCTTTTACTACTCGAAACATAACTCGTGAATCATTTATCAAAAATGTTTGCAATTTACTAAATCACAAACATTGTGAAAACGCATACAGCTTTCCTTTTCTCATCATTATGTGCACGAGGTTTATTTTAGAAATTAAATAAAAATATTTACTGATTTGTCTGTGAGCATTGATAAGTCGTAATCATTATATTTTGTATCAAATTACTGGCGTAACTTATGAATGCATCCGTCATAAAACACTCTTAATTTACTTTTAATTGTAGAAAAAAATAGAACAGTTAGAGAACACCAATTTTAAAGAAGAGTACCTAGATATTTTTAATAAACTGTTAAAATCTTATAGTAGATAAATGTGATTTCCAAATAGGTACTTGTATAGGAAATAGCATTAAAAATGTACATAGAGTAATCTACCTATTGTTTTGAAATACTTTGTTATTTTATTTCAGTAGAAAGAAGCGCGAAATTATATTTTGCAGTGTACGAATACTGGAAAATATAATTTTATTATCTTTGAGACAATGCTCAATTATTTTTAATTAGTTTACAAAATGTAACAAGATAAAAATACTCACATAGGTGGACCTAAAGAGGTTACCACACAGGAAAATATAATTATTCTCGAAAACAAATAATTACCTTACAATTATGTAATTACCTATCTAAATTATTATATTTAAATTATATTGGTGTAATCCAAATTTTTGCACAAAATTTCCTAGATGTTTTATTAATTACTAGCTGCCCGGCGCAACTTCGATTGCGCCACATTTTCCCCGTTTTTGCAACATTTTTCATTGCTTATCCACGCCTATTGGTCGTTGAGTGATGATAAATAGCCTATAGCCTTCCTCGATAAAAGGGCTATCTAACACTGAAAGAATTCGGAAAAAAACAAATCGGACCGGTAGTTTCGGAGCCTATTCAATGCAAACAAACAATCAAATCTTTCCTCTTTATAATATTAGTTTAGAAAAAAATGGAAGCTCAATTAAACAATTTTGATGTTTTTCAGTCATCAAACAAAAGAAAACAATACACATAGTACAATTTCAAACATTTTAGGACACCTGATTTTTTTTGTTGAATTATAGGCCTTAGTCTCAGACTATAAATATGGTACAAAATACTCTACCTCTGTTAATATTTTGAGTAATATTTCCTTTTTTTAAGGTAATATATTCGACCAACATTTTCTTCTCCTCTACAATAGTATATTTGCAATGGCTCCAAAACTTTATAACAAATTACCTAATCAAATTGTATCAAGCAACAACATGAATGAGTTTAAACGTAGCCTTTTTAAATTATTGAGTGACAAGGCGTATTACTCGGTCAATGAATATCTTAATGACAAATTAAAATAATATTTATTGAACTTTAAATCTGTCAAATGAATGTTGCTTATGTTATGGATGATAGTTTTTATTGACATATTGTATTCTATATTGCATCTATTATTATATAAGAAACTGTGACTAAATAATTTATACTTGCTTATGTGCCGTCTTAATTTATTGATATATTTATTATTAGCCTTTAGTGATTGAAATGAATTGTGACATTTACTTACCATTTATTTTTTTAATTTTGTTAATTGACTTTTCGATTATTAACTTTATATTTTGTATGCCTTCTGGCGGGACATAGTATGGACCAACATTTATTTATAACATCTGTATATTTTTACCCTATGTTCACAAAATGATTAAATGAATTTGAATTTGAATTTGGTTTTTTTTTTTTTGCCAGAACCTGTAGATTTCAAATGTGCAAAAAGGACGTAACTAGACTTAATTATGCTCTTTCCAACCAAAAACACTATAGCGTCCTTAAATAAATACAAATGAATGAATGTAGAAAAGAAGATATCAAAAAAAGAAATAAAAATGATCTTTTCTATATTAACATCGCCAAAAAAAAAAAAAACTATCACATACCTGTTACACCACAACTGAGTTAACAGTCACCACAAAACTGAATCGTCGGAACAAATGTCTGAGGCTAGCGAAAGTGAGAGGCTTGAATCTAAGATGAGGACTTAATCCTAGGCGCGGTTATTACGAGAAACTTTTCTATGTCTATGAATATAAATATTGAATACATACAATAATATCTAGCTTGAATTCCTCTAAGGGGCAGGGGGTATGGTACACAGACACACTGTTTGTTTACTGAAGAATGGACCTGCTCTCAATCTCACTTGATGAAAGGCGATAAAATCAGCGTGCCCAGAAGATGACCTCTTCTTGCCTTAGAGGCTTATGGGTTATAGGGACCTATATTTCACAAGTCATGTTTTAACAGTCGCGTGTATTCTATTAGGATAGTAGTACCTGCCCTTGGACCAGCAGTGGGACAGTGATAGGGTGGTTTTATTATTATTACAATATTATACGACACTGTCCCCACAGCAAGTCAAAAACCTCTTCTCACACAGAGAAGGCATGAGCTTTGATCACCCCACTTGCTCAGTATAGAGCCTAAGACGTTTTCCTGCACTGATATCGGTGATATCCAAGATAAACTTGGACCAGTATTTTTACCTGGTAGTCTGAACTCTGGGCTGCTATTAGGTTTTTCTAAGGGTCCGTGTCTGCCAAGCGCACTTTTTGATGTCACTGCATTAAGGACTGTATTAGTATTGCCATTCAGTATGAAATTTAAAGCAGACAAAGTGTTTCCTCGCGCGTGCTGGAGGATGCGAGAACTTATACTTAAAAGTAATACTGACACAGTCGTTTATTCAATCACATCAAAAAGTGAACGAGGATGTTTCTGCTAGGTGAAAACGGATCGTAATGGGAGGATCTGGAGAAAACCAATAATACTACGCCCTCCCTTTGTTTTCTCGAGTTTAGCATACCATCTCAGCAGTAATGTTTGAGACTACTGGACCAATGCGGCATTCAACATGGCATTGAATAATAGATCAGAATTTATCATCATGTTGTTGTTACCATGAGGCATAACTCAGTTGGCAGAGCTCCAAGTATCGATCCAATGCGAAACCTAGTAATTGTATAATTAATTAAGTATTCTAATTTATTATTTACACATGTACGACTATTGGATAGGTATTGAAATGTAGGTAATTGGATTTGCAAGATAATGAAATGTTGTGTTTATTACACAGAGCTTAAAGAAAAAAAAATGTGACCCAATTTACTTGTACCTACTAGAAAATGAAAACGAATAATAGCTTCTTTTTAGGGTTCCGTACCCAAAGGGTCACACGGGACCCTATAACTGAGACTTCGCTGTCCGTCCGTCCATCCGTCCGTCCAAACGTCTGTCACCAGGCTGTATCTCATGAACCGTGATAGTTAGCCAGTTGCAATTTCTACAGATTATGTATTGCTGTTGCCGCTATAACAACAAATACTAAAAACAGAATAATATAAATATTAAAAAACTCCCATACAAAAAAGTGTTATTTTTGCTCATTTTATAAAGGTACGCACTTGGCCGGTTTTTTTCTAGTTTTTACTAAAGAGACATTACTTGAATATTGGGAACAGGCTTACCTGCTACTATGCCCCATATGATAGATGCCATATCAAGGAAAAGTAAAAACCCATGGCAAAAGGATCTCAACCTTTGGATTTCGTAATTTCTGTGCCATAAAAAGTATGGAGGAAGAAGACTACGTGCCTGCGAAACTGGGATGAGGCCAGAAGTATGATGATGAATTACAGTGTTACAGGCCAGGACCAATATTAGACCTTTATGCCTAGATAAAGTTAAATTCCACCAGGAATAACTATGATGGGGATAATAATACTGGGTCTAGCATATTACGGCTATCTATTAAAGTATTTTCAGCTAGAGAAAACAGACGTTCTGAAGGGACTGATCGTAGGGACCGATCCATGTTGCAATAATTGTCAGATACTTCAATGCCAACCAGCTAAGATCCCAGATAGCTGTCTTGGTCCTGGTGGCCCAAATAAGCTATTGGGTCTGCCTTTCTAACAAGCAATGTTTTTAAGGTACTGTTTTAAAAGGTCATCCAGTCCTTCTTTTCGATTATTTTGGTTAGATTCTGAAACTGACTGGCTATGAAATTTCCAAATGTATTCATTTCCAACGTTTAGGTTTTAGTTGATACGATTTTATAGGCGCATACGATTCGATCTGGGTGAATCGCATCCTGTTGATTTGATTAAAATAATCGGTATATCATATGGCCATGAATCGATCTTCTGGAAGATCGATTCAGATCGGGCTTCCTTAGTTGGTAGCAATAGGCTTGCCCCCTTTTACATGGCACTTAAAAATATCTGGCGAATGGTTGTGCTATTACGTATACCTCTGCCTTCTATTGCTTTAGTTTTTATTTTACTTGTATTTTTGATTGTTGAATAATTCTGTTTTTTCCCACCGGCTTAGTGTACACAACCCATTTTATTTTTTTGTTATCTGTTCATTGTAAAACTTATATTTTGTAATTGTGTCTGACTTATTATTTTATAAATTTGCGAGTTCTGTGCATTTCTGTAAGTGACGAATTCACTGAACCTAAAACTGTGATTTATATTTATGTATGATTTAGTGAGTAAGTCGTTGAAGTGCCATAAAAATAAATAAATAAAATACAGGGTATTATCAATAACACTAGTAACGGGATATTTACCATGTTTATTATTTGTTTTGATTTCCCGATATTTTACAGGGTATTATGTTATGTTATTGAACTTTCCATACCTATTTCAAAACTCATTTAAAGCCAGTCAGATGCCTACTTAAAAACACAAATATTGTTTTACAAATCTCGGCTGCAACGCGTGCGGTTCCATCTTCCATTCTAGGCTGCCTAGAATTGTGGTTAGGCTCAAACATATCTGTGGTCGTTTAAGACCTAAGCTGAAACGTTTAGTGGTTTAAATAATTTGCAATACTTAAACTAGGTGCGTTATTGACCTAAAACTTTGCCTAAACATTGGACTTAGGCAAACTGTGGTTGTAATGGCAACTGTAAATACGAAAATTTTGTCACTTTGAGTGGCTGGGTATTTGGGTGGTTTTAAGCTGAATCTTAGCTCATTAGAGTTTGCATCTGAATATGAGAATAAATGAGAAACCATCATCATCTCTACCGACCCTTTTGAGAGAAACAGGCGCAATTTTATGTGTTGTCTATACTTATAAATCTTATTATCTTTTGGAATGTCATTCTGCTAATAAAAGCACTCCTCGTATGTTTGAATGGACATACGAGAAGTGCTTGTTCGTAAACAATCTTTAGTTTAGATTTTGTAAGTCGTTTTTATGCTCTGGCTGGAGGCTTTACACTCATGGTACCCACAGGATAGTGCGGTTAAGCAGACGACAACCTCCTACGTCAAACTGCGAGATGCCATTCACATAAAAAAAAAACATATAAAAAGGTCAAGGACTTAATCAATTCAATATTTTCTCATCTCATAAAGTACAAAAAAAGAACCATCTACAACACAATAGGTAAGTCTGACGACAAAGACAACTTATAATCTTAAGTGCGATAGTGTTAGTTGTCCTAAACCTCAGTCGCGCAGCTTTCTCACAATTATTCTATAGTTTTCACAATAAGTGGGCAACTGTGCCAAATTTTGGGAAACCCTTGCTTATGCCATGACATAACTTCCGTAAAGAAGTAACTAGTTTATATACGGCATTTTTATGTGTATTATATATGACGTAGATAAGACGCGTTTGTCCGTGTTACGTAAATGCGAAACGCGAATTTCGACCAAAGTCGGTTTTGCGTAAATAAGAATTTGCACAAATGTGTTGTTCGGATTCTTGTGTGATTTGCGAATTAATTCTGCATTCCAAAATATGGTTAGTTATGACTTGGTTACCTAATAAAATAAATAAGTTTCTTCGTCTCATTTTGTTTTTGTTTAAATTATTATATGTATTGTATTCTAATCAATTTCAAACAGTTCCCGAAACTAAAATATTCCAATAAACGAAGCAATATTTATACTAAATTTAATCCCTGACCTTTGTATTGTTTAAAATATTTTAATTTAAATCACAATTATAATTCTCAAATTCAAAATATTTAAATTAACTCTATTTATAATATACCTACTTGAACCAAAAAAAATAAAAACACTTACCTAATTTAACCATTGTCTTTATGTTAAACGCTGGTAATTCTTATTATTATACTAGCTGTCCCGCGCAGCTTCATCTGCGTCACATTTTCCCCTGTTTTCTCAATGTTTTTTATTGCTGCTACGACGCTCCTATACAGCGCCATCTTTTGAATACTTACTCAATCTAGTCAACATATACCGCCATCTATTAGAATCGTTTGGAGCGAACAGATAATTGTGACTTAATTTGCAATAAAATAATATTGCGACTATAAATTGAGATGTAAGCTATTCTATCTTTCAAGTTGGATCAAACTGCACACGGTGAGCAAATTTTATTAAAATCGGTTAAGTAGTTCATCCCCGACAAACAACGTGACACGTAATTTATATTTATATAGATTTCTAGTATACCTAATTACTTATTGAGTACTAACTTCTGCCCGCGACTACGCCCGCGTTGAAGAAGTCAAAGAAATGTCTGGATGTTTGTTACTCTTTCACGTGAACACTACTGAACGAATTCGGATGAAATTTGGCACACGGGTAGTTTATAACCTGGATTAACACATAGGATGGTTTTTATCCTAGCAGTATAATCCTACGACTTACCAAAATCTACACGTGCGATGCCGCAGCCACGGGCTAGCAACTTTACATCATTGAAAGATTTTTTAAATCAGGTTAGAAGTTTCGAAGATTTCATCCAAAGTTACAAACTTTAACTCTTTCAAATATTAGTTTAAATATACTGCACCGGCCTATTGTTGAAAACGCACTGACCAGTCAAGGCAAACCTCGCAGAATGGTAGGTATAAATATTTTAGGTCATGCGGTTTCCCAACACCAAAACCTAACCAAAGACAGGTTTCCGCAAAGCTCAATGTTTCTATGGTCAATAAATCTTGATGAGAAGCGGCCATAGTCTAGATGTACGTCAGTAGGTCAATTGCAGGTTGTCCCCGAATTCTTTTCTAATTGAAGATTTATGTATTACAGACGTTACGTGATTTAAAATTGCGTGCAGTTTCTTAACAGGTTTTACCGTGACTTTGGAGAGCAGCTGATGACTGTTAACCAGTTATTCATGAGTTCTAAACCAAAAGATTTTACGTATATTTGCATTCGATAAAACTTAAGTTAAATATATTATATAATTAAAACAAAAATGTTTCGGGCATTTCTGTCAGTTTATTTTATACTTACCATGCTTGAATTTGTATATCAAATCTATTAAGTGTCTTATTCATTCAGCTTGTAATTGTAACTCACTGTCAACACACATTACTTTACGACATGTTTTCTGCTTGCTTTGGTTATTCAATAAAAAAATACCTACATTCCTCGTTGCAAACGTATATCATGTGCATATTAATGTACTTTTACTATTCATACTGTGAATTAAATACGTGTCATTGTATTGTATACATTGTAGGCAAAAACAAACTCAAATTTCATTTTACTTAGACCGTATTAATTTCGCACCATTGACCTACTGCCCATGCCGTGCACTACGTCACGCTTAACTTATGCCAATACAGACCTTTTAGCTATCGAAACAAGATCTAAATTAGCATACATATTTCACGCAATGTGAGTGCCTACTTGTGACCACGGTTACGAAGTAAGCAAATACCATTTGGTGGCAGTAATCGCACTGGTAGGCATTTCTAGACAACCCAATGCCCCACTTAAACTGCAACGAAACTTACTGTTTGTTTACTATGCGGTTCGCGAAGTGTTATGAAATTAGTATTGTTTAGATAATTAATAATATTATCCTTTCTAGAAGTCTGAAACTCTAGATGTATGACCAGCTGTTGGCTCTCATCATCAGCCAAGCCTTTTCCGAACTATATTGGGGTCAGCTTCCAGTCTAACCGGATACAGCGGAATACCAGTATTTTACATGGAGCCATGGAGCCTATTTAACCTCCACCACCCAGTTAGAAATTACTAGGTAATACGATATCCTTTAGTAAGACTGGATGTCAAATGTGACTGGATGGACTGTCAAAGATCTACATATGACAGCCGGTACCAACGAAGATGGAATTTGGCAAATGACAGAGATTTCCAGGTCGCAATGTACCAAATCTGAGTCATCGATTCATGGAAAAGACGTCCCCCTAAGCATTCAGGGTTTATAGGCAGAATGAGTTAGGCAGATATCACCTGTTTCGCCAGCTATTTTAAGGGCGTTATTAACTTATCCGTTTGTTTGTCTGCTAGGTCGTACTTTAGCAAACTTTTAAGTATGTCATTACAATAATCTTCTTGAACATTTCCGGCATCTTGCGATACAATGAAATATGATATTGGAAACACTGTTGCCTATTTCTCCAGCATTTTGATGAGTGACGAAGCGAAATAATTAATTCATAATATCATATTATACGTTGCATAAAACTGATGAAGCAATACCGGTTATTATAATCAGTGTCTGTGTGTGCAAAACAACATGTTGTAAAGATACTGTTCAAATTAATATAACTGTCCTTTTATGACATGCTTGTCCCTTTATAATTTAGTTCCTGGGCGACCGAGCTCTGCTGGGGTGAAAATAGAGAAAACGTATTTTCATGGGACCCAGCTAGATCGGTATTGCAAATTTCATCGAAATCGTTAGAGTCGTTTTCGATAACGTGATGACAAATATATATATACGCAATATATTGGCAGTTTAATAGTATGGATGTCCCATTTTGTATATACGGAGTCATCAAATTTCTTCTGTTCTAAATTAACTTCTCAAACAAAAGTTGCTGACGATTATATTTTTAATTACCCAGCAGACGTCGATAGTTCCCTCCGGCCATTTTCGCAACTGCGATTCGCAACTAGTTGCGATAACGAGTTGCGAATCAAAAAAACTTTTTATGAAGACACATTGTTTAAAGAAAGGTTAATCTAGATAAATACATAAAAACAACTTTGAAAAACATTGGTCTCTATCAAACTGTCATTAGAGACTGTTTTCACCGGATGGCGATAGTGGTATATAATAAGTCGGTCAATAGATCTATAGCGGTGTGTTGGTTGCGTGTCAAAATAAAATGAGTGTGAAATATTTTTTGCTAATCTGTTTATGTGGGTTTTTCTATTTTGCCATTGTTAACTAACTATATCTAACATAACATAACATTATGCCTGTTTTCTCTGAAAGGTAAGCCAAATATTACCTACTAGCTTTTTTCACATAAATACAAGATGTTAAATATTGTTCAATTGAGCCACTGTCATGTTTTGCCTTAACGGCGCATAAAATATAATTGATTAAGTAAGTCTAAATCATCACAATGCTATTTACTCATACATGCATTACTTCACAACAATTATGAACGGTCAAAAAAGTTCTGAACTGTGTATTGGCAAAATTGGTTTGTTACATAAATAATCATAGTTCAATATCAAATACAAAAATTTTGCCCACGGGTTCGCCCGCGTGTCGTTCGATATGTTCTCACAAGATCGTACTATTGGAATAAAAAGTAGTTTTTGTGCTATTCCAGACTAGAATCTATCTCTGTGCCAAATTTCATCCAGATCCCTTCAGTTGTTCTGGCGTGATTGAGTAAAAAACATCCATGCATCTATCCAAACTTCTGTCTTTATAATAGCAGTAATAGAGTACACCCAACTCAATGACACGGCACGAATCCAAACACCGTGTCCGTTACTAAGAAATTTATGATTGTCAATAATACTATGCCCAACCTGCCTAAATTGGGCATACTGTTATTGACAATCTAAAATTTCGAACCCAAACCTCATGCTCAGCAGAAACGCTATTTATCATTCATCCAAAAGCATGACTGTTTTAAATTTAACTTTCAAGCATTACATCTGTACTAACAATAACATTTAGAAACACATTAAAATTACATAACAACCAACTACATATATTAATCGATGTCCGTTATACAAGACTTTCAAGGCCTCGCTGATTCCTATTACCTCATCCATCCAGTGGAAACGCTCCCTAAGCACACTTTCCCCTTCTATTACACTTTCGGCCATGTTATGAGATACACAAAAAAAAACGTCTTGCTTCTGTTACACTGCTGTGAATCGAAAGTGTACCAGTAATTTGGTACTATCTAATATGCCTCTAACTACATATTTGCGGTACTTTTTTTTTTCAAACAAAAGTACGTAAGTGCGTGGTGGGTGAATTCTTATGAGACCTGCACTGACTGATATTAAATTGTTTTTTTTTGCAGCAAATTGGTTCAAGCCGTTGGTCCCGGCTGTCATTTGTAGATCTTTGACAGTCGTTACAGGTAGTCAGAGGCCCGAAAGTCTGAAAGTTTTAACCCACTGGGTTGTGGAGGTCAGATAGGCAGTCGCTCCATGCATAGTATTCAGCGACATCCAGTCTGTCTGGAAGACGACCCCAAATTAGTTGGGAAAAGGCTAAGCAGATGATGATGATTGAAGCAAATTTTCCGCGTACAAATTGCCCATCATTTGCTTAGCGTTTATAGCTGTGATTAAACCTAGCCGACTGGAGGGCGGACCGGACTGCGGACAGATAATGTACTTTAATATTTAACACTAAAGTCCAATGGCGTCTCGATTTGAGCGCCATTTTAAAGGTCTTCTGATTGCATACTACAAGAAGTGGCGATTGTTTTTTGTTCATAGCTTTCTTGACTATGGTTCAGTGCCGTTATTTTACTTGTAGAAGTAAGAGTAGTGAGTAGATTGATGTGGATAACTGTAGATAATGATTTTGATTGATAACAAAGTTTCGTATTGACCAATATTTGTGTGCCTGTTACTTCTAAAAATTACTTACAAAATACTAGTCGCGAGTGAAACTGTGGGTTCGAACCCTGGCAGGCGCATTACTTTGTGTAATTTATTTCATCACCGCTGCTCTCAAAACAGTGAAGGAAATCATCGTGAGGAAACCGGCATGTCCTAGGACTAAAAATTCGAAGACATGTGACATTTCGATTTAACCAACCCGCACTGGGCCCGCGTGGTGGATTACAGCCCATTCCCTCTCATAGAGAGGAGGCCTGTGTCCCAGCAGTGGGAACATTATAGACTGATGATGACTAGTCGCGGTTGCTAATAACGTAACATCACGCCTGTAATCCCTGAAGAGTTAGGCAGTGGTGTACTTAATAGTAGGTACACCCACATTTCGCCAGTTATGTTTAAGTCTCACGTAAACGGGCTAGCCTATTGCCTTCAAACGAGACGGCACGGTTGGCGCAGTGGTTGAGCGATCGATTGCTGCGCTGGGTGTCGCGGGTTCGATCCCCGCACGGAACAATTATTTGTATGGCCTACAGATAGTTGTTCCGGGTCTGGCTGTTTGTGTATGTGAGTTTAAATGTTTGTAAACGCACCCACGATACAGGAGAAATTCCTAGTGTGGAGCAAAGTTTTTAAAAACTCTGTGCCTGCTACTGAGACATTTCTGAAGGAAAAACCCAAAAACACTTTGCTGGACCTGAGAATGGCACCCAGGACCTCATGGTTAGTAGTCGCGACCACCACTTGACCAACGAGGCTGTACAAACTAATCATCATCTGCCTAGCCTTTTCCCAAACTATCTTGGGGTCGGCTTCCAGTCTAACCGGATGCAGCTGAGTACCAGTATTTTACATGAAGCGACTGGCTATCTGACCTCCACAACCTAGTACCTGGGTAATACGATACCCCTTGGTAAGACTGGATGTAAGACTTTTGGCTTCTGACTACTCGTAACGACAGCCAAAAATCTACAAATGACAGCCGGGACCAACGGCTTAACGTGCTTTCCGAGGCACGGAGGAAACTCGGTATGTTATAATGGTCACCCATCCACGGACCAACCTCGGCAAGCACGGCTTAACCTTATAGATCGACCCGTGCGGCTGTTTTTATTTAGCCACGAGCTCGATATATTAAGAACACAATTTTCAACCAGAAATAGTAATGTCGGCCATTACTTTTTACGGAAACCTTCACATACCTAGTTATTACCCACTAAAACAATAATAATAGCACATTGTTATAATACAGTTTCTCTAATTACTTGTATGACCATTGTTTTTAATTGAATATTACGTTTCATACCACCAATGGGTTTAAGAACCATTTCAATTAAGAAATCAAGTAATTTTATGGTAGATACTAAAAACCGTTGCTAAGAAATAATTTCTCGCAATTACATCTAGGTAACATTAGCAAATTAATTATTGTGTTAAATAGTTCTTAAATTCAAATTACAACTTTCATTAGTTTTTGATCGTTGTATCGAATGATTACACCAACTATACCAGCCCGCACTAGGCCCACGTGGTGGATTAAAGCTCACTCCCTCTCATAGAAAGGAGCCCTGTGTCCCAGCAGTGGGAACATTATAGGCTGATGATGATGATGATGGAATGGTTATGACGCGGTGTCAGTTTGCTTTCTGAATAATTACCCTGACTTTACATAGAATCCTCAAATGGGAAGGAGAAGGAATACGATGGAGCTCGTAACTAAATGTTAACAGCCAATCGGGTCAATCAAATGATAGGAGCATTAAAATCTTACGGCATTTTATACAAACTTTCAAGTACTAATTTCCCGAAATGACTGAACCGATTTAAATGAAACTTAATACGCATAAGCAGGATACATACGTCTAAAAAATCACTAAAAATATTTTCGACAAATAGTGTTACAGCTAAATTAGACCGATTATAAATTATCCATTAAAACAGAAATTTCTAATTTTCTTTTTTTTTAAAGACATTTCGACATTTTTCATGTTTTTAGTAACTTTTTAGACATATGTATCCTACTTATGCGAATGAAGTTTCATTAAAATCAGTTCACTCATCTCGGAAAATAAGAGCTTGAAAGTTTGTATGAAACGTCGCTAGGCGTTAACGCTCTTAAGCAGCGCTTGCCCTGTGTCCATGGATCGTTGACACTTATTACGTACCAAGTTTCCTCCGTGCCTCGGAAAGCACGTTAAGCCATTCGTCCCGGCTGTCATTTGTTGATCTTTGACAGTTAATACAGATAGTCAGTGGCCCCAAAATCTGACAATCAGCCTTACCAAGAGTATCCCAGTATCACTCAGTACTAACTTGGCTGTCAAGGTCAGATAGGCAGTCGTGTATAATAAAGGTATTCCGCTGCATCCGTTTAGATTGGAAGCCGGCCCCAACATAGTTGATAAAAGAATAGGCAGATGACGAGTTAAATGGGAAATCACGTTGCCGATCAGAATTTGTTTGCTTTTTTACCAGTTTTGGATACACTGGTGCTTGTCTAACAATCCAAAGGTTTTGACTATGAAGAAAAAATGGCTTGCTTCTAACCTTTGCTTTTTCAAGCAAGTCTCATATCAAAAAAAAAAAAACGTACCCTGCATCTTCTACTAATAATAAAGCTGAAGAGTTTGTTTGTATGAAAGCGCTAACCTCAAGAACTTTCATTCCGATTTGAAAAATTCTTTCAGTTTAAGATAGCCCATTTATCGAGGAAGGTTATAGGCTATATATCATTACGCTACGACCAATAAGAGTGGAGCAGCAATGAAAAATGTTGCGAAAACAGGGAAATGTGACGCAGACGAAGTTGCGTGGGACAGCTAGAAACTAGATATTTTGTTTACAAATATGATTACAGGTAAGAAAAATCGTTCTATAAAAACACACAAATAGATTTCTATTATGTACTCTACTTTTTTCAAAATACTGTCTATTTTTGTTTGTCTACGTATTTGTTAAACCAGTTTGAGATCTACTGTTGCATAGGTTAGAGACTTTCTCCATAATTTTAATAAAACTACAGTTAGGCAGTTTTATTTTTAGAGATATACCTACCTACAGTTGAGGAGCTCGTGGCTAAATAATAACAGCACGGGTCGATCTTTAAGATTAAGCGGTGCTTGCCGAGGGTGGTCCGTGGATGGGTGACCATAATTACATACCGAGTTTCCTTCGTGCTTCGGAAAGCACGTTAAGCCGTTGGTCCCGGCTGTCATTTGTAGATCTACAGAGATATATATACAGAGATTACAGTAGTTACGAGTACTCAGAAGCCAAAAGTCTGACATCCAGTCTTACCCAGGGGTATCATATTACCCAGTTACTGGGTTGTGGAAGTCAGATAGGCAGTCGCTTAATGTAAAATAATGGTACTCAGTTGCATCCGGTTAGACTGGAAGCCAACCCCAAGATAGTTTGGGAAAAGACTAGGCAGATGATGATGATACCTACCTACAGTTATTTTATGATATTATATAATACGAACTCGGTTAAGGTTAAAATATTTGGATCTTGAAGTGAGATGTTGAGCCTAATGTGATAAAATTACGCCTGTAACCTTCGAAGGGCTAAGCAGAAGTGTATCTAATAACACCCATATTTTACCTCTTATGTTTAAGTTTACATTATTAACAACCATTAGTTTTGCAAAAAACTTTTGGGTGGCTTAAGTAAACCCAAGACGTTTGTAAGTTTCCTTATATTAGTCTTGCTGATGTTTATCACAATATGAAAAATTGCGTATTTTATGCAAACTGGACATTATCATAACATCTATCAAAACACGTGCAAAACAACATTTTATGCAACAGTAAAGTTTTCCATAGAATAAAAAATATATTATTTTACATAATATGTATTTGGGTTGAATATTTTTCTGATGGAGTGTTATGTAAAGAAGGCTACTTTCGCAGCCCAGTTCCTATTTATAGAGTCGTGAAGATTTATTATCTGAACTTGTATCACACGTAGCGTAGGTACTTTAATTGTGTAATGTGAATGTTAGGTACTATCGCAGTCACTGACGGTTGATCCCTTTTCATCCTTATGCCCTTTGCAATAAGGTTGAAAGGTGGTCAACAGACAGTGAGTTCGATAGTAACTATTATACTTTTAACTAATAAATAATCACATAAGTTATATAATAAGTAGACTCAATACCTATTAGAGAACTTATGTAATTAAAACTGAGAGCGTCTTGTTTTTACATTATTCGTGAGTAGTTTTGCCCTTTGGCTTTGTATTCTAATTACTTTAGAAGTTGCAAGTAACCTTTGTAGATAAATACCTTTACAACGTGTGTGTGATGTAACATAAAATTAAAGAGTAACGTGACAGAACATAATTAAATTTAGATTAAGAAATACATAAGCGCCTTCTTCAAGTTCTTTTTTTTATAAGTAAACTTTAAAAAAAATCTTAGTTCTCCTAAGATACTATAAGACATTCTATTTGAGACTGCAAAGAGCAGGTAATATAAATGTACCTTTATCTAAAAGAAAGAACGAGACAATAAAAAACTTCATGATCTGACGAAAACCCAAAGGTCGAACCATTCCAGTATGGAACGAATTATTTTGACTTCTGTTTGGCAAAACGATGAAAAGTTGGGCCAAACCCAAATTTCATGACAGCGAAGCAAAGGATAAAAAGAAAACATGGAAATTGATCGCCAAAGTGCTCTAAACCTACGCTTAAAACTATTTATTTACTGTAAATAATAGACAAGTGACCCTGACCCACAAAACAGTTCACCAAGTAGATCATTAGATCATTACTAATATTATTTACATCCTAATCACTGCTAGGTAACTTGTTCAGGAATATCATCAAACCCATTCATTTTAGAAGAACCTTGTTGAATAGAACATAGGGATGGAAATCCTTCGAATTAAAATGAAGTTAACGTGGTTTAGAATTCGCGTGCAATAGCGTCATTGAGCCTATGTTTGTTCGACTGTAAACTAGTGATTATTTGACGTCATTTATAACATCCTAGTACTTTGTTTGTGGGTCAGACCCTATTGCATAAATGCTAAGCAAACGTGTGAAAATATTTTAGCTCAATGGCATGCAAAATTCAATCTGAATCGATTCCGGTAAACATGTACCGGTAAAGGTTTTTCTGTAAGTTTAAAAAACAAAACATCATTTGGTATTACTTCGTCGATAAAACTTTGCCTTAGTAAGTCTAGTTTGACGGTCTGCAACATAACCTTAAGTATGTATATATCCTTTCCGTTACACGCTGTATAGCCAAAAACACACTCGGGGTTCAATATATCTTTGGGAAAAGAAGTATATACGTGTCTCAACAGTTATAAAATTATAACCTGATTAAGTTATGCACACAGATCACACAATACAATTCTTTTTTAAGGTCAAAATCTATGACATAATAATATGCCCGCGTTATTATGAAAACAAACACAATCCCAATTTCATACAATTGAGACCCACGTGCCAAATAAAATAAAATTAAATAATAGACAATACAACTGACTTTCACTACCACACTTAACTATCGGACTTCGTAACATAACGTTAGTAACTGATACAAAAATTTCAAGCGCCATGACATGCAATATTTTACTATGAGAAGATTGACAAGTGCAGGGCGGGGCAGGTACTGATGTGACATAACGGTACAGGTGTGGTTGCAACATTTATTATGCCTACTGAAGGGCTCAGGTCAGCAACTTCCCACCTGGCACCTGTGCTGGTACTCCAACATCTACTTTGTGAAAGATAGTGGGATCTCTCTCTCACAATAGGCATCCTAAAACTACTTGAAACAAAAAAATACATGTAGCATTTTTTACTCTAGCAGAAACGTGGACCTTGAGAAAGGCTGACCAAGCTCGTATAGACGCCTTCGAGATGTGGTGCAGGAGGAAGTTGCTTCAGATACCCTGGACTGCATTCCGAACCAATGAGTCCATTCGACGCGAGCTCAAAATAAAGACCAGGCTCTCTACGACCTGTCTCCGTAGAGTTTTGGATTTTAAGATGGCAATAACCTCGAACAACTGATGGTTACCGGCAAGATGGATGGTAAACGATCAAGAGGTCGCAGCCCTTTGCGATGGTCCGACCAGATAAGCTCTGCTCTTGACACGAAATTCCATGATGCGGTTCACTTGGCCGAGAATAGACGGAGATGGCGAAACATCGTCATGAAAAAGATGTTTGCAAGGATGGATCACGACCCTCAGTAATGAGGAGCACGAGTTGAGGAGGAGGATTTCTTACTCATACTATACTAGAGACACACTTCAAAATGTATGTAGTAATCGGGCATCGTGTTATGGACATGTGATGCGGAGAAATGAGAAAAATGTAGTGAAGAAAATTTTGAATATGGATAAAAAAGTATTCCTCTACTCCTATAGCCATAAGAGTAGAGAAATACCACAGAAAAGACGGATGGACTGATGTAAAAGATGATATAGCTAGAAAGAAGGTGACTGATGAAACGACAAGTAATAGAGAAGAAAAATACAAGTTGCGCCGACCCCAAATGATTTAAGAGCAGGAGAATGATGACCAGAATAAACCAGACAATGCTACTACCTTACTTTCATCGACCTTCGACTAAAAGCAAACAAGCACCTTTCAGCAGTTTGCTTTTAACACTGGGAAACTAAATTAAAGCTTTTACGTAACATGACTGACTAAAGGCGTATCCACACATGCCGCCGGCTTTGAGACCGCTTTGCCGCTGAATTTGCCGCAGGCCCTACTGGCGGCCTGCAAATGCAGTTGCAACAACACTGCCACTCCGTATCGAAACCGCAAGAAAATTGCCGCCGGCAACCAAAAGCCGCGCGTGTCGTTGGTAAAAGATGCATGTGCCGGCGGCATGCCTGCCGGCGCGCGGCGGCCTGGCCGTCGGACGTGCCGCCGGACATGTGTGGATGCACCTTTATAGATCTGACAGATTCCTTGTCAATTGATAAAATGTTCGCTTGTCACTCGACTGAATCTCTGCGCTTCCCTACCGGTATTATTGATCTAAATTCTTCGTATCGTTTATTTTAGCCCACTTTAAGATCTACTTCGATAAACCATTCATACCTGGCTATGCCGATTAGGTAATACGCAGCCACTTAAAATTTTTGCGTGCGATCATTTTTATGTTAGACACGCAAGAGTGAAAGTCGAACAACTTGATGGCAGCTAAATTACATACATATGGGCAAACTATTATGTCAAAGAAAGAGCTTTGAAGTTGTACCGTAACTTATTCTGTCATTATTCTTTACTATTGTACTGTTATTTCTTCGTTTTTGGGAGCTGTCACTTAATTGATGTTGAAGTACTTATACAATTATAAAAACTGTTAACAGTAGTTAATTGATGTTCATTGATATAGGAAAACGGTAAGTTTTTCAAAACATGAGTTAGTTAGATGCACTGTTGACATACAATTTAGTCGAAGTGCTAACGTTGTTAGACACTTGCCTCTTTAAATATCAAATGAGATACTGTACTAAGGTGAAATATCCAGTATGGCTATAAATAGTCCTAAGATTTGAGTGTGTTCTGTAAAATAAGTCGATATACGCATGATTTAGTGGAGGTCAAATAATTGTTTTTTTTAGCTGTCACAATTTAGAACCAATTAGTATTAGTAATGTATTTCTAATCCTGGAAAGAAGTGAAAGAAGAATAAGTCAGTGCAAACCAACAAGTTGCTTTACATTTCCTAGATTTCTACATTATAAATATAGGTCAGACAAGAAAGCAGCCAGCACAAAAGGATCTGATGAACGAAACAACTTTGCAATGGGGATCAAAGGTTGTGCGGCTAAAGTGATTTGAAAAGCCACAAGACGTCTATCGTCAGCATTTATAATGTGCTGTCCTCAATCATATCTCACGACTGGTATTCGAATTTAGTCTGACTCATTTTAAATGCAAGCTTTTTGCTTACTACAACAACAACAACAATATACATTTATTTTCAGGCAACTTTGGCCCATAGAAATATTATATATTTATATTTTTTTTTATTATTATATTTTATCATATTTATGTTAGACTGTAAGGTCTAACATAAATATGATAAAATACAATTTGTGTTAGTAAATAAAACTAAATATGTTAGTAACACTTCACTTAAATGTCAAAAACTTTGTAGCCTTAAATATTCTCCAATCTGTGCTGATATTAAGAAGAGGTAAAGTTTGTTTGTTTGCATGTATCTTCGAAAATCTTCGAAACTTCTGATTCGATTCCGAAAATTATTTCACCAATCCCGAGCTATTATCACCGAATGTCATAGGCCATTTTTAAAATGTTCCCGAGGATAATTTCTGACCATAAAGGGAGCAAAGCCCACTTCCTCTCATAGAGAAGTGGCCTGTGTCCCAGCAGTGGGAACATTATAGGCTGATGATGAAGGCAGCAAAGCGGCCAGCTAGTGTGGTATAAAACTTTATTATTAATTATTTTATGTCATTATGTCAAGTCTTTTAGATACAATATCACACAAGGATGGACCATGACCTAAAACGTGTTTGAAATAGGATATTTTTTATCCTAGAAGTACGTTCCCGTTAGGTAGTTTTGGGCAAAGCTGCGGTCAAAAGCTAACTCTTTATACAGTCTTTCATTGCTCTGAGCCACGAGGTGCTACACTTACTTGTATTGTACCCTATTTCCCTCAATCATAACTTTAACGCCGCGCGCCGTACCGTCATCAATAAAGTTTCGTTTTGAATCGCCATTAGTGCGATGACCATAATTTCGTAATTACGGAGCTGTTACTACTTTGCACGCGATGTTGTAGTTTATGGGAATACTGAAGGCAATGTCACTTCTAAAGGTTATTTGTTAGAACTAAATAATTCCTTACTGATATGTTTTAATATGTATACACATATTTCATTTGCGAGATGATTTGGACACGCATCACGGAGGCTGGTTAGCACGATTAGCACATCTAAACTGAGTTCTAGAGGTGTCAGACTGTCAATATTATTATTGCTGTGGATTAATATTATTGACATTGAAAACTTATTAGCAGTTCGCGTTCAGTTATAATGGTGAACGTAAATAAAGATCCAGAGAACGTGAGGTAAGACGAGATTGATGGCAGAATAAAATTAATATTCCCAAGAATGTAGCTTTACGGACCACGAACTACCAAAAAGGCCATGACAACAAAAAACCGGCGAAATAAAACATAAACAAAATGTACAGCGACCCCGTTATATTTAGCCAAAAGTGTACAACATGTCGGTCACATTTTTACTAACATACGTCAGGTTTGTCGTCTGTAATCTTTTGCGTCAGTCAGCTAAAGGAAATGAGGGCGAATTACTGTCCGAGTACTTTATCTATCTACTTTATAGAAAAGTATCTAACCCGCGCAACTGCGTAACATTTTCAATTTTTTTATTGTTACTCCGCTCCATTTGGTCGTTGCGTGATGTTATATAGCCTATAGTCTTCCTCGATAAATGGGCTATACAATTCTAAAAAAAAACGAACCAGCAGTTCCTGAGATTAGTGCGTTCAACTAATCTAACAAACACTTCAGCTTAAAATATTATGCTGAAGACCTCAAGCGGCGCAAGTACAATAACTTAATTGAATTTATGTATTTGAGCCTTTTGGGCTTGAAACACTAGGGCCATGGGGCCCGAGTGCCCACCTTGTGTATCGAGATATCGCCAAACGGTTGGTCGACTCTTCACGTGACCAGAGGCTGGCCTTTTTTTTGCCCAAAGAATAAGCATTGCCCTCCAACATGGCAATGCGGTCAGCGTTTTGGGCACTTTTCCTGTTGACAGCGATGTGGACGAATTTTTTGACGCCCTTTAATTTTGATACTTATACGTATTGCATTATTATTTTATAAGTTTTTGTTGTTTGTAAATAATGTACATATTATGTAATAATATAAATAAATATATATAAATAAAGTATGTAGATAGAGAAATAAAATTTGTAGCTGCTACTGTTACAATAAATAGAGGTAAAAGTGCATCTAAGTTAGGTTTAATATTGTTAAACCTGAAAACAATTGCCCTACACTTAGCCCGTCTAATAGCCAATGTGTGCCACAGTTGTTGTCTACTAAAATAGAATAATTATGCATTAAGATTTAAAAAAAAAAAAAAAACCAATCTCATTTTGAAAGCGTTACTAGATAGAAAAGACTTCGCGTTTATGAATGTGGCAACTCTTTCACAAACAATCTCGGGCATAGAAATATTTCGCACTTTTTTTTTGCACACTATTAATCATAAATCATATTTTCTCCAAATTCAACTTTCAAAATTCGTTATGTGTGTCAAAACTCTATAAGTATACACACCCATAGAGCATTACTTAATTTTTTTTTAAATTTCTATACCCTCTTCCGTTGAAAGCATTTGCTGCGAAACTCATGTACACGTAACTCTATGCTATAATCAATCATAATAATATGTATGTCGTCTGTCTAGTAGACCATTTGTACTAACTTGTAATCGGTTCAGCGAGGTCGGCATAAACCATGTACTTAACTTTTACATCACCATAACATGACTGGTTATCATTGACGTATGTTAAAAATTAAAAAATAATTATTACTAGGTTCTTATCTCTCTATCTTTAACCTTTTATTACATATATACATTATTTACAAACTATAAATACATCTTAAATAATAATAAAATATGTACAAGTATCAAAATTACAGATAATTGTCAAATGTTAATTGTTCACATCGCTCTCAACAAGAAGAGTGCCCAAAACGCTGGCCACATTGCCACGTTGGATGGCAATGCTTGTTCTTCAATCGCTAATCTTTGATGAGGTAGCATGATACCCAGGGATCGGGATGTGGAGTTCTGATAGTCAGTCGCTTCATGTAAAATACTGGTATGATTAGCTGCATTCGGTAAGACTGGAAGCCGACCCAAATATAGAAAAAAAGTTCGTCATATTTGTACAAAGTGTGTACTTTGAAGACTATCACTAGAGTCAATAGAATTCGAGGTGCTCATTAAGATTTGATTGTTTGCGTTAGAAATCAAAAGAAATATTTAATGCCGTTAGGTATTTGAGATCCACACTTCAGAATTTCCTCTTTTTGAACCTACTTAACACTGCATTTTTTACCCCAAAGTTGGAGGATATAGCATGGTGCTATTATAATAAACAATGTTTAAATCATAGTCAACCAAGAAAACGAAACGAAAATGTCGTAACAACAAAGAAATATGACATAGGTACTGGGCCCGCGTGAGGCTTATGGCCTCTTTCGTATTACACGCGCGCCTCAAGGAGATGTCACCAAATCGGAAAGGGGTCCGAGATGGCCGCTGCCGGCCAGGGCTGCGAGACTGTTCGAAAGAGATACCGTGGCCCTGGAACACAAAGGGCTAAGAAAGAACATGGATGGGTTTTAGTCAGTACAAGTCTGACACTCCCTTCCGCTCCGCCCAGAGCGGGAGGGGGGGTCATTTGATGATTTCCCATCCAAAAAAAGGCCCTTAGATTTTTATAAATATACGTTTTATAATGGTACGGAAACCTTCGTGCGCGGGTCCGACTCGCACTTGGCCGGTTTTTTTTAAAGAACATTTCGAAAAATCATCAAATGACCCCTCCTGCATTTGATGATTTTCCATCCATAAAAAAAGCCTATTCCCTCTAGCAGAGAAGAGACTTGGGTCTCAGCAGTGGCTATCGAAGGAAAAAAAGTCGCTGATCAAAGACATTCCTAATTGTACAATTGCTTTGGTTTCCATTACAAATACTCTTCAATAAATGAACCATTGTAATAAATGAACCATTGCAATAACAACAAAACATTAACGTTACACATTACTGAATAAACGAAACTAAGGGTAACGTTTTCATCAGCCGGAAACCGATGTGCAAGTATACAGGATGTTTTGAAACCAATGCACTGGACGGTTGTGAAACCGCACTTGTGTTAGTTTTCACATTAGTACTGGATGTATGTGTTGTTTTTGCACAACCTCTATCATTTTAACTTAAATTTTAATTTTCATATTTAGTCTATAATGTACCCACTATTCTACACGTAGTGGATTATCACCCACCCACTTATAGTGGGTGGGTCATTAATCCACCACTTGAGCTCAGTACGGGTTGTTAAATGTCATATTCATCATCATTACCATTCTCCTGCCCTTATCCTAATTTATTTGGGGTCGGCGCACCATGTCTTCTTCTTCCATACTTCTATAAGCCTCGTCACCTCAGCATTCTCCTCTTTTCTAGCCATAATCCTTTACACAGTCCATTCATCGTTTCTTTGGTATATGTCATATTATGTCTTCGAATATTTGGTTTTAAGACATTGCAGTTTCTTTATCCATCACTGTTTTGAGAGCAATTTACGACCTATAAATCATTGTCGTTACCGACATAACACCTGCATAAGTTTAGCCTGTATAGTGGATACGGCCAAATATGGGTTGCTGCATTTCCAGTTGTGATGCAAACAAAATTGAATATCCAGATATACACAATAGATAGTCTCAATAAGGCTTATCTAGATTGGAAAGCCTGTTCTCATAAAGGCGTATTTGAGCACATATCATCTTGAAAGCAGTAAGATGAAAGAGTTATCTAAGTGGAAAACTGGAGATAGGATTATGGCTGTAAATACAATTTAGTCCACCAGTACAGATGCCTAGTCTAGGGCACGCGGCTAGTTCTACTAAATTATTCTCTCTTTATTTTGCTTACCGTATTTTGCTTTTCTATTTTTGTATGTTACCTAATGTATGTGTTAATAAATAAAAAATCACCATGCGTGTCACTATAATACTAAAGTTAAAGAAATCGACTAACGTCAGAAACATTGCTGTCGTCATCATTTGTTATATTTTGCGACGCATCTGCCTTTGCGCTTCGCTACCAGACGAAAACAGGTGAAGTTACGCAGCCAACCCAGACTTTGTCAATTCACACTTTGATATTAGTTCAAAAATTAGCTTATCTCAGCAAACATCAAAGTTATCATAACACATTTAAATCATTTCGATTTTGTTGTCACATATATATACACATACATACTTTGATCGATATTTAATAAAAATCATAGCTATTATAGATTTGGTAATAGCGAAACCGTACGAAAAGTTAAGGTTCATCAATTGATAAAGGAGCGAGCGAAGCGAGCGAACTAAGACCCCGCCCCGCCCCCTTCGTGTTAGATTACATAAAACCCAGCAGACGGAAAAAGGAGCCCCGCGGAACAGGGCTACGTCAACTACGGCGTAGTTTAGAGCTGTGGTGTGGACTTTCCTTTATTAAGATAGCACAATGTACAATTTTTGGTTATAATTTCACATTAAAATGGGGTTTTAATTGTGGTGATGATTTACTATTTTTGGCATTTTTTTATAGAAATGATTCTTTTCAAGGTTATATTTACTTTATCTGGAGTAATGTTAAACATAAGCCATTGGTAAACAAATCAACCAACTTACTGCGACAGATTACTGCAAAAGAAAAAAAATATTTACCAAACTAGTTTGACAAATAATAAACGGTTTACCGGTGACCTGTGATCCTTAAGCTCTCCTTGAAATATGTGACAAGTTACCGTTTACCATTACATAATGCCCGGAAAACACACGATATGTTAATTGTTATTACTATTCTATTATTTCATCCAGTACATAGGTAGGTATCATGTGTCATGACCCGTTAGTTCGTAAACATTTATAACACTTTTCCGGTTTCGATTTCCCTTGAAAAACTTCATTAATTATTGTCAGGGAAACCGTAAATATTTTCATGTCTCATTTACTGGTTATTCTTATTCGTTATTTTCCTCCGTGACCCATAAACACATTATGGGGCTTGTGGCTTAATAATAAAAGCAGCATGGGTCGATAGATAGATAAATGGGTGCCAATCCTGAATCCATTACAAACCAAGAACTGGACCGTGCCCAGGAAATAACGTTAAACATTTGAACTTCAACTTCAACTCTGTCAAAGTGACAGTCAGGAGGCTGTCACTTTGAAAGAGTGTGACAGTGTGTTAGACTGGAAGCAATATAGTTGAGAAAAGGCGCAAATGTTCTTTTGATTCAAAAAGTAGAAACCACCACTTTAAAATACTTAGATTCAATCATAAATTTCAGAACCTTGGCCAAGATTAATAAATTCGAACAAGATGATCCATCAATTTCATCATGCATCAAGTTTCTGCATCCTCATGCATTTAATTTGCACGCATAACAAAATACTGCCGATTCACCATGTCTAACTAGACACTACAGTATTGCCAGATGCAGCAAAAACATGCACAAGCAAACACTTGCATTTTCTCATACCCACAGTAACGAGTTAATTTAACGTGAATTTTTTGAAATATCGTAATATGTGACATAGAGCTGCTGTTGAATTTTATCTTTCGGTGCGAAGATATACGTTGCAAAATAGACAGAGCTTGAGTTTGTTGCAGCGTTTCGTATTATTTGTCGAATTATTAACGTAAGTGTTAGAAAATTTACGATCCTTGATGATTTAGCAGAAATAATGGAAGACGAACTTTCGTTATGCACTGATAGATTTTGAAAGATATAAATTTCAAATAGATAAAAACACGTTGGGATCAAACGCCAAAGATAAGAATATCTAAACCGATCAATATAGTTCATCATAGTAATATTTACCGTTCAATTAATTTCTTGGAGTGAAAAATAACCAGACTATTTTTACCAATCATTAGATTTCTAAAATGTATACCACTAAATTCCTGCTAAAACTAGTTTTGTCTCACTTTCTGTTGCTATAATAATAAACCAGCCCACCAGTTTGTTGGACGATTAGCTAAAAAACCCGCCAAGTGCGAGTCGGACTCGCGCACGAAGGTTTCCGTACCATTATTTATTAAAACGAGCAAAAAAAACACTTCTTTGTATGGAAGCCCCCTTAAATATTTATTTTATTCTGTTTTTAGTATTTGTTGTTATAGCATCAACAGAAATACATAATCTGTAGAAATTTCAACTGGCTAACTATCACGGTTCATGAGATACAGCCTGGTGACAGACGGACGGACAGACGGACAGCGAAGTCTCAGTAATAGGGTCCCGTTTGACCCTTTGGGTACGGAACCCTAAAAAGGATCTATGTAACATCCTCCTGTGTTATGTTACGACTTTCATTCTTAATATTATATCATATAAAAATGTTAATTCGATTATAAAACTCTATTCTGCCTAAACTGCATTATTTATGGATGTTTTCAACCAATAAAAGTTATAGATTCGTGGTTTTTGGATTCACATTCATATTGCCTAATATTAAAATTTATTGATATTCTTCCTATGGCGGATGTTATACATTTAGATATATATATTTGTTGTGATGACCGCATTGCATGTGTCCATAGATGGAGTTGAATCGTTTGACCCCATCACATTCACATTAGCTAATAAATATTATATTATAAACTGTTCAAAAAATATATTGTAAATTCATAATTTTAAACTGTGCTCGTATTACAACTACTGATACAAGTTCAAATCATAGGCGAGGACGCTGGCACCCTAAACACAAGTTAAATCTTACATTGGGTGCCAGAGCTCATCGAAAACACTCTGTTCCTTAGTTGTAACGCTGCAACTGTGCAGCTTTACAACTAATTTATATATGTTGACTCCTGTAACACCGTTGAATTTGGAATAATACCAGAAAAACAAACCTTGTAAAATCATTTCCGTGACTTTCAAGACAGCGCTCATCTTACGTCAAGATAGCAAAAACTAGAAAAAGTATTTATTTATCTCTCACAGTACAAAACAAAATATTTAAAGTAAACGTGAGAAATAAAAACAAAATAGGACAAACTAAATTGGTCCTGTACGAGGTCATAAGGTATCTCAGTATGGTGCTGTAACATTAAAAAAAAAACTCACTGTGCTTGTCAACTAGTAACATAATTATAGGGCTTATGCATAGTGTAGCGGATGGTAAAGGTGCAGTTCCCAAAGCAAACGCCACCGCTGCAGTCAAACACAACGACAGCCTGCAGTGACACAAACGGTTTCTTTGGAACTCCATGAAAAACGACAATAGGGGGTAAAGGCGGCATTTGCAGAAGCGTACTAATAGTAATAACGTGTACCAAATTTTCCGAAACTGTGCGCGACCCCCGATCGATTCCAACTTGGGTTAAAATAAATCTTATAAAACGAGGATGGTTTTTGTTCTACAAACTGCAAAAAATAATCATCATCACATTATATCAACAACCAATTAAAATGATTCACGAAACTAGAATTCTCAACCTTAGTTAATAACATAAACTATGAAATAAAATTTGATGGATTGCACATTGCAGCAACACTTTTCAATGATACTAATTCTTAGAAGACGATTCTTGTTGATTTAAATTAATTTCAATTTAGTTGCAACAACTGAAATTAGTACGTAATAAAAATACTTTGCTAGCATAATGCACTTATAATAGGGTAATAAACCAATAATGTTCGGATAAACTGGTACTAATAGTATATGATATGAAATATTTTATAAAGGAAAGATTTTTGATTGTTTGTTTACATTGAATAGGCTCCGAAACTACTGGTCAGATTTGAAAAATTCTTTCAGTGTTTCGCTATAGGCTATATATCATCACGCTACGACCAATAAGAGCAGAGCAGCAATAAAAATTTTGCGAAACGGGGAAAATGTGACGCAAACGAAGTTGCGCCGGACAGCTAGTAGTATATGAAACTGAATATCTATATCTACATAAAAAAAAAAAATGTAACTCGTTTCGTCGAATTTCTCACGGTAATTTATTTTTAGAAGCAATTATATTTGTGAATTGCTATAATAATGTTCGTATTGCATGTGTTTTTTTTTTAATTTAAATGAATTTATATTAAGGTTGGTAAAGGCGGCATTTGCAGAAGCGTACTAATAGTAATAACGTGTACCAAATTTTCCGAAACTGTGCGACCCGCGATCGATTCCAACTTGGCTTAAAATAAATCTTATAAAACTAGGATGGTTTTTGTTCTAGAAACTGCAAAAAATAATCATCATCATTATTATATCAACAACCAATTAAAATGATTCACGAAACTAGAATTCCCAGCCTTAGTTAATAACATAAACTATGAAATAAAATTTGATGGATTGCACATTGCAGCAACACTTTTCAATGATAATAATTCTTAGAAGACGATTCTTGTTGATTTAAATTAATTTCAATTTAGTTGCAACAACTGAAATTAGTACGTAATAAAAATACTTTGCTAGCATAATGCACTTATAACAGGGTAATAAACCAATAATGTTCGGATAAACTGGTACTAATAGTATATGATATGAAATATTTTATAGAGGAAAGATTTTTGATTGTTTGTTTGTTTGTTTGCTTACATTGAATAGGCTCCGAAACTACTGGTCAGATTTCAAAATTCTTTCAGTGTTAGATAGCCCATTTATGGAGGAACGCTGAAGGCTATATATCATCACGCTACGACCAATAGGAGCAGAGCAGCAATAAAAATTTTGCGAAACGGGGAAAATGTCACGCAAACGAAGTTGCGCCGGACAGCTAGTAGTATATGAAACTGAATATCTACATGTAATTTAAAAATATATATATATATATAACTCGTTTCGTCGAATTTCTCACGGTAATTTATTTTTAGAAGCAATTATATTTGTGAATTGCTATAATAATGTTCGTATTGCAACTTTGCTCACGGATAACTCGTATGTGTGTTTTTTTTTTTAATTTAAGTGAATTTATATTAAGGTTGGACTTGAAACTTTAAACAACAACTGCTGTTACGGTGACATAAAATAACACAATTTACATTACGAATGAATTCTATAACAACCTTTTAACTGTCTCCCATCATCAGCATCATTCCCCTTATCCCAATTTATTTATTACTATTGTTTTTGTCTTCCATTTGACAAAAAATACGGTTATTTTTTTTTATTAATTTTTAAGCAAATGATGGATTAAGTGAAACTAATTCCGTAGGATCTTTTTCTAAATGTTGATAGCACGTGACTAAATGTTATGGTTTATGTGCCGATTTTATGCATGTTTTGTCAATTTGGTCATAGAGATATTTTGTGTTTAAATAATTGGCCGAATCATTTTCATTATCTGGCTATCGTTTTCGGAACTGTGTTGGGGTCGGCTTCCAATCTAATCGGGAAATTGTTTTTTTTTTTGAAAATGTGTTCCATCTGAAATTAGGCAATACTATAGAATTTCAGACTTTATTAAAGTAAACACAAACTAAGATGCACATCAGACCGCAAAATAAAGATTAATTTCAACTCAATCAAAAACATCAAGAATACCAGCTCCAACTTTTGATCAATAAAAATACCTATAAAATGATACCGCTATAATTTGAATGACACACATAGTTTTAAGCATGGCACCGTTTGGAATGTTGAAGGTTACGCAACCATTTCAAGTTTAAAGTCTCGCCAACTCTCGCCCTACAAACCTAGAGACAGATACTTCAAAGATAAGGCATAATTCTGCGTTTTATGATCACGGTACGGTTTATTTGGCGGAAGTCTTAGAAAACACCTTAAATTAGTAAAGCATTATTAAAAGATTAAGATGATAGTAAGATGGTCAAACGACCATAATATGGCGACTGGCTCAGACTGAATGTGGAAAGTGGAGGAAAGGATGTTGTGGCGCAGCATGGAAGAGCAGCAGCTGTGGACTGTGAAATGATGAGTTGATTGAAGAGGTTAAGATCCACCAAGTCAAGGCCCGAGTAGTTATCTTACGGCTCTCACAAAAAGGAGCAGTAGGAACATTAGGGGCTGATTGTGCCTAGAATGCACAGAAAATGAGACTCTGAAGTGCCGTAAAATATTGGTCTCATAACATGTCCCTGAGGCACCCCCCTAAAATATCTAGTTTATTTTTGCTTTGGAAGTAAAGACGTTGTGGCGATATGAATAAAATATACAGTTTAATTAAAAAGTTAATAGTTAATAACGTGGTAATATGATTGAATCCAACTTGTTGCAAAAAAATTCTGATCAATGATCTAAACATGCGTATGGTAAAACTAGAACGGATCTTACCGAATCAAATCTTCTGTTGTTTTTTTTTTAATTGCAATTTATTAATTACTGTGACGCTAAAGTATGTGAATGATAACGTAAAACAGTTGCGAAATTAACAGACGAACGAGTCAAAGTAAAACAGAATAGAGGTCTTGATATAAGAAATATTATTACTATAGGTGAGCCTAAAAAGGTGAATCTTGGGAACCGATTAGATATTATTGAAATATTATATTAAATATTACGGAAAAGCCCGTAAATGTGAGTTCTGTTATTTTAGAGTCAGAAAAATAAACCTAATAAGCTTTTGGAATGGAATATAATATATGTAATATTACGTACTTGTCAGAGTAATCGCTTAGCCTGCGCGTAAATAATTTGACGATGAGGATGACAGCCAAAAATGTTTTTCTTCACGGAAAGTTTTGTGTATTTTCCTGTACCGTTACAATTTTAAATCAACAATTAAAATGATTCCATTCGTGATACTTTTGAACTAGAGGTCAAGGCTTGACTCCATACCTAGTTGCATAATTAACAACAAACTAATTAGGCCCATAAAGTAAGTATTGACATACTCCTACTATCTAAGGACAATTACTAAACAGAACACTTCACGAAAAGGTCGAAAGGTCATGAAAAAACTATGAAGTCTAAATTTGGCTATGAAATGTAGGGTCCAATGTCTCGAAAAAGGGCTCGTGGCTAAATCATAACAGCCGTACGGGCCTATCTTTTGGGTGACACAGTGCTTGCCCCTTGGCAAGTACTGCGTCACCCAAAGGATAGGATGATTATTAAACTGATTCATGATTGGACTATCATAACCGGGTCAGAACATGATGACGGCCAATCTTAGCGGAGTCTAGTAGTAACTTCTATTACTAGGGTGAATTCTAAGATGGCGGCTGATGGTGAACCAGCCTTGCAAGTAAGACATAGATACAGTACCATTGTGAGGCACCAAACAGCCAGACAGGTGGACAACCTACCGAAGACCACGGGGAAGACCTGGATGAGGCTTGCACAGAAAAGGGAACCATCAACGAAAGTAGGGGGGCGACATAATGATTATGCTGAAGCATGTAAACCTCATCCCTTAGGTATTGGCTCTAAATAAGTAGTACTATTACGAGAATCTTTAGGAACTCTCATTTCGAATGTGACCTCCATTTAGTATTTTCGTACTACATGATTACGTACGAGACGTATAATCACGACCACAATCAGACAAAAACATTATATCCAGCAATTAAATTGTCGTCTAACAGTATCAAAGTCCATGCAGAGTTAGAAAATTAAATCATTGTTTGTATCATGCATTGAGATTATGAATTTATAATCTAAGGATGCATTCAAAGTAATACTGAATTAAGCATATTTAAGATCAAAGTTTCCCGAAAAATAATCGTTAAAATTAGTTACGTAGATGAAGAAGATGGTTTGGTTTTAAATTTATTTTTTGTTATTTTGTTAACACGTCATGTCCCTGTGACAGCTAAATATATTTTCCTTTCTTTTTTTTCTTAATGTAAACAAAACGTTTGGTATAGAAAAATACATCAGACAGAAAAACAGAATCTTACTGCAAAACTGCAGGAAAACGTAGATTAGCAAGAGAAGCATATTACCTATCTTATCCAATTTTACTAGGATTGGGCGCAGAATGTCTCATCATCCAGACATTCATACCAATCAGTACTAACTGGGTTGTGGAGGTCAGATAGGCAGTCGCACCATGTAAAATACTGGTATTCAACTGCATCCGGTTAGACTGGAAGCCGACCCCAACATAGTTGGTAAAAGGAAAGGCAGATGATAATGACATCCCTTCCAATCATCAGGATAACCCTCAAAATAAAACTGAGAACATGTTTGTAAAGTATGAAACAAACGATGATTTTCTGCCTTAACACGTCTTTGGCGCCATGAACAAACATGCTCAACCGCATAAGTTTAAAACGATATTGCTAGCCCCATTGAGCATTGAGTCTAATGGATCGTTGCTCAACATGCCATACGATACCTGTTTGTCGGTAGTTGCAATAAAGTGATCAGTTTAAAGATTGCAATAACATTATTATGGTGACAAGTAACGCATCATGCGTACATCGTCAAATGTTTATAGATACGGAAGCATTTTCTTTTCCTCAAGTACTTTTTAGCGACATGTTTCTTTCCTTTTAGTTTTTCAATCTTTTTACTTAGTGCAACATCAGACTGCTAAATGGACCGTAAGGTTATTTGTTTTTTTAATTGTCTCTTTTACATTGTTTGTTGTATTAATGTCATTATTCAGTTCCTGAAAAGTCTATAGAAGAACCGTAATTGAATATTGAAAAACATTCCTCTTTTTTGAAAAATCTAAAAGAAAGGCGTTTTGTATTTTCAAAGTCGTTATATTATTTTCCGATGCACGTTAGTTTTCAGCTTAGACAGCTGACTTTTGTTACTTTTAATTGTAAGTAGAATTTATCGTCGTAGAGCTTTATATCTGTAAGTTTAGTTGGTATATTGACGTCCTAAATAGGCAGATTTCTATTTCGCTAATTTAATATTTCCGCGAAAGTTAATGGCCAGTTCGTTCTTTCACAGGAAAAAAAAGGATTTGGTATCAATTAGTAAAATTGGTTTTCTAAAGTAAAAAAAAAAACAGAACCACAGCTGTTAATTTTTTATCTTTTACATCCTTAAAATTAAAACAAAAGCTTATGGTTAGGAATCTAATTGAGGTTCTGGTATTATTAGATTGTTTATATTATTTCTAAGATTCACAAGTGGAGTAGCAACTCCAAATTCCAAACAAAACTTATAAACGCAGCACAATTTCCTAACATCAACATCGATTGCACGACATAAATATTCTATGTCACAAAAATTATAACTATGCCTCACACTATAAATTTTACTTTCAGCATAAAATTACTTATCTAGGTTACCGATGTCACACATTCAGTCAAATTATACTTTCTAATGCAAATCACAAATAAAAAAAAACACAAACCTTCGCTTTTTGATGCGATCGACGGAAGAAAATGAGGAAAAACTACAGAAAGAGAAAATTAAAAAAAAGATCCTTTTTATAAAATTTCAAAATCACTCGCGAATTTCGAGTCGCTCCAGTGGTGGCACGAGCGACTAGCGCGGTGATTGGAAGGCAACTGAGGCTGTTGCTTCGCACCTGCGCACACGCAACGGACGTAGCCTCGGGATGAATGAAGCCTAGTTTACAAGAAGTAGGTGTAGTGCTCACTAGAGTTTGAAGAACTAGTACGTTACATACGACACGTGTATTATTTTATATTATCTAACCGGTAGCTATATTGCTAATAAGTCCCATTAAATATACTTGCACTTATAAAAACTTTAGTTAAACGTTACGTTATTAAATACAGTTCAAGTCTAAGAATTTGGGTCTAGTGCAATTTACGACAATAATAGGAAAACGTATTTCTAACATTCATCATAATATTTTTTTGTTTTGCGCTACGTATTTTCATAGACCACCCTTTTTTCCAATCTTTAATTTAACTACGTTTATTCCAGATTTTAAAAGAAAACAGCATGATATGAAATGGTCCTGAAAATTGTTTATTTGGATTTTTTTTTTTGAAAATCAACCCTTTTTGCTACCCTCTAAGCCATCGATCCATCGGATGTCCAGGAGGCCTACCATGACCGTTAACAAAACAATCTTGTTGCAGGAACGTTTTGTTTCAAGCTTAAATTAATATTACTTTGTTTCATACCATGAGCTCAACAAAACAATCTTGTTTTACTCCTGCTAAAAGAACGAATGATTTATAAGATTTGTGTATTCCCTGCAACAAGATTGTTGATGGAAGACACAATAAGCAATATAAACTGTATAGCGCTGTCTCTTTCATAAAACCCTTCTGCTAGGTTGAAGTAGTGCTGCCAACCTAGTGGATTTTCCACTAAAACTGGTAGTTTTGACACCCCTTTTAGAGACGATATATTTTGGTGATAAGTGGATTTTCTACTGGTTTAAAATAATTCAGTTTCAATGACTGAAAATGCGATCACTCAACCGCTAGACCTCGTTTCGGTATACTATACGGGGTGTATGGGACACCGACGCGAAAACGCTTACGACGTACTCAGTAGGTACATCATTCAGAACCCCCCATATAGAAAATTTTCATCGGTAATTTAAAAACTGCTGGGCCCTACTATGACCTCATAGAGCAGTCTTATTTTAACCTTACTTTGCGTTTTCGCACCATCACGTCCTTAAGGCCTCTGCCTCAAATCTTGCGGGCAGCGGGGCGGCGGCGCGGGAGCGGCAGGATCTAATGCGTAAAATCAAATGGACCGGCCGGCGGGCCTCGAATACACCGAGGAGGCAGCGGGCAACGAGCGGTGCACTCCAGTCAAGCGAAGATAGCCCGCGCCGCGCCGCCACCATCGCCCCGCAGACTGCAAGATTCGAGGCAGAGGCCTGCTAGAATTAGCAATTTTGATGACGTCACCTCGAATAGTTCATTCAATTGGTACCATGACGTGTCTTTTGACACCCAGCAAGAATGTTTTTACGTCAAATTGCAGGAATGTTTGACAGTTAAAAAAAGTTGATCCGAGACGACTTATTTATTATTGTTGTACAAATTATACTTAAAAAATGTATTGTCGTGATATATATTGCATTAAAAACGTATTTATTTACGTGTGAGGGGTGTACTAAACACCTTTGCACAATCCTTCGAGAGGTACAGGCGTGATGTTATGGTGTGGTAAACTAGTCGATTGGATAGTATTTCTAGCAATATCAGTGCATCATTATCATTATGATATCAGCCAAAAACCTACTGCTGCTGGACGTGGGCATGTCCCATGCATCGCTACATCGACCGATCTTGTGAATCTCGCATTCAGTGAATTCCCGCCACGTTTGCCAGGTCGCGGTTTTCGGAAGTGAACACAGATGGCAAAGGTACGCGAAAGTCACTTGAGGCTTGTATAATGAATGTAGTCATTTCAAATAAGACGAAATGTACCTACGCAATGGATGGATATTCAAAGTTAGAGCACACAGCAGCTCATCAGGCAGGACTATGCCAAATTGTGTGTGATAAACTGATACCTAATAAAAGTTTGTATCTACGTCCTAAACAATGTTGTGGAAATTGTACTGTTGCTATAACTTGTATTGCTTGAGTATCAATAAACCTTTACCATTATACCTGTGTTTGTTTGCATGCTTGTACATAACGGTGCTGAGTACTATGATGATATATATGTTATGATGATAACTAATTAAACCACTAGCATCCACAAGAATAATGACGTGTGTCTGTATTACAACATAAAGAAGTCATGTGTTGTTGCTATAGATTATAACCAGTGTTACTGATAATCAATATAGTTTTACCATTTAGGGCATCCACTCCACTAAAACTCGTTTGAACATTCTCAAGTCATCTACCAACACTTACGCACAGTCATCCATTCTACTAGTCCGACAAATGCCTAGATCCAAAGATTAAATAAAAACAATAAAGCAACAATTAGTTTATAATCAGAATTCTTTATTATACAATTTAAAATATAGATTAATGACTCGATGATGATGATGATTAATGATCAGTCCATAATCAATTTTCCTGGAATTATTTCAACGAGCTCATGCTTCCTCCATGGTATGGTTTCTGATGCAGCTTCAATGATCCTACATTGGTTGGTCTTTCCCTCTCAAAGGAACAATCTCAATGTTCGTAGTATTCCACATTCACGTTAAGGTTTTTGTTCCAAGCCAACTTTGCAAGCAAGTAAGGCTAACACGAATACAAATTTTGGATAATACCGCATCTTCTTATGGCGCGGTAGGTAGTAGCATATTAAAGTCCAACATTATAACAGAACAGAATCAAATTTTCGAAAAAGTGTTCTTAGTTTTACAATCACAGCACACAAGTAAACACTATTATTTAATTTTAGATTTAAAAGTATGCAGATATTTTATTAGATTTTTGTTGATACCCACTGACAAGTATAAATGACATAATGAACTGACATGGATGTCACTATTTAAAGAAAAAATATAATAATACCAGCCAGTTTTATAATTTCTGTTCCGATTCCGCTCATGATATAATTAAGGCCACAACTTAATTTGAAACATTTTCGTACTTTCTAAAGAAAAATCTTCAAAGATTTCTATAGGTTTTATGTTTTTTATTAAATGTTTATTATAAACATAAAATTTTGATGCGAAATAATATTTTTAATGTTAATTAAAGTTATTTTTGGCTTCAGGACCGTCGACTTCAGGACTTCGACATACGATTCGGACCGCTTATTTGTGAAAGCGATAGCGCTATGCAGTTTATATTGCTAGTTGTTTCTTCCATGTTATTGCAGGGAATAGACAAATCTTATAAATCGTTCATTCTTTAGCAGGAGTAAAACAAGATTGTTTTGTTGAGGTCATGGTATGAATCGAAAGTAATATTGAAACAAAACGTTCCTGCAAAAAGATTGTTTGGCCCATGGAAGACACTAGCAATATAAACTGCATAGCGCTGTCTCTTTCACAAAAAAGCGATCCGAATCGTATGTCAAACTCCGTATTGGTGTTAGCCTTACTTGCTTGCGAAGTTGGCTTGGAATAAAAACCTTAACGTGAACGTGGACCTACGAACGTTTATGTTCCCTTGAGAGGGAAAAAACAGCCAATGTAGAACCATTGAAGCTGCATTGATGCGTCTTAGAAACCACACCATGGAGAAAGCATGAGCTTGTTGAAATAATTCCAGGAAAATTGATTATGGACTGGTCTTTGAGTCATTAATCTATATTTTAAACTAGTGCCCCGCCGCGGCTTCGCACGGGTGCAATGCTGTAAAGGGCCATATTGATCTATATTAAATGCACAATGTATTTAAGGTACTTCCTTGGACAAGGATTAATGTTGTATTGCTTAAAATCGCTTCGTAAATCCCTAGCCATTATTTCTCGTAAAAATTAAAGGATAAAAAATGTTTATTGTGGGATATCTCTAAGACATATACCATCGCGACCTTTTTCGTAGACCTTTTTAAGTGAACAATATTGTAGTACATTATTTTGATCTATCTCGAAGTGTTCAGCCAGCGTTTGCTAAGTAAGACAGACAGCGGGAAGCGACTTTCTTTTACAATATGTAGTGATTTTATAATACAGAATTCTGATTATAAACTAATTGTAGCTTTATTCGTTTTATTTAATCTTTGGATCTAGGCATTTGTCGGACTAGTAGAATGGATGACTGTGCGTAAGTGTTGGTAGATGACTTGAGAATGTTCAAACGAGTTTTAGTGGAGTGGATGCCCTAAATGGTAAAACTATATTGATTATCAGTAACACTGGTTATAATCTATAGCAACAACACATGACTTCTTTATGTTGTAATACAGACACACGTCATTATTCTTGTGGATGCTAGTGGTTTAATTAGTTATCATCATAACATATATATCATCATAGTACTCAGCACCGTTATGTACAAGCATGCAAACAAACACAGGTATAATGGTAAAGGTTTATTGATACTCAAGCAATACAAGTTATAGCAACAGTACAATTTCCACAACATTGTTTAGGACGTAGATACAAACTTTTATTAGGTATCAGTTTATCACACACAATTTGGCATAGTCCTGCCTGATGAGCTGCTGTGTGCTCTAACTTTGAATATCCATCCATTGCGTAGGTACATTTCGTCTTATTTGAAATGACTACATTCATTATACAAGCCTCAAGTGACGCGACTTTCGCGTACCTTTGCCATCTGTGTTCACTTCCGAAAACCGCGACCTGGCAAACGTGGCGGGAATTCACTGAATGCGAGATTCACAAGATCGGTCGATGTAGCGATGCATGGGACATGCCCACGTCCAGCAGCAGTAGGTTTTTGGCTGATATCATAATGATAATGATGCACTGATATTGCTAGAAATACTATCCAATCGACTAGTTTACCACACCATAACATCACGCCTGTACCTCTCGAAGGATTGTGCAAAGGTGTGCAGTACACCCCTCACACGTAAATAAATACGTTTTTAATGCAATATATATCACGACAATACATTTTTTAAGTATAATTTGTACAACAATAATACATAAGTCGTCTCGGATCAACTATTTTAAACTGTCAAACATTCCTACAATTTGACGTAAAAACTAGGCATGAGATGTACTTGCCACATTCAATACCAGGGCTTCCAAGTACGAGTGTACAAAAAAACCAGGGTTTAAAATACTTGAAAGTGTTTGGTAGAGTTCGATCTAGTTCCTACCGTGCTAGAATATATTTAGACTGTCTGCTTAGGCATTTTTATAGAATGGCGACTATATTATTATTCAAAGTTTTTTCTCGCTATTTATTACATATTTACAATTAAAATATCGTCTTTCTATAAATCTACGAAATAAATATTCACAATTTCTAACTCATAAACACACAAAAAAAAACAGTTTTATTTATTTACACACTTTTTCTAATTGTTTAATATACTCGCAAAATAACTTCTTTAAAATGAATTACGTCAGGGTCAATTCAACGACAACTGACAAAAAAAAAACGGAAAAGAAATGTTTACTTGACTTTAAACGTAACTTAATAATACTATACTGTTCACGCTATTATGTGTCTTATTTCTATAAAAGTGTGGAAAAATGGCGCGAACCAGTCTACAAAATGACTGCGCTACCCATGCCGCTAGCCGACCGCGACATGAGCCCCGCGGCGCAAGCCTTGTGACGCCCGCGCCGCGAGCCCTACTCCCGCAACCGCACCGCGAGACCCGCGCGGCCGCGCCTTGCTAAAATTTTCATACTTGCAAGTATTTCACACTCATACCAGGGCGCCCTGGTTGGAAGCAAAGCCCTGGTTTCAGAACCTGGTTGCGTAAATAAGTCCCATCCCTAGAAAAGCATTCTCGCTGGTTGTCAAAAGGCACGTAGTGAATGAACTATTTGAGGTGACGTCATCAAAATTGCTAATTCTAGCAGGAATATAACAAGCTTGTTTTAAGGACCTGATGGTACGAAAACGCAAAGTAAGGTTAAAATAAGACTGTTTTAAGAGGTCATAGTAAGGCCCCAGGTCTGTATGTAAAAGTCCTTGGTAAGTTTACTTCCAAAATGCACCCGTAAGTAAACTAATAATAGTAATCTATTCGAATCAGTTGTGAACCATTCCTTATTCGTTTGTTAGGCCATTATAATTTCCACATAGCCTGTTGGTAATAATTGTAGTAGGTAAATATACAAGAGCTATTGTGCATATGGTATTAACATATAGGCAGAATGTTATATGGTAATATTAATTCATAGTTTTATATTTATGAGGTCAAAATTAGAATTTTGACCTATTTTAATAATTCTAATTTTGCATAAAACCTGCTAGGTTATAAGCAGAAACTGAAAGATGATTTGCTCTTTTTTTGTAACTGGCATCTCGCAGTTTAACCTAGGAGATTGTCGTCTGCTGATTATCCTGTGGGTGCCTTGAGTATAAGGCCTCCAGCCAGATAATGATTTGCTTTTATAATGACAACCTTTTATACCGGTATCCTCGACCTAGAGGATGTATTATCGATTTATTCCATTCTTATACCAAAAACTAATACCACTGATATTTGTTTCAAATACTCGTAGTTGATACCGGTATCCTAAGTATCTTTTTTTTTTCATAGAGGATGTTTTTTTCCGATTTATTCCATTCTAATACCAAAAACTAATACCGCTGGTATTTTTTTTCAAATACTGGTACTTGGAACAAATACCGGTGGTATTAATTTTCTAATTTTCAGTGGTTTGGAATCTTTTTTCCAAACCGCTGAAGCTGCGGAAGTCCATCGATCAATGTGATTCTAGTTTTATTATTGACTAGCTACTACCCGCGGCTTCGCTTCTGTTATGGTTGAAAATAAAGTCACAAGAACTCTTCAAATATAGCTTGAAATTCAAGGAAAATGTAGCTTCCCATTAATTAAATAATTCGTGAAATCTGATGATTAGTTCCAAAGATTACCCCTTCTTCCAGACTTACAAAAAAAATATCTTTATAATATTGGTGTAGATTATAATCTGTGTACCAATGGTAAATTACAAGAAATTCCCACGGAGGACATCCTAGATGACCTCTAAGGCCAAGACATCCCGGTCACAGCTGTCCACCGCCTTCACAAGGCGAGAGGCGGCGACCAGCACGCCATGGTACTGGTCATTTGTAACCCAGTCGAAGGACACCACCAGATCTTCAAAGTGAAGTTGGTATGTTCCCTCACAGGCATCTCAAAAGAGAAGCCGCTCAAGCGTAGTCGGGCAGTGCCACCGCTGTCAGCTGTATGGACACTGTCAAGCTAATTGCCGTGCGCCGCATAGATGCGTAAAGTGCCTAGGCGACGATGGCACGCCCAACTGCCCCCGTCCCTAAAACATCTTCCAGTGCACAGAGCTATGTGCTCTGCGGCCAGTCAGGTCACCCAGCTAACTACCGCAGCTGCCCGAAAGACCCCAAAGCCTCCTCCTCTAAAAATGCGAAGCGTGCAAACGCCCACCAGCAGAGAGAAAGCCCATCTGTGAAAAACCCCTCTACACAGATGCCGGAGAGACTCAGCCCTTAGAGACCCTCTTCCTGGACCACGCTAAACGGCTCTCGGTAAAGCAAAGTCCAACCCCATCCCTAGGCTATTAGATACCTCCAGTCCCCATTCCCATGGCCCAAGCGAGCGTACCCACACCTGCTCGCCCCGCGCCACTCGGCCCCGTGGCCACGGAATCCTCACTCAAAATAATTTTAGAGATTTTCCCAGCGTTAGTCACACCAGAAGCAAACCGCATGGCGGCTGATCTCAGGGAGGCTAACAATGGTGGCGAAAAGTCCTTACTTAAGTTAAGCGATGTCCTTCGCAAATCTCGACTAATTTCAATGGCTAATAGGAGATTAACGTGCTCCAAACCCCGATCCCTTAAACAAGGGTACATTACCAGACCAGCTTGATGAGACCACCATTTTCCACCGCGACCATCAAATTGATATCCTCCTCATACAGGAGACCTTCCTCAAGCCCATTCACCGCGATCCGAGAATTGCCAACTATCGCATAGTTCGCAACGATGGGTCACGCTGTCACAAGGGTGGTACTCTAATATATTATACAAAGGAACTGCACTGCATCCCCTTAAACCCCCCCCCCTCTAGGAGCCTCTACGGAGTGTTAATGTGGTGCTGTTCAAATCAAATCAAAATCATTTATTTCAAGTAGGCCAGTTACAGGCACTTTTGAATAGTCGATCAACAATAAAAATGAAGCTACAGTCCCAGTGACAAGAAATAATAACTGTGAAAGTACTGTAGTTGCACATTCCAAAGCGTAGATCTCTATGAAGAAGAATGGGTAAGAAACCTCATGGACACTCTTTTAAATCAGTATCTTGCTACAAAAACCTTGTTTACATCATTTATGTTGGGATGGTACTGTGAGAACGATGTAGCAAGACGTGCACATTAAAAGTGTTCATAGTAAAAACAAAAACCGGCCAAGTGCGAGTCTTACTCGCACACAGGGTTCCATAGCCCCAAACAATATTATAACAATATTTTGAACGGTCATTCATTAGTAAACTTCCACTCAACCGCAAAACTAAATTTGTTATTTTTTTTTCATAGTTTGTATATGAAAAACAAAGTTACTGCTGCAGTTTGTTAAAAGAAGTCCCATATCTCAAAAACTAAACATCATATCTTATTGAAACTAATTTTCTTTGATAGTTTTTTTTTTACGTTCTACAATTACTTTAGAAATTAGAGGAGGAGGACACACATTTTACCACTTTGGAAGTGGCTCTCGCGCAAACTATTCGGTTTAGAAAAAAATGATGTAAGAAACCTCAAAATCATTTTTGAAGACCTATTCATAGATACCCCCACACGTAAGGGTTTGATGAAAAAAAATAATTTGGGTTTCAGTTCTAAGTATGAGGAACCCCCAAATTTATTGTTTTTTTTTTTCTATTTGTGTGTAAAAATCTTAATGCGGTTCACAAAATACATCTACTTACCTAATTTCAACAGTATATGTTGTAATGATATCTGCAATATAAGGCTAGTGCCGCCATCTGTGTTGTCTATGTGTGAAGTAAGCTTTATGAAATATAGTAGTCTTTGACCTATCTTTGGGAGTGACGTTGTTTTATTATAGGTTATGGGCCCAGCACGCTTCCACTGCGCGCATATAAATAGTTTCCTCTAGAGTGCCATTCAAGAATGAACAATGTGTAGGTAATTTTCCATATCAACAAATAATTGGATGTCTTATGTATTTAGCAGTTTTAACTAGACCAGACATTGCATATACAGTTAGTTATTTAAGCCAATTTAATAATTGTTATTCTAAAGAACATTGTGCATATGTAAAGCGGTTGTTGAGATATTTAAAATGTACCAGAGATTATGGCCTCAAGTATTCTGGTAATGGAAGCTCAATACTAGAAGGATTTGTTGATTCTGATTGGGGTGGAAACATCATCGATAGAAGGTCATACACTGGAATTTGTTTCACTTTATCTGGTTGTGTAATATCTTGGGAAACAAAAAAAACAAAAAACTGTTGCTTTATCGAGTAGCGAAGCCGAATACATGGCGATTACTGAAGCATGTAAAGAAGCGGTTTATTTGCGTAATTTACAGTATGAAATAACACAAAAAATGTATACTATTGATCTTTTCAATGACAACCAGAGTGCACAAAAGTTAACCATAAACCCAGTTTATCACAAACGAACTAAGCATATTGATATAAAATATCATTTTTGTAGGCAATGTGTAGAAAATAAAGTTGTGAGTATTAGATATTTGCCAACTGCCGAAATGCCTGCTGATTTATTCACTAAGAGTTTATGTTCCATTAAACATTATAATTTTTTGAATAAATTAGGTGTGCAAATTGTTTAATATTTAAGTGTTTTTATATTGTTAGATATAGTAGGGGTGTTGTAATGATATCTGCAATATAAGGCTAGTGCCGCCATCTGTGTTGTCTATGTGTGAAGTAAGCTTTATGAAATATAGTAGTCTTTGACCTATCTTTGGGAGTGACGTTGTTTTATTATAGTATAGTTCTTATAGTTTCGGAAAAAAGTGGCTGTGACATACGGACGGACAGACAGATAGACATGACGAATCTATAAGGGTTCCGTTTTTTGCCATTTGGCTACGGAACCCTAAAAAGGTAATTTAACAGTAAAATTATTAGCTCGACATAAGCCCTGGCTACTAAGAGATGACCAGGCACAACTGACAGCAGTTCACGAACATGACGCATGGATCGGCCATCATTAAACTCAACCATTTTGAAGGGAACTAAAAAACACAAACGATGGGGCACTTAATATTGTATCCTGCGTATCCTGTTGTTTGTTCATAACAGGAACTGATGGATGCTCCTGAAGGTGCCAAACCAGTAGCTCATTCTGGGACGACACAGCTTAGATTGCCATCGACACGCTATGAAGAAGAAGTGGATTTTCTATATTTTCTACCCATGACAGAACAAACAATATTCTAGTCTAGGCATGACATACTTTCTCAAAACATTGAATAATCTTTATATAACGAATATTAATATTAATGTGTAATACTTCTATACCGTTCAAGTAAAACTTATGTTCGTTTTGTTGTGAGCCTTTCTTTAACATTCATATAGTCGCATATTTATGTAAAGTAGAGTCTATAAAGTTAAAAAAAGATATCTATTTCCAGCACAATAAAATTGCTTATATAATAATATTAATATTAATTCCTAGTTCTGTATGGTATCGGACGTAAAGAATAGCACCATCCCATATCTCCTCGTGGGTGTCGTAATAGGCGACTAAGGGATTTGCCAGAGAATGGGCAGCAGCGTTCTCTGTGCTTTTGTAACAACCGTACTGCGATAGCCAGCCCGCCTGCCAAGTGTGGCTATTATGGCAAAACCCCTTTATGTCAATGTGGCGTTGGGGGAGGCCTATGTCCAGCAGTGGACGTCTTTCGGCTGAAATGGTGCATGGTGGTAATTCCCAGTAATCATGTCTCTAGGGTGAAGATTATGTGAGTCCATGAAGAGGATGTTACTTTGATGTGTAGTTTTTTTTATTCTCAAACTTTGCCCCACACTAGGAATTTCTCCTGTATCGTGGATGCGTTTACAAACATTTAAACTCACATACACAAACGGCTAGACCCGAAACAACTATCTGTAGGCATTACAAAAATTTGTAACGTGCGATTATGGCAGAACCCCCCTTATGTACACTTTGGGGAGGCCTATGTCCAGCAGTGAACGTCTTTCGACTGAAATGATGACTATAATCCATTTTAATGAGTTACCACTAAGAGGCGGGGTTGTGAGGTTCTGGGTATGAGGTAACTGCCACTTTGGTCTGGTGGTTGTAACCGCGACTACTGGGCGTGAGCTCCTGAATTCGATTACTGGGTCAGACAAATTGATATTGGGGTTTTCCATCAGGAATTTCTCAGTAGCAGCCTCGGAATCAAAATCAAATTCAAAAGTCATTTATTCAAATTAGGCTGAAAATTAGCACATTTTAAACGTCAAAATTACAAGAGACAGTCCCCAAAAACGGCCGCCCTTCGCCACTTCCTAGTGTTTTAGCTGGTAGGAAGAAGTGGTGGAACAAACTCCCCAGCAATACATCCGTCTGTTAGGTTAGAAGAACCAAATTCTATACAATAGTGTTCAAGTTTATATTAACAAAGAATCCATTGCATCAAATTAATGTCACATGTCAGCTAGCACACACCAATAATAAAATTTAAAAAAATATTTATTCAAGAATAAATAAAGCCACCAGACATAAAGGGTGTGCCCGCTTACACGTGCATACAGACGAAAAAAAAATGAAAATAAAGTAAAATAAAACAAAGTAAAAAACTATACATGAAGTTATATCACAAATCAGTAAGCTAATTTGGAGAAAGAACATAAATATTGTCTTGACTTATCGTAGCCCTTTGAACAAAGGTTCGAATTTATTTTAGCTACGCATTAAATGGCAAGTCTAGAAAGGAAGATGGTAGCTTGTTGTTAAAGGTTATACCAAGCCCTACGAATGAAATCTGAATCCGTGCCCGATTGATGGCAATAAGCTCCTAGGAGGGAGCTTATTGCCATCAATCGGGCAATAACAGGGGACTAGAACATACCTTTTACTATTAGGCACAACTCTGCATGCCTCCCTCTCATAGAGAGGAGCCCTGTGTCCCAGCAGTGGGAACATTAATAGGCTGATGATGATGATGATGACACCTCTGCCTAACCCTTCGAAGTTTACAGGCGGGATGTTATGTTAATGTGTTACGTATAGAAACGATATTATATTTTCGTAAGAGGATTGACGTCAACGGGCAAGAGTTCACATAAGTTTGCAAACAATCGCAGCAGAATACCGAAAGGCACCCCAAAGATGAGCAGTGTAAATAAATAGAAAATTGCACGTAAATCACAACGTATGAGCTTGTTAGCCTACAATAGTCCACTGTAGATATACGCATCTTCATTCGACCACCGTTAATTTTGATTTTATAATAAGTTACTGTTATCGAATCAAGCAATTCTAGGCATTCATTGGCCTCTCCAATCGTATTTATTTACGCAATCTATGTCCATCCATATTTAAGGAGTCTGCCCGCTACCTCGTACCGAAAGACCAGGACCGTGCCACGAACGTCGAACGGAATGATTTTTAAGTTCTGTATTAGAGCTGTAAGAGGGATATAAGAGGGTGCTTTTTGACATGTGCCTTATTTCATTCAAGCATACGCTAATAAACTCTTCTATTTTGTAATAAGAAGAGTTTATTTTTTTAAGTGATTGTTCACTTAACTGTTTAGTTTTAAATAACTAATTACACAAAGAACGTACGTATTACGTAAAGAATAGCACCATCCCATATCCTCCCGTGGGTGTCGTGAGAAGCGACTAAGGGACTTGCCAGAGAATGGGCAGCAGCGTTCTCCGTGTTTTCGTAACAACCGTACTGCGATCGCCAACCCGCCTGCCAAGCGTGACGATTATGGCAAAACCCCCCAAAATGTCAATGTGACGACACTTGGGGGAGGCCTATGTCCAGCAGTGGACGTCTTTTGGGCTGAAATGATGATGATGATGATGAATTACACAAAATACGGAAATTAATTAGTCTACAATTCGAAAGGTCATGACAATTTTAAAGCGAAACTTATTAAACATTCAAATAATCCAATAATCTATGTTACTGAAACAAAATAAATGACGTGACAATCGATTATGTATTTATAACTACAAATAGTTTCAGTTATGTCAAGGTTTGGTTATAGGATAGTTATATATCATTGTTGATTGTACATAATGTATTTTTCAGTTGATTGGAATGAGGAAGGCCTGGGGCTATTTTTGTTTTCCTATTTTAATCCATAACAAGGTGTGAAAATAGAGGAGGTTCTTTTATTTCTTGAACAGAAAAATGCCCAAGGCATTAAGTTCGCCTTTGTACAGTTTTTTATTATTATTTTCTTTTTTAAACTACAACTAAACTCTACCATTAACTCTTCCCCGGTTATTTAAGTTAGCAAATGCTAGAAAATTTAGTTCTTTAAGGGTATGTGGAACAGGGTGTAAAGATCCTCATCATCTGTAGAAAAGGGAGAATCCCCCGACCAAACAGGTGGTATGTCTAGTGGGCAACTGTTCGACAGTTGTTGTCGGGTTTCTCTAAATACTCTTTAGTCGATGTAAACATTGCTTGCGAGATTCAGACCACATTAGGTCCACAGTTGTATCATAGATGGCGCTGTTGTACTTTTTTGTAGGTCGCTACAGTTATACTGTTTTATTTAACAATAATGGCAGTTATAGTTTTGAGCCGTTTGGTTTGGTCAAAACGCTCGGGTCATGGGGCCCAAGTGCGCATTCCCTTTTTAAGGAAATATCTCGTCGACTGGTTGACACTTCGCGAGACCAGAGGGCTGGCTATTTCTTTGGACAAAGAATTGGTATTGCCATTCAACGTGGCAATGCTGCCAGTCTTCTGGGCACGTTTCCGGATGACAGCGATGGGGAGGAGTATTTTGACGCTTAAACGTCCTGTTGTTTAAGTTAGTTTATATTTTGTTAGTTTTTTGTATATAATATATTTAACAATAGTATTTAAAAAATACAGGAATTTCATTGAAAATAACACCCCAACATTTTTTTTGACATCTGGAACAGGTCTTTATTTAGCAGTGGGATGACGCAGGCTAACAGTATCAGTATCTGAACTAGTACTAAAACCATCCCATAATAAGCTCCAAGACAACGTGCATGTAAAAGTCTTTGCACTGTGTTTAAAAGGAGCGGTGTCTTTCACACATTGACGCTTTAATGCACCGCAAACATTTTACTCATAAAAGCCATGTGGGCAACTAAATATTCTAGTCAAGTAGTATTTTAGGTGCGGTTTAACGAGAAATGAGGTCGCTTTGTTTGATAAGTCGTTTCCCTTGCAGGATTTCTCCCTACATGCAAGTTGTTGTTTTGCATCCTCGTCAAATTCAAGTAGGTAAGTATGCTAATGATTCTCGATCCCAATCAAGTAAGTGTGAACCACTCGTGTTTTAAACGCGGCCCGTCTGATCCTCGCCCTATGACCGCGCTTTCACACATAAAATTTCAAACGTTTATTCGATAATTTATTATTCCCTAAACCACGTTAAGGTGGTTATTCTGATAGACTGGCAAACTTAAACAACCAAAATAATCAGTGTTTAATTTAAAATGATTTTTTATGTCTTTTGTGACAACCTCCTGAATTTTGACGAGGATGCAAAACAACACTTTGTATAGTGGTGGTACTTTCATTCAAACCTTTGCTTGCCCTTATAACCTACTACCTTGTCTCCGCGGCTTTCGTCGAAAATTATCCCACTAAAACACTTTAAATATAGCCCATGACACTCGGGGATAAAGGATCCATTTCCCTTAGCGCAAGAAATTTCGGAGATTACCCCCTACATACAATCTTTCAAACAAATTTTACCTCTTTAGTATAGACTTCTCTTCATGATGTGGCGGTTTCTGAACTATCTGCTTACCTTATAGGCTTGCCGTATGTTTGGTTCCAAGGTACGCCACTACCTACACACTTTTTGACACGTTGGAAAGTTCAGAACATGGGAACATAGGCCAACCAATGCTGATTATTAAACCACTAATAAAATCAATTGTACAACCCGTGTTGCAAATCCCATGGTGGTCATAAAAACACCATACTCACACGAAAAAAAAAACTCAGCTGACAATTATAAAATACTTTATTCCTAACACACATACAATTTACAGAAGCTATCACTTAGATTTGCTTTTGTAGCTGCTCATGTAGAAGTTCAAAAAGAGGCCAAAAAAGAAACAAATGAGAAATATGCAGATGGAAGAAGTAGGGGATGGGGCACGGAGAGTACTTCTGTTGGTAGTGGAGGTAGGACTTCTGACTTTCTGTTGGAACTGGATCTGTAAGGAAGAGAAGATATTATTGCAGTACAAAATACTTTCGAAGAAATAATTGTTTGGAAAGAGTATATAGTAGTAATCCTGGCTCAACCAAATAGCGATGATGCGAACGGTCTGTTCAGGTTTATGACTCAAATACGACCAATGTGCATATAAGGGAGAAGGATAAGGACATACGCATTGCGATTATAAATGTCCCTAAATAATAATACTAAAGAAGAAAAAGAATGTACTTGGTGTTCTGTTGAAGCATGCACAGCAAAGATATATATCATAGTTAACATAATTACATCATCCTTTAATAATTTGACTGCAGTTTTACACCACAAGATTAATGCTTCATCCCTCAATAGATCATAAACAAAGTAATCATTTTGTTTGAAAACAAAGACAATGTTAAAGCACACATAATTACCATAAAAATATTCACTGCTGTGTAGTATAGGCCTAAAAGTAAAAATATTTCTGTTATTACAGTATAAATCTGTCATGCAAGTGCAATATTTCTTTACTAACAAACTGAAGCCAATTATGGAACAAGCAAAAGCATTTGATACGGTCATATAGATTTGTAACTTGATGCGAGTTAAGATGTCATGCTATTACTAGATGACTGTAATAGTGTGAGAATATCTCGATGCCGTAGAATTTTTGATGGACGACTATAGTAACTACATAATTATGTTGTTTAATTGAATTATACACGGAGGGTTCTCCTAGCCAATATACGTCCGCAATGTTTATTTGTTAAGGTCAATTATTTGTCTGTAGTAAATGCTTTTTTCTACTATAGTATACGAGTACTATTGTACTACTCTTTATTTTTTTCAGCTACTGCAACAAAGGCTCCCCTTTTCTATTTCTACTCAACTGGACAACCTACCTACCCTACCCTACTTAACCTACCCTACTCTACCTTAATTTGGTGCAGTGCTTCTAAAGTTATGTGCGTACATACATTTGGGCGATTCACTTTATATAGGTATATAGAAGATAGATAGACGTAAAGATATAACATGATACGTTTAATATATATTTATTTATAAAAGGGTTCAAATAATCTTTTCTTTTTGTTTATTACAAGGTGCAAGCTAGTCCACATACCTATATTTATCAAGGTTAAACAAGCATGAAGCAAAAACTAAAGCAAAGCCTATTTTTTTATAACAAACCTCTTGTAATACCTAACTCGAGATTATTTTGTGTGAAAACACACCTAGTAGTAAAATCTAAACCAGTAAGAGAAAACAAAAAGCACTTACCCATTGCACTTTAGTCAAATGCTTCTTCCACCAAATATACTTCGCATACCAAGCTACGACATTCCATAGTACGCATACATCAGAAAATGGACCAGACTATTCAACATCATTTGCCCGACCCGGGAATCGAACCCAGGACCACAGGCTCAGCAGTAGCGATTGCAACCGCTAACCAACGAGGCAGTCGTTGAAAGAACCAGCATTATGTTCTTGTGCGTAACGGCAAGCGTCTTCAAACAACTCCATTAAGCCAAGGACGTTTGTGAACACGCAATAAAAAAGTTGGTTAGGACAAAACTGACGTGGAAGGCGGAGAAGCAACTTAGGGAGGCCTATTTCCATCAGTGGACCGCAATAGGCATTTTGTTGCTTGCGTGCCTTCGATGTGTCTTAGATGTACCTAAAAATCGTGTTCAAATATTCAAAGTTGCAGATTTTATCTACACCAGTTTCCAGGGTATAAAAACTAGGAAAGAAATACCAGCAGGGTTGTGTACAGGATAAATAAGAAAAAAATATTAGTACAGTTTTTTTCAATCAGGCGCCATTTATCAATGTCTCTAATTTGACTTCTAACTTGTCACGCTTATCGAACGCTCACATATTTGTCGTATTACATTCAGAATTGTTGACCTGATGCGAAGAAACCCGATGGCTGATAGTTAACATACTGCATAATCTGAACTAGGCAATGACATTATAGAAAAAAAATACCGGCCAAGTGCGAGAAGGACTCGCGCACCGAGTCCTTCCGTACAAAAACTAATAAAAATATTTTTGTTATAAAAAAAAAAAAAAAAAAACTATATCATTTATTCGCTTAAATAAGGTACAGAAGGTTCTTAAAGATAAGTATATAGATCTCTTATTCTGCCATTAATTTCGGCGTGCAAATTTTACATAATTATTTATAATATGACAAGTAAATTAACCTTAACGTCCCACGCGTACCGAAAATTGAATTATGCATGCAGTTAGTAAATTGTAATAAAATCAATTCCAATATTTAAAAAATAATAAAATAATATAATAATTTCATTCTAATTTGTTAATAATTAATATTGTGACAATCATTGACACACAATTCATGACCTACAACTTATAATCTAGGAACTCAAATACACTATAAAAGCATTTATCAATTAATATTTGTGTTAAAATACGCTTAATAATATGATATAACTAAAAATTTACGGTTTTCGCAATTTATCCTTTATCTATGCTATAAGACGTTGCTTTGTACCAATTTTCAAGATTCTGAGTCCACGGGAACTACCCTGCAGGTTTTGATTTCCTTGCAAGTGTCGAAAATTTGCGGAATAAACGTCTTCTTCTTTCGATTGCGTTGGCTTAGAAGTTTTTCTTACACAGTTCCAAGGGAAAGTAGACCTGAGTATTTGATATAAATTCCAGCTTGATACCTCCACGTGTTCCTGAGAAAAAAAGGGTATTGACAGACAGACAGACGGATATATGGACAGACGGATGGACGGACGGACAACAAAGTGATCCTATAAGGGTTTAGTTTTTTTTCTTTCGAGGTACGGAACCCTAAAAATGACTCAGTTTAATCATCATCATCGACTAATTTATTCATCCACGATTCTCGGGTAATCAAATGAGGTGCATTTTAGATTTTAAATAAGTATTTAATTAAATAGCTTCCTTGGTTATTGTGGTTCTTGTTTACAAATGACATAATTAAAATATATTTAATAAGTAGATAACTGCTCGTGAGCCTTAAGCGTAAAGTTAATTTATTACAGCACTACATGATACGAAAAAAAAACACTTTTGTTGACAACAGAATAATAAAAAACCGGCCAAGTGCGAGTCTTACTCGCACACAGGGTTCCATAGCCCCAAACAGTATTTTGAACTGTCATTCATTAGTTAGTAGTATTAGTTAGTAAACTTCCACTCAACCGCAAAACTAAATTGGTTTTTCTTAGTATTTTAATGAAAAACAAAGTTACTGCTGCAGTTTGATGAAAAAGTCTCATATCTCAAAAACTAAACATCATATCTTATTGAAACCAATTTTCGTTGTTAGTTTTTTGTACCTTCTACAATCCTAAATATTTTCAGAATTTTCCTCCTCTTACTTTAGAAATTAGAGGGGGGGGGACACACATTTTACCACTTTGGAAGTGGCTCTAGCGCAAACTATTCAGTTTAGAAAATATATTAAAAAAAATATATTAGAAACCTCAATATCATTTTTGAAGACCTATCCATAGATACCCCACACGTATGGGTATGATGAAAAAAAAAATTTTGGTTTTCAGTTCTATGTATGGGGAACCCCAAAATTTATGTTTTTTTTTTCTATTTTTGTGTGAAAATCTTAATGCGGTTCACAGAATACATCTACTTACTAAGTTTCAACAGTATAGTTCTTATAGTTTCGGAAAAAAGTGGCTGTGACATACGGACGGACAGACAGACAGACAGACAGACAGACATGACGAATCTATAAGGGTTCCGTTTTTTGCCATTCGGCTACGGAACCCTAAAAAGAACATATATTATAATCACGGTTTTATTCCCCCGAAAGGTAGCGGTAGAAGCAGAGGACCCATAGTAAATACACCCACAATTAGCCCGATAGAAAGAAATGAGTATTGAGTATTGATATGTTTTAACCATGCAATGGGAAGCGAGCCTACTAGAAGAAGTGAACACTGGTGAAGTGATAACTTAACTTTTGTTATTTAACATTTTTGAGTAATAAGTACACCAGTGACTACCCCCTTTTTTATTTATATTCCATAATGTCCATCCAAAGGTTGTCTGGAAGATATCGCTATCAGCGATAAGGCCACCGTTGTAACCATAAGATTAGCAGTTTTGTAAGCCCGTTATTTTTCATTTTTGGTGTACAATAAAGTTTTATTCTATTCTATTCTAGTTTTTCGAACGCAAATCCAAACTACGAGCTAATACTGAGATTTTCCCGATGGTACACCTCCATTAACAGTAGCATTAGACCACAAGGGAGTGAAATACGCACAATTATAATTAATGTCTGTCCAAAAATAAACATGCCATATCTAACTTGCACCTACAGAAACTATAATAGCAACAAGTACCACTTACAATGAAAACTATGTATACGGAGAAGGCTACTTGGAACGCGTTAAAAACCTGCGTAATATTCTTCAGTTGGTACGGCTGTGTGTTCTTCATGAATGTTGGTTGGTACCTTCACAACCAACGTCAGGTATTGGTAGTCCTAAAACTATGGCTAAACCTGTCAAAGTCTCTTACAAAGTCCATGTTGGTATTGATACTGCAATCAAAAAATTAAACAGTAAAGTAACAATAGTGTATGAATATGGATGGGTTTAGAGTAGAGGAAGACCAAAGAAATGATGGATGGTGTGAAGGATGATATTATGGCAATAAAGGAAGAAGACAATCATGCTGCGCCGACCTGGAATGAATTGGGATAAGGGCAAGAGAGTGTTGATACGTATATGATTTTTTTGTTGTTGTATAGACTCTTTTTCTTATATTATTTCAAATTATTTCATGTTCCCACAACTGGGGCACAGTGCTCCTCTCTGTGAAAGGGAGTGGGCTGTAATCCACCACGCAGGCCTAGTGCGGGTTGGTAGATGTCACATTTCTTCGATATTTTTGTTCTAGGACATGCTGGTTTCCTTACGATGTTTTCCTTTACCGTTTTTGAGGGCAGCGGTGATGAAATAAATTACACAAAGTAATGCGCCTGCCTGGGTTCGAGCCCACGGCTTACTGCTCGTAAGTCGGGGCTGCCAACACTGGGCCACCACTGCTCTCCAATTAATGTCCGTACTTTGTGTAATTAGTTATTTCAAACGAAACAGTTAAGTGAACAAAAAAGAATTTATTTGCGTATACTTGAATGAAGTAAGTCACATGTGGAAAATATCCCTCTTTTATCCCTCTTACACCTTATTTCAGAACTTATAAATCATTATTGTCGACGTTAGTGGTACGGTCATGGTATAGTACGGTGTGTTGGGCAGACTCCTTAAATATGGATGGACATAGATTGCGTAAAGAAATGCGATTGTAGAGGCCAATGAATGCCTAGGATTGCCTGATTCTATAACAGTAATATAATCGAAAATAATGGTGGTCGATTGCAGATGCGTATATCCAGCAGGGTGCTATTGCAGGCTACGCCAACAAGCACCTGATAGACGTTGTGATTAACGTGCTATATTCTATTTATTTACACTGTACAACTTTGTGTTGCCTGCAAACCCCTATTGAGTATTCTGCTGCGATTGTTTGCAAACCTATGTGAACTCTTGCCTGTTGACGCAATCTTCTTACAAAAATATAATATTGTTCCTATACGTTACACTTTATCATAACACATAACATAACATCCTACCTGTAAATCTCGAAGGGTTAGGCAGAGGTGTCATCATCATCATCATAAGCCTATAATGTTCCCACTGCTGGGACACAGGCCCCCTCTCTATGAGAGGGAGGCAGGCAGAGGTGTACCTAAAAGTAAAAGTTATGCCACCAAAAACATTCTGTAAAAAACTAGCCAAGTCTCAATGGAGCTGCTTGTTTATCTCTAAAAAGTAATGAAATCTAGACAAAGTCCTACCAAGTCTAAGGTTCCTTACTGCGATTTCTTTATTATTATAGTTAATGTTGTGTGACTTGTGCCCGATTGATGGCAATAAGCTCCCCTATTGCCATCAATCGGGCACAGATTCAGACTCCATGGCTGCTACTGAGAAATTTCTGATGGAAAACCCCAATATCAACTTGTCTGACCCGGTAATCGAACCCAGGACCTCACGCCTAGTAGTCGCGGTTGCAACCACTAGACCTACGAGGCTGTCAACTCATACCCAACACTTCACCACCACGCCTCTTTGTGGTAATTAATTAAGATGGATAATAGTCATAATTTCAGCCAAAATACGTCCACTGCTGGACATAGGCCTCTCCCACGTGTACATAAGGGGGGTTTTGCCCGACTGGGTGCTGCGCGCCGACCTCCCTAGCGGTGTCAGCGTAGTCTGCTACGCTGACGACACGCTGGTGCTGGTACAAGGGACGTCGCACGAGGCGGCGGCCGAACTAATGACACGCGGGGTTGCGATAGTCGTGGAGAGAATCCGGCAACTGGGTCTCGAGGTGGCATTGCACAAGTCCGAGGCCATGTGCTTTCATGTGCCTCGAAATGCGCCACCGTCGGGATCCATACTGACGGTAGGAGGGGTTCCCATCGGCGTCGAATCGATGCTGAAGTACCTAGGGCTTGTCCTCGACAGCCGGTTGAACTTCGTGGAGCACTTCCGACGTTTGCCCCCCAAACTGGAACGGGCAGGGGCTGCGTGCATGCGGCTTTAGCCCAACCCGGGGGAGTCCATACGCCTCCTGCCGGAGGCTCTACGCGGCGATCGTGCGGTCCATGGCCCTCTACGGGGCCCCGGTGTGGGCGCGTTCTTTGAGGCGGCGGCACCGAATCGGGCGGGAGGAAACGCCCAGGTGTTACCACTGCGAGGATCAGTCGGAGGACATGGTGGAGCACACCGTGGAGCTCTACCCCGCTTGGGCCAAACACCGCCGTGTCCTCGTAGCGGTGATTGGCAGCGGCGACCTCTCGCATCCGGCCCTGGTTCAATCCATGGTCCGGAGCAAGAGGGAATGGGAAGCCGTCGGCTCCTTCTGCGAAGCAGTCATACTAGCGAAGGAGGTGGCGGAAAGTGAGAGGGAGAGAACCTCGCGTCCCAGCCGCCGCGGGAGACGCCCCGGGCGTCGGGGGGCAACCAGTGGCCCCCGGTTACCGTAGGCCTGTGACGGTGAGTAATGGGCTAGCTCACCGTCCGTCCGTCTTATGATGACAGGCCGCCCAGAGCGGTAGAAGTCATTTGATGAATTCCCATCCGATAAAAAATAAAAAGTAGCACAGAGAACGCTGCTGCCCATTCTCTGGCAAGTCCCTTAGTCGCCTCTTACGACACCCACGGGAAGAAATGGTATAGTGCTATTCTTTACGTCCGACACTATACAGAACCATGGATAATAGTAAGACAAGTAATTGGTTAGTATATAGCATTTGTGTGTCCTTTAAAAAATAATATCCATCAAATAAAAAACAACCAACTTGACGACATGGTTGGCGCAGTGGCTAAGCGATTGACTGCTGCGCTGCGTGTCGCGTGTTCAATTCCCGCACGCAACAAGTATTTGTAAGGCCTATAGATAGTTGGTTCGGGTCTGACCGTTTGTGTATGCGAGTTTAAATGTTTGTACAATACAGGAGAAATTCCTTGTGTGGGGCTATGTTTGACTCACATAATCTTGATATGCTCACTAGGAATAAACATATTAATTATATAACCAACTAGCTGTCCCGTGCAACTTCGTCTGCGTCACATTTTCCCGGTTTTGAAACATTATTCATTGCTGCTTCGCTCTTATTTGTCGTAGCGCCTTCGATTCGAATTCGAACCCACGGCTTACTGCTCGTAAGTTGGGGCTCGCTCCACTGGGCCACCGCTGTTCTCTCCTAATTTTCACCATTTAATAATTATATTATTATGCACCAGCACACAAGCAGCGTTGCAATCTCATTTCACGCAAGTTAACTCAATAAATAATTGAAACACGAGACTCTATGCAGTACTCGCCAGGTCCTATCGTATTTCCTAACCCAGGTTCATAATCATAACAGACAGACCTCATACAGCGGCAGAGCAGGCTCTGCGAACTAAATATGATCTTGAACTACAAAAACAATGCCTACCACACCTTCATTTTTTAAGTCCCGTAGATCTACAATTGTCATGGATCAAAAACACGAGGAACAAACGTTTATAAAAATACACGGTAAGGTCCAAAAGTTTTCGGCTTCAACTATAAAAATTAACGATTAATATCCAAACATCCAAATAAATCAATTTGGCTTCCGAGCACACCATGGAACAACAGAACAAATACACAGAGTAGTTCATACAATCCGGCAATTATTAGAAAGAAAAGAGTATTGCTCAGCTGCTTTTCTGGACATACAACCAGCTTTTGACCGGGTATGGCACAAGGGCCTTTTGTGTAAACTTAAAATCTGCTTACCACACACCGCAAACATGCTGCTCAAATCCTACTTGGAGAATCGAATGTTGCAGACTAAGTCCGGAGATAGCCTATCTTCTTTCTATCCCATAAAAGCTGCAGTATCCCAGGCATCTGTGCTGGGCCTGGTTCTGTACACGATCTACACTGCTGACCTACCCACCTCACACATCCACAAAACTCCAAGAATACCTGGATAAAATTAGATCATGGCTGAAAAAGTGGAGAATTAAAATTAGTGCTGCTAAGCTCTCCAAATTACCTTCGCCCTAAGAAGCGGGGACTGCCCACCAGTTACACTCGATGGAGAGGTTCTCCCTCAGAAAAGTACTGCCAAATACCTAGGTATGCACATCGACAGAAGGCTTACCTGGCGTAAACAAATTAAGACCAAAAGAGACCAAGCAAGCAGGAATCTGGGAGAAATCTACTGGTTAATAGGCAGACAGTCGTCATTTAGCTTGGAAAACAAACTATTGATTTACAAATGCATCTTAACACCTATATGGACCTATGGTATAGAGCTGCGGGGATCGGCAAGCCATTCAAATGTGGAAATAATACTACAACGCTTCCAAAATAAAGCACTGAAAACCTTGAGCAGAGCAACCATGGAACTAAGAACATAAGGAACATTGAAGTACATGAGTACCTACAAATACCGAAAATCAAGGAAGTTGTAGAAAAGACATATTATTATGACCTATTAGCAAAGGCTCCAGCGAAATGACTCGCTGCGACACTACTGAAGTCCTCAGAATCTACCTACCGACTTAAAAGGAAACGAATAGCGTCAATCTTATTGCCATCTATATCACGAGATGACGCATCGTAGAATGCGAAGAATCTCAAACTGCCCCAATGAAGCAACAACCAATCTGATTAAAGCCTAAGGGCTGATTGCACAGATCAAAACAAAAAAAAATATCCAAACGAAAATGGATTGAAATAAAGGGAGACTATATTGAACAAAAATATATATTTTTTTATTGTGGGTCATCATCATCATCATCATTTTAACCGAAAGACGTCCACTGCTGGACATAGGCCTCCCCCAAGTGTCGCCACATTGACCGGTCCCGTGCGACTCGCATCCAGCGGATCCCCGAAACCTTCACCAGGTCATCGGTCCACCTAGTGGGAGGCCTACCAACGCATCGTCTCCCGGTTCGCGGTCGCCATTCCAGAACTTTTCGGCCCCATCGGCCATCTGTTCTGCGAGCAATGTGCCCTGCCCACTGCCACTTAAGTTTGGCAATTCTTCGGGCTACGTCAGTAACCTTGGTTCTCTTGCGGATGTCCTCATTTCTGATTTGATCACGCAAGGAAACTCCGAGCATAGCTCTCTCCATTGCCCTTTGGGTGACTTTAAGCCTTCTGATGAGGCCCATTGTGAGCGGCCACGTTTCGGTCCCGTATGTAATCACTGGCAACACACACTGGTCATAGACTTTCGTCTTGAGACACTGCGGTAAGTTGGACGAGAAGATACCACGCAGCTTCCCGAACGCTGCCCAGCCGAGTCGGATTCGACGATTGACCTCTTTCTCGAAGATAGACCTACCCAACTGGACCGTTTGTCCCAGGTAGACATAATCGTCTAAAACTTCGATAGTAGAGTCTCCGATCTTGATAGGAGTGGGTGTTACATGCGCATTCAACATGACCTTGGTTTTGTCCATATTAATTTTAAGACCCACTCTTTCGGAAGCTCTACTGAGGTCATCGAGCATTGTACTGAGGTCCTCCATGGTCTCAGCCATGACCACTATATCGTCGGCAAATCGAAGGTGAGAGATGTACTCGCCATTGATGTTGATGCCTAGCCCTCTCCAGTCCAGAACCTTGAAGACATCTTCCAGTGCAGCGGTGAACAGTTTCGGAGATATGACGTCTCCCTGTCTCACACCTCGCTGCAGAAGGATAGGTTCCGAGGTCTGGTCCTGAAGTCGGACTGACATGGTGGCGTTTTTGTACAAACACTTCAACACCTCGATGTACCTATAATCAATTTGGCACCGTTGGAAAGACTGCAGTACAGCCCAAGTCTCGATCGAATCGAAGGCTTTCTCGTAGTCCACAAACGCTTAACAGAGAGGCAGGTTGTACTCTTTAGTCTTCTGCATAACCTGTCGCAGCGTATGTATGTGGTCTACGGTGCTAAAACCTTTTCGGAATCCGGCTTGTTCGGGAGGCTGAAAATCGTCAAACCTGCGCGCGAGACGATTCGTGATGACTCTTTAAAACAACTTGTAGATATGGCTCAGAAGTGAGATGGGCCTATAGTTCTTCAACCGGGCGTTGTCGCCTTTTTTGAAGAAGAGTACCACCACACCCCTGCACCACGCCTGTGGCGTTTTCCCCTCGAGTATGACGGAATCAAACAGCTTCTGAAGGGCCTTAAGTACCGGTTTTCCACCCGCCTTCAGAAGTTCGGCCGTAATTCCATCATCACCCGGTGCCTTGTTGTTTTTAAGCTGTTTCAGAGCCATCCTAATCTCGTACAGGCTGATGTCCGGGATGTCTTCGGTGTAGTGTCGGGTCAGTCTACCTCTTGGGTCATTCGCTAGATTTACAACGGGTTTCCTGTTTGACGTGTACAACTGCCCATAGAATCTCTCGATCTCCCTCAGTAGCTCCGGTTTAGCGTATACGATTCTGCCATCGTCGGTCTTCAGTTTCGTGAGCTGGCTCTGCCCAATAGCCAGATCTCTTGCAAATACCTTTGAGCCTTTATTCCGCTCAATGGCGTCTTTATTACGCTCGGTATTAAAGCGGCGGAGGTCGCTCTTCAAGGATTTAGAGATCTGTCTATTGAGCTGCCGGTATTTCCACGCGTCTTCTGAAGACTGCAGGATCATCTCACGCCGTTCCTTCATGAGCTTGAGAGTATGATCAGAGAGTTTTTTGTTCTTCTGTGTACGACGCGTCTTGAAGAACTTAGACCCTGTCGTATGGACAGTTTCCACTAACCAACGTTGCATTCGTCCACTGAGCTTCCTAGGCACTCGAAACGATTCTGGAGTTCAAGCTGAAAGCTCTCGGGGTTTTGGATCTGGATCTGTGCTGGTCGGAGCGTAGACTTCATCAGTCGAGACCTTTCAAGCTTAATATTGATGTTCAATGTGCCTCTTACCATGCGGTGATCGCTCCCTGTTTTCACCGAATTGATCACAGAGACATCATTGAACATTTGCTTCTTGGTTGACATGATGAAGTCAATCTCATTTTTAGTTGCACCATCGGGGCTCTGCCAGGTCCACTTCCTGTGCTCACGCTTTCTGAAGAAGGAGTTCATCATATAGAGGCCCTCCTTCTCCATAAAACTAGCCAGTTGGTGTCCCCGGTGGTACCGACATCCAAACCCAAATTGCCCCACCTGCAGCTCCTCTCCCTCTCGCTTGCCCAGTTTCACGTTGAAGTCCCCCATGACAACGGTAAAGTGAGTTTTGAAACCATGCATGGCTTTGGAGATATCCTCATACATGGTCTCCACTTCATCGTCGGGGTGTGCCGAGGTCGGAGCGTAGACCTGTATGACCTTCAGCGAATATCTTGAGGATATTCTGAGTATCAGGTACGCCACCCTGGTCGACACACACTCGATCTTCACCACGTTATTCACAAGGGACTTGTGGACGATAAACCCAACACCACCCTGGGACTGCCGGTCACCCTCTCGGAAATAGAGTAGGTTGCCGGATTTCAGGATCATCGTGTCCTCCCCCTCTCTTCGGACTTTAGATAATCCTACAATACTCCATCGCAACCTGCTCAATTCCTCCTCGAGTTCCGTTATCTTCTCGTCGGTCTGGAGTGTTCGCGTGTTATATATGTTGCCAGGTCAAGTCGTCGGTATAGGCAGCCGGATCCCTTCCAGAGATTCTTCGCACCCCTTGCCACGCCGTAACCTCAACCGCTACCACAGTCGAGGGTAGACGAGCTGCCGGGTACTAGGAGCCATTTCTTTTTTGCGCTCATAAGGGGGGTTTTGCCATAATCGCCATGCTTGGCAGACGGGTTGGCGATCGCAGCACGGTTGTTGCAAAAAGCACAGAGAACGCTGCTGCCCATTCTCTGGCAAGTCCCTTAGTCGCCTCTTACGACACCCACGGGAAGATATGGGATGGTGCTATTCTTAACGTCCGACACCATACATGTCTCTAAAATAGTAAATATTAGTACTTATAATCTCTGCGCGCCTAGACATTTTACTATAGCAAAACGACTTAACAAGACTTTTTCAGCTTTAAAGGCAAAATGTGCAATACTTTTTTATTTAAGTAGGTACATGAAAAGATTGAGCCTGAGTTAAATTCTTGATTTTTTTGGGTTAGTGGTGATCTAGTTGCTTTATTGACAATTAAATTATCCCAGAAATATTCGTTTAGAAAAACTAAAAAAAATATACAGCAACGAGTTGTGTTCTTACCGAAATCTCGTAGTTTTATTTCAGGCTTTAAAACTCACTCATCTATGCTAATAATAAAGCTGAAGAGTTTGTTTGTTTGTTTGCTTGAACGCGCAAATGTATCTATATATGTTACGGGCAACGTGATTAACTGGGCATTATTAATAAGGACTTTTGTAATTTTAATTTCATTTAATAAATAAAAACACTACAGTTCACCTAATTTATTACTTTGCCCAAGATTATGTAAGCAGTATCCATAATGGCCCGGAAAAGTGATTAATCATGCTGTTTTAATCACATTGCCCAATTGAGTCGGGCATTATGAATACAGACCGGCCATTATTAATAGTGCCCGGACGTATCAAATTGCCCGTAACATATATACTAATAGAAAAGCTGAAGAAGAAGAAGAAGCTCTGTAGGGTGTCGGACGTAAAGAATAGGACCATCCCATAATTATCTTCCCGTGGGTGTCGTAAGAGGTGACTAAGGGACTTGCCAGAGAATGGGCAGCAGCGTTCTGTGCTTTTGTAACAACCGTACTGCTATCGCCAACCCGCCTGCCAAGCGTGGCTTATGGCAAAACCCCCCAAAATGTCAGTATGACTTGGGAGAGGCCTATGTCCAGCAGTGGACATGTTTTGGGCTGAAATGATGAATGAATGAATGATGAAAGATGAAGAGTTTGTTTGTTCGTTTGCTTAACGCGCATATCTCAGGAACTACTGGTCCGATTTGAAAAATTCTTTCAGTGTTAAATAGCCCATTTATCGAGAAAAGCTAAAGCTATTTATCACCACACTACTGTAGTGTATAAGCATGTACCTATTATAGTTAAGTCATGTGACCAATGTGACCAATATATAATCGATGTTTATCCGTAATAAAAGTTAGTATCATTTCGTACAAGCTTGTGTTTCAATCCTAACATTATATGGCAACCCTGCCAGGATGGGCAGCCTCGAGCGTGAGCATTTGATACCATGACTTTATATGGCAAGGGAATAATAAACTAACGATATACAACGTACAAGATGAAGAATTTTAAGAGACAATACTGTGAGCGGTCGTGTTTTTGTCGGGCAACATTTTCGTGTCGTTTCTGGAAAAGTCAAAAATGGGTACCACTCAGAGTAACTCGAAGGAAGAAGTAGTGATCGCTCAAGCTGCAGCCGGTGATAGCACAAATTCTGCTAAAACGGAACAATTGCTGTATCATGCAAGTACCACTAACATAATACTACTAGTAATCGCACTGTTTTTGAGTGTTGGAGGCATTTTATGGCGTATAAAATGTACCGGTGATGTCATGAAAAATTGGTGGAGAGACAGGTGAACGACCTGGTCTTAAGAAGATATACGAGTATACTTCGTGGTCAGCGTAAAGGGACGCAGCCGGGAGAAGTCGTGTAAACAGGAAAAAAAAAGTGCATAGTGCAGTGAAAGTGCGGTCCATAATCGTGATATATAAAAAGTAGGTAATCGTAAATCGTAGTACTGCGGTAGTGAAGTAACCACGTTAAATGAACTTAAGACTTTATTTTAAGTGTAATATTACGGTGACAGTATCGGTATCTATGTAGTAATAATGGTATGTATTATTAAATAACTTGTATGTAAGATTATTGTCGGTAGCAATCTAAATTTTATGGCAGACTTTATTGAGGAATTGTATAGTGATTTATTGAAAATACGGACGTATTTAATTAAAATTGGACCTAGTGGGATACAAGGAAATGTATGTAATAAAAATTTCGATGAGGCTAATATTTTGTATGAACAATACAATAATTATGTAGAAGAAATAAAAAGGATAAAGAAATTTAAATGTGTATCAGAAATTGAAGATATTGATAAATGCGAAGCTAAGTTTCATAATTTGTACTTAGAAGTTATTAATTTGTGTAAAAGTGAGCCAATAATCTCTGCCACGATGTCAAAATTCGATTTAAAAATAGCGCTTAACTTGTTACCTGTAATGAATGATACTGAATTAGTTACAAAACAATTGATAGATGGTATATAATAGTATGATTCTGTTTTAGAGAATGCGTCGAAGAATGAGTTAATGGAGTTTGTTCTAAAAAGTCGATTATCGCAGTTCGCTAAATTGAGACTCGCTAAAAAATATAGTAATGTTTCCGAATTATTAAAAGATATGAAGTTACATTTATTACCTAAAAAATCATTCACAGCTATATCCAGTAAATTACAGTCCATTAAGCAAAATGAAAAAACTACGAGTTTATTTGTTGACCTCACGATTTCGCAGTCCGGACATGAGGAAAGCTATGATCCATTGAAACGCGTCAATGAAAAGCTTGCAATAAAACGCTTTGCCGACGGGTTGTGAAACCGTAGGTTGAGCACAATTATAGCTGCCAGGAATTATGACTCGCTAAATGATGCCATAAAGGCTGAGATAGATGAAGAAACTTCATCATCAGATTACACTTCATCAAATATTATGTCGATGAGAAGGTCAAAAAGACCAAATTACAGAAATTTTAGGAGTAACCCAAGAGGTCACCATTCAGCTGCGAGAGGTAAGTATTTTCATAATAACAGCCAACAGCGCGGCAGCTACAGACGAGTAGTTGGAGGATACAATCACCAGCGCGGAGTTGACCGAGGCAGCCAGGGACTACCCTTCCGAGGATATTCTTCAGGACGTGGACATCGAGGTCAGCCTAATAATAGTTATCATACTAATAGAAGTTTTCTGAACAAACGGGTGATGACTACGAACACAGATGATGACGTTGCCGAAGAAAATGTGTTACAATTTTTCCGAGACTAAAAGTAAATACATTTTTTGTTATGATAATTCATTAGTTGCTAGGCTATCCCTAAATGGTTCAAAATATTCATGGTTAATTGACACTGGGGCATCGATTTCAGCCATTGACTACAGCGGGCATCGATTAACGCGGAAAATGTGACGCAGACGAAGTTGCGCGGAACACCTAGTTTATGAATAAATTAAGGTGATGGTGGAACCCAGTGGTTTTTTTAGCAAGCATAATCGAAAAAATCTGACAATTCAGAAATATAACATTTTTTAAAGTTGTCCTATTCAGCAAATATCTAGCTACAAGGAACACTGAAAACAAGGAACGCTGAAAATTCATAAATAAATACAAAATTGACACAAAAACATGTTTTTCAAATTAAGTGAAAGGCCACAATATCGCCGAGAAGTTGGTCGGTTTTGTTCAGGCCCCGTACGATGACATGAAAATCAACGTTGCTATTGCTTTAAAGTCAGTTGTTAGTATTTTTTGAACACTGGAACTGGGCCCCTGCCCGAACGACTCCCGTCTGAAAATATTCAAAGTATAATTTTAAAGTTCTCTTATCAGGATCTACTTACTCAGCTATCAAGTTGAATATGTTTACTGAAAAACTCTTCAAGCTACCTTAAAGTGTGCATTTGAAACATAAAACTCTGACTGAAAATAGCACTGTTCCTTGTGATTTATTTAATGTATTTATTTAGTAATTAGCTGATGCCCGCCCTTCGTTTGCGTGGAAATATCATACATTATTTAAACTTTCTCTTATATAATTCTGTTTATTAAAAAAAACCGCATCAAAATCCGTTGCGTATTTTAAAAGATCTAAGCTTACATACGGCGGGAAGCGATTATGTTTTAAACTATGTAGAGATAGGGAAGTATGGAAGATGATAAACTGCGCCATTTCTAAATAAATTGGGATAAGGACATAAGTACGATAATGATGGTAAATGAACCACATTCGCCAGTTTTGTTTTAGTCACATGTAGGGGGCAGACCTATCGCTACCAATAGACAAAAGCACAAACTTCAGACACCGGGTTGCTTTTGAGAAATTACTGATGAAAAACCCGAACAACAAACGCCTGATCTGGGAATTAAACCCAAGACTTTACAGACTGGCTGCATACAATCTGTCAGCCAATATGTATAGGCATTGTGTTTTTGCTGCATTGTGATCTTTGTCTCTCATAAAAATGGACTTTCGTATCAAACCATACTTATATTCTGCAATGGACTTTAATCAAGAACCTAATGACTTTTTTTAATTAATCGGACCGAACCCGGAAATTAAATTTGCATTAACAAATAGGAACAAGTCCATAATTGTGTTTCCCTATTCTGTTGTGTCATATCATTTAAATACGCGCTCATTTACTTGTACTTGATACATGCTTTCTTAAGTTAATCACTATTGTGTTTGTCACTTAGGTTTTTCTCTGGAAGTCCTCGCGTACCTTTAGTATTTGTTTCACTCCTTACATGTCTAGTTTCTTCCAGGGCATCGTCTTTGAGGACTAAACTGCAACGACCAGCTCCTAAATTACTGTGTCATGAACAAGAATAGTGGAACCTCCACCCTACATACATGCTTTGGATGTTATGTACAATAACATCCAGAGTATGAATGTAGGGTGGTGATAGCAGGTGGAGCAGAGCCCTAACGGAATGTTACCGAGAGATTTGTAGAAGAAACTTTGACAGATCAACGGCCAGATGGGCGAACGACCTACAGAAGAACGCAGAAGAGCCATGTATGGACATCCGAAGACCAAGGTATCATCTCACTAAAGAAAGGAAGTCTACACTCAGCAGTGCGAGAAACAAGGCTGCCGTTGATGATGATGATCATAATCTGAAAGTTAGACTAAAACTAAAGCAAATGACGAATGTTGGTCATTCCAGATTAATACACTTTTGAACTAGTCAATGCAAATTACCACATATTTTTTGTCTCAAAGATATTTTTTAAGCAGCTGTTTTTTTCCAGTACATTAATTAATGTTACATCAAAATATGAATTTTCTAGAAGACTTCATCACCGCTTAGGTATTTCTACATAGACACAACTTGAAATACCTAGGAACTGGTGTCATAATTATACGCAACTTAAAAATAGCAGTAAAGGGCATGACACTGGACAGAACCCATTAAAGCAAAAAAGGATACCATGGATCAAATATATGTCGTAGTAACATGATTTTATTCTGTTAGACTCGGTCACCATGTGGGCAGAACATGGGTTTCGTGCTATGAAAACACACACTACACACTGTACACTGCTTTTATCGAACTAACAAATTACTTGAAATTACAATCCAACATATTAATACTAGGCACCATGAATCGGGATACAGATTTGGGACGTCTTGACTCCGCCGCAATCAGACACTCCCTGTCGTCCTCGCAGCGAACTCGAAACATCACGAGTCTGTAGAAGCGCGCTTAGGTGGGGGTAGACTGGTAAGTAGGTCGCGTGATGTCACCTCTGGCGCGCTGCCGATTCATTGTCCGTCTCCGACACGGCCATCCTGCTTGCACACGTCCTCGTGTGAGGGGCACCCTGCAAACAAATACTCCACGACAGAATTTTGTTCTACTCGGCCACTCCTGACCAAACTTTTGATTCAACGGGGTGGTGAAAATAAGAACATTGTAGAACTCTACTGCAACAAAAAAACTACCAACCTTATAGAAACTCTCGAGTAAAGCCTCTAACGCCACGGCTCTCTAGCCGACCAGCAATCGCATTGCTCTCACACATCCAGCGCACGGATCAAAACTAAAATAAGATCAAACAAACGAAAAGGTCAATTAAAATGCAAGAGCAACCAAGTACTTCTTCATCCATCTAATCACCACTTAAAGTAGGAATCTCATCCGTGGCCTATGGGCAACATTCAGGCCCTCCAACAAACCCCAGTTTGTTTTACTACGTTCCTCACGAACGCCGAGTCCCACATGACTCTGTGGTCTCTACCAGACCCGACCTCCGCCAGAACCACCCGCGCACCGCGCATCCACGGACTACTATAAGCAGACACCGACTTTTACCGGACTACGGCTACGAAATGGCTACTGGTGCGGTCTAACCATCCGAACTAGATTCCACACTATCTCTCAACTCTAAATCCTCTACTTCAAACGGTACTTGGCCCTCGGGCATTCTCCTTAACGTATCATGTGTATACTTGTTAAATTTAATGATCACAATGTGTAGCGATCCCCCTCTAGCACTTCGACTGGACTTAGCCTACCGCGTGCGTATCTGTGGGCACGCTTTTAATTTAAAGCTTTCCGTGTTAAGGATAACCGTCCAAAACCTCAATCACTCTAAACAGACCTTTAATCTATAACAACCCAAAACCACCAATCGCAAAACTTTTAAATTTTGCCGTCGTTTCGTCAACTCGGCACTTGTCATGTTAAGCTAAGCTAACCCGTCGCGTCTCTACGAACCGTGTACCACCGGCTCGTTACCGTAGGTACGGGGTGCAATTCGGTTTGAACTTTACGGGAGTGAGACTTTGCGACTTAGCACGTAACGCAGCTATTTACGAATTTTCAAACACACTGAGACGTTCCAGGAACCAATTATAATCGAAAAGCTTTTCAGTCGTCGTTTCAGAACCGAGGTAAACGATAAGACTCGTGGAAATTACTGATTATCTACCATCGGAGAGCACGAGCTAAATACGATAGGCATTTAGACCTACCATTGTGTTGAATATGACGGTGAAAGACGCCTGAACGTAGCACTTAAGTCTAGGCTGGTCGTTGCCAATTACATTCGTTGCGATAACAGTCAAAACCGGGTAAGTAATATATATGATATAATTACAAAATCTCTTATATCTACAAGATATAAAAACTGAATCTATAATTTTATTCGATATAAAACAGTTAATATATTAAACGATTGATATAATTTTTAAAATAACAAATTTTTATCAACATAATATACATTGAGTATAAAATCGTTTGATATACAACTCTAAAGACATAAAACCTATTTAGCCTAAAATGATAAAATGCCTAGTAAAATACACAAGCAAAATTTCAGCATCATAACATTGTCTGTGCAGCATGCAAGCAATTATGCAGCATGCAAGCAAGCATGCAGCATGCAAGCAATTATGCAGCATGCAAGTAGGCATGTAACATGCAGCAGGCATGGTTTCTGTCACAGCTCCGGCGCTGCGGGGCTCCAGCGGTCCCATGCAAGCTTATCGTCGCAGATGGGTTTCACGCTCACCGCCGCGGCTGAGTTTGGCCGGCGAAGCCGGCTAGCAAGCCGAAGTCGCGGTGGTGAAAGTACCTTCTCCTCAACTCGCGGGCCACATCACCCCTGCGCGCCCACGCGATTTTAAATAACACTCTAGGAGTAGGGCAGATAAGGACAAGACTACGTAGAGCTACCCGCTCAAACGTCCGGGCCTCAAAATACGCCTAGTAATTTGAGTCAAGGTCACAAAACATATCAAATTTCAACGTTCATTCTCAAAAATGCGCATGCAAGAATTTTTGGCGCGAAACACGGCGCACTTAAAGCTTATTATCTCGTAAACTACTGCAGCTACACAAAAACAAAAAATACGTGTGTATAGCTGAAACAATGCAGAATCTAACTATGTTAAAACTAATTACAACAATTAGATAGAAGTATTTGGAAAAAAATGTGAACTTGAGCATATATGTTGAAAGTCAGTTTCTCCAATAAGAATAAAAGTTTTACCAATTAGAATTGTAATTGGTATCAATAAAACCTATTTATAATTAAACTAGACTATATAAGCTTTGTTTTAATACCCATATGTCCTTACTTTGGCACTTTCATAGTAGCTAAATTAACCAAACAAATCAACCCCTGCTCTGATCGATTCGATACCTACTGTTTTTGTCGTGTTTTCGTAAAAAATTCGCTAAGATTTCGTTTTTTTTTACTGTTTTATATTGCGGAGACACTAATAATTACTTAATTGAACTAATTTTCATAATACGAGCACTTTTTTAACTATTTTTTCAATAATTTCTAAAAATAATGATCGAGGCCCATAATTACGCCCGGGACATTTGACTTACCTGATAAATTTTTAGGCGTATTTGGAGGTCCGAACGTGATATTCTTAGATATTCGTAAAGCTTGATTGATGAAGTTTATTTTGATATATAACACTATAAACATTGGGTTTTAAATTAAATAGTATTCACGTTTTAAAACCAGAGAACATAAATCACAACACGGCATTACGGTAAAATTAGACAACTGACTTTTAAAACTTTTTTGACATTTAATTTTGACGGCTGATAGTGTCGTTCTTTATGCCATAGACGCGGAATTTAATACTGTATCCATAAGAGGGACCATAGATGGTAAATTCATAGAGATTTTAAAAGTTTTAGTAAGTTTTTTGGTACAACTCTTCGAGGCGTATAAGTACGCCCGGACGTTTGACGGGAAAAATTTTTGGGCGTACTTTGAGTGCTGGACGTTTGACGGGAAAAATTTTTAGGCGTATAAGTACGCCCGGACCGCTCAACGGGTAGGTTTTACAGCGATTCGTTTCTGTCACGCCGCTCCTGCAGCACGCTCGCTTCACTTGTTCGCCTTCGCACGTTAATAGTCACTGTTCTAACCAAATCTAACCCAAATGATTCCAACCACCAACATAGAGGAGACCTGGCACTCCGCTACGCTCCCGCCTTAACCTTCTAATCTAATATAACCCATCCGAGTCGGATTGCTCTGAATCGGTATAGTATCAATATTATATATTTTAAACGATAGGCCTAATGGTTTTCAATGAAATAAACGTTATACGAAATAAGTTTTAGAGTATATAATTGTTATATCTTAAGAAATTATATCAACAGTTGGTATAACTCACGTTTATTATATTTTGTGAACGTTATTGAATTGAAAATATATACCAAATAACTTTATATGATATGAGACGCACCCGTCAAAACCGATTGAAACTTGTTACCACTATTATGCATCACCTAATGTACACAAAGGATTTGCGTTAACGAAAACTCTCTTGTCGTCATATTTGCAACAAAACCCCAATTCGGAGGCAAAACATGCAACAAAATTTCGAGAGGGTAATCGTTAATCACTATAAATCGTTAGCAACATAAAATCTGCTCTGTGCTGAATACTTGCGTTTTAACTATACCAGTATTAGCAACAACGTGACTAACAAGTTTGCCATTAAATTTCGATGGAAAACTTTCTTTTACCAACGAGTATTTAGAATCAGAATAATAAGTAAACCGTAACAATTCACCTCGGTGTTTATAACGTGCCCGCGATGTTGCTTGTATGACGCAGACATCGACGCGGTTCGGCATCCCCCGTCAGCAGCCCCGTTGCTACCGCTGAACGCTGCTACCGCAGCACGCTGCCACCACAGCACGCTGCCACCACCGCACGTACACCGGACGACTATGTGACACGGCTTGCCACATTTGACGCACACCAAGGGCATCGCGGGCTTGTTGTCGCTTGCCCGATGCCCGTAGCAACTGGCACAGTCTGAGGCTGTGTCCTGGTTTGCCGCATAACACTTAGTTGGGGGTAGCGATGAACACTTCTGACATTTCTCATTCCCGGCGTCCTGGTCAGTGCGCATTATCTGTCGGGGTTCTCCTTTGGTTTGTCACTACTTTACTAGGTTACCGAGGCTAGTCGTAAAAGTTACGGTGCACAAGAATCTAGCCTTGAACAATTATTTAAACTGGTCCCACGTCATACCTGTATAGGTTACAGACATGTAGATGCGGAGCCCTTCAAAGCCTTGCTTAATGTTTAAATATGCTTGATTACTTCCACTGCACTCAAAACAAGAAACACAAGTCAGCGATGACGCATCACGAGCGCGCATCGGACTTCGTAAAATGTGGGTGTTCTGTTAGATACACTCTGCCTAACCCTTCAGGGATTACAAGCGTGATGTTATGTTATGTTTTGTCGAAATCGGAATCCGACAACACAAGCTTGCTATTCACTGGCTGTTTTAATTTGTTTTGCATTTCAAAAAGTAACCTCACTGATCACTGTTTGTTGTCACTGTTTTCGCGTGTGATTACATTAACACGATTATATCGCACTTCTGATGTCGTAATGTGATGATTTTATTCCGTTAGACTCGGTCATCATGTGGGCGGAACATGGGTTTCGTGCTATGAAAACAAACACTACACACTGTACACTGCTTTTATCGGACTAACAAATTACTTGAAATTACAATCCAACATAATAACACTAGGCACCTCATGGTGCCTAGTGTCCTCATGGTGTCATGGTGTAGTGTGTCTTGACTCTACCGCAATCAGACACTTCCTGTCGTCCTTGCAGCGAGCTCGAAACATCACGACTCTGCAGTAAGCGCGCTTAGGTATGGGTAGACTGGTAAGTAGGTCGCTTGATTTTCTTCCTTTGGCGCGCTTTCGATTCATTTTGTCCGTACTAATGAGCGGATCCGACATATATTTCCATGAAAAGATATCATTGGGTGTACGCAGGATTTGCATGTGGGTGGGGCAAAAGTAATGAAACTCGATAAGTAGTAAGAAAATTAAAAAGTCTTTGGGTATACGAGCAAAAAATCAAACTTAAACTATAAAAAAAAACCGTTAAATGTATAAATAACGTAAAAATTAATACGAAATAAATCTTGTCATAACTTCACTCACAATGTTTCGTCGAACGTTTCAAGATAGGTTTCAAAGTTATCCAGACAGTTTATGATGGTTATCATTAGATTATTTGCATACTAAATAAATTAAATCTAGTTTTTAGGGTTCCGCACCTCGAAAGGAAAAAACGGAGCTCTTATAGAAGCACTTTGTTGTCAGTCCGTCCGTCCTTTTGTCCGTCTGTCTGTCTGCCAAGACCCTTTTTCTCAGGAACGCGTGGAGGTATCAAGCTGGAATTTATATCTAATACTCAAGTATACTGTCCCTTGCAGCTATGAAACTTCTAAGCCAACGCAATCAAAAGATACAGCCGTTTATGCCGCAAATTTTCGACACTCGCAAGGGAATCAAAATCTACAGGGTACGTGAACTCAGAATCTTGAAAGGCGATGGCTAAACGACTGCCCCAAGCATGTCTAAGAATCTCACAATAACTCGTAATATTTAAAAAATCATTCATGAATTGTTTAGTGTTCAATAATTTCCTAGAACTTTCGTAAACTGTAAAACTTAAAAAAGTATATTAATTGCTTTTTTGATTAAACATGACAAGGTCAAGGGGAAATAACACTACAGCAAGCTAGGGAGGGGTCGTACCACTTTTCCAGAATGTCAAATAAAACTACTTAATATCGATTTTTGACAACAGGTATCAAAACGATTTATTTTCCGAAACTAAGGCGTTCAATTCGGTGTCCTTTAGTTGCTTGTTATTATGTTTTCACAGGGTTTTGATTCGGAAAATGGGGTTGTTTTTAAAATCTTATTCGACTTAAAACTAACTGAAAGCTTCGGACTGTGCTTCTTCGTTTAATCTTACTACCTATTTTGTGTCGAAAAATATAAACAGAGTGGTCGATAAAAACTAATTCTTATTTTTTCTTTCAACCTATTCGATTATTCTAATGATTCTGTAACACTTGAAGTTCAATCCCTTCTCTATGAAACATCTCTATGCTAGTTTATTATCTATGGTCAGATGTCATGTCAACTCATGTCATACAACAGCAACAGACAACAGACGCCGCAACGCTTTTTCGTTTTCTTCTTCGTTGTGCTATTTTTTTTATTTTAGATTTTCATCGACGCTTGTTTATTGGACTTATTGTGTGTGTTCGCCTATCCACTGACCTCTCGCTACTCGACACGGACTTGAAACAAAATCATCATGCGATGGATAAACTGTGGACTGTTGCTGTCATGTTATGACAGTAATCTGGTATCTGGGGTGGATGAGACACCAGAATACATTATCAGCCCCGGCTTCATTTTTAGATAATGTTCTTGCAAGAATCACAGAAAAAAAAAACAAATAATAAATAAATAAATCGTTTTTTTGTTGTTTTATTTTAATATCTTTTATGTCATTGGTTACTCGGTGCCTAAACTAGATAACGTAGTTTAGGCAGGATTTATCAATCGCCATATAGGTACCTACTTACTAAACTAAGTCCCCCTGGCGCGTTTGTCTGTCAAGCCCGTCTGCCTACGGATGTATCAACAAACAGATTTTTATGGGGTTGTCACTAGTAGGTAGATTGGTTTAGGCATACTGACAGGTTATGGCATATAATGAGTTGAAATAAAGACAGTTTTCACAGACAGTATATAAATAAGTGGTTGAAATGATGAACGTATTTGAAAATAGCGATTAATATTAGCAAACTGACCCAAACAACTAGAGTTTTGTATTTGAGATAGATAAAGAATACTGCTAGGTAGTACCTACAGTAATAAATATACACGCGGGCGGGAGAGATTTTTGCGCAGGTTGTAGAAAGCCCGTAATTACCTCTTTGTAGATATATACTTAAGTACCACCATGTGAAATCGGCTAGTGTCGCTACTCGCTAGTTAAAAATATCGTAAATCATTACAGAAATACCAAAACGCCTAGGTAAAAGTTCATAGCAATATGTCATTTGTTAACAGTTTTTATACCTATTGATGTAGGAGTTCCGCGAATATATTTTCAGGATTGTAAAGATATGAGAAGTTCTTGAAACTTTTTTCATATGAAATACTAATTTTCACCTATTTAGCTTTACATATTGCAAGGTTCCATATTTATACGTTGCTGGGGCAGTCGTCCATACTTCTATTTAGCCATCTCCTTTGGTACGAAGGAACGTCTTATAGCACAGATATGGGAAAAATTGCGAAAACCGTAAATTCTTATTTACATCATATATTAAAAAAATGTAAGGAACCCTCGGTGCGCGAGTCCGACTCGCACTTGGGCTTTTTTTTAAATCTTAGGCCTATACAACTACTGTCAAAGACAAACTTTTTAGCAATAACCTGCACCAATTTAGATAGTATTTTGGAAAAACCTATCGAGTCAGCTTGAGGAACAAATGTGTCCGACTCGCAACTGTCCGGTGTTTTTAATTTTAGGCCTATACAAGTTTTCTCAAAGGAAAACGACATCTTTTCATAATTATCATGTACCACTTTAGTTGTTCTTTCGAAAAATTCATTCCAGTTTTGAGGATCGAATGCGTGAGCCATTCGGCTTTTGATATCCTTGGAGATGTCTTGCAATTTCTGCTTAAAGATATCCCAGTTGGTGATATCGTCGGCTGCACGTTCATAGCGTTTCGCGAAGGTTTCACTGTTGACTAGGTACGCAGCTTGAAGAACGATCAACATCTTGTTCATGATTTAAGAGTTTGTTTATAACTTCACAATAAAACAGTAGAATGCACACTGCGTCCCTCACGAAAGAAATCTCTGATATCTTAGCGCTGATCAAGATACGATGTTTGTTCAACTCAATAAAGTGACTATAAGTCATCTAATCTTGCAAGCTGTTCAGTAAATAAGCTTTGCCTGCGGTTTGAACGTATTTAATTTCTCATTTCCTAGTATACCATTGTTTGAAACGGATTCCTCTTTCGTATAACAAACTCTGTAATCTGTCCATTATAAGAAAAATGCATTATCCCATATGCATTGCTCTCTTTTAAAACAATAGGTGTTCTGAGATAGGCCTATAAATCACACAACATTATGATTGTGAAGTAACAAACTTTTAATTGTGGAATGAAAAAAGAAAAGTAAACAAATAGAATAAACACTTATTGTCATTGCTATCGCCATATAGCAGTCGCGTATCAATAGTGAGTCTAGTGTGTTTGTTCTTAGATAGGTAGTTCCAGATATCTCACTAGGAAAACCAAAGAATTTACGGGAATTTACGGAAGAAAACTACTATTACGGTATAATATTGGTCAAATTGTTTTAAATTTCTTTATCTCTTTACCATTTACCTTTTTGTTAAACGACGCGATTATTGGTAAGAAAGTTTACTGAAGAGGTACAATAAGTTAAGAAAAATACAAAGAGGTTAACGTCCGGACAGTCCAATTGTTTAATATACTGAATAAGAAATAGAACGCACTTTATTAGAATACAATAGGGAACGGTCACTGCACTGTTTACCAGCTGAATACATTTAATTGTCATAGATTTCCTTATTTCCAGTTTTTTTTGATATCTTCATTTACAGTGTGAATCGTGATAAAGCTGAACGTGATATGAAATAAGCTAAAGAAGTAAATTAAACAAGTGAAAATCGTTTAGTTACCGACATGGATGCGGGGTTGAAACATATTGTGGAGGATCTTGGCATAAACAGCGCAAATCGTAAGTGATTTATACTTACCTAAATGAACGGCAAAAAAAGAAAAACCGGACATCTTTAGCGTAGATCCTTTCATCTTCGAATCTAAAGAGATTATAAAAAAGTTCTCAGTTAATGAAGTCTGTTGAAACTATTTGTGTCATCCAGAAATATTTATATCATCTAAACACCTTTGGTTTTTCATTAATTTTATTTTCATTGTTTGAATGAGGAGCCTTAGCTCATTTCCAAGTCCTATTAGGAACAGTTGAAAGGATTATTTATTCATTTCTTATCAGTCCCTTTTCGTTTTTTATCATATTTATAATATTTGATATTTATGACTATCGCACACTATCGTACACTAGTTCAGGATTGTGAGCCCAACTTCTTAAAACAGTAGTTATTATCCAATTCATCAACTCATTATGTAGCTCATATGAAAATACCTAAGCTGCCTCTAATAATTTAACTAGAAAAATAAAACTAAACACTATTATTACTTCACTATCATAATCCTCTTGCCCTTATCCCAATTCATTCCGGGTCGTCGCAGCCCGATTGTCTTCGTCCTTTATTGCCTTAATATCATCCTTTACACAGTCCATTCATTTCTTTGGTCTTCTTCTTCTCTAACCCCATCCATATGCTTTAAATGGGAAGTGGCACGGGGCGCTCGTGCGGCAAAAATGTAGCAGGAGCGGGAGCATTTGAGCGCGTCACGTGACAAATTTTGAGCGGATATTCATACACTATTGTTACTTCACTGTTTAATTTTTTGATTGCAGTGTCAATACCAACATGGACTTTGCAAGAGACTTTGACAGGTTTAGCCATAGTTTTAGGACTATACCTGACGTTGGTTGTGAAGGTATTACCAACATTCATGAAGAACAAACAGCCGTACCAACTGAAGAATATAATGCTGGCTTATAACGCATTCCAAGTCGCCTTCTCTGTATACATAGTTTTCATTGTAAGTGGTACTTGATGCTATTATAGGTTTTGGAGGTGCTAGTTAGATTTTGGCATGTTTTTTTTTTACAGACATTAATTATTATGGTGTGTGTTTCACTCCCTTGTGGTCTAATGCAGTAGCATTGCAAATGGAACCCAAGACTGCGCTTAACTACTGCTAAGCGTAGTCTTGGATTCCATTTCCATCAAGAAAACTCAGTAGTAGCTCGCAGTTTGGATTTGTGTACGAAGAACTACAGTAGGCTCGCTCCCTATTGCATGGTTAAAACATATTGGGCCAATTGTGGTCCTCTGCTTCTACCGCTACCTTTCGGGGGAAAAAAAGCGTGATTATATGTTCTTTTTTTATTATTGTGAACACAAAAGTCTTTTTCTTGACTATCATATATTTCCATAATAAATTAATGCTCACGAGCAGTTACATTAAATATATTCTAATTAGGTCATTTTCAAACAAGAACCACAATAACCACGGAAGCTATATAGCTTTTTCTGTAATGTCATTTCCTAGTTCATATTATGCAGTAGGTTAACTATCAGCCATCGGGTTTCTTCGAATCAGGTCAATAATTCTGAATGTAATACGACAAATATGAGCGTTCGATAAGCGTGACAAGTTAGAAGTCAAATTAGAGACATTGATAAATGGCGCCTGATTGAAAAAAACGGTATTCCTGAAATATTACTGAATGCTAATCCGAATTCGAATATTTTACCCGGTCAAAAATGTAGAGCATCTTTAGCATCATATCAGATTATTTGAGTAAGGCAGGACGTCAAAGGGGAGCTCCCCCACACGTGGTTTGTTTTAGCAGTGTATTTAGTAGTTTTACACAAGGCGACTTAAAAAACAGAAACAATAATTATAATTTTCCAAATGGCATTGGAACAGTAACATGGCTGCCACAGCAATGCCGGACATGAGAGCAGTCCAGCCTGTTGGCGATCATTGCCAGGATAGCAAGAATTAACAACTGTAGCCCTGCCTTTTTAGGGTTCCGTAGCAGATTGGCTAAAAACGGAGCCTTTATAGATTCGTCATTTCTCTTTCCGTCCGTATGTCACAGTCACTTTATAACGAAATTATAAGGACAGTTGAAACTTGCAGGTAGATGTATTCTGTGAAACGCTGTATAAATAGGTCTTAAACAATTACATTTAGTTTCTAAAACCATTTTTCTCAAAGTCAGTCTTTTGAAAGATAGACACGTCCAAAGTGGTAAAATGTGCCCTCCCATCTAATTTTATAAAGTAAGAGAAGGATAATTCTGAAAAAATATAGGATTGTAGAACGTAAATAAAACTTTCAATGAATTGTTTGACTTTCAATTGTTTTCAAAATCAAAAGTCATTTATTCAAATTAGGCTGATAATCAGAACTTTTTTTACTTTTCAAACTGAAGCAGTAACTTGATTTTTCACAAACATGCTATGAAAAAAAAAATTGTTTTGCTGTTGAATGTAATACAATATACAACATATGAATGAGTCTTCAAAATGTTTTATGATATTGTTTGGGGCTACGGAACCCAGTTTGCGTGTGAGTACGACTCGCACTTGGCTGGTTTTTACTGTTAATTCCCACCGAACCTCGTCATCATAACAAGAATATAAATGACTGTCTAGTCTCACTCAGTACTCAGCCTCCCCGACCCTATGCTGTGCCAGTAGTTTTAAATCAGCCCCTAAATAATGATATCATTCAGATCCAGCCTGTCCCCATGCTGTCCTCCCCCAGTGACGCCCTAAGCTGACCGTCGTACCCCACAGGGGGTGCCCTTAGCGTGTAGTCACTTAGTTTTTAAGCAGTTTTTGTGTTTTTTTGTGTGTTGGCTGGAGGCCTTACACTCAAGGCACCCACAGGATAGTCCGGTTAAGCAGACGACAACCTCCTAAGTTGAACTGCGAGCGAAGACTTGAAAGTCACTAAAAATAAAAAAAAACAGTAATCAGGATTGCTTCTTCTTTGTTTAATCTTCCTTTCCTCACTAGTTTACTTTTATTTTTAGTGATTAAAGTTTATTTTTTTGTTTGTTTCAGTACTTGAGATATATCTACAGACATAATATTATAACAATGAGATGTCCACAAGGAGATGATTTACAAGGGGTACTAATAATTTTCTTATTTTTCGTGTACACAACCCTGCTGGTATTTCTTTCATCGTTTTTATAACCTAGAAACTGCTGTAGATAAAATCTGCAACATTCGAATTAGGAATATTTCATTACAATGATTCTAGCCGGAATAGGTTCAATTTGAACCCGATTTTTAGGTACATACTAAGACACATCGACGGCACGCATGCAACAAAATGCCTATTGCGGTCCACTGCTGGAATTAGGCCTCCCCAAGCTGCTCCTCTGCCTTCCACGTCAGTTTTGCCCTAACCAACATTTATATTGCGTGTTCACAAGCGTCCTTGGCTTAATGGAGTTGTTTGAAGACGCTTGCCGATACGCACGACTGCCTCATTGGTTTAGTGGTTGCAATCGCGACTGCTGAGCATGTGGTTTTGCCACTAGGAATTATTCAGCAACAGCCACGGAGCTCGGATTTGTGCCCGGTTGTTGGCAATAGGCTCGCCCCCTATTATATGGCTCTTAAACATAACTGGTGAAATGCAGGTGTACTATAATTACGTACACCTCTGACTAAGATTTCGGAGGACCCCGATTTAGTTTTCTTGATAAACCCAATTAGAAGTCAGTTCTAAGCTGAACTGACTTCTGAAGTACCGTCAGCAGATGATATGTTAAATAATATTTTATTGTTTACAAAAATTATAAAACTTGACTTTAAAGATCAGGAAAAAATAATAAATTATTATAAAAAAAAACGCAATATAATAATTTACTTTAAAAATAGTCTCAAAATACAAAAACATCAGTATTTTCAACTATAAATAACATTTAAATTTAATCAACTTTAGTAATAAAAGTTTTAATAATTAAAACACTCGTATTAACATGTTAAATCAGTCTTTTTAAAACATTCAAAATCAGTGTTATGTGATTTTTTTCTTCTCACAGTAATTTGGTAATAATAATAATCATGAGCTGACGGTACTTTAAGCTAAACTGACTTTTAATTGATTTTTATAAAAAGGGTCCTCCGGGACGGGTGCCTCGGGGATCGGGGTACTCAGGAAGTAATGCGTGTACACAGGCTATTATTATTTTACTATTTCCAGGTGGTCAGCGACATTTATCCATACTTCATCGCGAAGCACTTAGACCTCCTCGACACTGTGTTCTTTGTCCTCCGCAAGAAAGACAACCAGATCACCTTCCTCCATCTGTACCACCACACTTCCATGGTCACCTGGACCTGGCTCCACTTCATGCACCATCCTACGGATAACTTCGTGGTTGTTGGGATGTTGAACAGTCTGGTCCATGTTCTGATGTATGCGTACTATGGAATCTCGTCGCTTGGTCCGGAGTATGCGAAGTATATTTGGTGGAAGAAGCATTTGACTAAAGTGCAATTGGTAAGTGCTTTTTATTTTCCCTTACTGGTTTCGATTTTACTACTACGTGTGTTTTCACACAAAATAATCTCGAGTTAGGTATTACAAGAGGTTTGTTATAAAAAATTGATTTTCCTTCATGCTTGTTTGACCCTGATAAATATGTAGGTACAGACAGCGTCAGTATGTGCTAACCCCTCTGCAGTCCGGCCGAGTACGCCAGGGGGGTAACTTAATGGCGCTACCACCCACTAACTTGCACCTTGTAATAAACAAAATAGTTCAAGATTGACTTAACCCAATTATTATGTATATATATTTGTCGCTCTGTATGGTGACGGACGTAAATAATAGCACCATCCCATATCTTCCCGTGGGTGTCGTAAGAGGTGACTAAGGGATTTACCAGAGAATGAGCAGCAGCGTTCTCTGTGCTTCTGTAACAACCATACTGCGATCGCCAACCAGCCTGCCAAGCCGGCGACTATGGCAAAACCCCCCAAAATGTCAATGTGGTGACACTTGGGGGAGGTCTATTTCCAGCAGTGGACGTCTTTTGGTCCGAAATGATGATGATGATGATATATATTTAACGTATCATGTTATATCTTTATATCTCTCTCATTCTGGGGTCGGTCCCTCATGTCTCAGGATCGTGGTCAGCCTGGAGGTTGCATCGGGAGCGGATGACATGCCTCCATCGGTATCTGTCCATCGCGTCTCTTACCACCGTGTAGAATTTAGAGGACGACGAGTCCTTGACTTGATCTGTCCATCTTGTTGGTGAGCGACCGCGCGATCTCTTGCCTTCGGTGTTTCCAACCACTATCAATTTCTCCAGATTTTCGTCGCCTCTACGCACCGTGTGGCCGAAATATGACAGCATGCGTTGTTGGCATATGGTGGACAAGCGAGTTTTATTTTGGAGCTGGGCTAAGATGGATGTATTGGTGTGTTTAGCTTTCCAGGATACTCTCAGCATTCGTCTCCAGCACCACATGTCGAAAGCATCAATCGTATGTCTTTCTCGGGCCAGAATTGTCCACGTCTCTACTCCATACAGGAAGATAGGGAATACCAGCGCTCGTATCAATCTGATCTTGGTTTTGATACCAATTCATCTTTTCCTCCAGATGTTGCTTAAACGGGTCATAGCATCTTTTTCCATTCCGATTCTCCTTTTAATCTCGGGGATACAGCTGCCGTCATTGCAGATTTGGGAACTCAAATATATGTAGCGGTCGACGGTATTAATGCCAAGAATGTTGCTGGTGCTGTCTGTTAGTTTTCCGGCTCGATCCACTATCATTACTTTAGTTTTCGTCCTGTTCCCTGCGAGACCTATGTTGGCGCTTTCTAACTCGAGTCTTCGAAACAGTTCCCTCATATCTGCCATGGATGTTGCCAAAAGAATGGTGTCATCGGCATATTGGAGGTTGGATTATCTCTTTCCACCTATGGGGAAACCGTTCTCCCAATTTTCGATGGTCTTTCGAATAATGTACTCTCCATATAATGTTACAGTAAAGTTGGTTAAAGAGTGCAGGGGATAAGATGCAGCCCTGTCTCACTCCTTTTTTTGGTTCGAAACATATGGGAATATTCAGTGCCTACCCTGATGATAGCCGGTTCTCAGCTTACAGACTCTGGACCAAAGCAACGATGTGTTCAGGAACACCCATCTCAAGTAGCGCTTTCCACAGTTTGTCCCATTTCACGCAGTCAAAAACTTTTGTGTAGTTAATAAAGCATAAGACCACGGAGCTGTTGAATTCCCTGCTCGTCTCGATGATTTGGCGAACGTTCAGTATTTTTTCCCGCGTTCCTTTGCCCTTGACGAAACCTGCTTGCTCTTCGGGTATCTTTCGGCTCAGAAAGTAGTCCAGACGTCAATTAAATCCATGAAGGATGATCTTACTCGCATGCGATATTAACGCTATAGTCCTGTAATTTTCATAGTCTTTAGAAGAGCCTTTCTTATGCATAGGAATAAACACCGATTCTGTCCAGTCTTTTGGCCATAGTCCAGTCTTCCAGATGGTATTACAGATTTTACTGATAGCCTATGTGCCTACCTGATCTAGGTTTTTAGTACTTCCGCTGTCATACCATCCTTACCCGGTAATTTCTTGCAATTAAGAGCTTTGATGGTATGCTCAATTTCAGATGGTAGGCTACCAGGTTCTTCTGTTGCCCATATTGCTCTCTCGTGTCATATATCTCCACGCAGTACTTTTTCCAGCGCTCCACGACTTCAGTCATATTTGTAAGTAAACTCCGTTTTCCCTCCACGACCCAGTAACTGGGTAATATGATACCTCTTGGTAAGACTGGATGTCAGACTTTTGGCTTCTGAGTTTTTGTTATATCTATTTATTTTTCATTTCTCTACCTTTTGTAGTAAGCAACGACTTATTGTCGGGCCTACGCTGTCTTCCCACACTTATGTACTAACGCTGTAACATTCAAATATTGTAAAACCAAATGATTTTAAAAGAGTAACTATGGAGTTTCTTGCCGGTTTTTCTCCATAGGAAACGACCAACCCGAACCGTGCATCTTTTGTCGGCGTTTTATAAGTGCCCATGTAGGCCCATGTAAAATAAAATATTTTGATTTTGACTATTCGTAACAATTGTCAAAGATCTACAAATGACAGCCCGGGACCAACGGCTTAACGTGCTTTCCGAGGCACGGAGGAAACTCGGTATGTAATTATGGTCACCCATCCACGGACCAACCTCGGCAAGCAGAGCTTAACCTTAAAAATTGACTCGTGCGGCTGCACGAGCTCCTCCAGTCAATTCTTTTACTTTTTGAAAAAAAATATCTGGATTCGTTTTTTAGTGAGTGCTGTTCGATTTCGTGACATATTTCGTTGATTTGGTTATTATAATCTTTTCGACAGCGTAGTTGAACTTGGCGGCTCAGTTCTGCACATCGCTGCTGTCCTTTAGTTGAACATATTCCGCTCTCCTTCAGTTCGCGTATCTCAAGGATGATTTGGGCCGTCTCAGCTGTTATGAAAATTTTTCGTGACGGGTTTCGCCAGTGTTGCATTCGCCCATGTAGTCCCCAGCTGTTTCGTCTATTATACTTTTGAACTACTCCCATTTACTATCGCTGTCTGTCATGTCATTTGGAAAATCTCCCATTCTCTGTTTGAAACCTTCTCTGAAACCACTGACGTTTATGCTTTGCATACTCGGAACTACTTTAGGTTTCTGTATCCTCTTAAGCCGCACTTGAATTGTTGCTACAAGAAGCTGGTGGTCGGAGCCGCAGTCAGCACCGGGGAATGTTGTAGCGTTCGCCACTGAGCTTCTCAATTGCGTCCCTATTAGTATGTAGTCAATTTGCTTCCTATATCTGTTCCCAGGGGATATCCAGGTGTATAATCTACGGATATGGTGTTTGAAACAGGTGTTGGTGATAGTGAAATTTTCTTCATAGCAAAACTGTAACAAAAAAGTGCATTGCAACGCATGCCTAGTGTAGCTATATATATAGGCTTTATATATTTAAATAAAAATTTTCGGAAGAAAGTTTGAAAGAAGAAGACATGCTGCGCCGACTCCAAATAAATTGGGGGGCAGGAGAATAATGGTGATAATAGAACTCGGTAGTACCACGACACACAGCACACAGGGGAAAAATGAGAAGTTAAAGTGCGGTTGAGTAGAAATAGAAACGTGACCCTTTGCTGCAGTAGTAGTAGAAAAAAGCGTTTACTACAGACAAATAAATGACCTTTACAAATAAACGTTGCGGACGTATATTGTCTAGGAGAACCCTCCGTGTATAATTCAATTAAACAACATAGTTACTTAGTTATTTATTTATGTACACACAAAACATTTAAAAGGACAATACATTAAGATACAAGAGCACAAAGGTAGTGCTAATTTAAAATAAATTTCTTTCAGCAGACCTGCGAATGGAAAGTTGGATTAGAAATGTAGACATAGTGTGTAGAAAATTTAAACAGGAAAAAAGTTAATTAGAGCTTAAAACAAACATTAAGGCTATATAAAATAAACATACATACAAATAAATACACATATAAAAAATAAAATAAAAGTAAATATGTACATTTAATTTTTTTTTTTTTTTTTGCTCTGTATGGTGTCGTCGGACGTTAAGAATAGCACCATCCCATATCTTCCCGTGGGAGTCGTAAGAGGCGACTAGGGGATTTGCCAGAGAATGGGCAGCAGCGTTCTCTGTGTTTTGTAACAACCGTACTGCGATCGCCAACCCGCCTGCCAAGCGTGGCGATTATGGCAAAACCCTCCAAAATGTCAATGTGGCGTCAGTTGGGGGAGGCTTATGTCCAGCAGTGGGTGGACGTCTTTTGGGCTGAAATGATGAATGATGAATATTTTTCAGAATATTACAGTATAGAGGACAGGTAATGTTCTTTGACTTTCTTTTTGAAGAGAAATAAAGTTTAAGATAGTTACTGTAATCATCCATCAAAAAATTCTACGGCATCGAAATATTCTTACACTATTACAGTCATCTAGTAATAGCATTACATCTTCAACTCCCATCAAGTTACAAATCTATATGACCGTATCAAATTATAATTGTTGTTCTATAATTGGCTTCAGTTCGTTAGTAAAGAAATATTGCACTTGCATGAAAGATTAATACTGCAATATCAGAAATATTTTTACTTTTAGGCCTAAGCTGTGTCCGTTAGCAGTGGATATTTTCTAGGGTATTTTTTTCATGAGGTGTGTAGGGGGTTCAAATCGGACCAGTAGATTCGGAGCCTATTCAATGCAAACAAACAAACAAACAATCAAATCTTTCTTCTTTATAATATTAGTTTAGACTAAGCATACTTCAAGTAACAGTCGTGATAAAGTCGGGGCTGCCACACCGAAGGAAACATCGTTTAAGGTAGACATTGGGAGGGCTGCGGGTTGTTCGTAAGAGATACCGTGGCCCTGGAACACAAAGGGCTAAGAAGGAACATGGATGGGTTTTAGTCAGTAAAGTCTGACAGTCCATTCCGCTCCGCCAAGAGCGGGAGATGTCATTTGATGATTTCCCATCCTAAAAAAAAGGGGTGTAGGGGGTGGGTGTTGTGCGCTTTAAAATTGTCTTTCGTCAAACAAAATGGTCACTTTGTTGATGATCTATTGTGGAATGAAGCATAAATCTTGTGGCGTCTTTAAAACTGCAACTTATGTTAACTATGATCATGTACTTTTGCTGTGCATACTTCAATTTCAATTTATTTATTTAGGGATATTTATAATCGCAATATGAATGTCAGTCCCTTAAATACGCATTGGTCGTATCTGAGTCATAAACCTGAACAGACTCTTCGCATCATCGCTATTTGGTTGAGACAGGATTACTACTATTTTACTCTTTCCAAAGAATTATTTCTTCAAGAGTCTTTTGTACTGCAATAATATCTTCTCTTTCTTACAGATCCAGTTCATCCTAGTGGTGTCCCACCTCCACTTCCAACAAAAGTACTCTCCGTGCCCGATCCCCAACTTCTTCCACAACTTCTGCATGTTTCTCATTTGTTCCTTTTTCGGTCTCTTTTTGAACTTCTACATGAGCAGCTACAAAAGCAAATCTAAGAAGAATAGAGAAGAACAGAAGAATGGGAATGCGGAGTTTGTTGTTGATGAGAGATTGACAAAAATGCGATAAATTAGTGATAGCTTCCGTAAATTGTATCTGTTAATGTAGTTTTAAGCATAAAGTATTTTGTTGAATATTTACCTGTTTCTTTCGGAGTAATTATGATGTTTTTCTGACCTTCATTGGATCTGTAACAAGGGTTGTACAATTGATTTTATTAGTAGTTTAATAAACAGCACTAGCTGGCCTATGTTCCCATATTGTGAACTTTCCAACGTCACTGAAAGTATGTAGGCCGTGGCGTACCTTGGAACCAAACATACGGCAAGCCTGTAAGGTAAGCAAGACTGTGTCAGAAACCGCAACAGCATGAAGAGTAGTCTATACTAAAGAGGTAAAATTTGTTTTGAAAGATTATATGTAGGGGGTAATCTCCGGAACTGCTGATCCGATTAAAAAAATCTTGCTAATGGAAATGGATACTTTATTCCGAGTGTGATAGGCTATATTTAAAGCATTTCCAGTGGGATAATTTCCCGAACAAAAGCTAGTAGGTTATAAGGGCAAGCAAAAGTTTCAGGTTTGAATGAAAATGCGGCCAGTAAAACACATGAAAGTCTCAAAAAAAGTCAGCAACAGCGACCTCATTTCTCGCTAAACCGCATCTAAAATACTACTTGTACTATAGTAGAATATTTAGTTGCACACACCGCTTTTATGAGTAAAGTGTTTGCGGTGCCTAGAAGCGTCAACGTGTGAAAGACACCGCTCCTTTTAAATAAAGTGCAAAGACTTGCACGTTGACTTGGAGCTTATTATGGGATGGTTTTAGTACTGGTTCAGATACTGATGCTGTTAGCCTGCGTCATCATATTGCTGGGTAAAGGCCAGCCCCCCTGGCCTGACCGGACTATCTCTATTCTACCAAGAAACGACAAAACTCTTTCTACGCACATTGCACATTATTGCACATTTTGACATTTATTCTGCCCGAGCATGGCGCGCCCGGTCGACTTACGTTTCTACGAAGACACAGACATAGAAATTCTTTCCGTAGCAACGAGGAAGTCTCTACTGATGTTTATATGCCCTAAATTTTACGTTTAATTAACCAAAGAAAGTTATCAATTTCACGAGTTTTTCATTTTTCGCGGGCGGGTTGGTGGTGCTGCATCATGGATCCAGGCCTGAATCTTTTTCGCGAAATTAAACCTAAATATTTTACATAACATTTCAACCTTTTGGACGTAACTCAACGCAACAACGAAACGTATTTCTCGTATTTAGTTTTTAATCTGTGGCGGACTCAGATGTCATGTTGTATTATTTACAAAGTAAACTTCAAAATAATAATGAAATAATAGTTACATTCTCTGAACTCACCTTATCTATCGCCTTGATAGAGCCAAAAGCTTGTACGCTGCACTTCTGTCCTTATCAGCCAGACATGGCGTGATGTGCAGGCGCCAGCGACCACCAGCTTAGTTTTAAATTCTGGTTGTGTATGTATTAAGCTAGGTAGAACAGTAGTCTTGCATTAAAATTTGTAAGCTCGGGTCGTTTTCTAATAAACTCTTATGTATAACAGGCCCTAACGTTTTATTTTCGCCGTCGCATCGCTCCCGAATCTAACTGGCGCAGCCGGTAGGGTTGCCGTAAACTGTTGCTTTCGCGGAAAGTCAAGTGTGAAACAGAAAAGTGGAAAAGAACACTTAAGAAGTTACTCGCGAGTGGTAATAAAGAGTCGTCGTAACATAATCAGTGAGACGTTCTACGCAATCTTCGAGCCAAATAAATAAGTTAGATAAGCGTAAAGATAACGTGGGTGAGCAGAGATGTTGAAAGTTTATGAGGCAGTTGGACTGTGAGTAACCTTCTACTTCCTTCCTAATTCCCCATACCAGTAATGTTAACATAAAATATAATATTGTATCGGTTACTTCATCAGCTCTGGAAAATCAAGTGAAAAAACTTTTATGGTAGAAATTAATCTCTTAATAACTATTGAAGTGAATATTATTTTCTCGCTATTGTAACTATAAGACTAGATTTTTTATAAGATTTTCCTTTCTTTTAATTTAGTTTGATATTTTCTAGAATTAGAACTTTACTTTTAAGTCATTTTTTTATTTTAAATTGTTGCTTATCTTTTGTTCGTTTTTACGATTTCATTTAAAATGAGTCAAGGCCAGATTCCTGTAACCGCGACAATCGGTGCAGCCCCGTCGCGCGTCGGCTCGGACCGAAACACCATTTAATATGCATCATTGATACCTCGGGATGTTTTAAATTTAATTTCAGAATTTAGTGGTGAAACTAAATTACTTAGTTTATTTTAAAGAAAGTGCGTATATGTTTTTGAAAAGTATCAAGGGACAACGGATCGAAATGAATTTTTAAATGCAGAATATTACGAGTAAATAAAAAGGTAAAGCGGCAGCCTTAATAAGTGAAAGAAGTGATTTTGAGACTTATTGCGAATTAAAATCTTTATTGATCCAACATTTTGGGGATCCCTGGAGCAAGGAATGCGTTGCTATTGAACTGGAAACCCTAAAAATCAAACAAAGCGAGTCATACTTACAGTTTTGCAGCCGAATTCAAGACATTCGTGCTATATTAATTTCAAAAGTGAATCAGAACCGCTCTACAACGTCAAAAGAAGCTAAAAAAAAATATACGAGTCCAGTTTGTCGAGTACTTCTCTTAATGTTTTCCTGTATAACTTACCAGAACACATGGTACGGATCGTTCGAATTAAAAACCCTACTACGTTGGAAGTAGCTTTAAAATATGTCCTTGAAGAAGTTAACTTTCAGGAACAATATAATTTACTTAGTAAAATGTTACAACACCGACCGCCAAGGTCATATGTTACCATCACCTAATCTGAAGCCTTTGCAAAACAATAATTTTAGACAAGTTTACAAACCCAACTCAATTGAAATTTGGCCTAATCAAAATTTCGCACGCCCGAATTTACCGAATGAACAAATTGGTCGACCGAAAATGGCTCAATTTGGACCACCAGTCGTTGATAAGAAAAACTCCTCGCAATTAGGCTTTCGACCTCAAGTAGGAATATTTGCCTACAGAGCCCCAACAGCATAACCTGGTTATAGACCCCAAGTAGGACAATTTGGCTATATACCCATTCAAGCTTCGGCCTATGGTCCAACTAATAATTTCCACGATAGTGACGTGACAATGACAAATGCTCCACAAGCGGTTAAACCACAACAAGGTTTTCCTATAAATTAACTTTATACGGATGGTAAACAATACTACTACGACGTCACTCAAGACTATTATAAGATATCAGAACATGATGACACACTGTGACTACGACTATAAAAATATAAATACTGAAGATGGTTGCGTAGATGAGAGGCCTTGTGTAGAATTTACCAAAACTGCTAAAAACTTACATTCAACTGAAAATAACAGTGATCTGGAAGCTGTCCAAAATTTTCAAATACATTCAATACAAACGCGCCGGAAATTATAGAACTTAATTTTAACGCCAATCTAAAGCATAGAAGATAAACGGTAAATTTATGTTGGACACAGGAAGCACACGGTCAATAACGAAGGGTACCAAAAATTTTATGTTTATGATGTGGACAACAGATATGACGGGTTAATTGGAATGGATTATGACTCGACTTAATGCTGATTTATCGTTTAAGGAAAAGATGTTAGAGACAAACGGTGTCAACATTCCTATAATCTACTCCACTGACCCTGAATTTAGACTAGAACCCCGGACCGAACATAGAGTGAAAATGCCTGTTAATCAAAAGGATAGCTATGGCATATTAGATTACCTCAGTCAGATAGAACGCAATGTTATACCAATTAAATGAAAAAATAGGGATACTAAAGTACCTCGCAAAAACATAAAACGTCCTCCACAGGTGGAGTTCGATCCTGGTGATATGGACACAAACCAATTGGACTCTCCCAAGCCAGGTCTTTCAAGCAGTAAAGATTAGTCAAAACCCTGGTATTCATCCGGTGAACATGGGCCAAGCGTTTATTCATTATGATAAGTGGTCTATTGTTAAAATAATCAATCTTCAGGGCATAAGCACCCGCATTTCTTTTAATATTCGAAAATATTCGTAATTCGACCAAATATTACAACTTAACAAATTCTACACAGATGACTTTATAGCACTTAAAACTCAAGTCGAGTATATTCAAAATCAGACCGTAGAAAAATTACAGCAATTAATTCCATCTAAAAGCTGTAGTATTGTATTGTATTGTATTGTGTGTGGTATTGTTAATCCTTTAGGCTCTCTAATCAAAATTATAACTGGTAACCTTGATCATGAACATGCGGTTAGATATGATTATATAATTTATAATATTCAGACGAAAGAACAGGCAGACAATAAATTCACCGTGGTTTCTGAACTGTTCGATCACTTTCTGAACACTACTTAATTAATTAATTTTTAACACTTAAGACCCGCGGCCACTAACGATAAGTCACTCAGCTGTCAAAACAATTACGTCATCGCGCGAGTGAAATGACCGGCGTCTATAAAAAACGTTATTGCTAAAGCTGTATTAGCTCTTTTGTCAAACGGTAAACAGTGTCGTATTCTTGAAGAACGACACCATGTATTACAATATAAACAACTCTTTTATAACTACTTGAGAATTATAAATATCCTATATAAATCAGAGAAGTTGCCAAATCAGATCTGTTGCCGTATATAATTTTTGTTTAGTAAAACTACGCAATAAATTTATACGAAACTTTATAACTAACATCACAAATATACAAGTAATCTAATGACAGTATTTTTTAGGAGTCCTACGTACATTATTCATATAAGATTCTAACTCAAACTTCTTACAAGATCGGCCGTTTTCCAACTGCGCAGTTCAATGCATGAAAATACTTGATATATCAAAAAATATGAATAGATATGCCTCGAATACATGAAATAATGACTTACCACGATTTTTTACGTTGCTACTAATGTTTCCAAGACCATATTTCATTGTAAAAGAATCAAATATAAATTTTCAACAAACTTCACAACAAAGGAACTTTTGTTTACTCAAAAACACATTTTTTTTATATTTTTCAAGCAAATGACTATCTAAAAAGTTGCATTATACACTTAAAACAAACTATACATTCACTTACTAAAGTTTATAACACATAACACAAAACTTTCACTAAATTTCCAATCACAATAACAACATTCCGCACACTGTCCGCCATTTTCGTTTTACATTTGCCAAAGATGAGTTTCTTTTTTTTTTAATAATTATTTGTCGTATAAGGTTGGTAGTGTTTGGTTTCATTTGAAGCGTCTACTAATTGGTCATAGACGTAAATTTTTACAAACGATATTGATCCTTACTTTATGTACGATTAGGGTTTAAGTTTGTCTGGTCCGAGGTGTACCGACAGCGGTACATCGGGGTTCAACGGTAAGTTAGGAGTGTACCTCTGTCGGTACAGACGGGCCGGTGAGGTGAAAATACAAATAAAATAAAAAAGCACATTAATCTACTTGAAGGCCTTATAGCTTATCTTAACACAAAAGATAAGCATTCAATTTACATTACCCATGTATTTGGATTACTCAATCAATTTATTGTAAACTTTAGGACTATCTATGTCAAACTTAGCGAATTAGAAACTGCTGTTGCATTTAGTAAGGTATTTGTTTTACACAAAGCCGTAATAAATTCTGATGAATTGTAAAATTTACTAAAACATATTAATGAACATGATAACTTAATGTATCCTGTAAATGATAGAAATTTAATTTTATATTATTATAGAAGAGTCATTGTCTGTAAAATCTTAGCTTAAAAATGAACAAATAACCTTTATTATTGAAGTTCCGTTAATTTTAAATGTTACTTATAATTATTATAAATTGTATTCCCTTCCTAAGGATTCCATGAACCAAACCTTTGTTGTTTTTCCTGAATTCCCTTACCTTTTAGTAGAAGGGTCGAAATATCGTCCGATTGATCAACCATGCCAAGAGATAACAGTCAAGGAATACCTCTGCTCTGAAAATAACCTCATTCAATATGTGGATGAAACCTGTATCGAACAACTAATGAAATATCAACAAATTCTGTCACGATTCCTAATCAGATAAAGTCTGAACATCTGAAACTACAGAAGATTAGTCCAAATAGTTGGATAGTCTATACCAAACACAAAACAATTATGTAGCAAACTTGTGGTAATGACGACACCAAGGAACGCATACAAGGAACATACATTAAAACCATAGAACCGGAATGTGATGTTTCTATAGAAAATATCCGACTCCATGGACAGCGTTCTAACTTCCAGTTCTAAATCAGTGAAATTAACAGTGACAGTGTCAGTGCCGCTCTTTACTCTCTGTACGCGATCGTCTTTTTATTGTTAATAGCTGTCGTTATGTATAAGCATATTATAAGGAAAATGTGTAAAGGGCAGGATCGTCGTTCGAATGGTGTTGAAGACAATCCTACTCAACAGGAGGAAAATAGAGTTATTTATTATAACTTTATGCACAAGTATAAAAAACACTGTACAAAGGCGGACTTAATGCCTTGGGCATTTTCTACCAGTCTACCTTAGGGTGATGCAGAGAGAAAACATAGTAGGTGCAGCAAAACAAATGGTAATGAAACATTTACAAATAAAATATAACGATAAATAGATACATAAACTACTAACAACAATTTAATTATGAGATGAATCTGCCAGCTTCTTAAGTAAGTGTTCCCGAGCTTTAACTTTAAATGTGAACCGACTGTTGGCCAACCTGACGTTCAGAGGGAGCGCATTCCAAAGGAAGACAGCCTGGACAAAGAAAGACGATTTGAGAAAACCAGAGCGGTGAGAAGGACAACGTAGAAGACGATTGTTGGAAGAAAGAAGATTCTTACTGTGTGCAGAGAATAAATATTGAAAATGAGTAGTCACATAAGAAGGAGAAGTAGGCTTATTGAGAAAAGAAAATAGGGTAGTCAAAGCTCTTAACGCTCTTCGCTGTCGGGTGGGCAACCATTTTAAAAGTGACCGATGTGCGGATACATGGTCATACTTACGAAGATTAAATACGAATCGAATGCAGTCATTAAGAAGTCGGTCAAGTTTATTGAGGAGATCTGCATTCAGGTTGTAGTAGCACACATCACCATAGTCAATTATGGGGAAGATTAGGGACTGTACAAGCGTTACCTTAATGTGTGATGGGAGAATATTTTTAAGCCGATAGAGCGACCGCAACGTTCCGGTGACTCTCTTGCTCACAATCGCAACCTGCTTACGCCAGTCAAGGCAAGTGTCAACATGCAAACCCAGATCCTTGACGTCAGAGCTAAACGGAATTACTGTGCCGTCAAAGGTAACCGGGGGCACCGTTAAGCCATTCAGCCTTCTCAGGCTATGGGGACAGTTATTCAGAGACCTATATTAACGGTGCCTTAACTCTTTAATGATTAATCCTCTTAAATTAGTTATTCAATATGTGAATATTATCTTCACGTTATTATCTTATATAATCGTTTTAATTACTTAGGTTTTGTCATTTTATAGTTTATTATTTTTGCGAAGTTCTTGAAAAATCTCTGTTCCAGTAACTTCGGTTCAAGGAGGGAAGTGTTACATTATCTGAACTCACCTTATCTATCGCCTTGGTAGAGCCAAATGCTCGTACGCTGCACTTCAGTCCTTATCAGCCAGACATGGCGTGATGTGCAGGCGCCAGCGACCACCAGCTTAGTTTTGAGTTCTGGTTGTGTATGTATTAGGCTAGGTAGAACAGTAGTCTTGCATCAAACTATCGCTCTAATTGTAAATACGCAGTTTGTTTTGTTAATTTTCGCATATTCACAATGCAAAAATAAATAGCAAGACCAAGAAAAAGAGGTCAGCGTGCACGTAGGTTAAGAAATGAGTTCCTTGTGTGAATTTTTCTTATAGTAAGTGTCTTTAAATTATAATTATTAATCTATGTAACGATGTGAAAATAAGTTTAAGTCATTTTCAAAACAACACAATAATACAGTTAACATACTCCTCCTCTGCTTGGTTCTAAAAATATGTTGAAATAATGGTCTTATTCGTTTCAGGATTTAAGCAATAATAGCCTTCGGCAGAGGAATGGTCTGGAAGATAAATGAGATGACACCGACGATTCAGATAGGTACAGTTTTTATTTACATAAAATAATTTCTTATAATGTTAGCTCTTGTATTAGTTACAGTTTGTAGATAGCAGGCCGTCTCAGGCGCATGAGCATTTCTAATTGGTGTCTTGAGTCAAGGCTCCAAAGCATAGGCTGAATTCCCCTGCAAATCAATGATAAATTAATTGTGTTTGTATTCATGTTACGTTGGCAACTAACATTAATTAACTATATTTTGTGTTTGCGTTTCAGATTACAACGAATAAGGATTCAGAAGAATGAAAATATGGGCCCCAAATATTGATTTTATTTACATTACTATTGAATGTCCCACTGTTGGGCAAAATAAAAAACTAATATATTATAACTGTTATTATTTTAAATGACATTGTTCAACGTTACCTTTGGACATTGACTCAGCACTCGGCCTGGCTCACATGCGGCCCAGTTAATAGAATGATTTGGTTGCATCTTACACGCATAGGACACATAGAGTTTTTTAAATAGTGTGTGTTAAGACAAAGTAGTATACATATAAGCAGAACATTTTGTAAATAAATTAGATTAGAATTTTATATTATTGGCTCATAACCCCTCACTGTGGCCAAGACACCTTTAGCCATCTCTGATCAGTCTCGTGAGTCTGCGGGACTGGCAGTGAGTGTACACTTCCCGAACCTGGTATTCCAGTCTACTTCTTCTTCTTAGCGTGTCGATGGTAATCTAAATTGTGTCGGCCCAAAACTGGGCTATAATAAATCATAAAATATTCTATAGGCGTCGTCGGCACTAGTCGTTTCATACAGGGCACTCCAGTCTACCCCTGCAAGTCCCAAGTACAAAGAATGGAAGTCCGCCTTGCTATAATTCCATCGTGGTAGGGAGGTAGAAGTCTGCGGTACATGGTAACAAGGGCTAGAAGTCGCCCGCACCCGGCTTACACTTACTCCTAGCGGCGGATACTGTGGGTCTATGCATGATAAACACTCCTCACGTTCCTCATTTACGACAATATCACCTACGGGCAAAGTAGTTAGGACCAAATCGAGCGTGCGATTGTTGCAATTTAAAATATTGTTACTTTGGCGAAACCCACAGAAGGTGACAAAATATTCATAATAGCGTTGTACCTCTTGGTTCGTTGAGTACATATTTAAATCAGCTACTAAAACAACTTTATCATAGCTGATACATAACTGCTAGAGCAAATGGAACATAAACATATATTCCCTTTCAATGGTTTTAGGTGGAATATACGCAACACAACACAAAAACAAAAAAGTGTTTTGACAGTATACCGTCGCACATACAATTTCGAACGGGTGGTGGTTCAAGCTAGCGTTATCGGGTAACGGTACTTTGCGTAAGTCGAGAGCGCCGCACGAAATCAGAGTCAATATCGCACACCACAACACCGAGTCTGTTATCTCACAAATACACACTTAATATCACCCAAACAAAATCACGGTGGAGCAAGCTCGACTCAACGGTATTTATGTAGGTAGAATTAAATGGCAATAGTTTATTTTATTACAAATAAACATTGGTACAAGATAAAATGGCACGCAAGCGGTGACAGAAAAATTTCTTGTAACGTCAACGTCATCGTCTATATGACATGCGAACTTTATTAGTGCTACCACACATTATCCCCCAAATCATTTTCTTTTATTATGTTCTTATTTATTTAATCAATCAAATATGATAAATTTATTAATAAAAAATATTTGTTTGGCATCAGAATAATAGCAAAAGCTCAATATTATGAAGATTATGAAATTGTATTTTTAGTGGCAACATTCTATAAACGTATATTTCATCTCTTTTCCTCTAATGTTGTTGTACCTTTCTTGTTTCCAAGCCCACCTACATAATGTTTGTAGAACAAAGTTGACAGCATTCTCTGTCTACGCCCCCTGCGCAGCAGACTAAAATGACACTGACACGTACTAGTCGCGAGCTTTTGCTTGCGTATGTTTTTAAAATAATACAAATAATTAATAAAAACACGAACTAAACAAAGTTATCAAGCGAATCCTCATTTTTTAAATTTCCAAACTTAAAGTGTAAGAATCGATTAAAACGCATTTAATGCTATCGAGATTTTGCGAGCTCATAGCCGTTTGAAAGACATTTTTTTATTCAAAATGTAGCTAATAAAATCAAATTCTAACAAAGCCAAAATAATAAACATGAATCCTTTTATGAGTGACATTTTTTTCATGTTGATAGACCTTGTAACTTTTTCAGAATATCGAGTTGAAAAACCTGATTTGACAACTCTTAAGCCCTTAATTCTTGCTATCCTGGCAATGATCGCCAACAGGCTGGACTGCTCTCATGTCCGGCACTGCTGTGGCAGCCATGTTGCTGTTCCAATGCCAGTTGGCAAATTATACTTTTTGAAAATTATAATTTTGATTAAAAATTGTTTTTTTTTTTAAGCCACCTTGTGTACAACTACAAAATACACTGCTAAAACCAATCATGTGTGGAAGAGCTCCCCTTTGACATTCTGCCTTACTCAAATAATCTGATTTGATGCTAAAGATTCTCTACATTGTTAAACGGGTAAAATATTCGCATTCGCATTCATTAATATTTCGGGAATACAGTTTTTTTCAATCAAGCGCCATTTATCAATGTGTCTAATTTGACTTTAAAATTAAATACATTAAATTAAATTCATTTATTTCAGATAACTTGATCCATAGTATAGTAAAATTAACATTAAAAACACACAAGAAATTAAAAAATAAATTAACATTAGAATCAGTATCAAAATTAGAAATAACATAAATTAACATTAAAATCACAAATTAAAATAATATACCATTAAAATCAAAAATTAAAATCAAAACTAAAATCAATAAACGAATTAAATAGGATATAAATTAAAATAAGATAAAATAAAATTATAAAATCAATTTTATTTTCTTACTTTTAACTTGTCATGAATATCGAACGCTAATATTTGTCGTTTTACAATCACAATTCTGATTCGAAGAAACCCGATGGCTGATCGTTAACCTACTGCATAATCAGAACTAGGCAATGACATTACAGAAAAAAAAATGACTCAGTTTAATACAAATAGGTCATCGACTAATTTATGCATCCACGATTCTCGGGTAATCAAAGGAGATGCATTTTAGATTTTAAATAAGTACACACATCAAAAGTGTCTAGGGATCAACACTCCTGATTGATATTAATTAAAATTTTCTTTAAGGATTCATCAAATAAAGTGTTTTCGTTTGTCACAGTAACGATAAACCAAGTCACCTTTGCATTAATAAAGAAATTTTCCATTTTCTAATAAAGGGATTTTTGACATTTGAACCACTAACATTAAAGTTCGAAAAAAAGACTGAAATAACAGTTTTCTTTAAAATTTTATTGGGTAACTTAAACAATTAATAATCCGTGTTTCTACCGCGAACACTTACAACACAAGAACATCGGTTTGGCATACTCAAAATGAGTTCATCCAAATCACGCTGTGGAATGGCCGCCCATGTTCGTTGCAACAACAAAAAACCGGCCAAGTGCGAGTCTTACTCGCACACAGGGTTCCATAGCTCCAAACAATATAATAACAATATTTTGAACTGTCATTTATTAGTTAGTAGTATTAGATAGTAAACTTCCACACAACCGCAAAACTAAATTTGTTTTTCATAGTATGTTTATGAAAAACAAAGTTACTGCTGCAGTTTGATGAAAAAGTCCCATATCTCAAAAACTAAACATCATATCTTATTGAAACCAATTTTCGTTGATAGTTTTTTTTACGTTCTACAATCCTAAATATTTTCAGAATTTTCTTCCGCTTACTTTAGAAATTAGAGGGGGGGGGACACACATTTTACCACTTTGGAAGTGGCTCTAGCGCAAACTATTCAGTTTAGAAAAATATGATATTAGAAACATCAATATCATTTTTGAAGACCTATCCATAGATACCCCACACGTATGGGTTTGATGAAAAAATTTTTTTTGGTTTTCAGTTCTAAGTATGGGGACCCCCTTAATTTATTGTTTTTTTTCTTTTTTTGTGTAAAAATCCTAATGCGGTTTACAGAATACATCTACTTACCAAGTTTCAACAGTATAGTTCTTATAGTTTCGGAAATAAGTGGCTGTGACATACAGACGGACAGACAGACAGACAGACAGACAGACAGACAGACAGACATGACGAATCTATAAGGGTTCCGTTTTTTGCCATTCGGCTACGGAACCCTAAAAAGGTCTTCTTGCGACTGGATACCCCCCATATTCGGCAGAGCTCTTCTCTGTAGCATATCCCATGCATGCTCAATCGGGTTCAAGTCTGGCGACTGAGCAGGCCAGGGCAGGACATTGATGTTAGCTGCGGCGAGAGTCTGTCTTACAACTCTTGCGGTGTGCGGTAGTGCATTATCATGCAATAACTGAAATAAGGGACCGATTTGCACTTGTAGAGGAACGATGACGTCTGATACAATCGTCTCAGCATAAATTTGAGCGTTGAGGTTGCCTCTGATCCAAATCAACTCAGTTCTTCCGCCGATCCAAATACCCGCCCATACCATGATGGTTCCACCACTATAAGGATGGACTTCCTGGCAGGATTTTAATCGCTGTTGGCGTCCAGGGGTTCTCCAGTGTCGTATACGTCTTGTATCCGGTCTCATACCACAACGAGACTCATCAGAAAAGCACACGAAACGCCATTGTTCTTCTGCCCAATTTCTGTGTTCAAGAGCCCATTGATATCGAATCCTACGATTGTGCATTGCTATAGGTGGTACCCGTAGCGGTCTTCGGGAATGAAGGTTCACTTCATGCAAGCGGTTTCTGACTGTTTGGTCGCTAATTAAGTTCCCTGAAGAGTGATGAAGCCTCACGGCTAACATCATGGCGGTTATTGTTGGAGCTCTTCGAGTAAAGATTTGAATGTATCGGTCTTGTCTCCGTGTGGTGCAGCGATACCGTCCTCCATGGCGCTCAGCCACGGTACCAGTGCTTCGGTAACGTGTCCAAAGTCGACTGATAACACTCTGACTTGTATTCAGAGCTAAAGCCACAGTACGTTGCCGGGAACCAGCTTCTATCATTCCCACGGCTCTGAGCATTTCTTCCCTGCTTAAATGACGTCGCCGCTCCATAATAACGTTGGTTTTAATCAGTAGTAGGGAAACAGTAGCACTAATAATGTCTTCAATGCGTTGTATGTTTTTATAGGGAAAATATTGACAGCTGATTTTCATCTTTTACTCGAATTTGATTCACAGTTCCTGATTCAAATTATGAAATGCACCAAAAAGGATCCATATAAATTTATAAAATCATAAATTTATTACAAAGCCACATCTCAATCTCAAGAAATCCGCATAAAAATGCTTGATCCCTAGACACTTTTGATGTGTGTATTTAATTAAATAGCTTCCTTAGTTATTGTTGTTCTTGTTTACAAATGACCGAATTAGAATATAATTAATAAGTGATCGTGAGCATTAATTTATTATGGCAGTATATGATAGTCAAGAAAAAGACTTTTGTGTTCACAATAATAAAAAACCGGCCAAGTGCGAGTCTAGTTACTCGTACACAGGGTTCCATAGCCCCAAACAATATAATAACAATATTTTGAACTGTCATTCATTAGTTTATAGTATTAGTTAGTAAACTTCCACTCAACCGCAAAACTAAATTTGTTTTTCATAGGATGTTTATGAAAAACAAAGTTACTGCTGCAGTTTGATGAAAAAGTCCCATATCTCAAAAACTAAAAATCATATCTTATTGAAACTAATTTTCGTTGATAGTTTTTTTTACGTTCTACAATCCTAAATATTTTCAGAATTTACTTTAGAAATTAGAGGGGGGGGGGGGGGACACATTTTACGACTTTGGAAGTGGGTCTAGCGCAAACTATTTAGTTTAGAAAAAAATGATATTACAAACCTCAATATCATTTTTGAAGACCTATCCATAGATACCCCACACGTACGGGTATGATAAAAAAAAATTTTGGTTTTCAGTTCTAAGTATGGGAAACCCCAAAATTTATGGTTTTTTTTCTATTTTTGTGTGAAAATCTTAATGCGGTTCACAGAATACATCTACTTACCAAGTTTCAACAGTATAGTTCTTATAGTTTAGGAAAAAAGTGGCTGTGACATACGGACGGACAGACAGACAGACATGACGAATTCATAAGGGTTCCGTTTTTTGCCATTCGGCTACGGAACCCTAAAAAGGAACATATAATCACGCTTTTATTCTCCCGAAAGGTAGCGGTAGAAGCAGAGGACTACAATTAGCCCGATATGTTTTAACCAAGCAATATGAAGCGAGCCTACTGTAGTTCTTCGGCCACAAATCCAAACTACGAGCTACCACTGAGATTTTCTTGATGGAAATGGAACCCAAGACTACGCTTAACAGTAGCATTAGACCACAAGGGAGTGAAACACACACGATAATAATTAATGTCTGTCCACAAAAAACATGCCAAATCCAACTAGCACCTACAAAAACTATAATAGCAACAAGTACCTCTTACAATAAAAACTATATATACAGAGAAGGCGATCTGGAATGCGTTATAAGCGTTATTACGTTCTTCATTTAGTAAGGCTGTCAGTTCTTAATGAATGTTGGTAATACCTTTACAACCAACGTCAGGTATAGGTAGTCCTAAAACTATGGCTTAACCTGGCAAGGCCTATGTCGGTATTAATACTGCAATCAAAAAATTAAACAGTGAAGTAACAATAGTGTGTGAATATGGGTTTACAGTAGAGGAAGACCAAAGAAATTAATGGACTGAGTGAAGGATGATATTCAGGCAATAAAGGAAGAAGACAATCATGATGCGCCGACCCGGAATGAATTGGGATAAGGGCAAGAGGATTATGATACTGAAGTAATAATAGTGTTTAGTTTTATTCATCATTTGAGCCGAAAGACGTCCACTGCTGGACATAGGCCTCCCCCAAGTGTCGCCACATTGATTTGCAACTCGCATCCAGCGGATCCCCGCAACCTTCACCAGGTCATCGGTCCACATAGTAGGAGGCCTTCCAACGCATCGTCTCCCGGTTCGCGGCCGCCATTACAGAACTTTTCAGCCCCATCGGCCATGTGTTCTGCGAGCAATGTGCCCTGCCCACTGCCACTTAAGTTTGGCAATTCTTCGGGCTACGTCGGTAACCTTGGTTCTCTTGCGGATGTCCTTATTTCTGATTTGATCACGCAAGGAAACTCCGAGCATAGCTCTCTCCATTGCCCTTTGGGTGGCTTTATGATGAGGCACATTGTGAGCGACCACGTTTCGGTCCCGTATGTAATCTCTGGCAACACACACCGGTCATAGACTTTTGTCTTAAGACACTGCGGAAAGTTGGACGAGAAAATACCACGCAGCTTCACGAATGCTGCCCAGCCGAGTCGGATTCGACGATTGACCTCTTTCTCGAAGTTAGACCTACCCAACTGGACCGTTTGTCCCAGGTAGACATAATCATTTACAACTTTGAGTGTAGAGTCTCCGATCTTGATAGGAGTGGGTGTTACATGGGCATTCAACATGAACTTGGTTTTGTGCATGTTCATTTTAAGACCCACTCTTTCGGAAGCTTTGCTCAGGTCATCGAGCATTGTACTGAGGTCCACCATGGTCTCAGCCATGACCACTATATCGTCGGCAAATTGAAAGTGAGAAATGTACTCGCCATTGACGTTGATGCCTAGCCCTCTCCAGTCCAAAACCTTGAACCACATCTTCCAGTGCAGCGGTGAACAGTTTCGGAGATATGACGTGTCCCTGTCTCACACCTCGCTGCAGAAGGATAGGTTCCGAGGTCTGGTCCTGAAGTCGGGCTGACATGGTGGCGTTTTTGTACAAACACTTCAACACCTCGATGTACCGATGTGATTTAAAGGCCTATCTCAGAACACCTATTGTTTTAAAAGAGAGCAATACATATGGGAATTATCCCATATGCATTGCATTGTATTATTCTTTTTATAATGGAGAGATCACAGAGTTTGTTATATGAAAGAGGAATCTGTTTCAAACAATAGTACACTAGGAAATGAGAATTTAAATACGTTCAAACCGCAGGCAAAGCTTATTAACTGAACAACTTGCAAGATTAAATGACCTAGAGTCAATTTATTGAGTTGAACAAAAAACGTATCTTGATCAGCGCAAAGATATCGGATATTTCTTTCGTGAGGGACGCAGTGTGCATTCTACTGTTTTATTGTGAAATTATAAACTAACTCTTAATCATGATCAAGATGTTGATCGTTCTTCAAGCTGTGTACCCAGTCAGCACTGAAGCCTTCGCGAAACGCTATGACCGTGCAGCCGACGATACCAGCAACTGGGATATCTTTAAGCAGAAGTTCCAAGACATCTACGAGGACATCAACACCCGAATGACTCGCACATTCGATCCTCAAGTAATAAATGGATACTGGAATGATTTTTCCGAAAGAATAACTAAAATGGTGCATGATAATTATGAAAAGTTGCCATTTTCCTTTGAGAGCAATTGTATAGGCCTAAAATTAAAAAAACCGGACAAGTGCGAGTCGGACTCGCGCACCGAGGGTTCCGTACAAACATTTTTATAAATATTTTATTATATGATGTAAATAAGAATTTACAGTTTTCGCACTTTTTCCTTTATCTGTGCTATAAGACGTTGCTTGGTACCAAATTTCAAGATTCTGAGTTCACGGGCAGTACCTTGTAGATTTTGATTCCCTTGCGAGTGTCAAAAATTTGCGGCATCAACGGCTGTATCTTTTGATTGCGTTGGCTTAGAAGTTTGATTTTTTCACAGCCCTAAGGGACAGTAAACTTGAGTGTTTGATATAAATTCACGCTTGATACCTCTACGCGTTCCTGAGAAAAAGGGTCTTGACATACAGACAGACGGACGGACGGACAACAAAGTGATCCTATAAGAGTTGTGTTTTTTTCCTTTCAAGGTACGGAACCTTAAGGAACTTGATTTATTTAATTTAGTATGCAAATAATCTAATGATAACCATCATAAACTGTCTGGATAACTTTGAAACCTGGTTACGTTCGACGGTACATTATGAGTGAAAAAAATGAAGAAGAGGATTTTGTAAGATTTTCATAAAAAAACAAGTTATGACAAGATTTATTTCGTTTTAATTATTTAAAAAGTTGATTTTATTCCTTTAAGTTATTTGTACATTTAGGTATGTTTTTTTTTGTGAAGTTTTTTAAATAGTTTAAGTTTTTATTTTTGTACTATACATTAAGAATTTTATAATTTTCTTACTACTTATGGAGTTTCATTTCTTTTGCCCCACCCATATGCAAATCCTGCGTACACCCATGGTGATATCTTTTCACAGAAATTTATTTGACCAATGGTATCTTTATAATGGGTTCTGTCCAGTGTAATGCCCTTTACTGCCATTTTTAAGTAGCGTACAATTATGACACCAGTTCCTAGGTATTTCAAGTTGTGTCTATGTAGAAATACCTAAGCGGTGATGATGTCATCTAGAAAATTCATATTTTGATGTAACATTAATTAATGTGGTGGAAAAAAACAGCTGCCTAAAAAATAGGTTTGAGACAAAAATTTCGTGGTAATTTGCATTGACTAGTTCAAAAGTGTATTAATCTGGAATGACTAACATTCGTCATTTGCTTTAGTTTTAGTCTGACTTTCAGATTATTATCATCATCATCAACGGCAGCCTTGTTTCTCGCACTGCTGAGGGTAGACCTCCTTTCTTTGAGATCTTGTGAGATGATATCATGGTCTTCGGACGTCCATCCAGGTCTTTTACGCAATGTTCTCGTCTGGCCATCTTGCCGTTGGTCTGCCAAAGTTTCTTCTACAAATCTCTTGGCACCATACCGTTAGGGCTCTGCTCCTCCTACTATCATCACCCTACATTCATACTGTGGATGTTATTGTACATAACATCCAAAGCATGTATGTAGGGTGGAGATTCCACTATTCTTGTTTATGGGTGTAGAATAGTGGAATTTAGGAGCTGGTCGTTGCAGTTTAGTCTTCAAACACGATGCCCTGGAAGAAACCAGACATGTAAGGAGTAAAACAAATACCAAAGGTACGCGAGGAATTCCAGAGGAAAACGTAAGTGATAAACACAATAGTAATTAACTTAAGTAAGCATGTATCAAGTATAAGTAAATGAGTGCGTATTTCTAAACTAATATTATAAAGAGGATAGATTTGATTGTTTGTTTGTTTGTATATTTGTTTGTTTGCATTGAATAGGCTCCGAAACTACTGGTCCAATTTGAAAAATTCTTTCAGTGGTATATAGGCCATTTATCGAGGAAGGCTATAGGCTATATATCATCACGCTACGACCAATAGGAGTGGAGCAGCAATGAAATATGTTGCGAAAACGAGGAAAATGTGACGCCAACGAAGTTGCGCCGGACTGCTAGTAAATGATATGACACAACAGAATAGGGAAACACAATTATAGACAGTTGTACATGCGTGAAGTGACTGTTCCTAGTTGGTAATGCAAATTGAATTTCCGGGTTCGTTCCGAATAATTAAAATAAGTCATTAGTTACTTGAATAAAGTCCATTGCAGAACATAAGTGTGGTTTGATACGAAAGTCCATTTTATGAGAGACAAAGATCACATTGCAGCAAAAGCGCAATGTCTATACAGATTGGCTGCCTCGCTGAGCATGGGGTCTTGGGTTTAATTCCCAGATTGGGCGTTTGTTGTTCAGGTTTTTCATCAGGAATTTCCAAAAGCAACCTGGTGTCTGAAGTTTGTGTTTATGTCTGTTGGTAGCGATAGGTCTGCCTACACATGCGACCACCGATTACCATACATCTTTTCAGTCACCGGCGCCACTTTCAGACTTCCTCTAATGTACTGATTCATTATTCTATCCATTCGCATAATACCACACACACGCTCTAATCATAAGTATAGCTTACTTACTTATATAATGTCTAGAACTTACTTAGATGAATCTATTATAACCAAGTTTATCGTTAGACTAAACAGTTCCTAAATCCTAACCGTGTGAAGAATCCAAAGATTTTAAGTATTTTTAGATACTTACCCATTAAAATTAATATTATAAAAAAGCTAAACCGAAATCGGCATATTTGCACCATTTGATTTATTTTTAGACCATTACAGGCACTTTTGAAAGTCCAAAAACAAAAAAGAACGCGAAGCTACAGTACTACAGTCACAAGACAAGTGAAAGTACTGTACTTGCCCATTCCAAAGCGTAGATCTCTATGGAGAAGAATGGGCAAGAAACTCCATGGACACTCTTTTAAATTCAATTCAATTCATTTATTGGTGTGATTTTTGGTACATTTTACATGAGATCTTAGTAATAAATTTTATAATTTGTTCCTCAAAATCTACCTTAAAGGTGTACACGCTTTCACATAATTAGTAATTATTATAAAAAGAATAAACAACAAATTAAAATAAAATAATTTCAACAAAACACAAAATAACTTAAGATAAAAAATATAAGCAAATCATTAACAATTGAGAAAGGTACATTTAAATAAAGAATGGAAATTAAGTTAATAATACAATGTCAAAATTAAATAAGTATCTATGTCAAATAACTCACAATTTATCATTAAGGAATTCGTCCAGAGTATAATAACATTTTTCCAATAATAGATGTCTTAATTTGTTTTTAAATTGAATAATATTAGGTCTTTACCTATGAAATTGCCGTTTTGTTCGAAAAAAGTTAAAGTATTTTTTTTTTCGAACTTATTTATTTCTTTTATTTAAAGTAATCACCCCTGCAATCAATGCATCTTTGCCAACGCTGTGGCAGTTTATGGATGCCCTTCTTGAAAAAATCAGCTGGACGGGAGACAACAAACTCTTCAAAGGCGTTTTGTACTGCCTCTCGGGAATTAAATTTTTTTCCCGCTAAAAAGTTGTCCAAATTTTGGAAAAAGTAATAGTCGGAAGGCGCAAGATCTGGTGAGTATGGCGGATGAGGGAGAGCTTCCAAACCCAACTCATGCAGCTTAGAGACGGTCTGTTGTGCAGTATGGGGCCGCGCGTTGTCGTGAAGTAGCAGTGGAGACGACCGATTGACCAAAGCTGGTTGCAGACGTGGGAGTTTCGCCATCATTGTGGTCAGTTCTTCAATGTACACATCTGCAGTAATGCTCTCGCCGTTTTGTAAAAAGCTATGATTAATCACACCAGCACTAGACCACCAAACTGTGACCATCACCTTTCTAGGGGTCATTTTTCGTTTTGCACATTGCTTTGGTACCGAACCAGGATCTAACCAACTTGCTGAGCGCTTTCGATTGTCAAAAAGAATCCATTTTTCGTCGCACGTAACATTTCGGTTCAAAATTCCTTCATTTCTGTGCCTGTTAAGCAGCGCAAGGCTAGTCTCGACGCGTACGTTGCGCTGGCGATCGTTAAGTTCGTGGGGCACCCATCTATCAAGCTTTTTTATCTTGCCAATCTGTCGCAAATGGACCAATATTGTTTTAATGCTAACATCAAAAGCTGCTGCCAGCTCAGCTGTAGATTGAGTTTCATCAGCTTCAACAATCACCTTTAATTCATCATTGTTGACCAAAGTTTCCGGACGACCACGAGGTTCATTTTTCAAGTCAAAATTCCCAGAACGGAACCGAGCAAACCAATAACGGGTTGTGCGTTCGTTTGTACAGTTCTCTCCGTAAACGTCGTTGATGTTACGGGTCGTTTGTGCCGCGTTGGTGCCACGACGGAACTCATATTCCATAATTACACGAAATTTCAAAGTATCCATTATGAGGAAAAATGTTGAAATGTAATGAAAATACAACGCTAATCAATAAACAAAAGACTGATTTTGTAAATAGAATGTCATATTTTTAAAACAAAATTAATTTGAATTTAGAACTCATAGCCCATCAAAACTTTTTTTTGTTTGAAAAAGTCTGTACTGCAATACGGCAATTTCATAGGTAAAGACCTATTATTTAAGTCCTTAATTCTATTTGGTAATTTATCAAATATTTTTGGGGCCATGCAAAGTATGCTTTTGTGCATTAAAGCGGTCTTTGATGGTCGAACGCATAATTCATGTCTATATTTCTCTCTAATCATTTTCTATCGATGTTCAGATGCTTTTTTGAATAGATGCATGTTCTTTTTAACAAATAAAGCAGTCTCAAATATGTACAAGCTAGGTAAAGTCATTATTTTTAACAATACAAAATAAGGTTTGCAGCTATCAGTTATTTTTATACCAGTAATAGCTCTAATGCATCTCTTTTGCGACTTGAACACCATGTCCTTATTGCAGGAATTACCCCAAAACATGACTCCGTAGCGTAGTATAGAATCGACATATCCATCGAAATGTTGATATTAATTTGGATCTTCCCTTGCGTGTGCGCATTGGAATTTTGCAACTTCGGACATCCGATGTCGGATGGCTTAATTTGTGTTAAAGTAAATAACTTTTTTATGTAATAAATCACGGGATTTTTCTGCTGTTTAAAATTAATCTCGGGATTTGAGGCATATCCCGACTACACACTACAAGTACTTTATTCTTTGGCTGTATAAAACCAGTGTAGGTACACAAATAACTCTACCTAACTCCGACCTGTGGACTTATAAGCCAGCATTATATTCTTCAGTTGGTACGGCTGTCTGTTCTTCATGAATGTTGGTAATACCTTCACAACCAACGTCAGGTATAGTCCTAAAACTATTGCTAAACCTGTCAAAGTCTCTTGCAAAGTCCATGTTGGTATTGATACTGCAATCAAAAAATTAAACAGTGAAGTAACAATAGTGTATGAATATGGATGGGTTTAGAATAGAGGTAGACCAACGAAATGAATGGACTGTGTGAAGGATGATGTTAAGGCAATAAAAGAAGAAGACAATCATGCTGCGCCAACCCGGAATGAATTGGGATAAGGGCAAGAGAATTATGATACTGAAGTAATAATAGCGTTTAGTTTTATTATTCTAGTTAAATTATTAGAGGCAGCTAAGGTATTTCACATATAAGCTACATAGTGAGTTGAGGAATTGGATAAAAGTTGGGCTCACAATCCTGAACTAGTGTACGGGTTTTATGAATACTATCACTTTCGGATTCGGCCTGCGATAGTCATAATATCAATTCTAATTATGATAAAAAATGAAAAGGGACTGATAAGAAATGTATAAATAATCCTTTCAACTGTTCCTAATAGGACTTGGAAATGAGTGGCTCCTTTTTCAAACAATGATAATAAAATTAATGAAAAACCTAGGGTGTTTAGATGATATAAATATTTTTGGATGATACAAATAGTTTGGCCAAATAAGAAAACTTTTTAACCGACTTCATAAACTGAGAACTTTTTTATAATCTCTTTAGATTCGAAGATGAAAGGATCTACTCTAAAGATCTTTTGGGTTTTTTTTTTGGTTTGGTTTTGCCTTTTTTTGCCGTTAATTTTTTTAAGTAAGTATAAATCACTTACGATTTGCGCTGTTTATGCCAAGATCCTCCACAATATGTTTCAACCCCGCATAGATACTTTCTTTATTATTATAGTGAAACACTTTATTATTTTACTGTACTAGGTGAAAAACAATAAATCGAATCGGGGGCGTCGGCCACAGGTGCATCGACCACTGGGGGCGTAAGCCACGGACCAGTAACAAAACAATTTTCACTTGTTTAATTTACTTCTTTAGCTTATTTTATATCACGTTCAGCTTTATCATGATTCACACTGTAAATGAAGATATCAAATAAACTGGAAATAAGGAAATCTATGAAAATTAAATGTATTCAGCTGCAGTAAACGTTCCCGTATATCGTATTCTAATAAAGTGCGTTATATTTCTAGTTCAGTATATTAAACAATTGGACTGTCCGGACGTTAAACTCTTTGAATCTTTCTTATCTTATTGTACCTCTTCAGTAAACTTCCTTATCAATAATCGCGTCGTTTAACAAAAAGGTAAATGGTAAAGGGATAAAGAAACTTAAAACAATTTGACCAATATCATACCGTAATAGTAGTTTTCGTCCGTAAATTCTTTGGTTTTCCTAGTGATATATCTGGAACTACCTATCTAAGAACAATTACACTAGACTCACTATTGATACGCGACTGCTATATGGCGATAGCAATGACAGTAAGTATTTATTCTATTTGTTTACTTTTCTATTCTCATTCCACTATTAAAAGTTTGTTACTTCACAATCATACTCTTGTGTGATTTATAAGCCTATCTCAGAACACCTATTGTTTTAAAAGAGAGCAATGCATAAGGCATAATGTATTCTTCTTATAATGGAGAGATTAAAGAGTTTGTTATACGAAAGAGGAATCTGTTTCAAACAATAGTACACTAGGAAGTGAGAATTTAAATACGTTCAAACCGCAGACAAAGCTTATTTACTGAACAGCTTGCAAGATTAGATGACCTAGAGTCACTTTATTGAGTTGAACAAACATCGTATCTTGATCAGCGCTAAGATATCAGAGATTTCTTTCGTGAGGGACGCAGTGTGTACTGTTTTATTGTGAAGTTATAAACAACTTCTTAAATCATGAACAAGATGTTGATCGTTCTTCTAGCTGTGTACCTAGTCAACATTGAAGCCTTCGCGAAACGCTATGAACGTGCAGCCGACGATATCATCAACTGGGATATCTTTAGGAAGAAGTTCCAAGACCTCTCCAAGGATATCAACAGCCGAATGACTCACACATTCGTTCGTCAAAGACGGATGGCAGGAATTAAAGACTGGAATAAATTTTCCAAAATACTATCTAAAGTGATGCGTGTTATTTCTAAAAAGATACCTCTTTCTTTCTTTTCGAGTATAACACCGCCCAAGTGCGAGTCGAACTCACGCACCGACGGTTCCGAAAAAAAAATATTTTTAATATTTTTATTATATGTTGTAAATAAGAATTTACGGTTTTCGCAATTTTTCCTTTTTTTCGGCCATTCTCCGATCGCAAGTTTTTACGTGTCCGGGCTTGCATAATCCGTGACATTATAAAATTCAATCAAGCAAATGTTTTTATATGTTAGTTTGCATACATACCTAGCTGTAAACAAAAATATTGGGTTCTGTTTTAAGTAGTTAAGACTAAATTAATTTAACCTTTGTTCAAAGAACCTTTATTCTCTAATTACCGTGGCGTGTCCGCACACCAACTTTATGTTAAAACTTGCTTGTAATTTTTATAACGTACATATTTACTTTGATCCATTCAACGTTTTAAACGATATGAAACAACGTGTATCGCATAGCAAAATATCGACTCAATAGAACCTGTCTGTAAATAATTATCATTATGTAACCGCATGTCCGAACGAAAGTTATAATTGCCGTGACATTTTCTGGTCTCGGGTGCATATCCCTGAATAACAGTATTTGGCACATCACTACCGAACCCATCGCGTATCCTCAGTGTGTGCCGTGGCCCATCAGCTGTTGCACATCTCTAACGTTATTGTACCACCACTAAAAGCAGATGAGTATATAATTACCATAGCCTTGGTTAAAAACTTCTCTAATTACCGTTGAACCTATTTAAATACTTGATTTTTTAAGTTAGACCCTAGCTGATCATGTAAATGGAAACAGTACTTTGGCGTCCGTACGTTGTAATAAGCCAGTAGTTACATACTGTGTTGGTTTTCGACATTTTGAAGAAATTCTATCGTTTTATAATTAAGGTATACTAATTACCATGTGTTAATAATTACCGTTGTATGAAAAATTAATACTTGTTTACTAACTGTAGCCGCGACGTCGTAATAATAGAAAGTTTTCTCGCGGTTTTCGTAGAATGTTAAGTATTATCATTGTCCGTAAATACATCTATACTATATGCTGACTCATCAAGTAATTTAATTTATAGGATTTGAAAAGCCAAAGAGGAAGTTAAAGAAAAAGGTAAGGCTAGCCGCACGAGAACGCCGAGAACGAATTGAGCATTATTAATATTTTACATGGACTTGATGATATTTTCTAATTACCGTTGCATATTTTTTTATTTTACTCAAAAATGCATGTAATGTGGTCATTATTAAAACTAAATATTTACATAAACTAACTAAGTATAAACTAACTTAAAAACTAAATATTTACATAACCTTACTAACTATAAACTAACTTAAAAACAATAGGAGGCTTAGGCGTCAAAATACTCCTCCCCATCGCTGTCATCCGGAAACGTGCCCAGAAGACTGGCAGCATTGCCACGTTGAATGGCAATGCTAATTCTTTGCCCAAAGAAATAGCCAGCCCTCTGGTCTCGCGAAGTGTCAACAAGTCGACGAGATATTTCCTTAAAAAGCGAATGCGCACTTGGGCCCCATGACCCGAGTGTTTCGACCCCAAATGGATCAAAACTATAACTGCCATTTAGATTACAGTATTTACGCCGTTTGAGGCTCTCAGCAGCCGCAGCAGCAGCTCCAGCATAGCCCGCCGTGCTTGCAACATGAGATGGCGCAAGGGTATCGACGCAAGTTGCGTCCCACACCAAAGGCCTACCCACCTTCCAAGGCATCAGCGTCATGCCGTCTGGTCTCTTCCCATCGTCACGTACCAAGCCGTTAGGTTCTAAAACCGCTGGAACGCCGGCGGTGGCAAGAGCCCGACGAATAATGTCGTTGATGCTGGCGTGCCGTGCTATGCGACCTGCGCTCCTGTAGCAGGAGAGGCCATGGTGCCCGAGATTGTCGACGACTTCACCGCAGTGACAACGATGTGGAGCCACACAAGGAGTGCCTAAGCGAAGGGTTGTAGCGAGCCGAAATGACACGTCATCCATCATGGTGCCAATGGTGGATGACGGGAGTGCCTGAAGCCATAAGCCTGACTCCCATTCCCCCACGGCCAGGAGACGGGCACGCTCCGCAGTATTAATTGACGTATTTAATAGAGTATTCCGTATAATACTGCAGAGCGGCTCGTCCCAGCGTCTCTGGGAGGACAGGTTGTCGGGCAAATCCGTATTGGGACAAGCCATTTTCCAAGCGTTCAACGCATCGGACAAAAACGGTACCTTAAAATGAACCAGTGAGGGAGATAAGATGTTCCTGGTTAATTTTTCGGTACCGTGGACCGAGGAGAGGAAGGCCGGTAAACTAATACTTGAAATTTTGCGGACGCCAAGACCACCCAGGCGGATGGGAAGCGTGGCTTGCTACCACGCTCGGTCGTCCAGGGCCACATTTAGGATTGATGAAAGTGTATTTCTTATAATTTGGTCAATTTTTTCTAAAAGTTGAGGGTGTTTCCAAAGGTGGGAGGAGCGAAGGCTGTAAGTAAATTTAGGTCCAAAGCAACAATAACGAATAAGTGTGAAAGCTGAATGTATATTAATTTTGTGAAGTCTTTCTGAGACATCATTGAATTTTTGAATTTTTTCGTCAATAAAGGAGGGAAATGACTCGTCAAAAATTGGAGACCCCAGGAGGTGAAGAGAATCTTTTTCTGTAATTTTGATATTGGGAGCTATAGAATTAAATTTTGAAATGGTAGTCAGTCTGTCAGTGGTCCGGGGAAGATAAATTTCACATTTTGACAAGTTCAGCTCTAGACCAATGGAACTAAATTTTTCTACTTTACTAAAAACGACTGGCCCAAGAGGATCACCCTGTTGGCATTCAACGGCTGATTCCAATAGGTTGTCTTTAAAGAGTAATTTTGAGGGGTTTCTGTAGCATTGGTAGAGAAAACTGTAAATTTTGGGGATTTCTTTTTGAACCTCTGTCAACAAGGTGTCCCTGTTTACGGAATTAAAAGCATTCTTTATGTCAACCTTAAGGATGACCTCACCTTTATCACTATTAAGATAGGTGGATAAAGCGTGAACCGCAGCCTCACAACCTCCTTTGGACCCGAAGCCTAGCTGTAGGGGCTGGAATTTGCTGGCCAGTGTCTCGCTGTAAAAGGCGCAGCAAATTTTGGCTGCGATACGACGATAGGTTGACCCTACGGCAATGGGACGAATGCCACCATCCTTTTTGCGCAGGGCACATAGATTGGCCCCGTACTAAATATCAATGACGGCTTCGTTCACATTGCCGCAGAGCATGAGATTGATGAGGGCCGTCAGCTCCTTCAAAAGGGTCCCACCAGCTGCCCCAGCGCCTGAACAAATTAAGTCCTTAAGGTGTTGCGGAGTCAGGCCGTCGAGGCCGCCGGCGGATCCCCTTCGAAAGGAGCAAACGGCCGCACATACTTGCTGAGCTGTAATTTCGAGAGAGTGAGTTTCCGAATTGGGGGGGTCAGGGAAGGAAAGGTCATCTGCCGGGGCGGAATGTTTGCTTTCCAGAGCTGTAAGTGTCTCTGGAGAGTACGGCGCAACCACATCGCTGCTAAAAATGATCCTAGCTGCACCACTGATATCACCTTCGCCTAATTTGGATTCTACATGATGCAATAACCCTCTTTGGGGGAGATACGGTGTTAATTTAGGGTCGAAACTTTGGGCCGAAATATTACAATTGTCTTTGATTTGTGCCGTTAAAGTTTTTTTATTTGCCAAATTTTTTTGTACATATAGAATTCTAAAGGGGAAGGTAAGTAAAAATATTGCATTAAATATTAAACATATCTAATTACCATACACATAACATTTTTAGTCTCATTATTGTGAAAACCACCATTAATAGTTAAACGCCACATTAACTATTGAATTCGTATCTTTGATGTGTTTCATATTTTAATGTCTTTAAGTCAAATCAGTGAAAAATAAAAAAGGGCACGGTAATTAGGCAAAGAACGCCTAATTGGAGAATGACCGATTTGTGCTATAAGACGTTGCTTTGTACCGAATTTCAAGATTCTGAGTTCACGGGAAGTACCCTGTAGATTTTAGGGACGATAGACCTGAGTATTTGATGTAAATTCAAGCTTGATACCTCTACGCCTTCCTGAAAAAAAGGGTCTTGACAGACAGACAGACGGACGGACGGACAACAAAGAGATCCTATAAGAGTTGCGTTTTTTTCCTTTCGAGGTACGGAACCCTAATGAACTTGATTTATTTAATTTAGTATGCTTATATTTAGTATAATCTAATGATAACCATCATAAACCTAATTACGTTCGACAATACATTATGAGTGAAAAAATTTAGATGAGGATTTTATAACATTTTCATTAAAAAACAAGTTATGACACAATTTATTTCGTTTTAATTATTTAAAAAGTTGCTTTTATTCCTTTATGTTATTGGTACCTTTAATTTTTTTTGCAAATTTAATTTCCGGGTTCGTTCCGATTAATTAAAATAAGTCATTAGGTACTTGATTAAAGTCCATTGCAGAGCATAAGTGTGCTTAGGTACGAATGTCCTTTTTTTAGGAGAGACAAAGATCACAATGCAGCAGAAGTACAATATCTATGAAGATTGGCTGCCTCGCTGAGCATGGGCTCAATCTGTATAGTCTTGGGTATAATTTCCAGATCAGGCGTTTGTTGTTCGGGTTTTTCATCAGTAATTTCTCAAAAACAACCCGGTGTCTGAAGTTTGTGCTTTTGTCTGTTTGTAGGGATAAGTCTGCCCCCTACATGCGACTTAAACAAAACTGACGAATGTGGTTCATTTACCATCACTATCGTACTCATGTCCTTATCCCAATTTATTTAGAATTGCAGTTTATCTTCTTCCATACTTCCCTATCTCTACTTAATATAAAACATAATCGCTTCCCGCCGTCTGTACACTTAGATCCTTTAAAATAAGCAACGGATTTCGATGCGGTTTTAATTAATAGACAGAATTATAGTTTATAAATGTATAATTTATCCCTGAAAAACATAAACATTTCCACGCAAACGAAGGGCGGGCAGCAGCTAGTTACTAAATAAATACATAAAATAAATCACAAGGAACAGTGCTATTTTCAGTCAGAGTTTTATGTTTCAAATGCATACTTTACTGTAGCCTGAAGAGTTTTTCAGTAAACATATTCAACTTGATAGCTGAGTAGGTAGGGCCTGGTGAGAGAACTCTAAAATTATACTTTGAATATTTTCAGACAGGAGTCGTTCGGGCAGGGGCCCAGTTTCAGTTTTCAAAAAGGGCCTAATACTAACAACGGACTTTTCAGCTATAGCAACGTTGATTTTCATTTCATCGTACGGGGCTTGAACAAAAACGACCAACTTCTCAAGACTATTGTGGCCTTTCACTTAATTTTAAAAACCTTATTTTTCTATCAATTTTGTATTTATTAAAGAATTTTTAGCACCAATAAAGTTTATTCTCCTTGATAGTGTTCCCTGTAGTGTTATATGCTGAATAGAACATCTTTAAAAAATATAATATTTCTGAATTGTCAGATTTTTCCGATTATGCTTGCTGAAAAAACCTCTGGGTTCCACCATGACCTAAATTGATTCTTGAATGAGTGACTTTTGAAGCCTGAAATAAAACTACGAGATTTCGGTAAGAACAGAACAAGTTGCTTTATATTTTTGTTAAGTTTTCTAAACGATTATTTCTGGGATAATTTAAGTGTCATTAAGCCTACTAGATCACCACTATCCCAAAAAAATCAAAAATTTAACTCACGCTCAATCTTTTCATGTACTTAAATAAAAAAGTATTGCACATTTTGCCTTTAAAGCTGATCAAGTCTTGTCATGCGTTTTGCTATAATAAAATGTCTAGGCGCGCAGAGATTATAAGTACTAATATTAATTATCTTAGAGACATATTGTCTGTACTCTGCTCTAATCATAAGTATAGCTTAATAATTATAATAATGTCTAGAACTTACTTATAGGAATCTATTATAACCAAGTTAAACGTTAGAAACTCTACAGTTTATAGGCCTAAATCGTAACCATGTGAAGAATCCATAGATTTTATGGGATTTATAGATACCCATTAAAATTAATATGATAAAAAAGCAAAACCAAAATCGGGATATGAGATACCAACATTTCAACTAACGAAATTACTAAACTATTGTAAAACTTGGCATTCAAGTAACCTATTTTACAAGACAATACTTCCAAGAGAAGACAGCGACATACAAAACTATCATGTCACTCAAATACTGAAGTTTTCTCTAGTTACCCACAATAACCACACAGTGACAAGTGTGTGTTGCCAGTGATTACATACGGGACCGAAACGTGGTCACTCACAATGGGCCTCATCAGAAGGCTCAATGTCACCCAAAGGGCAATGGAGAGGGCTATGCTCGGAGTTTCCTTGCGTGATCTAATCAGAAATGAGGACATCCGCAAGAGAACCAAGGTAACCGACGTAGCCCGAAGAATTGCCAAACTTAAGTGGCAGTGGGCAGGGCACTTTGCTCGCAGAATGGATGGCCGATGGGGCCGAAAAGTTCTGGAATGGCGACCGCCAACCGGAAGACGATGCTTTGGGAGGCTACCCACTAGGTGGACCGATGACCTGGTGAAGGTTGCGGGGATCCGCTGGCTACGAGTCGCAAGGGTTGGGTAAATGTGGCGACACTTGGGGAAGGCCTATGTCGAGCAGTGGATGACTTTCGACTAAAATGATGATGATGATGATGACCTACAATAAAAAATATAAATTTTTGTTCAATATAGTCTCCCTTTATTTCAATCCATTTTCGTTTGGATATTAATCATTAATTTTATAGTGGACGCGGAAAAATTTTGGACCTTACCGTGTACTTTTATGAATGTTTGTTCCTCGTGTTTTGATGCATGACAATTGTAGATCTACGGGACTTAAAAAACGAAGGAGTAGGCATTGTTTTCGTAGAGCCTGCTCTGCTGCTGTGTGAGGTCTGTCTGTCTGTCTGTTCTGATTATGAACCTGGGTTAGGAAATACGATAGGACTTGGCGAGTACTGCATAGTGTCTCGTGTTTCAATTATTTATTGAGTTAACTTGCGAGAAATGTGATTGCAGCGGTGGTTGTGTGCTAGTGCATAGATATAAAATTATTTAATGGTGATAATTGGGAGAGAGCAGCGGTGGCCCAGTAGAGCCAGCCCCGACTTACGAGCAGTAAGCCGTGGGTTCGAATTGTTGTGTAACCTTTTTTCATCACCGCTGCCCTCACAAACGGTGAAGGAAACCATCGTGAGGAAACCGGCATATCCTAGAACTAAACATTCGAAGACATGTGATATCTACCAAAACGCACTGGGCCCGCGTGGTACAGCACAGCCCACTCCCTCTCATAGAGAGAAGGTCTTTGTCCCAGCAGTGGGAACATTATAGGCTGATGATGATGATAATTGGGTAATTTATTCAATTTAGCTTACACAGTTGAGGATGCTAACTATGAATAATTATATACAGAACTTACACATAGGTACACTAATTCCGTGTATGTGTTAGGCATGTTGATAGAGGTATTGCATGAATGTCAAAAAGAAAACGATACATTATGGAGAAATAAGGATTACGCCCTAAAAAGGACCAAAAACAATATTCCGGTCCAGTGCTTAGGCCCCGTTTGTTGCATCTAAATTTGTATCGAACAAACTTCGAAAAAACTTACTAAAACTGGTAACATCTCTAAATGTACCGTCTATGGTCCCCTTTTATCGATACAGTATTAAATTCTGCGTCTGTGGCACAAAGAACGACAATATCAGCCGTCAAAATTAAATGTCAAAAAAGTTTTAAAAGTCAGTTGTCTAATTTTACCGTAATGCCGTGTTGTGATTTATGTTCTCTGGTTTTAAAACGTGAGTATTCTTTTATTTTAACCCAATGTATAAAGTGTTATATATCAAAATAAACCTCGTTAATCAAGCTTTACGAATATCTATAAACATCGTAGGTTCAAAGTCTGTTGAAACGATAATATCGAAATGTAAAATTGGCGCCATGTCGAACGTGGTATTTTTATAATGTTTTTTTAGAAATTATTGCAAAAATAGTTAAAATAGTGCTCGTATTATGAAAATTACTTCAATTAAGTAATTCTTAGTGTCTCCGCAATATAAAACAGTAAAATAAAACGAAATCTTATCGAATTTTTTACGTAAACACGACAAATCAGTAGGTATCGAATAGAATGCGAGGAGGGTTGATTGTTTTGGGTGATTGTGCTCCTAAGAAAGTGCCAAAGTAAGGATATATGGGTATTAAAACGAAGCTTATATAGTCTAGTTTAATTATAAATAGGTTTTATTGATACCAATTACAATTCTAATTGGTAAAACTTTTATTCTTATTGGAGAAACTGACATTCAACATATATTCTCAAGTTCACATTTTTTTCGAAATACTTATATCTAGTTGTCGTAATTAGTTTTTACGTAGTTAGATTCTGTATAGTTTCAGCTATACACACGTATTTTTTGTTTTGGTGTAGCTGCAATAGTTTACGAGAAAATAAGCTTTAAATGGGAAGTGGCGCGGGGGGCTTGCGCGGCAAAAACTTTCCATGCGCGCGCGGCGTGCGCGCGGGGTAGCCATGGCTACCGCGGACATTTCACCGGATATGCTATTGCATGATTTGCAAATGGCAATGCATTATCAATGACATGGATATAACACAGAATCGTAAAATAAAGTAAATTCAACAACTTGAGAACTTATGCAGGTGTAAGAAACAGGGTAGCAAACGAAATTCAAATTTTGTTAAGTTTTTTGCAATTTGCAGTATGCGTTTATCCTATTTTGCAAATCTCGCAATCGAAAAATGGTTTGCTGTAAGAAAACCCAATTCTGGGTTAAGCTCGCCGTTGTACATAAGTTTTTATATTGCAATTTGTGTGTATATTTTTTTTTGTGCAATAAAGAATAAGAATAAGAAAGTATGCGGTCCTGGGTTCGATTCCCGGGTCGGGCAAAGTGATAAATTGGGTTTTTCCATCCCATGGAGTCTGGGTTTATATAGGCAATAGGCTCACCCCTATTACATGGGACTTCGACATAACTGCCGAAATTTGGGTGTAGGTACTATTAGAATAGATATAACTCTGCCGAAACCATCGGGTATTACAGGCATGATGTAATGTTATGCTTTACAATCATCTTCAACATAAACGCAACCAAAGTCCAGGGGGCTTACTATGGCGTCTTAAAGCAGTATCGTTTTAATCTTATTCAAGTGTTCTTATCCAGTTTCCAATCCGGTTTTCGGCCTGGCCACAGCACAGCCACAGCTCTGCTTAAAGTTACAGAAGACATTAGGGATGGCTTGGAGAATTCCAAGTTAACGGTCTTGGTTTTAATAGATTTTTGCAATGCTTTTAATACCGTTGACCACGAGATTCTCCTAGCCATATTGTCTCAAATTGGTGTGTCAATGTTGTCACGTGATTGGTATTCTTCATATCTTCGTGGTCGCCAGCAGGCGGTGCGTGCTGATCAGGATTTCTCTGATTGGTGCGACCTGGTAACTGGTGTTCCACAAGGCGGTATACTCTCTCCTCTCTTATTTTCTTTATTTATAAACTCCCTTACTACTATCCTCAAAAGTTCTTATCATCTGTACGCTGATGACTTGCAACTATACGCTCAATCGGACATTGCCAATCTTGCATTACATCACTCAATGCGGATCTTCGAGCTATTGCAGAATGGTCTGGCAAATTTGGGGTTTCTGTAAACGTCGGGAAATGTCAGGCCATCCTCATTGGTAGTTCGTACTATTTGAGATTTGTGAACACTGGCCAACTGATGCCACTGATGTACGAGAACTCCGTCATTTCTCTTTCACCTCACGTTAAAGACTTAGGTCTATACATTGACGACAGTTTAAGTTGGAATAAACACGTGGCTCAGGTGAGCCAGAAAGTCACATTCTCGCTGCGGTCTCTCTATAGATTCAAGCATTTCCTCCCATCTAGCACTAAACTCACTTTGGTCCAGTCTCTTGTGCTTCCCATTATCGACTATGCTGATGTTTGTTCTTCTGATCTATCCCAAGAACTTCTAAATAAATTGGATCGACTACTCAATAATTGCATTCGCTTTGTCTTTGGACTTCGAAAATACGATCACATTTCTTCTTTCCGTTCTCAGCTTAAAGCAGCTGCCTATCCGACTCAGGAGGTCCCTCAGATCTCTCTGCATGCTCTTCACTATAATTAATGATCCATGTGCTCCCGATTATCTGAAAATGTATTTCAAGGTATTGGGCAGTTCTCATAGTCTTAACCTTCCAACCTCTAAAAATCTACTTCTCCAAATTCCTTCACACCGCACTGGTTTTATGTCAAATTCTTATGCTATCTCAACTATTAAACTCTGGAACGCGCTACCCATTAGCATTAAAAGAGCCGAAAGTAAAAAAACTTTTAAAAAGAAAGTTCGCCACTATTTAAGTCAGACTAAATAGCACTCAATTAAAGTCTAGTCATAGTAATTATTATTAGGATTCTCGTTTTTTATTTCAGTATTTGTTATAATATTTATTAGTCTATTTTATTTGTATGATGTGTATTAGTATCTTTGTTAGAATATGATTTTTTGAGAACTAGTGGTTTTTTGTGAATATTTGTTTGTACCCCTATCACAATGTTGTCGTATTTAACCCAAAGGTTGACTGGTAGAGAATGCCAAAATGTCGTCCTTAGACGAGAAGGAAAAAGCGCTTTTGCGTTTTTTCTTCCGCGTCTTCACGACCGACCCAAATTTTGAAAAGTATGGGTCAGAAATTGCTGCCATTCAGCAAACCAGCGATAACGTCACTGACTTCAGTGACGCGCTCGACAGCCCTTTGTCGCCGCCGCCTGCCGACAGAGGCTTACCGCCAGCCGTTGCCGCCGCGATTAAGGCTACTCCAAGACCCAAAGTTGTGAAACCCATTGTTTCACAAACAAAGGTCCAGCCCGCACCTGCGTCCATTGTTCCCGTTTCTGGGAACATGGGCAAAAGCTCACCGCCAGCCGTCGCCGCCGCGATTCCGGCTAATCCCGAACCCATTGTTTCGCAAACAATGGATCAGTCCGCACCTGCGTCTATTGTTCCCATTTCGGAGAACATGGACACAACCGTACCAATCTCCGACTCGGAATCGGTTATAGATTCCTGCTCTGCTTCCTCGTCCTCAGAAGACGACTACCAAGTCGTCGGAAAGGGCAAGAGGAAGAAGGGCAAAAACTCGCAGGCCGCCATGGCCAAAAAGTTAGTCGCGCTTCCTCTAATCCCCTCTCCCGAGGCGTCCCGTCCCACCTCCCCGGTCCCCGCACCCAAGTCCGCCGCTGCTCATACCAGCAGGCCAACCAGCCCTAAGGCTAACTCTTCAGCCGCTTCTTCAAAGAAGCTGAAGCCCCCTCCCCCGTTGTTCATTCAGGACAAAGGGAAATGGACAGACGTGTCCAAAATGTGTAATGAGCGCCGCATTCAATATACAAGCGCAAAAAGCACACAGCAGGGCATCAAAGTGGTGGTCCCTACGACAACCGACTTCAGGGAACTAACCCGCCAATTAATCGGAAGGCGCATAGCCTTCCACACCTACTCTCTTCCAGAGGAGAAGCCCACCCGCGTGGTGATCAGGCGGATCCCGAAGGAAATCCCCACGGAGGACATCCTCAATGACCTCCTAGGCCAGGACATCCCGGTCGCAGCCGTCCACCGCCTTCATAAGGCGAGAGGCGGAGACCATTACGATATGGTACTGGTCATCTGTGACCCAGTAGAAGGTCACCACCCGATCTTCAAAGTGAAGTCGGTTTGCTCCCTGTCGGGCATCTCAATAGAGAAGCCCTACCGCTCAAGCGTAGTCGGACAGTGTCATCGCTGCCAGATGTACGGTCACAGCCAAGCCAACTGCCATGCGCCACACAGATGCGTAAAGTGTCTAGGCGACCATGGCACGGCAGACTGCCCCCGTCCCAAAGACAAGTCGCTTTGCACGGAGCCACCGAGCTGTGTGCTTTGCGGCCAGTCGGGCCACACGGCCAACTACCGCGGCTGCTCAAAAGCCCCCAAAGGCTCCTCCTCTAACCTGGTGAAGCGTGCAAGCGCCCGCCAACAAAGAGAAAGCCCATCGGTGAGGCTACCCTCTGCCCAGATGCCGGAGAGACTCAGCCCTCAGAGGCCCTCTCCCTGGACCACGCTAAACCACCAGAAAGCCTTCCCGGCTCTCAGTAAAGCAAAGTCCAGCCCCATCCCCGGGCTATTAGATGCCCCTGTCCCCACTCCCGCGGCCCAGGCAAGCGCACCGGCGCCCGCTCGTCCCACGCCACCTGGCCCCGCGGCTGTGGACCCCTCTCACAACGTAATTTTAGAATCGCTAGCAGAGTTAGTCACCCCCGAAGCAGACCGCATGGCGGCTGATCTCAGGGCGGCTAACACTGGTGGCGATAAACTTAAAATTATCCTCAAGTCCCTACTTAAGTTAGGCGACCTCCTCCGCAACCTTAACCTCGACTAACTCCAATGGATAATACGAGATTAACGTGCACCAAACCCCGATCCCTAAAATTAGGGTACTTTAATGCCAATGGCATTAGAGGCCAGCGTGATGAGATCGCCACCTTCCTCCGCGACCATCAAATTGATATCCTCCTCGTACAGGAGACCTTCCTCAAGCCCAGTCACCGCGATCCCAGAATTGCCAACTATCGCATAGTTCGCAACGATCGGTCACGTTGCCACAAGGGCGGGACTCTAATCTATTACAGAAAAGAACTGCATTGCATCCCCTTAGATCCCCCTCCCATGGAGTCTCTACTCGAGACCTCAGTGTGTCGACTAGGCATGACCGGCCATCAACCGATCACTATCGCCTCTGCGTACATCCCTCCCGGCGGCACGTCCGAGGAGCACACTCTGTTCACCAAAGACCTTGCCGTCCTCTTCGGCTCGAGCGACTCCGTTATCATAGCGGGCGACCTCAACGCCAAACACCGCGCCTGGAACAGCACGACGACCTCTGCCAGAGGACGTCACTTGTATAACCTGGGCGAGTCCCTCAACTTCGATCCCATCGCTCCTATGGAGCACACCCACTATCCCCACGACCCCGACCAACGTTCGGACGTTCTCGACATAGCGCTTCTCAAGAATGTCAACCTTAAGTTGCATTCCATCGAGACTTTACATGAGCTTAACTCAGATCATCGACCAGTGCTCATGCACTTAGTTCCTCGCTCGGGTCCTTCTGACCCCAGCCAGCCCCCGCCGACCCAAGTGATAACCGACTGGAGGAAAGTCAGCGAAAAGCTGAAATCCACCACGTCGCCTCACCTGGAGGCCATCCCCGACCACATAGTCTCAGTCGCAGACACTACGGCCGCCATCAACTCGTTTACAGAACACGTGCAATCCGTACTGAAGGACTGCTCACGGGAAGTCCCAGCAATGAGCGATCAACGCTGGATACTACCCGCTGACATACGTGAACTGATAAACGAAAAGAACGCGGCCATCCGTGCCTACAGCAGCTTTCCCTGCGAGGCAAACAAAGCCCACATGCGTAATTTACAGCGTGCTGTAAAGGATCGCACCAGTGAGTTTCGTAATAATCAATGGGAAAAAACACTAAGCGAACTCGAGCCTACCCACCTAGCCTTCTGGCAGCTGCAACGCAAGATGCGCTCCACCGAAGAGGCTTCGATGCCTCCCCTCACCCGACCCGATAAGAGCGTCGCGTTCGACGACTCTGAGAAGGCCGAATGCCTAGCCGACAGCCTGGAGTCCCAGTGCTCCCCCAGCTCGCAACCAGTAGACAAGCGACATCTCGATGAGGTGAACGCATTCGTCGAACCAGAGAACGAACGTAGAGCCGCCCTGCCCCCCGAAGAAGACCCTGATGATCCTCTGCCTCCGGTCACAGCTGACGAAGTGCAAGACATCATTAACAAACTTCAACCGCGGAAAGCACCCGGCTCCGACGGAATCACCAATAGGGTGTTCAAATTCCTCCCCGCTCAGCTCGTCGTGTTAATGGCGGCTATCTTCAATGGCGCCCTGAGCAACAACGCGTTTCCCCAAATATGGAAAGACGCCACTGTCATCGGTTTCGCCAAGCCAGGCAAACCCAAGTCTGAGCCTTCAAGCTACAGACCTATCAGTCTCCTGAATGCACTCGGTAAAATCTACGAGAGACTTATTTATAAGCGACTCAAAGACTTCGCCGAGGCTAAGAGCCTCATCCCCCAATGAACAGTTCGGCTTCAGGACCGGACACTCTTGCATTCAACAGGCCCACCGCATCGTAGAACACCTGAGCGCTGGCTTCCAGCGTGGAGCGATGACGGGTGTGTTGTTTTTCGACATAGCAAAGGCATTCGACAAAGTCTGGCACAACGGCTTATTATATAAGCTGTACAAACTGGGAGTGCCAGACCGTCTCGTGGTCATCTTACGAGACTTTTTGTCGGATCGCACCTTCCGCTATCGCATCGGGAAGGCACTGTCTTTCCCCCACCCCATTAGAGCCGGAGTCCCTCAGGGCTCCCCGCTCTCACCCCTTATCTTTACTCTGTTCACCAGTGACATCCCCAAGAGCAAGAAGGCTCAGTTAGCCCTGTTCGCGGACGACACGGCCATCTATTACACTGGCCGCAGTCACGACGCTATTTACAGCACCCTCCAAACCTCAGCCAACGTCTTAGGCGCTTGGTTCCGGAAATGGAGAATCGAGGTGAACCCCGACAAGAGCCAGGCAGTTCTTTTCTCTAAACCGCGTAAAAATAAGCCACCCGCGCTCAGCCCGATCACTATGTACGGTAAGCCTATCCCTTGGGAGAAGCAAGCCAAGTACTTAGGAGTCTTACTTGACAACCACCTGTCTTTCGCGGCACACATCAAAGCAGCTCGCGACCGAGCTGCCTTTGCTATGGGTAGGCTTCATTTCATGATCTCGGCAAAAAGCAAATTGTCACTCAAGTGCAAGTTGCGCCTTTATACCGCGGTGATCCGCCCCATTATGACGTACGCTTGCGTCGTGTACGCTCACACCAAGCCTAAATACATCCACAGGATGCAAACCTTGCAGAACCGGTTCTTACGTAGAGTCACGGGAGCCCCTTTTTATGTCCGTAACGACCGTCTACACGTAGACCTTAGAATGCCCACCGTCCTTCAGTTTATGAAACGTCTTTCGAAGCGTTTCTTCGATAACGCCAGTAAACACCGTAATCCCCTGATCGCAGCGGCCGCCCGTTACGAACCCTCGCGCATTAGTACAGTACGCCGTCCTCGGCATACCCTCGTCACTCCCGATGATGCTATCACCCTCCTCCAGGAGAGTAGCAAAGAGACTAGCACTCTTAAAAAATTCAGACACAAACCGCCGTCTTTCCGACCTCGCCGTCGAGGTCCGTCGCGACGTCCCGGTCCATGTCCTCCCCGACCCTCGCTCGAGCCAGCCCGCGATACTGTGCCAGTAGTTTTAAATCAGCCCCTAAATAATGATATCATTCAGATCCAGCCTGTCTCCATGCAGTCCTCCCCCAGCGACGCCCTGAGCCGAGGCTCGTACCCCACAGGGGGTGCCCTCAGCGTATAGTCGCTTAGTTTGTAAGTTTTTATGCCCTGGCTGGAGGCCTTACTCTTAAGGCACCCACAGGATAGTCCGGTTAAGCAGACGACAACCTCCTAGGTTGAACTGCGAGATGCCATTCATAAAAAAAAAAAAAGGTAGAGAATGCTTTGTGGCATTAAGTCCGCCTATGTACCACTATTGTACATGAAGTTTAAATAAATAAATAAGTGTGGGAAAGAGACGGACCTAGAGAGTACGTCTAGCACCATCTCTTTCTCTGGAATAAGATTAAAACAATACTGCTTTAAGACGTCATGTCATTGTTAGGCCGACAAGTCAAAAGGTTTTCGTGGACATTATACCATGACTAAAATAATTGGTAAACGGTTGCTTAGAGACGATTTCGCTCCGAAACAAAATGTGCCGTGCTTAGTTTTGAAGACCAATTATGGAGATGTACTACTCAGTAAATATTTATATTTATGTTTTTTTCAAAGATTCTTATTAAAAATAAGTTTGAGGAAGTCAAGAGATAAAACCTGATTCATTATTTTAAATGTGGGAACTAAAGAGTTTTGTTGTTTGTTTAGTTTTAAAACAAAAGAGGGTAGGTATCTCATATGAGGTGCAATAAACTTATAAACGTTCTATTATATACAGTTCCTATTTAAATAACATTTGTTTTTTAAAAGGTCTTATGTTTTGTTTTGTATTGCAGCAGGCTTCAAACATGTTGACAATAGGGATGCAGTAATTACTAAAGACCATACTAAATTGTTGAATATGATGTTAACACTTTTCTTTGACCGATCACTATTAGCAAAACTTTAACAGGTGATCTTAAAGCAATACTGTTTTAATCTTATGCCAGTGTGGTAAAGAAACGGCGCTGGGTGTCCTCTATAGCTCTATCTCTTTCCTACACTAGAATAAGATTTAAATAATATTGTTTGAAGCTGCTAACCAGCCTGCACAATCGTTATTATTATTTATTAATTCCAGAATGTTCTTAATAAATAGAACCTCGGAAAGTTACAAACATAACATATGCAAATAAAGAAACAAAATGAAGAAATCATTCATGTCACGGTCGGACGGAAATAGAATAATACATTATTAATTCAAGTAAAGTCACTTTTAGTTTAGATAGAAAGTTCGGAGAGACTAACTGGTAAGTTGTGCAAATGTCAGATTAGTTGCACCAGACTAAAGTTCTAGGTGATCATCGGTTAGCGCAATCTAATTTGATATATTAACCCTGCACGATTGGTTTAACCACATTCGAATTATGTTAATCTTCTTAACAGACTTATTAAAAAGGAGGAGTAGTATGTATACCACCAGCAACAATTTTTTTTCATGTATTTTGTTTATTTTTTTAAACTTCATGTACAATAATGGTACATAAGCAGACTTAATGCCACAAGGCATTCTCTACCAGTCAATCTTTGGGTTTAAAAGGACGACATGAACAAACAAAATGTCAAAAAATAAATTAAAAATATGTAATTAATTTCGAAATTGTCTATAAATTACATAGATATAGATATTTTCACCGATTTCTCCGTGATTACTGGTCCGATTTAAGAGTTTTTTTTTTTGGTATGGGTAATTTTTTTTTTTTTTAAATCAGGGTGACAAGATAAAGATAGAGAAGATAAAAAATACATAACTACCATCATCATCTTCCTACCCTTGTCCCATATTACTTGGGGTCGGCGCAACACGTTTTTTTCTTCGATTCCCCTCTGTCATCCGTCAAGCTATCATTTACTCCTTTTTCTTTCATATCATTTCTCACACAACCCCTCCATCGTTTCATAGGTCTTCCTCTCCGTCTCCATTCATCAACACATAAGTACCTATTAAGTTATTGTGAGTTCGAACCCAGACAGGCGCACTACTTTCTGTAATTCATTTCATAATTCTAGCTGAATACCAGCATTTATATGGAGCGACTGCCTATCTGACCACTACAACCCAGTTTTAGTATTAGATAATACGATACACTTTGGTAAGACTAGTTGTCAGACTTTCGAACCACTGACTACCTGTAACGACGGTCTTGAAATTATCCATACTTCTATCTTTCTCCATTTAGCAGTTTCTTTATGAGTAAGTCCAATATCAAAAAACCGGCCAAATGCGAGTTGGACTCGAGCACTGAGGGTTCCGTACAAAAATTATTACAAATATTTTTATTATATGATGTAACTAAAAATTTACGGTTTTCGCAAATTTTTCCTTTATCTATGCTATAAGACGTTGCTTCGTACCAAATTTCAAGATTCTGAGTTCACGGGAAGTACCCTGTAGGTTTTAATTCCCTTGCGAGTGTCGAAAATTTGCGGAAATTTGCGGCATAAACGGCTGTGTCATTTGATTGCGTTGGCTTAGAAATTTGATTTTTTCACAGCTCCAAGGGACAGTAGACCTGAGTACTGGATATACCTCCACGCGTTCCTGAGAAAAAGGGTCTTGACAGACAGACAGATGAACGGACGGACGGACGACAAAGTGATCCTATAAGGAGTCCGTTTTTTCCTTTCGAGGTATGGAACCCTAAAAATGGAAATTTAACAGATCCTTTGCCAGTTTTTCTGCAGACACACATTACCGAGAAACGAGCGTGTCCATATCTGAATTCCATGCTCAATTTACTTGCTTGAGCAACTGCGCTCAGTATTCCGCGAGAGTCGCCGATTTAGATGCCTGAGATAATTCGGACGTGTGGATAGTGCCTTACTCGCTTTGCTACTTGGTCCAGTTTCCTCATCCGTGTCTCAATATGTGTGCGCGTAGTACCTAGTTCATGTACTTTTATGATGTGGCTTAGATGAATATTGGTTTAGTTAAACTCGTTTACATAGGACTTAAACATAACCGTCGAAATGTGGTTGTAGTATTAGGAACCTCTGCCTCACCCTTCAAGGCTTGCAGGCGTGTGTTTTGTATGTCATTATGTAAACGCATTAGCCTTATAATTTAATCGATCTTGTTTCTTTTGACGCGACAACGTCGAATAAATCGATGAACTGCATGCACGAAAAAGGATGACTCATTGTCCCGTTACGCTCATTGTCTCGTTATATGCTTGCTCATTGTATGCTTGCGCCGCATCAATGTTTTGTTATGACGTTGTCACATTAAACTATCGTCCGTAAACCGACTTTACAGAGAACCAATTGTTTTGCTTTTGATACAATCATGTTTGTTCATATTTTTACTATTGTTTTAGGTCTGCATAGTTGCATAGTAATTATGTAATCTCTATAGATGGGGGTTGATGGACGGCTCAGATCCCAAGTGTGTAGAATAGAATAGAATAGAATAGAATAGAATAGAAAGATGTTTATTTCCCTGGTTCATATGTTACATTATGTCCACAGGTCGATGGTGTATTCGGCCTGTGGGTGTGTCAGCTACTTACAATCTACCTATGTTTGTCTGAGAGAGATCTATATAAGTGTCGTGTAGTGTGTGCTGTGAGCTTATTAGTTTGTACAGAATCAATTTATATAAATTTATAATGTTGTTGTATATTGCCCTATCCTATTTACAGCTAATTACAATTTATGGGGACGTGGAGCGGTGGTTCGCTTGCTGAGCAGCCGACTCCTGTCTTTTTTTGGTACATAATCTATTTCACCTAGTCTAGTATTAGTGAGGAGGGGGTTGTGCTGTCCGTATCCGAGGTAGGCGTCACCAGGGGTCTCTAGATCCTCGATGTGCATTTCGCGGAGTCGGCGCAGCATGTCCTCGTTCAAGTCTTGTGCACGGAGGTGCCATGGATCCCAATCGAGCATATCCCAGAGTAATGTGGTTTCTAGACGTCTTGGGAATTGTCCGCTGGTCTTGAGAGCCATTCGATATTGACGTTCAATTTTTTGTAAGTTGCTCTTACTGTAACGTGAGAGTAGTTGTACCACGCCATAATCCAATATAGGAAGTAGGCAGGCCTGAATGACAGCAAGTTTCACAGTGATATCTGTCTTGGCGTGCCAACCTATGATAGGGGCTAGTGCGCCGCGAGTTCGTCTTATGACTTCAGGATCTTATGACTGCATCAGCGAGCGGAGTTCGCTTGGCTGAGTTTTGAGCTAAATATATTAAGCGATTTGCCGTCGACACGCTAAGAAGAAGAATAAGTAAATAACGTTTATCTTGCAGTTGATTCAATTACAAGACAAAAGCAGTCTTCCTTTTTAATGTTGGTAGGTACCAACTTACTAAAATGCATAAGTCTAATAAAATAAGTTAGTTGGCTAAGGAACACACAAGCACAGCTATTGTTTGAGAAGGAATATTTTCTAAATCAACTCTAGGTATAAAAGAGAAGAAACCATATTAGTTTATTCTGCATAAATAAAACGCACTTAAAAAAACTACACTGTAATACCAGTCTAGAATTACAGTAGAGCTAGTGATTATAATGTACTCGTTTGTTGCAATCGAACGCCATACTACGGCCGCAAGAGGGCGGTACGAGGCTACAAATAAAGCTGACCACGTTCATAAAGAAATGCGGAGAAAGCTGAGTGCAAAGACAAAACGTTGAGAATGCATTTGGTGTCTGCTATGTACCCTTCGTGATATTGATAAGGCATTTAACAGCCATCGATTTAACGGACGGACGGATTTAAGACGGACGGACGGTAAGTTAGCCCATTACTCACCGTCCACAGGCCCGCGACATCAGGTTTGGCCTAATCCATACGATACAGGAAAAAAGACTACGCCGTTTAGGATCTAACATGTCCCAATTCTTGCAAATCCAACTATTATATCCAAATCCATAAGAATTACAGACACTTTTAATTACAGAATCAGTTGAACGCATCCATGAAGCAATCGTAAGTTGACATTAACGAACCTTGACCAACCATTGTCAAATTGGTCAGAAAAGTTACGACAATTTTATTACGTTTTTTGTTTGTACGTGTTATTATCAGACTTTAAAGTTTCGACAGCTGATGACTATTGTTTCCGTTGATGAATCAATATCTCTGAAATGATTGAGAGAGATTGTGTAGGTATATTTTTTTTTATTAAAACCTTGCCCCACACTAGGAATTTCTCCAGTATCGTGGGTGCGTTTAAAACGTTTAAACTGACAAACACAAACAGCCAGACCTGGAACAACTATCTGTAGGCTATACAAATATTTGTTCCGTGCGGGGATCGAACCCGCAGTACGCAGCGCAGCAGTCGATCGTTCAACCACGGCGCCAACCGTGCTGTCTATCGTATCGTATTGTTCTTGGTACAGAAATAAACACTCACTCACAAAATCACTTCGAATCACTTTGAATGACTGACCGATATTGAACTTACGAAAGATTAATACTAAGTTGGACGCTAGTATTCTAAATTTCTTTGTGTCTGTTTTTCCAGATTCATATGCTTGCATTTGGAAAAAACATAAGTTGAAAATATAAGAGAATACCAACCCGCACTGGGCCCGCGTGGTGGATTACAGCCCCTCTCATAGAGAGGAGACCTGGAACACAGGTCTCCTCTCTATGAGAGGGGCTGTGCAGTGGGAACATTATAGGCTGATGATGATGATGATAAGAGAATATTGATTTTTCATTTGGTTTGAATGGCAAATGCCAACATAGTTGGGAAAAACTATGGGTGTGATGATCTCGAACTAATAAGACATACAGTAGACAGAAAACAGTGCAAAGGGGGTGCTTGTAACCTGTATGTCTGATTTTTTTCACATGCGCCTTGTATATTTTTTTTTTGAATACATTAAAGAAATCAAAACTCTTTTGATACATGCTTATACAAAAATACAAATAACTTTATTGTTTCAGAAGTACATAACATCAAAAATAGGTCTCTGGTCTCCATACAAAGGTTCCTTGTGTCGTGGAGGATATCTTCGTGTTAACATTCAAGAACACTCGATCGACACAAATCTCCACCTTTTACACGTCCAAAACTTTTATCAACAAACACGTTACAACCATCTGACACCTCATGACATGCTTTGAAGGCTGAAGGCCGTACAACCATACAACTCAAGGTCGCATAACCGCTGATTCGAACTTCTTAGTAATGACCTACAATGCGAGGCATAACTGTTTGTAAATGACTTATGTATTACTGTAGGTACGTAACCGAGAAATCTAAGAGGTTTAAGACAAGAGGGTGTGTTTCGGTAAGCCAGTGGTTGAGGGTTCAAATACTGCTCTGGATTTCAAATCGCTTGATCATCATCATCACCACCATTTCAGCTTACGAGTACTCTTGTAAGAATAGGTACAAAGGCTGACTCCTCATCATCATCTTTCATCTTTCCTCATCATCGTCATCTTTATGACTTCGAACGTTTCAGCACCTATCGGGGTAATGCAGTGCTTGTAGCATTCTTGTTGAACATTGAATAGTTATAGGTGCTGAATTGCCGCCTGCAAATGCTGTTCCTACGCCTTTCTGCGTCTATAGGCTTCAATTTTTTTTTAATTATTCTGCTCTGTCTGCATCTTGACAGTGGCGTCACCTCATTTCTTCTACTTCGCGCAATGTTTAACATATACCATCTTGCTAATTCATGCATCTTGCCATCTGCTGCTTGGTTGGCCCCAACATCGTTTATTTGTCTCAGGGTTCCAGTTTTGTGATCTACGCGTCTGTAGCATCCGGTGGATATGGCCTGCTAAGCAAAAACCTGCCTCCATCAAAAAAAATATTTCGAAATTAGTCAACTTAATTTATGGTGAACTCCTCGATGGCAATGAAATTGTTGTTTTTTATAACATAATACTTGGCGGCTTATATCAATAGCTCTTAGAATTTGTCAATACTATATGACTTGCTAGTTGTCGTCGCTTATACACGACAGACCAAGGTAACTATCACAGTCGGAACAGAAGGTCATGCTACCGCTAATTCAACTCATCTCAGTAATGACCTACTTACTCTTAAGTATTTCGGAGATGACGATGTACTTCAATAAGTTGTTAGTAAATATTGAAACGAAGCACTTTTGTATGAAGTGGATTTTAAATGCAGTGCAAATGATCAGGCAAGTTTAATGTTGTTATTGTTTATTGCCAGCTTGCGTCAGTTTTTCTAAACGGATTATTAATTAATGTTATGCAATATGATATTTTCGGTATGAGCCGAAAACTATTCCTTCTTCTTATTCACTCTATTCATCTCCTTGAAGTCCCATCACTTTAAAACAAAGGCAGGTGACAATTCAGTAAAATAAGAATAGCTACTTTTGTGTGCTGCACTTTATGGAACTCATTCTTGATAATATTTTATCGTCTAAATATCTGAGAAAAGTCTTTACTAATGCAGTTAGAAGAAAATCCAACAAGACCGAATCGAGTTGAAAATTAAGTTTTAATTAATTCTGTTCAGTTGCATCCGCATCTTTTGATAATGCCTGAAACTTATAAAGGACTACTACAATCGATCATACATGTATGTATTTTGAATGGAATGCTCTCGTGAAAAGTGCCTTATCATGTATGTTTATATATTAGTTAATATATTAGTATTGGCAAAGACGTGTAGGTAAAACACAAGACGTTACCTGCCTGTCACAGCACAAATAAAATCGTTAGCCTCAACAAAATTGTATTACTGGAAATACCAAGGAGAAAAACATGAAGGGGCGGTAAGTGCAAGTGTAGCGAATGGAAAACAAGGATTTAGCAAGACTGTAGAGATATCACAATAAATTGCATTGGACAGTTTCATCATGGGTGCCCTGAGTTGCGATATGGTGTGCATGTCTTACAAAAACATTTCTTTGTACAGTTTATATTAAAATACTATGTGTCAGTCTCTTAAGGATTACTGGACACACAGATTATTAGATGTTATAATTAATTTTGTGACTAAAATTTACGCCAATGCTATTGTGATAATCCTTAAGGGCCCGGCAATTTATTATTAGAAGGTTGATGATCAATAGGACTCTCATGGCAGGTTAAGCTGCGATTGCCACTAATGGATCGGTCCTTCTCTGCATCGGACAGCCAGGAAGATATGGTCAAAATGTTTTTATAAACCAACCCGATAAACTCAGTATGTACAGAATTTGGACATTAGATCTTGACGGATACTTCAGTGCATTATCTGTTCGAGTCGTCATCCTTAACCTGACCTTATATTGTTTACATGTCATTTTATCTTCAATTTCTCAGCATTTCCGCTGAATTTTTTCTAGGATAGCCTGCAACAGCATCGTGAAATTTTTCACTAAAGATACGATTTGCATAATCTTCTTCAAATTTATAATCACGTGTCATTATATTCATGCACGCTAATCTCCAAAACCACCCTACCGATTTTAATGAAATTTTGTGAATTTGTGTCTTTGGTTCCAACATAAGAGTTGGGATAATTTTGGAACCGATAAGTGGCGCTGCATAAAATAATAATTTGTTTTATTATTGTTACACAATAAATGCATAAAGGGTCTGCCCTTCATGGCAGAATTTTTAATGTCATGGTATTTTTTTGTATATATTTCATATCGATAGTCATTAAAAGGCAGAACTATCATATCTCAGAAAGTTTACAGCTAGGATCATCTTTTGGCTAACAAGCATACACAATGCATGCAGCATACAAGCGAGCTCGCAAGCAAGCATGCAAGCGACTATGCAACATGCAGCTGGCATGGTTTCTGTCACAGCTCCGGTCTCCGTGTCGACGGCATGTTCGTGTTTCACGCGCGCCTTAAGAAGATGTCAGCAAATCGGAAAGGGTCCCAGAGGGCGATGCCTACCAGGGCTGCGGGACCGTTCGAAAGATATACCGTGGCCCTGGAACACAAAGGGCTAAGAAGGAATATGGATGGGTATTAGTCAGTACAAGTCTGACACTCCATTTCGCTCCGCCCAGAGCAGAAGGGGTCATTTGATGATTTCCTAACCGTAAAAAAGGATAGGGCAGACAAGACTACGTGGAGTCGGTTTTGCAGCGATTTGTTTATGTCCCAATTTTTTGTAGCACAACCTATTGACTTAATACGACAATATTTTAATTTTAGGTTAAATATTCCTAATAAAATTATTCCAAATGAAATGCTACCTTATGAAAATGCTATCTTCATAGTATGCCAAGTGAAATTGAGCCAAATAATCGTCACTCAAAATAAACGTTATGCTAAACGAAATTATGCGGAATTTGAGCATTGCCAAAGGTAAATGCCAAATAAAATTCTGCCATCCTCACGTTATGCCATTGTAAATTCGGTCATTTAAACATTCGGCTTAACAATAATGATATTAAATAAATTGTATGCCTTAAAAATATTCTTTTAAATAAGATTTTACCAAATGTGTTATGCCAAATTTGGAGGAGCTCGGGGCTAAATAATAACAGCCGCACGGGTCGATCTTTAAGGTTAAGCCGTGCTTGCTGAGGTTGGGCCGTGGATGGGTGACCATAATTACTTAACGAGTTTCCTCCGTGCCTCGGAAAGCACGTTAAGCCGTTGGTCCAGGCTGTCATTTGTAGATCTTTGACAGTTGTCACGAGTAGTCAGAAGCGAAAAGTCTGACATCCAGTCTTACCAAGGGGTATCGTATTACCCAGTTGCTGGGTTGTGGAGGTCAGATAGGCAGTCGCTTCATGTAAAATACTGGTACTCAGCTGCATCTGGTTAGACTAGAAGCCGACCCCAAGATAGTTTGGGAAAAGGCTAGGCAGATGATGAAGTTTCTGCCAGATAGATGGAACCCATGCACAAATTATCAGTGTCTGATTCTGTCATAATGATCATAACACTGATATCGATTTATAGAGGTTATGACACAGTAGCGGTGCTAGTAACTGTTACGAATTGGTTTTAAATGCTAAATTAGTTCTACCATAATCAAAATTTTGTGTTAGGTAAATCTTCTATCTTACATAACTTGATTAAAAAGAATGCAATCATAGGATCCAGATATGGCTTTGACGTTTATTATGAAAAATAGCTGATTTGATGCGGCGCAACAATAATTATTATACCTGGAAGAATTTGTGGCAAGTCTTTGCCCAGCTATGGGACAGCCACTTCTTCTTTTAGTGGTCGATGGTTCCATTAAAATTTATTGAGCCAAAACTTCGCCACTGCCACAGCATTGTCGATGGCAGGCCAGTCGATGGTCGAAAAAAATCGGTTGACGAATAGTTCACCATGGCTCGGCATCGTCGGTGACGGCGCTGACATTGCTTCGAATAATAAAAATAAATGCATGTCAAGCAAACTACTATCAGATAGTTTAAAAAAAAAAAAAAACAAGCATCTTTTCTTTACGTATGAAGAAAAAACACCACCTCCAGTCATGTTATCTGACACCTCCTTTCTTAAGGATGGTAAGGAATCTATTATAATATTTCGACAACGAAACAATAGACACTATAAAACTAGGTACAATAAAATTAAAATAAAATAAAATCCAAGCCTCTTATCATTGGCAAATCACCTTCCAATGTCAGAGTTTCTTGCCTAATGGCCTGAGGCCTAAACCTACCTCAATGTTTTTTACAAATGCACATAATTTGACGTATATCTAAAATCTTTTAAGAGGTGAAGGAAATCAGGAAATCCAATCATTCTTAGGTGTGAACGATCTCAAAATTGAGATAGGCTTAACGATATGATAATTAATTATGAGAAACAAACATTATGTAAATTGTGACGCCCACCAAACAGTGCAGGTTCTGCGTGGCAGGTTACGGTTCAATGCCTCTCTTAGTGAGGAGGCCTGGATCCCAGCAGTGGGAACAATAAAAGATGGTAATAATTATAAAACAATTAATTATTGCCAGCTTATTATGACAAATTAAGAGATCTCTCTAAGCCATTGTTTTTAAAACCCAAGTCAGATTCATGCTGAATGAAACTCCAGGTCATGCTGAATGAATGAATGGGGTGCTGGGTCAGAAAACCTCATCGTGAGCCCGATGGCGCTGGTCCCTCTCGATACGTCTGGAGGGAACAGTTGCTGTCGGGACGGTGCACCCTGAGCGCCGGCAGTGTCCTTCCCCGAGGAGTGGGAAGAGATTCCTATTCCCCGGGGAATGTCACTGCCGGTGGCGAATATGGGCACAGTGGAGGAGCAAGGGCGGGCTCGGTGTGCACTCACCCTGCCTCCGAGCAGACAGTGAGGGACGCAGTCCTTCTCTGCCCCCGTCGTTCTCGTAATCCCATCATCGGAGTGTCGTGGATCACGTCTCGCGGCTCCGATCGGGACCGAGGGTCTTGGCTTAACCGCCCGGACCGCGAGGTAGAAAACCTCTATAAAAAGTTACCCCGAATCTCAAGCGGCGGCGCACCGTGAGGGGATGTATGGCTGACGGGTGTTCCTATGGAACGATCAGTCGTCAGTGCGACCCCCGCCAGAGTACCAGCCGACCCTCTGGCGGGTTATAAATGTTAAAGGCTTATCCGGGTACAGGGGGCACTGCCCGGATGGACCTCTTATTTCCCCCACACTCGTGGGAACAATATGGAAAAACCAAAACCAAAAAATAAAAGTCAAGCCGGCGACGGCAAAGAGAGGGAGAGGAGGGATGCGGGGTCGAATTCCGATGCCGCGTCCAGTGAGGTGAGCGCGGGAAGCTCGGAGAGCTCCCGCTGCGTGAGGATCTGGGCTGCTGCGGAGGACCGCAAGCGGTCCAGAACGAATGGCGACTACGAGTCGTCTTCTGAAGGGGAGCTGGCCCCGGCCCCTAAGATTTCCACCAGCAGGCGTGGTGGAATCAGGGGCAAGGGGAGGGGGCTCTCGGCTTCCGAGAGATCGGGGGTGGCCGGTCGCGGGCAGGCCCGTTCGGACTCCGATGCAAATGAGGTGGATGTAACTGGCAGCTCCGATGCGGAGCGTAAGGCCAGGTTTGTGAAGGAGGTGGAAGCTGCGATAAGGGTCGTGGCCTTGAAAAAGTTGACTTCAACAAAACTCGGGGCCATACCTGCGGCTTCCGCCTCCATCATGGCGGCAGTGGAGGCTAGCTATCCTCCACCAGGGGAGGTGGCCAAACTGCGGGCAGAGGTAGCCCGCCTGACGGCCGCCACGGAGCTTCTCCACGAGGAGAATCTGAAGCTCCGGGCAGACCTGGCCGGCCTGCGTGAGTCCGACTCTCGAGAGGTGCCCCAGCAGCAGCAGAACCAATCCATGCCTGTGGAGAACCAGGTTCTGCACCTGGTTCGGCAGGAGCTGGCTGCCTTCCAGGCGCGGTTTTCAGCCTTGGAGGGCATTGTCCTGCGCCCCCCTCTGGCGGCAAACAAGGCGGCCCTAGGCCCTAGGGCTAGCCCGGGCCCGAATGCAGCCCCGGGACCGAGGGTGGCCCCGGGCCCGAAGGCGGCTTCATATGCGGCAGCTACGGCTGCCGATCCTGGACCACGGCAGCCTGGCCAGCCCTCCGGCAGGGCTAGGCTGGCCCCTCCCCAAAAGTCGGCTCCACCGGTAGCGGCTAAGCAGGCGGCGGCCCAGAAAAAAGGGACCAAGGCAGCTGCCCAGGCGGCAAACGCGCCAGCGCCAGTGGCAAGTCGGCCACAGCCACCGCCACCACCCCCCCCGCCCGCCATGGCCGAAACCGAGTGGCAGGTGGTCGGGGAAAGGAGGAAGGGGAGGAAGGCCGCCAAAAAGGCCCAAAAGGAGGAGCGAAGGCGGCAGCACAAGGCGCGAAGCGTCGCGGCTCGACTCCGCGCCCCGAAGACCGCAGCTGTAGTGATCACGCTACAGCCGGAAGCGGAGAAGAGGGGCGTGTCCTACCGCGACGTGCTCGCGAAGGCGAAGGCAACGGTGGATCTTGGGGAGCTCGGGATCACCGGGGGACTCCGGCTCAAAGTCACCGCGACAGGGGCTCGAGCGCTGGAGATCCCGGGTGCAAATAGCGGCCCATCCGCTGACGCTCTGGCTGAAAAGCTCAGAGCGTCCCTAGATGCGGCCGAGGCCCGAGTGTCCAGACCCGTCAGATGCGCAGACCTGCGCATCCTGGGTCTGGATGACTCTGTGACCCAGGAGGAGGTGGTCGCCGCCGTCACCAGGACCGGTGGGTGTCCTGCCGAGCAGGTCAGGGCAGGCACCCTACATCCGGACCACACGGGTATGCGAACCGTTGTGGTAAGCTGCCCTGTGACAGCGGCAAGTAAAATCGTGGAGGCTGGAAGGCTCCTGGTGGGCTGGGTGGCAGCGCAGGTGAAGCTGCTGGAGCCCCGACCTCTGAGGTGTTACCGGTGTCTCGTGGGGCAGCACGTGAGTTGTCGGTGCTCCTCGGAGGTGGACCGCAGCGGCGACTGCTTCCGATGCGGTCAGCCCGGTCACATGGCCGCGGCTTGCTCCGCCACGCCGCACTGCACTGCATGTGCGGCGGCGGGCAAAGCGGCCGATCACCGGGCAGGGGGCAAGGCCTGCGCACCACCCAACAGGACCAGGGGCAGGGGCAAGGGAAGGCCTCCAGCCACCAGCTCCACCGTCGCCACCGCCGCAGCCGCCGCCACTGCCGCTGTCGCTGCCGCCACGTCTGCCGCCGCAACATCTGTTGCGGGGCCCTCACAGGGGGCCCAGGAGGGGGCTGAAATGGAGTGCCAATAATGGCCCCATTACGCCTTCTCCAGGCGAACATCAACCACTGCCGCTGTGCTCAGGATCTGTTGCTCCAGAGTATGGCGGAGTGGTTGATTAACGTCGCCGTGGTCGCTGAGCCGTACTTTGTCCCGCCCAGGGAAGACTGGGTGGAGGACCTGAGCGGCTCAGTGGTCATAATTTCGTCGGCCGCCGCCGGTACCCCGACCCTTGAGAGTGTCAGGAAGGGTCAGGGCTGCGTAGCAGCACGGTTCGGGGAGATCGTCGTGGCCGGAGTCTACTTCTCCCCGAGCCGAACTCTCGCCGAGTTCCACAACTCCCTCATGGAGTTGAGTGTCGTCATCCAAAGCTATTCCCTCCCCGTGCTTGTGCTCGGGGACTTCAATGCCAAAAACTTGGCCTGGGGTTCTCGTTGCACAGATGTGCGGGGTAGGATGGTGGAGGACTGGGCTCTGGAGGCGGGCCTGGTCGTCCTAAATCGGGGTTCTGTCCCCACGTGTGTGCGGATGCGGGGCGAGTCGGTGGTGGACATCTCGTTCGCTAGCCCCGCTCTGTCACCGCGTGTCGTTGACTGGCGCGTCATGGAGGGGGTGGGGACCTATTCCGACCACCGGTACATCCGGTTTGATGTCTCCGCCCAGGACTCAAGCGCGCCGGTCCTACAGGCCCCGAGTGGTCCGCGTTGGGCGCTGAAGCAGCTGGACCGGGAGCTCCTCCTGGAAGCCTCGATAGTGCAGGCCTGGGTGACATCACCGAACAGGCCTGCCGACATCAACAATGAGGCAGGGTGGTTCCAGGAGGCCATGTCCGACATTTGCGACGTGGCAATGCCCCGAGTTCGGCCAAGAAGCGCCCGGCGTCAGGTGTACTGGTGGTCGCGAGAGCTGACGTCTCTGCGCAAGGCGTGCGTAGCTGCGCGGCACCCGTACGCCAGGCATCGCAGGCTCCGCATCCGCCCTCCGGATGCGGCAGCCATTGAGGCGGAGCTGTACGAGGGATACAGAGCAGCGAAGACCGCCCTCCAGGAGGCTGTCCAGCGGGCCAGAGACCTGGGCCGCGAGGAGATGCTGGAGACTCTCGACAGAGATCCGTGGGGGCGCCCTTACAAGATGGTGCGGGACAAACTCCGCACCTGGGCCCCCCCGCTGACGCAGAGACTCCGCCCTCAGCTCGTGGAGGACGTGGTGAGCGCTCTGTTCCCTCTGCGAGGGGAACATCCTCCCCCGCCTATGGCTCCGCCGCTTGCGGTGCCGGAAGCGGACCACATCGAGGACGATGACGACATTCCGGAAGTGACCGGGGTAGACCTGAGAGCGGCGGTAGGCAGGCTTAAAGCCAAAAATACCGCCCCGGGACCCGATGGCTTGCCTGGCAAAGCCTGGGTCCTGGCCTCGGAGGCTCTCGGGCCCCGACTGGAAGGGCTCTTAAGCGCATGCTTGGAGAGAGGCCAGTTCCCGCTTCGTTGGAAGACGGGGAAGCTGGTCCTCATCCGGAAGCCGGGGCGCCCTGCGGACTCTCCGTCCGCATACCGGCCCATTGTGTTGCTCGACGAGGTGGGCAAGCTCTTCGAAAGAGTCATTGCTAACCGCCTCGCCGGGCACCTTGTGAGGATGGGGCCGGATCTGGCGGAACACCAGTTTGGTTTCCGCAGAGGGCGCTCGACGGTGGACGCCATCATGCGCGTGAGGGCTCTCACGACGGGGGATGCGGTGTCCAGGGGTGGGGTTGTCTTGGCGGTGTCTCTTGACATCGCCAACGCCTTCAACACCATGCCCTGGAGCTGCATTAGGGAGGCACTCCGGTATCACCGGGTGCCGACCTACCTTCGTCGTGTGGTCGGGGACTACCTGACGGACAGGGCCGTCATCTACCCCGGTCGCACCGGAGAATGGAATCGGCGAGAGGTGTCGTGCGGTGTCCCACAGGGATCGGTTCTGGGGCCGCCCTTGTGGAACATCGGCTACGACTGGGTGCTGCGCGCCAACCTCCCTAGCGGTGTCAGTGTAGTCTGCTACGCTGACGACACGCTGGTGCTGGCACAAGGGAGGTCGCACGAGGCGGCGGCCGAACTTATGACACGCGGGGTTGCGATAGTCGTGGAGAGAATCCGGCAACTGGGTCTCGAGGTGGCATTGCACAAGTCCGAGGCCATGTGCTTTCATGGGCCTCGGAATGCGCCACCGTCGGGATCCATACTGACGGTAGGAGGGGTTCCCATCGGCGTCGAGTCGACGCTGAAGTACCTAGGGCTTGTCCTCGACAGCCGGTGGAACTTCGTGGAGCGCTTCCGACGTTTGGCCCCCAAACTGGAACGGGCAGGGGCTGCGTTCAAGCGGCTCTTGCCCAACCTGGGGGGTCCAAACGCCTCCTGCCGGAGGCTCTACGCGGGGGTCGTGCGGTCCATGGCCCTTTACGGGGCCCCGGTGTGGGCGCGTTCTTTGAGGCGGCGAGCCGCCCATTACCTGAAAGCGCCCCAGAAGGTGGTAGCCGTAAGGCTGATCCGGGGGTACCGCACGATCTCCGGCGAGGCGGCGAGCCTCTTGGCCGGATTGCCGCCATGGGATCTGGAGGCGATAGTCCTCGCGTGCCTGCACGAATGGCGCGCGGAGGCACTACGCCGGGGGGAAACTCCGCTGCCGCGGCAAATTGTCGCTCAGCGGACAGACCTCCGGCGCGATCTCATGGCGACATGGAGAGAGCGACTGTCGCAACCCCGTGCAGGGCACGCCACAATAGTGGCGATAAGTCCCCTCTTTGAGGAGTGGCTAGAGAGGCGCCACGGCGCCCTCACCTTCCGCCTGACGCAGCTCCTCACCGGACATGGTTGTTTCGGGAGGTTCCTGCACCGAATCGGGCGGGAGGAAACGCCCGGGTGTCACCACTGCGAGGATCGGCCGGAGGACACGGTGGAGCACACTGTGGAGCTATGCCCCGCTTGGGCTGAGCACCGCCGTGTCCTCGTAGCGGCGATTGGCGGCGGCGACCTCTCGCGTCCGGCCCTGGTTCAATCCATGGTCCGGAGCGAGAGGGAATGGGAAGCCGTCGCCTCCTTCTGCGAAGCAGTCATGCTAGCGAAGGAGGTGGCGGAACGTGAGAGGGAGAGAACCTCACGTCCCAGCCGCCGCGGGAGACGCCCCGGGCGTCGGGGGGCAACCAGTGGCCCCCGGCCACCGTAGGCGCGGGCCTGTGGACGGTGAGTAATGAGCTAGCTCACCGTCCGTCCGTCTTATGACGACAGACCGTGCCGACGGCGCGTTCGTGTTCCACGCGCGCCTCAAGGAGATGTCAGCAAATCGGAAGGGGTCCGAGAGGGCCGATGCCTGCCAGGGCTGCGGGTTGTTCGAAAGAGATACCGTGCCCCTGGAACGCAAAGGGCTAAGAAGGAACATGGATGGGTTTTAGTCAGTCAAGTCTGACACTCCCTTCCAAAAACTATAACTATATCGTCGACCAATACATCATACAAAAAGTAGACGTAGAAAAGAAGAGGAGTCAGAAGTAAAGAAGAAGAAATATAACATGTTTTTTTCGCAAGGGGATCCTACAGTATGTGAACACCCTAAAACCATAAAATACTGTAAGACAACATATTTCGTTAAATGACCTTGGCTGGTTAAAAAAATAAAAAATAGCGCTTAACTACCTTAAACAGCTCCTGTACCGACCCTTAAAATTCCACCCAAATCCAACCCCACTTTCTAACACGAAACATAGAAAAAAATAGAAACATGTTCTAATACAATCCCTTTGCCACAATCACTGGTTAAGACATAGCCGGGGTTGTGAAACACGCCAGCCGAAGCGTTCAGACTCTCAGTAGTGAACGAGCCACGGTAACATTTGTGCAACTCCCGCGCACGCGACCTTCGCAACGGCCTTGGGTAAGTGGCGCAATTGAACTTGACCTTGGATAATTTTATTTTTTAATGATGAATAGATGGTTACTTTTGAAAGGCCATGACTTTTGTTTAGGGTTTTTTATGTGTGATTATTTTGTTTGAAAGGCTTTTGAGGTATGTTGTAAGTCCTATTAAATGAAAAATAGGAAAGGGTTAACTTTGAACTAGATTTTTATTTAAAATCAGTTGTATTTTGTAAACATATCTGTGGAAGTATTTAGTGTAGGGTTAGAAGAACCCTGCATTAAAAGAACATTATATTCAATGAATTGTGTTTTTATATTTTGTAAAGTTTAGTCTCAAGCGTGTATTGATATTTATCATGGTCATGTGTCGATTCTCGTACTTAATCTACACATTCGTGGGGTAGGTTAGCGTTTGATAGTTGCTAGTATTAGAATATTTACTTTCGCTTTTCACCTTGAGTTTTTCGTTGTTGCTGATTCCTCCGTTTGCACCAATGAAATTAATTAGAGAAATATTAACTCACCAAGCGATTACTTACTATCTGCCCCTCCTCATAAGAGCTCCTCGGTTTTAACGATTATATTTATGGCAGTTTCAAGAAAAAAAAATCTTACGTACTGTCTGTTCATACGACATATTTCGGGTTATATACATTTATAAAAATTGCTTTTTAAATTATTATTTTTTACTTTTTAACTGTAAATTTTTATTTTACTTGTTTTATTTCATTTTATTTATTATCATTATAGTCATCATAAAAAATAACTACTTACCAGCTAAGATTTATGTTATAATAATCGGGCAATTAATCAACACGTACAATGTTGTTTTATTGTATCAACATCATAAAACACAACTATATTTTATGTTTTTATTAGGTATGTGTTTTTTTTACACAACAATGTTTCACAATGCAAAGTTTTAAATTTAATATTAAGTAATTAGGATAATGATAGGTGCTATCAGACGTTTTTAATTCCTTTTTTAGTAATTGACGGTTATAATTATCTATTTAAACATACTCGTAGCAAGGTATCCAAAAATATCTCTATAATAATCTAGAATTTTCTTTACACGAATATGAATGTACTCGAAGACATATCATATCATGCGACGGCAGTGCTGAAGGTTGGGTAGACTTGGTGGGTCCGTAGTTAGACGTTTAACAGTAAAACAAGAAGAAAAAACTGATGACTTTGACTTTTTGTGAAAATATTGTGAGTTTTCAGTTGAGATAACTGTTACTTTATACAGAGAACAATATTAATTCTAACAAATTATTCTATGGGTTGAGTTGTTATTAGTTTAGTAACTAAAAGATTTTGTAGGAGCCTTAGAACCAAATAGTATAGACGGATAGTGCATTTAAAATATACAGAGAGAGATACAATTACATCAGTGTGATTTTATAATGAATCAAAATAGTTTTTGGTATTTTGACCATTAAAGTTCGATGTGTTGTCCAAAAAAAAGTAGTTAGTTCAGACTAGTTACAGTTAGTTAAAGACTTATTTGGTAGTTAGTTAAAGACTTATTTGAGGTCTGTTAGTACCAAGTAAAAAAAAACACGTTCTAGAATTAATAAGATTACAAGGTCATTTAGGAGTGTCGCGTCTAGTCGATTATGTTCATAGCGTGTTGTTAGTCAATTCGACGATTATAATCTAAGTTAAAAAAAACATGTCAACAGTGTGCGAAATCTCACGATATTGTACGAACCAGTAGTTAAGCGGATTATACAAAATTTTGAAGGCCATCTAACATAGTATCGTTAATTTCAATGACGTGAAATTTTATTTCTATTTTATGGCGATATTATTACCTACATTATATATACATTTACTTTATAGTCATTGAGACGAAATAAAAACAAAAAGTTATTGTTTAAATGATATGGTACCTTCGTCCTCATAAAACCACCAAACAAACATTTAAACTACACTTCTCACGAGTGTGTAAAATCCACGGATCATTCAAACTTGCTCTACTGTTCGCTACGCACTATTAGGGTCATAGCACAGCATAATGGTTGTGCAGCCTCAATTACGGCTAAATTAATGAGTTCTCGTCACCAACATAAACAATGTGCCAATGACACGTGTCTCTTTGTTATACATACCTACCTATATTGTCTCAGTCAGTTATTTTACTCGGTTCCATTATGGACACCACGAGTGAAAGAAAATCATTCGTTTGGGAGTTGACTTGAATAGATTTTGTCAATTGAAACTCACGTCAAAATACTGCACCCCCTACATCATTGAAAGACAGGGCTGTTTGGTATTGCTATATAGTATTTATCAGTAATATAAAAATCGTAAAAATAAATAGTAGGTACGTCGCTGTTATTATCTTCCGAAACTTTTGTAATCTTACAAGAAACAATTAATTCAACCTTAACGTTTTCTTCGTTCAAAGGAAAAAGTAATTTTAATTAGAAACCAAGTCATGCTTAATCTTTTTAAACAAAAACAATACACACGAAACTTTATTAGATTAGATTATTAATAGAGCAATTCATCATCATCCCCCCCTATAATGTTCCCACTGCTGGGACACAGGCCTCCTCTCTATGAGAGGGAGTGGGCTGTTATCCACCACGCGGGCCCAGTGCGGGTTGGTAGTTGTCGCGTTACTTCGAATTTTTAGTTCTAGGACATACCGGTTTCCTCACGATGTTTTCCTTCACCGTTTTGAGGGCAGCGGTGATGAAATTAATTACACAAAGTAATGCGCCTGCCTGGGTTAGAACCCACGGCTTACTACTCGTAAGTCGGGGCTGCCACCACTGGGTCACCGCTGCTCTCGCATCATTATGTATGTACCGATAAACATATACGTACTTAGATTGTCTGAGATAAACTAGCAACCAATCAATAATTAAAATAAGTAATTAATTGCTGATAATTTCTATCTAATGAATGTGCATTTTGCAATTACAAATGTAACCATTTCGTTACTAAAAATAATTTACAATCTTTCTTATTATCACAATGTTTCCTTTGTGTTCCTCAGACAAAAAAAAACAGACTACAAACTTGACTGACGAAATTGAAATCGCTTCCATTGCTCGAATTTCAGGCACATTCTAACATCTAGCAAATGTTACTTTAAAAAATGTTACAAAATGATTACTTTGTGATAGATTTGCAACAGTTTGCATCAGTTTTTGTCTCCGTTGTTACTTAGTTACTTTTTTTTCCTTTTCGTTACCATTTGGCGCAGTGGCGTAGCTGCTCAGTCTATATAAGTGTCACAGTTCGTAGTTAAAGCTGTAAATCAGTTAAAAGTAGTTTTGTCTGATTTACAACTAAGTATGACTGATAACTATTAATTAAAATATCAACATTTCCTTATACTAGGATTCTTTTTGATAACCATTATAAATACATACACATAGCAAACTTTAGTTCATTATTTTTTATAGTTTCAACCAAGATGTTCCGTAGTTAGTTCCGTTAGATTTTGATTTTAACTGATTATTTGTTTTGACTGTTACATGTATACAATTCCATCAGTCTGCGGTTACCTTTTTGGTCACAATAGAACTCTGTTTTGTTTTTTAGATTTATGATGCATAAGTTATGCAAACAGTTTTTATGTATGAGTTAGTAACAAAACTGGCGGATGGCCTATCTGATAATATTATTATTATCTAAGTGCTCATCTACTCGGGCGATTGTGTCATTTTTATATGAGTGTAGACATACTACCTCTATGGTGCGGAGACATGGACATTGCGAATGCAGGTCCGACGCAAGATTGACGCCCTGGAGATGTGGTGTTGGAGACGCATGCTCAGGATAAGCTGGACCGCTCGTCGGACTAAAACGTGTCAATACTCAAAGAAATTAAACAGAGACTGTCGTCGCTTGTGCAATTACGAATCCTCAGTTACTTTGGACACGTTACCCGTAATTAATATTCGATGGTGCGTTTGGTGATTCAGGGTAGAGTCGAAGGCATGAGGCCACGTGGTCGATCACCAACCCGATGGACAGACTCCATCAAATCTGTCACCAAGTTCCCTGTGGCAGAATATGCTCGCCATGTGGCCCATAGAGACCGGTGGAAAAACATCGCGAAGGCAGCGACCGCAGTAGTGGGCGACCCTCCATGACCACTACCACTCTGTCAAGAGTGAACGACTAAGAAGAAGAAGACATATTATATATGTTTTAAAATAAAATCCCTTTTCGTGTTTGAATGTAGGTAACCATGATGTTCTTCGAAACTGCACACCAGATTGTCATATAGTTTTCACCATTATTTAGAGAATTTATTTCGAAAAATTAATGTGTTTACATTATTTTATTAATAAAATACTTGATCACCACCGTCATAAAAAACGTGAGAAGCAGGGGCGGGTTGATAGTTAATCATACATAAAGTGCAAGTTTAATGCAGTTAAGATCGTTATCATAATTTAAACCAACCATATCAAAAGCAAGAGCCGTTGCACTTGTGTTTAATATTTCTGCTGATTGGTTTTGACACTATCAGATAACAATGTAATTGGCTATCATAATTATCCACCACCAGAAAATTATTGCATTATAAATATGTAATAATTTTTCACATGATAAATTAAATTTAAGTGTGTAATAATGATAAAGAAATATTTTTATTCCTGCACACAAAATTAAAATATATACACACAAATTGTAATATAATATAGCTAACGTACGACTTAATTGGGTTTTCTTACAGTAAACTTTTGTTTAATTGCGAGATTTGAAAAACAAGATATACTTTTGTGGATCTGACGGACTCTGGATTGGACCCCGACATATTTGGATAAAAGCTACGCAGATGATGATGATTGGCTTCAAAATGAATAAGATAGCATTATGTTTTTCAAAGCATTTCATGTTTTTCAAAGCATTTCATGTTTAAACATGAAATGCTTTGAAAAACATAATGCTATCTTATTCATTTTGAAGCCAATCATCATCATCTGTGTAGCTTTTATCCAAATATGTCGGGGTCCAATCCAGAGTCCGTCAGATCCACAAAAGTATATCTTGTTTTTTACTTTATCAAAATCACCTAACCGTTTATAATGTTGCAAATAATTGCAAATTTTTCGCGGTCGTATTTTGTAACCTCTTACCTCTGTAACGTTACGTAACGCGTTGCGTTTCAGTAACATTTTGGTGAGTTAGTGCTAACGCGGACTTGCCGGTCGCAAGTGATAATTAGGGGCGTGTTTCTATGCTTAGTAAACAAATATTAACATGTGTATTGAAAAAGTTTGCAAGTGTTGAAATTGTGTTAAATTCGTGTAAGTAATGTTTATTTATTTTGTTAAAAATTTTCAAGGTTGCAGATTTTTTCTATAATTTGAATAACTTGTTCATAGTATTCTTCACACATAGCAGTTATAGCTAAATAAAGTCTCTTCAATGTGTATATTATGTGTTGAGAGCAGCGGTGGCCCAGTGGTGGCAGCCCCGACTTATGAACAGTAGGCCGTGGTTTTGAGTCCAGGCAGGCGTATTACTTTGTGTAATTTATTTCATCACCGCTGCTCTCAAAAACGGTGAAGGAAAACATAGTGAGGAAACCGGCATGTCCTAGAACAAAAAATTCGAAGACATATGACATCTACCAACCCGCACTGGGCTCGCCTGGTGGATTACAGCCCACTCTCTCTCATAGAGAAGAGGCCTGTGTCCCAGCAGTGGGAACATTATAGGCTGATGATGATGAATGTGTAATAGTAAAAAGCTGAAGAGCTAATCTCGGGAACTACGGATTTGAATTGAAAAAATAATGTAGTGTCGGATAGAACATTTATCGAGAAAGGTATAGGCTATATAACATCACGCTAAGCCCAATAGGTGCGGAGCATTAATGAAAAATGATGTAAAATCGGGGAAAATGTGGTGCAGGCGAAGTTGCGCGGATCAGCTAGTTTACCATGGACAGACACATCTGCCTAACCTTTCTACTAAACGGGTGTCATAATATGTGATTTTATTCCAAATTATACAAACATGTGTGAGGAAATATCTTCTGAAATACATATTAGGAATATTTTTCAATCATATGCTATTCCGAGTTTTACAGTAAAAGTAGGATTAAATCAGTAATCAAACTACCTCAAAAATGCCGAACTGAAAGTTACAAGAAACAATAGGCCATTTCTTTGCCAATACTACTTCATAAATACTTAGTACCCAAGTGTTAAACCAAAGTTACTAGTTGCAACCTAAAAGTGATAATAGGGGCAGCATTCCACTGTTAGCTGTTTAAATATTGCAATTATCTTGGTTTAGAACTTAAGACATTGTTTTAGTTTGTCGAAACTTCACTCAATAACTTCTAAAATTAGCCATTATTATCAACATCACGAAAGCTCGTTAATACTATACGGTTTAGATATTTCCTAACTGGACGCACTCGTAGTGGAAATACTATAAAATTAATCCTACCTACCTCCTACCCTACCCAACCTACCCTACTTTATCTAACTACCCTATACTACCCTACATACCTACCTACCTACCCTACCTTACCTACCTACCTACATATCCTACCCTCCCCTTCCTACCTACCTACTCTACCTTACCTACCTACATATTCTACCCTCCCCTTCCTACCTACCTACCCTACCCTACCCTACTTACCTTTTAATCGAGTCAAACAATAGATAAATCGGTCCAACCGTTCTCGAGTTTTAATAAGACTAACAAACGTCACTTCATTTTTATGAATATATAGAAGTCATCTCGTAAAAACCATAACATTCTATTACCAATGAGGTAACTAGACCCTATGAAGGTAAACTCTATAAAATGTTATTAACCTTATGGCATTGAAAATAGGATCGTTTATTAATAGAAAAATTGTTCACATCTATTTCCATAACGGCTTTTTGGCGCGTCCTTGCCCTATTCGGTAATCAAAAGTGGTACTTAAGTGACTCTATTGCCGTGATAACCAATAAATCATTTTTTTTATTTTTAATCTGTTTGCGCTATTTTGGTTTTCAAACCGCAACTAAACTGGTTTTTGTCTCGACGGACCAGACGATATTAGGAAATATTACGAGATGTAGATAGATAAACGGTTTAATATTAACGAAACACCATTAAATATTACTTTAATAGATGGTTAATCAGAAATGCTTTTTAAATAGGCACAATGTTTTAAGTGCGTTACACTGACTCCTAACATAAAACGAGATTTTTCACTCCAAAAATAATAGTCGTTTCTCAGCAATATTTTTTGCGTAGACTTACTTAACTTGGGTTGTGTGTTGTTTCATCGCTAATGGTTTCATCGAATTTCGTTTCACATAAATTGTTTCTCATATTATCATTTCATAGAATAATCAACACGCAGAAAACTTACTTTGAAGAAATTTAAATCATCGATTTAACAAAAAAACATTAAACTTTAATTGAAACAATCAAATAAAGTTTAATGTTAATGAATTAATTGTCATTTCAAAGAATAAGAAATCAAATATTCATATATTATACACATATTGTTTGTTTCATATAAAACTTATTACCAAGAATAAATTATATCGAGTAAGTTTCTAAAATACATACTTTTTAAAATACATACCCTTCTGTAAACTTACAACACCGCGTTCACAAAAATAATGCGGGTAAATTCAGCAGGAAAATCAATCTTGTTATTCTCAATAATTGTCTCCATGCCTGTTCTATGCAGCATGCAAGCAAGAATTCAACATGCAGCCTGCAAGCAAACATGCTGCATTTAAGCGAAAATGCAAACCCCCTGCTCCTCAGCTTGCGGGATCCCTCGCCCCTCCGCGGGCTTAAATTACACTCTAGGGGTAGGGCAGACAAGACTAAGTATGTGAAGTCGGTTTTGCAGCAATTCGTTTCTGCCACTAAATTTTGTAGCACAACATGTTGACTTTTAAAGACAATATTTTAATTTTAACTTAAAAAATTCATTGAAATAAAATACATAAAATATACATCGAACAAACAATATCCGTTAAAGAAATAATTCTACTGTTCGTTAAGTTGGTAAAATAACAAAATGTGATTATAAAATTCATTGAATTGTGTTTATGTAAAATATGTTTCATTCAAGTACCTAAATAATAGTTGAAACAAAAATATTCTAAATAAAAATACGTGGACCAAATATTATGTGAAACATTTTCTGGGAAACGAAATTCTGTGTAATTTCTGTCTACGAAACAAGGTACCTGCTCCTTTATTGTCAGTTAAATAGAAATTAAAAATTTACATTGAGGGAGTACCCCAGGGGTAAAAAAATGTGAAAGATATAAGCTATATGTATACTTTTTTTATTTTTTTTCTGTCTTTAGTGTTAAATATTGTTAGAAAAATCTATTGTCCAAGTAGTTTTTATAAGACACATGTCGCCTGTGATACAAGTTTAACCTAGTACAGGCATTTAAATTTATTATATCTTTAGTATTTCTAAGATTTATATTGTATTAATTGTGCCAATTCTAATTTTTTATAAATATATTATAAATTAGAATAAATTATTTTCAATTTAATAATAATGGTGTGAGTTTTTAGCAGCCCCATTTGGCAAAACAGTAAGGTTGCTATTGTAGCCTAATTATAAATGCATGGATGTTTTAGAACGATAGCCTATGGAATCATTATATAGACCGGGTTTATAATACCTAAGCTAAAAATTTAGTTATGTAGAACTTATATTTTTAATTATCATAAAGTTTAATCTCTTACCTTTCAGTTTCATCTTTCAGTTTTATCTTTCCTTTTTGGGGGAGGCCTATGTCCAGCAGTGGACGTCTTTGTGCTCTCTCGTCTTACACTGGCAAAAGCCAGTTAAAGTTAAATTTGCGAAATACAATGTCTATAAAAAATACATAATTTTTATGTCTCGGTGGTCTAGAGGTTGCAAACGCGACTGCAGAACATGAGGTCCTGGGTCGATTCCCGGGTTGGGCAAAGTATTTATGGGGTTTTCCATCAGAAATAGAGCGCAGCCACTGAGTCTGGATGTGAGCCCAAAATAGGAGCGCCCCCTATTACATGGGATTTAAACATAACTGGAACATAACGAAATATGATTGTACTTGTTACAAGACGTCATGATTTTGTTATGTGATAACTTATTTACCTTCCAACAAACACAAAATCAGCAGATTTACTATAATGTAGCAAACGTAGTAGCTAACCTTGTACGGAATAAAGAAACCGAGTGAATTTAAAATTCAAAATTCAAATTCATTTATTTGCTAATATGGGTAATTACATAAAGTTGTTAAAATAAAACATAGTTCAACCATATTACGCCTTGAGGCATGCAAATCTCAAGTTTTGAGTCCTGTACGACAACATTATTATACAATTAATTGCAACAATCATTTATAATTAATAACATAATTTTGGTAATTTCAACGTGGCAAATAATAATGAAATATAAGCAATTAATAAAGTCACTAGAATAATTAAAATGTAAAATGTCATGTATTAATTAATGAGAAATGTCAAAATAAATTTGTAAATAATTGTTAAAATAATACTAATAGATAAAATTAATCATTATATATAGTGCTTTAATCACATGTCATATCCACATCAATAATTATTTCCGAGAACAAAATGTCCTTACATCCTCTATTAAATAATCCTGAATACTATAATAACATTTAAATAGCAAGAACTTTTTTAATTTCTTTTTAAATTCATCGTTGGAAATGGTTTCTAGTATAGACTTTGGTAAATGATTGTATACACGCGGCGCCATACTGAAAATGCTTTTGGTATATAAGGCCGTCTTGCTAGATTTGCAACAAATTTTATCACTATGCCGCTTACTTCTATACCTATCAAAAAGATTTTTGTTAGTTCTTGCGAAGCTAGCAATCTCATAAATGTATGTGTATTTAGAAAGGACAATGGCTAATTTCAGTGCATTTGAAAATGTGTGCGTCAGTCAATGAACTTTTTTTGTGTTCAAATTGATAAAAGTTCTTTTTTCATGAATTTGGTTATTTATTTTGGGACTATTATTTTAGTATCATTACGGGAGGGAGAGAGATGGAGATTTTTGTTATTCAATGAGTAAACTACGCGATAATTATTCATGAAAATCACCTCTTATGCAATTTTTCTTTGGCCTGCGCTCGTCGCAACCAGGAAAGAATCATATTGACATTTAAAAAAACGTATCTATTCGCTGCATCACTTTCACTAGGATTACAAAATTCAAAATGATAAAATATTTCGAACTGGTCTGGTGAATGCAACGAAACTATCGCGCCATAGTCTGTTGCACAATGTCTGCACCAAAATAGCTGTCTGGTGCATTAATTATCTAATCTGAAATTGAATTGACGACACGGTTGGCGCAGCGTCTGCGTGATCGGCTGCTAAGCTTCGTGTCGCGGGTCCAATTCCCACACAGTCCCACAACTTAATATTTATATGACCTACAAGTAATCGTTCCGGGTTTGGCTGTTTGTGTATGTGAGTTTGTGAGTAAATGTTTGTAAACGCACTCACGATACAGGAAAAAATCCTAGTGTAGGGCAAACTATTTTTGAACAAACAAAAGCTTGTAAAAAAAAAACACAAATCAGGTTACTTAGTAACTGGGTCAAAATAATCGGTCACTCCCTGTGCAATATTGAAATTCAGCTGCATCAGCTGCAACAATATAGGCTGGGAAAAGTTAGACAAACAAAAAAAAGGTTAGACAAACAGTAAAATTAAACTAAAAAGTAAAATTACAGTAATACATGATCTACAATGAGCTCGTGGCTAAATAGTAACAGCCGCTTGGATCGATCTTAAGATTAACCCACGCGTGGATGGGTGACCACCCATTACATACCGAAATTCCTCCATGCCTCGGAAAGCACTTTAACCCGTTGTTCCCCGCTGTCATTTGTAGATGTATGACAGTCTTTACAGTTAGTCAGTGGCCCGAAATTCTGACAACCAGTCTTAACATGGGGTATCGTATCATCCGGTTAGACTGGAAGCCGAACCCAACATAATTGGGATAAGGCTAGGTAGATGCTTATCTTCCTGCCGTTTTCTTATGTTACTTGGAGTCGGCGCATCATGTGTTTTCCTTCTATTATGCCCAGAGTGGCGCCTGTTACAGAAAAAAATCTGTCTGTCTTGGTATCGACATGTGATGAAGAGGGATGGAACAAATGTGACTAAAAGAGTGATGAATCTAAATGTGGATGGATGGAGAGGGAGCGGAAGACCATAGAAACTATGGATTGTGTGAAAAATGATATGAAGGAAAAAGGAGTAAATGATAGCATGACAAATGACAGAGGATAATGGACGAAAGCGACGTGTTGCGCCAACCCTAAATAAAAAGGAACAAGAGCAGGAAGATGATGATGCCCTGTCAACAGTTACGCTATCACATCCAATTCGTTCGTATTATGTCGGTCCGTAATTTACATTCAATCTATTTTTTCTGTGACCTCCCTCTCTTTTTGTGCCAATCATATAATTAGCTAAGTTCAGTTTTAATGAATATTAATAGATGAAATATTTCCGAACATCTAGAATAAAGAAACGCAATTTAAAAAAAAATGAGTTCAATGTTTATGCAATTGCATTGAATTTCTGACTTTACATAATATTTTAATTTGGAAGTTCATCATCTTAACATAATTTATGAGTTATAACAGTTTCAAATTAAGTTTATTGGAATGAAGATTTCTAATGATTTGCAAAGACTGTTTCTTCTCAAAGTTCTCAGGTACGGAACGCCGGTAAAAGGCTAGGCAGATGATGACATGATGTTTACTCAATAATACATGCCGTACCGCTAAGCCCTGCCTACAATTAGCGTGGGAATCCTAAAGGAAATTTACTTCATCGTTCAAATTCCATAGTAGTTTGTACAACAGATGACTAAGGACTGCGATACGCAAGGACTGGGTAGGCGCATTGGCAAAAATTGCATCACAATAAAAACAACTTAAATGTATACGGATCACATTCAGGAGTAATGTCTTACGATGCGAAACATAACCCTGCCACACAATACTCTACTTTATTTTCTAGTAACAAAGAAAGAGGTATTTGTTTGAAGTTTGTTTGTACAGGGTAATCTTCGAAATCACTAGTGCCAACTCGCGCGCGCTCGCGAGATTCGCGCTCGCCAGTTGACGATTAAGTCCTGTTCCGATTTCGAAAATTCTTTCACTAACGGGAAGCTACATTATCCCCAAGTGTAATGAGCTACTATTAATAATTTTCCCGTGCGTTAATTTCTGTACATAATGGGAGCGAAGCCGCGAACAAAACTTAGTGCTTACGAAGTTTTGCTCGCGGCTTCGCTACAAACTTCGCTACAGTGTGTTTTATTTATTTATACAAATATTTACTTGCTACATTACAGTTTGCACCAAAGCGTGCAACAACATAAGATTAATTGAAGAAATTAACGCAATAATTAAGCATAGCTTTATTGCTGCTCGTGAACACATCGAGACATCGACATCGTTTTTGAGTTTGTTAACCTCTAACAGTTAATTTATCAAAAGGTCCGGGACGAGATGAAGTATTATTGGTAATGTTTTTAACCCCCGACCAAAAAAGAGGGATGTTATAAGTTTGACGTGAGTATCTGTATGTCTGGCTGTGGCATCGTAGCTCCTTAACGGATGAACCGATTTTGATAAAATTGGTTTCGTTTGAAAGGTATTTTAATCGAGAGTGTTCTTACTTATGTTTCAAAAAAATCTGCTCAGTCGTTTGAAGATCATCACCTTTTTTCTAGTTGTTGAAGGGATTTAAACAACTTCCACAGGTCTACGATTTGAAATCTTGTCACTTGTCACCATGGGAAATGCTGAGGGGGGGGGGGGGGCTGAACGCCCCCTTTCCCGTAAATTATCGTTTTTTTTCTGAATATGTAACTTTCGTTGTTTTCGTTAATTAGCGAGAAGAGGCACAACACCGAGAAAATTGGAAGGAATGGGGGAAGCCTATGCCCAGGAGTGGGACATTCAAGGCTAAGAAAAAATTATAATAGGTCTTTACCTATGAAATTGCCGTATTGCAGTACAGACTTTTTCAAACAAAAAAAAGTTTTGATTGGCTATGAGTTCTAAATTCAAATTAATTTTGTTTTAAAAATATGACATTCTATTTACAAAATCAGTCTTTTGTTTATTGATTAGCGTTGTATTTTCATTACATTTCAACATTTTTCCTCATAATGGATACTTTGAAATTTCGTGTAATTATGGAATATGAGTTCCGTCGTGGCACCAACGCGGCACAAACGACCCGTAACATCAACGACGTTTACGGAGAGAACTGTACAAACGAACGCACAACCCGTTATTGGTTTGCTCGGTTCCGTTCTGGGAATTTTGACTTGAAAAATGAACCTCGTGGTCGTCCGGAAACTTTGGTCAACAATGATGAATTAAAGGTGATTGTTGAAGCTGATGAAACTCAATCTACAGCTGAGCTGGCAGCAGCTTTTGATGTTAGCATTAAAACAATATTGGTCCATTTGCGACAGATTGGCAAGATAAAAAAGCTTGATAGATGGGTGCCCCACGAACTTAACGATCGCCAGCGCAACGTACGCGTCGAGACTCGCCTTGCGCTGCTTAACAGGCACAGAAATGAAGGAATTTTGAACCGAATTGTTACGTGCGACGAAAAATGGATTCTTTTTGACAATCGAAAGCGCTCAGCAAGTTGGTTAGATCCTGGTTCGGTACCAAAGCAATGTGCAAAACGAAAAATGACCCCTAGAAAGGTGATGGTCACAATTTGGAGGTCTAGTGCTGGTGTGATTCATCATAGCTTTTTACAAAACGGCGAGAGCATTACTGCAGATGTGTACATTGAAGAACTGACCACAATGATGGCGAAACTCGCACGTCTGCAACCAGCTTTGGTCAATCGGTCGTCTCCACTGCTACTTCACGACAACGCGCGGCCCCATACCTCACAACAGACCGTCTCTAAGCTGCATGAGTTGGGTTTGGAAGCTCTCTCTCATCCGCCATACTCACCAGATCTTGCGCCTTCCGACCATTACTTTTTCCAAAATTTGGACAACTTTTTAGCGGGAAAAAAATTCAATTCCCGAGAGGCAGTACAAAACGCCTTTGAAGAGTTTGTTGTCTCCCGTCCAGCTGATTTTTTCAAGAAGGGCATCCATAAACTGCCACAGCGTTGGCAAAGATGCATTGATTGCAGGGGTGATTACTTTGAATAAAAGAAATAAATAAGTTCGAAAAAAAAAATACTTTAACTTTTTTCAAACAAAACGGCAATTTCATAGGTAAAGACCTAATATAAGTTTAAAAAGAGTGAAAAGAAATTAAATTTCAAATTTCAAAAACTCCTGACACTAAAAACCTTTAAAAATCCAAGAATAAATTAATCCAGGCGTCATAGCGTCGGGGGACCGCTAAGAAGACCGCTTAGAGTACAGATCAAAGCGGACCCCCGACGCTACGACGCTTGGATTAATTTATTTTTGGCTTTTTAGAGGTTTTTTGTGTCGGGGGTTTTTTTCTATTTTCCTGTTTCTTTCTCTATCTTTTTCAGCCTTTTTCTCGTTTGTAGGTGTGTATGAGTGTGTGTCTGTGTGGTATGATTCACTTATAGTCCAGTCTTTTAGGTGGTATTTTTTTTTCTTGTTTTCAAAATATGGTAAGACGTTCTCTTGGAAAATATGACACTATAGACAATCTGTAGGTACAGCTAGTCATAATACAATATCAGATATATGTATGTGCCTTTACATACACTACGCATGCATTAGCTGGTTTACAGAGACGCGAAAGTACAAACTCACGTCTTGTTTGCTTTAAAAGAAATCCGGCCAAGTGCGAGTCGGACTCGCGCACTGAGGGTTCCGTACAAAAATTATTAAAAATATTTTTCGCAATTTTTCCTTTATCTGTGCTTTAAGGCGTTATTTCGTACTAAATTTCAAGATTCTGAGTTCACGAGAAGTACCTTGTAGGTTTTGATTCCCTTGCGAGTGTCAAATTTGCGGAAACTTGCAGCATAAACGGCTGCATCTTTTGATTGCGTTGGCTTAGAAATTTATTTTTTTCACAGCTTCAAGGGACAGTAGAGCGTTCCTGAGAAAAAAGGTCTAGACAGACAGACGGACGGACGGACGGACAACAAAGTGATCCTATAAGGGTTCCGTTTTTTCCTTTCGAGATACGGAACCCTAAAAATGTCTGGGCAGTAGTTACAGTCAACTGTAAATCAATGACAACAATATGGAATTGGTTGCTTTTATGTCTTAGCAATAAGGGTGATTTTGGTAGAATATATGAACTAGATTGAAACGATACGAACTATTATCTAAACGACTTTCAAAAAAATATCCTACACTATGGACATAGTGCACATAGTTCTACTAAAAATCTAGTCAGCTAAGAACGGGTCCACACGAACAGATATCCGGTCTAACGGCCGATTATGTGTCGCAAGCCTGCAGACACTTGTCACTTGGCTAATATTGAAGGTTAGACTCACGATGTTTCACTTGTGTTGTAATGTGATAATTATTAGAATGTGGAATCATTTAATGAAAACATAAAATTTTTGACTCGCATTGCACGTCCGTTCGTAAGTCTTCTCTTAAATGTTATTTCCAGAAAGCCAAAGCAAAGCAAAGTTCTTCAGAGTGAACTTCCTCCGAAACTTAGCTACGATGTGACTCCGTCTGCCTAGCCTTTGCACAACTTGGGGTTGGCTTCCAGTCTAACTTGATGCTGCTAAAAACCAGTATTTTACATGAAGCGACTGCCTATCTGACTTCCACTACCCAGTTAGTACTGGCTATGATGAGTAACTCTACGATAATATTATCTAATTAAAAAATAAATCAGTGGTCTATCTTTACTCGTATTGCTTCGTCCACTTTCATATCCTGCCCCCGTATTCACAAAAGCTTCAATTCGATGTCGATCGACAAGTCGTATTTCTATCTTTTTTGGCATTACGAAAGCGAGCGAGATAGACATAATAATATGACTTGTCGATCGACATCGAATCGAAGCGTTTGTGAATACGGGGTCTTGTCTTACACGCACACCAGTTGCGAACACTAAAGTACTGAAAACTTTACATATTGTAAAATCATAAAGAAAATGTGCCGTTAATCTTCAGTGTCCAATTATGAAAGCGTGTGTCTTAAAAACATCAAAACACAATTTTATAAGTACCTACCTACTACAGGTTCTTCAACAATGACCCTTATCAATTAGGTTTATTTAATTGCATTTCATCAATAGTCGTGGGTTAAGACACGCGTTTGTGACCGTCATGTCGAAAACGATTAGGTAGTTACTACAAAATATGCAGTTACTTCTAAAATTATCATATTTTCGAAATTTCTACTGTCTCATTTCCTAAAAAACTACAACATCTCAAAAACCTTGAGTTAATTTGAGCATCGTTTTTCTTTTCTATATTTGGATCTGTATTAATTATATAGTTGCATGTTTATGGTTTGGCCGTAATCATTTTGTTCTTTTCAAAAAACTTTTTTGCAATCGAACAGAAAGAATTTATTTTACAAATTTAGTGATCATTTATTCAAATTAACACGTACTTTTTTACATTTTCAATTTTAAAATATTAAAAAACGAAACAAAAATTTATAAAAATAGTGATCTTCCGGTGTCTGGATCAGGGTCCAAGCTACCGGTGCGGTGGTTAGGGCTGCAGAAACATGAACCTCCTCACAATGCGTGCCGTATCGAGAAGTACTGCTTTCTGAATCAGGGCCTTGATCCAATCGCTCAGTGAGAGCCTCGAAAAATGGTCGTCGAGTCTCTTGGTTATATAATTTTATTTATTATTCCCACCACCAGTCTGTGGAATTCAGCGCCGGCTTCTCTGCTTCCCGATCATTATAATCTAGATGGCTTCAAAGTTCGAGTGAATCGGTTTCTTCTAGGCAAGCGTGTACTACCCGAGGCCGCATCATCGCTTCACATCAGGTGAGTTTCGGCCAAACGCAAGCCTACTCAGCATTAAAAAACCGGTCAAGTGCGTGTCGGGCCACGCGCAGTGTAGGGTTCCGTAGTTTTTATAACAGCCAAGTGCGGGTCGTATTCGCTGACTGATTCGTACCATGCTCTAACTAAAAGCCAAATATGACTACCTACCTAATTTGACTTCCTCTATACAAACAACAACAACAACTGTCTTTTTATAAAACACATTTTGGAATGAAACAGCGCGATACAACTGACGCTTAGTGCGCTATCGACATTTCTATGGAGTTGTTCGAAATTTTCGAGTCAAATACAATTGGTTGACTATTACTCGTAAATTTGTAAAGCATACTTAAGTGTGATAGATTTCCTTTAAACTTCCTTATATATAAGTACTACTGCCGTGACATTTGTATTTCTAACTACAACCGTTTAGTCTGTAGAGGGGGGGGGGACACTTGACCCTAACGAAAATTGCTACTTTAAAGCTTGATAAGTCACGAACGGTTTACTAAATCAAAAAATGGTTCGCAAACCCCTAATATTTTTGAAAGACCTATCCAACCATATCCCACACTAAGGGAAGGACGAAAAAAATAATTATTATCCCCACTTTACATGTAGGGGAGGTACCCTAATAAATTATATTTTTGAAAATTTTATATTACCTCTTTTTCGGCGTCATTATCGTGTATTCCAAATTACAACTTTCCTTTCTAGTACCAATAGTTTTTGAGCTAAACCGCGGACAGACAGACAGACAGACGGACATGGCGAAACTATAAGGGTTTTTTTTTTATTATCTATAGGCCCGCGCTTGACCACTATCTCACCTGATGGTAAGCGATGATGTGGTCGACGGTGAAGCACGCTTGCCTAGAAGAAACCTATTCACTCTTGACTTAAAGACCCCTTGATTGTAGCTATCGGGAAACACAGACTCCGGCAGGGAATTCCAGTCCTTAGCGGTACGCATTATAAAAGTATTCCCAAAACGCTTAGTGCGTATTTGTGGGATGTCCACCAAGTACCGATGGCGCATCGCCGTACGTCTGGTAGTCCGATGATGAAACGGGCTAGCCGGAATCAGATCATGCAATTCCATCGCACACTCCCCGAAATGTAACCGATAAAAAACCGATAAGCTGGCAACTCGGCGACGATGTTCAAGGCTTTGGAACTTAGACTTGACCAGTGCCTCATTGGTTCCTTGTTGACTACGGAACCCTAAAAACTCCAAACAAAGGATGTCGCCAAAGCTTCTTTAAGTTGAAAACACTACACCTTCTCTCACTTTACATCAGAAACCACTACTAAAACATCAAAACTTACTATGTCATAATTTTTTCGCAAGAAAGACCAACGCATTGAAGCAGACCTGCAATATTTGGTCGTTCTGACCTTGGACCAAAGGGCGGGGTCAATGTTGAAAATTGCGCACTCTTCTAAAAATAAATGTTTATTCGTGTACTTATGATTTATAGTCTTCTCGCGTGATGATTATTTGGAAAGGTGACTCGGTAATTGAATTGAGATGCATTGATCAGAATCGGGCGTTATTTGGGGTTATAGTTTATGAAGATTGCATTGATCCCTCTTTAACTGTGTTTATTATGTTTCCCCTTAAAGAATTTCTCTGTAGAAGTTCGGAGTCTGTTCTAGTGCCCGGTTGATGGAAATAGGCTCGCCCCCTATTTAATGGGATTTAAATGTAACTGTCAATGTGGGTGAGCACAGTAAAAGTAAACCTCTGCTTAACCCTTCAAACAAAACAACAGGTTGCAGGTTGAATCGGGTATAGTACGTATTCGTCACAACGTAAACTCGCCACATTTTTGTAAACTTCATACACTGAAAGTAAATTCGCCACATGCAATTCCATAGGTTCTTTTTTTTGTTTTTTTTTTTTTATTAAATGTCAGCGAAGTTAGTGCTCTGTATGGTGTAGGATGTAAAGAATAGCATCATCCCATGTCTTCCCGTGGGTGTCGTAAGAGGCGACTAAGGGATTTGCCAGAGAATGGTCAGCAGCGTTCTCTGTGCTTTTGTAACAACCGTACTGCGATCGCCAACCCGCCTGCCAAGCGTGGCGATTATGGCAAAGCCCCCCAAAATGTCAATTTAACTTGGGGGAGGCCTATGTCCAGCAGTGGATGTCTTTTGGGCTGAAATGATGATGATGAATGATGAAGTTAGTGCCTACTGCCGTTGGTAATTAGCGTATTTGCTCAATTGATAAACACAGACGGTGCTTAATAGTAATAATGATTTAGCGCACACTTAAACAAATTTATTAATCACTGTTTTATATGCTACAACTACACTTACTAACGATCGGAACGAAAATTCTTAGGGGCTTATTCCGAGGTAAGTACCTACCTATTGCTCACAGCCCTTTTGATTTTTTATTCCTTGTTATGAATGTCATACTAATAAGTAGGTATAAGTTTTTTTAAACTGACATAAACAATAACACCGGAAAAAGGATATTTACCATGCTTACTATTTGTTTTGAGTTCCTGATATAGTAAACATGGTAAATATCCCGTTTCCGTGTTATTGATCAGTAGGTATCCAATATAATTATTTTAAGTAAAGTAATAGCCTATAGAACCGGCATTGTTAATCAAGTTATGACTCCCAAGATTGACAGTAAACAATAAACGTGAACAATGAACTTAACTTAGTTTTTTGGTGGCACAAGGTCCCACGACTTTTAATTAAGACACGTTAATTAACAATAGATTGTATTGTAGGACTCGTAGTTATGTCGCTTTGATTCTATCTGAATTATCTCGAGTTCGATTTTGCAATCCCTACTTTGAAATACTAATTTAACGAGAGTAACATAACACAACCGACTCACCCAAGAAGTGAAAAAAAATATATTTGTTTAATAATGGACAAGACAAAGGGATATTGGGCAAAACTACAATGGGGCTGGATCCTATTGTCCACCACTAACGATATTTGACGGTATGTATAGTGCCTATTAGTTTCTACAAACCAGCTGATGAAACAGGAAAAGACAATACGTTAGAGTTTTAGGCAGAACCATAGCTGTCAACCATAGCCATATCATAGGTAACCTAGCAACATCATCACAACAACACCTCACTTGAACATCATTTTCTAAATTCCGAGAGTGATTAATTAGTTCTTCTGTTATTCTTAAGTCTTCTGGAGCACGTATATAGTTATTCGGGCAAGTAATTAATTAAACTAGTTGTAACATCGCATATACTCCTCTTAGGCAACGTGTTCTTCTCCTTTCGGTTTAGTCGACCCCAGACTTTAATCTTGCCCTTTGAACTCGCTAACACCATGCGATCGTTTGCAAATTAATATCACGTGCCCACATTCCTACATGTAAAAGTGATTTTGTTTTGAAATCGATCTATGAACAGAAAAGTCAATCCACCTTGAATTTTTAAACTAAATTAAGCCTTAACATTTTTATGGCAGGTAGTAAATTAGGCTTCAAAGTTACGCAAAGCTTGATAGATAATTGCAAAAGTGAAAATTGCTGAAATGTTAACAAACCACAGTTACAAAATCCAAAACTGGAACCATACCACTGATCTTCAAGACAAGTGTCACAATCTTTGTCACATCTTCAACCAAAACAAATGAAGAAAAACCATTCAATATCCTAACAGAATTCGTGACACATGTATTGTCATCGTATGCGTGTTGAACTCTGTCACCGTGACGAAACGGACGGACGGACACAGCACAGAATTATGTTGACGTGTACGGACAACCTTGACCCAGTGCCACCAGATGGGTATGCTGTGGGCAATTAATGTGATAACTGTTTGGTGAAGATGCTTGGTAGGCTGTGGTTGGTATTTGTTCTTGGAAAGATGTGTAATGGATAGTTCCGATGTTTTATTCAATGTAATTTTTTTTAACCTATTCCTTCCATTTGCTTGCTATGGAATATAATCTCTTATAGTTTCATCATATTTGTGAAGCTATCGTGAAATATGATATCGAGGATCTTTAAGAAATAAGACAACTGGAAATTGTCTGGTCTCAGGTAGTACTTGAGACCAGACAATGTGAGTGATCAGTAAAACAAAAATCTTTCTTTTCTTTATCATTCAAGTATTTTCAGAGGTCAATAATTAGTTGTTTTATAACCTCATTAAATGTTTACGAAGCCAAGCACCCTGATTGCTAAATAACGTCACAAACAGATTATGGGCATATAAACTGTTGATTGTGCCAGACATCATGAAAATTACCAACGTTTCAGTATGTTTTTAACCCCCGACCAAAAAAGAGGGGTATCTGTGTATCTGTGTATCTGTGTGTCTGTCTGTGGCATCGTAGCTCCTAAACGGATGAACCGATTTTGGTAAAAGTGGTGTCGTTTGAAAGGTATTTTAATCGAGAGTGTTCTTAGCTATGTTTCGAGAAAATGTGCTCAGCCGTTTGAAGATCATCACCTCTTTTCTAGTTAATGAAGGGATATAAACAACTTACACAGGTAGTGTATTTGAAATTTGAAATGTTGTCGCTTGTCAGCATGGGCATCGCTGAGGGGGGGGGGCACCCCCCTCACCCCATTTTTCTTTTTAAATTTTAGGATTTCTTTCTATGGTTTCGTTAATTAGCGAGAAAAGACACAACATCGAGAAAATTGGAAGGAAAGGGGGAGGCCTATGCCCAGGAGTAGGACAGTCAAGGCTAAGAAAAAATAATATAAGTTTAAAAAGCATGAAAAAAAATTAAATTAAAAATTTAAAAAACCCCCGACAAAAAAAAAACCTCTAAAAAGACAAAAATAAATTAATCCAAGCGTCGTAGCGTCGGGGGACCGCTAAGAAGACCGCTTAGTACAAGCACAAAACAAAGCGGACCCCCGACGCTACGACGCTTGGATTAACTTATTTTTGTCTTGTTAGAGGTTTTTTTGTCGGGGGTTTTTTAAATTTTTAATGTTACTTTTTCTATTCTCCTCCGTCTCTAACCATTGAGGATAATCTAAATCAGTAGACAGAAATACGTTGCAATAACTAAGTGAGTCATTTTAAGCTACCATTTGGAGTACTATCTAATAGTAGTATTGCAATACTTCTAGTGCACTCGTGGAGGTTGCAAGCGACTAACAGCGCAAAAACGACCAGTTTTCCTCGCTCGCTGACGCAACTTGCGTGAGATGTCGCTGATTCATACTTTTTCTGGCATTTTCATTGGTAAATCAGTGCCCAAGTGTGTAATTTCGTTGATTGGCGCAATAGGTAGTCATGGTTATTTCAAAAATGCCGGTCCTACCACTACCTCCAGTATCATTTTTGTCATTTTGGTCCAGTGGGTACTTCATTATCTCTTCTAGCTTTGCTAGCTTTATAGGACATTGCATATTCCAAGAAAGGTTTCAGGTGGATTCAGTCACTGGTATATTTCTTCCATGCTAATTCTTACATTTATTTAAAGAAATTGCTTACCCAAAACCATGGCGAAAGTTAACAAGCTATAGGTGGGGTAGTAGTAGCTATGCACTCAGCTGTTCCAAAAAAAGTTCACGATTAAAATGTTTGCAACAGCTGATTTTATAAAGTTTTTAAAACATTTCAGAGTTAGTACCCTTTTTTCCTTATTAGTACTTCGTTACAAATGTACGTCCGTTCCTCATATTTATTTCAAGCAAAATATAAAAATGCCCAATCCCCTTAACGGTTGTCTGAAGGACGTAAACAAGTTCTATGCACCCACATTCTTAGTCCGCGTGAGCAATACCTGTTCCATCTATCTCTGTTGCAATCTTTGTCCGACCATTAATATAGCAAAGTTGTTCTAAAAATAATTTGACCTTACTTTTCTAAATAGAACCATAGCCAAAAACGTTGTGTAATGACGTCGCTAAAAATAGAATGATGGTATCTTCTGTCTATTGTTTTACTGTTGTCTAACCTTCCCATTTTTAGACCTGTTTTAATTTGTTTAGCTCATATAGAAACTGCATAATATGATTGCACTTTTATAATGCAACGACTTTTTTTGGATCAATTGGAGCAGCGGTGTCCCAGTGGTTGAAAACCCGACTTACGAGCAGTAAGCCGTGAGTTCGAACCCAGGCAGGCGCATCACTTTGTGTAATTTCTTTCATCACCGCTGCTTTCAAAAACGGTGAAGGAAAACATCGTGAGGAAACCGGCATGTCCTAGAACTAAAAATTCGAAGACATGTGACATCTACCAACCCGCACTGGGCCCGCGTGGTAGATTACAGCCCACTCCCTCTCATAGAGAGGAGGCCTGTGTCCCAGCAGTGGGAACATTAAAGGCTGATGGTGATGATGACTTTTTTTTCATTAATCATTTGCTCCATGTAACATAATTATTAGTATTCAGCTGCATCCAGTTAGACTGGAAGCCGACCTTAACATAGTCGAGAAAAGGCTAGGCTTATGATGATGTTAAATCAACAATGCCCACCAGAGTCCACTCAACTGTTCGACTCAAGCCTCTCCCAAGCTGGATCTCCACTCTTTTTTAATGCTTGATGGATCTGTTCTTGACCTCAATCGTGTCTAATGGAACAAGATGGATGCGGTTACCATACAAAGAGCGTTTCTAGAAGATGCTTGTTCACTCTTCTTTTGAATGCTGGTGGATTATATGAGGTAAGGAACACAGATACTGGCAAAGAGCTCTATGGTTTTGGCTGTGCGTATTATAAATGTGGTGGAGAACAGCTGAGTACGACAAGTCGGGATCACCATGCCATATCTACCAGCTTCAATATTCGGTTTGTTTCAACAGGTTTCTTCGGGTCTTCGGGCTATCAGTAGAGAGAGACGTTACACTATTCGATTGACAATCGTTATATCAGCGTAGTAATCGGGTTTTATGCTAACTTTAAACCAGTTCTTTTACTCATATGTATGTAGTATTTCTCATATGACAAGTTATTTTATTTATTAATATGTATTATTTAATTTTCAACTTCGTCTTCTAACAAAAAAATAGGCCTAACCCATAACATAATAAAATTATAAATCACTTAAAATTCTTTAAGCACTTTTTGCGCTTATATCTTCAAATTTTTTTTTTTTAATAATTAGCGTTACACGGAACCACTTTGATTCGTTTTTACGGTAGATTTTGAGATACAACATTAAATCTCCTACTGGATTTATTTATTTATGTAAACACAAAACGCTACATACAGAAAATAACCTTAAAATAACGGAGCATAATGCGTTTTGTTTTGACGCCATGATACTTTGCGTAGTAGATGCTGATGCTGATGCTGATACTATACACTATTCAGCCTAAAATATAAGTCTTACTTCTTGATACCACTACCTTTAGTAGCTCACAAAACATCGATAAGAAATCATTTCTTATTTTGCGGAGGCAGTTTAATATGAATCAGCTGATTTCATTAATCAATTCAATTTTTAAAATAGCTACAAAGCCTACCGGTTATAGGCTATTTATAATCAAGGGCAACACCTCCCAAAATTATTCAAAAACGTGGGTCTAAAAATAAACGTTAAAAAATAGATATTATAATTTTAGGCTCGAATATTTACATTATAATTAATGGCATCTTGAATTTATAATGTCAGCTTTTTGGTGCGTTCTTTTGTTTTTGAATATTTATTCGTGCGTTGAGTAAGTTAGACTTTTTGTCCATGTGTGTTTAAGATTTAGTTATTATCTATTTTTAGTTCCTGAATAGTCAATAACAGCCTACTTAAACTGAAAAAAAATAACATCTACAATATTTGTTTCTTCTTAGCGTGTCGAAAATTTTAATTGACTCAACCCTTAGCTAAGAGTTTGGTACTTTCAGTACTGTTCACATGCAGTGTGATGTGCAAGCAACATATTTGCTAAAGGATAAACACTCAAACAAAATTATTAGTAGATAAACTATTAAATACTAGCTGTCCGGCGAAACCTCGTTTGCGTCACATTTTCGCCGTTTTCGCAACATTTTTCATTGCTGTTCCACTCCTATTGGTCGTAGCGTGATGATATATAGCCTATAGCCTTCCTCGATAAATAGGCTATCTAACACTTAAAGAATTTTTCAAATCGGTCCAGTAGTTTCGGAGCCTATTCAATGCAAACAAACAAACAATCAAATCTTTCCTCTTTATAATATTAGTTTAGATTAGATTATTGAGTCATTCATACATGAGTCATTTGCTACCAGAAAATAAACACACACTTGTCAATAACCTTAATTAAATATGATTATGTTATAATAACGATTTGCCAAAATAACTATAAATAAAATTTAATAATAACCGACTAAAATTATGTTTTTATAGTATTAGTTATTGCTAATACGTCGTTGTAGATATTATACTAGCTGTTTCGCGCAACTTCGCGAGGAGCTCGTGGCTAAATAATAACAGCCGCCCAGGTCGATCTTTAAGGTTAAGCCGTGCTTTAAGGTTATGTATGGAGCAGATGATATTGTTTTCGCTATTACGATGTTTGTCCGATGGAGAAACATTTTCATTTTGATGGTCTGTAGCAAACCCGTGCCTCGGAAAGCACGTTAAGCCGTTGGTCCCGGCTGTCATTTGTAGATCTTGGACAGTCGTTACGAGTAGTCAGGAGCTAAAAGTCTGACATCCAGTCTTACTAAGGGGTATCGTATTACCCAGTTACTGGGTTGTGGAGGTCAGATAGGCAGTCGCTCCGTGTAAAATACGGGTACTCAGCTGCATCCGGTTAGACTGGAAGCCGACCCCAAGATAGTTTGGGATAGTTTGGGAAGGCAGATGATATGTTTCGCGCAACTTCGTCAACGTCACATTTTCCCCGTTTTCGCAACATTTTTATTTGCTGTAGCGTGATGATATATAGCCTATAGCCTTCCTGGATAAATGGGCTATCTAACACTGAAATAATTTTTCAAATCGGAGAAGTAGATCCTGAGATTAGCGCGTTCAAACAAACAAACAAACTCTTCAGCTTTATTATTAGTAAGTATGTATATAGATTTTGTGCAATTGTTAAGTAACTAAGCAATTTGCTTGTTGTTCTAGTGGTTGCAAGTGCGAATGCTGAGTATGAGGTCCTCGGTTCGATTCCCGGGTCAGGCAAAGTGATACTGGATTTTTCCATCAGGAATTTCTCAATAGCAGGCGTGGAGTCTGGATTTGTGCCTGGATGATGACAATAGGCTCGCACCCACATGGGACGAGTACGCCTTACGACATTATATGAAATGAACTTTCAAGTCCTTATTTTCAGAAATGACTTAACCGATTTTAATGAAACTTCATACGCATATGCAGAACAGATGGTTAATAACCTGGATTAACACATGTATTAATCTTGGTAAGACAATCCCATCCCATACGCAGGTGAAGCTGCAGGCATAAGCTATCAGTAGTATCATTCCTAATTCAAACTGTGACTAAAATCAATCTCGCAGCATTCCATTAGCCGGGAACCGGCACCACGACATCGGAATCGAGCGTTTTGCAACCGTCCACTATGTTGCAACGTTACCTTTCTAGATATATCCACTGGCTACGTGAATTGTGGCGATAGGGAGCGAGATCCGAATGCCCGCGGCCCGTGACGATCGCTTCCGACCGTGCGACTACACTTTTATAATTTTATCCTTGGAATAGTTTCTTTTTTGATGAATTAGTTTTTTAATTTAGCTATCAAATTCGAAATTTGTATTGTTTTGTTCTGTATGGTGTCGGACGTAAAGAACAGCACCATCCCATATCTTCCCGTGGGTGTCGTAAGAGGCGACTAAGGGACTTTCCAGAGAATGGGCAGCAGCGTTCTGTGTGCTTTAGTAACAACCGTACTGCGAACGCCAACCCGCCTGCCAAGCGTGGCGATTATGGCAAAACCAAAATGTCAATGTGGCCACACTTGGGGGAGGCCTTTGTCCAGCAGTTTGACTGCTTGGGACTTCTCTCAGTTGTGATTAGGTATAGCTCAATCTGTCACCCAATTTGTCTTGCGTTGCTATTCTTCTCTGACTGCTGTTTTTTTTTGTACTCCTACCTCCTTCTTCTAACTTTTTATTTGACAGAAGCATCGGCAGCATTTTTTGGTCATAGAACTAATTTACGAAAGTTTCTTCAGGACTCGTCGAGCTTTATTGCCTTGGCAGTTTTCTGAAGTTTCTGTTTGTGGTAATAGTGTGACGCTGTCCCATAAAAACCAACTTACGACACAAGTTCATTAATAAAACATTAAAAGTGATAACTTTTCGGAAACCAATTAACACCTCATTAATTGAAACCCTTTTATGATTGTGCGATATGATGATATGTTATATTATATGACCGAATTTTTGAGACATTTCTGACCTCTATAGGCCTGAGGTGACTATTTTGACACGTTGGTACTGTCCAAGGTGACAAAATAGTCACGTCTATAAATGTATTAATGAGTAGTAAATACCTATGGAAATGCTTAATTGCAGTAATTTAATTACACATTTACGTTTACTTAACGTTATTGCGCTTATTAGTAATTACATTTGTGCTTTATTACTTTAGAGGTCATTTATTTTACCTTGTTACATTTACGGGTAGGCATGCAGTACATTACTTAAGAAGTTTGCATAGGGGGGTGTGGCCTTAATTTACGTGTATACGTTTAACAAAAGTTTAATTGGAGTCAGAAGGAAACAATATGCGAGACAAAAATTATGGGTTTTCAACCATTGAGGATCATTTTTTTTAAACCTTGTTCCCCACCAGGGATTTCTCCTGTATCGTGGGTGCATTTACAAACATTTAAACTTAGATACACAAATAGCCAGACCCGGATCAACTTTACAAGCTGTTGTTTTGCATTCTCGTCATATGCAAGGAAGTAACTATGCTAATTATTTTCGACCCGAATCAATAATCAAAAGGGTAGGTCATTTTTTTTGTCATCGTGTGGACCACCCATCTTTTAAAAGTGATCCGTCTGATCCTCGCCCTATAACTGCGCTTTCACACATACAAACAATCTCAAACTTTTATTCGATCGTTTCTTATAGCCTAAACCACGCTTAGGGTGTTTTATTCTGAAATACTGGCCTATTTAAGCAACAAAAAATAGCACCATTGTTTATAATGAACTAGGAATCAAATAGTAATTTAAATTGATTATTTTATGTATTTTGTGACAACCTCCTGAATTTTGACGAGGATACAAAACAACACCTTGTATGTAGGCCATACAAATATTTGTTGCGCGGGACGGGCGCGGTACTGCGTCTCGTCAGATTGGTAACAAAAGGGTAATAAAATAAAGATAATACGATGTTTTAGCTCTTATAGGACCAGGAACAAAAGATAATCAAGAATATTTAATATTATATTCCAGAGAGCTAAAACATATTGTTGGGCCGCATATACGGAATAATAAGTAAATGGAATATTAATTTGGCATATTTATAAAACAACAAGCTGTGCCGTCTGCTAGGATTTCCCAACGGCACTTCTTTACAAACTTTCAACCCTATGACACTCCTTTAGGGACTGATTTTTCAAATATAATAATATATGATTGCTTTTTCACCAAAGGAACTTTTATACCAAGTTCTTCAAAACAAAGGGGTTTATTTAATGCGTTATCACTTTGTCAGTCAGAGAATGAATGTTTTTTTTTAGTATCTACTGTTCAGGGAGCGGGGAAATAAAGCTATACCTTCAATAATTATTTTTTTTGCAAAAAAAGAAACCGACTTCAAAAAACCCTAAACGCACTAAAAAGTTAAAAATAATACTATAACCTACCTATATTTATAAACCTAACCTAACCGACGATTAACCTATAATAAAATTTAATAATTCTTTGGAGTCGGTGCCAAGCAATATAATTTGAATTAATTAAAGAATTAATATTTAGAAACTGTAAGATGTTTTGTTTTTCTGGCCTTAGTCTGTCTATATAGTCATTCAGGTATCGTATATTGCTTGGCACCGACTCCAAAGAATTATTAAATTTTATTATAGGTTAATCGTCGGTTAGGTTAGGTTTATAAATATAGGTAGGTTATAGTATTATTTTTAACTTTTTAGTGCGTTTAGGGTTTTTTGAAGTCGGTTTCTTTTTTTGCAAAAAAGAATTTTATTTGTTAATTTTTAGTGACATATTTTAAATCTAATAATAAAATATGGGTAGGCCTAGTAAAGATGCTTCTCGTATGAGAAAACGGCGTCGAACTGAAATTGAGAAAAAGGAAAAAGGACAACGATTAAAAGAAATTAGGGAAAGAAATGATCAACGCATTTTGAATAAGAACCCTGATCATCGCGAAAACAGACTGTCAAAGCAGAGGACCTACATGTTACGTAGGTTGAATAAGGAAAGTCAAGTCTGTGGTACACCTGGAAAATGCATACCGTTACAATTCCAACAAGCCCAAACACAGCTAATATACATTGTCTTATTATGGAGTTACGGTGCCTGTCTCTTGGCTTCATCATCAGATCTGATGGTAGAATGGCTCTTATTGAACACAAATGCTTCACTTGTTGTGGAAAAAACTAAAATCGCTGTACGTTTTCCTATAAAATTTGAAGAGTTCCCTCGATTTCGCCAAGATTCCATCATCAGATCCCAACTTGGTGACTATGGGACCAAATGGAAAGCATAGGCTTAGGAATAAAAAAATAATTTTCCAAATCGGTTCGTACATGACTGAGTTATGCGCGAACAAAAAACTCAATGCAGAGTAAACGAAAAGTTAGAAAAATTAGATTTTTGTTGATTTTTTCAAAACCACTAGTCTGATTTCGATAAAATTTTCATGGGACTATTTGGGAAGTATACGCTTTCCAACAGAAAAAGAATTTTTCAAATCGGTTGGTAAGCGACAGAGTTATGCTCGAACAAACATAAAAAAAAAAAAATACAAACATCCGAATTGAGAACCTCCTCCTTTTTTAGAAGTCGGTTAAAAAAGACTAGTGAACTAATAGTAACACTTACATAAACTAACATACATTTTCAATAAAATACTATGTAGACCAATAACCAAATATTACAATATTTTCCTATTTGTTATCTAGACAGGGACTCGCAATAAATAGAACAAACAATTATGGACTAGCTCTCAAGAGCATTGGTAAATAAAACGCCACGTGGTCCTTGCAGTTGCGCGACAATATGACCACTCCATTTAATAAATACTCTGTGGCCCCGTCTAATCACACGTGCAAATCTCGTCCATTCATGTATAATACGAATTTTCGTGATTACTTTTATCTGTATATGAAATCTGTGTGTCCTTCCGTCCGAGGTTGATGTACCTACTTGCGAAACGTGTGGTTAATCATACCAAATGCTTTTGCTGACGCACGGATTTGAATGTCAGTAAACAAAATTATAAAACAAAGAAGCTAATAATAACAAGATTATTTATCTTTTAAACGGTTTTATTCAGTTACTAGCTTTGCCATCGCCAGCGGCTTCGCTCGCGTAATTTTAGAATTTGTCAATAACCGGGCTCGGACACGGGGTGCCATCTATTATTGTTATCCTCGGGATCACTACTTTTTTCGGGATGAAAGGTATCCCAATTAATGCAATTTCATGAACAATTCATTATTTAGGGTTAAATGAATATAAAAAGCTTGTATTGATGACTTTAATGATGACAAAAAAAAACCGATAGGAATTTGATAATAATAGGTCAAACGAAAACACCAAACATTATTAACCTTATCGTATATGCTTTTTCGATGTTAAAATCCAACAATCTATATATTTTCTTTTTTGGCTAATTGAACGAAATACGCGCAACATAAAAACATCCTTTTATTCTGTCCCGATAATTTCTTTCAGCCACTGCACCGTTATAAGATGCCATTGACATCTGAAATTATCCAAAAAAGTGTACTGTAAAAAGAAAATACAGTTTGTTAAAACTATAATTGCAATTAATCTTTTTAAAGAGTAAATGTGTCTGACATGACAGTTATGTACTTAGCCATTGGCGTCATATCCACTACGATAATCGGTAAACACTAATGTGCATATAATATTAGTGAGAAGATTTATATGATACATTATGATGTCAAATAGATGTCATCCTACAATTCATATGAAATTATTCCTCTACAATATTACAACTTTAGGGGTATGAGGAACAGGGTGTAAAGTTCCTCAATACTCCATTGAAAAGGGAGGATCCTCCGACCAGACAGGTGTTATGTCTGGCGGGCAACTGCCCAACAGTTGTAGTCGGGTTTTTCTATATACTCTTAAGTCGATGTAAACTTTGCATGTGAGATGTAGGAAATTGATTTTAGTTCTTCCGTCGTGTCATAGATGGCGCTGTGGTACTTTTTTTTACATCACTCCCCCCCGGAGACCGGAGGTCGATAGTCGAATGAGATTTGTAGTATTTTGCCATGCCAGTTTTTATAGCTCGTTGCCGCATTGTTCACGGTGAGTCCGAACAGTCTGCGGTGGTGAGGCGAACCCCAGTGAGTCGGGGCCGGCGCTGCGTTTGCTCCAGTGCGTCGGACGTGGTGCAGCGCCGCGATGTGGCAGACAGCTAGAGAGGTGATGACCGGGAGGTAGAAGCTCTCGACCGGCCGAAAGTGCAGTGTGCTGTGCCATGGTCGCTTGAAGAGAGGCTTGAGGGTGCTGGCCAGGAATGCGCTTCCGCTGCATGCTGGTGGTCAGGAATACCCGTTTGAAGCTGGCTGGCTGTGAGACTCGCTGCTCGAAAGCTTGAGGAAGTGATCTTGATGATGATGACGTCACGTTGCTCGAAGGCTGCGCTGACGTCCATTTCGGGGTCACCAGTTTAGGGGTATGAGGAACAGGGTGTAAAGTTCCTCAATACTCCATTGAAAAGGGAGGATCCTCCGACCAGACAGGTGTTATGTCTGGCGGGCAACTGCCCAACAGTTGTAGTCGGGTTTTTCTATATACTCTTAAGTCGATGTAAACTTTGCATGTGAGATGTAGGAAATTGATTTTAGTTCTTCCGTCGTGTCATAGATGGCGCTGTAGTACTTTTTGTAGTAAGTTGCTTTTTTTTGTTGGTCGCTACAGATATCGTACTAAGTTTCCTGAAAGTAGTTGTAAAAGTATTAGCTTACATACAGCTTACACTCTTTGTTATAAAACACACAAAAGACTAGCAAAGCCTGGGTTGCGAGCATTTTTGTTTTCCCTGCTATGCTCTAAAGCTGATGGCACAGCAAAGAAGCAGTAGGTTAAAGGTAAGCGGTGTACCGGATCGTCATCACTTCACCTAATTTTCAGGAAATCCGATCCGCGATGATGTCATAGAACGATTGTACATTCACTCACTCTGAAATAATCCGTTTATTTTCAATGTAGTTGCAACATGAAACAAAGTTTACAGTTAAGATGAATCAGCTTATTCTTTGATTATTTTTTAGCCTAATAAAATAATAATGACTAGGAAAAAAACACCAGTTTTATTTTAATAATTGTTTTTCTCGGGAAAAATACTGACGACCGTCATAGCTTATTATAAACTAGCTGACCGGCGCAACTTCGTTTGCGTCACATTTTCCCCGTTTTCGCAACATTTTTCATTGCTGTTCCACTCCTATTGGTCGTAGCGTGATGATATACAGCTTATAGCCTTCCTCGATAAATGGGCTATCTAACACTGAAAGAATTGTTCAAATCGGACCAGTAGTTTCGGAGGTTATTCAATGCAAACAAACAAACATACAAACAATCAAATCTTTCCTCTTTATAGTATTATTATTATTATTATTAAGTTTAGATACAATTGATGACGACATTAGATTTTTTATCCGCATTTTCATTTGCCAGATCAGATTAAGTATGTAAGTCAAGTAAAAATTGTAACGTAATTTATGACAATCCATAAAGAATAAGAAACGTTGATTAAGAAATGTAGAGTCCTTACCAACACATATTTAAACCGCAGACAGTCACCGAGAATGGTGCTTATAGTCGGTTCCCGTAGACAGCGAACTACGACGGCCTACGAAAAACATGCGTAGCAACGTAGTACAAAAATATTGCCTAATCTTAAATTCATGTTTCATTATGAAAAAACTGATGTATTGCTGAAATGCATCAAGTTTTATTTATTGCTCATAGTATAAAATTACCAAGAATTATTTATGAAATTTTAAATGTGTCAAAAATAATTTGTCACAGGGTAGAACCTGTGACAAATACACTATAGACAGTACACTGTTTATGTTACCTAAATAACACTAGGGTATCCCAATAAATACGGATATACGTTGCATATTTCCGGGAACTAACAAAATTTACAAACATCCTCAATAAAATCGTCACATTTTTTCTCCCTTTGCGTTTAAGTCTGACCAGTCATTTTATATCATAACCAGTTTGCAGTAAGACAGTATAATCATTAATTCAAGACGCAATTCCCATCATTATAAGATGACGAATTGTCGAGGGATTCCCATAGTCCGAGATAACCGATGTTTTTCAGTGTGGAATCTTACTGGCTTGAAATGATTAAATTATAATTATGATTATATCGTGAAGTACATACTTTACTTTATCAATCGATGATTGAACAGCTTTCCTTTATAGAAAATGTGACTACGGTACATAAAATTGGAAACAGCACTAGTCCGTCGCGAATAAGTCGCATTACCCCCTGCTACCCCCTGACGCAAGTGTGCGAGGGCACACCGGTGCAGTTTTAGTCAGTACGAGTCTGACAGACCCCTCCTCCCTCCCCAGTGCGGTAGATATCCATTGACAATAGAAATCGAGAAAAAAAAGCTGAACAAGCTGCACTTGGAAAAGGCGGTTCAAGATTTCGCTAACAATATGCACTTAATACTGTGATGATTAACTTCTGTTTGAAATTTCTGCGCTCAAAACGGTGAACGTGGTCCTAGAAATACTTTGAGGATAAGTGCCATCTCCCGCATTTGGCCAACGCTGCAAGCTGGATTATGTCCCTCTCATAAAGACGAGGCCTGTGTCTCAGCAGTTGTTATGTTGCTGTTATTTATCTGGTGCCTGTAGGTAATTTATAGACCGCATCAGAGTTCAAACAAGACCGCAAAAGTAATTGCACAGTAAAACTTCCTAATAAAAACCAAAAGATTATCCTCTTGTATGAATGTGCATTATTTCGTAGTATTGACGTCATCGTGTCTAGCCACTTACGTTCTTTGTTCCTTATGTTTTTACTTAGAAGAGTTCATTGGTCAGTCAACTCTATATTTAAGTTTTTATTTAGAAATGTCAAGTAAGAATTGATATAAATTAAAATGGGTCTGCATGCCATCCTAAATATAAATTAAAACCCAACATACATTGAAAATTAGAGATTGATTTTAATGACGTGTAATCACAAAAAAATGGATCAAATTCGTATAAAAGTACTGTAATTCGTAGTATTTACACCTACCAAAATCAACCTAATTAAGGTCGGGATTCATTCAATGAAACTTAATTCTGCAACGCACACTTATCAGCAACGTAACGTCATCCCCTGGGATCCTGATCTGCTACTAAAAGTGAGGTAAAATTATGGTGATCCGGTGCAGTGCCTAAAAGAGTCTGAGTTCAACTAACCATGCTGGTTGATAGCTCACAAAATATTTCTTGGATCCAAGAGAATCCTGACACATTCGAAAACTCATATGAGACAACACTTTTGCTGTCAAATAACTTTGAACTTTGTTACCTATTTAAGTATCACGTAAATAATAGGCACCTACCTTTTTCCGCGAAACGACACTAACTTTAGACATTGACCGTAACACTACGCAATTTTCCTAAAAAAAAAACAATGTCAAGTTCGCATCAATTTGAGACACATTACATCATGAGAGTAATTGAATTTGGCCTTTTCTTAAAATAACCGGTAATTATCTGAGATTTTGTTTTTAGACGGTTAAACAGTTGTGTGCAGCGATGACCGTAACAACAATGTCATCTACTTTTGTGATGTAAAAACAACATGGATGCCTGTGGTTTGCCAGGGTCAGAAGTATGGTACAAGGACTGCGGTTTTCACTCATTAACTTTTAATGGGTGCCTTATGCAATATAGCTACAGTGTGACGAGTGAAACGGAACTGACCGAGTGTTTACACCGAAGATTACACCCCTTTTCCATTTTCAACATATCTCTTTTGATACCCTCCTGTCATAATCATCATCATCATTTCAGCCGAAAGACGTCCACTACTGGACATAGGCCAAGAGGAGGGGGGTTTTGCCATAATCGGATTCGAATTCGAATCGGCGGGTTGGCGATCGCAGTGCGGTTGTTACAAAAGCACAGAGAACGCTGCTGCTCATTCTCTGCTAAGTCCCTTAGTCGCCTCTTACGACACCCACGGGAAGATATGGGATGGTGCTATTCTTTACATCCGACACCATACAGAAAGCCCACCTGTAACATTTACTAATTCATCATTGTGTGCCTAGTCTAGGCAAAGATTTTATATTAAATGTGAGTACTTATATTGTTGAATAGAAAAAAGATATAAATCTGCAAACATGTTTCGTTAATATGGATGCATTGAAGGTTTCTGCTTCTGCATTAATGCATTTCTAAAGTGGACATTGTTGACAAAAAAAGAAACTACTCCTTCTTTACCGACTAATAACAGTTGTACAAACAAAAATATTTTGACATCGAAATAGAAAGTAGAAATGAGTATAATGGGGAAGACCGTTAAAAGCCAATTGTAGATGGCACGACTATAGCTGGTTCTCAATCTGACCAATGAGGTCGAGCTATTATGAAATATAAAATGACATTACCAGATTTTCAACCAATGACGATGCTTGGAACCAGCTATGGTAGCGCCATTAGTTCCACAGTTTCCATCCCCATTATTTAGATGCATATAGTCAAGTTACAAACATCTAACTAGGCCCTCAATTAGCCATCCATTCTAGTGTACCTTATCAAAGTTTTCCTTCAACTAAAAAAGTCAATTACCAACAACAATAAAATCCTATTCATCAAAACATTTTATTGAATTGACCTTTCCGAAAACACGTGTTTAATCGAATGGATGCCAACACGTGATGGTGATAAAACATTAGTGATCATCATAATCACTAATGATCAGACGATATACATTAGTATTTCCCTTTATTACTCACGTCAGTGGAGATTTCCTGGTAATGCTTTTTGTTTTGGAATGCGCAACTATACGATGCTCCAAAAAACAAGGTTACAAGACAAGTATAATAATTACAATTTTTTCGTTTGGCTAGTGCTTCATCTAGTGTCATAGTTTTTATGCCGCCCATGGGCGTCTGACTTAGCTTAACATCATCATCATCATCATTTCAGCCCAAAAGACGTCCACTGCTGGACATAGGCCTACCCCAAGTGTCGCCACATTGACATTTTGGGGGGTTTTGCCATAATCGCCACGCGTGGCAGGCGGGTTGGCGATCGCAGTACGGTTGTTACAAAAGCACAGAGAACGCTGCTGCCCATGCTCTGGGCTCTGTATGGTGTCGGACGTAAACAATAGTACCATCCCATATCTTCCCGTGGGTGTCGTAAGAGGCGACTAAGGGACTTGCCAGAGAGCTTTACATGCCGTCGAAAAATATCTCTCAGGCATGCTGGTTTCTTCACAATGTTTTCCCTCGCTGAAGCAAGTGATAAATACAAAACACACATGAATCCGAAAAATCAGTGGTGCGTGGCTTGAAGAAGAAAAGGGAAGATGATGATGACCGTATCTTGCTAGTACATGCCTCAGTCGTTTGTATATCTTCTATCTCTAAAACTAAATTTCAAAAGTCAGTAAATATAATAAATAAGAAAGACATAATTTATTTATTAAAACTTTATGCACAAGTATAAAAAACACTGTACCAAGGCGGACTTAATGCCTTGGGGATTTTCTACCCGTCTGTCAGTCTATTTACTGAGGAAAGTACCTGAATCTAACAATAGGTAACATAATTTTCAGCATTCATAAATACATTTTGTGCATAAATTCAGCATTAACGCAATTGATGAACAAATTGTTTAGTTCATGACAATATATTTAATGTTGGTGCCAAGTAACGACCACTTCGTTACAACATTAAATTAATGTGAAAATAGAATTTTCCAAAATTAATGAAACAAAAAAGATAGACTACTTAGATAACTCACGACCGCCATAACACCAGAAAAATCAACCGCTGAAAAATACGTCGTAAATGATAAAATAAATACCTTAGTACCAAGATCTTTGAAACTTACATAATATCTATTTTAAACCAAGTATTGATACAGATCTGCAAAACGTGTTAATTTTCACACATGATGAGTTATTGGTTTTTCAGAGGTAAATCCGATAGCTGAAGGTTTTAACTGTGGGTTATATGTGTGATGTACGTCTGGTATAGAGGCCACTCTTTTCAGTAGAGTTTTCCATTTTTAATGTTATTCATAGCAGTCTGAATCCAAGCTTTATTGATATTTAGGGGTACGAGGAACAGGGTGTAAAATTCCTCGATACTCCTTAGAAAAGCGAGGATCCTCCGACCAGACGGTGTTGTCTCGTGGGCAAATGCACGTCAGTTGTGGTCGAGTTTCTGTATATACTCTTATGTCGATGTAAACTCTGCTTGCGCGATTCAGACCACGTTAGTTCTTCTGTACACTCATAGATGGCGCTGTACTACTTTTTGTTCTGAGTTGTTTTTTGTAGGTCGCCACAGATTGATTTATGGCAATAGGCTTGCTTCGTATAACGTGTTATAAGTTATGTTACAAGTTCCGTGGAACTTGTAACATAATGTAACCAGTTGCGTTGCGTTGCATTTTTACATTTTTGCCGGCTGCTATTGGCAGATATTTAACAGTAGTCAGAACTCCGAATTCCCAACAACCAATCCTATAAACGGTATCGGTGTAATCCAGCAACTGGATGTTAAAAGGCAGGGGTTTGTTTTAATCTTCTTCCAGAGATGGCGCTATACAAGACATCTAGCTCCATCTCTTTCCCTCTCTGAAAAAGGGACAAGGAAAAATACAAACCACCACCACAGGCAGCTCCATAAAAAATGTGGTATTCAGCTGAACTTGGTAAAATTGGAAGCCATGCTCTACAAAATTGAGAAAGACTAGGACGATGGATGTATGTGTGTTTGTATACCCCCTATATTCTAGAAAACCAATGAGTAAAGTTTTGATGGTTATTCGACTAGCCATCATACTTTCAGAGGTTTCTTATACTGAATTTATGTCTCTTGTTCCAGCTTCCATTCCCTTGAACCCTACGATGTTGTTCAGCATATTGGTCTACCTGTTCTACTACACGACGTATATGATCCTGCTGGCCATTGCAGGTCTGTGGTGCTTTGAAGAGTGTCTTCTGACTGAAGACGAGGAGTACGAGTTCTACCATCAGCATCGAGCTATGCCGTACTGATTGATTCTTGTGAGTATAATTTTATTAAGTATTAGTATTTTACCAGTGACTAGAATTGACTTCGAACGGTTTTTATGAAAGAAGATGAGTGTATAAACGAAAAATCTTTCGAACAAACCGTGTTCTGACAAATATTAATAACACAATTAAAAAGAAAACAAATAAGTGGGGTCGTCCTCAAGTGATGATCCTTCATACATGCGGCAACTGATTTTTGTTTAAATAGATTTAAAAGCCTTAAAAGAATTTGGGCCTATTAATTTTGTCGCAACCAGTAACCAAGCTATAGTGGGTTGGGAGGGACATCTGCGCACAAACGGTTACCACGTGTTCAGTACAGCATACCGAACCCTACCAAAAATTACCAATGAAAAATTACCAACGAAAAAATACCTATGTAAAATTACCAATGAAAAATGACCAACGAAAAATTACCAAAATACATAATTTTATAAAAATTTAATTGAGTGAGGTGATTGAGCCTTATTTATGGAGATTGTTTCATGATAAATTAAATTAGGTTGTAAATTATGGTTTCAAAAGTCGAATAAAAATAAAAACCATATCACATCATATCATAAGTTATGTATAAGTCGCATATAATAAGTGGTGAGCCTTTTGCCACCAGGAAAAATTCCAGCCTTAAATTCCAAACTAAATTAAAGTAATACAAAGATAACATTAAAAAAGTTCAAAAACATTAGGCATTATGATTAACATTAACATAAACGATAGCGTTTCGTGTTACTCACGATTGTTCAATAATTCTAATCTACTAGCTGTCCGGCGCAACTTCGTTTGCGTTACATTTTTCCAGTTTTCGCTACATTTTTCATTGCTGCTCCACTCCTATTAGTCGTAGCGTGATGATATATAGCCTATAGCCTTCCTCGATAAATGGGCTATCTAACACTGAAAGAATTTTTCAAATCGGACCTGTAGTTTTGGAGCCTATTTAATGCAAACAAACAATCAAATCTTTCTTCTTCTTTATAATATTATTACTAGTTGTCCCGCGCAATTTCGTCTGCGACACATTTTCCCCGTTTTCGCAACATTTTTCATTCCTGCTCCGCTCCTATTGGTCGTAGCGTAATGATATAGAGTCTATAGCCTTCCTTGATAAATGGGCTACCTAACACTGAAAAAAAAATTACCAAAAGGACCAGTAGTAGCTGAGATTAGCACGTTCAAGCAAACAAACAAACGAACGAACAAACTCTTCAGCTTTATAACATTATATTATATTATAAGTATAGATTATAATATTAGTATAGATATATAAAAATGAAATGACGTTTGTTAGTCTCAATAAATTCAAGAACGGCTGGTTGGTATGGCTGATATGGCTAATTTTGGTTTTGAAATATTGGTACAAGCCCAAAGGATTAGGTAGGGTAGGGTAGGTAGGTAGGTTAGGGTTGGTATATAGGTAGGGTAGGGTAAGTAGGTAGGGTAGGGTAAGTAGGTAGGGTAGGGTAAGTAGGTAGGGTAGGGTAAGTAGGTTGGGTAGGTAGCTACCCAACTATAGCTTGGTTACTGGTAGCTAGGGTAGGGTAGGTAGGGAGGTAGGATCGCGTAGGGTAGGTAGGCAGGTAGAGCCGGGTAGGGTAGGTAGGCAGGTAGAGTCGGGTAGGGTAGGTATGAAAAACTGCATTGCAACGAATGCCGGGACAGTTAGTAATTAATACAAAATGTTTAAACAAAAACTAAATACTCGTAACCCATGTAAGACGGTTAATTTTAAATCGCATGTTAATTGTATCCGGTGACCCTTCAATTATTGTTATTTAAAAAATATGTATTCACAGTTACATCAACGTATTCAAAGTAAGATTTGTAATTTCCGTCGAAACGTACCAAATTTTCTTCGTTAGGTTTTCTCCATTTAAAATATTATATTCTCTTGCTCAAATCACAAAAAGCAATAATACTGGTATATCCGCTAAGACTGGAAGCCAACACCAACATTTTTTATTTTCGATGGGTTTGCTCTTCACTCTAATCTAGGTCAGAGATCACTGAGACAAAGTCGACGATGGTACGAGCTTACCCAGAAGAAGCCTGTTCACTCTAACTTTGAAGATATTAGGGTTGTAAGCGTTAGGAAACACAGACGCAGACAGAGAGTTCCACTCTTTTGCTGTGAAAGATTATTAAAGACGTTTAAAAACGCTTAGTGCGAATTGGTGGAATAGCAATAAGGTAGGGATGGTAACTTGCAGTGCCTCTAGATGTCTGATGGTAGAAGGGGCCGGTGATATGATGTCGCGGAGTTCTTGGATACACTCACCGAAGTACAGCCTGTAGAAGACCGACAAGCAGGCTCTCTTGCAGCGATTAGCCAAGCTGTGAAGCTTGGCATCCACCATTTTTTTTCTCTTTGCTCTGCGTTCCACCGAGTCAAGTGCGGCAAGCTGGTATTTGGCAGAGCCATCCCAAAAGTGGCTGCAATACTCCATGCAAGATCGGACTTGTGCTTTATATAGGGTGACTGGTAATTAGTGACTTACACATAAATACGTGATTATGCTCATGATAACAAACAAGTTTCCCAAAGAAACATTTTTAATATACTCATTCACTTTTATCACAATACCACAACAGCCATATGAAATTCGCGCGCGCGCGTCTTTGACCTATCTGCTGTAAGCCGCTGTTCTGTCTCATTACTATTGTAACGTGCCACAGTAGATAGACAGAGAGAACCAGCGCAGCTCGCAACCCCGAATTTCATACGACTGTTGTATTATTAGTCTGTCAGTTTTGGTACATTTCCGCTTCTGCGTTCGCAGCAATTAATCAAATCAAATCAAATCATTTATTGCATCCATAATGTACATTTAACAGGTGGTCGAATACAAAATAATAGACACAATTATGGACCCTGTCGGGCACAGCAAGTTTTAAATAAGTAGAGAGAGGAAGAGTGCTTCTCTAATTTTAATTAAAGTTATGTATGCAGCACTCAGCTCCATTGAGCTTCGAAAATAAAACAACGGCAGGGTGCTTTAATATTTAATAAAACCCCACGTAAATACAACGAAAGCCTGGCACAAGAAAATAGCTATGCAGTAAACAGTTACAAAAACCATAATACATAATTAGCAGATAGGTATTTACTTGAAAATGAGCAAAAAGTATTTAAATAATGATTCTTCCATTAATCAGTAACAGTGATTGGACGATTGTATTATATTTACTTGTTCCGGGTTCAAAGTATGCGTTTACAGTATTTCTTACTGTGTTTCGTAAATTGACAATTGATTCTTGTTTACATATAAAAAAGGCCATATACATGTACTCATAGATAGCAACAAACCTGTTAGGAAGATGGTCCATGATAACTCCTAAGTCCATTGAAAAAATGGTGCATTCATTCTCGCTACTCATTGATAAATAATTTGGGTTCATAGCTAGACGTAACTAAAACACATAAAAATACCTTTTAGTAGCATCGCATATGATGGGCCTTAGAGGTTTTTTTATAATTTACTACTTAAGCTTTGACAGATAATAAATTTATTTGGCACATGCCACAAGTACACACAACATTAAACAAAAATACTTTAATCTAAACAAAACAAAGGGGAGAAGGGGTATGGGGGGTCTTTGCTTTACATCCGTCTAATGCGTCAATACTTAAAGAATTCCTTTTATTAAACAACTAGCTGTCCGGCGCAACTTCGTTTGCGTCACATTTTCCCCGTTTTCGCAACATTTTTCATTGCTACTCCACTCCTATTAGTTGTAGCGTGATGATATATAGCCTATAGCCTTCCTCGATAAATAGGCTATCTAACACTGAAATAATTTTTTCAAATCGGACCAGTAGTTTCGGAGCCTATTCAATGCAAACAAACAAACCAACAATCAAATCTTTCCTCTTTATAATATTAGTTTAGAAGACTGTCGTCATTAGTGCAATTAAGAATCCTCAGATTCTTTGAAGACGCAAAATTCCATTGGGAGTTCGGTGATTCAGGGTATTGGCGAAGGTACGAGAACAGGTGATTGATCACCAGTCCGATGGACAGACTCCATCTAATTTGTCACCAAGATCCCTGTGGTAGAACGTACTCGCCATGCATCCAATAGAGAATGATGGAAAAAGGTCGCTAAGGTAGCGACCTTTGAACCAACCCCAGTTGAAGACCCCCCATGACCACGACCACTCTATCGAGAGTGAACGACTAAGAAAAAGAAGAACTACTTAACAAACTCTGATTTTATGACTCTTATTAGTGTCACAAAATAAAATCATTGTCATACCAGCCAGCTCGTCTTAATAGCCATGAAATGCTTTATCTTGCAAACGCAACCACTAAACATTAATGACGTGTTTTCCCGTACAGAATGCAGATGCATTAAAACAAAAGACTAGCGGCGCATCCGTGTCTCAGTACGTGACCTCCCAAGCAGTAAGTAATTTTTCTTGAACAGTAAAACAAAATAATGAATGGATTGTGGGGAGGATGATATGGTAGGAAAGGAGGTGTCTGATGAGATGCCGAGTAATAGAAAAGTATGGAAGAAGAATACATGCTGCGCCGACCCCAAATGAATTGGGATAAGGGCAAGAAAACGATGGTGATGAGTAAAACACAACTTTGCATGCGTCCAAATACAAGGTATTGAATTGCATCCGCGTCAAAATTTAGGAGGTTGTTACAAAACACTTATATAGGTCTTTACCTATGAAATTGCCGTTTTGTTTGAAAAAAGTTAAAGTATTTTTTTTTTCGAACTTATTTATTTCTTTTATTCAAAGTAATCACCCCTGCAATCAATGCATCTTTGCCAACGCTGTGGCAGTTTATGGATGCCCTTCTTGAAAAAATCAGCTGGACGGGAGACAACAAACTCTTCAAAGGCGTTTTGTACTGCCTCTCGGGAATTGAATTTTTTTCCCGCTAAAAAGTTGTCCAAATTTTGGAAAAAGTAATAGTCGGAAGGCGCAAGATCTGGTGAGTATGGCGGATGAGGGAGAGCTTCCAAACCCAACTCATGCAGCTTAGAGACGGTCTGTTGTGCAGTATGGGGCCACGCGTTGTCGTGAAGTAGCAGTGGAGACGACCGATTGACCAAAGCTGGTTGCAGACGTGCGAGTTTCGCCATCATTGTGGTCAGTTCTTCAATGTACACATCTGCAGTAATGCTCTCGCCGTTTTGTAAAAAGCTATGATGAATCACACCAGCACTAGACCACCAAACTGTGACCATCACCTTTCTAGGGGTCATTTTTCGTTTTGTTCATTGCTTTGGTACCGAACCAGGATCTAACCAACTTGCTGAGCGCTTTCGATTGTCAAAAAGAATCCATTTTTCGTCGCACGTAACAATTCGGTTCAAAATTCCTTCATTTCTGTGCCTGTTAAGCAGCGCAAGGCAAGTCTCGACGCGTACGTTGCGCTGGCGATCGTTAAGTTCGTGGGGCACCCATCTATCAAGCTTTTTTATCTTGCCAATCTGTCGCAAATGGACCAATATTGTTTTAATGCTAACATCAAAAGCTGCTGCCAGCTCAGCTGTAGATTGAGTTTCATCAGCTTCAGCAATCACCTTTAATTCATCATTGTTGACCAAAGTTTCCGGACGACCACGAGGTTCATTTTTCTAGTCAAAATTTCCAGAACGGAACCGAGCAAACCAATAACGGGTTGTGCGTTCGTTTGTACAGTTCTCTCCGTAAACGTCGTTGATGTTACGGGTCGTTTGTGCCGCGTTGGTGCCACGACGGAACTCATATTCCATAATTACACGAAATTTCAAAGTATCCAATAAGAGGAAAAATGTTGAAATGTAATGAAAATACAACGCTAATCAATAAACAAAAGACTGATTTTGTAAATAGAATGTCATCATGTCATATATTTTTAAAACAAAATTAATTTGAATTTAGAACTCATAGCCAATCAAAACTTTTTTTTGTTTGAAAAAGTCTGTACTGCAATACGGCAATTTCATAGGTAAAGACCTATTACAATCAATTAAATTTACGGTACCTACTTAATTATTAATAAACGCTGATTTTTAGGTTGTTTATGTTTGTCAGTATTTCAAAATAAATTAGAAATTATTGAATAAACGTGTGAGATTGTTTGTATGTGTGGAAGCATGGTTATAGGGCGAGAATCAGACGGGCCGCGTTTAAAACACGGGTGGTTCACACTTACCGATTTCCGTAAATATGACATAAAATAAAAAATACTTACCTATTTTATTATTGACTCGGGACGAGTAACATTAGTATAGTTACTTCCTTGAATTTGACGAGGATGCAAAAAACACCTTGTATATGCGTATAAACTGTTGAATCTTAAAATAACATGAGTTCATTAAGTAACTGCATACAATTTGAGCAAAAGTAATGAACAAAATACGTCGATTAATCATTCATAAATGCTGTTATTGTAATCAATCTGCACTTAATAAATTCTTAAAACCAAAATTAAGACGAATAATTAGAATCAGTATGATATTAAATTGAATAAACTTAGAGCTAGATTAGTTGAGCCTTCAAGGCGTACGTTTCTTGAAACTACATTTTTGTATGACTTATGCAACAACTCGTATGATTGTTTAGACATTTGCAATAATCGTGTTATGTAGTGCCTAGAACATGCCAGGGACGTGAGGTACGCGCACGACCTGTATTCGCCACTACTTCCTGTCATGGCTTGCATGCACCTCTTCTTCGCCTTACGAGCAATTTTAATAAGAATTTTTGCAGTTTGGATCTGTTTGCTTTGCCGCATGGAAAGTTTAGGCTCATGTTACTTAACATTTTCAAAAATCAATTTGATAGTAATGCTCCACTAATTAACTAACTTATAGGTACTATATTGTTCTTTTGTATTGTTTACTAGCTGTCCGGCGCAACTTCGTTTGCGTCCCATTTTCCCCGTTTTCGCAACATTTTTCATTGCTGCTCCACTCCTATTGGTCGTAGCGTGATGATACCTATAGCCTTCCTCGATAAATGGGCTATCTAAAACTGAAAAGTTTTTTCAAATCGGACCAGTAGTTTCGGAGCCTATTCAGTGCAAACAAACAAACAATCAAATCTTTTCTCTTTATAATATTAGATTAGATAACGTTATACTTCAGTCTAAAATTTACCATTAATAATAATTGTCTCATTGTGTATACAGCTGTGGAGAACGTGGTTGATTTCACATTTGTATAATTTCAGTATCCTATCTTTTTGTAACTCATAATGTGTAATTGTTTGTTTTCCCCTATAAATTTAAAAATAAAATAGTTTCCTTAACCTCAAAATAAAATTACAATATTATTTTAAAGGAAGATGATGATTACATTGACCTACGGATTTGTAGAGTTCTTACTGAAAACAATTTCCAAATTCATATCAGTAAAAAACCATAACGTAACGATTATTTGGTTTTTCAGCGAACCTTTAAAAAATCTTTAAATGTAATTTGAACCTTAAGAAATTGGCAGACATTGTAAGTACAATAGTGACAAAGTATTAATAAATATAAAATATAATATTTACAAACTAAAAATAAATATAAAATATGTACAAGTATCAAAATTAAAGGGCGTCATAAAATTCGTCGACATCGCTGTCGACAGGAAAAGTGCCCAGAAGGCTGGCTGTTATTTAATTTTGTTTATTATAAGGGTTAACAGCAGATAGATTACGACACAAATATGTTGCTGCAGAGTTTGTTTTGCTATTTCTTCTCTCCAGCTGTAACACTAGGAAGTGGTGAAGGTTGTCGTTTTAGGAGTCCTGTCTTAGGTATATAATTGTGAACTTCTAAAGGTAATATAATAGAATAAAAATAAAACTTTATTGTACACCAAAAAAGAAACAACGGTTTTCCTAAACTGCAAATTTTATCGTCACAATGACAGTCTTGAACGCAATAGAAACCCAGCGTATATAAGACAAAAAATAATACAAACGCATATTATGACACAGAAACGTATTAATGTAGTGTAATCAAAGTTGTCATTATAAGACATGATAATTGAGATTTCAATACCAAATGCGTCACCTTTATATCTTAAGGCGCTTCCTCACCGCACCTGTTATGAAACAGTTCAGATTCAAGAATTAAAAAATGGAATTAGGGAGTAAGGCGAACCGAGCATTGCAGTGAAAACCCCGTAATAACAATTTGTAACAAAAACTTGTTTGTGCACAAAATCGATTTTTGTATGCATGTGAATCGGTTTCTGCTAGGCAAGCGTGTTTCAACCTAGGTCGTATCATCGTTTCAGTTTCAGCAGGCGAGTGGCGGCCAAACGCAAGCCTACTAAGTATTAAAAAACCGGCCCAGTGCGAGTCCGACTCGCGCACGAAGGGTTCCGTACCATTATTCATAAAAACCAGCAAAAATATCACTTTTTTGTATATATATATATATGCCCCTCATAAATACTAATTTTATTCTGTTTTTAGTATTTGTTGTTATAGCGGCAACAGAATTATACAATCTGTAGAAATTTCAACTGGCTAACTATCACGGTTCATGAGATACAGCTTGGTGACAGACGGACGGACGGACGAACGGACAGCGAAGTCTCAGTAATAGGGTCCCGTTTGACCCTTTGGGTGCGGAACCCTAAAAAAGGTTTTGATGTTTTTGTTGTGGATTACTAACAAATATGTATTGCACCGGGAGCATGTATTTGTAACGTAATCCTCAAAACCGAATCTTAGAGAGATGGTTGTGCGTTGTTTCATCGCTAATTGTTTAATCGAATTTCGTTTCACATAAATTGTTTCTCATATTATTATTTCATAGAATAATCAATACGCAGAATGAATAAAAAACTGATTTAAATTTCTTCAAAGTAAGTACTTTGAAGAAAGAAAGCTTTTTAATTTCGTTGAAATTAAATACCATGGAAACTTGCATCGAACATACAATATTTGTTAAAAAATAATTCTACTGTAAGATAAGTTTGTTAAATAAAAAAATGTGATTATAAAATTCATCGAATTGTGTTTCTGTAAAATATATTGCATTTAAGTAAAAAGTAGTTGAAACAAAAATATTGGAAATAAAAGTACGAGCACCAAATATGTAGTATGTGAAACATTTTCTGCCAAACGAAATTCTGTGAAACTTCAGTCTGCGAAACAAGGTGATACCTAGATTGATACATTACAGACGAATGCTCCAATGAGAGACCGCCTTTAGTTTACATTGTTATGACGTAAACGTCAAACGTCGTACTATAAAGTACTTTAGTACTTCTTATGTAATTTTGTTGTTATTTGACATTGTAACAAAAGAAGTCAAATAAAACTCGAGTCCAACTCTCGAACTAATTTGCCGGTCATTAGAAGTGACAGACTATCCGGAGTTTGATGGACGTTTTTAACACTAATTGCATCTAAATTAATGCCTGAATAATAGACCACTATCAGAATTCCAAGTGTTTTTTGCGCATTATTAAATTTTTTTGATCTTAAACCTGAAAAAAAATCGACCTGAAACTCGTTTGTACTTTCTAGCACCCCACTAATTTGGTATTTTTTTTATTGTCTTGCATCTCACAGTTCAACGTAAGAAGTTGTCGTCTGCTTAGCCGGACTATTCTGTGGGTGCCTTGAGTGTAAGGCCTACAGCCGGGGCATAAAACTGCTTACAAACTAAGCGACTAGAACAAGATGATTTACTTTTACGGCTTTGTGCTTGGAAAATCATATAGCAATACTTAATTATTATGTTTGGTACTCTTCATGTATAAAATACACATAGATACCCTTATTCTCATAATAAAACAAGAACAATAGCAGTAAAAAGTCTAGAGGTATTCACCTACCAGAGGCCCCAACACCAAAAGCTCATGACCTCTTAAAAAACTTAAGATCGTCATAGAAAACACCACTTTTTACTAACCCCATGACTCGAGATCAGTTAACTATTTAACTCGAAAAGTTGTTGTTTCCGTCTCGTAATACGTTGGCTTACTGCAAAACATTATTATTACAAGTTAGATAAGCCGCAGAGCGAAGAATGCGGTAGACGCACCGTTAGGTATTAAAAATAATATGTGACTGTGATTTTAAAATGCACGGTCTGTGTAATTTTTGCACGTATTTTTGCTGTTGTTAAAGAAAAGGTTTGTATTTGTCAGAGTTAAGAAAACATCGCTGAAATGAAACTATGTAAAAAAGTAAAAATCAGCAATAGATTATTTAGAGCGGAATATTAACGTTAACATTTCGTGAAAGTAATATTTGGTAAATAATAAAATTAAGTAATATCGCAGACTAAAGATATCTGTAATACAATAGAGGTTTTCTCACCGATTATAAATGCAACTAATGCTTTGAACAATCAGTCTTATGTAGCTCCACGTAAATCCCGGTAGTGTTACAGAATTTGTGCAACAAAATACAAACACTGCACAAAATTTCACAAGAACCGTAACGTATATTTCGCATGAAAATTAGATAATTAGAATATGATTGAACTAGAAACACAATTAAATCAACATAATTCTTGAACAAGGATGCTTATATCCGCCTTGTAACTAATTAGGGATTAGAAAACATATTTTTTCTAGAAACGTCAAGGTTTCCCCCTCTACTAATCTTATTAGCGACAAGCCACTTCTGCGCTTTCAGTGGTCTATGGCAAGCAGTAATAGGCTGTCGTCACACAGAACGGGGCATATCTTTGTTATATTGAAATATATAATCTTTAGTCTGCAGCAAGCCTTCAGTTTCCTTTTATGAGACTTCAGTGTTTCATACTTTATAGTGGTGAATAGTGAAGTGCTCTTCTGATTTGTGTTTTGAGTAAATTGGCAAGAGATTAGTGAGTGACTATGACTACGAAGTGCTATTGGTATGTGGTTTTTTAAATCATTTTATTCATACTTTTAGGGATGAAAAACATAATTAATTTGTATTTATTTATTTTTAATTAGGTTGTTTTTAAAAAAGGGATTTAACAACATTAAATAACCTTATAAACAAATAAAAATATTTTAAATAATGCGTTTACCTACTCATACACACATACACTTTATAGTGTATTTAAACATAAAATTTTGACTTAAAAACATAACTTGAATTTAAAAAATAAATGTCATGAAAACCGTGAAAAATCCCCTGATATTCTCACAATAAGTGACTAACAAAAAACCTTAAAATCAAAAATATTACTACATAATTAAATTACATTACATATTATTAAATATGTATAACTTCGCGATCTAAGTTAGCTTTGCGATTCGTTTCAAGCAGAATCAAGTTTTTCACCGAAAATTTTCGTGCGTGGAAAAGACATCAACGAATGACGAACAGCAAAAATAATTCGACAATAGTTCTTTTCAACAATTAAACATGTGCTTGCTCAATTAAATGTGGTATTTTAAGTACACATAAAATAATGCTCAAAGGAAGTCAGTAATTAAATTAACAGGCAGTTTAAAACAAAACAATTAAGTTGCTTTAATTTGTCAATTAAAACAACACTTACCTTGGTAAGGTAACAATGCAAACATGTCAATACTTTTCTTTAATTTTCTTGAACAATGAATGAATAAATAATTATGATAGATGACCAGCTTGACAATGTACACAATGTCATTGATCATTATTTTAATATCTCTCAACCGCTTCAGTGTGACAAATTATGTGACAAGGCAGATACAAATATACGATCATTTGACGAGTTTATTAAGATAGGTTTATATTCAATAAATAAAAAATATGTTTCTGCTATTTTAAACCAGACGTCGTAATATTATGCTAGATAGTGTTCAGTTTAGTTAATTTGCATTCATTAAATATACCAGTGATAGTTTGATTACTCTAATAAAAATCGTTGCACTGCAGTGTGACGAAGGCCAACATGTTAACATAAATTTATTAGATTTCATGATGCAATTTAAAAATGAATAATTCAACAGTTTTTGTGTGGCTAAAAAATTGCACAAAAAATATATAGTTAATATGAAATTACGAGCACGATGTGACGCGTCGTTAAACGAACACTACCATTCTTTTTTATCAATATACATGCATACGTTATAAAACGCACAAAAATGCACAATTTTTTACAGTGTTAGCGTTCTACAATGTCAATAGAACGCCAAAAGAACCATCTACCACCGTACAGTCGTACGTACGTCAGATTGAAGATTAGTGTCAAACGATCAAAATTAAAAAAAAAAAACAATTCATAAATAAATAAATTTTAAAACTGTACAATTACATACATCCTAGTTACATCAACAAACAAAAAATTTCCTAACACTACCTTATGCTTATGTGCTTTTGACCATAGGGTAATATAAATTTACATATCAGGCAACCCAAAATCTGATCAAGGGAAAATGGTAAACTAAAATAAAACTTAACTTATTGGATTAAGGGATATTTCCATCTATTACAAGGGACTTAAACATACTTAACAAAATCTGGGTGAGATACAACACTGCCTAACCCTTCAGGGATTACAGCCGCGATGTGCTGATACAACATTTGTGTCAATAATTGTTTAATTTAGTCTTCTTAAAATATTTTATTTTTACTTTTGTGTAGATAATTTTTTATTTACCGATTTTTTTTTTATTTGTATGTCAACGATACAAATTAAAAAAAATCGGTAAATTTATATTGTAAACTTTATAAATTGCGATTTTTTTTCTTTATTTTATTCTACATTTTGTGGAAAACAACGACTTATTGTCGGGCCTATGCTTTCCTCCCATACTTAAGTACTAACGCTGTAACATTCAAATATTTTAAAACCAAATGATTTTTAAAAGAGTAACCATGGAGTTTTTTTCTCCATAGGAAACGACCAACCCAAACCACATTTTGTCGACGTTTTATAAGTGCCCATGTAGGCCTATGTAAAATAAAATATTTTGATTTAGATGTTATGATTTTCTATAGGGGAATTATTCACATAAAGTCATATCATTAATTGCCACGTAAATTTTCCATAGGCAACGCGATAACAAACAACAACAGTAACTATTTTATATTGAAACAAATATTATTCTTCCTAATACGAATTGCTTTTAAGGTGAGCCTTATGTGCGCTAGTGCAAAATAAAACTGTACACAAACTGCTGCATTTTTTCTCATTAGACTTTACACTTTAGATCAAGGTAGTCTAAAGTTTAGTTAGCAAAGTAAATGTACTCATAAATTACGCAAGTGCATACTCTCGCAATACACAAATTGATAGCGCCAATCCTGAATATTTGTTTTACCTCAAGGCAACTATACTTATTATATTTTAACCAGTCAGTGCCCCGACCTTCAACATTGTATAAATTTGATTGCACACACTCTATTAATTTTAACAGTTTTATGCTAAAAATAACCTGCTCATGTGAATGCTAAAAATATAGCCGTGAAATTCTTTTTTGAGCGGCCATTAAGTCAATTGATTCTTCACGTCAATTATTGAGAAAGAAACGTAGAAATGTGTGTAGTGTTTAATTGATTTGTGTAGTTTTGAGTTGTTAAATGTTGGGTAGTTGTGGGTTATTGAAATATGTATTTTATGTAATAATAAGTCTTTAGATATTGCATTTATAAGTAAGTAATGATAGCCTTACTGATGATTAACTTTTTCTATATTGTTTTACGTTTTTGTGAAGTAAGCAACCATTTGTTGTTCCGACCTACGCTGTCCTCCCCATGCTGACGCGTAAAATAATAATACAGTATAACCAAATAATTGAAAAGAGTAACCATGGAGTTTCATGACAGTTCTTCTCCATTAAAAACGACCAAATCGAACAAGGCACCTGTTTTTCGTTTTATAAGTTTCCGTGTATGCCTCATCATCATCTGCCTAGCCTTTTTCCCAAACTATCTTGAGGTCGGCTTCCAGTCTAACCCGATGCAGCTGAGTACCAGTATTTTACATGAAGCGACTGCCTATCGACCCTCCGTGTATGCCTATGTGAACTAAATTATTTTAATTTTGATGACAGTTAATACTTATTTAACTTCTGATGGCAAACCAAACATCAAACAGCTACAAACCACATAACGATGACTGTGATGCAAAATCAGAGGTAAATTAAAAAGTAAATTAAAAATTTGGAAAACAGCTGGGCCCTGAAGCGCAGCTGTTTTCCACATTAAAATATATCTATTCTGTAAATACTCACCTAAATCAGGCAATCACTCACAAAGCGTCAAAGACACTGACAAAAAAATATTGTGACCAAAATAGATCGATGATGACTTTGTCAATGAAACTCTTTTCCTTGCTTCTCTTTTTGCCTTAAATGGCTGAGTATTTTATATGAAGCGACTGTCTATCGGCCCTCTATAACCCAGTAAGTACTGAGTAATACGACACCACTTTGTAAGACTGGTTGTCAGACTTTCGGGCCACTGACTACCGATTGTCAAAGATCTGAATTGACAGCCAGGACCAACGGCTTAGCGTGCGTTCCGAGGAACGGAGGAAACTTGGTATGTAATGGGTGGTCACCCATCCAAGGATCAACATAACCAAGCAGGTGCGGCTTAACCCGAAAATTGACTCGAGTGGCTGTATTTATTTAGCCTCGAGCTCCTCTTTGTTTTTATATAATAAACAAAAGTAAATCATAAATCCAACCGAGCAGCGGTGGCCCAGTGCGAGAGCAGCGGTAGCCCAGTGGGCGAGCAGCGATGGCCCAGTGGGCGAGCAACGGTGGCCCAGTGGTGGCAGCCCCGACTTACGAGCAGTAAGACGTGGGTTCGAACCCAGGCTGGCGAATTACTTTGTGTAATTTATTTCGCGAGGAAACCGGCATGTCCTAGAACTAAAAATTCGAAGACATGTGACATCTACCAACCCGCACTGGGCCCGCGTGATGGATTACAGTCCACTCCCTCTCGAGGCGACCTGTGTCCCAGCAGAGGTAACATTATAATATTATTATTATTATTTATTATTTTTTTGGCTGATGATGATGATGAAATCATATATCCAACCAAACTAATTACCCCGATGACGTTACCTTGCAACAAATATACTTTTTGCCGTCATGACGAACTAAAATCAAATGACTCGTCTAGCAGGTCACAACATAATGATTTTAATACATCCTTTTTGATGGGGTTTCCCCTTGGCATGGAAATTTATTTGTCGTTAGTGAGTCTTATTGCGTTGTTGTCTGGTTTTCGATCAATTTGATCTTGATGAGATGGATACTGAGATTATCGATATTGCGTGTGTAATGACTTAATTGTTTGTTAGTACTTGCACGTGTCAATGTCACAATGTCTATGGTTTTTTTTTAGTAGCTTGGGTCCCCGGCTTCTCTCGCGTAGGGGTAATAAAACTACGCAAACGTAATACCTGGGTTTAAAAGTATTTTATGTGTAACTTTCCATTTTTTTGGGTATTGCTTCTTCAATGCAATTCCACCAGCTATAAAACTACTGACGCACTGTAAACAATAATAACAAAAGAAATCCATTATAAATTCACATTACAAACATACGCTAATTTCAATACACGTGTACCAATTCTAACTCTATGAACACATTAGCATAAATCCATTGTCTAAACTGCTAAGCAATGTCAAGTTCAAGTTTGACGCACCATTTTGTTCTTATAATGGCGCTACACAATTATAATCAATCATGCAAAAGTGGGTGTGTCTATCAGCTCGGTTTATGGTTTGTTAATGCTAAAAAGGTGGAACGATTTTCTCGTAGTTAACTTCGTTTTCGGGTAAAGTTGTCGAGTCTAGGAAAATTAAGTTTGATTAATAAACTTCGCGTTTAAATTAAAATTACATTAATACGCAGTTTAAAAAAAAAATGCCTATATTTGTCCAGTTTTTGTCTTAAAGGAAGTTAATCCATACAAGTTAAGTTTTTGTTTAAAAAGGATTAGTCTGTTCAACAATAATCATAATCACAAATAATATTGACGTAACATTTTTTTGCCGGTAGTATTTTTTAAAGAAAAAATATCATCTGTCAAAATAATTTGACAAAGACGTAGGCAATACCATTTTGACCGGTGAATACCGGTTACCTCTAAATTAAATGTACTTAACTCCTGTATTTATTTTAATAAACAACTGCGTAAATAATTATTAGATAACAATGTCCATTATTTAGTTTTTGCTTTTTAAATTGTCTATAAATGTCCAGTTTTTGTCTTAAACGTAGTTAATCCATACAAGTTAAGTTTTTGTTTAAAAAGGGTTCAACGATAATCATGATCACAAAAAAATATTGACGTAACATTTTGTTCAGATAGACTTCAGTATTCAAAAGAAAAAATATCATGTGTCAAAATAATTTGACAAGGACGTAGACAATACCATTTTGACCGGTGAATTTAAACTCCTGTATTTTTTTTTAACAACTGCGTAGATAATTATTAGATAACAATGTCTATTATTTGGTTTTTGCTGCCACATTTTTTCTGACAGATATAAATAGATGTTAATAAATAAATTATTAAATAAGAGGTATGATTATTATTGTCTAGAAATAAACACACTTAAATCAAATAACATTATGTTTGACTTAATACGGACTCGGCACGCATAAGACCAAAAATTAATTCGCAATTTAAAAAAGATTTTGGTGATCTTCATTTTTTTGAATGACCACAGATCGGCTGAGCAGAAGTTGTTATTTTTTAAAATTAACAAATGTTTCTATAGTGTATTTTTTATGCCTGTAACAACTTTCTAGAATCACCGACAAATTTGTCAAGGGTAGTGAGTTACTGATTGTTGCAAATTGTTTCCAAACAACTGCTATTAACTTTGACATTCAGTTAGAGTAACAAAATTATATTGTTTAAATTAAAAGATTTATGAGCTGATTTACATACAATTTTGTAACTCATTTTTTTCCCTGTCTATTAAAAATAGTGTAAGGAAAAGCTATCAACATTGACATTTTATTTTGGATATAAACTATATATTAGATATGTATTCCAGTTATGTTATGTTACTAAATTGCGATATTAAATACAACTGAAGTAAATAAATACTAGGATTTTCTGATAGTCATAAATCCACGTAAAAGTGAATGTAACTCTGTCTGTCCATCACCTTTTCACACTTTAAAACCTGAACGGATTTTGTTGATATTTAGGTCAAATTGTCCAAGGTACCAATTTATACCCTTAACATAGGATTATTTTCATTCCGGATGGATAATCCTGAGATATAATTACCGACCAAAACTCGAGCGAAACCGCGGACAAAAGCTGTTGCGTCGCGATAAGTAAATTATAATAAATAATCTATATACGGGACAAACAACAAGTTTTGAAATAGTTAATAGTTATTTGTGCAACAAGAGAGCAAAGTTGGTTTTTGCCGCGAGTGTTGATTTTGAATCCCGAGTAAGCGAAGGATTCTATATTTGAATCACGAGCGTAGCGAGTGATTCTAGGTTAGAATCCTGAGTGCATCGAGGGATTCAAAGACACGAGATGCAAATAACTTTGGTCTCGTGTAGCACATACAACTTTTCACTTCAGCAGCGAGAACACTTTAGGAGATAAAATAATAAACAGGAATAGATTGAAATAACTATTTATCGTGAATCAAAATAATTAACATTGTAGGTAGAGGTACTGTTCTCGTCGCTAGTTTCACTCATATTTTACGATTATTTTAATATTTTTCTAACTTAATCAACTCTTTACGCCAGCCACAAAATTTTATTCCTGCTCTTTTATTTAAATTATGGCGAGTTCCGAAATAGCACCCATGATATTTTATTATTCAAAATATATTACGTAACATTATTTGACCTAGAAATAAATATTTACAGGTTAAGTATTAGTTTTATATGCAGTAAAAACTTATTTTCGTTTAAATACAACAATAAGTTAAAAATTCAATAAATTACATTAGAAGACATAATTATCTTTTTGCAAAATTTCTTTAGTTAGAACGAAATTCCGAACGTGTTTGTCTTTGAGGTCGAATTCAAAATAGGAACTTCGAAAGGGCTGGTCTTTGTCTCTCTCTCTCTCTCTCTTTCTAATGGCGGGAAAGAGATAGAGTGTAAATGTTTCGAATTGTATGATTAATCCAAGGCTGAATAAGATATTCGCGGCTTTCTAAAAAAATAATTAAAAAGTTACTTTGTCTCACTCAGTGAGCAAAATCGCATTTTGCTCACTGATTTCAGGCAGCAAAACCTACATGTTTGAGCTACTGAAGTGAAAAGGTTTTATTGTTGTTATCTGTCATTCGGTTAACAAAAATGATTGCTGTAGGTATAATCAAATGGATTAACACAACAACAATAACATTGAGTCATCGATGGACGTAAAGTTAGTCAATATGTGGTAATTGGCTTCCTCCATCCTTTGCGGAACATCTAGAACTAGTGCCGGTTCCTGAATCCGCTGTACTTGATAGTTGGAACAAAGGTTGTAAAGGGCTGTATTCAGGAAACAATAATATCTTAAACGAGTTATTTAACACTTCGATCAACATTCATCTGAGTCTAAAACTGTTAGTAGAGATTCTTTTGCATGATAGATTCAGTGAATGTAAAATTTTCCCTTTTAAATTTTCTTACGACATTCCATAATAATAAAATAAAATAAAAAAAAAACAAAAAACGTAACGTATTACCCAATAGTAACTGGAATGTGGAGGTCAGATGTAAAATACTGGTATTCTGCTGAATTCGGTTAGACTGGCAGCCGACACCAACATAGTTGGGAAAAGGCTAGGCAGATGATGACGACATTCGATAAGCAAACTTAAATCAATTAGCCAATCGCAGACCACAGTTGGTCTCTTCTAAATTACGTCACACCATAATGTTCGTGCTCTGTATGGTGTCGGACGTAAAGAATAGCACCATCCCATATCTTTCCGTGGGTGTCGTAAGAGGCGACTAAGGGACTTGCCAGAGAATGGGCAGCAGCGTTCTCTGTGCTTTTGTAACAACCGTACTGCGATCGCCAACCCGCCTGCCAAGCGTGGCGATTATGGCAAAACCCCCCAAAACGTCAATGTGGCGACACTTGGGGGAGGCCTATGTCCAGCAGTGGACGTCTTTTGGGCTGAAATGATGATGAATGATAATGTTCGTGGTCTTCCACATGCAGTTTGCTCCAGACAGCAGATTATCGTCGTTGGCCCATCTAGAATTTATATAATTATTATTAGTTAGATTTCATTTTAATTTTAGCGCACGAGTTCCGTGGTTGGATTTGATTTTTCTTTAGCAGAAAGTTTATTCAAATATAAAATAATCTTAGCCTTTGAACCACGATTTTTTCTGCCAATAGTGGTAAGCAAAATAAATAGTAAATTTTGCTTTCTCTATATCAATACGAAACTAAAGAAAAAAAAAACAAATGCAGACAGCTTGTCCTCAAAAAAAAAAACAGAATTCGACTCCCTATTTCAAAATCAGAACAGCCCTCACGTGACTATTCTGGTAGAACTCACATTTATTACGTGCATTACCGCACTACTCCGGCTGACTATCCTTAACATCGAGGCTTCCGTCAGTCGGAACTCACTCGGTTTTCGCCTCTATCCTTGAATGTGCCGGTTGTAATATCCGGCTAGTTGCGTGTGCAGCCACTGTGCGATTCTATTGCACAATGCTCAGTAATGCACGCTCTTTATTAATAAATGCATTGCGATTTCGTTGGAGAATTTCGGGAAAAGGTTCCTTAGAACGGGTAATCAGTATTCGCCAGAAATGTGTGTATAAAATAGACGCTACATGTAAAAAAAAAAAAAAATGCCCATGCTGACAAGTAACAAGATTTCAAATTTCAAATCGATCAGACCCGTGGAAGTTGTTTATTTCCCTTCAATAGAAAAGAGGTGATGACTTTCAAACGGCTGAGCAGAATTTCTCGAAACATAGCTTAGAACACTCTCGATTAAAACATCTTTAAAACGAAACCAATTTTATCAAAATCGGTTATTCCGTTTAGGAGCTAAGAAGCCACAGACAGACACACAGGTACACAGATACACACTCAAACTTATAGCACCCCTCTTTTTTGGTCGGGGGTAAAAATACTGGTGTTTAGCTGCATCTGGTTAGACTGGAAGCTAATCTCCAACATACAGTAGTTCCGAAAACCTAAGTCGATGAAAGATTCTTTAGTACGGGTATTCGATGCTTGCTTGCTGCGTGAAACAAATATGAAAAAAAACCTATGCACTTTTGTTACAAATCAATTCAGATTTTACGACTGTTTACTCAGCTTAACAACCAGTAGGAGGAAAACCCCTTTAAATTCATAAAAAAAACAAACAAACAATCAAAACTTATAAAAACAGTCACAAAAAAAAAACAAGTTTTCACTTTTATATTTAAATGAAGCCATGATACTAGGCCTAGTAATTAACAGTTATAATAATAGTCTGACGAAAAAAGGCGTGCCGTCTACGACTCATTTTAATCACGAATTGAAAACCAGCCTATCAAAAAACAAACTTGTTTGACTAACAAAAAACGTCTGGGAAACCTTTTATAAAACACGTCTGCGTCGGATTCTCATTGATGATTCTAGAATGTACCGTTCCTGAGGTGACTACAAAAAAAAAATCGTATATTAATCTTGGGAACTAATTAAATATGGGTAAATTATACCTACAACACAATACCCTATTACATAGCGAGTGTCCTCCGTGCCTCGGAGAGCGATCTTTGACCGTCGTTACGTGTAGTCTGTGGCCGAAAGTCTGACAACCAGTCTTACCAAGGGGTAGTATTACCCAGAACTAACTGGGAGGGACTTGTGGAGGTCAGATAGGCAATCGCTCCATGTAAAATACTGGTATTCAGCTGTGTCCAGTTAGGAAGATACAAGAACATAGTTGGGAAGGCTAGGTAGATGATGATATAACCTATTATATATAAAAGTACTTGCTGTCCCGCGCAACTTCGTCTGCGTCACATTTTCTCCGTTTTCGCAATATTTTTCATTGGTGCTCCGCTCCTGTAGAGCGCCGTCTATTGAATACTTACTCAATCCAGTCAACAGATACCGCCATCTGTTAGACTCGTTTGGAGCTAACAGATAATTGTGACTTAATTTGCAATAAAATAATATTGCGACTATAAACTGAGATGTAAGCTATCCTATCTTTCAAGTTCTTTCAAACTGTACACGGTGTGCAAATTTGATTAAAATCGGTTAAGGAGTTTAGGAGCCCATCCCCAACAAACAACGTGACACGTTATTTATATATATATAGATTAAATAATGTACTTATAACTCGCATAACCTGGAATATTTAAATATTGATCCCAACAAAAACAAGGCACGTGGCAAAAACTTGAGACACGCCTGCAAAAACAAATACTTAGATCTTTGTAGTGTCAAGCCTAGACATGACAAAGATACAAACAACAAAAAATATGTCAAATTGATAAATTTTTGCTCTGCTCCTGGTTTTTTTTTTGTCGGAAATCACTTTTAGTCTCAATATTTTAATTAAGTACTTGTTATTTAGAAATCGGAAACTATTATTTACCCTAAAAACGGGATATCAATTTACCATGATACTTTTGTTATGAGTGATAAAGATCATAGCGCTTGCAACAGTGCCGAAATATCGGGAACACGAAGAAGAAAGAAGAAATAGTTCATGTTAATCCCGTTTTTAGTGTAAGTGACCTTATCAGTTTAAAAACTCACATTTATTCTTTCTTAATTAAAACCTCTTTGCGTTTCCTTCTAAACTGACACCCATATTCTAAAAGCTTTCCCAAATCCATTTCTGAACTAAGTTGACCGTTGTTGCCATGACAACTGTTAAAAACATCCACCAAATGGTATTCATAGAATTTATATAGATAGATAGATAAATCATTTATTTAGTGCACACAAACGACATAGCACAACACACAGAAGCACAATGAAATGACATAAATTACATAAATATGCCTTTAAAAAAACAAGGTGCCAACATACAAAAAGAAAAAAAAAATAAGCAGATTTACAAAACAGTTATAGTAACACCATGACAAACTTCAAATGAAATAATGAGTTTAAAAGGTGCGTAGTGCGTCTCAAGGTTGCACCTAATGGGAGTCCAGCTCCCACAGACAAACCGTGGAAATGGTTTTGTGGGGCATAGTTTTTAAATGAAAGTTTGTAATAAAATTGTTTAATAAATAAATAATAATAAATAATAGGCATGTACCTGACGCTGATATTCTGCTGGATCCTTTTAATGACTTACGGACGTCGAGCAGACGAGAATTTCTTGCCACAATTGGTGGCATCTTAGAATAAGATACCTCCTCTAGCTATCTATCTTTGTCAAAACCATAGTTGCATTCTGCTTCAATCAATGCTAAAGATGTATATAATGAATAGTTTCCGGTACTTCAAATTTGACAGTTGAAAAGTAGGCGTTTTTTATGTCAATTTATAAACAAAGAAGCGAAACGTAGGCGTGGTTAGTCTGACTTATGTTCAGTTCATGACTAAGGATACCATTGTATGAAATGAAATTTGTTGTGATTTTCAGCATCACTTAGATATTTTTTGCGTTAAATAAAGTAATCTCGATATTCTGGCAAGCTGTCATTCCATCTATGCCAAGCACAGAAGGACGCAAAATCTGTAAATAGAAATCTAGTTTAATATATCCTATGTTCCCCAGTCATTTTATCGTACAAGTCCAAGATCTCCAGCCGAATCTACTCGATTGCCACCACAAACCTCGAATTACCTAAGAGCAAAAAAACGTCATGTATACATGTTGAAAGTATACGGACCTGAGACTGTAGGTGGTCTAGACTAGACTTCGAACGAACACTAATTATAATACCAACATCATAAATAACTGGCGAATTGGTGCAGACAGAACTGTTGCAATATACCGTTTATAATGCAATACTAACTTGAGAATATCGGCGTATTTATAGATCTGTTGAAAAATTTATTGAAAATGAGATTAAAAGCATTAATAATAAATTATAATTTTAAGATCGAAATAAAAGTTTTAAAGTGCACCACATGCATTAGATTTTAAAATGAGCTCAAAATTTGTCGAGATTCTTTTAAATGCGAGCCTCGCCAGTCGGCGTTTGCTTGCAAAACGTTTCATACTTCTACAATGTTTCTCAACAAGATAGATTCTCAAGAATAGAAGAGTTTTTCAGGAGGTAAATCCAATACTTTTTCAAGTCGGGGGGTTTCTTTCTATCACGTCAGGGTCACCAGTTTAGAGGTATGAGGTACAGGGTGTAAAGTTTCTCAATACTCCATTGAAAAGGGAGGATCCTCCGACCAGACAGGTGTTATGTCTGGTGGGCAACTGCCCGACAGTTGTTTCGGGTTTCTCCATGTAGTCTTAAGTCGATGTAAACTTTGCTTGCGAGCTGTAGGAAATTAATATTAGTTCTTCCGTCGTGTCATAGATGGCACTGTAGTACTTTTTTGTAGCAGTTTGCTTTTTGTAGGTCGCTACAGTATCATAATTTTGCTGAAATAATAATGAAAGAATATCACTTTGCCTTGACTCCAAAACGAAACGATTGAACTTAGAATAATCTGTCTCATTCATAGGGTGTTAAAAATACCAATGAGGTAAGTCCAGAAATGCTAATACCGTCCTTCCTAAATTTTTCATATCCCACGCGTTTTACTCGAAAAATGTGTTATTCTTAATTCGGGTTCTAAGACCCCAATCTAGGCCACTCTGACACTGACCATAAGGGCCGTGAGGTAGACCGGTCCAGTCAACACGAAGGTCAAGTTACAAAACTTCTTTTGCAATTCATATTATTATGAAGCTCAAGATTCACTGGTACAGTCATGTGCACCAACATGTAAACACTGTCTGCGTAAACACACTGGGTCTTGTTGACCAGGTTTTTGTACTGTTATTGGTAATTCGATTTTATTTAGTTTCTTTTCTTGCTCTGGGGTCCTAGTTTTTCATCTGTGGCTTCAAGTTACTGATCTTTGAGGTGACATGTGACATTAATTTAATGTATTGGATTCTTTGTTTATATTAACTTGAACACTATTATATCGAATCTGGTTCTTCTAACCTAACAGACAGATCTGTTGCTGCTCGTTCAAAAAGTGCTGATTATCAGCCTAATTTGAATAAATGGCTTTTGATTCTGCGCTCAAAACGGTGAAGGAAAACATCGTAAGGAAACTGGCATGTCCTAGAAGTTAAAATTCGAAGACCTGTGACATCTACCTGATATTGTTGTTGGTTTAATATGTATACTCACCTTCCTAAATTCAAAAAGTGATTTTTTTGTCCAATAATATCACTGAAGCTTTCTCTAGAAAAAAAAAATTCCATAATAATAGATATGGTTTCGAAAACACTATATTCGTAACTCCATAACATTTCTATCAATACGTTAGGGACAAATCGATGTAAAATTATGCGTAATTGTTAAGTATTTTATGCTCGTGACTGTACCAAATGTATGAAGAGTGAAGAAATTAACCTTATATGTGCCTGCAATATATTATATGCGATTTGCCTGTCAAATAATTATATGCTCTAAATACGTTATGCTTTATGTATTTTATGCTCTAAATGTGGTGTGACATTGACCATTTTGTTTTGTACAATGCCCTAATGATAAGCTTTTCTACAAGTACTTAATATTTCTAAGCGACTGCCGCATTTATTTAGTGTTTAGTTATTTAGTGGTCTTATACACAGCTGTCGACCAGCCAACGGTCAATGTGGCGACACTTGGGGGAGGCCTATGTCCAGCAGTGGACGTCTTTCGGCTGAAATGATGTATGATGATGATGAAACACAGCTGTTAAGTGTCAGGTCTTGGTTTATCCATCAAGAAATTTTCAGTAGGAGCCGGTTGATGGCAACAGGCTCGCTCCCTACTTAACTGGTGAAATGTGGTAATAAAGTTGGCTCTGCTTAACATTTCGGAGATTCCACGCGTGATGTTATGGATATTTATAGGGTTCCTTACCTCGAAAGAAAAAACGGAAACCGTATAGGATCACTTTACTGTCCGTCCGTCTGTCCATCTGTCTGTCAAGATCCTTTTTCTCAGGAACGCGTGGAGGTAACCAAGCTGGAATTTTTATCAAATACTCTGGTTTACTGTCCCTTAGAGCTGTGAAACGCAATCAAAAGATACAGCCGTTTATGCCGCAAATTTCCGCAAATTTTCGACATTCGCAAGGGAATTAAAACCTACAGGGTACTTCCCGTGAACTCAGAATCTTGAAATTTAGCACGAAGCAGCGTCTTATAGCACGAAAACAGGAAAAATTGCGAAAACCGTAAATTTTTAGCTACATCATATAATAAAAATATTTTTAATAATTTTTGTACGGAACCCTCCGACTCGCACTTGGCTGTTTTTTTTCTAAGCCTTCTTCCTTCTAGGGTTCTTTCATTTCTTATTTCCTTATTAAAAAAAATATCAACACGGAATCTGAAACAGCAATATAATTACCTACTAAAGACAGATTCTGAATTGCATGAGGAGAAAGATCTATTTAAGTTTTGTGCGTCTGAAATAACACGATGTAGAGCGTAACGTTGCGCAAACTTAACTTGAACTTGGTCAATTCTATTGTTAGTGCAGAATGGTTTACAAACACATCGAAGAAATTTTGCAAGAAACACTACAAATGTTCCAAGCGGAAAGAGATCCTTGCATTGTAGAATGTTGGCTGTTATTAGTGTGAAATAAATAATGAAATAATGATTGGATTAACTACGAATTTACGAGTTCCACATTATTAGAAAAAAATTGAGGAGACGTTAGGACTAATTCACTTAAAAACAAGTTTCAGAAGGTTCCAAACCAAACCCAGAATCTTGGATAAAATTATCGGACCCAACCAGTTAGATCTTATTTTAACTTGACGGAAAAATCCTAAACTTATAAATAAACAGGTAGATGTTTTTGTTTGTAAGAATTTATAGACGTACCGGCTTTTGAAGTGTCTACTTAGACGTGTAGACGATTCTGGCACTTAGTTAAAGTTCTTGACAGGTTTTATAAACCGCCAAGAGTCAAAGATAGCCTAACCTAACTGATTTAAATACCTATTCTAGTCAAAACCAGGTGTTTTTATTACCTACACCTCTCAACGCTGCATATTTAATCTTCGATTAATAAACCTACGCGGTTATCGTATGATGTCGCTCTGTATGGTGTCGGATGTAAAGTATAGCACCATCCCATATCTTCCCGTGGGTGTCGTAAGAGGCGATTAAGGGACTTGCCAGAGAATGGGCAGCAGCGTTCTCTGTTCTTTTTTTAACAACCGTACTGCGATCGCCAATCCGCCTGCCAAGCGTGGCGATTATGGCAAAACCTACCAAAATATCAATTTGGGGACACTTGGGGGAGGCCTATGTCCAGCAGTGGACGTTTTTTGAGCTGAAATGATGAATGATGATGATGGACATCGAATAAACCAATCATTAGTGCTCGCTAGAACTCGATAGCAGAACCCGTGGCAATTTTCATTTCCTGAACTATCGTGATAAATACTCATGAATAATAGACGTCTAACATTAGGCTCCGTGCCCACTGACGTGTAACACCGATTCACAGCATGTCTCAAATCAATCACACAAATAATTAAATGCACGCAAGGCCTTCGAGTTTCCCGAAGCATGGTTAGAAAACTTTAAAGTATGGATAAATGTGTTTCGTGCATATTTTGGTCTCGCCATCCGTTTTGCACTGCATGCTCGATTAGTATTATTTGCTTATCTAGTAGTATTCGTTGGCTAATTAATTGATTTGTTTTCCTATTTCAAAGTTCAGCTGACATCGACATAAATTCAAAGAAAAATCAGGCTGTTATGTCCAATTTTGCAAGGTTTGCCTCTCACAAACCATTGCATTGTTAATTGTGTTCTACCTCTCGTTGCAATGTTAAAACCAATATTAAGTCTCCACATTCTATCTATTTTTGTGAAGGAAAGTGTTCAAGCAAATACTAAATCTTTGTAAAATTTAAGATTAGCTTACGAGACCCCATCTTAGTCAATGCGTGGACTAAGCTAGCTAAACCTCAGTTAAAAATAAAACCGTTTATTTAACCCACTGCATGTAGCAACAATATAATTAGTTAAATGTAAAACCTCTCACGTATTCACCAAACAAAATGAATAAATCAAGTGGAGATAACGGCTGCGCTAATGCAACTACTTGCGAAATAAATGCATTGCAAATGCACGGTTGAATTATTATCCTACTTATTATGTTATATTTATAATTTGCGAAATAGAAACAGTGATTATGATAAATAATCGATAATGTTCTCCTAGAAAGGAGGTGGAAATAAAGAAAAAGGGGTTGGATGCTTGGATCAATGAATATCAGTCAGTAATGTTCTCACTGCTGGGACACAGGCCTGCTCTCTATGAGATGGAATGGGCTGTTATCTACCATGGTTAGATGATTTGATAGGCCAGTGGATTTTTTAGGTTCTAGGATATACCGGTTTCCATGAATAGGATATACATGATCTATGACATCTTCAGCTGTGGTAAAGACAGTATTAAAACAGCTCGAAAAAAAAGTATTGGTAGGTTTAGCGCTGCAAATATATAATTAAACATATTAGCAATCTAAATCTAAACTAATATTATAAAGAGGAAAGATTTGATTGTTTGTTTGTTTGCATTGAATAGGCTCCGAAACTACTGGGCCGATTTGAAAAATTCTTTCAGTGTTAGATAGCCTATTTATCGAGGAAGGCTATAGGCTATATATCATCACGCTGCGACCAATAGTAGAGGAGCAGCAATAAAAATGTTGCGAAAACGGGGAAAATGTGACGCAAACGAAGTTGCGCCGGACAGCTAGTATTTTAATATACATCGGTTTTTTCCACGCGATGGTTGTAAAATAATTACAATTAAAAAAATCCAATTGCAGGAGTGGACTCTTCAATGGCCCTCAATTCTGACATTTAAGATTTCACAACACTAACTATGAGTACAATACAATAACATTAAACTATGTCCGAGTACAAATTAATAGTTCAAGCAATACAAGAACGTATGATTCATCAATCAGTTTCGCAACTCACCGTCTAGTTCGATGTAATTATTCGTCTACTGCTAAGTCGATCCAAGATAAATAGGTATTCAAATGTCAATAACAATTAAAGTTTTAATTTTGGCACAGGAATATAAGCAGTTGTGCAGTAAAGTTATGCATATTTGCATGGCAACAAGCAACAACAACATCGTCTAATAGGGTAACGAACATCGACGCCATCATCAGAAACACCCTGCCTGAAGATAGGTTTAGATGTAAAATGGGCAATTTATTACACCAATCTTAGCTTTAAAATTGTAGTCACACGACACTTGGAGACAGCATGTAGTCTCGGCAATATCGAGCAATTAACGGCTATTCAAAGATTGTATTGAATTTGCTAAAAGCTGTGCAGTTTTAATTGTCCGCGTAAGTTGGGCCATCGTTATAAGATACTTTATTCTTGCAATAGACACTCAGCCTGATCAATTGACATAAATCGTTATGCCTCATTGTCTGTTGTCTGTATGGTGTCGGACGTAAAGAATAGCACCATCCCATAATCTTCCCGTGGGTGTCGTAAGAGGCGACTAAGGGATTTTCCAGAAAATGGGCAGCAGCGTTCTCTGTGCTTTAGCAACAACCGTACTGCGATCGCCAACCCGCCTGCCAAGCGTGGCGATTATGGCAACCCTCCCCCCCCCCCTTGGGAAAGGCCTGTGTACAGCAGTGGACGTCTTTCGGCTGAAATGATGATGACGTAATGCCTCATATCGCAACAGGAGCTCATACAATCATTCACATTTTCTATGTCGTCCAAGCATCCTTTGTGATTATTACGTAAATATCCTGAAGCTTCTTAAAACCACAATCATAGTTAAACTGCATTAATTATTAAGTTAAAAAATACATAAGCCATTTAAACTTTTAAGTATATTCTCACCACCGTAAACTTCAATGTAAAATAACGTCATTTTAAATCAGCTGACCCGGATGCAGCTTGTAGTGATTTTTTTAACATTAGTTCATTTGAATGTGCGAAACTCACACGCAATTTAAAACTAAACTAACACACACTATCTTTACAGGATAACCCCAATACAATAGTGGTTTGCAAACACACACAGAATAAATTGAAAAATAAACTTACAGCTAAAACTTAAAAATCTATCTAAAAATATAAAAACACTTCACACTACACACACTTCTAATGATATAGATGTTAGTGGAAAGAAATATGAACAGTAGAAGTGATAATGATACTCGTACGATGCAGTGCTTCTATGTACGCGTTGACCTTTAAAAATAACCTATGCAAGAGGCTTTGAAAAAACCTATAATGCCTTTTACCTTTCATGAAAAAATCCAGTTCACTTTTTTAGATTCTTGTAAGAACCGGTTAGCTACGGATCCCCATAAAATATTATTGTAACGATGACTTGATTAGCGGAAGTACTTAAGAATTTTGAACAACATTTTCCTTGTACTAATCTCGTGATTATTTTTCACACATTACAGCTCCATAAATTGATTGTTATTTGAGGAGCTCGTGGCTAAATAATAATTGCCACACTGGTCGATATTTAAGGTTAAGCCGTGCTTGCCGAGGTTGGTCCGTGGATGAGTGATCATATTTTCATACCGAGTTTCCTCCGTGCCTCGGAAAGCACGTTAAGCCGTTGGTCCCGGCTGTCATTTGTAGATCTTTGACAGTCGTCACGAGTAGTCAGAAGCCAAAAGTGTGACATTGAGTCTTACCAAGGGGTATCGTATTACCCAGTCACTGGGTTGTGGAGCTCAGATTGGCAGTCGCTTCTTGTAAAATACTGGTACACAGCTTTAAAAAACACCTGACAGAAAAATCCCTAAAAAACCAAAAATAAATTAATCCAAGCGTCGCGTCGTAGCGTCGGGGGTTCGCTTTGTTTTGTATTTGTGCTAAGCGGGCTAAGTAGACCGGTCCCCCGACGCTATAACGCTTGGATTAATTTATTTTTGTTTTTGAAAGGTTTAAAAAAAAATTGCGTTTTGAACTTATATTATTTTTTCTTAGCCTTGACTGTCCCACTTCTGAGCATAGGTCTCCTCCCATTCCTTCCACTTTTCTCGGGGTGTTGCGGTTCTCCTCGCTGATTAACGAAAACAATGAAAGATATAAATTAAAAAAAAAACCCTAGCTTTTAGGGGGAGGGAGGGGCGGTTCTGCCGCCTGGCGATGCCCATGGTGACAAGATTTCAAATTTCGAACCGACCAGTTTTGTAGAAGTTTTTATAACCCTTCATCAACTAGAATAGAGGTGATAACCTTCAAACGGCTGAGCAGATTTTCTCAAAACATTGCTAAGAACACTCGATTAAAACACCTTTCAAAAGAAACCAATTTTATCAAAATCGTTTCATTCGTTTAGGAGCTACGATGCCGCAGACAGACAAACATACACAAATACACAGATACACACGTTAAACTTATAAAACACCATACTTTTTTGGACGGGGGTTAAAAAAAACATTTTGACCCCAAGTAACATGGAGCAAGGGCAGGAATATGATGAAAGATTTTATCCGTTCGAAGTTCGCAACGAAAATATTTCATCCATACTATTATTATTATTATAAATGCGAAAGTCACTCTGTTTGTTTGTATGTTTGTTTGTTACCTTTTCACGACTAAACGGCTGATCGGATCTTCATGAAATTTGGCAAGAAGATAGATTTCAACCTGGGGAAGGACATACGCTATATATCACCACGCTACGACAAATAGGATCGGAGCAGCAATGAAAAATGTTGCGAAAACGGGGAAAATCTGACGCAGACGAAGTTGCGCGGGACAGCTAGTTTATTATATTTTCTATTAAATAGCACGTAAAATGCCCAATTTGCTAAATTCGCAAAGAAAATTTGACCTTAGGATACGCTAACCCCAGTTAGCATAATTATTTAGGACGATTACAAATGTTGCCTCGTTGGTCTAGTGGCCGCAAAGGCGGTTGCTGCACACGAGGTCCCTGGTTCGATTCCTAGGTCGCCCAAAAGTGTTATTGGGTTTTTCCATCAGGAATTTCTCAGTAGCAGCCACGAAGTCTGGAATTGTACCCGGTTGATCGCAATAGGCTCGCCCCCTATTACATGGGATTTAAAACATAACTGGCGACTACTGTACTATTAGGTACAGACAGCGTCAGTATGTGCTAACCCCTCTACAGTCCGGCCGAGTACGCCAGGGGGGTAACTACTTAATGACGCTGTCTGTACAACTCTGCGTAACCCTTTGGTGTTTACAGGCGTGACGTTGTTCCAAATGTTTTGACGTGTTCGTCAAACATCAATTAAACAACTCATTATTCTCCAAAACACACCTTTACTTGCATTTTCTTATACAAATGATGAAATGACAAATATGTAGTTTGAATGCCATACTGTTTAGATGGTCAACTGGGTGAAGGTCCCAGTGATGCATCACGTTCTGTTCACTGGCATGATGTGGCTGAAGACAAATAATTTCTTCATATGTCGATATTTTAAGAGTAACCTTGGTTGATAAACTTGAATGCATATTGTAGTTTGGTTAAGAGGGGACTCTACGCCCCAGGTATTTGAAGAAACTATTGCCGTAACACTGCGCCCGACCAAGCCCTCGTAAAGTACGAAAGGGACAACTACATCTCAGGCTGATTTTACCTAAAAAAATCTTGACCAAAAGACGTTTTGTATTCTGCTGTTTTCTTCTTCAAAACTAAATTTATCTAAATAATTCTTATATCAAAATTTAGAGGAAAAGTATATCTATGCTTCTATTATTTTCTTTTTTGTTAAAAATGTATCTAATTTGTCTGATAGTCGTCTGAACATGGCGGTAAAAACGGGCTTTTCCGGGTTTCTGGACTGTCATAATTCTTTTATTGATTATGTTTTGAAAAAAAAAATGATAGGGGCATGTATTAATTAAAACTAAATTATTTGGAAAAAAAACAATGCTCTAGACGCATTAGCCACGAAGAAAACGGTGGAATACGTTTTTATAGAGAAAAGCCCTCTAGAGTACCCTCTTAAATGTTACAGATTAGGTGGGTGTGTGACTCGCATGTGTGCTGGACACGAGGTTCTAGGTTCGACTCCCAGGTCTTGGCAATACGCTCGCCCCCATATTTCATGGAACGGCGTAGTGTGGTAATAAACTATAGGGGTACACTTCTGCTGAACCATTCGAGTATTACAAGCGCGATGTTATGTTGTATAACCGATGGGGTAGATTTGAAAATCATTCATAATAATTAATTATTTCTGGAAAATAAGCTGGATTTATAGAACACTTAGCTATGGGTACATCATCATCATTATCATCAGCCTATAATGTTCCCACTGGTGGGACACAGGCCTCATCTCTATGAGAGGGACGGGGCTGTAATCCACCACGCGAGCCCAGTGCGGGTTGGTACATGTCACATGTCTTCGATTTTTTAGTTCTAGGACATGCCGGTTTCCTCACGATGTTTTCCTTCACCGTTCACAATGGGTACACAAAGGGAGAAAATCCTCTCATAATTGTTTTTTTTAATCATTTTAATTTATAAATATAATATGTTTATCTAATATATAAAATTCTCGTGTCACAGTTTTCGTTACCATACTCCTCCGAAACGGCTTGACCAATTTTTTGTGCATATCGGGTAGGTCTGAGAATCGGCCAACATCTATTTTTCATATCCATAAAAAACCCCGCGAACGAAGTCGCGGGCAGCAGCTAGTAATATATATATTAATTATGTATCGTTGAGTTATCTTGTTACTCAGTAACTGGGCTATGGCGATTGTCGTGTGTTGTAAAATCCTGGTATCCTTCATCCTGAAAATCACTGCAAGCTGACACTTTCACAGTTAGCTAGCAGATGGTGATATTTTTTTAATTAATGTTCAAAAAAAACATTAACCTCATTGAATTTCGTGTTGTTTCCTGACTAGATATGTGCGTTATAAACGTACATAAATACCATTATTATCCACAAAAGCAACTTCTACATTATGTGCATTAGCATGCAACTCTTTGTTCTATCGCAAAAGATTAATATCTTGTTAAAAAGATTAATTGCAAACATTATAAACCTAACTGGAACGATTCCAACTTGTGATATGTAGCTAGCCAGTAGCTGTACTTAGATAAAACAATCAACAATGAAAAAATAGGAGAAGAAAAGAAATGCTACTGTTATCAGCGTACTATTTACCGTTTTTTTCGTTTCAGTTGAAATCACTGGCATATGGAAAATGTACCTACAATATAGAGCTATGATATTCTCTAGAAAGTACAGTTTCATCATTCATCATTTCAGCCCTTTTAACGTCCACTGCTGGACATAGGCCTCCCCCAAGTATTGCCACATTGACATTTTGGGGGGTGTTGCCATAATCGCCACGCTTGGCAGGCGGGTTGGCGATCGCAGTACGGAGTACAGGAAGTACAGTTTATTTTAACAAAATTGGTAACCAGTTCTCAGTTTTAAAAAACATGTCTTTGGCAATACTGCGCGTATAATGATTATCGGCGCCTACCTGCATAATATCATATATTTATTATCTTCTTGCCTTTGTTCTATATCACTTGGGATCGGTGCAGTACGTATTCTCTTTCTGTCTTCCCTTTTCATTTTCCTTAATATTACTTGCTCGCTTAGTCCATCCATATTTTCTTTGGTCCTCCTCTGTCTCTCCATCCATGAATATTAAATTTTATGTTACATACGCAAACATTGCGTTTCATCACAGGCTGTGAATATGTAAAATAAAAATTTCATACCCTACGAAAACAATTGAATGCTGTGATCAAAGAAAAATACAGAGTTCGTTAACACTTAAGGTGATTAAGGGTTTAGTCCAATTTCATCCCCCATGACGATTCGCGAAACAAATTACATCTGTTTTAAAAAAGTTTACGCTTGCGTCAAGTATCTACACTTATAACAAAAAGTCAAATGCTTTTAGTTACAAATAAAATCATATTTATTTTACATTATTCTATCAGAGAAACAACAAGGCTATAAACAAACTAATAAATAAATTAAATATGACCCCCAAAAATGGTTTGGGTAAAAGCGGAACGACTTTTTTAAGTCTGCGGCTACTAATGAATATCTTTTTTTTTCTATAAACGCTCGGGGGAAGAGATGGGAAAAGGAAGATATGGAAATAAAACATCTCTTATAAACTAACACCCAAACTAACTCTCGACTTATCAGTAACTAAAAGCGTTCCACTTTTTGTTTTAAGTGTTTTTGACCAACCCCATACAGTCAAGCGTAAAGATTTTTAAAATAGATGTAATATTTTTGGCAAATCGACTTGGGGGATGAAAAGGCATTAAACCATTATTTAGGAACAGAGGCATGAACACATTAATGTGTTACTTGAATTTAAAAAACAAACCTCCAATTATTTTAAGGACATGAGAAAATACTTTCAATTCAAAGACCATAAAATTAAAATTAAGTTGCAGAAAATCGAAACAAAGCATAATAATTATTTTGGATATTATACAAATTTGTCAAGAGTAGCGGCGGTGGCCTAGTGGTGGCAGCCCCGACTTACGAGCAGTAAGTCGTAGGTCCGAACCTACGAATTACACAAAATAATGCGCCTGCCTGGGATCGATCCCAGGCAGGCGCATTAATTTGTGTAATTTATTTCATCACCGCTGCTCTCAAAACGGTGAAGGAAAACATCGTGAGGAAACCGGCATGTCCTAGAACTAAAAATTCGAAGACATGTGACATCTACCAACCTGCCCTGGGCCCGCGAGATGAATTACAGCCCACTCCCTCTCATAGAATATAGAAAGGAGGCCTGTGTCCCAGCAGTGGGAACATTATAGGCTGATGATGATTATACAAATTTGATAATTACGAAATAAGAATTAAAATGTCATCACTATAAAATTACCATTTTTAAGCTAAATGTTAACTTAACATTCTCAGACCATTTCCCAATAAACTTTCTAAATTCAAAAATAGTATCAAAGTTTGAATAGAAAATGCCAATATGCATTAGTAGTAGAAGCCTTGAACTGACGTTCATTATGCAAATTATATGAAATCGTAACAAGAGTCATGAATAAATCATACAAAATTAATGTTCTGGAAGGGAATTAAACCGAGGAACTAGTCTATTAAGTTCAAAATGAATGGATGCAAATAGTTGATGATGCTTTTGATAAAACAATTTCATAATAGACGATAAATCTGTAATCATACTGTGATCAACTTTATGTTCCCTTACAAATGGCTTCTAATGCTTGCCAAATGCAAAAATCATTCACAGCCAACAAAATTATGTCTCTTCATTGTTCCAACTTACAAGGCGGTAGCCGTCACGTGGTCTCTTGCCGGTTCTTCTCCATAGGAAACGAACAAACCCGAACAGCGCAACTTTTGCCCTTGTAGGCCTATGTGAAAAAAAATATTCTGATTTTGATTTCAACAAGAGTTTTGAGGCCCAGGATTTTTTACCACAAAAAATATCATGGAGTTTCTTGCCCTTGTTCTTCTCGTTTGCGATCTATATTTTATGAACGGACAACTTACTTTAACTTCAAATAACCTTAGCTACGGCTTGACTTAAATAATCCATCCGTCGTTTTATATCGTATATTTTAACACACAATGGACAGTCTGCAGTAAAATAAAAAACAAATAATAAAATATATGAGCACCAACTACGTATAAGTGTACGTTTTCTATTACAAAACCGAGCCAACTGACATTGACTGTGAGAAAAGTGTTACAAGTTCATACAAATATGTATAGTTGTGGTGAAAGCGACCGGTGGCGCCGCCTAGCTGAGCTTTGACGAACTGAACACCGTTTACACGATGAGTTGATGTTAGGGATATGTCTGGAGATAGATCGGTGAAGAGAACATGTTAAAAAGTTTCTTAGACACTATTTTTTTTTACAAATTGATTTTTAAAATCCATATCATTTAATATTACTTGGGACTTAAACATAACTGTATGTTGAAATGTAAACATATGTAAGTTAATTAACATGTAAACATTCACGACATTTATGGGCTAAAATAGACTGCGTATAGTAATTTCACACCGCTTAAATATAATAATAAATGATTTGGATTATTCAATAATAATTTTGCAATAAATAATTCGAGTCACTCTCTGCTTAAAATTAAATATTTTTTTGCGTTTTTTGTTTGCGTTATATCCAGTGTAATAATTTTTATGTTTATGTATTGTCAGCTGTGAAGCTACCTTTCATAAAATAAATTAATTAATTAAAACTTGATAATTTGGTTTTGGCTACCATAGTAGAGTGGACATTTCAACGGTTCATATTTTTTTTTCCGTATTGTATTTTGTGCGTAATATTATGACACGATTGTGCGATCGTCAGTACCTAAATAATTGTACAGCAAATTGTAGAATTGAATTGTATAATTGTCCTGAAAGAAAAGAATAATTAATTTTTACACGTGCATGTACTAAATAATAGTACAATACTTAGTTTAAACTATGGGATTATCCAATGACGTAGGAACTGTCTTGTTCATGTTACATGTTCCATCTAAAGGTTTTTTTTTACACTTTGCCCACGATTATGTAATTATATATGGTAACAACAACAATACTACTTACAATTATTTTATTGACGTATTAATGACAGACTTATATATATACTTACGTCTGTCATTCATACGTCAATAAAATAATTATATATAAATATAAATAAGGTTATGAGATCAACTCCATCATCAATTGAGGAGTACATCATCATCAGCCTATAATGTTCCCACTGCTGGGACACAGGCCTCCTCTCTATGAGATGGACTGGGCTGTAATCCACCACACGGGCCCAGTGCATGTTTTCCTTCACCGTTTTTTAGGGCAGCGGTGATGCAATTAAATTACACAAAGTAATGCGCCTAATCTCGACTTACGACTTTAATTTTATAATTTACTTATGTACTAAAAATAAAACACTTCTTTATACGAGCAGTAAGCCGTGGGTGCGGACCCACGGCTTACTGCTCGTAATTCGGGGCTGCTACCACTGGGCCACCGGTGCTCTCTTGAGGAGTACAATGTGCGTAAATGGCTTAAAGAAGGACAGTTATTGGTTCTAACCTTGTATTAACAAGTAAATTCACCTGATATCTATCATCTAAATTTATCTAATCTAATCTATTTAAATTAAACATTTGACTTTATTGAGTCTGTTAGAAAAAATATTGAAAAGTAATAGAAAAATAAACCCATTCATAAAACAACTCTTAACAAAAGTAACTTTCTTGATTCTTAAACAAAATAATTGGGCATTGTGTTTTTGTTACAATTAATTTTAACAAAAACACAATGCTCTACTTCAACAGTTTCATATTTAGTTTAAAAAACAACTAATATCTTATCCCAAGGTAATGAGTCGTCTGGTACAAAATCACGTGTAGTCCATGATCATAAATGTCCACAACTCCATATTATTGTAACGGGTAAACATTACAGATATCCGAAGGTCGGTCCGAAGATATATTGCTAAATCGCAATCACTTGTGCGTCCAAGTGCACGTTGCACAATATTTGACGACTGCTGAGAAGCGAGCGCGGATTTGCGACCGTACATTTTATGTTTTCACTAGCTTAGCCCGCGGCGGCGTTTGTGCTAAAAGTTTTTTTAATTCAATTATGAATAGTACCTATAATTTAATATGGTGATGGGTTAAAGGTCACATATTGGTTAGATTATCACCGCACCGGGTGCACGTAGCCAGAAACATTTTTCTTTTGTCTGTTTAAGTTTTCAAAATATATAGGGATTAGAAAAGTTTAATGGTAAAATCTTTGTAACTATTTCATACCGCTCGTTACCTCTGCAGGTGTAGGCAGAGATGTCCCTAATAGTACATTCTAATACCACATTTCGCCAGTTATGTTTAAGACCCATGTAATAGGAGGCGAGGCTATCATAATCAAAATCAAAATATTTTATTTTACATAGGCCTACATGGGCACTCATAAAATGTCGACAAAAGGTGCAAGGTTCGAGTTGGTCATTTCCTATGGAGAAGAACCGACAAGAAACTCCATGGTTACTCTTTTAAAATCATTTGGCTTTACAATATTGGAATGTTACAGCGTTAGTACTTAAGTTTGGGAGGACAGCGTAGGCCCGAAAATAAGTCGTTGCTTACTACAAAAGGTAGAACAAGACAAAAAAAAAGTATTGGCATGTACCGAGCAGAAATCTAGACTCCTTGGTTGCTACTGAGAAATTCCTGATGGATAATCCCAATAATACTTTGCACGACCCGAGAATCAACCCCAGGACCTGATGCTCAGCAGTCGCGCTTGTGACCACTAGCACCAACGTGGCAATACTATTAATTTTCTGTAAAGATACTTTTTTTTTTTTAAACGCATCCTATGACTTGTCACTTCAATATAAGCTTTGTTGATGAATTTGAAAGTTCGATGACCGATAAACTATAATCTATACAGGGTGTAACGGAAAGGGTATATACATACTTAACGGTGTGCTACAGACCATCAAACTGAACATGTTTTTCCGCAAAGAAACATCGTCACAGCGAAAAAAATATCAGCTGTCCCATACATTTGGCTCGAATAGGTATTGAAATTTTGTATGGGGCAGCAGATAATTTTTTCGTTATTACGATGTTTGTTTGCGGAAAAACATGTTCAGTTTGATGGTCTGTAGCACACCCTTAAGGATGTATATACCCTTTCAGTTACACCCTGTATATATAAAAATTACGCGTCACGTTGTTTGTCTGGGATGGACTCCTAAACTACTTAACCAATTTTTTTTTAATCAAATTTGCACACCGTGTGCAGTTTGATCCAACTTGAAAGATAGGATAGCTTACATATCAATTTATAGTCGCAGGGAAAATGTGACGCAAACGAAGTTTCGTGGGACAGTTAGTATCTAAAATATTATAGAAAATAACGACTAAAAAAAGTTTTTAGAAAAAACATATGCACTGTATTTTTACACTGATAATTTAGACACCTATCAAGCTTAGATATCACATAGAAAAAGCTTATTTCGAAGAAGTAAATGACTTTTTGCAAGGTACAAATCTGTATTCTCCCCGTTTTTTTACGAAGTTCTTTTGAACCATTTTTGTATCTGCATGTAATCTTAAAACCGATTTCACAGCTAGAAATGACCCAACCCTTACTCAATAACACAATGGCTTCTAGTAATTTTCCAATGGTTTTTGTTTCAAAACTAAAATACCTAGAGACTGTCAAGTGACTTCAAGTTTCTTTGGGAAACACGCGGAGTTGGTGCACGTGCATTTGAATCGCTAAAAAATAGAACACGTTTAAATTAACATAGTTTCACGCATGTAATTTCGACGAGGTAATTAAATTCAATTCCACTATTGGTGTGTGTTTTTGGTACATTTTACATGAGATCGGATGAGATGATGAGATGAGAGAGATTTTACAGAATATGGCTGTGGTGTTACTATAGTACACGTACACCCACATTTACTAAACTAGTTGTGTTTGAGGTAATAGGAGACGCGCTCAGGTTCCGTAAGGCTACTAAGAAAACCCAATAAAACTTCGGACGACCCGGAAATCGAGCCCAAGACTTCATGTTCAACAGTACCGTATGCGACCAAAGACCAATGCGGCAGTACATATTAAAAACTTTTTTTATTAAAGCTAGAAATCATCAAACATGTATTTTATTTTTCCTAAAAAGTTGCGTTTTTCAGTTACCATTTTATTCTTCGGGGACGACGATATGTCATGTGAACCGAAAAAAAAATGTCTCTTTTTTTTTATTTATTTAAAACAAATTATTATTTTGATACGCAAACATGAAGTAGATGTTACTGTGTGGTACTCAAATACAAATCAATTACAAGCAATCCTTATTTTGCCAGACAATTAATGCTTGTACATTAAAATATTTAAGACGACATTTTTGTCGCCGAAACATAATAACGTGGTGTCATGGGCATATTTCGTTCTTTGTCTTTCTAACTATTCTCACGTTTTTACGCGTAATCTTGTCTAATTAACCTAGTATTTTCGTGAAGGCTATTTAAAAACTAGACATGCAAGAATTTGGTTATAAGTAAAAAACAAAGTATAACTAAAAAAAAAGACTGCAAAAAATAGGTTGCATCAGTCTAAGCAAAACGCAAAAGAAAAAAAAATACCTATCGTAAAACAAATATACTGGAAATAAAAAATCCTTCGTGAACCCAGAAATGGATGCAACAATATTTATCTTAAAGATCAAAGACTTACGTGGGAAAACCAAAGGAACCCATTGTATTGAATAATTTCAGCTAAATGACAAAAAAAATATAAAACAAATTAAAATACTTCGCAACGTAGTCGGAAAATACAGCCGCTCTTTGAACTCCGCAAGAAATCTGACCGCTCTAAAACACAAGGAAAAACCGGTTTTTTGTGCAGGTCAGAAAGTTCAATATTCGTTGACGGCGTCATGTAACTTGTGTCCTTGTGTTTGCGTGGGAGTAGGAAGGCTTGTGATTGGTAGAGTAAGCGCGGGCTATTCAATTGTGGCTCGGATATCGGCGTGCGCACACTTTCGCAAAACTTCAGTTAAGTTTTCGCTTTCATCCGTTGAGATGATGTGCGCACGTGTTTAGTATTTTGACCAAACAAATATATTGACGAAAAATGCTGGCGACGAAATACCATAGGTAAAATAATTTTATCGTGATTTTTAAATCTAAATTGTGGTTAAATATTTTAATAATATTTGATTTCTTGAGTGAATTATAATTATAGTATTTGTATTCAATTAAATTTATAATAATCAAAAATAAGCATATTTAGTGACAAAAAAAATACAATTCCTAAAATTAGAATTAATAATTTTACAGTGTGTATTAAAGAAATATTTATAAGCAAAACCTATTTTTTACAATAATAGTTTTAAATACCGATTTTATTATTTAAATAGTTCTTTGTTTTAAAATATACCACTACCAATTATTATTTTTAATTACCCCGTTCTGTCTTTTCTTTCATTTATTTTAATGGTTTCACTTACTTTCATAATTAAAATTGTTTTCTTTTTTATTTCAGGTGACAGCTTGCTCAGCGCAAATTGTTACCAAGACTGTCAACGAGAAAAAGACTTCATAATAGTGAAGTGGCAGTGACAAGTGAGAAGTGAGACTGACACAATAGAAATAATAATTATTCTTTTAATAATATTAGTTCAGTGACTACAAAAAAATTGTAAAAATGACGGGTTTTGTGAAACTTGCCATAGACGATTATTATTCAGACAATAATTGGACGACGATTATTAACAAATATTGGATGCTAGCAGAAAGAGTATCAGGTAAATATTTTATTTTATTCTATATCATTATTTAAAAAAAATCTAGTCCTTCATTACATATTAAATAAACCCCTTTAAAACTGTATTGTGTAACTCAATTAACACCAAATAATATTGCAATAAACTAAATAAGGCTTACAAAGAAAATAATAGTTATTTAAAATAACACAAACAATGAAATCTTTTTGCACCTAAATATGGACACCTAACCATATCAAGAATTAATTTGAACACAAATCCATTCACAAATTTTGACATGCTAACAATAAGACGATACATTGCCATATTCAATATTTTATCTGAGCTCACAAATCATAAAAGTCACAGAAGAAAGTTTGTAACATTCCTGATTCCAAGTCAGCAGAGGGTTTACTTTCTATATTTATTGACTAGAATATCTTAAGGATAGGATAAAATCTAGACTATGTAGTGTGTATCAATTGACATACTATAGATTTTTAGGGTTCCGTACCCAAAGGGCCAAACGGGACCCTATTACTGAGACTTCGCTGTCCGTCCGTCCGTCCGTCCGTCCGTCCGTCCGTCCGTCCGTCCGTCCGTCCGTCTGTCACTAGGCTGTATCTCATGAACCGTGATAGTTAGCCAGTTGAAATTTCTACAGATTATGTATTTCTGTTGACGCTATAACAACAAATAATAAAAACAGAAAAAAATAAAAAAATAAGGGGGGCTCCCATACAAAAAAGTTTTTTTTTTCTTTTTTATAAATAATGGTACGGAACCCTTCGTGCGCGAGTCCGACTCGCACTTGGCCGGTTTTTTTACATTTAAAAGGTTAGAAATGCTGTCGGTGTTTCTAGGAAAATAACTCTACATTTAATAAATTTATTATTGTTTAAAATACTGCTAGTCAACATAAGAGAGGAGCTTGTGGCTAAACAGTAACAGCCGCACGGGTTGATCTTTTAGGTTAAGCATAGTTTGCCGTGGTTGGCCCGTGGATGGGTGACCATAATTACATTTTGAGTTTCCTCCGTGCCTCGAAAAGCACGTTTAGCCGTTGGTCCCGGCTGTCATTTGTAGATCTTTGTCTACAGTCGTTACGAGTAGTCAGAAGCCATCCAGTATTACCAAGGGGTATCGTATTACCCAGTTACTGGGTTGTGGAGGTCAGATAGGCAGTCGCTTCATGTAAAATGCTGGTACTCAGCTGCATCCGGTTAGACTGGAAGATAGACCTCAAGATAGTTTGGGAAAAGGTTAGGCAGATGATGATACTACTAGTCTACATAAAGATATTTTTACTATCATTAACACTAAAAACGTGATTTTGACCATATTTATGTTTTTTTGATGTTATGTTGTTTTTTGCTCCGGTTTCGTCCTTTCGCTTTATGCGTGATCATTATGCAACATATCATATCATATCATTGCAACAGCGCCGAAATATCGGGAACTCAAAACTAATAGTAAACATGTTAAAAATCCCGTGTTTTTTCAGTTTAAAAACTTTTATTTTAATAGAGAGAGAAGAAAATTTTGAAATTAATTTAGTCACAGTGTTTTCTTTTGCATGCGACAATCAATGGAACAATGAGGTCAAAAACTCACAGCTAGTTCAGTTAACTCAAATATACTGTATATTTTTCTAAAGTAAAAATGGCCGCGAAGAAAAAATAAAATAAGAAATTACCCACTCAAACTTAAAAGGCGTTAAACATTATAAGCCCTTTCACTAGACGAGAGAGACTGACAAACCAACCATACTGACAAACCAACCACAAACAATTTGCCGTTCGTCCAACGGAACGGAACAAACTCTCAGAACACAAAGAATATTATTTACTGTACCAGTGCAACCTTATCACGCGATATATAATAAACCTGTTATATGATATAATTGTATAACAATGGCAAATTACTTCCGACAGGCTTTACTGTATCATAATGACCTGTTATTAGGATTTGCTTTAACAGGTGTTTGTAATAAAATGAGGTTGTGCTTCTGTATGGTGTCGGATGTTAAGAATAGCACCATCCCGTATCTTCCCGCGGGTGTCGTAAGGGGCGACTAAAAGACTTGCTAGAGGATGGGCAGCAGCGTTCTCTGTGCTTTTGTAACAACCGTACTGCAATCGCCAAGCCGCTTGCCAAGCGTGGCGATTATGTTATAGCCCCCTTATGTCCATGTGGCGTTTTGGGGGAGGCCTATGTCCAGCAGTGGACGTCTTTTGGCTGAAATGATGATGATATAGGGCAAGCTATTTCAATGTAGAATCTTGTCAAGGACGGGAACTTTCAAAAACTTCTTCTATTTCTACTCGTATTGAAAAACAGCTGATGAAATTGTGAAAATATTAACTAATAGGCAATGTAGTAAGTAACGGATCTGGCTAAGCAATTAAATATGAAAAAACCATACAAACTAATAATCTAAATAATCTAATCGAAATTATGCCATCCTTTCTATTACAGCTAAAACTAAACAATCTTAAGTAATCGAAGCTAAAAATACATCATTACGAAAATAAAATTCTGCGTAGTCTTTTAATCTGAATTACAAATTGAGTCATCCGAATAAATCAAAATTTCGAAAAAAACTTAATCCTAGGCTGCCTCTCGCCAACATTTGCATAAATTAGTTAAATATTGAAATGTCTATACTATGCAAATCGAGAGTGAAAGAAAATGCAGTATAATTTCGAAAACCCGTAGAACCAGAATAACTAGCAAGCAGTCAAACTGTGTCAGTAGTATTACGGTCTCTACGATGGGCTAACAAGACTCTTACTGGCTTAATTGGCATCGTAAGAACTCGGATGGAATAAATATGTATAATTTTATTAATTAAGATACTTAAGGCCTAAAAAGAAAGAAATGCTTCGACGGTCAAGCAACGGAACTCCTGAGCACGAGGCTCAGATGCAATCCACAAGTCAAGCCTTTCTCTCTTCTATCTTTCGGGACTGTCCAACTGCTGAGCAGAAGCCCGTCTAGTCCTTCTAGGAACTATTTTCTTATACAATCCGGAATCAGCTCTAGCATGTTATAAGGTTTTTCCTATCCCAGATTCTGGATTTGTGCTCGATTTATCGCGATCGCAATCGCCAACCCGCCTGCCAAGCGTGGCGATTACGGCAAAACCCCCTAAAATGTCAATATGACTTGGGTGAGGCCTTTGTCCAGCAGTGGACGTGTTTTGGGCTGTAATGATGATGATGATGATGATGATGCTCGATTTATAAATAAGGCTTAAAGCTAGGAGCTTTGCAAGCATACCTTTGCCTACTCATTAGAAAAACGTATGCGTGTAATTAATTTACCAGTACCTGGGTTTCGACAAAAGGTAACAGGATAGAACTAATGCTAATTAAATAGACCACAAAAAATAGAAGCGTACTATTTTGTATTCAATAGACAAATATTTTTTACAAAACCTCCTGATATAACCTAATGTTATTTAATCATTGAAATTTATGAATAATTAAAAATCTATAAATTATTATATAAGATATATAAAATATAAGCGGAATGAGTTCACACAATACAAACCATAAAATAAACATAACATTTAAAATACTGGTTTTTAGTGTCAATGTCAGATCTGAGAGTTTTTTGTTTTCAATGTCATTACCTAATGCATTAGAACAACTTGTTTGCGAATCACGTGGAAAGCATAATATTGTTTTTAGTTTAATTTTATAGTAGATGAAATTAATGATTACAACGTGACTAGAAATATTTTATGTTTTTTAATTGTTTATATTCAATTTAAATGGTATGGAGAAGGTCTTCCGCTTGCACTATTTCTTGAAACATTTATTTTTATACTTAAAATTGTGATTTGTGGTGCAAGAAAAGTTGACCTAAACAAAAATAACCAAAAAATGAAAGAATGTGGTTTTTCTTGTTCTAATGTTTTCGTCTTCTATTCTTCGATTATTTTTTTTTTTTTTTTGGGAATGGCATCTCGCAGTTCAACCTAGGAGGTTGTCGTCTGCTTAACCGGACTATCCTGTGGATGCCTTAAGAGTAAGGCCTCCAGCCAGGGCATAAAACTTACAAACTAAGCGACTACACGCTAAGGGTACCCCCTGTGGGGTACGAGCCTCGGCTTAGGGCGTCGCTGGGGGAGGACTGCATGGGGACAGGCTGGATCTGAATGATATCATTATTAAGGGGCTGATTTAAAACTACTGGCACAGCATCGCGGGCTGGCTCGAGCGAGGGCCGGGGAGGGCATGGACCGGGACGTCGCGACAGACCTCGACGGCGAGGTCGGAAAGACGGCGGTTTGTGTCTGAACTTCTTCGATTATTTATTAAACAATCCATTTATTTAAGTTCAAATATTCAAAATGCTCTTGCTTGCTTATACTCAACCATAAAATACCATCATTACTTTACATTAAAAAGTGTAATGAGTTGGTTTTAATAGAAAGATGCTAATGGTATCTTTGTCCTTCCGTTATAAGTACAATAAAACATGTTTAAATTAATTCCAAAGAGTGATTGTGCAAACCTAACGCAATAGCACTATAATAATGGTGTCAAGGACTAAATCAATAAAATAATTATTTGAGCAAGTTAAACATCGGCATTGAAGTATGAATCAAGTGTTCAAATACTTCATACTAACTACAATAACATTTTCCTGATGAAATTTCGGCCACAGTGGTCAATCTTAAGTCGTAGGAAATTTTACAGTAAAAAGAAAAAGAAAGAAAGAAAAAAATATTATTAAATAAAAAAAATTGTTATTACTAACAAAAATTAAATTATTGGACAAATATTAAAATAAAAACCAATTAAACTGGTCCTGTACGAGGCAAAATACCCTTATCTCAGCATGGTGCAGTAACATTCGTAAAAAGTCTCAGCACTGGTATTGCTTAGGGCCCAAAGTGATACCTACGGGCAGATACGAATAAAAACTGATGTGCGAAAACACAGGTGCACCCTCTGTTCCTCAGCTCTTGTAGTCATGAGATGGTTATACGACATGACCGGTGAGAGATCAGGCGCAAGACCAACGGGTTGTCACTAAGAAACTCCTGCTGGATTAACGGTTCCCAACCAAGTATTCGAACCCAGAAACTCATGCTAACTAGAAGCGCTTTATTTCACAACCCTACGAGGCAGTTTTAACTATATTAATACCACATACAAAAGGCTTTCAGTTCTCATTTTAAAAATAATTACAGAGAAAAAAAATTGATTGGTAGCAAAACGATAATAATTCTACATGAATTGAATAGTGAATTAATTAAATGTCTTTTGTTAATAATGCATAGATATAATAATATGCAGTTTAATAATGTATAGATTGTCTAAACAATAGAAAGCAATACTCGTACATCATCTTAGAACATACGAGGAACAATGATACGCCACTTTCACATTCTGGTCTCGCGTAGTAAGCTACGCTGACCACAGCGATATGACCACACTCGATCATTATGATGGCTGATAATGTATTTACTTCACATTAGGAAGAAAAGTTTCAGAAAAAATCGTGTTTTTGAAACCTTCTTTTTCTAGGCAATAAAAAGAACGTACCGAAAAGGCTAAAAAAAGGCCATTAAAGGCCATTTCTTCCATTTCTAGCGGTGTTGTACTTCTTCTCGGTAGTTTCCGAGGGAACCATCCAATACGTCCGTTAAAAACAATTATTAAATTAATATTTAACCATAGAAATAGTTATTGTCATAATAGTAGTCGGACAATGAATTGTTACGCGTTGATGTCTTTTTTACTAAAAATTCTCACATCTTGCCAAAAAATATAAGTTTTGAATCGAAATTGTTATGCTGATTATTAAAGTTGTTTTTTAATTTCATAATAATATGACACTATCCTACAATTACATCTTAGTTACAAATTGTTAAATGCATTATTCATATGTACATAATTATATTTTGCAATATTCGTTTTGTTCAGTTTACATGTGTGGATTAAAGCTTAGGCTTTTTGTGCATTGAGTCTATAATCATCAGGTTTTAACCTTTTAATCATAAATCTTATTCAATCTTCAAGATGAAATATCAGAACAGAAAGGAATGGAGTTGTGATATTTAAAGGACAGGGTAAAATTTTAAAATCAGAATTCGTGCACTCAACAGTTTTGACAAGTCAATTATTTTTTTTCCCCCTTAAATGTTTAATTCAAAATGGCCAGCATTATCGTGTAAGCAGTGCATCGCTTGATTAAGTGTTTTCACTTTCAAGGGCTTTGACGTAGTAAAGTAGTAAATGGTATAATATAATTGTAATTGCTTTAACCGCTACACCATAACTTACTGGAATTGCATTCTCTCTTTACTCGGTAATTCACACAACGGCAGCGACTTTCTATTTTAGATTAATTTTTATAATTGTGCTTTTCTTAAATCTTAAATAAATACAAAAATGGTGTGAGATTTGGCCGCACTTAGTTAGTATTTTTTTAAGTCTGCAACGATACGCAACAAAACTTACTGTAAGAATAAATACATTTAAAAGAGAATTTAGCGGTGGTAATTACGGTAATAGAAACTACTTTAAAATATATTATTATAAGCTGTGCAGAATTAAAAATCATTTCTCATTAAAAAAACGTTGCCAGTAATTTATAATTATGATCATATCATCTAATCTCCTCTTTGACATTGCCATTTGAATCAAGGCTAGCTAGCGTGTTACTTGTCATACGATTAACAGTAATTTTCTTACATATTCAATCATCACAAGAGATAATTAATAAAAAAAAAAGTTTTGTACAATAGAATAAAATGATACAGAAAAAATAAACTAAAAGTAATTAATGAATGAACGCTTCATGTGTAAAACCAGTTCAAAGATATGAATGGAAAGATATGAATGAATGAAATTGTTTTATGATGATTGCCATATAAGGTGCTTCACAGAAAATTATGATGGTTTTTTTCTCATTACATGTAGTTTTTTTTCTTTCTTGAGTGTGAAGAAAATGTCGAAAGTAAAACGAGGATTGTCTTTTGCATGTTTTTACTATCTGTGGCAACGGTTCTACTCGTGTGAGAAAATTTTACTACCTATACATAAAAAACAGTTCAGTCTTATTATTCTGAAACCACACTTAAAAGATATATTTAAATTATATATTTAAAGGGCTAATTTTACCAAGATGTAATATGTGTTGCATTAATGACAGAATGCCTTTGAATTGCCAAATAAAAGCTAAGTATACTACCACCACTACTACTACTATACAATACTATCTAATCATTCAATTATACGATAAAGAAATCACACCACAATATTGATAACATCGGACCTACTCCGAGACTGTTGGCTACGTTTACACAAATGCTTTTAGAGTGCCGCCCAATGTGAGCATCCAGTATAAAATATTTAATTCAGCCCACTGATTCGCTTTTGTTTTTCAAACATTTTCAAAGTCTACGGCTGTCTATATGATTGGTATTGAACGCGGTCTCAAAGGAGAAATCACAATCGCCCAAATCGAGAATATCCGTGTGTCCTCATTTGTCACATTTTTTTGGCTTGTCCTTTCGCTATTCAACACTGGATAGTTGCGTGACTTCTCAACCGAACTATCATTATTACCCGTCTATTAACATCTGCCCTTTAATTCCAGACCCCCGAGTCCAAGGATGGTTCCTCTTCGACACACCTCTGCCCACTGTGGCCATGGTGTGTGTCTACCTGGCCTTCGTGATGGTGGCTGGCCCACTATGGATGGCCAATAGGAAAGCGTTCCAGATACAAAACACCTTGGTTGGGTACAACGCGTTGCAGGTGTTGCTGTCTTCTTATATGTTTTATGAGGTGAGTGGCTCTTTTCTTATGATTTGTACTTGGGCGACCGTGCTCTGCTGGGGTGAAAACAGAGAAAACGCTTTTCCACAGATATGAGACATAGCTAGATCGATTTTTCACTCCCGTAAAGCCCCATATTGCAACTCTCATCGAAATCGTTAGAGTCGTTTTTGAGAACGTGATTACAAATATTGCTTATTTAAAAGAATAGGATTACTAGCTGTCCCGCGCAACGTCGTTATATTTTCACCGTTTTCGCAACATTTACATTGCCGCTCCGCTCTTTTTGGTCGTAACGTGATGATTTATAGCCTATAGCCTTCCTCGATAGATGGACTATCTAACACTGAAAGAGTTCCTGAGATTAGCGCGATCAAACAAAAAAAAACTCTTCAACTTTATCCCTTGCCTTTATCCTGCTTTTGCCTTGTCATTAGCTTTTTTTTTGTAAGTATAGATTAGTATAGAAAATAAAGCAATAGCCGAGTAAAGTTTAAGCATTATAATTCCTAAGAAATACGGTAGGCTGCACTTCAGCGGAAACAAAACCATTACAAGTTCGTCTCTAATGCCATTAACACTCCGTACTACGCAGGGCAACTTACGGTCAAAGTGTTACCCCTGGCTTACTGTTCATAATATATTCTACGTTTGAATAGTCAAGACGACATAGAGAAAACGGACTAAAGACTCTTTAGTTACTCCTTGGTTAAATATTTGACTACTGCGTTGGTTGTATTCGAAAGCGTTTGTATCGTAAGACTGGGGCAAGTGATTCTTCCTAGAATTTGCATATGGTATGATCCTCGTTACCATAAGTAATTTCTGAGTAAGGATTGTATCTGACAAGGGGCTGGTTGCCTATTATACAAGGTGTTGTTTTGCATCCTCGTCAAAATTCAGGAGGTTGTCACAAAAGATATAATAAACATAAAAATCTGTGTTACTCCTTATAACATCACTCTATCTGCCAGTAAAAGCCACTTCAAAATCAGTCCTGCCGTTTCGGAGATTAGCCGGAACAAACAGGCAGAAAGACAGACAAAATTAACAGTTATTTTGAAATTACACTGAGATAAAAATAAAGGATGTTCCAAGTAATCCCAACTGATTCTGTACAACAGCTGCACCTCCCAAGTCACGTCCACATAGGACGTGCTCAAGTGCAATTGCGTTGTGGCCGTCACCGTCAGACCAAGATGAATACTCTCATGTGCGCAGTTTCTCTGGTACACAATAACAAATAGCCTTTGTACTGGCACTTACACAGTATTATTTTATCATTGAACTTGGTGTTCGGATCATGGTTAAAATAATAATCTTACTGTAATAGTAGGATTTCCTCTACCGACATAACGTCACACCTGAAATCCCCGAAGGGTTAAGCAGAGTTGTATACTAATAGTACACCCACATTTCGCCAGTTATGTTTAAGTCCCATGTAATAGGGGGCGAGCCTATTTCCATCGATTGGCCAAAAATCAATCGGCTGCTACTGAGAAATTCCTGATGGAAAAACCCAATAACAATTTGCCTGACCCGGTAATCTAACCCATGACAGTCGCGTTTGTGACCCCTAGACCCTTTGGACCCTTTGGTCTGTATCTTTAGACAGTTTCTAGTTCTACCAGTATTGTTAGTCTAAACTATATTATAATTATAATATAAGGTCTTTACCTATGAAATTGCCGTTTTGTTCGAACTTATTTATTTCTTTTATTCAAAGTAATCACCCCTGCAATCAATGCATCTTTGCCAACGCTGTGGCAGTTTATGGATGCCCTTCTTGAAAAAATCAGCTGGACGGGAGACAACAAACTATTCAAAGGCGTTTTGTACTGCCTCTCGGGAATTGAATTTTTTTCCGCTAAAAAGTTGTCCAAATTTTGGAAAAAGTAATAGTCGGAAGGCGCAAGATCTGGTGAGTATGGCGGATGAGGGAGAGCTTCCAAACCCAACTCATGCAGCTTAGAGACGGTCTGTTGTGCAGTATGGGGCCGCGCGTTGTCGTGAAGTAGCAGTGGAGACGACCGATTGACCAAAGCTGGTTGCAGACGTGCGAGTTTCGCCATCATTGTGGTCAGTTCTTCAATGTACACATCTGCAGTAATGCTCTCGCCGTTTTGTAAAAAGCTATGATGAATCACACCAGCACTAGACCACCAAACTGTGACCATCACTTTTCTAGGGGTCATTTTTCGTTTTGCACGTTGCTTTGGTACCGAACCAGGATCTAACCAACTTGCTGAGCGCTTTCGATTGTCAAAAAGAATCCATTTTTCGTCGCACGTAACAATTCGGTTTAAAATTCCTTTATTTCTGTGCCTGTTAAGCAGCGCAAGGCAAGTCTCGACGCGTACATTGCGCTGGCGATCGTTAAGTTCGTGGGGCACCCATCTATCAAGCTTTTTTATCTTGCCAATCTGTCGCAAATGGACCAATATTGTTTTAATTCTAACATCAAAAGCTGCTGCCAGCTCAGCTGTAGATTGAGTTTCATCAGCTTCAACAATCACCTTTAATTCATCATTGTTGACCAAAGTTTCCGGACGACCACGAGGTTCATTTTTCAAGTCAAAATTCCCAGAACGGAACCGAGCAAACCAATAACGGGTTGTGCGTTCGTTTGTACAGTTCTCTCCGTAAACTTCGTTGATGTTACGGGTCGTTTGTGCCGCGTTGGTGCCACGACGGAACTCATATTCCATAATTACACGAAATTTCAAAGTATCCATTATGAGGAAAAATGTTGAAATGTAATGAAAATACAACACTAATCAATAAACAAAAGACTGATTTTGTAAAAAGAATGTCATATTTTTAAAACAAAATTAATTTGAATTTAGAACTCATAGCCAATCAAAACTTTTTTTTGTTTGAAAAAGTCTGTACTGCAATACGGCAATTTCATAGGTAAAGACCTATTATATATAGATATATATTATAATTATTGTTTGCATTGAATAGTCTCCGAAACTACTGGTCCGATTTGAAAAATTCTTTCAGTGGTATATAGCCCATTTATCGAGGAAGGCTATAGGCTATATATCATCACGCTACGACCAAAAGGAGTGGAGCAGCAATGAAAAATGTTGCGGTAACGGGGATGATGTGACGCAAACGAAGTTGCGCCGGACAGCTAGTAATAGATAAGGCGATTGCTTCAATGTACCCCGGCAAATTCTAACACTAAAGCTAAAGTACAGTTTGACAAGTTCTCAACTTCAAATTCTCAATTTCCATAAAAACAGCCTTTTTAAGGAAATTTCGAAACGCCTAGTTGAAGCTTCCCGTGACCCAAGGGCTGGATTTAACCTTGGCCAGAGGCTAAGTATTGCCATACAACGTGGCAACGCCGCCAGTCTCTTGAGCATGTTATCAGCTGACACCGTTGAGGAGGAGTTTTTTGACGCCCTATTATAATTTGTTGTTATTTTAGTTTTAATTGTTTTATGAATAGTCATTAATTTAGTTTAATAATGATGCAGTATTAATTCCTAAACCGGGTGACATGGTGGTATTCTTAAGGTCAAATTTTCAACCAATACATGATAAGTTTGTATTCTTTTGTATTAATTCAGAAAGTCGCACAGGAATTCACATGAAATTAATATCCACAAACGATTTAGCAAGACCTTAGACAACAAATTATATATTGGATCGTCTAGACACCGAATAATTCGATTAAGAAAAAGCTTCCGAAGGCCATTAAATAAAAAACATCAAAAAGTATTTTATAATTTCAAGACATGTAGTTATTAACAACCAAACATAACAGCCAATAAATCAATTTGATATGCAGACTTTTTGCGTTAACTGGTCAATTAAAATTACGACCACTAATAAGCAAAACTAAACAATTGCTAATTTGTTTAAAGCTTGTACAAATAATCGTTCATGTTCACATAATAACTTTTTGCGTTATGAAGTATGGATTAGACATAGAGCGCAGTATTAGCTGTCAAGAGCACTAATATGAATAGACTCAATAACCTTTAAAAGTGATTTTCTTTTAAAGTTCCTATCTTGGTGACCTGTAACACAAGTTTTCCCAAAAAACCCATATCAGGCACCATTTTATTGAGAATGTATGTTTTACCCCAATGTTGCAATTGTTATTTAACGAATAAATACTTATCAGTTTGGGCACTGTGCGTAGTCCTTGTAAGTACTTTTATCAAAAGAAGTATGAATTTTATAGCTGCACCGATACGTTAATTAGTGAGTCCAATAGATCAATAAATAATGTTAATTTTGACGCTTTTTTATTCGAACTTTATCCGTCTATCAGTTTGTTTGTGAAGAACATTAGCACCCCAAATGACCTTAACATTGAAACGTCCCTTTTTGACCCGTGGAACACCAACATCATATTTGTCACATTCACCTATTGCCAAACTCACTTTGTACAATAGAAAAACATCTTAACCCTTGTTTAAACCTTATAAAAGCCTTATAGGTATCAATTTACATTAACAGTCTGCTTTTTGTGTAGAGTCTGTTAATTCTGTCTGAATTTATCATAGCATTAAAACCCAATTTATTTTTCTGGTTATTTACTAAATGTCACTAATTCTGACGCAGCTTTTTTTTCGGATGGGTAATCATCAAATGACTTCTCCCGCTCTGGGCGGAGCAGAAGGGAGTGTCAGACTTGACTGACTAAAACCCATCTATGTTTCTTCTTAGCCCTTTGTGTTCCAAGGCCACGGTATCTCTTTCGAACAGCCCGCAGGCCTGGCAGGAATTCTGACGCACCTTACATTTGTTCATACGTTAGCAGACAGTTATATACCTACATACTCCAAGCCTTGGTTCCATACAGACAAAGCGAAACAATTAACTAATCGATTGTTCGACACAATCGCATAAGAATCGCACGGTTACCAACATGACATGTCAAGGCAGTTTTGACAATTTCATAGGCCCATGACGATGCTGTACATGACACTTTAACTCTTATATGCAGGAAGTTAGAGTTGAAATTAGATTAGATACAAAATAGTTTAGAAGAATTTAAATTGAAAGTGTAGGTAATTTTATGGGTTTTTAAATGCTTTTCAGTTATAGTTAGTTACTGTAAATGTTTTAAGTTATGTAAATTCGTTAACGATGTTCAAATTATGAAATGAGCTTTCAGCATTTAAAACCTTTGTTCAGTGGAAGTGTGGATGTGTGGTTTGACAAAAATGGATAAGGTAAGGAATCAGTATATTAGAGGAAGTTTGAAAGTTATCAGTGGTATAAGAGATGAATCGCATGGGACTAAAAGAGTGATGAATATATGATGGAAGGGGAGGGAGAGGACGACCAAGGAAATGATGGATGGATTGTGTGAGGAAAGACATGAAAGAAAAAGGAGTAAATGGGACAGTGACAGAGGAGAACGGAAGAAAAGCGTCGACCTCAAGCAAGATGTGACAAGGGCAGGAAATTGATGATGTTCTGTAGATACGTAGATAGATAGAAAAAACAGTGACTTCTTTGCGCTACTTGATAAGTATTTCATCATCTTCATCATCTTCATCATCATCAACAGCCTATAATGTTGCATAACGTATTCAGATTATAACGATCCCATTGCTGGGACACAGGCCTCCTCTCTAAGAGAGGGAGTGAGCTGTAATCCACCACGCGGGCCCAGTGCGGGTTGGTAGATGTCACATGTCTTCGAATTTTTAGTTCTAGGACATGCCGGTTTCCTCACGATGTTTTCCTCCACCGTTTTTGAGGGCAGCGGACACAAAGTAATGCGCCGGCCTGGGTTCGAATCCACGGCTTACTGCTCGTAAGTCGGGGCTGCTACCACTGGGCTACCGGCCTACCGCTGCTCTCATTATCAGATAAGTCGAAGATCGAATTAAAGCCTATTAAATAGGCTTTAATTCGATCTATACTATAATCGGACACCTGCAAACTCAATAAAACAGTTTTATGGGTGTGTCACTGTTAATGATGACATGTTGACAGCGTGTTGGTACAAATTAAAATAATAAATTCGAGCAAAGCCGGCGGAGAAAGCTGACACCTACATCATCACATCGATGTTACGATTGATTGTCGTAGTTTTTGCAAAGTAACGGCTTTAAATGATACTTCGATAGTTGGGAAGAATGGAATAGGCTTTTCGGAGACCGTTCGTGTACGGTAAAAGTATACGTATGTTGATTGAAATTCGGTATACAAAACTTCCACTTTCATTACGATGGTTATCATATCTTTTGTGAAGCACACCAACAAGTTATTTGACCATTTCAGCTCATCCTGTGATTAACTATTTATTTATACAAATACTGGCTGCACTTTCAGTTTGCACCAAAGCGTGCAGCAAGCCAACAACACATTAACTAAAGAAAGTAACGCAATAATTAAGCATAGCTTTATTGCTGCTCGTGAACACATCGAGATCCGGTTCCTGAGCAATCACGGCGTTTAGCAGATTTATCGCCTGGGCTGTGGGCGCATGTCGAGCAGTTTGGGTGCGCACAGAGGGAGGTGCGAACATGCCCCGCGAGGCACAGGTCCGCAACCGCCGCAGCCGGTCCAGACCAAACAATAAACAGCGAGCTAGAGTAGCGCGTGCGATTTTGTGATGAGCTAACCAAAATAAATATTTCTTTGTAGTCTTTTTTAATCGTGTGGTTAGTGCCTATAACCTGGTATCAAAGTTCATGTGCCGCCCATAGGCGTCTGACTTGGCTTTATCATGCCGTCGAGAAATATCTCTCAGGCAGGCTGGTTTCCTCACAATGTTTTCCTTCACCGAAGCAAGTAATAATTATACAATACGTACATGGATCCGAAAAATCAGAAGTCTTGGGTTCGAACTCGAGACCTCTGATTTTTTGACTGACTTAATTGTCCGACGGTCACATCACTAGGCTATCACTGCATAGTACTATCTTTGTAGTTACTAATGTAGAAATAAAGCCAGAATATCATCCCACTGTACATTAGAAAAAGCTACTCAATTAACGTAACATAACGCCTATTTTCGTAGAGCTTAGGGAAAGTTGTTAACCCACATCGTACCGATTACTCCAGTAATGATCTAGAAATGGAATAGAATTTATCGTGCAATTTCACCAATACCTGTATTCTAAAATAATCAAATAAAATCGTTCCTATGAGCACACGGCTTGACTACGCTGCGTGGAGAGCACGGTCCATTGATCATTGATGCAATATCTGACAGTGTGACAGTATTTGTGCAAAATTGTCAACCAGTAAATAAGGTCAAGGCAACTGCAGGTTGCTGATCTACAAATTGTTTCTTTCTTTCTTTTTCTGCGATTTTGCTTGTTTTTTTGGTCGCCCCGTTGTGTTTTTGTTCAGAGATACGTAACTTAGGTGTTGTAGTAGAGCTTGTAATCAAGGTTTTTAAATTCATACTCTTGCACCAGACATTATTTTGTAAGGAAGTTGTTCCATCCTTTGGCAAGAAAGAAGGTGTCTGAAGAGACGACGAGTAATAGAGAAGTATGGAAGAAGAAGACATGCTGCGCCGACCCCAAATGAATTGGGATAAGTGCAAAAGAATGGTGATAGGGAGTTTGTTCCGTCTTCTTCCCAGCTAAAGCATTAACAAGTGGTAAAGGGTAGGTTTTGTGAGACAGTCATAATAATATGTAATTTGACATTGAAGAGGTGCTGGTTCAATTTATTTTTTTCTGACACCAATTTTTGCTAGTAATAATGTATTCGGCCAGCTATAATTGAGGGTCGAATTATACATAAAAATGTTTGACTTCATGTCTCGGATTGACGATTGTGCCACTGTAACAGGCGACGTCTTCTGATGATGTGTAACCAGATCTGAGACGGGCTCTTACTCTGCAGAGAAAGAAAAAGCAAATCTGACAAGTCCCAACTCCTCTCATACTTTCTGTTCAAAATTAGGGATGGACTGCAACTATAATTTTACTTTTACGTTCAAAAATCAACACAGTACACAAAACAATAGGGTCTAAAATAAACAGAAATTAAAGCATCAAAGATACAAGCAACAAATTGCCTGTCTATCAGCCATATACGTTAACCCTATTATCACCAGGAGGTATATATTTATTACAAAATTTACGCAATCTTAGACGGTACGAATAGAGATAGTGCAAAATTCCCGACAAACCGGTCAAGGCAATATTGGTTTACAATATACAATAGACATAACGTGAAATAAAAGTTACCGAATAATTGCTAACGGTAACTTTATTGTGTTACGGTTCGTTAGGACTTTAGTGCTAGATCCAATTTAAATGTGGTCTGGGTTATTTTAGAGTATTGCACGCTATACTGTAATAAAATAATATTATATAGGGGTATGTAAGTTAGTGTATTTGGGTGTATTGGACCAATCAAGCTATACCGATCCAAACTAATCTGATCTCTTATTGTACGGGAAGCTCATACAAAGCGAGGTCAGGTTATACTGGATATCTATAGCCTGATGTGTCGCAGACTCGCACAAAGACTTGTTCTTCTCGTACCTACCTATTATGTTTAGTTGCAGAGTGGTAGCTCTTCTCTCTTCTAGGATATAATTAAATAGCGCGCCAACAGATGGACGTCATCAGTTTCAGTTCCAAGTGTACTATTTGTAAAAGCCCTTAAAATCCTTCATCGCGGTCATTAACGTCCACTACAGCGCATAGGCATCCTCTCCTCCCAGTATCGTCACTACGACAGGTCATAAGTTCATGAGTAATTTACTGAACTGGCAGATTCCGGCGACCTTCGCCAGGTTCTACATTGAAGGGGAGAGTGAACGCTGAACCATTTGCGTATGCGGTCACTGCTCCAGAAGTATTTAACTATCTCTTCCTTATCGTATTAATCCTCATAATCTGCCTTTTTTGTACTATGTTGGGGTCAACTTTCAGTCTAACCGGATTCAGCTGGATACCAGTATTTTACATGGAACGACTGCCTATCTGACCTCCACAACCCAGTTAATACTGGGTAATACTATACCCCTTGGTAAGAATGGATGTCAGACTTTCGGGCCACTGACTTCTTGTAACGACTGTCAAAGATCTACCATTGACAGCCCAGGGCCAACTTAACGTGCTTTCCGATTTCTTCCATTCTCTTGATATTAAGCTTCCTATTCAAATAAATTATATTTTGTCTCCAGCATTTGGCTTCAGGATGGTGGGGAGACTACAGCTTAGCTTGCCAGCCCGTGGACTACAGCAGCAGTGAGAAAGCGAGACGGGTAAGCAATAATAGCCCTTATTACATTGTTTTAATTACTATTATAGACCCAGTAAACCTGTGCCACAGAGTTTAGTAATTATGCATAATAAAAAAAAGAACTTTACCTAACCTATAACTTTAAAAAAAGTTTATTTGTAAAAAGAATCTTGGAAATAATTATTCAAAATTTTACCATTTTCATTAGTTTTTGCTTTAAGTGAAATATTATACGACTAGATAATAATATGCTAGGAGATATGGTAGGGTAACAGTGCTTAATTACAGTCAACAATGGTCGCACAGTCAAATTTTGCGTCTGTCTAATTGTCTATCATTATCATCATTAGCAGCCAAAGCTTCTGGACCATGTGACCCTGATCTGTCACTATTGGATAACTAGTCCTTAACACAATAAGTAACTGTGGATAAGTATTTAAATGAAACTTGCTCTGCAAACAAATCTCAATTTTAAGAGAAATCAAAATTATTAACAAAAGCGTAATTCAATTACCACGGTTTGTTCAGATGTGGCACTTGATCTCATAATTCGCATGCCCAAACGACACATGTTATACAGAATCAATAAACTTTCTACGTTTACATACTTTTATTAAAGTATCAACGCCTGACGAGACTCTCCACGCATCTTAAGATGTAGAAAGTAAAACCACCATTATAGCAAACATAGATTATGAAATTATGACACAGTAGGTACATTCAAATGCCTCGATGGTCTGGTAGTCGCAAGAGCGACTGCTGAGCATGAAGTCCTGGGTTTGATTCCCAGGTCGGGCAAAGTGTTATTGGGTTTTCCACCACGTATTTCTCAGTAGCACCATAGGGTCTGAGGTTGGTGCCCGGTTGATGGCAATAGGCTGGCTCAGTTTCCTAATTTCAACTTTGTCACGTGCCAAAACTCGATCACATACAGGGTTCAATCCTGCCCTAAAATAGTTTACTAATAACTAATTTTAACTTGATCTGATAATGCAATCCTTATTTAAATCAAAAAACAGTTTTGGCGCGACTTAAGTAGACATAATTTGCGAAAATGTATTTGCAGTATGTAATAAAATTATAATACATATTTCCGAAATTTTTGTATATTTATTAAATTAAATATCAACCAAGATAATTTATTTTTAAGTTTTCTAATTCGCTAGTGGACAACATGTCTTGATTATCGTTGTATAATATATTGAAAATGGTTACATTACACGCAAAATCGTATTTAAATGAGACTTTCAATTTTCAATATGCCATTAGCGTGGCCAAAAAATAGTTTGTAAGAACGTAAGTTAACGCACATGTTAAATAACTGTTCTAAGTTTAAAATAAAAGTGCGAAGAATGCGTGCACATTGCATAATCTTAAATTACATAATATTTTAGACATCATCTTAAAATCAGCATCTTACTTAACCAAAATAATGACGAACGTGGATTAAAAACATGAACACATGGTCATTAAATAATGCTTAGCACTTGGTACCCATCTTTCCGGAACTGTACACCACCGTTTTAACATCAGATAAATCGTCCAAAATTACTTTAATGTAATTAGATGTACCTTATCTAACATCATGCGTGTTCTGACCAAAGGCGACAGCAGTGTGCATAGTGCTCTCACATTAAGTCAGCATACTATGAGATGCACCTCTGCTTGACCCTTCGGAGGTATTACAAGAGTGCACGTATGTCATCTATAATCAGTAATGTTTAAGTCCCACCATGTAACAAGTCTTACTATCCAACGGACACAAAACAGAAGAGAGAAAACTCAACAACACTGTGTTCGCGACTTCAAGACCATTGAGGCACTCCTAATCCTAAATGACGGCACGGTTGGCGCCGTGGTTGAGCGATCGACTGCTGTGCTGCGTGTCGCGGGTTCGATCCCCGCACTGAACAAATATTTGTATGGCCTACAGATTGTTGTTCCGGGTCTGGCTGTGTGTGTAAGTGAGTTAAATTTTTTGTAAACGCACCCACGATACAGGAGAAATTCCTAGTGTAGGGAAAAGTTAAAAAAAAAAGAAAGTACGTAAAATTTCATCGAATCCTGCCCTTATCACGATAAAATTGTGATCAGTGCCGCATGTTTTCTCCTTCCATCTTTGTCTATTAATCGCCGTCTTTCTCAGCCGTATCATCTTTCACACAAGGTCGTTACCTACAAGTAAAATGTATATACCTAAGTTAAATTTACCTTAGCAACACGCCATGTAATCCCCGAAGAATTAATATGCTTGAAGTTTACTATACAAGATGTAAACAGACCCTTCAAGAAGCCGTCATCAAAGCATTCTGTACATCAAACTAAACCTACGCAAAAATGATTGCTCGGAAACGACTTTTTTTTTGGTTGAAAAATCTTGTTCTACGGTAAAACTCAATGTAACGCAGTCAACACATTGCGCTGATGGATGCATTGATTATTAAACGGGTCATAGAGATATGGTCTTTCAAAACCAGTCATCATCTGCCTAGCCTTTTCCCAAACTATCTTGGGGTCGGCTTCCAGTCTAACCGGATGCAACTGAATACCAGTATTTTACATGAAGCGACTGCCTATCTGACCTCCACAACCCAGTAACTGGGTAATACGATACCCCTTGGTAAGACTGGATGTCAGACTTTTAGCTTCTGACTACTCGTAATGGCTGTCAAAGATCTACAAATGACAGCCGGGACCAACGGCTTAACGTGCTTTCCGAGGCACGGAGGAAACTCGATATGTAATTATGGTCACCCATCCACAGACCAACCTCGGCAAGCACAGCTTAACCTTAAAGATCGACCTGGGCGGCTGTTATTATTTAGCCACGAGCTCCTCTTTCAAAACCAGTATTTAAAAAAAAAAATTTAAAGTTGGAACTTTGACCTCCTATATCTCCGTAACTAGAGGGTTCCCTGGTATGGTCTAGAACCGAAAAGTTATCGCAATGACGGGGAGAATAAGTGCCTTTTAGCTTCCTTAAGGGTCTGCTTACACCCTTTATAGTAAACTGCAAGCATAAAGATCTAATAAAGTTCTGTATGGTGTCGGACGTAAAGAATTGCACCATCCCATATCTTCCCGTGGGTGACGTAAGAGGCGACTAAGGGACTTGCCACAGAATGGGCAGCAGCGTTCTCTGTGGTTTTGTAACAACCGTACTGCGATCGCCAACCCGCCTGCCAAGCGTGGCGATTATGGCAAAACCCCCCCAAAAATGTCAATGTGGCGACACTTGGGGGAGGCCTATGTCCAGCAGTGGACGTCTTTTGGGCTGGAATTATGATGATGATGATGAACCATAAAGATCATGTAGCTTAAGAGTTTGAGAGTATAGGTAAGTATCTAACCCTAGCCGATGTCAGTTCTGCCTAATTCATAATTCTATGCCTAGAGGCGTCAATAGCTCAAGACCGTCCAACGGTACCGACTTCACGACACATGGCTTTCGAATATTTTGTTTATATATACAAAAGTGAAATTTCGCATAGTTCGCTATTTATTGTGTTTGTTTAGTGAAAAGGAGAAGGCTTTGGGTGTGCGGAGATGTATCGCTGATGGGTTTGAAATGTCAAAGGCTAACATAGGTACAAATTTGGAAACTAAGCTTATGTATTTGTGTCATATTTGTGGTTTAAAAGAGACAGTTTACTCTTTTGAAATTTAATTAGGTTTTTAACTGAAATTTTCAGGCAAATACGAGTAAGATTTACTGCAGGAAAACATTCAAGGTTTTATGCTATAGTTTAGTCAATTATCATCTGCCTAGCCTGTTCCCGGCTTACAGTCTAACTGGATGCAGCTGAGTATCGGTATTTTTCCATGGAGCCACTCACTATCTGACGTCCACAACCCAGTTAGTACCGGGTGATAAGATAGTCCTTAGTAAGACTGTTGTCACTTTCGGGCCAAAGACTTCCTGTAACAATTCCTATAGTTTTAGGCAACATACACTGAAAAAAAAAATTGATTAATGTGTGATTGAGAAAATACCACTCTATCTTAAACGCAGTTTAATTTCTTTCTTCGCTAATTCATATAAGGTATTGCTAGCTTGTTTCAATAGGTAACATGGAATCGATTATCTTATAAAAAGTTATAATAAATTTGACAATCACTTAATCGTTTTTCCAAAAACGGATCTGTATATCATTGAATTCAGAAGCTTGATCAAACTGATTTATTTTCGTCATCGTTTAGTAACGAATTATTTGTTTAAATAAATTGATTATCTTTTATATTTTAATGGCAGGTAGCGGTTAAAATAACGGATCTAGATAAAGATTTGAATAACAATTTTTTTTTTTAATATTCTTAGCTAAAATATTTATACTTAGAGGGACAGTGGTAGTGGTACGGCGCGCAAAAACGAACAAGAAAGACAGTAGACCGTTTTGTCTGCTCATAAACATCCACGCGCAATAACTTCAGTTTATCCGTGATCCGTTTGCAACAGCGCCGAAATATCGGGAACTCATCACAAATAATAAACATGGTAAATATCCCGTTACTAGTGTTATTGATAGTGTCAGTGACCATGTCAGTTTAAAAACTTATATTTGTACTTATTTTTTTTATATATTGTTTTTTTTTATATATAACGTTAGATAAAAACTTGAGTAACGTGCATTTGCCAATCGTTCTCTTATATTTGTAGTTAGGCTGACAGTCCATTATGAGAAGTTATCTACAGGTATTGCACTGATGTACTTAATGAAATAACGTGGGATGCTTACTATAATTCTCATTAGTTTTCGATGAAACCAATAAAAAAAATCTATTAAAAAGATCGGTAAGGGTAACTCGTAAATCAGTATTTTTAAACAAACTTTTATTCATAAATCAAATTCAATGTCTCTTTTTATGAATACATCTTTTTATAAATGATGTAAACATGGTTAACCTTCAATCGGACGTCCACACATTAATACCAATTTATTATAATTTTAAAATAAAATCATTATTCATTTTTCCTATTCGTATACTTCGATGCTAATGCCCATATCAATGACCTCATGTATGGCAAATCGGTTATTATACAATAATTATATAATATAAACTCGTTTCACATAATTTATAATTTTAAATATCAATGTCATGGTCATCTATAGATAGAAGAGAATAATAATTATTTTTACATATACAATAACGGTTTTATAATCGTAAATCGTAAGGCGACGAGTTTTATAAATTCATTTGAAGTCCTGTAAAAATATGGTTTTAGAAGACTTGATGCCCGTTTTCACAAACACACAAATAAATGTGTAAATAAAAGTATGCCTTTAGTTTCTCAACGCTTTGCGCAGTGCCGTAAGTTGAAAATTCAACAGCAAGCTTTAATTTAGGCATTTATTTAGGTATCGCTTAGTGTCCGACAACACGGGTATTAGTGCTTGCTTAGTCTATTCAATAGCTTTTGTAGATCACACTAACATAGTATAAAACAAATACTTAAGAACACTGTTTGAATCAGACTCAAGTGCAGTCAAAATATTGGTTTTGAAGATGTAATTGTGTTTAAATTCTACTCAATTGCAGATGTTGATTAAACTTACAATATGTTCATTGAAACAAGTGCTGGCTTTTCAGTGTGGGTGAGATCAGATTCTAGGCCAAAAACATCGCATAGGTAGCAGTTTTTATATGAAAAATAATCGCCTCGGTACTTATTAAATTGAAGTTAATGACTGTACCACCCAAAGGGCAATGAAGAGGGCTATGCTCGGAGTTTCCTTGCGTGATCAAATCAGAAATGTGGACATCCGCAAGAGGTTACCGACGTAGCCCGAAGAATTGCCAAACATAATTGGCAGTGGGCAGGGCACATTGCTCGCAGAACGGATGGCCGATGGGGTTGAAAAGTTCTGGAATGGCGACCGGGAACCGGAAGACGATGCGTTGGAAGGCTCCCACAAGGTGGACCGATGACCTGGTGAAGGTTGCGGGGATCCGCTGGAAGCGAGTCGCACGGGACCGGTCAACGTGGCGTCACTTGGGGGAGGCCTATGTCCAGCAATGGACGTCTTTCGGCTGAGATGATGAAATTACTGTACATTTAACCTATCGGCACCACAAATCTTTAAATGCATATTCATCATTACAGTCAATCGTATGAATTTGACAGAGACAGATTGTCAAGCCTTTGAATGTATTTGATTTCGCGATTAACGTATTTAATTTTATATGGTGCAAAACTTCACGTTTAAAACTAAATTTTGCTTGATATAGGTAAGAGACACAATCCAATAATTTCTTTTCTTTAATTAACTTCATAACGGAAACAGATAACAGGAAGTTAAACAACTAATCAGTGCATGTTTTACACTTAGTTTATTTAACTCTCATTTTGTTACTATCAAAGTCACTAATAACATAGGAAAAGACCTTGCATTATATTTATCATGCATTTATCAAATTGACAGAATGTCAGATTTGACACTTAGCAATTACTTCACCTCTATCATATAAATCTATGATACTAAGTTGAACTTTTAAAGTGTTATTTAGCTTGTCACATCCTCAGTCAAACTAATACTTCCTTCCTAATTGATATTATCAAAGGACTCGAACTTTAAGGGCGTTTACGCCTTACGACATTTCATACAAACTTTCAAATCCTTATTTTCAGAAATAACTGAACCGATTTTAATGAAACTTCATAGGCATAATCAGGAGACATAGGTCTTAAAAGTTACTCTATAGAAACAGATCTTTTTTTAGGGTTCCGTATCCTCGAAAAGAAAAAACGGAACCCTTATAGGATCACTTTGTTGTCCGTCCCTCCGTTTGTCCGTCTGTCTGTCTGTCAAGATCCTTTTTCCCAGGAACGCATGAAGGTATCAAGCTGGAATTTATATCAAATACTCAAGTCTACTGTCCCTTGGACCTGTAAAATCAAACTTCTAAGCCAACGCAATCAAAAGATGCAGCCGTTTATGCTGCAAATTTCCGCAAATTTTCGGCACTCGCAAGGGAATCAAAACCTACAGGGTACTTCCCGTGAACTCAGAATCTTGAAATTTGGTACAAAGCAACGTCTTATAGCACAGATAAAGGAAAAATTGCAGTTATAGTGTGTGTATTGTAAATTCTTAGTTACATCATATAATAAAAATATTTTTAATAATTTTTGTACGGAAACCTCGGTGCACGAGTAGGACTCGCACTTGGCCGGTTTTTTTTTTTTAAAGACTTTACGAAAATGTTTTTTACTGTTACTTACTACTATGAATTATTACCAAATTACGTCATAATGCGTCATCCAGCATTTAAATAAATAAGTTCATTATTTCAATAAAGTAGCAACATTGTGACAGACATCTAAAAGTTGACATCCAACATTATGTCCCCCCTTTTTTTTTAGGATGGGAAATCATCAAATGACTTCTCCCGCTCTGGGCGGAGCGGAAGGGAGTGTCAGACTTGACTGACTAAAACCCATACATGTTCCTTCTTAGCCCTTTCCGTTCCAGGGGCACGGTATCTCTTTCGAACAACCCGCAGATTATGTCCCCCCTGGCTCCCACATTTTGTTTTCACCAGCATGCGTAGCATGACCGTCGTAGAAAAGGGCTATGTCGACGGAAGAATCGACAAAAAAACACATTGTCATTGACTATCTGTCATTACCTATGTCGATTAAGTGTTCCGTAGACAAAACTAATTTCTACAGTGATTATACTACGCGTGCTGTAACCTGGGAGACACTGTGTATAGCCTCACTTCTTCTTCTTCTTCTCTTCCACGAGATCCAGTTGCACATAATTCTTACATTACGTGTTCCATTGTCCAGTTTCCACGAACTCTCACAAACATTACTAAGTGTAAAAAACCATCAAACTTTAGAAAGTGCGTACAAACCCACATAAATATTTTCAAAACGAATAATCAACTATTGTCCGTGGTTTAATTTTACAAGAGAAACGCGCTTCAAAAATGCAAATGTGTTTTTTGAAACACTTTTGTCATAAGATCTTGAGCTTTAACGATTTAGCTTTAAAATTCACACTTAGATGTTAAATCCTGGCTACTTATGAACCTCATATTAAAGTAAGAATGTTAGTAAGCTGCGTTTTAGTAGTTATCCTGCTACTAGAATCATCATCATCCGCTTAGCCTTTTCCCAACTTTGTTGGGATAGGATTCCAGTCTAACCAGACGCAGCTGAATACCAGTATTTTACATGGAGCGACTGGCTATCTAGCCTCCACAACCCAGTTAGTACTAGGTAATTCGATACCCCTTGGTAAGACTGGTTGTGAGACTTTCGGGCCACTGACTACCTGTGACTAAAAAATCTACAAATGACAGCCGGGACCAACTTTTCGAGGCACAGAGGAAACTTGATATATAATGGGAGGTCACCCATCCGCAGAACAACCTATGTAAGCACGGCTACTAGAATAATGCTACAATAAACTGACGATTAGTTAGAAGTAGGTTTCAAATTATTTGAAACCTACTTCTAACCAAGCCACCTCACCATCGGCTATGGTGTCATCCAATAACTGGTTTGTGGAGATCAGATAAGCATGATCAATTGATCATTCATTGTAAAATATGTACTTTTACCCAGCTGAACTCTCGCTTGGCATAATCTGTTAGTTATCCGTTTCAAACATCTGCCTAGCCTTTTCCCAAACAATCTTGGGGTCGGCTTCCAGTCTAACCGGATGCAGCTGGGTACCAGTATTTTACATGAAGCGACGGCCTATCTGACCTCCACAACTCAGTAACTGGGTAATACGATACCCCTTAGTAAGGCTAGATGTCAGACTTTTTGGCTTCTGATCGTAACGACTGTCAGAGATCTGCAAATGACAGCCGGGAACAACGGATTAATGTGCTTTTCGAGGCACGGGGGAAACTCGGTAGGTAATTATGGTCCCCCATCCACGGACCAACCTCGGCAAGCACGGCTTAACTTAAAGATCGACCTGTGCGGCTGTTATTATTTAGCCACGAGCTCCTCAGCTCCTTAAGTTATACTTTTCAATAATGTCAGAAATTACAAGATATTTTGATTTAAGTAGCTTGGCTTGGGACTAAAACATAAGTAGAACGATTTATCATGCACTAGCAGTACCTACTCCAGATCGTTATCAAGATATCGTCTATTAGTCTATTCTAGCAAATGAAGGCGAACTCTTAAATATCTCTTCCAAAAAAGGTACTTCGTAAAACCTTGTATAACTTAAGTAAACCTGTTGTCTCATCAATTTTATCTACTGACGTCATTTTCACAGATAGTCTTATTTTTTTTTGCGACCAGCATCCTTCCGTCAGATAACGACACAAAGCATAAATTGCCTATTTTCCTTATTCAGCTCTTTGATATTTAGTTCCACTATTTGTTAGGAAATAATATGCCCTTTTATGGATCTTCTTCGTATTCAAGTAACCTATTGCGCAGGACTAGGTAAGGGTGAGCTTTAATGCTAAAGATGGGATCGACAAGTAAATGATGTACTTTAGATGTTACAAGCAGGAAATATTGCGTTATTTTGTGAAGAACTTGTGGCTAAACAATAACAGCCTAGGTAGATCCATAGGTGACCATTACGTACAGATTTTCCTCCGTGCCTTTGGAAAGCGGCTGTTTAATCATTGATTCCGCACAAGCGGACCCGCGGGATCAATCGACCTAGTCGATTTTTGAATTAGTCAATTGATCCCGCTGTCAAATTTTGTGATTTGTATAGTCAAGAAGAAAAGTTTTCTTGTGAACATAACGACCACGATCTTAGTGATCGTTGGAGCCAATTAAAGGACTTCTTTTGTGACATTAGTACCGTTACATTCCTAGACGCATAGATTCACTTATGCACGTGAAACCGTTGGTCCCGGCTGTCATTTGTGGATCTTTGACAGTCGTTGCATATAGTCTGTGGCCCGATATTCTGACAACCAGTCTTACCATGGGGTATCGTATCGTCTGGTTGGACTGCAAGCCGACTCTAATTTAGTTGGGTAAAGGCTAGGCAGTAGACGAGTGATATTTTAAGGATAGCTTTGATAAGCTTTGAAAGGATTTGACTTCATGAGGATTAATATGACCTATTTCAAAATAGTTAAGTATTATTATTACGATTTGAATCCTTCTGTTGTCAATTTTTACAATTACGATGGTCTATTCATCTCGATAGAAGCATTCCATGTTCGTAGAATATTGATAGAATATAGATAGAAGCATTCCATGCTCGTAGATAGCCAAATGTTGGACTTCGTAGTTGCACATGACAATGCGCAGATCATCGAATAGATCGGATCATGGTTAAAGCTATGATAGCCACAGTTGGGGGTCCCATCAAATCAAAATCACTTATTTCAAGTAGGCTAGTTACAGGCACTTTTGAATAGTCGAATAACAATAAAAATGAACCTACGGTCCTGGTCACAAGACACAATAACTGTGAAAGTACTGTAGTTGCCCATTCCAAAGCAGAAATCCCTATGGAGAAGAATGGGCAAGAAACTCCATGGACACTCTTTTAAATCAGAATCTTGTTACAAAAACCTTGGTTACATCATTCATGTATGTTGTTCATGTGTATCTTGGTCCATTTTTTTGGCGTTCTGATCTTACAATATATTGTTCATCAAGACTCGGATATCTTACTTCCTCAACTAATTTACTACTACTTTGCCATGTCGTTGGAACAGAATAGAAATTATCAGTCTGGGTCTCACCTTTGAGGCCACCAAAAACACAAAATCTCACTCTCAAACGGTACAGGACCTACAACAAACAAATTACTTTGACACAACAACTTTGTCATCAATAAAACGTATAAAAAACGAGCTCAACCCGCAATGTCAGTTTCACTTTCAACCTGAGAGCGGTGACGTAATAGCAGCTGAGCCGAGGAGGCTTTCACTGAACCGTTGTGCGGAAGCAAGTTCGAACGGTCAAGTGCACTGCTGTTTTAGACCTTGGCTGTCTTGTACCTTTGGTGATGTTCTGGAGAACAGTATGGTGATAGATGGATCATTGTAGTAAACTACATTGTAGTAGACTACTTCGGTGGTCTAGGGGTCACAAGCTCGGCTGCTGAGGAAGATTTCCTGTGTTCGATTCCCGCGTCGGCACAAGTGTTATGGGATTTTTCATCAGGAATTTCTCGGTAGCAGCGACGGAGTCTAGATCTGTGCCCGGTTGATGGCAATAGGGTCGGCCCTTTTTACATCGGACCTTAAAATAACTGGCGAAATGTGTACTATTAGGTAGGTACACCTCTGCTAACCCATCGGGTATTAAAGGGCGCGATCTTATGCTATGTAGTAAACTGAACCATTACAATAAATATTTGAGTATTGAGTCAAACTAAATACGTCGCTAGGGTCATGATATTATGATTGTATTTACGAGGACGTATATGGAAAAGGACTAGGTCTCCCTGTTTTTCTTCCATGCACCTTTGCCCAGGTATGAGGCTTCATAGATAAAATTATAATTTCTAGGAGTAAGTTTAACAGTTTACGGTACCCCTACGGTCACTGGACAAGACCAGCGACCAGGGGTCCACATTGGCCGTAGATCGAAACATGTGGAAGTCATGGAGAGGCCTTTGCTCAGCAATGGGATAAGTCAGAAAAGTCAGATAAGTCAGATAAGTCAGATAAGTCGGATAAGTCAGATAAGTCAGATAAGTCAGATAAGTCAGATAAGTCAGATAAGTCAGATAAGTCAGATAAGTCAGATAAGTCAGATAAGTCAGATAATTCAGATAAGTCAGATAAGTCAAATAAGTCAGATCAAGATCAGTATCAATAAGTTTAAAAGTGTTGACGAAGTCTCGTATCATACTTGTGATCGTGGCAATTTAAACAACTGGCAGTTTAGCTTGTAGTGAAAAGAGTTGCCCGGAACATTCCCATCACACTACTTTTCACTATTTTTTCATGTTTTATAAATATTCATGACACATCAAATTTTATCTCAATGGCACAATCAGCATTGAATTAATAAGCCATGAGAACCACTTTCCATGATGTGTGTGTCGGCCAATTTATCAAATTCAACAAAGTAATACTATACCCCTTAGTAAGACTGGTTGTCAGAATTTGGCTTCTGACTACTCGTAACGACTGTCAAAGATCAACAAATGACAGCCGGGACCAACGGCTTAACGTTCTTTCTGAGGCACGGAGGAAACTCGGTATGTAATTTTGGTCACCCATACACGGACCAACCTCGGCTAGCACGGCTTAACCTTAAAGATCTTTCCGTGCGGCTGTTATTATTTAGCCACGAGCTCCTCATTCTGCTGATGATACTGCCAACGAACAATACCCAAAAACCACTAATATAAGAATAAAAACAGTCATTGTCACTAACCGTTTCTGACTAACAACTTTCTTCCTACCAATGACCTCTAAAACAAAATTGTCTAGACAAAATCTAGACTCAATACCAATTTAGACAGGTTGACCGTGAAACAAGTTAGGTAACACTAACTACCTAGTCTAGATTAAAAAATATGGCTTTAAAACATACAGACCAAATTTGGGTGCAAATGCTTTATGCTTTTGAACTACATACATAACATCTCGTAATTTAAAAAAAGAAAGCCCAAGTTTAGAAAAGCAATAAATGAACAAGATATTCCGGTTTGGGTGCATACCATCGAAAATCATTTCCGAATGCGCGTGTAATCGAGAATGTATGTCTGCTTAAGTAATGCTTATTGTGATGATTTTGAAAAGCAAAATGTGTTTGGAGATGCACAATCCGTAACGGTAGTATCTGGCAGACTTTGTCTTTAAAAAAATAATGAAACTTTTGTATTTGTGTATGTCGGCCACTTATTATTTGAGAGTTTTAAGGGATTAAAAACTAGGAGCCTATTACCATCAACCGGGCATAAATCCAGACTCCGTGGGTAGTACAAAGATATTCCTGATGGAAGAACCCAATAACTTTTTGCCCGCCTTGTGAATCGAACGCAGGGCTTCATAGTTAGCAGTCGCGTTTGCGACCCACTTAACCAACGAGACAGTCAAGCAGACAACATATGTACCTATTATAAATACACCTATGCCCCACCCCAGTTGCGATGATACAACGTTCAATAACCCTCCATACAAAATCGGTCTGCTATATGACATCCCTACAGATAGGACACATGCCTCCCCTCTGAGAGGGCGTGGGTATCCCACCACACGTGGTTCTAGTATAGAGATAGTCCTTCGAGTAGGCTCCCTAAAATACCCAAGTTTTGGTTATCATAATTATGGCAAGAAAGGAGGTGTCTGATGAAATGACGAGTAATACAGAAGTATGGAAGAAGAAGACATGTTGCGCCGACCCCAAATACACTGGGTTGTGGGCAAGAAAATGATGATGATAAAACGAAGGGCGGGCGTTTTGGGAGACTGTCTCTTGTAATTTTGACGTTCAAAAAGTGCTGATTATGAGCCTAATTTGAATAAATGACTTTTGATTTTGATTTGATTTCGAATATTTTCCCAACTAATAAATTCCTTCTTTTTCAGATGTTACACCTATGCTGGGTGTACTACTTCTCGAAGCTGTCAGAGTTCGCAGACACGGTGTTCTTCGTGCTCCGTAAGAAGAAGAGTCAGATCACCTGGCTGCATCTGTACCACCACTCTTTGACTCCTTTCGAGGCGTGGCTACTTGTGAAGTTCATTGCTGGTAAGTGTACCTTGGTCATTTAGGACATAGTTTTAAGTTAATACTTAGAACTATGGTGTAAACCTTTTGCGGAAATAAATAAAATTGAGCAGTGATCGATGCAGTTTTAATAAAGATAAAACGGAAGTACTGCAACTGTCTAGTATCCGGTCTCTCTTTAATATCCGCCTGAATATCGGATAGTTAATCACTATCCGACTGGATACCGAATAGTGCTAATGAAAAAAAATATAATGAAAAAAAATAAAAGAGCAAATAAATTGATCATGATGATGCCAATGCTTAGAAATTCAGCCAGTCCAGATGCAGTGTGAACTTCCATTTTCGTATGCATGCTAACTTTAGAAAACGGAAATGGAATCAAAGGGCGCGAACCTTTGTTCTCTATTGGATTTAAAAATCGAAGTCGAAAGATCGTTAATCGGGCATTCGAACATAACAAACAGACCGTTACAAATTAAAAGTGAAAACATCTTAGGGCCAGAAAGGTGACCAATAAATCAAGGTCAAATACAACAGGTCTCGTTGTTAATGAAAACAAATTGGTAAAAGGAAAAAGTTATGAGTCGATGATAGATGTTTATTGCCAGTAATTGCGAAGTTTCACCGGATAAGCACATCATTAGATTTTAATTATCTAAGATCCAATAAATTAAATGGAAAAAGTTGAGGCAAACTTTTGCCCAGGAGTGGGACAGAGCAGACAAAAAAAAAAGATCCAATAAAGACCAATATAGGGAAGCAGCAGAAAAGAGAAACCAAATATTTACCAGTAAGATTAATATTTGTCTGAGCGTGTGACCAGTTTATCGATTTATCTAACTGGCAACCCTTAATATGTGACATTTCACTAGTTTGTTGAAAATGCAGTATCTATGGCTATATTGCATAAACTCCATTATTTAAAAAAAAAAAACGTTGCCCCCACTCTAGGAATTTCTCCTGTGTCGTGTGTGTTTACAAACATTTAAACTCACATTCACAAACAGCCAGACCCGAAACAACTATCAGTAGGTCATACAAATATTTTGATCCGTGCGGGGATCGAACCCGCGACACGCAGCGTAGCAGTCAATCACTTAGCCACTGCGCCAACCGTGACGTCCATTCATTGTCTTCATTCATTATCTATTTACACAATGTTATAAAATCAACGATAGCGTTTTCATAGTAATTTACAGCGGTTGTATTCAGAGTTTCCTTGGCAAAGGTTACAGGTAAAGATATCGCATTATAATCTTTAACAATCAGTAAAAGCAATAGTCATTGTTTTCATTTATTTTATTACTAGCGATTCCCACGGCTTCACCTGCGTATTTTTTGTGATAAAAATCTTAAAACTTTTGATAATATCGAAATGACTTAGTTGTTCACTTGTCATTTAAGTCTTTTCCGTATGAAAAAACCCGGGCAAGAGCGAGTCTCGCTCACCGAGGATTCCGTACAAATTTGTATTTTGTAAAGATTATATTTTCTTTAATCATTAAATTACAAATGACCAGACTACAAATGTTCAGTTTTCAGATAAGACGATATTACTTGCCAAACATAGTTCTAGGTCAACTGAAAGTACCCTATAAATTTTGATGCCGTCGAAAGTGTCGAAACATACGTTTTTTGCGGCATAAACGGCCGTATCTTTTTTTTACGTTAACATAAAAGTTCGATTTTTACACAATTTCAAGGAACCATTGACATGAGTATATACAAGGTGTTGTTTTGCAACCTCGTCAAATTCTAGGAGGTAACTATGTTAATAATTCTCGACCCGAATTAATAATAAAATGAGTTGGTATTTTTCTTTTTTTTATTTATTTACTAAAATCGGTAACTGTGAACCACCCGTGTTTTAAACACGGGCCGTCTGATCCCCGCTTTATAACGTCGCTTACACACAAACAAAAAACCTCAAACGTTTTTTCGATAATTTTATAATCCCTAAACCACGTTATTCTGAAATATTGACAAATTTAAACAACAAAAAAACGCAGTGTTTTTTATTAATTTACTAGGTACCGTAATTTATATTGATTATTTATGTCTTTTGTGACAACATCCTGAATTTTGACGAGGATGCAAAACAACACCTTGTATATATGGTTTTAATTTCAACTCGATACTTCCACGCGTTCCCGAGATAAAGGGTCTTGACAGACAGATAGACGGACAACAAAGTGATCCTTTATAGGATCACTTTGTTGTTCCGTTCTTATGAACGGAACCCTAAAAATATATCTAAAGAAGATCCCACTTAAGGGTATTAAGTATGAGGAAGTGAATCAGTCTTTTTCGACTTTTTGCAGGCTTGAAACGATAAGTATGTACTAATAAACCAATACAGATTTTATGGTCAAAAAAGTAACATAATTTATGTTGTTCTCACATAGGGACGGACTACTAACTCAAGATAAGGTTTGAATTAGTAATTCTTCAGCTCAAAAAATTGCTAGTCAACAAAATCAAAGCGGCTTTCCCAGGGTAGGATGAAACACATTTGGAGGCTATTTCAATTGACCCCATCCATTCATCCCCACTCTAACCAACTTCACTATTACGATGTCCTCCCATACTTAAGTACTAACGCTGTAACATAGAAATATTGTAAAACCAAATGATTTTAAAAGAGTAACCATGGAGTGTCTTGCCGGTTCTTCTCCATAGGAAACGACCAACCCGAACCGAGCAGCCTTTATGTCGACGTTTTGTGCCCATGTGATAAAAATATTTTATTTTAGATTACCCAATTTCTTCAATCACAATTTATATCTTTATAATTTTCTAGGTGGTCATGGAACCTTCTCGAACATTGTGAACAACCTGGTGCATGTCATCATGTACGGCTACTACATGCTGGCGGCAATGGGACCTCAGTACCAGAAGTATCTGTGGTGGAAGAAGCACCTTACCACTCTGCAACTAGTAAGTAGCAAGTCAATTTTATACCATTTAAGCTTTTGAGAGCAGCGGTGGCCCAGTGGTGGCAGCTCCAACTTACGAGCAGTAAGCCGTAGGTTCGAACCCAGGCGTGCACATTACTTTGTGTAATTTATTTCATCACCGCTGCCCTCAAAAACGGTGAAGGAAAACATCGTGCGGAAACCGGCATGTCCTAGAACAAAAAATTCGAAGACATTTGACATCTACCAACCCGCACTGGGCCCACGTGGTGGATTACAGCCCACCCCCTCTCATAGAGAGGAGGCCTGTGTTCAGCAGTAGGAACATTATAGAATGATGATGATTTAATCTTTTCAATCCCATGGGAGCCGTACCACTGGCTGCTCCACCACAACGGCAATTAAAGTCCAACAATTTCGCTTATGGTCAGACGATCGATTGTAAATGGAAATAAAAAATTATTAAGTTCTGATTTTCCGAAATGACTGAACCGGTTTAAATGAAACTTCATACACATAAGCAGGATACATAGGTCTGAAAAGTTATTAAAAAACAATTTCGAAATGTCTTTTAAAAAAAAGATAATTGGAAATTTCCGTTGCTATAGATAATTTATAATCGGTCTAATTTAGCAAAAACACAATTTTTCGAAAATGTTTTTAGTAACTTTTACGACATTTGTATCCTGCTTATGCGTTTATTAAAATCGGTTCAGTCATTTCTAAAAATATGGACTTGAAAGTTTGTATGAAATTTCGTTAGGCGTAAACGCTCTTACGATTCGTTCTAAATATGGTGATTGCAATTTCTGAAACATGGCACGCCAAGATGCTAGAGGACGACCAAAATGGATTCTTCCCATTTTACCAAAGATTTTTGAATAACACAAGAGCCATTAGAATTAAAAGGGTATATCACCCTTATTTCCTTCCACTCTTAGGTATGAATTCGGTTTTTCAAATACTGCAGATTTAAATGTAATGGAATAGGAAGTGTTCTTTCTCATTCTGCAACAAACTCAAACTCAACAAACTCTCAATTCTCTAAATACTTACTCTAGAATCCTACAAATATTATAAATGTGAAAGTATGTATGGATGTCTGGAAGTATTGATGTTTGTTACACTTTCACGCAACAACTACTGAATGAATCTGGATGAAATTTTCGAGATAGATAATAAATAGTCTAAAATAGCACATAGGATACTTTCATCCCGCTAGTATGATCCCGTGTCACAATTACCGTGACGCGAAGGCGAAAGACATAAAAATGTGTTGCAGTTTTGTACTACACAGTCTAAGTACTACACTAGAAAATGTTAGTATTTTCTTCAACCTTTCGCAAGATCTGACGCGAACCAGCACTTAATTCCGACACTACGTACGGACAGACCAACACTCCGTTATCTAGATAGACTACAAGCACGGTCTACTTGGCGGTTACTTCGCTAATTAACGGCACGAACAGACTAACTAGCTCTCTTAGAATATTTCATAAATCCACCGTTTAATTGTTGCATCGATGAAATTGTTTAGTTGGTTTATTTTTCTATGGGTTTTGACATCGGATAGGTGTTTCGGCTGTTGATGTGTTTGCACGCATCATTATCATCTTTTTTAAAAATTTTAGTTAGGTTATGTTTGATCCGATACGATTTCTGCGTTTATTTTTGTAACTCATATCAACTCATATTATGGTAGATAATAAAGAGTATTTCATCTATTTGTTAGTAACGATCCAGACTAAAAAAATGATACACCTAAAAAAACAGTACATTAATATTCCATCTCGTAAAAATTTCTTTCGATTTTATTTCGAAACTCAGAAGGACGATAATACTTTAAACTCGTAAATATTAGTTAGCGAATACATACTATTTTATGGACATATTTAAATGAATTGAATCAATTATAAATGGCGGTTTACGTACTAGGTAATCTAGAATTTAATATAAGTAAGGGATACCCACGCTATGGGCAAAGTGGATACAGTAAAATTGTTACCGCGAATACTTCCGTCACCAACGTGGTTCCACCAATAAGGATCGCTCACCGCGCCTAGCATTCCTTTCCACGGAGCCGCGCTTGCACAACCCGGTAGGACATACCACGCACGGTGCAGGTGTACTGCGGTTGTGGAATGAAATATTAACGTTATTTAAAGGAAAATTATAAAATAACTACGTTATGCCGACGGCTAGCGGCTTCGCCCGAGTTTTGATCGGTAATTTTTCCGCGGGATAAAAAGTACCCTATGTGCTATTCTAGACTATTTCCTTTATTCTTTTTCATTAAGTACATATTATTAAATTTTTAAATATTTTACGAAATTATATTAAAAAAAAACATTTAAAAATCTAAAAAACAGTAGCCCACCGGCATCGGGAACTGGATCCGGGCCACCGGTGGTCAGGATTCTTGAGAGAGGAACCTCCTACCAATACGTGCCGTGTCCAGAAGTACTGCTTTCTGAATCAAGCCCTTGATCCAGCTGCCAAGCGAAAGACTTCTGAGATGTTGGTCGAAGCTTTTGGCTATTAAGCCATTGTTTGAATCAATAGTCGTCTATATCGGCACATTGATTGCTGTACTCACGTCCCATAATTATGTCGACAACCTCGCGAGCCAGATCTAGATACTTGAAATGCTTATCTTTCTCTGATTTCACGAGGTTCTCTATAGAACTAGACTAGACTATTATATTATTACCGTTTTATATCAGGATATTAGATCTTCCTAAACATATCCTTGGTTAACGTGCAAATAGTTTTGAAGAAGGTATTTTTTCGGCATTCGTTGTATATTTTTTAAACTAGGACATTTTATACGTTCAATAAAATTGCGAATGGAATAATAAAGTTAGTCCCTCCAAAATTTCGTCTTTAGCCTACTGACAATCGACTCATGGTTTTTTTTAGAACTCGCCCCAATATTTCTTCGGCATTCAATACATTATATCTTAAACTCTATTTGGTTCTTGTCCATTAGTCCATGTGAAAAGTAATTAGAGAATCCATGTTTTATCTAACAAATTATTCCCAGCTATATTCTACACAAAAAAAAAAAACTATTTATGTACAAATCAATGATCGGTCTCAGTATTTCCACAAGCACAGTCCTAGTACGTCGTGCGGGGGCAACATTTAGCCACAGTTGCAACACGAGCGTCCATAAATTGTTTTACACTTAAATTAACGTGGATATTGTAACTACCGGCCATCTTGGCTTAGTACGATGATGAATTAACCGTGGAGGGCGAAGATTTGAATCGTTCGATTCACGTTCCTGTGTTAAGGATTCGCCACAGACTAGGGCATCGAAACCTGGTTTCGGGTCCCATAATAAAACCCGGGAAAAACCGGGTTTATTTATTTATTGAATGCACATGCACAATGTACACAATCGTAGTTACAACCTGGCTTAAAACTAGAGAGTACATGACCCTGTTAGGGTGCAGCAAAATAACTTAAAACTAATAATATTGCAATGAGTATTTCTTTTATATAATACTACCTGTCCGGCGCAACTTCGTTTGCGTCACATTTTCCCCGTTCTCGCAACATTTTTCATTGCTGCTCTATTCCTATTGGTTGTAGCGTAATGATATATAGCCTATAGCCTTCCTCGATAAATGGGCTATCTAACACTGAAAGAAATTTTCAAATCGGACCAGTACTTTCAGAGCCTATTCAATGCAAACAAACAAACAAACAATCAAATCTTTCCTCCTTATAATATTAGTTTAGATCACATAACTTAGGAACTTTCACAAAAAAACATTTTAATTAAACTTATATCTAACTTTATAGGTACATAAAAAGAAAATATATTATAATTAACACATACATAAATATACTATAGTATACTTGAACTCTATTTTAACTTCTTATATTCCAGAAATTCTTGTAAATATAGTTTACAAGAATTTCTGTAAAAGTTTTCTAGGAGTAATATTTTTAATCTAGCTTTAAATACACATAGTGTTTTCGTGGACCGTGTATTTTCAGGTAGTTTATTGTATATCTGTATGCTTCGGTATTCTGGACTATTACTATACCTACTACAAAACAAACTAGCTGCTCTCAAAAACGGTGAAGGAAAACGTGAGGATATGTCTTAGAACAAAAAAATCGAAGACATGTGTCATCTACCAACCCGCACTGGGCCCGCGTTGTGGATTACAGCCCTCTCATTTTTTTTAAAAAATTTTAAAATTTTAATCTATTTATTTCAGCATGCATTCATTTGTTAATTACATTAAAATAGCGCTCAATCTTTTTGAGTTAAGATTATGTGCGCTATCGGTTTAGGTTTAGGTGTTACTCGCTCACAGATATTTGTCAGTTATTAGATCCACACGCAGGCCCTTCCCCCATTCCAAACTTTTCAGTAGTGAAGTAGACTTTAAGGATATTTTTCATTTGTCGAGTCTTTTTGTTTTCTAACTTTTTGGCAATTTCCTTAGGCAAGTTGTTTAGAATGCTTGGAAGAGCATACGTCCAGACCCTTTTACCGTATTCATTGTTCACTTTTGGCAGTTTATATAAGGGCAAGTATGACAGGTTACGAACAAAATTAGGTCTACTTATTTTTTGTAACTTACTCATATTATTCTCACAGTAATCAGAGGCAATAGCTAATTTCACTTTATCAAATACGTTTATGACTTTACAATATTGGAACAACTTATCATAATCGGGTTTATATTTCAGTCTAATTTTATATGGTACCACTATCTTTAATAATCGTGTTTGTATATTATAGATCTTTTGAAGGTAGGTTTTGTAGGTTCTTCCATAACTGGTTATACCATAGTTGATAACAGAATCGGCCAGTGCCATATACAACAGTCTCAAAGTTCTATAGGGCAATTTATGCTTCAGTATGCGCAATTTTGACATAACAGCTCTAAGCTTAGCGCAAACAGAGTCCACATGTGGGCCCCAGTTGAATTTATGATCAATCTTAAGACCTAGATATACATGTTCTTTAACATTTTCAATGGGCCTACAGTCACAGACATCTAAGCACCGGTGCATACACTGGTGTTCATGAGCCACCACTCTTGGTGTTCCTTGTGTTTTTAGGTACGGTGAATGAATATACATGAGTTTAGTTTTTTGATAGTTGATTGTTAGACCAACGTCATGTGCCCATTTACATAACAGGTTAAACTCAGTTTGCATTAACTTCTTCGCAGTATTTAGATCCCTGTGAGCTGTGATAAGACATGTGTCGTCAGCAAATTGGTAGACAGAGGCATGCTGGAATAAGTTGCACATATCGTTAACGTACAGTAGGTACTCAGTCGGACCGAGGATCGATCCTTGAGCCGTTCCATGATGGGTCGGAAGTCTGTCGCTGTGCGCCCCCGCTATACTGACCACATTATACCTCTGTTTGTGATAGTCTTTGAACCACTCCAGCATTGGACCCCGTATACCATTTTGCTGCATTTTTGTGTAAAGTACTTCATAATTTAGCGTATCAAAAGCTTTACTGAAGTCTATCATAATTGTGATGACATGTTTTTTACTGTTAAGGTGATCATTGATTTCATCTGTAAACTGTGATAGCAATTGAGTGGTACTTTTATTTTTTTGAAATCCAAATTGTTTTTCATGAATTATGCCATTGCTTGACAAAAAGTCGTTCACAACGTTCCCAAAATATTTTTCAATAATTTTATCAATGCAAGAAAGGATTGTTATTGGTCTGTAATTGTTGGTATCCATATAACTGCCTTTTTTGTGTATGGGTCTTATTACACCTATTTTTAAATGATTGGGATAAACCGAATTTGATATACAACTATTAACTAAGTGTGTTAGAACAGGTGTTATTTCTTTAGATACAAACTTAATATCTTTTGCTCTAATCTGATCAAATCCCGGGCTTTTTTTTTATCGTTGAGATTTCTTATTATTTTATACATCATTTTGTCATTTATCTTGCTGAGGCGAATAGACATATTGGAGAATTTTGTGTACAACTTTGTGTCAATAAGTGGCTGATTACATACAGATAAAACTTTTTTTACATTTGTGTCAAAGTCACAAGCAAACTTATTTGATATTAATTGAGGTTTTAAACTGAAAGATCTCAAAATGATGTCGTCTATAGCCTTCACAATTCTGCCTGTAAGTCTGTTAATTATTTCCCACATTTTTTTATTATTATTAAAGTTATTACATATATCCTTTTTTACATGCTCATTTTTAGCTTTAGACAATAATCTATTAGTTTTATTTCTATATTTATTATAAATCTGTCTATTTTTCTTATTACTCAAATCTTTTTTCCATATACCTAAAAGTTCTTTCTTTTTATTTGACATATATTTTAACTTATCCGTTATCCATTTACAATCATATCGTTTATTTAAATTTATTGTTACCTTCTGTTTACATTTGCTATATATTGTTTGGAATTTACCTCTGACAAAACATTCAATTTCATCTGGATCACTCATTCCATAAACCGGGGTCCAGTCAACTGAACTCAACTCCTCTTTAACTTTATCGTTATTAATTTTAATAATGGTTTTATGTTTTTTATTTCGGGTAACGCTTGTAATTGCAAGACCGATTATAAAATGGTCAGCTATGGCGTTTTGCACAACAGCTGATCGAAGTGAATAGCTATCGAGCCGACCGCCGTCGACGTCACGAGTGAATATATGATCTATGCAAGATTTCGATACGCCATTTGCATTTTTTTCTATCCTAGTAGGCTGAGTAACGCAGCATTCTAGCCCTAGTTCATATAACGAGTTAAGATAATGTTGAACAATAGGATCGTTACAATTGTCAATATTTATGTTAATGTCACCAATTAGAAAACAGTTGTTTTTCACTGGAAATCCGGATAATAGTCGCGATAGTTCACTTATAAACAAAGTCTTATTTAGACTCGGCGGCCTGTATACGGCGCACAATAACGTTTTGTAGCCATCAAAAGACTCCACTTCACCAATAATACACTCAAAGTTCAATACATTAGCCGGCAGTCGTACGAACGAAATACTTTTATGCACATAAATAATAATGCCGCCTCCTCTTCTATTGTTTCGCAACTCCGTATACATTGAGTAGTCCTGTAGTTCAAATAACGGTTTTACTGTGTCTGTGATATTAGCTTCCGTAATTATAATCAGGTGAACAATCACGGGGCTGGTAGAAATAATGTACTCTAAATGCGAGTGATTTTTTGTCAATGATCTGATGTTGACATGTAATATTAACAATTCGTTGTTTTCCGGTCGTATGTCGCAGGTAAAATCAATCCAAGAACTATGTACTTTTTCCGTTAAGAATGAATCTGTATGATTAGTAATCATAATTAATCATGTGAAGCTGACAAATTAAGTGCAGGTAAATACTTACATTGCCAGGCCATGAAAAACGGTTCGGTAGTGTAGTTTATAGGCCTACCTACTCATTGTTTATTTTGTAGTTCCTTGACAATTCTTGCAATATCACTGTTTGAGCGCACTGTGTAGACTTTTTTGTCACCTTCTTGTTTACGTACCAAAATAAGACCATTTTTGCACCAAACATATTTACACAGCAGTTTGTCTTTTATGAGAGATTTTGTTTTCCACAGCAGGTATGCCGTTGTAGGACTGAGAGATTCACGTATGAACACCTTTTCGTCACTCTCTTCACCTATATCATATGCAGTAAGGCTCATGTTTTTCGCCGCCTCAAGCCAGCAGTCACGGCCGTTGTCACGCAGGGACACGATGATCGGCGCTGCGGCCGGAGTGGTGACCTTTGTACTTTGGCCCGTCGAGCGGTCGGCTGGTTTTTTCTTCCTATAGACTCTGATGATGTCCTCAGATTTTTGCTTGAGTTTTTGGCAAATAGATAACGCAATATTCATGGTGTTCTCGCCCTCTTTTTCATTCACCCCACATATCTCGATGTTATTTTGGGAATAAGCTTGTTCGATTTTATTTATTTTTTGTTCAAGAACTTCGTTTTGCAGGTTAATATTTTTAATTAAGTTTTGGAGATCTTTGCATTGGTTTTCTACCATTTTTACACGGGTTTCGTAGCCTTTCATTTTTTGTTCGTAGTCATCGATTTTTCTCGAGTAAAAATCGAGGGTGGTTTGCAGTTCTTGTTTAATAATTTCGCGAGTTTCTTGTCGAAATATCGCTAGGATAGCATCCTTATCAGGAACAGTAAACATGCCACCTCCTTCCTGGTCAGACTCATCTTCTTCGGGATCCGGTAGGATACACGAAATGCGTTTTGGTTTAGAACCAATACAATTGTGGCATTTCCAATCAACCGATTCCGTAGCCGACAATGCATTAAGCTGTTCTGTGGTTAATGAAGAACAAACCCCATGTAGCCATTTGTTACATTTACTGCACTGCAATCCAGGGTTTTTTTTTTGTAACTACTTTGGTACATTTCGCACACTTGACCATGTTTACGTACGCGCACACGGGTACCGTAGGTGATTAGGCTAATTAACGACCTTTCGCGATCGCTGCGCGCGAGTAACTGGAGGTCATTGAGAGGAGGTCTGTGTCCCAGCAGTGGGAACATTATAGGCTGATGATGATGACTATACTACTACAGACTATGGACACTGACAGATAGTATAGTAATCTTCGTTGGTCTGGTGGTTACAAGCGCAACTGCCGACCATGATGTCTGGGTTCGATTCCCAGGTGGAGGCAAAGTGTTATTGGGTTTTTCAGTCAGGACTTTCTCAGTAGCAGCCACGAAGTCTGGATTTGTACCCATTTGATAGCAATAGGCTCGCCCCCTAATACATAGGACTTAAACATAACTGGTAAAAGTTTTTGCTCATCTATTGAAGTTTACGGGCTTGGCTCATTTTTTTATGTGTGCAATCGAAAAGTGTGTATTTTTTTAACAGAATCTTATATGGTGACGTGACGGTTGCAGATGTTAAATTCCTTATTCGCGTTCGGGGCTTTATAATTGAGTTGTCAACCGTGGCTGTTTACTGATGTACCGATAGATAGTAAAAATATTTACATAATATTTTAGTTATAATAGAATCTAGCGAACGACCGGTGTTGGTGTCGGACGTAAAGAATAGCACCATCCCATATCTTCCCGTGGGTGTCGTAAGAGGCGACTAAAGGACTTGCCAGAGAATGGGCAGCAGCGTTCTCTGTGCTTGTGTAACAACCCTACTGCGATCGCCAACCTGCCTGCCAAGCGTGGCGATTATGGCAAAACCCCCCAAAATGTCAATGCGACACTTGTGGGAGGCTTATGTTCAGCAGTGGACGTCTTTTGGGCTGAAATGATAATGATGATGAACGACCGTCAGGTCAAAAACGAAACAACTGACCAAGCACATACTGGCGACCTGTAACACAGGTTTTTCCCAAAAAAAAACCTTTATCAGGCACCAGTCTCTCATAGAACCGAGACAATTTTGTACACATTAACTGTAAGTCAACATTGTGAAGAGAAAATAAATGATAAATTATATTAAACAAACAGTAATGGACGATACTTAGCGGATTTATATGTGCTGTAATACTTTTACTGTATTATACTACATTACTCAAATTATTACGCATGCTCATCCTGCATTTATCAACAAAAAGTAATTTGTAATAAAACAAAAATAATAACACCATAGGTGCTTTATCGAACATTACACAGAATATTTGCAGTCATACAATTTGTAAAGGAAAGACATTAAGTTTTCACATGATTCCAATATCTTTATTAAAATCCAAAAATTACGTTGATTGCGAAACGAAAAGAGATTTTGAATCTTCATTTTCTGGGAAGCCCTTATTACAAAATATCTGTTCTGTCGTCAATCCACCTGTGAATCATATAATCCATTCGACACGACAAATGAGAAAGTTTCCGAACTTTCTCCGTTTAAAAAAAATAATTAGAGCCCTCTTGGTGTATAATATAAATAATTTAATAAGCCTATTAACATAATGAATTCTAGAGTGCTACTGGACTAGTAGGGGAAGAGCGTGACGATATTGTAGGCTTTTCTTTAATTAGAGACATCGCCTAGATACCATTACCGAAATTACTGAAAGAAATAGAGAAGGTGAAATACAAAATACTTAAAGATAAGGATGAAAACTGCTCTCAAAACGGTGAAGGAAAACATCGTGAGGAAACCGGCATGTCCTAGAACTAAAAATTCGAAGACATGTGACAACAGGGAATACTTAGCAAGCTCACGCAGACAGACACACTGTGTACTTTAGTTTAAATTGTGACGCACAAGGCAATTTATTAGAACCTCTGTTCCATAGAAACATACCATCTCTTATTATAGATATCTTTAGTGCTGCATAAGCAAACAGGCAAGCAGAGCCTAGTGGTGTGACCGCAGGACTGCCAAGTAATAGGCCACGAGTTCGAACCCAAGACACGCACTCATGTATTGTGCGTATTGTATCATTCTGACACCAGTGTCCGTACCATGACGTCTTAAAACATTATTGTTCCATTTCTATTCCAGAGTGAAAAAGAGACGGAACTATAAAGGTCGTCTAGCTCCATCTCTTTCCTACTCTGGAATAGAAATGGAACAATAATGTTTTAAGCGTCATGGTACGGACACTGGTCAGGCACTAGCCACACGATGAAGAAAGAAAAAGTGCTGGCTGAGGTATACACGCTCCTGCCAGGGCTGCGGGACTGTTCGAAAGAGATACCGTGTCCCTGGACCACAAAGGGCTAAGAAGGAACATGGATGGGTGGTAGTCAGTACGAGTCTGACACTCCCTTCCGCTCCACCCAGAGCGGGAGGTCATTTGATGATCTCCCATCCGTGGTAAAAAAATATGTATACACGCTGAATACTGCAGACATAAAGTAATAACTATAATCATATGACCGCTCAAAACATTGTATCTTTCTTCCAGGTCCAATTCTTCATGGTGCTGTTCCATTCAATCAGCGCCTTGGTGTACGACTGTGGATATCCCAAGTAAGTTTTACTCTATATAAGGCGTAAACAGACTCTTCATGAAGCTCCTAACCAAGCATTCTGTACATGAAACTAAGTAACCCTACACAAAAATTATTACTGGGAAACAACTTTTTTTTGGGGTGAATAATCACTATCTACGGTAAAACTCAATTTAACGCACTTAAACCATCGTGCTGATAATACATTGAATAGTAAACGAGTCATAGAGTTATTTAATGTAAACTTAAAAAATTGTATTTAAATAAAATACTTGTGAAAAAGTTGGAACATAGACTTCCAATATCTCCGTAACTAGAAGGTTCCCAGGTATGGTCCAGATTAAAAAATGATCGCAATGACGGGGAGAACAAGTGCCTTTCGGCTTCGTTAAGGTTCTATTTACACCAATTACAAACAACATTATCTATATTAACACCAACAAACATCCCCTTATGTCTTTCTTTTTATTAAACCCTATTCTTGTTATTTCGTATCGATGGTGCATCATGCCAAATATTTTGGCCCCGTAGGTGGCCATGGTGGTGTTAGTGACGTTTTTTTACGCCTTCTTATAAGTGCAGGTGTAGGAATTCTTCAGACACTGCACCAAGAGGTCTATGGCCTGTCAGGAGCCCCGTAATCATGCATAGTGCAGCAAGGATTCTTTAAATAATCCCTCCAAAGATTTATGTCTGACCCTTTTATGAAACCAAAAAATAATTTCTCGTAACTATAATTTAAAAACTCCAACTACTATCGAACGACACTTTAAAGAGATTGCCAATACTTCATGTTGCGAAATTCGAGCCAAAAGCGCTGGACTTTCCCAAACCTCCAATGTGTTAGTACTGACTACGCAATTGCATATCGTGCGCAATCAACAGGAGCATCTGAATCATATCAGTCATCTAAGTGCATGTGCTACTTTGATGCTGATATTGTGTTTTTGCTAGCTATGTTTTGTAGTTCCAAAGCATGATGCACTGTGTATCAGGAAATATACTCGGATAACGTTTGGATCATTCATCCATTGCAAAATAATGTTTCTTAGTAAGGATGTTCTCAAATTTGTAGTATTGCAAGACTAATCTATTATCATTCATCTTGAATAAGACCCTCACGAATTCAATCAGTTCAGATTAAACAATTGGCAATTGGTTTAAAGGGTTTAATTCATGTACAAGTAGTTTGAACAGATTGATAACAGCTTTTCTTATGACATTCCCATACATTTTTGATTTAAAATCATTGTTAGCGCTGTTCGGTTGAATATCATTTCATCTAGGGTTTTTTGTTTGCACTGTAAAAATAAAACATCTTAATTTGTTTCAGATTCATCGCCGCTGGTTTAATCCTGCATTCCACCATCTTCATCGTCCTGTTCATGAACTTCTACCTGCAGGCTTACAAAGATAGGCCGAAAAAGAAAGCCCTTCCAGTAGCCGCCAGCAATAACAACAACGATGAAACTCATATCACCAATGGAATGATCAAGAGCGAGGCTAACGGACATATCAAGAACGGTGATCTCAATGGACATCTGAAAAACGGAGAACTCAATGGTCACCTCAGAAACGGTGACTTGAATGGACACCTAAGAAATGGTAACCTAAACGGACATATCCAAAACGGTGACCTTAACGGACATATCAAAAACGGTGACTTAAACGGTCATGTTACGAACGGAGACCTCAATGGCTATGTTAAAAATGGAGACCTGAACTGTTTTCTAAGACAAGAAGCCAATGGACATCTAATAACCAATGGTCATTTACAAAATGGCTACACGAACGGTCAAGTGATACATGACATAACAGATAAAGAAAAAGTGCAATAGCCCACAATGTATTGTTAGGTTAGATTGTATACATTTTATAAATTTCATTTGTGTAGAGAGTTGGAGGTACTTGAGTTCTTGTTGGTCCCTTCTTGCTTATTGAAGAAAAAAGTAAGTAGATGGCTGTAGAAAGTAAAATTTCCATGAGTAACGCTGCGTGAAGCTTTCAACCAACTGAATCAACATCACGTTTTGTGTAATTATAATGTGGTCAACACTATCATTCTGTGAATTTATTGACGGTAGATACCTAAAACGAAACATACAATCACGAGCAGTAATATGAAAACACTTAGCAAACTTCAAGTTATAAAACCACGATTTGACGATTTCAACTTTAAAAAAAGACCTATTCAAAAATAGTAATTTGTTCCAAAATAGTAATAATAAAATGATGACATTACAATGAATAGAGAAGGAGAAAATCACTTTGAATAGTTACTAAGCAGATATATTAGTGCTCTTGGATGTAGACACAATGGTAGCTACAGAGTATTCACCGAAGCAACTAACTCGAAAATTCACTTTTGACGAATTTAAATGGACACTGCAGGCTCAACCGTACACTCCTAAACTCTAAACAAATATTGTACAGTTAGAACCAGTGTATAAAAAAATATTTCATGTGAGCTATCTTTAACCCCAAAATGGTGCGTCTACGTTTTAAAATTAATTATCAATTAGGTTTGTAAATAATGGAAAGGACATTCGTAGTAACGAATGTCCTGACTTCAAAAAATTTTTAAACAATTTTTCTTTTTTTTTCCTTTTTTATTAACAGTTTAGCGTTAAAACTACCTCATGAGTGGACTTATTCATATTTTACGTATAATAAGATTTTAGCTCCGAATTTGCTTAAAAAATAAGCCGCAAATTGAGGCCAGTGCTCAATTAATATAAAATGTTCTCCTTTGTTTTGCGAAATCTGTGCTCACTTAAATACTTTTTACCATTAAAAGACTTGACTTTACAATGCATAAGTACCAATACTTCCGTCCATACTAAGCTTTATTTAATTGTAAGTAACAATAGCTGTAAATAAAGTTTTAAGTTATTTTTTGTTCATTAAAGTACAAGTAATCTTAAAGGTGTACGTGTACTTTTCACAAGCTCATAAAATATAAAGTTTTGTTTTAATATTTATTTTTCCGATTTTTGTTTTGTTTTTATTGCGAAAAATTATAAAAATCAAGTACAGTGATTGCTAAAATAGGTATTTATAAATAATGTAAATATAATTAAATTGATTGAGATTAATTACACCTTATGTGCGTGATGGGAGCGATTTTTGATTATTTTACAAAATAATAATCAAAATTTTATTATATTTTTGTATTTTATTATTTTCGGTGGGTGAATGGGAGGACACTCCCTTAAAAATAAAATATATTTTTATATAATTGCTAAATAAACTAAGAAAACCAGTCAGTTTTAGCGAAATTTTAATGATATTATAAATAGGTGTTTTATACATACATAGACTTAATTATTATAAGTGATATGTGGTAAAAATTGTATACCCTTTTATACGATAAGTTTCAAAAATAAAATATTTGAAATTATGATTACTTTTATTCAGTCGATTACCTATAAAAGTAACCTGTTAATAATTGGAGTTTGGTATAATTATTGAAAACATTGATTAATCTCAATGCTTTAGCACAAACTCACTAACATTCCCACCGCTAGGACACAGGCCTCCTCAGTGAGAGAAGGAACGGACTAGGGCATGCGGAACCCGGGAAAGACAGTGTTTTGGGAGCCTGCCGTTTTGCCGAAAACATTTTGACAAAATTACACTACCCAAACAAATTTTAGCTACCTTTTTTTATACCAATGCAATATTTCGAATGATTTTAGTACGCACTTTTTCATTTGGTCAATTTTTTACTTGGCAGAATATTAACAAAGATAATGTCATTATGGCATTTAATTGTACTCTTTAATCAAATGCTTTATTACACCAAACAATCTTTAGACTATAAACGTTAGGTCAAATGGTTTATTCCCGGTCGTCCCAACTGGGTACGAATGGGAAAAAAAGGTTCGTTCCTCCCCAGTGGTGACAATTTGATCTTTTTATTTCCCACTCGTTCCGCTACAGACCGAGAGTCAAAACGCAGATTTTCGATGCAAGAGCGAGCGAAGTGAGCTCTGGACTTGGGGCACCCCGACTCGAGTGAGCGAGCGGAGCGAGCGAACTAAGACCCCGACTTCCTCTTCGTGTTAGATTACTGTAAACCCTGCAGACAGAAATAGGAGCCCCGCGTAGCGGGGCTACGTCGACTATACTTTTTAGGCGAATATTAAATGGGTCTATAGTGGAACGAGTGGGAAATAAAAAGTTCCAATCGTCACTACTGGGAAGGAACGAAACTTTTTTTTCCACTCGTACCCAGTGGGGACGACGAGGTGGGGACGACCCGGAATAAACCGCTCAAATGATTTGATATGATGATTTTTATTTTTAGCAGGCTATCGAGAACCGAACTAGTTAGACGGGGTTAATTATTAAAAGAAATTTGGTTAGGTTAGAACTGTGACCTCAGGTAGAAACGACTAGATTATATTGAAAGAAATATAAAAAAAACCTAAAAAAGGCTACCCGAGACTGAACAAAACTGAACTGAAAAATGTGTTATTCCAACTGAAATATTTGACTACATAAAAATTGGTAAAAGTACTAGTTGGTAAACAAGTTATTGTTTAAACGTTCACTTGCGAAACATTAGGTTTGCGTTACAATTATTTGTGAAGAGATATTTTGCTAAGTAATAATTTGGCAAATCAAAAATGTTTATATATGTCCTTAGTTGATTCAATACTGAGTTACTCTCTTGATTGCTATGGTTTGACTTTTAAAAGTAATATACAGAAACTAGAATCAATTCAAACTAGATTTTTAAAATTATTAGTTAACAAGAAAACTAAAAATAGCTGTAAAGGAGACTACAGTAGGCTATTCAAAATATGTAAAATTCTACCAGTTAGCCTTAAACATAAATACGTATTATTGGTCAATAACCATGGCAGTCGGGATGGTGACGCACTAGTTTCTAACAGGTATACTACCAGGTCGATGACAGCAGGCAAATATGATGTACCCAGAGTGATTAATTACTATGGCGATAGAACTTTAAAAAAACGCGTTCCCTATTTACTGAACACTTTGCCTGCTGATATCAGACAAGAAGATAATAAATTAAAATTCGCACGGAAACTTAAAAAATATTTATTAGATTCTATGTAGTAGATTTAGGTGAAGTAGTTAAGTATACATTAGGTTATAGATGTACTAGATAATAAGAGAGACTCAATGATCTCACAGTTAAACTGCATAAGCAGTTTTGTGGGGCAATGTACTAGCATTAAGGAATTTTTAATCTAAATAAATCATCATTCATTCAAATTATGCGGAAAATTGTTTGGGAAGTGATAATTTGTCAATTTCTTTTCGATGAAACATAGGTAACCCCAGTGTTTTACTTTGAAACCGAAACCGGGTTTCGATGCCCTAGAATGGACCGACAGTAACTCGAGCCCAGTACAGGGCTGATTGGTGGATGCCTTAAGTTTACGATTTTTTGGTTCTAAGATTCGTTCGACATGAATTCAATAAGTAAATGAAATTTAAGTTCAATGAAAAATAGAGTGATTCTGTTTATCGATTTCATATCTACAGGGCTCTACAAAATTATATATGTTATAGCAAGGCCTTCTCCTTGTACTACACTTAACTTTCACCCTTACTCTAGCACTCTCCAACACTCTAACAATCAGAGCCATCTGTCAACGTAACATAGCAACAGCTAAGTACGAAGTTAACCCACCCACTGCAGTAGACATCCGAGTCTCATGTTATGCTGAGCTGTGTTCGCTTACTTTCGCGCGTTTTGTCAGCAGTTTAGGGTTGGGTATAGATGTCGCTACTGATATACGACTTTTTCTTTTGTACTTTATTTGGTGTTCGTGTAGCTAGCCATCGTGTTATTGTTATGGCTTGCAGTGGAATTACTCATATTTTAATATATATAAAATGTGAGGGTACGGATTTTTGGTGGATCATGAGTTTACTGTTCGGGGAATAGCATTCTTTAATTTTTGGCCGGGAAAAAACTACTTGGGATTTTTAGTTGTAGTCTGCAAAGCAACACTGTATCAAAAACCAAAACAATTTAATTATATATCAACATCATTTTTAATCACCCAAAAGGGTAATTCCCCTAAAAATCACAAAGCACCTTTAATAGCCAATTGAAAGAATTAATTGCAAAGAAAATCGAGCTTTAAAATTTAACGGTGTGTCGATAACAAGTTGGGACCCTCGCTAAACCTTAATTATAGCCCTGCAAAATGTCAATAAACCTGACATTGGAACATTTTTTCTTCCCCTGTCTAATTTGTTAGCCCTAAAATCGTAACCCTACTCAACGAATTTAACCTGACCTCTAAAGCTTAACAAAAACTTATACCAGATAGGCCGTTGCACGTTGGTTATGGAACGTGTATTGAGAAGGGTAGATACGGGGTTGAGGCACGCACTACTCCGTCACTTTTTGTAAATGATGGTAAGAAAGAGACAGATATAGTGCCGTCCTTGTTTATCGACGTTACGTTTCACGGTATCTGAGGGTTGTTTTGACGTTTTATGTTACTAAAAATAACGGGCAATTCTAAAAATATTTAAGTATTTGATAACATCAAATGCATTTTAGTTAAAATTATTTGCTAGTGATTTTAATAAATATTAAAAGGTCGAGGTAAATGATGATATTAGAGTAATTTCATGATTTCATTTAAAGTTTAACGTTTCACAGGTCTTCGAGTGCATTTAAATAAATTAAGAGATATTAGGTTCCAATCTTCTAACTACAAAACTTATAATTTTGTGTAATTATTAGTCATGTATGTACATTTAACTCAGTAAACTGCTACTTATTTTATTGTTCAATATTTACCTGAAATTAGAAATATAAGTGCCATAACGAAAATCTAGTATAACTTATATTAAACAAATAATAAACCCCTCAAGTGATGAAGTAATTTGAGGTGCAAAAATGACATAACGAAATACCAAAATATTTGTCCAAACCGCTCTTCCATAGAACCTCTCCTCAAACATTCAATATGCCCCGTAGAACGGAACGCCAGTTCGCCGGCCGGGACGAAAACCCTAGCCAGGGGTAGGTACCTTCACTCAGTCGAGTGCGCGTTGTTGCCGCGCACGCACGCGCGCCGCGTCCCCGCTCCTCAATCACACACAACAAAAAACCTAAAAATCTTAACAATCAACCCAACGTGAATAACATTAGTGCTATAGTGTACCAATAAGTGTTATTTGTTAACTATTACAGTGGTAACAAACAGTGACTCAGTGGAAATCGCAACAGAACATTGCTCAGCGTCCAACCATAATGATATAAAACATTTCTACGATAAATCGCTTGTTACTGTGTTTTAATCGGTAATGTGCCTTTTTTGAGGATTGGTTGTGTTATATATTAATGTATTATGTTCGCCGACCGCAGTGTGGGGGTGGAAATCTATGGAATATGCTAATAAGTTGGTTTCTTTTAACCCGCACACAAAAAGGTCTGCACTAGACACTGCAGTGCGATTTGTGTTGCAAATTTACCAGAATTTATATCTTTTCCGTCTGTACATACTATTTTATCTATTTTCATTAACTAACTCGGAGTTTTTCTTCGGTTTCTGTCAGTCATTTATGGTAGCTATTAATTTAAGTTTGAAATTTTTGTTTCGAATTCTGTTCTAATCAGGCCTAAATTGTTTCAACCGTGTTTCAATTTATAGGTACGTCGAATTTTGAAACAAAATTCTACCTAGCTGACGAATTCGCAGTGAGAAATTCGATTACAAACAATTTTCACTTCATAATAGGAACGGGTAGTGTCATTTCCTTTGTGCCAATAGTCTATTTGCTCTAATTTCCTGCTTTGCTAGTTATTAACGTGTCTGAATCAGATCTAGGTTTAGATTTGTCGAGCTCAATCGGTCTATTATATTCGATTGATTCGTACTTCAATTTGAATTTCAAATCAATCGGTTATTTGTTTTGCTTCGATAAATTGATTGTCTTTTAGTAAACACGCCATGATTATTCTAAAAGGCAGTGAATAACTTTTGTATTTTAATGGAAATGGTCAATAGACGAGTTACATTAATAACTGACGAAATTAAATTCGAGGTTACTTGAGTTTTTTGTCGTAAGGGTAGCAATTCTGATGACGTCACTGAAAAGGCTATGAAGCAAAACAAGCCGGTGCCGTTGGTTAAATCTTTGACTAGCGTGAACATTATTTAGATTCTAGACGTATGTCTTGTATAATAAAGAAGACACATTACTAAGTAGCGGCAATCTACAATAATGTTGTGGTTTAAATATACGCTACAGTTGGAAAACAATGGTTTGAGCTACTTGATATTATTCTAGTTAAAGAACTGGTAATACTTGCAAAGCCTTTTTTACTTATAGTTCCAGGTGCGTTCGAACTAAAACCACAACAATATTTTTGTGGTATAAAATAGTTTCACCAAATTGCATTTGATATTAAGCAATCTTGCATTGTTCCGGTGCATGGCAACGGATCAAATCATGGATCCAATTTCAAGAAATAACTTTTTTAAAGAGCTATAGACATGTATGATAAATGATTATATCGTACAATACGATAATCGTACAATTTACCCAAGAACACAACAAAAACTGATATAAACGAACATTCAAATGAAGATACGCAAGGCGATAAAACTATCTACGTAATACTAAAGAACGAAGATCAAAATTCCGTTGAAGCTATTACATACTCCGTGACCTAGACCTTAGCAGTAAAACCAAATCGATATGAAATTGATAACCAAGTGGAATCCGAACGAGTATTTAAATTGGAGTTAGAGAAATATTTCAATAAAAACACGGTTTACAACGATGTTTTACGTTTTAGAAAGAATCGATGTAATATTGGGTTACCTACAAAATAGTTTTTAGGAAAAAGGTTTCTGTAGAAAGCTTTTGATTTACTTTTTCACACGCTTTGCAATCGTAGTTCATTAGCCAGCACCACAATGCCATGGCTTGAATAAATTCATTACAAATAATACGGATTCAAGAAGAACTACCTAAAGGACAGTTCCTCGCTTTTCAAAAGACTTTTCTTTCTTCAAAAACGTGTCCAGTAAGTGCCATAACAAAATCACAATTAAAATCTCCCGATACGATCATTTGAATCAGCAAACCGTCTCAAAACATTACTTTGCATTTAACGAAGGCTTTTTACTTGGAAACGATATACAAATCCTATCTTCCTAACGTTAGGCCAGTCTATTGTTGTTATGCCAATCTCTCTGAAATACGTCTTCCCCAATTCTTATTGAGAATTGAATTTAGTCAATTCGATGTTATCAGCCTAGATTTGTGAAGGCTTCCACGAGGGCTCATTATAGGTCTAGTCTTTTAAATAACAATGCAGTGTAGGTATGCGGTTATTGCATTGTAGGCCTTAAATAGAATAATAGTGTACTATCCTGTATCCTATTATTATACGTCCATTACTGCAACCTTTGTGTAGAACGGCTTTGTTATTGTCATGTATGGCTTTAAAGGTTCTCACGAAACACACATTGACACCGTTTGAGTGCCATTTAAGTTGTTAGGGCAAGCTGTGGAAGAAAACTGCAACATTGAATGTTGGCACTTGTAAGAGTATTATTAACGTTGGAGAGTCTATTCTACCTTTGGATGAACTTAAGTTACTGAATAGTTCAGGTAAATGAAATAAACAACGAAGCAACAATCGATTGTATCTACTTCAAATATAACTATGTCATACACATAATTGGAGCGTCTAAATATAGATACTGATACGTCTTTAAACGAAATATATTAACCTGATTGCCTTTGTCTCATAAACTGATAACCTTTTCAGCTTCCGAAATAGTAGGATCCCAGACGGACAATTCGGAATTTGGAGACCGTGTCAATTGAATTAGCTATTTTTGCTCAATCGGGACCAAACAAAAGTTCCCTTTATACAGTTCTATAGAATGATACTACAATTAGATGAAAAAAGGAAGCGTGACTACACACAAAAAGAGCAAGACCAATACATCTTCGGTGCCAAAATAGAATAAAACACGCGAGCTTAAAAATAAAAGCATACGAGAGCTATCCCGAAGACTTATTTCTCGTCCGGAAGTTATCAGAGCGACCGGTTATTCTACAACAATGAGGCCGGTTCTTATACGTACCAAGTAATATGAAAATGCAGAAGATACACTCTTAACAAGATTTGAACACGAGGAGAAACGACAGTCGCCTTAAACAAAGTAAATAATTAGCTAAGGCTTCTCTCTTCCAATCAATTTGGTCTTGCTGTGATTGTCATTTATATCAACTTCCAATAAAAGCATGGTTCATAAAGTCTTTGCTTTCAATTTTATTATTTGCATTTTTTGCTCACGGCTCGATTCGTGTTTTGATCGAAAATATCACACGGGAACGCTTTAAATACAAGCTCTTGTTTAGCATTCTCGTCAAATTCAAGGAGGTAACTATGCTAAATTATTCTCGACCCGAATCAATAATAAAATGGGTAGGTTATTTTTTTTTTGTCTTTTTTACGGAAATCGGTAAGTGTGACCCCGCCGTGTTTTAAACGTGACCCGTCTGATCCTCGCCCTATAACCGCGCTTTCACACATACAAACATGCTCAAACGTTTACTCGATAATTTCTTATTCCCTAAACCACGTTAAGGGTGATTTTGAAATACTCACAAATTTAAACAACAAGAAATCGCAGATTTTTTAATTATTAACTAGGTAATTTTAATTAATTATTTATCTATGTGTTTTGTGACAACCTCCTGAATTTTGACGAGGATGCAAAACAACACCTATGGCATTCGGAGATAAAGGTCAGCAGTCATTTCGCTAACGATAGTGAAATAATTAGACCAGTAGTTACGAAGATTATCCCTACATTTTAACTTAAAAACTTTAACTTTGTAAAAAGACAATAGTGCTGGAAGATTGTATATGACTTCTGATCTTATTTTCTCTGTGATCATCTTCATTTGGATCGTGTATGCGTATGCGGCGATGTTGTGGCGTTTTTATTGGAGCAATGTTTATTTATTTATTGGTTGGTTTTGTGTTGTTTGAAATTGGAGTAAGAAGTTGTTTATAGTCTTGGATTATTGTATTTACTTCGTGATTTACTAGAGTGGGCTCCTATTTATTTTACTGTTATTCTATCTTCTTGTCTGTTGTACGTTACCTTTTCAATTGTGTCTTGTTTAGAATATTCAGTATTTTGAATTCATAAAACTTGTGGTATCTTTTAAAGCAGTTCAACACTAAGTATTAGTCACCATGTCTGCCTTTTGTGTTTATATTTTTCCTTTTCTCAAGCATAAGTTCATATCTCGTCATGATATCTCCTATTTCTTAGCAAACATTTTAATCCACCATCAATGTTTTAAAAATTTAGCTCAACAATGATAAAACCAATTCTTTACAATCATTCGTATCTCATGTATGCGTACGAGTTGATTGAGAGCACGATTTGTCTGCCTACGGTGCATTTTTTGTTCAGGTTAGCATTTGTTTGGTCTCGGTCAACAAGCTATCGAGTAAACCCCATTGAGTTGAGGTTTTGTGTTGCGGGAAATTGTACATTGCTTTTATTTTTGTGTGAAAGAGAAACGAGTGAAATAACGATTGGAGTTTTTTTCATTCTTTCGCGTTCTATTGTTGTCTCTATTAATGACTGGGCTATGTGTAAGCTTCCTATTATGTTTAATTACAATTCTAAAACACGATGATTTTCCTCGACGGTTAGACATATTCTAGTACTTCCATCTCACCCATATATACCAATATTAAAAGCTGAAGAGTTTGTTTGTTTGCTTGAACGCGGTAATCTCAAGAACTATATACTGGTCCGATTTGAAAAAATCTTTCAGTGTTAGATAGCCCATTCATCGAGGTAGGCTATAGGCTATTTATTATCATGCTACGACTAATAGGAGCGGAGCAGCAATGAAAAATGTTGCAAAAATGGGGAAAATGTGACGCAGACGAAGTTGCGCTGGACAGCTAGTATATTATTTTGCACCATTAGTTATGTTTAAGTACCATATGATATCAGAGCCAGCCTGTTGCCATCAACTGTGTACAAATCAAGACGCTACGGAAGAAATCCTGGCGCAAAACCAATTACACATTGTGCGACCGGGGATTCGAACCCGGGACGTCAAGGTCAGCAGTAGTGCTAGCGACCACTAGAGGCACCCATGTATTTATTTTCCATCAAAACATGCAAGCTCACTAAACAAATATTCCGCACCCCAAAATTCGGGGCCCGAAATCAATCATTCATAGCCAAATGTTTAATCCTAAAAAAACCCAATCATGCGAAAAAACGAGCTACGTCTGGTCGTCATTTCCTTACTAAACGGTTAATGTATCGTCGTGTTTATTTTGGACCTTATTGCTTAAAGGAGATGTTTGATTTTGGGCTACCACTATGTACACTACATAGATAAATAGGAAAAAAATAGAGGAATATCATAAAAATACTAAAAAAATAATTTTAAGAAGGGTATAGTCGTATAATAATTATCATTTGAAAAGTTTTTTACTAAGATAACCCTATTTTTAGAGCAGCCATGACAGTTGTTTGACGTTTGACGACTTGTGATAATTTTAAGAAATGCCGTCTTTGAGTCTTTATTTGCATTGAGTTTGAATTGAACTTGTTGTTTTGTTTAACCAAACCAAAACCCGAGATTATCGAAATTCCAGTTGTTTTGTTTACTATAGCAGTTATGACAATTACATTTAATTGTCGTGTATCGTAATACACGTCAATCAAATGTCATTGTCAAAATGACATTTTTCGCCTGCTGATCACGTGCTGATCTGATCCACCATGTTGTGTTGCTCTCTTTGACCAAGTTAATTTGAATATACATTAAAACGAAGTGAAATTAAAGAAAATTGATAATAAAAAACGGTTACTGTATTATTTAGCAATATTTACATATAGTGTACATAGTGCTAGCCCAGGCTCCATACATTTCTGGAACATCTCCTTTTAAGGGTTGTTTCGAATGTGTTAGTGATGTCACAGATGAACTAACACAGCACGTGTCACGTCGAACCCTTAAAGATAAAAAATGTTTGAGTAAACGACGCGAATAGCGTTGTATTCAATTAGTGATGTCGTTATTTCTATATGTATATAGAATATTTGGACTCGTGTGAAGTAAAATAACATCCGGATTTTTTTATTAAACTTTGTAGTTAGTTGTTTTAATAAAGATCTTCGAGTCATCATCATCATCATCAGCCTATAATGTTCCCACTGCTGGGACATAGGCCTTCTCTCAATGAGAGGGACTGGGCTTTAATGCACCACGCGGGCCCAGTGCGGGTTGGTAGATGTCACATGTCTTCGAATTTTTAGTTCTAGGACATGCCGGTTTCCTCACGATGTTTTCCTTCACTGTTTTAAGAGCAGCGGTGATGATATAAATAACACGAAGTAATTCGCCTGCCTGGGTTTGAACCTACGACATACTGTTCGTAAGTTGGAGCTGCCACCACTGGGCCACCGCCGCCCCTAGATCTTCGAGTAGGATCACATTTTCACCCAAAAGGTTGCCTCGACATTCAAAATACTATGAGGCGCGGCGTACAGGGTTCCGAAAATCAAGCTACATATTCATAGAAACTTAAAGTCAAGAATTAAAAAAAAAAAATGTCTCTGCTATACCTCCCCTTACTTTAATGTTAACGAATGGAATGTCCAAAACATTCCATTCGTTAAAATTACAAAATTAACCCCACGCATGAGAAAAAAGGATTGTATTGGAGATAACACTTAAAGTACAGTTTTTTGCAACTGAATGGAACTGAAGGGCCTGCTCACCAACTGTTATTGTACAATACACGATGACATCCAATTCATGGATGTTTGAGCGTAGAGAATTTTTGTAGTGTGATTTTTGTTAAATTTTGACGTAGATAGCTCGGTTAAATGAAGTTGAAATACATTTCTCTCTCTCATAATACCTTCGAAATCTCTATACAATACAAAACATCATTCATCATCATTTGAGATCAAGACTACAAAGTGCTATCAATTCAAAAACCACGAACTTGTTTTCCTGCTTTTATGTTTAATTATAAGCTCAGCCCTCACCACCGAAAACCACCTCCGAAACATCTGTAACCGTAAAAACATCGATAAACAACGAAATAATCTTTGTGGCTAATTGCTTTTCCTTCGTATTGGCGAATTAATTAGCGATAACGGTTGTTCCCCTATTTTTACTGTAAGGGCGAGTTTCACCGAAGAAACTTAACGCAAACAGTACAAGTTATACAAAACCAGTTTATGCTATCTCTCATTGTACGGGAAATCTATAAAAAGCAAGGCCATGTTATACTGGAATTATATTGCTTAATGTGTCTTCGTCATTTGAACTGGGTTCAAATTATTGATAAGGAATATTGACTCTACAGTGCTTTAACTTAAACTCAAAATCAAAGCATTCAATTAGAGACCATAACAGGCACTTACGAAAGCAAAACACCAAAAAAACGCCAGGCCCACAGTCCCATTCACAAGACATAATAACTTGTGAAAGTACTGTAGTTGCCCATTCCAAAGCGTAGATCTCTTTGGAGAAGAATGGACTAGAAACTCTATGGACACTCTTTTAAATCAAAATATTGTTACTGAAAAATTATCGCAATAATCAGGGTACAAGTGCCTTTTGGCTTCGTAAAGGTAATTTTATCTGACACCCATTAGATTCTCCATACCAACATAATACCGACAAAGGTAGAACCATGCATGTGAACAGCATACACATAAAAGCTGCCTTGAACGAAAAAAAAGACATAATAAATAATACAGAAACACAATTTATTGCATCTCACGCAATAGATATTTACAACCACAATATAAATGTATTCCGCCATGAAATCATTTGATACCAGATTCCCATGATAATTATATGGAGTATTACAGTAACAATAAAAATTTATAACACGGCTCGCCATGGGAGATACGCAATAAATATCGGTTACTCATAGCACCGCCTCTAAAAACGTTACGGGAAATAGTATTTTGATGAAACATATAGAAATATGAAACGTTTTAGGGAGGTTCGGAGGTTTACTGCAATTGAAGGGAGAAAGACGGAAAGAAATCCTTTTTTTTATTTAACTAGCTGTCCCGCGCAATTTCGTCTGCGTCACATTTTTGCAACATTTTTCATTGCTGCTCCGCTGCTATTGGTCGTAGCGTGATGATATATAGCCTATGTCCTTCCTCAGGTTGAAATCTATCTTCTTGCCATATTTCATTAAGATCCGATCAGCCGTTAAGTCGTGAAAAGGTAACAAACAAACAGAGTGACTTTCGCGTTTATAATATTAGTATGGATAGTGTACATAGTTATAGGCCGCCAATGAGAATGATAGTTTTATATGAAACTAGCTGCGGCCCGCGGTTTCACGCGCGCAGACCGGGATAAAAAGCCTATGCGTTAATCCAGGGTATAAGCTATCTACATACCATAAAATATCAAATTTCATCAAAATCCATTCAGTAGTTTTTGCGTGAAAGAATAACAAACATACATTCTTAAAACTTTTGCGTTTATAATATTAGTAGGATTCGATTAATTATTACGGTCGCGCAGAAATAGGATTTTCGGTAACAAATCAGTAATTCCGAAAATTCTTACATCTGTAGGTAGTAATATTATTTTATTTGAACTGCAATCATCTATAGTCAAGCTTTCATCGATCAAAAGTAGTTTCTACAGAACACTAATAAATCTTAATCAGTCATGTAAACAAATATTAAAACAATTCAAAAATAAACTTTTACGATAATTCAAAAACAACTTTCTGTTCAAGAATACGAGTACTACTAACCATCCTACAAAGAGTGATTACATAGGTACCTATTGCTAGGCTAGTGACCTAAAAACTGCTATGTAGCTTGTCCTTTTTATATTTATAATTATAAATAGGACATTTACCGAGATAAGCCAGCTGTTCACAATAACCAGTACTTATAATACAAAACGGTTGTACATAAGTGCCACCTGTCACAAGTATCACGATACAAAGAAGTCTTTTAAAAAATACCTCAAGAAAAAAAGAGGAAAGCACTTGAATGTGACAGCTATAATCTTCATCATAAAGATCAGTTTTGGACAATGATGATCGTGTTTGGGGGTATAGGTTTCCAATCACTGGGCTCAGCATGAGTCATAACGGTAATCGCTATGCCATATTCACTCACTTAGAGTGAAGAGAAATGATCTTTTCTAAGAACACTCCTGGGTAAAGGCCTGCCGTCATTCCTTCCACTTTTCTCGCTGTTGTGCTTCTAAAGTAACGCTTTTCAGAGCTTACTGTCAGTCCTATACTACTACGTGCAGCCTTTGGGTCAACTTCACTCAGCGGACATACAGCAACCTACGCGTTCAATATAATAATGCACCGAGAGTGCTGCTGAGGCTGCCGTGGCGTAGTAGTGCGTCAGGGATGTTTGCAGATAGTAATATTGATAGTTTTGCCGCAATTATTAGAAATAGGTGTGCATCCCTGATGACTCGTGTTCGCGGCAGCACTAACAGTATTCTCAGTATATTCGCAGATCGGTGTGACTTCCCGATGATGCGGAGTTGGATGCGGCTCCACGCTGAATTTTAATTTTGTATTTTTCATCTGTCTGTAACCTACTAAGGCTAGAATTTAAGTATAATAAAATTGTTTTTAACCCTATGGAATCCAGTCTGAAATAAAAAATTTCTATTCTGTTCGCCAATTCATAATTTTAGCACGAGCATAATCAACTAACGTAACGGTCCACATTGCCAAGACACAGGCCTCCTCTCTATGAGAGAGACAGTGATGAGTATGATGACCAAAATAATACTTTTCACGGTATCTCCTGAACATGAATGCCTTTACTAAAGATCGAAACGCCACTAGCTGAGTCCAAAAAGAAAAAAGCCGTATCAGACACAGAAAAAAAAACTACTAAAAACTGGACATGGCATGTGTAAACGCCGGGTTCAATATACAAGCACAAAAAAAAAACATGGGAAAAAACTGCAGAGCAAGCAACGCTTCCCCCATAAGTTATAAGTTCCCCTTTAGTAAGGATATTTAGTGGCAATAAAACCAAGCGTTTAGAAAAGATCCCTTAAACAAATAGACGATAAACAAATATAAACACTAATACTGGGCACAATAGATAGAATTTAACATATTGTTACAGCACCATTAGTTTGATGGACACACCGCAGTAACCGATATCACTCCTGTTTTATTTAAAGCTGGGGACATATTCTTGCTTCAAATGGGTGCGATGTACTTAATAGTGTGGACCACAAAATCGAGATTTCTGTGATATATGTAAGTAATATATAAAAGTGTTCCAGAATAACTGATCTGAATGATGGTCAAAACCGCAATTAAAATTCTTTGTATGAAGAACTAAGGGAGAAACGACTTAGAGGCGTTTATATGAGATTGATGGGAGAAACCCGCACGGAGAGAAGAGTGGAAAGCTATGGGGGAGACCTTACCCAGCATTGGACAAAATAGGCTAATTAAAAAAAAAAGCGGTCACGCATAAGCAACTTTTTGTTAGACTTTGTTCGGACATAGTAGATGTGGATGGCGTTAAAAGGCACTTGAATGTCGAACTATAAAAGTAAACAGAATCGATTTTAATTTTAGTTTGGCTGATAAATTGGAACACATTTTAGAAATCTCTTTTCTAAACTATATAATATAATAATATTATAAAGAGGAAAGATTTGATTGTTTGTTTGTTTGCAATGAATAGGCTCCGAAAGTACTGGTCCGGTTTGAAAAATGATTTCAGTGTTAGATAGCCCATTTACAAACCGAAGAAGGCTATAGGCTATTATATCATCACGCTACAACCAATAAGAGTGGAGCAGCAATGAAAAATGTTGCGAAAACGGGGAAAATGTGACGCAACCGAAGTTGCTCCGGACAGCTAGTATTTTATATGATGATTTTCAGCGTAAATAAACAGCATCCTCTCTGTATTTCCCAACGAACTATACAAGAAGGTAAGTTTTAGGCCCTTTTACAGAAAGCCTCTAGTTTCAACAGGCTCTTACGCTCGTACATGTATTTTGATATCTTTCAACTTTGCATCGTTTCAGCAAACACAACTTAAACGACTTTCACCATTTAAAAACCTTTCAGTATTAACAAAACTGTCTAGATTAAGCCTTACTCGGCTCTTTCGAAAACTCCAATCCATACAGCTTTATGTACCTCTGTTTTTAAGCCAAGATTAAACCCCTAAACACACAAAGACCCTTATTACGTACACACAATAAAGTCTAGTCCCTTTGTAATAGTCAAGTAAAATATCTTTCGGTACCAAGTCTATACGATAAGGAGTCAATAAGGTACAGTCACGAGCATAAGCTATTGATTGAAAATAAAACGCACGTAAGTATTTTAGAAACTATCCTTCGTTAAAAGGCTCTCGTCGTTAAATAATAACAGGCGCAAGGGTCGATCTTTAAGTTTAAGCCGTGCTTGCTAAGGTTGGTCCGTTGATAGGTGACCATAATTACGTACCGAGTTTCCTCCGTGCCTTGGAAAGCACGTTAAGCCGTTGTTCCCGGCTGTCATTTGTAGATCTTTGACAGTCGTTACGATTAGTCAGAAGCCAAAATTCTGACATCCAGTCTTACCAAGGGGTATCGTATTACCCAGTTACTAGATTTTGGAAGTCAGATAGGCAGTCACTTCATGTAAAATACTGGTACTCAGCTGCATCCGGTTAGACTGAAAGCCGACACCAAGATAGTTTGGGAAAAGGCTAGGCAGATAATGATGGTCAATCTTCAAGGTGCAGCATTATCTGTGTCTCGCTGCAAGTTGGTCCCTGCTGTCAGTTTTAGATCTTTAGCAGTTGAGGAGAGGTCATAAGACCGAAAATCTGTCAGCCAGTCTTGCCAAAGATATCATATCGAGTAACTGAGTTGTAGGATCGTTGGCAGTCGCTCCATCTAAAACACTTGTATTCAGATTCATGCGTTTAGACGGCAAGCCCATCTTTTTTTTTAAATTATTATCTATAGTCTCGCGCTTGACCACTATCTCACTTGATGGTAAGCGATGATGTGGTCGACGGTGAAGCACGCTTGCCTAGAAGAAACCTATTCACTCTTATTTATTTATTTATTTATTTGAACTTCATGTACAATAGTGGTACATAGGCGGACTTAATGCCACAAGGCATTCTCTACCAGTCAACCATTGGGTTAAAAAGGACAACATTGTGGTAAGGTACAAAAACAATATCTAACAATATGTAATTAATTTCGAAATTGTCTATAAGTTACACAGATACTAATACACAAATACAAATAAAATAGACTAATACATATTTTAACAAATACCAAAATAAAAAACCGGCCAAGTGCGAGTCTTACTCGCACACAGGGTTCCATAGCCCCAAACAATATTTTGAACTGTCATTCATTAGTTAGTAGTATTAGTTGTAAACTTCCAGTCAACCGCAAAACTAAATTGGTTTTTCATAGTATGTTAATTAAAAACAAAGTTACTGCTGCAGTTTGATGAAAAAGTCCCATATCTCAAAAACTAAACATCATATCTTATTGAAACCAATTTTCGTTGATAGTTTTTTTTACGTTCTACAATCCTAAATATTTTCAGAATTTTGCTCCTCTTACTTTAGAAATTAGAGGGGGGGGGACACACATTTTACCACTTTGGAAGTAGCTCTAGCGCAAACTATTCAGTTTAGAAAAAAATTATATTAGAAACCTCAATATCATTTTTGAAGACCTATTCATAGATACCCCACACGTATGGGATAGATGAAAAAAAAATTTTTGGTTTTCAGTTCTTTGTATGGGGAACCCCAAAATTAATAGTTTTTTTTCTATTTTTGTGTGAAAATCTTAATGCGGTTCACAGAATACATCTAATTACCAAGTTTCAACAGTATAGCTCTTATAGTTTCGGAAAAAAGTGGCTGTGACATACGGACGGACAGACAGACAGACAGACAGACAGACAGACAGACAGACAGACAGACAGACAGACAGACAGACATGACGAATCTATAAGGGTTCCGTTTTTTGCCATTCGGCTACGGAACCCTAAAAACGAGAATACTAATAATAATTACTGTGACTAGACTTCTAACTGCGAGCTACTTCGTTTGATATAGTGGTTACGAACTTTTCTTTTAAAAATAAATTTACTTTCAGATTTTTTAATACCGAGAGGCAGCGCGTTCCACAGCTTTATTGATGAGACAGCATATGAATTTGACATGAAACCGGTACTCTTGACTTAAAGACCCCTAGATTGTAGGTATCGGGAAACACAGTCTCCGGCAGGGAATTCCACTCCTTAGCGGTACGCATAATAAAAGTATTCCCAAAACGTTTAGTGCGTATAGGAGGGATGTCCACCATGTACCGATGGCGCATCGCCGTGCGTCTGGTAGTCCGATGATGATCCATCTGTGTTGGAAACGGGTTGGGCAGACGATGATGTTGATGTCTTTGATGAAATAGGTCTTTGTCCAAAGTAACCGCTTTTGAATTCAGGTTATTTGTAAGATAGCTGCGTGACTGTACAGCTAGATAAATAGCAAAATAAATAAGCCGTCTTATTACGACGTATTTTTCTACATGCATTATGGAATGTTCTTAGGGAGTCTTATTAACTGGGGAGTGTTATTTTTTTCTGTAGAAAGCTTTTCGGCTTGTTTCATTGTATCGTCGAATCGATCTGTATTTCTTTGGGAAGTATTGTCTATTCCTTGCTTGTTATAGTTGGATCAGGATTGAATGATGGTCTTATTTCTTAAGGAAAAGGGTCCTTAAGCCTTAATTAGTTTGATTCAATGTCCATCAATGCTTTTGATGGAGAAAAATTGGGAGAAATACTTGTCCCTGTTACGAGTATTACGACTACTGGGGAACAACAGTTTTATACCCTACTAGCTGTCCCACGCAACTTCGTCTGCGTCACATTTTCCCCGTTTTCGCAACATTTTCTATTGCTGCTCCGCTCCTATTGGTCGTAGCGTGATGACATATAAAGATTTTTTTAAATCGGACCAGTAGTTCCTGAGATTAGCGCGTTTAAACAAACAAACAAACAAACTCTCCAGCTTTATTATTAGTAATAATAGATAGGATGATAATGTTTAGGGTATGTTCTAAAGACCTCAGCGCCAAAAATATAGAATCTGGGTCTGTCCTACAGTAAAGTGGTTCATAATAACACCTGACACCTGTTTATGTATCGGTCACAAATCACGAGTCACCCCATATGGCTGGAATATCTTCCGTATAATTGGTGAATCTTAGATTATTTACATCATGAGGCTTAACAACTGAAACAATAATAACGAACCGACACACCCACCACCACCCTATAATCATAAAAATCTCCACCTCAGACGTACTATTATTGATCGAAGCCTCAGACACAAAAAACGCAACTTGCAGTACCAGCATTTTTACTCCAAAACCTTTAATAATTCCTCAGAACGTCTCTTTCAATACAATTCCTCTTATTTGTCCCTCCGTCCCTCATGATTGACGTGTGGTGTGCGGATGCGGTCCCAGTTGCGTCTACCCCACAGTAGGATTATTTTTTCAACGTACAGTATTCCAACTAAGAACAAATGATCAGAATCGACTCAAACATGCAAAGCATTTGAACGAGTTCTATTCTAAAAATGCTTCAGGTAATAGCCTCGATAGTACATCTGAGCTATCGTATCGAGACATGCGTGTAGAATGCCATATAAGTCTTCACAAAAAGGGCATATAGTCCTTTCATTGTTATCATATCTCTGACATCTTTAGTCCAACAGCTTCCTTATCGTTACTGAAATAAAATTCATTATAATTTTGACAGACTTGTCAGTGATAAGGTTCGAACGCAGGTTCGAGGTACGAACCTTATTGCTACTAGCATAAAGTATTTGACAGCGATGTAAAGGCGGTGGTTAAATAGCTGTGAGGAGACTGTAGTTGGTTTACTGTGTATCTTTATACAGTGTCTAAGCTAAGCTGTCACGAGCACATGACGTCATAGCCTCCACTACAATGTGCGTTTCATTTTCTAAAATTAAACGCTACTCGACGTTTACATAGTTTTGGTTTTAATATGTTAGGGTATTGGTTTTTCTGCCGGTTCTGTCGTGTCACATGTCAAGGACTATATTCGTGGCCGGTTTCGTCGCAAGTTAATTTGAATTCACTGCATTCAATTCATTGCTATTCGTGAACTTGTATCCTCTTCTGTAAATTTAGCAGTTACAATGAAGTTTGCTGTAAAAAAAAACAATTCTGGACCTTTGAACAGCTGTAATGTTGCAATTTCGTTAAAGCAGATCTTATCAATGTTTCGGAAATCTGCACAAAGCGAGGGCATGTTATCATCTGCCTATAATATCCCATTCCCACTGCTGGGACACAGGCCTCTTCTCTACGAGAGGGATCTGGCTGTAATCCACCACACGGGCCCAGTACGGGTTGGTAGATGTCACATGTATTCGATTTTTTAGTTCTAGGACATACCGGTTTCCTCACGTTGTTTTCCTTTACCGTTTTTGATGGCAGCGGTGATAAATAAATTACCCAAAGTAATGCGCCTGCCTGGGTTCGAACCCACGGCTAACAGCTCGTAAATAATGTATAGCTTAATATGTCGCCGTGTGTTTACCTACAATCATTCAGCCGAAAGACGTCCACTGCTGGACATAGGCCTGTACCTACAATAAAGTAAAAGAAATCATCAACTTTCCCATTTAAATTTTGTAGCCGAAACTTTCACACAACTCAAAACTCAATTTCAAATATCGAATAACATCCCTACAACGTTTCCAAAATATGACCTTTAACCGTTACTATTTTGAAAACAACATTCCGAATCGCGTGTTCTATTTAGTCGCGGTTCTCGTTAAAAGTATCGAGTATTCGGAACTAATCGATTATTAGAATCACTACTTGATTCCTAAATCGTTTATTGACTTGTTGAGCTATAGCGTAACTAATCATAAAATTATGATATTCATGATATAAAGGGAATTCTGTTATGATTCGTTTAGTGTGTAAATTGGTGGACTGCCTCGTAGGTCGTAAGGTCGCTGAGCATGAGGTTCGACTCCTGGGTCAGGCAAAGTATTTTTTGGGTTTTTTCATCAGGAATCTCTCAGTAGCAACCACGGAGTCTGGATTTGTGCCCGGTTGCTGGCAATAAGCTCGCCCCTTATTACATGGGACTTAAAATATAACTGGCGAAATATAGGTGTAGGTACCAAGTACACTTCTGTATAGCCCTTCAGAGGTTACAGACGTGATGTTATATTATGTGTAAAAATTGGTGTATTTAAAAGGGTCACATATTGAACGATATGGCACGATAGTGCGGTATCAAGTATTCATGGAAGATCAAAGTAAATGTATCCATCAATTTCACGAAAGGACAAAGTCATCACATTTTCGATTTACCCGCCACAACTTCGAACCTTGATGCTCATGTATTCCCGACCTAACCTAATAAAAAATAAAAGACGATCAATATCGTATTACATCTTGTTCAAAACACTCCATTCATCATCTTCCCAGCATACATAATAACATATTTTCAAACTATGTTGGAGTAGGCTTCCAGTCTACCTGGATGCAACTGAATACCAGCATTTTACATGGAGCGACGACCTATCAGACCTCCACAACCCAGTCAGTACTGGGTAATATTATACCCCTTGGTAAGACTGGTTGTCAGACTTTCGGGCCACTGACTACCTATAACGACTCTCAAAAATCTACAAATGATTGCCGGGACCAACGGCTTGACGGGCTTTCCGAAGCACGGAGGAAACTTGATGTGTAATGGGTGGTCACCCATCCACAGACCAACCTAGGCAAACGCGGCTTAAACTGAAGATTGATCCTAGCAGCTGTTATTATTTAGCCACGAGTTCCTTTTCGAGCTCAAAACACTACTTTATTTCAATTTAAAACTAGAATTCAAAATAAAACAACACATGTCTTCTAACAGCCACAAGTGCTACAACTAAATCGAAAACGCATCGACACAAGAAGGGCAATAAAGGAATTCATTACAGAGTAAAAAAAGAACATTTTATTGCACATTGGAGCGCACAGAGGGGTCTCAATCCGTTTGGAAATAAGTCGGTCAGACGGCCAGTGGCTGCATGGGAAATGCAAGGGACGTGTAACGCATGACTTGCGAGGGATATGTGCTGTAGACGGGCTGGAAACTGTAGCATTTTATTTATAACATTCATCTTTTAAATTGAAACGTGGGGATCGTGGAGATCATTAATTTGCCTAGCCTTTTCCCAAACTTTGTTGGCGTCGGCTTCCAGTCTAACCGGATGCAGCTGAGTATCATTATTTTACATGAAGCGACTGCCTAACTGATAATACGGTAATACGATACCCCTTGGTAAGACTGACAGACTTTCGGTTTCTGTCTACTTGTAACGACTGTCAAAGATCTACAAATGATAGCCGGGACCAACGGCTTAACGTGCTTTCCGAGGCACGGAGGAAACTCGGTATGAAAGAAGGTTAAGCACGGCTTTACCTTGAAGATCGACCTGTGCGACTGTTAAAATTTAGCCACAAGGTCCTTAACTGGATTGTGGAGATCGTAGAAGTACATTCGTTAGGATTTTTCTTCTTTACGTGTGGATGAAACTCAAATTGTGTTAGAATAGTATATATCCACCTGAACAGCTCTGAACTTTTGCTTCGATTAAAACATGAAAGGTGCAAGGCGAGGATTGAATATGTGGGTAAAGAGGTTACTTGCCATAGAATAGATTCTATAACATCATCATCTGCCTAGCCTTTTGACAACTATTTTGGGGTCGGCTTCCAGTCTAATCGATGCAGCTGAATGCTAGTATCTTACATGGAGCGACTGCCTATCTGACCTCCACAACCCATGTACGGCAAGAAAGAAAGAAAGAAAAAATATTTATTAGGTTTTTAGTAGGGTCACCTCTTCCTAACCCAGCAGGGAGTACAGGTTGATGTTATGTATATATGTATGTCTATTAGCGATGACGATGATGAAAAGTCAAAAATGTATAGAGCTCGCATATTAGCTTTCATAAAGCTTATACATACACCACTACATCTTACTACTTTCAAATGATAGTAACATAGGTAATGGCATGCGCAAGTCATGGAGTAATTTGTGCATTTTCCTATCATTTTTCTACACGCTTGTACTCAAATTTGAAATTCGAAGACATATTTTTTTTTTCATCTTTGACAGCGGGATCAGTCGACTAAAGAAAATTATTAAAAAATAATTAATTAGTCAATTGATCGCGCGGATCCCAAATGAGTGAGTTGACTAAAGAGCCATCTTACAGCTTATCTTTTCTTACTTGCATTACTTTTGAATGCTTTTTTAGGGTTCCGTACCCAAAGGGTCAAACGGGACCTTATTACTGAGACTTAGCTGTCCGTCCGTCTGTCCGTGTCTGTCACCAGGCTGTATCTCATGAACCGTGATAGTTAGCCAGTTGAAATTTCTACAGATTATGTATTTCTGTTGATGCTCTAACAACAAATACTAAAAACAGAATAGAATAAGTATTTAAGGGGGGCTCCCATACAAAAAAGTGTTTTTTTTTGTTCGTTTTTAGGGTTCCGTACCCAAAGGGTCAAACGGGACCCTATTACTGAGACTTCGCTGTCCGTCCGTCCGTCTGTCCGTCCGTCCGTCCGTCCGTCCGTCTGTCACCAGGCTGTATCTCATGAACCGTGATAGTTAGCCAGTTGAAATTTCTACAGATTATGTATTTCTGTTGATGCTATAACGACAAATACTAAAAACAGAATAAAATAAATATTTAAGGGAGGCTCCCATACAAAAAAGTGATTTTTTTGTTCGTTTTTATAAATAATGGTACGGAACCCTTCGTGTGCGAGTCCGACTCGCAGTTGGCCGGTTTTTTTTTTAATAACTAGCTGTCCCGCGCAACTTTGTATGCGTCACATTTTCCCCGATTTTGAAACATTTTTCATTGCTGCTCCGCTCATATTGTTGTAGCGTCATGATATATAGCCTATAGCCTTCCTCGATAAATGAGCTATCTAATACTGGACGAATTTTTCAAATCGGATCAGTACTTCCCGAGATTAGCGCGTTCAAGCAAACAAACAAACAAACAAAATGTTCAGCTTTATAATATTAAGTATAGATGGTACGGAACCCTTCGTGCGCGAGTCCGACTCGCATTTGGCCAGTTTTTTCTTTTATAATAATATAATAGATTCCTCCCTATAAGGTAGGTCACGTAATCATCAGTCCTGTGAATTATGTGACCTCGACGTGACAGGAACTGGAATAAAGATACGAGATTTATCTCAAAAGTTTCCCGAATAACACTTTAATTTATTTGTCAAAGTTGATGATCGATTTCAGTTTGAATTGAGATTGAATCGATGGGAAAATCAATTCAACGAAAACTGAATTAACTGTTCCTTAGTCAAACTAATAGGTACTATGAACACATTTGGTTTGTTTCAGAAGTTTTTCAGGCTCATGTGGATGCTTTTAATTCTAAATTATTGTACCAAGTACTTTAAACCAACTGTGATCTTCTCTCTAATTACACACTTTTTCATAACGTATTCAGCTGGACCTGCTGACTAAGCGGACTGAGCGGGGCCTGCTGAGACATAGGCCCTTTCCGTCCCAGTTTTGTGAGTAGATCCCTCAATAAGAGAGCTGTCTTATTTTTTTAAGTAGCCTCCAATTTATCAGGATATTATGTATTTACAAGATAATTATTACTCTCATCACCATTCCCCATAACAATTAATCTTCGGTTAACGGTTACTTAAAGATGAAATAGTTGGTGTCACTTGTGCATTTTCTCACGTATATTATGTAGTCAGTTGAGGGTCAGTCCTGTGGGTGAGGGCGAAATAATTACCTATCTTCGGTCTTTATTTGCACTATTTATCTTTTCATAATATCTCCTGCTTGTCAGACTGAAGTTAAGGCAGTACTAATGTGTTAAAATATTTGCTGTTTACAAAATATTTGTATTCATAAGGGTGCACCTACAGTTATTAGATCATTGGACGAAGTCATTAGAATCTGCGATCAAAGACTCTGACATTTGTATTGAATAATATAATGTATAAAGATTTAATTTATTCTGATTTTATATAATTTACTGACATACCTAATGATCTCGTTGTTTAAATTTGTATGATTTTATTCCAATTAAGTGGATTTTAAAATTGTTTTTTTCTTTTATTTGAATGCACTGTGCCAACTGTTGTTTTAACTAGAAACCATTATTTTATTTATATTATTTCAATTTAGTTACAAATTTCTCAAATGTTTGCATGCCTAATTTATGGTAAATTGTACAAGGCTCGCCCATTTTATTGTTACACCTTATTTTATGTACCTGCAATCTATGCAAATAAATTTTACTTTACTTTACTTTACTTAAAGTACAGCCTAATCGACATGTGGGCCTAGATAACGACGAGGATGGTAATAATAAAAAAAAAGTGAAAAATATACTGTAATGTATGTAATGTTTGGCCTTAGGAGACCAGCGGTGGCCCAGATGTGGCAGCCCCGACTTACAAGCCGTGATTTCGAACCTAGGCGTATTACTTTGTGTAATTTATTTCATCACCGCTGCTCTCTTAACGGTGACGGTAAACATCGTGAGGAAACCGGCATCCTAGAACTAAAAATTCGAAAACATATGACATCTACCAACCCGCAAAGGGCCCGCGTGACGTGGTGGATTACAGCCCACTCCCTCTCATAGAGAGGAGGCCTTCGTCCCAGCAGTGGGAACATTATAGGCTGATAATCATGACGATTGGCCTTAGCTATTGAAAAGTTTATTAAGATCAATCCGTTCAAGGTTTTTGCAGAAATACGAAACGCTGAAATCTGGTAAATTTTTATCATAGTTCACTGTTTGCGTTCAGTGCATGGCCTTTACACTTAGACCTCTACGTACACCTTTTTTTTTGGTATCCTCTCATGTATTACACAGCTGAGCAAAGGCATCCGCTTGCACCCCCCAAATCTCTCGTATCTCTACATACACCGCACCATGATAATATATTTAGAAGGATTGTGAATCTGTCAGATACTTTATAGCCTCCTAAGACTACTAGATAGATTTCAACAATTTCAATAGTACAAAGTAACAAGTACTTTCGTCCATAATGAGTCCTACGTCATTGAACATTCAATATGTCTGCTACAAGACATTTTAACGATAGACAAATTCATGATCTTCAGTTCGTTTTTCCGCAGTTTCATTTTCTTTTTCATCTCTCTTGTACTTAAAAGCATTCCGTACAGAACCTTGCTCATTAGCTGTCTGATTTGGATCCTCGCCAATACAACATACTTTAAATGTTAATCATTTAAATTTATTGTCAGCTAAAAATACTGACTTGACGGCAAACTGTCGTGACTAGATTTGTATCTTATTTGATATTCAAACGTGTCCCATGTCTTGAGAATAGTAATAGGACATAGGTATAGTCGTGCTAGTGTTTGTGCCGTATGTGTAGGTAGGTACTGTAGGTAGGTTAGTAGTATTCATAGTCAGGACTTACAAGTTGCGAGTAACTTCAGGAGCTGTCCTTTTGTTTTGAGCTGCAGTGTGTTGTAGATTTGATGTAGCGGTGGTAGTAGTTAATTCAAAGGGATGCTTGTCTGTTTATTATTTGTAAGCCCATTATGTTTCATTTTTGGTGTACAATAAAGTTTTATTCTAATCTATTATTACTTGACTCCAGTCCACAGGATATTGTTATTGTTATTTAGTTCTGTGATAATTTTTATCCGACTTCAAAAATGAAGAGGTTCTCCAGTCGATTGGTATTTTTTTTATGTATGTTTATGTTACCGGCCAAACCCGATTTCAGGCCAATCTAGTTTGTCCTAGGCCAAACTGATTTACTGGTTTATCGTGTCAGGCTATACTAACCCAAACAAAACATTTACAATGCGCCCAACTTGGATGTGGCATCGCTCGCTACGCTCGCTCAGCACGCGCGTTTTTGGTCACAGTTCTAACCTAACCCATTTAGATGGGGTGCAGAGTCCTTTTGATTGAGTTTGGCCTAGGACAAACTAGTTTAGCCGGAAATCGGGTTTGGCCGGTAACATATACACCGATTACGCTGAAATTTATGATCCGATTTACGTGATTCTTCTTTAGTTTGATGCCGAATAGTTGCCATTTGGTCCCATAAAAATTTAACATAGTTTGGCCCAGCAATTTTCATTTAATGTTTCTTTTCAGTTTTCTGTGTTTTTGAAGTCGGTTTAATTGTTTTGCAAAAAGTTTTTTTCTTACTTATTACTACTACTACTACTACTACTACTACTTGTTAGCCTATGTCATCCCACTGTTGGGCAAAAGCCTCTCCCCATGACTTCCAAGTCTTTTGATCTAGGGCTAATGTGAAACACTGGTCATTGGTTTTGTCCAGCTCGTAACGCCACCTCTTATTATTAGATTTTTCTTATTTCTCTTACTTAAAAAACACGTAACAACATAAACTTTATAATGGAAGCCTTTTTAGGATTCCGTACCCAAAGGGTCAAACGGGTTACTGAGACTTCGCGGTCCGTCCGTCCGTCCGTTTGTCACCAGGCTGTATCTCATGAACTGTGATAGTTAGCCAGTTGAAATTTCTACAGATTATGTATTTCTGTTGCCGCTATAACAACAAATACTAAAAACAGAATAAAATAAATATTAGATCTTTACCTATGAAATTGCAGTTTTGTTTGAAAAAAGTTAAAGTATTTTTTTTTCGTACTTATTTATTTCTTTTATTCAAAGTAATCACCCCTGCAATCAATGCATCTTTGCCAACGCTGTGGCAGTTCATGGATGCCCTTTTTGAAAAAATCAGCTGGACGGGAGACAACAAACTCTTCAAAGGCGTTTTGTACTGCCTCTCGGGAATTGAATTTTTTCCCGCTAAAAAGATGTCCAAATTTTGGAAAAAGTAATAGTCGGAAGGCGCAAGATCTGGTGAGTATGGTGGATGAGGGAGAGCTTCCAAACCCAACTCATGCAGCTTAGAGACGGTCTGTTGTATGGGGCCGCGCGTTGTCGTGAAGTAGCAGTGGAGACGACCGATTGACCAAAGCTGGTTGCAGACGTGCGAGTTTCGCCATCATTGTGGTCAGTTCTTCAATGTACACATCTGCAGTAATGCTCTCGCCGTTTTGTAAAAAGCTATGATGAATCACACCAGCACTAGACCACCAAACTGTGACCATCACCTTTCTAGGGGTCATTTTTCGTTTTGCACATTGCTTTGGTACCGAACCAGGATCTAACCAACTTGCTGAGCGCTTTCGATTGTCAAAAAGAATCCATTTTTCGTCGCACGTAACAATTCGGTTCAAAATTCCTTCATTTCTGTGCCTGTTAAGCAGCGCAAGGCAAGTCTCGACGCGTACGTTGCGCTGGCGATCGTTAAGTTCGTGGGGCACCCATCTATCAAGCTTTTTTATCTTGCCAATCTGTCGCAAATGGACCAATATTGTTTTAATGCTAACATCAAAAGCTGCTGCCAGCTCAGCTGTAGATTGAGTTTCATCAGCTTCAACAATCACCTTTAATTCATCATTGTTGACCAAAGTTTCCGGACGACCACGAGGTTCATTTTTCAAGTCAAAATTCCCAGTCAATTTCCAATAACGGGTTGTGCGTTCGTTTGTACAGTTCTCTCCGTAAACGTCGTTGTTGTTACGGGTCGTTTGTGCCGCGTTGGTGCCACGACGGAACTCATATTCCATAATTACACGAAATTTCAAAGTATCCATTATGAGGAAAAATGTTGAAATGCAATGAAAATACAACGCTAATCAATAAACAAAAGACTGATTTTGTAAATAGAATGTCATATTTTTAAAACAAAATTAATTTGAATTTAGAACTCATAGCCAATCAAAACTTTTTTTTGTTTGAAAAAGTCTGTACTGCAATACGGCAATTTCATAGGTAAAGACCTATTATTTAAGGGGGCTTCCATACAAAAAAGTGATTGTTTAACTCGTTTTTATAAATAATGGCACGGAACCCTTCGTGCGCGAGTCCGAATCGAACTTGGCAGCTTTTTTTAAACACCTACTCCTAAAAGTGCCTAAAACTTTCTAACATAAACATAGCTCAGTCCAAACATTTGAACTTAAACATCCCAAAAACGTCGCTATAAATAATTTAACCGTAAATTTTCAATAACTAAAAGTTAAAAGACACGGTTAACCACAAACACCTGCCTAAGTTTAACTAACGCTGTAACTAAAGGTGCATTCTAACCGGTTCGACATGAATCACTCGGTTTAGTGGGCAGACGGTTTTATTGTTTATTTATTTGCATTTTTATTTCTTTTTAACAGTTTCTATGTTAATTTGTAAGCTGATTACGAATGATAAACGGTGGATTAGTTGATTATTGAAAATGTGTAGGTTTAATAAGATGGTAAAGCAAATCTTCTTGCTAAAGCTAATACGACTGAAGACAGGCATGTGCTTTTGAACGAATGTCGACTTAAATGGCTTAAGAACAAAGTTGGTTTCTGAACGACAGAAAATCGTAATGTTGACTGAATATTTCTAATCCATGTTATTTCTAAGGAGCTCATGTAAACTAACATAATAATCATTAGTTGATTTGTGTGAGAAATACTCTTCGTTGTGATCGACTAATCCTTTAGCTATTTCCATAGACGTTTAAGATTCCAAAGTCATTATATAACATTGAATTACATAGACAAAATAATTTAAAAAAATATCTTTAGCTTTTGTAAGACCAGGAGTCGATTAGATAAAATTTGACTAGTAAGTGCAAAGTTAAGCCAGCCTATAAAACACTACTGTACACTACGTCTAAATAAATACATATTTTATTAACCACTGACGACAATGAAATATGTGTTTATTACATAACTAGCTGTCCGGCGCAACTTCGTTTGCGTCACATTTTCCCCGTTTTCGCAACATTTTTCATTACTGCTCCACTCCTATTTGTTGTAGCGTGATGATATATAGCCTATAGCCTCCTCGATAAATGGGCTATCTAAGACTGAAATAATTTTTCAAATCGGACCAGCAGTTTCGGAGCCTATTCAAAGCAAACAAACAAATCGTTCCTTTTTAGGGTTCCGTAGCCAAATGCCAAAAAACGGAACCCTTATAGATTCGACATGTCTGTCTGTCTGTCTGTCCGTCCGTCCGTATGTCACAGCCACTTTTTTCCGAAACTATAAGAACTATACTGTTGAAACTTGGTAAGTAGATGTATTCTGTGAACCGCATTAAGATTTTTACACAAAAATAGAAAAAAAACATAAATGGGGTTCCCCATACATAGAACTGAAAACCAAAAAAATTTTTTTAATCATACCCATACGTGTGGGGTATCTATGGATAGGTCTTCAAAAATGATACTGAGGTATTTAAAATTATTTTTTTCTAAACTGAATAGTTTGCGCTAGAGCCACTTCCAAAGTGGTAAAATGTGTCCCCCCCCCCCTCTAATTTATAAAGGAAAATTCTGAAAATATTTAGGATTGTAGAACGTAAAAAATACTATCAACGAAAATTGGTTTCAATAAGATATGATGTTTCGTTTTTGAGATATGGGACTTTTTCATCAAACTGCAGGAGTAACTTTGTTTTTCAATAACATACTATGAAAAACCAATTTAGTTTTGCGGTTGAGTGGAAGTTTACTAACTAATACTACTAAATAATGAATGACAGTTCAAAATATTGTTTGGGGCTATGAAACCCTGTGTGCGAGTAAGACTCGCACTTGGCCGGTTTTATAATATTAGTTTAGATTTAGATTTGTATGTACTTATAACAGACATACATAAGGTACTTTGAAAACGAACACCAAACGAACACCAAACTTATACAGCAGTAATAAAACTACACCCAAGTTTTTTTCACATCACGCCGGAAGCTATAGATCAATAAAATTAGCCAGCAATAATCGTGATGAGAATATTTATCACCATTCGACATGACATAATAACATTATAGGCATCATAAACGTAGATAGGTAACACCCTAACTGCGAACTGAAAGCTTTCCTTTATTTTATTTGAGCATTTCAGTATTGGGGATTTCATGGCTAAATATCGATTTTCCGCTATGCCTCGGAAAGCACGTTAAGCCGTTGGTCCGGCTGTCATTTGTAGATTTTTGACAGTCGTTACAGGATATACCTAGGTACTAGGCAGTGGCCCGAAAGTCTGGCAACCAGTCTTACCAAAGACCAAAACCAGTCTAATCCAAGTCAACCAGAAAACTCAAGCAATATTTGAATCAAAACAACAACTGTAGAAAATAAATAAGAATAAGAAAAAACCGGCCAAGTGCGAGTCGGACTCGCGCACGAAGGGTTCCGTACCAATATTTATAAAACCGAAAAAAATAAACTTTTTTTGTATGGGAGCCCCCCTTAAATATTGATTTTTTTCTGTTTTTATTATTTGTTGTTATAGCGTCAACAGAAATACATAATCTGTAGAAATTTCAACTGGCTAACTATCACGGTTCATGAGATACAGCCTGGTGACAGACGGACGGACGGACGGACGGACAGCGAAGTCTCAGTAATAGAGTCCCGTTTGACCCTTTGGGTACGGAACCCTAAAAACGACGCTTGAATAGAAATTACCGTGGACTTAAATATTTTCAAGGCCAATAAATAAATATTTTCAAACTTCAAAAAATATTTTTGTAAGTACTCATTCTCCCACATAAATTCCGGGTAACGATGCCGACTAAACATGTTCAATTGGAAAGCATTACTTCGAATCATCGGCACTCGAATATTTTGACATGTCAATAGTCTTGGGAAGAAACCAAACCTTTTTGGTACAGGCCTTTGTAAAACAGGGCCAACTACCTGCCTTGAACTTCAATAGATGATTATCATCATCAATGTTGACGATATACATTGGAAGTTTAATTTGCACTGCTGTAAATGTATTTTCTTAGAATGCAGCAATGGTCGATGAAGTTGGGCCAATGTTGGCATGGTTTATTTACTTGTTTTGTTTTTTTTTTTTGGTGTATGACTGCGCCTTTTATTAAGAGGTACAGGGTATATTTTTAAAAACCAATTATGTTGTAAAGGTGTTTCGGAGTGTTAAGCAATGTGGTCTGGTTTTTTTGTTTGGGGTTCTTTCATAGATTTTTTTTCGTGTATCGATTTTAAACAATCATTCTTGGTTCGGTGGTTCAAGATGGCAAAAACGCAATGTTCTTTTAAGTTCACATTGGAATCTCATTCTCAATAGCAAACAGTTTTTAAAATCTTGTTGTATCTGTTATACAAAAAAGTGAACCTTAAAATCCTAATACCGTATCGACATAAATATAATTTTACGATGTTATAACAATTTTCAAAGACTTTGATACCTTTAAAAATCTGTTAAGTTGAAACGAAAATCATAAAGTACTTTGTAACGAGCTACTAATCCATCAACTTACGCATTAAAATTTATAAGATCGTCGTATTAAATAAATATTTTACGACATTTTATTTTTCCTCCTGTATTAAATGAGTATCAAAAAAGCTTTAAACTTTATTATCTTCATACTTTAACGCCCACTGCAGCTTATAGAAGGTAACTTTCCTCTTCCCACTTGGCAATTTCTTGAGTATTTAGCTAATCCATACAAATTACATAACAACACAACTGTGTTCCTCGAAAAGTCGGGCAGAGATATATCTTAAGTACACCCACATATCGTTTAATTCCTATTTATCATCCGGGCACAAATCCAGGCTCTGGGTTGGGCTGAGAAATCATCATCATAGTCAGCCTATAATGTTCCCCACAGCTGGGACACAGGCCTCCTCTCTATGAGAATGAGTGGTCTTTAATCCACCATGCGGGCTCAGTGCGGATTGTTAGATCTCACATGTCTTGGAATTTTTAGTTCCAGGACATGCCGGTTTCCTCAAAATGTTTTCCTTCACCGTTCAGGGAGCAGTGGTGATGAAATAAATTACATAAAGTAGTGCGCTTGCCTGGGTTCGAACCTACGACTTACTGCTCGTAAGTCGGGGCTGCCACCACTGGGCCACCGCGGCTCTCCTCCTGGCTGAGAAGTACTAGATGGTAAAACCTAATAACGCTGCCTGACCTGCCAATCGAACTGGTGGCCTCATGTTCATCATAACGAGGCAGTCCTAAAAAGTAGTAATAGTAGTCTATCTTGAGAATCCTTTCTGGAACAAATAGCATACCTAGTGCATCAAGCTGCTAGCTGGCTAAACAGATGAATGTCAACTTGTACCAAAAAATTCCAATTGTAAGCGATGTTTATCGCTGGCCGTACTAACTGAGGACCTTGCAGCAAAAGGCGGGCAGATCCAAATGTTAGCCGTTACTCGTTTTTTCACCTACAATTTGAACAAAAATTTTAGCTATCGTTTGGTGCATGCACGAGGCGGACCCGACGAAAAACAAGTACGCTACAATAAAATTTGTAATTTTTGTTAAACACTCGTTCGTTTTTCTCTTTCTTTTGATTGTTTAATATGTTACGTGCAGGTTAATAGTTGAAATAAAAATAACCTTTATTGATGTGTTTTCTAAACTAACATTATAAAGAGGCAAGATTTGATTGTTTGTTAGCATTGAATAGGCTCCGAAACTACTGGTCCGATTTGAAAAATTCTTTCAGTGGTATATAGCCCATTTATCGAGGAAGGCTATAGGCCATATATCATCACGCTACGACTAATAGGAGTGGAGCAGCAATGAAAAATGTTGCGAAAACGGGGAAAATGTGACGCAAACGAAGTTGCGCCGGACAGCTAGTATTGTCTAAAGTGCAAAATTGGGTAGTCGTCATCGTAGCCTTTAATTTTGGTGCAAAAGGAAGACAGATCCAAATTTAAAAAAAACGTAGTAATTTTAAAACTTATTTATTTACCTTAAAAACTTTTGTGTAATATGTGAATATGTTTATAACACATAACTTCAAGACATAAGTGTAAGAAATTAAGTTATAAACACTTTTTTTTAAATACCCAAAAGTTTTGAATCTTTGACTTGCCTCCCTTTTGCTATGACATCTAACGCGTACCTACCATATTACAAGAACGACCGGTGTATTATGATACGTATGCGACAGCTATCGTTAACAACTGTTTTTGGTACAAGTCGACCTTTACTTGTTTTGCATAGTTAAGGATTCTACTATAGTAATTATTATAACATTTATTGCTAACCCAGCAAATAGCCGTCGAACGGGTATAGTTACGTCATTTATAGAGCCACTAGAGTAAAACTTCAGAATTTACCATGAACAATAATAATTCCAAGTTTAAACCCATCTCCAGTTGCTCGTGGCTAAATAATAACAGCCGCACGGGTCGATCTTTAAAGTTAAGCTGTGCTTTCCGGGGTCGGCCCGTGGATGGGTGACCATAATTACATACTGAGTTTCCTCCGTGCCTCGGAAAGCACGTTAAGCCGTTGACCCCAGCTGTCATTTGTAGGTCTTTGACAGTCGTGTCAAGTAGTCAAAAGCCAAAAGTCTGACATCTCATGACATCGGTTGTGGAGGTCTGATAGGCAGTCGCTTCATGTAAAATACTGGTACTCAACTGCATCCAGTTAGACTGGAAGCCGACCTCAAGATAGTTTGGGAAAAGGCTAGGCAGATAAAACACATCTCCAATTTAATCCGCATTGCAATTTTGTTACTCCCACTACGCCCAGCTAAATGGCATCTATTTGGATCCACTAAAATTCCAGCAAAGAATAAAACACTCGATCAGCGCGACATTTCGAGACAATGGCAACACGATAACTCACTATACAACCAAGTTTTGTGATAAAAGAACAAATTTCTACATCCACAAACCATTTGAATTACGACCTTATTGCTGGGAGATAAGGTGAACAGTAACCGTAAAATGAAAGTGGCGAGGATTATAACCCCTGGCACGCGATCTCCTGATTGGTGGAACAAAAATAACATTATTAGACATGGAAACACGCTCGAAATTACGATCACGATGTGTTCAATCATATTACTATTAGGATAATAAATTTTAGGGTGTGCGTGAGCGCTTGTAGGTCATTCGGGAGGCTTCGGCGCGTGATTGGGCTTAGACTCGCTTCTTTAAAATATCCTGGTTATCACATAAGGACCTCGTGGCTAAATAATAAGTGCCGCACGGATCGATCTTTAAGGTTAAGCCGTGCTTGCCGAGGTTGGTCCGTGGATGGGTGACCATAATTACATATCGAGTTTCCTCCGTGCCTCGGAAAGCACGTTAAGCCGTTGGTCCCGGCTGTCGTTTGTAGTCCTTTGGCAGTCGTTACGAGTAGTCAGAAGCCAAAAGTCTGACATCCAGTCTTACTAAGGGGTATTGTATTCAGCCAGTTTCTGGGTTGTGAAGTTCAGATATGCAGTCGCTTTATGTAAAACTAGCTGTCCCGCGCAACTTTGTATGCGTCACATTTTCCCCGATTTTGAAACATTATTAATTGCTGCTCTGCTCCTATTTATTGTAGCGTAATGATATGTAGCCTATAGCCTTTCTCGATAAATGGGCTATCTAACACTGAAAGAATTTTTCAAATCGGATCAGTAATTCCTGAGATTAGCGCGTTCAAGCAAACAAACAAACTCTTCAGCTTTATAATATTAGTGTTGCATCCGGTTAGACTGGAAGCCGACGCCAACATAGTTGTATCATAGTCGGAAAAGGCTAGGCAGATGATGATGGCATCACGTAAAAATAAGAAAAGAAGTAGACTGCCTCGTTGGTCCAGTGGCCGCAAACGCGTCTGCTAAGCATGAGACTGGGTTCGATAACCCGGGTCGAGCAAAGGATTATTGGATTTTTTCACCAGGAATTTCTGATTTGGATTTTTACCCGGTTGATAACTCGCCCGCTTCTTCGGGCTTAAGCTTAACTGGCTAAATTAGGTACACCTCTGCTTGAGCTAATGAAGAAGAAAGCTTGTTGGGCTGACTCAAAACAAATTGGGATACGAGCAGGAGAATGACAGTCATGATGGGATGACTTGCAAGGTTGACATAATAGTTAATATCATTCTGAGGGAAGCTGAATAGCTATTCACCAAAAATAAAAACCGGCCAAGTGCGAGTCGGACTCGCGCACGAAGGGTTCCGTACCATCTAAACTAATATTATAAAGAGGAAAGACTTGATTGTTTGTTTGTTTTTTTTGCATTGAATAGGCTCCGAAACTACTGGTCCGATTTGAAAAATTCTTTCAGTGTTAGTTAGCCCATTTATCGAGGAAGGCTATAGGCTATATATCATCACGCTACTTCCAATAAGAGTGGAGCAGCAATGAGAAATGTTGCGAAAACGGGGAAAATGTGACGCAAACGAAGTTGCACCGGACAGCTAGTTGTTTATAAAAATGAGCAAAAAAAAATCGGTTTTTTTATATGCTCCCATATAAAAAAAACAGTTTTTTTTTTAATATTTATTTTATTCTGTTTTCATTATTTGTTGTTATGTCGGCAACAGAAATACATTATCTGTAGAAATTTCAACTGGCTAACTATCGGTTCATGAGATACAGTCTGGTGACAGACGGACGGACGGACGGACGGACAGCGAAGTCTCAGTAATAGTGTCCCGTTTGACCCTTTGGGTAGAGATGGGCAGAACACGGGTTTCACCGAATACGAACATTCGGCCGAATATTCGGTAAAACTTTTACCGAACCGAATATTCGGCCGAATATTCGGTACAATTGATTCCGTTCCGTCGCACAAATACAGGTCTAAACTTATTTACGCTAAGCGCGCGGATTGCCGCCAGACTTCCTTCAATTAAGGCCTGATTATAGTATATTATTCTAAAGAGTTTACACAGCATGTAATCCCAAAACAGCTATATACCTATATTTTGCATTAAGTTGTTACTTTTTTACCAACCTACTTTAATTGAAAATAAAGCTTCAGTGACGACAAAAACAGAAAGCTACACTCTAAAATACTTACCTCATTACACTGTACACTCAAATCATGATAATACACGGGTCAATAACAGTAAAAACTTTGAGTATCACTTTGCCGAATATTAGGTGATTTAGCCGAATATTCGACCGAATATGAATGTTCGGTAAAGCTGCCGAATACGCCGAATACCGAATATAAAACGAATATTCGGCCCATCTCTACCTTTGGGTACGGAACTCTAAAAAGAAACTATGGTAAAAAAAGAAACAAGATTTTTTTCTGATCGTTAAAAAGAATCATATACATAATGAATATGATTTTTTTAACGACATGTATTATGTCTAATGTTCCCTGCTTTATGATTAAAAGGAGTTACAGTGCTGATCCTACTGAGACAAACTACCTATAATCATTGATAATATTACTGAACAGTTGATTACCCCATTTCCGTTACAAATTATAGTAGTAACAGTAAAACACTGCACCAGTTTAATATGCGTCGTATGAATAATACTAACATACTGCACCAGTTTAGTATAACTCGTATCGACCCATTTTCACGCACCTATACGCTTAAATAAAACTTAAGAAGTATAATTATGGATAAGAACTTCTCAGTTTTAAAATGGCGACAAAATATGACATATTTTTACCTCAGAACTCAAGCATATGCTATTAGGATATAATTTAGGTCATTACAACACAAAAAACGAAATAAATGCTGAGCTCATAGCGACAAAATAATCCTCATTTTGTAAAAAATAAAAATGAATAAATGGTTGTAAGTCCTTACAATACACAGAAATACAGGCCACTTACAATGCAAAAAATACTTTTTAAATCATTCCAGAAAATTAAAAAATAATGATTAGTCGAACCAGCCAGTACGAATAAACCATTTACGAACACAAAAGTCCGTTTCCAGGTCTACACAGATCACGGAATCGCTGAGCCCCGCAACTTTTAGAGGCGGCAGTACTTAAGGTTCTAAATTTAAAAGTTGCAGGTACTTGATACTGTTGCTGATACTGTTAGCCTACGTTATCCCACTGCTGGGCAAAGGCCACTTCCCATGACATTCAGTGCGTCGATCTAAGGCCAATGTGAACCACTGGTCGCTGGTCTCTGGATACTAATTCTTTCAAAAAATTGTGGCGGTGATGGTGCGTTGAGCGCACCATTACTGTCATGGTCCGCCTTCCAGCCAGTTGCAGTAAAAGAGAGACACACTGATGATTAATGTGGAAAATGTAGACAGTGCCATGCCGCGTCTAGCAACGGCCACTGGGGCGTTTCTGTACTCTATGTATGTTAATGATCCCTGACTCGATAAGATCAGTTACAATTAGTCAGAAAGAGATAATGACGTTAATGTCTGTAAATCTACTAAAAAACTCACGTTTCCCCCGAAGGTCATTATGATGGTTAGTGCTAGATAATATAGGCACAGACATAAACCAGATTTGTTAGCTCCGAATCGCGATTTCTGTGTAAAATGTTAGACATAATTACTGTGTAAATAAGCTGCTGGCCACTGAGTAATAAAGTTAAACCTATCGATACTTATTTGTTATTATAAAATAAACACCGGCCAAGTGCGAGTCGGACTCGCGCACGAAGGGTTCCGTACCATTATTTATAAAAACGAGCAAAAAAAATCACTTCATTGTATGGAAGCCCCTCTTAAATATTTATTTTAGTCTGTTTTTAGTATTTGTTGTTATAGCATCAACAGAAATACATAATCTGTAGAAATTTCAACTGGCTAACTGTCATGGTTCATGAGATACAGCCTGGTGACAGACGGACGGACGAACGAACGGACGGTGAAGTCTCAGTAATAAGATCCCGTTTGACTCTTTGGGTACGAAACCCTAAAAAAACAGAACACTGGAAAAAGATTGTAGAAACATTGTAAAAAATGATATGATAATTATTTTTTGTAAGTAGGTCGTTAAAACAGATTTCTTTAAGGTTTGGAGGATCATGCAGACCATTTCCCCTACAACCTGAAACTTGGGCCACCTCTACCTGAAACTTAAGTTACGTTGTCTTCAGATTTCTACGTATTCAAACCTAGATATTTTAAGTAGTCGTGTTGACGATCGTTTCACACCCTCATCTTTTATAAACCCTATAGATTTTAAGTTACAATTAGCTGATAAAATAAAATTAGATTAAAATTAGCGAACTACCATAACATTGTCGCATAAGACCGAGCAAAGCGTAGAACACTCCGAAAATACGTGCATTAGGCCAAATTAACAATGGGCCGAAGAAGAATTTAAAAAACTATTATTTTACTTGCTAAAACAACCGAGAACACAGAGCCTAAAAAGATGGAAGAACCTGCGAGGTAAAATAACTCCAAGTAAATGACACGAAGATGTGATGATGGGTGTGTGTGATGTTTGTGTTGCCGAGCTGTCCTGTCCGTGACCATACGCTCCTGTTCAAGCGATATCAAATGAAATACTGCACAAGGTTGATATAGAAGTATACGGGAAACCGGCATGTCCTAGAATTAAAAATTCGAAGACATGTGACATCTACCAACCCGCACTGGGCCCGCGTGGTGGATTACTACCCACTCCCTCTCATAGAGAGGAGGCCTGTGTCCCAGCAGGGGAAACATTATGGGCTGATGATGATGATGATGACACTGGGAACTATAGTGGCATCAATCAGTTTCACATTGAGACCAAATAGAAACTATAATCATGTGTTTAATAAATATTCTGTGTGTAACCATGGCAACTATACAACTTTTGAAGCGCCTATTTTCGACTCAGTACCGAAAATTAAATATCCTAGAACAATCTCTATTGAAGGTCTAAATGAATCTCTATTGTGGTTAGGTGTCATTTGATAATCAAATCAAATCAAATCATTTATTTCAAATTAGCCAGTTACAGGCACTTTTGAATGGTCGCACAACAATAAAAATGAAGCTACAGTCCCAGTCACAACCACAAGACATAATAACTGTGAAAGTACTGTAGTTGCCCATTCCAAGGCGTAGATCTCTATGGAGAAGAATGGGCAAGAAACTCCATGGACACTCTTTTAAATCAGAATCTTGTTACAAAATCCTTGGTTACATCATTCATGTTGAGATGGTACATTATGTGAGAACGATGTAGCAAGACTTCACGTTAAAAGTATCCATAGCAAAAACAAAAAAATAAAAAAAATACTTAATATCACCTTACGCCTGTATTTCTGATAAGTTAGGCAGAGGTGTACCTAATAGTACACCCACACTTCGCCAGTTATGTTCCATTCCCATGTAATACGGGGTGAGCCTATTTCCATCAATCAGGCTGGAATCCTGACTTCGTGGGTGGTACTAAGAAATTCCTGAAAGAAAAACCAAATAATATTTTGCTAGTCATGAGAATCGAACCTTGGTCTTATACTCAGCAGTTGCACTTGCAACCACAAGACCCATGAGACCCGATATAAATGATAACAGGCATAGCATTGTTACCATGGCAACTATAAAACATTTAGTTTGTTGTACAATAGAAACGGAACAACAGTTTTTGTGCGAAAATCGAGCTGCAGTTTATTTTCCGGACCATTCCTTGTTTCTTTATGTTGGGAGATTGTATGTCTTGTAGTATCTCGATTATTATTTTTTCAACGTTTATTGCAAGAGCCAGTGTAGTTTACTATTTTTATTGCGCCATTGGAGTGATAAACGTATTAAAAATATCAAAGCTTATAATGTAACTTCGTGATCTGAGTTTGAAATTTTACGTCGATGGCAAGGACAGATTTTTGCACTTTGTCCTCGTGAGTCGTGGGTTGACCGGCCTGTATAGTGAAACATAGTTAACAAACTAATACGTTTGTGTCCCTTCCATCATGTAGAATAGTTTTACTATAGCAAAAAACAAACAGGACAATGACAAAATAGAGTAAGGAGTGGAACTCTCTGCCTGCCTCTGTGTTTCCGAACACTTACAATCCTAATATCTTCAAAGTTAGAGTGAACAGGCTCCTTCTGGGTAAGCTCGTACCATCGTCGACTTTGTTTCTGTCATCTCTGACCTAGACTAGAGTCAAGAGCAAACCTATCTATATAAAAATAATATATATATATATCTTCAAACAAAACAGTCCAGTCAACAAATCCGCGAAAATTATCAATCGTTTCCTTTTACTGAGCAAGCGGAACCAAAAACTGCATTACACGAGTATTTGGCAAGTTGCCTAGCTACGGTCGGTACAGCCTACGACAAAGATTCTTATCTCACTAAGATAAGATCGGCGTGAAAACATCAATAATGAAACTGTGTCGCTATGAACTGTATCAAGATGAAGAAAAGCTAGTGGATTTATTGGCGAATAGTTTGGGCTTGATGTAGCGATGGCATAGATAATAAATGGAACACTGAACACAATACCAGAGTAAGTAACGCTGTCGTTTCGTGGATACTTCTAAGAATTACAGTATCTATTTTACTTGAACTTTATTCATCATCTGCCTAGCCTTTTCCCAAACTATCTTGGGGTCGGCTTCCAGTCTAACCGGAAGCAGCTGAGTACCAGTATTTTACATGAAGCGACTGCTTCTGATCTCCACAACCCAGTAAATGGGTAATACGATATCCTTAGTGAGACTGGATGTCAGACTTTTGGCTTCTGACTACTCGTAACGACTATCAAAGATTTACAAATGACAGCCGGAACCAACGGTTTAACGTGCTTTCCGAGGCACGGAATAAACTCGGTATGTAATTATGGTCACCCATCCACGGACCAACCTCGGCCAACACGGTTTAACCTTAAAGATCCACCCAAACTACTTACTTGACTTTTATTAACCTACCCATAATAAACATAATTATCATAATCAGTCACTAACGTCCCCACTGCTGGCACACAGGCCTCCTATCTGCAAGATATATTGAGCCGCTTTCCACCACGTGTGCTTGCCGGTTGGTGGATATCACACGTGGCCAATTTTTTTCGGTTATAGGACATGTCTATTTTCCAACGATATTTTCCTGCACCATCTTAAGAGAATATGTGGAAACTCAAACTTCAAATTTCCGCTTTACGGCATTTCATAAAAACTTCCAAGTCCTTATTTATGACTGAAACGATTGCAATGAAACTTACTAGGCATAAGCAGGATACATAAGTCTAAAGAGTTACTAAAAAAATATTTAAAATGTCTTTAAAAAAAAGATAATTGGAAATTTCTGATTCTATAGATAATTTATAATCGGTCTAATTTAGCTGTAACACTATTTTTCGAAAATGTTGTTTAGTAACTTTTTAGACCTATGTATCCTGCTTGGATAAGTCATTTCGAAAAATAATTACTTGAAAGTTTGTATGAAATGTCGTAAGGCGCAAACGCTCTTAACGCAACTTTCCGGTTACCCTCACAACAGGTTACGAAATAGGAATCCTCAGTCATGTTCACTAATTCGCACCGTTTTCAAAAAAATACACAACAGCCCATTTCTATAGCTCCCAATCTTCAAACCACCTTCAATAGCAATCGAAGGCTGTACAATGATGACTTAAAAGCTCCCTTATCTTAGATCTGTGGTTGCTTTGTGATTTATGAAGGCGAGAGCCTCGATAGGGCACGCTCAGCTCACCTCCCGCCATTTGCTTAAGGTCAGATAATATTGCTATTAAACGTTAATGCGCACACTTATTAGTGTTAGCTTGACAGGAAATTATAGCTGTCTAATAAAAAATACGGATTGGCTTTTAACTTTGACCTTGGAGAAAAATGAGCGTAGCTAAATAGTGCTGTGAACTTTTATTTGCGCCTGTTTAAGTGGTTGATCGTAATTGGTAGTGCTGGGGATCGCCAGGTTGTTTGTCCATTCGTTTTAATTTTTAAAACATAGATCTAACTCCACTTCTTGCATCAAAACATATTATTATAAGAAAAAAGTGTAAACATTAAAGAATAAAAAATGTATTTATTAGTAAGCAATTTATGCCGACAAACCACGATATCCATATTCCACCTTAACATTGTGGTAGCATCTCCACGATTTAAAGATTTTGTAAGCCACTTCTTTTTGAATGAATGACTTGTGTTTTTAATGGTCAAGAGAATAAAGAGGAAGAGAGATTTCGGCGTCAATATTTCGTAGTAATGATGGATGATAGAGCAGATCAAACTGACAGCTCTTAAGTGTTCAGTTTCATTGGCGAAATTCTCCTTTGTAACGAAACGATCCGCTAATCTCAGTTTTTTTCCCCCCCAGGTCACCAAACAATGTAAACCACCTGCTCCACCAATGGTCCCTCGTCTGCCGCGACCATGGCAGTGCAGGCTCGGCCGACGGCGCGCCACTTCCACAACCAGCCTGAGCTGCAGAGGAGCAGGGCTGGGCTCATGCTGCGGTGGATACTTTTCGTCTGGGTCGCCAGCTGCGGCCCGCTAGGGAATACTGTGAAGCAAGATGGTGAGTTTGATTTTGGACTCTTTTGTGCTTAGAATAAGGTTAATAGTTGACGTAATGTGTTGTTGGCTGGATAGTTGTGATAAAATACGTAGGAATTAACAAGTATCTGTTGGTATATTAAGTAATATTTAAAAAATATATAAAAAAAAGTTTTAAAATAGACACGGTACGACCTCGAAAACCTTGTAAATGAAAATTAATCTTTCTGATACTTTTAGAGGCGTTGCAATTTATTTGCAAAAAAAAAATCAAAACAAAAAATAGAGAGGACGGGAAGACCAAAGAAACGATGGATGAATTGAGTCAAAGATAACGACAAATAGAAGTATCGAAGAAGAAATTATCCTCCTTCGCGCACCCCAAATAAATTGGAGTGAGGGTAGGAGCAGGAACATTCATGACACCAATATTAAATTGGTTTAAATATGTGTAGTACCCTAGTTAGGGAGATAAACCCGACAAACCATCCACCCAATATTTTCCGTCATTTGACTCGCTGACAATCTGCAAAACAAACAATTGACACACTTTCGCTCCGTACCAAAATAGTGGGGCACACGAAAATGCATTGAAACTGGAAATCTCGTTCACATTCCATATTTGCAGTTGCGACAATCAAAAAGCTTTTACGGGATGACGATGACAAGCACAACCACAATGTTACAATGTAAACAGTGAAGAATCTACACATAAACTCGTGCATTTTCCTATGGGGAGTAGGCAGAGATTAGGAGAACGCCATCCCCTACCATCTTAACACAATATCTTCATCATGTAAACGTCATTTTAATAACCGTTGCTAAATATCCACCAACTTGCACTGGACCCGCGTTGTGGGTTACGACCCATTCATTCTCACAGAAAGGATACCTGATTCACGTCAGTTGGAAAGTTATAAGTTGATTAAACTTATGCTGAAAAGTGGGTTCTTCTTATGAGACTCCTGAATCGTCAGAGTCATGAGACCCATGATCAAGCTGGTTGACAAAAAATTCGGTCATCGGTGACGCAACTGCATCTAGAAAACATGTAACCGAGAAAAATTATTAACATATATTTGAATCTTATGACTCCATAATACCTTACCGAACTACATAAACAGGAAGAGATCTAGTTGTCTCTTCTAGTTTGGTAACCACGCGGCCTTCAAACCGTGGGCACTCATATACAATCAATACCGCACATATAAATTGTGTTTCGTTTGATCAACGCATTGGAACAAAGCGCCATTAGCCCAAACATTTCCAATCCAACTCCAATTCATATCACACCTGTATTTATCAATCCAGGTATTGTCCCAACCCTGACCGCAGTTCCACCCGCAGATCCGAAAACAAGTAACGACATTGCAGATACGTCCACTTTCGGTTCGGTGCGGTTCAGACCGACCATTAGTTGTGGTCTTGTTAGGCACACGTGTCGCCGCGATTAGGTGGACGTGTGGCCTGCACCTTAGGTACCTGTCTCAGTGCGCAGCGAGTTGCTATCAATTTTCTTACTCAAGTAAAGTACAAAAGTTTGTAGCTCCCTTGTCAGTTAATCTCCCATCTCCTTTGTCATACAGAATGACCCAAGAAAAGACGAACAAGTTTTAAAACCTCACTGCAAGGTTTTCCCGACACACCTTAAAGAATGTTTTGCGATTATCTATAGTTTAGGAGCTAGACCGGTTCAAGGTGCCCCAAGAAAATATTATAAAATATAATAAAAAGGAGCTACACAGTGCGGACAGTGCAGAAGCAAGTAGAGCTAGCAGAAAAAAAACTTCATTATATCAATAATGATATAATGAAGTTTTTTTCTGCTAGCTCTACTTGCTTCTCACGTTCTAGCGTTATCGATTAGATAGCGCTTCTCGCTGATCGCTGGGGGTGGGACAAGTGCCTTACTCGGACGTGTGACCTGCACCTTATATCCGATGTATTGGCTTATCTGTTGAATAGTGGCAGAGTGTTGGGGCTGTTGGAATTGAATTGGAATGTAGACGAGTTTTTTAGCAATAACGTTGGGCATTTAGTAAAAAGCTATCTGAAAAGAAAGTAGTATCTGATAGCTCTCTGGTTATTCCTCATTAATAGCAAGAGAGTTAATGAAGAAACAGAAGGAGTGATAGAGAGATAATGATGAGAGAGAAATTGAGTGACAGAGAGTTAATTACAAAAGCGAGAGTTGAGCATTAATTAAATAAAATGTTTCCTACAATAGTCAAAGAATTATGTAGCTAAGGCCAGCTAAGCCAATCCATCAATTCAACAAAAAGAAACAATCTCTCTACAGCTGTATCAATCCCATAATCGACAACATAAAACAAAAAAAAACACACACACACACAATAAGAATTAACAAAAATCCAAACAATTCAAAACAACTCACGTCTCAAAACGACTTCCCATAATAAAATAGCTAATCAAAATATTTAAAGGCACGTATCTGGATCAGGGGTTTCGCAAAAGACATAATCGGGCAGTAAAATAGCGTTTAGCGTTTATGTGTGCCGCTATAAAATGTTGAGAACCACTCGACATTTATTTGACAGTCCTGCTGCGATGTTCAGCTGTTAACGGCTGCTATATCCTAATTCCCGACATAAGGAAGCGAGTCCTATTTGTGAATTGAGAAAATTCTACATAGTTGTCTACACCTTTAAGCAGCATGTCATTTAGCTAGTTTTCTGATTTTGCCGAAGATGAGAACTACCTAATTTTGGCAGAAAAATGTTTTAGAAAAACATTTAATGCCTATAATGTTCCCACTGCTAGGACACAGGCCTACTCTCTGTGAGAGAGAGTGGGCTGTAATCCACCACGCAGGCCTAGTGTGGGTTGGTAGATGTCACATGTCTTCGCTTTTTTAGTTCTAGGACATGCCGGTTTCCTTACGATGTTTTTCTTCATCGTTTTTGCGAGCGGCGGTGATGAAATAGATTACTCAAAGTAATGCGCCTGCCTGGAACCCACGGCTTACTGCTCCTAAGTCGGGGCTGCCACCACTAGGCCACCGCTGCGCTATATTTAAAAAATTACACTCGTTCAATGAATTCAAAACTCTATTAGCTGAATATTTGATTACAAATAACACCGTTCCTAAAATCTGAATTCATTGAATGTGTGTATCATAATATAATAATTGCTACCGTGACGTTCGTGACGAACTATAAATATAATTTATTTTAAGCATTGTTCTCATGTTTGTGACTTTGTGTTTTTTTTTTGCAACACGTTTTTTCTTCCATTCTCCCCAGGCTTTTGTCACGCTATTTACTCTTTTCCTTCTTATAATTTCTCAAATAATCCATCCATATTTTCTTTAGTCTTCCTATCCCTCTCCATCCATCAACTTTTATATTCATCACTCTTTTAGTCACATGTGACTAAAAGAATCGTGTGTGTGTGTTCCATCCTTGTCCATAGCAAAACAGACGACTTCCTTTCGTCTTTTCTGTAACAGGCGCCACTTTCAAACTTCGTCTTATATGCCCATTTCTAACTTTATCCATTTTAGTCACTCCATACATCTACTTTGTTTGGTCTTAGCAGGCGCACATACACCTATAGAATGTAGGAACCTAAGTTCGGCCCCAGATTTAGATTTTTTTGTGAGCCCAAAGTCTAGATTTCTGCTCGTTTGATGACGCTTGGGTTTCCCATCTGATACATGTCTTCTTTGAATAGGTTATCAGCTGACTTAATTTTATTATGAACTACACAAACCAAAGCATTTACCTAAAACGTGGCAAAGTCTTCACGCTTCTTAAAAATTCCTTCAAGCAGATTGTAACCGGGATAAAGCAATTTTATCGAGACGACAGGCAGTTTGAATTTTTAATAGCAACATGACAAAATTATTCTTATTCTTATTCTTTATTGCACATACAATTAAAAGATATACACACAAATAATATATAGCTTATGTACAACGGCGAGCTTAACCCAGAAATGGGTTTTCTTACAGCAAACCTTATTTAACAGGAGTATTTGCCAATCTACTGAGTACGTATTTTCTATGGGCGATTTTAATGCTCAAATCGGCATTCCAGAAAAGTACGAACGTCCCACTACAGGAGAGTATGGTTACGGCATCAGAAGCGCTCGAGGCACGAGATTAATTCAATATGCGCAAGAGTACAACCTAAAAATTATGAATACAATGTTCAAAGTAAAACCAAAAAACCGCTGGACATGGATCTCTCCTGATAAAATTACAAAAAACTAAATTGATTATATCATGACCACGAAGCACCACATGATCTCTAAATATGAAGTACTACCATCTTTCTCCTTTGGATCGGACCATAGACTACTAAGAGCAACAATACACCTAAATTCAACAAAGAAAAGTAGGCGCAATTTCTTTAATACATCCACTAAGCTAAAAACTCTAGCGGAGCAGGAAATGTACCTTACAAACCTCTACAGCTATATACCAGAACTTTTGAAGAATCAAAACAACTATAATGTGGAGGAGTACTACCAACAAATCACGCACTACATCAAGATAAGTCTAAAAAACATAAAAGGAACACATAAGAACAAAATCCTATCCACGAAAGTGCTAGAACTCATGAAAGAAAGAAGTGAACTACAAAATAAGCCCAAATTAAGCGTAGCTGACAAAGAAAAACTAAAAACTTTATATAAACTTACTAACAAAGAAATAAAAAGGTGCTACGTTACCTACAGAAAAACAATTATACAAAGACACCTCAACAATACTAGATCTGCCAAAAAAGCTTATAAAGAGTTAAATCAAACCAAAACATGGGTTCCTTTTCTCAAGTCTGGCAAAAACAAATGCAAATCTCGCACAGAAATCATAAATGCTGCTACTGACTTCTACGCTAATCTATACAAACAATCAGACACACAAAATCAAAAGATGGTTTCCTATAGCTACATAGATACTTCTCCAATACTCCAGTTTACAGAAAATGAAATATTAAAACAAATTATGAGACTTAAGCCAGAAAAAAGCCCAGGACCGGATGGAATCACCAACGAATGTATCAAGGTTGCGAAGACTCTACTACTGACGCCAATCACTATCCTATGGAATAAAATACTTGACGAAGAAACTGTACCACATCAATGGATGACATCGGAAATTATACTACTGTATAAAAAAGGCGACCCAGCTGATATAGGCAACTACCGTCCTATAAGCCTAATGCCTTGTTTTTATAAACTTTTTGCCTCCTGTCTACTTGAAAGGATAGCCCCAGCCATCGATGCTCACCAACCGATCGAACAAGCTGGTTTCAGAAACGGTTTCAGCACAATGGACCATATCCAAGTGGTTGACCAGGTGATAGAAAAATATTCAGAATTTAATAGGCCCCTGTATTTGGCTTTCATCGACTACAAAAAAGCTTTTGACTCAATTTCACACGAGAGCATCTGGGAATCGCTAAAAGCACTAAATACAAATGAAAGGTATATCAATATCCTAAAAAATATTTATTCTAACAGTACAAGTAGAGTCAAGCTGGATAGAGTAGGCGAAGTAATCAACATAAAGAGAGGTGTCCGGCAAGGAGACCCGATCTCACCAAAATTATTCATAGCCGTCTTACAACACGTAATGGGAGAACTGCCATGGTCCAATCAAGGTATTAATATAAATGGGAATTTCTTAAGTCATCTCAGATTTGCCGATGACATAATTATATTTTCAGAAAGACCTCACCAATTAAACAAAATGGTAAATGAATTAAACCAGGTTAGTATAAAAACTGGGTTGGAAATGAATCTGGAAAAAACTAAAATTATGTCTAACCGTAGTTCATCGCCCATCTTAATAAATAACACACCTCTGGAGTTTGTCAACCACTACATATACTTAGGAAAACAAATCTCGTTTAATAAGGAAAGAAACACTGAAGAACTTAACCGAAGAGTGGCGATTACCTGGAACAAGTTCTGGCACCATAAGGAAATACTAAAATCGCAACTTCCGTTACCGACCAAGAAAATAGTCATGGATACAGGACTTCTACCGTGCCTCACCTATGGATGCCAAACATGGACCTTCGATTTCAAAACCAGGAACAAAATTCGGACTACCCAGAGAAGAATGGAAAGAAGTTGCCTAGGTATAAAATTGAAGGACAAGATAAAGAACGCTGACATTCGAAAGAAGACAAAAGTATGCGATGCCCTAACCTTTGCAATGAAGGCTAAATGGAAGTGGGCGGGCCACGTAGCACGTTACAAGGACGATAGATGGACTCTACGGTCAGTAAAATGGTCTGGGCCAAAAGGCACCAGACCAAGAGGTCGACCAAAGGCCAGATGGGCAGACGAAATTGTAGCATGCGCGGGTGAAAGTTGGCTAGACAGAGCTAACGACAGAGAAAGATGGAATTCCTTGGGGGAGGCTTTTACCCGAATGGGGTCCATGCATTAAATTATTAAAATATTAATTATTATATTAAAATAAAATAAATTAATTAATAATCAAACAATAAATAAAAAACAAATAATAGAATTTATAATTAGAAATCATATAATTCATACAAGCGTAATAACTGTTATTGATTATTATAGACTAATAAGTATCAAATTGTATTGTTAAATATGTACTATGCATGGAATTAAATAAAGCTTTATTATTATTCCGTTTGCGCAATGATTGTTGACATAACGGTTCCACATGACGAGAACCTCGTGAAGGCCGAGAAAGATAAACAAATCAAGTATATTGACTATATTTATTATTATTATTATTCCGTTTATTCATTTCTATAACATATTTTTTACATTTTTAAATATTCTTACATAAAATCAATAAAAAATATAAAAACATTTAAAAATATAAAAATAGTAGCCCACCGGTATCGGGAACAAGGTCCAAGCTACCGGCGGTCAGGGCTCCAGAGAGAGGAACCTCCTAACAATACGAGCCGTGTCCAGGAGTACCGCTTTCTGAATCAAGCCCTTGATCCAGCTGCCTAACGAGAGCCTCTTCAGATATTGGTCGAGGCTCTTGGCAATTAGGCCATTGGCTGATACGACTATCGGCACAATGATCGCTGAGTCAACATTATTATTATTATTCCCTTTATTCATTGTATAAACATTCATTTTACATTTTTAAATATTTTTACAAAACTAAATACAAAAACATTTAAAAATATAAAAATAGTAGCCCACCGGTATCGGGAACAGGGTCCAAGCTACCGGCGGTCAGGGCTCCAGAGAGAGGAACCTCCTAACAATACGAGCCGTGTCCAGGAGTACCGCTTTCTGAATCAAGCCCTTGATCCAGCTGCCTAACGAGAGCCTCATCAGATATTGGTCGAGGCTCTTGGCAATTAGGCCATTGGCTGATACGACTATCGGCACAATGATCGCTGAGTCAACAGGCCACATGTCGACAACCTCGCGAGCCAAGTCAATATACTTGATTTGTTTATCTTTCTCGGCCTTCACGAGGTTCTCGTCATGTGGAACCGTTATGTCAACAATCATTGCGCGCCGCTCTGATCGATCCATCACCACTATATCAGGCTTATTGGCTACAATAGTCCTGTCAGTGATGATGGATTGATCCCAATACAGTGTGATATTGCCATTTTCGAGAACTGGGTCGGGCACATACCTATAGTACGGCACTTCCGATTCCACAAGGCTGTATTTCAGAGCAAGTTGCTGATGGATAATCCTGGCTACAAGGTTGTGTCTATGCAAGTATTCTCCGTTAGCTAGACGAGAACACCCGGAGATAATGTGACGGATCGATTCGCCCGGACGGTGGCATGCCCGACATATGTCAACCGTGCCATCCTTCACAATAAATTTCCGGTAGTTATTCGTCATCATAACTTCATCCATAATTGCACAAACAAAACCTTCGGTTTCTCCAAAGAGTTCCCCGGAACGTAGCCAGGCTACGGACGCTGCATGGTCTACATCAGGCCCATGCAGGGCACTGAAGTAGCGTCCGTGAAGCTCCTTACTCTGCCATACTTCCCTGCGGTCATTAGTGTCAAGCACTGCAGGTTTGCGCCAGTTCTCTTTAGCCAAGGAGAGCGGGGTGAGGGCCTTGTCCATCGCGACCACATCTCGATGCATCCCCACGTCGGTTTCTAGGAAATATTCCCTGAGACTGCATATCTCGCGATTGTGGAGAGTCTTGGCGTTTAAAAAGCCTCGACCTCCACAACTCCGCGGGATATACAGTCTCATAACCGAAGAACGTGGGTGATGCATTCGATATGCCGTCAACAATGTACGGACCTTCCTATCCAGGGCGTCTAGTTCAGTTTGAGTCCATTTGAGTACGCCGAAAGAGTACATCAAAACCGGCATGACCCAACCATTGAAGGCACGCACCTTATTTCCGCCTGATAAAAGACTATTAAATACTTTTCTCAGGCGGCCAAAGAAGCGCTCCTTCAACGATTGCTTCACGTCAACAGCATTGATGCCCAGCGCTTCCGACATACCCAAATACTTGTAGGTTTCCGTTGCTGAGAGGGATCTAAGATTTATGGAATCTGAGAGCTGGGTTTCCGCAGATTCCACAATCCCCCCTCGCTTTACATGCATGACCGCACATTTGTCCACACCAAATTCCATCCTGATGGCGCTACTGAAAGTTTCTGTTACCTTCAGTAGCTCCATCAGTTGCAAATTGTTGGGGGCAAAGAGTTTCAGGTCATCCATGTAAAGAAGGTGAGATATAACCTGACCACCTCTCCTCAACCGAAAGCCCAGACCTGAATCCTCCAGCAGCGTGCTTAGAGGATTCAAGGCTAAGCAGAACCAAAGCGGACTCAAACTATCGCCCTGAAAAATACCTCGCTCTATCCTTATCGGTTCGCTGTTCCCTTGAATATGCCGACATCCTGGATAGCGAAGGACTGTCCTCCATTGCCCCATACACGACATCAGGAAGGTGCGCAGAGTTGCATCAACTTTATACAATTCTAGCACCCTCATGAGCCATGTATGTGGCACCGAGTCGTAGGCCTTCTTATAGTCTATCCAACATGTCGACAGATCCCTTCGGGAACGCCGAACCTGTTGGTTAATGGCCATATCAATGAGGAGCAGCTCCTTAGTACCGCGGGACCCGTTCCTACATCCATTTTGAGAAGCGGACATGATCGAATTGTCATCAATGTGTTTGCTAATTTTAGCTCTCAAAATGGATGTAAGAACTTTATACACTGTCGGGAGACAGGTTATCGGTCTATAGTTTTTGGGCTCCGCAGTACTACCCGATTTATGGAGCAGGTGAGTTATACCAGTAGTCAGGAATTCGGGCAGCGACCCTGACTCTAAGGCTGACTGGAATAGGGCTGCCAAGCGAGCGTGCGACCTTTGGATCCACTTAATCCAAAAGTTGTGCAGCCCGTCCGGCCCTGGAGATTTCCAGTTAGGTAACGGACGGACTGCACGAGCTACGTCTTGGGGGCTGATAGTGATAGCCCCCATTTCTGAAACTGGATCGCACACTCGCTCGACCACCCGAGTCCATTCACCCTCGGTGTGGCTGACAGGCACCGACCAGATGTTGCGCCAGAACGAGCACATGGCGTCATCATCCGGTAAGCGCATGTCAGACACACCTTGGTCCGGTCGCTCCCAAGTCCTATAAACCCACCTTTCATCTCTTTGGAATGTGCGATTCAGAGTGTATCGTTCCACCCGCCGCTTATACCTACGGATACGGTTTGCCCATGCATACACTTTCTGCTTCAGGAAGTCGATGCGCTCTGTGATACGGGACATATAGTCTCGAGGACTAATATCAGTACCCGCAAATGCCCGCCTCACAAAGCGCATCACTCGAGGGCGATTGTTGCCCTCCCTGAAGCAGATCAGTTTGCCGATGAGTGTTCTGGCCCCACTAATACGTTGCTCAATCCTGCATTGCCAAGCCGGTACGGCAGGTTTAGGTCGTGTAGCTCTGTCATCAGAAAATTTGACATGAGCTACACGACATGCCGCTACAGCCGCACAATACAGGATTGAGTGAGCATCAGTGAGGTCTTCGCAGTTATCAAAATAGTTTGACAACTGCGAATCCAGAACAGCCACCAGCGCCCTATTTCTGTTATGCATGGGCAAACGAGGTAAGCGTGGTCTAAGTTCAGGCGACATGTACCGATATTCTCGAATCGCACCTTCCAAAGCACTCCTCATTTCCTCACTGCATTGGGTACTTACATTAGTAGCCACGTCATTACTCACTTCGTCAGCGCGATTAAATAACTGACTAGACTGTGGTGGATCCACAGCCTGCGACGGAGGGACAATGACGTGACTACTCTGCATTTCAGTTCGCAAGCGATCAAGTACGGTGTCGTCCAACATATGATTACGTTGGATGACCCGCACCTGATCCGATAATCGTTGCGCCGACACGTTGACAGCTGGCTCAAGCACCTGAAACAGAGAGAGCATCCGAACACGGTACGCGGTCAGGTTGTTTCCTCCCTCTGTAGCCCCATAGTATGAGCGCATGAGGTTCTCGTTGATGGCTTGAGTCCATCGCATGCGCTGCACACTTCCGCCGGGAGCTGGGACCCTATCAGAGGCCGGTGGGCCTCGAGGTCCTAAACCGTCCGGCGGCCGGCGTCCTCCCCGTCGACGAGCAGGTGGTGGCGTCGTGGGCGGAGAGAAGTACTCGTCGCTGTCGCTCGACGCAACTGCCACGGCCGGTGTCACAGCACTCACTGTGAGGCTGGGTTCCGGCGGCGACGAGGCGGAGCGGGGCGACGAGTCCGGAGGCGGTAGGCGTGCACGAAGAGCAGCTGATCTCGTCAACATTTTTCGTCTTTAATTATTTCATTTTGTGATAAATTTTCTTTGACACGGTCTGACATATGTCAGATCAATCGCTTCCGAAATGTTTCTGGTTTTTTCTTTGTTGTGTAATATTTTGCCATTTTGGTGATAATTTGGAGTTGCAAAGTCTATTAAAACTTTTAAAACTCAATTTAACTTATTTTATAAACTAAACTAATACATACAATAAACGTAATACATACTATTGAATTGATCAGTATTAAAAAATAAATCAAGATTTTATAGGAACCTACTACGAATCGTTTCAAATAGATTCTTATTTCTACTTCAGCAAATTATGTGATTTTCTCAGAAATCGTATCATTCTGCAGTCGTGAAGTCGATAAGGACTTTTTTTGAGTGTAGGGTCGTATCGATTGTTTTACTAGGAACTGAGCTATTCTTGCATCGGTCGTAATCATGTCAGGGAACTCTGTCCTTATTAACTGTGAAGGTACTAATTAAGTGTGAGTAATTAATGTAATTATACTGTACAAATGCACTATACTATTGAGATAAGAGAAGTTGGTGTTTATTTATTTATAGGAACTTGTTAATTACATTTAATTTATGCATCTACTTGATCAACCTTGTCTTACTTATTTTATTTTTATATCTGAAGTCAGAGCAATAACTCTGCAAGCTGCTTGATTGAGATTGGTTTTAAAACACTGTCATTTTCTTTTATCGCTTGCACTTCATTCATAACTTGTTCCTATAGTAAGGATACTTTTACTATTCCTTGCAATCAGCAAAGGACATTGTTACTTGGAATTCTTATTGGAATGTAACTGCTAGCCTAATGTCATCCCACTGCTGGGCAAAGGCCTCTCCCCATGACTTCCAATTCCTCCGATCCAGGGCCAATGTGGACCACTAGTCGTTGGTTCTGTCCAGCTCGTCCGGCCATCTCCTGCGAGGTCTACCACGTCGCCTTCTGGCTGTGTCCGAACTCCACATCGTGGTTATTTTGGCCTACAGCGAAATACATTATGTAAATTACTAGATCAATTTGGGCAGAAAGACTAATATTTTGAACAAGATATCTGTGTTCGGTTTGTCATAATCCCCAAATACTGTATCGAAATAAAAGGAAACCATTTATATGTAACCTGTGTATACTTATCAAATACATAAAAATATAAGTAAAAATACTTATAGTAAAAGTATCGGGCACCAATCTGACAGTCACAAAAAGGTTGTAAATTCACTGCTAGTCGTAAACACGTCAGGAGCAACGCTAGCGCCGCCGTTGTCAAACTCTCTAGTGAAGGGATTTAAGTATTAGTTCGAGTATTTTTACGTAAGTGTGTTCCGAATTCCGTGGGTGTTGTACTTTGCTTTTGATGTCTTATTTTTGTTGTTAAGAATTCAAGCAGAGTATCCGGTTGAGTGAAATGTGTAAGAGCATTGCAGCCGTTTCTACCTGTAAGATAATTAGGTGTTTCCGTGATTAGCAATAAGGTGATAACGTCAATATTTCTTCGGAAACTTTAATTTTAACAGTTTATGATGAATTTCAAGGAAAAGTTTGTTCAATAGATCATAATTACCTGTTTTATTTATAACAGCATTATCTAGCCATTAATACTAACTTAAGTTAATCTTATCACTCTACCATTTCCTCGCCGTCGAGGTCCGTCGCGACGTCCCGGTCCATGCCCTCCCCGACCCTCGCTCGAGCCAGCCCGCGATGCTGTGCCAGTAGTTTTAAATCAGACCCTAAATAATGATATCATTCAGATCCAGCCTGTCCCCATGCAGTCCTCCCCCAGCGACGCCCTGAGCCGAGGCTCGTACCCCACAGGGGGTGCCCTCAGCGTATAGTCGCTTAGTTTGTAAGTTTTTATGCCCTGGCTGGAGGCCTTACTCTTAAGGCACCCACAGGATAGTCCGGTTAAGCAGACGACAACCTCTTAGGTTGAACTGCGAGATGCCATTCTTAAAAAAAAAAAAAAAAAAATCTACCATTTCACTGACTATTCTATGTTACTAGTTTATACATAAACTTTTTATCAATTCAGCGGTGAATGCATGATTCTACAGCACAACATAAAATCTACGACGAAATATTGTTTTATCCATATATATATATATATATTAGAAACAGTCAATGAATTTAACTTGTTAGGCATAACTATAGACAAGAATATAAATTGGAAGTCACACGTGCAAAAAATAAAATCTAAACTTTCAAAATTTCTATACGCTTTTCGTGAAGTAAAAAAAACCACAAATCTACAGACAGCCCTAGTTACATACTACGCCTATGCTTATGCATGGCTTAGCTATGGCATAATAATGTGGGGATACAGCACAGATGCACAGACACTATTCACTGTTCAAAAGAAATTTATCCGTATCCTAGTAAACATACAACAGATAGATAGCTGCAAACCTCATTTTATATATCATAATATTTTAACTCTGCCTTGTATATATATACTTGAAATGTGCAAATTCGCTCACAAACACCAAGACTTATACACTAAACGAGAAGACATACAAACACGATACACACTCCGATATAAAACACGACTCAACCAACCAACTTCCCGCTTAAAAATACATTCAACGAGCCCTCTGTCTATGTCAGTAAAGATATACAATATGTTACCCGAATCAATTAGAAAAGAAAAAAAACTCCACCTATTCACGAACAAATTAAAAAAGCTATTATTAAGCAAGTGTTACTACAATGTCAACGAATATTTAAATGATAAATCCTTAAAACTAATAACATAAGGTAAATTAAAATGTTTTTGTTTTTTGTAAAAATTAAGTTAGATTATAAGATACAGTCCTCATCTCCAAATATCTTTCTTTTGCTGTGCCCGACAGGGTCCACGATTGTTTCTTTTGTTAAATGTTTACCAACTAAGCCTACATTGTGGAATGCAATAAAGAATTGAGTATTGAGTATTGAGTATCCAGAACGCGTAGCATGACCACTGTATAAACGAGTTTTGTCTACGGAAGAATCGACGTAATGACAGATAGACAATGACAATGTGTCAGTTTGTCGATTCTTCCGTCGACATAGCCCGTTATTGCGGCGGTCATGCTACGCGAACTGGTATGTCATGTAATGTCATTTTGGTCGACATTATTGGAAAAAAAATACATAAACACGAACATAGAACGTCGTTTATTTTGGAAGTCGGATAAAAAAGAATGGTAGCTTTTCGAAACGTCAGATATTCATGTCCAGATGTTTTCTGGAATACCTGGCAACATTTTGACCTGACCTCGTTCCAGAATAGGTGGAACAGAGTCCGTACCATGACGTCTTAAAACATTATTGTTCCATTCCTATTCCAGAGTGAAAACGAGACGGAGCTATACAGGCCGTCTAACTCCATCTCTTTCCCACTCTGGAATAGGAATGGAACAATAATGTTTTAAGCATCATGGTACGGACACAGGAAGTATTAAAAGATTACAATTGAACACTGAACAGGGTATGTAGAAAGCAACAGGTTACTAGTTCGAGAGCTCTTACATTACAATAACAAGCGCTATAGTTCTGTATGGTTATTTTTATGCATATCTTTACTACAAAAGATATCATAAATGTGAAAGTATCTGATTTTTAAACGGATATTGCAAGAAATGTCTGCCTCGTAGGTCTACTGGTCGCAATCCCGACTGCCGAGTGTCAGGTCGTGGATTCGATTCCCGGGTCGTGCAAAGTGTTATTGGGTTTTTCTATTACGAATTTCTCAGTAGCAGCCATTAAGTTTGTGCCCGGTTGATGGCAATGCGCTCGCCTACTATTACATGGGACTTAAAACTAACTGGCGAAATGTTGGTGTAAGTACCTACAACTCTGCTTAACCCTTTTGTGATAACAGGCTTGATATTATATCTTACGTGAATTTCAAGAAATAACACAAATTTCGGTTACATATCTTATTTTTTTCTTGTGTTATCAATTATTATGTTTTAAAAATACGATATCTTTATGTGCAGTAGGTACCGCTAACTAATTCGATATGACCTTGTACAGTCAGTCGCCAGCATTACCTGACCCATTTTCCTCTATTTTGCTTTGTGAGATGGGTCAGGTAATGGTGAAGGGCACTGTACAATATATTCCAATCACCACCTTCTTCCACTCTCAATCACGACTGCTATCTTCTAGTGTCCTATTTTTATCAGAGTACTTTGAAGATTAGCAGTTTGATATAAGCTTTTAAACTGACATGGTCACTAACACTATGAATAACACTGTAACGGGATACTTACCATGTTTATTAAACCGGTTAACGGTTCATCAATAATCATGGCGTTTGCAACAGGGCTGAAATATCGGAAACTCTACAACAAATAATATATGTACATGGTAAATATCAGGCCCGAAGGCACCTAAGAAGCCGATTCCTGCCGACTTCCCTTTGGGAAAAAGGCACTTTACGTAGTGCCTAGTATACCTGATGTTATGGTTTTTTGACGTAGCTACTAAGGTAAATTCACTCTTATTACAAGCATTTATTTAACTTGCAATGTTATGTTATGCATGTTTGAAAAGCAAAATACAGATGTGTAGCAAAAACAAAATTAAAATTCTTATTTTTTTCTTCGGCTTCCCCTTACAAAATTTGGACCCTTCGCCACTGGTAAATATCCCGTTACAAGTGTTATTGATAGTAGCAATTTGGTGTCAGTATACCACGAATACAATCAAATACTTACTTCCGTAAACTAAAAGCTAACTTCAAACACTCATCTCGCTCCAAATCACTCAAGTTTCCCATTAGTTTCACATCACTAGCATAAAGTACAGCACTTTGAAAACCCCGCTATGCACACTGTATAGCACTTTTACTGGGCCACTATAAAAACTGGTTTGAACTTTAATTGGTTTTTTAAGATAGCATTTACATTTTATTATTATTCTCACTAATTAAACAGCACTTACTGATATAAAATCCATCTATAAATATTATGTTTTATATCATATAAATATTTATGTGGGCTGACTTTATGAACTCTTGGGATTGCGATAACTTTCTCGTAATGAAGTAAGAAGAGCTTCTTAATTATAATAGTAGTCAATTAATGGTACTAACGAATGTGATGCATACATTCGAGTTAATCATTAACCGTTTGCTTGTGTTTTGTTCATTCAACCTTTGAAAGAATAGAGTTCAGTTTGAAGAATCAATTGAACTCAGTTTGCTTGTGTCTTTGGACTTACATTTATTACCCCCGACCAAAAAAGAGGGGTGTTATAAGTTTGACGTGTGTATCTGTGTCTGTCTATGACATCATAGCTCCTGAATAGATGAGCCGATTTTGATAAAGTTGGTTTCGTTTGAAAGATGTGTTCATCGAGAGTGTTCTTAGCTATGTTTCAAGAAAATATACTCAGCCGTTTGAAGATCATCACCTCTTTTCTAGTTGATGAAGGGATATAAACAACTTCCACAGGTCTGATCGATTCGAAATTTGAAATCTTGTCACTTGTCACCATGGCCATCTCCAGGACGTGTGTCTGCACTCTCTCCCGCTCCCCTAAAGGCTCATTTTCCCTGTTTTCGTTAATTAGCGAGAAGAGGCGCAACACCGAGAAAACCGGAAGGAATGGGGGAGTTCTATGCCCAGGAGTGGGAAAGTCAAACTAAAAAAAAAAACAATTTTAAAAGCATGAAGTAAAAATTCAATTAAAAATATAAAAAACAAAAATAATCCAAGCGTCGTTGCTTTGTTTTGTGCTTGTGCTAAGCGGTCTACCTAACGACCACCCGACGCTACGACGCTTGGTTTTTTTATTTTATTTTTTTATATTGGAATCATTTACAGCCTTGGCTCCAGATCTATCTCCAAAACCGTCCAACTGATGAACCGTCCGAATAATATTTTTTTTTTGAGTGTATATCAGCTTGAAAGATAGAATAGTTTTTGCCAGATAGGTGGCGCTTTTATTGAAATACGAAATCTACGTGAATGGAATTGCAGACGTTATTGAGACGTAGTTTATTATAAAGTGCAAATTATAATGCGACATTTTTGGCAAAAATTACGAAATTTTCGGATCAACACCTGAAAAGTGTTTTAAACCCTCCTGGTTTTAAATGTGCTGCTTTCAAACTATATTTTTTTTCATTGCGATAGTGGTAGGTACATTTTTTTTTCATTATTGAAGTGTATCAGCTTGTACCCGGTTACATGTTGCTTTATGTAGACGCAATCACATTACATGCGCCCTGTAACCCGCCTTTTACCTACTTTTGAATTGCGGGAACGCTGCTATTAAACCAACTCACACTATAAACACATAGCCTACAAAAAGTTGGTGCCCTAGATATTTCACATGTACAGGGTGTAACGGAAAGGGTATATACATACTTAAGGGTGTGATACAGACCATCATCATCATCTGCCTAGGCTTTTCCCAAACTATGTTGGGGTCGGCTTCCAGTCTAACCGGATGGAGCTGAGTACCAGTATTTTACATGAAGCGACTGCCTATCTGACCTCCACAATCCAGTAACTGGGTAAAACCCCTTGGTAAGACTGGATGTCAGACTTTTGGCTTCTGACTACTAGTAAACGACTGTCAAAGATCTACAAATGGCAGCCGGGACCAAAAGATTAACGTGCTTTCCGAGGCACGGGTTTGCTACAGACCATCAAAATGAAATTGTTTCTCCATCGGACAAACATCGTAATAGCGAAAAAAATATCAGCTGCCTCATACATTTGGGTCGAATAGGTATTGATATTTTGTATGAGGTAGCCGATAATTTTTTCGCTATAACGATGTTTGTCCGAAGGAGAAACATGGTCAGTTTGATAGTTTGGAGCACACCCTTAAGTATTTATATACCCTTTCCAAAACACCCTGTATAACATCACGCTTGTAACCCCAGATGTATTGGGTTAGGTTATGTTACCCACATTTCGTCAGTTTTGATTGAGTCCCATGTATTTAATAGTGGTCAATCCCCATTTTCATCGATTGGGCACGAATCCAGACTTCGCGCTGCTACTGGGGAATTCCTGAAGGAAAAACCCAATAAAACTTTTCCCGACCCAAGAATCGAATGCCTCATGCTCAGTTGTAGTGCTTGCAACCACCCCAACGAGGCACTCAAGGCACACTTTTCATAACAAGTTAAAAACTCCACAATTTTCAACTGCCGCAAAACAGTAGAAAAAAAAGAAAGTATCGATCAACATTGCTTTTTCATTGCGCCGAAACAGGGCTGCTTCCCAACCGTAACGGAGGGTCCCGTACGTACAATAGTTACGAAAAAACGAACCTTTTGTCTCGCCCCTCGCCGCCTGACAGCAATTAATGTTTTATTTCACCTTTGTACACTGTCGAGCAACGGAATATACGAAGCATCGCGGTTTAATGGAACCGCGACGGGTGTTGCCAACAATCAATTAAATTCAATAAAGAATTTATTAGGAAGGTCATTCTTTGTAGTGCAAATTGAGGGTGAAATGTCGATGTGGTTAATGACGGGTTGAGAAATGTTGTTAAATAATTACGAAGAACTTAATCGTTAACTAAAATATGAATCAACTAAGAGCCAGTGTCCCAAATATTCTGATGAAGTCAACTCCTAGAATAACGTTCGTGTTTCATAAACTCAAAGCATTTAATTGTATTGAACATAACAGGCACTTATGAAAGTAAAAAAAAAAACAAAAAAATACGCGATACTACTGTCCCAGTCACAAGGCATAATAACCTGTGAAAGTACTTTAGTTGCCCATTCCAAAGCGTAGATGGAGAAGAATGGGCAAGAAACTCCATAGACACTCTTTTAAATCAAAATATGTTACAAAATCTTGTTTACATCATTCATGTTGAGAATTACAAATATGTGAGAACGATGTAGAAATACGGGCAAGTTAAGAGCGTCCAGACTAATAGATTAAATCAGTAATTCAAAAATAAAGTAATTCAAATAAACCGTGGCAGCTAAGAGATGACCAGTCACAACTGACATACTAGAGCTGATAAACTAGAGCAAGCTTTGATCAATAACCAACGTTTCATCACGCCTGTAATCCCCGAAGGGTTAGGCAGAAGAGTACTACATTTCGCCAGTCATACCCCATATAATAGAGGCCTATTGCCATCAACCGTGCTCACATCCAGACTCCATGGCTGCTACTGAGAAAATTCTGTTAAAAAAACTTAACAACTATTTTACACGACCTTGGAGTCGAACCTAGGGCCTCTTGCTCAGCCCCCGTATTCACAAACGCTCGGTTGCGATTTCGATTCGATAAGTCGTATGTCTATCTTATTTTGGCATTACGAAACCGAGCGAGATAGATATATGACTTTCCGAATCGAAATCGCAACCGAGCGTTTGTGAATAAGGGGCCAGATGTCGAAACCACTAAACCAACGAAGCAGTCAGTCTTTGATCAATATATCACTTCATTAGCTTCAAAACGTTACGGTATGTTCCAGTTACGTGCATTATTATGCAGCCAGCATAACCGACTATAATGACTTCTAAGTTTATAGGAACCGTTACGTTTTGTATGTCAGTTTACCATTGCCTTGCACTTGACATAAAACGTACAAATACATTTACTTGTGCTCCGAAAAAAAATCATTGTAGTGCTGGAAACGTTATTGTTACTTTAAAAACCTGCCAAGTGCGAGTCGGACTCGCGCTCGAAGGTTTCCGTACCATTATTTATAAAAACGAGCAAAAAATCACTTTTTGTATGGGTTTAAATATTTATTTTATTCTGTTTTTAGTGTTTGTTGTTATAGCGGCAACAGAAATACATAATCTGTAGAAATTTCAACTGACTAACTATCACGGTTCATGAGATACAGCCTGGTGACAGACGGACGGACGGACGGATGGACAGGGAAGTCTCGGTAATAAGGTCCTGTTTGAACCTTTGGGTACGGAACCCTCAGAAAACGATAAAGACCATTGGTGGTCCTCATCCATCCATACCCTACTTGCCAATCGTTGTCGATTCTGTTGCCAGCAATACGTCAATCTACTTCTATTCGGCTCAGATTTTTTTCTTCAATAAGCACTGAATATTATAGATACAACTTGGATATACTTAACCTACACTGTCGCTTACGAGATATCTTCAGTGATTATTATTTACGAAAGATATCCCGTAAGTTTAGTTAATCTGCATTCTAGATTTTAGTTGTGTAGCTAATTTAGTATCAGAAAGTTATTCATCATCATCATCATCATTTCAGCCGGAAGACGTCCACTGCTGGATATAGGCCTCCCCCAAGTTTCGCCACATTGACATAACATGGGGGGTTTTGCCATAATCGCCACGCTTGGCAGGCGGGTTGGCGATCGCAGTAAGGTTTTTACAAAAGCACAGAGAACGCTGCTGCCCATTCTCTGGCAAGTCCCTTAGTCGCCTCTTACGACACCCACGGGAAGATATGGGAAAAGAAAGAAAGTTATTATTTATACTAAATTAGTTAAGAAACACACAAAATAATTTACAGCCTATTAAAATCATGTAGACCATAGCCTACTTTCATAATTCTTTATCACCGCACACAGCTTCCTTAAGTAAACAAAAAGTGTTAGCTATTAATACCTTTTAAGCCGCAATTAAGGTACTGCACGAGTTACCTCATAAATCTTGTGTTTAATACACAAGATCTTTAGCAGAACCAATTAGTGTAAGAATCTAGAGGTTAATACTAAGATATTTTAAGTTGAACTATTGTTGTAACAAGCTTAAAGTCAAAGGACATTTTTTTAAACGAGTTTTCAGTTAAAGGTTTGATGTATTTTTTGTTTATATCTTTCATATTTTTCTCAGCAAACCCTTTTAATTGATACCCATATCATGGGGGTGCATAAAAACAACTAGTGCACATTTACAATGACGTCTAAGAGACGTTACGCTAACCGAGCATTGTCATCGAAACTAAACGAGTATGCAAAATTTCAGTTCAATCGGTCCCCTACCGATAACTGTTAAAAATAATATACTCTATATACATTCAATATAATCTAATTTATTGGTTCAAACTATTCAAATTGACTGCTTTTAGGGGATTCAATTTTCACGTGATATTAATTTAGCATTACACGTTTTTCTGTCCTCCATTGTAACCGCTTGTTAGAGGTGTAAAGAGTGTGGTTCCCACCTGCCGTTATGCGGATCCCTAAAATGTTATAGTTCGGATATTGTTGTTAAAAACAGAGGAAATTTACTTTTAATTGTGTTGCACGCCCCGGTTCATTATCATTTCCGTTGGCTCGTGCTTGTAATTGTGAACTAATGAACTTTTTGTGTTTTTTCTTTACCTTTTTTTTGGATGCATCTGCTTTGATGACTTTGTTAATAATTCTGGTCGGTGATGTATGAATGAGTTTGTTTTTTTTTTCTTGACATGACAGGGATGTAACAATTTAAATGGTCGAGGTTTTAGTAAACTGCCAGTGTGTGTTTATTTTGTGTTATCAATGCAATGTAATCTTTAACGTAGTCTATCCTTTTCTGCCCACATAGATAAATCAGAGCTGTAAAATTTAAGAACACTTAATGATTATAGAATTAAAAACATCCCACACTCTTTACGTAAATTAAACACTAACGTCAAAAAAATACATAATCTAGTAATAAATTAAAACATGTGCAATTATAAAATTTCTCTGGTAATAAATAACTGGCCTAGGTATGCAAAATTTCAAGCAATAAATGAGTAAACAATAGCCGAGGAATCGGAGAAGTTATAGGATTGTATTCCTTATTTACATAGTTGTTTCGAAATATAACAGCTTGAATTTTTATTCATTTAACTGTTACCGAATAAACTTGAAACTCACTCTGCCCTAGTTAAGATTTAGGCCGTTTTTATTGCTAGATGCCTACAATTTTTGTTATTGCAACCCTCCTGAAGAAATTTTTTTTTATGAAGTCTAGTATAGGTAGGTACTGTAGCGATATGAATAATTAACGAAAAGATCTGTTTTCTGTAGCAATTTATAATAGGAGGAAGCTAGAATGCTTGATGATGATACTCATCTAGTTGCTTGTTACACTGAAGATTTTGTACAATTTACAATTTATTTATTTCTGAACTACGAGTATCATGGAAATACAAATCATCAGCATCAGTGCAGGTGGCCTACCAGGACGTCTTCTATAGCTTTTTCTAAACTAATATTATAAAGAGGAAAGATTTGATTGTTTGTTTGTTTGCATTGAATGCTCCGAAACTACTGGTCCGATTTGAAAAATTCTTTCAGTGTTAGATAGCCCATTTATCTAGGAAGCCTATAGGCTATATATCATCACGCTACGACCAATAGGAGTAAAGCAACAATGAAAAATGTTGCGAAAACGGGGAAAATGTGACGCAAACTAAGTTGCGCGGGACAGCTATTAATTTTTAATTTTTTTAATGTAATTTATGATTTAAAGGTATTTAAAAAAAAATACGTAGTTTTTTAATTATTTTTTCATGGTTATCTTACTTCGATCAATATTATTGATCGAAGTTATCTTAATTTTGTAAGTCATTGTTTTTTTTTTAATATTTCTATGTTACATAGTTTTAATAAAAAGTCCTTTTTATTAACACATATTGTGCACAAATGTCTGAAATAAAAAGTTTTTTTTTATTATTGCTGCATCATAAATTATAATAGTTAAATTAAGTAACCTGCCATTTAGTGGTTTAACATTGAGATAGCTATTCAGCATGCATAGTTGGTAAAACAGACGAATCTAAGACCTTCGTTTTATTTGTTGGTTTCTGTGAAAAGGGTGTTGGGGATTTACAAGGTCATCTGGACTACAAAATAATTCTTTTGAAATAAAAAACTCGTCCAACTTACCGCAGTGTCTCAAGACGAAAGTCTATGACCAGTGTGTGTTGCCAGTGATTACATACGGGACCGAAACGTGGCCGCTCACAATGGGCCTCATCAGAAGGCTCAAAGTCACCCAAAGGGCAATGGAGAGAGCTATGCTCGGAGTTTCCTTGCGTGATCAAATCAGAAATGAGGACATCCGCAAGAGAACCAAGGTTACCGACGTAGCCCGAAGAATTGCCAAACTTAGGTGGCAGTGGGCAGGGCACATTGCTCGCAGAACAGATGGCCGATGGGGCCGAAAAGTTCTGGAATGGCGACCGCGAACCGGGAGACGATGCGTTGGAAGGTCTTCCACTAGGTGGATCGATGACCTGGTGAAGGTTTCGGGGATCCGCTGGATGCGAGTCGCACGGGACCGGTCAATGTGGCGACACTTGGGGGAGGCCTATGTCCAGCAGTGGACGTCTTTCGGTTGAAATGATGATGATGATGAAATAAAAATGATGGATGTAAACCTGCTAAAATGAGGGAAAACTACTCATTATTTTGTTATAAACTTTATTTATATGTAGCTTACGGTTAAAGATACATATTTCTCAAAAGAATTACAAATTCATTTATAGAGAAAACATAAGTAGGTTAACAAAAGCGTTATCTGCCAGTAAGCATAGATACAAAACAAAAACAAATATGTATCTCAAAACTAATATTACAACAATACGTAAACAATACTTAGAAGCTCTCGGCTAAATAATAACAGCCGTACAGGTCGATCTTCAAGGTTAAGCCGCGCTTGCCGATGTTGGTCCGTGGATGGGTGACCATCTTTAGATACCGAGTTTCCTTCGTGCCTCGGAAAACACATTAAGCCGTTTTTCCCGGCTGTCATTTGTAGATCTTTGGTAGTTGTTACGAGTACTCAGAAGCCGAATTTTTGGCATCCTGTTTTACCAAGGGGTATCGTATTACCTAGTTACTGGGTTGTGGAGGTCAGATAGGCAGTCGCTTCATGTAAAATACTGGTACTCAGTTGCATCTGGTTAGACTGGAAGCCGACCCCTAGATAGTTTGGGAAAAGGCTAGGCAGATGATGCAGATGATGACTTAATAATTTAGTAAGACATATCTATTTTGGTTTTGTCCCACCATAAAAAAACGCATAGCTAAATCCTTTTCTCAAAAATAAAACCTGCCAGACTCATCTTTAATTTCCGCACAAACACGGAAAATCACTCACGTACTATTCAAATATATTCAGACATTGTACAAAAATAAAAAGCTAGTAGGGACGCGTATCACAGTTACAGCAAAAGGAACAGACCATGAAGTATCCAAGCAAAGTTTTTCTTTGTTCTCCTAACTTCTGTTCGGTACAATCGCTAACATTTGAGTTATTGCCGAAACAACTTACAATTTTCTTCGCCAAAGTACTGCAGATGTGACTCGGGTTTGTTTAGATTTTAAACCTTGAAAATGATAAAAACATGCATACAAAGAACAATAGATAAAAACAGAACATATAAGTCTGCTGATGGTCAATTGTTTTTATTTCTTTATTGATTCTAATTTTCAACTAAAATTATTATGTTATTGTTTTAATTATTATGTTTTTCCAATATTTTGTTATGTTACTCGGTAAAGATGTAGCTTTCTAATGGTAAAAGATTTTTTTAAATTGGTCGAGTAGTTTTGGAGTTAAATCGTAACAAATAAACAAACAATCAAATCTTTCCTGTTAATAATATTAGTCGATTTATAAAAAAAAACACATGATCTGATTTGCCGTAATTTGATCCGTGGTCCAGGCATTTACACTTATTCTGTTACATAATTTTTTTATCCGCTCCAATTTGTTTGGAGACAGTGCAGCATCTCTTCTTCTACCATACTACCATCCCATGTCTAGCCATATCATCTCCCACACTATCCATCCATGTATTTCTTCTTCATGTAGCCATCCAAATTCAATAATTCAAATAGAAACATCTATAAAAAAAACGAACAAACATAATGGTCGTTACAAAAATCTGCTAAGAACTCCCAAAACATTTGTCACTCAAAATTTCTGGACGCCCACATCTGTATTCAGGCACAAAGGACCCAACCTCGGCAGGTATTTCGGTCCAAATGATTGGGCAACACTAGTTTCCTTTGCAAGTCTTTGTGGTTCAACTGTCGCAATCAATGTTCCAGTTGTACACGAATTCTAAAACGAAGAATACAATGCCGGGAGGTGGGAACTACTAGTGTCTGTGAACATTAGTGATCAGAGGGCTTAGACAAACAAATGACATTCTATTAGCAATTACTATTATGTTAAAAGTTACTTGAACTTGTTTAGGCGCTCAAATCCTTAAATTATATTTTGATGTGCCGCTTGTGTCACATCAAAATATTTATAAATAAAGGATTAAAGGGTTCTTTAGGCATCTTGTTTTGGGATACCGAAAATTGAAAAGGAATTTCAACTTTTCAAAGTAGATGACTTCAAAGATTCTGAAATCAAATTTGGAGTATATGTAAATTTTACGACGACTGACGTGTGTAGATGAAAAAAGTTAAATAATTCCAAGCTTAAAACAAGAGGACCTCATTGCACCATAACTGAGAATACTGCCTTTAACTTCTAACGTAAGACGTTTACTTAGGCAGCCCTGTTTACCTCATAAGTAAGCAGGGTTAACGATACACGCTCAGAATCTTCAGAAGGACAATGTGTAGTAACTTTAGCAGTAATCTTAACAAGCCCTGAGGAAGGGTCAAATATCAAACGACGACCATCTTCTAATTACTTACCACAATTACGGACAGACACATTTAAACTATGACCCCAAATTGTTAATATGTATCATTCATGCTTTCCTCTCTATGTGGGTTAGCAGAATTGGTAGTAAAGAGCATAAAACGGTAGCTATTCATGGTTTTAAGTTAGAAGAGCGCTTTGGATTTGGAGACATAAGATGACATTAAAACCTGGAGAATGAACCCGTTCACATGCAAATGTGGTTCCGAATAAATGTAAATTGTGTGTTTGAAGTGTGTTTTGATAGTGTATGCGTTCCTATTTAAGTCAAACAGATATAATACTGTTAATCGTTAACCGTCGTGAGTCGTGAGGACGCCCGCAAGTGAACCAAGGTTACCGACATAGCCCGAAGAGTTGCCAAAATTAAGCGGCAGTGGGCAGGGCACATTGCTCGCAGAATGGATGACCGATGGGGCCGAAAAGTTCTGAAATGGCGACCGCGAACCGGAAGACGATGCGTTGGAAGGCCTCCCACTAGGTGGACTGATGACCTAGTGAAGGTTGCAGAGATCCGCTGGATGCGAGTCGCACGGAACCAGTCAATGTGGTGACACTTAGGCCTATGTCCAGCAGTGCCGAAAGACGTCTCTTTCGGCTGTAATGATGATGATGAATCGTTGACCATAACGGGAATCTTTGTATGCAGTAGTATTTTTTTTTTCAATTCCTTTTTTTTATTATGTTACAATCATCATTATCATTCTCCTGCCCTTATCCCAATTTATTTGCGTTGGCACAGCATCTTCTTATTTTATACTTTCCTATTTATCCTTAATTTCTAATTTAACATAAAAATCTTTCCCTGCCGCCTATTTACCAGAACAGCTTTATTTACCTCCATCATATTCCTCTACATCTATACTAAATACATCAGGGATTTCGGCATGCCTATCCCAACTCTAACCTCAATGATATTTCTAAGTGAGCTTGCGTCCCCGGGGCACCATTCATTGATATTAGCAGTCGAAACTCACTATATCATCTCTATTATGTTGTTCAAGTTCGAGTTGATATTTGTTGGTGAGGATACGCAAAGTTTCAATGGAAAGAAATGTATGGTTGGATTTTGTATCAGTACTTAGATTTTTGTTAGCTCCTCTTAGTTTTTTTTTGCCGTAGTCACTTTGATAAAAAATACGCCTATAGTATGGTTTTCTCTGGAAAAGTTCCGTTCATCATATTCCATACTGGTATTCCCGAAGGGACATTTATTCAGGGATATAAGGAAAAAATAATAATACTACTAAATAAATAGTATACGAGGCAAATCAAAGGGAGCTTAGACCCTTTGGTAACCTTTGCGGTATAAACCTTTACCCGTTTTTGGTAGGGAGAGTATCAAAAATGTCACGTGAACGAAACCACGGACGATACATTTATATTATTAAAACCTTCGCACGGAGAACATGGCGTAGGTACTCGTATTATTAAAATTGTTGATTCAGCTTTTAGTAGGGCATGATAATATGTACTATAAGAACCTTATACCGTGATCAAAATGCACTTTGCTCTTAACGGCATTACAAAGATTATTCTTGGTAATATTGTGCAAAATTACCATCCTTAAACCTACGCTGAAGCTATAAAGCAGCTACATACAGTTTTTACAGCAAAATACAAAGTGATTAATGGTATCGTATATCAATTACCAATGTCAGGTGCAACTTGGTTTTTGTTGGGAAGTTTTCAGAGGGGCCCTTAATGGTGCTCGAGAATGTACGGGGAACTATTGCATGTTTTATCCAAGAAATGTGCAGGAAGATAGATCGGCAAGAAAGTAACGCCATTGTTGTGAGAGTAAATACTTGTATTAATGCACGCTTCGTTTATATCTATGGTTGTAGATATAAATGAAGCGGACAATTCGGAATAAAAGATAAATGAAATGAGGAGACACGGACGAAATGAATTTCGTAATAGAAGTATATGAAACAAAATCCGAATTGGGCGAATGAGGAAGATTAATTTAAAATAAGAGGCCACTTTTGCGTCAATATGGGGTTCTTAAGCTATGTAAAAGATTTCTTGAAGTGCCGGTGACGTTAATCTGATTAAGATTTGAAATGGTATTAAATATTATAGAAAATCCACCATTATGAGATTTAGGGTATAAGGATTCGCACATGGTACTCGTACAATTAACTGGTATACACAGATAAGTACATCGTACTACAAAGAAATTGATGATAATAAAGTATTTTCCAGACAAAATTTCATTGAAACAAAAAAGAAATAAACTTATGAGAAAAGTCTAACACTAATAAATCTGAATTATTTATCGAAACTTTTCAATGCAAAAAATTGAACACACGATACAAAACATTTCTTTAATCATGTCAATGGAACAATCTTGTACACCTCCGCTAAACTTGTATACTATCTGCGTAAAGAAAGATAAAGACAAACATTGTTAGATAACCGAGCATGCTAAACGGCTTCACAAATCGTTACCCAAAGCAAATCTAGATTTTACAAATTCTAAAGTAAGCAAAGTTAACCCGAGTGTATAACCGTTTACTGAACATAGGCTACCATCTAAAAGTTCGATAAATTAAGTTAGCACACTCCTGAGGTACACTCCAAGTCAGAAGGTTTTTGAAAAACAACCTATTCTGGCATTGGAAAAGGTTCGTAGACTTCTTCTGCTAAAGGATAACTTATGTTCATATAAAATTAGAATTTTGTGAATTGGAAAACCGCTGGAAAGTTTTGCTGACCGATCAAACTTTAAACGTTTGATTTTGGAGAATTGAAATCGTTAATTGTTAAATTATCAGAATTTTTGTTTCCTAAAAATCGAATTATGGAGAACAGCTTTTTAGACCTAATAATTCTGGTGCCCATTAGGTATGCCATAATTTGTGAAACTACTTGTAACTTTTGTCACAGAAATGGTAATTATTCTTATTATTTATCACATAGAGAATGTAGGTCAAATTTACATTACAAAAAAAAGATTCAATATATCATTTATATCCGCATCGATCGGCTCTGTTAAAGCAAAATAAACATCCTTTGGATGGACTGTGGACAGATAGTTCGTGTATGCTGTTTCGTTTTAAAAACTGCGTGAACGTAATTGAATTGGTGCGCTCGGCTTTGAATCCTAAACTAGGACCCCTGGATATTTTTCAAACACTATTTCAAAAACGTGAAACGAAAATTATACTAAGATGTTATGGAAATGTATCTAAATTAACTAAATTGGTAACTAAACACCCCGTTAAGAATAATAATGGGCCAGTTTACCGCAAAGTGCTTTGCTGTGTCACCATTCATCATCCGACCTAACAACTACATTAATATTAAGACGGATCGCGTTTTGTTTGCTCACTCGCACATAGCTCCCTCCCTTTCTGTTATTATCAGTTTGACAGCTTCTTGAGGATGAGATATCGCTACATTTTAATGGACAATTTTTTGGAGGATTATTAATAGAGAAAAAAAAGTATTCTTTAAAAACTCTTTGTGTAATCCGAATGAGGTAAGTGGGGAATTATTTGAATAGATAGCAGAGAGAAGGGAGAATTAATCGATCCTCTTAATATGAAAGATTACGAGTCTAAAGTAGATTTGTTTAATAAAACACCGCATCACAAATGAATAGTGAACAAAAAAGATATCTCATAGCAGAGTTGGCCCTAATATGCACCCTTGTTGAAACAAGCTCGATCAAAGCTCTCACGATGACCTACTTAAAAAAAACAATACCGCACTCGGCATTGAGCATACAAGAGAATCGTTCCGAACGACGCTTAAACAACTGCAGAGCCAATTACACTGTGACGAAAACTTGCTGATCATGTTACTTTATCAAAAGCATATGTATGAATTTGCTCACAACTCACGAGCTACAGACAATTCCCTGTTTAACTTAAACCAATTTCCACTCATTAACTCAGCGTACCTTGTTGAACATACTACGAAGTACGTATCAAAAGTATTGCCTTGTTAATTTCCCTCTCGAAATAAGTCTACTTCGAACTAAGAACTTCTCCCATTATGAAACTCTGGAAGTGTTTACGTCACACATTATGAATCCTTATATTACTTGAAAATTATTTTGTCGCTGAAATAAACGAATCTTGAATAAAGTTGGTTGTATAACGAGTGGCGTTGCGCGTTGTATGGAGTGCTCGCATTAGTATTCGAGCCTCGGGTCGAATGTGGCGCGAGATTGTTATCGCTTGCTGCGCTCCGTTTTGGTACTTGGAATAGCACCGAATAGATGGTGTGTGCTGATTGGATCGCGTTTTGCTGGTGGTGCGAATTGGTGATTTGTCTGATAGCTGAACATGGTGGGGTTGAACAACCGTGTGGTCGGAAGGTATGAATGGATGTTAGTTGCTGAATTCAGGACAAATGGAAAAATAATTGGTTTTAACTAATTTTACATTTGTCTCATTGAACTTTTTTATTTCTATTCCGAGGGTGAACTTGACAAACGGTAAATAATAATTTCCGGAGAACATTGGACAGAAATGTTTCCAAGAGATTTTATCAACAAATTACAATTTATCAACAGTCATTAATTGTTTCTACTTTTATTTAACAAAGCAATCAATCTTTGCCCAAGTTTCATTGAGACAAATCCAGCGATCAATTTCTATTAAAGCCCAAAGAAGGCCTACACAAAAGTTGTAAGCAGAAAACACATTGTTTCCCCTCCCTCGTTAGCAAACTCCACGGCACTTTTTTGACGTCTGCTCTAGGGCGTCTCTGGCGGTTCGAGTGTTTACCCACGCCAGGCCACATTTGCACTCCCAAAACAACACCCCTCAATCTTATCACCAACAAAATAAGATCCAAATCTCAACAAAAATCCAGCATTTCAACCTCAACAGAAATTTTGACAATGCAAGGTTATATTTGCAGATTGGTTACGAGGTTTGCTTTTAAAATGTTCGCGGTAAAGCTCAGAATCGGCTGTTTTTTGTTCACCAATCGTTGTCCCACTGATTTGTGTGTTACGTTTTGTTCGTGCGTTCTGTCTTGCCTAACTCTTGAAACGAGTATCTGAAACCTTCTTGAGTTTAGGATCCTTTTCAAATATTCTTTATGAGTTCATTGTAATGAAACTCAGTATATTGAAAAGCTTTTTAATAAAAATAAGAATATTATACGATGCTTTGATGACACCTTTAAAATGTTCGACAAAGTGTGCGGAATTTCGGAGCGCTTTACCGGTAATAATTGCGCTAAGATCCGCTGTTCGAGGATTTTTATTCTGTTTATGACGTCACTTCGGAACTTCCCACTAGACAAACCAATGTATCGTTGCTTCCAGACGATCTTACCACGATCCTTTGGCACGACGCACAAACTATCTCAAAAATAACGGAAATGAACGAGATCAAACTGGTGCCAAATTCACAAAGGGCAAATATGATTCACTTGATTTGGGAATCTGTCCAAAGATGATTTCATCACGAGTTTCAATATTCTTTAAGTGCCCGCTGAATCACAAGATTTCGGTTAGTTTAGCTTATTTTATTTGACAAATGGCCCATATATTAAATAGACCATCCCTTGAGATATTGATTTAGGTAACCGACTCACTACATACTGTTGCTATATGAATTGTGTTTGCAATCCATCCTTCTGCTCATTTCATAGTTAATAGTTATGGAAGTATCTTAGCAGTAAAAGATTTCTTTGAAACTAGACACTATCCACAACATATCCCACTCCTCCAACATTATTTTACAAAATTATGTCGCCATCGTGAAATTCCCGCACTCCTATTCCGAGCACAATCGATAATACATCGAAAGCAAAATTATTAGCAGAAACAAAGGTGTAACCTGTGCCCCCACTAAGTCCCATATCACATGTCATACAAGATTCCAATCTCACCCTTTTCCAAAAAACCAAAGAGACCCGTTTTATAATATTTCAGTGAACACAATGACCCTCAGAGGGTTTAAAACTGAGGGCGATGTAACACCTGCTTATATCCGAATCGCCCCTGGGGCGGGCCCCTTATTTTTGCAATAAATTAGAAACCGCATCAGCCGTACACATTCGTACCTGTCTGGCTAAGACCTTTCCAATTATTGGGGTTTGCTTTCAGCAACAATTTGTAGTTGACCAAACCACGGTATGATTTATTTGTGCTCGTAATAGTTTTATTCTGACATCAATATTGGTGTGTCTTTTGCAGAGGATCCGTTTCATTGAAATAAATTTTATGTTTGTCAAGCATAGATTATGTTTCGTATGTAATGAAGATGACTGTTCGAATAACGTTACTTTTTGTATAAATTATTTTGCTGTCATGTTCTTTTGATATAGCAGCATTAATTTTGAATTATATGGCTGAGTTGTTGGTTATTTTATGTTACCTAGAAATAAAATCTCTAGCTTTTAATAATCTAAACTAATATAATAAAGAGGAAAGATTTGTTTGTTTGTAACGATTTAACTCAAAAACTACTCGTTCGATTTAAAAAATCTTTCACGATTAGAAGGCTACATCTATACCGAGTGACATAGGTTATATTATGTAAAAATTTTCGCGAATTTGTTACGATCTAACTCAAAAACTACTAGACCGATTTTAAGAATTCCTTCAACATTAGAAAGCTACATCTTTACCGAGTAACATAGGCTATATTATGTCACAATTTTCGCGGACGAAGTCACGGGCGATGTGTGTGTTAGTTTATTTGATAAAACTGGTGTGAGATCAAAAATTTCATTTAAACTTTCTATTGTTGAGGTTAGCCAACCAACAATAAATCTTGTACGTAATAAAACAGTAAATAAAAGGAGTTAGTCTGGCAGTTGATCTACTCATATCACGCAACAACCACTTGACGGAGCTCAATCATACTTCAACTGAAATAATTCTTACAGAATAGATTCTATAGTTTAAATAAAATACTCACTCTAGAGAACAACACGTGTCGAAAGTTCTGCCGTTCGTAAGTGCCACAGAAATATAAATCATTTACTTGTTTCTAACATAGGCTACTTAATAGAGCGCTTTTATTTTCAATAGTCCCGATACATCTTACAACAAAAATAATACCATTATGAGAGTACCTATCCAACAAACACGCATCAGTTTCTTCACGTGATACACAAGCCCTAAAATCAGAATCGCATCGCACTCGTATCGTAAAGCTAAATGTCCCAAATTGTCAGTCGAAAGTGCCGTGACAAATTGATTGGTTTAATCGCGTTCGCTAGTGACTAACGGACGGAACCCGTGATAATTAAACGAGAAACCTGTATCGGACGTGTCCCGACTCACACTGGATTGCTATAAACAGGAGAGTTGACCGCCTGTGAAATTGTTTTTGACTTTTCCTTAAGACTAAAGAAAGTAGTGCAAAATAGGTAAATTGAAAACGTAGGTGCTTCCATTCGGTTGTAAAGTTTTGTTTTTATTTCTAAAGCTTTTTGGGTAATGCTCGCTGTTTCTACTGGGAGTGGAAACTGGACTCTCTAATGCTTTAAAATTCTTTTATGCGAAGAAAGTTTTGTAATATTTAAACTTAGGACTTTCGGATAAGGGTTCCTTAGACAGAAATAAATGGTCTGTATCTCAGTGGCTTGTTCATTCCTTTCATTTTTATTACTCTTTCTATACACTTGCCGAATTCATGAAATGATCTTTTGGGAGAGTCTATTTTAATAAAATGTATTTGAGTTTGTCTTTTGAGTTCAAGAGCCGAATTAAACAGTATCATTCTTAAACAATCTAATAAAAGAATAGATAGGGACCTATTTAGAAGTGCTTACGCATTCTTGTCACAAGATATCTTATACCAATTTGTTACAAAAATTGTACAGATATTTGCTCTTTATTGTGCCAATTTTTTGGCCAATCAATTTGAAATCTGGAATGCTATTTTCCTGCTTTGCTTTATTTTTTCCTGCTACGATATGGGTCACTACGGAATATTTTCTCGTTTTTTTCCTTTTCATCCCCAAAACGGAGGAGTGTTGTCACGATACGCCTTTCATGTCGGCTCCTATGATCTATACTTACATCATAATAATAATTGTAGAACATTTTCCTCTCTATTAGTAGAGCACATTGCCTACTGAAATTATTTGAAAACGTTTCAGGATAAAATATCATCAAAGTACTTATACATAGCACTTAAAAATACGTAATCGCTAACTACTAATAAGGATTTCAACGGTATTTTATTAAAGAAAGTGGTAGCAGTTCTTAAAAAAAAATGTCGTTCGTAAAAATTTATAAGAAACAAAAAATCTACACTTTTTCTTCTACACGAGTACTTGGAGATATTTCATTCCCATCTCCATGACTGGATTACAAACAAATGCTTTGTTTCCCTCGTCCCGGCCATCAATCGAATGCCGTCTTTTTTGTTTATCTAAATTTAAAATTACATGATTTACCTTAACTCATTTACTTCGAAGGCATTAACATTTTTCATAAAAGTCAGGTTTGCGACAAAACATGATTCAAATTTTGGTCGCTAACTGATTTACATACTGTTCCTGAAATAGATGGAAATAACACATCAGTTGCTAACCTCGCTACGTATTTCATTAGAGTTAACTAAGAGAAATGAATTACTGCGACATTCGTGGGCGTTGGATTGGCAAATTAAAGCCAAAGTGTTTATTCTGCATGTGGCTGTAACCATCTAACCTTGTGTTCTACAGAAACCTGTTCAAACGAAATTGGTTCTTCTCGTGTGTACTAAACTAGGGGTTGTTTGACAGACAATGTAAGTAGGTATAAGCAATATTTACATTCATAATACCCCTTCTGTACAACCCTCTTAACTCTTCCAACACAATGGCGCAGAAATTCTAATCAATGCATTACAAACAGGCACATCGGAGCCAAGTCACCCTACTAGGGACACCACTGCCAAGATAAAAAGCCCGAGATTAAGTTATCGTTGCGTAGCAGCCCGAGGCGGCCACCATATCCCAATACTGTTTGATGACGGCCCTACGAGTTATTTGCGAGGAGATTCTGGGTGATTTTGAATTTTACTACACTTCTACATAGAGATTATGTAGTCGAGTTCCAATATGAGGCGTAAACGAGATGATAAAATCGTTAAAAGAAGGTATAGCGTTTTCTTTGTTAGGAGTTTGTTTGATCAACATTCTATTCACTATAAATTCGCGCTAGACAAAGAATGCATAGCAGTAGTACCTACTACATTTTTTTATTTCTTTTGTGTTTACCGCGTGCTTTCCGATCGATCAATTTCAATCCTCGAGACATACGTGAGAATCATCCGATCATTACGTTTTTCTTTAGTTCTCAGATCATTACTGTAATTAAATTCATTAGCCAGACCAAGTATAAAAGTACAAGAGCAATTAAATTTCAATTTACTACCACATTTCTGAGAGCAGAAATCAATTAACAAAGTCTAACAGATTTCAGTTTTGATGTATTTGTTAATCGAACAAATCAACCTCATGTTTTACAAGGTCGAAAGATAAATAACATCTTACCAAATTAATTTTATGGTGAAATGTGAAATTTTCACATAATAATTCGTTGGAAAAACAATAACAATGTATACAACATGGCGAACGCAAGAAAACATTTGACGAGAACGATACTGGTGCTTACGAGTAAATGGCGTGTTTCCATTCTTCCTGACTGCGACGACGAAATTATTTTTTTTTAACGATATTTTCATTGTTGTGCTTCTTACGATTGTTTTAGTTTAAATTTTAAAAGTAAAACAATCTTACTTAATCTTACAAACAAAGAAATACGCTTAGTAGAATACCTATAGATGACATCCACAAACGTTAATACTATCTATTGTAATATTTGAAAACTGTTCCATGACGGTTTTAGGTATATAACGAAATCATATTTCCTCTTCTACCTCAATAATCCATTGTAAAACCACTCTTACCACAACAATATTTACACTCACCTCATTCCCTAGCATCTTATCTTCCAAAAACCATAACCAAAAAAAAAACTGATAGTATATCTTCCATTGTACCCCATACAATACTTATAGTTATACCCAATCATCCATGAGAATCTTCCATAGTAATAAAGATATCGTATATCAACGGAACCGCGACACTGTGTGCGTAGGTGTCTGAACTAATATCGGGGCAGGACGGACCGGGACGGACCGGTTGCTTGTCTATCGTGATAATTAAAACCAACTCTTGCTACAATTGCTTTTATTTTAAACCAAAGAGTACAGTTCTAGAAGTTTACACTTCACAGTAGTGCGTCCGTTCCCAGAATGCCAGAATCAACATGGCCGACATCTCTTTTAAATAATTGTATTAAAGAAACTAAATACAATAGAACTTACTGAAATAATTAAAATATAACATGATAAATAGTCTAATGAATTAACAATAATTAAACGAGTCACATTTCTTAATAATAGGATTGTTGATGCAAAAATAATGAACAGGTCATTTGACATACTTTTCAATCTAATTATTCATTTAAATCCAAAATAAATCAGAGTTAGTTTCATTAATTTAAATTACAAATAAAAAATAAGTCTAATTCAATATAATTATGTATTTTCTAACAGTCGGCCATCCTGAATTTATTTTTGCCTGACCTCAGGCAATTATTTACTATTATTACAAAAAAAATACTTATTTTCTAAGACTGCATTAAAATAATATGGAAAACCTTTAGCCAACAAAAGATAATAATTGTTAAAAAAATAAAGTAGGTACAAGTATAAAATAAAGTAGTCACATAATTAATTAGTGTTACAATCTTGAAAAGAAAGAATAAATGAAAATATTTTACATAAATATTTTTTTTTTGTGCCTTCGGCCATCCTTATAATGAATATTGAATGACCTCATTCAATTGCTTAGTGTTTATAAATTAATCACTTTTACTTTTAAACTAACACAGACACACACTCAACACTTTTCACATTTTGTCAGGTACAGATTCTTCCGCGTCACAGGGTGTATCTTTTCTCGTAATGGACTACACTACCGCGTACACACACAGGGTGTATCGGCCTTGTAGCTGATGTATATATCACGGTGTACACACACAGGGTGTAACCGCCTTATATTGATCTACATTACCGCGTACACGCACAGGGTGTATCGGCCTTGTAGCTGATGTATATATCACGGTGTACACACACAGGGTGTAACCGCCTCATAGCGATCTACATTACCGCGTACACACACAGGGTGTATCGGCCTTGTAGCTGATGTATATATCACGGTGTACACACACAGGGTGTAACCGCCTTACAGTGATCTACATTACCGCGTACACACACAGGGTGTATCGGTCTTATTTAACACACCAGTTACCGCGTACACTCGTCCAGTGTATCGGCCTTCTGGGCAATCTTAACGTGGTGGTTAGGTAGGCAACAGTGATTGCCCCGCTCATCAGTCCACAGGCATGTGTGATTGTACCATGTTTCCAATCTCGGTCCGCTTATCATTAATTACAGTTAGAGTCCTGTTTACTAACAAGTAGGTATTGTTATAAATACAGATATTTCATATAATTACGTATATAACGAATGCGTAAGTATAGAACAAAATCAAAATAACAAAGGAAAACAAACTATAACAATTATGAAATGTCATCATTCGGCAGCCGATTCATCTTCAACATCCTCACCTTCGTCATCGGAACTACCAATGGACCCTAATCGTATCCAAGGCTTCATTTTGTCAACTGAATAAACATTTTTATATTTCCTACTTGAAAATCCATCAACACTAGAAACTTCATAACGGTCATTACCCAACACAGCAGACACTCTATACGGACCGCTATAAGGAGGGACGAGTTTATTACTAGTACCGACATTACGAACGTTTTTCAACACCATTACTAGATCTCCTACCTTATATACATGTGCAGCGCATCGCTTCTTGTCAAACCGAGCTTTCATCGACTCCTGTTCCTTCCCAATATGGGAAGCTACTTCATTGCGGGTCTCATTTATATCTTTATCTACATCCAAATCAGTTGAAACTTCATGCAGATGACTCTCAGCAATGTTAACAGTACGCTTACCAAATACGACCTCGGCCGGTGTTTTACCAATGCCCTTGTTTAGTGTGTTATTTAAGCTCCATTGTACTTTATTAAGTTCCGTATCCCAATTACGATCGTCTTGGTCAAAATTTAGAGCGGTTAGAGAGCTTAGAATCGAACGGTTATACCGCTCGATTTGTCCATTTGCCCGAGGAGTGGCAACCGAATTTTTGACATGCTTAATTTGACGTGAGTCAATAAAACGCTTAAATTCATCCGAAGTAAAACTAGTTCCCCTGTCGGAAACTATGACTTTTGGACAACCAAATAATCCTATAAATTCTCTCAAAACCTGTATCGAAGTTTTACTTTTAGTATTTCTGACAGCCCGTAGTATTATAAATTTGGTGAATGCATCAACTATTCCTAATACATAAGTATTCCCGCTCTTGCTGCGTACAAATGGACCTAAATGATCGATATGGATACATTCGAAAGGCGTGGTAGGCTTCGGTATCGGATGTAACATCCCCTGTTTCCTACCGGAAGGCTCTTTAGCGTAGGCACATTGGATACATGCCCGTACATATTTCCTCACAAATCGTGCCATGCCCGGGAACCAGTAGTCTCGCCGCATTTTATCTAAGGTCTTTTCGAAAGAAAAGTGACCGCTTTCGTCATGGCAAAGAAGGCAAATCTTCCATCGGGCGTCACGTGGTACTGCCCATTTTAAATCATCCCCAACCTTTCGGTATATTTTGCCATCTTTAAGGGAATAATTATTTAGTATATCTTTTGCCTCCAAACAATTCTTATCCAAGATGCATTTGATAAGTTTTAATTTGGGATCAGATAATTGTACTGAAATCAGAGTTTGAGCGTCTGAATTAATGCTAAACACATTAATCTCTATTTTATCATCTTCAATGCGTGGTAAGGGATTGCGACTTAAAGCGTCCGCGTGTTGAAGATGAGCTCCGGGTCTATATTCAACGGTGAAATCAAAGTCTTGGACAAGGAGCCACCATCTGGCTATTCGCGGTATAAGATCGCGTTTCGTTAAGGCAGTCCTTAGCGCATTACAATCCGTCACCACTTTAAATTGGATACCGAGCAGGTAAACACGGAAACGGTTAAGGGACATTACAACAGCAAGCGTCTCCAACTCATATGAGTGGAGGTGCTGCTCTTCGGGAGAAGTCTGTCTACTGTAGAAGGCGACAGCCTGAAGAGGACAGTTTTCATTTTCCCTTTGTAACAAAACCCCGCCTATACCCAGTTGGCTGGCATCGGTATGCAGCTCCGTGAGGTGATTAGGATTGTATATACTAAGAACCGGTCTTGAAGTCAGGGATTCTTTAATTTGCGCAAATGCATTAACTTGTTCCTCACCCCATCTCCAAGGTGTGTTAGCTCTCGTCAAGGTTGTAAGGGGTCTAGCTATAGTCGCAAAATTACGAATAAACTTTCGAAAAAAACTAGCCAGGCCTATGAACTGGCGGATTTCGTGCGGATTTTGAGGCGGCGGAAAAGCCAACACAGCATTTGTTTTACGAGAACCAGGCCTAATTCCATCTGACGATATCTCGAACCCTAAATATTCGATTGTTTTTCGAAAAAAGTTACATTTCTGTAAGTTAAGCGATAAATTAGCCTCCCGCACCATATCAAGTACTTGTTTTAATTTGTCGATTCCTTCATCAATCGACTTTGACCCTATAACTATATCATCCATGTACGCAAGAACGCCTGGTATTTTGTATTTGCTTAGCAACGAATGGACCATCCTTTGAAACACTGCTGGGGCGCTTGTTAGACCAAACGGCATACGATTATATTCGTAGTGGCCGTCTGGAGTAACAAACGCCGTATAATGTTTGGAATCTTCTGACATAGGTATTTGGTGATAGCCCTGCGTCAGATCTAGTGTGCTAAAATATTTTTGTCCCTGAAGTTGATCTATCTGGTCGTCGATTAATGGCATAGGGTATTTGTCCTTAACCGTCTTCCGGTTAAGTGCCCGGTAATCGACGCACAGACGTAGTTCGCCATTTTTTTTTGGTACTAATATTATCGGGCTGGCATATTCCGATTTAGATTCCCGAATGATGTCACTAACCAGAAGTTCGTTTATAATTTGTCCAACCTTCTCTCGTTCTGCCAGAGATAACCTATAGGGTCGGTATGTTACAGGAGAAGTGTCATGTAAGGTTATTTTCATTTCTACTACAGACGTTTTTCCTAGCTCAATGGCTGAGGACGCGAAGCAGTCTCGATAATTATTTAAAATATCTATCAATTTATCTGTAGCCCCTTTGACTAAATCTGCATCAACATTTAAGTCATCAAATTTAATTGATTTAACATCAGTAGAGACGCGCCGGACGTTCATAACGTAACTGTTTTGAATATCATCAGGGAATATTTCATTAGGTATACCTATGCCCCTGGTTAAAATTTGATCCTCAGCGAAAAATATTTCTTTACCGTTGAGGGGAATCAAAACTACGTGCCCAATACCTTTGGTAATAGGATATAGTCCAGGCAGGATTAAATATTCCAAACCTTTGTTCATCCTTAGGTCAGACGTTATGCTTACGAAACCAGTAAAATCAGAGCTACTACTCACCTCAACAGAACAAATTTGATTAACTGTATTTCTTTTTTTAATCTTAAGGACAATAACATTGGACTTGTTTGATGTAACTTGATAAAGAATTAATTCTTTGTCTGATTTAAATACTCTTACTGAAGGGTGTTCTGTTAGTGACTGTCCTATCAATATGTCGGTGGGCAAATAAGAAGCAGGAACAACGAATGCTGATAATTGCAATGCCACGAAGTCTATTTTTATGCCGATATCTACTCTACCATTAGGAATAATTGCACTATTTCCAAAACCTCTAAGGGTCGGTAAATTATCAGTATTTAAACTTAATTGTAAAGTTTTACAAATGTCATCACTAACAAGAGTGCATTCACTCCCAAAATCTATATATCCGGTTACTCTATTACCGTTTGCATGTATTTGTTTAAAATACTTTTCATTGCTGCCTACAGTCTCATCAATATTCATGACTTGCTTAGAGGTAAGTTTAGTATCATTACCTGTTGTGTTGGTAGCATTTGTATTATTAATATTAGATTTGTCACCTAAATAAACCCTACAATTGGATTCTAAATGACCATGACGTTTGCATTTGTTACATTTAAGAATCTCTTTGGTGCAATTTGCTACAGTATGACCTACTTCTCTACAATTATAGCACGTAACGGATTGAGGTATTCTTCGATTCGTTGAGAAATCATTAGAACCTTTAGATTTATTTTCTTGGGTCTCAGGATTTTTTCGTGAATTATCAATGTAATTGCGCTCTCTAATGTTATGTTGTGAAATATTGCGAAAATAATTCAATACTTGGTCAGGATCATTATATTGAGCCCCTTGAATATTCATCCTAATATGATTGTCATAAACCCCATGGCTTAAACAGTCCACTGCCTGCCGACCTCTTAGTTGACATCGATTTATCAACATAATTTTGTCATAAAAATATTCTACCAAGGTTTCGTTACGCCGACTTTTCCGATTTAGCATCTCAACTAAGAGGTCGGCGTAGTTCTGATCACTTGGAAATGTTGTTAAAAGTTTTTGTTGCCATTCACTCCAAGTGAACTTGACAGTAGTAAGACCATCATACCACTTTTTTGCTAACCCGGTTAGTTTTGGTAATGCATAAAAGATGGTTTGCTGTTCTGTCCATCCATAAATTTCAGCGGATTCGTTAATTTTAGCAAGCCAATCGTTAATAGTTTGGCTCTTTGATGTCGGGTCAAACTCGGTAATAACATTCTGCGAGCCTTGCACATGAGTAGAATTATTGCTACGAACGTTAGTTCCACCTTGTAATGCACTTATTAGTTGATTAAGGATGTTTTCTGAGCTTCTTTTTGTATTACTATATCGAGAATGTGTTTCTAATCGCTTGTCTGAAGACTCGCCCGAAGCCCGACTTCTGGATCTATCTCGATTATGCCGACGTCGTAGAACAGAACGCGATTTCATATGACGTTGCGGCGACGGTGAGTTTACACGAGCCCTATGGCTAACATGCCGCGAGCGAAAACGATAACTGCGAACATTATCGCGCTCATCGCTAGAAGAGACAGAACGCGAACGACGACGTCTTGGCGGGGGAGAATCTATACGGGTTCTTTGACTGGACTTACTTTGTCGTGAGTAAGACCGACCACGATGATGTCTCACTGACCGGCGGCGGCGGTGACGTTTGCGATTTTTAAAATAACGATACGATTTACTAGAACGCGAAGAGGAACTATCACTGGTGGAACTACGATGTCTTTTACGACTCAGTCGCGTTGATCTAGTCTGGTTCCTAATGCTAGTTTGTTTCGTACAGGGCATAGGGCCCTCTGGCGTGTAACCACGTTCTTCCATTATATGCTCAAATAAATAACGAATATAAAAGTACTTGAATTGAAAATAAAGATAATTACTTATATATCTTTAATACATCTAAATAGATTTGTAAGATCCACCTGCAATTAAAAACGAACCGAGAAAATGGAAAAGAAACAATCACAACAATATCTGAAAAAGAACACATACCTTTGTTGACATCTTTATAGTAATGATTCAGATCTAACTGTTAAACACAGAAAATATTTAGTGTCTAGTAGGTGCACTAAATACTACATCTTCATGGCATGAAAACTTCGTAAACCAGCGTACGTTAAGAATAAAAGTAATAAATTCGCCTACCGTTGTACTACAACAATACCTTCGTTTAATATTTCCTTGATTTAAATGCATGTTTAATATGATATTTCAACACAGATTCACATTTCAAATAACAACTATGTTTTGTCAGTTAAAACATTTATCGCCAGTGAACCTACATTGTAAATAACAAAAATCACTTACCAAATTCTGCCTGTTAACTATACGTTACCACAAGTAGCCGGAGGTAAATTTCATCCACCACTTCTGAATTGATAATTAAAACCAACTCTTGCTACAATTGCTTTTATTTTAAACCAAAGAGTACAGTTCTAGAAGTTTACACTTCACAGTAGTGCGTCCGTTCCCAGAATGCCAGAATCAACATGGCCGACATCTCTTTTAAATAATTGTATTAAAGAAACTAAATACAATAGAACTTACTGAAATAATTAAAATATAACATGATAAATAGTCTAATGAATTAACAATAATTAAACGAGTCACATTTCTTAATAATAGGATTGTTGATGCAAAAATAATGAACAGGTCATTTGACATACTTTTCAATCTAATTATTCATTTAAATCCAAAATAAATCAGAGTTAGTTTCATTAATTTAAATTACAAATAAAAAATAAGTCTAATTCAATATAATTATGTATTTTCTAACAATCGAGACCCGATCTCGTGGAGATCGGGTCTCGCCATAGAATAGGAAGTGTACAGAAGTGAAAAACCGTAATTGGTGGACGTTGCGACTCGCGTAGTGTGCAGACACTGTTGATATCGGTTTTGTGTACGAGTTCACAGTTTTTGCAATAACTATTTATGTCTGTATCTCTATGTCTTTCTCTGCAATGCTTTTTAAATGCCTGCAATTCGGAGACATTCGGTACGCCTAATATATCCCTATACCTCAAAATCATCCTCAGCTGCCAGTCTATTTTGTCTGATCAGCTCTCGACTCTCATACACTAGTCTAATATATAGTCCGATTATAACTCTGCCAGTCGCAAGCGGCACACTCTATGTAAGAATAAACAAAAATTCTCAATTATCTGGAATTGCGAGCGCAGGCTAGTCATGAATGGGACAGTCAGGAGTATGTGATCAAGATCATATTAGTCGCATCGCATCGACTTACAAACAAAAGTATAAGAGTTTCGCCTCTACACGGTTTTCTTAATCTGTGAAATTATTAAGAATCTACTATGGATCAGATGAATTTGTCGACCAGCTCAGAGCAACCATGTTTTTTCACCGCTTTTATTAGATACTGTGAAATTAGAATGGAATTTCATTTCAAATGATTCAGCGTTGTTCTACAAAACAACGCTGAATCATTTGTGTTTTTTTGTGAATCGTTTGTGTTTTTTTTGTCATTGTGTGGGAATATGGCATTGCTGAACAGTGAAGTTATAATAGAACTGTTGTGTTTAATAAACACTACTGAGTTTATTAATGTTTCGTTGAATAAGGTCAGACTAGTTTGTAAAACGTTGTTTCCCGATGTCCCCAACCAGCTTGTCTACTAGTGGTGGACAGTGACACAACGTTTTTAAATATAGCTCTGTTCTACCAGATGGTAGACAGAGACACAACCTTTTATTTTTGGCCCTTATGCACCACCGGTGGACAGAGGAGCTCGTGGCTAAATAATAACAGCAGCTTGGATCAATCTTCAGGCTAAGCCCCGCGTGCCTAGGTTGCTACAGACCAAACTAGGCACGCGCGGCTCTTTAATCCTTTGAACGCGGCTGTCATTTATAGATCTTTGCCAGTTGTTACAGCTTAGTCAGGGGCCCGAAAGTCTGACAACCAGTCTTACCAAGGGGTATCGTATTACCCAGTACTAATTGGGTTGTCTATGTGGAATACTAGTATTCAGCTGCTTGCGGTTAGACTAAAAACCGAGCCAAGAATAGTTGGGAAAAGGCTAAGCAGATGATGCACCGCTGGTGCACAGCGACACAAATTTTGGGGAAAAAAATTAAAAGGCTGTGTCTTGTGTGACAGAATTATTTGTAAAAATAGTGTCACTATCCACCAGTGGAAGATGGAATCAGGAATCATCGGTTGTTGTCAAATGGCTTGAATCTTCCACTTTGTCCTTAGAGCGTTATTACTCTACTAAATTATCTTTAATCACCTTTCACTCTTTTACCCTCATTAATAGTATTCATCATCAGCCTAAAATGTACCCACTACTGGGACACAGGCCTCCTCTCAATGATAGGGAATGGGCTGTTATCCAACACGCGGGCCCAGTGCGGGTTGGTAGATGTCACATGTCTTCGAATTTTTAGTCCTAGGACATGCCACATGAGCAGCGGTGATGAAATAAATTACACAAAGTAATGCCTGGGGTGGAACCCACGACTTACTGCTCGTAAGTCGGGGCTGCCACCACTGGGCCACCGCTGCTCTCCTGTATTAATATTATTAGTATTTACTTATTCTAGCAATGTCATACTGAAGTCTATCGAAGGGTAAAGCTATCACTCCATTTAATTAATGAATACTAAGAAGTAGTTTTAGTTCAATTAATTTTGAGGCATGTTCGAATATTAAACGTGTTATTTGTGTTCTAAAGTTTCCAATAGCTCTTGAACACATATTTCTTAAACGTTTTTCATTTGAACTCCAAAAAGCCAAGATATTTATTATATTTGAACTAACAACTTGAATTTTGTAGGTCGGGAATTACTTTTAAGCAATTTTTCTCCTGCTCGGTATAACTGAAGCCTTGTTAGCAAAAGTTTTAGTTCTAACACTTCCTACGTACTCAGGTCAAGTAGAGGAACGATTGGAGTTCTATGTGGTTCTTACACAACGTATCATCATGCACGTAATTTCCGAAGGGATAGACAGAAGTGTTCATGTAGTACACCGTCAATTTTCCGAATATGTGTAAGAGCGTTTACGCCTTACCACATTTCATACAAACTTTGAAGACGTCATTTTCCGAAATGATTGAACCAACTTTAATTAAACGTACGCATAAGCGGGATACATAGGTCTAAAAAGTTACTAAATTACATTTTCGAAAAATAGTGTTGAAACTAAATTAGACCGATTATAAATAATTTTTAGAAACAGAAATTACCAATTTATTTTTAAAAGTTATTTCGAAAATCTTTTTAAGTAACTTTCTAGACCTATGTATCCTGCTTATGCGTTTTAACTTTCATTAAAATCGATTCAGTCATTTAGGAAAATAAGGAATTGAAAGTTTGTATGAAATGCCGTAAGGTGTAAACGCTCTTAAGTCCCACTTAATAGCACACGAGTCTATTGCCGTCAACCGAGCCCAAATATATAGATTTCAAGCTGCTGCTGAGAAATAAAATTCATAACACAACATCACGCCTTTAAACCCCGAAGGGTACGGCAGTGGTGTACCTAATAGCACACCCACTTTCTGCCAGTTATGTGTAATAGAGGGCGAGCCTATTGCCATCAACCGGACACAAATCCAGACTCCGTGGTGCTACTGAGAAATTCCTGATGGAAAAATCCAATAACACTTTGCTCGACCTGGAAACCGAACCCGGACCTCATGCCCAGCATTCGCGCTTTGAGCCACTAGAACAATGAGACAGTTGCAAGCTGAGAAATTCATGTTCGAAAAACCTAATAACACTTTGCCTGATCAGGAGATCAAACCTAGGACCACTTCCAGCAGTAACACTAGCGCAGTTCCGGCTACTAGACCAAGGAGGTAGTTCAAACTATTTCTTATTAACGATGAAAGGCTAACCGCTATAAGCTTTGGACCAATTACTCTTGCGATGTAAGGGAGGTATACCTTGCCCTACTTTTTGGCGGGATCCTGTGAGGCTTACAAACGTGACATTTGTATTACACTTGTAACCTTCCGTGGCTTCGTTCGCTTGGCTGTAATCTTCCTTTTTGCAATCTTGTCACCGTACCTACATTACTTGTGAATAAAGCTTATGAAACAAGATCTTGTTTAGGATGTTATGCCTAACAAAACGTTGTTATGAAAGTTCAATGATGAAAATCTTGCTGGAGCCTACAGAATTCTCACTTCAAAGAGGTATTATAATAGCAATAAGACAGTAGTGAAGCAGTATAGTTTTAAGAGTGGTGGATAAAGAATTATTTTAAGAATTCATTTATTTACTAGCTGTGCCCGCGACTTCGTCCGCGTGAAATTTATCAAAAAAGTTATTTAGTTTATTTTTTTCGTTTTGTATTTGTTTATAATAATTTTAGATTTTTTTCCAAAATATAATATCAGCTATAATAAATATATAATATCAGCTATCTGTCATCGGTCCAGCCGTTCCAGAGATTAGCCGGAACAGACGGACAAAAATTGGAAAAAAAAATATTTTGGTATATGTACCGCATACATTCATATGCATGTACCTAGTAAAAAGCGGTTATTTTAATATTACAAACAGGTACTTTAATTTTATTTAGTTGTACAGAAATAGTACACCCACATGTCACCATTTATCTTTAAGTCCCATGTAATAGGGGGCGAGCCTATTGCCATCAACCGGGACAAAAAGTGTACCTACAACCATATTACCAGTGTATTAAAAAAACCACTCGAATTTCAATCTTCAACAATATCTACCACCAGTAAAGACTGATCTATATGTACATTCCATTAGATAAGACAACGCTCAGCTCTCCCAACCCATCGAGAACAGGTAATCAACTCTTAAAGGCCTCACCAGAACAATTTAGCTTCCTAGCGCCCACACCAATGTCTTATATACGAGGGAACAAGACCTAATGGGGAGGACGTGACTCAACGCGCCACTTGCCCGTGAAGAAGGATTTCAAGTTGTTGATTATTTTATATTTATTCTCCCGAATGTTGAGTATTTTGCGGTTCAAGAGGGGTAGGGATAAATGTTTTCTTAAATATTGGATGAACAATGGCTTTGCGTAATTTTTCATCAAGGAATTTTTTCGTTACTTAGCCTTAAAAAAAGGTTTATGAAAAATCTTGTACAACACCTACAGTAAATCTTCCAAAGGACCTCCTTTTAAGTAAAAGATAAACCAAAAAAAAAAAAAAAAGATATACCAAGTCTTATAATCCGTAAATTGTTGCACTAACATTATAATGTTTTCAACTTGTTTTTTGTTGCCATTATCATATTCATCAACATTGTAATAATTAATTTTCTATCGACATAATTTAGCAAGCTTTTCTGCAAATATAGGTGAGGCGTAATTTTTTTAGTATTCTTTTTAGCAAACCCTTTACCCCAATCATAGGTGTGCATAAAAAATTAGTAGTCCGCCATCTTTGGGACTCCGCCATATTGGATTAAGAATGACATCACTTAGATATCCATAAAGGGTGTAAAACACCTCTTAACGAAGCCGAAAGGCACTGGTTCTCTCCGTCATTGCGATATTTTTTTTGTTCTTCACCATACCTGGGAACCTTCTAGTTACGGAGATATTAGGGGTCAAAGTTCCAACTTTTTGATAAGTATTTTTTTAAATACAAGTTTTAATGTAAGATTTTTACTTTAAACACCTCCACGACCCCCGTACTATTCAATCCGTCCATCAGCACAATGTTTTGAGTGCGTTACATTGAGTTCTACCACAAAACATGATTTTACACCACCCAAAAAAAAGTCGTTTCCCAGCAATAATTTTTGCGTAAAGTTACTTAGTTTCATGTACAGAATGCTTGGTTGACGGCTTCGTGATGAGGTGATTTACACCCCGTATAATGTCATCCAAACTAAACGTGTTTGTAAAATTTCAGCTCAATCGGTTAGGGATGACTGTTTTAAAATTCAGTTGCAAGATATGTCCAAATAAATAAAAAAACATTGCAAATTATATAAACGCAGTTGAATATTTCAAGCTATTTTTGCTTCCGTCATAAATCTCGGCCCAAACTAGACTATTACAGAGCCTAGATTTAAAACTTATAGATAAGCTGGCGACCCGAAACCTAAGAGACGACCACACTTTGCTTTAGCCGTTAATCTTCTCCCAAAGTAAACTTTTGTAGGCTAAGACAGCGTAGGTCAACAAACTCCTGGGCGAAGTTTGCATAATCGGGAGAATTGGTTATTAGTGATATAATTCCTACTAAGAACTTGAAAAAGAAGTGTTGCAATTGAAGATAGATGGATAGAATAATTAGAAAATAAAATATTTTTGATTATGTACAGTCTGCAAAGAAGATAAGTAACCAGATTATGACACTAGTAGTATGAGAATCTGGTTAATTATCTCCTTTGCAGACTGTACCAACACCATACAAATTACACACACACACTCGTGACAGCATTACATTACAGCATGCCTGAGATATATTTTTCGACGGCATGTAAAGCCAACTCAAAGGCCCATGGGCGGCCAGCATGGCCATGGGCGGTTCTGAAACCAGGCGCAACTAAATATTTATTTGCGTCACATTTTCCCCGTTTTCGCAACATTTTTCATTGCTGTTCCCCTCCCATTGTTCGTAGCGTGATGATATATAGCCTATAGCCTTCCTCGATAAATGGGCTATCTAACACTGGAAGAATTTTTCAAATCGGACCAGTAGTTTCGGAGCCTATTCAATGCAAACAAACAAACATACAAACAAACAAACAATCAAAAAACAAACAATCAAATCTTTCCTCTTTATAAAATTAGTTTAGATATAGGACTCAGAATGTGGGATGACACTTACAATGGGCCGTATTATCGCTTAAAACGATATTTTCAAGACAACCTTTTTATTAAAGTGTATGTAAAGGATTGTAGTAGTAAGTGCCGTTCTGTGTTTTCTGTCATGGAAAAAAGTTTGAGTGAGTACGCGTATGTAGAACCTGAAAATGAAGTCTTACAAGATTGCGTGTTGTCTGTGTCAAAGAGGTAACGTTCGATTTTAAGATTAACGATAGAGCCATAATCATCAAATTGGTTACTTGTGACTTCACATCGACATCGTGATCTATTTAAATATGTTATAGAGATATAAGCTTACCTAAATATAATGCTTGGATGTCACATTTCAACGGTTTGGTTGATTGGTTCTAGAAGAAGCCTGTTTCATCACCATGTTCTCCTTTACCGTTATCACCATAGCCCCAACAAGGGCAAGAAAGTGATGATGATGGATGATCCTACTTGGGATAACCGCAATACGTTTTCTTCTTCCATTCTCCCCATCAGACGTCATGTCATAATTTCTCCATTATCAGCATGCCTAATAGCGAAAAGGTAATTTACAAACTTCGTCTAAAGATCATCTCTAATATCCAAGTTATATTTTATTTACTTACGTCCATAAGTATACCCTGCAGCGCTTCTGCGAAATATATCATGTCCATGTCCTCTTGCATTTTTAAACTCTCTAATAGAATACGTGCTAGAAATTCAAACCCTACATAGCTTTGCTAAGTAAACTTCCCTGCACTAAAACAATGCTAACAGCTTAGGATCTGCTGTCAGAATCCACATAGCTTTAGGAACAATGGTGGCAGTCGGTGTAATCCTTTGACTGGAGTTTGTGACGCGTTTACGATGTGAGAACAACGGTCGCTATTTGATGTGGAAGATTGGTTTGGGGAAGAGATGATTGCAGTTTTCTGGTATATGTTAGTGTGCCAGTGGGGTGTTGGTGCAATTAGACAACTAGAAAAGTAACAATTTTTTTTAACGTTGTTCCACTTTTGGAATAACTCCTGTATCGTGGATGCGTTTACAAACATTTAAACTCACATTCACAAACGTCCACAAAAAACATCACATACGCAAATATAGACGGTCTGTGTGCGAAAGATGATATGGATGGAAAAAAAGTAGGTGACTGCTGAGATTGAGATGAGGAATAACAAAGAACTATGGAAGAAGAAAGCATGCTGCGCCGGCCCCAAACCACTTAGCTGATGGAAATAAAAGTGACAAAATTTATAGGCGGCACGCACATGCAGCAATATCGACTAGTATAATGATAATGATGATGGATGAACGTAAATGTGTCCTTGTGTTTTATGTTTGAATCCCAAAGACACACAAAAATTAAAACGTAATATTGCTGGCCATTTTCAAAGTGATACCCAGAATAACGAATTAAAAACTCAAATAAAAATAAAGCTACCATTAAGAACCTTCATGCAGTGTAAAAATACTACGAAATTTTTCATGAATTTAAACAATACAATTTTCAGCCCTGACCTATACAGGAATGGACTTTATGAGCATGTAAAATGTCATTGGGTAAATGTCTAGCGTATCATTGATATTTTTGACATTTGCGTAGCACGGCCTCAAGTCTTCATTTTATATTTTCCATGTGATTTTATATGTTACAATTTTTAACTTTTTAATTTATTTATTTGCTTCAGACACAACGATCCATAATTTAGTTAGTAAGTATACTTACAAATAATGTTAATATAAAATCAAAAACAAAAATGTTAATATGAATTGAGACAAATACACACCACACAATGCTACTATAACTAAGTTGTACACAAATTAAATTAATACAATTTTTTTCGTCAAATACAAGAATCATGGTTTGTATAATGTTCTATTCATGTATCTACTCATACTCACATTTTGCTACAAACTGGATATTCAATACCCCTTTTCTTCACGGAATGCCCTCTTTTCAGTATTTAGGCCAAACCCGCCGAAAAGCCTCTAGTCATTACTTTGACGGCACTACTGCGACCGGCCTAAAGTTTGTTTCGGCAGCTATTAGAATTTAACACAATCATAACTGCCAGCTAGTTGGCTTCTATGGCACATTTCGAATGTAGCTTGCAGTTTGAGTGCGTCTTAGTGGTTTAGTTGTTGCAAAGTACCATTTAGAGTTTTAACATTCAATAGGCTCACAAAAATCATTTATTTGCAGTAGGTATTGGTATTGGTTTTAAAGTCTGTTGTCAGTTCCTAATACATAGTCACATATAGATATGAGATAGACATGTAAAAGTTTACAATATATGTATTTTTGTATAAAATACATATTTATGTCTTTAAATGCCTCATGCATCTTATTTTAAGAATTATCAACCGAGTTTAGATATCAACAAAATATCAAATTTGTCTGTGGCGTCTCTGCTCTCCGGTGGATTATTCAGAGTTGTAAACTACTAAACATCTCTGCCTAAATGCAACACTAACATTTCGCTAGTTATGTTTGCCAGTCATATTAATAGCTCTTCAATTACCACTTTTTCATTGTCAGTTTTCTATCAAATCAAATCAAATCATTTATTTCAAATAAGCCAGATTCAGGCACTTTTGAATGGTCGAACAACAATAAAAATTAAGCTACAGTCCCAGTCACAAGACATAATAACTGTGAAAGTACTGTAGTTGCCCATTCCAAAGCGTAGATCTCTATGGAGAAGAATGGGCAAGAAACTCCATGGACACTCTTTTAAATCAGAAACTTGTTACAAAAACCTTGGTTACATCATTCATGTTGAGATGGTACATTATGTGAGAACGATGTAGCAAGACTTCACGTTAAAAGTGTCCACAGCAAAAACAAAAAAAAACAATGAAAAGATAAAATAATTAGTTCGAAATAAGCCGTGGCAGCTAAGAGACGACCAGGCACAACTGACAGCGCCCGTTCACGAACATGACGCATGGATCAGCCATCATTCAACTCAACCATTTTGAAGGGAACTAAATGACCCGACACACACGCCGCCATCAGCGTGACATTTGAGTGAGCATGACATACTCTCAACCGCCAGGGCACATTCAAGTCAATAAAAGACGTAGGTTTCCAGTAAATGATAGCTCATAGGACTCACACAATATGGGCTATGCGATTATATAATACTAAATTAATTGAATTTATACAATTCAAAGATAGTTGTACAATCTTCAGCAGCTCCAACAATACTATTTAATGCTATCAATTTATGCGAACCTGTCCTTGTGGAGCAGGACCGGCATGGAGCCAAGCATTATTATCAGCGATATAATCGTCCAATTTGTAATAAGCCTGCTTACAAAGTGTGCGTTTAGTGCATGTTTTAAATTTCGTCTCACTCAGTTCAAGAATACTCTGTGGAATTTTATTATAGCATCTTAAACAGTACCCCATGAAAGATGAGTCAACTTTAGCGAGTCTGAAGCCTGCCTGAACTAATTGGTCTCTATTTCTAGTATTGTAATTGTGTCTGTCACCATTGAAAAAATCTGCATCTTTTGCTAAAAAGATGCAGATTTTTTCTTACGTACATTATGTTTTCGTAAATGTATTGGCAATTTACCGTCATGATGTTAATGTCCTTAAACAGTTCCCTTAGAGAATCGCGCCTACGGAGATTATATATGGCCCTGATGGCTCTTTTTTGCAAAATAAAAATAGACTCTTATTTGTACTAAAAGCATCACTAACTACATTATATACATTAACATTAAAAACATCATCCTCATCATCATTCTTTTGCCCTTATCCCAATTTCTTTTGGGGTCGATGGTTTTAAAATTAAAAACAATAGATCATTATTGATTCCAAAGTTCGCCTTACTATTTCACTTACATAGTTTTTGTCTCACGCCACTCAAACAACAACCACTCCACATCTTTATTCATAACCAACACCACTAACAGTTTAACAATCCAAGCACTCGATAATCCAATACTCTTCGAAAATACCAACAATATCATTTACATCGCTACACACGGCAACAATGGCTTCAATTGCCGTCGTCCGGCGATCACCGTCGATATCTGCGAGAGCATCTGCATAACAAAATCTCGTTGAATCCCTGTTACCCTTGGGTATACGGTAATGGTAACATTTCGATATACAAAGTCTGACATCTATGATGCATTTGCATTTTGTACGGTTAGTCGATTTATTGGAATTGTGTCTTCGATGTTGGATGGAATTTTGGGGTATGATGCTTTTTCTTTTGCTTATTATGGTTTAGAAGTTCGTGGATTCGTTTCTAATGTGTCTAACCTTTGCTCAATAGATGTAGATCACCCACACAGATATTCAGCGTGTTCTTGTAATTTTTAATTGATTAATTAATATTTAATATTATCTCGTGTATCGTGGGCGAATTTACTAAAACATTTAAACTACACAAACAGCTATACCGGGTACTACTACTATATGTGGGACATACAAATATTTCTTCCATACGGGGATCGAACCCGCCACACGCAGCGCAGCAGTCAAACGCTCAGCTACTGTGCCAACCGTGCTATTTCAATTTTCATTGACATTCACAAAAGATTTATTGACACTGGGCAGACGATGGACAATTTGTCTGCGGACAATTTGCTGCAACTAATGAACTTCACCCGATGAATGAAAATACAACATAGCAACCAGTACTGGAGCGGTCATTTCTGTTTGGCGGACAAATAGTCCATCATCTGTTCAGCGCCTTTGAGTTCTATTTCAAACACGCAGCCAATTCAAATTCCAAGTAGCACCTAGTAACAAAGTTATCGCCCCGATCCTTCATAAATCCGCCCACAATCGTCCGAAAAAAAATCTATATAAAAAAAAAATTAAAGCCGAGTAAACAAAAGAGGAAACTAATAAGAAATCGATGGAAGTCGACTCGGCACCGAACTGTGGACCGCTGAAGTTTAGTTAATCCCCGCGAGATGAAAAAGTACAAAGGATCGGAATAAAAGCCGGTTGCGGGTAGAATCGATCCCCGGATGGAACTCGAATACCAACTGTGACGTTTGTGGTTCAAGTGATCAGTTGGAGCGATCAATTACGTCTTGGTGCTAGAGAAACCCGTGGAGACGTTGTCACTTTATTATTTTGGAGTGATGACGACGGCCCATGGCAGAAGCTTTGGGGTAGAAAGGAAGAAATATTTCGATTCGGAAAGCTTAGTTGAGATTGTCTGGTGACATCGAGAAAGAATATACAGCAGTCCCGAAATAGAGCTTAAATGACACAACACAAAATAATAAGACATTGACCATAAGTTTTTTAGTATCACTTAATTGAAAAATAATTACATTAATCTCTAAGTATCTGACGCCATTGGAACAGTAGAGCTCGATAATGTTAAACACCAAGCTACCAGAATACAAAACTCACATATCCCTAATTGTCAACCTCTACGTGTCCCATATAGTAATAGTAAAACTTTCAGAAGCTATCAAGGACATATTAATTAAAAAGCATCGGGTCAAAACGTGTCTAGAATTAACAATAGCGATAGAAGTAATAGTCGAACTTTATTTAATTACCGTCCCGACACTCGAATAATCAATTAGGCTAGTAGACCAACCCATCTCTTTTTAATCTATTGTGTTAGAGAGAGATGAAGTTTTGGTCGTAAAAACGAATGTTTTACGATCGTTCGGGAGATAATGAACTAATATTTTTTGTGTAGAAGTCTTTTATCAATCGTTTGTTTTCGTAACGTTTTATGTATTTGCATCTTGTCTTGCTTCTGCTCATTTATTGCTAATCGTTAAACAATCGTCTTATGTTTGTGTATTATTTGTTGAGTTACAATGAAGAAGCGCTGTTATATCCTTCCTAAAAGTTAATTATTTACTTTAACTTATTATTTGGTTTATTCACAACAATTGTTAGTCAAGCCTGACAATTTTCTCGAATAACAAAATGATTTCACACACATCACATCAATGATAATACTTAGCCTTGAGCTGACTTAGCGAAGTACGGAGTTCCGATAGAATTAAATAAAAACGAAAAGATCTTTTAAAATTGTCCACTGAGCAGTTACAGGACAGCTTCTACGATTGATAAGATGAATGATTGGTATGTTTTATCAATAACCATGACTCAGAAAACGCTAAATCCCACCCACTCAGACCACAGTCTAAGTGTAGTCTGACTTGGAACTGTGAAGTTAGCGCCGCGAACACTCCAGAGACCAAAGCAGATGGATCGAACAAATTATACAATTAATTTTAACATTTATCAACTTACACCTTGACTTGGAAACTACTTCGATCAATAAAGTGAAGATTAAAGATGAAAGGGAAATAGAAGCAAGTCTAGAAGGAAAGAAAAGTATGTTTGGAATTGAATCTTTTCAGCACAGGACCAACCAAACATGACTACAAAATCTCATATCTCTAACTGTCAAGAATAACCACGGAGTTTTTGCCGGTTCAAATGCATAGGAAACGACCAACCCGAACCGCGCATCTTTTTGTCTGTGTTTTATAAGTGCCCATGTAGGCCTATGTAAAATAAAAATATTTTGATTTTCTCAACCTCTGCTTGGCATACATAAATAGTTTAAATAGTTTTTTCAGAAGCTATCGAGGACATATTAGTTAGGAAGCACCGGCTGCAGAGCTTTTTGTCAAAAACTAAAATTATTTGGACAACACAAACGCCTATTAGTATTCTGTAGTGCAATGCGACCGCAATTACTCTGTTCTGCATGAATTATCTCATAACTACAGATGTCCTTTGAGTATGATCGACGTTCAATCAACATAATCTGCTCAGCCACCTAAACAATACAGTCCCATCGGTTTATCGGCCTGGACAAGCGGGAATCGCTTCCAAAGCATCCTGTAATATAGTGGGGGTAAGTGGGGATTACCCTTAGCAAAGCCGAAGGGTTCTGGTTCTCCCAGTCATTGCGATATTTTTTGTTTTGGACCAAACCTGGGAACCTTATAGTTACGAAGATATTGCAGGTCAAAGTTACAAATCACTCAAAAGCTGTTTTTAAGTTGTAACTTCAAGTGCATCCTTGACCCCTGTAAAATTCAATGCGTCTATCAACACAATATCTTGAATGCGTTACATTGAGTCCTACTGTGAACTATGACTTTAAACCCCACAAAATAAAGTCGTTTCCGAGCAATAATTTTTGCATAAAGTTACTTACTTCGATGTTCCATACGTTTTTGACGTTACCTTCATCGTTTTCGCTTATAATATAGAAAGTGAGCTTGCTAGACCTTCAGCTTATTCGTAGTTTCTAAAGCCAATCTTGAAAATGCTTTAGCTTTTAGTCCCTTAGGCCACCAAAATGTAGGTGCCGTGAACACAACAAAGGATTTAATCAAGGTAGGCGACTTCTATGAGTAAATAATAGTGCGGTTACCAGTTTCGTTATCAAGCATTGTTAATAAGGTATTATCCTGCTTGGATTTGTTGTGTGATCTTTGGCATCGTTTATTCTTTAGAAAAGCCTTTGCTCAGCCTAATTGTGCTTAAAATAGCCTAACCTAGACTTTTCCCAAGTATGGATGGGATTCCAGTCTAACCAGATTCAGCTGACTGCCTTTCTGACCTCTTAAATTCAAATACATAGGTGTCTTGACATCATGTTTTATTAAAAAAACATGAAGATTGGCCCATTTAGGTATTCTTATCTCAAATTTTGTTCTCGTTGAAATCCTGTTGGTATTTACAACAACGCTTGTTCTATATATCTTATTCGTTGAGAAAAGACAATTATCTCGGAAGTTAACACAATAAATATCTGTTACTACTCAAGAGAGATTTGGGCTGCGGTAGAACATTTGCTGGCACAGTTCCTGTCAAGGCACTGTTCACAAACAACCAAACACGCCAAAATGAAAAATAGGTCTATACTGTTTTAATTTGTCTATATCGTCATCATTGGCTTGTTCTACTTACAGCTGAGTAAAAGCCACCTCTTTGTGCTAAACTTCCTTGGTTTATGCGAATTTCATCCAGATTCATTTTTAATAGAAAATGTGTAAAAGTGAGGTGCACCAACAGAGAACCAGTAAGATGAAGTGGCAATGGGCCGGCCATATTACCCTTAGAACCTATGACCGTCGGGGTAGACATGTTCTTGAGTGAAGACCGCGAATCAGCAAGCGTAAAGTGGGACGCCCTCAGGCTCAGTGGAGCAATGATCTTCGCAGGGTGGGTGGTAGCTACTGGCTGAGAGTTGCCGAGAAACGAGTCAAGTATCGTGCGATTAAAGAGGCCTATGTCCAGCAGTGGACTGTTGAAGGCTGATGATAATGATGTGTAAAAATACTCTTTACATGGTGTAACGGAAAGGGTATATTCATCCTTAAGGGTGTGCTACAGACCATCAAGCTGAACATGTTTTTCCACAAACAAACATCGTAATAACGAAAAAATTATCTGCTGCCCCATACAAAATTTCAATACCTATTCGACCCAAATGTATGGGACAGTTGATATTTTTTTCGCTGTGACGATGTTTCTTTGTGCAGAAACATGTTCAGTTTGATGGTCTGTAGCACACCTTTAAGTATGTATAAACCCTTTCCGTTACACCCTGTATACAAGGTGTTATTTTGCATCCTCGTCAAATTCAAGGAGATAACTATGCTAATGATTCTAGACCCGAATCAATAATAAATCAATATGAGTAGGTAATTATTATTTTTGTAAGTGTGATCCACCCGTATTTTAAACGCGGCTCGCCTGATTCTCGCCCTATAACTGCGCTTTCACACATACAAACAATCTCAAACATTTATTTGATAATTTCTTATTCCATAAACCTCGTTAAGGGGGGGGGGGGGGTTTCTGATATACTGACAAAAACTTAAACAACCAAAATAATCTGCGTTTATTAATAACTAGCTGCCTGGACAGACTTCGTTCTGTCCAAAGTTTTTTTTACTATTAATACCTTCCGTGGACTTTAAGGAACATATGTTACCAGCCAAACCCGATTTCCGGCTAAACTAGTTTGTCCTAGGCCAAACTCAATCAAAAGGACTCTGCACCCCATCTAAATGGGTTAGGTTAGGTCAGAACTGTGACCATAAACGCGCGAGCTGAGCGAGCGATGCCACATCCAAGTTGGGCGCATTTAAATGTTTTGTTAGGGTTAGTATATCCTGACACAATAAACCCGGTTTGGCCTAAGACAAACTAGTTTGGCCTGAAATCGGGTTTGGCCCACATACACAAAAAATAAATTAGCCGAATTGGTCCAGACATTCTTGAGTTATGCGCTTACCAACATTCATTTTTATTTATATATTTAAGAATATTAACTAGGTACCGTAATTTAAATTGATTATTTACGGCTTTTGACGAGGATGCAAAACAACACCTTGTATTTTTAGTTCTAAATTTACATGAACCAAGCACCTCCCCCAATTATAACCTACACTATTAACGTATAATAGGTATGTAGAAAATCTTTGAAAGCTATTTAATCCTACCTTCTAAATTCCACTTCACATTAACTCAACCAGTCTTTTTTTCCGCAAGGCACCAAAAAGTTTACGTATTTTATTTCCTAAGTGCTACAGGGCACGGAATTATGAAGGTAAAATGTTTCGGAAGCAAAAAGTAGGTAAATTATTTACGGTTTTATGGGTAACCTGGTAATATTCTGATAGTAATAAGAAGCATAAGTAGGCATAGTAAATAATCAAAAGTGATTTCATATAATCGACTCAATTATTGTCATTTTTGGAAACCAAAGACTAACACAAGGGCATCATTCTTCTGCTCTTATTAAAAGTAATTTTGGGGGCGGTACAGTATGTCTTCTTCCTCCATACTTCTCCATCAGTCGCCTCTTCAGGTATTTCATCATATTCATTCCATTAACATAGATCATGAGGTACGGTACTCAATTAACGCTTTAAAATTTATTCCATTAAAGTACAAAATTCTAAATCAAAGCGTTTCAAATGGTAACGCTATGCTATTAAATCGAAATCTTAACCCCGTTCAAATTAAGCTGCATTAGGCCAGCTCCCAACTGACGACTGTGCCATAAATTATACATAAAAGCAATATGAGTAACCTTTCGCGAACACTTTAACATAGATGTGGTATAGACATGCAACATACGTAGGTATGTGTAGCTTTGATATTATGTCACACCCTTGTAAAGAAAGGAGGTGTATATAAGAGGAGTTCGTTCAAAATCGTTTACATATGCCCTCTTTTTTGAGAAGCTCGTGACGAACGTTCAATCGAAGGTTAAACAGTTCTTATCGGTGTTTATCCGTGGATGGGTGGTGATCATTCTTTATATTTCGAGACTATTCTGTGCCTTGGAAAGCACGTTAAACTGTTGGTCCGGGCTTTCATTATCTAGATATTTTAATTTTCACTGGTGGAGGTCAGATAGGCAGTCGCTCCATATAAAATACTGGTATTCAATTGCATCCGGTTAGACTGGAAGCCGACTCCAACATATTTGGGAAAAGGCTCGGAAGGTAATGAAATGGGAAAGATAATTCCTACTTAGACATATTTTTGCTGAAGCTTTCTTTTAGAGTATCGTTTTAAATTACGTTGCCTATAAGCAACGTTCTAATTAACTCTATGACCGGGTGAAATATACCGAAATACGAAGACGAATGAGACTCATGGACATAGCGGAAGTGATAGCAAAAAGAAAGTGGAATTGGGAGGGCCATAAATGACGTAGACTGGATGGCAGATGGGGGAAGAAAATGCTGGAGTGGACAGCACAGACGAGACGGAGGAATGTGGGAAGACAACCGACTAGGTGGACAGATGATCTTATTAAAGTGGCCGGAAGAAACTGGAGAGCCATGACACATAACCGCCAAAAGTGGGGAGATTTGGAAGAGACCTACACTCAGCATTGGGTGGCCAAGGGTTGAAGAAGAAGAAGAATTAACTGGCTGCTCAGGTTACCGATAAAACCAATCCCATTTTTAGGCTTTAGAATGTGGACCCTAGGAAATGTCACATGCTTTCCCCGCTTTCAGAGTAATAGGTTCTTACTTTAATTAATACTACTTGGTAGACTGCTTTGGTGGTCTACCGCTCGCAAGCGACTGCAGAGCACGAGGTCCCAGGTGGTATTCCCATGTTGGGCAAAGTATTTGAGTTACACAGTAGCAGCCCGTATTCTGGATTCGTTTCTGGTTGTTGACAACGAGCTCGACCCCTTTTACGTAAAACTAGACATAACTAGTGAAATGTGAGCGTACTCGAGTCACGCTTTTGTTAAACTCTTTGGTAAAACAAGCTTGATTTGTAGTTTGGGATTAGCAGGGAGAGGCCTAGTGCTGGTTGGTAGATGTCACAATATGTCTTCGTGTTTTTGGGTCTTAGAACATGCCAGTTTCCTCACGATCTATTCTTTCACCTTTTCGAGAGCGGTGATGAACTAAATGACACTATAAACTCCTACTTAGGTTCGTTTGTTTAACTTAAAGCTTTTCTTCCTAGCCCTCTATAATTATACCTCCTGCATACAATAACAAAACAACAAAAAAAAAAATATCAAGCATATTATTACTAATGGCGGCAATTTTTACTACATTAGTCGATCGATCGGTAATAACAGGACGCAAGGTGAAAACAATCATAAGTGCGTCGACGTATTGATTAATGAGTTAAGTTGACAAGCTATAATGATTGCTACAATCGTTGAGTTGAAGGGTATTGTGGTGTTATCGTGAAATCTTGTAATGTCGTGGCTAGTAATATGGTGTAGCTTTATTAAAGATTCTTGGTTGGTCGAGTTCTGTACAGTAAAGTACTCTATTTAGCCCCACACTTTACCAAAGCGTAGAGGAGCGGAGCGGAGAAGAGATGTGCAAGACGAGATGAGATGTGTGAGAGACAAGAGACTTTGGTGGAGTCCGGACCTTAAGGTTTTCACCTGTACTGCGCGGCATCTATACAGGATGGCGCCGACAATACGACAATTAACTGGTTTAGTCACAGGACATTATTTTTAATTTTCAGCATATTTTACATGATGTAGATTAATAGGCTAATACCGACATAAATAGTGTTCTATTTTGTTAACAGGTTTTGGTATTCTGTTTTGTTTTTTTTTTTTTTTCATTTCGATGTTACGATTTATCTTAGTTTAGAAATGTATCTATGAACTAGGTTTTCAACGTCTAGCTCATCGATGAAATTGCAACTGTGCATTAACATTCAGGCTATGAATTAGCTGTCACTAAGTGCAAAAGAGCATCAATCTATGAAAGCTCTCACTCATGTTTCCTATTCTTGGTATACCACCATAATAATGTAGGTTTGTTCGGCTGCGTCTTTCTTCGGCTCAGCAATGTTTAGTAGTATTGAAGTGTTGGTAAGGGTTTATTTAGCAGGCTTAATAGACCCTAGTAACATCTAAGAAAGATGTTAAGCCTTCAAATAAATTATCTCCGGGTATCAGCAGTATTTGAACTAGATTATAATAATCGAAAAGCCTAAATTCCGACCTAAAAATCGATCAATTCTCTTCAAATTATTCAAATCACGTGGTCTCCAACCTGGCATCTATTTAATCCTTCAGATCTCCTATCTAGATTGACCTAGATGATCTAAGTTTTCAAGACATTGTTACTTAAATGACTGCGTTAAGACGTGACTGGCTATGCGGTCAGCAGCAACTTCCATGAATAATCTAACTTGCAGACAACAGCACGGTGCGTCATAAAGGGAATAGTACGTCTTGTAGTTGCTACAGAGACTTGCATAGCTACTTTAATTAAAGCTGTTTCGTGGAATTCGAGAAGTGATAATATGCGTTTTACCTATGAGTGTTGGGAACCAGAAATTGTAACTGCCCGTTATCTTTAACTGGCCCACAGCTTTTGTTGAGTCAGTGGAAATGTTTTGTGAATTTAACTTAAACATCAACGTGCGAGCTGCTTACCTTGAATAGGGTATAATACTGGGTAAAGAAAACGAAATTCTATTTTGTCCGTCAGACAGGTAATACAAAAATATTAGACATGTATTTTGTTGTTTTATCAAAATATCAAAAAAATTCTTAGTTAAAACTCATTAAAGTTGGAGAGTGGGGGCTCACTACGTCACTAGTAGGTATAAAAATTACTTACAAGTGATGTTATGCGCCTTTTCAACTCAATATATCTCCGTAATTTGATGACCACGTGAAAAACCAAAAAATACGTGTCCAATACTTTTCAATAATCTACCCGACAGACGAAGAAAAAAAAAATAGTGATCATCCCCTATTCAGCACATGATTTAAGAGGCTCAGCGCAGAAATATTTCGACAGCAAAAATAAATCTACGCGCATGGAACAGCATTTTTTTGTAAAGCGATGAATTTTAAAACGATGTATAAAAATTCACACGCGCACATATCCCAACCCTGAAAACATAACACTCTTTTTTGGGTAGTCGTATAAAAAACTAGCCTTATAGAGACGTTTCGAACTCGATGCTTGGCGGCTAAAAAAGGTTTGATAATATTACTTTGTTGAATCTTTTCACGAGCAGCTAAAACACAACACGCAGTATTTAGAAACCGCTTTTCAGTCTCCATTTTAATCAATTTATTATTCGGAAACACAACAGCAGGAAACAACTTACAGAAACTGTAGATTCCTTTATTTTATGGCAGCCTACTCTGTTCCAATGCTGGGCAAAGGCCTCCCCCATGGCATTCCAATATTCTTTAACATTTGCGTTCTCCGACCACTCCGTTAAGAATGAGTCCAAATCGTCACGCCAGCTTTACTTGGGCTAGGCTCTGGTAGGACGGCCATTTGTAGATTCCTATAGTACCAAAAACAATAATGAGATCAAAAATGAAAATATTTTTATTTTACATAGGTCTACACGGCTACTTACAAAACGTCGACAAAAAGGTGCTCGGTTCGGGTTGGTCATTTTCTATGATGAATAACCGGCAAGAAACTCTGTGGTTACTCTTTTAAAATCATTTGGTTTTACAATTATTTGAGCCTTTTGAACTCTATAAAGCTACAGATACTTCCAAAATTTTCTTCCCAAGACTTCCATCCCCATTAGAAAACACCAGTAATTAATCAGCCCTCTCCCATACATAAAGTAAAGATCCCCCTCTTTCAGAAACACCTTCATTTAACAGACACGTCGGGAACTATTTAGCACAAATTACAAGGGCCCGGGGGAGTCGACTCAATAATTTGGAGTAGCACATCTATCAATTAGAGGCGTCTCGTTGAGCTATTAAAATGAGTTGTCGAGTTAGTTGTGGGGATGTAAGATGCTGCTTCAGTTTAGTATGTGGTGGATATTGTTCGGGAAGAATGTTTGCAGAATCTCGTATGTAGGGAACTGGTAATTTTTGACCGAAACTTGAACACGTGGTTGTATGGGACCAATTCTAAAATCAGTACAACTTTCTGCGTCTCAAAATATACAAATATCTCGCTGTTTTTCTGACATTCAACATTAGAATGGTATTTATCGATGTCGACTAAACAGAAGTTTAAAGAGAAGCCTCTTTATTAATAAACCAATCACTGATCACCTCAAACTAAGGGTAATAAAATAACATAACATATTCCACAAAATAACAGAAGCAACCAGAGCCTTCCAGTACTTACCACGTCATCATGATCAACATCTGCTTGCCTTTTTTTAACTAGCTCGATGTTCGTTTCCAGTCCAGCCGATGCAGCTGAACATAAATAGAGCGACTGTCTGACCTCAACCACCCAGTTCTAAGCAAGTCAGTACTGTTTGTTAAACGGTACTTACCACCTTACAAAAGAAATAAAACACCACGCATCATTTTAGCTGCCCACAGTAAAACGTCAGCACTTATTTCCGAGCATTTCGGCATACAATGAAAACGTATGCTTACGCTACCTGCTACAGCAAACGTTACACGGCATGACTTTGTAAGCGCGTGATATTCTCGTAACGTTACACTTTTGTTTAAAACTAATTCACGTTCAAGACTCATCATCATCATCTACCTAGCCATTTCCCAAACTATCTTGGGGTCGGCTTCCAGTCTAACCGGGATGCAGCTGAGTACTAGCATTTTACATGAAGTGACTGCCTATCTGTCCTCCACAACCCAGTAACTGGGTAATACGATACCCCTTGGTAAAACTGGATGTCAGACTTATGACTTCTGAATGCTCGTAACGACTGTCAAAGATCTACAAATGAAAGCCGGGACCAAAGACTTAACGTGCTTTACGAGGCACGGAGGAAACTCGGTATGTAAGTATGGTCACCCATTCACGGACCAACCTCGGCAAGCAGGGCTTAACCTTAAAGAGCGACCCGTGCCGCTGTTATTATTTAGCCACGATTTCCTCACGTTCAAGACTATAAGAGCTAAAAGCATTTGATGTGTCTTGCACGTCTAGGACTTGTCATATGATCTTGGATTAAAAATAGACGCTGGAATCTAAAGCTAATATTTTAAGTTACGTGTAGGTACTTTGAAAACATGTTTAATTTTGTAAACTAAATACGAGAGCCACTTTCTCCAAACTACTAAGTTATTAAATGTCATTTTAGGCATTTTGACGAACCTTTACAGTGCGTCAAAATTAATAACATAGTTACTAACAGAGTACCTAAAGCGAAATTTGGTATTTATGATCTGTTGAAAATAGACAACTTAAGAATCTAAAAGCACTTTTTTAGGTTCATGCACTTTAACGGCGTGAGCGACAATGTTTTAGTGAATATCATCATCATCATCTTCCTGCCCTTGTCCCATTTTATTTGGGGTCGGCGCAACACGTCTCTTTCCTCTATTCTCCTCCGTCATTCGTCATGCTATCATTTACTTCTTTTTCCTTCATATCATTTTTCACACAATCCATCCATCTTTTCTTTGGTCTTCATCTCTCTCCATCCATCCAAATTCATATTCATCACTCTTTTAGTCACAAGTGTTCCATCCCTCCTCATCACATGTCCATACCAAGACAGACGACTCCCTTTCATCTTTTCTGTAACAGACGCCACTTTCAAACTTCCTTAGTAAATAAATAAATAAAATAAAATAAATTAAAAAACAAGGTGAGTTCTGATCGATTGCTCGACCAATTTAGATGCCATCGGCACACTAAGAAGCAGCAGTGATGACAGTGACGTCGAACGGCCCAGTGATGGGGTAAAAAAATATTGGGTAACACCAAACTGCCGCGGCACCAATAGCCAATCGGAGACCGAAGCCTTTTAAAGCCCAGACAAATAAATTCAAATCCAGACAACCCATTCACTGCTACATCCTTTACGATAAAAGTAAAAACCCACTTTCGAAAATTACATAAAAATTGAACAAAAAATTAAAGCAGCCAGCTAAGAGGCATCAAATCCCGGGCCTCGGGAATGAACAGGAATCCCGGGATTGTCGCGGGAAAATATATTTTTATTAAATAACTTCCCACCCGCAGATGGGCGAGGCTTGGCGTTAACTTTTTAAATCGATTCGACATTGGCACTGTTAACATACAGCCTTGTTTGACGTTCTTTATTATCATACCACCTTTTTTTAATTGTTTGAGTTTTGTTTTTGGCAGCTGTTCCTTTTTGGATAAGTTTATTTTTGAGAATGCCCAGGCTCCGCACGCGTGTCCTTTTTAATTTATAGGGATTACAGTTTTGTGTGTACTTCTGCAGGATAGGTTACCATTTTCTGTTGGTATAAAATGCGTGCCCAAGCAGGGCGACCAATCAACCTATACAAAACTAGTTTATCTTATGTGGATCTCTCATTGTACGTGAAATCTGTACAAAGCGAGGTCATGTTATACTGAAACTGTATAGCTTGATACGTCGCTTTTTTTAAGAGAAGCGTACTTTCATTTCATTATATCATCATGCATTTTCTACCTGTATACTTATATTGTATCCCAAAAGTTCACCTCAACACATAATCTTCATGTTACAAAGCATATTGAGGTTGGTTGTCAGTCAAACCAGATGGTTTTAGGGAATTTAGGTTTGGTAAGTACAAGTCCTACATACCATATTCCGAGCGAAACATCAACATAACATAACATAACCTATACATTTCGACACTCAAAAGGGAATCAAAATGTATAGGGTACTTCCCGTTGACCTAGAACTATGAAATTGGCAAGTAATATCATGTTATACTACAACTAAGGGGAAAATCTTAAAACAATTTATAAATAAATGATTAAAAAAACTAAAAAATATGCCCTAAGGAACCCTGGGTGCCCCGAGTCCAACTCGCACTTGTCTGGTTTTTAAATATGAAGTCTGAATACAACATAAAATTAAATGCAGTTGTTTAACTTTAGCAATAATAAAATTAAACAGTTTGGAGCGGTCCCGGGCTCGTTACGTCGTTGGTGGATATCAGATAATTGAATTACTGTATTCCATTATTTTTTATATTGTACTGTATTACATTTTTTTTATTGGTAATATTCTGATGATCTACTTTCAATAATAGACCCCGGGGCATATTTTTAAAAAGATCTTCAGTAAAAAAAAATACCTGGTTAGCACAAGTGCTCGTCAGGGTTAACAACCACGAAGCGTTTCGTATTTCTACAACGATTTTTGTAACGTAATAAACCTAACTAAATAATAACAGCCGCTCGGATCGATCTCTTGGGTAAGCTGCTCTTACCTGGGTTGGTCCATGGATGGGTGACCACCCATTACCGTAAGCCGTTAGTCCCGCCTGCCAATTGTAAATCTTTGACAGTCGTTACAGGTAGTCAGTGGCCTGAAAGTCTTACAACCAGTCTTACTAAGTAAGGGGTATTGTATTACCCAGTACTAACTGGGTTGTGGAGGTCAGATAGGCAGTCGCTCCATGTACTGAATACTGGTATTCAGCTGCATCCGGTAAGACTGGAAGACTAAGCCCAACATAGTTGAGAAAAGGCTAGATGATGATGTCAAGCAGCGAAACAGTCAGTCTACTGTTGTATCATCATCATCATCAGCCCATAATGTTCCCACTGCTGGGACACAGGCCTCCTCTATACGGGAGGGAGTGGGCTGTAATCCACCACGCGGGCCCAGTGCGGGTTGGCTACTGTTGGATAGCAATAAGTTTTTTTTTCACGAATTTTATATGAGTTTCTATGTTTAAGGGCGTTCCGAGGAAACTTCGAAATAATTCTGTTCGTTTGATCCCTTGCTGCATTGTCATTACTTAACCTTTGGTTATGAAGCTAATTTGAAGAAGAAATTCAAGGATTCACTCCATAAATAATACACTTTAGAAACACGATTACTTGTAGTTTTCTCGATAGAAAATAATGCCAAAGTAATCTCTAAAAAAGAAAATAAACCCTCAGTACGGTTTCAGCTTTTAAATAATAACAAAACTACATGTTTTCTATAACGTATACATTTTAGATTTCCAAAATGTGTATTGGTTAAAATAATATGAAGGAAATACCTAAATTAGCGCGCGTTCCGCCCATTATAACTAGAGCCGCCACTCTTCCCGGAGCGTCGCGCGCGCCTGTCTTACTCACACATACACGGAGCGCATAGATACCTACACGGTGCGCCCTAAAACTGACGAAAAATTAATTAATATTGATGAAATTCGCCCTTAAAAAGCTAATAAGACCCGTTTTAAAAACCCCGACGTACATAATAAGTATAATAACTAATAATCTGGCGTCCTCAGGATCCCGCAGTTAACGGCCTCCGGGAGCCGGTTATTGTGATGTAGAAACAGGTCAAGTTCAAGGTGTTGTTCTATTTTCAAGCTCTGTTGTTACAAAGTGGAAAATTTTACTTTTAAATAACGTAACATCATGCGTGTTATCTTTGATGGGGTAGGTAGAGGTTAAGGGGAAAGATTATTAACGTGATTTGGTCTAAGGTAATTTGCGCTCTGTGTGGTGTCGGACGTAAAGAATAGCACCATCCCGTATCTTCCCGTGGGTGTCGTAAGAGGCGACTAAGGGATTTGCCAGAGAATGGGCAGCAGCTTTCTCTGTGTTTTTGTAACAATCGTACTGCAATCGCCAACCCGCCTGCCAAGCGTGGCGATTATGGCAAAACCCCCAAAATATCAATCTGACACTTGGGGGAGGCCTATGTTCAGCAGTGGATGTCTTTTGGGCTGAAATGATGATGATGATGATGATGAATTTGGGAACACTCAATATGTGTATCCAGCATTTCACCAGTAAAGTGCCCCACACTAAGAATTTCTCCTGTATCGTGGGTGCTTTTACAAACATTTAAACTCACATACACAAACAGCCAGTTCCGGAACAACTATCTGTAGCCCATACAAATAATTGTTCCGTGCAGGGATCGAACCCGCGACACGCAGCGCAGCAGTCGATTGCTCAATCACTGCGCTAACCGTGCCGTCAAATGTTTATATGGTAGATGGCTTATTACCACCGGTTGATGCCCAGTTGGCGGTTGTCAACCGGGCATTAATCTAAACACCTGGATGATACTGAGAAATTCCTAGTATAAAAGCCCAATAACACTTAGCCCGACCTGGTACCTGGTAGTCAAAGCCAAAACCTCATGCTTAGTAGCAGTAGGGCTTCCGACCCCTAGGCCAAACAGGCAGTAATTTTACTTAAATAGGCAAAGATAAAGTTCTACCTTGATATAGAATGCTTGAGGGTATAAAAAGGGTGCGTAAAACTGTTACGCCTTTTTTAGATCTAGTTCTTTTCTTTTATATCCGGTTTTTTTACATTAGAAGATTCTCCGTAGGCTTGGACGTATCCCTGTTAATAGCAATGCCTTGACCCTGGTACCTATTATAGGAATGAAACGTATTTGGCGATATGTAGGTGGTTGCAGGACACCTACATTGAATTCATTCGAGGATTAGAATAAGACGCTATTTTAACTTGTTAAATTATGGTACTATTTTAAAAGTGTTTTTTGGCATCCTCTTCCAAATTCTGGATATTTGCACAAAAGACATAAGTAATCAATATAAATTACGGTATAACTAGTTAATTGTAAAAAAAAAGCTTTTTTTGTTTAAATTTGTCAGCATTTCAGAATAACACCCTTAACGTGGTTTAGGGAATAAGAAATTATCGAATAAACGTTTGAGATTTTTTGTATGTGTGTAAGCGAGGTTATAAGGCCAGGATCGGACGGGCCACGTTTAAAACACGGGGGGCTCACACTTACCGATTTCCGTAAATAAAATTTTAAAAAAATACCCACCCTATTATTGATTCGGGTCGAGAATCATTAAAATTGTTACCTCCTTGAATTTGACGAGGATGCAAAACAACACCTTGTTGAAAAAAACTCTACTTATGTATCAAATTGTTACGTAACTCTAATACAAAAGATTTACATCTCATAAACGCTCTTTATCAACCATCAAAAATACGTTGCACCATTTTAGAAGTAAAATAAAACTGACAGGCTGTTTATAAAGCAATATATTCCACATGCCCAATTTACTTTTCTAAAACAACCGAAATTGAACTCTACAGCCTTATTTCAAGGTTGTAAATGTGCGTGGCTCAGTGTAAATAATATAAGTGCCATTGGCTCATTAGCTAACGACATTTCTTGCGTTTGATCGAAAAGAAAGATAGACCACTGCGTAAAGGGACTCTTTACTACTTCCGATACGATCCGTCGATACGATCAGAAAATTACGAGAACCGACTGTTGTACTGTGTTCACTGTACAGGGCCTCGTGCGAGTTTCTTGCCCATTCTTCTTCATGAGATGTACACTTTGGACTAAGCAACTGCTGAAAGTTCTTTCAGAGCTATTTTGCCTGCTCGACTTTAGGCTACTACAAGCTACACATCTTGTTTTTGACTGTTCAAAAGTACCTGTAACGCGTTTGTTGAAAATTAATGCTTTGAGAGGCGGTGAGCACCGCTTATACGCGTGGTCGGGCGGTGTGCGTCTGTTAGAATAAACAAAGCGTGCTCCCGAGCGCATCGTCGATGCTGCCGCGTACGATAGCACTCCCGCTGTTTCTCGGTCTAGAAAATGACGGTTCTGAGCGACAGAAAAGGATAGGAGCATGGTAAAGTGCGATTCCGTGCTGGTACAGACAGCGTCATTAAGTACTTACTGGCGTACTCGGCCGTACTGTAGAGGGGTTAGCAAATACTAACGCTGTCTATACATTAGGTTCAACACTATCCCTACAAGCCATGCGACGTGAGTCCGCTTCACCGTCCTACCGCGCGGACTAGCGGTGTCGTGTGATAACCGACTAAAGCTCAATTCTCTGGTACTGTATGATAATTGACCGAGTTCATTTGCGGGTAAAATAAGGGCACTTTAAATCTGTAATGTGTTAAATGAGGCAGAATATTATATGGTAGATCTGATGCTTAATGAACCGATAATTTAATCGTTGGGAAACTGTGACATAGGTTTTCCTAAGTGCGTACCACTGTTATATGTGTGATCCTTTACCACATACAGGCGTCTTTAATCTTTTTTTTGGGGTTCGGGTTAAGGTTCAGGTTTTACGGGTACAGGTACGGGAACCTATCTACCTGAGACTTCGCTGTCTGCCCGTCTGTCACCAGGCTGTATCTCATGAAACGTGATAGTTAGCTAGTTGAAATTTCTACAGATTACGTATTTCTGGTGCCGCTATAACAACAAATACTAAACACAGAATAAAATAAATATTTATGGTAACGAACAAAAAATCACTTTTTTATGTGGGAGCCCCCACACAAAAAAGTGATTTTTTGTTCGTTTTTATAAACAATGACATGGAAACTTTCGTTCGCGAGTCCGACTCGCACTTGGCCGGCGTTTTTTCCTATATTGTCCCACTGCTAGGCAAAGGCTTCCATAGCCTTTGTCTAGCACTCTTCTCTCCGTGCGGTTTTCTCGGGCAATGAATTGCTATAAAAATTAAGTCGTTAATTTTGCTGGAGTCTACCGTTTTTAAAGGAGATTCGTTTTGAAGGCAATAATAGCTAGTTGTTTTGAAAAATAACCTAAATTAAAATAGCTATATTTTAATCTGTTGTAAGTTTAGGTTATTTTTTATGTAGACGTATATAGTTATTTTATAAAATCTAGTAAATACGACGTTTTCCTTGAGAATACTCATAAACAAAAAGAATAAACCGAACGCGCGTCGTACTACAAAACCATGTCGTATAATTTAAAAGAGACCTTTTCCTAACGAACATGTCGTATTAACAAGCCCAAAAAGTGATTGTAACTTGTTAAAACGTGTGTAATAAATTGTTTTAGACGTGACATCTGCCTATCTTTGGGCTCAGCTATTTCATTAGCCTATCGGGGAATGTGACACATTTATAACGAAACTATGCACTCCTTATACCCATAAGATAGACAGTTTATGGCTTTGTAAACCAGAATCGGAGATAGATTTGGTTGCGTAAAAGTGATGGTTTTTTGTTTAATTTACAGTCAGATCATTAGGGCCGGGCCGAGCAGGGCAGTTTTCATTTCCGAATATGAAACACAACTGAAATAGAGTAGAAAATAGCGTGTACCAAATAGCTGAAGATTTTTTTTATATTCTTGAATTTCTTATTGCTGGGCAAAGGCCTCCCCTATATTCTTCTAGCAGGTTTTTTTCTCCTGGGCCGCCTCGAAGTAGCCTTAGTGAAAATAATCTTATGAACTTCTTATAAACAGTTTACAGACTTACTAAACCATGTTTTTGTAGTGAAGTGTTAAAACTTTGAACTTTAAGTGGAAACCATTTTATTTTCCAATTTGTCTCTTTAAAACTTAATTTACAACTTAATGTGAGAAAGCACAACAAAGACTAGAGTCACTTATCAAGTGTTTGTCTTGCGGAAGTTGTGGGTACTCGTGACACTCGATTGAGGGAAACAAGTTGCTTAATTCACAGATTGCTTACCTACTTAAATGTACAATACACTTCTTACATTTTGTGGAAAGCGCACGCAAACATAGCCAAAGCTAGTTGACACGAAAGAAGGGAATAGCGGGAACACTGTCCAAATACACATTTGTGTTTCAATCAGATGTTTTACAATAGTTTTAAAATAATTACACCTTTTGTTTAGAATGGTTAAAGCACCAATGACAACATTTGTGTCACTTGTTTTTACCGATTGTTTGTAAATGTGTGGGCATTGTAGGCCTTATAGATTCCTAGATCCTTGGTAACTTTTTATCACGTTCTACGTTTTGTAGTAAGCAAGGACTAATTGTCGGGCCTACGATGTCCTCCCATACTTAAGTACTTAGGCTGTAACAGAAATATGGTAAAACCAAATGATTTTAAAAGAGTAACCATGGAGTTTCTTGGCGGTTCTTCTCCATAGGAAACGACCAACCCGAACCGAGCACCTTTATGTCGACGTTTTATAAGTGCCCGTGTATGCCTATGTTAAATAAAACTATTTAGATTTTTTATTTTGAACAAAATAGTATACAAAACTAAGCAATTGTTTTAAAACTATAATTCAAATCGATTTCTTACTTAGAATTTGTTAGGAATTGAATAGGGAGGCCGGTTTTTAGTAGCCTACTTCAAAACTTAAGAATTTTGTATTTCCCCAATGAAACTAAAAGCGATTAGCTCATTGAAACCTCGTTTAAGATTTGTCAATATTCCATAGCAAGGACTCTGATAGCTCTTGAATCCGGTTTGCGGTTTGCACTGGTGAAATTCAACCTTAATACCATGAAGCTTAAACAGAATTTATAAAATAACTAAAAAATCCCAATGATCCACTAAATTAAAAAGCTCAATCTCCAAAATTAATTATTTAAAAACACAAACGTTAATGCGTTTACAGAATTTGTATCAACATTAATGACTATGGAAAGGCCCATTCTATCACGACTCAGCCATTAGGGGCCTGACAATAACAGCATAGATTATAGCCACGAATTTATTATTATTACTAATATAAACACATCTTTTGCGTGTCTGTTCAGTTTGACAGTTATTTCGTTTGTTTTAGTTTTTAGGGTTTGAATTATTTTTTGGTTAAAGTTATTTAGACAGTCAAGTATAGGATCAGTCCCTTTTACTGATATGGTTAGCCTGTGTCATCCCACTGCTGGGCAAAGGCCTCTCCCCATGACTTCCAATTGTCTCGGTCCAGGGCCAATGTGGACCACTGTTTGCTGGTCTTGTCTAGCTCGTCCCGCCATCTTCTACCTCTGGTTGTGTCAGGGCTCCAGAATGTGCTTATTTTGGCCCACAGATCATTGGGCATGCGGCAGACGTGGCCAGTCCAGTCCCACTTCAGCTTAGCGGCTTTTTGAACGACATCAGTTATTTGTGTTTTGGAGCGCAGTGTGGTGTTGCGTACACGGTCGGTTAGTTTGACGCCTAGAATGCTGCGCTCCATGGCACGTTGGCAGACCTTGAATTTGGACTTTTGAATATTTGTCAAAAACCAAGTCTGGGATCCATAGGTCAAAATAGGAAGAATGCACAGTCCCTTTTAGATAAACAATTTTTGTTACTGTCTTAAAATAGTGAAGTGTTTGTATCTTCTGAATAGATTGATAGTCTAGTGCCTCGTGGGTCTAATGGTCGCGCGATTGCTGAGCATGCGTGAGCTGCTGAGTAATATTGGGTTTTTCTTTCAGGAATTTCACAGAAGCAGTCACTCTGGATGTATGGTTGATGGCAATAGGCTCGCACCCTATTACATGGGACTTAAACATAACTGACGAAATTTGAGTGTACTATTAGTAACACCTCTGCCTATCCCTTCGGAATTTACAGGCGTGGTGTTATGTATGTTATCATCATCATCATCATCATCAGCCTATAATGTTTCCACTGCTGGGACACAGGCCTCCTCTCAATGAGAGGGAGTGGGCTGTAGTCCACCACGCGGGCCCAGTGCGGGTTGGTAGATTTCACATGTCTTCGAATTTTTAGTTCTAGGACATACCGGTTTCCTCACGATGTTTTCCTTCACCGTTTTGAGAGCAGCGGTGATAACATAAATTACACAAAGTAATGCCCCTGCCAGGGTTCGAACCTACGACTTACTGTTCGTAAGTCGGAGCTGGGCCACCGCTGCTGCTCTCAGAACTGACAGTGGTTATGTATTTAAGTGTCTTAAAATAGTGTAGTGTTTGTATTTTCTGTGTAGCTTACCTTTACATCATACATTCATGCCACGGCTTAGATAAGACTCATCAGTATTGACATCAGGTACAGGATCTCTAAAGATCAAAAAATCATGCCAATTAAATTTGGTCTCTCAACAAAACGCATAAATAAAAAAACCAACAAATCCTTAAATCTTGTAAAAGAATTTGACGAGACTCCTAAATTGAACAAGCTTCGTTAACACAACACAATGCATATTCAAACATCTACCAACTTCCATACAAAGTCCCCCAGACCAGACCAGACATAATAGCTTTTAATTTCCAAATTGGTAAAACGCTCAATTAACAGCTCTTCAAAAAAAAACTAAAAAAAAATCTGAAGAGTGAGGGCGAGGGGAAGCTAGGCCACTTGATTATATAGACAGAAAAGATTCAGCATTAATTAGTCCGAAGCTCGTTAACGGAACAAACTCGGATTGCCGAGAGCACAAGCATTCCTCCCAAAACTCAACTAAAGTTACCGTTAAATAAAAATAATTTCACCCGAAATTATTGTTCTTGTTAATACTTGGACGAAATTATCGTAATTGTTCGTTTTGAGTTCTGTTATTAAGTTGGGATCATAAAAAGTAATTGGCTGAAGGTGTTGATTGCTGAAAAGTGTACTGTAAAGTGGTCTTAACACGCTATTTTTTTGTTTCTGATAACAGTCATGAATACACATAATTTTAAAGTTAAGTTTTAAACTGACATGGTCACTAACACAATCTATAACAGAAACAAATAGTAAACTTGGTAAATATCCCATTTCAAATGTTTTCATTTTATAAGTCATGCATATTCAAAACATACTAACAATGGTTCAGACATCGTCATTAAGTAGTTACCCTCCTGGCGTACTCGGCCGAACTAGGGGACTAGGGGTTAGCACATACTGACGCTGTCTGTACCTAACATTACAAATATACCATCACCTGTAATTCTAGTACTTAACCTAGCAATAAGAGCGTATTGGCTACGTCCCAACTTATGATAGGTGATTAACGTTTGTTTAGACGTATCCCGTAGTCGTAAAAAAACAAATATCGTAAAAAAAAAGAAATATAAAAATAGGTTTCCGCCGGTGTCGGGAGCAGGGTCCAAGCTACCGGTGGGTAGGTCTGCACACACAGGAACCTCCTCACAATACGGGCCGTATCGAGGAGTACTGCCTTCTGAATCAAGCCCTTGATCCAACTGCCAAGTGAGATTGTCGACAGATGTTCGTCGAGGCTTTTAGTCATCAGGCCATTGGGGGTAACGACAATCGGCAATTATGATCATTATTATACCAGCTGTAACACGTCCACTTGTGGATAAAGGCCTTCTGTCAGTTACAATATCGACTGATTCCGTACTTCACAAATCTACTTTCAATTTTACTACTTGCAGTTTCTCGTTTGGTGGTTACCAAACGAGAAACTGCAAGTCCTTTGAACACAAACCTTTACATCTATGCAGTTTTGAGTATCACAAGTACACACACAATATAAGGTTATAAATTGACACTAAAAACAGGATATTTACCATGTTTACTACTAGTTTATCCGTGATCATGATGCTTGCAATAGTGCCGAAATATCAAGAACTCAAAATAAATAGTAAAAATGGTGGAAATAAAGTTTGAGTGTTAATGATAGTATTCACACACAACTCTACTTAATAAATCACAAAATGCACATGCAAATTCGCACTATGAATTATAAATTCACTTGGGCTACCTATGCAATTCCTAACAAATTTTATAACATTGATTTTCATAAAAGTTTTACAACACTTGGTTTACTACGTAAACAAACAATAACACACAAATCAAAACACAAGCTCATACATATCAATCTCAGCACAATCCACCACGACCCAAAACCCATACGTGCAGCGGTTTATTCCAGCAAATTTTGACATAAGCCTGTATTCAACCGCCGGCCGGTATCTGACCACCTAGGTTTAGATCTTCCAGGTCATTGGCGCGAATGCCCTACATTCCACCGCACCTGCATAACTATGCCTCGTGAAATATTTGAATGATCCGACGGTTTTGGGTGAGTGAAATGTTTCGATTTTCGGTTCAAGGGGAAAGTGGTTTTTAAAATTCTTTGTACTTTTAATTTTTTCTGAGAACTGCGGTGGCCCCCTGGTGACAGTCCCGACTTACGAGCAGTAAGCCGTGGGTTGGAACTCAGGCAGGCGCATTACTTTGTGTAATTAATTTCATCACCGCTGCCCTCAAAAACGGTGAAGGAAAACATCGTGAGGAAGTCCTGGACCTAAAAATTCGAAGACATATGCCATCTGCCAACCCACACTGGGCCCGCGTGGTGGATTACAGTCCACTCCCTCTCATAAAGAGGAGGCCTGTGTTGGGACACAGGCCCTGGGAACATTATAGGCTGATGATGAATATAGGCTGAATGGATGAATATTTTTTATCGGCTGTCGTCTTTTTGTTGCATGGCAAACCAAGCATGTTTTCCCCGAAAGGGTAGGCAGAGAGGTGTAACATACTACCTAAACCCTGCCAGTTATGTTTAAGCCCCATGGTGCGATGGTGCTATTGCTGATAACAACTGTGTCATTTTCTGTGCTTAGTTGTAGGTTTCAATCAAATATCGTCAAGTTTAATCTGTACCTTCTTCATCATCGTCTTGGCCTTGTCACTTGTTTCTTGCGGTCGGCGCCACACGTGTTTTTTTTCAATTCTTCTCTGTCAGCCGTCACGCTAACTCAAAAAAACTCCGAGCATAGCCCTTTCCATTGCCCTTTGGGTGACCCCAAAGGGCAATGGAAAGGGCTATGCTCGGAGTTTCCTTGCGTGATCGAATCATAAATGAGGACATCCGCAAGAGAACCAAGGTTACCGACATAGCCCAAAGAATTGCCAAACTTAAGTGTCTTTGGGCAGGGCACATTCTGGAATGGCGACCGCGAACCGGAAGACGATGCGTTGGAAGGCCTCCCAGTAGGTGGACCGATGACCTGGTGAAGGTTGCGGGGATCCGCTGGATGCGAGTCGCATGGGACCGGTCAATGTGGCGTCACTTGGGGGAGGCGTATGTCCAGCAGTGGACGTCTTGCGGCTGAAATGATGATGAATGATGAACCGTCACGCTAGCATTTACCTACTCCTTTTTCTTTCAGATAATTCCTCACACAATCCATCAATCGTTTTCTTGGTCTCTTTCTCCCACTCTATCCATCCATCAAGCTGTAACTTCCTAATTTGTGTAAAATTTTCCTTTAGCTACTTAGGAAACCAACTTAACTGCAGTTACGTAATACCCAACCTAGGTCATGTACACTATAAATGTTAGGTTATATTTCTTCATTTCAAACATAAAGCTTCAAAGCAGTCATTCAGAAATCAAAGACATCTACAGCTTTTACATCGATCAATAAAATCAATCATCGTTCCTATCAAAGGTGTCACGTTAATATGAAAACCTCGGCACATGAAAGCAAGCGATAGTTGAACTGCATGCAGTGATAGCAAAGATTCAACGTCAATTAGTACTAGTTCGTTAACGACGCAAACAGACGGGTCACGCTTTAGGATCCACGAGACGGATACGACACGATAAATAAAAATGTCTCAAGCTTTTGATAGGATCTTACTTACCTATTTTGTACACACGGTGACTAGTCATCGTGTTTACTATCCTTCCGTCGCACCTCAGTCGTTCGTATGCACGACGATCATTCAAGCTATACAAAGCCAATCTAAGCGGATCTCTTATTTCACGGGAAATCAATACAAAGCAAGACAATGTCATCGTCATCAGCCTATAATGTTCCCACTGCTGGGACACAGGCCTCCTCTCTATGAGAGGAAGTGGGCTGTAATCCACAACGCGGGCTCAGTGCGGGTTGGTAGATGTCACATGTCTTCGAATTTTTAGTTCTGGGACATGCCGGTTTCCTCACGATGCTTTACTTTACCGTTTTTGAGAGCAGCGGTGATGAAATAAATTACACAAAGTAATGCGCCTGCCTGGGTTCGAACCCACGGCTTACTGCTCGTAAGTCGGGGCTGCCACGACTGGGCCACCACTGCTCTCAAGAGGATGTCATACTGGAAATTTATAGCGTGATGTGCCGCCGTGTCTATGATTTTTTTTTATTTTACTTTGTTACCATTAATTAGCCTATTTAATAAAACCGACTGGTGACAATTCATCAAAACTAACAATTTTACAACTTTCTTCTACTTTGTTCATGGAACGATTAAAAACTATTAAAGAAAACTCCTTGACTTTATAAAATAGCAGTTGTCGTTTTCATGAAGAGCGCGAGCCGTGTCCGGAACGTCCTCGTCTGTAATAAACTTAGATTTAGTCAAAGAGCTGAGTATTGTAATTATAACCATTAAGACCTTTAGTTTTCACATTTCACTTTACCTGTTAAACCAAAATATTCAAATTGTGTAGGTATTGATGTCCAGCAATACCTTTAGACACAGTGTACCTGTACTAATCATCCATTGTTAAGTTTAAAAGAACTGAGAGGTCATACGAACCGACTTGTGGCCTAAATTGGCCTCTTTGCAAAACTATCCTATTATAATTCTAAAAGTTGGGTAGGCCTTTGGTGTGGGATGCGACTTGCGTCGACACCCTTGCGCCATCCCATCTTCCTAGCACGGTGAGCTGCGCTGGGGCGGCTGCTGCAGGCGCTGAAAACCTTAAACGGCGCAAATACAATAATTTAATTGGTAATTATGAATTTGAGCCGTTTGGGGTTGAAACACTAGGGCCATGGGGCCCGAGTGCCCATCTTGTGTTTCGGGATATCGCCAAGTGGTTGGTCGACGCTTCACGGGACCAGAGGGCTGGCCTCTTTTTTGGTCAAAGAATCAGCATTGCCATCCAACGTGGCAATGCGGCCAGTCTTCTGGGCAATTTTTGCCGCCCTGTAATTTTGATACTTGTTCATATTTTATTTTTATTTGTAGTTTGTAAATAATGTATTATAATTCTGCTAAGAAAATAAAATCGGAAATTAAAAAATCACTAAATACGGAAAATCACACACTTGAAATTTATTAATTAAACTTTAGTGATTCTTGTTATTTACAAGATAATTATCACTTCTAAGCCTGGAATTACTTTAATACTACTTTACAGCCCTCGTAATTACTGAAAAACATTTATAAAAAAACTTACTCTCTACATACATACAATATAAAATAAAAAGCTTATTTGTTCAAAAATTCAAAAACATTGCTATAAGACCTCTTCATTTAAATGCCAAAAACCTGTACAAAATACGTATTTTGTAAAGAGGCCTATTCATAAAATTATTTTCATAAATCTTTTGTTGGTCTTTTATGATTTCCTTTATATATATGGGGATAATGCAAGGTAAGTGAATGGGAAAAAATATTCGGTGTTGTTGTCATTTTTTGGACTTTTTAGAGCTATAGAGTGAGTAATCATTACCCGCCATCTTAAATAAAAAGAAAAGAAGAAAGATTTTAATCTCAACATAACTAAGATTTGTATTATTATAAACTTGCTGTGCCCGCGACTTCGTCCGCGTGGAATGAAAAAGTAATGTTGCAATTACTTTTTTTATGATAATTGAAGATTTTTCTAGCCTAGAATATTTGTAGCCTAGATTACTTCTTATTTAATCAGCTATCTGCCAGTGAAAGTCCCGTCAAAATCGGTCCAGCTGTTCCAGATATTAGCCGGATCCAACAGACAGACAGACAAAAATTGAATAAAATGTTATTTTGGTATATGTACCGTATATACTTTATTTATGACAAACAGACACTTCAATTTTATTTAAGTATTTGTATAGATATATGATTCGCTGGATGCGAGGCGCACGGGACCGGTCAATGTGGTGCCACTTGGGGGAGGCCTATGTCCAGCAGTGGACTTCTTTCGGCTGAAATGATGATGATGATAGATGTATAGATATGAGTAACTATACCTATATTGAAAACCTACATAACAATCTTTTATACAAAATAAATAAAAATTGAATAGTCAGTTTGTTATTTCAAAATAACAGCTTTTTACTGAAAGCATTCGAAAGTAAACAGGGTGTCAGGGACACCAACGCGAAAACGCTCACCAACATCCTCAGCACATCATTCTAAACCCCCTCCCCCCACATAGAAATTTTTCATCGCCAATTTAAAAAAAAAACCGGCCAAGTGCGAGTCGGATTCGCGCACGAAGGGTTCCGTACCATTATTTATAAAAACGAGCAAAAAATCACTTCATTGTATGAGAGCCACCCTTAAATATTTATTTTATTCTGTTTTTAGTATTTGTTGTTATAGCAGCAACAGTAATACATAACCTGTAGAAATTTCAACTGGCTAACTATCACGGTTCAAGAGATACAGCCTGGTGACAGACGGACGGACGGACGGACAGCGAAGTCTCAGTAATAGGGTCCCGTTTGACCCTTTGGGTACGGAACCCTAAAAAAGCAGTCGTATCCTACAAAAGTGCAATACCTACACAGTCAAAATGTATGGAACAGCTGCTTTTTTTTAAATTGCCGATGAAAAATTTCTATTTGAAAGGAAGAAAGAAAGAAAATAGATTTATTTGCCACATGCCAGAAGTACATACAATACAAAAATAAAAGTTACAAATATATCGAAAAAATTGTGTGTCTCACGGCTGCGCCAAATAGGCCCAAGTTCAGCAAATTGCCGAGCAGCTAGTGCCCGCCGCTGATTTTCAGCTGGACCTGAGATAGTGATGTGACGGACGTAAAAAAGTTTTGTAAATTGTGTTAATAATTATGCTGTGTGGTGTACGAATAGGTACTTTAATATTTAATAAATTTATATACAATAATAACAGATAAAACTATACAGGGTTATTGGTAAAACACCAACAACCTCTTAAGAGGTCGTTGTACTCATCATTATGAACAACATTTACTATGGGACAAAACCTGAAATCACGAAAAAAAATCAGCTGTTCCGTACTTTATGTTCACATAACTCGTCAAAATGTAGGGAACAGCTGATTTTTATGTCTGTTTGTGCTGCTGTTGGCAGATAGCTGAAGTTATAAGGAGTAACCGACGTGACTTTTATTCAAGAAAAAGAATTACGGTCCCATGCAAAAATATTAAAACCCTTGCGATTGTTAGCAAAATCCTATTCCGATAGGGAAGTAATAATTGATAGGCGTGCTAATTCTTAGTCAATTTTATCGTGAACAAAAAGACTGATCTTACAGAAAATCCAATTAAAATCTTTTATCTAGCCTAGATTTTTATTTCCAAACCGAACCAGACCAACGCCGATATAATTCACAGTAAAAAAACACAGAACCCAGTTATATTTCCGAATTTCACGATCACATTTGAACACGATCAGCACGTTTAACCGCGTTTAAGAACTGTCCATGTCAGTATTCCAAAGCCACACAGTTTTTAAACAGTAGCTGATCGCGTTTAGTTTAATTACTGAAATACGCCCTAAGTATTCATAATGATGTCACGGATCTAATCGGACCCAGCACTTTATTAGGGAGACTGACCCATACGTCACCACGTGAACTTCAGCCCATGGTTGCGATAATAGGTGGATTATAAAATAAAAAATAAAAAATTCAAACCCCTCAGCAAACGTGATAAATACACCTCTATATATGATGTATCGATATCTCGTGAGCCAACCCCGGCCCCACCCCACCTCGGCATCAATCGTAAAAGCCAAACAATACCTGATAAAAGCCGTCATATCAACGTGAGACGTTTGATGTTTTGGTGCAAGGGATAAGCGGAAGCGGGGAACGAAATTTCTTCATGAATTGCCACTGAGCCGCAGGGTTTTTCAGTCTTAAAATAAGATTCATATTCAATCAAAATTTTTGTAACATTTTTGATGTTATACGTGGGACACTCAGAAAGTTTTGCGAAACTAAAAAAAATTGTTCTATACGTACATATATTTTTATTAAATCTTTTCAAAGTACTTTCCACCAGCCTCTATACAAAGATTCATGCGCCTAAACCAGTTTTCAAAACACTTTTTCCAGTCCGCCGCAGACACCTCGTTTACAGCCTGCTCGAACCCAGCCAGCGCATCTTCCGGCGACGAAAATTGTATCCCTTTGAGCTGATTTTTTATTTTTGGGAATAAAAAGAAGTCACACGGTGCTAGATCAGGGCTGTAAGGAGGGTGACCCAGGAGTTTGACTGGCGTGCTGTCCAGGAAGTCCCTCGTTTTGAGTGCGGTGTGCGCAGGTGCATTGTCGTGGTGGAGCAGTAGCCCGCGGAGCCCTGTGTTTGGTCGCTTGTTGCTTATAACAGAGAAAACTTCTGGCAAACATTTGGAAGTATACCATTCGGCATTAATGCTTCTTTGATCCCGTAAGGGAATTGATACCAAGTGGCCAGTCAAATTAAAAAAGCTAGCGATCAAAATCTTACCCCCGCTTCTAGATCGCTTCACTTTGGTAGGCGTTGGCTCATTTTGAAACACCCAAACAGTCGACTGGCGCTTGGTTTCTGGGTCGTATTGATAAATCCAGGACTCATCACCTGTAACGATGTCGTAAACACGCCGAGACGAGCCTGCTTCAAATTTGTTAAGCATATCACGGCACCATTCCACCCGGGCCTGCTTCTGAGCATCGGTGAGGTTGTGCGGCACCCAGCGTGATACTATCCTCCTCACGCGAAGATGGCTGTGTAGAATCTCGTGAACGCTTCCCGATCCAATCTTCAATATGTGTTGAATCTCCTGATATGTAATTCGCCTATTGTCTTGGATTAAATTTTTCACTGCTAGCACGTTTTCTTCGGTAACAGCCGTCAAAGGGCGACCGCTTCTTTCGTCATCCCCCAAAGTTGGTCGACCGCGCTTGAATTCGTTATACCAACGATACACGGTTGCCTTGGAAGGGCCTTCATCCATGAATGCCATTTGAAGTCTATCGTACGATTCATCCGGTTTCAGGCGACACTTGAAATCGTATAAAATCATAGCTCTAAAATGTTCCCGGCGCAGATCCATATTTCAGTGAGACACAATACTTTGAATTAACTCGCAAAAAATGTGGAGGGAAATTTTGAAATTGGAACTTACTTATTTTTACTTATAAATAATCATATTTTCGAAAAACATAATAACTGGCCAGTCTCCCATATATAAAAACTTTTTTTCGCAATACTTTCTGAGGGGCCTGGTATGTATAGCTTATAGGCTTTCTCGATAAATGAGCTGTAAATGAGATAAAACTATAAGATTTTTTAATTCGAACCAGTAGTTACCGAGATTAGCGCGTTCGAGCTAACAAACAAACTCTTCAGCTTTATAATATTAAATAAATATTCATTAAATATTATTAATATAAATAAATAATATACAAGTAGTTACCGGTAGTTTAGATTGGTACTTGTGCAATGATCTGCTAATGCAGCGCAATGCTAAGAAGAAGACAACACATTATTACTTCTATTCAACAGTCATCAGTAAAATTCTGCAACGAAAGGATTGTTAACCTAAATTTATTTATTTTCAGACCGCTTCTGCCACTTCGCAGAAACCCACCCTTTATCCTTTCTAACCCTCTAACTTGAGCCAAAAACCTACCTAAAGACGTTTACCTATATTCACATTTCTTCACCAATTTTTTAAGCATGATAGTTTTATACTGTAAGAAATGGAACGCAACAAAAGTCATAGGGTCCCGCCGTTTCACGTCTTAGCTGTCATTGTAGATGTCAAAAACGTTTTCTTTCAACTACGCAGTAATGTTATCATTAATCACTACAAAACCGATCACAAAGGATGTCTTTTTTGCTTAGAACCAAAACAGTGCAGAAAAGTTATATGAAATCTCATTATTGCACTGTTTTTCATTACTGCACTGTTTTAAATTTTAAATTTGGAATTAAATTTACCACAGAGGTGTAATGTCTCATATTAAGTTAATAAAATGTATGCATTAGATCAAAAAGATTACTGGCTGAAAGTAAAAATCGGCTGAATAAAACTGACTTGGTGAAAAAAAAAACAAATGGCGCGCATTTTGTGCCATTGTAAAACTTTGATACTTCTTATTTACCAAATAAAAAGGTAAAAAATCATGGAAATTGACAGCGATATGAATTCAACTCCAGAAAATGTAAAACAGCTGCAAATGAAGTTGTAATAACCTTTAATAACTGCACTTTTAATAATTGTATGTTTGAAAGGAAGATGAATTAAACTTTGTTTCATTAACTTGAGTTTTTATTTTGAGTAGGTATATTTTGTCAGGGTAGTTGAAAGAAAAGCAGATTACGCACCTCGATAAAGTGAGTAATTAATGCACTCGTGATAATTTAGTGCCCTCGCATGCGCTCGGGCACCAACATAACACTCGTGCATTAATTACTCACTTTGCGCTCGATGCAACAATCTACTATTTCTTTCAACTACGCAGTAATGTTATCATTAATCACTACAAAACCGATCACAAAGGATGTCTTTTTTGCTTAGAACCAAAACAGTGCAGAAAAGTTATATGAAATCTCATTATTGCACTGTTTTTCATTACTGCACTGTTGATGTTAAATTTTAAATTTAGAATTAAATTTACCACAGAGGTTTAATGCCTCCTATTGAGTTAATGTATGCATTAGATCAAAAAGATACTGGCTGAAAGTAAAAATCGGCTGAATAAAAGAAAAAAAAATAAAACAAATGGCGCGCATTTTGTACCATTGCAAAACTTTGATACATCATAATTTAGCAAAAAAAAAAGTTAAAAAATTATGGAAATCGATAGCGATATAAATTCAACCCCAGAAAGTACAAAACAGCTGAAAATTAAGTTGTTAATAACCTTTAATAAGTGCACTTTTAATAATTGTATGTTTGAAGGGAAGGTGAATTAAACTTTGTTTCATTAACTTGACTTTTATTTTAGGTAGGTATATTTTGTCAAGGTAGTTGAAAGAAAAGCAGATTACGCACCTAGCTAAAGTGAGTAATGAATGCACTCGTGTTAATTTAGTGCCCTCGCATGCGCTCGGGCACTAACATAACACTCGTGCATTAATAACTCACTTTGCGCTCGATGCAACAATCTACTTTTTCCTTCTCATGGTAACCAGCAACCGATTTGTTCTATGTAAAACATACTTTTATAATATAGAAACTAATATTAACTGTGCTACTGTGCTTTATTTCGATAAACTCCTTCACATTCGCTTATCTCTTACATTTTAAACCACAATATTGCTTTGTGTAAGTAAAATTCGATTGGCATGCCTCAGCCGCTTTCTGCTGTCATTCCGAATTTCAGCGAATGTCATCGTTAAGGGTTGCGAACAATAAAGGGCTGTCTAAGGGCCAACAGTTTATTCCTATTTACAGAGATGAGTGGGTACAAATTCATAACTCCCATGTCTCTATTATACAGTATGTTAGATGTATGATTTTAAATGGAAAGTCTTGTAGCGCGTGTCATGTTTAAAAGCTTTTCGCTTAAGATGTTATGGAAAGGACTTCTTAGTAGCTTTTTGTCTCTGTGTTTCTGACTTTCAATTGTTATTTTGATTTGATTACATGTACCTATTGTTAAAGACACTTTTCAAAATCTGTTGATGGACGCTTCTGAAAGTGCCAAAAAATAACATAATAATTTAGTAAAAAATAAAATAAATTTTGGGCTGTCTCAATTGAAATAATCAATGACACGCTAAGAAGAAGAATACTAACCAAAATTACATGCATTATACTCATGCCTTTTTCGATACGTTAGGTACTAAACTACTTGACTCCACGTCACACACTCCTAATGCTTCATCCACGTTCACTAATCTGGAGGGTTACATGATGTCTAAAAGCAGTATTGTTTTAATCTTACTTCAATGTGGGAAAGAGACGGAGCTATAGGGGATGTGTAGCGCCATCTCTTTCTCACTCTGGAATAAGATTGAAACAATACTGCTTTAAGACGTCATGGTATGCCACCTACTCCATCAATTAATTCAATACCTAAATGATCATAATTATTTCCACTTGCGTTCACTTTCAGTTAAAACCTGCACATTCTAAAATTCGATATCCATATTTCCATCACTCAAACAAACATCGAACCACCGAAACAGGCACAAAACAAACAAATTACCCCAATACATCCACCTCAAAACTTTTGCTATCGATTTTAAAATGACAGTAGTCATTAAGGAATTAATCATTGTTGGCCGTTACTAGGTTTTCCAGTTTGTTCGACCGAATACAGTAATTCCACAGCTATTTTACCTTTCAAATTAACCTTACGTCAATGAGAATAAATGCCATTTTCCTGCCAAATGAAAGGACAGTAGTCCGTGAATCCATGATTGCATTATAGCAGTTTGATTAGCAAGCGCTGATTGGTCTGTTTTTCTTTCGTTGCTTTTCTACTTTGTACCTATGTTCTATTTACCAATCTGGCTCTTGTATCTTCCGTGAAAAATTAGCTCCATGTCCGTGTTTCAAATTGGAAAACTTTTATTTCGGTGTTTTTGGGAAGATTTGAACATTTGTTTCTATTTCTCTGGTGTATTAAATATTGTATGTAAAGTTAGTAGTGTTATTTCTAGATCACGAAATTTCAAGCAGTCCTTTTCAGAATATAATCTTTTTCAAAATCGAATGTGTTTTTTTCGTATATAAAAAGATAACTTCCATATTCGTTCCTGTTACATGTATAGGTACATATTATGTTAGCAATTCTCTGTCAAAGATCTCTCATAAGTTGTTCATTCATAAATAACTTTTTATTGGACTTCAAAAAGTTACCCCAAAACCCTTTTAAATATTAAAATTAGGATCACTTTCACGGTCCCTTCAAGAAGATTTGAGGGTCCCACAAGGTGTCTCGCACGGTCCCCAGACGCCACAACATATACAACTCCGCCATGTTCATTGATCAATGCCAACCCAACGCCTACGCTCAGATGACCCTTTTCCTTCCAAATGTAACAACATAACGCTCATAATCTGTAACGGGTTTAACAGAACTACAATTAATGGTGGAGCTGGGCTTGAAGATGTTTTAAGTAATGTTACGGTTGAGGATGGTAAATAAATCAGAATTAACAAAGCTAGTTTATTCGTGTTGAACTGGTACAATAGTTGGTCTTTCCTTCAGCAATTATAGCTTCTTATTCGGGAAGATTATGCCCTACATTATAGTCACACAGGACATTGTCCTTCCGGTAACTTGTCAACTTTCGCAACCCAAACTCTTTGTATGCCTATACTGCAATACTTTTTTTTTTGTCCCGGTGTGGGCAATTCTCATGGATGTCCTCCGCCCTGGGATAGACGAAAGGGTATGTCAGATTGACTGACTAAAAACCACCCCGGTGTTCTCTTCCGACACTTGCACCAGGGATCATGGAAACTAGGTACTGTAACAGTCCTACACCAACCGAGGGTGTTTGTGTCTTTGAATGGACTTGTATACGATTCATGGATAATCGTATACAACCATTGGGCAGTAACCCACCTAATGCGATGTCAGTCTGATCGGAGGATTCTCCCTACTTTTCACCAAGTATAACTTCTGCCTAGCCTTTTTCAACTATGTTGGGATCGGCTTCCAGTCTAACCGGATGCAGCACAGAACCTGTATTTTACATAGAGCGACTACCCATCTGACCTCCACAACCCAGTTAGTACTGGGTAATACGATATCCCTTCATAAGACTGGTTGTCAGAATTTCGAGCTACTGACTACCTGTAACGACTGTCAAAGATCTACAAATGACAGCCGAGGCCTTAACGTGCTTTCCGAGGCATGGAGGCAACTCGGTATGTAATGGGTGGTCACCCATCAACGGATCAACCTAGTCAAGCGCAGCTTAATCTGAAGATCGATTCCTCATACCTCTAAAGATATATCGGTTTTTTGTCACAACTGCAAATAACTGTCATAAGCACATTTCTGGATTTTTCTCCATTTTTTAGGGTTCCGTACCCAAAAGGTCAAACGGGACCCTATTACTGAGACTTCGCTGTCCGTCTGTCACCAGGCTGTATCTTATGAACCGTTATAGTTAGCCAGCTGAAATATCTACAGATTATGTATTTCTGTTCATGCTATAACAACAAATACTAAAAACAGAACAAAATAAATATTTAAGAGGGGCTCCCATACAGAAAAGTGATTTTTTTGTTCGTTTTCATAAATAATAGTACGGAACCCTTTCTGCGCGAGTCCGACTCACACTTGGCCGTTTTTTTAACCTTCGTACAAAAAAAAAGTCCTTCAAATAAACTCACACCCAGAACTAAGCACAAAGTAGTGTATTAAAAGAAAAATAGCAGCCCGTAGTCTCGTAAGTGGCGGGATATCAAATAAATAGCCGTTCGGGCCGCGGCCGTAATGAGAGCTGGCCCCACAGTTACCGTCATTTAGGATACACTGGAGAAAGTGTACCTATGAACCCTTTTAAGAATGGTTTTCGGGGGGAGAGCTGAGTTTTAAGTTAAGATAAATGATGCGATTATAAAAACTGCATGTTCTCAGAAGGGTGTGTTAGAAGCTGTTTAGCACCATTCCTTTTTCTTACGATAGCATGAGGTTATTTTCTGGCAATATTATTTTCTGTTCATTATGGGAGCAGAAAGAGGTGCTCGTGGCTAAATAATAACAGCTGCACGGGTCCATCTTTAAGGTTAAGCCGTGCTTGCTGAGGTTGGTCTGTGAATGGGTGACCATAACTACATACCGAGTTTCCTCCGCGCCTCAGAAAGCACGTTAAGCCGTTGATCCCGGCTGACATTTGTAGATCTTTGACAGTCGTTATGAGTAGCCAGAAGCCAAAAAGTCTGACATCCAGTCTTACCAAGGGGATCGTATTACCCAGTTACTGGGTTGTGGAGGTCGACCCCAAGATAATTCCAAGATACTTTGGGAAAAGGCTAGGCAGATGATGATATGGGGGCTGAAATAAATGTTTTTCTATTGATTTTATACGCAATATGCAAATAAATAAATTAACAAGAAACTGTGAAAGAGTTTCAAAAAACGCCTCCTCAACGCTGTTAGCTGATAATGTACCCAAGAGACTGGCGGTATTGCCACGTAGTAGTACTCGTATATTAATTTTGAAGCTACCTTCTTTCAGAGTCAACCAGAGCCCTTTTCCCAGAACCATTTAGAAAAGCAAATACCACCCAAAAGTAACGATAACAGGATCATAATTTCAGTTGAAAAGTAAAACATCGGCGAACCGCTGGTTGTCGTTAAGTCGAATTTTGTTTTCAAATTAAAATTAAAACCGGCCGCATTAAGCGCCGAATCGTTAGTCTTAATTTGAGTTGGCTGATGGGTGGAGCTTGTGCACAGTGTGGTGCGATGATATGTGAGGCTCTTAGAGCACATTTAACCAATGAAACTGGATAACACAAACTAAACCGAGGTTAAGAGCTGTTAGAGTCCATAATCCAAAGCAATGATGACACTTGATCACGTTCAGATTCAATCGTACAATCCGCCTTAATTCCTCTATTTTGCGTATCTTTGATACGACTATGTCTATGAAAAAAATGTGGCTAAATAAAAACAGCCGCTCGCCTACTTGCTATTGTGCCGTGAATGGGTGGGTAATCACCCGTTCCATCCCGAGTTTCCTCCCCGTCTCCAAAAGCTCGTTTAGACGTTAGTCCGGTTGTCTAAACTTCTAAACTAATATTATAAAGAGGAAAGATTTGATTGTTTGTTTGCATTGAATAGGCTCCGAAACTACTGGTCCGATTTGAAAAATTCTTTCAGTGGTATATAGCCCATTTATCGAGGAAGGCTATAGGCTATATATCATCACGCTACGACTAATAGGAGTGGAGCAGCAATGAAAAATGTTGCGAAAACGGGGAAAATGTGACGCAAACGAAGTTGCGCCGGACAGCTAGTCATTTATGATCCTTGTCAGTCGTGAGCTGGAAAGTGGCCATAGGAAGTCCATAATAAAACGACACAATCCTATCGAGTTTGGGCTTGTTTGTTTCGTCTTGACGACGAGTACTTTGGTCCTAAATGGTAACCAAACCATGGTTTGATGATGAAGCTGGAAGGTGGCCATAGGATCTCTGTAATAAAACAACGTTACCGCATAGAGTTTAGGCTCGTTTAATTCGTCTTGATGAGTACTTTGCTTGTAGATAATATCCATATGCAACCCCACCACTCCTTAACGGTTTATAGCACAGACATGAAACTTTGTATAGATACGCGTTCACTTTTGATAAACAAACATAATTCTAATCGTTACCTGATCCTATAGCCAGGATCGTCTTCTAACGAGAAAACTCCACAACGGTTATTAGAGCATAGTTTAAAAAAAAAATGAGATAATGACGTGTGATCAGAGACGATTACGACAAAACTAAAAATGTTAAAAAAAAATTATAAGTTAAAACCTTTATAAAAATAAGCTTTTATAAAGATGCACTGAAAAGAAAAACATAAATCTTGGAGTAAACGAAAATGATACACCACCAACCATAGGATGGTTTTCACAACAGCTTGTCACGTGAATGCTTATAAAATAAGTTACACACGACAAAAAGTACTACAATGTGTTATGCCTGTGAGTTTGCTTTACATATCGTCAAGAAATATTTCTCAGGTGTACTGGTTTCCACACGATGTTTTCCTTCACCGCAAGAGGCATCAAGATTACTTTACTAGCACATTTGTAAACATGAACAGTATCACATAACACCTTACAAACATCCTCTTCAACTTGACTAATTCCTCACTCCACAAAGCTAAGCGAAGCGATAATGAACAAAATCTGTCCGTGCAACGGGAACCTTAAATTGAAATGCACAGTCAGCCCGCCGTGATTGACGACCGGCAGCGGTAAGCAAATACGGTGCGTGCCTTTATAATGCACGACTGTGTAACGATATGTTATTGAGTTAATGGTTCAGTAGTCGGGAAGTTGGGAGGAGGCTGTACAAAATTATTGTGGAGTTGGTTGTTTTTTCATACTTTTTTTGTGTTAAATACCCACGTGCTCCTTTTGACTCGATAATTTTTAAATTTTCAGATATTGTGTGGGAAAAATGACAGAGCTTTTTAATTATTGACTGAATTACGCAGCCGAGGCTGCTGCTTAAATATGTTAAGTTGTTTTACTCGTTCAATCCACAAGTCGACGATTGTCACAATTTCGCAGTGCTTATTTTATAATCTTCAGGAATTTTTATTTTATTACGAAACATCACAAACTTAATAGGTCTTGGTGTAGATACTAAGATCCCTACCGATGTCTGAGAGATTCCAGTCGCTGACGGTGAATCCGATCGATCAAAACAGACCCTGAATCATCACACAAAAAATTGGCCAAAATACTGGTAATCGCTTGCATCCGTTAAGACTAGAAGCCGACCACAACCTTACCAGGAAAAGGCTAGACAGATGACGATGACTACAGTATTTTTTTTTAGTCACGACAAATCGTATGGGTCGTCAAATCGCACCCTTCAAGCCACCTCTAAACACACGTAACCCGTTTGAACACGCGAGTTATTAAATTTGCACGCGCCTCGGTAATTATCGGTCCAAGTCAGACGTTAGCCTATTTATCTATACTTACTATAGTCTGAACAGTACATACAAAGAGTTGTTCATCATTTTGCCAAGTAATAAAACGTTGAGGTCGTGTTATTGTTTTCGGGGGATGTGAGTGTCAAAGTTGATGAGGACTGATGAGCGTGTGTTTTGTGAGGTTTTTAGGTCTAAATTATTTGGGTAAAGTTTTTTAAATTAAAAATATTTTTGCCTGCATTATGAGCCTTTTTTGCTAAGCATAGCATTTTTCAACTGATCGATTTATTACGTAAACTAATGTGTATTATTCTGTTTGTTTCAGGTAAGTTATGCAGAACCGATACCTACGGAGCAACTAAATCTCTACAGAGTAACTTAGGTCCGAAGCACTTCGGACCACAAATACTACAATGGTATTTTATAATCACTAATAAATCACTTGCTTATTGCACTCCAATGGAATTATCGTACTCATCTCCCTCAAAGTACGAAGCGGTCCCTTTTACACTGCCTATCTAAACTAATATTATAAAGAGGAAAGATTTGATTGTTTGTTTGTTTGTTTGCATTGAATAGGCTCCGAAACTATTGGTCCGATTTGAAAAATTCTTTCAGTCTTAGATAGCCCATTTATCGAGGAAGGCTATAGGCTATACATCATCACGCTATGACCAATAGGAGTGCAGCAGCAATGGAAAATGTTGCGAAAACGCGGAAAATGTGACGCAAACGAAGTTGCACCGGACAGCTATTTATTAATATTCAAAGAAAATAAAAAAGTGTTTACTTTCCAGGTAAATATAAGCCAGTACATATTTTAAACACAAATTGAAATGTCACATGCATTAAAATATTATCATCTGTAGCTATTTTACACAGAAAATATTACTTGCTTAAACAAGATAGTCTACTATACCTAGACGCTTTCATACATGTTTTCATTACCTAACCGAAGCACTGGACGAACAAATATTTGTACGACACAAAGCCTTCAGTACCTACACCTAATACCATATTGCTACGTACATCTATAATTTCAATTAAACCTCAAAACATGATTGCTATTCATCAACAACATGGACCCACTCCAATCGGCTTATCCCTTCAAGGGGGACCGACGACGAGCAACAAACACATAGACCATGTCATACCATTCATAAAGTATTTACACCCAACACTCACTCAGTAGGGAGTTAGGGACCACAGACTACAACTATTTACGACCACTTTACACCACAAATCCGAAAAGGTACGCAAATAAAACTATCAAAACAGAAACGTACCCATTTTATTCTATGACCTAAGTCCCTATTTCCATATGCATGACTGGCAGAGGAACAAGCCAGCCCTGTTATATATATATTGGAGTCGTTATCATATTTTGCACTCTATTACATTGGCATAAGGTGCTTTATTCGATGGGTGAATTCTCGAGAGTCCATTTGACTAGCACACATTAGTAAAAGTTCCCCGGGCTCCAAGTGTATGGTGGCCATGAGAGAGAGGTTTCAAGGACTCTCTTAGTTTCTGTGGTGTGTGGGAAAGTAAATACACTAGCCGCGTAATATACGCTGGCTGATGAAAGTTTTTATTAATCTGTAGCGACCTACAAAAAGCAACTTATAACTAAAAGTTCTACAGCGTCATCTATGATAAAACTGAAGAACTAATATAGTCTGAATCTCGCAAGCAAAGTTTACATCGACATAAGACTATATAGAGAAACCCAACTATAACTGTCGGGCAGTTGCCCACCAGACATAACAACCGTCTGGTCGGAAGATAAGCCCTTTTCTATGGAGTATTCAGAAACTTTAAACCTGAACAGGGTCATACCACTAAAAATCAGAGATGAAGTGCATTTTTTTAGAAGTGTATTATTAAAATAGTTCTCATTAGATTCAACATGAATCTGGACTACGAAATAACGAGTAGTTACTTATGAATAGAAGTGTGTAAGTACGTAATTACTATGTATTTCAATTTACGCTTTAAACCAGAAATCTATCTACATTTTGAAACATACAAACCAAATAAACCAATCCAACGACACATCAAATCACTAGTTCAAGAGCGCGCCGACGTTACCCGCCGTCGATCCCGAAGGACCGAGAGTAAACTTTCCATCGGCACTTACTTGTGGCCACCCTACTTCTCACTATCCGAAATAAAATATTTATAGAACTGAGAGCACTTTTTCTCTTTGATTCAGTGGTTTTATTGGCTCGACCGTTTCGCGGTAATAAATGCTTTAGGGGTGGACGCCCATAAATAAAATTAGTCACAATGAATGATTCTTTTAAGTTGATTCGACCGTCATATTACCGATATCGCTAGATGGTGTGGCGTTACTTTTATCGCTAGCAGTAATATAGATAATTTTTATTAGGAATATCTGTGTATCGGCGAATTTATGGTCACTTGCGTCGCAATATGAAGATAAGCTTTGTAGTGGTCATTCTAGTGATAATAAAGATGAAATAAAAGAAAATATGTTGGAGATTTTTGATACGTATTGAAGTTAAAGAAATTTTTGTGATGGCAGAAAAATAACTGGATTTTGAAACTAAAGTATGTTTGTTTTATGCTGAAGTAATTTTAATAGATCTTTCTTTCTTTCTCTTAAATAATAGGGAGAGTGTAGCCAGTCGATATTGAGCTCAAAGCTACACATCTATTCTCCTGATATTGGCTAGGGAAGGGCTATAGATGGCCCCAGCACTGCAATTGTTCAACACACACTTTTTACCATAATCACAAATATTTTGAAGTGAACTCGATTTCTATTTCGTCATATTAAGTTTGAAAATTCATCTGCGGTCTGTTCAACATCATCATTATCCCGCCCTTATCCCAATATGTTTTGGGTCGGCGCAGCATGTCTTCTTCTTCCACATCATCGTCATCATCATCATCTGCCTAGCCTTTTCCTAAACTTTGTTGGCTTCGTCTTCCAGTCTAACCGGATGCAGCTGAGTATCAGTATTTTACATGAAGCGACTGCCTATCTGACCTCCACAGCCCAGTAACTGGGGAATACGATACCCCTTGGTAAGACTGAAACTATATGTAACGTCTGCCAAAGATCTGCAAACGATAGCCGTGACCTTTCTTGCCATATCGTCCTTCACACAGTCCATCCATCGTTTCTTTGGTCTTCCTTCACCCTTATACTCCTCCACATTCATACTCAAAAGTTTCCTCACGACATTTTCCTGATTCCTCCGCATCCATGCGGATCTGCTTTCAGTTCTTCATTGTTAAATTGTTATTGCATTTAGATTGTGAGTGTGTAACACAATTAACTCGCTGATCATCCAATAGAACTTCATTAAGACCACACGTTTGCTCCATCTTCATTAATCTTTATAATTGTAAGCTTTTACTTTTTCTCGTTCAGTAGTTCTCGGTAATGGTGACACGTGGCTCTGTTCGTAAACCATTACACGTGTTCACTCAATTATGAACGTGTGAGTGTATGTCTGTCTGTTTTTTTTATTTTTAATGCAAGTTTTACAGTTTGTGGTCGTTTTGATTTTATTATGTTTTCTATATTTTAAAACGTTGAGTTTTATGTTAGAGAATAACGTAAAAGAGCTTTGGGAACTCGGCCATGCTATGACTTGTGTGGGATATGGTTCTAAAATAATTATAAAAGCAAGATAAAACTACCTATTAGGTACTTACTAAGTTTTTTTTTTTAACTAAATGTGTCTTTTATCTAGTATAAATGTTTAAAAAAACATATACAAGATGTTGTTTTGCATCCTCGTCAAAATTCAGGATGTTGTCACAAAAGACATCAATATTCAGTATAAATTACGGTACCTAGTAAATTATTAAAAAACACTGCATTTTTTTGTTGTTTAAAGTTGTCAATATTTCAGAATAACCCCCATAGCGTGGTTTAGGGATTATAAAATTATCGAAAAAACGTTTGAGATTTTTTGTTTGTGTGTAAGCGACGTTATAAGGCAGGGATCAGACGGCCCGTGTTTAAAACACGGATGGTTCACAGTTACCGATTTCAGTAAATAAATAAAAAAAAGAAAATTACCTACTCATTTTATTATTGATTCGGGTCGAGAATCATTAGCATAGTTACCTCCTAGAATTTGACGAGGTTGCAAAACAACTTTAAAAAATCATCACTAACAACTACAACATTTTATGTATCTGTTAAAAAATTATTAGGCTTCTAGTTTCTTATAGTAAGCGTCAAATTGCAGCTAAATATTTGAGTCAATTAAATTGTCAGTGAAAGAAAATTCTTTTAAAAATATCTTTCAAACCACATACTAGGTATTGTTTTTAGAGGTTAACAACCTTTTAACAAAGGCCTTCAAAAATCAATTATCTCAGCACACATCGACCAATTACGGTGTAAACTTTTATAAGCATAAGTATAGGTACCTAAGTTTGGAACATAATTTGAGTGAACATGAGTGAACGAAGGATTTCATGTCGTTCGTTCGTGAACGAAGCTTGTAGCACGCGAGCTATTACTTGGTTGGTTAAAACTTAGCTGTTTTAATCGTGAAACCTTTGGTCAGGTCTTGGGATAAAGTAGTGCAATGGTTTCTGAAAATGGGCTAACTTAACTTTCTTTTGAGTAAGGTTTTGATTGCAGATCAGTTAGTAGTGACAGATTTTTTATAGTTGCGATTGAGTGTCGAGGCCTCCCACTAGGTGGACCGATGACCTGGTGAAAGTTGCGGGGATCCGCTGGATGCGAGTCGCACGGGACCAGTCACTGTGGCGAAACTTGGGGGAGGCCTATGTCCAGCAGTGGACGTCTTTCAGCTGAAATAATGACGATGATGATGATGAGTATCGATACAGATAATGTAGCTTTTAAGTAATGTTAGAGAAAGATTGTTTATCCCTGTCTTATTTGGATTAGGAGGCAACACCGCCTCCTCAGTCTATCAAAATAAATTGCGATCAGCAATCCACATAGCAAAAGTACTCTGAACAAATTTAACATTTATTGTGGATTTGTGGTGTTGCGCATCACATTCAACAGTTGCACGTATGACAGCACGGTTGGCGCAGTGGCTGAGCGATTGGCTCCTGCGCTGCGTGTCTTGAGTTCGATTCCCGCCACGGGAAAAAAAAATTATGGCCTACCGGTAGTTGTTTCAGGTCCGGTTTCTGAGTCAACGCACCCACGATGCAGGAAAAAAATTCGAATACACGTTCAACGTTTAAAAAAAAGTTATGAATTTTAAATTCATTGTCTAAAATCATTGTAATCATGGTAATAGATAAAGAGATAACTTTAACTTATACAACTCGACCAAAGTTTGCACCTCGCGTCGATAACGTCTCACTGACGCTTAGGTACTGTCTGCAAAAAGGAATACGCTTTAACTTTAAAAAATCAAACAAATTTTTGTTATATATTACTTTGCATTTATTGTTTTTAACATTATATTAAACATAGGTACATTAAATTGGTCGCATTCCAGCGAGGCCAGGTGCAAACTTAGCTTGGTTGAGTTGTACTTCCTTTCTTCTAAACAGACACAGCTTCCATTATACTCATTTCATTACCCAATAGCCACAAGAATAGCTACGGATATATTCTATTCTCAAGCTCACAGCGTTATATTTTCAAAGCGACATATTTAATTGTTAGAAATTAATCGTTCTGTCGGTGCGCCGCAGTTATTAAGAGCTAGAGTGCTCAGTCTAATACTTCATTTATCTTTGGATTTAACTTCATGCTGCTTTTGTAGGATATGTGTTTGTTTTAATATAGAGTACTGCGGTATGGCCTCTTTCCTAGCTTTGATTTTTGTAATGCCCAAACAATATTTTTTTTAGTTCTTCAGTAACTTGGGCGACCTTTGTCGAGGTGAAAAAACAGTAAACAAATTTTCTTAGATATGGGACCTGATTCGTCTAGATTTTTCGCCCCATTAAAGCCCTTTATTGCAAGTTTCATCGAAATCGTTAGCCGTTTTCGAGAACGTGATTGCAAATATAGGTAAATGGTGTAACTAGATGCTTAACGAATTAGAAAGACTCCCGTTCTTCCCGTCATTGCGAATATTTTTTTGTTAAGGGCTATACCTGGGAACCTTCTAGATGCAGATATAATGAAGGGTAAACTTCCAACTTTTTAAAAAGTTGTTTTTTTTAAAAAAAAAAAGAAGTTTTTAATGTTATAATTTTACTTTAAATACTTTTCCTACCACCATACTATTCAATGCATCCATTAGCACAATGTTTTGAATGAAAACTGAGTTCTACCGTAGAACGTGATTTTACACTGAAAAAAAAGAAAGTTGTTTCCTAGCGAAAAAAGAAAGACGTTTCCTAGCGAAAAAAAGAAAGAAGTTTCCTAGCGAAAAAAAGAAAGAAGTTTCCTAGCGAAAAAAAGAAAGAGGTTTCCTACTTAATACTATTATTAGATCTAACCGCAAAACCCAAAGCAGCAAAAACATCCGTAACAAACCTAAAAAAAGTACACTGAAACAACCCCTTAAGCACTTCCCATACTTAAGATTATGACTTGAATAATAGCAATTTTATTTTTAATACACACACGACTAACCAAGTTGAAATCTTTATAAACGACACCGCACTTCTTGCAGTCATTGCAGGGCAAACAAGAATCAACCCTAAAATTAAGCTGTTGTGGTTCATTTTTGGATGCACAGGATATTTTCACAGGGAAATAAAAAGGATTATTGTTAATAGTCGTGAAGCTTAAAGCGTTTGGATTCGTTTACACGTGTTTATAGTTTATATTTACGGAAGTCTATATTTGTTGGGATGTGGCTTCGCAGACAGCGGCTGCGGTGTGGGATGCGATATGGAACCGATATGCATTGTCAAATGAAAATAAAATGAAAGAAATACTAATTGCCAAACAGGCATGATGTTATGTTGTGGACTGTACTCCAAAAGCCTATTCTAACAATTCTGATCTTAAATCCTATGTACATATAACTCAATTTAGTTAGCTAGCTGTAACTGGCAAACATGAAATCTTTAAGTGGATTTATACAATATTTAAAAAAAAACCCTGTGCGATCCGAAAGGGGCATATAGGTATACCAATGACATTACCAAATCAAATAAGAAACATAAAATATTCATGTGAAAGTGAACATAAATGTATTATTGAATTTTAAAAACCCGATTTTTGTGCTCAAATTACCACCATTTCCCTAAAATCTAACAAACTTTTATAACGTGAGATCACCTTCTTCGGCATTAGATTGCTAGATCGTCAGTAGTTTGTTTATGACGTCACTACCTGAGAAGCGACCGGAGTGTTGTCCTGTGTTGCCATGTCAGTTTCCTCATTTTACTACATTTTATGTATGTTTTATCGCGGTATGTTTTTTACTTGTTTTCCAAAATGGATTACATAAATAGAATCTAATCTCGATCCCTAAGTAATAATACCCTCGCGGATGGGACTTTTAAAGTATATTGTAGAGCAGAAAAGAAATCGAAGGCAAGCAATGAATTGACGATATTTCCAATGTATTAGACACTAGCTGTCCGGCGCAACTTCGTTTGAGTCACATTTTCCCCGTTTTCGCAACATTTTTCATTGCTGCTCCACTCCTATTGGTTGTAGCGTGATGATAAATAGCCTATAGCCTTCCTCGATAAATGGGCTATCTAACACTGAAAGAGTTTTTCAAATCGGACCAGTAGTTTAGGAGCCTATTCAATGCAAACAAACGAACAAACAAATTTTTCCTCTTTATAATATTAGTTTAGATAATCCCTTAATCCCTTTTACAACACCAACGATGATAAAATTTACTCAACTTTGCCTCAGATGACATCATCACGAAGATAAAGACATCAGTAGCAAACAAAATGAACAAAAGCATATGTTACAGTATTAGTTCAACACACTATGTAGCGGTAAGATTAAGATTGACAACAGCATCTGCGATGAAGCAATTTGCCTGACAGGCAGTGATTATGCTGAGAGTATATGACCCCAGGATTGTCATAACGATCTACAAGGGGGCAATGTTCGCGAGTGATCTTGAAAAGATACTTTAACTTTTTAGAACTGAATGTTTTGATATCTTAAATTGTACAGTAGTTCTAAAAAATGTGTTGGCAGTTAACGCTGCTGCTGTGCGTAGATGTTTTTTTGTTATTTATTCCGGTTAACGAGGCACGTTAATAAGATTTTTTACTTAATTTTAACTGGGTATATTCCTCAGTAACGCCACTAAAAACAAGCTAAAACTACATAGCTTAATTGTTCTTGTTGAGAAATTGTTTCTTAGTTTCTAATAAAGGACAAAACTTGTTTAGGTAGTTTTATGCAGAGGTACAAACACATATCGCCAGTTGTAATTTAGTTTTGTGTCATGTCCTATTGACATCAACGGGACACAAATCCAGACTGTCTACTACTTTATCTGCTATTAGACCAGGGTTAATCGTATTATTGCATTTTTTTTTCATTGACAAGAGGGTCTTTAACTAGCACATTTTTGTCAGTCCATACTATGTAACTGACGCAACAATCAATTTTTATTCCATGATCATTCACTAGTTACTCTAAAATTATTGCAACAAAGTAGCCAACCAGAGTTTTAAAACCAGTTCCACAAGTTCGGACCTCTACTGTAGGCCTCTTTTTAAACCTTATTATCTAGGCATGCTCTTGATTACTGGTTTTACCATTATGGTTCATGGGTTCTTCAAAAGTTATCGACCGTTAGCAATTCCGCTTGTTAATGCATGCTTCTGTAATAGAGGACTTTATTAAAAGATACTGTGACCTCGGAGTTTGTTTCGGTGTTTTCTCTTTGAGTCGTTGGATAACACTGACCCTAGTTTTAAAATACAACATAATCTATGAATAAAAATCCCATCCTTCCATTCGTCTATCCATATTATCTAATTCCTACTTCTTCTTCTTGTCATACCGACGTTGTTTTTTTTTGTTACTTTCATATTACACGGTTTGGGTTCAGTAAGTGACTACGTTTATTTCAGCGCCAGAGGGGTTATTCAGGTCATCAAAATCAGCAAATTTATGTAATCTTTCTGCTATGAATACCAATTTTTCATTCCTGATTCGTTTTATGATTTCTCTGACACAGTACTAATCCACTTACTTCTGCCCCTATATTTTCTACACCAAAATCGCTTCCTCAAACCAATCCTGTATCGCTGTCTTCAAAGCCTCTCAAGGAGCTGATCCGAATCGAAGTCAGTCTAAATAAACAGTCTCTGTCTCGCGGTTAATTCGGGGTCGTGAAGTGATTTGTATCCGAATTATCCGACAGATCCGAGTTATTCGAGTTCTCGAGTGCATTCGTTTACGTCAACGTGTGGTTTTAAGTGAACAGACAGACAGTCGTGTTTGGTGTTCGCTGCTATTTATTTTAAAACTATTTCGTTTTGTGTTTACAAGATAGTTTTGTTTTCTCGGTTTGGGTATTTTTGACAGTCAATTTGGACTTGGTTTGCTTATTTTTGGTAAGAGGTGAAAGGAATTGTAAAGTGTAGTAAATATTTATACAGTAGAGAAAAGCGTAACAAATATTTAGAGTACGTAGAAACATTAAGTAAATACACTTCATATACTGTGAACAGTCAAACCAAACGGCATGATAAAATAAAATTGACGCTTCCTTGAGCGGACCTATTTTTAGCTGGCAATATCAAAACAGTTGAGTATACCCAAATTAATTGCTATACTCAACTGTTGACAAAATAATTATATTCAACCGCGGACAAACAATTATATTCATCCCGCATTCTGAGCCCTCCTTGTTTACACAAATTCAGCATAAACATTATAATCCGCTGTATTTTCAAAATTATAAATACAAACTCTCATACAGATTTATTATTAGAAAATTATGCATATTTTACAGTATGCCTGGGACTTGAGTGACATAAAAAGTGACCCAATGAATGGGTTATGTATGACTATGACCCCTTGCGTTTGTAAAAATGGAATTAGACTTTTTAATTTTGTGAATTTTTGAAAATGTAGTTAAGATTTTACGATTGATTCTACAATGTAATACACGAATACCTTCTGTTAGATTTACAAATAATTAAATGCTTAGTACTTTTAATACTGTACATTTTTTACACAGAAACAACATAATCAGCCTATAAGGTGCCCACTGCTGGGACTGAGGGAAAAGCTCTGCTTAGAAATAAGAAGGAGTGGGTGGCCTCCTTTGATCCATCCTCGGTCCAGTGCGGGTTTTTGGATGTGATTACATAACACAAAACCAAAGCAGAAATGAAACAAAATGAGGATATTGACCTATTTATTTAATTTTTTCTAGGTTTAATTCAATTATTAAACCACAAACCACTCTCACAATAAAACCAAACACGAAAATCATAACATTGCACCGGCACAAACGTTCAAACAGTCAATTGGCACTCATTCTTTCCCCGTCATGTCATTTGCTGGACGGGTCGATTCGACCACACGGCTCCGGGCATCGGGTTAAAATGTTTTCCATGTACCGCCCGTCACAGTTGTCACCTGGGTTGCGACGAGACACGTTTAACATAAACTATTGCCGATTTTGTGGCGGTCAGCCGTTGTTGAGGCCTTTTAGATGCGGTAATGGATCTATTGTAGTGTTTATATGCGAAGGAGTCGTTTTAGTGAGTTTGTTGTTTGGTAGAAGGGTTGTTTTGTATCGGATTGTGAGGACTGAGGACACTGGGGTGTTTAGTATTATGTTAAGTTGTGAAGGGGGTTTATATTATACAGTTGTTTCAGGTTTTTTGCGTTGATGTTTTTTTGTGTTATTAAGAGCTGATAAATTAAGTAAGTATGTAATCTCAATTTACTTTTAGTTTATTTTGTAATTGTAACAGGATACAAAGAGGAAAAAGTTACTAAAAACATTTTCGAAATGTCTTATAAAAAAAGATAATTGGAAATATGTATATGTTTCTATGGATAATTTATAATCGGTCTTAGATGTGACACTATGAAAATGTTTTTTGGTAACTTTTTAGACCTATGTAACCTGCTTATGCGTATGAAATTTCAGTAAAATTGATTAGTCATTTCGGAAAATAAGGACTTGAAAGTTTGCATGAAATGTCGTAAGGCGTAAAGGCTCTTAATTGAACAACTATCTATTGCTTTGTGAAATTGTGAATTACTACTGAAATCATTGCTTTCAAACCCAACCCGGTTTAAAAATTACGTGCTTTTTCATACGAATTGATCAACAGAGAAATTGAACGACAACATCGCTTTCCACTGAAATCAATTGAACTAAATAACTTAATGTTTCCAGTAAAACTCAAACGAACTCATCGGTTTACGCAGTATTAACATTCTTAAAGCCAATATTTTATGCCTGTTTTGCACTGGCAGCACCCACGTAGGTACTTGCATGTTAGAACAGTTTTGAATCGCTTATACGACGCACCTTGGTATTTTACATAAATACGTTATTTTATTATGGTAATACCTGATTCTTAGTGGTCGTTGCTTTGAGCTGGGGTCTATGCAGTATTTATTTATTGGCTTCAGACTAGGCTTTCGACAATAAATTCAATTATAATATATAATAATAATAATATATGTCGCCGCAAGAGCGTCTATGTGCTAAGACTATTCATTAATCTTATTAAGAATCAACACCTCTCGATCTCTGTGTAACCCGGATGGGTTACAAAAAACCCTCCCTCCGTTGAACCCCGAGGAACCCATATGGGTTAGTTTCGTACGAGCAAACTTAAACCGTTATACTACATGAAGTAAGGTTCTAATTCGTTTGTAAAAATTTACGTCTCTAGCCAACTAGTAGTCGATTAAAACGAAACCATAATACCATCCTTACAAATGCACAACATTATTAAAAAAATATCGGAACGCGTCGTTGTCGTTGGAAATTGTCAGTGTCAGAACGCCGTTACGACGCGAGCTTGTTATTGTGATAGTGAGTGGATTTTTACGTAAAACTCTGGTAAGTAAATGTATAGTATGTTATAAGTGTATAATACAACTTTGTAGATAATCATTTGCTTGAAAAAATAACTAAAAATTATTTTTTTGAGCAAACAAAGTTTCGAGTCTGTCAGTCTCAATGGAATGAACAAATGAAAATATGAATTTGACGCTTTTACAATGAAATATGGTGTTGGAAACATTAGTAGCAACGTAAAATATAGTGATAATTAATTATTGCATTTAGTCTAGGCATATATATTCATATTTATTGATATTTCAAGTACTTTCAAGTAAAGGTCATTCAACCGCCAAACCAACCGTCGCCGTAATTGTTTTTGGATTAGAATTAGATTTGGTGGGAAAATCATACAAAAAGCGAATGAACTCTATGTGTTAGTATCTAATGCAAGTGTGTATATAATTGTTTGCTTGAAACAATACCATAAAACTACTATTTTGAGCAAATAAAAAGTTCGTCCGCGTCGCCGTTGTTTGTTAGGAATTCTAATAATTCTCAATGAATTAGTATCTTTGAAAGGTATATAACAACGTAAAAACTAATGATAATTCATAATTTCATGTATTCGAGGCGTATTTATTCTATTTCTATTCATATTTCGATGTTTTCTCATGTATTGTTTACGTAACACGTAACTGTCAAATTCAAACGTGACCACAAAGACCGCTAGGCCGTAGGTCATATCGACAAAAGTTATCGATAGTATCGATGACTTTATTTTAGTTTTTTTATGAAGTAAAAATATTTTTGGGAGATCTCTGCACCAACAGTGGGACTTTACAGGTTGAGAAAAAATTAAACAAATATATTATTTATTATTTTAGAAATGTCTTGGAACGTCGGACGAGATGTCGCCCCAGACGACTTCGAGGAGCTGTTGCGGGAGAGCGACTCGGAGGAAGAGGGCGAAAACCTGGAGTTCCTCGAACCCGACATGTTCGAGGATGTGTTGGAGGAGCAGGTTTATGATGAGCCGGAATTCCTCGACGATGAATTCTTTGAGGAACCGGCTTGTGAGGTAAATCCTTTTCATTGTTTTGACTAAATTACTGCATCTGTTGTAATCAGATCTGTCATCCTTATTCATAGATATTATATATACTCGTATTACAGAAGTCCAGGCTCATAAATTATAACTAATATTTTTTTCTCTATGTAAAAGTAGTAAATACTTTTTTCATGTAAATAACTTAGGTATATGAAAAATGAAACAAGTAGATCTATTTTGTATTTTTTCTGAACTCATTATAAGAATTATGTTTTCTCTAATATTTTTTCTCTATATAAAAGTAGTAAATACTTTTTTTATGTGAATAACTTAGGTATTAGAAAAATAAAACAAGGAGATCTAAATTGTATTTTTTTATCTTCCTTACTGAACTCATTATAAGAATTATGTTTTCTCTAATATTTTTTTCTCTATATAAAAGTAGTAAATACTTTTTTTATGTGAATAACTTAGGTATATGAAAAATGAAACAAGTAGATCTAAATTGTATTTTTTTTATCTTTCTTACTTACTGAACTCATTATAAGAATCATGTTTTCTCTAATTTTTTTTCCTCTATGTAAAAGTGGTAAATACTTTTTTTATGTGAATAACTTAGGTATATGAAAAATAAAAGAAGTAGATCTAAATTGTAATTTTTTATTTTCCTTGCTGAACTCATTTTCGCTAGGTACACATTTTATCGATAATGTAGTGGTGTGTTCCCCACCCTACGGCATGTTAGAATTCAATACAATTTTTTACGATCACTTGAAATATAGATAATTCTTATTTTTCCATGATAGGAAGGCATGTGTGTACAGAAATTGATAAAGCACCTTGTTCTTGTTTGCTTCCAAGTAAGATTCTAATTGGAAAGCCGAAATTATCGAGTGGAAATAGGTTATTTCCCTCTTGTAAGGTAATTTCTCATTTAAAAATTTTCGTCGTATATTTTGTCGATTCATGGTTAGAAATCAGTCGAAGAAGGTATAGGTAGTATCCTAAAAACATTGTATATTGATACCTGTTCATACTAACACGGATGATCGTTTACAAAGTCATGCATTGAACTGCGCAATTCTAAAATGACAGTTCCGCGCATGTGAACTTTGAGTTGGAATCTTATAAAAATAATGTATGTAGGACTCCTATTTTATGATCCAATTAGAATACTTGTATATTTGTTATGTTAGATCTAAAGTTTCGTGTAAATCGGTTCAGTAGATTTACCAAAAAAAAAAAATATACAGTGACATGTCAATTCGTGGCGACTCCTCTTATATATATAGGATATTTATAATTCTCAAGTGGTTATAAAAGAGTTGTTTATATAGTAATACATGGTCGCGTTCTTCAAGAACACGACACTGTTTACCGTTTTAGAAAAGAGTTACTACATCTCGAGCAATAACAGTTTTTGTAAACACCGTCCACTTCACGCGCTCGATGACGTAACTGTGCGGCCCGCTGGGGAGATTTACGTTAGCGATCTGAGGTCAGAGAGGTTAATAATCCTCATTTGTCATAATATTGATGAACCTGCCATGCCATCTGTGTGGGGCAAGCATAATTATTACGATAATCATTTGACTAAACGCCATCTATTGGCTTGTGTGTTAACTACTGCGCAAATAATAGATTCGTTTAGCTTAGATGGCCTGTAATTTATTAAACAAAAGCCTTTAGCTAGAACTATAGCCAAAATTAAGATTAGCAAATATTTTATGATAGCTGGGATTTTAGCAATGACAATTTGGATTTTAACAATGGCTCATTTTGTTAGGCGGCAACCCAGTCTTGTGGGAAAGAACGCCGAATAGTCAATTAGTGAATTTATAATTTGTAGCAACAATTAAATCAATTTCTAGAACTAACTACAAACTTAAAACTAATAAGATTATTTTACAGAGTATTTTATTAGTGGTAAACCAGTTCTTTGTATTTAATCCTTTGATCTGCCGAAAATGGTTTTAAGCATGCGATTGTTGTAAAAAGTATTAAAGCTACTAATTAAGCTTGTAACTTAATAACGCCTTTGAATTTGTGAATATTGGTATTGTTTAATTACTAAAATAATTAATTGTGAAGTATTAGTATTGTTTTAATGGAGTATTACTGAACTAACTATGTAATGAATAATTGGACTGATCTAATGAGTGTAGTACATCCGCCCACTCAGAACCGCAGGCGAAGCGAGCAAGATGTCGTTCGAGCTAGCTCGCGAAGTCGCGATTAAACAATTGAAATATTAATTAATTGAAAGTAGTTTTTGAAGTGAGCAATAATAAGTTATGTAAATCAGAACTGTAATAATTGAAAGACAGATCCAAAAAGACACACATTACGTCAACCATGTTTGTGAATGGGCGGCTCAACTTAAGGAAAGTTTATAAGTGTTAAAGTGCCTGTAACTGGTTTATTAGAAATAAACATAAGGAGTTTGAGTCAAGTGTTGTGTGTGATTTCAATACCCATCCACCTAATTAGCAATAATGAAGAATAAAGTTGCACAGTTAGCGACTGAAAGGCAATATGGCGTCGATATTCATTTATGGTGGAATCCCCGCCTTGATATATATAATTATATATCAAATATAATAATAATATTTAATAATTATCCAAGTATTTCTAGCATTTGAGAACCTAATGATGAGTAATAACACTGCTATTGAGAAGGCCTCAACTGCACCCGAATACTATAACATACTGTCAAACGCATACCGAAATATCCGGTATGCGTATATTAAAAAAAAAACTAATTCGTTGCTTCACATCTTTGTTTTTTTTTCTGCTCTACTCCGTAAATAGCGTAGATAATAGAGGAGCTCGTGGCTAAATAATAACAGCAGCACGGGTCGATCTTTAAGGTTAAGGTGACACAACACCTAGATTTCCCTACGTAACACGATACTGCAACACAACAGCAAACGGAACAAGTAATAAACAGAAATTAACTCAGGATGAATGCGATCATAAATCGGTGAGATACGAGCCACAGCCAGGATAGCTGTTTTGTTAGGTCGGTGATCCCGCCTTGTTGTTTTCAATTGTAATTCTTTAATTTTAATTTTATAATTTTGTGTAAAATTTCGATACGATGTATAAAATTGTTACTGAAACAAATGAAATGTAGTACTAGTTTATACTATATTATATATGTTTATACTTTCTATTATATATGTACTAGTTTATATTATATACAATAATACGTTATGTATGTCGCATCATGGGTGGCCGAGATGCGAAACATCGGGTCTTCTTCACGATCCGACATAGTTTTAGGTAGATGTGGGCACTGTTGTGGGTACTCGAACGAAATACTCTTTTAAATTTAAATCACAATAACTTTATTCAAAGTAACGGCTCACAAGAAACAAACACGTGCGTTGGTAACTGAGCGTCTGCAAAGACTGTTGGAGTTCGACTGTCGCAACACTCCGTCCCTCTGCTAGGGTTCATTGCATCCCCTCTACCGACGATCGTGTCCAAGCGGTAGGGCGCGCTTGCGTTTCTAGTGACGTTATTATTAGTTCACGAAACTAATTGTTAGATGGCGCTGTCTGTTGCACCATGGCGCCATCAATCCACGACACGGCCATCCCTGACTAGCACCCGTCCTCGGGTGTAGTACCTGTGGACAAAATGTGCTCAGAGTAATCTAGCTCGGCTATCCTGCCAAAAGAAACTAAGGTCGATTCTCCATGGTACTTAATTTTTTCTAAATCTAAGTACAATAATCAACTATCATGATTTACAATGCCCTATTATTAAGGGTTCATACACAGTGCTTCCTGCATAATATTACTAATTGGAAAAGATCCGATTAACAAGTTTACAACAAAGTAATTCTAACAATTCTGTTACTCTTTACCATAACTCATTGATAAGCAATGCATACTCAACTCTTAAAACTTTCATCGTAATCTGTGCACCAACACAGGCCAGAATCGCACCAACGACTCTTAAAAAATCTGCCACCACATATGCTACAACACATGAGGGGCTCTGTGCACCAACACAGATACGAATCGCACCAACGATTCTCAAAAATCTAGCGCAACATGGGCTACAACACATGAAGCGCTCTGTGCACCAACACAGTTAGAAATCGCACCAACGATTATCCAACATCTAGCACAATATGTGCTACAACACATGAAGCGCTCTGTGCACCAACACAGATACGAATCGCACCAACGATTCTCAAAAATCTAGCGCAACATGGGCTACAACACATGAAGCGCCCTGTGCACCAACACAGTTAGAAATCGCACCAACGATTATCCAACATCTAGCGCAATATGTGCTATAACACATGAAGCGCTCTGTGCACCAACACAGACAGAAATCGCACCAACGATTCCTTGTAGACCCATCGCCACATGTTACTCATGAGGTGCGGTCTAAAGTTTCGAGTATGAGTGTGCAAGCCGTTTTTAATCAGATTTGGTCTCACTACCACTGTCATCAACTATGACATCTAATTTTCGAGGAACTTGGTGATCGGGGATCTTCCTCACACGATCATGTGGGTATTTGTAGGTTCGCTTGGAGTCAAGCGCCTTTAGTCTGTATCTATCCCCGTCTAACACCTCAATAATTTTAAATGGGCCTTTGAATTTAGGATCTAATCTTGTTTGATTCCTTTCCTCATTTGCAATTAAAACATAATCATTAATTGCCAACTTTGAAACTTTAGCCTTGAAGGTCAAATCGAGTTTTATCGTAATTGGCATTCTTATCAATATTCTGTGTCGCGTGCTCTCTGATCTCATCCAAATTAACGTCAGTCACATCATCAACGGTTACTAAACTAAGTGGTCTTGCTACCTTTCCAATCATCAACTCGAGAGGGCTAGATTTAGTCACTCTATTAATAGTGGAGTTCATAGCCAACTGAACCTCTCCTAACGCGTCTTGCCAAGAGCGGTCACGACTGGTCTCTACGGCTGTTAACATACTCTTGAGAGTACTCATTACCCTTTCGACTTGACCGTTTGCACGACTGCCTCCCGTAGCTATCAAGTGCAACTCTATGTTGTTAGTAGTACAGAAACTATAAAAATCTTTGCTTGCGAAACAACGACCTTGATCTGCTATTATGCGTTTCGGTGCACCAAACAATGCCATACAGAACTCAATATATCAGAATATTGAATAGTTTTCCATAGGATATTAAACTTTCGAATGGGGTGAAGTTCTGCTTGAATTTTACCCGAGTGGGGCTTCGCTACTTTACAAGTGATACAACTGTCGACAATTTTCATTACGAAGATCAGACAATCTTACTGATCTCTTCCGTCGTTTTCCTGTTCTGCTCGCAACCAGTTACTAGAAAGCTCAGCTAAATCGACACGCTTTTGTTCTACTCTAGTGAATGCTACTTTAGATGTAGGCAGGGGATTTCTAGACAGAAAGTCTACATGGCTCATCCTACTGCCTTCACGATAAACAATGTCAAACTCAAATGACTGCATGTATGCCCACCAACGATGAACTCGTGGAGACAAGTCAGTTTTGTTTTTAGAAGCTTTAACAGCACTGCAGTCTGTCACGACGGTAAACTTACGACCTAGTAAATAATGCCGAAAATGCTTTATGGCATTAAAGACAGCCAATGTCTCTAACTCAAAAGAATGAAACTTTGATTCGGCTTGGGGACGTGCGACGACTGTAATAAGCAACCACGTTGTTTCCCGTGAATCTTTTGAATAAAAATGGCACCATATCCTTCAGCACTAGTTTCGGTATGTAACTCGATCGAATATGCAGGGTCAAAATTGTTAGAACTGGCCCACTGGTTAAATAAGAAATTATTTTCTGTCAATTACAATTTTATTTGGGTTAAGTCCAATTTGACTGTTCCCAACCACATGCCTAAATATTCAACCTGTCCCTTAAGGAATGAACACTTGACAAAATTCCAAGAAAAAATCAGCTATTGTAAATTTATCGAGTACAGTGCGAAGACGAACTAAACTCCTCCATAGAGGATCCTATCCTATCCTATTATTAAAATTAAGCAATGTCACCTAATGCTTTCATCACTGCACGCTGATAAACTGAGCTTGCATTCTTCAAACCAAACGGCATGGTCAAATACTCCGACTGACCGTTAGGTGTGACGTATGCAGTAATTTCTATTGATTCAGGGTGCACTGGTATCTGATGGTAGCCTGATAACACATCAAGACATGTGAACCATTGTGGGAACACCTGCCCTAGATACAAGATCCTCTATCAAGGGCAGTGGAAACCTATTAGACAGTGTTGTCGTTCAGTTGCCTGTAGTCGACCCATGCGATCTGAACCAACCTTCTTAACGCGCAATACAGAACTAGCAAAAAGGCGAACAACTTGGCTTAATAATGCCTGCTTCCTCTAATTCACAAACTTTAGCAGTAATAACTTCGCGTACACAACACTAAGCCTATAAGGGTGACGACTAAACGTAAGACTAGGATCTACAAGCTGAATTTTCAGCTGTCCTGTCGTAACGAGGGATCTAGAAACACCACTACAAAACGAATGTATTTGAAACATCACATAACCTAACCTTATCACGACACAAAATAAAATCCACGGCCAATTAAAATATCATTTTTATGACAACTATCCGGTACAACATGAAATAACATCTCTAATCGTAGATTGTTAATCATGACCTCAAATAGCAAGGTACTTTGCACACTATCATGACCAATCCCAGTTAAATTAATAATGCGCTTGCCACTGAACTTAGACGCATCATTATCTTACATTATCTTTGATGAGAGAGCATTCGGCACCAGAATCGTAATAAAATGGGTACGACTCACCAGTTAGCATCAGCACTCTGCTGGGATTGCTGACATAGCAAACATCAACGCGTCGCTCACTGCTCGCCGCTGCAGCCTGCTGCAGGCGCTGCTCTGGAATTGCTTGGGCCGCCTCCACCGCTTCGTGGTCATTTCGTAGCAAAGGAAGTGAATTCTCGTCGCAACGTGACGTCATCGCTCCATTTTCCGTGTTTTCTTCAGTTCGAGTGAATCTCACTTCTGATGTCGCATCATGGGTGGCCGAGATGCGAAACATCGGGTCTTCTTCACGATCCGACATAGTTTTAGGTAGATGTGGGCACTGTTGTGGGTACTCGAACGAAATACTCTTTTAAATTTAAATCACAATAACTTTATTCAAAGTAACGGCTCACAAGAAACAAACACGTGCGTTGGTAACTGAGCGTCTGCAAAGACTGTTGGAGTTCGACTGTCGCAACACTCCGTCCCTCTGCTAGGGTTCATTGCATCCCCTCTACCGACGATCGTGTCCAAGCGGTAGGGCGCGCTTGCGTTTCTAGTGACGTTATTATTAGTTCACGAAACTAATTGTTAGATGGCGCTGTCTGTTGCACCATGGCGCCATCAATCCACGACATGTATATTTAAAAAGTGGTGTTAATATTTCTAGGCTAAAGTTGGTTTAATTAGCAAAAACTGCCCTAAATGTTGACGCAGTGAACTTTTTTCTCATGTTTACTCTCTGTCTGGGGAGGACGCAGAGTTATATCAAACTCTACTGATTAAACTTTGCGTTTCTGACTACGACCATAAGTCTGACGTCCAGGAGATACTCGTACAAATTGTTCCTATACATACCCAATGTCGATGAAATTGACCTGAAGTTCCAAAACGTCTTGCAGACAAGACTTTGCAAATTATTTTTCATATCGATTGATTGTAATATGTATATGATTAACCAGGAATTCTATTTCTATTGCAGTCATCTTAATAGTGTCTTAATTATTTTCTTATCTGGTTCGCTTTTAAAGTTGAAACAAAGAAAATTATTTCTAATGGGCTACTCTCTTAGCCCATTAGAAATAATTTTTACCTCTCATATCTACCAGTGCTCTTTCATTTTGCTCAAGATAATTTGGGAAAACAAAAAATGCTTACAGGTATTTTCTTGAAGATCTCGCAGCTGCACAGCCACCACAAACAAGAAAACGCAGATGATACCGGTACACACGTTTCTGATAAAATAAAACGAGCATTCACATAAAATTGTACAATGAATTCGATCAATACCGATCACATAAATACTCCCTAGAATCCAATACTGGACATGAGCGTAGTGTACACTCAAGGGCAAGAATTTGAATACACTTAGGAAAATTCAAAAGCAAGTGCCTCGTAGAGTATCGGTTCAATTGTTGTGAAACATAGGGAGAAGAAGACCAAGGAAACGATGGATTGATTGTGTGAGGAATGATATGAAAGAAAAAGGAGTAAATAATAGCGTGATGGTTAATAGAGGAGAATAGAAGAAAATAACGTGTGGCGCAGACCCCGAATAACATAGGACAAAGGCAAAAAGATGATGATGGTTAAAGTCATAAGTCATTAATTCATTTGTTAACACAGCTACAATAAATCGTTGTTATAAAAACAACAAGCGTGCTAACTTATACCCAAAGGCGTGCAAATATACATAGAGATCATTGACATTAAAATTGATAACATAATTACATTAATGGAATGCATATAGTATGTTGTAATAGCATTTACATAATTATGTGTATTAAAATGATGTTTTTATCAGTAATCGTCATCATCATCCTTCTGCACTTTCCGCAGTCTCGGTTTAGAGTAGGCGCAGGATATTTTTTGTTTCACACAATATTCAAAATGATTGAATTTAATGTTGTCATGCAGTTTTCTCTCAATTCTCTTCCGCCCTTCCTGGCCATATCACTTGCCTTCACATCTTCTACCACACTAAGAAGTAATAATGGCCAGGCAATTTTGGGGACTATCGTAAGCAATTTTGATATTTCATCGATCTTTTTTGGTTTGCCAGTCTTCTCAAGCTCACTTGCTTAATTGAAACATATTTCTGCCCCAGACTGTACACATGAACGGTCAAGAAATGCTTTACATTCTAGCTCGCCCGCCCGTCACGTTTTGCAGCGAGCCGAAAATATTAATATTCGATGCTCAACTGCTCAAGTAGGGTTGCTGCGATTTCAACTATTTATACTCCTATTCTTAGTTTCAGGAGCTAAGTACTTTTTGACATGTCTAGGGGATTCTTCTAGAAAATTCTGACGTCTTAAATTCTTTACGGCGGACTTCGTAAATGTGCCCAACAAAGGATGTTGGAGCCGTCGTGATAATAATCCCATACAAATTGAAGTTTACTTAGATGTGACCTAGTGGTTGTGTGTTGGTGGGGTTTCGTTAGTAACAAAAACTTGCATTAAGCCCACTGTTCTCTGTTCTGAACTGCTATCCTGTCGAATTTTGACAAAGTCTCCTCATGGATATGGAAATATTACTGTTTTATTTTATGGTAGCAGCCAGTGCGCTTAATGCAATCGATCCCCTACATGACTACTCGTATCACTAGCCACAATTTGGATGCCATCCACATCAGCTGCTTTCCAGACGAATGCAAGTGTCAGTTGCAAACTTTAATGGCCATTTCACTCTTATAGACAACCACGTTCATACTTCAACTTTGCACACGGTGCACATCTTATTCCTTCAAAATCAAAATCAAAATATTTTATTTTACATAGGCCTACATGGGCACTTATAAAACGTCAACAGAAGAGGCACGGTTCGGGTTGGTCGTTTCCTATGGAGAAGAACCGGCAAGAAACTCCATGGTTACTCTTTTAAAATCATTTGGTTCTACAATATTTGGATGTTACAGCGCTAGTACTTAAGTATGAGAGGACAGCGTAGGCCCGACAATAAGTCATCGCTTACTACAAAAGGTAGAAAAAGATGAAGCTGAAAAAAAAAAAAAAAAAAAAAAATTTACAAAGCCTACAATGTCCACACATTCACAAAAAAATATGAATGAAAAAGAATCTATACAAAAGTAAAAATAAAACTAAGAACAATTAAATAAACAATTGACACAAATGTAGTCATCAGTACTGTAACTATTCTGCACAATGAATAAACGGTGCAATGATTTGAAAACTATTGTAAAACATCTGAAAAAAAAAAATGAATAGAATAAATAAAATTCGGAATAGTTAGAGACATCCACATATTTGTGTCGTTTATGAGCTACCAGGGAAGCCGCATGAGCAGAGGGAACTACAGCCAAACTTCTTTATCTTCAACATAGTCCTTAATTTTGTAATATGCTTTTTTAATAAGGACACGTTTGATGCAATTTTTAAACTTTCCATCGGTCAGTTCAATAACTGACTTTGGCAACTTATTATAAAAGCGTATACTGTTTATAAGAAATGACTTGCTAGTTTTTGTTAATCTAAATTTGGGTATTACAATTTCGTGTTTACTGCGTGTGTTTATATTATGGAAGTCGCTTCTAATTTTGAAAAGCCCTCGGTTTTTGCGGACGTATAAAATACATTCTAAGATATAAAGTGAAGGCAGAGTCAGTATATCGATCTCTTTAAATTTTTCTCTAAGGGACTCGCGAGGACCCATTTTATAGATCGCGCGAACTGCCCTCTTTTGCAATATAAAAATTGAATCAACGTCTGCTGCCGATCCCCACAGCAGAATTCCATAAGACATAATACTGTGGAAATACGCGTAGTATACTAACCTAGCTGTGGCTACATCAGTCAACTGCCTTATTTTCCTAACTGCATAGGCCTTGGCATCACAGGCCCATACCACAATCAATACTACAATCGATTTTCATACAACTTATTTCTTAGCTCAAGTCTCAGACAGAATTACGTCAAGATTACACCTTCAACCGCCATCTTTCCATAACCTTGTCTACTCCCACCCAGTTAGCTAGTATTAACTCAAATTATTCCATAAAATTTTAAATAACTCAGCCCAATAAATCGTTACTATATATCAAATCAACCTTCATAAATAACAAAACACAATCAAAGTTTCCCTTGAAAATCAATTCATTCTTTATCTAACTATTGACTAAACGGTTCTAAACACCAATTACGAAGCCCCATAATTTCGATGGCCAAATGAAAATCCATCATTCGGTCTAGATTACCCTACGATTCAATACCTCTATTTATTTACGAGCATAGCAGGGTTAAGTTAAGTATACGTTACTGGCAATTTATTCCGCTGCGTTGGTGGTATTCGTTCGTTGAAAAATTAAATACATGGAGATTTGAAATGTACGTAATTTAAAATTATGTTGTCGCGGTTGAGTTATGGCTGTGTAATGAATGGTCCTTTGCCTGTTGATAGGGGGCAGAAAAAGTTTAAATGTCGGTTCGAGATTTGAAATCGCGAGCCAGGTGCAATGTTTTTGTATTTTGTTTTGTTCAAGTTGAAGATGCAAGATGGTGGTTTAGCAAAGATTTAATTCTGATAAAACATTGCCTTAGGGGCTGTGTTTTAGAATCTGCTTCTAAACTTCTACAAAATATAAACCTACTCTAGACACAGAATAAATACACCACATAGACTGTTAAATTCATTCACACAACAATGTTGCCAACACAAATAAAATCACCTCCCAAATATTTGTGCGTAAATCATGTTGAACACTAAAAGTAGGTACGGTGTAAGTATCACTTACAACTAATGCGTGACGATTTTTTATAAGAACTGTGTGAATACATCAAATGTTCCCCTGGGTCTTAGCGAGGTGGCTAAAAAGGTTGTTACTAAAGAGGTCTACTCGATAAAGATATGTGTGAAATATGGCAACACTTTTTTTTGAGTAAGGTGGCAACATTGTTCTTAATATTTTTTTTTTGATAATGTAAGCTTGTTCATTAAGGTGTGTTACTTGATTAATTTATCATAATTTGATGTTTTCAATCGCCTATTGTCCTTGTCCATAACGAACATGTCATTGGTTTATCACTTAAATATTGATTTTACTACTAGGAAATTACTGTCAAAAGTGACAAAGCAAAGCATTTGGTAGACTATGCACTATGCCTGTATTAAGTCATTATATTCCGTAATAATTACTAATAATAATGGATCTACCGTATTGTCTTCGTCTTCTACATGGACGTAACCACACAAATACTCATTCCAATACCTATTAGAATACGCTCTGCTCTGCAAATACTCAATTGTACGGAAAAAAAACGACATTCAAGTCTGTCTATCGTTAACACACAAATAAACATTTATAGCTGGCCAGTATTAATCTACTCACAAAATCTACGTCGCAGTTTATAAACATAAAGATGGCATTACCTTAGACGCCATAAACCAAACGGCCCCGTCCATAAAAAAAAAATAGAAAAATGGCGGCCCACTTTCGCAAAGTCAGGTGGTCCACAGCAGCTATCATTAATTTCCATTCAGTGTCGAATAGCCGGAATATATCGTGGCGGAATCGCTTCCAAGGTGCCGGGGTAAGAACACACTTAGTCTTGAGTACGGCACCGTTCTTTATTTTAAGTTGGCAATTGATTTTATACAGCTAGTACTATATGTATACCATTCGGGACGAAACGGTCTTGCTGCTATGTGCTAACTTTGATGTGAAAGCCTTGAAAAATCTTGTATGAAGTTTTAAAACTGAGATACGTATATTTCTAATTCAGTGAATTTTTTTTTTCTAATGTGCCGTGGGATTGAATAAATAAATAAAATAAAAGGTGATGGATTGAATAAAATCTTTCTGAAACTACCCTAGATTTATTTTTTTGTTAGCCAACGCTGTCCTACTCCTGGGCCAAGCCCACATTCCTTCCATTTCTCTCAATTTTGTGCTTCGTCTCGCACAAAAAAATCACCAAAATAAAGTATCAATAAAGCAGTCTTATCAAATTAAGACCCATCTTCCTTAATTATAATGGATCAACTCATCATCAAATTAAAGTGTCAAAAAATATAAGCAATTAGTTCAGCAAAATAAATGCTTTAGCCCAACCTCGTAGCCTTTCGGAAACTTTCCGAATTCTTCACGCTAAAGGGCAAAGGGTGTGTGCCATTAATCATGGCAGACAGACAAGTTGTCGTCTTGTAAACGGATCTAATTTCTTCGGAGTACGTCTTTCTAGAGCTGGTTAGTAGCTGGTAGATATTGATAGACATTGAAAAAGTACCTACTTGTGGGTTTGGACGTGTCTGTTTGAGAAAAGTGATAGCAATCGGTTGGAAATCGATTTCTACGTCCGTACTATGACGTCTTGAAACATTATTGTTCCATTCCTATTCCAGAGTGAAAAAGAGACGGAGTTATACAGGTCGTCTAGCTCCATCTCTTTCCCACTCTGGAATATGAATGGAACAATAATGTTTTAAGCATCATGGTACGGAGACTCTGGTCTTTAAAGATGTCGAAAGGTGGTGTGGCTGCTGGTTATTCTAGACGTACAGTTATTGCTTTTTACCACCACATCAAGAGAGCGTTTGCTCGGTCATGAAATTGTCGTACTATATACAAGAGATGCACATGAACTTATATTTTAGCGAATCTTTATTAATGCACTATTGGATGGACCACCCATAACATACCGAGTTTTCTCCATGCCTCGAAAATCACGTTTAGCCGCTGGTCCCGGATGTCATTTGTAGATCTTTGACAGTCGTTACAGGTAGTCAGTGGCCCGAAATTCTGACAACCTTCTTAACCTGTATTACCAAGGGTTACCGTATTACCAAGTACTAATTTGGTTGTGGAGGTCAGATAGGCAGTCGTTTCATATAAAATATTAAGCTGCATCCGGTTAGACTGGAAGCCGACCCCAAAATAGATGGGAAATTCTATGCAGATGTTGATGATTATTATGCACTATAAACAAGACGTTTTTCGTGATCTCATGAAACCACAAATATATTGATGGCAGCAATGGTCCCACTAATGCCTAATACTGCCTGTCACACTACATATGTCATGTCTCATCACAATATCATAAAAACAAAAGAAGACACGACTACCAATCTCACTAATGAGAGTAATGAGAGTAATGACTATAACATTTATAAATTAAACGAAATGAAACAGTTCAGTCATTCAAGTCGTAAAGATGGTACAATATTAACGTTATTACCACTAGTTCACGAGCAAGCAACAAAATGTTGCGTCTTAAGGCTTGATTTAAACAAATTAAGCCCAGGGCGGTGAGTTTCGGGGCTTTTATTGGGGACGATACGATTTTGATCGGATGCCTTTCTTCAATTTGACTGTTACTTTGTTAAAGTCATCAGAATTTCAGTAAGTAAAGCTTTTATATAAAAAAAACTAGGTTATGCCCGCGGCTTTGCTCGCATTAATTTAGAATTTGATAATAACCGGCTCGGACACGTGGCGCCATCTGTTTTCATAAAAACGTTATTGTTTTTTTCCTCGGGAATAGTACATTTTTTCATGCATGAAAGGTACCCTATGTCCGTTTCTGTATGCCTGGCAACGTATATGCTAAATTTCAGGATGATGAGGTTCATTGGTTCGCATTTATAATATTTGTTAGGATTAAGCTTACTTTTTTTTCATGATATCTCTGGAGTTTCAGCAGTTTATGTATTGTTTTCGAACACACAATTTCCTGTACACGACGATGTAAAACGTTTGAATTACGTAGCTGTAGGTAAAAAATATCCTTTTTCTCATGTCGGTGTCAAAGTTCCTTGATATTTAGATTCATACATATATACGACATAAATTGTTTATTTTACAGTTTGGGTCTCTATGTCATAACTTGTACCAAAATCTGACGCCGGATGCGTCTTCGTAGTTGCAATATATTTCAAAATTTTTCCTCCCGACATGTAAAATCTCAACAGGTTATGAATTTTATTCGATTAGAAATCAACCGACACGGTCACGATCCGACTCAATCGTTCATCATAAAAGTCCCTACCGAACCTTTTCATGAGAAATTAGCCAAGTTGCCGGGTGTCGGGGCAATTTCGTCGGCAGCAACTCGGGCTTGTTGCGTGTTATATTGATGTAGGCTTATTATCTGCCGTAGCCTTGTATGGAGGTATTGTGGGCTGGAACACTGATTTACCGCCGAACAAGGTTATAGGATAGATTTTTTCACGCAATTTTTTGGATAAAGAATTTTGGGGTGCTCCGTTCTGTGACACTTTTGCGTCATACGTGATAAGTAGGTGAAGTGTTTTGTATTATGTGCCCAAAGTCTTTGTTGGATTTTTCTGTTCGTCTAATCAGGGTGTAAGGGACATTGATGTATAAACTGTAACCATGAATTCATGAGTGCAATTGATTCCAGATTAACCACGGTTTAATTTGATCGTGTAGGTAATTACTGCACTTTTGTAAGAAACCTTTCTTTATAGTTGTAACCTGCTTGTCGTAGTCACGACGACGTGCAAGCAGTAAACATTTTTGTTCCGACCTATTTGTACTTTAATTCTCTTTTTCTTGCGTTGTATTGTATCTATGTTTATGTTTTATTTTTGACATTTTGTATGCACGTCATGTCCCTGAGAGAAATAAATATTTTTTCTTTCTTTCTTTATTCATTAGGGTGGAAGCACCAGTGTAACCCGCGAAATTCAAAACTCTATGTTTTTCCAATTTACAAGTCAGCGTCAGGTTCAATGTTGATTGGAATATGATTTGCGACGCTAAAAAAAATAGTTGTACTGAGTCAAAGTCATTTGAATCATCAATAAAATGCACCAAGTTCATTTGAATCATCAATAAAATGCACCAGGTTCATTTGAATCATCAATAAAATGCACCAAGTTCATTTAATCCCATTGAAAGGGTTTTTTTTATGAAGTAGTCATTAATTGGGATTCAATTAACTTAACCATCAGGAATTTCTCAGCCACAGAGTTTGGATTTAAACCCGGTTGATGGCAATAGGCTCAAATGTAGGTTTACTATTAGGGAACAAATATGCCTAACCTCTCGGGGATTACAGGCGTAATGTTATGTAGGTATGTGTTCAGAATTTGAAAGACAGTATGGGACGTTTTAGGAATGATTGCTGACATTAGGTGCTAACAATACGGTAATTGTTTTTATTTTGATCACTGAGACAACTAATTTGGTAGCAAAGCATTAAATTTTGTTTATTTAAAACTATATAACCGTTAATTAGTATCTTGATATTGAATATCAACTTTAATATTACACGATTGATTGGACCACTGAGGCTCCAATTTGTTTCAATAATTTTGTTCCAATTTTAATGATGTTCAATGAATGAGATCGAATGATATCAAATAAAATAATTGCTGCTCATTCACGTTATTTAATCGTTTCATTATTATTTTTATAAAATATGAACGACTTTTTTGTGGACATGAAAATTACATTGGGCCTGAATAAGGAAAAGTTTTTCATGAAAATGTTTCTCTTCGTTGTTGGTAAATTGATAATGACTTGGTTACCATATTATACTCTATATTATTACCTTCATTATTTAATCCACTTCGATCTTTAAGGTTAAGTCGTGCTTGCCGAGGTTAGTCCGGGGATGGGTGACCATAATTACATACCGAGCTTCCTCCGTGCCTCGGAAAGCATGTTAAACCGTTGGTCCCGGCTGTCCTTTGTAGATCTTTGACAGTCGTTACGAGTAGTCAGAAGCCACAAGTCTGACATCCAGTCTTACCACGATCGTATTACCCAATTACTGGGTTGTGGAGGTCAGATAGGCAGTCGCTTCATGTAAAATACTGGTACTCAGCTGCATCCGGTAAGACTGGAAGCCGACCTCAAGATAGTTTGGGAAAAGGCTAGGCAGATGATGATTTAATGAGAAATGACAGATCCGTCTCAATTACAAAAAGCTTAATTTCTTGTGTTTCTTTATTCTAGACTTCGGTGAACAACGAATGTATAGGGTAAAAAAACTGAAGTATTTAGAAATATAGCTTGATTAGTTACTTACCTACATATCTGGCTAAAGAGGTCAGTACCTAGAACTCAATACGTAGAATGTACAGCGTGGATGTAGAACAATGCACCCCTGCCCTTCTTTCTGTAGTAGTACAGAAGTTCCCCCTTCGAGAAATACAGGTATCACGTCACGTTGCTATGCCATAGAACACAACAAAGAACTGCCTGTTAGGTCTACCTAGTGGTTGCATGAGCATAAGGTCCGGGGTTCGATTACTAGGTGGGCAAAATACTTGTTGGGTCTGTCCGTCAGGAATTTCCAGTAGCAATACCTAAATGTCTGAGTTTGTGCCCCGTCGACGGCAATAGAGTTGCCCTCTATTAGATGGGACTTTAATATGGAACTGATGAAATGTAGGTGTATCAGCCCGGTAGTTATATTATCTATAAGTATACTAGCTGTCCAGCGCGACTTCGTCTACGTCACATTTTCCCAGTTTTCGCAACATTTTTCTTTGCTGCTCCACTCCTATTGGCCGTAGCGTGATGATATATAGATCTAAACCATCCAGGGCGCCACCCAAACGCATACAAAAAAAAATATACAAATCGGTCCAGCCGTTTAGGAGGAGTTCAGTGACATACACACGTACAGTAAAATTATATATATAAAGATATCCCATACTACTTCCACATTTCATTTATGTTAGGCTTCGGGGAACATGATAGATGTGATATCATACAAAATAAAGAAAAAACTACTATACGCACTGGTACAATATAAAACATTTTTAGCGATAACTTCAACAGAATACGCAAATAAAGCCAATTGTATTCATACGAATGTCGGCTGTCGAAAAAAAAGAAGCATCCTGTGTCGTGTGCCGCGATGATTCATTTATTATTGTAAAGGTTGTTACTGACCGCGGCGTAACAACTCCATTTGTATGAGCCGCCACCGAAATGTACCGAAATAGCATACATGATGAATCGTGAAATGGGTCACATTTTCAAAATAATGTAGTTGTTGTTTTTCCGTGGTGTCGGTTAAAATTGGCCGGGGAATAGTGTGGGTAGGTCAAATGTGTTTGCTGTCAAGAATACAATAACATTTAGATTAATATAGTGTTTGTTCAGAATTTTCTTTCTTTATCGTGTTGGTAGTGCTAAACAATAACAGCCGCGCTGTTATTAATATTTAGCACTAACAACACGGTGGGTAGATCTTTAAGGTTAAGCCGTGCTTGCCGAGGTTGGTCCGTCGATGAGTGACCATAATTACATACCGAGTTTTCTCTGTGCCTCGGAAAGCACTTTAAGTTGTTGGACCCGACAGTCATTTGTAGATCTTTGACAGTCGTTACGAGTAGTCAGAAGCCGAAAGTCTGACATCCAGTCTTACCAAGGGGTATCGTATTACCAGCAGTCGCTTCATGTAAAATACTGGTACTCAGCTGCATCCAGATAGACTGGAAGCCGATCCCAACATAGTTTGGGAGAAGGCTAGACTGATGAAGATTATGCAGTTATAGTACGAACTGAATTTTATGTTTGGATTTTCAAGTAGGTTTCATATGTATGAACTTATTGATTTTTATGTTTGGAGCTGATTCGCGACCGCAGAATAGATACATAATTATGTTACTTTAAAGTTTCAAGGAATCATACAAGAGATCAATACAGTGACGGAATCATTGTAGACATTTCTAATAATTTCGTAGTCATACAAAGTGTGTCTGCTCTGAGATGACCTTAACGACATTGCATTGTTCTTTTCATTTATTCATTACACATAAAGACTATAAATGACTGGCAATAAATAAAAGAACCTTTAAAAAGTAACTATTTGTCGATATTGAAAGAATAAAGCCACATGACGTGATCACGATAACATCTTATGCATGACTGAATCCATTAGAAGTTTTATCAAAGTATAAACACAACTTTACATAGTTAAGAGCGTTTATAAGTACCCTACGACATTTCATACAAACTTTCAAGTCTTTATTTTCCGAAATGACTGAACAGATTTTGATGAAACTTCCTACGCATAAGCAGTATACATAGGTCTAAAAAGTTAGTAAAAAATATTTTCGAAATGTCTTTAAAAATGAAGATAATTGGAAATTTCTGTTCGTATATGTTACCGGAAATGTGTGAAACCTAGGAATTGTATACAATTCCTAGGAAATGTATACAATTCCGAGTCTATGTAGGAAATGTGTTAAATAGTATCATAATTATTTTTTAATCCACACATTTCCTAGGAATTATATGCATTTCCTAGGAACTCTATACAATTCCTATATGACAGAAGGAAATGTATAAAATTAAAAACTATACTATAAGTTAATCTGAAGAATATATTAGATGTTGTGAGACTTTGGGTGAAAATGGTGGTCGTGAACTTGTAGTGCCCCATACATAATTCTAATCAGACCAATTTGCTATAGTTTCTGTAACAATTAAATAATATTGTTGGTTAAAAATTGATTATGCTTTGCAACAAAAGTTAGTGACAGAACCGAATTGCTGCAAAACTGACTCCACGTAGTCTTGTTTGTCCTACCCCTAGAGTGTAATTTAAAATCGCGTAGGCGCGGAGGGGCGAGGCGGACCGCGGGCTGAGGAGCAGGCGGCTGCGAGCGAGCCGCCGCGGCTGAGGCTGGCCGGCGAAGCCGGCCAACAAGCCGAAGTTGCGGTGGTGAGCGAAAGCCGTCTGCGAAGATTAGCACGCGTGGGGCCGCCGGAGGCCCGCAGCGCCGGAGCCGTGACAGAAACCCTGCCTGCTGCATGTTGCATGCTCGCTTGAATGGAGCGATCGGCGCAGCGATGACTACTGATATACATTTCCTATCACGGTTTAGGAAATGTATAGATTTCCTAGGAAAAGTGTTAATTAAAAAATATTTCATACATATCCTATGGATTTTAGGAATTGTACACATTTCCTAGGAAAAGTGTTAATTAAAAAATATTTCATACATATCCTATGGATTTTAGGAATTGTACACATTTCCTAGGAATTTTATACAATGACGGAATTCATACATTTCCGTTAACATATACATAATTAAAAATCGGTCTAATTTAGCTGTAACATTCTTTTTCGAAAATGTTTTTAGTAACTTTTTAGACCTATGTATACTGCTTATGCGTAGGAAGTTTCATTTAAATCTGTTCAGTCATTTCGGAAAATAACGACTTGAAAGTTTGTATGAAATGCCGAAGGGTATAAACGCTCAATAAGAAGTTAAATTATTGAATAAAGTAAGTAAAACTGAATGTCCCTTCGGTCTAGTAGCAAGCGCGACTGATTCTCAGCAGTAGCCACGAAGTTCTGATTTAAGCCAGGTTGATGGCAATAGGCCCGCCACCTATTACATGGGAGTTATGTTAACTGAGAGCAGCGGTGGCCCAGTGGTGGCAGCCCCGACTTACGAGCAGTAAGCCGTGGGTTTGAACCCAGGCGCATTACTTTGTGTAATTTATTTCATCACCGCTGCCCTCAAAAACGGTAAAGGAAAACATCGTGAGGAAACCGGCATGTCCTAGAACTAATAATTGGAAGACATGTGACATCCACCAAACCGCACTGGGCCCGCGTGGTGGATTACTGCCCACTCCCTCTCATAGAGAGGAGGCTTGTGTCCCAGCAGTGGGAACATTTTAGGCTGATGATGATGATGTTAACTGGCGAAATGTGGGTATAACACTAATGGGAAATTCTCTGCCTAACCTGTCGGGCACAACAGGCGTGAAATCCAAACAACATGAACATGTATGATGTAACCAAGATTATGTAACAATGTTTTGATTTAAAAGAGTGTCCATGGAGTTTCTTACTCATTCTTCTCCATAGAGATCTACGCTTTAGAATGGGCAACTACAGTACTTTCACAAGTTATTATGCCTTAGAAAAAGGCAAAAAAAAAGCTTTTTTTGGTTTTATTGTCATTAAAAAATCGGATCTATCATTGTGCAGGGAATCTATACAAAGCGAGGCCTGTTATGTTAGAAACGTATAACTTGATGTATTTAGGCTAAATTATAACAGTAACAAGGTTAAACCGTGCTTGCCGAGGTTGGTCCGTGGATGGGTGACCATAATTACATACCGAGTTTCCTCAGTGCCTCGGAAAGCACGTTAAGCCGTTGTTCCCGGCTGTCATTTGTAGATCTTTGACAGTCGTTACGAGTAGTCACAAGCCAAAAGTCTGACATCCATTCTTACTAACTAAGGGGTATCGTATTCGTTTACTACTACCAGTTACTGGATTGTGGAGGTCAGATAGGCAGTCGCTTCATGTAAAATACTGGCACTCAGCTGCATCCGGTTAGACTGGAAGCCGACCTCAAGATAGTTGGGAAAATACTAGGCAGATGATGTTGCCGTGTGTACATGTAAAACTGTACTGCTATAGGAGATCTTCGTGCTAAACCAGTCTAACTAATTCCGTTTGCCATCCAACAGATAAACTGGAGACAGCTGTCAGTTGTGACTGGTCATCTCTTAGCTGCCACGGTTTATTTTATTTTAAAATTTATTTTCAAATGATTGATTTCGTCTTTTACTCTGGACGCTCTTAACTTGCCCGTATTTCTACATCGTTCTCACATACTAGTAATTCTCAACACGAATGATGTAACCAAGATTTTGTAACATATTTTGATTTAAAAGAGTGTCCATGGAGTTTCTTGCCCATTCTTCTCCATAGAGATCTACGCTTTGGAATGGGCAACTACAGTACTTTCACAAGTTATTATGCCTTGTGACTCGGACTGTAGCTTCGCGTTCTTTTTTTGTGCTTTGACTATCAAAAGTGCCTGTAATGGTATAATTGAAATAAATGCTTTGAGTTTGAGTTTGTAATTTTTCTGCAACCTACTTTTTATCCTCCAAACAATGTTTACAACTGAACCACGCCCACAAGATCACAACATTTAACTACACCATAATTCTAGCTAACTGTTATATTGTAAAGTAACTACAGCAATATCGCTCGAATGGTGTTTACAAACGCGATCGTATGCTCCTTAACTGCACCGCGACCAATTTAAAAAGCGCCCTCTACTTCATCTCGTGTAAACATTCGCGAGGCGTATTTAATTTGGTCGGGTAAAGTTAATTACTTAATTTCGGTTAAGGGGCATTCCGCTTTTGATTTATTAGCATTATGCTGTAATTAGGTAAGCGTGACATAGGGCCCGTAGATCTAGATAGCGGGTCGTATGCAAATGTGAAAGGGTGTTTTAATGTCGTATTATCTTTTGAATTAGCTATTTGTCTATTCGTCTGATGTGTGGTGATGATTTCCTGTTACTGGAGCATTATTTTCATCTAGTTTAGCGAGGACAAATTAGGTTTCAAAAGAATCCTTGCGAAGAAAAACTATTTAAACTTAACTACAAATAGCACTTTACTAACTTTTCTAGCTAAGTTTGATTTTCTAACTATCCATACTCTCTCTCTCTCTCTCTCTCTCTTACACACTTCGACCAAATTATTTATTAACTTTCCCTCTGAACTATAACACAGCTATAACCAAAATCAATTTTACAATAATAAATAATATATCAGCAATTGAACACAGAGAACTCCTCTTGCAATACTTACAAAAAGTTATCCAACCGATCTTGTACCAAACTGTTACAAGAAATCAAAAGGCCATCAAAGTCGCATCGCTTAAACTCTATGGTACATTTAAAAAGCTACGTTATTACCATAAGCCGTGTACGACAAACGAGCAACTTGTTAAGGCCCATTGTGACGATATTACACCAGTAATGAACGCAATAATCTTCAGATTAGAATACAATGGCTCGTGTGAACGTACTCTTATTATGCTGATTCGATGGACGTGAGCGGCAATTGTTGGTCTTGGTTGCACTTACAATATTGGTGGGTGCATTGTTATTTATTATTTTGGTTGAATGTGAATCGATTGTGGGGAGCTTAAGGAAATTGGAAAATGGATGTTGGTGAAGGCATTTTGTTTATTGCTTGCTACTTCCTTTAATTAAATACTCGAGGAATAAATCTTTTGGTTACCACTATGCTGGCTAGGAGCGTATTATCGTTTACAGTTGTAAGACATCCTGTATTATGTCTACTTACACAGTACGTAAATAATGTAGTTTCATCTTAATTTTTCAACCTGTACAATGTACCTAGGCTCGTGTTAGATTTGTGCTTTCAATGACAAGAAGTTGATTGAAAAAATCTCTTCAAACCTATCAAAACTAAATTAACTTTAAAACTAGATAAAGTCAGTTTTTTTATGTATACTACTTACTCGTAGAAAGGAAACATTGAAACAAAATCTCACACTTCTAAAGTCCAAAGTTCCAGACGCGAACTAAATTCGTTCCAGTCATATAAGTATCATACAGAATAAAAGCACTAACACGGGAAAATAATTATATCCTAATATTTAAAACTACTCCTGCGCAACTTCGTCTGCGTCACATTTTCGCCGTTTTCGCAACATTTTTCATTGCTGCTCCGCACCAATTGGTCGTAGCGTGATGATAATATAGCCTATAGCCTTCCTCGATTTTCGATTTAATATCGATTTAATGGGCTATCTAACATTGAACGAATTTTTCAAATCGTTCCTGAGATTAGCGCGTTCAAACAAACAAACTCTTCAGCTTTATTATATTGGTATAGACAACAGTGAAGCAACACCACAGTATAAGAACCACTACTGTCCACTACCCAAGTAGAGAAAATCTTATCTTCAATGTGTATAAGAAACACTCTATTCTCCTTAATAGTCCCATCAAACTAAGGGCAGAAAGTAATTAATCGTTATTAATGACACGACCTTAATAAACACAAACTCATTAGCAATCGTCAACGATCGTGCGGAAAGCCTTTAGTGATGAATATTACAGTTTTTCATTACTTTACGTTTAAAAAAAACGTCGGTACCACAGTAGGAATATATGAAATTTACAGACAGTATATCAACTGGCAACAAATGGTTGGAATCTGCTCACAAACATATGCACCAAAGTTGTTGACATATAGCTTACAGAATACGCAATAGAAGTGACATAACTGATGAATGTTGGGGTAGACGTCTTCTTGAGTAGAAATCGTGAATTGGCTATTGGTGGTGGAAGCTTAAAGTGGGATTCCCGCGGGCTCGGTGGAGTTACGATCTTCGCAAAGTGGCTGGGAACAACTTAATGAGAATTGTTGAGAATCAAGTTGATTGTTGGCGTGCAATTGAAGAAGCCTGTTTCCAGCAGTGGACTTATGTAGGCTGGTGATGATGAAGACGATTATGATGATACATGCAAAGCGTTGTCAATTTATCACAAACTCTAAACATACTTCAAGTAACAGTCGTGATAAAGTCGGGGCTGCCACATCGAACTACACATCGTTTAAAAACTACAATATACATTTATTTTCAGGCAACTTTGGTCCATAGATATACCTTATAGACTAACAAACATATGGTAAAATATAATTTGAGTTATTAAATCAAACCTTAAAACTAAATATGTTTGTAACACTTTACTTGCGCACTATGTCACTGTGCGTTCATGTGGCACTTGCCCGCGGAAGCGACTGAACATCACTCCCTGCGGCCAAAAGTCCTCTTCCAAGAGGTGTAGATAACAAGTTGGTATTCACACTACAAACGCCTTAAAGTTGACATTGTGTGGCGCGAGTCAAGCAGCTATACTCTCGCCACGTTCCTCCGCCATATCAAATCAAATCAAATCAAAATCATTTATTTCAAGTAGGCCAGTTACAGGCACTTTTGAATAGTCAAACAACAATAACATATTAAGCTACAGTCCCAGTCACTAGACATAATAACTGTGAAAGTACTGTAGTTGCCCATTCCAAAGCGTAGATCTCTATGGAGAAGAATGGGCAAGAAACTCCATGGACACTCTTTTAAATTAATAGCTTGTTACAAAAATCTTGGTTACATCATTCATGTTGAGATGGTAAATTATGTGAGAACGATGTAGCAAGACGTGCACGTTAAAAGTGTCCACAGTTAAAACAAAAAAAAAGACAATTCAAAAATAAAATAAATAGTTCGAAATAAGCCGAGGCAACTAAGAGATGACCAGGCACAACTGACAGCGCCCGTTCACGAACATCACGCATGGATCAGCCATCATTCAACTCAACCATTTTGAAGGGAACTAAATGACCCGACACACGCGCCACCATCAGCGTGACATTTAAGTGAGCATGACATACTCTTAACCGCCAGGGCACATTGAAGTCAATAAAAGACGTAGGTTTCCAGTAAATGATAGCTTTCTAGTACATAGTGCTCACACAATATGGGCTGTGCGACTATACAATACTAAATTAATTGAATTTATACAATGCAAAGTTAGTTTATACAATCTTCAGCAGCTCCAACAATACTATTTAATGCTATCAATTCATGCGCCCCTGTCCTTGTGGAGCAGGACCGGCATTGAGCCAAGCATTATTATCAGCGATATAATCGTCCAATTTGTAATAAGCTTGCTTACATAGTGTGCGTTTAATGCATGTTTTAAATTTCATCTCACTCAGTTCAAGAATACTTTGTGGAATTTTATTATAGCATCTTAAACAGTACCCCATGAAAGATGAGTCTACTTTAGCGAGTCTGAAGCCTGGCTGAACTAATTGGTCCCTATTTCTAGTACTGTAATTATGTCTGTCACCTCTTTTACCAAAAAGATGCAGATTTTTTCTTACGTACATTATGTTTTCATAAATGTATTGACAATGTACCGTCATGATGTTAATGTCCTTAAACAGTTCCCTTAGAGAATCGCGCCTACGGAGATTATATATGGCTCTGATGGCTCTTTTTTGCAGAATAAAAATAGACTCGATGTCTGCAGCCCGTCCCCATAACAAAATGCCGTAAGACATTATACTGTGAAAGTAACTAAAATAGACCAATCTCGCGGTATCTACATCGGTATATTGACGGATTTTTCTAACAGCACCATAGTGGTGGAGTTTCCTCCGTGCCTCGGAAAGCACGTTAAGCCGTTGGACCCGGCTGTCATTTGTAGATCTACAGTCGTTACGAGTAGTCAGAAGCCAAAAGTCTGACATCCATTCTTACCAAGGGGTATCGTATTACCCAGTTACTGGGTTGTGGAGGTCAGTCGCTTCATGTTAAATACTGGTACTCAGCTGCATCTGGTTAGACTGGAAGCCGACCCCAAGATAGTTTGGGAAAAGTGGTGAGTGGTGTAGTGTTCGGGTTCGCGGCACGTTGGGCTCCGACCGAAGGAGCCTTCCCGCAGCGGTTTTTGTTGGTTCGTTGACGTTGTTTAAGGTGTGTAGTACTGTAACATAGGAAAAAGTTAGGTTGACAATCGTAACAAATGCGTTTGATTTCACAAGAATGGCCGGTTGGTTTACTGGTTATCGTTACACTGTGTCGGTACGGTTAGCATGTGTGTGGTGTGTAGATGTCATCGCGTTATGGCTTTTGTGGCCGAGATAGCAATCAAATGCTTTTAGATATTAACATGAATTTGAATGAAGGATTAGAGTTTTTGTTTTATTAATCGAAATTGTTCGCTTTTTCAAATTAATGTAGAAGCAGTACCTATTTACTGTATACTAATCCACCACTCGAGGTTAACAGGTACGAACACATAATCTTGATTACAAAGAGTTATTTCAAGAATAAAACGATTTCCATAAAGGCCAAAATAACCATAAATTGTAAAAATTTAATGGCTCTGGTTTTAATGCTACTGCAGCTTTTACTTAGATAGCAAGGTTGAGCACTAATTTTTTTTTTTTTTTTTTAGTATGGGTAATCATCAAATGACTTCTTCCGCTCTGGGCTGGGACTAAAACCCATCCATGTTCCTTCTTAGCCCTTTGCGTTCCAGGGGCACGGTATCTCTTTCGAACAACCCGCAGCCCTGGCAGGCATCGGCCCTCTCGGACCCCTTCCGATTTGCTGACATCTCCTTGAGGCGCGCGTGGAACACGAACGCACCGTCGGCACGGTCTGTCGTCATAAGACGGACGGACGGTGAGCTAGCCCATTACTCACCGTCCTCAGGCCCGCGCCTACGGTGGCCGGGGGCCACTGGTTGCCCCCCGACGCCCGGGGCGTCTCCCGCGGCGGCTGGGACGTGAGGTTCTCTCCCTCTCACGTTCCGCCACCTCCTTCGCTAGCATGACTGCTTCGCAGAAGGAGGCGACGGCTTCCCATTCCCTCTCGCTCCGGACCATGGATTGAACCAGGGCCGGACGCGAGAGGTCGCCGCCGCCAATCGCCGCTACGAGGACACGGCGGTGCTCAACCCAAGCGGGGCATAGCTCCACAGTGTGCTCCACAGTGTTCTCCGGCCGATCCTCGCAGTGGTGACACCCGGGCGTTTCCTCCCGCCCGATTCGGTGCAGGAACCTCCCGAAACAACCATGTCCGGTGAGGACCTGCGTCAGGCGGAAGGTGAGGGCGCCGTGGCGCCTCTCTAGCCACTCCTCAAAGAGGGGACTTATCGCCACTATTGTGGCGTGCCCTGCACGGGGTTGCGACAGTCGCTCTCTCCATGTCGCCATGAGATCGCGCCGGAGGTCTGTCCGCTGAGCGACAATTTGCCGCGGCAGCGGAGTTTCCCCCCGGCGTAGTGCCTCCGCGCGCCATTCGTGCAGGCACTACACTAACAGCAGCAGCAGCAGTAGCAGGACTACTTCTAAGTATTATATGATCTAGATCTTGACGGGAACAAAATTAAAATTTTAACTGTCAACCCGTGCGCCCTTAAATCTGAGCAGTAGACACTTATTTTCATTTTAATACATATCGTAACTTATTTATGGTATCAAAAGAAGTTTTTGGATATGATTTTCAGCAGATTGACCGGCCTCATTGCTCTGTATGGTGTCGGACGTAAAGAATAGCACCATCCCATATCTTCCCGTGGGGGTCGTAAGAGGCGACAAAGGGATTTACCAAAGAATGGGCAGCAGCGTTATCTGTGCTTTTGTAACAACCGTACTGCGATCGCCAATCCGCCTGCCGAGCGTGGCGATTATGGCAAAACCCCCCATGTTATGTCAATGTGGCGACACTTGGGAGAGGCCTATGTCCAGCAGTGGACGTTAAAAGGGCTGAAATGATGATGATGATGACTGCCGCGTTGGTCTAGTGGTGGCATTCGCGACTGCTGAGCATGAGGTTCTAGATTCGATTCACGGTCGGGAAATTCGTTATGGAAAAATCCATTAACAATTTGAATGGATTTTTCCATTACGAATTTCTCAGTAGCAGCCACAGAGTCTGAATTTGTGCCCGGTTGATGGCAATAGCCTCGACCACTTTTACAAGGTTCTTAAAAATAACTAGCGAAATGTTGGTGTACTGTCAGGGACACCTCTGTTGCCTTCGGGGATTACATGCGTGATGTTCTATAATAAAGTCTTGCTCTAACATAGTGACTCCTTGTCCACAGGTTGCGCGTTTCCATCTCGGTGGCACGGACGCTGGTTCCAGTCGGGCGTGATCCAGCCGATCCTCATCGAAGGTGACAGGCTGTCGAACAAGGGACGGTGCCTGTCCTCGGAGGGGGACAAGTTTCTTATTGTTGATGAGTAAGTTGTTACCATAGCTTTACGGAATGTATGGAGTGGTCTAAGTCGTACGGTTAAAGTGGTGTAGGACCGGACATCTGGCCAGACGCGGAGATGGCCGATGGTGGAATGGTGGCCAAGGTTGGTCCTAAGAATCCAAGGCCGTCCCTTAGCGCGTTGGGTTGACGATATCGTCAAGATCGGAGGAAACGGATGTATAAGAGAAGAATAGAACAGTGAAGAGTGGAAGAAGAAAGGGCTATACCCAACAGTGGGTGATTCCGGGCAAAAATGATGATAGAGCTGTAGGAACTCGTGGCTAATTAATAATAGCCGCAGGGGTTTAAAGTTAAACATTTGCCGATGTGTGTGTGTGATGTATTTGTGTGTGTGTTACTTTGTGTAATTTATTTAATCAAACTCAAAACTCAAACTCAAAGCGTTTATTTCAATTAGACCATTACAGGCACTTTTGAAAGTCAAAAATACAAAAAAAAAATGCAAAGCTACAGTCCCAGTCACAAGGCATAATAACTTGTGAAAGTACTGTAGTTGCCCATTCCAAAGCGTAGATCTCTATGGAGAAGAATGGGCAAGAAATTCCATTGACACTCTTTTAAATCAAAATATGTTACAAAATCTTGTATACATCATTCATGTTAAGAATTACAAATATGTGAGAACGATATAGAAATACGGGCAAGTTAAGTGCGTCCAGAGAAAAAGATTAAATCAGTAATACAAAAATAAAGTAAGTAAAATAAAACGTGTCAGCTAAGAGATGACCAATCACAACTAACAGCGCCCGTTCACGAACATGACGCATGTATTACCGCTGCTCTCAAAAAAAATTCGAAGACATGTGACATCTTCCAACCCGCACTGGGCCCGCGTGGTGGATTACAGGGATTACAGTCCCTCTCATAAAGAGAAGGCCTGTGTCCCAGCACCCACATTATAGGCTGATGATGATGATGATGTTTGCCGATGTTGGTCCGTTGATACCGTGACCATCTTTTACATGCCGAGTTCCCTCCGTGCCTAGGAAAGCACGTTATCCGTTAGTCCAAATGGCTGCCTAGCCTTTTTCAACCGGTATTAATCCTGCTAAAAATACAGAAAACAGGACCAAAATGGAATGGAATTCTCATGAAAACGTCAGTATTATAAGCGCTAGAATTAATCTATGGTTTGTGTGTTAATAACTTCCTTCCGTGTATTAAAATGCAGGAAAATTTGAATTAAAAAAAGATCAATTACGAATATCTAGAATAGACGAAGGTATCTTTTATTTTGCTATAGTGTTCTCTAGCCTGTAATCATTCATAAAAAGTTCCATTAATACAGAATAACAAATAAAACGGGTAATTTGGTAGCATTCCATAAAAAAACTAACCGATTCCTGTTGTCTTCGCAAAGGCAAATACAATTAAAAACAGTACACTTGGAAAAGAAAGGGAATCTTGTTTACCCCATGTTTCGTACACCAAACTTTTTCCACTTTCTATTTCTTCATCTCCGAATCTTCCTTTAATAAAACTTTTAAACTCGTGTTCGGTGCAAATCTCGATCATTTCTCTTTGCTATCTTTTCTCTTCCGTTTCGTTTCCGTCGCATTCGTTTAATCTCTCAATCTGTATGTCTTATCAATGGCGCTTAGCGCTCGTGATAAGGGTGGGTGGCATATATCCGTGTCGTTCTAATATCTTGCAAGAGTACCTATGCTTAGTTTTATATTTATAAGGTGAGCTTTATGCCTCTCTTCTTCTAGTCCATCGTATGATTCTCTTTTATTGTGCTTAACGTATCTAAATGTAAATCAGACTTTCCAAACTTCATTTCTTTTTAATTTAACATTGTAATGACATACGTCATTGAGGCATTTCATTTTGCCAAAAAAGTCGGCATATAAATACGAAGATACGCTAAAAGCATAAATTAGGCTTATCAAAGTGTTTGTAGTTGGCGGCTTGGGAAGATCAATGTATGCAGTATTGGCAATTAAATACATCACGGAAACAAACGCTAAAAGTACTAAAAACGGCCAGCTTAATAAGCACTCTTAAGAACTTAAATCATACAGCATAAAATCGTTTGATAGCTTGACTACTATCCTTCATCGCCCCTCTGCAATGGTGCATACCTGGTTCGTGCTGCGTGCCAACAAATCTTCAATCCACCGCATTACCTGCTGACGCCCTGTATTTCCTACATTCCTACTAGCAACTGCCCCCTGTAGATACGTGTTCTATCATTAAAATCTATGGTGTGTATGGAATGGATAGTACTAAGTAGGTAAAGTCTATCTGCATTTTATGATGTGATGTGACAAAAACGCAGTCCTTTTGAAGGTCATCAATCTCCTGCTCTTATTCCAATTTATTTGGGGTCGGCGCAGCATGTCTTCTTCTTCTATACTTATCTATTACTCGTTATCTTAGTTACCTCCTAGCTATATTGTCCTTCACACAGTCCAACCATCGTGTCAATGGTCTTTCTCTACTCTTATACCCATCCACATTCATACTTAAAACTGTCCACACAACTTTTTCCTCATTCCTTTAGTTCTTAAGGTACAGTTTCAAACAAAAATTTCGAAGAATTTGCAGTTTCATTCTAAGACTGCGACCCGCCTATTCATCGCGCGGTTTTTACAACAAGACCTAAACCAGAGATTTCTTACGTAGAGTATCTAAATGTTATTTAAAAAGTAGACATAAAACCTGCCAGAATGAATGAACTGAATGACTTCTCTTATAGAATCTTAGTTTTGAAGAGCAAAACGGTTACGTAAACAAACACGAAAAGGGACTCCAATAGATAGAGGCAATCAACCCCATCGTATATCAAAGCGATCGTCATTTTCCTAATAAAATGGCAATCCGAATTAGCCTACACTAGCTTTTCAATTCACAAAGGAAACTTTTCGTAATATAATGTTACCAGCCCCTCTGCAATGCACAGCCTTCCGTGTCCCGTGCCAACAAATCTTTAATCCATCGAGTTACCTGCTGCCCCCTATATCTTTCACTACTGGCCAGTCAGCTCGACTTGAAAAGAGGTTTAATATCAACCTTATGAACTTTTGTAGGTTTTAGTTTTAGACTTTGCTGATAATATCGGTTTCAGGTTGCTGGAAAGCTTTTATTATAACTAGCTGTTAGCCGCGATCTTCGTCCGCGTGAAATAATTATTTAAAAATATATTACTTCCCCATTTTAATCTGATTTTATTAACAACTAGCTGTCCCGCGCAACTTCGTCTGCGTAACATTTTCCCCGATTGCGCAACATTTTTAATTGCTGCTCCGCTCCTATTTCTTGAAGCATGGTGACATATAGCCTATAGCCTTCCTCGATAAATGGGCTATCTAACACTGAAATAATTTTCAAATCGGTTCTGTTGTTCCTGAGATTAGCGCGTTCAAGCAAACAAACAAACAAACAAACTCTTCAAGTTTATAATATTATATTAAATATTAATATTATATGTATAATAATATCTCTTATAATAATATATTAATATATAATAGATTTCAAGATTTTTTTGTAACCTAATAATTTTTCTAAAAACAAATAGCCTAAGTTGACCTTATAACATCAGCTATCTGCCAGTAAAAGTCCCGTCAAAATCCGTCCTACCGTTTCGGAGATTAGCCGGAAAAAAACAGACAGATAAAAATCTAAAAAAAATATTTTGCTTATAAGTACCGTATAAACTTTTATATGCATTATGTAAAGCAAACTGCAAGCTGTTATTTTCAAATTACAAACAGAGACTTCAATTTTATTAACTTGTTTTGATATTTACGGGTTGTGACTGTTGTGAGTCATCAACTAAATTTAAATGAAATCAGTGAAAAGGCCTTCAGAGCCGTTGTCTGTTTTGTAAAGCTAAGTAATGATTTTCTTTTTTCTTTCAGAAAAGGCTGCTACCGCTGTGTTGTGATGCATGAAAAACATAAAAACGTTCTACAGTATAAAGAAAGTAAGTTTTTCACCCAGTTTATTAAAGAAGCCTAGAAGCGTCTTTAACTCTGATATTAATAATGCAAGCTAAGCAAATGACCTCAGCAACATCAACATGCAACGAAATTATATCAAGTCAAAACTCAAATAACAGACAAGGAATCGGACCCCCGCTTTTTCAGCAATTGTATCTGATGATATGCAGTGATTTCAATACAAAATTCAGTACACAACGCTAAAAGCCTTACCATCTGAAATGAAAAGCCTCGCTACATACATACATCAAGTTTGGATGAGTTAACGGTGTCCCCACAGTAAACGGGCCACCGAGGGAATATCCTGGACTCATAAACAGGACGCCTAATTTTCTAGCGAGGCCCTCGTAATGAATTACATTACCATTTGCGTTCATTTGGTAAGTACATTGAGTAACAGATAGGAGGCTATTTTTGAACTCATATTGGTGAGAGTTTTCTTTTAGAATGGCTTTTTGAGTCACTATTTACCTCAACTGTGACTCCCTCAATTTGATTACAGAACTTTCAATAATACTGGCTAATGACGTAAAGTCAACTAATTAGATAACAAGAAAAAATCTACTTTGTGTAATTTATTTCAACACCGCTGCTCTCAAAAACGGTGAAGGAAAACATCGTGAGGAAACCGGCATATCCTAGAACTAAAAATTCAAAGACATGTGACATCTACCAACCCGCACTGGGCCCGCGTGGTAGATTACAGCCCACTCCCTCTCACAGAGAGGAGGCCTGTTCACAGCAGTGGGAACATGATGATGATGAATCCCAAAATTGGGAATGTCCGTGACCACAGAGAAAATATGCTGATGCATCAGCTAACAGATCGATTTTCGGTCCTGCACCAACTGAGCAATTGTGCGCCCTTTCTCAAAATTTTAACTAAACCCTTGCCTTTATTTCCAGCATTCTGCCATCGAAGAGACGCGTTACCGCACTTGTGTTCATTGATAACGGGCGACGCGTTGCTGTACTCAATGTTCAGAGAAAACGCGGACCCGGTGGACTGCCCGCTCAAGGGGCCGTTCTCTTTTACTTATAATAGGTAAGTACTTGACTACTGAACTATAACTAGAAGCTGCTTATTTTTATTTGGTTAAACGGTTAGTCACCTACGTTTAGCCTGTGCTCAGCAGACTAGGCTTATATTTTGAAATATGTTAGCAACTCCGATCATCCTGCGTGTCCATGGAGGATTTTGCAGTTCAATATGAACTGCAAAATGCGAAATGCACAACATGACATATTGTGCATTTCATGTTACGCAGATATCAATCGATTTAACACAATTGAGTAGTTGAAGGTCGTGGGAAACAGCTGAACGTGGAAAGCTCTGGACCTTTCGTTGTGTTGATGGTTGAGAGAAGTGTATACCCAGTATTGGACGTTTTCGTCTAAATGATGACCATCATCATATCCGCCGGAATCACTTCTGCCACACTTCCCGATTTTGAGCTGATGTTGATAAATATTAATTATTTTACCAATAATCGTAATCGCTTGCTTGCAAAATTCTGCCAAAAGCCAATACTCTTCAACGTCTATACATTACCACATTGACGCCACATAACCAATGAGAGTTGAACTGACCAGCAATTAAGACATGACACATGTCAGTCGGTGGCGACTGGCGAACTACGAACGTCGCCTCGTAATGACATGTAATTAAAAACCGTTGGCAATGCATTACCGATCGAGCGTCACTCAAAATAGGCTGTAATTTGAATGACTGATGCATGATTTGCTATGAGATGTGGGTGGGTACGAAATTCGTTTGACAGATTCAGCACAGTCGATAACACAAAGGAAGTGGTGCGAATGGATTTTATACGTAGTTGATTTGTCGGTAAGGAGTGTAGATACCTATCGATGTGGGATCGGCTGAACATATTTTGCATTTAATTCGGTAGTAACCAGACGCCTCGTCCGACGTCTTCGCTTTTATTGCATAGACGTTTAACTTTTTCTCACTGGCTCAAGATGTTTCTGTGTCAATAAGTGTTTCTTTTGGTCTCCCAAGATACCTACGGAAAATTCATAATATCACACCAGACACATCGGTTGCGAAAAATAAAGCTGATTAAAATTCAACACAAGCTAATTCAAATTACAATAATTTCCAGGGGTCATGGTGACTGCAAGAGTCCGGTGTCATCGATAGAGAGCTGTACGGAGGATTCGAGACTGCTCCTCAACTATCAGGCGTGTCCTGATGTCTATGGTTCCGAAAGCACGGGTAAGTTGATGCGATTCTCTATAATACCACAAGTACCGTTTCGTGCAAATTTTTTCGATGAAATATTTTCCGATAGGTCGCACTATGCACTGGATTGGTTGCATATTCGGGAAAACACCTCGGATTCAATTTTTGTGATCGGTCGCATAGATTCCGTTCCTCGAATCCGGCTCGAAGGACCAATCTCCAGTACAGATACGCATTGAACGCTTCTTTTATTGCATTTAATTTGTGTGTTGAAGTGCCAAATAGAAACAAACAAGCAAAAAAGTTAATTAGGTCATCTGCCAATTATTTTTTATACCGTAAGTCGTTAAACTGGCTAATACTATCAACATATTTTCCTAGCTTTGACACATAAACCGAGGTACATTCGACACTGGTTTTCACTGTCGTTAGTGAAGCTCAGCGGCCGAAACGCCTACTATGCCAGCTAAAACAATTAGTATATTTTCGACTTCAAGCCCGTCTTGTTAGACATTTGTGTGGTTACAAATGGATCGGGCACAGTTCCAGCATAAAGGTGTCGGCTATTGTTTAGTTTTAGTAGCGGCCCGCGGCCCGTTCGAAATAACTGCGGTGTTAAGGACATATTGGTGACTCATTCCTTACTAATCTCGTTTGTGTGTTTGCTAAGATAGTTTCAATTAACGATACTGTCGAAGAATTTGAAACATGCATGCTCGAATTGATTCGTGAAAACGCTTGAGTTGCTTGCTAGGAGCAAAAAGATTTATGAAAAGAATGTATGTTTTCAATAAACCAATGAACGATTTCAAAGTGAAAATTAACCTTTTTAACCGACTTGTTTGTATATTAGCTGGGCTGCTCGAGCATAATTCTGTTTAGTATAGCTCTCGGAATGCTACATGAAAAAATTCTAAATGACACAGTCATATTCCCACAATAAAAAACAAATGAAATTATACTCGCAAATAATAAACATAATTGCAACAAAAAAAGCAGGAAAACACAAACTTCAAAAGAGTGGTAAAAAAAAGAACAAAACAGACAAGAAAAAACCATTTCTACTCAAAAAGGAACATTTCCGAGCAATTCCCATAGTAGGTACTTCCCCTTTACGCCGCCGGCAGTATCTATATAAAACTTTATTCGTGCAGTCGTCTGTCACAATTGTCTACATCAGCGGCGGACTGTGCGTCTATTCTTGGATGTTGATTTCGAACATGAAGTTAACAGACTAAGAGTACTATTTACTGGACTTACATCTTGCAAGTTCGTCGTTTAGATAGTTTTTTAGCTAATGAGAAGTTTGGCATTCGCTACCAGTCAACCTTTGGGTTAAATAGGACAAGAATGCAATATAGTACAAAATAATATCTAATTAAAACTACTTGTTCTCGAAAAATGTTTCAGGTCATGCCACCTTAAAGATTTTGGGATATTTGATGCTTATCTATGGGCTTAACTTTAACTCTATAATAAGGATCCAAAAGCCATCCGTAGGTGCACAACGCACAACAATATGAATAATGTGGCTCTTTGAGTCTGTCTCGCCGTCTCACTAGGTAGCTTCCATAGAATATTTAGTACTCGAGTACCTACCTACGTGCAAATCCAATTTGTAGCTTCGATCAATGCTGATTGATTTCTGTCCGACAAATATATGTAAGGGATTTATCTAAATCTTAAATTCTTTCTAATTTCAGTGGAAGAGCTAGAATGCCTAGCGACGTGGAAGGAAGGCAGCTTGCGTTTCTTGGTGGGCAAGCTGCATCACAACCACGCCACCAGCAATGAGGACCGATACCGGTGCTTCGTCTACGAGAAGACGAATGGTAACTACAATTTCTTTTTTTTTATATTTAAAAACAAGACCATTTTTCGTTTATTCTGATTGCCATTCTCGTTATTCGTCATTGACTTAATTTCCTTACAATTATAATTTTAAACTGCACACATCATGAAAGTAACTGGAATTAGAATTTTTATCAATGGTTCCGTCGAACCGGGACGGAGGGTTGGTAGACGGGCTCCGGAGCCGTGTCCCCTACGTGTGTCGGCGTCGTCCGTCCCGGATTGACGAAACCTTTACTTATTATGTTTTTACAATACTTCTTTGTCATCAGAAATTGAGGCAGTAGTAAACATAGCTGTATTTGTAATATTCTTGATTTTATGTGCATTTCTTGATAAACCCTACTGCTGAGATTTCTAAACCACCCACTAAAAGAAGCAAAAAGACCTCGCATCTTTTTTCTTCCAACAGTGGGCCTCAAAGTTTGCTTTTCCTCTCCAATTTTAGACTTACTTCTCAACACGCGTGTTACAGCAACCGGCGCAGTGAAGGAGCAGGTGGTGCCGCCGGGTGGTATTGAGTACAGGGTCGCTCAGTCCGGGGATGCCACGTGTAATGGACTGTTCAGTGCCACGGAGGGATCCAGGACTATGGCTCTTAAACGTGGTGAGTAAACTTTATTTTGTTTGAAGTGGGAATCGTCTGCTGTTCATTTCCGAATAATATCGTTGCGGGATTTAAAACAGTTGAATCGTTCCTCCAAGACTTTTCTGATGAATCACCAAAGATGATGCAAGCTTGGGTTGGGAATAGTGGCTTATTTTGAGTGTAAAGATATTCTCTCATCATCATTTTCTTTGAGCTTTACTCTATGGACGCTTGCCCTGATTTTTTTTCTTGTGCTTTTTGGATACGAGTAGCACAGAACCAGAGGATGTAGATGCGCTTGAAAGAGGCCTATGTCCAGCAGTGGATAGTAATATATTTCGGCTGAGATGATAAACAATTTTTACTTAGCTAAATCAAAAGCCCACATAAATAAATCATAAATCTTTATTAATCTCGACATCAAATTAAAGGCGCTGGTTAACATATATCTCATAAAGAAAAAATCCTCCTGCTAATACTCTCTCCATTTCTTCCAGTATCAGTCCGCTTTAACTGCCAGTTCCCAACATGGATGACGTTCAGCCACACGTGGCACACGTTGGACTTCACCAGCAACTACACATTTTACCAACGAAACGCGACCCTGAGGATAACCAACCAGACGGGCGCGGATATCAAGGTGTACTGCGTCAATGTGAAGGCAAGCTCGCCGAGCGGGAACTCGGTGGCGTTGGTTGCGCATTGGCAGCATCATTGGTAAGTTTTTTGTCTATAAAGTTATATTATGAAAGTATTTTTTACGAAATTAAGGCCCACGTCGCGGACATGGCAAGGCCTACCTTACGGATTGGTAAGGTTAAGCATCTTGAGCCTGATTAACTCCCAAGATGCGTCCTAAAGTAGAATAGTAAACCCTCTGCGACCATCACTTCCTCACAAAAGTAGGCGACGGCGTCACATGCGCTCTCACTTCAGAATATGTTCTGAGAGCTGATGTAGGCATGCTCCACACAATTCTATCCCACCCAACTGGCGACGATGCAAAGCGTCTGTTCAAATTCATGGCCCTCATTTTGTGAAACTTTTCCCCCTTGTGTCCGTAGCGTGTCCCGCTACGTGTGCGTGGTGCTGTACCGGCGCGACACGTACATCGCGGAGCTGCAGCGCGGCGCGCCCACGCCGCGCGCCGACGACGCGTGCTCGCCGCACCACTTCAACGCGGTCACCGCGCCCTACGTCACGCTAGTGGGTGAGTGGCACGCGACGAACACGAGTACTGCAGGCAGCGAGTCACCGCAGCGTGACTTCAGATAGAAACCGTTTGTCGGCGGGCAACTGCCTGCAACTGAGAATTTTTTGAGAGATATGACAAGTATTAATTTTTTCGAAGGAAAAATTCTGAACGAAGAATATTAAGGCCCTACAGTGGAGTGCATGCCGAAATTCTGATTAAAACTTAACGGGCCTTTTGTGGCACCTGTCAAGCTAAGCGTATAGATAGAGTGATAAACTTGTTCTACCCTTCGTAGAAATCCATGACTTTAAAAATAATTTGAGATCAATCCAAATGAAGACCAAAAGCCTTAGTTTTGAAATTAACAGTTTTCTATTTTCCTTTTCCAGCCAGCAATCCCGAATCAAAAGAGTGTCCGTACTCCGGAAAATACGAAATTCAAAACCGCCGAAAAAGAGACATAAGATCTAGCGAAGATCATAGTAGTAAGAGAGAGAAGGCAATGCTTGAACATAATCGTAGGGTTAATGGCAGTAGGTTGTTCAATTTTAGTGTAAGCAACATGTCCAGTGCTCCCATGTTGAGGAGTAGAAGGGAGTCGGAGGGAGAAGTGTCCTGTGTGGTGAACAGCTACAACAGGCTGGAGGTGGGATGCAACTCCGTGAAGAATATGGAGTTCTATTCTACGTGTGAGAATAGGGAGGTGGTTACAGGTGAGAATCACATTTTTTTTTAATTTAAATCAAGAATTAGTAGATGTTATACACGGTATGGTCGCGTTCATAAATAAGTGCAGTATTCATTCAATAATCGAATGTTGTGCTTTGCTTCCTTCAGATATAAAAGTTTACACACGTATAGATAAATATATATATTGACAAGAGTAGTCTATGGGGTTGGACTGCACTAATGGCCACAACAGCACCAGTTTAGTGGAAGATTCTTCGATTTAAGATTGCAGATTCTTTGATTTAAGATTGTAGGGAGCTAGCAGGTAAAAATAAAATTGCTTAGAATTCATTTTTCTTATAGTATGCGCCGCAACACATCTCATGAATAAATAAGCGACACACGCACTTGTTACTAGATGTAAGTTGCAAGTCGTGGAAGAGGCGTTAGGGCAACTTGTCATAATTAAAATTCATATCAACAACTTTCATATTAAAACTTGTAATTTCCAGCGTACACATGCCACGGCGGCTGGTACGAGAACGGCGCGTCGTTCGTGGTGACGACGCCGGTGACGCGCGACAGCACGGCGGCGCGCCGCTACTGCTTCGTGTCGCGCGACGACGCGCGCGGCGCACTTGCTCTCGCGCGGTCGGCGACCAACTGCGACAGGAATGATCTCACGCCTGATCTTGTGTTTGACGCCACCGCCACTGGTAAGAGTGAAAGCGTAACCACATCCTTGGCCCAAATAATTTAAGACAATCGAGTACTTACATACGTAAAGAAAAAGAATTGTATAAGAAGTGTTGTTTGACGCACGATCGCTCGCTGAATGACGCGTGATCGCTCGTCGCGTACAGTGCTACAAGGATCTTTTAGCGATTAAATTGAGAGGGTTGTTGATACTATGTATGATGCATTTGTAAAATGGAGAAGGTCTATGAAACTAATGGCGCTGACATGGTTAGTTCCAAACATGGTCATTGGTTGTTTTTTTTTTCTGTACCTATTGCAAGTGCTTTTTTAAGTTCTATGAGTTGCCAGACTTCTTAAATTAATTTCTTATTCTTTCTTCACAGGTGAATGTCAAGATCAGACGAGCCATCAACCGGCGCTGAGAATAACCCTAACCTTTGTAATATGTCTCCCAGTAATACACTACATAATCCCGAGATGATTCCTAATAAACTAACACAATTAAAGTCATTACGGACCCCTCACCCTTGTAATTATAGCTATGACAAATAGACAGGCTTAGAAACTATATAGAAAACAAACTTTTAGTTAATAAGACACTTTGTAACCGTTTATCAAGCTATTTTCCCGTTATTTTTGTTATTATTAATATTGTAAATCATTTATCTTAATATCTTAAATAGACTCAATCGCCTAAAACATAATATTGCCACATATTAAAATAGCTAAAATAACGTTAGCCGTTATTTTTAACTGTTATTTCATTATATTTAAATGTACAATTTTAGATAATAAATTGACATGATAGATGTCGTCTTGATTGCACAAATATGCACATATTTATTCATTTCGTTCTATGTTTATGATTGTTGCCTCCAAGTACATTTATTTTTGATAAATTAATTAATAAGAAAAACTGTTTCTATCCCAGATAACACTGGTTATCAACTAGTTACCGGTATCATCTTTGCGTTATGTACAGATTAAATCAAGTTATTCTTTCGTTTATGGTATTTTATTAATACCTTGAAAATGTGAATATACTCGTAGGTACTTATATCGTTTACCTATGTATTATCCACCAAATTCAAAATGTTTGTAGTTAGTTCTTATATTTGAACAACACGCTAAATTAATACCTATGAACATACTTGGAGGCACATCAGTTTGGGTGTCTTGTGTATAGAACTTCTGTATTAATAGAAAAATGTTATCCTTGGGCTAAAAGTTAAGGTAATTCATGTATTTTTTTATTTCATATTCTGAACCTGATTGGAGTTGTTACCTTTTTAGTACGTAGGTACACAAATGGGGGACATCAAGCTGTACGTTTCCAGTATAACACGCTATGCATAGATTTGTCGTATATGAGAGATAAACTGATTTTCTCTGGCTTGATTGGTCGTCGTGCTACCTACTTGGATAAGTAGGTATATTTATGTTTTTTTTTTATAAGTACCTACATAATATTTCCTGTTCAATTAAATAACAACAAATTGTATGTGAATTGGTAATTTAATTGCTTGTATCTTTTAAAATCATTAAGCTTCAACTTGTCCAAGGATAACATAAATATTAGTTGGACAAAATATGGTTGATAGATTTGATGAGAATGGTTGTGAAATAATTCTTGTTGCGACAGTTTTATGAAGTATCAGGAAATTTCCTCTGCCTTGTTTATTTTAATTTGCTTCAATCCTATTTCGTTTTTGAGTTGTTTGTCTTCATGTGCCTCTACTGACACGTTCTTCAAAACGTGACGTGGATTTTTAGCACTTGTAAGTAATTCAAGACGCATTTCTTGAGCATTTAGTTTATTTTAGGGTAAAATGCTTAAATACGTACATTGAGGCTGAACAATAAAACTTTAGTTTGCTTACCCACCTCTACACCTAGCTTTCATTTGCAAACTCTTTCAACTACCCTACTGATTGGCGTAGATTTAACCGTTATTATTTTAAAATAACAAAAATTTAGTCGATATTTTACATTATACATAAATCATAATACAAATTAATACGTTCCCTACAAATATGAAGCTTCGAATTATGTACAAAATCATTATAAAATGTTACTGAGTAGCTAGAATAATTTTACGATAGTTATTACGTTATTTTCATTTAAACGGATCGTTTCTTACCTTACATTTTGTATATTTTGATGTATGTACATTAGAATGTAATCATAATTTTCTTAGATACCTAATATAATAAGCACAATTTTTGGAAGGCCCCATTTTGTTAGCGTTAGTGTGTAAAATAATAATTTCATTAAAATCTATGTTTAATTATTGCTTTACGATAGAAGTTATTTAACGATTACAATTACCTGTTAAGTTCTCTAAACTCTTTATGGAAGTTCTAACTCGAAATAATTGTTTGGGCCACTGTATATTTCAATGTTTGCTTACTGAACGCACAAAATCAACACTTCTGAAAAATATAAGGTGTGTATATTTTTTTTTAGGACCGGCCAATATTATTTCTGTTCATGTCAATGATTAGTTTTTAGGATAAAAACAATAATTAAGAATAATTTATTTATTTTTTGATCCTAAAACTAATAATCGTGTCTTACTCTAACTTTTAACATAATAATAATTCAACGTAACATTTACTAACTACCTAATTAAAATCTTTATCAAAACAGAAGTGTTGTTTAACCTTCCAAATATCAATGCTCAAATTTGTCTAGATTAGCAAATTATTTTCTAAATGGATGGGGTCTAAATGATTGTTACAATGCACCATATAATGGTTGCTTCACTAACTTTGTACTATTGTATTTGTTACAACATTTTCACGAGAAAGCAATGTTTTCTCAAATCAAGCAATACTACTATAGGTAAGATTAGATAAGACTAAATTTAGATAAGTAAAAAACGAATACTCATTTTGAGATCAATGTATAATTTAATTAAGTTATTAGATAATAAAATCGCAACAGCAATAATATATTTGTATTTATAGCTATTGAGCGTTAAATTTTTAATAGTTAGTAGACAGTTGTGGATATTGGAGCTAGCGTTGTTGTTTTATAATGAGACAGAGAGATTATTTCTTTGTGGAAGCTAACTCGAAGCGAAATCAGTGTAAACTTAATTAAAAAAGAAAAGATCTTTAAACTGATTTCCTTCGAGGTGATCATCGTTACGTTTCCATTGTGTGATATAGGTACATTGAAATTAATTAAGTATATAGTCGTCAGCATGGATTAAAATAAACAGCGAAATTGATATTGAATCGTGTTATTTACCTTGTGTTAAGAATTTGGTTTTTCTTTGGACCGTATAGAGCCAAAATGGCTTCAGACACACGACACCCTATGCATTTAAATACCGAGGGTATTTAAATGCATAGGGTGTCGGTGTCGCAAAGGTTGAAAAGCCGAAACAGTTTTTTGAAGTGCGTCACCCCACTCACTGGCGAGCGGTCTACGGAGAGACTAACGCTGTGGCGAGGTAGTGCTTACTTACCTAACCCATTCGTTCCACCTGCTGAAAGTCTTCCTCCTGGACATGAGTTGCCATGGCTGACTTGGAAGTTTTTAAATAGACTTCGGACCCAGGTTGGTTGCAGCAAGGAAAACCTGCTCAGGTGGAGATTCATTAATGACTCTGCCCTGGAGTGTAAATGTGGTGCCGTTCCACAAACGATGCGACACTTAATATCGTGTCCTGCTGTTTGCTCGTTACAGTAACTGATGGACGCTACTGAGAGCGCCAAACTAGTGGCTCAGTTTTGGGCCGACACAATTAAGATTGCCATCAACACGCTAAGAAGAAGATAGAAAGGTCATAGGTAATTAGGTAAAGACTTAATTTCTAAATGAAAATATCTTAACTAAAGAATCCATTATTATGCTACCCAGCGGCAAGTTGCATCACCGTTGGATCCAGTCAAGATATGAAGATACCGCATGCCTTGCACACCCTCTACCACCCGATAGAGGGTGTTCAGGCCAAAAATGAAATGATCCAAAAATACTTTTTTTTTTTTTTTTTTTATGAATGGCATCTCGCAGTTCAACCTAAGAGGTTGTCGTCTGCTTAACCGGACTATCCTGTGGGTGCCTTAAGAGTAAGGCCTCCAGCCAGGGCATAAAAACTTACAAACTAAGCGACTATACGCTGAGGGCACCCCCTGTGGGGTACGAGCCTCGGCTCAGGGCGTCGCTGGGGGAGGACTGCATGGGGACAGGCTGGATCTGAATGATATCATTATTTAGGGGCTGATTTAAAACTACTGGCACAGCATCGCGGGCTAGCTCGAGCGAGGGTCGGGGAGGGCATGGACCGGGACGTCGCGACGGACCTCGACGGCGAGGTCGGAAAGACGGCGGTTTGTGTCTGTACTTATTAAGAGTGCTAGTCTCTTTACTACTCTCCTGGAGGAGGGTGATAGCATCATCGGGAGTGACGAGGGTATGCCGAGGACGGCGTACTGTACTAATACGCGAGGGTTCGTAACGGGCGGCCGCTGCGATCAGGGGATTACGGTGTTTACTGGCGTTATCGAAGAAACGCTTCGAAAGACGTTTCATAAACTGAAGGACGGTGGGCATTCTAAGGTCTACGTGTAGACGGTCGTTACGGACATAAAAAGGGGCTCCCGTGACTCTACGTAAGAACCGGTTCTGCAAGGTTTGCATCCTATGGATGTATTTAGGCTTGGTGTGAGCGTACACGACGCAAGCGTACGTCATAATGGGGCGGATCACCGCGGTATAAAGGCGCAACTTGCACTTGAGTGACAATTTGCTTTTTGCCGAGATCATGAAATGAAGCCTACCCATAGCAAAGGCAGCTCGGTCGCGAGCTGCTTTGATGTGCGCCGCGAAAGACAGGTGGTTGTCAAGTAAGACTCCTAAGTACTTGGCTTGCTTCTCCCAAGGGATAGGCTTACCGTACATAGTGATCGGGCTGAGCTCGGGTGGCTTATTCTTACGCGGTTTAGAGAAAAGAACTGCCTGGCTCTTGTCGGGGTTCAATCCAAAAATACCCTCTGAGCGGGGCAGTTATATACATCCAACACATCATTTAACTGCCGTTCTGGCCGATAGATGGCGATTTCAAAAATCGCCATCTGGGTCATCGGCTATTTGGGGTAGAAAAAGGTGGGGCTCAAATGACCAACAAACAGAGTTCGGAGATATTCCACACTTTTTTTAAATTTTGAGAGGAAATCAACCATTTACCCAAACCAGACAATATTTACATTTAATTCTATCTTCAAATTGCAATAGTAGAAATGCATTACATTCTTTCAAGTCCCAGGATTCATCGCAAATCCCCTGAACGCAGATTAACTGATTAACTCTGTAACGGCAAAATGTGAATTTTGAAAACACACATTTTGTGAACAAGTTCAATTTATTTTAAAAATACAGATGAACTACTTATTATAGACATCTTATAATACCTATTCTTGAATTTCGATAAGCTTGCAAAGATAAAAGAAATGATAGCTATAACGGTTTCTAAAGCGTTAAAACGGATTAAAACCGATATAGCTGCTATTCTGTTAACTAAGAACGCGATCATAACGCAGTTCTACCAACATAATAAACCCAACGCAGAATCAAAGCTGTCAACATTCTGATAAGTCATGTCATGTGTTGGTGTTGCTTGGCTTGCTTGCTTTCAGCTTTCTTTACTTTGCTTGTACGCGCGTCTTCAGTCAATTGGACTGTTTATGTGTAGAAACTTCTATCGCATAACACACAAATCGTAACAACAAACTCGATTGTTAATAATAAACCGAAACAAGCCCTGTACAGTGCCAATAACAAAAGGATATTTGGGAAATATGTGAAAGTGACAGTACCAAAATCGTACATAGTTTTTGTGTGATTATAATGTTATTTCGCGTATTTTCGTGTACCGTCAGTAAGTGCATCGGCGTTTATAAAGAAGATGTTGCGCGTGAAGCATAGTTCTTGTGTAGTGGAGGACACTTGATCGGGAACACTATGATCGAAGCGGGATAAGCGTACTCGATTATAGCACGATCAGCTATAATGCAACACGATTGTACGCAGGAGGGTGGAAGGAGCAGGTACGAGCGGCGGAAGCCGAGCAAGGTGCTGAAGATAGCAGAGAGTTTCACGAACTTGGACGAGGTGGCGAAGTCGGGACGTTACGTGAGGGGTCCCCACTCGAAGTTGGGGCGAAGGTACCGGGATGGGGAAAATGGGAGCCGGACTAAGCGTGCGGTGTGTTGTGATGATGATTGTGATAAGGAGTCTGGTGTGAGTGAGGATTGTGAGAGACTGGGTGACCGCCGGGTGACGGGCTCGTCATGTACGGCCCTCAGGACTGCTGTAGCAGCGCTCTACCCCTTCGACGACTTCATCCTGGAGAAGATTGGGTCGGGATTCTTCTCAGAAGTTTTCAAAGTAAGTGCTGTTTTTATATCCGCTGTAGTTTTAATAAGCGCTGTATCAACTACGCTTCTAATTACTATTTTGTTGTCCATTCATTAGTGATTTTATCTGGAATGTAAGATATACTAAATGTTCCACCAAGTAGGCATCATAATACAGAGCTATTCAAAGAATATTTTATTCAAATATTACTTACTGAAGGTAGAAGCAAAAAATTAAAAAAGATCCAAAAACAAGTTATTGATAAAAAGGTTTACAATCATCTACCTACAGTTAATAACCTGATTCTATAATCTGTAAACACAACACAAATTAATGTTGCCACAATTTTGTGTCAAGAAAAAAAAGTATGGAACCAAAACAAGTATCCTTGTCCATTATACAAAAAATAACTAAAACTCAACCAGCTGTTACTATGAATAAATTAGAAGACTAGACGCTTTCAACAACAATCTCTTGAACTACTTACTGTTAAATAGAGTACATAGTCTATGGAAATATGTCTAGATCTTCTTTTAACATCATTCATTAATATGATCCTACCTGAAATTCAATAACATTAGGACTGCTCTATTTTGTTTACCTTTTCACTATCACTGAATTATAATATTCATTTGTAGGCATTCCATTGAAACTTAAGAAATGACTCAATATCCACAAATACCCTGTTAGTTATTGAATGAATTATTTCCTCCAATAGGCAGATTTCTATGAATGAATAATATTAATAATAACAAAATGATGTAATTCTTACCAACAAGTAATTAGTCATCGACATCATTCTAATAAAATTTATTAAGTTGCTTTTACAGAGAATGGTATTCTAACAAAAAACTTTCTTAACTAAATCAAAATTAAAACATTTATTTCAACCAGTTACAGGCTCTTTTGAATTGTCTATTAAAACATAAAGATTAAGCTACAATCACAAGACATAATAACTGTGAAAGTACTGTAGTTCCATCTAGTAGCAGATGGAGTGTTTATTAAGCTGTCATACAAAATTGATTATAATTAAACATATCTTGGCACTCCTTTCTCTACCAAAACATAATAAAACAAACCGCACATCCTCAATTATGCCAAAAATATCTTCAATTAATATTGCCATTCCTTTTGGCACCTTTTGTTACCTTACCATTTCACCGACAATGTTGGCACGGTGCCATCATTTTAATGGCCCTTTATAGTAATTTATTGGGCTTCTAAATATCTGCCCCTGGTCTAGACACAACACTGTTATGATGCCGCATAGCTGTAATATTTCTGTCATGTTAAGACGCTAATATGGGCATTTGGAATAAGACAAGTTTCATTTAAATTATTGATGTGAGAGAAACCTTCATTGGTAGTGGTACAGTCAATTTTTTTTTTGTCCGCCTTTGTAGAAAACTTTCAAATCAATCAAAAATGGAAGCCAAATAATCTAACATTAAAAAGTGATAGCAATTTAAATACCCACAGGATCACTACAACATATTGACAAGTAAAACGTCATTCATAGTGTGCAGAATTTAAATTAGTATCAAACAGTCATTTAAAAGTTCAGACAACCATTCACAAATATGATTGCTCCTATCAAATCCACACAAGTGACCTCATTGTTATTCAATAAATGATTAAAGTTGTGACATGAATATCTATTTAACAAATTTATATTTATACCGTGTTTGCGTTAGGGGAATTGAAGGCTGCAACCTTAGTAATGGCCTTGAGAACAATTTTGTGCCATGAAGCCGAATACTTGAATCGTAATTGTATGGTGGATTATCCTTTTACGTAATGAATGGGTTTTTTGTTTGTGGTTTATGGTGTTGCCATGTTCTTATTAGTAATAGGGAAATAATTTAAAGAAAATGTATGAATTACTTTATTAAGGTATTTTAATTAGAAAGCCATTTCTTATCTTACTTATCCTCTGGTTTTACCAATAGCCGCCTAGGCAACAACATTTTTGTATAGTATTGGAGTTTAAGTAATCAAGCAAAAATGTAAGTAAATGACAATAGATCGCTGTTTTCTTTGGTTTTTCCAAAATCAGACAATGGACTCCAAAATAATGAATATGCATACTGAATTGAATATCACAGAATAAGTCATACTCTTTGTTTCATAAGGAATATTTAATTTTAATACAAGTCTCGGTCACACTTCGTTCAACATATTTACACAAGTGCCACCCTTAAGTGAAGAAGAACATATTTCTGACACTGACATCATTTGTTAGTTATTGAATTGTTTGAGCCATGGAATTTCATGACTGTAAAAAATAAATATATTCTTTACTAGTTATGGTGATAAGATATCAATGCATGAGTAATATTTGTTCAACGCATTCTATGTGATTATTAAATTATATTTTTTTCAGTCTGATCATGTCAATGTCCTCTCTGACGTCATACATGATAGCACGCTATATTTAGTTTTGATGTTTCAGTTGTAATGTTTAGTAAACAAACAAGTCACCATACATGTATGTATAGACTGTTTGAACAAGTATCGAGTTAGCATGTTCGAAAGTAAATATTTCGTCTCGTCGCATACCTGAAATCGTCCACCTGCTAATGTAAGCTAACATTTCAGTAAATAATCGAAGACGTGACAATTACAAGATATGTTCTAATCAGGCGACACCATTTCGTCATCAAAATGCGTTTTGTAATGTAGAGTAAGCCAAGTTCGAATCGTCTTATCAATTAATTAATTCCATGTAAAAACGGGTGTGTAATTTTAGTGTGAGCTACTTTCTTAATAGTTTACAATTGAAATAATTAAAAGAACGTCTGTTGTCTAACAAGAATTAATAGATTAAAACTTAACGCCTGTTATTTCATAGTTCGTCTTTCGTCATGTAAAACGTGTGCATGTTCTAGACTGAAACGTTTTCAGTGATTGTCATTACACCTCTGATTACGCATAGTCTTGAAGAAATTACACTAACATAATATCCATTGTGTGCGGTATTCTAGCAAATAAACATTTGACTTCGAATTGAATAGAGAAAAGATTTTTTTCAATGGTGACGCTTGCAGCTTAAGCGACATCTGAAGAAAATAAATAACACCGCAGTGTCAGTGCAAATGTTTACAAACCGTATCCGAATACCAGATAAAAATCCTTAAAACGTTCCTACCAATCAGTTGAGAAAATTACGGCTAGGTATGCCGAAATTAATATGCTCTTACCCAAAGTTTAATTCTGATCGTAATTTAATCGAGCATATTAAAGTCATATTCTAGACCTCCATAGATTTTATAGTTCATAGGTAATCGTAAGTTTATATTTCCTGCGTTTAACTACGGCGAATCTAGAATCGTACGGAAAAGGAAATGTCGTCAGGAAATGGACTAGTCTCTTAAGGCCTATTGTACTGCCAAGGTTGATGTCGCTGGATAGTTTCGATGATAAATTGCATATTTACTTTATCCACGCATAATATGTTAAACCATAGCATAAACATACCAGCGCTTAACCTAACCAGTTTCTTATCCGTGAAGATATTGTTTTTTTTTCTCGTCCATAAACTTCATACCCTATTTCATTAGTTTAGGGGTCAACATAAAGATCTTCCGTTAATCTTACGTCCTTGCTCAAGCTGCAAGCTACTTTCTAAAAATCTCTATAGTCTTTAGCAATTCACAACATAATCTGTTCAATAGTTAAGCCGTGAAAACAAAACAAACAAACAGACGGAAAGACAAAGGCAGCATGCAAAGAATTATTAGGTTAGCCTTATGAAAATTGATGGCGCTTTGCTTAAAGTGGTACAAAATACTTGCAAGGCATGCAAAGTTTGAAAAATGTTTTGTTGCGAGAGTGGGCCAAGTTCGCGACATTTAAAAATAATGATTACTGCTTTAACATTGTTAGTTACCTGACACCCGTGTTCTTTTTCTAAAACTTACTCAACTCTGGTTATTTTTACTCAAAGATACCTCATCTTAAATTAGGTACGTTATACGTAGGTATGTACGCATCATTTACAAGAGAATTTTCCAGTACATTGAACTTGAGTTCATCAATAAAAAAATGCGCCGTTTGCGTAATCAAGAACCGAACTTAGTTTTTGTTTATTAAGAAATTTTTTGAGTAAAAAGTTAACGACTTTCGGATTCGCATCAAAATTATTCTCGGTGTCGAATTTTACATCAATCTGATAGCAATACATGTTCGCGATTTAACACGCTGAAATATGCCAAGTATTCATTCGAAGCTTTACTTCTGTACGGACAATTAAATGCCAAATTCCTTTTTACTGTACAGTAAACTGTTTGTCCTAAATTGTTGATAAGCAAGCGGTCAACGGAACGAAATGTATGGGACTTAGACACGCAATTTTTGCAAATGCTTCGGTAAAAGAAAATCTGCTAAAAATAAAACGAGAAAGGTATTCACGAAGAGAGCTAATAAATCGATAGATGGTGTAATCGGCTTCTATTTCATGATCTCGGTAAAATGTAGTCTGATGTCATTTGTAGATCTTTGACAGTCGTTACAGGTACTCAGTGACCCGAAAGTCTGACAATCAGTCTGATCAAGGGGTGTCCTGTTACCCAGTACTAACAAAAATGTGGAGTTCTGGTTAGGTAGTGGCTCCATGTAAAGTTCAGTGCTTACAAGGAGCGACTACCTATCAGATCTATTCTATTCAGCTGCATCCGGTAAGACTGGAAGCCGACCTCTACATAAAAACTTTATATAATTATTGTACGTATTTCTATAGAAGTATAGACTAAGGGTGCTTACATAAAGAAGCAAATCTCTGCGGGTCGGTACCAATCGGTGCACCGATAACTGGCATATAAAACGGACATATTTTAACTTGTTTCTTTATAAGTGAGCACATAATAAAACATAGAAATTAATACCGGTACCGACCCGCCCGTACCGGAAACCGGCTTCTTTATGTAAGCACCCTTACAAAGTAGCACTCTAGCAGTAATCGGTTTCGTTTCTTAGATTCCCGATGAGCGCTTCAAAAACGGCACGAAAAATAAGACCACAAATAATTTTGTGGTCTTATTTCAAATTAGTATTGTCCAAGCATAGCCAACGTTAAGACGTCGAGATGCCGTAGGGCGCGTTTTAAAACTGTGAAAATAACCACAGTAAAACCGCGATTTTGGAAGGATTTTTTTATTTCGGTAAGTTTATATTATATAAGTGTTTTTTCGTGAAATAAAAACAGGATAAATAGTAAAAATAATTAAGTTAGCTAATATTTTGATGTTTGGCCAATGTTTGTAACAACGCACCAACTATTGTTACAAACATCGACTGTTTAGGAAACGGCAATACATGAAGTAGTGTTGTTATTTTATATATTATTTTTGTTTATAGATTTTCTAGCGAACCATTTCGATGTGCAAAATACATAAACCTTATAAACATTCGAGAATATGTTCAATTTATTTTGATAGTTAGGACATAACTGGGAACACGCAAATAGATTACAAAAATCTTTATCGGAAGAAAACTATAAGTACCTGTAGGTATTTTCATGAAATACTTTAAAACTGTATTCAATAAACCGCGCCTGTTTCTTTACAGGTTAAACAAGTTTAAGTTCTGATGATACCACAGGAATACGTGACGAGCCTCGTTAGATCATGAAAAACATTGTATGCACCTATATAATTTGAGGGTTGCCTCGATTTCTCTAGGACTGTGACAACGGGACCACCACAAGAGTATATGCTTTAGAAAAAAAGAATTTTTAACATCGGTTTACAATTATTGGTGGAGAAATAGGTGGACAAACAAACAAAATATAGTCGAATGGACAACCTCCTTTTTTTAAAGTCGGTTAAAAATAGTACCTACTACTTAGTATACTACTTTTTTAAAAAAAATTGCCACCATACAAAACGAGCCTTGGCCTAAAAAAATATATTCTGCAACTCTACGTCTTTCAATACTTACTGTGTTCTGAGCATTGAAATGTAATACCAAGAAATACGTCTAGTTCTAAATTAGTGTAAGCACGAAATTGTCAACGTATTTTTTTAACCTTGTCACTTAGATTTTAAGATACATTTTAGAATAAATATTTTTGTACTCATGACTTTTATTTTCAAGCGACGTTTTAAATTTATTGCCTTTTAGCTTTCTCCGATGAAAGGACTTAAATAAATATCTTTTGCAATTGTTATTAAACTTTATGTGAGGGTGTTATGGTTTATAATAAACTGAAGTTGTTAATATTATTAAACTTTTTTCTATGAAATATAGATGTTTACGTGTGTGCAAACGTGGACACTTTAGCGATTCATTTTTGTTCCTGATCCTTAATCTAGTTCTATTATTGATCGAAGTTTCTAGCTGTAAGTAGGAACAGTATCGAGTGCATAGATTCTAGCTCTGATCTAGACTTACTAACACAGAATAACGTATTATTACTTGACTTCAATTGCTCTGTCGTTAGCGAACGGAAATAAATCGTTTACTGAAACTTCTCTTTAATCCATCAATTAACATAGTTATCGTTTATTTAATGATAAACCATAGATAAGTTGATAAGGTTAATAAAATATGAGTTATATTACACTTAATTAAAAACTACAAACTTTTTTCTTTTTCTCATGGGGTAGATACTACAGAACGCCATCTGAGCTGATGTTTGGACGTGGACCAAGCAAAAATGAAATAAGGATCGTTGCATGATTTATTCTAATCAAAACTGCATTTCAAATTCAATCTGAATGATTTCAAAATATTTTATTTTTATTCCGTTTGACATTTTGTTTTAATATATTGATAAACACATTCAAATTAGTAGTTTTGCAACAAAAATCGAGCAAGGACATCTCAATGTGTTATATTATGCCAAAATTAACACAACCAGTTTTAAGAATATTAAAAACTGGATTGTAACTTGCTCCATTGAACCGATATTTCTCAAATTTAAAACAAAATTAAAAAAGGCAAAGTGTTTTGATCATTTGTAATTAAAAATTTCAAATCATTCTATTTTAAAGTTTATTGGTCCCAAACTAAAAAAGGCGATATTAAAATCACCGTAGCAGACTTCTCAATTACTGAAGCCAAGGGTAATGCCTGCGATGTCCGAATGTCCTTTGCTATAAAACCACAGACCGCCATTTTGAAGAAAAATATCACATTGTTTTAATCGTTTGTAAACAACAACAGACTGAGTTCAGTAACTTGATCATTACCTGTAATGTAGGGTTATTATCCGTACAGATTTTGCGGATATGTCCGACTTTTGCCCCCTGAATGGACTTTGTCTGTCCAGCCCCCGTATTCACAAACGCTTCGATTCGATGTCGATCGACAAGTCGTATATTTATCTTTTTTTGGCATTACAAAAGCGAGATAGACATATGACTTGTCGATCGACATCGAATCGAAGCGTTTGTGAATACGGGGGCTGATCCTTTTCGGACTATTCGACAAGGGGACTTCTTTAAGAATATAAAAAAGTTAAAGAATTACCTGAAATTATTATAATAACTGAAAATATATAAAAGAAAGTGACTTTTCAAATAAAGGAAATGGAAACGCGACCCGTAAGAGAAATCTCTAGCAATTGTTTCCCATCTTCCACATGATGGTCTTGAAACACATAATTATAAATGTAATCACCTCTGACTGCCATCTATTTACAAGTTACAACAATAAGTAGCCGTGCCCTCCCGTATGTGAGGAAGCAATGATTCATTCAAACTCGGATATCACCTTGACGCGCAACGCAAGGTTCGCAACTCTTGCGGTATATAAATCACTTAATTATAGTTCACCACGTGTGGTGCAGCTCTATTGATAGGCAAGACTAATTTTTAATAGACCGGGAGTGAGCATTTCTGTTGTGGTAAGAAAAGTTAGCATTTTTTTTTGTGGACACTTTGGACCTCTTTTCTTGCCATATCATCCTTCTGTGTGAAGCAAGAAAGGAGGTGTCTGATTAGATGACAAGTAATAGAGAAGTATGGAAGAAGACATGCTGCGCTGACCTCATATAAAATCGGGATAAGGGCACGAGAATGGTGATGGTTATAAACTTATAAGCAATCATTTCAGCCCAAAAGACGTCCACTGCTGATTATAGGCCTCCCCCAAGTTTCGCCGCAATGACATTTTGGGGGGTTTTGCAATAATCGCCACGCTTGGCAGGCGGGTTGGCAATCGCAGTACGGTTGTAACAAAAACACGGAGAACGCTGCTGCCCATTCTCTAGTAAGTCCCTTAGTCGGCTCTTACGATACCCACGGGAAGATATTATGAGATGGTGCTACTATCTCATAATATCTTCACGTTTCTTAACGTCCGACACCATACAGAGCTTATAAGCAGAACTTATAAGCAATGCGAGATATAAATTATAACAATGCTTTTAATTTACCTAGGCCCTACTAAAGCAAAGCTAGGAGCAGAGAAAGCCGTTTAAAACAGTAACTTTTAATAGATCTATAAACTCGCTGTCACGGAACAAGTATTAAACACAAATTAACGCTAGCTGTCTTCCCAAAAGACGACGCAAGAGTTAAACTCCATGACAAAACAGATTCCGAGGACTAGAATCTACATTTAAATGAAAATGACGAAACTTCTCCGACTTCACTAATTTCTCCTAATAAAGCGATCCTTAGATCCGCATAGTAAATACTAGTTTATTCAAAATACGAGTCTTAAATCGTTTACTTAATACGAATGAAGAAAGTGACCGCACAATACGCTTTATATTATGTAATTTGAACTACATAATTGCTTACGTATTTGTGTTTTGGTAGTAACATTCACACAACGTATGTGCTAATTCTAGGAAACACAATTTGTACTTAGAAGATGCACGCGAATCTCTAATTTAAGTAGTTTGTTCTAACATTTATCATGTAGAAATCACGAGTAGTTCTAGTTACGACTTTAAGTAGCCAACTATTAGATGAAATGTGCTTTGGACAATACGTTTTTTCTTGTCAAATGTTACGTGTTTAAGTCACGACCTTTACTTTTTTGGTGCTGTCATTTGCACTGTGCGTCTTTCAATAGATTTTTTATCATACATTTGTGCAAGCAATACGAAATTGAAAGCGAAAAAATGCTGCCTAATTTCCGGGACGGGTGCCGTGTCACGTAATCTTTGAATGCGATCCTAATAAGCTTATAATAAACGACTCAAAATCCGTTTGAAGTCGGAATGTTAGAAAGAAAATTAAAAGGCCGTGTAAAAATGAGCCTTTTGGGAAATTATGCAAGGACGAGATTGATAAAAATGTCTCAAAAAGTAAAGAAGGTCACAAGGTAAATCTAATTTACCCAAAAGAGAAAAAACGCATCCTAACTCCTGGTCCACACTTAAGGCACGACATAAATGAAATTCCGTCTAGGGTATCACCTTCAAGTAACTAACAGAACAGGTTCTAAATGCACAAGCAATCATAAGTGTTATGAGGACGTTACTAATTGCAATGACATTTTATACCAGCTTAAAACATGTGTTTATTGCACTCGGCCTTTTTAATGCGCACCCTGTAAGGATTTGTGCTTGCGAAAAAGGAATAAGCTTGGTGGTGTATGGCTATTATTTTAGCATGTTTTGGGGATAACTTCGATGTTTCGTGAAAGAGTAACAAAGATCCATACATCCTCACAAACATACATAGCATTTATAAATTATTGAAGGTATTTTTTCTTGATAAACGTTTCCAGTTTTTGCTTATCGCCTGTTCTGTTATTGTTGTCGGACCGATTTGTCGGACTATCTCCGACTAATAAATTTTTCCTAATCTCTCTAAGTCTTGTGGCAACTGAAACGGGTCTTCAGTTAATAATTCTGCGTCCTCTGATGTTCTGGTAACCGGTAATCATAATTTTCGAGATATTAATGGTGATGTTATCTTTAGTGGCATCTGCTAAGGAGGGTTTAATTAGAACTGAGCAGCTGCTATCAGCGAATAGCGATTTCCGCTATCATTCGGAACGATAATACCAATTCGCAGTTATGCAAATATAACTGTATCTCTCAACTTCATAAGTTACATGTAATACTGAATAATTTTATGTTCTCTGTACTAAGTTTCGTTTTTCAAATAAACGATAAATCATCTCTAAAATTCACAATACTAGTGTAACGAATTAATGTTGTCAATTAGTAATGCAAGTCTGCGAACAAAACAAGCCAAAACAGTTAATTACTATGAAGCAGCGTCTGAAGTGAATTTAAAATTAGCTACGCCACTGTCACACCGAAACCTGAATCTTAAATCGACGTTAACAAGTGAATTATTTGCCAAATTACTCTCTATTTTCTAAGTGTTTAAGGCATTATATCCAATGAATGAACATCATCATCCACGTACGATTTTCTCAGAATCTTGTTTTGCGGGACTATGTTTTTCGGATATAAGCATAAAGATCTTCCTATTTACAAAATTATTCCGTTTTGAACCACATCATATCCAAGACATTTCTGTAAAATCATACTTTGCGTCCATTTTACCTTGACAAGCATCTTTTGCCAAATCTCCATCAACGAAGCTTTGGAATTCCAAAATTCGCACTACCCTCTCTCTCTCTCTCTCTCTACCGCGTCGAATTTGACCGGTTTCTATCCGTTTTTGGGTTAATGTTGTTGCGCCGGTTGATATCGGATGTCAACCTTGCCTCGAAGGTTGTTGTTAGTATTATCGTGTATTTCGATGACTGAACTGTAGCTGTTACGGTGACTTGGTCTAGGATAATGACCCATTAAGACCAGTTTGCCTTGGAACATCAGCTGGTTGGCTTCACGTATTGATTTTTATCATTGAGGTGTGGTAGGTATCTATTCCGTTGTGTAGCTACATGTATACCGCGTCATAGAGGTAAATTATGTTCTGGTCACTGTCATTTGAAATTCAAAGTGTTGAAAATTGAGTCACCATAATATTTACTTGCAGCAGGGTGTTCGGCTCAAGCAAGGTTTATAAACTTAAACGTGTGTTTGACATCTTAGTAATTATAGTACTTACCTGTATTTTCAGTAATTAAATTGGCCATACAAATTAAAGGTAAGTATACAAGTTGAACGTCCTTCGACAACTAAACTCGTATGATTGCCTTAATACTATTTTGCTAAATTTAATTTTTCTGTTAACGACTATCATTAGGTTTCCTTCCATTCCTAGGTAAATAAAGTGTGTTTTCCTGAGTGAACTTACATGCCGGACATTCTGCAAGAGTTTGATGTTTGTTTTCCAGAAGTAATAACACTAAAACTTCTGTTCAACGACCTTTTCAAGTACAATTGTACAGTCCAAACAAATTTGAATGAAATAATGGCGTTTTGTTTAATGTAGTATTTAGTCCTCATGCTCTAACTCCAGTTTTAATCGCCAGTTAACTAATAATAGTACAAAACTATCCAACATTCCGGCTCATAATAATACATGAACATTTACATGCCAAGAGCTTTTCCATGAGAAACGAGACAGGATTAAGTCCTATCATTCAGAAGACCTAACGCCGGTCAGCATCATGAATCAGACACAAATCTAGCAGTTTATCATTCAGACCATAAATAGTTAATTGTTAATCTTGACGTCTATAATAAACCAACTGAGTTTTAGTCTAGAACGGTCTCGGCTGAATCATACAGGTATTCAAAATCCATATTTATAACTCTGGCTTTCGTCCACTTGGCTTATTGTTGGTATCATACAACATTCTCTTAATTTATGATGTCAACGAAAGGATGGAAAGCATCTGTTATTACCTAATTGTTGTAATAGTTGTTGTTTTCGTTGTTGTTATTTTTGGGAGGTGTATTTTGGCCTGGATTAAAATAAATTAGTCCAGCAGTAATGTTGACGCTGTTGTTCGTAGTAGGAAAGTTTTCACAAAATTTATTTTGGTCTTTGTCACTGTAAAAGTTTTCCATTACTTTTCATAACTTGATCTCCGATGATCTGGTGAAGTTTGCGGGGATCCGCTGGATGCGAGTTGCATGAGACCGGTCAATGTGGCGACACTTGGGGGAGGCCTATGTCCAGCAGATGTCGTCTTTCGGCTGAAATGATGATGATGAACTTGATCTCTGCACTAAGAACTAACCGAGTAAATACCGAAGAACACCGACTTAATATCGTTCATTAATGACTACGAAAGTTTTAGATGTTGTCTGTAGTTGATGGTACCTTCCTGAAGAATCCCGTCGTGGAACTTGATATAAATCATAATCGGCCGTCCTGTTATTTTCATCGTTACAGTCAGACTGCCACGTTGGTCTGGTCTGGTGTTGTCGTTTGTCGAAAGCGCGATTGCTCAGCATGACGTCCCGGGTTCGATGGTTAATGTTAAAGAACATTTTCTCTAATCGCATTCACGTTTACCTGCTTATTCCTTATTAAACACCTAATTAGCATATTTCTGATAGAAGTTATTTTTCCTAGCTATAACACTGCCATGCTCATAACTTTTTAACACAACTTTAAGGTAGAAGCTAGCCCGTGAAATTCATATTTTCTTGAGTTTTTTGCAATTTTCCGGACAGTGTTTTAGTAGGTTTTATTTTGAACAAAATATGATTCGCGACTGTAAAACGTAGGTTTTTGTAGTAATTAAAATCATCGATATAAACCTTGTCCATTTAATCCCATTGAACGACTTTCATGAAAAAGTCATTCAATTGGATTAAATGAACTTAAGATGATTGTATTGATCATTTTAGTTATTATAACTCTGTAAAATCATTTATATGTTACGGCCGCGAATCACATTTTAATCAACATACAACCTTACTTTGCCGTAAAAATTGCAAAAAACGTAAAAAAATAATAATATCGCGGGCTACCCTGCGTAGCCTTACCTTAACTCTTTCTACTTTTTTTATAAAATTCATATTTCATAATTATTAGGTGCTTTAACATCTGAAAGAAGAAAGAAAGGAAAGAAAATATATTTATTTGTCGCAGCGACATGACGTGCATACAAAATGACAAAAATAAAACAATAAACATAGGTACAAAGCAAGAAAAAAAATATTAAAAGTACAAACAGGACGGAACAAAAATGTTTACTGCTTGCACGTCGTGACTGCGAAAAGCCGGATACCAGCATGATGCTGTGCCATGGGAGGACCCACAGCACAGTGCTAGTTTTCAGTAGTCACCTGTGAAATAACGTACGGAAATCAAGATAGCATAAGTATTTGATTACATAAAGAAGAAAATAAAATAAACCCTACTAGGCTTATGAAATAAAATATCTTAGATGACTCTTAATATTGTAAAGATGTAGTTTTGATAAAACGTTAAAATCTATTTTAAGATTTTTCATTATCTCGTCCACGTACTTTGGTGTGCCATTAAGATTTTTTCGTATTCTTCTAAGACAAAGCCAGTTGTAATTAGATAAGGGTCATTAAAATTTCATGCGAGAACAATTTCATAATTAGCCACATGTGATGTTTCTTAAGAAATTATATAACCTTGTATTTTAGGAAAGCTCGATTTTCTTTTCTTGCCTTGTAATGGAAAGTGTTCGACAATTGTTTTACTGCATAAGTACTAAGTACGAGGTGAGAACATGAGTTCAAACCGTAAACTGTACGTGTGTTATTTGCACTGACAGGGTTACTTAATTTAGTTTATGGCTAAGGCCCAAGAACCATGAAAGGTGCTTACTTTACCAATATACCTTAGGCATTTGAAGCATTGACGCATTTAATTTTAAAATGGCCAGTGTAAACCGCACTAGCCATTTTAAAATTAAATGCTACATTACACTGTTATTTTAATTTACATTAAGTTTACTACGAAACTTATTACTAAACTAGCTGTGCCCGTGACTTCGTTCGCGTGGATGACTTCAAATATATTTTGATAGAGTGAACCGATTGCAATGAAACAAAAAACTAAATGTTACTTCAAGTTACGCACAATTGTTGTGTATAAAAGTTATCTACATTGCTTTAGTACATTTTACGTGATGCACGAACAAATAAACAGACAAACAGACAAAAAAACGAAAATGCTGGATGGATTCTGTTGTTAACAACCTGGTTTTTTTTTGGAAAATTTTCGATGTACAAAAACAACATTTCAACAGATTTATTAAATGTATAGATTCTGTTTCTTAACATAGCATAACATTAGTTACTATACAGCCCTAAAGTAGTTTTCCTAAGTGCTTTATCGCTATTTGAATAGTCTTTGGATCACTGTAGTACTACACGAAGCACGTGAAAGATGATATCGAATATAAATAAATGGAAAAGGAGTATCATCATTTGCGACCGAGTATTTTTTACTACTGCATGTCATTGAAGAACCGGGGTTATAAACACTTCACCTCTGCCATACGATTACATGAGAGACCACACCGGTTACGTTATTTTTGTAACAGCTGACACATCTCGATTAAAAACGTATTCACTCCATAAGGTGTTACATCCATTATTCAAGATGAACATCAAACAAACAAGTCATAAAAACTTTCCTCAATACCATGATTGTGCATGACATGGCTTGTTCAGTTTCGACTGAAGAATGGCCATAGTCCGCACATTTATATTGGAAAGTTGTCAGCATTGATGGAAATCTCTCGCAGTGAAAGTAATGTTACATCGGGATGTTAAACGCTGTACTTTATTCCTAGTTTCCCCATATGATATGCGGAAACTGTAACGCCAGTGGATAGATAAGACCACGGAGCGGTTACTTATCTAGTTAGAATGTGTAATGTTTGTAAAGGTGTGCGCTCTAAGAATTGTTCAGAGAATTAGAAGCGATTCTAATCGGCATTCGTAACGTTTCTAGCGTTGCGTATTACGTTACAATAGTAAATAAATTGTATTGCTTCGTTGGGGTTTATGATAGCGGCTAAACTATTACAAAATTACTGATTAAATTTTGCTCCATATTACTTCGATGCATTTCGAACTCCTGTGATGTGTTGGCTAAGAATGTTATCTAGCTTGACTATCTTGAAACTCTCAAAGGATAATCCAACGTAAGCCCTCTTCGGGTGTTCAAGAGCATCCACGGCGCTTATTTTGTTTCCTTCTATATCGGGTTTCGCTTGATCCTTTAACTTTCGGCCAACAATGCCTTCAAAGTCATACAGTCGACTTTCGTTAATTCGAAACTCGATTATTCGATTTCGATTATATAATTCGACTCTTAAAATATTACGAATTATCGAGTATTTGAAATATCAAATGGTTCGAAATTTTTGAGAGAAAATAAAATAAAACTTCGAATTAATAAGTGTTGATCGATAATTACTTAATAGTTATTAAGGGTTTCGCTTGATCCTTCAACTTTCGGACAACAATGCCTTCAAAGTCATACAGTCGACTTTCATTAATTCGAAAATCGATTATTCGATTTCGATTATATAATTCGACTCTTAAAATATTACGAATTATCGAGTATTTGAAATATCAAATGGTTCGAAATTTTTGAGTGTAAAAATAAAACTTCGAATTATTAAGTGTTGATCAATAATTACTTATTAACTGCTATTCTAACAATGACAAAAGTTTAGGGGTACATTCGTGTACATATTCATAATGTGAATTAATTAATCTTTTGAAAAATCTCTGTTATACTAGCTCGTGTACTATGATACAAGTTTGAACTTGTCTCAAAATGTTCTGTTTCTTTCTCTCTGCAACTTTGAATTGTCGAGTGTTTGACGCCGATGACTTCGAATTAACGCGTCGTTTTGTTACCTAGCAATTATTTTTTCGTTCGAATTACCAAGTGCATAAAAATGTATTGATTTAGTTCGAAATATTTAGTTGGAACTCGTGATAACTTTGAATTATAGAGAGGTTCGAATTATCGCAGGTTTGAATTAACGAGAGTCTTCTGTATACTTAATCGTCTTGTCTACAAAGCTCGCTATCGCTTCTCCACCCTGTTTCTACCTTAAGATTCCACCAAGAATATGCAGTTATTATTCAATATACGCAATTACGCACTAGTTACATGTCCTATTACGTGTACATGTACGAAGCCTAGCAGTTTTATTTTATTGCTTACCGCTCCGGTTGGTATGCGATAAGATTCAGACGCACCTGATAGTACTATTAAAATTACTATTATGACTACTAATAGTATGCTAGAAACTATCGCGAATCGATCTACGTTCTCCAATCTTAGTTTTATTATGTTCTAGAACTTTGTGAATAATTGTGACTTCGATACCGTGAAGTCCTAAGATGTAACAATGATTTATCTTTGGTCAAAATATTGGCGCCGCTTTCTCATTAAAACAGAGATTTTGTTTTTTTTTTATTGAAAAACTTGTTAATCAAACGTTTTTACTCAAAAAGTCCATTATGATACTTACAAAACTTACGATTCTCATTAGCAGCTTCTTTCGTTTCTTGTATTTTTGCAGCACGCTTCATTAATTTTGAGGGCATCATAATTTTTATGATTAATTAATATCTCCTCGGATACCTTGTTAAGCGTAGTTCCTGCCAAAGGTATAACATTCCGTGAATTATTAAATAAACCCTCAAACTTCTGACGTAGGAGTAGGGGTGAGTGCTATAAAGCTCAGTGGCTCAGGTCAGGTGGCAACTTCAAAGTTTGATATTATCTTGTCCTGTTTTAATAAGAGGATCCTTCCTGAATTGGGAACACAGAGCGCCATATTGTTTCAGCTTTGCTTTATACTACAGTAGTTGGCCTGCGCAACTTCTCTGCGTCACATTTTCCCCGTTTTTGCAACACTTCTCATTGATGCTCCTCTCCTGTTGATTGTAGCTTGATTTGATATAGCCTAAAGCCTACTTCGGTAAATGAGATATCCAACACTAAAATATTTTTTCAATTCAAACCAGTACTTCCCGAGATTAGTGCGTTCAACCAAACAAACTAATTCTTAAGCTTTATAAACTTATATATAAAATTATCGTGTCACAATGTTAATTACCGTACTTCTCCGAAACGGCTGAACCGCATATTGGGTAGGTCTGAGAATCGGCCAACATCTATTTTTCGTCCAAAAAAACAAACCACGCGAACGAAGTCACGGGCAGCGGCCAGTATTAGTATAGATTTTGACTTGTTAAGCTACTGGTTTTCCCTCCCCACGTTTATTTACCGACCAACATTTCCACGTTGAATAAAAAAAAACAATCCACTCAAGTCAAATCCGTTTGCTCCCAAACAAAACGTTTTTTTTCTTTGCCGAAAAAATCAGGGCTCCCTACCAGCAGCGTTCAATTACCTAAATTGATGTGTGCTGCACACAGATCCTGTCAAACGAGGCTGGGGCCCTTCGTCGGTTTAATTCAATCAGTTTGACTACGACTCTCTCTACGTCACGTGTGTATTTTGCTTTTAATTGTGTGCTAACCAGTGTAGTAACTAGTTTATGTTTTCATCCTGACACGCCCTAGGGAAATTGTCTATCAGCGAAAGGGTCTTTAAAAGATTTTCTGGAAGCAATTTCTTGGGGCTGCATGTAGGGAACGTAGAATTTGATTGCTTTTTAATTTTGATTGTTTTGAAGACCCCTAAAAACTTCGTTAAATGTAATGACTATCTATCTGCATATTCTGTTCCTGATTATTTTATGTGAAACTGGTATCAATCTTATGAATATCATCTTTTGAAAGTTATCAAGTTTAGTCCCAAATAGACAATGGGTATGTAAATTTTCGAACAAGAACTAGTGTTTACCTCTTACTTTTGTAATTATAATTTAGTTTTCTTTTTGATTTAAGTTTTCGCTCAATTCCAATTCAGTTTCGCGTTAATTATCTTGTCGAAGTGCGTTCGAGACATTCATCTTTTGCCTTTATAAAGTCGGAATGGGAACAGGCATAACCTTATTACGTCGTAAATCTTCGGCAGAATCGCCGTAAAACATGTTCGTCTCATCTCGGCTTCTTATCCGTGAGAATCTTACAACAATGGCGATCGTCATTAAACACTAATTGCTGTTTAAAATGACAAGCTGAAATTAACTCTTTTTGTTATCTCATTCGTGGCTAGAATTAATGCTGTATTCTTCTTATTATTACAGTTTTTCTTCAATTTCAGAACATATAATTCCGTAATTTTTTGCTTCGTTTTACGTAGTTCTTTTGTTTTTAAATACGTTTCAAAGGTCTTGTTTTTGTAAAAGCAATTGTTGTATTCAATTTGGGGATTGTTTTTAAAATATTCATGTTTCAATGGCATTGATATTTTTTGCTATTGAATTTTTGTTTTTTGTTGTAAATAAATTATGAAGATCGTCACAGCTTTATTTGAGTAACTTGTCGCTGGTGCTATTGTGATGGTAAGCGAGCAATAACTGCTAAATTTGTCTTTGATGGAGCACCACTAGTCCAATTAGTGTTAGTACACTTGAAGCATACTCAACCTGTGAGTAATAAAGTACCTACTTACTTAACTTACAAATCTTATAATACAGCCAGACAGCTTTTTCAAAAGAGTAACCATGGAGTTTCTTGCTGGTTCTTCTCCATAGAAAACGACCAACCAGAACCGAGCACCTTTTTGTCGACGTTTTTAAGTGCCCATGTATAGGCCTATGTAAAATAAAAATATTTAGATTTTTGATTTAGACAACATCACTGTTCTCCTCCTCTCCATGTATGTTGCACTTACAACTTCCATAGCTAATGACATGAATGTAAAAGTGTTAATGTTCATGTGCATATATTTATTCACGTAACGGGTTTAAACGATAAGTTATTATGTTAAGCTGCAGTAAGTTTCGTAACTGTGATGTATATTTTCAAGCATTAAGTAAGCGGCCTTCAGACATCAATCTGTTCAATGGATATTTGAAATTAGCAATTATATTATTACTTTTAATCTAAATGCTAATGTATATTTCCCATGAAGTTCCGTCTATTCTGAAGAATTAGGCATTAAAACGACTGAACTTGGAGGATTTCTCATATCATTCCTCGTATTATATAACATACTTAGTCCGGGGCTTTTAGATTTGAACCCTGCATTAAATATAAACAGCGATTTTTTTCTTGAATCGTGTACTTGACCTTAGCTCTTCAAATAATAAAAAAAATTAAACATTTTCCGAGACCGGATCAAGCTGAAAAAACGAAAACACGTTTTTGTGAATAAAAACATGGGAAAAAAAGTTAACAGGACAAATTTAGTTACTTTAGGTAAAGAATTGGTGACAGTAATATATTTTTTCAGAATTAAACATTTTCGTCCACGGAAATTACGGTAAAAAAAATTTACGAAATTTTTGGATTGTACTTAAGGCAAAAATATAAACAGCGGTTTTTTTACATAAAATAACTTAAATTAATATATTACACCGCCAATAAACAAAATTAAACAAATTGTACTACCGGAAGTTATTATTACGAGTTTTTTTACAATAGCGGTTGAGGAAAAAAGGTAACAGGGTTTAATTTAGTTTAACTTTCATCTAAAGGCTATTTCTAACCTATTTACACGAAAATTAAACACTTAAAAGCAAATCGTGAAAAAAAAATCAATTAATGTTTACGTAAAATACGTCTGCAAGCTTTATTCTTGTATTTGGCGCAGCACTTTCATAGGAATTTGATCTTTCCGAAATAGAAATAAGGTGTACAATCGCGTAACTCAATAAAACACCAACTCAAACAACAACACAGTCATACGCACACAATAAACGCAGCGCTTATCTTGTTTACGCACACTAGCACACGCCGTACGCCGCACGATGCTTAGCGCTGACACCGTGCATCGTAATTTAATTTTTACTTTGACAATATTAATTATCGCTCTAATTTGTTTAATTTTGGGGGATTAAGGTTTGGATTTATATATTTCTCATTATTAAATGAAATTGAATCCTGTTACATTTTTGCCGTAAGTAGTATTTAAGATTTTTTGATTTTCTTGATTTTCTGTGAAGTCCGGAGCAGAATTTGTTTAATTTTCATAATAATAGTTAGACATGGTGATATAAATCATTTTAGCACTATTTTTGTCCTGTTAATATTTTTGCCTTAAGTACGAAGTCAAATTATAAGATTTTTTTTGAAAAAAACGAGTGTTCCGTGGACGAAAATGTTTAATTTTCTGACCTACTTGTAGTACTCAATCTCTTCTACAAATACTCCAAATAAACATACCTGTTTTTTTTTTCCACCAAGTTATATACATATTAGACGTTTTCTTAAAAAAAACATATACGCGGAGGTGAACTTTTCGGGGGATACAGCTTAATATACTCTCCTGTCCATACCCTACAATTTCAATGAAAAAAATCGCTGTTTCTAATTAATGCAAAGTTAGCCTAATTTTCGGCGTAAATTCCCCGGACTAACTAGCTTTCCCGCAAAACTTCGTCTGCGTCACATTTTCCCCGTTTTCGTAACATTGTTCATTGCTGCTCTGCGCCTATTGGTCGTAGCGTGATGATATATAGCCTATAGCCTTCCTCGATAAATAGGATATCTAAAACTCAAATCGCACCAGTAGTTCCTGAGATTAGCGCGTTCAAACAAACAAACTCATCAGCTTTATTATTAGTAGAAGATTATATTTTATTTCTTTCTTTGATATTTTCCCCATCTGAGCCACAATAAGCTCATATCAATATTCACAATGCACAATAACATGTTTTCCATAACCAACATTATTCCTCACAATCATAAAGAACCATAGAACGGTAATCAAAGCAATCTACATAAACACGGTGGATAATTTTTAAGGTGTTATTAATGCCAAATAAAAACAATTTTCTTTCTTTCCTGACCTCGCGTTGTATGAGCTTCCCGTACAATCAGAGATCACCATGTACATAGCTTGATTGTTCGACATTCGTACACAAATATCATGATCCAATAAACAATGTGCTTAATAGTGTTACGTAAGTAACTAGAGTCAAACAAAATTAAACAACTTTTGGACAATCAATCTCCTTTTAGTTAGTAGAAGTATGAAACCGCGAAGCGTTCGCGTGAGGCAAGACTGTCAATAAAGTTGGATCCTGAAGTTGTTTAGCAAATGAGGAGCTAGCTATGAAATTGTGAAATATTCGTGTGGTCTGGTTTAATTTTCATGCTGCACCAATCCTTGAACATAATATTTTGTAGGTAAGCAATGAAGTTGACAATCATCCAGATTTAAACTGCATTTTTTGACGGACATATGTAATTACAAATACTAACTCAACAAGCCGTTTTATAAAAGAGATAATGATCTAAGTAGAATCACGAACTACAGGTCAATTAAAAACTAAAATATTTCATTTTACATAGGCCTACATGGGCACTTATAAAACGTCGACAAAAGGTGCACGGTTGGGGTTGGTCGTTTCCTATGGAGAAGAACCGGCAAGAAACTCCATGGTTACTCTTTTAAAATCATTTGGTTTTACAATATACAGTTACAGCATTAGTACTTAAGTATGGGAGGACATCGTAGAAATTCGTAGGCCCGACAATAAGCCCTAATAACATAAGTTCTATTTACTAACAGAACTTGTATATAATAATACATATTTCAATGTTACAGCGTTAGCACATAAGTATGAGAGGACAGCGTAGGCCCGACAATAAGTCGTTGCTTACTACAAAAGGTAGAACAAGATAATAGTAAAAAATAACTACGAATTTACAAAGCCTACAATGATCATAAAAGGGTCAGACATGTGATTGACAAGCATTTAGCATGTTTAAGTCTTAGCTGATGATATCCGAAGACATTATCTAAAATTGTGCACGTAAAGACGCATTCGTTTACAGGCCTTCGTTTCTCCTTTGGCATTCGAATCTCGTAAAACAATTAACAATTAATCACACAAACATCGAATACTTATTTCATAATGCTCAATCATAATCGTAGAATAACAAACGACATTATGATGCAATATATTAGCTTAAAGATGGTACTGCCAAGATTCCTCAAACACTGATCTCTGTTACAGTCAGTATGACCCCTGATATTTGCCTTTCGATATTTGGCAGCAGGGATGTTATGGAGCTCCGTAACTGTAGCCGAAACTATCGGATATCCGACATAAAAATATATCCGTAACCGTATCCGTTGCAAACGTTTCGGATAGTTTCGTATAAGGGCAGAGCCTAAATAAAACGACATGTTTCGACAGGTTTTTGTTTCAAGTAATCATTATTATTTATCTATTTATTTAGGTAAGCCTACAATTGTTTACACTAAACATTTCATTTAAGGTACATAAAATACATTTATAAGTGCAACAATTCAACAACAACACAACAACAACAACAAACACAAGAACAACAACATCTCTAAATAATTACTTACCTATATGACTGATTATAATACAAAATGAAAACCTAGACTCGATAAAACCTATAAATTAAACCAAATTATTACATACTATTTGTGTTTATATTTTATTTCAATCTTATATCCGTAACTGATACTAATGGATAATCGGGAATAATTACATATCGTAACCGTATCCGAAACCGATATCATTTTATTCCTATATCCATATTCGTATCCAGATCCGAAATACCCCTGTTTGGCAGCTATGTGACCATCGATAGGTTGATCGGAATTCCAACCTGAGAACCACGATAAAGCGATGCCAAGAGGAAGGGATTAATCTCGTAGCGACTTAGTCTGCCACATTCCTACACCAGGGCTCTTTATCCTTTGTAAGGTGGGACATAGAGAACACACCAACGAAAACACTGGCCAGTGACACTTGCAGCCTCAGACAACGATAAAATCTCTGATATCCGCAGAACTACTGTGTTTGCAGAAAATAGAACAGGAAATAATTTTCAGACATTTGGACGCCGTGCTACGTGAATTTTCATAAGTTGCAGCTGACAGGGTAGATTTTAATATTATTTTCTACCGACTTCGCTGTTTGAGACTGGAAAAGAACTTTTGAAATGATTTATGAGATTTCTTGAATCTGGTTTTATTTTGGCGCATCTGCTTTTAATTGCAACACGACTCTGTCATTATTCATAAAAGTGCTATTTGGGAAGAACAACATCAATATCGGATAAAAAAATTGGTCAAGATTTTGATTGTTTTGATAACGATTGACCTCAATTAAAGATACGGAATTCATTGTAACATGAAGACCAATGCTGTTGCGTTTTGCTACAAGAATTTTATCTTATAATCCTCTAATCGGTTGGCTCACCGCTCGCAAGACACACAATAGATATAAATGCCGTAACAAAAGCGACAATTTGTACGAGATTGCAGAACAAAGCACTTCAGCAAAAGTGGCAAAGTGCAGAAGACATTTAAACTTCTGAGCTTTAATTTATGACCGGGGATAAGGAAGGCAAATATTAATAAAGGAAGTCTTGAAATTATTTTCGCACGATATTCTAGAACAAAAACGTGTACCGGCAACGTTTTCGCCTTTTTGTCTACAGCTTCATTAAATAATCGTTGCATAACATTAACAGTTGCACACAACAATTCCATATAAACAAAAATTACGACATCCTACAAAAGTTACATAAAAAATATTCACAATACACGTGGGACCCAACGTGTGTACGAAACTTTCACGTTACACTCTCGTTAGACTTTCGCCAGTAATTAAACCTGGCAGTAGAACAATAGCACGTATAAGAAGCAGATCTCTAACGTACAGCCGATGTTACTATTAATTGTCTATCGAATCGCGCACGCTTTCTAACACCGTACCATGTAAGTAAACTCACTACATTTTCACCGTAAGAAACTAAAACCCGCGTTAGATCGACACGAACAAATGAGATTGATGAGGCAAATGAGACTGCACACGATGGTACCGCAGGTGATGCTAAAAAATCAAGTGAATGAACAACGTGCACGTATGTAACAATAGAATTATTTTTTGCCCAAGGTTCGACGGTAGAAAGTGTTTGAACGGCTTAAAGATTAAACTTTATGGCATCTCGTTTGATAACAATGGCCAATTTAGCTGGTGAATTGTGTTTTTCATTGAATTTTATAATGTTCGAATGTCGAATTTAATGTGAATCGATATTTTGTCCGGCTGTGGAGCAAATTAAAAGCCAAAGCACATCGGACAAATTTTCTAGAAGCCTCGGAGCATCGGAGAAACATTCTAAAAATATACTCAGTAATTTAATTTATTCCAAAGAGCGAATGATTAAATACAAACAAATAGACTGTTGAATTTTATCAGCTCTGATACTTACAAAGAATCTATTATCTAATCAACACTACAGCACGCATGATTTAAACCAGCTTGAATGTCCATTAAATTGTACTCTTTTCCCACAGTTGATAAACAAACTCGTTACCATATCTCACTGGCTCATATCAGATATATTAGAACAACGGAGTCAATATGGCTGTTATACAGAATACTGATCATAAATCATATTGTATAGACGTCTAATAGATTACGTGATATCTCTGCAGATAGTCTGTCTTTTCGGAATATGTAATATCTCTGAATAATTACCTGAATTATTTAATATTTTGCAATTTAATTTCTCGCTGCCGTATAATTTTTTTTATCATATTAATCGGTAATTAATCGTATTGGCTATATTTCATGCGATGCGAATTATGATAGCGGTTGCTTACGCAAATGAAACGTACAAAAGTAAGTAGTTTATGGGTCAGAGAATACATAAGTTTAAGCTCAATTTATTATTATACGCAACTTATTAGTTGGTACAATCATAAACTTCTTTCTGGTATTGCTTAACGATGATTATGTCATTCCGTGTGAATTGACCGATACTCAACATGATGAGTCTTAAGTAGCCTAAGTTTTGTAAGAGAAATATGTTCAAAAATGAACCTCTAACCCTGCTGACCTTTTACATGTCCAACTCTTTAGTCTCTTACTCTTGAACATAAGGCCATGTTACGATAGCAAAATAATACCATCGTAGTCATATATAATCCAACGTTACTGTCAAAGGTACATAAAAAACATAATGACTTCATTTTATAAAACGTTGCCAAATTATACCAATAAAAGAAAGGCATAAAATTCATATAAACTGATTAATTTGCCACTGTTTAAACTGTCGTAAATAAATCATTAATAAGTATTAATTTTATACTTTCTCATGTGTTGCTTCCGTCAGGTGATTGACGAAAGTCAAACTGCCTATTTCCATGCTATTAATTTCGTTTTCACTTACAATTATCTGTTTGCCATGTGTTTTAGCTACGTATCACTTTCCATTGATTTTTTAAAAGGTAACATTCATGAGTATGAAACATAATTCAAGAGGATCAACAATTCCTTCATTTTGTATTAGAAGACGCCGTGGTAGAAGACACATTAATTTCTGTGATTATCTAAAATAAATAAATGTTTCTTTTTTCTAGTTATTGTTTGGTTTGTTTTTTTGCTGTCTTTACTGTATTTGTGTACTGTATATTTTTTGCTGTGTGTATTTGACGATCAAAATTAATATGTGACGAATATACATCATGAAAATAGAACTGTGGCAAGTTTCCACATACTTTTTTCTGTGGCGAATTAACTTTGTGACGAATGTACAATAACCCGTTTATAATATGTAGAAAAGTTGACAAGGCTCAAAAACATATTATTATCTGGAAAGGAAACCTCCTTGGTCGGTAGCAAACCAGCGACTAGATAGAAGACTGAATTCCAAACCACTTACAGTATTAGATCTCATTAAAGAATTTACTGATTAATATAATCAGAAGGCGCACTTATTTAAATTGGCTGTAGGCAATCGCGGTAAAGATATTGAAATCAACGAGGAAATGGCTAGATAAACCATCATTAATCTCTTTGAACTTGTGATAGTATATAGATTATGATATTGACAATTAATAAGATTAAAATAAATTATGATCACATTATCAGGTCTGGCTATAAACGGTAAACGGTTAGACCTAAATATGGAGACTCTTAATTGTAGATAGCAATTAAAGGTATCATTGATGTGAGATCGAAGTTCAAAGCATAGGAAGCTGCTTTCCAACTCTTTGTCCTGAAGGCTTTCCCGCCTTTTAAGCGGTGAAACGGGTAGAGGCTTGTTCAATTTCGGGAGCCACAATAAGCGCAACTTCGTCTGCGTCACATTTACATTTGCCACGTTTTTGCAACGTTTTTCATTGATGTTTTGTTGATTGTTTTTCCTATTAGTCGTAGCGTGATGTTATATAGCCTCTAGCCTTCCTCCATAAATGGGCTATCAGATACTAATATGTTTTCAAGTCGATCCACTAGTTCCCGAGGTTAGCGCGTTCAATCAAACAAAAACAAACTTCAGCTTTATAATATTAGTATAGACGGAGGTGCAACTGCCTCGGTCGCTCAGTTAGAAATCTCCTCAAGAATCACTGATCCGATTTCCTCATTACTTACTAATTGAACTCATGGTTAGTAGTTTTTTACACTTTCTTTCTAGCCAGCATTGTTATTACATCTCAACTTACTTGATTAAAGAAAATGTGGAGCGTACGATCTTCCGCAAAGCATAAAAACTGGGGGTAAGGAACGCTGATACTGTTTTTAATATTCCTGCAGTTGTTACGCCTTAAAACGTTTTTGTTACTGTGCAAAAAGTTTGTTAATGCCTTGAACGCACTCAGTGGGTTATAAAAAGTTGAATTATTCATTATTTTATCTTCTTCATTCCGGGTTACTTCCCGATTTTTGCCTGAAGCTACAATAATTTATCCATTGGGGAGCTGCTTGATGAAGGCTTCTTCAATTTTACTGCATATTTCCAATAACGCTAAACCCGACCCAGCTCTGTATGGTGTCGGATGTAAAGAATAGCACCATCACATACCTTCCCGTGGGTGTCGTAAGAGGCGACTAAGGGACTTGCCAGAGAATGGGCAGCAGCGTTCTCTGTGCTTTTGTAACAACCGTACTGCGATCGCCAACCCGCCTGCCAAGCGTGGCGATTATGGCAAAACCCCCCAAAATGTCAATGTGGCGACACTTAGGGGAGGTCCAGTCCAGCAGTGGACGTCTTTTGGGCTGAAAAAATGATGAAAAGATGAAGCCCGACTCTTACTCAACGTCACAGCCATCAAAGAAGATGCTTTCGCTTTTCCACTTAAATTGTTAGAGAGTGTTGCGTCTTGTTTCATTTCTTTCTTTATTGTGTGGTTAGTGCTAGAGCCTATCCCGGTCATTATCTGCCTAGCCGCTTCCCAAACTTTGTTGGGTTCGGCTTCCAGTCTAACCGGATGCAGCTGATTATTAGTGGCTAACCTGGGCCTCAAGTCTGCTATTTCAATAGTGTCAGAATGGCCTATCATTGATTTCATAATTGTTGATTTTGACAAGTTTGGTAATCTACTAATTATAATGGCGTCATTAGGACTTCACAATGGTCAACCACTGACACTCCATTGAAAGAATGGCATAGAATTTGACAGACAAATGACAGATCATTATGAATTTAGCAGATTACGAACTTTTAGCAAAATGACAATGGGATCGTGTTGGAATGACGATGTTTACAAAATTAGCAGACTTGGGGCCCTGGTGTCAGAGTTTTTATGCTGCTAATGGGTGCTCTGCTTGTTTCACTCTTAGTGTTCTCAAGTTGGATTTTATTGTTACATAGTTCATGACTCGTAGGTATCACATGCTTGTTCAATGTGCAACGTTATTGTTTATAATCTGTATTGTAACTCGATTATCTGTGTGTATGTGTACGTGACAACGTAAGCGTAGACGCCAGGTTGGTTTCGAAATGTCCCGAAATACACACATACAAATCATACACCGCCTAAATACACAAAATCTAGAACGCACGATCTCGTATTCTGAAAAAACAACTTATCCTAAAAGCGTTTTGTTGTTAACGGTAAAAATTATAATGGAAAAATAACACATGCAAATCAATGGTTTCAAAGCCGAGACCCTCCATTTATTGATAGATTTTTGTTCTGTTTCTATTTTAGCTTTATGCTCATAATAAAACCGTCTTGGGTCTTGTGCCAAACAAAATCTAATGTCATAACACTAACTACTTTCTATTCATGCATATTCTTCAGTACAAGTACTCTTTGTCCAGCCATGGGTACTAACCGGTCCGACCTCTGAAAGCACCTGATTTAATATAATTAAATCTGCTTGTAATTCTTGCATTCAGCTGAAGATGTGTTATTTTTGTTGTTTGAAAAGACTATTTTAATTGGGTAATTTTGTTGGTAATTGTTTGTTCTAAGAAAAATACCAAAAAGGTTAGTTAACTCGGCTAAAAACACGGAAGCCTTATTACATCTAGGATTATGAGTTGACTTCTAGCGTATATATAAGCTGCTACTCTAAGTACTAGGTTAGTCATTTTGCGATCTGGCCTTGAAATAAAACATGAGCTTTATACTAGCATGGTCCATAGACAACAATGGTTGCGCCGGCGCTTAGCCTGGGTCGTTGACCGCTGCACGGGTCGAACCGCGAGTTTTCTTAAACCGATCCGCTTATTAGGCATTCTGTAGAAGCGAGCTGGTTTTGTGAACCCGCTCTATATTAGTTACGTGATTTTTCTTTGGTTCATTTAGGAATGTTGGTTTTTAAGTGCCTCTCTGACCTTAGATTTGAACGCACGTACTGTTCTGAATGGGTTCTTTAGTCGAGCTTCACTTGATGTTTCGGATTTCAACAGAGTTATTCAAAATCCCAACTTTGCTTAACAAAAAGTGGGTAACCATTTCTGTTTTGAGACGCAAGAGTTATCAAGTAACCGACCGCTGCGTACTCAATGTCATTTGAAGAATGGACCCTAGCAACCAGACTTAAGATAAAAAGGAGAAAGAAATTAGTTTATTACGAAAATACTCTCTAAATAAGATGAACTCTACACGTCCTCTAGATGCAATAAAAATAATTCTTATATTTATAGCTATCGCCTGGCCTTAGTAACCCCGGAGTCATAGCGACGAGTTATCAGCAGTAACCCTGAAATGCCTGCATAATGCGTGTCTAATCGTGCATACTACGGCGGGTGTAGGTGTACAAACTTAACGAAACAAAGTAGCATAGAAACAACTAAGAAATATTATAAAGGTCAGTGTTTTCAAGTACGATGTTACTGTCAATGAACTCAGTAATCTTTCGCACGATCCATAATATGAAGACGCGAATAGAAGATGGATTAGAAATATTAAAGGCATGAAAAGAAATAAATTGTGTTAAAAAACTTATTATACGTGAAAAGGACGTAATGTAGGTACTAACAGAAGACAATAGAAGTAGCTAAAAGGAGGCATGGAAGCCATATAGAACGGTTAATACTCAACAAAGTACACTCCGAGACAATTTTATTTACATTTTCATACCAAAAAGTACCACGAAAGTACACAAATTAAAGCGAGAAATGTTCTAAAATCAATATCACGGTGTTTCTCTACGCCTCCTTGGGTTCCATTGTCCCTAATCCAGATGGAAGGTTCAGTGACCTCTCCAGCAGATTCCTTACACCTCGTTGTTGATAATTTATTGCTGCATACTTAGCACACAGGCATGGGCATTACAGTCAACGAAACATGAATATTTATTAGATTTTGCTTTAGTATGTGCGGGCCTTTTGAGGATTTAGTGGGGATAAGCTAGAGAATATATGGAAGAAAGGCGGCTTATTTCTCATGAGCTTTGAAAGGTACCCATTTTCCGTTACACCATGAAGTTGATTTTCTTCATCTTATCGACTTAATGAACTTTGTCGTCAAATGCAAACACCTTACCACGTCCATCAATGCTAATCTTCTAGTTGCATCTATGCCAACATTCCTAAACAAGCACATTACCGTTACAGCATCGTTCTAACAAACTAAGCAGGCTAAACAATGTAATGTCAAAGGAACAATAGTCGCGTCTTCAAGTCGACAGGTTAGCTAGGCGGACTGCGTCCAAACAGGTCTGATCTCGGAGGCTTAGCTCTCGGCTTTCGAGCAAGTTGGACGCGGGCCTACGCTTTGTAAATTAATACAACGAATCAATCGAGGTATACGAACGATTTATCTTTGTTTGGTCAAATGCTTCAATGATAACAACCTTTCCCAAAATTCTCTGGATTATCTTTGTGAACCTACCAACCCGCACTGGGCCCGCTTGGTGGATTACAGCCCACTCCCTCTCATTGAGAGAAGGCCTGTGTCCCCGCAGTGGGAACATTATAGGCTGATGATGATGATGTGCAGGAAAAATGGTATTTCTTACCGATATATGTGGTCCTAAGGACTAAAACGGGGAAAGATCGAAATGCGTTCTCTGATCACTATTTGTATCATTTTCTCTAGACTCTATATCAATGCTTGATACATTTACCTCTACCAACGTTTCTCATTGAAAGCTTTAACCTAGTAACAGGAAACAGTTTCGATAAGATAAATTTATTTTCACTTAGAAGTACAACATTTCGACGGAAGTGTTTCTAAGTCACGCATGCGAATATTCCTTACTTATGGTAGTGTTATCTCGATCGCATTTTAGAATGTGCGTAAAGAGATATTTTCCACACGCACACGCAAATAATACGAATAGACGCGCGAAATCAGCAAATGAATGTGTCTTCATGAATTGCAAGGTCGAAATGTTTTAATCATTATTTAAAATGAAATGGAATTAGCGACGCAGACAAACTCGAGTGAAAAGGAAAAACGTTTGAATAAAACCTGCTGCGTATTACGATGGGAAAATTTGTGCTAAAAATAATTGCTATTCCATTTGACAGTCCCCGTCGTGTACTCGTCCTTGTTGCTTGCTGGGGCTTGCGGGTTGCCTCAGTTTATTAGCTCTTTGAAGCGTAAGGAAGTTCGGGCTTCACTCCTCTATTAGTTTATGTACGTGAATAGAAGTCGGAGGAGCCCGCTTGTCGGTTTCCGTACGGTTTATGAAGACTAAAAGCAATTTAGATTAGTTGCCGCCAGTGGTATCAGTTTTAGTAGTTTTGATTGTTAATTGATGTTGTATTTATTTGCGGTGCTGACGTAATCGATGTTGATAGCGTTTGTTTTACTCTAATTGATTGAGAATATGAGTGGCCATGTTAGGCCCGATTCTGAATATGAGCATATTGGGGGCAAAAGTGTTTAAAGTACAAATATAGTTATAAGCTTAAAATAATTGTTTCAAAATCATTTGCTCCGAAAACTATGCCGCAGTGGGCACGCACGCTAAATGGTGTTCATTACTTCAGCACCAAAAATTTACATTTTATTTTGACATTACGACCTACTTTACCTAAGACGTAACAAGTGCAACAACATAATCAACAAAATAAACGTTTCAATATTCGATATCCCAGCCTTTCATTGCGTGTTACTGTGCAAGTGGTAAGTGCAAAGTAATCAACGACTCGATATTATCTCAAGAAACAGGATTATAAAGAAAAAAACGTATTAAAAACCGTTATGTAATATCGATATATTACAGAGAGCAATTATTGCGTTTCTATTTATTTTTGTTTCGACGACAAGGTTAACCCAGTGCCAAAGATGCTCTGAAAACTTTGACGTTTAAATTATTTTTAAACGTTTTTATCGGATTTGCGGTTATGTCGATCGTTTTTGTTAATTTACCCCAGCACAGTAGAATCTCCTGCGAACCGATTAAAACGATAACGAAAGAATATCATCATTCTCATAATTTGTATTTTGTGATGGATGGATCAATAGATCATAGTAATTTGACATCGTTGCGAAAGTGGGCAATTATTCTGTAAAGTACGAACTAGAAATACTTGTACACGAAGGCATGCATATGCATTGAACTCATTATTTTGCATTTCTTGTCTCTCATTTTACATACAGTATGTGTCGACTACGTAAACTTTCCTTTACTTGGCCTGGCCTTGCGCCAGAATTATCGTAAATTGATAAGACAGCGTTCTTCAGAATTTTTTTCAACTGCTGTAGGTACAATATCTGAACTGCATATTTGTTTCAGTTGACTGCATTAATTGTTACAGAAAGAAAGGGCACTTTATTATATTTTCATAACTTGCATTCTGAAATTATGAATGCAAACATTGTGTAATGTATAAAAAGGTTGCTTTGTTATTTGATTCATACATACCTTTAAAATAACGTAACGCAAACAATGCCTATTTATATTACTCTTTCAAACTTTTTTAACCACTCATCTCTGTCCGATGTTTTTATTCAATGTGAACGATGTTTTCATAACCAATATAATTTTTGAACAATGAATGACGAGACAAAGGCAGGAAAATGAATGACGAAAATCGATTCGAATGGATAGATGAGTGTGGCTGAATTGTAATCTCAAACAATTCATGTACTACCCAGTTCAAACATTCACCGTGGTCCGCTCTCATAACCCTTGGATGACTTCACCGATGTAATATGTAATGTAGCACAAAAACGCAGCATCCCGTCGCAATCTCTCAGCACTTGCATCGCAGCGTGTAACAGCTCGGTCAGGTAACACGGGTCGGTCGACTCCCCCGGCGACATTCCTCTCGCGACGAAATCGAGAGTCGACTCGTACGCAATCGTTACTCGACACTCGATACTCGTTAGCGAGTGGGATTACCGGAATCTATCGCGTTGGCGACTATGAGCTGAATGTGGGATTCGACTTAATGGGTGACGTGGAGGTTTCCTAGTCTGGATCTCTATTGGCTGATTAGATTTCGGATTTGATGCGGCTGCTAGAATATGAGCGAAATTTCGCGATGATAACCTTGGCAAAGACTTTGATGAAGACAACTATATCAGATTTGGCCAATACTACTAAACATTAAGCAGACCACAGTATCAACATTTTTAAAGTAACCATCCGCAATGATAACGTAATAACTACAGAGGAGAATAGATTTGATAGTGACTTTACTGAGCATTGATGAATGTGTCGGTTGGTTATCGAGTCCAAGTTGACAACTGTCAGTTGGGAAGACAAGTGCGCCGAGAGAAACGACGACCAGTCTATTCAACAACTGGTTATCTAAGAAGTATGAAATAGATATTCTTGAAGTTCAATGCTTGCTGTAGTTTTCTAGCATTCTATTTTAAAAGATAGAGAAACAAACGACTAGGTTTGACTTGGTTAACTAGCTGGCCCCTGAATCTTGAAATGATGACACCGTTCTAAGAGTCATGGTCTGACTTCTGTCATTGCTCACCACTTTTCCTATTTCTGTTCAAAAGTCCCCTTCGTAGCAAAAACAACACCCAACATTTAGTCACACATTTCAATAGACACCTATAAATGATTCACTAAGCCAACGCATATCCGAAGTGAAATATCTTGGGTGTTGAAATCGGGAAGTTTTCCGGACTGCGTGAGTTATGCATCAAGTTTTACGGCCGGCATAATACCTCTGGCTTGTGGATTTGGGTGTAAACGTGGGAGATGTTCCGTTAACTTTTAGGGGACATGTGTATTTGCATATCGGTATTTTTACTTTGACGATGTAAAGTGAAGGCGCCGCCGCCGGAATGGATTTGAAAAGTTTATGAAGTTTACGTCGTCTGTCTAGACTTGCATGATTGCACTTCATTGGTGTGTTTGCAAGACTAATAAAGGCAGACGGCAGGTGGTTTTCTAAGCACTAATGGTATGAATTATTGGTATGAAACGATTCTGCGGTCGGTTATCTATCTGCCAAACGCTGTACGTTTTATCTGGGACAACTCCTTTTGGTTATTCGACCGAGGCCTATGTTCAGTCATTGACTTATACGGGCTGATATGATGTGGCATAGTCATAATTTATTATAAACGACACATAACTCCTATATTTAGCTGCCATTATTCCTAATATCAAGTCTAAACGATACCATATTAAGATAATATGTTCTGAAATGCATGCACTTAAATCTTACGTATGGCTGTACAACAGGTTGATCAAGTTTCGCACATTTTACCAACGACAAGTTCGTTTGCCCCATTTGACATAATCTGCTGATGGATGACTGTAACGAATTCATTCCTCCTGTTGCACGGCTAAGCGTGATGAATGGCTATTTTTCTGGAGAGTCATCGAAATAAATCTTTTAAGAAAGTACTGTCACGTTTCGGTGCTGCTTACAAAAGCAGTGCCAACATGTTTTGCTGAAATATTTCGCAGACTCGTTTTTAAGACGTCTGCTTCTTACTTACCTTTACAAAAAAAAATGCTTTCATTTTCTTCTTAACTCATGATTTAAAGGCGACCTCATTCCTGATCAATGAAAAGTGGAGTATCAGAAATGAAAGTCACTGAATCGATGTCAATATTATTGAGGAACTTGCAACTTATTAACCAGCCGAAAAAGGAAGGGTCGCCGATTGTATAATTTGTTACACATTTTCAACAGCTCTTATACAATTAACACAATGGCCGTTAATTCGTATACGTAATTACGTAAATGTTAACAACAAACGCTGCATGAATGAGGTGTTTAAATTTTGTAACCACAACGTAACGAGGTTTAACTTTTCACACACGACCTGGTATTATTAAACTTAGTTTCCGAGTTTTAGTAAATGATTAGTGACCTGCTTTTTAGTCCGGGGAATTTACGCCGAAAATTAGGCTAACTTTGCATTAATTAAAAACAGCGATTTTTTTCATTGAATGTGTAGGGTATGGACAGGAGAGTATATTAAGCTGTATCCCGCGAAAAGTTCACCTCCGCGTATATGTTTTTTTTAAGAAAACGTCTAATATGTATATAACTTGGTGGAAAAAAATATAAACAGGTATGTTTATTTGGAGTATTTGTAGAAGAGATTGAGTACTACAAGTAGGTCAGAAAATTAAACATTTTCGTCCACGGAACACTCGTTTTTTTAAAAAAATCTTATAGTTTGACTTCGTACTTAAGGCAAAAATATTAACAGGACAAAAATAGTGCTAAAATGATTTATATCACCATGTCTAACTATTATTATGAAAATTAAACAAATTCTGCTCCGGACTTCACAGAAAATCAAGAAAATCAAAAAATCTTAAATACTACTTACGGCAAAAATGTAACAGGATTTAAATTCATTTAATAATGAGATATATATAAATCCAAACCTTAATCCCCCAAAATTAAACAAATTAGAGCGATAATTAATATTGTCAAAGTAAAAATTAAATTACGATGCACGGTGTCAGCGCTAAGCAGCGTGCGGCGTACGGCGTGTGCTAGTGTGCGTAAACAAGATAAGCGCTGCGTTCATTGTGTGCGTATGACTGTGTTGTTGTTTGAGTCGGTGTTTTATTGAGTTACGCGATTGTACACCTTATTTCTATTACGGAAAGATCACATTTCTATGAAAGTGCTGCGCCAAATTCAAGAATAAAGCTTGCAGACGTATTTTACGTAAACATTATTTGATTTTTTTTTCACGATTTGCTTTAAAGTGTTTAATTTTCATGTAAATAGGTTAGAAATAGCCTTTAGATGAAAGTTAAACTAAATTAAACCCTGTTACCTTTTTGCCTCAACCGCTATTGTAAAAAAACTGGTAATAATAACTTCCGGTAGTACAATTTGTTTAATTTTGTTTATTGGCGGTGTAATATATTAATTTAAGTTATTTTATGTAAAAAAACCGCTGTTTATATTTTTGCCTTAAGTACAATCCAAAAATTTCGTAAATGTTTTTTTACCGTAATTTCCGTGGACGAAAATGTTTAATTCTGAAAAAATATATTACTGTCACCAATTCTTTACCTAAAGTAACTAAATTTGTCCTGTTAACTTTTTTTCCCATGTTTTTATTCACAAAAACGTGTTTTCGTCTTTTTCAGCTTGATCCGGTCTCGGAAAATGTTTAATTTTTTTTTATTATTTGAAGAGCTAAGGTCAAGTACACGATTCAAGAAAAAAATCGCTGTTTATATTTAATGCAGGGTTCAAATCTAAAAGCCCCGGACTATTTAGAATGTTTTTATATGTGGATGAAATGAATACGTCTGTGGAGTTATTTACCGACGATTTAGTCGTTAGATGCGGTGTTATCTGTCTCAATCAGCGTGTGAGAAATTTGTCGGAAGTGGTTTTGAATTTCGTTTTTACTGTTGCTTTCCACGGTTTGTGAGTGGGAGAAATAGTGACAGGTGCTTTTCATCGCGGTAATACGTACCCAAATTCCTTTTACACTATTTTTGCCGTTCTATTTTTAAATCCGCCTACTTTATCAAGACTAGGTGTTCGAAATGAGATTTTTTCTTTGGGAAATTGTCTGTTCCAGCCATCTCATCCTGAGTGATGACATAATTTAGTATTGAGGCTAAGTCTAAATGATTAACTGATTAGCGCTAGTACTTACATCACAAAATGATATACTACTAGTCATGCAACACTGCCAAACCGCATCCGCACTGGATAATGGCGTCGCACTTCCATTTCCTGACCTTCTCCTAACCTCAGTACAATCAAAATTATAAAGAGTACATCACGTTTTCACAGTTAGTTCCGCAAACATTAACAGCAGTGACGAACAGACTTGCATACGTTTTGACCAGTTTATCTAAAGCTCATAGAGGCGCCACTTGCCAAGGCCCAAAACAAGAAAGTACCTTAACCTAACCTTAACTTAACCTAACCTTCGTGAAATAAAAGGTAGACTTTAGGAACGTTTTTTTACCAAACGAAACCTCCTGAGTTACACAAATTCCCTATAGTTTTCTTTTTACGTTTTTCGTTTTGGTCAGTTGTAGCCGGTGGTCACTAGGGAGGCGAGGAAGTTATTTAATTTTAAGGCGGCCTCAGTACTTTGAGTTGGTGACAATATGGCTACGACGAGAATATAAATAGATGGTTTCTACTACACTTACTCTTTGCGTTAAGTAAGGGTAAAAATTAAGATGACAATAATAAGATTGTCGATCGCTCCTCTCTTACAAGAGGATAAAACATAACAAGCGAATAAGTTTACGTGCCGTAAAATTCAGTACATTGAAAATTTTCCTTGTAGCAAGATATAATAGCCTAAAAGTTACACCACACAATATTTAACGAATTTCTTGACATTTTCTAGCAAGTATGTAACACGTTGTAAACGTAGGTTGGTGATTACTCTCGGGTTATGTGAGCTTATGTAATGCAGAGGTCGTTTCATTCAACTTTCGTGTCATATTTAATAATGCTTGATTTTCACCGCGAGTGTGCGTGACTGTACTTAATTGTGTTTCATTGAAGGCTCTTTGCAGAAAGCACAAGTGAAATGTTACTAATATATTGTGTAATTTTAAGGTTCAAAATATAAAACAAAAATCAAAATATTTTCATTTCACATAGGCCTACATACACTTATAAAACGTCGACAAAAAGGCGCTCGGTTCGGGTTAGTCGTTTCCTATGGAGAAGAACCGGCAAAAAACACCCTGGTTGCTCTTTTAAAATCATTTGGTTTTACAATATTTCTATGTTACAGCATAGCGTTAGTACTTAAGTATGGGAGGACATCATAGGCCCGACATTAAGTCTATTTACTAACATTAGTTCTATTTACTAAAACAAATTGTATTTTATTTTATCATAAGTATGCATGTTAGTCTGTAAGGTATGTATCTACCGCGGGCCTGTGGATGGTGAGTAATGGGCTAGCTCACCGTCCGTCCGTCTTATGACGACAGGCCTTGCCGACGGCGCGTTCGTGTTCCACGCGCGCCTCATGGAGATGTCAGCAAATCGGGTCCGAGAGGGCCGATGCCTGCCAGGGCTGCAGGACAATTCGAAAGAGATACCGTGGCCCTAGAACACAAAGGGCTAAGAAGGGATATGGATGGGTTTTAGTCATTACAAGTCTGACAATCCCTTCCGCTCTGCCCAGAGCGGGAGAAGTCATTTGATGATTTCCCATCCGTAAAATAAAAAGGTATGTATCTATGGGCCAAATTTGTCTGATAATAAATTAATGTTGTTGTTGCTGTCTTTGAAGATTGATTAAGAATTGAAAAAGAAGATTTGAACAGACACAAAAGTCGTTAACTTTTAGGTGTTTTCTGCTGAATGTACAAATGTGATGTGTGTGATGTGATGTGCATGTGTAAATGTGTGTGTGTGTGTGTGGTGCTTGGGGTCGGATTTTAAAGCAAAAATATATTTTCTCTTTCTTAGTGCATCGTTAAATAAGTTGGAAATATCTATTTAATTAGTACGACCGTTCTATTTCTCTAAGTAGCAATAGGCCAAGGCTGAAGAAGCCATTCTATAACAAACATTAATCCACAATCCACATGTCAAAACACGCGATTCTCTAAATCCGACATACAGTCGTTGCGATTAATCGCTGCGATTAAATAGTTCATGAGAATAACTCGTGGTAAAAACTAACGAACAAGTGATATAAATCATTTTCCTTGAAGGCACAAGTATGTCTCTTGTCCGACAAGTCTATGCGTACTTTCTTAAGTATTTCTTGTTTTTTTTTTTTGTTCTAATATATAAAATAAGCGGAAGAATAGGATCCGTAGTTTGATTGGATTGACGTTAATGTGTGCTTAGTATTTCAAACGTATAAAATACAAATGTTCTTTTTTAGACTAGGCGACATCTAAGTGGATGCCTAATTATTGCACTGTTAGAAGTTAAACTCTCCGAGCCGAGGGTTGAGCGCTTTATTTAGGCATTAGTTTAGATGTTCCTTAATGTTAATGAAGACGGGCTCAGTTCACAATCTTTATGTCCTGTCCAGTGGTAATTACTCTTTATTTATTTCGTATATTATGTATAGCGTTGGAATTTAGCATCATTTAGATTGGCATTAAATTACCGGTTTATCGTTCACGTTGCTGATTTTATGATTATCGTTAATATCTTACGATAGGTGAATAGTTTTGATAACTTTGGGCTATCAGTAAATCTTGCCGCCATTGACATTTTCAGGTGTTCAGATATACAATTATAATCGGAAGGTATAGTCTGCCATTAATAAATTTACAAATAATCCATTCAATTTTATTGGTATTTTAATTCATTAGTCGACATCTAAATAAAAGCGCACTATCAGATTCTCAGCGCTCAGAACAGCGCTGAAAGCTGACTAACAAACACCAAATAGATTATCTTAATATATTTTTGTTATTCTGTCCCTCCCATTTATAAGACTAATCGGATTACCCAAACATGTTTGCGCCAAAGCCTAAACACCACATATGTGTTGTGCTTAAATCCTTTAATAACCTAACATCGTTAGTATAATTACCCATTTGTTTTAAGGGAATCCTATTACTTTGAAGGTCGTCTATCTAATGCAAAAACCCGCAACACGAAAAAATAACATTAGGCTGTGTCTACACCAGCAGCAGGTTAGTCAAACACAACCGGAGCACAAGCTGAGCCCGAATTTGCATAGCAACGGGTGCTTAGTTGGAGCTCTATGTCCGTCTACGCCACACGACACGGTACAAACCTTTGGAAATTATAGATATTCCTTTTTTGATAAACTAAGTACTATTAAAGTCTCGAGGGTTGGCGAAACTAGATCTCCGTCGTCCTCCAGTTTATATGCGACTAAAGTCTCAAAAGGCAGGACGGCACTAAATGTCACAACCTACCTCTTTAAAGGGGCAAACGGGAGAATGTCGCATTCTTCTCACTCACCTAGTGTAGACGTAGCTTTAGTATCATTGTCCAAACAAAGCATTAAGGTGATTCCTAATCTAATTTCGTCAATTTATCGGCTTTGGAACTTTAATCTGATAAGTCACGTGAATTTAATACTGAAACAAGATTTGCACGCGTGATGGCTACATTAATATGGCTCCATATGACCTTACAAAAAATCCTAATTTGTTTTTGCTAATAGTGGTATGGTATATTCTGTATGGTGTCGGACGTAAAGAATAGCACCATCTCATATCTTGCCGTGGTTGTCGTAAGAGGTGACTAAGGGACTTGCCAGAGAATGGGCAGCAGCGTTCTCTGTGCTTTTGTAACAACCGAACTGCGATCGCCAACCCGCCTGTTAAGCATGGCGATTATGGCAAAACCGTTATGTCAATGTGGCGTTGGGGGAGGCCTATATCCAGCAGTGGAAGTCTTTCGGCTGAAATGATGATGATGATGTTGAAGATGAATAGTAGCATGGGCATGTGATGTACGAACGAGGAAAATGTCGTGAAGAAAGTTTTATGTATGAATGTGCATGGCTATAAGTGACGCAAGACCAAAGAAACGATGGATGGACTGTGTGAAAGACATTACGGTTCAAACGGGGGTGACAGTGAACGAGAGTCATGCTGCTGCGACCCCAAATAAATTGGGGTAAGAGCAAGAGCCTGAGCCTACTTTACGGAAACCAAACGATCGATTTTAATATTAGGGAAAATATGGTTGAAGGAGGAAACCTCTTTTTGGCCATAGGCTGTAGGTACAAAAACTTCAGATGTAGATATGAAATACACGAATTATTATATAAAAAGTCACACCTTTCGTGAGGGTAGGAAACAGCAACTGCAGAACACCACCTACCTTATAAAATTTTGTTTCGTCAACGTTCATACATGCTTGACCATCATCATCATCAGCCTATAATGTCCCGTCTGCTGGGACACAGGCCTCCTCTCTATGAGAGGGAGTGGGCTGTAATCCACCACGCAAGCCCAGTGCGGGTTGGTAGAAGTCACATGTCTTCGAATTTTTAGTTCTAGGACATGCCGGTTTCCTCACGAGCTTTTCCTTCACCGTTTTGAGTGCGCATGAACGTCGCCATTTAATTCGTATCATAAATATGTAATTCACTTTCGTAATACATTAAAGTTATTTTTGTAACAATTTAAGTACGAATTGTAAATATGTGGGCAGAGTTAGGTAACGTAACGGTCCCTTCACCAAGGGATTGATAGTGCGCAAGAAGTTTTGTTAATTGGAAAAAAACGAAAGTGCGCATACTTTTTAATGACTTAATGCAATTAAACAAAACAGTAAACAAGTACCTAAACTCTTACTAGTTAGTGAAGCTTTTCCTTCACTCATAATCAAACTACTACTTATCTATACTAATAGAAGACTTATAGGAGAGACTTTTTAGGTGTGTTATTTTTCTTTATAGGTTTTATTTCTAACTACAAATTGATCTCTGCTAAAATAATAGGTACTTCTTAGTCTGAAAGAGAGGAATTTAATATTTTTTTAAATCGCTAGTTTATTTAGTAATCGCTGTTGTAATTAAAGTACTAAAAACGTAAGCCAGGTAGTGTATGCCTGTGTTCTTGATGTATCCTACGTAGCTTGTATTAATTTTTTCATCTTGAGCAATGTTAGAAAAAAATATGTATATTTATAGGTTACACGCTTGAATTTGACGAGGAGACAAAACGACATCTTGTAGGTATAGCCATTTTTGACCGACTTCTAATAAGAGAGGTTCATTTAGTAAAAAAACTCATTACAATTAGTAAAATAAACGATTTTATCCAATCAAATTACATTGGACAACAGTTTACTTAATTTTGAAATATTACCTGTAATTCGGTCGGAATTGATACTTCTTCGTTTGGCACGAATTGGTCTTTGATGATAAATATTGTCACATGAAATGAGGTATTTATGAAGGATTTTTTCTGAGTATTCTCTTTTAATAGGTGTAGAGTAGGGTAATGTATTGGGGTCAGTTAAGGCCGTTGTGACCTGATATGGTATGTGTTTGTTCCATTTACTCTGACCTTATTTAATAAACCACTGCATAAAGCTGATTATACAGGACAATATTTATAAAACAAAAAAAAAAATCGCACCCCCGACAACCAATGAAGCTATACAAAACCAGTTTATACGGAACTCTCATTGTGCGTGAAATCTACATATACAAAGCAAATGCATATTATAAACATAACATAACATTATTTATTTCAGGCTACAATGGCCCATACAAATATACCTTATAAACTAACATAAAACTTAAAACTATGTTAGTAGCACTTCACTTGTTCACTCTTCTTGTGCTGACTGGCCAGTGGAACTTGTCCGTGTGTCGCGTAAGCGACGGAACACCACGCCAAAAGAATTATACTGGAAATGTATAGGTTGATGTGTCACCGTGTGTACTCAGTCTTACTCCTTCCTATCCGAACGTTAGATCGACTAGTTATTTAAAGCTCTGAAAGATGACTAACAAATTCATGAATTAAATTATAGTAAAACGTAATACAACATGTGTCCTCATATACAAAACAACGCCACTAAGGCTAACCAAGTTAAATATTCACAGATAACATCGAATTAATGAATCATCACAACTTAATCGTTCACGTATGATTCACGCATTACAATTCAAGCCACGCGAAAAGGAACACAATAAAACGTCATCTGTCGTAACTCGTCACTTGCAAGGTCGAATTTAAAATGACGAAGGAAAGCGACTCGGAAGTATCGTTCTTAAAACGTAGAAAGTGCAAGTCTCGGTATAAAATTTACTCGCACCGCCATAACACTGTATGTTAATTGAAATCACCAATTACTCGGGCGCTTTCTACTATAGAATCCCCATACAGAGTGTAATAACTTGACGACACGCTATGTAACTGTTTGTTACGAGAGCGTTTAGATTGGCGTGGCGAACGAGAAAGAAGATTGGCTTAGAAATACTTTTAAAGAGTAATGTAATCTTAAATATTGACTAGATCTGTTCGCGGATCCGCCGCCCTGCCTGGGGGCCTTAAATTCATTTGAGGTCACCACAGGATACCTCAGTTGAGCAGAAATAACCTTAGCAGGTTGATCTGCGAGTGGCCATATAAAAAAAAGCGGATCTGCCACTAGAAAAATTCAAGATTTCTGAAAAAAAAAAGCAATAAAAGAAGAATGCGCAGTTATTTCGCCCAGCAGAACGCGACGGGATAAAAAGGGTCTTAAACCAATGTCACATTTCTTAAATATTTTTACTCTCCGGAGAGATCGGGCATAGATTGTAATCGTAACATTCTCAATAACATATTAGTCATCCTAGCGGTCAGAGGTTATCGCCTCTGTCTTATCTACCATACTAAGATATAAAGCTAGCTTCAACCGACAGACAAGTGATATCTCAAAATAGATAAAACTAAATTGGTCAATTATTCTGCATCGTAGTGTAACAAGGCGTCAATGATCTAAAATGGGTTTTAAACGATTGTTCCGATTCCGTGACAAATACACATTGAATTGAGATTAACTGACAATGAGTTTGACTATTAACGATTAATCCTGACCTAAACTTAAAACGTATTAACTTAATGACATCTAATGACGATTACTTAAATCCGTTAAGCAATAATTATGTGCCTACTATTAACACCTTTCATCATCATCATTTCAGCCGAAAGAAGTCCACTGCTGGACATAGGCCTCCCCCAAGTGTCGCCACCGACTCGCATATAAACCGGTCCCGTTCTGTATGGTGTCGGACGTAAAGAATAGCACCATCCCATATCTTCCCGTGGATGTCGTAAGAGGCGACTAAGGGATTTGCCAGAGAATGGGCAGCAGCGTTCTCTGTGCTTTTGTAACAACCGTACTGCGATCGCCAACCCGCCTGCCAAGCTTGGCGATTATGGCAAAACCCTCCAAAATGTCAATGTGGCGACACTTGGGGGAGGCATATGTCCGGCAGTGGACGTCTTTTGGTCTGAAATGATGATGATGATGTGCGACTCGCATCCAGCGGATCCCCGCAACCTTCACCATGTCATCGGTCCACCTAGTAGGAGGCCTTCCAACGCATCGTATTCCGGTTCGCGGTCGCCATTCCAGAACTTTTCGGAACACCTTTAGACAAACACTTTTAGTTGGAATTGCTTGCGGAATGACATTAAATAAATTCTAGTACATATCTAATGTTGGATTGTTGTGGGCTCAGTGTTTTATTGTCCAATAAACGGACACTAGAATACATTAACACCAATAGTAAATAATGCAAATATTTCAAGCTGACGTAGTCCTACTTGGGAACAAAAACGTGTAAAAAAATGCAAAACTAGAATTGTGATGTGAAAAAATAGATTAGTACAAGTAAGCAGGTGCGTAAGCCGTCATACTAGATGTCTTAAATTAGAACAAGTTGCCTTAAACTTTACTAGAGATAAACTCTGTTTCAGTAATTAGATTATTTTTTATACAACGAAGTTTATTTTTTTATTTAAAATAATTATGTTACAGCCACCTCACGCGATCAGATGCTGAACATAACAACATTAAAAAAAAAATAACTTCCTTCTTGGATTGCCTAATTTAAAACCTGAAAGATCTCGTTAGTGTCTATTGGTTTTGTTTGATTAACCAAATAGAAACTGTGTACTTAATTGAAAAATATACTTTCGCACTAACCACTGCCATACAGTCAGGTGACCGTGCCATCGCCACTTAAAAAAAAAACAAACATGCTGACTTACTGAGCTACTAAGGAAAAATAATTAATTAAAACCAACCCACTTCGGGCCGAAAAAACTAGGAACGCAAATATGCAAAAATTAAACACGCCAGAAGGTGAAACAGTAACTAATTAATTAAGTATCGATCAACGAAGTAACAATTACTGACGATTTCCTCGGTACCGTGCGTCGCATTAATAACAAACTGCATTTGTAACAAAAAAAACTGCAACAAGTCAGTGGAACAAGTGTTTTGCAGTGAAGTAAAGTTATCAATATTGTAGCAAAGTACTTATTTTATCATGCTACACTGGTGTCGCGTTGAAAACAATCACTACAACTGCAACTGTATAAAGTACATCGAATAATCGAGAAAAGCTCCACTAAATCACATACCAAAATATTGCAGCTCTAAATGTTAGAACATGCTTTTTAATGGAACACAGTTTACACTAAAATATTAACAATAAAAAAGGTTAACCTGTTGTTTTATATTACGAAAAGTATCGTTTAAACGCTAGTGTGGGGGCACCGTAGTCTATTTGCGTCGAATCTTCGCCCGTCACTACTAATTGCGGCTTTGAGTGTAACGAATTATAATTAGTATCAGAATCGCAGTTCTCGTACGCGAAGCTATAAATAAAATTAAAAATAGAAAAAAAAAGTTAATTAGTGTTCCAAATACGAACGAAACTGTGAAGTCTGAAGACCAGTTCTTAATCAAAAGATATTAAGTATTTTGTATTGGATGTCGTAAGAAAATAAAGTGTAGACTTGAATTGGGCTGCAAGTGTAAAAACGTAATGCGTTCGACTCGGCTGAGTTTAGCGACCCACTTGCGTAAGTAAAAGGAGTATGTAAGGATTGTAGCTGGCGGCGTTCTGTCGTATCTGCCTACCCAAAAAGGCTCGAGTTTATAGAATGGCTTCATAAGTAAAACTTGTAAAGGACCTGGAATAGGGGACTATTCACAAACGCTCGGATTCGATTTCGATTCGGTAAGTCGTATGTCTATCTCGCTCGCTTTCGAAATGCCGAAACAAGATAGACATACGACTTATCGAATCGAAATCGAATCCGAGCGTTTGTGAATAGGGGGCCTGGTAAGAGCAATGAGGAAACACTCGACTAGAATTGTTATCTATTTTCATCTTTTCATAATCACTACCCATTGTTTTAATAGTCTTCAATAGTGTTGGCGATTATTGTTTTCGCCTTGAGCGGACTGTTTTATATATTATAATTATAAAAATCACAATTATAGGTATATAAGCCTTTTCCATAACGTTTTCATTCCAAACAAATCATACAATTACTATTGTTAGGAGGTGTTTCTCATAACCCAAGTCAGTGATCGAGATCCTATACTTACGTAAGAATATGAGAATTTTAAATAGAGCGACTACTTATCTGACCTCCGCTGCCCTGTTAGTACTGGGGTAATAAGATACCCCTTGGTAAGACTGGTTGTCAGACTTTCGGACCACTGTAACGACTGTAAAAGACTAGCTGTCCCGCGCAACTTCGTCTGCGTCACATTTTCACTTTTTCGCAATATTTTTCATTGCTGCTGCGCTCCTATACAGCGCCATCTATTGAATACTTACTCAATCCAGTCAATTGATACCACCATCTGCTAGAATCGTTTGGAACTAACAGATAATTGTGTCTTAATTTGCAATAAAATAATATTGCGACTTAAAATAAGAGATGTAAGCTATCCTATCTTTCAAGTTGGATCAAACTGCATACGGTGCACAGTGGAACGAATGTATGGGAGCGGTTGGACGTAGACATGTCCGAAAAATAAGAGTAAAATTATGACAAACTAATGATGCCATCTTATTCGATTACTTAATGCCTTCATAAATTGTGGTGATGAATTTATTCATAACTCCCATATTTCGGGAGTAATTTGAGAAAATGTGAAATTTTACTATGAAAATGAGTGTATCGAGCTCTCTCCCTCCTGATTCCGGGCTTGTTTCAAGTAGCGGTCTCTAATATCGTAATGCTATTACTAAGAGCTATATTTAATACTAAGACACATAGTGCGCCAAATGTGCACTTTCTGGGATAAAAGGAAATGAAAATTTAAAAAAAAAAAACGTTTTTTCCCCATTTGTATTTACTTTAAACCGCAGACAGACTTATTAAGAGGTCTATAAATATATTATATATATACAGAAATATATATTAACAAAAATATTCACAAGAACTGATGAGAGTATGACTTTTAAGTAAGTTGATAATAAATTACCTAGTTTCATTAAAAGTACAATAAATAATTAAGATGTAAGCTCTAATTTACTAAGTTACACATTTTAAAACAATAACATCATTTAATTATCTTCGTCATCATCACCATCATCAATTAATTCAAATTCAGAATCGATGTCCGCTAAATCATTTATGTTAACAAATTCGATATCACTTTTCTCAGAATCCGTAAGCTCATAAAATTCCTTAAAAGAAGATTTTTTTACAAACTTATTTCCTTTTGGACGGATACTTGTAACAAGTGGATCAGAAGACAGTAAAAGATTGTGCATAATATCTTCATTGCATGAGATACTGCTATGCTTTCGAGAATGCCCCTCTCTATATTTTCTAAAATCTTTATTTCTAGCCTCAGATGCCTCTTCGGATAGAAAACCAATGGGCACAATTGACATGTTCTGAACTATGTCTGGCCCATGCATTAAAATTTTATGAAGTGAAGAAGGCATATAATACCATGGGTATAACTCCACGTAAAGCTTAGCAGTATCAAAGCAGAACTCTCGGAATTTAGTTACGTTGATCTTCTCTCCTGATGAAATACACTGCAAGATCACACAGATTTTTCTTAAAAGCATAGCATCTATTCCGGTCAGTTCAGCAGATTTAGTGTAGTTTTCAAAAAATCTCCTTGCCGAGTTGCCATTGTTGGTTGATCCACTGCCTTGTTTCACAACATCGAGAAGTAAGCCCGTTTCTCTTCTTACAGCCTCTTGAACTCTTTTCTTCCTGTCATCAACTTGCCTTTTTGCTATATCACCCCTTACTTGCCATGATTTTATGTCTAATTTGTAGGAAATGTGTAATAAGCATTCCATTGAGCGAATCCAAGCGTGAAGGGTGCTTAAGCTATATTTATACATGTCCTCGTTTGCGTGTTTATCTTTGATTAACTCTAAATTATTCATTTCTTTAGGACAAGCCTTGCATATATCACACACTGAAGCTGCTGTATTGGATATAATGGAATGAATTTTACCATCAATCATTGTCAACAGCAGTTGGTGTTTGACACTAATTCCATCAGTGATGGTGGATGGAGTTAAGGCTTCAATCTCTGCTTCGATTTCAGCCATCTCTCTCTGCACATTTTCTTTGGTTTCCTTTATAAACTTAAACAATATTGGCCGGCAAAATGAAGTGGAAGATGGTCGCTCGTTTTCCCAAATTGTTACACCTTTTGAGACGAGCCGCAGTGGTACAAGACTAATCATAAAATTACTAGCAAGATCGATTTGCTCATCTTCACTCGTCCTTTGATGATAAATGCTTTGGCTAGATGATCCGTCAAAACCCCATTTGCTGGTCAATACGAGCTGTTGATTGGGATCAACAGGGGTTTCTAACGACCTAATAAGTCTTCTTGAGGTTAAATCCATCAAGGCTTGTAATTTGATTTTTGCAGAGCTCTCTGTAACTGTGAGATCTTCTTTGGCCGGATAGCACTTAATTTTTTCTTTAACCAACATGTAGTAACTCGGGTATTGAAGAGCTCCTTCTTGAGTGTTGAAATCCCGAAGAGTGTTATAGCGCCATTTCGATAAGTTCATCGATGTATCGATAAAGAGCCAATGCCTTCAAAGGGGATATTTCCCGTACCTGAATTGATTTACCTTCAATGAAGGCTTTGATTTTTGAGGCCTCTTCTGGGTTCTCCGTCAAGTATTTCATAACATAAGCTGTATCGCTTTGTCCTGCCTTTTGAAGCGCCCTTTCGGCCGAAAACATAATTTCAGCGCTGCTACTGCTGCATGAAAGACTATCTTCACTGCGTCTTCTTTTTTGCCGGTTACTAAGGTCCTCAAAAGATTTACGAGGACTAGGATGTGTACAAGTTGAAGCATCAGATTTAGCAGGAGAAATTATGGGCTCGATGACGTCACTTATATTTTCTGTAGAAGGTTCCATATTTTCATTCTGTAATTCCGGCCATTGAATTGCAGCCTGTAGCCAAATCTCATGTTTCTTCCGAAACTTATCTGTGCTTCTTCCAGACTGTGTCCATTTTGCATAAATGCGGTAGCAAAATCGACGACACCAGTCTTTTAAACTTGTTTCAGCACTTTCACATAACTGAACACAACTGTTATCTTTTAAAACACTGAACAAATAGTTAAAGTCGCGTAAATCTTTATGTGCGCGTGCGCATAAAGCAACGTGAATATCAAGATTTGTATTAAAATTTGGAAAATACATTGCGTGATTAGCTTGGATACAACGAGGTGTAAATCAACACTGATTTTAAAGTTACTAATAGTGACCTATTTATATAAAATCCAGGTATCCCAGGTATCCTTTGTTAAATATTGCAAGGTAATTAGTTATTGTGATAATTAGTAAATGATGCATGCTAAATTAGTGTATTAAGAGCCATTTAGTAATTAAATAATAGCAATGTTCTTATCAGTAATCATTAGTGCATCAGTTTTATATGTAAACCTTAAGTCCCTAATTATATATCCTAATTAGCTTATATCTTCTCTAATTGGCTGCTCAGAAATGTTATTGTAATAAGGTAAACCTTTAGAAAAACGGTTTTAATCAACAAAAAATAAAAAAATTGTGTTATAAAATAAACATCACTCTTTATCCCAGAAAGTGCACATTTGGCGCACTATGTGTCTTAGTATTAAATATAGCTCTTAGTATTAGCATTATGATATTAGAGACCGCTACTTGAAACAAGCCCGGAATCAGGAGGGAGAGAGCTCGATACACTCATTTTCATAGTAAAATTTCACATTTTCTCAAATTACTCCCGAAATATGGGAGTTATGAAGAAATTCATCACCACAAGTTATGAAGGCATTAAGTAATCGAATAAGATGGCATCATTAGTTTGGCATAATTTTACTCTTTTTTTTCGGACATGTCTACGTCCAACCGCTCCCATACATTCGTTCCACTGTGCGGTGTGCAAATTTGATTAAAATCGGTTAAGTAGTTTAGGAGTCCATCCCCGACAAACAACGTGACACGTAACTTATATATATAGATTTGACAGCCAAGGCTAACGGCTTTACCTACTTTCCGAGGCTTGTTGGAAACTAGGTCTGTAATGGATGATCATCCATCCACGGACCGACGTTGACAAGCGCGGCTTAACCCGAAGATCGACCCCTTCGGCTTTTATTATAGAGCCACGAGCAATGTACAGTTTGCAAAGGACATAAGTAACCAGATTCTCACACTAGTAGTATGAGAATCTGGTTACTTATCTCCTTTGCAGACTGTACAAAATCTAAGTGTCATACAATTTTTGAAAACATTAATTTGGAACGCCATCTGAAATCACCACTGCACTTTCTATCAAAATCTTCAGCAACAAATAACAAAGGCATCCGTGAAAAGCAAAACGGTTGACACTATGAACATTCAGATTCGCTGTTTTACGGTCAACACTTTCTTATGATCTGCTAACTCACAATAGGCGATCGAAAAGAATCAGATCAATTGAGTTAATTAACTCATTTTACTCATTCAAAAAAATCGCAAAAAAAACTCGTTGGAATCGTTCACGGCCGACATGACTGAAATACGAACTGTTCCAATGTTACGGTCAAAGAATTAAGAGCAAAAACAATGATGATATTTCTATGTGAGTCTAAATAAGGTTTTAAACAGACATGGTCACTAACAGTATCATTAAGTCAGAAAACGGGATATTTACCATGTTTACAATTTGTTATGAGTTCCCGATGATAGTGTATAAAGTTTACATTTTTTCCTTTTATGGATTTGTTTAGATATCAATACGGTAAGTATCATTAATTCTTTCTGGGCCTCTGGTCTGTAAAAGTAACACAAAAAAAAACCGGCCAAGTGCGAGTCAGACTCGCGCACGAAAGGTTCCGTACCATTATTTATAAAAAGAGCAAAAAAAACACTTTTTTGTATGGGAGCCCCTCTAAAATATTTATTTTATTCTGTTTTTAGTATTTTTTGTTATAGCAGCAACAGTAATACATAATCTGTAGAAATTTCAACTGGCTAACTATGACGGTTCATGAGATACAGCCTGGTGACAGACGGACGGACGGACGGACAGCGAAGTCTTAGTATTAGGGTCCCATTTGACCCTTTGGGAACGGAACCCTAAAAAGAAATGTTTACACACCTCGAAAAAAATCAACAAGAGATTTTTTTTTTTTAAATCCTACCATATCAATACTTATCCCGCCTGACGAGTTCCACTAGCTAATTTAATTTAACCCTGCATTCAAGAAACCGTTTAAAAAAAGAATTTCCGGTGTTATAGTCGCGTGCTAAGATGGGAGTCGCTTGCGCAACGTTCGGAAACACCGCAACACGGGAACTGGATGTAGTGTAACTGTCTTTATCATCATAATGTTAGTAGTGAAGCTATGCATGCAACGTTTCCGACGATTATATTGCTTTTTTTGCTATTGCCGTTTGTTGCCGTTTTAATAATATGCTCGATTTAGCAATGTTTAGTAAAAGGTCGTAATTATTTAAATTAGAATGTTGGTATGCGCGTTTGTTCTGCATATGAACTGTTAATTTATGTATGTATGTGTAGAAAAATATTTGGAAATGTTTTAATGTCTACTAAAAATAACTTTGAGACATTGAATCTAAACTAATATTATAAAGAGGAAAGATTTGATTGTGTGTTTGTTTGTTTGTTTGCATTGAATAGGCTCCGATTTGGTAACTACTGGTCCGATTTGAAAAATTCTTTCAGTGTTAGATAGCCCATTTATCGAGGAAGGCTATAGGCTATATACCATCACGCTACGACCAATAGGAGTGGAGCAGGAATGAAAAATGTTGCGAAAACGGGGAAAATGTGACGCAAACGAAGTTGCACCGGACAGCTAGTAATTTATACTTTAGAGGAGTCTGCCCAATACACCGTACCGGAACGGTCTTATGATTGAAACGGCAACACACAGCAATGGCAGATATCAGTAATGGGCATAGTCTCATACGTTTAAATACAAAGAATATTTTTTTACCTGATACGTTCATAGCACGGTCATCTCCATCATCTCCTCATTTAGTGCATAAACTTTTAACGAGTCGGAAACTTTAGGAATTTCTATAGAATGTACGTCAAAACTACATAAAGTTAACACACATTTCGCATATTTTAGGTATTATTGAGGTTTAAAATCGCTCATAAAACAGCCTGACATAGGTTTATTTAAATAATGCAAACTTAAATAGTGTTTACCCAATTTCGTTTAAAATCGTCATGGCAAACTAAATTATGCAACGAAAATCCCTAGTTGTATCTACTTTCGTAATACATGATACAACTAAAAAATTGATCGATTCATAAACATGACAGTTCCTCATATTTATGAAAGTAAGCCATAGAGTATTTTTGACATTTCAGTATACGCAAATCTGTTAGTTTATGGTTCAAAGTAACGCAAAAAGACCTGATGGTGTATCGCGGAAGTATAAAAATAAATGAATACACTTATTTGGTAAAATAACGACCCACCAGTGAAGTATGATTTATTAGTTTTTTTTCTTTTTTACGAGGTTGACTCGGCGAATAATCTAATATATCATGTTGAACGCTAATAGCCTGCGAAAACGACAGGTGTTTAGACTCGAGTACAATTACCTAAATGAAAGTGGGTGCAGATAAGAGTGGGAATGTACGCAGAGTCATCAAACTCGTGTTTGTTGTCAAATGAGGGAAAATCTCGATTTAGCAGCGCTTCAGGCGACAAGATAAGTTATATTTACGTCTTGATTTATTATTCATAATTTGTCATTACTTGTATTACGTCTGAAAACTTTCAACCATTTAGGATGTTGATGTCTGCGCTTATGATGCTAAATCTTACAAAAACCGTTCATACATCGTTCTAAATGGCTTTTATCCGTTCATTTACCCAAAATAATTTCAACGTCTCTTTAAAAAAAAGTACAGTTGACAACAAAAATCTAGTGGCTTACGACTTGACGAGTAAATCCGACACACATTACAACCGCTTCGCATTCCGTAAAACAGGCACTGTCCTCAATTGTCCGCAATAGTTTAGCAAACATGTAACATTCTTGTTTAAATTTTCAACGACTAATCAGTTAGTTAATTTGTAGTGTTGGCGCGAATGTGGGTTAACATCTAGCTAAAATAGAACGTCGCTACCGTCCGGCTGGCGGGAACGGGAAGATTTGGATGCGGTTGTTATGCGGACGGTATATTTTAAACTGACCGGATTGGACTCCGGACTGACTGCGGACACCGGTCTTTGTCAGATATTTCAGTACATTATCCGTCAAAATCCAGTGTCCAGAGTCCAGTTCTTTAGGTTCAATTGCACAAATTGCGGATGAGCGGACACCGTACTCCAACATATCTATCAACGTCCAGTGTCCGTAGCAAGTCCGTACAGGTCTGACCTAATCTTAACTATAATACACAATAGAAAAAAGATTTGCCTATGTAACGTGTGACCTAGTGCTAAACATTTTGTATGCCTAAAAAGTCTGATAGTGGTATAATGTGTACTCAAGCCGGTTTTATCGCGGTTTCCGTTCCGCATCGCATCAGGACAAATATTTGTATGGCCTACAGATATTTTGGTGAGGTCAAATAATGCGTGTGCCTGTTAGCCGCAGGGAATCCTAGTGAGCAATGAGGATGAATCATTTTAAGGTGACTCATATCCAGTTGACAAATACTGTTGAATTAAATCTGAACGATCGCGTGTTATGATTGCTCACTTCCCACCGTCAGTCCGACTTTTATTTTGTAATCTTTGGAATCTATCCAAGTCATGATCATTTCTGAAGAAAAGAATATTATTTTACATTCACTTTGCCGATGCAAATGATGCTCATAATGATTTCTTAATGGCGGCTCGTGTTATGTTTTATAATAAAAGTATTATTTATGTGAGAGTTTATTATTATATTTAGTTGATTAACATCCTGATAAAAGAGAGAATATTTATTTGTATTTAAATAGAAAGTATTTTTGCTTACAAACGCAACTGCAGTGAGTGTCGTCTCTCCTAGAAGGTACAAAATAAATCGAAAAATATCAAATAACCCGATTAATGATTTGTAACATTATGTAAAGTGTAAACAACAACATGATTAAAATATAATCACCATCAAAATCTAAGACTATGAAGATTGGACCACTAACTAGTTGAACACACAACACAAATAAAACGATAACACACAACCAATCAAAATAATCCTACTAAACCACTTCTCGATTACACATATCGATGTCAATCTCAACATCAGACACACTAACACACAAACAAACAAAAAAAAACCTACTTAGCGACCACTTATTCTGCAACACAGTGCAATATGCCGCGAGGTCAATGTTTCCTAGTTTCATGTCAACGCGCGCACGATGAACCGGCTTCCGTCGTACGAAATACTTTATAATGAATGTTATGTCACACGATACACTTTAAGAGTAGTCTAGTATACTATGAAAATAAAAACTATACGAGCTTTTGCCCGCGAGTTCGGTCATATGAAGTTTGGTTATATGGTTATTGTATCAAGTAAGCCAGGTTAAAAAACTTCCGTGTGCCAAATTTCTTCCTTAACCGTTCGTTTTTGCGTGAAAGAGTTTAAGTTCATCCATCCATCTTGACAAACGTTCGCATTTATAAAAGTTGTGTGGATTTTATGTCCGTGTGTGGCTTAAGAATGGAATGTGTCAAAGCTCGTGTTTATTTACACTGCCGAGCAGTATTATTACACCGGTGTAGGATTAACTACGATTCACAGGGTTAGGGGCTTTTCCTAAAACAGCATAATTATGTCAATAGTCATAATCCGAGGTCAATGGCCTCTGATCGTCACGAGCTTAAGTTTCGTAATACTCGAAGGTGACTGTACGTGTTTGTAATTTGCATCAGTAATGAACTTTATTGTGTAGGTGCTAATGGTGTTTGCAGATTAATTACACAGTCGATTTTGAAGCAGCTTTTAATAGTTCCCTAGAGAAGCTTGAGATTGCATGTTTAATTAAATACTTAAAATAATATTTCGACTACTTTTTTTAAAAAGTACCTTTGAGCTCTTGTATCTTAATGTATTGTCCTGTTAAGTGTTTTGTGTGTACATAAATAAATAATACAATAATTAAAATAAACACTTCGAGATAAGAAGCTCAACGGTCGAAAAAATAAATCTAGTTCTCAGGCAGCGTATTTTCAAGTCACCGTTGATATTGAGCGCCGCGCGCTGATGTCTAATAGCATCCAAATTACACCAGTAGGTCACACAGCATGACAGATGGTGCTCCTCAGAGCTCATATGTCTCGTATACATTTCCCACCTACTTATTTATTTAACAACTAGCTGTCCCGTGCAACTTCGTCTGCTTCACATTTTCCCCCTTTTCGCAACATTTTTAATTGCTGCTCCGCTCCTATTTATCGTAGCGTGATTATATATAAAGCCTATAGCCTTCCTCGATAAATGGACTATCTAACACTGAAATAATTTTTCAAATCGGATCAGTAGTTCCTGAGATTAGCGCGTTCTAGCAAATAAACTCTTCAGTTTTATAATATATTAGTATAGATTTATGTACACACTAAATACAGAAAAGAAGAAAGGAACAGAAAACAGGTACAGAGGTCATGCTTATTTCTAAAGAAATCTTACTGCATCGTTAGTCTTGTTGTCGCGAGCGCTACTATGCTGATGTTGAGCATGAAGGCCTGGGTTCGTTTACCAGGTGGGGCAAAGTGTTATTGTTTTTTTCTGTCATGAATTTCTTATTAGCAGCCAGAGTTTGGATTTGTGCCCGGTTGAGTAATATGTGTGAGAGCAGCCGTGGCCCAGTGGTAGCAGCCCCGGATTCGAGCAGAGAGCCGTGGGATCGAACTCAGGCAGGCGCATTACTTTGTGTAATTTATTTCATCACCGCTGCCCTCAAAAACGGTGTGGCAAAATCGTGAGGAAACCAGCATGTCCCAGAACTAAAAATCCGAAGACATGTGACATCTACCAACCCGCACTGGGCCCGCGTCAAGGATTACAGCCCACTCCCTCTCATAGAGAGGCCTGTGTCCCAGCTATGGGAACATTATAGGCTGATGATGATGATGATTATAATACGCATGCCCCTTATTACATGGAACTTGAACATAACTACCGAAATGTGGGTGTAGGTACTAAGCAATCGAGGATTACAAGGCGTTTATTTCAACCTAGTCGGAAGACTGAACGATCTCTTAATGTTATGCGTCCTACTCCTCCAATTCACGCAATTACGTATGTTATTTTATTTCCCCGAATTGCACACTAACACAGTTTCGTGTTATGATTAATTAACTGTTGTGTAATAGGTGTTAAATGTAAATAACGCGAAAGAGGTAAAAAATTTGATGATCATGTGAACATTTACTACACTAAAAACTTACCACTGTTTGTCTCTGCATCACCCAAAGGTTGACTGGTAGAAAACGCCTATGGCATTAAGTCCACCTCTGTACTACACTGTTAAAAATTTTCAGGGAATTTTACATAATTTTAGGGCAACTTTCGTTGCCCTAACATTTCTGTATTTTTCCATAATTATGTAATTTTACAAGGCGTATGTAATTTTACATATCGACCTGATTTCATTATTATGTAATTTTACATTTATGTAATTTTACATAATCAAACTAATTGACGGTTATGTAAAATTACATTTATGTAATTTTACATAACCTGTAAAATCTTACTTCTGTAATTTTACATAATCTGTAAAATCTCACTTCTGTAATTTTACATAATCTGTAAAATTTCATGTATGTAATTTTACAAATCCGTAAATTTTCAATTATGTATTTTTACATTTTTTTCAGTAATATTACTGAGTAATTATGTGTTTTGTTACAAATTTCGAATGTAAAAATACATAAAGTTTGTGTATTATTCATGAAATTTTATGTATATTTACATTTTATTCAATAATTTTACCGAATGATTATGTATTTTGTTACAGATTTCGCCTGTAAAATTACACAAACATTCTGTATTATTCATGTTTTTTTTAGTATTTTTACTTTTTATTCGGTAATATTACACAATCATTATGTATTTTGTTACAGATTTCGTATGTAAAAATACATAAAGTTTTTGCATTATTAATGATATTTTATGTATACTTCCATTATATTCGGTAATATTACACAATTATTGTGTGTTTTGTTACAGATTTCTTATGTAAAAATACATAAAAGTTTGTGTATTATTAATTATATTTTATGTACATGTACACTGTATTCGGTAATATTACAGAATTATTATGTGTTTAATTACAGATTTCGTATGTGAATTTACCACAAAATTTATGTGTTTTTACATAAGAAAACTGTGATTTTAAATATGGGCACGGTAAAATTACTTGTTGTTTGTGTATTATTACCTGTAAAATTAGGTAAGATTACATGTTATTATGGGATATTTTTCTGTAAAATTCAATATTAATTCTGCACATTTACATGCTTTCGGTAATTCTCCGGATTTAGTTATTAGCCATAGTTTTTCTTATGTATTTTAATTAATGCAGCCGTATTAATGAAGACATGAAAAAATCACTTGGAAATAAGTCAATAACCGATCTAATGTATATACACTGGCTGCACCTGTATTAGTAACAATCCACCCAATATTACATTTATTAGGGGTAATATATTCATCATTAAATGGTGTGACCTCAAAGCAAATTAAAAACCCAAAACTTAATTGTTATTAAATAATTTGCCTACACTGCACACATTTCACAAATACTATATTACTCCTGTAATATTAGGCGCACAGTTATATTATTCAGATGTGACGAGAGATTATACCCAGATCGGTTAGACTGATGTTTCCTTATGATTTCCACACAAGTATTTTGATTAATACGACTTCATTTATTAAAATACATAAGAAAAAAACAAACAACTTGCCAATAGCAAAATCCTGAGAATTATCGATAGCATGTAAATGTACAAGATTTGTATTGAATTCTTTAGATAACATTATCGCCTAATTACATGTAAAATGAACTAATTTTATAAGTCATAATATACAAACAACAAGCAGTTTACAGTTTGGAGGTTATATAATAAAAAAAAACAAATTCAAAAAAACAACAATTTATTGATTTTCGTACAGGTAAAGGATATGCTTAAATGAATAATTAAATGCTTAGCTTATACCTTCTTTTGAAGTGACTTCTTATACTTATAATCACAAGGATTTACTTAGATGAATCACAAGTTGAATTGTACATGAACAAGACCTATGCACAGTAGTAATAGTATAATGTGAAGTTTACTCATTAATGACAACAAACTTTATTCAGCGTGCGTCTTAAAAACATACCTTTGTATAAATTCTAATGTGTTTTGATAACAGGATATTCCATATTAATCAAATTGAAGTAAGCCGCCATCAATAGTTGTAACGACGTAGACAGACTCGCAGTTTCGCTAACAATCGTTTTTTCTACCAGCAAGTAATATATGTTTTCATTATCTGTGGGCAAAAAACAGAATGGTTAAAACAGGCAATATAGGCTCCCAAAATTTATAATAACGTACTTTAAAAACCGGGACCTCACAAACTGATCACTAGACTAGATAATTAAAATAATAAAATATTACCGGTAATGGTTATACATGCATTTCAGTCTCAATTTAAATGTATCATAAAGATTAATTATAAATTATACGAAACATACAGTGTTATGTTTCGCAGATAAGGCATTTTATCATTGTAATAAAAATAAAAATTAAGTCTTACCTAAAAATACAATGTTAGGCGCAGCTGCTTTGGATAGTTCTGTTGCAACTTGAACCCTAGTTAATGGTTCCTGAAAAAGTAAAAGTTAATAAGATTAGTAAATGGAACTACTATGTTTGGCATGGATCCACCATCTGGAAGATTTTTTCAAAAGTGTATCTAAGAGGAATAATTCGATAATGAAACTTTGCACATACAATGACATGATATATATATAGGTCTATAATTAGTTTATATTGCTCCAGTTAATAGAACAAAAGAAATAGAGCAAAAACATATTATGTATGAAAAACTTAAACTTGCTGTATTTTTTCAACTATGGTATTTGAAGTTACTTAAACTACTTACAGACATAGATATACCTTATCCTATTGTAAGTACAAAGTTTAAGAGCAAACTAGCAACTCGTTTTAAAATGAGAGTTTAACTAAGTTTGTATGGAGAACCGAGCTTACCGAGAACCCTTAGAGCAATCTGTGTAGTAAAAATCAGCTAAACTTATTGATAATGGTTAATAACCTTTACATGAAACCATGAAATTCAAACGTTGTTACCGATCACTAATAATATGTTTAACAAATTTCTGTACGTAGTTGTGACTTTTCAAGTTAGCGCTATGTGGTACAATGGTAATTAAATGTATGCTTAATACTTCCATTCAGGTATATCAAGTTTGTATGTATTTAAATAGATGTATATCTGCACAAATACATTTAATTATGTGACAGAAAATAGTATATACAATCTACCTATCTAATTGGATACTGTTTAGCAAAAATTTTGCAATACTTATGTCAACTGTAACCATCTAATTTTTTAATTGACGTCATAATGCACCAAATGTGGTTTGTCAGCACATTATTGCTTATCAGTATCCAATTATAGTGTACTCTACAATCTATTTAAACTAGAAAGATTTCATTACCAAAAGTCAAAATTAATTTAGATTTACCTGATTGTATTACATTTTCCACAGTTAGTTCCAATATTGGCACAGCTTTCTTTACTTTTTGGTCTGCCGACCAAATTTTCACGACGGGCATGTTTTACTGTGAAAGAATAACAAAATTTATTAGCGTTATTGACTAAGTATTTGCGTAGCAGTTTTAATAAAAAAAATGTCATCGCTTTTAGCGTAAGGCACGTCTGTCGTTTCATGAAACAATTGTTTGCCCGCCACAACCAAAAGTTTTTGAAAATGGAACACACAACGAATCGGTTAAGTTATTAACCAACAAAAATCAAATTACGGCTTGGACTATTTTAAACTACGATGTACATAACTAGTACGCGGGTAAGTACTTACGTTTATTTAATGGCAAACGACTTCAACAAGATCATTCGTCCACCCTGGATGTGAACTGAACGTGAATCAACTGCAAGCTGCTTCCACAATCCACAAGTTCTTTCTAAAACAATCATATTACGTAACGCTTTACGGTCTAATGCAGATTTCACTAGATTTTTGATGCAAGAAACTAAAAGTATATCTATTACTCACCATAATAGTACTAGGTACGGTGTGGTGTGAGCACAAACACTGCAGGTTAAAACTTGTTCATGTTCAAGGTTCTTGGCACTGGGGCGGCAAGTAGTCTCAACACGTAGCAGCGTGGGGTCTAGGTACCCACCCACGTACCACGTGTGGATGAGAGGCACAGACGGCAGTGGCGGCCGCGTGGACAGTGCGCGTGTCAGCCTCGCTCGCCGGCAGGTAGGCATAGTAGCCCTAAACTTGGAGTGTAATCCAAGACTGGAACCCTGGAATCAGCGCGTGGCGGGTGCATCCGTAAGCGTTGTGCCAGAACACAGCAAGCCTCCGTCGATGGGTGCGTCTCCCAGCCGTAAGCCCAAAGCAAGGTGGATGGAGGAAGACTTCCCGTCGTGGCGGCTTACAATTAGAGGTTATGCTCGCACATGCCCACAGGCTTCTCAAAGGTTCCTCGCCGCGTAGTCAAGCGATTTAAGCGAGCAGCTAGGCGATGCGCGGCGGGGCAAGCATGGTGCAGGGCGAAGCATGTGAGCGCATTCACAGTGAGGAGCAAGGTGGCAGGTGAAGTGGCAAGGGCCAACTATGTACATAGCCTTTCTCGACAGTCATAGCGAGGCTGCCGAGAAGTTTAAATGGCTGCCGGACTGCGCCGACAGAAAACATAGGTAACGAATGTGATCCATCAGGAACCAAATAAGAATTACAATCACACTGAGCTCTTACCCGTTTTTAGTAGCCTCAGCCTGGGATGGAGTCTCATGGAGTTGAGAAAAAAGCCGCGCCCGCGCCCACGGAATGACCTGCGTCGGTTTATTTATGACGTGCAGTGTTGCCAACAGAGAAACAAACTCTCCACCAGATTCAACTTCTAAAAAGCCACCAGAAAACCACGAACAAAATTCGGATTTACTCCAAAAATTTGGAAAAATCGCTTAATTTCCACTAAACTAATTTTTGGTTTTTATGAAAGAAAACAGTAAGTAGCTGTATTACTAAAAAACCGTTCTTTATTATTACGTAATAAAATATTTAAAATCAGTAAATCAACAAACAATATTGTTAGTAAATAATCAACAAGTCAAGATGAGGAACATAAAAATTATTTGATAACAACAATAACTATAAAAATAAAGTGATATTCTAAAAATCCAAAAATGATTTTTTGCCTTCCACACCGTCTGTTTCACGTTTATATGATTGTTTGGTCCCAATTTGTTTTATAACTTTTATTGTAATTTCATAATCTTTGCAGCATTTTCCTTCCAATCTTAAACCACAGCGTATTCTTAATATAGCAGTTAAAATATTCAACTTCATTCTGTTCCTCTGCTTGTTTTTTATAACATTCATACAGCTAAATTGCCTCTCAAAATCGGCATTAGAATGAAGCAGTATTAAGAGAGTAAGCTCAAAAGTTGCTAATTCCTCAAATCTAGATTCCCCTTGAGCATCTTTGAAATGCAATATTTCATTACAAAATTTTTTGGTATATATATGGTATATTTCGTAACGTTTTAGAGGCTTAGTGGTTGAGTGATAGCATTTTCAGTTATTGAAAGTAGACCACTAGAAAAAACCACCAGCCACTAAAAGCAATATTTCGCCACTAAAAGGGGTCGAAACCACCAGTTTTAGTGGAAAATCCACTGAGTTGGTAACACTGCTGACGTGTTCGTATTTGGAAGATTTAGGGACGTCACTCGTAACTAGTGATGTACGTTTCAGTCGGTTTTACTACAATCTAACTACAACAATCGAATACTTATGCCATAATATGCATCGGTTTGTGTTTATTCTATTCTATTAAATTAATACGTATGATACCAGTGTTGTAGGGGTGGGTAACTCCGGACTCCGGTGGTACTGAATACTGATACAAACAAAGGTGCCGGTTCCGAACGCGGATACGTAACTAAATAATAAACCTTAATAATTCTGTGGTGTCAAGTTAAAAGGGTATGGTAGGGTAATGAGTCCGATTTTTTGAAAAATTAGTTAATTACACAGATGGATAAAACATATTATAAAGTATTACGGTAAAAAGGAGCTGAGTCAATATAATGTATTTTTATTACGTGAGTCTAAAATTTCAAATACGAGTCTAGTCATAAATAGCAAAAATTAAAAAGTAAAAAGGGGTTATGTCTAGTCATCTTCTTATGACATACGTAATTCTTTACTTATAAAATTATGCATAATGAGATAAGTCGACTCGTGCCTAAATTCGTATTCGTCGTTCCGCGTTAGTTGCCTTTCGCGGGCGAACTTGACGTGTTTTGACCTATATAAAAAACCTTTTTGTTTTTTTACGGATGGGAAATCATCAAATTACCCGCTTTACCGATTATGCTCTGGGCGGAGAGGAAAGGAGTGTCAGACTTGTACTGACTATTACCCATCTATGTTCCTTCTAAGCCCTTTGTGATCCAGGGCTACGGTATCGGTATCTCTTTCTAACAGTCCCGCAGCCCTGGTAGGCATCGGCCCTCTCGGACCCCTTCCGATTTGCTGACATCTCTTTGAGGCGAAATTGACGTCATTAGTACATTTGTTAAACAAATGAACCCACACAGCTAACTACTAGGTTTCCTTGCACAGCGGTAGGTTTCCGCCTTAAATGATGATAAATTGTAAAGGAAATTCTTTCCATAGCAACGAGGAAGTATCTAATATACAGGGTGTAACGGAAAGGGTATATACATACTTAACGGTGTGCTACAGCCCATCAAACTGAAGATGTTTCTCCACAAAGAAACATCGTCATAGTGAAAAAAATATCAGCTGCCCCATACGTTTGGGTCGAATGGGTATTGAAATTTAGTATGGGGCAGCAGATAATTTTTTCTTTATACGATGTTTGTTTGTGGGGAAACATGTTCAGTTTGATGGTCTGTAGCACACCCTTAAGTATGTATATACCCTTTCCGTTACACCCTGTATATTCCCTGTCTCCCTGAATCTTACGATAATATTACGTTTAGTTAACCAACAAAAGTTGTCAATTGCACGAGTTTTTCATTTTTCGCGGGCGGGGTGGTGTTGCTGCATCCTGGATCCAGGCCTAAATCGTTTTCGCTAAATTAAACCTAAAAATTTTACATAACATTTCAACCTTTTGAACGGAACTCAACGCAACCACGAAACGTATTTCTCGTATTAAGATTTTTATCTGTGGCGGAGTGTGGCGGACTCAGATGACATGTTGGATTGTTTACGAACAAAGTAAACTTGATAATAATAATGAAACATCCTATTACGCTGTTTGTTTTGTTAATTTTCGCATACTCACAATGCAAAAATAAACAGCAAGACCAAGAAAAAGAGGTCAGCGTACACTCAGTTTAAGAAAATGAGTTCCTTGTGTGAAATTTTTAATAGTAAGTGTCTCTATATCATTTTAATCTTGTAACAATGTGAAATAAGTTTAAGTGATTTTCAAAGCAACAGAATAATACAGTTGATTCGATTGATTCCGACGATTCAGCTATGTACAATATTTATTTACATAAAATAATTTCTGATAATGTTAGCTCTTGTATTAGTTACAGCTTGTAGATAAGCCGTCTCAGGCACATGAGCATATCTAATTGGTGTCTTGAGCCAAGGCTCCAAAGCATAGGCTGAATTCGCCTGCAAATCAATGATAAATAATTTTTTTGTTTATGTTACATTGGCAACTAACAAAATTAACTATATTTTGTGTTTGCGTTTCAGATTACAATGAATGAGGATTCAGAAGAATGAAAATATGGGCCCCAAATATTGAATTTATTTACATTACAATTGAATGTCTCACTGTTGGGCAAAGGCCTTTTAATACATATAAATTATAAACAAAAAACTAATATATTATAACTGTTATTATTTTAAATGATATTGTTCAATGTAGCCTTTGGACATTGACTCAGCACTCGGCCTGGCTCATGCGCGGCCCAGTTAATACAATGATTTGGTTGCATCTTACACACATAGGACACATAAAGATTGTTTAAGTTTTTTTTAGAGTATGTTGAGACAAAGTAGTATATAAGCAGAAAATTTTGTAAATAAATTAAATTTGAATTTTATATTATTGTCTCATTATCCCCCCTCTTGTCAAGACAACTTTAGCCGTCTCTGATCAGTCTCGTGAGTCTGCGGGACTGGCAGTTAGTGTACCCTTCCCGAACCTGGTATTCCTGTCTACTATACGTCTGTAACCCTAGGTCGCATGGTGCAAACATCCTGAACTTATTTATATGATAGATTAGGGCTTAGAGTCGTAGGGAATGTTATGCTTGTGGGTCTTTGTGGGTTCTTTTAACTTATCATATATTTTCATGTTCCGTCACACCTTTGACGGTATTGCGGCCTTACATGACGTTTCTTAAGGGTGGATGTACAGACATACTTCGTTTTTATGACTTGTACTATATCATGACGTCTTACCTAGTAGTAAATTGTTATTTACTACTAGGTAAGACATATTACTACAGGTAAATTTTGGATTCATGTAGTCTGCATAGGTCTGTTTTAATGATAGAACCACTAAAAATAAATTGGTCATGAAACCCTGCCTGGAAAATTTGCATTCAGATTTGATGATTCAAGTATTCTGCCCTCAGCATCTGCAATCTAGAAGTAATAGACTTGATCTTTGGCAATATCCTGTAAGCAGGATTTTCATCAAACAAAGAACCTGTAAATTATCAGACATTGTAACTATGGTTATGGTACCTAGATTGAACTAACTTTAACGAAAACAGGCAGACCCTGAGATGTGCTAGGAGACAGATGCTCGATCAGCTAGCCTGGCACAAATACTGCACCATCTCTTTGCGAATTTGTAGGTAAGGAATTCTTTTTTAAGGGAAATCGAAAGCCCTAGTTAACGCTCGTACAGCAATCCTTTCGGCCTTCCTTTCATTCTTCCCGGCATACAAACTGAGGAGATGGCGACGGTAGGTGCCCAAAATGTTTTTTTAAAATCACCTAAGCTCAAGAAACACAAATAATAACTAGATTCTTTACAATAAAAAGAATCTTTTCTAGGTCCGATGTGATGAAGACTATTTTGACATTTGTCAGAAGTAATGTTTCTACACCCAAGTGTCAAAAGTAGAGAAAATATGGTCGTCATGCTCGACGTTTTAAACCTAAGTAGACTGAAGAATATAAACATTCCTTTTCTACATTCATAACATCGCCATGCTTAGGACGATAGAAATCTTTCTACAATCTGTCATTTTGTCGATTCTTCCGTAGAAATAGCCCGTTTCTACGGCGGTCATGCTACGCGTGCTGGAAATCAAACGTTCTCTACACCTTAATCCCACTCGTGTTGCTTCAAATAACTTTATTATGCATGCAATATCTTGAACTTGCAAAGTTGCAATTGCGACTGAGAAGGAAATACACGGCTAAACGTTCCGATTTACGCTACACAGTGTTTTGTAACGTGGTTGAATGATCTTTAGTCGCTAAAGGCGGTTTAGACCTTACTTTGGTTGAGCCCCCTTGTCGATGTCGGGTCGGGCGGTGTTTGGCCGGTCAAATACATAATGGCTGCTACACACGTTACGTAAAATCGTTACGATCGGACGGTACAATTCAAACTGCAACGATAAATCTACATGTGTCATCATCATCATCATCATTTCAGCCGAAAGACGTCCACTGCTGGACATAGGCCTCCCCCAACGCCACATTGACATAAAGGGGGTTTTGCCATAATCGCCACGCTTGGCAGGCGGGTTGGCGATCGCAGTACCTACGGTTGTTACAAAAGCACAGAGAACGCTGCTGCCCATTCTCTGGCAAGTCCCTTAGTCGCCTCTTACGACACCCACGGGAAGATATGGGATGGTGCTATTCTTTACGTCCGACACCATACAGAGCTACATGTGTGTATGAAAAAACTGTACAGTTTGTCCGATTTTCTAGAACTCTACAGTTGAACGGAACAGTATGAAATTTTGGATAGATAAATCGGAATCGGAAGAAACTGTGCCGATAATCGTAACGTGTGTGCCAGTCGTTTCAGTTTCCGGTCCGAATGGTTGTGCGTGCGTTTCATAATAATACCTAAAATTTTGCCAATCTTTAGGAAATACCGTTATTTTCGTCAATAAATTAACATGGGAATGAGCTTGTCTTTTCATTAGTCATTCTTTACACCAAATACGTGTTTTCTTTTCCTTGCTTTTGCTTTTTATGGCGAATAATAAACCTGCTGCTGCAACCTGCTAACGCGTCGTCAGTATAAGCCATCTCAACGAATGAATAATCGTTTTAAAAGTATTTGTTCCAAACATTACATGTAATTTTACAGATTTTATGTAAATTTCGATCACTTAGTGATTATTACATATGAATTACGAAAAAAGACCATTCAAAGAGTAAATTCTACAGAATACATGTAAAATTAAAGAAATGTTGGGAAAATTCATTTTTTTTTTGTAAGTTTACTGACATTCTATGAAATATTACATAAGACGTGAGTAACTTTACATAAAAATGTAATTTTCAGAAAATTAGGTAAAAATATGAGATTTTTATGTAAAATACCCGTTTTAATTGATAAAAACACATAAAAAAAAATATTTGTCCCAAAGGTTCCATGTAATTTTACATATTTTATGTACACTTAGTGATTATTACATATTTATAATGTAAAAAGTCACATTTAAATAGAAAAAATACAGAAAATAGGTAAAATTTAAGAAATGTTTGGAAATTTCATATTGTTGTTTGTATTTTCTACTGAATTTTCCGGAATATTACATTAGACGTAAGTAAATTTACATAAAAATGTATTTTTCAAAAACATTGGTAAAATTATGAGATGTTTATGTAAAATTCCCGTATTTTAATTGTTAAAAACACATAAAAAAAGTATTTGTCCCAAACATTCCATGTAATTTTACAGATTTTATGTAAACTTCCATCTCTTAGTGATTATCACATATTTATTATGTAAAAAGACCATTTCAATAGCAAATTCATAAGAATATATGTAAAATTAAAGAAATGTTGGGAAACTTCACTATGTTTTTTGTAATTTTACTGCTATTTTTCGGAATATTACATGAGACGTAAGAAAATTTACATAAAAATGTATTTTTCAAAAACATTGGTAAAATTACGAGATTTTTCTGTAAAATTCCCGTTTTAATTGCTAAAAACACATTAAAGAAAGTATTTGTCCCAAACGTTCTATGTAATTTTACAGATTTTATGTAAACTTCCATCTCTTTGTGATTTTTACATGTTAATTATGTAAAAAGACCATTTAAACAGTAAATTCAACAGAATATATGTAAAATTAAAGAAATGTTGGGAAATTTCCATATGTTTTATGTAATTTTACTGTCATGTTTCGGAATATTTCATAAGATATTAGTAAATTTACATAAAAATGTGTTTTTCACTAAAATAGGTAAAATTACGAGATTTCTATGTAAAGTTCCCTTTTCCATCGTAAAAAATACATACGAAAATGTATTTATACCAATAATCCATGTAATTTTACAGATTTTTTGTAAATATCCATGGCTTAGTGATAATTACATAAATTTTATGTAAAACTACTTAAAAATTGTTGATTTTAACGAAAAAATGTAAAATTGACGAAATTTATGTAAAATTTCATATTTTTTCCAGAGTTTTCGGGAATTTTACAGGATTATGTAATTTTTTTGCATGTAAAATTACATAATTTTTAACAGTGTATGTGCTTGAAGTGTTAAATAAATAAAAACTCGAAATTGCTATACAAAAGCATTAATGGATTTAAGGACCAACATTTATGGAAGTACAGCGACATGGCGAAAGATGTAGAGCAGGAATATACAAGGTGTTGTTTTGCAACCTCGTCAAATTCTAGGAGGTAACTATGCTAATGATTCTCGACCCGAATCAATAATAAAATTAGTAGGTAATTTTCTTTTTTTTATTTGTTTACTGAAATCGCTAACTGTGAACCACCCGTGTTTTAAACAAGGGCCGTCTGATCCCTGCCTTATAACGTCGCTTACACACAAACAAAAAACCTCAAACGTTTTTTCGATAATTTTATAATCCCTAAACCACGCTATGGGGGTTATTCTGAAATATTGACAAATTTAAACAACAAAAAAATGCAGTGTTTTTTAATAATTTACTAGGTACCGTAATTTATATTGAATATTTATGTCTTTTGTGACAACATCCTGAATTTTGACGAGGATGCAAAACAACACCTTGTAGATATGAGAAAAAGAAGAATGATAAGTTAACATTTTCTCCTTCAATGTTATAATTAAAATCTTGTGTTTGACGCTAACCGCCAATTTTCAACTCGAAAGCGGTTACAGTAAAGTTAGGAAAATAGGTCAATGTGACGGTTGTATTTTCGTAAAGCGTTATATCTTCTAGTGTTCCAAATATTTCGACAGCATTAAAGAGCTGTTTGATCTACTATTTTAACGATTTTATAACAACAAAAATGCATTGTTTCATTTAGCAATTTCAAAGCAAGCTTTTACGAGTACGTCTAAAGTCAAAGTTAATTAGGTATTCAGCAATATTTTTATCTATTATTCAAATATCATATCATATTACACGACCCCACAATTTTATTTAAAAGCAGTCACAGGTCAAAATATAATACTCTTTTTTGCAAAAAAAAAGTTACAACCAAATTCTAAAAGAAAAACTAATTTAAATACTGACAGGTTGAATTTTCAACCTCGTTTTTGTAACTCAATAAAATACTTATGATCCCACACAAGAAAATCTTCCAAGAGAAAAAACTATCCATCTCAAAAACCCAGAAGCCAAACAGTAAACGACCAACGGCAAGCCCTATCAAACAGAATAAATTAAAAAGTTTGGAGGTCACGACATACTCCCATACCACAGTAGAAAGATAAGCAGTAAACCAATTTCGCCCTTTTTGTGAAATCAAACGCTGTTGTTAGGGTTGTCAATCAAACTAAACTAAATACACACATAAATTGTAACCACTAGCATCCGACTTACTGACAACTTACTTGTTACCTGAAGCATGCTTGAAAATCGTGTAAACTTTTGCCGATTCCCACCATTTGTTCCTAGTTGAAATCGTCTCCTTTCTTTCTAATAAATACAAAAAAATACAATATGTTTTTTTTTACCTATTATGTCTCACTGCTGGACAAAGGCACTCTCCGGCCAATCTCTTATAAACTGTTAGTAATACTATTATAATTATCTACTGTGCCCATACCGATATCGTTCTGACCGAGCTCATCATATGACAAGGCAGGTGTAGGGAGCGCCGCCGGCGTCGCGTGCCATAGGCAATGATCGTTAGGAAGTATATTGAGTAGTATTATACAAACTAGGCGAAGGGCTTCAGTGGTTATATTTTTCTTTTGATGGCTTTATTAGGAAAAGCTGTTCATATGAATCGAGCGTCGGGATCAAACTATACTGCTCCTCTTGAAAACGCAATAAATTCTATGAATTGAAGTAACTGTGATGTCAGTTACGAGAGCGGTGGTTTCAGATCGCATACTCTTCTTTGCCATCACCATCAGAGTGATCAAAAATGAGTTATCAATAAAGAAGTTAATCATATTGATCAAGCTAAGTAGTTATAGATTGATGAAAGAATCAGATCAAACCTGTTAACATTCACTGAATCGTCATTAAAGAATCCAATCCTCGATGTGGCACATTTCTTCATACAGAATAATACCTAATCCTCAGCATTTTACATTGAAAACTATGACTAATGAATACCGTGCATTAAAAATCCAAAGAATTTCATAGTAACAGTGGGAACGGGCCACCCATTGCGTAGCGATCACCCGTATTGTACCGATAGAACCTTTATAAGGCCCCCACTATATCTTGGTAGACGGCAAAACCGGGAAGTAAATAGAAATGTATAGAATTAGACCTATTGTTAGTACTAGTTTCATGAACAGCGCCCCCCATGAAATGCCAGGGTATGCTGGGCGGCTGAAACTCGATACTGATCGGTTTGACATAATCAGCAGTGGCTGTGATTTCATTCCACTAAGTGTCCCTATGATTATGGATAAGTAGGTGTGTCTTTGCTTTTAAATGTTACTTATTTGAAGATTTGGCAGGTGGTCCTGTGATCCGAGTTTCTATATTTATAGATAGCATAGTATCTTATTTTGTCTGTGACATGCAAATAGGCATTCATTTGTAGCCGCGAGTGTAACAGAAACGTCTATTGATACTGTTATCAATTGCGCAGGTGGCTCCTGTTGTGCATTCAGCTGTACACTGATAAATGATAACAGCAACCCAAATCTTAACACTTCGCTTCAAGCGAACCACAATTCCATTCATATTTTCCTTAATAATTGTATATTCTACAAACGAACCCCGGAAACACTAAAACTAGAAACTCATATATCACTATGATTTATCCAATATATTCTTGATTACTTAATAACATGTCCGCATCGAGCATAAATTCTAATTAGACAGCCGCAAATTGGCATCACTAACAAGTCAATTAAACGAAATCCAGTGGTAGTGTCCCGAACAGGTTTATGCTGTGGAAGTTAAACCGCTTTCTAGGTTTTGTAGCAGTGGCCGCATTCTCAATGTCACCTCACTGCCTTGCCCTTCGTGCTGGGCTGTTGTGCCGTACCGATGGGGCGCCAAGGTCAATGGAATGGCGTATTTAGGAGATGACTATAGAATTTGTTCTATTTAGGACGATCATGTAGTTTTTTTTTTTAAATAAAGAATGAATGGTGCTTAGCGTATTGCATTGTAAAAGCTCAGATCGCCGAATGGATGAAAATTATCAACCTCCGAATTTCCCACTTCTGCATACATTTCATATCACATTAATCAAAATAAATAAAATAACACATGTTTTCCTTTCTGTTTCAGGTAAGCATTGACAGTCCGAAAAACAATTGTATTGTTAAATCGTAAGTATAATCGAGTTTTGTCTGTGAGATTCTACATACAATCCACTTTTTCCACCTTACCAATCCATAATTTCACCGATCAAATCGATTGACAGTCGACAGCAGACACAAATCCATGTAATGCAGTAACAAGTAGCATGTGTAGTTGATACTAAAGGCGATAGTAGTAACTTGTTGTAGCTGACCTTAGTAACTCGTTTTCTTCAGCACACTCTTAAATCTTACGACAGATGGTAAACAGCTGATACAACAACATATTTTATTTCAACTTGCATAATCAACATACGTGGTACTACTTCGTTTGACACTTCGGAACCTCCTTCGAAGTTTTCCACATTCCACAAGGTTTGCCAGCTCATCATTGAGAGTCTTATCGTGGATTGCAATGGGTTGGTAATAGTAGACTTGTTTACGTATACTGTTTATAGTATTTCTAACATGTAAACAAGAATTATTGAGCCCAGTCCAAATAATTAAACACAAACGTAAGCAAGGCCTTATTATGCAACTGTTGACAAACTCACGAGTTGTTTACTCATCGCACGCTCCCGAAATAATCAGATAACAATGGAAGCTCAAGTAACCTTAAGTAAAGATACTATTTTAAACATACTGCGCCTGTCTGTATTTCTAGCTCACGACATAAACACGCTTTTAGATTCCTGTTTATTCTAGTCAGTTGACCTACAAAACTCAGGAGTTCTCTGTTTTCATTCCGAAGATTCCGATCGTATCTGTTCTTGTTTAAAAGGATATTCACTTTATCTGCTAAGGAATTCGGAACTGCCCAATAAGTAATCCAATTTTGGAATTTGAGATTAGTTTGTATCAGTTGCTTGTTGATTGATGTGTCCTGCTTAATGTGAATACTAATGAAAGGGATTCTTTGGATCACTTCTTATAATTTTGTCTCTATTATTGGTAATATCGTGTTTCTGCTCCGTTTATCAATTAGACCTCCGACAACTCTTGATGTATCTAAATTCTTTTAGTGCCTGCTTGATACTATTATGTCTTGTCTGGACCGTTGCATGGCTTGCTGCATCCTGCATTGAATGTTCCAGTCCACCATCTTAATGTGGCACATTTTCAATTGTACCGTAGACCGATTATCTCTCTTCAAGTAATCTACGGCGGTAATGCCATTATGTATTACTAAACATTCGATCTAAAACAGTGGTTCTCAACCAACGGTCCGCAGACCATCATTAGTCCGCAAGACGAAGAAAGAAAAGAAGAAGAAGAAGATTTAAGAAGATGCAAGCTCTAAAAGAACATTTATGCAAACAAGTAATTAATTTCTTAAATGTGCTGTATAGCAACATTCACGTTACCTTTGATTAAATATATTAATAAAAAAATAACTTTACTTTTGGATTGACGCAGTTTATTGTTATTGAACCTATGGTGGCTATCAAAGTGGTCCCCAAATAAATTTTGGGAAGTACTGATCTAAATCGTCGCCAATGGTCCAGCTAGCCTATCGCCTAGTTTCGTGGCCAGGTAAGCAGTAGTTTCTTAACGCGACAGATGGTTCGCTCGCCCACACGGCGCCAGACACGCGTGTACTTATAATACGAGTATTATATTGTGAGGCTTCAGTTACGGCGAGAATATTGTATTACATTAAAAGTTTAGGTCCTAGGCGAAAAGATCGTAGGCTGTGGCATTCTGTACTTTGTCTCTCGTATGGGGAAAAGGCGTCAGTTTATGTAGGTAGGTAGTTAATTCCAGTTATTCTTTGCCGGTTCTGGAAAATACACACCAAACATTTTCTCGTTATACTAAGTCAATACATATCTTGACGATACATACAAAAACGTTTGACGTGCACATCACGCTGAGAAGTGCGAATATCCCAGGATGAGGAACATGTTGAAATAAAGTAAGTATCTGGTCACATGCAAAGTCTTCGAGAGGCCGAAATCCGCAGATAAGAAGTATCGGAATATTAAGAAAGTTTTGAGTGCTGCTTGTTCTTCTTTATATTAATTTCTCAACGCTCTTATATAGTACAAGAGCGTTGGGAAATTAAAATTCTTAGGAGGACTTACGACCATCGGACAGATTTAAACACTAAGTGCTAATGAATTCTTTTAACAGTAAACAGTACTTTTAAATTTTAAAGAATTTATAACATGAAAGACTGTTGCGATAATTTTCAACAAACTACAATTATATCCATGTAGTTAACTAGGACCAAATTTTAATATGTACGATCGAATTCCAATTATGATGCTATCTTTATTATACCTACGATTAAAAGATATGGGTCTAGTCCAATTTTGAAACCCACACGTACCGAATATATCTATGTACCGCATCAATTCTTTGAAAATATAGATAGTCTGTCCGAAAAACTATAACTGTATCAGCTGTTTATTATCAACCTTGAGTGATAAGTTTCTATGATAAGTAAACACGTTGAGGAAAATGTGACACGTGATGAACGTATATAGAAACAGGCTTTGAACAGCTAAAAAACAAAAGGCGCGGACAACGTTTGTTTCAGTAAAAAGTAATTAAAATTTCCATTTTTATATTTTCAAGTTCTAATTTAAGCTTTTCAGTGGATAATTTTTAACTTAAGTTTTTTTTCCGCAGTCGACTTTTTAGTTTTTTTAATTACATGCTTTTTTCAAGTTTTTAGTTCAAATGTAAAAAAAATCGCAGACGATTTAGTTATCACAACTTTTGGTCGATTTGGTTTTGTTTAATTTATTACGATTTAATCAAACTTATTGATTTGGCACTTTGAATTACTTTTAAACATATAAGTTTCATATATTTTTGTAATCACCATTTAAAAACGAAAATAGAATTATTGGAAGCAAAAAAAATCCGAACTTCACGATATGGGACCCGAAATCCGCTATTTTTCTTTGTTCTTTTTTTTCATGCTGCCCGTGACACTCACGCAACTAAGACAAACCTAACGACGTATAATTTATCGATATCCGTTCATCTGTTACAAGGGAACATAGAAATGGACATACATACCCACATAACATACATACGCATTCGTCCTTCCTTTTGGGCTTCGCCGCAGTCGAGTAAAAAGTGTCCGACTGCCTTTAGAAATTGTCCGACAATTTCTTCTTACCTTACTAAAAGTAGTTACATCTCTTCAAAGTGACACAGTTTTACTTCTTGTGCTAAATATTGCAATCACATCTTACAAAATTACTGCTTCACGATTTTGCTTTTTACTTGACTGATAACAACGTTGTATAACACAGTTTTGGCAACAATGAAATAATCTCATTTAAGTAACACTTTCAGGAAATATTGTAAACCGTTTATATTGCTTCACATACCTACATTGCGGAATTTGGTGTCGGTTTAATTATTATAATGTAGGTAAGTACTAAAGTTTCATAAACGTCAATAAATTATAATTAGACTCGTATTTTTCACTTACTTTTCCTGGATGCCATAAACTTTTTGGTAACATTGACGATAATCTAGGGTTTTATGTAATTATTTGAAATTATTAATTATTATTTATTTCAAAATTGTTTTCGAGATTAATAAACGGACGTTATTTTTATAAACAAAACCATTTAATATTACTGCATCAGATATAAATAAAACATATTCTGATATATCAATATAATACGATGAACAAAAGCTGGAGTTGACCGTCTCTCAACTAATTCCTATCCTACTTTCTTCAGGACCATCGTACCACCTGCATAATCGCTTACATAGCAACCACACCTCAACTGCACTATCGAGGCCGAGTTTTTACAACGGGTGTCGGTTTCACGCGTGTAGGCTGTTTATGCTCGTACACATACTTACGTGAAATATCTCAGATCGTGTGCACTCACTAGAATAACACTAGTGTGGAAACCATCACTTTTTGCCCAGCGCGAGGACGGTAGGGAAGAGCAACAGATACAGATTCCAATGTTCAATGCCGCCAAGGAAAATCCTCTTAGATGCCTTACAGGTCGTATCTAATCATTGGATTCTGTATCTTGGTACCACTACCTACGTATGAATTTACATTGGGTTGATATAATATGCTCTACCCTGCCGTCCTCAGTGAGCGCTGGCCTTTATTCAACGGCCAATATACTACAATGGTAGGTGTCGTTTACAAAAAAAGACAAAAGACGACGCGCACGCGAGTAATAAAGATGAATCGAAACTCGTTTGTCCATATCAGTTCAATTAATTAAGATAGTATAAGGACAAATTGTAGTGTGACTAGTCTTATGTGATCGCAGACATGATGTTGGGGCGTTTGTCACATTTCAATATTGTTAAGGGCGCTTGAGCAAGCGACGGTACGTGTTAAGGAATGGGTCAGTGCGTGTGATTATTATTGGCACCCAACAAGGGATAGTTTCTTTGACGTTGAGACTTGAGATAATGTAGACATTATTTCAAAGAAATACGAATTTCACCAAAAGAACTGCTATTACTATAGTGTCCCTGTAAATGAAATTTTGTATATTTAAAGCTAAGTGTTCATTAAGCTAACTGAAAACTTGGAAAATCTCGAAGAGACGTCAAAACCAACTGGTTTTTGAATAGACTGACGGATAAGTTTAGATGGAATACGAACAGTCCGGATTTTGAGAAGCTGGAGTTATAATCTAAAGCAAAGCTTCCATTGAATTTTCAGCAGCTCACACGAAGTTACTTGAAATACCAACGTTGAAGCCATTTGAAATATTCAAAGACTTAGCAGATTTACTTGAAACTCTACGTGAACGTAAATCCCCGAAGGCGTGCCACGTAAAACAGTCTACAATTCTACATGGTTATCTTAGAAAAACAGAACCTCAATTGTATATAAGCTTTGAGTTTATACATTTACGACATAAGAATAAACCTTAACTATGTTGATCTTAAAACGTACCTAACATTTATGTAAGGTTGCTGTCATCTTCAATCACCACGATACAAAGTAAAACAACGAATTTCCAACCCCATAGAATATACTTATTCAAAAGCAGAAAAGCCAGAATTAATAAAGAATTATATTTAGGCTCGTTTTACGATGATTCTGGACCAGATTTTAGGCTTCTTTATACGAGCTCCAAAATTCATTAAAAACCTTTTAAAGACGCTTACAATAGAGTGATCATATAAATTCAAAGAGGATTTTGCTCCAAATTGGATTTGATGTAAGCTTTTGTTGGAAGTAATGGAATTAGGATCGAAAGTATCTTTTGGACATTAATGCCCACCTTAATAAATGAAGACAATGAGGTTCAGGGTTCAGGTACCTTCATAATTCGTCCTGGAAAATTGATTGTGAAAGTTTGGCAATTAGAGGGGTAGTTTAAAGGCATACCTACCCATACACTTTCCAAAGTTACTACTTTGGGTGCTCAGTAACTTGGCTTGTGCAGTTGTGGTTCATCATCATCATCATTTCAGCCGAAAGACGTCCACTGCTGGACATAGGCCTCCCCCAACGCCACATTGACATAAGGGGGTTTTGCCATAATCGCCACGCTTGGCAGGCGGGTTGGCGATCGCAGTCCGGTTGTTCCAAAAGTACAGAGTACGCTGCTGCCCATTCTCTGGCAAGTCCCTTAGTCGCCTCTAACTTTGTTCTGTATGGTGTCGGACATAAAGAATAGCACCATCCCATATCTTCCCGTGGTTGTGGTTCATGAGATTTCAATTCCAAAGTAAGAAATGATTTATTTCCTGTAAGAGTTTCACCAAAAGATCTATTAATAACAGCTACGTAAGTGCTCCACTATCCAAAGATATCAATTTCCCTACGATAACTCACCTGAGAAAACACAGGAACAGTGTCTCTCTGTTTGTTAAAATTGATAAGTTACCACTTACAAATGTAACACTTGGGTCAATACTATCGACCAAAGATATAAATCTCCAAAAGCTTTATCCATCGCTCTAGTTTTCTACCTTAAACCAATAGCCAATAGTTACCACTGACGTAACATGTTAGAGAAAATACTAATAATATACTAGAAAATTTGGATGAAGAGGACGTGGTGCGCCAACTCCAAATAAAAGGGCACGAGCATGATGATGATGATACTAAATAATTCGTGCTGAAAAATAAATGTATACAATCCGTAAGCGTCCATACTAATAGGTTATCACTACTGCAGAGACTATTTTCTTCGTTTTCGGTCTCGGATCAAAGGCTGTGCGTAAGCGTACGAGTCTGTACACTCTGTATTGTTTCGCAACACAGACAAGAGCCAGTTTATCACGCCCAGATAACGAGAAAGCTATGCACTTGTTTACTGTAACTTATCACTGTGATATCGTTAACATGGTGTAAATAATATGTAATCGAACATTTTTATGGAGATATTATGCCAGTAAACACTAAACTAATATGTGAGACAATTTTGATAGTGATATAATCTTGATTGTTGTAGTCATTGTGACAAAGCTGTTTTAATGGTTTTACTAGTGGTGCAAATTCATTGTTACCTCAGCAATAAATTTCATAATTATTATTATTAATATAAATCATTTATTTCGAGCAACAAGACTCATAGTGTTAGTAACAATGTACTTACAAACTATGTTAGTAATACACTTACAAAAATTCCAACAAAAACAGAAACAGATTGTGACATCACTGCTGCAAGGTGACAGGCCCAGCCGAAACCTTGCAGCAGTGGTTCACAAACTCGCAGTGAAGTCTGCTCGCTAAAATAGATAGGATGCTGTTGGCGCTTAATGAAAATCCGAGAAGTATTTAAAACAAGATCTCTATTAAAGATAGGATTTAATGTGGTCCCAAAATCTTTGCCAAGCTTGACGTATCTGAGTCAATAGAAGATAGCCCGTATCCCAGCTACCTACGCGACCGTTTTTCTTTTACCCGTCCTCCTGATGCGCTGTGTAGATCCCACCTTCGGCATCATCTCAATTTCCCATCTCATAAAACTGAATTCTATTCCTACTCCTTTTCCGTTCATGCAGTACGACTATGGAACTCACTTCCGCCCAACATACGAGAATCTAAAACTTTATTTCTCTTCAAAAAGCAAGTCAAAGAACATTACCTTTCCTCTATTCTGTAATATTCTGATATATATTATAGGTATATATTTACTTTTATTTTAATTTTTATATGAGTATTTATTTGTATGTATGTTTATTTTATATAGCCTTAATGTTGTTTTAAGCTCTAATTTAATTTTTTCCTGTTTTATCTTTTCTACACACTATGTCTACATTTCTAATCCAACTTTCCAGTCGCAGGTCTGCTGGAAGAAATTTCTTTTGAAATAAGCAGTACCTTTGCGCTCTTGTATCTTAATGTATTGTTCTTTTAAGTGTTTTGTGTGTACATAAATAAATAAATAAATAAATAGCCAAACTACAAATAATACTGAAACTTGTTGAATCTAGGCCCTGAATTCACAATCAAATAAACTCAAATCGTTTACAACTTTGCTAGTAAATTTTAACGGGCGTAATTCAATTTCAGCGGCGATACGGAGGTTAAAGAATTTTTATCAACGTGTGTAACGGCAGGAATGCGAAGAAAATTGTGGAAACGGTGAATGAAGTTGTACGTTGTAAATCGAAAGTAGATAAGTGATTTATTGGTAATGCAACAGGTGGTACTGGTACTATTCGGACTGTCTTAGCAGAACAACTAACACTAACCTGCCTCAACAAACAGAAAAGTATCAAATTTTCAAGCACAGAATCTAGAAGCCTAGCAAAACCATATTTTAACAGTCTGAAGAACTAAAGATCAACCAAACTTCCGTTCGAGATTGATTATTCCGAAATCTAAACTCAGATTTCAACAGCAAGAGGTAAAACTCACCAAAGCGGAAACGAATCGTAAAGAAAATTTCTTTTCGGTCTCAAACCGCATGAATGTTCGTAATGAAAGACAAAATTGAATTTTATAGTGTAGTGTATCAATTACGATTGCAACCACAGTCCATTAAGTTCAGAGGATTCGCACGGCTGATTTTATTACCCGAATTACTTAAGCTCGGGCGAAAAAGTTGCTATGGTGATCTTGAGTATAAGTGTAACTGATGTTGGACGTCCCGTGATAGTAATCGATTTTGTAATATGTTTGGTGATAGTGTGACTTCTGCATATATTGAAAATAGTAATGTAGGCGGAGAGTTAATAATCATTTTAGATTCCTGGTATACGATACAGCGAATCAAAGGCTTCACCAAAAACCACTATTACCTAAGAACTCTCGACAGGTCAACCAACCTGGTCGCGAACCCGCCTGCCAAGCGTGGCGATTATGGCAAAACCCCCTTATGTCAATGTGGCGTTGTTGGGGGAGGCCTATGTCCAGCAGTAGACGTCTTTCGGCTGAAATGATGACTCGACAGGTCTAGTAGTAGTGACTAGTGCGTTCCTTCTGTAAAACTTTTATCATTTCACGTCATTATACATTTACTGTATCTTGTTTTAGGTATCTCATCATCCATTTACCGAATTTCATCAAATCGTTTTTCACTTAAAACGTGAGTTCTGGATTTGGTAGTTCCACAAGGTACAAAACCCAATCTTACTCCGTCGGGTCCTTTTATTTGCGGATCCAAGATCGGAAGTCGTTGGCATTTTATGATTTTACCGCTTTCCTCGTTTCAGATCATACGAGATATGTATTTTATTTGCATTCTTTCCCCCATTCTATCGTTGAACAGAGGATATTCTGTACCAGGTTTCACAGGCCTTACCTACTTATTAACTGAATTAAACTCTAATCCAATTAGCTCAGGAAAGCGTAATAAAAACAATTTCTCGCTAAAAAAATTTGCTACTTACAACGAGGTTACACTTTTAGGAAAAATATTACGTTGTATATTTTATAGATATGGCAACTCTTTAGGAAGCACGTCAGACCAATCCATCAAAATATTAGCGCACTAAACTGACAGCCTGTATTAGGATAAAGGCACACCGAACTTGTTACTATGCGTATGAAAAATGTTTTGAATATTGATGTTGCCATAGGATTGATAGAAAATGGAAAAAATGTTTGCTATTTAGTCACAGCAATAATGTTGTCATATCCGTGCTAAATAACCAGAACCATAATAAAAAACTAGGTAATTGCCCAAACAGTAAACAGCGTATAACCTTCACGTGTTTCAGGAATATTTTAGCATCTTCTACAGATGTTTTCGATGCAATAAATTGAAGAAAGATTCTTATGAGTATTTCTTTTTAGAACAAGATAACAACAAAACATTGCACCATTTCTTCCTTATCAATAAGATAAGCAAAACAGAGGTGCCTCTCAAGCGGTATCAGTCAAAATAAAAGATCTCATTCTATCAACTAAAGTAGGATTGATCATAGCATGAGTCATGCCTCAGTGTTACCGGGAAGTATCGTTTGACATTGAGCGACTACCAACCGTGGCTTTGAAAAGGCCTAATCTGGTGCGAGGTGCCTATTAAGTACCTACGGGACTGTGCTTTAATAAATAGAAAAAAAATACGTACAGAAATCAATGTTGCCAACGTTGAAATTTTATTACTAGGTCATCGCAACAATGTTCATCTTATGAGACATCGTAAATTAGCTATTTTGTTTTCTGAATACGTTGCCAAGGTCAGACTATAGTTAATCGGAAGCCAAACCTACTGGATTGAGGAAAAGGCTAGGCATGCTATTGTTTGTGAAGGAGTCGGTCGTAGAATTGTCGTTATCCTACATCCAATGGCTCTGAGCAAGGCGGAATTTAACGTCAGCATGAAAACGATGAAGTTCAAGGCAGAAGACATAACAATTACAGTATTAACATAAGTAGGTAATAACGTATGTAGTTATTTGCCGACAACCACTATAGTGAGTAACGCAAATGAATAGCTAATGACGCTAGATGATTTTCCGAGTTACGCATAAACAACGACTTTCCTTGTGTTTTACTAACAAACAACAAGACGTTTGGTATGAGATGATGAATACGTACATCCTTTAAGCCCTTTTCCCAAGCTAACCCATCCAAACCAAATGTCCAAACATAGCATACGCTCAATCAGCCCATAATTTACCAATGCGGCCAGAGGTTTCAAGTGAGAGCGCGTCATATTCCACCACGCGGGCCAATTGAGGGTCTTCGGATGTTTGGTTCCACATCAAGTGATTTTAGAAAAACCGCCTGACCTTCGCAATCCAAACCAGTGTCATCTTCCTGTTAATGCCCGTGACGACGATTGATATTCGCACGACAACCGGGACACATTCATGGTGCCCATCGAAGCACGAATAAACAATAGTGACATTAATTAATCATAACAACCGAATCTATCATTAGAAAACATTAAAATCGTCACCAGGCGCCGTTCAGTCGACGTATGGAAGCGTCGTCGACGTACATAAAGACAATGACGCTAATTTACGACGCTGAACGTTAATTGAAGTTAGTCTTTACGTCGTTTTAAATGACCTTAAGGACATATCAATGTTAGTAATTTCAATTATGTTTTGGTTTGAAATGCAAAATTTACATTATAATTTTCGTTGTATCGTCAATTGTAACTTTTTTTTGTAATATGACCATAGCTGCATTGTCCTATTGTTCGGCTGTCTGTGTTTCGCCAATTTTATTTCTGTCTGTTCTTAATGCTCTTTAAACAATTATTTCATTCTCTTCGATCACGATAACCTCAAAATGTTCAGTGAAAGTCCCATAAAATCCGTCCAGTTTATAGAGATGCGCACGCAAATTGCATAGTAAAGAAGTTATTATTTTGGAACTATATTTACCTTGCGATTACTGCCATTAGAATTTCTCCCCAACTAACATTTTCCAGAATAGAAATTAGTTCACTAAAGCTGCTTTAGTAAGCAAAAATATAGAAACACGCTGTAAAGACCGTGACCTTTTACTTTCCTTTCAACCCACAAAATGTCTAACGTTATACATGAACTGCGTAAAATACTAGACCTAGCACGCATCAGATTATATATACCAAAGATAACTATGGATAAAGAAAAGCAAAGTCGTGAATAGACAGATTAGATAGACACAACGGCTTTTAAATTAAAACGATTGTACCCAAAACTGCCATATAAAGATATATTACCGATTTATTATGCACGTTAACCGTGGGCATAAATGTTAAAAATCTCATAATTTTTTCACGACTGACAATTGGCAATGGACATTTTGCAATGCCAGTTAGAAATGTTAGCCTACAAAATGTACGAGGAAGTGGATATGACACGCAGAGTTAACAATACAGTTGCCTTTTATGTCGAAGATAATTTCGTTCGATCTCTAAGACTGAATATGATTCAGGATGAATTTCAATTAACTAATGCAATCTCTCGAAAAATGTGTTTTGTTTTTCGAGGAAATTCTTAGATTTGGGACTTACAGACAAGTTTCCAAATGGATAACCACACCGCGAATAAGATGTCTCGTTTTGTTCGCGACAAGTTCAACAAAATAAATCCGATGCCTTTGACCCAGTCGCAAGCACGACTAAGGCTTCACAATACCATGTAATCCGATTGAAATAGATTCTGTTTCGTTTTATTGGATATGTTTCCATGAGACATCACATTGTTCGAAGTACGCATCGGATTTGGAAGATCGCTCCCTAAGCTGCGAACGATGGCGAATATCTGCCATTGAATCTATTTCCGGTTTTATGTTGTTATTTTCCTGCATACAAATCCATATTATGTATACTGTTTTAAGACGTGTCCTCTTGCAAGGTTATACGCACAATTTCGCAATAATTCCATTTTGATAGCTCCTACGTTTGCTCTGTGATCCATTTGTTTTCAAATCACGTCCACTTCTTGACTTCCGAGGTCTTGCAAACTGTTGTCTTTCACTGTCCGCATGCTCGATCATATTTATTGAGGAAGCAGCCCTTTATTTCTCGATTTCTACAATGTCAAGTACGATGTACTGTAATGCGTTGTTATTCTGTACACAGTTACACACAATTATTATTGTGTTCCTGTTAACAATAACCTTCGCACGAAACGTTCTGCACATTAAAATATCAAAGAGAAAAACGTGAAAACGCAACTCATTGCGCCAGGGGCCCCTTATCTCCGGCTTACAAAGAAGAGTAGATATTTCACTTTCTTAGTTTAGATCAAGATAACAAGCAAGTAGTATGACGGATGGGCGAGCCAAGAGGCGCGTGATTACATAAACGTGAAAGTATTATGTCGACCAATTGAAAAGATCATGACTTAAATACGCATTTCACAATCGCAACACTGACTTTGATCTGGCAAGGTGTAATTGGTTACTTCAATTATAATATTGTACGTGGCCATGAGAAGCGTAGAAAAGAAAGTAATAAAGATTTGCCACCAATATTCTTGCATGATATCTATCAATATTATCAGAAGAGATTTGTTACTCAAGTGGCTTGTTGCCAGGATGACGCAAAAATATCAGACGAATCTTTCAGGATCAAAGAGATTGATATAAGGATACAGAAGTTGTAACAAACACAGATATCATGGAAACATTGACATTATACAAGACATAGTCAGTAAGATGAACATTATTTATGCTCAGTTGATTTCCTCATTACAGTACACAATAACTTTCATATATTACGTAGTTGAATTTATACCATTTAAATTAGTAAAACACAGCATGACTTTATAATTTCTTTGTTTTCATTGTTTGTACTTCTCTTTATTGTGCCTTCGGCAACATTTTGTTTCTTTCCTTTCGAATGGCAAACCACAGTATGTTAGCCTCTTTGTTTACCGGTACCCCATTTAAAATACTGAGGCTGACATTTATTTTAAGTTCATAACCCGAATCCAAAATTTTATATCGGTTGCATGGCTACATTTTATTAATTTATCCAATTTCATTATGATAATGACCTTTACGAATATATTTATTATTTCTAAATCACTACATAATTATTAATTCTCAAACTTCACTGCTATTTGTATCTATCGTAAATGATTTAATTTATCACTTATCAAAAGCAATATCTGACACTTAAAATCGAAATCACTCGCTACTCGTTCATATAGAAATGATAACTTCTACACGAATGAATTAGAAATTGAGGTCCTAATAAGTGTCACTTGTCACACTGACACTCTTCTTATATTTTAACAATACGTGACTTCAATTGCTACGAGCACGATAAACGATAATCACTTCTGTACAATACACCACTCAATAGTACTCTTGAAGAAAACATAGTACAGGCAGATGCTACAAATGTTTTCAGTACATTTCCCTCTAAGAACTTAACTGCTGTTAGAACTGAGGGAAACAAATGGGTAATGAACGCAAAACAAGCACATAGTACCACAATGTCCTCAGCGTGGAACTAATCGCGAATGCAATGGAATCTGTAACGAACACTTTAACTTATCTATATCGATATCGGTATGCGAATGTACATTGCGTGTACACATATGCAATTCAAATGGCACGTAAACAAGTGAATGTAGCAAGAGATTTTGGTGCTAGATAGACTTGATATAGTGTTTAGATAAATATGTAATGGTAATTGCAATTTGTGTGCAGACGCGTGTCTGGAAACAATTTGCATTGATTTTCGGGAGATCACATTCACCAACGAAAATTCATGTAAAAGACCTGATTGCTGATGAAGATCGTGATAGAAATGATAATTTTCATAAAAACTCGATAGTTGATACATCATCATCATAAACCTAAAAACACAATTCCCAAATCTCAATCAAGTCAAAATTGATTGATGATCTATTAATCATTTTGTAATAACACCGACGGAAGAGACGATTTAAACAACAAAGTGAACAAATCACGGAACAAAACAAAGGCGGATCCGTGCAATTATCATGTTTTTATAGACAAAATGGAATAATTAGATCAATTGTTCGTAACGAAGGAAACGGACTCAATATCGCTTGTGAAACAACCATGAATTATTCTAAAAAGGAGAATATTTAATCAGGATATGTTTGCCGATGAGGTCTATAAAAACAGAGCTTCCTCTGTTGAAAACCTGGATTCGAAATTGACTCACAATGATATGAGATTTCTTGTGACTTTGAATTCGGCTCTTTTGGCATGCCAGCCAGCCTATATCTTCGAAAACACTTGAAACTGTATCGTTTGACTGATATTTATTGAGATAAAGCGAGTCATTTCGTCTGGGTGAATTTCTTGTCTTGCTCCTGTCCGATAAATGATGATAAATTCCAAATAAAGAACTGAATGTAGGCTCCATTTCAAGTATACCATTCCAGAAGGTTGGTCGAAATTTGAAATTCAGGCAGCATTTAAAAGTTCTCTGTTACTTGACAAAAGTCTTCGAGACAAGCAAATGAAACTGATCAATGGTGCAGCACCGTAAAATATATACCCATAAAAAAGTAAACAAACAATCTGTTACTTCATAATGTCTATTATCAAACAGCCAATGACCTTGTCACAGTTTGGCCCAACACCAAGTGCCGATGACTTCTCTGGCACTTTCTACTACTTTTTATTACCCACCGGCTATCAAAACAATTCAACTGACTATCCGAAATTGGTTCTTATACATCGTTTGTTTTGTTCTTAGAAATATTGAAAGTTACAATTTCAAATCAGCATTGTATGATGTATCGGAGTTTGTGTCGATTGATGTTCAGATATCATGGTTTTATTAATAGGTTTCGTTATCGGCTGTCGTAACAGTTCATCTGTTTTCATTACTTCATGAGTTCATGACGTTATCATTCGGGTTTTCCACGAGATATTCCAGATAATCTATTTTTGATAATCTAAATAACTATCGTTGTATCGTTCTTTTTTGGTAACATTGACAGGTGGGTGTAAAATATTATTCTGACCTTGGAGGCAGCTTTCTATTTTGATTCGGTCCAGATTCCTTGTAATTGAAGGCTCTATCAGAAGTATTTACACATCCATTAAGCTATGTGTATTTTCTGTTATGGCTTTTACTACTTTCTTGCGTCTATTTACTTATCTTTAAGCGGATAGTTGGTTTAGCTGTTTATGTATAGTTAAAATACCTTCCTTATAGAAACTGTACACTGTACTTTAAGCGTTTGAGAATTCCTTTTTAAGTTGACTGGTAGCAGTAAACTTAAACACAACAGTATCGTCATCTGGTTTAATTACTTACATTATAGTGACAGATTGTATCTGTCCACGCTTAATTATATGCTATTATTGCTCAAGCATACCATGCAATTTACAATCTGTCTTCAGAGGAGGCACATAAAATGTTACATTCTGCGTCAATGCAATTTGTATCGTTCATCCTAACTACAATTTGCCGATAAACCTAATTCTATATGGCGGATTTTCAACCCACATTTTATTCTAATTCTTACCAAATGCACCTGGAAAGTTCTCAAATAAATATAGGAGCATCTAATTCAGTGGCAGATGTTTACGAAAATTAATGCGTTGGCGCACCTGCCTCTCGTTTGCAATATCAACGTTTCATTTGATGCATAGATATGTCGCGACGTGAGGTATTTGGACATATCTTCAAGCTAATTTCCCTCGCAAAGTTGGGCAGACCTCCAACTGCATTTGAGAGCATTGGCACCGATCGGCCTTGTTGGGTTAAAGATCGTATTTTCACGTGTTTGTTCACCAGAATGTTCGTATTTATTCATTCATGTGATTCAAATAACATCACTCTCATTCGTCTTTAATGTTTCGTTTTTTTACGTTGTCATACGTACGCTTATTATCAAATAAAAAAACCGGCCAAGTGCGAGTCGGACTCGCGCACAAAGGGTTCCGTACCATTATTTATAAAAACGAAAAAAAAATACTTTTTTGTATGGGTTTTTTTTTGTATGGGATTTTTTTCTGTTTTTATTATTTGTTGTTATAGCGGCAACAGAAATACATAATCTGTAGAAATTCCAACTGGCTAACTATCACGGTTCATGAGATACATCCTGGTGTCAGACGGACGGACAGCGAAGTCTCAGTAATAGGGTCCCGTTTGACCCTTTGGATATGGAACCCTAAAAATGAAATCAGGATCCCGGAGTTCCAGACATGTTTCTGCTAGACCAATTAAGCAATTTATTAAAATAGTAATACCATTTCAGATGTCCTCCTGATGACTGTTTTGTCTGTTGTTGATATTCTTAGTTCTAAATATATTCTCATGATAATTCGTCGTCCTACATTGTATTATTTCATAATTACCTCGGCGTGCCAGATAGTCGTGTGAAATGCTCGTGTTTATCTCAGGAGACAGTTATATCACAGTAATAACAAAGTCGCAATGTCTTACATGTATTTTGCTCTTATTTGATGAGCTGATAGTCGATCTTGCTTTTGTAGTATATTTTTTTTACCTGACTCTGGTTTGACCTGTTTTTAGGAATAAATCTCAGTCTTGTCGACCTTGTAAAGGGCGTTTAAAGGACTTTATTTAAAGTCAGGAGAAAGTCAACAACTATCGGCTACTTGAACTTTATTCGGTCTGCTCAAATTCTAGAATGGCTTTCTTTATATGAAAACGTTATACTGACTTTCAGCAGTAGACGTCGGTAAACTCAAATATTGAATTTAAATGTCAGTTTACTCTTGAAATTCCCCAGGGGCTTGTTTAAATGTCAATTTACCCTAGTGCCGATACCTTGCCCGATTCTACCGTGATTTCTAAGCGAATTCATTGAGAACAGCTCGATAATTATCATTTTAATTATACCTATTAATAGCATTATTATTTCTTGAAGTATATCTTCCTAGTTTTGTTGAATACTTAATAACTATTTAATCTTGACGTTACTGTTCCGTTTACATGCACATTTACCTAAATATTAATTATAATTGCTATTAGAAAATATGGGTGCGTGATTAGAAATCTTTAATAACACTTATTCAAGTTCGTTTAACAGCCTCACTTTTTAATCGATAAAAATAGTTTCAAAAACAACTTTCGTGACATTACAATAAAATATATCATTAATGTTACCTGGTATAATAAAATTCTATCTTCTGAAGACATTGATGATGATAAAAAGAACAAAATAAACGTTGCTGTAACATTCAATACAGAAATTGAAACATACAATAAGCAGACTTGTTTACCGATACACATCTTAATATATTGACGGGCTCAGCAGAATTCTCTGAACTAATTAACTGCCCAAATAATTGCCATCAGAAGCGCCGATGTCCAATAAAAACTGTTTACTTATATAAATTCGATTCTCGTTCAAGGCTGGACACTGCGAAATTAGTTTACAAAAATAGAGCTGAAATAACATCCTCGGGAATCGAAGACTTTTAGCGATACTACGCCCGTAACGTAAACATCGTAGGAGTTAGCAATGTTGCCAAAACCAAGGACTGACATTACGTCTAGAAAATAATCCAGACGCTGTCTATCCAAATAGGCTGATCGTTTCTTTATTTGTATTGAAGCAATAAAGTTGTTTCAAGAAGTGTTTGAAGTGAAAAAATTGGAATAGGCTGCTTTACGTCTAGCGGCCTAATATATTTTTTTGGGAAAATTCATTGGAATAATATAAATACTAAAATTAGGTATGTACTTATATTTAAATATTTACCGCGAAGAGGAAAGCTATTAATTTAAATATGAAGAGGAAAGCTATGATCAAAGCCGAAAAGGTGTAGATAATGATGATGTGAATTGTATGACAGTCGAGTAAAATAGTAACACAGGTAAACGAAAATATTTTGACGCTAAATCAAAATATTAACGTCAATTATTAGCGTCGAAATATTATCTTTCAGATAACACAGTAAGTAGAGGAAAACATAACCCAGTATTAGGTAATGCAAAAACGCTGTGATATCGAAATACAAAACGTAGGTCGAAGCTAATTTATTGTTAATTATTATTTAATTAACAATAAAACAATCCTCAAAGCCATAACAAACCTTCCTAAATTTCCATTCCAGCGTGTGGAGTTCAAATGGAAATTTCTTCTATACAGTGTATTATTTTAAAGATCTAGATAATGCTATTGCTAGATGCTATTACTTCACCCAGTTAGTTTTGTTAGACATTTGGGACGTACCATCTCATTTCTTGAGAAAAATCACACGGATCGTTAAAACATTTCGTTAATCTACATTAAATATTCTTCGGTAATACTTATGAGAAAACTGCTTATAATGCACTGAAATTGTGTTGTACAATTTCTTTGTTAGCATTTATCTTGTGCCCTCGTAGAGAAAAGATCTTAGCAGAGCAAATTACTATTATATTTGATTTGTCGCCATAGTTATATCTAGCTATGTTGACATGCTATAAATTGCTAGTGTTATCTTCTCTCAAATATTTTAAATATGCAGTGACAGCAAATAAACCGTTGTTCATGATCTAATTTCTAAGGACGTGATCTAATTCTTTATGTGTCATGTCACGGTTATCGTTTCTACATAACATAACCGCCATTCCTGATAAAAGTATTACATCACTTTAATAAAATTCCCTGCTACCAATACGTATCGATTTGAATGTTTCCTCCTTTTCCTTTCCTTGTGTAAATATTGCGGAAGAACTGAATTCTTTCAACTCACGACATCTAACGAATTTGTAATTTTCTCTCCTAAACAAGCAAACATAGAAAATTGTTACTCCACGTAAGTCCAACAGTTGCATATCCTGACGTAACAAGCAATCTCGAATTTCATCGCGTATCAATGTTAATCCTCTCCGAGGTACTTTAATGAAATGCTCTATTGATCGTCTCTTACAAGAAAAAGCATTGCTGAGATTCAATTACTCTGTAATTGCGTGTGTTGAAAGTAAAATCGCATTTGTCGATACGAAGAGCATTATTAACTTTCCTGTGAAGACGAACTTAGTGTTTTTTTTATAAATGATCATTTGTATGTACTTCCTAGTTGGTAAGTGACTCGCTAGAATAGTATCTGTCTTTAAAGAAAAAAGTTCTTTGGACTGCCTCCAATTTTGTGCAGCTTTGTCTTGTAACATAAATTGTATTGGCGTTCTCTAGGATGATAGTGAACCGCAAAGTAGGTTCATTGCAGTAGATTGTTTGTAAACAATCGGTGAATCACGTAACTTCAGCGGTAATCAGTTTCGTGTTACATCTTCAGTCTCAGATTACCACCAGAGGTCGATTGCTTAACGATTGCTGATTAACCTATTACATATAAATTATGTGGGCATAATAAAGTAAACAAACGCTCTTCCTACTGTTGGGGCGTAAATTAAGTATTTTCTGACCAATTCTTGTAAGCGATTTATCAATCCTACTCGATCTTCCCACATACCTTCACGAATAACGATGGAAATAGTTACAACAGTTTCCGAAGTATTCTTTCGTCAAGTAGGCGAATGAAGTTGCATCAACAGCACCTTGCCAGCATTGCCCACGTACTGTCCCAGTTCGTGGCACTTCGGAATACTTCGGACCTCGCCACGATTGGCCCTTCGTGGAGTTTTTGCTTCAATTGCAAAAAGGATCGAGCCATCGAGTGGTACTTTTTATTCATAGGTCAGGTGCTATTGTTCTATAGAGTTATTGTTCTGGACTAAAAAAGTCATTTGAGACGAACGTTGTTTTGCGAATGTTGTTCAAACAACTTTGCTATTGACTTTTGCGCTAACCGGGAGTGCAAAAGCCCGATATTGCTTTGTTTGCCGAGTATTCATTTTCTTTTCTTTTTCAGGTAAGTCCTGCTACTGCGGCGTTGTGACGTGTCAGTGAGTGAACATTTCTTTCGAAACTAAAACTATGTGACATTCATTTCAATGCGTTTAAAATTTTGTAAACCATTAAACTACTTCTTTATCCACGTTAACTTAGTTCTATAAACTAAACACTTTCCGCAATTGCTCAAATCTTATAAATACCCAATTAGGATTGCAAACCGCACATTTTTCTCTTGCACTGTCACGCTCCCATAACCATAACAAATGGCTTTACGCATTCCAGTAAGACAAAACTTGATATCTAATTATAACCGTCCATTAACAGGCGAAGGACAGGAGTCCTGGACACGGATGCACTGACGCATCAGCCCGATCCGTTCCACTTCACACGCTTGGTTATGTGGCACCGTATTTATAACAGAAGCCCTCCGGTATTTAGACTACGTGTGATATTCAGTTGGCACTTGGTCCTATTTATTTTGGTATACGCATCTCTAAATGTTCTAGCGGATTTCGCACTGGAAATTGATACTGCAATTCGTGTGCAATTTCTTGATTCTTGTGTTTGTCACTCATTGGACAGTAATTCATTGTTGTAGCGTTATTTCTAGTTCATTCATAGTTGGATTGAATGAAAGTCTGTATATAGATCCTTCGTGTTGACAAAATGACGCTTAGTATGGAAATGTATTACTTTAGTATGTTCAACGTTAAAACCTGCTTAAAAGCAAATTAAGGGATCAAAAAAGTTTTGTTTGTCGAGTCCTCGTATACAAACTAGTGTTATTAAGCCTTTCAGTGTGACGTTTAAAATCAGTCGTTTTCATAGCGTAATCCACTTCGCTGATTATAATTAGTTTTCCTTCGTCCGACCTAACGTTTACCCGGTAAACGAACGAGCCTTTGTACGAGTCTTTACTTTTTATTAAAATATTGATCTTTTGTAATTATAAAAAAGGCTTACTTGATATTGTCGCCTTATTGAGGGCCAATAATAGGACTTTATCATGTAGGAGGTGTATGAGAAGAATAAAAGAATCCACTAACATAACACTAGGAAGCGGTCGCGGTGACGCTTGCTATTTTGGGGATTGTAAATAACTTTATAAGAATAAATGATATTTGATTGATTGATTCCACATATTTATAGACCATTTGATAACTGGTTTCCTTAAAGCATGCGGACGTTAGATGGCAGTCGTTTTACGTAAACCCAGATATCCGCTATAACTATCACGAATGAAGAAACTATCAGTGCGACTGGTTGTAAACTCACAATTGACGTATCTAGCTACTGAGACAACCATAAAATAACGAACATTCTATATTGATGCCGATGAGAACGTTGTTAAACATGTAATAGCAAAGGAAATTATGGACTTCTTCCGACAGATGACGATGATATAATAGTACCAAACGCAAAGAATGCTAACACAATGATAACTCAAAAAAATATTGTAATGTCGCGGAACAGTCAATCTCTGAAATTGTGAATCATGATATCTCCCACGGCGAGATACAAACAAGCTATTGATTTAGACTCATTACATAAACAAAAAAGTTTCGTTTTTACCTAAGAATAGTTATGTAATAAATCAATCAATGCATCTGTAGCAAAAGGCTCAGGCAATATCAATAATACTACACTACAAGAGAACATTCTCCAATAGTCAATACAGAGATTGTTTGTGGGCATTGTATACAATCCGACGGGGGTCTCAACAAACAACATGATAATATTTACAATAGGAAACCGTCTACTTGGAAACAACTGACGTTATGTTTGAAGACTTAATATTGGATGATTTGAAGAGTTATAAAACTATGATGTCATCGATTTCTTCGATAATCATTCGCTTGTTTCGAGTATCACTGTTTCATCTGTTAAGTAAAGGAACGGGTATGCACCGTGCTTTCCAGTTTTATCATCGGAAACACTTATTTGCTTTTCTTCGGCGCCGGCTACAGTTGAAGTTGCATTAAAAATCAAATAAATCTTTTTAGGGTTCCGTACCCAAAGGGTCAAACGGGACCCTATTACTGAGACTTCGCTGTCCGTTCGTCCGTCCGTCCGTCTGTCACCAGGCTGTATCTCATGAACGGTGATAGTTAGCCAGTTGAAATTTCTACAGATTGTGTATTTTTGTTGATGCTATAACAACAAATACTAAAAACAGAATAAAATAAATATTTAAGGGGGGCTCCCATACAAAAAAGTGTTTTTTTTTATAAATAATGGTACGGAACCTTTCGTGCGCGAGTCCGACTCGCACTTGGCTCTTTTTTTCTTTATCGTGTGGTTAGTGCCTAACTTGGTGTTAGAATAATGTACATTAGAATTAGGCTTCTGATTCTAGATCGCGTTTACTTAATAAGATTTCAACTAAGTATTTAGCTCAAGTTTTTATAAAACGTACATAAAATTAATCCAAATCTAAGTCAATACATTCACGCCCACTTAAACAAAAATGTATGTAACTGTTTTATTTTAACCAGACATCATTTAAAAACATCTTAAGAATCCCCTGTCATCTATTTGTCATTGTTAACCCACTTTCGAAAATGTACTTTTAGACCCAGCTGACATGCTTAATGATTCAAAATGTCATGACAACTTTTCGTGACTATATTGTTGCCAAAAATTGTGTTTAGATCATTAAGGTCTGCTTGTTCGCTTTCTATGTTGTCTTGGAATTCTCTCATGAGAAACTGATTTCTGTTCCCATAGTGTATCTCCGTTTTAATCAAGCGCACTTCATTTTGATTACTTCGTCATGAGACAGATGTAAAGTTATGCACAAAGGGCACATATTTGGTCCCTGTCTCGCCCACGTCGTCCATCCGAATGTAGTTAAAAACATTGCAATGTTCAACAATGTTTTATACATCCCAATTTATGTTTAAAACTCATTATGCGGAAATACTTTCGGGTTATAGCAGTGTGATAGTGTTCATCCATGTACGGCGTTCGTTCAGCATCGAGAATGTTTGTAGGCGCTTAAGGCTGGCCCACTTCTGATTCCACATGTTTCGCCAAATTCGATGCGACATTGATACTTTCAGCACCCACACATCTTGCCATCTGTTCTGGACACAAGCTTGCGAGTAAATCGACGTTTATCTTGAAACGGTCGGCCTTGGTACAGATTCCGGGACAGTTAGTGTTACCGCATGTTCTCTATTAAACTGTCGTGCTACCGTTTCTACTGAAATTAGCCGCGGATGTGCGCGACTCGATGCAACTAACGGACGGTGCATTTGTGTCGTTTGGACGATTGCGCTTTGCGTTTCTCGGCGCGACGCGTTAACTCGACGCGTCATAAATAACTCGACTGATTGTCGTTACGCATCATTAAACTGTAATTCAGAACGCTAACACTTTTTTAACATTGAAAGTAACCCGGCATTGCTTGCATTGACTACTTAACGCGAAATTATGTAAGTATTCTGGTCTTCAGCTGAAATTTGGTCATCCATTTCAGCTTTAGCGTCAGAGGCAGCTATGACATTCATATTATGGGTAATTTGTATATTTCTCAAAGAACTATTTGCTTTATACTAGATATTCCATTTTGATCCTCACCACTCCATCGCGATTGAATGAATTATGGGTTGTAAAGTTCTGTAGTTCAGAATAAACATAAAAGTAAGTTATTTTCACAGCTACCACTTTGTAAATTGCTTTCATATTCAATAAAGTTTTTATAGGATACTTTAGTTCGTGAAAACCTTATCATAGAGTCATTTGGATATTCTATCGTTCTTAATACAGTCAACAGATCGGGAACCAAGTTAAAAATAACACCTGTAATTTCGTGCTGAATGAAATCCGTAATAAAATTGTGGTTTTCTTCTCATTGTGCAGTACAAATCCATCCGCTTCTTTGCGCTCCATCCATCCATAGATTTCAACTTAAAATAGAAACTTCTAATTTTTACTGGTATTTTAACTACCACAACATCATGTTTTACGCAACCGGAAAAATGTTAAACCATGTCTCTGTCGAGTGTATCGGTATTAGAGCCTATAATTTCACTTCTCACATTTTACGTTTAACGCCATCAATATTTCACCGAGTCACATTTGATAGCTGCATCTCTTTCTCGCCTCCTCGATTGCCTTAGGTTAAAAGAGATGGCGAAAATATAGCGGTTGCTCGAATAGTCTGAATTCCGACTGTCACATATGAACTTTACATAATAGTTTTAACGTTTTGTTGAACCTTAGAATTGGTGTTTACATGTGAAACAGGAAACTTATACGTCTGTCCATATAAATTAGAACTGTCTGTCTTCGATGCTCTATTAAAATATGTATGAATAATGTACTAAGATGTCATTAAAGAAGATATTCGTTGTATAGCACTCGATTTGTTTAAATCAATCTTAACATCGAGGCTTATAGCACTTGTTCTGAATAAACAACAAACACAAATCTGTCTTAAAGCCTAGTTTGTACGTTTAGAACTCGTGAGAGGAAATACTTGACGAGAATTACGTAGAACCCAACTAATCTGTACTAAGCCAAGTCAATACAACATTCGTTTTTTTTTCGTCCGACTATTCGTAGATACGCTACAATACCAAATAGCCAAAAATTCGTTGGGATGACGATATTGTTTAAGTCGCGGGATGACACCTGAATGAGGGACGCATGGAACTGGGAAGTATGGCAGAAGAAAGGAGAGGTGACCAAATAGAATTTCTTAAAGAACTTTGCATAGTAATACACTTTTATCAGATACTTTTAAAGAAAAATGGAGATGATGACATGGAAACTTTCCTACCAAAGAAACCTCTTCTTCATCTCCACAAACGCAACCGCGAGCTCGCCTAGTTTTCAGCCGCAGTTTCGCAGCAAGACGAATGGATTACGTACCACGCGCACATGCTTCCCTCTTAAAGACGGAATGCGTGTCTATTGACAGCGGGTCGCGTGCCACCTGAATGGTGATTGTACAACGGGATCTGAATGAGAACGATTCTCCAGTACGATTTATTTTACCTCGTTCGCACTAAAAATGTTTTGTTTCCTGAATGAAGATTGTTGGGTATTAACAGAGACAGTTACCTCACAAATTGATGTCCAAGAGATTGTCTTGGGTTACGGTTCTGATTTCGTTTGGGCTTCTGGGTTAGGCAGAAGACTTGTGACCAGCCCAATTCCGGAATTTGGGAATATTCGTCATTGAAACTCCCAGAAAAGTACTCGCCGCACTTAGGGTTACTTTAGTTACAGAATTCTTTCTCAGCGACTTGCATGCAGCTTCTAGTCTTCCAATGATTCATACGATAGCTAGCATTGCTCGGTAGACAGGCGCCAGAATAATAGTTTCATTATTTATCAAGAGAACGTGTTGAGTGATGAAGTAGATCTTAAGCTTATATCAGTAATGACTATTAAGATTAAACATGTCACGACACACCCCAATGCGGCTGGCGCAACATTTAGAAACACTATCGATGCAATAAACTCACAAGGCAATATATTTATATATATCTTTCTCTTTTATGTAACGGTGCACGAGACTTGCATAACGAGGTGCATCGAGATATCGCCCCATTAAAGCTTCACTTCAATTATGTATCGAATTATCTTTTGCATATTTTGTTCCTATGACTCCACATTAGGGTCAAAACTGTCGATCAAAAAAGTCGGAAGCTCAACTGTTATTGATGAACTGGCTTCTACATCACTATAGCCCCTATGGCATTTTAAGGCGCCGTCTATTTGGAGTCATAAACGAATAGTCGAAATTCCACTGTCATTAATGGACAAAATAATCTCGGTCCGAATCATTACCTATCCACCGACGACCAAGTCTTTGAGCACTTATCTCTAAAATCCAAACATTCCACACAATTATCGGCCCTCAATCAACCACTGCTTACCCCAAATACTATAACTGTGATGAAACCTCGATGATCAAGTTAATTAAGTCTTCGATCACGAACCACAAATTCAAGCGTTGTGTCGAATGTGAGATTTCTAGGTCACACTAAAGCAGCATTGCAAATTTTTAAATACCATTTTGTAGGATAAAGAACGTATGCTATGTGTGCCGTTTACTTCTCCTACGGCCTTCGGTAGAGAGGTTTCGAAATACGTATTGGAAAGAAAATTTTGGAGATTCGGCACGATTTCAATAACAGTATAGGAAATGGTAACGGTTACCTGTAATGATGGCTATCGCTCTTTAGATGTATTGTCTTCAGACAAGGAGGATATACGTCGTTTGCCTGCTGGAACACTAAGATTTGTTTATTATGACGTTTGATAAAACTTCCAACATCAGTATCTCTAAAGATTTGCAAAGATCAATTCTAGCTCTGAAAATCCCATAGGCTCTAGTAAACCTAAAATCTATTTAATATTTTAGCAGCTATCGAAGATTAAAAACAATATGAAGAATAGACAGTAGCTGATGGGTGCCTATGAAAGCATTTGGCACAAAAACAAAGGTACGCAACAAAACGCACACGATCCCTCCTCGTTTAGCACGGTGCATAAAAACTGCATTCACGACGCACGGCGCTAAGCCGACCAACATTATTTTTAGCTGGCCACAAATAGAAGTGTGTCGCGCCCAACGCATTCGAATCGCCTTTATAATCGGCGGAAGGGTACCACTCGAAATAAAAAGCGGGAAGAGATTCTATTTCGGCGATGTTGACCAGTTTGATATATGAAGTCCAGTTCGTAGGAGACCTTTTATGGTTTTCTTTTTAGACATTTTTCTTTTGACTCGAAATTGTGATGTAAATCTATAATACGAGCAAGAAATTTGTAACTTTACCAATTTCTCGGACACTAGCCGTCTCTTTTAATTTTATAACGTAAGGAGAGTCGGTAACTCGTGTCACCAATTATTATTAAGTTCAGTGTAAACATCTTCCTGATGGCCTTAAACGTTGCCTTTCATTTAACATCAAAATATTGAAACAAAGTGTTACAATGTCCTTGTTAAGTATTTTGTCAACGGCTCTTTTATCATTTCGTCATTCTTTTAAATATTGACATTTGATATTAAGATAATATAATCAGCGGCTTGGAGAAATGTTGCCAAATATTTATACAAAATATTCAAATTCTTTTGATTTCCTGCAGAGATATCACTATCCATAACATAAATATTAAATTTATTGTATTGACTTACTTATGGAATGTTTTAGCTACTGTGCAGCTGATAGACGAACTTCTTTCTACCTTTTTATTTCGTTTACCTTCTTTGGTACTTCTGGAAAATCGTCAAGTTTAATAAAGAAACACCATTTTACCAAGAACTCAGCAATTTCAGTCAAAATATTACCACAAATCCCTACAACATTACCAGGATTTCCAAGATTAATCTCATGGGGTTGAAGTCATTTCTCACCGTGGCACCTTGGTGTAGTTTTGAAAAATGCGCTCTCTCGCAATTTGCGAGGGGGAAGCTTATCGTACATCGACCGTCCGTTACCCGTTTGGAACACCGACGGTATTGGTGTCCGATGCGGAAGGCAGCGTAGTAAACCCAACTTCCAAACGTAGCTTTGCTTATGGACTTTTCCTGTTATTCAATGCTATTAATGATTTGTGCATCGATAACGTTCCTAGAACGTGGTTCGAATTTTTCGCTTAGAACGAAATGGCATTTTGGAACTGATTTAAGTGTTTGTAAAGCGTTGCTTTGTGTTTTCTTACAAATATTTCTTCCATTTCCAAAAAGTTAGCAACGTAAGTTTGCCTGGAACTAACCTTCGCTATTTGCCGGAAATTAATAATGAGTTCTTGTAATTCTGCTTGAAGTATGTTCTTGGGGTGATCATTGTTCTATTCTAGAATTCTGATATAATATTTTTATTTTAACCTCTTATGCAAAGATGCAGCGAATATCCGATTTCAAACGAATTTATGAGCTTGATGCAGTTTATTTAATTCAATAGCATTGAACTATATTCTTTGATCTAAGTCCAATCGATTCGTGTTTCTATGCTGTTATCACAAGGTTACTTACTTAAAATGTTAGTTACTTTATGTTTCTCATGCATGCAAATTTGTAAACTCTAATAAAAACTGATTCTCCAAGGTTAAGTTAATTTTAGCAAAAATATTCTTGCATTGTGTATTCGTTTAAATGAAAATAGAAATAAAATTGTTTACTGCAATTAAGACTCAGCCAAAATAAGACAAAGCTGGACATACCAAAATTCATTTGCACCCCATTTAAATAATTCACGATGCGTAACCTCGCTTCTCATCATAGCCGCCGCCGCCGGTTCACAAACTTCCAGTTATTCTAAGTTTAGACTTGTAAAAAGTGCACGTATGTAAATAGTTTCCATAGGAACCTATCAGTCCGGTAATATATGGTAACGATCCAGGCGTGCAAATCTGGAGTCCATCTTCCCCCATATATGGAGCAGACATACGCAACGAACGTGCATAAGCGCCTTCAAGACCACCACTTATTATATCTTTCTGTTCGTGTTAAAACTATGACTCACATAAATTTTTCGAGAAATCTCTGCAGAACTGCAATAAATCTGCCAGTAGCACTAAAACGAAAACGTCAAAGAAAACTTGTTAGTCAAAAGTGTCAATGGCGCACTTCTGAAAAAACCTATAAGAAGTATCAAGATAACACTATCGTGCAACTGCCGTCGAAACACAACTATAAAAATTCAACGATAAGTGTAAAAGCTAACGAAAACAATGGCTGTGCGCCGATAGACGCAAAGTATCTGTCAAGACGTCCGTCACGACCGCGCATTTCAAACATCCGAAACGTGTCTACCCATAGCCGTGAGCTGAATTACTTCGCATTGTTCCCAAAATATACTTCCATTTTCGTAAAAAGTTTGCTATCCTAATCATAAAATGAAAATCTAACCGCCCGAGGCATTCGCAACACGGGAACCTCAATTACTTAATCAGACGGATTCTATTAAAACTTCGCGAATCCATTTGCTTCGATCAATAAAACAATCTAAACATTCTTGAACAACCTTCACTCGTTTGCTAAACATATTCTCATAATGTCGATCTATGCGTGAATAATTTTCACATGCAATTGAATGTTGTTAACAAACAATTTCAAAACAAATCTTCTAGCAACATGTCCAATTTGAAAGGACTCTTCAAATTGCAGCTGTAAATCCGTGCTTGATACTCGACCGTGCGAAACACAAGATAGGATCGCCATTGTCCATATTTGTGCAGGGCACGGCCAGTTTGGGGTCAAAGTGAACCCTTATTATCTACGGCACTAGCTTGTTGCTTTTCAAGCGATCGCAATTATGGAAATTTTCTCTGGAAACGTGGCCGGATTAAATATGCTTTTGGACGCTCTCGTAGTAGAGAGTGGGAAACGTTCCGAGACTCGTTACATTAAGTTGGCAAGTTGAGTGCCAATTGCAGTTCTTTATGCTACATTGTTGTGCCTCCGGACCGATGGTCGTTAAGTTTATTACGTATGTAAACTCTGTTTTACATAACGTTTTTCAAGGAAATTAAGCTTCATGCTGTACCGACATTATGTATTCTGTTGCAGCTTAAGCTTTTTGTAGCAATAACATTTTCATACTTGCTGTGATTGTACGGGCACTGTGCCAACCGATATTAGAATTGAATTTTTCATTTGTTTCTATCTAGCACATGCCCGGGATGTTGATCAGCTGATGCACTCCATTTAATCCCCAATCAACAGTGTTATTTAAATTAGCTTAAAATCGGGTTAAGTGTTCCAATAAATCTTGACTCAAACAAACCAGTTCTATCTGTAATTGTTCAGATATTCGGAACAGCGGAATCTAACTGGAGCACAGCATATGTATTTATTGGCTCCAAATCTCAATGCCTCCATTACAATATGCAATAGCATTATGAAGTTTATTGGAACATGTCCAAGTCGTTGTTGCAGAAATTGTTTACGCCACAAAAAACTTTGTGATTTTGACAGTCGGCTTAGATGAGAGAAAATGTTTGGAACTCACTCAATCATATTTTATGAGAACGGATGCGAAAAGTTTGAACTCAGAGAATGGTTTTTGTGGTAAACAATGTAAACTAGTTTGTGACTTTGTGTCCTCAATTCAAGAAAACAGATCTGGAATAAATAAAACGATAATGGATTACAAAAAAAAATGTTGATGGAAAGTACGGTAGTCTAGTAAAAAATAGGGTAAACATGTTGTTAAATGCTTGGTCACGCTCTATGTCCTTACAAAACGAGCCAAGAAGCGTGTTACCTTCCTTTAAAACGAGTAATATTTCGTTATAAGGTGATAACATAGCTTCTCTCATCGCGGTACTAAAAATGAAGTATCGTTTTCATCGGTTGCGAAAGATCAATATGACCACCGGTGTCGTCGCATCGTAAATCGCCGAGACGTTTAGCACAGCTCCCATTAAATTGTGACCGATCAAATGTTTTACTTTACCCTTCACCAATTTATTATGTGAGCCTATTAAACCTTTGTTTTTATGTCCAGTCTGTTTTCTTTCTTTCTTCCAAACACAAAATGGCGTCATATAGTCCAGTACTTCACCTAGTTTTGATATTCATATTTTCTTCAAGTTACTTCATTTCGGATAAATTTTATTCCTAAATAAAATTTCGAATAACAATCTTTTTTATTCGATGTTTATCGAAGACGACTTACCGGATTCTTTGTAATTGCGTAACCAAAATCAAATGAATTCGCATTCCTTACATCGACGTTTTTATCTGAAGTGAACAAGTATAAAAGAAGTTTCAATTTACAATGAACCTGGTGCTTGCGACAAGTTAGGTGTAAAAATACCAAACCCTTTTTAGGTGTTGGAATGCGTAAACACTGCTAAGAAACTATTGTTTACCTTGCCAGTATGTATACAGTACGATGTATAGTTATGCTACTCCAGTTCTGATTTCATATATGGTCAGAGTGATCGCTTTGTAGAAATTCTTTTGAAGAGCAATGGTTTGGCTTTCTTGGAAGCCTTCCTTTTCTGACCTTGTTGTTGTATGCTAGTTCTCTTATTGTTACCTGTCTGGAGTTATTGGTTGGATAGTCTATATTCCTTTGTCATCATCACAAAACCCTGTTGTTTTAGTGGAAGGTGATCTCCGTTCTATGTCAACTATTCTTACCCGTCTCACGTTGCGTAAAATGAAATTCCTCCTCAATAATATGAATAATTAACTCCACTACATTATATTGTCCTTGTACAATATCACTACATTTTACAACTTCGTCCTCTGTATCGTCGCACTATTTTATTGTGCGATAAGCTTATTTTTAGTCGCCTATATGTCATTTAGTTTGACGTCGTGCATTGCGGATTTTTATCTTATCGTTCTACGCAAACATTGGCTTAATGTCGCGCTCTGTACCGACTGCATTGCTGTTGAAAAGACGCCGACGAGCAAACACACGGTATTTTGATTTAGTGTACCGGTTTTTACTTTCTGTGTTTACTTGTGAGCTGGGCTTTTAGAATTATTCTCTTGGTATTTTTTCTTTTTTGAGAACCAGATGCTTTTATCAATTACTTGTTGAATATTGTTAGTACGACTTGTTTTGACTGCAACTTGCCAACAATGTAATAATGTCTATTCTCTAGTTCAAATCTTGGGTACAGAAATGAATTAAATTATAAGTTTCAATAAAGCCCATAACCGCAACAAAAATTATTTATTATTATTTAAATTTATTATACATCCTGTGCAATTTTCACATCATCACTATTTGTAGCCATAAAAAATATTATGGTCTTGTTCAGAAAACGGTTATTACTTGTAACACCTCCCGAACTGACGCCCCGATCCCGTTTCCCATCGCTTCAATATCACTGGCATAATAACTTTATTTTTATAACCGGCTGTACGCACATGCCTTTGCCTTTACTTTTCTTCTTTTTCATTGCATGTTTTACTTGCGCGATGCAACGGGCGTGTTCCACGAAGAATTTTCAACATTCTTGCGTGCCAGGATTACGTGTTATCTTCAAGTCATGTAATAAAGACGAGATTAAGTATTTTTTGTTCTTTTTTCGAAAATTGTGGGCGATATTGAAGCACCGTCTGAATACTTATACAGATTTTCTTACTTGTTGCAAAACAAAATAGAATTTGCATAGGAATTTCTTTAACATTGACGTCTTTGTTTAATTAGATGCGCAAATATCACGTGCAATCTCTTGCTTTAGCAGTGACATTTAAGACTATTGAGAAATGCTCATTACAATTGATTGAACCGTTTATAAGCACCCATTATATTAAGTATCATTACCTACTTATGCACTAGGTATTGCAATAGTCAACGTTCTCACATATGTATGTATGTCTCAACTCAACCTTTGTCGCTGACTCTTTGATATATTAACGTTTCACTGTACAGACGTACCGTATGGTTACGTTAGTGGTTCTTAGTTTAAACAATCTCTGGTAAGCTTGCTTATCCCAAAATCTGCACTTCCCAATCTCATAACTGCAGGCTTGGGTGCATCTACACCTGTTGAGCTCAAAGCAAACTTACATTCAAATTGGCCGGACTTTTGCTTTGAGATTAATGCAACCATTTTCAAATCCGCTCCTATTTATTTCTATATTTCAGTAAGTAAGCTGTTCTTTTCTTTAAAACCAACCACTTCCAAGTATTGCTGCACTTTTGCTTTCGTCGAATTAGAAAAGTCTTCAATCTCACTCAAAACGCTAGTTTATCCCGTCAAAGTTGTTACTCGTAAAGCGTCATCATCAGTTCGTTAGCGAGGCTGTGTCAAGTGTCCCAACGAGACCACTGACGGATAACCACTCAAATCGACGTTATTCCTATTAAAAATCCACAGAACTGTCACCCTTATTTCTGGCGATTCAAAGCTGACAATTCGTTGCATGTTTCGTTGGATTAAGGGACTGCTGCTGACAGTGTCAGAGTCAATACGAGTGGGTGTCGAGTACTGTTAGTAGGTGCCACTCGGGATGAAAAAAAACTGTTTATGCTTCTTATTAGACAGGTATTTGCTTTGGTTTATGGTACCGTGGGAGTGAAAATGTGGGGCTATCAATACAATATTTTATAGCTTTGCGATCTTTTTGATGATGGGTTTTATTACGGAATCACTGGATGGTCAGTATGCGTAAGGGTGAGGGATGGGAAGATATTCCTTTTTTATCGGTTTTTCAGGATGGTGAAGTTAATAAAGTAATTGAATTCTTCGTCTTTTCGGATCGTTGGTCAATATGTTCTTTTATTTAATGAGTTGGGCTCAGTAGGTGGCTACGTTAGCCGCGGAATGACAATTATTAGACGAAGTAAAAACTACAATGGCACAATAACAGGTTTACAAAAATGCACATAGTAGAGAATTATTACTAGCAGAAGATTTTAAATCGAACACAATCAGTAGTTCCTAAAATAAATTGTAATTAAATAAAGCTTTATACGTTTTTCTGGAATGTCAACAGACACTTCCAATTTAAATTTTTAATATAATTTATGAGATTCCCTCGATTTTCCTCTTGAAACTACTAGCGTCGCATCCCTCAGGCGTTTTACGGATCCGGAAATAGAATCTGCTTTCCTCCGAGTTTTCCGTCTGTGACTGCTACGTCGCTTCGCTTACAACTGCATTTCCTTATGCCAAGCCAATCTTGAAGTTAGTCGGCTTTTGCGTTTAATACTAAGTTCAAATAAACTTGCGACCCACGGATGCCCCTCAAGTTAATGGGGAAAATATACAAGTCTGTGATACGACCTGTCGTACTGTATGGATCGGAATGCTGGCCAGTGAAGAAGACAGATGAAAAAAGATTGCATGCAGCAGAGATGAGAATGTTGAGATGGATGTGTGGGGGGTGACTAAAATGGATAAAGTTAGAAATGAGTATATAAGAGGAAGTTTGAAAGTGGCGCCTGTTACAGAAAAGATGAAAGCGAGTCGTCTGTCTTGGTATGGACTAGTGGTGAGGAGGAATGGAATACATGTGATTAAAAGAGTCATGAATGTGGATGGATGGAGAGGGAGAGGAAGACCAAAGAAAAGATGGATTGATTGTCTGAAGAATGATATGAACGAAAAAGGAGTAAAACGAATGACAGAGGAGAATGGAGGAAAGAGACGTGTTGCCCCGACCCCAAATAAAATGGGACAAGGGCAGGAAGATGATGACTAAGTTCAAATAATCTATTTTACTTGTATGCCCAAAATAGTTAGGCAAATATTCATAATAACCCGACATTCGAGTCCATCGGCACGATGATTACGCAACGGGAACCCTATGCATAAGCACCCAGATTAAAGTTAACTTTATGGCATGCCTATGGGTTCGGGGCTGTCCAAAATAGTTATGTTTTTTTTTTTTATTCTGATACTTTGACTTAAATTTGGCGTCGCTCGTCTGGTCCTGGGCATGAGTACAAGTTATCTATAGTTACGTATAACGATGACTCGGAGGCGGGTTGTGGACATACGAACGAATTATTGTTCGACCCGTATGCTGGGTGCTTAGCACTGAAAGTGTTAAAAGGCAGTTTCAGAATACTAGCCGTCATCATCATCACATCAGCCTATAATGTTACCACTGTAATCCAACACGCGCCTTCGAATTTTTAGTTCTAGGACATGCCGGTTTCCTCACGATGTTTTCCTTCACCGTTTTTGAGGGCAGCGGTGATGAAATAATTTACACAAAGTAATGCGCCTGGCTGGGTTCGAACCCACAGCTTACTGCTCGTAAGTCGGGGCTGCCACCACTGGACCACCGCTGCTCTCTGATATTGAGTGCAGTGGTATTAAGTTAATCTGGCAGACACAAACTCATAATAGGCTTCTTTCTTATTTCTTTGGGTTATCTTCTTCGCTTCAATAGAACGGCCGCGTTTAATTTACAAAAATATTTTACGTCCGTCACATCACTATCTCGGGTCCAGCTGAAAATCAGCGTCGGCGTCGGGCACTAGCTGCTTGGCAATTTGCTGAACTGGGCCCCTTTGGCGCAGTTGGAAACACACAATTAATATTTTTTTTCTATCTCTGTATATTTTTTTATTTTGTGTTGTGTATACTTGAGGCATGTCACAAATAAATATTTTTTCTTTCTTTTACGATTAATTGCGTAAGCTGGTTACCAAGTCATAGTTTCAATAATGAAATTTTCACCTAGTTATAAAGTATGCAGCATTTACATTATTTCCTACTTTGCGCTTGGGTATTGGGCTGCAATTGGTTTAGATGTGAATTGTAAGGCCAATGTACAGCCTGATTCTAATGTACATTCTAACACCAATTTAGGCACTAACCACACGATAAAGAAAAAACCACCCAAGTGCGAATCGGACTCGACCACGAAGAGTTCCGTACCATTATTTATAAAAAAAGCAAAAAAAAAAACTTTTTTGGGAACGCCCCTAATATTTATTTCTGTTTTTAGTATTTGTTGTTATAGCGACAACAGAAATACATAACCTGCAGAAATTTCAACTGGCTAACTATCACGGTTCATGAGATACAGGTGACGGACGACGAACGGACAGCGAAGTCTCAGTAATAGGGTCCCTTTTGACTCTTTGGGTATGGAACCCTAAAAAGACAGAATGATAAAAAAGAAAAAAACTACCATCGACATTGGTATAAATTCTATAGATAGACCGTGGCATAGACACGCAAGAGAGAGAACATTTCGAAATGAATCACTGAACACATATTGCCGTGACGCTAGGACCTCTCATTGACACCCTGACGAAATAATGAGCCTCACAAGTCGCAGACATATTGACAAAATGTTTTATGACTAAGTTGATGTTGTTGTCCTACCCAAATGTCAAAAACTATTGTAGTGTAGCTAAGGCTTATTAACTATTGGCACTACCTAAATTGGCAGCTACAACAGCGACACCAAGCACAGCCAATGACTCGAAATATCTCATCTCACTGATAGATAATACTATTTCTCTATCTGTATCTGCTGTATCATCAGCAGCCCTTGCTGACTTAGTCCTTTCCATTATTCCTTGCTATTTAACTCGAACCTCGGCTATTCTCATTGAAAATTGTAATTTATCATCAAAAACATTTTTTCATTCACTATTTTGGGAATGCTGTCAGAAAAACTCTAAGTTCACCAGTACAACTTTTATGGCTTTCATCATCATTCTCTTGCCCTTATCCCAATTTATTTGGGGTGGGCGCAGCATGTCTTCTTCTTCCATACTTCCCTATTACATACTTGTGATCTCATGGGACACCTCCTTTCTTGCCATATCATCCTTCACATAGTCCATCCATCGTTTCTTTGGTCTTCCTCTACCCTCATCCACATTCATACTCAAAACTTTCCTCACGACATTTTCCTCATTCCTCCGCATCACATGCCCATACCACGACAACCGATTACCACAAATCTTTTCAGTCACCAGCGCCACTATCAGACTTCCACTTATGTACATCCCCCTTAGCATTCTCATCTCAGCCACATGCAAATGCCTTTCATTCACCCCTTTTGTGGCCAAACATTCTGATCCATACAAGACAGCAGGTCTAACCATTGTTTTATAATAAAATAAATAAAATTTTAAGGGTTTAGTACCTATATTATGAATATGATGACTTTGGCTAGTGTTATTCAAATAAGTCTATCTTTACACCATAACGGCGACATAGAAACCAGTTGCCTCAGGTCATCATATCGTACGACCACTTCACTCTTTACCTTTATTTGTTTTGTTTAATAACTGGTCGCGGTGTTGACATAGCGAAAGGTCGACTCAGTTGTGGTCAATTGAAGTTTTGAGTTGACCGTTCGCGTTCTAAGAACAAATATGTTGGGCTAGAAAGTCTAGAATCATTAGACTTTCAAGCCCAACATATTTGGTTTGATATATTTGTCGGTTTTTTTTGGCACGATGTTTAATTTTTCGTTTAGATTTATAAATATATAATCCCACTTCTCAGCTTTTGCTTAGCTTTACATTTAAAGACACCTTTAGAGAATATTTGTGCAAAATTTGAACAAAATCCATGCAATAGTTTTTGCGCCAATACGGAACATCGATTTGGATTTTTACGATTTTATTATAATCATTTTTCATTTCATTATTAAAATGTGATGTGATCTTTATGATAATAAAACCCCCTACTAAAAGCGTCATTCAAGGACACCTTCAGAGAAATCAGTCCATGATCTAGTAAAATGTTTAAGCTATCAGAAAATCCTATGTAGGCTGTCAATTACGGGCTTATTATAGACTAATTATCAGAAATATTCTGAGAAATCTCTAAATAACACGTGTTTCTGTTTGGTAAAATTTGTATTTAAACGATTACATTATTAATCTTATTAATATAAATCAAACTAGATTTGTAGATAACTTTGTATATAGGTACGTCTTCGGCCCTAAAGCTGTAACATCGCAATTCACAAGTTTACACGCTTAATAACAAGGAAAATATAGTATTTTGAGAAACAAGCAACTTCCCTTTGACTGTAATGAAACTGAGAACACGAAACACAATCTAATGGAGGCACATGAATACATAATAGAGGAAAGATAAATATCTACTGACTTCGTAGTGAAAATAATTTATTTCTACTAGCTATATCATGCCCAAAAGCTCATAAACGAGTCCTACCCCCGTCTTCACAAACGCTCGGATTCGATTTCGATTCTTAAAGACGTGTCTATCTCGCTCGCTTTCGTAATGCCAAAACAAGATAGACATACGACTTATCGAATCGAAATGGAATCCGAGCGTTTGTGAACCCGAATCCTAGGCCTGGTCACAGTATGCGGTATGAATGGTAATAGCTCAAAGCGAAACTGAAGCTGAGAAAAATCCAAAAGTGTTACATAAAATGTATACCCAACCCGAAAAATCGACCGCCAGAAACGAACCCGTCACAAGAAAAACATCCAACACCGCCTCCCCAAAACCACTTCCATTCCAATCATAAAATATCCAAATCGATAGGAAACTAGGAAATAAACACATAATATATCGTGTGTATAGTTGACACAATATAAATGGTTATTTAATGCGTCTTACCGTTACTTCGCCATAACCGAAGGGGACGTTAAATGATGTTGCGTTTTCTTGCTGACTGTATTTACGTGAAATATTATGTCTAGAGTTTTCCTTGTTAGGAAGAAAGTTGGCTTCAAAAACTATCCGTCAAAAATAAGAATCCCACAGGGCTAAACCCAAAAGTTTGTCTACTGGATGTAACATGGGTATGTTTACCGAAACGTTAAGATTAACTCTGCTTCCTTGTTGGACACTTTTGACAGGTTGGAGGTCCTAAGCAGTCATAGGGAAATTATGCCGTATTCTTTATACGAAATCAACATATAACGGACTGCTAGGACACTGGGCCTCCGCTACGGGAGTGCCCTATGTTGTTTTTTTTCTTAATTGGCTTGCCTGTGTCGCCAACTCGCCTGATTGCAGCGATGATATGGTATTTTCCATGACTGTACTTCACAAGCAGTCCTTGATAGCAATATTCAGCTGAGATGATATTGCTATCATTTTAGTATCACAATACATGTATATCTCATACCTAAAGCTGTTTTAGAGTCGTGACATCAATGACAGGAGATCTTTCTTTGGTGAAAACGTATCTAGTACTTACAGGAAATTTTTTCCTTAATCGGATTGGATTTGCTCGAATTCATTCAAAGAAGTACCGTTTATTCTTAAACTCTGCATCAGCGTCTTACACAGTTATATTTTTTTACTTGTAATCAGATTGGTTTCAACAAATAATCATTATACTTGTGAGTAATCTTCCCTCATTTTAAAAGTAATGTTTTGTTCTCAGTAAACATAATTATTCGCTTATTACCTCCGCGTGTCGGTCACGTCACCTTGGGTTCACATCTAGGTTTATTTATAGTAAATGCTATGCATTTATCCACACTAGGATTTTTTTCCATTTTTGGTGTCATAAGCCACAGTAGGAATGTCTGCCCTTTTGATGGATTTGAGTCCTTCATAAATACTCTAAATTGAAGAGAATAAACCTATATAGTTTCCATTGTCATTATTTTAAAATCAAAACTCGCAAAGGGAATTATCTTTCACCTTGGAATTCCTTGATATTGGCTAAAACAAACGTTTTCTATTGACTTACGTGTGACCGTTATCTAGATTAGTACAAGTATACAAAGATAATGAAAACTGCTCTTTTAAATTCTTTGTATGCATTGGGTAAAGAAAAATCGTAGAGACTTATGCAATTAAAATTCTAATGAAGAATCGCTAATTACAATGTTGTATCTTTAAACTGCCTCACCTCATATTAAAATGAAGATGATGAGGCAAAGCAAATTCTTTTCTCTATCTTCGCATAGATGAAAGATCTGTTAACTAGCAATCTTTACTAGGACCTATTCCACTTATAAGCTTCGCATCAGCTATCCTGGTTAGGTAAAAATCCCCTTAGCAGTTCAGAAAGTAGTTTCAAATGATTATCAGCTCTCCGGTTACTCGCTTGGTTTCGGCCAACGGTAAGATGCCTCCGTCCGCAGTCTTGTCTTCAACGGTGAAAGGCAGTTTTCTTCTCATTACTGTTTCACGAGAAGATTAAACAGACCTATTCCAACACTGCATCGTAACGCACACGTTACGGTTAATTCGAACGGCAGTCTAGAAAACTAGAAATCCAATCTAGTCTGGAGCACGAAGCGGCCTAGCCTACATACAAACACTTGCATTGTTTACGATATGCACGGTAACTGGTGCTTTGAACATGTATGAAAGTGGGAAGATTTGATTGATTTTTCTTCCGTTCATTGACTTGTATACCTCTGCAGAATCGTAATTCTGTTAGGGATGTACGCTTGGCTGGAAGAATAGGTTCTATGATGAGCGCTGATGATTCAGCACTTCTACTTTATAAAGAGATTTCAAAGCTCCTACAGGATTTTAGTTTCCAGCAAGTGCAAAAATAGTTCTCGTCTCAGACAGAAACGAAAGCGGATTAGACTGCTGAAGATAGTGCACTAAGGTTGCCATCAGGTCATAGTTTCGATTCAAAGTAAAAGCTTATTATTATTACTTAGATCCTACTACCAACACAAGATTCTGGTGCAAAGAATCACGGGTATTTATTTAAACTACACTACAGTAGTGGTACATAGGCGTACTTAGTGCCGCAACGGATTCTCTACCAGACAACCATTGATATTGCATTACATTATATTTATATGACATTTTTTTTGAAGATTTTTGTGGATTATTTTATTTTTATGAATGAGTTTATAATGTTTGAGATTTTGATGATTTTATTGATTTTTATGGTTTTAATGATTTTAATTTTTTTTTCTGTTCTTACTATTTTATTTATCTTTAATTTTTGTATATATTGATCGAAGTTATTGGGTTAAATAGAACAACATCATGGTAAGGTTTCATTGCGTGCCCTCCCCTAGCCTAAAAAAGACCAATCTCCACTTATTGCCACTCCTAAATTCTTCCTAACGAGGAACATAAAATCTAATCAGCTCCTAATTTCACTTAAAGGCTTGATGGTTTTCGCAAACGATGTCACGTAGGTCGATGGCGACCAGGTTAACTGGCGTAAGACGTTATGACGTCATAAATGTGCTGCTGCGTTTACGGGAGAAAGGAGATTTATGAGCTGTTGGTACAGACGCAGTGCTGGATGGGATTTTGATGATAAGTTATGGGTTGTGCTTGTAGATTTATGTACTACGTTGTTTTGGAGTTATAGGTTGTTATTAACTTTGGTACTGTTTCTTAGACTGATCATTAGTGGTGTTATCTGAAAGCCGTGAGAAGTCTGTACTAGGAAAGACATTCTTCTCATCATCCTCGTCTGTCTGGCCTAACCACAACATTGGGGTTTACTTCCAGTCTAACCGTATACACCTACTGGTATTCGCAGTATTAAACATGGAGCTATTGCCTCTCCACAACCCAGTTACTAGGTAAGGAGAGATATTCTTCTACCGTGATGTTATTGCGATGGCCTACTGGAATGTGGAAGTTCTGACTTACGGAATCCTTTAGCAGATGAATAGCCATATGCTATCTATTCTAAAGTGTTCCATCTTGCTTTGGATGATAGTAATGGTAATTTATTTGTTCCAGGTGACGAACAAGACCTCCGGCAAGGTGATGGTGCTCAAGATGAACCAGCAACGCGCCAACAGGCCCAACATGTTGCGGGAAGTGCAGCTCATGAACAAGCTCAAACATCCTAATATACTCGGGTGAGTCTCGTCTTATATGCATCAACAGATGCCTTAACTCGTATAAGTATTGTTAATACCATGCATTAAAAAATTTCAACCATGGTTAATTTTTAATCAGAAATTAACTCTAAACATAAGCTTCTCAGAAATAATAATAAAACCCGCTGGGCTGGAACGTCGGCTTGTATTACTAAGGACAGGGTGCATCCTCATAATGTAACTGTTGGAAATATGCTTCCCCTTTACAAAACCGTTGACAGACTGGTAATGGAGTTTTATTCGCTATTATGAATGACATAAAAACGTAGGCGGGCATTATTAACCTATATAATTATATGATGAACCAAATAAGTCAAATCAATCTTGTAGGAAATTCGCACAAGGCGCCTCTTAGTTCTCAAGGCCGTCAAGTCACTTTTTGGATCAGAAAATAATTCCAATCGCATTCTTTGTATCAATCAATGGGATTGATTGATACAAAGAATGCGATTGGAATTATGATATACTAAATGTTAATTACAGTATGTCACCGGAAACATTTTGGACATAAATCAGACGCAGATATAAATCGCATATCAAATCATAAATATCATATTTTTTGAGACAGCAAAATGTTTGTTTGTTTGTAAAGGTAACATTTGCGCGGTAACAGGAAACTTCTGACAAATATTTGGGCTTCTAAAGAATATAAAATGTAACGGTCAGGAGGGGTGGCAGGCAGCGAAGCGAAGCCAAAGGAACATGTTGGAAGACTTCTTTGTCTAACGAATTTATTGCCCCACTGAACTAAAGCACTACTCCAATTTCATGTATTATTCAAATGTGGAATGCATGAGGCATAACCTTCTTTACGTTTTTTAAAGATCCAAAGATAAAAGTATTTATTTTTTACTGGTATTTGTGCATTCAATTAAATCAAAAAAGGTTTCAATTTACTCATTGAGAGACAACGCACTGCCTTAACTCTGGTTCTAGAAGCATGGAATGTTGCATCCGAGTTCCTTCAAGAATACAGAAATGATCAGAAGACAAAGAAAGGCAGGCATTTTAAAAATTCATGCCTTATTGATAGGACAGTTTTTATGGAATCTTATCATTTTTTTCGCACCGTCTTGTTCATAATAAACTCTGATACAAATACCCTCCAGTGGCGTGAACCAATACATCTTCCAACTGCTAAATCGTATAAGCCCGTCTATAAATCATCCTCCAATAAACTGCCCTAGATGATTAAACACGTAATTACATCTATACACGAGCGAAACCAGATATCAGAAGACTAGTGCAGCATTCGATTGATTTATGATATTTGCTACATTAAAGTTTAAACGAAATCAAGCGAAAATGATAAGGATAGAATATAATTTGCATACTATAATTTATTAATTTTAATGTCCTATTTTATATACTACGCAGTAATTAAACACGTGGCTTCAAGGATTCAATATTTTTTTAAACATTCAGACACATTGAGAACCTCTTTTTTGGAAGTCCTTTAAAAACAACAATTTAGAAATGATTTTGTTCTTTTCGGGTGCAGATTACGTATATGGTGAATAACAGACGTGATGCTAAGTTTGATCCTTTTGGTTTAATCGCAAGACTGCCCGTTATAAGTAGAGTATTCGACTACTTTCAAGACTTCTACGTACAATCAATCTCTCTTTGACCACAACTTGATTCCTTACGGATTCGGCAGCCCCGAACAATCGAGCGACTAAGAACTTCGGCAAATTTTGCTCAAGTCATCAATCTTATCCTATTGCAGTAGAACAAAAGCATCGTTGGAGCTTCTAGAAATTTTTCAGACGGAAGAAATCCGAGACTTTTCTAATCATCATGTTTCTTTTTTCAGCCGTTACTGCTGAAATCTAGATCTCTCACATTATTTGTACCTACCTACTTAATCATTTTCCATACAAAAGATAGGATAAAGTTTGTAAGATACAAGAGTGATACAAGACACTTAATACCTACTAACATTACCATATATTCGTAAAGGTTAATAGCTTCAAGTACAATACAGATAGCGAGCAAGGTCGTAAAGATCAGTAATCATTAAATACATCATTAGCGTAGACTAAGGAACCTTCGCTTTCACAAACTAGCAAAGACCTTTGGTACTAAAACTGATTGTTTTTACAAAGACGGAAGTAGAAATTGCATCTTCGTCCAAATCGACCTAAAAATCAAGCAGAAACGCCAAATTATAGAATTATGGACTTAATCACCAATCAAATATGCATTAATTTCCTAAAACAATAACGGCCGAACTCGGTCCAAGGTTGATCCCTCCAGCCCATTTAGTGACGTATGCACAGAACAAGGAGCATCGTTGTTACTAATAATACCTATGACGTCAGCAGATCATATGTCTGACTGAAGGATTATTGAGTTGGCGCTATATTTAACTGATTTCACTGGGGACTATTTATTATATGGGATGGTCTTTGTCTGTATTACACTTGACAACAGATAGAGTGATAAAAATGTGTGGATCTTCGCGTGGGTTCCTATACTGCGTTCGCAAGATCCGAAATCAACTTAATTTTACATAAATATAAAGTTGGTAAAGTTGGTATACAAGGTTTTTCTTCAAAATTCGTGCATCTTTTCATACATGTAAAGTTATTGGTTCTATACATTGTATCAGAAGCCGTCCCCGTCTGGGAATGTGTGGAAAACGTCGTCTGTTTATAATATCGTATAAGTTATGTCTAACTACATTCAACTCATAAATGCACAAGGAAATTGTTTTGTACACAATCCGATGGAACTATTTCTAGCTAGCGTAATATTTTATTTCTGTTTCTTAAATGGAATTTTGCAATTCTTTTGAAATGTTTGAAATTGAGTTCCTGAAAGTCTGTAAGTTATTTCTGCAATTGCTACAGACACAAGTAGCATCTGTTTGATGAACAGCCATGATGCTTCTTTTGGAAAATCTGTCCATCTTGGAATCGACTATTGCGTTGCACCAAGACTAGCTATTTTATGCACACAAATGTGCAGAGGCGGACTTAATGCTAAAGACATTTTCTACCAGTCAACCTTTGAAGTGATGCAGAGACAAACAGTATCATTTGACGCCAAGGCATCCCACAACTCTCCTGTCTCCTCACTTTGTCCTGCCAAGAAAGATAATCTTAAAACACATAAGATAAATCCAAGAGTAAAAATCGTAAGGATTCACTCGTCCAGCCAGACAGATAAAGCCAGATCACCTTGATTTTAAGAATTCTGGCAAGGAAACGAAAATGTGTGAATCTTTTGAACCTATTACTGTTTTTATACACGAATGTAAGCACAGCAAATGCGACTGTTTACGATTATTTTCTTAATCTTAAGACAAACCTGTTTGCCAAATCATTCGTGTACGGCGTTTTAATTACTTGGTTTTATACAAAAATTGTGGGTTTTGAGGCAGCTACAAACGAGTCTGTATTATGTTGTTTCATTAGTTTTATGATGAGTGTTAATTTAATTTGTTGTTTTAGCACAACATTATAATTAATTATGTAGCTCTATTACTTACATCCTGTTCGACCTTCATGCCAGATTACAAAACTTTATCCCCCTAACAGGAGATGCATTCACTGCTGTTTCCTCGACATTCCCTGCAGTTTTTTTTTTTAATTCTGCTCCACACTAGGTATTTCTTCTGTATCGTGGGTGCGTTTACATATATTTAAACTCACATATACAAACAGCTAGACCCGGAACAACTATCTGTAGGCCATACAAATATTTGTTCCGTGCGGGGATCGAACCCGCGACACGCAGCGCATCAGCCAATCGCTCAACCACAGCGCCAACCGTGCCGTCACATGTTCTCTTTACTAAACTCGGTACTAACTTGTGCGTCCGCATTTTTAGCAGTAGGTACAGCGGCCTTTTCATTGCTTATTTGACGTTTAACTTCTTTTAATTCTCCATCAAGTTTTACACAATCGACAATATCAAAGTTCTCAGTTATGGTTCTTTTCATCATTTCAATAATGGCAATGTACAGTTTGCCTACATAAATGGTATTGATGCCAGATACCGTATTGCTGTTGGCACACTATCGACTCTTCAAGCTTTACAAGATAAGTGTGAATTGCTTATTGAGGGAATTATCACATTTTATAAATTTCTCCTCTTAAAAACTGTGAACCATGAATCATGGCGAAAATATTGACGGAAAGGTCAACGAAGTGTTATGGCCTTTGAGGTCGTCTCATTTATATGTGCGAGTAATGTGTGTGCATACACTGTTAAGACTCGGAGGAATGTTAAAAGGGTGACTTGTGTCTACATCCTAAATGCTGTTAGGAGCTTCTCAAACATCATTTATTAGCAAGTGGTGCAGGTTTCTTTCCACTTCTCCTTTTGATCAACAAGATGTTGTCTTAAAATAACGCAGCAGTCGTCCAAATTAGCTTTGCTGAAATCAGCCATCAACTACATTGACGTAGCAACATTTGTTAAAAAGGATTCATCTGTGTCGAAAAATCTAGAAGCTGTTTCAAAAAGGTTTTGCGTAACCAAAAACCAAAACAACTGATAATCTTAGTACTTCTAGAAAACGACACGACCTTTTTCATGAATATCAAAATAAGCACATTAACAATTGTTTGTTAATGGTGCGAAAATCCCGCGGCGGGTCGCCCGAGTCTTCATCACACAAATTCATTGGACCACCCTTTGTTCCAATGTTTGTTGACCAAACAACCGCCGGTTGCCGTTACGTCACCCACAGGGAGCTGCGCTAAGTTTTATTGTGTTTACACAAGCTTTTTTATTCGTATAAGTAAAATTGATAAACCCTTTTATGTTTTCTTATAGCATCAAACGTGAAGCATTTACTTCAAATATAACAACGATTACAGGCACTTTTGAATTGTGAAGACAAAAAGAGGAAGCTACAGTCTCAGACACGACGCTTAACTGAGTAAGGACTGAGTTGCCTATACCAACGCGTAGATCTTTATAGAGAAGAACGAACAAGAAACTGCATGGACACTCTTTTAAATCAGAATCAGCGTGGTTTATATTTTACTTATACCCTGTAGATCAGTAGAATAAAGGAGTTGGGATATTTTTCCAATAAATGAGGATACATAAATATCTAATTAACAACATCAAAATAGGGTGTTCCAGAGAGTTACAACATAATGAGACTTAACTAATGTTCTTGCAAAGAGGGAACTCTTGTCTACATCATATGCACCATTCAATAGATACAGAGATGCTCCTGGGATACTTCTTATACTTTTTTCGAACACCTACACATCTTTTACCAGAAACTATCATTAGTAACATTGTCACTATGTAAGTGTTCATAAGTTCGCACAATGATATGATATGGCTTGATTCAACTATTAGTAAGTGAAACACGTTTTATTTTCAGAATTCACACAATACATTTAATTCACACGTACAGTGTCACTTCCTGATCTTGTACATACCGACTCTGGCAATTTTTTTGGTTCTCATTGTTTCTTTTTAGACCACATTTCGCGAACGACATTTCTTATTCTTCTTTCTTACCCCGAATTCGGTTTGCATAACATATTACGAAATGGAAACGATGAACCGAACAATGGCACCCACTGTCCCCCATTTCGCCCATTTCCTGCTCGCTTATCGTCGGAAATAAAAACAATGCTTGCACTGTTCCGATTGTTTGTCTTGCACTTTTTCTCATCCATCCATCGCAGCTGTTTTTTAATTACTCTTTTTAGTTTCACATCAGCTAATGTAGCACACGTTAATAACCCAATGAATGTTAATATTAAAACATAGTTCACAAAAGCAAGTAGCCGAACGAAGAAATCTCGTAAAGAAGAGTCAAACGTCGAATTACACAAAAGCATTAAAAGCCACATGATTAACGGTTGAGCAACGCGCGCCGCGACCGCGCCTGCGATGATGATCTATAATTTACGGCGATAACCGGCATTAAACAAACTAAAAGTGTCAATTAACCTTAACTCTTGTGTTCTTATTGCGTGCCTGTAAACACCGCTTCCTAGGAATAATAGACTAGCTTTCTCCCCGATTGTTGCTGTTTTTTGACCTTATCTTATTATCAATGGGAGTTTCATTATAATTAAGCCCTCTTTGATATCTCTGCACGCCAAGTTTTTAATTGGCAATTTGCATTGATTAAAAGATGATTATTCGGTTAAGCCTTGACATCTGTCTCATTGCGTGATCAATACGATAATCGCTTGGCAGCAGTGAGATTTTTGTGTTTTTGTTAAGCAACTTAGCCTTTTATATTTCTTGGCGCTACGGCTCTCGTGTATCGAAATTTACGTCACAGTCAAAAGAAAATCGTTCAGAGAATAGTTCAACATTTGAAGAGCATGGCTCTGCATTTTGATGAGTATTTTTGACTGGTCACATATCATCTTCGGTCACGTCACTCTGTTAATGTGACACACTATCAGCATAATAATTATGTGTACATGTGAGCTGAGGAAAAATCAGTCGTGGCTGTCGTGCTCATGAATATATTTCAAGTATGTTTCAAGTTCAAGTGTCTTGTCTATCTGATCTACCATATTTGTGCGGACAATTTCAAATGAGATCACATCTATTTGTTCAGTTGAGTGTACGACAGGTTGATCGGCGCGTCAATGAGGCCATCTATTGTGGTCGCATCACTGGGAATCATCATTGTGGCATCTCCAATCTTTTCCCAATTACTTTCGAGACCATACTCGCGCGACGCTCATTGTGTACTAACTTCATTATGATAATCGGATTTCTAATCATCTTGTGCATCGACCTTGATATTTCGCGTAGGAGAGTATTAACGGAATGCATCTCGTATTTTGATTACAAAATTAAAACTAGATTACACATCGGGTTAAAAGGCAAGTCATGCATTCATCGAGAGGCCTTGAATGAAGTGTATAATTAATGAAGGATCATTTTTTGTTATGCCCTCATTTGTAAACATAGCAATGGTGCAATCAATCGTCGCGTCGTTTGATTACGGGTGCTCTTCAATGGGTGCTTCTCGGGGACTAAGTAGTACATTCTCTACGCTTTCCACAGTTTTTCATGGCGCATACACGTCTCTTTTTGTATTTGTATGAATAGGTTCACTTTCCCCATTGAATGTGGTTTTCATATACGTAGGCAATAATCATTTCTGTCTATCGAGTGATTTAGATCAATACAATTAATAACGTTCATTTTCTATAGCAACGTGGTGAAATTAAGCTGGTAGATACTGAAATTAATGGTATTAGATACGTATTCTCACTTACAGAAATATTATCTTTCCTCTCTAATTGCTGATTTATTGCTAAAGAAATTATGTTGCACTAGGCCACTTACTGGTATACATTTTCTCTTACAACAGCACTGTCCGATCATTTTAAATGTACTTTTTCTACATGTATTTCAAACCACAATATAATTAAATCAATTGGCTGTTGGTCTTTGAATCTGCAGCGATCTCAGCGAATATACTATCTGCTTTGTATATTCATCATCACCAAAATCAACCAAAAGACCAGTAAGTCGGGACCTAGTTCCCCCTCTTGCGTCCTTTAAACGTAAGGTCTAGTTTAGTTTAGTTTTTTTTATCTATTAATACTTCTTACGGCTGCCACGTTAGCTCTGGATCGAAGAAAAACTGGAAGTCACAGACATAGGTCATTTCCCAACCGTGGCGATAATGCAGACTAACAGTGTTAGTAATACAGAATATTTCTAACAGCACATTTTTTGTTTCACAGTTTCATGGGCGTATGTGTGCACGAGGGCCAGTTGCATGCACTGACAGAGTACATGGAGGGTGGTTCCCTCGAGCAGCTGATCCTCAGCGTTCCTCCGGAGCCCCTGCCTCAGCCTCTCAGGGTCTCCCTCGCCGCTGACGTCGCAGAAGGCATGATGTACCTACACTCCCTCGGTGTCTTCCATAGGGATCTTACTACTAAGGTGAGAAAGAGATTTTTTGCTATCATGAAGGTTAAAGAAATGAGGTCTGGATAATATCAATTCACACGCAATTACAAAAGTGCAATATCTAAACGGTTAAAATGTATGTAACATCTTATTTAAAAAAAAAAAACTATCAAAAAAATCCAACCCTGTAATGACATCGAAAGAGGCGAAGGAACTTGTTTCCAAAACAACCCTTGTCAAACAATTGAACAGTATTTTCGTTTGTTCTAAAATGAAATTGTTTTCTATTTCCAGAATGTATTATTAAGAAAGTATGGAGAAGGCGACTACATGGCAGTCGTCGCTGACTTCGGCCTCGCGGCCAGAATACCTCATCCTGTGTAAGTAGCCTTTATACTTGTAAACAAACAATCTCTTAGCATAATACCAATCATGTTTTTACGACACCCAAGGGGGCCTTCTAGGGAATAAATAATACTCAAGGGTTCGGCCAATTTTTACTTTCAACCTCTGGATCAATAGCATTTCGTGATCAAAAATCATAAACCGGTTTCCAGAATAAAGTCGTGTGGTTTTTAATTAGTTGCAGTAATTCAATTCGCAGTCACGGCAACATACGCCTCTCCATCAACGCCTAGCGGGACTTTGGAGATGTCCGTAAATAATCGATTACAACACCGAGGGTACTGCCTTACGTGATCTTTTAATGAACCCGTTACAATAGAAACGAACGAGGGACAGTTGCTTGAGTTTCTTCTATAGTTATGTATAAGCGGCCATTGGTTGTACGGTGTCGAAATAATGCAGAGCCGTCTTTTAGTTACATCTTTGAAGAAGAGCTACCTACCTGCGGCAGTCCGTCCTACAACCAACCAAGCTAAACTTTTAAACATAATACAATACACACATAAATTCACGTATTTTTCACATTCAATTTCAAAACAAAACTTCTACTTTTCTTACATATTCAAATGAGATAAAATACCAGATATGTGAACGAAATATCGCTATCCGCGATAAGACCGCCGTTGTAACCATAAAATTAGCAACTTTGTAAAATCGTTATCTTTCATTTTCATTTTTGGTGTACATTAAAGCTTTAATCTAATCTAATTAAAAAGTCTCTAATTTTATCGACAGTCCAGCCAAAGTTAGTTGAAAATCAAACCAATAACATTTCACACAGGATGAACGTTTTCTGAGCCCAAAAACCCAACTCAATTACTGGGGATTCCACAGTCACTGGCCCAAGATTACACCAATTTTGAGCATTACCTCCCCTTTCGGAGAGGCTTATACCCGAAAAGCTGTTATGATTGACTGATCCTATAGTCTACAGAAACTGCTATTATTTGGTCTTTATTTGCTAGGCTGAGGTCTTGGATAAAATTCCAAGGACGAGTAAAATTTTATTGGGATCCCTCTTGGCTCTTGTGGAAATTACCGTAGCAGTCCAACGTTGGGTTTTAAGACAATATGTTCGCCCCCTATTACTTCGATAGAACTTAAAATATAACCGGTGAAGTCAGTGCATATTATGGGTACACATTTGCCTACTCCTTCAAGAAACACAGAAGCCATGTTTTTTATTATAAAATACTATTGAAGTATCTCCATTAAACATCTTAGACTGTAGACACGCGATTTTTTTACTCCGATAAAGACATATTTCTTTCAATTGAGGAAGACGATAAGTTCGTGTGTAATTGTGCCTGGTAACGTACGTATCGCTTGTGTGCGTTTGATTGCGAACACGCGCGCGTCTTAATGTGTGCGGACACGCACTTTTACGAACACGGTGTTAATTTTCCTAAGAGCTGTGTCCGCGTTTTATGGTAGTCTGGGAACTGGGCCCGCTTGGTTGATATTGGGCCACTCTATCCCTGTAGTGGGAACTCTGTATGCTGATTATATAATTGGCAGACCGGGAAATCCTAAAAGTCCCTGTATTTGCCAGAGGTTGGGAAGGATGTTGTTGACCCATAACGCCTGGGGATTCGGAATGAAAGATCGTGAGCACCAAGTGTATTAAAAGCTTTTCATTTTCTATCGGTATCGAGTGCTTAAATAATACACTCGTAATCCGGATGTTTTTATATCAGTTTATTTTAAGTGCCTGAAAGCTCCATCAAGAAAATTGTATTAGATCGATAGACCCATTACTTATAATATCTAAAATGTATTGAATACTATTGATTCTTGTGGGAACCGAGGCTCTAGGAGTCTAGGACGAAAGCGTGTCGTAAACGAAACCTAAATTCGGAGAACGAAAATACAACAAAATTTTGCTTGTAATATTCGGAGTGAGCACAATCCATACTAATATTATAAATGCGAAAGTCACTCTGTTTGTTTGTTTGTATGTTTGTTTGTTACCTTTTCACGACTAAACGGCTGATCGGATCTTCATGAAATTTTGCAAGAAGAGATTTCAACCTGGGAAAATGTGACGAAGACGAAGATGCGCGGGACAGCTAGTTCACAATAATCTCATTGATAATGCTCGTCGTTACACGTAACACGAAATGCGTATTCTTAATTTAAAAATCGGTCGAGTATACGTTAGGCACACGTTCTACGCTGAGCCTTACATACAAAGGCGCGACTCACAAAACAAAATTAGAATACTTAAAAACGAAACGACATTGATATACTGCTTAATATTACGTAAATAACACCCAATTACCACATCTTATAGACGAAGTAAGTGGCAAAAATACAATATATTTTACAATTAAGCTGTCATATGCTGTCTTGTGCACGCTTCGGTATTGCGCACGCTATTTCGCGTGCGGAGACAAGCTGATAGTCACCGTACATTCATTACTCACTCGGGAACGTTTTACCATGGTAATTGCGAAACTATGTCCTGGCTCCGGAATGACAAGTGGCACGTTTATTAATGAATTTCCAAACGTGTGCTTTTTTAGATTTATTTAAAATTTGTCGTGTTGGACGTCTCAGTTTTAAACATTGTAACTTAAATTGTTGATTTGGTTGTCGTGAATATTCAGTTCTCACCAATAAGGTCTTACCAATAAGCTACCTACTTATTGGTAAGAACCTACAATATTAAATTCTTTGTGAGAGGATCACCAAGGTTAAATATTTTTTAACCGACTTCAAAAATGAGGAGGTTATCAATTCATTGTGAAATAAAAAAAAAACTTGTGGCTGGACAAAACCATTTTTGTCATAACTTAGACCGTTGCGATGTCGCAGAGAACATCAATCAACTCAGTCAATCAAATCAGAAGCCACTGCTGGACATTATGCGTCTCCCGAACTGCGTCACAACACCATCAAAACAGTTTATGATCATGATCTTCCTGCTCTTGTCCTATATTACTAACACGTTGTTTTCTTCTATTCTCCTCTGTGAACCACGTTATCATTTACTCCTTTTTCTTTCTTAAGTATTCCTATTTTTATAGACTCTCAACTCATGAAATCAAAAGTAAATTAAAACAATGGCTATTACCTCTTACTTATGACGAGACAGAGAATATATTAACAATTCATCCATAAGCTTAATCTTCCTTAAATTAATGCTAAGCACCCACCCTTACTTACACATACACACACCCCACACACACCTCATCCATATTTCACCTTCTAGACACCCAATCACAAGCACTCACTTCACTTACCTACTGCTGACTTCACTAATATGTTCTGTGTATAATTATGAAAATAAAATGTCACGGTTGTATTGTATCGTATAAAACGGAAGCCGAAAAATTACCGACTCCTAAGACACAGGTCTGCGCACCTAGTTTAGGGGCCGGAAATCTGCCAATAATGTTAAACTCGATTGTACAACCTTGTCCCTACATGTATAATGTATCTTGCTTTTTTTTTTTGTACAAATAAAAGTATCTTATCTTATTTCATATCATTCCCTTCCTTACAGAATTCATCCACCGTTTCCTTGGTCTTCCTCCTCTCGCCATCCATCAACATTTATCACTGTTTTGGTCACATGCGATACGTCCTCCTCATCACATGCCCATACCATGACAGTCGATTCCCATTCTTTTTGTAGATGATCATAGTGTTTTAAACTAGCGTGTTTTTTTTCAGCAACGGCTACAGGCTGCCGAGCGTGGGCTCCCCGTGGTGGATGTCCCCCGAGTGCCTGCGCGGGCGCTGGTACGACCACCGCTCCGATATATTCTCTTACGGGATCATTCTGTGCCAACTTATCGCCAGGGTAAGTTCAGATGTAGATTGGGATTGATTAGAGCCGGTTTTGACAAAACCTTCAATTCGTAAGCAAGAGAAGCCATACCATGTAAACCAGCTAATCAGCTGGTTCATTGCATGCATACAATAGTTCAGTTAGAGTAACCAGCTCCTGACTACGGGATCTAGGAAGTTTTTTAACTGTTATTTTGTCAGCTACCTGAAAGTCAAGCCTTAGTAGATCGTAAGCTATTAAAGCTCAGACCTCACTCGAGCAACATTTTCATATACAACCATAATTGGAGAGAAACATTCCCAAACAGACAAATTTTAATGCGCCAGATTTGCCTGCCCGCGAGCATTTACATGAAACGATTATTTAGTTTCATCTCTACGTCTACGCTAGGCGAACCAAGCACAAATGGAGCACGAACTCACTTAGCGTAGGCGAACTTAGAGTTAGAAGCCTGAAAAGACCCCCCCAAACGAAGTCGTGATCGGTTCGCGTAGCGTAGACCCAGCCTAACAGTGATGCGATACTTGTGCCAAAGAATCGTTTCTTCTTCCTCTCTGACCGTCGAAGGTCAGATAATCTTGTAGCTACAGGAGGCTCTGAGCCGTACACACCAATTTTGGTCAGATCAGAAGGATCTGCAGGTGTAACTGACCATGTATTTTAATATTGTTTGTGTTGCAGGTGGACGCCGACCCGGACGTGCTACCTCGCACGGACAATTTCGGCCTCAACTACATGGCGTTTGTGGAGCTCTGCGACGAGGACACCGTGCCTGACTTCCTAAGACTCACCTTCAACTGTTGCATCGTGAGTCACTTCTTCATTGTCTTTCACAGCCCGTCTTTAAGTACTGCTGGGCATGGATACTGTTTGTTTGTGCCAACGCTATTGTACTAGTGTTATCCAGGGTTACCCACCCATTATCATATAATTTATGGTTTTTAAGTTTTAAGCCTTTGGAACTTCCCTTGTAATTTTGTTGATAAGACGCCTAGTTTGGAATATTACAAGCAAGGAAATAGCTTCACCTTAGGCACCGTTCCCACTATGTCGTGACGATAGATTATCGTGTCGTTTAAAGCGTCGTGGCTTGTGTAAATGGAGGTGTTCACATATCGGACGACACGATTAACTGTCATCCACGACTTTTTGCAGTGACGACACATTGTCAATATAATCAAAAAGTAATAATCATTTATTTCACGTAGGCCAGTTTCAGACACTTTTGAATAGTTGTACTTTGCTGCGCAGATATCGTGTAAAGGAAACAACCGGACAGTAAGTTTATTAATTGGATTTGTTACGTTATCTCAATCTTCGGTTCATTAAACCACACTCAAAAAAATTACATTCAGAGACCTATATCTAGTCGCAAAAATCTTAACACCGAGATTCAGTTTAGTGAGGTATTTCAACAACGCCATCTAGCTTGGGCTGATGGAACTAACTTCCATCAAACCCTTACGCTGCACACATTATCGGTTGAGCAACGCCATCTAGTTGCGTTGGATGTAACTATTGAATGCGAACGTACCGCCCACCAAGGACATAATGATATGTCCTTCTTTACACCAAAACCGCCCACCATGAGGTCAAGGGCTTAAACTTAACGAAAAAATTACGTGTGCAACGACAAGTGATAGCACAGAAATTACAACAATAATTAATGAAAAGTACTTATTCCATGAAAAAAAAACTTACAATATCTTGTAGACTGTATAAACTTATCTTACTTACACTAAACGAAATATCTTAACAAACTTAAAGACTACTTATACAAATTTTACATTACTTTGCAATTGGCAAAATGCACAACTTTGATGTAGGTCGTTTAATAGACGATCCATTACACTTGAGAGTCACCACTCGTGTAACCTTGTCCAAACCAGGGTGCTTGCCTACTTCCTTGCCCAAAAGCCAACGGGCAGGAGGTAAGTTATCCTCCTTGACTAAAACAACATCTCCGATACTTGGTTCTGGAATATTTTTGTTCCATTTATAACGCTGTAACAAATGAACCAAGTACTCATTTGACCAACGTCTCCAAAAGTCTTGTAACATGCGTTGTGTAACCTGCCAACGTCTCAGGTTGCTGATGTTCGAACTCTCATAATTACGCTCAGGCACTGCTATCAGAGGCTCACCTATCAGGGAATGAACTGGTGTTAAAGGAGTGGGAGCTATGGCATTGTCAGGCATCATTGATAACAGCCTGGAATTAAGGCAAGCTTCTACCTGACACAAAAGTGTTGATATTTCTTCAAACGTAAGAGTGGAATTGCCCACTACGCGTTTGAGGTGGAATTTGGTCGATTACACCCCCGCCTCCCATAAGCCACCGAAATTAGGGGAATGAGACGTAATGAAGTGCCATGAAGTGCTGTTGTTGCCTAACCACTCTTTAATCTCTACAGCCACAGAAGAATTTTCCGCAGCGACTAAATGCCGAAGCTCCTTGGAAGCGCCAACAAAATTAGTTCCGTTGTCGCACCAAATGTTACGAACAACAATAAAAAAGAAGCTTCAGTCCCAGTCACAAGACATAATAACTGTGAAAGTACTGTAGTTGCCCATTCCAAAGCGTACATCTCTATGGAGAAGAATGGGCAAGATATTCCATGGACACTCTTTTAAAAACCTTGGTTACATTATTCATGTTGAGATGGTACATTACGTGAGAACGATGTAGCAAGACGTGCACGTTAAAAGAGTCCATAGTAAAAACACAAAAGACAATTCAAAAATAATATAATTAGTTCGAATTAAGCCGTGGCAGCTAAGAGATGACCAGGCACAACTGACAGCGCCCGTTCACGAACATGACTAATGGATCAGCCATCATTCAACTCAACCAATTTGAAGGGAACTAAATGTCCCGACACACGCGCCATCATCAGCGACATTTGAGTGAGCATGACATACGATCAAATGCCAGGGCACATTCAAGTCAATAAAAGTCGTAGGTTTCCAGTAACTGATAGCTAACTAAATGATACTATGCGATTATATAATACTAAATTAATTGAATTTATACAATGCAAAGACAGTTGTACAATCTTCAGCAGCTCCAACAATACTATTTAATGCTATCAATTTATGCGCTCTTGTGAAGCAGGACAAGCATTATAATCAGCGAAATAATCGTCCAATTTGTAATAATCTTGCTTACAAAGTGTGAGTTTAATGAATGTTTTAAAGGAGACGGGGACTTTTGGCCCTGAATGTAGTAAGTTGAGGTATGGTTAAAAAAATAGGTTATATTTTTTTATTTCTAAATGTGAAAAATCAGCTCAATTTAAAATCTAGAAATTGAGAAATCCAAAAATTAAGTTAAGGTTACGAAGTAATTGGAATATCGATTCAATTATAATCGAATAACGTTACAGAGTTCATACTATTAACGAAAATGCTTTCGCCAATTAAAATAATGACATCTATTAGTATTAAAGTATGAAGAGTTTAATCTAATTAAATATCTGCATAATTAAGATAAATCGATTCACTTTTACTAAACGATTATTGTATTTTTAATCTGTGCTAAGTCTGACTTGACATGCATGACATGACATTGACACGGCCGTACTTGACATAGGCGTCCCATTTTTTACAAAGATACTAGCACCATCTCTTACGAAATCCGCATAAACTTGAGATTTAGTACATTAAAATGACATAGATGGTGCTTACGTCAATTATCACCAGTGTGTTTAATTACGTTTTTGATTTGAATGAAAATTGAGTAAAAAATAATACATTTAAATTCTAAACAAGATTAAACCATTTTTTTATTTTCATTTTGAAATTGCGAATATTTCTTATACAAGGTGTTGTTTTGCATCCTCGTCAAAATTCAGGATGTTGTCACAAAAGACATAAATAATCAATATAAATTACGGTACCTAGTAAATTATTAAAAAACACTGCGTTTTTTTGTTGTTTAAATTTGTCAATATTTCAGAATAACCCTTAACATGTCTTGTCCCTTAACATGGTTTAGGGATTATAAAATTATCGAAAAAACGTTTGAGGATTTTTGTTTGTGTGTAAGCGACGTTATAAAGCGGGGATCAGACGGCCCGTGTTTAAAACACGGGTGGTTCACAGTTACCGATTTCAGTAAATAAATAAAAAAAAGAAAATTACCAACTCATTTTATTATTGATTCAGGTCGAGAATCATTAGCATAGTTACCTCCTAGAATTTGACGAGGTTGCAAAACAACACCTTGTATATAATAATAATAATAATAATTTAATAAAATAAGCTGGCAACCCCAAGTGTCAATACGTCTAATCATTCTCTCTGTACAAAAAAATATTTAAAAATTCAAAGAAACAGTTTTCGGCTTCATGAAACAATACCATTTTTACACAGTGTACTTTTTGTAAATAAAACTACATAAATTAATCATCAATTTGGAAAAATGATAAATATCAAAAAGAAATACGAAAATTCTAACCAGACAGACACTGTCATCTGTCACATATTGCTGAAACTATTATGACAATAAGGGAATTGTAAAACGTATTATGATCACAAGATCAGCTGCTGCTCTTCGTGCACGCCTACCGCCTCCGGACTCGTCGCCCCGCTCCGCCTCGCCGCCGCCGGAACCCAGCTTCACCGTGAGTGCTGTGACACCGGCCGTGGCAGTTGCGTCGAGCGACAGCGACGAGTACTTCTCTCCGCCCACGACGCCACCACCTGCTCGTCGACGGGGAGGACGCCGGCCGCCGGACGGTTTAGGACCTCGAGGCCCACCGGCCTCTGATAGGGTCCCAGCTCCCGGCGGAAGTGTGCAGCGCATGCGATGGACGCGAACCATCAACGAAAATGTCATGCGCTCATACTATGGGGCTACAGAGGGAGGAAACAACCTGACCGCGTACCGTGTTCGGATGCTCTCTCTGTTTCAGGTGCTTGAGCCAGCTGTCAACGTGTCGGCGCAACGATTATCGGATCAGGTGCGGGTCATCCAACGTAATCATATGTTGGACGATACCGTACTTGATCGCTTGCGAACTGAAATGCAGAGTAGCCATGTCATTGTCCCTCCGTCACAGGCTGTGGTCCCACCACAGTCTAGTCAGTTATTCAATCGCGCTGACGAAGTGAGTAATGACATGGCTACTAATGTAAGTACCCAGTGCAGTGAGGAAATCAGGAGTGCTTTGGAAGGTGCGATTGGAGAATATCGGTACATGTCGCCTGAACTTAGACCACGCTTACCTCGTTTGCCCATGCATAATAGAAATAGGGCGCTGGTGGCTGTTCTGGATTCGCAGTTGTCGAACTATTTTGATAACTGCGAAGACCTCACTGATGCTCACTCGATCTTGTACTGTGCGGCTGTAGCGGCATGTCGTGTAGCTCATGTCAAATTTTCTGATGACAGAGCTACACGACCTAAACCTGCCGTACCGGCTTGGCAATGCAGGATTGAGCGACGTATTAGTGGGGCCAGAACACTCATCGGCAAACTAATCTGCTTCAGGGAGGGCAACAATCGCCCTCGAGTGATGCGTTTTGTGAAGCGGGCATTTGCAGGGACTGATATTAGTCCTCGAGACTATATGTCCCGTATCACAGAACGCATCGACTTCCTAAAGCAGAAAGTGTATGCATGGGCAAACCGTATCCGTAGGTATAAGCGGCGGGTTGAACGATACACTCTGAATCGCACATTCCAAAGAGATGAAAGGTGGGTTTATAGGAGTTGGGAGCGACCAGACCAAGGTGTGGCCGACACGCGCCTACCGGATGATGACGTCATGTGTGCGTTTTGGCGCAACATCTGGTCGGTGCCTGTCAGCCATACCGAGGGTGAATGGATTCGAGAAGTCGAGCGAGTGTGCGATCCAGTACCAGAAATGGGGGCAATCTCTATCAGCCCCCAAGACGTAGCTCGTGCAGTCCATCCGTTGCCTAACTGGAAATCTCCAGGGCCGGACGGGCTGCACAACTTCTGGATTAAATGGTTTGCGAGGTCGCATGCTCGCTTGGCGGCCCTATTCCAGTCAGCCTTAGAGTCAGGGTCGCTGCCCGAGTTCCTGACTACTGGAATAACCCACCTGCTCCATAAATCAGGTAGTACTGCGGAGCCCAAAAATTATAGGCCTATTACTTGTCTTCCGACAATGTATAAAGTTCTTACATCCATTTTGAGAGCTAAAATTTGCAAACACGTTAATGATAATTCGATCATGTCCGCTTCTCAGAAAGGATGTAGGAACGGGTCCCGCGGTACTAAGGAGCTGCTCCTCATTGATATGGCCATTAACCAACAGGTTCGGCGTTCCCGAAGGGATCTGTCGACATGTTGGATAGATTATAAGAAGGCCTATGACTCGGTGCCACATACATGGCTCATGAGGGTGCTAGAATTGTATAAAGTTGATGCAACACTGCGCACCTTCCTGATGTCGTGTATGGGGCAATGGAGGACAGTTCTTCGCTATCCAGGATGTCGGCATATCCAAGGGAACAGCGAACCGATAAGGATAAAGCGAGGTATTTTTCAGGGCGATAGTTTGAGTCCGCTTTGGTTCTGCTTAGCCTTGAATCCTCTAAGCACGCTGCTGGAGGATTCAGGTCTGGGCTTTCGGTTGAGAAGAGGTGGTCAGGTTATATCTCACCTTCTTTACATGGATGACCTGAAACTCTTTGCCCCCAACAATTTGCAACTGATGGAGCTACTGAAGGTAACAGAAACTTTCAGTAGCGCCATCAGGATGGAATTTGGTGTGGACAAATGTGCGGTCATGCATGTAAAGCGAGGGAGGATTGTGGAATCTGCGGGAACCCAGCTCTCAGATTCCATAAATCTTAGATCCCTCTCAGAGACCGAAACCTACAAGTATTTGGGTATGTCGGAAGCGCTGGGCATCAATTCTGTTGACATGAAGCAATCGTTGAAGGAGCGCTTCTTTGGCCGCCTGAGAAAAGTATTTAATAGTCTTTTATCAGGCGGAAATAAGGTGCGTGCCTTCAATGGTTGGGTCATGCCGGTTTTGATGTACTCTTTCGGCGTACTCAAATGGACTCAAACAGAACTAGACGCACTAGATAGGAAGGTCCGTACATTGTTGACGGCATATCGAATGCATCACCCACGTTCTTCGGTTATGAGACTGTATATCCCGCGGAGTTGTGGAGGTCGAGGCTTTTTAAACGCCAAGACTCTCCACAATCGCGAGATATGCAGTCTCAGGGAATATTTCCTAGAAGCCGACGTGGGGATGCATCGAGATGTGGTCGCGATGGACAAGGCCCTCACCCCGCTCTCCTTGGCTAAAGAGAACTGGCGCAAACCTGCAGTGCTTGACACTAATGACCGCAGGGAAGTATGGCAGAGTAAGGAGCTTCACGGACGCTACTTCAGTGCCCTGCATGGGCCTGATGTAGACCATGCAGCGTCCGTAGCCTGGCTACGTTCCGGGGAACTCTTTGGAGAAACCGAAGGTTTTGTTTGTGCAATTATGGATGAAGTTATGATGACGAATAACTACCGGAAATTTATTGTGAAGGATGGCACGGTTGACATATGTCGGGCATGCCACCGTCCGGGTGAATCGATCCGTCACATTATTTCCGGGTGTTCTCGTCTAGCTAACGGAGAATACTTGCATAGACACAACCTTGTAGCCAGGATTATCCATCAGCAACTTGCTCTGAAATACAGCCTTGTGGAATCGGAAGTGCCGTACTATAGGTATGTGCCCGACCCAGTTCTCGAAAATGGCAATATCACACTGTATTGGGATCAATCCATCATCACTGACAGGACTATTGTAGCCAATAAGCCTGATATAGTGGTGATGGATCGATCAGAGCGGCGCGCAATGATTGTTGACATAACGGTTCCACATGACGAGAACCTCGTGAAGGCCGAGAAAGATAAACAAATCAAGTATATTGACTTGGCTCGCGAGGTTGTCGACATGTGGCCTGTTGACTCAGCGATCATTGTGCCGATAGTCGTATCAGCCAATGGCCTAATTGCCAAGAGCCTCGACCAATATCTGATGAGGCTCTCGTTAGGCAGCTGGATCAAGGGCTTGATTCAGAAAGCGGTACTCCTGGACACGGCTCGTATTGTTAGGAGGTTCCTCTCTCTGGAGCCCTGACCGCCGGTAGCTTGGACCCTGTTCCCGATACCGGTGGGCTACTATTTTTATATTTTTAAATGTTTTTGTATATAATTTTGTAAAAATATTTAAAAATGTAAAATGTATGTTTATAAAATGAATAATGAAAATAATAATTTATTCATCAAAAACATTGTAGTACATGATCACAATTTACAGTTTACAGTATCGTTATAATAGTGTACAATGACTACAATTAAAAGGTGGGTGAGGTGCTGTATTCCTAGCTAGGTTAATAGATAACCTGTGTTAAGGAGTACAGTGCCAGTCCCCTATAGATAAAAGAATTAAATCGTACACAGTATGTACTAAGTACATTATGTTGTGCAACTACAAACAAATTTGATGTTTGACTATAAGACATTTTTTTTTTTTTTTTTTTTTTACTATCATTGCTTAGAACCAAAAAGAAAAAAAAAAAGTTAAATAACAAGTTAAGAAAATAAAATAATAGGGTAAGTATATAAACTAAAAGTAAATCATGTAGCTTGTGGGTAGGTGAGTATTTGTTGTGATATGTGTATGCTGTGCGAATAAATAGATTAAATTGTATGACCGTAACGATTTTTAGCGTGATTTCAATGTGCAGCTTAATAGTAATCTTAATTTGTTTTTTTAGAGTGTATTAAATATATTTTCATAGTAAATTATGAGGAAAAAAAAGAATAAGAAAGGTTATTAACAAGTGATTCAAGAAAAATCAGTTATGAATTTTTCTGTTTCGTCGTAATTTTTACCTTGTAAGAATGAGTAAACAGCCTTTTTACACTTGTAATATGATAGACCATATATTGGACAGTACTTATTTATCTTATTATAGAGAGCCGGGCCTTGGTAGTAAAAAAATCTTTTATAGAATGATGATCTCGTTCGTGGGAGTGCGCATATTTTATCTTTTCGACGTTTTGTTATTTTTTTGTATGGGGTTTTCTTGTGTTGTAATAATATTACTTGTAGAATAAAATGTTGTCGTATATTGAGAATTCCCCAGAGACTGTACAATTCATTGGTAGGGAACATAAAATGTCGAAAGGTTGCAACCTTTAAAATGGCCCTGTGAGCGACCTCCAGGGGCATCAAAATAGTCTTGGCAGCACCGCCCCAGCATGAGATACAGTATGAGATAATTGAGGAGCATAAGGAAAAATAGACAGTACGAATGATTTTAAGACTTGCAACGTATCGGAGGGTTCTAAATATGTAAATTAGTTTTCTAACTCTACCCGTAAGCAGGTTAATATGAGTCTTAAAGTTTAAATTTTTATCTAATAATATACCTAGGTATTTTATATGGTCAACGTTTACTAAGGATGGACAGTTACATGATGTTTTTGTGAGGCAAGAGTGTGCTTTTAAGTTAATGGCAGTATGTGGCTGGGAAGCCGCGCTTATTGAATAAGTAAGAAACTTAGTTTTGCTGGTATTTAGGGTAAGGGTGTGTGCAGTGAGCCAGTCTAAGGCTGTATTAAGGCCTTGCTGTGCTACTAATTCTAGCTCAGACCAAGTATCTGCTGTGAAAGTTATAGCAGTGTCATCCGCAAATGCAACAATCCTGCCATTAGGAATATGTAGGTTGCATAGGTCATTAATAAAGATAAGGAAGAGGGTGGGCCCTAAAATGCTGCCCTGGGGGACCCCGTAGTAGATGGGAAGCTCTTCACTACTGTAGTTATCAATCCTGACAGTTTGGGCGCGATCACTTAGGTAACTACGAAAAAGATCTAGAGTTGCCCCCCTGACGCCTACACCTTCAAGCTTGAGTAGAAGAGTAGAGATGGGAACCGTATCAAACGCCTTCGCGAGATCTAAGAAGACTGTAAGGGCTTTTTTATTCTGGTTAAGGTGTAAAACAACATTAGAAGTCACATCTTGAACTGCATCGCAAGTGGATTTATTTCTGCGAAACCCAAACTGTTGTGGGGATAATAAATTATACCGTTCAAGGTATTTGATTAGTCTTCTGTTTATTAGACGTTCGAGTACCTTGGATAGGGCACTCAGAATAGCAATAGGACGATAATTGCTTGGCAAGGTCCCATCTCCACCCTTGAATATCGGATGAATAATTGCCTTTTTCATAGAAGTGGGAAATACGGACTTTTCGAAACAAAGATTAAAAATATGGCAGAGTATGGGCGCCAGAGCTTTAGCATACTTCTTCAGGAACAGAGGTGAGATGGTATCCCAACCAGTGGTAGCGTTTGATCGAAGCGAACCTATAATAGATATAACTTCGTCAGGGTCTGTTGCTTCTAGGACGAATGATGTGAGTGGAATTGTATTTTGCTGGGTCTGTGGAAGTGATGCCGGCTGTAGTGCTATATTATTGCAGATAATATGGTCTGCAAGTTTCTTGCCAATGCTCACAAAAAAGGAATTTACTACATTACAACATTCTACTGGTGTTGATGCGCATGTCAAAAGTTGTGTGGATGATGTTGTAGTATTGGTGGTATTCGTAATTTTCTTTATAGTTTTCCATAAAGTTTTTGGATTGTGGCTCGCTTTATCAAGTTCTTGCGTGTCAAATAATCTTTTTGCTTTTTTCAATAGGCCTGAACAGAAGTTTCTGTATCGTTTGTACGTTAGCTTTAGTACTTCATTATCAGGAGATAACTTAAGCTCCCTATGCAAAGCATCCCTGTTTCTAATACATCGCAACAATCCTGGGGTGATCCATGGTTTGAGCAATCTCTTCCTTGCTGGCACTCGTTTAACTGACGTATTGTTTGAAATAGCTGAAGCCAAGAGGCCTATTAAGTTATCAGTAGCAGTGTTAACGTCTTGTATACACAGAATATGACTGAAGTCAATTTGGGATATCGATTTATCCAGAGCCTCGTAATCGATTCTAGTCATAACAGGCATGAAAACGGTGCGTTTGCGTTGATTTTCCAGACACAACAAGGAAGAGTGATGATCAGTGACTGTGGTATCATAGACAAATGAGATACATGGACATTTTGTTTTTAAAATTAGGTGATCCAGACAATTGTTTCCTCTAGTTGGCCGGGTATGCGCAGGGAGAAAACCATGAGAGGCTAAACAGTTTAGATATTCGTGGGAACGTGTGTCGGTAGTTGTAGATTTTATATCTATATTTAGATCACCAGTGATGATTACCGTTTTAAATTTTTGCAGTGATGATAGTACATGATTAAGAGCTAAAAGAAAATTCTGGATACTGTCATTAGATGGTGAACGGTAAATGCAGACTATTGCCACTTCCGATTTTATTTTAATTATGAGGCCAGACGCAGCTTGACCAAAGTCTGGTTCTTCATATGTAACTAGTAAATCAGACTTGAAATATACTACCACACCATCACTCCGATTGAGATGTTTGGTGGTCTTAAGTATAGAATAGTTTTGCAATATCGGAAGATAGAAATTGTTAGAACAGGCTAACCAACATTCTGTTAAGACCACTAGGTCACAGTCACAAGTGATACGCTGCAGCAGAGTTTGCAAGTTTAGGAAATTACAATTTATAGAACGAATATTTTGCGAGAGAATTTTTAGATATCTATTCGGATGTTTTAATAATGTGTTTGTTTGTTCAGGGGCACATGAGTGAATTTTCGATACAGAAAGTTCGTCAATCCCATCAATTAAATGGTCCAAGTCATTATTCATTTTTACGTTGTGAGGTTGCATGGAGGGTGGGGTTTAATTGAGTGATCAATAATGACTTAGATATTAGGCGTATCTGTTGAATTTGACGAGATAAAGCATGACACAATACAGAATTTAGCAATTTGACAGCTTCATAACAAATGCAAGTTAATAAAAACCACCAAGGATATGCAATCATTGTATGATTGCACAGTAGTATCAGAGCGCACATTTGTGATAGATGTTGAGATAGTATAGGAAGTAAATCGTTTTGTGTTATATAAGCAATGTTGACATAAAAATCGTTTATCGGTTCGCAATGATAATAAAGCCCGTTAATCAAGTTACATGCATGAGTTTTTACATGTAATTCATTGGGGCAACAAAAATAATTAAAAACTACTTTATCTAAATCTATAAAGGTAGGTAAATAATGATAAATATTACGTAGTCATGCATCTGAGGCATTCTTGGCAGTAGCGATATTAGTAGAGGCTAGTTGTTGCAGTTGTTGTTCACTTTTGACTAGGATGGCTTGACTATCCGGATCCTTTTTCAGCATTACTCGTCCGTTTGAAGTCCAACAGAAGCTATATTTGTTTGATTTAGCGTAGTTCCTGGTGAGGTAAAACAGTCTTCTGGTGTGAAGGGTCAATTGCTCGGCTATGTATACCGGAGTACCTGGAGTAGCTTTTAGGCCGAGATGTGTTGAGCACAGTTTTTGATTAGGGTTTTGTTTATTGTAATCTTTTACCGCTGCGAGGAACTTGGACTTAGTGAGAGCATTTGAGAACTCAACTGTTAAATTCGATGTTGTATTTTCTTTCTTTGATGGTTGTCTTATTACATCACGAATAGTGGTAGGTACTGTTTGCATCTGTAGTTGGTTCGACAGGTGCTGTATCATGTCGTACAAAACTGCTTTGCTCTCGTTTGCCAGTTTGGGAACATTTCGGATTTCCACAGATGTTTTAATAAGGTTTCGCTCGAACAATTCGACTTTTTCCTCCAGTGTTGATAACTTGATCACCATAGTGTTTCGTTCTTTTTCGAGTCCCATAATTTTGTTTTCCAGTGACGATAGCTGATCGGAGACAAATGTCAATGATTTTTCCAGTTCGCCATTTATGTTCTTAATCTCAGTATTGTGCTTTTTTATTTCCATAAGATGGTTTTCCAATTTATCCAAACGTCCATTTTGAGCGCACATCATCTCTTTCATCATCTCAAAAATTTCTATCTTGAACGTCTCCAGCTCACCACCATTAGCGCCGCCATCAATACATCTACGTTTTGCCCGTTGGGTGACATTGAGTTGAAGGGAGTCGTCTATACAAAGCTGTCGAAGGTCCGATTCGGAGCGGGACGGTACATTTCCCTTCGGGGAAGTCTTAGCGGGTGTTTGTGACATTATATATTATTTACCAATATGATACTGCTCCGGCTCACGCCTATAACTAATTGCGGCAAGCTCCGTCGGTGACGTAGTGCCCGCGTAAGCGCAGTGTAGGTCCACTGACTGCTTTGTCTCGGTTGTGGTCGATATTTACGGCTTGATGTTTATTTTTCGGATCTTGATAAATCTCAAAAAGAGATGCAAGTTCTGAGATTCGAACTAGCGACGCGTTGCTTGCGAGTCGCCGCCGCGGCCTTCGCGCCAAGCTAACGTAACTTATAATGGTGAAATACTGGTCCTGTGTTTAGATGCACAAATTTGTTTTGACAGCTGATGAACACGACGACGTGTCGAGTACCTACTCGTATGTTAATTATTAACGAGTCCAAAGGTCACTTTAGTAATGTAGCAATAAGACGGTTAGAAAGTACTTTTATTTTTGAAATTTTGCACTGTTTCACTTGTTTTTTATTTAGTTCAAGTAATTTATTCAATTTTATTTCAAAAGGGAACACTTTATTTGTGTTTAAAATGAAAAAATGTCACTGTTTTGTTAATGTTATCTCTCACAACTTACTGGGTTGGGTTCACTAAAGTTTGATGATATTCACTGGAGATTTGCCTTTGTCCACACTATCACTGATTCTTCTATATACTTATAAACGATAATAGCTACTTTTTACTTAAAAAGTCTTTCGCGTTGAATTTAGATGATTTAAAAGCTACAGAGCAGATGTTTGCGTTGCACACCGTAGGTGGGGAATGAACACCGTAGGTGGGGAATGATATATTTCACTTGCTTTCATTTGCTTTGGACACTCGTTTCGTAACGTCTAGTGCGTGTGCGTTTTGAGTGCACTTCCTCCCATATTTTATTGATATTTTCTCAAATTGATGGATTTACAGGATTGTATAGAATCTGGATCATCAATCTACGCTTTACACGTTCAATTTCCTGTCAATCTGGATCTCAATCATGGATCAGATTGATGCCAGATTGAACGTGTAACCTCCGTCTTACTTAACCTCACTTTTGCTAAAATCTCTTTTATCTCAGCTCTCAGATTTCCAAAATCTGTTACATTTTCAGGGATTGTTTGTTAATATAGTAGCTATCAATTGACACCAATTTCATCTTTTTACAACTAGGCCCAAAATTGTATGAAAGCGTATCCGTCTCTTTTCGTCTCAACTCGTTGTCAACTGTGTCGATAGAATAGGAACAGCTAGAGACGCCAATCGTCCAACGATAAATTAATCGTCACGATATAGTGGGACGCGCTCTTATTTGTATGTCTTAGAATGTGACACTTTTCTAAATAAGAATTCTGACGTAATCACATAAGTAGTTACTTAAAAGTGTAAACTTTTTCATTACAGTATGAGCCAAAAGCTCGTCCGCTATTCCCGGAAATAGTGAACAAGCTGGCTGAAGTGAAGGAGAGCCTCGACGACGCAGCCTGGGGCTCGCTCAGTACCAACAACTATGACAGGTATGTATGAATGGGGGGGTGCTGTATGACTGTTGAATCTTAGAAGGGAGCAGATGTAAATACTCAGCTTGCCTTCACCGGTAGTTAGAGTATTGTTAAGATTTCTTTAGCAGTGTTCACGTTTTTGTTTTTAACGACGTTACTGAACTTGCGTCTGAATTTTCTTTTGAATTGTGTACAAAAGAATGTGCCGCTATAGCAGTGGAATTAAAAATGTTATGGACTAATTTTGGTAATTTTTACTTGTTTTTGGTTGATTTAGTGTTTATACAAGTATGTGCCAAATCGTGATGGAATATCACAGTTACCAAAAAATATTATTGTAGTGTATAGCTTGTTGAAATACTGACAGTGAATGTGTACTTGCAGCGAGGACGCGGACTCGTCGGGCCCGCGCTCGTGTCCCGGCCTGTACGCCTGGCGCCGCCCGCAGCGCTTCCGCTCCGAGGGCTCGCCCAGGCATCACGACCACGATCAGCGTAAGTATCGGCAGTTCGTTTTCGCTATCACTTCGATATTTATGTTTTCCATTTTCGTGATGGGCGATACTATGATTGTTCTCGGTGTTTGAAAATTAAGTTTTGTACGTCCAGCTCAGCATCGTCGGTCGCTGTCGGAGCTGGAGTGGGGCGCGGGCGGCTGGGCGGGCGCGCGGCGGGCGCACCGCTCGGCGTGGGCGCTGCCGCCGCCCGCCGCCGCCCCGCCGCGCCTGGCGCGCCTGCTGCGCCTGGCGCACATCATGCTGCTGCGGGACGCGCACGCCGCGCCCACGCCCGCGCGCCGCGCGCTCGACACCTTCCGCGGCGTCAAGAAGATCCTCGAGCCGCACCCCGGCTCCGCGTCGTGCGCCGAGCTGGCGTCGCCGCCGCGCGCCGCGTCCCGCGCGCTGGAGCTGTCGGACGACGCGCGCGCCGCGTCGCTGCCGTCGTCGCCCACCCTGTCGCGGCGCGGCTCGCTGGGCGCGGCGCGCACGCCGTCGGGCGCCGAGCTGCGGCGGCGCGGCTCGTGCGAGTCGGGCATCTTCTCCGTGGCCAACGAGGAGCTGTGTCCCGCGCGCCTGGCGGGCCGGCCGCGCGCCGCCGTGTGCGCCTGCTCGCTGGTGGGCTGCCACCGCTGCTGGTGGTGGCGCCGCGACGCCGACGAGCGCGCCGACGCCGAGCCCGACGCCGCGCCCGCGGGCGAGGCTCGCGCGCGCCTGTGTGCCGCCTGCCTGCTGCAGTACGACCGCGCGCTGGACCGGCCCGGCCGCCCGCGCGCGCCGGACGACGCGGCGGGCGAGCTGCGCAGCCTGGACGACGCGGACGACGGCGCGCGCGCGGACGGCTCGCCCTTCCTGTGCGGCCGGCCCGACGCGGACGAGGACGCGGACGCGGCGGGCTCGGCCGAGCGCCTGTGCGAGTACCACATCCTGGCACGCTGCTGCTGCGTGCGCGGGACGGCGCGGGACGGCTCCGGGCGCGGCCGCGCGGCTGCCGTGCGCTCGTCCAGCGTGTACACGGACAGCTCGGAGGACGTGGCGTCGCTGGCGGGCTCCGACAGTCTGTACTGCGACGAGCGAGTGCCGCGCCACGTGCGCTCGGCGCAGATCAGCAAGATCGTGGAGTACTTCGAGCGCAAGGGCGCCGACTTCACGTGCGAGCGCTCGCGCGGGCACTCGCGCTACCGCCTGGCGCCGCGCGACGCCCGCAAGTGCCCGGCGCAGGCGCGGCTCATGGTGTGCGAGGGTGCCGTGCGCTCCAAGCTGCCGCTGTTCGACAAGAAGTCATAGCGCTAGCGCGGCGCGGCGTGCGACTGCTGGCCGGCCTGACCCGACACCGGGGACCACGAGCCCGACAGGAACTCTCGCAGCGGTGATCGTAAGCCTGCCGGACACAGGCCGTGCCGTGATAGTGCCCGATAAGTGTGACGTAACTTCCCAACATTTCGTATGCCGCCCCTCGCAGGCCGTGCCGTACTGATGTGACTCACTCCGGGTCCTCACGCCCGCAGACTTGTGACTTCCATAGTGTTTACAGAAGAGAATATTTTTGTCGTAACCGTGCGCCGCCGCGAACGATCCATTATTCACGTGTTAAGAATATTTGATCACAATTATTATAAAATCAGTATTTTCCAAGGCTAGTGCCAATACTGTCCCGTCGCGGACGGGGCCTATGTCCCTGACGAGCCGTGCTGTACTCACGGCGAGTCTCGACACAAATTCACGTTTGTTTGACTGATCGTAACTTCGTACTTTATTTATATTTATAATAAAGGCGTAAATTGAGATTACAAAAAGGTTGAAGAGGAGATTAGTCGAAATTATCGGTGATATAGTCAATGTGTGGTTGAATAGTCCTGTATAATGTGGCCTATCCGTATATTATGAAGGCCTTTTAGTCGTTTTTAGTCTAAATATTATAGACGGCATCGCGTTCTGTACTTTGGTTTCGCTAACACATCCGGAGCAGTGTTGCAACGTGTAAATAATAATTAATTTTAGGTTATGTTTCAATAACTTTATAATTTATTTTTATGTTTCCAGTATTAAATATTACTTGCCAGTTTACAGCTACTTTAAGTGTGTACATAATTTAAATTTAAGTTGTCATAATAAAACATTAAACGTTGGCTACGGTAGTACTGAAATTAATATTTACGTTAGCAGTGTAATACTGATTGCGTTTAGGACCTAATTTATAACTTAACTATACAAAGATTCAATTGCTATATTTCGTTAAACTTCGACAAAGTCATATAATTATTTAAAATTATTATTTACTTTTGAAAGAACATTTTTTTTTATTTATCTTTACATCATAAATATATCTATACTCATAATATACGGGCAAAATACGTCCTAAAATTATATAAAGATACAAAATAAAAGTTGTGGCGCGTTGCTAGTCTTTTAAAACGCGCCATTTTTCGAAATCCGTCGTATTAAGTAATAGTGAAGGATGGAGCATACTACTTACGCGAAAATAATTCTAATATGCAATATTATTGAAAACGAACGTGCCTACTTTAAAAGTGCGTGCATTTTGAACGAAACTCTAAAATCACAATAATGATGACAATCTTTGCAAAATAAACTCAAGTACGCGTCTCAGTGTTCGCACATTTAGAATTTTAAAATTCATAGATCTATTTCGAGAGATAAAACCATAAAATGTCCCAGTAAAATATCAATACATTGTCTTATACAAGCCTCTTGTAGAGAATCAAGAATGGTCAATTGGTCACATATAATTATAACATTTTCTCGATTTTAATCTATGAACCGCCGTTCATTCCATCTTCCAGTTTCCTCTTAACAAAATATAATGTACAAATATGTGTCAAAAATCAGACCGAACTATAAAAAATTTTTCGTGTTGCCCGTTGTTTTGCTTACTACTAAAATGGTAGGAATATTCGCAGAATAGCGAATTCAAATGGTAGAAATTCGGTATGACGATGGCAAGCTTTAGACAAAATGTTTAAAAAAAGAAGGTCGCACCGAGATTCTCTGTGATTATCAGCTGATATTAATTTTGACAAAATAACGGACAACACTAAAAACGTTAAAGTAATATCATATTTTTGTAAATACAGTATTAACGTGGTGTATTTAAATATCATCGTCATCTTATAGTAAATTTTACTTTAAAATCATGGTTATATTGTTAAATTCAGGGTATACATGGTGTAAATATTTAATGTTGAGATAAAATGTGAAAAATATGATCCGCGTATGCGGTTTAGATGTCAGTGCCAAAAAATATTATTCCAATACACACATAACAAATTGACATGCCTGATTCATGGTGTCTTTTCGTTCAGAATAATACAACAAGCCATTTTTGTGAAAAGGGCCACTCGGTTCATACCTAGTATTCTTAGATTGCCAATATATAATGTAGTAGGAAATGTGCCCTTCACCAAGTCCTATTCAGAATTAAATGGTCCAAGTCCAATAGTTTGATTTCGAATACTTATTACACTTATTAATCGTTTCTAACCAAGAACACACGGCATAAAAAATAAAAATAACCCCTGAACGGAAGGACACCGTCTGTCTAGGCTAACAGCGTCGACATGTCGAATTAGTGTTGAAACTTCTTTATTTATATATGAAAGAGCAATTACGTGTCCGTCCATAATTAGGCGAAGAAATGCTTTGTATCCGCGGTAGCTGTACCATCTCTCAATACACGCAGTTTTTAACTCTATTGTAACAGAATAAAGTGGAAACTCGCGTGAAACTGATAGTTGAAACAAAATTTGGTATTGCTAACATACCTATTAGATTTGAATGCATTTCTATCGATACTTTGCCCATTGGTCTCTTTTACGTACCGACTGTCCTAAAAGTACCAATATGTACACTTTCCGGTACCTTTTAGTGACCAATGGGCTCTAATTGGACACTAAGACTGATAGTGGAACTACTTAGCAGCTTTTTGCAGCCAAACTGTCTGAGACAGTGTACTATAAGGCATAGGACAGTTGTTACTGAATGACGTATAGATGGCGCCACCATCGATTGTTCCAATCAGGTCATCACCAAGTGTAATTATTGTTTTTTTTTTACTAGTGAAATTCGGGTAGTAAAATGACTACACTGTCTTATGTCTTAGAAGAACTTGCTTACATTACAGGTTTTCTTACAGCGATTTTGTTGTTTTATATATTCAAATCGTTGCTGTAAATATATACCATTGTTTTCCTAGCTGATTCTATTAGTTAATCCCATTTCACTGTTATAAGTAATTGAAATATTCTTGATTAAATGAATCAACACCGATTGAATGATGATTTATTAATCGTCTATCTGTAGTTGTATTCAGCCAAAAACGAAATATAATGGCGTTAATATAGAACAAATTGTACCTAACTATTAATGTAAGGAAATGACGCATTTTTGGCGTTATTTCAATTCAATTTAAATCATTGTGATGTGAATAAAATAAGTAAATTGAACATTATTAAAAAATACTTGTTTGTTTATCTTATCCGCGACCTCGAGCATACGATCAAATTGATGAAGGATCAGATAACGTCTGACAAAAGAAAGAGTTTCCTATATTTTCACAAAATCTTTGACATGACCGAATAAATAGAAGCTACTAGAATACTTCATACAGATTGTAAACATACATCAACTTGAGTTCGCGAATAAGATCTAATTACTTTACATGTCTGGTGATTAAATAGTTAAGTTTTCGCCTTGGTGTTAAAATTTTCAGTGAATTTGACTTTCTATAGTTTTGATAAACAACAATGTATAATAATAAATAAGTCTCAAATCTTCCACCTTCCGTATCAAATTGTAAAATTGGTTCAATCGAAACCGTTTTGCTTTCCTTTTAAAAATATATTGATTGGCAACACTATTGAAACCTGTACAATTCTTTCGCGCCATTTTATTGTGTCAGTTCGATTCAAATTCGAACGTCGGTATGGCGCGAAAGAATTTTAAGACGGTAACACTGTTTAGACTTCATTTTGTTATATTTTAAATTGATTTGTGACGCAGCTAGATTATACATTAGCCAATGTAAACAAAAACAACAAAACAATTATTAAAAAAAAAATTGAAAGCAGCAAGCTTCACGCAATCAAAATAACTTCAAATATTTTAATGTAAAAGCGAATATATAAAAAAAAATCACCTTAGGTGCAACTTTTCTCACATTATGAATAAAAAAATAATGTATCAGCACTTATTCGAATCAGTGTTGCGAGTTAGTTATTTTTTGTAAGGAATATTAACACATGTTTTTTTTTTACGAAAAAAGGGACAAGTTACACCGCAATAAGCATATCAGTTACAGAGTGTAGGTTATGGTTAGTTATTTTTTATATATTTAGGTTTTAACAAGAATGCTCCACGACCGATTATAGTTATCTTAATAGCTGTTATTCAATAGTCTTGTTTTGATGCTAAATAACGTTAGTTCTTTCCCACTCTTGTTAGATTTGCAATGTTTTTAGATCCTTCCTACACAATGCAATATTAATAAGTCAATTACTTAGTATATATTTATCTACTGCCAAAAAAATACAATCATCAATTCAACGCCGAAAATAATCCTTAAGATAACCTACTTGGAGGTTAAAAACCTTAATTAATAAACGCCGACACGGGTATGCCCCCAAATATATCCTTTTACTTCTGTGTATTTAATTTGTTCCGATAATAGTGTGGGTACAAAACAGTCCCTTGTGTGTTTACGACTAAGACACGGTTCTTTACTGATAAAACAATGTCCTTCTATTCTTCTAACATTACCATCATAGTAGGACATGACTTGCGATAAGAAATAATTATATTCTTATCACTCTAGGGCATTAAAACCTTTCTGGAAATAAATAATGGCATCATTGATAACGGTGCCTACAACAATTCTGAAAATAAAATTATAAGAACTCATCAATAAAGCCTTCATTATTTTAAATTCTAAGTACTAATACAAACTTTTAAAGAATAATATAATCACATCGGGCATGTGTTGAGCAGGAGTTGGCTTCATTAGAAAATTAGTTTTGTCTTCTTGAGCTTGATAGATTACAACTAATTATGGCTTATACTTATTAATAAATTAGTAGTTATTTATAATATAATCGCAGTACCTTCAAACTGACAATAATTATATCACTTCCCCATGTTATTTTTGTAACTATACCTACGTTGTATCAGTTTTACAAACGTTAGTAACAATAAGGGTAAGGACAAACGAGCGAGTTTATGTGAGTTGAGAGTCGCTCGTTTGTCCTTGCCCTTACTCCAACTACCCTCAAGAACTGAAGATAATTATAATCGGTCGTGTGAGCCTCGTGTTAAGTATATAAGTTTGTGTAAATAGCTCCTAACGTTCCTTGTTTTTAAGGCACTAACGGTTTAATGTAGAACATTTTCTTATACGGTTGTGTCATTTACAAGCCCAGACTTATTATAGTTATAGTTGAAGCCGATTAGGCAGTTACAGAACGAGAAATTGTAAAATGAAGATCGTAATAAATATATTTTGTTTCAGAATGTTGTTTTTTTTAACAATGTTTTCATTTGATGCGCCCTCTACAGTCCACCTTTGGACATAGGCCTCATCAAAGTTACGCCAAACAACTATAGACCAGACCACCTTTTTATATTTCTGGCGTAGATTTTTTTTATCTGTTATTAATACTTTGATCTTGTAGGCGTTGCACTTTTGTGTGCAAAACTGCTTTATATGCTTATAGTTTCGCCATGTCAGTCTGTCTGTCCGCGGTTTAGCTCAAAAAGTATTGGTACTAGAAAGTTGTAATTTGGCATGAGTATACACGTATTAAGGTGGTTGGTAAAAAGTAGTGAAATAAAATTTTGAAAAAAACCATTATTTAAGGTACACAGGGCCACTTTATATGTAGGGGAGGTCCCCTACATGTAAAGTGGGGATGATATTTTTTTTTCGTCCTTCCCATCGTGTGGGATATCGTTGGATAGGCCTTTCAAAAATATTTGAGGTTTAAGAAGACCGTTTTTTGATTCAGTAAACCGTTCGTGACTTATCAAGCTTTAAAGTACCAATTTTCGTTAGAGTCAAGTGTCCCCCCCCCCCTCTACCAACTAAACGGTTGTAGTTAGAAATACAAATGTCACGGCAGTAGTTCCTGTATATAACGAAGTTAAAGGAAAACTATCACACTTAAGTGAGCTTTACAAGTTCACGAGTAATAGTCGACCAATCGAACAACTCCATAGAAATGTCGATAAAAGGCGCTAAGCGCCAGTTGTATTGCGCTAATGTTTCCTAAACCTAAATAAGTTTTATAAAAAAAACAGTTGTTGTTTGTAAAGGAAATCAAATGAGGTAGGTAGTCATGTTTGGCTTTTAAGTGGGAGGAGCTTGGTACGAAACTATCAGTTAGCAAATACAACCCGCGCTTGGTTGTTATAAAAACTACGGAACCCTACACTGCGCGTGGCCCGACACGCACTTGACCGGTTTTAAAGCTATAATTCAACTTGCCTTGTTAGTATGTATTGGTCAAATCTTGCAATTGAATTTTAAATCAATTCCCCCTAAACGATTGAGCTGAAATTTTGTCCACACCTTTGGTTCTGATGACAATATATTTTTAGGACCACCACAGATCGGAATAGGTAGACATAAACTTTGAGCAGATAAGTAACATGTGGACAATACCTCCGCATAAAATCACGGAATGACTTTTAGGTGCCGAAATAAAGCTGTTAAATCAGAGGGAGGTATTATCCATCCATGTTACTTACCTTCTCAAAGTTTAGGCAAATATACTCTACCTATTCCGATCACTTGTCATGTCAGACATAAATTGATCCTGCAACCAGGATCGTTTTCCCACGAGAAAACTCGTTTTCGTTTCGTTTTCCAACGGTTAATAGCACAGACACGAAACTTTGTATACGCGTTAAATTTTTATAGATAAACCTAATTTACTTCCTTTAATTTTAATAAAAGATTGCTTTTAGTTAAAAAAAAAAGTTTTATTTTATTATATTTTCTTCGCTTATCTAATGCTGAATCCATGTGAGGCACCCATCACTGAAATTAACAAACCATACAAGAAACAAGCTAGTTTTTCGTAAACTGCTAGTGTTTCTTGTAACCCAGATAAACCAAATTGTTACACACCGTTGACAGGCAGTACCTGTACAGGCCTACCATAAAAGCATTACAACAATCATTTCTTTTGTGGACTTGTATATCAGCAGTCGCTTCATGTAAAATACTGGTACTCAGCTGCATCCGGTTAGACTGGAAGCCGACCCCAAGATAGTTTGGGAAAAGGCTAGGCAGATGATAGAGTCTTGTATATATTGGCGCAAAGAGTAGTCGCATGCATTCTTGACGTCACAAATTAAACGCTCAGACGGACCGTGTGTCCAAGTGTGAAATGAAGATACGGACAGTGCTGTTTGCTATGCTTGCTTTGCTTGCGCAAAAAAGCTTTCGAAGCGAACTGGCTAGCGTGCACGGCGTTGTGATGACGCTCGTGCCGCTCTGGTATTTCATACTTCTTACTGCGTCGAACTCGTCTTTTTCGAGATGATGACTTCACTGGTTCTTTATCAGAGATCGCCACAAACGTAAGGTAACTGGTTTGGTGGTATTGTTATATCTGGTACGGTGGTATCAAACTCAAAGCATTTATTTCAATAAGACCACGCGAGGCCCAGTCCCAGTCCCAAGGCATAATAACTGGTGAAAGTACTGTAGTTGCCCATTCCAAAGCCTAGATCTCTATGGAGAAGAATGGGCAAGAAACTCCATGGACACTCTTTTAAATCAAAATATGTTACAAAATCTTGGTTACAACCAAGATTTTGTAACATATTTTGATTTAAAAGAGTGTCCATGAAGAAGTGTTTGTTTGTGTGTTTGTTTTTTTTTATTCTTAACATGAATGATGTATCAGCCATCATTCAACTCAATCATATTGAAGGGAACTAAATGAGCCAACCCACCCGCCACCATCAGCGTGAAATTTAAGTGAGCATGACATTCACTCAACCACCAGGGTAAATTCGCGTCAATGAAAGATGTAGGTACTCGGTGAATGGTGGCCATTTGTGGTATGTATGAGTGACAGGTACGGTGTCACCACTACAAATCAAACTGTAAAATAAATACATCTGTATTGCACGGTAAATGTTTATTTATGATAATCACAATTTACTATTTCATGTTGTGTGGAATTTGGAAACATCAACATCTTTTCTTGGGTTGTTTCGGCGGCGGACACGGCGGGGGAGGTGGCATTGCCGGCCATTTCTGGGAATAATAATAAAATATTATAAAGCTGAAGAGTTTGTTTGGTTGGTTGGTTGAACTCGCTTATCTTCGGGACAACCTTATATCCGATTTTACGTCTAAAAACGGCTTTTGTACAAGTTATATTATTTTTCTTATACAGAATAATTTTCGGGATTGCTGAAAGGGAAAAAGCTTTAGGATGTTTTGGGACCCCACGTCTCGGGGTTCACAGGGACCCCGACATGCAAACTTCCCCGTGACCTTTGACATTGCCCAACAACTACGGGAACTACTGGTTCGAATTAAAACAATCTCTACTAGAACTACGGTCGATCGTAAGATTGACCGTACTTCTGGTAAAGCTAGGCACTAGGAGACAAGCCATTTTTGCATGCCAAGGCTTACCACAGCGTTCCTTGGTGTTCTCAAGTCTTTGTGGCAAGATAAACGAAATGTGTGTGAGAGATTCAAAATAATTTCCGCTAATAAATTGGCAATGCTAATAGCAACATGTCTTTTGAGGCTCTACGTACAACAGCGTCCATTTTTCTCAAAAATTGTTAATTAGTTAGGTTAGCACTTAACATTTATATATTTCTAGTTCGAACAAACTTACCTGTCTATTGGGATTGATACAAGGCTTCTTCCTCTTAGGAACGAGGTGTCCAAGTCCGACAACATCAAGAATGTCGTGTAGCGTGTCATTGTCCACAGTCTTCACAAACAGAGCTAACAGAGCGAGCAGAAAGCCCAAGGTACCGCAAGCGATCTTCAGTGGGCTGTACCCCTCAGGCAGAGAGCCTTCTTCTTCTTCATCAGGCTCAAATTCGGCATCCTCAGCTCTAATACGAGCTGCCTCCACTCTCTTTTGTTCTCGCTCCCGCCGCTCATTCTCCTCGCTAATGAAAAACTCAATATACACACTATCGGTAGGTAAATATAATACCCACCTACCAACACACTGGTTCGTAATGCCATTTTTAACATATGGTGGTTGGTGGTTCTGTCTGTCTACAGTCGTAGGTCATCGATACAAACATTTATCAGTTCATAATTCAATAAGGCTCTGTGTGGTGTCGGACGTTAAGAATAGCACCATCCCATATCTTCCCGTGGGTGTCGTAAGAGTCGACTAAGGGACTTGCCGGAGAATGGGCAGCAGCGTTCTCTGTGCTTTTTGTAACAACCGTACTGCGATCGCCAACCCGCCTGCCAAGCGTGGCGATTATGGCAAAACCCCTAAAATGTCAATGTGACTTCGGGGAGGCCTATGTCCAGCAGTGGACGTCTTTTGGGCTGAAATGATGATGATGATGATGAATTCAATAAGAGCGCATTCAATTTCATTTAATTAAAATAGTGCGTTAACACTCCCGTTCTATCAAATTACGGTTCTGAGCAACGGAAAAGGTTAGATAGAAGATAGGTTAGGTTAGAAGCATGGAAAAATGCAATTCCGGACTGATAGATGTGGCGCAACTCCTAATAGGCCGCTAAGCCGAGCAGCCAGGAGGTAAGCGCTCGTCCAGTAGAAACCTACGCGCCATTTCCAGCTAGTGATGGATTAAAAATAAGAAGGATAGCCCATAACAGACTGATATACTAGTATACTTAACTAAGAAGAGACTTTCAACAACCTGAAGTGACAAAATCGCACTACGTGAGGACCTACTTATGTAAGAAAGATGACCACCCACCAATCGCACATTGTTTATTGTTGGTAATCTTGTTTGTAATTGTATGTTTCATAAAACTTGCATGATTGTCTTGCTGTAAAGCCTTTATTTATAAATCTTGAGCTTCATTTTGCCTGATGTTACTTCATGACGGAGCACATGACAGCCCGTTGACATTTCAAATTCGTCTTTGTTCTGACAAGTTTAGAGGATTGAGTTTCTACTTTCCTACTTTACGGAGCGATGAACTTGGCACTGTAAAAAAATATTTTCGGTGTTAGATCAACTTTCAAACTCGAACAGGCACTAGGGCACAATAAATAATTGCACTTGTACACACGGTGACCCAAGCTATACAAAAACAGTTTAAGCGGATCTCTCAATGTATTAGAAAACTATACAAAGCGAGGCCACGTTTTAACAGGGAATGTACCTACATATAATATAGTTGGATGTATCGCAGTGCACGAAGTGCAAAATTGCAAAGCTGTGTGAATATAATTTTATCGGAAGGTACCCATGTGTATATGTAGGTTTGCTGTGATTGAAATGCAAAAAACAAGCACATTATAAATTGCGCAGGACGGGTGGAGTGTTCCCTTGTCTCACCTGAAGTATAGGAAAGGTTTTTTACTATGATAAAGCAGTAATCCGGGTGATTATGACTATTGGCAACCAATGGCATGTCATGGATACCTATGTAGTGTACCCGTGGGTAAACCTCGGTCTTAGCTTGGGAGGTGATGGTGGAAGGCGAATTGGGTCTAAAACATGGATCGAGCGCACTATATCTTGAATGAAATCTTGATGTTATGGCTTGTGATGCAGGAGCGGTTCACTAGTATATTTCTTATAAAATAATTGTTGTAGCTTTTGAGCATCAAATAAGAACATAGAGTCAATGACACTGCCGCTTATTCACCTCCAGATAAAGCACCTGATTCACCGCTGGCGATTATCTTGAAGTTGTAGGGCGAGCAACTAGCGAGTTGCTTGCTTGAGTTCTTAGGCGAGAAAGTCGTCGACAGCTAGCCGTTTCATCGTCAGCGGTGGAACAGGAGCCGGAATAATTATAATACTTATTATGAATCAGATTTTTTAAGATTTGTAAACTCACCTGATCTTTCCCTCCCTTAGAACATGTGCACTCAAGAGGTGCGCCGATTTGTTGGTTGTACTCTGAAAACTTAACGGTTGTAGTAGGAGTAGGTTTAGTAGTGAAGAACATTTTGTACAACAGCGCAAGGATACCGGCGCTAATGACCACCCCGGCCACCAGGGGTAGGATGAAATTGTTGTCATCTCGGCGGTCGCCCATCGTAGCCCATCCGCAATACACTTTTTACTACTTTTTTATCATTTTTAGTTTGTGTGGAAATTTTGTATTCTATGTTTGACGCATCGAAGTGATTGAAGAGTTATGTCATTATTTTGTCTGCCTGACGTTTATAAAAAGTTATGGTGCAAGGAGTCTAATCAAATCACACATCATCATCTACCCAGCCTTATCCCAACGATGTTGGGGTCGGCTTCGTGTACGTTTACCCCAGCAGGAAAGTGTCTCCTAGAGTGAAATGTAAATAAACGATTCTGCAAAACGTTACTCCAGCAGAAAACGCAATATTTCGAAAACCTGAAGACGCACAAAGTATATTTTCGGGGCACATTTTTGCACAAATATAAGCTCTCTGCCCATGTGCAATATTTCACTCTCCGATCATTATTTTAGAATTTTCCTGCTAGAAAAACGTTACCCTAGCAGGAATCGTTCTTTCAGTTTTTTTTTTCCAAAACGGCCGGGCGCACAAATTCTATAAGTAGCGCACATTTATAGCAGATTACGCACTGAATATACGTTCCACTCATATCACTCTAGGAGACACTTTCCTGCTGGGGTAACGTACACGTCGGCTTCCAGTCTAACCGGATGCAGCTGCAATATTTTACATGGAGCGACTGCCTATCTGACCTCCACAACCCAGTCAGTACTTAGTTAGGAGTTTAATCACACAAAGCGATTACATCGTCAAGCAACCACGATCTCGACACTGGGGACATAGCCGTACTAGTGAATAGTTCCGGGAAATATATCGGAACCGAAAGTAACGAGGTCGAATCCCGGAAATTTGCTTCGTTTTAGGTACCGGGATTTTCTACACCTAATCCCGGTTCGCGAATAGTTCGCGTTTAAAATTTTTCTAATTTTATTAGTTTCAGCCCGACTGTTTATGTATGAAATACACATGCTACGCAGTAGTAATATAGCATGCTACTTTCGAGCAAATGCTACTTAGAAGCATTCAACTAGCATGTGTATACCAAAAGAGCATGAGCATCAAGTCAGCAATCGGAAGGGATCCGAGAGGACCGATACCTACCAGGGCTGCGGGACTGTTCTAAAGAGAAACCGTGTGGCCCTGGAACACAAAGGGCTAAGAAGGAACATGGATGGGTTTTAGTCAGTACAAGTCTGACACTCCCTTCCGCTCCGCCCAGAGCAGGAGGGGTAATTTAATGATTTCCCATCCGTAAAAAGAAAGGCTTCCGAGACCGTTTCTGAGGTAGCTGCGCGGTGCGGTACCCCGGCCGCTCAGTTAGATCGTGGTCGCGTCTTCGCAATTTTGTGCTTATTAGATTTTGGTGGACAGTGTCCAAAGTACCGGGAACCTTGTTTTTTAGACAGAAGATCCCAAAAATCCCGGTTCTTTTTAACAGTATCGGTTCTGCATTCCCTAGGCTGTACCTACATAATTAAACATTGCCTGTTGAGATACTATATATGTCACTCGACAAGTGTTTCGCGCCCCTGCATGATGCCCCGTGGAGGGGCGAAACACATGTCGACTATAGGTTTAGATTGCACGTTGCATGACGCCCGTATTAATTCACCCACAACCTTATGGTTACGGCTAAAGATGTGAGATAAACTTGAGATTACACGGCACACATAAGTTCATCCGGAGGCTCAGTTCTGTCAGTTGTCTACACCTATCCGTCGTGACTTATTCATTAAAATACCAATAATACTTACAATTAAATCAATAAAAACTACTATCACTTACGGGAATATGAAAACTAAAGAAATTAAGTACTAAATAAATCTTTATTAGAAATAGGATACAGTCATATTTATTTGCTTAATTTAACATTCATTGTCATAACATAATAATTATTATTTCTAATCTTCTCATTATATCTTAAAATATTAGTTGCCAACGTGATTTAAAATGTTTATTTGTTACAAACTACAAAATAGAAGCAATAATTGAAAAATACATGGTTTATTAGAAGAAATATCTATGCGCACCTCGCTTACATAAATTTAAAAAGGTACATAACTACCTGCACAAAGGGGTAAGGCCAGAAACAAAAGTACAATATTATTAAGTACCTACATAATTTAAGAATAGGAACGGAAGCTAAATAAACAATGTACCAATACTAAAACATAGCAAAAAAAACAGCAAAACATAAAACACAGGTAGGGCTGAATACAGGAAAAGATATATAATATAAAAGATATAGAATATACTTGTGTCTACCAAGTATTGCCGTAGTTAACAAGAACGTTGTAAATCTCGATTCGTAGCTGACCGTACTAAGCACCTACTTTTTGAGAATAAAAACAGTTTTTTAATTTTAATTAATTATGTATAGGTAAACTTCTGAAAGCGGCCGCGCAACCGCAAACCGCATCGGTAGGAAGTTTTGCCGCAACGGTATGGAATGTTTGCCGCTACGGTGAGGAAGGTTTGCCGAAACGGTAAGGAAGGTTTGCCGCAACGGTATGGAATGTTTGCCGCAACGGCAAGGAAGATTTGCCGCAGCAACGGTTAGAGTTTGTGTAGCCGCCTTCAAAATAATTGTACACACGGCGACCAATCGAGCTATTCAAAACCAGTTTATGCGGATCTCTCATTGAATTAAAAATCTGCCCAGCGAGGCCATATTATACTGGATATTTTAGCTTGATATGTCACCGTGTGTACCTTTACGACAACGTCACCAAACATTTCGCCAATTAATAATATTATCACAGGATTCCCACTATACCTTTTTCAGGGTTCTGAAAGATTGTGAAATTTAATCTGCCTTTTTTTGCCGAGACGCTTTCAATCTTTTGCTTTCCTGAGTGAGGTATAGTGCGCCTAATAACCCTAGGGACCCTAGTAATACAAAATTATATACCTACACTTACCTACATGATAGCCGATAGATCTAAAACAAATCATAAGACCACTTTCAGGTATTTTATTGTTTCAACAACCGTGAAACGGTAGGTTTTATTTTTAATTAATTACGACAATACTTACTACCTACATAGCACCAAAAATCCCTGTATCTGGATAAGGTACCTATCTATATAATATATGTGTTATACTATAAAAGTACTGAAAAAATAGATAAGACCACTTTAAACTACTCTTTATAGGGATATAGGATAATTATAGGTCAAAACTCAAATTAAATTGCAGAACTTTATACATGCTATAAAGTTTCACTAATTCATTTAAGTTGACGTTTAAGTTGCCCTAGTTATAAAATCTGCATCTAAGTTAAGCTTTAGACTGGCAAATATTTAAGAACTTCGCGTTGTAATCTTCAAATTCAGCTCGTGTCAACAAATATTTAGCGACCCACTTGTATTCAGCGGGCTGCTCCAATATTATTAGAAGAGGCTCAAGTTTTGTCTTGTATTCATCCAAGGTTTTTCTATCTACAGCACCGATGAGGTTATTATTCTTGTTCCAGAAGTATGGAATGTTTCCCGCAACCAGAGCCTGGTAGAGTTTTCTCACCATCAATTTGAACAAGGTCGCGGGACTGTTCTTCTGCCAATATTCTGGACTGTTGACCGCGACGATCTCCCAGAAGAATAGAGTCTTAATATAGTAGCTTGCAATTTTCTTCATTCCTTGAGAGTCTCGGAGTTTTTTCACCTGAAGGAAAGTGTAAAATTAATTATAAGGATTACTTTAATCCTGCAACAGCTCACATCAGGCCTGAATCCCTGAAGAGCTAGGCAGAGGTGTACCCTGTTGTTCACCCTTATTCCGCCAGTTATGTAATCAATCGGGCACAAATTCTGACAAGGCTGCTACTAAGAAATCGGTGATGGATCAATCGATAGTTGTTAGGTACCCTTGCAAACAAAAACTATTGAAAGATTTAGGAGGAAATTGGCACACAGATAGTTTATAACCTGGACTTAGGGTACTTATTATTTCCATAGCATGATCCCGTGGGGCATTATCCGAACACTACGCGGGCAAAGCCGGGCATAAGTTTAATGTAGGTACTTACAAATCGGATCGCCTGTCGCAAGTTGTGTGAGTTGTGCATGAGCTGGCGCTCCTGGTTGTGCAGCGCGATCCGCCACGAGCGCGCCTGCTCGGGCACGCTGGCGGCTGCCTTGTTCGGCTTGCCCACCACCATCCAGTAGCCCTTCCTGCACTCGCGGGGGATCTCCCGGTACTCCTTGCTGATCGGCCACCGATCCTCCGGGAACTTCAGACACGGCACCAAATCAACGTCCAGCTTAAAGTTTCTCGACTTGTTACTGATCAAAAGCGTCATCGCCGGACCCGACTCGGACTTATCGATGACATAAGGCACGCCCTCCACGTAGTACAGTGGACGGCCATTACCGTTCACTTCGAATTTGTTCAAAGCTTTGCTCACAACACTCTTGAACCAATCAGAGAATTTGGAACGCAGAAGATACTTGCTTTCGTCTATCCATTCGTACGCGGCTTTGTTGTTGAGCCATTCTTCGGCGTCCCTGAAAGGTAGTCGCAGGAACTGGACGCCCATTTTGAGCTCCACAAACCCGGGCGACTTAGCGTCAATGATGAAGTCACTTTCTTGCGGGTTCAATGCGTCCGTCTTGATGTTGAGAGGCAATCCGATCACTATGTCCATGTCAAATTCGTCGGGTTTTACGATACGCAAATTGTCGTAGTGGCTGCCTGCAAATTGCACCTAAAAAATTAAAGAAAATAAGTTACATTGTAATTTAAACCTAATTTTCATCACAACAAGAGTCACAAGGTCCATATAGGTACGCACCGTGCTTGAGTATTTTCCGTAGTAAGGATCTACTTCCTTCATCTTCTTATGCAGGTCTTGGAAGATAGTGTCAAACACTTTGTAGTGGAGAGCGAAATCAGTTAGTTTTATATATCTCACATAAATGTCTGACAACAGTGAGTTCAGGTTGGTTATTACCGGGTCAGGAATGTTCGGTATCTCTTCAATTGTTACACCGCTAGAGGAAGAGCCTCCACTAAAAACAAAACAATTAGATAAACGAAAAGTGGGTGTATTATATAGGTACTATGTGCCCTTCTCCCTAGCCCTTCGGGGAGTGCATGCGTTGTGTTATGTTATACAAGTTGGAAGGCATTGACGCTCAAACAGTTACAAGTATTCAACCGATCATTATGAAAAAAATATCCAGCCAAGTGCGAGTCGGACTCGCGCACGAAGGGTTCCGTACCATTATTTATAAAAACGCCCCATAAAAAAAAAAAACACTTTTTTGTATGGGAGCCCCCTTAAATATTTATTTTATTCCATTTTTAGTACTTGTTGTTAAAGCGGCAACAGAAATACATAATCTGTAGAAATTTCAACTATCACGGTTCATGAGATACAGCCTGGTCACAGACGGACGGACGGACAACAAAGTCTCAGTAATAGGGTCCCGTTTGACCCTTTGGATACGGAACCCTAAAAAAACAGCAGTTTCTAACAAAAGTTCTTTAATTTTGTTGTTGTCTTTAAACAGCTGTTTCTAGCTGTTTTTAGGGTTCCGTTTCTAAAAACAGCTAGAAAGTAGAGAGAGCAGCGGTGGCCCAGTGGTGGCAGGCCCGACTTACGAGCAGTAAGCCGTGGGTTCGAACCCAGGCTGTTTTTTAGGGTTCTGTATCCAAAGGGTCAAACGGGACTACACTGCCCAGAGGTTGCACACTACACACAGTGGAACGAATGTATGGGAGCGGTTGGACGTAGACATGTCCGAAAAAAAAGAGTAAAATTATGCCAAACTAATGATGCCATCTTATTCGATTACTTAATGCCTTCATAACTTGTGGTGATGAATTTCTTCATAACTCCCATATTTCGGGAATAATTTGAGAAAATGTGAAATTTTACTATGAAAATGAGTGTATCGAGCTCTCTCCCTCCTGATTCCGGGCTTGTTTCAAGTAGCGGTCTCTAATATCATAATGCTTATACTAAGAGCTATATTTAATACTAAGACACATAGTGCGCCAAATGTGCACTTTCTGGGATAAAGAGTGATGTTTATTTTATAACACAATTTTTTTATTTTTTGTTTATTTTGTTGATTAAAACCGTTTTTCTAAAGGTTTACCTTATTACAATAACATTTCTGAGCAGCCAATTAGAGAAGATATAAGCTAATTAGGATATAAAATTAGGGACTTAAGGTTTACATATAAAACTGATGCACTAATGATTACTGATAAGAACATTGCTATTATTTAATTACTAAATGGCTCTTAATACACTAATTTAGCATGCATCATTTACTAATTATCACAATAACTAATTACCTTGCAATATTTAACAAAGGATACCTGGGATACCTGGATTTTATATAAATAGGTCACTATTAGTAACTTTAAAATCAGTGTTGATTTACACCTCGTTGTATCCAAGCTAATCTCGCAATGTATTTTCCAAATTTTAATACAAATGCACATAAAGATTTACGCGACTTTAACTATTTGTTCAGTGTTTTAAAAGATAACAGTTGTGTTCAGTTATGTGAAAGTGCTGAAACAAGTTTAAAAGACTGGTGTCGTCGATTTTGCTACCGCATTTATGCAAAATGGACACAGTCTGGAAGAAGCACAGATAAGTTTCGGAAGAAACATGAGATTTGGCTACAGGCTGCAATTCAATGGCCGGAATTACAGAATGAAAATATGGAACCTTCTACAGAAAATATAAGTGACGTCATCGAGCCCATAATTTCTCCTGCTAAATCTGATGCTTCAACTTGTACACATCCTAGTCCTCGTAAATCTTTTGAGGACCTTAGTAACCGGCAAAAAAGAAGACGCACTGAAGATAGTCTTTCATGCAGCAGTAGCAGCGCTGAAATTATGTTTTCGGCCGAAAGGGCGCTTCAAAAGGCAGGACAAAGCGATACAGCTTATGTTATGAAATACTTGACGGAGAATCCAGAAGAGGCCTCAAAAATCAAAGCCTTCATTGAAGGTAAATCAATTCAGGTACGGGAAATATCCCCTTTGAAGGCATTGGCTCTTTATGTATCGATGAACTTATCGAAATGGCGCTATAACACTCTTCGGGATTTCAACACTCAAGAAGGAGCTCTTCAATACCCGAGTTACTACATGTTGGTTAAAGAAAAAATTAAGTGCTATCCGGCCAAAGAAGATCTCACAGTTACAGAGAGCTCTGCAAAAATCAAATTACAAGCCTTGATGGATTTAACCTCAAGAAGACTTATTAGGTCGTTAGAAACCCCTGTTGATCCCAATCAACAGCTCGTATTGACCAGCAAATGGGGTTTTGACGGATCATCTAGCCAAAGCATTTATCATCAAAGGACGAGTGAAGATGAGCAAATCGATCTTGCTAGTAATTTTATGATTAGTCTTGTACCACTGCGGCTCGTCTCAAAAGGTGTAACAATTTGGGAAAACGAGCGACCATCTTCCACTTCATTTTGCCGGCCAATATTGTTTAAGTTTATAAAGGAAACCAAAGAAAATGTGCAGAGAGAGATGGCTGAAATCGAAGCAGAGATTGAAGCCTTAACTCCATCCACCATCACTGATGGAATTAGTGTCAAACACCAACTGCTGTTGACAATGATTGATGGTAAAATTCATTCCATTACGTGGGACACTCAGAAAGTTTTGCGAAACTAAAAAAAATTGTTCTATACGTACATATATTTTTATTAAATCTTTTCAAAGTACTTTCCACCAGCCTCTATACAAAGATTCATGCGCCTAAACCAGTTTTCAAAACACTTTTTCCAGTCCGCCGCAGACACCTCGTTTACAGCCTGCTCGAACCCAGCCAGCGCATCTTCCGGCGACGAAAATTGTATCCCTTTGAGCTGATTTTTTATTTTTGGGAATAAAAAGAAGTCACACGGTGCTAGATCAGGGCTGTAAGGAGGGTGACCCAGGAGTTTGACTGGCGTGCTGTCCAGGAAGTCCCTCGTTTTGAGTGCGGTGTGCGCAGGTGCATTGTCGTGGTGGAGCAGTAGCCCGCGGAGCCCTGTGTTTGGTCGCTTGTTGCTTATAACAGAGAAAACTTCTGGCAAACATTTGGAAGTATACCATTCGGCATTAATGCTTCTTTGATCCCGTAAGGGAATTGATACCAAGTGGCCAGTCAAATTAAAAAAGCTAGCGATCAAAATCTTACCCCCGCTTCTAGATCGCTTCACTTTGGTAGGCGTTGGCTCATTTTGAAACACCCAAACAGTCGACTGGCGCTTGGTTTCTGGGTCGTATTGATAAATCCAGGACTCATCACCTGTAACGATGTCGTAAACACGCCGAGACGAGCCTGCTTCAAATTTGTTAAGCATATCACGGCACCATTCCACCCGGGCCTGCTTCTGAGCATCGGTGAGGTTGTGCGGCACCCAGCGTGATACTATCCTCCTCACGCGAAGATGGCTGTGTAGAATCTCGTGAACGCTTCCCGATCCAATCTTCAATATGTGTTGAATCTCCTGATATGTAATTCGCCTATTGTCTTGGATTAAATTTTTCACTGCTAGCACGTTTTCTTCGGTAACAGCCGTCAAAGGGCGACCGCTTCTTTCGTCATCCCCCAAAGTTGGTCGACCGCGCTTGAATTCGTTATACCAACGATACACGGTTGCCTTGGAAGGGCCTTCATCCATGAATGCCATTTGAAGTCTATCGTACGATTCATCCGGTTTCAGGCGACACTTGAAATCGTATAAAATCATAGCTCTAAAATGTTCCCGGCGCAGATCCATATTTCAGTGAGACACAATACTTTGAATTAACTCGCAAAAAATGTGGAGGGAAATTTTGAAATTGGAACTTACTTATTTTTACTTATAAATAATCATATTTTCGAAAAACATAATAACTGGCCAGTCTCCCATATATAAAAACTTTTTTTCGCAATACTTTCTGAGGGGCCTGGTATATCCAATACAGCAGCTTCAGTGTGTGACATATGCAAGGCTTGTCCTAAAGAAATGAATAATTTAGAGTTAATCAAAGATAAACACGCAAACGAGGACATGTATAAATATAGCTTAAGCACCCTTCACGCTTGGATTCGCTCAATGGAATGCTTATTACACATTTCCTACAAATTAGACATAAAATCATGGCAAGTAAGGGGTGATATAGCAAAAAGGCAAGTTGATGACAGGAAGAAAAGAGTTCAAGAGGCTGTAAGAAGAGAAACGGGCTTACTTCTCGATGTTGTGAAACAAGGCAGTGGATCCACCAACAATGGCAACTCGGCAAGGAGATTTTTTGAAAACTACACTAAATCTGCTGAACTGACCGGAATAGATGCTATGCTTTTAAGAAAAATCTGTGTGATCTTGCAGTGTATTTCATCAGGAGAGAAGATCAACGTAACTAAATTCCGAGAGTTCTGCTTTGATACTGCTAAGCTTTACGTGGAGTTATACCCATGGTATTATATGCCTTCTTCACTTCATAAAATTTTAATGCATGGGCCAGACATAGTTCAGAACATGTCAATTGTGCCCATTGGTTTTCTATCCGAAGAGGCATCAGAGGCTAGAAATAAAGATTTTAGAAAATATAGAGAGGGGCATTCTCGAAAGCATAGCAGTATCTCATGCAATGAAGATATTATGCACAATCTTTTACTGTCTTCTGATCCACTTGTTACAAGTATCCGTCCAAAAGGAAATAAGTTTGTAAAAAAATCTTCTTTTAAGGAATTTTATGAGCTTACGGATTCTGAGAAAAGTGATATCGAATTTGTTAACATAAATGATTTAGCGGACATCGATTCTGAATTTGAATTAATTGATGATGATGATGATGACGAAGATAATTAAATGATGTTATTGTTTTAAAATGTGTAACTTAGTAAATTAGAGCTTACATCTTAATTATTTATTGTACTTTTAATGAAACTAGGTAATTTATTATCAACTTACTTAAAAGTCATACTCTCATCAGTTCTTGTGAATATTTTTGTTAATATATATTTCTGTATATATATAATATATTTATAGACCTCTTAATAAGTCTGTCTGCGGTTTAAAGTAAATACAAATGGGGAAAAAACGTTTTTTTTTTAAATTTTCATTTCCTTTTATCCCAGAAAGTGCACATTTGGCGCACTATGTGTCTTAGTATTAAATATAGCTCTTAGTAATAGCATTACGATATTAGAGACCGCTACTTGAAACAAGCCCGGAATCAGGAGGGAGAGAGCTCGATACACTCATTTTCATAGTAAAATTTCACATTTTCTCAAATTACTCCCGAAATATGGGAGTTATGAAGAAATTCATCACCACAATTTATGAAGGCATTAAGTAATCGAATAAGATGGCATCATTAGTTTGTCATAATTTTACTCTTATTTTTCGGACATGTCTACGTCCAACCGCTCCCATACATTCGTTCCACTGTGCTACAGGGCAAAGTACTTCGATAACCCAGGTACTCTCCGCGAGATCGTCAGCAACACCAAGGTGCTTCTGGCCTTTGGGAACTAGGTTCGATCGAATAATGTTCCCATCCGTACGCAAAATACGCGCTTTAGATGTGGAGTTGCGGAAACCAGACCGATAAACAATATACAATATTGAGGTAATTCTTATTTTTACTCAGTATTACTCATATTGCTTGTTACAAAGTAATCTTTGTATAAACCATTACAGGAAACACTTCAACAGTTGCATACCTACTATCATATATCAATTAGGTATGCAGATAAAACACAGCAGCTATAATGTTGATAACTGTTTGCAGTAACAGTAATATAATAAATAATGTATTAAATGATCTCAGTTGCGGAGATCAGATAGGCAATCGGTCTATGTAAAATTCTGATGTTCAGCCGCTTATATATATATATTTGGGAAAAGGCTTACCACAGCAGATGATGATGAATGTTATAAATTACCAATTTTAAACACAATATTCCATTAATATAAACAAGTAAATGTGTTATTAAATTGAATTTAAAAGTCTTACCGTGATGTATTAATCCTGCTCAACATGTCAGAAAGGTATGATGAGACTGATTGATTATTAGAACCACTTCCACTTGGAACTTCAGCAACAGGTATGCTTCTCTGAGTTGGCTTCTTCTGTGCAGGGCTCTGTTTCTTCTGCTCAACTGGTTTCTCTTCACTGGAGCCACTCATCATGTATGCAGCAACACCACCAATCAAGGCACCGGCCAGACCAATGCCTGCTGCTGTCAGCCATGGTCTTCCCTCTCCATCATTGTTGTTATTATTATTATTCGGATTATCTCTCCTGTTATTATCATTCATATTTACTGCAAAAAAAAATGCAAGTATCAATTAGAAATTGTTGCTGATTAACTACTTAAGTACTTACTCAATTATTCTAATATAATAAAAAATATAACGAACTAACTACAATGGATATAATTTTCTGATTTTCTTACAAAAGGAGGGTAAATTGTACCGCAGTATTACCTGTCACTATAATATTGATAGACATAAACAAAAAAGATGAATAATTAGAACAAAATAGATCATGTTACTTCCCATTTTGCCGGTGAAATGAGTATAATATGCAATTTTACTTTAATCAATTTAGTTAGAATTTTGTTATATTTAGGTATCCTTACCTCACGTTAGTAGGTCTTGAGTCACAGTTAAGGCCCGAACAAAACGATTCAATACTTGAATGGTACAGAATCAGAAAACAAAAACATAAAACATCGAGTTTTATAATAGCAATTAAATTATAATGCAGACACAACTCGATAAAGTTACTCTCTCTCTATTAATGACAATTTGACAAAGCCCTTGCGGTATTTAAAGCATTTTTTTGTGTTATTGTGATGTCATAGACGTTTTAAAAATTCTTCTAATCAAGTGACGTGGCCGTTGTTCCTCTCGTTTAAATACGTTTATTTTGTCGAAGTAGTGTGTGAAGAACGTTCTTAAAAGCAAATATTAAAACAAAACAGGTGATAACATCGATTATTAGGAATGATTTAATTACAGCTTTTGCTAGTAATCACAATAAATACTACGAAATAGTAGGTCCGTGTTTAAGTGGCAGCACTGGACAAGTGGACAATGATCGGGAATTTCCCGCAATTCGCCATTGAAAACACTTCACGACTACCATCTCCAAAACGGGATTTATGCTGTTTTGGCCAAGTCTGATGATTTAATTAAAATATAAGACAAGTATAAATTGTTGTCCTAGCCAAATAGAGAGTAAATCTGTTAAGTTGGTCGTAAACTCAATCTCAAGAGAAGATGTCTTTGATATTATGTTATCTAATTCCAATAAATATGGTTTATTAATATTTCTTTATTTTTAAAACATACAGAAAGAAGTGAAACTTCGTAATGTGGAAATGAGTGCTTTCATATCCTCTCCATGGTAGCTTTAAACGTTTAACGCAACCTTGTTGGAAGTCGCTGAAGTTTCACTTCGAAAATATAAAACACATATATAAAAAGGCTGGTATCCAGGACAATTTGGATTAAAAAGTAAGTTCCTTGTCTTTTAAACACATTGAAAAAGTGTTGCCAAAATTAAGATCTGTTCTTGATTAATGGGTAAATAGGGTTTATTGGTCTAAGCCAAAATGTGTTTAATGGATTTTATTTAGTATTCAGATTATTAACATTTATTTTGTAGTTTGTCTAAAGCTGACAAACCACCGTGTGTTTTCAGACAGGTAAGTCTTCTGTCAATTGAAGAATCAGAAACCCACTCCGAACTCCCAGATCAACATCGAAACAAAGTTTTACCAAATCGGTATACTTCATACTCGTACTGTAACACCAAAGATAGTACTAGTCCTAAGTAGAATTCAATTAGATATGCTCGCCTACTTATATAGCGTATAATAATTATTTTTGTTAATCAATGTGCTCGGTTTATTAGCAAGTATTAGCGAGCGTGATACTTGAACGTGTTCCTTTTGTTTTTCAGTTAAACCTAGTGAAGTGTCAAAAAAATAAATAAACTCGTCTACTCACGACCAATTAAGCTATGCAAAACCAGTTTATCCGAATCTCTCATTTTACGAGAAATCTATACAAAGCGAGACCATTTTATAATGGAAATGTATAGCTTGATGTGTGGCCGTGTCTGTCATGAACAGTGATCGGAGTAGGTTAATTGATTTTTGGTACTTGTATCATAAATGCACACAGAAAGAATAACATGGATAAGCCGTTTTTCCGGAAAGTAATTCCGGTATTTCCGGATTCAATTAAATATTGTTAATATTGGTAGTGAAATTATAACTACACAATTCATAATTTAAAGGAAGGTATCAAAGCCAAATTAATTTATTATTTATCTGTTGTTTTTTTTAATCAACCAATTCCGGAAGAATGTCCATATTAATATATATGTTTCGGATCAATGACCCCAATTCAATCTACCTACTCCGATCACTGACATCGTCAAAGAGGATGTTGGAGTTTAATACGTGATTCTTTTATTTATTGTTGTATAATGATTGTTTTTGGTAAATAATTTCAAGGAATTTCGTGGTAACATTCCCTTTGAGAGCGTCAACACTGAATTTTCCTATGTTGGAAATCCCTATTAATTTGAGCCATAACCTTTAAAAAATTGAATTGAATTGAGTGTAAAAACAAAAAGGTTATTGTCATGGAACATTCTGCTTTCAACGTCAGTCAACAGTATAGGAGTGGCAGTGAAACCGGCAAAGAGTATAGTAATATAGATGAAACCGGCTTATAACTAACAATCTTTCAATATTGCAGTGTTAAGTTGTGACACCAATCTCTTTTGACAAAGGATAATATTTGGTGAGTTTATTATTAAACAAAATTGCTCCCGGCTCAATTACAAACAAGAAGATTAAAAAGTCATCGCTTACAACACACAAGTAGTAAAGACTGCGAACTTTGTTAAATATATCTTTAATTAAGTACATATAACTTAAAGTAACAACAAACATATTAACTCTAATGTGAAAAGAAATCATTTACGTAAGTACCTACGTCAGTTTCGCATACAATCAAAGATGGAGAATGTTTGTCTATTTTTCACAACTTTCATAGCTACCTTTATTTTTATTAATAATTGACCACTGGAAGTTATATTTAGAGGATTATTGTTTGGTATTGGCAATATTTAACTTGTAATAATGCCCAAACAAGAACCAGCCAGCCCTGTTATGGGCTGCAAATAAGTTTATATACAAACATTCCGTCTTGCACAATTTTATGACTTCACAAGGGATCGAGATTTCATTCTATTAAGAAGTATAATATATTTCAACATTCATATCCAACATTCTCTAAATAATGGTGGAAACTGTACCAAATTCCATTGCATAGTTCATACAAAATACCATCACATAGACCGACACAAACAGCAACTTTAATTAAACCTATGTATGTGTTAGTTATAAGTGCCAAGTAACTATTTTGTATCACCATTAATAAATGCAGTAACTTTCATCATTAATAAAAATTAATGATGAAAGTTTTAAGTTGTTATTACTTTTAAAACTTTCATCATTAAATTAATCATGAAAGTTTTAAATTGTTATGTTTGAGAGATTTTGTATATTATATAACAATGGATTAAAAATTTCAAATTGTTGATTGTTTTTTTGTTTGTAGGACACATTAACTTATTAAGGCTTGACTAATTACATTATGATACTTTGCTAAATCTGCTGGATATTGTGATGCTCGAGCTTTCTTAACTGTGACAGACTGTTAAGACTGGCCAGTGGGCATGGGCAATCGAATTGGTAAAGGAAAACAAACGTTTTTTTTAAGTCCTCGCGCCATAGCTGCCCTAAGGCTACACTGCAACAGACTTTGTGTACTCTCTTATTTCATTTCATCACAACTGTATCTGAAAACGGTGAGGAATAACAATGTGAGGAAACTTTCATATCCTAGAACCAGAAATTCTTAGACATGTAATATCCACCAACTCGCAGGGGGCTCACGTGGTGCGCTTCTCATTCCGTCTCACAAGACAGGAAGCCGATGACCCAGCAGGTTACCATCATAGGCTGATGCAGCTTTAACATGCTCAACTTGTAATAAGTTACTATTTTTAATTATATCATACATATAAATTTATAATAAAGGTTTCCTAATTTTAAGGTAAAGGAGGAAAATTCTTGCAAATATTATTTAATTTTGGTTAATCTACCCGCTAATCTCTAGGCTAGTAGCTAGTTATTTTGGTAGTTTCCACTTCCATGCCCATTTAAAGACCATTACTAATTACTATGTGGATTTTATTTCGTCCATTGAATGTTAATTAAAATAGTGTTTGGTCTTGTTATGTTACTCGTAGTAGTGAAAATTGTTATAATAATTGAATGTGTTTAATGTTAACGCCTGTATGGTGCCGCCCGTCTGTATGGTGTCGGACGTAAAGAATAGCACCTTCCCGTGGGTGTCGTAAGAGGCGACTAAGGGGCTTGCCAGAGAATGGGCAGCAGCGTTCTCTGTGCTTTTGTAACAACCGTACTGCGATCGCCAACCCGCCTGCCAAGCGTGGCGATTATGGCAAAACCCCCCTTATGTCAATGTGGCGTTGGGGGAGGCCTATGTCCAGCAGTGGACGTGTTTCGGCTGAAATGATGATGATGATGAATGTAAATGCTAGCCAATAATTGTTAACACGAAATATTTACAATTTATAAGTGCAACAATCACTTACAGGGTACCACCAAATATTATTGTTACGTCGTCTGCTTTACGAGAACATTCTAGGATTACGTTCGTGTCTAGAATGACCCTGTATGTCTAGAAGATTCGAGAACAATCCTAGAATGTTCCACGATGGAAATGTCTAGAAAGTTCGAGAAAGTTCTGGACCTTTCTAGAACATTGGTTCCACTATGGAGCTATCTAGAAGGTTGTAGAACTTTCTCGAACTTTCTGGGCTAGGTTTCCGCCTAGGAAATGCCTAGACAATCACGGAAGTTGTGGAAGTTTCTAGAATATGGGTCGGCCATATAAATAGACGACGGGTTAGCGGGACGGGAGTAGCTACTCTGATTTTGACTACGGAACGAAGCGATCAAAGTGAACTACTAGTTCGATATCTAAGTGAATAGTGATCATGATCAGTAGTGTAATTGTGATTAAGTTTAAGTGTTTAGTGTTAATTAAAGATTTTTAGTGTTTAATTGATAGTGTGTTAATTTATCCTATACCCAGTTCGTAACATTATGTACCATTTATGGTTGAATGTTGATTCACAAATTATATTATTATAAGCCTAAGTATACTAAATTATTAATCACTGGTAGGACCTTCCATTTCTCTTCAGCTAAGGCTTACAAGAGCCCTGGGGCTAAAATACAGTGAATAAATATTAAATTGACATTATAAAGCCCTTTTTTTCAAACATGCATGCTGTTTGATGCTGAATTGAACTGAGTACCTATTAAAATAGGCACTGACATTCCAATAGCAACAATTTGTGAAGTGGAAATACATAACAATAGCATGATGCAATTGTTTGGCATCTCGTATATAAATTTTGCACGCAATTTTTTTTTTTTTTTAATATCTCTAAGGTAGAAGGAATATTTTAAATCTATAGGGACCGTAGAAAGCTGAAAATTCTATCTTTTATCTTCTTAATGGTTAATTTAACATTCTTGAGGTACTCCCCGTCGTTTCAAAGGTATACAGTAGGTAGACATCATGAGCTAAAGATAGAATGATAAACAATACATTACCTAAGATTTAATATCTGATAAGAAAGACTTATCAACAGACAAAATAAACAATATTGAGTAGTTATTTTAGAACAAATAATAAACCAAGTAGGTAGAGCCTTGCATAATACTGGGTGATTTTTAATAATAACATCTATTTGGAGAAAACAAACGGTATGCAGGTTTGAGAAATTTTTGATCAAAGTCAAAGTCAAAGCTATAGGGTTGAAATTAAAACGGAATCAAATAAAACATGCACCTCAATTCTGTTAGTTACCGCAGTCCGAGGTATTTTGAAAAAAAAAACATATATTATTATCATATACATATCATAAATGTTAAGTTTAAAACATCCGGCAGCACCGGGAGTGCCTGCAGAAATGAAAACTTGAATATTAACGTTGTGCACTTTTGATAATTTGGAATGGATAAGGAATAATTTTGCTCGAATTTCTTTAATTATCAATATAAAAGTACTATCATTTATGTGGTAAAATACAATATTCATTTATTGCGCTATCGTACACAAACATGACAATTTATACTACTTTAAAAATTTAACACTTCTTCTTCTTTCTTGTTTCTCCCACTTCCCCTAGTTACCTACCTCGCTACCCACTTTCAATACATTTGTGCCAACCATAATTGGAGTCTGCGCTCGTCGCATAACCGTGTTCTTCAATGTCCCTCTCACCGTACTGACTTCATTCACCGATCATTCTTCGTCCAATCTATTTCTTTATGGAACGCACTTCCCAAGGAAATCAGGATGGCTACGAATCGCCTATCTTTTAAAATTAAAGTTCGCGAGTACATTCGGAAAAAGCTAGCATTATCGTCACAACGTTAATATTTTCCCCATAGTTTGTCCTTTTATATTAGTATTTATATTTTGATATATATTTATAGTATTTTATATACTCATAATATGTCTTATTAAATTATTATTTTTACAGATAGACCTACCACTGTTTGTCTCTGCATCACCCAAAGGTTGACTGGTAGAAAATGCCTATGGCATTAAGTCCGCCACTGTACATTGTACTTGAAGTGTTAAATAAATAAATAAATAACACTTCAGAACTATTACAATCCGTCCTACAAATTTTACGTCTTTAGAAAAACCGAAGGTTTTGTTTGTGCATAATATAATCCAGTTTTGGAAACCCAAACTCAATGACAGATGTCATAATGTTGAAATTCCTTCGTAACCTAATGTCAATCCGCCTTACGAATTTTCGATCAGGACACGTGACGCGAGTTTAACGTATTTTACGCCGCTAAAAAAGTTTTGACTACAAAAAACAAATGTTCTTGAATTCTCAAAATCAATAAAATTGAGAATGCGAGTGTGTCATAAAATTACCACGTTAACCACCGCAAGCCGTAACGTAAGTCAACGTTTAGCTGCAATTTAAAAATGTTAACAAAATGACATCAATCGGCCTACGTATTCTATCGTCAGATTATTATGTTATGACGGAGGCTGCTTGGATAACACTTACTTTGTTCGTTCCCTATCAGCAAGCACACATACACCAACAAACGATAAGAAGTTAGGTCCCACGATACGCTATCGCCTGGGCCTGCGCTTATGCACGCTGACTCTTAAACTTGCGTCGGCTAGGCAGTAGGTACCTACGTCACTTGTGTTTCTCACTGGGCTAAGTCTGTCTTTGGCAGTTCTAGGCAGACAAACTTGGAAATAAAGAGTACCGTGAACCGCCTACAATCCATCATGGGCCGAACAGACCTACGTTATCTTGACTGAAAGGTACACTGCTTCAACCGACCAACATCATCCGATGACTAGGTGTACTAACGACGACCAATCAAGCTTTACAAGACCAGTTTATGCTGATCTCTCATTGTACGGGAAATCTGTATAAATCGAGGCCATGTTATACTGAAAATTTAAAACTTGATGTGACGCTGTCTGTACCTACGCATTGAGTCTCTTCTTTGCATGATATTTGATTCGTTCGGCCCTGTTCGGCCGACAACTTACGAGCATAGTTCGTCCAATGACGGATTAGATATACGTATATTAAATTTACCCTGCAGTGGAGCAAAAAGGGTTTTTAAAAGAAAAAGTTTTGTGGTGAAATAATTCTAATAAGTTCTCATATACTTGCAAAGCTAAAACCCAATGTCAACATTAAAATTCCACAAATCTGTGACAAAGATGTAATAACCTATTCGTGTAGATTCACCACATTATTATTTTATGTCTTAGAATCTTACATCAGATGCATCATCGTAACAAAACCTAGAATAATATCATTTATTGCAACATTGTGTTGGTATCTGACTTCTGCATGATGGGAATTTCGAAATTATTGCTATTGCGTCACATTACTACTTTTGGAAAGAAATTGCGGTTGATGTAATTTTCCCAATAAAAAAAAACATGCGCCTTATTATTAATTAATTAATAAATTATTGCGTAAGAGTTTTCCTCTCGGTGACTAATGGACGTCACTCACGGAAACAACTCGACTCGAACTCCTCCCAAAGTAAAGCATTGGTTCTGGGTTCAGATGTTAGGCCCCTAGCACACAGCGTATTTTAAACGCACAGATGACGCGCGTATACGCGCTTCAAACGAGATTTGAACGCAACCTTGTAACCTAAGCACACGAGGCGATCGTGAAACGCGCGTCTGCTGCGCGTATACGCGCAGATACAGCGATACAGACGCTGTAGTCGCTCGTAGCTTCCGACCCCTTGTACACGCTTCAAACGAGTTCCGAACGCGCTTCACACGCACGTTTGTATCGCGTTTTACGCGCGTTTGATTCTATAAAAACGCAACAATCGGCTTCTACGGCGCAGAAAACGCGTGTTCCTGAAACGCGCGTCGTCTGCGCGTTAAAAATACGCCGTGTGCTAGGGGCCTTAGATGTGTCGAATTGAAAGAAATGTAAGCTTTATATCTAGTGACGTACAGTAAAATATCGAATAAGTTAAGTTGACGAATGTTCCTGGTATTATTTAGCCAGTGGTTAATAATACCAGCAGCTCGATCGATCTTCAGGTAATCTTCTTGCCTAGCTTGGTCCGTCGATGGGACGGAGGAAACTCGGGTTGTGAGCACCCATTATATAGGTACCGAGCTTCCTCCGTGCTTCGAAAAGCACGTTAAGTGGTTGGTAAGTCCTGTCATTTGTAAATTTTTGACAGTCTGTAAAGGTAGTCAGTGGCCCAAAAGTTTGACAACCGTCTTACCAAGGGGTATGGTATTACCCAGTTTTAACTGGGTTGTGGAGGTCATATAGGTAGTCGCTCCACGTAAAATATTGGTATTCAGCGATATCCTGTTGGACTGGAAGCCGACCCCCACATAATAACAGGCTAGGCCGATGAGGACTTTCTATTTGTCAAATAAGTTTTTGTCTGAAGCGTTGCTTTATACGTATAACTATAACTAACTACTATTACTATTGCGCTACTACTACTATTGCGCTTGCAAAATCTTTGTATTCGTTTTGTGTTTGGTCTTAGAAATAGGTATGACCATGTTTCTCACTTACGCAAGGAACTCAAGTGGCTCCCTATCCGTCTTCGCAGGAACACTCTGATTTTATGTCTCCTACACAACATCCTTTATAATCCTGCATATCCCAGCTACCGCGACCGTTTTTCTTTTACCCATCCTCCTGATGCTCAGTGTAAATCCCACCTTAGGCATCATCTTAATTTCCCATCTCATAAAACTGAATGCTATTCCTACTCCTTTTCCGATAATTTTTACGTCTATGGAACTCACTTCCGCCTAACATTCGAGAATCTAAAACTTTATATCTCTTCAAAAAGCAAGTCAAAGAACATTTTAACACCTTTCCTCCATACTGTAATATTCTGATATATATTATAGGTATATATTATTTTTATTTGTATGTAAGTACGTTTGTTGTATATAGCTCTAATGTTTGTTCTAAGCTCTAATTTTTCTACACACTGTCTACATTTCTAATTCAACTTTCCACTCGCAGGTCTGCTGGAAGACATTTCTTTTGAAATAAGCAGTACCTTTGTGCTCTTGTATCTTAATGTATTGTCCTGTTAAGCGTTTTGAGTGTACATAAATAAATAAATATAGTTGTCTCTTGGCGCAATATCTTAATTTTCCACCTGCAGATAGTAGAGAAAATGATATCGTCATCACCATCCTTCTTACTTTTTACTCAATTTGTTTCAGGCCGGATGCGACTGTTCTTAAATAGGCATAATTTTTTTTCCTAATTAAATTAAAACGATTGCAAGGTTTCGCTTATCTAGTGGGCAAAATAAGCACCTAATCGTTAAGGAAAATTATTACATCAGTAATAATTTTTAGTTGACGTAGTAAGTATAGCTACGTCAACTCAACTGAAACGTATATATTGGTGGTTTTACTTACCGATACTCATTCCCTCATTTCATTTCGGAAGCTCCGGTTAACCGACCCTTTATTTAGCTACCTGCTCTTTTTTCAAGTTAACCTTTCCCCATTTGGGTCTATTTAAAAATATTGTGAACTTTCATATTGTAACCGCGTGTAGACTCGATACTCGTCGCGTATAGGAAACAGCCTATCTGCTACCCAAAAACCATAGTTTTCTCTCTCTTTCAGTGAATCATGAGCTGCAAAAAGAGAAGTTTGGACTTGTACTTAGCAGAGGTGTTCAAGCAGTTCATTTCCATCAAAGATGACGACTTCAAGAAATCCCAGGAGGTGTTCAAGAGCGTCTTCGAACAAGTCAAACAGAAGATGGGTGAACAATGTAACTACTTCAAGAAGTACAGTAGTCAGGTATTTTTATTTGACTTATTTTTTTCGAAACTTCCAAACAAGAAGTTACTAAAAAACATTTTCGAAAAATAGTGTAACAGCTAAATTAGATCGATTATAAATTATCTATAGAAACAGAAATTTGCAATTCCTTTTTTTAACAAGACATTTAGAAACAAAGTGTTGTATGTATTTAGTATGTTATAATAAAACATTCATTTGTATTTGTGTTATTCAAATTATGTAGTTGATAGCCACACTATCGAATTAAGTTAACCTGTAATAATGGTAGTTACAAGTCGAAAAATAAAAATTATCTCTCCATCAGATCATGTACGCGGGAAGCGTTTCCGACGGCATCAAAGTGGGAAGAATGGACGAATTCGACATGGACATCGTGATCCGTCTGCCAATCAGCTACAAAGACATTACGATTGAAAACGAGGAACCAGGCTTCGTCAAACTGAAGATCACGGACGCGTTTGACCACTTAGACAAGCAGCCTAACTGGGAGAGTTGTCACAAAGTTATCAGGGAATGGCGGGATGGGGACAAGTATTTCCTGCAAAACAAGTTCCGCCAATGGATGCATAGGAACGTGCAGAAGGCCTTGAACCTCATGGAAGGCAAGGTTATTGTGAATGGCGACGTGTATCTAGTGACGTACAAGGAATCCGGGCCAGCCTACACTCTGAATATTAGGAATGATGAGGGCACGGACAAGTATGCGTTAGACGTGGATCTGGTGCCGGTAATCAAGTTCATGTATCCTCGCACCCCTGACGGTTACAGGTTAGTTTTCATCCAGCCCTTTAAACAATTCAATACAAAACAAATACTAAATTAAGCTTTATTTAAACTTTATTGTGTTAAATCTTTGAATCTAAGGAATGTACCTACTCGTAGGCTGTAACAAGAAGTGACATGTTCTGCTGCAGGACTGGGTCTGAAATATCGAAACAAAATTCATACAAAAATATATGATTCGAGTATAATAGAAGTAAGCCTGTGGCGACCTACAAAAAACAACTTACATCAAAAAGTACTACAGCGCCATCTATGAGTAAAACAGAAGTACTTACTAATATGGACTGAATCGCGCATGCAAAATTTACATCGACTTAAGAGCGTTTATACCCTAGTACGGCATTTCATACAAACTTTCAAGTCGTTATTTTCCGAAATGACTGAACAGATTTTAATGAAACTTCCTACGCATAAGCAGTATACATAGGTCTAAAAGTTGCTAACAACACATTTTCGAAAAGTCTTTTAAAATGAAGATAATTGGAAATTTCTGTTTCTAAAGATAATTAAAAATCGGTCTAATTTAGCTGTAACATTATTTTTCGAAAATGTTTTTTAGTAACTTTTTAGACCTATGTACATACTGCTTATGCGTAGGAAGTTTCATTAAAATCTATTCAGTCATTTCGGAAAATAACGACTTGTAAGTTTGTATGAAATGCCGTAGGGTATAAACGCTCTTAAGACTATATAGAGAAACCCGACAATAACAGTTGGGCAATTGCCCACCAGACACAACACCTGTCTGGTCGGAGGATCCTCCCTTTTCTATTGAATATCGAGGAACTTTACACCCTGTTCCTCATACTCCCTAAAAGCCAAAGTAAGATTTAGATCATAAGCATCATATCCTTGTACCTTGTGTTGTTGTATGAGGGTTCTATGATCAGTTGATTAAACCCTCTATAATAAATAAAATAAAAAAATCATTACCTACTCCAAAGCATCAATTTTTCACTTGACTACGGCATCCCACTGCATCGATAAATCACAAACTTACTAAGCAACGACTGCTGTGAAACTTAAGATCCTTTACCATTTCAGGATCATTGACGACCTCACAGCTAAGGATTGGCTCGTAGTGCCCAAGCCGAACAAGGCTCTGAACGACAACACACTGAAGAACAGATGTTGGCGCCTCTCGTTCCAAGATCAAGAGAGAGAACTCATCAAAGATTGCAAAGCTTTGAAGACTACTATTAGACTGGTGAGAATAATGCTCCTATTTCTGGGTCGCAAGCACATGGGTTCGATTACTAGGTCGGGCAAATTGTTGGCTTACCATCAGAGGCTTTAAAAAAAACGTGTGGTTTGAGTAGGTTCAATTCCTATTCCATTGTTTTTAGGACCATTTGCTCATAGGACGATTTGCTAATGGAACATTTTGCTAAAGTGTCGTTTTGATAATAGCACCATTTGTTAATAGGACGTTTCGATACGTAGCTTCACTACACACTTCACTACAGTAAAACGACGTCGTCGTTTTACTGTTTCCAAGTACGTATGGTATTCGTTGATGCAAGCTGGCGCGATGAGGCTCGGTCGTCAAAACTTACTGCATGGGTTCTCATAATAGGCTCTAGGGAGGGCACATTAAGAACTCATCCTTAGTGTTTATAAAGATATCGTAATGAAGCAATTATTTAACAAAATTCCAGGTTAAAAAGTTACGAGATGCTCTTGGGATGAAGGCTATCGCCAGCTACTACATCAAATCACTGTTCTTGAAGAAGGTCAACGATATGCAAGACAAGACGTACTGGCAGAACAAAGTCAGCCTGCTGTTCCGCACGATGGTAGAAGAGCTGTACGTAGCCATCAGTAAGAAAGAAATCCCGTTCTTCTGGAATGTAGAACACAATTTGATCGGCGGACTAAGGCCAACTCTTCAGAAGGTCTATTGTGACAAACTGAAGGATGTAATTGCGGCCATCGACGCGAACGATATCGAAAAAGTAGTCGGTGCTCTGCTGACAACAGAGGAATTGAGAGAGTTTAGGAAGTCGGAATTCTATCTGAAGCAGGGGGAGTTACTGCCTGTTCCGATGCCACAAACTTCTTCATCCTCTTGCGAATCGTCTCAGAGTGACAGCTCCTTGTCTGATCAAGTGAAGACGTTGAACGACGAGCTCGATACGCGGCGAAGCAAGAAGGAGAACGAAGATAATAAGTTAGACGAAATGGCAGCAAAACTGGACGCGCTTATGGACAGAGTTACTCTGTTGGAATGTAGGGTGCGAAGGGTAGAAAGGGCAGAACAAGAGAAAATTCAAAACTGCGCAGCTGATATTAGTGATATTATCTCTGGGACTAGTCCCATCAAGATGGCTGATTTGATCCAAATGGATTAATTCTAGTATATATGCAAAATAACTTACTATTCATATTCAAAGCCATGTTGCACATCATTGTTTATATTTAAAGTATGAGCATGGGAAGCAGAGCAGGTTAATGAAAATTGGTTTTGGACCCAGATCTCAAAATGAATATCACGTTTAGGTACGTAACCCGGCGCCATCGCCTCGGCAATTACTTGATTCTCTGACTTATTATGTGTTATTTAATGTATTTCTTTCGTTGTCATTATTATTTCATCCCACCCCTGTTTGATCTATTAGGGGTCATATTTTAGTATTAATCAACTTTAAAAAAAATCGAATTGTGGTAAATAGTCATAAAATAATCATGATAATCAAATTTTAAATGAAATATTATTGTATAAGTTTTAGATTATATTGACTTATGAATTCCTATTAATGTCTCTTAGTTATAGAATATTTTTTTTATTAAATACTTATTCCTTTTGTAAGAATAGTTTACTTATTCCTGTTCCAAAATCGTCATGCATACTCGTTGGTGTTTATCCTAGAACCAGAAGTGAATCCTGAATCTGGCTAGTAATAATAATGACAAGAACCTCGTGAAAGCAAAGATAAGCAAATCAATAATCAAAGCAATCAATTGACTTGGCTCCCGACGTTATCGACATGTGGCAGCGTGGTGCCGAGTCATGATACGGTTATCGACCAATGGCTTTTGTCAAGAGCCGCGACCAGAGGAGGCTCTCGTTAGGCAGCTGGATCAAGGGCTTGATTCAAACTCCTGGACACGGCTCATATTGTTAGGTTCCTTTCTCTGGAGCCCCGACCCGCTTGGACCATTCCCGATAGGCTACAATTTTGTAATGTTTTTTTTTTTAAAATCATTTCATATTGGAATATTTGAAAATGAGAAAGTAAGGAAGAATATGAATAATGGAAATGCATATAATAATACAGGATGCAATAAATAAACACAACATTTGCAGCCCTTATGATATTTATTTCTTTGTTAAAAACAGAGTACAAACTATCGAGAGAAACTTCTTTTTGGAAATATACAACGCGTAATATAATACATACAAACAATACTACCTACCCTCCTCCAGTACTTGTCGCATAGATAGTACTTATATGGAATCTAGTGCAATATTATAGATGATTTAAGTAAAGATTGAACTCCGCAATTTTGTATAAAATAATAACGTATATATTTCATCTACATAATATAAGTTACATCCACAAACTGTGACGTCAGTTTAATTAAATCGTCATGTGATTAAAGATAATTTAGGTACCGTTCGCGCCACGCGTTTTATGAAACGTGACCTTAGGCCCCTAGCACAAGGCGTACTTTAAATGCGCAGACGACGCGCGTTTCAGGATTTTTGTTTTTTTATAGAATCAAACGCGCGTAAAACGCGATACAAACGTGCGTGTGAAGCGTGTTCGAAGCAGCGTTGCCAGTCGTACGATAATTATCGTACATGTACGATAATTTCGACACCGGTACGATGTACGATACAATTATATGTATTATCGTACGCCAAAGTACGATAATTTCTAACCTTCCTCATAATTCGAAAAATAAACAAGAATAGGAAACAAACTTGCAAAAAAACTGTTAAAGGGGCTTTACTTTCAGCGCAATGCGTAAAAAAACAATAAAAAAATTGCTGTTATGGTTTTAAACCAACTGAAAAAATGATATCTCGAATGACTACAGCAGTCCTTTGTTCAAAAACGGCTGGCGCTGCTGCAGAGGGAGAATTAAATAAGTTGTTTTAAAATTTCTTCCTAATTTCACAACTTTCTAAAATTCCTATCCTATTTTTAGTTTTGCAAAAAAGGCGTTTCTGGCAGTTGTACGATAATTTTTCATCTGGTACGATAATTTTCGAATATTGATACGATAATTCACTCGCACTCGTCTGGCAACCCTGGTTCGAAGCTCATTTGAAGCGTGTACAAGGGGTCGGAGGAGGGGTAGACGAGGGGCGCGTGCTCACGTCACCCTACTGCCCGCGCCGCAGTTTCGAGGAGTTTCTGACCAAAATGCGGAAGCTACGAGCGACTACAGCGCGTTTGTATCGCTGTATCTGCGCGTATACACGCAGCAGACGCGCGGTTCACGATCTCCCCGTGTGCTTAGGTTACAAGGTTGCGAACAAATCTCGTTTGAAGCGCGTATACGCGCGTCATCTGCGGGTTTAAAATACGCCGTGTGCTAGAGGCCCTAGTTGCATAGACTATCTAAATAGTCATATATGCAATTTACTTGATGCAAATACTTTAGCCTTGTGAGCAGTTAGGTTTAATTTCCTCATTTATCGTATCGAAACTTAATGAGGATAGTTTCTTTTAATAATTTTTGAACTCTGAGCACAGCTGCTTTAGGAATGATTATTTTATTTGCGACAAGTACTCCTTTATCAGTTAACAATACTTTGTATGAAAACAATTACAATTTAAATAATCCAACTATAACTGCATACCTTTCTGTGTCTTCGGAATATCGTAACGTTGAAGCCATTATGTGCAGCTCTTAACCGCTGATAAATACGATTAAATCCTCGTTAATGTTTAAGTCAAGTCTTTAGTAAATAAATAGAACTAAATTCGTCTGTCGAAGTCAAGGATTTAGATTAATATTTGACAAGCCAACTAGACCAGGGTGTGCAAGCGATCAAGACAAAACCTCACGAAAATGAGGCTAGTTTTCATGCAAAAGGTTTTAATAAAATGAATAGTAATAATTATTATTGTGGTCCTACAAAATATTGCCAACCCATATATTTGATACACAAGTCCCATGTCCACCCATTTATTTACAAGTATTATGTCATTATAATATGGAGATTTTATAACATTTTTTTACATAAAACATTATGGGGTTTTCTTAAGATTCATGCCTTTTAGTTTTCGTTTTTAATGAGTAGATAAACATAACATTTTTATGAAAAAACAGCTATTTTCATAGATAGTGTTGTGATGGTTTAAAGCTTGATTCACTGACAGCTGCCTCAAAGCGAGGCGTGCCTCAAGCCGAGACGCCTCGAAGCAAGGCACGTGCCTACAAGAAAGGTAAGAAATTGCAAATTGCAGAGGCACAAACTGCGTATGCACAGTAATGGTTATTTCCAAAAGGTTTCACTTACAAAAATATTTAGAAGGAGCATTGTATTACTCAAACCGAGGCACAACTCGGAGGCTGCCTTCAACGGTAACGCTAAGACCAGACTTAATTGTAGATTTTGTAAAAGGCCTTAAGTTATGTTAAACTAATTGTTCGGATCAAATCTACAATTCAACGTTTCTAAACAATCTACTTGAGAAATCTTGAGAATCCAACCTTTAGATGTCAGCTGACTGTAGGTGTTTTAATAATAAATTAATAACTCAAGGAAAAATTAAATTATCTTCGTTTTTTTGCATTTTTCAGGTCAGTGCCAGGCTGTATATTAAACAAACTAAGATTCGCCACGTAAACCGTATGTAGTTACAGAACTATAGTCATTAAACTCATCACATCACGACCCTCTTAACTTATTAATGAATCCCAATCTTTCCGGAAAAAAGTCATTCAATGTGATTAGATGAACTAAGAAGGCTGTATTAATGATTATATCGACGGTTGAAAGGCTAATTGGTCTAAGCAATTTTTTTGCGTTATTGAGTTATAATAACTCAGTAAACCCCTTTTTGTTATCTATTTTATTCAACATACAATCCGACACTGGCCTGCGAATGGCAAAAAACATGCAAAATTTATATTCCGCACTTTTTTTGCTACCCTGGCGCTTTCACGTAATTAAACTTATGTTTTTAACACTACAAGTGATAGGTGTAAGTATGCAGGTGTTCCTTTACCGTGTTTTTTACACGAATCACTCGCATTATTACTAAGTGAAGTAAGTCTGTTATAAATTAAAGCGGGATACAAGATTGGAACTCCTGCTAAATATTTTGTAACTGCGTTATTTGTGAGCAAACAATCCCTATTTAAAAAGGCTATAAAAAACAAAGACACTTTAAATTTTCATTACATTTGCGTGTGATATATTATTTTATAGAAAAAAAGATAAGTTACAGCCATACAATATAAACGCACCATCAAATACCTCAAATAATTTTGTGGAATGCTACATTTTTAAGATCATACATCGTTCGGGTAGTGGCTCTTAATGACAAGGCATACATCGCTCAAACCACGGACGATTCGAGGTATTTTGTGAAATACATTGTATATATAAGAGCTAATAAATAAATCGTGAATGCCAAATCTATTAAAAAATAAAACAAATTAATTCGTAATTTAAATAGAGAGTTAGATATCGCTACAGCCTATGCAAAATTGACCTATCCATAATTATGTTTTAATATTTAAGTGTAGGTACTGTGTGTGTTGCCAAGTATTTACCACATATATCTTACCTTCTGTTTACCTGCAAAGACTTCTTTTACATAGGATAATTTGCCTCAGTAGGCATACTTGAGCATGACTGACTACCGCTATGCATGAGTGTGTGAATGTGAATGCAAAGGAACATATTTCATTTATTGTCTCTGCAAAGTCTGTGACAGAATTCAATAAAAGAACGATTATATTATATCTAGATTCAAGGCGATTATAAATCTGATTAACCTATCGCGTACAAAGGTTATCAATTTCGTTGATTATTTGTCATAATATTTGAAGATTTTAATGATCAATTTCATAATCATTCAATCAATAAAACAAATTTTTGGATAAACTATTTGAGATAATCTTCCAAATATAATGCGTTTGATAATTAAGTAATACTAAAAACGCTGTTAACACAAGACCCCGACATTCTTTCGGTAAAGACGTTGTATTGTATCCTGTGGTGGTTACAGAACGCACCACCCATCAATGGCGCTAGTGTGGCAGTACTTTATTCAGTTTTTGGTTAGATATTACCATGATTGGAACATAAGAAATAATTTTCACAATAAATCATAATAAATTGTTACACATTTTGGTAAGTTTCCCACGCCACCTAGCGCCTTATGATGAAAACCTTCACTTTACCTGTCAAATCTATGTATATTACAAGATATAACTATATATAAACGTTTATATAAACATAATGTGCAGTCGAAGCGGGTTTTTTAATTTCAATTAATTACACATCTAGTGACTTTTCTATGTTCGACAAAACATTGCTAGTGTAAGAATAATTTTGCTGAATGATAAAAAAATAATAATAATCATTGGTTTGAGTCATGAAGACATTATTTTACTGTATAAAATAAACATTCTTCTTCCTACAAGTCTTACTGAAAGCCGTTTATGACCTACGCTTCTACTATTGCGTACATTATAATTCTATAATTGCTATTACTTCGACCGCAACTTTTTATCAAGCACATTATCCTAATTAGGAGTCGTTTTCGTACGATTTCTTGGTCCTGATTGAAAATACTCGTAAAATATTGTGTCCATACCTCAAAATAGTACATTTGACAAATTTATACATACATTACGTTTAGATCATTTATGTTATATACAGTTTGAGCCCAACGTAACAGAACAACAAAATTATTCGCACATTAGACACTTTTAAACTTATTTTTTTAGCTAACAATATGAGATAAGTATATTTATAATATATAACGCTAATATTATTAAGGAATCTAAATACTCTAACATGATAGTACTGCATCTAAAATATAGTTGCTTTTAGATGAAATATGTTAACGACATTTCATTAAAATTAAACTCGATACAATTGATATGTTCAGGTTTAATTTTTACATTAATCTAATGAAGTATCTACTATTGATGAGTTTCATGTGACGACTGACGGTAGAAAGAATATTATATAGTTTTAGGGCATGTCCCATCAAATAAACACGAGCTATTTATATAAAAGAACCTATACTTTAGATGTCAGCGTACATTTTTAATGTGACAACATTATCTTTTCACATAAAAGGCTTATTGCGTTTTAATAAATATTTGATGTAAATAATTAAATATATAACAAACGAAATTACAGCTTGGCACCATTTTCAAACAATGAAAACTAACTGAAGCCAATGGTTGTATTGTGACAAGATAATTTACCACATCATTTGTTTTAGAGAGTGCATAACTCAAGCTAAATTTATTTATTACGACTCAAACGGCATGGAAATTACTTTATCCACAATGAATTACGTATGAGACTGTTTGGGCAAGGATTTAAAGCTAAGGACTCAAAGCGAGGCATAACCTCGAGACGAGGCAGACTTGCAAGGCATACAAGAGAAAATGTTCACCAAAAGAATGTGCTGAAGAATTTTCGGAGACCAATTAGGCTTCAATGAATTCACTACTCAGATGCTAAGAAACTGCCTCACAGTCACATCGAACCATTAATTCATTGTGATAAAGTATTTAAACACCATTACAGTCGTAACTTACATAATAATGCAACAAGATCACCCCTTTAAACACAATCTCTAAGGCGCAGTCCTTTTTTGTTCGAACTTTAATTAAATTGCAGAATTTTGGAGATATAATATTGATAGGTTTTTGCCACATACGCGTAATTTCACGTCAATCATTGCAATTCAAACCTTATTTCATTGATATAAGTCGTATGTCGCGCACATATAATGTAGAAAAGTTTTGTTCCTTTGGTTTTTATCATGTTGAAATAGTAATATTATGATTATGAGTATACTTGGATCTGTCTTCTCAGGGGTCCTTATCAGTCTCATAGCCAAGTATACAAAGTAGTATTTAGGGCCAATATAATCACCGAAATTGTCGTTCCCATAACATTTTCAAAGTCCAATTTGGTTGCAGAAAACAATTTGACTTCGGACGAGGCATAAAGGTTGTGCCTTTATGCCTCGTGAAGAGTCGTGGAGAGTCTTTTTATGCCTTTTGTGCACATTTTGAAAAAATTAATTCGTTTTCCTCACAGCCCTACATGAAAAGTCCCTTTAAAATCAAATAAGTTTTATTAAAGCCAAGATTTTGAGTGGGAATACGCATTAAGGTCTTACTACGCGACTCTAAGAGAACACAAAACTTAAGGCCTTGAAAATAAAGTTCATGCAAAACTGCGCCTTAAGTGCTAAAGATGTCTTGCACACAGAGTCGAGAATCGTGTGCGATTAACGCGCGCTACCAGACTTACTGTGCGCAATGAGCCATTGTAGCGTAATGTCGATGTTGTCCTTCTCTTTGCACGAGATTGAGTAGCAACAGATCTCACGGTCTTGGATAGCTGACAGGTTCCTGTGAATTTAATGTAAAACGTATTTTATAACAAGGTAAATAACGTATATTTTTAAAGGGCACAGCTTCTTTCTATGTGAAGAATCTTTAACTTTGCAGAGGGGCTACAAATAGGAAGACATAGCAGAGTAAGTTTTTAACCGACTTGGGTTCGAAGTCTGTTTAGAGATTTTGAAGTCGGTCACGGCAACGCGTGCCCAGAAGGAAGGTTTTCTGATGGATCGTTGAAATTGTCAGGGGGTTTAAACCGGTTCCGCGAGAGAGAGATAGCTATATATCATGTCATAGTTACATTCGCTCAATAAGTCCATGCTCGTCGAGCGCATGCGGCAGGTCGCGCTTGTTGCCCAGCACCAGCACGGGGATGCCGGTCAGCTGCTGCTTCTCCAGGAGGCTGTGCAGCTCGTTGCGGGACGCCTCGATCTTGTCAGGGTCTGCTGCGTCTACCATGTAGCTGTGGCAGAGAGAATTGTGCGTCAATATTTAACGGAAGGCAAGCTTTATTAAGTAAAAGCCTAAGTTCCCACTGCTGGGAAACAGCTCCTCTGTATGAGAGACTCAGTCGTGAAGCACTACGCAGGGTCAATATGGATGTTTGGATGTGAATAATCATGCTTTGGATAATATAATGTATATATTATTATTTTAGGTCAAATTAGGTAAAATACGAGAAAGTTAATACAAATAATAATTTATCATGCTTTCGATTTTTAGGGTTCCGTAGCCAAATGGCAAAAAACGGAACCCTTATTGGTTCTAAGACATGGCGGTTTTCTCACGATGTTTTTCTGGACCGTTTTGAGAGCAGTGGCGAAATAATGCAGACAATGTAAAGTGCCTCCCAGGGTTCAACCAACAACTTGTAGGTTGGGCGAGTCCACTCGATCTAAGTTACTTACCCCGCTTACAAAATGTGCTGTTAGATGCATGTTGTGTGTTAATATCCTGTTTTTATTTGACTTAATTAAAAAATGATACATACACAATAGCATTGACACCTCGGCAGTATCTCTCCCACATGGAACGGAACCTGGGCTGGCCACCGATATCCCAAACCTGAAAGGAAAGCACAAGGAACATTAAAAAAAACACATATCATGCAAAAGGTAAGTGACAACCGACACGTTCATCACCTGCCTAGCCTTTTCCCAAACAATGTTGGGGTCGGCTTCCAGTCTAACCGGATGCAGCTGAGTACCAGTATTTTACATGAAGGGACTGCCTATCTGACCTCCAAAACCCAGTAACTGGGTAATACGATACCCCTTGATAAGACTGGATGTCAGACTTTCGGCTTCTGACTACTCCTAACGATTGTCTAAGATCTACAAATGACAACCGGCACGTTGCGAACTTTAAAGGATTTACACAGGATGGATTTACATAAGTAACGGGTTGGTAACTTGGTACCGACTGCCTCAGGAGTCAATTACTTACCATGTTTAAATCTTGCTTAATGCTCGGTTCTCCTCACTCAATGATGTAATGCTTGAATCTGACTGTTACATAACAGGCAAATTTTAATGCTCCCGGTGAGGGAGGGCCTTGAAGCGTTTACGCCATAAGACATTTTATACAAACTTTCAAATTCTTATGATCCGAAATGACTGAACCGATTTTAATGAAACTTCATACACATGTATAAGCAGAATACATAGGTCTAAAAAGTTACTCAAAATATTTTCGAAAAATAGTGTTACAGCTAAATTAGACCGATTCTAAAATTATCTATACATAGCAAAAAATTGCGTGCAAAAAATTCCAATTAAGTATCTTTTTTTTAAAGTCATTTCGAAAATGGTTTTTAGTAACTTTTTAGACGTACGTATCCTGCTTATGCGTTTTCGGTGTTTCACTAAAATTGGTTCAGTCATTTCGGAAAATAAGGACTTGAAAGTTTGTATGAAATGCCGTAAGGCGTAAACGCTCTTAAGGAAAACATCATGTTACTTTCTCTAGTTTCTGTCTACCCCCATAGGATAAGGTGATAGTTTATACTCGTAATTTAGAGTATTTATGTTATCTTTCAGAACTGATTTAACCAACGAATAAGTGAAGGTGACTTCTACTTATCACTGCAACACAAAATATTTGTTGAAGGAAAACAAACATGATTTTTCGCTTGCAATGTGTAAACATTGTATCTTTGCAAGCGAAAATTACATACATACTTGAAATCTTGATAATTCCATTTACAAAATGTATAAAAAATCGACCATACGCACTTTTGCTAAATTAAAGTATTCGGTCCATTAATTTTTTTATTCCCAGCTATTGCATTTTAAAAATTGATTAAATTGTTTTCATCTGATGACATAAATAATTGTCCATTTGCAACAATAAACCAATTTTTTTTAAATATAAATTACCTTGATAGTAACATTTCCTTTGGTGATTTTGCGCATGTTGAACCCGACTGTTGGGATCATGTCTTCACTGAACTGACCAGACTGCGGAAAGAAAAAAAAAACAAATTAAAAGAAGTATAAGTGGAAAGCAAACTGCTGCAAAAAATAAATAATAATACACGACAAACTGAGCGCACGATAGAATTTCTCTTTAGCAAAAATTTTGAATTCCTATAGGTACAAACTTTTATCCCCTATTCCACCTATTTATAGGATGAATTTTACATAAGAGAGTTTAGTCAAAATTAATGTCTGTCAATGAATTTAAGATTATTAGAACACAGTAGTAAAACTAAATACCTTTAGTAAACGTTTATAATATTATAAAGAGGAAAGGTTTGATTGTTTGTTACGAATTAACTCAAAAACCACTCGGCCGATTTTGAAAATTCTTTCATCATTAGAAAGCTACATCTTTACCGAGTAACATAGGCCACAATTTTCGCTCACGAAGTCGCGGGCGAAGTGCTAGTAGCGGGCGAAACCATTCAGTTAACTGAATGAATAAAAAAGATCCTAAGACATTAGTTATAAGAAGAGAGGGAGTTGTTTTCAATCCCAATCAACATAACATAATATCACGCCTGTAATAAATACCTGAAGGCTTAGGCAGAGGTACACCTCTGCCTAACCCTTAACTGGGTACACCCAGTTATAGTAGATCTACATTTCGACAGTTTCGAAGTCCCATATAATAGGAGGCGAGCCTATTGGCATCAACTGGGCACAAATTCAGACTCCGTGGCTGCTACAACCCAGTAACAATTTGCCGAACCCGGGACCTCATGTTCAGCAGTCGAGCTTGCGTGACTCGACCAACAAGGCAACCCCAATCAAGTTGTTCATCTATCAAATCTAATCAAAATCATTTATTTCAAATACACCAGTTATAGGCACTTTTCACAGAATAGCTGAACAACAATAACAGTACCAGTCACAAGACATCTATTATAACTTGTGAAAGTACTGTAGTTTCCCCTTCCAAAGCGTACATCTCTATGGAGAAAAATGGGCTAGAAACTCTATGGACACTCTTTTAAATCAGTAGCTTGTTACAAAAACCTTGGATACATCATTTATGTTGAGATTGTTCATTATGTTAGAACGATGTAGCAAGAGTGCACGTTAAAAGTTTCCATAGTAAAAACAAAAAACACAATACAAAAATAAAAAAAACCGGTCAAGTGCGAGTCGGACTCGCGCACGAAGGGTCCCGTACCATTATTTATAAAAACGAAAAAAAAAACATTTTGTATGGGAGCCCCCCTTAAATATTTATTTTTTTCTTTTTTTATTATTTGTTGTTATAGCGTCAACAGAAATACATAATCTGTAGAAATTTCAACTCGCTAACTATCACGGTTCATGAGATACAGCCTGGTGACAGACGGACGGACGGACGGACGGACGGACGGACAGCGAAGTCTCAGTAATAGGGTCCCGTTTGACCCTTTGGGTACGGAACCCTAAAAATGAGTTCGAAATAAGCCCTGGCAAATAAGAGATGACCAGGCAAAATTGACTATTCAGCTGCTCTATTTATTTTTCCTAGCTTTGTTATTATAATACCTTGAGACTGAAGTCATAATTGGTAAATTTAGACTTCAAAATGCCCAACAAAGAATGAATCAATACTGACCTTGATGTGATTCTAATATATGTTTTAACATTAGGCACATTTGCTGAATCTCCTATTACTAACAAAATATATTCATGGAGTGTTATCAAATGTTGTTGATAAGAGATCAGTGTTATGTAATATGTTTTAATTAAACTTTTTTATGTTAATCAAACCACTATTACATCTACGATATCTGCTTTTGTAAATCAGTGAATCTATAAGTGATGAACTGATGATGACATAAATTTATATGAATACACTCATTTACAACAGTTTTGACTGTGTATGTATGTATCCAAACCTAGGTCAGCCTGTTTTTAAAATTTCATTGTGATCTGCTCAGCTTTTAAGCTTCAAAATGCAAAGAGAGATTTCTATAGAGTGAACCATTAGCCATTATAATCATATTTTATTGCTTTTTCTCTTCACAACATTCATAATCTCTGTGACTCAATAATATTTATAACAAAATGATAATATAGTAATATGAGGCATTACAAATATGTACTTATTGTACTTAATATTGTATTCCTATTATCAATATTGTGTCATTTGGAAAGACATTGAATGCTTATTTATTAAGAACAAGCTTCCACCAGCGGTTTCACCCACATCTTTTACACAATATTTTTATAAATTATACCTGCGTTATTTTGATGTATAGGCTATATTGCTGTAAACTTTCAACAAAATCCGTTCATTTGTTTTTGCGTACCAAACATCCATCTATGCCTTAGAAGAATAGATGTAATTTGACTTAAAACCTTTTTACTTCAACTTGAAATTATGGTATAAACTGTAATAGCTTGCATTTAAGTTAGTGTAAGTAAAAATCTTCATATTTGATAATTTGAATAGATTAGAGAAATGTCAAAATCATTCATATTGGCCGACTTCGGTTTACAATTCTACATTGGTCAAGTTTTCCTGTATACAAATTTACATGAACCATAAGAAAGACATTGTCACAGTGGTCACTAACACTATCAATAACAAAAACTCACTATCAATAAACATGGTAAATATCCCGTTACAAGTGTTGAGTTGATAGACCTTTAAAATGTTTTTTTTTTAAATATGTTTACAATTTGACCACACACTTTTGCATGAAAATATGCTTGATGACATGAGTTTTTAAAAAAAAGACAAACATTTTTAAATTATTTGTGGGCCAAGAATCACGTAGGTACCAAATCCTTGGTAAAAGTTTGAGTCACAATTTCCAAACATGGTTTTTATTTTCCATCATAATTTCTAACATTTATGGTGATTAACAATAATACTACCTTCTGTTTTAAGTATCATCAAAGGATACTGTTGGAACCAATAGTGTGTCATAAGCATTCATTTAAACGTTGCTCAATGTTAGTGAAAACCAGCATTATCCAGGTTGAAGAATAAAGGATGCTTAGAATCTCACCCTCGAGATAAGATAAAGAGTAAATGAACTGCAGTCAATAGTGTGATTATACTGACATTGGGGACACAGATAATGATTGTTGATTGAAATGTGACCCTTAATGTTATGAATATACATAATTATAATATAGGCTTATATGTGTTGCTATATGGATGGATTGTATGTGGAATGCCATTAGAGAAAATTATACTGTGACGGCTGACAGAAATGAAGAAAGACATGCATGGAAGGAAATGAGTTGCGCCAACCCCAAGTAATATGGTTTATTTTTATGGTATAATGATTTGTTGCTATAAAATTAGGTAGGAAAATTAATTCTTAACAATTTGACACACTGTCAATTTGCTGTGTAATTATCATTTCATACAACTGTCAAAGAAAGAGAGTTTTGATAAGAATGTGTTGTTTGTGTTTCCGAATGCTTACAACCCTAATCTCTTCAAAGTTAGAGTGAACAGGCTTCTTCTGGGTAAGCTTGTACTATCGTCGAGTTTGCCTCTGTCATCTCTGACATAGACTAAAAGTCAAGAGCAAACCCATAGCAAATAAAATAAATAAAAAATGTACAAACTATTGACACTAATGATCAGTTTGCTAAACAATCAATTTCTCTGACTTTACTTAGTTACTTGTGTGTCAATGGGTATGGAGTACTGATAGAGTCATGTTTTAAATTGAAAGATGGAAGGTTTAGTTTGAATAATCCCATTTTTGTTCTTGACATTGAACAACAAAATTAATCATTTAAATTCAATGCACATTTAACAAATTGAAGGCCATGCAGGTCACAAATCATCATATCAGCCGAGAGACGTCCACTGCTGGACATAGGCTTCTAGCAGATATCAACACACTTATTTTGATTAAATAAAATATCTGATGGTTAAAAAAAAATTCTCATGGTTCTAAACCATGAGAATTTTTAATTAAACATTATTTGCAACTATAGGGGTTTTTTATGTTAATTTTTGTAATGGTACTTTCACCAAATCCCCTGTAATGTGAATCTAGTCCAACAGTTAATAAAATCTTATCCGATTCATTCATATGTTCCTTTGTTATGAATGACACGAAAAACAAAAGTAAAGAACAATGAGAAAAAGGATCACATAATAATATACGCAGGCAATACACCAAGAAAAAATAGTAACGAAACTTATTATCGAATGTAATCCGATCGGCCAATCATCAAGCTGATCCATACATGATACAAAGCTGTATTATGATGGCGTTAAGTGCACAAGGAAGTTAATACAACACAAAAATATTGTTTTCAGATAATACTAACGGCAATGACGTTAACAAAAGTTGTTTTTCCTGAGTACTGCAATCCGACCAATGTTAGCTCCATTTCTTCCTTCCAGAACAAGCTCTTGATCCAATCAAGGATACGATTGATTATAGCAAGCATTTTTAATGATAAAACCACTGTGCTTTATGCAAAAAACGTAAAATAATGAACGCCTCTTCCGAAAATCTGCTGTACAATTTGATTGACAGATATCAATTTGCGTTTAGTTAGCTCTTCGTGATGACGTGTTATGAGTCATGTCAAAGAAAATTAACAAGTAATTCATTTCTCAAAAGATTTACCATGGAAACGAAATATTTTTCTTTACGTGCTCAAGCATTATAATCAAATCTAAAACAAATCCGCTAAATATTCCAGAGGAGTTCTGAAATTTGGTACAAGTAACTAAACGTACTCTCTACTGTCAACTTGTGTGCTGCCATAAAAATAAAATGAGTTTTTTTTAATATCATCTCTGCACACTAGGCTTTTTAGCATGTAGTATATTTTTTTTAAAAAAGCTTATTGATAAAAGTGCTTTTATTTTTGTAGCTCCTGTCACCTAAAATTCTAAAATTGCCCAAAAATTAGTGGTATACTCTTCATAAAATCACAAATTGTTTTATATTTTTGCCAGGAAACGCCATGTCTGAGAACCAAAAATGCGAAGACCCACAACCCGCACTGGGTCACCGTGATGGATTAGGTACAGCCATAGATATAATAACGATTTCTTTTATATTTCTGTGAGTACAGCCCAATCTCTCTCCTCGAGAGGAGGCCGGTGTGGCTATGTCCCAGCAGTGGGAACATTACAGGGTGATTATGCATAAACATGGTTGGCGATAATCAGCCGGCCTCAGAGAGTCATTCTTGCGTGATTTGCAATGCAAATTCTGACATTGACGTCAGCATCCGCGACAAATCATCTACATTAATAGCCTCGAAGACCTTTATTAGTAACTGACCCAACCTAACATTATTTTTATTGAAAGATTTTCTATACGCGGTAGAAAGGACACCGACGTTAAAACGCTTACCACGTCCTCAGTACATCATTCTGAACCCCCCCCCCCCACATAGAAATGCTTGACGGTTATTTAAAAAAAAACAGCTGTTCCATTCATTTTCACTTCTGCTATTCTTACTACACTTTGCTATCTCATAACTACCCGCATAAGAAAGTAAATGAAAGTAAGTAAAGTAAGTGTAGGTAGTTACGTACCTTATAAGGAATATTATTAGAACTCAAATTCTCAGGAATTTATCAGTAGGTAACACCCACGGATTCTGGATTTGTGCCCGGTTGATGGCAATAGGCTTGCTCCATTTCGTGCATTGCACTCGGCTGCGTGCGGCGCAGTGTGATGTTACGGATTAACGACGGTGTGGTGGAAACTGCCTGATACCGGTTTTTAAATAGCTAATGTAACTTTGCTGTCCCGCCGATACCTTATTTTATTTTCACAATACACGCTACATAGTTTTATCATATTGTACATACTCGCCATATTGTATCATTAATTTCTTATTAAATTAAACAAAAAATACAACATTTTGCCGGGCTAGGAATCGAAGCCAGCACGGACCCTACGATATGGCAATCCTACTTGTGCGACGACGAACTAGGGGTCTACTAGGCCCCACGTACAGTCTGCAAAGGAGATCAGTAACCTGATTCTCACACTAGTTGTATGAGAACCTGGTTACTTATCTCCTTTGCAGACTGTACATGCAAAACCTAATGGCTAATAATAACTTCCGCTCGGATCAATCTTCAGATTAAGCCGCGCTTGCCTAGGTTGGTCTGTGGACCACCCATTACATATCGAGTATCCTCGTGCCTCGGAAAGCCGTTGGTCTCGGCGGTCATTTTGTAGGTCTTCGACAGTCGTTACAGTCAGTGGCCCAAAAGTGACAACCAGTACTAACTGGGTTGTAGAGGTCAGATAGGCAGTCGCTCCATGAAAAATACTGGTATTCAGCTGCATCCAGTTAGACTGGAAGCCAATCACAACGTAGTTGGGAAAAGGCTAGGCAGATGATGAAACTAGGACCTAGGCATAGGTGTCCGTATCGTGTATCCTAATTCCTCGCGCATTGCGGACATTGAGTTATAATTTCGGACATGCCCGGAAAATCCCGGTCATTTATGGCAACCCTATGTAGACACAAAGCAAAGCTGATTGGCAGAGTATTTTGTATCATAGTATAGGTTGATTATGTGTATACTTAGTCTTATCATACAATAAATATAATACATGTAATGCCAGTATTTAAAATTCCATTACATTCCTGATAGAGATATCAGGAATGTAGAAGTCAATCAATACGCACGATAAACACGCAAATGTGAGTCACGCTACATCACGTGCTTTTTATGCACATAACATTTAAATGCAATAAAAATAATGGCAAATAGGTTGGCTTTAATATCGTAACCAATAAACTATTCTTATACATATAAAATCTAGATAAATAAACCAAAATTATCTTCGCACGTGTTTTAACACCCGAGATCGACATTGTGCAAAGTAGCCAAACTAGTTGTCAAATCTAGCTTAGGTAGCTTCTTGTGATTGGTTAACCAATGGAGGGTTTTATTACGGTTTTTGCAATTTGCAGGTCAGTGTCGGGTTGTTGAGAGCAGCGGTGGCTCAAAAGCACGACTTACGAGCAGTAAGCTCCTATGTCCTATCCTATGTCCTAGATCTAAAATTCGAAGACATGTGACATCCACAACTCGCACTGGGCCCGCGTGGTGGATCACAGCCCACTCCCTCTCATAGAGACAAGGCCTGTGTCCCAGCAGTTGGAACATTTTAGGCTGATGATGATGTCGGGCTGTATATTGATAACAATATGATTCGCGACCGTAACAGAGTTATAATCATCAAACTAATCAATACTGGATGTATCGATTATTTTTATGATTATCTCTCTCTAAGTTCATATAATCCCAAATAGCCAATTAACAAATTGCTAAAAACCGGCCAATTGCGAGTCGGACTCGCGCACGAACGGTTCCGTACCATTATTTATAAAAACGAAAAAAAAAGCTTTTTTGTATGGGAGCCTCCCTTAAATATTTATTTTTTCTGTTTTTATTATTTGTTGTTATAGCATCAACAGAAATACACAATCTGTAGAAATTTCAACTCGCTAACTATCACGGTTCATGAGATACAGCCTGGTGACAGACGGACGGACGGACGGTCGGACGGACGGTCGGACGGACGGACGGACGGACGGACAGCGAAGTCTCAGTAATACGGTCCCGTTTGACCCTTTTGGGTACGGAACCCTAAAAACGTAAGAAAATTAGAATTTCGCGGGCTACCATGTTTTCCTTCAGGTGGTACTGGAGAACTTTGTAGCTACATCTTTACCACCACAGACAAACTATACTGACATAATATCCTCCTTCGTGATATTGAAGTTACCCGCGAAATTACTTACAATATACCTTCTTACTCATACAGACACCCGAAAGCCAACCGCCGCGCCGCCGCGCCGCGCCGACTTGAAGCCCACCAGACACAGCACCTGTCTGGGTGGAGTATCCGTCCTGTTCTATGAAGAATAAGAAATCGGAGACCTTGTCTCTCATACTTCTAAAAGTGTGCAACATTCTAAGCTTCAGAACTGCATCACCAATTCATTCTCCAAGCGTGCGATGATTAGTGTTTATTGCAATTTCTTTCCAAATCTTTATGGATCATTGGAAGACCTATTTTCATGAAGGTTGAAATAATTATGGTAGAAGGCACCACCATCGACGTTGTATATATTATATCTCTCTATAAAAAACTTCAATAATTAACAATTTTTTGCCAAACGGTGATACAATTATGGCAATGTTCGGTTGACTACGAGCTCCTGTCTCTAGTCACCATTATAAATATGTAACCCCTTTTGGCGAAAGTCCTGATTCAAGCCAGAATTTTATCACAGCACGCGTAGCATGACCCTGTAGAAACGGGCTATGTCGTCGGGTAAATCGACTAACTGACAAATTGTCATTGTCTATCTGTCATTATGTCGATTCTTCCGTAGACAAAACGCGTATTCTACAGTGGTCATGCTACACGTGCAGAAGCGTCCGACAAAAAATCGAAAACAGTAAAAAGAAACGCGATTACAACCACGTAAGTCCTATGTTTCAAATTAACTTACATCACAACTTTATTTTCATAAAGTACCCACGCACCCGCCAAAATGATCCCCAAATACCAGTTCACAAATACACTGATTACGTGCTTCAACCGTTAGGTAATCTGTGTCACGATCACGAACTCCACGACTGCCTAAAAACTTGCAACATAACTCTTTCCCAGTAACCAGAGCCCTTCATAACCAACGAACAATTATGTCCGTGCAATCCCCAGTCCCCCCCCCCCCCAACCCGTGTGATGGCGCGACCGAGCACGTTTTGCACTAACTTATTATAAACCCGCGCACGTTTGCAAGCACCACCTAATCCCCTATTTTGAACATGCGAACCGAAATAACCCCGCCGCGTAACCACGGTTGCAGGGCTTCATTACAACTCTGAATTTGTACAGACTTTTATATTTTTGAACTAGTTACAGTTTAATAAAGTTACAGGAATAAGTACGTTAAACAAAAGACATCCGTTTGAAAAGATTTTCCTTGTTTTTGGAGTTAAGATTTTTATTTCATAAGCAGCCCGATTTATGAAATGTATTTTTAGGGGTGACCTTTTACATATAAATACTGTTGAAATGATTTCGCAATAGTTCTGAATTTTTGTTTTACAATTAAAGTTTTTGTGATTGCTTTCTCCAGGGAACAAGAAAGTTATATTTATTTAAGGAATATCTGAGAAACCTACGTAGGTTACTGTTTTAGAAATAAACTGGTTAAAATATTTTAGTTAAAAACTTGACTTCATTAGTTACATAACTAAGAAAGGACTAAAAGTAAATAGTCCTATAGGTCGTATTTCATCAAACCCTCAAGAACTACTATTAGGAAACTTAGGGCTTTATCACCCCATCACTCGATTTCAGTATCACGTATCCACTACGCAGTTTACGAAAACCTAACGAAGTCAAAACTTCTTTGAACACTTAGAATTTTGATTATCCAACACTAGTTTAAAGTTCAATTCTTAACAGAAAAACTATAAATGAAAAATTCAAGCAAAAACAAACAAAGACATTCTGGAACCTAAACATAGACATATTGTTAAATTAAGTATGGACTTATCCCATTGGCAAACACTTAGATGATAGACAAAAATCACCGCAAAACGAAATCTCGAAGTAAGGTACATGCGCCGTATAAGGCCCACCTCCTATCATGGCCCACTTTAAAAATACTTAAGTTTCGGTTGCCAGAACAATTTAAAATTTCGCGGGAATCTTGTGAATACGTTCCTAGACGAAAGGCAAACTTCATCACGCCAATCGCGTGCGGCCATTTTGAACACTACTGTCAGTTGTCAGTGAGGCGTCAAAGCAGTGCACGTGTTATAACCTTACTCACGTAAGTATATTTATTTTTTTACAACAAAATACAGTAATATCGCGTTACACCTTGATAAAACTTATTACTAAAAGTATTAAGATTAAATCAAAGTAAGTTTTAATATTCTAATGGTGTCACTCATTTTTTAACATGATTTTTACTGCCATATGGCAAAGTTCCATAAGATAGCCCACTACATGACCCCCAAAGAAGGCCCGGGCCTTCTTTGGACTACCGAATATTAATTTGTTATGTAGTAAATTGCAATAAAAATAATAATTTGAAGTTTTATACATTTCTATGTCTAATCCTTTTATTAAATTTGCATACGACAAGAAAATTTCTACATTTTTTTTTAAATAAAATTTATTTTGCTTTTAACGTTAAAATTACGTCCACTGCTTATTGTTAACGTAGTTGTACTTCCATAGGCTGGTATTCAACAAAATGGCGCCAACTGGGAAAAAACCTCGAGGCCAGTGGTCAGAATGTCAGCTAAAAAATGCCATAAAGGCAGTTAAGAGACGTGAAATGTCACAGCGAGCGGCTGCTGAAGCATTTTGTATCCCAAGGCGTACATTGCGAAACCACTTAATATCCGGAAAAACAGAAAAGGTAACTGGTAGACCACCTATTCTGAATAAAAAACATGAACAGGACTTAGCCAAACGCATAATGAGACTTGCTCACGTAGGTATGCCGCTGACCCCCAAACTTGTTCGGAAACAAGCGTACGAGTTCTGTAGAGCAAATGGTATATCAAACATGTTCAGTGAAAAAACAAATACTGCAGGGAAGAAATGGCTGAGCGGTTTTCTCAAACGCAACTCGGAGATAGCACTTCGTAAAGCTCAGTTTATGAATCCCGGCAGAGCACATACGTATTATACTGTTTGCCCTCAAACACGACGCACGAGTTACAACCCCTTGATAAGTCAGTTAATAAATCGTACGAGCATCATTGGGATGAGGAGCTATTATTATACGCATATCAATATCCAGATCGCAAACTTACAAAACAGCGCTTTAGTAAGATTTTTACCAAAGTATGGCCCAGGTGCATGACCCAAGAAAATATAATTAACGGGTTCAGAGCCACCGGTCTCTATCCTTATGATCCCAATGCCATTCCGGAAGAAGCTTACGCGCCATCAGCGCTTACGCAATTACCTAGTACACAGCTTCAAAACGACTCTCAAATGCAACAAGCTACTGATTTCGGAGATTTAGTGGTCTCCCCACGACGAGACAATAACTTTGAGATAGATCATGTCATATACAATGAAGAAAACTTGCGAGATTTGTCACCATCGATATTATCCCAGTTTCAAGATGATCTATCAGAAAATGAACTTGAAGAAAGAAATATATTAGATATTCCAAAGTGTTCAACTAGTACTCGTGGAAATTTAGTTGACTATAGTTCCTCATCCGAATCTACCATTGAAGATTCTCAACATCAAGAACAGCATCGTAGACATCCCCTTTTGAGCATTCCGTACGACAGGAATTCTCAGTTTTTTTCTCCTATTCCTTCCACCTCCGGTATAAATATGCACCCTCAACGACTGTTAGATGGTTCTACGTCAAACGAGTCCGATCAAGAAGATTTTGATCAAAATATATTGAATTTCACCCATGCACAATATCCTGCAAGAAATATTAACATTTATACGTCGTCATCTGGGTCGGAAGAAGAAAATATCAACCCACAGTCTAGAGAAAAATACACTTCATTTACTAAACGTGATCAGGAAAGATCTGAAGATTCTGATGATAACGTACCACTTTCTACAATTAAAAACACTTCAGACACATCAGGCGCTAAGACACCATTTCATAAACAAATACCTACGCCAAATTTCGGAACAATAAAGAATAAACCAAGGCGTAAAGCTTTAAATTATATCGGCCAAAAAGTTACCAAAGACTTATTTGACGCTGCCAAAGAAAAAGGGTTAGAAAAACAAAAGCAAAAACCAAAGAAAAAATCAATGCCTGTAAAAGGACAGCTAAAACAAAAAAAAAGTAATGGGAAATCTACAGAACAAAAAAAGGGTAAAAAAAGAAAAAAGTGGAGACTGAAACTGCTGATGATGAAGTGTGGTTTTGTCAAGCTTGTGAGATGGACAGAGTTGCCGATATGCGTCAATGTAAAGTGTGTTCGGCATGGTACCATGAGGATTGCGTAGGTTTGACAAAAGAAGACACCGATATTTTCTTATGCCCAATGTGTAACTAAAAAGTCTGAGCAATATAATTGGTCTTGGAAGAGTCTTCTCTTCTACCTGCAATTATATGGTTCATACTTTTTGATTGTTGATTATGTTATTAGTTTAAGAGAAAATGAAAGATATTGTTAGTGAAAACTTATTGTTGATTACGATTCTGTTTTTGTTTTAGAATTTTTATTTTTGTATAAGTTTATAAGCCAAGTATACGTACAGTATACCTTTTTATTAAAAATAGTTTTCAATATACCTAATATGGCCCACAATTGAAAATAAATGACCTATTAGAGGATATTATAAGTATTAATTTGTTACGAACAAAGGAGATGGATCTCAAAATATACGCCATTATTAGTTTAAGCGTTGATTTTTTGTTTTAAAGACATTCCAAATTTCTATAGACATAAGAAGGCCCAGTGCCAAATTTTTGACTGATTAATTAATCTAATAAACTTAATATTAAATAAAAGTGCATATTGAATTTAGTTTGTGAAAAAATAATTTTGCTGGTCTTCATATTACATAGATATTCCTTAATTCATAACGGGCTTTCTTGGGCTGCTATGTTTCTAAGATAGCCCAAAGACTATGTTTTAAAAAAACGATTTTTCTCTGTTGCGATAGTACAAAAAAAAATTGTATTTATTTAAAATGAGTCATTAATAAACATTTTATATATTCGAACCAGTGGTTTTCCTTATCTCTTTTTTTTAACAGTTTTACAGTGATTTAAAATAAAGTGGGCCTTATACGGCGCCGGTACCTTATGTCAGATAGAACTACATTACATGGACACTTATGAAACTTCAAGGAGAAAAACTGGCAATGATTTGAACATGAAACTCAGGTTGGCAACAGCAACAGCTTTTTAACAATCTGTTTGTTTAGCGAAGTAATAATAATTAAATTCATTTATTTTCAGATATCATCATCATAATCAGCCTATAATGTTCCCACTGCTGGGACACAAGACTCGTTTCTATGAGAGGGAGTGGGCTGTAATCCACCACGCGGGCCCAGTGCTGGTTGGTAGATGTCACGTCTTCGAATTTTTAGTTCTAGGAAATGCCGGTTTCCTCACGATGTTTTCCTTCACCGATTTCAGATCCATATAAAAACTACGTTAGTAAAACAGAAATGCTTATGAGAGACGAATGTTACTAATGACAAGACATGACACTTAAAAGACTTAATACAAAAATAAAAAAAACATGACCTATTGGATACTCCAATGCTCGTGCGCATGTTTACTTGACTGTATCTACACACAGTCAAGTAAACTTGCGCACGTGATTTATTAAGACTACTCTTATCCAGCGCTCAAGCATTGGAGAACTGGAACGGTCCGACAATACGCACAGGATGCTGTTGGTACTATAATAGCACGCATGCTTTTTTTCTGTAAGGACAGAGGTACAACGCTTGCGCATGATTGCAGATAAGCTGTTCACGTGGGCCTCGGCAAACATGCCCGAGGCGCTGCAATACCGCGGCAGCCCCACCAGCATCCTGAATGCAATGTTGTACTGCACTCTCAGGTCACTATATGCCCTCTGCAAATAGTCAACCCACAGGCTGCACGTGTAAAATGACTGACAGTAATAGCTCGACCCATGTTCGTCGTATTCACGTAATGACATCATCAGACATCGGTAGAGAGACGTGAGTGAGACAGTTGCGTCATTATTCAAAGAACTGGCCCCGTATTCACAAACTCTCAGTTTCGATTTCGATTCGGAAAGTCGTATGTCTATCTCGCTCACTTTCGTAATGACAAAACAAGATAGACATACGACTTATCGAATCGAAATCGAAACCGAGCGTTTGTGAATAGGGGGCCAGGTCTCGTGGTAGCAACTGTGATCTATGCAGGCCGGGCCTTGCTGTAGCGAGTATACTTACAGGTACCTAGGTACGTAGAATAGCGGATTATGTAATGGTCCATTCGCACAGAAAGGCCCGTGTCCAAGCAGTGGGAAGATTTTCCTCCAGGCTGATTGTGATATTTTAATAATTTGTCGTCAAGTGCTAAATAAATAAATAAAAGATACATTGAAATCAAACTGCCAGACAATTTTGTCGCAAGACAAGGGCGACTTTAGTTCTTTTGCATCATTTCAGCCCGGAATCACCCACTCATTGGTGGGTCCACCTCGTCTTTCATCCAAATTTTTTACACTACTTTGACTTCCTTGACGTTCGGTAATTTTTATTACTTATGTGGACTAAAGTGGAGACGAAAAAGTAGAAAATGACTAGCTTCTAACTGTGTGAAAATGTGGCTAGTAGAATATGATTTGGTTAAAGGTATGGCTTAACCCGAATGAAAACGAGACGGTGCGATGGTGAGGAGACCGTATCGTCATAAAAAAATAAGATCATGTAAGTAAATTCAATTGGTAAACTCCACTAACGCATCGCTAATAAGGCCGCTGTCATTCACGACGTTGTCGTCGTGTCGTGATATTTCCATAAAAAGCTAGACCTAAGTCTAGCCTAGCTCCTACTTGAACATTGGGTACCCTCTCCTTGGATGTACAGACCTTGATTTGGTTAATTATATGATGATAATTAAAGCAATTTTATTACTCGGTATGACATTATATAAAATGCAAATATCTAACAACACAACTTGTAAATCAGCTAATACATATAAGTGTATGCGTCTGTTACGTCGGAAAATAAATTAATTCTAGTAAAATCGTAAAAGTAGGACTTTCCTACTTAATTAAAAGATATATAGCGTCGAGACGGATTGACAGTGCAGTTAGACAGCTACCGCCTCCTCCACCTCCTAAACGAGCAAACGACGAGCCACAGGCACAAAATGTGACTGTAATTCTCGTTCCTGATAATTCTCGAGCCCCAAACGCGGGCGTCTAAGAATACCCAAAGTAAAAAAAAAACACACTTTCTGTGAACACAATTGTGACGTAAATGCGAGCAATACCAAGAGATGTTGCAACAAACTCCCTCGTTCAGCCAGAAGTGTTGAAATTCAAGAACCGCTTTAGGTATCATTCTTGCAAAGCTGCGAACTGGTGATTCAAATGAGAGACTTACATTATTGTTTTACTCCTTTTCCAGTGTGGGAAAGAGATGATATCTTGTATAGCTCCGTCTCTTTCCCACACTACCATGTCATGGTAGGCCAGCTGATGTCAAGACAAAACCTAGAGCGATTGATGGCTGTAGTACGTGGGTGTCTTACCAGTGATAACGTTGTCCGTCACTTAGGACTCAACCATATAAATAGAGATGGTAATCTACGTCGAAACCTAATTGTAACAAGAGCTTAATTTGGAAATGATGAAAATACGAAAGGCATCTAAATATACGACGGGACTTGTGTCTCTAAGTATACCTACATGAAAATGCAAACTTCTCATTCCAATGACAGTCATACAGCTAGCTTACACAAGTTTCAAAATCTTTTAAAACCGTTTCTTATTGTCACCACAAATGGCTACTATTTGATGTCACAGGGCCGCTACGAAAACAGATGCAATGCATTTACATATTGACTGACATTATGAATAATGGTGAACTTCTTTTGGATCAAGGGTTCAGGAATAGCTTGGGCTATATAGAGAGAGTAGGCAGTAGGTGGGTTGTAGGCTGTAGGGTAGGTAGGTAGTAGGTAGATAGGTAGGTAGGAACAAATGCAGTGCAACGCATGCCAGGATGCGTATTGCCAAACTGTATTTTACCACAGACACGGGTTGCTCTGTACTCGCAGGTAGTTTGCTTACAGAATGAAGAACATAGTACATATATAATATACTGGCACAGACAATGTCTGTGTTGAAAGACATTTTGCTTAAGAGTATTAGAGCGCAATACATACGAGTACAGACAACCACAATGTCATTTTAATGTGAAACTAAAACCAAAAATTGTGCATTATGCTATTCTAATAGAGCAAAGTCCAAACACACAGCACAGCTCCAAACTAAGGCGTTGTCGACGTAGCCCCGCTACGCGGGGCTCCTATTTCTCTCTGCAGGGTTTACGAAGGGGATGTCGGGGGCCCTTCGAACCTAACCTGTCCAAGTCGGGGTGCCCAATGTCCCCAGCTCGCTTTGCTCGCTCTTGCATCCTAAGTTCTCCTTAATGTGTTTCACTGCACTGCCAAATCCTTTGTTCTGCACTCGTACGTAGTTTGCTTTGAAAATGACGAGCATAATGTACATTAATATAGAGAATGTCTGTGTTGAAATACATTTGGCTCTTTAGTGTAACAAGCACAAAGCGGTCCAGCACAGACTATGGATGTTTGTTGTAACATACAGTTTGGCATTACGCTGCCAGGATCAGCTGGTTTAAAAAATTAATAGACCATAAAAACCTTTTCATAAGAAAAAACCCTTACGACTCAGATGATAATAGTAGTTATGTAGATAATACTAGTGTTAATTTAAATAGTGCATTAAATTAGGGAAAAACCTTATTTTTGATTAAAGTGACTAATATAATGGCAATATTAAACAATATTTAAACCCATCCAGCATCAGCAATGTATTACCTGTAACCTGTTGCAATTGGAGGGTGGCACCAGTGTTCATAACAATCCTGGCATCGTCCTCTAGGGAACAAGTACGATTCAAATATTGCAGAATGCAGATTAGCTAATTGCGTAAGTTTTTATTTTTACCCCAAAATTTATAACGATAGGGTATACCCCGAAGCGCTAAGTAATTCGTTTCTTGCGGGGCAGAGCTATCGGCGCGTCACAGCAGTCACGTGCGAGCAAGCGTGGCCTGGCCGACGACGGCGCTGCAGCCGCGGCGCAGACGAACTCGAACAGATACCGGTGAAACTTATGCAGGGCAAACATACACCGCCGTAATGCACAACAATCAGCTATAATATAACTAGACTCTTCCAATTAATGAAATATCCACATTTTACTCTAGAATTTAGAGTTCACGCATCGGAATGTGCGCCGGCATTCCGACGCCCCCCGTCCATATTTTGACGACGCGCCGCGTCACATGACTGAAACCGGCCGGCGGCCGGTGTTTTGAGTACATCCGTTCAGAACGGCCGCGCAGCTCTCAGGGTGACGACGTTGCCACACGCGCCATACATGCAGTTAAATACGATAACAATTTACATATACTGTGATTGTTTATTGAAAATGGATTGCGAAGAACTCACTTAAGTGCTACAGTTTGTGACTAGTGCTGTAAACCTACCCGTTACGGGAATAAAATGTAAACAGAACTTGTATTTGATATTAATTCATCTGCAATTTTGTGAATCAGTGGTTTGTTGTTTTGTTGTGATTCCAAATAAATATGGAAACAAGGCATTATTGGGAGGAGAACCACGGGCATTCCGTGAAGTATGACAAGTAAGTATAATGTGACATGTGTAATAATAACGTCTACTGGGGTGGTGGTATCGTAATGGCTTGATAGGTACCTACGTCGTTGGTATTATGAATTATGTTTTACAGGGAGTGGTATCAATACACCATTGAGTGTAACATTATGAGAGGAATTACGACGTTACGACCAATTCTATAAACACTCGTTTTCTAGTGAACGTTATGAGGGTGATTCTACATACGAATTGAACATTGCAATTTTACATGACTATCAAATCATTAGCGTTACAGAACGTTGCTCTAATTTGAAAGATTTGTATAGAAAACTTTCTGTTGACCGACCTTGACCCAGTTAATGGTTATTCATCTTGTTTTACATTTTCGCTCGCTTGTGCCGCTAACTGCGTAAAAACAGACAGCTGTATATGGTATTCAAAGTTTTTCTTTAGATTTTCATGAATTTTCCCGGCATAGTATTTTAATTGGTGTTACTAATTCTGGTAACGGTAATTTAAGCAAAAAAAAATGAAAAATGTAATTTCAGCTATGCTTATTATTCATGTTTATTTTCACTTTCAAATTATATGTATTATTGCTTATAGTTTTCAAAGTTTCAGTACCAAGCTTATAACGCTAACCCATTGCGTGGGCAGGTGCGTTGAATTTGAAGGTTTGTTTTTGGCAGAAAAAGAATCAACAGGATGGGTACCATCTCATCTCATGAATGATTTGAGGCATCAAAATATCAAATTAAGGAGTAGGTACCTACAGACAGCGTCAGTATGTGCTAACCCCTCTACAGTCCGGCTGAGTACGCCAGGGGGGTAACTACTTAATGACGGTGTCAGGCTAGGTTAGGGATGATTCTTCTTCGTCGCTTCGATGTCTCCCTTACTAGATTATTTTTGAGTTTCACCACAACAACTTGACAGAACATCTTGTACATTCACAGAGGAGGTAGGATTACTAGTTATGTAGGTATGCTCAATGAGAGTCAAGTGTCAGTCTAGTCTTTTGTGGAAGTATTCTCGTTTTTCTGCAAAGTTTATAGTGAGTTCAACGTAAGTTGACGACACGGTTGGCGCAGTGGCTGAGCGATCGACTGCTGCGCTGCGTGTCGCGGGTTCGATCCCCGCACGGAACAAATATTTGTAAGGCCTACAGATAGTTGTTCCGGGTCTGGCTGTTTGTGTATGTGAGTTTAAATGTTTGTAAACGCACCCACGATACAGGAAAAAATCCTAGTGTGCAACGATAAAAAGAAAATGCATTTGCTCAAATCATTCCTGATCTGATACTGAGGCAATACCTTATCACATGTACTTGTACGTAATTGGCGCATTGATATCCATACATTTATTAGGTACTTACTATACCTTGAAATAATAATAAAAAATCTTTAGTTTTAACACAGAAGGAAACTGAAAAAGATGATGAGGCATAGGAAATGGACTCAAAATAGTCTTCAAAACGAACCTAACTTCGTAATTGTATTGATAAATAAAAATTATCGATTAAGGAGCCATTAGAAGATGGTAATCCCTTGTGGGTTACAATGTTACACCAGACCAAGATTTGATAAAGACATTGACCTATCCTGTGCGAGGGCCTCCAAACGTTCGTGCTACTATACTTAAAATACTGGCCACTTGGGCGTTAAGTTTAAAAATCAACCAAAAACAAAAGGATTTGAGAGGACTCCTAGGTAGGCAATTCCGACCAAGACCCTTGCATTTTCCATGATAAACAATACCTACGGCTCGGTACTAAGGAATGCAATCCCGCATGATCACTTCATCCCAGAATTTGTGGGACTGACCAATCTCAATCCCGCTGGATCCAGGTATTTTGGGATCATGGAGGGTGTTGGAAAGCGTCGTATGTAAATGATAAAAGAGTACCAAATTCAACCCGCTCAAAATTGCGAGCGAAAGTTCGAAAGCGAATTTCTTTAAATAGCATAAGGGATCCCGGTATCAAGGACATTTGCATTCCCAACTTGGCAGTGCTAATTGTAATTGAAATGACGCAGTCTCTTATAGTCTATACGATCTGGCATTATACCAAATGAAAACGAAGGCTCGGAATCATGAACTGACCTACAACTACGACGGTAACACGTTTTAAATGAAGTGTGCAGCGAAAATCCGTCATCAATTGTTTAGGAACGTGAGAATCGTATCGGTTATGTATGAAACAATTAACGAGATTATTTTTTATGGCAGCGGATTCTTAAAACATCTAAAATTCTGTGACATATTTGCCCAAAAGAAATCATCCAAACTGATAACTTTTGCCTAGAAATTCGGTTCTAAATTATGTTTTTACGAAACTTCAGCCATACATTGATAGCTCAGCTTTTGAGTAATTCAGCCGTTGTAAGCCGTTTTCGGGATTGAGTTCTTTTTGAGTTATTTTTCTTCGATTATTTGTGCGTCGCATTTCGATTCTCTGGCCTGTTTCCAGATTGGCAGTTTCTGCCACTATTGCATCTGTTACATCTCAAAGTCTTTCCATATGTTATATTTTCTTGGTGACAGGTTGTCAGCCCTGAAACCCTTTCAAACCTTCTTCTACTTCAACTTATACAAATAAATAATTAGCCAGGTGTTGCAAGAAATCCTTCTCAGATATCATCTCTTAAGTTTGCTTTATAATGATTAATGCAACTACATCTTTATCAAGTGTTTTGCTCAAGATTCTTGACCTCTTAACCCAGTCGCTAAAACACTGACACTTTACCTAATTTCTCTGGATTTGTGGTCAATTGCAGTAAAACTTTGATTGGCTACCGTATGATAACGATCATGTGAGATATTTATCCTAGTAAACAAGCTTGCAGCTTTGGTCTATTTTCGAATACCTGCAGAAATAATGGTAATGTCCTAATGAGTCATCAGCGTATTACTCATCTTCAGCAGTATTATCAATTTGAAATGGGGCAGCCTCATTTCTTCAGACGCTGTTGATACCTGCTTGCATTGTCACGTATCATTTACACAATTGTTGTTTTTTTACGTAGTTGTCCTTTTGTAGAAGATTAAAAGGATTTTGGTTTTAAATAATTATGACGTTAACTATTAACAAGAAGTTAATCGTTTTTTTTTATTATAAAATCTGTCTGTAGCCTAACCTAACCGAAAGAACTATCGGAAGTTCACGGTCTGTCGATGCTGTTTGAATAGTACATGGGTTTTATTGGTTTGATTGAGCACGTATAATCTAAATAATTCAAATGAAGTCAACATAAAAATGTCGCAAAACTGCATCTAACTGTGGAAAGAAATTAATAAAAGTACCAGGACCGCATGAGTAACAGGAATTGTTATTGCCGAATTAAAAATCGTTTGCTCACAGAACCCTGATTACGTCGTTAGACACACAATGTAAGCATCATACATAGTGTGTGTGTGTGTGTGTAAACCTTAATGGGTCAGGGTCTTAGGGTACGTGAACCAATTGCAGTAGTTTCAATTACTCCTAGTAAACATACCACATACAACTACAACTTCTAATACAAATAAAAGCTCACAGGTTCAGATTCTGACGTATTACAAACATACAACAATGATAAAATGTACCACATAATAATATGATCTTTTAATGAATTGAAATGAATTATTTTCCGGGGTCGCGGGAATGTTCGGGGTTGCGGGAATGTTCTAACGAGATATGAGGTTAAAGATAGCATAGGGTTTCTATAACCCTGTATATTAAGTCTCGTTTCTTTGTGTAAATATTTTACAATTGTACGTTTTCTGATTGGAATACTGAAGTACGTAGTTTTAACTGCTTTGTTTACGTTTGAAACTTTGTGACGAATGGAGCAACAGACCTTGAAGTGCGCATAACTGAGGACGTTGTATTTGTATGCAGTAGTCGATACATCTTATCGTGAGGTGGAAAAAATATGTACCTATGGCCTTGGAGGCTTAATGGTGGTGATAACGCCACTGTTATATATTAATTTATGTAACAGCTACTCTTGTGACAATGACATAATACAATTGTTTCTCCAGAAGGGTCTCTTAGCCCTTCCTTCTCCTTTGGAAAGAGGAATATTCCATCATCTGAAGACGCTGTGGGGCCTGAATCTGCATGTAATTTTCTCATGCAAGAATTATAAATATTTATAAGAGTTATAGCATAGGTACGCTAGTGTTATTGATATTGCGATATGGGCTTGTAAATCTGTGCCACCTGCACCACGTGACGTCCTAGAAACTTGTTTATAATCTATTTATAGAGCAGAGTTCATTGCTACAAATGTTTCAGAGCTAATCATAGACATAAGTACTGCGTCAGATTCTGTAGAATGTAGCCAATAGGCGAGTTTGTTTTCGATGGCGCTAACGCGTAGTACGGTGCAGCATAGTTCGGACTAAAAGACGTAAAAAAAAACATTGTAAGAGTACTTCATACCTACAAAGTTTAATAAATAAAATAAATTCACGTAACAAAACCTATAATCGAGCGTTACGCAAAATTGCCGATATTAAAATACATTCAACTTAAGAAAACAAAGCTGCAATGAATTGAAAATGAAAATCCCCAATTGATTAATTCGACATCTGAATAGATATTGTGATTTGCGGCGAAAGCAGATCGAAAATAACACCTCGCCTCGGTAACACGTGACAGGGGCACGGAGAAGGGCGCGGGGAAGCACGCGCCGTGGCCGCGTCCTCAACACGCCGCGCAAAACGTGACCGATCCAACACGCACATACACACAACTCGTAACGTAATGCACACATACATACAAACGCGCACGTTCGCGTTCGTATCGCCTGACTCTATTTGTGGGTATACCTGACTGTTTTGAGATTTTATTGTTTTCTAAGGTTTTTCTTGTGAATGGCCAGTTAACTTGAAGTTATGTCATAAGGAATTAGGTTTCGAGTACAAAATACTTTTGGAGTTTTAATTATAACTTTTGTGTGTTTTTTTCTGCTATGGAGTTATAACTTGTGGCTGGTCTTAATAGGTATGAGTTAGGTTAATAGGAAGTTTTGTTTGAGTTTATTGAGGATTCACAAAACTTGTATCTATGCTTTTTAAAGTGGAAGGAGTGGAGGGAGGCCTTTGCCCAGGAGTGGGACGGAGCAGGCTAGAGAAAAAAAAATGTTATTTTAGTAGTACTTTTAGAGAATTATTTGTTATTGTGAAATAATAAATAATTCTTTAAAAATACTAATAAATAAATTTAATAATTATTTAACTTGTCATCGGCAGCTGAATTGACAAGGGCATAAACAACAACAACAAAACAATTATTTAATTAACTATAAATAATTATTAATAATGTTCTGTATGGTGTCGGACGTAAAGAATAGCACCATCCCATGTCTTCCCGTGGGTGTCGTAAGAGGCGACTAAGGGACTTGGCAGAGAATGGGCAGCAGCGTTCTCTGTGCTTTTGTAACAACCGTACTGCGATCGCCAACCCGCCTGCCAAGCGTGGCGATTATGGCAAAACCCCCCCTTCTTGGGGGAGGCCTATGTCCAGCAGTGGACGTCTTTCGGCTGAAATGATGATGATGATGATGAATTATTAATAATTATTTGTTATTATTTAAAATAAATAATAAGATAAAGCGACGCGAAAAATACATGTATCATGGGCATTTACTCATTCAAAAATTACACTTTAATAAGTGTAATTTTTGAATGAGTAAATGCCAAATAATAATAAAGTAATAATATGTGTTAATAATATAGTAATTATTTTTAAAAAAACAATTAAGTAGGTATGATCAATTGATCTGTTGATTGACCTGCCTGGTTAATTTCTATTTTTTTGCTAGGGTAACCAGTCCTAAGACTCCAGCTAGGAAATCCCGGTTTTTTTTTACTAACTTAGTTTTTTAAATGCTACCTGATAACGATAAGTGAAAAATCTCTGTTTCTCAATACGTATTTTAATTACTTACGTCAAACCTACTCTTTTTACACAGTCTTTATTAGATCACGTTTTAACAAATCCACGACCGCAGTTTCGCACGTTGTAAAAAAGAAACTTGTTACTATGGGCATGGTAGAATTTAATTTTACCAAACGTCACCGCCATCGCCATGTTAATTGTAAATGCAGACATGTGAAAAACAAATGACTAAATGATTACTCTTTTCGTACCTACTTCTATTTTTAGAAATGGCAAGTTTCGTAACAATGTTAATTTAAACGGTACTAAATTCGAGAATGAGGTAGGTATATCTATAAATAATTATCATTATTTATATGTTTCGAATGTGATAATTTAAATTGGTGGGACTTCGATTTTAGAACTAGATCGTTGTGGATGAAGACGTGTAACAAAGAATTGATCACATAGTTAATGATTTCATTTTAATGGCAAAAAAAATTGGCAATTCAGGTTTACTTATTTGAGATTTTTCCAGTATAACATGGCCTCGCTTTGTATAGATTTCCCGTACAATGAGAGATCCGCATAAACTGGTTTTTGCAGCTTTTATATATATAATTATATATTTTATTGGTCGTCAAACGTACGAACGTACATACGTTACACGTGCATCGTTTTTTTTACATTTTATACATAAGTACTTACGTTCGACGATGTATTTACCAAACTCGTGTTTCGGCCACGCCTTGCGTAAGATATGTATCATGAAATTATGTGTTTAGTTTTTATATAACGGGCATTGGACATCCCCATAGATTATCTTCTAAGCATCTTCTTCTTAGCGCGTCGAATCCAATTGAGTCAGCCTGAAATTTGGCGACGAGTTTGGCACTCTCAGTAGTGTCCATCAGCTCCTGTGAAGTGAAGGCAGGGCACGAAAACAAGGGTTGAAGTGTCCCATCGTTTGTGGGGCAACACCACATTTACACTCTAGGGCAGAGTCATCCATGAATCTCCACCTGAACAGGTTTTCCTTGCTTCGGCCAACATGTGTCCGTAGTCTATTTAAAGACTTCCAGGTCATCCATGGCACCTCTAAGCCTCTTTAAGAGGGTCGATTATTTGGGCGTATATTTTTGCTAGGCTTTTATTTAATCTAGATTTCCTGAAACAACTGAATAAACATTTTTGTACAGATATTAAACATTAGGTAATCTCAGCATGAATGCCCTATAAACCGGTAACTATATATTACATATTTTTATTATTAATTAAAACTGTCTTACTTAGAGTGGATTCAATCAACTAAACAAAAAGTCAATCTATAACGTTCGTAGTATAAATCAAAATATAAACACGGCACAATTACAAAACAGTACTATTATTACCTATTTATTTATTTATACATTAGGTACTTAGTACTTTTATTAAATTGCACATTAGCCTACAAGCACGAAACCGTAACTAAACTATAAAAATAACCTATGTGCTGTTACGCAGATCACGCATTTAGCAAGTTTTATTTTTCACGAAAAAAGTATTGAAAAGTACAGTTGCGTAACATAACCTTTGAAAAAAGAAATTTAAATTTGCTCTCCCAACTCTCCTGACTCACTCGACATAATATACTTGGCTTTAAATTACATAAAGCAACATAATCCACACCCTAACTGAGTCTATTAAAAGGCCCATTCATTTTCCCCATCTCAATTGACGTAGACTTTTAAAAAACCGCCAACCTTCTAAATGTTGCCATAGCTACAACTCAACGAGCGGTTCACGGCCACACACCATTATTTTCACCCCTCGACAGGTCAATAATTGAAATCGTCGAGTAAATCTGAATGGTCATTATACCAGCACGTAGCATTTCATGAGTTCATCACAGTACATCGCCACACGTGGACGATACGGAACAGTCAGCACGTGTTACGAATAGCATTATTATTCACTGTGAACGCACTTCGCAACACTGTTGCAAGTAGGGTTGCCAGAAAGAAAACTAAAGTTCTGATTTGAATTTCTGATTTATATCTAAAGTTGGAATTGGGACGCCTTGCAGCGTTTCAGTTCTGCCCACGCAAGACGTAGGCGTTTTTACTACTTGACATTTAGCATAATTGAAGACGTTTAGAAACTGCTTCTTGCTGGAAACAAAGAAATAAATATATAAATGAATAAAGACATTAATTTTGACCCGGATATAAGTTTTTAAACTGACATGGTTACTAACACTATTAATAACACTTGTAACGGGATGATGATGACGGATAAACTATGTATGTTTATCCGTGATCATGGCGTTTCCAACAGCGCCGAAATATCGGGAACTCGAAACAAATAATAATAATAATAAACATGGTAGATATCCCTTTACAAGTGTTATTGACCCGGATAACTTACAAAGTTCATAGTTTTGAGGTTATCCAGCATAAAACCCCAACAACTCGACATTATCTCCGGCAAAAAGGATAATTAAAATAACATTTTAGAAGTAATGACACTAAAAACGTAGGTGCATACACCCTTAGTTTCGGAGTGAGTCCGGGAAATTTCAGAATCATGGTTAACTTAGCTGCGGGTATTTATGTCCTAGCAAACACTTTCTCTACCCTTTTATAGAACGTTTAAATTATTGAAAGTTTTCCTCTCAGGACGTGGTTTTTTTTTTAGATAAAACCGTGTCTTTGTAGTTTATGGCAGTTATGTAAATAAGTAGTATTTATTCTGGGTAGGGAAATAATATAAGGAAAAGTAAGAGTTAATTAATGTGCACGTTTTATTAAATTGCTATCACGAACCCTAATTCGAAATGGGACAAGTATTCTTGGAAATATGAAGGGTAGGATAAAGATGTAATTAGAAAAATATGAAGGGTAGGATAAAGATGTAATTAGAAAAATATGAAGGGTAGGATAAAGATGTAATTAGAAAAATCTTTTAAACATTCTCAAAATGCTTCATAAGAAACCCACAGAAAACTAACTTTCGAATTATTTTCTGTAAGATTTTATTAAAAGTAAGACGAAGTTTAAGTAGATAGTAATTTTCATCTCTAACCCAAAAGTGTCTTAATAAACTTAATTTGAATAATTTACATAAAGGTTCGGAATCCCAAAATTAAAATCGTCCCATAACTTTTCACCAAGCCCTATCATTGAATGAATTGACACATTCAATAATAGACTCTATTAACACTACACACGTCAGTACCTAATAGGAATCGTCGTAATTAGCCACATTGTCACTGAAGCTCGCAAACAATGCAATAGGGGCAACACGTGTGCCGTGACGTCACTGACATAAACAGGTGCCATCATGGCGTATCTCTGTCTGTGTCAACAGTACCTAATGTACAGTTAATGAGTGTGTTAGTGAGTGATTTAGGTATAATTTTTGAATGTGCTGCTACCTGCTTGTAGAATTTTCATTTTAAAATGACTTTTCTTTTATTATTCAATTTTCGATCCTCGCCGTTTCTCCGTGCCTCGGATATCAGACTTCCACAACCCAGTAACTGGATAATACGATACCCCTTGGTAAGACTGGATGTCAGACTTTTGGCTTCTGACTACTCGTAACGACTGTCAAAGATCTACAAATTACAGCCGGGACCAATGGCTTAACGTGCTTTCCGAGGCACGAAGGAAACTCGGTATGTAATTATGGTCACCCATCCACGGACCAACCTCGGCAAGCACGGCTTAACCTTAAAGATCGACCCATGCGGCTGTTATGAAAGTACCTACACACTAAAATTAATAATTTTATTCTGGGACAAACTATGGCTACCAAAAGATCTATATTACTTATACTGTATTCTAACTTTTTGTTACATCTATTTCTACTTGGCCTGTGATTCATATGAAAACGATATTATGTTTTGTTATGTAAAAACTATTGGATTATTTAATTAATTTGATACGTGCTTGTACTATTGTATTACGGATGACTAATTTTGATGGTATGTGGCAGTTAGTCCAAACAAACCAATGAAAAGAAGATATACCTACTACACAGTCTAAATTTCTGGCTGAGGTAAAAATAAAAAATGCCCCAGAACTATCTTAAGCATATACATATATTCAAACAATATATGACTGTAATTGAGACAGATAACAATCTTTAACAGAGCAAATGATTAGGATAAAATAAGATAAGCATCGATCACGAGTCACAAGACTCACAAGTCACAACGGTTATCACTGGCTGATTAAAAGTTATGAAATAAATAATTCATAGTGATGGCGAAAATGTCAGTTAACTGAAGAATAGGCATAAATATGACACTTAAGATATTAAGGAGAGGTTCAATGATCTAATTAGCTATGGAGAAAAGAAAAATCGGCCAGACGCAAGAGGTTCCGTAAAACAGCTGACAAAATGTTGGGTGCCGAATAATTCCGAATATCATCTGAAATCAGATAAAAGTGAAATTGGAAAACGTGACCTTTCTAGCTTAGTCATTATCGGATAATAACTGTAATTTATCATACTTAATGTTAATAGTATAAAAGATTACAAGGAAGAAAGATATTTTTTTAAATGAGGTATTGTACGTATGTGTGTTAGACCTCAACAAAACCAGTGCCCGTATTGACAAGTCGGCTATTTCGGTCTATCTAGATTAGCGTCAAGTTTCTCGAGGTGATGATATCACTCATTTAAAGTTACACGAAATCACGTTCGTGACAGGATCGTAGACTATTGATATTAATTAAAACAGATTCATAAAATATTGGTCCTTTGAACAAAATTCAGAAAATCTTGATTTTGGCGGTAATTATTTACTGACGGAGCAATCTTATTCCATCAATAATTTAAATTTTGATTCTAATACATCTATTTTAGATTATCCAGCTAGTTCATGACTAATTTGATATGAAATTCAATATTTGAATGAGCAGTTACAGGCTCGTGACTTTTTTGTAAATAACGTTATTTTAAGAAGACCAATACCTACATATTTAATCAGTGATTTTGAATTAACACGAGGATATACTAATTTCCCTCTTACGCCTGCAAAAATGAAACCATTTTAGACAAAAAATGTGTAGGCTAAGCTAGTTTTATAACAAACTAAGCCAATAATTGACCGATGAAGTCATTTGGACCGAATAATATACAATGTCTACTTTAAATAAACTAGCGCACGTGTTTCGTTTATATTGATAAGGCAAAACTAACATGCGCCTGAATGATTGGATTGCAGATACAGAGAACATTGTTTATTGTTTTATTATATTCAGATCTATTGTTTGTTGGCTTTTTTAACCATATAGGGTAAAATAGGTATGATTAGATGTTATGATTATGAATGTTGTTCGTTTTTTCATGTTTTATTGTACTAATAGCTTTAGAATAGGTTTCGTTTTTGTTTGGCCCTTCATTACACAATCTGTATTCGTAACCATGTCTTTCACATCGTAACATGTAATCTAAAGGATATAATAATTTAAAATAATTTAATAACTGAACATTGACATTAAAAATTCAGTCAATGTGGCCATCGAAAAATGGTGGGCCGAAAATGCTACCCTGAAGATCACCAACAATTAACTTACATAAATCACTAGACTTATTCCCAATTACAAAACAATTGGACGTTTAATTTTAAAAATATCTTTAAAATCAGTTTACATTTTCATAGTTTCCTTCCAAAGCCTAATTCTTTCCATTTTTTCAGGAGCAGATTAGGCGACAGGGTGTCAGACGCTCTCGCCAGGTCTAGGAACACCCCGAGGCAAGTGCCTCACTTTTACTAATTGTTTAGGTCACTTTCTCGTCGTCTTCTGTAGTTACTTTGTTATTAACTGCCTGGATTAGTGTTAATTGTTAATTATAACATTTCTTCAATTTACGTGTTGATAGAATAGGTTTAATACATGCATATTTTCGATAGCCTTATTTCTGAGCTTAGGTAAGTTAGTTTGGCTATGTGTTTGTGGCAGTATGATAGAATTTAATATTTCACTTTATCACTTAGGTTTTGGCTGTAGTATTTAGACACTGAATTATCATTACCGTGGTAACTTTCTTGCAAAGTGTTATTAAAGACTATTAATGTTTTGATAAATATGAGAAGATACACAAAGGTCATGAATAAATGAGAGAGTCATTGAGAGAATAAATCGTGATAGTTGGTAACGTAGATACTAGAAAAACCATGACCTTTACTGCATCAGAGTATGTGCAGTGAAAAACGTGATCGCAAGGTTATAAATAAAATCCTGCACATGAATTTATAACTGATCTAGAAAGACTTAGCAATGTTAGATACAACACATTTTCATGCACGTTTTGATATTATGTATTCTCTTTGGAGACCTGCAGTCGTATCTTATCATTGCCTCCTGTTGATTCGATTTTGTGATGTATTGTCAGAGATTTAGAGTTTGATTTTGTAGTTGTGCGTAACGTGATTTGGTTATCGTGTGCGTTACGTCACGGAGGCGGTTAGTCTGTTCTGTAGTTTGCGCAACAATCCTCGCGGGGCACAACGTGACTAGTGGCAGTGGTGGCACACGTGTCCGCTCATGCTGTGCGCCGAACACCTACAAATTATTAATAACCGTCCGATCCGAAATTTAGATGTTTAGAACATTGTTCTACATTTCCTTTATCAAAAAATATCTTGAACTCTTAAAAGGAAAACATTTGTCTGGCTTTGAGACAGGAAAATTCCGTGTCGTTTGCTTATACATATTTTGCTGTGCAGTGACTTTTAATTTGTGTTTTGCTGTGGCATTGTTTTTATTATATTCTACGTAAATGATGTTATGGACACTACATTACTTACAATTAACTATTACGAGTGCGTCGTCTATCATTATTATCATATTGATTTTCGTTAGGTACTTTAGTCATTTACAAAACATTAAACATAATTATTTCTTATGGCTTGTTTCTTCTGTATCTTATATGGCATAGAGACAATCATATGTATACTCTGGACCTTTCGGTAGCCTTGTTGTCCAATGCATGGTGTACTGATTGCCTGCACGAATGGCGCGCGGAGGCACTACGCCGGGGGGAAACTCCGCTGCCGCCGCGGCGAATTGTCGCTCAGCGGACAGACCTCCGGCGCGATCTCATGGCGACATGGAGGGAGCGACTGTCGCAACCCCGTGCAGGGCACGCCACAATAGTGGCGATAAGTCCCCTCTTTGAGGAGTGGCTGGAGAGGCGCCACGGCGCCCTCACCTTCCGCCTGACGCAGGTCCTCACCGGGCACGGTTGTTTCGGGAGGTTCCTGCACCGAATCGGGCGGGAAGAAACGCCCGGGTGTCACCACTGCGAGGATCGGCCGGAGGACACGGTGGAGCACACTGTGGAGCTATGCCCCGCTTGGGCTGAGCACCGCCGTGTCCTCGTAGCGGCGATTGGCGGCGGCGACCTCTCGCGTCCGGCCCTGGTTCAATCCATGGTCCGGAGCGAGAGGGAATGGGAAGCCGTCGCCTCCTTCTGCGAAGCAGTCATGCTAGCGAAGGAGGTGGCGGAACGTGAGAGGGAGAGAACCTCACGTCCCAGCCGCCGCGGGAGACGCCCCGGGCGTCGGGGGGCAACCAGTGGCCCCCGGCCACCGTAGGCGCGGGCCTGTGGACGATGAGTAATGGGCTAGCTCACCGTCCGTCCGTCTTATGACGACAGACCGTGCCGACGGCGCGTTCGTGTTCCACGCGCGCCTCAAGGAGATGTCAGCAAATCGGAAGGGGTCCGAGAGGGCCGATGCCTGCCAGGGCTGCGGGTTGTTCGAAAGAGATACCGTGCCCCTGGAACGCAAAGGGCTAAGAAGGAACATGGATGGGTTTTAGTCAGTCAAGTCTGACACTCCCTTCCGCTCCGCCCAGAGCGGAAGAAGTCATTTGATGATTTCCCATCCGAAAAAAAAAAAATAAAAAAAAATGGTGTACTGATTTTTAAGGTTCCGTACCCAAAGGGTCAAACGGGACCCTATTACTGAGACTTCGCTGTCCGTCCGTGCGTCCGTCCGTCCGTCTGTCTGTCACCAGGCTGTATCTCATGAGCCGTGATAGTTAGCCAGTTGAAATTTCTACAGATTATGTATTTCTGTTGATGCTCTAACAACAAATACTAAAAAAATTATAAAATAATTATTTAAGGGGGGCTCCCATACAAAAGAGTGATATTTTTTGCTCGTTTTGATAAATAATGTTACGGAACCCTACGTGCGCGAGTCCGACTCGCACTTGGCCGGTTTTTTTTTCAAAGTTTATTTTAATAACGCTTCAACTTACATGAAGATTTTATTGATCTTCTTCGTCTTTTCCTTGACCAAATAGTAACAAGACATAAGTACCCTTACTCTAGTCTTTATTAACACTATACATACGTTTAGACAAATTGCCTTTGACAAGAATCAACAACAGACATACCTACACTACTTAGAGTTACATTATACTTACATAATATAGTAACGACGTGCTACGTGCCATGCGTTCATTTCACATATCACGTTTGTACCCACGCGCCTCGGATCCTTTATAAATAGGCCAATGATTTATTTTAAGACACTATTTACCATTTAATTGGTACTGTGTAAGTACCTAGCTGTTTATTGCACCAAATACGTCCTAGATTGGCAAATAAGTAGTGCAAACAAAACTAGCAAATCGATTTCGAGACTTACGCCTCGTCCACGTGCTTCGATTTCAATGTCAAGAACTTTACGTGTAAAGGTCGACTTATGCAAAAAACAAACGATATAGACAGATAAGATAGACAGCTTGCAAGATGCTTTGTTATAAACTAATACAATAATAACATTCACATTGGAGAAGCCAGTAGAACTATTTTAGCAACAAATCAAGCAACTACTAAACTTCGAATAGAAGGAGACTCATTGCATCAATAAGACAATAATCTGGTAAATGAACTAACAATATACCACATATTTGTGCTTTTTATACAACTGGCTTGCTGCTAATATTAAAAAACAAGACAACTTTATAGATTCAAACGTAGATAACTCTAGCCGATATATCGAGGTAATTGACGGAGGTTAGATTAGAACTACCATGACCTTGCCCAAGGCTCGCTTGAGGCACGGGGTCACTCGCGTGCAGACCATTGTAATATAAACCTAAAGGTAAGGAAAACTAGAGCTAACTATGGCTAGACGTATAGAAGTTAAACTGTAACCATGCAAAAAAGGTCTAAAGGCTCGTGTAGAAGGTGCCGCGGCCGCGCCGCCGCGCTGACACCCGCGCTCCGCTGCCGCACCACTGCACTGTGCATCCAATTTTTTTTTCTTTTTATGGCGTCTCGCAGTTTAATCTAGGAGGTTGTCGTCTGTTAACCGGACTATCCTGTGGGTGCCTTAAGAGTAAGGCCTCCAGCCAGGGCATAAAAATTTACAAACTAAGCGACTACACGCTAAGGGCACCCCCTGTGGGGTACGAGCCTCGACTTAGGGCGTCGGGACAGGTTGGATCTGAATGTGTGTATCCTACCAGTATATCTCGTTTATTTATAAATATATTAGCCTATGTTGTAAAGTTATTTTCTACTTTTTAGTAATTTTTTTTAACGTCTTTTGGTTGTATTTTTTAAGTTATTATTTTACGCTTTTTAGTTGTGTTATCTCACATAAATCCTAGTCAAGGATCATTTTTACATTGTAACTACAGTTGACACCAGCACATCGTGCATACCATACGAATAAATATATAAAAAATGTTCATAAAAAGAAAACTTCTGGGCCAGCCTATATTAAATTTTTATGGGACCAAATGGCAACTATTGCGCATAAAACTAAAGAAGAGTCTCGTAAATCGGATCATAAATCTCAGCGTAATCGGTGCACATACACAAAAAAATACCAATCGAATTAAGAACCTCCTCATTTTTGAAGTCGGTTAAAAATCATGCGGCGACGGCGTTTTCATGAATAGAAAGATTTTATTTAAAGTTCCTTTGTATAAGAACAAAAGATTTCCACAGGAAAACAACGTGACGGTGTTGGATTATAGGAAAAAGACTTTCCTGTTAGCAACGGCCCGTGAATGGCTGAACTTTCAATCTACCTGGAAACTTAAGTACGGAAGAGAAGCTTAAACGTTGATCTTATCATTAAAATATCATCTTATGTTAATACATACTTGTTTCATGAGGTTTCTTAGTAATCCGCTGTGCTAAATAAAATTACAAGGACTACGCAGAGTCTACAAGGAGGAAGGAAGGAGTCGGGTGTGACGGACCTTAACCTACCTTAACCTTAATCTCAAGCCAACAAGAAACTTTGTGGCCGATTTTGTTACCAAGGATGTGAAGCAAGGGGGCAATGAACCTGTTATCAAAGACGAAGTGGAAAAGATAAAGCATAAAGGTCAATCTAGGCACTATCGGGCAAATTGTAAAACTAGCCTGAAAATTGAAGATTTGACAAACTTGGAGCAAGTCTGTTCCAAACGACTAAGTTCTTAACGAAGTAATAATTAAAGATTTAAATACTGATTATTTATTAGCAGCTCACAAAACACGTTAAAATATAAATATAATAGTAATAGACATTATCATTTTACGCTATGAGTAGGCTGGGCCCTCTTATCAATATTTAACATTTTCTACAATTCTTTGTTCACAATATATGAAACGTTTACGCTTTTAGGAATTTGTTTGAATAGAGTTCGCCTAAAAAGAGAGAAAATCTAACATAATTTTGGTCCTTTTTTCCAAATTTTATCAAAGTAACCATAAAGTTTTTTCGAGCGGTGGCCCAGTGGTGGCAGCCGCGACTTACGAGCAGTAAGTCGTAGGTTCGAACCCAGGCAGGTACATTACTTTGTGTAATTTTTTTTCATCACCGCTGCTGTGAAGGAAAACATCGGCATGTGCTAGAACTAAAAATTCGAAGACATGTGACATCTACCAACCCGCACTGGGCCCGCGTGGTGGATTAAAGCTCATGCCCTCTCATTGAGAGGAGGCCTGTGTCCCAGCAGTGGGAACACTATAGGCTGATGATGATAAAGTTTCGAACAAGGAAACTTCCAAAAAACTTTTCTGACCTTTCGAAATATATTGATGATGGAATTTTACCAAATTAAACGAGTATTAAAATAAACTTTTTTTTTGTTGCCTTCGTAGTGTCCCACTGGCGAAGGTCTCCTCTTCCTCCTTCTATACCTATCTATCCTGTGCGAACTCTGGCAATGTTTGTAATTATGTATTTATTTATTATTGAAACCACATAAGTGATGGCGGGCAACGATTGTTGATTGATTTTTTGATTTTGATTCAAAAGGAAGAATTGCCTTCTAATAAAAACTTTTGTTCATTTAGATTGGGGTGGCTTTTACCTGTTTTCAATGTGGTTATAATCACTACCATGCATTTTCCAACGTGTTTCATGTTTTCGAGTCGAGGAAAAATAAAGTCTTTGTATGTTTTGTGTTCATTGTTAATTTTTTTACAAATTCTTTTATCTTTGCTCTGACAAAGTTTCGTACCCTTACATGCTCCATGAGAGTTTCCTGGTCCTCCCAAAGATTTTTGCTGACATCGTGATGTCTTCTACGCGTTGCACTGCTGTTCTGTTTCTTTTTTCATCTCTTAGTCTATCTGCCCCCGTATTCACAAACGCTCGGATTCGATTTCGATTTGAAAAGTCGTATGTCTATCTCGCTCGCTTTCGTAATGCCAAAACAAGATAGACATATGACTTATCGAATCGAAATCGAATCCGAGCGTTTGTGAATAGGGGGCCTGGGCCGTAAGTCTGCTATTTTTATAAACATCGTCATTCCAACACGATCCCATTGTCATTTTGCTAAAAGTTCGTAATCTGCTAAATTCATAATGATCTGTCATTTGACTGTCAAATTCTATGCCATTTCTTTGAATGAGTGTCAGTGGTTGACCATTGTCATAATGAGGCCATTATAATGGGAACTATATTTCTTGTCACCAAAATTTATATTTGTCATCAAAGTTGTATCACCTAGTAAATAGATCTATCGCCACGAAATATTTTCGTTCTCAGATAAACAAAAAGTGTTCCCAGGTATGAATTATCAAATAAATGTTGATACATGTATAAAATAAGAGATGGATTACCAATAAAATTGTAGTGCATTAGATGAATATAAACTTCGTTCTTATAATTATAGTTTTATTACTTAAATAATAGCTTTGTGCTCGGAATGGTAGATCTGTCACCAAATAAATAGATCAGTTCCTTATTTCTATGAAGAAATGCTTTATACGAGACATTGGGCACACCGACTCGGACAGGTTAGGTTCGAAGAGGATGGCGGGGTCTAGTGAGCGAGCGGAGCGAGCGAACTAAGACCCCGACATCCCCTTCGTGTTAGGTTACTGTAAACCCTGCAGACAGAAATAGGAGCCCCGCCTAGCGGGGCTACGTCGACAACGCATTAGTTTGGACCTGTGGTTTGGAGTTTTTATGTAAACATTTTTACATTGTTTGATGATTCAATTTTCGTGACACTTTTATTATTTTTAAACGTAATAAAATTACTTGATGATTGATATTATTTCCAAGTAATTCTTAATTAATATTTACGTAAGCGTTTTGATATTATTTGATGATTCAATTTAGGTGACAGATCTACTATTTTGGGAACAAATATTATTTATTAGGTCAATGAAAATGCATTTATTAGGGTATTGATAAAATCATACCCCATTATAATTATTAGATTACCAAACATGTCAAAATCAACTATTATGAAATCAATGATAGGCCATTCTGACACTATTGTAATAGCAGACTTGAGGCCCTAGTCTGGTCTGTTATTAATTTTAAATTTTGTGATTTTTAATTTTTGAGACATTACCTATTACAGATGTAAAGCTCACTGACCTGTTTCTGACCTTCTTTGTTGGAATCGCCTTCGTCACTAGTCGCTCTTCAATATTAAGACTTGCTGCAAAGGCGCTAAGTCCACTTACCCAGGATTATATCTGCTCTATTTATATATCATTATCATGATTAATCATTTTAATAAGCACTGTCACGACAGGGTGTCCTTATCTATATTTTTTAAAGTCAAAATGGTGTGTGATAATTTGATTAGATTACATGGACATATCCACTTATCGAGAATTTCTCCAATGCGTCTTGTTGTTAAATCCGTGAGCCCTGATTTTCTTTATCTGCCCCGATTGCGAAAAGGCTGAAATTAGAATGCACTGTTAGAAACGACTGTCTGTCATTCGGTATGGTGTCGGACGTAAAGAATAGCACCATCCCATATCTTCCCGTGGGTGTCGTAGAGACGACTAAGGGATTTGCCAGAGAATGGGCAGCAGCGTTCTCTGTACTTTTTTTGTAACAACCGTACTGCGATCGCCAACCCGCCTGCCAAGCATGGCGATTATGGCAACCCCCCCCTTCTTGGTGGAGGCCTATGTCCAGCAGTGGACGTCTTGCGGCTGAAATGATGATGATAATGATGATGAGAAACGAGACCAAGAAGAAGAAAAAAACCTACTTTTTTTTTCTTTTCATCTAACGATATTGTCCCTTTGCGTAACGTATTTATAGTGTCTCTATAAATAAAAATATTGAGTTTTTTAAGAGACTAGCATTTTCTAGAAAATTCAAACATTATCTAAATTATCTTTCATCTTGTCTTATTTGTTTCTAACGATTAAAATGTCCTTTATTTGTCATTCCACCTGTGAATTTTTTTAATAAAAATAACGTGACATTAAAATCTGACGCCTGTTTATTGGCTAATCATAATTATTTTCCCATTCGCTCGATTCTGTCACGTTTATCGACTCACGTGCTTCGCGTATCATAAACGAGAGAGATCAATGAACTTTCAATTTGCCAGGCACCACGCTTGTGTACACAAGACAAAGACGATTGCTGTTCGGCCTCTTCTTTCTTCTTTGTTCGTCTCTTCTTTTTGTACACATGATTAACAAACACCGGAAAAAATAAACTGACTTTTCCTGGATAATATTTTAATTTGACAGTTTCGAATAGTTTAGTAGCTATTTAAAAAAAAAATGTAAATTAAAATAGGTCTGAAGACCTCAGTAGAGCAAGTTTGTATAATATTAATGTTTGTATAAACTTCAGCGAATCCTTAAAGTTTGAAAAAATCTCTTAAATTGAAATTCGGTTGCTATTTGATTTCCCTTTAAATGGTTCAGAGATTTAATTTTCCTTTCGAAATCACCTGCCTAGCCTTTTCCCAACATAAGTTGGGATCGCCTTCCAGTCTAACCGGTTGCAGCTGAATACCAGCACTGCCTATCTGACCTTCGCAACCCAGTTAGTATTGGGCTTAGGCGTCGGCAGCAGAAAAGACATACGAAATATTTGGATTTCTTTTTCTAAATTACTTTCTGAATAAAAATTAATGCGTTTTAGGTTGCTGTCCAAATGTTCCAAATTCGTTCATCAAAATCTCGGCTATATGTAGAGAAACGAATCTATCCGAGGCGGAAAGCACACATTTTTGAGCTGGCTTCGCTCGCTCAGACGTGATTCGTTGCTTGAGTTCATAAGCTTCTTAGATAGGCAGAAATAGCCCTTTTTAGGGTTCCGTACCCAAAGGGTCAAACGGCACCCTATTACTGAGACTTCGCTGTCCGTCCGTCCGTCTGTCACCAGGCTGTATCTCATGAACCGTGATAGTTAGCCAGTTGAAATTTCTACAGATTATGTATCTCTGTTGATGCTATAACAACAAATACTAAAAACTAATAAAATAAATATTTAAGGCGGGATCCCATACAAACAAGTGTTCTTTTTCTCGTTTTTATAAATAATGGTACGGAACCCTTCGTGCGCGAGTCCGACTCGCACTTGGCCGGTTTTCTATAATAAAGAGCTAAAGAAAACCAATCACATTTGAGGTGGAGGGCAAAAAAAAATCAAGATGTTTAAATGGAAATGACGATGCACCCCCCCGAGAATTAATCATGCCGGCGCGGCGCCCATGGTACTGGGTACTACGATACCCCTTGGTAAGAATGAGTGTCAGACTTTCGTTCTACGGAATATCGGTTTAAAAAAAAGTTAAACGTAAGTAGATCACTGTTACCTCCTTAAGTCGTGTGGGTTTCCGTTACCTAGTTATATATATCGAGCTAAAACCTGCAATGAGGTTAATGTATGTACGCACGTGGATTTAATATGGCCACGTGTAAGAACCTCGTGAATATAATATTAAAGCAAAGGGTTTGCGTGTTTGAGACGTTGACAAATATTTCTATGTCTATGAATAATTCATGAGATAACAACGACGATAATATTCTCTTTGGTGTTCCTACTTAGTTACTTACTTGCTAGATGATTTGAGACATAAGAGCGGAAATTAAAAGTAGGTATGTTTCATTTTATAATTTTTTTTTTTTTTTTTAGATTCAATACTCATAATAAATTATTTGTTTGGTTGAACGCGCTTATCTCGGGAACTACTGTTTCGAATTGAAAAACCCCATTTATCGAGCGGAGCATCAATGAAAAATGTTGCAAAAACGGGTAAAATAGTAAAATCCGTAAAAATGTATCTTTATGGTCATTTTCGCAAAATTGTTTTTGAAATAGGCAAACTGTTCTATTTTGCCTACCCAATTATTTCTTAAGCGCCAATGAAGAGACCCAAAAAAACATTGGTCTGGATTTTGGTCCTTTGGAACAAAAAAAAAATAGATTTCCGATTGTTCGTAGAATCGTAGACTTGCTTTTTAATTGCACACCACGTCACATCACGCGAGCGCTGCAATTGACACGCATCATATAACTGCAACAATGCAATCTAGGAGTCAAACAATAAGATTTCATATTCATTAACATGCAACCGGCGTACACGCCCCTTTAGTTCTGTTTACGTAACCGCACGTGACTTCACGTCCGCAAGCTACGATACGACGTAAACATGCATTATTGTCAGCAATATTTAGACTCTAAAACTAATGACGATGAGTCGAATTTTAAATGGGGTTTATTTAGGATTACACATTCCAATTTTGTCTCATTCGACTTTCATATATTGGGATAGAAGATCAGACACGTAAAATTAATTTCAATTCACACGATTAAAGCTATTCATTGATTGATACCAACGAATAAAGCTAACGTAACCTTGAACATTTAGCAGTTTCGTTTCAGATAATGTTGAACTACAAGACGAATTAATTTTTAGGGCAGCCATTTTAATGTTGCTTTAAAACACAAAACATAGAGAGGTAATTTTTTCAAAATCCCAAACCTGGAAAAAAAACACCTAGAATTTTCTGGTGACGGACGATTTGAATCGCTTGTTTTGTAGTTGTATGATAGTCAATACTACAGTGGCACACTCGGCTTCACTTTCTCTGTAAATAGCTTGCCACACCCCTCACACTAAATCTTAAGGAATTATGCGTAATAAAATAACAAAGCATCCTACATGCTATTTCAAATTGTACGACCGGTTAGGTATGGGATAGGTTAAAACCAAACTGCGTCCTTGATCTGGTGTTCGCAATCGCTACTGCTTTTCCCGGGTCAAGCATGGAGCTAGCTATAGTTACACCTCTGCCTAACCCGATGGGGAGAAGAGGCTTGATGTGTTATTTTCAAGGTATACACTACCTACATAGTTAAAAGAACTAGTATCCGATTGCGATTAATCGCTGTATCGACATTCTCGCAAGTCGTCCGACACGTGAACGCGAGTCGAAGCACGTGACCGATGACGTCACCGCGCGCCGATGCAATTGCAACGCTTTAATGATTGAACGAAAATGGAGCATTGAACCAGTGAAACGTTTTGTAACTGGCAACCTCGATTCTAACCGATTTGTTTTTTTTTTTACTTTTATCGAATGCTCTATTAAATTAGGGCGGGTGACACATCTCTATTTTTTTATAATTACATGGGATGTGTCAAATTCTCAGTTTAAAAAAAATAAGGTACTCACCATTTTTCCAGTAGGTTTATTTAATTTTAAATACTTTGATTCGTTTTGCTAATACTTTGTATCAGTTATTTTTAAACCGACCAAATCAGTTTTTTATGTACTTAATCATAAGTTGCGTAAAAATAACCCAAAAATAAATATTATTATGAAAGATTAGGTTCCTAAACAGATTTTACGGATGCTAAAATTTATTTTCAAATCACGAAAATCATCATGGATTCGCGAAAAAGAAAAATACACCATGACCAACTATTATGACAGTTGTGGACAATCCCTTTGATGACATGTTGAACGGAGCGTCACTCGACCATTCGAAATGAAACCGTATGTGTCTTCTCGTCTGGTATACTATACGTTATACGTAGATATGCATGTGAGTGCGTCGTCGGGGCGTCGGTGAAACACGTGCCTCAGACAGAGTAACCATGACGTATTGTATAAATGGGATATGGGATGAGAATATTAAAGTGGAATGTTTCATCTGATTTCATATAAATATTTAGCAAATTTTATGGTCTCTCTTGGTTTATACTTTACGTATGTATTATGTAGAACGCCGAAACACGGGGCCGACAAGCTGAAGTTTAAGAAAATGTTTACGTTCTTTCTTATTTTACAAAGGTTAATCTTCTTAAAGGTGTTAACATTTATTTTTTTGCTTTGTAATTTCATTTATATTTATTTTTAATACATTTTAGTTTTACCCATCCAAGAAAACCAAAAAGTTAAACAAAACATTAAAATAAACAGTTGTCGCTAATGTCTTCGTTTTGTTTTTATTTCATTAAGGTTTTCAAGAGAATGGTTTTTTTTTATGTAAAAACACAAAATATTTCAATTATAATTATTTAAACTTCGGCAATTTGGTATAATCCATTGTGTTCGTTTTCTAATAGATTTTGGATAGTATATTTATTTATATATTATATTAATTATAATTTTCGCGATCCTGTTGGCTTTCTTTAGCTTTCAAACGTTTTTGTGAGTCCATAATTTATGTTTTGATTTACTAATGAAGCAAAGTAACCGTTTTATATAAGATTACTTTTTAAACTTAGTCATAGTTCTTTCATACAAGAAAATTAATAGAAAATTAAACCAATTTTCAAAAAGGTAAAGTCATCTTAGCATTTTATGTTTTAACCAAGTTTTTACATGCAATGCGCCAATTTTAACATTGAACAGTTGCTCTCAGTAAATATACTTAATAATATATATGAATTCTCTTGTTTAAGCAAGTGTGGGCGATATTTTTTTCAACTTCGGCAGCTATCACGCAAGGTAGCAAATAAATGAAGAAAAACGTGATGTAAATGTTCACACACGTGACTTTCTTGGCAATCATCTTTTTATATCAAAGACACTTTTTTAAACAGCATTTTTTTAGTTGCGTGATTGAATCAAGTTATCTTTACTTTTTATCTTTAGGTATCTAAAATATTTGCTTTAACCCAATCTTTAACCACACAGAAATTAATTGTGAATGTGAATGAGTATGGAGTTTAATACGATTGTTAACTTTGTGTTTGAATTGCAGTCGATTGTTATGAGTTTAATATTTTTCTCATCATCAACGTTTAACATAGTTTAACACCGAGACTATCCCACCGAGTTCCTCTCGCATGTCCATCGTATCAGCACAAAGCACATTTTAGCACATCACTATCGCGTTCTGTGCGTAGTTGATGGACGTGTTATCAGTATTTCAACTTCAACCGCTTTAACGATCTTGGACTGTCCCTTATTTCTTACACTTATATCGAACCTAATAAGCACATGTGGTGTATCGTTGTGTCGCTGCCGTGTTAGTAGTGAGAGTGGTCATGTACTCACCTGTCGCGTTTAGCAAGAAATAGTGATGAATATTTTACTGACGCCGTTTTCGAGGCCCGAAGTACGTGTGCCCGAACATTTGCCAGGATTGCTGGCGTAAGTGTTTGTTTTTAAATTGTAATGTGACAAGTTGACTGTGGAATAGGTTTCGTGTTTGTACTATTTCACTGTTTGAAGTTAAACAGGAAAGAGTGTGGTATTTTATCGATTAATTGACTCAAGTTGACATTGAATTCGAATGGAAAGTTTGTTGTACGGGTCTGTTTTTGAGTTAATCTTTGAAATATGTCTGTGTGTTTTTGTAATAGCTTTCTAACAATGATTAAAGAGTTTAAAATACAGTTATTAGTAATTGTCTCTGTCACTGCTTGTTCTTCAGGCTATTATTCTGAACAGTTATAAATGCGCAGTTTTGCACTGACTGGTTCGGTCCCTGTCATGCTCATTGTGTTTAAAGTGAGCACTAACCGGAAGTAAACTGCTGGTTAAAATTCATGCATTTACTGAACAGTGATACGTAGGAAAAAACAAACCAATAATATTTTGTATGCAACTTCTGACGGTAAACATATATTTAGTTTGTTGGAAAATATGGACGGTTGAAGGTCGCGGACTCGCGGTTTTAAATGTTTGAATAAAATATTATTATAAGCCCTCACGTGGCTTTTATAAATAATGTAGAGATAACCACTTATAATGTAACATATCTAGTATCTAGACTAGATTAGTGCATGTGATTCAGATACATACATACAATACACAAGAATATCTAGATGTAGATAGGTACGGTAAACCTCTCGTACTAAAAATATGTTTTTATCGCGAGAAAAACTTCTCTTGAGAAGATTTTTGACTTTACCGAGGCTGTGTGGGCATCAACATCATCAGCCTACAGCAGTCCATCGCTGGACATAGCCTTTCAAATCGCACGGCATTCAACTGCCATCCTAACAACAGTAACAACCAAGATCTTCCCTCCACCTAGCCGGAAGGGCGTTCTTTCTTACTTTTGCCGATTTTTTATTTATACATATAGTCACCGCAAGCATCTGTATGGTGTCGGACGTAAAGAATAGCACCATCCCATATCTTCCCGTGGGTGTCGTAAGAGGCGACTAAGGGATTTGCAGAGAATGGGCAGCAGCGTTCTCTGTGCTTTTGTAACAACCGTACTGCGAGCGCTAACCCGCCTGCCAAGCGTGGCGATTATGGCAAAAGCCCCCGAAATGTCGATATGGCGACACTTGGGGAGGCCTATGTTCAGCAGTGGACGTCTTTTGGGCTGAAATAATGATGATGATGATATAGTCACCGATAGTGTAAAATATGTTATTTAGGTCTTGCTCGTTCCTTCTACCGATAGGAGGTTTGGAGACTGAAAAAGGAAGCTTGTTAAAAAATAATAATAGAATGTAAAGATCATACTTCTTTCGTGCCATTTTTTTTACGGATTGGAAATCATCAAATGACTCCTCCTTCTTTGGGCGGAACGGAAGGGAGTGTCAGACTTGTACTGACTAAAACCATCCACGTTCCTTCTTAGCCCTTTTGTGTTCCAGGGCCACGGTATCTCTTTCAAACAGTCCCGCAGCCCTGGCAGGCATCGGTCCCCTTCCGATTTGTTGACATTTCCTTGACGCGCATACCTGACTTCAAAATATTGTAGTCTGCAGCTCATATTGGCCCCTCCCAAATAAGCTGATGACTAAGTACAATTACCGCTAGAAAAGAGGCAGGGCCACTATAGCCACCTTCAGGAAGGTCTACCCTCAGGAACTAGTTAGTCTGTTTATCGTTCCTCATAGCAATTGAAATATCAGTACTTTCACTTAAAAACTAAAAAAAACATTCGTACATACGAAGCGCGACACGTTAAGCTATACATTTCCAGTATAACATGGTCTCGCTTTGTATAGATTTCCCGTATTATGAGAGATCCGCATAAACTGGTTTTCTATAGCTTGATTGGTCACCGGCGTACCTTATATTAAAAAAAAGCAACAGACTTTTAAAACTCTCAGTTCAACTCTTCATACGATATCATACTCCAAATGAAATATGAGGACTTCATTTATGCAACAGGATTATTTAATAATAACTTTTGATTTATATATTGTGCATGTGAAGCAGATTAACAAACTTTTATTAGAAATAACCAATGCTGTTTGTTCTGTCGTTAGTCTATTAAATAATGAAAACCTTTATAGATCATTCTTAGAAAGTTTGATTGCATCATATTCTTTATTTTCACGATAATGACTGTTACTATTTTACCTAACTATACAGAAAATTCTCAACACCAACAACAGTTCAATAAAACGATTTACATAAAAATAACACTTAAGTATATAATTTATACAAAAAAACCTATTCTTATCCGATGAAACGATTACGCCCTAAAAAGGACCAAAAAAATATTCCGGTCCAGTGCTTAGGCCCCGTTTGTTGCATCTAAATTTGTATCGAACAAACTTCGAAAAAACTTACTAAAACTGGTAACATCTCTAAATGTACCGTCTATGGTCCCCTTTTATCGATACAGTATTAAATTCTGCGTCTGTGGCACAAAGAACGACAATATCAGCCGTCAAAATTAAATGTCAAAAAAGTTTTAAAAGTCAGTTGTCTAATTTTACCGTAATGCCGTGTTGTGATTTATGTTCTCTGGTTTTAAAACGTAAATACTATTTTATTTATAACCCAGTGTGAATAGTGTTATATATTAAAATAAACTTCATTATTCAAGCTTTACGAATATCTAAGAATATCACGTTCGGGCCTCCAAATACGCCTAATTTTTTTTCAGGTAAGTCAAACGTCCGGGCGTACTTATACGCCTCGATCATTATTTTTTTGAAATTATTGAAAAAATAGTTAAAAAAGTGCTCGTATTATGAAAATTACTTCAATTAAGTAATTATTAGTGTCTCCGCAATATAAAACAGTAAAATAAAACGAAATCTTATCGAATTTTTTACGTAAACACGACAAAATCAGTAGGTATCGAATAGAATGCGAGGAGGGTTGATTGTTTTGGGTGATTGTGCTACTAAGAAAGTGCCAAAGTAAGGATATATGGGTATTAAAACGAAGCTTATATAGTCTAGTTTAATTATAAATAGGTTTTATTGATTCCAATTACAATTCTAATTGGTAAAACTTGGAATCTTATTGGAGAAACCGACATTCAACATATATTCTCAAGTTCACATTTTTTTCGAAATACTTATATCTAGTTGTCGTAATTAGTTTTTACGTAGTTAGATTCTGTATAGTTTCAGCTATACACACGTATTTTTTGTTTTCGTGTAGCTGCAATAGTTTACGAGAAAATAAGCTTTAAATGGGAAGTGGCGCGGGGGGCTTGCGCGGCAAAAACTTTCCATGCGCGCGCGGCGTGCGCGCGGGGTAGCCATGGCTACCGCGGACACCTGTTTTTAAATAGCAAAATATTGGTGTCACTACAAAACTGCAGCAGCTAAAGTAAAATAAAATCGAAAACTATAATATTAGTTATAAGTATAAATTAAGTTATTATTAAATAAGGCCCATTTATCGCCTTGGGTTAGCCTGTAATGGTAGATGTAAGTAGATAAATAAATGAATAAAAAGTTACTAAAATAGACGAGGAATCATTTCAGTACCTGCTTGACTTACATACTTGTGTAATATTTTAAAGTATTCATGAGTAGTCCACCAACTTACAACAAAACACTCTCAATTTCTATCTTGTTGTTTTTTTAACAAGACGAGCGGGGTGCGGGCGTGTGGAGCCGCGAATTCTAAAAATACACGCGGCACGTGTAGAGCGAGTAGCTCACGTCACGTTATAATTTTCACGTGCTCGTGTGTATTGCTTATCTGACAGAGCATCGTGTGACCACATTTATCGGTGTTTACTTTTGTGTTGAAAAATAAATTTTAGGGCGAGAAGAATTATCGTTGTCATTAATTTTGGTGTTGGTAGTGGTACTTGGTAGGCACTAAGTAGGCAGTGGGACTCTTTGCTATTGTAGTATGCTTTTCTGGCTGGATATTTCAATGTTCGCCTTGACTCGCCAGCTCCATCATTTAGGGCTTTGGTTTTCGTTTCTCAAGAATCGAAAACTGGCTATTTGGTGAACCTAACACCAATACACAAAACAACCATCACTTTGACAATGTATGTGCATAACGTATTTTATGTATACTTGGTTGTCGTTTCTAAAACAAAAGCTATCTCCACATTATGTCTATCTCTTCAGTAGCAAGCTACAGCATCTGTTCTCATTTCCTCTCACAGAGCGCAGATAGCAAGTTCCGCAAAACTTTTCTCAATATTTCCGGAACTGATTCTGTATCACGATCTCGATTCACGTTGTCCGTCGTTCAATTAATATATAGATTGCTCTGAAGGTTTTTCTGGAACATTCGGGTTCAAAATCATGATTATTAATAATTGAAATTTATCTAATATTGACTGTGGATTTCCAAATCTAAAGGGTTGTACTAATTGAGAAATCTAGGCAATACAATAATTAGGTGGAGGGTTTAAGTTTTATCTGAAACAACTTTGGTCTCCAAACACTAAACTGAATTACTTACATAACAAGTAAAGTCAAGTAGTAAAAAAATAATAATAAAAAATAAAATTTAAAAAAGTCGGAAAAACTGTTGATAAAGAATTAGGTAGATAACACTTATATTTCCGTACTTTATAGGTATTAGAGCTAAAACCAAATCACTTTGTTGGTTTCGCACTAGCATCTGGATAGATCGGTAGGTACTTAGTTTTTTTTTCACCCTCTTTCGAAGCATCATTTGAATTATAAAAACCGGACAAGTGCGAGTCGGACTCGCGCACGAAGGGTTCCGTACCATTATATACAAAAAACCGGCCAAGTGCGAGTCGGACTCGCGCACACAGGGTTCCGTACCATTATTTATAAAAACGAAAAAAAAAAACTTTTTTGTATGGGAGCCCCCCTTAAATATTTTTTTTTTCCTTTTTTTATTATTTGTTGTTATAGCGTCAACAGAAATACATAATCTGTAGAAATTTCAACTCGCTAACTATCACGGTTCATGAGATACAGCCTGGTGACAGACGGACGGACGGACAGCGAAGTCTCAGTAATAGGGTCCCGTTTGACCCTTTGGGTACGGAACCCTAAAAAGCATCTGAATTAATGAAGTCTCTGGCAGGTGTCTTTATTTTTTGTCGCCAGCTTGCTTGGCACTCGGGAAATCGACTTTTTGCTCTAATTTTGATTACCTACCTATTTAATTTTATTTGTTTAATTACCTACGTAATGTTATAAACTTGGTGATGTTTTCGTACTAAAATAGCCTAGGTTTTTTAACGATGGCAACCTTTTTCAGTAGGCAACATTAATGCAATACATAAAACGCCTGTCATTTTCAAATTGCAATTGCTTTCACTTTGTCAACTCATCAAGCTATGTTGCTTAGGTTTATTATTCAATTAAATTCCACATAAAGCTAAAAATTAACAATCACAACTTTACGTTCGTTAACAAAGCAATACAAAAACATTTTTAACTTTTCTGAATGGATCTTCAAGTAGCGCTCCGGGTTACTCCATGCATAAAAATAATGTCATTCATTATTGCTGTCATTCAAAACCAACTTTACGTCATTATGATCATAATCCTCCACTTTCTTTCCGTCCCAAGCAGGGACTTAAAAACACCTTCATAAAGGTTACAGAATTATAAGTGTTACATGTTGAATTAGTAACAGAATCAAATATGTAACACTTATAAATGTGTTAACCCAAAACACTTACAAAAGTGTAATCGTAACATATCTGTTACAGTTTAAAAGTGTTAATAAGTGTAACAGGTGAACGCAGCGTACGTACGTGCCGTGCTGTGCAATTACTTATACCTGAAGCTTTAATTGATTATTTCAGTTACACATATTAACACTTTTACACTTATTGACAAATATAAAAGGTTACAGTTTGATTCAGTAACATAAAAGTGTTTTTCTGATAAAACTGTTTTAAAAAAAGTGTTAAAAACAGTGTTAAAAACACTTACAGTTTGAGTCCATGGTCCCGAGAGCTCAGGCGCAAAATAGTTCTCGACTCGAGAAAGAAGCCCACTTGACTTGTCAAAGTAAGGGTGAATTTCGATCAACACAATATTCCATAGCAATGATGAAACTCACATCTTTTGAACGCAATTTAAATGTGCTGCGTTCAGTTTAATTAGTGGAATTGGCACTCAATCGGCAGCCAGACTGTCAGAAATAAACAAACGTGAACTCAAGTTGAACCAGCCACGAGCCGCGAGCTCGCTAGAACGCGACGGCCGGCGGCCTTGAATCGATGCGTTTTGTAGGTCGAACACGTGACGACTGTTATGCGGGTTGCAGGTTGCAGACCAAGAGCTAAGCTAAGTTAGTTTAGCTTAACTCGCATAGCTGACGCAGTTTTTCATATTTGTGTGCAAAACTTCAAACTAAGCTATGTGAGCTAACTAAAATATTAGCTAAGTTAGTTGTGTATGCCGGATGCACAGCTACGCGAGCAAAGCTAAGCCCTACCCACCCGCTTATCTTTTTTTAGATAATCATAAGTCAGTATTAGGTAATTTTCTTTTTCGATGCGTAACGTATTCATCATCGGAACTTTCTTCATCGATTATATTATTCACTAGCTGTGCCCGCGGCTTCGCTCACGTGACCCCTTATTCTTTTAGCATTGTCAGGGAAAACATGGTAACGTAAAATCGTAGTATATTCCTAACATACTCTACATATAATATACTAATAAACTAACTTACTGTTAGTTTAAACTTAAACCCGTTGGCACGCACGGCGAGTAATCAAGCTGTGCAAAACAAAATAAAGCTGAACTCTCATTAGTAACAAAGCGAGGTTAGGTTATACTGCAGATGTATAACTTGATGTTTCGCCGTGTGTACTATACTACTACTACACTATACTATCTTTGTTTTAAGTTTTAAAGGAAGTCTTAGCAATGTAAATGTGACCGGCACAGATGCAGAACTTCCAAGTTTGGTTTTTCAACGCATTTTAGTGCATTCATTGCGCACTTATGAAATCTATCCATTTTGGTCGCACTCACCCTATTTATGTTACTCAAGTTTTCAAAAGAGTTTAGTCGTAAATCCGTAATATTCTAAACATAGACCATAGTGATACTTAATAGACATGTACTTCTATGGTTGTACGTGTTATAGCAGCTCAAGGTGAATACGGGGCTCCCGACCAGACCATGGCTGACTTGTGTCCAAAATGTCCCTGCGTTTTAGAGGACCTTCTGTCAAATGTGGTACTGAAATCGCAAATAACGTAGCCACCTGGGTGTTAATAATCTGATATGACGTACCATCGATGCGAAAGAAGAAGAAGAACAGAGCAATAATGTTAGATCTTGTATTTCCGATGATAGACCATGATTGGCAAAGCGGATATTTTTCCAAGGAATCAGGTGGACGGACGAAAATAAGTTGAAGCGTTAACGTAGGCATCACGCAGATCTGTATGTAACAAATACTGACGAAGCAAGCCCTTCATCTATTCACCATAATAAAATTATGTTGACTATTATCAATATTTTGCTCCGAAGTTCAAATGCAGGTGCAGTCACATTTAAACGTTAAAGACGTGCCATGAAAAAACATGTACTTACTTTTTTAACCTAGTTTAATTTGACCATAAGTTTAATAGTGTTTGTAATAAAATTACCTAGTTTTTAAATGCATATTTTAATAAGAAAACACATAGTTTACATATAGTATCAACACATCTATTTATACCTTACAACCCTGTAATAAGGACAAAAATATAGACACAACCAATTCTTGGCCCATATGTTTTGTACTTTCATTCAATAATGATTTCCGTTTGGTATGAGAAAAAAACAATAACAAAAAGTTAGCATTGACTTATTTTAATCAGGCAACCCATTCGCAATCTTTTATTTGTGTTGTGCATGTAATAAAATAAAATTCCAAAATAAATCCAGGAACTCTAGAATTTGCGGCAGTTATACCGCATGTATCAACAGATAAATAATTAAAATGGGAAGTTTTTATAGCACCATTTAGGATACATCGATTCAGATTATTATCTAGATCTAGAGTGAATGTGAGCTACTATTTTAGTTCAAAAACATTACGACGTAACTCGGCGGATGGTCATTCTTTCACAGAAAATCTTAACATCGCGATTCAGAAAATGGCGACAAATGCACAACGCCATCTATTGAGCATGGACTTAAACTGCCAAAATTTAATGTATGGAAAGCAATTTATCGAACAAACACTCTGCTACGTAGATCTTCAAAGCAGCGCCATTAAGAGTACCTTTTCCTATCATAACTTTTTGAAAACCCCGGTCAGTCGATTTAAAAGTAATCTTGTGAGCACATTTTATTCATTGGTACCATTTTAGTCCAATAGATGTCGTTGAATGTATCTTACCGTACGTAATGATGAAAAGTTCTTCTCGAACACTTTAAATTCATATATCTTTTGATAGAGAGCACAGATTGCAATGAAACAAAAACTAAATGTTACTTCAAGTTACGCACAATTGTTCTGTATAAAAGTTGTCTATGTTGCTTTCGTACATTTTACGTGATGCCCGAACAAATAAACAGACAAACAGATAAACAGACAAACAGACAAACAGACAAAAATTCGAAAAATGCTGGAAATGGGTTCTGTTGGTTGTCCTTTAACACCCTGACTATTTTTTTTGGAAATATTTTCGATGTACAAAAACGATTTTTCAACAGATTTATTATATGTATAGATGGTGAGCGTTACATGTAATGTTTTTGTCTTGTTATGTAACAGTTTAAATGGCATGGTTGGAGGTTTTTAGGAAAAGCGTTTATTTATTCTGCACTTCGTATCCGGCTCGAAGGACCATGTTAACAAAATCCTCCTTTGCATGTTTTAGATAATTTTACCTGATAATTTAAATAGCATGTTTGTCTTCTGTCGAAAACCTGGAATACCGCAATCATGGGTCTTACAAAAACTGTGAACCAGTTGATAAAAAAGCAATTGAAAGGAGACACTAATATGCGGGTCCAATAATCCATGTTCCAAGCCTTGTCGCAAATCGGCACGTGTCACTATGGGAAAAAAGAGGAACTTGGGGAACCCATGGCCAGACTGACAAAAAACTACGACTTTACCAGTTGCTATCCCACAGTCCCGCGGTCCCCTATTTATATTTTGAGTTTTTGGCATATGTATCAGTATAAGTGATTGAGGGTATTAGTGCATTACCATACTATGCATGTCTTTTTGGTCAGTTTTAATGTTTTAATTTTTGTTTTTCTTTTTATGGCTGACCTAAATTGGCGTGTTTTTGATGTTATTAGGAGGGAGGGGCCGGCTGCCGGGCACTAGCGATTTCCGTACTTTAAGTGGCCGTGCCCGGTACCCGACATGGTTGTATTATTAATACATAACGCTAGGTGTCAGCAAAACTTATTGATCAATTTACTTCACTAACTAAATAATAGTTCGGGTCAAGTATCAATTGTTTCCAACTGTTCTCAATGACCTTGCGACCACGTTTTCTGATCACACTCCGCCTTGAGCTTATACAATCTATTAACTTTTAATAAGTATTTACTTTGATCCTGCCACTTCAAAAGAACTTCGTACCAGCCAGCACTAGAGTCACGTTGTAGAACATTTTTAAAATTGCGTTCATAAATAAAGTTGCGCTGAACAATTGTTTTTAATTGCTAAAAAAAAAGTTGTCTGGAACTACTAAATGTACTGGAAGAAGAAGTCACAACAAACTTGATTAAAAGTATAAATATTTAATGTAACACCAACCCAAATAAAAGACAGACAGAGAATATTTTTGATCGCCAAGAGTGGGTTAGGCTTTTGTTGGTGTGACTATCATCATCATCATCATTTCAGCCGAAAGACGTCCACTGCTGGACATAGGCCTCCCCCAAGTGACGCCACATTGATCGAATCAGAAATGAGGACATCCGCAAGAGAACCAAGGTCACTGACGTAGCCCGAAGAATTGCCAAACTTAAGTGGCAATGGGCAGGGCACATTGCTCGCAGAACGGATGGCCGATGGGGCCGAAAAGTTCTGGAATGGCGACCGCGAACCGGAAGACGATGCGTTGGAAGGCCTCCCACTAGGTGGACCGATGACCTGGTCAAGGTTGCGGGGATCCGCTGGATTCGAGGCGCACGGGACCGGTCAATGTGGTGTGACTATGGATAAATGAAATTAACCATAGTCACACTGGTGTCAGTGGCAAGTAGTGTGACTATGGATCGGCTGGGCTTGGATTATTTTGCCTACTACCGGCTAAAGTAAAGCTCAAAAACAACACAAATTTGCGACACACAATTCACTTTCAAAACTTGTGGTGTGGTACTGTCATACTGTGACATCAGTAAAAAGTCATTCAGAAGAATGAACGAATTGAAATCCGAATGAGATGAAGTTGAGTTTGTTGAGTCAGCCGTCTCAAAAATTATACTTCTAGCTTACCAAGGGGTTTGACGCAGAATGGTGCACTTCGCAAAATGTGCACTTCGCATACTAACCTACGTTTCTTTTTGTTACAGCTATAATTCCAACGACGGCTTCGGTCGCGTTGGTGGCGAGCAGCTCAGCTTCGCAGCCCCATCAGAGGACGAGGCAGAGTACCCGCCTGGCAACTACTTGAAAAAGGGGAAGGTCTCGAGGGCAAGTCATACTGAATATGCCCAATTTTTATACGTTTTTGACGTGAACTAGTTATGGGCAGACCCCATTTTTATGTTTGTGTTATTAAAGTTTCAATTTTCCAATGCATGCGTAGTTTTTGCTGGATGTTTTTTAATAATATCAAAAAGAAATAAGTACAATTCCATAAAAGTATTGTCTGAAACCAAATTTGTACCTAGTATTTCAAAGTCAAAACTCGAGTGATTTGTGGATGATTCCAGAGGGGTCATCCACTAATCATTGAAATCTTATTTCTTTGGAAAAAAAGCGAATGATAAAATGTCCAAACACAAAAGTTGATGTGATAGTCTAAAATAATTATTTACTTAATAACAATATTTTTTATAATGACAAAAAAGCTCAGAAAATTATAACTTAAAATGATAAAAAAATAAGAGTCTATCACAACAGCTTACAAAACTCAGTACCAAAAATCTAACAGTTCCATTACTCCCTTAGCAAGATCCGATGTCGCACAGAATAATAGAGAAACGTCGTCGGGACCGAATGAATAACTGCCTGGCGGATCTCTCGCGGCTCATACCGCCCGAGTACTTGAAGAAAGGCCGCGGCAGAGTCGAGAAGACAGAGATCATCGAGATGGCCATACGCCACCTCAAGTACCTGCAGGAACGCGCGAACGGTTCGTACGGAAAGCGCGCATTATTTGGTAAAATCGTTAGTTATAATTGGAAAACAACACAAAAAGGTACTTTTGGACTAAGCTCCAACCCGTCAGATCTTGGATTCCGTTCTGTGAATGATGAAAAAAGTTGTATGTATGGTTTCATCTAATCGCCAAGTTCTACCATAATTGATAGAAGGTCGGTTGTATGTGGCGATGTACTACTATTTTTTAACATTCGACATCATAGATAGGAATTATTTGATCTAATTGGTTGGAGTGTTTGAAATTTAATACAAATTATATACGGGCTTGTTTTTGCGAAAGACTGTTACATCAGTAACTGTGTTAAATAAACTGACGAATGAATAAATCTTTTTTCAAAAAAAGTCGCAGATACAACACCAAGTGTTTTTTTTATTTTTTCAATTATTTCTAACATTGTCTTGTATTTACTAAGGCACATATTTAAAATATGTTTTTACCAGCTAAGAACACTACGAAAGAAAATAATGTCTGTGAAATGTGTACATTTTCTTCTAATACGAAGACGCTCGGTGCTGCTTAGTGAATTCAAGGCAACTTTATATTTCAGTGATAAATAACAAATGAGTATTTAAATCATTTGTTATTTTGCCCACACCCAATTTTTTTTATTGATTTTTTCAGTTCTTACAGAAAGTCTGAAGAGTAAAATTAAAATTCTCAAGTTCCATAGCTCTGGATAATTCCAGTGTTTTAGAATCAATCTTGTTAGGAAACGATTACACGTTATTAGGTCTCCGGTAAAACTTCTAGTGACATGGTTTTCTTCAGAAGCTTTCAAATGTTTTAAGATTCATGTCAGAATACAAGGAAATTAAAGCAACCTAAGTGCACTACAAAATCTGCTTTAAAATAGGTTACATTCGTATTCCCACATAATCTCTGAATGTTTAAAGTTATAACATTTTTAACAAGAGCAATTTACAAAAATACAGATATAAAGACAATGTCTGTTCTGTAACCTACCTATTTACATAATAATCACTTATCAAACTTGACAGTTTGTGTAAAAAAATATCACATTAAAAATAAAGTAAAACTAAGTTAAAAATAGAAAATAGCGTGATAATTAATCAAACTATTAATCATTAAAAATAATACAAGCTATAATTTACTTTGTCAATCATACTTCATGCAGAGGCAAAACAGTTTTACATTAAATAACATCGTTCATGCTAGAGAGAGAGCCAGCAAAAATATTTAATTTATAAATTAAAATGGAAAATAAGTTTCTGCGTGTAATCCGTGAAACGCTGCTTAGATCTCGTTTATTGTCGTTATCCTATTTTGATTTGCGTCAATGCTAACAAATAATGGCTTAGTACATCATTAGCCATTCACCGAGTCATTACTAATTATTATACAGGATGGAATGGAATCCCACCGACGCTAAAATGCTTCACACAAATTCAGTACATCAGCTGTTCGATACATTTTAACCGTGTAGTGTAGTTTAGGGTATTGCAGTTTTGTAGGAAACTTCTAAGATCTAGGATTCTTCTGTACTTAAACAGATTTTTTTTTGTTAAATTGATGCCCGATGATATCCTACATTCATTTGTTTAAGCAACATAATCACTCATCATCGTACATAAACCATAATTATTAATTTTCTAAGCAAGTAGAAACCTAATTACGAATAGTAAAATAATTAAATTGGGAGCATTACAATAAAAACAATACCTAAATAAGCATAAAGAATATTTACTAAAACTTTACACATGGTTTATGGTCGACCCTCAACTTCTCGGGGCACAAAACCCTTCATTTTTGTAACACGACAAATTTATACAAATCCTTTTATATCAAAACCACATTTTAAAACCATCACCTTAAAAAAAATCATCTATCCTATCATCACAAAAGGTTTGCAATAAAAAAAAAAAAGAAAAAAAAAGACAAGCTCATAATTACCACTGAAGAACGCTAATGTTGTTGGGAGTTCCCGCCGGAAGATGTTCCATCTTCGTGTGGGGTTCTGTTGTAGCTGCTGACCGTGGTCTGGGCGAGGAGCACTTCAGGGCTGGCTACCGGGATGCTGTGGCTGAAGTCATGCGGTTCCTGGTCGAGGTGCACGGCTACGGGCCTGGAGATGGCTTGTGTGTGCAGTTGGCTGCGCATATGCAAAGGCATTGCGAGGCGGTTGCTAAAGGTATGTTCAAAATCTACATATAATTATCATCATCATCATTACCCACAGCCCGAATTCATGCACTGCTGGGTATAAGGCCTCCCTTTTCTTGTGCCAATCTCCACGGTCCTTTGCCAGCCTCTTCTATCATTTTTCCCGTCCATCGGACTGGTAACTGGTGAGAGCAGCGGTGGCCCAGTGGTGGCAGCTCCGACTTACGAGCAGTAAGCCGTGGGTTCGAACCCAAGCAGGCTATAGGGGGGCGGGGGGGTCTTTGCTTTGTTTATTTTTGATGACATGGGGGGTGGGGGGATCTAGATGGTGATTACGTCAGCAGTAATTATTTACTTTTTTAGACATATTATGGCAACCCACACATTGTCTATGCTTGAAAACGAAATGCATTTTCGGGGATACAAATAATGAATATGTTTAGGTAGGTACTCGCTTACAACTGAGTATGGGAATTACCGCGCGCTATTCACTTGTCTGTCACTTATAACTGCTGCTCATGAATTAATTCAATTGTACCAATTTTTACGTAAGCATGGGGGGGAGGAGTAAGAGCTTTGCTTACTTTTGCTGACGAGGGGAAGGGGTGGGTTAATAATTGCAAAAAATCTGCTTACGTAATACTTGAACGGCCCCATACCTACCGATCGATACTCATACCACATCATCTTCACTTTTCCAGGCGAGCCGCTTCCCCGTGAGAAGCCCCGGTCCCACCCTGGCTCATCGTCCGAAACAGCGAGCTCATCCAGCAGTTCACATGGCTACAACATGAAGGCTGGCGCCATCGCGCAGGCGCCGCCGCCCGCACCTCCAACCTTCGCCCCGGACACTTACGAGGAGCGTCCTCAAGAACATCCCTACTCTATGGAATGCGAACGAGGTAATAATGATGAAGATATTACACTTAGTTTTAATAAAGCAGAGCAAAAGAAGAACTACTCGTATTGGTTGCTGTCTTTGATCACATGAGTGCAGGTAAAATTAAGTTGCATTTTCTTTAATACAGTCGGTAGGTGATGTAAAAGATGGGTGATGGCAGCAGACGCATCGTCATGTTCATTGTCAAGACTCGCCGACGGGGGTAATGATAGAGGCAATCTATTTTTTTTATCGCTGCTGTAGATAAAGCAAAAATACATATTTATATTTTTAGTTTTATTACCTTAGGTTCAAGACTTCTTGCCATCAGGCCGAGGCCGCCCAGATTCAGACAGTTGCGTTTGCTATATCGACAGATGAGAATCTCCATTTTCCAATCTGACGTGTTTACAGAACGACGGCGGCGACGTCGAGTGTCAAGAAGAACAAGTAAGAATAGCTGGGCTGAGTTCACGAAAGAGTATTTGCGACTTATCGCAATTTGTGACTCAAAAGTTCGATGACCTTTGTCGCCGATGAATTTAATCCTAATGTTTCTATTTTTTCTGCCTACAGTATCAGTGGCGCAGACCCCCAAGGCAGGCGAAGGCGAGGGCCTGCCCGAGGCGGAGCCCCTGCCGCTGGACGGACGACGCAAGAGGGGCGAGCAGACCCTACGGACAATCAGGAAGCCCGACCACACAGAAGACTATCTGCATTCCTACAAGTTCAAGAACTCCATTGAAAGGCGATTCTCCAGATCACAAGACACGGAGGTAACTAAAAACATTTTGATGATAATTTGATATTCTGATTAACATATTATAACATCACGCCGGTAATTCCCAAAGTATTAGGCAGAAGTGTACCTAAGTACACCCACATTTCGCCAGTAATATCTAAATCCCATGTTATAAGGAGCGAGCCTATTGCCATCAACCGGGAACAAAACCAGACTAGAGAAATTCTAAATGGAAAAAAAACAACAATTTTTAAAATTCGAATCGAACCCAAGACTTCATGCTCAACAGTCGTGATTGCGACCATAGACCAACAAATCAATCTAGTGAAATCTAGGTACCCGAGAGTGGAAGAGTCAAATAGGCGAAGACAGTAGATTACTCTGTCTACGCAAATAGGTGATATTCTTTCCCCTCCTTGTCATTCGGAAGTTAATTTCTACTTGAAAAGAAGCCAAGTGTTTAATGTCGCGATTTTATGACGTTATATGAATGGTTGGCATGCAAGTTCTGACACACATGCACATGAATGTTCTGACTGCACAACTGAGAATGAACCTCCAAAAATGCTTGTTGCCTGCATATCCTCTTTACGGAATGCCGTGGTCATGACGAATAGAACCGCAGATAGTTGTTCAAGTTGAATAATTTAAGCTAGGATGTAAATTACGATATAGCTCATGTAGTCATTATGTAGGTCACGCACGTACCTATTATACAAGTAGGTAATCGTTACTAAAGAATCTAAATTAAGCATTAGAGATAAGAAAATATTTGAACATGACATGGTCCGTGTGCGCAACTGGTTCACTCCCAAACACTTCTAGCTTAGACGAGCGCTTCACGTCTTGTAGCTAACAGGCACTAGATGTTAAGGGAATGATCATACTTGCTGACAACGCTGTAGTTAGTGGTCAGGAAGAGCTATACGTCCATGCCAGAAAAACGAAAAGTCCAGTTCGATATCACCCCCCAATACAGCAACATCGAATTTTAGAGTTACCTTACCCTATCTTGTTGTTACCTTATAATAAGATGATTAGATCATCCCCATCCAGGCCGCCGACATGCTGGCCCGTACAGCCCACGCCCACGGGAAGGTGTACTCGCACAAGCGCCGCCGTGCCACTAAGCCTGCGCCATCTACTTCCACCTCCAATTCCGGATCTACTGAAGATGCCAGGGACACCTCGCCACAGGTATGTTTTTTTTTGAACCGATAAGGACCAGTTGCTGCGGAGTTTGGCTGATAGTCTGATACTTCAGTCCCTACATTATTTTTTTTGTCAGATTTCATTGTCCGGTCCGCAATCTGCCCAGATTTGACCGAACCTTAACATGGTGCATTTGTGCAACGCCATAATTATATTTTTTTACTTCTACAGTCAAAAATTTCTTTATATTATTTCTCTGCTCGTCTTAAACAAATATGTAATTTCTTTATAGGACACTTCAAGCGAATCGCCGCATCATCATCCCTATGACAAATCACCGCCAGCGCAGTATGTCCCTGTTTTCGCGTTGAATGCTCTCGGTAAGTTAAAAAAAGTGATCCAATATAATAAATTGCATAGTTTCTGCAAAAAATCACAGAATATTTATATTGACCCTATTACTTTACTTTTTGCAGGAAAATACTATGTCCCGCTAAGTGTCGACTATTCGTGCCTTCAAAGGCACCTTGGCCCCTACGATGTGTTAGACGCAAGGGCTATTCACCTAGCTGCGCCACTGCATCCTGTGACGATTCACGTAAACTTTCAGCCATGTCTCAACTACCATGTCAAGAGGGAGCCGAATGAGCGAGACCAATGGCGGGCTGTGTAAGCCAAAAGACACGTATCCAGTGCCAGATAATGAGCTAGGTCGCCATGTTGCTGCAATAATGGCGCCAACATTTGAAAGTGACAGCTAAAATAAAAAAAAATATTCTATGAAGGCAATCACTGATGAAAACTAATTTTGGAGGAAAGATTACTCCAAAATTAATGTTACTAGCATTCAATAGTCGAACTATTTTGCTAGTTATCTAAAATATTATATATTTTTGTAATTAAAACAGCTGAATATTTTTGAGATTACCAAACTTAAACAAAATAATATTGTAATGAGTTGAGTACAACTCTGCTCATGATTTAAGAGTTTCGGAGCAGCAAATTGATTGCTATATAGGTAAGATTACCAAGAAAAATTAATTCCTTGAAGTTTTCTTGTACCTACCAGAAAAGTTAGTTCAGCTGTTAAAATTAATTGACCTGAAACTGGCTTAATCTTCAGCTGTTCTAGTCAAATGTGAGTCAAACTAAAGTGCAATGTGGAACATTGCAAATGTAAACTTGCATTATACCGTATCTAATAAACAAGTGTGTCGGTAAAAATAATTTATTTTGTTCACATATTAATGAAAGGACATTATTAGTCAATAAGTTTTTAGCTATGAACACGCTATGCCCATAGTTTCGGTGACACATACAGTGAAATGTTTTGTTTGAAAGACGAAATGGTGGTGTGGACAATGTTTTCAGTGTTCTTAGTTACGGCTGTGATAAGTAAAGAGTAGTCACGATATTTTATACTGATCGCTGTGGTGCATAATTTTCAGTACGCGGAGGATGGTTCCACATTTGATACTTGCTATATTAGTACATCAGTACAATATAAAAATTATATTAAGAAATTAAGTGTCAGCAAATGAGAAAATCATTCTCGCTTTTATTTCATATTTGAATGTGTTTAATATTGTACTGATATAGTGTCATCTGGAGAAACATTTTTGAGCAACTGATGGTAAATCCCCGCAGGAATCAGAAGTTACTAATTTGAAACATTATTTTAAGCTTTCTGATTCAAGGCCAAACGAAATTTTATTTTTTAATGTTTTCCCACCAAAATTCCACGCCGTTATGCGCTTTATTCAATTGCAAACTGATTTAGCATATAGGGAGCTAATGAATATTGTTTCAAATATTTTTATTGTTAATTTGTTTTTGGAGGAAGTGGTGGAAAACAATGGTGTGGTGTCCACTCGTGGACAAGATAAAGACTGAGGTTTTTATTTAGCGGTAACGTTTTGTTTTACGATTGTTTCAACATTGAATTCTCACTCAAAATGTTATAATATACTGTAGGTTTGAGTTCAATGTGCAAAGAAGTGTCAAATTTTACGTAAAGTTAGTACTAGATACCATTTAAAAATAGTCTGTTAAATGTATAAGTACTTTATATTTTGTAAATAAATGTTTAAGAAATAAATGTTAAATATTTTATGGAGTCGCGTGTACTTTTATTTTTATGATAATATTTGGATAATTGGAAAAAAGGAAAGGCGCTAACATTCAAACGAAGATTTTATGTAATTAATTATCATAACATCTTTTATTCTCTAGTATTATTTTAAATTTTACATGCTTAGTTCAAACATTGAGAAGAAATAATAATATTTAACATCTGGATAATATACAGCTTTTCTATTTACGATCCACTTAGCGTTAAAAAATTATATTATTATATATATTGCAAAATATTCCATTGTTACATCGAATACCTTACATAAAAACATATCCGACGGGGGAGCGGGACAAGCCAAGGTGGGTGCGATCACAAGGAGTCGGAAGTACCAATCAACTAGCTTCATAATATGGCAAACGATAGAGAGTGCGCTTTTTGTTCACCATAACAAAATATAGCTTTCACTTAACATTAACTATTATAATATATACATAGACGCTTCTCTACGGGTTGATATAATTAAGAATTTTTTATCACAAAGATTTTCATCTAACATACTACAGAAACATTAAATTGCTGGAGTGCGTTTTGTTGTAATAAATCCTTATGTATATACATTTGCTGGGCTGCCATAATGTGAATTTTAAATCTACAACTACTATTTCAAATCCTACATAAAGGTACTATTTCATTTAGTTATAACGTTGAAAAGATACTAGTTGGAAGTATTGTTTTCAATAAAATGCACAGCAAAACGCACTTCAACAGGAAGATATTAAGCAATTAATTTACAGTTTATTAAAACCAGATCGAAATATTTACATAATCTATTTGACACGAGACCGACACTGTCGCTCTAGTCGGGCTGCGAACATGCTCAATATTTCATATTAATCTACATTTGATTCAATAGAAAAAATCATAAAATCTTCCTACAATTCTTTTTATACAATACAAAAATAATAAAATCATGGATTAAATAAAGCTGTTAAAATATATTTTCTGTGTGTTAATAACTATGTGTATTTGCCTTGAAGGCGTATTATTGCAACGTATTTGACTATAATCTAAGTTTTAAAGATTATGCGTAAAACACTTAAATGTTTAAGTAGTAGCTCAGTGACGACCCGAACTTGCGGGTAAGCGAAGCATAATGCAACTACATAGAAACTTTCTATACGGCTGCACGAAATAGGAAATCAAGACATTATAGAACAAGTTAATTGAGAACGACTCTTCGATATGTACTTGTTAGCCACACAGCTAGCTCACTTGGATTCGATTCAAGATAATAATTTTATCTTTGAAAAATAATGACTCATCATTAAAAGTGCATTAAAGGTTGACAATCATCGAGAATGTAATTGACACGTAATAAGCAGCGAATGTTGCCAGAACATCACATTTTACAGACCGCAAAAAGCACACAATCTAATTACAAAGGGGTTCCAAATAAAACACCAATTTTATGGAACCAATGTTAGAAAATTTGAGCAAAATTTGGATGAAACGTCAGACACTGGGCATTATAAACGTAGTTTGACTACATAGATTTACTCTAAATTGCAACAATATCCACAGATTGATTTACCTAAAAATGGGGCAAATTCCACTAATAATAAAGACACCGATCGAATAGTTACCCACTATCAAAATATCAGTGCCTGTTATCTAACAGAAAAGCACGAAAATTTATTTAAGAAATTTTAAGAATATGTTCCCTGTCGAAAGCATTATTGCATACGAAGCTAATTATTGCGATCAAAGTCACAGACGAAATATTGGAAGTAAAAATGATTCACTGAAGCGCATCAATGGACATGAACTACAAATATAACACGCAACACTTGTTTCACACGCCGAGTATAAAACACTAGAAAATTATTTCGTAGTGAATTAGACTACATAATCTGTAATAGCGATTTATGGCAACGACCGCACTGCGAATATTTGACAGCAACCTCAGAGATGGCACTCCGTCGCTTTTCAGTGCAAATGTTGCTTACAAGTAGAGCTGTAAATTAAACCTAGAATCCCTACGGACGCTTAACTAAATATAACGAACAGAATATTTTGCAAGTGCCTGCACATAGCTTCCTTAGATCACTGGGTGCTTCGGTGATAATCACTATTTTAGCCCGAGGTTATTCACAACATCGATTCGTTGTTATTATAGAAGTATTTACAGTCGGCAGTATATTAACAATTGCAAATATTAGTACACAACATTCAACCGTGTAAAGATAACTGTAATTATAAACATTTTTAATTACAGAATAAAATGGCAGAATGTTATTATACATCTTCATTTTGAACTCTGCAGTTTAGTTCGTACAAAATAAAGTAAGCTGGCTGTAAAGCCCTAAAGTGCAGAGTTGAAAAATGTATTTATTAAAACTTTACACTTGTTAAAATTATGCTGCGTAAACAATGTGTTACAAACCACTGTTAAAATAACAACCAACTCAAAAATCGATATCTTAACGACCACGTCGCTACCTCAATGCAAATTATTGCAAATTCCAGCACAAAATGTACACAGTACATATCTCACCAAGGCCCCTAAATAAGTTGATTTGTAACACATTGCAAATTCGAGTACAAAGATTTAACTCATTAACAAATAGCATAAAGTACAAACAAGTAATCAGTGCTTCTTTAGAATCTGCTTTCATTATTTGTTGTGTCAAACCAAACAGATATTTTATTATACTAATTATGTGATTGCAATTCATATCAGTCAATTTTCACGACCTCGTTTGTCCAATTTGGATGCAAAAGCCACGCTACACTAAGTCTTCACCCACGACACCACATTGCAACTCTGCATTTTAAACAATTTATATTTTTATTATGAACAATTCAGTCCGCGTATAATACTTGAAACATAACCAATAAATATTCACTTTCGAACTCCGCAGAGAGCAAACTGCGAGTCGGCGTCGTGGACAAAGTTTCAGAACACTATTACCCAGCTGCCTCAACATTCGTCCTTGTGATGATGGATCAAAGAAACAAATCTTTGCACGATACGCTCCACTTAAAATATAACACAGATTTAACCTCTAGAAATGGCTAATGCGACAATGCGTATCTGTTGAAACGACTCTAAAGTAGACGTGAAACTTCTAACACTAACAAGAGACCTAGAACTAGGACGAGCCCTCGGACCCCCTATGTATGCTAGAAAAAACAAATAATAAAAACAACTATAATTTACTTAAACATTATGCGTACAAAAATCCTAGTCATCATTCCCTAAACGCACTATCGAATTAATCGATAAAAAATAAATATATCAATAAGATACATAAACATTGTACATATATAAAAATCTTTCATACCATTATACATATATACTTTACCGAGTAGGTTCCCTATATTATATTATCTTAACTCTCCTATATACAATATGTACAAAGGGAAATAAAAACAATTTGTACTTGCAGAAAAACCGTGGGAAATAAAAACGTAGAAGTTAAACGGAAATATACAATATGCGCGCATCGCATCTAACGTACACTCATAGAAAAGTTTTTTTAATGCTAGTTTTATATAATACAGGCGACGGGGGTTAGTCCGTCTGAGATTTACAAAAATAATGTGTTACAGTGTGCCAGGCCACTGTCGACTACCTGTCGCCCCGCTTCGCACCGCCCGCGCCATCTGCCGGACAAAGCATACCAGCGTTTAGAAATGACAACACTATACTCGTATATAACAAAGTTTATTCAACATGCCAACATAATATCTCTATGTATTATGTACAAAATTAATATAACTGTGGGGATTTCATAATGTCTACATATTAAACAGTATTTAATATACTATACATTACCCTATGTTAAACTAGAAGTATGATAATGATTACAAACAAACCAAATACTTTTTCTATAAGCAAGATCCATTAAGCTTAAGGATTCATATTTAAAATATGTAGCATGATTTGGCCATCACCTAAGTCTAGTGTTACTACTGATTACAATTATTGTTTTCATACACCCCTTCTTCCCCACTTTAACCCTTTTACTCCTGTTTTATAGCCATAAGTTGTACTATACATATTATTATTCCATTGATTATCAACAGGGTGTCCCATTTGCTCCAAGGTTTTTATGTTTTGTCCCCAAGGGTCTTCATGACAGTTGGATGGCGCAAGAGATGGTCCTGCATGGGCCATAAGGTTTCGTCTGTCATGTCCCAGAGGGGCTTCAAATATGCGCTGGGTCACGCTGCCAGCACCGTGTCCCATATTGTCGTTATGTCTCCAAGTAGACATACCGGTGTTTTCGGTAGGTGGTCTGGCCTCTTCGTCGTCGGGTAAGGCAAGACCGAACTCCCGTCGTAACCGCGAACTGAGGTTCTCCCGTTGGCGCTCCGAAGCTGTAGGCTGGGCGTCGAAAACACCTGCACAAACAAAAATATTATGCTTTAAACAATCGGTCAAACTATGGTACTATAAGATCACGCACAATGGTCCACTTAAAGGACTAAGTGCGGAAACCAAAACCCCATAAAGAAGAAGATGGTACTGTATGTATTATCTATTTTTGGACGGCAAAACATTTTGTAAATGTGGTGTTAAAATAAAATTACATACATAACACGTTGGCTCTGCCTAATCTTGAAAAATATTATGATTCCGATTTTATTTAAATTCCTTAACACTTCACATCACCCAAGCCTTCTGCGTAGTTATATGAATAATCAGTCATCATGCTCATACATTGTGGTGATGAGAAAGCCCAGCCCATAGATTACATTTACAAAAGCATTTTATGGGACGACATGGAGCTCTAACCGAATACTTAGAAACTAGAACTTAAGATTTGCCAACATTTGCATCACAACATAACATTCCACTAAATCTAAGTTTAAACATTCTAAAATTACTCAAAACGAAAACAGTAACCCCATTCTACGATCGTCGTCACGTTTACCGCGATCGTGGGCTAAAAATAATGTGCTGGTGCACTTTACGAACCAATTTACCGCCGTCATAATTATGATAAGTTATTGCAATAAGATGTTGTATAAGTAGATATAGTATAGGTGTCGGATTATCTCAGCTCGCTGGCATGTGGGAGTGAAACAAAAAAACTTCGTATGAATATTGGTTAGAATTCTGTGCGGCGCAGTATTGTGTTTACGCTTGAAGCCAAGGTCGCGACGGTAATGATTTTAGTCCTTATTGCCGAGCTCCTCGCTCGTATATGCGCCGCTAATGTTATTGCTTTGTCTTAATCATTTAAACAGAGCTTCTGTTAGTTTTATTGAGATGCTTGGCTGCTTGTTGATGTACTAAATTATGTGAATCATTTAGTACAGCAGCCATCGAGCTTAAAATAATATTTGCATAATTTTGTTTGAAGGGCCTCTCTAATTTTGACGGAATTATCGGTGTGAATCGTTCGACCTTGTAAATGATGGATCTAATTATATTGCCAGCTTCTTTTTGCCTTAACATTACGGAATGAAGCCAACAAATAACAGCTCTAACCCAATTATGCCTCATGAACATAACGCACAAACGCTTTACTAATAAAATTTGTGTACCCAATTTTCACAGCGTATGATTGCAACTACAGAACTTTCAGCAATTTGCCACTTCAGATTGCTACTCTCGACGAACATGCGCATAAAACTATAGATAAGGTTGACACGCGCAACGTTGCCATGGAAATACTTGACATAACGACAGAAATATTAGTGTGAAAAGCCGTTATCAATGAATTTAGCACAAAAACATACGAAGCATCGATAAACTGGGGTCGATTATTGCATAACGCAGTCGCAACGTGTACCGAGTATGTTTTCAGTATATATCTCTATTACTTATGAATGAACAATGATCAATATGTGGTCCAGTATTTATGTTTAGTCAGCTGGCAAATAAACAAACTCATAAAAGTGCCTAACTCATTTTAAATGCACTAGTTTTGTAAGTACAAAACTAGTGCATTTTAGTTCATTCTAGTTTTGTACTTACAGCCAATTACAAACTAGACAGCTATACATACTTATGCGAGGAAGTATACCCACCATTCTAGACTTAGATCTCTTTATAGCTCGCTATAATTAATGCCTCGTAACAACCACTGAGTGTCGTCATAATGGCAGTACAATTAGCAAACTGTTGATCTCAATTGGAAGGACAAAGGTGGCTGATTCTGCTTATCCCCTCGATAAGAAATGTGTATGACATCTTATGAGAAGTCATACTAAGGTAGCTATCAACTTTATACATAATAACTAAAGCTCCAAACGATTTAGACAAAACCCCATTTAAGACTGTTAGACCTTTCCGATACTAGATACTATTTCTCATAGACTTCTACTCTTCTGTGCTCGACGGTTCACATTTCCTTCGAAAGTGCATTCACGAGGGAAGCGTAACAAGGCACGAGCACGACGCTAATCGTCTATGACAGCACGTAACCGGTGCGCGGGCGAATCAACCAATTGAATCAATTGGTTGCGTGCCCCACTTGACGCTATAATTGCCCACAATGCGATGATGCAGTTCCATAATCATATTGTATATTTTATTGAATCGATTAGAATATCATAATATTGGTTTTATGTTGTTATTCTTCTAGATAAATGATTCTTTGCAGTCACTTTTCATGATGCACTGTCTGCTTCCATAGAAATAAGGTGCGAGTTTGTTTGTCCAATTTGAGATGTGGTAAAATTGTAACTAAGATTGAAATGTATAGAATTTGACAGGCAGATTACGTGGTAACTGGGTTGTGGAAGTCAGATAGGCAGTCGCTCCCTAATAAATACTGGTATTCAGCTGCATCTAGTTAGACTGTGAGCTGACCCTAAAATTGTTAGGAAAAAGGCTGGGCAGGTGAGATGATGATGAAGTGAATCATGTTTTTTTAAGCTAGCAGCAAAACCTGTATCAAATCATATTGGTTCAGTAATATGTATTACTAGCTTATGACCAGGGCTTCGCCCGCGTTTTGTTCGGTAATTGTCTCACGAGATCGTACTACCGGGATAAAATACCATGTGTCTATTATCTATCCCTGTGCCAAATTTCATTTAGATCCATTCAGTAGTTTTTGCGTGAAAGAGTAACATCCATACATCCTCAGAAACTTTCGCATTTATAATATTAGTAAGATGTACGATATCTCACCTTTGGGCGTTTGCTCGGCGGCGAGTTCCCGATGCAGCCGCTGCTCCAGCTCGTCGGCGGCGGCCTGCGCGGCCAGGTCGAGGCGCTGCGGCGACAGCGAGGCGGCGCCCGACGACTCGCTGGACCACTCGGGCGCCGCCTCGCCGCCCGAGCCCGCCTCGCCCGCCTCGGACGACGAGCCCGCGCCCTCCTCCGTGCACCCGCCGAGGTGCCGCTTGCGGTACTCCGTTATAGAGAGCTGCACATTATAAACAATCTTAATATTAGCACGTCGCTAAATGGAATTTACTTAGCGCACTGCCTAACCCTTCGGCGATTAGAGGCATGGTGCTGTTACAATTAGGCATACTGTTAGGCCAACATAAAATAGGCCGACACCATTGGAAAAGAAAGAAAAAAAATAGAAATAGTTCTAACAATCCTAACTTTGCAAGGCGAAGTATCTTACAAAGTATTAAAAATTTCTGCATGCGTACATAATTAAAATTATGCGTAAACACGGCCATACGACTGAGTTATTATTACGCCTACACTATATTGTTTGCATTGATGCAGAGCTGAGCTAAAACCATTTTATTTACATAATTTATTTGATTAAATTTCAATACAGGTGTAAAACGGAACGCAGACCAAAAAATCCTGGCTAAGTTCCAAAATAAAAACTTACCAACCTTCAAAAACCATATTCATTGTCAGAACATGTGTGACCAGCATTTTTTTAACAAAACCTATTCATTTGACCATCTCAGTTTATCGCAAAGTTTCGAAATCGAATCTTGGTGGGGCCGCGATAGCTGTGTTCTAGCGTTAGAATAACATTCATCGCCATATCGGTCGATGCACTGTTTTGAAACACTCGAGATCGTCACTCTGCTCGAGTGGAGATTCTATAATCTATACTATGTAGGTAGGTTTATATTCTGTGATGCAAATAAATTGAGTTCGGATACTCGGCATAAGTGAAAGTCTCTAACCTCTAACTTTTACTTCAGATAAGAAACGATTAAAATAAATAAGTAACTACATATGAATTATATAATTTCTCTGTATACAAACACATTAATGTAGGCTACTCAGAAAGTCCCCGTTCGCAAGTAATATCACGTGGACATCAATTTATACTATTATCTAATCTGTGACCTTGATCTGGTTTAACGTGTTCTGACACAACAGTTTTGGCTTTTTAATTTGTAGGTACGTAAATAAAAATTCATTCACAGCTTTCTGTTCTAGTAATGGAAACGAGTAGCCTTGTAAAGCAATCGCGCCGATTGATTTTGAAGATAATATTATGTCCTTGCTTGCCCATTCTAACAAAATCTGGCCAATTCTGTCCAATCTAGGGACTGGATTTTTGAGAGGTATTTCATCTGCAAAATAAAGATATGAACATAAAAAGCTCACTCACCTTCCTTCTTACAGGTTTTGGTTTTTCTACAGGCGGAGGGTTCAGTCTGGGGTCGTTGGTCCGCGGACAGTACGGCTTGGCGAGAGGCTTGGGCGATGGAGCCAACAGGCCCGCTTTACTGGTACTGCTTAGCACCCCCGATAATATCACACTGTTATTTGAGTCCATATTGTTCACTCGCGTTAAAATCTCCTGGACACTTTTCAGTTCATCCACAGGTGTAATACTGTCCTTGTCAAACAAACTACTATCTAAACTTGTAGTCCTATCTATTGCACTCTTTATTATAGACATGTTAGGTACATTCTCGTTTATTGAATTGTCCCTGTCCCGGTCCATGTTGAACGATTGAGACATGTTGCTGAAGATTCCGGAGAAGAGTCCTGTTGAACTAAAACGCGACGAGAACGGTAGAGTTGAATTCTCTAAGACAGACGGCCTGTCGATAGAAAAAGGCTTGTCAATTTTCTCGGGCTTTTCTACTACGGGCGATACAGGACATGAGGCCTTCACCGGCTTCATGGGCTCTTGAGGCAGGGGTATCGTTTCTGGCGGCGGTATTACAGGTAACGGGCTCGGCTCTTCGGGCAGCGGTATGTTTTCTGGATTGGGCAAAGGTATTGACTCGACGGGCGGTAAAGGTATGTTCTCAGGACAAACAATTACTTTGCCATCACTATGAAGATCGTTAATTTCGTCGTGAATGTCTCCATTGATGTCTATTGGTTTTGACGTGTCGTTTTCAGTCCGCAGTTGAACACTGATCTGATCGTCCACCATGTTGAGATCAAAGTTCAGATTCACTTTCTTCCGTTTCTCTTTAGGTTTCTTATTTCTGCTTTTGAGTATCTGTATGTTCTCTGTGTGAAATGAGTGTATTTTCTTCTGTATATCATCCATTTCGTCGCGCTGTGGCGATGAGTTCCCGCTCGTATCAGCCGATTGGCAGCTATTTAGTTTATCGTTTGGGCTATCAATTCCTTTCACGTCGATATTACTGTCCACAGACTCCTGTATTTTTGGTTGCGCAGGTATCGTAGTGTCAATTTCCATTGGCACTACTTTATTGTAATTACTTTCATCTATTTCAACGTTATTATTATTAGTTTTGATGTCGTCTGGTCTTGGTATTTGTATTTCAGGCGGAAGTTCCTCCTCAGGCGTCGGCACACCTATTATTCTCCTAATGTTCTCGCTGTCATGAGGGCCCTTAATATTCATGTTTAATACGTCATTGTCTATATTGCACTGGTCGTCGGAGCCCTGGCCGCTATCCGAGCGAGTTCTATCCCTACCATATATACTATCCATAATATTTCGCACTTTGTATTGCCTCGTCAATGCTTGCGTGTCCTCTTTGACGGGCGAGTCTTCTGACGTTAAAATAGGCGAAGTTTCGTCATTACACTGCGTGAATAAAGTTTTTGGGTTAGTAACTTTCATGACAACAATCTCTAGAAGACAATTGCAAAGCTACTTACAGGCACAATTGTGTTCTGTTCGCAAGATAGCGATTCTCTCGCTAACCGCCTCTTCTTCAATGGTGTCACCATTTCGTTGGGGGGCGATTCTGAAACAAACGCATCTAAAAGTCAAAATAGTAATACATTGTTCAATGAAGTAAGAAACAAACTTTCGTTATTTGATATTCAAGAACAAACCTGCAACAGGCGAGTCACTCTCCTCACTGATGGCTTGTCTCAACCATCTCTTCTTGGCACTGTGTTGCGGTATGATTGGCTGGACTACTTCGGGTACCTCGGGCGGCGTACTCCTTGTTATTCGCTTGGCTTTCTTCGGAGGCTTATTTCTATCTCTTCCAGGGGTCCTGGGGGGAGAGGCTCTACTATCCTCTTCATGGTCTAAATCATGGCCACCACTTAAATCGCCAATCATCGTCGATGCGACTCTGACCAAGCTTTCTAGGGACGGCGCGGACACTAAGGTAGGCCTGTAAGGGGACCTATAAGGCGATGGCGTCCGTTCAGGCGACCTCCCTATCCATTCTGTTGCCATTGTTTTCTTGGTTTTTGGTAATTTGAAGGCGGATTCTACTGACCCCACAGCTGCTTCGACTAATAGACATGCAGAGCTTAATCCCAGTTCCTGAAATTAAAAAGCATGATGTAGCCAAATTCTTCAACTAAATATGTTTATTTCAATGCAGTCAGCGGGTCATCCATCTAGTCTGAGTCTAAATGGGATCCAATAGGATTTTTTCAAAATCTTATCAGGGGTAAAAATTTAGTGAATTTCTTCAAAAACATGTAAGACGCCAATTACCTGACGACATATGTCATGCGGGGGTCCATCATTGGTCCGGTCATGGTCCATGATGGGCGGAGGCAGGGCACTGTCGCGCCTCACCGGCGCAACTCGCGGCGGCGTCAGCGGCGCAGGCGGCGCTTCGTCACCTGACGTCACCATATCGCTGTCAGCCGAGTTGAGGCGACGCCGGTTGGACTGCGATGTCGTACGGGCACGGCCTTTGCGCCTACACACAATTTAACATTAATATTTTTATTACTTTGTGAGGGATAAAGCAAAAGATGCTTGGAATAAATGGAAATGATTGGTCACATTTCTAGAAAATTCTATAATTTACTTTGTAGTTACTGGTATGGTAATACACATATATCTAAGTGCCGTATAAAATGCATAACGAGTATTTGAAGTTACTAGGTTTGATAAGTTAGATCAGCTAATATACTAAACGTGTTTAGCTTCTAAAAAGAAACGTTATTTGAAAAATAAAAAAACTACACGAAAAAATCAAGAGGGCTATGGCTGTCATCAAGCTGTAATATACTTTCATCAAAATTAAATTATTGAAAACATAAATTTCAAACAGTTTTGTTAATAAAAAATTACCTCTTTTATTGCTCTAATCACGTTTCAATCTACAGATTTTTTATCAAGCACCTGCAACATTATTTTTTCTTTTTATTTGTTTTATTGAACCCTACACTACATTTGCCTCCTATAATAGTTGTTTAAAATTGGAACTTGGCCAATAATTAAAAATGAAAAAGTTTTTCTAGATGGTAATTACACTAAGCAGGAATGTAACTAAAGACAATGTGAACTTACTTTTTCCTCTTTTTCGATGTGTTGTGAACTTCTTCGTCTTCGTCCTTATCATTAGCATTGGGGTGAGGATCAGACTCTCGTCTCTTTTGCCTTTCTTTGACCTCCTGTTTGCGCTGTTCAGCTTTTTCCATGCGTTCAAACGCCTTCATAATAGCTTCCATCTTACGTTCCTCGCGCGTCTGTAATTTAGATACAGGTTTAGAACTTTGTCTGGTCCCAAGGCTAGGTGGTTGAGTTTCGATTAAGCTTTTCGAACTAACCAATTTCCTCTTTTCTTTCTCTCTGTTATTATTCTGTATTTTGTCTTGGGAATCATCTGTTTTGTCGTCCATAGAGTCTTGGTTCACGCAAGTCGTTCGACTGGATCTTGATGATCTGTCGTGACATGCCGACTTAGCCATGAACTCCCTTGTCACTGGTCTGTCTTCTTCTATTTTCGGTTCCTCTTTAGGTTTCTTCTCTTCGACTTTTTCTGGTTTCTCCTCATCAGAAAACACAGGCTCCTCTTGTTTTATTTCTTCTATTATCTCCTTTACTTCTGGTATTGGGATGTCGATTGGTTTTGGTTGTTCTACAGCTGGAAGCGGAATAAGCTCGGGATGTTTTATTACCTCGAATTTCTCTTCAATAGGTTCTGGTTCACAGAAGTCTGGCTCATCTATTTCTTCGGGTTTCATTTCTTCTTTGGCTGTCAGATCTATGTCAGGTTTAATATCTTCTTCTATTGGCTCAGGTTTAGGCTCAAGTTTAGGTTCATCGAAGTTCAAAGCCATCACAGCTGTTTTGACAGGCGACAGAGGCGGGTATTCGTGTTTTATCTGCTGTGGAGATTTCTTTTCTGATTTTATTACGGGTATTTGTGGTGCGAATTCTTTGACCGGTGTGGTGACGGTTGGCGCGAGAGGTGGAGAGACTGGAGATGAAGAACTGAAGCATCTATTCCTACTTCTCTTCTCTCTGGGTGGGTAGTCGACGCTCTTTCTTGATGCGAGGGTGTTGAGGCCGTTCACTTTGCAGTGTTTCGGGTTGCCGCAAGCGCACGGCTGCTTGCTGCCATCAGCATCGTGACCCACAGTTATTTCAGTGTTGGACTGGACAACTCCAATACTCACTAAATAAACATGTAATGTGCCTTTTACTATACAATGTTGTAACTCGGCATTAGGTTTACACGATCTTCGAACGAACCTCGCTTCGTTGCCGTACGTTCTTGTGTCTATACATATTTGTGTGTTGTCTTTCGGCAGCCTGTAGAAGAATACAAAGGGTCCAGGCTTTTGGCTTCCTGCTCTGGCCGAATTTTGTAGTTGTGGCCTGTGCTGGTTAGACAACATGTATTTGCCACGTAATTCTATTACTGGCGTGTTTTCTTTCAAGTCCTTTGTTGCAATCAATATTTTCCCACCAGCGTGGGGCACCGTAGTACATAAATGCGCGTTCATAGCGTACGCCATGTTAGGAGTATTGCCCAATTTACTGCTGTACTTCATTATCTTAGCCCTCAACTCTGGGCTGTAATGGTTTGTAACGGCTGATTCGTAAGAGTCCTGGAAGTGCGATTGATTGGACATTGCGGAGCTATATTTACTTCTATTCAGCAACATTTCTTTCTTGCGTTTCACTCGTTTTTCTGATAATTTTCTTTTGGTACCTTTACGTACAACCTCTGGTTTCTTAGGTCTCTTCAGTCCTCGCTTGGGTAACGCTAATGATGGTTGCGGCAATGGTGGGAGCACTGGGAGGTTGGAGTTATAAGTAGTGACACATGAGCCACTTGTGTTGGTATAAGTGGTGACAGTCAGTAATCGTTTTCGTCTTTGTCCAGGAAGTCGACTGCTTTCAGAAGAGTCAGTATCAGAGCCGCCACCTAAAGCGCTGAGTTCCTCTCTTTTTCTCATTTGTATGGCACGAGCGTGACGTCGGTCTATGGGCCGCGGCATGCACAGCTCACACATGTACGCATCTGGTATGTTCGCCCTGTCGATGCCCATACAGTCGACGTGCTGCCACTCGCCGCAGCGGTCACAGCAGATCATGTAACCGTCGTCGTGTGTGAAGTCGCAAATGCATCGAGTTTTGCCCTCCTCCTCGCCTTCTGGAGCAGTCTCCGTATCGCTACCACCTATATTAGCTTTTCTGTCCCCGTCTATAGAGGAAATCACGGATGCAGTGTCGTCATCAGGTGGCGGAGGCGGTTGTGGCTTGTAAGTTATTGGCGCCATTTGTATAGTAGACACAGGAATAGGTGTTCCAACAACACTAGTAGGCACTGTCAAAGGCATTTCGTAAGAAGCAGTGGACATGATTACAGGTGAATTACGTTTTAAAGGGCTCATTGGGGATGTAGTTAATGGGGGTGAAATGATGGTGGGAGGTGGGCCAGTGGACACCGGTGTCGTGGGTGGCGTGGCTGTAGGCTGCTTCTGGGCAGGCTGCGCGTACGTGTGGTCCAACATCACGAAGGCTAAGGGCTGGAAAGAGTACCTCCTCAGTTCTTCTGAAAGGTTTGGCCTCTCCTCCATGCCTATTATGTCGTCCTCGGTAAGTAGTGTTGTTTTGTCGCCACTGAAACAAAGAAAACAGCAGTTAGTACCCATTGGTAATAAAAAAATTATTGTTGTTTTGTCCATGCTTTATTGTCTAATAAATAAATATTTTCTTTTGCCATATACTCACACAACAATCCTTTTTTGATTTACAGGTTTGACCTCCACTGGTTCCTCAGGTGTAGGCGGTAGAGTGGTTATGTGATTGATTGGCGTGGGACTCGGTTGCAGCATCAACTTTGGTTGTGAAAGTGACTGCAGGATCTGGGCAGTCAGCTGCTGGTTTGCAGACACTTGTGACACTGTGGATATTGGATTATCTGCAGGCCCATATGTCTGAACGTATCGTAAATTAGGAGTAGACCCTGATTGCACATAGTGGGGACCCTTTGGTAAACTCGTACTAATTGGAGCAGTCGAAATTATAACTGGGCCACATGGAGATTGTAATACTAAACGCTCCCCTTTTGGAGGGAACTTTGACAGAGATAGTGATTGGCTCTTATGTGTAGGACTGCCGACTTTCTGAATAATTTTCGATGCATTAGAGTCCACAACTCCATAGCTTGGCTGCTGGCTTTTGTATGTGACGCTGGCGACAGGCCAAGACTTCGCCTCGGTCTTGTTAGCTGACCCAGTCTGTTGTATTATTTTAATTGGCCTTGACTGATTCTTCTGATTAGAAACTTGTCCAGAGCTCTTAGAACCCTTAAAAGTATTGACAGACTTTCTTCCAGAATGTACAGACATCTTATTAGGTCCAGAGACAACACGAGATAAAATATGGCATTGTGTGTTGCCGGAGGAGGCAGCAACCATAGCATTTAGATTAGCACCATTGTTTACCTTATTCAAAGATTTATTTAAGTTTGTGCTTTTGGTAAATGTATGATTGTAGGGCACATTCTTGATAGGGCTATTGTTCACATTTGGCGATAAGGTGGAGCAGCCAATCAATGATTGATTCTTCTGGGGTTTAGTGCAAAGAACCGAGTTGCTCAGTTTGTAAACATGATTTTGTGTGCCATATACTGGAGCCATTTCTTTCCCAGTTAAGTATTGCTGGTTATAGTTTGGGTTCTTCGGAATAGATATATTACTTAAAATCTGAACTTTGGAAGTCTTGGGCCGGCTTATGAAGTTAGTCTCTGTGACTATGTTTGATCTTCTTGCTTGAGTTGTGTCATTAACATAACTCTCGCTGGTGATAATGATTTGTGACACACCTGCTTGTGATCTATCATCATCTATTTTAGAGTCATTTGTAGCAGCACTGGTTGCAAGTATTGTAGGCAGCCATAGGGTCTGGTTTCCAGATACATCTTGTACATTCTGTATAGATGTAATGTTTCCAACAGCTGCATCAACATTAATTGTAAAGTTCTGAGGCAATTTAGTAACATTTTGAACAATTGCAGTGCTCAGTGGCGCTTGTATGAGGGTTGCGGAGTTATCTAAATAATTTCCATCATTTGAATCTTCTGCTTCTTGTAATATAGGGTACGCTATGCGCCCTACATTATCTATGGCTTCTTCAAGCCTCACAATGCCAGAGAGAGATTCAACAGACATATCTGTATCACAGTGTTTCTCAGCAATGTGATACTCAACTTCTTTGTCTATTTTGTGCACAGAATGAATTATACTTTCATGGCGTGTGGAGTCAGGTTCAGGATCACCTTCAGTGGGAGACAAGGGCAGGGCCCTCAACACAGGAGTTCTCACACTAGATATATTCATATTTGTTAATTTGTGATCCAATACATGTTCGTAAACATTTTCACTGGAGGTGGTCGGCCCGTAATCCTATAACAAAATATAAAATCAAATTAATTTTGTGGAATTCAGTAAATGCAGACAATGCACATAATTTCGAATTTGTAATTAAATGTGACACTTCTGCATAATGTGCATGAATAAACATTTCAAATTATACATACAAACTGTGTTGCTGGTGACTTGTTTTCTAAGCACTGTGAGGCATACCAGTTATGATAGTGCATGTTTACTACAATCATGAAAACATGTGGTTGCAAAATTTGAGTAGACCCAATAGGTCTTTACACATCTTGTACAATAATATGTCCCCATACAATAACTTTATTTACATATAATCAACATAATTATTTGCAGACTATCAACAGTAGACATTAATTGACATTCAGATCAAACACCCTCATTTAAAAAAAACTTGTGACTGCTTCCTCGGTAAATGTATTTAAAAACAATCTTACTTTACTCACCTAAAAGCTGTAAAACTAAAACTTAATAGGATATCAATGAATACGCCTTTCTTTTCAAATATTTATTTATTACAATGTCAAGGTCCTGAAAATGGGTAGTCTGTAGTATTATTTAATTAACTATTTTTATAACACACCTATGTAAACAGTTTAGCAATGATTTTAAGAAGTTCACACCTCTCACTTATAATTATATTCATGTCAGAACCAAGTTTAATGCACTGTGAGGATAATTAATAGGTGCAAGCAGGATTTATGAAATTGTGTAACATAATAGTGGTGAAGGAAGTAGGAAAGCTGTGTAGGAACATGATGTTATTGGTTACAAAATCATAATATTTACAAATATAGAGCTAAGTGACTGGCTAGGTGTCCATGTCAGCAGGACTGGTCAGAGACCTTGGTGATGGGTTATATATTAGTAAATATGTTCTACTCACTTGCCGGGCCGCTGATTCGTAATCTGATGTAGCAGACATGCTGTATATACTATCATCTTGGGTCAAACCCGAGATGACGCCTTGGAGTGCACCTCGGCCCCCAAATTTTATTTCATGTGACTGCAACCGAAAATCTATTCTTTACCCATATATCTTCAAAATGATGAGGTATACGTGCGATGTACACCATAATGTTCTTGGTAAAATATTTTTAGTCCACAAATAGGATACGACCGCCGAGGTCATTGTTCCACAAAACGATTTGAAAGTCACTTTATTTTGTTCCCTACGAGAAAATATAAAGAATAACACTAAAATAATGCATAATAAACGTAGCAGCAATGGAATAAACGCGTAAAATAAGCGAATAGGTTAATCCACTGCCGCCATTATTGTAGCACGGAAACTGAAATGTCTCACTAATAAACATCAAAAAAGTAAACACTATCCGCATACGAGAATTTTAATTTGAATATATCGGTAGTATACTGATATAATCGAAATATTTAACTATGTAACGCCACTAAATGCCCTTAGTAACAAAGACATGAGAATTATAAGTACATACGAAAATGAGGTTTGTATATTTATATCACCTCAATAAAATAATAATGACTTACTAGTAGCGATATCATGTGTAATAGCGGTTTATATTAAATAATAAACTAAATATTTATAGAAAATGACAACATCACAATAGTTAAGCAGTATGAAATCCAGATGTAAACACTTTTCGAGAAAATACTGAAGGAAACTTGTACTGACCTGTTTATAAGCGAATTTGAAACACCTAGGACTTAGCGAAACTATTTCCATCAAATAATTGCATAGCACGTAATAAATAGGCCTCAAAGTCCGTAACTACGACCAAAACATTCACTAGACTCGAAGATGGCGGCCATTGCATTTTCTTGATACAAAACAACGGGGGTTTCATGAAACATGTCGAACTACTAACTATTTCCGGTCAAATGAGTGACATACAGATTAATATTTTTCTAAAAGGGTCTAAAAGAAACTAAGGGTAAACTATATAAATTATAATTTAAAATAATGATTTCTCCATCAATTAGTAACTCGTTAAACATGGAAAATATAGCATTTTAGTACAAAAAGGAATTTAATGTAGTAAAAATTATTTATGGATAGAGTTAAAAGACATTTTTTTGTACTTTTTTTATTCCTTCCAAAAAATAGACAAAATGATTCTAATTACGAACGCGTTCTAAAATAAGGGCTTACTATGTCGTCTATGGACTCCAAATATAAACGATTTGAATTGTTTCTCCTTTCTTGATAAAACGCTGAGACTTATAAACTTTAAGCAATGAATAAAAAGTTAAGATTCCGGTTTAGCAGTTGTTAATGAGACTCAATTTATTTATTGGTCCGTGATGTATGTTTACAAATCTAGAATCTAAGAGACTGCTCCGTCACATAAACAGAGGTCTAAAATATTGAGCTAATTTTTTACATTATGAATGCGATATGCGATCATAATTTTGGTAACGCTTAGGTTTTCAAAAAGGTTCCCTACTGCGCTGCTACTTAGCTCTATCGGTCCTAAGATTCGTTACAGACACCAGAACTTAGTTCTAAAGCCCGATACACACGCAGTGGACTATTGGATGACAGGGCGCGACTCCATAGCATAGAGGAATAAGCTCTAGAGTTGGCATAGCTGTGCTCACTCCGGTGCCAAAGTACATTGGATTATAAGAATATACACGTTATGTCATCCTACAGCAGTCCACTGCTGGACATAGGCCTCTTCAATTGCTCGCCACTTAACTCGATTCTTGCATCTCTCATTCAGTTGCTGCCAGCCAACCTGCGAAGATCGTCGCTCCATCGAGCCTGAGGGCGTCCCACCTTATGCTTGCCGATTTGCCGCTGTCTCCACTCCAGAACAAGTCTTCCCCAACTGTCATCGGTTCTACGGCTAATATGGCCGGCCCAATGCCACTTCAGCTTACTTATTTGGTGAGCTATGTTTATTAATTTTATTAATTAACACTTACATTTGTTTTTAACAGGTAAGACCCAAGCTAACAAAAGTAGTCATAAATTGCTAATTGTCCAGTCTCAAGTAACGGGTCTGGGTAGAAGCACTAGTTACAAGTGGACAACATACTAAGTTGGAAATCCGCCAAAGAGCAAGAAAATGTGTATGAATATAATACACTCGCGAGCAATGAAGAAGTTCCAGTGACTTAGCACCAAATTACTCCTAAACGGGAAAGGCTAGCTTGATGGCGCCGTCTGCAATATTGAAGTACATTTAACAGCGCATCAGAATATTAACAACTAAAAACGTAAATAATATGTTAAAATTTTAAATTAAATGTTTTAAATAAATGGGGCCATTTGGCAAATAAAACCAAATCTCTAAGTAGGGGTTTTATTAGGTGTAAACGTAGGTTTTGATAACTCAGTACTTGGTGTTTCCTCCATGTGCTCTCAATACAGCTTCTACGCGATTGGGTATGCTGAATACCAGGAATGTTCTCCCACTCTTCGATGAGCGCGTAATTCAATTCACGAAGAGTAATTGGAGGTGGAACTCGTTTTCTCACACGTCTGTCAAGCTCGTCCCAAGCATGCTCAATAGGATTCAAATCGGGGCTTCTTGCTGGCCACTCCATTTTGTGGATTCCTACGTCCTGAAGATACTCATTTACAACTTGAGCAGTGTGGGCCCGTGCATTATCGTCCATGAACACTGCATTGTCGCCCATATTGGCCAAAAACGGACGAGCATGTTCATTGAGAATCTCATTGATGTATCTCACAGCAGTTAGGTTCCCGTTTTCGATTGGAATTTTCTCTCGTAATTGAGAAGGCCAGAGAATTTAATTCAACCCTATACTCGCAGAAATGGGTGTGCTTCCTCATCTAATACTTCCGCCGTTGCTAATCAACAAAAACAAAATCCGAACGGAATACGTCATGCGCATTGTCTTGGAAGAATGGGACAAAGGTATATCAGTTGGGGGTCGCGTGATAAATAACCTTAGATACGCTGATGATACAACCCTTCTTGCACAGTCTAGAGAAGATATGGAAAATCTTCTGATTCGTCTCGAGACTATCAGCCTCAATTTCGGACTAGCCATCAACCGAGACAAGACGAAGATGATGATAGTAAGCCGGGCTGAACAAAGTAGAATTAACGTACAGAGCATAGCTAACTGCAAAGTTGTACAGAACTATATCTACCTCGGCTCTACTATCTCCAATACTGGAGGATGTGGCGACGAGATAACACGACGGTGCGGCATCACCAGGTCGGCAGTGGAATGGCTGGGTAAGATTTGAGGGGACAGGAGGATTACTAAGAAGACGAAGGTCAGATTGATGAAATGCCTGGTCTTTCCGATCTTTCTCTATGGTGCCGAAACCTGGCCCCTTATTCACAAACGCTCGGTTTCGATTTCGATTCGGAAAGTCGTATGTCTATCTCGCTTTCGTAATGCCAAAACAATTTTTGTGTTTTTTTTTTTGTATATGAATGCCCAGATTGAGGCGCTTAGCAGTCATCATGTTGGTTGTCACGTTGACGGTGTCTGCGTCAATAACTTAAGTTACGCGGACGACATGGTGCTGCTAAGCGCTTCAGTCGGGGGTATAAGGAAACTGTTGACCACGTGTGAGCATTACGCAGCAGCACATGGCTTGTTGTATAACGTTCAGAAGAGTCAGTACATTGTTTTTGAGGCGGGTAGCAGGTACCTTCTTGATGTGCCTCCCATACGGCTAAGCGGTGTTCCTCTTGAGCGAGTGGAACAGTTTAAATATCTAGGTCATCTGGTTACCACTGACCTCAAGGACAATGCTGACATTGAAAGGGAACGGAGGGCTCTGTCCGTACGCGCGAATATGATGCCCGCAGGTTTGCACGTTGTACTGCAGACGTAAAGGTGACGCTCTTTAGAGCATTCTGTACCACTTTCTACACGTGCAGGTTGTGGGAAAATTATACGCAAGCGTCGTATAGAGTCCTTCGGGTCCAGTTCCATAATGCGTTCAGGAAACTGATGGGGTTGCCATGGCGTTGTAGTGCATCAGGGATGTTTGCGGCGGCGCGAGTAGACTGCTTTTACACCATTATGCGAAAGCGCGCAGCATCGATGGTAGCTCGAGTCATGGCCAGCCCCAACAGAGTTCTAAAAAAGATTGCTGACAAAGTGGACTGTCCATGTCGTTCGCTGCTGTCAGCTACATGTGTCACCGTATCGTGTTGTTTACTAACACTTAGTTTTAAGCATGTATGTTACTAACCCTAAATGAGCCTCTGCTCGAAATAAAGATATTTGAATTTGAAAACAAGATAGACATATGACTTATCGAATCGAAATCGAAACCGAGTGTTTGTGAATACGGGGGCTGGTCTCTACGAGTGCAGGATCGCCGTAAAGTCGACGCATTGGAGATGTGGTGTTGGAGACGGCTCCTAAAGATTCCGTGGACATCGTTTCGCACCAATGTTTCTATCCTCAAGGAACTTCATATTAAAGACCGGCTTTCGTCTACTGTGCAACTACGAATATTAAAGTTCTCTGGTCACATCACTAGAAATGAGAATTCGATGGAAAGACTGGTGGTTCAGGGCCAGGTGGATGGTAAGAGATTACGCGGCCGATCACCAACTCGCTGGGCTGACCTGATCAAGAAAGCTACTGAGTCCACCATGGTCCAGTGTACTCGCAACGTCTCCAACCGGCAAAAATGAAAGCACATCGCTGAAAAAGCAGTCCTCGGGGAAGTCAACGACCCACAGAACATCTCTCCGTGTACCTCGTCTGCGCAACCACGACAACTCTGACAAGAGTGTTTCGACTAAGAAGAAGAGAGGTCGTCGGTATACTCTTTTCCTCCCATCATGATGGTACAGCATAAATATTGACTCATCAGAGAACATCACTCTGCCCCATTCGTCCTCACCCCATTCTGTATGCTCGCGGGCGTATTGAAATCGGGCAACTTTATGATGCCGTTCCAGTTTTGGCCCTTTTGCTGGCCTGTTAGGCTTCAATCCTCTTTCGGCAAGACGTCTCCTGACTGTCCACTCACTTATTAGCTCCCTTCGAACTTGCAGAAGTTGTTTTTGAACCGCAACTACCGTCTGATGTCGATTTCTTAACATGGCTGCCGCAATGAAAAGATCTTTTCGGACTGTTGTGCACCTTGGCTTGCCAGTACCTGCTCTTCTCCCAGGTTTAATCCAGTCTCCCTAAACCTATCCTAACCTAACTGGATCACTCGTCGGACAGTAGTATGTGTCACGCCCATTATTCTGGCCGTATTTCTTTGGCTGGTCCCCAATTCCACCATAGTGATGATTCTCGTACAATCCTCGGGTGATAGAGGCATAATTTATGGGTACGAGAGCGGTAAGACTTTACAATTTAAGAATTCTTTTACACCGGCGAAAACAAGGATGAAATCAAAAGCAAAACAAAAACGAAACAAATGTATTCCGAAATTTTCAAACCCCAATTTTTTTTATTTCTACTTTTTTATCCATGGCTTCAAAATGACCAGTATTTAATAAGTTTGCAATAAATTTCATTATACTTTTTAATGTTTGAAGCTAGGTTATATGTCTTAGGAGATATTAAGGTGTTTGTAGGCATTTTGTGGTGGAACTTTTTCATTGCTCGGTAGTGTATATCGTCGGCTTATTGCAAGAACTCACTAATGGCAAAAAATCACTAAGTACAGTTATTATAACCGTTAAACTCGTCTCGATTAGCTCTTCAAAGGGCAAAAACTCATTTATTTCTAGCTTTTCAAATTTGGCCGTTATGACCTAGACGTAAAGTCGATAATTACCATTTCGGATTATCTGGTGCTCAGAAACTCGATAAAGTACAATAATAGTTTTTAGTAAATAAAACAAAAACCAAAACGGCACTTTTTTGTAATATAAATATCATTAAAGTAACTTAATAGCTTTTTAAGATACGCGTTACGCACATCGCTTTTGAACAGCATTTAGTCAAAATTCATTAAGTGCACATAATTACTTCTTTAAAATCTAAGATTTATGACAAATAAAATATTATACAATTTTAACGACTTCTGTTATAACGAGTGACGCTCATTGTTTACAGTTTTAGTTCGGTTAAAATTAATTATTGTAGTACTTGGCGATTGTTTGTTTTTCGAGGTTTAAGCAATCTATTTATTTTTGTACAAATTAAATGCAGTTAACTACTTTTGATAGGCTCCAGTTTCACTCTTTTTGACTTTTAACCTTTCCGTCCCGCGCGTACCGAATTCGGTACGCGCGGGCGTTACCGCTGATCCTCGCCGTACCGAATTCGGTACGCCGAGGATCAACGGCGCACCAGCAAACTTAAACGCTAATATAAAAAAAAGTAAATTTCTAAATCGTTCTGTCAAAATTTACCTCTATGGTCAACTAGTAGTCGATTCAAACAAAACCAATCGTTAGTAATACTAAACGGCACAACATTATTAAAAAAAATATAGAAACTCGTCTATGTCGAATGTCAAACGACAATGGCAACCCGTGTTATTATGTTCGGAAAAGTGTTGTTTTTGTGAGATATACGTTGTAAAACTTTGGTATGTAAATGTATAGTATGTTATAAGTGTATAATGCAACTTTTTAGATAGTCATTTGCTTGAAAAAATAACAAAAAATTATGATTTGAGCCAACAAAAAATCCTTTGTTGTGAAGTTTGTTAGTCGAAATTAACAAAAATAATTTGACTCTTTAACCATGTAAAATGGTCTTGGAAACAATAGTAGCAAAGAAAAAATAGTGATAATTCATTATTTCATGTATTCGAGGCATATCTATTCATATTTATTGATATTTCAAGTATTTTCATGCTTTGAACAGCGGAATTCTAAAATGGCCGATTCTAACAAGAAGTTTGAGTTAGGATCTTATAAGAATAATGTATGAAGGACTCCTAAAAAACACTGTCATTAGATTACTTGTATATTTGTGATGTTAGATATAAATTTTCGTGTAAATTGAATGAGTAGTTTTACCAAACAAAAATAAGCAACGAAAACAGACGTATTTACTGCGACCTCTCTCATATATATGGGATATGTATAATTCTCAAGTAGTTCTAAAAGAGTTGTTTATTATTAATAAATGGCCCCGTTCATCACGAACCCGACACTGTTTACCGTTTAAGATTAGAGCTAATATAACTCGAGTTATAAGTGTTTATCTTTACGATATCGGATGACTCACGCGATGGCGTAATCAAGGGGCCCCCGAAGGGCTACACGCGGGGCTTTACTGTTCGCGCGAAAGGATAAAGAGGTTAATGAATTTGTCGTCGGCTGATTGCAAGAATTTATTAAGTGACATAAACAAAACTGAGAAATCAGTTAATTATTTTGATTTCAATGGATGTCCTATAAAATAATATATGTTTATATAAAAAAATAAACATCACTAGAGATTTAAATATAAAATATTTATAAAATCAAACATAATAAGTAGTTAAAAAATTGAAGAATATTTTTTAAAAGCTTAAAAACCAGGTTAATGTCTTCATGTCATTGAAAGTATACACTAAGTATCGATCGGATCGACTTCGACTAAGTGTGAATTATACATTTCTTAAATTAGACTAAGTACTAACGCTAGACTAGTTTCTCAAAGGAACTAACTGGTATTAATCAGTCTTAAAAGTTAACAAAACAGCCTTCTTTATCTTCATAACAAATTCTTAAAAAGAAAACAATCTAGAACTCAAAAAAATCACTTTGGCACATAAATGAGTTAAAATAAAAGTAAACATGGTACTTAATTTACGAGTTATTTTAAACTACTCATCTCCTTCCGAATATACTTCTTCTAGTAAAATATCTCGACCTTCCTTGTCTGTTAGGTTTTGGTACCAGTGATGCAGCTCCGGGGGTCTTATTTTTTCTGAGCACATTTTTGAGAAATCTTTTTTCTTCGCTTTGGTTATAGGAAACTTTTTGTTGCAAGCAGTTTTTAATGCATAAGCGGAATAACCGGCGGAATGTCAACTTGTACTGACTAAAACCCATCCATGTTCCTTCTTAGCCGTTCCAGGGCCACGGTATCTCTTTCGAACAGTCTAGCAGCCCTGCCAGGCATCGGCCCTTCCGGTTTGCTAACATCTCCTTGAGGCGCGCGTGGAACACCAACTCACCGTCCACAGGCACGCGCCTACGGTGGCCGGGGGCCACTGGTTACCCCCCGACGACGCCCAGGGCGTCTCCCGCGGCGGCTGAGACGTGAGGCTCTCTCCCTCTCACGTTCCGCCATCTCCTTCGCTAGCATGACAGCTTCGCAGAAGTAGGCGACGGGTTTCCATTCCCTCTCGCTCCAGGCCAGGGACTGAACCAAGGCCAGACGCGAGAGGTCGCCGCCGCCAATCGCCACTACGAGGACACGGCGGTGGTCAGATCAGGCGGAGCAGAACTCCACGTTGTGCTCCACCGTGTCCTCCGGCTGGTCCTCGCAGTGGTGACACACGGCCGTTTCCTTCCGCCCGATTTGGTGTAGGAACCTCCCGAAACAACCGTGTCCGGTGAGGAACTGCGTCAGGCGGAAGGTGAGGGCGCCGTGGCACCTCTCCAGCCACTCAAAGACTGGACTTATCGCCACTATTGTGTCGTCGCTCTTTCCATGTCTCCATGAGATCCCGCCGGAGGTCTGTCCGCTGAGCGGCAATTTGCCGCGGCAGCGAAGTTTACCCCCGGCGTAATAATTTGTGCAGGCACGCGAGGACTATCGCCTCCAGATCCCATGGCAGTAATCCAGCCAAGAGGCTCGCCGCCTCGCCGGAGATCGTGCGGTACCTCTAAGACTAGCCTTACGCCTACCACCTTCTGGGGCAAGTTCAGGTAGTGGGCGGCTCACCGCTTCAAAGAACGCGCCCACACTGGGGCCCCGTAAAGGGCCATGGACCGCACGACCGCCGCGTAGAGCCTTCGCCAGGAGGTGTTTGGACCCCCCAGGTTGGGCAAGAGCCGCTTGAACGCAGCCCCGGTCCGTTCCAGTTTGGGGGCCAAACTACCGCCCTCCTACCGTCAGTATGGATCCCGACGGTGGCGCATTCCAAGGCCCATGAAAGCACATGGCCTCGGACTTGCGCAATGCCACCTCGAGACCCAGTTGCCGGATTGTCTCCACGACTATCGCAACCCCGCGTGTCATAAGTTCGGCCGCTGCCTCGTTCGGCCTCCCTTGTGCCAGCACCAGCGTGTCGTCAGCGTAGCAAACTAAGGTTTTCGCTTTCGCAGATTTATAGTTTGGGTGGCTGTTTCAGTTGCTCCCATTTGACAAATCCAGTTCTTTAGTCTGAACTATAGTCATATCGATATTGAACGATGTTAGGCTTCTTTTTTTTCAAACCTAAAACTTTTAACTTTTAGCCACTGTAGGTACTCTTTCTCCATCAGGCCCAAGAGATCTATTCAACCTAAAATTATTTCATAGATCTTTTAGATCTATCTATTTCATTTATTGAGTTAAGTGCCATGGTTACTTTTATTTTTACTGATTTATATGCCGAAGTGATTTTTTTGAGTTCTAGATTGTTGACGTTTTAAGAATTTGTTATGAAGTTAGAGAAGACTGTTTCACTAACTTTTAGGACTGATTAATACCAGTTGGTTCCTTTGAGAAACTAGTCTAGTGTTAGTACTTAGCCTTATTTAAGAAATGTTTAATTCACACTTAGTGTAAACTTTCAATGATAAGAAGTCACTAACTTGGTTTTTAAGCTTTTAAAAAAATATCTCTCAATATTTTTAACTGCTTATGTTTGATTTTATTAATAAATTTATTTAACTCTCTAGTGGTGTTTATTTTTTTTATAAACATATAAAATATAAGATTTTATAAGACATCCAATGAAATCAAAAGTAATTAATTGATTTCTCAAAGTTTTGTTTATGTCACTTAATGAGTTCTTGCAATAAGCCGACGATATATATGACGACTAGATTGGTTTAGTTTGGGATTAGCTGTTAACGTAATTTAACTCTGTTGGCACCTACACCGTAGATAAATAGCCTAATTTAGTCTACCTTTTCAGTAGTACTAGCTAAGCTGAGTAGAAGTTATATTATGGGTCTAATCTGAAAAAGACTGAATCTCGTTTGTGCGATGGCAACACTGTTGGATGGAATTATTGTCAATATAGTAATTGATAAATCCATAGTTTGACAACAGAATTAGTAACCATTGAATGATTATTTCGTGAGTAAAATAATTTTATTCACGCAAATACCGACAGTTAAAAAAAAAACAGACACAATTATTGTGTCTGTGTTTTTTTTGGCAAGATAGGATTGGTTTCGGGTAACGTGATGAATGATGAATCTACTTTACTAAGAAAATACTCTAAACCGTTTGGTGTAGTATTCTACTTTTTGCTCTGAACTAGAAAATATTCTACCATTTTACTTTTTTTGCGAATAGCATTGTTGTCTGTGGTTTTTAGGCACGGGGAGAGTGCCGTCGGGTGATAATCAAGAATATTGTCGACAGACTTTCTTTAACGGTTTTAAATTGTTTGAAAATATTTTTTTATAACAAATAAATGAAGCGAGCGTTTTGTGAAAACTATTGGATCTATGGTACATTTTTGTTTGTTACTTTTTAGTAAACGGATCCGAACGTATGTAAGGTACTACATGAGTGGTTGTGTGTTCTGTGACAGAACACACAACCACTGAGACAATGAGAACCACAGAGTAGCTTGGACAGAACTTCTGTCCAAGCTACTCTGTGGTTCTCATTGTCACGATAAATGTCAAGTACACGTTTTGAATTGAGGTTATGTTGTTGTGGAATATAATATTGACCACACGACTTTTTAGCAAAAAAACACTATTAGTTCAAAATGAGTGACTTTGTATTAAATGACACCGATTCCGAAGTTGATTCAGATGAAGAAGTAAGTACTTTCAAGGAATTACTTATGTTGATTCTGGTAAACGAATTAACTAACAATTTCTGTAAATCTCTTCATTTCTGTGTTGCAGTTGCAAGAAGCGTTCGCTAAAGGTTTGCTAAAGCCTGGCCTTAATGAAGAAATAGAAAGGGTACAGAAGAATTATGTAAATAACATAGCTGATTTGAAAGTGAAGCTGAAGGATATTCAGCTAAAACTACCATGGATCGAGACTTTAGATCTAGTGACTGCTGTTGCACCAATGGCTCCTGACGTAGCCATGCAGATGCAGGAGACAGCACAGAGAAGAAAGTATGTAAACACCATTTTTGTATGAAAATTTACAGGTTTGCTAAATATTTCATAATATTGCACTTTACATGCTACTCGTTTGGTTTATGTTACTGTACAAGTTGAGCTGTATGTGAACATTCAAGACTTCCACAAGTTACATCTCTTGTGTTGTCACTCACACATACATCTGTCTGCCAGAATGAATATTAGGTTAATTGGGCGTTAAAATAATAAAAAATAGAATACTTTGAGGATATTTAAAAATAACTAGTGAAGTGATAAAGGGACAGTAAAGGTGTGGCGCAATAAAATATCGGGGCCTGTTTTAACTGCTATGCCCTATAAGGCCCAAATAGTGGACTAATTGCTTTCCTAGACTCCTTCCATATGGAAGTCAACCAAAACCATCATTTTCACATTCACAGAACATATATCATTTCATAACAGTAGTAATGTATACATGTAAACCTGTAACATCATTGTCTAGTGCTGTTCAAAAATACCCACCCAACTTTCTAAACCAAACTTTTTATTTTACAGGAATCTAAAAGAGAACAGCAAAGGACAACAGAACTATGACCCAACTCAAGACCCGGTCCTCAATGAATTCAAAAGAGAAAACCTCTTACATAGACAGGCACAGGCTGCTGTCATTGAGGGTATCAAGAAGTTGAAGGACCTTGGAATACCTACAAGAAGGTATGGCAGTTCATCTGGTATTTCTTTTCCTGGTTGCTAGCTAGGGCTAGCAATTAATGCAGTGGCACATCTCAGAGGGCCAGCGTCACACCTGTGCTACTTCTTTGCATGATTAGTGGTTAATGTGCTGTCTGAGTATATATGCTGCCCATGGGCGTTGGACATAGAATTGGCTTTACATGGCGTTGAGAAATATCTCTCAGGCATGTTGGTTTCCTTAAAGTGATAATAGCAGGTGATAATTAAACAATATTCTCATGAATACAAAACATCAGAGTTATGTGCGTGGGTTCGAACTCAAAACCTTTGACTTGGCATTCCGATGGTCACACCACTAAGCTATTAGTGCTAATCTATTATACCTGTGCTGTTGGCTATTGAAAGGTGGTGTTACACGGAACAGATTTGTAAAGGTCAGATAGTCAGTTGTTTCCTGTAAAATTCCAGCATTCAGCTGCATTCAATAGGCTGGAAGTCTAAGGGGGCAACTCTTGACCTTAAACCTAGATGTGTCTCTTTTGTAAAGATCTTGTGATTTTGTTATATAATTATGTTACCGGCCAGACCCAATTTCAGGCCAAACTAGTTTGTCCTAGGCCAAACCAGTTTACTGGTTTATCGTGTGAGGCTATACTGACCCAAAAAAACATTTACAATGTGCCTAACTTGGATGTGGCACCACTCGCTACGCTTGCTAGGCTCGCGCATTTGTGGTTACAGTTCGAACCTAACCTAACCCATTTAGAGTTCTAGTTTGGCCTAGGACAAACTAGTTTAGCCGGAAATCGGGTTTGGCCAGTAACATATATAAGGAGTTGTAATCTTTTTTTTTTAAGTTTGCCCCACATTAGGAATTTTTCCTGTATTGTTGGAGCGTTTACAAACATTTAAACTCACATTCACAAACAGCCAGACCTGGAACAACTATCTGTAAGCCAAACAAATATTTGTTCCGTGAGGGAATCAAACCCACGATATGTTGCATAGCAGTCAATCACTCAGCCACTGCACCAAACGTGCCGTCATGAAAGTATATTCAGAAAAACTGATTTCGACATCCTCATTTCAGTCTTGGAACCTAAATATTTTTTCAAAAACTGTTTATAATCATTTTTTGTCGGATTAATAACATAAAATATGAGAGACAAAAATGTGAAAAAGAAAAAAAAAATCTATCTCTAGAAATGAAAAAGTTATGTGACTTTATAGTTGCGCTTGCTATGAGGTAAAGGTAACATCAAGAGTAATAAGATAAAGTGATGGACATCACCTTACCTACGAACTTTCCTATGGACCTTATTACTCTTAAGGTTTGGCTAACCAAACAAACCAAAGAAAAAGTACATAAGTAGGTTCGGGTAGGTAGTTAAACTCCTTTTATTTCAGCACTAACAAAACACATATTTAAAGAAAACACATTCAATACTGTGTATATGTTATCAACAACACTTGTAACGGGATATTTACCATGTTTATTATTTGTTATGAGTTCCCGATTTTTCGGCGCTGTTGCAAACGCCATGATCACGGATAAACTGAAGTTATTGCGGGTGGATGTTTATAAGCAGACAAAACGGTCTACCCTCTTTCTTGTTCGTTTTTTGCGCGCCGTACCACTACCACTGTCACTCACAACTCGATTCTGTTCCCGACACACGAAACTCACTGTGTCCACTCGCGAACTTTTTACGGCACTCTTTCGGTTTTTACACAGTTTAACCACTGGCTAAAGTTCGCGAGTGGACACACACACAAGAAAGAGGGTAGACCGTTTTGTCTGCTTATAATCTATTTCTTAGCAATTTATTGTTGAATTTCAAAAAAACAATTCACCGATTCTGTAGTTTTCATCTACATTTCAATTCCATTTAGTTAGTCTTATCAACATGATGAAACTTATCCATTGCTTACTGCAGTCCTTGACATATTTCTTTCTTTCTTCCAGGCCCGATGACTACTTTGCAGAGATGGCAAAGTCAGATGATCACATGCAAAAGGTCCGCAAGAACCTGATGGCGAAACAGGCAGCACAGGCTCGCACAGAGAAAGTTAGACAGCTCCGAGATCAGAAGAAGATTGCTAAGAGAGTTCAGGTAAAGTTTGAACCTTACACAATGGTGTATTCTTGTTTATTTCACTGATGGCTATTGCCTATGGGGCTTCCTAGGGGATATAAAATACCAACTATTTATACTTTAATCAAGTTCTCAAAACTTAAGAGACAGTTGCGTTGGGGAGGAGTTTTGCCATTTCATCTCTTCAGCTATAATGGTGAAGGGCGGGTGTTTTGGAGAACTGTCTTTTGTAATTTTGACATTCAAGAAAGGCTGATTCTCAGCATCATCATGATAATAAGAAAGAAAGCGAGAAAGATGTTAAAGAATGATAGTTTAATGTGATGTTCGACAAGGAAGAATGGAAGAATATCGTTCTTTGTGCACTCAAACAACATGGGAGAAGCATCATTTTAAAAGAAAATAATCTTCCAATCAGCTAGTAATATCTTCTAAAGTTCATAGATTTGTATCATGCATCGTCACTACAGTCTGAAGCCGATAACAATCACGTCCATACATAATCAAATACTAAAATAGATTTGATGTGGTTACAAACTCTTATTATTTATGGTTACAAATTGTGCAATGTATAATCAAAGTATGATAAAAACTGAATGCATGCTAACTTTATATAATGGACATTATTTGAATGCATTATGTATTAAAATCAGTTATATGACGTCGATGCTTCATTTGCAGTATGAAGAGAGAGAAAGTTTTTGAATCACAGTTCCAAAAATGGGTATTGAACTGATTGCACTTTCATTGGCATATTTATTGGTACTATTTTATGTAAGAGTGATGTGTTTTTTTTTTGCAATATTTATTGGAAAAAGACAGTTGGAAAGGGCAATTTTTGAGACAGCAGCAATTTTACAAATCATTGTAATCTTGCAATGTTTGGAAGGTTTCACTATTTTTTTATTTCGTACTTTCTTAGGCCCGCGAGTTCGTCATCGTGTAGTTCAGTAATTGACCCATGGCATTTTAATACCGGGATAAAAAGTACCCATCTTATGTGTCACCTAGTATATTAGATTTTGCGTGAACGAGTAACAAACATCCGTACATCCTCCTGAACTTTCGCATTTATAATATAACTAGCTCCCGCGCAACTTCGTCTGCGTCACATTTTCCCCGTTTTCGCAACATTTTTCATTGATGCTCCGCTCCTATTGGTCGTAGCGTGATGATAATAGCCTATGTTACTTCTAATACCTCCAAGAATATGTGTACAAAGTTTCATGATGATCGGTTGAGTAGTTTTCGCGTGAAAGCGTAACAAACTTACATTCACATTTATAATAGTACTAGCTGTCCCGTGCAACTTCGTCTGCGTCACATTTTCCCCGTTTTCGCAACATTTTTCATTGATGCTCCGCTCCTATTGGTCGTAGCGTGATGATAATAGCCTATGTCCTTCCCCAGGTTAAAATCTATCTTCTTGCCAAATTTCATTAGAATCCGATCAGCCGTTTAGTCGTGAAAAGGTAACAAACAAACAAACAAACAAACAGAGTGACTTTCGCATTTATAATATTAGTATGGATTAGTATGGATATATGACTAGCTGCCCGCGACTTCGCTCGCGTGGAAATATTTTTGATGGATTTTAGGGGTATGAAAAATTTATGTTGGCTGATTCTCAGACTAACCCGATATGCACACAAAATTTCATACAAATCGGTTCAGCCGTTTCGGAGGAGTTTGGTAACAAACACCCCGACACGAGAATTTTATGTATTAGATACTTATTTCTTAGACCATTAATTAAATGCTAATCATTTTTTTAATTTCCAGACGGACGCAAGAGTAAAACAAGCGGCAGACAAGAAAGAAATGTTGGAACAATTAAAACGTGTAAGAAAAGGAAAATCATCTGACTTAGGATTCCTAGATGACAATAAAGGCAGTAACAACAAAGGCAAGGATGGCAAAGGACCACAGAATAAAGTCAATAAAAGACGACAGGCGAAAGATAAGAAATTCGGTTTTGGCGGCAAAAAGAAAGGCGGGAAACTAAACACGAGGGAGTCTTCAAACAATTTCGATGGTTTTAATGGCGCTGCGCCACAGAAAAGGCAGGGCAATTTCAAAACGAAATCTTTCCAGGTCAATAGCAAGAAGAATGCTAGGCCCGGAAAACCTCAAAGACCTGGAAAATCTAAAAGGAAGAATAATAAGAGATAAGAAATAATTTAGTTTAGTGTTCTATAATAAATATTTTGCTTTTAATAAGAATGGTTGTTTTATTCAAATTCCTGCGAATATGTGCTAGATAACAACAAGGGTATACCAAAAGCGATATACCGACAACACACATATGCTAGGTACCTACATATAGTAGCTATAACAGACGATGGTATTTTTTTTTAAATTCTTTATTCGTTTATAGAGGGTTTGATCAGCATGACCATGCCACCCTCATAGGGGCATTCCACATCTATCTCCGCTTAATACCTACGTTTACAATTTTGTATAGTTTTTTGGCTGTCCTGGACAAAGGGGCAGCCAAAATACTGTTATATATGCCAACATCAAAAGATCTAAGACAATTTTCTAAGAAAAAGTTACTCCTCTCAGCCTCGTTCCGGACACATTCCGCTAGAATATGGGTGGTATCCTCTACCTTATCACATTCTGTACAGTTGGGAGACTCACACTTTCTCATTAAAAAGGCAAAGTTATTCAACGGGACATGTCCCGAACGCAGTCTAAAAGCAGTAACAATGTCTCCTCGTTGCATATCTGTACCCACAAACCAAGGAAGGCGGGAAAGGCTGTGTTGAATAGTTCTATACCAAATTCCCTTATATAGCGACCTCTCGTCAAAGTATTCTTTCCATAATTTTATACATTGCTCTCGAACTTGAAACAAGAGGTCACTAAATAAGGGAAAACAGTCTACAGATATTCCTTGATGGTATATTTTGCGACAGGACTCTCCATTTTATGAGATCTAATACATTGGCTGGACTCTGGACATAATAGAAGAGGTTTTCTGTATGTCTAAACAAAGGGCGGTACTTTCATACAAGCCTAAAAGCTTTTGATTTGCTTTTAAAACCTACTTCTCTTCATGACATTGTTTTCTGAACAGTCTGTTTGCCTTATGAGCTTCTTGTTGCTTATGAGATAGAATCGTCACTATATTGTTTCCGTCCTTGACGCTTTGGTCAGACCACAGAACGCCTTCGTTGACCATGACGAGTAGATAGATCCTTGTCTAGTGTCTACTTATTTAACAGTAGCTTCTACCCGCGACTTCGTCCACGTCGAAAAGACATCCTGTAGTACTTGTTGATAGTGTAACATATCAAATGATTATTTCTGGAGATTTACTCCTACATCCAAACGAGGCAGTTTCGATGTAGGAGGGTTTTTTTTAATAATAATAGTACTGATACGACGACGAATGACGGATACTGTTAGCCTGAGTCATCCCACTGCTGGGCAAAGGCCTCGCCATGATTTCCAACTGTTTTGATCTAGCACCAATCTGGACCACCGGTCTCTGGTCTTGTTCAGCTCGTCCCGCGATTATAATATTAGTATAGATGTTATCTTTAAGGACATACGGAATCGTAAACGTAACACAATAAAACACAACATAGCTGATATAATATAAAACATTTAATATTGTTCTTGTTCTACCACTTGCGTCCCTTGCCCTTCTTCTTCTGCTGCTGTTTGCGCGACCAAGCGCTGTCGGCTTGCTTGTCGACGCGCGGGGACTTGGCGGCAGACGCGGCAGCCGTAGGGGTTGGTTGCTGCTTGCTCATGTCGCTGGAGGGATGGAGAAAAGATATTAGTACAGCGGCAAAGAAAATAGAGGAGACCTTGATATTAACCTTTAAAATTTTCACCGCCACAGACTTCAATAGAAGTTCCAGATTTTCGTGCTACGCCAAGAATTTATTCGTGACTTTTCAAAGTATGAGTTCAGAAAATCGGTATTTTTACTTTCATGTTACTTGTAACAAAACTATCAGCGGTCGTTGACCCGGTAAATCATCGGACTTTTTTGCTATCACATTTTGATATGTTCCCAACATACACCAAGTGTAGTTTCGCTAGCTAATCTTTGACCTTGTCTACAAGAAGGGCACAGCTCTAATTAATTGTTGTATTTGTTGTTTGAGATCATTATGGCGCAATAGTTTTGGTCATTCACCCAAAGTTCTATGAAAATCGGGCTAGCCGCCAAGTGTAAACGACCGATGTCGAATCGCTCGTCTCAGACCACTCGGTTAGGAACCAATGACCTCATCTTGTTTTCTATACATAAGTTTATTTGAATTATAAACGTTTTTATAATTTTTCATTAGTGAGTACGCCCATCTATAAATCTACAAAAGTTTTTTGCAAAAATGATTTAGATACAACTAACTCAATACAGCAGTTTTCTTTGTTATTTTTTATGCCCTGGCAATTGGCTCCTAAACTGGCCATCAAAAGTGCAATTTTTGTCACTTTCCTAATTATCACTTATCTAAGGCACTTGTGTCACTGCCGACGAGGAAGCGATAATCTATCGATTAATTTTCAAGCTTAAGAAACTTACAATAGAATATCTATTCATCATCATCATCATTTCAGCCGAAAGACGTCCACTGCTGGACATAGACCTCCCCTAAGTGTCGCCACATTGATCGGTCCCGTGCGCCTCGCATCCAGCGGATCCCCGCAACCTTCACCAGGTCATCGGTCCACCTAGTGGGAGGCCTTACAACGCATCGTCTTCCGGTTCGCGGTCGCCATTCCAGAACTTTTCGGCCGCATTGGCCATCCGTTCTGCGACCAATGTGCCCTGCCCACTGCCACTTAAGTTTGGCAATTCTTCGGGCTACGTCGGTAACCTTGGTTCTGTTGCGGATGTCTTCATTTCTGATTTGATCACGCAAGGAAAGCCGAGCATAGCCCTCTCCATTGCCCTTTGGGTGAATTTAAACCTCCTGATGAGGCCCATTGTGAGCGAATATCTATTGCAAGTTAGGAACTACTGGTCCCATGTCAGTAAAAGAAGACAGAGATATTAATAGTTGGACGCTGACTGTTTTGTTGGCGACAACTGTCTCAGACAAAACGACTCGTTTGTATTTGCTGGCTCTACACGCTTCTCGCTGTTCGTCAGCGGTGAGACAGGAACCTTAGTTATTATGTTGTAAACTTACTATTGATCAGTAGCAGTCGTGGACATGCCCTGACTGCCCTTAATGACGTCACGACGTACACCGCGACGTTTCCGGTACGCGGTACGCTCGTACTTCGGTAACCATCTGTTGATAATAAAACAGTTGAATTAGATATGTGTAGCAGTTTATTTCTGGTTGAAAATTGAACTTAACAGCATATTTACAATTATGACTTGAATTTGTATATCAGCTATTCTTTATTGGTTAAAGCATCATGTAGATTGAAGAGATAGGCCTTTTGCTTCGTACAGGACCTGTTTAACTTGTATTTTTTTTGAAGTGATAACTTCTTTTGGGAGGGTAAATCGCTTCGTAACGTAACGCGTTACGGCGCCACTCTGTCTGCCTTCCCTTTCTCTCACGCATACGGCAGCAGGCTTTAGTTTAAGTTATCACTTCTGTCGAGCGTCCCGAGACGCACACGTTTTTTTTTCTTATGTTTACTTTTCCATATAATTTTCTTTTTCTTGTTAGCATTAACCAATTTTTTGACCCAGTAAAAGTATTTAGAAGTGTGAGACTTATAAATACTTTTACTTTATTTGTTTTCTCTATTAGGTTTTTTGATCTAAAATAGCCCAGATCGCTTCCGTTTCCTGTTCCTTTACAACCAGTATATTTTCTCAGAAAATGATAATATAATTAGACTGTCTGTTGATCACTTGATAAGGGGTGCTTACACATTTGTTCGGTTGGCATGAATCGGCACCTCAGGTCAGGGACCGGACAACCCCGCTTAAGAGTTAAGCCTTTGGACAGGGTAACCCGTACATGTGGTAACTCATATCGCAGTGTTACCTTTTGTTCGAGTTACATCTTCGAAACCCACCGAAATGGTTAACACCTTTATTAAAGTAACCACGTGAAGGGGTTAACCCCTTCAATGACTTAAGCCTTTGAAGAGGTTACCTTCTCGAAAAACTTTTTTTTCGTGTTACCCTGGGTTACCTAATAAACTTGAGCTGTATGTAGGTGAGGATACTTGCAGCCGTGCGGCGCCTCATTGCCTTACTATTTTTATTTTGTTAAAAATTTAACTATAAGGTCATACAGACAATAGTTATTTTTGCATGTTTACAAGTCGCTCGGCAATTCGGTACACGGAAGATTGGCGGACCGCCGGGAGCGGTACGATGCGTGCGGTCGTGGTTATGCAATTTTCAAACTAATATCGATTGTAAACAGTGCATATTACAATGTCTTGAGTTGGAATGGCTTACCCTGTTACAGTGTTACAGGGTGTTGAAAGGGTAACCCGTTCGTAACGGGTTAACTACACCCGTTCGAAGGTGTAACATGTACCACAGGGTTTATTTTTGAAACGCTTAAAAAAACCCCTTCAAAAACCCTTTCAACGAATATCCGGCCGGTCCCTGCCTCAGGTGAACGTCAAAATAGAATATACCATGACTGGTAATTAGTGACCGATACTTAAACACGTCATTATACGCATGATAACAAACAACTTTCCCACAGAAACTTTTTTTTTTTAAACTCAGTCACGTCCCCAAAGATCGGGGGGAAATCTTCAAAAAGGTTTTTGAAGATTTCCCCCCGATAGTAAAAAAATAAAAAGGTATTGTGAAGGTATATATATTACCTCTCTGGATCCGGAGGTTTGGAGAGGTCAGCGTTGGGAGGCAGCTTGGTCTTGCGCTTCCGCTTCTGTTTCTTCTTGCCGAGGAGTTCCGAACCAGGAGTTCTGTGAATATTAAGAAAAGACATATTAATTATATTAAAATTGAGGTAAAATAAAGTCGAGATTGCTCCGGCAAATTACGAATCGAATATCGTAAATAAAAAAGAATATTATGCGTATTAATAAAAAATATAGTAATAGTTACCCAGGCGATTGTTCCTGTTTGCTTTGTACGGTCTTTTTCACAACCTTTGCTCCCATCATCCACTTAGATGATTCTAGAGCATCTATGTCGATCTTGGTCTGAAATGAATAAATAAAAATTTAATAGATGGGAGTTTTATGAATATAAATAACAAAATATATAATGGTTTCATATGGCACTTGAAAGTAAAAATAATAAAAGCTCCAACAGTAGGGTAGGTAGGTACGGTAGGGTAGCGCGTAGATAGGAACAGGACGCGGGTACAGCTAGTATGTTAAAAAAACCCTGTCCGATCCGACAGGGGCATTTAAGCATACTAATGATAATACCAAATAAAATTTGGTAATTTCACATTACCAAATAAAATTTGGTAATGTGAAATTGAACATATTTATTGCTTATATAACCCTTGCTCAAGTTCTCTAAAATATAACTAACTTTCAAAACGTGACAACACCATGTTCCCGTCATAGTTTGTTTATGACGTCACTATCCGAGAAGTGACCGGAGTGTCGCGCTCCTGAGTTGCCATGAATTTTTCTTCATTTAATTTAATTTTCATCGGGGTATTTTTTTTACTTATTTTGTAAGAAAGATAACATAAATATAATCTTATTTCGAGACCTAATAATACCCTCATGACTCGGACAGGTTTTTTAAACATATTATTCATAGTTTATAATTTTTTTATTCTTTAAAAAGTGGTTTTAGTTACCTCTAGTTGATGCAGCGGCGGCAGGCTCTCGGCGAGCTGTCGCGCCCGCTGCGGGTCGTGCTGCGCCAGCGCCTTGACGAGGCGCGCGCGGCTCCTGGTGTCGGCCGGCGCGGCGCGCGCCACGCCCTCGTGCGCGCGCGCCGCCTCCGCCGCCGCGCCGGCGCGCGCGTGCACGCTGGCGGCCGCGCGCCACACGCTGATTAGAGACGCAAAGCGCTGCCGAGAAAAAGATTTTTTTTATTAGAAAGAAATTATTAAAAAAAGGCGCTCGATATTTATAATATTGCAGTTAGTATCTCAATGAGACAGGCGTTGCCAAAATTGATACAGTTACATTAAAATTGACTCAATCAACCGCGTCTGGTACCACTTTAACCTTAAACTGGCCTAGCTTAGTGCATAATTTCTATCGATACTAATATTATAAAGCTTAAGAGTTTGTTTGTCTGTTTGATTGAACGCCCTTATCTCGGGAACTGGTTCGAATCAAAAAATCTTTTAGTGTTGGATAGCCCATCTATTGAGCAAGGCTATAGGCTATATGACACAACACTAAGACCAATAGAAGCAGAGCATCAATAAAAACTGCTGTAACAACAGGAAAAATATGACGCAGACGAAATTGCACGAGTCAGGTAATTATTAATATTACGGTTTGTAATTAAATGAGATTCACACAATCAAAGATAAGCTCATCATTATAAGTCTACAGCAGTCCACTGCTGGACATAAGCCTCTTCAATCGCCCGCCACTTAAATCGATTTTCGGCAACTCTCATCCAGCTGCTACTAGCCACCCTGCTAAGATCGTGACTCCATCGAACCTGAAAGCGTTTGCCGATTCGCGGTCTCTACTCAAGAACACGTCTACCCCAACGGTCATCGGTTCTACGGCTTATGGCAGGCCCATTGCCACTTCAGCTTACTAATTCTGTGAGCTATGTCGACTACTCTGGTTCTCTGTCAGATCACCTCGTTCCGGATGCGATCCCTCTGAGAACATAGCCCACTCCATGGCTCGCTGCGCGACCTTGAGTTTATGGACCAACCGTATCGTGAGTGTCCACGTTTCGGCCCCGTAAGTCATTACAAGCAGGACGCACTAATTGAAGACCTTAGTCTTTAAGCTCTGTGGAATACGCGACAAGAAGACCTGACGAAGCTTCCCAAATGCTGCCCAACCCAGCTGAATTCTTCTATTAGCCTCCCTCTCAAAGTTGTCCTTACCGAGTTTGCCCGAGATAAACATATTCTCGAACAACCCTGATAGGACCGCCATTGACAACAATGTCCTGGGGTGACGTGTTCGTTGAACATAACCTGCGTTTTGTCCAACTTCACCCTGAGACCAATGCGTATTGAAGAATCAACTAGGCTGGCCAGCATCTGCTGCAAGTCGTGCAGCGATTCAGCCAGTATGATAATGCAAATCTCAAGTGTGAGATGTACTCGCCGTTGATGTTAATACCACGTCCTTCCCATTTCTGCTTCTTAAACAGATCCTACAGTGCGTTGGTGAACAATGTCGGGGAGATTACGTCCCCTTGCCTTAACCCCCGACGCAATGGGATACCCTCATTTAGATGGCCCGATTCAAGGGTTATTGTGTCCACCCCCTCTCTTCGGACTTCGCTAAACCCAAGAATGTGCCACCTTACGTTTCCTAGTTCTTCCTCAAGCTGCACGACATTTTCGTCGAGCCGCAACGTGCGTCCATTATACGTCGCCAAGGTCAGTTGGTTTAGGCGGGCATTAGTAACCCGGGGATTCTTTGCACCCCCTACCTTGCCGTTACCGTAACCGCCGCCAAGATCAAGAATAGCAAGGCCGCCAGGAACTGGTGGCCGTGGTTAATCTTGATACAATTACATTACAATTGACTCAGTCAAACTTACATGTCTGGTAACGCTTTGATCTTCAATTGGTCTAGATTAGTGCAGAATTTAAATAAAATAATAAGTTTACTTATACTGCCTTATTACCATTGACGTATCCTATCGGCAATTTGCTGAACTGAGTCTATTTGACACAGCCGTGAGACACAGTTTTATATTTTTTTCTGTTTAAAAATAATTAAATTAATAAGAAAAAAAGAACAGTTTTGATATTATTTGTGGAATATAAGAATATTAGACTGTATTATAATAGGTTAATGTTTTTTTTTTTAATTTTATTTTTGGTTGTGTGCACTTGTGGCATGTGCTAAATAAAGGGAAAAGTTCATCCTGTATATCTCGGCTCCGATGCACTTTGGAAATAATTATTCATGGAAAAAAATGAATGTCTTATTGTGTTCTTACTAATGAAATATATTTCATTAGTGGCCGCAGACTTAAAAAATCATGCCACTTTTACCCAAACCCCTTTGTTTTCTTTCTTTTTATCGTATGCAGAACGACAAAACTTCCGCAATCAAAACTCGACAAAACAAAAGTGTACAGCTCACTTTCGTTGTGTATCTTCTCCAAAATAAAGTTATTAGTCATACCTCATCGTTGTTATAATGTTCATAGACGTCTGTGAACAGCTGCGATGCCCTCTCGATCTCGTTGTCGGCACACAACAGCGTGCACAGCACACCGATCACTCCCGGACGGTACTTGAACTCGCTCTCTTCTAGGAGTTTCACTGCGCCCTTGCGGTCTCCCTGTCACATTCAACGAAACAAGTTAGAATAGATTTTAGATTATAAGCTTTATGAAAACACACACACAACTTATATCATTATTATATTATTGTTGAAGTTCCAATATCCAGGCTGTTTTGTTATCCCTTACCTGCGCCAACAAGACCTGCACAGCGGCCAGCGCGAGGTCCCCTCCTTGCTTCAGTAGGAGCGCGACGGCCGGCTGTCGCTTGCCGTCCTTCATCAGAGAGGAAGCCTCCACCAGCGCCGCGCGACGCTCTCCGTTGAACTCGCGGACTAACTTCACGCAGCATTGCTTGCAGAAATCGGGCTGGAATTAAAGTTACGATTTTAAGTTTATCATCATCATTTCAGCCGAAAGACGTCCATTGCTGAACATAGGCCTCCCCCAAGTGTCACCACATTGACATAACATGGGGGGTTTTGCCATAATCGCCACGCTTGGCAGCCGTGTTGGCGATTGCAGTACGGTTGTTACAAAAGCACAGAGAACGCTGCTGCCCATTCTCTGGCAAGTCCCTTAGTCGCCTCTTACGACACCCACAGGAAGATATGGGATGGTGCTATTCATTACGTCCGACACCAAACAGAAGATTTTAAGTTGGCTATCTGTTATCCGTGCCTCGTAAAGCACGTTAAACCATTGGTCCCGACTGTCATTTATAAACCTTTGACAGTATAGGTAATCAGTGGCCCGAAAGTCTGACATCCAGTCTTACCAAGGAAGGGTTTTCGTATTACTCAGTAATAACTGGGTTGTGACGGTCAGATAGGCAGCGGCTCCATGTAAAAGACTAGTAATCAGCTGCAGCCTGTCAGACTGGAAGCCGACCCCAAAATAGTTAGGTAAAAGGCTAGGCAGATGATGATCTGTTATCTAGAAATATATGTTTTGCTTTTGTTATATTACTAAATAATTTAAGCTTTTATAATAAAGTCGGAAATTATAAAATATTATTTATATATTTCACTTTTCCCGTACTTACTATAACACAAATTTCAGGCAATCTGTACAGTTGTTATTTTAGTTTCTACTCATCAGATTAGCTAGTTTAATATACCAGTTACACATACTTAAAATAGTTACATTTCATACAAACTTTCAAGTCCATATTTTCCCAAAATAACTGAACCGATTTTAATGAAACTTAATACGCATAAGCAGGATACATAGGTCTAAAAAGTTACTAGAGAACTTTTTGTATGAAATGCCGTAAGGCGTAAAGTCGTAAACGCTCTTAAAAAAATATAATTGGAAATTTCTGTTTCTATAGATAATTTATAATCGGTCTAATTTAGCTGTAACACTGTAACTTTTCCCACATACCTGGTTAGAATAGATAGCCAGTATAGCTTGGTTGTAGGTAATGGCGGCACGCTGGCGCGAGTTCAGTTTGTGCTCAAGTCCGTCAGCCGTCGCCGCCTTCATGCGCTTGCGGGAGTCGAACACGTTGGTGTCCCTGGGAAATGAGAAAAAAGGTTTTGTTAATATTTATGTGTTTCGACTGCTAGGATATTGAGGATTCGATGTTATTGACAAGATATAGTATGGTGTTCTTATTGATTTGATTCATCATCAGCATCGTTCTCCTGCACTTCCCGATTGTCCAAAGTTATCTGGAGTCGGCGCAGCATTTCTACTTCCATAGTTCTCTATAACTCCTTCCTATTGGCTACCGTATTTGTCGTTGACTGGGATATATTGGTGTAATTGCTATGTTGTGGCATTCCAGTGAGAGGATAAACCAATAACACTTATTTACTTCTGCAAATATAATAAAAACCGGCCAAGTGCGAGTCGGACTCGCGCACGAAGGGTTCCGTACCATTATTTATAACAACGAGCAAAAAAAACACTTTTTTGTATGGGAGAGGGAGACCCCCTAAAATATTTATTTTATTCTGTTTTTAGTATTTGTTGTTATAGCGACAACAGAAATACATAATCAAAAATACAAAATTTCAACCGGCTAACTATCACTGTTTATGAGATACAGCATGGTGACAGAGGGACGGACGGACAGCGAAGTCTCAGTAATAGGGTCTTGTTTGACCCCACCTACCCTAGGGTACGGAACCCTAAAAACTACATAGATTTCTTATTATGAAATCAATCTCTGAACTCTGCTCCCTGTTTCTTATATTATATGGTTTCCTGCAGTCTCTTTTTAGTTTATTCTTCCGGTTTGTAGAGTCCGAAAGAGTATAGTGTTATAGTTAGCCTGCAAGATCCGACTGCATGGCACAGGTCTCGCCTCTTTCCAGGTATTTAAATAGCAAATAACAAAGTTACCTGTTAATAACAACAATGTTGTTGCTAGCAATAGCTACAAGCGCTTGGTCGCTCGGCTTGTCCTTCAACACATTCTGGTAGATGGATGCTGCTTCCTTCTCCTTGCCCATTTGCTGTAGACAGTACGCTTGTTGCACCCTGTGGAGAAGAGAGAAAATGTTAATAAAGTTGTTTTGTGGTGTTTATTTTATTTATTCAGTAACAATCTACATTGCATTCGAATATAATCAGTAATGGATAAAAAAACAACAAAAATAGAATACATGGAATTCAGTTTAGATTATAAGAAATTAAATTAAAATAATGTAAAATACCATGCACACATAATTCAAAATAACAGTCTCTCAATGTTGTCTATTTCTTACTGCTAGATTTTTGGGCGTATACATAAACTGCTACGCTATAACGCTGCAATGCTGAGCCTTGAGGTCCTGGGTTAGATTCAGGGGTTGGGCAAAGTGTTATTGGGTTCTACCATCAGTAATTTCTCAGTAGTAGCCATAGTCAGGATTTGTGCACGGTTGAAAGCAATAGGCTCGCCCCATTACATAGGGATCCACATAGCTGGCGAAATTCGGGTGTACTATTAAGTAAACCTCTGCCTAACCTAACCCTTTGGAGATTACAGGCGTGATGTTAATTCAATTCAATAATTTATTGCATTTCACATGTGTTTTACAAGATCTTATAATAATTTAGTTCACATGGACCCTGTCGAGCACAACAATTTCATAAAGGATAATAGTAGCATTCAAAAATCCAATACTAAAAAATAAATTCATTCATTCATAACTATTAGATAATATTCAAATCGTTTAAAATGTCAAAAATAATAAAATAAAAAAAATCGAGTCGAATACAATAATAATTGATAACATTATGTCAATAAAATCAGAATCAAATATGTTACTTCATATAAATTAGAACTAATTTTTGTTATGAAGTTACACGTAAATTTTGCACAGGCGTGGCAACTGGAGTTGAAAAAATCAAATACTAATGTGTCGATTGAGCCTTTGGGTTGCACAGGTTATTTTTATCGCCTTTTTTTACCACCACAAAGATTTTGAAATTCAATAAAGCACACGTTCCACGTGCTTGGAACGCCCCAGCCTCAAAACGACAAAATAACGCAGCATTGATTTTGCGCCCTGGTAGGCTAGTCACCCAGTGCCTACATCTATGCTTCCATAGGAAGCAACCATAAAAAGTTAGTTTAGTTTCATTAACAAGCTCATTCTCTTTCTCTTATCCCAATTTATTTGGGGTCAGCGCAGCTTCTTTCATACTTCTCTATTACTCGCCATCTCGTGTTTACTTCTTTTCTAGCCATATCATCCTTCACATAGTCCATCCATCGTTTCTTTGGTCTTCTCTACTACCCTACTACATACTCAAAACTACAACTCACCGAATAATAGCAGCTTCTTCCTTCGCCTCTTCCTCAGTGCCGCCATCTTCAAGCACGCTTTCAGAACAGGCGTGTTCAGCTTTCTTAAGCACGGGCAATGCTTCGTTGTACTTGCCGCGCATAGCAAGGGTGCTGCCGGCGTTGTATGTCAGCTCGTACGTGGTGTCCTCGAATTGGGGGAGGTCTGATGACTGGAATAGAAAATTGTTCAAGTTTGTTTAAAAAGGGGATCGCGTGACGTCGTCTGCTTTACGAGAACATTTTAGGAATATGTTCGAGTCTAGAATGATCCCGTATGTCTAGAAGATTCGAGAACAATCCTAGAATCTACGATGGAAATGTCTAGAAAGTTCGAGAACGTTCTGGACTTTTCTAGAACTATCTAGAAGGATAGGTTCCACTATGGAGCTATCTAGAAGGTTCAAGGTTGTTGAACTTTCTCGAAGGCTGGGTTTCCCCTAAGGAACTGTCCCGACGTTCACGAAAGTTGTGGAAGATTCTCTAAGAAGATGGATCGGCATATAAATAGACGACGGGTTTGCGGGAGTAGTTAGTCTGATTTTGGCTACGGAGCGAAGCGATCGAAGTGAAATACTAGTGCGATATCTAACCGAATAGTGATCAGTTGTGTATTTTTGATTATGTTTTAAGTGTTTAGTGTTGTATAAAGATTTTTAACTCTAACCAGCTTGTAACAATACATATAGGGTACAAACTCAAACAGTAGGACTTATAGAGACTATACCTACTTCTATACATAAAGGAGTTCGTGGCTAAATAATAACAGCCGCTCGGGTGAATCGGTAGGTTAAGCCGCGCTTGCCTAGGTTTATCCGTGGATGGGTGACCAGCCATAACATACCGAGTTTCTTCCGTGTCTCGGACAGCTCGTTAAGTCGTTGGACCCGGCTGTTAATTGTAGATCTATGACAGTTGTAGTCAGTGGTTTGAAAGTCTGAGAACCAGTCTTACCAACTGGTATGAGTATTGTATTACCCAGTACTAACTGGGTTGTGGAGCTTATTTAGGTAGTTGCTTCATGTAAAATACTGGTATTCAGATGCATGCGGCTAGAATGGAAGCCGACCCTAGCATAATCTGAAAAAGGGTAGGTTGCTGCGATTTTAAAATCCAAATCTAGATCTCGAGCCACGTTTTCGTGATTACAAAGAAGTTTACGACAGAGAGCGCGTGACTTAGCAGAGAGAAGTCGTTTTCAAAACAATAAAAGCAAAAAAGTCAAACAGTTTGGGAAAGAGTGTAATTGATGATAAAAGTTCTTCCATATTAATGTGCATTACAATTAACACTGAAAACGAATGTTTACTATTTGTTTCGAGTTCCCGATATTTCGGCGCTATTGCAAGCGCCATGATCCATCCATTCCATTTCAGCCCAAAAGACGTCCACTGCTGGACATAGGCCTCCCCCAAGTGTCGCCAAATTGACATTTTGGGGGGTTTTGCCATTTTGGGGGGTGTTAATGATAGAGTCAGTGACCTTGTCACTGTCACTTCTTGTGCACAACATTTTTTATTCCTTTTTATCTGCAATCGGCTTTAAGCCATAATCAGATGTTTTCTGGGATTAATTTGGATTGGGTGCGATTCCATTAAACAGCACTGTATAAGTTGGTAGAAACTAAGCAATTAGTTTCACTGGTCAATGTCTAGTATTTGCCATCTTTTCAGGCAAATTACATCTTCATGTCGGGTTAGTAGGTTCTTAGCCAGTTCATTTGCGTGCTTATTGAGCCCCTTGTATCTCTTGCTTATTTTATAAGCTTCTTCCTTTATGGTCGGCATCTCCAGGTATACATGTATTTGTCGGAGACTGTCATTAGCACGGACTATAAATCGAAAGCGCGCCAAAGGTCAAGCGACCTACTTACCAGTCTACCCACACCTAAGCGCGCTTACTACAGAGTCGTGATGTTTCGAGCTCGCTGCGAAGAGGACAGTCAGTGTCTGATCGCGGCGGAGTCAAGACGTCCCGGAACTGTAACCCGATTCATGGTGCCTAGTGTTATTGTGTTAGATTGTAATTTCAAGTAATTTGTTAGTTGGATAAAAGCACGAAACCCATGTTCTGCCCACATGATGACCGAGTCTAACGAAATAAAATCATCTAACTGTGACATATTTTTACGTGTTTCTCAGGAATTAGTGTGCATTTGCTCATTTAAATAGTTGCAGTAAATAAATAAGGACACTTACAGGGTTGAGTGCAGCGAGGTTAGCCACAACGGCAGACATATTCGCCTTCCTCTCATCTTCATACTCATCGGTGGTATTCTTCACGATGTCACGGTACAGGTTGTAGCAGTCCTGGTACTGTTCCAGACGGTACAGGATTTGAGCCCTGGAAAGGTTTATTTTAGTATATTATATTGAAAGTTCATGTTCGGAATAGTGGGATGGTAATGTATGGGGACTTATTCAATGAAAAAAGTGTTGTAGAAGTTTGTTTAAGGTGGAAGCGACAGGGTGTCTCGCGAAATTCAAATTTTCTTACGTTTTTTGCCGGTCAGTGTCAGTTTTTATGTTGAATAAAATATGATACGCGGCCGTAACTAACATGGCTTTTATCATCATCATCATTTCAGCCCAAAAGACGTCCACTGCTGGACATAGGCCTCCCCCAAGAGTCGCCACATTGAAATGTTGGGGGGTTTTGCCATAATCGCCATGCTTGGCTGGCGGGTTGGCGATCGCAGTACAGTTGTTACAAAAGCACAGAGAACGCTGCTGTCCATTCTCTGGCAAGTTAGTCGCCTCTTACGAAACCCATGGGAAGATATGGGATGGTGCTATTCTTTACGTCCGACACCATACAGAGCAGCAATATGGCTTTAATGAGTTATAATCATTAAGTCATCATTACATCCCCTTTAAGTTTTGACTTTTTCATGAAATAGTCATTCATTCGGATTTAATGAACATCTAGACCAAAATAGTAGACCAATTTATTTGGGGTTGGCACAGCATGTCTTCTCATACTACTCTATTATTCGTCATCTCAGCAGTCACATCTTTTCTAGCCATATCATCCTTCACGAAGGTCCATCCCTCGTTTCTTTGATCTTCTTCTACTGTACTGTAGCCATGTACATTTGACAAGACCAAACCCAAGACCAAAAGAGAAATTATTTATGAGATCCAGATAGATCTCTGATCGTTGTTCTTGTAATTAATTGGTCTGTTACAACTACACTAATTAATTGGATTCATCATCAGCCTATAATGTTCCCACTGCTGCGACACAGGCCTCCTCTCTGTGAGAAAGAGTGGGCTATAATCCACCCCGTGTCTTTGAATTTTTAGTTCTAGGATATGCTGGTTTCATCACAATGTTTTCCTTCACCGTTTTTTGATTGGATTTATTAATTGGAGTATTACACATTAAATAAAAATACTTGCATATGCTTACCTTAATTCCTTCAAAGCCGGTGTCAGCTCAGGAGCATTATCAACAGTCTGCAGCGCATCCTTGGGGCAGTTGAGACGGTACTGAGTGTACGCCTTCTCAAAGTGCAACTCGGACGCCAATGCAGCATTCTTACTGTTGTTGAGAACTGCGAGGGCTTCCTTGAAGTTGTGCAGTTGGATGAGGCACACTATCTTGCACTGGAACGCCTTCAGCTCATTTGGAGCTATTTGAAGGACTGAAATATAAATTGTTAAAATTTATGTTTAAAAATGATCCTGGTAAAATATGTGCAGGTACACAAGTTGTACCCAAATTGAGATCTCATATGTGCTCAGATAGAGTTACTTGCTAATTGGTGGAAGATTTTAGTCTTATTTAGTCAACTACGAGGGTATTCGTATGGAATATCTTATAGCATTTATCTGCTCTAGATAACTTGACACAGGCTTTTCCAATTTCATTACAATTCCACAGCTTTCTAAGATTATAAATGCAGGTAGTTCTAAAACATTTAGGTTTGAAATCAGAGGATACTATAATGTCTCAAAACAGATTAAAAAAAACTGTATAAATGGAGCCAAAGCTTTGCACTAATTAAAGAAATACATTAAATACCAAGATTTAATGTTAATTAATTATTTATTATTTAAGTTATTTACAGCTATGCTTTATGTATGATAACTTGGGTTGATTACATAGTTTGCAATTTGAAGTAGTCAAAACCAGTGAAACAGGTCACCTGTTACAGATGATTAAAACATTTGAATAATAAAGTAGGCTTTTAAAGGAAAAGCATATGGACAGGCCAAAATATACAGTTATTTCAGTATCAATATAGTTGTTATTTGTTGGATATTAAGTAACTTAGTAACCATGACAAGAACTATTACAAACACCCAAAATTTAAATTATTTACAAACATTCTACTACGAATATTGAACGAATATCAATTGTAAATCGATATGATAGTATATTTATTGCAGATTTATACTATTAAGATGAAAAATATACAAGAAATCGAGAGATATGTGAAGAGGTAGAGCTGGAAAGTGTGATAATCTTATTGCGGCATTTATAAATGAACCGTGCATACTTTTTAGAAAATATTATACGAATCGATTCCTTACCCTTTCCTGTTGCTTTTAACGCTCTATCATAGTCACCACTCTGGCAGAATTTATTTAATTCAATATAAGCCTGAACAAGGTTATTCTCCTTGTTGGCTGACATTTTTTTGACAACTTGGCATGACAAACGTCAAATCGTCATCGTTTCGCTACGTTCCGTTTCAGGAGTAAAATATAAAAAATCAAATAAAACCAGGGCTTTTGAAAATTAAAATGATCGCAGACGATCATTGGCCAATATTGCTTAGAATCTTAGAGCATAGTTGAATATAACTTTATTTTACTTAACATGAATTTATTTCAGTAAAAGGTTGAATAGAATAGGCACATCGTCGAACTACCAAGCCGCAATGATGCCTACTTTACTGGCATGATAATAAACGGTTAACGTAACGTTTTTTTTTTCCGAAAAGTTTAGGCAGAAGCATGTTCTTAAACCCATAAGTTAAATAAAGTCCCATCTTATCATTATAGGACATTCGAGTAATTCGGTCGAATCATAAGCAAGCATAGTGCCTGTTTCAGACGTCTAGGTTTAGCGCAGTACGGACACGGACTGCACGGTACGCCTTACTTTTATTGTGCACACTCTGGCATTAGCGACAATGTACATTCATTTTTCGATCATTTTATTTCTTTCAAATAAATTAAATAATAATGGGTTGAGTAGGTACAGATTTAGAACTACTGCAGTTTACAAGCTAATCGTTCTCGAATTGCTATGGATATAGCTTTTCCTTCTACATTGAATGCCAAACTTTGTCCAAAAATACACAGAATTTAAAACACATAAACGTCGAACGAACAAAGCGATGACAAAGTAAATTCGGCAGAGAGTTTTATTCAAAAGTATAAAAAGAATTTAAAGGAAGCATTGTGCAAGTTGGGGCGCTTACGCGGGCGTCGTGTGTCGAACTCATCAAAGTTAGACTTGCGGAAGTTCCAAGACCAGCCAGTTTGTTGCTAGTTTTTGAACGTCGAACAATTGAAAATTGTCGCTACAAGTTCTAGGAATGTGGGTCATGACGTGTTTGATATGCGGATATGATGGGAAAGATTGAAAACATAATCTGTGAGTCGTGGTTAAAAAACAACATGGGTCTACCTAACCTAACCTAAGGAGTTGATCACAATTGATTAGGGCAATATTACGGCGGTAATGTGACAGAAGAAGAAGCCTGATTGGTAGGCTGGCACTGGGCTAAACAAACCAGCATACAACGCTGCTGCTGAGTAGGTTTCTCTGCCTCGAGACTTCAATCCGGTTGGCGCTAGGTAGCCAGTTCCTATTTTTGCTTAGTTCACCTATTTGCCTGAAATTGAATAAGAAATATCCAATAACATAGTATCATGCCTGTAGTCACCAAAGGCTATGGCAGGCATGGCTTTGTGTCCCTTTGATGGCAACACTCCCCTTCCATTACATGGAACTTAAACATCATCATCTGCCTAGCCTTTTCCCAATCTATCTTGGGGTCGGCTTCCAGTCTAACCGGATGCAGCTGAGTACCAGTATTTTACATGAAGCGACTGCCTATCTGACCTCCACAACCCAGTAACTGGGTAACATGATTCCCCTTGGTAAGACTTTTTGCATCTGACTACTCGTTACGACTGTCAAAGATCTACAAATGACAGCCGGGACCAACGGTTTAACGTGCTTTCAGAGGCACGGAGGAAACTCGGTATGTAATTATGGTCACCCATCCACGGACCAACCTCGGCAAGCACGGCTTACCTTAAAGATCGACCCTTGCGGCTATTGGATAAATGGAACTTAAACATAACTGGCAAAGCGTTAAGTGTTTACTTTAGGAAATATGGCTTCAAATTCAAAGGCTTCAAATTCTAAACGTAAGTACAGGCAACTAAGTAGATCTGCCTACTTAATAAACGCCTCAACTCAAACCCCATCAGCAGCGGGCCTAATCCAAACACAATCAAAAATTATAACACCCTGTTACACGATCCTAATTAATCACCCCAAACAAAAACAGAGAGAAAACTTCACCATAATAACGGCTTCAATGTCGCAGCCTCGGAGTCCGAGGATGTCGCAAGACAAACAACGTTAAAGTAACATCTATTGTCGCGGCGTCCGACGACCAACTCGACTTTTAATCGCATAACTGGAAGTTGCCGCGAACTTCAGCGCGAAGTTTCGTATTGCGATCCAGACGAAGTCGGTGCGATTGTGGTTTCTAAAGTAATTTCTATTAGGTGGAAGCTAGTAATGTTTAATCTAGCTGACTTTAGCGGTTGATGGTTTGTGTGTATTAGCGTTTTCTTTTACCAGCTTCTTCTATTTTTAAGCGAAATCTGTATGATTTGATTTGTGGAATGGTGTTGCAGTTTGCTCTCCCAGAAATTACTAAAAGTATCAAACTCGCGCTTGGCAGGTGGATTGGAATGTGTCATAAAAAGGTGTAACAGCAGTTTCAAATACATTAGAATAAATGCATGAGTGTGATGATGAGGTATCGTAGCAGTTCCTCAGTGAAGATTTATTTTTGGATCACAGGCCTGGAACCTTTTGGTTCAACATGCAGTCACACATCATTACACGCTAGCCCTTTTTCAATTACGTTGCGGTCAACTTTTAATCTAACCACGAAGCAGCTGAATACCAGTATGGTGTACATAATACACATAAATCTTGTAAACTGGCTCTAAAAGTGCCAAACAGAAAGTATATTTATCTGAAGTCACCACACTCGTAACTGATAGATACCCAGTGATACCAGCAGGCAGACTTAACCCATACGATCTTACTTTACGCGCTCACCAAAAATCCGTAACGATTCACCTTACGCGAAGCGTCACTTACTAAATTACACCACGCATACTCTTGTAGAATTAAATCGTTTCAAGGGGAAAGGGGGCCGTATTTTATCGAAGCCCGCCTGATAAATTGCGCGAAATTCAATTTAAACGGGTAATGTTTGTGTCCGTATTACAACGTCACTCGACGCCCGCCTATAAACTCTGTCGGTCCACTGAACAATTGAAATATTGTACCTTCAGGTACCTTGGTCCATAAAAATATTGGAGTAACTGTATGGGTCGTGCCACTGAGTCGTAGAATCTGTTAGAGTGTACCAAGTGTGAGTGGAGCTTTTGAGAATGTTTAATGATTTATAGATTTTTTTGGGTCGACAACTTAGTATGCTCTTTTCAGACTCAAACACAAAGCATTTATTTCAACAAGACCATTACAGGCACTTTTGAAAGTCAAAAAACAAATTTAAAAACGCGAGGCTACAGTCCCAGTCACAAGGCATAATAACTTGTTAAAGTAATGTAGTTGTTCTTAATGTCTACTCTGCATTCCAAAACAAAAAACAAGGATAGGTTTGTTCAAGTCCGTTTACTGTTAATCTCGAAATGGTCGGTAGCTACCTGTGCAACTAAATAAACACAAACTTCTACCAATGCATCATAATAACCACAGTACCAGTACCTATAACACAAGATGCCAACTATTTTGTTTTTGAAATGCATGTCATGCACATTGCGCTCCACAAGGCCGCACTAGGACGGAACTGGGTGCATTAATTAATTATTATACTACTACTCTACTAACTTTTGAAAGTCTGATATACGTTCTAAACACCTAAAAGTTAAAGATAAGTTTCACCGACAAAAAGTATGTTTGCCTAGACATTTAAATATTCAAATTACCCTTCATTTACTATACGAGTGCCCCCTGGATAATCTAATGGATTAATGTACAAAGTTTTGTGGTCTAGTACGGCTTAAATTTCTTCATGACGCGCTATTAAGGTTTATTTATGTTCTCATAAAAATTGTAACCCAGGGACCAATGTACAACAACTGTCATCCAACTTTACATGAAATTTGTCAATATAAATCCTCCTTGTACTGACTAATTTTCGTGCAATACGCAAAGGGATAACAGATTAGAAAATTCCGTTATTCTAAAAAAGGTTGACCCATTTGTTACCACGCGGGACACTTTTTTCCTGACAAATTGCCTGAAAGTAATTTTAAGCCCAAGACCAGTTATTTATGTACATTACTTTAGCTTTATGTTCGTTCAGCAGCGTGTAGATATTCATTTGTGTTCTCTAACAGATCGTTGGTTCTACATCTACGAATTGGTATTTGCGGTATGAGCAAATTCATATTTAAGACAAAGAAGCAGCTGATATAATGGTTAGCCTTGATTTGAGTGGCTAGGTACTGGCAGGTGCCTACCTTAGGATGCTTAGGAGAAATGAAAAGCTTTTAAAATCATGATGAGACTAATCTTGGTCAGACACTCCATGTAGATATGCTAGTAGTACTTAATTAATCCTTGTTGAATAACACAATGAATTTACAGGTTAGTTTCTAATAATATAGCTAGATAGAAACATAGACGCGCCTGAAAGGAATTATTAATTTATGGAAGGATATTCGAATTTAGTAAATCTTAGCGTGTAGAGCATACCACTAAGCTAGACAAAGGTTCTAAAGTTTCTTCTCTATTCAAAGTTTCTCAACAATATGTGGCGATCCTTAACACATACTTTTATAATTTTGATATTGTTTATATTTGCTATAATTTTCTATTGCCTTGTTTTGCCATTTTCTATGTATCCTATTAGCACTGTAAAATCTATGCTTGAAGTAGTTGCCTAGCAACCAAAACAGTTCTTGGTAACAACGGTTGTCACTTACAGATAAAATATCCTGTTTAATAAAACTCTTCTAAGTTAAAATACTATCACCTTTTATTGCCTGCTCAATAATTAGTGTTCAAACCACTAAATTGGTGACCCCGACGTGATTTGATCACGCAACCAGTTTCCACGATGAGTGATAGCAGTGACTCCGCAAAATCTTTTGGAAGTACCCGATCTCGTCCAAAACCTCGCCCTGCAAAGTGTGTGTCCATTGACGAGCCATCCGACGTTTGCCATATAGCGGTACGAATACCACCGTTTTGGCCGGATGATCCAGAGGTTTGGTTCGCACAAGTGGAGGCTCAGTTCGCGAACGCCAACATCACCAGCGACGCGACGAAATTCAACCACGTCATCGGCAACCTTGAGCATCAGTACTCCAAGCAAGTAAGAGATATTTTTCTTAACCCACCGGAGAAAAACAAATATGAGAAACTCAAACACGAGCTCATAAAGAGACTGACGGCGTCACACGAGAAGAAAGTGAAGCAGCTTCTCATTCATGAAGAGCTTGAAGATCGCAAACCCTCACAGTTCCTGCGACATCTTCAAAGTTTGGCCGGACCGAGCGTCCCAGAGGACTTCCTCCGTACAATATGGAGCAGCCGTCTTCCGAGCAACGTCCAAACCCTGCTAGCTTCACAACCACTTACTTCTCTGGAGGGACTAGCAGACCTAGCGGACAGGATCCAGGACATAGTGACCCCATGCCAAGTGGCCACGGCATCAGCGTCGGGCCCTAGCATGTACGAGATGGCGAGCGAGATCGCCGAATTAAAGGAGGCTGTGAAGAACCTGACGATGCAGCTCAGCAGGAGACCTCGTTCACAATCGCGTTCGAAGTACCAACAGCGTCATCGATCTAGACAGCGATCCGAGTCCAGCCATCAGAAGCAACCTTTTTGCTTCTACCACTCGAAGTTTGGGACCAACGCTCGTAAATGCGTTAAGCCATGCGATTTTGAGAAGTCGGGAAACTCCAAAGGCAGTCGGTAAAGGCGACTGACGACTGTCTGACGCCCACCGGTCGCCTCTTCGTCACGGACCGAACAACAAAGACTCAGTTTTTAGTGGACACTGGTAGTGATTTGTGTGTGTTTCCGCGACATTTTCTACGTGAACAGCGTGCCAAGTCGAACTACCAATTATCAGCTGCTAACGGATCTCTAATTGAGACTTACGGCTATCTTCAGCTAAATTTAGATTTAAGTTTGCGCCGTAACTTCCCATGGCGGTTTATTGTAGCTGATGTCACCAAGCCGATAATCGGTGTAGATTTTTTGAGTTTTTACAATCTTCTTGTTGACATCCGAAATCGACGTTTGGTTGACAAAACCACTTCAATGTTTGTGACAGCTTCCATTGCAAGGGCTTCAGCCACGTGTTCAGTAAAGGTCTCAGTTGGTGATTCGAGGTATCACTTAATACTTAATAAGTACCCCGAGATTACACGACCTGCTGGCGTACATCGAAACATAACACATCACACAGTACACCACATACGCACCACACCCGGCCCGCCCATCTTTTGTTCCCCTCGCAGGCTAGCTCCAGACAAACTAAAGATCGCTAAGCAAGAATTTGAAATCATGCTTAGCAACGGCACCGCTCGACCCTCGGAGAGCTCTTGGTCTTCACCCCTTCATTTAGCGCCGAAGAAGGACAATAGCTGGCGTCCCTGCGGTGACTACAGGCTGCTCAACGCGAGGACTATACCTGACAGGTATCCTATAAAACATATCCACGACCTTACTCACAGCATAGCCGGTTGCAAAGTCTTCTCAACTATTGACCTGGTCAAGGCCTATAACCAAATACCGGTCAACGAGGACGACATTCCGAAGACAGCGATAACAACTCCGTTTGGCCTGTACGAATTTCCTTATATGACCTTTGGTCTGAGAAATGCAGGTCAAACATTTCAGAGATTCGTTGATGAAATGACGCGCGGGCTTGGCTTCTGTTATTGTTATCTCGACGATTTTCTTATATTCTCAAAAGACCAAGAGCAGCACGAGGACCACCTTCATCAGCTTTTCTCCAGGATACAGAAATATGGCATAGTCATCAACACCTCGAAGTGTGTATTCGGAGCTGACGAAGTCACATTTTTAGGTTACCGTATATTTGCAGACGGAACCAGACCCTTAGAGTCCAAGGTGGAAGCCATTAAGGACTTCCCTACACCTAAAACTATTAGGGAGCTCAGGCGTTTCTTAGGGATGTTGAACTTTTACAGACGGTTTTTACCCAAAGCCGCAAAATTTCAAGGTCCCCTTAACGCCCTGCTAAATGGCTCAGTAAAAGGTAATCATCCTGTGGAAATAACGGGCGAGGCGTTGACCGCCTTTAACATGTGCAAGGACAGCCTTTGCAACGCTGTATTGCTTGCACATCCTGATTGCCAAGCGAAGCTCGCCCTAGTTTCAGATGCGTCTGATCTGGCAATGGGTGCAGTTTTGCAACAGTTCAAAGACGAGCAGTGGCAACCGCTTGCCTTCTTCTCCCGCAAATTGAGCCCCGCTCAGCAGAAGTATTCGCCATACGATCGTGAGCTACTCGCGATCTATGAAGGCATAAAATACTTCCGCCACATGTTGGAAGCGAGACATTTTACTATCTACACTGATCACAAGCCGTTAATATACGCTTTCCATGAGCGAAAGCACAACTGTGCTCCACGTCAGTATAGACATCTAGACTTTATTTCACAGTTCACAACGGACATTCAACATATATCCGGCAAGGACAATATCGTCGCTGACACATTGTCCCGCGTCAGTGAACTGCAAACTCCAGTAGATTTGGAAGACCTCGCCAAATCACAAGCTTCAGACCCGGAACTGTTGCAACTTCTACAGTCAGAAACATCTCTTCAACTAAAGAGGCTTACAATCGACGGCAGTCCCGTCGAGTTACTCTGCGATGTGAGTACAGCCACTCCCAGACCATTCGTGACCAAACCCTTTCGACGGCAAATTTTTGAGAGCCTTCATAGCCTCAGCCATCCTGGAGCAAACACGTCCGCAAAATTAGTTGCACAGCGATACGTTTGGCCTGGAATCCGCAAGGACTGTCGACAATGGACACGAACATGTCTGAACTGTCAGCGCACAAAGGTAAATCGACATGTGTCAGCACCATTGGGCACATTCGAATTACCCCGTGCTAGGTTTGCCTTCGTCCATATTGACCTAATAGGACCTCTTCCTGTATCACAGGGCTTCCGGTACTGCTTGACGGCCGTGGATCGTTTCACTAGGTGGCCAGAAGTGATACCGATTGTAGACATTACCGCTGAAACAGTCAGCAAAGCATTGCTGACCAACTGGATCGCCCGCTTTGGTTGTCCAACGGACATTGTCACAGACAGAGGACGGCAATTTGAATCCACACTGTTCCAGAATCTAGCTAGAATAGTCGGATTCAAACATCGAAAGACCACAGCCTACCATCCAGCATGCAATGGCCTAGTGGAAAGATTCCACAGGCAACTCAAAACGGCAATAATGTGCCACGCTGACTATAACTGGACAGAAACTCTGCCCTTGGTTCTACTGGGTGTCCGGAGCGCTTTTAAAGAAGATCTTCAGACTTCCTCTGCGGAACTCTTGTATGGCGAACCTTTACGACTTCCGGGTGAATTTTTCAATCCTGGTGACAGCAGCACCACCGACATCTCGGAGTTCACCACTCGCTTACGCTCGTTTGCCGCAAAATTGCAGCCCACACCCGCTGCACGTCATTCCAAGGACAAAATATTTGTCCACAAGGACCTTGCTACCTCAAGCCACATATTCCTCAGGGACGATGCGCTTCGAGGTTCGTTGCAACCAGCATACACCGGTCCTCATGAAGTAGTACAGAAAGGCGACAAAACCTTTACTATAATGGTAAAAGGTAAAAAGGTCAAAGTTTCCGTGGACCGCCTCGAACCCGCCTACTTATTGGTAAACACACCGACAATCGACCAAGATGTTCAAGAAGAGGAACAACAGCCCCAGGACACTCCGGTCAGAACTACTAGGTCTGGTCGAAGGGTTCGATTCCCAGATTATTATCGCCCGTAGGACGGTCTCTGGAGGGGAGTGATGTGGCGATCCTTAACACATACTTTTATAATTTTGATATTGTTTATATTTGCTATAATTTTCTATTGCCTTGTTTTGCCATTTTCTATGTATCCTATTAGCACTGTAAAATCTATGCTTGAAGTAGTTGCCTAGCAACCAAAACAGTTCTTGGTAACAACGGTTGTCACTTACAGATAAAATATCCTGTTTAATAAAACTCTTCTAAGTTAAAATACTATCACCTTTTATTGCCTGCTCAATAATTAGTGTTCAAACCACTAAAAATATATTGTTGTCGGCTGCCATAACATAGTTCTGACATAAATTACTTTTATCTAAACTTTCCCATTTCAAGCAACCACTAACATTGAAATTCCACTTTCCAAGGCTCACCAAAGTATTTCGCTCAAAATTCGAGTATTTAATTTCACGTGCGACATTTCTCGTCCCATTACAGTTAATGAAACGACATCGGATGCATGTGGATGATGATTTGACGCAAATTGGACAGGTGTCAGGAATGCCTGGGGCGCGGAGACGAGGCTGCGATCCTTAGATTCTACTCGTCGTTAGTAGTATACTAGACTTAACGAGTTTGGTTCTTGAGGTGGGTTAGGGTTGGCAATCGAGAATGTGATTTTTCTGAACAGTGTTTGAGTTGAAATCTTCTGTCTACCTAATGTGTATACAGAACCTTCAAGTTCTTCTGTATTATTGGAAACAGCAAACTCTAATACTGTAGGTTACTCTAATACAGCCTAGGTTAGCTCCTGGCCAAGGTAAAAACCACCCCTTGGGTTTAGTTTTTTTTTAAAAGGCTGTGAGCACTCGGACCCCATGGCCCCAAAGGTTTAACCCCAAACTGCTTTACTGCTTTTTAAAGTACATGCAGTTTCCACTAGGGTTACTATATTTTCGCCGCTCGAGGTTTTCTGCACTGCAGAAAAGCAGTTTGGGGTTAAACCTTTGGGTCCATGGGGTCCGAGTGCTCACAGCCTTTTTAAAGAAATTTCTAAACCCTATTGGTGGCTTTTACCTTGGCCAGGAGATAACCTATTCTATATTAGAGCAACCTACCGATTATGACCTTAGGTGTGTGACTAGTTTGTGATTGGTCCCGTAGCAAGTCACGTCTTTCGTGTATGCATGTTCTTCACACTAGCCGTCGAAACACGCATGGTGCTTGAGCATGTAGCTCGTGGCAAAGTAGTTAAAGTAGGACACAAATACAAAATAAAAACATACTATTACTCACAACAAAGATAAAGGGTGTAAATAGACCCTTCATGAAGCCAAAAAGCACTTGTTTACCTCGTCATTCCGATATATTTTTTTGTCCTGGACCATACCTGGGAACCTTCTAGTTACGGAGATATTGGAGGTCAATGTTCCAACTTTTTGTCAAGGTTTTTAAAAAGTAGTTTTGAATGTTATAATTTTTCCTTTAAATACCTTACCGACCACCGTACTATTCAATCCATTAGCACAATGTTTTGAATGCGTTACATTGAGTTCTACCTTAAACCGTGGTTTTTTACCCAAAAAAAAAGTCTATTCCCAGCAAAAATTTTTGCGAATAGTTACTTAGTTTGATGTACTATCAACTAACTGGGTATCGGACCACGGTAAGGACTATCCTTGCTTGCAGGGTTAAAACAGTTAAACTTTTCTATTCCTTGGTCCTTGTTTTACTTATTGGTCCGCAAACTATTTGTTCCAATCACGGGATTTTGTTTAAAAAGTGTGCCTATTCCCACTTTCCCGATAGTACAAAATGCTTGGTTGACGACTTCGTGAAGGATTGGTTTAAACTTATTATAATCAGTAATAATCACTACGCTAAGACTTGTCTTCTAATGTAATGAATTAAAACTGCGATTACACAGTTAGGCGTATGTGTTTTTGAATTAAATAAATACGAAACGTGTAAACACTCAACGTTTGCCAGCTTTCACCGAAACCACATGCATATTAACTTACAAACGTACTAGCATTACTAGGAGCGTAGAGATTACTAGCAGGTCATTTCCCGAACTTCGCCCGTTGGCGTTAATCCGTTCGAGGTTCCCTATGTTTGAATTGTGAAACAAACCAATCCGATTGGCAATGGATTTACAATATTTTGCAGGTAATATTGGAGCTGCAGCATAAATGCACAAGCCGGTGGCTGTTTTGTTTGTGAGAGTTGGGATGGCTGCTGATTTTGCCTTGTTGGTTGTCTAAACTGGTAATTTTGATCATTGTGGTTCCATATTTTGAAACGATGTCCTCCCATACCGCTGTAACAGAAATATTGTAAAACCAAACGATTTTAAAAGAGTAACCATAGAGTTTCTTGCCGGTTCTTCAACCCGAACCGTGCACCTTTTTGTCGACGTTTTATAAGTGCCTGTGTAAAAATGTAAAATAAACATAGTTTTTTTTTTTGGTTTATTTTGCTGACTTCGTCTTCTTATTATGCCATTTTGATGGATTCGGGTCATGTGATTTATGACGCGATTTGCGTCAAAGTAGGTTGCAAATCAAAGGTCTTCTACAGATAAAAAAAACGAAATTCCCTTTAAAAAAATACTTTCACCTCGCTAACCCTATTGAGAATGGGATGTCAGTAAACCACCTCTAGAGTCGAGTCGACAACGATCGTTCGCTATTGCCTAATAAAGGCCCGGTCGTATGAGATTTCAATTTGGCGGCTCAACTGGGCTTCATTTTGCGAAGCACGACACGTTTCGAATATTATTAATGGGGTGTAAAGAGAAAGTACGAATAAGAGGCCTTAGATAAATTTTGTGTTACCAGAAATGCATGGGAGTGATTGAAATTTTTGGAGTAGTTTCTCACGTGGGCCATTGCTACAATCTGTTGGACGTTGGTTACGGTTCAGACTGGAGCGGTTTCGAATAAAATAAGGTTATGCAGAAGTCACAAGGTTTGGGTGTTCAGGACCCGTACCATGACGCTTAAAATATTATTGTTCCATTCCTATTCCAGAGTGGGAAAGAGATGGAGCTAGACGACCTGTATAGCTCCGTCTCTTTTTCACTCTGGAATAGGAATGGAACAATAATGTTTTAAGACGTCATGGTACGGACGCAGAACAATTGGTCGCGTGGCTTCTATCATCAGTGGATTTAATATTGGGTTTTTTTTATTCTTAGCTTTGATTTGCCCTCTAGCATGTTTTACTTGTAACAGGTGCTCTGTATGGTGTCGGACGTAAACTTTTGTAACAACCGTATTGCGATCGCAAACCCGCCTGCCAAGCGTGGCGATTATGGCAAAACCCCCCAAAATGTAAATGCGACACTTGGGGGAGGCCTATGTCCAGCAGTGGACGTCTTTTGGGCTGAAATGATGATGATGATGACGTGATCTGTCGTGGACAAAGATGCTTCCATAATATTATACTTGATGCAGAAACTAAATCACGTAGTGTGGACATACATGCTGCAAATCACAAAGGACGACGCTCCTGTTGGAGACTTATACTGGTATTTTTAGTCATGAACTGACCATATGTCGGACTAACCACGCCTACGTTCCGCCCTTTTTGTTAATAAATTGAGATATAAGCGCCTACTTTTCATCTGTCAAATTTGAATTACCGGAAAACCTCAGAACCATAACTAATGGAAAACTATTAATTACTAGCTGTCCGGCGCAACCTCGTTTGCGTCACATTTTCCCCGTTCTCGCAACATTTTTCATTGCTGCTCCACTCCTATTGGTCGTAGCGTGATGATGTATAGCCTATAGCCTTCCTCGATAAATGGGATATATACCACTGAAAGAATTTTTCAAATCGGACCAGTAGTTTCGGAGCCTATTCAATGCAAACAAACAAATGTTTTCTCTTTATAATATTAGTTTAGATTTTAGTTTAGATATACATTTTTAACATTGATTAAAGTGACATGTGACATATTTAGCATTGATTGAAGCAGGGTGCAAGTATGGGTTTGACAAAGATAGATAGCTAAAGGTGGTATCTTATTCGAAGATTCGCTAATTACGGCCAAGAAATTCTAGGAATACGATTTGGTGGATGTTTTCAACTGTTGTCATGGCAACAACGGTCGACTTAGTTCAAAAATGGATTAGAATATGGGTGTTAGAATTCTAGATAACTACGTTTCTATTTGACAATTTTCATTCTCAAAGGTCATAGTCACATACTTTAAATAGCCTCAATCGTACATCAATATGTAAAAAAGATAAATCTTATTGTCGAGTCTAAAACGAACTGCTCACTTAGTAAAGCCAAGATAAAGTATCGCTAGGATTTTGATTTACGTAGACTATTTCAATTTCGGCCGAGCTGACTTTTAACCCTCAATAAATCTTCATGTATTAGAAAAAGTATCGAGCTATTTTATTTTTATCTAATTTATTGAGCGCATTAGGAATATTTAATGGGACACTTTTAAAAAGATACATAAATTAAATTCAGCCTATCTAATTTTCCCCTCATATCTTTAAAAAAACTTGCTGATTATAAAGAGGTAAAGTTTGTGAGTCTGAATGTAGGCGGTATTCTCCAAAACTACTCTTCCGATTTCGAAAATTCTTTCACTGATGGAAAATTACACTATTACCGAGCGCAATAAGATACATTTCTTCGCCGCGAACGAAGTCGCGGGCAGAAGAAAGTATTCAAAAAAAGAAATAACATTTTCAAATAATCAAATCTTAGAAATATGAATAATTCAGAACGAATACCAGCTCATTGAGTCTCTTGCCAGAAGACAGTACTGTTGTCTCGTGTTCATACAAATCCGTCGTTGTGAAGTAGGTAATACATCAAAACGCGACGCTTCAACCCACGGATTCTAATCAGCGAGAGATAATGAATCCCTACCAGTGCAGTGTGAGGTATGATGTAATTTATGACTGTAGGTACAGTCTGTAGGGAGGGCCGTAGACGTATATGGTGTTTAAAACGAGGGGATTTTTCTGTTGAATATTTTGACGGATTTATAACATAGTGTAAAGTTATTTACTTTTGATCCTTTAGTTGTGTAATGTCCAAAAGTGTAGGTTTCTAGGTACTAAAGAGTTAGTTTCAGCAGTTTCAAGACAAACTTGAGTTACTATGTCTATTTCAGACTCTTAAATAATGACTGTGTGAATCAAATCTTCAGTGAAGTCAACAGTTCATCATATAAAAAATTTGAATTTTGAAAAGCAAGCGGATTTGTCTTTGGGAAACTAATAGTGTTGCTAGAATTAGATGATTAATTGACATTATTATCCTCTTTATTAACGTAAGCCTACAAAATCCCATCCCGAACGATTCACAGTAGTGATATTTAAAACAGACTTTTTCGCAAACTCAACGAAAAACCTCTCGAATAATCGAATAGCGCGCATTAAAGCACAAATCTTCATTGGAATCGAGCCTAACAGTTCAATTATAGAGATCGGCTCAGAGCTGGGTTCTTGATCGCCTACATCTAGATTTGATTCGTTCTAACTAGACATCACAATCCGTTTACCGCATCCGACTATTGAAAAGTTCTCTACAGTGGCCTCGAATTTTTATTAGGTCCAAGTGTTTTCTAAATTTTCTAGAATAGTTCAAGAAAAGTACTTGTAGTTTAAAAGCTCTTGAATATTAAAAGCATAGAATTTTTGTTCCTACTTTTCTTAAAGTAAACGAACACAGAATCCTCGGAGCATATAAGTAAAATGACTGAGGAAGTATTTCACAAAAAAGCCATCATACATAAAAGTAAGACTATTTCTTCTCTTTTAAACCGTATGCAATTTTTCTACGTCTACTGTGGAGGCGGCCCAGTGGGTTAATTCGGCCAATATCGGTGGTGCGCGGTGCACGCCGTTCAGCGGGCGATCGCACGGAAAATTGGTCTCCTTCGCCATTTGATTATGTACCAAGATCCCTTGCGAGAATTCAGACGATTCCCCGTGAAAAATAAATTGGACAATATGAGAGTCAGGTGGGGAATTTTTTAAAAGCTGTTTTTCGAATCAAAATTCTGTACACGAACCTGTTTTACGCTACAGTGAGTAGAACTCGTTTATAGAAATGATTAAAAAATTGATCGAATTGGGAAACATTTTATTGTTACACCCTTACGTCTATGTATTAATTGATTGGGCCGTTACGTTTTTATTGTTACGGAACAGAAATAAGTAGTATTCTAATTAATCTAAACCGTGACTGCCGATTGTTAGAGTGGTCGAAAGAGCGACTGCTGAGCATTATTAAATTCCTTATTTTGTTATTTTAAATTTTTATTTGCTGTATGTATTTTGATTTTAAATATGTTATTTAACATTTTTATCTTTTGTCGAATTTGTGTATGATTTTATGGATATTCTATTTGTCTTACTATATACTTAAAATGAATTGAATTGAAATTGAATTGAATTAGACTGCTGGGTTAGATTCAGGGGTCGGGCAAAGTCTTATTGGGTTTTTCGATCAGGAATTTCGCAGTAGCAGTCACGGAGTATGGATTTGTGCCCGGTTGATGGCAATAGGCCCTTTCCTGGTTACATGGGACTTAAACATAACTGGCGAAATGTGGGTGTACTAGGTCCCTACCTACACCTCTACCTGTCCTTAAGAGGATTACAGGAGTGATGTTATATATATATATATTCTAAACCGCTTGTATTCTTGTTTGTATTTGTCGCAGTTTGATGATTTTATTTCGTTAGACTTTCATTATGTGGGCAGAACATGGGTGTCGTGCTATGCAAACACACACTACACTCGGCACACTGCTTTTATCGAACTAGCAAATTACTTGAAATTACAATCCAACACAATAACCCAAGGCTCCATGAATCGGGGAACAGTTTCGGGACGTCTTGACTCCGCCGCGATCAGACACTAACTGTCCTCCCTGCGCGAGCTCGAAACATCATGACTCTGCAGTAAGCGCGCTTAGGTGTGGGTAGACTGGTAAGTAGGTCGCTTGATGCAACCTTTGGCGCGCTTTCGATTCATTTTCTGTCCGTACTATTGACCGGATCCGACATATTTAATACAAATACATATCTTCAAATTCATTGACACACTTAAATACTCACGCCAAAAGTACATCACCGATTCCACTGAAACGCGTAAAGTTAATAAACAGCCGAATTCCCATTAATTCACGAACTGCCGGATAGTTACGCTACCGAATGTATTTTTAAACTGGGTTTTAATTAAATGAAACGTCGAACCTTTCCGCGCTGTGAGATCGCGTTCAATCAATTACAGGGCATACCATTAGTTCTACTCACACGCTTTAACTAGGTCCTGTGAGCTCTGGGATAGATCTTGGCAATCAAGGCTTTAAGTGCTTGTTGCTGCAATTTAACTGTGTTTTATACGTTACTTTATAAACAAGAGTGATCAGTGGAGTCAGAAGATTTTCATAGTAGTTATGGTAGACATGATTTGAATAGTGAACTAAACTTATATCTAGATAAATTTTCGGTTCTGGCTAAAGCTAAACGTCAAATTATTGTCCTTATCCCAATTTATTTGAGATCGGCGCAGCACGTTTTCTTCTTCCATACTTATTGTCATCTCATCAGATACGTCCTTCGCCATATCATCCTTCACACAGTTCATCGTTTCTTTGGTTTTTCTTTATTCTTATACCCATCCACATTCATACTCAAAACTTTCCTCAGGATATTTTCCTCATTCCTCCGCATCACATGCCCATACCACGACAACCGAAAACCAAACATCTTTTCAGTCACCGGCGCCACTTTCAGACTTTCTCTTATGTTCTTTCAGGTGTATGAGGAACGGAGTGTAAAGTTCCACATTCCTCATAGAAAAGGGAGGATCCTCCGAACAGACCCAGACGGGTGTCATAATGTCTGGTGGGCTACAGCCCGACAGTTGTGTCGGGTTTTTACTAGAGGATAACTCTTAGTCGAGGATAACTTTGCTTGCGAGATGCAGACCATATTAATTCTTCAGATGGCGCTGTAGTGCATTTTGTAAGTCGGTACAAATCCCTATTTATCTTGACATCAAGAATGGCATGTAAGTATGCTCAATCTTAGATAGAGAAAGATGTCTGATGTAGGAGGGTCCTGAATTACTGATTCCGACTTCTATTCAGTCCAAAAAAGCCATCCAAGCCATGATCCACTTACACATACTATTGGAGTGGGGTACGAAAATTAGCGTCATCCTTTACTAAGCGATTAAATACGTTTAATCAGAGACAAAAACTTACATTACACAGGGTGCAATTCATTTTCAACACACAGAAAAGTACGTGTTTTATTTTTAAAATAGCCCAAGTAACACGTAATCTGTATAATCACTGAATTAAAGACTTATTTACGTTTTAAAGTCAGACTGTCACTTTAAATCAGTTTTGACTTAGTTTAAATGCTTTTGAGTAGAATGTGGTAAAATTTATAATGCATTAAGCTATTCTATGGTCTAAAAAATAAAGTTAATTGGCTTATAATCATACTAAAACATTAATTACTTTTAATATTATACAGCACCTAAAACAGCATTTACACTAACACAAAGGTTAAGACCTTATATTAGTAAATAAGAAAACCTAATACATTAAATAAACGTTGTCGACATATTTTATAGTGAACTTAGATTTATAAACACATTTTTAAGATTAAACGCATTATTATGATCTTTTCTTATGTTTATTTACAGCTAAGCATTAGCCAAACATTTACTAAAGTTTTAGCTCTGTTATCTTCTTATTTTATTGTTACTTTAAAGCTTTCATCACTATTTAGATAAATAAAAATGTAATTTTATTACTATAGGTCATAATTTGGCCATAAAACAATGAGTAGTATGATTATTTTCATTTGTGCGTTAGTATATACTCATTAGTAAATTTATGTCGCACGTGTCACGTTGTTGTCATGAATAAACAGTGGAAAAAGACTAAGAGAACAGGTGGAGTAAAGAGAAAGATAAAAACGGAATATTCAAACTTTATATCTGGTTTAAGTAATAAAAAACGTGTTCCAAACAATGATACTCTTGATACTCAAAATACAGAACAATCGGTAGTTGTGTGTGAGCCAAGCACTAGTCAAGAAGTTCCATCAAGTGGTTCCGTAGTACATTTAAGATTTGAAAATGAAAATTATTTTGCAGAAGTGTTATCAGATGGTACTACTTTCTATAAATATATATAAAATAAAATAACTTATTATTTAAAATATGTATATCTAAAATAAAATAATCAGTTATTTAAAAAGGAGGAGGTTCTCAATTCGTCGGAATGTTTTTTTTTTATGTATGTTACTCGATTACTTGAAGACGGCTTGACCGATTTCAAAAATTCATTTTGTGTTTGAAAGGTTGTAAGTCCTATCCTCATTGTCACCAGGCCAGGATCTGATGATGGGATCCTGGAGAAATCAAGGAAACTCCTCAAATATTATAGGCACACCTATAGGGATTTGGGAGTTTTCTTTTGAAGCTGGTGCATTGCCTGCATGATGAACTAAAAAGAGTTCTTCAAAAAAAACCACCAAAAAGTAGTGCTTACATTATTTGGTGTGAATGCAGTATTAGAGGCATTATTTCTTACTTTTTGGTGGTTTTTTTTTTTTAAGTAGGTTTTTTGTGTAAGGAATATTGTTTATTTAGGTGTTTTTAGTATTTCGTTACAATTGTTCAAATTATATAAGTTTACAGAATCTGTATCTCGAATTAGGTATAAACGTGTCACTTTAATATTTTTAGATGATAGTTCTACTGATGACGAAGAAATTTGTACCGAATACCCGAAAAATATCATTTTAAAAGATAAAATAAGAGAATGGGCTCTTGTTAAAAACATACCTCAAAGTGCTTTAAAAGACTTATTAACAATATTGAATGATAGATACCCGGATACTTTGCCCAATGATCCGAGAACAATACTTAAAACCCCGAGGGAAGTACACATTGAAGTGGTGGAACCTGGTCTATACTGGCACAATGGCATTACAGGTCCACTTGAAAGAATATTGGCGTCTGAAACTCTTGAGCATGTTGTGATCAGAAGGATGGCGCAAAATAAAACTTGTGATATCGTAGGGAATTATTTCTGATTTATTGGTTCCTGCCTTATATTACAATTTTGGTCATACAACTAGCACTAGGTTCACTTATATTAAAATATTTAATTGACCAATAGGAGCACACTGATTTCCAACATTTAAAACAATCTGTTGACAATGGATCTACGATGAACGCGCACCTATCTCGCTCTGGCGCGTGCGCTTCGTATAGCGTCGTCTGCTCGCACCATATAAAATACTATGGCACAGGCGCGTATTTGCTTGCGAGGCTGCTGCTGAAGTTGTGTTACAGCGGATGAATTTAGTTGTGAATGGATTATCTGAAAACAAAGAAAGAGCAGTTTGATACATTTATTTTTTATATTTAAGTTGATTTTAAAAGCGAATGTCTGTCGCCCTTATTTCTTTATTCATAGAATATAAGTATTGCAAGAATAATAAGTTCAAGTGCTTTGATATAAATAACAACCCTAAGTGCAAAAAAGAACTGATTTGTCGTAAAACAATTTTTTTTTTTTTAATAGTTTTTTGTATAAGTAATGTACCTCATTCGACATACGGACTGTAAGAAAAACAGTACCAAATATTTAGGAGGTTATTGTACAGTCAGCGTCAAATTCATGTTAGCTAATAAAGTCAAAATGATTTGAAAAACACTAAATCAACTTCATATACGCAGTTCGAATTATATTGTTGTAAATTGTGTTCAAAATTATCTTTTTATCATTAAATGTAACCTGCCAGGGTAAATGCTTAGATATATTGACTACTCCGAACACGTACAACATTATGCATACTGTAACTGCCAATATTTATATGATATTTCGTCCATTAGATATTTTTTTCTACGATGCTTACATCTATGTGATGTTTTCTTGAGTTATATTCCTTTAGCGTAAGGTATATTTTTATTTGCATAAATGAACTGTCAAATGTTACCTACCTATTAAAATGACTCCACGCACGTCCCGTTCGTTCTATTCGGGCACATGATTCAGGGAATTCCCCAACTCATTTATTGTGATAATGATTTTATACTTACACTTGTCAAATTACCTAACAACATCAGGGCATCAAGGCATCATGTGATTAAGGGATTCTAAGTTATTGTTTCGGTACCCTGATTAACACTATAGCAATCAATTTTTATGACGTTTAAGGGTAATGAACATTATAACATGCCTAAAAAGTGTTACAATAATGCTAAAGATATCACTTAGATATTTTATATGTATGTTGAATGACTTAAGCTATTTTTTTAAACTATAATAAGATTGACAACATTAATATACACTAGTTGAAAGTTTAAAACATTAATATTATATGACGCCATTTGCTTTCTGTTTTCTCTAACATAAAAAAGGAAATTATAGCACACATATGAATGAAATACTACTTATTATGTTTTTTTTATAAGCGAAGTATCGATAGAAGCAATTTTATAAACTAAAATTAATCAAATCGTTACAAAAATTACAAAAGGTGTCAGATGTCGATTCTAAATTTGTCCCTATTTTTATTAAAAAAGCATTTCTGTGAGGGCGCGTGAATTATAAGCCACAAACATATATATATTTTCACATAAGACTAATACCCCCAGCTCATTTGCATTCAAAACAAAATAAAATTGATGATTGACTTACCTTATGATAAATTATTTTCCATGAAGACACATAAAAACATCTCCACACAACACCAATGCACTGCAATACACTAAACGAAATAATCAAATCGGACATAAGTTTCGATAAGTTTTTTTAAATACTTTTATACAAAGAAGATAAAACGTTCAGCCTTAGAATAAAACGTAACTTTGGCATAGTAATTCAAAAAGCTGTTTAAAAGCCGTACTAACGTCTAAAAAAATGCTTTTTACATTAGAATATGCTGTCTCACAACTTTACTAATGTCTGTCTTCAATAACATTATAAGCGCTGGTTAGCAGCACTAATAATATTTAATAAAGCTCAAAGCCGTATTATTTGGGGCCCAAATTGAGCTTACAAGACACTTATAAACTTTTATACGGCTAATATAGTGCAACATATGCTGCTCAAATACTGCTTTGCACGTAAGTCCATGCTGTTGTACGCTTCTTATAATGTTGTTTTGTGTTACTTGGGAGCCTACTCGACTGTCGCTGTACTAGGCGAGTAGCCTATTTTGCACCGGAAAACCTTTTTTCCTATTATTTTATTTCATAACAGTTCTCGCTTCTATTCCGTCTCAACAATAGTGAGCTAGCACAAAGCTAGCCAGGTAACAGAAACAGAGAGGTAACACGGTAAACAATGACTTTTGGAACAGTTAACAGTCGGGTAAGTTTCCCAATTAGCGGCCTCGTGATTATGACGAGCGCGACCTACTAGCATTGCCACGTGATAAATTGTTTTCACTACAGTTGTATCTGTTCTGTAAATGAATTGAACTTGTTTGTGAAGTGTAATGTGGTGGTGTGTTCTATTTCAAATTGTAAAGTTGTCAATGGTACGTCATGGACGACGGTACCCTACGGTATCATGTGTCCTGAATTCATATGGTAACAATGTACGCGTCGATGTACTAAACACCCTGCAATATTTCGTACCCTAGAATAATTTCTGTAGCTAGCAGTTACTCTTCTTTCATCATCATTGGCAGCCTTATTCCACGTTTCTTCTGTGCCATTCGTCCCCGGTCTGCGATAGTCTCAACTAGGTCTTACCTACGATCTTCTGGAGGTCGTCCAGCCATCTGGCTGTTGCCAACACTTCTTCTTCTACCTCTCGGTAAACATTTAGTCAGCTTGAGCTCTATTCCACCTGCCATGATCAAATCTTTTCCTAACCTATTTGGTTAGGAAAAGATAAATAAATAAATAAATCTACATAAATAAATAAAATTTAACAGCTTTTTACTCAATGCATATGAAAGTATATACGGTACTTATAGCAAAACGATATTTGTAAAATGTTTATGTTAGACGGTCTGTCTGTCTATTTGTTCCGGCTTATCTCCGAAACGGTTGGACCGATTTTGACCGGAATTTTACTGGCAAATAGGTGATGTTATAAGGAGTGATTTAGGTGACTTTTTTTGGATTAGGCTCCTTGAAATTGATAACAAATCCGTTTCAAATAGAAAAGTAATATTTTTATAATAATATCACACGCATGAGGGTCGCTGGTAACAGCTAGTGCTACATAAATTCTAATAAAATATACATAACTTAGTTGTTTTCACCGCCAGCATAGAAATTGAGTAATACAAAACTTCCTAGTCCTTCCTACCTAGTTCTCTAACCGGGTTGTTTACATACAAAATCTTATTCAAGCTCACTAAGACGTCGTGTGGAGCACCGAGCACCGGGCTTACCTAATAAAGGACTGCTACACTGTTCCGGTATGACGTTTCCGGATCACATTATAACGTTGAGATTCTGGCTCGCTTGCAAACAAACTCTCATCTCCTGTTTGTAACTAGGGTCCCTTACTATTTGACGAAGCCGAATTTGGGTTACGATCGAGCTTGTTAAAGTTTGAACGTAAAAGAATGTAAAAGAATTTAAAATTTACTTTTAGAACTGGAGGACTGGTGATGACATAAACGGAAACTGAAATAAGAATGATAGTATTGGGTACTAGATAACGTAACATCACGCCTTTAAACCCAGAAGGGTTGAGCAGAGGTGTAGCTAATAGAACACACACATTTCGCCAGTTATGTTTCATCATCATCATCATCATCATTTCAGCCGAAAGACGTCCACTGCTGGACATAGGACTCCCCCAAGTGTCGCCACATAGACCGGTCCCGTGCGCCTCGCATCCAGCGGATCCCCGCAACCTTCACCAGGTCATCGGTCCACCTATGGGAGGCCTTCCAAGGCATCGTCTTCCGGTTCGCGGTCGCCATTCCAGAACTTTTCGGTCCCATCGGCCATCCGTTCTGCGAGCAATGTGCCCTGCCCACTGCCACTTAAGTTTGGCAATTCTTCGGGCTACGTCGGTAGCCTTGGTTCTCTTGCGGATGTCCTCATTTCTGATTCGATCACGCAAGGAAACTGCGAACATAGGCCTCTCTATTGCCCTTTGGGTGACTTTAAGCCTTCTGATGAGGCCCATTGTGAGCGACCACCGAGTTATGTTTAAGTCCCATGTAATAGGCGGCGAGCCTATTGCGATCAACCGGCCACAAATCCAGACTCCGTGGCTGCTACTGAGAAATTCCTGATGGTAAAACCCTATAACACTTTGTCCTAGCTAGGAATCGAAACCAGGACTGCATGCTTAGCAGTCGCTCTTGCGACCTCTAGACCTCTAGACAGTCAGCAGTGCAGTCAGTAGTGCAGTCAGTCGGCAGTGAGAACTAGATATAAGCAAGTAAGTGCATAAGGCAACGTCGTGATATGATGACATGCAAATCACGACTAGTAGTCCACACAAGGTGTGGTTATTCATCGCTCAGAGGCTGCAGTCAACACTAGGGTGGCTTCATGGTGCGAATTGGTATGTAGTGAACATCCAGCAGTGGCCTGCGAGACGCTGGATTGATTGTATCCAGATGTAAACTTTATTTCAAACTACAGTCCATAGTTTTGTTAGTATTTGAGTGTTAGTAACAGTGGTGCTTAAGTAATTAGGTTAGTATTGTTAGTGTGTACAATTTATTCAACTGCCTACGACTGTCTCCACCTGATGTCTTTGGAAGGGGCAGTCCGGTCTGGCAACAATCATCTTTAAAATGCTGTTGTCACTACCATGCAGGCGCAGTTCTATCTACTATAACTGGCACACTACAGAAAATTAAGATTTTTGATGCGCACTCCGAGATATAGTCTGAAGTCGCTCTTTAGAGCAACCCGTACCACCTTCTGCACGTTGCTTGTAGCTTGTGGGATAATTATTCACAACCGTCGTATGGAGCCCTTCGTGTCCAATTCAATAATGACCTCTCTGAAGTTGGCATGGCAAATATAGCAGGCAAACAAATAAAGTACTGGATAATTAGCCGTTAATTAACCGCTAATTAACCATGGAAACCAAAAATTTTCCGCTCGCCGGAAAACCCGAAAATCGATTTGTATGCCAACTTCAGGTGAAGTTAGCATGCAAACATTTTAAAATCGGTTAGGAAAGATCTAGACAACTTTACCATGGCTCATAATTAGCCGTTAATTAGCCGCAAATTAACCGTGAAAACCAAAAATGTCCCGCGTGCCGGAAAACCCGAAAATCGGTTTGTATGCCAAATTCAGTGGAAGTTAGCATGCAAACATTTTAAAATCGGTTAGGAAAGACCTAGACAACTGTACCAAGGTTCATAATTAGCCATTAATTAGCCGCAAATTAACCGTGAAAACCAAAAATTTCCCGCATGCCGTAAAACCTGAAAATCGCTTTACATGCGAACTACACTACAAGTTAGTATGCAAAATTCGTAAAATCAGTTAGAATTGACATAGCTGATAAGCCGTAAACTAACCAAATAATAAAAATAAATATAACGTTTGATAAGATAGTTTTTAAAAGAATTGTTACGTGTTTTGTATAATTACGAGAGCAACTTAAAATGTGATTTTTTGTTTGTTGAGATATCTTAATGACTTTTATGTTAAATGAAAGATCTAGGTCTAAAACCATTTTATACGTTTGATTCAGGTAAATGCGTCCACGCGTTTAGGAGATAATTAAGACTTAGTATAGTGAAAATGTAAATAACCAGAATTTTTGATGTTTTTGTTCTACATAATTACAGTATTTATCAACAGTGGTTAATTTGCGTCTAGTTATGAGCTTTGCTGGTAAAGTCACAGAATAATTAGTACAAGTACAGAACAGGCACTTCGCGAAACAATTAATAGAAATAGCGACTCTTGCCTAGCCCTTTTCTAACGCGTAACTGTGTCGGTCTCTGGCGCGGTATGAAGCACTAGCTGTGGCCCTAGGGTTGTCAGCTAACCGCTGCTAGTATAATATTCATCGTCTATCTACCTGACCACGTAATCTATCTTATGTTTCATGCGTATGATGATTACACGGTCAATTAGGTAGATAGACAATGAGTATTAAAGTCCGTCATTTGTAATTAACAAATGAAAACAAACCTTCAATCTTCAGGCTACCTAGATAGCTCTTTGTTTAAAATTCCTCATTAACTTACAATAATAATATTTTCACATTTTGCATTAAGAGCGTTTATACTCTACGGCATTTCATACAAACTTTCAAGTCGTTATTTTCCGAAATGACTGAACAGATTTTAATGAAACTTCCTACGCATAAGCAGTATACATAGATCTAAAAAGTTACAAAAAAACATTTTCGAAAAATAATTTTACAGCTAAATTAGACCGATTTTTTAAGTATCTATAGAAACAGAAATTTCCAATTATCTACGTTTTTAAAAGACATTTCGAAAATGTTTTTTAGACCTATGTATACTGCTTATGCGTAGGAAGTTTCATTAAAATCTGTTAAGTCAAAATAACGACTTGAAAGTTTGTATGAAATGCCGTAGGGTATAAACGCTCTTAATTAAAAAGTTCGTAGAACAAAAACAAAAAATTCTGGTTATTTACATTTTCACTATACTAATTCTTAATTATCTCCTAAACGCGTGGCCCCATTTACCTGATTCAAACGTATAAAATGGTTTTAGGCCTAGATTATTCATTTGACACCAAAGTCGTTAAGATATCTCAATAAACAAAAAAACACATTTCAAGTTGCTCTCGTAATTATACAACGTGTATGCCACGTAACAATTATTTTAAAAACTATCTTATCAAACGTTATATTTATTTTTATTATTTGGTTAGTTTACGGCTTATCAGCTATGTCAATTCTAACTGATTTTACGAATTTTGCATGCTAATTTGTAGTGTAGTTCGCATGTAAAGCGATTTTCAGGTTTTCCGGCATGCGGGAAATTTTTGGTTTTCACGGTTAATTTGCGGCTAATTATGAACCTTGGTACAGTTGTCTAGGTCTTCCCTAACCGATTTTAAAATGTTTGCATGCTAACTTCTACTGAATTTGGCATACAAACCGATTTTCGGGTTTTTCGGCACGCGGGAAATTTTTGGTTTTCACGGTTAATTTGCGGCTAATTAACGGCTAATTATGACCCTTGGTACAGTTGTCTAGGTCTTTCCTAACCAATTTTAAAATGTTTGCATGCTAACTTCACCTGAAGTTGGCATACAAATTGATTTTCGGGTTTTCCGGCGAGCGGAAAATTTTTGGTTTCCATGGTTAATTAGCGGTTAATTAACGGCTAATTATCCAGTACTTTATTTGTTTGCCTGCTATATTTGCCATGCCAACTTCAGAGAGGTTCAATAATGCGTTCAGGAAACTGATGGGGTTGCCATGGCGTTTTTGTGCGTCAGGGATGTTTGCGGCGGCGCGGGTAGATTGTTTTTACATCATAATGCGAAAGCGCGCAGTATCGATGGTTGCTCGAGTCGTGGCCAGCACCAACAGGGTCCAGAAAATGATTGCTTAGAGGGTGGACTGTCCATATGTGGCTCACTGCCGTCGGTTACATGTGTCACCGTATCGTGTTGTTTACTAACACTTAGTTTTTTTTATATGTTACTAACCCTTTAAGACCCTCTGTTAGAAATAAAGTTTTTGAATTTGAATTTAAGATCACAGATTTTAGACATAGCCTGCATAGTTTTTTCATCTTCTGCATTCGTTTTTCTAAGTAACAAAAAAAACCCTTGAGATATTTATTCCTGTGATTCCACTCAAATAACACATGGTAGTGGTCCTAGCATTTCACGTAACATTACAATGCATAGTCTTTTGTCACTTTAGTGGGGAGATACCCGAGAATTTGTACAAGTCGAGCGAAATATTTGTGTTCAAATTATGCTAGAACAACAAGAAATCTGGATTTATTCAGAGACGAAACAGAGAAAGCTGTCGAAAGTGTGCTATTGGTAGGCGATTAGCGTTTTGAAAAAACACGTCTCTTGTATTTTGGGAAATTATGTATTTCATTGCTTAGAGAAGGACCATTTTTTTACGTTGCCTATAAAACATCGAAACGTGTGAGAAAGTTTATGGGAGACAACAAATGGAAGGATCAAAAACAAACCTTTTGCCTACTCTTCTTTTCATAGACCCGTGTTTCCCGCCCACTATTCGGGGAATTTAGGTTCAGGAAATGGTAAGATATTTTCAAACGCCGTCCTTGCTATATAACAATGGATTTACAACATTCAGTTTTCTTAAATAACAATATTCTAAGAATTTCGAAACAAGGAAAACCAAATTAAGTCGAAGAATTTCACAGGAAAAAGGTCATTTGCATTTCTTCCTTCTGTTTGGAAGTTCCATAGCATCTATCTGTGCTATAGGCAATAACCCGCTGGATTTAAAAAAAAACAACGTTCAACCGGACCTTCGTCAGCTGTCACCGGCCTGGACTCCTGTTCGAAATTTAATTTGCCGCCATATTACTTAGGAGTTGCTATATAAGAGGTTATACCTGAGTTGTGTAGTGAAAATAAATAAATGGTCTGGATATACTCCTGTATACTCTCCTGTATAGTTTGTGCTGTCTGTTTCAGAGTTTACTAAAAGCAAGAGGTACTATTTAAGATAGGTAGTATGTAATGAATTAAACCTACTTAATGCTTCGTCTGATAAGTTTCCTAAAGCAGGAAGAAAGTTACCCAAAGAGCCTAAGAGCTTCAACGAATTAACCATTCAAGAATTGGAAGTTAATCAAATTCTTAGAAAAGTTTGCTTGATTTCAAAAGATCTATTTATAGATTATTATAGACACGTGTAAGGTTCTTGACATCGTGACGAAGACGAAAATTCCAAGATACACACAGCTCCGCGCGGTAGATAACGCTCACTTCGTCTCGCAGGGAGGAGACCTGTGTCCCTGTAGAGGGAAAGTTATAGGTTTGTAAATGACGGTTCCAAAAATAAACGTAAAAGACACAAAATAAAAAGTACCTACTTATTTGACTCGCACACTTCAAAACAATAAAACAAAATATAAAAAAAAGATTTCTTTAAACTAAATTGGTCCTGTATGAGGCCAAAAAGAAAACGTTAAAAAACACGTGTATGTAACCTCAATGTTTGTCTATGCGATAACTTGTAATACTGAAAACCCCGCTAAAGGTACATATATATACTTCTGGACACATCTATTGGCCCACCTTGTATTTTCAGTTTCGTTTGGTCCTAGCTAAAATTTTATATTAGGTCGAGCAAAAAGTTTTTATGTAGTTTTGAACCTGGCACATTCACAATTTCATTCAATAGTCTTTTTTTGATGATACCTTACGCGGACTATGTGGGCCCAAATTTCCTTTTTATGCATGATAATGCAAGAGCCCATGCGGCCGGCATCGTCAGGGAATATCTTCGGGATGTGAACATCACAGTTATGGGCTGGCCAGCCAGAAGCCCAGACATGAACCCCATTGAGCACATGTGGGACGAGCTAAAAAGACGTGTTGGGGCTCGTCAGCCAGTTGCCCAGACGATGCAGGAGTTGAAAACTGCCATAGAAGAGGAATGGGAGATATTATGATCCCTCAAAATTTCATAGAGCGGTTGATAAACTCTATGCCTAATCGTAGCTGTGGTAGATGCCCATGGAGGCAACACGCGTTATTAAATTAAACCTTTATTTGATAAAACATGTTTTTTATTCAAAAATCAATTGCCTTTAACAAGGCGCATATCCGACTTGTTAGGCGTAGCTCCATGTCGTATGGTATTCTGAATTCAAATTTAAAACAATACGATCGAAAAAGATGGTAAAATGTATCAGGTTTAAAACTGCATCAACAGTTTTTGTTCAATCTAGCAATCATATTTCGGTAGGGGCCATCGAAACCTAAACTCTAAGGTGGGCCAAAAGATGTGTCCAGAAGTGTATATGTTCTGTGCTGAAAACACTATACAAAGGTTAGCGCGCGCAGACGTTGACGTAACATTGCGTCAGCAAAGAAAACTAAAACAATTATAATTATTATTAACCGATAGGAGACCGACGCGACGACGACGTTACGAAACCAAGTTTCATGATTTTATTACGAGTCACCTAAAAAAATCCAAGTCTTATTTTTGTTGGATATAGAGTACTAAGTAAATAAAAAGTCGATTTGCAACGTTAACTGGAACCGAAGAACCAAATCAGTCTTACTTCACAGCTTCCTCGTGTAGTTTCGGTACTGGGAAGATGAGGGACTTCATTCTACTTTTACACGCTATTTATACGTTCGTACTTTTAACTGAGTCTAACGCTGTGGCGAGGTAGTGCATCCTTACCTAACCCATTCGTTCCACCTGCTGAATGTCTTTCACCTGGACATGACTTGCCATGGCTGGCTTGGAAGTCTTTAAATAAACTTCGGACCCAGGTTGGTTGCAGCAAGGAAAACCTGCTCAGGTGGAGATTCATTAATGACTCTGCCCTGGAGTGTAAATGTGGTGCCGTTCCACAAACGATGTGACACTTAATATCGTGTCCTGCGTGTCCTGCTGTTTGCTCGTTACAGGAACTGATGGACGCTACTGAGGGCGCCAAACTAGTGGCTCTGTTCTGGGCCGACACAATTTAGATTGCCATCGACACGCTAAGAAGAAGATTTTTAACTAAAACTTTTTTCTTATAAAATCTTGTATGATAAACCAAATCAAAGACGAAGGATAAATTTAAATGAAATAGAACAAATTTTACGAGTTTCGTCCTGAACCGGGAAGCTGACGCAGTTTTTCATAATTGCATAGTTTGCACACAAGTATGAAAAACTGCGTCAGCTGTGCGAGCTTAGCTGAACTAACTTATCTTATTTCTTGGTCTGCAACCCGAATAAGGGTAAGGAGATGTTGACGCCATGCCGTAGCTACTGCTAAAGTCGCTCGCTGCTACGCCTCGTAGTCTCGTAGCAATCGTAACGATGCAGTGCTACAGATACAGTGCTACGAGTGTTCTACGAAAGAATAATTGGGATTATCTACCACAACTTTGTAAAACCGACCGGACCACGGAGCGGACCGGATTGCGGACAGCGGACTAGGCCAGTTTGGTATAGAAATATCGGTCAAAGTCCAGCCTGCAGCCATTATGCTATCCGGTCCGCTCGATTTGGCCGCACGAAGACGTTTGAAGTTGGAAGCAGGCAAGACTCATTCCATTTTCATAATTTTATATCATAGTGAGTCTCGTATGCTTCCAACATTAATTTTATTGTGTCAACGCCTAATAAATCGATGAACGCCGGATGCATGCACGAAAAAGGATGACTCATTGTAACGTTACGCTCATTGTATCGGAGCGAGAGCGCTGCACGAGCGAGCGAAAGGCACGATCGGCTTGAGCATGTTCATTATTTGTTCATTGTTCGGCATTGTTCATTATTATGAAATTCGTAACACCTTTTCTAAGCGTCGAAGTTATGACTACTACATCACTGATTTCCAGCACAGAATAGATCGCATGGGGTCTCGGATTTTAGAGTGGGCACAACGTTATAAGGACAAAAGTTACCAGACTTTACGTCACCACCTTTTATCCGATCTCAGTAGTATACAACTCGCTAAGCATTAGACCCTCTAATATAACTTCTACTCAACACTAATTCGATATATTTCAGCATAGCTAGTACTACGGAAAAGGTAGACTAAATTAGGCTATTTATCTACGGTGTAGGTGCCAACGGAGTTAAATTACGTCAACAGCTAATCCCGAACTAAGCCAATCTACTTAGTCGTTTTCAGGAATTTACAAAATACTCAACTCCTTGATTGAATTTAGAATTTTCGACTGATCTGGTTATCTTGATGTTTTAACACATAAAATTCTGTGAGGGACGCGGGTCAAGCGATGAGCGGGTGATAATGAACTTATGTTAATCATTAATTTAGATATATTTACATAATTTTATGAAAGTACGTTTCCATAAAGCATGATCAGCCCATATGTTCCCACTCTTGGGACAATAATCTACGTGGGCGCAGTGCAGGTTCACGTGTGTGCTTGCACGTAACATTATGTACATAGATATAGCCAAGTTCTGAAAAAAAGTTCGAAAACAAACAGAAAAGGTTTTGTAAGGCTAACGTTGTTTTTAGGGTTCCGTACCCAAAGGGTCAAACGGGACCCTATTACTGAGACTTCGCTGTCCGTCCGTCCGTCCGTCTGTCACCAGGCTGTATCTCATGAACCGTGATTGTTAGCCAGTTGAAATTTCTACAGATTATGTATTTCTGTTGACGTTATAACAACAAATAATAAAAACAGAAGGAAATAAATATTTAAGGGGGGCTCCCATACAAAAAAGTTTTTTTTTTTCGTTTTTATAAATAATGGTACAGAACCCTTCGTGCGCGAGTCCGACTCGCGCTTGGCCGGTTTTTGTTTTTATTGTTGTTTTGTTTTAGTTTTATTCCAAAACTTTAATTAGTTCATTTAATTTGATATGTCATGTGTTGAATCCTTTTGCCTAATTCAAAAGCTGTTCAGACTACGAGTCCTTATTTGTAAAGCGAAATTCACGATTTAAACACATTGACTAAAATCGATTAAAACTAGTCTACAGAGTGTAATACACTCTACGGTTGGTGAAAGTTGTAGCAACACAGTTGATAGCCCTTTCGGGACCTCAAGTGTATTACAAGTTTAAATTGTCAGTGTTTTTGAGTTTTAGTTATGTCTTGGGCTATCCTCGCAAAAAGTTGTACTCCTTTGGATCGACTTAAGTTTAGATACAGCAAGTTACGCATCGAGTTAAGCAACAGAGTAACAGTTTTAATTGAATCCAAACAATTGCATCAGCAAATTTTACGAGTTGGTAGGAAAATTTAAATAAGATGTGAAAGGTAGAAAGCCCTTGTTAATCTTGAATAAATATCTAACGATTTATTTAATGAGGCTAAGTCGTAGTGAAACGATGATTGGTTAAGGCTTTATTATTCGCACTGTATAACTTTTTGTATTCAAAAGTAGGTGATTTTTACATACTTTCGTGAAAATGTCAAAAATGCTTTGGGGTTCGTTGAAAAACTTCAATTAGTCAACACGGTATTCAGTACACTTCTTTGACATCCGAAACCCTCAGTAACTAGAAACACCCGACAACAACACGCGACGACAGGGAGGTGGCTTCGAATGAAATATTCCCAGAATAATTATCACATTCACGGCGACGAGTTTCCGAAGTCTGTGTACATTATACGCAGGGCGCAGTTAACACAAAATTATGCGCTTAGCGGCCCTTCTGTAACGCCGGTTCTTATAAACACATCAGGCTAATCTGACTAACAGATCTCGAGTCTTAACTCGTTAATTCCACTCAGATTTGTCTAACCGCACAATCAGGAATTCAACAACAAATCTTGAGTTATAGCAATTACCATGTAAATTTGCGAAGTTCGCGAAATAATTTAACGCGGTGTAGTCGTCGGATTCAAAACAATTTATATGTTAATTCTGTAGATATGGACTGGGTTCTGTACACAAACGAATTAGAGCCGACTGATCCCGAACCACGAACAAGCCGGCACGTTGTCAATCGTAGAATCATTTACTTTATTGAGATGAGTACGTGACATACAACACGATTTATTTATACAACTTCTATGAACAGATAGATGTGTTCGAATCTTGAAAGTGACTGCTTCAAAATTTACACGAATCATGTAGGTATTACCTATAAACACTGCCAACATACTAATGATGATGTAGCTAGAAAGGAGGTGTAGTGACGACTAATGGAGAAGTATTGTAGTAGTTCTCTGTATGGTGTCGGACGTAAAGAATAGCACCATCCCATATCTTCCCGTGGGTGTCGTAAGAGACGACTAAAGGACTTGCCAGAGAATGGGCAGCAGCGTTCTCTGTGCTTTCGCAACAACCGTACTGCGATCGCCGACCCGCCTGCCAAGCGTGGCGATTATGGCAAAACCCCACATGTTAGTCAATGTGGCAAAACTTGGGCGAGGCCTATGTCCAGCAGTGGACGTCTTTCGGCTGAAATGATGATGATGATGATTGAAGTAGAAGACAGGCTGCCCTGACACCAAATATATTGCGATAAGGACAGTATGATGATGATGATGACACTGCGAAAAACAATGTCTCCATATCCAACAGAAGTTACTTTTCAAGGCAGATGGTGAAGAAATAACTTGGAAAAATACCCGAAGTTCTAGACCTACTCCAAAAGATATCCATACTATTTAAGTCGTAACTTCGTAAAGTCAGCCCACAAAAAGGAAATTATCCATTTATAATATTCCACACGAAAATGTTTCCTATTCGTGTGACAGTGACTATTTATGTTTAGGTTTGGACTAGCTTGAAACACAAATTGTACTGGGTCAGCGAAGTTAGAAAATGTAGCTATGCAAGGTGTGTAGGTCCCGGATTAAATCCAGGGAAAACAATAATGTTGCACTAGACGGGAGGGGAAATTAACTTTATACGTGTTACGTTGTTTTTAATCATTTCTGCAGGGTAACTTTATAAAGTTTTATAACTATTTAAGAATTTCTCTGATAGTATTTGTAAACTAAGTACTGAATAAATAATTTATCCAGTTTGTTAAAATCAGGTTTGAAGGTTCACCTCATCATCATCATCATCATTTCAGCCAAAAGACGTCCACTGCTGGACATAGGCATCCCCCAAGAATGGGGGGTTTTGCCATAATCGCCACGCTTGGCAGGCGGGTTGGCGATCGCAGAACAGTTGTTACAAAAGCACAGAGAACGCTGCTGCCCATTCTTTGGCAAGTCCCTTTGTCGCCTCTTACGACACCCACCACGGGAAGATATGGGATAGTGCTATTCTTTACGTCCGACACCATACAGGCGAAAACGAAACGAAATTCACCTAACCTAACAAAATTTTATATCTTGGAAAACTGTACCAGATTTAAGTTTAACAATATTGAACAAAGGAATATCGGCTCCATGACAACGAAACCGACGTAAATAAACGAACATGAATATTTTCGAGCCATTTGCACAACGATCAGCACAATAGATTAGATGGAACGTTGCGGTTATAACCTAGTAGTTTTACCACCAACGTTATCCGTCTGTGTTCACTGTTAAAAATTATGTAATTTTACATGCAAAAAAATTACATAATCCTGTAAAATTCCCGAAAACTCTGGAAAAAATATGAAATTTTACATAAATTTCGTCAATTTTACATTTTTTCATTAAAATCAACAATTTTTAAGTAGTTTTACATAAAATTTATGTAATTATCACTAAGCCATGGATATTTACAAAAAATCTGTAAAATTACATGGATTATTGGGATAAATACATTTTCGTATGTATTTTTTACGATGGAAAAGGGAACTTTACATAGAAATCTCGTAATTTTACCTATTTTAGTGAAAAACACATTTTTATGTAAATTTACTAATATCTTATGAAATATTCCGAAACATGACAGTAAAATTACATAAAACATATGGAAATTTCCCAACATTTCTTTAATTTTACATATATTCTGTTGAATTTACTGTTTAAATGGTCTTTTTACATAATTAACATGTAAAAATCACAAAGAGATGGAAGTTTACATAAAATCTGTAAAATTACATAGAACGTTTGGGACAAATACTTTCTTTAATGTGTTTTTAGCAATTAAAACGGGAATTTTACAGAAAAATCTCGTAATTTTACCAATGTTTTTGAAAAATACATTTTTATGTAAATTTTCTTACGTCTCATGTAATATTCCGAAAAATAGCAGTAAAATTACAAAAAACATAGTGAAGTTTCCCAACATTTCTTTAATTTTACATATATTCTTATGAATTTGCTATTGAAATGGTCTTTTTACATAATAAATATGTGATAATCACTAAGAGATGGAAGTTTACATAAAATCTGTAAAATTACATGGAATGTTTGGGACAAATACTTTTTTTATGTGTTTTTAACAATTAAAATACCGGAATTTTACATAAACATCTCATAATTTTACCAATGTTTTTGAAAAATACATTTTTATGTAAATTTACTTACGTCTAATGTAATATTCCGGAAAATTCAGTAGAAAATACAAACAACAATATGAAATTTCCAAACATTTCTTAAATTTTACATATTTTCTGTATTTTTTCTATTTAAATGTGACTTTTTACATTATAAATATGTAATAATCACTAAGTGTACATAAAATATGTAAAATTACATGGAACCTTTGGGACAAATATTTTTTTTTATGTGTTTTTATCAATTAAAACGGGTATTTTACATAAAAATCTCATATTTTTACCTAATTTTCTGAAAATTACATTTTTATGTAAAGTTACTCACGTCTTATGTAATATTTCATAGAATGTCAGTAAACTTACAAAAAAAAAATGAATTTTCCCAACATTTCTTTAATTTTACATGTATTCTGTAGAATTTACTCTTTGAATGGTCTTTTTTCTTAATTCATATGTAATAATCACTAAGTGATCGAAATTTACATAAAATCTGTAAAATTACATGTAATGTTTGGAACAAATACTTTTAAAACGATTATTCATTCGTTGAGATGGCTTATACTGACGACGCGTTAGCAGGTTGCAGCAGCAGGTTTATTATTCGCCATAAAAAGCAAAAGCAAGGAAAAGAAAACACGTATTTGGTGTAAAGAATGACTAATGAAAAGACAAGCTCATTCCCATGTTAATTTATTGACGAAAATAACGGTATTTCCTAAAGATTGGCAAAATTTTAGGTATTATTATGAAACGCACGCACAACCATTCGGACCGGAAACTGAAACGACTGGCACACACGTTACGATTATCGGCACAGTTTCTTCCGATTCCGATTTATCTATATATCCAAAATTTCATACTGTTCCGTTCAACTGTAGAGTTCTAGAAAATCGGACAAACTGTACAGTTTTTTCATACACACATGTAGCTCTATATGGTGTCGGACGTAAAGAATAGCACCATCCCATATCTTCCCGTGGGTGTCGTAAGAGGCGACTAAGGGACTTGCCAGAGAATGGGCAGCAGCGTTCTCTGTGCTTTTGTAACAACCGTAGGTACTGCGATCGCCAACCCGCCTGCCAAGCGTGGCGATTATGGCAAAACCCCCTTTATGTCAATGTGGCGTTGGGGGAGGCCTATGTCCAGCAGTGGACGTCTTTCGGCTGAAATGATGATGATGATGATGACACATGTAGATTTATCGTTGCAGTTTGAATTGTACCGTCCGATCGTAACGATTTTACGTAACGTGTGTAGCAGCCATTATGTATTTGACCGGCCAAACACCGCCCGACCCGACATCGACAAGGGGGCTCAACCAAAGTAAGGTCTAAACCGCCTTTAGCGACTAAAGATCATTCAACCACGTTACAAAACACTGTGTAGCGTAAATCGGAACGTTTAGCCGTGTATTTCCTTCTCAGTCGCAATTGCAACTTTGCAAGTTCAAGATATTGCATGCATAATAAAGTTATTTGAAGCAACACGAGTGGGATTAAGGTGTAGAGAACGTTTGATTTCCAGCACGCGTAGCATGACCGCCGTAGAAACGGGCTATTTCTACGGAAGAATCGACAAAATGACAGATTGTAGAAAGATTTCTATCGTCCTAAGCATGGCGATGTTATGCATGTAGAAAAGGAATGTTTATATTCTTCAGTCTACTTAGGTTTAAAACGTCGAGCATGACGACCATATTTTCTCTACTTTTGACACTTGGGTGTAGAAACATTACTTCTGACAAATGTCAAAATAGTCTTCATCACATCGGACCTAGAAAATATTCTTTTTATTGTAAAGAATCTAGTTATTATTTGTGTTTCTTGAGCTTAGGTGATTTTAAAAAAACATTTTGGGCACCTACCGTCGCCATCTCCTCAGTTTGTATGCCGGAAAGAATGAAAGGAAGGCCGAAAGGATTGCTGTACGAGCGTTAACTAGGGCTTTCGATTTCCCTTAAAAAAGAATTCCTTACCTACAAATTCGCAAAGAGATGGTGCAGTATTTGTGCCAGGCTAGCTGATCGAGCATCTGTCTCCTAGCACATCTCAGGGTCTGCCTGTTTTCGTTAAAGTTAGTTCAATCTAGGTACCATAACCATAGTTACAATGTCTGATAATTTACAGGTTCTTTGTTTGATGAAAATCCTGCTTACAGGATATTGCCAAAGATCAAGTCTATTACTTCTAGATTGCAGATGCTGAGGGCAGAATACTTGAATCATCAAATCTGAATGCAAATTTTCCAGGCAGGGTTTCATGACCAATTTATTTTTAGTGGTTCTATCATTAAAACAGACCTATGCAGACTACATGAATCCAAAATTTACCTGTAGTAATATGTCTTACCTAGTAGTAAATAACAATTTACTACTAGGTAAGACGTCATGATATAGTACAAGTCATAAAAACGAAGTATGTCTGTACATCCACCCTTAAGAAACGTCATGTAAGGCCGCAATACCGTCAAAGGTGTGACGGAACATGAAAATATATGATAAGTTAAAAGAACCCACAAAGACCCACAAGCATAACATTCCCTACGACTCTAAGCCCTAATCTATCATATAAATAAGTTCAGGATGTTTGCACCATGCGACCTAGGGTTACAGACGTATAGTAGACAGGAATACCAGGTTCGGGAAGGGTACACTAACTGCCAGTCCCGCAGACTCACGAGACTGATCAGAGATGGCTAAAGTTGTCTTGACAAGAGGGGGGATAATGAGACAATAATATAAAATTCAAATTTAATTTATTTACAAAATTTTCTGCTTATATACTACTTTGTCTCAACATACTCTAAAAAAAACTTAAACAATCTTTATGTGTCCTATGTGTGTAAGATGCAACCAAATCATTGTATTAACTGGGCCGCGCATGAGCCAGGCCGAGTGCTGAGTCAATGTCCAAAGGCTACATTGAACAATATCATTTAAAATAATAACAGTTATAATATATTAGTTTTTTGTTTATAATTTATATGTATTAAAAGGCCTTTGCCCAACAGTGAGACATTCAATTGTAATGTAAATAAATTCAATATTTGGGGCCCATATTTTCATTCTTCTGAATCCTCATTCATTGTAATCTGAAACGCAAACACAAAATATAGTTAATATTGTTAGTTGCCAATGTAACATAAACAAAAAAATTGGTAAAAATTTAGAAATCTGCGGCAGGCGGAGGGGGGTGGGAGGGGGGTGGGGGGAGGGGGATGGTACCCCTTCTCCCCTGGTACCACTCCCATTACAAGGTAATGCACCGTTCTTGAGAAAAACCAATTATTGTAACCTAACCTCAAAACAGGTAAAAATTTAGAAATCTGCGGCAGGCGGAGGGGGGTGGGGGGAGGGGAGGGTACCCCTACTCCCCTGGTACCACTCCCATTACAAGGTAATGCACCGTTCTTGAGAAAAACCGATTATTGTAACCTAACCTCAAAACATTTTATATTCGCCTCAAAAGCATAGTCGACGTAGCCCCGCTTCGCGGGGCTCCTATTTCTGTCTGCAAGGTTTACAGTAACCTAACACGAAGGGGATGTCGGGGTCTTAGTTCGCTCGCTCCGCTCGCTCACTAGACCCCGCCATCCCCTTCGAACCTAACCTGTCCAAGTCGGGGTGCCCCAAGTCCAGAGCTCGCTTCGCTCGCTCTTGCATCCTAATTCTCAAGGTAGCCATAGTAGCATTGCCTTTTGCACACACATACAATTACTATGAAACACAAGAAACACATTCACGGAACTCGAGGAGAAACGGAATGAACAACAAACGAATGACAGTGACACTTAGCAATTAGCATACTTTTTTTTTACGTTCCTTTTTTCTAATTTTTCACGACATTTTGCACCACAGACAATATGTGCAGCAGATTTGGTTGTCAATCGCCCATTTTAACGTTCCGTTTTCGCTTTTTATCCGATTTGAGGATAGAAACATTTTTCATTAATATCTCGAAAAATATGCATTACCTTGTAATAAGAGTAGTACCTTGCAGATCCAACCCAAAAAATTATTTATCATTGATTTGCAGGCGAATTCAGCCTATGCTTTGGAGCCTTGGCTCAAGACACCAATTAGATATGCTCATGTGCCTGAGACGGCTTATCTACAAGCTGTAACTAATACAAGAGCTAACATTATCAGAAATTATTTTATGTAAATAAATATTGTACATAGCTGAATCGTCGGCGTCGTCTCATTTATCTGCCAGACCATTCCTCTGCCGAAGGCTACGATTGATATCCTGAAACGAATAAGACTATTATTTCCAACATATTTTTAGAACAAAGCAGAGGCCTATGCCTGTATCAACTGTATTATTCTGTTGCTTTGAAAATCACTTAAACTTATTTCACATTGTTACAAGATTAAAATGATTTATAGACACTTACTATTAAAAATTTCACACAAGGAACTCATTTTCTTAAACTGAGTGTACGCTGACCTCTTTTTCTTGGTCTTGCTGTTTATTTTTGCATTGTGAGTATGCGAAAATTAACAAAACAAACAGCGTAATAGGATGTTTCATTATTATTATCAAGTTTACTTTGTTCGTAAACAATCCAACATGTCATCTGAGTCCGCCACACTCCGCCACAGATAAAAATCTTAATACGAGAAATACGTTTCGTGGTTGCGTTGAGTTCCGTTCAAAAGGTTGAAATGTTATGTAAAATTTTTAGGTTTAATTTAGCGAAAACGATTTAGGCCTGGATCCAGGATGCAGCAACACCACCCCGCCCGCGAAAAATGAAAAACTCGTGCAATTGACAACTTTTGTTGGTTAACTAAACGTAATATTATCGTAAGATTCAGGGAGACAGGGAATATATATTAGATACTTCCTCGTTGCTATGGAAATAATTTCCTTTACAATTTATCATCATTTAAGGCGGAAACCTACCGCTGTGCAAGGAAACCTAGTAGTTAGCTGTGTGGGTTCATTTGTTTAACAAATGTACTAATGACGTCAATTTCGCCTCAAAGAGATGTCAGCAAATCGGAAGGGGTCCGAGAGGGCCGATGCCTACCAGGGCTGCGGGACTGTTAGAAAGAGATACCGATACCGTAGCCCTGGATCACAAAGGGCTTAGAAGGAACATAGATGGGTAATAGTCAGTACAAGTCTGACACTCCTTTCCTCTCCGCCCAGAGCATAATCGGTAAAGCGGGTAATTTGATGATTTCCCATCCGTAAAAAAACAAAAAGGTTTTTTATATAGGTCAAAACACGTCAAGTTCGCCCGCGAAAGGCAACTAACGCGGAACGACGAATACGAATTTAGGCACGAGTCGACTTATCTCATTATGCATAATTTTATAAGTAAAGAATTACGTATGTCATAAGAAGATGACTAGACATAACCCCTTTTTACTTTTTAATTTTTGCTATTTATGACTAGACTCGTATTTGAAATTTTAGACTCACGTAATAAAAATACATTATATTGACTCAGCTCCTTTTTACCGTAATACTTTATAATATGTTTTATCCATCTGTGTAATTAACTAATTTTTCAAAAAATCAGACTCATTACCCTACCATACCCTTTTAACTTGACACCACAGAATTATTAAGGTTTATTATTTAGTTACGTATCCGCGTTCGGAACCGGCACCTTTGTTTGTATCAGTATTCAGTACCACCGGAGTCCGGAGTTACCCACCCCTACAACACTGGTATCATACGTATTAATTTAATAGAATAGAATAAACACAAACCGATGCATATTATGGCATAAGTATTCGATTGTTGTAGTTAGATTGTAGTAAAACCGACTGAAACGTACATCACTAGTTACGAGTGACGTCCCTAAATCTTCCAAATACGAACACGTCAGCAGTGTTACCAACTCAGTGGATTTTCCACTAAAACTGGTGGTTTCGACCCCTTTTAGTGGCGAAATATTGCTTTTAGTGGCTGGTGGTTTTTTCTAGTGGTCTACTTTCAATAACTGAAAATGCTATCACTCAACCACTAAGCCTCTAAAACGTTACGAAATATACCATATATATACCAAAAATTTTTGTAATGAAATATTGCATTTCAAAGATGCTCAAGGGGAATCTAGATTTGAGGAATTAGCAACTTTTGAGCTTACTCTCTTAATACTGCTTCATTCTAATGCCGATTTTGAGAGGCAATTTAGCTGTATGAATGTTATAAAAAACAAGCAGAGGAACAGAATGAAGTTGAATATTTTAACTGCTATATTAAGAATACGCTGTGGTTTAAGATTGGAAGGAAAATGCTGCAAAGATTATGAAATTACAATAAAAGTTATAAAACAAATTGGGACCAAACAATCATATAAACGTGAAACAGACGGTGTGGAAGGCAAAAAATCATTTTTGGATTTTTAGAATATCACTTTATTTTTATAGTTATTGTTGTTATCAAATAATTTTTATGTTCCTCATCTTGACTTGTTGATTATTTACTAACAATATTGTTTGTTGATTTACTGATTTTAAATATTTTATTACGTAATAATAAAGAACGGTTTTTTAGTAATACAGCTACTTACTGTTTTCTTTCATAAAAACCAAAAATTTGTTTAGTGGAAATTAAGCGATTTTTCCAAATTTTTGGAGTAAATCCGAATTTTGTTCGTGGTTTTCTGGTGGCTTTTTAGAAGTTGAATCTGGTGGAGAGTTTGTTTCTCTGTTGGCAACACTGCACGTCATAAATAAACCGACGCAGGTCATTCCGTGGGCGCGGGCACGGCTTTTTTCTCAACTCCATCCCAGGCTGAGGCTACTAAAAACAGGTAAGAGCTCAGTGTGATTGTAATTCTTATTTGGTTCCTGATGGATCACATTCGTTACCTATGTTTTCTGTCGGCGCAGTCCGGCAGCCATTTAAACTTCTCGGCAGCCTCGCTATGACTGTCGAGAAAGGCTATGTACATAGTTGGCCCTTGCCACTTCACCTGCCACCTTGCTCCTCACTGTGAATGCGCTCACATGCTTCGCCCTGCACCATGCTTGCCCCGCCGCGCATCGCCTAGCTGCTCGCTTAAATCGCTTGACTACGCGGCGAGGAACCTTTGAGAAGCCTGTGGGCATGTGCGAGCATAACCTCTAATTGTAAGCCGCCACGACGGGAAGTCTTCCTCCATCCACCTTGCTTTGGGCTTACGGCTGGGAGACGCACCCATCGACGGAGGCTTGCTGTGTTCTGGCACAACGCTTACGGATGCACCCGCCACGCGCTGATTCCAGGGTTCCAGTCTTGGATTACACTCCAAGTTTAGGGCTACTATGCCTACCTGCCGGCGAGCGAGGCTGACACGCGCACTGTCCACGCGGCCGCCACTGCCGTCTGTGCCTCTCATCCACACGTGGTACGTGGGTGGGTACCTAGACCCCACGCTGCCACGTGTTGAGACTACTTGCCGCCCCAGTGCCAAGAACCTTGAACATGAACAAGTTTTAACCTGCAGTGTTTGTGCTCACACCACACCGTACCTAGTACTATTATGGTGAGTAATAGATATACTTTTAGTTTCTTGCATCAAAAATCTAGTGAAATCTGCATTAGACCGTAAAGCGTTACGTAATATGATTGTTTTAGAAAGAACTTGTGGATTGTGGAAGCAGCTTGCAGTTGATTCACGTTCAGTTCACATCCAGGGTGGACGAATGATCTTGTTGAAGTCGTTTGCCATTAAATAAACGTAAGTACTTACCCGCGTACTAGTTATGTACATCGTAGTTTAAAATAGTCCAAGCCGTAATTTGATTTTTGTTGGTTAATAACTTAACCGATTCGTTGTGTGTTCCATTTTCAAAAACGTTTGGTTGTGGCGGGCAAACAATTGTTTCATGAAACGACAGACGTGCCTTACGCTAAAAGCGATGACATTTTTTTATTAAAACTGCTACGCAAATACTTAGTCAATAACGCAATAAATTTTGTTATTCTTTCACAGTAAAACATGCCCGTCGTGAAAATTTGGTCGGCAGACCAAAAAGTAAAGAAAGCTGTGCCAATATTGGAACTAACTGTGGAAAATGTAATACAATCAGGTAAATCTAAATTAATTTTGACTTTTGGTAATGAAATCTTTCTAGTTTAAATAGATTGTAGAGTACACTATAATTGGATACTGATAAGCAATAATGTGCTGACAAACCACATTTGGTGCATTATGACGTCAATTAAAAAATTAGATGGTTACAGTTGACATAAGTATTGCAAAATTTTTGCTAAACAGTATCCAATTAGATAGGTAGATTGTATATACTATTTTCTGTCACATAATTAAATGTATTTGTGCAACTATACATCTATTTAAATACATACAAACTTGATATACCTGAATGGAAGTATTAAGCATACATTTAATTACCATTGTACCACATAGCGCTAACTTGAAAAGTCACAACTACGTACAGAAATTTGTTAAACATATTATTAGTGATCGGTAACAACGTTTGAATTTCATGGTTTCATGTAAAGGTTATTAACCATTATCAATAAGTTTAGCTGATTTTTACTACACAGATTGCTCTAAGGGTTCTCGGTAAGCTCGGTTCTCCATACAAACTTAGTTAAACTCTCATTTTAAAACGAGTTGCTAGTTTGCTCTTAAACTTTGTACTTACAATAGGATAAGGTATATCTATGTCTGTAAGTAGTTTAAGTAACTTCAAATACCATAGTTGAAAAAATACAGCAAGTTTAAGTTTCTCATACATAATATGTTTTTGCTCTATTTCTTTTGTTCTATTAACTGGAGCAATATAAACTAATTATAGACCTATATATATATCATGTCATTGTATGTGCAAAGTTTCATTATCGAATTATTCCTCTTAGATACACTTTTGAAAAAATCTTCCAGATGGTGGATCCATGCCAAACATAGTAGTTCCATTTACTAATCTTATTAACTTTTACTTTTTCAGGAACCATTAACTAGGGTTCAAGTTGCAACAGAACTATCCAAAGCAGCTGCGCCTAACATTGTATTTTTAGGTAAGACTTAATTTTTATTTTTATTACAATGATAAAATGCCTTATCTGCGAAACATAACACTGTATGTTGTACTTTCGTATAATTTATAATTAATCTTTATGATACATTTAAATTGAGACTGAAATGCATGTATAACCATTACCGGTAATATTTTATTATTTTAATTATCTAGTCTAGTGATCAGTTTGTGAGGTCCCGGTTTTTAAAGTACGTTATTATAAATTTTGGGAGCCTATATTGCCTGTTTTAACCATTCTGTTTTTTGCCCACAGATAATGAAAACATATATTACTTGCTGGTAGAAAAAACGATTGTTAGCGAAACTGCGAGTCTGTCTACGTCGTTACAACTATTGATGGCGGCTTACTTCAATTTGAATAATATGGAATATCCTGTTATCAAAACACATTAGAATTTATACAAAGGTATGTTTTTAAGACGCACGCTGAATAAAGTTTGTTGTCATTAATGAGTAAACTTCACATTATACTATTACTACTGTGCATAGGTCTTGTTCATGTACAATTCAACTTGTGATTCATCTAAGTAAATCCTTGTGATTATAAGTATAAGAAGTCACTTCAAAAGAAGGTATAAGCTAAGCATTTAATTATTCATTTAAGCATATCCTTTACCTGTACGAAAATCAATAAATTGTTGTTTTTTTGAATTTGTTTTTTTTATTATATAACCTCCAAACTGTAAACTGCTTGTTGTTTGTATATTATGACTTATAAAATTAGTTCATTTTACATGTAATTAGGCGATAATGTTATCTAAAGAATTCAATACAAATCTTGTACATTTACATGCTATCGATAATTCTCAGGATTTTGCTATTGGCAAGTTGTTTGTTTTTTTCTTATGTATTTTAATAAATGAAGTCGTATTAATCAAAATACTTGTGTGGAAATCATAAGGAAACATCAGTCTAACCGATCTGGGTATAATCTCTCGTCACATCTGAATAATATAACTGTGCGCCTAATATTACAGGAGTGTACCATCTCAACATGAATGATGTAACCAAGGTTTTTGTAACAAGATTCTGATTTAAAAGAGTGTCCATGGAGTTTCTTGCCCATTCTTCTCCATAGAGATCTACGCCTTGGAATGGGCAACTACAGTACTTTCACAGTTATTATGTCTTGTGACTGGGACTGTAGCTTAATTTTTATTGTTGTTCGACCATTCAAAAGTGCCTGTAACTGGCTTATTTGAAATAAATGATTTGATTTGATTTGATTTGATTTGGAGTAATATAGTATTTGTGAAATGTGTGCAGTGTAGGCAAATTATTTAATAACAATTAAGTTTTGGGTTTTTAATTTGCTTTGAGGTCACACCATTTAATGATGAATATATTACCCCTAATAAATGTAATATTGGGTGGATTGTTACTAATACAGGTGCAGCCAGTGTATATACATTAGATCGGTTATTGACTTATTTCCAAGTGATTTTTTCATGTCTTCATTAATACGGCTGCATTAATTAAAATACATAAGAAAAACTATGGCTAATAACTAAATCCGGAGAATTACCGAAAGCATGTAAATGTGCAGAATTAATATTGAATTTTACAGAAAAATATCCCATAATAACATGTAATCTTACCTAATTTAACAGGTAATAATACACAAACAACAAGTAATTTTACCGTGCCCATATTTAAAATCACAGTTTTCTTATGTAAAAACACATAAATTTTGTGGTAAATTCACATACGAAATCTGTAATTAAACACATAATAATTCTGTAATATTACCGAATACAGTGTACATGTACATAAAATATAATTAATAATACACAAACTTTTATGTATTTTTACATAAGAAATCTGTAACAAAACACACAATAATTGTGTAATATTACCGAATATAATGGAAGTATACATAAAATATCATTAATAATGCAAAAACTTTATGTATTTTTACATACGAAATCTGTAACAAAATACATAATGATTGTGTAATATTACCGAATAAAAAGTAAAAATACTAAAAAAAACATGAATAATACAGAATGTTTGTGTAATTTTACAGGCGAAATCTGTAACAAAATACATAATCATTCGGTAAAATTATTGAATAAAATGTAAATATACATAAAATTTCATGAATAATACACAAACTTTATGTATTTTTACATTCGAAATTTGTAACAAAACACATAATTACTCAGTAATATTACTGAAAAAAATGTAAAAATACATAATTGAAAATTTACGGATATGTAAAATTACATACATGAAATTTTACAGATTATGTAAAATTACAGAAGTGAGATTTTACAGATTATGTAAAATTACAGAAGTAAGATTTTACAGATTATGTAAAATTACATAAATGTAATTTTACATAACCGTCAATTAGTTTGATTATGTAAAATTACATAAATGTAAAATTACATAATAATGAAATCAGGTCGATATGTAAAATTACATACGCCTTGTAAAATTACATAATTATGGAAAAATACAGAAATGTTAGGGCAACGAAAGTTGCCCTAAAATTATGTAAAATTCCCTGAAAATTTTTAACAGTGTTGGTGAAAAGCTTTAGTGAGTAAGCTCATCAATTTAGACCGACAGAATCGTGTTGGTAATTGAAAACACTGGCGTCGGGACACTGATAGCTCATACGAGGGAAACACGCAAATATACTTCACAGCATTTAATCGAATTCAAATTTGCAACTGCGTTGCAATCGAGAACTCGCTGAATCAGAATCGATTAAGCTCGAAATTTCTCGTTAATCGATTTAGTCGGAATCTTGGGAGTTGTCGAAGTTCGCTGGCGTTAGTTAATATTTGTCTGATTGTATCATATTGTAGGGTATCCGATAGATTTCGATGATGACTTGTATGGAAATGGTTTTTTGAATTTTAATTAAGGGATCGTTGTGGATCTGAATATTTTTACCTTCTTCGCCCTGATTGAGGAAGGTCCGATTTAATTTTCTTTATATTATTATACACAAGCTGTTGTTTTGCATCCTCGTCAAATTCAAGGAGGTAACTTTGCTAATGATTCTCGAACCGAATCAATAATAAAATGGGTAGGTAATTTTTTTTTCTTATTTACGGTAATCGGTAAGTATGAACTTCCCGTGTTTTAAACGCGGCCCGTCTGATCCTCACCCCATAACCGCATTTTTCGACGGACAAACAATCTCAAACGTTTATTCGGTAATTATTCCCTAAACCACGTTAAGGGGGTTATTCTGAAATACTGAAAACAACAAAAAATAGCAACTTTTTTTTATAATTAACCAGGTAGGTACCGTAATTTAAATTGATTATTTATGTTTTTTGTGAGGTTTCGCCACTTATGTTCTGTCTTTTAATGGCTTTTCTATGAAAAGCACTGTACGCGTCGCGTGCCGTCCAAATTATTCTTGTAAATTATTTTGTAATATACCAGTCTTTGAAGTCAGCGTCGTCATTTATACAGCCCACTTATATCTCCTCAACAGTTTTCGTTAACCCACTTCCCTCTGTCTTGTTACAACAAACAATTACAACATCCGTTCTTCCATCCCCTGTGATGTTTTTGGCCACACGCCAGTCCCATATGCAATACACAGGTCAGGTACATACAGCATGCTTCTTGTTTATGAGATTTGGCGGTCATGCCAGTTATGATAAGCGCAATCTTAGACCTTAGGTTTGTTATTACGGCCTGAATAGGTCACAATATCTTTTAAAGCTCGTATTTCCTTACATCGGGATTTACGTATGCTTTTCAGTAATTTATGCCAACTTGTCAACCCAATACATTTTTGACTTTGCCATTAACACATGCTGCCTTGATAGCTTGTCACCTACTTAGCTTATTTATTCAGTAATAAGGGGTATCGTACTACCCAGTTACTGGGTTGTGGAGGTCAGATAGGCAGTCACTTCATGTAAAATACTGGTACTCAGCTGCATCCGGTTAGACTGGAAGCCGACCCCAAGATAGTTTGGGAAAAAGGCTAGGTAGATGATGATGATGACATTTCAAGCTAACAGTAATAGACCAAAACGCAATTTTGTAAGCTATTTCGCTCTGGTAAAGCAATAAGGTTATTGAAAAAAACAAATTTTAAATGTATTTTTAAACTGTATCATAAATTTTAATAATAGTCGATGCGGCTACTCTTAATTTTTTTTCAATCTATTAACAATTTAATATTGAGAAAATTTTCAAAAGAAACACATTATTGCGACGATTGGTCGCCAGCGCATGTTTGTGACGTCATAATATTAAAGGAATTTCTCGATAGCACAGTGTCAAAGGCGTGTTAATTGACAAAAAATAACCGAAATTTAGTACATTTTTTTTAATATAATAATATATAAGCTGTTTTGGGATTAGGTCGTCGCACTGCTTGAAACCATTTATTTTGACGTTTGACATCTTGTGGAATATTTATATAAACATATTTTGGGTAGCTGTTTTTATAGTATTCGTACATAACGGTACGAAACAAGCACGATAACTCTTTGACTCTTTGGTTTGACACTTTTGATATATTATCAATATATTGACGATAATAAGGAGATTTTATTGATTTAAAGTCAAAACATTGTATCAGCTGTGTGCTACGATGAGTAGAAATTAAAATGGTGATTTCACATCCGCTCGGGTCTGTTCGGGAAATGTCAGCGTGCTTTCGGTACTGGGTACAAAAATGTATTTTTAATTTAATATCACTTTTTAATTTATTAAAGTGAAATAAAACTAAATATAGTTTTGTCATAAAACATAAATATCACATAAACAAACAAAAAAGACCATTACAAAAATATTGTTTTTTCAATATCCGTATTAGGCAATTGCCCAATGCCCCTCAAAAGTCAATGCATGCCTATCGTTCTAGGCCCATAGGCCCTGTCTGTAATCGATTCGATTCGGTTTCGATTTAATACGGATTGCTTTTAAGTGAGAAATATACTAGCGAATACTATTATGTACTTGTTTTGGTTCGCTTTCTTTTCACACCATTTTTTGGATTCCCAATTTGATAAACCTTTTCCATAAATCGTTTTATAAATTCCCCAAAGAAGGCCGGTTCCCGGTAATTACATTTATTTTGAATATTAAATTACCCTTTTCAGTTTTTTATTTATTATTATTTCATTATATATTTATCAGCAGAATTCCGGGGAGATTTCAGCTATGTCCGTAAATACTGAAGAGCTAAATAACAAGGGAATACGCGGTAGGATTTTTTATACTCCTTAAAATAAACAATATTTCGTTCGACTACTTATTTATTTTATATATCAAGAAATTAATAAAACATGAAAGAAAATCTTTGTTAGAACTTAGCAGTCCCACTACCGTGCATGATTTTGTCTAATTCGTGCTATTCAAAAGAGTGTAGAAGCTGTAGCTGGCTCTTAATATCTGCAACAATGTAATTATATATTAAACTAGCTGTACCCGGCATGCGTTGCAATGCACTTTTTCCTACCTACCTACCTATCTACCCTACCCTACCCTACGTACCTACCCTATCTATCCTACCTACCTACTTTACCCTACCTACCTACCCTACCCTACGCTGCTACCCTTCCCTACCCTACCCTATCTTTTAAACCTTCCCTAGACTACGGCAAACATTTCAAAAACAAAATCAGCAAAATCGGCCCAGCCGTTCTCGAGTTTTAGCGAGGCACATGAACCACAATTGATTTTTATCTAGATAGTTACATAATATATAGAAGATAACATTAATTGGTATTAGGAAGGTTGATTAAAAAGAAACTTGAAAATGGATCGTGGTTTGGTAAAATACATAATCTACTCTCTATCGAAATATCCCTATGATAGAGGTTTTCTAAATTCATGCATGAAATATATAACCAAAAAAAAAAGGTTGCATCAAAAAAAAAAAAACCGTATTTAGATATACCCATCACACGGAGTTTTACTAGCAAATTTAATTTGACCTAGTATTTCTTCTTAGATTTTTTTTTATGAAACTTATTTCGCTTACCGCAATAAAAGTAGCCAGGGACATTTGATTGAAAGGTCCCGCTTTGAAGACGAGTATCTTCTCAGTAGTGAGTCCTAGAAGAGCCACTTCCCTTTGTATCTTCTTATTCGCTACTGGCCAATTACTTTCGAAAGTACTGTACCTTACAAAGGTGCTCTGAAATTAAAAGTACTTTTTTATTTGCGAGATAGAAACACAAATAAATTAATAGTTCGTGAAAGTACATCACCTCATTCTCTTGCCCTTATTCCAATTTATTTGGGGTCGGCACAGCACGTCTTCTTCTTCCATTCTTCTCTATTACTTGTTATTTCATCAGACACCTCCTTTCTTGCCACATCATCCTTCACACAGTCCATCCATCGTTTCTTTGGTCTTCCTCTACTCTTATACATTCAAACTCAAAACTTTCCTCACGGTGATAGAACTTCACCTTTGCTTATGAAATAGAAAGATCATAAGGTAGCGTGGGACACTATAAGCTTTTCGTCCTAGTAGGCAATCTAGGGCTACATTATCTTACACACTGTACAGGAACCAAGCTCTAACCAGAATATAAATGTTCAATGTCACTTTTATTTTTGACGTGACAACACGGACAATGTCTAATAAATCGATGAACGCCGGCTGCACGCACGAAAAAGGATGACTCATTGTAACGTTACGATCGGATCGAGAGCGCTGCACGAGCGAGCGAAAGGCTAATAAGCTAGGCTATTCATAAAAGTATGCAATCATTCTTGTTCATTGTTTTGTTATGACGTTGTCACGTTATACTATCATCCTTAAACCGACTTTACAGACAACCAATTTTTTGATAATCACAATCAACTTGTTATTGTCTGAAGTTAATAGGGAACAAGGCCTGCAAGGAATTTGAAAAATAGGTATTTGTATGGAAAATCGCAGCCCCTGTTCCCTCTTATGCACGAGCTTGCGAATTTCCCCGTCAGCACAAACTGACGCAGAAACTAGGATGATTTGATAAAATGTCTAAAATGTGAAAAGTAAGAAAATCACCTCAACAGTCACTTCATTTGCGTACCAGTAGAAAAGCAGGAGTTGGATCAAACACGCGACCACGAACATGATGCTAGATACTAGCGTAGCGACATCGTTTTGAATCTGGACATACAGAAGTAAGTAACTTAGTATTAGTAAGTAAGTATAGTTAGTAGTAGTACAGTAGGTAAAAGTTTAGCTAGTTCCGAGGCACGGATAAAGATCGCATATTGACCTGGCACTTTTAAATTAAGAAAAGCGTACGTAGCGAGATAAACGTAGTACGTAGAGTTAATTCCATACCTGAACAATCTGTATGATATTGACACCCAGGTTTACTGAAATAACCACCAAGTACACGAACATCACCGGCGATATCAGAGCGTTGAATAGACGCGTATACCTGAAACATTATGAAACAGGCACTGCATGTTCAATTACCACGATTTTCTCTCTACGAATGAAAGCCGATCATAGTACCTACTAAGCAGTTTTTGACACTTGTGCATAAAGCTAATCCTCTTTATATTGCTTCCATTGTCATCACAAATAATGAACATTCCATTCTTCACGTATCGCACAAATCACAATAATTTTGAAATACGAAATTTGAGAGTGATCCTTGCACTCTGATTAAGGGCCACTCCTTTTAGGTAATTGTCTCAATTTAATACTCACTTGACCAACGTCGTATGGAAACGATGACACTCCGCGATGTTCTGATGGCTTATATTTACATTCACAGCGTCAATCATCATCCTGCAATATAGGCAGGTGATCTTCAACTGCCCAGCGAAGAATATCATTATAGAAACCACGAGAGTGTCCCAGCCGACGACGTAGGCACTCACAATGTGACCCAATACTGTCTGGATCGACATCGAGATGTAGTAACCAGGAGGTTCCTTATGAAATGGAGTGTAGCCGTCAAAAATATTCAAATAGATGCTAGTCCCATTCACATTTATCTGATTCTTCTGATAGGGCTCAGTAAAAATGCTGAAGTTAGAGAAGAAAGCGAGGGCCCAAAAGAAGTATGATACCTTCCGATTTCTCTTGATATAAGCATGAATTATTTCGTCATGCTTCGGATCAAGTTTGGCTAACTGGCCCCGCTCTACTGCAGACATGTAGCCTATGAGAAGCTCCCACTTCTTATAGTCCTTCTGAAAGAAACAGGACTTTAGGATGCCCATATGAAATGGAGCGTACTGCAGGATCAGTTTGAGGGAGTCAGAGTTGAATTTGATGAAGCATCTTATGTACTGGCTAAAAAAGAATGTTATGGTGACATAGAAAATAATCTGTTTGATACGCCCGGTCAGGGATTTGCGATACGGGTGCCAAAGACCAGTCAAACCCAGCAGTTTTAGATGTGGACCTATTGATGGATATTGGGGGTCTTCGAGAAATTTTAGAATGTTTAGAATAGAGCATTTACTCGACATTTTGGAAACCTGTGATCGCTCTGAAATACTTGTATGAAATGACACTAAAGATCCGTATAATTGGCGTGAGAAGTTCTGTGTGAAATGCAGTTGTTACGTATATTTAGTAGCAAATAATAACAGGGTGCTTTTGCCGTTCAGATTTTCTATTAAGAATTCAGCTCGTCGACGTATGTAATTTCATATCGCTTAATTATAATGTACGAAATACGGAATTTCACTTCGTTGAAGAAGTGTGTTATTTGATTAAATTGTTTTGAATATATTTTTGACTGTTATTAAGTACACACAAAGACAAAAAAGTTAAAATAAAAGACGATTGTGGTACCTGGGCATATTATAGGTACTTGGTGATTAAAATATCCACCATGGGAACTGCCATACAAAATACGTATCCAACCTGTAATTGTCTCGTTGCTGGACAAAATGACCAAAGTATAATACGTTTTGCGTAATTAAATACATATTCCATAAATCCTTGCCATAGTAAACAAACACATGGCTTAATGTACATTACTGTTCATACACGTAAATTCCACAGTGGGTAGCCATTGCCAGAATAAACAGAAATAAAATAACTGATCGATGGTAATGACCGTACTTGAATGGGACTGAATAATTATGGCGATGACATGATAAAACCCGGGACACTATTAATGTATGATGCAGAATTGCAGATGGTCGGCATAAAAACTGTTTCCAGTAAAAGTAAAGGTGGGTTATTTTATTTGGGTGTTATTTCGGGAGCAGATATTTTTGCAGATCGTTCAGATCATTTAAAGAAATCAAATCACAGTTTCACCAAGCCTGAGTAATTTGCAGCAAGTTCTTCTAAGTCCTAAGTTTCTTAAGAGCATCACTTTTGCCAACTAAAAGTAACTTTTGATGACTCCGCCAGACTTAGATGTTGTCAGAAAGAGTGCCTGACTAAAATGGGATTGGGTGGGTCACATCTGCGGCGTATGCCGCATGCATAGTGCCCGCCGGTCAAGCCTCCATCTCCACATGGTAAAACATGAGAATGGATCGCGCAACTGAGACCACCCCAGAAAGAGTTGGGGGCGACTGGCGAGACGCGTACCAAGCAAGGGCTGCAAAGGGACTGGTTCGAGGAGGCTCAGGAAAGGACAAAAAAGTACCTTGAAAAATTTAGGGAAGTCTTGTTACAGTAGTGGGATGGGACAGCGTCGGCATTAAAATTGGACAAATAACCTGCTTTTCCCTGAGATTTTTTAGTTCCTAATGATGAATGCGTTTCAGTTATTTAAATTACACCTTGTGTACATTCAGAAGCAATGATAACATCAACATTATTAAGCCATTTAAATATTGTCCACCTACTTTATGTTGCTCTTTTAACGACCAAACACTGTCCGCTCTCACAATATTTTAATGTGCAAGCCATAAAATATTACGTAAGTCCGAGGAATAAAATTAAGCTCCACCGATAAAGTCCCGACAGTCCGGGGGCCATTACTGCGATGACAAAGGGGTATTGAAAGATTGAAATTATGATATTGAACTGACCAGTTATACCTACTCTCGGATGGGTGTTAAAAATAAAAGGGTGACAAAGGAAAAATATTGTGCCTGTACCTGTAGGTACTGTAAAGCTGTATCAACATAAACCAATGAGTAAAATGTTCTGTTGTGGGGGCTGCTTTCCTTATTTTTAGTACATATAAGTAACCGTAGATGTACCATTGGATTTCTTTAAGCCTGGTTAAGTGGTAGGTAAGTGCAGAAACAATAACCAGGATTAAGAAACTAGTTTCTCTAGGCGTAGGTACAGCTACAATATAAATTAAGTAAAAACTAAAACCCAACTTCTAAAAAAACGGCAAATAAAAATGTAAAAACAGGACATTGATATATTTCTTTCGGTTTTCGTAGAACCTTGGCTCTTGTTTAAAAATTTAACATTTTCGTTTTTTTTTTATTTAAGTCATTCGGCCTCTTTTTTCTGCCTATAAAATCTTTCAGCTCTCTTAAACTAGGGTCATTGTTTTGTTTTATATAAATAAAACACAGTGACTACGTAAACAGCTATCTAATATAGAGGAACAATGAAAGTGTGTCTATTTCCGAAGTTTTAGTAAGAATCCCGGTTGAATGTTAAGCCTGTCGTTATGTCCAGATAAGATCGCGGGCGGAAATTAAGCGGAAATTGTATTTGTTTCTTATACAGCGACGATGTCACAATAAAGACGATATCCTTGCGACGCTGTGTATAAATAAATGTTAATTTTCTATTACAATTAGTAACTTAAATGAAGACAATAGTTTCATCTTAAGGCGGGCCTACCTGGTTTTACGTCCTCGTTTGTTTTGTTTTTTATTCGGAGATGGCAAGGATTAAAATGAAAAAAAAAACATATTACATATTCCACACTTCGCTCTACATATTTCGGCCGTCCGATACACGATTGCTTGCACTTTACTACATACAATTAAAACGCAAAGACAAGTATAAATTCTGACTAATTGTCATTTAATTTGAGTTATATTAGGGTTTGAACAATACAATTTTGTGATAAAATACAGCCACCATGTGAAATATGAAAACAACTATACCACGAATTCCAAAACCAAATGTTTTCTGCGTACGCCCGCACCGTGTTCTATAAAGTGCCGAGCGGAACGAGTACCAATTTTTCACGCCATCCCACCTCTGTTCTGTTACCGGCTGAGCAAAATGTTATTTGTAAAAAATAAATAATACCTGTATAAATACAGCTACTTTGCACATCCCTCGCGCACAAGGCTGAAATGCGGAGCCGAGAAGCCAAGATCTGGGAGGATAGAATTAAAATGCCGTCCACCCACAAACTCTGCCGCCAGCACGCGTATCATGACCGCCGTAGAAACGGGCTATGTCGACGGAAGAATCGACAAACTGACACATTATCATTGTCTATCTGTCATTATGCCGATTCTTCCGTAGACAAAACTTGTTTCTACAGTGCTCATGCTACGCGTGCAGCTCACGAACACCCTAGCTCCGTTGCGCCCGCTACTGGACAGCGGAGAGGCACTTAAGTACATAGTCGAGGACCGGGCGGAAGTCTTCACCCAGCACCTAGAGCGTCAGTTCCAACCGATCCCGACCACCAACGCAGAACATGACGCAACAGTCGAGAAACACCTTAGGTACTACTTCGCCGCGCCAATAGCTCCCGAGGAAGTCCCTATTTTCTTCTGCCTGGGGCAGTCAGACGCACCATCCAGAGGACGAGGCCCAGGAAGGCCCCCGTATCACCAACACAGCGCTGCGCCAGCTGCCATTTTGTATGGTAGCGGCGATGGAGCGTCAGTACACGGCGATACTGCGCACCGGGACCTTTCTTGCCTTGTGGAAGGAAGGGCGCGTCATTATGCTGCCCAAAGCGGGGAAAAACATTCTGAAGCCGAAGAGCTATCGGCCAATTAAGTGTTCGAGAAACTCTTGTTGCGGCATCTCCAGCCGCACATTACGCCGCGGCCGGAACAATTCAGGTTTCGGTCAGAGCACAGTACGATGCTTCAGCTGGACATAGGCCTCCCTCAAGTGTCGCCTCATTGATGTTTTGGGAGGTTTTGCCTCCGCCATGCTTGGCAGGTGGGTTGGCGATCGCAGTACGGTTGTTACAAAAGCACAGAGAACGCTGCTGCCCATTCTCTGGCATATCACAGCTTCGTTTAATAAGTAGGAATACTCGGTTGCAGTATTCCTCGACATGGAGAAGGCCTTCGACCGTGTATGGCACAACGGCCTTATTTACAAGTTGGTCAGGTGACCAACTTGTAAATAAGGCCGTCGTGCGCAGACAGGGCGCTTCGGAGGTCCGAAGCGCCCTGTCGCGTCGTCAAGGTGGTCCAATCCTTTCTGTCCCACTGGAGCTTCTGCGTGGTGGTCGAGGGAGCGCTCTGTAGCGCCCACCCAGTGGTAGCCGGCGTTCCGCAGGGCAGCACGCGTAGCATGACTACTGTAGAAACGAGTTTTGTCTACGGAAGAATCGACATATGGACAGATAGACAATGACAATGTATCAGTTTGTCGATTCTTCCGTCGACATAGCCTGTTTCTACGGCGGGCATGCTACACGTGCAGCTGCGTGTCGCCAGCGTGTTACTCACGTTTCACCGACGACATCCACAGTACACCTCAGGCGATGCTCGCGCTGAACGCTGACGAGGCCACGTACATTACTACCTCGCTTAACGCGAAGCACGCGTTGGTCAAAATGCAGCGCGCACTCGACTTACTCCCCGAGTGGCTGTCCAAGTGGCGGCTGTCGGTGAACGTGGGTAAAACGCAGGTGATCGTCACTGGGTCAGCGCGCCTCCCAGCTCCACTGACACTACAAGGTGTCGAAATCGATTGGTCACCCCGGGCTAAGGGGTTATTACGTCCGCCAGGTCGTGGCACGGACTAGGGTTGCCGGTGCCCAGCTCCGTCCATTGCTCTCGTCCCATCTACCAGTGCGCGTCAGGTTGAGCATATATAAACATACGTACGCTCGATATTGACTTACGCCGCTCCCGCTTGGTTCGTCTTCAGTAGCAAGACAAACAAGAAACTCCTCCGCGCGCAGCAGAGCATCGCGCTGCGCACCATAGTTGGTGCTCTTCGCTATGTGAAGAACGGTGTCATCGAGCGGGATCTCGGGATTGACAGCCTGGACTAGGTATTTCATTCGGCGCCGGGCGATGGAAATGTTCGCGCGTGCCGACGCATCCGCTTGGCCTCACGTCAAGCACATTACGCCCTGACGCGACCTGTTAGCGGACGATGACCCCACACCCCACATGCTGGCTCCTTAGTCCGGACTTAGTTCTGGAAACAGGGCGGACGGGAGCCACACACCCTTAGTAGGAGCGTCGACCCTCTATCGCTGTTCGTCACCCGTCGGGCCTCCGACGGGTTTCCTCCGGGTTACCGGAGGTCTCACATGGCAGTGACAGACCGCCGAGGTGCCGCGAAGAAAGCAGCAATTTTTATAACAGCATCCGTGGTACCGGTGGTCAGGGCTTTTGAGAGAGAAATCTACTAACAAAAGGGGCCGTGTTAAGAAGTACTGCTTTTATCGGGCTCATGTAGGGCTCGGTAAAAGCGTCCGTGAAGCTCCTTGCTCTGCCATAGCTCCCTGCGATCATTCGTATCTAATACTACAGGCTTGCGCTAGTTCTGTTTAGCCAAGAAGAGCGGGGTAAGGCCCTTGTCCACGTTGTATGAGTCCGTTGAAGGCACGCACCTTGTTTCCGCTTCACATCAACATCTTAAACAGGCGGCCAAAGAAACGTTCTATCAAAGATTGTTTCATGTCAGCAGTATTGTTGCCTAATGCTTCTGATACCCAAATACTTGTAGGTTTCTGTTGAGGAAAGGGATCTAAGGTGAGTGGAATCCGAGAGCTGTTTTTATATTTTTTTCATGTCGCCTTGCCTTGAGCTTTCACGGCCTTAAAGGGATTCTTTGTATTTTACATAACTTTGTTAAGGGTCATGTACATTATTTATTGGATATTTTTTTTGGGTATCATTTAAGCTATCACCAATTTAATTAGTTTTGTGTTTCTTAAATAATAGGGTTTGTCCTCAAAATAGTAGATCTGTCACCAAAATGTAGTCACCAAACAATGCAAAATCAGTTCCACAATAAATCACCTAAAATCCTGAGATATAAGGTCTAGTACCAAATAAATGTTTTTGTATGTATTATAATAGGTGTGTCCTAATAAGTATTTAAGCAAACTAATTTAAAGAGATCACCAATAAATCATATTATGTTAGGTCCAAACTAAGGCGTTGTCGACGTAGCCCCGCTACGCGGGGCTCCTATTTCTGTCTGCAGGGTTTACAGTAACCTAGTACCTAGTAACCGAGTCGGTGTGCCCAATGTCTCGTATAAAGCATTTCTTCATAGAAATAAGGAACTGATCTATTTATTTGGTGACAGATCTACCATTCCGAGCACAAAGCTATTATTTAAGTAATAAAACTATTATTATAAGAACGAAGTTTATATTCATCTAATGCACTACAATTTTATTGGTAATCCATCTCTTATTGTACACATGTATCAACATTTATTTGATAATTCATACCTGGGAACACTTTTTATTTATCTGAGAACGAAAATATTTCGTGGCGATAGATCTATTTACTAGGTGATACAACTTTGATGACAAATATAAATTTTGGTGACAAGAAAATTAAATATAGTTCCCTTTTTTTTTTGACACCATGACTGCAGATCACATACATTTATGTACCGCAGGCTACCTTGGCGCATCACTCACAACCTTAATTTTGCAATTGAATGGTTACTGTATTTTTCTGGATATTTTTTATGAAACATATATTCGATAAATTATACATGACTTTGAATTAGATTTATAAATATGTTTATTCAAATTACTTTGCTTGCAACGAAACGTAATATTTGTAACGCGAGCGGCTCGGGTGCCGAACGCGTCTGTCAAGTCAATTTTAATTTTAAAATTTGACGGTTACTTTGACTGTTACGCGAACGAAAGATTTTCAAACACTGCTATTTATAAAACGGAGTTTTAATTAATAATTATTGAACAAGCCTTGTGATTCATGTGACGGGAAGGAACCGTTACAGTTACTGTTTAAGTTGTGGGCAGTTGTGCTGGTGATTTCCCAGTGGAAATTCTAGCGTCTACGTTCAATGAGAAATATTAAAAGTTTTGTGGTGCTCTAAAATGGTTAGAATGGAAAGAGCCCCTGTAAAGGGCGGGCAGAAGACTTCTTCCACCGTCTTAGCACCATCAAAGAGTGGATCAACACAAAACATGGCTGCAAACGTGAAGGTTGTTGTGAGAGTTCGGCCTCTAAACGAGAGGGAAATAGAAATGAACACACGCATCGTGGTAGACGTTGTGGATGATAAGTTATTGGTGTTCGACCCTAAAGAGGAGATCCGACCTTTTTTCTACCAAGGAGTCCAACAGCCTAATAAGAACTTTTTAAAGCGCGCCAACAAAGAGTTGAAGTTTGTGTTTGATAATGTTTGTGGGCTGACTGCGACCAACAAGGATGTGTTCGAGACTACCACGAAGGATATACTGGCTTCTTTGATGGAGGGCTACAACTGTTCAGTGTTTGCTTATGGGGCTACTGGTGCAGGGAAGACTTTCACAATGATTGGTAGCAAAGAGCACCCGGGTATCACATATTTGACTATGGAACACCTCTTTTACACTATAAACTCTTTTGAAAAAGAAAGGGAGTTTGATATTGGAGTTTCTTACATCGAAGTTAGTAGTTTTCATGTTATTTTTAAGGTTTCTCAAACTTATTAACAGAGCAGTTTGTAACAACTTTTCTTTGTTAGACCTGAGAGCTAATTGTTGTTGTTTTGTTTTCATTCACCATGCAATAGTTTGATAGTTTTCATGTAAGTTGTCCTATAAACTTTATTGTTTGTGGTGAACTAGGGAAATTATTAAAGTAAGGAGTAACTTAGTGTTCATCTTTTGTGTTGAATTACCTAAAGTAACTTAGAAAAATTAGTACATGAAACTAAAATAAAACTTTATCAATGCTATGATATTGATTCAGCTTTAGACTTCTTTTTCCTTTTTTTGTTTAAATAATTATTTCCACCATAATTATTTATATCTGCCACTGTCCCAAAACATAAATATGCCTATGTTTCAAATTACAGGTGTACAATGAAAATGTATATGACTTACTGAAACCATCAAGCACCCCACTACAACTACGGGAAGACTCAAAGTACGGTGTGATGGTGGCCGGCCTGACACTAAACAATATCAAGACTGCAAGGGAACTGCTCAATATGTTGGAGAATGGTAACAAGAACAGGACACAGCACCCCACTGATGCTAATGCTGAGAGCTCTAGGAGCCATGCCGTTTTTCAGGTTTGTTGTTTTCTTGAATGTTTTTGTGGTTTTGTAGGTGTCAAACTAAACAACCATTATTTGCAACACCACATTGCACACCATAACACAAATTACTGATGTTCTTCTAAAAGCCACTAAGCTGAAGTGGAACTGGGCTGGCCATTTTTGCCATATGCCAGACGAGCTGTGAGCCAAAATAATCATGATGGCCGTGGCACAGAAAGAAGACAATTCGGTAGACCTCGCAGGACATGGTGGGAGGAACTGGACAGAACCAACAATCGGTGGCCCCGTTTAGCCCTAGATCAAATGATTTTGAAGTCATCAGTTAATTGCTATTTTATCCGGGTAAAGGTTGAATGAGTCTGATATCTTACAATATTACCTTGAGTTGACACATGGGTAAAGGTGCCAAACATATTGATTGATTGGGGCTTCTCTCTTCTCCATGCATAATAGGTAAGCAAAATAAGCAGGAAAAACTTTCCTTTTTTTTTTTCTTTATTCAAACCACGAGATGGACAGAACCACCAAACAAAAGAAAGGTTGGGAGTCCGCTCAAAAGATGGGGTGATGATATAGCAAACACTGCTGGCTCAAACTGGCTAAATCTTGCCAAGGACCGTGAAAGGTGGAAAAAGATGTAGGAGGCGTTTACCTGTAACGGGGCTACATCTCCAAACCTAAATAATAAAAACTAACACTAACTAAGATAAGTTATAGACTAACAAAAATAACACTGAATTATTAATAAGTACCAAATGTCAGTGTGTAAATTACCTGAGATGAGAAATAAAAGGCTTTTTTATTTTATTATTTAAGTATAGACTTTATTGTTCCCACTGCTAGTATTACAGGTCTCGTGTCTGAGAGGGAGTGCGTCATAATCCACCATGAAGGCCCACATTTCACTTACCTTTTTTGACAGGTATATGTCAAAATGCGATACAAGACGAGCAGTCAACTCCGCATAGTGAAGCTGTCCATGATAGACTTGGCAGGCAGTGAGCGTGCCTCCGCGACCGGCTGTGTCGGCGAACGGTTCAAGGAGGGCGCTAATATCAACAAGAGTCTACTGTCTCTGGGCAACTGTATCAACAGGCTAGCTGATGGGAGCAGTTATATTCCTTACAGGTGAAGTATTGTTTTAAATATCTTTTAGATAAAGACATGGAAAGGTGCCTTTTGAGGATGCAGGACGTATTCGTTTTGTACTCATACTTGCATTGTTTATATTAGGTCTTTACCTATGAAATTGCCGTTTTGTTTGAAAAAAGTTAAAGTATTTTTTTTTCGAACTTATTTATTTCTTTTATTCAAAGTAATCACCCCTGCAATCAATGCATCTTTGCCAACGCTGTGGCAGTTTATGGATGCCCTTCTTGAAAAAATCAGCTGGACGGGAGACAACAAAATCTTCAAAGGCGTTTTGTACTGCCTCTCGGGAATTGAATTTTTTTCCCGCTAAAAAGTTGTCCAAATTTTGGAAAAAGTAATAGTCGGAAGGCGCAAGATCTGGTGAGTATGGCGGATGAGGGAGAGCTTCCAAACCCAACTCATGCAGTTTAGAGACGGTCTGTTGTGCAGTATGGGGCCGCGCGTTGTCGTGAAGTAGCAGTGGAGACGACCGATTGACCAAAGCTGGTTGCAGACGTGCGAGTTTCGCCATCATTGTGGTCAGTTCTTCAATGTACACATCTGCAGTAATGCTCTCGCCGTTTTTTAAAAAGCTATGATGAATCACACCAGCACTAGACCACCAAACTGTGACCATCACCTTTCTAGGGGTCATTTTTCGTTTTGCACATTGCTTTGGTACCGAACCAGGATCTAACCAACTTGCTGAGCGCTTTCGATTGTCAAAAAGAATCCATTTTTCGTCGCACGTAACAATTCGGTTCAAAATTCCTTCATTTCTGTGCCTGTTAAGCAGCGCAAGGCAAGTCTCGACGCGTACGTTGCGCTGGCGATCGTTAATGGGTTCGTGGGGCACCCATCTATCAAGCTTTTTTATCTTGCCAATCTGTCGCAAATGGACCAATATTGTTTTAATGCTAACATCAAAAGCTGCTGCCAGCTCAGCTGTAGATTGAGTTTCATCAGCTTCAACAATCACCTTTAATTCATCATTGTTGACCAAAGTTTCCGGACGACCACGAGGTTCATTTTTCAAGTCAAAATTCCCAGAACGGAACCGAGCAAACCAATAACGGGTTGTGCGTTCGTTTGTACAGTTCTCTCCGTAAACGTCGTTGATGTTACGGGTCGTTTGTGCCGCGTTGGTGCCACGACGGAACTCATATTCCATAATTACACGAAATTTCAAAGTATCCATTATGAGGAAAAATGTTGAAATGTAATGAAAATACAACGCTAATCAATAAACAAAAGACTGATTTTGTAAATAGAATGTCATATTTTTAAAACAAAATTAATTTGAATTTAGAATGAGTTCTAAATTCAAATTAATTTTGTTTTAAAAATATGACATTCTAGCAAATCAAAACTTTTTTTTGTTTGAAAAATTCTGTACTGCAATACGGCAATTTCATAGGTAAAGACCTATTATTATGCTTTTCTCCCTGTCCGTGACTTTATGGTATAAAAGCTAGGGTTTGAAGTCTAATAAATGAACACTTGAACAGGCACATGAAACATGAGATTCTTCTTCTTGTTGCTAGCACGACAGATTTAAAAAAAAATTGTTGGCAGCATTGGTTTTTAGGGTTCCGTACCCAAAGGGTCAAACGGGACCCTATTACTGAGACTTCGCTGTCCGTCCGTCTGTTACCAGGCTGTATCTCATGAACCGTGATAGTTAGCGAGTTGAAATTTCTACAGATTATGTATTTCTGTTGACGCTATAACAACAAATAATAAAAAAAGAAAAAAAAATATTTAAGGGGGCTCCCATACAAAAAGTTTTTTTTCGTTTTTATAAATAATGGTACGGAACCCTTCGTGCGCGAGTCCGACTCGCACTTGGCCGGTTTTTTGTCAATTTACTGCATGTTTTGGTACACAAAGAGAGTTTCAAATTTTTCTATCGTTGACGTCAATACGTCTGCATGTTCTGTCGCTCAAACCTCATGCATGGGATAGGTTTCAGGTGCCCACACCGTAACATTTTCGAAAGAATATCTATTAGATGTGTCTAGTTTATCACCACTGTACAATACACAATCATAATTTCTTTTAACTCACCCTTCCAGAGACTCAAAACTGACACGCCTGCTAAAAGACAGCCTCGGTGGCAACTGTAAAACAGTGATGATCGCCAACGTGTCCCCTTCAAACGTCAGCTATGAAGACACATACAACACGCTGAAATACGCAGCAAGAGCCAACAAGATACAGCTCAGTATTAAGAAGAACATTGTTGACGGAGATATGAGGCTGTCGCAGTATGTGAAGATTAATGAGGAGTTGAAGAAGAAGGTTAAAGAGTTGGAGGCGAAATTGACGCTGTCTAGTGTTAAGACGGTCTCCAGGGAACCGGACATTGCTAAGGAGAAAGGTATCTTCAATAATTTGATGAATTTTGTTTAGGAATTGGAGTGGGATATTGATATCAGTATTTGGTTGTGCCAGTGGTATAAAAAGGATTGTATTTCTTCGCATCACCGACAGAATTTTAATATAATTTGGTAGGCTCAAAACTCGCACTTCCATGGTGTCATTTGTAGCAGCAGGTCGAACTGTGACTCAAAGAGTTCAATCAATGTCATAATCTTGTCAATTTCAGGAAATGAAGCATAACGTCTCCTGCTAGCATGTCCTCTTTATATTTATCAGAAATTAAAATAAAGTTTTTCTTCTAGCAAAACAAGAATGGCGCAAACGCGTCTCGGAAGAAGAGAAGGTGTACAGCCTATTGGAGTCCAAGTTGCTGAGCTTGATGTCACGCCAGCGAGTGCTCGCGCTACGTCAGAGACTGCGCACGCGCGCCTTCTCGCACGTCGCTGATCTAGCGCATCGCTCCTCCTCTGAGGCTATGGAGCAGGTAACATTTTAGGCTTGGAGTAAATGGTCTGATTAATCTTGGATCACGAACGGGATGTGGGAGGAAGTTCGTTTGCGCTGATTATGTCAATGAATTTGAATGGAGGTGTTCAAACAGGCGCGAATAGCGTAAAGATATCGTCGTTCAAACTCGCACGCCGCGTTCTGAGCTGGGTTCGCCTTTGTATAACCAGAGCTTAATATTGCAGGGATGATGATTAGTGAAGCCATGAAATGGAAATCAGAATAGCTATCACCAACTTATTTCTCGAACATTGATCCCTTTAAATCGAATTCCAATAGCTACTCCATTTTTTTTTAAATTCTAATTGTTATATAGTTCCAACTGCACACTCACATTATGTGATGAGTGATGACTGCTAAATAGACCGCTTAACAAAAGCACAAAACAAAGCGGACCCCCGACGCTACGACGCTTGGATTAATTTATTTTTGGTTTTTAAGGGGTTTTATCTGTTGGGGGTTTTTTAAATTTTTAATTAAATTTTCATTTCATTATTTTTACACTTACATTATTTTTTCTTAGCCTTCACTGTCCCACTCATGGGCATAGGTCTCCTCCCATTCCTTCCACTTTTCTCGGTATTGCGCCTCTTCTCGCTAATTAACGAAAATTTATATGCCTTTTCTCTAATCTAGATGTGCACCGAAGAAATACCGCGACAAGAGCGTGCAGCCGAGAATTACATGAAACAGTCTGTAAGTCTAGACTCCAAAGTAATGGCAACCTGGACGAAATGGGAAGAGAGCAAGAAGAAACTACACATCATCTGCGAACAAGCGCTTTCAGACTGTCCCGAGTTAACAGACTTCGTTGACAAAGTACAGTTGCAGAGTGAACTACGACAGATCAAGGCCAGAGACGAACTGAGACAGAAGCTATTGTCCATAGAGAATGATGAGATTGAAGCCTTCACGGAATACATGAGTGATATGCCTTCTATGTTGAAAAAGTTGTATTTAACACTTAAAGGGTACGACAAAGCCCCACCAGCATTGACATCTGAATATCTAGAGATAATGAAGAAAGCGAAATCAGCTAAAGGCATAACGTGGTCGGACGATGGCAACGAAGGAGATGCACACTTCAGGTTTATCTCAACACTAGACCTCCACAAACCCTCCACTACATTAGAATATAGTTTCTCCAAAAAAGATGACGTTAACGCTACTGTAGACATCATAACTGACAGTGAGGACCTAACTGACATAGAGAATAAGGAACCTATAAGGTTATCAGCAAAGAAACGCAAGGGCACGCCGATCAAACTGCCTAATAACGAAACTATTATAATAAATGACTCCTTTGAGAGTTTGGACGCGACGAGAAACTTGAATTCTGCAAAGAAGATCAAGAGAGAGTATGACATTTCAGCTGATGTAGAAAACTATGGGGTGATTGACCCTAAGGACTTGAATTCGACTTTTGTGTTGAATGGGAAGATGGAAGCAGCGTTGAAGAAGCCTGTTAAGACGGAATTCAAGATGGAGCACATTCCAGTGAAGAGGGGATTGACGGATAGGACGAATACTATGACGCCGAGGGCCATCAACTTCGGTGATAAAGGTATGTATTTTCCTATTATAGAATAACAATAAAATCCTTTTTCGTAGCATTTATTCACCCACAAACATGAAATTAAATTAGCTAACAAACGAAATGGAAATAAATATCTATACACTCGTCATCTTTACTGCGCTTGTCGCATTTTACTTGGGGTCAGCGCAACACGTTTTTTCCTGCCATTTGCGCCTGTCCACCATTACGGTCACTTTTACTACATATTCTTTCTAATATCACACAATCCATCCATATTTTCTTTGGTCTACCTCTCTATCTTTATTCATCAACATTTCGTCTATCGATATATTATAAAAACCAAAAATAAAATCATACTCATCGCAATAGAGTTTCGCTAGTGAATTTAACTTTAGCCTGAATTTCTCAAGAAAACAAACTTAATTCCATTCTATGATGATGACAAATATTTTCCTCTGCAGCAAAGATAGTGAAGCCGGTTGTCGGCAAGGCAATACCATTCCGTAGGCCACCGCCGGTACAACCGAACCCGCCACAAACGAGGAGCTTCGGCTTCGGGTCCAGCGTGCCGAGAGATCAGACGCAGAAGAATGTGCAAGGTACATGTCAATAGCAATCTTATGCATGTTGAGATAGAGGTCTGTTTGATTACGATCTGATAAAGTGACATGATCCGATCAAGTTTTGTAATACAATAGTACAGCTACTAGACAACAGTCCTAAAGCTCAGCACACACGAGAAAGTGGGCGCGCGTCGGAAGATGAACGGGACCCGAACACGCTCTGTATGATATCGTCCATATACATGAAATACAGATTCCGTACTCCCGCGCCCGACTCCGCCCGCTCCCTGTTGGTATGCGCTCTATGACTGTTGTCTGGTAGCTGTACTATTGTATTACAAAACTTGATAGTCCCTAGTCGTGTCTCGAAATTGTGAATTAGTCCTTGACGTTTTTGTTTGTCCTGTCCTTTGTGTTTGTTGTAGTATTGTACTTCCTATTAAAACGTGGATCTATGCCTGTTTTCACTAACGTTAAATGAATGCCTAAACATAATTTCACTGTTGCCTTGGAATTCCGTCCGTCACCAAAGATCAGAGCGTTAAAAATCCAACACTACGCGCGCTTTTATTTGGCCATTTATTTAGGTATCGTCTAGTGTTGTAAAACCAGTAACATCTAGAAAACTGTAATAATTGTTACCAAGCAAAGGTGTTATCTAAATTATCTACGCTTTGCGCTATTTGCGCGCGTGTTGCAAACCAATAATTGAATTTAATGTTTTTTTTGCAGCAACAATAACTTTCATATTTTTATCGTCAAATATTAAACAATTCACTTGTTGTCATGCGAAACTGTTGCCCGTGTTTGTCTTACATTACAATTCATAGTACCTAATATTAACCCTGTGAATGTCCAAAATATTAACCCACTAACAATTCCCTTACATGTCGTGTCCGTCTGTGTGCCGTATAACAAACTAATAGACTCAATGGCTCGTGGGAAGACGAATGTCACTCAAAAATCAGTCGGTTACAAAGCAGTGAGGGCGCGGGACAGGTTCCAGTCACATCCCTACTCCAGACCACCGGCTGTCACCAGGAAATGAAGGGACCATAGCCAAGAGGAGTGTACAAAGTAGATTATACAAAAAAGGTTTGTGTTCGTCGAGTTTTTAATTAAGGATTTTGTTTGATACTAAGCTGATTTTTAGATATTAGACCGATTTTATAGTCCTGGTGTGTAAATTAAGATTTTATTGAATTAAAATGTTTTATTTAATGCTGATTCGGGATTGGTTTAATTAAAATAGAACGTGTATATTAGGCCCATGGCACACGGCGTATTTTAAACGCGCAGACGACGCGCGTTTCACGATCGCCCCGTGTGCTTGCTTACAAGGTTGCGTTCAAATCTCGTTTGAAGCGCGTATACGCGCGTCATCTGCGCGTTTAAAATACGCCGTGTGCCATGGGCCTTAGAAATGGAGAATGCTCGTTTAGAATTATTGAGAATGTATCAGTCACAAATTAACTAGGTAACTAATTAATTTGCGACAAAAATGTCGCCGAATGCTTCAACATTTCAAATATACATTTTTTTGTTATAGCCAGATCTTAGGCAGTGTTCACACTAAAAGTATAGCCGGCCGACGAATATGGGCGTCAAATTAAAAAGGTTTGAGAAAACCAACGGTATCCTGCACACGGTCCTTGTTTTTCGTCCATTTACTCGTCGGTGGCCGACTCTACGTTTTGGTGTGAACACAGCCTTATAAAAATTTATAAATAAGCGTGTCAAGTTTGTTCTTAATTACAATTTACACACAAAACAATTTCACAGAGTGATAGATATTAGAAATTCGAATAACATTAGTGGTAATAATACATTTCGGACTCTGAATATGTGCTTCGACTTGCTCGTGTCTACATCGCGAAGTTTGGACTAAAGTTTAATCTAAATTGAAACTGTGGTATTGGATACGCCAGAATTATTGAGTGTGCCGCTTTGATTGGACGCTTGAGAGCTAAACGCTCTATTTTGTTAATTCGTGATTGCTAACACTTGGTGGCAATACACTCGCGTTCAAAAAACATTCCAACTAAGTGCAAATTGACTTTGTAGAGTTTATATTCTAGGTACATAGGAAATATCACAAATAAAGTTATGTACCTTTAAAGTTTGTAGTTTATTAACTTAATTTAAATATTGACATTTAAATGAAAACCAACATGTGATATTTATAAGGGCTTCCATGTGTATGCTAATTTTTATATACAAAAATGTAGTATTACACATTGTATGTGTGGCTCAAGTAAATAAACATGTGTCGTTTTTTGGCACGCATTTATATTTTCAGTCATATCGAATTTTCGTAAAAATTTAATTAATTTTCTGAATAAGATCTGATTTATTTGGTCAAAAACATTATTTGTATAGAATTTACTGATACACCTTCGACTAAAAACCATTCTGATACTACAAAGTATTCTTTCGTTTTCTCGACGTCTTTAAAAAACTTCGTTTCTATATTTTTTAAGTGTAGTTTTAACACTAGTTTTAAAATATTGCTTTAATATTTGTAATAATTTTGTAAATGTATTGATGATTTATCAAATGTATTGATTTTGATTTTTTTATAACTTATTGTGATGTAACTTGGACATTTTTGCGAAGACTTGGTTAACTCAAAACTGACGCCTAAATGTTGAATACGGTATTGATATCTCCATTGATTAAGCTAAGACTTAATACATGCGAGATATTCGCAGCACCATTGACATTTTTAATTCCATCAGTATGAGGGAACACAAAGAAATAGTATTTTCGTGTTTCATTTTGAACTTTTCAACTGCTATTTCTATAACTACATTTCTAAAGTATCGCGGCAACACCGCAATGAAATCGATACAAAAGTATTTCATACATTAGTAGATTCCGAAAAAAAAATTAAATGACGTCACTAAAGGAAACGATTCTTGCCGATACGACTTTTGTATGGAATATTGTACTAACTTAGTTTACTTTTGATACATTGATTGTTTTTCTATATTAGCTTTACATTTACTTTGCTTTTGTCAATGAAATTTTTTTCGTACCTACTAAATTAGTAATTTAGTAAGTAAATAACCGTAACAGAATTGTAACCAACTATGTTTAGATTTTAATGTAATTATCATGTACCTATACTTATTACTAATGACTGAATTACTTTCTAGGCTTATTGTTTTCTAAGATTGAATTTTAATTAAGAAAATGTGGAGGTTTAATTAAAGATATTGGAATATTACCGGAATATTGTTTCTTTCTTCATTCGAAACTATCACCGCCTTAACAAATTGTAGTTCACATTTTTGGAAACGTGGGTTACGTTTCCGAAATTGTGAGCTACAATTTGTTTTTGGCAAAATTACTAACACCCACACATAAAGTTCACTTTGCGCTACAACTTAATCGCTTTTATTACGTTTTTAGTACTTATTTACTTTTATTTGTTAACTTCTAATCATTCTGAAATGGATATAATTTACAGTTGCATAAAGTTGATTTTGGTTTAATTGGAAATTTCATCAATTGGAAATGGGTTTGAATATGGGGTATAATAATTTTGGGCCTTATTGACCGTCCGTTGTTCTAATGTCATTGGAAAGGTACAACCCATAGGTTACTGGCACTACCTACATATTTCATCTTACTAGGGCGAGTTCAGACAAGCTGAGCGATTCCGCTAGCTCCAAAGTATAGTGCTTCGTATAAAAGCTCATTATTACTTGACTATTTTCAATGTTATACGTATTATAAGTCTAAATAAAAATAAAAACATGATAGGCAATAACTTCGTAGTATTTTTCCAAAAACGACTTCCATAAAGAATATTTACGTGGTCCTATCAGTTTTTATTTGATTAAAATATACACCTTTAAACCAAAATAAATTCCTGTCTTTCCTCCTTGGAAGCGCGTTGACTCAACAGACTGCCTCTACTCTACAGTAGGTAGTGCAAAAAAATCCCTCATATGCGATGCGACATGTCGAGCACGCCAGTTTACCTCTTGAAGCTAGAACCCAGCCAGTTCCTCTTCACGCAGTCTACACTCTCGCGACACTCAACACCCCACAGTTACAGTCCTACGTTAATTTTCCATTTTTAACTGCGTTCGTCTCCACTGTGATCTGACCCGTATGCAGACCCCATTAGATCCGGGTGCACTCCGGTACTGGAGTCCTAATTACGACGGGTACAAATTGAAGGCTTTGAAATACACCCCGGCTTTCTACATGCCTCCCGTACCGTGCAGCTAAGTTCAAATGAGATATTCGATTCCAAAATTTGCACATACACAACTGAATTTAGGTGGAATACGAGGCTAAAGGTGAGCGCTTTATAGTTCTCCTGTTTGGTTTGAATTTAATTTTTTGTGAATGGAATATGACTCTCGTATTTTGAGCTTCCAAGCTCCTCAGCTTGGTGCGGTTTTCTGCGACTTTTTTGGTCTAGGAAAAAAAGAATCAACTTTTTCGTGCTTAATTTGGGAGTGAACATTGAAAACGTTGGAATGCGAGAATGCAGGCTTGGTGGTTCCGGGAAATAAAAATATTTTATGGGCAGTAAACTTAGTTCAATATCAGCAGCAGCAGCTATGTGTGAACTTAGGCTAATACTTTTGTATAAGAATGGTGTCGTTTACATGTATAACTTAGGTAGGTACGTATTTAGTTGGTCATGGAAGTTGAAAGTAGGTAAAACAGCTATTTTTTCTCTCAAAAGTAAAAAAGTTGCTCTGCAACATACGATTAATTAAAATTGATGTCACGACTTGATTCATTCCGCGTCGGGTCCCGAAGGTAAGCAAAATAAAAAAAAACAGGCAAAGGTGTCAACAAAAACGCGCCAAACCCCGAACGAACCGCAAATGAATTGATTCGACGCAATCAATTTTTTCCCGCCCTTCTAGCTCAGGGAGAGATACACACCGACTCATTCACTCCCGCCCTGATTATCGGTCAATCATTCGGTCTCACCGTTCAGTTAACTGGAAAATTGGTAATTAGGTATAGGTGATAAAATGTGGAAAGTGTGCTTTTAGGAGATAAGACCGGTCAAGGGCGAAAATCCAGGAAAGTCCCTGATTTGTGATAGTTTTTTTGTTCATTAATAGGCCTTAGGTATATGAAACGGAAAATCTGCTATTTGGGCCTGTCTATGTACGAACAACAACATACCTTTATGAAATTCGGTATGCCCAATAGTCCACTATGTTAGAAATCCGGCCTTCTCGGACCTCTGCAGCTATTTGCATAAAACTAATTATCTTGAAGGATACCTATCTACAATACGTGTGTTTTCGATACGATCTGTTGACTAGCCTTTGCGGTCATTAACAGTGATCGGAGTAGGTAGATTGATTTTTAGTACTTGTATCATAAATGCACACAAAATGAATAACATGGATAAGCCATTTTTCCGGAAAGTAATTCCGGATTCAATTAAATATTGTTAATGTTGGTAGTGATATTATTACTACTCAATTCAAAATTTAAAGGAAGGTATCAAAACTAAATTAATTTATTATTTCAATTCTTTATTGCGAACCATAATGTATTTACATAGATGGAAAGGAAACAATTATATAAGTCGCAATTATAGACCCTGTCGGGCACAGCAAGATCAGGTAGGAGAGAGGAGGAAGAACACTTATGTTATGATATGTTTATTATTATTTATCTATTGAATAATAAAAACAATCGAATTCCGATCGAAGCATTAATAATTATTTTTATTTTTAGCCTTTTATACCACACAACTTCTTATAAATTGTTGCACTTAAATATCAACCAATTCCGGAGGAATGTCTATACAAGATGTTGTTTTGCATCCTCGTCAAAATTCAGGATGTTGTCACAAAAGACATAAATAATCAATATACATAAATTACGGTACCTAGTAAATTATTAAAAAACACTGCGTTTTTTTGTTGTTTAAATTTGTCAATATTTCAGAATAACCCCCTTAACGTGGTTTAGGGATTATGAAATTATCGAAAAAACGTTTGAGGTTTTTTGTTTGTGTGTAAGCGACGTTATAAGGCGGGGATCAGACGGCCCGTGTTTAAAACACGGGTGGTTCACAGTTACCGATTTCAGTAAATAATTAAAAAAAAGAAAATTACCTACTCATTTTATTATTGATTCGGGTCGAGAATCATTAGCATAGTTACCTCCTAGAAGTTGACGAGGTTGCAAAACAACACCTTGTATTAATATAATTATATATATGTTTCGGATCAATGACCCCAATTCAATCTACCTACTCCGATCTATGGTCATCATAAAGCATAGATAGGTAGGTACCTCTAAAACTACAAATATCTATCTACTCTCAGCAAACAATCAAGCATACAAAACCATTCTATGCGGACCTCTATTGTACAGGAAATCTATACAAAGCGAGGCCATGTTCAACAGAAAATGTATAGCTTGATGTCACAGATCCAAAAACGTTAAATAACCCTCCTTTTGGGTCTCACCGCAGTCGGGTAAAAACTATTAGTAGGTAACTTCTTGATAAACATAACCTACATTATCACTTCTAGAACTTTTGAAATTTCGTGCTACATAGGCAAAGAGCACCAGATCAACGTAGGTAAGTACCTAGTCTACATTAATTTATGTTTTAAAAATCTTTTAGGTACCAAAGCGCACTGTTTTTTCAATTTTGATGGCGTGAGATGAAAGGCAAATTAAAAGTTGCTCTGTAGTTCGGTAACTGTGCATGAGCTAGAAAATATTCTTGAATTTAACATTTCAAGAGTATTTTCAAATTCTAGTCTTAATTCAGTATTTTAGGTAAGGCAATTCTAAATACAAGAAGAACCGGTTTTTCTGACGATGCTTGGTGGCCTCCGTTCAGCGACCACCAGTGTGAACTTGGCTCGAATGGCAGAGGTATACATGTATGTTTCCACCATGATAATAGCAACTCCAGTTTACTCGAACTTTATGGTGCGATTATTATTTTGTAAATCTTACGTACCGTTTGCTTCCTGTACCTAACTCCAGTAGGTTTCTCAGGCTCAAACTTCATAGTTCGTAACACATACATGTCACGCCTGTTTTTTTCCGAAGTTATGGTGAAAATTATCTAATATAGATAAACACCTACCAACCAAAGATTGACTGGTAGAAAATGCCTATGGGAAAAGTCCGCCTCTGTACTTTGTGCTTGAAGTGTTAAACTTAACTGGAAAATGTGGAAAGGGAGTGGACTTATTTATTGCCATCAACTGAGCACAAATCCAGACTCCGGGCTGCTGCTACCTACTGAGAAATTCCTGATGGCAAAATCGAACCCAGGACGTCATGATCAGCAGCAAGTACAGCGCTTGTGATCACAAAATGCAAAAATGTAATGTATGCATCAAAGTAGTAGTACCAATACTTGCATAAGATACTAAGTAAGTCTACCTTTATACTTACAATTCTTTGTAGCATTGTGAGTTGGCCTTCCCGGGGGGACAGTTTCGTTGTTCACAGATCACTACCCCCATCTGAAAGTAAACTTCCCAAAACTTCGGTTGTTTGTATTCTTTTTTACACGTGCGGGTTTGTTGTTCTTTCCAATTCGAATAGAATATACGGGCTTAGGACAAAGTGTTAACTTTTTAGTTTTGAATGTATGGATGTCTTGTTTCAGGAAGTGTAAGTACCTACCTACTAAGAAAGTACCTCTATAAGCATCATAGTTTGAGTTTAATTTTTTTAAGCACCATGTGTAGTATCTGGGTAATCTGGGTTCGCTTTGACTTTGCCGACAGACTGGCTAAAAAATATAAAAATAATGGCATGAGCTGTTCTTATGATCATCATCATTCTCTTGCCCTTATCCCAATTCATTTGGGGTCGGCGCAGTACGTCTTCTTCTTCCATACCTCTCTATTACTTGTCATCTCATGAGATACCTCCTTTCTTGCCATATCATTTTTCACACAGTCCATCCACCGTTTCTTTGGTCTTCCTCTACCCTTATACCCATCCACATTCATACTCAAAACTTTCCTCACGACATTTTCCTCATTCCTCCGCATCACATGCCCATACCACGACAACCTATTTCCACGCATCTTTTCAGTCACCGGCGCCACTTTCAGACTTCCTCTAATGTACTTATACCTTATTCTATCCATTCGCGTAACACCACACATCCCCCTTAGCATTCTCATCTCAGCCACATGCAAGTGCCTTTCATTCATCCCTTTTGTGGCCCAACATTCTGACCCATACAAGACAGCAGGTCTAACCATTGTTTTATAAATCTTCCCCTTAATTTAAAGGGGAATGCGGGAGTCGCAGATAGTTCCCGTGACCTGCCGCCATTTCATCCATCCAATGTTTATTCTGTGCTTAACACTACTATCTATTTCGCCATCGCTTTGCACGAGCTGTTCTTATGATCGTGTCGAGAAAAAAAAAAAAACCGGCCAAGTGCGAGTCTTACTCGCACACAGGGTTCCATAGCCCCAAACAATATAATAACAATATTTTGAACTGTCATTCATTAGTTAGTAGTATTAGTTAGTAAACTTCCACTCAACCGCAAAACTAAATTTGTTTTTCATAGTATGTTAATGAAAAACAAAGTTACTGCTGCAGTTTGATGAAAAAGTCCCATATCTCAAAAACTAAACATTATATCTTATTGAAACCAATTTTCGTTGATAGTTTTTTTTACGTTCTACAATCTTAAATATCTTCAGAATTTTCCTCTTCTTACTTTAGAAATTAGAGGGGGGGGACACACATTTTACCACTTTGGAAGTGGCTCTAGCGCAAACTATTCAGTTTATCAAAAAATGATATTAGAAACCTCAATATCTTTTTTAAAGACCTATCCATAGATACTCCACAGGTATGGGTTTGATGAAAAAACAATTTTTGGTTTTCAGTTCAAGGTATGGGGAGCCCCCAAAATTTATTGTTTTTTTTTCTATTCTTGTGTGAAAATCTTAATGCGGTTCACAGAATACATCTACTTACCAAGTTTCAACAGTATAGTTCTTATAGTTTCGGAAAAAAGTGGCTGTGACATACGGACGGACAGACAGACAGACAGACATGACGAATCTGTAAGGGTTTTTTGCCATTCGGCTACGGAACCCTAAAAACGACGACGAGATAATACTCCGCAAAACTTGGTTGGTAGGTATGGTCTGAATAAAAGATATTTTTTCCTTTTCTCACTGATGGAATTGGTGATGAACTAATGAGTCGATCCACAAATTTCTTTGTAACTGCAAAAATAATCGTTTTATTGTGTCCAGTTGACGATAAATGATGCGGTGAGGTGACTGAAAGGTCTGAATAAATTCACGATTAGGAACGCTTACAAAGCAATGATTGATGATTATCTTCATGGCCAAAAGCCTCGACGAACATCACTTGGCCATTGGATCAAGGGCCTTATTCAGAAGGTAGTACTCCTCGGTATGGCCTGCACTGTGAGGAGGTTTCTGTCTCTGCAGCTCTAACAACTGGTAGCTTGGATTCTGCTCCCGACACCGGCGGAAACCTATTTTTTATATGGAATATTAAATATTTTACAAAGTAAGAGGATCAATGAACAAAGGGAATAATCATCAAACAGCTACCAGTTACTTGTTACTGGTACCTACATAACAGTCTTAAAAGACAGGAGTCCAAAGCGTAACATTTGCAACACCGCTCCGCGCACGCCGGTGACAGAACACAGATGTCATGTCAAAATGGAATTGTCAAAGTAAGACTGCATCGTGCTGTGCCGCATTCGAAAAGCCGATTAGCTACGTGTAAAGTGGTTTTTGCTGAAATAATTTCCATTTCAAATATATAATACAGGTAAGTGAGCTATGACGTATTATAATGTTATGTTGGCGACCTCAATGTTTAGTCTTTTAGGTTGTATTCTGTCAAAGGTTAGGTTAAAATTTGGTAAATATGTAACTGCTGTTGTATTTTCCTAAATATAGGTGCTTACAAATTTATGTTTAATTCTACTACCGAGAAAATTAACTCGTTTCGTCTTATTTGATTAATTTCAAACATTTTTGATACAACTAGTGGCATCTATTAGATATTTTCGTAACTATAAACCTACAGGTTTTCCGCGGTTTTCCCGACTGCTCGACTAAAAATATAGGAAAAAAGTTCCTTAGTGTTTTATGCTCCGGCTCCGGCTGGGATCTGTAATTAATCAGTGTTAGTTTCAAACCTACTGATTAAATTTTTCAAGGACATAATCTATGCGAGACCGATTTTTGTTTTTGTTGTCACGTAAAATTTAAAACTTTGCAATGGGTTTGACGGCCACTGTGTAGTATGCTATACTAAGGTCGTCGTAGGGTCGTCATAAGTACTCTGTCTAAAAATTTATTTAAAAAACAATAAAATTTTATTGATTAAAGTGGCGCGGCAAATATTTGAAACAGCTTGCATAGATTGCATCATTCAGGCCATGCAGCGTTCTATACGAACCGCGAGGCGAGTAACTAGGGAACTTTTTAGGTCAGAAAACTTCCAACAAGCACATATGAAATCTGTTACTTAGTTTTAGTAATCAAATAAGTAAAAATTTTACGAAAGAAGCGATTCTTTCATAGTTTTAAATGTTGTGTTGAATTCATTAATTACATTTGGCAGTCATTCTTTTATTGGTTACCACTATCGCTATTAGATGGCGCTGATTGGTAAGGGCTCGTCGTGATTTTCGCGGGAAAACGTGTATGACGTCAGAATTTACTTGTCGCTGCAGTAGTTCTTCCAGGCGTTTTCCGTGCGTCTCGCAACTTCCTTGTCTTGTCTTGCCTGGAAGAAGACCACTTGGCCTAGGTAGAGGTATTCTTGGACATAGTGTATTTTCTCCCCGTCTATGTGCACGTTTATCGGTGGGCTGTTGGTCATGAGCTAAGTCTTTGACATGTTCATCTTTAGTCCAACCTCAAGGCTTGCATTGCTTAGCTCTTGAAGCATCTCTTCCAGTTCTGCAGCTGATGACGAGAAGAGGACAATGTCATAAGCGAAGCGCAGATTTGTTAACCTTGCCTCTCCGAGACAAATACCTCTCTCCTCCCAGGCGGTCGCCAGTTCTAAAGACTTCTTCAAGGGTACTGGTAAATAGCTTTGGAGATGGCGGGTCGCCCTGTTTGACTCCCTTGAAAATTTTAAATTGTGGACCTATCCGTTCCAATTTTATAGCTGCTGTACTGCTGCTTGCCAGAGAATGGGCAGCAGCGTTCTCTGTGCTTTTGTAACAACCGTACTACGATCGCCAACCTGCCTGCCAAGCGTGGCGATTATGGCAAAACCCCCCAAAATGTCAATGCGACACTTATGGGAGGCCTATGTCCAGCAGCGGACGTCCTTTGGGCTGAAATGATGAATGATGATGTTACTGCTGGTATAAATATGCTGTAAAAGGCGTATATAAGTTGGTTCTACATTTTGTTTACCAAGTGCATTAAAAATGGCAGAGTGTGTGATACTATCGAATGCTTTCGAGTAGTCCACAAATGCAAGGTAAAGTGGCATGTTAAATTCGTTATATTTTTCTAAAATCTGATTGATTGTATGCAAGTGGTCGGTGCCGCATGCCCAGCGTGGCGATTATGGGCAAATCCTTTAATGGCAAGCCAAAATCAACCATGGCCCCCAGTTCCCGGCGGCCTTGCTATTCCTGATCTTGGCGGCGGTCACGGTAACGGCAAGGTAGGGGGTGCGAAGAATCCCCGGGTTACGAATGGCCGCCAAAAACAACTGACCTTGGCGACGTATAATGGACGCACGTTACGGCTCGACGAACACTTAGTGCAGCTAGAGGAAGAACTCAGAAACATAAGGTGGCACATTCTTGAGCGAAATCCGAAGAGAGGGGGAGGACACGATTACCCTCGAATCAGGCCACCTTTTGTATTTTCGAGAGGGAGATCAGCTATCCCAAGGCGGAGTCGGGTTCCTGGTACACAAATCTCTCTGTGACAACGTGGTAGAAGTCTCCAGTGTCTCGAACAGGGTAGCATACCTAATAGTGAAGCTAACCGAGAGGTATAGCCTCAAGGTTATTCAGGTCTACGCACCGACCTCGGGACACTCGGACGACGAAGTGGAGGAAATGTTTGAGGACATCTCCAAGGCCTTGCACTCTACCACTAAGGCCCACTACAGCATTCTCATGGGAGATTTCAACGCTAAAGTGGGAGTACAGAATTGCGGTGAATCGGTAGTAGGATCCTATGGGTTTGGCAGCAGAAATCATAGGGGGCAAATGCTTGTCAACTTCCTTGAGAGGGAGGGGCTTTTCTTGATGAATACCTTCTTTAAGAAACAGCCTCAAAGGAAGTGGACGTGGCGAAGCCCCGACGGTGTGACGAAAAATGAGATAGACTTCATCATGAGGGATAAAAAGCATGTATTTAGAGATGTCTCGGTGATCAACAGGTTCAATACCGGTAGCGATCACAGACTTGTTCGTGGCTCTCTAAATATCAACTTCAAGCTGGAGCGAACCCGTTTGATGAAGTCTAGGCTACGTCCAAATATGCTTCAAACTATGTTAGGATCTGAAGCGTTCCAGTCAGACCTGGAGAACCGATTCACGGCCATGGAAACCACAAATGACGTTGACCAGGCGCTCGACCTAATGGTGGAAATCCTCAGGGAGGAAGGAACGCGTTTTTGCAAGATGCGGCGTACGGGCAAGAAGTCTAAACTCTCGGAGGAGACTCTGGAGCTTATGACGGAACGGCGTGAAAACCCACCCATCACTTCGGCAGAACTACAGGCACTGAATAAGATCATTAGAAAATTGGTACGACGCGACCTTCGATGCTCCAGCACACGTTCAATAGAAAAAACGATAGGGCAGAACCGGGGATCGAAGGTGTTCGTCCAATCACTTGGGAGGAGCCACCTGACGAAGTTGACAAAACCTAGTGGGGATATCGTCGTTTCGAAGCCGGAGATTCTTACGGAAGTTGAAAACTTCTACGGCCAGCTGTACGCATCGCATACATCTCGACCTGATCCCGAAAATGAGGATTCCAGAGCCACCTTAACCCGCCATTTCACAGAAGACCTGCCTGAAGTCAGCCTAGATGAAATCGAGGCGGCTCTTAGACAGCTTAAAAATGGAAAAGCCCCTGGTGAGGATGGGATAACGACTGAGCTTTTGAAAGCGGGAGGAAGTCCAGTGCTAAGAGAGCTTCGGAAGCTTTTCAACTCGGTCCTATTCTCTGGGAGAACTCCAGAAGCGTGTAGAAAGAGCGTGGTCGTTCTTTTCTTTAAAAAGGGGAACAAGACCCTATTAAAGAATTACAGACCCATTTCGCTCCTTAACCACGTATATAAGCTGTTTTCAAGAGTCGTCACAAATCGTCTAGCGCGAAGACTCGACGATTTTCAGCCACCGGAGCAGGCCGGGTTTCGAGGAGGATTCAGCACCATAGACCACATTCACACAATGCGGCAGATTATACAGAAGTCCGAAGAGTATAATCGGCCTCTGTGTCTTGCATTTGTGGACTATGAGAAGGCTTTTGACTCTATCGAGACTTGGTTAGTTCTGGAGTCCTTGCAGCGATGCCAAGTGGACTGGCGATATATCCAAGTGTTGAGAAGTCTGTACGAAAACGCCACAATGACCGTCCAAACCCAGAACCAGCTAACAGGGGGTATCCCATTGCGTCGGGGAGTGAGGCAAGGGGACGTAATCTCCCCGAAATTGTTCGCCAACGCACTGGAGGATGCGTTTAAGACGCTGAACTGGGAAGGACGTGGCATTAACATTAACGGCGAGTACATCTCACACTTGAGATTTGCAGATGACATCGTCATACTGGCTGAATCGCTGCACGACTTGCAGCAGATGCTGAATGGCCTAGTTGATTCTTCACTACGCATTGGTCTCGGGGTGAACTTGGACAAAACGCAGGTTATGTTCAACGAACACGTCACCCCAGGACCTATTGTTGTCAATGGCGCTCCTCTCAAGGTTGTTCAAGAATATGTTTACCTCGGGCAAATTCTGCAGTTTGGTAAGAACAACTTTTAAGAGAGAGGCTAACAGAAGAATTCAGCTGGGCTGGGCAGCGTTTGGGAAGCTTCGTCGGGTCTTCTCGTCGCGTATTCCACAGAGCCTAAAGACTAAGGTCTTCAATCAGTGCGTCCTGCCTGTAATGACTTACGGGGCCGAAACGTGGACACTCACGGTACGGTTGGTCCATAAACTCAAGGTCACTCAGCGAGCTATGGAGCGGGCCATGCTTGGAGTCTCTTTGAGGGATCGCATCCGGAACGAGGTGATCCGACAGAGAACCAGAGTAGTCGACATAGCCCACAGAATAAGTAAGCTGAAGTGGCAATGGGCCGGCCATATTAGCCGTAGAACCGATGACCGTTGGGGCAGACGTGTTCTTGAGTGGAGGCCGCGAATCGGCAAGCGTAAGGTGGGACGCCCTCAGGCTCGGTGGAGCGATGATCTTCGCAGGGTAGCTGGTAGCAACTGGATGAGAGTTGCCGAGAATCGGGTTAACTGGCGAGCGATTGAAGAGGCCTATGTCCAGCAGTGGACTGCGATAGGCTGATGATGATGATGATGATGATGATGAAGTGGTCGGTGGTAGAAGTCCTCGACGGAAGCCTGCTTGCTCGGGAGGTTGTTGCGTGTCAAGTTCTCCAGCGTTGCGATTTTCTATGACTTTTATAAAGATTTTATAGACATGGGAGATCAGACTAATGGGTCTATAATTATTTATGTCTGACTTGTCTCCCTTTTTATGCAGCAAAATAATATTCGAATGGCAGAAGTTTATGGGCAGTTTCAATTATTTAGCTAATTAATTTTTATCTGCATTATTGCTTACGGGCAAACCAGGTGGTTTGCCCGTTATTGGAAAATTGGTATCACCTACTTGTAGAACTTATCTTGTGTAAAGTACGTTATCACGCAATTTCACACGTTGCAATTCTCATACACAAATTAATTTCATGCATGCCTATTGGCAAAAGGCGTTTTGCATATACCATACCTATTTACCGGCTGCTTTAATTTGATTTACAAATGATTGCAGTAAATACAGTTATTCGTTGAATAACTTATCATGTTATCGGCACGATTAAAAACCGCCAAAGCAATCTATGCCATAGCCATGCCATAATATATAAAGCCGGTTTTTATTAAATCAACACAGCTCTTCATTATTGAGTGTTCGATTTTGAGATGTAAGTAGGTAGTAGATGTATAAAAAGCACATCCTGGTTCAAAGCGTGTAATTTATACAACAGCACGATCATCAAATCTCAATTTCTTTAGTACCAACACGATATGATGTTAATACTAATATTTTCAATGAGTTCTACCTTTATACGCCTTCGGATTTCGAAGAAATTTGGCAGAGAAGAAGACTATCTTCTTCTTTCTTTCTTTATCGTGTGGTAGGTGCCTTACTTGATGAGGTGTCAGAGTTTTTATGCCGTCTCTGTGGGCCTCTGACTTGGCCTAACATGCCGTCGAGAAATATCTCTCAGGTTTCCTCTCGGTGTTATATTATCACTTGCTTAGGTGAAGGAACCTAAGCATCATCATCATCATCATCATCATCTTCTTCCATACTTCTCTATTACTTGGCATATCATGGGATACCTCCTTTCTTGCCATGTCATCCTTCACACACAGTCCGTACATCGTTTCTTTGGTCTTCCTCTACCCTTATACCACCCACATTCATACTCAAAACTTTCCTCACGACGTTTTCTTCATTCCTCCGCATCACATGCCCATACTACGATAGCCGATTTCCACACATCTTTTCAGTCACCGGCGCCACTTTCAGACTTCCTCTAATGTACTCATGAACCTAAGCAAGTGATATTTATACAATACGCACATTCATGCGAAAACCACACGTGCGTGGCTTGGGTTCGAAGTTGAGACCTATGACTTGGTAATCCGACGGCAGAAAGTTCCTGTGTGATAATTTCCGAACGCCACGGGAGCGCAACCACTGGTTAAATCTATTATTATAAATGGTAGATAGTAACTAGTAGTCATTGATTCAATGTCATTGTCCGATAAACTAGTTTTGATTGGCACGCGTAACAGTTTTCAGACGACTAGACGAAGCAGTCCGATACAATGTTTCCGATACAAACATTAATTTATAAATATTTTGTCACTCTTTTGCATCGTGATTTGGTACGTGTTGGTGTTGTGTATGTTGAATTTTAAGGTCCCTATCTATGTATGTGTTTGGAGGAACTCGTGGCTAAATAATAACAGCCGCACGGGTCGATTTTTAAGGTTAAGCCGTGCTTGCCTAGGTTGGTCCGTGGATATATATGGACCATAATTTCATACCGAGTTTTCTCCGTGCCTCGGAAAGCACGTTAAGCCGTTCTGGGTTGTGGTGGTCAGATAGGCAGTCGCTTCATGTAAAATACTGCACTCAGCTGCATCCGGTTAGACTGGAAGCCGAACACAAGATAGGTTGGGTAAAGGCTATAATAGGCAGATGATGATCTCTATGTGTTTCATATTACAGTCTACATATAAGGATCACCTTCTAAAGACAATTTTAATTAACAAAGTGCTAAATCGTTATATTTCGTTGTTGCTATGGAATCAGTGGTCAAGAAGCACGTATGTCCTAATTTCGATAATTTATTTGCATTTCAAGTACACGTGGACTTGACGCTAAGGCATTTTGCATCAGTTATACAGGATGGAATTTTTCCATTCCACCCGGAGGGAAACTACTCTAAATACTGGAGGTAGCAAATATTACTCAAAGGAAGCATTCCTTTCACTCAAAGATTTTCGAAAAATCGCTTGCCCTCACTCTTGAATCGAACCAGCTAAAATTCGAAAAAATAACACTGCACTTTTGACCGATAGGATCAATCAAAAGGATCAAATCTCTCTAACAAACATGATAAATTAAATGAAAGGAAAACCATGAAATCTTGTATTCAAAGGAGACGGATAGGCTTTCATACAACTTTGGGCCTAGATGTAAAAAGATGAAATTGGAAATCTGAGAGCTGAGATAAAAGAAATTTTGCAAAACTGAAGTTACGTAAGACGGAGGTTACACGTTTAATCTGGCATCAATATGGCACCAATTTGATCTATGATTCGCTCGACGACCTAGTGTATAACAGCGACTAGTCGCGATGCCACAATTTACACAACGATCCATGATGTTAATCAATATCCAATCGGCAGGCCGTTCGTAGAATCCAAAATAACAAGTCCAAGTTCAACGTTTAAGCGGGGTTCTCCGAGTCCGGTATGGTAGCAAGGCAAGGGTCGCACAAAAATGAAGATCAGTAATACGTAGGAAAGCAGAGGTCGAGGAAAATATCAATAAAATATGAGATGAAGCGCACTCAAAACGCACATGCACAAGACGATACGAAACGAGTATCAATGTCATGTCATGCATGTCAAGTCAGAGTTGGCACAGATTAAAAATACAATAATTGATTAGTAAAAGTTTTATTTAATTATGCAGATATTTAATTAGTTTACTTTAATTCTAATAGATTTCATTATTTTAATTGAATTAATCATCTGGTTAAAAGCATTTTCGTTAGTGCTATGAACTCTGTAACGTTAATCGATTATAATTTAATCGATATTCCAAGTAGTTCGTAATCGTAACTTAATTTTTGGATTTCGCAATTTCTAGATTTTAAATTGAGCTGATCTATCACATTTTGAAATAAAAAAATATAAGCTTTTTTTTTAACCATACCTCAACTTACTACATTCAGGCCCAAAAGTCCCCGTCTCCTTTAAACTAGTTTTACGTAGTCCAGGAAAATTTGTCGAATTAGGGCAAGAATCTCGGAATGAGAGATAGTCAGCTATAAAGCTGTATAAACCTTTATTTTGGCACCCCGAAACTTATCTCAAAACCTACTTACCGTAGGGTGTCCGCGTCTACAGATATACCAAGGTCAAAGGTAAAAAAATCTATTTTTTACCTTTGAGGTCAAAAAGTCGATTTTTTACACATTAATTGCAAATATCTCGTTTCCTATGGGTTTCATGATGTTTATGTTTTCATAAATATTGTAGAGGAATAAATTCTCTACAACTTTAGTTTAGAACATTTTTTACATTTTACACATGAATTGCAAATATCTCGTTTCCTATGAGTCTAATGCTATTTACATAAAAATTGATAATGTAGAGGATTAAATTCTCTACATCTTACGTTATGACATTTTTTTATATCTTGAACCATTATCGAGATAGAGGGCAGAGCGCGCGCAGTGTTTAACTATTGAACTTATTATAACTATTGAACTTAATTATTTAACTCGAGTCAAACCTGTAGTCCCGATTCGTCGTATAAAGTTTATAAATTATGATAAATATATAATTCTAAATAATTTGGTCTGTTCTGTATGGTGTCGGACTTAAGGAATGACACCATCCCATATCTTCCCGTGGGTGTCGTAAGAGGCGACTAAGGGACTTGCCAGAGAATGGGCAGCAGCGTTCTCTGTGCTTTTGTAACAACTATACTGCGATGGCTAACCCTGCCAAGCGTGGCGATTATGGCAAAACCCCCTTAATGTCAATGTGGCGTTGGGGGAGGCCTATGTCCAGCAGTGGACGTCTTTCGGCTGAAATGATGATGATGATGAAATAATTTGCATTTTTTTATTAACTTACTACGATATAATATTTTTTTTTCAATAATTTTGTATCTAGGTATTCATTTAATAACACTTACCTACTCGTGTAATTATTAAGGGAAGTTATTAAGGGAACTACTTTAATATTTTTTTAATTCTATTCTTATTTATACTAATTACTTCCTTACTAAATAAAAAGAAAATAATTTAATATATTTTTTTTTAATTGGAAAATTTCGTTGCATACATTTATGAACGTTGAAATTTTAAAATTGAATAATAAAAAGAACTACCAGGAGTTTAATTTTCTTCTTCTTCTATCTCGAAAATGGTTCAAGATTTTAAAAAAAATGTTCTAAACTAAAGTTGTAGAGAATTTATTCCTCTACAATATTTATGAAAACATAAACATCATGAAACCCATAGGGAACGAGATATTTGCAATTAATGTGTAAAAAATCGACTTTTTGACCTCAAAGGTAAAAAATAGATTTTTTGACCTTTGACCTTGGAATATCTGTAGACGCGGATACCCTACGGTAAGTAGGTTTTGAGACAAGTTTCAGGGTGTCAAAATAAAGGTTTGTACAAGTTTATAGCTGACTATCTCTCATTCCGAGGTGAAACCCCTAATTTTCCTGTACTAATTTTACTATACGTGTCTGGATGCGGCCACGTGAAGCTGTAGTTATTTCATAGTGAATGTTTACAAGCAATGATGTCGATGCAGCCCTCATTGCATCAGTGATTCTAGGATCGACTATAATGCATAAGGGAAGTCCCGCGCTAAATATAGACAACATCTAAGGTGTTGCCTTTACTAAAATAATATAAATAATTGAAGATTTACTCGTTGATTAAAAATAAAATTGTATTTAAACGTTTAGTAAAAATTAATTTAGAAAATTTATGTACTTGGTAAGCAACACACAATGCCACATATGGTATAATTGCCGATGGCAAAATTGGCTTTGATAAAACTAAGCTTGTCATGATTAAAATAATAATAAAAGATACGAGTACGAGTACGATTACTACGAGTGCCTATTATAATGAGTCATAGACAGAAAACACCTGTATCAACTGTATTGAGACTGATTCCAAATTTTTGATAGAGCAAGGCCAACATTTGAAAGAAGCTAGCAGGATCGTCACAACGTTGATACTTTCTTCATTCGTTTGTCCTTTTATATTTAAGAATTTTATAAAATTGAATTTTTTTTTTTTTAATTTTTTTTATATTGTTATATATTTATAGTGTTTTGATATGTATTTATAGTATTTTATATATCCTTAGTTTGTCTTAATAAAGTATTATTTTTACAGATAGACACCTACCACTGTTTGTCTCTGCATCACCCAAAGGTTGACTGGTAGAAAATGCCTATGGCATTAAGTCCGCGACTGTACATTGTACTTGAAGTGTTAAATAAATAAATAAACATCATCGATGTCAGTATCTATTATTTTTCTTGATTTCATTATAGCCACGCGTGTTAAGCCTAGTTCATTATCAATGCCTATGAAAACATAATTTATTTTTAGACTTAAAATAGACAAACCAGGTTTGAGAGACATTCGTGTCACGGTGACCTAATTTCTAAAGTAAAAAAACAATGTAAATGACCTACTTTATTTTAGGCAGATTATAATTTATCTTGCTATTAGATAACAGTGCAATTTTGTTATTGTTCCGTAAACACTAAGCATTCGGAAGAAGATAACGCGGTGATCGATTACTTTTTTGTAGACAGTATTAAGCTGTTTGTTTGATAAGAAGTTTTATCAACTAACAACAACAGACGCTGTCTGAAATAGTAATGATTGTATGTAACGCAGCCGTTTTGAATAATTGCCGAGATAGGTAGTTCGTTTATGAATCGGACCTTCGTTCGGACAGACCTCTTCTTGCGCACCATCCCTGATTCAAATCAACGCCACTGGCCGAGTGTAACCCAATTTGATAATAGAATTTGGACGTATTTAACTCCCGAATCTAGTGGCCCAACCGACACTTCAATTCCACAAGTAATATTTGAATTAAACCGGAGACGATTCAACGCCCCTGGGGAACAGTGTCGCCAAAATAGGGTACTGGTCCCCGAAATGGGCTGGCGGCCTCAACACGGCCCGTCTTGTCAGGGTTAATTGATTTATGTATTCCACTCCCGTAGGCTCAGATTAATAGATTTGTTGCTTAAATAATAATCCGTGATGAATTTAGAATTGGCAATTTAAGTTAGTATGGAGATTCGACGTTATTGTTGTTCCAGATTTATTATCCGGGAATAGGACGAGATTTGTTGGTGAGCTAGTCGTTGTCAGTTGCTTTTTGATGGATTGGTTTATTTCATAATAAGGGTTATTATGATTTTCATTGTAGCCCATGTTGTAATAAAGTTATACTATTAAGTATTCAATTCTCGGCAGTAAGGATGAATTGAGTAGCACATTAAATATCAATAGGGATCGTTTTATTGTCTTAAATGTATAGTACAATGTCTGAAACATCAGTGGAGTATATTTATACAATGTTTGTTTAACGTTTCTATGTATCTATAGTTCGAAATGCTGATTACTTCAAACCCCTGATAGAAATTAATAGCAAACAATCTACGTCCCACACTATTTTCAATTTGCGGTAACAAAACACACAGTTGGGCTCTTTGTTAAAGTGAATCAATGCTTTTAAAGTGAACGTTTAGTAACTCTGAGTTAGCCGACTCATCCTTATCCTAATACTCTCGTTAATGGTTCAAGTTTCAAGTTAAATTCGGTTGCTTAATTAACTCTATAAGTTATCGGTTCTCGGTTCATTGTAAAACTAATGCAATCTTCGGGTTTTGCGGGAGAGCGTTTGTAACTTCGCCTTTGACTAGTTTGTCAACTTGTCCGACAGTTTTTTTTCGGTTTTTGTACCTTCATTACAGCGTATTTAGCGTTTCAGCGTAAGGTGGGACGCCCTCAGGCTCGGTGGAGCGATGATCTTCGCAGGGTAGCTGGTAGCAACTGGATGAGAGTTGCCGAGAATCGGGTTAACTGGCGAGCGATTGAAGAGGCCTATGTCCAGCAGTGGACTGCGGTAGGCTGATGATGATTACAGCGTATTGTAAATACAATACCAACATAGGTAGAGCTGCTCAGATGCTTTTCTCAGTCGGAAGAAGTACGACTAACTTTGTGTACTAGACTATTAACGCTAAAATCCATAAACTTCTTCTTCTAGCAAAAAACAGGCTTCTTTACAACTTTGCCGAAGTTTGTTTATTAGCTAGTGTAGAGGACTTCATTAAAACTTTCTTTATCCTTTCCACTGAATAATACGTCGTTAAAAAACTAGGTAATCGCCCTGAATAATTTCCTGTCCATTGACTTAGTAATTTGATAGCCGTTACCAGGTAAAGTCTCACTGTTTCGTGTTGACAGGATAATGACAGGGAATTTGCTTAATGATATTTGTTCGCCAAACGCGAGGAGTTGACGCCGGACGTTCGGTCTTTGTTTTGTGAACTCCAGTTTTTTTTTTGTACGTGTTGTCAGAACTTAGTGACCCAATTCGCGTACAAGCGATTTGATTACTATTCGAATAAAGGTTATGTTTCTATTCTAATAGCATCGTATGAATATTGTACAACAGTTTCTTTTTTATTACAGATCCAAAATGTGTGGAATTTGGGCGTTATTTGGCGTGAGTGAAGACTTATGTCCTTTATGTACGGAGAGCTTCGTGAAAATCCGTCACCGCGGGCCCGACGCGTGGCGCTTCGAGGCCGACGCTCGGGAACCGTTCGCGATATTCGGCTTTCGACGACTGGCTATTGTTGACGGTCTTCACGGCATGCAGCCGATGAGATTGCATCTCTACCCTCGCACAAACCTTATTTGCAACGGAGAAATTTACAACTGCAAGCGGCTACAAACACAATTCAAGTTCCCATATGAAACAGAATGTGATGTGGAGGCTATCACGCATCTTTACCACAACTTTGGTTTCCAAAAAACTGTGAAGAACCTCGATGGTGTATTTGCATTTTGTTTAATGGATGGTGAGAAGAAGAAAATCTGTGTCGCTCGTGATCCGTACGGCGTCCGCCCGCTTTTCGAATACTGGGATGAGGAAAGGGGTGTATTAGGAATCTCTTCGGAAGGCAAAGGTTTGATTAAGTTAAAACAAAACGGAAATGGCAGTGCTACTTTAAGACAATTCCCGCCGGGTCATTATGCGCAATGGAGTATATTAGACGATGGCAAAGTCAAACTTGATTTTATCGAGCGATACACGTCACCCGGTATGCCTCCAAACTTCTTGACATACGTTCCGGAGGCAGATTTAGAAGACAAGAGTATAGAAGAGAAAACTGCACAACTCTTAGAAGCTGCGTGCGAAAAGAGATTGATGTCAGACAGACGTATTGGGTGTCTACTTAGCGGTGGCTTAGATTCTTCACTTATTGCATCCTTAGTAGTGAAGCTAGCTAAAAAACACAACTTACCGTACAAGATACAAACATTCGCTATAGGAATGGGTGATTCACCAGATCTGATTGCGGCTCGGTCAGTCGCTGATTACCTGGGCACAGAGCATCATGAGGTACAATTTGACGAAAATGACGTTAAAGAAGCTTTGGACAATGTGATATATCATTTGGAATCTTATGACATTACTACGATACGTGCTAGTTTGCCCATGTATTTGCTGTCTAAGTATATTAAAGAAAAGACAAACACTACCGTAGTGTTTAGCGGGGAGGGAGCTGATGAATTAGCTCAGGGCTATATTTACTTCAGGGATGCTCCTTCCGAGAATGTTGCGCATGAAGAGAGCTTGCGTTTACTCTCAGATATTTACTTGTACGACGGTCTTCGAGCGGACAGGACTACTAGTGCATTCAGTTTGGAACTGCGTGTACCGTTTTTGGACATTCAATTTACTAACCACTACCTCAGCCTTGACCCGAAACTAAGGCAGCCACAAAACGGCATAGAGAAGCATTTGCTTAGGAGTAGCTTCGCTAAAAGTGGATTGCTGCCAGACACGATATTGTGGCGTCACAAAGAGGCCTTCAGCGACGGAGTTGCGTCTGTCAAGAAGTCGTTGTTTACTATTATTGGGGAGGTAATCGCCGAAAGGTCGATAGAGGAGAACGTTGTATATCCAGGAGTACAGCCAAAGACAGCCGAGTCGAAATATTATCGGTACGTGTTTGAGAAGTCGTACCCCGGCCAGCATGTATTTACTCCGTATTATTGGATGCCGAAATGGGTCGCCGGGGTATCCGATCCTTCGGCGAGGTTTATAAAGCATTATACGGCTAACTAAAGCAATTTCGTGGTTGTAGAAAGTTGTAGAAAATCTTAATTTGCGGCAACCGCTTATTTATGTTGAGCATAGCTCTTACGATTTGTTTTTTTAGTCAATTGTATATTTCATTTGTACTTATTTATCGACAAAAACTATTTTCTATTTTATTACCTTCACAAAAGATTTAGTAACCATCTAACTTTCGTAACTCAGACCCACCTTCTTTTTACAACATCGCAAGCCATGTTAATTAAATATATAAGTTCTAAAGTATTCCTACCTGCACGCGTAGAAAGACACTGTGGAAACGAGTTTTGTCTACGGAAAACCGACCAAATTGACAGATAGGCAATGACAATCTGTCATGTCGATTCTACTGTCGACATAACCCGTTTCCACAGTGGTCCTGCCACGCGTGCTGGAAAATACTGTTGAAGTGTAACAAAGTGTGTTAACACTCAATAATTGACTTGCGGCGCTCCGTACAACTTGGCTCTCATTATCCCCAGGATTGTGTCGAGTCTCCCCAGTTGGTCTTACAGTAAAGATAATCTACTTCTGATGTTAATATAATCGTCTGGGCTGTATTTAATGTGATTGCTGTAAGCATTTGTTTTGATTTTTTGTTCACATTTTATATGTAAGAACGTACATTTGTGTAAGTTTGTATTTTTAAAATACCTACTGCATGTTATTGCACATTCTTTGGTTTTGTAAACATAAGTGTAGACTGGCTCTATGCTGAAGGCTTTTAAGGAAAAATGAGAAAGTAACCTATAAGTACTTTACGTAAAATGTTAAATAAGGATTAAAACTACAATGTTTGATTAAAAAATTGATTTGTTTAACAATTCAAATGTTTAATAGTTTTTAGCTTGTACTTTATTAATATCAAAAGTGTGTGATCTGTCTGTTTACCTCTTTGACTTTTATTAAATGATGAATTCATTTATCTACAAAGCGTTTCTCTAAACCATTTCAACCAACCATCTATTATCCGGGCATAGCTACCTATTTGCAGTCACATCACATTGGAAACGACCGGAAAAGCTATAAATGAAGCTTTTACCAAAATTAAATGCTGTTATTGACTGTCCGATACATGTGAGTGCATCCACCGTCCATACAATGGCTGACTTTATTTTCAATGAGTTGTTAGGAGAAGAGTTGTAGTGCCCATTTAAAAAAATAAAGGAGATGTTAAGGATTGCAAAAACTATCGAGGGATAAAGCTCATGTATATACCTAGTAGCAGATAGTGTCAAAGTTTGGGAGAAAGTAATAGAGAAAAGATTGCGAGAGGAGAGTGAGGTTTACCAAAATCAGTTTGGGTTTATGCCAGGGCGAGGAACAATGGAAGCCACTTTTGCACTCCGCCAGTTAGGTGAGAAGTACAGAAGGGCGCACAAGATCTTGCACATGGTGTTCATTGATCTACAGAAAGCGTATGAAAGGATACCTCGGGAAGTGTTGTGGTGGGCCTTGAAAGAGAAAGGTAAGCCTGGGAAGTATGTAGAGTTAATTCGCGCTATGTACAGCCAATCTTGTACCTACGTCCGGTCAGCTGCTGGCAACACCGACGAGTTCAGTGTGGCTGTAGGCTTGCATCAAGGGTCGGCTTTTAGACCTTACCTCTTCCTGTTGATTATGCACGCTTTGACGTTGACCTGCAAGACCTTAAGGGGACGTATCGACTGCCCAGAACTCCATAGTCTCCTCTGCCGGCTATTTGTGCCCCACAAATACATCGGACACCGTCAGAGCCGCCGGCACAATCTGTTTGCCCAACCTTGCTCCAAAACTGTCGCCAGAACGAATTCGCCGGGTGTGTCGTATTCTCGAGATGCATGGTAATGACTGTAATTGGCGTTATACCGTTTAAATCTAAACTAATATTATAAATAGGAATGATTTGATTGTTTGTTTGTTTGCATTGAATAGGCTCCGAAACTACTGGTCCGATTTGAAAATTTCTTTCAGTGTTAGATAGCCCATTTATCGAGGAAGGCTATAGCCTATATATCATCACGCTACGACCAATAGGTGTGAGCAGCAATCAAAAAAGTTGCGAAAACGGGGAAAATGTGACGCAAACGAAGTTGCGCCGGACAGCTAGTTAACTATAAATAAATATCGAAGATAAGAAAGCGAGTGTTTGTTTATCAAGCCTTCACGTTTTAACGGCTGAACAGATCTCGATGATATTTGAAATACGGATAAACCATGTCTTGGGCTAGAATACTTTACATACCGTTCCCGTGGGATTATTTCTTTCCGACCTCCGTGCCAGCGAAGTTGTGGGCTGAAGCTATACGAACAATAAATGTGAGAATCTAGTACACGGTAAAGAACCTGCCAGTTTAACCCACTTGACAAGGGGTTCTCAGTAAACAGCATCAGTTGATTTTATCAGTTGATAGCGATTGTTAGCCTCAAAAATGCGAATATCGACTTTATTACAATAAAGCATTATAGATAACTGAGCCTTCTTAATTAACAACGTATGAATAACTCAATCCTAGTAAACACAAAAACCAAAGCTAATTAATCACAAGTCCAGCTAATCAAAGGAATCAATAAACGACACGCAGACACGTTAATAAGAAAATGAACAGAATTCAACATGGAATCGCAGTCCGGAGACTTTCACTAAAGAATCCGGCAAGTTTCCCGGGCTAATGGAACGGATTCCTATAAAGGTCGGAAGCAATCCGGTGTCGGATGCCGACCGGAATGCCGATAGACCGGCGTAATTAAAACTGCCACGTATTTTAACTGATATCCTGCCACCTGGATTGTTAGACCGGGAGATCTTGGGAAAGATATTATTTAATTTGTGCTATGAGATTGTTTGAGTTTTATGTTGGTGCTTGGATCATTGCCAATTTAAATTAATAGGTATATACAAAAACAACTAAGAAAGTTTACCAAGAACTTTTTAGTTAACACATGTATTACATTTTTAGAGAGACACCTGAGACGAGTCCTCGAATAAAGTGCTCTTCACATCTCACAACTACCGACGTATCAAAATAAAATTACTAAAGTAAGTAGATAGGAACATCTTTTGGCAGCTTCAAAGCTTTCTAGAGAAGAAATACTAATGTTTGGAGTCGGTGCTTACAGCTGAAATTGGGAATTCCTACGTTCCTAAAACATTCTATGGTATTTTACAAACAGTTGCAGTTCTACGTCTTCATGCACTTGGGATTGCGATATCGATCGAAGCCCATGTTATCTACGAGTACCGGTAAATAAAGAAACCATTTTCAATTTCCTATCTTTTGTTACGTGTGTGTGACAGGAGTAAAAGCAAGGAGAAAATATAAACTATGTTCAAAGTCAAATTCATTTATTGGCTAAAACAACAGAGTACAGACGGGATTAACAGCGGGTCCCAAACTAGGTACAGCCTGTGACTTAATCAATCTTGGTGACCCAAACCAGTGGTGGTATTTCAGTAAAACTCCATTTACGACTACAACTTTTATTCTAGGGTTTTTTAGGAAAGAGATTTGATAATTGTAATTATTAAATCGCAGCAGAAAACGTATCAACAAAAACCTATTCCATGTAAAAAGTATTTACTTATCTTTAAAAATAATTTCAAGCTCCCGGACTATCGAAGAGCTTTCTTCCTCTAGGAATTCGGCTCTATCGCGCTACCGAATAGTTGTCGAACATTATTCGGAACAATTGGAACGGTAAAATAAATCATTGGGACAAATATTTTTCTTGTTACATTCATAATTTTAATTAATTCAAGGATCGAGGATACTCAAGCTCTTTGGTAATTTGATTAATCTTCGTTAATATGTTTGAACGTTTTAATTTAGATATACCTACATAGCAGTTAGGTATTAATGTATATAGTTGGCTGTGCTCTTAGGTGTGTTTGTAAGAATTCGCAAAACGCTTATTAAAAATACGGTTGGAAAGAGTATTGGTATTTTGAACTATTTAATAAAGAAAAATCATTCTAATTGGTAATTTAATTTAGAAGAACAAAGGACCAAAGATATAGGTATCTAAAGCTCTGAAATAGGGATTTATTTTCGAAGAAACACGTCTCCAAGTACTAATAAGTATGACCTTAGCGTCCTATAAGGTTTTACGCGAACGTTTCACCGCGTTACGAAGATTAGATCAATTTTATATCGCCACCGTTACCCGGGTGACACCTGGCTTGCTCGTAAACCATATGTCGTATTCACTGACCGACATTTTGAAACTGTTTTATGGTTCGAGCGGTGCCATTTTTTTTTTCGTGGCCGCGATATTGCGATATTCAGCCGAGAATTGTTTATTTTTTTCGTTTTTCGGATTTGGTGCAGATGTTTTAGTTTGATGCGTATCAGTTACTTTTAATACGAGTATGTTTGATAGTTTATGAAATTTTGGTGCTGTTGTTAAATGCGTATTTGCTTTAAAAAATGTGTTGTTGTGCACTCACAACAGCACATTTTTACAATAGTGATAGACATGTATAAAAAAAATCTTTCAAGAGCTGTAAAACGTGGATATTTTAAGTATTATTTGCACTTTCTTCAATCATTTTTTAGAGTACAGAAACGATCTTAAAAGCGCCAAACAAATAACTCTGTCTAGACAAGTTTTCTACAAATATAGAATCCCAAATGTGTAAAAGAAAATGATACTCCAACTGATCTGTCAAACGCACTGTAGATTGATGTTCGATGAAACACCCCTTGTGGGGGGAAGAGTCGTCTGAAAGTACTAAAGCCGATGTTTCGTGTTACACCTTCGGGACATACAAACTTCAGTAATAAATGCGTGTAAAATAGTTTTTTTTTCTGCCAAACTTCGCAACTTAGCATAAGTAACAGTATAAAACTTGTAAACAGGTGTTTACGTAAAAAGAGTACAGTTTTTCTTTCCGTATTTTTGATGAAAATCTTGATACTGATTAGTCTGATATTCAGCGGACTGATCAGAGAGTCAGGCTAGATACGAAGCCTGGAGGCTAATTAGGAGTTTGTAGGTTTGGGTGAATATTAAGGTAGTTATTTTGCTAGATATTGATGAGATCTCGAGATATTGATGGGCTGAGGTCCGCATTCTATATCACTATGTATTTACGCCCCACGCCTGGTATATTATGTATTTCTCACTACTCTTGGTGATTCCTGTTTTTTTTACAAATGTAGGACTGTAGCTGTGCTGTACTAAGACATGTAGTTACCCTTGTGGGAAATGAGAGCAATATATAACCGACTTCAAAAAGGAGTATTATGTGAATTTTTCAGCCTTTTTTTTCGCCAATTGTCAACTGATATCGATGATTCTTTGTTTTTTTTGGTAGAGTATTAATCTCGTTTAAATTTTGTGAAGATCTGATGATGATCTTCGGATATATACAATGGAACTCTTCTTCGCCTTTAAAGAAACGGCACGGTTGGCGCCGTGGTTGAGCGATCGACTGCTGCACTGCGTGTCGCGGGTTCATCCCCGCACGAAACAAATATTTGAATGGCATACAGATAGTTGTTCCGGGTCTGGCTGTTTGTGTATGTGAGTTTAAATGTTTTTAACACGATACAGGAGATTTTCCTAGTGTGGGAAAAAAATAATACAGACGGCAAATCTGTCGTGATTGCTGCAATCGTTTGGATATTTATTGTTTACACAATTTTATAACGTAAAATCACGCCTGTATGCTCTGAAGGGGTGCGCAGACATGTACATTACCCACATTTTGCTAGTTATGTACTGTTCAGGGATATCTTCGGCATTGCTAACAATTTTTGATATTTTTTTGTTTCGAAGAAGATTCTTTTGCGATGTTCTCGTTTGATTTTGGTGAAAATCTTCGAAGATGGACAGTGGAACGCTTCAATAAACTATAGCAAATCTCCCGCTATTGCTGCAATCGCATGTTTATGTATTTTTGACACAATTCAATAACGTAACATCACTTAATTTACATTTCCAACAAAAAATACGTTTACGACGCAATAGTTGCGATTTTTTTTAAATTATGAAACAGTCATCATCTATAGTCTAGCATTTTTCCAACTATATTGGGGTCAGCTTCCAGTCTAACCGGATGTAGCTGAATACCAGTATTTTACCTCCAAACAAAATTATGAAACACAAAAAAACTTACCTTTTATCTACACTAAAAATTTGTGAATAATATAAAATATTGCATAAAATAATTAAATTGCATAAAATAAATTAATCAGTTTTTTTGGAGTCGGTGCCAAGCAAAGGTAGAAATCTTAAAACAACTATAATAATGAAAGCGACCCACAGAAAGCTACAACTACAATATACAACTTGATTACCAATTTTATTTGAAATTAGATATGAATACCGGTCAGAGTAAATTACTCGGAAAAATGTTTAAAATCAACCGATATACATTAAGTTATTGAACTTAACAACAAGTACAAGCCGACCCTACAATTGTAAAGACAATTCACTTATAAAAATATAAGTAAAAGGTAATATTAAATTCTGATACCAAAACCGCTGGCACCGACCACGGTAGGTACTTTTATTCAGATGTACCGTACCATGAACCGTACTTAAGTAGGTACTATTGATGTGGATTTGAGCATACATCAATATATTTTTTTACTTTCTTTATTGATGATTTCTGTAACCGATTTGAAATGGAAGAGTTTCAAATCTACCGAAGTAGGTAATTAGCATATTATTATATAAAAAAAAAACAAATGTTGAAAAAAACTGTATCTTTATTTTAGAGGTTTCGTTCACAAACAATTACATTAACGATAAACGCCAGTAGGTATGATTTCACCGATTTTCAGTCAATTCCCTTTCGGGCACTGAATGAGGGTACGACCTGAAATATGTGAGGTATGGACGCTGAAAGTGATTTTAAATGGCCGCTCATTTTTTTCGTTATTTTGTGCCTGACCTGAAAAATTTGATGTTCTTATTTAGGAAACTTTTTTCTCAAAAATATAACGTTTGGCTTTGAAAATACAAGGTGTTGTTTTGCAACCTCGTCAAATTCTAGGAGGTAACTATGCTAATGATTCTCGACCAGAATCAATAATAAAATGAGTTGGTAATTTTCTTTATTTTTATTTATTTACTGAAATCGGTAACTGTGAACTACCCGTGTTTTAAACACGGGCCGTCTGATCCCCGCTTTATAACGTCGCTTACACACAAACAAAAAACCTCAAACGTTTTTTCGATAATTTTATAATCCCTAAACCACGTTAAGGGGGTTATTCTGAAATATTGACAAATTTAAACAACAAAAAAACGCAGTTTTTTTTATTAATTTACTAGGTACCGTAATTTATATTGATTATTAATGTCTTTTGTGACAACATCCTGAATTTTGACGAGGATGCAAAACAACACCTTGTATAGGTAAGAGTGATAAATATCAAAAATATTGATGAAGTGCTAGTGGAAGAGGAAAAAGATGGTAGTGGTGGTGGATGATAATTCCTTACACAATCCGTTTGTGTGAGGTATTATTTTATTAACACTTTTGCTGCTCATATAATTGTTTTTTACTCGTATGCGCAAATCCTTATAGCGATGTATGAAGACGACTCGGGAGGTGGGTGTGCGCGCAACGAATTATTGTTCGACCCATATGCTAGATGCTTAGCACCGAAAGTTTTAAAGTAAAGGGAGTGAATGATAGCGTGATGTAGAAAGTAAAATGGGACAAGGGCAGGCTCGGACCCTTATTGATAGTAAGTAACTATCTTCTACTCAGTCATTGAACTGATTCGCTAATTAGCGTACCCACTGATCAAAATATTGAAATGGGTTATAATTTTCCCGATTTCCCGGCAAAAAGCTTTTTCGACAGTTCCAATTAAAAACGATAATATTGTTACATCGGAGTGCGTTAAATATCAAAGGTGAAGGCGGTTTCGTCTCTTCCATTAATATTAAATACCAAACAAAAACGCAGGCTTGTTTTGACATCTCTAAACTTGTCGTAATTGTTTAAAATGTTCTCCCGCCTGCCATATGTCACCCTTTTGTTCAAAAATATACAAAGCGAACAAATAGGCTTGACCTTAGTTCGTCCTATATTCGGGAGACGATCCTAAAACATGAATTTACTGATAGGTGTAGATACTAGATATGCCAATAAGATGTCAATTTAGGCTATTGAAAGTGCTGTGTCTGAGTTCTTCTAGAAGTTCTTCCAAGACGATTCTGTGTAATGTTTAATGCCCTGACTTAATGACTTTCATAATATACCAATTTGATTCGTGATCTGAAATGAATCTTAATTAGTCTACCGATAGAAACGAATGAGCTGTGATACACATGACAAAACTCATACAAAAACTCTAGGCTTTGGTCGTACCGTTCATTCATTTTTGAACGGACTATAGTAATGTGAAGTTTATTAATATAAGTATAGCACGTATTGTTAAGTCGTCCATTGTACGTAGAATGTACACGGAGAGATTGAGCTACGCAGTTCATTTATTCGCCAGCCACATATCCGTGCATAGCATGGCCGTGTTCGTACAGTGGACAATCCCGCTTTCAGTTTCATACAAAGCGAGGCTTGTAGAGAATAGCTGTGGGCTGTGGAGCGCCGTCCATAAGACTTCCAAAGCTGTTTTCAGCTGATGACTGGCTAATACAGCGCTGTAGCGTTACAAGCTGCTTGTTTGTAATTCTGTGGGAGCCGTAACATTCGACGGGGAGGGGATATGAAGCCACTGGACTTTCTTTCAATACAGCTTTAATGTTCGGACAATGTAAATTATACAATTTATAGCAATTTTCCGCGGCGTCGCACCCGTGTACAAATAATAGAATGATAAAAGTGAAAAAGTCAAAGTATGCGGGTGTGAGTAAAAAACTTGTAAACGATTTATAGCATCACTCGAACGTGCAACTTAGTGGTATCACAAACTCATCAGGCGCAAGTTGGCGCAGACATAATTATGATATTTAGTGCAACACGTTGTTTCCTGAAGAACTATCATTTATTCTGGTCCCTACTTGACTTTGATTAGGCACCATGTTGCCTTTTTTTTTTTTCGAATGGTTAGTCATCAAATGACTTCTCCCGCTCTGGGCGGAGCGAAAGGGAGTGTCAGACTTGACTGCCTAAAACCCATCCATATTCCTTCTTAGCCCTTTGTGTTCCAGGGTCACAGTATCTCTTTCGAACAGCCCGCAGCCTTGGCAGGCATCGGCCCTTTCGGACCCCTTCTGATTTGCTGACGCCCGGGGCGTCTACCGCGGCGGCTGGGACGTGAGGTTCTCTCCCTCTCACGTTCCGCCACCTCCTTTGCTAGCATGACTGCTACGCAGAAGGAGGCAACAGCTTCCCATTCCCCCTCGCTCCGGACCATGGATTGAACCAGGGCCGGACGCGAGAGGTCGCCGCCGCCAATCGCCGTTACGAGGACACGGCGGTGCTCAGCCCAAGCGGGGCAGAGCTCCACGGTGTGCTCCACCGTGTCCTCCGGCCGATCCTCGCAGTGGTGACACCCAAGCGTTTCCTCCCACCCGATTCGGTGCAGGAACCTCCCGAAACAACCGTGTCCGGTGAGGACCTGCGTCAGGCGGAAGGTGAGGGCGCCGTGGCGCCTCTCCAGCCACTTCTCAAAGAGGGGACTTATCGCCACTATTGTGGTGTGCCCTGCACGGGGTTGCGATAGTCGCTCTCTCCATGTCGCCATGAGATCGCGCCGGAGGTCTGTCCGCTGAGCGACAATTTGCCGCGGCAGCGGAGTTTCCCCCCGGCGTAGTGCCTCCGCGCGCCATTCGTGCAGGCACGCGAAGACTATCGCCTCCAGATCCCATGGCGGCAATCCGGCCAAGAGGCTCCAAGCCTCGCCGGAGATCGTGTGGTACCCCCGGACTAGCCTTACGGCTACTACCTTCTGGGGCGCGTTCAGGTAATGGCACCGTGTTGCCTTAAGTTAAAAAAGATTTTTTGCAGTTCTCAAAAGAATATTTGATTCGATTTCATGTTATAAGGTGCGCATTTTTGTAGATAAATCATAGTCTAACCAGTTATGTAAACGCGAGGAAACATTGCTACCATAATATACTTCCCAGCGTGCCTTCTATCTAATTTAATCTAACAAATATTTTTTTATTTTTGACTTTTGACGAAACTTCCATTGTGCTAAAGCTTTAATTTCTGCAATTTATTTTTTTAAATCAGTAAAACCCTAATTTTATTTTTAAATCTTGACCGCTAATAAAATAAATGGCAAACACCTCACACTCAACAATCTCCTCCTTTTGGAAGTCGGTTAAAAACCGTATGCGCCGCGCTAAATAAAATGTAACTACCACCGTGAAACGTAACAAAGTTGGTAAATCTAATAATTTATTTTTCCGTGTAGCCACAATCCGTTATTTTATTAGCTTGCAACACAGCCGCCGTGAGGAATTAAAATATTTATGTTCATTGCCTCGGGCCCGTTTAGGGGAACATGGCCATTGGAATTATTTTACGGTTTTAAGTGGCCCTTCCTTTTTAGTATTCAGTGCGTTCGGGTTATGATTAGCTGTTTCTATGACTGGCTCTCTTTAGGTTTGATTAAAGGAGCTTCAATCGTAATTATCAAAGAGGATTTGCAAAAAAAATATCGTTTTTGTTTTGAAAGTTATTTCACCAATGGAATTCTAACCGGAGGATTATGAATGTGAAATTCCTTATCTTACGATTAGAATTCCGCTGGTGTAATAACTTAACATCACTTGCTGAACGAAGAATACCAAAACAAGCAGCTCTTTTGACAACAAATCTGGCTGATATCTTCTAGTGCAAGTTTCAAGAGCTTAGTGTCAGTCGACGCGACTCCTTGCGAAAGAGTTATAACTGTGCTCTTCAAGACTGTTTCAACAAAGTCAACAACATCTCTTTACTTACTCTATTCTATGCTCAGAGCAAAAGTTTTTTTTTTAAATATTATTTAAATAGGATTATTGCGTTCCATTTTATTACGCGTCGTTTTTCCGAAATAATTGAATGTTAGGCATCCAAGAACATTTTTCATTCCAATTTTTATTTGAGTAAACTTTTTATTGATGTTTTAATAAAAAAAAAAACATTTAACTAAAAAGCGCAGCGGTGCTTAATTTCATTTTAATTATTCCGTTTTATGCACCGCAATAAAACAAGGCCGTAAATGAAATATGGAGTTTTTACCATCTATCAACGTTATATCAAGGTACTTATGTATAAATGTATACAGGTGGTAAGATACTTTAATTTACATTCCTTCTTTAACAGGTGCAAGTTAAAACACCTCGAGGAAATAAAGAGGTTACTCAAGCGAGTAATCTCACAGAGAGCGTGATAAAATGCTGATTATTAAAAGAACTGATTTATTCCACTTTATCCACACACAGACCGCATTTTGAAGTCAACGTCTTCGCGCAAACTTTTCGCGCTTAAAATTAAATTATTTATGTGCGCTGGCAAAACGAATAATATATATTTTTTGTCTCTGGAATTTAATATTTTTCATTTTAACGTGTTTTATGAGTCGCTCTTATTGAATTTTGTTGCTGCGTTATTTTTGATTAAGCGCTACGCTTTTCCCGCGTCTGGGGCTTGTGAAATTTTTAAATATTCGGTGTTGGGAGCGTTTTGGCGCGGAATTTTCTTATTTTATTCATTCGTACAGGTGTGTTTGTTGAGATGTTATGAAACGCTGCAACTCTGTACGCATATTTTTGTCGGCGACGAAATTGTTTCGCTGCTGGAATATGCTTATTTTTTACTTAAAGCTTTTTTGATGGATGCGCTGTTTTGTCAACATAGTTGACGTTGTTGACGGCACAGTTGGCGCAGTGATTGCTACTGAGAAATGCTTGATGGAAAAACCCAATAACACTTTACCTGACCTGGGAATCGAACCCCAAACCTCATCCTCAGCAGTTGCGCTTGTCACCACTAGCTCAAAGAAGAAGTCGGCAGGCTCTTTAACTCAATTGTTACTGCTGTTGACTTTTGTACCCATAAACAAAAGCTTTTTTACAAATAACTACTGTAACTAAAGGTTCTAATTGATAATACCCACAGTAGCACCGCGAGCCGCGTAATTACAAATTACCTTTTAAAACGAACCGTTCATAATTGATCCGGCTGCGTAACTCCAACTTCTACATCAAACTTGGTATAGTCTCTCATAATTCCATAACGAGTTTCATTAATACGGTAATGGATTACTTGAGTTTCACACAAAAGATTGAATGTGACGCGATGTGCGATCGAGATATTAATTTCCGTAACTTTTGTTGCTTGAGCATGTATCCTTTGTTTTTCAATATCCGCCTGTCTTAAGTGTTAGCGTAGGTATCCGTATCGGTATAACTATGCAAATTTGCTCGGGTTTCTTTTTAAGTTATTTTTGTGCCATGCGCTGAGATAATGAACTTGTTTTAACGCTCTATTTCTTAAGAAACCGCGCAATAAACGGCCTTTGATAAGCTACACTGTCAAAGAACGTTTGATACTTATCTGTGTTTATCAGTGGATGTTTTACGCGGAAATTATCGCCGTGATAAGCATTCACCTACGCGGTTCATTTTGATTCTCTTGTAGAAACATCTGCTAAGTGGACCTTTTGATACAAATAAGCACAAGATTAAAATGAAATACAAGTCCCAAAAATACTCTAAATAAAAGAGCAATTTATTAAAACCTCATCAATTAAACAAATAAAACGCAAAGGTAAGAATCAACACCTTTATTTCTAAACCGGCTCACATACAACCGCTTATTTTTGCTACCCGATTAACTTATCAGAGGGTTTTGTACAAAAGAATCACCCTTACCTTACCTACAGGGTGAGAAATCACCCTTCGCCTTTTTTCTTAAGCGAGTCGAGTTTAATTACATTTGTAAATTAAGCAATGGGACGGGGCGAACGTGCGCTGATTCCAGATAGGGTTTAATACAAGAAATAGAATCTTTTGTTCTTATAGCGGTCGGATAATTTGGTGCGAGCCTGGTGTGATTATGGTGGGAGTCATTAAAGATTTGAGGCGAGACTGAAATGTTATCGGTTTTGTGAGGGTTTTACAAATAGCTGCTTTTGTGTTTTGTAATGACTTTAAAATGAAAGCTGAGTATTCGAGCGTTTTTCTTTTTCTATCGGCAGAAGCCTCATTATAGAAGCTAATTGACATTAATTCACGCCTTTTTTGTCATGGGTGTTGGCAGACACTACAGAACGCCATCTGCTACGATCCATAAAGTCAAACGGGGAGTGTACCCGCAACCTACATACTCCTACTCCTACTGCTTCGTCCTCGTTTACAAGGTGTTATTTTGTATCGTCGTCAAAATTCATGAAGTTGTCACAAAAGACATAAATAATCAATTAAAATTTCAGTACCAAGTAATTATTAATAAAAGCAGATTTTTTTGGTTGTTTAAGTTTGCCAGTATTTCAGAATAACCCCCGTAACCTGGTTTAGGGAATAAGAAATTATCGAATAAACGTTTGAGATTGTTTGTATGTCTTTGATTGTGAAGCGTGATTATAGGGCGAGATACAGACGAGCCGCGTTTAAAACAAGGGTGGTTTACACTTACCGATTTCCGTAAATAAGAAAAAATAAATTACTCCATTTTATTAATTATTCGTGACGAGAATCATTAGCATAGTTACCTCCTTGAATTTGACGAGGATGCAAAACATGACCTTGTACAAATATCATGGCTTACGCGCTTGCTAATGTTTATACCTTATATAAAAACACAAGCCTTTCATCAAGCTGCTAGGCAGCAGTCGAAAGTGAGTCATCACCTGCCTAGCCTTTGCCCAACTATGTTGGGGACTGGATGCAGCTGAATACCAGTATTTTACATGGAGCGCCTGCCTATCTGACCTCCACAACCCAGTTAGTACTGGGTGATACGATACCCCTTGGTAAGAATGGTTGTCAGAGTTTCGGGCCACTGACTACCTGTAACGACTTTAAAAGATCTACAAATGACAGCCGGGACCAACAGCTTAACATGCTTTCCGAGGCACGGAGGAAACTCGGTATGTAATGGGTGGTTACCCATCCGCAGACCAACCTAGGCAAGCGTGGGTGAACTTGAAGATTATTCCGAGTCGAAAGTGGGTGGTTTTAGAATCATCATCATATAGCTATAATGTTCCCACTACTGGGACACAGGTCTCCTCTCTAGAAGAATTGAGCTGTAATGCACCACGCGGGCCCAGTGCGGGCTTGTAGATGTCACATGTCTTCGATTTTTTAGTTCTAGGACATGCCCGTTTCCTCTCGATGTTTTCCTTCACCGTTTTTGAGGGCAGCGGTGGTGAAATAAATTTCACAAAGTAATGCGCCTGCCTGGGTTCGAACTCACGACTTACTGCTCGTAAGTCGGGGCTGCCACCACTCGGCCACCGCTGGTCTTTCAGAATGATAACACATAATTTTAAGAACCCTAACCTATATAATAGGTCTTTACCTATGAAATTGCCGTATTGCAGTACAGACTTTTTCAAACAAAAAAAAGTTTTGATTGGCTATGAGTTCTAAATTCAAATTAATTTTGTTACATTCATTCTATTTACAAAATCAGTCTTTTGTTTATTGATTAGCGTTGTATTTTCATTACATTTCAACATTATTCCTCATAATGGATACTTTGCAATTTCGTGTAATTATGGAATATGAGTTCCGTCGTGGCACCAACGCGGCACAAACGACCCGTAACATCAACGACGTTTACGGAGAGAACTGTACAAACGGACGCACAACCCGTTATTGGTTTGCTCGGTTCCGTTCTGGGAATTTTGACTTGAAAAATGAACCTCGTGGTCGTCCGGAAACTTTGGTCAACAATGATGAATTAAAGGTGATTGTTGAAGCTGATGAAACTCAATCTACAGCTGAGCTGGCAGCAGCTTTTGATGTTAGCATTAAAACAATATTGGTCCATTTGCGACAGATTGGCAAGATAAAAACCGGCCAAGTGCGAGTCTTACTCGCACACAGGGTTCGATAGCCCCAAACAATATTTTGAACTGTCATTCATTAGTTAGTAGTATTAGTTGTAAACTTCCACTAAACCGCAAAACTAAATTGGTTTTTCATAGTATGTTAACGAAAAACAAAGTTACTGCTGCAGTTTGATGAAAAAGTCCCATATCTCAAAAACTAAACATCACATCTTATTGAAACCAATTTTCGTTGATAGTTTTTTTTAGGTTCTACAAACTTAAATATTTTCAGAATTTTCCTCCTTTTACTTTAGAAATTAGAGGGGGGGGGACACACATTTTACCACTTTGGAAGTGGCTCTAGCGCAAACTATTCAGTTTAGAAAAAAATGATATTAGAAACCTCAATATCATTTTTGAAGACCTATCCATAGATACCCCACACGAATGGGTCAGATGAAAAAAAACATTTTGGTTTTTAGTTCTATGTATGGGGAAACCCAAAAATAAAAGTTTTTTTTCTATTTTTGTGTGAAAATCTTAATGCGGTTCACAGAATACATCTAATTACCAAGTTTCAAAAGTATAGCTCTTATAGTTTCGGAACAAAGTGGCTGTGACATACGGACGGACAGACAGACAGACAGACAGACAGACAGACAGACAGACATGACGAATCTATAAGGGTTCCGTTTTTTGCCATTCGGCTACGGAACCCTAAAAAAACAGCCAAGTGCGAGTCTTACTCGCACACAGGGTTCCATAGCCCCAAACAATATTTTGAACTGTCATTTGAACGTTAGTAGTATTAGTTGGTAAACTTCCACTCAACCGCAAAACTAAATTGGTTTTTCATAGTATGTTAATGAAAAACAAAGTTACTGCTGCAGTTTGATGAAAAAGTCCCATATCTCAAAAACTAAACATCATATCTTATTGAAACCAATTTTCGTTGATAGTTTTTTTTACGTTCTACAATCCTAAATATTTTCAGAATTTTCCTCCTCGTACTTTAGAAATTAGAGGGGGGGGACACACATTTTACCACTTTGGAAGTCGCTCTAGCGCAAACTTTTCAGTTTAGAAAAAAATGATATTAGAAACCTCAATATCATTTTTGAAGACCTATCCATAGATACCCCACACGTAGGGGAATGATTAAAAAAAAATTTTTCGTTTTCAGTTCTATGTATGGGGAACCCCAAAATTTATGTTTTTTTTCTATTTTTGTGTGAAAATCTGAATGCGGTTCAGAGAATACATCTACTTACCAAGTTTCAACAATATAGTTCTTATAGTTTCGGAAAAAAGTGGCTGTGACATACGGACGGACAGACAGACAGACAGACAGACAGACAGACAGACATGACGAATCTATAAGGGTTCCGTTTTTGCCATTTGGCTACGGAACCCTAAAAAGCTTGATAGATGGGTGCCCCACGAACTTAACGATCGCCAGCGCAACGTACGCGTCGCGGTCGAGACTTGCCTTGCGCTGCTTAACAGGCACAGAAATGAAGGAATTTTGAACCGAATTGTTACGTGCGACGAAAAATGGATTCTTTTTGACAATCGAAAGCGCTCAGCAAGTTGGTTAGATCCTGGTTCGGTACCAAAGCAATGTGCAAAACGAAAAATGACCCCTAGAAAGGTGATGGTCACAGTTAGGTGGTCTAGTGCTGGTGTGATTCATCATAGTTTTTTACAAAACGGCGAGAGCATTACTGCAGATGTGTACATTGAAGAACTGACCACAATGATGGCGAAACTCGCACGTCTGCAACCAGCTTTGGTCAATCGGTCGTCTCCACTGCTACTTCACGACAACGCGCGGCCCCATACTGCACAACAGACCGTCTCTAAGCTGCATGAGTTGGGTTTGGAAGCTCTCCCTAATCAGCCATACTCACCAGATCTTGCGCCTTCCGACTATTACTTTTTCCAAAATTTGGACAACTTTTTAGCGGGAAAAAAATTCAATTCCCGAGAGGCAGTACAAAACGCCTTTGAAGAGTTTGTTGTCTCCCGTCCAGCTGATTTTTTCAAGAAGGGCATCCATAAACTGCCACAGCGTTGGCAAAGATGCATTGATTGCAGGGGTGATTACTTTGAATAAAAGAAATAAATAAGTTCGAAAAAAAAAATACTTTAACTTTTTTCAAACAAAACGGCAATTTCATAGGTAAAGACCTAATATATATACTAGCTGTCCCGCGCAACTTCGTCTGCGTCACATTTTCCCCGTATTCGCAAAATTTTTCATTGCTGCTCCGCTCCTATTGGTCGTAGCGTGATGATATATAGCCCATGTCCTTCCCCAGGTTGCAATCTATCTTCTTGCCAAATTTCATTAAGATACGATCAGCCGTTTAGTCGTGAAAAGGTAACAAACAAACAAACAGAGTGACTTTCGCATTTATAATATACTAGCTGTTACCCGCGACTTCGTACGCGTTAGGTTCGTGATTTGCTTAAAATAAGTCTTTTAGTCAGGAGGTTCTTGATTCCAATGTTTTGTTTGAAGTTCGTTACCAGATGTCTCCAGTATTAATACAATCTGCCCAGCCTTTTCCCAACTGAGTTAGGAACATTCAGTCTAACCGGATGCAGCTGAATACCAAGATTTTACATGGAGCGACTGGCTATCTGACCTCCACAACCCAGTTAGTACTGGGTTATACAACACCTCTTGGTAAGACTGGTTGTCAGACTTTCGGGCCACTGACTACCTGTAACGACTGTCAAAGACCTACAAATGACAGCCGTGACCAACGGCTTAACGTGCTTTCCAAAGCACAATAAAGTCGGTACGTAATGGGTGGTCACCCATCCATAGACCAACCTAGGCAAACACAACTTAAACTGAAGATCGACCCTAGCGACCTAAATTGATTTATATGATTATTTTCGTTTGAAAGAACTTGCTTCAAGTGTGATCTCCTATTCATTTGTGAGTAAAACTTCGAAAACCGAGTATAACTCCTCAATGTATACGAACACGCTACCGACTACTGTAAAAAAAGGTTATGTTGAAAGTTGATGTCGATCAACTTTCATTATGAAACCCCCTTAGGGATAGAATTTCCAAAAACGTAAATCGTGATTTTGTGCATACATGCCTCTTTTTAAAAATTACAAATATTCTCCTAAACTTAACCTTTAACCCGACATTAATTCCACTTGGAGGTGGAATTTCCAAAAATCCTTTTCTGCCTTACTAAGAACTTACTTGCAAGATTTCAAGTTAAATAGGTCAAAAGTGGTAGTTAGTAGTTCTTGAGTGGTTTATCGGTGAGTGAATAGTATAGCGCTTTCATGTATAAATGAAAGTATTATTATGTCCTTATCCAGATCATGACCTGGCTTTGATCCAAATCCGTTCACCAATTAAGGCGTGAAAAAGTTAAAACAGACTGATAGATGCTGTTAATATACTGTATCGTTGGTCTAGTGGTCGCAACTACTGAGTATGAGGTCCTGGTTTCGAATCCGGGGTCGGGTAATCTTTTATTTTGGTTTTCGACCATTAATTTCTGACCACATAATCACACGGAGAGAAGATTGTAAGACTATGGGGGAGCCCTTAGCCCAGCAGTCATTTTGATGAGATTCACTATTTAGCTTTCCTGAGAGACATGGACAGTGGCAGTAACATGCAGAGAAGTTTACGAACACGTTCAAACTAAACCACAAGGCAAAAATATTACAGAAAAACCTGGACCCTGTGCACCCGTATACGATGAGGGCAACTCTACATGCTGCAAAATTGACCTAGCTAAAATAATAACCATTACAAAAACTATAACACCAATGCCAAGAAAAGAGATGACCAAGGGAAATATAATTGTATTGGCCGACCAGCAAGGACGCTACATCCGAAATATACTTCAAGATCTTGTTGGACCCAAGTACAAAGTTACTTGTTACTCGAAACCGGGTGCCATGCTGACGGATGTGTTAAATGGGCATGACCAAGTGACAAAAAATTTAACGAAGTATGATTATATTGTAGTATTGGCAGGTATTAATGACAATGCGTATAGTTTGACTGGTAATTTAAAAACCTGGCTGGAAAAAGTCAGAAATACAAATGTAATCGTCTCGGAAATACCCTCTAACAAGTTTCTGAATTTACGCCAGCTAAATGATAGTTTTAAAACTGTATGTCGCAATTTTTCAAACTCCATATACATAGATATGGATTACAGTAGAGAAAAAATATCTAAAAAGAAAAACTGTATTAAACTTTCTCGTAATATTCTGAAAGAGATATGTCACATTGAATATAAAGTAAAATTTGATGAATATAACCGAAAACTTAATATTAAAAAAACGTATAATGACCAATGTACTCAGACTGACCAAACAATCTATGATAATAATGTAAGTTTAGTTAAAGATATAAATGTTAACAATCAGTCCAAAGATTATAATATTAATAATTTAAATGCAAAAGAAAATGATTTATTTCGTGTATGACAAACTAATTGTAATGCATCAAAACATAAACGGGTTAATAAACAAAGCAAATCTACTCACTGTACATTTGGACGAGCTCAAGAAAATGGATAAAATTGTCGACATCATTTGTGTAACAGAGCATAATATGAGCAAAGAAGATCACATATTTCTCACTATACCAAATTACTCTCTTGCGGCTAGCTATGCTCGTAATAACAGAAATGGTGGATCATGTATCATCATAAAAAACGATCTAAAATTTCAAAGAATTGGATATATTGAAGAGTTAAGTATTCCAAATTTGATAGAATGCTGTGCTATAAAGCTTATTGATCATCCCATTGTTATTGTATGCTTGTATCGTGTGCCAAAATCTCGGAAAAGCGATGTAGATATCTTTCTTGAAACTTTGATTAATATTCTTAATAAAGAGCTACGTCATAGAGAATTAAGAATAATACTTTGTGGCGATTTTAACATTGATCTTAAAAAAAGATCCTATTCATCAACTGAATTTGAAAATACTATCCTCAACTTTAACTTAAAATTTGGTACCAGAGAATCAACGCGTCTAAGTAGCGATACATGTATCGATAATATCATTAACAATATTAGGGGTAAGTGCGACATCATCGACTTTGCTCTTTCAGACCATACTGCACAAATTTTATCATGTCCAGTTAAAAAAACCTGCCGAATGAAACAATGGTATACCTTTAGAAGAGATTTTAGTAACAGCAATAAAGAAAAATTTAAGCAGTGCATAGAAAGTCTCACGTTTTCTGACGTATTTGCCGAAAACGATGCAGAAATAGCTTTTAATAAATTTTTTGATGACTTTCAGTTATTTTATAATCTTTGCTTTCCTGTTTTAAGAATAAAAAATACACCAACCAAAAGACCTACATGGATCTCAAAGGGCATAGCCAAATGTTGCCGCCGGAAGAGAGAATTGTTATGGACGTATCGGAAAACGTCTAATAAAATGGATCATAATAAATTCAAAAAATATTCTTCAAGGCTGAAGCGAATAATTAACTTGACTCAAAAATCGCAAAATGACTACAATATAAAACAATCCAATAATAAAACAAAAACAACTTGGAAGATAATCAACTTCACTAAACATAATATTCCTAAAGAAGAAATTTTACGAATAAATCAAAATGGCAAATCTATAACGGATCCGCAACAAATTGCTGAAGCTTTTAATACCTACTTTGTTAATCTTGTTAAACCTATAAACCCTTCAACATTGAATTATTTGACACCACATGATAATAAAACGCTGACATTGATTGATAATAATTATAATTCCTTATTTATGAGTCCTACAATTCCAAATGACATATTTAAAATCATAAAATCTTTAAAAAATACACAAAGTACTGGATACGATAATATATCTACGTCAATTATAAAGTACGTCGCACTATCCATTAGTCCGGTGCTTAGCTATTTGATCAACCTCTGTGTTCAAAACGGAAAATTTCCCAGTAAGCTAAAAGTCTCAGTAATCAAGCCTTTATTCAAAAAGGGTAAAAAGGAGGATATCTCTTGCTATAGGCCAATAGCTTTAATCCCTATTTTTTCCAAAATCTTTGAGAAAGTAATCTACAATAGCATTTATAACTATTTCGAAAAATATAATCTTTTTGCCAGTGAACAAAATGGATTTCGTAAAAGCAAGACTATCAATATGGCCATCTACGATCTTCTTATTAGGATTTACAAAAATATGAACAATAGGACGCCAGTAACGGCTATGTACATGGACATGACCAAAGCATTCGACCATGTGGATCACAAATTACTGCTCGAAAAACTGTATAAATACGGCATACGGGGTAATGCTCTTGACTTGATAAAATCGTATTTAAGCCAGAGATTACAAGTAACTCAAATAAATAAGGTTTCTTTTGCGACGAAAACTGAAGAGCAGTATTTATCAAACCCGAGAGATGTCACATATGGCGTGCCACAAGGAAGTGTTTTGGGTCCCTTGCTTTTCCTTATTTATATAAACGATCTACCAAGAGCCGTGAAAATTCCATTAGTCCTTTTTGCTGATGATAGCACTGCTGTATTTTCTCCGACTGACATCAACACTTTTGAAAATGACATAAATGATACTTTGAATGACATTATAAATTGGTTAACATGTAATAATCTCATAATTAATTTAGATAAAACAAAAATAGTAAGTTATTCCCAAAGAAAAGCCCCTTTGACATTAAATGTAAATTACGAAATGAAAAAAATAGACGAAACAGATACCACCAAATTCTTAGGACTGTGGATTGACAAAAATATGTCTTGGAAAACGCAAATTGATACGGTGTGTAAAAAACTAAATAAATTTTCCTACGCTTTATACAGGCTATCTAAGATTGTAAATCAAGCAGCAGTACTAACCGCCTATCATGCCTATGTAACGTCTACGCTTAGATATGGACTAATTTATTGGGGGAATGCTACGGACAGGGAACTCGCTTTTAGGGCGCAAAAGAAATGTCTTAGAGCTATTTGTGGCATACGTGTCCCAGATAGCTGTATGCCATATTTTAAAAAGCTTAGGATTTTGACCCTTCCTGCCCTCTATATCTATGAGGTCGCTGTTTTCGTAAAAACCAATAGGGAAAAGTTTGGTAACCTGCACTCCCGTCGACATGCCGACAAAATAGTAAATAGTATGCCCTCAAAAACAGCCCTACTGTCTAAAAGTTTCTTCGGAATGTCTTCACGAATTTATAATAAGCTTCCTAAGCAATTAAGAGAAATTGAAAACATTAATTCTTTTAAGAAAAAATTAAATGACTTCTTGGTAAATAGACCATATTACACAATACATGAATTTTTGTCCGACAAATTCGTGATGAGTTGAGTGCCAAACTGTTTTTTTTTTATGTTTTGATGCAAAATTTCATTTTTTAGTAATTCAATTAAAATGTCTATTTGAATTAATATATAATTTAAACAAATTACTATTGTATGCCTAACATGGCGGAGCAGTGCAATCGCACATAAAAATTAACACAATAACAACTCTGTAACCACTGTCTCACAATAAAGATCTTTGACTTTGACTTTGACTTTGACTTTGACTTTGACAGTGACAGGGAAGTGAAACAGTCGTCATATCTCCGAAACTGTTCACCTCTGCACTGGAAGATGTATTTAAGGTTCTGGACTGGAGAGGGCTAGGCATCGACGTCAATGGCGAGTACATCTCTCACATTCAATTTGCCGACGATATAGTGGTCATGGCTGAGACCATAGAGGACCTCAGTACAATGCTCGATGACCTCAGTGGATCGTCCGAAAGAGTGGGTCTTAAAATGAACATGGAAAAAACCAAAGTCATATTGAATGCCCATGTAACACCCACTCCTATCAAGATCGGAGACTCTACACTCGAAGTTGTAGACGATTATGTCTACATAGGACAAACGGTCCAGTTAGGTAGGTCTGACTTCGAGAAAGAGGTCAACCGTCGAATCCGACTCGGCTGGGCAGTGTTCGGGAAGTTGCATGATAATTATGTTCTCGTGCAGTGTCTCATGACGAAAGTCCATGATCCATGTGTGTTGCCAGTGTAATCACTCCGGTATGTAATCATACCGGACCGATTGGGTCGCCCACATTGGGCCTCATCAGAAGGCTTAAAATCACTTAAAGTTCAATGGAGAAGGTTATGCTCGAAGTTTCCTTGCGTGATCAAATCAGAAATAAGGACATTCGCAAGAGAACCAAGGTTACCCCAAAGTCCCGGTAGCCCGAAGAATTGCCAAATTTAAGTAGCAGTGGGCAGGGCACATTGTTCGAAGAACGGATGGCCGATGGAGCCGAAAAGTTCTGGAGTGGCGACCACGAATCGGAAGACATTGCGTTGGAAGGCCTCCCACGAGGTGGACCGATGGCCTGGTGATGGTTGCGGAGATCCTCCGGATGCAAGTCACACGGGACCTGTCGATGTGGCGACACTTGGGGGAGGCCTATGTCCAGCAGCGGACGTCTTTCGGCTGAAATGATAAATGATGATGATATTACTTTCTTACTAAATAATTAAAATTTACGAAAACAAAACTATGTAAACTAAAAGGACTGGACACTGGTACTGTCGCTGTTGCCACGGAGAAGCTCAAGCAGCTTTAATAAAGTAATCTTATCGGTAACTACTTATATTTTCGAGTCGTTGGGAATTGAAGCTTTGGACCGTGGGACCGTAAGATCCGAGTACTCAATGCTCACAGTCTTTTTAAAGAAATTTCTAAACGCATAACTTACGCTTTCCGTGATCCAAGAGCTGGCTTTTACTTCGGCCAGAGGCTAAATGATTGTTTAACTATAGTTTGAATGGTTAATGATAACTAAAAGGATGTATAACACTATTTGGTAATGATTAGGAAGTCTTAAAGCATAAAAAAAACAAAATACCTACTTACAAAAAGTGAAAACCGGGTGGGGATCGAACCATGGTTACTTTTGTAAATAATACAGCATCAAAAATTCAAAAAATAAATAAAACAATAAGTGCATATTGGCTGAGGTTTGATCCTGCAACCTATGATTCACAGGTCAAGCGCTAAACCGTCAGGCTATTTACTTCGGTGACAGTTGTTCTAAAATAGCCGATCTATTCTAATGTTTGTTATGACAGTTGTCAGTTGTCAATCAGTTGAGGAATATGAACAAATTGCAATATTGCTCACCTCCCAATGTTAATAGCGTGATAATATATAGCCTATGTCCTTCCCAAGGTTTAAATCTATCTTCTTGCCAAAATCCATTAAGATCCGATCAGCCGTTTAGTCGTGAAAAGGTAACAAACAAACAAACAAACAAACAGAGTGACTTTCGCATTTATAATATTAAGTATGGACTAGTATGGATTGTTAAATGTCAAATGTATGACTGTTGGCGACCTATTTCTAATAAATAAATAAATGCTGACCAATTTTTAGATTAACCTTTTTATATAATTTAAAACTTGGTTCGACAGTAAAATACTGGAAGCAAACATAAAAACACGCCCAAACCAAGTTATAAAATTCCTAAAATACCTTCAAACCTCCGGCCGTGGCTTACGTCCCTAAGGTGTCGTTCTGTTGACAAATTCGACGAAAACTGCGATTATTTTTGGGCTCGATCGATCAATCAGAAGAATTCTGCATGTACAATATATAGTTGTTGGCAGTTCCTGATATATGTGTGGGATGTAAGTTCACGGCTGTATTCCCTAAAGGAGAAGGCAGAGATGTACGTCTGTACACTCACTTTTCGTCCGTTGCTTTTAAGTTTCATACAAGAGGGGGCGAGCCTGTCCTGCTGGTCTACCAGGACGTCTTAAAGCAGTATTGTTTTACTCTTATTCCAGTGTCGGAAGGAGACGGCGTACAGGTACATACAGGACTTACAGGATGACTAGCGCCATCTCTTTCCCACACTGAAAAAAGGAGTAAAACAATAACATTTTAAGACGTCATGGTAGGCCACCAGAACTCCCTTAAGAGCTAGGAAGACATGTATCAATGTGCTTGCTACACCCACATTTATCAATTTTGTTTATTCTCATAGAACAGAGGGGCAAGATATCATTAACCAGGTTCAAATAAAGACTAGGAGTACTAATGCGAAATTCCCGGTGATTTCTTTTTTATAAATAACTTAAAGCGAACATACGAGGAACTTGTGACTAAATAATAACCATAGATCGGAGTAGGTAGATTGATTTTTGGTACTTGTATCATCAATGCACACAAAAAAATAAAATGGATAAGCCATTTTTCCGGAAAGTAATTCCGGTATTTCCGGATTCAATTAAATTGTTAATGTTGGTAGTGATATTATTACTACTTAATTCAAGAATTCAAAGGAAGGTATCAAAACTAAATTAATTAATTTTTTAACTGAATAATAAAAACAATCGAATTCCGATCGAAGCATTCATATTTTATTTTTATTTTTAGCCTTATTATGGCCACAACTTCTTAAAAAATTGTATATTTCAATCAAATCAACCTATTCCGGAGGAATGTCCATATTAATGTAAACGTTTCGGATCAATGACCCCAATTCAATCTACCTACTCCGATCTATGATAATAACAGCCGCTCGAATCAATCTTCAGGTTGAGCATCGCTTGCCTAGTTTAGCCTGTGGATGGGTGACCACCTATTTACATACGGATTTTCCTCCGTGCTTGGTCCCGGCTGTCATTTCTAGATCTTTGACAATCGTTACAAGTATTCAGTGGCCCGAAATTCTGACAACCAGTTTTACCAAGGGGTTTCGTATTACCAAGGAGGACTAACTGGGTTGTGGAGTTTAGATAGGCAGTCGCTTTATGTAAATTACTGGTATTCAGCTGCATCCGACCCCAACATAGGTGGGAAAAAGCTAGGCTGATGATGAAGCAAAAGCAAACATTCGATTATTTATTCTATTCTGTAATCCTATTGTAGTGTATGTTAGTAAGTATCATAGTAATCCTAAATAAGGTAGGAATGGTTACACACACTTACATAGTAATACTGATACTTACTAACATACACTACAATAATATCTGTCGCCGCAAGAGCGTCTATGTGCTAAGACTATTCATTAATCTTATTAAGAATCAACTTAATAATCCTCATTTGTCATAATATTGATGAACCTGCCATGCCATCTGTGTGGGGGCAGCATAATTATTACGATAATCATTTGACTAAACGCCATCTATTGGCTTGTGTGTTAACTACTGCGCAAATAATAGATTCGTTTAGCTTAGATGGCAAGTAATTTATTAAACAAAAGCCTTTAGCTAGAACTATAGCCAAAATTAAGATTAGCAAATATTTTATGATAACTGGGATTTTAGCAATGACAATTTGGATTTTAACAATGGCTCATTTTGTTAGGCGGCAACCCAGTCTTGTGGGAAAGAGCGCCGAATAGTCAATTAGTGAATTTATAATTTGTAGCAAACATTAAATCAATTTCTAGAACTAACTACAAACTTAAAATTAATAAGATTATTTTACAGAGTATTTTATTAGTGGTAAACCAGTTCTTTGTATTTAATCCTTTGATCTGCCGAAAATGGTTTTAAGCAAGCGATTGTTGTAAAAAGTATTAAAGCTACTAATTAAGCTTGAACTTAATAACGCCTTTGCATTTGTGAATATTGGTATTGTTTAATTATTAAAATAATTAATTGTGAAGTATTAGTATTGTTTTAATGGAGTATTACTGAACTAACTATGTAATGAATAATTGGACTGATCTAATGAGTGTGTAGTACATCCGCCCACTCAGAGCCGCGGGCGCACCCAGAAATCTCATTCGAGTTAGCTCGCGAATAGACAATTGAAATATTAATGAATTGAAAGTAGTTTTTGAAGTGAGCAACAATAAGTTATGTCAATAAGAACTGTAATAATTGAAAGACAGATCCAAAAGACACACATTACATCAACCATGTTTGTGAATGAGCGGCTCGACCTATGGAAAGTTTTTAAGTGTTAAAGTGCCTGTAACTGGTTTATTAGAAATAAACATAAGGAGTTTGAGTCAAGTGTTGTGTGTAATTTCAACTACCCATCCACCTAATTAGAAATAATGAAGAATAAAGTTGCACAGTTAGCGACTGAGAGGCAATATGGCGTCGATATTCATTTATGGTGGAATCCCCGCCTTGTTATCAGAAGAGTGGATTGCTCTTGCGCGCCCTTTATACTTATGCCGGACATCCAATGAATAACATGCAAAATCCGAAACCGGCTTGCATGGCCATGGCCGAGAGCGTGCTTATAGACTTGATCTCTGAAATCGTAAACGTTCTATGAGCGTGCGACATGATGATTTGCCCCAGCCAATATAATTATGGTCTTATATGAAGCAATGGACTGTTAAACAGGAAGATACTGAAGACTATGATAGCCAAAGAGTTTGCTTTATTTTCATCAAGTGGCTGACAGATACCAACATGATAATTATGGGTTATTGCAACTTGAACACACATGACCCAGTCAGACTATCAATGAACACATTATGCAAATGCAGTTTACATTGGTAAATAAACAGTGAAGTTGTATGTGACGGACAACTTCATATTGCACTCAAAATGCTCAACATGTACAGCACAGAATGACCGAAGCAGCAAAATAAACAAAGATTGGACACCGGAAAATCACATTGTTAAATAAACCTGCTGACGGATCTAAGATGACCCACTGACCGGATCATCAGTCCCGGGAAGTATTTTGTTTTATTAATTTTAGTATGTTGTTACTGTTTAACATATTTACAGTTAACAACAATTTAACTTATCACATCACACACTGGCTGTGGCAATGCCACTTTTAACTTGACACGGAGTGAAATACGAACACAACTTAAATCACTCTATTCTCATGCATAGTGCGCTTATTAAAGCTATTATTCAAATAAGAATCATTAATGTGCCATAAACAAGTCAGGCAGTCACTTCATGTAAAATATTGATTTTCAGCTGTATCCACTTAAACTGGAAGCCGTCCCCAACAAAGTTTGGGAAAAGACAGGCAGATGATGAAACATAACTCATGAATCAGATTAAACTATTTAGTTACTTGCATCTACACTGCATGAACTTAATTAACTATGTATTAGCAAATTTTAAGACATTGTTGTTGACTTCTAATTCATAGTAACAAGGAAAATTCTCTTAGGATTATTTTTGAGTACAAAGATTAGTCACTTGAATTTGCATAAACATTAATGAATTAATTAACTAAGTATTAACAAATTTTAATTCAAAACATGTTGTATTTGACTTGTCATTCGCAGTGACTAGAAACATTGAATACAGAATATTCTTGTTAGAAATTAGTCACATTCATTTGACATTCACATAAATTAATATCTCACAATCTTTGTGTCTATTGTTTGCATTTAGAGCTTTTCAAACAATTATGCAACTTGAAAGCATTTGTATTTGACAACATGTTGCAATATTCATACTAAAACACTTCGCTATGAAACTGATTTGTAAAACAAGACAAGTAATAAAGTGCCAAACAAATTTTAGTTCAACGAGTTGTGACAATGAACTCTTTGCGCAATAAATCAACAGAAAGCATAGCTTTAAATATGTTAGAAAGTGAATGTTTTGTCAGTGCATTAACACAACCAATAGAGTTTGTAAACAATTTCTGATCAGTTTAACTTTCCTATCTTAGTTTAACACATAGTCTGCCAGACAATAGACGCAATCGAAAATGTATTGTTTGAGGTCACGGGTGACTGGCACGGCAGTGAAGGTTTTAATTAACTTAATCTAAGTATGAAAACTATTCCAAAACAATTGATTACCTACTTCATAGCTTATCACCCCAACTAATTTAAACATTAGTAGGACTGCTTTGTGGTCAGTGGTCATGAGCCCTGCCATTAAAGCATGAGGGCCTGGATTCGATTTTGAGGTCTAGCAAAGTGTCATTGGTTCTTTTTCCATCAGGAATTTGTCAGTAACAACCCAGACAATAATTTTAATGGCAAATAGCCTGCTCCTAAATAAGAGGCTTAGGCGTGATTGACAAAGTGTGGATGTATTAACTACACCCCTGCCTAACCCCTGTCCCATCAGGGACTGCAAGTGTGATGATATGTAGTATATCTTTTCTTGCACTATTATTTACCTGCATGACTTCTCACATTCCAGGTTCCAGGAAATTGTCTTCAAAAAGGAAATGATAACCAACTATCAAAGAAAAGGAAACAAAATTGGAAGCAACTGTAAAGGAACTTTTAAAACTCTATGCACCTAGTCACTCCACCATAGTGATGGCATCAAGTGTGGAAGTCTAAACCATTGTCAATAAGAACAGCTTCCTCAAGAATAAGCCTGCTAAACAACACATATCACAACTTGGTTTTAGCCGACCAATACAATTAATTTCAATACCTGGTGAATAGATAACCGTGTCGCCAGCTGTCAAATGAAGAACAGCATGAGGACTGCCAACCAGGGATTACTGATTCAGTGTCCACACACCTAAGCTAATATAAAAGGTGAGGCGTTTTCAAACTACTTCCTACACCTTACCACTGATCTCTACATAATGTAACATCAAAGGCTGAATACAATAGCCAAATCAACCTACCTACATGATGCTCATGTGTGATGAATCTCATGTTTAAACTTTCATTATTTTTTATGTTTCTGTATTCCTGTCAGTTGCTCATCTACAATAATAATAGCAAAGTATTAGTACTCCTAACTACAACTAATCAATCAAAAATAATAACACAAACATCAAGCTATTGCAATCCATGGAGTGTTTCTAGCTTGATAAGTAATACAACAAATCACACAAATACTATCAGAAGCCGTGGAGGTCACTGATAATGAACACACCAAATGACAAACAATCTATAAATAGTCGTGGAGGCTATTTATAATGATAATAACAAACTATAAATAGTCGTGGAGACTATTTACAGTGATAATAACAAACTATTAGCGGCCGTGGAGGCTTCTATTAAACAATACTCTCATGTTATCCTGCTGGGTCCACGGCGTACGAACCGCCTAGAGCCTGGTTCCCTATATCCTGTCGAATCAAAGACTTCGTGAATGTCACGGAGCAATGGTCCTAAACTCCTTATCCTTTAATCCTGTCAAATCAAAGACTTGTGTCCATCACAGAGCGGTGTTCCTGATCCTATCCTTTAATCCTGTCAAATCCAAGACTTTGTGTCTATCACAGAGCATTACCTTCCTGTGAGAATGAACAAATAAAAATATGCTACTTACACCACACTTACCAAATACAAATTACAAAATAACAAAAGCAATCAATAATCTTATTTAAGCATAATCTAGTAGACAGTAGATCTATTACAAGGTTCCTAGATTAAATAAAAACCTAACTCATACAAAGCATAACCATTGAATGAATATTGTTGGATAGTTCAAGCGACAATATCCTACACATTTATTAGCTGATCATTCAATGTCAATAAACTCAATTCATATTGATGTTGCTGTTTAATTGAGGCAACATCATTCTACTCATCTAGTAACAGATCATGAAATATCACTAAACTCAACTCATTCAATGTTGCTGTATAATTGAGGCAACATTATTCTATTCAGCTATTAGCTGACCATACAATATCAATAAACTCAAATAATGTTGGATAATTTTTGCAACATCATTTTATTCAGATAGTAGCTGATAACGCAATATCAATAGACTCAATTCAATTAATGTTGTTGGGTAGTTTTGCTAACAATATCCTATTCAGCTAGTGGCTGATTAAACAATATCAATAAAATCGATTCAGTTAATGTTATTGAATAATTAACACTTTTTATTCAGCTTACAGCTTATCATCCATAAACAGCTTTAAGTCTGTAACTGTGCATATGTGTGGAGGTGATACATAAATGCATTTCATTTTTAATATGAGATAAACTGAATAGATGTCAGATCTATTACAAGCTTTCCATGTCAACTGAAATAATCCTACAATTCAATGAACATTGTAGGTTAATAAAAACAACATTAATCTGCCGACAAAATTTATCTCCATTATTTCAGAAAATAAAATTCCACATACTGAGAGCGACGGCAGGTGCAGGGCGCGCACCGCCGATCAGAATGGCCGTGTCGCCGCAAGAGCGTCTATGTGCTAAGACTATTCATCAATCTTATTAAGAATCAACTTAATAATCCTCATTTGTCATAATATTGATGAACCTGCCATGCCATCTGTGTGGGGGCAGCATAATTATTACGATAATCATTTGACTAAACGCCATCTATTGGCTTGTGTGTTAACTACTGCGCAAATAATAGATTTCTAGCTTAGATGGCGAGTAATTTATTAAACAAAAGCCTTTAGCTAGAACTATAGCCAAAATTAAGATTAGCAAATATTTTATGATAACTGGGATTTTAGCAATGACAATTTGGATTTTAACAATGGCTCATTTTGTTAGGCGGCAACCCAGTCTTGTGGGAAAGAGCGCCGAATAGTCAATTAGTGAATTTATAATTTGTAGCAAACATTAAATCAATTTCTAGAACTAACTACAAACTTAAAATTAATAAGATTATTTTACAGAGTATTTTATTAGTGGTAAACCAGTTCTTTGTATTTAATCCTTTGATCTGCCGAAAATGGTTTTAAGCAAGCGATTGTTGTAAAAAGTATTAAAGCTACTAATTAAGCTTGAACTTAATAACGCCTTTGCATTTGTGAATATTGGTATTGTTTAATTACTAAAATAATTAATTGTGAAGTATTAGTATTGTTTTAATGGAGTATTACTGAACTAACTATGTAATGAATAATTGGACTGATCTAATGAGTGTGTAGTACATCCGCCCACTCAGAGCCGCGGGCGCACCCAGAAATCTCATTCGAGTTAGCTCGCGAATAGACAATTGAAATATTAATGAATTGAAAGTAGTTTTTGAAGTGAGCAACAATAAGTTATGTTAATAAGAACTGTAATAATTGAAAGACAGATCCAAAAGACACACATTACATCAACCATGTTTGTGAATGGGCGGCTCGACCTATGGAAAGTTTTTAAGTGTTAAAGTGCCTGTAACTGGTTTATTAGAAATAAACATAAGGAGTTTGAGTCAAGTGTTGTGTGTAATTTCAACTACCCATCCACCTAATTAGCAATAATGAAGAATAAAGTTGCACAGTTAGCGATTGAGAGGCAATATGGCGTCGATATTCATTTATGGTGGAATCCCCGCCTTGTTATATCTCATGGAGTGGTAAAAACGATAAACCAATCAGAAAGGTGGCCCGCCGTTGAAATCGACTTATCGCTAGCCAATATCTTCTAATACTCTTATACATCCGATTACATTTCGAGAAAACACAAAACCAATGACAAGCCGGGCACAAAATAAAAACAATAATATCGAACAAACGTTTGGCTCCAGTATTTTATTTTATTGAAAGTAATGTGAAGACAGATCACTGTCGACACGGCTCGTGTCACTTTCACAAAAGATATTGTTCTCTCTTTATATTCGTGTTGTTTTGTGACGAATCGATGGGCCGCAGTTAGTAAAAGGGAGTTGGTTATTTTTGTTGTTGATGAGTTGATGTTTTGTCAGTCTGTAAGTCATCTTTTTGTCGGATGAGTAGGGATTATTTAGTTTGATGTTGAACACGGCATGTTTTTAAGAGGCAATGGGTAAAACGCGCTGTAAGTTCAAATGGGGCTGCTTCTTCAACTTTAGCATGGCAGAAAACCCACCTTTCTTGTAACGAGAATGTAAAAAAAAACCTGCCAAGTGCGAGGCGAACTCCCGCACGAAGGTTTCCGTACCATTATTTATAAAAAGAGCAAAAAAACAAGTTTTTGTATGGGAGCCCCGTTAAATATTTGTTTAATTCTGTTCAGAAATACATAATCTGTAGGAATTTCAACTTGCTAACTATCACGATTCATGAGATACAGCTTGGTGACAGACGAACGGACGGCCGGACAGCGAAGTCTCAGTGATAGGGTCCTGTTTGACCCTTCGGGTACGGAACCCTAAAAGATACATACAAACATTGCAAGTTATATAGAAAAGTTGTGTTCATAGGTTCTTATCGCTACTAGGTACATCATCGGTTGGTTTATTCATGGTTCACCCTAATACCATTAACGTAAAGAAAAATGGTAACTAGTGCTCGCTAACACAATGCGTTGCGAGCCTATTGTCATCAACCGGGCACAAATCCAGACTACGTGGCTGCTACTGAGAAATTCCTCATGGAAAAACCCAATTACATTTTGCCCGACCCGGGAATTGAACCCAGGTCCTCATGCTTAGCAGTCGCGCTTGCAAGCACTAGACCAGCATTACGCAATAGTAACGAGGCAACATCTTCAAAAACATCTTTCATTTCATTTTCATTTCTGTATCAGATTTCCTAACTTATATAATATAGCTGTATTTTTATGTTACCTTATTAAGATTTATTTTTTTATTTAATTTTAATTTACAAGATAATTTGTTCACCCGTGGGTGTCGTAAGAGGCGACTAAGGGACTTGATAGAGAATGGGCAGCAGCGTTCTCTGTGCTTTTGTAACAACCGTACTGCGATCGCCAACCCGCCTGCCAAGCGTGGCGATTATGGCAAAACCTCCCATGTTATGTCAATGTGGCGAAACTTGGGGAGGCCTATGTCCAGCAGTGGACGTTAAAAGGGCTGAAATGAATGATGAGATAATTTGTTGAGTGTTATGAAAGTTTTGCATTCCAAAAGGTAGAATGTACCAGGAACAAATAATTACTAAGGTAACAAATCATGTATGTATGTACTTACTACTACGGCTCAATTTAGTTAGTTTTTTAATCGACACGCTATGATTCTATGAAAAAAAAGTTCATGAAAGGATTTTCCTTATGCACCTTATTTTTGAAAGGTAAATTAAATCGGTTCAGTTAATACAATGTCAAATGCCACGTTATTGTAATTGGCTGTCAGAAATCACAACAAATCAGTTAATCAACTTGCCCTGGATGGTTAAGATTGACAAATCAGCATGCTACAACCAATAGGAGCGAAGCAGCAATGAAAAATGTCGCGAAAACGGGGAAAATGTGACGCAGACGAAGTTTAAGAAGAATTTACCTACACTTATTAGTCCTGAAGTTTTTATCCGAACACCTACAGAAACTTCTGACAGTTTTTGTTGCTACTCGGATATCCCATCAACAGAAAAGGTTTTGTGATAAAAACAGTCAGATCCGAATCTGACTGTTTTTATCACAAAACCTTTTCTGATGTTCGTAGTTACGTCGTGTAGAATGTTAAACTGAGAACATGGCAGGTTTAAGGCAGCATGTCACATAATGTGTGTTAGTGTGTGGTCAGAGGTGTCAAAAAGTACAGAAATGCGACCATAGACATAGTATAAGGAATAATATGTCTATGGACGCGACCACCTTGTAATCGTGATGCGGTATGGCGAATCGCTTGCAAATCTTAACGATTCAAATCACTGTCAACAGCAGCAAGGCCAGATGACATTGAAGTTAAAACAAGCCTGTCCATACTTGAGAAAGCCTGTTTCCTTTAATGATAACAATAAGAGCATTTAATGAAGAGCTCTCAATTAGTGTCGAAGCCGGACGGCAAACATGTCGGACACCCAGTTCTCTGTTCAATTCTTGTTAAGAGCGACCCGCGCGTTAACTCTTGTAACTGAGATCTTGTGTGTGGTCACGAAAAAGGCGTGGGATTAAGTTTCATTAAAATTGATTGATGAAATCAAACAAAAGAATGAATGATTTATTAAAATAATTTTGCTGTTACTTTGTCATAGTTAAACGATGGGCAGCAACGCTACGATATTTCAATTGCTTGCAAGTGGGCTTTAAAAAAAATGTTTGTTATATTTACCAAACACATTTGGTTCGTCTGCTCTAAACTGATTTGCGATGACCTATGTTTAGTTCCAAGACCTCTGTTTGTAGGAATGCCTAAGTTGTTGCGACTAAATTATTGCGCTTACTTACCAAATGCACTAACTTGCCTAGCCTGAAATCTGTGGGTAAACGTATGACGTAGATAAAAGTTCAACGATCAAGTCCAAGCAACAACAGCAATACTTAAATACCACCCCGCTGTTTACTTGCTTGCTTGACTTATTTACTTGTTCGCTAATGCATAAATATTAAGTTTAATTTTTTTGTTCACTTACCAAATACACCATCTTGCCTTGCCTGAACAGCTGTGGAAAAGCGTATGACGTAGATACAAGTTCAAAGATTATGTCGTTTAAACACCACCCCGCTGTTTTCTTCGCCCCACACGGCAAGGGTTCAAGTCATCTGAACGGAGATAATGTGTCGGATCACCGCTTGATTAATTCCGTCCCGGCAGACACCCGACGTGCTATGTAAACCTTGTGACACACTAATTAATCTGCCCCCTGTTTTATATGTAATTATGTATCAAGAATTTTTGGAATGATGATGGCAAAATTTTGTGATACTGGTAGGAAAAAGATAAACGAGAAAGAGAAACGAGGATTCATTATCATCTGCCTAGCCTTTTCCCAAACTATGTTGGGGTCGGCTTCCAGTCTAACTGGATGCGACTGCCTATTTGACCTCCATAACCTAGTAACTGGGTAACACGGTACCCCTCGGTAAGACTGGATGTCAAACGTTCGGCTTCTGACTACTCGTAATGACTGTCAAAGATCTACAAATGACAGATACGAGGACTGTTAACTGACTGGTACAATAAATATTTTTGTTTTACGCTATAATGAAATCAAACCACCAGTATTTCTGTCCAACATATATCACGAAGGCTAGGAAATAAATATTATATCACGCTTCAACAGGAGAAGTCAAAGACGTGTCAGTCACTCATGTTTATTTAAAAGATAAATGTTTTTCTAAATAAACATCACTTACTTTTTTAATTAGCCTGAACGTCCAACTGCTATAACGGTGAAGGAAAACATCGTGAGGAAACCAGCATGATCTAGACCTAAAAATTCGAAGACACGTGACATCTACCAACCCGCACTGGGCCCGCATGGTGGATTACAGCCCACTCCCTCTCATAGAGAGGAGGCGTAAGGGAACATATAGGCTGACGATGGTGATGGTTCAACTGTTGGGCAAAAACATTCACCATAATTATGTTGGTTTTCAACTGACATATTTCTAAAGTTTTTTTGGTTACGAATACTATGATTTTTGGCCGAAAACAGACTAAATAATATTATGTTTCCAGACTTTAATAAATTGTTTCAAAAGAAACTATAATAAACACTAATTTATCTGAAAGTTCTCTCTATCTTCTCGTTTTCTAAGTTAACTATCCAATACCCACAAAATCACACCATCTTAGCTTCTAAGCTCCCTAGCACCTCTCATGAAACTTTATGAAGATTACCCACCCTCTGAAAAACCTAGTTCAACAATATCCATAAAACGGTTTCTGTGAAAGTAAACTGATCAATGCAGACCGCACTAAACAAAGCAGGTATCCTCCGGGGGTAGTATGTATGAGGGATAGGTTGCCAGGATTCTGTGTGCCAAGGTTTGATGGGGTTACGGAGAAGAAATATTTGGAGGAGGTAAAATAATACTTGGAAAAAGTTGAAATGTAGAACCGTGTACTTATTTTTATGCAAGCCGTATTTTTAATACATCTTGTATATACTTAAGTCACTGTCAAAACTGTGCATTAGTCGAAAGTACTTTTGACCGGTTAAAACTATTTTATCAATAGCTAACATTTACTTAGAAACTTATTAGGTTATTACGTTTTTTTTGTGACCCTATTAAAAACATCGTGTTGTAGTAATTCTAGTTAATAACAACGAAGGCCTTCAGAAACAACATTTTTGTTTAATAGAGAATACGCTTTTTTAACTTAATAAGTGTTTTGACTGGCACGATTAATACTGGTTTTGTCCGATTAACGGTTTTGACTGTAACATATGTATACACTGTATATACACACACACATAGTTTATCCATTACTTTTTATACAGAATGTATTCAAAATGCAGTGCTCAAAATTTGTAGATTGTGAATTGTGCATTTTTATCTTTTTGTGCTTGTTGTTAGTGCCGCAAGCACAAAGAGGATACGCACAATGGCTACGCGGCTACGGCGTGTACGAAGTTGCGCTACAGTCACTGGCTACGTAGTCGTAGCAAATGAGCTACACTGGTTCTTGTTGTGTCTGTTCCTAGCGATATTTTGTTTTCTCCATTATTTGGTCGGGTCATCGTTTCAGCTGAAAGACGTCCACTGTTGGACATAGGCCTCCCCCAAGTGACGCCACATTGACCGGTCCCGTGCGCCTCGCATCCAGCGGATTCCCGCAACCTTCACCAGGTCATCGGTCCACCTAGTGGGAGGCCTTCCAACCCATCGTCTTGCGGTTCGCGGTCGCCATTCCAGAACTTTTCGGCCCCATCGGCCATCCGTTCTGCGAGCAATGTGCCCTGCCCATTGCCACTTAAGTTTGGCAATTCTTCGGGCTACGTCGGTAACCTTGGTTCTCTTGCGGATGTCCTCATTTCTGATTCGATCACGCAAGGAAACTCCGAGCATAGCCCTCTCCATTGCCCTTTGGGTGACTTTAAGCCTTCTGATGAGGCCCATTGTGAGCCATTGGTCGGGTGAATTGAATGAAAAACCATTAACCTCGTCGCGGTAGTCAATATCAATATTCCGTAACCATGATGACGTCCACTTTCAATAGTAAAATCAGCAATAAAAAAATCAAAATCGGCTGAATAAAACCGACTCGGTGAAAAAAAAAAACAAATGGCGCGCATTTTGTAACATTGTAAAACTTTGATACTTCTTATTAGGCAAAAAAAAGTAAAAAAAATAGGGAAATTGACAGCGATAGCGAAGTGAAATGCACTCGTGTTAATTTAGTGCCCTCGCATGCGCTCGGGCACCAACATAACACTCGTGCATTAATAACTCACTTTGCGCTCGATGCAACAATCTACTATTCTCCTTTTCTTCGGTTTTATTGGAAAAATCTTTCTCATTTTAGCAACTACGTCTCAAATCTTCTTAGTTCGTTGTCGTAAGGCTGTATATTTTTAGTTTGATCCATCGCATCTCCCGTAGGCTCAATCTGTTGAGCGGACGAGGGTCGGCATGGCAAGCTTTAACATAACAAATTGGCGGACTGATCCGTCGGCCCATGTTCCCTACACTCGTACCCCTATGCTGATTTTTCAACACTTCCATTTTGTATTTATTTGTCGGAATTAATAAGATTCGAGTAGATTTATTGGTTTTTCTTTTATTTCTATTAGGATATTTTTGAGATACATTTTGTTACAAGTGTTTTGCGATGTTTATGCGTAAGAGAAATAAGGAATGACGAATTTTATAGTGAGAGGCAATTAAAAGTTCTCCATTTATCCGTACGTTTTATTCCTGTAAATGTTGTCACATTTTGTTGAAAACATTTAGTTGTAAAGAATAACGTTTTCAACTCACCAGCGTGTAGCGACTGGTGCTAAAGAATTCACAAGCAATTCAACGCTCAAGTGGGAATAAATTGAAAAAATTTAAGCGCGCGCGAATTCACTAATGAAAGTTTTAAATGACCGACGAAAAACAAAAAACTGACCTCGTTATTACGATTACAATTTTTTGTTTGCAGTTGAAAAAATATGTTGTGCAGCGTTCGTGTTTGTTGAACTGTGGGGATAGAGCGCAGCGTTGAGTTTGTGCTGTTTTGTGAGCTCCAGGAGCGGGCAGCTCTGTGCAGGAACTTTTTTAAACTTTTTTTACAAATCCGGCCAAAACAATAGCCTGCGAATTTCATAAAAGGGTCCCAAAGCGTCAACAACGTCCCGCACAATGGGGAGCGATTTGAACAATTAATCTTCGAGACGAATCGAACTTTACCAAGTTGCTCGTGATTATTAAAATGCTGTGGTTCTTTTTGAGAAAATGTTTTCAGGATTTTCTTGTACCATGATGATGAGGGTGGAAAGTAGTATTAAATATCATCTTCGATGAGGAAGTGAAAGTTTCGAATCGGCGAAGTTATGAATAAAGTTGGGACATAATTAATGAGGATGGGCTCCTGTTAGCGCGTGTAAGGTATTGATGAGTTAATTTATTAAAAGCATGGCCACGTTTAAATTATGGAATTTTTATTACTGACTCTTCATTTGCTTAACATATTTGATGGTAAATTTTATAGGAGTCTTAGTAACTGAAGTGTGTGTGTGTTGCAGCGCATAGTAACGAGACTCATAGAATAATTTTACCAATGATGTTTTTACTCCTGACTCCTGATACAGAGAGGAAATTGATATGTCGTTGAACAAAAAATTCGAAGGTATTTACTAAACTTATCAACTCTCACTGGGCCACTCCCTTCCATATAGAGGTATATGGGAGGGAGCGGCCCAGTGAGAGTTGATAGGTTTAGTAAATACCTTCGATTTTTTTGTTCAACGACATATCAATTTCCTCGCGTTGTTTTCTCTCGTTGCTAAATAATAGTTATATCCTTAGGTTAAAGCTTGCTTGCCTAGTATGGTCCGTGGATGGGTGACCACTCATTACACACCGAGTTTCCTCCGTGCCTCAGAAAGTTCATTAAACCGTTGGTCCCGATTGTCATTAAAAGATTTTTGACTGTCGGTACAGGTAGTCAGTGGCCTGAAAGTCTGATAATCAGTAGAACTAAAGGGTATCGTATTACCCAGTACTAGCTGGGTTGTGGAGGTCAGATAGGCAATCGCTCGATGTAAAATACTGGTATTGATCGATTCAGTTTTTCTCCATAGAGATCTACGCTTTGGAATGGGCAACTACAGTACTTTCACAAGTTTTTATGTCTTGTGACTGGGGCTGTAGCTTCGCGTTCTTTTTTTTTGTTCTTTGACTTTCAAAATGCCTGTAATGGTCTAATTGAAATAAATGCTTTGAGTTGAGTTGAGTTGAGTTGAGTTGAAGACTGGAAGCCGACTCTAACAAAGGGAAAGGCAGGCAGATGATTAGAGTACAGAGTAATGAAATAAATAACACAAAGTAAAGTGCCTGCCAGCGTTCGAATTCACGCCGATATCACTGAGCCAACAGAATAAATCCAAACCACTGTTTGCACTATACCAGACTTCCCCAAACGAAATCCACCGGAAAACAAAACAAAAATCAACGCAGATGCAAAACAAAAACTGCTGTTCTAAAACAGATTAAACATTCCTGGACCCTTATACGTCCCACTAGGATGGCCCATGTCCAGCAGTGCAATTACTTGCGCCGTACGACACTGGGACCAGGACAGACCCAACTTGAATACGGAATAATGTAAATGTGAAATTGAAATTATATGGAAATGTATAGCGGGCGACGGGTTGTAAGGAACGAGGTTGGTTTTCATTAATAAGTTTTGATTACTGAGAGGTTTTTGTAGTGAAAGGGTATGAAGTTGGGTGTTTTTCAAGGTCTATAGCATTATCAAAACACAAGAGCATGCCTGTAATCCTCGAAGGGTAAGAAATGTCCGTCCGTTATGTTTAAGTCCTATCTAATAAGGGACGAGCCTATAGCCATCAACCGGGTACAAATCCAAATGTGGATGCTATTCTGAAAAGAAATTTCTGATGGAAAACCCCAATAACACTTTGCTAAGATCAGAAGTCGCGCTTATCAACACATACTACCAACAGGTAGTTCGTAAATCCACAATTGCCAGTCATGTTTAAATCCCATGTAATAAGGACGAACTGATATCAACCACAGACAACACAAAAACCAGGGCTGCGGGACTGTTCGAAAGAGACACTGTGGCCCTGGAACACGAAGGGCTAAGAAGGAACATGGATGGGTTTTAGTCAGTCAAGTCTGACACTCCCTTCCGCTCCGCCCAGAGCAGGGGGGGTCATTTGATGCTTTCCCATCCATAAAAAAAAACAAATCCAAAATACGGGCTGGACTAAGAAATCCGGAAACTACACTTTGCAGGACCTGGAAATCATTCTTATTGTAGCGGTTTCTGCTATTAAAACACGAAATTACATAAACAGCGAGCACACCATTTTACTATCAACATACTTGAAATATATTCGTGAACATTTAACGTTCGTCGTTGCTTCGTTTTATGTCGCTTCCGAATCTCTATGTAAAACAAAATACTGAAAGCTGTACACTGAAAAGGATTGACACTGAGTTTCAATCGACCAATAGGATTATCATGTTCACTGCGTGCATCTATGTGGCGTGATAATCATCATCATCATCATCATTTCAGCCAAAAAACGTTCACTGCTGGACATAGGCCTCCCACAAGAAGGGGGGTTTTGCCATAATCGCCATGCTTGGCAGGCGGGTTGGCGATCGCAGTACGGTTGTTACAAAAGCACAGAGAACGCTGCTGCCCATTCTCTGGCAAGTCCCTTAGTCGCCTCTTACGACACCCACGGGAAGATATGGGTTGGTGCTATTCTTTATGTCCGACACCATACAGACACGTGATAATACTAGATTCCTATTGGTTGATTTTAGTTGTATGTCTTCTCCGGACGAATAGCAATCAGTCTGCCTTGTCTTTCCTTAATGCTTTGTTTCGGGTCGACTTCCAGTTTAGCCAGATGCAGGCGAATACCAGTATTTTAGAAGGAACGAATGTTTATCTGACTCAGTTACTGTGTAAAACGATACCCCTTGGTAAGTCTGGTAGTCAGACTTTCGGGTCTTGATTCTTGATTCGGGACGAGGATCATTAGCATAATTACCTTCTTGAATTTGATGAGGATGCAAAACAACACCAATTATTTAACTTTCTGTTGACTCATTCGTCTGTTACTATTTAACAAAAGCCTTCAAATATGTATAATGTAATTAATGAATTCGTTCTTATACGTTACACAAACAACATGAGAAAACCATTTGCTGCAGACAGCAACTCCTGACGTACAGTCAGCCACTAAAATCTCTGGCGTTATTAATGTCTCGCTCTAACTAATGTATCGTCGTGATTACAAAGTCGTTTGTATAATTAATTTGTCTGAGTGTACCTGTCGTGTGACTTGTGATTAATTGTATTTGTGTTTATTGTTAAGTTATTGTAATTATAGTTATTTTTGTCATTTTCTATCTCTAATTAGTTACCACTTTTGCAATTATGAGTGTAATTTATCATCGGTCTACAGCAATCCTCTGCTCAGCTGCAGATCACTGAACAAAGGGCCTCTCCAGTCATACCGAGACCAACATTCATCTCGATTCTCTTAAAATCTCATCCATCTTTTACCACCTACACTGCGAAGGGCAATGCTCCTCCTAGCTTAAGGGCGTCCTACCTTACGTTTGCCGAGACACGGTCTCCAAGAACACGTCTTCTAATTGAAAGTTTATCAGTACAATTATGGCTGCTTAAATAGAGTATTTTTAAAAACCTAAAAACACAATTATAATACCGACCTAGTCAATAATATCATTTAGTAAACGATGCAATAAAAACATCCACTCCCAAACTCGCGAAACGGACAGACAGAAAAAAATGGTTTTACACATTTATAAATTCAACTCGAAATAAAAGAATGTTGTCGGAAAGTTATAATTTTACGACACCGTCCGTTTCCTCGTATCTACATTTGAATGTGCGCATATCAGAAGTTTTGACGTCCCCCAAAAGTTACACAATACGGACTTGGGAATTTGATGTTAGTGACGATGGTCAGGAAGGACACATAATACACATTGTACCTATTATAGTGGATTTCGGACTATATTATTAGGTGGTTTTGATTGTCTGGAGTCATCGTCATCATCTGCCTTTTCCCAATTGTGTTGGGGTCGGCTTCCAGGCTAATCAGATGCAGCTGAATAAACACCATTATTTTACACATACTTGTAAGTCGATGATAGCTGCTTATATTGATTGGGCAGATTTTGGCCAGCTTTCAGTCAGCTATTGTATTTATTTAGTTTTTGATGTCATCTCACACTATTTTCTTGGTGTCTGAAGAGCATTAGAGCAAGCCTGTAAATTAATTACATAACGGAATATTCTATTATAATTTCGGAACTTTTAATAATCATCTTATTTCCTATCAAACGGATACGCCCAAAACCATCCATACATATGTCCATAGTCACGACAATCTTGTTTTCTGCGGTCGTACGGAGTATAAAGTTTGGAGGGTCCCTCAGCCCTCTCTCGGCCTTCGGAGGTCGGAGCGAGGATAACTAAAGACATATCGACTCTTATTTAGTTTATTGGATGGGTTTTCTGAACGTAAACTTAGTTTGGGATAACATAAGGCCCGTGATCCGATCTTCCTTGTTTGTATTTTTAGTTTTTGCTCTGCTCAGTGTTTTGGTTGTTGGTTTGGCTTATTTATTTTTGGTGTAAAGATATCTTCGTTAAAGATATAATATCTTTTAACAAAGCTTTGTAAAAGAAGCAAAAGGAGTTCGTAAGGACCGTAGCAGGTCTGTGGTTTTTGTCTACCTCCATGGGTATTCGACAACTACAGATACACAATCAGTCAAAAATTCAGTCTAAAACTAGAAACAGCAGGAACTCTGGCGACTCCACAAGAACACTATAACATAATCATCTATTCGTTTTCCAGCCAGACGTGAGCCGACGCAAATAAGCTAAATCATATTGTTAAAAAAAAACTGTCACCGGCACAGTGTTCCCACAATACAAAATTCCCAGTGACCGAAAAATAAGATCAAATCGTGTTGACACTCATCAATTAAGTTGAACAACATAATCAATGATTCCCATTACAAATAAAGTAACAGAATCAGGTAGCTGTTCAATATTAAATGAGTTGTTATTTTACGGTTCCGTATCAATTGATAATGACGTAATAATAAATTATTTTAGTTGACAGCGCTGTCCGTTTTGTTATTATTAAATGAGATATTTTAATACAGAGTGGGGCGTTACTGGGAGCGAGTTATTCTGTGTCTATGTCTATGGAGAATTGTAGATAAAGTCCCTTTTTTCAGAGAAATATTTATATTACATATATTGCAGCATTATCACGCTGTTTTCGGCTGAATAAAAACTATTCTGTTCGTGTAAGTCGACCTCATTTCTAATCAATTTACTTTTTCTTACTTCGGTTCAAATTTAAAAATATGACGATTCCATGGATGTGACAGAGGAAAATTTTTCTGAGATGGACGACAAATCTTTGGAAATAACAGACATATTATTCCGTTTCTTAATTTAATTGATAAAGTAAAAAAGGACCTAAGAAAGATAAATTTTGTAGTGCTGTACTGTATAGTCGGTTATCAGTGATTTCACCAAGAACCGGTATGTATTTGAAACATTTTAAATTTTTTCTGCTTAAAAGATTCTCTCGGAGCATGGTGTTAATTTTTCTGTATTTTTCTCACCATAGATTCGCTCAGAATCGGTTCTAGGACTTTTATCCTAGCTAAGATCTAGTGACCCATATACTTTCGGCGCCGCGACTCAAGGCCGACCAGGGGTCGGGAGACGCGTACTGGCGGTTGGCTCCGAGGCTTGCCGCCTGAGACCCGGAGCAACAGCGAAGATCCGATTTCGAGCGAGGATCCGGACCTTCAGGGAACAAATTTTGTTTTAATCCTTTTTTTAAATCTTTAGCAATAGTATAGTTTCTCTTTTTTTTTTGTTGTACAATCATTTAATTTATTTAAACCCTATTCGTGTCAAAAGGTCGCGCAATGTATTTTTTCCGGTGTAATATTTAAACTCGTATACATTTTGATCGCGCCTAGGGCTGAGTAGGCGTTGCAACCCCTTTCTCACCTTGTTTTAATTTTCAAAATTACAGATTTTATACAATTCTGAACAACCCATTTCGCTGCTTTACATAAAATTATATTACAAGTCGTCCATTATTTAATTCCTTTTTTTGATCCTTTTAAATTTTTTTTTATAAAAAATTGTATTAGTCTTTTTTATAACAGCAAAATTATACGTTTTAACATGTAGCAGTGACGACTTTTATTTTTATTTTCGCTACAAAAATGGCGCCCGAACAACTAAAGTAAGTGTTTTTTACCTAATAACTTTGAAATTTGAATGATTCTACATAAATTTTTTTTTGCCTTATTGAGGATGGTCACTCCCTCCGGGAGCTAATGATTCTTAAGCTTATTTGTTTCAGGACACGGATATTCTTTCATTCTAGAAAGGTATTCTGGGATTTTTACCACCAGTTCAGATCTGTGAAGCTGTCATTTTTCCTTGACATATATATATATTTTTTCATTAAATGTAATTTATTTTAAAGGAAAAATAATTTTGTGAACTATATAACACATAACTGTCTTTTATTTTACCCACTTATCGCAGCAAATATAACGATAGGTCTCCTGATTTTTATTCCATATCCTTAGCTAGCGGTAGTTAGAACCCGTAGAGTATATATGGTGACGTATGAATTTATAGGCGTCGGTTTTCAAGGTAAGCTTAGTATGAACGGTTATGTAGCCTGTATCTTTGTTTAATAGCTTGGCGTTTACTGACTGCTGGTTGCTGGATTATTTTTATCCGTCTGTTCATGCCGTGCCTATTTTTTCGCTAGGATTCAATCGCCTTTTGTCTGTTCTTTCATGCGTTATTAGGTCTATTCTAGTTACATCATGTCAGAAGAGGGGTTCCCTATTGTTGAGACTCCACGTCGTGCTAGTCCCATTATTTCGCGACCACCACCTCCTCCTATTCCGCCAAGACCTTCTCACGCTTCTTCACAGAGTATCATTCCTTCCCCAATAAGATCTGAGGAATGCCTACAATTTACCAGGCAGTTCTCTCTTACTAAGTGGAAGATTGTTTTCGATGGTAAGACCTGCGTACGGGAATTTTTCACGAGTTTAGAGGAGTGCAGGGAGGCCGACAATTTGTCCGATGGTTATTTAGTTAAGCGATTTCATGAAGTCTTGTCAGGTGTCGCACTTCAATATTTTAGGTCGATCCGTCGCCCTGGACTTTCCTTCTATGAGATCAAAGATGCCTTTTTTCAGACATTCGGTACGACCGATTTTGAATTTAAGATAAGCCAGGAGGTCCGTAACCTCAAGCAGAAACCGGAACAGCTAATAAGAGAATTTATTATCGAAGTTTCTTACTTAAACGCTAAACTGAGCAAGCCTATTGAAGAATCGGAGTTGTTGCAGATTATCACTCACAACATGTTGCCAAAGTATACTCCTTGCTTGTCTATTCAAAAATTCCATGATGTCAATAATTTAATCGAGGCCGTTACTCATTTCGAGTCCTTTTTAAAACCTTCAAAGGCGGTAGCCAGTCTCGACTGTGTTGCCGACCAGTCGACTTCTCAAGTATTTAACCCACCAAAACCTAGGCCGAACAAAACTTCCCATCAGCCAACATCTAGTAACTCTCAGATTTGTCCTGGTTGTAGTCAGTCTCAGCTTTGTTTAAAATGTAATAAAGTTGGTCATTCTTACCGTTCTTGCCCAGAGATCACAGGCATGATTTGTTTTAAGTGTCGCACTCCTGGATTTATTACTAGGGAATGTCCGAAATGTAATCCAAAAAATGCATAAACCACTGGCGATACGCTTCTTTCCGTACAGTATCCCCAGTGTTTACTTCAGATTCATTTGATAACCGACCGTTTATAGAAGTATTATTATGTGGTAGAGTTGTTAAAGCATTGCTCGACTCTGGTGCTCAGATGTCGCTTGTTAGCGATAATTTTATTCAGCAACTTGGTGTTTCTTTGACATCAAAAGACGCTTGTCCCCGTGTTATATCGGCTAATAATTCGCCGATTGATATTCTTGGTTCTGTGTACCTTCCAGTTAAATTTAATGGTACAACTTTTATTCATGAGTTTTTAGTTGCAAGTTCGATGTCATCTTCTGTTATTTTAGGTATCGAATTTTGGAATAAATTCGGTTTGACGTCTATTTTTAGTCAGGCTTTTAATAAAAATATTGATGGTAATATGTTTATCCCTTCTGTTCAGCACTCTTCCCCTCAAGTTTCCTCTGTCAGCGAGGTCCGTTATATTCATCCTCGTAACATCCTATCGCCGGATCAAGAGGCTTGTCTTCAACAAGTTATTAAAGAGTACGAAGTTATCTCTTCGGAAAAAGTTGGTCTTGGAAAAACATCTTGGTTGTCCCATAAAATTAATACTACGGGTTACCCTATCCGTCAAAGATATTATCCCTTATCCCCTGTCAAGTTGAAGATTCTCAATGAAGAGATTGACAAAATGTTAGGTATGGGTGTTATTCGTCCATCTCGTTCTTCATGGGCTAGTCCAGTGGTAATGGTGACAAAAAAAGATGGTTCTGTTCGGTTTTGTGTCGACAGTAGAAAACTGAATAGTGTGACAGTTAGAGATTCATATCCTCTTCCCCGTATTCACGATATCCTCGACAACCTTCGTGGTGCTAGATATATTAGCTCATTGGATTTTAGAAGTGCTTTCTGGCAAATTCCACTCGCTGATAGAGAAAGTTGTGAGAAAACAGCGTTTATTGTTCCACAACGTGGTCTCTTTGAGTTTGTTAGGATGCCTTTTGGTCTAACGAATGCTGCTTCGGAGATGCAACGCCTTACTGATATGATCGTGAATTTCGAGTTTACTTCTACCAGCGACGACTGTATTTTTGGGTACGTCGACGACTTGATAATCGTGTCTAAAGATTTCTCTAGTCATATGGCGCTGCTCAGGAAGGTACTTGCTCGACTTAAAGAAGCAGGCTTAACTATAAATTTAAAAAAATGCGAGTTTTGTAAAAGCGAACTAAAATATTTGGGTTATATTGTTAATGAAAAGGGTCTTCAAACCGATCCCGGCAAACTTGATGCTATTAAAGATTATCCTACTCCTACTTCAGCTAAGTCATTACGCGGTTTCATTGGTATGTGTTCCTATTATAGGCGTTTCGTTAAAGGGTTTTCTTCTATAATTGCTCCGCTTACTGCCCTTATCGGTAAGAGAAAGGGTAATGATCCAATAAGTTGGAACGATGCAGCCGATCAAGCTTTCACTCAGTTGAAACAAGCGCTAATTGATACGCCTGTTATGGCATGTCCTGATTTCTCGAAGCCATTCATCCTGCAGTGTGATGCGTCAGCTGTTGGTCTTGGTTCGGTACTGACACAGAAGATAGACGATGTGGAACATCCAATCGCCTATTATTCGCGTTTATTCTCTCAAACTGAACGCAATTATAGTACTACAGAGCGTGAACTCTTGTCAGTTTTGGATTCAATTAAACATTTTCGATGTTATTTAGATGGTATGAAGTTTTCTGTCATAACAGACCATATGGCTCTTAAGTGGCTCCTCTCTCTTAACAACCCATCTGGTCGTTTAGCTCGTTGGGCTACTATTATCTCCCAATATACTTTTGATATTGTGCATCGTAAAGGTTCGCAACATATAGTCCCCGATGTTCTTTCCAGGATCCATGCTAATCCTGTGTCATTTGACCAGGGTCCTGAACATACTAATGACCGTTGGTATAAGAAGATATATATAGGTGCTCGAGATACGCCACAAATGTTCCCAGCATACGCTATAAATAACGGTATCCTTATGAGACGCATGCCTGTTTCTAGTCCTTTATCTTCTGAACCATGGCGTGTGGTGTTACCAGCTGAAAAGGTTCCAGACGCTATTTGGGAAATTCACAATAGATTTCCTTCGATACATCCCGGTGTTACTAAAACGTATCTAAAGCTTAGGGAGTTGTTCTACTGGCCAAATATGTTCCGTGACGTTACTTCGACGTTAAGTCAATGTGAGGTTTGTAAAGCCTATAAAATTTCGAACACACAACCTCGCGGTCAGATGTGTTACCCTAAAGAGGTTTCCTTGCCCTTACAGATGATTTCTATCGATATAATTGGTCCGTTGCCCTGCGCTTATTATGGTTATAAATATATCCTTTCTATGGTAGATGTTTTTTCCAAATATGTTTGGTTAGTTCCTCTGAAAAGGATTGACGCTCTTTCTGTTATAAAAGCGTTAGAGTCTGAAATTTTCTTTAATTTTGGGGTTCCGCGTACTATTCTTTGTGACAACGCTACAGTTTTTCGTAGTAATCAATTCCTTAATTTTCTCAGATCTTTCCATATTCAATCACCTACTTTTACGCCATATTATACACCCCAAGCAAATACGGTTGAGCGATACAACCAAAGCGTTATAACATGTTTAGGTATTTTGGTTGGAGAAAACCAAAGAAGTTGGGCTAAATTGTTACCTAAAGTGAAGCTTTACCTCAATTCTTGTGTTAATCTAGCTACTGGTTTTACGCCTAACTTTCTTATGCTTGGTAGAGAGGTCCTTATGGATAGCAGTCATGTAAATAGTCAGACTCGAAGCTCTAATTTGGCAGACAGTCGGGCTCGTCATGCTTCAAACCTATCCTCTCTCAGCGAAGTTTATGCAAAGGTTGCTGATAATCTTTCTTTAGCTTTTCTCCGTAACTCTCGTGCATATAATTCTAATCGATCAGCTGTCACTCTAAATGTTGGTGATACTGTATGGAGAAGGAATTTTTCCAAGTCTTCTGGAGGTGATTTTTTCTCTGGGAAGCTTGCTCCACGTTTTATTAAGTGCCGTGTAATAAGAGTCATTTCAAGGACCACCTATTTGCTACAGGATTGTGATTCAGTCCACTCCGGACAATATCATATCAAAGATATCTTAAAATAAATTGGATTAAATTCTCTTTGTTCCATTTTGACATTGACATTTGCTTTCTAATCCTTTTTCCTCTTTGGAATATTTCTTTGCATAGTTTTTCGATTAGATTAAAAACTTCATAGATTATCTGTTAATAGTGACATCTGTTTATTTCTGTGTTATGTCAACTTGTGTTCTAAGGTTATTTTGTTTCTTTTAGTTTAACACAGATGGCGTGACATTCAACATTTAATTTTAAATTTGAATTTAAACTTGAGTTTTATGACTTGAGTTCTCTGATTTAAGTTCTGTCTTGAGTTCTTCTTTGACTTAATTAATTTAGGTTTTCTTTCTTAAACTTAGTTTTTTTTTGTTCAACTTGTCTTAGTTTCTATAACTAGAGGTTGGACTTTACGTGTTCACGTTATTTATTTTTGGGGATTCCCAAGTTTTTTCTTATAGTTGATAGGTAATAGTTAAGTCTTATGTTAAGTTAGGTTAATTTTACTTAGATCTAAAGTTTACTAATTGTAAGGATGTGGCAGGTTAGAGTTTGGCTCTAACTGAACAATATATATTTAGATTTAGGAGTTCGTTATTTTCTTTCATATTCTCCATAGATGTAATTGAGATATCGCGAGTTCGCGCGGATAACGTTTAGATATGGTGGCCTCCGTGTTTATTCAGTATTTGTTGCACTTCGATATCGTTTGATTCAGATATGATGCCTGTTTTTTTTGTTTTTGCCTGATCCAGTTTTTTTCTTCTTTCTCACTCGTACTTACGTCCTTTTTTTCTTAGAAAGAGGGTATTGCAGCATTATCACGCTGTTTTCGGCTGAATAAAAACTATTCTGTTCGTGTAAGTCGACCTCATTTCTAATCAATTTACTTTTTCTTACTTCGGTTCAAATTTAAAAATATGACGATTCCATGGATGTGACAGAGGAAAATTTTTCTGAGATGGACGACAAATCTTTGGAAATAACAGACATATTATTCCGTTTCTTAATTTAATTGATAAAGTAAAAAAGGACCTAAGAAAGATAAATTTTGTAGTGCTGTACTGTATAGTCGGTTATCAGTGATTTCACCAAGAACCGGTATGTATTTGAAACATTTTAAATTTTTTCTGCTTAAAAGATTCTCTCGGAGCATGGTGTTAATTTTTCTGTATTTTTCTCACCATAGATTCGCTCAGAATCGGTTCTAGGACTTTTATCCTAGCTAAGATCTAGTGACCCATATACTTTCGGCGCCGCGACTCAAGGCCGACCAGGGGTCGGGAGACGCGTACTGGCGGTTGGCTCCGAGGCTTGCCGCCTGAGACCCGGAGCAACAGCGAAGATCCGATTTCGAGCGAGGATCCGGACCTTCAGGGAACAAATTTTGTTTTAATCCTTTTTTTAAATCTTTAGCAATAGTATAGTTTCTCTTTTTTTTTTGTTGTACAATCATTTAATTTATTTAAACCCTATTCGTGTCAAAAGGTCGCGCAATGTATTTTTTCCGGTGTAATATTTAAACTCGTATACATTTTGATCGCGCCTAGGGCTGAGTAGGCGTTGCAACCCCTTTCTCACCTTGTTTTAATTTTCAAAATTACAGATTTTATACAATTCTGAACAACCCATTTCGCTGCTTTACATAAAATTATATTACAAGTCGTCCATTATTTAATTCCTTTTTTTGATCCTTTTAAATTTTTTTTTATAAAAAATTGTATTAGTCTTTTTTATAACAGCAAAATTATACGTTTTAACATGTAGCAGTGACGACTTTTATTTTTATTTTCGCTACAATATATACTATACTACTACTACTATTTACAAACTACAAATAAATATATACACAATGTATAAAATATGTACAAGTGTCAAAATTACAGGACGTCAAAAAATTCGTCCACATCGCTGTCAGCAGGAAAAGTCTCCAAAACGCTGGCCGCATTGCCAAGTTGTATGGCAATGCTGATCCTTTGGGCAAAAAAAGTCCACTTTTGATTATTACGAGTATAACTTTATTCTCATTTACAATAATTTTAATGTGTTGCATTACCGTCAAAATCGGGGAGCTCGAGGTTCGAACGATATCGAAAGCTAAATAATGACAGGCAGTCGTGTCGATCTTCAGATTAAGCCGCGTTTGCCTGGGTAGGTTCGTGGATGGGTGAGCACTCATTACTTACCGAGTTACCTCTATGCCTCAAAGAACACATTAAAATTGCATTTGCACGTTATGGTTGGTTGCGAATGCTCCTTGGGTTGCCGTCAGATGTAAACTAACTGAGAAAGGAGTCCTTTCACAGTCAGTTCATTGGGTATCTACACATAAGGTCTAGAAAATACCCTTGAGTCTGTAAAAATACGCTCTAGGTAAAAGTAGTAACTGTTCTGTGTTCATTAATATTCTATCGAGCTATCACATAAAGCTGGCATGGAAGTTACTGGCATGTACGAGTAACTGGCACACTGCGGATAAATTTGCAAGTAATACTGGCATGCAAGTTGTGTCCTCGTATTACAACGTACAAGGAGATGGTATGCTAGTGTGCAAGCTACGGGCATGTGTATCCCCAGCTATATAAAGGTCAATTCCTGTAGTTCCTATTTTTTGTCGTAATCTCTTTCTGCAACAAACAATGTCGAAAAAGATGAATATAATGCGATATTTTTAAATATACGAGGATTCTTCTTCTTTTTCTCCTTCAAATCATACTACCACATCAAAAACTCAACACGGTGGGTCGCCTATTGTAACATAACATCACGCCTGTAATGCTCTAAGGGTTAGGCAGAGGTGTACAGACAGCGTTAGCATGTGCTAACCCCTCTACAGTCCGGCCGAGTACGCCAGGGGGGTAACTACTTAATGACGCTGTCTATACCTAACAAGTACAACCATATTTCGCCAGTTATGTTTAAATCCCTTGTAATAATAAATAGGGGGCGAGCCTACTGCCATCAACCGGGCATAAATCCAGACTCCGCGGCTGCTACTGAGAAATTCCTGATAGAAAAACCCAATAACTCATTGCCCGAACCGGGAATCGGACTTAGGACCTCATGCTGCAGTCGCACTTGTGATCACTAGACCAACGAGGCTAGAATTTTGTAGGCTAGAATTTTATAGGCTAGAATTTTGTAGGCTAGAATTTTGTAGGCTAGAATTATGTAGGCTAGAATTATGTAGGCTAGAATTATGTAGGCTAGAATTCATAGTAGATGATGGTTTGCGTGCCGATATCCCGTTATAGAAATCGCTTACAACGGCTCCACACGTCGACCGAACTCGCCCCCACCCTTAAATATAATTGAATGGGGTATTAATTTACCTAAAATCAGATTTCATTAATTAGACAACTATCCTTTGTCTCATCGGGTTTAACAATACGCATTGACGGCTAAATTAATTAATTGTTATTAAGTAAGACGCGCCATTTATCATGATTTTCATAAAATTCTGTATCACAATGGTTGTTGATGCTATTGAAATGTTATCTTTTGTTTATGGTGTTTTGTCTGTGTGTAATTTTAAATGAGTCCTGGATTAACTGGTCTTAACTGTCAATTACTTTGATGTTAATCGGTGTGTAATTGATGGAATCAATCAGTTCTATTAAGAAGTTATTCTGAACTGGCTGTTGCCCGTGACCTTGTCCGCGTGTAATTATTATAAAGATATTACCTACTTCCCTATTTGAATCAGATTTTTTAGTATATTGAAAAGATTTTTTTTGTACGGAACAGTAACCTTTTTTTTAAATAAAAGTAGTCCCGTCAAAACTGGTCCAGCCGTTTCGGAGATTAGCTGGAACAAACAGACAGACAGACAAAACGAAAAAAGATTTTTTTTTATAAGTATCGTAGATACTTTCATTTGCATTTAGTAAAATTTCCGTGTCTCGAAAAGCACGTTAAGCCGTTGGTCCCGGCCGTCATTTGTAGATCTTTGACAGTCGTTACGAGTAGTCAGAAGCCAAAAATCTGACATCCAGCTATGACTGGATGTCAGATTTTTCAAGCCAAGGGGTATCTTATTACCCAATTACTGGGTTGTGGAGGTCAGATAGGCAGTCGCTTCATGTAAAGTACTCAGCTGCATCCGGTAAGACTGGATGCCGACCTCAAGATAGTTTGAGAAAAGACTAGGTAGATGATGATGCGTTTAGTAAAAAGCTGTTATTTTGAAATCACAAACACAGCCTTAAATTTTAGTATTTGTAGACGCGTACACGGTGTGAATAACACGAATCCATTAGGGTGATATTTGACTGTCATTTCTAGGATTAGCGTGCCTCACAATCTGTCAAAGGATGAAAACATAGACAGATTTTCTTTCGCATTATGTTCGCATAGGATCACGCTTTCAATATAATTAATAGGTATATTTTGATTGTATATTTCCTAGTTATAAATGATATCTAGTGATATAATCATCATTCATTCTTTTGCCCTTATCCAAATTTATTTGGGGTCAGCACAACATGTCTTCTTCTACCATATTTCTTGTCTAATAGTTGATATTTGGAAGTTTTAACATTAGAAAACATTAGTTTCTTCAAAATATAGCTTTAATCTTCGGATTACGTAAATTATACAAGTTATTGGAATTTTCTGTGGCGACGCACCCTTTTACAGATTGTAGAATGATATAAGTAAAAGTCAAAGTATGCGGGTGTGCGTAAAAAACTAATTGAGTTATAGCACCACTCGAACGTGCAACTTGGTGGTATCACAAATTCATCAGGCGCAGGTATGCGCACACACTTCTTTATTACCTAGTGATTTAATATTCCAGTATCATGGTGGCGCTACTGTCGTGTGTGGTAGCGTTTTTTTCGTGTCTTTTATTTTTTCAGACAAAATTGGTTTACAAGCTTTCTCGAGTCTGACTATTCTCGTATTAGAACCGGTTTTACATGTGTTAAACCATAAACGAGCACGTGTTCCATGTAGTTAAACACACCGATTTTGCTAATTGTGGTTCTCATTACACAAACACACATCCGATCCGGAACAAACATCTGTTCAGTGATTATGGAACATTAGTTCATGAACAGTTATTATCAGGATCAGATAACCGGTTAAAAGCTATTTGTGATCAATGTTTCGATCTTGGGTGTATTTCGAGCGATGGGTGGAAAAAGTGGTATCGTCGTATTGGAGAACCCAATAGCAATTTGCCCGACACGAGAATCAACCCCATGGTCAACGCTGCAGTCATTCCGAGAGTCCGATATTAATTAAAATCTAATATACTAATATATTATAAATAATAGGTCTTTACCTATTAAATTGCCGTATTGCAGTACAGACTTTTTCAAACAAAAAAAAGTTTTGATTGGCTATGAGTTCTAAATTCAAATTAATTTTGTTTTAAAAATATGACATTTTATTTACAAAATCAGTCTTTTGTTTATTGATTAGCGTTGTATTTTCATTACATTTCAACATTTTTCCTCATAATGGATACTTTGAAATTTCGTGTAATTATGGAATATGAGTTCCGTCGTGGCACCAACGCGGCACAAACGACCCGTAACATCAACGACGTTTACGGAGAGAACTGTACAAACGAACGCACAACCCGTTATTGGTTTGCTCGGTTCCGTTCTGGGAATTTTGACTTGAAAAATGAACCTCGTGGTCGTCCGGAAACTTTGGTCAACAATGATGAATTAAAGGTGATTGTTGAAGCTGATGAAACTCAATCTACAGCTGAGCTGGCAGCAGCTTTTGATGTTAGCATTAAAACAATATTGGTCCATTTGCGACAGATTGGCAAGATAAAAAAGCTTGATAGATGGGTGCCCCACGAACTTAACGATCGCCAGCGCAACGTACGAGTCGAGACTTGCCTTGCGCTGCTTAACAGGCACAGAAATGAAGGAATTTTGAACCGAATTGTTACGTGCGACGAAAAATGGATTCTTTTTGACAATCGAAAGCGCTCAGCAAGTTGGTTAGATCCTGGTTCGGTACCAAAGCAATGTGCGAAACGAAAAATGACCCTTAGAAAGGTGATGGTCACAGTTTGGTGGTCTAGTGCTGGTGTGATTCATCATAGCTTTTTACAAAACGGCGAGAGCATTACTGCAGATGTGTACATTGAAGAACTGACCACAATGATGGCGAAACTCGCACGTCTGCAACCAGCTTTGGTCAATCGGTCGTCTCCACTGCTACTTCACGACAACGCGCGGCCCCATACTGCACAACAGACCGTCTCTAAGCTGCATGAGTTGGGTTTGGAAGCTCTCCCTCATCCGCCATACTCACCAGATTTTGCGCCTTCCGACTATTACTTTTTCCAAAATTTGGACAACTTTTTAGCGGGAAAAAAATTCTATTCCCGAGAGGCAGTACAAAACGCCTTTGAAGAGTTTGTTGTCTCCCGTCCAGCTGATTTTTTCAAGAAGGGCATCCATAAACTGCCACAGCGTTGGCAAAGATGCATTGATTGCAGGGGTGATTACTTTGAATAAAAGAAATAAATAAGTTCGAAAAAAAAATACTTTAACTTTTTTAAAACAAAACGGCAATTTCATAGGTAAAGACCTAATATATAAACACTAATAATAAAGCTGAAGAGTTTGTTTGCTTAAACGCGCTAATCTCAGTAACTACTGATCCGATTTGAAAAATTATTTCAGTGTTAGATAGCCTATTTATCGAGGAAGGCTATAGGTTATATATCATCACGCTACGACCAATAGGAGCGGAGCAGCAATGAAAAATGTTGCGAAAACGGGGAAAATGTGACGCAGACGAAGTATTTAATAAAACTAATCTATTGCCCAACTTGCTAGTTAGACACAAGTGCAGTTAGTATAAGTAATTAGTTACGTACCTGCCGATATTGGCGTGCCTACCGTCATTTTACCGTCGGGGTCCCTGTTAAACTTTAAATATCCAAACATTTGGCCCTACGTTACAGTCCAGATGTTACTTTGTGGTCTCAGGTATGGGAGATAGCGGGTACACTATAATATTATACGTTCCTATATTTAAGTTTTAGGAAAGTATTCAAAGTATCTTTTGATCTGCTGAAAAGAACGAGCAAGGACTCCACGTTGTTGTATTAAAGAGTCTATCATTTTGTTATTTTTTTCACACCTTATCAATATCAAAAACAAAAAATCTAAGTCAAAATCATTTATTTCAAGTAGGCCAGTAACAGGCACTTTTGAATAGTCAAACAACAATAAAAATGAAGCTACAGTCCCAGTCAGAAGACATAATAACTGTGAAAGTACTGTAGTTGCCCATTCCAAAGCGTAGCTTTCTATGGAGAAGAATGGGCAAGAAACTCCATGGACACTCTTTTAAATTAGTAGCTTGTTACAAAAACCTTGGTTACATCATTTATGTTGAGATGGTACATTATGTGAGAACGATGTAGCGAGACGTGCACGTTAAAACTGTCCACAGTAAAAACAAAAAACAATTCAAAAATAAAATAAATAGTTCGAAATAAGCCGTAGCAATTAAGAGATGACCAGGCACAACGGACAGCGCCCGTTCACGAATATAACGCATGGATCAGCCATCATTCAACTCAACCGTTTTGAAGGGAACTAAATGATCCGACACACGAGCCATCATCAGCGTGACATTTAAGTGAGCATGACATACTCTTAACCGCCAGGGCACATTGAAGTCAACGCAAGACGTAGGTTTCCAGTATATTGTTCGAGGAGGTTTTATACGTATAAGGTTTGACTTTGTTTGAATATAAAAAAGACTCAGATTCGGGTTGGACACAAACACAGCAAAACGGGAAAATACTGTACTTTTTTGTACACCAAAATTGAAAAATAGCTGTTTTACAATATTAACAATGGCGGTCTTATAGCGATACATAACATAATCTATAGTGTACCACACTTGCAAGTCCGTAGACAAGTTGCGAACTTACTACGGTAGCTGCACTTGCGTTAATATATTTGGGCTTTACGCCGATATAATAATGTATAAAGAAATTATAGAAGTATAATACCGGTTGAGTTTTAATTACACAAAATTGGAGTATTGAACTTGTCGATATACAAAGTAGAACTTGACGATTTTATAACTACTTTGACTCCTTTAAAAAAGAAATCATTCCACGTTACGCTAAAGTAAAAATTTCTAAAGTTCTAAACATGAAATTCTCAATTCAAAAGCCGCTGTAAACCATCATTTATTCTGCTAAACGAAATAGTGATTTCATATCCGAGCTTAAGAGTTAGCAGATACAATATACATTACTGAATAGTTGTTTTTGGATAAACAAATTTGGATGAAAATTCCTGGAACTAAGTAACTTGTCAACCCTAGAAAAACATGTTCTTTACTTTGCAAACAAAAGAAAAACTCGGTAGTGCCACAGGCGCGCACCATTTACTCACAGAGAATAAAATCAAAAGAAAAACAAAAGTATACTTGAATCTAGACTAAAAATGCAATTAAAATTATGCTCGTTTCCTGCAACCCTTTATTAGATCTCATATTTATATACCCCGTCTAAATGGAAGTTCCGATACGTTTTCTCACAGCAATAGCCTAGTTTTTAGCCCGTTAGTGCCTTTTTCTAAAACAACAGAGCCTTTTATGCATAAAATACGGATTTTTTATCGTAAGTTTTTGACGTTACATCCCGTTTTCAGAGCTTCAATAGACAAAGCTGAATGAAAAACATGTAGGGTGAATTGTTTGTGAGTTGTTTCTGGCCACCGTTGTTATTTATATTTCGACTGAATCGTTGACTTGAAACACTGATTACTGATTATTCAACCGAGTACACAAGGTGACACATGAAGCTATACATTTCCAGTAGTGGCCTTTCGTGCGAACCATAGAAAATTGTCTGAGAACACATTTGCGACAACTCCTGACCTTTCACTATACTCTTTACGTACAAAAAGGTTTGAAACTATAAATAAAAACAAAGCTTTTAAAGTTAAAACGCTATTTAAGTTAATTATTGTGATGAGTATAATTAAGTAAACATTTAAAATCTTAATGGAATGCTCTTTTTAAACGATTATGTTTCCTGAGAGAGATGAAAAGAAGAGATAGACTGGAGAATGTATCTTCCAATTCACATCTTTAGGTAATTACAACCGTAGCATGAATCAGCCAATGCCATTCATAGTACCTAAGAATACCTGATAAAATATGTTTGTCGATTACGAGTGTTAAGTCAAATATTAAATATGTCTTTATAAGGTAAGATTCAAGAGGTATGAAGGAGAAAGGAGAAGCCTTGCCCAGCAAAGACCCCTCTTTCTCCAGTAGGCAAGAAAAAAATAGGTAATATCTTCAAATCAGTATCGATGTGTGAGTAAGAGCAGCGGTGGCCCAGTGATGGCAGCCCCGACTTACGACCAGTAAGGTTTGAACCCAGGCAGGCGCTTTACTTTATGTAATTTATTTCGTGATCGCTGCTTTCAAAACGGTGAAGGAAAACATCGTGAGGAAATGGCGTGTCCCGGCATGTTCTAGAACTAAAAAAAATCGAAGACATGTGACATCTACCAACCCGCACTGGGGCCCGCGTGGTGGATTACAGCCCACTCCCTCTCATAGAGAAGAGGCCTGTGTCCCAGCAGTGGGAACATTGTAGGCTATATGATGAGTATCGATGTCGGATCGTCACCATACTTTAAATCTTTCGGTACTCAAGTACTAAGTAGTAACTTTCAGTTCTAGGACATACCGGTTTTATCACGACAGACGGATTAAAACTGAAACGAACGGTCTAAAAGAAATGCTTTAATTCTGGGTGCTAGAACAGTCGAGAACTGGGACATCTACCCTACAAAGTGAAACCTATACCCCTTTTGAATGCTGACTGTGCTGTAGGAATTTTTGATTTTATTTCTGTATGAAGTTAACAAAGAGCTGGATTCAGGATGAGCAAGTTTTTGTGTTAAGCAGGGTGTTGGCTTTCAATAAGTGGGTCACCGGCGTCGGGTCGCGAGTTCGCAATAGCATATTATAATTATCCATTTTGTAGACTTGTGTTAGAGCATGTTTTTGATGAAAATGTTATGATTGTAATGTAATTTATTTGAGACTAGTTGTCCGGCGCAACTTCGTTTGTGTCACATTTTCCCCGTTTTCGCAACATTTTTCATTGCTGCTCCACTCCTATTGGTCGTAACGTGATGATATATAGCCTTTCTCGATAAATGGGTTATCTAACACTGAAAAAATTTTTCAAATCAGACCAGTAGTTTCGGAGCCTATTCAGTGCAAACAAACAAACAATCAAATCTTTCCTCTTTATAATAATAGGTCATAACCTATGAAATTGCCGTATTGCAGTACAGACTTTTTCAAACAAAAAAAAGTTTTGATTGGCTATGAGTTCTAAATTCAAATTAATTTTGTTTTAAAAATATGACATTCTATTTACAAAATCAGTCTTTTGTTTATTGATTAGCGTTGTATTTTCATTACATTTCAACATTTTTCCTCATAATGGATACTTTGAAATTTCGTGTAATTATGATATATGAGTTCCGTCGTGGCACCAACGCGGCACAAACGACCCGTAACATCAACGACGTTTACGGAGAGAACTGTACAAACGAACGCACAACCCGTTATTGGTTTGCTCGGTTCCGTACTGGGAATTTTGACTTGAAAAATGAACCTCGTGGTCGTCCGGAAACTTTGGTCAACAATGATGAATTAAAGGTGATTGTTGAAGCTGATGAAACTCAATCTACAGCTGAGCTGGCAGCAGCTTTTGATGTTAGCATTAAAACAATATTGGTCCATTTGCGACAGATTGGCAAGATAAAAAAGCTTGATAGATGGGTGCCCCACGAACTTAACGATCGCCAGCGCAACGTACGCGTCGAGACTTGCCTTGCGCTGCTTAACAGGCACAGAAATGAAGGAATTTTGAACCGAATTGTTACGTGCGACGAAAAATGGATTCTTTTTGACAATCGAAAGCGCTCAGCAAGTTGGTTAGATCCTGGTTCGGTACCAAAGCAATGTGCAAAACGAAAAATGACCCCTAGAAAGGTGATGGTCACAGTTTGGTGGTCTAGTGCTGGTGTGATTCATCATAGCTTTTTACAAAACGGCGAGAGCATTACTGCAGATGTGTACATTGAAGAACTGACCACAATGATGGCGAAACTCGCACGTCTGCAACCAGCTTTGGTCAATCGGTCGTCTCCACTGCTACTTCACGACAAGGCGCGGCCCTATACTGCACAACAGACCGTCTCTAAGCTGCATGAGTTGGGTTTGGAAGCTCTCCCTCATCCGCCATACTCACCAGATCTTGCGCCTTCCGACTATTACTTTTTCCAAAATTTGGACAACTTTTTAGCGAGAAAAAAATTCAATTCCCGAGAGGCAGTACAAAACGCCTTTGAAGAGTTTGTTGTCTCCCGTCCAGCTGATTTTTTCAAGAAGGGCATCCATAAACTGCCACAGCGTTGGCAAAGATGCATTGATTGCAGGGGTGATTACTTTGAATAAAAGAAATAAATAAGTTCGAAAAAAAAAATACTTTAACTTTTTTCAAACAAAACGGCAATTTCATAGGTAAAGACCTAATATTATAGTTTAGATTAGAAAACATGTACAACATAGCAAATGAATCCAAACTGTTGCACAATTAAACTCGCCCAATATATATAATAATTTGGCCTCGTTCACCCAATAGTTCAGGGTTTGATCCTCGAGTTAGCCAGTAAATAATTGAATTTGGTAATTCTTATGAATTATAGCTAGTAAAAGGTATTTAAGGTGCAGGCAAGCCGAGCGATCTCTGGATTTCGGACTTTATACATATACAGTTACATACATATACAGTTACATACATATACAGTTAGTACAGTTTACTGATATATCTCTCATAGGTTGGTGCAACCTGTCTGAATGCGAGTATGTCTAACTTTATACTATGGATAATTCAGACTTCTACTAAATTGAAAACAAGCAAAAGCCAAGGTTGTTTTTTATTTCTTATATAATAAAAATATTATAAAATTTGAGGTTTGCCAGACGTGAGGTCCTCGTTTGTTCCATTGTCATATGCACACGACATAGAGAAGGCAGAAGGTCCATTTTTCGAATGGCGCATAGAAAATTTACTCATTTTCTTTAAATATATACCCTTTGTTCCGTTCCCACCGACAAACCGTGAAAACGGTTTTGTGGGGCATAGTTCTTAAGAAAAGATTTGTAATACTAAATAAATAATAAAAACAAAATTTAAAAAGGGCTGTGTTTGTAAATGTTTCTAATTCGGTCGAATATCAATGATTTGATATTAAACTAATTTGAAAGATTTATTTTTATTTTTTGAAAGAGATGATGTTGATTTATTGAGTTAAATTTAAAACGTTTAATTTTTTGTTTAAATACATTTTTGATGATCCGTGTATTGAAAAACAATTCCTTTGATTTGTTAAATAATCACCGATGAACTTGATTCACAAACAGCTTTTTAACCGACTTCTAAAAAAGGAGGAGGTTCTCAATTCGGATGTTTGTATTTTTTTTTTTTATGTTTGTTCGCGCATAACTCCGTTGCTTGCCAACCGATTTGAATTTTTTTTTTGTTTGAAAGCGTATACTTCCCAAATGGTCCCATGAAAATTTTACCGAAATCAGACAAGCCGTTTTTGAAAAAATCAACAAAATTTAAATATTTCTAACTTTTCGTTTACTCTGCATTGCGTTTTTTGTTCGCGCATAACTCAGTCATTTACGAACCGATTTAGAAAATTATTTTTTTATTCCAAAGCCTATGCTTTCTATTTGGTCCCATAGTCACCAAGTCGGGATCTGATGATTGAATCTTGGCGAAATCGAGGGAACTCTTCAAGTTTTATAGGAAAACGTAAAGCAATTTTGGTATTTTGTACAAAAAGTGAAGCATTTGCGTTCAATAAGAACCATTCTACCATCAGATCTGATGATGAAGCCAAGAGACAGGCACTGGAACTCCATAATAAGACAAGGTATCTTAGCTGTGTTTGGGATTGTTGCAATTGTAACAGTATGCACTTTCCAGGTGTACCACAGACTAACTTCTTGAGTTTCCTTATTCAACCTACGTAACATGAAGGTCCTCTGCTTTGACAGTCTGTTTTCGCGATGATCAGGGTTCTTATTCAAAATGCGTTGATCATTTCTTTCCCTAATTTCTTTTAATCGTTTTCTCAGTTTCAGTTCGACGCCTTTTCTCACACGAGAAGCATCTTTACTAGACCCATATTTTATTATTAGATTAAAAATATGTCACAAAAAATTAACAAATAAAAATTTTTTTTACAAAAAAAGAATCCGACTTCAGAAAACACTTAACGCACTAAAAAGTTAAAAATAAAACTATAACCTACCTATATTAATAAACCTAACCTAACCTACGATTAACCTATATTAAAATTTAATAATTCTTTGGAGTCGGTGCCAAGCAATATACGATACCTAAATGACTATATACAGACTAAGGCCAGAAAACGCAAAACATAAATCTTACAGCTTCTAAATATTAATTCATTCATTAATTCTAATTATATTGCTTGGCACCGACTCCAAAGAATTATTAAATTTTAATATAGGTTAATCGTAGGTTAGGTTAGGTTTATTAATATAGGTAGGTTATAGTTTTATTTTTAACTTTTTTGTGCGTTAAGTGTTTTTTGACAAATAAATTCATTTCGCCGTACATTTAGGTAGCCAGTTGCAAAATCATTTCATGTGAACCTTCTTCTCTTTAACTTTTTCAACAAAATAACTTCGTTAGCAAGCTCTCACTTCGATAATTTAATGAGGAAGCTGTCTTGTGTCAGACACAGAGCATCTTGATGAGTATGTAGCTGAAATTTCAGCAAAATTGCAATATTTTTTACATGAATTTGTGCCAACTTTGTGCTATGGGTACCCTAATAGACGCGAGAATAATATAGAGAATAGAATAGAATAGAATCATTTATTTCAATCGCAAGGGATCATAAAATTCAACAAACAGTATTAAACTATACATCTTAAACTAGAACAAACACACAGATAAATAATGCATTATTATTATTATAAAATATTTCATAAATTAATCAAAAAAAATAAATTTTATTGTCTAAATCAAATAATTAATTGATCTCTAAATAAATGTCATAGATGGTTAATTAATTAATTAAAAATAGTTAAATTAATATTATTGTGGACATGTTTTAAAATTATTAATTGATTAAGTATTAAGTATGTATTGTTCCTAATAAATATGTACTAATGTCATCAACTGCTCTCAACGGCTCTGTATGGTGCCGGACGTAAAGAATAGCACCATCCCATATCTTCCCGTGGGTGTCGTAAGAAGCGACTAAGGGACTTTCCAGAGAATGGGCAGCAGCGTTCTCTGTGCTTTTGTAACAACCGTACTGCGATCGCCAACCCGCCTGCCAAGCGTGGCGATTATGGCAAAACCCCCCTTATGTCAATATGGCGACACTTGAGGGAGGCCTATGTCCAGCAGTGGACGTCTTTCGGCTGAAATGATGATGATGAATGTCATCAACAGCATCATTATTCAGCCGAAAGACGTCCAATACTGGACATAGGCCTCCCCCAAGTGACGCCACATTGACCGGTCCTCATCGGCGGATGTCATGGTGGATCATTTCTAATTCGATCACGCAAGGAAACTACTAATACTAAACTACTAATACTAATACTGTACTAATGTATTTATTAGGTAAGGAAAGAAACTTTACCTTTGTCTAACATGCGTTTCGTCATGTATTTTTGATTCAGCTCAACATTATTAGGGGTGAGTTTTTAGAATAGAATATACTTTATTGTACACCAAAATTGAAACACAACGATTTCACAATTACAAAAATTGTTTTATTTTTGTTTTAATTTAATTTATATTTTTTTAAATGCATTTTTTTTAGGTTTTTATGTTTTCTAATTTATTATATTTTTATCTAGTTTTATATAATTAAGTATTTTGTACCTAATTTTTCGTGTAGTTCATAAGTGTTAGTACAAGTTGGTTTTTAATAAATAAATAAAAAATACAATATTGCAAAATTATGGCGATATCTTCCAGACAACCTTTGGATGGACTGTAAAAACATAAAATAAATGGGAGTAGTCAGTGGTGTAAACCGCTAATGCTACACAAAATGTATGTAATGTACATATTATGCATGTATTTATTGCCATTTATTGAGTGATTGTACAAAAAGACTCTATTCTACTCGACGACTCTCCTCATTGTACAAGAGGATCGGATAGGATATAATTAAACAAAAGATTTTAACAAAACATAATTTTATTAAGTGCGGCAAGAAATATAATAATACAATTTCTATACATAAAATAAGAAATGTCTAATAATCGACTTACACACATTCTATTTCAAAAACTACTTACCTTTAAGTAAGTGTTTTTTTATTGTATACTTTTGTCCTACTGCTAAGCAAAAATGGATCCTATTTAGATTACATAAAAAAGTATTTTTTCACTTTGCTCATCTTTCACTGCTCGAGTACTTCGAAAAGTGATTTAAAACTATACCAACTTGTGCATCATTTACGTATATCAAGTATAAACTAACGAAAGCTTACACGGATGAGCAGTATACACGTAACGTATCGTCTGCTAAGCAAAGCGATCATAGGATTATACTGTGAACAAACTTCCACAAAGTTGGCTAAGCCAATTTATGGGACTGATTAGTAACTTACTGACTACGTTATTGCAACTTGTGATTAACTTGTAATGAAATAACCATATAGTTCGGTACGGGCCCCCAAAGGGGCTCGACGAAAAAACCTCCGCTGGGTTGGTATCGGCCCCGAAAGGGGCTAGCAATTAAGTCATTCGTCATCCTCTTAATTTATGCAAATATTTAATTTTCTGATTATCAAATACTATGAGTGTGCGTTAATTAAGAAAGTTGGATAAAAATTTCATATATCAACGCCATTAAAACTTCTGTAAATAGCACGCAAGTATCTTAATTTACCCTTATAAAATTCAAGTGCATAAATACGGTCATCGCCATTTTGACGGCTGTGCTGGTCGAGGCTAAAAATCATAAAAATTGTGGTTTTCGAACATTCGAGCTCCACTATATGGACAATAATCAACTCGTCATTTAATTATGCGGCTAATTCATCCATAGTTCAATTTAAATAAGCAGTGGTAATGATGAATTTTGAAATCTAAAGTCGAAGTTTCGCGCCAATCGTGCGTGTTTACATTTTTATTTTTCACATATAACACACACACGCGTATAGATTCCGTAACAAACATGACAAATATCATTCCAAATATTATAAACCGCATGAAAATGCCCAGATCTTAGCGTTATTTACTAATACGGGACCAGTAACACATAATATTCATTACCACCGCTCAATTTGTATTTTGAAATAGACGACCATTTTTTTTTTAAATTATTGTGATGTGTGAAAGCGATTATTCCAATTGATTATTTTTTTGTAATCTTCGATCAACTCGAATAATTAAATTGACAAATTTAAGAAATCGATTGATGAAATTGAAAATAAATTTATTTTAAGCGTAAAATACAGTAAATATTTAATATAATGTTTTTTAGGCTTTTATAATGGTAATCTTAATTGTTTTTCGTACATTCCGACCCAACAATACAAAAAAAATACAGCACGGACTGATATTAAAACTAAATTCGCGCCGGAATTTTTTCCATCTCAAAATTTAAATTTGGAATTCGTTCGCTGTTCCAATTTATATTGTAGGCATTTAAATTTACTATTATAGATAATTTATTGTGAATTTTGTTTTGAACTATCTGAAGATTGGTAGAATGCACAGGATCTCGGTAGGAACAGTAAAAAAGAATTATGTAGTTTGATTATGGTTAGGAGGTTGGGTTGGTTATTGGGTATTTACTCTTTACTTTATTTATCAGCCTGTTCTGTCCCACTGCGGTAAAAGGCCTGCCCATGTCTTTCCAATTTAGTTTATCTTTTGCCTTCACCGTCCAATACTTTTAATCGACAATATTTTTTACACCTACTTAGATAGGCTAGGTTTAGGGATAGCTACCCACAAAAGAAAAAGAAACCATTTTAAACAAAACTATCCAAAGAATACGGTAAGACTCTCGAGTAAGAGTATTACTCGTATATTTTGTAGACTCTTGATGGTTCTGGTTCATAACTATTGCTGTTCATGGCTTCATTCAAATGACTCGGCCCTCGGCCATTGATGGATAACCTAAAAATGGCAGATTTAAAAAAAAACTTGTGCGTCTCGGGATGCTCGACAGAAGTGATAACTTAAACTAATCTAAGCCTGCTGCCGTATGCGTGAGAGAAAGGGAAGCCACACAGAGTGGTGCCGTAACGCGTTACGTTACGAAGCGGTTTACCCTCCCATAAGAAGTTATCACTTCAAAAACCTTTTTAGACTGGACAGTGAACCGCTTTGAAACAATAAACTAATGTTCCTTGAAACGGCTTATGAATTGCCGATTGTCAACCATCATCATTAACTGTTGGGGTCGGCTTCCAGTCTACCCAGATACAGCTGCATAACCGTATTTTAAATGGAGCGACCTGCGACTGCCTATCTGACCTCCTCAAACCAGTTACTATCGGGTAGTACGATACCCCTTGGTAAGACTGGTTGTCATACTTTCGGGCCACTGACTAGCTGTAACATAACAATAACCCCATCATACGATACACAATCTTGAAAGAATAAATATAATTTATCTTGTTAGATCATAATAATTATTTACTATGCCTTCCAAGATCCTGGGCATTCTTTAACCAACCTTCAAATATTACACAATAAAATTCTTAAAATGTTATCTAGTAAAATTAAAATACTTATTTTAAATAATGAGAATTGCGAGCGCATTCTTTATTTGAATTTTGAAATCGAAAAAAATCGGCGGGCATTGAGCCTAATCATTAAAATGTTGACTTGTATTTTTTGGATTACTGTCTTCTGTCGTTCTTATTACTTAAGTAATAAATCTCCTTCCCATGAAGTAAACGTTCATTAATTAATTATAAGATGCTTTTGATCTAAAAATTACTTAATGAAATTAATAAAAAAGATGGTTATTATGACCAATTTCAAAATTAAATAATTATTTAAAATTATACTTATGAGTTTTTATTCAGTCTCAACTCTTTTTTTTTCAAACTCGATTTAATTGCGATTATCGATTAGGCTGAATGCAACTAATTAATCGTAAAAAACAAACCTAGGTTTTCGGTCAGCACTAAGAAGTGTTATGTTACAATATAGTTTTCGGTAATATTTGTCTAATTTGATTGGTTTTTTTTAAGTAATTGTGTGTGAATAATGGCAAAAATAAGAATGCAGATAGAATGTTACTGTTTTTAATTTGCCCTTCCGAATTGTTTTAGCAAACGATAAGCATGCCTATGTACATTATTTCCAGCGCATATAAGGTACCTACTTTTTGGAAGGGTGTCGTAATATGTATTTTACGCATATTTGGCAATAGACTGACTCCGTTTTACCGACCTCAACACGATACTGAACATATTAACCTCAAATTTATCGTATGTAACAGATCCCGTGACATATTTTTCACAATAAAATCGAACGCTGAAAGTTGATGAAAATTTCGTGAAATTCATGACAATTCGCATCACCCCGCCGATTCAGCTGATGTGTCATGTGTCAAAATCTTGTCGTGCATAGTGGTTAATGTGCATTAGTGTATTTGCTTCTCACTTAATTGCAATTCAAATCCAAACTTTTTATTTCAGATTATGGATCCATATAGTGTTAGTATAAACTTATCCTATGTTAGTAAATAACAAATTACATGAACTTAAAAATACACTAATTAGCTACATGAACATGTGCACGCACATGTCTGCCAGCCCAGAGTCTAATAAAAGGTCCGTCAACTTTGTCCGCCAGTGTAGCTAAAATACTGTTAGGGCTACTCCTGAATCGCCGCAACATTGATGGACACCGTTTGCTTATGATGGCATGAAAGTCATCTATTCGCGCTTCCGTGAACATACAATAAGTAGTACATGGGCCAGTGGACAAAAATTTGTGTCCGCCTGATGTACTCATATAAACACTGTTTTATCCTTTCACGGTTCATAACTAAACTTACACTGATATCTACGGAATATCTTCCATGATTTTCAACTAATGTGAGCAGCCGATATGTTGCAAGCGCCATGATCGAGGGATGATCACAATAATTGAAAATCACGTAAAATATCACGTAAGTGACAGGGTTGACAGTAGCGGTGACCCAGTGGTGGCAGCCCCGACTTACGAGGAGTAAGCTGTGGGTTAAAACTCAGGCAGGCGCATTACTCCGCCCTCAAAAACTGTGAAGGAAAACATCGTGAGGAAACCGGCATGTCCTAGAACTATAAAATCGAATACATGTGACATCTACCAATGCGCACTAGGTCCGCGTGGTGGATTACAGCCCACTCCCTCTCATAGAGAGGAGGCCTGTGTCCCAGCAGTGAGAACATGATAGGCTGATGATGATGACAGGGTAAGTTTATACGCTGTTACATCAGGTAAAAGTATGTTAAAGTAGGGTACCTCTACTAGATATCAAACCAGTAGATACGTAACAACCCAGCTCTGTGTCTGTGATATAAACCATTTATATAACAAACACAAAGCTGCGTTGTAAAACTTTGCGGAAATCACTAAGATATTAAGTACGTATAATTTCAATATTTTGTTTAATTCCACAAAAAAAACTGGCTCTTTCGAGTATAGGTTTGCGTTTGATCGCACCTTTCGCATATTTTTTGCGAGCAGAAGGGCGGTGCTGCATTATGATCAAGCTTGTATGTTGTTTTGGCGGAATTAAAATAACTAAATAATATTTTCAAAAGTAACTATTACTCTAGACGTCAACCTTCACAAAGAACACTTCTCTTTTTTATTTAAAAACATGTTACAGGCAAAATTATTAATTGGACCCAACAATTTTCGTCTGGTGTGACGGACACCAGACGAAACTTGCTGGGTCCAATTACACGTATTTTTAGTCTAAAAACCCTTTTTAGACTAAAAATACGTGTTCTCTATTAAACATATTATTATGTTGTTTGAGAACGCCTCGGTGAAATTACCTAGAATTACTACAACACGATGTTTTTCAAAGGGCCACAAGAAACAAACCTAACACCTAATAAGTTTCTAAGTCATCATCATCATCATTTCAGCCCAAAAGTCGTCCACTGCTGGACATAGGCCTCGCCCAAGTGTCGCCACGTTGACATTTTGAGGGGTTTTGCCATAATCGCCACGCTTGGCAGGCGGGTTGGCGATCGCAGTACGTTCTCTGGCAAATCCCTTGGTCGCCTCTTATGACGCCCACGGTTCTTAGTTTCTAAGTGAATGTTAGTAATTGTTAAAATGGTTTTAACAGGTCAAAAGTAGTTTTGATTGTGACATATATACTACTCCTTAACTTCTGGCCCTAAAGCATTATCAATGCCAGTATACACGGTAGCGCACACCTTCTTGCAGCCTCGTTTAAACAGCATGACAGACTTGCCCAACACCAGCAGTTTCTGCGCCTTTCTGTGCTCGCTCGGTGGTGGTTCCCGACGGCGTTTGGAGCGGCGGTGAAGCTGGATCTCCACTGCTAAAGATATTGCTGGAAACCCAAAGGTTGACTGGTAGAGAATGCTTTGTGGCATTAAGTCTATGTACCCTAGTTAGCCCTAGTAGAGTTAACCCTACTTTTCTCTAAATCGCTGAGAAGACGTGCTCGAGGAATCACAGGAGAGAAGAGAGACAAGTGGAGAGAGATGTGCATTTCAACCAATATTATTGGTCGACTCCTCCCCCCTCCATTGGTCTCCACTTTAATGGAAGGCAGAACCTACAGTTGAAAAATATTGACAACAAATACTTAGTAGAAGAATAAACAGTGGTAGATTTTCTGAAATATTGTATGTATGTGTCTATAGAGGAACGAATATTAGGATGAGGAGTATACAGGGTGTAAAGGACACCGACTTGAAAACGCTTACCCCGTACCCAGTACGTCATTTTGAACAAAATCATCAAAATTCATACATCAAATCAAATCAAAATCATTTATTTCAAATAGGCCAGTTACAGGCACTTTTGAATGGTCGAACAACAATAAAAATGAAGCTACAGTCCCAGTCACAAGACATAATAACTGTGAAAGTACTGTAGTTGCCCATTCCAAAGCGTATATTTCTATGGAGAAGAATGGTCAAGAAAGTCCATGGACACTTTTTTAAATCAGAATCTTGTTACAAAAATCTTGGTTACATCATTCTTGATGAGATGGAACATTATGTGAGAACGACGACATATAAATTAGTCATCGGTAATTAAAAAAAAAACACTGTTCCATAAATTTTGACATTTTAGGTATTGCCCTTTTTTGTCGTGGGAAACAACTGTTTTTTTTTTAATTAAGGCTGAGTGATGTACTGGGCACTTGGTAAGCGTTTTCGCGTCGGTGACCATTTCACCAAAAATATATTATTCTTTCAAATATCAAATCATAATTAACCGTATTGACATATTTGAAAGAATATATGCTTCGCTGACTCTGAAAATAAATAAATAAATTCAGGACGTAAGGTTGATTGTGCGTTGAAGATGTATTTTAGATTTTTGTAAATGAAACGACACAACTGTTTCGTAGCTCTGTATTGAGGCAACTAAAAAACTTAAACGATCGGACATACCGCCCACCAAAAGGACACTATGTCCTTTTCCAAAAACAAATAATTGGGCTACATAACAAACTTATCATCGTCTAAATTTTAACACATAATAAGGTAAGTCGTACTTATAACAAATATTTAAAGTGAACTTTATGGACTGTATGTAAAGAATCAAAAACATGCATCGCATAATAAATAACTAAGAACTAACATGTCTGCTTATTACACGACCTAATAGTAAAAAGTGAAGTTTAATGACACATCTACTTAAGTAGCTAGCATTGTACACAAACAAGTAAAGTAGTATGTATAGTAATGAGCAATGGCACGCAGGTGGCCAAGTAGGTACATATTGCTATCTCGGTAAGCTAATTACTTGCTAAATTGAATAGAACGTATGTAGTTATACATTAGTTATTAGTTTTCTAGCTTGACAAACAATATCCTTTTAACATTTAGCTGAGCATTTTACACACTTATAAATTAGTAGGTAGGTACACATATCTAAAGTTATGTCTATAGGTAAACAAACTGTGTTACACATATATCTAACTCATTGAACTTCTTTAGGCAAGAATATTAACTTAGATAAAGCCCTTTTTAATTCACCTTGTCCCTTACACTGCACTGTAACTACTCTTACTAAATCGTCTTTTCCAGGATGCAGGGTTTTGATCTTTCCTAGGAGCCATCTCGCGGGTGGCAGACCATCCCCCTTGATGACTACAATGTCTCCCACGGTAGGTGCCTGGATAGCTGATTGCCACTTGGTCCGTTGTTGCAGAGTGTGCAGATATTCTGAATGCCATCTTCGCCAGAATTCTTGAGTCATTCTCTGTACTAACTGCCATCTAGTTAATAGGTTGATTTTTGATGTTTCATAGTCATAATCAGGAACACTGAGTAATGGCTCACCTATTAAAAAGTGACCAGGTCTGAGTGGTGACATCGTCTCAATCGTATTGTCCAGTTGGCACAATGGGCGGGAGTTCAGACACGCTTCTATTTGTGATAGCAATGTCGCCATTTCTTCATAGGTAAGTGTTGTGTTTTTGCTGACCCTAGCAAGATGTTTTTTCGCAGATTGCACCCCCGCTTCCCAGATGCCTCCACAGTTTGGCATTCGTGGCGGGATAAAATGCCACGTAGTGCCTTCGGTTGCTAAATGTTCCGAAATTTCTTTAGAAATGCTGTTTTCGCCTGCTTTGAAGAGGTCTTTGAGTTCCTTTGCTGCACCAATAAAATTAGTGCCGTTATCGCTGAACAGATGATGGCACGAACCTCGACGTGCGACGAATCTCCGAAATGCAGCCAGGAATGCTTGAGACGTTAAGTCTGTTACGGCTTCCAGGTGTATGGCACGGGTAGCCATACACACAAATAAACAGATGTACCCTTTAGTAGCATGGTGTCCTCGCCCTTTTGATGCCCTTATTGATACTGGACCTGCATAATCAACTCCACTGTTCAAAAAGGCGCGCTGTGGGGTCACCCTTACAGCTGGCAATTCACCCATTAACTGGTTGTTTATCTTGCCTTTATTAATAATGCAAACCTTACAATTTCTTATGCATTTTCTTACTGCTGATTTTAGGTTAATTATCCAATAATTACTTCTTATGTATGTCATCATAACTTGTATACCACCATGTAAAGTTTGTTTGTGAGCTTCGTTAATCAACAATGTAGTGATGTGTGTATTACTCGGTATTATTATGGGATGTTTGACTGTGTCTGGCAAATTAGCGTGTTGTAAACGGCCACCAACTCTCAGCATATTGTGTTTGTCTAAAAATGGTGTCAAGCCAATTAGTGAACTTGATTTTCTCACCTTACCATTTTTCTGAATAGACTCGATTTCTCTTTCATAAATTGACTGCTGATAGTATTTTATGCACGCTTGCCAAACAGTGTTCATTTCATGTGTAGTCAAATACCCTTCTTTGTTTTTATTGTTTAATAATCTTCGGCAATAAGCAAGTACTCTCTTCATTCTAGTTAGATTAGAAAATCTTTCCCAAATTGGTTTTTCTTCATTTTCTGTTGTTGTTATAAAACATGTTGATTTTAATTCCAAATTTGTCTCTGTATTTTCTGGTATTTTCAAATGAATTTTATTTTCTGATAGCCATTCTGGCCCTTGCCACCACATCTTTTCCTTCTTCAAATCCGTTAGAAACATTCCTCTGGATGCTATATCGGCAGGATTTTCTTGAGATACAACATGATGCCACTGTATGTTGTTTGTATTGTCCTTGATTTCTACCACGCGATTTGCAACAAAGGTCTTCCATTTTTGAGGTTCACCATGAAGCCACGCCAGTACTATTGTTGAATCTGTCCAACAGTAGGTTTGGTTATATGGAATTTTCATGGCTGATGTGACTTGTTTAAGAAGCCTTGACAACAATAGTGCTCCACAAAGCTCAAGACGAGGAAGAGATACTATTTTTAGTGGTGCAACCTTTGTTCTTGAAGCAATTAGGCTTGTGTATACTATACCATCTCGTTGTTCTACTCTGCAGTATACAACCGCAGCATAGGCTCGAGATGAAGCATCACTAAATCCATGCAGTTGAATTGCTTTTATATTGTTGCTATATGAGTGTAACCATCGGTTAAGAGAAATCTGGTTGACATTCTCGAAATCGTTTCTAATCTTCAACCAATCTGCGGTTAGCTCATCTGATAATGGTTGATCCCAGTGTGTACCAACTAACCATAGTTTTTGTATGAACATTTTAGAAAGTACAATGCTTGGTGATATCCATCCTAACGGATCAAAGAGTTTTTGTACATCGGACAAAACATTTCTCTTGGTAATGATAGATGGGGGTGAATTGAGACTGATTTTGTAGAGGAATTGATCAGTACCTAGGTTCCATGTGATACCCAATGCCTTCACAGTCCCATCTAGGTTTATTTCAAGTTGAATGTTTGAAGAAATGTTGCTTGGATCCATCGACTTCATGAATTCGATGTTGTTTGATGACCACTTCGCCAACTCAAAACCACCTTTTTTTAACATAGCTTTGAGTTGATTACTAGCTTCTACGGCTTCTTCTATGGTGTCACAACCTGACATGACGTCATCGACATAAAAATCAGACAGTGTTATGTCAGCAGCTACTGGATACTTATCTCGTTCTTCGTGTGCAAGTTGGATCAAGGTCTTCACTGCAAGATAAGGAGCTGAAGTAGTCCCAAAGGTAACGATAAGTAATCTATAATCTTTTATTTCTTCATTGCTATTATTTCTCCACAGGATTCTATGAAAATCAACATCTTCCTTGTTTAACATAACCATTCTGTACATTTTTTTTATATCTGCAGCGAAACAGACAGCGTGCATTCTCCAGCGCGTGATTATGCTTCGTAGGTCTTCTTGGAGCACTGGACCAGGTAAGAGTTCATCATTTAATGATACGCCATTTGTTCCTTTACAGGATGCATCGAAAACTATTCGGGTTTTCGTGGTTTCTTTGTCTTCGCGCAGGACTGGATGATGGGGTAAGTATACTGATTTTCTTGTATATATTTCTTTTTCAGCTACTTCTTCTATATGACCTAAGTTTTTGTAGTCTTCTATAACCTTTTCATATTCATATTTTAACTTAGGCTGTTTATTAAATCTTCTTTCTAATTGCATTAATCTTGTTTTAGCTATTTCTCTTGTGTTTCCTTCAGTAGATTGAATACAATTTGTTTTAAATGGTAGTTTCACTATAAATCTTCCTTGTTCATTTCTTGTGTATGTTTTGTGATAAATGTCTTCACATAATTGTTCTTCTTTGGTATTCTTTCGTCTTGTGGTTGTATCTATCTCCCAGAGTGTTTTTAACATGTTATCGATATCTATCTGGTGATGCATGACGAGAAATGAATTTTCATTTTGTGTTGTGTTTATTTCTCCAAATAATATCCATCCTAGGGTTGTTTTTTGAGCACATGGAGACCCTGATGGACCCTTAATTAATTCCTGTTCGACTATTCGTACATATTCTTTAACACCAAGCAGCACATCTATCGGGCCTGGCTTGTTATACTCAGGATCAGCAAGATCAAGACCCTTAAGGTGCTGCCAGTTGTGAACAGTTATTGTTTCGTGTGGTATTCTAGTGGTCAGTTGCTTGGGCATGACGTAAGCTTCTACGTGCATGTTGAATTCTGGTTTCCTTCTCGATACTAAGTTTAGCTGAACCACGTGTTTAATTGGTGCTTGCATAGATCCCACACCTGTAACAGTGCCTTCAATTGATTTTCTTTGGAACTTCAATAACTGAGTTGCCTTTTCACTGATGAAGCTAGCTTGCGAACCTTGATCTACGAGAACTCTTAACAGTGTCGCATGTTCCCCTTTTCCTTTTGCTTGAACTAGTGCAGTTGCTAATAATGCTCTTCCTGAAACTCCAACACCAACATGAAGACTTGTTATAGCCTCCTTGTTGTCTTCTTGTTGTTGAGATGTCGATGGTTGTATTGGTTCTGTGGGAACCCTCGACGCCTCTGATTTGTGAAGCAAGGAATGATGACGTCTTTTACAAATACGGCAAGTAACGGGTACCCTGCATTTGTAAACTGAATGACCAGGAAGCAGGCAGTTGAAACAAAGTTGTTTTTCTTTCACATAGTTGTTACGTTGAGTAAGATCCATTTTAATAAACTCCTTGCAATGACATAAGGTATGCCTTTCACTACAAAGTACACAGCTTTTATCTTTAACGACATTTACGGCATGGTACGATCGCTCTTTAACTGTGCGATCTTTATTTGTCACTGGTTGTATCATTTCCAGAGTTCTAAATTTCGATTCTAAAAATCCTTTTAACTCTTCCCATGATGGCACTTCTTCGGACTTGTCCCTATAAGCGAAAGTTTCCCACTCTTTATGTGACTCCTGGTCCAATTTCTGAATCACCAGAAATATAATAATCGGATCCCAGGAATCGGTGTTAATTTTCAAGTTTTTGAGGTTATTTATGCACTCCGTCGTATTATCTAACAATGTCTTCACGCTGTTAGCTGTCTGAGCGGTGATTTTCTTTTGATAAAAAAGTCTTTGCAAAACAGAGAACACAATAACACGTTTGTTGCCGAATCTGCCTTTCAACAATTGCCATGCTTGATCGTAATTACTGTCCGTAATTTGAATGTGTCTTAATATAATTTCAGCTTCACCGGTAACACTAGATTTTAGGTAATGCAGCTTTTGAACATCACTGATCGAATTATTGTTGTGCACAAGTGATGTAAACATGTCTTGATATGTGGGCCACTCCTCGTACTTGCCAGAAAAGTTTGGCAGTTGAATCCGTGGCAGTTTAGCTATTGAACATTGCCCTTGAATTATGGAAGTTTCCATTGATGTTGGTTGTGGTTTTGTCAACATATCTGTCAAGTCTGCTTGTAAGCAAAGGTACAGGTCTTCAATGACGAAGAAGTCTTCGTTGTGAAAATAAGAAATATCACCTCGCTTGTCTCTCGGAGTACACTGCGTCAACATCTCATGAGCTTGCTTAAAGGAACTCCAATAATCTTCAATGCACTTCACTCTAACCCTTATATAACCGTCTGTAAGTCTCACTTTAGGGCATTTTTTTAAGTTAACTTGGGTTTTTTGTAATAGTTTTGCCACATCTTCTAACGTATTTAAATATTTTTGTTGTTCCGCAGTTAAAGTAGCCATTTTAATGTTTTATTATGTTGCAAAGTACTTGAAAATCACTTGTGTTATGAACTTATGAATTGTTAACCACACTCGTAGAAAATAATATATCTTCATAGAACACTGCACAATTTTGCGTAAACAAGTTGTCTTCTTATCTCTGGAATGCGGCTGCCTTTTGTTCTCAGCTCGCTCGGTTCACTAATGATTCACAGGTATGCAGGTAGCAAGTAATCCGGCTCGATTTGCGACCATATGTTCAGGACGTAAGGTTGATTGTGCGTTGAAGATGTATTTTAGATTTTTGTAAATGAAACGACACAACTGTTTCGTAGCTCTGTATTGAGGCAACTAAAAAACTTAAACGATCGGACAACGAGCGTTAGGTGGACGCTGGATAGAACTGAATGCAATCAGCATATCTTTGATTTAAGCTGATTTGATATAATATAAGTATTCCATTGCTTGATATAAAATACAGTTATGATTATTACTACAGAATATTGACACTGACAGTTCTAGAACGATTTAGACGCGTTCAGTTTATTGGTGACATGATGACCTACATAAATTCGTATAAGCATACTTCGCTTGGTATTAAATTCATATTATTAAAGAAAAAAAAAACTACCTGCTAACAGATGTCCAATGCCGAGTAAACAGAAAGCTCCTCTCAACATCCTTAAAGAGACGGGCTGCAAACCTTTTGTGGATTCCCCTTGTGGCTGCGAACACAAACTTGGATAATAAATCAACGACAATCCTAAACTTATTGTTTAGAACCCCTGGAGGTTATTTTAAGATGTCAATGTCACCTCCAAATCAGGAATAAAATACACGTTTAAATTATTCTGATACACTAGCGGTTGCCAGCAGTTCCGCACTTATGGGGATATTTGGTCTGCATTTATATCACGGAAACGTATTATCGGGATAAGAATATCCTATCCTAGGTCAACGGTCCGGTTAAGTGTGTGCAACAAAATCTGTTCAGCCGATATGGCGTAAAAGGTAGCAGGCATGCAAATGGACATGGTAACTTTCCCATCTATATATATATATCTTCTATATCTATATATACTACTAATAATAAAGCTGAACAGTTTGTTTGTTGGTTTGCTTGAACGCGCTAATCTCAGGAAATACTGGTCCGATTTGAAAAATTACGGTACGACCTATAGGAGCGGAGCAGCAATGAAAAATGTTGCGAAAACGGGGATAATGTGACGCAGACGAAGTTGCGCGGGACAGCTAGTTTGTAATATTTGTGTGGATGAATGTGTAATATATTAAACTCAAACTATTTATTTCAATTAGACCATTACAGATACTTTTGAATGCAAAAAAAAAACAAGGCATAATAACCTGTGAAAGTACTGTAAGTACTGTAGATGCCAATTGAATTCCAAAGCGTAGTATCTCTATGTAGAAGAATGGGAATAATTCTTACGAATGGTCGATATTTTTGTATCGGGATATATATATGTTATTGCGCTACCTACTCCATATCCTATATATTCATTGAACCAAGGACGATTTAATGAAGAATTTACGTGAAATAAAATATCAGATGGAAATATGGTAATATTATTTGGATGGTCGTTTAATTTTTGTAACAAGTGTTCGTTATTATTGGGTAATTTACTGTAAAATTATTTTCAACGAATATTTTAATATTGATGATTATAGACAGAATAGTTACACCTGAGTACCTTAAACGACTTGAAATATTGTAATGTTCTGCAGTTTGTTATTTATACTTTCTATTTTATTGAAGTCGATTATTGATGATTATTTTTCTATTGGCATAAATATTACACAACTTCATAAACTTTCAACTTTTCTTCTTTAGGAAAATGTGAATCAATCCAGACTAATATAATTATGACAGCAATTGTGTCTATCTGTAACCTTTTTAAGCCTTAACGGATGATCTGATTTCGATGAAATTTATTAAACAGTAACACTACCATCACCTTGGTTAGGACATAGTTTTTAATCCTGAAAATTAGGGATTATACATAAATGTATTAGAGTTTGACTTCGATGAAGCCACAGGAAAATGCAATTTTTTATTTTTAGGGTTCCGTACCCAAAGGGTCAAATGGGACCCTATTACTGAGACTTCGCTGTCCGTCCGTCCGTCTGTCCATGCTGTATCTCATGAACCTTGATAGTTAGCCAGTTGAAATTTCTACAAATTATGTATTTCTGCTGCCGCTATAACAACAAATACTAAAAACAGAATATAGTTAATATTAAAAGGGGCTCCCATACAAAAAAGTGATTTTTTTGCTCGTTTTTATAAATAATGGTACGGAAACCTTCGTGCGCGAGTCCGACTCGCACTTGGCCGGTTTTTCTTTTTATCTAGGTACCTACCGCTTGCGACATGGCAGCTGTAGACTCCCCCATAACTTCACCACCCTGCTTGTCACTCTCGGTGACTGGGTCCGACCTTCTGGCTTGTTCTGGAAGGTTTTTATACTCGTCTGTGGTCATCTTCGCTATGATACCGGCTTCGAAGAGGGTCATGACCCTAAAATGGTAATATTTTACACATCATTAAGAATTTCAATGATACAGGGAATTATAGATGGATCTTAAAAAGGTGCCTGGGACAGACTGGACCAGGACGCGGAGGACTGGGCCTAGTTGCCGCAGCATGGGAGAAATGTATGCCCAACAGTGGACTGTGATCGGTTGAGTTTATTGTTGAGGGAATGGCAACAATAATATCATAGTTTAAGCCTACTTACTGATGCTTAAACTATGATTTTATTGTTGCCGTGGCGAACTACGTCGGGCAAGTGCCATTGCAGTTATCCGTAGTTCCTACCTACCCTGTCATTTGGAACATAGGTGATGAGGTGCATAAATAAGAAAGGTAAACTCATAAATTTTCTTTAAAAAACCTAATCAACGTATAGTGTCCGTGCCAGCAGGCATTCATTTTCTAAACTAATATTATAAAGAGGAAAGATTTGATTGTTTGTTTGTTTGCATTGAATAGGCTCCGAAACTACTGGTCCGATTTGAACAATTCTTTCAGTGTTAGATAGCCCATTTATCGAGGAAGGCTATAGGCTATATATCATCACGCTACGACCATTAGGACTGGAGCTGCAATGAAAAATGTTGCGAAAACGGGGAAAATGTGACGCAAACGAAGTTGCGCCGGACAGCTAGTATTTTTTAAATTAACTATTTAGACTTGCGTTTGGCTGCAACTCGCGTGATGTGAAGCAATGACGCTGCTTAGGGTGGAGCACGCTTGCCTAGAAGAAACCGATTCACTCGAACTTTGAAGAGATTTAGATCGGGAAACAGAGAAACTGGCAGTGAATTCAATAGACTGGTGGTTCGCACAATAAATGACTTCCACCATATAACGGTGACAGCAGCGGTGGCCCAGTGGTGGTAGCCCCAAATTACCCTAGAACTAAAAATTCGAAAACACGGTGACATCTACCAAACCGCACTGGGCCCGCGTGGTGGATTACAGCCCACTCCCACTCATAGAGAGGAGGCCTGTGTCCCAGCAGTGGGAACATTAAAGGCTGATAACGATGATATAACGGTGACGCTTCGCCGTACCTGTGTTTGCTCGTATGCTTTCTCTCCTGAGAAGGTCAACATGCCTATAAGTATACTCGTATTTTACTTACACATTGTTAAAAGTTTCCAAATAAGGACATCCAATTTGTAAAGCGATTGCAGAGTACCGAGTGTACAGTTTTTCGCTCAAGTGAAAGTTGTGGGACCCTGAAACAAAATTTTGTTTTGAACTTTCATTCAACTGAGTTTCGGCTTGGTTGGTTGTCAGCCGCTAATTACGGATATTGGAAGGTTGGATCTACGAGTAAAGTATTCTTACCGACCCACCCCTGTTTCGCGTGTTTTTGAAGTGAAAACTTCTTTACCCGGCGTTGTGCAATTTTGTGATGGGTAAAAAATGTTAAACTCGCGTCAGGTTTCGCGTCAGGACACGTAGGTTGCGAAGGAATTTGAACTTTATGACATCAGTCATTGAGTTTGGGTTTCCAAAACTGGAAAATTCGTAAGACGGATTACATTAGGTTACGAAGGAAATCGAACTTTATGACATCCATCTTTCAGTTTGGTTTCCAAAACTGCATAATTATCTTATACACAAACAAAACCTTCGGTTTCTCCAAAGAGGTATAATTCGTAAGACGGATTGTTATAGTTCTGAAGTGTTAAATTAATGTAAAATAAATTGTCATGTTTGTGTACGATAGCGCAATAAATGAATATTGTATGTTACCACATAAATGATAGTACTTTTATACTGATAATTAAAGCATAAACGCTTCTTATAAATACAGCGTCGCCCTGCCCCTTACGCAGCCGCTATTATATGGGACTCACACAAGTGTGTCTGCAAACAAGTCTTGTTTTGGTGCAACATACACAGGTTTCTGTATCGAAATACGTACCAAATCTCTCGGTATCATAGTAGAGCGTCTCTCTGCCCCCGAGAACAGCAACTCTTCGATGGGACAGCACTAGTCGTACGCCCACTTCAACGTTTCGCACGCGTTGAATTCGCTGTCGACGCATCAGATTTGCGAGACGGCCGTATACGCCTGTGCCGTTCTAGAGGAAGAAACACCGGGCACTTAATACCTCATCCATTGATTGTTAAGGTGAACATAGATTGTCAATCGTATATCGTATTAAAAAAGCGCAAGTGGCAAACTATAGCCTTTTAGTTAAATTGTTTGCAACAAGCACAATCAGTATTATCCTTAGAAATGAATAATTTCTTAAAATTATGAAAATATTATAAGTTTATCGAGTATCGTGCTACAAACCAGAACTAGATGATCTCATTTTTTATTAAAAAGCTTATTTTTTATTAAAGTTAGGGTAGCTCGAGATGGAATTGTTATTACCTACTACTGTACTAATAAAGTTTCATAGGCATTATATAACGTAGACTATGGACTGTCCACGGCACTTAGATTAAACCAGACTACTACTATTAAATGTGTTGCGACAGTTTTAATCATATTCATGTTAAATTGAAAATAATCAAATAACGTAAAATATTGATTCATTTAGCAAACATTTCATGGAGGCCTTAATCCTGCGTTATGGAGCATAAAAATACGGTAAACCTGAAATAACAAAAGCTTATCGCTCGCTCGAATATCCACGAAATCATAATATGCATGAATATATTGACTCTGAAACATGCTGGATACTTTACGTAAAAAAAAACTCCATTATTAAAAGAAAGGAGATTTTAGTTTGATAATTCCCAAATAATGAAATATGTATGGATACTTTGCACTATTAATAAACTTATAAGTTTGATACCATCCACTATTGTTTATTATAATAAACAATATATCCCACTAGACAAAGTGCTTATCAAAAGTTTACCACAGTTTTACTAGAAACTAGAGTAATTGTTAAATAATAATCCATTTCAACGAATAAAACTAGAGTAATTGTTAAATAATAATCCATTTCAACGAATAAAACTAGAGTAATTGTTAAATAATAATCGATTTCAACTAATGTAACTAGAGTAATTGTTAAATAATAATCGATTTCAACTAATGTAACTAGAGTAATTGTTAAATAATATTCCATTTTAAAGAATAAAAATAATTTTCTTTGTTCACAGTTCGCCGTCAGCTAAAATGCTTGTCAAGAACTTACTTCCAAAATAGCCAGAGAAGAGCTATGGCTTTCAACCACCAGCTCGTATCCATAGTCCCTCATAGCTTCCTCCAAGGCAGGCAGGGTTCCAATGGGATGTTCTCTCGAAGGCTTAGCTATCAAGCTGGTCAGGTTCGCCGAGTACATGTCTCCAATGACGTAGGTAGCACCGAGGGAGATTAAAACGGACACCAGCCGGGCTTTGTGGGTGCTAGATGGTTCTTTGCTGGATGCTAATAGAAAATATAATGGAGATGTAATGTAAATGATCTGATCTGATTTTTGGCATTCAAGCGTGCGTATTGTATAATTATCACTTGCTAACCTTCGGTGAAGGAAAACATCGTGAGGAAACCAGCATGCCTAAGAGATATTTTTCGACGGCATGTAAAGCTAAGTCAGACGCCCATGGGCGGTATAAAAACTTTGAAACCAGGTTAGGCTCTTACCGCACGATAAATAAGAATGTAAATGATTTGCGGCAACTCTGATAGAGTTTAGGTCTCCTGCAGCTTCACAATATATGATTTCTCGGTAAGCTGAGATTTCATCTCATTGTTTACCTTAATTTATAGAATTTCAGTAGTATTTCAGAGGAATATGAGTATGGAAAAAGAAGTTGTGCAGCGCCAACCCCGAATAAAATGGTCTAAGTGTAGAAGAATGATGATATTTTACGCTAAAAACCCCAGACTTTTTGATCATAAGTGTAAGTACAAGATTGAAATAAATGTCGGTGTTATTTATAACTAGTTAATGCCCTTGGCGGCATCCGTGTACAGCTCAGATTTATCTCACGAGAACGTACTTCCAGAATGAAAAGTATCCTATTTCAGGTCAAGTGCTAATTTTGAATTCATTCTGCCGTTAAAGCGTGTGAAGGTAACAGACCAACAGAATGAGTTACTTAATCGTTCATAATAATTAGTATGGCTGTTGCTTACACTGCCTCAAGAACAGCGTTGTTGTAAACCAGCAGCAACTGCTGAACAGTCCCAGCTGGTCGCATTTACGTCGTTGCCATAGTGACGGAGCCGCGATCACTATCCAGAGCGCTGGACCAGTCACTAGTAAGGTTGCGAAGACAAGGGGCCATACCTGCAACAACCAAGAACAGGAATATTACGAAACATATCAGCCACGACTGGAACGGAAGCCTCCTCCCAGGGACATGGAGCGGGCTGGAAACCAGACCGCGGGCCCAGGGCTGGGTTGTTGATTCTTAAATTACACTAGGATGATAACATTTTCGCTTTTCCTAAATCATGTAAATATTAGTAATAAAGTCGGTTCTCCATGTCGTCGAAAATTTCCGGATTCAGGAAACTTTTGCATACTGCTGGTCTTTGCCCAGCAGCATTGTTAACCTGCGTCATCCCACTGCTGGGCAAAGGCCTCTCCCCATGACTTCCAATTGTCTCGATCCAGGGCCAATGTGGACCACTGGTCGCTGGTCTTTTACGAGGTCTACCGCGACGCCTTCTGGGTGTGTCAGGGCTCCAGAAAGTGGTTATTTTGGCATGGCATGGAAAGTTGCAATTAGGGTAGAACTATTTTATTCAGAAAAAAATATTAGAGACGCTAAAAACTGCCAGATTCAAAAGGTTTCTAAAAAGCTCATTTTAATCATTGATCAAAACCACTTTTAATTTTCAAATATCGAACAACTCAACTTCACATATAAGAGTAAATTACCTCCCACTGAAAAGGCCTGATGATCGCCAGGGCCTCACTCAGCTTCGCTGGAGCATGAGTGAGGAAAGCGCCCGAGTCTGCCAGAGTCATGAACGAGAACTCGACTGCTTGTAACCGCTCCCAAGTCATTGTCACATCGCCTAGGAAGAAATCTGCTTGCTGGAATGAAATTATTTTTATTATTTTAAAAGTTATAAGACTAGTGAACATCTAAGGAGAAGGTTGTAGCAGAATTTGCCATTTCAGAAGAATTCGGAGAACTATCGGAAACAACCGTACGTTTGGCCACAGGCCCAGAAAAGTGGCAATTGCTTTTAAAGCGTTGCGCATTTCTACAACAATTTTCAACACGCTTGACCGTCCCATACATATTTTACTTTTTTTATAATATAAGAAGAAGTAAGAATATGACTTATGCGTATCCTAAAAATTAGTAACAATAATTGGATATTACGACGATACGGGACTAAGTTCACGACAGGAAAACTTTAATTAAAATAATCTAAGTTCTGGGACCAGCATCATCATCATATGCCTAGCCTGTTCCCAACTATGCTGGGGTCGGCTCCCAGTCTCATTAGATGCAGTTGAATACCAGTACTTCAAATAGAGCGACTGACTGTCTGACCTTCACAACTCAGTTAGTACTGGGTTATACGATACCGCTGCCCTCAAAAACGGTTAAAGAAAACATCGTGAGGAAACCGGCATGTTCTAGACCTAAAAATTCAAAGACATGTGACATCTACCAACCCGCACTGGTCCCGCGTGGCGGATTACAGACCTCTCCCTCTCATAGAGAAGAGGCCTGTGTCCCAGCAGTGGGAACATTATAGGCTGATGATGATGATGATGAATACGATACCTGGACTTGTCATATCATCCTTAAAACTTCAAAAGATACTGGTTAATAATATCCTCTTTTATTTCATGAAAAGTAAAAAATATACCTAGAATAGACTGTTAAATGTTTGTATTGTTTGCAATACCTTCATTCATCATCATCATCTGCCTAGCCTTTTCCCAAACTATCTTGGGGTCAGCTTCCAGTCTAACCGGATGCAGCTGAGTACCAGTATTTTACATGAAGCGACTGCCTATCTGACCTCCACAACTCAGTAACTGGGTAATACGATACCCCTTGGTAAGTCTGGATGTCAGACTTTTGTCATATCATCCTTAAAACTTCAAAAAGGTACAGTTTAATAATACCCTCTTATAATTCATGAAAAGTAAAAAATATACTTAGAATAGACTGTTAAATGTTTGTATTGTTTGCAATACCTTCATTCCTTGAGGGAATTATTTTCGTAGTATTGTAGCAAAACTTACACGTTTCCAGATAAGGCCGAGAGTACCCTTGAAAGTTCCGTTACTTGAAATACTTGACCCTTGGCTTCTGTCTGGCGGGTCGTAGTATTTATACCTGTAGCAAAATTAACTTTAGATCTTGGGATGTAAGGTCCACAATTAGTTGAGGTAGTTCAAGTTTTAAATGGCCTTGACCAACTTTAATTAGGAGAGTGTTAAAGGTAAACTCGTGTAAGAATTTAATTTGTCTAGTAAATAATGGCACGGTTGTAATTGCTAGTGTTTTAGATTACTGAGGTGTGGTCTTATGTGGTGCATTTAGGTGTGTTATTGTCTCATGAAATCAGATGATCACAAGCATCATAGAAAATTGGATTTGCGCTTATTGCTTTTCTCAAACCATTATGTTATTAATTAATTAATTATTTATATTTTTTTTTTGTTATTTTTTCCTGTGCGAGTCAAATACGAGTATATACTTTTCTTTCCTTTTTACAGCATAATATTGTTGTTACCCTTACTTGAAATTCAGCTTCTTAGCTAAAAGAGCAAGCAGTTTGTCGTCACGTCCCCCGGTAACAGTGATTGTGTTATCATTGTTGTACTTCACGAAATGCCACGGAGGTGCCTGTGAAAACATAACAAGTCAGTGTTTGAACTACATCTTGTAGAATAAGTTACTAAGATACCCCTATTGATTGACATAATTATGACAAAGTCTATTGTCATTATTTCTGTGTGACAGAGTGCTTCGCAAGAAGATACAGACGACAATATAGTTCTCCTTTCTAAATAGTACGCCTGATCATCAACGATACAACACGAACGAACCCAAACCCAATTAACTATGCAACTATGCAATTTAGTAAACGATCAGCTCAATTATATAACAAAACAAATAAAGAAATTTTCGTATATGCAAAATCTTATCATATATGTAAAAAAATGTTGATTGACTGGATAAAACCACTGACATATGAAAATACTGAAGCTCTTCTACAAAACATAACATAATACAAGTAGATGACTCACTCACACACATACAGACACTCTCCCACACCTACACGTACATATTCACAAACTCAACTTCACATCCACAACTCACATGTACACTCAACAAAACATATACACTCATGCACACGCACACACACGTTCACATAATTGTATTTTGTTTATTACACCCTTTTACTTATTTTTTATTTTTTTATTGTGTTTTAAGTAGTACCTACTGTTGTGAAGGAGCGGAGTCTTTAAATACAGGCATTATTTGCTTAAATGAAGACTCCAAACCCAAAATTGTTTGTGTATATCTTTTGGACACAATAAACGTTTATTATTATTATGTCCTTTATTAATTTTTCTTCTCATTTTTTATATTTTTAAATATTTCTTAAAAAACAAAAAAGGTAAAAAAAACATTTAAAAATATAAAAAACAGGTTTCCACCGCTATCGGGAGCAGGGTCCAAGCTACCGGTGGTTAGGGCTGTAGAGACAGGAACCTCCTCACAATGCGGGCCGTATCGAGGAGTACTGCCTTCTGAATCTGGCTCTTGATCCAACTGCCAAGTGAGAGCTTCGACAGATGTTCGTCGAGGCTCTTGGCCATAAGGCCATTGGCCGTTACGACAATCGGCACAATGATAGCCGAGTCTACATTCCACATATCGACAACCTCGTGAGCCAAGTCGAGATATTTTATCTGTTTCTCTTTCTCAGCTTTCACGAGGTTTTCGTCATGTGGGATGGTAACATCGACTATCATTGCGCGGCGCGCTGATCGGTCTATCACCACTATGTCAGGCTTATTGGCAACAATAGTCCTGTCAGTAATGATAGGCCGATCCCAGTACAGCGTGACATGGTCTTTCTCGAGAACTGGGTCGGGCACATACTTGTAGTACGGTACCTCAGATTCCACAAGTTTATATTTCAGGGCAAGTTGCTGGTGAATAATCCTGGCCATTTGGTTGTGCCTGTGCAAGTACTCGCCGTTAGCCAGACTAGAACAACCAGAAATAATATGTCTGATGGACTCACCCGGACGGTGACATGCCCGACACACGTCCACCGTCCCGTCCTTCATAATATGTTTCCGGTAGTTGTTCGTCAGCATAAAGAGGTCGCCGAAACGTAACCAGGACACGGACGCTAGAAAATCTACATCGGACCCATGAAGAGCCTGGTAAAAGCGCCCGTGAAGAACCTTGCCTTGCCATATTTCCTTGCGGTCATCGGTAGTCAGTATTACAGGTTTGCGCCAGTTCTCTTTAGCCATGGACAGCGGGGTGAGTGCCTTGTCCACTGCGACCACATCTCGGTGCATACCCACCTCTGTTTTTAAAAAATATTCTCTGAGGCTGCACACCTCGCGGTTGTGGAGTGTCTTCGCGTTTAAAAAGCCTCGACCCCCGCACTTCCGCGGGATGTACAGTCTCATCACCGATGATCGTGGGTGATGCATCCGGTTTGCGGTCAGCAGTGTACGAACTCTCCTATCCAGGGCGTCCAGTTCGGTCTGAGTCCATTTGAGTATGCCGAAAGAGTACATTAAAACCGGCATGACCCAACCGTTGAAGGCGCGCACCTTGTTCCCACCTGAAAGAAGGCTATTTAGTACCTTCTTCAGGCGACCAAAGAAGCGCTCCCTCAACGATTGCTTCATGTCAGCTACGTTAATGCCTAACGCTTCCGACATACCCAAATACTTATAGTTTTCGGATGAGGAAAGGGATCTTAGGTGTATGGAATCAGAGAGCTGAAGTCCCTCGGATTCCATAATCTCCCCTCGCTTTACATACATGACTGCACATTTGTCCACACCAAATTCCATCCTGATGGCACTACTAAAATTTTCAGTTACTTTCAGTAGCTCCATCAGTTGCAGTTTGCTGGGGGCAAAGAGTTTCAGATCATCCATGTAAAGAAGGTGAGATATAACCTGACCACCTCTCCTCAACCGGTAGCCTAGACCTGAATCCTCCAGCAGTGTGCTTAGAGGATTCAGGGCTAGACAGAACCAAAGAGGACTCAGACTGTCGCCCTGAAATATTCCCCGTTTAATCCATACAGGCTCATCGTTCCCCTGGATCTGTCGACATCCTGGATATCGAAGGACCGTCCTCCATTGCCTCATACACGACTCAAGGAAGGCGCGTAGAGTTGCATCAATCTTGTACAACTCCAGCACCCTCATGAGCCATGTATGTGGCACAGAGTCGTAGGCCTTCTTGTAATCTATCCAACATGTTGACAGATCCTTGCGGGATCGACGAACCTGTTGGCTAATGGCCATGTCGATGAGGAGTAGCTCCTTAGTACCACGGGACCCATTCCTACATCCATTTTGAGAGGCCGACATAATGGAATTACTATCGATGTGCTTGTTAATCTTCACTCTCAAAATGGATGTAAAAAGTTTATAAACCGTCGCCAAACACGTGATCGGTCTATAATTCCTGGGTTCCGCAGGACTACCGGACTTATGAAGCAGGTGGGTAACACCCGTTGTAAGAAACTGTGGTAGCGACCCAGACTCTAAGCATGACTGGAATTGAGATGCCAGGCGAGTGTGTGAACTACTCAGCCATTTAAGCCAGAAGTTGTGCAGTCCGTCCGGTCCCGGAGATTTCCAGTTCGGTAACGGACGAACTGCTCTGGCAACATCTAACGGTGTTATTATAATTTTTTCCATTTCTGGTATAGATTCACACACTCGCTCGACATCTCGCATCCAGTCAGCCTCAGTATGACAGACGGGTACCGACCAGATGCTGCGCCAGAATGAACTAGTGGTGGCATCATCTGGACGGCATACGTCTGTCACATTTTGTTTGGGTCGCTCCCAATCTCTGTATACCCACCTTTCATCACTCCGGAACATGCGATTCTGCGAGTACCGATCAACCCTGCGCTTATACCGCCGAATACGGTTCGCCCATGCATAAACTTTCTGCTTCAGGAAGTCGATGCGCTCTGTGACTTGGGACATGTATTCTTGAGGGCTGATTCCAGTCCCCAAGAATGCCCGCCTCACAAAGCGCATCACACGTGGGCGTGTATTGCCCTCCCTGAAGCAGTATAGTTTGCCGATGAGTACCCTGGCCCCATCGATACGGCACTCGATCCTGCGTTGCCAGGCTGGTACGGCTGGTTTTGGTCGAGTAGCTACGTCAAAATTTGGGAATTTGACGTTAGCTAAACGACAAGCCGCTACAGCCCCACAATACAAGATCGAGTGCGTATCAACGAGGTTCTCACTACTCTCAAAACTATTTTTGAGTTGCGAGTCCAAGGCACACACCAGCGCCCTATTTTTCTTATGCATGGGTAACCGCGGTAATCGGGGCCTAAGTTGGGTAGGAGTGGATCGATACTCGCGAAGCGCATCTTCCAGAGCACTCCTCAATTGGTCGTTGCACTGGCTACTTACCGTGGCAACCCTATCATCTTCCTCTACAACAGTAAAATTGGGCCGCGGTGGAATGGCATCATTAGCAAAACTGGTTTGTAACGTGGTTTGTGAAGAAGTCAAGATGATACGGTTGCTCAGTACCTCTGAGCGCAGCCTATCAAGTGCGGCGTCGTCCAACATGTGATTGCGTTGGATGACCCGCACCTGATCCGACAACCGTTGGGCCGAAACGTTGACAGTCGGTTCAAGTTCCTGAAACATAGACAGCATCCTAACACGGTACGCAGTGAGGTTAGTTCCCCCCTCTGTAGACCCATAGTATGCGCGCATGACGTTTTCATTAATGGAATAAGTCCATCTCATGCGCGGCACACAACCACCGGCAGCGGGGACCCGGCTCGGGGCCGGTTGGCCCCTAAGTCCCAAGCTTCTTGGTGGCCGGCCTCGCCCCGGCCGACGTACAGGTGTTGGCGACGTCGGCGGGGAGAAATACTCGTCACTGGAGCTCGACGCGACTGCCGCTGCCGGTGACACAGGTGATCCGGGGTCCGGCGGCGGCGAGGCGGAGCTCAGCAACGAGTCCGGGGGTGGTGGGAGTGCACGTCGTGAAGCTGCTCTTGTTATCATGCTTTTATAAAAACATCATCGTTTATTCGTGTCAAATTCCAAATTATATGTGACGTCTGTCAATTGCAAATTTTCTTGAGGTTTTCGTTTTTCTGCGATTTTTTAAATTCATTATGGACGTTATTATTAGGTTTCATACGTTTTTATAGCTGTGTATGTGATAAAGTAATACGGTTGGGCGATTAAAACAGATTTTTATAAATTTATTTGCGGAACTATTTCGATTGACGTTTTCTTTAAAGCAAGAGTTATTTATTATTATTATCTCCTTTATTCATTTTTCATCTTATTAAATATATTTTTAAATATTTCTTATAAAACAACAAAAGGTAAAAAAAAACATTTAAAAATATAAAAAACAGGTTTCCGCCGGTATCGGGAGCAGGGTCCAAGCTACCGGTGGTTAGGGCTGCAGAGACAGGAACCTCCTCACAATGCGGGCCGTATCGAGGAGTACTGCCTTCTGAATCTGGCTCTTGATCCAACTGCCAAGTGAGAGCTTCGATAGATGTTCATCGAGGCTTTTAGCCATTAGGCCATTGGCCGTAACGACAATCGGCACAATGATAGCCGAGTTCACATTCCACATGCTGACAACCTCGTGTGCTAAGTCGAGATATTTTATTATTATCCCCTTTATTCATTTTAATCACATATAATTTACATTTTTAAATATTTTTACAAAATTGTATAAAAAACATTTAAAAATATAAAAAATAGTAGCCCACCAGCATCGGGAACAGGGTCCGGGCTACCGGTGGTCAGGGCTCTTGAGAGAGGAACCTCCTAACAATACGTGCCGTGTCCAGAAGTACTGCTTTCTGAATCAAGCCCTTGATCCAGCTGCCAAGCGAAAGCCTACTAAGATGTTGATCGAGGCTTTTGGCAATTAAGCCATTGGCCGACACGACTATCGGCACAATGACTGCTGTATTCACATCCCACATGTCGACAACCTCGCGAGCCAGATCTAGATATTTGAATTGCTTATCTTTCTCTGCTTTCACGAGGTTCTCGTCATGTGGAACCGTTATATCAACAATCATTGCGCGACGCTCCAATCGATCTATCACCACAATGTCAGGCTTATTGGCAACAATAGTCCTGTCAGTGACGATAGGTCGATCCCAATACAACGTGATATTACCATTATCGAGAACTGGGTCGGGCGCATACTTATAGTATGGCACTTCTGATTCCACAAGGTTGTATTTCAAAGCAAGTTGCTGGTGGATAATCCTGGCAACAAGGTTGTGTCTATGCAAGTACTCTCCGTTAGCCAGACGAGAACAACCAGAAATAATATGTCTGATGGACTCACCCGGACGGTGGCATGCCCGACACACGTCCACCGTCCCGTCCTTCATAATATGTTTCCGGTAGTTATTCGTCAGCATAACTTCGTCCATTATTGCACAGACAAAACCTTCAGTTTCCCCGAAGAGGTCACCGAAACGCAGCCAGGATACAGACGCTAAGAAGTCTACATCGGGCCCGTGTAAGGCCTGGTAAAAGCGTCCGTGAAGCACCTTGCTCTGCCATACCTCCTTGCGGTCATTAGTGTCTAATACTACAGGCTTGCGCCAGTTCTCGTTAGCCAAGAAGAGCGGGGTAAGGCCCTTGTCGACTGAGACCACATCTCGGTGCATCCCCACGTCGACTGCTAAGAAGTATTCCCTGAGACTGCATACCTCACGGTTGTGCAGGGTCTTAGCATTTAAGAAGCCACGACCACCACACTTCCGCGGGATATACAGTCTCATCACCGACGACCTTGGGTGATGCATCCGATTTGCGGTCAGCAGTACGCGGACCCTCCTATCCAGGGCATCAAGTTCCGTCTGAGTCCATTTGAGTATGCCGAAAGAATACATCAAAACCGGCATGACCCAACCGTTGAAGGCGCGCACCTTGTTTCCGCCTGACAAAAGACTGCTTAGAACCTTATTCAGGCGGCCAAAGAAACGTTCCCTCAACGATTGTTTCATGTCAGCAGTATTGATGCCTAATGCTTCCGACATACCCAAATACTTGTAGGTTTCTGTTGAGGAGAGGGATCTAAGGTGTACGGAATCCGAGAGTTGAGTTCCCACGGATTCCGTAATCTCCCCTCGCTTCACATGCATGACTGCACATTTGTCCACACCAAATTCCATCCTGATGGCGCTACTGAAAGTTTCAGTTACCTTCAGTAGCTTCATCAGTTGCAAATTGTTGGGGGCAAAGATTTTCAGATCATCCATGTAAAGAAGGTGAGATATGACCTGACCACCTCTCCTCAACCGATAGCCTAGACCTGAACCTTCCAGCAGTGTGCTAAGAGGGTTCAAGGCTAGACAAAACCACAATGGACTCAGACTATCACCCTGAAATATACCACGCTCAATCCTTATTGGTTCGCTGTTCCTCTGCATTTGTCGACATCCTGGATAGCGAAGGACTGTCCTCCATTGCCCCATACACGACTCAAGAAAGGCGCGTAGAGTTGCATCTATCTTGTACAACTCCAGCACCCTCATGAGCCATGTATGCGGAACTGAGTCGTAGGCCTTCTTATAATCTATCCAACATGTAGACAGATGCCTTCGGGAGCGGCGAACCTGTTGGCTAATGGCCATATCAATGAGGAGCAGCTCCTTAGTACCACGGGACCCGTTCCTGCATCCATTCTGAGAGGGAGAGATGATGGAATTACTCTCAATATGTTGGTTAATTTTAGCTCTCAAAATGGATGTAAGAACTTATACTATTATTATTATTATTATTCCCTTTATTCATTTTTATATACAAATTTGTTACATTTTTAAATATTCCTTCTAAATAATAAAAAATAAAAAAAAACATTTAAACCCGAATCGTGTGTTTACCTTTATGTCAGGAGGCTTTAATTATTCTTGACTTTTTTTTTAATATTTTATTATTGGTGTGTACTAGCTGACATGTGACATTAATTTGATGTAATTGATTCATTGTTTATATAAACTTGAACACTATTGTGTAGAATGTGGTTCTTCTAACCTAACAAACAGATGTGTTGCTGGGGAGTTTGTTCCGCCACTTCTTCTTCCCAGCTAAAACACTAGGAAGTGGCGAAGGGCGTTTTGGGGGACTGTCTCTTGTAATTTTGACATTCAAAAAGTGCTGATTATCAGCCTAATTTGAATAAATTACTTTTGATTTTAATTTGTCAAGATATTCCACAGTCGTAATTGCTGCCGATGATCAAGATTATAAACGTTACGGTTATTAGACATTTATCAGTCAAACAGGTACGAACAACGGTGCACGTGCACATCATTATCTGCCTAGCCTTTTCCCAAACTCTCTAGGGGTCGGCTTTCAGTCTAACCAGACGTAGCTGAGTACCAGTATTTTACATGAAGCGACTGCCTATCTGACGTCTACAACCCAGTAACTGGGTAGTACGACACCCTTTAGTAAGACTGGATGTCAGACTTTTGGCTTCTGACTTCTCGTAACGACTGTCAAAGATCTACAAATGACAGCAGGGACCAACGGCTTAATGTGCTTTCCGAGGCACGGAAGAAACTCGGTATGTAATTATGGTCACCCATCCACGGACCAACCTCGGCAAGCACGGCGTAACATTAAAGATCGACCCGTGCGGCTGTTATTATTTAGCCACGAGGTCCTTCAAACATAACTATATGAAAAACTAACTGTCCGGCGCAACTTCGTTTGCGTCACATTTTCCCCGTTTTCGCTACATTTTTCATTGCTGCTCCACTCCTATTGGACGTAGCGTGATGATATATAGCCTATAATCTTCCTCAATAAATAGGCTATATAGGCCACTGAAAGAATTTTTCAAATCGGACCAGTAGTTTCGGTGCCTATTCAATGCAAACAAACAATCAAACAATCAAATCTTTCCTCTTTATATATATATATATATATTATATATTAGTTTAGATGATAACTTACATGCAGCACAGGAACTTCAAAGACCCTTCCTTTGAAGTCATCGTAGACCTTGTCAGGAGGTGGTAGCACAGGAGACTTGTACAGGCTGCCAGCCCACCAGTTCACCAGGGATAAGTGGTGGAGACGGTCCGAGGTACCCTGGTTGTAGTAGATGCGGAACCTTAGGAAACAATGGATTTGTAATATGGAATTAATTATGTTTAGTTGTATTTCTTTACAAAAACTGCCTTGTTGTCGTCTAGTGGTGACAAGCGCGACTGAGCATGAGGTCCTGGGTTAGATTCCCGGGTCGGGCAAAGTGTTATTGGGTTTTTCCATCAGGAATTTTCACAGCAGCAGCCACGTAGACTGGATTTGTGCGCGGTTGATGGCAATTGGCTCGCCCCCGGACCTAAATCATCATCATCATCAGCCTATAATGTTCCCACTGCTGGAACACAGGCCTCCTCTCAATGAGAGGGACAGGGCTTTAATCCACCACGCGAGCCAGTGCGGGTTTGTAGATGTCACATGTCTGTAAATTTTTAGTTCTAGGAGATGCCGGTTTCCTCACGATGTTTTCCTTCACCGTTTTGAGAGCAGCGGTGATGAAATAAATTACACAAAGTAATGCGCCTGCCTGGGTTCGAACCTACGAACCTATGCAAGTCGGGGCTGCCATCACTGGGCGACCGCTGCTCTAGGACCTAAATATAACTGGCTAAATGTGGGTGTACTAAAATTGACATCCCTTCTAAGATTACAGGCGTGATGTAATGTTGTTCATTACAATAGTTAGCACTACACTACTTAGGCCCCTAGCACACGGCGTATTTTAAACGCGCAGACGACGCGCGTTTCAGGAACACGCGTTTTCTGCGCCCTAGTTGTCGATTTTTGCGTTTTTATAGAATTAAACGCGCGTAAAACGCGATACAAACGTGCGTGTGATTCGCGTTCGAAACTCGTTTGAAGCGTGTACAAGGGGTCGGAGGAGGGTGTAGGAGGGGACAATTGACGAGGAGTTTCTGACAAAAACGCAGAAGCTACGAGCGACTACAGCGTGTCTGTATCGCTGTATCTGCGCGTATACGCGCAGCAGACGCGTATTTCACGATCGCCCCGTGCGCTTAGGTTACAAGGTTGCGTTCAAATCTCGTTTGAAGCGCGTATACGCGCGTTATCTGCGCGTCGTCTGCGCGTTTAAAATACGCCGTGTGCTAGGGGCCTTAGCGTACCTATACCTGTGCCTCTGCCTCTGCTTAGTCCTTCGATATAACAGTCGTGATGTTCATCATCATCATCATCATCATTTCAACCGAAAGACGTCCACTGCTGGACATAGGCCTCCCCCAAGTGTCGCCACATTGATCGGTCCCGTGCGACTCGCATCCAGCGGATCCCCGAAACCTTCACCAGGTCATCGGTCCACCTAGTGGGAGGCCTTCCAACGCATCGTCTCCCGGTTCGCGGTCGCCATTCCAGAACTTTTCGGCCCTATCGGCCATCTGTTCTGCGAGCAATGTGCCCTGCCCACTGCCACTTAAGTCGTCGTGATGTTATATTATGTTATTTAATTGTTGGCAGGAACTAGGTTTTGATTCATTGTGAGACAGAATTGGTTCACGCAAAAACAATAACGAAAATATCTAAAATTGTTTCAAAATTGCCTTCTAAATTGACACTAACTCTACAAAGCACCTTAATCTCATTACCAAGTAAAACTAAATTAAAAACAAACCTTATTTAGCAACATTTCCACGTAAACCAAGACCCTAACCAAAATGAAGAATGACAGCTTCGTTGTAAGCTACTAAAGCAATAAGTCCCTCAATGTTTTCTTTGGCGCTTATAAAATATCGTGGGCTTTCTTGTGCGTTCTTGGGCCAAGTCTCAATCGGCTTCTCAATCGAATTACAAGGCACGTGATTGTCCAAGACTTTGTATTCTTGTGGAGCTATTGAACTTTAGGGGAGAAATGTAATTTTTAGACATACCCCCAGGCGGAGTGGAGGGGCAATCAGTTGCTGTTGGTAGTACTGGAGGCGACAGAAGGGTTTTGGATAGTTAATACTTTAATGTTGCAGTTATTGTATTTTTGGAATAGTTTTGATGCGTTTTTCTAGAGAATTATAAGACTACATAGTTATTATACTTTCCAATACTGTAAGCTTTCTTTTTGAGGTAAATGCATGTCCTCGGTAAGAATATTCATTATGGGATCCATTCCATCAAAAAAATCATTGTTATTTTTAGATGAGGCACAGCCAGAGTAGGGCAAAAACTAATTGTAAAACAACTAACAACTAACAATTAAATTGCCAAATTTAGTTGCAACTAACAACTAAAATAATTAATTGTAATTGTAACGTGTCGCAATTAACAATTAATTAATTGTGCTTGTAAAACTTAGCGATTACAATTAAATTAATTGTGCTTGTTAAAATTTGCAATTACAATTGATTAATTGTTAATTGTTTGATACACGTTTACAATTACAGTTAACAATTAATAAATGTAACTGAAAAATATAATTAAAAAAATGCAAGAGCATTCTCCATAATATTCTCAAAGATATGTAAAGCCTGGATTTAAGCCAGAACATTACGTAAAAGTGTGTGAGTGCGCGTCATAATCAAGTTGCGACACGTACAGCGGTCAGCGGTAGACTAAAAAATATTGAGGAGCGAGTGAGGCGCACGCGCACAAGCACAAGTCGAAGGGGGGATGCGGGGCGTGCAGTGTGCACGCTATGGACTCCTGCCATATTTACATTTATCTAGTTAAATTAAATATTAATTGTTTAAAACAATTAATTTAAATGCAAATAAAATTTTAATTGCAGTTGAATTAATTGTAAACCACAATTAACAGATTTAATTGCAATTGATTTTAATTGCATTTCACAATTAAAAAATAATTGAATTAATTTAATTGCAATTAATTTAGTTGAAATAAAAATTGTAATTGTTTGCTTCTACAATTAAAAAATTAATTCAATTGTGCCCAACACTGGGCACAGCCTATGTTTCTGTTACGGCGCGTTCCACTATGTCGTGTGATAGCCTCTGCCTAACTTTTCGAGAAAAATAAGCTATGAAATATCGCTCGTTTGCGACAAGAATGGTATAACTCAAAAATGTCGATGTTGTTTATAGATGAATAAAAAAAAAAATAACGAAAGTAAGTATTAATTAAGTAACGAAATACGTAAAATAAACCTTTCATCTTTTGATAAAAGGTTTTATATAAAAAATACTGGCAATGTATTTAATGAAAATATTTTAGTCAAACTTAAAAAAAAAACGCTGTTCTATATTTCTTATTTTTCGAGTTATGCCGTTATTGTCGTAAACAAAGGTTATTGAATCTAGGTATTTATTAATATGGCTGGCTGACATACCACTTTTAAAACCACGATAAAAAAAGTGTTTAAGTTCTGTCAAATAATTATTTGACAGAACTTAAACATACCACACAAACCATAAAAAAATGTTTATCGAATAAAAGCAATCAGGCAGATTGCTTTTATTCGATGTACAATTACTATTACATAGTCTTAGCACCAAGACAAAAATTATAGTCATAACTAGTTCTGTGCCAGCCTGTACTTTAAGAACTATAAGAGCGCCAAATTTCATAAAGTGCACGTATTCTCTGAGACACACTGTATTTTGTCAACTGTTTGCTTTCCTTACTCGCATACTCCTTTAGAGGAGCTCGTGGCTAAATAATAACAGCCACACGGGTCGATCTTTAAGGTAAAGCCGTGCGTGCCGAGGTTGGTCCGTGGCTGGGTGACCATAATTACATACCGAGTTTTCTTCGTGCCTCGTAAAGCACGTTAAGCCTTTGGTCCCGGCTGTTATTTGTAGATCTTTGACAGTCTGACATCCAGTCTTGGTATCATATTACCCAGTTACTGGGTTATGGAGGTCAGATAGGCAGTCACTTCAAGTAAAATACTGGTAGTCATCTGCATCAGGTTAGACTGGAAGCCGACCCCGAGATAGTTTGGGAAAAGGCTAGGCAGATGATGACTCGCATACACCTTCAGTGGGTACCAAATTTTATGAGCTTTGGTAAGTGGGGTAGGGGTGATCGTCATTTATTTTATGTACTTTTTTTTAAATACATAAGTAAATATTTATTATATTGCTAGCAATATAATAATTATTTATTTACTACACTAAATTGCTAGCAATATAATAATTATTTATTTACTACACTAAAAACTGAAACCGTTGCCTGTGCCTTCGTTTGCGTGGAAATTGTGATGTTTATGTGTGACAAAAAAGTAGTTTTTGTGCTATTACAGACTATAATCTATCTACGTGCCCAATTTCATTCAGATCCATTCAGTCAAACCAAGTCTTAAATCAACCCTTAACGTGGTTTAGGCTGATGATGATTACCAAGCCCAAATATCTGAATTGCGTTATGAATAATATAAAAAAAAATCATGTGCCTATAAAATTTAAGGGTTGCAATCGATTGCCTGGGATCCTATCATCAGATTCTGACTTGATAGCAATGGGTGATCCCATTGCTATCAAGTCTCAGTCATGCCTCAGGAGTATAGGGTTTCGAATAAAAAAAGAATATTGAAAATCGGTTCTCAATTGGCGGAGAAATCGGTGAAAATACAAAAAATATATAAATAGTCGAATTAATAACCTCCTCCTTCTGGATGTCGGTTAAAACGGGAGTCCTATACTCAGCAGTAGGTGAATTCGGGCTGCGGATGATGTTGATGATGATTGCCTATCTGACCTACACAACCTATACAATATCCCTTGATAAGACTGGTTGTCAGTCTTTCGGGCCACTGACTACCTGTAATGCCTGCCAAAGATCTACATGTAACAACCAGGACCAAAAGCTTAACGTGCTTTCCGAGGCACGGAAGAAACTCTGTATGTAATGTAGAGTCAAACTTCCACGGACCAACCTAGGTAAGATCGGCTTATCCTTGATGTGCGACCCGTGCGGCTGTTATTATTTAGCCACGACTTGTTAGTTTGTTAATATTCACTGTGTTCACTGTTTTGTTTAATTCCACGTAAACTAGAAAATTTAAGGCAATAATAGTTTTTCTCATTACATAGATATTGTTATTTTCACTAGAAAGTCTATAAAAAGTTTAGATATGTTTCGTGGAAATACAATAATGTTTTGCTCGATGGTTTTCAGAAGCGGGTGTTCTCGTTGTTCTAATTTAATATTTGCTCTTAGTGAATATTTATATAATAGTTTTTCACTTAACATTTTCACAAAACTAGTTTCGACGAAATTCCTAGAAAAACAGTAGTGTTTCGTGCCTGATGATTTTTATGAGCACCTTTTATTTTAATGCAAGCTTATGTCTGCGGCTTTGCCCGTGTAATTTCGATTATTGGTCCACGGAATGGTACTACCGGAAAAAGTATCCCATGTGTTAATCCAAGTTATAAGCTATCTCTATACCAAATTTCATCGAATCCGTTGCGTCATTTTTGCGTGAAAGAGTTCATCATCATCATCATCATCAGCCTATAATGTACCCACTGCTGGGTCACAGGCCTCCTCTCTATGAGAGGGAGTGGGCTTTAATCCACCACGCGGCCCCAGTGCGGGTTGGTAGATGTCACATGTCTTCGAATCTTTAGTACTAGGACATGCCGGTTTCCTCACGATGTTTGTTTATGTTTGTTTTGTGGTTCCTTCACCGTTCGAAAGATTTACAGACGTGTAACTCTTTCCCGATTGAGCACCAAAATAAAATATTGACGGGTGCTCTCTGGTTGTATCTTTGGTACTCTCAGCATTGGTGCTCAAATGGGAATACTTTAACCACAGATGACATTCATCCATAATAAGTAGGGGTAAATAAGTAGTTTTTAAGATTTATTGATTGTTAGTTATAAGTAATATTAGTATTAATTAATTAGTGTCCGCACTATTAACATTTTATTTAAATATATACCGTTTGTTCCGTTCCCACAGACAAACTGCGAAAACGGTTTTGTGGGGCATTGTTTTAAAATAAAGATTTGTTGTTGTTTGATAATGTTTTTGATAAATAAATAATTATAAATCCTCGTAGACAATCGCATTTATTTAGTACGTAAGAAGTAAGGTAAGATTTGATCAAAGTAGGCCACTCTTCTTTTTCACCACGACTGGATTTCCATACAACATATCGGTCACCTCGTTGGCTAATGCGGTCCCATTAGATCAATGAAGGTCCTGCAAAATGTTTTTTTTTTTTTTAGCGACACGGAACTTAATTTATGCTCGATGGTAACAGGAAACAGGTTCGCGCATTTTTACATGGGACTTAAACATAACTGGGAATATCTTCATGATCTCTTCAGGAAAAATAGACCTTATTATTATGTTAGCAGTTACCAGCACGCGTAGCATGGTCACATGAAAAGAAACGAGTTATGTGTACAGTAGAAACGATTTTTGACTTCGGAAGAATTGACATAATGATAGACAGACAATGACTATCTGTCATTTTGACGATTCTTTCGTCGACATAACCCGTTTTTACAGTGGTCATGCTACGCGTGCAGCATCACATTCTGAATACCACTCCAGTTCCATGGTCCATTCCAATTCCATTAATTCACATGGACGTATTTAGCTGTTGTATTTACAGTTATGACAAGCTAAAACACTAAACAAAGACCCATCCATTATATTATTATTGAAACGTCAATATGTCAAACGTTTGACACGGGCGTTTGTTTACTGAATTATGACGTCAATACTCACTATAGACAATGTGTAAAGATAACCAGTAAACCAATTAGACTCTTTTGACCTGACACGGTAAAGCAAGCAGGTAAGTAAGGAAACATTTTTTTTTTAAGACATTTCCCTGCACTAGTTTATTTTCCTGTATCGTGGGTGCGTTTACAAACATCTAAACTCACATACATAATTAAACAGGCAGACCCTGAACAACAATATGTAGGACATACAAATATTTGTTCCGTGCGGGAATCGAATCCGCGACACGTAGTGCAGCAGTCAATCCCGCATTTAGCACCAGATACTCGACCCAAGCGGCTGTTCCTAGTCAGCCACGAGTTTTCCTAGTATTTCTTGTTGGAATACTGTATGTTAATAATGTCTACTCTGTTACAGATATTGCAATAACTAGTTAATAGTTTAAATGGAGCGAAAACTGATGTTGAACACTAAAATGAGGGAAATATTGAGTGTTGCCTGATATTTAATGGCGAGAAATTACTATTTAACAGCGGCAAAAAACACTTTTGCGGTAGTTCTGGGAATTTTTCAGTTCATACACTGAAAAGTTTCAAGAAAGACTATTATAGATTAATCGTTAATAAGTCAAAATATAGTAGTTTATCACTTCCCAAAACCTACGGGCAAAAAGGCGTGATGTTGTGCTATGTCACTATCAATCTGTTTTTGTTCTTGGGTAATTGCCCGCCACGGTTTATATGCGCTCCAAAAAAACAAAACAGCAACACATAAAAATCGGCTACGCCCCGTCTGGTTCTTTCCCATTTCGCCGACTAAACAAAATACCATTACAAAAGTGCCGTTTCGTAACTATTTTGATTTTCATACATTGAGTCTCGTTTCGTCAACTTTTGAGATGCGTGTATTCATTCCCGTTTGGTAAACTTTTTGTTTGGCAAGTAAAGTTAGGACTCAGGAGAACTACAAAAAAAATACCAATTAACATATATATGTCGGAGTCGGAGTCATTATTACGGATACAAGACTGACTATGGATCGAAAGCGCGCCAAAGGTCAAGCGACCAACTTACCAGTCTACCCACACCTAAGCGCGCTTACTACAGAGTCGTGATGTTTCGAGCTCCCAGCGAGGCGGACAGTCTGAGTCTGACCACCGCGGAGTCAAGACGTCCCGAAACTGTAACCCGATTCATGGTGCCTAGTGTTATTGTGTTGGATTGTAATTTCAAGTAATTTGTTAGTTCGATAAAAGCAGTGTACAGTGTGTGTATGTTTTCATTGCACGAAACCCACGTTCTGCCCACAAGATGAACAAGTCTAACGGAATGAAATCATCACACTGCGACATATATATATATATATGTATATATACATATATACAGTGGTGGTCATATAATTAAGAACGCTTATTTAAAGGGCAGATTTTTTCAAACTTACAAGTATAACTAATTGCATGTATTGTTTTGTATTTCTCTCGGTATCGCAAAACTTTTCCATATTAGCGGTACATTCGTTGATACACATGATTGGCTAAAAAATAAATAGATAAACTTTATACATTAGATCTGAACCTACTATTACTATTTACTGGCTGGTCACATAATTAAGAACGATGAATAGTTTTTTTTTAAATCAAATTTAAGTAGAGAACACTCTGTGGCTCTGTGGTTGTAGTTGACTATTCGTATAATTTTGTCCCCATTTAGTGCTGTGAAAGTGTTAAACGTGATTGCTTCATATGAAAACAATGGGGAAAAATAAAACTTGTGATAAATCTACAAGGGAAGTAATAATAAAACTTCGGGAGAAGAATTGGTCGTATAAAAAGATAGCCAATCATCTGCAATGCTCAAAAACGATGGTTTCCCACGTTGTGAAGCATTTTGCCACGTATCAAACGACTTCAAATGTACCGCGTGTACCTAAACAGAGAAAGTCATCTCGTCGAAATGATCGAAATATCGTTCGTTTGCAAAACAAAATCCTTTTAAAGGGACTAATGAGCTGAGAAAAGAATATTTTGGTGAAAACAATCCTTCAGCAATCTCGGCACGCACTATTCGAAGGCGTTTGGTGGAAGAAAAGCTGCACGGAAGGTTAGCAAGGAAGGTGGCCATGTTGAAACGGTGCCATAGGCAAGCCCGGCTTGCATTTGTAAGAACGTATGGAAACTGGACAGTTAGACAGTGGAAAAATGTTCTATTTTCTGATGAGACTAAAATAAACAGGGTATGTTCTGATGGAAAACGATATGTACGACGCCCTCCGAATAAAGCATTCGATCCTAAGTACACAAAAAAGACATTAAAGCTGGGCGGGGGAAATGTAAAAATTTGGGAGCGCTTCTCTGGACATGGTGTTGGACCTGTTAAGCTGATAGAAGGAAACTTGGATCAATTCCAATACAAAGATATACTGGAAGAAACAATGTTACCTTATGCTGAAGACGTGCTTCCGGTTATTTGGACATTCCAGCACGACAATGATCCAAAGCATACTGCACGCACCGTTAAGGAATTTCTCACATCGCAATCAGTTTCTGTCTTAGATTGGCCAGCTAACAGCCCAGATCTAAACCCAATAGAGCATCTTTGGTGCGAGGTCAAGAAAAAGGTTTCAAATCGACAGTGTGGCAATCTAAGAGAGCTGTATGACGTTTTCTTAGAAGAATGGAACTCTATCTCTCTTGTGAAATGTCAAAAATTTATAGAATCAATGCCTCGCCGGTGTAAAGCAGTAATTAAAAGCCGTGGACATGCTACTGACTATTAATTGTAGTTTAAAATGTATGAAATTGATTTTTTTCTTTACACACTTCACATTAATGTGAATTATTTAATCTTAGTTTCATTTAAAACAACTATTCAGCAATTTAATAGATCGTTCTTAATTATTTGTCCAGCTTCATTACTATTTGAATTTGTTACGATAGAGAATAAATACAATTTGTAAAAAAAAATGTGAGTGGTTTAATTCTATATTCCTAATCACGTTTGCTCTATTCATGTGGCTATTTCATAACATAACTAGTTAGTTCTAAGAAGGAACACATAACTACAAATGACATGATTTAGATAAAAAAGTCTGGAACTTAAAATCGTTCTTAATTTTATGACCACAACTGTATATATATGTATATATATATATATATAAGCTCTTATTTATTTACTTTTAACTTACGTATATACGCCAACAAGGTAGGTACAGAATATCAAAACATCTCGCTATGAGAATAAAAAAAACCGGCCAAGAGCGAGTTGGACTCGCGCACGAAGGGTTCTGTATCATTACTTATAAAAACGAAAAAAAAACATTTTTGTATGCTTAACCCCCCTTAAATATTTATTTTTTTCTGTTTTTATTATTTGTTGTTATAGCGCCAACAGAAAAACATAATCTGTAGAAATTTCAACTGGCTAACTATCACGGTTCATGAGATACAGCATGGTGACAGACGGACGGACGGACGGACGGACGGATGGACAGCGAAGTCTCAGTAATAGGGTCCCGTTTGACCCTTTGGGTACGGAACCCTAAAAACATTAAAATGACTTTGTAATACTTGAAGTAATAGTACGTAGTAGTAGTTACAAAAAAATAATAACAATGAAATAAAAACTCAGAAATTGTAACAGAACAGTCACCCAGAATTTATCATATTATGACAATAAGTAGGTCCTACCCTGATTTAGTGTGTGCAGACGGAACTGTCAGAATAAATACCACATTGAATTCATGCAAGCCTAGAACTTTTTAGGTATTCACTAAAATGACGATTTTAGCGGCACCATCATCGTATTCATGATTCTGCTCTCCTAGTACTTTCTGTTCAAATTCTTAATTGAGTTCTCTCGTAACAAACCTTAGTGTGCTAGAGAAAGTCAAAAAATAGCAACGTCAATAAAATGTAACCAGTTGGGGCGTACACATAAAATGTTTTCCACCCGTTGCTTTAGCGTAACCTGGTTGACTGTTGATAGAAATTTCACGGGCCCCACGATTTTATTTTTTTGTCAGATTTGCTCTAGTTTGATGAGGTGCGTGGTGATGATGACTGGTACCTAGTACCTACCGAATATTTTTTTTAGTTTTTAGAACATTAAATACGTTTAACTTAAAAAAAAATTTTTGCTTATTTTATTTTGGAGCCAAATTTTGGAGTGCCTGGGTGTAAGCCCCCGCCACACTATTCCGAATCATTTGCCTAGTCTTTCCCAATTACATATTTTAAGGTCAGTATTTGTCTAACAGGATAAATCCTAACACCAATACTTTCACGGAGCGACTGGCTATCTGACTTCCACAACCCAGTTAGTATTGGGTAATATGATACCCCTTCGTAAGACTGGTTGTCAGACTTTTGGGCCACTGAATATCCGTAACGACTCTCAAAGATTTACAAATGACAGCCGAGACCAACGGCTTAGCGTGGTTTCTGAGGCACTAAAGAATCTTGGTATGTGATGTGTGGTCACTCATCGACGGACACAGGTAAGCAGCGGCTGTTTTTATTAAGCCACGAGCTCACAAAAAAAATAAAAAAAGTACATTTTTCACTGAAAATAAGCATAAATTATGGCATGGTAATTTTTCCGCATTCCGTTCTGGATATGCGTCGACGCGGTGTGTATCGATAACCCAATTACATGGAGGTAGGTGGACTGGTATCTACTTATTCAATTATCCATTAATTATCGGTTCATCAGTATTTCCATTATGTTCTAGTGCAGGGGTGGCAGAGCTTTTAAAATTCGTGTCAAGTTTTATGAACTGTGAAATGTTTTAATCGGCATTAGCGCGTTGATGGGTTTATCTATATAAATAAAAGTAAATTTTAGTCCACTATGGGTTCACCATTGATCCGATTGTGATGAAACTTTGGTGGGTTCTTCTGTGTCCGCCTGCGAAGGTCCCAGGCCCAAAATATCTATATTTTTACGAATATGATATATATATATATATATATTTTGCCTTGCCTATTGCAAGGCATAGGTAGGTAGGTAGTAGGTACACCTAGTGTAATCTCATCATCTGCTTAGCTTTTTCCTAAACTATCTTGGGGTCGGCTTCCAGTCTAACCGGATGCAGCTGAGTACCAGTATTTTACATGAAGCTACTGCCTATTTGACCTCCACAACCCAGTAACTGGGTAATACGATACCCCTTGGTAAGACTGGATGTCAGACTTTTAGCTTCTGACTACTCGCAACGACGGTCAAAGATCTACAAATGACAGCCGGGACCAACGGCATAACGTGCTTCCGAGGCACGGAGGCAACTCGATATGTAATTATGGTCACCTATCCACAGACCAACCTCGGCAAGCAAGATCGACCTGGGCAGCTGTTATTATTTAGCCACGAGCTCCTCACAGCTAGTGAAATCTATACTACTAATAATAAAGCTGAAGAGTTTGTTTGTTTGCTTAAATGCACTAATCTCAGGAACTCCAGGTCCGATTTGAAAAATTCTTACAGTGTTTGATAGCCCATTTATCGAGAAAGGCTATAAGGCTTTATATAATTACGCTACAACCAAAAAGAGCGGAGCAGCAAAGAAAAATGTTGCGAAAACGGGCTAGCAAAAGCTGGTTAGAAAAACTAGCTAACTTTTTTGTCATAAAGAAATAAGTGTAAAGTGACTGCCTGGGCCCAAAAATTTGATTCATCTGGTAGGGCCTAGAAGTCTGGCCATGTGGTATTAAGGATGAGGAAGACATAACTAACGAGAAAGGAAAAACATGACAGCGGGAAAAAATGGTACCATTAAAGGTACGGTCACAACGAAACGGACAAATTCTGGTCGCAGCTTCGGGCACTAGACACCGACAGGGACATGCTTTAGTATATATTTGTCTGCATGTGTGTGTGTCTTTGACAGTCGTTACAGGTAGTCAGTGGCCCGAAACTCTGACAACTAATCTTACCAAGCGGTTTCGTATTACCCAGTACTAACTGGGTTGTGAAGGTCAGATAGGCAGTCGCTCCATGTAATCAGCTGCATTCGAAAAGACTGGAAGCCGACCCCAATAAATTTGGGAAAAGGCTAGGCAGATAATGATGTGCAGCGTTGGTCGTACCTGTTTGATTGATGCAGTTTAGATTGCAGCCTATCCACGAGGAGCGCTAATTATAGCCTTCTGTTCAGCCAACCCTATCGTCGTATTTATAACAGCCAGTATATTTATTTTTACTCTGTTTGGCGTTGAATGATTTATCGACTTTATTTAGGTTAATTGTGATAATGTTAATAGATAACTTGAACACTTTTATCAAGTACACACTTGTGTTCAAGTTAAATATTATGTTTAGGCTTCACTCGATTTTTTGTTGGGAACCACAGTTTTGGGGAAGTGTAGTGTGAGAAGAGAAGAGAAAGAGAAAAAGAAGTGTGTAGTGTGGAAGTGTACAGTGAGAGCAGTGGTGGCCCAGTGGTGGCAGTCCCGACTTAAGATCAGTAAGCCGTGAGTTCCCAGGCAGGCGCATTACTTTGTGTAATTTATTTCATCACACATATGTGTGTTATTACACATAAATAAACAAAATCACCGCTGCTCTCAAAACGGTGAAGGAAAACATCGTGAAGAAACCGGCATGTCCTAGAAATTAAAATTCGAACACATGTGACATCTACCAACACGCACTGGACCCGCTTGTGGTGGTGGATTACAGCCCACTCCCTCTCATAGAGAGGAAGCTTGAGTCCCAGCAGTGGGAACATTATAGGCTGATGATAATGATGATCAATAATATCTGTCGTGGCTTGTAAGGCAAAATGTAGTTATTGTCTTCCTTTCCTTGTCCCATATTACTTAGAGTCAGCGCGACTCATTTTGTTCTTCCATTCTCCTTTATCAACCACCACGCTATTACACGCATTTACACCTTTTTCTTGGAAATAATTCCTCATACAATCCATCCATTGTTTCCTTAGACTTCCTCATTGTTGGTTGATAAAAAATGTAGCATAAAACGGAACTTACACACTCTCCCTCGGGTTGGTGATGACAGCGACCCTCATGGCTTCCTTGATGGTCATCAGGAATTTTTCGCTGACTGGTCCATAGGGCCAGTAGAAGAAGTACAGTATCATATTGTGGATCAGGTTGTTTTCTGTCAACTGGAAGTAAAATTATGTATTATAAGAAACGCTGTCTGTCAGGTATGTTAGCTGAAATACAGTGATACAGTCTGAGCTAACAATTTTAGCAGGTAATGGGTATCTTGGTATCAGTCTTACCAAGGGGTATCGTATTCCCCAGTACTAGCTGGGTTGTGGAGCTCAGATAGGCTGTTGCTGATGATGCCCATCATCTGATGATGATAGGTATCTTGGTGCCAGAAGACGTATGGTATTGCTTTTCTTGGACCTTCTGAAAGACTATTTCTAATTACCTACTCTACTATTTCTATTTCAAATCGGGTTGTAAGAGTGATCCTTCTAATTATAGACCGATATCTGTGCTTCCAGCACTGAGTAAAATCTATGAAAAAATCATGCTGGACCAGATGTTGATAGGTATCTTGGTGCCAGAAGACGTATGGTATTGCTTTTCTTGGACCTTCTGAAAGACTATTTCTAATTACCTACTCTACTATTTCTATTTCAAATCGGGTTGTAAGAGTGATCCTTCTAATTATAGACCGATATCTGTGCTTCCAGCACTGAGTAAAATCTATGAAAAAATCATGCTGGACCAGATGTTGTCTCACTTCAACTCTAATGGGATACTGCATAGTCAGCAGTTTGGTTTCACGAAGGGTAGGTCGACAACGGACGCGGGAGTAAAACTCATCAATCACATTCTGGAATCCTGGGAGAAGTCCCAGGACGCTATTGGCATTTTTTGTGATCTCTCAAAAGCGTTCGACTGCGTCGACCACAACACGCTGATCTGTAAATTACATCACTACGGAATTCGTGGACAAGCTGCTGATATTGTTCTTTCCTATTTATCAAACAGGCAGCAAAAAGTAAATGTGAATGGGGCGACATCCTCTGGGTCTATAGTCAGGATGGGTGTGCCCCAAGGTTCAATTCTTGGTCCTTTCCTATTTCTTGTTTATATTAATGATCTCCCATATATGATGGCCAAATTATCGGATATAATTCTGTTTGCTGACGACACTTCGCTAATTTTTAAAATTCATAGGAAAGATAAGGATGTCAAACATGTCAACGAAAGTCTAACTGTTCTCTCGAAATGGTTCGCAGCTAACAATCTTTTACTGAATACGAACAAAACTAAATGTCTAAAGTTCTCTTTACCAAATGTAACTCAACGTGACCTTAATTTAAATCTTGACGGCAAAAAACTTGATGTTATCGCGGAAACTGTATTCTTAGGAATTACTATCGATTCAAAACTGCAGTGGGGCGCGCACATTGGAACTCTTTCGGGGAGGTTAAGCTCAGCCGCCTATGCAGTTAGGAAAATAAGGCAGTTGACTGATGTAGCCACAGCTAGGTTAGTATACTACGCGTATTTCCACAGTATTATGTCTTATGGAATTCTGCTGTGGGGATCAGCAGCAGACGTTGATTCAATTTTTATATTGCAAAAGAGGGCAGTTCGCGCGATCTATAAAATGGGTCCTCGCGAGTCCCTTAGAGAAAAATTTAAAGAGATCGATATACTGACTCTGCCTTCACTTTATATCTTAGAATGTATTTTATACGTCCGCAAAAACCGAGGGCTTTTCAAAATTAGAAGCGACTTCCATAATATAAACACACGCAGTAAACACGAAATTGTAATACCCAAATTTAGATTAACAAAAACTAGCAAGTCATTTCTTATAAACAGTATACGCTTTTATAATAAGTTTCCAAAGTCAGTTATTGAACTGACCGATACAAAGTTCAAAAATTGCATCAAACGTGTCCTTATTAAAAAAGCATATTACAAAATTAAGGACTATGTTGAAGATAAAGAAGTTTGGCTGTAGTTCCCTCTGCTCATGCGGCTTCCCTGGTAGCTCAAAAACGACACAAATATGTGGATGTCTCTAACTATTCCGAATTTTATTTATTCTATTCATTTTTTTCAGATGTTTTACAATAGTTTTCAAATCATTGCACCGTTTATTCATTGTGCAGAATAGTTACAGTACTGATGACTACATTTGTGTCAATTGTTTATTTAATTGTTCTTAGTTTTATTTTTACTTTTGTATAGATTCTTTTTCATTCATATTTTTTTGTGAATGTGTGGACATTGTAGGCTTTGTAATATTTTTTTTTTTTTTTTTTTCAGTTTCATCTTTTTCTACCTTTTGTAGTAAGCGATGACTTATTGTCGGGCCTACGCTGTCCTCTCATACTTAAGTACTAGCGCTGTAACATCCAAATATTGTAGAACCAAATGATTTTAAAAGAGTAACCATGGAGTTTCTTGCCGGTTCTTCTCCATAGGAAACGACCAACCCGAACCGTGCCTCTTCTGTTGACGTTTTATAAGTGCCCATGTAGGCCTATGTAAAATAAAAAAAATTGATTTTTTTTATTTTGACTACTAAAATAGACGAGGAATATCGAAACGAAATAAATAAATACACAATCACAGACAATCACCACACACCACTATAACATACTCACACAGCACACACCCACTTTCAACTCCTCAGGCACACTCCCACACACTCACCCACGGCCACGCTGTATTTTTAAGCTATGTATAGATGTTAAATTGTAAATCCTTAATTGTCTGTAGGATAAGTTAAAATAGTTAAGGATAAAATTGTAAAGAGCTGGGGATTTTGTGATAAAATAAATAAATAAATCACACGATACGATTGGTAATTCAACATTAAACTGAATAAGAGTCTTAAGACGCTGTACCTCGTCAAAACAGGCAACTTTGAACAGTTTTTTAGCCAAATGTATACATTTTAGAGCAACAAAAAAAATATATGTTACTCTTGACCATATTTATGAGGGAACCTTCGGGCCCAAAACACGTTTTTGGAAAAAAATCCCGATAAAAAAAAATCGAGAAGTTCTGATTTTCAAGCAAGTGTAACTGTATTACTGCTCAACTAATCTTGACTAAATTCATAACAGTGATGTAATATAAAATAATAAAGGGAACTGTCGCTTTTCTTTTTCGTTTTATTTACTATATTTGTAAGGATTCATGTTTTTGATGATAATTATTCGAACAAGTCGAACGTCACATCACGCCATTCGCGGCGTCTTGTCGCATCTCTTTTATTTCTACGCAGAGTGACAGTGACCGCTGAGGCGCGCTGCTAGATGGACGTATGTCACTTTTTTCCGCTCGCCGCTCAAATTTTTTCAATTAAATTTCGATCTGTTTGTTGTTGAAAGCTGTTTATTATATTTTATTTTATGATTAGTTTTTCGTTCGAGTAAATTTTTGTTCGATTTTAGTCATAAAATGTGTAAATAAAAACTCAGTGATCATCAGTGGCGAAGAGTCAAAATTGTGGGTGGGGAACCTCAGTGGCGAAGAGTCAAAGTTCTGCAAAGGGAATCCGAAAAATTAAATAATTTAATTTTGTTTATTCGTCATTCTCGTTTTCAGCGATCCCGAAAACCAAGAAAATGACCCCCATGACGAAAAAACTGAAAATTTCATCAGCGACATCTTGAAGTTTTTTTTTTACCAAATCTTCGTTATCAGCGACCCTTAAAACTACAAAAATGACACCAATGATAAAAATATCGAAAAATTTCGTAAGCGCCAACTTCATCTATTTTGTAAATTGTCAAGAATAAAATGTAGAGGAACCATAAACAAAATAAAAGTGATTTATCTTATGTAAATAAGTCAACTAAAAAGCGCGAGTGATACCATATATGAAAACGTCTTATGTTAGAAGACAACATTTTGAAGAATTGTGTCGTGTAGAATTTATATATTTAGATTTTGCTAAAATCATCAAAAGAAATAAAATTTATTTAGACTTAGATTGTTTTAATTTAGTGTATTCTTACTGTTCGTCCACCTCTTCATGCATATCTCCATCCGCCCCGTCCGTATGTCCACCCTTTCATTCGTCTATCCACGCACCCGTCTGTACAGTAACCTAGCAGAAGGGGGGGGGGGAGAGGGCAGAGGAGGTCCTCACAACTTCAAGAACAAAATACAAACATTAAGAAAAAGACAGCTGTGCTAGCTACATGCTAGCACAGCTGTCTTTTTCGGGGATTCCCTCACAAACACTAGCTCAGCTCTATGTATAATTCGGAAAAACTTTTAGTTATATCAAGACTGCGAAGACACATAAAAGCCATTAATGATACAGTTTCTGAGTGGCTATCTTTAGACCTTTTAAAGTTTATTGTAGATAGGGTGATAGTCTGAGCTAAGTCACCCAGTGCTAGGCAAGACCACAGGGGACCCTGTGGTTTTGCCTAGCCTTAAACCCTCTTAGCATGCTACTGAGGGGTTCAGGTCTGGGCTTTTGGTTGAGGAGAGGTGGTCATACCTTGCCTTCCAACCATGTAAATGATTGATATGAAACTCTTTGCCCCCAACAATTTGCAACTGATGAAGCTACTGATGGTTACAGAAACTTGTTGACAAATGCGCAGTCATGCATGTGAAGCGAGATTATGGAATCCATGGGATTCCAGAATCTCCGATCCGATTCCTCTTCTCAACAGAAACCTACAAGTATTTGGGAATGTCAGAAGCATTAGGCATCAATACTGCTGACATGAAACAATCGTTGAGGGAACGCTCCTTTGGCCGCCTGAATAAGATGCTAAGCAGTCTTTTGTCAGGCGGAAACAAGTTTCGTGATAGGAAGGTCCGCGTACTGCTAACTGGCTTAGAAACCTCGACCAACATCTGAGGAGTCTTTCGTTTCGCAGCTGGATCAAGGGCTTGATTCAGAAAGCAGTAATTCTGGACAAGGCGCGGATTGTTAGGAGGTTCCTCTTTGAAAAACCCTGACCATTGGTAGTTCGGGCACGGTTCCCGATGCCGTATGCTACTATTTTTAAATGTTTTTATTTATAAATATGTATTTTCTTACATACTGTTACAAGCTGGGTATAGGATAAATTATCACACTACCAATTAAACACTAAAAATCTTTATTTAACACTAAACAACACTTAAACTCAATCACAAATACACAACTGATCACTAATCACTTATATATCGCATTAGTAGTTCACTTAGATCACTTCGTTCCGTAGCCAAAATCAGACTAACTCACTCGCGAGAAATCGCTATGCCCCCGTAGAGGGGCGAGGCTGGCGGGATGTGGGTTCTACCCTTGCCCCGCGGTATCATCACATGTGCCTGTATAGGCTCGGAGGGGGCGAGCGCGTGTAAAGTGCCACTCGCCAGTGTGTAATTGTCATTTTGTCCGGTAGGAGTCGCCAGCGGCGCTGGGCGCTGCTCGCTTAGCTACGGTGAAACGTTACCGTAGCGAGCGCCGTTTTCTTTGCGCCACCTCGGCGGTCTGTCACCGCCAGGTGAGACCTCCGGTTGCCCGGAGGAGGCCCAGCGGATGACGACCTGCGACGGAGGTGATTTTGTTGGCGCATCCTACCGCTAAGGATGCTGGCCCCCGTCTGCAGACGCTCTCAGAGCTAGCCGATCGCGGTCCAGACTAGGGGCCATAGTGTTTGAATTTGAGCGGCAATGTACTGTGTAACGCCGCCCATGTAAGCGAACGAATAGCTGGCCTGCGCCGCTCTTTCGTCGCGTGAGTTAGAATGCATGACTAACTCACTTCCGCACCCGTCGCCTATTTATATGAGCGACTCATGTTCGAGAAACTTCCACAACTTCCGTGAATCTCTAGGTAGTTCCTTAGGGGAAACCCATCCTTCGAGAAAGTTCTACAACCTTCTTGAACCTTCCAGATAGCTTTATAGTGGAACCAATCCTTCTAGAAAGTTCTAGAAAGGTCCAGAACTTTCTCAAAGTTTCTAGACATTTCCATTGTGGAACATTCTAGGATTATTCTCGAATCTTCTAGACATACTGGATCATTCTAGACTCGAACGTAATCCTAGAATGTTCTCGTAAAGCAGGCAACGTAACACTGCCCCTCCTTAGACATGCTCGTCCCAAGCATCGTTAGTCCCGTAGTATCGCGCTAATCGATCTACATGTACGATCTTAGGCGCACCTCGTGGACCCTTCTGTATTCGGTAGGTGACATCGTTGACCCTGGACAATCCTGGTCACGACTCGGTATGGTCCATCCCATTTTGCTTGCAATTTCGGAGACTTCCCTTTGCTACGCACTGGGTTATGCAATCACACCACTGAATTCTCGTCGAAACCTCTCCTGTTCATCTTCTGGTCATAACGGGTCTTCATCTTCTCAGACATCTGTTGGCCGGATTGTCTGATATGCTCATAGACATCGTTCAACTTGTTACGCAAGTCATTTGCATGATCTGTAACATTGCGTGGTGCATCAGGGGCAGTTCCAGTGATTGAATCTGCGGGCAACCGTAATTCCCTTCCTAAGTTCGCGAAAGCTGGTGTCACAGTCGTACTTTCGTGGACTGCACTACGGTAGGACAGAAGAAACGGCTGTATGTGCTTGTCCCAATCCTTTTGCCTGCTTGCTACGACTTTTGCCAGATTTCTCTACAACGTTTGGTTAAAGCGTCCCACCATTCCATCAGATTGTGGGTGGTCAGAAGTGGTTCTTGTTTAGTGGGTACCCATCATTCGGCAAGTCTCCTGAAATACTTGTGATTCAAAATTCCTTCCTTGATCACTGTGAATTTCTAAGGGTACTCCAAACTTCCTGAACCAATTTATCTGCGACAGTTGTAGCTTCTTGGTTAGGAATGGCGAACACTTCTGGCCACTTTGTGAAATAATCCATGAAAACCATTAAGTACTTGTTCCCACTTTCACTCTCTGAGAATGGCTCACCATTCCCAGGAGGCTCCAACTTTGTACACTTTTAATGCACCTCTGCTGCGTGTTTGGGGTCTTTTCACAGCCGCACAAGTGATACATTTACGACAACAGTCCTCCACATCTTCTCGACAGTGGATCCAGTAAAATCGCTCTCGGATCTTCATTAGAGTCCTTTTTACCCCCATATGTCCTCCTGAACATACATCATGGTAGAGCCGTAGAACATCCTGTACTTTGGCTTTAGGGACAACTATTTGTAGATGACACCTGTCCCCTCGAGCGTTTTCCCATTTACGGCACAAGACTCTATCCTGGATAACCAAGCTGTTCCATTGGGCCCAATAACTCTTCGTTATGGAACTCATCGCTGCCACATCACTCCACTTGGGTTTAGGAGCACCAGCTTTGATCTACTCGAAGATCGGTTTGAACTCTGAGTCATTTTGCTGAGCCTGCTGTAGGGTTTCCTTCCATTCATCACTGAGATTCGTTCTAAGCACCCTCACGGTTGCTACCTCCTTAGTCTCTTGCCTGGCACAGTGCTTAAAATCTTCAGGACAAGGTCTTCTTGACAAGGCGTCTGCGTTACCGTGAGTTCTCCCAGTGCGATGTTCAGTTATGCAGTCGAACTCTTGCAGTATTTCAATCCACCAACATCACAATCCATGTCGCCACTTGTCCCTCCGGATTTTTGAACTGTAATAGCCACTTCAATGCAGCATGGTCAGTTCGCAGCTGGAACTTTCGTCCCAGCAAATACACTCTTTTGCAAAAAAAAACGGGCACCTAAGGAAATTACGTTCTAAGGACGATTTGAGTTATCATCGTTCTCTTGCCATGAAATTTAATTATTTGACGAACTCTGTATACTTATAATCGTGTAAATTAATACGCGTGAAGTGAAATTCGGCAATATTTTTTTTAAAAGTCGATCAATTCTTTAAAACCGATGTACACGGCCAAACAATAAGAAGTGGTCGGCATAAAGACAAGAAGATTTTTTTACTTTTTTTGATTAAATCAAGTTACAAATGTAAAAACCTAATAGCGAGTGTGACCCCTCTTGCCAAAATCACAACTTGAATCCTTCTGGGTATGCTTTCCACGATGTTTTTAATAACGTTTTGAGGAATACGTTCCCACTCTTCTGCAATGACTTCTTGCATGTACGCTTCCACGTCACCAGAACGGTGTGGGCGAGCATTGTCGTCCATAAAAATGGAATCTTCCCCAAGTACAGTCAATGCAGGTTGTGCATATGGAATTAGAAATTCCATTATGCACCGGTGTGCTTTTAATGTTCCATTTTCTATGAAAACTAACTCCGTACGCTGCGTCGAATTAATTGTTGCCCAAAACAAAACGGAGCTTCAGCCATAAGGAGTGATTTCTTCGAAACACACTTCCGCATAGCGTTCCCGTGGTCTTCGTAGCACTCGTCGGCGTCGGTCCTCTCCGCACAAAGAGATTCTAGCTTCATCAGAAAACAATACTTTATTCCAGTCCTCCAGAGTCCATGAAGCACAGTTTCCAGTAAACTAAAGTCGAGCAACACGGTGCTTACGGAGTAAATTAGGACCCCGCGCCGGGCGGTAACTCCTGATATTGGCAGCCAAAGCCTCCTCCTGAACGTCCACAAGCTAACTTCTACTCCTCTTCTTCAAGGCTCTTCTTCAAGGCTCTTCTTCAGGTCCACACTTGATGCTTTACGATTCCGCAACGCCTGACTTACCAAAAAGCGGTCTCTTGGTTCTGTGCATCGTTTTCTTCCCGAACCAGATCTTCTTTTGACCGAAGCGGTCTCTTGATACCGTTGCCAAGTCCTCTGGACAGTTGAACGACTCACATTTAGCCGCTGAGACACGTAAGTTTGCGAACGACCTTCTTCAAGTAGGGCTATAATTTTACCGGCACTTATAGCTTTTAACTCATATCAAAAACTGGTATTTAATGTAAAAAGAAAAATTAAATTGTTTAATTTGCAGAAAATTTCCAAAGTAATCAGTAAAAATATCGTTTCAGCATTTAGCGCCATTAGTAAAGCAATTTTACAATAATCAATATTTTTCTTTTGCTCATTTCAAAATTTAAATTTCGAACGTAAAGAATCATGCCAGGATGCTTCAAATGACATGCCAATACATTGTCAAATGAATAAAACCTCTTTCTTGTTCTTCTTCATTGAAATAGAGAAAAAAATGTATGGTGCCCGTTTTTTTTTTTTGCAAAAGAGTTTATTTACTGAAATGCTGCAATGTTTTTACAACAGCAGTAGCCCGTCGAGTAACGCAATGATTTCTTTCCGGTTTGGTTTGTTTAAAAATAGGTGTTTTGCACAGACGTTTCTATAATTCCTGAAATGCGACGTCGCAGCTCTTGTCCCAACAGAATTGTCACTCAGTGAGTTTGTGTAGAGGTTTCGCAATGTCAGCAAAATTCTTTGCGAACCGTCGATAGTAGGAGCAAAAACCCAAAAATACTCTGACCTGTGTCCAGTCTTTCGGAACTTGCCAATTCTTGACGGTGACTACTTTCCGTCTGTCTCTTTCCTGTGATTATTCTTTCAACTCCTCGTATGTGAGGCGCACGGTCTTATCCACTGAGCTAGCATTGAACTAATATCGAACCGCTACAAGTAATTTCTTTATCCTGAGCCTAATTCAATATATTTATTTATATAAATATTACTTTAAATATATTTTTATATTTTATACTTATATCTTATATATAAAATTCTCGTGTCACAGTGCTAGTTACCATACTCCTCCGAAACGGCTGAACCGATTTGTATGAAATTGTGTGCAAGGGTAAGTCTGAGAATCGTCCAAAATCTATTTTATTTATACACATAAAAAATGTCCACGCGAACGAAGTCGCGCGCAGTTAGTTATCTATACTTCTATACTAATATTATAAATGCGAAAGTCACTCTGTTTGTTTGTATGTTTGTTTGTTTGTTACGTTTTCATGACTAGACGGCTGATCGGATCTTAATGAAATTTGGCAAGAAGATAGATTTTAACCTGAGGAAGGACATAGGCTATACATAATCACGCTACAACCAATAGGAGCGGAGCAGCAATGTAAAATGTTGCGAAAACGGGGAAAATGTGACGCAGACGAAGTTGCGCGGGACAGCTAGTTATATTATTAACCCATTTACGCCCGCCGTCCTCAATTAGGTACACCTTCAAATCTACCCTCAACTTTTTTTATTAACATGACAAGTTTATTTTATTTACGTTATTGTGTAGGGTATTAGTGTGTCTTACGTTTTATATCAAATGTTGTTGATAATTTCATTCTTAGGAGGTATTTTAGCGCCAGGGAAAAACTAAATTACACGGTTGCAGGAACTACCAAATGTAAGTAGCTATTTTTTATGTGTTTACGTAAATAAATCACAAGTTTTTTACATAGCCTTTATGTACACATTGTTAACTTTATAATAAAAATTATATATTATGGAATATGAAGTTTTCTGAGTCTTGAACTACATTTTTATATTGATGTCCCCAATTGGGGACAATGGGCACATAAGTGGTAAAATATTCCCTTTTTGCAGCATTCTTTTAGACACAAAACCATGTCAAGACGTATTTTTGCAGTAAGCGACAAGTACCATGGAGTCCAGGAAGCCGTTCATGATATTTTGTTTGAGATGAGGACTCAGATGCTGAATTTGACCCTGTAGCCCTTCCTTTATAACCAAGTCTCCTCACTGATGAAAAAGAAGGTGATAGTGATAATATTGTTACCAATGTTCTGCCAAGAGATATCTGATGATGAAGAGCTTTGGTTGTCATCCATCCAAGCAATTCATTCGAGGCAAGCCAGTATGCTTTGGATACAAAATTTGGATGCTTGCTAGTGCTGACGGCTATAGTAACACCTTTACAGTGGCAAATCGCAGGTTGCCTGCAATGAGCCGTTAGGTACAAGAGGTAAGAATCTGTTGAATCAGCTCAATACTAATCCTAAAGACCAATTGTGTTCTGCGATAACTTTTTCACTAGCTATTGTTACGGGGTTTATGGAAATCTGGCTACCGCACCACAAGCACGGTGCGCGAGGGAAGAACTGAAAGAAGATGATGAGATGATGAACGTGAAGAAGATGAAAAAGAAAACCGTGCTGAATTTGATTACCGGTTCAACACGGTCAATCAAATATTGTTTGTTCGCTGGCTGGACAATAGGAACTAATTATGATAGATAATCTGCTGTTGGGCAAAGTGAAGTATTGGAGTACGTCTGAGAAGAAGAAAATTGCTGTAAATATTCCGCAAGTATTTATCAAGTATATGGGCGGAGTTGATCAAGCCGACCAGTCGATTTCGTTGTAAGTATCGTACTTCTGTACGTGGCAAAAAGTGGTATTATTTACGTACATGTTTGATTCATCAATTAGCAATTCCTGGCGTCTACATTATGCTTTGTAAAGATATCAAATTCGACCAGCAAGATTCGACGTAGCATTGCTTGTGATTACTTGTGGATAATCATTGACCTTCTCGCTCAACAGCATCACCAGGGACAGTTTGCAATTTGAAAACTTAGGTCACTTTCCACAGAAGTTGTCATAGCAACTGCGATGCACTGTTTGCCATAGAAAGGCTCGCTAGCAGTGCAACAAATGCGTAAAAACACTATGCATCGAGAAACCTTGTTTCGAAAAATTTCATACGAATGAGCCCATTGTCCCCATTTGAGCACGGCATGTTTTTTTCCTAATTAAATAAAAAAAACTACGTTTTCTTTTGTTTTATTTTCAAACTCCCTATTCTCCATCAAATAATACAAGTTATTTCATTTTCTTGCAGCTACTTTATATTTGGGCGTAAATGGGTTAATGCGAAAGTTATTATATTAAAAATTTGTTTGTTACCTCTTCACGCCTAAACCAATGAAGTGATCATCCTCAAATTCTGCATGTACGTTGTAAGGTGTACACAAACGGCCATAGGATACCTTTCATTCCGACAAAAAGTACTGATCCGAAGGAAAACAACAATAACTTTCTTATCACAATAGATGGCGCCACGTGCTATTGTCAAATTCTAAATATAATCGAACAATAAATTTTAAATTTACTTCTTTATTAAAAAAATAAAACTGCACGCGTAGCAAGACCACTGTAGAAACGAGTTTTGTCTACGGAATAATCGACATAATGACAGATAGACAATGTCAATGTGGCACTTTGTCAATTTTTCCGTCGACATTGCCCGTTTCTACGGCCGTCATGCTACGCGTGCAGTTTTTGGAGCATAGTCTGTAGTTCCAGGGCTGTGTGGGCAAAAAGGACCATGTCGTCGGCAAGTCGGAGATTCGTCAACCTCTTACTGCCGACTTTAATGCCCTTGGTTGTCCATGAGGTTGCTTTGAATTATTTATTATTCGTTTGACGCATCTATTCGATAACATTTTCTATAAAATAACAATCCAAACAACCAAACAATCCAAAATAACAATCGGTTGATTGTTGTTATAATTTATTAGGAAAAAATAAGAAAACAAAAATATAAACATATTTAAAAAAAAATGCGATATTGTAATGTAGGTACATACATTATATTAAAAAAAAAAGATAAAAAAGAATTGCGTGTATTGAGGTTCGAACCTAGAGATCACCGCGGAAGCAATGTCCGAAGTAGGCTAGCGGCGCGCTGGGCTATTCGTACTTTTATAATGAGTTTCGAAATTAAGCTTCTATACATTTATTGACGTCGCACATCGACGTGATTCAAGCGGGGCACCCCGCAGTAGGCGGGACTAAAGGGACTACTCGACACCCCTCTTCATCTGCTTCACCCCCTCAAAAGCATGAAAGTTGCCTAGAAGAGCGCCTTAAACCATGATTTTTCTAAAACCGTGAAATTTTGCACAAGAGTTCTTTACATTTATATAACAAAGGTAAAAACTACGGATGGATATCTGGAAATTCGTGCACTAAAAGTGCAAATTGTAGGAAAGTTCTTAATTTTTCATAGGGCATACGTATTGTTCTTTTGTAAAATTTAAGCAAACTGATATGATCAGGTATTCCCAACCGCTAACCCAGCTACATGGGATTAAAGACCAAGTGAATTAATCATAACATTACACCTGAAGAGTAAGAGGTATACCTAATAGTACATCCACATTTCGCCAGTAATGTGTAAGTCCCATGTCAAAGGGAGCAACCCTATTGCCATCCACCACAGGGCACATATTTATTTTTTATTTGTTTATTGGCCTATCTACAATTGTTACACAGTTTATCCTAATGATACAAGAAATATGTTACAAGTATAGTGTACAATATAATGCGAGAGACACAGCATCATCATCATCACCATCATTTCAGCCCGAAAGACGTCCACTGCTGGACATGGGCCTCTCCCAAGAAGGGGGGTTTTGCCATAATCGCCACGCTTGGCAGGCGGGTTGGCGATCGCAGTACGGTTGTTACGAAAGCACAGAGAACGCTGCTGCCCATTCTCTGGCAAATCCCTTAGTCGCCTCTTACGACACCCACGGGAAGATATGGGATGATGCTATTCTTTACGTCCGACACCACACAGACGCGACACCACACAGACGCGACACCACACAGACGGACACAGCATGCAAAAAAAACAAAATTATAAGAACAACAATAAAATTAGAAGTACAGAAAGAACACTTTTAACAACAGTGAGTAGCTTTATATACACAGTAAATACAAGGATTCTGTAAGGGGTCGGACGTAAAGAATAGCACCATCCCATATCTTCCCATGGGTGTCGTAAGAGTCGACTAAGGGACTTGCCAGAAAATGGGCAGCAGCGTTCTCTGTGCTTTTGTAATAACCGTACTGCGATCGCCATCCCACCTGCCAAGCGTGGCGATTATGGCAAAACCCTCCTTATGTCAATGTGGCGTTGGGGGAGGCCTATGTCAAGCAGTGGACGTCTTTCGGCTGAAATGATGATGATGATGAAATACAAGGATGACAAATCCAGACTCCGTGACTGCTACTTAGAAATTCCTGATGGAAAAACCCATTAACATTTTGCCTGACCCTAGAATCGAACCCAGGACCAGGATCATCGCTCCGCCCAGAGCGGAAGAAGTCATTTGATGATTTCCCATCCTAAAAAAAAAAAAAAAAAAGGACCAGGATCATCGGCTCTGCAGTTGCACTTGCGACCACTAGACCAGACCAGCGGCAAATAAATTAATATTCAGAATAAATAAAGTTTGCGATGTAAATTAAAATTGTGTGTTGAATGGCTATACAGTTTCGTGCATTGCATGCTTTTAATAACGTTTTATACCATTAATAAAATGGAATAGATATAAATTAAGTGATTTATAAATGCAATCAACGCCATCTTTTTAATTAATGAAAATTGTGGAAACATTAATTATGAAGTCAGTTCCGATATTTATGTTCAATTCGATGCGATATTTATTATTTATCTGATATACAGGAAAATACAATTTAAATATGACAGGTTTCTAAAGCATTTATCACACGACACCGCTTGTGCGCGCGGTTGTGTTGTGAAGGAGATCTCACTTCGCATTAGCTTGTCTGAAATCCGTTGATGCGTCACCGCCCAACCGCGCGGATGAGCTGCGCTCACCGCCTGTCCGCGCAGTGCAACGCCTGTACAATAAAATACCTCGTCGCATCTTCCGACCTCCGACCGCGTGGACGTGCGGTTTCGTATGAGAATCGCTATAGATGGGCTCCTCATATTGGGCTTGAAATATTGATAAAGGATCTTTGAACACGCGTGCTAATGACGAAATTATTAATGAAGAAATTATTTTAGTTGCAATACAGTTGTTGGTGGATTCCGTAACCACCAAATGTAGATGATGCCTCAAAATCAGAGTCCATATAATTTCCATGCCGATGTGTTTGTTCGGACCATTCTGATAGAGCCTAAAAACGTAATCCTACTAATATTATAAATGCGAAAGTTACTGCAATGCAAAAACTGCAATGCAGAAATGCAAAAACTACTGAATGGATCTGTATGAAATTTGGCACAGGGATAGACAAAAGTCTACTGGAATATCACATGGAATACTTTTATTTCGTCAGTACGAGCCCGTGAGACAATTTTCGAACAAAACACGAACGAAGCTGAGGGCATAAGATATAGCTTGACATAATTGTTAAAGGTTCGTAAATAAAGTATTAAAATTGGACTTACCTCGAACAGAATATTCTCGCATTCATACGGCTCACAGAGAATGAGGCTGGTTCTTTGATCTGACACATCCAAAGCCTTTTTAAGAAACTTGTAATACTGGAACAAATATAACAAGGGCAATATAACCTAAACGCGAATAACATCCGTGGTGTTACTTACAGAGAGTTCAAAATGGTAATAGATATGTAGTAAATTAGTAATAGGTACTCAGAGGTATATTTCAGACGTGATATTTGTCTTGTTCTGATAAAATAAAATAAAATTTTTATTCCATTACATCCCACGTGTTTTCTCCAAAGGGATTTATGGCTATGGTTCCTGTTTCAATTTTTAGCTAGTTACGGTTAAGTCCTTAAATAAATAAATTAAATCAGTTCCTGATGTATGTATATGATGTATGTATGGAATTTGTACTGTATGGTGTCGGACGTAAAGAATAGACTAAGGGACTTGCCAGAGAATGGGCAGCAGCGTTCTTTGTGTTTTTGTAACAACCGTACTGCGATCGCCAACCCGCCTGCCAAGCGTGGCGATTATGGCAAAACCCCCCAAAATGTCAATGTGGCGACGCTTGGGGGAGGCCTATGTCCAGCAGTGGACGTCTTTTGGGCTGAAATGATGATGATGAAATGAATTCCTGATGGAAAAAAAACAAATAACACACTGCCCGACCCAGGAATCGCATCCAGGACCTCAGGTTCAGCCGTAACCCTTGCGACAAGAAGACGAAGGGGCGGTCTAAGAAAGGAAAACGTTATCATAGATGACTTATGGACCAAAATAACAGTTTCTTAGAAAGTAAAACGAGACGATCAACAGAAATAACTATCTAGTTGTATTTCAATTTACTTAGCCATGAAATAATTTTCTCGGAAAAATGATTCTTCGTGCCTTCTGATTTTTAGGAAAGAAACGAAAGATATGTTTATTACCTTTTGTTTGTTTTCTTTTGTTGTGATGTCCAAATTAGTAGTCAGAACATTATGTTCGCTCAACATACAGAGCAGTTCAAATATGTCTTGTGATCTGTTAAAGTAAATTGGATTTTAGCATGCTAGTTCTTGGGTTCAATTTTGATCACATTAACCCGTGGTCACGAGCTATACGACCAAGCGATACGTGTCTTGCGACTGCTTCTGCGGAGGAAGCAAGTAAAGGAAGTTGCTAAGAGCGAGCTACGAGCCCCGGCGGTTTGCGGAGCTAATGAAAACAGCTTGTGCGTGTCGTTTGACCCCAGCCACGTCGCACGTCGTATCGAGGCCATGAACAGGGCCTTAATAAAATAGTTTGAAGTTCATTCATTTTTTAAATATTAAGATTGGCAATATACATCTTGTTTGTTAATAAGGGGGTAAATGATCCAGCTGAGACCGCATGATTTTTGTTAGGACATAGCAGAATTCTTATCCTATCTGTACGTTCCGGTGGGGTTGTTTGAGACCCCACGCGGGTGAAATCGGTTCGTTGTCACTAGTACCATTACCAGTTCCATGATGGAACTACTGACTGTTTTTTTTAATCACTAGTTCCATTTTAAAAGAATCTGAAAATAATGGAACTAATGTTGAATTTGTTATCATTAGTTCCATTTTAAAATCACAGTCAAATAAACCAGAGTTACATGCAATCTTCAATTAATGTCAAAAAAAACCAGATAGACAGTCCAGCCTTATGGCATAATAACCGCGAAGAGACTGAAATTAGCCATCCCAAATCGTAGATCTCTATGGAGAAAATAGGTCTTACCTGATATTCGTAGAATTTCCTTTCACGATTGTTATACTCTTCGACGGTAAAGCTTCGGCAATATCTTTGACAGCGATAGAGAAGTCTTTAGGTAGTCTCGTCAGCGTATCTGATGTCACATCTCCGATATCAAAGAAACCGAAAACAGTGGTGACAAAGATGAATATGGGCAGTACTTTCTGCATTACTTTCATTTTTACACGTGTTTTTTTAAGACTTTTAATTCGTTTTAGTAAGAAGCTTGCTCAGATAAGATTGTGCCACGTCACATCTATCCTCCAATCTCCCATCCTAACGCAAAATTCATCATACATTACTTTCGTACATTTTTGTATGACCTGTCGCTCATTACAGTCGGGGCGGGTCGTATCGCCTTGTTTTTATTATTTAATCTGCGTTTGACTGAAATTTTCTTTTATATATAATACATACAAACAATTATTTAGTGTATTTAAATCACTTTAAAAATACTTCATGAAAATATGCAGAAAAAGTTAAATTTAAAGAAAAACTTGAACGCAATTAAATACGTGACTCTAATGTACCTCCTACAAATGAGTGAAATATCTGCTCGATTTAATACCGTCTCTAACTCTTGAGTTCGATAGACTGGCTCGCAACTAATTCCCTCTAATATCTAATGATATTACTTCTTATGTTATATTTTAGGCAAAGAGTAGTGCTGCAGAAGCGACATACACACATCAAAAAAGTTTGCCAAATACAATTTTATTTTTTAAATCTACGACTAAATATAATATATTTATGTTGAAAGTACCTTTAATAATTATTAGATAAAAAAAAAACGCATTTTTGATATATGGAAGGAATACTAAGCTTGGTCGCAGTGTAGGGGATTTTGTATTTATAAGCAAGAGCAAGTTTTGTTTTGTGCAAGTTGACGGGTTTTTGGAAGTTTAAGATTAAAAAAAAGCCATGATTGCTTCTTTGTTGTAACTCGGAGCGTTATGTCACGTGGTAATTTAACGCAGGGGAGGATGCCTAGGCTTATGTTGGAAGGTGGTCACCGTCAACGTGAAATTGAGGACACTATTAACCTGGAATCAAGAGTAATTTGCAGATTATTGGTACTTTGTAGACCTTAAAAAGATGTCAGCTAACGTTACCTAGGTAGATATAGGATTGTATATGCGTAACCTATGGTAATTTTTCATCCATAGTAGTTAGGCTAAGATTTCGTGTAAATGCGAAATAATGAGCTTGCACACATTGTGAGACCAGTAAAAATATTTGCAAAAATATCCGTGTTGCTTACTTTTGTGATGTGTGTATTTTTCTAACATTTTCTGTAACCGTTGCCCGCGGCATAGCGGGGCGGGTGGAGATCAGAAATTATCTCACGGAAACGGGATAAAAAGATAACATAGGAATGTAATCTTTTGTGTTTTGAGGTTTGGGCTTGAAAAAGACAAAATTATATTTGCGGTTATAATATTGACATGGATCCAGGGAGGAGTGTTTAATCGTGAACATCTGTTCACGATTAAACATTTAATCGATTAACGGACAGACAGACAGAGTTACTGTTAGTGTATACAGGGTGATTCTTTATTAGGTGTATTCCTTGAATTGGTAATACCTTTTCTCTCAAGTTATTGGGGTCAAATTTTTGCAAATAAGACCTTATTTGCAACAATTTTGACCCATTTTGCCCTATTATGAATCATTTTGACCCATTTTGACCCATTTTGAAATAGGTGATACTAGACCTTGTATCACTCATTTCAAGTAAGCCACCTAAATATCGATCACCCTGAATGAAGCTAACGCCTTAATTTGCGGCTTGCACGTACCTATTACTGCTACTTTTATAACAAAATAGTAATCGTTATGCATCCATCATCATCATCTGCGTAGCCTTTTCCCAAACTATCTTGGGGTCGGCTTCCAGTCTAACCGGATGCAGCTGAGTACCAGTATTTTACATGAAGCGACTGCCTATCTGACCTCCACAACCCAGTAACTGGGTAATACGATACCCCTTGGTAAGACTGGATGTCAGACTTTTAGCTTCTGACTACTCGTAACGACTGTCAAAGATCTACAAATGACAGCCGGGACCAACGGCTTAACGTGCTTTCCGAGGCACGGAGGAAACTCGATATGTAATTATGGTCACCCATCCACAGACCAACCTCGGCATGCACGGCTTAACCTTAAAGATCGACCTGGGCGGCTGTTATTATTTAGCCACGAGCTCCTCCTAATCGTTATGCATCCGTGGTTATAAAAAATATATTTCATTAAACAGCTAGTTACTGCTTCACGGCTTTTATTTCTGGTCAAGTTCGTCTATCACATCTATTAATTTACCAACTCTTTGCGCCTGTGCAACGAAGTATATCGGGTCCCCTCCCCACGGGTCGTCGTGGATTGGCATTTGACGAGTAAAGTGGCTACTTTTCATCGGAAGGGCCCACATGACCGATGAGTTGAAAGCTTTACCGTGTTGCCTTCCACATTCAACACCTTTGGGTTGAAGGATGAGTTTATATGCGAGTGACGCAGTTTTGAGATATTGTCGTACGATTTTATGATTGGACTTGGTAATTCACTCCTTAGTCGCCAAGAAAGCCTTGAGCATTGAATTGGGTTATTATTTTACACGATAAAGCTTCTTTGGATAACACTTCTTGTCAATTCAAAAGTAACGTGTGAATAAAAAAATAGTCCAGACTTTGAATTGACAATCAATCAGTGAAAACTTGAATTGGACTTAAGTTTTAATATATTCTATGCTTTAACTTTCGGGCATAGACTTTTCTCGCTTTTTCCATTTCTATTGTCGTATTCCTAGCATAATCTCATAAGATAAAAAAAAAAAAACAAAAACAAACAAATGATATTCACTTGAAATAAAATACACACAAATGAATGCCACTTGGATATGAAAAATGTAAATATTTACAACGTCTTATTTAATTTATTCCTTGTTATGGTCTAGATTAAATTTGCCTGCCTAGGGAAATCACAAAGTAAAATTTGTTAAGTTGCCCACAATATTTCATTGTGTACTTTTTTAAGTGGAGGTGCTTACTCTGGAACTTGTTACTTCTGATGAACAGCCTTATATTAAAACAGCGTGTTAATATTTCTGAAAACGTCTTAGTATCATTAAGGCACCTAGTAAGACTATAGACTCTTGGATCAGGCATTACGTGTTATTGGGAAAATTGTATATTGCCTTTTTTTACAGAGATGAAGGAGTGTCAGACTTGTACTGACTAAAACCCATCCATGTTCCTACTCAGCCCTTTGTGTTCCAGGGCCACGGTATCTCTTTTGAACAGTCCCTAATCCTGAAAATTCCCATAATCAGCTTTGCCTCTTGCTATTTTTCCCGTCTTTTATGACTGAGCTTTCTTGTAGCTCGGAGAGACAGTATAGACGAAATAGAAATATCTAGTCTGTTCATGTAGAGACTGTTTACTCCATCATCATCTGCCTAGCCTTTTCGCAACTATGTAAGGGTGGGGTTCCAGTCTTACCTCATTCAGCTGAATAAAATACTGGTTACATGGAGCGACAGCATATCTGACCTCCACAACTCAGTTAGTACAATCTCATACGATACCCCTTAGTAAAACTGGTTGTCAGACTTTCGGGCCACTGACCGTAACGACTGTCAAAGATCCACAAATGACAGCCATCACAGGACCAATGACTAACGTGCTTTCCGAGACACCCATCCACGGACCAACTTAGGTAAGCACGGCTTTACCGAAAGTTCGACCCGAGCGGCAGTTATTATTTGGCCACTAGCTCCCCAAGCTAGGAAGTGTCTACCGAGGAACTACGAAATAGAATGAAGACGACAAGACACGAAGAGTATGCCTCTAACCAAACACACTTAAAGTTGAACACAAGTTACATAGTACGTATAATGTATAACAAGGCACTGAGAGATTGTTAGCATATCGTCTACACTATGCTTTACATCGTACAGCCACTTTTGCCTAAGTCGACTCATACAAATTGTTTCGAACGTGGACTTTCGGAAGGTTATTGTGTGGAAAGCTGATGTGGTTTTAATTAGGTTTGAAGATGGATGTAGGTTGGTAAAAGAGTAGACGAAGACCAAAGAAACGATGGATGGAGAGTGTGAAGGATGATACGGCAAGATAGGAGGTGTCTGATGAGATGACGGGTAATAGAGAAGAATGGAAGAAGAAGTCATGCTGCGTCGACCCCAAATAAATTGGGATAAGGGCAAGAGAGTGATGTTGGTTTGTTTGCTGTAGGAATAATTCTGTAATAAGCTCACAGCTGAATTGACAAATGCAACTCAAATTACAGAGCTACCAGGATCTTTTGGCGTTCGTATGAAGATGACAGTTTTTTTAAATTTATTTTATTTCAGATGGGGTTGCTCTTGACTCTGGTCAAGTCCAAAGTCGACGATGGTACGAGCTTCCCCAGATGTTTAGGGCAAAGGTCAGGAAGATGAAGATTTGTGAAATGTATTGGAAATACAACATGGCGACGGCAGATCCGTTAGCCAAGATTTCTTGAATTTGATTTTACGGTCGCCGGCTAGTCTAGTCTTGTACCAAGTCTAGTCTTGGCTGCAGTTCCTTGACTGGTATTTAAACTTTAAAATAGGATTTATTTGCGGCTCAAAATTATTATATTTGAGTGTCGATTATTTATTTAGCAAATAAAAATCATAAATACAAAAATAAAGAACATACAACCGAATTTAAAACCTCCACATTTTTTTAAGTCGGTTTAAAAGTAAGCATAATTGTGATGTATCTAAATGTTTATACCCATTGTGTTGTTTTTTCGCAACCGTGTGAAAGACCAAAAATTTTATCTGTGATTTAAAGAAATCTCAAAAACACAAAAACAGACAATTCCGCCTTCAGACGACCTTCCTTCACTAACTACTGAAAACCTTTTTAAAAGCACTTTAAAAACAACAATAAAATTGTTTATTCACTTAATGAAGTAGTAAAAGAAAGGTGTCGGGTGGATCGTTTATTCTCGGGTGCAATTTAACTGTAGCTAGGAAATGGGGTAGAGGTGCTAGTTGATAGGGTAGCCATCTGTCAAGCTAGCACTTGTTGGAGGGAAATAAAACCAAAGTTTTGTATGTTGCGTTTTTCAGCGAGAGGAGTGTAATTGTTTGTGTTTGTTCACTGTTCGGCTAGGCTTGGCTACTTTGAATCATATAGTGTAAACCCTAAAATATTCTTTCGAGGTTAACGTTTGGTGGTTTGGCCTTATGCTTGAAAGCGTGGTGATAGGGCGAGGATCAGACGGACCGCGGTTAAAACACACACAGGTGTGTTCGGCGTGTTCAAACGGGTGGTTCACACTTGACGATTTCCAAATATAAGAAAAAAAAATGACTTACTCATTTTATTATTGATTCGGGTCGAGAATCATTAGCATAGTTACCTCCTTGAATTTGACGAGGATGCAAAACAAAAGCTTGTTTAAACTTAGATAGACATCAACTCACTTCTTTTTCCCACGCGAAAAGGTGACATACGAACCGAACTACTTTCGAATTTACAATGTCAGTATGGATATTGGCTGATTTTGTGTATTGTGCATAACGCGGTCCTACCTCTCACATGTCACATGCTGTCGATTTGAGGGCTATCGGCCTCTGAATTATTAATATACCCATGAAATATCAAAATGGAGCCACTTATCATCCGTCTGAAATATCATAGTTCAATGTCACAAGTAATAACCTCACGCCTGTAATCCCTGATGACCTAGGCAGAAGTGTACCTAATAGTACACGCACATTTCGCCAGTTATGTTTTAGTCCCATATTATATAGGGAGCGAGACTATTGCCATAAACTGGGCACAAATCCAGACTCCGTGGCTGCTACCGAGAAATTCCTGAAAGACAAACCCTATAACAGCTTTTTCGACCTGGGAATCGAACCCAGGACCTCATGCATAGCAGTCACCCTTGCGACCACTAGACCAACGAGGCAGTCACAAATAATAATGAGAACTTAAGTTAGCGTGATAGAGTCTAAAACTTAAGTTAGCGTGATAGAGTCTAAAATTTAAGTTAGCGTGATAGAGTCTAAAACTTAAGTTAGCGTGATAGAGTCTAAAATTTAAGTTAGCGTGATAGAGTGTAAAATTTAAGTTAGCGTGATAGTATAACACTTATGTTAGCGTGATAGAGTCAACAACTTAAGTTAGCGTTATAGAGTCTAAAACTTAAGTTAGTGTGATAGAGTCTAAAACTTAAGTTAGCGTGATAGAGTCTGAAACTTGAGTTAGCGTGATAGAGTCTAAAACTTAATTTAGCGTGATAGTCTAAAACTTAAGTTAGCGTGATAGTCTAAAGCTTATGTTAGCGTGATAGAGTCAACAACTTAAGTTAGCGTTATAGAGTCTAAAACTTAAGTTAGTGTGATAGAGTCTAAAACTTAAGTTAGCGTGATAGAGTCTGAAACTTGAGTTAGCGTGATAGAGTCTAAAACTTAATTTAGCGTGATAGTCTAAAACTTAAGTTAGCGTGATAGTCTAAAGCTTATGTTAGCGTGATAGAGTCAACAACTTAAGTTAGTGTGATAGAGTCTTAAACTTAAGTTGAAGTTGAAGTTGTTAAACTTAAGATGTTTTCCTTCACTGAAGCAAGTGATAATTGTACAATACGGACATCCGAAAAATCAGAGGTGCGTGTTTTGGGTTCGAACTTGAGACATATGGCTTGGGAGTCCGATGGTCATAGCACTAGGCTATCACTACTAAATGTTATGTTATAGTTTAAAGGTTATTTATTTATTGGCCTGTCTACAATTGTTATACTGTTTATCCTGACAGGATTAGTAGTTATAGTCCTGTCAATGATGACAGGTCGATCCCAATACAACGTGATATTACCATTATCGAGAACTGGCTCGGGCGCATACTTATAGTATGGCACCTTTGATTCCACAAAGTTGTATTTCAAAGCAAGTTGCTGGTGGATAATCCTGGCAACAAGGTGGTGTCTAGGCAAGTACTCTCCGTTAGCCAGACGAGAACATCCAGAAATAATGTGTAGGATCGATTAGAAATATGATACAAGTATAGTGTACAATATGATGCGATAGAGGCACAGAATGCAAAAAAAAAACTTACAAGTGCAGAAATTACACTTTCAACAACAGTGGTTAGGTAAGGTTAGGTTTAGATACACAGCAAATACAAAGATGACAAAATAAAAAAGTCAATATGGTGGTTACTTTTGATGGACTTCGCGCTTGAATTTTTGAAGTGTAGTGGAAAAGGAAAAACTAAATAGTTATAGTGTACCACCACACTATAACTATTTAGTTTTTCCTTTCCAGATGTATAGTTCTGTGCAGGCTAAATAGGCAGTCACTCCATGTAAAATACTCTTATTCATCTCATCCAGTTACACCGGAATCAAGGCCTTAGGAAAAGACTACAGATTTCGGTATGTCAAGGGTGGTCACCAATCCACGGACCAACCCCGGCAACCACTGATTAACCTAGTGAAACACTAAAATAGTATCTCAGTTACCATCTAAGTTCAAACTCGCTCGTCAACGCCAACCTACAAAACTATCTATCTATGCAAATTCCTCCAAACATACCCCAACATATTCAGCGTATTAGTAACATATCCCAATAGATCTGCCGCTATTATGCATAACTTGTGTAAGCTCTAACATAGAGGCTGCATTACCTGTTGTATCACCGCTCTGGGTGCCACAGGAAACTGTACACCGTGGAGACTAGTTCCTTAGGTGAAGGCGCTGGTGTGACTTAGAAACTGTTAGCGGTTTTGAAACAATGGTTGTCTTGTAAGATAGCCGTTCGTTACTGGTACTGTTAGCCTATGTTATCCCACTGCTGGGCAAAGGCCTCTCCCCATGACTTCCTAATCCTACGATCCACGGCCAATGTGGACCACTGGTCGTTGGTTCTGTCCAGCTCGTCCTGCTATCTCCAGCGAGGTCTACCTCGTCGCCTTCTGGCTGTGTCAGGGCTCCACATCGTAGTTATTTTGGCCCACAGCTCGTCGGGCATACGGCAGACATGGCAAGCCCAGTTCCACTTCAGCTTAGCGGCTTTTTGAGCAACGAACGTCATGTATATGTCACGTGACCGGCACGTTCCATGTTTCCTAAATCTTATTATAATCTGTGGTACAATACAGTGTGGTGTTGCGTACATGGTCGGTTAGTTTGAAGCCTAGAATGCTGCGCTCCATTGCACTTTGGCAGACTTTGAGTTTCGACTTTTGAATATTTGTCAAAGACCAAGTCTGGGATCCATAGGTCAAAATGGCAAGAATGCACATGTCCATGATTTTTCAGCCGCTCGTACTTAAAGAAATTTTACTCATAAAAATACTAAGGAGGTTCAGACATCGGAAGGAATATCGAAGTCTGTCAAAGTCATATTCCATCAGAAGAAAAGATGAAGGAGAAGTAAAAAAAAAATATGATATAAAAAATAATATATTGGATGAGATATTTGCTACCGAAAAGCTTGTTGTTAATGATGTTGAAAGTCGTCGCTTTGAGCAATCGCCTTTGGTCTAGGCTCTCTGTTTGGCTTGAATCGGTTAAACACCACGTCTCAATACTTATAGATGGAATAACGAATTAAGTGAATTGTCTGTTTTAATGAAGTGGTTAAACTAAGCTGAAACAAAGCAATCATGAGCTGTGCTAAAAAGGAATTATTTTAGTTTTTTTCATGAAAATACTCCCCTAGACAGTTGAAATACCAAATCGCTATCGCTTGTCAATTGCACCATATCCACTACCTGCCACATGAATTTCTACCTTGCTGCTTAAATTTCACTGACGATTTCACAATGTTAGCGTATGATATTTCACTCGATATTAATATTACAAGGTGGGAGCATGTGGGAAGCGTATAGTGATAATGTTTTTCGAGTATATTGTTAGGTTAAACACTTAAACATATAACGGTTACGGTACAGTGTTTTTTGATATTTCTTTATAGGCTTACTTTCTGAGCTATTTTCTTTATAATATCATAAATATATTGAAGTTTATTGAAGTGTATCTTTTGCATTGCTCTGTTGGTTTTATGAACATTTCTAAGGCCCTAAGATAAGGAACATGCTTTTTCAAGTATTTATTTCAATAAAGACTTGACCTTTTGAAAGTGGGTCGGACAGGCCGGGTGTGGAATATGGAGTACTGGGTTACGTGGAGCAACTCGCGAGAGGCCTCTGTCCAGCAGTGGACTGCAATAGGCTGATGGTATTTCAGTTTGAGCAAATTTTAATATTTGACTAGCTTTCCCGCGCAACTTCGTATGCGTCACATTTTCCCCGATTTTGAAACATTATTAATTGCTGCTCTGCCCCTTTTTGTTGTAGCGTAATGATATATAGCCTTCCTCGATAAATGGACTATGTAACACTGAAAGATTTTTTCAAATCGGATCAGTAGTTCCTGAGATTAGCGCGTTCAAGCCAACAAACAAACAAAACAACTCTTCAGCATTATAATATTAGTATAGAAGTATAGATAATCATTGAAATCGAATGATGCAAAGGGCAATTTTGTTTTAAATTAAATATTTGTGATGGATAACGTATTTATTTGGATAAGGAATAATATTATGTTTATGAAAACACCTTCGAAAATAATGCATTACGTTTGAAACAAATTTGGTTAGCATAAAAAGGTTATAGTGAGACAACCTTAAAAGATAGACATATGGTGTCGTGGACTTTTTTTTAGAACTTTTAGAGGGAATTAATTCTGGCATACATGATTTTTGCGAAACTGTAAGGGCTCATTTACGCACACGCGGCGCGTCGGGCGGGGCGGTGCCATAGGCGTTGCGCGGCGCGTCGGACGTTTTTGCCGTTTACGGAGACGCGGCGACCGCTTGAAGCCCAACGTGGGACCATTTGCTTGTATTTGATTTGTTATGTCAAATGGACAATACAAGCCTAAGGGTTCGATTCCAATACGGAACAAATTTACAATGTCATAGTTTTATCCAACAATAATAACTTTGTTTTTATTTTTTTGTGATTTTTTTCGTAAATTCTGTCCAATCTTTAATTATTATTTACGATTAGTATTTTTTGAATGGTTCAAAAACTAAAACTATATATACATATTATTAAACTAGATATTTTATAATGATTTTAAAATCATACATAATGCATTAAAATAAAACAGTACTTAATACCTAGTTACAAAAGTAATATAACACAGCAAAAAAAGAAACAAACAAAAAAACTTACATACAAAGATTTGATCCTGCAACATTGTGATTTGCAGTCCCGCCGCAACAGTACCAAGCTAAGCATTACGATGACATTTAGTTTAAAATAGACGTTCTAATCAAATGCATGATTTGACAGTTGTCAGTTTTCAAATACTTGAAGAATATGGTCCCACGGTGGGCTGCAAGCGTGCAACGCGGCGTCCGCCGCCGCGTTATGTCAAACGCTCAAACTCAAGGAAATGGTCCCACGGTGGGCTGCAAGCGGGCAACGCCGCGTGCACCGCGGCGTTTTGTCAAACGCTCAAACACAAGGAAATGGTCCCACGGTGGGCTGCAAGCGGGCGACGCGGCGTTATGTCACATGGACAATACAATCATACGAGAGTGCCTGGGTTCGATTCCCATACAGAACAATTTACAATGTCGTAGTTTTATCCAAAAATAATCATTTTGTTTTTATTTTAAATTTTTGGTGATATTTTTCGTAAATTCTGGGCAATTTTTACTTATTATTTACGAGTACTGTTTTTTGAATGGTTCAAAAACTAAATGTATCGGTATGATTAAACTCGATATTTTATAATGATTTGAAAATCATACATAATGCATCAAAATAAAACAGTTATAGGTACCTAGTTACAAAAAGTAATACTTTACAGCAAAAAAAAAAACACAAAATAAACACAAAAATAAAAATCTAACATACTAGGATTTGATCATGCAACATGTGAATCGCAGTCCGGCCGCTATACCACCAGTCTAGGTAATCCTCTGACAATTTGACGAAAATAGACGTTCAATTCTAATGCATGATATGACGGTTGTCAGTTTTCAAACATGTTTGAAGAATATGGTCCCACGGTGGGCTGCAAGCGGGCGACGCCGCGTGCACCGCGGCGTTATGTCAAACGCTCAAACACAAGGAAATGGTCCCACGGTGGGCTGCAAGCGTGCGCCGCGGCGGTCGACGCCGCGTGCACCGCGGCGTTTGGACAGTACAAGCAAATGTTAGTGCCCGGGTTCGATTCCCATACGCAACAAATTTAAAATGTCCTAGTTTCACCCAAACATTGACATTTTGTTTTTATTTTAATTTTTTTGGTGATATTTTTCGTAATTTCTGGGCAATTTTTACTTATTATTTACGAGTACTGTTTTTTGAATGGTTCAAAAACTAAAAGTATATGTATTATTAAACTAGGTATTTTATAATGATTTGAAAATCATACATAATGCATTATGTATGATTTTATGCATTAAAATAAAACAGTAATACCTAGTTACAAAAAGTAATATTTTACAGCAAAAAAAAAAACACAAAATAAACACAAAAAGAAAAATCTTACATACAAAGATTTGATCCTGCAACAAATAATTCATAATCCAGCCGCAATACCACCAGGCTAGATACTCCTCTGACGTTATGATTAAAATAGACGTTCTATTCTAATGCATGATATGACGGTTGTCAGTTTTCAAACATTTTTGAAGAATATGGTCCCACGGTGGGCTGCAAGCGGAAAACGCGGCGTCCGCCGCCGCGTTATGTCAAACGCTCAAATACAAGGAAATGGTCCCACGTTGGGCTGCAAGCGTGCGCCGCGGCGGTCGACGCCGCGTGCATCGCGGCGTTTTGTCACACGCTTAAATACAAGGAAATGGTCCCACGTTGGGTTACAAGCGGTCGACGCGGCGTCATGTCCATTTTTTTTTTATATTGGGTTTTGTGAAAGCGATTATTCCAATAGATTATTTTTGTAAATTTCGATCAACTCGAGTATTAAATTAAGGAATTAAGAAATCCAAAGATGGAAATTAAAATAAATTTGTTTTAAGAGTACGTGCGTACGAGCGATTACAATACATTTTAATTATATTCTTTTTTTAAGCTTTTATATTATTAATGTTAATTGTTTTTCGTACATTCTGACGCACCGATTTTTTTTTCCATATTTAAATTTAAATTAGGAATTCGTTCGCTGTTCTAATTTATATTGTATTTATTGTGAATTTTGTTTAAACTATCCGAAGGTTAGTAGAAGGGCCAGGATCTCAGTAAGATTAGGAAAAAAAAGAATTCTGTAGTTTGATTATTGTTAGGAGGTGTGGTTATATTTATTTATGGCCATGAGGTTAAAATGGTTGTTTGATGTTCACTGTTTAATTATTTTTTCTATGAGCCTGCTCTGTCCCACATCTGGGCTTGCCATATCTTTCGAATTTTGTTTATCTTTTCCCTTCTTCGACTAAGTAATACTTTTTGATACTTAGAAAGCTTGGTTTAGGAATAGCAACCCAAAAAACTATGAAACCAATGTTTTAACAAAACTACAAAATATATGAGTAAGACTCTTGCCCTGAGTGTTCTGGTTCATAACTGTGCCGGGCTGTTCACGGCTACACTCAAGTGACTCGACCCACGCCACGGCCTTTCATCGAAAACCTTTTTTAAACTGGATAGTTACATTTGTTTATTGTTTCAACCGCTTTGAAACAATAACCTATCGTTCCTTGAAGAAAAGGCTTATGAATTGCCGATTTTCAACCATCATCATAATCATCTCTGTTGGCCTAGCCTTTTCCCAACTGTGTCGGGGTCACCTTCCAGTCTACCCGGATGCAGCAGCATACCCATATTTGAAATGAAGCGACCTTTGACTGCCTATATGACCTCCACAACCCAGTTAACCGTTGAGGAGTTCCCTCGTGAGAAGACGATCCTGGCTGCAGGATGAGATCATGATAGAATTCATGTTTATCCATCAGATATGAACTTCTATACAAATTTTCGTGTCTGTGCTATTAACCTTTGAGGAGTTCTCTCGTGAGGAGACGATCCAGGCTGCAGGATTAAGTTATGTCTCTCATAAGAATATATTGTGCTTAAAACCAAAGATGTGAGCAAAATTTCAGCTCAATCGGTCATCGGCAAATGGTTCTAATTTAGCTTCCAAGAATGTACCCGAACAAACATATACATACATTGCAAGTTAAATAAAAGCTTGTAAAAATTGACCAATTTACAAAAAAAATATCACTATAAAATTTAAAATAAAAACAAAATGATTATTTTCGGATAAAACTACGACGTTGTAAATTTGTTCCGTGTGGGAATCGAACTCGGGCACTGCCGTATACTTGTATCTGTCAGAGTGACATAACGCCGCGTCGGCCGCCTACATCTCAAGCAAACGGGCGTCAAACCGCTCCTCCGTAAACGCTCTCATACATCGCCATATGTTTGAATTTAAAGCGGGCCGCCCCGCGCACCGCCCCGCCCGACGCGCCGCGTGTGCGTAAATGAGCCCTAACCGTTTACGCAGCGCACGCAGCGGAAGCCGTCAAAAGGAAAATAAAACCCCCGGTTTTGAAAAAAATTTTATTGCTGCTCCGCTTCTATTTGTTGTAGCGTAATGATATATAGCGAACGCACAACCCGTTATTGGTTTGCTCGGTTCCGTTCTGGGAATTTTGACTTGAAAAATGAACCTCGTGGTCGTCCGGAAACTTTGGTCAACAATGATGAATTAAAGGTGATTGTTGAAGCTGATGAAACTCAATCTACAGCTGAGCTGGCAGCAGCTTTTGATGTTAGCATTAAAACAATATTGGTCCATTTGCGACAGATTGGCAAGATAAAAAAGCTTGATAGATTGGTGCCCCACGAACTTAACGATCGCCAGCGCAACGTACGCGTCGAGACTTGCCTTGCGCTGCTTAACAGGCACAGAAATGAAGGAATTTTGAACCGAATTGTTACGTGCGACGAAAAATGGATTCTTTTTGACAATCGAAAGCGCTCAGCAAGTTGGTTAGATCCTGGTTCGGTACCAAAGCAATGTGCAAAACGAAAAATGACCCCTAGAAAGGTGATGGTCACAGTTTGGTGGTCTAGTGCTGGTGTGATTCATCATAGCTTTTTACAAAACGGCGAGAGCATTACTGCAGATGTGTACATTGAAGAACTGACCACAATGATGGCGAAACTCGCACGTCTGCAACCAGCTTTGGTCAATCGGTCGTCTCCACTGCTACTTCACGACAACGCGCGGCCCCATACTGCACAACAGACCGTCTCTAAGCTGCATGAGTTGGGTTTGGAAGCTCTCCCTCATCCGCCATACTCACCAGATCTTGCGCCTTCCGACTATTACTTTTTCCAAAATTTGGACAACTTTTTAGCGGGAAAAAAATTCAATTCCCGAGAGGCAGTACAAAACGCCTTTGAAGAGTTTGTTGTCTCCCGTCCAGCTGATTTTTTCAAGAAGGGCATCCATAAAATGCCACAGCGTTGGCAAGATGCATTGATTGCAGGGGTGATTACTTTGAATAAAAGAAATAAATAAGTTCGAAAAAAAAAATACTTTAACTTTTTTCAAACAAAACGGCAATTTCATAGGTAAAGACCTAATATTTTGTTTTCATCCAAGGCTGTCACATTCAATGAGCATAATTTTGTGGCCATGACTAATGCTCCTAATTCGTAACATTGTTTAGTATGACAGACAACGTGAGGAGACATTGCTGACTGCCTCCGGAGATAATTAGCAAACGTCGTATGTAGTTGGGAGCTATTGTATTATAAGACATAATACATAGAGTAGATAGTAGACTAGTTCTTGCCCGCGACTTCATCTGCGATCTGGGATTAGAAGTAGCCTTTTTTCTATAGGTCAGATTTCAGAGTTCATTTATTTGTCAGAAACATGAATACCCACACACAAAAGCATGCAAGATGTTTAGTACATTGCTGTCAGGATCACAGTCATGTTTTACCTTTACGGCGTAAAAATATGTATTATAATAACAATTGATCAATTATTTATGTAATTGTGTAATGTAAAATGTAATTTGTTGTTACAGCATACGTAATTACAAATGATTATTATGTTTGACGCAATTTGGATTTAGTGATCCGCCTTAAGAGCGTTTATACCCTACGGCATTTCATACAAACTTTCAAGTCGTTATTTTTCGAAATGACTGAACAGATTTTAATGAAACTTCCTACGCACCAGCAGTATACATAGGTCTAAAAAGTTACTAAAAAAACATTTGTCTGTCTGTCATTTTGTATGTCTTTTAAAAATGAAGATAATTGGAAATATCTGTTTTTATAGATAATTAAAAAGCGGTCTAATTTAGCCGTAACATTAATTTTCGAAAATGTTTTTAGTAACTTTTTAGACCTATGTATACTGCGTATGCCTAGGAAGTGTCATCAAAATCTGTTCAGTCATTTCGGAAAATAACGACTTGAAAGTTTGTATGAAATGCCGTAGGGTATAAACGCTCTTAAATAGCTAGACAGTTAGTGTTATGTTATAATTATGATCAGTTATTTATTGACTATGGTTTTAAAGTATTTTTTCACAACTTTGGGAACCAAAGTGGAAAATTCACTGAATGTATAAAGACTGTTGACCATTCGATCCCACTAATCTCTTCCTCACAATTTTAAACGGATTATTCCATAGACAAACTGAAATAGTCCATTAAAACATGGTGACCGATTGACCCATGCCTTCGACATAAAAGTAGAAAAACATGTCACGATACAATTAGATCCTAAAGTTCACCATTTCCTCAAGAAGTTATTTACAGTAAATGTTTGTTTAAAAAGCTTATTTCCCGTTGGCGTGTTGTTGTAGTTCTGACCGCAGGCGTTTCAGCAGATTGGCTGCACCGCACACCAGCCACGCCTTTTTACAAACAATTACTGTTTCCTACACTAGACTTATTGTAGAAGATTTTTCTTGAAACTAAAAACTTGCAGTTGTGGCTGGTGTCACGTAATTTTACAGAGCAGTATGAAAGATGAAAAGCAAAACTTATTAAGTTCTGTTGAGCAGGAAAAACAAGGAAGAGTTGACGAAAAAGAAATTGTAACATAGACAATAGATCAGTCTGAAATACCCGAAGAGTAAGGCAAAAGTGTACATAATTATTATAGTAGAATAGAATAGAAAATAGTTTATCGTCCACAAAAATTGAAACACAACACAAATCAAAATCATCATCATCATCATCAGCCTATAATGTTCCCACTGCTGGGACAGAGGCCTCCTCTCTATGAGAGGGAGTGGGCTGTAATCCACCACGCGGGCCCAGTGCGGGTTGGTAGATGTCACATGTCTTCGAATTTTTAGTTCTAGGATATGCCGGTTTCCTCACGATGTTTTCCTTCACCGTTTTTGAGGGCAGCGGTGATGAAATAAATTACACAAAGTAATGCGCCTGCCTGGGTTTGAACCCACGGCTTACTGCTCGTAAGTCGGGGCTACCACCACTGGGCCACCGCTGCTCTCAAATCAAAATCAAAAGTCATTTATTCAAATTAGGCTGATAATCAACACTTTTTGAACGTCAAAATTACAAGAGACAGTCCCCCAAAACGCCCGCCTTTCGCCACTTCCTAGTGTTTTAGCTGGGAAGAAGAAGTGGCGGGGTAAACTCCCCAGCAACACATCAGTTATAGGTTAGAAGAACCAGATTCTACACAATAGTATTAAACAATGAATCAATTTCATCAAATTAATGTCACATATCAGCTAGCACATACCAATAATAAAGTATTAAAAAAATTATACTCAAGAATAATTAAAGCCTCCAAACATAAAGAGCGTGCCCGCTTACACGTGCATACAGACAAAAAAAATAACTGTCTTACAATATTGCTAATTCTATGGTTACAATGGCTGTCTTATCACTGATAGCGATATTTGGACATTTGGATGGACTGCTAATACTACACAAACATTAAAAATAATACCAATACTTTAGTTATACAGGGTGTTTGGTTGGGTAGTGCCACCTATTTCAATTTATAACTGTTTTTAAGTATTTCTTATATCTTTTACCATTGAGATATGCAGAACGCCGCGTGTCACGATCCTTATGAAGTCCTATTGCTTCGTTCACGTACCATCACCAAACTGGGTATCGGAGCACTGTAAGGACTATCCTTGCTTGCAGCGTTAAAACAGTTAAAAAATTTATATGCCTTGGTCCCTTATTCCTTGGTTTTGTTTTATTCTTATTGGTCGAAAAACGTTGGTCAAATATCTGGGATCATTAACAGAGCCTGAGTTTTTTTTAAAGCAAAACATATTTTAAGGGTCGTGTTTGTTTCGGTTAACGTTTTTTTGTTGTTTAAGTACTATTGGTCCGCAAAATATTTAAGCGGACCAATAGAAGTAAGGGTGTTAAATAGATGTGGTCATCGTGTACACGAGATTTTGTTTGAAAAATGAGTCTATTCCCACTTTTCTGATAGTACATACAATTTGCGAGTACTACGTACCTGACCTTTCTAAAGAACATCGCTTAAAAGCTCAAGTACGTGATATCATTTTATAAATTGTTATCATTTTTTTAATTTTTTATAAACAGTAACATTAAAGACTGACCGTGGCATTTAATTACGCTAGACCGCAGGCCTTTTTGTATTTTACATAATTACTGGCTTTACTAGAACTGGTATAAAAAAAAATTCAAGCAAATTGATGAGTTTTGAAAATGAGATTTTTTGTTCGGTAATAAGATTACTGCGTATATTTTAATTATTTATGTTATCTTTTTGAGAGTGTTTTTTAATTAGAACATATACATAGAGTGCAGTAACCTAAGTACATTCTTTTTGAAGTTCAAAATTAATCTTTTTCTTTAGGAATCTTTTTTAATTCAAATACGTTATTCCATCAAATTTGTTTTTGGGCCATTTATTCTTTTTATATTTTCGGGTCCTATGCAACATAAATTTATATATATATATATATTTGTTTTATTTTGTATGCTAGGTATATTGTTTTATTTTAATGCATTTTGTATGATTGACAAATCATTACAAAATAAGTAGTTTTATAATAAATACATTTAGTTATTGAACCATTCAAAATACAGTTAGGTAATCGTAACAAATAAGAATTGACCAATTTACGAAACAAAAAACACCAAAGATTTTAAAATAAAAATAAAATGATTATTATTGGATAAAACTACGACGTTGTAAATTTGTCCCGTGTGAGAATCGAATCCGGGCACTGCCGTATGATTGTATTTGTCCGTGTGACATAACGCCGCGTCGGAGCCTACATTTCAAGCAAACGCGCGTCTCCGTAAAAGCTCTCATACATCGCCCTATGTTTGAATTTAAAGCGGGCTACGTCGCCCGACGCAACGCGCGTTGCGCTGCGTCTGCGTAAATTTGATTGAGTACTTTCATAATACAAGAAATCCTCCTGCAAAATTATATGATTCTAAACACTTCGGTTTAGTCTCCGTGTTGTTTGCCAGTGAATTCATAAATTAAATATTTTTATAACGTTAAAATCTTCCTCGCTCGTTGGTGGTCGCTGCTGAGCATGAGGTCCAGGGTTCGATTCCCGGGTCGGGCAAAGTGTTATTGGGTGTTTCCTTCTGGAATTTCCCAGCAGCCACGAAGTCTGGATTTCATGGGACTTAAACATAACTGGCGAAATGTGGATGTACTATTAGGCACGCCTCTGCCTAACCCTTTGGGGATTACAGGAGTGATGTTATGTATCAGCGAAGACCGCCCTCCAGAAGGCTGTTCAGCGGGCCAGAGACCTGGGCCGCGAAGAGATGCTGGAGACTCTCGACAGAGATCCGTGGGGGCCAAGATGGTGCGGGACAAACTCCGCACCTGGCCCCCCCCGCTGACGCAGATTCTCCGCCCTCAGCTCGTGGAGGACGTGGTGAGCGCTCTGTTCCCTCTGCGAGGGGAACATCTTCCCCCGCCATGATCATTATCATCAGCCTATAATGTCCCCACTGCTGGGACACAGGCCTCCTCTCTATGAGAGGGAGTGGGCTGTAATCCACCGCGCGGGCCCAGTGCGGGTTGGTAGATGTCACATGTCTTCGAATTTTTAATTCAAGGACGTGCCGGTTTCCTCGATGTTTTCCATCACCGTTATTGAGGGCAGCGGTGAAGAAATAAATTACACAAAGTAATGCGATTTTTTTTTTTTTTTTGACCTGGCCACTCGCAGATCAACCTGCTAAGGTTATTTCTGCTCAACCGGGCAATCCTGTGGTGACCTCAAATGAATTTAAGGCCGCCAGCCAGGGCTTACAAACTAAGTACAATTAAATGACCGCTCGCTAAGGGCACCCCCTGTGGGGTTCGGACCTCGGCTTAGGGCGTCATTGAGGGGTGGGCAGCAAGGGACAGGCTGGGTCATAATATTATTATTTAGGGAATTTAACGTTACATGCTCAGCGGCGCGGGCTGGCTCGTCGAGCAATGGTCGGGGGGGGGGGGGGTGATGTTACTAGGGCGTCGCGAGGGGCCTCGGCGGCGAAGCCGGAACACGGATCGGTTTTTGTTCTTGTGTTTACGAAGAGTGCTAGTTTCCCTACTGCTCTCTTGAAGGAGGGTAATGGGGTCATCGGGTTCGACGAGGATATGCCTAGGTCGGCGAATCTTCCCTATTCTGGTGGGGACGTATCGGGCGGCCGACACCACTAGTGGGTTGGGGTGTTTCTCAGCAGTGTCTAGGAAACGCTTTGAAAGGCGTTTAATGACCTGCTTGACGGTGGGGATTTTCAGATCAACATGAAGTTGTTCATTCCTAACGAACCACGGAGCTCCCGTGGCACAAAGTAATGCGAATGCCTGGGTTCGAACCCACGGCTTACTGCTCGGAATCGGGGCTGCCAGCACTGGGCCACCGCTGCTTTCAAAGTTGATGTTATGTATACGCGGGTTTTTATTTTGAACATGCAACAAATATTTATTAAGCCATGTCCCGTCCAGATTAGTTCGACCGCATCGAATAATCGATCCTAGTAGAAAACGTGCAAGTTGGAGCAAACTTGTCGAATCTTTCAGCTTGTTTGTTTAATTATAAAGTTGTTGTGGCAGCGTTGCAGTGTACTACACATGTTTATGGTATGAACAACAACAACAATGTTGATTGTGTACAAGTGGGAGGGGCTTACATGATTAGAAAATACAATCCCGATACTCTATTAGGGTTTGGATTTTTGATTTTTGTTTGCAGTGTGTAATATTGCGGGTTATTATTTAGTTGACTCATAACATGGGTGAAGTTTTGTATAGGAATTTGCGATTGGAAAGTTTCCGTGTTTTGAATTCGGAACGGGACGAAAAATTGACTATTTAAAGATCTCGAATGCTTGAAGTTTCATTGCAAATAACAGACATGTCTGATTTTCAATACCGAGTTACAGTTCGACACTTTGTCATAGTTTTCTTTTTATGGTTAGAGCGTGAAAAACACAAAGTGATGACTGCGAATTTAACTCATTAAGACAAATCAAATCAAAATATTTTTATTTCACATAGGCCTACTCGGGCACTTATAAAACTTTGACAAAAAGGTACTCGGTTCGGGTTGGTTCGTTTCCTATCGATAAGAACTGGCAAGAAACTTCATGGTTACTCTTTTAAAATCATTTGGTTTTACAAACATACGGAACGGTATCCTTAATTTATTTATGATACCCTTTCAAAGGTATGCATAAAGGATACCCAATTAATGAAAACGTTTGTACACAACAAAACCCTCATTTAACATAAAAAAAAACAACACTCAAAAAGAGATCAGTTCATCAGCAATAATATAACAATGGCGGTAATGAATTAGTCGTTAAGTCTAACAGCTCGTAAGACAATTATAATGTTGGTTAAACCCTCAAATTAGCGAACGTTAACTGAATGATTGTGTCGTTAAGTGAGCGCCTCAATGGGCCTTTGTTTTAATTGTATGAATCGCGTGCGATTGAACGATACGTGGATATGAACGGAAGTTGTGGGAATGAAAGAATGCGTGCCTGCCCTGTATTTGTGTTGATTTTTCCTTTCATCATCATCATCATCATTTCAGCCGAAAGACGTCCACTGCTGGACATAGGCCTCCCCCAAGTTTCACCACATTGTCCGGTCCCGTGCGACTCGCATCCAGCGGATCCCCGAAACCTTAACCAGGTCATCGGTCCACCTAGTGGGAGGCCTTCCAACGCATCGTCTCCCGGTTCGCGGTCGCCATTCCAGAACTTTTCGGCCCCATCGGCCATCTGTTCTGCGAGCAAAGTGCCCTGCCCACTGCCACTTAAGTTTGGCAATTCTTCGGGCTACGTCGGTAACCTTGGTTCTCTTGCGGATGTCCTCATTTCTGATTTGATCACGCAAGGAAACTCCGAGCATAGCTCTCTCCATTGCCCTTTGATTTTTCCTTCATTTATTAAATATTTTCGTGCACTTATGAACAAAAATGTCTATAAAAATGAAGGAAAGAATTAACACCTGAAGTGTTAATAAAACAACTTTTCTTAAAAAAAAACTGGTGTGTTCCAAACTGTTGAATCAAGGAAACTGGCAACCACTAGAAACTGTCGAATTGACGCAATTCTCGTCACAAAACTGTCCAATCAGCAAAACTGACGTATTAAATAAACTGACGAGTTAGGGAAACTGACCAGTGAAACGCGAACTTATAATTATACTAGCTGTCCCGCGCAACTTCGTCTGCGTCACATTTTCCGTTTTCGCAATATTTTTCATTGCTGCTGCGCTTCTATTCAGCGCCATCTATTGAATACTTACTCAATCCAGATAACAGATACCGCCATCTATTAGAATCGTTTGGAGCTAACAGATAATTGTGACTTAATTTGCAATAAAATAATATTGCGACTCTAATTGAGATGTAAGCTATTCTATCTTTACAGTTGGATCAAACTGCACACGGTGTGCATATTTGAATAAAATCGGTTTAGTAGTTTAGGAGTTCATCCCCGACAAACAACGTGACACGTAATTTATATATATATCCAGGATGTAACGGAAAGGCTATATACATACATAAGGGTGTACTATAGACCATTAAACTGAACATGTTTCTCCATCGGACAAACATCGTAATAGCGAAAAAATTATCTGTTGCCCCATACAAAATTTCAATACCTATTCCACAGCTGATATGTTTTTCGCAGTAACGATGTTTGTCCGATGAAGAAACATGTTCAGTTTGATGGTCTGTAGCACACCATTAATTGTGTATATACCTTTTCCGTTACACCCTGTATATATATACTTTAGTACCTGCCCACTTTGTTTTATTTTCTTTTTTTTTTCCATGTGTACTATGCAGTTAACCTAGCTAAAAACATTGAGGAGGTGGATAAGTAAGGAAGTAAAATAGCAGCATCTGAGTGCCCCTAAAACATCTTCATGCGATCAGTAATATGTCAACCAAGCGTAACTGACACTATATTTTTTAACCGATATTTAGAAGTGTTATTTTATACCATTCATCCACTAGACATTTATGATGACTTATCATTATTAAAAAGATATAGTTACCCCGAACTACCCGATATTCTCTTGACACCTAAAAGAATGAACGAAGAGCGCCCCATTCTCATAAATGATCGCCGTGTTAAGTGAACTATTATGTCATTAATTGAACGCCTCATTGGGCTTTCGTTTTAATTATCCGGCCTGAGTGTGGGAGTATGAATGGAGGGTATTGTTGAAAAATAGTGATGAGCTCCCATATTACTACACTTTGTAGGTATAGAGGAGAATGAAGCTGGATAGGGCTCACCGAAAATTATATTAATAATACAACGTGTAACGTTAAATGCGCAAAACCTGAAAATAGTTTGATCAGAATAACGAGCAGAATCAATTGAACCACTTTTTAATAAAGGTCACATTTAAAAAAAAACTTCATTAAATATGTTGCCCTGTCTATTTGTTGATAGGTCAAGCCATAACGTGCGCAAACCCGCCAAAATAGGTAAACAAACACAAATGTTTGTTGTCCAATTTAAATTTTCTCATACGCGGCAAAAAAAGAAAGAAAGAAAGAAAGGATCATAATTACCAGTAAAACTAAAACAACACATAAAACCTTTACGTTTTTTTTTTAATGATTTTTTTTTCTCTCAGAATTAGGTAAATTGAATTAAAAATCATTTGGGGTGTCTGAGGTTTTGCGCATTTAACATTACACGTTGTATAGACAACTGTGGTGTTGGTTTGATTTGTGTAGATCGACCACAAGGCGATTCTCGCGATCGGTTGTTGAAGCGGATCTCACTTCGCATTGGCTTGTATGAAATTCGTCGATGCCTAACAAACGTACACCGCCGAACCGCGCGGACGAGTGGCGCACATCGCCTCTCCGCGGCGCACCACCATATAAATCCTAGCCACCTTTGCTCGACCGCGCGGAGGAGCGGTGTCGTGTGAGAATCACCAAAGTGTTTGAATTTACTTAAGTGCCTAGTTTGTAAGTCCAACAGCCATTTCAAGCCTAGAATAAATTCATTTAACACAAGTAAAATAATTACATTGCAGAAATCAAATACCCGTTACTTCGCAGCAGAAGAAGATATAGTATGTATATTTAACCGCGTTTCGTTAGTATGGAAGCCGACTACTGCTTTGAAAGAGATTGGGATGTTTTAGTATAAAATTGCCATAATAAAACCCTCCAGAAGTTTTCAGTGTTCATCACATTTCTCTGTCGTACTTCATTATCATCATTAAACTGAAAATCACTTTGCTGGCCATAGGCTGGCCCAAGCATCGTGACAGTGAACGGCTATGTGGTACCTACACTGCTTTCCTACGATTTCACAGTTTACAACTTTGGTTTTTATATGCCGTTCATTCTGTGACCAACATATAGTTGGAGCTGGGTATAGGATAGATTAAAATACTACCAATGAAACCCTAAAATCTTTATTCAACACTAAACACTTACACAAATCACACTTAATCGCAAATACCCAACTGATCACTATTCACTTAGATATCGCACTAGTAGTTCACTTCGGTCGCTGCGTTTCTTAGTCGAAACCAGACTGACTCTCCCGAAAACCCGTCGGCTATTTATATGGCCGATCCATCTTCGAAGAGTTCCACAACTTTCCTGAACCTTCTAGATAGCTCTATAGTGGAACCAACCCTTCTAGAAAGTTCCAGAACTTTCTTGAACTTTCTAGATATTTCCATCGTAGAACATTCTAGGATTATTTTCGAATCTTCTAGACATACTGGATCATTCTAGACTGAACATGGTCTTACTAGAGGCTGGAATCAGTGGAATACTAAACGATGAACATTACGGCAGGTTAGGTCGAGCCCATATAGCAAGAAGATTGTCCAATAACCTTTTTAATTATAAAGAGTAGTAGGTTACTACGGTAGTTCCATGCTTCTGGGCTTGTATAAAGGTACCCTCACTAGCTGGAATTAGGATCGATCTTCATCCACCTCGTGCACGAGTTGCTATTTCCCTGAAGCTGTACTGTAGTACTGTTGGTTCTATAACTTCCACAATAACTGGTTAAACACGAGGCGGTGGTGGCGTAGTGAGTACCAATCATAAGCATAAGCGAATACTAAGACCATTTTCATTATAAAAAACCATTTCATATCATTATCAGTATATAGCCGAAATATGTATATTGCTAGACCTAGATCCAAGCATTCTGTTACCTCCTCCAAACATTGACATGGCGACAGTTTAGCATTCAAGATACGCACTTTAGAACCTTTCTGCACCACTTCCATACTTTCTGCCAGCAATTCATCATCATCATTATTTCAGCCGAAAGACGTCCACTGCTGGACATAGGTCTCCCCCAAGTGTCGCTACATTGACATAACTTGGGGGGTTTTGCCATAATCGCTATGTTTGGCAAGCGGGTTGGCGATCGCAGTACGGTTGTTACAAAAGCACAGAGAACGCTACTGCCCATTCTCTGGCAAATCCCTTAGTCGCCTCTTACGATACCCACGGGAAGATATGGGGTGGTGCTATTCTTTACGTCCGACACGATATAGAATCAATGCAATACAATGGCTGGAATTTATTAAGATCTATTTTCATCCACCTCTTAGTACACGAGTTGCCATTTCCTTGAAGCCATTGTACCTTCCTTGCCTTGTACTGTCGATTCTAGGTAATGTTCCATAATTATTTGAACACGAGGCGATGGTGGTATGTGTGGGTAGTAACTCGACCTATTCCTACTTAGACCTGGAATGGTTTCTCACTACGATAAATAGGTTAGTGGTGCGAAGGTGCATATGGCCACACTATACAAAGTGTTCAAATAATTTATTGCGAGGTCACACAATCTACAGGATTATTTTGACAGATAATTATTATATCGCTATGCTTTAGTTTGCAGAGAAGCTTACTTAGGGTGCTTTTGAACGAATGTGACTATCCCTAACTAAAAGACAGCCAGTGGGTCGTTTCACCAAGTAGGTGGGTCTAGAGCAGCTTGCAATTTTTTTACGGGTTTTGTAACACCATTTTTAATACTGGTATCCACCTGCATCTGGTGAAGATTGGTTAGACTGCAAACAAAGTTGAAAAAAGGTCAAGCAGCTGAATATGATCCAACTTTAAGGCGACTTAGCTTTTGAAGTACCTGCCTAGCAGTTGAAATAAATAGGCTGAGGTTTTTCCTTTTTAAATAGATAATTATGGCCTTTCTTATTTTTAACATGGCTCTACGAATTTTTGAACGATTTCTTGATTCTTCATACGACCTACCCTGCAACACCATCGTCATATTAAATATTCAAAGAAAAACTTTCCTCTTCAACTTCAAGATACTAGATACGTTCTTAAAACACGTGAACAACACATCTTAAATTAAAATAAGAAAGGGACGTGAAAAAAGTTTGACTTATTGTATTTCAAAAGTGCACTGACCTCTTTTGGTATTCTACCAAAGTGTTTTATAATTAACTTATTCCTTTGTAGTATAAGTTGGAGACCACTTAACGTTTTCAGTAACTTATCTCTTCGATAGTCTAAGAAACAAAGAACAAATTATGGTGGAGACATTGTTTTAAAGCTGTTTTTACAGCCACCTTCCTGGTGCTTCCAGCTTACATAGTTTTATTTTTCACTGCGCTGGAAAACATTGTGAGTTCACAGGTATGACCTGGAACCATAAAATTGGAAGACATGACATGACTGGAGCCATCTCGTACTTTATCCGCGTGGTGTGGTGTGGTGTGGTGTGTGGTGTGTGGTCAGTTGGAACGTTATAAACTGATTATTGTGTTATTTTACAGTAAACAAAAAAAATGCATTAAAACCAAATGTATCTGCGGAGAACGTTGTTACTTGTACATATTTTTTATAACTGAACATTTTATTTTTTTTGTGTTAAATAATGTGTGTGTGTTGGCAGTGGCGTACCTACCTTGGGTGACACCCAGTGCGGCTCGCCCCACCGCCCCCCCCAGCTACGCCACTGATTGTTGGTTCTTCTAAATAAATTTAAAAAAAATGTACTGTTGAGTTTTTTTCCCAAAATATTGAACCGTGGTTCATTAAAACTATAGAAAGCAGAAACGGGAAAAATATCGACGATTTTTTATCATCTAACGAAGCCAAACAAACCAATAGTAAAACTCTAAAAAAACTTCGTTTACAAGACATTTTTGTTTACTTTCAGCCGAACTAATACGAACTTCAAAGAAATTTGCATAAAGCCGTTTACATGAAGCATCGCCCTTACTTATTTATGTTATAATCCCGGTATCACCATAGTAACATTCCAAGTCCCTCTTAACTCAATGCTTATCAACAGCATACTTCTGAAAAAAACTCGAAACTTTACACAAAAGGGACCCTTAAAAAGGTATTTATTTCTATCGTTTTTATAGCGAGCGATCGATCGTTCAAACCGCGGTTAGCTGTTTTTCAACGGTCAGGGTGAATTGAATTTTACCCCATTTCCCCCCATTCTACCCTGTTTTGCCCCATCCTACCCCGTTAGCCCGTAAGTACAACTTAAAAAAAGACGTTGAATACAAACCACTTTTAAAACAATAGTTGTAGAAGTTTGCGCAAGAATTTTTAAATTAAAAGATGTAAAATGACGAATGTTTGGGCTGTTTTTTTTTCAGTGTAAAATGTGAATTATTTTCGTGTGATTTTAATTTTATTAATGTTGATATGCACGTTGTTTTTATTTTGCGTTGATTTGAATATTATATCTTATTAAGATTGACATCTGCTGTACATATGAATTGCAATAATATTTACAATTTTCGCTATGTAATTGTGATGTTGTGTGCTATGTGATTGTGATTGTGTTGTATTTGTGTATGTATGTGTATCCTTAATATTTTATTAGTTTCGTGAAAAAATTAGCGCAGATGTGCAGCGCAACCAAACAGAGCATTAATATTACATATTCATCATTTCAGCCAAAAGACGTCCACTGCTGGACATAGGCCATCCCCAAGTTTCGCCACTTTGACATAACATGGGGGGGTTTTGCCATAATCGCCACGCTTGGCAGGCGGGTTGGCGATCGCAGTACGATGTCAAAAAAGCACAGAGAACGCTGCTGCCCATTCTCTGGCAAGTCCCTTAGTCGCCTCTTACGACACCCACGGGAAGATATGGGATGGTGCTATTCTTTACGTCCGACACCATACAGATATTACATATTACGTTAAAATTATACATACATCATAAATTAGTATTATACAAGCTGTTGTTTTGCATCCTCGCCAAATTCAAGAACGTAACTATGCTAATGATTCTCGACCCGAATCAATAATAAAATGGGTAGGTATTTTTTTTTCTTATTTACTGAAATCGTAAGTGCGAACCGCTCGTGTTTTAAACGCGGCCCGTCTGATCCTCTTCCTAAAACCGCACTTTCACAAATACAAACAATCTCAAACGTTTTTACGATAATTTCTTATTCCCTAAACCACGTTAAGAGGGTTATTCTGAAATACTGACAAACTACCTATCTACTGACTAACTATCTAGGTACCATAATTTCAATTGATTATTTATGTCTTTTGTGACAACCTCCTGAATTTTGACGAGGATGCAAAACAACACACTGTTTACGCAGAAGATCACCGCCTCTTGCGTGGGTATCAATTAAATATAACTGTCAAAATATGAGTATTTAATAGCTAAACCTTCAGGGCTTACAAGAATGATTCTAAATTTAAAATCACTTCTGATAAGCCAAAACTACAGTCGTCATTCACCTTACCTAACAAAATCAATCAACCTTCTTTTCTCACAATACTACACTTGCACTACACACTTTTTGTTCACTGGACGTGAACACAATAAAACAATTGACGCATTCGTCGACCAGTCACCTCACCGCCATGCCACTATCGTTTTGTATCGACGAAAGCTTTTAGAAGATGAGACCGGAGGAGCTAGCGGGCCCTTATGTCCTCCTGATACGGTCCGATGACCAGCGCATTGTTTATTTATTAAGTTACCATCACTCAACTCTTCTTACTCAATATTACTAGGTCATAGGGTTTTGGTAAACGTTGATGGAATTGGCAGTTGTTGTGTCGGATTGGTTAGTCGAGTCATTTGATTGGTGGTAAACTTCAGTCAGTTCGTCTGTATGGTTTCAGACGTAAAGAATAGCATCATCTCTGCCTGAGACTTGCCTGAGAATGGGCAGCAGCGTTTTCTGTGCTTTTGTAACAACCGTACTGCGATTGCCAACCCGCCTGCCAAGCGTGGCGATTATGGCAAAACCCCCCAAAATGTCAATGTGGCGACACTTGGGGGAGGCCTATGTCAAGCAGTGGACGTCTTTCGGCTGAAATGATGATGATGATGATGATGATAGGGTTTTAACATTTTAGTTTGTAGTTTTTTTTTTTTTTTTAGTTTTAACATAACATCGCTCCTGCCACAAAGGGTTAGGCAGAGGTGTACTTAATAGTACACCCACATTTCGTCAGTTATGTTTAAGTCCCACGTAATAGGGGGCGAGCCGATTGCCATCAACCGGGCACAAATCCAGATTCCGAGGCTAAGTGTTATTGGGTTTTGACGTTAGAAATTTCTCAGTAGCAAATTTCTCAGTAGCAAATTTCTAACGTCAAAACCCAATAACACTTTGCCCGACCTGGTAATCAAACGCATGACCTCATGGTCATGTCCACCAGTCGCGCTTGCAACCTCTAGGATGCCGTCTGCTCATCTTGCTGAGATATCTCTTTAACCTTTCTGTAATAAAAACATGAATATAATAAAAAAAACTGCTCTATCAAAATCAAATAAAGGTGTTTCACCTTTCAATTTCTGAATAAAATTCTTTGATCTCCAGGTGTGCGCATACATTTTTATACTAACTTACATCTAGTACACAGTTTTAATATTTACAACGCTATACAATACAATATCCTTTGATTCAGGTAACTAAGGCCCATAAATCACAATACGTTTATAAGTATAAAACAATAACTATAAACTAATAAATATTTTATACAAAAATAACTTAGGTAATAACTATAGCACACGAAGTGACAGCGTCGTGTTACGCTGTGAGGTGTCACGTAGCTGGCCGCGGAAACGCCGATACAGCACACCTTTTTGCCAAAACTTTTTCTTGAGGAAGGTCACCAAATGGTGAGCGCACCACAAACGACTTGAAATTGGTGTTATGGCGCGCCTCCAGCTTCTCCACCCTCAGGATTTATTCAATTTTATTTTATTTTCTCATAAAATAAATAAAAGAGATCTGTGTAACTTCTGAGAAAAAACTATTTAAATCGTAAACGAGGAGTTTCTTAGAAAGAATAATAACGTTTTACTATTACATTTTTGGGCTTAATTTAGTTCGCGTTTGACTACAAAGACGATATTACTTACGAAGGGTGCTTAAATAATTTCTACGTGAAGAAGTTTTAAATGTGTCTACGATAGACAGGCCATTTTCTAGACTATACTGTCCTTCTGCTGGGCAAAGGACAGTATAGTCCTTTAGTTCTTGCAAGAGTACTTGTCCCCTCGGGGTACGAGCCTAGGTCGTCTCGCCTATCACCACCTTTCTGGGTCGGCTTTGGCAGCACCGTAGGCACTTACGATCCTGGGGGACAATTACTGAACAACACGCTGGCGTAGCCGCGGGTACAAGCTAGTATTATTAAAAAAAAGATTTTAAATTTTGAACAGACCAGATAAATCAGTCATTTAAGTAGAAACCAAAACAATGTTTCACTGCACTTATAAAGTTATATATAAGTAGAAAGTAGGTATATTATTCAAGCATTTGAGACTCACACAACAATGGGATTGAATAACTAGGTTACGAACAAACTCGAAGGCACTTGCTCTAAATGTTTTAGTCTTTTTTAATATCAGGTCTAAAAACAACAACTGTAGAGTTCTTGTTTATAAACATAACAACTTAATTAAATTGAATATCTCATCGCTGTTGAAGGAAATAGCGTATTTGAAATTAAAGAAAAGTCTAATTTTGTAGGGAATATTTGAAACGAGCTAGACGATATTCCGAGAAAACGCTAAGTAGTGACAATAGTCTCAGTTCTCTTCTCGTCCTCCTTGCCCAGTGTTGTGAAAATTGAGCACAATAGCCAAAACCTTTTTCTTCTACCGTGACGCAATCCTGGTCTCTTTTACATTTTAAACCGAACCTTATCTAAGAGCTTGGAAAATAAATACTTGCAGGTATACCGTTAAAGTTTCCTCTAGTTTTACTAGCAAAAGGCCCGGCACCGTCGCCGTCCCATCCGGAGTCAGGTGCTAAAACAGTGAGATAAACCGACGAAGACCGGAATCCCACACCGCAAACGACGCCATCCGAATTCTAAAGCGCTCTCAATTCGGTCAGGTTATCCTTGGCGCTGGAACGAAGGAGGATTGCAGTTTTAATTAAAACCTTTATGAAGTATTGTGTTTATTTTTTAACTCATTTCGTCTCATAGTTTATGTTAATTTTTCTACTGCTGTTTAACGTTGGGAGTAGTTTTTAAAGGAAAGGAGGTTGTTTTTAAAAATTATGGAGCGTTTTTTTAGGTTTAACTTGCAGCTATGTTATGAGATTTTGTTCATTAAAGAAGAACGACATGTTTAGTGGATTGCGTTTTTATGTGTGTTTGTACTTTAGCCCTCTTTTGCTTTAAATTCTTGGTATTATTCATCAAAACACTTCTTATTCTGCTTTTGAGGAACTTCTAAGAATTTAGTAGAAATTCTTCAATTCAGTAATAAACTCACTTTCAGAAGTGTGCCCAGTTTTTTTCCAAAATGAAACCGAACAAACATCGGTTAAAAATACCTAAGAGTATTTAGCAAGTACGCGGCCAGCAGTAAGTGTAGACGGGCTAGTCTTCAAGTCTCTTCACTGGCACCACTAAAGGAAGCTCGAAACTTGCACCTCGGCGACGTAAACAGACCTATACAAATATATTAAGCACAGTTTATCGGCACTTTTTACTACATCCTCCATTGAGTTTGGTTTAAAAGGATCTTGTTCAGTGGAGCGGTGTAAAGGATACACTGAAATCTGTGTTAATAGTCGCTGTGGCTGTGAGCTGGCTTAAATAGGGTGTACCATACCTTTCAGTGGCTGTTAGGGATTATTTGAGGTGGATTGGAACTGTGTTTTGGTTCAGAATAGTATAGTAGGTTTGTTACTATTCGTGAAATGATTTTATCATATACCGTAGGATGGACGCTGTTAACAGTTAAACCAGTAAGGACAAATTGAGGCGGACTCCAGAAAGATATTATACTGATTTTTGTGCTATGAATTATATTACTATGGTATTTGTACCTTCCTATGGTACCTATGGTACCTAGGCAAAACAGGTTGAAACTTTATTTTTGTAATTATTTCAACTGATTGTAAACCTACACGTGTTTTTGACACATAAATATCTCTTATCTTATCTTATCTGTCCATGTTCGATGTCCGGTGTCAGTCCAAAATCTGTCCGTAACGGTTCGTCCGGATCTTTACTGGCTTTTTTATATTGATGACGATACGGTCAAAAATCATGTACATATGGAAACGAGATGCACAACAGAGCTCTGATTTATTACATTCGTGCGTTGCGATGACACCCGGTTGAAATCTACATAGACCGACGTTGTTACATGAGGACATTCATTGTGTATTACGTCATCACACACACGTATGTACCTGTGGGACAAGATAAAGAGACATTACATCAGTAATAACTATGATGGGAAAGTCAAAAATATACTAAGTTGACATAATTATATGCTACCGACAAGTTGATGTAATCCCGCTTAAAGATGTAGGAATACGGAACGCTTTGAAACCACTTATTAAGGCCCTCTGCTTATCCTTTTTTTACGGATGGGAAATCATCAAATGACCCCTCATGCTCTAGGCAGAGCGGAAGGGAGTGTCAGATTTGTACTGACTAAAACCAATCCATGTTCCTTCCTAACCCTTTGTGTTCCAGGGCCACGGTATCTCTTTCGAACAGTCCCGCAGCCCCGGTGCTTACCTCTTACTTAAATACGACATAGCAACAACGATTCTTCAAAACATTCCTGAAATAGTAAATCGACACACCCGAAAGTGTTTCTCCAATAATCGTCTGACCTTTACACTGAAACGATCTCAATGAAAATATTTTTTCAGTCGGATACTTCTTAAAATACTTTGTCATTTAAAATATTAGGCTGTTTGTCTGTTTGTTCAGGACAAGGTCGAGTTTTGAAACTAGAAATGTACTCAACGGGATCGGATTTACGTTGAAGAGCGAATCGTGATGGCGGAATAATTAAATTCGGGTTAATTTAATCGGGCTAATACTGATTTTGGAAAATATTTGAGAGGACCCGGATTTGATGTTTTAGTCGATTGATCGGTGCTCGCTTCTTCTTTGTAGAAGAGGTCTCCGCGTGAGAACAACTTTCGCTTCTTGGGTTAACGTAACTTCGGGTTGTAATAATATCAAAAGATTTTTTTTAATAAATTAATCACAAACCACTCCAACTTTTTCTGCGATTTTATGTGTGTCGTACCCTTAGAATAATGACACATAAATAAAGAAAGCAAGTGGACTATGACATACATAAATTCAAAAAATTAACAAACATAGTGCGGTGTGCTTTTTAAAAAAACAAATGAGTTTCCATATTGGTTTCTTTGCAAGACAATGATGAATGCATTCATCCAGCACTTCTTGACATTCAAATAGACATGCTTGTACAGCTGTTGCTGAACCTAGGTAAGTAGAATACAGAACAGAGTCAACTCCAATTCCCATTTGACCCACTTTCCACCAAAACAAGCAAGTACCGTCACCAAAATTTATTCAAGCCTACCTGGTCAAGCGACCCTCTTTAAACCGAAGACGTTTCCACCAGCCGACGGGCAAACATCAACAAATTGATCAATGTTGCCACTATATTGCGTAGCTCTTGGGGTGTCGCACACTTTGAATACCAAGTGGCACGGATTTATTTTACTAAAGGCCCAAAGCATACGCTGTGAGGGCGAGAGGCTTTAGAAAAGAGTCGTTTTAAGATTGTGTGACTTGTGATGAGTTATCTTAAAAATGTTTGTGTTAAGCGTTGCCTAATTGAGTAAATTATGGTGGATTTAATTACTAGATTTCCGTGCGCTATGGACGACATAAATGGTGTTATTTGCGGCCCTAAGAACAGAAGGCGTCTTGTGTTTTAATAACCTCTTGTTCAACCATTAAATTTATTTAAGAATTGTAATATGGCTAGCATATAAATCATTATCTGCATAGTCTTTACTCGACTATGACGCCAGCTTCCAGTCTAACCGCATGCAGCTCAATACTAGACGGTGCTTGTAGAAGCTGCTCCGTGATTGTTGAAGCTCGTCATGACCGAATGAAAGAGCTTTCGTGACACACTACCCTATACTCCCATGACCGCGCGACTATCTAGGGCACCAGCAAAATTAAGCGGTAGGCTTGTAACAGGATTAGATCACATAAAAAAAGATAGAAAACCTGCATTACAAGGATTATGAATACGCGAAATCCGTCGGCGGACGAAAGTCTACGACGTCGGGGATAGGGCGATACGCCTAAAGTGGAGTTGGGCAGGACATTTGTCTAGACGTGGAGATGGCTGATGGAGTCAGGTTTTGACCAGAAACAGATGGATAAGGGACGCGGACCGAGTAGAATGGCAGAAAAAAGAGGAGACATGTACCCGATAGTGGTTGAACCTGGGCTGAAATGATAGTGATTATGCGTTAAGTTACCTAGGCCAACACTGAAGTTCCAATCATGAAAGCGAGTACCGCTAAGCTCATTGAGATCGCTACTCCCTATCCTACCGCTAAACCAAACCCCTATGCTTTGTGCCACACGCATAACGCCATCGCACAGTCAGCTTGCACGCTTTTATCGCCTTGGTGGTAAAGGCGGCCATATCTTAAGGTTTGGCCTCAAGAACCGCGTGGTGCCGGGGATTAGAATACGCTTGTTATTTAGTGAAGCCTAGTGAGAGCTTGATTTGTGAATATCTGAAAGGCTTTTTGGTTTTTTACATATCCTACACGGGTTTGCGATTGGGGGCAGATGATTTTGTAATTTCATTTTGTTTTCTAAGCTGCGAGAAATGATTTGATAAAGTTCAGGTTCTTTGACCTAGAAAGTTTTCATCTTCCTTAATGTGAAGAGTGCTAAATGGACCGTATCTACATAATGACTTTAAAGCCGTTAGATTATTAAGATAATTATTTTATATTCATATTATTAAGATTGGTAACTGTTAAGTGTTCTAAAATTACATGGCGGTCAAAATCATAACCCTCCTTTTCTTCGCCGTAGTCGGGTAAAATCCTATATGGTGTATCCGTATTTTGTGTATCCTAAATTGGTTCTGTATGGTGTCGGACGTAAAGAATAGCACCATCCCTTATCTTCCCGTGGGTGTCGTAATAGGCGACTAAGGGACTTGCCAGAGGATGGGCAGCAGCGTTCTCTGTGCTTTTGTGACAACCGTACTGCGATCGCCAACCCGCTTGCCAAGCGTGGCGATTTTGGCAAAGCCCCCCTTATTTCAATGTGGTGACACTTGGGGGAGGCCTATGTCCAGCAGTGGTCGTCTTTCGGCTGAAATGATGACGATGATGATGAGTCGGGTAAAAATCCAACATTGTTACGAAGTACTGATAATAAAAAAAAATACTACATGAACGATCATGTTCTTCATTATATTTCCTGATAATCCTGCCGCGCTCTATCCCTTGCAACTCGCTGCCTCTCTAGCCCAATCCTAGATCTGTTGCATCAAACATTTCCAGGTAGCGTTTACGGCTTCGTAAATGTTCTGTAGTACATTTGTTTACCACAAAAAGCTGTTTTTTCCACGAAGACTTCAGTAGAAAGAGCTCTTCTTCTTGTGACTAAGACTATTTGAAAGCTTTCCTTTCATAGTTTTGACATGGATACTGAGATTTGACAAGTGGTTTGTCTTATTTTATAAGTCGTGGTTCTTGAACGTTAAGCGTTTCATAGCAAATTTGATTGATATTCTTGATGTTTGAATATTATATTTATGAGTTCGTAGAAATATATTCAATATAAATCTGGGCGATCGATCTCTGCTAGGGTGAAAATAGAAAAAAAGAATTTTCCCAGATATGAGATCTTATTAGATCGATTTGATGATATGATAATTGGAACAGTAAGAGGATTACTGGGTTTGTCTACGCTAGAAATTTTTCAGGAGCAGCCTGGAGTGCCTATGAATCTGTGACCGATATACAAGCTCTTGTTTTGCATCCTCTTCAAACTCGAGGAGGTAACTATGCTAATGATTCTCGACCCGAATCAGTTATAAAATGGGTAGCTAGTGTTTTTTTTTCGAACTTACGTATATCGGTAAGTGTAAATCGCCCGTGTTTTAAACACTGCCCGTCTAATCCTCGCCCTATAACCGCTCTTTTACTCATACAAACAATCTCAAACGTATATTCGATAATTTCTTATTCCCTAAACCACGTTAAGGGGTCTGATGCACTGACTGGTCTTAAACAACCAAAAAAGCAGTGTTTTTTAATAACTATTTAGGTACCGTAATTTGTATTGATTATTTATGTGTTTTGTGACAACCTCCTGAATTTTGACGAGGATGCAAAACAACACCTTGTAGAATAGTCATCGTGGCCTTTACAACTCAGTGCTTTGCGACAACAGCTTCATAATCTTCAAGTCTTAATATTCAGATAAAAGCAGTATATCAACTGTACCATATATCAAAAAAGCAATCCAACTTACAATTGAATTAAACCAATTCTATGCTTAATACCATACAACTCTGCTAACCCAAAAACACAAGCACACACAGGATTGTAATTCAAATGCCATCACAATATAACTCGCTACAGAGACGGAGGACCCCAATTAAATCTGTCATGTACTTTTGATCCTATTCTAATTACTCCGACACGTTCGTCTGATCTTCCATTTTAAACTGCATACGTCCGCAAAGGTTATGTGGACTAAGATTTTGATGACTTTGGGTTTAAGAGATGGTTGAGTTAAATAAATTTTGTTAAGAAAAACATAAAACTCTTTAATTTCGATAAGAACGAGCGCCGCAAAACTAAGTTAATCCTACCAGCACCTAGATTAGAAATGTTTAAAAATAGTCCAGAATACCGAAGCATACAGATTTTTAATAAATTACCCGAAAATATCCGGTCCACGAAGACACTATGTGTATTTAAAGCAAGGTTAAAAACATTGCTCATAGAAAAATGTTATTATAGTATAAAAGAATATATGGACGACAAGAATTTAAAATAGAGCTCAAATATATATGTTTGTGTTAATTATAATATATTTTATTTTATGTATAAAAAAGTGTTAGATATAAGTTTGTTTTTTTATTATGATAGTTCCTAAATTAAGTTATAAAATACTCGCTGCAATATTATAAGTTATTTATAAGTTAGTTTTAAGTTATTTTGCTGCGCCCTAACAGGGTGATGTACTGTCTAGTTTTAAGCCCAGCTTGTAACTACGATTGTGTACATTTTGCATTAAATAAATAAATAATAAATTTATTTCTACAACTTCATTAAACATTACATCAGTGCGGTCTCAACTCCTGAAGAAGGACAACCTGTATGACAGGGGTTGAAGAATACGCCGGTTACATTATCTGTATATGGAGTTGTTTTGAAGTTCAAACGATTTTTGGTTATTAACTTGTGATGCATCCCATAGAGTGATTGAGAGTAATACAACAGTAGCACCAACACGCTTCTGAGCGTGGGGTCGGACAGAGTGGGCAGCCAAGTCCTGAGGCATTGGCTGCTCAGGCATGTCCAAAATAACACATAGCTGTAAGTATCTGTCTACTAACATAGAATGGACTTGTATCAATTAATGTGTGCTTAGTCTAAATCTAAACTAATATTATAAAGAGGAAATATTTGTTTGTTTATTTGTTTGTTTGCATTGAATAGGCTCCGAAACTACTGGTCCTATTTGAAAAATTATTTAAGTGGCATATAGCCCATTTATCGAGGAAGGCTATAGGCTATATATTATCACGCTGCGACCAAAAGGAGTGGGGCAGCAAAACTGTTGAGAAAACGGGGAAAATGTGACGCAAACGAAGTTGCCCCGGACAGCTAGTCTGAAATAAATATATTCTATGACTAACAGCACACCTGTAATCCCTGAAGGGTTAGGCAGAGGTGTACCTGATAGTACAAAGCTGCTCCAAAGTAAACTCACCCCCTAGAAATGTTGACTTGTATGTGAGCGGGTGAGTTTACATTGAAGCTGACTGTACACCCACATTTCGTCTGTTATGTTTAAGCCCCATGTAATAGTGCGAGAGCCTTTTTTCATCAACTGGGCACAGATTCAGATTCCGTGGCTGCTACTGAGAAATTCCTGATGGGAAAACCCAATAACCCTTTGTCCGAGCTGGGAATCGAACCTAGGACCTCAGAGACTAGACCAATGAGACAGTGAGAGTATAAATCTGTGTAAACTTCGAATTGGTTTGTAGTGTATTTAAGTAGTATGAATTCCAAGTTTTTACTTTACGATAGTTGAGTGAATGGTGTCTATATCTACAAGACCTGACATTTTGCCTCAAATTATTAATTAATTCGAATTCTGACCGGTGCTATGAGCAGATTTGGAAAATGAGATCAGTCATCATTCATCATTTCAGCCGAAAGACGTCCACTGCCATAGGCCTATGTCCTGCTGGACAGTGCCGCCACGTTGACATAACATGGGGGGTTTTGTCATAATCGCCACGCTTGGCAGGCGGGTTGGCGATCGCAGTACGGTTGTTACAAAAGCACAGAGAACGCTGCTGCCCAATTTCCGGCAAGTCCCTTAGTCACCTCTTACGCCACCCGAGGGAAGATATGGGATGGTGCTATTCTTTACGTCCGACACCATACAGAATAAAAATTATAAATACAGGAAAATGAAATGATTGAGGGAACATCAAGAATTAATGACAGTTTCGTTCTACAAGTACAGCCAGCACATCAAGCTACCCAAAACTGTCAACCAATCAACCTTGAATTATTATTATTATTATTATTATTTAAAGGTAAAGATGAAAAACTGTAAAAGAGATTTGACAGATTTAAAGAAATTTGACAGATGCTGTAGCGCTACGTTACATTCACTTAATGAAGCCGATTTATTTCTTGAAACGTTCGACCCACGACTTTAAAGTCAGCCACAAAGAACCTAATCCTAATAAAACCAATTTAATTTGCGTAGACCTAGATCGAGACCCTCTAGACAGTAAATAAATGAAAGGTTACGTGTGAAATGTAAATAAAACCTCTTCGTAATTAGTAGGTGGTGTAAGTATTGGTAGAACGTATAATCCAAGCTTAAAGGCTTGAAGGATTTGGTATTTAAATTAAGGTGTATGCTACTTTAATAAATGTATACTCTTGAGTCTGAGCTTATAATAAGGTTCTTTGTGAGGAATGGATAGGAGTCTCGTAGACTTTTAAGAGGGCACTTAATCTTGTATGTATGTTTATAAAGTTGATCAGACATTTTTGTGCTGATAGTACTACATAGTCTGAGGAACTCGTGGCTAAATTATAACAGCCGCACGGGTCTATATTTAAGGTTAAGCCGTGCTTGCCGAGGTTGGTCCGTGGATGGGTGACCATAATTACCTACCGAGTTTCCTCCGTGCCTCGGAAAGCACGTTAAACCGTTGGTCCCGGATGTCATTTGTGGTTCTTTGACAGTCGTTACGAGTAGGCAGAAGCCAAAAGTCTGCAATTCAGTCATACTAAGGGGTATCGTGTTTCCCAGTTACTGGGTTGTGGAGGTCAGATAGGCAGTCGCTTCATGTAAAATACTGGTACTCAGCTGCATCCGGTTGGACTGGAAGCCGACCCCAAGATAGTTTGGGAAAAGGCTAGGCAGATGATGATGAGTACTACATAGTCTATAGATAGGGCTTAATTTGCTAAAACCTGTCTGCTGCTACTGCTTACCAACTTTATAACACACTAGCTGTCCGGCGCAACTTCGTTTGCGTCACATTTACCTCGTTTTCACAACATTTTTCATTGCTGCTCCACTCCTATTGGTCGTAGCATGATGATATATAGCCTATAGCCTTCCTCGATAAATGGGCTATCTAACAATGAAAGAATTTTTCAAATCGGACCAGGAGTTTCGGAGCCTATTCGATGCAAACAAACAAACCAACAATCAAATCTTTCCTCTTTATAATATTATATTATTATTAGTTTAGACATCACGCCAGCAATTCCCGAAGGGTAAGCCTAAGAGGTGTACCTAATAGTACACCCGAATATCACCAGTTATGTTTAAGTCCCATGTTATATTACAATAAAACCTTACTTTTGGGGGTGAACCTATTCCCATCAACCAGGCACGAATCCAGACTCCGTGGCTGATACTGAGAAATTTTCTAGTTGAAAACCCGAAAAGCACTTTGTCTGACCTAGGAATCTATGGGATCGACTACTGTTTATCTGTGCATCGCCTATCAACTGGCCCAAAACGCTAATACTATTAGGTCCACCTCTGTGCATATGTGTGTTGTTATAATTTAATGAATAAACCTTTAAAACCTAGATCACTGGCATTACTAATTACAAAGATCCATAATCATAATACCGCCAGCTATTAAACCGAAAACAAAGCAAAGATAAACATGTACTCATAACAATTATTCGCACGTTCTACGATAATAAATCGCGGATGGTTTGAGTGTCAAATTCGTTACAGAAATATGAGCTTATGCAGCGCTGGTATATGAGACCGGCCACAATGTTTACACTCCATAACCCATTACATAAGTAACATGTATGTATATGCTGACACGGATAGGCTGGTATTCGGTTGGAATATTCTTATAAGATAAGCGGCAAATATATATATATATATTTTCACGGATTGGAAATCGTCAAATACCCGTCCTGCTATGGGTGGAGCGGAAGGGAGTGTCAGACTTGTATTGACTAAAACCCATCCATGTTCCTTCTTAGCCCTTGGTGTTACAGGGCCACGGTATCTCTTACGACCAGTCCCGCAGCTCTGGCAGGCATCGGCCCTCTCGGAGCCCTTCCGATTTGCTGACATCACCATGAGGCGCGCATGGAACACGAATGCGCCGTCGACACGGCCTGTCGTCATAAGACGGACGGACGGTGAGCTAGCCCATTACTCACCGTCCACAGGCCCAAATATTTAACAGGTAAGGTGAAAAACAGGTCATCAGGGTCATGGGCTGCCAAAAACTGACAGTTCCAGTTCATCATCTGCCGATGTAATATAATACCACATGATAAGACTGGTTGTCAGATTTACGGGCAACTGATTAGCTGTTGACGGTCAAAGACCTACAAATGACAGCCAAGACCAACGGCGTAACTCGTTCCGAGGCACGGAGGAAACTCGATATGTAATGGGCTCATCCAGAGTCCAACCTAGGCAAGCGATTAACCTGAAAATTGTTCCAAGCGTCTGTTATTATTTAGGCACGAGCTCGTCTCCACACGAATCGGACACTGATATATACCTAAATACATTATCTGTAAGAGCCAGGTGTTAGGTTACACTGAACCTTACGTGAGAGGTCATAAGTTCGATTACCGTCATTGCACTTCGAATTCGAGGGGGTTACCGAGGGATATTTTGTACCTACCTACTATCACTGTTATACTGTACTGATTGCTAGTAGTCTTTCATAAAGAAATTGCCTACTTTATAAAAATATATAACGTGCTTATCTCACAAAATTGGCTACATCACAAGTTATAAATAGATTATCAATAAAAACGCTGTCAAGTAAACTTATCTGTTAATGGAAAAATCCGTCCTAAACCGGATGTTATCGACTTTTGCAGAGAGATTTCATAAAACATTATTTTTTCATTCGGTGTTACCAAAGTAAATAATTTTGTAACCAATTAGAAATAGATAAAATAAAAATAAAATTCTTTCCACACAAAAAAAATGTACCAGATTAGTGTAATATTAGCTTTCATGCATAAATTAACAAAACAAATAATCCCAAAACCTACAGGAGTATTTGGGTAGATGTTTACCATAGGCGCACCTGAAACCGCTGTTTTAAGACAAATAACGTCATCCTATCTGCGTGCTGTAAAGAATTAGCTTCCTGGTTTCGCCCACACACCCCGCTGCGCTGTAACTCAAGAAACAAGCCCAGTGAATCAACTTTAAACTAATTTATTAACATCGAAGACGTTGTTATTAACACCATTGACTGGCTCAACAAACAGTTACTGGCGAAGGAACACAGCCTTCTAACGTCATTATTTAGTCCAATTTGCAGAATTAGCCTGATAAATGTGTTTGAATTAGCGTTTTCGTAGACCGATGCGCGCGCCGTAGCTCGTAGCCGGTGCTACGGTGCTACGCGCTCAGTGTTACCGCGCCGGTCGAGATCACCGCTACGCGCTACGTTCGCGCCGCGAATCTCAATCGTTTACGTATTAAAGAACCTTCGTATGATTTGTGACGATATCTGTGATTAGTTTTTGTGTTGTTAGTGTTGTGATTGTAGTGACTGTGAGTTTTTGTTAGGTAAGTTTTATCGATGATTAACATTTTTTTTATCGATGTTAGGTTGTTATTTTTCTTCTGTGTTTATTTTAATCAATTGGTCGAAGACGTTTCGTTTTCTAAGAAATCGTCTTTGAAATTAAAAAGAATAATTTTCTGAACAGCGGTTTTGGAATAATTTCCTCGATTGGGAAAACATTTTCATGATGTCGAAATTGAGGAAAAAGGTTAGAAATTATATATTATGAATATTCATAGTACTTTATCCGATATTCATTTGTTATAGCGTGCGTGGGCTGGATAAATTGATTAATTTATCAAAATAGAATTAGAACAATATTTAATTTAATCAAAACACATATCTTTGAATTTACGACCTGAATTTATTTAATCAATGAACGCCAATTATATGCCTCCCAAAACTAAAAAAAAACATGTCTGTACAATTAAAATGACTTAAAGTCAAACTGTGATATAAAATACTTTCACACAGAAATAAATACAACAAAAATACAAGAACTCAATTAGACGTCTTCCTAAATTGAATCCCGCGGAATACCCCGGGATTACACCAGGTCCACCGGGACAAACGAGTTATAAAATTGATTTTGATGGGGATTACTGAAAAATGTCTTCGTAACTCAAATGTTCGGTATTCGTTCCTATCTACTTGGCTTCTAATTATTTTAAGAAAGAAGTATTAGGTATATCAAACACTTTTCAGATATGATGTTTTTTGGTGATTGATTAGAGTAGTGTATATACAAGATGTTGTTTTGCATCCTCGTCAAATTCAAGCAGGTAACTATGCTAATGATTCTCGACCCGAATAAATAATAAAATGGATAGATATTTTTTATTTTTTTATTTACGTAAATCGGTAAGTGTGAACGCCCGTGTGTTAAACGCGGCCCGTCCAATCCTCGCCCTTTAACCGCGCTTTCACACATACAAACAATCTCAAACGTTTATTCGACAATTTCTTATTCCCTAAACCACGTAAAGGGGGTTATTCTGATTTACTGACTGATCTTAAACAACCAAAAAAATCAACATTTATTTATAATTAAATGGTTACCGTCATTTAAATTGATTATTTTTGTCTTTGGTGACTACCTCCTGAATTTTGACGAGGATGCAGAACAACACTTTGTATGGTATTACCCAGTTTCTGTGTCTTCAGTCGGGCTATGTAAAATACTGGTCTACGGCTGTATTCGGTTAGATTGGTACCTGACCCTTACTTAGTTGCTGGCTGGGTTTGCTGGGTTGCTGGCTTTGGCTGGGTAGATGATGATTATGTATTATAGTCTATCTATAAGATGATAGCCGATAGAGAAATATGGAAGAAGCAAATATGCTGCGTCAACCCTAAATCAATTAAGATAAGGGTAAGATAATTAAGAGGAGCTCGTGGCTAAATTATAACAGCTGCACGAGTCGATCTTTAAGGTCAAGCCGTGCTTGCCAAGGTTGGTCCGTGGATAGGTGACCATAATTACATACCGAGTTTCCTCCGTGCCTCGAAAACCATGTTAAGGCGTTGGTCCCGTCTGTCATTTTTAGATCTTTGACAGTCGTTACGAGTAGTCAGAAACCAAAAGTCTGATAAACAGTCTTACTCGTTTTACCCAGTTACTGGGTTGTGGAGGTCAGATAGGCAGTCGCTTCATGTAAAATACTGGTACTCAGCTGCATCCGGTTAGACTGGAAGCCGACCCCAAGATAGTTTGGGAAAAGGCTAGGAAGATGATGAAGGATAGGAGAATGGTGATAGTTATTATAGTCTTTGTGGCCTGTTAGGAAAAACAGTGATATTCCAATGTGTTATATAAATGATAACGTTATAATAGATTTAAAAAAAAAAAACACAATCACCCAGAGACAGATTTTACCAAGTAGTTAAGTTTAATGAATTTTGAACCTTATATGAACTGAATTTGAACATAATATTGGGCTTATTTTCGTCCGTAGCAGTAACTAACATCCTACCGCGATCACTAATCTGTTTGCTAAGGATTGTGTTCCTGGCAATATTTACTCATGACCATTTAGCGGTATTAGACGAGACGAGCTCGATAAATAATAAGCTTTATGGTACACTAGTATATTAATATCTACTCGTTGTTGGATAGGAATTGATGATTATTTTCCGTTAACGAAGTATAAGGAGTTGGCCATGATCGTAACCGGTGGTGTTCTTTCTCCCTACTACTGCGGGCAAAGGCAAGAGTTTATGTATACAAAAATATAAACAAAAAAAGTAAGAGATGTGTATTTAAGACAGGAGAGCAGAGCGGTGGTCCAGTGGTGGCATCCCCGACTTACGAGCAGTAAGCCGTGGGTTCGAACCCAGGCAGGTGCATTACTTTGTGTATTTTTTTTATCACCGCTGCCCTCAAACTCGGTGAAGGAAAACATCGTGAGGAAACCGGCATGTCCTAGAACTAAAAATTCAAAGACATGTGACAACTACCAACCCGCACTGGTCCCGCGTGGTGGATCATAGCCCACTCCCTCTCATAGAGAGGAAGCCTGTGTCCCAGCAGTGGGAAAATTATAGGCTAATGATGATGATTTAAGAGATTATTTGTCATTTTATTTCGTAAAAATAATCTTCGTCAATGCACTATTGTTATCAAGCAAATGCTCCAGTCGATTTCTATTCTTCATGAGTTATTTTGATTTTAATATTGACCTCGTGGCTAAATAATAACAGCCGCACGGGTCGATCTTTAATGTTAAGCCGTGCTTACCGAGGTTGGACCGTGGATGGGTGATCATAATTACATACCGAGACTCCTCCATGCCTCGGAAAGCACGATATGCCGTTGGTCCCGGCTGTAATACGTAGATCTTTGACAGTCGTTACGAGTAGTCAGAAGCCAAAAGTCTGACATCCAGTCTTACCAATGGGAATCGTATTATCCAGTTACTGGGTTGTGGAGGTCAGATAGGTAGTGGTTTCATGTAGAATACTGGTACCCTAGCTGCATCCGGTTAGATTGGAAGACGACCCAAAGATGGTTTGGAAAAAGGCTAGGCAGATGATGAGTTATTTTTATATTTTATTTAGTGTATAAAAGAACCGCAAATAATCTGAAATTCGAATGATATTACTAGACCAATAAGATGTTATATTGAAAATTATAATCTTGTATTTATGTAGGCAAGAGATACGAATCATATAATTATATTAGGATTATGTTTACATGAAGCGGTTATGAACCTCCTTTGATATTGCCCGCTCATTCATAATTATGTAAATAAAACAAAAACATTAGAAAACGGTGAATTTAGATTGATTTTCATGAATAAACAAATCAATGAAAATGTTCCATTAACCAAAAAATATAAGGGAATGGCTTAAGATCGGCCAACCCGTCATACGTTTCATACAAACGCTCGTACGTGATTATGCCGTAGTAAAACATCTCTTTTGTTTTTTTTTTTTAATAATAGGTATATTGTGCACACTATCTAAGTTTCTGTGAAAGCAAAAAATGCAAATTTGGAAAAACAAATTCAGTAAATGCCTCCAAAAATCTGCTTTGGCCGTTCATGATGAAGTCGTAAATAATAAAATTATTAAATAATAAAAAATAAATTGTAAAAGTAAAGAAAACATCTTTCAGATGTCATTGAGATTAAAAACAACAAATATGTATTCACAAACTTGTGTGGTTTATTGAAAAACACGTATTTCCTGGAACAAGTTTTATGACATTTTCGAACACTTTTTTCGTTCAATGTTATCGCGTTCTCACTTACTCGTGAGCGGGATGGGCCCTCTTAAGGAAGGAAATCGCTTTGCTTAGTTACGGAAAGCGAGAAGCGTAGTTTGAAACAGTAATAATGTATTTAATTTAATTACTATACTGAATTTACGAGTAGCTGTAATGTAGTGAGTTTATTTTTGTAACAAAATGTGCTCACCATTTAGAAACAAAAACAAATTAATAATAACAGTTATTTCTGATTTTTCTGTTTTATTTTTATTTTCGGTGTGAAAATAACGTACATATGTCAGTCCAATTGTTCAACTGCAGTGCAAAGACCTAACTCTGCGCATACAGAGTAGAGTTATATCTTCTTCATTTATCATTACTCTTGTTCGCTACATGTTGGCAATTTGTGACCATTGATTCCGCTAGGTCTTCCCGTCAATATCGTTTAAAAAAATACGCACGAGCACCAATATGTAACATAGAATAGACTTACCTGAATTCAAAAGCGACTTTCTCGTGGAATAACCGTTGCAACTTTCAGATACCAACTCTTTCATCATACTATGACTTCCAAAATACTGTGTTCTTAATAAAATTAAAATTATAATCAATCAGAAAAAACAAAATCAATTAGCAATATAGTAAAACAGTTGTGTTTTGGTGTAAAATAAAGTATATTCTATTCTAAACACTTTTAACAGGGACTGTACCAACAGTGTGATTCGCTAGATTCCAAATTATCCATCGATTTTTTAAGAAATTAATACGCAACCGTTTAGTCTAACACGTATTTTTTTCTTTTCCACCGATAATATATTCCCTTACATAAATAAACTGGTAGACTCTTCGCTACATTTAACATAACACGAGTATTCGAATCAGTTGGGCGGGAAGACGGGCAGCTGTAAGGTTTTGTTTTACGGATTTTAATTTACGCACGGGGAGGTAGATTTGCGAATCGTTCGAATTTGAATTTCTTGGCATTTCTCTTTTAACACGTTCTACGTGAATTTATAACAACGTCTGTTTTTACCGAACGGGTGGGCAGAACATTTTCAGAAGTGAATTTGATCTGATGAATTGGCAATTGGATCACATTTTTATTTATTTATTTATTTAACACAAATGATTCATATTGTTGTTAGTAACACTTTTAAAATATGTTAGTATCATTACCATTAATTGTCATTAATTGCGTATTAATCCATAATCTGGGCATCTGGTTAAAATACCTAATTAAGAACGTAGTAACGATTTGCCTAAATCGGTGCATAAAACCTCTAGACACAAACTTTTTGAATTCTAGTTGCAATCTGATCAGCAACAATCTATATAAAAAAACTTGCAAAAAATTTGAAATTGGACACGTTTATGACAGATTAAGTATCTAATAAGCATGTGCGGTCGCATTCATGAAATAAGAAATTTGTTAATAAGGTCAAAATAGCGTAATAGTCGCATTCGCAGCCATTATAATAGTAGGTCATCATTGTTAACGTATTCTTATCGTTTTTGTGGACTGGATTCTCGCTGTTTACTGATTAAAACGACTTGCTTATTAAAACTGTTTTATTAACTACTCACTGATCGGTACAGGTAAACCCAACGCATCACCAATGTGGTGTTCACTAGTTACACTAGTTAGGGTTTAGAATAAAACCACCAAATTATCAGTAAGTAGATGAATGACTTTAAGGGTATAATACGTGCTCTCGCTGCCCTTGTTAAGTGTGGACTGGTTGACAGGTAACCGTAACGCTCACGCTACGTTTATCATTAGGTCGCTAGCGGAAGGCAATAGACATCGGATTTATACGTTAACTTTAGCACAGACTAAAAAAAAAACTTTGTGTTGCCATAGACGATGATCATCTTCATGCCCCTGTCCCATGTTACTTGGGGTCGGCGCAACACGTTTGTTTTTTCATTCTCCTCTGTGAACCGTCACGCTATCATTTACTCTTTTTTTTTTCATTGCACTATGTGGAAATGAAAACAATCATCACATATTGAATTCCCTTCTAATCCCACTGACTATTTTAGCCGACTTCAAAAATTATCTTCGAAGGTTCTCAATTCGATTTGTATTTTTTTTATTTATGTACACCGATTTCTCCGTGATTACTAGTCCGATGATTCTTTTTTTATTTGGTAGAGGAAGCTCGCGCGGTGGTCCCATATGAATTTTGCTTAGGGACTTGAGTTATCCTCCTCATTGTGTTTTTTTCTTGTTTCGTATGTATGGACAATGTGCTGGTGTCTAGTTACAATGTAAAAATGATACTTGACTAGGATTTATATGACCAACAACAAAAAAGGGTAAAATAAAAACTTTTTACAAACTACTTCCAAAAAAAAAGCACAAAATATTGAAAATAACTTTACTTTCGGGAGTCAAGTTTTGTCTATCTTTAAACCACAACATTATTTTCTTACTAAAACTTACCACTATTTTAACTATCCATTATTTATTTCATTGACCAAACTATCACTTAAATTTTCCAAGTGTAATTAAATCAACAAAGTTCTTGAGAAAACTTTCAAAGTGATTCATACAGTACAGTGGACTTCAATAATTGTTTACGTGTGATTGTTTACTATATTGTTTAACTTTTTATTACGCCCTATATTGAAGTTACCAAACTTTATCTATTTGTAAAATGAGTATGGACTATTTATTCTGGTTGATAAAGCTTCTTAGCCATGCAGTATTAAGTCAATCTGTGTGATTTTTCAGCCCTTAACACTTATTTTCGGAGGAAAAAAAGGAAAGTAACAATTTTTCTCTTTTAAAATCGTTTAAAATTTCCGTTTTAAATGAAATACTAAGAAGTTAGATCACCGACTGCCTCGTTGCTCTAAGTATATTACCCCTGTGGTCTTGGGTTCGATGCCCGGGTCGGGCAGTATTAGGTTTTTTCATCAGGATCTTCTCAGTACCAGTCCGGATAGCACCATCCCATATCTTCCCGTGGGTGTCGTAAGGGATTTGCCAGAGAATGGGCAGCAGAGTTCTCTGTGCTTTAGTAACAACCGAACTGCGATCGCCAACCCGCCTGCCAAGCGTGGCGATTATGGCAAAACCCCCCAAAATGTCAATGCGGCGACACTAGGGGGAGGCCTATGTCCAGCAGTGGACGTTTTTTTGGGCTGAAATGATGAGTCCGGATACAGAATTCGTCCACGGTTGAAGGCAATAGGCTCGCCCCTATGACTTGAGACTTAACTGGTGTAATAGGGGTTTGGCTACTAATGGACACTACTGCCTATCCCTTTGGGGATTATAAACGCGATGTATGATTATGTATAGTGCGATCATTTTCTCGTTATACGAGTTTCATTGGATACCTACATTATTGTAAGCACAAACGCGGTAAGTAAGTAGCTCCACCAACATTCCTTATTTCCTTCAGGCTAGCTAATTACGTCTGTGTTAGCAGTAGGTTCACCACAATACCTTAACTTTGTACTGGATAGTTACGCAAACTATTATGCTACATAATTCCCCGACTAGTGACTTTGTGTCCTAATAATTAAGTATTTACTTCGTGTGATATGATGTAGAAGAGAAGCAATAATAAGGCTTAGTAATCTTCAGAAGGATATGGAAAGTCTTAAAACAGTTTTCAATATTCAGTATTCAATGAAAATTCAAATTTTAAACCCAAAGTAACGCCTCAAAATATTGCAGGTCTGATAACGATGACCCAGCCTAATTTCACACTCGAAAATCTAAAGTAAACGGATTGAGATAAAAATATTACAACTGGTTTAAAGGTTCATATCATAATCAACAATTTCATTTCACACGAACCTAAATCGGTACTTATTAAACGCATTTAGGTGCATGGTTGGTCGTTTCCTATGGAGAAGAACTGCTAAGGCACTCCATGATTACATTTTTTAAACTTATTACTGCTTACTACTTACTCGTGCAACGAATAAGTGCCTGCAAATTATTGTAAGTATTTAAAATGCACTATTTTTGGTTTAATCTATAATTAATTAAAATACAATTATGTATCCTAATAGTTAATGCAAACTAAAATTGCGGGTTTATACAAACAGCCGTTATGCGACAGATAATTAAAATGATAATTATAGACCAACATTTATAATAATGAGTTCCTACTCCATTTAATATTATTATTAAGTAGCAGTTTTAATTATAATAAATAAATAACTATAGTTAGCAATATACTATGCTGTACAAATAAACGACATGATTACAAAATATTAATTCACAAATCGCGGTTGAAAACGATCAAATCAAAGCCAAATACAGCTTCTTGTAACCAAATTAGTGCACCCTCTCACGATTGCACCATGATACGAAAAACCCTGACAACTAATGCTATCATTTGCACCGCGCACCGGTATGATTTTTTCAGGAGTCCGATTAACTATAATGTTAACTGCGACATTCACGATTTTTACACATTATAAAATAACTTTTTATATAATCTGTGGCTCGAAAGTCTGACAACCAGTCATAACAACGGGTGTACCGATTACGCAGTACTAACTGGGTTGTGGAGATAAGATGGGCAGTCGCTCCGTGTAAAATACTGGTATTCAACTGCATCCGATAAGACTGGAAGCCGAACCCAAGATAGTTGGGAAAAGGCTACACAGATGATGATAAAACAACTTCTCACAACCTCAAAAATGGCCAAATTAGTGCACCTTCTCACGGTTGCATCAAGATACGAAAACTCGTCCCCAATCACGTCACAATGTTTATTAACTAACCTAACAACTTACCGCTATCGTTTGTACAGGACGGCCGACGTATGATTAATTTCAGGAGTCCGCATAACTCCTCTGCTACCTGCGGGACCCATCGCAAATAACTCGCATCAATCATGCCACTGATGTTTTCCTGTTTGTTTGCGTATAAATAATGACGCTTTTAGGCTATTTTAATTTAAAGTTTGGGGTGAGGATATTAAAATATTATGCAATTTGGGGATTTTTCAATGAGGTTGTTAATTATCTATTTAAAATTCTAAGTATACCGTAAAATACTGGTATTCAGCTGCATCAAGTTTGACTTTAAACAAACCCCAATATAGTTAAGAAAACGGAATGAAAAAAGACCGATGATTTATTTTATACTGTTCCGAATCTGTGGGTTTGCTTTTCCCTAGCACGATTATTTGGGCTCCCCAAGTCATCTGGATCCGACAAAGCGTTATTTCATTAGGTACCTGATACTCAGAATTTCCGAATAGGAAACCGGAGGCGAAATAGGAGTCAGGATTCGTCGACGTCTAATGACGACAAGCTCGCTTGTTTTAACACTTCTCTATTTGCTAAATATGGGTGTAACACTTTTGGAACGACCCTTCGGTCGTGTTGGATTGCCATGTTTTTGATTATGAGGGAGAGGCAAGTGAGATTGCACGTGTTAATAATGTTGATTGTATGTACTCTCTAACTGCTTAATATATTTCCCGCATCAATCTCGGTGAAATCAGTCTACACCGAGATTGGCCGCCGTGACCGAAATTCGGTCCGGAGTACTAATAATAATAAATTTATTATGCTGGAGTAAAATCGAATATACAGTGCATTAAAGAGCACCATTACCCAAAGCGTCAATCACACGTGTATAAAATAACAAATTGCAATTAGGTGCCAAAAATATACCCTTGTCGCAATATATTCGCTTTTTATTTTTATATTACGGCCTCAGTTACTTTTGTGACGTTGATGTATGGAGTTACACCTCATTTGTCACAAGCTGCTGAAAGGTTGAAAAGAAAATGATGGTCACTCGTGTGATTATACACTTATTTTTTGTTTTATTATTTCGTATTGAGTAATAACACTTGATATCGCGCCAGTAGTGGCTGAGGTGTTGAGCAGAGGTGTAAAGTAACATCCACATTTATCTAGTTGTGTTTCATCATCATCATCAGCCTTTAATGTTCCCGCTGCTGGGACACAGGCCTCCTCTCTATGAAAGGGAGTGAGCTGTAATCAACCACGCGCGCCCAGTGCGGGTTGGAGCTGTCACGTGTTTTCGAATTTTTAGATCTAGGACAAGCCGGTTTCCTCACGATGTTTTCCTTCACCGTTTTTGAGGACAGCGGTGATGAAATAAATTACACAAAGTAATGCGCCTGTGCCTGGGTTCGAACCCGCGGCTTACTGCTCGTAAGTCCACCACTGGGCCACCGCTGCTCTCTTCAGTTGTGTTTAAGTACCATATAATAGATTTTTTTCATTTTTATACATTTCTTACCTATAACCATTTATTACCTCTCACCATAAAATAGGCAGAAATGCGTGCTTCTGGCTGCTGCGGGGAAAATTCCCCGATTGCACTTTACCGAACCGAGAACTGCAGACTTAGAAATCGAGTATTGATACTAGAATAGCCCAAGTCAGAGAGGAATGGCATAAGATGGAGAAGGTCTTCACCCTTAAATGGGCACCCAATTATAGTAATTGAACAATGATTATGTAGCAAATTCATTCTATTTTATTATAATCTATGAAAACAATCTATTTATCAAAAAAATATTATATTATATTTAAACAATTAATATTGAATCGATGATTATTATTTTAACACTAATTTATTATAATTATTTTATTAATTTTTTGTTTTTTTTTTATTGTTAAAATGCATGTTCAATTATCACGAATGAACATTACTAGATTTAAGAAACAAATGAATTTTTTAAGTTATCATATAATGAAATTTAATTGTATTGTAAGTCTGTGGGTCTCGGTCTAGCAAGCCATCGAGAGAGTAGGCGTGTTGTCTATTAATTTCCTTAACAGAACATCTTGCCTGTAATCTCAGAAGGGTTAGGCAGAGGTGTTCCTAATAGTACATTCGTACATTTCGCCATTTGCGTTTAAGTCCCATGTTAAGAGGGTGAGCCTATTGCCATCAACCGGGCACCAATCTAGACTCCTTGGCTGCTACTACAAAATTCCTAATTTTAGAACCCATTAATAATTTGTCTGACCCAGGTCCAGGTGGCCTACCACGACGTCTTAAAACATTATTATTTCACTCCTTTTCCAGTGTGGGAAAGAGAGGGCGCAAGACATGCTGTATAGCTCCGTCTCTTTCCCACACTGGAATAAGAGTAAAACAATACTGCTTTAAGACGTCATGGTAGATCAGCAGCAGTCGCACTTGCAACCAATGGGCCATCGAGGCGGTCGAGGAATTTAATAGGCTGACTATAGGTATTTACGCTTGCAAATGATTATGAAAACTCTATAATCAGTATAGATTTGCAAAAAGTCTCTTAATATCTTTGAACCCTAAAGGTCACCGTTTGTAGAATTTAGTCACTCATAATAATTATCTTCAGACCTGCTGTCCCGCGCAACTTCGTCTGCGTCACACATTTTTCCCGTTTTCGCAACATTTTTAATTTAAAAAAAAATCAAAATCAAAATATTTTATTTTACATAGGCCTACATGGGCACTTATAAAACGTCAACAGAAGAGGCACGGTTCGGGTTGGTCGTTTCCTATGGAGAAGAACCGGCAAGAAACTCCATGGTTACTCTTTTAAAATCATTTGGTTCTACAATATTTGGATGTTACAGCGCTAGTACTTAAGTATGAGAGGACAGCGTAGGCCCGACAATAAGTCATCGCTTACTACAAAAGGTAGAAAAAGATGAAGCTGAAAAAAAAAAAAAAAAATTGCTGCTCAGCTCCTATTGGTCGTAGCGATATGATATTTAGCCTATGTCCTTCCCTAAATTGAAATCTATCTTCTTGCCAAATTTCACTAAAATCCGATCAGCCGTTTAGTCGTGAAAAGGTAACAAACAAACAAACATACAAACAAACGAACAGAGTGACTTTCGCATTTATAATATTAGTATGGAAGTATGGATTAATCTGGGAACGAAGCGAATTAGTTCATTCATTCATTTGAATTTTGTCCACATTGCTCAAGTCTGTACCATGAAATCTGTACCTACTAAATTCACAATCGCACACACATTCCTAAAAAGAAAACAATTGTGTTCGACTCAATTTAAAACTTCTCTGAACCTGTACCAGGTAAGAACTATCGGATTTTCTTAGCGCAGGTCTGTAGCAGTGTGCCTGGGCCGCATAAGTGCTTCCCCAGATGTGCATTTCGTTTATGCTTCAGTGGATTACATTCACTGAGGTGCAATACGGTTTTATCAGTTTTTGTGAACTTGTGTGGGAATGGAAGCGTATATTTTCGGATGAGTATATTATGTTTGCCTGGTAGGCTCCGATATTCACGTTGGAAGTTATTCTTACTTTATGCAATAAAACAAAATAATCAAAAGCGGTTCGCGATTCATTTTAAAACCGTTGTTTTGTGTTTATAGCTAGCGGAGTAATTAGGTAGTTCTACATTTTTTTTTAATAAGCGTTGCCACACACTAGGAATTTCTCCTGTATCGTGGGTGCGTTTACAAACATTTAAACTCACACACACAAACAGCCGGGCTCCGGAATAAATATATTTGTATGCCATAAAAATATTTGACCATTATCTCCTGGATTCCATTCCCGGGTTGGACAAAGTGTTATGGGTTTTTTTCTTCAGGAATCTCTCAGTAGCAGCCACTGAGTCTGGATTTGTGACTGGATTATGCTAATAGATTTGGCCATGTCTTTTTGATAACGCTGATTAAATCAGAGGTATTTAAATGCCGACTTCTGATTAGCTTACAATATTTTGGTACTTGCTGCGCGAGGCGCCGCTCACGAGCGCGCTCCGCACTATTAACGTCATTGCTGAGATCTTAAACATAATCTGTTACACTTTGGGTGAATTTACAAGAACAGCTACGTTTAGAATTTGCTATATCAATAACAGTTGAATTATTAAAATTTTAAGTGTGTTACAATATCTCATTAGGTTTCACCTGTAAGGATATTTGTATGTTTAGAGAGAAAATAATATTCTTTTTTTTTTTTTAAACTTCAGACTTATAGCTGAATGTTACTACAAGGATTCCTTGTGACTAGGAACTCTTGTATTGAGATTCTCCTAGTAAATGTCTACAAACAATTTGAAGATTCCATTGATGATTCTAGAAATTTAATTTCAGAGAATTTAGAAAATGGCGTCTATTTAATTTACGTCTATTCCTTATACCTTACGTTATCTACGTACACAAATAACTTTCATTGATTCAGTCTTAAAACAGTTTCTCAATGCGACACTTAAATACATTAAACCTTATTAAAATAGATTGTGAATTTAATTAAAGCGTCATCAAAGGGGTCCTCGACCGAGTTTCATTGAGAGTTAGTATATACGAGTACAAGTCAATATTTACTTGAGATCGGACTGATGTCAAAGCAATAACTTAATTACAATTAAATTGTTGAAGTATTTTGTTAGACGTAACTTTGTAAATAATAGAATAAATATGGTGAAACGTCTCATGATTTAATGCAACATAAAAATGGTCAATTAGAACAAATATTTAAAAATCGAATTAAATTTTCGCAAGTCTGACTTCTGATTCATCATCTTTCTACATGCCCTTATCCCAATTTATTTGGGGTCAACGCTGTCTTACTCTTCCATACTTAAGTAAGTTCTGAATCAAGTATTTAACAATTGACCAATAATCTCGATATTTTTTTTGTGTTATTATTTTGGAAATAAGATTAGAAATATATTGTCTGCGCCATACTTGCGCCTGATGAATTAGTGATACCACCAAGTTGCACGTTCGAGTGATGCTATAAATCGTTTATCGTTTTATCAAGTTTTTTACGGACACCCGCATAGTTTGACTTTTCACTTTTACAATTCCATATCTGTACACGGGTGCGTCGCCACGCAAAAGTCCAATAAATTGTTTAAATTGAATATTTACGAAGATTAAAGCTGAATTTGAAGAAACTGAGGTTTTTTAATGTTTTAAAACTTCCAAATGTCCACTATCAGACATTAATTTGGCGACCGTGACAGGACATTTTTGCAAAATTCGGATCGAGTACCTACGAAGACAAAGAATTCTCATCAAAAGGAAATCTACCAAAGATTCATCGTGGAGGACTACAGACGCAAGAACACTATTATAGAAGACAACTAAGCCAGCCAGGTCGGTCAGCACTACGCACCGCGCCCAGCCTTAGCTTCGAACGACGCCACGTCGAGGTTCACCGTCAGCCTGCCACGCCAGTTCGAGGATTCCGTCAACATCTGCGAGCAACTCGTGTACCTATTAGTGCCACAGCCACCAGCGAGGACCAGTGTAACCACAAGCAACGGTCTCGCCTATCAGTTAAGTACCTTTCCTATAGTTTATCCTAATACCCAAACCTATTTTCCTACCAGAAGGGTCGCTGTTTGGTACATTCCATTTGTGTATTTCAATCGTTAACCGATATATCTAGGTATTTTAAAGATTATTTCAAGTAAATAACCAGTACATATCCTAAAATAGTAAAATTAAAATCCATTATTCAGTGTCAAGTACCCACGTTGTCATTGTAAAATTGTAGGGTAATTGAATCCAATAATTAGCAATTATATTCCCGTTATTTTCTTTCTACTAGGTAATCTGAGGACCCAAACTTAGTCGTCCTCCCAAAAGTACATGTAATTTTTTCTAGTTCACACTATTTCAAATATTTTCGGCCGACTATTTCAGCACGCTGTCTGCCGCTGCCGGTTAGCGCCAGCCGCGTTCGGGTGACGTCAGCTCCTCGTAAGCGCCGAGCCGCCGCCGCCGCGCCGCGCCGCTGCGCTGCCGCGTGGCTGCGTTCGGTATCCAAGTGCCGCCGAAGGAGTATCAGATAAGAATTCAACTTTATTCCTTCATTTGGTATTAGTGTGTTACTGTTTAGATTACCCAATCAAATATAACTATTTTTCTAAAGTGCTCAGTGGCAGTTTATCGTTTGTGGTTGCTACTATTAATTATTAATAAACAAGATGTCTTTAAGCGAAGATAAAGACAGTAATGCAAAACTATTGAAGGAACTATTTGCTAAACGTAGCTCGGTTAAAGGTCGTTTAACGAAGTTTAAAAAATATTTAGATGTAGTTTGTTCTTCAAAATTATCAAAAACTCAAGCGAAAGAGTTAGAAATTAATGTTGGTAAAATAAGAGCTATGTCTAGCAAATTCGATGAACTACAGGTTCAGATTGAGGTCATCAATTGTGATAATATGGATTCCGAGATCGACGAACGTGATGAAATTGAACAGATCTTTACTTCACAACTTGCAATTGCTGAAGAGCAACTGGATAAGTTCAATACTTCTCATGAATCTGACTTGCACAATTCATCACAATGTCATCACGATCAGTCATCTCAATGTCATCATATTGATTTCAAATTACCACAAATACAAATTGCAAAGTTCGATGGCGCCTATTTCCGCTGGCTTGAGTTTCGAGACACCTATTTGTCGCTCATTCATAATAATGAGCGTATCAAGCCTATTCATAAGTTCCATTATTTAGTATCGTGTCTCGAGAATGAAGCCGCGCGAATTATCTCTAATTTAGAGATTTGTGAAACTAACTACAAAACTGCATGGCAGCTTTTGTGCGATCGTTACGATAACAAGCGCCAACTTATAAATCAACACCTTAATTCATTGTTATACTTCGAATCATCCCAGCAACAGCACAAACGTGAATCAGACAAATCACTGAGGTTTCTAGTTGACCACGTAACAAAAAACTTGCGAGCATTGTCAAGCTTAGCTAAACAAGATGAATTGCTTGACATGATAATCATTAAAATTCTTATACCAAAATTAGATAGTCGTACTGCCATGAAGTGGGAAGAACATCGGAATAGTTTGTCCGATCTCCCTGCTCTAAGAGATTTCAATAAATTCCTAAATGCTCGCGCTGATGTGTTACAAACTATGTATCAAAACAACTCTGATATACCCAAGGCAACACAATCACGCCAAAATAATAATAATAATTCTCGTAGTACTAAATCTTTTTCATCTACAGTTCAGAACACCGGCTCTGTCACTAAGCAGTGCGTCGTCTGTAAAGGTGACCACTGGATATACGACTGCCCTACCTTTCTAGCGAAGGGTGTTCAGGAACGACGAGATGAAGTATTTAAGTTGTACTTATGCTCCAATTGTTTACGTGCTGGGCATCGTGCACGTGATTGCAAGATGGGTCCCTGTCGTGAGTGCAAGCGTAGGCACAACTCACTATTGCACTTACCTAATTCTAACGATACTAGTACAAGCAATGCTAGTACAGCCAGTAGTAATAATACTAATACAGATCGCAGTCCGACTGAAATATCAGTAAATAATTCAGTTAGCAATAATTACATAGAAAATCATGTTCTTTTGTCAACAGCTATGGTTAATATTATTAATCCTCAAACAAACAAACAATTTCGAGTGCGTGCTTTGTTAGACTGTGGAAGTCAGTCCTCATTCATTAGCCAGTCACTCATGAACAAGTTGTCATTACAGGTATGTGCTATAAATACTATAAATGTAATTGGTATAGGCAACAACTTAGCAGAACATGTAAACAAAAGTTGCATTGCCCGATTAAATTCTTTTAACAATGACTATAGTGTCGTACAATCATTTTATGTATTAAACCAATTAACAGGTGCTATTCCTAAACAATACATAGATATTAGTAAATTAAACATTCCAAGGAATATACAGTTAGCTGATCCTAATTTTAATCAGCCTTCGGCTATAGACGTCTTGATAGGTGCGGACCTATTTTGGGACCTATTAGGATGTGATCAGCTAGCATTAGGTCATAACATGCCCAAGTTACGTAGCTCAAAGCTAGGTTGGCTCGTTGCCGGCCCTATTTCTCCAAGTTTAAGGAATCGTTCGTCACCTAAAAGTATTCCGTGTCATGTTTCAGTTAATGATAGTGACGAATGCAATAATTCCAATATTAATTCTCAATTGACAAAGTTTTGGGAACTGGAGCAGGTTCCAGATAAGCAATATTTTAGCAAAATTGAGCAGGCATGTGAAAATCATTTTCATCGCAATACTTACCGTTTAGAATCGGGTAGATTTTGTGTTAGGCTGCCCCTAATTGATACTCCAGATTGTTTAGGAGATTCTTACGCAATGGCTAAGAAACGTTTGTTGTATTTAGAAAAACGTTTCCGTAAGAATCCAGAATTAAAGTTACAATATTCGAATTTTATTCGTGAATATTTAGAGCTAGGGCATTTAGAGGAATGTCCGACTATTAATCCCGTTCCATCCTATTATCTTTGCCATCATGCAGTGTTTAAACAAAATAGTGAAACGACAAAGACTCGTGTTGTCTTTGATGGATCGGCACGAACTTCCTCAGGTTTCTCTCTGAACGACCTACAGATGGTCGGCCCCAACGTTCAAGACTCAATCTTTTCTATTTTGATTCGAGCTCGCCAGTATAAATATATTTTGACAGCTGATATTGAAAAATTCTTTAGAATGGTAAATCTAGACGAAAAGGATCGGAACTTACAATTAATACTTTGGAGAAGTGACGAGTCCAATCCTGTCAAAACCTTTCGTCTTAAAACTGTAACTTATGGTCTCGCAAGTGCTACATATTTGAGCACCAAGTGTTTGTCAGTATTGGCAGAGGATTGCGATGACGAGCTTATAGGTAATATTATTAAACACGACCATTATGTCGATGATTTAGTCACTGGATCCAACAGTGAGTCTGAGTTACTATTCATTCAACGCAAGGTGTCGGACACTCTAAGATCTGGTGGGTTTAAACTACGTAAGTTCAGATCGAATTTACCAAGCATTTTATCATCATCAGTTATTGATCCAAATGATAAGGATCAATTTAAGGAATAGGAATAGGAATTAAGGATTAATTTAAGTGAATCGACTAATACTTTAGGATTAAATTGGGACCCCAAAACCGATACTCTTCAAATATCAATCAAGATTCCCAATAAAAATGATGTAGCTACCAAGCGATCGATACTGTCTGCATCATTCAAGATTTTTGATCCTCTTGGAATTCTCAGTCCATGTGTGATTATACCTAAAATGTTACTTCAGTCCTTATGGCTCAATAAAAGGGACTGGGATGAGCCAGTTAGTTCCGATATTCTGGAATCCTGGTACAAGTTCATTAACAATTTGAATTCTTTAACAGAGTTACAGATCCCGCGTTTAACACTATGCGAAGCTCCTAGCTATATAGAAATACATACTTTCAGTGATGCTTCTCAAGTCGCTTACGGTGCATGTGTGTACCTGCGGTCACACAACTTAGCTGGCCATGTTAAGGTAAACTTACTGTGTGCTAAGTCTAAGGTGGCACCGTTGAAGCCGACGACAATACCGCGTCTGGAACTTTGCGCTGCTCTATTAGCTGCAAAATTGTGCAAGACAGTTATCAGTTCTCTGAGATGTATGGTCAATCGCATCGTTTACTGGTGCGATTCTAGCGTTGTCCTCAGTTGGTTGAATGGTAATTCCGCAAGATTAAAAACGTTTGTAGCTAATAGGGTAGCCGAAATTAATGAACTTACCGATAGTTCATCGTGGCGCTATGTGCCGACTGATCAGAATCCAGCTGACCTGATCTCAAGAGGCGTAAGTCCAGATCAAATCATCAATCTTAATTTGTGGTGGTCAGGTCCAAACTTTCTAATAAAGCCGGAATCTGATTGGCCCTATTTGAACAAATTAATAGAGGAAACAGACTTACCTGAGATAAAATCCACTTCGACTGTTGTTCAGGAACCTGAAACCGGAATTCTAAAAATAGAAAGGTTTTCATCATTTTTGAAATTGAGACGCATTTTTGCGTACGTCAATAGATTTATACATAACATAAGACATAAATGTCCTAAAGACAAATTATTTGGTAAACTTACAGTTAGTGAATTAGACTCATCTTTTATTAGTTTATGTAAAATTGCTCAGCAAACTTCATTTGCTTTGGAGTACAATATTCTGTTTAAAAATAAATCGTTAAGCAGCAAGTCAACACTCTTGTCACTTTCACCCTTTTTGGACGATGACAAGGTAATGAGAGTCGGTGGTAGAATAGAATTGTCTAATCACAACTACACTCAAAAACATCCCATACTTTTACACGCCTCTCATCCACTCACCAAACTATATTTTACATATGAACACTTACACAACATGCATGCTGGGCCACAACTGCTGCTAGCCTGTACAAGAGAGACTGTGTGGACAATAAACGGTAGGCACTTGGCCCGCCGCACAGTTCATGCCTGTGTCAGATGTAGACGTATACAAGGTAAAACATTAACTCCCATGATGGGAAACTTACCTGCACAGCGCATCACACCTGACTTTCCATTTCGTACTGTTGGCGTTGACTTCGCTGGTCCATTCCTCACGCTAAATAAAAGAGGTCGAGGTGCACGATTAACCAAAACCTATTTATGTTTGTTCGTTTGTTTCCGGTATAAATGTGTGCACCTGGAAGCCGTCAGTGATTTGTCTAAAGTCGCGTTCATTATGACGTTACGCAGGTTTATATCGCGACGGGGCAAGCCAGCGGAGATATTTTGCGATAACGGCCGCAACTTTGTTGCAGCAGCTAAAGAGATTGGCAATTTTCTTAAAACTAATCATGAACCTGTAGTTGACTTTGCTACCAATGAAGGGATAAGGTTTGTGTTCTCTCCCACGTATGCTCCACATTTTGGCGGCATCTGGGAGGCGGGCGTTAAATCCGCGAAATACCACATAAAGCGCGTTATGGGGAACAACCATTTAACGTTTGAGGAGATATGTACTCTTTTCACACAAGTGGAAGCTGTGCTTAATAGTCGACCTTTATGCCCACTTTCTCCTTCCCCTAACGATTACCATTTCCTAACTCCCGGTCACTTTCTGATAGGGCGTGCCCTTAATGCATTGCCTGGTCCATCGCTCGAACACGAGAACCAGAGCAACCTTCAGCGTTACAAGAAGCTTGAACAAATTAATCAACATTTTTGGCAGCGCTGGCAAAAGGAATATGTAGCAGAACTACAGCAGCGCTCCAAATGGCGTACTAAGTCAGCATCCCTGCAAGTTGGAGATTTAGTTCTTCTCCAGGAGGATAACGTCCCTCCACTCGGTTGGCGAATGGGACGAATCAGCCGCCTGTTCCCTGGGACCGATGGCGTCACACGAGTCGCAGACGTGAAAACTACCAGAGGCTGCTTCAGGAGGCCTCTCACTCGGATCTGCCCCTTGCCTAACTCTTCACTGGATGAAGACTGAAGAAGTTGAAAGGAGTCTTTCAACGGGGGCCAAGATGTCTGCGCCATACTTGCGCCTGATGAATTAGTGATACCACCAAGTTGCACGTTCGAGTGATGCTATAAATCGTTTATCGTTTTATCAAGTTTTTTACGGACACCCGCATAGTTTGACTTTTCACTTTTACAATTCCATATCTGTACACGGGTGCGTCGCCACGCAAAAGTCCAATAAATTGTTTAAATTGAATATTTACGAAGATTAAAGCTGAATTTGAAGAAACTGAGGTTTTTTAATGTTTTAAAACTTCCAAATGTCCACTATCAGACATATATAAATAAAATGGCGTTTCTTACGTAACTTTCTGGGGATAGCGGAATTCACACTGTGCTCATGAATAAACCCAAGAATTATGGATCATGTCCTAAAGACTTATTTGATTATGCTGGAAGCTTTGGATCTATAGTGGAACACACTGTATGGTTCTAGAGGACCTCATACACTCTACACCATTTTTACCACAAAGAAATCCAAATTTAAGGATTTTTTTTCATGTGCAACAACAAAGGTTTTTAAATGAAAAAATACATTATTTGTGTCCTAGGTTCGATTCACAGGTCGTGTGGATTGTTATTGAGTTTTTCCATCAGGAATTTCTCGGTAGCATCCACGGAGTCTGGAGTTGTGCCCAGTTGATGGCAAAAGCTCTGTATGGTGTCGTACGTTAAGAATAGCACCATCCCATATCTTCCCGTGGGTGTCGTAAGAGGCGAATAAGAGACTTGCCAGAGAATGGGCAGCAGCGTTATCTCTGCATTTTGCAACAACCTTACTGCGATCGCCAACCCGCCTGCCAAGCGTGGCGATTATGGCAAAACCTCCTCTTTGGGGGAGGCCTATGTCTAGCAGTGGACGTCTTTCTTCTGAAATGATGATAATGATGGCAAAAAGCTCGCTCCCTATTATATGGGACTTAAACCTAACTGGTGAAGTACTCTGGGAGTACTTTTAGGTACACCTCTGTTTAACCCTTCGGATATTGCTGGCGTAATGTTGTGTATATTGTGTCACATAGGTATAAATCAAGTACGTAGTAAACCGCACACAATAGTCCAAATTGCCTGTAAAAAGTAATAATAAAACCTTACTTGATAAAATTTTTGTAACACCATGCGAAAGTTTACTCTCAGCGAAGTTTTGACGAGTTTCCCTATGGAGAAAGATTTCAGCGGGGCCTTTACGCGGAAGTATGCTTGGTATCTCCTTGGAACAGTAGATAAGTTTGCGTTGATCCGAGAATAAGATATAAGCTGGATTGAAAAGGTTAATTAATATTGTAAAGCGTTGCGTTTTCCTTGTTATTATTGTTAGGTACTTTTAAAGCAGGTCACACGGGGAAATACACCATACATATTTGATTCGGTGATCAGTATGACTGGTTTCCATTGTAATCACAGGCACACGTAACTGTACACTTCGTTCTGTTCACGAGACCCAACATCAGGCAGGCTGAAGAATCCACCATTTTCTATGCAGTAGAAGGAACTTTCCATCCAGTTCCTCATACGTCTACAATAGTAATGTTAGTGACTTTATCGTTCATTATCTTACTTCACTATAATTGAGTAAAAACAATACATTAATCTCGTTATTTATTTTCCTAATTCCCACCGTATTGTAGATAAAGCCTCTTACGGGACGCAAAAGAAATAAATCAGACGAAACAAGTCGAAGATAAAGTCTGACACACCCTTAGGCTAGTCGTACACAACATATACCCACACACACACACACCCACACAACACACGCACACATGCACCCACAGCCATATATCTAATTACTTTGTACGACATATTGCAGTACGCTGCAAAAACCACTAAAGTGCATTGCCTTCTTCAATTCCATTTAATTTGAACAGCATTGTTTGACTCATATATATGGGGGTATGTGCTTTAGTCAAACAATTGTTTTGTTTCAACAGAAATATTATATCGAATTCGTTAAATGTAAACAATAATTTGTATTATTTAGTTAAATTTGGCCTCCAAAATTCTCTATTGCTTGTTGTATTGGTTTATTTCTAACTCAAACTAAATTAAAATGTTTTATTGATTGACTTGAGTAAAATTTACACTATTCCAAAAAGTCAAACGTTTGCTAGTTGGTTTGGCGACAACAGAGTCACCCCTCTGAATATTTGATGACACAACTGTGCATTTGCACCTTTGGGGGTTCCTTATTATCCCATCATCGTCAGTCTTAGACCCAATGAGGCTGTGACATTCATGATCCCAGTGCATAAACTCAGGGAAACCCATTCACCAGTTGGAGAGGGACATTCTGATTCAGAGATTAAATCGTAATCGTTCCCTATTTGAAGAAAAACAGAAGAAAATACTTCACAACAGTAATTACAGATACAATCACCCCAACCTTACACACACACACACACCCTTCCATTCACATAAACACACACACACCTACAGATGGCGTCACCAGTGTACCCCACAACTAATATTAAAGATGTTCGATAAGGCACCGTGTGTCCTATCAAGCATCTTGCTCTATTGTTTCCGTAAGGCGTATCCTTTGAGCCTGAGTTCCAGTAGGGAGCGAGGAAGATAATTGGTTTAGGAAGATATGGCATTTTGTTTGTGTAGTTGTCGGTTTTTAAGGAGGTATTGAAGAGTACGAAGGTATGACTAGCCTGAGGTCCTGAGGTCGACTCCTGGGTTGGACTAAATTGAGTTTTCTATCGTGAACATCTAGGTAACAGATTGGTGTCTGAAGGAAGATTTGTGGTGACCTATGAAGAAGAAGAAAATATGGTGCAAACGATGAGACTATAATATACACATAAGTACGCTATGATATTTATGCCGGTTATGGAAGTTATTGTCCTACATGATTTCTGATCCCAAGGCTAGTCGTAGGTTAAGCTTGCAAAAAAAATCCACACCATCTCCTAGACACATACATATTCACCTACACACCACCACACACATCCCATCGGGTTTTTGCCTCTCATTCATACTGTGTATCCATTTCATTCTTTTACTTTTATTCCATTTCTTTAATTTTTTATTTGTATCTTGAATCGGCTTAATAACTTTATATAATACTAGCAGCCCGCCCCGGCTTCGCACGGGTATTTAACAATACACAAACATAAAAAAAACCCTTCTATTTGCGTCAGGTAACTAAAAAAAATCTCTGTGGTGTGAAATTCTGTATGGTGTCGGGTTCTGTATGGTGTCGGGCGTAAAGAATAGCACCATCCCATATCTTCCCGTGAGTGTCGTAAGAGGCGACTAAGGGACTTGCCAGAGAATGGGCAGCAGCGTTCTGTGGGCTTTTGTAACAACTGTACTGCGATCGCCAACCCGCCTGCCAAGCGTGGCGAAAAACCCTCCTTATGTCAATGGCGACACTTCGGTTTATGTCCTGCAGTGGACGTCTTTTGGCTGAAATTATGAATGATGATGAACTAAAAAAAAAATTATAAACAAAGTTTGAATATTCCCCTCCCGTACGGCCCATACCCTAGTGACGCCTACATCGTATAAGGTGATGCCTAGCCAGCTGAGCAGGGTGAGCGGCGACCACGCAACTTTTTTTAATACTTACATTTTTAAACTCCTGATATCTTTCGAATGGAATGTCCAAATTGAATAATTCAAAAAGTTACATAAAGGTATTGAAGCAGTCTTGAATATAAAGTAATTTATTTTGATAAGGATTAATACCAAGATACAAATACAGAATCTTTTCTAACTGCAGCATTAAAATATATTTTTTTAAATAAAAGAACACTTATTGTGGCATAAATATAATAGTTAGACATATGCTGTCGCGACATTTTTTGTAAATAATGATGTGTTCTGCAAAGTCGTAATACATTATTTTATTCTATCATCAATAATTTTCGCAGCGCACGCGATGTAAAGAATATTTTAGGTAATTTTTATACACCTTGGGTTACATAATTGCAGTTTTAGTAAGGATCCCTCATTTTTTTGAAAATATAATATAGCCTATGTCACCCGCGGATAGTGTAGCTTCCCAACAGTGAAAGAATTTTTCAAATCGGTTCAGTAGTTTCGGAGCCTATTCAATGCAAACAAACAAACAAACAAACAATCAAATCTTTCCTCTTTATAATATTAGTTTAGATTAATTGCATAGCCTGCGGAAGGGCGGAGCATTCCGAAACAAGCAAACTATTTGCTTAAAAGGATTCTCCTCATTGCCATTGTAATTAAAATAAGTTTATAAACTTGAAGAAATAAACTACATTTCTTTTAAACATGATCTTAGATGGGAGTTAAAACGTATATTAGTTGTGGGGTACACTGGTGACGCCATCTGTAGGTGTGTGTGTGTTTATGTGAATGGAAGGGTGTGTGTGTGTGTGTAAGGTCGGGGTGATTGTATCTGTAATTACTGTTGTGAAGTATTTTCTTCTGTTTTTCTTCAAATAGGGAACGATTACGATTTAATCTCTGAATCAGAATGTCCCTCTCCAACTGGTGAATGGGTTTCCCTGAGTTTATGCACTGGGATCATGAATGTCACAGCCTCATTGGGTCTAAGACTGACGATGATGGGATAATAAGGAACCCCCAAAGGTGCAAATGCACAGTTGTGTCATCAAATATTCAGAGGGGTGACTCTGTTGTCGCCAAACCAACTAGCAAACGTTTGACTTTTTGGAATAGTGTAAATTTTACTCAAGTCAATCAATAAAACATTTTAATTTAGTTTGAGTTAGAAATAAACCAATACAACAAGCAATAGAGAATTTTGGAGGCCAAATTTAACTAAATAATACAAATTATTGTTTACATTTAACGAATTCGATATAATATTTCTGTTGAAACAAAACAATTGTTTGACTAAAGCACATACCCCCATATATATGAGTCAAACAATGCTGTTCAAATTAAATGGAATTGAAGAAGGCAATGCACTTTAGTGGTTTTTGCAGCGTACTGCAATATGTCGTACAAAGTAATTAGATATATGGCTGTGGGTGCATGTGTGCGTGTGTTGTGTGGGTGTGTGTGTGTGTGGGTATATGTTGTGTACGACTAGCCTAAGGGTGTGTCAGACTTTATCTTCGACTTGTTTCGTCTGATTTATTTCTTTTGCGTCCCGTAAGAGGCTTTATCTACAATACGGTGGGAATTAGGAAAATAAATAACGAGATTAATGTATTGTTTTTACTCAATTATAGTGAAGTAAGATAATGAACGATAAAGTCACTAACATTACTATTGTAGACGTATGAGGAACTGGATGGAAAGTTCCTTCTACTGCATAGAAAATGGTGGATTCTTCAGCCTGCCTGATGTTGGGTCTCGTGAACAGAACGAAGTGTACAGTTACGTGTGCCTGTGATTACAATGGAAACCAGTCATACTGATCACCGAATCAAATATGTATGGTGTATTTCCCCGTGTGACCTGCTTTAAATGAAAATTAAGATTTGAAATTCGCAGACCACCGTTAGCATTTGTCTTAACCACTACTACAATTTCATTAAACAGAAATAAATCATAGAACAGTACAGACCTACAAAGGCAAGTCTTTACTCTCCTCAGCAAACGTCCCGTGGTCCACTTCAAGCTAAGCGATATCATCTGTCGCGGTACATGACTAAGTATGTAGGTGTGCTGCTCTTTGTTCGAGTAGCTAGTGTTCGTTCAGGTAAAAAAAATAGTATTAATACCTCTTACATAAGAGAAATGTATGAGCTTAAAGAAGAATTCCTAAATATTAATTAACATGAAACGACTATGTGCTTCGTTGATCGAGTGGTTTGCAAGAACAACCGATACCTACAAAGGACAATTGTGGGTGTGTCTCGTAAGTCTAGAGCAGAGCGTCGAGAGCAGCAGCCCAGTGGTGGCAGCCCCGACTTACGAGCTATGGGTTCGAACCCAGGCAGGCGCATTACTTTGTGTAATTTATTTCATCACCGCTGCCCTCAAAAACGGTGAAGGAAAACATCGTGAGCTACCGGCTTGTTCTAGAACTAAAAATTCGAAGACATGTGACATCTACCAACCGCCACTGGGCCTGCGTGGTGGATTACAGCCCACTCCCTCTCATAGAGAGGAGGCCTGTGCCCCAGCATTGGGAACATTATAGGCTGATGATGATGAAGTCTAGTGGTCACAATGCTATTGCTGACCATGAGGTCCTGGGTTGTTATTAAGTGTTTCAATAACGGGTCTACAGGACGGTAAGTCCTCTTGGGCACTTTGAAAATGACTAATTATCAAAAAGCTAAGGTGTGTCTTAAAAATCTGCTCACGATGAAAGTAAATTAAGTTAGGTATAGGTACTTATTCAATATCATTAAACTGAAACAAAACAGAACAGTTAGTACAAAGCGAAGTATTTACTCGTTCCTAGGAAACATCCTGCAGTCCACTTTAAGCTAAGCGATAACATCTGTCGTACGTGACTAAGTACACACGGCAACACATGAAGTAATACATTTCCAGTAAAACATGGCCTCACTTGGCCGCATAAACTAGTTTTGTATATGCTTGGCCATCGTGCGTAAGTAAAGGATTTTCTTTGACGAGGAAAAATAAGTGACGCAACTGAATTGTCGTTTCGCGGTTGACATAACTTTGAAATACTTTAGGTACAGTTAACAAGGTCAGTTCCAAGAAATCCGCGACGCTAGAAAACCCGTCGGGCTGACGACATCGTCGAAGTTATGAGAAATGAGACGAAAAATTCTTGCTGCCAAATGTTAGTACTTATATAAGTTCAAATAGTCCTTCCTAGTTCTCATGTTTGTGTAGGAAGTACTTACAACAGAAATCAATCAGTAACCCAAAATTTGTCACAAACTAGAGCAATCAGTCGTAGGCATTGAAAAATACTGCCCTCCTAACGGCACATTTTGGGCTTATTTTATTTTCGACCTGGTTATAGCTTCGTGGGACTTTAGACATGGCGGCAAAATACGGAGATCTAATATACCGTATACCTTTGGCTTTTGGAAGTACCTAGCTGATGTGTTCGTACTCGTAACTCCCATCGTATTCCTATCATAGTTTCGGTTGTCTTAGGAGGGCAGAATAAGGGTTCGACCAAAATCGTGGCAAGGTCAACGCCCATGCGCTTCCTTGAGCCACCTACATTTTTACACGGCATTTTTAAGTTAATTGCTGGTGTAGTTTTAGTTACCTTTGTTTATTTTATCGTAATTTTGTTTTGTATATGTGAGCGTTATACGAAAAAAAAAACACAATTTATAATGGGTGTCAATTGCCATATCGGTAATAGCAAAATGGTCGTTGATGTATGACGTACGAGCCCAGTGCACCAAAGTCTACATTATCCGACTTTAAATTGAACATATTACACATCCGTATTCCTGAAGAGTTAGACAGAGTTAGTGTATAACACCCACATACCACTCGATCAACGAAGCACATAGTCGTTTCATGTTAATTAATATTTAGGAATTCTTCTTTAAGCTCATACATTTCTCTTATGTAAGAGGTATTAATACTATTTTTTTTACCTGAACGAACACTAGCTACTCGAACAAAGAGCAGCACACCTACATACTTAGTCATGTACCGCGACAGATGATATCGCTTAGCTTGAAGTGGACCACGGGACGTTTGCTGAGGAGAGTAAAGACTTGCCTTTGTAGGTCTGTACTGTTCTATGATTTATTTCTGTTTAATGAAATTGTAGTAGTGGTTAAGACAAAAGCTAACGGTGGTCTGCGAATTTCAAATCTTAATTTTTATTGCAAAAGTACTCTTTCAAAAATGGGTATGTAAGTTTTAAATTATGTTCATTGCGTGTTAAACTGTATTAAAAACCATAACATTGTTTACTCTACGTCAAGTCAACATCTGCAAGTCAAGACCCAGACTGACCTCAACACTGGGCTTCTTCTTCTTTATCGTGTCATCATCATCATTAGTTCAGCCGAAAGACGTCTACTGCTGGGCATAGGCCTCTCCTAAGTGTCACCACATTGACATTAGGGGGGGGGGGGGGGGGGTTTGCCATAATCGCCACGCTTGGCAGGCGGGTTGGCGATCGAAGTACAGTTGTTACAAAAGCACTGTGAACGCTGCTGCCCATTCTCTGGCAAGTTCCGTAGTCGCCTCTTACGACACCCACGGGAAGATATGGGATGGTGCTATTCTTTACGTCCGACACCATAATTAACCTTTATCGTGTGGGTAGTGCCTAACCTAGTGTAGGTGTTTATGCCGCCCATGGGGCTTGGCTTTACATGTCGTCGAGAAATATATCTCATGCATGCTGGTTTCCTCACTATGATCCGATTCGTGGGTTACTAGAAGTATTGGTAAAAGTATGTGCTACACCGTGGATACCACAAAGACAACGTGGACGTGTAGTCTTACAGGTCCCTAAACTATTTTCACCTCAACAAACACTATCTGAAAAGAGCAGCTCACCTACACTTAGTCACGTACAGCGACAGATGTTATCGCTTCGCTTGAAGTGGACTGCGAACGTTTGCTGACATAAGGGGACTCACAAAGGGAGTTCCACCCTTCATTGAAGACTACTGTTCTTCGACGTAATGTAATTATATTGTTCAAAAGCAATTGTAGAAAAGAGATCGTTGTTTACGGCTGGATGTTAGTCGTCAGAGACTGGTTTTGATGTAAATAAGATACTAGTTTTTATTCGTTTGTAGCTCCCCAATGGAATAAGAACTAGTAGTATTATTTTAGGCTATTTAGATAGACAGATAAAGCATTTATTCAGTGCACACAAAAGACATAGCACACACACAGAAGCACAATTAAATGATACATATTAGATGAATGAATATGTCGCAGTAGGATGATTTTATTCCGTTAGAATTGTTCATCATGTGGGCAGAACATAGGTTTCGTGCAATGAAAACACACACACACTGTACACTGTTTTTATCGAACTAACAAATAACTTAAAATTACAATACAACACAATAACGCTAGGCTCCATGAATCGGTTTACAGTTTCGGGACGTCTTGACTCCGCGGTGGTCAGACACAGACAGTCCGCCTCGCTGGGAGCTCGAAACATCACGACTCTGTAGTAAGCGCGCTTAGGTGTGGGTAGACTGGTAAGTAGTAGGTCGCTTGACCTTTGGCGCGCTTTCGATTCATAGTCCGTCTTGTATCCGTAATAATGACTCCGACTCCGACACGGCCATCCTGCTTGCACACGTCCTCGTGTGATGGGTATCCTGCAAACAAATACTCCACGACAGAAATTTGTTCCACTCGGTCACTCCTGACCAAACATTAGATTCAACGGGGTGGTGGAAATAAGAACATTGTAGAACTAGCCGTTGCGTTTTAACCGAACCAATTGGAAATAATCGAAAATACAATAATGATAACCCTAGGCCATGTACCATAGTCGTTCAAATCAACCTTTAAAACTCTACTGCAACAAAAAAACTACCAAGCTTATTGAAACCCTCGAGTAAAAAGAAGATAAAAAGGCTTGGGATTAAACTGCTGCTGCCTCGAAGATAAAAAGGCTTGGGATTAAACTGCTCCAATGAAATTTGCTTTGTGAATGTCGAAATTTCGGACTTCGCTTGTTTATTGTTGATTCCTTTGTTTATTGTTTATTCCTTTATTTTATTTTATACACTGTGATATTTTTTATTTTATTTTTACCTTATTTTTTATTATTTTAGGTGACATTTACCGATTTGACATGAATACTTTTCTCAGTATTTGATTATTTTTTTTACTTTACTTTTTATTATTTTGATGTGACATTTACTGATTTTACATTTATTGATTTGACATAAATATTTACTTTTTTTATTATTATTGCGACATTTATCGACGTTAATTATTATTAATTACATTTGATTATTGTGAATGTGAGGACCATGTAGGTCACATTTTATTTTTTCGTAATTTATTGATCTTCTCCCACCACTATCTGGCAGTTTGAGTACTTTAAGCGACCTACCCAAATGTCCTTTCTTTGGTATTGTTCGTCGTTTCGTTGAGCTCCTTGAGTTATAAGTCGAGCTACACGATAACTGACAAATGCTTGCACTGACTGGACAGGTCCACTCAAATCTGTGTGGTTCTTTCTTCAAAAGACCATTTCAGACACGTATCTGCATAGTCCTCATGTGAGTTTGCCAAGATTTTGTCTGGACCTTAAAAGAGACTGTGACCTCTGAGTTTGTTTCGGCTGTTTCTTCTCAGAGTAGTCAGGTACGAAACACCGGCCCCATCTAGTTTAAAAAAAATGACGTGTAAAAGTGTTTGTAAAAACCTACTTGCAAAATAAACATCATTTATCATTTATCATTTATCATTTATAAAGCCACTAACGCCACGGCTCTCTAGCCGACCAGCAATCGCATTGCTCTCACACATCCAGCGCATGGATCAAAACTAAAATGAGATCAAACAAACAATTAGGTCAATTAAAATGCAAGAGCAACCAAGTACCTCTTCATTCATATAATTACCACATAAAGCAGGAATCTCATCCGTGGCCTATGGGCACTCAGGCCCTACAACAAACCTTTGTTTGTTTTACTACGTTCCTCAGAACGCCGAGTCCCACATGCATGACTCTATGGTCTCTACAAGACCCGACCTCCGCCAGAGCCACCCGCGCACCGCGCATCCACGGACTACTATAAGCAGACACCGACTTCTAACGGACTACGGCTACGAAATGGCTACTGGTACGGTCTGACCATCCGAACCAAGATTTCACACTATCTCTCAACTCTAAATCATTTACTTCAAACGGTAACGGTACTTGGCCCTCGGGCATTCTCCTTAACCCATCATGTGCATACTTGTAAGTACGCTTAGAACTTAATGATCTCAATGTGTAGCGTTCCCCTTCTAGTACTTCGACTGGTACGTGACCCGCTGGCATCTTCCTGAGCTTACCGCGTGCGTATCTGTAGGTGCGCTTAGAATTTAAAGCTTTCCGTGTTAAGGAAAACCACCTTTTTTTTTTTTTTTTTTAGGATGGTAAATCATCAAATGACTTCTTCCGCTCTGGGCGGAGCGGAAGGGAGTGTCAGACTTGTACTGACTAAAACCCATCCATGTTCCTTCTTAGCCCTTTGCGTTCCAGGGGCACGGTATCTCTTTCGAACAACCCGAAGCCCTGGCAGGCATCGGCCTTCTCGGACTCCTTCCGATTTGCTGACATCTCCTTGAGGCGCGCGTGGAACACGAACGCGCCGTCGGCACGGTCTGTCGTCATAAGACGGACGGACGGTGAGCTAGCCCATTACTCACCGTCCACAGGCCCGCGCCTGTGCGGCGCGCGGTGAAGGATAACCGCCTAAAACCTCGATCACTCTAAACAGACCTTTAATCTTTAACAACCCAAAATCACCAATCGCAAAACGTTTAATTTTGCCATCGTTTCGTCTACTCGGCACACTTGTCATGTTGAGCTAAGCTAACCCGTCGCGTCTATACGAAACGTGTACCACCGGCTCGTCACCTTAGGTACCGGGTGCAATTCGGCTTGTACTTTACCGGAGTGAGACTTCGCTACTTAGCACGTAACGCAGCTATTTACGAATTTTCAAACGTACTGAGACTTTCCCGGGAACTAAATATAATCGAAAAGCTTTTCAGTCGTCTTTTCAGCACCAACGATAAGGGTCGCGGCAATTACTGTTTACCGACCATCGGAGAACACGACCTAAATAGGGTACGCATTTAGACATACCATTGCGTTGAATATGACGGTGAAAGACGCCTTAACTTAGCACTTAAGTTTTGGCTAATCATTGCCAATTAGGTACATTCGTTGCGATATCAGTTAAAAACCGATTGAAACTTGTTACCACTATTATACTTCACCGAATGTACACAAAGGATTTTCGTTAACGAAAACTCCCTTGCCGTCGTGTTTACAACAAAACCCTGATTTAAAATCTCGCCACCTAACATGACGTTACTTTGTAAATAATGATCAGGCAAACATTGCAACAAAGTTTCGATAACCGTAATCGTTAATCACTACACAGCATAAAATCTGTTCTGTACTGAATACTCGCGTCTGAACTATACCAGTCTTAGCAACAACGTGACTAATATGTTTGCCATTAAATTTCGATAAAACTAAAACAAAAAAACTTGCTTTCACCAACAAGTATTCAGAATCAGAATAATTAGTAAACCGTAACAACTCACCCCTGTGTTGCAACGTGCCCGCGATGTTGCTTGTACGACGCAGACATCGACGCGGCTCGGCACCCCGCCGTCAGCAGGCCCGCTGCATACTGCCAGCACTGCATGCTGCCATCGACGCACGTACGTCGGACGGCTACGTGAACCGGCATGACACTTGATGCACAGCAAGGGCTTCGCGGCCCTTTGTCACTTGCCCGATGCCCGTAGCAGCCGGCACAGGCAGCGGCTTCTTCGTGCGACAATCCGCTTTGTTGAGTCCTGGTTTCTCCCTAGTCCGCAAGTTTGGCACTTGATTTTCGGAAGCGATGAACACTTGTGACGGTTTTCTTTCTTTTGGTTTTTCACTACTCAGGTTAATGAGGGTAGTCGTAAAAGTTTCGGCACACATAAATCTAGCCTTGAACAGTTATTTAAACTGGTCCCACGTCATACCTGGATAGGTTTTCAGTGTTTCGCAAACATTTGTGTTCAAGGTACATCTTGAAATTCGGTAGTACATTTTACAGGTACACCGTAGATGGAAATTCTATCGCGTGTTTTGCGAATGTTTAAGTGGGTAGTTTCCTTCCGTCTGTCTATTTAACTTCAAAATATAACCTTCGTTTTCCGAGGCACACCAACTAATGACCACGGTACACCAATGTACCGCGGAACACTATGTTACACTTTGTTACACTATGTCACAGCTATGTAGATGCGGAGCCCTTCAACGCCTTGCTTAACGTCCAAATAAGCTGGATTCTTTCCACTGCACTCACAACACGAAAAAAATCAAAAGTCATTCAAATTAGGCTGATTATCACACTTTTTGAACGTCAAAATTACAAAAGACAGTCCCCCAAAACGCCCGCCCTTCGCCACTTCCTAAGTGTTTTAGCTGGGAAGAAGAAGTGGCGGAACAAACTCCCCAGCAACACATCTGTCTGTTAGGTTAGAAGAACCAGATTTTACACAAAACAAGTCAGCGATGGATGACGCATTACTAAAACTTGGTGAAAAGTGGGTATTCTATTAGGTACACTCTGCCTAACCCTTCCGAGATTACAAGCGTGATGATATGTTATGTTTTGTCGGGATCGACCGGCAACACTAGCTTGCTATTCACTGGCTGAGTTTTAGTTCGTATCGCGGGTGCAACTATTCGTTTTGCATTTCAAAAAAGTACACGTCAATGATTTTTATTGTCACTGTTCTCGCGTGTGATTGCATTAGCACGATTTAATCGCACTTCTGATGTCGCAGTAGGATGATTTTATTCCGTTAGAATTGTTCATCATGTGGGCAGAACATGGGTTTCGTGCAATGAAAACACACACACACTGTACACTGTTTTTATCGAACTAACAAATAACTTAAAATTACAATACAACACAATAACGCTAGGCTCCATGAATCGGTTTACAGTTTCGGGACGTCTTGACTCCGCGGTGGTCAGACACAGACAGTCCGCCTCGCTGGGAGCTCGAAACATCACGACTCTGTAGTAAGCGCGCTTAGGTGTGGGTAGACTGGTAAGTAGTAGGTCGCTTGACCTTTGGCGCGCTTTCGATTCATAGTCCGTCTTGTATCCGTAATAATGACTCCGACTCCGACAAATATATAAAAACAAGGTGCCAATTTACAAAAAGAAAAAAAAACATTTTTGTGAAAAAGTTATAGCAACACGATGACATAATTCAAATAAAATAAACAGTATACAGGGTTATTGGTAAAACACCAACAACCTCTTAAGAGATCGTTGCACTCATAATTATGAACAACATTTACTATGGGACCAAACCTGAAATCACGAAAAAAAAATCAGCTGTTCCGTACCTACTTTATGTTCACATAACTCGTCAAAATGTAGGGAACAGCTGATTTTTTTATCACGATTTCGGGTTTTGTCTCATAGTAAAAGTTGTTCATTATGTTTTTTTTTTTTTTTTTTTTTTATGAATGGCATCTCGCAGTTCAACCTAGGAGGTTGTCGTCTGCTTAACCGGACTATCCTGTGGGTGCCTTAAGAGTAAGGCCTCCAGCCAGGGCATAAAAACTTACAAACTAAACGACTATACGCTGAGGGCACCCCCTGTGGGGTACGAGCCTCGGCTCAGGGCGTCACTGGGGGAGGACTGCATGGGGTCAGGCTGGATCTGAATGATATCATTATTTAGGGGCTGATTTAAAACTACTGGCACAGCATCGCGGGCTGGCTCGAGCGAGGGTCGGGGAGGACATGGACCAGGACGTCGCGACGGACCTCGACGGCGAGGTCGGAAAGACGGCGGTTTGTGTCTGAATTTTTTAAGAGTGCTAGTCTCTTTGCTACTCTCCTGGAGGAGGGTGATAGCATCATCGGGAGTGACGAGGGTATGCCGAGGACGGCGTACTGTACTAATGCGCGAGGGTTCGTAACGGGCGGCCGCTGCGATCAGGGGATTACGGTGTTTACTGGCGTTATCGAAGAAACGCTTCGAAAGACGTTTCATAAACTGAAGGACGGTGGGCATTCTAAGGTCTACGTGTAGACGGTCGTTACGGACATAAAAAGGGGCTCCCGTGACTCTACGTAAGAACCGGTTCTGCAAGGTTTGCATCCTATGGATGTATTTAGGCTTGGTGTGAGCGTACACGACGCAAGCGTACGTCATAATGGGGCGGATCACCGCGGTATAAAGGCGCAACTTGCACTTGAGTGACAATTTGCTTTTTGCCGAGATCATGAAATGAAGCCTACCCATAGCAAAGGCAGCTCGGTCGCGAGCTGCTTTGATGTGCGCCGCGAAAGACAGGTGGTTGTCAATTAAGACTCCTAAGTACTTGGCTTGCTTCTCCCAAGGGATAGGCTTACCGTACATAGTGATCGGGCTGAGCGCGGGTGGCTTATTTTTACGCGGTTTAGAGAAAGGAACTGCCTGGCTCTTGTCGGGGTTCACCTCGATTCTCCATTTCCGGAACCAAGCGCCTAAGACGTTGGCTGAGGTTTGGAGGGTGCTGTAAATAGCGTCGTGACTGCGGCCAGTGTAATAGATGGCCGTGTCGTCCGCGAACAGGTCACAAAAAGTCTCGTAAGATGAGCACGAGACGGTCTGGCACTCCCAGTTTGTACAGCTTATATAATAAGCCGTTGTGCCAGACTTTGTCGAATGCCTTTGCTATGTCGAAAAACAACACACCCGTCATCGCTCCACGCTGGAAGCCAGCGCTCAGGTGTTCTACGATGCGGTGGGCCTGTTGAATGCAAGAGTGTCCGGTCCTGAAGCCGAACTGTTCGTTGGGGATGAGGCTCTTAGCCTCGGCGAAGTCTTTGAGTCGCTTATAAATAAGTCTCTCGTAGATTTTACCGAGTGCATTCAGGAGACTGATAGGTCTGTAGCTTGAAGGCTCAGACTTGGGTTTGCCTGGCTTGGCGAAACCGATGACAGTGGCGTCTTTCCATATTTGGGGAAATGCGTTGTTGCTCAGGGCGCCATTGAAGATGGCCGCCATTAACACGACGAGCTGAGCGGGGAGGAGTTTGAACACCCTATTGGTGATTCCGTCGGAGCCGCTTGTTCATTATGATGAGTAGAACCTCTTAAGAGCGTTTATACCCTACGGCATTTCATATAAACTTTCAAGTCGTTATTTTCCGAAATGACTGAACAGATTTAGTGAAACTTCCTACGCATAAGCAGTATACATGGGTCTAAAAAGTTACTAAAAAAACATTTTCGAAATGTCTTTTAAAAATGAAGATAATTGGAAATTCCTGTTTCTATAGATAATTAATAATCGGTCTAATTTAGCTGTAACATTATTTTTCGGAAATGTTTTTTAGTAACGTTTTAGACCCATGTATACTGCTTATGCGTAGGAAGTTTCATTAAAATCTGTTCAGTCATTTCGGAAAATAACGACTTGAAAGTTTGTATGAAATGCCGTAGGGTATAAACGGTCTTAAGAGGTTGTTGGTGTTTCACCAATAACCCTGTATACGGTGCGATGTGCGTCTCAAGGTTGCACCTTGATTGTTGACATAATACTCGTACGTTGATCCTGTGGACGCAAGTGACTAATGAGCATAAAGTCCTGGGTCAGATTCCAGCTCGAGCAAAGTGTTATTAGGTTTTAAATCAGGAATTTATCAGTAGCAGCCGCGGAGTCCAGATTTATGCCAGATTGATGGCAATAAGCTCGCTACTTATTATAAGGGACTTAAACATAACAGACAAAATGTTGGTGTACTGTTTGGTAGCTACGAGTATCTGCGTATACTTTCTTCGCGCAATATAGCGCCCACAGTTTGCGTAAAGATCAAACTGCTCGTCTTCCATATAAAATACTGTATATTAACCTCAATAGAATGAAAGCGGTGTCCAAAACAAACAGGGAAAAGGTAAGGAAGAAGATGAATATACGATGACCTTGCAGTATAAGCTTAAGGATTGGTCCACACCAGACATAGCCGTGTTAATCGGTATTAAATGTTTATCGAAAAGATACCGGTACTGAGGCCAGTTTTAGGCGCATCCCTATTTTTACCCGACTGAAGAGGATTATGTGTTTATCTAAGTTGATTAGGTAGAATAAGGGGTGAATCTTTTCCACTCATTGTTTCTTTGGAGTCGTGGTTCAATGTTTCGTTGCAATCGCTTTTCATGGCGTTGTTTCAATATCTTTCACTATGGTAAAGTCTTGTGACTTCTTTACTATTATTATATGGTTATGCGAAAATAACTCTGTTTGTCTGTTACCTTTTGACTGATGCGTAAGGAAACAGGCCAATATTTTTTGCGTAAAAAGTAAAAATTACTGGCCTCTTTTTGGGGATGGATACCATGGCCACAGGATAATTTCATCCCAGAAATAATTTTCTGTTGACAACTTTCGACCACTATGCGGGCGAAAACGTGGCCTAGCGCTATATTAATTTGTAAATAAAACCTCCCATTCTATAAGTAACTAGTACAAGACAATACGTTCAAAGGCTCAGTATATAATTTTAACGATGATAGTTGGTATCAACAAAATGTTTGAAAAGATAGGTGTTGGTACTAAGTAAATAGAGAAAACCGATACCGCGCGTATAAGTGGAACCCGACCTTAACAATGAATGTGTTCACTAAAAATAGATATAAAATGCTTCACAAAGGATATCACCCACTCTACACTCAACTATTATGACAAGTAACTGAAGGGTGATATAATGTTTTTATGAAACTTGGTACTGGTCACCTGTACAGATGTGGGTCATCATCTGCCTAGCATTTACCCAAACTATCTTGGGGTCGGCTTCCAGTCTAACCGGATTCAGCTGAGTATCAGAATTTTACTTGAAGCGACTTTCTGTCTGACCTCTACAACCCAGTAACAGGGTAATACGATACCCCTTGGTAAGACTAAATGTCAGACTTTTGACCTCTGACTACTCGTAACGACTGTCAAAGATCTACAAATGACAGCCGGAACCAACGGCTTAACGTGCTTTCTGAGGCACGGAGGAAACTTGGAATGTAATTATGGTCACCCATCTACGGACCAACCTCAGCAAGCACAGCTTAATCATGAAGATCGACCCGTGCGGCTTATTATTTAGTCACGTGCTTCGCCAGATGTGGGTATCGAATAGAAAATCTACAACGTCACGTTTATTGTAACTATTTGTTTTTCATATTATAACTTAACTTAAACTACCTCTATGACCCTCGTATTATTTAACGCATCCACCAGCATAGTTCTTGTTCTGTACTACATTCTGTACCTTGTTTTTACATTTATTCATCACTTTTGAGTAGTTGTTTAACTATTAATCTAATTTAGTTATAAACCTGCAAGTTGGGGGGCCTGGTGACCCGTAACACAGGTATTGTATGCCTATTTCGGGCACCAGTTTCTCACAAATGTTTACCTGTGTCTTAGATTAAATAATTCTGTTCACTATATAGAATGTTTGTGATGAGAAAATAAATTTATTATTATAGTTTTTTGAGTGCGTTATATTGACACCTACATAAAAAGTGATTTAAAACTCCAAAAAAAAGTCGTTTCCCATCAATTATATTGCTGTAGTGTGTATGTTATTTTGGTTCTGAGGTAACACTTAGTTGGTGTGCAGAATGCTTGCAACCCTTAACATAAACACCCAAAACGCAATTCCATCAACCCAGAATAACCCAAAACCCAGAAACCGTCCCACATTAGACGCAGTCCTAATTATTTTCAAGAAGGAACCTGCGCCGCTTGACTCCATTCCCTCCGTAACGAGTGTACGTCCCGGACTCCCGGCCGAATGGCCCTCTTGTTAAAAATGCATGGAAACGAGCCGTAACACGCAGTAACTACCTCCCTTTAACACGCCCTACGAGTGTTCGTACGTATCTCTTTGGTACCCCGATCTGTTTCATCGGTTTTTGATGGCTTATTTCTTGTGAGTGGTTCTATTGATTTTCTTTTTGGTTGATAGAGATGTTAAGTTCTGATGTTATGTTATGTGAAACTGGGTTTAGCCTGCCGCTGTGCTTGTGTGGAGGCCGAAATTATCCCATGGGAACGTTCTAGAGGGATATAAAGTATCCTATGTCACATCTGGGTCGACACCATTTGAATTGCCATCGACGCGCTAAGAAAAAGAACCTAATCTCTTTAGCCATAAAGTGTTAAAGGTAAGAGCCTGTTGCCTTACAGACGGCATTTACAAAAGTTTTCTCTTATGATCATCATCACAAATCGAGAATATTTTTAAATTACGTTGATGAATGTCTGTTTTATTTATTTGTCCTCATAATCGCTAGGACATAAATTGCCTATGTAATGGGTGTTACTACCTATGTAGTTGAACGCCCACTCATACAAATATAGTATGGACGTTCAGCCGAATAGACCCTTAGCATAACGAAGGCACTTGTTTTCCTCGTCATAGGTTTTTTTTTGTTGTTTTTGACCATACCTGGGAACCTCCACCTTCTAAGCCGCAGCATTGGAGATCAAAGTTCCAACTTTTTTGTTAACTTGTTTTTTTTTTAATACTAGTTTTTAAGGAAATTACTTTACTTTAAATCCAACCAAACACCATTAGAACAATGATTTGAGTGTGCTACATTGAGTTTTACCATAAAACGAGACGCTCCCCAAAAAAAAATCGTTTCCCAGCAATATTTTTATGAGGTAGTTACTTAGTCCTAGTACAGAATGCTTGGTCGACGGGCTTGTGAAACGTCCGTTTCATTATCATCACCATTACAGCCCAAAAGACGTACACTGCTGGACATAGGCCGCCCCAAGTGTCGCCACATTGACATTTTGGGGGGTTTAAAACGTCCGTTTACACCCTGTATAACAAGATACAGCCATATTTTTTCCCCAATTTAACATGTCAATTAACAAACACTTAAGCTAATTAAACTAAACTCCCATCTTACCATAGACCACAAACGTAATTCCCTCATTAAGCCACCCACAATATAGTTCCATACAAGTCTCCTGTTGAAAGTCGCAGTCGTTCTATGCAATTGCATAGCGTTTTGTAGATAAAGCCGGGTTCACAAAGCCGACGACAAAGGGCAGACAGTCTTTGTGTTTTCGATATTGTCGACAAATGACGCGTACCTACCCGTTGCCTTTTGAAGGTAATTCTGTCGTCATGAACGTTTGTTTTGTTTCCGTTTTGAATTGTTTGTGAATTGTGATGTAGTCTGTTCTGCCGTTAAGTTGGGGAGGAAAGAGTTGATATGTTTAGGATTTACGTTGAGCGTTACGGTTTCAAAGTCATAGAAGGTTTATTGAAATGTAGTATTTCAGTTTCACGAAAAATTATGTTGTATTTCAGATAGTTTCTACGAATACAAGATAGGGACGACATTTTGTTATTGTCTTTTTATCCTACGCTATATTAAAAGGTTTCTTGTTGGAATATTCCAAACTCTGTCTCGTTTGTCTAATATTAGGCTTGCCTGTCACCAAAAGAATCGCGTTCCTTATCAACTCTCCCTAACAATTTAAAGACTAGGTGTGATATTATGTATTTCCATATTACAAAAAGCCTTAAATAGGCGTTTATATTAACAAAAAACTTAAAAAAAAACTAAGCAAATGCAAACCCGTTTACATTCAATACAAACTGCATTTAAAAAATAATTACAACAAACTAAATTACGAGTAGTTTGCGGTGGATTTATGAACATTATTAAAACCGGATGCGTGATTTTTCCTGAAAGCATTTAATTTTAATACTCGGCTGAACATAATTGTGCCGTTTACTGTACATTTACTGTAGAATAGTGAGCCGTTGGAAACATGCGATGTAAGTAGCATGTAGTTTTAACTTCATAATTTTGTACTTTTATTTCCTTAGATAAAATTTTATGTAGGGGGCTGATGGCTAAATAGAAGCAGCCACACAAGTTGATTACAGGTTAAGCTACGTTTACTGTTCCCAGGTTAACCTGTGGATGGGTGTAATAAAACCTAGTAACTAGGTTATAGAGGTCTAATAGGTAGTACCTTCATCGAACACACTAGTGTACAGCTGCAGCTGCTTAAAGAGGCAGCCGACTATAGTGTAGATGGTTTTTTGGAAGGTATTTGAAGGCAAGTTCAGCCCAGCATTGAAAAAGACATTTTTTTTTTAACTTTTAATAGACTAAGCCCATCCTATCCCGTAGACCTAAATTGAATACAAATTCTGTAGTGTTGGACACAGTGCTCTTCTCTCTGTCATGCCGACACCTCAATGTCAAAGCAAAATCTGAAATTCAACTAAAAGATAAAAGATTAGAACAAGTAGAAAACATCCCAAGAAATATGCACATATATTATCGCTCGTCTGAAGTAGCGACTTATACTGGCCAGATATTTGATTTAGAAGGCATTTAGACGCGTATTCAAGAAAACTTTCTAGAATACTCGTTGCGTAAGGTGATTCACATGCGACACTTCTCGTCGGAGGGGGCAAAGATTTTTATGGCAGCGCGCCGCGTTGGAATGCGGTGCGCACCGCTCGTCCGCGCGGTCGAGCAGTGTACGTGTCTTAGACATCAACAGATTACAAACAAGCCCATGCGACGTGAGATCCGCTTCACCGCCCGACCGCGCGGACGAGCGGTGTCGTGTGACAGCTGTCTAAAAGGCAAATTAAATCTATCACTCATAATTATAATTGAAGTGTCTCTTCCGGTCTGTCTGTGTGACCGAATCTTCTAAACAACGAATTTGACGTGGACTGCGCCATCATTTAGAGGATTCATTCAGAAATGTTCAGGATATCATTGAATAAAGTCGTGTGGGACAGGGACGCGTCTGTGGTATATTTAACTTAACTTAAATCTAGTGAACTTTATCGTCTCTATTTTATTTCATTGCCTAAATTCACTAAGAAAAATACGTAACAATTTGCTGAAATGTTACAAAGAATAAATGAAAACAATGATAGAGCAAAAATATCCTCTCGGTCGGATACCATTTAATTGGACGTCCTGCTCTTATTCATTACTCACAAAAAGTTTCCAGCCTGTATGTGAATTAAAAAAAATAAAAATTTACAGATTCACAAACGGAAAAAGGAAAACGGTGTTACATTTTACCTTTTCAGCACAAGGAAATATGATAATTTCTGAGAGAAAAAGAAGTAAAAATTATCGGCCTCTTTTTTCTCATAGGAAAATAAAAAAAATATATCTATTTGACAGTGAAAATGGTTGGAATAGAAAATAATCTATTCTTATTAGGGTCCATTGTTTTATTGTTATAGTAAGTAAATAAAAAGGCGATAAAAACTATCAGACTATAAAATAGGACTTAAGGCGATCGAAGCCTCGTTTTGAGATCGACATTTCGATCAAATTCAGTAAATACTCTTTCAGTGAGGCTGGCTCGAGGCGAGAATAAATAAGAGACTGTTACTGGAATACTTAAGCAAGGGAACTAGGCAGACTACTGAATTGCTGTTTACGCTTAGCTAAGTTATAAATTCTATGTGATATGAGTCTTTCTCTTGAATTTTTATTAAGGCCTTTAACAGATTTGTTTAAAAATAGCGGCTCAAAGAGTGAGTTTTTAACACAGTTATATTTTTCCTGTTTATAAAAGTGGCTTCGTGAATCCATACTAATATTATAAATGCGAAAGTCACTCTGTTTGTTTGTTACCTTTTCACGACTAAACGGCTGATCGGATCTTAATGGATTTTGGCAAGAAGATAGATTTAAACCTTGGGAAGGACATAGGCTATATATTATCACGCTATTAACATTGGGAGGTGAGCAATATTGCAATTTGTTCAAATTCCTCAACTGATTGACAACTGACAACTGTCATTACAAACATTAGAATAGATCGGCTATTTTGGAACAATTGTCACCGAAGTAAATAGCCTGAAGGTTTAGCGGTTGACCTGAATCATAGGTTGCAAGATCAAACCTCAGCCAATATGCACTTATTGTTTTATTATTTTTTTAATTTTTGATGCCGTATTATTTACAAAAGTAACCATGGTTCGATCCCCACCTGGTTTTCACTTTTTGTAAGTAGGTATTTTGTTTTTTTTATGCTTTAAAAAAGACTGTGAGCATTGAGTACTCTGGTCTTACGGTCCAAAGCTTTTATTCCCAACGAGTCGAAAATATAAGTAGTTACCGATAAGATTACTTTATTAAAGCTGCTTGAGCTTCCCCGTGGCAACAGCGACAGTACCAGTGTCCAGCCCTTTTAGTTATATAGTTTTGTTTTCGTAAATTTTTAATTATTTAGTAAGAAAGTAATATCATCATCATTCATCATTTCAGCCGAAAGACGTCCGCTGCTGGACATAGGCCTCCCCCAAGTGTCACCACATCGACAGGTCCCGTGTGACTTGCATCCGGAGGATCCCCGCAACCATCACCAGGCCATCGGTCCACCTCGTGGGAGGCCTTCCAACGCAACGTCTTCCGATTCGTGGTCGCCACTCCAGAACATTTCGGCTCCATCAACCATCCGTTCTTCGTACAATGTGCCCTGCCCACTGCCACTTAAATTTGGCAATTCTTCGGGCTACCGGGACTTTGGGGTTACTTGGTTCTCTTGCGAATGTCCTTATTTCTGATTTGATCACGCAAGGATACTTCGAGCATAACCTTCTCGATTGACCTTTAAGTGATTTTAAGCCTTCTGATAAGGCCCAATGTGGGCGACCCAATCGGTCCGGTATGTAATCACTGGCAACACACACTGGTCATGGACTTTCGTCTTGAGACACTGCACGAGAAGATATCATGCAACTTCCCGAACACTGCCCAGCCGAGTCGGATGCGACGGTTGACCTCTTTCTCGAAGTCAGACCTACCCAACTGGACCGTTTGTCCCATGTAGACATAATCGTCTACAACTTCGAGTGTAGAGTCTCCGATCTTGATAGGAGTGGGTGTTACATGGGCATTGAATATGACTTTGGTTTTTTCCATGTTCATTTTAAGACCCACTCTTTCGGACGATCCACTGAGATCATCGAGCATTGTACTGAGGTCCTCTATGGTCTCAGCCATGACCACTATATCGTCGGCAAATTGAATGTGAGAGATGTATTCGCCATTGACGTCGATGCCAAGCCCTCTCCAGTCCAGAACCTTAAATACATCTTCCAGTGCAGCGGTGAACAGTTTTGGAGATATGACGTCTCCCTGTTTCACTTCCCTGTCACTGTCACTGTCCATGTCTCTCAGGAAAGCTAAATAGTGAATCTCATCAAAATGACTGCTGGGCTAAGGGCTCCCCCATAGTCTTACAATCTTCTCTCCGTGCGATTTTGTGGTCAGAAATTAATGGTCGAAAACCAAAATAAAAGATTACCCGACCCGGGAATCGAAACCAGGACCTCATACTCAGTAGTTGCGACCGCTAGACCAACGATACAGTATATTAACATTCCATCTATCAGTCAGTTTTAAATTTTTCACGCCATAACTGGAGAACGAAAGCCACAAGCCAGGTCATGATCTGGATAAGGACATAATAATACTTTCATTTATACATGCTATTCACTCACCGATAAACCACTCAAGAACTACTAACTACCACTTTTGACCTATTTAACTTGGAATCTCGCAAGTAAGTTCTTAGTAAGGCAGAAAGGGATTTTTGGAAATTCCACCCCCAAGTGGAATTAATGTCGGGCTATAGGTTAAGTTTAGGAGAATATTTGTAATTTTTAAAAAAAGGCATGAATGCACAAAATCACGATTTACGTTTTTGGAAATTCTATCCTTAGGGGGTTTCATAATGAAAGTTTACTCGGTTTTTGAAGTTTTACTCACAAATGAATAGGAGATCACACTTGAAGCAAGTTCTTTCAAACAAAAATTATCATATAAAATCATTAGGTCGCTAGGGTCGATCTTCAGTTTAAGTTGCGTTTGCCTATGTTGGTCTATGGATGGGTGACCACCCATTACGTACCGACTTTATTGTGCTTTGGAAAGCACGTTAAGCTGTTGGTCACGGCTGTCATTTGTAGATCTTTGACAGTCGTTACAGGTAGTCAGTGGCCCGAAAGTCTGACAACCAGTCTTACCAAGAGGTGTTGTATAACCCAGTACTAACTGGGTTGTGGAGGTCAGATAGCCAGTCGCTCCATGTAAAATCTTGGTATTCAGCTGCATCCGGTTAGACTGAATGTTCCCAACTTAGTTGGGAAAAGGCTGGGCAGATTGTATTAATACTGGTGACATCTGGTATCGAACTTCAAAAAAAACATTGGAATCAAGAACCTCCTGACTAAAAGACTTATTTTAAGCAAATCACGAACTTAACGCGTACGAAGTCGCGGGTAACAGCTAGTACTAATATATGATTTTTTTTTCAGAAATCAATATACAATATAATAAATGTTAATATCTTGAAGCAGTGTCTTATAATTTCATAGTATTTGACATATTTATTTTAAATACGTGATGAAAACTAGTATCTATGTTGCAGGTATATTGTCAAAGCCGTGATATTGCAGTTTCACTAGTGATATAGTGACCCCATGACATTATGGTACGGTGTATGGTGTCGGACGTAAAGAATAGCATCATCCCATATCTTCCCGTGGGTGTCGTGTGTCGTAAGAGCCGACTAAGGGACTTACCAGAGAATGGGCAGCAGCGTTGTCTGTGCTTTTGTAACAACCGTTCTGCGATCGCCAAAACGCCTGCCAAGCGTGGCGATTATGGCAAAACCCCTCCTTTGGGGGAGGCCTATGTCCAGCAGTGGACGTCTTGTGGCTGAAATGATGATGATTATGATGACATTACAATGTCACTTAAACCAAGCCGTTAAATTGTAAGAAATGAAGTCGATTGACAATCAAGAGCTTGATTATAATATTACCAATGACTCTGTAATACGCCTTTGACAATACACCTGAGATATCTATACATATTATATATGTAGTAAACATACTCGTATAACATACAACATCAAAATGTATGTTAAAGTTAACGTAGGTAAGCTAAAAGAAAACCTGTTTAAACATAACAATATCAATTACAAAGACGATACGTAGTAACGAAAATGAAGCTACTATGTCACCGAGGCTGCCTCGAGGCACAGATAAATAAGATGTTGTAAGTGCCATACTTTATTCAAGGTAAAGCTTACATAAACGTAAATAGTAATTTGGTAGGAAACTGGCTAGGCCTTAAAGTTGAGCCATAAATTTTATCTTATCCCAGCTTATTCGGACAAAAGAAAAACATTAGATATCTGAACTCGTTTTCTTTGCTTTAAAGATGGTCGGTTGCTTTAGTTAAGCAATTTTTGAGTCATTATTTGTAGTCTGATTCGAGCTGAGATTATTTAAAAGTTTAAATACTTACTTAAGCCGTGCTTGGTGAGGTTGGTCCGTGGTTGGGTGACCATAATTACATACCGAGTTTCATCCGTGCCTCGGAAAGCACGTTAAGTCGTTGGTCCCGGCTGTAATTTGAAGATCTTTGACAGTCGTTAAGAGTAGTCAGAAGCCAAAAGTCTGATATCCAGTCGTACTAAGGGGTATCGTATTACCCAGTTACTGGGTTGTAGAGGTCAGATTGGCAGTCGCTTCAAGTAAAATTAGACCGGTTAGACTGGACCCCAAGATAGTTTGGGAAAAGACTAGGCAGATGATGATGATACTTACTTTATGTTTCATAATAAATGTAAACCTACTTTCTCTTCCTATGAGGTACTACTTCATTTTATGAAAGAGATGAAGGAAGAGCCTCCACCACATTCACCATTGCATCATCATCTGCCTAGCTTTAGTCTAAGTACGTTGAAGTCGGCACCTATCCAAAAGACAACTGTTCCCCATTACGGTCCGAATCGACCTATTGCAAAAAGTTCTTGGGCGATTCGCCACGCGGTACGAAAGGACACTTTCAAAAAGAGCTCTTGGGTAATTCACACCGCGGTCCGAACGGTTCGTGGTGTGAAACGACTAAAGACCCTGTCTAATCGGATGCAGTAGAATATTGGGCATTTTCCTTGAAAGGACTTCGACGAAGTTTGAAGTTATGGTGGAAGCGCTAGGGTAGCCTGCGAAGTTCTTTTGTTACGTTTTGCGAAGTTCTTTGCTATTTACATGTCAGAGCCAGGTTCTATGTAATTTAAGACCTTAAAACTAGGCCACATACAGCTATACAATATTGTCAATGGTATTCTGACATGTCCGCTTTATACTCGGAGTTTTTCGGCCAAAGTTGGAAATGCTCGCCACTTGAGAGCATATGATAGAGCAGCACACCAAAGCTCTTCACACCTTCCACCCTAGAATGCCATAGAATGCAGTCGTTGTGGTCGAAATCGGCTAGATGGCATTGTCATCATCATCATCAATTTAAACTTCATTTAATCATATTGAATGGCTATTTCATGAAAAAATTATTCAATGGGAATAAATGAATGTAGAGGGTAGTATAGATAATTTTAATGAGTATAACTCTGTAAAGGCCTAATTGTTACGATTGCGAATCATATTTTAATCAAAATACAACCTGACATAGACATTCTAATAATAATAAAAAAAGAAATTTCGCGTCCTATCCTATCGTTTCCCCCATAAACTAATAAATATAGCGGGAAAGAAGTAAAACAAGAGTCTACCAAAATAAAATATTTAAATTCAAGAACTGCTTTCACAATAGGCAAGGCTTTCTACACTTACCAAGACCACATAAATGGTAATGATAAATAATAAATGATTTTTATTTTGCAAGTAGGTCTTTACAAACACTTTTACACGTAAATTTTTTTTAAACTACATGGGGCCGGTGTTTCGTACCTGACAACTCTGAGAAGAAACAGCCGTAACAAACTCAGAGGTCACAGTCTCTTTTAAGGTCCAGACATAATCTTGGCCAACTCACATGAGGACTATGCAGATACGTGTCTGAAATGGTCTTTTGAAGAAAGAACCACACAGATTTGAGTGGACCTGTCCAGTCAGTGCAAGCATTTGTCAGTCATAGTACTCCAAGACAAAGAAAATATAACACTTGCAATTATAATATAATTGCCAGAACCAGAGCAACAAGCCCACAATCCAATAACTATGACCACAAAGGTTTTACTATTAACCAGGATACTGTTTAAAATTTTCATTCGTAGATAAAAGTTCTGAGGACAATTCATAAAGGGAGCACAAAGAGCATTGAGAGATTGCAAATGGTTCTGTTCAGGAACTTTGTCTATTGTTTCTTTAGTTGGAGTTTTTGTTATACTGCTGAATAAGCCAGTTTAGATGCTGTGCTATGTGACTTAATTTTGAGCTAATGTGTGATTGAGAGCTCGTGGCTAAATAATAACAGTCGCACGGGTCAATCTTTAATTTTGTGACCGATACTTTAACACGTATCGGTATCGTATAGCCCAGTTAGTGGGTTGTGGAGGTCAGATAGGCAGTCGCTTCATGTAAAATACTGGTACTCAGCTGCATCGGGATAGACTGGAAGTCGACCCCAATATATCGTGAAAAGATTAGGCAGATGATGATGATGACTTAAACACGTGATTATACTCATGATAACAAACAACTTTCCTAAAGAAACATTTATTTTATACTCATAAAATTTTATCACAAGCTGATAGGCCACAAGCGCGCGTTCGCGAATTTCATACGGCTGTTGTATTATTGTGATAAAAGTGAATGAGTATAAAAAATGTTTTATTGCGAAAGTTGTTTGTTATCACGAGTAAAATCATGGGTTTATATATCGGTCACTAATTACCAGTCATCCTACATATATAGGCAGTCTATTTCTCTGTGGAGCGCGCTTCCCCAGGTAATCAAGATGGCAACTAATCGTCTATCTTTTAAAATTAAAGTACGCGAGTACATTCCAAAGAAGCTGGCGGAATCGTCACAACGTTCGTAAGTTTCTTCATTGTTTGTCCTTTTATTTAAGAATTTATATATTGATACATGTTTGGAGTATTTTGATATATATTTATAGTATTTTATATATCCGTAGTATGTCTTATTAAATACATTATTTTTTACAGAGAGACACCTACTACTGTTTGTCTCTGGGTGATGCCCAAAGGTTTAATGGTAGAAAATGCCTATGACATTAAGTCCGCCTCTGTACATTGTACTTGAAGTGTTAAATAAATAAATATATATTAATTTCAATATTTGTATAGCCTTTGTTAAGTTCAACAACACTTGTTCTGGGAACTCATAGGCCGTTCCTATTATAAGTTTCGGCAATATTATCTCTCTGAAGTTTTTCTGTACATAACAGCCCAAATAAACAAGCTATATCTATTATTTCCATGTACAGTCAGCCTCAAAAAGATGTTAACACCGACAATTATTTGTTTGTCTGTAGTTTGTGTTCCATATCTATTGTAACAGTTTTGTTAGTTACAAATGACTTCATTGTTACGAAATATTTTTTACAATAGATATTTATACACAATGTATAATATCTTTTGTGGCTGCAAATTGATACAATATAGTGGCACAATGTCGTACAATGACTTGAATTCTTGTCTATCCTTTAATACGTACAATATTTTTGAGGCTGACTGTACTTTCGATGTACTTGCCTACGTTTTCATTAAACAGATGGAAATGAAATTAATAAAGTTATGAAACAGCCTGAGTTATTGTATTTATGTTTTTGTAATTGAGTCAATATGAACGAATAACTTTTTCAATGAATTAAGGAAAATGTCGAAATAGCCAAATTGTCGAGTCCAGGAAATCTTACATTAATTTAACTTTCGTCTTTATCAGCACAGAAATTCAGGCAATTTATACAACAGCTTAATAAAGTACACTTATCACAGAAGCTAAAATACACTAATTAGAAACTTCTTAATACCTACAATGAACACCTTTGTTAAATACTTGAAAAGGTCTATCTAATTACCCACGAGCGTGAACGTGGGTTTGATTTCCAGACATTGAAATTAATAGAGTGAAGAGGCTTTTTCTGGGTCAGCTCGTTCCATCGTCGACTTTGTCTCGCATCTCTGACCTAGACTAGAGTCAAGAGCAAACACATCTAAAAAAAATAAAAATATAAGTATTGTGTTCTTACATCACGAAATTCTCAGTAGATGTCCCGGGTCATATGTGCCCGGTTGATGGCAATAGGATCGCCCCTATTAGGTGGAAATTAAACATGTCTAGCGGAATGTGGATGTCCTTACCTTATAGGTGGAGTAGACCTCTACCTTACCCTTTAGGAAAAACAGACGTGATATTATGGACGTTATTTAAATAATTTCTTGGTGTAGCGTTCTGTATGGTGTCTGACGTAAAGAATAGCACCATCCCATATCTTCCCGTGGGTGTCGTAAGAGGCGATTAAGGGACTTTCTAGAGAATGGGCAGCAGCGTTCTCTGTGCTTTTGTAACAACCGTACTGCGATCGCCAACCCGCCTGCGAAGCGTGGCGATTATGGTATAACCCCCCTTATGTACACTTGGGGGAAGCCAGCAGTGGACGTCTTTCGGCTGAAATGATGATGATGATTTAAATAACTCAAGCATCAAATATGTACGGAAGCGGACTTCAGCTATACTTATGTATCTAGCTCATTATACTACCCATAAGTATTAGAAAAATAAATACTGTATGTACTATACAGTCCAAAACAATCAGCGTTCAATAAATAAATAATATATACTTACTGAATATACAGAAATACACAATAAAGGCTTACTCAGTCCTATCGAGAGCCCATGTAAAGGATTTAGTTCGCTACGAGAAACTTTTATCGAGGTCAATGCTTAAATTGGACACAAATTGTGTATTGTATTAGGTATGTGTGCTTATATTAGGAATAGTATTTTGATTTCGTTGGCAATTTTGTAGGAAGGTTTAATGAAAGGTTATGGCTGTGGGCTAAAAATAGTTTATTGATTTGGGTTTTATAAATAAAAGAAAAACTATTGTTTTACGGCTTGGCAATGGGCTAAACTTTTCAGTAACATAAGTGTACCCGGCAGCAATTATGGAGGAAACAAAGAAGTTACTTAGAGTATACCACGACGCAACTTGCGATGCGTGTTTCCATCGATTGAGTATAGTCCCAATGGAAACATATGAAACAAGAACTTGTCACTTGATGCAAATCGCGTTGCAAGCCGCAGCGCCTGAGGTCGTGCACGGGGCGTTAGTGTACTGCATGGTAAATAAGCATTTACACCCATATAAGAGCCCAACCAAATCCAGTTTTGGATTTAGTCAAACTATATTGCTATAACAACAGTTGAAAACTCGCACCAAATCGTATTTCTTCCAAGGTGGATCTTCGAATAAGGTACCTCCTACAGCTACCTATCTTTTCAAACCCATAGTTGCATTCTGCTTCAATCAATGCTAAAGATGTCATATCAGACTTTAATCAATGTTAAAGATGTATTTAATTAATAGTTTACCGGTACTTCAAATTTGACAGATGAAAAGTAAGCGTTTATATGTCAATTTATAAACATACAGAGCGGAATGTAGGCGTGGTTAATCCGACTTAGTTCAGTTCTTGACTAAGAATACCAGTGTACATTGTTTGTGTATCATAAATTGGTCATGTCATGAATTGAAAGGAATTGATCGATGAATTGATGATAAAAGGCGATGCGCCCGTAGGGAGTATATTTTAAAATCGACGTCTAAAAAGATTAAGGTTTGTTTATTGGTTGTCAAATCAAAATTCACTGCGCACCAATCATTCGTTTGCAAATTATGTTCATCTAACTGGCATTTCTTTACAACTGCTCTTTTGAAGGCTAATGAACTCCACTGACACTGGTCGTAATGTTGCCACCTCTTTAACGTAACTGATCTACAAACTACTAATGACTCAAAAATAATAAATCTCATGGCTTTTCCCGGGGGTAGGTGGAAACTGCAGAACGTCACCTGCATCCTGACACCCTCCATTTTTTTTTCTTTGGTGACATCTTACATCCAGTCATGTACACACGCCATGCTAATTGTGAGAACAGAAGAAGATCCTTAATGCATGGTTCACATTCTTGCTGATGTTCGCAGCTGAATGATCAGTAGCGGCGCACAATATTGTAGTGTGGACGCACCTTTCGGAAGAAGTTTCACAATGTAAAACCCAACATACATACAGCGCTTTTCATCAATGTAAGGATGCAAACAAAGTGAACACAATTTAAAAACCAGTGACCTAGAAAATGCGATACGGAGTCTCGCTAACTTAGAATTCAATTTTGTTGCAATTTTATTATTCTTCAGCGATTTGGTAGAAACATTGTATGTAGCTGTAGTAGTGTAAGCTCTATTGGAAAAGCTGGATCAATAGCTTAGGGCTTAAAGGCTTCCGAGCTTGGAAACAGGATTTTGCATGATGCTGCTACCTACAATTATTTTGCCCGTTTATTAAATAACTTGATTGGACTAAGACCAGTGGTAACGGCACTGATCCTGCTCTAAATAAATAAATAAAAATCTCATGGCTGGCTCTGCATGGATTCGAATCCTAGCATGCACTTTACTTTGTATTATTTATTTTATAACAATTGCTCTCAAAACGGTGAAACATCATTAGGTATCGATATGCTTAATCTTTTATTACCAAGGCCTGCTTGCACCACAAATAACTACAAGCGTTTAGGGCAGAACATGTGTATAACATCACTTTCTCTGTTATCTTCAAATGATAAAAGGAATCCGAGCGATGTTTTGAATTACATTAACGATAAACACATTAAGCGATTTGTTATGCAACTGGGCTTAACCTATCAAATACTAGCTGACCGGCGCAACTTCGTTTGCGTCACATATTCTCCGTTTTCGCAACATTTTTCATTGCTTTTCCACTCCCATTGGTCGTAGCGTGATGATATATAGCCTGTAGCCTTCCTCGATAAATGGGCTATCTAACACTGAAAGAATTATTCAATTCGGACCAGTAGTTTCGGAGCCTATTCAATGCAAACAAACAATCAAATCTTTCCCCTTTATAATATTAGTTTAGATTCCGCTAAATTGGTGATTAAGAAAACCAGGATTTTGAATTTGAAATGCACAAGAAGATCTTTCTCAAGTTTCAACTATAAGCCAACTGTTTAGACATTAAAATGATCTAACAACATTGATAGTTGCTAAGTTATTCTACCTAATATTATTCCTTGGGGAGTTGATTACTTGTCGACACGACTCCGTACGCTAAGTGGCTTCACTACGTTTGTCAAAGTCAAATAGCTGCAGACTTGGCTAAATGTAGAAACTATGTGTTTGACACAGTATAACGTATAGCGTGGTGGCTGGCATGTTACGGTTTCTCATTCAAGAAGTTGCTCAAAGACTGAAGCGAGTCAGTGAGTAATGAGTGTTGTCATTTTAACAATTATTTGCTTTAGTTGAAGTAGAATACTGTATTCAAATTGTTTTGGCGAAACTACCGCCACGGCCACCATACTGCGATGATGTATGGTACTGGCTTGAAGAATGCGGGTGCTATTTCAGTGATGATGATGATGCCAGCTAACCGATTTCAGCCATAGCGACTGCATTCGATGGCTTTCTATAGTGGTGAAGGAGAGCTTTGGTGTGCTGCTCTCTCATGTGTTCTCAAGTGATTAGCATAACCAAGTTTAGCCGAAAACTCCGAGCACAAAGCGGACATGACAGAACACTATTGACGATATTGTCGGGTATAATAGCTGTAGGCCAATTTCGCATCTAAAGTGTCTATTCTCATATTCAGTGATATCATTAACCATACCGTATAAAAGTTACTGAAGGTTGGTTTCCTTTCATTTCACCAATATCATTTCATTTGCCTAGTCTTTTCCCAATTATGTTGGGGTCGGCTTCTAGTCTAACCGGATGCTGTTGAATCCCAGTATTACTTGGTATATAGAACGATTACTTATCGGACCTGTCTGAGCCACTTAACCTGGAACACAATACCCCTTGGCGAGACTGATCACTGTCTTGAATAGTATGAATCCTTTTTATGACATTAGCAACGCTATAATTACATTCTATTGTTTTTCTCTAACTCCCTTATCACGGAAACGCCACGTTCTTTCAATTACTCCGTCCATTCTTTCAATTGACTTAACCCTGCAAGTTTCCCCCCTTTCACTCCGAGGTGGCTAAACATACGTTCTGCATTTACATTTATTCCCCATACCCATGTAAATGATCAGGGGTTCCGTACATGGTATTTGTGAGTCACAGTTGATGGCTGAAACAATGTAAGCTTTTGTGAAATACAATATGTCCGCTATGTAGATTCATTTGATGATAGGTGAGGTACCTTGTAACGGTTTTGTTTGGTTCCAAATTTAATTTAGGAAAGTTTGAAGTTATTTCACCTAGATAATTTGCTTGAGTGAAACACGGGGAGGAATAGAATGAAATTGTGGGTGGATTAGCATGACATAGTTTACTGAGGTTTGGAAAATGGAATGGGTACAGATAATAAATAGAAAGAAAGGTTTTTGATACAGTAAATAGAATTAAAGAAGTTAGTGAAGAGTTAAATAAAGAAATAGAGCAGAATAATTAACATTTAAAACAATACTGTTTAGGCAAAATGTCTGTTTTTGTGTGGGTGTACTATAGGTAAACCGTAAACCTCTTTTCTAACCCTATGGATATAATCTCGTATTGTTACATTTACTGTCTAGTAATAATATCGGTGGCGAACCTTTATGTATCAACGTGCATTTTTTATCATCCCGTGACACAGTTAGGTACCGAATTAAACGCGGGTGAAGCCGCTGGATGCTGATGTTCTGTATGGTGTCGGACGTAAAGAATAGCACCATCCCATATCTTCCCGTGCGTGTCGTAAGACGCGACTAAGGGACTTGCCAGAGAATGGGCAGCAGCGTTCTCTGTGCTTTTGTAACAACCGTACTGCGATCGCCAACTCGCCTGCCAAGAGTGGCGATTATGGCAAAACCCCCCAAAATGACAATGTGGCGACACTTGGGGGAGGCCTTTGTGAACCTGTGTGGCCTGAAATGATGAATGATGACGAAATGAAGCCGCTGGCGTAAACTAGTAATTTAATAACGCGAGCCAGAACCACGTACTGGCCAACTAACCAACACCTGAAACCAAGTCAGCACTGACCGCAAAGCAGTTACAATTCAACTTAAGACCAACTTACAGTAAGTAGTGACTAAGTTAAATTCAAGATTACAGCGCCAACTTGGTCCAGGCGTTGCTTAATTCAATTCTAAGCACGATCTAAGCACGGTTTAAAACTTACATTCTGGATCCAGTTTGGGCTGCAACTGTTACAGATTAATTGTAATTTAACTTTGATTCAGTTTAAATTGAATTGTTTTGTGATTCATCTGTTTGGCAATTGGGTATGTTTGTTGCAATTGGTTGTTTGTTTACGTATTAGAACCACGGTCTGATTGGATAGAAACAAATCAATTGTTTATCGCGGGCATGTACAATATGTTTTTTTTTTTAACTTTGCCCTAAACTAGGAATTTCTCCTGTATCGTGGCTGCGTTTACAAACATTTAAACTCACATACACAAACAGCCAGACTCGGAACAACTATCTGTCATACAAATATTTGTTCCGTGCGGGGATCGAACCCGCGACACGCAGCGCGGCTATCAATCGCTCAATCACGGCGCCAACCGAGCCGTCGTCGCGCTTATGCGCAAGAAATGTATTTCAGATATGCTTCACATTTTTTTACTGCCTCGAGCGTCTAGTGGTCGCAATTATGACTGCTAAGCATGAGTTCCTGGGTTCAATTCCCGGATCGGGCAAATTGTTATTCGGTTTTTGCATTAGGAATTTCTCAGTAGCGGTCACATAGTTTGGATTTTTGCCCGGTTCATGACAATAGGCTCGCTCTCTTTTACATGGGACTGAAACATAACTCGCGAAATGTGGGTGCACTATTAGGTACACATCTGCGTGGTGTTACGATCACGGCTATATACTGTCATCTTTTTGTCTCAAGTTAAACGAGTGTGACAACATCGACTACAAGAAAATAATGGAAGAAATTGGAGTATGCGACTTGTCACCGTGTTGCGACCTACGCGCTCAGACAACAAGAATCACACGTGCGTGAATGGCGCGATAGATACAATACATCCCATATTTGATTTAAGGATTCAGACTACAGTCAACAACAATTAATGAGTTTTATCAAAGAGTACTAGCTATCGGGACTTTATTAAACCATTTACAGAACATCACGCCCGTAATATCCCAAAGGAACAAGAAGAGGTGTGCCTAATAGTACATCCAGATTTTGTCAAATATGTAGCTGCGGACGGAGTCTGGATGTCTTGTTTGTACCTAACCTGGTTTTTTGTCACCCATGGGCTCTGGCTTATCTTTACATGCCATCGAGGAATATCTCGCAGGCGTGCTAGTTTGGTTTCCTGTTTTTCTTCACCGCAGCAAGTGTGAATTATACAATACGCACATGATTCCGGAAAATCGTTTCTTGGGTTCGAATTTGAGACCTGTGGACTTAGCATCTACTGCACGTTGGATGTTGATATTACATACTGAGAAACACCTGCCAAAAATTCAACATCGTTTTTAACGCAAGAGTTTGATCTTCAGTAAGACCCAAAAATAGTTTCGTTCTCTCCAGAAAGTACCAAATTCCTACATACAAATACCTACAAACTATTTGGCTTTATAAAGCGAGCACTTAATACTTGGAAACTAGCGTACAACTTTATCCGTTACGACGAAACTCGGGAAAAACAAATAATTCACTATCTAATTGCCGTTTTTGCAACAAGGAAATGTTGCTGCAATCATTTCAGAGCCGCTATTTACTGAAAAAAATTTTGGCCACGTACAGAGAAGAGAAGTGCGGCGAGGGATATGGGACAGGCTTTTATTTTATTTTTGGAGGCCTTTAAACTTTTGAGTTCTATGAAAATTTTTCAAACGCTCTTGTATTGACGTCATAACGTCTAATAAGTCGGTGAACGCCGGCTGCACGCACGAAAAAAGATGACTCATTGTAACGTTACGCTCATTGTCGGAGCGAGAGCGCTGCACGAGCGAGCGAAAGGCACGATCGGCTTGAGCGTTCGGCTTGCTATTCATAAAAGTATACAATCATTTCATCAATGTTTTGTTATGACGTTGTCACGATAAACTATCGTCCGTAAACCTACTTAATAAACAACAATGTTTTTTTTAATGGAGGATTTAATAAATCACAATGTATGGGGTCTACTTTCTCAATAATAAGTTTCCGCACATCATTCTTTCACCGTATGAAACGGGTTTAACACGGAAGAATTACTGAATATTGTGTCAACCTAAATCTCTGACTGTACTTCGCCCAGACACTGGACCCACATAAGCAAGAAACTTAGAACAAAGTTATGTCAAGTCTCAAAATCGTTTCGAGTTTTCCAACAAATCATTCAATTACAGAGACTCAATAAAGTTTGATAAAGCTAGGCACTATAAAATCATAATGACGTCAAACATAAAATAAAACAAACGCTCCATAAATTAAAAGCCCAATAAAAAGTCACTTGGCAACCTCACAATGTTGCCAGGAACAAATATTTCTCTACCTAATTGCCCTTTTTGCAACAAGGAAATGCCGTTGCAGTCACAAGTGGCTCCATTCAGTGGAAAAAATGCTAGGTTACGTTTTAAAGAGGCCGTATTACGAGGCTCGTTGCAACAATTAAATTAATGTCTTGGCCCGACGGGCCTAATTAACGCCCACTACGATTTAATTGGCCCTCTTTACTTTTTTAGAACACCCGCGGGCAATTTGCCGAACGTTTTAAATATTGTTTGGCTTTAAATGATGGTTTATGTAGCCAAGAATGAAAAGTGTAGTCGACTAATACATTTATTATAGCGGCGATGGCCAAACGTTTAAGGGCGAATTTCACAAATTAAATAGAACATGTTTTGCTTTGAAAAGCTGTTTGCGACACCATAGATATGAAATACAGACACTGAAAACTTTTGAACGATGTTTAAATGTACTGATCACGTTCAGCTTCAATGGTGCAATTCGTCCTTTCATCTGCAGAGCGAGAGATCGCGAATTTGATCGTAACGTTGCACAAATGACTTGTAGTCAAGGCGTCTTTAGAAGCGATCGGATTATAATTACTTCAACCTACGCAGTCTATAGTACGACTAAGTCCCATGCTATAGCGTCTTACTGCCATTTCCTAGCCACAGTTAGGAACATAATAGGGTCTTATAAAATACCTGATATGAATTGTATCCATCCTGAGGCCAAGCCTAGGTAATGCGATTTGCGACAATAAACGAAACGCGCGCACGTCATTTGTTTCCGTCGCATGAGTACCATCGCTCCACGTGACGCGTCGTGAAGACACGAGCATGCTCTGAACCTTTTATTTGTTTTCACCACAGTCGATGTTACAAGACGCGTGTAGATCGTCGTTTTGCGAGGCTTAAAATATGAGCATTGCGGCATGTAGCGTTGGCATGTCATTTTCAAAGTTTACAGAAACTTAGTTTCTATCTACATAAGTACATACCAACAGTAACGTGAACAGTTTAGAGACGGATGCGTATAAGTGGCGACATATTGCCGGCTTACCGCATGCAAGCACAACATTAAACCGAATGGGTGTCCCATTCCCCTTAATTGACTCCTATAACTTGCATGGCTTTACAAGCCAGCGAATTGCTACAACCCGTTTTTGTTCTTTTCAGATGAGCCGTGAAAGAGGGATAAATATTTAGTTCTCTTTGGGAGAATGCTTTTAAATGAAAGATAAAATATTTGCTAACGGAAAAAAAATGGCTAATGTAGTTCTTGTTTTATATGCATACTCTATACGGAAGAGCATTGTGCCACATTTTTTTCACTATATATTGCTCTCCATGGCCCATTTAAGTGTCCAAAGTACCCTGTCTCCGCACACCAAACTGGAGGTCTGAAAAAACGCTACCGACCGACACCGCAAACAATGTTCCTCCACTTAATGATTCCAAGTGTGCCGAGGTACCATCGATAGGAAAGAAGAAGAGTAAAAGAAAAACGTATGTTTATACAAAATTATCAAACACACAATTTAATGTTTATCATTCCTGTGCAGCCATTACCATATTTAACAAAAACTTATTCTATTATCCAGCGACCCACTTACAAGTCCACAATAAGCGTTGCCTCTGATTCTTGCTCCGTTTCGCATTAACATCTGCAATCTTAATCTTAATAAACGATTAAATATATGTTTGTTCATTAAGTAAGTTTTGCGTGGATCTTCCTTTTGTACAGGCACGAGCACATAAATATATCTATTTATGTGCTCGTGCCTGTACAGTGGGAAATTTTAAGAAATGACTCGTATTATAATCATAGTCTAGTTGATTATGGCTATAATCGCAAACATGGTTCATCTCAGCGGAGACTAGTCTTCGATGCGGAAGATGTTATAGTGCAAAAGTGTGTACAACTCTGTACACTCTCCTTTGCCATACTCAACGGCACAATTCGAAACAACCGGAGACTGGTCAGGCACAGAACCAACGGCTTAATAAGGTACAGGGGTATCACACCGCACATTTTAAAACTTCGGGTTTTTACTGAAGGCTTCCTCATGGAAAATCATTAATGCTTTTGTCTGATCAGGGAGCCATACCTAAAATTCCAGACAAAAATCACATGTTGAAAATAGTAGGTATGAAAATACTTCGATTTTGATCACCGTTTACTCAACTCAACAACACACCACCACGACCACTCACCAAGGCTGACAATGTAAAATACCGGGTAATAATAATCGACAAAAACTTAAGATTTCAAGACCACATAGCCACTCTTAGTAACAGATTGCGCAAACTAATATATGGGTTAAAATTGCTGAGACAAGAAGTCGATAAAAATATAATAAAATCGGTATACTATGCTCTTGCACAATCTATAGTATGCTACTGTATGACACCTTGGGGTGGCGCCCCGAAAACTACCCTAATAGAAATAGAAAGAACCCAAAGAGATAAACTAGGGGTGTCGTCTTGTCGACCGTATCTCTACCCCACTGAGCAGCTATACAAAGAATATAAAATCCTGACATTGCGACAACTTTTTATATTGCATACTCTGTTGAAACAACACGCTCTCCTGGTCTATAGTCCAACGCTGTCCAGGGGGAAAAGACGATACAACCCAGTAGAGCGCCATCATCTACGTCACAATAGTATATTTCATTACGAGTTCGGAAAGCCTGTCATTGCAAAGAGTTCCGACAAATGTCTACCCGAGCCGAGGCGCAGCCGAAGGTGAGGGTTGACAGTCGGAACAAGTTGCAATGACGGTTCCGCACGTGTACTGAACAACTATTTTTAATACAGTTGCGAAAAAATGAAGCAATTTAATAAAAAACATTTTTGGAAAATGGCGCCAACCGTAAAAGAATATAAGCAGAGTTTTTTTTTGTTTTCTTTACCCATTCTGGGTAGGCAAAGGGAACTATGCCCATACAGCCAAGTCTTCAGTAGAATTTTTTTCATTGAGATGAAATGAAAATGAAATGAAACCTAACCTAACTCATTGAATCAAGCCATTAAATCTAATATTGAAACAAATTAGTAGCTTCTTTTTAGAAATATTTGCATGAATCATAAAAACTTCTATGATTTTTTTTTAGTAAAAACTCCGTGGTTGGTTTTTTTTCTTTTTTTTTTAGACTTTATTTTGACAGTTGGGAAAGAGAACGCACGAGTTCGGACAAGGTAAAGAAAAAGCTCGAGTGTGTAATAGCTCACATCCCGAACGCTATACGTCCCTGCAATACGCCACTTTTTGAGCAACTGTATTAAAAAACTATTTTTGCAAAGCCTTTCTTTTGCCATCTAGGTGGATACTTATACAATAGAACTCATAAGTTGTTACACATCTTTAGTCTCACAAAGAATAAATGCAAACAGAGGCTAACTGACTGGTTTCTAAAACTAAACTAAAGTGATATTGAAAACATGCTTACAAAAACCTAAAAACACAATCACCCAACTAACTTGTCTAACGACTAATTTGTCTCGCATACTTAACCTAGATAATAATAAAAAAACGCAACTATAAAATATCGTAATTATGATTCCTTACTATGTACATTCTGTCAACGCGCTTAGTTAGTACATAATTATGAATTGAATATGTAAAGGGGTGGGATCCTTGTGTCCTGAAACACAGGCCTCGAACCTAGCTAAGACACCAGTCTCCCACAGTATTTACTAACCGGAATTATGTATCATTGTCGAATCCAACTTATATATATTGTGGTGATAAAAATAAAGTTTTATAATTCTTATAACTATGTTACGTTCGGCTTCCAGTTTCAACCGGATGCATCTGGGTACTAGTATTTTACATGGAGCGACCCAGTTACTGGGTACCGGGGTAATACGATACCGTTTAGAAAGACAGGATGTCAGACTCAGAAAATACTATGCGTGTACACTATACAATTTTTTTTTGTTTATTAAAAATCTGTCTAACAATAACATACAAAAATTAGTCTGCCAAACTGCAAAACAGTTTGTCGGCAGATATCAATAATTCAGTAGGATATCTTAATCTTATCTTTTGTTTGCTTGGGTCTTACCTGTTAAAACAAATGTAAGTGTTAATGAATAAAATAAAATAACTAATAAATAAAATATTGAATTTTATTACGTGAATAGCTTTTTGTAAAGTGTCTACACATTTATGGTCGTCACTGTACAACAGAACAGTAATGACTGGATACGGTAATGATTCTGATTGTTCCGTGTTATTATTAATTGCTACAGAGGTGTTGTTTGTCTGAAATGTGATGTTTTCAGGAGTAATTATAATTAATGTTAGGTAGTCGTATTTTAATTGATGGCCTGGAGATTCGTTCGAGTCGTTCGTGGTTTAGCAATAGTATGTTTTGTAAGTCTAATATTAGTACTGTTTTTTTGTTTAAAATGTTTGAATACAACGATATATGAACGTGGTTTAAGCAAAAGGAGAATGCAAGGTACAGGTAGCGTTCCGTAGTGTCTGCCTGCCCCCCTGAGAAAAAAGCATGAATTAATGTATGAATTTCAAAATAAAAAAAAATATGGAAAACGTACATTAATTAGTCTAACATTGATTATTCTTGCTGAAACACTCCTTAATCCACCGAAACAAAATTTTTCAACCAAAAACTCCAAAATTTACAGATGTAAATGTAAAATATAGCCCAATTACCACACAAAATTGGATTTTAATTGAAAATAACACTCAAATGAGTGGGTATTACGGCCTTTTTATTCTACGCACACTCCCAAATAATGCCGTCAAGCGTTTTAAAAAGAGGGACATCAAATAAATGGTCGGTCCTCACAAAAGTTGACTCGCTTATAATGTAACAGTTACATGAAAAATGGACTCGTCCCGAACAATGCGCTGAAATATAGGCCAGAGGTAGAATCGTTGGATTATTGTTTTTATTTAGTCCGTAATAAGGTTATAAATTGTGGACATTTTTTATGTTTGTTTAATTTATCGCCTGAAACATGTACATAAAAAAACCATGTGAGAGAATTAACGTTATTCTTCGCTATTTAAACCAATTTACTAGAGCAATTAAATTGCCTGTCAGCAGATTTTTTGTGTGCATCATCTTAACATTTCGTACATGATACAATTTTGTAATTGCTCCCTCGTGTTGTAATCAACAGTCTGACTACTATTATTGATGCGAAAGTTTGTAAGGATGTATGTGTTTGTTCCTCTTTCACGCATAAACGGTTGAACGAATTTGCGTGAAATTTGGCACACCGATTCTTTAAAACCTTATCATCTAGCCTGCCTAGCCTTTTCCCAAACTATCTTGTCGGTTTCAGTCTAACCGAATGCAGCAGAGTACCAGTACTTAACATGAAGCGACTGCCTATCTGACCTCCACAACCCAGTAACTAGGTGATACGATACCCCCTGGTAAGACTGGATGTCAGACTTTTGGCTTCTGACTACTCGTAACGACTGGCAAAGATCTACAAATGACAAACGGGACCAAAAGCTTAACGTGCTTTCCGAGGGACGGAGAAAACTCTTTATGTTATTATGGTCACCCATCCAATGACTAACCTCGGCAAGAACGGCTTAACCTTAAAGATCGACACGTGCGGCTGTTATTACTTAGCCACGAGCTCCTCCATACTTTAAAACCTGGATTAACATATTATAGGATACTTTTCATCCCGGTAGTACGCTCTCGTGGGATAATTACCGAAATCGACGCGAGCAAAGCCGAGGACATAAGCTAGTACTTGTATAATATTAATATTATACGAGTATTAGCTTATTATTATCTCCGTGTAAGAGAGAATTCATCATGGAGTTCGTGGAACTTATTATGCCTGACTACGATTATGTACTACGTACCAAGAAAACTTCAATTACCTTCAAACATAAATATTATCTAGAAATCTGAATATAATGTACTGTAAGCAAACCAAATTCACACAGTATATTATGTACAGCGGTATTATTTACAACAACACACACATCTTAAGCCTATGCTTAAGACTACAAACTATCAGTAGTTTCAATGAAAGTTATCGCCTCCTGGAACTCAATAGGGTCTTAGTTAAACGCCTTAGGGCATCGAAACTTAGTAAATATATATTCTGTCCGACTTGTTTGAAGTAGATAGAATTAGTTATCCACATATATACGGTGTTAGGTAAGGTGTTGAATGCTTGAGACTTGACGAGGAGGGGCGAAACACGTGTCAAGCATAGGTGTGGGTGCATGGCACGCTAATTATTATTGCTTTTCCTGCATGTGCGTATATCAACGAAAATAATGACATACTTGTAATTCTTCTCTTCTTGTAAATCTTCTATTTGGGCAGCTTGATGTCATACTTCTCTCTGACGCCCCTTTGTAATCCATATCACCTTTCAGACACTCTATTTGTTTTTTCACATATTTACAGCCATTGACATATTTTATAGTTATACTCATACTAGCTGTCCCGCGCAACTTCGTCTGCGTCACATTTTCCCCGTTTTCGCAATATTTTTCATTGCTCCTCTCCGCCAACAGATACCGCCATCTATTAGAATCGTTTGGAGCTAACATATAATTGTGACTTAATTTGCAATAAAATGATATTGCGCCTATAAATTGAGTTGTAAGCTATCCTATCTTTCAAGTTGAATCAAACTACACACAGTGTGCAAATTTGATTAAAATCGGTTATGTAGTTTAAGAGTCTACCCCGGACAAACAACGTGACGCGTAATTTATATATAGATAGATTTTCATTCTATACATAACATGCCCCGTACCATGACAACCGGTTCCCATACAAATCGATACTGCACGCGTAGCATGACCACTGTAGAAACGGGTTATGTCAACTCGTAGGAAAATAATTACAGCAGCTAGGGTCGTTCTTTAGGCTAAGCCGCGCTTGCCTAGGTTAGGTAGTGGATGGGTGGCCACTCATTACATACCGAGTATCCTCAGTGCGTCGGAAAGCACGTTAAACCGTTGACTCCGGTTGTCATTTGTAGATTTTCGGCAGTCGTTAAAGGTAGACAGTGGCCCGAAAATCTGACAACTAGTCTTACCAAGTGGTATCGTATTTCCCAGTTACTGGATTGTAGAGGTCAGATAGGCAGTAGCTTGATGTAAAATACTGGTTTTCAGCTGCATCCGGTTAGACTGGAAGTCGACCCCAACATAGTTGGGAAAAGGTTAGGCAGATGATGGTAATTTATTTTACAATGCAACAAAATAGAAAGGTTTTTCACCGAGACAGGTAACAGTGTTACTTTGATACAATTATGTTGATGAATCCAAGTTTCGTAGAAGTTCACAGGCGCTTCTGCAGTTGAGCTCGATTGTTCTGTCAACTGCTTTGTCTTAATCCTGTTATTTGTACTAAGCAGGAAATTTGTAGGTATTGTACTTTGTGTTGTTATTAATTAGTTGTTAGTTCGGATTTACCTTTAGTCCACCCCCATTTCGCCAATATGTTAATAGCGTTTACGCTTTACGGCATTTCATACGAACTTTCAAGTCCTTATTTTCCGAAATGACTGAACTGATTTTAATGAAACTTAATACGCATAAGCAGGGTACATAGGTCTAAAAAGTTTCTAAAAAACGTTTTTAAAGTTCCGGCAACGCGTACAAATTTTATTAAAGTTTGCACTATTGATTCGTGCAGTAAGAGTACTCAATAGGGGATGATCACATTTTTTTTTCTTTGTCCTTCGGGTAGATTATTGAAAAGTATTTATTGGACACGTATTTTTTTTTTTTTTCACGTGGTCATAAAATTACGGAGATATATTGAGTTGAAATGGCGCATGACGTCACTTGTAGGTCATTTTTTACCTACTTGTGACGTAGTGAGCCCCCACTCTCCAACTTTAATGAGTTTTAACTAAGTAATTTTTTGATATTTTGATAAAACAAAAAACCGGCCAAGTGCGAGTCTTACTCGCACACAGGGTTCCATAGCCCCAAACAATATTTTGAGCTGTCATTCATTATTTAGTAGTATTAGTTAGTAAACTTCCACTCAACCGCAAAACTAAATTGGTTTTTCATAGTATGTTAATGAAAAACAAAGTTACTGCTGCAGTTTGATGAAAAAGTCCCATATCTCAAAAACTAAACATCATATCTTATTGAAACCAATTTTCGTTGATAGTTTTTTTTACGTTCTACAATCCTCAATATTTTCAGAATTTTCCTACTCTTACTTTAGAAATTAGAGGGGGGGGGGACACACATTTTACCACTTTGGAAGTGGCTCTAGCGCAAACTATTCAGTTTAGAAAAAAATGATTTTAGATACCTCAGTATCATTTTTGAAGACCTATCCATAGATACCCCACACGTATGGGTATGATTAAAAAAAATTTTTGGTTTTCAGTTCTATGTATGGGGAACCCTAAAATTTATGTTTTTTTTTCTATTTTTGTGTGAAAATCTTAATGCGGTTCACAGAATACATCTACTTACCAAGTTTCAACAGTATAGTTCTTATAGTTTCGGAAAAAAGTGGCTGTGACATACGGACGGACAGACAGACAGACATGACGAATCTATAAGGGTTCCGTTTTTTGCCATTTGGCTACGGAACCCTAAAAATACGTGTCTAATATTTTTGTATTACCTGTCTGACGGACAAAATAGAATTTCGTTTTCTTTACCCAGTCCGCACCCCTATTGTGTCTCTCGGCGTTTGGACATATATTATTGCTCTTTGGCGGAATTCTAAAGGATGACACTTAATACTTTGTCCACTGTGTAATTTGTGCTTCTACCCTAACCCGTTATTTGGGACTGGACAATTAGCAATCTAAGACTACTTTTGTTAGCTTTGGTGTTACCTGTTAAAACAAATGTAAGTGTTAATGTAAAATACAATAAATAAATGTCTTCGAATGGTTGGAAATGAAAGTTTTCTTACAAAATTTGGTATTTTCCTTAACCATCTGATACGATTTACACAAAGAAAAGTAGTGGAAGTTTCCACTATGTCACCACAGCTCTTTCATTATTTCTAAGAAAACAAAATCTTGCTCCAGACAGGATCTGTAATTTAATTTAGACATTCAGACAAGACCAAAAATAAAGGCTCATCTAACTGTGTTTCCACGTAGTTAAGAAAAAATGGACTCAAGGATATATGGAAGGTCGGGCACGTGGCGGAACCCAAATTAATCAGGAGTTAGATCTTTTTAGGGTTACCTAATCCTTACCTGAAGTAGGGACTGCAAACGTGTACCTATCTATGTGACATGCGGTCATTAAAGTACCCAGGTCGTAGGTGTTGGAGCACTAATAGTTGAGCGGGTGATTTATATTTTAAGATTATTTCTAATTTGTCTCTTTCCGTTTTAACGTAGTATGTATAAAATTCATTTGACTACGCTGTTCTAGTGGACGCAAGCGCTGTTATTAAACATTAAGTACTGGGTATGTATGATTCTCAGTCCAGTAAAGTATTATTGAAGTTTCCAGCAGTTATTTAACAGTAGCAATTCGGAGTCTGGAATTGTGCCCATCATCATCAGCCTATAATGTTCCCACTATCAATAACACTAGTAACGGGATATTTACAATGTTTATTGTTTGTTATGAGTTCCTGATATTACATTGTTGTTTTTTTATTATTATTTGCTTTTTTTTTGTTATTACGTTACTAGTGTTATTGATAGTGTTAGTGACCATGTCTGTTTAAAAACTTAATGTTCCCACTGCTGGGACAAAGGCCTCTTCTTAATGAGAGAGGCTGTCATCCACCATGCGGGCCCAGTGCGGGTTGGTAGATGTCACAAGTCTTCAAAATTTTTGGTTCTAGAACATGTCGCAGTTTCCTCACGATGTTTTCCTTCACCGTTTTGAACCCACGGTTTACTGCTCGTAAGTCGGGGCTGCCACCACTGGGCCACCGCTGCTCTATTGGTGTGTGTATTGGAATTTTGCCCGATTGGTGGCAATGGGCTCGCCTATATCGCCATAGCAAGTGACTTAAACCTAACAGTCGAAGTGTGTAGTTTCAAAATAAGAAAATAGCCTTACCCTTACTGCCTGCCTGCCTTGCCTTACCCTGCCTACCTGCCTTGCCTTACCCTTTGTAGATTACAAGTCTGATTGTGTGTCATTTATGTTGAATCTATTGAATTTTTGATGAACTAATATTGTCATTTTCATGCCTGATAATATTAACCTTATAAAGGTGCAGCTCTCTATCTAAACGAAACGAGGATTCTCTCCGTGTATTAACACTTGCATTAAGCTCACGTCAAGAAGAATACTAAAACCCAGAAACAAAATAAAATCCCAATAGAAAGAAGTCATATCTCCCGATCTGTCGTAATATCACGACTTTACCGAGTCTATTCCGCGACAGTAAGATATTAATCAATAAAGGCCGCACTTGACCGCGGCCCCTTGTCAGCGAAACAATCGTAAATCTATCTATATTTTTATGTTCATTCTATTATATGACACGAGGAAAGCTAAGGTCCTGAGATGTATAGATTTTGTGCGAAAATTGGAAAAAGTAGGTACAAATGCTCATTTGTTTTGCAGAATCAACATTTGGGGTGATTTACATGTTGTGCTGAAACTATGCTTTCTACGACCCGTTCATTATTAAGTTTTACCTATCAACAACCGATATAAGCTATATCTGAAGTTAATCTTAGATCAATTCTTTTTCTGGCCGATAACCTTCGTAGACATGTCGTCATGACGGCAAGGTGTATGACACCAAGAAATTAAAACAAAAGAGAGTAAATAAGTAACGTAGGTAAACTAATAGTCAAAGTTAAATGACGAAAGTACTTACACTTTCGTCATTTTGTCTCCATATGTACACCTACTTTGATAGAAATACAATCTTCAATGAACTTCTGACGCGTTAGATTTGGTATGAAGGGTCGTTAATACCAAATCTTGATCGTTAGGAAGCATATCTGTTTAGTTCGTATAACTCTTTTGATTAAGTTATCTAAACTTAGTTTTGGTAAATCAAAAAGCTTAATCCAGATCCCGATCAGGTTATCTTCTCCGGATGGTGTAGTTGGTTAATCAAGACCACCAATCGTAGGCAGATATATACAGGATATTTACTACGAAACTATTTAACCAACGGCTTTAATTGCTTTCCGAGGCACGGAGGAAACTCGGTATGTAATGGGTGGTGACCCATCCACGGACCAAGCTAGGCAAGCGCGGCTTAACCTAAAGATCGTCCCGACCAATGAACATGAAACCAATAAACCATGAAAACCTCATAGTATCTCTGCCAAGTTGTGACGTATCTGCAGAATATTATCAATAGGGTCCACTTGACCTCTACGCTGTCATCAAGACAATATCGGATTTTCTTTATCCCCGTATTAACATTCCGTTCTGGCCAATAACCAATTCTCACAACTGACTCTTAGGCGTAGGCGTGCTCACGATACGAAAATAAATACGTATGCTGTGTAGTGTAGATGTGAAACAGAAGGTTAGAATAGTAGTATGTCACGGTATGACATCTATACCGTCCAATATTATAAAGCTGAAGATTTGTTCGCTTGAACGCGCTAATCTCAGAAACTCCGGGTCCGATTTGAAAAATTCTTTCAGTGTTAGATAGCCCATTTATCGAGGAAGGTTATAAGCTATACATCACGCTAAGACCAATAGGAGTGGAGCAGTAATGAAAATATTGCGTAAACGGGGAAAATATGACGCAGGCGAAGTTGCGCGGGACAGCTAGTTATAAATAAAACGACAAATAAATTGGGATTAGGCAGGGTAACGATAACATTAAAATATCAAGCCTGTTATTCCAGAAGGTTTAGGAAGAGGTGTACCAAATATAATAGTCACATTTCGCCAGTTAAGTTTAAGCCCCATGTAATAGGGTGAAATTCCTGATGGAAAAACCCATTAACACATGGCCCGGCCCGGGAATCAAACCCAGGACCTCATGGTCATGCTCAGCAGACCCGGTTGTGACCACTAGACTATCGAGACAGTCAGTCAGGGTAACGATATCTATAAGTACAGGTCGTACGAGTATTTATGGTGCATGATCCAAAACGAGGGAGCAGCGATGGCCCAGTGGTGGTAGCCCCGACTAACAAGCAGTAAGCCGTGGGTTCGAACCCAGCGAGGCGCATTACTTTGTGTAATTTATTTCATCACCGCTGCCCTCAAAAACGGTGAAGGAAAACATCGTGAGGAAACCGGCATGTCCTAGAACTAAAAATTCGAAGACATGTGACATCTACCAACACGCACTGGGCCCGCGTGGTGGATTACAGCCCACTCCCACTCATAGAGAGGAGGCCTATGTCTCAGCAGTGGGAACATTATAGGCTGATGATGATGATGATGATCCAAAACGGTACTATAATTTCCCAATTGTTTATTTTGCGTCGTAAACGATTCGAAACTTCCTATTTCTTTGTCAATTTCGTCTCAATTTTGTCACGATGACCAGGAGTGTTTGACAGCACCCAAATCATGAACATTCAACGCAGCGTATGCATCTAACTTCGAAGTACTGACTTCAATGACCACTACTGGGTAAACACCAGACACTATTATTCAAGTGGAATTACAACCACCTAGTATCTATAAGCAATATGTAGTGCACCATAAGCAAAACTAGAGTGTAAGCTTGTAAGCTTGAACTACGGTAGGCACACAGATTGATATGGATTTGAGTTATGCCAGCCAATATGTGTCTATATTGTTCTTTTTCTTGTCGTATCGATGATACTTCTTTGATGGTTTGGGCCCAGTAGGTAGCAACATTTACTGCAGCGTCAGAGATAATATACCTGATAGATCTTAGTGGTGGATGGTTTCTTCCACGTGATGGAAAGTGTGCTATGAACAAGGTGTTGTTTTGCATCCTCGTCAATTTCATGTAGGAAATGCTAATGATTCTCGACCCGAATCAATAATAAAATGTTTTTTTTTTCTTATTTACGGAAATCGGTAAGTGTTTTAAAGGCGGCCCGTCTAATCCTCGCCTTATAACCTCGCTACATACAAAAATCTCAAACGTTTATTCTATTATTTCTTATTCCCTAAAACCAGTTAAGGGGTTAATTCTGAAATACTAACAAACTGAAACAACAAAAAAAACAGTGGTTTTTAATAATTAACTAGGTACCCTAATGTATATTGATTCTCTAAGCCTTTTGTGACAACATCCTGAATTTTGACGAGGATACAAAACAACACCTTGTATAAATAACACGCAGCTTGAGGACGTATAACATAGGCTAGGCATTATATTAAATGGCAATAAGTTATGAAATCGCATGACATGCATAAGATAGGACTGTAAAGTAGCCATTAATAGCGATGCAAAATGATATCAATTAAGTCAAAATCAATATTTTTTCTTCGTACTATCACTGCCACTTACGGAATATCTTCCGTGATCATCAAATATTTTGGGCTCACGGGATGACTGATAATTTCGGAAGATATTCCGCAAATGACAGTGTTGGCTTAAATAAAAACCATGTAAAGCTTAAAACAGTGTTCTTTTTTGTGTGTAGACTTAATCATATACTAGGAGGTGGACTACTATCTAGCCACCAGCACACAGTCTATCTTTGGCATTGTTAAATATCAACACTATACTATAACAAAGAGTAATGTAATACACCAGAAGACATCAACGCACTCCAAAGAAATGTCAAATGACGATAAGCAAACATTAGAACGAATGATAAGATTAATGAACGAAAATGGAACGGGAGTAATTTACGCGCGATTACGCGCCGCTCATTCGCGTACTTCATTTCACTTTGCGCCAGTATTTCATGTACTTCACTCTTCACTCCGCGTCGCGTAATTCGTTTGAATATTCTGAATTTAACTTCGTTCGTTGTCATGCGTCTGTGTGAGTGTGTATGTGTGTCAACTAACTCCGCTTGGGATTTAAGGAAAAACGTACTTATTTGGTTCTGTTTCATTTGGGACGGTACTCGAGAGCTCGTGTCATGGCCACGGTAGTCATAATATTTGCAAGTCAGTAAGCATTATCATAGTGACATACATGACGGTTTAGACAAAGCGTTTCTTATTTCTACAGCAAGTTGCAACCGGTATGACTACAAGCTTTGGTAGCTTATTATGCAACTTAAAATCATCAAAATATACAACAAAATTGCCAAAGTATGCAACACAAAAATCTAAATGTGATGCAAAATAATGTTCTTTTATTTACCTCATTCTTGTTGAAGTTATCGAAACTGTTTCAAATTGTCAGCAGTACGATTGAAACTTCGATAATTTAAAAAAAAAACTTATAACTTGAAATTAAACTTTCTACATCCACTATGGTCTGCAATATTTACATGTATGTATTTAAGTGACAAGAAGAACACCAGCGTTCCTTGAGTACAAGTACCTAAAAATATTATCGTATGAACAGCGATCTTTGTAGATACCTACCTATATTCATAAGTTGATAGAAGTTACTTGCAAAGCTATGAGAGGAACATTCAGTAAAAAACTTTCGTATTCACGCCAAAGTGCACCAAAGCCATTGAATATCAAAGCAGCTGTTCTCAAACCACGCTAAAATAAGTACGGAAGAAAGTTGACAAAAATAATGTGACTTTCACGTCGCATCTCAAAGAAACACATGTGCATATTGTTAACATGTTCCAAACTAACTGAAACTTCTGTAATACTATCTATTCTGTGTCACCGTTGACCTAAAACTCTACTATCCAAACTTATCTACGATGTAAACGATGCTTAGGAGCCATGTGGCACAACACAACAAAATTCAACTCTACACTTCTGATTCAGAGTTCATTTTTGTCCGGTACATTTTAGTAACAGTATATTCAGGGTTGCTGCTCGTATTCGGGAGCCGATATCTGTGATACGATCGGGGGCTAGGCTGTTTTGTTTCCTTATTTCAAGCAATACCTATATAAAGGATGAGTGACACTTTGCTGGATTAATTTAGTGTTAGGAGCTCTTGATATACGATAGATCGGGCAGAGATTTTGGATTTAGTGGGCTGTAGTTTAGACGAGTCGAGTAATTTAGTGGAGTCCGTGTAATTGTGTCCTGTAGGTACCTATTGTTGGGGGACAATACGCTTGGTGATTGTTTTGTCTTAAGGTATTTTAAGATGGTAGTGATGAGGGTTGCTATTGTGTTAAGTTCGATATTGTTTCGAAGATCGATACGCTATTGAGAGGTAGTTTTTCGAAGTTACTATTCAAAATTATGTTTTGGGACAATAGCATATCAAAATGTTTGCTCTATTTAACATAGAAAGAAAGTAAAATGAGTGTCTAGGACTGTAGCTTTGCTTTTGTTCTGTTTTTTAACTTTCAAAGTGCCTGTAATGGTCTAATTGAAATAATTGTTTTGACATTCAAGCTCAACTAACTGGCGAAATGGGGGATTTTAAAAGTTTACGTCATCATTTTTCCGGTTCGACTACGCACATCTGCCTAGCCTTCAAAAAACGCGGGCACAAAGTTATGTTGTTCTGCTTTGAGGAGTAGCAGCTACGAAGTGACTATGTACATTCTATGTAAAAGCGGCACTTTGTTTACCACGACGACATTTTTCACAGCGCAAGGTGACCCATGTGGTAATCCGAGATAAATGCTACCGCTACACAAAGTCGTTGGCCAAACAGCTTTGCCGCAGCTTATACATATAAATTAAAACCTTCGTACCCACTAAAAGAACCGCCAATTTTCCCTCATACTCACAATCACTTTGAAGCTCTTAATCGAATTTATTAAAACGACATAAACTTCATTATACATCGACTCCCCGACCCCTACTATAAATTCCCCATATTTTATCAGCGTGCTGCAACAATCCTGCAGTGTCTGATTTGCATCGTCGATTCTCTAGTAATCAGCTTAACTTGGTTCGGATGAAAAAGAGTAATGGACTGTAAAAATGAGGATGTACCGTGACCCGGTGGAATTATGATTCGAGCGAAGTGTTTGAATGGAACTATGGGTTTTTTGGGGGAGAGGGGGGATGAAATTTACTGCGTTTGATGTCACTTGTATTTTTTCATATAAAAACAGATATTTTGTATTTTAAAGAATCGATCGGATTATGGTAGATAGAGATTGATGAAGGACTCCAGCCCAAGTTCGAAACCAGGAGCACTTAGCTTGTATGACTTAAGTTTGAATTGGTAAAGTATTGCATCATCACTACTCTCAAAACAGTGAATCACATGATGTCTTTGAGAAAACATGTATACAGAGACCAATAATAAAGAACATCAAGTTATTTCATATCCACCAACATCAACCCACACTAGGCAAACAACAAGACAACAAGACAAGACAAGGGACAAGAGTAGGAATTTCCTAATTTTTACTCCCTGTAAACACTACTATGCATAATCTTTCGGCGAAAACAGCGAAGCACAGTAACACAAGTTGCCAGTATAATCTCATCTACCTACTACCTAATTGAAAACTTGAAGACTTAGCAACAAAAAAACTTCAAGAAAACTTTCCCCGTAAATCGAACTCGCAGTAAATACGACACCTCCTATAAATAAAGAAAAGAGACAAACACCCGTGTAATTGTCGCTGTCTACGTAATTAGAAGTTATAGGGATTGCAACTAACAAACAGCGCTTTTAGCTAATTTATCGGCGAATTTCGACAATTGCCATTTGGTACTTAGCGACAATTTAATTTATTGCCTTATGGCGGCTTCGATGGGAACTTTTAATGTTATATTTAATGGAAGGAAAGCTGTTATGTGATTTGATAACTTTCTTAAGTGATAATTGAGTTTTATTAAAATGTGGAATGAGACGAGCGTGTTTTGGCTTCATCATCATCATCATCAGTCTATAATGTTCCCACTGCAGAGACACATGCCTCCTATCAATGAGAGGGGGGCTTTAATCCACCACGCGGGCCCAATGCAGGTTGGTAGATGTCACGTCTTCGATTTTGTAGTTCTAGGACATGCCGGTTTCCTCACGATGTTTTCCTTCACCGTTTTGAGAGCAGCGGTGATGAAATAAATTACACAAAGTTATGCGCTTGCCTGGGTTCGAACCTACGACTCACTGCTCGTAAGTCGTGGCTGCCACCGCTGGACCATCGCTGCTGTGTTTTGGTTTAACTTTCTTTATTAAAATTTACTAGCTGCTGCTCGCAACTTCGTTCGCGTGGAAATTATGAAGCGGATGTGTGAGAAAAAAAAAATAACCTACAAGTTAAGACCTATTCTCAAACCTACCGAATATAACCAATAAATTTCATAAAAATCTGCCAATCCGTTTCCGAGGAGTTCTATAACAAACACTGCGTCACGACATTTTTAAATATTAGATCTTTCTTGACATCTCTCATATTTCTCATGCTTGTTTTTTTGTAGATAAGGATAGTTTTATTTAAATTCTTAAGAATCGTAGCATTACCTCAAACCATATAAAACAATATAAGGCTTTTCGTCAAAACAAATATTTATAATTATGAAGGTAAGTTTTCAGTTTAAAAGCAAATGTTTTGATCACTGATAAGAGTTTCCAGATATTTCGTAAAGCGACAGCCGCTCAAGCTCGGCAACCCGCGTGAAATTAGGTCAAATATAAAGTTACCAGTAATTGCAATTAATTTAAGTGTAATAAGATTGCGAAGCAGCGAATTTAGGAGGAGAGTCGATAACAAAGTACCTTATGAAATTGTGGGTGTTTACGAGACACATTTCACGTATAAATATTTCATACTAACTCTACGTGTATGCGTTGTAATGCCCTTTTTACTACCTACCCTACCCTACCTACCTACCTACCTACCCTCCTACCTACCCTACCCTACCTACCTACCAACCCTACCCTACCCTACCTAACTACCTACCCTACCTTACCTACCCTACCCTACCTACCTAACCCTACCTACCCTACCCTACCTTACTCCCCTTTTAAACCTCCCTGGGACTACGACAAACATTTCAAAACCAAAATCAGCGAAATCGGCCCAGCCGTACTCGAGTTTTAGCGAAACCCACGAACCACAATTGATTTTAATATATAAAGAGAGACAAAGCAATGAAAAAAAAAAAAAATTGTCTACTAAGACAACGCTAGCATTTAGCCTAGAATCTAACTTTTCTAGGCACTTAATGTTCACCAGGTTGAACAATCTTCTTTATAGTGTGGTTAGTGCCTGACCTGGTGTCAAAGTTCTAATGCCGTCCATGGGCCTCTGACTTGGCTTATCATGCCGTCGAAAAATATCTCTCAGACATGTTTGGTTTCCTCACGATGTTTTCCTTCACCGAAGTTAAATGGTAATCCTACAATAACTACAACATCATCATCATCAGCCTATAATGTTCCCACTGCTGGGACTCAGGCGTCTTCTCAAAGAGAGGGAATGGGCTACAGCGTGGGATTTTCCTCAGGATTTTTTTCCTTCACCGTTTTTGAGAGCAGGTCAGTAATTCTATAATAGGCACATGAATCCGAAAAATCAGAGGTGTCTTGGGTTCGAACTTGAGGCCTATGACATGGCAGTCTGACGGTTACACCACTAGGCTATCACTGCTTGTTTATTTAATTGGGATCAGGACCAGCAGAGTGACGGAGAAATAAATAATGTTGTCCGATTATTTCAACTTTATTTTTCTTTTATTTCATATCAAATCAAAAGTCTTTGCTATCTATATTCGCTATTTGTCGTTACAAAAAAAAAAAACATTTTTTTTATAACAACTCCAAAAAAAAGTACCAGCAAAGTTGCCAATGCTAAAATATATTCGCCATTAACCAGCTATTTCGATCAATTGACGTTATTATAGTTATTTACGCAGCCGATTAAGTCTGATTAAGTGTCGATTCACACATCAGCGGCCTGCGGTGTCCTGATATTGACGGCCATAAAATGTTGGTCCATTTTACATTTTCCGGACATTGTGTAAAATGACTGGACTGATCAACATCAACATTTTGCCGTTGAATGCATCGGGAGTTGGATGCTTTTGGATAATGTAATTAGTGTATTGTAATTATATAAATTTGGAAGCACTCACTTATCTTCACCACTACTCCCAAAAACGGCGAAGGAAAATTATATCAGTAAGGTCCAAGTTTCCAGCTTCAATTATAAAATTAGGGATTAATATCTATAGACTATATTGAAATAGCATATAATATAAAGAAAAAAAACCCAAACTAGATCTCCCAGTTCGGCTGGTCCCCGCGGGAGTGATCGACTGAAACCCTCCTTGCAATACACTGAAAGTGAAAATAACACCACATCATATTTAAATATATGCAAACATAACCTTCGATCCCTAGCAACCGTTAGTGGCATACTGAACTGCTACATGCCCTGAAGAATACCAATTGGAATATTTTGAAGAATACCATTTGGCGCACCGCCGCGGCCGCTGGAGCCACGACGACGTCGCGCGTGTCGGGGTATCCACTTGGACCAGGATCGCCAAAGATATGAAAGTATAGAAATGCATGGAGGAGGCGTTCGCCCAATATTGGGTACCCCAAAACTAAAATTGATTTCAATTCTACTATTTGTAACATTTTATTATTATTCGAATTAAGTTATACTGTTATTTATCGCACCGATATTTATTGAATCAAATTACAATTTAATATTTTAAATGTAATAATAAAAATGAAGTAAATATTTAATAATGTTAATAATATAATATGTGATCAAGTGATATTTGCTCATGTAAAATAATGTATCGAGAAATGCACATTATTATTATTAAAAAAAAATGAATAATCAGAATGCTATAAAAATAATAATTATATAACTGTAATAACTAGATATTGAAACATTTAATATCAGGATGCTGCATTTGATTTCTATTATTATTCGAATTAAATTATATCTACACATACATTATACATTATACTGTTATCGTACCTATATTTATTTAATCAATTGTTATTTATTATATTTTATTATTAAATAATCATATTAAATGTATAATGAATCTAATGGAATCAAGTTATATTTGCTCATGTAAATTAATGTTTCAAGAAACGCACAATAATGTAATAAAACTATAAGCCTGTTAAACGGTAGCTTACTATATATATTGAAACATTTAATGTCAGGATGCTGCATATTTGATTTAAATTGAGTAATTCAAAAATGTAATTTGTTTTGTATAGTTTTTTGTTGCATGTGATATTAATACTGCATATGACACAGTCATGAAGGAATTTAACAAAAGTTTATTGTGTAATATGTTTTGGGAAATAAATGGCTTTATTATTATTGTAGCGACCAACAAAAAGCAACTTAATACAAAAAGTACTACAGCGCCATCTATGACACGACGGAAGAACTAACATCAATTTCCTACATCTCACATGCAAAGTTTACATCGACTTAAGAGTATATAGAAAAACCCGACTACAACTCCAGGGCAGTTGCCCGCCAGACATAACACCTGTCTGGCCGGAGGATCCTCCCTTTACCACGGGGGATGAGGAACTTTACACCCTGTTCCTCATACCCCTAAACTGGTGACCCCGAAATGGACGTCAGCGCAGCCTTCGAGCAACGTGACGTCATCAACATCAACATCACTTCCTCAAGCCTTCGAGCAGCGAGTCCCACAGCCAGCCAGCTTCAAACGGGTATTCCTGACCACCAGCATGCAGCGGAAGCGCATTCCTGGCCAGCACCCTCAGCCTCTCTTCAAGCGACCATGGCACAGCACACTGCACTTTCGGCCGGTCGAGAGCTTCTACCTCCCGGTCGACACCTCTCTAGCTGTCTGCCACATCGCGGCGCTGCACCACGTCCGACGCACTGGAGCAAACGCAGCGCCGGCCCCGACTCACTGGGGTTCGCCTCACCACCGCAGACTGTTACGACTCACCGTGAACAATGCGGCAACGAGCTTATAAAAACTGGCATGGCAAAATACTACAAGACTCATTCGACTATCGACCTCCGGTCTCCGGGGGGGAGTGATGTAGCGACCAACAAAAAGCAACTTAATACAAAAAGTACTACAGCGCCATCTATGACACGACGGAAGAACTAACATCAATTTCCTACATCTCACATGCAAAGTTTACATCGACTTAAGAGTATATAGAAAAACCCGACTACAACTGTCGGGCAGTTGCCCGCCAGACATAACACCTGTCTGGCCGGAGGATCCTCCCTTTACCACGGGGGATGAGGAACTTTACACCCTGTTCCTCATACCCCTAAATTATTATTATATTGAAATAGCAATTACTTTTCACCGTGGGTAATTAGAGAATACTTCAGTAATTTAGCGACATGACTAGCTTTGCATCACTGATTAATTTAATGTGTGTAGGCCATAAACTTTTGGACCTTACCAAGAGAAGAAACTGGATTGTACTAAAACAAACAATTAAAAACATAGCCATCCACCAACCCGCATTGGTAGTACGACTTGTTGATGATGATTGTGATTTTTTAACTTAATCAAATCTACTTGTATGGAGTAACAGTGTAACCTGCAGGCAAACAAAGAGTGCAGCTCCGGAAGCATCAATAGACTGAAACGGAACTAAATTCGCAAGATTATGATTATCATAACCGGCCACTGTCCCCTAAATAGATAGGTATGACAGAAAGCCCTCTGTGCAGAGGATACATGGAGGCGGATGAAACACTACAGCAAGTGCTCATAGTGTGCAGAAGCGTGGCAGATCAACGGGCACGGACTCTTCAATCGCCGGCATCACTCCCGGAAGCCTGCAGCAGCTCGAAAAGACTGCTAGCTTTCTGGGAGGACCTGGGATGGTTAGAATAACAAGAAGACTTTCAGACTTACAATGGCCCAATAAAGAGGCTAATTGCGAAAACAGGCCAGCTAACATAACATGATCTTGAAAATAGGCGTCGTTTATTTACGATTATCATCATGATGATCATCAGCCTATAGTTTTCCCACTGCTGGGACACAGGCCTCCTCTCTATGAGAGGGAGTGGGCTGTCATCCACCACGCGGCCCCAGTGCGGGTTGGTGGACGTCACACGTCTGTAAATTTTTAGTTCTAGAACATGCCGGTTTCGTCACGATGTTTTCTTTTGAATATTATGGCAGGTCAAAATTGAGTGGGATAGTTCGTAGTTCGTTCCTCGTTGGTCAAGTGGTAGCTAGCTCGACGGCTGAGCATGAGGTCCTGGGTTCTGGGTTTTTGCATCAGGAATTTCTCAGTAGCAGTCATGGAGGCCGGATTCGTTTCTGGTTTAAGGCCACAGGCTCGCCCTCTAGTACAGGAAACTTAAACACATCCAGCGAAATGTCGGTGTACTCTTAGGTACTCTTCTGTTCAACCCTCTAAGGTTACAGGCATGATGTTATGTTATGTAATTTAAGATTCTTCTTCATCTGCCTAGCCTTTTTCCAAACTATCCTGGCTGTTGGCTTCCAGTCTAACCGGATGCGGCTGAGTACCAGTATTTTACATGAAGCGACTGCCTATCTGACCTCCACAACCCAGTAACTTGGTAATAGGATACACCTTGGTAAGACTGGTAGTCAGACTTTTGGCTTCTGACTACTCGTAACGACTGTCAAAGATCTACAAATGACAGCAACCTCGGAAAGCAAAGCCGTTGGTCCCGACCAACGGCTTAACGTGCTTTCCGAGGCACGGAGGTAATTTTGGTCACCCATCTACGGATCAACCTCGGCAAGCACTGCTTAACCTTAAACATCGACCTGTGCGGCTGTTATTATTTAGCCACGAGCTCCTCAATTCCATAATTTGAGATTCTACATTACATTTTAATTGCACCTATTAAATCTTTATGAGAATATACAGTTTCCCGAAATAGTTTACAAGTGTGATAATATCTTCATTTCTAAGATTACCTACTATTCTCAAATATAATGCGAACATTCGCATTCACCACACAATCCCATACAATAGGGGGTGTTAATGGGGGATAACCCCTATCAATTCATTGGGATTATTGTCTATACTATGTTGACGTATAACAATGTGAGAATGGGGTATTGTGCTATACAGCCTCTATCTTTATATGAATAGTTAATGTAACTTTAATAATGTAGAAGATTTCATGTGCCCATAGGGCAAGGAATATACCATTCTCAACTAAAGTTATTGTAAGAAGCTGCCAAGATGTTACTTTATGGTTTTAAAAATCTTCCAGTCTTGTACAATGATTGGATTTAATAATATAATTTTAAATTGGATTATTTGGCGCAACATAGGAACCATTCTTAGGGTTCCGTACCCAAAGGGTCAAACGGGACTCTATTACTGAGACTTCGCTGTGCGTCCATCCGTCCGTCTGTCACCAGGCTGTATCTTATGAACAGTGACAGTTAGCCAGTTGAAATTTCTACTATTTCAGATTATGTAGGTACTTCTGTTGCCGCTATAACAACAAATACTAAAAACAGAATAAAATAAGTATTTAAGGGGGCTCCCATACAAAAAAGTGATTTTTATAAACAAAGGTACTGAACCCTTCGTGCGCGAGTCCAACTCGCACTTGGCTGGTTTTTGTTAGTATACACCTTAGACATATGACACTATGACTTAAACACTAAGATTAGTAACAAAATTAAGAAAAGCAGACAAATTAGTGAGTCATGTACTTACGAGGCATTTCATGTGGACAATTGATAATGTTGTATGAATCAAATTATAACACTTGCGAGGTAACGAGGTAACCTTGGTTACCGACGTAGCCCGAAGAATTGCCAAACTTAAGTGGCAGTGGGCAGTCACATTGCTCGCAGAACGGATGGCCGAAAAGTTCTGGAAAGGCGACCGCAAACCGGAAGACGATGGAAGGCCTCCCACTAGGTGGACCGATGACCTAGTGAAGGTTGCGGGGATCCGCTGGATACGAGTCGTACGGGACCAGTCAATGTGGCGACACTTGGGGGAGGCCTATGTCCAGCAGTAGACGTCTTCGGCTGAAATGATGATGATGATGATATGCTATAATCTGAACTTACGTACGTAACAAAAATGGCGAAATGGAAAAAGCTTTCAAAAGTCGGTACCCAATAGTCAAGAGGTGGTTTGGTTTTTTTTCCCTTTGAGTTTTGTTCTGCGATCAACAAACTTAATAAATTCAATTCGAGAGATTGGTAATTCTGCCAGTCACAATCATTTATTGAATTCTACGAAAAAAGGAATGGTGAAATACATGGATAAACATCGAACAAGCAAGTTCCTGAAATTCATTATTCGCAGCTCACAGAATTCATTAAAAATGCAATGATTTCAAAATTGTGTAAAAGCGGTAAATGCATTTTCATACAGTACCGGTTTATTTACTGATTCTAAAAATTCATATTCTGAAAGTAATAGACCGGAGTCGTAAAGTGTAATCTGAGGTTCCGGGAATGTATTTTGAAGTATTTTCAAACAGCGAGGTTTTTATAGAATGCGTGGTTTTGTGTCTCTTAATTGAATAGACGAAGAGCTTATCGCACAAATTTTTCAAATAGCAAAATATCATGCATTTTTATTTGTAAACGGCAGCGAATCTGCTGCCGAGTCGTAATTTTAAATAAAAATATTTTTCTTGGAGAAAGACATCATCATCATCATCTGCCTAAACTTTTCCCAAACTATCTTGGGGTCGGCTTCCAGTCTAAGCGGATGCAGCTGAGTACCAGTATTTTACATGAAGCGACTGCCTATCTGACCTCCACAACCCAGTAACTGGGTAATACGGTACCCCTTGGTAAGACTGGATGCCAGACTTTTAGCTTCTGACTACTCGTAACAACTGTCAAAGATCTACAAATGACAGCCGGGACCAACGGCTTAACGTGCTTTTCGAGGCACGGAGGAAACTCGGTATGTAATTATGGTCGGATAGGTGACCGGACCAACCTCGCGGTATGTAATTATGGTCACCTATCCACGGACCAACCTCGGCAAGCACGGCTTGACCTTAAAGATCGACCCGTGCAGCTGTTATTATTTAGCAACAGGAAAACAAAAAAAAAAGAAAGACAATTGTCTGACAATAGATTTTTTTCAACAGACGAACAGATTTTTTGTCATTTTATAACAGATGCAATTTAACACGCTTCAAGAAGCTGACGGTTTATAAAAGTCGATATCTCTTAAAAAACGGTTCGTATATCTACAAGGACTACTAACATATTTGACATAAGCTTTTCGGCAACATGTGTCAATGCAAAAAATCTAAAAAACCTTTAAGCCGGTTCTCATACGGCACCGCTCGTCAGCGCGGTCGGGCAGAGGTGGCGAAGTGAGGAAAGAGCCCGCCGCTCCTCCGCGCGGTCTGTCAACCAATGCGATAGAGGTCCGCTTCAACACCCGACTGCGTCGACGAGCGGTGTCTCTTCACAACCGTCTAAATCTAAAAGATGGCTCGGACAGACTAGTTGCAGAAGGTATAGGACAGGGTGTTGCGCAGCTTGAGATAGGTCCAGCAGTAGACTGCGACACGCTGAATTAATACATTTTTGATGCTTCAGTCATAATTATTGCTGGTTGAATGTCACTATTTAAGATCTCTAGAACTGATAAAAAATAACACAAGGTCTATCATATCTACCCTAAAACAGTGTGTCAAAACCTCTCCATTAAACAATGTAACAATACGAGAAACATGGCTAAGTCTGGGCAATAATTCAACAAATTTTCAAGTAGTGCCAGCCATATTTCATTTTACAACATTTTATCTCGAGACGGTCGGCGCCTTACATTTCTGACTTTGTGTCGTTTCAAGAACTCCTGTTTATAATCCGCACCTTAAAGTTTATTTTCTCTGGCGACTTGAGAACTATTGCAGCTTACTTATCTGATTTAAAATGTAAGTTTAGGGCTTGTTGCATTGTTTTGTTTTTATACTTAATAAAAATTGTTAACTGGCAGCTGCAGCTGGTAAATTATGTTTCAACCTATTATTTTGCCTTCTGTGTATCAAAACATGCAGGTAAAGTGACGTGACGATTATACGCAGTACAAAAATCATCAATTTATCTTTCATTTATGTGTTTAAATATTTCCATACAACCAGGACCTCAAGTCTGCTATTTCTATAAACATCGTCATTCCAACACGACCCCATTGTAATTTTGCTAAAAGTTCGTAATCTGCTAAATTCATAATGATCTGTCAAATTATATGCCATTTCTTTCAATGGAGTGTCAGTGGTTGACCACTGTGAAGTCATAATGACGCCATTATAATTAGTAGATTACCAAACTTGTCAAAATCAACAATTATGAAGTCAATGATAGGCCATTCTGACACTATTGTAATAGCAGACTTGAGGCCCAGTTATAGAACTGCAAACACGTTAGAAAATTAGAATTTGGGCGCGACTATCTTACCGCTTTTCGCTATTGCAAGAGTTTTAGAACATGAAGCGATTACACAATAAGATCCACGAGACACATTTGTGACCAATAGATAAACTGCAGGCTATACAGGATATAATGTATATCGTAATAGCGAAAAAAATATATCTGCCCTATACAACATTTCAATACCTATTCGACCCAAATGTATGGGGCAGCTGATATTTTTTTCACTATTACGATGTTTGTCCGATGGAGAAACATGTTCAGTTTAATCGTTTGTAGCACACCTAAGTTTATATATACCCTTTCCGTTACACCCTGTATAGCTAAGATTGGTATAGCAAAAAGTTTGAGCTTCTAACTCCCCGTAAAAGCCGACATTGCTGTTGGCATCACGACTAACTTCAAAAATAACATTCAATAACTTAGGGCCCTCACTCACTGCAAATTTTTGCAGTGAAGTATATCCGCAAAATGGTATCCATAGTAGTGATACATTCGTGTTGCTGTTGCTAGGTGTGTACAGTCACGAGCAATAAAATGTAAACACAAAGCGATGTTCTCGTGAAGTAACGGTTTCAAGTAATAGTACGGCTTCCAAAATACTATGTTCGTAAAAACGTAAAACGTTAATCAACAGAGTTGGAGTAAAATTACTTTAAAATTTTTCTAAGTGTTTACATTTCATTGCTCTACGACCTCGATTGCTCTTTTATTGACTCTACGTTTGCCCACGTAACCATGATTCTGTATCGTTATACTCGCGAGACTGTCGCATGCACTTCAGTTGCGATGCCATTGCGATTCGATATCGCTGTAAAAGCCGACGTAAGTAAAGGGCCTTAGCACAAAATATACAATAACCTACTTACTCAAACACAACAACTTAATACACACAACTACATTCCCAATATGCCAATACAATCATATGCCAATAAAGCGAACAAAGTAAAAGAAACATTCGCAATCAATCACCAATCACAGTGTTTCTTTTCTTACAAACTTATCTTTAGGAAAATGTCAGGCCAATTTTACCCATTCATGAATTTACGACATAGAAACAAATCAAAACACGGTACAAACAATGGACTATAAATCTTGCTGGCAATTTCAGATGCGATCTTGTGAATCGGGGCAGGTACCGTGTTATCGCGCACAAGTGACGTATTATTTGTTTCAAATGGGCCTCTAATAAAATAGACGGGTTGTATAGTTTTGATTTATAGGGTCTTTGTTAAGGGCAGACGGAAGGTAGCTAAGATAATTTAAAGTTATTAATTTGGTTATGATTATTAAGATTCCCTTTACCATGCAGGGACTTCACGTGGCACCCCCACGTGAAGTCCCTGTATTGTAAAGGGAAGGTTTATTTAGGTGAGAAATGAATAGACTGCTGGTAGTGCTGCAAGCTTTTTTTGGCACTCGTGAAATTGTCTGTGGAAATTCTTTTTAGTTCCGATTAAAGCCACACAGAATCTTGCAGCGGTATAAGAAGAAAGTAATCCCGGTCAAATGAAAGGTAATCCTATCATCGATATTTTATAACACTTCCCAAATCTTTTTTGAACTAAGTCCACCTTTCTTGCCATGACAACCCACTAAATCTTATTCCTAGAATGTTTTGGCCGCAATTCGCGGATCTTCGAATAGGTACCTTCTTAGGTGAATGTAAGTTGCTTTCTACACTAGTTATCTTTGTTAAACCCATAGTTGCATTTTGCTTCAATCAATGATATAGATGTATATAGTTAATAGTTCGTCAAATCGTACGTCAAATTTGACAGATGAAAAGTAGGCGTTTATGTCAATTTAAAAACAAACAGGGCGGAACGTAGGCGCGGTTAAGTCCGACTCAGTTCAGTGCATGACTAACAATACACTGGTATTCTTAGTCATGCACTGAACTGAGTCTGAGTACCTGAGTAGTAACTGAGTATTAATCACATCATTGACACTGGTCAATGATGTGATCCAAGACCCGAACCTCAGTAGGTACCATACCGTCAACGTTCACTGGAAAACATCGTTCATTAATACATTGGATAAAACGAACTCAAACATCCATATTATTATGTAAATTTCTCCCAGCACATCGTTTTGTAAAGCACAGTAACCTATTTGGCAAACTGGTACACGTACATAAAAACGTTCTTTGAACTCCAATCCCCGAAGCGTAAGAGATTTCTACTTATCGTTTGTAAATATTAAACTAGTACAATACAGCATTATTTAGGTACACTTGCGGCCACATTAACGTCACACAAAAATAAAAATATATACAAAAGATTCAAGAACAATTCGGGTGGTGCATTTAAACTGAACACAGGTAGATAGTGTCAGTGGCAATCGCGTAGCCTGGAGCGCTCAGCTCGCAGGTGCACGCCGAATTATACACATAGAAGGCGGAAAACAGCGAATTGAGGCGAGAATTTTGTGCGAATTTCGCCGCGATAACGCCTCGTCCGATTGTCCGCCGCTGACGTCTGGGAACAATTTTCGCTATTTTATTTTTGTACATGTACATTGTTCTTTTGTAATGAAGTGTAGTGTGCAATCGCGTTTCATTTACTCAGGGAATATTGCTGGGAATTTTGTACTGTATTATTAAAATCTTTCTAGATTATCGAAGTTTGAGATAAGTTTTGCTGAACAGACTTTGTAAGTGACGCTTTTGGGACCAGTGATTAAACTAACGAAAAGAATTTTCTGCTAACGCCTATATTAATTTCGTAAATATATATTCACAGAACTGTGTCAGAAAATAGACTCTATTGTGCTTAAAATATCCTTGGGAGGTCTGTCACGTCCACACTAACATATAAATAAATATAAGAAACACCAAATACCAGTGTGCGTAGTTTTATGTAATGTGAAGGACCTTTGGCCTTGCCCGCGGAGATATCATATTATATAAAGAGAAAAATTCCGAAGAAACAGTGGAAAAGTGTTGAATAGGAAAGTAAAATGTTTGTGTATTTTACGCGTAGAAGCTACAATATGGTTGGTACCGATCGGCGATATTGTTCGTGCGGTAAGATATGGTTTTCCTAACAATTTGACTGCGGGCGGTTTTTTGGCACGGATGTGTTAAATGTGTACAATTGTAATAAATCTTATATTCATTTGATTTGATTGCTAAAGAAGAGATTATACTTATATAAAGAAAGCGGTTATACCGACTTGGATGTTTTTAAAATTGATATTACAATCAGGTTTTCCAGCAGATATTCGAAGAAAATGTAGGTGAAGGGTCAGAATAGATAACTGCAGCCATACCATGACCTATCAAGCCTAGCAGACCGGATTGCCTACAGCTTGAAGATCGAACTTGGAAAGATCTGTCTTGGTCCGATATTTGTAGTCCGATCCAGGGTCTGATGGCCTGACGTACCAGACGTACCAAGTACCAGTCACAACAATAATCATCATCATCTGCCTAGTCTTTCCCCTACTATGTTGTAGTCAGCCTCCAATCTAACCGAATGAAGATGAATATCAGTATTTCACATAGAGCGACCACAATAATGTCACTACTAATACTTTTGACTCGCTGTCAGTTACTGCAGCAGTAAACTTTTCAAGTGTTACTGCTATCTTACTTTCGTTTTAAAGACAAGTAGATAGGAGTAGTAGTACTTAAAATAAAATTGCTATAACTTTACAAAGTCGGAAATGCCCTGTTTTGTGTGAGGAGACACGACTTTGTTTATTGCTGTGTTAGACAGTTTTAGTATTCAATAAAAACAATGTAATTATTGTACGCCTTTTATTGTGAGACCGTTTGCTTGGGTAATCCTAGAATTATAGTTGTGGGTTCACACGCAGTTCATAAAATAGGTTTAATAAACTCTATTTAAAAAAAAAAATGTGAGTTTTTATGTTGATGGATGGATGTATCTTTGATAATCTTTCACGTAAAAACTCCTGAACGGATTTAAACGGAATTTGTCATACAGCTAATTTATAACCTGGATTAATACATAGGATAAATTTAATCCCAGTACTACGATCCAGTGGGGCAGTTACCGTAATCCACGCGGGCATAAGCTAGAGCTTTCTTATAATTATCAACTGCTACAGAAGATTCCGTGCTAACCCAGCAGAACAATTAATGTCAAAATCATTTATAACCGAGAAATATTCAAAAGTATTTTCTCGACTTGGGAACTCCGATTTCCCAGATTTCACAACCACGCTCATCACTCGGGTACATCGCCCATCGTCCCCTTCACCACCGCGACATCAACCTTTACACTTTTTTAATTAAAACGCCCCTTTTATTCAAACTACCCTCCCGAATGAAGGTCTTATTAAAAAGATTCAAAAGAGCAAGATGTAATGAAGTTCAGAAAAGAGTTGGTCAATAGAGGTGCGACATTCATGACCGCTCTGCTCAGCTCTATAAAACATAGAGGGATGCTCTCCACCAATTTACTCTAGTTAAGGAAGCTCTAAATGAAGTTGCATCAAAGCTTTGAAGGGTACGCGTTAGACCTTAAAAGTAGCTAGATGGCATTTTTTGGAAATGCGCTTTTAGTGATCGTAGATGGGAGAAAAAAACGATCAGAAATGGCTTACTGCTTCTTGGTTAATTGAGTGAGTTGAGGAAGCAAGAGGATTAAGTTAGGGTCCTAGCAAGTTCCGTGCTGTATTTTATGCCTACCCCACGATAAGAAGGCCTGAGTTTTATGTATTTATTTTTGGGGATATGAGGAACAGGGTGTAAAGTTTCTCGATAGTCCTTAGAAAAGGGAGGATCCTCCGACCAGACAGGTATTATGTCTGGTGGGCAACTGCCCGACAGTTGTTCTCTAAGACTAGACTTCTCTAAGTCTAGACTCTTAAGTCGATATAAACTTTACTTGCGCGATTCAGACCATACTAGTTCTTCTGTTTTCTAATAGATGGTGCTGTAGTACTTTTTGTTGTAAGTTGCTTTTTGTAGGTCGCTACATATTTATTTAGCACTTCAAGCACAAAGTACAGAAGCCAAAAATGCCATAGACATCAACCAGTGAATCTTTGGGTGATGCAAAGACAAGCGTGAGTGGTATCAACTCTGTGGCATCTGAAAATAACTTTAACTTAATACTAAGATATACTAAGAGGATACATAAAATCCTATAAACATATATCAAAATACCAGTAAAATATGTATTATAGTATAATTATGTATGTATGTTTCTATTTTAATTAAATATCTTTTATAAGCCTACTCATCTCTAGCTGTTTCATTTTTGGATTCTTCTTACATGGTTGGTTGTTTGATTCGGTACTTGCGACGTCATACTTCAAATTTAACTTTTACAACTATTGCTCATACATTTCTAGTATGTTTACGGCACATTTTCACGGCCAAATGAACTGAAAAGTTGTTCAAACTAGTGCTTGATTCCTGGAAAAACAAATAAGCGACCTTCCTACAAGAGAATCTCGAACATTACACAGAGGTATAATGTCAAAACTACCATATTTATTATGTAATTATTTTCAAGAATTTGATCCTCTTTAAAGTCATAACAACTATTGTATATATTTCGCTCCAGCGATCACAAATAAATATCTTTTAATGATTTTCCATGTAATCATGTTAATGACGTTTATCTTTGCTTTGTATTATCAGACGTTAGGCGAGTGCAAGCTGGATTCCAGCATCGTCGCGTTGCTTGGACTTTTTAACGAATTCTTTTTTCACTGTCCTTTCGAAAATACCGAATGAAAGACAAAAATGAACAAAAAATGAAGCATCTGATAAGGTCATTAACAGGCAGGGGGCGTTTGTCCTAGCACTGGAATTGTTGTACGGTGATTATTCTGCAATTTCGTAGTCGATAAACGGTTCACTCAGAAATTATTAAAACTTAACACTATTATTAAAACTAGCTCTGATGTTCGAGTTCGGTCAAGTGCGAGAGGGAATTTCTAAAGGGGAATCTCTCTTTTAATCTACTCAATAAAGTTAAAGTTTTTTCATAAAAAAAACATTATTGCTCTCATACTGGCGATGAGATCGGCAGAGCAAGCTTGGGGCTATAAGAATTGATGTCAAATGGATTTTTATTGTACGTCCATTTCTGAGAGAAGTTTAAAGTTGTTTTGTTGGTGGCTTTTTATGTTTAAGTAGGATGTTGCAGGTTGCTTATTAATTTATTGTGAACGATATAGGGTTGAATTAACTTCAAATTCAAGATTTACTTAAACAACAAATACAGAAGAAAAACTAGTAATTCGAGTCATACTCCTATATTCCGATCTGACTTGGAAATGAGGTTCCGAGCATAATCAAAGATAGTTATGTAAGTCGAAAATTGTAATGACACCATTTGAAGTCATTCAAACTGATTCAACATTTATTGAATTGTTTCCTATTAGATTTAAAACACAACCAGTTTTTTTCCCACCTGATTTGAAAACTTTAAAGTAAAATGATCACCATATAACATGGCCAAAAGTGCAAAACTGATAGCCTTGTAAACACTGAACTGAACCGTGTCCAATTATCTAAAGAAACCGCGCGCTCCACAATCGGCATTCATGCATCACTCAGCGAACGATTGAAAAATGTCATGCCAGCTAACAGACCTATTTAATTAACTTTCCCGAGCATTATGACCGGTTTATACCCGGTTTTTATGCCCGACCCGGGCATTGTGTGGACTCAATATCGGTTGCTTTATTGTCGGCGGTTCCAGTCACAGGACTCTTTGTCAAGTGGTCGGTGGCTCGGCAACATTATAAGGTCGGATGGTTCTATACCCGGAATGTAGATCCGGGTAGGTCGTAAATGGTAGTTGTTGCCGTTTATTACCCGTTAACCGATCGATTTTGAGGTAAACAATAGGGTTTATGTATGCGATGAGACGGGAGGTTTAGTGGTTATTATCTTTATAGAGTGATGAAAGCGATGTTGTCGTTAGGTTTTCTTAGTGTTTTGTTTGTCGGCTGCGTGTAAAGGGAAAATATTCTGCTGGGTTATGTGTATTGATTAGGTCGCCTTACTCAAACGCATTTTAAAATTTCTATTCTGCATAAGCATACGGCTATCAATGTTATTTTTTATTCTATTCTTTTTAATCAGATGTTTTACAATAGTTTTTAAGTCATTACACCTTTTGTTTGGAGTAGTTACAGCACGGATGACAACATTTATGTCACTTGTTTAATTTAGCCTTATTGTACCTAATATTTACTAATTTCTTTTGTTGAATAGGCTCTATTTCTTATTTACCGATTGTTTGTAAATGTGCGGACATTGTAGGCCTTATATATTCCTAGATCCTTGGTAACTTTTTATCTCGTTCTACGTTTTGTACTAAGGAACCCAATGATTTTTAAAGAGTAACTATGGAGTTTCTTGCCGGTTCTTATCCATAGGTAACGACCAACCCGAAATGATCAACTTTTTTTCGATAATTTATAAGTGCTAGTGTAGGCCTATGTAAAATAAGAAAAAATATTATGATTTGTTGATTTCATGACCTGTCATTGGGTTTTACCAACAGGATTTCTTTGAACGCTTGCTAGTTGGATGGAAATAGGTTCAACCTCTGTTACATGGGACTTACACATTACTGTCCAAATAATCAAAGTCAATCTGAACCTAACTTTTCGAGGTTTGCAAGTGTGATATTCTAATACAAACATTCTGATAGATAAACGAAAAATAGAAAATGATAAGAGATGTAGGAATACTCAGCAAATGAAAGCATAATACAGAAAGAAAAAAAGTGTAAGGAAAACATGTTTGTTTATTTTTTGTAATGCCAAATAAACTTATTTTTTGGAAATGTGTCAACCAGTCAATAATTAGGTTTGATATAAATAAATATTACGAAACGCAACACTCGGTCGATATAAACAGCGAAGCCGCAATGTGAAAACGCATTACGAATGAAACCTAATTATCGCTTTGTTTACAGTACACGATGTAATAGTAGGTGCGATCAAATAATGTACTAAATAAATTCATTTAGTGCGGGTTGTTAAACTTAAACCAAGGTTTACCCAAGTAATTTTTTTGTACTAGTACTTTTTTTTTACTAGTTTTTTACTAGTACCTACTTCGTGTCCCACTGCTGGACAAGTTACCGAAGCACTGGTACCGTGGCTGAGCGCCATGGAGGACGGTATCGCTGCACCACACGGAGACAAGACCGATACATTCAAATCTTAACTCGAAGAGCTCCAACAATAACCGCCATGATGTTAGCCGTGAGGCTTCATCACTCTTCAGGGAACTTAATTAGCGACCAAACAGTCAGAAACCGCTTGCATGAAGTGAACCTTCATTCCCGAAGACCGCTACGGGTACCACCTATAGCAATGCACAATCGTAGGATTCGATATCAATGGGCTCTTGAACACAGAAATTGGGCAGAAGAACAATGGCGTTTCGTGTGCTTTTCTGATGAGTCTCGTTTTGGTATGAGACCGGATACAAGACGTATACGACACTGGAGAACCCCTGGACGCCAACAGCGATTAAAATCCTGCCAGTAAGTCCATCCTTATAGTGGTGGAACCATCATGGTATGGGCGGGTATTTGGATCGGCGGAAGAACTGAGTTGATTTGGATCAGAGGCAACCTCAACGCTCAAATTTATGCTGAGACAATTGTATCAGACGTCATCGTTCCTCTACAAGTGCAAATCGGTCCCTTATTTCAGTTAATGCATGATAATGCACGACCGCACACCGCAAGAGTTGTAAGACAGACTCTCGCCGCAGCTAACATCAATGTCCTGCCCTGGCCTGCTCAGTCGCCAGACTTGAACCCGATTGAGCATGCATGGGATATGCTACAGAGAAGAGCTCTGCCGAATATGGAGGGTATCCAGTCGCAAGAAGACCTTTTTTTGTTGTTGCAACGAACATGGGCGGCCATTCCACAGCGTGATTTGGATGAACTCATTTTGAGTATGCCAAACCGATGTTCTTGTGTTGTTAGTGTTCGCGGTAGAAACACGGATTATTAATTGTTTAAGTTACCCAATAAAATTTTAAAGAAAACTGTTATTTCAGTCTTTTTTTCGAACTTTAATGTTAGTGGTTCAAATGTCAAAAATCCCTTTATTAGAAAATGGCAAATTTCTTTATTAATGCAAAGGTGACTTGGTTTATCGTTACTGTGACAAACGAAAACACTTTATTTGATGAATCCTTAAAGAAAATTTTAATTAATATCAATCAGGAGAAAAGTTATTGCAAAAATATATGTTGATCCCTAGACACTTTTGATGTGTGTAGTTGACACAAATCGTGTAAGTTCGTAAAGTGACTTTTGTGTCACAGAATGGCACTCAAATTAAGTCGCATCAGTACACGGTCCACAATAGGCGGAAAAACAGTGAACATACATAAACAAAATACATAAATTAGAACATAGAACCTCCTTATTTTTGTAGTCGGTTAAAAAAAAGATTAAGTCCTAAAACAAAAAGCCTAATACATCTATTTCTCTTTCAATTCCACAAACATCGATTATATCGGTTCATATTAAATTGATACCATTTCTTCAATACTCTAACGGTTTCTTGGAAGGTTGGCGGGGCTGGGGGTACATTTTTTATCACTTGGAGCGTGGGTGATCAATCATGGATACTTGAAGCGTCTACACGGACGAATTACGGCAGAGCATGTTAAAATGGTTTACTGATTTTAATATGAAATTATGACAAAGTGCTTTCAGCCTTGAGTGTGTAATATCTAAGGAAGTATTGTAAAATGGATGTCTGTTTGTTGAAGACCAAACTTACGTTTTTTTTTAAAAGTTCCAGTAAATGTGTGTATGTAAATTTTGGACAATCAAAAATGCCTGATTGGTGAAAGCGTCCGTTTCGGAAATGATTATAAAAGTGAACTAAGCGGATTAAGAATGTTAAAAAAATACAAGTATTTATTGATAAATATGTTATTTAGGCCCAAGGAGGAGCTCGTGGCTATAAAATAAATCCGGCACGAGTCAATCCAGGTTAAGCCGCGCTTGTTTAGTTTGGTTCGTGGATGGGTTTCCACCATAACGAGTTTCCTCCGTGCCTCGGAAAGCACAATAACCCGTTGGTCCGTTGGCTGATATTTCTAAATTTTTTGACAGTCATTACAGATAGTCAGTGGCCCGAAAGTTTTACCAAGGGTATCGTATTACCCAGTATTAACTGGGTTGTGGAAGTCAGATTTAAAGTCGCTCCATGCAAAATACTGGTGTTCAACTGCATTAGGCTAGACTGGAGGCCGACTTCTACATAGTTAGGATAAGGCTAGGCAGATAATTATGTTATTAAGAGCGTTTACGCCTTACAACATTTCATACAAACTTTCAAGTCCTTATTTTCCGAAATGACTGAACTGATTTTAATGAAACTTCATACTTATAAGCAGGATACATAGGTCTAAAAATTTACTTAAAACATTTTTGAAAAATTGTGTTACGTCAAAATTAGACCGATTATAAATTATATATAGAAACACAAATTACCAATTTAAAAAAAAAAGATAATGTTTTTTTTAAAGACATTTTGAAAATGTGTTTTAGTAACTTTTTAGACGTATGTATCCTGCTTATGCGTATTAAGTTTCATTAAAATCGGTTCAGGCATTTCGGAAAATAAGGAATTGAAAGTCTGTATGAAATGCCTTATGGTTTAAATGCTCTTAAAGCCAAAATAATATTGAGACCACAATTATTGTTATAGGACACTTTTAACATTAGCACTCACGAGAAGGAAAAAATGTATTAAACAACGACCACATAAATCTCACTCCACTAAACTGCGTGAATATAATACGCGTAATAAATTCTTTAATTACTTAACGTTAATATTCTGTTAACTTAATTTTCGACTCAATATTAATTTCACTTATCGAAGTTGTTAATTGTCTAAAGCAGTTTATTTTCGGATCTATCTAAGCTCCAGTCGGGAACGAGCGAACTTTAGTATTTCCACGGAACTGTCATTTGAAGGCAAAAAGACAGTTTAGCGAAGTTCATCTTGTTAGAATAACTGTCTTAACGAAATGGACAGATTTTTAAATGATGGCGGTTTTTTGCTGATTGAAATCGTTAACGAAGACCAAAATCGGACCGAAACTTAGTAAGATAATGAACTCAAATATCTGTCAGAGTCTGGTGTCCGCAGCTGGTCCAAAACTTGTCCATACCGGCTTGGCCGTACATTTCTTCGAAATTACGTAAGCTGACGGTTTTATTGCTCGAATGTTCTATTAATTAGCTGTACCTTTATGCTCTTCTATCTTAATTTAATGTCCTGTTAAGTATTTTGTGTGTACCTAAATAAATACATAACTTATAAAATGTCTATTGGTACACAATTTAACAACGGCAGCTGGTCATATACCAAAATAACTTTCTAGATAAACTTGTATTTATATTTTGAAGATGTATTTCAACTTTGACATTTACATTGCTACGCCGTAGCGCGGCCTACACCTTGCTACGGCGTAGCCGCCAAATGCCGCCGGGTTAACGAAGCTACATGAGGTTGCTACGCAACTATTTCCGTTCTAATTTTATATCTGTCGCAGGTATATTGTATCTATCAACTTACCTATCGTTTTGGCTTTGTTTAATAGCTTTGTTATTTCTCTTAATATCTGTATTATTTGGGTTAGTTTATCTACCTTGTATCGAAATACGTTACTATATCAAGTAACTTTAGTTACCTATGTATTCATTAAGTATCCCCATTTTAAGATTTTCAAATAAAAAAATAAAATAGATATTTTTTTTAAACGTTAATCTATATTTTCTAACCTGCTAGTTGTTGCCTAGCTGTTCAATCCTTTTACAATCAAAATATCATACAAAATTGCAACTCAATTAATATCAAGAAAAAAAGCATTACCGCAATATTACGAAGTAATTTACACAAGTCATTAGTGTTTCCATAATACCAAAGTAGGTACTAAGAAATATGCTAATACTAATCACTTAATACGTACCCCGTTCTGCATGTTAATACGCATATAAACTTGTAAATTAAGCGACTAATAGTCAGACGGCTATTGTGAAAAATGGAGAGCGTAATAGTCTTGTGTCTTGCACTTTTTTGCTAAGACGTTGAAGTCGTGACGATGGGAAAAAGCACTTTATTATTACTAGCATAAAGCTTTGCAATTAGTGGCGTGAATCTTTAATGCTGTACCTATTTATGTAAAGTCAAGAAAACTTGTTGTCTTTTAAATAACTACCAACTACATTTAGTCCGTTTATTCAAATCACAATATAATTCTTTAATATTTGGACGAAATGGCTATATCACGGCAAATTGACGTAGTAGGGTGGTAATGTACTGAAACATAATTTGTGTGATTTTACTATATCAGTAAATTACAAAATACGCTGACTTTTGTTTAATCTTCTCGGAACCTCAATAGAATAAAGAAACATGCATGAGCAAGCGGTGGTTCGTATGATCATTTTCTGAAAAAGAAAAAAAAAAAAAGATTTGGAAGTTACATAACATCACAGTTATAAACCCCGTAGGGATAGGCAGACCTCTGCCTATACCTGTACCTAATTAATAGTACACCCACATTTCGCCAGCTATGTTAAACTCCCATGTAATGAGTCAAGCCTATTGCCATCAACCGGGCTCAGATTCAGACTCCGTGGGTGCTGCCAAGAACCCAAAACCACTTAGTCAGACCGGGAAGCGTATTGCCAAACTGTATTTTACCACAGACACGGGTTGTTCTGTGCTTGCAGGTAGTTTGCTTTAATGAATGAAGAGCATAGTACATTCTGGCACAGACAATGTCTGTGTTGAAAGACATTTTACTTAAGAGTATAAGAGCGCAATAGAGACAAACACAATGTCATTTTAATGTGAAACTAAAACCAAAAATTGTACATCATCTATCCTATTAAAGCAAACTCTAAACCACAGCTCCAAATTAAGGCGTTGTCGACGGCTGGTATTTCTGTCTGCAGGGTTACCATTAACCTAACACGAAAGGGATGTGAAGAGGATAATGTGAACCTAACCTGCCCGAGTTGGGGTGCCCAATGTCCCGAGCTCGTTTCGCTCGCTCTTGTATCCTAAGTTCTGGCTAATGTGTTTCAACTACACTGCCAAATACTTTGCTCTGCACTCGTACGTAGTTTGCTTTGAAAATGACGAGCATAATGTACACTAATACAGAGAATGTCTGTGTTGAAATACATTTGGCTCTTTAGTGTAACGAACACTAAGCGGTCCAGCACAGACTATGGATGTCTGTGGTAACATACAGTTTGGCATTACGCGACCGGGAATCGAACTCAGGACACTCAGCAAGCGCACTGGCAACCACTACACCAACGACGCAATTTGGAAGCTGTAAACTAATTTTAAAATTATACCATAGTTCTCAATTAGAGCCCTCAAAGACGACACAGAATCTAAAGTCACAAAAACATAAAGCTTGCAGTATCCGAAAGTAATTTTCGCTCCCAGTTTAATGCTCACTAATTTCAACTAGTAAATAACGCTTTGGGCACTAAAATGAATCCCGACTAACCCACAACCTTGCCCGGTTATAAAATAAACATTTAAGGCCCCTTTTATAACTAATAAACTATTTCGAACAAACATTTTATGGCCCTAAAATATTTATCCGAAGTAGTTCCGGCTTTTCGGAAGATATTTCGTGTAATTTACGTAAGCGAACCTTCCCTTAATTAAAATCTATGTTCTTTGTTCCAGGTGTTAGAATATTCTGGAAGTTGTGACGTCATGGAGTCTCCGTTCTAATGTGAGCGCGGAATTATTTGAATTTCGAAGTGTTGTGTAATGTCAAAGCTTTAGTGATGAGACTTTATATGTGAAGGAAGATGGGGACGTTGGGGTTCGGTGTTACGTTGCTCATTTGTTGGATATCGGGTAAGTTTTCTTTTCAAATATTTACTGTTTTTAGCACTTAAGCGCAGGTTGCAGATGTAAGAGCAAAACCACGCTAAAGTGAGCGGGCTGGCCACGTACAACGAATGCACCCGAAGAGGTGGGCAAAGATCGTCCCACACTGGACGCCTGACGGAGGAAATCGGCGTCGAGGTAGACCACGCTGATGGTGGTGTGACGATCTGATCTTGTTTGCGGGGCAAACATGGCCAGATATCGCATAAAATCGAGAGATTTGGATGGAAAAAGGGAAGGCCTTTACCCAACAGTGGGACACATGATAAGCTAACAAAAAAAAACCTTAGGCACTGCCCTACCGCTGGGCTCGTGCATTGCGATCCTGCGCTAAATATTTTGATTCTCAAGGCAGACTTCTAGGCAGTTCCGCCATCTTCTTCGTAATCTGTTGCTGCCCGTGTCACTGTTTCGGGGCACCAAACCTGTATTTTACGGGCCCTAAGTTCGTTCAGCATGCGGAAAATATGCCCTACCCCATTTTAAATACGAGCTTTAAAAGACAGCACATTAATAAGTAGGTTTCTGGTCCAGGAATTTGGGTCAGTCGTAATTTAGAACGTATTTAACTTCAAAGATGCTGTACGTTGAATGTAATATAGGATTTTGGCTTACGTTTCGGTTTGGGACGAGGTCCATAAGTACGGTTTTGCTTTGTATAGCGATTTTAACACTAAGTACTTCGGTATATAAAATTTTATACAAAAACGCGAATGTCTACAGAAAAATAACAATTAAAAAAGTTGCGTTACTTTTCAAATAAATCAGTCTCAACCTCATTTCTCAGACCTCCGTCTAAAAATACGTTACACAATCCACAAATTGAATTCAGAACTCGAGTTCGAAAATGTAACTTCGACTACCCTAATTAAGATATAAAAAAAAACTTGTTCAAATCTCCATAAATTAACTCGTTTCTTAATTTTGGAATTAAAAGAAGGCTTTTAGCTGATTAACTTTTCAACGAGCACTGGAGGTACTAGGAGAACATAAATCAAGCATAATACAATTACAGTAATGTTTGATTAAATACGGCTGGTTGGTGCGTCGGGCGGCGAAGTTGGCGGAATGTTGGTACCACCGGTTCCAAAGTAGTACCAAGATTGTTCCTAGGTGCAGAGAAAATAGTTGAGTTGATTAAAACTTGTGTAGTAATTAGCTGACGCTGTCGTGTGGTACATGTTTACACGTGGTCTGAAAGTGTTGTACTCGTAGGTACATGATATTTTTTTTATCAAAAGTTTTAACAAGTTGCACAGACTGAGCACACCAAGCTACCCGAAACTGTAAAATTTTCCCAATCAACCTTGAACCTAATTCTATACCAATAAAGTTGAAAATCTATTGAAGAAGTTTGACAGATTATAGTAGATTGATGTGATGACGTATGTACATGGATTTATCGTGGGTATGATTTAATCGTAACTAATGATGCCATCTTGTTTTGTCACTACAGTTTCCACAACTAATTTCACAAATGTTTAGAAACAGCGCCCTCGTTTTAACGTCATTCAAATAAAATTAAAAATTTTAAAAACCCCCGACACAAAAAACCTCTATAAACCCAAAAATAAATTAATCCAAGCGTCTTTTTTTTTTTTTTTTTTTTTTTTATGAATGGCATCTCGCAGTTCAACCTAGGAGGTTGTCGTCTGCTTAACCGGACTATCCTGTGGGTGCCTTAAGAGTAAGGCCTCCAGCCAGGGCATAAAAACTTACAAACTAAGCGACTATACGCTGAGGGCACCCCCTGTGGGGTACGAGCCTCGGCTCAGGGCGTCGCTGGGGGAGGACTGCATGGGGACAGGCTGGATCTGAGTGATATCATTATTTAGGGGCTGATTTAAAACTACTGGCACAGCATCGCGGGCTGGCTCGAGCGAGGGTCGGGGAGGGCATGGACCGGGACGTCGCGACGGACCTCGACGGCGAGGTCGGAAAGACGGCGGTTTGTGTCTGAACTTTTTAAGAGTGCTAGTCTCTTTGCTACTCTCCTGGAGGAGGGTGATAGCATCATCGGGAGTGACGAGAGTATGCCGAGGACGGCGTACTGTACTAATGCGCGAGGGTTCGTAACGGGCGGCCGCTGCGATCAGGGGATTACGGTGTTTACTGGCGTTATCGAAGAAACGCTTCGAAAGACGTTTCATAAACTGAAGGACGGTGGGCATTCTAAGATCTACGTGTAGACGGTCGTTACGGATATAAAAAGGGGCTCCCGTGACTCTACGTAAGAACCGGTTCTGCAAGGTTTGCATCCTATGGATGTATTTAGGCTTGGTGTGAGCGTACACGACGCAAGCGTACGTCATAATGGGGCGGATCACCGCGGTATAAAGGCGCAACTTGCACTTGAGTGACAATTTGCTTTTTGCCGAGATCATGAAATGAAGCCTACCCATAGCAAAGGCAGCTCGGTCGCGAGCTGCTTTGATGTGCGCCGCGAAAGACAGGTGGTTGTCAAGTAAGACTCCTAAGTACTTGGCTTGCTTCTCCCAAGGGATAGGCTTACCATACATAGTGATCGGGCTGAGCGCGAGTGGCTTATTTTTACGCGGTTTAAAGAAAAGAACTGCCTGACTCTTGTCGGGGTTCACCTCGATTCTCCATTTCCGGAACCAAGCGCCTAGGACGTTGGCTGAGGTTTGGAGGGTGCTGTAAATAGCGTCGTGACTATAGCCAGTGTAATAGATGGCCGTGTCGTCCGCGAACAGGGCTAGCTGTGCCTTCTTGCTCTTGGGGATGTCACTGGTGAACAGCGTAAAGATAAGGGGAGAGAGCGGGGAGCCCTGAGGGACTCCGGCTCTAATGGGGTGGGGGGAAGACAGTGCCTTCCCGATGCGATAGCGGAAGGTGCGATCCGACAAAAAGTCTCGTAAGATGAGCACGAGACGGTCCGGCACTCCCAGTTTGTACAGCTTATATAATAAGCCGTTGTGCCAGACTTTGTCGAATGCCTTTGCTATGTCGAAAAACAACACACCCGTCATCGCTCCACGCTGGAAGCCAGCGCTTAAGTGTTCTACGATGCGGTGGGCCTGTTGAATGCAAGAGTGTCCGGTCCTGAAGCCGAACTGTTCGTTGGGGATGAGACTCTTAGCCTCGGCGAAGTCTTTGAGTCGCTTATACATAAGTCTCTCGTAGATTTTACCGAGTGCATTCAGGAGACTGATAGGTCTGTAGCTCGAAGGCTCAGACTTGGGTTTGCCTGGCTTGGCGAAACCGATGACAGTGGCCTCTTTCCATATTTGGGGAAACGCGTTGTTGCTCAGGGCGCCATTGAAGATGGCCGCCATTAACACGACGAGCTGAGCGGGGAGGAGTTTGAACACCCTATTGGTGATTCCGTCGGAGCCGGGTGCTTTCCGCGGTTGAAGTTTGTTAATGATGTCTTGCACTTCGTCAGCTGTGACCGGAGGCAAAGGATCATCAGGGTCTTCTTCGGGGGGCAGGGCGGCTTTACGTTCGACGAATGCGTTCACCTCATCGAGATGTCGCTTGTCTACTGGTTGCAAGCTGAGGGAGCACTGGGACTCCAGGCTGTCGGCTAGGCATTCGGCCTTCTCAGAGTCGTCGAATGCGACGCTCTTATCGGGTCGGATGAGGGGAGGCATCGAAGCCTCTTCGGTGGAGCGCATCTTGCGTTGCAGCTGCCAGAAGGCTAGGTGGGTAGGCTCGAGTTCGCTTAGCGTTTTTTCCCATTGATTATTACGAAACTCACTGGTGCGATCCTTTACAGCACGCTGTAAATTACGCATGTGGGCTTTGTTTGCCTCGCAGGGAAAGCTGCTGTAGGCACGGATGGCCGCGTTCTTTTCGTTTATCAGTTCACGTATGTCAGCGGGTAGTATCCAGCGTTGATCGCTCATTGCTGGGACTTCCCGTGAGCAGTCCTTCAGTACGGATTGCACGTGTTCTGTAAACGAGTTGATGGCGGCCGTCGTGTCTGCGACTGAGACTATGTGGTCGGGGATGGCCTCCAGGTGAGGCGACGTGGTGGATTTCAGCTTTTCGCTGACTTTCCTCCAGTCGGTTATCACTTGGGTCGGCGGGGGCTGGCTGGGGTCAGAAGGACCCGAGCGAGGAACTAAGTGCATGAGCACTGGTCGATGATCTGAGTTAAGCTCATGTAAAGTCTCGATGGAATGCAACTTAAGGTTGACATTCTTGAGAAGCGCTATGTCGAGAACGTCCGAACGTTGGACGGGGTCGTGGGGATAGTGGGTGTGCTCCATAGGAGCGATGGGATCGAAGTTGAGGGACTCGCCTAGGTTATACAAGTGACGTCCTCTGGCAGAGGTCGTCGTGCTGTTCCAGGCGGGGTGTTTGGCGTTGAGGTCGCCCGCTATGATAACGGAGTCGCTCAAGCCGAAGAGGACGGCAAGGTCTTTGGTGAACAGATTGTGCTCCTCGGACGTGCCGCCGGGAGGGATGTACGCAGAGGCGATAGTGATCGGTTGATGGCCGGTCATGCCTAGTCGACACACTGAGGTCTCGAGTAGAGACTCCATGGGAGGGGGATCTAAGGGGATGCAATGCAGTTCTTTTCTATAATAGATTAGAGTCCCGCCCTTGTGGCAACGTGACCGATCGTTGCGAACTATGCGATAGTTGGCAATTCTTGGATCGCGGTGACTGGGCTTGAGGAAGGTCTCCTGTACGAGGAGGATATCAATTTGATGGTCGCGGAGGAAGGTGGCGATCTCATCACGCTGGCCTCTAATGCCATTGGCATTAAAGTACCCTAATTTTAGGGATCGGGGTTTGGTGCACGTTAATCTCGTATTATCCATTGGAGTTAGTCGAGGTTAAGGTTGCGGAGGAGGTCGCCTAACTTGAGTAGGGACTTGAGGATAATTTTAAGTTTATCGCCACCAGTGTTAGCCGCCCTGAGATCAGCCGCCATGCGGTCTGCTTCGGGGGTGACTAACTCTGCTAGCGATTCTAAAATTACGTTATGAGAGGGGTCCACGGCCGCGGGGCCGGGTGGCGTGGGACGAGCGGGCGCCGGTGCGCTTGCCTGGGCCGCGGGAGTGGGGACAGGGGCATCTGATAGCCCGGGGATGGGGCTGGACTTTGCTTTACTGAGAGCCGGGAAGGCTTTCTGGTGGTAATCCAAGCGTCGTAGCGTCGGGGGTCTTTGTTCTGTGCTTGTACTAAGCGGTCGGGGGGTGCACCCCCCCCTCAGCAATGTCCATGGTGACAAGCGACAATATTGCAAATTTCAAATCGACTAACTGTGAAAGTTGTTTACATCCCTTCATCAACTAGAAAAGAGGTGATGATCTTCAAACGGCTGAGCAGATTTTCTCGAAACATAGCTAAGAACACTCTCGATTAAAATACCTTTATCAAAATCAGTTCATCCGTTTAGGAGCTACGATGCCACAGACAGACACACAGATAGACAAATACACAGATACACACGTCAAACTTATTACAACCCTCTTTTTTGGTCGGGGTTAAAAACAAGAACGCAGCACTGTTCAAAGGTAGTTAGTGCAATAAGAAATATCCTTTGGACGAGATAATGACAGGCTGAAAGTGACGCCGGTAACTGAAAAGATGGCTTGGTAGGTGTTTCGGCCGCTGACTTTGGTGTGGTAATCGGTTGTCGTGGTATGGGCATGTGGTGCGGATGAATGAGGAAAATGTCAAGTATAAATCTGGATGGGTCCGGAGGATCTGGATAAGAGTAGAGGAAGACCAAAGAAACGATGGATGGACTGTGTGAAGGATGATATGGCAAGATAGGAGGTATGTCAGAGATGACAAGTAATAGAGAAGCATGGAAGGAAAAGACATGCTGCGCCGACCCCAAATAAATTGACATAAGGGTAAGGGAATGATGATGATGGACGAGATATAACCATGGTTTCAATTAAGTGGGAAAAACGACTTTTACTGCTCAAATGTAAGTAGAGGCTTACGCATCAATTTCATTCGTTGGTCACATTGCGAGTATTTTACAGAACCGCTCACACGCTCGTCCAATTTTCTTCGTGAAGACTTTTTGAGGACATGCACATGAACTTTGAAATATGGGTAAAAAATGAAATATTGATTTCAGTCCTTTAGCATTTTATCAATGAATAGCTCTGCTTTGTGTTATCAATCACACTTGTAAGGGGATGTTTACCATGTTTATTATTTTTATGTTGATTTGTGTAACGAACAAGAAAGAGGGTAGACCGATTTGTCTACTCATAAACACCCACCCGCAATAACTTCAGTTTATACGTGCTCATGGCGTTTGCAAGAGAGCCAAAATATCGGGAACTCAAAACAAATAATAAACAAGGTAAATCGTTAAAATAATTAAATATCGTTAAAATTAAATCGTTACAAGCGTTATTGATACTGTTAGTGACCATGTCAGTTTTAAAACTTATATCTGCTTTCTGTTATTCACTACACTTTTTGAACGTTATAGTACATTGTTACCACAGGGGTGAAAGTAACTTATTTAGTCCTGAGACGGGTTTGGCGCCCGAACGAAGTGAACCAATAGTTCGAGGGACTAAATAAGTCTTTAACCCGAGGCAAACACTGTGCTGTTCATTACAAATACAAGGAAAGTAAAAATAAAAACATGAATTAGCTAAATAAAAAATTTGTAAAATTTATTTCGGTTTCCCGTTTCCCGCCTGTTTTGTTTTTTTTTCTGTGGCCAGCCAGTTATTCAGACATTATTTTTCATTTTCATCATTGAAAAATGGTAAATATTTTGCCCAAGTCCATGTTATTTTAAAGAAATTGTTGAAACTAAATTATAATAAAGTTATTTAAAAAATATATATTCTTTAATCAATACTTAACTTTAAGTTATTTCAATTTTACATCGTGGCTGCATTAAAAGTTGGAACATGGTTCAATAAACATGTGTAAATAGAACTAGTTTTTTTTTTATAATTTGACATCTGTCAGTTGAAAGCGATTCTCCCAAGGGATGAAAAGTATTACTTTCATCCCGCTCCTAAGGCTACTTCAGACCTACTTTCAGAGTATGAGTAATGGAAAAACTTATAAAAGGTAGCCACTAAAGAACTTCCTAGTACTTCTTTATAATAGTAGTATTATTCACATTATCTAAGCATCGTGTTTAATTAAGAAACTGACAAGCAGTCAGACAGGCAGTCACGCCATGTAAATGCAACCAGTTATACTGGAAGTCCACCCCAACATGGTCGGGAAAGGCTGGGCAAATGAAGATGTTTTAGAAAGACCTAGGGACAGCCTCTATAAAACTAAATAAAAGAAGACTTATGTTATTGTTTATGTTTTCGAGCGTATGGCACTCAAGGGCTGCAGCTGAAAATCAGCGTCAGGTGGTACACCTTGTGTCGCCATCTGGCATTATGCTGAGCTGAGGCCCTTTTGGCATTATTAGTCTTGTTTGTTCATTTATTTTGTATAATTTTTAAGGTGCTATTAATAAAATCAATTTTCTTTCTTTCTTTAGCCACTTTTACAAAACCTGCCTGCCCAAGTAACCGCGTACACAAACAAACAATTGTTTATCCCTCTATCGGTCACTTTGTGGCCCCAACATAGTGTTGTTTCAGCGCTCATAACGAGATTTCGACTTTCAGTAAATTTATTGCTTCCAAACGTTCGAAGTTAATTATGAGCGTGTGACTTATGTGTGCAACTGAGTTATGTCTATTACCAGTTCCTGATTAAAATGGGCGTGCTAGTTCTTTGAAATTGTTGACATAAAACCTATGGGTCATTATTTTCTGTAGGGTATAAGAGACGTCAAAGTGTTAAGCTGTTATCATGACTTCTGGACATGTTTGATTGATTCTCCGAGACCAGCTTCTTTCATTCAAATTATGGTTGTAGGTTGCGCGTCAATGTATGTATATGCAAGGTCTTGTTTTGCATCCTCGTCAAAATTCAGGAGGTTGTCACAAAAGACATAAATAATCAATTTTTAATTAAAGTACCTATATATACCCCATAACAAGCGCTGATTTTTTTAGTTGTTTAAGTTTGTAAATATTTTAGAATTACCCCTTAACATGGTTTGGGGGATAGCAAATTATCGAACAAACGTTTGAGATTGTTTGTATGTGTGAAAGCGCGGTTATGAGGCGAGGATCAGACGGGCCGCGTTTAAAACACAGGTAGTTCACACTTACCGATTTCAGTAAATAAATAAAATAAATAAATTACCTACCCATTTTACTATCGATTCGGGTTGAGAATCATTGGCATAGTTGCCTCCTTGAATTTGATGAGGATGCAAAACAACAGCTTGTATATAACAGTCTGTATTTTAATATCATTTTGTTGTGGTGTCAGGTTATTGTAAAATACGTGCCAAAAAAAAACAGTAACTCGCACTACTAACTCTTTAGTATTACGTAAATAAAGATTAACTTGCAGTTAGACAAATAAAAGTTATTTATTCCACGTAGTTATCAGCACCAACAGCTAGTAGCTAGTAGCAGCAGATAATAGTAAGCTAGCTTTAGTAATTCGGCACTAAGTAATTGCGCGGAAAAATAGGCGAAATTCTATACTAAGCTACACCGATAGCTTATTCCCTGACAGTAACATAATTATTGTATTTAATTTAATACGTACTATTATGTATTCCACATTTGCAAACCTCTCCGAGTGGATTTTTGAATCAGATTACTTTTTATAATCTTTAAAAATCATAAAAGCATATCAGTTTCTCCGATGAGTCCGAGTGGTCTGATTTGATTACTTTTCTAATCCCCTTTTTTCATCGCATCACAGATAACCCTACCCTTCCTAAATTATATTATAATAATGTCCTTTTTCAATACCAACTTACCAACCAAAATTACACAACGAAAATCACATTGGAACTCGCAGCCGTTGAAAAATGCTCCCACGAGCGTTCATATCAAACCAACATCTCAGAATAGAGCCACCGACCCAAAAATGCGTTCAGACGACAAAACGACAGAAACATCGGTCAAATACATTTCAATGCGCATTAACATTATATACAAAGCATATCATTCAATTTGGACAAAAATCAAATCTCACCGGAACAGAAATTTTCGGGACCCGAAAAATATATTCCGACGAAAGTCCGATATGATTATTCGTCTTCGGAGAATCCAATAATTCGTTATATTGAAGAAAGTTTCCTTCTTACAAAGTTGCCAGTTCAATATGATTTTCTTTGACCCAGCTCCAGCCATTATTAGTATTATTCTTCGTTGCCAATATCACGATTGCTTTTCGTGCCTAAATGTCAATTTTATTAACTGTTTGTTTTGGCCGATGAAAAGGAATATTAAAGTTGGCAAATCATTGTGTATGGAGTCGATTTGTGTAAAGAAAGGTAAATGTTGCGATACTGAGTGGAACTGAGGAAACTATGTATTAAAAAAGGTTTTACCTAAGTCAAAAATTAGGGAGAAACATCTCTGTTGCCTATCTCAAAATAGAATAGAGATCCTAGCATCATCATCATCATCATCAGCCTATTACATTCCCACTGCTGGGACACAGACCTCCTCTCTATGAGAGGGAGTGGGCTGTAATCCACCACGGGTTGGGAGATGTCACATGTCTTCGAATTTTTAGTTCTAGGACATGCCGGTTTCCTTACAATATTTTCCTTCACCGGTATCTTCCTAGCATCGATATTCTGGTAGTCCACCTAGTCGTTCTTCTTTATTGTCTACTATCTGTTGTCCGCAACCTTCGTTCGCGTGAAATTATTTTATAAATGTCTAATAATTTCCCAATTTGTATCAGATTTTGAAAAGGTTTAAATTTTTATGCACAGAACCCTAATCTTTAAAAAAGAAAAAGTAGCCCTAGTTACTTCTTATAACATCAGCTATCTGCGAGTAAATTTCCAGACAAAATTAGTTTAGCCATTACGGAGATTACCCGGAACAAAGACACGTACATAAATTTAATAAAAATATAAACTTACCGTATATAATTTCATGTCATCATCATCTGCCTAGCCTTTTCCCAAACTATCTTGCGGTCGGCTGCCAGTCTAACCGGATACAGCTTACCGTATATACTTTCATAAGCATTCACTAAAAATGTTTTATATTAGGTCTTTACCTATGAAATTGCCGTTTTGTTTGAAAAAAGTTAAAGTATTTTTTTTTTCGAACTTATTTATTTCTTTTATTCAAAGTAATCACCCCTGCAATCAATGCATCTTTGCCAACGCTGTGGCAGTTTATGGATGCCCTTCTTGAAAAAATCAGCTGGACGGGAGACAACAAACTCTACAAAGGCGTTTTGTACTGCCTCTCGGGAATTGAATTTTTTTCCCGCTAAAAAGTTGTCCAAATTTTGGAAAAAGTAATAGTCGGAAGGCGCAAGATCTGGTGAGTATGGCGGATGAGGGAGAGCTTCCAAACCCAACTCATGCAGCTTAGAGACGGTCTGTTGTGCAGTATGGGGCCGCGCGTTGTCGTGAAGTAGCAGTGGAGACGACCGATTGACCAAAGCTGGTTACAGACGTGCGAGTTTCGCCATCATTGTGGTCAGTTCTTCAATGTACACATCTGCAGTAATGCTCTCGCCGTTTTGTAAAAAGCTATGATGAATCACACCAGCACTAGACCACCAAACTGTGACCATCACCTTTCTAGGGGTCATTTTTCGTTTTGCACATTGCTTTGGTACCGAACCAGGATCTAACCAACTTGCTGAGCGCTTTCGATTGTCAAAAAGAATCCATTTTTCGTCGCACGTAACAATTCGGTTCAAAATTCCTTCATTTCTGTGCCTGTTAAGCAGCGCAAGGCAAGTCTCGACGCGTACGTTGCGCTGGCGATCGTTAAGTTCGTGGGGCACCCATCTATCAAGCTTTTTTATCTTGCCAATCTGTCGCAAATGGACCAATATTGTTTTAATGCTAACATCAAAAGCTGCTGCCAGCTCAGCTGTAGATTGAGTTTCATCAGCTTCAACAATCACCTTTAATTCATCATTGTTGACCAAAGTTTCCGGACGACCACGAGGTTCATTTTTCAAGTCAAAATTCCCAGAACGGAACCGAGCAAACCAATAACGGGTTGTGCGTTCGTTTGTACAGTTCTCTCCGTAAACGTCGTTGATGTTACGGGTCGTTTGTGCCGCGTTGGTGCCACGACGGAACTCATATTCCATAATTACACGAAATTTCAAAGTATCCATTATGAGGAAAAATGTTGAAATGTAATGAAAATACAACGCTAATCAATAAACAAAAGACTAATTTTGTAAATAGAATGTCATATTTTTAAAACAAAATTAATTTGAATTTAAAACTCATAGCCAATCAAAACTTTTTTTTTGTTTGAAAAAGTCTGTACTGCAATACGGCAATTTCATAGGTAAAGACCTATTATTTTAAAGTTACCATCAAACATTTCTGTTTTATTTATTTGTATAGATTGGGAGGCGCTTATTTCCGTGGTTAAAAAATATCATCCAACCAAAAGAAAAAATGAAAAATCAAATGCAGTGAGAATAAAAATAATATTAAAAATTTAAGAAAGCAGTGTGAACGCACGAGTGAATAGTGATCGAACCAGTGAACGTACGCTTGAACTAATGAATGAACTGAACATTCACTTAACTTTACTGAATGATTACTCTGTTCATGTTTAAGTCATGTCTTAATGAAAGTCTGTGTATAGGTCAAACTAAGATATTGGGTTAAAGTTTGATCTAATTTCTAAATAATAAAACTACCTAACTAAACTCTAAATAACGAATAAAACAAATAGAACTAATTTCTAAATAATAAAGCTACCTAATAAATTAAGTTTTAAATTGTATTAAATCTCTTTGCAATTAACGTAACTACACTTGGTTTATTTTTGCAATCTACTGGTGTAGACAACTGTTTTTACAGTTTATTTTTTAAATTTAAACTGTATTAACACTAAAAAAGGGTTTTTTTTTAAACTAACGACTTGTGGGTGTAATATAGACACAAATCTATGTCTAACCTTTCAGGAAAATACAGACAAAGTTTTGTTAAGTTTTATGATATTTTGACAAAAATCTGTTGCGTTTAAATCATGATATATCCTATACAAAAAAGCTTTTCACTCAAAATATTAAATTCATCATATAGCACGTGCCTAAATAATAACAGCTGATCGGGAAGATCTTACAGTTAAGCCATGCTTGCCTAGGTTGGTCCGTGGATGGGTGACCACCCATTATATACGGACTTTCCTCCGTACCTCGGAAGCAAGTTTAACGGTTGGTCCGGCTATCATTTGTAGATATTTGACAGTCGTTACAGGTAATCAGTTACCCGAAAGTTTGACAACCAGTCTTACCAAGAGGTATCGTATGACCCAGTCGCTCCATGTAAAATACAGGTATTCAGCTGCTTTCAGTTTGACTGAAAGCCAACTGAAATGCCTAAGCAGATGATAATGACAATAATATAAAGGTCAGACCAGAGAATGGGCAGCAGCGTTCTCTGTGCTTTTGTGACAACCGTACTGCGATCGCCAACCCGCCTGCCAAGCGTGGCGATTATGGCAAAACCCCCCATGTTATGTCAATGTGTCGAAACTTGGGGGAGGCCTGTGTCCAGCAGTGGACGTCTTTCGGCTGAAATGATGATGATGATGAGAACAACATTGTCCACCTCATGTACCAAAAACAAACATAAACTATCCCCAAACACGCCTTCTATATGAGCACAAGAACAAGGCCGGTTCAAAAACTCAGCTGAGCCGTTTAGTTTAAACATTTCGAACTACAGCTACTGCAGAAACGGATTGCCCGTAGGGACGCGGCAATTGTTTCACTTGACTCCTAACTTCCACTGCATAGTGAACAGTTGATGCACGGCTTTGCATTCGCTCTTACACTTTTATTTCTGTTCCCTTTTACATGTAAAATGGGGTTCACAGTTTGGAAGCCTATTTTAGTTTGGGCAGGGAAACTGTTGCTTTGGAAGTCGTAGGGTTCTTGTTTTCCAAAGGTGAATATTATTTTTCTTAGTCTAAAGTACGATGTATTAGAATGAGTGTATAGAGACTCACCGACCCCACAGTCAAACCATTACTACGGTTTTGTGGGGCTTAGTTTATAATTTTTCATACCTTATGTCTAAATAAATAAATAATTCTTTGGTTCATAACATCACGCCTGTAATCCCAGAAGGGTTAAGCAGAGATGTACCTAATAGTTTACATTTCGCCAGTTATGTTAAAGGCTGATGTAATAGGGGGCGAGCCTATTGTCATGAACTAGGCACAGATCCACATTCGTGGCTGTACTGTGAAAATCCTGATGGAAAACTCAACGCTTTGCCCGATCTGAGAATAAAATTTAACCCAAGACCTTTTGTTCAGCAGTTGCGCTTGTGACCACCAGACCAGCGAGGCAGTTCAAGACGAAGAAATTTGTCTGGAATGACGTAAACCGAAAAATAACCAAAAAGGAACAGGTGTCTAATTATGCATCACTGTATAAATCAAACTGTTCTTTATTTTCGTAGCATTGTGGTGGTTGTTCGGTTGCCAGTAAAACGTCTTGTCACTGTGGCCGTTTTGGAGATTCGATGTCCCAAAATATACTCAAAAGCACACAGACAAACAGGTTTTAAACATTGATACATAATCCTCTTTGTTTTCGTCAGCACGATCAGACCTTTTCATTATTAATATAAAATACAAAACTACATTTACATTTGTACATAACAAGAAGCACTTTATATTTCCTTTTACCAGATCTGTACATAAGACTACTTTTAAAACTACCGTCAATAATTTATACAGAGGAAGAAAATATTATTCCGTTCAGTCCAATCGCGCTTTGAGTCGCGTCGGATAAAAATTTGTCTCAAAGACGTCGGTAAAAGGTTACTCGATAACGGGTTTGTCATGTAGATGTTTTGATGCTCTTTTATGAATTTAAACCTTACTTTGGTTTGGTCTCTTTTTAAGTGGGTTTAATTTTACAGGTTATTCATTGCTTCGTTCAAACTCAAAGCATTTATTTTAATTAGACCATTACAGGCACTTTTGAAAGTCAAAACACAAAAAAAAACGCGATGCTACAGTCCCAGTCACAAGACATAATAACTTGTGAAAGTACTTGTAACCATATTAAAGGGAACTAAATGACTCAACTCATCCGCCACCATCAGCGTGACATTTAAGTGAGCATGTCATTCACTCAACCACCAGGGTATATTCGCGTCAATGTAAGATGCTGGCTTTACAGTGCACAGTACTCACACATGTGCTATGCAATTTTATAATACTATAAGAGATTGAATCTATACAATGCAAATACATTTTTACAATCTTCTACAGCTTTCACAATAACTTCACGTGGTAAATCAGATGATTCAGATTATGGATTATGGTTGTAGAGCAGGAAAAGCATTGAGCCAAGCATTTTATTACTTATTTATTACATAAAATTATGTTGAATTTATGTAGAACATGGGTCAATATGTCGGAGTAAAACTATTTCATTCATTGCTTTTCACATAAAGAAATACGTAATAGGTTCATTCCAAAACAGAATCGTTAGCGTCATAGAATCGACAAATTACGAAATGATGAATTGAGGATGCACTGTGTTTATTGCAATGATTTGAAGTACCTATTTTAAACTTTCAACGAAATATTTGAATTTTCTGAAATTGGAGGACTTTGGTGTTCCCTAGATGAGACACCGGCTCTGAAAAGAAACGCCAAAATAAACTTAAAGTTCATAACATTTTCTAATCTATCTATCTTTCCTTCTATCTAACCAACTCCAATTACAAGTCAATATACGTGTACAACCGAATCTCATCTCTCAAGATGTCCCACATAAATCTGCGACTATTTGCTTCCGCGTCTACTGTTGTTGAAATAATGCCAGATTTGCGTCCAGCGCCTGCAACCACTGTTTCTGAGAATAATAAATTGAATATTAGAATATATGGTACGAAAAAAGAACTGCCATTTTGAAATATTGTTTTTCACAACGGTTCTGTCTTTTCTCGAAAAAGGTTTTATTCATATTCTTCCATACTTCTTTGTAGTTTAGTGTACTTTGTATTTAATATCCTCGCAAATAGGGCTTGTGGTTAAATAATAATCGCCGCACGGGGTGATTGCGGGTTAAGCTAAGCTGGAGGTTGATCCTGGGCATGGTTTAGCATCCTTTACAAACTCAGACCCTTTTATACTTCTTAAAGCAAGTTAAACCGTTGGTCTCTGCGTCATTCGTGGAGATATCATAGGTGTTTTTGTTTAACTCCATGGGTGTTCAGATACCCCGACTGATAACCAGTCTTACCAAGAGATGTCGTGTTACTCCGTAAGTAACTGGGTTGTGGAGGTCAGATAGGCCGGCGCCAATACTGGTTTTTAGCTGTATCCAGTTGGAATGGAATCTGACCCACAAGTAAAAGGCTATGTGGAGTGATTTAACAGCCTGGCAGTAAAAATAATATAAAGAAGCCTTATGAAATGCCTTTATGACAACGACTTCTGGAAATATAATACTATACAAAAAAAGCCATTTCTGTATTTAGCCTAAGTTGCCCCGACAGCTGACTCCGCAAGTCGAGAACCGGCCACGTCTGGCTGAATCTGCGTCATTACATTACTCTCCAATGCGGAGCTGACTCCAACAGAAAATGATACACGCAAATAGCCACAACACAGATAACCAATCCTAGCGTTCACTTCGTACAATTGTTCACGAATAGCTCACTCACTCATTCGATTATGGTTCACACACACTGGACATTCGCGGATTCACACACACTTTGGTCTACCGCATAAGTGGTGTCAATGTGTGCGTAGACGTTGAAGTATGTGTGGTAGTGAGGTGTGGTAGTGTGCGTGAGTGAGTGAAGTGTTTTTCCCCGTGGTATGCGTCCAGCCAGCGTGACCCATATTCGGCTCGCTGTGGCAACATAAATTATGGGACCAATTGTTTCCTATATGCCTATTGTGTCATCCATTGCATTTATTTAGAGGCTATTTTGCTAAAATGATTTTCGGGCATGCGGCCGATTTCATTTTGTGTTCTAAATAAAAGTGATTTTATAGACTTTAAAATTTATTGGGTACGTTTAGGTAATTGGAACGTTAAACTGGTTTCTGTAGGAATGCTTTTTCTCAATTTAATTTACAGAGTTTATTTCCTTTACGTGACTTTTGATTATTTATGATTAGCGTACTTATACTTGTAGAAATAATTAATAGAGATCCAAATATCACATATACTTCAGACAATATCAGGTTCAACGTTAAAAGCATCCCTTGCAACAATAATGAACATGAAGATACGAAAAATAAGCAACAAAATAATATTGTATACACTTCCAAACATCTCCATAATTCGTTTTGGAAGCTAGTTCAGCGTCCATAAGAAAATAAAACCACACATGGTATATATTTACTCGTTATTTATGTATGTAAATGGCAATTTCGCGACCTATTTGTCTCCCTTCACTATATATTCCCGCGACGGATCGCCTGACGCTGTTTCCGCCCGCTGCCCCTCGATAGAGTTAAAAGTTATGCTGGAAGGAGCCATTTGTCAAAATTACCTTAGGATGGGATTTGATCGTATCTACATAAAGTCGACGCGCTGTTATCAGTATGGACTCAACTAGAGCTGTTCAGGGGGTTACTATGACGTTTTAAAGCAGTATTGTTTTATTCTTATTCCAGTGTGGGAAAGAGACGGAACTATAGAGAACGTCTAGCGCCATCTCTAGCCCACTCTGAAATAAGACTAAAACAATACTGCTTTAAGACGTCATGGTAGGCCACCAGGGCTCATTGTATGTCACTCCGTACTGTATAGTCATTCTTTATTTTGTGGCTAGTGCAGTGCATAACCTGGTGTCATAGTTTTGGGCAGAGGCCCATGGGCGCCAAGTCAGAGGACTTGGCTTTACATGCCATCGATAAATATCTCTCAAGCATGCTGGTTTCATCACGTTCATTTTCTTCAACAAAACAAATGATAATGTTACAATAGGCACATGGATCCGAAAAATCAGAGGTGCGTGTCTTGGGTTCGAACTCGAGACCTATGGTTTGGCAGTCCAACGGTCACAACACTAGGCTATCATTACCTAGCATAGTGTAGTATAAGCACCGGTATCGTCGTGTTTAATGGGGATAAGCTAGTAAAGGTGGGGTGATGCCGCTGCTTATAAATGCGCTATGAGCATTTGCATTCAGTTAAAAGCAATACTTAGGTAGATAGAGCTTAAAGATTGTGCCACTTTCACTGCGTTATACTGTTCTAACACATAAATTTAATGTAGGTTACATACTCAAGATACATTTTAGCGTCCTTTACACAGAAAGAGACGTAGCTAAGTCCTTTGATAACAGTAAAATCCAGTTTATGACGCCTCTAAGAAAAGAAAACTATTCTTTTCCTCAGTCTCATACACTTGATACTGGCTGTTGACAATAAAAGAAACGTAGTATATCATAAACAATCTTCAAGTTCATTGACCGCCAGATTATCATTCGCTCACTCCTTCTCAAAAAGTCTGTGTCCCAACAGTAGGGGCTCTATAGGCTGAATGTACATAAAATGTAATAAGTATACACCTCAGTTCAACAATACACCAACGTTAACTATATTTTACGAGAATCTATTACACAAAATTATGGTTACATAACAATGTCGGCGAAAACATCGTTCTAAGCGTACTTATTTGTGTCCCTTCCAGTATTTTCCGTGATCATACCCGATTATTATCCTGTTGACGTGTTGTGACCAACAAAGTGATGCATGAGCGTAGTCTGGGATTGTTTTGATACTAACAACCTCTTTTGTTCACTATTTTGGACGCTGTTTTTATGTTTGGCGGTATGCTGATGTGGGATATAGTGGTTTTAGTGTCAACTCTTTTTTCTGTTATTCGATCGTTGTTTATATAATTTTATTCTTTGCGTGGATCGTTTTTGTCAATATTTAGCCTCGTTTAAAATTCTGTCAAAGCGATCGGTACAAATCGCGGACACGACTCCTCTCGCTCTATGACAGAATGCATTGAAAAGTGTCTGTACAGCCGGTTCGCAATCTGTCAAATAAAATTTGTAATGTACCATCTCAACATGAATGACGTAACCAAGGTGAAAAAATTCTGATATAAAAGAGTGTCCATGGAGTTTTTTGCCCATTCTCCATAAAGATCTACGCTTTGGAATGGGCAACTATAGTACTTTCACAGTTATCATGTCTTATGACTGGGACTGTAACTTCATTTTATTGTTGTTCGACTATTCAAAAGTGCCTGTAACTGGCCTACTTGAAATAAATGAATTTGATTTGATTTGTCTGTACCGGTTCAATCGAACCTTTATTTAGAAAATAAAAGATACCTACTTCAAATGTTCAAGTGTAAAATCCCAAATTGGTTACAATTAAATTGGTTAGTAACAAAATGTGTATGTTTAAGTTTTCCATTTCGTGTAGGTACTAAAATCAGTCTTTTATTGTCTCTATGCAATTTAACCGTTGGCTAACTTATTTTTTGTATTAAGAGAACTTACCCATTGCTATCAAATGCAAAACAGCATCTCCCAAACTGTACCATAACACTCTGTCCTCCGATTTTCACATCCAGTCTTACCCCTCCACTTTTTAAAGGTCGCCGATACACCTGGCTGGAGGGCGTCGCTCACAACGCCCAGTGTGACTTGTTTGCATCCAATTATTCACTAGCAATATCAATTAACTTTGACAAAGACACTCTCATTAATAGCGACGAAGCCAAACAATAAGTGACACGTGCAAAGATCACAAAGGTATTTAAGTTATGATGAGCTGATCATAATCTACTGTTTGATGTCGACTTAGGATAGCGTGGGAGTAAAGGATTACTCCAGGTAAATGAAAGAGGACTTATAATCTTTAGAGGTCGTGACGTCATCAGTCTATTTGTTGATTTAAATTGTTTTAAAACTTTTGAGCTTGTGGCTTGGAATCTAGGGACTTATGTGACCTTGGTCTATGCCAACTGAGCGTATATGTGAATGCGTATGAAAGTTTTTAGTGTGTGCGTCAATAAGATACCTACCGGTTTTTTTCTACTGAATAGGCTTGTGTTTAACGGCAACTCGCATGGTGTGAAGCGATAACCCCAGGCCCCAACCTGGGGTAGAGCACGCTTGCCTAGAAGCGACAGATTCACTGGAATTTTGAATAGATCCCGATTATAGTGATCAGGGAACAGAGAAGCCGGTTACTTTTCTGTAGATGAGGTCAGCAACGAAAGTCGCTATACTAATCCAACATTATAAGACATCTTAGTTTTAGAACGATCCATATTAACAGACTGCAGTAAAAGACATAACAATATTTCATCAAGGGTTACACAAATTTGCAAAACAATATTACTTCAGATCACACTGATCAGCTCAAAACTTGGTGTAATATTGATAAGTGTTTACCGATTTCTGATGCCGACTGTACTTAAAAGGGAAATGTTTTGTCTTCCACCGGCGTCACCACCTGACGATGTGTTACAATCAATGACATTGCTATCCGGCCGATAATCTGACGCATCTATCTGTGCTGCCTTTTTTAAAGTATAAGGTGGGAAATTGTGCTTTATGCATTGTGCAAAAGTGGCCCATTATGATCTAAAAATCCCTCTCATAGTGAGTAATAGTGGCGAAGAACGGACACTCGTTTTCATAATGCAAAGAGTCCCTTGTTCCTACGGAACCTATAGGCTGGTAAAGGAAATAAAGGTACAACAATAGAAGAATTCTATTTACATTTCTTGCTAAATAAACATTTCGTGGCAACAAACACTCCTTTTATAGGGTCAAAATTACTTTTTTTGGAGTTTTCGTCCAAAAGAGGTTTTCTTTGATGGCTCTGTTCGACGGAAATGACGAAAAAGAGCATTTTCATACAGTTTCCTTTATTATTTTGTGTTTTGAATAAAATGTTGCCCTTTTGAGATGGCGCGGATTAAAGCAATCTTTGGTTTGAAACGGATTTCAAGATGAGGCAAAAGTGCCTCGTGGATTTTAAAGCCGAATGAAAATAATAAAGGGTACTACTGCAATTTAAAAATGGCTGCACGTGTACGTGACAAAAAACTTTGAACACAGATGAAGTTCATGATTCTAAACTCACCATAATTAATTTTTTTTGCAAATAATTAAAAAAACGGCGGAGCCATTCGTTTTCATAATGAAAGCACTAATAGCACTTTTTTTTATAAACGTTGCCCCACTCTATGAATTTCTTCTGAATCGTGGGTGCATTTACAAACATTTAAACTCACATACACAAATAGCCAGACCCGGAACAATTATCTGTAGGCCATACAAATGTTTGTTCCGTGTGGGGATCGAACCCGCGACACGCAACGCAGTAGTCGACCGCTCAGCCACTGCGCCATTCGCGGCGTCACTTTATATGGCACAGTAGCTGTTTTTTCTTTTTATTTAATTTATTTGCGTTGTGTGTTCACAAAATAACGTTCTGTAGTTTCGCCTAAGTCCTTATGTATGCTCACGCTTTTTTCAAATGAACGGTTATTTCTTACGTTCTCTGACGAATCAGTACAGAAATTCAGTGCCTGCGTGAAACGAGTGCATCAGTGCATCCAAGAACAAAGTGAGGGAATATTTCTTGACCGCCATTATCTAATTACATGATAAACTGTGTCTTAAAAGCTTTTATTACAAAGTCTCCTCAATAAAGACTTAATAACCTAAATTAATTTGTGGAAAATGTGTGTTTTGATATAACAATATCAGATCTTAAAAGTTATATTAAGAAGAATGTTGTATATTGTTTAAATACGTCGTGAAGTGTCGTGGTAAATGAAAGACATCTGCTCTGGTTAACGTCTCGATTTATTCTCCTTTACATAGATTCATCGAACATGATGTTAGTATATTGCTTACTTGACTAATCCTTAATAAGGTATGGTTACACACACTTACATACTAATACTTATGATACTTACTAACATACACTACACCTCCGGGGGTAAAAGAAAAAAGAAATAAAGAGCTCTTGTTTTTTTTTTTACATTTGGTTCTTACAACTATAAAAAATAAAATACAAATATATACTATTAGCTATGGAACAATTTCGTTCTATCCATATGAATCAATACAATTTTATTTTGTTTTAGAATTTTCACATTTGGGTCCATATCTTCTAACACAATATAAGGGCCTTCAAATATATTATCCAATTTCTTTGTTCCTTCACTTTTGACTAAAACTAAATCGTCTTTATTATAAGTAACTGGATTACATTTTTTATCGTATGCTAATTTTCTAGTTTTCTTACTATTTTCTAAATTATGTTTAGCTTCTTTTAGTGCTACCTGTAGCCTATATCTTAAATCTAAAGAATAGTCATTGGGGTTATATAATGGTTCTATTCTATTACAATTCTTAATATTATTAGGAATATTACACGGTCTACCGAAAATTAGTTCGAAGGGCGTGTATTTCGTCTCTGAGTGGACGGTATTATTATAACTGAAACACCAAAACGGTATCCAGTGTGACCAGTCATAGCCGTTATTGCCTGAATAAGTCCTTAGAAAAGCGCCTAAGTGCTTATGAGCATTTTCGAGAGAACCGATTGATTGATGGTGGTAAGCTGTGGACATTAGTTTTTCTATTTTTAGTAATTTGCAAACTTCAAGCATAGTGCTTGAAATAAACTCTGAACCTCTGTCAGTAGCTATAACTTTAGGTATACCGAAACGTAATACAAAATTTTGTATAATTGATCTTGCTACTGTTACAGACTCTTTATTTTTTATGGGATAAGCTTCAATAAATTTTGTTAGTTCACATTGAATCGTTAATAGGTAACAATTTCCATTTTCGTCTTTATCTAGAGGACCTACCAAGTCTAAAAATATTTTTTCAAAACCTGTCGACGCAGTCGTTGTGATAGTCATCGGCTGTTTAGTGTACCTACTATATTTAGTCTTCTGACATGTGGTACACTTTTTTACAAAGTCAAGTACATCTTTATCGATACCTGGCCAGAAATATCGTCTCTTGATGTTGTTCGTCATTCTGCGGACACCAGCATGTCCACTGGTGGGCAGTAAATGAAAGTCATTTAAAATGTATTGTTTTTCATTATCGTTATGTATTCTTTCTACTCCTCTTAGTATGCATACTCTCGGACCGGTCCAATCCTTTAATGTTTGTATTTCACTACACAAACCTTTTATAAATTCTTCATTTTCATCATTTTTAACTATGCATACTTCTTTTACTTTTATATTATTGCTAAACTTCTCTAACTTAGTCACAAATTCGGCTCGCGAGAAATGTGCCCTAAAGTTGAGGTTTACACATAACAACATTTTACTAGGGATGTAAGCGAGACACTCGTCTTCAGCACTTATCAAATTTTCTCTTCTACATTTATCCAGTTTATCTTTCTCTAGCAAAATCATCTCCACGGCATCACTCGGCTTCCTTAGTAACTCCACGACCCTAGGCTGATCAGACCCTTCGTCGGTGGGTTTACTAATTGGCGGTGATACATTCTCATTCTTCTCATCCATTTTCCTTTTTTGTGCTCTAGTCATAACATTAATTTCCGATATTTTCTCATTCATACTCTTTAGTTCACTGGAAGTTACATTTACTCTAGATAATGCATCCGCGACTACATTATCCTTCCCTTTCACATATAAAATTCTAAAATCATACTCCTCAAGAACTAAACGAAACTTCAACAGCCTGCTAGAGGGATCTTTCATGCCAAATAAATATATTAGTGGTTTATGATCTGTCATTATAGTAAAATGCCTACCGAATAAATACGGCCTAAAGTACTTTACTGCCCAGACTATTGCAGTAAGTTCTTTTTGTATGGTAGGGTAGTTTAATTCTGCCTTATTTAATGGTCTACTAGTATATGCTACGGGTCTAAGGTCATTGTTACACAAAACTGCACCAATAGCTACACCTGATGCGTCGGTCTGTAAAATGAATTCGTTAGATTCTGAGAAATCTGGGTACTGAAGTATGGGTGGGCTAATTAACTTTTGTTTTAAGATCTCGAAAGAGTGTTGACATTCCGCTGTCCAATTAAAAATTACATTCTTTCTGCACAACCGATTTAAAGGTAATGTTATCGCCGCAAACGATGGTACAAATTTACGATAGTAATTGCAGAAAGCTACAAATCGTTTCACTTCATCTACATTTTTGGGTACAGGGTAATTTTGTAAAACTACTGTTTTTTCTGGATCCGGTAATACTCCATCAGCAGAAACTAAATGTCCAAGATACAATATTTCCTTTTTTAAAAATTGGCATTTGTCCGGGTTTAGTTTTAAGTTTACTTTTCGTAACCTTTCGAGTACATCTATCAAATTTTTATTATGAGAATTTAGATTTCGTCCAAAAATAATTAAATCATCGAGATAAATAAAACATTTGTCATACGTCAGGCCAGACATAGCTATTGACATTACTCTACTGAAGTTACTACACGAAGTTTTAAGTCCCATAGGAAGACGTTTTAATTGATACTGACCTGAGCTAGTGGAAAAAGCAGTATATTTACGACTTTCAGGGCTTAAACTAACTTGATAATAACCTTGGTTTAAGTCTAAATGAGTGAAATACATTGATCCTGAAAGTGAGTCTAAGATGTCGGTTATGTTTGGTAGTGGAAACTTATCGTCGACTATTACATCATTAAGTTTTCTGTAGTCCACTACTAAACGCCACTTTTTACAGCCTTCTGACTTTTTGGGAACGAGTAACACAGGACTGTTCCACTCGCTTGAGGACTCTTCTATTATGTCGTCCTTCATCATTTGTTTAATTTGTCTATCAATCTCTGGCTTCAATGATTGAGGCAATCTGTAAGGTTTAACATAGGTAGGACTAACGTTTGGTTTTAGCGTTATGGACTGTTCGTAAACGTTGGTGGTGGCCAGCTTATCTCCTGGCAGGAAAAACACATCTGAATATTTCGTACAAATTGTTTCGAGAGAACTCTTTTCTTCAGAATTAAGATGATTTAATTTCAACAACGAAAGTAAACTTTCGGCTCTATTAGCATTAGCATTAATCTTATCAAAAGAAAAAATATTATACTCGCTTAAAAGTTTAACTTCCGGATTAAAGTTTTCTAATTTTACTTCTTTATCTCTTATATTAAGTATCTTGATCGGTATCCTACGATTTTTAGGTCTAACTATAGCTCCTGCTACAAAAATATCTTTCTCTATCTCTGTCGAGCAAACAACATAATCATCTTCCGCATCAATACTTATTTGTACGAAATGGGTCGATTCACTTCGGGCTGGTAATACAAGACAATTATTATTTGTAAACGTTAAATCAGGTCTAGGCGAGATAGGTAAATAAATTAGCTTACCCGCATTATTAACAACTAACACGTTGGTGGCCAAATCGATGTTACAACCATAAGTAGATAGAAAATCTAAGCCTAAAATACCAGTTGCCTGGAAGGGTAAATTTTGAAAAACGTAAAATTTATGAGAAAACGTGTCATTATTTTCTGTAACAAGTTTCAAGGTTACATTTCCCAAGGAGCTGATCTGCCCTCCTATGCCGTTTATAGTAGTGCTATTATAACATATACGCGTCGAGTCGGGTAATTCATTTTTCTGAATAATAGATATTGACGCACCCGTATCTACTAAAAAAGAATATTTTCTGTTATTACAATAAAATGACACAAATTGGCATCGTCCCTTACAAGCCAATATATAATTATTAAAATCGAAAAAACTGCTTTTTATTTAAATTATGGGTACTAACACTTTCATTAGAGTTCTGGGAAACGACCTCTTGCGCAGGTTGTAGGGGTTGCGTTGAAAAAACATTATTACGGCTGTAATTATTTCCTCGCCTGTTACCACGATGGTAATATCGGCCATTGTTATAATTCGCCTGTGGGAAATTTCTACCGCGGTTAGAATTCTGAAATGGTCTTCCGTAACCACGGCTATTATTATTATTAAAAGAACCATGATTTCTACCACGTTGACCTTGACCCCTCTGTCCTGAAAAAGGTATAAACTTACCTCGACCTCTTCTAGAATACTGCATGACGTCCGGCTTAGAGGACGTTGAAGGCGTTGATACATCTTCGTCCTTAGCACCTTGTATGGCGTCTTTGAGATAATCATAGTTGCGAGCGGCCACAATGGTGCTGAGCCTTGAACTTTTCAACCCATCTGAAAATTTCTTAATGGCCATTTTTTCATTTAATGGCTTTAGTATCGCGAACTTTGACGAATCGCCTTCTGCCTGTGAGATGGTTAAATCGGTAAAAAGTTGTTCTAATTCAGAACCATACTCGTCAATTGACCTAAAACCTTGGTTCATATTTTGGAGACGGGACTGAATAGCCGTAAAAGATTTTGTAGTTAATAAATGTTTTCTTAAATCCTGTATTAAATTAGGAATGGTGTCATAGCTATTCGACAAACGGAGCTTAGCGTTCTCAGATAAGCGACCTTTAATTACAAACTTTATTAAAAGATTTTTTCCCGAGTCGTCTAACATATCCGCATACATCTCAACTGCATCAATCAATCGTTTCGTGGTGTCCTCCCTACCATCCATAAGGGGGATTAAGTTACACGCCGTTCGAATGTCAAATTCCATTTTTACAAATTTTATTTCACTAGGAGGGGAAGTGCACAATTGACTTATCTTTAAAAATACACTCTTAATATTATCAAAGGTGGTACACAATTGCGTCACTAATTCGGGGTTTAAATCGTGCGATAGCTTTGAATATAATAATTGCGCTTCACTAAATAAATTTTTAGCCTCTTTTAACTTATTTATCGCTATGGAACCCGTAAATCTTGCTTGTCCTTTCTTTACTAAATATTTACGAATGTCCACTAAATCTTCATATATTGTGATAAAATCATCGGCCATAATCTATTAATAAAACATAAAGGAATGTAATGACATCATCCTAGCAACTAATTATCAACACTACAATTCTTCGATCTGCCTTCCAAATATAGAAAGTAATGTGAAAACATTCCATATAGGGCGCGGGGTGTCGGATTCGGTGAGTCTCCGTGCACGATTTATGAATTGTTACATATAACAACAATAAAACCTTATACTAATTACTTACTTGTAATTACACAATTATGCATGTTTACATGCAATTTCTTATTCATAAGACGTTAAGTGAATAATATTATATGCTTATAAGAGCATCACTAGACGTTGTGTATAAAAGTTTCGTAGGTTTTATTTTCACGATAGTATATTATTGTTCTGTTGTTACCACTATGTAGTTTCTCATGTACAAAATATTATATCTGTTCACATTCAACGTGTCACCACTCTGATGTTTCTGCTGTCTCTTATAATAGAACTTAACCGTACGCGGCACTTTTTCACTTACACGGGTATATCGGCCACATCATCACGGGGAGCGTGTTTCTTGAAATACACGGAGGTCTGTCTGCGATGTAAGGACCTGCGGTTCATCTGCCTCTCCATCCATTTGACATGCATCTTCTTGTAATAATAACAGATAGCATAGCATGCCGCCGTCAGTAAGACGATTGTTATCAGGGTGAGGAGGATATTAGTTGTGCTGATGCTGGAGTAGCCCAGCTCGGTTGTCGCACCATTTTTCCCATCACCAGCAGCCGTCTGTGCGATGATCGTCTCTTCTTTCGTTTGAGTAGTCCCCATGTTTTATAAGTTCATAGTATACACATGATTTACAACACAAAACCACTTATTATTTCGCAATGTCCCAATTTAACTGTTCAAATTCACTCGCGATGTGACTTTGAATGGCAGGGTCGCCATGAAGTGTCGTGGTAAATGAAAGACATCTGCTCTGGTTAACGTCTCGATTTATTCTCCTTTACATAGATTCATCGAACATGATGTTAGTATATTGCTTACTTGACTAATCCTTAATAAGGTATGGTTACACACACTTACATACTAATACTTATGATACTTACTAACATACACTACATATTCAGAAAGAGGCTCCTTGGTGTATGCTGTTTGCCGACGACATTGTGCTAGTTGCCGAGAGTGGCATAGAAGTTCAGAGCAGATTGGACGTGTGGTGGCAAAGACTGGAGAATGTTGGCCTGAAACTTAGTAGACGGACCACGGACGGACCGAACTAACCAAAACGGAATACTTGATTTATGATTTCGGCGGTTTCTCCAGTCCAGTGCCTATAGCCCTTGCCGGGACGCCCATACCGATCTGCTCCGATTTTCGGTACCTCGGGTCGCTTGTCCAAGGAGATGGCGATGTAGACCGGGACGTAACGCACCAGATCAACTCAGGATGGATGAAATGGCGACAGGTCACTGGAACAACTTGCAATCCACGGATAGGAATAGGAACCCACTCAAGTTAAAGGGGAAAATATACAAGTCCGTGATACGACCTGTTGTACTGTGTACTGTATGGATCGAAATGCTGGGCAGTGAAGAAGACGGATGAAAAAAGATTGCATGCAGCAGAGATGAGAATGTTGAGATGGATGTATGGAGTGACTAAAACGCATAAAGTTAGAAATGAGTATATAAGAGGAAGTTTGAAAGTGGCGCCTGTTACACAAAAGACGAAAGGGAGTCGTCTGTCGTAGTATGGACATGTGATGAGGAGGGATGGAACACAAGTGATTAAAAGAGTCATGAATATAAATGTGGATGGATGGAGAGGGAGAGGAAAACCAAAGAAACGATGGATGCATTGTGTGATAAATTATATGATATGGAGTAAATGATAGCATGACGAATGACAGACGAGAATTGAGGAAAGACACGTGTTGCACCGACTCCAAATAAAATGGGACAAGGGCAGGAAGATGATGAAATAACTTCTGATCCTCTCGATTGTACCGAATATTTAGAAATGTGCTAATGTATATTAATAAATTAATATAACCAAACACAAATCTTATCGATTATATCAAACGCATGTGTTCGGTTTATCAATATGGGATTGGATGGAATTTTATGTTGAAAAAATGTCTTATTTCAGAAACTCTATCATTTAAGATTCCATTGCAAGAAGTAAAGACCCATGCGGCTATTATTCTTTAGCCACGAGCCTCCAAAACGGTGACTAAAATAACGTAACTAAAACCTAACTAAAATTAACATACAAGCCACGCCGTGCTCACACAAGTACACGTACTAACCTCGTTTCCTCAAAGCATAGCTATGAATGCTTGTCACTCGATATATCCTTCCGTCATCCGTCACGCCTCTAAAATTACGTTAAAGCGCGAGTCACATAGTAAGCGGGTGGTAACGCGGTTTTGTGATGTTTGTTGGGCGAAATAGTTAGCTTTGCATCGTGCCTAATAGGAGTATGTTCCTGGCTAAATAACAGTCGATATCCAAGATTGAGCAATGCTTGCCCAGGTCGGTCCATATATGGATGACCATCATTACATATCGATTTTCCTCAGTGCCTCGGAAAGCACGTTAAGCCACTGGTTCCCGGATCTTTGTCAGTTGTTACGAATAGTCAGAAGCCCGAGTGTTTTGGTTGTCAGATAGGCAGTCGCTCCATGTTAAATTCTGGTATTCATCTGCATCAGGTGAGACTGGAAGCCAAATCTAACGAATTTTGGTAAAAAGCTAGGCAGATGATGATGAGGCATGGTACAGCCAGTGTTAGAAAGGGTTGGTCTCCACCGATCCCGAGATCAGATTGAATTGGAAACTGATATCGCCGATTTGTATCTACCGATCTCGGGTTCCGACTCCAACAAAAAAAAAAAATACTAAAAGATCCCGGGATCCGTGCCTAAAAGAAAAAGAGTATTATTTTTCGAAACTGATTACGGTTTACACAGAAAAGAAATAAAGTAAATTATATTTTTCAAAACTGGTGTTTATTGTGATCAGTTTCGAAAAATAATATATGTACTTTTTTCTTGTAGGCACGAATCCCGGGAACCGTGGGTAAAAATATTAATAAATTTCTCGTTTGAAACGGATCTCGTCGGAACGGATCCGTGCAGGCAAATCGGCGGGATCAGTTTCCAATTCAATTCGATCTTGGGATCGGTTGAGACAAACCCGTTAGAGTGGTTTAGAAATCATCATCAGTCGCTTGGGCTAAAACATTAGATAAGGCAATAGCACAGATAATGCAATACAGATATTTTTATTACATCCAGATTAAATTCATTTGATTGACCGTAAGTTTTTTTGTTAGTTTTTTAGATAGAGCATAAGCATAATTTTCTTATAATAACTTTTTTGGAGAATTTAAATTTTGTGCAATTCGCGTTTTGCAGAACGGGTTACAGTTAATGTTCATAAAAATACTTTTCTTTATCACTAAAATAAATGATAAAAACACAAGACACAACACCAATGATATCAAACATCTCAATGTAATCAAAATCCGTAAACTCAACATTATTGAAATGCATGACTAGTCGAACGCGTCGATATAGCAGTCCTCTTGTAAGTTTGAATCTCTTTGTGCTGTTAAAACGTTTCGGCACCAACAACTATCTAGTGTTCCCTTCGCAATAGTTTGCGGAACAATTTGAAAACGTTCTCTATTCGTTTGTACCTACGTGTCCGAGCTTCAGTTTGTCGAATAAAATATGACTGCGAAGGGACGGGGAACGTGGTGAAGAAAGTTTTGAGTATGAATGTGGATGGCTATAAGAGTAGATGAAGACCAAATAAACGATGGATGGAGAGTGTGAAGGATGATATGCGTAGAAAGAAGGTGACTGCTGAGAAGACGAGAAATAGAGAAGTATGGAAGAAGAAGATATGCTGAAGATAGACTGCTTCAATTGTACTCTGAGTGAATTCACATGGAGCGCATTTTGTAAAATTTCTCTCGTTTGTTGTAAATAATACCTATTATACACTTGAACGTCCACTCATACAAATAGTATGTATGGACATTCAAGCGTCTAGGATTAGTCTAAGATTTATGTTTACCTAAGCTATTATAACTTTAACTGCACTATTGTATTAGGTAAGCCTGTGATGATAGTGTATGTGTTTTTAAATAATAAATGAATGCGTCACAAACCCCCAATTAATTGGGATACGGCAGGAGAACGGCCAGAAGAAACTAGATAGCCATAACCGCCAAAAGTGGAGAGATTTGGAAGAGACCTACACTCAGCATTGGGTGGCAAAGGGTTGAAGAAGAAGAAGAAGAAGAAGTAGAATGAGGATGATTTATCTAGGTAAAAAGATTGTGGGTTTTGTAGTCTTGAAAAGTACTTTTTGTATACTGCTAGTAGAAAGAAATGAACGGATGAACTGATGCTGTCATCTTGTTTTTTGATTCGATTCTGACATAATATTGGTTTCTAACAGCGCCTTCCAGTCAACGACATTTGAGCGCCAACAGAAGAATGCATGATTTACTCTATGTCCGCCTTTAAAGTGACGCTAGCCTTACTCTTTCGACTCAGTTGAGTCTTTCAAGTTGTGTGGGATAACAGGCAGCTGATATGCCTTGTTTTTCTTTAATTACGTCTACTTAAGGGAAATATACATACAGTTTAATTTTTCTTGTGTCTTTACGACATATTTGTATTTTTTCTGCTTAATGTGGTAGCTCCAGGGTGGCGAAATTCATTTTTTTTACTTTTTTGCAATATAGTCAGGTTGTATCTTGATTAGAACATGATTCGCGGCCAATGTTGGAATATTTTCTGCTAAATAAGCGATTAAGACTTTGTTGGGTTTCAATCACAATGCAGTTTAGCACGCGTAGCATGACCACTGTAGAAACCGGTTACGGCGACGGAAGAATTGACAAAATGTCAGTCATTGTCTATCTGTCATTATATCGATTCTTCCGAAGTCAAAACTCGTTTCTACAGCGGTCATGCTACGCGAGCCGACGAGACGTCACACCAAATTGACCTTTTGTTTTGTTGAATGGTAGATACAATGATGATGACATTTTTTTCTCACGTTCCGAAATGTCAGTATCGTTCTTAATATTCCAGAAAATACTTCTACATCTTAAAATAAATATTATAAGAAAAAAAATACATCTTACGAATTCTGAACCGTAACGCAATAAACTCTACGTGACGAGGCAAAAAAAATATTTTGCGCAGGAAAAATAATGTTTGTCACTTGTTTTTGAGGCAAGAAGTTATTTTTTGATGAAAAATATCAGGACAGCTACAAAAACAGAAAAGACGTTCACAACAAGCGGAGACGGAGCGTGGGATAGTATCGGGTGACGTTGGACAGTGGTATTTTTAGATGAGAACTAGAACTAAAATATGTTCTGTGAAAGTTTCGATGAACGGAAATGTTTTCGAACCTTTTTTACCTTTACCTGCTCTGGGCGGAGCGGAAGGAAGTGTCAGACTTGTACTGTCTAAAACCCATCCATGTTCCTTCGTAGCCCAAGTGTGTTCCAGGGCTACGGTATCTCTTCCGCCGCCCTGGCCGGCATCGGCCTTCTCGGACCCTTTCCGATTTGCTGGGATCTCCTAGAGGCGTGCGTGGAACACAAACGCGCTGTCGACACGGCCTGTCGTCATAAGACGGACGGACGGTGAGCTATCCCATTACTCTCCGTCCACAGGCCCGCGTCTACGGTTGCGGGGGCCACTGGGTGGACCCTATGATGTGAATACTGCGTGGGTTGGCAATATAAAGGCTCGTTAAAAATGTTAACGTCAGTACCTATCCGACGTAACTGCTGGGCAAAGGCTCCCCTTTCTTCTTCTAAACCTCTCTATCTCGTGCGATCTCTGGCCATGTTCACCCTGCAAACAAGATCAGATAGTCACACCGCTTTCGCTGCCTATTATAATAAATGCACAACTTTAAGACATCGTTAGTTGATGGAGTTAGTAACAATTGTTAGTTTGTAGACACGGATTATTACATATTTAAAATTCAGTGTAGGTATTCAATCATTGTCGAGTTAAAAATCATTCTTTTTAGGGTTCCGTACCCAAAGGGTCAAACAGAACTCTATTACTGAGACTTCGATGTCCGTCCGGCCGTCTGTCGCCAGGCTGTATCTCATGAATCGTGATAGTTAGCCAGTTGAAATTTCCACAGATTATGTATTTCCGTCTGTTGCTGCTATAACAACAAATACTAAAAACAGAATAAAATAAAATATTTAATGGGGCTCTTATACAAAAAAGTGTTTTTTTTTTGCTCTTTTTTATAAATAATGATACGGAAGCCTTCGTGCACGAGTCCGACTCGCACTTGCCCGGTTTTTTTCAGTTTGTGTAACTATTGATAAACAATTTCGTGATGCAATCCATATTGATAACGACTGTTTGCGTCTGCGGGTTCTTTACGCAGATTGCGAAATTTCCTCCCAACGGCCACTAAAACTGCGCTTGCTCAATCCCTTCTTCTCCCAATCCTCGACTATGCTGATGCTTGTTATCCAGATCTCACTGTAGTGCAGCTAGATAAGCTTGAGCGACTCCAAAATTTTTGTATCAGATTCATATTTGGTTTGCGCAAATATGATCATGTCTCAGAGTTTCGCCTTAAACTCAAGTGGTTGCCTATCCGTCTTCGCCGGAATGCCCATATTTTATCCCTTCTCTACAGTATACTGTTTAATCCCACAACACCGTCCTATCTCAAACAACGTTTCAAGTTTCTACATGATACTCACAGTAGACACTTGAGATCATCGGAGAATTTGAGACTTTTGATGCCTGCACATTCCACCAAATTTTATGACCAGTCCTTTACGGTCCAGGCTGTCCGTTTATGGAACGAATTGCCGGTGTCGGTAAGACAAGCACAGTCACTCGTTGCTTTTAAAAGCTTAGTTATAAATCATTTTCATTCTCTGTAATTTCATTCAGTCAAAATTTGTCACCATTCTAGTTTTATTTTTGCCATTTAATATTAAAAACACAAACATCTAATATATTTTTGTTTATGTATTATATTTATATTATACATGTATAAGTAGATAACTTTACTTTTGTTATTTAAAAATTTTTGTGTAGTACACCACTGACTACCCCTTTTTATTTTAATTCCATAATGTCAATCCAAAGGTTGTCTGGAAGATATCGCTATCAGCGATAAGACCGCCGTTGTAACCATAAAATTGTTAGTTTTGTAAGCCCGTTATGTTTAATTTTTGGTGTACAATAAAGTTTTATTCTATTCTATTCTATTCTATTCTAAACGCTCGCCTGAAATAATTATGGGTGGGCTAGATTTGTCACGCAGTTCCGACAGAAGACAAGCGTTCGCTGCGGAAATTGCACGGAGAGAAGAGTGGAAGGCTTCTAATGTCCCACTGCTGGGCAAAGACGTTAAAGGCTAAGTTACCTCATTTTTCTCACACTAACACAACTATGAACGAATAACCCAATCAAGAACTCAAAAAGCCAATAAGATTGCGCACCTAACGAATTTCGAGTAATTACGCCTGTTATTCCACCGGTAGTCCTGCGGCCCATAAAGGGTTCCAGGCCATTGGGCAGGCCGCAACGATAAATCACCGATACATTTCATACATTACTCTTGGACCAGGAGACATGTGACGTGTACAGGTAGACAGGAATGGAGGTATAGGAAGGAAAGAGAGGGCGCGAGTATGTAATATTCTATTCGTTAATTGGGTTTGAGATTGGTTGAAAGCTTTATCGATAGGGTATAGGGTTTTGGAAGCCTTGGTATGATAATTAAGTTAGGAAGGAAATAGTTAGAAGGTTTAAAATTTGAGACCATGTGAAATTATTTAGGATTTTTGTCTACGTTTTGTACTCAACATAATTTTAATAATTTCTGTATATTGTCGTGTATTGTGTGATTTTAATTAAAACATAATTTTTACAACGTGACTTCACAAACCCTGCGTCAGTTAGGGCGAGTCCGCACTATGTAACATAAATGTATAAAACAAGGTTATTTTTAGGGTTCCGTAGCCAAATGGCAAAAAACGGAACCCTTATAGATTCGACATGTCTGTCTGTCTGTCTGTCCGTCCGTATGTCACGGCCACTTTTTTCCTAAACTATAAGAACTATACTGTTGAAACTTGGTAAGTAGATGTATTCTGTAAACCGCATTAAGATTTTTACACAAAAATAGAAAAAAAAACAATAAATTTTGGGGTCCCCCATACTTAGAAGTGAAAACCAAAAATTTTTTTTTCATCTAACCCTTATGTGTGGTGTATCTATGGATAGGCCTTTAAAAATGATATTGAGGTTTCTATTATCATTTTTTTCTAAACTGAATAGTTTGCGCTAGAGCCACTTCCAAAGTGGTAAAATGTGTGCCCCCCCCCCTCTAATTTCTAAAGTAAGAGGAGGAAAATTCTGAAAATATTTTAAAATTGTAGAACGTAAAAAAAACTATCAACGAAAATTGGTTTCAATAAGATATAATTTTTAGTTTTTGAGATATGGGACTTTTTCACCAAACTGCAGCAGTAACTTTGTTTTTTATAAACATACTATGAAAAACAAATTTAGTTTTGCGGTTGAGTGGAAGTTTACTAACTAATACTACTAACTAATGAATGACAGTTCAAAATATTGTTATTATATTGTTTGGGACTATGGAACCCTGTGTGCGAGTAAGACTTGCACTTAGCCGGTTTTTTTATATAGAGATCGGCCATAATTATTATCGGCTTTTATTGTATCGTGGACGTGTTATATAATAAAAGTTGTCAAATGTCGCTTATTTTGGACGCATCTTTATCCATATTTTAACACTGGATAAAACCACCAACCACGCTGCTACTTACAAAAATATTCTTATGCTCATCGCCTCGCCTTGAATCGACCACAACCTAAGCGAAAATAATAAGAAAATCACCATTCCTTTTAATAAAAATACAGCCAGTTCACTCGACTTGCTCCATTGAAAACAATCGAACCCGACTTGCTGGACGAGCGATTGGTAAAGCGCAGCTTCAGACAGACAATATGTCTTTTGTCGCTAACTGTACATAGTCGAGCGTTCCATTGTAATGGTAAACTGCGCTAGATTGCGACGCCGACCGACATTGCCCCCTGAGATTATACACCTACTGTTATCGACTGTACCGCGTAGATAGGTGGAGTGTACTGTGAGTATACCCTGAGGACTGTGTGATTGAGGTGTTTAAGGCTCATTTGCTGATTTCCAGTTTATCGAATAGTATGGGGCTTATCAGCAGCCTGTTGACCCAAGTTCTACTGCAACACGTTGGTCTCGTAGGAAATGGGTAGGGAATGTTGGAATAAATAACCCACTTTTATTAGTAAATATTTAATTGACTATCACATAAGTATGTATAGCTAACTACAGTACTGCCCGATCGCCGTGTGATCTAAGTACCGCTAGGGATAATATAAATAAATACACCACGCGTCAATTTGATTCAAACAACTGTCAAAGAATGTCAGTTACAATTTGAATATCATCATCATCATCATCAGCCTATAATTTTCCCACTGCTGAAATTCAGGCCTCCTCTCTATGAGAGGGAGTGGGCTGTAATCCACCACGCCGGCCCAGTGCGGGTTGGTAGATGTCTCATGGTCTTCGAATTTTTAGTTCCAGGACAAGCCGGTTTCCTCACGATGTTTTCCTCCACCGTTTTTGAGAGCAGCGGTGGTGAAATAAATTACAGAAAGGAATGCGCCTGCCTGGGTTCGAAGCCACGGCTTCCACGGCTACTGCTCATAAGTCGGGTCTGCCACCACTGGGCCACCGCTGCTCTTATTATTTGAATATACAAATAAGTATCTAAATTTTCTTCAATTTGCTTAACAACATAAATTGCTCTTACTTTGATTTAAATATGCACATTATCTTTAAAACTTTGAAGAATCGAGATGACTGAATGTACAAGTTAGAGTAACTCCATCTGTGCAGTTACTAATCAAGGATACGAACCAAGCACTGGATTCGTGTAAACGGGTCATAGGGATGCAAGCGATGTGTGCCTCGAGTGTTAATACAGTTAGAGACGGAAGGCGATGGCAGCAACGTTGTTGGAAGCAAGATCGTTTTGTTTGACTCAAAGGGAAGATGAAGTAAATGTTTGTTTTGGGGGTTTCTGGGGAATAGAACACACCCTAAAAGTCCTACGCGTGACGTCAACAGTGAGTAAGGATTGTCAGCACTGTGGAAGAAACTTACCATTTTGATGGTTTTGTAACTTTTCGTTTTGAGCCATAATATAGCACATTACTTTGAAAAGAGATCATCCAATTCTCCAGTCATTAGTACTTCCATGTCTTTACTTATTATATACAAAGATTCGGTATCTGTGTCTACCTGCACGCGTAGCATGACCGCCGTAGAAACGGGCTACGTCAACGGAAGAATCGAAAAACTGACACATTGTCATTGTCTATGTGTCATTATGTCGGTTCTTCCGTAGACAAGACTCGTTTCGAAAGTGGTCATGCAACTTTAGGGGTCACCACTTTAGGAGTTGCGTGTTACTAATAAGAAGGCGAATATTGATCTGTGTCATTTATTAGGAAGCAGTGGCTTATATACAAAACTAGTTAAGAGAAATCAAAATAAATAAGGTCCATTAATAAACTTAAGACTAACATAATTTGGAGATGAAGGTAGAATGTGTCGCGCTCCCATAGTTATGCGAGCGTGATGATACAGCCGGCGGCAGCCGCATTCCTTTCTAGCTCGGTTAGTATGCGCGGGCGCGCGGTGGCGAACGGCCGTCTGCGCTCCTCTATTTGTATGTCTATATGTATATAAGACTCGTAAGTATGAGCTGCTACACAACGCATGCTGGCTGACCACGTTGTTCTTCTAAAATCGTTTCTGTTGGGGTCTTCACAATCACTTAGTTGAGAATTTCTTCTGGAAAGTTCGTGTAGGTTATCAAATGGCATTTATAAAAGAAATTTTGGATTGTAAAAACAATGCAAAGTAAGAGGCAGGGTGGGGTAGGGGCATTTCGCTCGAATGAAACCACAAAAATGCATTATCAAATGTATACCAGGGTATGAACACCAACTATTTTCATTATCACATATTATCGAGGGGTCCAAACCTTATTGTGTCACAAACAATGGCCCAGTTGTGCGAACCAGTTTAATATGTGGTGTGAATGTGTAAATTTAATGGGAAAGAGATAGTTCGATAAATCTTCGATATTAGCAATTTGCATGCAGTATCGGATGAAGCCAATGATATATGGGGTTTATTTAGTCATGTTGGTTTGGAAAAGTATCGGTTTATCACTGGTTTTGATGGTTTCCAGGTGTGGTAATGTCTGGTAAACGAAGACCGTAAGCTTGGGATGTGTGTAAGACCAAATGCGACCTAGGAAATCACAGCATAATTATTCTAAAGATCACTTTCGATGAAACTGACTGATTTTGCATTCATATAATATGTAGAAAATCTAGAGTTATTTCGTCATCATTACCATCGTCGTCTCGAGCTTCAGTTTGTATTTTCAGTTCACACTTTAAATAAGCACCTTGAACGAAAACTTTTTAAAGTCTCTTGATAATTATTATTTCCATTTTTTTGTTTGACCGCCTACTGAACCCTAAAGTGCAATTCAGGTATAATTGCCAGAGGGAGAGAACCTCACGTCCCAGCCGCCGCGGGAGACGCCCCGGGCGTCGGGGGGCAACCAGTGGCCCCCGGCCACCGTAGGCGCGGGCCTGTGGACGGTGAGTAATGGGCTAGCTCACCGTCCGTCCGTCTTATGACGACAGACCGTGCCGACGGCGCGTTCGTGTTCCACGCGCGCCTCAAGGAGATGTCAGCAAATCGGAAGGGGTGCGAGAGGGCCGATGCCTGCCAGGGCTGCGGGTTGTTCGAAAGAGATACCGTGCCCCTGGAACACAAAGGGCTAAGAAGGAACATGGATGGGTTTTAGTCAGTCAAGTCTGACACTCCCTTCCGCTCCGCCCAGAGCGGGAGAAGTCATTTGAAGATTCCCATCCAAAAAAAAAGGTATAATTGCCAGAATTATAATATTATTATATTTAGAAATAAGTAACGCTAGGTTAATCCCAGGCGTTCATCATCATTTCAGCCGAAAGACGTCCACTGTTGGACATAGGCCTCCTAGTTTCGCCACATTGACATAACACGGGGGGTTTTGCCATAATCGCCACGCTTGTCAGGCGTGTTGGCGATCGCAGTGCGGTTGTCACAAAAGCACAGAGAATGCTGCTACCCATTCTCTGGCAAGTCCCTTGGTCGCCGCTTACGACACCCACGTGGAGATATGGGATAGTGCTATTCTTTACATCCGACACCATACAGAGCGTTACAGGCATCCCAGGCGTTACTTATTTCTAATTATTTAATCCTAGAGAATAGTTGACTTACGTTCTGCCTGTCTTATTGTCCTTGAAACTATCTTATCGTGTGGTGTGTATTTATTTGTCCCTGATTTTTTAAATAATAACATTATTTTAAAGTGTACCTACTAACAAGATTATGGATCATTGTGTCTGAGAATAAATGAATTGAATTGAATTGGCTTTTTCTTAAAAAAAATAGTCTAGTACTCTAGACTATTTATTTTTAATATAAAAAAAGATGATGCTTATACAGTTCATGCAATAAGTTTGTTTTTATGTATGTCAATATACAACCTAACGTCAATAAAATCAGTACCTAGCTACATAATAAAAGACGATTTACGTACTCATGCGTAAACAATATTCAATCTAAATGTTCATGCTCACATAAATTAGAATAAATTTCATAAAATTAGAATAAAATTGATTGAATTTAATGTTGTTGAATACTGTGGATTTTATTGAAAGCTTCGACTTAATGTGGATATTGACGTTTCTACAAAATATAGCACTTAACAAAAATACGACAATCGAAGTAGTAATGAAGTATCTATCTATAAGATATAAAATTTTACTCCATGGAGTGATAAATAATAAACAATACCTAGCAATAGGCTCGGGGATCTAATTAAAGTGGCTGGAAGAAACTGGATAGCCATGACACATTCATTCATTCATTCATTTCAGCCGAAAGACGTCCACTGCTGGACATAGGCCTCCCCCAAGTGACATAACATGGGGGGTTTTGCCATAATCGCCACGCTTGGCAGGCGGATTGGCGATCGCAGTACGGTTGTTACAAAAGCACAGAGAACGCTGCTGCCCATTCTCTGCTAAGTCCCATGACATGACACATAACCGCCAAAAGTGGAGAGATTTGGAAGAGACCTACACTCAGTATTGGGTGACCAAGGGTTGAAGAAGAGAGAGAGAGAGAGAGAGAGCAAAAAGCTGGTATACCCTCTTTCCAAATGGAGTAAGCATAAGCATTGATCACCACGCTCGCTCGCCCTTGCAAGACAGATTGTGATTTCAAACTAGAAGTCTGAAATCGCTGTTTAGAAGACCAGTTTTTGCCACGATGTTTTGTCCTTCACCGATGCCGATTAGGAATTGAAAAATTCACATTGGTTAATTGGTTACTGCTATGATCGATCGACAACAGCTCTATTTTTGGTCGCTCTTAGTTCAACATCATTTATTTATATGTTACACTTTCCAGTGTAACATATCACCGCCACACTCAGCAATGACACCAATGAAGCACAAGAATAACTAAACGTATTCAGCTGTTGATCTACCATCATCATTTGAACGGCCGCGGGCCGGCAGTGGCGGTGGACCACTTTCGCTCACGCAGCGTCAGGTCACATCACCTACATCGCTCGATATTATACTCCATGTGGCGCACTTTCTTTATATTTGATACTTAATCATTTTTCAAATTAAATACAATACAATTTTAAAAACCTATAATGTTTTTATCCGATTCTCACTCAATTAACTATCATTATACATATAGCTAAATAATCCCCACCTGTAACAGTATCTACAGAGGTACATCCAAAGTAAGTCTGTGTCAAAAAAATAAAGTTAAACAAAAAGCGACTTTGGAGGCAAACAAAATTCCATGCGGAGTTACAGGCCACTTTGTATTCCGGGGGAGGCAGACAACGTCACACATTCGATATCAGCTATGTCAAACGTTGTAGACAGATTGGAAATACTGGGACGGTTCATGGTATAAAGGTTTTTTGTTTGACTGTACCTGTTTTTAACCTAGGTGGATTATGTTTAGATAAGGATTGTTTTAGATAAATCTATAAGTATTAAATTGGCTTTGTCGACTATCTCAAAATCATCATCATCTGCCAGTCTAACTGGATACGGTTTAATACCAGTATTACACACATGTACATGGAGCGACTACCTATCTGACCTCCACAACCTAGTTAGTACTCGGTAATACGATACCCTTTTCTAAGACTGGTTGTCAGTCTTTCGGGCCGCTGACTGCCTGTAACGATTGTCAAAGATCAACAAATGATAGGCAGGACCAACGGGTTAACGTACTTTTCGAGGCGAGGAGGGAACTCAGTTTGTAATAGATGGTTACCCATCCACGAGCCACGCAAGCGCTGCTTAGCCTTGAAGATCGACTCGTGCGGCCGCAATTTTTCAGCCACGAGTCGAAAATCTCAAAAGTTTTTATGAAATAGTTTCAATTATGCGAACTTGAACAAAGTTGTATTGTATTTCTAATGATGAGCTCCTAGAGAAGGCTGGTGCTCTATTTCCTCAAGTTTCCCAAAGTAAAAAAACAAAATTGTACGACTCTGTCTTGACCGAAACCTAGAATGGTACAGTCGCCGAATCAATGCTTACGTACGTATTGTGTAATGTTACTTGTTATTACTTTAGAGAATCAACAGGGTAAAATGTAATACGTATTTCATCCCACACTAAATGCCTACCCATTTTCTTTCTTTTGCCATCATCGCGTGCCGAGCCATTGGGTTCTAAAACAGCTGGAACGCCAACGGCGACAAGAGCATCGTCGGATGACGTCGTTTAAGTTTAACTTACCTACCCAGAACTCATATTCGTAGTACCTTAAAGTTATGCTAGCCTTGTACTTTTGCTGGGTTATTCAATTTAATGCTTTTATTTCTTTTTCTGTTTGCAAACGCATGTTTTTCCGCGTACTACTTTCAACTGCAGTAGTAAGATTGGTAGTAGCACGGGCAAGTCACGGATTAAATGTATTATTACTGACCGCAGAAGCCGTCAAAATTAAAACTAGGTAGTCTATTATGTCTATTTTCTTAGGATCAAAGACCGAAAATGCTACTTGAGCTAAAAAATCGACCACATCGCGATGTGCCATTTTCAAAACGACCACATAGAGAATTTCGAGTTGTGACTGTTTTGATTTTCGACCACAACGCTTTCTGAGCCTTTTTCAAACAGTCACAACCTGATGAATACAGTAGTAAGGAACAAACAGATGTTGATGTGTAAGGTGAAGTCGAAATGAAAATCCAAGATGACAGGAGTGAAAATTTTCCTACTTTTCCCCCATAGTACTAATTATACACAAAGAATATTTATCTTCCAAAATAAAGTTAATCATAACGAGGTAGGTACTGATTTTATTTCATTTTAACACTTGGGGACATAAAATTAAATACGGCTTACTAAACCAAATTGTCCTTACACAATACGATATAGGTACAGCTAAATCATTCCCCCAAATAATAATAAGTCTAAACCGGAACACACACAGAAAAACTTTCCCAATTATTCATACCTCGATAAGGCTGCAATATCCGCGGAGCTAACGCTTAAGATCCACGGGGGACTGACATTTAAACTTGCCAAATTCCTTCCCCCAAGCCCAACAAGGTCCAACGTTACTCGCCTTATCTACAGCGTTGTACATTTACAAAGGTTTTACATATAAATTGCTTCCATAGAAAGCACGGGAGAAAAACTGTGATAGCTCGCATGGGAGAGCCCTTTGTGTCGGCCTGTTCAGGACCGCAGGCCATGCGATTTGCGACGCTACTTGATTCAAGCGCCACGTGCGTTTCGCTTGTTTCTTTCACATGAGAACCGTCGCATCACAGTGGCACGTATGCTCTAAGCAACGTCTTATGCTGGCTGTACATTCTCAAACGAGCTCTCGTTTGGCTCTCCCGATACGTCTGTTTTTTTCACAGTACCAGTCGCAGTCGCAATACACATGTCGTGTAAGCGTGAAGCTATAAGCTTCACGCCTAACCGGCCTGATTTCGGCCTAGCGGTGAAGGCTAGACAAAGACGCTGAGCGGCCAAGATATTTATCGCGCTTTCGGTTATTTTATTGGAAGTTAGTTTTGGGATTTTCGTGGGGTTCGCTCGTTATGCTAAATTGGGGCTGTTGAGTTAATTAAACTCGTTAATTTTAGATTGTAGTCCACCAAGTAAGAACAGGGACAATTTGGAGTTTGAAAGCTAATCTAAAACTGTTACCGCTTATACATAACACCATTATACATGTACATATTCAAAAACGCAATCCTTAAGCACTTGCCACGATGCTATCATACTCCTTTTGCTTGATTGACATTAATTATCGTCACGGAGTAATAATCACGGAAGCACGGGTAGTAAAAATAAAAAAAAGAAATATAACTAGACCCGTTATTTCACCACTACAATAGTAAAGTTAGGTACCATTGAAACTGGCGCGTAAATCTAATCAAAGGACTTCTTACCCTCTTTTTTAATAGAACACGGCAAAGGAATTTCAAATAACACAGGCCACCTTTATAACGTCTTTAGTCGCCTAAAAATTAGTCCAACGAACATTAAAATAAGGAATATTTTTTATCAGAATTCGCTTGAGTGATTTCTTTAGAACTCACGCTCGAAGAGAGTCAGTCAAAAACCGTTGGTTAGCGTCAAAGACCGCTTTATTTTGGTCACGTAGGCTTCGTTAATGAAAATAATAAATTCGTCATAGAATTAGGACGGGGCAATGTGCCTTTTTGTTAAGAAAGTGAGTGATAGTAGATAAATTATTACCCGTTGTATGGTTTTCTCTACTTCATCATCATCATAGTCTACTGTTCCCAATGCTGGGACGCTGATGTCGAAGTGCATTGGATATGCAGGTTTATAGTGGTGCAGGTAAGGTCTTGAATTGAATGGTTAATGGTACCTTGCAATAATAGAGTTGTCAAAACTTTTCCTCCATTTAAATATATTATTTCAATTCATCATCATCATCAGCCAATAATGTTCCCTCTACTGGGACACAGGTCTCCTCTCTATGAGAGGGAAAGTGGGCTGTAATCCATCACCCCGGCCCAGTGCGGGTTGGTAGATGTCCCACGTCTTCGAATTTTTAGTTCTAGGACATGCTGGTTTACTCCCGATATTTTCCTTCGCCGTTTTTGAGAGCAACGGTGATGAAATAAGTTACACAAAGTTATGCGCATGCATGGGTTCGAACCCACGGCTTACTGCTAGTAAGTCGAGGCTGCCACCACTGGGCCACCACTGTTCTGTACTTATATTTGAGGTAAAAAGAAAAGTTTATGTTGAACTTTGTTTCCACTAAAGGTGCTTTGCGGAAGGCGTCCGCAACTGCAAACCGCAGTCCACACGCTGCACTTTCGCAATCGACACAAATGGTGTCTTTATAACTATGAAAACGGTATTTCGTTCTGGTTATTGTTTTATATGAAAACGGTAACAGGTAGCAAGGTCACCATCTACTGTAGTGGTAACGCCGACCAATCATAATGGCAAACCGCAACGACACACCTGCATTCGATGACACTCTGAAAATGGCGACAAAAAACAATATCACCATCTACCGAACCATATAACGACCACAGAAACCTGCCAGTGTTGGGTAACTTTGACGCTGTGGTTTACCGTTGCGGCCGACTGCGATCCTACATTCATCTGAACGCGAGACGTGAATCGTGTAAATGTTGGAGTTCAATAAGATGTGCGTGTAAGCAATTTATACTTACAATCTCAGACACAATGCTTTAAAATGCAGTAAATATCCGCCTCTTTATGCGAATGTCACAAAATAATCAATGAAATGCGTCGCGTTATTGTGTTCAGGATCGTCTCCTGCTTTCTTAAAGTCTCCTTTTAAGGAAGATATTTTCGTCCTAATGTTAATGAAACGCATTCCTGCAAATAAAGACAAAAGCCGCTGGATCGGTCTTCAAATACAGCATCATCAAAAATTCTAGTACAGATCGCGCTGTTACAAAAAAAGAAGACCCAGCACCAGCAGTGTCAGGCTTACTGCTTAACTGGTATCTGGGGTATGTGTGATACGAGAAGGATGTTAAGGAACGTCAGCGGGTGAATTACTGAGTTTTTGTGACATGTCATCACTCCATACCAGGGCTGTAGGTACCTCAGCCATGATCTAAATTAAGCGGTAACCTTGTACTTTAATTTTGCTTTTGATAACGATACGTACTTATTTGTTCATTTTATTTATTTTTACTATTTATGGACACACAGTAGACAACTCAAGAAAAAAACAAAAAGTACAAAGGTACTGCTTATTTAATATGAAATTTCTGCCAGCAGATCTGCGAAAGGAGAAAGGAAAAAGAAACGTAAACGATAGTGTGTGAGAGAAGGAAGAGAAAAATGTGTTATTGTGCCTTACCTAACCTATACTATTACCTAAATATAAATACACATATAACTGAATATAAATATAAAATGCTTAGATATTTAAACAAATAAAATATATTATAAATCACAATTGAAAGGAAAGGTAATGCTCTTTCACTCTGTTTTTGAACAGTGAAATGGTCTTCAAATCAGGAATGCTAGGCCGAACTGAGTTCCACAACCTTACAGCATGGACAGAAAAGGAATAGGAGTAATAGCTGGACTACGTCATTTATCGATCTTTGACAGTCGTTCCAAGTAGTCAGAATCCAAAAGTCTGATATCCAGTCTTACCAAAGCGTTTCGTGTTTCAAAGTTCAGATAAACAGTCCATGTAAAGTACTGGTATTCATTTCATATGACTCTGACTGGAAGCTGACTCCAACTCAGGAAAAATTCTACACAGAATGCTGTAGTCTTCCACATAATTATAAAACAATTAACATAACCATTTTCACGCAACAAATTAAATTAACTATGAAGGTGGAATGTAAAGAAAATTACACGTTCCTTTTAAGGAGTTTTCGGTTAATCATTATGAGCCTCTGTATAACGATCCCATCGAGGTATGTGCTACAAAGAAACTTTTTGCTGTAGTGGCGAGAGTATCTCTTCCAATTAAGATAATAATGTGTATAATATGGGTACAGCTTTTTGAAGACCCACTGGCGAACGGTCTACGGAGAGACTAACGCTGCGCTGTAGCGAGATAGTGCATTCTTACCTAACCCAGTCGTTCCACCTGCTCCAGTCTCCCACCTGGACATGAGTTGCCGTGGTTGACCTGGAAGTCTTTCAATAGACTTCGGACCCAGGTTGGTTGCAGCAAGGAAAACCTGCTCAGGTGGAGTTTTATTAATGCCTCTGCCCTGTAGAGTAAATATGGTGCTGTTCATAAACGATGCGGCACTTAATATCGTGTCCTGCGTATCCTGCTATTTGTTCATTACAGGAATTATTTTATCAGCTTTGCCTTTTTAACAGGAAAAGAAAAGATCATGGATAGAGGCAAGACCTAAAACCAAAAATTCGGAAGCATATGAAATCCACCAACCTACACTGGTCCCTAGTGGTGGTTAACGACACGAGAGAAAGAGAAAGTGAAAAAGACTATGCTGAAGGAAGTAGTGGAAACGTTATAGGTTGATGATAAGTGCTTGATGCTCTGGTGAACAGTTTTTTTCAGGTTGACTGCATCATTTTACAAGTGGTCGCTGATGTGACTTCTCAACGTGGAGTCCTAGATTAATTTTCGAAATTAGGCAAAGTGATATTGAGTTTTATTATAAATTTTTCAGTATTAATGTGGAACTATGGAAATTTTATCTTCTCAGAACTCTGAAGTCCGGATAAAAGTTTTCAGCTGATAAAGTGATTATTAACCCATTTCGCTATAAATATTACCCTTACAGAAAGCTCTGTTTTTCCTGGAGTAACATTGAAAATTCACAGACTGAGTTAAAATATTACATTATAGAGAGAAATATAAATCCCTGCTAATTAACTTACAAAAGTCCAGGAATTAAAATAGGTCATCCGTGTATTTGGTAGAATGAATAGTAATATGTTTGCGTCACAAAATTCTACGAAAGTTATGATTATTAGACTACCTTATTATATTTTAGACTCAATGTCGTAATTTTCGGTGATTACTAGTTTTAAAATTCCAGAATATTTATTTTTGTAATTTGAAATGTCATAGTAAGTTTATGACAATCACTAAGAATACAGAAAATAATCTAATTTCCACCTACATGAATGTATTTAGAAGAAGAAGAAGAAGAGAAATAAAATACATTTATTTGGCACATGCCACAAGTGCACACAATTTAATATAACTTTTCAACTGGACCTGGACCTAATTATCTAGTGCTATGTACTTGTGCGTATTTGTACTTTAATTTTCTTGATATTTTAAATAGTTAATATATTAGTTGTAATTTAGTATGTATGTACATTACGTAAATTTAAGTTACGGAAGAGTGGAGTGTCCTTATACAGGCATCTACTTGCTTAAAAGGACATTTCTATCACTAGCTATGTAGTACAAACCTGTTAAAGAAAATAAACTATTTGTTGTATTTGTATTTGTATTGTTTGTATTGTTACCTACATTTTCCAACAACAACACCATAATCATCACGACTGTATTGCTCGGGTCGCATATACCCATGTATCACCAGTTAACGCATAAGCATAATCAGCCTATAATATTCCCACTGCTGGGACACAGGTCCTCAATGAAAGGGAGTGGGCTATAATCCACCACGTGGGCCCAGTGCTGGTTCGTAAACGTCATAAATGTGGTCTTTAAATTTTTGGTTCTATAACGGTTTACACGTGAATAAATACTTAACCCAAACAAGATCATCATCTGCCTAGCCTCTTCCCAAACTATCTTGGGGTCGGCTTCCAGTCTAACCGGATGCAGCTGAGTACCAGTATTTTACATGAAGCGACTGCCTATCTGACCTCCACAACCCAGTAACTGGGTAATACGATACCCCTTGGTAAGACTGGATGTCAGACTTTTAGCTTCTGACTACTCGTAACGAGTGTCAAAGATCTACAAATGACAGCCGGGACCAACGGCTTAACGTGCTTTCCGAGGCACGGAGGAAACTCGATAGGTAATTATGGTCACCCATCCACAGACCAACCTCGGCAAGTACGGCGTAACCTTAAAGATCGACCTGGGCAGCTGGTATTATTTAGCCACGAGTTCCTTAACCCAAACAAGATAGAAAGAAAAATATTTAACATACAAAAAAGCACGAAAAAAAATTAAATTAAAAATTTAAAAACCCCTGACCCCAAAAAACCTCTAAAAAGCCAAAAATAAATTAATCCAAGCGTCGTAGCGTCGGGGGTCCGCTTCGTTCTGTGCTTGTACTAAGCGGTCTTCTTAGCGGGCCCATAAATTTTGAATTTAATTTTTTTTCGTGCTTTTTAAAATAACATTATTTTTTCTTAGCCTTGACTGTCCCACTGCTGGCCATAGGCCTCCCCCCTTTCATTTCAATTTTCTCAGTGTTGCGTCTCTTCTTGCTAATTAACGAAACCAAGGAAAGATATAAATTTAAAAAAAAAGTATACACCCCCCCCCCCCACTCAGCAATGCCCATGGTGACAAGCGACAACATTTCAAATCGACTACCTGTGAAAGTTTTTTATATCCCTTCATCAACTAGAAAAGAGGTGATTATCTTCAAACGGCTGAGCAGATTTTCTCGAAAAGCTCTCGATTAAAATACCTTTCAAACGACACCAGTTTTGTCAAAATCGGTTCATCCTTTTAGGAGCTATGATGCCACAGACAGACACACAGATACACAAATACACAGATACACAGATACGCAGATACACAGATACACACGTCAAACTTATAACACCCCTCTTTTTTGGTCGGGGGTTAAAAATATTACTAATGAATCAAGGTTTCCATAACGAAATCTTCCTATATTTTTAAACCATTCATGTTTCCTAAAATACTCTAAAATCCTATCGGATCTAGTCACCCATAACATCCATTGTCGTCGTGGTCAAAGGATGTCAGCGCTTTGTTCCCACAAACCAACAATAAAGCACCCACGGGGCCCTCGCGTCACCGAACATTATTCTCTTTTTGTCCACACATAGTTCTATGTCAACCACTGGGTTGTTTGTGATGCACTGTGGTTGGTGTATAGGGGTGGCAGAATTAAGAGTTTGAGTTTATTGAAGAACTAAAAGGGTATCCCCTGGATTGTCGATGATTGATTTTATATTTATTCGTTTTAAATTAAATTAATCGTATTTGTCATGAGACATCAAAAAAATTACACATTCGACATCAAACGTTTGAACTGTTTCGTTGACAAATGACAAGATAATTATTGTTTCGCTTATACTTAATAAAAAAAATTATTTATCGTTTTATGTGGAATGTGCGACCTTGTTCTTCTCAGTAGATATTTAAACACTATTTCGCCCGATCTAAGTACGTTTTGTTTAAAAAAAAAAAAAAAAAGATTTAAATCGCTAGATGAACCCTCGCTGGGTCCCTGAGTCAACTAGCGATTTAAATCTTTGGTCACTTAAGTATTAGTTACAGAGCCGAAATTTCACAAAGCAGAACTTTTTTCTACTTTAACTTGACGTGAGTATTAATCGTCAGGAGAATACAAGGTGGCCCCTTTACGAAGCCGTCGACCAAGCATTCTGTACAGATCAAACTAGGTAATTCTACGCAAAAATTATTGCAGGGGTACGACTTTTTGTTTTGGGGTGTAATGTCACGGTTTAAGGTAGTAAGACTGAATATCACACACTCAAAACATTGTGCTGACGGGTATTTTTTTACACTTATGAAACAGTTGGTTCTTCGACCTCCAATATCTCCGTAAATAGAAGGTGCCCAGGTATTCCAAATTACGAGGAAAGCAAGTACCTTTCGGCTTCGTTCGATTCTTTATGGACATACTCAACACATAAATGAATCTGCATAGACATAATGATGCCGCTTTCCTTTGCTAAGGTGTTTTATTTTTCTGTAAGGACGGTGATGTAGTGTGTTATGTTTAGTACTTAAATTAGTAGAGCAGACACATGTCAGAACAGTCGTTCAATATACGTCGTACTGAAAGAACGCCTTTTATTTCCATACCACCTCGTTCCTCTACATAGTATAGTGTAAGTTTGTACATTGAAATGGTTTTATGTAGAACATTTTCTATAACTATAACTACTTCCAAGAACTACAAAGAAGAAAAGTTAGGACAAGGCCTGCGGCCTCTGCAACTTTGTTTACAATTTATTTTAGTCTTCATCTTTTTTACCGTCAAATGAATAAATTCTTATTACTGCTTGAGGGCCTACCTACTTCTCATTGCAAGTTTTAAAGTTTTTTAATGACTGATTTCTTGTTTGTATTTGAATATAAATTTTTGGGTTAAGCACGTTGAGCCGTTAATCATTTTTAATCTTTTGCAATCATTACGAGTAGTTAGAAGTTCGAAAGTCTGACTTTCAGCTGGGTAGTGGTAGTCGGATAGGAATTAATCATCACATGTCTTCGAATTTTTAGTTCTAAGATATGCAGGTTTCCTCACGATGTTTTCCATCACCGTTTTGAGAGCAGTGGTGATGAAATAAATTACAAAAAGTTATGCGCCTGCCTAGGTTCGAACCTACGCGTTACTGCTCGTAAGTCGGGGCTGCTGCCACTGGGCCACCGCTGCTCTATCTATCCGCTGGATAGGTACTTGCTCCATGTAAACTACTTCTACTGGTATTCAGTTGCATCCAGTTAAATTGGACGCCCACCCCAACTCATAATCATAGATCGGAGTAGGTAGATTGAATTTTGGTACTTGTATCATAAATACATATAGGAAGAATAACATGGATAAGCCATTTTTCCGGAAAGTAATTCCGGTATTTCCGGATTCAATTAAAAATTGTTAATGTTGTTAGTGATATTATTACTACTCAATTCAAGAATTTAAAGGAAAGTATCAAAACTAAATTAATTTATTATTTAACTGTTGAATAATAAAAACAATCGATTTCCAATCGAAGCAATAATATTTATTTTTTATTTTTAGCGTTTTATCGCCACAAATTCTTATAAATTGTTGCACTTAAAATTTCAATCAAATCAACCAATTCCGGAGGAATGTCCATATATAAACGTTTCGGATCAATGACCCCAATTTAATGTACCTACTCCGATCTATGCTCATAAGGAACAATGTAAGGCAGACGATGATGACGTTTTTGCACAAAGATTTTTTACATAAAAATCTTTGTCGTTTTTGCAGCTTGCATGGTAAATTTCCTCCAAGATATGTATTCCCAAACCAAATTCACAACGATACAATCTTAACATAGCCACAGAAAGACAGCGACATTGTCTCTCAAGTAAAACACGTACATTTTCACACCATCGCAATGCTACACAATGTAACATTATGAAATTGACGCTTTAAAGGTAATTGTGCTCTGCATTGCAGGAAATAATACGGAACAATGTCGCCCGTTCCTCTTTGAGACATTTCTTACAAATTGCCGTTAAGGAATTTTAACTCATTCCTTTTAGCTTTTGTGTTTTTTTTTCATTGAAGTGCAAATTGCGTGAATTTTTTGGGCATGGATTTTTGTATTGAAGTGTTAATTAACAAGTTAATTAACAAGACTTTATGGTATTACTAATGGGTACCCATAGAATGATTTGAACCTAAAAGATATTTTTTTTTTTTTTTTTTGAAAAGACATGTACAATATAACAGAAAATCCAAGTAATTGTACAGTGAAAACAAACATATTTAGAATAAACTATGATGAACATTTTAAATAAAGTACAAATTACAACAAAAATAAAGTCATCTTTCATGCATCCTCCTATTTATGAATTAATATTAATTGTACAGTAAAAAGAAACATATTTAGAATAAAGTATGATATATACAATAGAATAAACATAATAAAAAAGTACTTAAAATTACAACAACAAAAAAGTCATCTTTCATGCATCCTCCCACAGAACAAATGTTAAGATGATGTTTTTCAGTCATTCAATAATAGTTTGGTGCAAATTAAAATACCCACCAAATACTCTGAGACTGAAAGTCTTTCCCCAGCCACCAACCTACACTGGATTGATAATGACCCTTTAACAGTAAGAAGGCTTGAGCCTTAGCAGCCGATAAAAAAGAAGCTGATTATGATTATAACCATCCAAATACATATACATAAAGATAGGTATTCCAATAACACCAACAAAAAATGCAGAACACAGAGCAGTGAAAACAAAAATTGCTGAATGCGATTCTATGGAACAGCGTAGAAATTCAATAAAACGAAGGCTTTACAAAACATTTCAAAAACATTTACCAAAACAAAAATAATGTTTTTATTTTTTGTAAAAAAAGAAGAACAATGTGACTGGCCTCTAACAAACGCGTTTTCAATCTATGTGATAGTGGCGCGGCATCCGAGGTGTGGCTGACATGTGACCGCAGCATGTAGTTGAGTGCGGGGGAAACGAATTTACTAGCTGTGGACACGACAAATACGTAACGAGAAGACACTAAGAAAAAATTAGTTTTTTTTATGAATTGAGAAGTAAACGTACACTTCAGACATCCACCAACCCACGCTGGGTTAGTGACGACCCAATCGCTTCTACAGAGAGGAGGTTTGAGCCAAGAATAATATTAAAGCTTCTAATTATTTTAACAAATACACCAAAACTAGTATCACACAACGGTGCACTATTAACTAACGGCACAAAAACAAAATTTTGTTAAGAGGCGGAACAGTAGAAATATTGTTGCACAGGCTCTAAAAACATTTCAAAACTTTAAAAATATCGTGTTTTATGAACAAAAAAATAAACCGTAACCAAAAGCGTTCAATTTAAGTGATAGTCGCGCGTGTCGACGTTTGGGTGACGTAGGACCGCATTATATTATATTATTGAGTACGGGTGAATACAGCGCGGTGGTGGTCGGATTGTTCAGACGGCACGGATTTTTGGTGTTGAAGAGCATTGAGTATACAGCTTTATTGTGGCGCAGGTAAGGTCTGAAATTGAATGGTTAATGGTACCTTGCAATAGAGTTGTCAACACTGTTCATCTATTTAAATATATGATTTTTATCATGTGAACGATATTTAAAGATTTTTTAAGAAAAAGAAAGGCAGAAAGATATGCGAAAAATAACTCGCTTATAAAGTACGTAGCCCAATAATTTGGTTCGCAACATAGAGGATACCTGCAAAGAAACGAGTTGGCATAGTTAAAATTCACAGCAAAATCTATAAAAATACTAAATGACTGCGCTAAACAAGAGATATTACTTATGTCACAATATTATGGAAATTTAGCTCATTTGATCACAAAGTAGACTATTCCAATGAAGCCACCATCAATTAGATTGTTAGGAAAGACGAATTTTATTCATATTTTTTAAACATAATTTTACATTGTCATACCTACGGCCTATAGTAGAATCAACGTTCATTCACCAAAAATGCGAATAAATTAAAATATTGAAACAAATGAACGGAAGCCAATCGGCGTTCCCGCGGTTATCCCGGTAAACGCAGGAGGCGAGCATGCAACCGCGGGTTCCGCAGCAAATTAACATAAAAATCACACGGTAAATGTTGAGTTAAATGGAAGAATGGAAGCCTACTCTAGTGGAAATGATGTCGAGTTTTTCGTGTGTTAAATGTACGCATGTTGGATATGATTTTTCTGTTCCGTGAAGGAAATTTAACGCTTTTGTTAAACTTTGCAGTTATAACGATCATGTGAGCAATAACCATTTCAGAGAAAATAATTATACAAAACGATCGAGTGACAAATCTATATATACAGGGTTATTTGAAAAACACCAACAACCTCTTAAGAGGTCATTCTACTCATCATTATGATCAACATTTACTATGAGAACAAACCCGAAAGCGTGAAAAAAAATCTGCTGTTCCGTACTTTATGTTCAGTGAACTCGTCAAAATGTAGGCAACAGCAGATTTTTTTTTCACGCTTTCGGGTTTGGGCTCATAGTAAAAGTTGTTCATAATGATGAGCACAACGACCTCTTTAGAGGTTGTTGGTGTTTTATCAATAATCCTGTATAAAACTCAAAGTCCTGACTGACTGCCTGATATATCAACGCACAGTCTAAACCGCTGGTCCTAGAGACCTGAAATTTTGAGGGTGTGTTTTTTGTGAAAAGCAAGTATCCACTAAGAAAGGGTTTTTTAAAATTCCACCCCTAAAGGGGTAAAACAAGGGATGAACGATTGTATGGAAGACGTTTATCTTTAAAGTAACAAGCATGAAAATTTATATACTAGCTTCTGGTTAGAAGTAAATAAATACGTATACTATATAATACGTTTGACATCTGCTAGTATTGTTGATTTAATCTTATCTAGTTTAGCATCTAGAAGCAAGCAATGATGTCATTCACTGTTAAGTGCTCATTTTCCTTAATATTCTCCTTTATATTTGTACAGCCGTTTCCAGACTGAATATAATCATTTATAGTATTAGTTATAGTGTTACCAATAATTTCATCTACAGAGATATCATCCTCAGGACTATGTATGTCATATTCTCCCAAACTCAGATTTACAGTTGGTTTTTGGCGCAGTGTAATGTTTGCATCAATTTTCTCAATTTGAGTGCTTTTATATGCGTATTTTTGAGAATCTACCCCTAAGAGGGTTAGATCACGGTTGAAAGTTTATATTCGGAATCCGTCATTTTTAAAGTAAGAAGATAGAAATTAAATATTGAAGATTCTTAGCAAAAAAAAAAAAACATGATAAATAATATATTTTGTCGTTTTTGGAAATTCAACCCCTAACGGGAGAAAGGGGGTGGTATTACAAAAATGGTCTGATCTGCTTGAAATTTACTATTTGTGGTTCTTGATTGAATTGATAAACACGTATTTCATCCATTTTAGAAATTCCACCCCTCAGACGACAAAAGGGGTGGTAATTTTTTATTTTTGTTTAGAACTTTTAGCACGTCTGTATGGACAAATACGCTACAAAAAATGACTCACGTGGACGAAGCCGCGGGCAGAAGCTAGTAGAATTTATGAAACTCTCTCTCGCGTGCAGTGTAAAGGTAACGTAAATTCGTTGATTTTTTTATCGCAAATACAATTTTCATAGCATTCTAGTTAAATTGTTTGCAGCAAACATAATCAGCATCATTGAAACATATGAATAAATTCCTAAAATGTGAATATACTCGTATTTATGTGAAACGAGTACTTTTAATTTAAATTCGACGTATTTACGTAATGACTACATTTACACGTGTTGTGCTCGTGCTAGGACCTCAGAGTTTCGGCAAGCGTCGATGAAACAGTGTACGTTTATGTTCCGTCGACTATCTTTTTATTATTTTTCGATTTCGATTTTCAATATGAGTGAGCGAGACAGTAATTTCGAATATTAATAAAAAATCTAATCTATCGTATCATGCTGGATCTGCGAGCCCACTTCACTCAGTATCAACAGTTTTTGTCCTCAAGTTCCCTGAAAGCACATTCATAGTTTTAAATCTTTAATACTAAGTAAACCAGATACTGAACTGAACTGATACAACGTTATTAAGTTTTTTAAGTCTCATTTTATGGTAATTTGTGATCCACCACTATCAGTCCCTCTAGTTTCATAAGCCAGCCAACATTTAAATGCCTTGCATTAAAACTATCTTCTCAATCTGCCCACAGGGTACACAGTTAAGCGCTGTAGCACACAGTTAGCGACAACAAAAACACCACGAAACCACATTAACATAGAAAGAGTGATTTTATAAACCGCGTGCGTGTTTTCTCAGAGAACATGAGGGAAATATAGGGCTGTCACATGCTGTTGTATATTAGCAGAGGGAGCAATGTTGGGACTGCAGACGCATTTTAAATATTTGAGGAAGACATGAAGGAAATGTAATATAATGATCTTATAATAAAGATAAAATAAAATGGGTTTTTCTTTTAGTTTTTCTCACGGAATCTGTGCCCGGTTGATGGTAATAGGCTCGCCCCCTATTACTTGGGACTTAGATTAATAACTCTGCTTAACCCTTCGAGGATTTCAGGCGTGATGTTATGTTATCTATGTAATAAAAAAGGAAGAAAGACCAGTAGTTGCTCAGTGGAAACAGCATTGACTTGCACCTACGTAACCAAGCAGGCATATTACTCTTGTGATTTTGCTCTAAAAACGATGAAAGAAAATATCGAGAGGAATTCGGCATGTCCTACAACCGATTCGAAGAATGACCTCACCAAACTGCACTGGGCTCTCGTTAAACACCTATTTATGAATAATAAAATATATAGCTTATAGCCTTCCTCGAAAAATGGGCTATCTAACACTGAAAAAATTTTTCAAATCGGACCAGTCGTTTCGGAGCCTATTCAATGCAAACAAACAAACAAACAATCAAATCTTTCCTCTTTATAATATTAGTTTAGATTTGTCTATGTTACCACTGTACAGTCATTAACACACTTTTCACTACAGGCCCATTGTTTAACTGAGAAGGTAAGAAGGGGTAGTTCTGCGGTGCGGGACGGGGGCTGTCAGCGAGCTGTTGATAGAATTCTCGCGTGCATGAACACGTGACGTCACCACTTGTCTTCCGAACCGTGCTGCTACACATTAATCATCTTATTGTTCCGTCTGCTGGGACACACAGGCCTCCTCTCTATGAGAGGGAGTGGGCTATAATCCACCGCGCGGGACCAGTGTACACCACTTTGCCACCGCTGCTCTTCACCATCACGCATTCACCATCATAGTAAAACAGTGGTTTTGTAGTGGAATGTTTAAAGAAAATCCACGCTTTCCGCAGTTTTCTCTCGCGTCATCCCTAAAAGCCATATAGGTGACAATGATATCTGTGTGTGTAAACCGTCTATTTTTACGCGTTCCTCCGTAATATTACGTAAGCGTGTCTTTATGGAAAACTAGCTCTGTGACCCTTTTCCTACCGTTTCTGTCGTCAAATAGGACTCATACCATTCCCTTGATGTACCCGGATTTTGGGAACTGTTTTTCTTCCAATCTTTGTCTGGCAAATAAGGCTGATAGTTCGTATTTGATTGATAGACTGATATATTGTTTGGCTATGCGTTTTATGTTAGATATAGTGGGTGAATCAGGAAAATTATGGTTATATATTGGATGGTTATTGTTTTGTTTTGTATGGGTTATCTCAGACGGAGTATGTATAATCTTGAACATCACGAATTGGTGTAGGGCTGTTGGTGAACAAACGATATATTTTGATTGTAATTCTTTGTTAACATTATAAAAGCCAAGTTTTATAGTGCTGTCAAGGCTCTTGATCCATGCAACTAAATACAATTGAAGTGTATGTTTGTAAATATCAAAATAACAACTTTTGGTCAATGTACATATATGAAAGTGAAACTTATAACAAAAACCTTTTTTTTTGTTGGTATGTTCCGGCTAACTCCGAAAGTGGATCGATTTTGATGGAACTAAAAAAATAATGGAGTTCAATAAAATAATATAGACCAATTCTAATAAACAGCCTGAAGAGGTACCTGACACGTGCCCCTAATTCAAATCAATAGGGACCTGAATGCACATGTCAGGTTTTCGAGTTAATAGTAACTAAACCACAATTGTGGTAGACAAAAGTCCACCAAAGCCTAAACACAATAAACTAAAACAATTCACCTAAAATTTTAGTCACTAACAGCAATTACAATTACGGTCCAATTTACAGTCACATTTTAATTAGTACCAAAGCACAGAAGTACTTATATTTCATTCACTTGGTTTATTCCGACACCCGACCGTTTTCAAATAAGCAAGTTGAGTATAAGTCAAACGATTTAGAAAGTAAATTGAGCTCCTAGACCCCCGAAGGGAATGTACGACTTCCAATTTTGTTGGATAATCACGGGTGTGTGAGCCTGTCAGGGTGGATGTTTCGCAAGCTTTTATTGTTTCTTTTCCTGTTTATGATTTGGAATGTTCTTGGTTTTCGTAACCAGATGCATTTGTAACGATATAGTATAGGAATCAGCCTAATTGTAATAGACCGCTTTGTAAAAAAAACAGGTTGAGTTTATTTGGCATGTTTGCCATCTATGTATGGCATCCATGCTATCCATGTATGTAGTAGTAGCCTACTCATGATATTCGAGTTCCGGTGAGATATTGGTTACTGCAAGTTCCAAGCCTACTAAGCTCTTGGTATTAAGATTTAAGCTTATATAGAAACCCTAGACTAGAAACTACGAACCAAAACTTGGCACAGTTCAAGAAAATCTCTATAGCTACTCTCCCATCCTACCAGTAAAAATAAATAACAATTTCACGAAAGCGACGTCCATCGTTCCAACTCAAAATAACATTATATTACGTCCGCGAAAACTTAACTAAAATATACATCAACGACCTCTTTTATCTGTTTGTCAAAAAATGAGCAACATTCGTTAAAAACACTCTTTAGAATCCGTAATGACGTATTCCAACTACACTGTGGAGTGTCATGGAAGTCGGTGTAGTGTATTTGAAACTGTTTATAACCACGCCCTTAGGCCCCTCGTTACCCCACTGTGCATTGAAATAGAGTTGTCGAGTATTTTGAACAAAAAAGACTTTTGAAACGACGCCGTAAATATCAACAGATACCGCACAGTGGTTTAGGAAAATTCGCCGGGACAAAATGCGACACGGAAGGGAGTTTCGAAAAATGTTGGTAGATAAATTAAAATTTTCGTGCGCTTTTCCTGTGGTGCGTAGTTGTTTTGTTTTTTAATGAAGTCGCTTATGTGATAGGGTACAGTAAGATAAAACTACGTTATATGACTTGCGTTTTTTTGCGATATATTTTTAAAGAACGCTCGAAATTTTTGTTAAAATTATTTGTGGTTAGAAAAAGATGTCAAAGAACATAAATATTTTAATTATTACTGTTTGTTTATAGCAGCTGTTTCTCTGCAGAAAGTTCTAAATTGGTTTCTGTGGCAGTTCCGCTAACTCAGAAAGGGAATCCAGTGGCACAACATTATTATACATGCGTAACAACTATCTAACAATGGAAGTTATGCAAGTTACTCCTGCTACACACTTCCTAGCAACAGGAACCAAATCTAATTTCGTAGCTAACTTTACTATAATCTCATGTGTATTTAAATCCAAACAAGAGTCAACAAAAGATATATACCTACATACATAGTTTCCCAACAGCCCTTAGAATAATATAGAACCATTAAGAAAACGTTGTTCTTGCTTACTGCACCCATTAGGCGTATAAAACTATCGTTAATCCCGCCCTTGACCAAAACAAAACCAATTATGCTTTCAATAAATCTCCGAACGTGTCCAATGGTCAACCCACGTAGTTCAGCTTATACTGTTACAATTTGCTCTTTCTAAAATTGCACCTTAAGCACTAAACCAGAAGATTGAAAATATGTTATCGTTAAAAATATAAATTATATTTTTATTGTTCTCCCAATTTTGACTGCAAAAAATATGTTGCGTAAACACTGGGCGCTGGAATTTCGTTATAATGGAATCTTTGAGTTTTTTTATAATTCTTCAGCGTTTTTTTTCTGATAAGGTCGGCGTTCTTTTGACGCTTTAAAATATTTATTCCAGTTGCTGGGGGGATTTTGATGAAATGAAAAATGATAAACATTTCCTGTCTCTGGCATCCAATGTTGATTGGTGATGTTTTAAATTAAAATTTGGGTATTGCGAATGTCATGTCTTCGCCACAATGAGAGACTGATGTAGCAATATATTTTTAATGACTTTTGGACATACTGCCTGGTCGTTAACAGACACAATTTCATTTGCATCTGTCGGAGGATGATTACTATAAATATATCTACGTTCATGGTACAGTTTGGCTTCTAGATACTTGTATTTAATGTATACCTTATATTTTAAATGTGAAAGTAACTTTGTTTGTTTGTTGTTCACGACTAAACGGCTTATCGGATCGTCATGAAAATTGGCAGAGAGTTAGATTACATCCTGGGGAAGGACATAGGCTATCTTTTTTTCTCAAACTTACATATCTATATTTCCACGCGGACAAAGTCGCGGCCAACAGCTAGTAATATTATAATATTATATATCAGGATGGATGCATTTTTGTTACTCAATCACGCGAAAACTATGAAACGGATTTGTATGAAATTTGGCACAATAGTAGTTTATAACCTGGATAAACATATAGGATCACTGAGCCTCTTTTTGACGGCGTTTTATAGGTGCCCATATAGGCCTACGTGTTTTTTCTTTTTATTCCTAAGAGAGAGACGAGCCAGAGGCAAAAGAAGAGAAGTTGAAGTCGAAGTCGTTTCGAGTAGTCAGAAGCCAAAACTCTGACATCCAGCCTTAGGTACTAACAGGTATCGTATTTCCCAGTTACTGGGTTCTGAAGGTCAGATAGGCAGTCGCTTCATGTAAAATACTGGTACTCAGTTAGACCCAGTTAGACTGGAAGCCGACCCCAAGATAGTTTGGGAAAGGGCTAGGCAGATGATAGTAACTTATAAGCTGGATAGACACATAGGATACTATTTATCCCGGTAGTACAATCCCATGGAACATCTACCAAACTCCGGACGTGCGAAACCGAGGGCATAGGATAGTCCTTTTATAATCGTTTTCATTGTTGTCATCAAACTTTCTTCCGAAAAACCAATATCTCAATTGTTTATTTCCTCTTCAAAAACAATCTTCATCAGATCAAAGCAACCACAAAAACAGATTTTGGGGCACCGTGTATTTGTTCCAAGATTAGGGGACATGAGATAGAGCGGGGGGGAGGGGGGGGGGGCAAAACAAAGAGTTGCTTATCTTCCCCAGTGAGTTGTAACCGTCAACTAATGGAAATTGATTGTCTGGGCTCGGCAGCTAATAGTTACTATTTTGTTACTGGCCAGTAGGAAGAGAATTCGGTAGTTTGAATTTGGAATTATTTTTAAAATTGGATTTTGGGTTCTATTTTGATTAACATGGTTGTTTAATTTTGATTGGTTAAAATTTTGACATTTAAATATTAGGGAAAATTGTTTCCAACAAACAAAATGTTATATTCGATAATTAAGGTTTTTATGGTACTTTTCTAAGTACAAACACGAATGATACAGAACACGCACACACATGTATAGGGTTCGAAGAGCAGGGTGTAAACTCATTCTTCCTCCATAAAAAAGGGAGGCTCTTCCGATCACTGGTGGAATACTGCCCGACAGTTGTTGTGGGGCTGGGGTTGCTTTCTATGTAGGAATCGAACGAAGAACGCAACTCACTTGGAATAAGTACTGAAGCCTCAGAGAAATATTTAAAGCAACTTCCCAATCAGCATAAAAACTTAAGTAAATCATGACGGCTGATTGGCTGCTTACTTCAGTGCCTAACATACGCATGCCAAACTTTGAAAATACAATTCTAAAACTAAAAATAAAATTATTACCTGCCAAAGGAGGGAACACAGTATGATCAATATTAAAAAAAGATGCAGAAAATACGGCACACAAAAATAAGAAGCATAACAAAAGCCAAGGATGAAGTAAGTTATGCTCAGAAGCTAAAATGGAAGTGTCCAAGGCACGAGGTGCGACTTCAGGACGGACCAGAAGAGTAACATCGTAGAAGGGTTCAAAAGGTAAACATCATAAAGGAAGATCCCACATGAGGTGGGATGATTTCTTTTCAAAATCGGCTGTCCCTCTGGCTACAAGTAGCCCAAGATAGAGATATGTTTGGAGGAGGCCTTCACCCACGGAGGGGTTCTTGTAGATTAAATGTGAATGAATTCACGTTATATAACCAAACTGTAATTTAATTTTATCTGCATGCAATGTAAGGTTTTTTTTTTCTACGTAGTTAATGTTCGTTCGTCATTTGTGTCATAGCTGCAACTGTATTATTTTTTGCTATGCCACTCATCGGTAGCGGCATGGCAAAAAGTACTACAATCATGCTGATCACGTAAAGATTCATAAGTGAATTTCGCTCTAAATAATAACCTAAATCAAGTTTGCACGAAACAAGCATAATCTCATTAAAACGTATACCAAATTGATATTAAAAATTACATACCAAAGCACTACAACATGTAAAATGGTATCCCAAAATACCTGAACTTGACTAACCACATGTGTAGCTTGCACGAGACAATATCAGAACCATTGTATTGGCGCCAATGAGTCCATTCGAAACTATTGACAGACCGCACAATCATCGCCTGTGTGACTATGTCAAAGGCATTGACAGGTTGATATCCAATAAATTGGAGTGCCTCTGACTACCGCCGACTGCCCCCGAAATCTCCCGAATGCTCCCGAATGATTCTGATACAGCGCTTTGATGTTCGCACCGCTTCCCAACTGTCATTTTATTTGTTCCATGTTCAACTTTGTTTGGTGTCTAGTAGAAAATTGTGCGGACATGGGATGGCCATTTAAAATATTGGCTGCGGTTGGGTTTGTTTCGGATGAAAATTAAAGTTGGGACGTGTTGGTGACGTTGGTTTTGTTGCGTATTTGTGAAATTCTTTTGTGGTTTTATTAATGTATGTTCAGCAGGTATTTAATTTGTCGATTCTTTAAATTTACACAACATACTATTAACTCAGTTAGTATACTTATTGCTATAATAGCTGTCCCGCGCAACTTCTGCTGCGTCAGATTTTCCCCGTTTTCGAAACATTTTACGTTGCTGCTCCGCTCCTATTGGTCGTAGCATGATGATATATAGCCTCGATAACAGGGCTACTTAACACTGAAAGAACTTTTCAAATCGGACCTGTAGTTCCTGAGATCAGCGCGTTCAAGCAAACAAACAAACAACCTCGTCAGCTTTATTATTAGTATTTATAAATTAGTAGGTATAGTATATTAGATAAAATAGCTTTTGCTTGTTCCTTGGCCCCCGTGGTTTCGAAAATAATTTTTCGGAAAAAAACTGCTGAAGTAAAAAGTATTCAATGTCTTAACCCAGCTCATAAAAAGAAAGAAAAAGAGAAATACGGGACGGTAACATAGAAAAAAAATAAAGAGAAGCTACAAAATGACATAGCACAGTCGACTCAGTTGTCCAAGTTTTGCACAAAAAAATTGTCGTTCGGTTTGTTATTTCTGCAGCAACTGTATTACAATCTTACAAAACGGCATCAATTTATCAATTTCCAATATAGCTTTGGCCGTTACATCCAAACCAGAAACAACACACTTATGTTGTGTACCCACAACGTATTATGAAACAACTACTGGCAAACGTACTGAACTGTGACCAAGCCGTGGTGTCTGAGATTAGCCCTAGTGACAAACGGTTATAACAATCACGGTAATGCGGGTGGACATGTAAACCTAGCCTTAGTAACAGTCTGAACCCGGCCTTAGACTAAGGTCCAGGCTAAATTGAATTTACGGACGCTGCTCGTAATTAAGATTTGGGATTAAGAGTAATATTAGAACGTGATCGTTTATGAAATATGGAATGGGATTGGGATTTAAGAAGGTTGGGTATTATGTGGGTTGTTTCTTTTGACAATTGTTTTCTGTTGTGCTAATCACTGCTGATTGTTATCTACTTTAGCAGCAGGGAAGCCCGGGAAATTCCATTTTTTTATATTTGCTGTGCTGTGCCAGGCTATAAGGCAGGATTAAATAAACTTAGCGGATTGTGTTAATGATTTTAATGATTATAATTCTGTAAAGCCATATTTACAGAATTATAATCATTAAAATCATTAAAGTAAGCCATATTTTGTCTGTATGGTGTCGGACGTAAAGAATAGCACCATCCCATATCTTCCCGTGGGTATCGTAATAGGCGACTAAGGGACTTGCCGGAGAATGGGCAGCAGCGTTTTTCTGTGTTTTTGTAACAACCGTACTGCGATCGCCAACCCGCCGGCCAAGCGTGGCGATTATGGCAATGCCCCCCAAAATGTCAATGTGACTTGGGGGAGGCCTATGTCCAGCAGTGGACGTCTTTTGGGCTGAAATGATGATGATGAATGATGAAAGCCATATTTTGCCGCAAATCATATTTTAATCAACATACAACTAGACCTGCAAATTGTAAGACACGTAAGAAAATGGTGATTATCTGACCTTTTTTTGTTAAACAAGGCGGGCCTAAGATCGCAGAGGGGAGAAAGGAAGGTCTTTGCTCTAATTACGTAACTATGATTAATTAAAAATCATAAAATTTAAACATAAAATTCTCTTGTTAATTTTTTTGACATAATCTCATAAATAAAAAAAGAATGGCGCTTGTTGTAAAAATAAATAACCTATTTTACAACAAGAGCCTACTCGATTTCTTTGTTTTAAAACAAAAAACCTTCAATCTTACACCGTATTTTAAAACAAAAGGTACCGAATAGATATTTTTAACAGAACATTATACGCTGATATTAACACTCAGCTGCCTTCTTTAAAAATAATAAAAAGACGCGAGTCACTCTCAGTCAAGTGAATATCTCAAATATCGCTCGTTACTTCGGGACACCTTGAAAATATCTAAACCTTGAAGACGCAGTAGGTCACGGTTAAGCATCAACCAAACTGGACAGACAAATTGTGAAACATCTACGTACACTGTCAATACTTCAGTAAGTCTTCATCATCATCTGCCTACCCTTTTCCTAGCTGTTGGGGTCGGCTTCCAGTCTAACCGGATGCAGCTGAATAACCAGTATTTACATGAAGTGGCTGCCTATCTGAACTCCACAACCCAGTAACTGAGTAATACTGGGATACCCCTTAGTAAGACTTTTGACTACTCGTAACGACTGCCAAAGATCTACAAATGACAGCCGGGACCGACTGCTTAACGTGCTTTCCGATACATGTCCCCGTATTCACAAACGCTCTGATTCGGAAAGTCGTATGTCTATCTTGTTTTGGCATTACGAAAGCGAGCGAGGGAGACATACGACTTTCCGAATCGAAATCGAATCCGAGCGTTTCTGAATACGGGCCTGGAGGAAACTCGGTATGTAATTATGGTCTCCTGTCCATGTCCTATTTTATTCGGGGTTGGCGCAATACGTTTTTATTCTTCCATTCTCCTTTGTCATTCGTCACGCTATCACTTACTCCTTTTTCCTTCGTAATATTTCGCACACATTCTATCAATCTTCTTTTTTTTGGTCTTCCTCTCTCCGTCTATCAACATTTATTTTAATTCATCACTCTTTTAGTCACATGTCCATACCAAGACAGACTTACATGACTATTTATTGATGACTATTTAAGGATCATATACCCTTAACGACACGAGAGCACCAACTCTATTTGTGTATAGGTTATGACACGAAAGTACCTTCGCGGCGCTATAGGGTGTATCTGCAACGCAATCGAACGCAGTGATTTGGTCTCGATCAAAAGCGTTTCAGCCGACACTTTGCTGCGATATCCTTGCGTGTTTCCAGCGATGTAGTTGCGCCCTAGATTTCGATTAAAAACAAACGTGGTGCAAAGGGATCCGATTGAATTGTTGTGCGGATTCTGTGCAAACGTAGTGGATTTTTTTTTATGGAGTTTTGGTTGTGAAGTATAGCAGTGGGAATAACTACGTCTACACACTACTAATACGTCTGCGTATTAGTAGTGTTCATAGTTTGTAATGAGGCTGTCTTGTGATACTCAAAGTTGGTTGTGAACTTGTGATTGTGATTAATGATGTTGATGCATACTATTAGCTGGAATGTTTCTACATCTAGCACTTAATCGACCTTCTTTAGAAAGTAGATTTATATTGGTTACTAATTGAGAAGATGAATATTTATGTTATTTTCTCCATTATTGAAATTCGAATCCCAGTATGAATCAAGTAAATATAAATACACAATGTTTGTGAATTTAGCTTTTAGTCATCGTAATCCTTCACTTTATTTCAATTTATTTGGGGTCCGTCAAAAACAGTGAAGGGGAACATCGTGAGGAAATCGGCATGTCCTAGAACTAAAACTTCGAAGACATGTGACATCTACCAACCCGCACTGGGCCCGCGTGGTGGATTACAGCCCAGTCCATCTTACAGAGAGGAGGCCTGCGCCCCAGCAGTAGGAACATAATAGGCTTATAATGATGATGATGATTTGGGGTCGGTAAAGCATGTCTTCTTCTTCCATACTTCTCTATTATTCGTCATCTTGTATTTAGCATTAAGTAAGCATACCAAACAGGTCGATTTGACACCAGTTAGTCATCGTCATAAAAGTCAAAAACTACCTAGGTGTCTCTTAAAAATATCAACCTTAAAAGATAAAACTCAAGCCTACCTTCCCTGGCAACACCACAGTTCGATACAGAAAGCACTAAACGTTCGTCTCTCGTGTCCAATGCCGCAGGTGCTGTTAACTATCGCCTCTCAGCCACTACGCGCGCAATTTATAGTTAATGTGTGGACGCCTTAGTAAGTCGCTGTGTCTCGGAATAGGCTAGCTTTCCTAAGGGTGTCGTGAAGTATCGTCGTTGTATAATAATGTTGTTGTGCCTGTAAATTGAACTCTATAGCATACATTTTATGGCAAAAGATCGATGATTCGCCTACTGAAAAATTTGGCCAAAATATTGATAAGTTTACCAAACGCAATTGGACAATTAGAAATAACTTGGCCCAAAAAGACTTTAAAAATGATAAAATAATACCTTCCAGTACAAAAATTTATTAAATGCTATATTAAATCGAGCGTACAGCGGCTTCAATGTGTGCGGGTCCGTAACGTTACATACTTACGTACGGCGACCAATCATACAAAACCAGTTTATGTGGATCTCTCATTGTAGTGGAAATCTGTACAAAGCAAGGTCATGTTATACTTGAATGTGTCGCTGAGTGAACTACTGACTGAGAGGTGACAGCCTCTTTGCAACCACTGAGAGTAGGCAGACCGACATCATTCACATTAGGAGACTTCTCTACAAACCATAAAAGTAAATCTAACCGTATCCATGATCATTATGAAAACTCTCGTCACCTCTTGGACTACATTTTTTTTTTCTACCTTATTTTTTTTTAAGCACGACACCCCTTTTGCTACGATGATATTTGAAGGATAGGAATGTAGGCTAAATGCTATAGAGTAGTTATATTTTTAATTCAAAATCGTATAAATTTACGTAATGTTTGTATGTTGATAAATCCTTTAGCTAACACCAATGATTAAACCAGCTCAAAACTAAACCATATTATTAATGTTAATTAAGTATTTAGTGAACATTTACGACCTCATATGATTATGATACATACCCACAAAGCGTCAGACTAATTGCGACGAATTGTCATGATCTCTATAATATCATTTAAATTAGATCGTGTCCATAGTTACATATTATTGAAACATGCGGATTACGCAGCGGTAGATTTAAGCGTATTAGAATTAAATTGTAGAGTTATGAAATAACATTTTAGTGACAAGCTCAATATATTTTAGTTGTAAATGAATTAAGAACCATGCTGTCGCGATTTTGGGATTTAAGGTCGTACATACATAACACCACGCTCAAAGGAGCTCGTGGCTAAATAATGACAGCCGCACGGGTCGATCTTTAAGGTTAAGCCGTGCTTGATGAGGTAGGTCTGTGGATGGGTGACCATAATTACATACCGAGTTTCTTCCGTGCCTCGGAAAGCACGTTACGCCGTTGGTCCCGGCTGTTATTTGTAGATCTTTGACAGTCGTTACGAGTAGTCAGAAGCCAAAGGTCTGACATCCATTCTTACCAATGGGTATCGTATTACTCAGTTCCTGGGTTGTGGAGGTCAGATAGGCAGTCGCTTCATGAAAAATAGTGGTACTCAGCTGCATCCCGTTACACTGGAAGCCGACCCCAAGATAGTTTGGGAAAAGGCTAGGCAGATGATGACTCTAATATTAACATATTCAAGTTCAATCGCCAATGACAGTACTTTATCCTTTGCAAACGATATCTTCACTAAATAGCCACATTTCGACAAAACCTCTTCTATATAAGTGAAAACACCTGACTTATCCACCCTCATAATTCACTCAAAGTTTCGAAAATACATAAATCAAATCCGCAAAGTTGTAACTCGACCACTTCAATTTCTCTATAATTTGCGTCTTCACTTGTACTTCTATTCGACTGCACTAGAAAATTAGAGATTGACGTGATTTTCGGTTGTAAATATGTAGGTTTAAACTATAATTAAAAGAAATAAGTTTTGAATAGAATGAGTTATCCCAAAAATGAGTAATGTAAACGCTATAACATGCTCTGCTCATTTGAAAACAAATGAAGCGAAACTGATAATACATAATTACTTCAACAAAACAATCAGTAATTGAATAACCAACTTAGGCAATTGTTATACAATCGCACACAGCTATACGGTAAGCACTCACAACGTATCATATCAATCATCACAGCTAAACAGAGTACATAACGACCTATATTATGTACCAGGTATATATGTAATACTAACCTATTTCCCAAGTAATGTAAGGCCTTTGTTTTCGAAGCTAAGCGTCTAGCTCATCCAGTTTGTCACGATAACTGGGCCAACCGCCTGTGGAAATACTAATTAGCCAACGAGATGTGTTGGCAGTTTTAGCTCAAGTACAAGTGGGAGGGTGTGGAAAAATGAAGCGTTTACGTTGGGAGTATTGAGGTGTGGATGTTGACCTGGTTAATTAGTAGGAGAGTGTAAAGCAGAGCAACGTGTGTTTTTGCTTACAGCCAATTGGAACTAGTTCCAGTGATGGCGCAAAGATGGATTTTTGTTTGATTTTTTATCTTCAGCCCTCTAATGTTTTTAGTAACTTTTTAGACCTATGTATGCTGCTTATGCGTACGAAGTTTCATTAAAATTGGTTCAGTCATATCGAAAAATATGGACTTGAAAGTTTGTATGAAATGTCGTAAGGTGTAAACGCTCTTAGGTCGAACCAAATCGTTTCCATTAAGGCTTGTAATGAAAAAGAGCCATATATAGTTAAGTTGGGGAAATTCATTGTTTACTAAAGTGACTGCCAAAATAAATTGCCCGTATGTAAAAAACACAATTGTTATTCTTTAACAGCGGTATGGATTAATGTAAAACACTGCAAACTGGCGAACTGTGTCAATTTGAAAAACACGAACTGTAAAGCTATCTTAGGAGATCCATTTCCAAAGTTAAAATCCTTCTTAATCAAATAAACACAAACCTCAGCACGGATGAATCCAAATACGAAAACACTCAAGTGACAAAATCCCCCCCCTATAAATCTTCATACCATCACCTCGACTCAGAAAACGCAACACCCCAAACTATGAAGTAAACTTTTGGTACCAATAAAATCGACAGCACTCGATCACATCGCTCGCAAAATATATTAACGGTGTTCGTATAAAAAGGCTGAGGTCTTATCGGCACGAACCAGCCGTTTGAGGCAGGGTCAGCCGAATAAATATGGATTAACCAGAGGAAATATGAGAGAACATGGAAGGAATAAACCCTTGTTAGCCCTGCAGTCCGCCGCGGCGGCGGTGGTAATATGCCCCCGTCTCGGGGAGGTAGTTTTTTTAGAGGAAGTTGTAGTTAATTGCGAAAAAATTCATGATTAGCTGAGTAAGGGTTTAGTGATAAAACTGTTCATAGGAGCTTTTAACGACTATAAGGACTGCTGTATCAATTTTTTTCGATGAACGCCGGGCTGCACGCAGGAAAAAGGATGACTCATTGTAACGTTACGATCGGACCAAGAGCGCAGCACGAGCGAGCGAAAACCACAATCGGCTTGAGCGTTCGGCATGCTATTCATAAAAGTATGCAATCATTTCATCAATGTTTTTTTATGCCGTTAAATTGTCACGTTAAAGTATCGTCCGTAAACCGACCTTATAGACAACCAATTTTTTTTTACAATTAATCTGGCCCTCAATCCTTGTCCTACTCTTTGCGCCCCAAAACCTTCTGTGACCGCTAGTGACCTCATATGTAATAACTGACAAGGTCGAACAAAAGGGGATGCTTAACACGGTCAAGTCGAAGGCCACATAAACTGGCGTGACGGGCAAAAAAATGTTTTATGAATGGAGTTGTGTGAGCATTACACCTAAACTTTCTCACAAACCTTCCTACACCTTCTATTGTGTCGTGATATAATTATCAAAGTAGCATGAAACATTCTAGCTAATGCTAGAATGCTTTTTCCTGTTATATTCGTATTTAGTCACTATCATTATCATTTCTACCGAGCGACGACGTCCACTGCTAAACACAGGCACCCATCATCTGCCTAGCCGTTTCCCAAACTATCTTGGGGTCCGCTTCCAGTCTAACCGGATGCAGCTGAGTAACAGTATTTTACATGAAGCGACTGCCTATCTGACCTCCACAACCCAGTAACTGGGTGATACGATCCCCTTGGTAAGACTGGATGTCAGACTTTTGGCTTCAAAATATAAGGTATTCAATATGCCCATTAGCTGGAATATTTTTACATCTAGCACTCAATCGACCTTCATTAGAAAGTAGATTTATATTGTTTACTAATTGAGAAGATGACTATTTATGTTATTTTCCCCGTATATTGACATTCGAATCCCAGTATGAATCAAGTAAATATAAAAATACACAATGTTTGTGAATTTAGCTTTTAGTCATCGTAATCCTTCACTTTATTTCAATTTATTTGGGGTCCGTCAAAAACAGTGAAGGGGAACATCGTGAGGAAATCGGCATGTCCTAGAACTAAAACTTCGAAGACATGTGACATCTACCAACCCGCACTGGGCCCGCGTGGTGGATTACAGCCCAGTCCATCTTATAGAGAGGAGGCCTGCGTCCCAGCAGTAGGAACATAATAGGCTTATAATGATGATGATGATTTGGGGTCGGTAAAGCATGTCTTCTTCTTCCATACTTCTCTATTATTCGTCATCTTGTATTTAGCATTAAGTAAGCATACCAAACAGGTAGATTTGACACCAGTCAGTCATCGTCATAAAAGTCAATAACGAATAAATAGGTGCCTCTTAAAATATCCACCTCAAACAAATAAAACTCAAGCCTACCTTCCCTGGCAACACCACAGTTCGATACAGAAAGCACTAAACGTTCGTCTCTCGTGTCCAATGCCGCAGGTGCTGCTAACTATCGCCTCTCAGCCACTACGCGCGCAATTTATAGTTAATGTGTGGACGCCTTAGTAAGTCGCTGTGTCTCGGAATAGGCTGGCTTTCCTAAGGGTGTCGTGAAGTATCGTTGTTGTATAATAATGTTGTTGTGCTTGTAAATTGAACTCTATAGCTAACTATTCGCCTACTGAAAAATTTGGTTAATTACTGCCAAAATATTGATAAGTTTACCAAACGCAATTGGACAATTAGAAATAACTTGGCCCAAAAAGACTTTAAAAATGATAAAATAATACCTTCCAGTACAAAGATTTATTAAATGCTATATTAAATCGAGCGTACAGCGGCTTCAATGTGTGCGGGTCCGTAACGTTACATACTTACGTACGGCGACCAATCATACAAAACCAGTTTATGTGGATCTCTCATTGTAGTGGAAATCTATACAAAGCAAGGTCATGTTATACTTGAATGTGTCGCTGAGTGTACTACTGACTGAGAGGTGACAGCCTCTTTGCAACCACTGAGAGTAGGCAGACCGACATCATTCACATTAGGAGACTTCTCTACAAACCATAAAAGTAAATCTAACTGTATCCATGATCAATAGGAAAACTCTCGTCACCTCTTGGACTACATTTTTTTTTTTCTACCTTATTTTTTTTTAAAGTACGACACCCCTTTTGCTACGATGATATTTGAAGGATAGGAATGTAGGCTAAATGCTATAGAGTAGTTATATTTTTAATTCAAAATCGTTAAAATTTACGTAACGTTTGCGTCGTGTGTCTCTGATATGTATGTTAATAAATCCTTTAGCTAAAACCAATGATTAAACCAGCTCAAAACTAAACCATATTATTAATGTTTAGTAAGTATTTAGTGAACATTTACGACCTCATATGATTATAATACATACCCACAAAGAGTCAGACTAATTGCGACGAATTGTCATGATATCTATAATATCATTTAAATTAGATCGTGTCCATAGTTTCATATTAATGAAACATGCGGATTACACAGCGGTAGATTTAAGCGTATTAGAATTAAATTTTGGAGTTATGAAATAACATTTTAGTGACAAGCTAAATATATTTTAGTTGTAAATGAATTATGAGCCATTCTGTCCCGATTGTAGGATTTAAAGTCGTACATACATAACACCAGGCTTTTTTCGCGTAGGGTGGACAGAAACAATAGAGCGGCATCTGCGACTCCTTTTGCTGTGGCCACGTTCATACATTAAATTAATTTAGAGGCTCGTTTTAATTATTTCATGGCCTCTAATATAAATATATTCAAGTTCAATCGCCAATGACAGAACTTTATCCTTTCCAAACGATATCTTAACTAAATAGCCACATTTCGACAAAACCTCTTCTATATCAGTGAAAACACCTGACTTATCCACCCTCACAATTCACTCAAAGTCTCGAAAATACATTAATCAAATACGCAAAGTTGTAACTCGACCACTTCAATTTCTCTATAATTTGCGTCTTCACTTGTATTTCTATCTGAATGAAAATTAAAGATTGACGAGATTTGCTTTTGTATGTATGTTTTCACTACAATTAAAAAGTCAAGTTTTGAATGGAATGAGTTATCCCAAAAATAAGTAACGTAAACGCTATAACATGCTCTGCTCATTTGAAAACAAATGAAGCGAAACTGATAATAATTAGTTCAACGAAATAGTAATTTAATAACCAACTTAGGCAATTGTTAAACAACCGCACCCAGCTATACGATAAGCACTAACAACGTATCATATCAATCATCACAGCTAAACAGAGTACATAACGACCTATATTATGTACCAGGTATATATGTAATACTAACCTATTTCCCAAGTAATGTAAGGCCTTTGTTTTCGAAGCTAAGCGTCTAGCTCATCCAGTTTGTCACGATAACTGGGCCAACCGCCTGTGGAAATACTAATTAGCCAACGAGATGTGTTGGCAGTTTTAGCTCAAGTACAAGTGGGAGGGTGTGGAAAAATGAAGCGTTTACGTTGGGAGTATTGAGGTGTGGATGTTGACCTGGTTAATTAGTAGGAGAGTGTAAAGCAGAGCAACGTGTGTTTTTGCTTACAGCCAACTGGAACTAGTTCCAGTGATGGCGCAAAGATGGATTTTTATTTGATTTTATATCTACAGCCTTAAGTCGTACCAAATTGTTTTCATTAAGGCTTGTAATGAAAAATATCCATTAGTTAAGTTAGGGAAATTCATTGTTTACTAAAGTGACTGCCAACATAAATTGCCCGTATGTACAAATCACAATTGTTATTCTTTAACAGCGGTATGGATTAACGTAAAACACTGCTAGGCGAAGTGTGTCAATTTGAAAAACATTTTTTTTTCGGACTGTAAAGCTATGTTAGGAGATCCATTTACAAAGTTAAAATCCTTCTAAATCAAATAAACACAAACCTCAGCACGGATGAATCCAAATACGAAAACACTCAAGTGACAAAATCCCCCCCTATAAATCTTCATACCATCACCTCGACTCAGAAAACGCAACACCCCAAACTATGAAGTAAACTTTTGGTACCAATAAAATCGACAGCACTCGATCACATTGCTCGCAAAATATATTAACGGTGTTCGTATAAAAAGGCTGAGGTCTTATCGGCACGAACCAGCCGTTTGAGGCAGGGTCAGCCGAATAAATATGGATTAACCAGAGGAAATATGAGAGAACATGGAAGGAATAAACCCTTGTTAGCCCTGCAGTCCGCCGCGGCGGCGGTGGTAATATGCCCCCGTCTCGGGGAGGTAGTTTTTTTAGAGGAAGTTGTAGTGAATTGCGAAAAAATTCATGATTAGCTGAGTAAGGGTTTAGTGATAAAACTGTTCATAGGAGCTTTTAACGACTATAAGGACTGCTGTATCAATTTTTTTCGATGAACGCCGGGCTGCACGCAGGAAAAAGGATGACTCATTGTAACGTTACGATCGGACCAAGAGCGCTGCACGAGCGAGCGAAAAGCACAATCGGCTTGAGCGTTCGGCATGCTATTCATAAAAGTATGCAATCATTTCATCAATGTTTTTTTATGCCGTTAAATTGTCACGTTAAAGTATCGTCCGTAAACCGACCTTATAGACAACCAATTTTTTTTTACAATTAATCTGGCCCTCAATCCTTGTCCTACTCTTTGCGCCCCAAAACCTTCTGTGACCGCTAGTGACCTCATATGTAATAACTGACAAGGTCGAACAAAAGGGGATGCTTAACACGGTCAAGTCGAAGGCGACATAAAGTGGCGTGACGGGCAAAAAATGTTTTATGAATGGAGTTGTGCAAGCATTACACCTAAACCTTCTCACAAACCTTCCTACACCTTCTATTGTGTCGTGATATAATTATCAAAGTAGCAAATGATACATACTGGCTAATGTTAGAATGCTTTTCTTATTATATTCGTATTTCGTCAGCGTCACTATCATTATTATTTCAACCGAGCGACGACGTCCACTGCTAAACACAGGCACCCATCATCTGCCTAGCCGTTTCCCAAACTATCTTGGGGTCCGCTTCCAGTCTAACCGGATACAACTGAGTAACAGTATTTTACATGACACGACTGCCTATCTGACCTCCACAATCCAGTAACTGAGTAATACGATACCCCTTGGTAAGACTGGATGTCAGACTTTTGGCTTCGTAACGACTGTTAAAGATCTACAAATGACAGCCGGGACCAACGGCTTAACGTGCTTTCTGAAGTACGGAGGAAACTCGGTATATAATTATGGTCACCTATCCACGGACCAATCTCGGCAAGCACGGTTTAACCTTAAAGATCGACCCGTGCGGCTGTTATTATTATCCACGAGCTCCTCCTCAAACACATGCACCCAAACTTCATAACATCACGCCTGTAATTTCCAAAGGTTTAGGCATAGAGAGGTGCACCTAATAGTACTCCTACATTCGCCAGTTATGTTTAAGTCCCATGTTTTATGGGGCTAGCCTATTGCCATCAACCGGGCTCAAATCCAGACTCCTACCTTCACTAAATTCAGTAAAAAGACAACAATATAACAATTACTCGAATATAATTCACATCAGTCTCATTCAATTCTCAATTTTTTGAGCTTCAAAATAACAAGGAACGAACTCACACGAGAGCTTGAAGCGAGAGTTCTTCTTCCACCTAGCTCGACGATAAACGCGACACAGAATTATTCGGTCTACTCAGAATCTCACTTGCAATTTGTACAAATGTCACTAACAAGGACTAAGTTTGGAAGTTGAATTTTGCCAAGAAGAGGTAGGGTTAACAAAGTCAGTTATGTTTTTGAAATATTGTTATTATGTTTGCAAGTGTTTTTGGGAGTTGAGATTCGACTAGATTATTAAGTTCAGTTCTTTTTAAAGATAATCAGCCTTTATATGTTCCCACTACTGGAAAAAAGGTCTACTCTCTGTGATCGGGCATGCTCCGTAATTCACCAGGAGGGCCAAATGTGGATTGATGGGTCACAGTAATTTCTTGTAATTTTTCGTACTAGGATATGCTGGTTTCCATACGATACTTTTCTTCATTGATTTGAGAGCAGGGCTAATGAAATACTTAACACAAAGTAAAATGTCAGCCTGTTTCCAAATCCACACTTTAATTTGGATCTTTACAACTAGGCTACTAATGTTCCTCAGTTCCTTTTACTTTATAGAATTTTGTTTGTGGCAGGTCTTAATTCGGGATCCTAAAAAATCATTGCCATTCCCTAGTCCCAAACCCATTTTTTGTACAACAAAAAGGACCCTTAAATCAATCCCACCTTCATCACTACCAGTTGATACCCAAGAAAAAGGGATACCCAATAAAATAACTACCCATACATTCTACTTCCATTCACGACGAAAGCAAGCCAGCCGGCGTAACAACCCGAAACCGACGCTAACGTGTATAAATAAGAGCCCCCAAATTCCCCAATTTATTTTGCGTCACCCCAAACCCGGGGTGAGTAAAATATTCTAGTTGATGCCCGTTGGAGCGGCACCGACCACTACAGACCGGATTAGCTTATGTGCTCCTGGTACTAAAAGGATTTTTCTTTTGAATTTTTGGGTTTTTGTATGTCTCTCTTAGGCTTTGTGAATTTTTGAGAGCGTCTGGCGCTGATGTGTCATATTTGACTATTCGAAAATCGAAAAAAAATCTGACAGGATCTGTATCAGCATATGATAAAGCCGTCATTTCTTGGCCTTGATGGTCTGGATGAATGAATGCCGGTCATCCTGTCACTCATATTCCATTTCAATCAGAATAAATTCGAAACCAGTCATACGGCCGCAGTCCCTGATTAATGCTTAAGAGTAAAACACACATAAAGTATCTGATTAACGTACTTTCGTTGTCATTGAAATTCTCAAATGAAATACTGTTACTTTCTTCTCTGGAGAAGACATTCGAAGTGTCATGTCGATTCGATTAAATGTCAAAGGTTAGGCCTTTGAAATTTAATCGAATCGACATGACACTTCGAATGTCTTCTTATTTTCGTAACCTGCTTCAAAATATAGGTACAAAGTTGATCCGATTGGCGGCTGATTGTTGACTCTTGTTAAGGTTATGTCTGACAAGGGGTGAAAATTTGTACAGTGTACACCGACATTATTCTCCGTACGTATTAGTTCGGATAAAGGCACCCACGCTGAAGATAACCCTGCCGTGTGGATGGGTATTATGAATGCAAATCGCTCTCATTGAAGAAGTTTTCCACCTTTATAAGTAAGAATAGCTTTAATAGCTTTTGCTTGTAAGTACTGGATGGCGCTGACGATAGGGCGTTAAATGAGACCACGTACTCAACTCAATCGTCGTAAATGACCTACAAAAGAATCTTTTTGTCACATGAAAGTTGATCAAGATTCGATCAAAAATGTGTTGTTAGGGACACATGCTGCAGATTTAAACTAGGATTCAATTTGCATTTTAAAAACCAAACTAGAGAACGATGACAGTATGAGTCCACGTCCAAAACCGACCAGTTTATCTTGAGCCTTACATTGACCATACCCTGTCCCCGAAGGTACGGAGTTACAAGGATGGAGGAGGGAAGGGAAGGTCTGTTTATCCTGGATGAGGTTTAGGCACTTTTTAGGGACGTTTATCTAGATATACGCAGTTAGGTCCGAGACATGTGTGGAATGGATTTCGTTTTGAACGTGTATTTTTAGGGTTTCATGACCATAGGATTCTTTATTGGCTGGTTTGATTGAAGTTTCTAGATTTTTAGTAAATACTGACTTGCAATAATTCTTATTTTTTCGTAAGTTATTGTTTTGCGATCAAAATTTCGAATATAATCAAAATAGCTTCAGTTTTTTTTTCCTGCTCTATATTTGGTAATGCGATGTATTGTAAATAGCTAGTTATTCAAATAATCATTTATTCTTCTTCGCTTCCTTTACATACTTTATGAACAAACATGAAATCTGAATGAATATAATAATGTTATTGTTGTCTTAATGTGTGTTGCTTACAAATAATCCAAATACTATTTAATTCCCATTAGTTTGTCATAATCAAAGGTCACTTGACGTCACAAAGCACCTACCAACAAAACCCCAATGGCTCGCGCTTGACCACTTTCATTTGATATTCCGAATACATCAAACGTTGACGAAAACAGACCAAAATAAAACGGTGTGTATGATATTGACAGGTTGTGTTAAAAAAATCTCTTTCATGTTAGATTTGTTTCCAATAAAGCCGTTTGATTCTTTTGTAAATATTTATAAAAATGACTTTTGGTTTGTTCTAGTGAATGAATTTTGTATTTTCATTGAGTTATTTGACTTCAGTAGTGAGATATGATTGATTTTGGCTAGGTCAATGACTCTTCTGATGGACACTTTTGACCGAATCATAATTATTTTAGGATCGTCTAAAATTAACCTGCTTTTATTTCTCGAGCTTTTGAACTCTAGCTTCACGTTCTTCACTGATAGAAAGCGATCCATATTTTTTTGAGCGAAGTCAGTAAGTGTGAATCACCCGTGTTTTAAATGCGGCCCGTCTGATTACAGTCCTATAACCGCGCTGTCACACATACAAACAATCTCAAACGTACATAATTTCTTATTCCCTTAACCACGTTAAGGGGGTTATTCTGATATACTGACAAACATAAACAACCAAAACAATCAGCGTTCATTAATAATTAACTAGGTATCGTAATTCAAATTGATTATTTAAGTATTTTATGACAACGTCCTCAATTTTGACGTGGATGCAAAACAACATCTTGTATAGTGGTTCATGGTCAAGTTCTCTATTTTTATCAGCAACCACACATCTAAACAAGCAAAAATAATAACATGCAAATAGATCACCCAAAATCCAATCATTATCAAGTCATTATCCTCCATCTATTCATCTTACCAATTGAATTGAGCTCGTCTCCAATCCCAGTTACATTGTTTTCCTTGGTTCACGTGATTGAGTAATTAAGTCCCTTCCTCTTGATTGCTTGTGGGTTGTCCAACATCGAGTCTTAAAGGAATTAGGGACCTTTAGAAGTGAAGTACTTCAGACTAGGACGTTAAGTTTTAGGAGGAATAAATAGGAGTTAGGTTTTATTGTGTACTTTGCTTTAGAGGTGGTGTTAGTTTTGAGAGGTTTTAAATTGGTCTACGGTTTATAGATACTAAAAAAAAGTTATGTAAAAATATCAGAAACTAGGCAGGAAATTTATTTTGTTGTAGTTATTTCATCGTTACCGCTCTCAAAATGTCGAAAGAAAACATCGTGAGGAAAATGGCTTGTACAAAAAAAAATCGAAGACATTTGAGACATTGTTGTTTCTCACGCAGAGAGGAACCCTGTGCATGAGGAACGTTAGAGTCAAATTGTATGATATAAAGCCAAGTTTCAATGATTGAAATAAAAAATTAGTCTTTTTCCAGAATAATTTAATAAATTATATTGCAACTACTGGCAGCCATTCTGTCTGGCCACTTATTGCATTACCTCCTTGTCGCAGAGCTTTACAAATCTCCGTAGTGAAACAAAGGGACAGAAGATCCAGCAAAGCGTCCTAGCAAGCCACTCTCAAAGTTTAAAAGCCTTTGATCTAAGAGTTCTATAGCTTTGGACTGTCGCTCACAAAATATTGAAGACTTGGTCATCTAATCAAGAAAATTGTCCACTTTTTGCTGAAAGACGATTGTCGAATTTTTTTTAATTAAATTCATGTAATTTTACTAATTGAATAGTCTTTAATTGGCTTAGCTATCTCGTTGGTTGTGGTCGCAAAGAGCTACTGCTGGTAGTTCTTGAATTTGATTCAATGGCTGGGAAAAGTCATATTCGACGGCACGGTTGGCGCAGTGGTTGAGCAATCGACTGCTGCGCTGCGTGTCGCGGGTTAGATCCTCGTATGGAACTAATATTTGGATGGTCTACAGAAAGTTGTTCCGGGTCTCACTGTTTGTGTATATGAATTTAAATGTTTGTAAACGCACCCAGAATACAGGAGAAATTCCTAGTGTGGGGCAATGTCTTTAAAAAAAAACAATAAAAATAAATGCTATTTCTCATTAATATTCTGCAGTCTGGATTTTTGTATGGCTATATTCACTTTTTACACGGAATTTAAGCATAACTGACTAACTGAGACAACCAAAAGCACACCTCTGCTTAGCACTTAGGTGATTACAGACATTATGTTATGTGATGACATTTGACTAATAAGTCTTAAATTGTTTTACTTATCGATAGATCTGCGTGGTTCATCAAAAAATATCTTCAGCAATGTCTATGCAAATAAAATCTTGCCTTCGCAAAATAAATTTAATTTCATCAAGAATATTAAATGCCAAAGGCTTTCTTGACTTCGAAATTAAAAATAGTTTTTCCGTAACCCTTTCAATTTTTCTTTCAGATTAAAATTCTTGGCAATTTTTCTTGATAGTTTTTTTCCAGGAATCTCTTCGTCTCGTTAGCGTTTGCTCCGAAGATCTTCTTGACAAACTGCTTCATATTGAAATATCACTCGTCCCTTATGACGTTGTGATATGATACCGTCATTTGCAAGCAAGGATATATATCAGTATCTAAAGAGGTCCTTCCGGGAATTGCATACATGACGGCGAAGGAAGATGCAAACCGGGGTTGTCGTTAGGTTAAATTACTTTACGGAAATATACTAGATTTTGCGTAGGTACCTACTTCTTCAATTACTGAATGTTTTGTAAGAGAGCGATTTTGTAAAATATTTAAATATACTTGATTGTTTAGTTAGCGATAAGTTGACAATCGTTAATTTATTTTAACCTTGTTATCCTAAATTGTTACGATCACAAAAACAAGTTTTTGCTCAAACTCAGAGTTGTTGTTAACCAACTTACGTTGGTGACTGTATCAGAAATCACATTATCAGTCTCTGAAAACATGAGAATGTTAGGGCGATGTGTGGTTTTATGCGAATGGATAGAATAAGAAATGAGTACATAAAAGGAAGTCTGAAAGTGACGCTGGTGACTGAAAAGATGTGTGGTAATCGGTTGTCGTGGTATGGGCATGTGATGCGGAGGAATGAGGAAAATGGCATGAGGAAAGTTTTGAGTATGAATGTGGATAGGTATAAAAGTAGAGAAAGACCAAAGAAACGATAGATGGACTGTTTGAAGGATGATATGGCAAGAAAGAAGGTGAGATGACAATTAATAGAGAAGTATGGAAGAAGAAGAAATGCTGCGCCGACCCCTAATAAATTGGAATAAAGGCAAGAGAATTATGATGAGTCTCTGAAAACAGAAGGAATACTTTTCTATGTATTTACTGTCAGGTTTTGTTCCTGTAATTATTTATCATTATTAAACAACAATTATTCGTGAAATTACGTCTCTGTCAAACACAGACCAAGCTAAAATAATTATACAAAATACTACAAACAATTAGACAAAACATTAATTTTATTATAAGCCCCGTGGTTCAATTAACTGACATGGAAATTATAAAGCTTTATCGTCACATAAACTTGAAACAGAAATGGTAATTAAAGTGTACCTTGTTCCAATTTGAGTAACGAACTAAGGTAACTGTCCCACAGACGGCGAGGAAGCGACTGGCTATTGATGACTTTCTCGTTCAAGAAACATACAAAGATTGTAGTTCCCGGGTGTTCCCGTGTACGTGGTAATTCAAACCACGAAGCTGGTCAACTTTCCCAAGGAACAGGTGACGATTTTTTTTTAACAGGCTTTTACTAGTTAACGTCAGTGTTATCAAATCTTGGAAGTTAATTTCAGCCTACTTCTAACTGTCGAAATTAAACTTTTGGATGTATGTTGTTGTTCGGATGACAAAACTATAATTTGGTATCTTGGAGATGATCTGATGCTGGAATCGGGAAAGGGATAGTGGAACTCTTCAGTTTCTGATAATAAACCCCTCGAGCTCGGGGTCATATGAGCCGTTTTGATTAGTCCAATATACTTCACTTGGAGTCGAGAGTCTGAAAATGAAGCCAGAAAATCGATAGTAGAACTCAAAATATATTTTCACTTCAGTAGGTCAAACATGTAGGTTTTGCTGCCTGAAATCAGTGAGCAAAATGCGATTTTGCTCACTGAGTGAGACAAAGTAACTTTTTAATTATTTTTTTAAAAAGCCGCGAATATCTTATTCAGCCTTGGATTAATCATACAATTCGAAACATTTACACTATCTCTTTCCCGCCATTAGAAAGAGAGAGAGAGAGAGACACAAAGACCAGCCCTTTCGAAGTTCCTAATTTGAATTCGACCTCAAAGACAAACACGTTCGGAATTTCGTTCTAACTAAAGAAATTTTGCAAAAAAATAATTATGTCTTTTAATGTAATTTATTGAATTTTTAACTTATTGTTGTATTTAAACGAAAATAAGTTTTTACTGCATATAAAACTAATACTTAACCTGTAAATATTTATTTCTAGTTCAAATAATGTTACGTAATATATTTTGAATAATAAAATATCATGGGTGCTATTTCGGAACACGCCATAATTTAAATAAAAGAGCAGGAATAAAATTTCGGCTGGCGTAAAGAGTTGAATAAGTTAGAAAAATATTAAAATAATCGTAAAATATGAGTGAAACTAGCGACGAGAACAGTACCTCTACCTACAATGTTAATTATTTTGATTCACGATAAATAGTTATTTCAATCTATTCCTGTTTATTATTTTATCTCTTAAAGTGTTCTCGCTGCTGAAGTGAAAAGTTGTATGTGCTACACGAGACCAAAGTTATTTGCATCTCGTGTCTTTGAATCCCTCGCTGCACTCAGGATTCTAACCTAGAATCACTCGCTACGCTCGTGATTCAAATATAGAATCCTTCGCTTACTCGGGATTCAAAATCAACACTCGCGGCAAAAACCAACTTTGCTCTCTTGTTGCACAAATAACTATTATATATTTAAACTACATTTTATCGCTATTCGTTGTTAGCTCTACTCTCTCATCGATAATCGCTGGCGGTGAGACAGGTGCTTTAAAGACGTACCATTTTACTTTTGAATTATATTAATTTGTAAGATGTGCAATGGAAGGCTTTGAGCTCGTTTTGATTGATAGAATGCATGCTATGCTGCGCTCTTTAGGTAATTATCTTTGAAGGTAGTAGAAGAAATGTTTACGATTCAGGGTATTTACGAACATGGAAAAAATGTGCTTGAAATAAATAAAGTTCTACAATACAAGAAATAAATGATAATTAATAATACACACTTCATTTATTCTCTTTCCGAGTGCGGACTTTTGATGCTTGGTTAAAGACCATATCTTGTCATGGAAAGAATACACATGTCCGTGCATTTTCTATCCAGTGAGAGAATTTTGTAGGTACTAAAATTTTAGGTATGGTAAATGTTGGACATATTCTTATTCGCATACTAAACACATTACTATAACAATATTACAACAACTATTCAACACGCTTTATAATAAGATGTAAAGAGCACAAAACGAGTAATATGATCACATTCTCAAAGTTTCTTGATGGAACAGACACTGAATATATTTAGTTTTACCCCAGCCCACGTTTTGACCTTTAAGGTACGGAATTCTTAAAACTATCGCCCCTAAACGGTGACCTTTAACACAATACGTGACGTAGAAACGACACATAGATCATCATAGCCAATACACAATACAAAACAATACCATTGTCCACGTCGCACAAGAATACATTCGTATACCAAGATGTATTATAAGGAAACCTTCCCATTGGGGCGGAGCGGGAAAGCAAAGAAGAGCGAGGTATTAGTGTAGCAGAGTGTTTTTGTTCATATATTTCCATAACGCTTTACACCGTTCGGTCCCAATGATCTCAGTCAAGCTACATGTTCGAAGGCGATTTCCGCAAATCGCAGCGGCCCAGATATTTGTCGCCATCAAGACGCGACTGCAAACCCATAGTGCCGTCACTAGCTGTACCTAACGGAGCGACTAGAACAAAAAAAAAATACGTGTGGCACTCGGGGACTGCCGCGGTAAAGCTATTGCATAGCATTTTTTATCAACTTATGCAATTATAATATTTATGTTTTTATTTTTTTTCTTTGATTTTATTTCAAGTTATACTTTTTGAGCGTGGTGACCGATAAGAAAACATATTTTTTGCCATTAATTTTTTCTTATCCATTTTTTTTTCAAATTGGGGGTTAGGTTTTTATCGTTACGGAATTTCTTGATCCGGCCGCCGCGCTCAAAGCCCGCGATAAAAGCTATGCAATAGCTTAAAAATCTTGTTTGACAAATGACATGTGACAGTGAAGGATAGAGATGCCACTGCATTTCTGCACACATTCCGCGGTTTAAATTATCCGTTTCCCTAAAAGGGAGCCGAGAATTTTTTGGTTTAATGTTTTCCTAGCACCTCGCCGCTTCAATAAGCATGCAGCCTTACAACCCTAGATTAATTGAAATCAGGGAAAACTTATAAGGAACCGTATTGGATCTGCCGTTGTGTCGGCAGCAAATAATATGGTGTGATATTTATTTGTATCGTGGTTCGTGTTCGTTCAGACTACAAACCTATGAGGATAATTATATTTGGTTTGTTGGTACCTATGGGGAAGGTTTGCACGTTTAACCTTGATATAATGCACAATACAAGGTGTACACAGAGTCTGCAACCAAGGATTCTGTGCATCAAACTAAGTACCCCTACGTAAAAATTATTGTTTTGAAACGACTTTTTTTTTGGGCTGAAATATTTTTTTTTCGGTAAAACTCAATGTTTTTCAATGAAGACATTTAAAGAGATTTTCTAACCTTAAAAGCCTTTCAGCTTCGTTAAGGGTTGATTTACAGTGTAAATCATCAATTAAAAAAAAATAACAGTCTGTGCCTACATCAAAACAAACGGTGTAAATTTAACACCCTCTGTGTTGATGTAGGTACAGACTGTTGTATTTTTTTTAATTTTACCTACCAGGAGTTGTATGCTTATAAGAAGCAAGAGAAATATAGTAAATCAAACCAAATTCAGTAAAATCCATGAAATAGCGAAGATTGAAGTACCTTGCAGTTTAGGTATTAAAAGAAGAGGAAGACCAAAGAAACGATCGATGGACTGACGAGTAATAGAGAAACGTGGAATGCATGGTTCAATTAATTGTGGGTCGACGCAGCATGTCTGAAGAAGACCTCACCGACCTCAAATAAATTAGGATGGCAAAGAGAATTCATACAGAAACAGGAGTTATGAATATACTTTGTAGAATAATGCAAAAAATGTTTTAGAATCAATTAGAGCAGACTGCGCTTGTAAATTTTAGCATATTCTCGGATAAATTAGGCTCATTTTGTTGAAACATTCCGAAACGTGAATAGGAAGTATTTTTTTATTGCGCCTCGGATAGATTGGTTTCTAGCTGGTACTCAGCTGCATCCGGTTAGACTGGAAGCCGACCGGCGACCCCAACATAGTTTGGGAAAAGGCTAGGATGGATTGGTTTCTAAAAATGCCCGCGAATGTTGTGCCCCATGCGTGGATGTTTTTCTCGTGTATCAATTAAAGAATATCAACACCCATTGAACTTTGATAATAAACCAGCAAATAGAACGTGCGGTTATTAAACGCAATGTATCTCGGTTTCCTTATACCACAGCGCGGTGCGGTCGCTAATATTTTAGCCAGCAATAATCCGCCAGGCTTTAATACCATGCCTAACTAATAATCCTACTTTAATTAAAACTATTCAAACAGGACAGATTCACTTTCTAAAAGCAAAGTAGATTAGTAATATTGTACTTACTGTGGGTCGAACGTAATTTTTTTCGTATCATCGTATAATGGAAGCAAATAGACCAGGTACACCTGCCTTTTTTTTTTTTTTTTTTTGGGAATGGCTTCTCGCAGTTCAACCTAGGAGGTTGTCGTCTGCTTAACCGGACTATCCTGTGGGTGCCTTAAGAGTAAGGCCTCCAGCCAGGGCATAAAACTTACAAACTAAGCGACTACACGCTAAGGGCACCCCCTGTGGGGTACGAGCCTCGGCTTAGGGCGTCGCTGGGGGAGGACTGCATGAGGACAGGCTGGATCAGAATGATATCATTATTTAGGGGCTGATTTAAAACTACTGGCACAGCATCGCGGGCTGGCTCGAGCGAGGGTCGGGGAGGGCATGGACCGGGACGTCGCGACGGACCTCGACGGCGAGGTCGGAAAAACGGCGGTTTGTGTCTAAACTTTTTAAGAGTGCTAGTCTCTTTGCTACTCTCCTGGAGGAGGGTGATAGCATCATCGGGAGTGACGAGGGTATGCCGAGGACGGCGTACTGTACTAATGCGCGAGGGTTCGTAACGGGCGGCCGCTGCGATCAGGGGATTACGGTGTTTAATGGCGTTATCGAAGAAACGCTTCGAAAGACGTTTCATAAACTGAAGGACGGTGGGCATTCTAAGGTCTACGTGTAGACGGTCATTACGGACATAAAAAGGGGCTCCCGTGACTCTACGTAAGAACCGGTTCTGCAAGGTTTGCATCCTATGGATGTACTTAGGCTTGGTGTGAGCGTACACGACGCAAGCGTACGTCATAATGGGGCGGATCACCGCGGTGTAAAGGCGCAACTTGCACTTGAGTGACAACTTGCTTTTTGTCGAAATCATGAAATGAAGCCTACCCATAGCAAAGGCAGCTCGGTTGCGAGCTGCTTTGATGTGCGCCGCGAAAGACAGGTGGTTGTCAAGTAAGACTCCTAAGTACTTGGCTTGCTTCTCCCAAGGGATAGGCTTACCGTACATAGTGATCGGGCTGAGCGCGGGTGGCTTATTCTTACGCGGTTTAGAGAAAAGAACTGCCTGGCTCTTGTCGGGGTTCACCTCGATTCTCCATTTCCGGAACCAAGCGCCTAAGACGTTGGCTGAGGTTTGGAGGGTGCTGTAAATAGCGTCGTGACTACGGCCAGTGTAATAGATGGCCGTGTCGTCCGCGAACAGGGCTAACTGTGCCTTCTTGCTCTTGGGGATGTCACTGGTGAACAGAGTAAAGATAAGGGGAGAGAGCGGGGAGCCTTGAGGGACTCCGGCTCGAATGGGGTGGGGGGAAGACAGTGCCTTCCCGATGCGATAGCGGAAGGTGCGATCCGACAAAAAGTCTCGTAAGATGAGTACGAGACGGTCTGGCACTCCCAGTTTGTACAACTTGTATAATAAGCCGTTGTGCCAGACTTTGTCGAATGCCTTTGCTATGTCGGTACACCTGCCTATATATTCTTATTATTATATAAATTATCGTTTAGAAAGAGTATGGTAGATTAAAAAACGCTTTTTTTATTATTTTATCTAATGCTACTTGTGCAAGTCTGCACTAGGCTTTAATATATTTTTTCCCTTTTGATACCTTTTGTCTATGTTTTTAGGGTTCCGTACCCTAAGGGTCAAACGGGACCCTATTACTGAGACTTCGCTGTCCGTCCGTCCGTCCGTCCGTCTGTTCGTCCGTCCGTCCGTTCGTCTGTCACCAGGCTGTATCTCATGAACCGTGATAGTTAGCCAGTTGTTATTTCTACAGATTATGTATTTCTGTTGCCGCTATAACAACAAATACTAAAAACAGGATAAAATAAATATTTAAGGGGGTCTCCCATACAAAAACGTGTTTCTTTTTGTTCATTTTTATAAATAATGGTACGGAATCCTTCGTGCGCGAGTCCGACTCGCACTTGGCCGGTTTTTTGATACCTATTGTTTATGATTTTTGATTGACTGATTAACAGTTTTGTTTTCTCTATCAAGAACCAGAGCATTTTTATTTGGTAGTTAATACTACTAATACTCCATAAAAAAATGTTGACTAAAACCTTATATCTTTACCAATCCAGTCTTTATTTTAGATTGTTTAGAGGAAAAACTATGACTGTTAGGTCCACAATTTGAATCCAGCACAAACTATTGCTTCACTTTGAGCATATTTAACTTAGTTTCCGGCTAACGAGAAAACTTTGTTATGCATCACTAATTTTAAAGCTTTTTAAAAAACTGCATGTAACTTACGTAAAAGCATTTATAAAATTTGTGGGAGCAGTTATTTCCTAGGTATTTGAATAAGTGAAATATTTTAGTGGGTTAGGTGGTTAAGATGGATGTTTTAGGAGTATTACATTTTATAAGTTTGCTTTTAATTAAAGCGTTTAAATTTAAACGTATTTTAGAACATCATTGTGTTTCTGTCAATGATTTGAAGATATCAGAGCCAGAATAATGTTCTAAATATTTTTAGCGAGATGGCATTAAGTGAGTTATAGCGCAAGCTGACCTTAGACGATCAATAATAATTTGGATAACCATGAATATAGTTCTTAGCTTTAAATATATTTTTTTGTTTTTTTTTTTTTATTTCTATACTAATATTATAAAGCTGAAGAGTTTGTTTGTTTGTTTGCTTGAACGCGCTAATCTCAGGAACAACTAATCCGATTTTAAAAATTCAGTGTTCGATTGCCCATTTATCGAGGAAGGCTATATATTTCATCACGCTACGATAAATAGGACCGGAGCAGCAATTAATAATGTTTCAAAATCGGGGAAAATGTGACGCAAACGAAGTTGCGCAGGACAGGTAGTAGTTTATATGAGCAAAACCTAAAATAAAGCAAAGAGATTTTCAATTAACTTTATTTACAAGTTGTTCAAGGGACAGAATCCATACGGCAATAAACTTTAGATAAAAATCTAAATGCAGAGATACAAATAGAGAAAGAAAAAAAGAACACCACGTCAGTGTTTTCGCAGGGGGAAAAAGTACTGGCTGTTATTGAACATGAACTGCTAAAAAGAAATATTACCCGTGAATGGCTTGCATTTAATCCCCCAAATATTTAAACTCATAACCCTACATCGAACCCAATAATCCTCAAGCCCATCTTGAAAAGACAAAGAATCAAAATCCAAAAAAAACCATTACTCTTAAATAAGGCACTCCTAGTCTATATACCTTTCTTAATCCGATATTACTTTGTAAAGGAAATACAGTTGACCCGGAAAACCTAACAAATTGTACGTGAACCAAGGTCAAGTGAGACTGGTTACTGTTGAGATCCGTCCATTACCCAAATAGCCTGCTCGGCCCGATACGAAACCAATTATGTTTTATATAAATCTTTACAGTACATACATTCGATTGAATTGTTTGGAAAATGTTCCAAAGGATTTCCTTGTACGGTTTGTTTTTGCTGATAGATATTTATGGAATTGTTTTTAATAAAAGGATATAATAATACAGTCATGGAATAAAAGGTTAAAGGAAACTTTATGCCAAATATTATGCGGAGTGCATGAGTCCTTCAACATTTTAAGTGCTACTGACAGTTTAAAAAGGCGATATATGCCAGCTATGGCGTAAAGAATTTTATTCGAAAATTGATAACTCGTTTTACGTAACTGAACGCATCCATAGGAAGCACTATCAATGTAATCTTTTAATAAATAATTTAATGTGGGAATACTTTTTTACATTCTCTCAGTTTAGAGCTGCCAATCCGGATGCCCTTTATCTTTCAGAGTACATCATCGTTGTTGTTGTTTCAATACTCCACAATTGCAGATCACCATTGTCTATGTATACATGAAAGCCGTCTTCCTAATTGTGATATATGTGTAACATAACATGCAATTTAATCAGTGCTGTCGTATGATAGCATCTCATCACGATACACTACCTGGCCAAATAAGCGTATTGTTCTCAACGTTACACCCGTTGTTCACAAAATATCTTCTGAGCACAAACGTTTTATCTAAACTCATATTCTATAGAGGAAAAATTTGATTGTTTGTTTGTTACGATTTAACACAAAAACTACGCACCAATTTTTAAAATTCTTTCACCATTAGAAACTACATCTTTACCGAAGAACATAGGAACAATTTTCGTGGACGAAGTCGCGGGCGAAGTGCTAGTGATGATGTATAAAAATAAATAAACATGCAACTCAAAGTCGCGGGAAACACCTGGATAACCTAACCTATAAGACAGATGTGTTGCTGGGGAGTTTATTCCGCCACTTCTTCTTCCCAGCTAAAACATTAGGAACTGGCGAAGGGCGGGCGTGTTGGGGGACTGTCTCTTGTAATTATGACGTTCAAAAAGTGCTGATTATCAGCCTAATTTGAATAAATGACTTTTGTTGTTTTTTTTTTTTGAGAACCGTGAAGTGTGGCAGAAAAAAGGGGTGGCCTTTACTCAGCAGTAGATGACTAAGGGCTGATATGATGACGATGATGCAATTTAGACCTAATTTGGTCCATTTGTATATGCCAGTCATCAGATTTGTAAATACAACATCCTGAAAAGTATACAACATTATTTTAACCAAAACGTGTTCAATCCTTGGAAAATACGTCCACAATCGTAAGAACTTTAAAACTCATTCAGTTTCCTTTTTAAAGACAAAAAAATTGATTTCAGTCGCTAAGTTTTCCACCAATATTCCTGAAACCTTATTACAAGACGAACATTTACTTACCAAATGCTTAAAATAGACCTTTCAAGGAATCTTACTCAACTTAACCACCTCCACAGTTCTTCCTATACTCAAGAGCGATCGTATCAAATTCTGCTAATTCGACAGAGAGCACTTGAGACGTTATTATTAGGATTATTTGACAAGTAACCGGAACTCGATTGTAGAATCGTTATCATAGAGGTGGAATCACCAGGTTAGCCTGCGTAATTCAATTTTTCTTAATTTTCTTGCAATTTCTGCAAATTGCAAGAAAAAAGAAAATCAGGTTGTACATCATCATCATTATCAGCCTATAATGTTCCCACTGCTGGGACACAGGCCTCTTCTATAAAAGAGGGAGTGGGCTATATCCACCGCGCGGGCCCAGTGCAGGTTGGTAGATGTTTTAGTTCTAGAGAATTTTTAGTTCTAGGACATGCCTGTTTCCTCACGATGTTTTCCTTCACCGTTTTTGAGGGCAGCGGTGATGAAATAAATTACACAAAGTGATGTGATGCCTGGGTTCGAACCCACGGCTTACTGCTCAGGTTGTACGTTGATTCAAATATGTTTCGCGACCCTAATAAATATGGCTTTATAGAGTTTTAATCATTAAAATCATCAATTTACTTAAAAGTTTCTTTAAGTAAATTGAATGACTTGTTCATGAAATAGAAATTCAATGAGATTAAATGAACTTAGAGAGGTGTGTACTATAGGTTTATTATGTGCACTAACAAATTTTAATTCGGTCGCTTTTCACGTTCTTTAACCTACAAGCCATCGCAAAATTCCAGTTTCTCCTGCTTTCCCCAAGGGAAAAATCCATGATAATTCTGAGCTCCAATTTCTCCGATATTCAACACAGTTTACAAATTGTGACTGTCCCTACGCAAGATAAGAAAAGACACGGATATTTCCCGAAGTTTTCCTTCGACGGAGCAAGTCTCTTACTTAATTTATCACGAGGCTTTCGGGGTCCGTACTACGGAGTACGGGGTAACGTTACATCACAAATTAACTTTTTCCTGTTATGACTTATTAGCTGTTACTGTTTCCGACTATTGATTAATGTTTGGTGGTTGTTAGGGATTCTCATTATACGAGGAAATTATATTTGATGTTTCTGTGGCTGGTAAAGGTTTTCTAAGTGCTTTGCAGACATCTTTGGGTGTCATAATTATATGGCTACAGCAAGTTTTTCTCGCTATCAAATATTATGCGTAGCCTGGATGGTTTTTCCTTATGACTTTGGGTGTGAAAAAGTAAGTTTTCAGATCTTCAATCAAACTGGTCTGGTCAGCTCCATCTAGGTATCTTCTAATATACAAAATTCTCGTGTCGCGCTGTTTGTTACCAAACTCCTCTGAAACGGCTGAACCAATTTGTATGAAATTTTGTCTGCATATCGAGCAGGTCTGAGAAACGGCCAACATCTATTTTTCATACCTCTAAAACCCATCAAAAATTCCACGCGAACGAAGTCGCGGGTAGCAGCTAGTAAAACTTTAATAATGAAATGCTTTCTACTTTTTATTGGACGTTTAAATAGTCAGGACTAAGATAGCGGACGGAATCTGAAAGGTCCTACCACTAAGTAAAAATGTGAATGCTATACAGACATACAAGTTCAATCCACATTTCCTCGAATCACAAACATGGCTCAATAAACATAATATCACATACCTGACTATCCACGATATATTGACCGACAAAATGTCTGAGAAACCAATATTTTAGTGGTAGGCTCATGACCGATTTTTTGCCGAACTTTCCCCGACAGTAAGTTGCGTGTTTTGATGAATTGCACCCCGACACGCGCATACCATCACTCATACCTTCTGTCAAATGTTTCTTTTTATGTTCCCCTGGTGCTACTGTTTCTATATATTGGTTTTTCTTCAGTGTAAATATATTGCCGAAATAGAAGCCAGTCCCTGGAGTAAAATTTATCTAATGCCAGAATTGTTTCAAGGACCAAAGTTGTCGTTATTTTTTATTTATTTATACATACACATTCACTTGCTGAAAACTCGTGGGAATCACACACCCATTGATGTCTTCTTTGTGTTCTGAAACTAAAACTTAACAAAACTATTTTGGAAACACCATCGTTTAATACACAGTCTGTAGTTCAACGTCAATGTGTTATTCATCATTTTCAGACTTGTTCCTCCCAGTTACGAGTATGTCATAGGCCTCCTCCCTTATGTTATCTTCCCTGATCCATCTTAATTCTTAATTTATAATTCTTATTCATCATCATTTTATCACTTCAGCCGAAAGACGTCCACTGCTGGACATAGGCCTCGCCTATGTGTACATAAGGGGGATCTTACCATAATCGCCACGCTTGGCAGGTGGGTTGGTGATCGCAGCACGGCTGTTACAAGAGCACAGAGAACGCTGCTGCCAATTCTCTGGAAAGTCCCTTAGCCGCCTCTTACGACACCCACGGGAAGATATGGGATGGTGCTATTCTTTACGTCCGACACCATACAGAACAATTCTTGATTATAAAAATATTATTCTTAATTTACTACTTGTCCCAGCTAATCAAGTACATTAGCCTGACACCTGGTTACTGCAAGTGGGTCTAACGATAAATAAATCGGGCATGTGTCTTGTAATTGCGTTACTCGCAGGCGTCGCTTAATGTAATGTAATTGTTTGCGGTCAAAGCGACCCACTGGCTCGGTAGGGTTGACGTGTGGGCGGGTAGCGGGTTGAATAGCGGATAGCTACAAAAAGTGCATCAGGTTCAGGAGCAAAACTGGATGGCGTAAATACTGTGGCAACATCGAATCATGCCAACGAGCTAACAGGGTAAGGAAAATACTGGCACAGCAAAACACGACTGGGCCTGTTGTTCTCCGAAAACCAGACAGTACACTCACCACATCAACAGAAGAAGCGATGCGCGTCCTCATTGAAACTCACTTCCCAGGATGCGCTTTCGCTCAGGTAATTGAGTGGACCGAGACAAATCAAACACCAACAGAGAACGACTGGTGCTACGCACACAAAGTGGTAACGCTGGAAAAACTCCAGTGGGCGATCCAGTGCTTCCATCCTTTTAAGGCGGCAGGTCCGGACGGGATATTTCCCGCCTTACTACAGTGGGGGGGAATCTCCGTTGCCGGCAGACTGGTGTCCCTAATGAGAGCGTGCCTGGCCTTTAGATACGTTCCGAAAGGATGGAGGGAAGTGAAAGTCATATTCATTCCAAAGCCAGGTAAGAGTGACTACACAAATGCCAAATCCCACCGACCGATCAGCCTAACCTCCTTCCTTCTAAAAACCATGGAGAGAATTTGCGAGAGAGAGCTGAGGGAGGGCGCGTTGAAATCTATACCACTACACAGTAACCAACATGCATACAGCTCGGGTAAGTCCACTGAATCGGCACTCCACCTGGTAGTCAGTCGGATTGAAGATGCTATACATCAGAAGGGCACCTGCCTTGGAACCTTCATAGACATCGAAGGAGCCTTCGATAAAACCAACTTCTCCAGCATCAGCTCCGCCCTTTCTCGTCATGGGGTGGAACAAGTGCTGATTGACTGGATCACCAACATGCTGAGCAAACGAGCGGTTCGCTTGGAAGGAGAGCAGCAGATGGCTCTGATAGCCAGAGGATGCCCCCAAGGTGGAGTACTTTCCCCCCTTCTCTGGAATCTGGTGATAAATGATCTCATCACCAAACTCAACGCCAGTCATTTCTACACAATTGGGTATGCAGATGACCTCGCTATTCTCATCTCGGGAAAAGTGACAGGAACAATCTGTAACCTCACCCAACAGGCGCTACGCATCGTGGAACGATGGTGCAGGGAATATGACCTTTCAGTGAACCCCACGAAAACTGAGTTAGTCATGTTTACCCAAAAACGTACTTTAGGACCTTATCGCTTGCCTAAACTATTTGATACAGAACTTCAATTAGCCACTGAAGTCAAATACCTGGGAGTCATCCTAGACAGTAAGTTAAACTGGAGCAGTCACTTAGACAACAAAATAAACAGGGCGTGCATCACCTTCTGGCAGTGCAGGAGGATGATAGGTAAGAAGTGGGGCCTATCTCCCAAAATAATACTTTGGCTATACTGTGCGGTGATCCGTCCCATGATCTCGTACGGGGCGGTGGTCTGGTGGCCACGCACCAGACTAGTCACGGCCTCGAATAAACTCCAACGCATGCAAAGGCTTGCCTGCATGGCAATTACAGGCTGCATGAGAACCACACCGACAGCGGCTCTCGAAGCCATGCTGGAGCTTCCGCCGCTTCATCTGTACATGCAACAGGAGGCAACAATGGCGGCAGCACGCCTTAAAACTCTTCAACTCTGGAGTAAGTCAAACACGCAACACACTGCGGTACTAGAGGGACTCTACAACGAGTTCCCCCTGGCGAAAGCCATTAACGATCGGGTACCAAAACAATTTGTATTCGACAAAAAATACAAGATCCAGCTCCACGAGGATCACCGCTGCGAGGGGTTAAATCCCGCAGAATTACGGATCTTCACGGACGGATCTAAAACAGGTACAGGTACTGGGGCTGGAGTATTCTCAGAGGATCTCAACATCCATATAGCTGTACCACTGGGGGTCCACAACACGGTATTTCAGGCGGAATGCATGGGCATTTCCCTGGCCGCATCAGCCATCTTAGCCAGGAAGGCTAGGGACCACTCTATCCGTATACTTTCAGACAGCAGGGCTGTACTGTTAGCACTTGACAACCACACGGTCAACTCCGGGTTAATATACGAGTGTCACCAGCGCCTTAACCAGGTCGGTAAGCACAACAACATAACCATACAATGGATAAAGGGCCACAGCGATTCCCGGGGCAACGATGCAGCGGACGAACTCGCTAGAAGGGGTTCCAGTATGGCAGCAGTGGGACCAGAACCCATCGTGCCACTCCCCTTCGGGTATCTACGGACTCTGGTAAAGAAACGCACCAGTGATCAACACCACAAACTGTGGCTAGACCATGGTGAGTGTAGGCAGGCCAAGGAGGCACTTCCTTCTATAGACGGCCGCCTCACCAAACGGTTGCTTAGGCTGACCAAATTACAGCTCCGCATAGTCACAGCCGCCATCACTGGTCACGGCTCTTTTAATAAACACCTCTTTGTCCTAGGAGTCACAGATAGCCCACTGTGCAGAGCCTGCATGGAGGAGGACGAGACAGCAGCCCACGTGCTTCTACACTGCCCAGAGGTTGCAACATACAGGGCAAAGTACTTAGGTAACCCAGGTACTCTCCGCGAGATCGTCAGCAACACTAAGGAGCTGCTGGCCTTTCTCGGGGAGCTGGGGTGGTTGGAGTAATGTTCCCACCCGTACGCAAAATACGCGCTTTAGGCCCTAAGCACACGGCGTATTTTAAACGCGCAGACGACGCGCGTTTCAGGAACACGCGTTTTCTGCGCCGTAGATGCCGATTTTGCGTTTTTATAGAATCAAACGCGCGTAAGACGCGATACAAACGTGCGTGTGAAGCGCGTTCGAAACTCGTTTGAATCGTGTACAAGGGGTCGGAGGAGGGGTAGAGGAGGGGTGAGAGAGGCACAATTGACGAGGAGTTTCTGGCAAAAACGCGGAAGCTACGAGCGACTACAGCGCGTCTGTATCGCTGCATCTGCGCGTATACGCGCAGCAGACGCACGTTTCACAATCGCCCCGTGTGCTTAGGTTACAAGGTTGCGTTCAAATCTCGTTTGAAGCGCGTATACACGCGTCATCTGCGCGTTAAAAATACGCCATGTGCTAGGGGCCTTAGACGTGGAGTTGCGGAAACCAGCCCGCTATACAATACAATAGCGGATAGCGACGGTAAGAATCATACCAAAAATTAATTGTATTGGTACGCTACCAACTTTTTGCTACCCGTATACTAATTTATGTGAAGTCGGCGCAGCTTTTTCTATATTCCACGATTATTCGTACGTCCGCACGTACTCATCTTAGTAGTCACCTCCTTTCTTATCATATCCTTCACACAATCCATCCATTGTTATAATTTATATTGTTTTTCTTGGTTTGTAAAATATTTTAACAGAAAACGACGCAAAAAACTTTCGAGAAGTTTCGAGAAGTTTTCGAAGAAAACTGAAATTGTTAATTTAGAGATTTTCTAAGAAAAGATGATGTAACTCCAGAAAATGTACTCATAAAATTGTGCGACTCATAACTTCTATGTTGGTACGCCACAAACTTAAGAAAAATAAGGAAGGAAATATCTTAATGTGCTTTCTAATAAGACCATATGGCAAAAACGTTTCCTTATTTGACGTCTTACTACTTAATACTGGGGATCTTAAGATTGTCAAGACAATTCGCAGGCTTTTTTGCCGAGTCATCATCATCACGAGTTATAGAGAAGTATGCAAGAAGAAGACCTGCTGCGCCGGCCCCAAATAAATTGGGATAAGAAGAGGAGAACGATGATGATTGACAGTCCTTGCATGCAAAGGTAGCTTTGCTTTCAATTAGTGAACCAAATATAAATAACTTTAAAAGACCACACTATTAAAAACCAGAAAATTAAATGGGTTTAACACAAAATCATTTTCAAAACGAGAAACGAAAACTCATTAAAAACCGTGCGCCACTCTTTCTCGTACCAAACATGTCGATACATACCGCATGATGGCGGGTACAGAAAAAGAAAAAATACTCATTGGAACAGACGTATCTCTACAATACTTAACTAAAATGCTTGACCGTTGTATCAGTTGCTAGGTCGGGAACGAATTAAGCATAAAAGTTATTAGTATACAAGACTTGTATGCAAAATACATACAAGCTCTGTATGGTGTCGGACGTAAAGAATAGCACCATCCCATATCTCCCCGTGAGTGTCGTAAGAGGCGACTAAGGGACTTGCCAGAGAACGGGCAGCAGCGTTCTCTGTGAATTTGCAACAACCGTACTGCGATCGCCAACCCGCCTGCCAAGCGTGGCGATTCTGGCAAGACCCGCCTTTGGGAGAGGCCTATGTCCAGCAGTGGTCGTCTTTCGGTTGAAATGATGACTAAAACCCTTAGATTCATCATCTTCCTGCCCATGTCCCATGTTAGTTGGGGTCGGCGCAACACGATTTTTCCTTCCATTCTCCCCGGTCACTCGTCACGCTATCATAAACTCCAACAAAACCCGTTTTTATTATTAAAACCCGGTAAATTTAGTTTGTATAAAAGCAACTCTTTTAAAAACCGGGTTATTCGGTCCGCTCCTCACTTTTTCTCCTACCACACATCTCGATACAGACCACAAAAAAAAAAGAAAATACGACATTGGAACAAATGTTTCTGTACATTACTCCGCTAAATTGATTTACCGTTCGTATCAGTTGCTAGATTGGGACCGAGTACCAACATATTGAATCAAACGTTATTTACAACAAAATGAGGGAAAATGTCCTTTTTTGCTGATCTTTTATGATAGTGTGTGAGTTGGTTAGATATTATTTTGTCGTGTGCGAGTTTTATTATTTATTTGAGAAAGTGTCGATCAGGTTTCAGTTGTCATCTTCGGATTATGTTAAAAAGGTTTTTATTTTCAGAAGAAGATAAGAACTAAAATACTTTAAATTCTCTCAGTAAGTGACAGACCAAATATTACCTTACACGACTTCAAACAAAACAAACACACAGTCTCTCTTTCACTCCATTACACACACAAACACTCGTACACTCACACATACCACTTACACTAATACAAACAATCACACACACACGCACGTATTCAATTATAAACATTATTGTAGTATTTATCTTTGTTATCTTTGTACTAGTTTATTGTAACTTTTTGTAAGGGACAGGGACTGTTTTCTTAATACAGGTTATTCTATAACCTAGCTAGGAAACCAGAACTTCACCCACCAGATTGTGATTGACATGGTATAAACTTATACGTATAACTTTGTGAGTGCCTCATATACTACATATATCCCCCACTTTTTTTAGTTAGCCTGATCTTTCCCACTCCTGGGCAAAGGCCTTCCCCCATTCCTTTTTTATAAAATAAATTTACTATTACTATTACTTTAAATTGTGTCGGCCTAGAAGTTAGGCATCCGCAGTAGCAGTTAACATAATTTCTACTATAAAGTTGAAATCAGAATGAGTACCTAACAATCGCTTTTCGTGTTTGTTTTTTTCACTGCGTTGTTCTTCTAAACTGGTGTGTGTGTAAGCAAAGTTGTTTAAAATAAATAAATCTCAGTGCTATATGAACTTATGTCGTGGGAAGAAGTGACGGTTCATTTAAGCCTAAAATCTACGCTTTGGAATTGGCAACTACAGTACTTTCTGAAGTTATTATGCTTTGTGACTAGGACTGTAGCTTCGCGTTTATTATGTACTTTGACTTTTAAAAGTGCCTGTAAAGGTCTAATTGAAATAAATCGTTTGAGTTTGAGTTTGAAAAGCAATTGAATACTTTCTCAAAATAATCAAATATTAACAATTTACAATTATATAAATAACTTCAGCACTCATTATTGAAGTTAAAATTATAATTATAACGTTCTATTTCGATTAAACTTATGTAAAACATTTCTTTGTAAACGATTAACAATCAGTCTTAGAAATAAGTAACGAAACTTTGAACGAATGTAAATGCGTAGGCAATAATAGAATTGTACGTGGGTATAGAAATGTAATTGTGATACAATAATAGAACTCAAGAATAAATCAGGTTTTTCTTATTTAAATTATGACTGTGTACTTGTAAGAGCATCAAAAGGAAATGAAGATCAGAAATAAAATAAATAAATAGCACGTATTAGAATGGTGTCCCGTAGAAAATAATTCAGTTTGCATGCTGTACGTAACAATCTAGACTTATAAATTGTGAGTTGAAATTAATTAGCAGACTCCTCATAATAAATAAAATAGCCTTTATTGCTGTTTCATTCCTTACAATTTATAATTGCCTAAGTACCTACCTACTAAAAAACGAATTTGATTTAGTAAATTCTAACTTGCATTTAAATGATCGGCAACTGGATGTTTCTGCGAAACAGCTTGTCCGTTGACAAAGGCCTCCTCTAAAGATTTCCACAAATTCCTGTCTCTTGCTAAACGGGTCCTTGCCGGACCAGCTATTTTCTTGAGGTTATCTTCCCATCTTTTGATTTATCGGCCTCTATGTCTTGGATACCATTCTGTTGCTAACTTAGTCCATTTCTCTTTACTTTCTCTTAACATCAGCAGAGTCCTCATATTATACTTTAAATAAACTGACCTCTAAGTCTGTTTCGGTGTTTTTATAATTGCAAACACATACGTTCTAAAGAATTGCTGTGGCAACTGTCATCAGAAATCAACCTTATTGATTAGTTGACTAGTCATCATCTACTTCTGGTGATTCCTTAAATGTAATATTATTATTTAATAATTACCACTCAAACGTTGAAATTTAAATAGAGTTTGTCAAGCCACCTTGCCTTCACTTTGATAATAATTATCGATTACTCAATTCAGTAACCAATAATTAGTCTCATGATAAGACTGTTTTATTAAAAACCAAATTAACCTTTTCTAACCAACATTTATTAATTTGTATCTTCTGCTCTTTGTTTCAGACGCCATAGCGCTCCGGGATGTCCAACTGATAGCGCCATCGGCTGTCAAACTCGGTGACACAGTGCTCCTCGGCTGTAAATGGACTCTTGAAGGAAACGAAACGTTATACAGTGTTAAGTGGTACAGGGGGAGGCAGGAATTCTTCAGTTATCTGCCTAAGGAGTATCCGTTTACAAGAATCTTCGCGCAGCCTGGTATTGAAGTTGATGTGAGTAGATTTTTATAACTTGTGACGGCATCCACAATGTCTCATGCAAATTATGGTTCATACCCGACGTCACGACAAATCTTGCTTTGTGCTAGTAGTATTATCCTTATAGTCCATCATCAGACATACTAAATCAACCGTATGGTTGAAGGATGCTGCCTTTTCAGTCCAGATTGAGGAACTTTACGCCTAATATACTTAAGGAAAAAGATCGGGAAGCCTCCTGGCCTAGACCCAATTTAAAAAAAAAAAATTGTGGTTAGTCCCCTTGAACACCAGTTTGTGACACAGCCCAATCTATCTCACAGACGCTTGCATCTATCCTATATGTTTTAGCAATGGGAACATTATAGGCTGATTATACTAAAGCCAGGACGCTATTATACTTAGGCAAAGTTTAAAACTGTTTTACGTTCGTCACATCGTCGTCACTGGTTTCATTTCATTCGACGCTGGTTCTGGTCTGAAAACCAGCGTCGGACACTATTTGCCCGGCATTTTGCTTAAATGGGCTTATTTGGCACATCCGTGAGACACACAAAATATCTTTTATTTTTCTGTGTTTAGGTTTAGGTTTTATTTTATTTTTTAATGCTGTGTGCACTTGTGGCATGCGCCAAATAAACGTATTTTCTTTATTTCTTTCTTTCCAGTCAGGTTAGACAGAACAATAAAAACTGCTGCACAAACACTTCTTTCATTAAAAGGTTTAATAGTACTGGGGATCTGGGAGTAGTTCGTGGCTAAATAGTAACAACTTCACAGGTCGATTTTTAAGGTTAAGCCGTACTTGCCGAGGTTGCTCCGTGGATGTGTGACCATAATTACATACCGAACTTCCTTGGTGCCTCGGAAAACACGTTAAGCCGTTATATCTTTGACAGTCGTTACGAGTAGTCAAAAGTAGAAGCCAAAAGTCTGACATCCAGTCTTACCAAGGAGTATCGTATTACCCAGTTACTGGGTTGTGGAGGTCAGATAGGCAGTCGCTTCATGTAAAATACTGGTACTCAGCTGCATCCGGTTAGACTGGAAGCCGACCCCAAGATAGTTTGGGAATAGGCTAGGCAGATGATGAGTACTGGGAATCTGTTCAGTGTTTACACGTTCATGTCTGTGTGTAAGGTTTTTTAATAACCTAGCATTTGGCTGGCTAAAATACCTAAGCTACATGTGGCTAGGTTTATATCAGTAGCAGAATATTGAATTTCAGATTTATGGAACCAACACACAGTACCGTAAAACTGTCGACCCCAAGATAGTTTGGTAAAAGGCTAGGCCGATGATGACATAGGTTAAAATATAAAATTCGTCGTTTCCACACAGTTAATAGAAATAACGCCATGAATGTTATTAAACCGTCAAAATAAAAGACGTGGCCATCGTGAGTGTGTTTCGCAATTACCCCACAGGTTTCCACGAAATGTTTACCTTCATAAGGAAAACTATACAAGGAAAATCCTAACAACCACACAAACTTTAGCATCGCACGGTGTAGAAAACTTCGAGGAAACACGAAGTGCAAAAATCAAACTAACAACTTTGTAGCGGATCATAAATATCCGATACAACGTCCCGCGTCCTTTAATCCGTAAACCAGCAAAAACACTTAACTCATCTAACTTACGCCTCGAGCACGACATCAGAAGATGCAACTTGAGTAAAAAAAAAACACGAGCGGCACTTGTTTTCAGTCGCGAGAGTACGCACGGCGACCAATCAAGCCATATAAAACCAATTAATGCGGATTTCTTATTGTATTGGAAATCTATAGAAAGCGAGGTCGTGTTATTCTGGAAATGTATAACTTGATGTGTCACCATGTGTACGGTCAGCAACGAAAGTCGCTATACATTTCCAAAATTATAAAACATCTTAGCTTTTGAACGATCCATATTAACAGACTGAATTATAATACATAACAATATTTTCATCAATGGCCACACAAATTCGCAAAACAATATTATTACATCAGATCACACTGATCAGCACAAAACTTGGTGTAATATTGATAAGTGTTCGACTTCTGATGCCGACTGTACCATCGATTTGCATGTAGCGTCGCGGTCATACGTATAGCATGCTTCAAGCAACTTCATTCATTTGTTTTCGTCGCTGTCGCCACACGCGTGTTATTTGAGCGCGATTAACTTACATCCGACCATAATTCGATGAGGTTACGTTATCTGCGACCGAGCAACTTGAAAGTTAAAGTTAAGTTCCAAGTAAAGCAATGGCGGTCGGGTATAATAATTTTTCAAATTGTGTTATTTCGCTGAGTCCACTTCTAGTTATTTTAATGAATAACCCGCCCGGATTTTTATGGGTCTGTTGAAAAACTTGGAAGTTTGTGAATTATTTTAAGTGGTTCGTCTGTATTTATGGTCGTTGTCGTCTTATTTCTTGCTTTTGTTTAATTGTCAGAGGGGAATAAAATTATGTAAAGTTCCCTTTACATAATTCTTTGGCTTTAGGTTTTTTTGTATGTTCTTCTTCTTGTAATGTTCTATGATATGAAACAATAACAATCATCATATTAAGCGTGATTAGTAAAAGTTTTTTAATTTAATACCGACAAGTATTTTTTTGTGAAATTAAACTATCTACAATATTAATCCAAAAAACGTTTATATATTCAACATCAAGAATAAATTAGGAAAACAATTCAGATTCAATACTGCTCGTGCGTTGTTTTTTTTTAAATATAACCTCAAAGGAACTAATTAAATTCCTTACCATTTTTGGTGAACCAAGGTTGGATTACATCATTAAGAAAATGTTTCAGCTATGTTAAAAAATATTTCTTAATAAAGTTGCCATATCGGTCGTAACACAAAAAATATGGAGAGAATTTTGGTTAAATTTCATCAAATGAAAAGATATGAAACAATAAAGAAGATGTTGTGTGTTGGGAATTATCTTTTATTTTTAATTAACCAAACATGGAATAAAAGACAGGGTCCTGTGTTGTTTTAAAGGTCTCGGAACAAGAGGCGTAGGAGCGGATCAGTTTCTACAGGCCTGTTTACTAGCATTTTATATTAATTTTATGTATAATTCCATGTTCCTTATAACAAAACAATATCAGGGCTCTTATTGTATCAGCTCACGAAATTCTACTGTTTTTTTCTTCATCCGACACCCACAGTAGCAGTACAGTCTTAGAGCGGTCTAACTGATGACTCTTAAATTATTTTTAAATTCATAACAAGACCCTTAACGATATTACTTCATAGTTATTCAGTTTACCTTTAAGCTCTAAAGTTTTACACCAAGAAAATTAAAAAAAAAAACATTAAAAAAACCGGCCAAGTGCGAGTCGGGACTCGCGTACGAAGGGTTCCGTACCATTGTTTATAAAAACGAGCAAAAAAAATCCCTTTTTTGTATGGGAGCCCCCCTTAAATATTTATTTTATTCTGTTTTTAGTATTTGTTGATAGAGCATCAATAGAAATACACAATCTGTAGAAATTTCAACTGGCTAACTATCACGGTTCATGAGATACAGCCTGGTGACAGACGGACGGACGGACGGACAGCGAAGTCTCAGTAATAGGGTCCCGTTTGATCCTTTGGGTACGGAACCCTAAAAACGACCAGAAAGAATGCTTACTAAATAAGACCGTTCCCCCAAACTGCAATTCACAAAAGATTATAACCCTCTAACCACGCCGTAGTTTTTCTCTCCCAGACCAATTTATTATGCAATCTTCGCCCGTTTACTCGGTTCAGCGGTAGGAACGTACTTACCCGTGTAAAGGAAACTTAGTGGGCGAGTGTACACAACTAAGGCTAAAAATACCTCGGGAGAGTTGCGGGTAAGTGATGCGATGTATTAGATCAACGTTTGCTGGAAGACATATTTGCTGAACCGAAATATGGTTATGTTATTTTGTTGGGAAATTTCTTGGCCTCTTTGGAATGGAGTCCATCTGTATTTATGTCTAAAAGTTTTCTTTTTCAATTTTGTAGAGGTGAGATATTTTGGTCGACTGCCTTGTTTGTCTATTGGTCACTGGCGCGCCTGTAGAGCATGAGGTTCTAGGTTCTATTCCCAGTTTGGGCAGTGTTATAAGGGCTGATTAAGGCTTGTCCCATAAAACCTAGGCCTTAAATATATGTATGTGGGTTTATTATTAGATACACCTCTGCGTAACCCTTCGGGGATTACAGTCGTGATGTTATGTAAATAATTTTTTAAGTGAAAACTTCTTTAGCGGCTTTTTGCAGTTTTCTGATGGGTATAAAATGTTAAACTCGCGTCAGGACACGTGACCTGATCGAAAATTCGTAAGACGGATTGACATTAGGTTAGGAATCAGTTTGAACTTTATGACATCTGTCATTGAGTTTGGGTTTCCAAAACTGGAAAATTATCTTATGCACAAACAAAACCTTCGGTTTCTCCAAAGTGGTAAAATTCGTTATGCGGATGCTGATAGTTCTGAAGTCTTGTATTGTTAGTGTAATATAAATTGTCGTGTTCGTGTGCGAAAGCGCAATAAATGAATATTGTATTTTACCACATAAATGATAGTACTTTTATACTGACAACTAAAGCAATTCGTGCAAAATTATTCTCTAACCATTCCAAAATATCAAAAACGCACAACTTTAATATTCAAGTTTTCACGTCTGCTGGCACTCCCGGAGTGCAACACGTTTTTTTTATTTTTATTTTATGGCCACATTTTGTTGTAGCAGTATTTGCATTCGACCGCAGACAGATTCGTAGTATTCTCCGACCTGTCCTCGTAGCATTCGTAGCACTGCTACGCGCGTCTACAGATTTTCGTAGCAACTTCCTACGCTACGTGTGTAGCACACAGATTCTTATAAAAGCATGTGGAGCGTAGATTGTTTCACGAACTTGCCAAGAATGTTAATTAAATACTTTGTAAATAATTTAGCCTCGTCGGTGTAGTGTTCAGAAGGCCGGCTGTGTACTTTGAGGGTCAAAATTCTATCCTAGTTTGAGAAAAATGTTGTTATGTGTTGTGTAAAAATAATATATTTAATTTGTCAATAATTTTAATTGCATTAGTTATGGGTTTTCATGCGAACCCCTAACTCAGAGGTGGCAGTGATATTACATGATCCTCACCGAAATATTTATAAAATTACAAAACAGTAACTAAAACCATAGTTGGAATTCATAAATAACCATTGCCGTTGCCATTTCTAATAATTTTGCTACCCATGTAAAAACTATTTTAAACCCCATAAAAATTAAACCCGGAAATTAAACTCAGATCTCTTTCAATTCATTGCATGGTTTCTTTTTTTTGTAGAAATACGGCTAAATCCTGAAAACTACTCCATATGTGTACCAAAAATGCAAGTTTTTATTTCCTTTTATTTAAATCCATTGGTGTCCGGGAACTGTAGCGTGGGTGCTGTGAAAGACAACTAAAGGATTATTTTGGTAGGATCTGTGTATCCTCTTAATGTTTTGTAGTTTTATTTTTTATTTGCAAAATGCAGCTATTGAAAACCATAAACACCACCACCACCAGAAGTCTGTTTAATAACCCGTTGGAGAAGAATAAAAGTGGACTGTATTTTGGTATAGGCTTGGTATAATGCCGATTAGATTTACATTAGGAAACTATCCCGGACAAACATAAGATATTTAGTAAGGCGTTTGAGAGGTAGTCCGTCGCGGTGTCCGAGGAAGCGAGTGTCCGCAGGCCGGCCGGCGCCGCCGGCAGCTCCCCTCAGTCACCGATGCCGATGACGCGTAGGACGGTCACGTTGCTTGCGCGTATCGCCTGTGCAAGCCGACTGCATGGTTGTTGGGTGCGATTCCCAACAAGTCACAAGTACAAAGGTGTTGTCTGGTCTATTTTAAGTAATCAGCAGTAACGAGCCAGAGAGCGAGAGATTATGTGTGTGTAAGACAGAGAAAGAGGAAGTGATTAAAAACCAGTTGTGTCCATTATTAGGGATTGATTCCCCATACTTTTCAGTGAATTTATAATTCCCTTTTTTAAGCGTTATGATTTAACTCATCATCATCATCAGCCTATATAATTTTCCCACTGCTGGGACACATGCCTCCTCTCTATGAGAGGAAGTGGGCTGTAATCCACCACGCGGGCCCAATGCGGGTTGTAGATGTCACATGTTTTCGAATTTTTAGTTTTCATGCCGGTTTCCTCACGAAATTTTCCTTCACCGTTTTTAAGAGCAGCGGTGATGAAATAAATTACACAAAGTAATGCACCTGCCTGGGTTCGAACCCAAGGCTTACTGCTCGTAAATCGGGGCTGCCAACACTGGGCCACCGCTGCTATATAACTAATTTATATTTATTATAGCATACGATATCTGGTCATTTAGTAAGAAGCCTATAGTTACGCAAGTCCAAATTCTGCAAAACCTAAACAAGGGCCATTGACCGATATGCGTTTGAAAGGCTGCTATAGTTTTTTATTAAACGTTACCGAAAATATTTAATGCATTTTTTCAGTGTTTATTAAAAAAAAAACAACAATCACATTTATAGCCACACGAAACTGATCAAATGCCTCCAATACCATAGCCTGACCTGTTCGCAGTCCGATTTTGTTTAACTACTCCCAATAAACAGGCTTTATAGGCCGTTAACGCACTTTTCATGTTTTATTGTCAACCATTGTTAGGAACATCGCTTTACGACTGCCACTAAAAACCTTACCGTTTCATATAAATAAGTAACTGCTGATCTAACATATATTTATTTATTTTGTTGTATTTTTACGAAGATTTTACTACACAATTCTTGTAAACTGAGCCTTAATATTTTTTGGCCCCCTTTTATATTGCATAAAGCACAATCAGCCTATTATGTTCCCACTGCTGGGACACAAGCCTCCTCTCTATGCGAGAAAGTCGGTTTTTTATCCACCACGCGGTCCCGTTGAGGCTTGGTATATGATATAGTGTCTTCGATTTTTTGGTTCCGATTAATTACATCACCACCAACTTCATGCCCTTGTTCTTTCTTCCTTGGGGTCGGTGCAATACGTTTCTTCTTCCATTCTCCTCTATCAGACGACCAATTAATTAAATAATTCTTGTAAATCAAACCCTAATAATTTCTGATTGTTACGCTGATTCTGCATTGATTATTCATTAACTAGTACGCAGAAGTATGAGTTGAAACGTCGTAAGCGACGAACGCGATTAAGCGCCATTTAGAATGGTACAAATAAAATGTATTATGCATGTGCATATTGTGTTTCGTGTTCGGAATATAAATGTTACTGATTGCTGCGAATAAAGGGAGCTTTGCTCTTTGTATTAAGGCTTGGTTTACATGATCGTGTGGTACGATCTTTAGAACGGTTAATGAAGGTTTTAAATACAAGTAGAGAGGTCATCTAAGCCTAGGATTCTCTTTGGTTAGGTCTTTAGATTTTCTTACAACTATTACTTTTATTATCTCATTTGTACCTTGTCTATTAGCCATAAGAATAAATAGAAACCATAACATAAGTTTGTAAATAAATTAATTTTTATTGGGCAACAAAAGTGAGATGGTTGGCCGACGACCTTAAAAAGAAGAGTTGAGGGTAGGGTATTGTGACGCAGTTTAGTAGAGGTATATATATCCAGCAGTGGCCTGCCCTAGGCAGACTTAAAGAGGGTTTTTTTCACTTGCTTATCAAGTCTTAATGGAAGATATGGCATATATTTGTAAATAAGAATTTTTAAATGTTTGATATGATTCCTTCGAAAAGATTGTCAAACTGAACGGGAATTTGGAATAAGTATGAATTACTGTACAGGTTCTTTGGGTTCATTACAATCGCCTTACATACTCGTGTCGTATTCATAATCAACCCTCATTGAAAACACCGATAAGTACACAATGTAACACGACTCATACAATTACGCACCTACCCACCTCGCAATCAAACGCAATCAGTTCTTATGATTTTAACGATGAGACCCGCGTCCATTGCGGCATTAATAGCTCATTCCAAATAAAGACATTGCCTATAAAAAGCAATGTTAACGTAATTGCTAGATATTATCGTATCCAATCAGATAATCCCGTTCCGTTTTACGACATTATTTTTACGTACGGTCTTTGCGAAATTGATTTTTTTTCGGTGGCAATTGAGAAGGGAAATTTTTCGTGAGACGTAATTTAGATGATTGATTGCTTTCTCTAGCAGGTGTTATTTTTTGGTAATTGATTTATAAAATAAAAAGTTCCAGAGGTCCAGATGATTAAAACCTCGAAGAAGGAGAAAACAATAAAAAGTTTCTAAATTTATTTATTCAGGTTTTTTCCTATGTAGTTCATCATCAACCTAATCTTTAACCAATAACATTGGGCTCGTAGTTTAGTCTTATTCAGCTACATCTGAGACTGGCTTTTCACGGCACGGCTGGCGCAGTGGTTGAGCGATCACTCAACTCATACGCAACACCTCACCACCCCGCCTCTTTGTGGTAACTCATTAAGATGGATAGTAATAAGACAAGAATTGGTTAGTATATGCCGGGCGCCTTTGCAAAAAAGCTTCATTATGATCCACGTTTCAAACTAACCACAACCACAGACTATAACCACAGACGAGAGAGAAGCGGTGTACAATTCTCTCTGGCGGAACGTCAAGTCGTTGCGGGTAGCCATATTGACTTGGATAGTTGTCAAGGAAGGTGGCGCAGAACAAGACGTTGACGGATCGCCGACGTCTGTTTTCTTAATCTAATTAAATCTGGTGCCACATATCATAAGTAATTCCAATGCGGCGGGTAAGAGCCTACAAATATAACATTGTGTGTTCATTAAAAAATATTATCCATCAAATAAGAAACAATCAACTTGACGACACGGTTGGCGCAGTGGCTAAGCGTTTGACTGCTGCGCTGCGTGTCGCGAGTTCGATCCCCGCACGGAACAAATATTTGTATGGCCCACAGATAGTTGCCGGGTCTGGCTGTTTGTGTATGTGAGTTTTAATGTTTGTAAACGCACCCACGATACAGAAGAAATACACGGCGTAGTGTCTGTCGGCGTTCAGTCGTAAACTCGAAATTAACAGTGTGGGGCAAAGTTAAAAAAACTCGCTGCCTAGGGATTGGCTGCCATCACCCATTTATAAAAAGGCTACGAGATGAAAATACTAGATGAAAATATCACAGAACGAATACAATAAAACATTAACATTTTTTTTGTGTTTTTGCTGAAATTTTGTGTGTGTTATTGACGTAAAGAAAATTTTTCACGTATATTGAAATGCTTACGCAACGCTGAAACATTCAATATCATCTTCGTACCCTTGCCCCATGGTACTTGGGGCCGGCGCAACACATTTACTTGTTTCATTCCCCCTGTCAAACGCCACTGCATCATTTACTCCTTTTCCTTTCGAATCATTCTAAATTAAAACACAAAATTAAAATTACAAACCCATAAAAGTAGACATAAACGTTTTGAAGTGAAAATCACAAATACTCAGTTTAATTACCCAAAATCCGCTTAAAAGAAAAACCTAGAAGCAATAAAAATATTTTATTATATTTTACACTCCATGATTTTATGTACCAGATAAGTACTCCCTTAGTGAACCGTGATTTGATTTCAAATCTACTGTTAGAAGCGGCTTTTTGTGTCTTGGGACAGAATGGGGACTGAGATAACGAATTCAATTTGTTTTGTAGTCTTTCGTAATCTAAATGTTATTTATAATGTTTTCTTCTGGCTTATTTTATTAATAAACAGGTACGTTTGTTTGTTGGATAGTAGGTGGATTGATCAATGTTAAGATGAGATTAGATCATCGCAATTCCACCGGATACCTATTTTGATTTAACGTAATTATTTTCGAAACAATTAAGCTTTTTGAACTAACTATGGCAATGTATGTTGCTATTACTAAATAATGAATTGAATCACCATGACTGAAACAAAACCATATCTCATAATCAGCCAACATCATTCCCTTTGCTGGGACTTCTCAGTAGACGAGAATGGCCTAAAACGTCGAGCTCGGTGAGGGTTGGTGGCCATCGCATGTCGAGTGATAATATTATTTACTAATATTATAATGAGGAAAGATTTGTCGCAGTTGTCTTGATTTATTCCGTTAGACACGGTCATCATGTGGGCAAACATGGGTTCCGTGCTATGAAAACACACACTACACGAGGTACACTGCTTTTGTCGAACTCACTTATTAATCACAAATTACTTGAAATTACAATCCAACACAATAACACTAGGCACCATGAATCGGGGAACAGTTTCGGGACGTCTTGACTCCGCCGCGGTCAGACACAGACTGTCCGCCTCACAGCGAGCTCGAAACATCACGACTCTGTAGAAGCGCGCTTAGGTGTGGGTAGACAGGTAAGTAGGTCGCGTGCTACCTTTGGCGCGCTTGCTACAGACTACAGATTTAATTATTTGTTTGTTAAGATTTAAATCAAAAACTACTCGACCGATTAAAAAAATTCTTTCACCATTAGAAAGCTACATCTTTACGAAGTAACATAGCCTATATTACATCACAAGTTTTGCAAACGACGTCGCGGGCGAAGTGTTAATTTTACATAAATGTATTTTATCAAATTGCAAGGTCCTTGAACCTCCAATCCAACTTACTGCCTTATCACTTCCCATGACGTCATCATATCCCCCGAACATGCAAAAACCAGTCAAGGCCATGACATGACCTTCAAGTAAACTTTCCTACAATCAAGTTTTACGACAAGATAAGTGGGTAATGTATCATCCTTCCCTGTTTCATCCCGCATCAGCATAACAAGTCTGGGATTATCTATTGTCCAAGTTTTCTTATAGGGCCAAGTGAACGCCGAACTATTTTTTTAGATAAAGGGCTTTTTAAATATAATTGTGTTTTCCAATGAGGGGCAACGGGCTGGTAAATGTATATTTATTGAGAAAGTCGCATTAACTGTCGGAATCACTGTTCTCAATTTTTTCTGATAACATCGTGATGACAATACAACAACTGTTAGGAGCGTTTACACCTTACGGCATTTCGTACAAACTTTCAAGTCCTTATTTGCCGAAATGATTGAAGCGAGTTTAATGAAACTTAATACGCATAAGCAGGATGCATAGGTCTAAAAACATTTTCGAAATGTCTTTCAAAAAAGGATAATTGGAAATTCGTGTTCTATAGATAATTTGAAATCGGTCTAATTTAGCTATAACACTATTATTAGAAAATGTTTTTAGTAACTTTTTAGACCTATATATCCTGCTTATGGGTATGATATTCCATTGAAATCATCTATATAACATTTGCCTCGTTGTTCGTGTGATTACAAGCGCGGCTGCAGAGGGTGAGGTCCTGAAGTCGATTGCTAGGTCGGAAGAACTGTAAGTAATTTGATTTTTTCAATCAACAAATTTTTGAGTAGCTGTTCCGAAATTTGTGTCCGGTTGATGGCGTTAGGCTAGCCTCATAAACATTTGTTACCTTTGCCTTACTCCTTGGGATTTAAAAGCGTGATGTTCTGTTGCGTTCGCAGTAAATCACTCATGCCATCGAAAACCTATAACTCCACGTTAAAGCCACGCGAACTGCACATTAATTACGACAAGTATAGTTTCTATATCCGTTTAACAGATAAAGGCATGCACAACGCAGCACTTCGCAAGATAACTTTTGTCTAATAAGTAGATAAAGTTGCAAACTATCGCGCAACTTTGCAAATTTAATATCGAAACCCATTGGCCCGAAAAACAGGCCGAGGGTTTACGCTATGGTCGAGTAAATGGGTAAGCAGAATACTTTTTACTTAAGTGGATACCAGAAACTTCGCTATATCGATATTGGGGATTTTTTTACGGTGGAAAACATGGCATCTTTTGTATTTTTTTACTATTCGTACTGCAAGTATCTGACAGAGTAGACATGTATTCATAACATTATCAGCTATGAGTTATATTAGTTGTCGTTTACAACATAAACAAGTCTTTATTTAAATAAGGACAAACTTGTACCTTAACAACAAAACTTGGCAAAAAACCAAATTGTTAATAACCGTAGGTGTTTGAAACAGCGTCACTCATAGTTCTACATGTTTTTGACTAGGTTTTGTAAAGAGCTAGCAAGCAAAGCAAACCAAAACAGCAAATTGTATGCAGGGTTTGAGAGATAGTTAGTTTGTATTCCACGAAGAGATATCATGCAGTCGAAAACAAGTATCGCAATATGTACAAAGGTGCAAACGCGGAACAGCGATGATACGAGCATTTTCCCCGAATATATTATGTGTTATTATTTCATGTTTTACATTAAACTTTACTGCGTTTTGAAGTTTAATAGTAAATTATTTCTGCTACTGCATCACAATATTCACTCATCCGTAGGAATTGGTTAACAATATAAAATGGCGTCAATATGCTGGCCATATTATATTGTAAAGCGAATTTTCTGTTTTTTTTTTTGGATCATCAAAACGTGTTGGGGATGGATATCCACCCCCTCCCCTGCCCTACCTTTTGCTGATTCAAAACTACGTCGAAACAGCAATAAACATCCCGGAACAATACAGCCCCGTTTACATTTTCATGCCATAAAAATGGCATCGAAAAATATTCATGAATCACCATAAGTTGCCGCTAAAACAAACAACGCACCAATCACACCCGAATGATCGAATCATCATATCGATTATCTCGAATCCAGATTGTAAACATAATAGCCGTGCGTAGCCGATTGTAAATCGAACTCGATTCGAATTGAAACGATTACTGTAACACCTTCATCGTTGTTATTGCGTGTTTATTAGATTCGGGTCGGTTTTTGCCCGAAGGTAATAGGCCCGTTTTAATGGGTACCCCGTATAGTGAGCGTTATCTTTATCGTAATGTTGTCGTATCGTCCGGTATGACACGGACGGTAAGTGGTGGAATGAGATTAGAAGCTTTCTTGTTGCCTTAATTTGGGAAAGGTTATTATGATACTGTTTTTGGGGAAGTTGTGTAGGAACTAGAACTAGGATGTAATTAAGTAACCTAGCTTATATGTGAGGCAAATGTTATTTTTGGCTAATAGTATCAGAAACTAAAATGAGTATTAAATGTTTTGTTTTCTGTATTTTTAACAATAGCACAGAGGAGCTCGTGGCTAAATAATAACAGCCGCAAGGGTCGATCTTTAAGGTTAAGCCGTGCTTGCCGAGGTTGGTCCGTGGATGGGTGACTATAATTACATACCGAGTTTCCTCCGTGCCTCGGAAAGCACGTTAAGCCGTTGGTCCCGTCTGTCATTTGTAGATCTTTGACAGTCGTAACGAGTAGTCTAAAGCCTAAAAACATCCACTCTTACCAAGGGGTATCGTATTACTCAGTTACTGGGTTGTGGAGGTCAGATAGGCAGTCGCTTCATGTAAAATACTAGTACTCAGCTGCATCCAGTTAGACTGAAAGCCGACCCAAAGATAGTTTGGGAAAAGGCTAGACAGGTCATTTTTAACAATAGCACAGCTATGCATGGAAGAAGAAAACATGCTGCGCCGACACTAAATTAGTTGGAAAAGGGTCAGAAGAAAGATGATGCTTATGATTTTTACCCCGACCGATGTGTATCTTTGTGTCTATCTGTGACATCGTAGCTCCTGAACAGATTTTGATAAACATGATTTTGTTGGAAAGGTGTTTTAATCAAGAGTGTTCTTAGCTATGTTTCGAGAAAATCTGTTCAGTCGTTTGAAGATCATCACCTCTTTTCTAGTTGATGAAGGGATATTAATTACTTCCACAGATCTGGTCGTTTTAACTGAGCAAACATTGCGAAAAGATTTCACTTTTCCCGATTACTTGAAATTATTGATCAGCTTCATAGTTAAGAGTTACAGGACCAACTTTTTTTAGAACAGCGAAAATAATTAGATGTCAGTAACGCTCAAACAACATCTTGTTTCTGATGTATTTCACTATCGTATTTTTAATTTTTCAGAACGTGCTTTTGAATTGAAATGACACAAAAGGACCATTTTTTACATATAAAAATTTATAATGTAAATTAATTCATCAGACATCTTTGCATACCGAGATTCATCAGTCTCTTGGAAACCATGTTCATTCTTTGGGCGGAGCTGGCATTAATGGCCTTTAAAGTCATTACGGCTCGTCAGGGACTACCACGGGTAATATACTACCACTATACCCGGTAATACATACTGATAACTATCGTTTTACCCAGTCACTTGAGGATGCCAGATACTCAGTCACTGCAAGTAAAATCCTGATATTTAAGAGTGGCGGTCCTAGGGGCTAACAATACGGCAAGACCTTATGGCAATCATAAAAACTAGTAGGTGTTGCAATTTGTGTGTTAATTTGTGTTCAATAAATAATAAGAATATGTAGTAAGAGCAAACGGAGCTTGTAGGCTTATATGAAAGTACTGCTGCAAGTATTTAACTTCACCAACTACAACTTTACTAGCAGCCGTGACGAAAATGGGAAAAGGTTAGTCAGATGATAGACTCAATAGGTTTACAACGTTTCTGTTCAAAATACAAAATCTACTTATATCATCCTCTTAGTAAAAAAAACATTTTTACACTGGCAGGCAACAATGAAAGGCTACTACAGTTCCTTATGTGCTAAAACTGCAATTAGTATGGAAGTTCGTAATTTCTGCTGACAGAAAATTCCATCATATACACGGCTTGTATCCCAAGGAATATCACAATACATAACAAGGTAAATGCCACTAACAACACTCATTCCCGTAGATACCCGAGCACTCATCGCCAAGGATGCTATTCCAAGAACCATAATCGGCTCAGGATGGCTCACTACACCTGACCACCGGCGTTAAACCAAATTAACAATGTATATACGTCCTAATTATACACAAGGATGCTTGGAAACCGGGGACGGCTTTATCGGAAGGTTGCATGGGTGATGAAGCTGTTAACGTTGATGGTTTTCAGTTTTTTTAAGGATAGAGGGAAAAGCGGTTTTCTGTTGGTTTGAATTGTGTTTTGAGTTGACGCATGTTTGAATTAATACATACGGTGTAGAGAAAATTGTGCAGAAGTTTGTGTCCAAATGTCCTTACACCGTCTATTTGTCTGTTCAGTATTCGAAATCTTCAGAATAGTTTAACCCAAACTATTGAGGACTAATCTGATAAAAGATGCATGTTTAAATTAAGATGCGAGGTCATATTTTTTATTTAACCACAGAGAAATTATTTTATATATATTATATATTAAAGTTATATAAAAGCATATTATAGTTTCTTCAGAATTTTACATTTAAAATAGCTGGAAATAGAAAATAGCAATTCATTTATGGCAACCTCTTAGAATGCCAAAATAAAACAAAACAATACTTTAAATCAAGCTACGCAAATTAATAAATCATTTTTAATTACGAATCTCCCATACGTTTAAGACATCCCATACCTTAACATCGTTTCTCGTAAATCCAGAGCTCAATTTCTAAATTGTATCTGCCCTAAACGTGGCCGTTATTGCGAAGACATCTGAAATATTTATATACGGTCCGTATCCACCGGGATACGGGTCAACTAAACGCAATCTGTGAAGGTTGCGGTCACTTTATTGAAATGTAACTTTCTGAGAACTTATTGACGCACGATTGGACGGTTTCTTGGGTTCCGTATGTGGTATATGAAGTTATTTCAATTGCGTGTTGTTTAGGAATGGGTTATTTTTGTTATTTTCTGGTATTTGTTACTACAATTTGGCGTCACAGGATATTTAAAATTAAAGGGTTAACTTCCAGTTATGTCGTGTTGTCCTGCAAACGTTGGGACCCTTGGTATTGTGTCGTCTGTGCTGTAGTTTGTACATCAAAGGAGCTGATGGACGCTACTGAAAGTGCCAAATTCGTTGCCAAATTTTGAGCTGACTCAATTTAAATTGTCATCGACACACTAACGTCAGAACTTGTGAAGTACCTTATGGAAAAACTGCACTAATGAATTAAAGTACCTTCTGTATGGCCGTAAAAATATTTAACAAAGTACCTGAAAAAATAAAAATGTTAAATCTGGTCAATTTTAAAACCAAACTATTAAGAATTTTGATAAACAAATGCTAATACTTTGAATATTGTTTGACATTGATAGTACCTTTATTTTAATCTATTTGAACATTTATTGAAATTGTATTTTCTTTTTTTTTCTTTGTTTATTAATATGCATGTACCTATTAATATTGAACTTATTACTAATGTGAAAGTTTACATAATTGAACCACTTAATGATATTAAAAATGTAATGTTTGGTAAAAGTAGGAAAGCTCGACAATGTTGATTAATTATATTTGTACGCCTCTGGGCAAAACATAGAGGATCTACCTATCTATAACATCTCGCACACTGTTACTACTAATACTTACAGTTTTTTCGATTAGTTATTTATTTGCCTGATATCTCCAATGAGGTTTGTCATAACGCCTGCTGTGTCAGACCTCCACAAAGTGTAGGCAGTCAAAAATCCATGAATGCAACAAAAATTCCTAAGCACTAAGCAAACAACGGTCTAACTCAGACACAGAATAGAATTCTGGTATTACCTAAGAGACCTCTTGAGATCTCTATTGAGGTTTCCCCATTCTACTACTACGAACCGACAAAACATTTGCATAAGGACTTGTAATCTTGTAGTAGGTAAACATTGTTTTCTAGACTTACTACCGAAATACGACAAACCGTAAAAAGTAAATGTTTGCGCAGTAGACACAATAACGAAATCGGAAAAAAACAAAACACAAGCTGTGTGCCTGAACAGATTTCTCATCGGCAGAAATTATTTAAATGACGGTACAAATTTCCAACTTCAGTTTTACCTCTTTAGATGATGAATCATTATAATCTGGAATTATTTCAAGGTTTCAGTGAATCGATTTCTTCTAGGAAAGCCTGCTTCACCCTAAGCTGCATCATCGCTTCATATCAGACAAGTTGGGGGCTACTAAAAAGTCTTTCCTTAGTGCTAACCATTTTTTATCTAAGGAACATATTTTGTGCAAAATTACATGTTTGGACTCAGACTGAGTGGTTCAGGCCGTGAGTTGTCTTCCCGTGAACGAATGAATTTAAGATTATTATCAAATAGTCATTGCACATTTGCATGAAACAAACACACATCATAGGCGGTTCTCACACAACGCCACGCACCGACGCGTCAGACGGTGAAGCTGATCTCGTGTTGTTACACACACAACACACAGACACACAGACAGTTACAGTTAAAATTGCTAATACGTACCACTTTTGACTGGTGTCAGTCCAAAACCCTTATAAAGTTAAATAGTGTTTCAAGCGGAGCTCACCGTAGTGAGACACAGGATTATAGTGCGGATCACTATTGGTCTATGATCGGACAGCACGACTGATTAACACTCATCAGCGCGGACAGGCGCGATCATCGACTATCCGGGCGGCAAACCTCCGCCAAATCTACTTCGCAGCCTCCACCTTCCGTGGCGGTGAGCGCCGTCGTGTGCGCACCACCTTACTGACATAGAACATAACGACCAATCAGTTCATTCCACATCGTATGTCCAATAACATTAATCCAGATCGAACGAACTAAAAGCAGTATCTAGGTTACTAACGGAATCTAATGAACGATTCGCATATCCACTGTCGTTCCTATCGTAAAAAATATCTGACAATGAACATTCTTTTCTACTGGATTTTATGTCTGTGGGGGTAAATTCTGGCGAGGTGGAAAGAGCTTAAAATTATTAGATCAGTGTGCCTGCGTTTCTGATCAAAGTGTCTATTTTATTTCTATATAATACGCTCTTTTCAGCTGCAGTGGCAGTAAGTAGCTTTCAACATGCAGTAGCATCTCCGAAAATGTCCAAGATTTTCGAATTTTTTAGACCTGTAAATGATCTGGTCATTTTTTGCGACAAAATTACGTACGGTTTTCTAAAACCAACACAATGTTTTGCTAAAAATGGCCAAATGTATGTAAACTGCAGGACTGCTTGGTTGAATGGAATATCAAAACCATCTCTTAATTAGTATTCAATTTTAATTCCTCGATAATTTCGTTCTGAAGCCGGCTGTAAGTTTATCATAGGATACTTATTGATTTTCCAACTATACAGGGTGTAACGGAAAGGGTATATACATACTAAACGGTGTGCTACAGACCATCAAACTGAACATGTTTCGCCACAAAGAAATATCGTCATAGCGAAAAAATTATCAGCTGCCCCATACATTTGGGTCGAATAGGTATTGAAATTTTGTATGGGGCAGCAGATAATTTTTTCGTTATTACGATGTTTGTTTGTGGAGAAACATGTTCAGTTTGATGGTCTGTAACACACCCTTAAGTATGTATATACCCTTTCCGTTACACCCTGTATAACTATTGTCTATACGGTGTACATACTTATCTATATTAAAACATACACATTTACGGACGCAGGAAAAAGAAGAAAGAAAGTTTAACGTGACAACGTCATAACAAAATATTGATTAAATGATTGCATACTTTTATGAATAGCAAGCCGAAAGCTCTAGCCGATCGTGCCTTTCGCTTCCTCTTGCAGCGCTCTCGCTCCGATCGTAAAGTTACAATGACCGTAACGTTACAATGAGTCATACTTTTTCGTGCGTGCAGCCGGTGTTCGTCGATTTATTAGACGTTGTCAAGTCAAAAATTGTGAAAGATGGGCATCACGCATTTCTTTTCAAAATATAGAGTATGTAAATTTTATTTCTCTAAACAAGGTTTACTTGAAACATTGCATGCAAGATAATAATGGGATACAGATATCTTCTTTTTCTTTTTTAGCCTTTGCCACCCATTTTAGACAGTTTCCAGAAGAAGTGGCCTCATGCTATTCAGTGTCTTCTAGCCACTTACATAAGATCGCCTATCCCCTTAGTCCTTTTCCATATTTCATGGGCAGAACCGAGGAATCTATCCATTTTAATCAACTTCAATGAAACCTTTAAAAATTACAAAAAAAAAACATTACAAATTAGACTACCACTGCCACGCCACGATATACGGCTGAACATGTTAGAATTTTTCTTTAGCCCATTATTATCTTGCATGCAAAGTTACATGTGAACCATGTTTAGAGAAATAAAATTAACATAATCTATCTTTTGAAAAGAAATGCGTGATGCCCATCTTTCTCAATTTTAGACGTGATAATCGATGAACACCGGCTGCACGCACGAAAAAGGATGACTCATTGTGACGTGACGCTCGTTGTAACGTTACGATCGTAGCGAGAGCGCCGCAAGAGCGAGTGAAAGGAACGATCGGCTTGAGCGTTCGGCTTGCTATTCATAAAGTATGCAATCATTTCATCAATGTTTTGTTATGACGTTGTCACGTTAAACTATCGTCCGTAAACCGATTTTACAGACAACCAAATTTTGTTATAAGTTTTAAATCTTGGCTCTAACTTTACAAAAACAAGTAAATTCCCAAAGAGACACGCTCAAGTCGCATCGATCTCCTTACTTTACTAGCGCTTTTCTCGCGGCTTTGTTCGCTTGCCCTTTGGGATTACGCGAAATTTTACTGGCCAGACTACAGACCTAGACGTGGCGTGATAAGACGAGCCTTAATTGGTTACTGTACCCAAAGGACGGTGACACAGAATTCTTTTGTAACGCAGGACAGTTTGGAAGATTTTTTATTCAGACAAAGGGTTTTGAGTTTTTGAGGTCGATGTTGCCGTCGGTTATGCGTTTGCGTTTCCACGATAGTACTTACTTAATGGTAGTTACTTGGGACAATTTTAAACGTAGAAAATTGAACATAAGCTATGCTGTCGCCGTAACCGTTAATATTGAAATAGCACTGAAATAAGATAGTCGGCAATTTATTACTTAAACTAACGTCATTATTAAAGTTTCTTGTAACTAACCACATTCTGCGCCAGTTATAAATAACTTTAGTTACATTTGAGTTGTAATCTTACCTAACTCAGTGTTTTGTCGCGAAGACTTATTTTGTCTCGCTCACTCCTACTAAAAGTCATATCTATCGTTCCATACGATATGTAGCTCACTTTCCTCAGTGCAAACACTGCGATCAGCACCGTGAAGGCACTTCTAACGATTTTAATCTTTGATGCTGGACTACTCTAATTAGTAGGGGTGTTTAATGAAAACACTTTTAGTTTTTTGACACAAGTATGAAATTTGACACAGCCGTTTCTTGAGTCAAAATAAGCCGATTAAGATCGGTAGTCCACAGGAGCCCGCCTCTGGGCCCGAATGGGAGGTTGAAGTAACACACTGCCCTGCTTCATTCCAAAAATTATAATTATCCATCTTTAGCTAAAAGGTCAAGTGCGGTATCATTTTCGCATACATATTGATAACATAGAATTCATTTCTGATATAAAAAAAATAATTTCTCAATCTAAAAATTTCAACCGCGTTTTTTTAGTTTAGGTCGCCTTAAATATTAAACTGGTGTATTTATTTGCAATTTAAACATATTCTAAGAAAGCCCATTTAATGCAAATTAAAAAAATATATATATCTTTAAAAAACCATTTAAAAAATTAATTGAGAAAAAAAACAAGTTATGTCACGGTCCGTCCAATTATTTTCACCGGTAACATCCGAAGAGCGCATTCTGAGGATTGACTGACTGTATTACAATTATTTTATCTGCGATAAAAACGTGTTTCATGCACTCGCTGTCCTACACTTCCATCCACCATCATCAGGGTAGCAACGATCTGCATGACCTCTTGCGGAAGGCAAGACTCTACCAGAAGGCTGAAGTTGCACTGGTAAGTCCCCTAATTCGGAGATTGGAGGGATCTTGATCTTGAAGAAGGATTCTTTAACTAAAAAATTAAAGTTTACCAATAGCATTCGTCAGAGAAAAGAAACTCATAGCATTGCAAAGTTCGGTTTGTGAGGGAAAGGTTGTAGGTCCGGGCCCAGAGGGGGCGAGGGTCCCGTGGACTTCCGATCATCATCATCATTTCAGCCGAAAGACGTCCACTGCTGGACATAGACCTCCCCCAATTGTTGCCACATTGACATAACATGGGGGGTTTTGCCATAATCGCCACGCTTGGCATGCGGGTTAGCGATCGCAGTACGGTTGTCAAAAAAGCACAAAGAACGCTGCTGCCCATTCTGTGGCAAATCCCTTAGTTGCCTCCTCCGATATACCCACGGGAAGATATGGGATGGTGATATTCTTTACGTCCGACACCATACACAGCCTACCGTAACACCATACAGGACTACCGATACTAATCAACTTATTTTGAATCAAGAAAAGAATGTGCCAAGTTAACACACTTGTGTCTAAAATAGAAAGGTTTGGGCAGTTTTTGTCTCTAACAACCCGTACTAAATCTCCCAGTCCCAAAGAATATTTCGTTTATTTTTTCACAAATTCTACGAAACAGTCTCTCAGGACAAAAAAAGTAAATGAACGTCGATTTTTCTTGTCCAACGTTTCACGTCATATTTCACAACGGCGAATGCACTTTGGATGGGAACGCGTCTGGCTGTGGCTTGCCAAATCACCTAATATCAGCGCTATGGCATCCGATTCAGTGTACTTTGGGCGAAGTATAGTGTGAAATGATAGTTCAGACACAAATAAATAGAAAAATAACCAGAATAACAAATATAAAAGTTAGGATGTAAATAATATTTCTAAAATAGTTTAGACGACGGAAAACAGAGTTGGTTCTTTTGAAGTCTACTATTTATTTTCCAAGTTGTTAGTTTACTTTTATATTCAAGACAAGACAAGACAGTTATTGCCAGCTTGCCTGGGCTGCGTGGTAAATTACGGCCCATTTTCAATCATAGCGGGGAGGTTAGTGCCCTAGGCTATGCATGAGTGGTTGACACTTTGACAGTTCCCCTGGTATTGCTTCTTCTACTTGATATCGAGAACCCTGGTGCTTTGTGCAATAATCGCCTTTCTTCTGAACCCGTGTTGGGTAAAACTATGTTTTATTCGTCAACGAACTTTGTTTTGAATTCTTTAAACAAGGGGAAATACCTACTAGAAATTCAACAAAGAATTTCAAGATTATTCTTAAAGGAGACAAAAGTTTTGTTTTCGCAGATAGGTACGTCAAGTAAAACAAAGTTAAAAATAAGAACCTATACTTGAAGCGTTTTAAAAGTTTCCTACCGTTGTTCTTAAGAGTAGGGTGTCGGAGATATAAAGGACTTCTCCCAACTTCCGTTTAAATAACAAGCTGAATTGAATCGTGGGAATTCTAACCTAAAGTTTGAAATCGCATGGAGTACATTTTATGGATTTATTGCACCAATGTTTTATGTTTTAGTATGCATATAGTTTGATTAGTTATTCGGTGTATTTTTAAAAGTAAATAAAAAAGAAGTTACTGATTGTCAATTGCACTACAAAATTGTGTTTGTTTTGTTTTTGATGTAATAATCTCTTAAATAAACTTGACAAATACACAAAGTGTTGAAAAACCTGTATTTTCATGTACTTGTGACGTTATTTTCTGGCGTATTAAAGTAAACAGCCTGAGGTTACTTTTACCAAATTACCTACGTTGGGGCTCAGGAATTTAATAACGTTTGTTTTGGGTCATCGGGGAATGAATGAAAAATGTACTCAAGCGTATTAACTTAGGCCGCTGTTTACTAATCTTTTTTCATCACATATTTAAAAAAATATCTATAGAGCAACAAATTGGTGTTCCAAGCGAACAAAATTATTACAAAGCTCGACTATTTTCTTGAACAATCTTAAGAAAAAACACGTAGAACTCACACACATTGCAAAGATTTTCAAATTTTCTGCAAAAAAAAAATCCTATTATTTCTATGGCAACATACAATTATCCCAATAAGAATATTTCCCAATAAAAATCAGTATTCCGAACTAGCGTAGTAAAATTTTATCGCGTAATAAAAACGGAGTGTTCGAATTTAGTACGAATATCGACAATCTAAGAAACGAAGGTCCCAACCTTATCCGGAACAACTGACAAAATAAAACGCGACAGAAATCGTAGTAATCTCACTGATTCCGATACAATAGAAATTTTTATTCCGCCGTTCGGAAGGAGAGGTTATGAAGCGAGCATCGTTCGAACAATGGGCCGCTCAACTCTTCCTGTCATCAAAGATAATAAAGGGGAAAATATCGTGAGAAATTAAAATGAGCTCGGAGCTTGGTCAGTAAACAAGAGGAGGTGGGGACTGGCAATTTTATTTTCCAATGTCGGATCAATAAGAAGAAGTGGGACACAGGATATTGCTGGACATTGAAATGGAAAAAAAGTGTTTTAATTACGTCCCCGTCGTCGCTTTGAGGATAGCAGACATTGGACTTGTGTTGTGGCCATTCAACCGTTTATTGGACACTGCTTTTTTAAAAGAATTCTGCTGCATTTTTTTGTGATTATTCGTTTGTTTTTTTATTTTTGTGGAGCTTCTTAATTCACTGGTTCAGAGAAAGAACCAACGAAACATGTTTTATTTATTAAGCACTTTTATGATGTAAACATTAAACAATAGTGTGTATAATACATCTAAAATGGGTGGTTTTATTATTGCTCTTCGCTTTCTCAGACAACTTTTGGATTGGACTGGATAAAAATAGAGACATTTTGGATTGTCAGTGATATGTTCAAAAATAGAATTTAAACACAATACTGCAGTGTATTTTATTCACGAGTCTTTATTTGTTTTTGTTTACACGTATTGTATTCCCTACTCCATTGTAAAATTGAATTGGGAACCTACAGGATTCAGTTCAATCAGCATCCCGAAATAATTTGTAAAATTCCAAACGCGTCTCTCGTTTAATGCCTAGCCAATTGAATAGCACTCAAAATATAAAAGAAATACATACAAGGCTGGAGTATCCCAATATTTAAAGTTTATAGTTCCGCGATTCAAATCATGGAAATGGGCTTTAGTTTAGTTTTGCCATTTCATTTTAATAAATTGACTAAAATGTATGCAGTATTTTCAGGAAAATGACAGTGAGGAAATTAGCGACCGGGTAACAAGATACAAAAAGTGTACATTTAGGGGCAGTAGTATTTTTCCTCATACAATAGTATAATTAGTGCCTATAAGTAAACCATATACAAAACATTACGCCTGTATTCCTCGAAGGGTTAGGTAGAGGTGTACCTGTATATATTATGTTTAGGGGTATGAGGAACAGTGTGTAAAGTTCCTCAATAATCCATTGAAAAGGGAGGATCTTCCTACCAGACATGTGTTGTGTCTGGCGGGCAACTGCCCGACAGTTGTAGTCGGGTTTTTCTATATAATCTTACGTCGATGTAAACTTTGCATGTGAGATGTAGGAATTTGATGTTAGTTCTTCCGTCGTGTCATAGATGGTGCTGTAGTACTTTTTGTAGGAAGTTGCTTTTTGTTGGTCGCTACATTATGACCCCAGATTTTGGTCCTTCAAGACGCCTTCGGGAAACAAGCGTAATGGTCTTGTCAAATAGTGACCTGTCGCCCAAACAAATGATCGTCTGTCGCTTATTATTTTTTACGTCTGTTAACCCCACGGACTAGGAAATGTGTGCGGTCATTTCAACGAAGCTACTATCAATCTTCACCGTTTCGATGATACTCCATATTTTAGTTAAATTATGACCAAAAACCTGTCATATAGAAAGCGTCGGTAGTGACTTCGGACAGGTTTCTCAAAGTGCAGCTGTAGTTGCCAAATTTTGTGACGAGGCTCCGCAGTCACATCTAAAAAGTTTTACACATCTAAAAAGCCTTTATAATCCTGCTGGTAACAACAAGGGATCATAATAGGCACATACTTAAACAAATTTTGAACAATAAAATCATTAAATGTGTTTAGCTCAGTGCCATACAACAATCGTTGAGGTAGTGACAATCAAATCTCTGCTCGAAAGCCGTCAGGATGCCGTTGATTCTGGCCCCGGACTCTATGAATCAGGGATATGTTCTTTGTGTTGTCTGCTTGTGACGCAGTGAACATTCGTGAAGCGCTATAGTATTGGGGCGGCTTCATCAGCACCCTAAACGCATATTAGATTGCGCACGCATTACCAAAATTCTGAGAGTTGTAATGTCCGCGCGTATACAGCGTGTACCAGAAAGATGTAGTCATATTTGAAGTGTGGTACAGACCATCCAACTGAGCAACTTTCCTGCTGGATCAACACCGTAATCACGAAAAAAGCATTAGCGTGTAACCATATGCGTCTGTATGGTGTCGGACGTAAAGAATAGCACCATCCCATATCTTCCCGTGGGTGTCGTAACAGGCGACTAAGGGACTTGCCAGAGAATGGGCAGCAGCGTTCTCTGTGCTTTTGTAACAACCATACTGCGATTGACAACCCGCTCGCCAAGCGTGGCGATTATGACAAAACACCCCCTTTTCTTTGGGGAGGCCTATGTTCAGCAGTGGACGTCATTTGGCTGAAATGATGATGATGATATGCATCAAAAAGTTACCTATTGAAATTTTACATGGGCCAGCTGATATTTTTTTGCGATTTTGATGTTGATTTCATGGAGGAAATTGTTGTTTCACCTTAATGGTCTTTACCACACCCTTAAATTTGACAACATTTTCCTCGTAAAAGAAAGAAAATAAGAAAATACGATTATTTGGCACATGCCACAAGTGCGCCACAGAATTAAAAAAAATAAAAAAACGGGTTGCACTCCGGGAGTGCCGGCAGAAGTGAAAACTTGAATAGTAACGTTGTGCATTTTTGGATATGGTTAGGAAATAATTTTGAACGAATTGCTTTAATTATCTAGTTCTATCATTTATGTGGTAAAATACAATATTCATTTATTGCGCTATCATACACAAACATGACAACTTACATTACATAACAAATTTAACACAGAAATATTACGATACGTTTTACGAATTTTACCTCTTTGGAGAAATCGAAGGTTTTGTTTGTGCATAAGATAATTATCCAGTTTTGGAAAACCAAACTCAATGACAGATGTCATAAAGTTCAAATTCCTTCGCAACCTAATGTCAATTCGTCTTACGAATTTTCGATCAGGACACGTGACCTGACGCGAGTTTAAGATTTTATACCCATTACAGAAAAAGTGCTCAACGCCGCTAAAGAAGTTTTCACTTCAAAAAAACTAAATTACACTTAAACCTAAACACAGAAATAAAAAGCTAAGCTTGTGGGTTAGGTATACGCAGAAGGCTTACAACGCTCTGCGCGTGCAGTATAATAATGCACTGAGGATATTGTTGGGGCTGCCTCGGTTTTGCAGTGCATCGGGCATGTTCGCGGAAGCGCGAATAGATGACTTTCATGCCATCATACGCAAACGGTGTGCATCGATGTTGCGGCGATTCAGGGGTAGCCCTAACAGTATTTTAGCTACACTGGCGGACAAGATTCACGGACCTTTTATTAGACTCTGGGCTGGCAGACACGTTCGTGCACATGTTCATGTAGCCAATTAGTATATTTTTAAGTTTCATGTGATTTGTTATTTACTAACATAGGATAAGTTCATACTAACCAATGACGTATTATAAATAGACGCGTCATGCATGAACATCACGGCACTCGAAAACAGCGTAAATACCTATTGGTAGCTAGACAGCTACACAGACGCACAAAGAGAGGGAAGGAAAATAGGAAAATTAAATGTCATCTACAGAATTCCTGTTGTTAGAGAGAGATAAATATATTTCTTTAATTGCGTTGTCTTTCTATACTCCATGATCGGCACGTGCCATACGTCAGGCGACATCGAAAAAAATAAAATAAAATACATTTTTCTTCCACTAGATGGACCGATGACCTGGTGAAGGTTGCGGGGATCCGCTGGATGCGAGTCGCACAGGACCGGTCAATGTGGCGACACTTGGGGGAGGCCTATGTCCAGCAGTGGACGTCTTTCGGCTAAAATGATGATGATGACATTTTTTCTTGATAACTGACTGACTTAAGAAATGATATTTTTTATTATAGGAACTTTTTCAAGGAAGTTATTTTGATATCACGTACAGCCGCAGCACTGGTTGGTACGTGACTAAAAGGCTTTCCGGCAATTACTTTAAGTTCATCTTGCCACTACAGAGCGCGGGCAACGTATCTATAGTTTATATGTCATTGATACTAACACTATATGGATCTATGGTCTGAAACAAAAAGTTTGAATTTAAAAAAATATTTTATGTGTGTCTCACGGCTGTGCCAAATGTCCAGTTCAGCAAAATGCTGGGCAACTAGTGTCCGACGCTGGTTTTCAACTGTATCTGAGAAAAGTACTCGCTGTATAAGACCCAAATTACAACGGTTAACCCAAAACGGTGTTCATACCTACCTATCTTCATAGGACCATAAATAACAGTATTTCTGTCCGTAGATATCGAGATCAACGTCCCAGCAAGTGGTACTCCGCGAGGCGACGCGTGCGCTGGCTGGGAGGTACCGGTGTGAGGTGTCCGCAGACGCGCCCTCCTTCCACACGCAAGTGCGGTCAGCGTACATACATGTTGTTGGTAAGTGCTATGAACTTGTTTTAAGTTTAAGCTTCAAAGGAGAATGGGCGTTTTGAGTTGTATCGAGTTGAGATATGTGCCACTTGTCAAAAGTCAATGGCTTGTTGCTGAAAGGTGAATGGATTAATGGCTTTATATTATTGTATGACACCACACTTTTGACACTTTCAACAATTTATTGTGGAATCGAAGTAAAAACTTTTTAAACCTACTATTTATTTAGTTCTGCTACCTATAAGCTTCTGTCAGTCCTGCTAAAAGTCATTTTAAAATTATGTAAAGCTATGAAAAGTGGTTACTACTTTTCCTACTATTATGGTTTATGTTTCAATTGGCCTAATAATAATATAGTCTTGGCATTCTCGTTTAATTTCAAATCGTTAACTTTAACTGTCAACGAATTATGACGTCGTCAACTTATACATATTTTATATAAATTGTGCATGCACAATAAACAACAAAAGTAGTTTAGTGAGGCACTATGAAGTAATAAGGTCAAAACCCTTTTAACTATTTGCTTTATAAGAATAAAAAAGCCCTCAGTTTTATATTTTCATTCCACCCGCTTACTTAATAGTCTATTAGAATTTTCTTCTCACGCAAACAACACTTTGTACTGTTTTCCTTTTTAATTAACTGCGTTTCTTGCAAGTTTTAAGATGCTTTATTATTCTCGAGGGGCCTTTTAGTCCTGACCGTTTTATCATGTTATTGACAGAAATTTGTTGCAATTTATAGTGCGCCTCATGGTTTGTATCGTTTAACAGGCGTACCTCGAAATATTAAGATTTTATAATATAATTAAAGAGTGTAAATTTTATAACACAGCACTCCAAAACGCTGAAGGAAAAGTGACTGAACAAACTCCCAACAGAATCGTTTTGCACTTGATAAATAGTCTTAAACGAATTATTAGAATTGCAGGTGCATGCAAGCATTTCGAAAAATAAAGCGTGATTCATATTATATACCTATGTCTAAGCATAATGGAAACCTAAAAAATAGAAGTTACTGTAGATAATGCGCGCTGGTAATACCACGAATAAATATAGCCTGTCCAGTAGAAATTTTCCGTCTCGTAAGTAAACATTTTATCCCCGAATCAGCTCAGAAAATAGAACAAACCTCGATAATAAGTACGTAAATAAAGCCTACTTATACAGTAAAGCTTAAGGGATAAATTGTATAAATCTCGACACAATTTGTAGGTAATCACATATATTTGCGAGTAAATCTCGTGGTACCGTAAAAATAGCTGCTATTATCATATACACAATGCCTATATCTAAGCTATTGTATTTGCATGGTGGGATGGTTGGCCATCGATCCGGCTATCCTCTTAGTTGGTAAAATAAGGATGAATCAGTAGGTTCACTCACAAAATCGAGATAGGTACGTGGTTAAATTAAGATTCACGGCATGATCAATGCTCATTAAATATTTGGATAGTTTTTCTTTTTCTTACTCCTAATATTACTAACACGACTTTTGTTTGTTTATAAGTACAAAAGTCTTGTATTAATGTTAATTTATTAATTAATGTTAATGTACGGTCATAATTGTTGATTTTAATATGTAATAAAAAACGATCCCTCGCGATATTATCTACCTACATCAATAGCGTCTGACAGTTGATTGATTTGGCAAACAAATGTTCAAAGCTGACAAATTGTTAATTGATCAAGCGTTAGATTTCGTGGTCGAACAATTAAACTTATACCAATGCCATCAAGGACATGTCAGTCATTGGTTTATTGTGTGGTCCATAATGATATTGCTAACGCTGCCCGTAATTAAATAAGCTGTTAAATTTATCTATAGGTATCCGAAACTTTAACTGAATCTAATAAAATTAGTCGCAGTGACGGAACTTTTCTTTATGACCATGATGGGCGTCAAAATACTACGAACAAAAATATACAAATTGTCCTTCTGCATTATTTCCAAGCATGTCTTGGTTCCATTGTATAACGTAAACATGTTGGTTCAACGTTTTATCCACAGCCGAAGTCCGTTATACAGAATCTCTTCAATATTCAAAGTACATATCGGGAATGAGGGGAAGCAAAAAATAGTATAAGAAACTTTTCGGAGTTAAAAACGCGGTCAGGTGTTCGCAGCAAAATGTTTTTTGTCGAAAATTGCTGTGTATATTGGTATGTTCTAGCAAGGTTTTTTGTGGAAGATGTAACGAGCAGGGAGAAAATATTGACAGGTATTACCTGCTTCTATGTGTATATTTAGCAGTCGATGCGATGAGTTTTATGAATGACCTATTTTCTGGTTAATACTGACGTTCATTTTGTTATTATTGATATTAGTTTGTGTCTTTATTACCACGAATAGATTCTGCCCGTGACTTCATCCGCACGATTGACATATTTATCATAAATATGGCACTCGGAAATGGTGGAATTTTCAACCAGTGTTTCTTTTTGTATTGTGATGGCCTCTTACAAACAAACAATTTTACCTCTTTATAATATTAGTTTAGATTACAGAAAAATGAGCGTTATATTGTGATCTATTAAAGTGTTGATGATTGATAAAATAACAGCCGTTTAAACTGCACAAATAAATTCAATTCTAAACCTAGGCGTTGCCCACCGCCCGCAATTAAAATCAATGCGGGATGAAAATACAATCTAAGAGGTGGTTACCACTGTGGGCTTAGGAAATTCTAAATAGCAGCCCCGAGTCTAGATTTGTGGCCGATTAATGGCAAAAGGCTTGCCCCCATTACATGGAGCTTATAACACAACTCGGTAGATGTGTATATATTACAGACTAGCTGTCCGGCGCAACTTCGTTTGCGTCACATTCCGTTTTCGCTACATTTTTCATGGCTGCTCCACTCTTATTGGTCGTAGCGTGATGATATATAGCCTATAACCTTCCTCGATAAAAGGGCTATATACATACCACTGAAAGAATTTTTCAAATCGGACCAGTAGTTTCGGAGCTTTCAATGCAAACAAACAAACAAACAATCAAATCTTTCCTCTTTATAATATTAGTTTAGATATACCTATATAACGCAGGAGCACTTGTTTGTATGGTAACTAATTAGTGCTTATGATTTCATAGTAGGTATTAAAAAAATTGGACGCTTGGTTTTTATGCTATATTTGCGTGATGATAACATAGGTATAGCAGGTATATCTATATCTGTGGGGTCTACTATACAATCCATAGATGCTTACCCTTTTGGATCAAAAAGGCTTGATGTTACTTAAAGAGAGCATATACGAATATACACATTACACGGTGCAAATTATGTATTATGGTCAGAGGTAGGTATTTTGAGCATTTATTGTAAAATGTTTTGTTTCATTAAAACAGTTATTTCACTATCGTTGTTTTGTTTTCTCGTCCTAGAAAGATGTTAGAACCACTCATGGCCATGTGTTGTACCTTTTCAGAATCCCTATTAAATGCGCCAAAACTTGGGGTCACTTTTCGGTAGAGTATTTTTTTTTCTCAGTTGGGTCCGAAGTAAATGAAAAGTTATGATATGTGAATTTATTTTTTCGTAAAACTTAATAATATCTTTAACACACCCAATAAACAACCATAAATAGCATGTCTAACGAAAACAGTCAATTTTATCATAAAAAAAACACAAAATAAATTATAATTCTGCAGGGGTTGACCTTATGGACCTCCCATTGAACATTTTTTTGCAGCTGATGACCCCATCTAACCTCTAGTTGCGTTTGATCCACGACTTTTTGGCCACCCTGTAGAATAGAATAGAAAAATACTTTATTGTACACCAAAAATTAAACATAGCGGGTATACAAAACTGCTACTGTTATAGTTACAACGGCGGTCTTATTGCTGATAGCGATATCTTCCAGACAACCTTTGCATGGACATTATGGAATTAAAATAAAAAAGGGGTAGTTAGTGGTGTTCTATACGAAAATTTTAAATAACAAAAGTTATCTACTTCATATATGTATAATATAATACATAAATAAATATACACATAGATATTAATCTTTCATAAAATTAATTGGCATAAATATAACTTGAATGGTGATAAATTTTGACTAAATGAAATTTCAGAGACTGAAAATGATATGTAGGTACCTAAGCATTTAAAAGCAACGAGTGACTGAATATAATTAGTACAGAGAAAAAGAGAGTAAAAAATAGTGGTTTTAAAGTAGCTTTTTAGTTTTTATCCTCGTGATTTAAAGCCCAAGACACCCAGCGAAAATCTGACATAATCTTGGCCGGATTCTCCAGAACAATTCATTTTCCCATTACAATAAAAAGTTTATCACAGTATATGATAGGATTTCAGATAAACGTTCATGTTCAAGTTTACACGATCATGAAATCTCTCGGACAGTATATTGAATGAAAACGGAAAAACATTTGAATTTATCCGGAATGCGAGTTCTTGGCACAAGATGCAGGTAAACGAAATGCCTGGAAATTCTACGGGTTTAAGTGACATTAAAGTGATTATATCTATGTATGGTATATTATTGAGTTTGAATACTAATTTTCAATTTTCGACTTTTTCGACATATGTTGCTCATTTGTAAGAACAGTAGTGTTCTGGGCAGTGGGCATACCAGTGGGCATTTCTTATCGGTTCCACGTCATTTCAGCGCCGCACTTTATGCTAGCTCCTCGATCATACCTGACGACACTCGTCATCGTCGTCGTCACTAACCGTGCGCACACATCGAACATCTAATTATTTTAAACCCACCTAGTCCTTTATCCCAAAAAGAAGTTTTCACAACTGGAGCTTGACAGTAAAAGTAACGCCTTTTTCCCATGGGGGTAAGCGGAAACCTAAGACCCTTACATACTCCACGACACTAAAACGTGCTTATAACGTGTTTACATGAAAAATTAAGCGAATTTCAGGAATTTAATCATGACTTTTGAGTCTTATAAAAGTACTTTTCACTATTCCATTCTCTTAGATATAAAATAACCGAGACACCCACACCATCCAACGCAAAGAAATATCAATAACAACAGACCGTTTATGGACCATTTATCAAAACGTCACGAACAAAATGATTATTATAGCAACTTATATAGCTCCTTTTATATCACGAAGGTCGCAAAATCCTTTAGCACTTTTTCATCCGGCGGTCAGCCATTCTCCTATTTTTTACTGACAAACTCGCCTCGTACAAATTGAAATGTCTTCCTTTGAATATGGTTAATTTAGCGGAGTCCGAGGACGGATTTTTTGCTAAAGTTTTACGTATAAAGTTAGGGAAATAAAATGGTATGGTTGTGCGAGAGTGTGGTTTTAAGGAGTGAACACAGTATTGATGTCAAGGCTTGAGCTGGTCAGAAAGATTTTGACTCCGTTGGTCTAGGGGTCGCAAACGATACTGGTGAGCTTGAGAACCTTAGTTCGATTCACAGGTTGGACGTCAATCTTTTTGACCAGCTCTAGCCGATACCGCCACAGTAAATGTGGTCTGTGGTGGAGGAGTGTCTTCGATCTCTAGTTATTTAGGTCTTGCCGAGCAGTCCGAACACCCATTACATACTCAGTGCTTCCGTGCATCGGAAAGCACGCTAAGCCACCTGGAATTGTAGATCTTTGAAAGTCGTTACAGGTAGTCACTGACCCGCAACTCTGACAAACAGTCTTGCCAAGGGGTATCGTATTTCCCAGTATTAACTGGATTGTATACGTCAGATCGGCAGTCCCTTCATGTAACATACTGGTATTCAGTTGCATCCGGTTAGACTGGAAGCCGACCCAAACATAGGCAAAAGGCTAGGCAGATGATGAAATGTGGTCACTTCCTTATATGCAAATGTTTGGTGTTCCAGCGGCAAGATGAATGGTGCTCCTAATATACGGAAAAAGATGAGTGTGGTTTGTACACTGGTCATGTTTCGACATGGAAATGAAAGAGCGGACAGGCGGCGCGTTTTGATTTGTAAGGCGTAAAAGAATTGGATTGGTATGGTGTTTTTTCGTTTTTTTAATTCGTTTCTGTTGTTACTGGATTTGAGTAGAGTCTTTGTTCATTTGCTTTGATCCAATAGACGACTGCCAGCTTCTGCATGGTGTCGGACGTAAAGAATAGCACCATTCCGTAACTTCCCGTGGCTATCGTAAGAGGCGACTAAGGGACATATCAGAGAATGGGCGGAAGCGTTCTCTGTGCTTTTGTAACAACCGTACTGCCATCGCCAACCCGCCTGCCAAATGTGGCGATTACGGCAAAACCAGAAGGGGTTTTGCAATAATCGCCACACTTGACGATTATGGCCAAACGCCTTCTTGGTGGAGGCCCTTGTCCAGCAGTGGACGTCTTTCAGGCTAAAATGATGATGATGATGATGAGACGACTGCCTCTTTGGTGTACTGGTTGCAGGCTGACTGCTGAGCATGAGGTCCTAGGTTTGATTCCCGAGTCGGGCAAAGTGTTATTGGGTTTTTTGCATCAGGAATTTTTAGTAGCAGCCACGGAGTCTGGATTTGTGCCCAGTTGATGGCAATAGGCTCGCCCCTCTATTACTTGTACTTTATTTATTGAAACAAAAATAAAAAAAATCTGGTAGCTGGTAATCAGTAGCTCTTACGTTTGGCCTCAACTCGCCTGATGTGAACTGGTGACAAGACCAAGGATGGAGCACACTTGCCTAGAAGAAACCGATAAACACTTAACATAACTAACGAAATATGCGTATACTTGTCAGGTACACCTCTGTCTAACCCTTCGGGGATTATAACGCGTTATGTTATGTCATAATCCGACGGATACATGGTATGAGAGATATCGTGACAAAAACTTTTACCAAATATTCAGATCCTATACCACCCAGGAGTATTTCAAGGGCACTCTGCCCATGTCTCTGAAGCGAAAGCTAATGGACATGTGCATTCTCCCCATCTTGACCTTCGGTGCACAAACTTGGTCTTTGACTAACATCCAAAAGTCCAAACTCAAGGTTTGCCAATGGCTATGGAGCGCAGTATCTTCGGTGTTAAATTAACAGACCGTGTTCGAAACACTACATTGCGCTCCAAAACACAAATCGTTGACGTGGCTCAAAAGGCTGCCCAACTTAAATGGGACTGGGCAGGACATGTCTGTCGCATGCCGAACGAGCTGTGGGCCCGTAAAACTCAGGATTGGTGCCCTGAAACAGTGACACGAGGTAGCGGCAGACCACGAAGAAGATGGCGGGACGACCTGGATGTTTTCCTTGATAATTGGAAAGAAGCAGCACAGAATCGTGACCGTTGGAAAGAATGGAGGGAGGCCTTTGCCCAGCAGTGGGACAAAACAGGCTAGCTATAATAATAATAATACCACCCAGGGCTGAAACATTTGTATGGCTATTTAAACATCAAATTTCTTCATACGTCGTGTCAGTTTTCTACAGGAAAATGCTGTGAATTCTGGTGGGGTATTTGGTACTGAATCCATGCCAGAAATTGGTTACACTATGTTCCTCACATTGTGTATACCAAAACATTAATACATAAAACAAGACAGTCAACTGTTTTTCGGACCAAAGAGCCTAGCCAAAGATTTAAAAAACTTAGGTAACTTAGGTACCTTAACTAAATTAGGTAGACAACTTGGCAGTCTAACACGTGCGTTAAATTTAACCAGAAATACAAGATGTATTTCTGGTTAAATTTAACGCACGTGTGCACTACAAATACAAGTCCATCATTCCGACTGAGTGTAATGAAATCAAAACAACACTTTAAAAACAAAATGGCGGCTGTTAAACGTCAATATTGTTATTGTGTTTTAGTCCAGTTTTATTTTTAAACTTTCACCTATTCAGAAGAGAATTTTATAGAAGATTTTATTGGTAATTTTTCGTTTACAACCTTTTAAAAAAGCTCGGATTGATGTAGCTATAAATTTTGTGGCTACTTTTTAAAGCTGAATTTTATAAGTCCGTTATTCAGGTTGGCTTTTAATGAAAATAAGGGTATTTTTAGTATCTACCTGTGGTATTCGAAGCAATTGGTTAGTGAGTTATTTACCTGTGGAGTTGTTATTGTTATCCTAAAGTCTGTTTCTGTCCGTTCATGAAATATTACTGAGATTAATTTGAATTAAAGCACTGGTAGGGCAGCAGTATTAAGGTCGCTAATACAAATGGTATATTATCTACTCAAAGTTAGAAACTAAAACAAACTACTAAATGCTCAAAAAGCTGAAAATGTGCCCATTTTTCCCTGTGAACACTTGGTCCGACTGCTCAGTCCGATCAATCGGAGCACGCGAACTATTTTTTCCTTTTCTTCCGATTAATCGGACCAAGTGGAATCACAAATTCTGATAGTCCGATCGATCCGACAAAGAGGAATTATGATTCCTTCTAGTCCGATCAAATTTTAAATCGTTTTACCGGTAAAAATAATAAGACAAGCTAGCCTTCTTAGAAAACCAATATTTCAAAGTAAGTCTGACTGATGTCAATATAAAATTTTTACGTCAAATGAAAATATTTATTTAAGTACACACAAAACACTTAACAGGACAATACATTAAGATACAAGAGCAAAAAGGTACTGCTTATTTCAAAAGAAATTTCTTCCATCAGACCTACGAATGGAAAGTTCAATTAGAAATGTAGACACAGTGTGAGAACAGATAAAACAGGAAAAAAAAATATGTCGGAAGAAGAAATAATATTCCTCCGTCGCAATCGCATGTCAATTAAATATTAAAATCACATAATGGTCAAGTAGCGTCCTCTAGAGTTTGTTTCACGGAATATTCTTTAATATTCTATTCTGTTTACAAAACTCGAAAGTCTGGGTATCCGGGGTTTTCAATTAAAACTCTTTAAGGATTACCTAACCGACAGAACACAATGTGTTAAAATCGGTAACATAACTAGTGAAGAGGTCCCAATGACTTTTGGAGTTCCACAGGGCAGTATTCTTGGACCGACCCTGTTCCTGGTCTATATAAATGATGTATATCACATAGTGTTTCCAGATTCGAAAATTGTTGCGTTTGCTGATGATACGGCTTTACTTTTCAGTGGTACCTCCTGGCATGAAGTCTTTGTCAAAGCTCAGATAGGCATGAATACTGTGACAAGTTGGTTTAATAAGAATTTACCTACATTAAATGTAGAAAAAACAATGAAATTTACTAACATTAAATGTACAAAAACTTTATCACGTTTTCCATACAAACTAATGACAAAAGGATCCCTCTTTGAGTATTGGCTCCCATTCATGCCCAAATGCAAATGACACAATTTAACCGTTAAGGCGTTCCCTCTTGAGGAGACGATCGTGGCTGCAGGATGAAGTAATGTCTGGCATAAAATTGTAATGTCACCAATAAATACTACCAAACAAACTAACACGGCAAGTTAAATAAAAGCTAATAAGAAGTTCACGTATTCTGATCGCTCGAACAATAATAATAATATGTTCTAATCCGCGATACCACATAATCCGACTCCTTAATCGAACCAAAAAGAAAAAATGTTCGCGTTGTCCGATCGATCGGACCAAGTGTTCTAAAATAACGATAGACCGCGTGGTGCGACTCCTCAATCGGACCAAGAGGAAAAAAAAGTTCGCGTGGTCCGATTGATCGGACATAGCAGTCGGACCAAGTGTTCACAGGGCCATTTTTGATTGTACGATTCTCTTAACCTGTAGAATATTTTTAAGAAAAAATATTAATATAATAATCTGACGATCAAGATATTCACATTTAGTTACTCAATCTAAAATTATTTTTTAGAAAGAAAGAAGGAAAGAAAAATTGTTTTTATTTGGCATTAATAACATCTTAAAAATTATCCAAAATAAATGAACAAACAAGACTAATAATGCCAAAAGGGCGTCAGCTCAGCATAATGCCAGATGGCAACACAAGGTGTACCACCTGACACTGATTTTCAACTGCAGCTTACGAGTGCCATACGCTAGAAAACATAAACAAACACATATTTAAAGTTTTTTGTTTTATGTATATAAATAAATCAAAAACAGTCGGTAAAAAAATCCATAAAACAGTCGTTTCGTACATTTTTGTGTATACCCCATACACAAAAATGTACGAAACTTTTAAAAATATAATATGAACCAATCTTCGTACGACGTTTATGAATATTTGACCGCGATGTGTATACTCGATTACTATAGGAGTAAACGAGGGAGCCCGAGGGCGTAATCACGTATGGCTATTTTATTACGTTATTTGACCGACCGTGGGTAGAAAAGTAAATTAGCTTGTTGCTCTCTGATGCGGGGGATGTGAGAGAGAAAACTTGCCCTTTTCATGGTCTTTTTGTATTGTTTTAGGATCAGAACTATTATTACTTGCGTAAGTTTTAGCAGGAAAACTTATTGTAATTCATTCGATGTTGCAGCTACAGAATACACCATTATTTGTATATTTCGTACATCATAAAACAGTAATTCTTTACTAGTGCAGTAAAAACTGTTTTATGTCCACACTAAAAAAGATATTTGTTTTAATCAATCTGTGATTATGGCAAAACCCCCCCTTCTTGGGGGAGGCCTATGTCCAGCAGTGGACGTCTTTCGGGCTGTAATGATGATGATGATGAGTCTAACCGGATGCTGCTGAATCAAAGTGTTTTACATGGAGCGACTATCCTACCTCCACAGCACCATACATATATCTGTTATAACAGGTGACAATACTATCCATTTAAATCAGGAACATATTCTCAGAAAAGTCTCCCCTAATAAAATTGAATCACTAAAACTACACCCTTTCTGCCGATGAACACGGAACCCACCCAAAAACCCCATTCTAAACTATGCAATTGTACCAAAAACCGATATTAAAAACAATAAATAAAACCTCGCACACAATTTTGGCTCCAATAGAACCCTAAAAATTTACGGACAGCCCTTTTCAGCCGAATACAACTTTACCTTGTAAGGGTTATGAAAATTTTCAATCGTAGCCGAAATTGACAGTGGTCGGACAAAAGTAATCTCTAGGATTATTTTGGGCCCGTTTTTATATTCCTGCTTTCTCTAAATAATTTTTAGGTCCTTTTTGGCTTGTGTGATCTGTGAAACGCGTGCGATTTGAAAACTTAAGTTATAGTATTTAATAATCTCGGAATGCAAGATTTGCATGTTCTTGTTAGGTACTCGTTCCCAGCGGTGTTAATTATTAAAAGGGCTTCATCATCATCATCAGCCTATAATGTTCCCACTGCTGGGACACAGGCCTCCTCTCTATGAGAGGGAGTGGGCTGTAATTCACCACGTGGGCCCAGTGCGTATTAGTGGTATGTAGATAATTATTATTATTCAAAGGGTTTAATATGTAGATTATTTACGTACAATGGCGCAATAAAGAGGATAAGTGCGGTAACAGCCCCGCTAACCTATGTCTAAACTAATATTATAAAGAGGAAAGATTTTATTGTTTGTTTGTTTGTTTGCATTGAATAGGCTCCGAAACTACTGGTCCGATTGTAAAAATTATTTCAGTGTTAGATAGCCCATTATCGAGGAAAGCTATAAGCTATATATCATCACGCTACAATCAATAGGAGTGGAGCAGCAATGAAAAATGTTGAGAAAACGGGGTAAATGTAACGCAAACGAAGTTGCGCCGGACATCTAGTAGATAATTATAACGAAACCAAGGCATGAGTATTTTCCTTTTCTTTGTCATGTAATTAGTGCTTTTAACCTGGTGTCAGAGTTTTTATGCCGCCCATGGGCCCCTGACTTGGCTTTTACATGTCGTCTCTCAGGCATGCTAGTTTCCTCACGATGTTTTCCTTCACCGTAGCAAGTGATAATAATACAATATGCACATGAATTCGATCTCAGCTGCATCCGGTTAGACAGGAAGCCGACCCCAAGATAGTTTAGGAAAAATGCTAGGCAGATGATGATGCACATGAATTCGATAAATCATAGATTCGAACTTGAGACCTTTAACTTGACAGTCCGACGGTCATACCACTAGGCTATCACAACAGGCAAGAGTATTGCTACCGAACTGAAAATAAATTATTCGTCTCTTGCATTGAAAAAAAAAAACAGAAATATCTCAATACCTTCTCAATTATTAGCATCAGAAAAGATCACAGTGGGGCCACCTTTTTATATATAAACAACAACCTTCTTTTCGGCGAGAACCCACTCCTCCCGCCCCTATATTTACTGCTTCAACAAAAAGCCACACAATTATGTAGCTGTTAATTCCTTATTTTATTTATTTTCCAAGCTATGTTGGACGTCAAGTTCATGCAAAAATAAGCTGGGAGCAAGCAAAATAAGCCGCTTGGTTGCCCGTGAACTGTTCACAATCGAGACAGCTTTGTTTGTTCGTGTTACGGACGCTGTGTGGTAGCTGCCTGTTTTGTAAACATTTTATCAAATAATGCCACAATTTTTTATTTTGTGAACGGTTATGCTTACGTCATTTTGACAGCTTTGAAAGTTGGTTTAGATGACATTAGCGGTGATGTCATTTGTTCATCATTTGCGGATATTGCAGGTAGTTGATAGTTCTACATCTTTTGGCAAAACGAAAAATAAAAACAAAAGTTTAAATTATAATATAATTAAAATAATCATAACTTTAGTCGAAATACTATTGGACGTAGTCCTCCCATAAGCATCACGACAACAACCGGACTAAGGCTACTAGTATAGAACTAGCTGATTCTTCCTCGTTAAAATAGGTTCTAATATTTCTTAGCTTCATCAATACTTTTTACGTCTTGATATTGAATCCGACTACGCAGAACTTTCTACTCTAAAACTAATATGAAAATACATCAAAATAACATAAAATTCTCGATGAATATTGCTTATCGTAAGATCGCAGCGAAATGCTATTGGTTCAAGAGAGCGTAAGATTCTTTATGCAAGAGGGATTTTTATCGGTACCATTCCAAAGATGTGTTTATCCAGGTGGAACAAAATTATGGGGTCTTCTTTCAGTTTATGGGGTTATCTTTTCATACTTAACTGGTAATTTAATAAAGTACTTTCACGCTTTTTGTTTTTTAACTAAAGATTATTATCAGGAGCAGGCGTAAAAAATGTAGAATGACGCTTCTTAAGATCTTCTTTTAGTTCTATATTTACTCTTCATGTTTCTTTTTTTCCTTGGACAGAGTTGAAGTTGTCAAATCTGTTGTATAATAGTTATGTGAAACAAAGAAAAGACTTTGGTACAAAAAGGCAATTTTGTTACTGTACATAATTTTTGCGTCTACAACCAATTAACAGTTCATGACCTATCTTTGTATACTTTTCTTTTCCTAATCAGACTTTATAACATCTTCATTGTTTTATTCCTTTAAAAAAACATTACAAAAATAATTTTGTATTTTTATCAATAAACAGCTACTTACCACAACCCAGTCAGCCTTTGCTCAGCTTGAGCCTTTTATTCTTCAGTTTTGTTTTTTATTCTCCATTCTTCTTACTGCACATGCAAGCGGTCGCAAATCCGATTTGTGTATCTCCAAGCTTTGAATCGGACCACTGGCATTTTAGTTTTAGATAACTTTGTTCTGTTTAAATATCCGATCGATACAGACCTGATTTAATCAGACTTAAGTAGGATTTATTTAGTTAGTACGGATTAAGAAAGGCAATTAATTGAGTTTTGTAACAACGTATAAGGAGGAAAAAGGATCACGAGGAGGAGGAGGGGTGGTTCTGAAATATTTGAGATATTATTCTAGAAGATTTAATCCAACTTATATATATACAGCAGCCTATATAGAATTGACTGGGAATAGTGAAGTGTAATGTGAAGTTAATAGATTGTCCATTGAGAACTAAAAAAATGGAGAAGACGGAGTGAGGACCTTCTCTGCCTAAAATTAATAACCCTAGACAAAAAATTGCAAGACGTAGGCATTCATGAAGAGTTGGAGGCTAATAATATTATCATAATACGAGTACAAAGCAGGCACACATTCTGCACGAGACAGGCCAAGCTAAACAGAGCCTAATAATTCAGCAGATGATATCACAGACGCACAGAAACCAACAATATTATAGAGGTCACTGAGCAAACTGCAAGCTTGTCCACGTCGCATATATTTTGCAGTAAACTAGTACGAAACATACTCAAAACGTGCTGAGTAAAACACGTCCGTACGAACTTACCCAATTATAGAAGTATGAAGTGTGTTTTTGAGAGTGCACGTCTGCTCAGAGGGGTTAATATGACGTCTTTAAACATTATTGATTCATTCTTATTTCAGTGGGAAAGAGATGGAGCTAGACGACCTGTATAGCTCTGTCTCTTTCCCACTCTGGAATAAGTATAAAACAATAATGATTTAAGACTTCATGGTAGGCTATCAGGTGTGTTTCTCGTACCAGAATACTTGATCGTAATCAGTTCTTAAAGTATTTGATGAAAGACTGCCTCGTTGGTCTATGATTGCAAGTGCGACTTAGCATGAGGCCCTTGGTTCGATAACCAGGTCAGGCAAAGTGTGAGTTTTTTCTTTAAGAATTTCTCAGTGGCAGCAACGGAGTATGGATTTCTGCCCGGGTGATGCCAAAAAGTTCGCACCCTATGGGACTTTAACGTAACTTGCGAAATATCGGTGGACCAAGGTACAGACAGCTTCAGTATGTGCTAACCCCTCTACAGTCCGTATGAGTATGCTAAGGGGGTTACTACTTAATGACGCTGTCTGTACACCTCTGCCTATTCTGCATATTCTATCCCCTTTGGAGATAACAGGCGTGAAGATATGTTATGTAAACAATTCCAGCTCCAAGAAAATTCTTAAGATAACTATTAAAATATTTGTACTTAGAAAATTTCGCATATTTATCTAAAATCGATGAGAAAAGGTTCTTAAAATAATCTCAAGAGTCACTTAAAAAGGTCTTTACAGTGATTTAAAATTAGAATATCGGGTTTGAGTATTCAAATAATCAAATAAAAGGTCTAAAATTGGCCTCACAATACGTTTCCCGACCCACTTTTTTAAATTTTTATCAAATACTTGAACATCAAGGTCAATCAAGGAATTGGAAGGAGTTTTTCGTCCTTACTTAATTTACGCTTAAACTGAAGGACCAGTTTAAATTAACAGTAATTTTATTTTTACCCATAAATAAATCAAAGTGACCATTAATAGTACATCTCAGATAATATATGATAATATCATTATAATATGTATTGATACGGCCAGCTAAAGACCTCTCTTCTTTAAATCCTTACCTCTACTTATCTTGGTTTAAAGCGGCTCAGTTCCAATTTCAAGGATAATTTTCTCATTAATCTTCTTCAGTAGAGCTACGCTCTTGTCAGTACACCTTCTACTTCTATCTATTGAGACCATTTCCTTGACCTACTTAACTGTCCTTCACTTCCTCTTTCAACAAAATCGTGTAAAATATTCAAATAAAGTATACATGGATGCATCCATGCGAAAGTGTTGATAATTTATTACAATTGTATAAGTTAAAGGCACAATATTGATGCAACTGAATCTAGGTTTTGTGAGGTGTTACTAAGGTGTAAAATAAAAATTTACAATTTGAAAGCGTACCAGTGATTAATCTAAAGATTAATGGACCAAATGATTGCTTGTGGAAGTAATGTTCCAACTTTATAGTGGAAATTATGACCTATTTTAAAATTATATTACCCGTCCCATAAACTTAGAACACACTACTTTCATATATCGTGTTTATTAAGAAACTTTTAGCTACGTGAATTTTTATTCTTCTTTTATTTTATAACAGTTTTTATAACCAAATAATTCACAAACTCTCAAGTCCCATTCTTATATTCATGTCAAAATCATATTCGTAGATTACGTGACGAATGTCCACACAAATTTCGCCACTTTTCTAATAAAACGGGAAAACTTTTGTTACTGGCTGTCTGTCATCACAAATCCATGGTTCCCTACTTGGAATCTTTTGTAGGGGATTTCTTTCTGGCGGCTGTTAAACGTCAATATTGTTATTGTGTTTTAGTCCAGTTTTATTTTTTAACTTTCACCTATTCAGAAGAGAATTTTATAGAAGATTTTATTGGTAATTTTTCGTTTACAACCTTTTAAAAAAGTTCGGATTGATGTAGCTATAAATTTTGTGGCTACTTTTTAAAGCTGAATTTTATAAGTCCGTTATTCAGGTTGGCTTTTAATGAAAATAAGGGTATTTTTAGTATCTACCTGTGGTATTCGAAGCAATTGGTTAGTGAGTTATTTACCTGTGGAGTTGTTATTGTTATCCTAAAGTCTGTTTCTGTCCGTTCATGAAATATTACTGAGATTAATTTGAATTAAAGGACTGGTAGGGCAGCAGTATTTAATTACGGTCGCTAATACAAATGGTATATTATCTACTCAAAGTTAGAAACTAAAACAAACTACTAAATGCTCAAAAAGCTGAAAATGTGCCCATTTTTGATTGTACGATTCTCTTAACCTGTGGAATATTTGTAAGAAAAAATATTAACATAATAATCTGACGACCAAGATAATCACATTTAGTTATTCAATCTAAAATTATTTTTTTGAAAGAAAGAAGGAAAGAAGAAATATTGTTTTTATTTGGCATTAATAACACCTTGAAAATTATACAAAATACATGAACAAACAAGACTAATAATGCCAAAAGGGCCTCAGCTCAGCATAATGCCAGATGGCAACACAAGCTGTACCACCTGACGCTGATTTTCAACTGCAGCCCACAAGTGCCATACGCTAGAAAACATAAACAAACACATATTTTTTTTTTTTGTTTTATGTATATAAATAAACAAAAAATCCATAAAACAGTCGGGGGTATACACAAAAATGTACGAAACTTTTAAAAATATAATATGAACCAATCTTCGTACGACGTTTATGAATATTTGACCGCGATGTGTATACTCGATTACTATAGGAGTAAACGAAGGAGCCCGAGGGCGTAATCACGTATGGGTATTTTATTACGTTATTTGACCGACCGTGGGTAGAAAAGTAAATTAGCTTGTTGCTCTCTGATGCGGGGGATGTGAGAGAGAAAACTTGCCCTTTTCATGGTCTTTTTGTATTGTTTTAGGATCAGAACTATTATTACTTGCGTAAGTTTTAGCAGGAAAACTTATTGTAATTCATTCGATGTTGCAGCTACAGAATACATCATTATTTGTATATTTCGTTCATCATAAATTAATTCTTTACTAGTGCAGTAAAAACTGTTTTATGTCCACGCTAAAAAAGATATTTGTTTTAATCAATCTGTGATATCATCATCTGCTTATACTTTTTCTAACTATTTTGGGATTTAAGGTTTTATTTACTAAAATAAACTGTATTTAATCGTATGTATGTTAGTCTGTAAGGTATCTATGGGCCAAAGTTGCTTGAAAATAAATAAATGTTGTTGTTGTTGTTTGAGTCTAACCGGATGCTGCTGAATCCAAGTGTTTTACATGGAGCGACTATTCTACCTCCACAGCACCATACATACAAGGTGTAACGGAAAGGGTATATACATACTTAAGGGTGTGCTACAGATCATCAAACTGAACATGTTTTCTACAAACACACATCGCAATAACGAAAAAAATATCTGCTTCCCCATACAAAATTTCAATACCTATTCGACCCAAATGTATGGGGCAGCTGATATTTTTTTTCGCTATGACGATTTTTCTTTGTGGCGAAACTTGTTCAGTTTGATGGTCTGTAGCACACCGTAAAGTATGTATATACCCTTTCCGTTACACCCTGTATATCCGTTATAACAGGTGACAATACTATCCATTTATATCAGGACCCTATTCTCAGAAAAGTCTCCCCTAATAAAATTGAATCACTCGAAACTACACCCTATCCGGCGATCAACACGGAACCCACCCAAAATCCCCCATTGTAAACTATGCAATTGTACCAAAAACCGATATTAAAAACAATAAATAAAACCTAGCGCACAATTTTGGCTCCAATAGAACCCTAAAAATTTACGGACAGCCCTTTTCAGCCGAATACAACTTTACCTTGTAAGGGTTATGAAAATTTTCAATCGTAGCCGAAATTGACAGTGGTCGGACAAAAGTAATCTCAAGGATTATTTTGGGCCCGTTTTTATATTCTTGCTTTCTCTAAATAATTTTTAGGTCGTTTTTGGCTTGTGTGATCTGTGAAACGCGTGCGATTTGAAAACTTAAGTTAGTACTTAATAATCTCGGAATGCAAGATTTACATGTTCTTGTTAGGTACTCGTTCCCAGCGGTATTAATTATTAAAAGGGCTTCATCATCATCATCATCATCAGCCTATAATGTTCCCACTGCTGGGACACAGGCCTCCTCTCTATGAGAGGACGTGGGCTGTAATCAACCACGTGGGCCCAGTGCGTAGTAGTGGTATGTAGATAATTATTATTATTCAAAGGGCTTAATTTGTAGATTATTTACGTACAATGGCGCAATAAAGAGGATAAGTGCGGTAACAGCCCCGCTAACCTATGTCTAAACTAATATTATAAAGAGGAAAGATTTGATTGTTTGTTTGCATTGAATAGGCTCCGAAACTACTGGTCCGATTTGAAAAATTCTTTCAGTGTTAGATAGCCCATTATCGAGGAAGGCTATAGGCTATATATCATCACGCTACAATCAATAGGAGTGGAGCAGCAATGAAAAATGTTGAGAAAACGGGGTAAATGTGACGCAAACGAAGTTGCGCCGGACAGCTAATAGATAATTATTACGAAACCAAGGCATGAGTATTTTCCCTTTCTTTGTCATGTAGTTAGTGCTTTTAACCTGGGATCAGAGTTTTTATGCCGCCCATGGGCCCCTGACTTGGCTTTTACATGTCGTCTCTCAGGCATGCTAGTTTCCTCACGATGTTTTCCTTCACCGTAGCAAGTGATAATAATACAATATGCACATGAATTCGATCTCAGCTGCATCCGGTTAGACTGGAAGCCGACCACAAGATAGTTTGGGAAAAAGGCTAGTCAGATGATGATGCACATTAATTCGATAAATCAGAGGTACGTGTCATAGGTTCGAACTTGAGACCTTTAACTTGACAGTCCGAGGGTCATACCACTAAGCTATCACAACAGGCAAGAGTATTGCTACCGAACGATAAATCTGCTGAATTAAACAGAAAATCACAAGAGGAACTGAAAATAAATTATTCGTCTCTTGCATTGAAAAAAAAACCAGAAATATCTTAATACCTTCTCAATTACTTACATAAAATGCATCAGAAAAGATCACAGTGGGGCCACCTTTTTATATATAAACAACAACCTTCTTTTCAGCGAGAACCCACTCCTCCCGCCCCTATATTTACTGCTTCAACAAAAAGCCACACAATTAAGTAGCTGTTAATTCCTTATTTTATTTATTTTCCAAGCTATGTTGGACGTCAAGTTCATGCAAAAATAAGCTGGGAGCAAGCAAAATAAGCCGCTTGGTTGCCCGTGAACTGTTCACAATCGAGACAGCTTTGTTTGTTCGTGTTACGGACGCTGTGTGGTAGCTGCCTGTTTTGTAAACATTTTATCAAATAACAGCAAAATTTTCTATTTTGTGAACGTTTATGCTTACGTCATTTTTGTTAAGGTGGGTGGACGACAAGTTAGTTGTGGAAAATAATACGACCAGACTGCTATAATAGGATGCGTGTATTCGACTCGGATCGGCGGACATAGACAGACTATAAACAATGACTTGTTAAAGACCAGTGGTACAAACCACAGATAACTAAATACATAACATCTCCCTTCTTTTTAAAAAAAACATAACATCATAACTTAACAGCAAAATTCTTACACACTAAAATTGTAATATGTAAACGACAAGTGAAACGGAACGTATCTTAAAAAAAAAATCTGACAGGCATCTGTCAAATTTGACTCAAGTTTTGTTGACAGCATCGACCAAAACAAAATGAAGTTATACATCTATAAAAAACATAAAATAAAACTAAGTACATTAAGGACTTAATCTAGACTTAAAACTACCAAAATCTTCGGGGCTTTATGATAGCTCTACCGAAGGATGAAAACGTAACTGCTGGACGGTTTGTATGACTATTTGGTGTGTTTATCGTATTTGAATTAGTTTCAGGCCTTAGGACGGGACTATTCGGACAAGGCGATTGATAGTTCGATGGAGGAGACGACGGCAATGAATTGGAGGATTCCGGAAGATTAGTGTTTCCTGGAACTGGTGGAAGGGTTACTGGACTTCTACTAGGAGCAGGCAAAATGGGAGAAAGTTTAGGCTTTAGAATGTGTTGACGATTACGACGAAAAGTGCCTTCCGGGGAAACAATAGTATAGGATCTAGGCTGTGGACCTATGTCGGTAACCATACCAGGTGTCCAAATACTATTTGGCTGTTTTTTGTAATATATTTTATCACCTATATTTAATGGAGACAAAGGTTTTGAGTGTTGATTATAATAAATCTGAGTTTTGTTATCTTTATTAAGAGTTTTATTTGTTATAGATCTGTAGTTAGGTATTTTAGGTTTCAGAGTCTTTTCTAAGACTGGAAGTTTAGTTCTAAGTGACCTGGACATTAATAATTGGGCTGGTGAAAACCCATTGCTTTCTTTAGGCGTATTCCTGTAGTGCAATAATGCTAAATGAGGGTCAGAACGATCAGCAAGACATTTTTTTAATATATTTTTAACTGTGCCAATGGTTCTTTCTACAAGACCATTAGAACGTGGATAATAAGGACTTGAGGTATTATGTTGTATTTGCCAGTCTATGGCAAAATTATTAAACTCTTTTGAGTTAAATGGAGGTCCATTGTCTGAAATTAAAATATTGGGAATTCCATGCCTGGAAAAAATTGACTTTAAGTGACTAATGACAACGTTACCAGTGGAACAACCTACTAGCTTAACAAGCTCGACATATTGAGAAAAATAGTCAACGACTATGACATATTTGTCGGAATTGAGATCAAATAGATCAACACCAACTTTATTCCAAGGGATTGGTTCTACTTCATGAGGCTGAAGTGGTTCTCTGGTATTACTGCGTCTGTAAGTAAGGCAAATGTGGCAATTGTTTATATATTTTTCTATATCAGAGTACATATTAGGCCAGTATACTAGATTTTTAGCCAATCTTTGGCAACTGTGAATACCCTGGTGACCTTCATGAATCTGTTTTATTATGTCATTTCTCATAGCTACAGGTATAATAATGCTGTTGTTTTTAAAGACTATGCCATTAATAATGTGTATATCTGTTTTAAAGGAAAATATGGTCTAAGGATGTCTGGAAGTGATTTTTTATGTTCAGGCCAACCTGTTATACAACATTTACTTAAAAGTGACAGTTCCTCGTCTTGGGAAGTCTGTTCTTGAATTAATTTAAGTTTATTTGGACTAACTGACAATGATCTAATGACTAAATTGACATGCAAATCTAGGTCAGAATCTAGATCAAGTAATGATTGTTCTGGTAAAGCTGCTCTGGACAGTGTATCAGCAACATAAAGATATTTACCAGGTTTGTAAGTTACATTCAGGTCATAAGGTTGTAATCTCAGCATTATTCTTTGAAGACGGGGAGGAATATTATAAATTGGCTTATTATAAAGCGATACTATTGGTTTGTGGTCGGTTTCTACTAAAGTGTGACGACCATAAACATATTGGTGGAACTTTGTGCAACCAAAAAGAATAGCTAACAGCTCTTTCTCTATCTGAGAGTATGACTGTTGGCATGAGCTTAGTGAAGCTGAAGCGTATGCGATTGGATGTTTGTCATGGCTAATTACTGCACCCATGGCATCTTTAGACGAATCGACAGATAGAGTAATTGGTTTATTTTGATCATAGTATGTCAAGACTGGAGCTTTAGTTATACATTCTTTTAATACATTGAATTCAATATTATGTCTATCTTGCCAAGACCACTCATTCTCTTTAGACAGAAGTGTTCTCAAATTTGAAGTTTTTTCTGACAAATTCTCTATGTATGAGCCTAAATATGTGACCATACCCAAGAATCTTTGTAATTCTGTGACATTTGTAGGAGGTGGCATACTGCAAATAGCTTTGATTTTATTTTTATCTACTCTCACTCCTTCTTTAGAAAATACGTGACCTAAGTATTTGACCTCACTTTTACATATGTCACACTTATCTTTATTAAATTTTATGCCTATTTCCCTAGCTCTTTCTAAGACTTGTTTTAATCTTAAATCATGTTCTTGTTTTGTTTGCCCATATATTAAGAAATCATCCATCCAGATTACGACTCCTGGGATATCAGAGAATTTTGTTTTCATTATAGAATGAAACAATTCTGGGGCTGCATTAATCCCAAAGGGAAGTCTTAAGAATCTATATCTACCTTGAGGTGTGATAAATGTACATAATTTTGAAGAAGTTTCATCTAACTTAAGCATATAAAACCCTTTGTTTGCATCAAGAGTTGTGTAATATTGAGAACCAGAAAGACTTGTTTTCACTTCATCAATAGTTGGAAACTGATAATGAGGACGCATAATAGCTTTATTAAGTTTTCTTGGATCAATGCACAAGCGTAGTTTACCATTTTTCTTTGTTGCTATTACAATAGAACTGACCCATTCAGTAGGTTCCTCGACTTTGACTATAATTTGATCATTTTCTAATATTGCTAATTCTTCTTTTAATTGTTCTATTAGACTGAATGGAACTCTACGGCAGGCATCAACAGAAGGTACCGCATCAGGCTTTATTGTCAAGTGACATTCGTAATCTTTAAGACACCCTATTCCTGAGAAGAGATCTTTATATTCGTTAAGCTGTAAAACATTGACTGACTCACAGAATTGTAAATTATGGACTCTTTTGACTAGTTTTAAAGTCTCACAGCTGTTGCGACCTATAATATTTCTACAAGGTATATCTATAATATGAAAATTAACATTGTATGCAGTATTGTTGTATGAGACAGACAGAATGCATTGACCTACAGTAGGCAATACTTCACCACTGAACGTTGACAGTTTGTGACTACTTTTCATTAGATTACTCAATGGCAAGCAAAGTTTCTTATAAGAATTGAATGATAAAATGTTGGTGTCAGCACCTGTATCAAGTAAAAATTCTACATTCTTACTATTTATAGACAAATTTATATAATAAGGGTTATTTTGGCTCATTGAGATCTCATTAGTGAAAAGACTATTTAAGAAATAAGTATTAGGAGAATTACCCGTGGTCTCTTCTTCAATGAATCTCACTTGCTTGCTACGGCAATACTTGGCAAAGTGGTTGAGCTTGTGGCAGTTATTACATGTGACTCCTAGGGCTGGACATTTTGATCTGTGTATTTGACCACATCTGGAACAGCTCTTAGACGACTGTTTGGATTGATGTTCTTGACTGGACGAAGTTTGATTTGTATTTGTTTGACGGCTTTGACTTCTTTGTGACTGATGACTTTGACTTCCTTGACTTCTTTGACGGCTATGGCTTCTTGGACGACTGTGGCTTCTTTGACTAGTATTTGTTTGACGGCTGCTATGAGATCGACTGGCGACAACACTTATTTCGTGGCTTGATAGGGCTTTAGCCTCTAACCTGGTGTTTCTCAATGTTTTAGCTAAACTGACGGCGGCATCGAATGAAGTTGGTTTTTCAATCAGTATGCGTTCCCTGATATACGAGCAAGATGAATTCAAATTCCAAGAAAATATGTCTTTTGTTATGTCATCCGCAAGACTTTCGAAATTGCATTGCATGCTAATGTTTTTGAGATCAGTAGCATATCTTTCAATTTCTTCTTCTGGGCCTTGTTTCCTGTTGAATAGTTTATGTCTCTCGACGGAAATATTTACACGTGGCGTAAAATATTCTTCAAATTTAGATAGTAAGTGCTTGTAAGTGATCTTGTCCATTTGCGTATTAAACGAATAAAATATTTGAAGAGCGTCAGGACCCATTGTTTGAAGTAAAATGGCTACCTTTCTATGGTCAGATTCATTTTCCAAACTATTGGCGATCATATAGATATCCAGACTGGTTTTAAAATTTCTCCAGGCCAGCGGCATATTTGAGGCGTTGATATTAAGACTGAAGTTACTCGGTGGCAAGGGAAGACTTGAATTACCTTTTTCGGCCATTTTGCAGAGGACAACGTGGGACGTCTTTTGTTTTTCCTTTTGTGAAAAATTATTTTCTCGACTTATAGTTGCAAGCTCTTGCGTCTTCTTTTACTTCTGACACCATGTTAAGGTGGGTGGACGACAAGTTAGTTGTGGAAAATAATACGACCAGACTGCTATAATAGGATGCGTGTATTCGACTCGGATCGGCGGACATAGACAGACTATAAACAATGACTTGTTAAAGACCAGTGGTACAAACCACAGATAACTAAATACATAACAATTTTGACAGCTTTGAAAGTTGGTTTAGATGACAGTAGCGGTGATGTAATTTGTTCATTATTTGCGGATATTGCTGGAAGTTGATAGTTCTACGTCTTTTGGCATAGCGAAAAATAAAAACAAAAGTTTAAATTATAATTAAAATAAACATAACTTTAGTAAAAATACTATTGGACGTAGTCCTCCCATAAGCATCACGACAACAACCGGACTAAGGCTACTAGTATAGAAGTAGCTGATTCTTCCTCGTTAAAATAGGTTCTAATATTTCTTAGCTTCATCAATACTTTTTACGTCTTGATATTGAATCCGACTACGCAGAACTTTCTACTCTAAAACTAATATGAAAATACATCAAAATAACATAAAATTCTCGATGAATATTGCTTATCGTAAGATCGCAGCGAAATGCTATTGGTTCAAGAGAGCGTAAGATTCTTTATGCAAGAGGGATTTTTATCGGTACCATTCCAAAGATGTGTTTATCCAGGTGGAACAAAATTATGGGGTCTTCTTTCAGTTTATGGGGTTATCTTTTCATACTTAACTGGTAATTTAATAAAGTACTTTCACGCTTTTTGTTTTTTAACTAAAGATTATTATCAGGAGCAGGCGTAAAAAATGTAGAATGACGCTTCTTAAGATCTTCTTTTAGTTCTATATTTACTCTTCATGTTTCTTTTTTTCCTTGGACAGAGTTGAAGTTGTCAAATCTGTTGTATAATAGTTATGTGAAACAAAGAAAAGACTTTGGTACAAAAAGGCAATTTTGTTACTGTACATAATTTTTGCGTCTACAACCAATTAACAGTTCATGACCTATCTTTGTATACTTTTCTTTTCCTAATCAGACTTTATAACATCTTCATTGTTTTATTCCTTTAAAAAAACATTACAAAAATAATTTTGTATTTTTATCAATAAACAGCTACTTACCACAACCCAGTCAGCCTTTGCTCAGCTTGAGCCTTTTATTCTTCAGTTTTGTTTTTTATTCTCCATTCTTCTTACTGCACATGCAAGCGGTCGCAAATCCGATTTGTGTATCTCCAAGCTTTGAATCGGACCACTGGCATTTTAGTTTTAGATAACTTTGTTCTGTTTAAATATCCGATCGATACAGACCTGATTTAATCAGACTTAAGTAGGATTTATTTAGTTAGTACGGATTAAGAAAGGCAATTAATTGAGTTTTGTAACAACGTATAAGGAGGAAAAAGGATCACGAGGAGGAGGAGGGGTGGTTCTGAAATATTTGAGATATTATTCTAGAAGATTTAATCCAACTTATATATATACAGCAGCCTATATAGAATTGACTGGGAATAGTGAAGTGTAATGTGAAGTTAATAGATTGTCCATTGAGAACTAAAAAAATGGAGAAGACGGAGTGAGGACCTTCTCTGCCTAAAATTAATAACCCTAGACAAAAAATTGCAAGACGTAGGCATTCATGAAGAGTTGGAGGCTAATAATATTATCATAATACGAGTACAAAGCAGGCACACATTCTGCACGAGACAGGCCAAGCTAAACAGAGCCTAATAATTCAGCAGATGATATCACAGACGCACAGAAACCAACAATATTATAGAGGTCACTGAGCAAACTGCAAGCTTGTCCACGTCGCATATATTTTGCAGTAAACTAGTACGAAACATACTCAAAACGTGCTGAGTAAAACACGTCCGTACGAACTTACCCAATTATAGAAGTATGAAGTGTGTTTTTGAGAGTGCACGTCTGCTCAGAGGGGTTAATATGACGTCTTTAAACATTATTGATTCATTCTTATTTCAGTGGGAAAGAGATGGAGCTAGACGACCTGTATAGCTCTGTCTCTTTCCCACTCTGGAATAAGTATAAAACAATAATGATTTAAGACTTCATGGTAGGCTATCAGGTGTGTTTCTCGTACCAGAATACTTGATCGTAATCAGTTCTTAAAGTATTTGATGAAAGACTGCCTCGTTGGTCTATGATTGCAAGTGCGACTTAGCATGAGGCCCTTGGTTCGATAACCAGGTCAGGCAAAGTGTGAGTTTTTTCTTTAAGAATTTCTCAGTGGCAGCAACGGAGTATGGATTTCTGCCCGGGTGATGCCAAAAAGTTCGCACCCTATGGGACTTTAACGTAACTTGCGAAATATCGGTGGACCAAGGTACAGACAGCTTCAGTATGTGCTAACCCCTCTACAGTCCGTATGAGTATGCTAAGGGGGTTACTACTTAATGACGCTGTCTGTACACCTCTGCCTATTCTGCATATTCTATCCCCTTTGGAGATAACAGGCGTGAAGATATGTTATGTAAACAATTCCAGCTCCAAGAAAATTCTTAAGATAACTATTAAAATATTTGTACTTAGAAAATTTCGCATATTTATCTAAAATCGATGAGAAAAGGTTCTTAAAATAATCTCAAGAGTCACTTAAAAAGGTCTTTACAGTGATTTAAAATTAGAATATCGGGTTTGAGTATTCAAATAATCAAATAAAAGGTCTAAAATTGGCCTCACAATACGTTTCCCGACCCACTTTTTTAAATTTTTATCAAATACTTGAACATCAAGGTCAATCAAGGAATTGGAAGGAGTTTTTCGTCCTTACTTAATTTACGCTTAAACTGAAGGACCAGTTTAAATTAACAGTAATTTTATTTTTACCCATAAATAAATCAAAGTGACCATTAATAGTACATCTCAGATAATATATGATAATATCATTATAATATGTATTGATACGGCCAGCTAAAGACCTCTCTTCTTTAAATCCTTACCTCTACTTATCTTGGTTTAAAGCGGCTCAGTTCCAATTTCAAGGATAATTTTCTCATTAATCTTCTTCAGTAGAGCTACGCTCTTGTCAGTACACCTTCTACTTCTATCTATTGAGACCATTTCCTTGACCTACTTAACTGTCCTTCACTTCCTCTTTCAACAAAATCGTGTAAAATATTCAAATAAAGTATACATGGATGCATCCATGCGAAAGTGTTGATAATTTATTACAATTGTATAAGTTAAAGGCACAATATTGATGCAACTGAATCTAGGTTTTGTGAGGTGTTACTAAGGTGTAAAATAAAAATTTACAATTTGAAAGCGTACCAGTGATTAATCTAAAGATTAATGGACCAAATGATTGCTTGTGGAAGTAATGTTCCAACTTTATAGTGGAAATTATGACCTATTTTAAAATTATATTACCCGTCCCATAAACTTAGAACACACTACTTTCATATATCGTGTTTATTAAGAAACTTTTAGCTACGTGAATTTTTATTCTTCTTTTATTTTATAACAGTTTTTATAACCAAATAATTCACAAACTCTCAAGTCCCATTCTTATATTCATGTCAAAATCATATTCGTAGATTACGTGACGAATGTCCACACAAATTTCGCCACTTTTCTAATAAAACGGGAAAACTTTTGTTACTGGCTGTCTGTCATCACAAATCCATGGTTCCCTACTTGGAATCTTTTGTAGGGGATTTCTTTCTGGCGGCTGTTAAACGTCAATATTGTTATTGTGTTTTAGTCCAGTTTTATTTTTTAACTTTCACCTATTCAGAAGAGAATTTTATAGAAGATTTTATTGGTAATTTTTCGTTTACAACCTTTTAAAAAAGTTCGGATTGATGTAGCTATAAATTTTGTGGCTACTTTTTAAAGCTGAATTTTATAAGTCCGTTATTCAGGTTGGCTTTTAATGAAAATAAGGGTATTTTTAGTATCTACCTGTGGTATTCGAAGCAATTGGTTAGTGAGTTATTTACCTGTGGAGTTGTTATTGTTATCCTAAAGTCTGTTTCTGTCCGTTCATGAAATATTACTGAGATTAATTTGAATTAAAGGACTGGTAGGGCAGCAGTATTTAATTACGGTCGCTAATACAAATGGTATATTATCTACTCAAAGTTAGAAACTAAAACAAACTACTAAATGCTCAAAAAGCTGAAAATGTGCCCATTTTTGATTGTACGATTCTCTTAACCTGTGGAATATTTGTAAGAAAAAATATTAACATAATAATCTGACGACCAAGATAATCACATTTAGTTATTCAATCTAAAATTATTTTTTTGAAAGAAAGAAGGAAAGAAGAAATATTGTTTTTATTTGGCATTAATAACACCTTGAAAATTATACAAAATACATGAACAAACAAGACTAATAATGCCAAAAGGGCCTCAGCTCAGCATAATGCCAGATGGCAACACAAGCTGTACCACCTGACGCTGATTTTCAACTGCAGCCCACAAGTGCCATACGCTAGAAAACATAAACAAACACATATTTTTTTTTTTTGTTTTATGTATATAAATAAACAAAAAATCCATAAAACAGTCGGGGGTATACACAAAAATGTACGAAACTTTTAAAAATATAATATGAACCAATCTTCGTACGACGTTTATGAATATTTGACCGCGATGTGTATACTCGATTACTATAGGAGTAAACGAAGGAGCCCGAGGGCGTAATCACGTATGGGTATTTTATTACGTTATTTGACCGACCGTGGGTAGAAAAGTAAATTAGCTTGTTGCTCTCTGATGCGGGGGATGTGAGAGAGAAAACTTGCCCTTTTCATGGTCTTTTTGTATTGTTTTAGGATCAGAACTATTATTACTTGCGTAAGTTTTAGCAGGAAAACTTATTGTAATTCATTCGATGTTGCAGCTACAGAATACATCATTATTTGTATATTTCGTTCATCATAAATTAATTCTTTACTAGTGCAGTAAAAACTGTTTTATGTCCACGCTAAAAAAGATATTTGTTTTAATCAATCTGTGATATCATCATCTGCTTATACTTTTTCTAACTATTTTGGGATTTAAGGTTTTATTTACTAAAATAAACTGTATTTAATCGTATGTATGTTAGTCTGTAAGGTATCTATGGGCCAAAGTTGCTTGAAAATAAATAAATGTTGTTGTTGTTGTTTGAGTCTAACCGGATGCTGCTGAATCCAAGTGTTTTACATGGAGCGACTATTCTACCTCCACAGCACCATACATACAAGGTGTAACGGAAAGGGTATATACATACTTAAGGGTGTGCTACAGATCATCAAACTGAACATGTTTTCTACAAACACACATCGCAATAACGAAAAAAATATCTGCTTCCCCATACAAAATTTCAATACCTATTCGACCCAAATGTATGGGGCAGCTGATATTTTTTTTCGCTATGACGATTTTTCTTTGTGGCGAAACTTGTTCAGTTTGATGGTCTGTAGCACACCGTAAAGTATGTATATACCCTTTCCGTTACACCCTGTATATCCGTTATAACAGGTGACAATACTATCCATTTAAATCAGGACCCTATTCTCAGAAAAGTCTCCCCTAATAAAATTGAATCACTCGAAACTACACCCTATCCGGCGATCAACACGGAACCCACCCAAAAACCCCCATTCTAAACTATGCAATTGTACCAAAAACCGATATTAAAAACAATAAATAAAACCTCGCGCACAATTTTGGCTCCAATAGAACCCTAAAAATTTACGGACAGCCCTTTTCAGCCGAATACAACTTTACCTTGTAAGGGTTATGAAAATTTTCAATCGTAGCCGAAATTGACAGTGGTCGGACAAAAGTAATGACTAGGATTATTTTGGGCCCGTTTTTATATTTCTGCTTTCTCTAAATAATTTTTAGGTCCTTTTTGGCTTGTGTGATCTGTGAAACGCGTGCGATTTGAAAACTTAAGTTAGTATTTAATAATCTCGGAATTCAAGATTTGCATGTTCTTGTTAGGTACTCGTTCCCAGCGGTATTAATTATTAAAAGGGCTTCATCATCATCAGCCTATAATGTTCCCACTGCTGGGACACAGGCCTCCTCTCTATGAGAGGGAGTGGGCTGTAATCCACCACGTGGTCCCAGTGCGTAGAAGTGGTATGTAGATAATTATTATTATTCAAAGAGCTTAATATGTAGCTTATTTACGTACAATGGCGCAATAAAGAGGATAGGTGCGGTAACAGCCCCGCTAACCTATGTCTAAACTAATATTATAAAGAGGAAAGATTTGATTGTTTGTTTGTTTGTTTGCATTGAATAGGCTCCGAAACTACTGGTTCGATTTGAAAAATTCTTTCACTGTTAGATATCATCACGCTACAATCAATAGGAGTGGAGCAGCAATGAAAAATGTTGAGAAAACGGGGTAAATGTAACGCAAACGAAGTTGCGCCGGACATCTAGTAGAAGAGTATTACGAAACCAAGGCATGAGTATTTTCCTTTTCTTTGTCATGTAATTAGTGCTTTTAACCTGGTGTCAGAGTTTTTATGCCGCCCATGGGCCCCTGACTTGGCTTTTACATGTCGTCTCTCAGGCATGCTAGTTTCCTCACGATGTTTTCCTTCACCGTAGCAAGTGATAATAATACAATATGCACATGAATTCGATCTCAGCTGCATCCGGTTAGACTGGAAGCCGACCCCAAGATAGTTTGGGAAAAATGCTAGGCAGATGATGATGCACATGAATTCGATAAATCAGAGGTACGTGTCATAGATTCGAACTTGAGACCTTTAACTTGACAGTCCGACGGTCATACCACTAAGCTATCACAACAGGCAAGAGTATTGCTACCGAACGATAAATCTGCTGAATTAAACAGAAAATCACAAGAAAGGAACTGAAAATAAATTATTCGTCTCTTGCATTGAAAAAAAAAAACAGAAATATCTCAATACCTTCTCAATTATTTGCATCTGAAAAGATCACAGTGGGGCCACCTTTTTTATATATAAACAACAACCTTCTTTTCGGCGAGAACCCACTCCTCCCGCCCCTATATTTACTGCTTCAACAAAAAGCCACACAATTATGTAGCTGTTAATTCCTTATTTTATTTATTTTCCAAGCTATGTTGGACGTCAAGTTCATGCAAAAATAAGCTGGGAGCAAGCAAAATAAGCCGCTTGGTTGCCCGTGAACTGTTCACAATCGAGACAGCTTTGTTTGTTCGTGTTACGGACGCTGTGTGGTAGCTGCTTGTTTTGTAAACATTTTATCAAATAACAGCAAAATTTTCTATTTTGTGAACGTTTATGCTTTCATAATTTTGACAGCTTTGAAAGTTGGTTTAGAGGACAGTAGCGGCGATATGATTAGTTCAATATTTGCGGATATTGTGGATAGTTCTTTTCGAAAAACGAAAAAAAAACAAACGTTTGAATTATAATTTAAATAATCATAACCTTAGTCGAAATACTAATCTTGTACCTATGTCCGGTCAGCTGCTGGCAACACCAACGAGTTCAGTGTGGCTGTAGGCTTGCATCAAGGGTCGGCTTTGAGTCCTTACCTCTGCCTGTTGATTATGGACGCTTTGACGTCGGACATCCAGGAAGAGGCACCCTGGTGCGTGCTGTTCGCCTACGACATTGTTCTTGTTAGTGAAGATGGACCAGAGATCCAGAGCAACTTGGAGTAATGGCAACAGAAGCTGGAGAATGTTGGCCTGAAAATTAGCAGAACTAAAACTGAATACATGTTCTGCAATTTCGGCGGTCTCTCCAGTCCCAGTAAGGGGAAGATTTATAAAACAATGGTTAGACCAGCTGTTGTCTTGTACGGATCAAAATGGTGGGCCACAAAAGGGATGAATGAAAGGCATCTGCATGTGGCTGAGATGAGAATGATAAGGAGGATGAGTGGTGTTACGCGAATGGATAGAATAAGGAATGAGTACATTAGAGGAAGTCTGAGAGTGGCGCTGGTGACTGAAAAGATGCGCGGTAATCGGTTGTCGTGGTATGGGCATGTGATGCGGAGGAATGAGGAAAATGTCGTGAGGAAAGTTTTGAGTATGAATGTGGATATAAGGGTAGAGGAAGACCAAAGAAACGATGGATGAACTGTGTGAAGGATGATATGGCAAGAAAGGAGGTATCTCATGAGATGACAAGTAATAGAGAAGTATGGAAGAAGAAGACATGCTGCGCCGACCCCAAATAAATTGGGATAAGGGCAAGAGAATGATGATGAACCTTAGTTGAAATACTATTGGACGTAGTCCTCCCATAAGCATCGCGACACTAACCAGACTTTGTCTATTAGTATCTAGTGGACTCTACCTCGTTAAAATAGGTTCTAATATTTCTTAGCTTCATCAATACTTTTTACGTCTTGATATTGAATCCGACTTCGCAGAACTTTCTACTCTAAAACTAATATGAAAATACATCAAAATAACATAAAATTCTCGATGAATATTGCTTATCGTAAGATCGCAGCGAAATGCTATTGGTTCAAGAGAGCGTAAGATTCTTTATGCAAGAGGGATTTTTATCGGTACCATTCCAAAGATGTGTTTATCCAGGTGGAACAAAATTATGGGGTCTTCTTGCAGTTTATGGGGTTATCTTTTCATACTTAACTGGTAATTTAATAAAGTACTTTCACGCTTTTCGTTTTTTAACTAAAGATTATTATCAGCAGCAGGCGTGAAAAATGTAGAAAGACGCTTCTTTAGATCATCTTTAGTTCTATATTTTCATTTCGTGCTTTTTTTTTAATTACATGTCGTTTCGTTTTTTTTTTCTGGCACGGACTTTGAAGTTGTCAAACCTGTTGTAGTTATGTGAAACAAAGAAAACACTTTGGTACAAAAACGCGATTTTGTTACCGTACATAGAATGTGCGCCTACAACCAATTAACAGTTCATAACTTATTTTTGCATACTTTTCTTTTCCTAAAACAGACGTTATAACATCTTCTATTGTATTTCTATAAAAAATACAGTAAAAAAAAACTTTATATTTTTATTAAGCTACTTACCACAACCCAGTCAGCCTTTGCTCAGCTTGAGCCTTTTATTCTTCAGTTTTGTTTTTTATTCTCCATTCTTCTTACTGCACATGCAAGCGGTCGCAAATCCGATTTGTGTATCTCCAAGCTTTGAATCGGACCACTGGTATTTTAGTTTTAGATAACTTTGTTCTGTTTAAATGTCCGATCGATAGAGACCTGATTTAATCAGACTTAAGTAGGATTTATTTAGTTAGTACGGATTATGAAAGGCAATTAATTGAGTTTTGTAACAACGTATAAGGAGGAAAAAGGATCACGAGGAGGAGGAGGGGTGGTTCTGAAATGTTTGAGATATTATTCTAGAAGATTTAATCCAACTTATGGTATACAGCAGCCTGGCTATTGACTGGGAATAGTGACGTGTAATGCAAAGTTAATAGATTGACCATTGAGAATGACAAAAATGGAGAAGACGGAGTGAGGACCTTCTCTGCCTAAATTTAATAACCCTAGAGAGAAAATAGCAAGACGTAGGCATTCATGAAGAGTTGAAGTCTCTAATAATATTATCATAAAACCTACGTACAAAGCAGGCACACATTCTGCACGAGACAGGCCAAGCTAAACAGAGCCTGATAATTCAGCAGATGATATCACAGACGCACAGAAACCAACAATATTATAGAGGTCACTGAGCAAACTGCAAGCTTGTCCACGTCGCATATATTTTGCAGTAAACTAGTACGAAACATACTCAAAACGTGCTGAGTAAAACACGTCCGTACGAACTTACTCAATTATAGAAGTATGAAGTGTGTTTTTGAGAGTGCACGTCTGCTCAGGGGGGGTTACTATGACGTCTTAAAACATTAATAATTCATTCTTATTCCAGAGTGGGAAAGAGATGGAGCTAGACGACCTATATAGCTCTGTCTCTTTCCCACTCTGGAATAAGAATAAAACAATAATGCTTTTAAAACTTCATTGTAGGCTATCAGGTGTGTTTCTCGTACCAGAATGCTTGATCGTAATCTGTTCTTAAAGTATTTGATGAAAGACTGCCTCGTTGGTCTATGATTGCAAGTGCGACTTAGCATGAGGCCCTTGGTTCGATAACCAGGTCAGGCAAAGTGTGAGTTTTTTCTTTAGGAATTTCTCAGTGGCAGCAACGGAGTATGGATTTCTGCCCGGGTGATGCCAAAAGGTTCGCACCCTATGGGACTTTAACGTAACTTGCGAAATATCGGTGGACCAAGGTACAGACAGCTTCAGTATGTGCTAACCCCTCTACAGTCCATCCGTGTATGCCAGGGGGGCTTCTACTTAATGACGCTGTCTTTACACCTCTGCCTTAACCTTTGGAGATAACAGGCGTGAAGATATGTTATGTAAACAATTCTAGCTCCAAGAAAATTCTTAAGATAACTATTAAAATATTTGTACTTAGAAAATTTCGCATATTTATCTAAAATCGATGAGAAAAGGGTTTTAAAATAATCTCAAGAGTCACTTAAAAACGTCTTTAGAGTGATTTAAAATTAGAATATCGGGTTTGAGTATTCAAATAATCAAATAAAAGCTCTCAAATTGTGGTGGCACTAGAAATTGGCATCCGCAATTACGACTTCCGACCCATTTTTAAAAATTATTATCAAATACTTTTAGATCAAGGTATAGTCGGAATTGAAAGGAGTTTTTGCGTGCTCACTTAATTTACGCTTAAACTGAAGGCCCAGTAAACAGTAATTTTCTTTTTACCCATAAATGAAGCAAACTGACCGTTAATAGCTTAAAATCTCAGAAGTACCCATTCTAATAATATTATCATAATATATATTGATACGGCTAGCTAAAGACCTCTCTTTTTTAAATCCTTACCTCCACTTATCTTGGTATAAAGCGGCTCAGTTCCAATTTCAAGGATAATTTTCTCATTAATCTTCTTCAGTAGAGCTACGCTCTTGTCAGTACACCTTCTACCTCTATCTATTGAGACCATTTCCTTGACCTACTTAACTGTCCTTCACTTCCTCTTTCAACAAAATCGTGTAAAATATTCAAATAAAGCATACTACATGGATGCATCCATGGGAAAGTGTTGATAATTTATTACAATTGTATAAGTTAAAGGCACAATATTGATGCAACTGAATCTAGGTTTTGTGAGGTGTTACTAAGGTGTACAATAAAAATTGTCAATTTGAAAGCGTACCAGTGATTAATCTAAAGATTAATGGACCAAATGATTGCTTGTGGAAGTAATGTTCCAACTTTATAGTGGAAATTATGACCTACTTTAAAATTATATTACCCGTCCCATAAACTTAGAACACACTACTTTCATGTATCGCGTTTATTAAGAAACTTTTAGCTACGTGAATTTTTATTCTTCTTTTATTTTATTTTATAACAGTTTTTATAACCAAATAATTCACAAACTCTCAAGTCCCATTCTTATATTCTTGTCAAAATCATATTCGTAGATTACGTGACGAATGTCCACACAAATTTCGCCACTTTTCTAATAAAACGGGAAAACTTTTGTTACTGGCTGTCTGTCATCACAAATCCATGGTTCCCTACTTGGAATCTTTTGTAGGGGATTTCTTTCACCCCTTGATTTATGTTCGTATGCGTTTCCCCTACCATTTATATGGGGAAGTAGGCTTACATCCCTGTAAGCCTTATTATTAACTCGTTTTATTTCTTCAATTTCCATTTACGAGTCTGATTATAAGGGATGTCTGTTGTCTTGTGTTCGTGATTTTCTTGAGGGACAAAGTTTTTGTGTTTTGGTTCCATGATGAATGTTCTTTTGCAAGTTGTTGGGGTTATTCTTCTCTTGTGAACTGTGTTAGTGTATTAAAAGGCGTTGATGCGTACGTCTGTGTTGATGAATCGAATTAAGAGTTCCTTGTTGGATTATAATCAGATACAATGTGTTGGATTAAGACAGAAGAATTTTCCACAACCATAGGGGCTATCAAATTACCATGTGAAGTTATTGTGGAAGCTGCAGAAGATTGTAATATATAAATATCTTTGCTTTGTATAGATTCAATCTCTTAGTATTATATAATTGCTTAGCACATGTGTGAAAACTATGTACTGTAAAGCCACTATTTACTGAGTACCTACATCTTTCATTGACGCGAATTTACCCTGGCGGTTGAGTGAATGTCATGCTCACTTAAATGTCACGCTGATGGTGGCGGGTGTGTCGGGTCATTTAGTTCCCTTCAATATGGTTGAGTTGAATGATGGCTGATACATGCGTCATGTTCGTGAACGGGCGCTGTCAGTTGTGCCTGGTCATCTCTTAGCTGCCACGGTTTATTTTAATAATTTTATTTCTAACTTTTATTTCGAATTATTGATTTCGTCTTTTACTCTGGACGCTCTTAACTTGCCCGTATTTCTACATCGTTCTCACATACTAGTAATTCTCAACACAAATGATGTAACCAAGATTTTGTAAGATATTTTGATTTAAAAGAGTGTCCATGGAGTTTCTTGCCCATTCTTCTCCATAGAGATCTACGCTTTGGAATGGGCAACTACAGTACTTTCACAAGTTATTATGTCTTGTGACTGGGACTGTAGCTTCGCTTTTTTTTTCATTTTTGACTTTCAAAAGTGCCTGTAATGGTCTAATTGAAATAAATGCTTTGAGTTTGAGTTTGAGTTTGAGACATATTATGTATAAATAATAGTTAGTGTCTTGAATTAATAATGTGAAGTAATTTTTGACAAGTCTTGCGGGATACTTATGAAAAATGTGACACGGTATAATATGTATTCTTTAATTTTGAGTTTTGAAAGACCAATCCTTCATTTGTTAGTACAAATAAGTTTGTCTACTGATATTTATTAGTCTTGTATTTTTTAACCAAAAAAATAATTCTCTAATACTGTTTACGAAAGCTTGTACTTGGAAATATGTTCCTCTCAATGAACGAGAGGAATACTTAATATTTTTGTTAAGGCCACTTAGTCGCTTATTATTTGTTAAAATGTGTTTAGTGTAATATTGACAGCTGGAAATAAGTACCTACGAACAATTTCACAATACGTTTATTTTTTGTACAAATAATATTATAGGTAAACTACACTAGTCTTCACTCGGTCTATATTAGCGTTTCGTACACATCATGGAGGAAATAAAAACTGGAAGACGCTAACATAAAGGTAACTAAGTTCAGGCAGACATAATTATATCTACCAAAATAGTACACACCCACATTTCGCTAGTTATATATATATATATAGTTATATAATATAGGGTGAGCCTATTGGCATCAACCGGGCAACAAATCCAACCTGTGTGGCTGCTAATGAGAAATGCCGGACGAAAAAACCTAATAACAGTTTGCCCAATCTTAAAATCGAACATTGACCTCGTGTTTAGCAGTTGCGTTTGCGACCACTAGACGATGAAGTCTAGAATGAACTATCAAAGTGAAACTTCGTCTGAATTAAAAAATATATTCAAATATTTTAACTTATATTTTACGAGACATAAGTAGGTACCAACACTTCCCGTTTTCCAGAGTAACCATAGCAAAAGGTTAAGGGCCCTTTGGTTACGGATCCCTAAAAAAACGCTTGTTAAATTCAAATATAAATTGTCCAATTTAAATCCGATGTACGACTGAATGCGGGTTCCCTTTTGATTGGATATAAATGACCTCTCGATGTCAAATTGCCTCGAGCACATCCATTAAATACGCGCAAAAGGTATTTTATGTTGTACGTATTTCTACGCTTGTTAATGAATTTTAAAATACACAAGGATACGTACCGATTAATAAATTAAAATACAATGTTAATGCTTTTTGGATTCCCACGAGCATTATAGAGTTATTACAAATATCTCTTCATCATCGATCATAATATTTCTTTTGAAGTTGAAGAGTCCATAGTATCTTTGAGGTGTTAAGAGTCATTTAAATAACATGGGTACCTAATTACAATTTAATTTCAAAACAAGTTGTACATACATCACAGAACGCGAACTGAAAACGACAAAATTGCCTTATTATCTATTAAAACATACAAACCGCTTACGAAATCATGCTAATTGACACCCATTACGAAAATTTAATTCGAATATGGAATCAGCGAAGGCGCGAGTGCGCTAATCGTTATTGAATCGATATTAATGATCACTCGAGTAGATGTCAATTCATCGATACCCAAAGGGGACTCGTGCACGCAGCACGACGTAAAACTGAAACGATTTATTATTCGACGACGTGCGAAATACGTTTGCGACTAGTGATGCGAGTTTTCACATTTTTTTTGTTACTGGATTTTGCAAAATGCTGTGAACTTGCCAATGTTAGGAGTGCGCTGTTACTGTTTCGTAACAAAAATAACAGAAAACTTGTTTTTGTATCAGTTTCGCACTGCTCTGAAAAGCTAAAAGCCATGTGTGTGGTGTGAACGAAAATGCTTGTCCGGAACCACAATTTGTGAAAAAAAATGTTTTGATTTGCGGTTCTGCTGTTTTGCATCTTTCATGAATGTTATCATCATGAAACCTAGTTTTTCGGCGCAACGCCAAACGGTTGGTCGACTCTCCATGAAACCAGTAAGTGGGCTGGTCTATTTACGGGCCATAGAGTCATCAGCATTTATGGATGGGAGCGAAACTGACTGACGGGTTTTTTATACATAGTATTGTCTTTGGTGTGTGCACTAGGTTTCGTAACTTGGTCATAATATTTCGCTTCTTTTTGGCAACAGTTGGGTTATATATACAGAAACGCCTGGTTGACGCTTCCCGTAACTCGAGGCTGGCTTTTACATTGGCTAGAGGCTAAGTATTGCGATACAACGTGGGAATGCTGCGAGTTTCTTGGGCACATTACCAACTGACTGCGTCGAGGAGATTTTTTGACGCCCTTTTATAGTTTATTGTTATTTTAGTTATTTTGTTTATTAGTTTGTTAATCGTTGTAGTGTATATAGTTATTTCACTTTTAACATTCAAATTACAAGTAATTTATGCGAAATAAGGTCCACCGTAGGTTCGCGGCTCGTAAAATCCAATTGACTCGCGACCCGCGATTGAAATCTATTATTGATAGCGGATTCAAAATGGCGACTATTCATTAGTCCCTCGATACGTGAGCTTTGTACGTATACGAGTCGAATCGATTCTGATGACACGAATATTCGATTTCATGTTTAATGAGAAACGAGTGATGTTTACATTATCGATATCGAAATTATGTGTTAATGTAGTGTACTTTAATTTCGTAGTAGATAAAATAGATCTGTTTGCTTGGTTGGTTATCAAAATGCACGCAGTTTTGATGAACACGTGTTTATAATCATCAGCTTAGATGATTACGTTACTTTAATATTTCAACAGATTTCTCCATCATGTAACGTGTTTGTTTTCATTGGGCAAACATGATTATAATATTAACTGAAAACCAGATGAGGTCCGAATTGTGTGAATGAATATGCTTGGGGTTTCCTAGAAATCTCTGAGCAAATAAGTAAAGGCAACATTTCACATATTACTTACCTCCCCGACCCTCGCTCGAGCCAGCCCGCGATGCTGTGCCAGTAGTTTTAAATCAGCCCCTAAATAATGATATCATTCAGATCCAGCCTGTCCCCATGCAGTACTCCCCCAGCGACGCCCTGAGCTGAGGCTCGTACCCCACAGGGGGTGCGCTTATTTTGTAAGTTATGCCCTGGCTGGAGGCTTTACTCTTAAGGCACCCACAGGATAGTCCGGTTAAGCAGAAGACAACCTCCTAGGTGGAACTGCGAGATGCCAAAAAAAAAACATATTACCTAAGGGGAACTATATTTCTTGTCACCAAAATTTATATTTGTCATCAAAGTTGTATCACCTAGTAAATAGATCTATCGCCACGAAATATTTTCGTTCTCAGATAAACAAAAAGTGTTCCCAGGTATGAATTATCAAATAAATGTTGATACATGTGTAAAATAAGAGATGGATTACCAATAAAATTGTAGTGCATTAGATGAATATAAACTTCGTTCTTATAATAATAGTTTTATTACTTAAATAATAGCTTTGTGCTCGGAATGGTAGATCTGTCACCAAATAAATAGATCAGTTCCTTATTTCTATGAAGAAATGCTTTATACGAGACATTGGGCACACCGACTCGGACAGGTTAGGTTCGAAGAGGATGGCGGGGTCTAGTGAGCGAGCGGAGCGAGCGAACTAAGACCCCGACATCCCCTTCGTGTTAGGTTACTGTAAACCCTGCAGACAGAAATAGGAGCCCCGCGTAGCGGGGCTACGTCGACAACGCCTTAGTTTTTCTAGTAACATAATATGATTTATTGGTGATCTCTTTAAATTAGTTTGCTTAAATACTTATTAGGACACACCTATTATAATACATACAAAAACATTTATTTGGTACTAGACCTTATATCTCAGGATTTTAGGTGATTTATTGTGGAACTGATTTTGCATTGTTTGGTGACTACATTTTGGTGACAGATCTACTATTTTGAGGACAAACCCTATTATTTAAGAAACACAAAACTAATTAAATTGGTGATAGCTTAAATGATACCCTTACCTAAGTCCTAAATGTGGATTTTTACCTTATGTAGGTTTTAATAAATGATACAGACTAAGTAGTTATATAATTATTTTAATAAATTAAACATAAAAGTGGCAAACATTATTAGCATTATAAAATCCTAGACAGTAAACTCCTTTAACTTTAAACAAAAACGGAAACTTGCTAAATGGCTTAAACTATAAGCTCCTAACTTGAAGCAAAAGCACACAAACAACTCTAGAAAAACAATTTTCAGGCGGAAAGTAAGCTCATATATTTTCAAACAATGTACAAATCTTTCAGTTCCGACAAACTGGCGCTTTAACTCGACAAGTATCAGGCAGGTGGCGCCACCGGGAAAGTCGCGGGAAGTGGCGGTAACGGCCTACTTCCGGCACGTCGACGCCTCGGCCCTACACACCTTGTTATGTTGGCACTACATGGGCATTAGACCTCTTTTGTTTTGTTTTTTAATGGTGGTAATTCTGTAAATGCTAAGTTGATAAGGATGGATTGTGTTTGAAAAGGTTATTAACGTACACACGAATACGACCGCAGACCGCAGGTGGTAGCGGTTTATTAAATAACCGAATGCGATAATTTTAATTACGAACGTGACGTCACGTGTCAATTTTGTCATCAGCAGCATTTTTCCCCTTCAGTTTCACGATTGTCATTTGTAAAACAAAACGAGTTATCAAAGAGTTACATGGCAACCCGTCGTGTCGTTGCGGTCTATCATAGTGATTGGGGCGGCATGACGTTGTGGTTTGCTGTTGCAATCCCCTTTCGAAGTGTGCCTGTAAAGTCTAGTGCTAGTGAAGGCAGGCAACAAAGCGCAAATAAAAAATATTAAGGGTTGCGCCACATATATTAACACGGAATCGCGTTTTTCCATGCTCTTATCCTTTTCTGTCGCTCAGAATGGTCATTTGCTAGAGCGAGAAACAGAGCTCTCATTAGTTTGCTTTGTTTTTCGCTAATCTAAGTCGGATTTTCTTTCTTCATGTTTCAAAATTAAGAGATTGTAAGCTTTATACCAGTTGTTTTATGAGGCATAAGGCATAATTATGAATTATTTTTCTTATTGTTTTCAATTTTCATACAAAATAATTCGACAAAATCGAACGAAAAGCTGTATACTTTGTAGTATAATTAATACTGAAAAATAAAACTATTCACAAAAACATACATCAGACGTATCAAATTATTATTCCCTAATAAATCGATAGAACTGAATCCGAACCGAATTAAGACCCCTATTCATAGCCCTGTCTGCACATGAGATATCGCAAAGCTTCCCACACAGAGCAAAGTTCAGGCCAAATCTTGACCAGTGAGAACGGCCATTTATAATTAATACGAGGATGGGACCAGTGATTTATAATGGGTAAAGTTGTAAAAGGTTAACGACCTTTTGACGGCGTGAATGTTTTACTGTGTTAGGCAAAGTCACAATGTTCTTTAAAGTTCAAAGATTATTTTAAAGGCGAGCTTCGAGTTTTAGTACTTTGGTTCGACTTAAATATTGTTGAGTCCGGTATGAAAATTGTTATAAGTAGAAACTAAAGGCATAAGATTTTGAATATAACGGGATAACTATTGAGTAAATAAAACTTCTTCGTGAATATGGTGAAGAAAAACATTGTACGATAACTCATGTGTTGAAACCAAAAATTAGAAGAGAAGTGATTTCAGCTGTGGAACATTTTAGGCTGATAATGTTTTTCTATCTGCATTCACGAACTGTTTTAATGGCTTTTTCGCCCCAACTCGACAAATCTCGTCATCAAGACGACAAAATCGAAAGCTGTAAGTTTAATGGACCAGAAACAACAGTTTTTAGAAAACTAGCGCTTTCCGCGATTTTTCGCAATATGCAAAAATTCAATCGAGAATTCTTCGAAAAGTTTCAAATAAGCGTTTCTCGACTTGCCACGCTTTCCGCGCACAGTCCGTCAATTTGAGGACCTAGTGTGAAGTTTAGTTCAAAAAGTTCCACAAAGAATAACTTTTCACACGGTATTCTTAAAAGCTTTCTATTGATTCATTTTCTAGTCCTTTCTACTGGAAAATAACATACTTTTAGTCGCTAAGAGAAAGTTTTTTTTATCTTTTCAATTGAGTCAATATTTTGATTGTGACATTCAAGGCATCTTCTCCAAATGCTCCTAACCTTATTTGTGGTCATCCAAAGCTGCGCAAAATTGATGCAGTAACATCATCTTGTGCAGTGGCATGCCTAGGGGTCAAAAATACGGCAAGCGCATAAGGCAAGCACACTGCACGGAAACGCTAACAGAGTAGTAGGTTATAAGGGCAAGCCAAGCTTTTAGGCTTGTATGAAGTATCACCACTAATCGTGTGTAAGTTACCCACCCAAATTGTATGAAATGTGGCCAGCATAATGTTGTTCATTTTAAAAAACCACGAGCTAAATTATGATGACTTTTATTCCGAAAACATGTGCTAAATTATGATTTTGGAACAATCGTATGCAATTTATTTCCGATAAGTACACTTGTGCGTTGTTTTTCCGTGGACCTTTCATTGAAAATATTTCCCAGGAATTTTAATTAATTATTACATTCAAACAATCTTCCAAGAATAGTCTAAGAACAATATCTATTGTGAAGTCGACAACATTGAATAAAGACTTCAATATAAGAAGGAATCTACGGAAAACTATTATAGTACCTACCTACGTACTTATTCTCCACGGCAAGCAATTTACTACTTCACAATGCAATTCCTTTCCTCTTGAACGAGCTGATGGACAAGACGCTTTTTATAAAACAGGAACGATCTGGATTGGTTGTAGTGTTGTAGAATAAAGAATAATGTAATATACATTTTTTTTGTTGAAAAGAAAATAAAAACACTTAATGTTTTGAAAGTTCAAAGTGGTTTTAGGAATTGGGTTTTTTTTATAACCTAATTCTGGGTTAAGCTCGCCATTGTACATAAGTTACATTATTGAAATTTGTTTGAATATTTTTATTTTGTGTGCAATGAAGTATTAGAATTTAGGTTTTTTCCTGAATCTTGGGAAATTTTAAACATAAACAAAGTTACACCAAATACATAAAAATAAATAAATAAAGTAAACATTTCGCTTAGACGTCCTTAGCATTTGTCATATTTTCAAATTACGCACGATGATAGAATAATTAGATACACATTTGTTTATTTTTTTGTTTTTTTTTTTTACAAGAATACTTTGACCTATTTATAAAAGTAGAAAAAGATCATCACATCAAGCACAAAAGAGTGAACAGCCCACAAAGCAAAAAAAAAAACATATTAAAATAATATTTTGACAAATAAATTATACTCATTCTCTTGCCCTTATCCCAATTTATTTGGGGTCAGTGCAACATGTCTTCTTCTTCCATACTTCTCTATTACCTGTCATCTCATCAGATACCTTCTAATGAAAATCCTTTGACAAATAAACTAATGCATTTTAAAAGAGAACGAAAACAAAAAACAAAAAGCCTGCGATACATATTGAATGCGTGTGTCCCAGTGCTCGGCGAAACGAGATCGCGTTCAGTTTGAAGCCGCGACGTAGTTAGCATTGGAGCGTTTGTGAAGCCGCAGCGCCCGACCGCTGACCGGAGTATCACGTGGCACTAGAGAGTGTGCGGTACTGTTATTGCTTATCTGACCTCCACCCCCTAACAGCGCAAACCGATAGAACCTGAGTTGACTGATTGTCAGACTATGTAACTTGTAACGACGCATAAAAGATCGCTGGGAAAGATTTAACTACAAATGGCAGCCGAAACCAATGGCTTAACAAAGTACGCTTGCCTAAGTTGATCGCCCATCCAAAGACCGACCTAGGCAGGCGTTGCTTAACCTTGAAGACAACTTACGGCTGTTATTGTTAAATTCCCTCCTTCCTTAATAGCCCTATCATTATAGTTAATATATTTTTTTCTTCACTTAAAGAAACCTCATTATCACTTGGCATGTACCTCCTAATAAGTTTGGTACGTGTGTGAGATATTAACTTTATTGTTGCGACAGTTTTTGTCAAATTCGTAGCAATAAGTATTCTTATACAGTTACACGGAAAAACCTTATGATAAATATATCTCACATTTCTATGAAATGAAGAATTGACACGTGTCGCGGTGTTTGTTTAATATTTGACCATGGGGATTTTTTTAGACAAACATCAAAAGATAAGTTTGGGATACCGATGGCAGCTTTAGCGGAATACCATTATAATGTTTGTTTACCTTTTACTTTACCTTTTACAGGTTTTCGGGAAAATCGAATTATAATATTATTCAACAACACGTGTAACGAAGTATAAATATTTAGTATTCCAAATATAATTTGAACTCCAAAATTATTCAAGTACCTAATAAATTACAAATACAAACTTTATCTAAATGTCTGTTACCTTTTCCCATCATTAACGGAGTCCAATAAAATTTGACATACTATAAAACCTAGTTTAAGACATAGGACTTTTCTTTCAACATTTCATTCCTACGGTATAATTTCCAACCGGTTAGCTAGCTTAGCTATGTAACGATAAAAACTACATCTGTATCTAAGTTTCAAAGCAAAATGGTATCAGCCCCAGCCGTCACGCAACATGCTACATAGTCTATGTGTAACATAAGTTGCAACTTGTAACATTTCACCTAAGTTTAATGCGTGCGTCGCAACACTGGCAACACTGGTGAACTTTGTGCAAGCTGTTGTAATGAGCCAAACGTACGTGATAGTTTAACTAAATATTTGTTTGTGGAATTTCAACTAATCGTTGTTATTTGTTTAGTCATTTGTGAAAGAAAAACAAATAAAATTAAACATTTTCAACATCGGTTTTAGATCAGACAGTATTAAAGCAATTTAAAAAATAAAACATTACTAGGGCTTGCTTCATTCAGAATCATTTGTTTTCGTTTCTCTTTTGTTTTTAATTCGGAATTGTAATCTGTAAGCTGATTTGATGGAATAATTTATTTTCTTGTATTTAATTTCTTGGAAAAATTATATTTTACTCTGCTTAAGTGCTTCCCATGTTTATTATATGCGGAGCATACTTAGTATAGAGTCCTCATAGGGAGGAGGTCTGTTTTCCAGCAGTGGGAACATTATAGGCTGATGATGATGATTCGTAGTATAATCATGTGGAAGTAAAACTTTACCTTAATCAGATAACAATGTTGCTAGGCAGTTTGTTTGCCTCTTCTTCTCTCCAGCTAAAAGTCTAGGAAGTGTCGATAGATGTGTTAGAAGGTTGTCTTCTATAAAACTAACGTACAATTTAACTAAATGACTTTAGATTTTTACATGCAACCTATTCAGATTATGGGTCTAGCCCATTGGTAAGACCTATGGGTAGGTATGACTAATTAAAAGAAATCAAAGGATGAATGATCCATGTAAAATTATTTATTCCAATAAGACAGATAAAAGACACTTTTAAAAGTTACAAATAAACAAGATTATCCCCATGGACAGATCAAGCAAATCAAAGGCTACTTTGATTTTGATTTATTTCTGCGCAAGCCTCTATAAAAAATTGCCATACATTTTTAAAAACAGTCCATTCATCTACCAGTACAGTAACTCATGTCTGCCAAGGTAGTCACAAACTGCAGAATATCACTTTTTGCAACGATCCTTACATACTCCTCTAGCTTCGTTCAAGTGCATAAATCAGCTGGCCTACCATGACGTCTTAAAGCAGTATTGTTTTACTCTTATTCCAGTGTGGGAAAGAGACGGAGCTATACAGGATGTGTAGCACCATCTCTGTCCCACACTGGAAAAAGAGTAAAACAATAATGTTTTAAGACGTCATGGTAGGCCACCTTGTCATTAACGTGCCTGATTCTTTTTCAAATTCAAATTCATTTATTTCGTTCAAAAACTTTACCAATAAGATCAGTGTAATTATGCCTTCGTTTCCGACTATCTTCAAGCTTCTAAAAGGTCAAACTCAAATCGAGTACTCAAGCAAAAAGTCTGACTTCTTACCTAACTCAACCTATGGTCTACAGAAAAAAATGTGAGGCCTATGTGCGAATCATGTCTCCAGTAATTAGACGATACATTTTCTGTGGAACACATTAACCTAAATGGCCGTATTTTTTTGTCCCTCTCCAACGCCGAGCGAAAAAATAAAGGCTGCTCACATTGTGGGGGACGAAGCGATTTGTGTTTCAGATACCTACCTCGTAAATGTGGTTTAAGTACGTGTTAATTACAGGCGAATTAAATTCTCTCTCTAAACAAATACATTAGTTCTGTATGGTGTCGGACGTTAAGAATAGCACCATCCCATATCTTCCCGTGGGTGTCGTAAGAGGCGACTAAGGGACTTGCCAGAGAACGGGCAGCAGCGTTCTCTGTGCTTTTTGCAACAACCGTACTGCGATCGCCAACTCGTCTGCCAAGCGTGGCGATTATGGCAAAACCCCCCTTATGAGCGCAAAAAAGAAATGGCCCCTAGTACCCGGCAGCCCGTCTACCCTCGACTATGGTAGCGGTCGAGGTTACGGCGTGGCAAGGGGTGCGAAGAATCTCCGGAAGGGATCCGGCTGCCTATACCGACGACTTGACCTGGCAACATATAACACGCGAACACTCCGGACCGACGAGAAGATAACGGAACTCGAGGAGGAATTGAGCAGGTTGCGATGGAGTATTGTAGGATTATCTGAAGTCCGAAGAGAGGGGGAGGACACGATGATCCTGAAATCCGGCAACCTACTCTATTTCCGAGAGGGTGACCGGCAGTCCCAGGGTGGTGTTGGGTTTATCGTCCACAAGTCCCTTGTGAGTAACGTGGTGAAGATCGAGAGTGTGTCGACCAGGGTGGCGTACCTGATACTCAGACTATCCTCAAAATAATCGCTGAAGGTCATACAGGTCTACGCCCCGACCTCGGCACACCCCGACAACGAAGTGGAGACCATGTATGAGGATATCTCCAAAGCCATGCATGGTTTCAAAACTCACTTTACCGTTGTCATGGGGGACTTCAACGCGAAACTGGGCAAGCGAGACGGAGATGAGCTGCAGGTGGGGCAATTTGGGTTTGGATGTCGGAACCCCCGGGGACACCAACTTGCTAGTTTTATGGAGAAGGAGGGCCTCTATATGATGAACTCCTTCTTCAGAAAGCGTGAGCACAGGAAGTGGACCTGGCTGAGCCCCGATGGTGCAACTAAAAATGAGATTGACTTCATCATGTCAACCAAGAAGCAAATGTTCAATGATGTCTCTGTGATCAATTCGGTAAAAACTGGGAGCGATCACCGCATGGTAAGAGGACATTGAACATCAATATTAAGCTTGAAAGGTCTCGACTGATGAAGTCTACGCTCCGACCGGCACAGATCCAGACGGGAGAGGGCGCCACCGAGCGTATACAAAGAATTTGCTCTGTGTTTTTAATTCCTAAAAATAGTTTAAGTGATTATATACATAAGGAAAAGTATTTATTCGAATGATTAAGTCATATGTAGTGTGTGATATTGGAGTACGCGTGAAAGACCTATCCAGTGATATAAAAATAAACAATACAATTAAGAAGCAATAACGGCTCCACATTTTAAAAAATTGCGAATAAGAGTGTGTGATGTGGTGCGAACTGTTTTGGAAATGTTATAAATACGAAGATATACTTAAAAGAAGAAAGAAAACCGTCAGAAAAGGTACATATTCATTCTAATAACACCAAAACATACAAAATTTTCCATAAAAAGTGACAGTCATCTTCTCCAATACAATACTATAAAATAGAGCCATCTATCGCATAAGACCGAAACTAAGTATCACAAAAATCGTTCAAAGAAGAACTTTTGCTACTACACGCTAGAGGTCGCTTACTCAAGTTTTGTCATACTGAACTTAGCTTAGATATCCTAAAAATAACACAAACAGAATCAAAATGGCATCTATACCTGTATGCGCTGGATGCAAAAATAAGCTACCTATAAGAGAAAATCTTATTTGTGTGCTCTGTAAATGCAGATACGATCTAGAGTGCGGCGGTGTTTCAAAAGACTACTACACTAAAAAGATGACACTAGAAAACAAAAATACATGGAAATGCCAGACATGCATCTGTAAAATACCCAAGACTGGAAACACAAACACCCCTTTACGTACTCCTAGAGGCACCGAATTAAATCAGCTATCATCTACACCACCTGAGGAAGCTAATGTCACTTTGAGAAAAAAAACAATAAATTCGAATAACGACACAACTTGCTCCGACGACCTGAGTTTCATAGGCGACACCATAACTATAGAAAATAATGATATTATTCACACAGAAGAAAATGTAAAGTCCATGAATGATACACATACGCAATTAACAATGAAAGGTTTGAGTGAACTAATAATCACTCATCTTAAAGAAAACAACAAGTCTATTATACAAGAATTACAAAACACAATACATAGAGAAATATATAATGCTATTACAGATTTAAGACAAGATTTAGATTATAAAACAAACGACTTATCAACACAGAACGACCTAAGAAAACAAGAAATAGAAAACATTAATAAAAATTTGAAAAACTTCAAACCGAAAATGAAAAATTAAAGGAAGAAATAAGAAAGCTGGCTACAGAAGCATCAAAAGTTACACCAAATATACAAGAAAATAACTATAGAAAAATTGTACTCTACGGCCTGGCCGACTACTACAAAGAGCCTGAAAGTGCACTTCATAACAGATTAATAGAATTGTTCCGTGATATAGTCAACATAGACGTCTCAGGATATATAGAAGACCTGTACAGACTTGGAAGACCCGGTGGATCTAAGAACCGACCGCTTGTTATCGAATTTATTAGTAAGAGAATGGCTAAATATATTATTAACAATAGTACTTACTTTCAAGGAACCGGACTATTCATATCTGAATTCTTAGATGCAAATGCACGAAAGTATAGAGCACAGATGCGAGAAGAATTATTTAAAGCCAGGAAAAATGGATCCCATGCTATTATAAGAAAAAACCACCTATATATAGACGGAAAACTGATTGACATAGAAAACAACAAACACGAATACGAATACACCCAAGGAAATGAAATATTATTAAACAACACCAACCAGCTTTGCCCTACAAATATGTCCTACGAAACTAAGAACCAGACATTTCGTTAACAACGACCTACCATTTAAAATAATGTTCCAAAATTTTCAAAGCCTTAATAACAAGCAAGAAATACTTGAAGCATTTATTGACAAAAATCCAGGGTATAAAGCAATATGTATTTCAGAAACTTGGCTAACTCAAGAAAAGCTTGATCTCATTCAATTTTGTGGATACAAATTTGCGTCTTCCTTCTGTCGGAACAATAGAACAGGTGGCGGTGTTTGTACAATTCTACAAGAACATATCGACAGTATAAATAGAAATGATATTTCAGACATGTCTATAGAATATATAATAGAACTTTGCGCCACGGAATTACCAAAAGAAAATTTATTGATAATAACTATGTACTGGAATAGAAGAGAAGAGGAAGTATTTTATCAACAATTGAAACAAATTCTCAAATATATAAACAATAAATACTACAAACTAGATATAATAATAGGCGGCGATTTTAATGTTAATATATTATCGGATAATGTAAAAACAAATCAATTTTTAAATCTCATGCAAGAACATAATTTTACTCAACATGTTAAAAGCCCTACACGTATTACACCAAACACCGCAACATGCATAGATCTAATATTTACAAACTTTGTCTTCAAAGACATGTACACAACTACAGAAGAGCTAGGGTTTTCCGACCACCATAGTACAATATTACATTTAAAAATACCTAAACAATCAGAAAAATATAACTGGTACACAATGAAAAGACTATTTAATAACACAAATATATTAAAATTTAAAGAGAAACTACAAAACCTAAATTGGAATGATATTCTTAAAACCAACAATAACATTAATATAAATTATAAAACATTTCATGACACACTCATCTCGATTCTAAATCAATGTATACCGTTGCGTAAAATTAAACTAAAAACAGAATATAAAAAATATTGGCTAACTGTAGGTATAAAAAAATCTTGTTTAAATAAAAGACTCCTAAAGATAATAACAACAAAGACAAAAAATCCAATAATAACAAAATATTATAAAAAGTATGAAAAAACATTGAAGAAAACTGTCACGGTTGCAAAAAAACTACACTTTAAAAATAAAATGATGCAATCTAACAATAAAGTTAAAACAATGTGGGGAATAATCAATGAACGCACAAACAAGAAACTAAAAAGTGAGAAACACAATATAACCCTACAAATAAATAATAACCTAACTTCAAAGCCCCAAGAGGTAGCCAACATATTTAATAGTTTCTTTACATCTATTGGTGGAGACAGCGCAAAACCTACTGGCAGCAAACCAAAAGGACCCCCCGCAATTTCAACTACACAAAATACATTATATCTTAGCCCAGTAGATCCTTATGAAGTAAACACAATAATTAAAAATTTAAAAAACAAAAATAGCCATGGTATTGACGAACTTCCACCCACTCTTTTAAGACAATGCGCTGACGAATTAACCTTGCCGTTTTATATACTACTTAACCAATCTTTTGAAGAAGGCGTTTTCCCCGATTTATTAAAAAAAGCTCTTATAAAACCGATCCACAAGAAAAATATAAAAACCGACCCAAACAACTACCGTCCCATTGCTCTCTTACCAACAGCCTCAAAAATATTTGAGAAAGCCATGTGCGATCGTGTTTATGCATTTTGTGAAAAATTTAATATTTTCAATGACAGTCAGAATGGCTTTCGCAAAAACCGATCTACCGTTCTGGCTGTTTATAAATATATACAAGAAGCCCTCAATATAATTAATAAGAAAAAATACGCTGTAGGGTTGTTATTAGACATGACAAAAGCTTATGATAATGTGCAATTTGATATATTATTAAATAAACTATATAACATCGGTATCCGCGGAAAAAGTCACGAATGGTTCACATCTTATTTAAAAAACAGAGAACAAGTTGTACAAATAGAACATTACAATCACAAGTCAAAAGAAATAGAATTAATTCGATCCCAAAACATGCCCGTAAACGCTTCTATACCACAAGGAACTGTGATAGGGTGCCTGCTATTCCTTGTTTACATAAACGACCTCCCTAACCACATCAATGAGCAATGCGTTTTGTTCGCTGATGATATCTCAATTTTAACATCATTTGATAATAATATAAATTTAAACCAAAGATTAAGTTCTATACTTGACACTGTAACACACTGGATGAACGAACACAACCTTGAAATTAACTACAATAAGACAAAAATAATAACGTTCCACCCCCGACAAAAAGTACCTTTAAGTATAAATTTCAAATACAACGGATCAAAATTAGAAGCTGTAAATAAATTCACCCTTTTAGGCCTGGACATAGATTCACACATAGATTGGAAATCACATATTCAAAAAGTAAGAACAAAATTATCCAAGTTTTCATACGCCCTCCGAGAAATCAAGAAAACAACAGATCTCAAAACAGCACTAGTAACATATTACGCGTACGCATTTGCATGGCTCAATTATGGAGTTATATTATGGGGAAATAGTACAGACGCGCCTACATTATTCACTCTGCAGAAAAAAATGATTAGAATTTTAATTAATATCAAAGAGACAGACTCCTGTAAACCTTATTTTAAAAACCTAAAAATATTAACCCTGCCCTGCCTATACATACTTGAAATTTGTAAATTTGTAAGAAAATATCCGCAATTCTACACCAAAAGAGGAGATATACAAACAAAAATTACACTTAGACATGAAAATAGAATAAACATACCCACTTCACGATTAAAAATGCACTCTTCCAGTACATTTGTTATGTCCATTAAAATCTACAATAAGTTACCGGAATACATAAAAAAATTGAATAAAAATAATATCTTCATCAATAAATTAAAAGAATTTCTAATAACCAAAAGCTACTACACCATTGACGAATATTTTAACGATAAATTTCAACAGCAATAAAAACTATTTTTACATAATTCTATTATCATTGTTAATAATTTCGTGCAATATATAATATAAAAATACATAAATATAACTTCAAACCTAATATATAAATATGTACCATAAAAAGCAAAAAGTATGTATAACTATTTTAGTGATATGATTTTATTATTATGTTTTGTGCATTATATGTAATTATTTAGTTTCTCATGAATAATTTAATTTTAATTTTAAGCTTTTTAAGACTGACATTTTAACTTTAAGTATATTGACATTTCTCTTTTCTAATATTTTTAATTATTTTGCTTTAGTTTTCATGTTGATTTTTTATTTTTGCCATGTTTGAATTAGGTACACTTTATTATTTTGTTTTAAACTTTTGGGAATATGTTACCCTAAATTTTGCTGTGCCCTGACAGGGTCTACAACGGCTCTTAGCTCTAAGCCATTTGTTAACACCATGTTTTTACCTTGTATTCTACAAGGTAAATAAATGAATATGAATATGAATATGAGATCCAAAGCTCAGTGGACGAATGCAACGATGGATTCGTGGAAACTGTCCATACGACAGGGTCTAAGTTCTTCAAGACGCTTCGTAAACAGAAGAACAAAAAACTCTCTGATCATACTCTCAAGCTCATAGAAGGAACGGCGTGAGATGATCCTGCAGTCTTCAGAAGACGCGTGGAAAGACGCGCGTCTGTTGAGCTGCCGGCTCAAAAGACAGATCTCTAAATCCTTGAAGAGCGACCTCCGCCGCTTTAATACCGAGCATATTAAAGACGCCATTGAGCGAATTAAAGGCTCAAAGGTCTGTTGGACGAGAATGTCTGGTTGCAAGAGATCTGGCTATTGGGCAGAGCCAGCTCACGAAACTGAAGACCGACGATGGCAGAATCGTATCCGCCAAACAGGAGCTACTGAGGGATATCGAGAGATTTTATGCGCAGTTGTACACGTCAACCAGGAAACCCGTTATAAATCTAGCGAATGACCCAAGAGCTAGACTGACCCGACACTACACCGAAGACATCCCGGACATCAGCCTGTACGAGTTTAGGATGGCTCTGAAACAGCTTAAAAACAACAAGGCACCGGGTGATGATGGAATTACGGCCGAACTTCTGAAGGCGGGTGGAAAACCCGTACTTAAGGTCCTTCAGAAGCTGTTTGATTCCATCATACTCGAGGGGAAAACGCCACAGGCATGGTGCAGGGGTGTGGTGGTACTTCTTCAAAAAGGGCGACAACGCCCGGTTGAAGAACTATAGGCCCATCTTACTTCTGAGCCATATCTACAAGTGGTTTTCAAGAGTCATCACGAATCGTCTCGCGCGCTGGTTTGACGATTTTCAGCCTCCCGAACAAGCCGGATTCCGAAAAGGTTTTAGCACCGTAGACCACATACATACGCTGCGACACAGATACAGAAGATCGAAGAGTACAACCTGCCTCTCTGTTTAGCGTTTGTGGACTACGAGAAAGCCTTCGATTCGATCGAGACTTGGGCTGTACTGCAGTCTCTCCAACGGTGCCCAATTGATTATCGGTACATCGAGGTGTTGAAGTGTTTGTACAAAAACGCCACCATGTCAGTCCGACTTCAGAACCAGACTTCGGAACCTATCCTTCTGCAGCGAGGTGTGAGACAGGTACACGTCATATCTCCGAAACTGTTCACCGCTGCACTGGAAGATATCTTCAAGGTTCTGGACTGGAGAGGGCTAGGCATCAACATCAATGGCGAGTACATGTCTCACTTTCGATTTGCCGACGATATAGTGGTCATAGCTGAGACCATGGAGGACCTCAGTACAATGCTCGATGACCTCAGTAGAGCTTCCGAAAGAGTGGGTCTTAAAATGAACATGGACAAAACCAAGGTCATGTTGAATGCCCATGTAACACCCACTCCTATCAAGATCGGAGACTCTACTATCGAAGTTGTAGACGATTATGTCTACCTGGGACAAACGGTCCAGTTGGGTAGGTCTAATTTTGAGAAAGAGGTTAATCGTCGAATCCGACTCGGCTGGGCAGCGTTCGGGAAGCTGCGTGGTATCTTCTCGTCCAACTTACCGCAGTGTCTCAAGACGAAAGTCTATGACCAGTGTGTGTTGCCAGTGATCACATACGGGACCGAAACGTGGCCGCTCACAATGGGCCTCATCAGAAGGCTCAAAGTAACCCAAAGGGCAATGGAGAGAGCTATGCTCGGAGTTTCCTTGCGTGATCAAATCAGAAATGAAGACATCCGCAAGAGAACCAAGGTTACCGACGTAGCCCGAAGAATTGCTAAACTTAAGTGGCAGTGGGCAGGGCACATTGCTCGCAGAACAGATGGCCGATGGGGCCGAAAAGTTCTGGAATGGCGACCGCGAACCGGGAGACGATGCGTTGGAAGGCCTCCCACTAGGTGGACCGATGACCTGGTGAAGGTTTCGGGGATCCGCTGGATGCGAGTCGCACGGGACCTATCAATGTGGCGACACTTGGGGGAGGCCTATGTCCAGCAGTGGACGTCTTTCGGCTGAAATGATGAATGATGATGAAACAAATACATTTATTTTAAAATTACTCAAAATCCTTTCAGCCCCTAAGGAAAAAATTAAAAAACGTTGCAACAATATTTTCGTCTCATCCATGAGTGAATCATAATAATATGAATATTTTCAGAACTTAAAATCTGAAACCATAGTTGGCAGTGGGTGTTTATAAGTAACACTACGTACCCAAATAAAACTATGGTCCTGATTCACCATCCACCTTTGATGCCAGATTTTATGCAACTTTAAATAACCAGAAGCAATGGTATGCCGTTGACTGAACTTTATTCCAACTAATCGAAATGAAAATAAATTTAATTGAATAACAAACAAAAGAAACAACAACAAACAAACAAACAACAACAAACAAACAAACAACAACAAACAAACAAACATTTTTCTGATCACAAATACATGACTGCCCCGTTGGGCTAGTGGTCGCAAGCGCGACTGCTGAGCATGGGTTTAAAGTTCGATTCCCGGTTAGGGCAAAGAGTTATTGGGTTTTTCCATCAGGAGTTTCTCAGAAGCAGCTACGGGTGTCTAAATTTGTGCCCGATTGATGGCAATTGGATTGCCTCCTATTACATGGGACTTAAATATAACTGGCTATATGTGGGTATACTATGAGTTACAGCTCTAACTAACACTGTCGGGATAACAGGCGTGATGTTATGTTACAAATAATATCTTATAAACATATTCTGACAAAAACGCTTTCTACACTATGCGCTTACCCTCTCGGCCTTAGCTAATGGTAATTAAATTGAATTTTTGCGGTACAGTGTGTACGCAATGAAATGATAACAATCATGTTTTTGTTTCAACAAAAAAGAGATATAAATAGGGTCGGAGTATTTTTGGCTGTTTGTTTTAATTTTATAAAAATAAGCGGAATTAACCTTAAAATTAACTGTTGTTAATCTGCTCGGAAAATTGCTTAGAAAGCAAGTATATGAGAACAAAGCAACGTAGGAGTTATTCAACTAAGGAGTTTCTGATTGGATTCCTATACATTCATTTATTAAAGCTTACCACACAAGGAACGCATACATTGGCTAAGTATTATTCCTGTCACTGCCAAACTAAAAGTGCATGAAGGTGACGGAAACATGTGTAGCCCAAGCAAGGCGGTTCATAGACTGATACGAATGAGCATAGTTCGACCGATGACGGATAAGGTGTATGGAAGCCGTTATATTTCTACTACTATACTGATCTTATACGATATTTCGACACTGTTGCAAGCGCCTGTCTACCCTCTAATAAGGACTCCCCAAAAACTACTGATATTGTGAGTGTGCTTTGCCGTGACTTTGTATCGAGTGCCAGTGGTTCGCGTAGCAAGAGCAAGACAAAGAAAGAGGATAGACAGATCTGTCTGCTCCTAATTATTTATTTTCAAAAATATTTTTTTTTTCCCACATTCTTCTGTCATCCCGTGATCATGGCGCTTGCAATATCTTCGAAATATCGGGAACTCAAAACAGTAAATAATCATGTGGATCGTAAGTGATAGTATAAGTTCAGATAAAAACCGTGAAAGTTTTAAACAGTGTTTACTATACTGATATTTAATAAATAATTAATCTGCTTCAAATATAATCTTGAAAAGACTGCACCTATACCTAACAGTTCAATGTGGTATTTTTCTTTAACATAACTGATAATAATGTGGTTAGTACACTCTCTCTCTGCTTAAACCCTTCGAGGTAAACAGGCGTGATGTTAAGTGTCTTTCCTTACAAAGAGCTTAAGTCTAAAAATAACCCAACCACATTCTTCCTTAACAACGTTCTGAATTCCCAAAGTTTTGCCTATCCCTCTGCATATATACGTATATGTTGGTACTACCAACCTACCCTCAGATAGTTCCAACGCACGGCTCACAAACGCAACACAAATTAAATCGGCTACTTGGATTACCAGGGTAAATGGTCCAATTAGTGTTTCGGTGGGTCGACGCTTCGGAGTCAAGACAAACGAGATTGCCTGCTACGGCCACCTGCTTCGCTGTTTACGAAATGGAATTTTGTTTCGTCTTGATTGTGGTCCGCTCTATTTAAGTTGTGACCGGCCGACAATTGGGCGTCTCACCCTAAAATCAGGAATGAATAGAGTCGTATTCTGTTGTTTTAGTACTTAGTTGTTAAGGAAAATTGTTTGGGATTACAGTTTTTGTAATGGTTGAAACACATTATTTTAACAAACGTTAAACAATCTAACTCTAAAATATTCGCATGTTATTTACTAAGAAAAATGTGTATGAGTAGGAAAATACACTGCAATACGGGTGAAAAACATAACCTTTCCTTGCCAGTCGGGTAAACAAGAAATGTCAAAGCCGCCATCGGCTTCTTCCCACGCGCTCCAAATAAAACAAAACAGCAACACATAAAATCGGCTACGTCCCGTCTGGTTCTTTCCCATTTCACCTTAGTAGGTGACACAAAGACTATTACAAAAGTGCGGTTTCGTAATTATTTTGATTTTCATACAATAACATTGGTATTCTTAGTCATGAATTGAACTTAAGTCGGACTAACCAAGCCTACATTTCACCCTGTTTGTTTATAAATTGATATATAAACGCCTACTTCTCATCTGTCAAATTTGAAGTTCCGGAAATCTATTAATTATATACATATTTAAAAATTGATTAAAGTGACATATGACATATTTAGCATTGTTTGAAGCAAAATGCAATTCTGATATTGACAAAGATAGATAGCTAAAGGAGGTACCTGTTTTTTTTTTTTTTTTAGGATGGGAAATCATCAAATGACTTCTTCCGCTCTAGGCGGAGCGGAAGGGAGTGTCAGACTTGACTGACTAAAACCCATCCATGTTCCTTCTTAGCCCTTTGCGTTCCAGGGGCACGGTATCTCTTTCGAACAACCCGCAGCCCTGGCAGGCATCGGCCCTCTCGGACCCCTTCCGATTTGCTGACATCTCCTTGAGGCGCGCGTGGAACACGAACGCGCCGTCGGCACGGTCTGTCGTCATAAGACGGACGGACGGTGAGCTAGCCCATTACTCACCGTCCACAGGCCCGCGCCTACGGTGGCCGGGGGCCACTGGTTGCCCCCCGACGCCCGGGGCGTCTCCCGCGGCGGCTGGGACGTGAGGTTCTCTCCCTCTCACGTTCCGCCACCTCCTTCGCTAGCATGACTGCTTCGCAGAAGGAGGCGACGGCTTCCCATTCCCTCTCGCTCCGGACCATGGATTGAACCAGGGCCGGACGCGAGAGGTCGCCGCCGCCAATCGCCGCTACGAGGACACGGCGGTGCTCAGCCCAAGCGGGGCATAGCTCCACAGTGTGCTCCACCGTGTCCTCCGGCCGATCCTCGCAGTGGTGACACCCGGGCGTTTCCTCCCGCCCGATTCGGTGCAGGAACCTCCCGAAACAACCGTGTCCGGTGAGGACCTGACCGCCTCTCTAGCCACTCCTCAAAGAGGGGACTTATCGCCACTATTGTGGCGTGCCCTGCACGGGGTTGCGACAGTCGCTCTCTCCATGTCGCCATGAGATCGCGCCGGAGGTCTGTCCGCTGAGCGGCAATTTGCCGCGGCAGCGGAGTTTCCCCCCGGCGTAGTGCCTCCGCGCGCCATTCGTGCAGGCACGCGAGGACTATCGCCTCCAGATCCCATGGCGGCAATCCGGCCAAGAGGCTCGCCGCCTCGCCGGAGATCGTGCGGTACCCCCGGATCAGCCTTACGGCTACCACCTTCTGGGGCGCGTTCAGGTAGTGGGCGGCTCGCCGCCTCAAAGAACGCGCCCACACCGGGGCCCCGTAAAGGGCCATGGACCGCACGACCCCCGCGTAGAGCCTGCGGCAGGAGGCGTTTGGACCCCCCAGGTTGGGCAAGAGCCGCTTGAACGCAGCCCCTGCCCGTTCCAGTTTGGGGGCCAAACGTCGGAAATGCTCCACGAAGTTCCACCGGCTGTCGAGGACAAGCCCTAGGTACCTCAGCGTCGACTCGACGCCGATGGGAACCCCTCCTACCGTCAGTATGGATCCCGACGGTGGCGCATTCCGAGGCCCATGAAAGCACATGGCCTCGGACTTGTGCAATGCCACCTCGAGACCCAGTTGCCGGATTCTCTCCACGACTATCGCAACCCCGCGTATCATAAGTTCGGCCGCCGCCTCGTGCGACCTCCCTTGTGCCAGCACCAGCGTGTCGTCAGCGTAGCAAACTACACTGACACCGCTAGGGAGGTCGGCGCGCAGCACCCAGTCGTAGCCGATGTTCCACAAGGGCGGCCCCAGAACCGATCCCTGTGGAACACCGCACGACATCTCTCGCCGGTTCCATTCTCCGGTACGACCGGGGTAGATGACGGCCCTATCCGTCAGGTAGTCCCCGACCACACGACGAAGGTAGGTCGGCACCCGGTGATACCGGAGTGCCTCCCTAATGCAGCTCCAGGGCATGGTGTTGAAGGCGTTGGCGATGTCAAGAGACACCGCCAAGACAACCCCACCCCTGGACACCGCATCCCCCGTCGTGAGAGCCCTCACGCGCATGATGGCGTCCACCGTCGAGCGCCCTCTGCGGAAACCAAACTGGTTCTCCGCAAGATCCGGCCCCATCCCCACAAGGTGCCCGGCGAGGCGGTTGGCAATGACTCTTTCGAAGAGCTTGCCCACCTCGTCGAGCAACACAATGGGCCGGTTAAAGGAGGTACCTTAGTTGAAGATCCGCCTATTGCAGCGAAGAAATTCTTTGAATACGATTTGGTGGATTCGGTGGTTGTCACGATTAGAACTCGGGAGAACTAAAAAATACCACAATTAATATCTGTAAGCTTTTATTTATTTTTAATTTATGTTTATTATACCCAAACAAGGTAGGTACAGAAAATCAAAACTTCTGGCTCATCATCATCTGCCTAGCCTTTTCCCAAACTATCTTGGGGTCAGCTTCCAGTCTAACCGGATGCAGCTGAGTACCAGTATTTTACATGAAGCGACTGCCTATCTGACCTCCACAACCCAGTAACTGGGTAATACGGTACCCCTTGGTAAGACTGGATGTCAGACTTTTTAGCTTCTGACTACTCGTAACGACTGTCAAAGATCTACAAATGACAGCCGGGACCAACGGCTTAACGTGCTTTCCGAGGCACGGAGGAAACTCGATATGTAATTATGGTCACCATCCACAGACCAACCTCGGCAAGCACGGCTTAACCTTAAAGATCGACCTGGGCGGCTGTTATCATTTAGCCACGAACTCAAAACTTCTGGCTATGAGAATAAATAAAAACATTTGTAAATAAGTAAACAAATTCATAGTTCCAATAATACTTGAGCTAACCACACTAACAAAAAAATAATAAATGAAATAAAAAGTCAGAAATGGTAACAAAACAGCCGCCTAAAATTTATGGAAGCCTAGTACTTTGACAATAAGTAAGTCCTATCCAGACTTAGTGTGTACAGACGGAACTGTAAGAATAAATACCACATTGGATTGTATGCAGGCCTAGTACTTCCGTTCTGGGCTGACACAATTTAGATTGCCATCGACACGCTAAGAAGATGAAGAAGTACTCGTTGAAGTATTCACTAAAAAGACGATTTGAACGGCACCAACATCGTCTTCATTTTTCTGGTCTCCTAGTTCTTTCTGTTCAAATTCCAATTGAATTCTCTCGTGACAAACGTTAGTGTGCCAGAGAGAGACAAAAAATAGCAACGGCAATAAAAAGTGAGCAGTGTGATTCTGTAAGAACTCATTTAGAATTTGGAATCTGAATCCGTTGTGAGTTTCTTGATTGGCATTCTAAAAACTCGGTTGATAATTCGAATTAACATTAGCGCAACCCTTGCAACCGTGTCAGCGAGTTGAACTAAATTAACAGGGAGATTTTGACAGATAAAGTATGAGTTAGATAGGTGATGCTTACAGAATGCAAAATCAAGGTCATTTTGAACCTTATGCGAAATGAGAGTGAATAGCGATGTGAAATGCGAGTTGTTGTATGAATTTTACAGAATCGACGTACAGTTGGGACGTACCTACCCATAAAATGTTTTTCACCCGTTGCGTTTTTGTTTTGGAGCCGCATTTTGGAGCGCATGGGAATAAGCCAATTGATCCACTGCTCGCTTGACACACGTGCTTTCAAAACAAAACAACCTTTAAAGTTAAACCAACAACGTATGTATGTTTCTACCTACCATTCGAAAACTATCAAATGCTCCAGGCTCTATCACAATGAAATGAAATTACATAATTGAAAAGCCTATTTGGCGGAAAATTCAGAATGTATGCAATGGTAATTTGCATCGAACATTAGTTCAAAGTGGAGTGGAACGGTATAATTTCCACATTATAATCAACCGCAATTTTGATAGTTTAGGAGATTTTACTGAATATGTACGTATCGGGGATTATATGCAGCTGGCATTTTGTTGATGGATTGGTGGTATTTATCAACTATCAATAATATGAAATGGATACATAGACAAACTTTATTTTTTGGATTTATGAAAATACTATTGAACAATTTTTACTAAAGATTGGATTTAGATTTTGAACGTCAATAAACCAACTGTAAACCTAAACCTTTCGTATACAATATGTTGAAAAACCATTTCCGATCCGAAAGAGGGCATATAGGTATATCAATGACATTACTAAATACAATAAGAAATTTAAAATATTCATAAAAGGGAACATATTAATGAATTTTAAAAACCTGATTTTTGTGCCCAAATTACCACTATTTCCCTAAAATCTAACAAACTTTTAAAATGTAACAACACCAATTTCGGCATGAGTATGTCCAATCGTCATTTTTTTGTTTATGACGTCACTACCTGCGAAACGACCAGAGTGTTGTCCTGTGTTGCCATATCAGTTTAGTCATTTTAGTCCATTTTATTGAATTTTTGTCAGGGTATTCTACTTGTTTTCCAATGAGAATTAGATAGGTAAATAGAATCTAATCTCGATACCTAGGTTTTTTAACTTATTGTATACAGGGCGCAAGGTACCTATTTGCTAACTGTTACCAAAACATCTAGACCTTATCATTCTCTTGTGCCTAACCCAATTCATTTGGGGTCGGCGCAGCATGTCTTCTTCTTCCATATTTCTCCTCTTTTCTTGCCATGAATTATTCTAGGCCTACCAGCGTTAAAATATTTCGTCGCTTTTTAAAGTTTTCTTTTTATTTCACAATTTCCTATTTTCCTCCAGTGATTAAATCAACCCCAGAAAACTTATAGTTAAACATAAAAACCAAAACATGAACTGCTAAAATAATCAAGTCCGGCAATTTCTACGCATTGCATACCACCATTTAATTACACAACAACGATTAAGAAACTCTATGAAAATGAAAATAATATCAAGCGAGACCACTCCGTGTCTTTTTGGTAAATGTTATGTTCTGGTTTAAGGGCGCAATTTCCTTTCCTTGTAATTGGGTACTTAAAAACGTTAATGTAACACTAGAATAAGATACTTGTAAGACAATGAGGAAATAGAGATTTTGTGTACAATTATTATTTTTGATTATTCATTCATTGAATTATTTAGACAGTTTTTTTATACCTCTCCAGTACTCTACAGTACTAGTGACTGTCTTGTTGGTATAGTGATCAAAACCGCTACACTTGAGCATAAGGTCTAGGGTTCAAAACCCGGGTTGGGCAGTGTCAGTGGCTATTTTCCACCAGCAATTTCTCGTGGACGGTTGATATCAATAAGCTCATTACCTGTTTCATGAGACTTAAATATACAAAAAAGTTACAAAAAGAGGGTGTGGCTACTATAAAAACACCTCTCATATGTGATGTTTTAGCACATTAACTGGTCATTAGAGATGATGAAGCCAATCCATTTTAATCCACAAGTTTGCTAGTACTAAAAAGCAGCGGAAAATCAGACCAACGACAACACGCCATATGTTACGACTTTGAAACCATTTATCTGACGATTCCGACTAACGATCTTTTAGACTTTGTAGGCGATTTAGCGCGTCTCATTTTTCATACGATCTGACTCACAAATTCACAAAATGTTGATATGGATAGGTTGAAAATGTAAAAGTTAAGGATAAAAATCAAATTCAAATTCATTTATTTTGTGAACATAAGTGAAAATTAGGTGTTAAAATACATAACATTCAGAAACTATCTATGTTCCGCCGTTAAGCACACAAAATGTTTCTATAATTTAGGTAAGCACTACAATAACCTCAATGTACAACAATACAATTTGGTTAATTAAATAATTAAAATCATCAAATAACATTGCATTACATAAAATGTCAGCTATAATGTCAAGATTAAAATTACATAATTAATATTAAATTACATGCATAAAATGTCAGAGTTATGTCAATATAAGTAAAAGTCAAAGTGTATGAGCGAATAGGAATAATAAATAAGATTTCAACATTACAACAGTTTGTCATTTAGAAATTCGCTAACAGAATAATAAACTTTTTCGATTAATAATTGTGACAGTCTGTTTTTTAAATTCATTGAGGTGTTTACACTCTCTAATTTGTTTAAGAATTTTATGATGAATAAATGATGTACGACATAACAAAATAAAATACCGATAATGCAATGTAAGTTGCGTATTCCTTCTAAGGCCTCGATCACGGCCTCGGGCGACGCGGCTTGTATCAAGCGACACACGCACGCCTCACTTGTTTCGTTGTTTCGCGTTGAGTCATGTGTGGCTAACTCTAGCGTTTAGTTTGTGGCCCAAGGCTATATACAGTAGAATCGTTGTAAGCTGGCAAAACAATTGAATATGAACTTGTACCAAAAGCTCGCAATAAGTAATTTTTATCGCTACCCGTACAATAATAAATATCATATTTGACGCGTATCATAATACAGGACCTGTTTTATATGATAACCGTGGGATTACCGTGAGAGTACGTTTTGACTATGGTACACATGGAGCCGGGCCTAAAGTGATGTACACTTGCACTCCGCTCTATGGAGCCTCTAAACATTCATCTTACAAAAAAATGTTCGGTGAGACTGTTGCCTACTAAAACAGAGTTAGCAATATTGTAAAACCGCTATCTAATGTAACAATGTTTGTATACAATGTAGTGTGTTCTATCGGGCTACTTATCTTTACTCATCGGTTCTATCTCCCTATTATCTAGGTTCAAGAGCCAACTGAGCATCCGTTCCTCATTTTCTCCACGTATCGATGGCATCAGAGAATGAATCAAGCAAAACAAGCACACGAAAGCTCAGTAATTACACCCGAAGCTAATTTACTAACGGCATCTGTCGGCAGTTGGCACTGTCACACATATTTCTTTGCCGTATAAACTGTCAGCAATTGGCAAGTTCGGGCGTGTTCAAAGATTAGCTTAGTTGGCATAATGCCATTGTGACAGTTGACCTGCACATATTGAGCAGTATATAGTGCTTAGGAGTGGATCGTTGGCCTGGATCTAGATTCACCTAGAGTGGGGAACATTTGATAGTGAAGGATTGAGGGCGTTTGTTTGAACTGAGAAAAGATTTGGCTGGTGAAATGGGGTGGGAGTTTTTGTCTCCACATTTATTAGGCGCTGATTAAATAGTTACCTACACATAAAACTTTGCATTGGTGTTGCCTAATAGTCAATGTTGAGTGTCTTTGAACCACCAATGAATATTTTTAGGGTGAGTGGACTTAGTAAGTAAGTATCTAAGTATTAAGATTAATATAGACCCAATAAACCAAAACGTGCGAACTTACATTTAGTATCCATCTATGGTTCAAACGAAAGAAGGAAAAAAGTAAATAAAGACATTTCGATCAAATCAAAATTCGTTCTTGTGGGCTGTATTTTACCCATTTTTGTCGAAACTATTTCTATCATTCACATATTATCAATATATTCCTTTCTTTAAAAAAAAAACTTCTCTGAATTTCATTAAACACGAATGAAATGTTTGAATAAACCTTCTGAAATTTTTAAAATATTCGTCAAAGAAAAACTTTAGCTGAAAGTAATATTGCTGCTAAAAATGAATAAAATAAACGCAGAATATTCAAAGGTTCTTTCTATTATGGTCTTTAACCTTGATAGGTTCCAAACCAATCTTCCGTTGGCTCCGGCTGTTATTTGTAGATCTTTGGCAGTCGTTACAGATAGTCAGTGGCCCGAAAGCCTGAAAGGTCTGACAATCAGTCTTACCAAGGGGTATTACACAATACTAACTGGCTTGTGGAGATCAGATAGGTAGTCGCTCCATGCAAAATACTGGTACTCAGCTGCATCTGGTTAGACTGGAAGCTGACCCCAATATTGTAGGGAAAAGGCTAGGCAGATGATGATGACACATACATGACAGAACAGCCAACCGAAGGAAAATGTCTAAGTTTGCCTATACGAGTACTCGCTGGGTTGGGCAGATGATAAGAATCTTTGAATGCATGATAAAAGAAAGAAATGATTATAGGTTCAGAGAAAGGTAAAAAAGCTAGCATTATCGTATCCATAAAATAAAAGCTCATTCCTTCTAATAGTTGAGAAGAACCCCTTTTTTTACGGATGGGAAGTCATCAAATGACTTCTCCTGCTCTGGGCGAAACGGAAGGGAGTGTCAGACTTATACTGACTAAAACCCAACCATGCTCCTGCTGACATCTCTTTGAGGCGCGCGTGGAACACGAACGCGCCGTCGCCACGGCCTGTTGTCATAAGACGGACAAACGGTGAGATAGCCCATAACTCACCGACCACAGGCCCGGACAAGAACCCCTTGCCCCATGGTCATGGTCATCTTTTGTTGTAAAAAATTACAACCAAACTATCCGTGTAAATTATCATTCTCCTGCCCGTTTCCCAATTTGTGTTCGACGCTGCATGTCTTCTTCCGTACTTCCCTATTACTCGTTATCTCAGTTATCACCCTGCTTCTTGCCATACTTATCATCTGTCACGTATTCCATTCATCGCTGCTTTCTTCACCGATGATCACATTCAAAACTTTCCTCTTTCCTGACATTTTTCATAGAACAAGATAAAAAAGCCTTAAGCCTCGTTTTCACAAGGCAACAATTGACGCGCAACACGTGACGTTCAACAAATTCGGCATCGTTGCACAACAGCGCGCGACGTTGCCAGCTGGCGCGCAACATGACCCGCAGCTTGTTTCCATGCAACATGCAGTTGAACACAGGGGGCACGATTAGCTCTAAGCAAAATTTGTCAAATCTGCAATGAAATTAATAATTTCTAACCCGCCAACGCGGCTTTTTAACTTTTTCATGCATTTTTCGATAAAATTATAACCACCGTCGCTGAAATCAACATTAGCTCCTGCGGTGAAATGATGGCACCGACTGATCATGTGTAGACAGACTACGTTGCTAAACAAATGTCCCGCGCTAACTTTCAACATGTTGAACAACATGTTGTGCAACATGTCGCTCGCCAAATGTTACCTAGTGGATACGAAGCTTTAGTTTCTGTCTACCCCATTTGAAAAAGACGTGAGTTTTATCAAACCCAATTTCTGGCCAAACTAGTTTGTCCTAGTCTAACCCGGTTTACTAGTTAATCGTGTCAGGATACACAAACCCAAACAAAGCAATAAAAATGCGCCCGATGTGGCGCTCGCCGGCTGCTGCCACGGCATCGCTCACTGTGCTCGCTCGGCTCGCTCGTGGCCTATCACGAGCACACTCTCGAAAGGTAGGTCTCGAAGGGTGCTATGATCGTCTTTTTGTGATGAGCCCTAGTTTGGCCTAGGACAAACTAGTTTAGCTGGAAATCCGGTTTGGCCGGTAACATTTGCACAAAATGTAATAACACATAGTGAGATAGCACATCCCTTAGATAACTCACCACAAGACCACATATCTATAAGCCTAATATATCTTACTAAGGGGTTTAGTTCAACTGTCGCGAACTCTGACCGCATTCGGAGTGTGGTCGCTAAGGACAATTATCGAGTCTAAATCCAGGTCATTAATAACCTAGATAGCCATGCACTTGACTTGTGGTTTAACGATTGCATAATACTGTCCTCCACAGCGTTCTAGATATGTGGGCTTTCAGAAAAATATAGATGTGCTCATTTTTTGTTAGGATATGAGAAAAGTTAGAAGGATTTTTGTTTTAATTTTGGTTGTGAAAGGCAGGCTTATTTGTTTTAGTAAAAATTGTCGATAATGTTTTCTTAGAATTCTATTTTATTATGTTGATTATTATGCCGTATACGAAGCCTACCTAATAGGTAGTGTCGGTATTCTACGACCGTAGATGCTTGCTCCTGACTCTTGATTGAGCGATTGCATAAAGCTGTCCGACACAGCTATTTAGAGGTATTTCAAAAATATTGGAATATTGTTCATTCATTTTCTTTGTGAGAAAACTCGAAATTATCTATAAAAATTGAATATTATAATAATAGTTTTTTTTTTTTATATTGAATGCTTATGAAATTATATACGGCACTTATAACAAAATTTCATTATGTTTAATTTTTGTCTGGATGTCTGTTTGTTTCAGCTAATTTCCGAAACGGCTGGACCGATTTTGACGAGTTTTTTGGATCTGGATAGCTAATGTTATGCTACTAGTTCAGAAATAGGATAAGAATTCTGTGCAAAGAAAAACATCAAGCAAGAATTGATGCGGGTAATAAAAGTTAGGTAGATGTTGAGGAGTTGGATGTGAGGAAAGTATTAGCCTGCTATAACATTTTTTTTTAATGAAAGATTTTAATGAAAAATAAAAAATGTTTTTTAGTAACTTTTAGACCTATGTATACTGCTTAGGCGTAGGAAGTTTCATTAAAATCTATTCAGTCATTTCGGAAAATAACGACTTGAAAGTTTGTATGAAATGCCTTATGGTATAAACGCTCTTAAGTTAAATAAAATCGTTATTGTGCACCAATATTAAATCACATAAGAATGTCAGTTCCATATGAAAGAATGAAGAGGCAAAAGTGCTGAGACTAAAACATATAATAGAAAAAACTCTTAAAATATTCATCTTGAGGTTTATAGCGATAGTTATGTCTTTATTGCATCACATACAAACCGGATCAGATGACCTGGATGGCACAATATTGTTTTATGAGCGAAGTAAACGGCCGGTGCATATCAATTCAATTTATCAGAGGCTTTTGAAGACATTATGTGCTTTATATAGTGTAGAGAATAGTGTAGGCTATCAGAGAGTAGACTGTTAGAATATTATGTTTTGTATGATTTTTTTTACTTAGAAATTTCTCAGTAGCAACACAGTGTTAGGATTTGTACCCGGTTGATGGCAAAAGGCTCGTATCACCCTCTGTTATGGAGCATGGGACTTAAAAATACTTAGTGGAATATGGGTGGTGGTACTATTATAAAATCTCTGTCAATGGTGATCAGTGATTACTAGCGACATTTTATGTTGTGTTATGCAAGTGTTTAAACTGGCATGGTTGGAATTATAGACGAGATGTTATGTTTGTGTAAAATAATACACACTACTTATAAATCTGAACCGGCAATCACAGTCTAAAATTATTTCAGCCACATTCCAAAAGACGTCAGGAAAAGCGTGCCTTTTTCACCGAATTTTCATGAAACTCGTCACAGTATGCGAAGCACGAAGTTGCCCGAATGTTATGCTTGGTCAAATAAATTAAAATTCCCATTGCAAGTGGCGAGTGGAATCGTGAGGAAACTGCCGTCACCATGTTTTTCTGCACAAAAATAACATTTAAAAACAAAACAGCATTATTTGTTCGTGAATGGCTGCAAATTATTTTTCCGAGGCATTGTTTTTGTGAAATTCAGTTATGGTGTTATTGAATTGGATATTTTTCGGGTTCCGTTAACAATGTCAAAAACGGAACCTTTATAGATTCATCCTGTCCGTCTGTATGTCACTGAATGTTTACTCGAAGACTATTTTCAACACACAGTTGAATTTTGGAGATTAGGTGTCTTCTATGAACCGCTACACAAATAGTATGTAAAATAATGAAAAATATTAAATAGTGGTGGCCCTTTTTGTTTTCAGTCTACTTGACAAACCCCGTTGGCAACCGTATATATGTAACCGTGTAGTGGGGTGTTTCTCGATAGCTCTTGAAAAATTATGTTAATGGTTGATGAGCTATTGGTTCAGAAATCGTAAACATTGCGCCTATGTGTTGATTTGATGAATTTTAAAAAATTGTGTTAATTTTTAAACTTATTCGGAAAGATTATTTAATAATATTTTACTATCACTGCCTCTGAATTCAGGGATAGAAATAAAAATGATCTTAATACAAGTTATATCCAAAAGTATAATAATGTCCAAGCCTTATAAGATAAACCGTAGGTACTGAAGGATTTTTTTCACAAAAACCAAAGGTCAAGAGATACAAATGTCGCATGTGGGAGTAATTTCAGATTGTGAAGCCTACGGGATACATGACTGTTATTGCGTAGCTTTTTCGTAGCACGGTGCTACGAAACGGCTACAAACGCCTACGAACACCACTTACTAAGAAAAATATAGCAATAATAACAATCTCATCTCACTCACCTTTTCCTAACTATGTTGAAGTCGATTTCCAGTCAAACCGGATGTAGATAAATAGTCGGCAGTACACCATGGAGTGACTGCTTATCCACAACCCAATTACTGAGTAGTAGTGATAGTCAAGATTCCTGAGTAAGAGTTGTGTTGACTGACTTTCGGACTTCGCACCTACCTATAACAATAGTAACATCTGCAAATGACAAACAGGACCAACGGTTGTTCGAGGCACGAGGTCCAGTTAGATAATTGTTGGTCACCCATCCACGAACCAGCCTCAGCAAACATGGCTTAACTTAAAGATCGACCCGTGCGTCTGTTATTATTTAGCCACGAGCCCCTCATAATATAATAATAACAAAGCCACAGCAAAGCAGTAAACCTAACTTTATATAACCTTAACTCGCGGAATTCTTTGACAAAAGAGTCATACTCGTATCTCGAGTGAATATATGGAATAAGAATTACTTATTATCGCTGAATTCGTACGTTTTATGACACCAAAGCTACGCTCCACTTAATACGTACGTAATCTGCTTACGAATAATAAAATATACGTCAGAAGATAATAAGTCAGGTCATCAAAAAGTTTTATAGCACAAATTATTAATGTTAAGCAATGAAAAAGTTTTATTCGATTTTATGAGAAACCGATCGTGTTTGTTGGTCGGTATAAGTATTTGAGATCCGATCAACAGATAAGATGTTGTAAAAACTTTGTTAATCAGTGTTTTTGTATTAAGTAGACGATTTTTGAAGAGATTTGAACTTAGGAGTAGTGGAAAGTTTCTGTAGTATCGTTGTTTGTATTTTCAGAAGGATTTGTTTGGTGTAGGTACTTACTGAATTTCCTTTAGCCGAATTACTTTTCGAAGCTTAGTTTTAGTTTACCGTAGACCTAATAACAGCTGATTCCTTTTACTCATCATGATGAACCTTAAAACCGTGAAAAAAAACAGTTGTCTCCACATTTTGGAGGTTTATGTGAGCACAAATGTATGGATATTTTTTTTCACCGATATCCGGTATAGTCCTCTAGTAAAAGTTGTTTATTAATGAGTCGGAACAATGACCTCGACCTTTAGAATAAATAATAACTAATCTAGACTATGAAGGTATTATTGTATTGTATTTAGGACTGGTGCCCGGAACTCGAAGCGTTCGAAACGAACATTTTGTGAAAGTACTAATAGGAAAGTGATATTTAAATGAAAGGTCTGTTATAATAAAATCTTCAATTTCATTTTCAAATAGAAAAATATAATAACACGTTTAATGCCCAAGCCTTTACTACCCATCAAATAAACCTGTTATAACACATAAACCTCTTTTAGCTCTACCACGACACTCTGACACCCAGTTTTCTCCACTTTTTTTTATAACTTCAGACATGCTCACAAAAAACTCACAACTTTTTCTAAGGGGGTAGGTAGAAACTACGAAACGCCACCTGCTACGATCCATACATACTCCTTTTGTTTCGTACACATTCATAAATAATGCACGCCGGTTGTAACTACCACGCACGTGAACTTTCTGAAAAACATCAGCAATGAGGTCAGTAATAGTCCTTCTAGGGCATTACTCTCGTCGTGTCCACTCGCATCGGCCTCATAAACACCTTTTGTAAGTCACTTTCCACTCAACATCTTAATATAACCAAACCATCTAAAAATACTCTTATTTTTTTTTGTCAATATTATTTCTTAATTTATTTTCTATCATCATGGCGTTTATAAAACAATTTAACAAAGCACCATAATCCCACAGGACGTGTTAATTAGACGCGCTAATCATCTGTTATATCCGCATATTCGCACGGTGGTATATCCGCGGGTATCCGCACGACTAACTGTTATTGCTACTTTAAATGGTTTATTTGCTATGTGCAGCAGAATTTATGAGTGTGTCCCAGCACTAGTTGGGTGATTCCTTTTTTCAATATGCGAGTTTTTCGTTGACGAAGTTGTTTTCATTTATGGGCGTTTATTAAAAGATTTTACGCTTGGAAAACCGTACTTATTTATAAAACAGTATTTATTTTTCTCCTTGTTAAATTAATTGCATTTTTTTCTTTTTTTTTAATGAAGTGTATAGGAGGAGACTAATAATCCATAAAATAAGAAAATATAAGAATAATCCATAACTTTCACAAGCATAAAACCATCACTCGATAATCCATGACAGACAAGTCTGTAGATAGACAATGACTGCTAAAGCTTCATAGATCACGTTCTATATTCCACCACATAAATATTCATAAAGAAAAGGGGAGTAAGTATTTTTAGAGGAGAGGAAAGTACACAAAATAATGTACCGCTTTACGCCCCGAAAGCTTTGGGGAAGAGGGGCGAAGTGGCACAGTCACGATACAATTACCTCCTACGTGCCGATGGGAACTCACTGCGACTGACAACACCTTAATAACATTCCCCACCGAACAAAACACATTTAAAGAAACCCATTAAAAACTATCCAACCAATCCTCGCCTAACTTTCTCTGATTTTCCTGATTTACTTGATAGACCAATAAATCATACTTTACTACGAAAAATATGAATAAAATTGAGTGAATCTGAATAAAGCGAACCGTAAGAAATAATATTTCATTTGAACGCCGATCAGTAGGTACATTTAGATGAGACAGAATAAGTCGTGAGAATAAAAGAGCGAATACTGAATTTATGAATGCGATGAACCGTGAGAGTAGTGACGATGAGGGGGGGGAGTAGAAGCCGGGGGTACATGCATATTTGATTCCGTCATAAACTCAATTTACAGCTAATCTCATCTCAGATTGTCGAAGAAATAAAATTTCACACGCCGTTGGTTCACTCGTGAATGTAAATAGGGTAGGCGCGAGGACGTGAGTGGGGCACGTCAGTGGCGAGGCAGGGCTTGAGGGGTGCGCGGGGGAGTGCTAATAAAATATACTCGACAGAGTTCACGGCTCATTTAGCACGAGACGCCCGCGCCGGCAAGAAGCTCGGCGACAATTTAATATTTCGCCTTTAATTCCGAGCACTAAATTAAGCACCGGCCCGTAATCTCGAGCTGTGCCGTTAAATTTTTGTCCCCGTGATCAGTATCGGCGGGTGATCGATTTTACGGGCCTACCGGTCTCGCGTTTCGTACGGTTGTAACTTTTTAGTGCTCCTTTTATTACGACAAACGATTTTAATCAAGCGAGTTTTTGTTCAAAGCGGACGCCATTAGCGCCCTGGAGTCTGAATAAAATTCCAAGTTAAGTCGCATTCGAGACTCGAGAATTTGCTTTTAACTTCGTTTGATAGGTCGCTTCGGCGGCGTTTAGTGACCTTTACTTTACTCTATAAAATAAATCTATACAAACTGCTATTTGAATTTTCAATAAAGAATCTGCGGGAGCTCAGTGATTCCGCATTAATCGCGGTCTTATTCCCAGTTCCGAGACTTTTCTGCGTTCAAAGGGTCGTGAAAGTCCGATGTGCTGCCAAAGCATCTTAAGAAAGTTTTAAATTCAAGGAAATCACTCGTGAAACTCTCATTCGTGTCTAACTATCCTTAAAAAGCGTAAGAACAAAGTTGAACGAGCGCCGAGCTCCTGCGGCTTGTTTTATACTAGACTTGTCACAAGAAAAATCTTGTAAACCTGTATCAACAACATATAATTTAGTAAAAGTTTCAGGCGATGCTCAATAATAAGAGCTGCCTAACAAGCTCTCTTGTATTAACGTATAAAACTAGACACACTTTTTTTTAAGATTGTCCTCAAATAAATCATTATTGAAGTACCTACTTTATATTATTTTTATTACATTTCTTCAATGTTTTATTGAATTCCAAGGTTTTATTGAAACCGAAGTGGAGAAATTGAATATTAATGTTTTTTTCTGAATTATCCAATACACTTCCAGTGAGAAGAATTCCAAAATGGATGAAGGAATATTTCATGTTTTATTACATTATTAACATTCCTGATTAGCAGATTTTTATATTAGGACATTGACTTGAAGTCAATGATCTGTCGAGCAACACTGCTCTTATATGAATAAGAGCAGTGTTGCTCGACAGATCATTGATTTTATTACATTATTAACATTCCTGATTAGCAGATTTTTATATTAGGACATTGACTTGAAGTCAATGATCTGTCGAGCAACACTGCTCTTATTCATTTATAACCTCAGTAACTTGATTTCCAGAGTTTAAAATAAACACAGTTTGACGTGTATCAGACTGCGTTTGTATTATTTTTAGCTAATTCATTTTTTGAATTAATGTGTGTACACACAAACACGTAACAATGTAAGTAAAACTCATCTACTTAATAAATTCTTGTCGTAATCTTCTCACATTGCCAAGTTTCTAATACTTCAACAGTGGATCTGATTATGCTTAAATATCAAAAGTCAAAAACTTAGAATTTAAACTAATTAACATGACAAAACCCTCCAATCGTTACAAAGAAAATAGAAACTTTATCTAAAATTCGATTGTGGGAGAAATACCTTTTGGAAACTTTCTAGTTTTCTTCAAGGGCTAAGTTGGTTCTCTAAACTTTCATAGTCTAAGTTAGTTTTCCCAGTTCCTTTGCAACTGTTTCCTCCGAATCGTAATGCGCCTCTAAATTCGTACAAGCCACATATTGTCGGTATTTCGAAAGAATGGTTGTTCGAATTCTTCTTTTCTTAAAGTTTAGAATGAAAACAGAAGCTTGTTGGATACATTTTGTCGGCAAACTTCGGAGTTTTCTAACGTCAAAGCAGTTTTATGATTTTGTTGAATATTTAGTTTCCATATTAAAATATTTTTTTCAGTTTGTTAGAAGCCAGAATTTTAATGTATTATTATTAAATGATCACAGTTTTGAATATTTTATGGCGAAAATACTTTAAGATTGATTTCATTATCGGTATAAACCAAATTATTTTATGCAAACATTTTTATTTAAATGAAACATAAGCTACAAAGGTAGCCAAAAGAGTACGTACGCAAAGAATGCTAAATTTAACAGACTAAATACACTACAAAATGTTTGTATAATACTTGAACATAAACCATGTGCAAGATAAATAGCAGCATACCATAAACAAAGACAATATAGGTCTGTATGTTTCGTTATATGAACAAAAGCGTGCATCAGAACACGCAATTTAATTTCAAAACCGCTTGGAGAAGACGAACCTGCACTCTTACATTCTTCTATGACATAAAAACTTCTGCAGAATTGAGCTGTATGGGTAATTCTTTTATTAGTTCTTATAGATAGATAGTTCTTATTCATACTTATTACCTAATGACAGAACTATATCTTGATCTTATCAACCCAATATCTTAGAAATCATAATCGTATTTGTACAGTGATTTTAATTACGATTAACATAAGCTTTTCGATAGCTAAAGCGTTATCAATACATTTTGACTTTTCTATCACCACTGAATGTCTCTTTGTCTAGGCCCACCGTTTTCAGAAAGAAAGTTGATACTAATTTTATGTAACAAAACCCCGTATGTATAGAATACCAAAAATGGCACACCTCAAAGAAGTGTTCCATCCCAGAAGTGTTACAAACACATTATACTCTGCCAGTGTCGCCTCATACAAATTATGCTGTCGCATTCAAAAAGCTCCTGGCAAATTGTTAGAATACTCAGCTTACGTTGCCAACATAACTAATACTTGCATAACAAAGAAGATTGTGGCTGCATATTTTGTTCTTGTGTGCGGTTTTGTGAAAAATCCTTTTATCTATTTATTTGGGGCCTTTTTGAAGGTAGCTTGGGTATCTTTTTAGGTGCCTATTGATTGATTTTTATTTACGAGACAGATGTGAGTGAAAATGCTGGAAAGGGACGACCTAGGAGGACCTTCATTGACCTTAATGGTAACGTTCTTTAAGAACGACAGGTGCGTGGTACTCGCAATGAACGTACGTGTACAAGCACGATGCACAGAGTTGGGTGATGCCTTTGGTTATTGCCATTAGGTGGTGTTGAGTTCCTCCATGGAAATGAGGTGAGTTTGTAAGATAGATTTCCGTGGATAAGCAACATTTCCGACATAAAGATGGGTGACCTACACTAGGGAACAATGGGAGTCCATTTGCGTAAAGTATTGATACGACTCGATAAAGCAAAGCTTACGATCATATAAAGATTTATGATGATGTTGGACGACCGTATCACACTGATATCACGGTTATAGGTAAAACACTCTCCGTCTACATACATGACTTCGTTCACATATTGTCGTCATCTAAATTTCAATGCCAACCACTATTTCTTTAAAGACTCGAATCGAACTCTGGTTTGGAAATCACGATTTAAAATAGCCGACTTCATTATTTTAATAATATTCGTCGATGTGAAAGCCCAATAAAATCTCTGAATAATTCTGTAACAATTACAGAATACGAGTTTGAAGTACAGTTAATTGCACATTACGTGGGTTCATAAACCTTACAGTGCTGATCTGGAGCTGCGTATCAAATTGGCCACGTAATCCCTCTGGCGTGGAGCCCGACACAAATAGGTGGACGGAATTCGATATGGTTCGGATTCCGAGGACGAGGGCAAAACGGTATCAAAACGATATGGAGAAGTTTACTTGAGTATATAGCAGTTGCTAAGAAAGAAAAACAGAAGTAAATTTATCATACTCGAAATATGACCGAAATGGTAGAGTACAGTTGAACAGTTGGTACAGTTGTTTGCTCCGTGCTTTGGAAAGCACGCTAAGCCGTTGGTCCCGGTTGTCATTTGTAGATTTTCGACAATCGTTACGAGTAGTCAAAAGCAATAAGTCTGACATCCAGTCTTAATAAGGGGTATTGTACCCAGTTACTGGGTTGTGTTGGTCAGATAGGCTGTCGCTGCATGTAAAATACTGGTACTCAGCTGCAAAAGGTGAGACAGATGATGGTAGAGTACAGTTGAACCAAAAAGAGTATGCGCTTCGGTAAAGTTCACGTTTTTTTAATTATCACGAGAGTTGTAACATTTACAATGTTACAACTCTCGTGATATAATAGACACTGATTGCATTCCTATGAGATCTGTACGTCTGTGCTACAACCCTACAGGCACCTATTCTTTACTATCAGGCATTTTTACAAAGATATATAGAACCATATTTATTTCAGACAATCATGAATCAATTTTCCGAAAAGTGATAGTGACAATTTTCATTAACCGTTCACTCAAGCGATTTGTAAACCTTCGTATGGTTTCCACTTAAAATTAGCCCACAAAAGTAGGTCTTAATCTTGCGTGGGTTTGATTGTCTGGAAATGAAATGCGGTAATGCCTAGATTAAAGACAACCCACGCTCTCAGGTAAAATGAAAACGACAAAGAAAATCTAAAATAAAACACGCGTCACCTCCAACCTTATCTTAATTTTCGATTATTATTCCTTCTTTGAAGTCACAAAAATGTTTGCAAAAGCATTTCAATTAGACATCTGTCAATGATTGGCCAAGAAATAGGTTATAACAAAAAATGCTTCTGTGCTATTAACTGCGAGCAAAAAAATACACGCTAACTGTTACTATGAATTCAGTACATGATTATTCTACACAGCAAAGTATTTTTTAATACAGTTGCTCAAAAAGTGGCGTATTGCAGGGACGTATAGCGTTCGGGATGTGGGCTATTACACACTCGAGCTTTTACTTTACCTTTCCCGAACTCGTGCGTTCTCTTTCCCAACTGTCAAAATAATGTCTATTAAAAAGAAAAAAAACCAACCACGGAGTTTTTACTAAAAAAAAATCATAGAAGTTTTTATGATTCATGCAAATATTTCTAAAAAGAAGCTACTAATTTGTTTCAATATCAGATTTAATGATTTGATTCAATGAGTTAGGTTAGGTTTCATTTCATTTTCATTTCATATCAATAAAAAAAGTCTACTGAAGACTTGGCTGTATGGGCATAGTTCCCTTTGCCTACCCAGAAGGGATGAAGAAAACAAAAAAAATCTCTGCTTCTATTCTTTTACGGTTGGCGCCATTTTCCAAAAATGATCTTTATTAAATTGCTTCATTTTTTCGCAACTGTATTAAAAATAGTTGTTCAGTACACGTGCGGAACCGTCATTGCAACTTGTTCCGACTGTCAACCCTCACCTTCGGCTGCGCCTCGGCTCGGGTAGACATTTGTCGGAACTCTTTGCAATGACAGGCATTCCGCACTCGCAATGAAATATACTATATTTTTGGATAAAAAAAAATCTGTTGTTTCTTACAAGATAAAATACAAAAGTTGTGCAAAAAATGTCGCACAGGCATTTGTCGCACTACCGTGATGTTGAGCTTCAGTTTGTCTTACTAGCGTGATTTCGATCTTCCGTTTGTCGCACAAGTTGCATTCGAACTATAGTGAATTGCAGTACAGTTTTGTCGCACGAGCGCCAATCGCGCTTCCGTTTGTCGACCTCACGTTAACAGTCAAAGATTTCATGGTTACCGTTTTGGCGTGACATGTTTTTACCGATAGCCGACCGGTCCTCATAATAGGTCCTCACAAATAGCAATCCAGTTAGGCATCGCAGGTTTCCCGGCCCAAATAACATCCTCTGCTTGGACTGAAATGTGGCTGAATACCTCCCAATTGAGCTGTAAGCGACTGCTTTACGTACATGAACTGATTTTTACTTACTTTTAGTATGTCCTTTTAGAAAGGTCTAGTGACTTTTACTCAGATTTTTCGCTGAAGTGCTGGTATGTGAGTTCACGATTGAACGTGACTAGCAAATTTATTTATGGTGAAATTGAAAATTCGTGATCGTGTTCAGTTTAATTACTGAAATTTGCCTTTTGACTTCTACAACCAGCACGCTAAAACGACTGGGTAAAAAACAGTGTTTTATTTGTGCTCTTTCATGGTCCACTTTCAGCATAAAGTAATCAGACCTAGTTATTAGCCGCACGTGTCGATTCTCAAGGTTAAGCAGCGCTTTCCAAGGTCGGTCCATGGATGGTTGAATATTTACCTATTTCATTGTGTCCATTTTACTCTATTTCCAGTTTCCGCATCCAGGAAAACAGCCTACAAATTGTTTTTTTTTTTAGACCCACATACCCAAAAATAATCCGTAATCATCCTCAACCGCCTCATCATAACCCAATCAGCTAATGCGATCCCTTTTCCATTCCCAAAAATTTTACATGCCACCCCCAGACCTCTAATCCGAAGGAAAATAAGCCAGACATTGAAATAGCTAAAAGATTGCAACGCGAAAACGTTTCTTAAACCCGAAACGCACGATTTAACACCAAAGCTTTGGTAAGACGAGTATTTCGGCAGCCGATTGCCCATTACGGAGCGACGATACACGAAATTTCAATAAAACGCAATAGACGATGGTATAGCAGCGTAGGGAGCGAGGGATCGCTAAGCAAGTTTTCTGGTTATCGTTGATAGTTTGACTGGTTCAACGAGGTGAATTTTGTACTTTTTTTTTCTTGCTAACCCTGTTTTGTTTGTTCGATACTTTCTTTTACGTCACTACTGTGTGTGATGCTTGAAGGAACTTTCAAAAAGGTCATAAAAATTTTACAGTTACACATTTGTTGAACATAAGTTTTTATGAATGATCCGTCATTCATAAAAACTTAAGTTCAACAAATGTGTAACTTGGTTCAATTATATTGGCTTGATTTACTTATAGTATCAGTGTTAACTACAGTCTAAGCACCCGCGACTCGTAATCAGGCAAAAATCATATGCCTCTTTATAGCTACCCATTCTTCAGCATCTTTTCACCAGAAAAAGCCCATAGGTTTCTTAAATTCAAGTGCTTTTAAAAGAGGGGAAATTAAATTGAGTATAAAGTAAGGGGGCTCCAATCAGGGGTAACCGTGATGTCCTGAGGGCTGTTTATATATCTATTTCATGTGCTAAAGGCATGATTGAATGCAGTGATCTGGATTGAGGGGTGATATTTTTAATAGACGCTATAAAAATTCGCAATTTACCAAATGAGGCGAAAAGATACAAAATCGGTAGTTCAGTCTTGTTTAAATCATCGAAATACAAAAGCACTACAAAGCTTGGAGATATTATAATAAAAAAAATTGTAGATAACAATATGCTACATTAGTCAAAACTACCTATCTAACGCCCCTTTTCACAACGTTCCGGTAACCGGATACCCGACCCCAAGCACCCGGTGACGAATGTCCCATACATTTGTCACCGGGTACCCGGCACTGAGTCACTGAAGCGTGTGAAAAGGCACTTATCTTCGACTAATGAATACTTCAAAAAAACTTCCATTTTGTTCCACCGCAATACATTCTCATAACTAAGTTAACCACTACTATAGCTTCAGTAGCAAAACTCGCGTGTTTACAATTTACTAAACTTGTTTAAAAAAGGACAAAGGACTCACAAAATGGTTCGCGTGTATATAAATCATAAGAGCAGTGCCATTCAGTCGCAGTTCGGGACTGAGATATATGTGGCCCGTTATATTTATAGCCGGGCTATCGCCGAAGAAAATTGTATTTTTCGATCAAAAATGTATAGATAATGTATTGATAAATTGTTTCGTATTGGGTTAGCTTTTTATTGGGTGAATATGTATCATACGTGATGTATGCGTAAGCTGTTTGCATATCGATTTTCGAAGGCTGCTTAAGCTATTCTCTATGCTTTTTATTTGTCTTTTAAATCAACTAGCGTGCTGCGAAAACTAAAATATATTTTTTTAGTATCAGCCCCCAACTTATTTACAAACAGTTCAATGGTGTGTCGATTGTTTGATTTGTAATGTAATAGTATGGTTATAAAAATCTGTCTCTTGTCTGTATGGTGTCGGACGTAAAGAATAGCACCATCCCATATCTTCCCGTGGGTGTCGTAAGAGGCGACTAAAGGACTTGCCAGAGAATGGGCAGCAGCGTTCTCTGTGCTTTTGTAATAACCGTACTGCGATCGCCAACCCGCCTGGCAAGCGTGGCGATTATGGCAAAGCCCCCCCTTCTCGGGGGAGGCCTATGTCCAGTAGTGGACGTCTTTTGGCTTAAATGATGAGGATGATGATGAAAAAATCTGTCAAAGCACCTAGCTTATTATTGAAATTGGGGCCCCCTAATCCTGTTAAGTGCTTACAGCTGGAAAAATACGTCTTTTCATACAGTACACAAATAACTTTAAAACCACGCTGACTTACAGCGAGGTGTTTTCAGTCATATAAGTCCAAATTTCATTAGCTTTTGAAAAATATTGCTTGTTTTCTTAACTGAAACGCTATTTTGTTTACAAACCGCAACCGTAGACTATGTCACTCACTCTGAGGATGATACGCACATATTTTGGATCAATCTGATTTGACATGTTTCAACATAGTCCGGGCAGCAAAAATCGATTGTGTGTCTTGGCCCTGCCACACCAGCTGACCCAAATATATGTGTATCGTTCATCAAATATAAAACTCATTTCTTATACCGAAGTCTGTATTTACCACTGCAATCGCGTAATTTTCATCATTTTACCCTCTTCATCCACATAGCCGATTAGTCATCTCTTATATCACTCACTTACACAAAAGCCTCTTATCAAGAAGGAAGCTTCACCTGTTATATTATTCCTTCTTTAATTGGGCTTGTTTCCTTTGTAATATGAGTGTATAAGACTCGACTGCTGTATTTTTCGGGATTTCGGATTTCGCAACGAAGACGAATGGTTCTTCACAATTATTACGTTGTCCTTTGGAATTTTGTTTATATTCGAGTTTATTTCTCTTTTTGTGTTCTTTTTGAGAAAGCTCTTTTTCAAATAGAGTGGGTTTTTCTCTGGCTGTTCATATATGAGCATTCGTGCTTAATAATTTCATTAAAATTATTTGGTTTAAAAATTGCTTTGAACACATTTATTTTTTTGCTGTTGCACAGTAATATGATTTTCAATATGTTTTATTTTTATTTTATGTATTATAGTTTTCAATCGCACTAGATCTCGAAATGTGGAAAAAGAGAGGAAAGGCCATTAGTCTGCAGTGGGATAGTATACGCTCATAACGATATTTTCATTTTTATAAAAATGTATAACAGATAGAAATTGTGTTGTTGGGGAGTTTGTTACGCCACTTCTTCTAACCTAAATACTTGGAACTGGTAAAGGGTATGCGTTTTGAGGAATCATTCCCAATGTCGATTCGCTTTATTTTTTCTTGGACTGTTTTATGTCATTTTGACGTTTACAAAAGCAAATTTTTTGCGATTTATTCAAATTCATAAATTACTTTTGATTAATAAGCAAGATATAAAAATCTTACAAAACATTTGTTTGCAAACACAATCTTCGCTAGATAACTCCTCTAATAAATCTCATAGATTTGTTCTTTTTGTTACATATCTATATTTCGCACGAGTTTCCGGGACTATTACTGAAATCAAAGAAACTTCGCCACTTTATCATGTCAGTTCCTGATATAACAGATCAATCCTGATAACGGAATGGATGTAAGAAAAGCAAGCTATAGAGCTGGAACAAGCCACCTGTCAGTGTATTCGTAGCGTAAATGTTGTCGTGTAAACCTTTACACGACAACATTTACGTGTGACAACATTTGCTCTGTGTGGTTTCGGACGCAAAGAATAGCACCATCCCATATCTTCCCGTGGGCGTCGTAAGAGGCGACTAAGGGACTTTACCAGAGAATGGGCAGCAGCGTTCTCTGTGCTTTTGTAACAACCGAACTGCGATCGCTAACCCGCCTGCCAAGCGTGGCGATTATGGCAAAACCCCCCGAAATGTCAATGTGGCGCCACATTGACATTTCGTTTCATTTCATTTCGTTCAATAATAATAGGCCTGCCCCAAAAAGGGGGTCTTTTTGGGGCAGGCCTATTATTATTATCCATTTATTTCAAGTAACAAGACTCATAGTGTTAGTAACAATGTACTTACAAACTATGTTAGTAATACACTTACAAGAATTAAAACAAGACAAAAGCAGATTGTGACATCACTGCTGCAAGGTGACAGGCCCAGCCGAAACCTTGCAGCATTGGTTCACAAATTCGCAGTCAAGCCTGCTCGCTATCATAGATAGGATGCTGTTGGCGCTGCCCCGCACCCTGCGAACCAAGGATGCGCACCGTTTCCGCATCACCGAGTAGAAACAGTCCACGTGAGCTTCAGCAAACATCCCTGATGCGCTGCAGTATCGGGGCAACCCCATCAGCACCCTGAATGCGTTATTGTATTGGACGCGAAGGGCGCTGTATGATTTTTGAGTATATTCTTCTAGCTTCACGCATTTCTTCAAAAATAAGTCCCGACGTCGGCATACCACTATCGAGCCAGCATAAAAATTTACGCCTAGCCTAACTATGAGCGCCACTCACATGCATGTTCCAGCCCACGACTGTTCCTCGCTTTCTAGGACTTACTCTGTAAGTTATTGTCTCGGTAGCCGACTCGCACAATGCACTAACAATTTTATCATACATTGCATCTATTACACGATGGTGGCGAGGGTCAATACAAGTCTGACCACTACACTCTCTAAAGTCATCCGGGAAGTCAATAAGTCGCAATTTTTCATGACATTTTAAGCTATAAGCACGAATCTGTTCTTGACTTCTTTCTCCCCAGATAACCCTATTCACTTTAATGCTAACATTCGGTTGATGAATCTGAACAAGCTAAGCTAAGGTCACACATAATTATCAACGGAAAGTGGTCAGACCAGTGCACGTCATATTTTACATAAGAATGCAGAACAGTAGGCACAGCCGCCTTTGTGACTAAACAATGATCAAGCCACCTTTGCGATCCATGAGAATCACTAATAAAAGTGTGGGTATTCGAACCAATACCTAACAATTCAGTGTCAATGCATGTCCATTGTTGTTGTTGCTATGTCCAGCAGTGGACGTCTTTCGGGCTGAAATGAAATGATGAAACCTTTACACTCAACGCACCCACAGGATAGTCCGGTTAAGAAGACGACAACCTCCTAGGTTGAACTGCGAGATGCCATTCCAAAAATAAAAACAAAAGTTTACAAATATTGGAGTCCTAATCTGCAAAATTGATATCATTTTGCGTGAAAAATCTATTAAGTAAGACTTCTGCTAAATCTAATATTTTTTAGGTAGGGAATGATAGACTTCTGTAAGTTGACTAAGCAACATACTGATCGTACTCAGAACTTCTGGGCTTTGACAGACCTTGGTCTGTGGGACTCTCCGCCTAACGCACAATGACGCATCACAGAAAGATAGCCCATTTACTGTCGTAAATAATCTTTAAAATAAACTTAAATAAAAAAGAGAAGTATCGAAGAAGAAGCTCATCAACATGCTGCGCCGAACCCACAAGTTGGAATAATGTAATAGAGACTATGTTTATTATTTATTCCTTTCTTTTGTGTGAAATTTAATGATTTTTACATGAATATATCATCATTTCAGCCAAAAAGACGTCCGCTGCTGGGTATAGGCCTCCCCCAAATGAAATGAAATGAAACGAAATGTCAATGTGGCGCCACATTGACATTTCGGGGGGTTTTGCCATAATCGCCACGCTTGGCAGGCGGGTTGGCGATCGCAATACGGTTATTACAAAAGCACAAAGACCGCTGCTGCCCATTCTCTGGCAAATCCCTTAGTCGCCTCTTACGACACCCACGAGAAGATATGGGATGGTGCTATTCTTTTCGTCCGACACCATAATTGAATTATGAGTTTAGCTACACGATAACTCACAAATGCTTGTACTGGCTGGACAGGTCCACTCAAATCTGTGTGGTTCTTTTTTCAGAAGACCATCTCAGACACTTATCTGCATACTCCTCTTGTGAGTCTGGACCTTAGAAGAAACTGTGACCTCTGAGTTTGTTTCGGCTGTTTCTTCTCAGAGTAGTCAGGTACTAAACACCGGCCTCATCTAGTTTTCGACGTGTAAAAGTGTTTCTAACAACCTATTTTCAAAAATAAAAATCTTTTCACCATTTCAAGGGCAAGGAGAATTATGATGATTAGTTATCAATTACTGCCCAGAAATTTTCACATCTAATTTACAAAATTAAATCGAGAAAAATGTGAACTATTACAAATACAACTTAAGCAACGTACATTTGAAAAACACTCCAGCTACTGTCAGTGTATCGCCACCCTAACAGGCAGCCAAGCAAAATGAATTGTTGTGGTGCTGCAGGGGATAAGCGGGTAATCTGTCACCGCTTATGTGCAATTTACTCTTATCTTTATCCCCGTAGCGCTATGGTGAAATGTCTCCCGTGACATATCAAGCATGGCATTCAGTTTCCTGTGTTGTTCAAATTAAATCAGAGAAAAGTTACAGGTTTTTTTGCCTAGTTAATTCTGAAATGGAATAAATAAGTGTGATTAAATTATAAAGTGATATACAGCGTTTGATGTTCGAGAGGTACGCTGTTTGTGAATGTTTGAGAAGTGTATTGAAAAGACAAGATAGTGGTGTTAGTTTCGATTTTGCCTACGTGCCGAAACATCCTTGTGAAGTTATACATACATTTCATGATATTCAGCTAATTAGGTACATTCACATAGGTACCTTATGTGATCGAAACCGTCCTCAGACAAAAATTTGTTCCAAAACTTTAAATATCAAATATGCAACACCAGATATATCCGATATTGGAATTGAAAATATTTTAGATCAACGTTTCTTCTGTGTATATTTTTTATTTAAACATCATGAAATTCGTCATCAAGTTTAAATGGGACCTCAAACTAATAAGAGAAATATAGACTTACATTTTTAAAAGAAAATCAGGCTAGACGTTATGAAAACGTTCTTTAATCAACTAAAAGACGAAGCTTAATAATAATCCTGTACAAAAACAAAGCTCCATCTTAAAAACCACAGCAAGAGCAAAGAGTTAAACCCATACCTAATTTCACTTAACTTTTTCATTATAAATCCTTCCTTCCAATTCCACTTCCTCGTATTTGGGCGGAAATTAAACCGGGTATAACAAAAAGTCTGCAAACTTTCTTTGTCTCAAAACAGTCCTATAAAATGTTTGAGCCGTTCGTTCGTTTCTTGTAACCCTAAAAAAGTTTCCACTATGCAAATGTTTTTATGTTGGAATCGATTGTGATGGTTTTCGTGTCAGTGTACAGTTAGTAGAGTATTTTATTATAGACTGCGATGATAAGAATCGGGTTAAATGTACCGCGTCGCTTGCATAGGGTTGAGTTTTTTTTTTATGGTATATTGCAAGTTTGGTTTGTATTGATTGGTTTAAGTGCTACGTAAGGAAGCTAAGTTTAAAAAAAAAACTATACTGTCTTAAGATGCGATGTGCTGCGACGTAAAACAATGGTTATTCTTTATCGAATAAGTTTGCAGCTCTTTTATTTAAGTTGGCTACTTGCAACATTGATTAGGTACTTATTGATAACTGAGCAATGTTGTTTGAATGTGAGTAGAAATCAACCAATCAGGTTATCGACAACATTTTCGTGAATTAAATTAATTACGAGTTTATTCTGTCTTGAGAATTTAATTATTTTTATTACAAATTTTCTGTCAAATGGTGTTAAGATGAAGTTAGTTTTGATAAGTTCATAATAGAATAAAATATCTATGGTTTTTGGTGTGCCCTTTTATCATTATGACAAATAAATGTCTTTCTTTTTTATTTACATTTCGAGTTGACAGTTATTGGAAAAGTAGCGGTGCTTTACACTATGTTGTGACGATTAATTTATCGTTGGACGACTGTCATCACTAGCTGTTCCCATTATACCCATTGACTTGACAATCTGTCGTCACTGTAAAAAAGTCGTGGACGACAGTTAATCTTGTCGTCCTAATATGAACACCTCCATTTAAATGCACAAATCACGACGCTTTAAACGACACGATAATCTGTCGTCACGACATAATGGGAACGCGCCCTTACAAGTAATGCGGATTTATTGTAGGTTATTGAATAACTGTCGATTCACAGACTATCTCCATTTGTCTCGCCAAATATGTGACAACATTAGGAAGAACATCACGAACACAAGCCATCGTAATAGTACAAAACATCGACAATCAGTAATTGCTTCAAACCATGCCGCAAAACTAAGCTGTTCGAGAAGTATTGCGTCGCAATGGATTCTGACACTCTCTTCCAATCAGTCTTTGAGGCTTTGCCTGCGAGGAAATTGATTATCCACCTTCAAGTTTGATGAAATCCCAGCATAGGCAATCAATAACTGGAGGCTTTAAGTCGAAAGCGTAGGTTTTCTGTGCTGGGTTTAGGCTCGCGTAGATTTTGTTGACTTACTGGGAATTAAAACGTACTATGTTGGGAATGGGGCAGCCATTTTTTTTTTGAGACTGTCGCTCATTTACTTACTTTTAAGGTAGCGATTGTGGGTTTTTGTTTTACTTTGGGGGAGTATATTACGGTATAGTATGCTTGGTAGGTACGCGTTATTACTTCTTTTGGATTAACGATTATTTTATTCCCTGAAACCATTTTTAAGTTAAGCTGAAAATAAATGACATAACGAAGAATAACTTAATGAAGGTAAATTTATGCCTTTTTTTAAAGGATGCTACCATTCGTCTAGTTTTTAATTTCGTGACTGATTTTATAAATTTAATTTCACTATCATTTAGGTAGTTTCCCAATTATTAGCTTAATAAAAACCTGTGCTCCACATACTACGAACTATTACTCTTACAAAACTACCACAAAGTAACACTAATGTATTCTGTTTCCTTTGTTTCAGGTAAGCAGCTGACACACTTTATCATCTTCACGTTTGTTTTCAAGTTAAGTTATATAACTTAAGTACCTATATAAAGTGTTTCTACCAAAAACTAAAACTAGGTTGTAAACAAAGAATAGAGTAGTAGGCTTGGCGTGTTAAGTTAGTTTCAATCACATGGGCATTATCTTGTTTATGAAAACATGATTCTTTGGAATATTTTTGATGTTGAAGTAGTTGTTAACTTTTTTACTTTTAACATGAACCGATTCCAACCCAATGGATTTTTAGTGAATTAAAAATTCAGAATTAAATTATATTCAATTACCTGTCAATTACCTGTCAATTTTCACATCTAATATTGAGAAATATGGATGGTGTGGATTTTTGTTAACCGATATTGGTGCTCTGAAGAAAGACTCAAGCTATGGCAAGACAGTGTTTACCTACCCAACCTATTTGTGCCACTTGCTGAAAATCTCCCACCGGGACATGAGTTGCCATGGCTGACTAGAAGTCTTTGAATTGACTCCGGACCCAGGTTGGCCGAAGCAAGGAAAACCTGTTCAGGCGGAGATTCATAGATCACTCTGCCCTGGAGTGTAAAATAATGTGGTGTTGCCCCACAAACGATGGGACACTGGATATCATGTCCGGCCAGTCCTGTTGCTTGGACATCACAGGAGCTGATGGACGCTACTGAAAGTACCAAACTAGTCGCCAAATTATAAGCTGACTAAATTTATATTGTCATTGACACGTTATGAAGAACGATTGTCAACTTATTTTATCATCAACTATTAGATCATATTTTTAAACTGGTATATAGACTACGCTTTTTAAACCTATATATATATATAAATTACGTGTCACGTTGTTTGTCGGGGATGGACTCCTAAACTACTAAACCGATTTTAATCAAATTTACACACCGTGTGCAGTTTGATTCAACATGAAAGATAACGATTCTAACAGATGGCGGTATTTGTTGACTGGATTGTGTTAGTATTCAATAGATGCCGCTGTATAGGAACGGAGCAGCAATGAAAAATATTGCGAAAACGGGGCAAATGTGACGCAGACGAAGTTGCGCGGGACAGCTTGTCGGTTTATAAGTTTTTCAATAATTACACTAGACATAAACAACTTTACCACCAAAACACAGCATCATAATAAAAAAACCTTCTAAAAAACTCTTTCCCACTTTTCTAAGGTGAAACTTTCTTTGTCCGCGATGTACGTTAAGCTAGGTGTGAAAATGGCCTTATACATAAAAGATCGGCCGATTTGAGTGCGGTCGAGAGTTCGATGGTACCGTGTTAGTTTCTCTTAAGACCCGCTCCGCAAATAGCGTCCTCACCCTGTAATCTCTGTGGGGGCAAAGATCTGAAATGATAGTGTACTTTGTTGAAATATTTTAGGGTTTCATAGTAAATATGGGTTGTTTAGGGATATAAGTGTGAGAGGGTTTTAGTTTATCATGCCTCAAAGTCCACAGGTAGATTATCATCAGGAATAAGACATTAGTAAGTTTTCATCATGTTAATTATCGCTTGCAGCTTATATCATTCTCACTTGCTTCGGTGAAGGAAAACATCGTGAGGGAACCAATTCAGCATGCCTGCGGGATATTTCTCGACGACATGTAAAGCTAGGTCGGAGGCCCGTTCACAACTGCAAGGATCGCCCGGAGGACACGGTGGAGCACACCGTGGAGCTCTGCTCTGCTCTGCATCCCGATCAAAAAAGAGGGGTTTTATAAGTTAAAAAGTCCCATGAAAACCGACCACTATAAACTTCGTTCCACCTTATGAGTATTTTTTCTCTAATTCATCATCATCATCTGCCTAGCCTTTTCCCAAACTATCTTGGGGTCGGCTTCCAGTCTAACCGGATGCAGCTGAGTACCAGTATTTTACATGAAGCGACTGCCTATCTGACCTCCACAACCCAGTAACTGGGTAATACGATACCCCTTGGTAAGACTGGATGTCAGACTTTTAGGTTCTGACTACTCGTAACGACTGTCAAAGATCTACAAATGACAGCCGGGACCAACGGCTTAACGTGCTTTCCGAGGCACGGAGGAAACTCGATATGTAATTATGGTCACCCATCCACAGACCAACCTCGGCAAGCACGGCTTAACCTTAAAGATCGACCTGGGCGGCTGTTATTATTTAGCCACGAGCTCCTCTAATTGCACTCGACTATGTAGGGTAAAAATATACATTGTCGGAGGCTTACCAAGTCTTTTTCGTGCGTTTAAAAACAAGACGCACACACAGTTTCACAAAGGCATAACTATAGTTACACAAAGGGCTGCTAATTAGTTAATAAGTCATTTACTATAAATTTTTCTGCCTTAATTAAATTTTTTGTCACTTTTTGTAAAAATTTGTGCAATTAGTCTCAATATTGTTAATAATTAAGGGAAAGAGCAAGATACCCCACACAAGTATTATTAATTACTTACCCCGGTAAGTAATTAATAATGATGTCGCATTTATAATCTATTTATCTGCTTTTGGCATTTTCGTTGAGACAAAAACTTTGAATGCGCTAGCTATAAAGCTAAGATTACACTACCCTCGCCTTCTGTACCACCATTGACATCTTTCCACCTAGTACCTCATAGTTATAATATAACTATCAGTTTTCCACTCACGAACGGGGCACTATTTCATAAACATGGCAATCTGTATTGCCAAACTTGGTACTCGGCTTCCAAAACACAAACTTTATGCGGAACCCAACGGACGTAAATGCCCAACTTTGTTTTATGGCTGCATTTTATTCAATCTTATGACGTCATTCCAAAATTTCTTATGGTTTGAGTCAGTGGGGTACTAGGGTATTGTGGCTGAGAGAAGGTAATGTAAAGGAGAAAGGTAATGGAAAGGGTAAGTAGAGCTCGTGGATCGATTTGTGAGGTTAAGCAGGGCTGTCCGCTATCGTTATGTTAATTCTTCATTGCAACTTCTTCCGGAAAATGAAGAGCATGCTAAACGAACTATTGTCACAATAAGTGACAATAGTGCACTATTGTTTGACCGAACATATTAATTGTTGTGTGATGGGCAGTTTGGCTTGCAGCTACGCGCGGTCGCCAAGGCCACATTAAAGACGGATGTTAAAATGTTGAAAATATTTGGTAAATTTTGTCCAAAAGTTCTGGCTGCTGTCAGAATGGTCAAAAGCAAAGAAAATACCTGTTTAATGATTTTATCAATCACGTCTGAACTAGGTTTAGTACCTATCACAAACAAGTTCAGAATTGATTTAATATGACTTTATAAGCAACTAGCTGACCGGCGCAACTTCGTTTGCGTCACATTTTCCCCGTTTTCGCAACATTTTTCATTGCTGTTCCACTCCCATTGGTCGTAGCGTGATGATATATAGCCTTCCTCGATAAATGGGCTATCTAACACTGAAATAATTTTTCATATCGGACCAGTAGTTTCGGAGCCTATTCAATGCAAACAAACAAACAATCAAATCTTTCCTCTTTATAATATTATAGTTTAGATAAGCGAAACAAAACACTCACTTTTTTTGCATTTGAGACCAAAAACTATATCTCAACAATTCAGAAATAGCTAACAAGAAATACGTAACTCAAAATTTCGCCGATTCAAATTGCCAGAGGACCGTTGGTTGCCAAGAGTAACGCTGGAAAGGGAGGGGTAACGAAGGGATTCGCCGGTGTACATAAATCCTTTGATTGACGCACTTAAGCATGGGTTGACCTAGATGATTCTTGGGCAACGTACGAGCCGTATGGAGGAATTTCTCTTTAAACAGAGATTCTGAAGTCGGTTTGGCAATATTGAGGTGAATTTAGCTAGACTGTCTAGGAATATACTCTTAGAAAAGATTTAGTAAAACATCAAAACTTAATTAAGTTTCAACTGTAAACTTTAGAAACAGACTGTTCGTGACGTTTTTAATACGCTATGAATATATAAAGTTTCGGTTTCGTTAAATTGTGTTGTGTTGATATTTAGTGCAAAAAATAATATTCTATAGAACTTCTAAAAGAGGTTAACATAACCGGGTTCAAAAATACCTACGTTATGGATAAGGAATCAGGCGTTATGTGCCAATATTAAGCAATTACAGTAGACACGTGCGGATAGGTACGAACCAGAGAGAAGAGGAGATGCATAGAAGCTGGGGTGTAGCCACCGAAGCTGCACAGCTCCAAAGCACCACCGGAGCAGAGATGTATGTACAGGCTACTCATGCCTAGTTTAGCAACCGCCGCGCAGACCGCTCGCCACACAACGCCCATCAAATACATAGGTCTCTTCTCGCCTCTGCTGTGCACTGCCCCCAACGCCCCGGCTGGCCTAAACAAATCTGAGACATCTACTATCCTCTCCGCTAAACCGTTTCTACTAAAGCTACTAGAAGACGCGGAGTATAAATAACGAAATTGGTGGTCAACACTTCTCCTCACCTCGTCTTGCTCTGTCTTTGGTGGTGTTTAAGCTGTCATCTTACAGCAAACAAAACAGGAAACAACAAATCCGAAAACACTTCAAAACAAATTCTTTCCCTTTGAATGTCTTTATTCTATAATACACCTTTAAAAGAGCAAGGACCATTGTACTCGAGATCACAAACAAACGTATCTGTTGTCCAACTTATGAATATTAATATAAGGGAAAAAATTCCATTATCTTTTGCGATGAGGGACCCTCTTGAATACATTACGGAGAGTTCTAAGTGATATATACTACTTATTATGGAGGGGTGATAGATATTTTCTTTGTAGTTAGGATTTTCTTTTTTTGTTGGGTTTGGTTAATGGCTAATTTTGTTATGAAGATTAGACTATCTTGCTGTGTTTAACAAAGTATATCTACAATTGCTGTATTTATACGTTTGATGCAAGAAAAAAAAAGTAGAGGTAAAATTGTTTTCAGCAGGTACCAACTTGCAATTTATAGTAAAATTGTTTAACAATATTTGTGATTATTATACGTAGGCTCTCAGTGAATAATTTTGCAAACAGAAGTCAGTCTAAAAAAGGCGAAAATGTTAAAAGAAAATTCAATTCAATTTCATCATTTTAACGAAAGAAAGCAGAACAGTATGCACAAAAGTAATTCAAAGAAAATAAACCACCAATTCATTCAATCTCAAATTATGAAGGGAAATAACTGACCCTGAAAGCCCCCAGTAGAATTCCAACCTTATCATTTTCAACCTAAAGTCTGCTTTCCCATGCCACTTGAATTAATAAGCAATAAGTGGCTTGCCCTGGATTACAACTTAATATCAAGTGCCTTATCTTTAGAGAATTTACTTTGTTGTCGCTTATGTACCACCAGGGGTCTCTTGAACCTTTTCAAGCCGTTTTACCTTCTGGGTCTTGAAGTACTTAACCTTACTTATCTAGGTGGAGTTGGTCATAACGACCCTCAGATTATATTTAATTTGGCCGTCAGTGAACCAGTGTGAACATTTTGGCCGGTAATTTGTATTTGAATCTTTGTTTGATTTCGAGAAGTTAAAAGGTCGTTGTGTCGTAGAGTGGTTTTTAAAATTTGGTAGCAAATAACTTTAAAATAGGATAATTGCATAACACATTCACAATTCCAAATTGATATACACTTTGACAAATATTGCATTGTTAACGTTGTATAGCGGACCAATTTAATAAATATTATAAACCAATGTATGTGTTGTTCCCTTTAAATTTTGAAAGAATTGTGTGATACACGATTGGTTGGTTATTTTTAGGGTCCCGTATCCAAAGGGTCAAACGGGATCCTATTACTGAGACTTCGCTGTCCGTCCGTCCGTCCATCCGTCCGTCCGTCCGTCTGTCACCAGGCTGTATCTCATGAACCGTGATAGTTAGCCAGTTGAAATTTCCACAGATTATGTATTTCTGTTAATGTTATAACAACGAATAATAAAAAAAGAATAAAACAAATATTTAAGGGGGGCTCCATACAAAAAAGTGATTTTTTTGGTCGTTTTTTATAAATAATGGTACGGAACCCTTCGTGCGCGAGTCCAATTCGCACTTGGCCGGTTTTTTTTACTTACTAACGCATGCTAATATTTATGGCTACTTACGCGACGCTGGGTTTAGGCAACTAGCTACAATAATCGACGGACCGGTTTTTGTTTTTTGACGATTCGCAATTGAAATAGGTAAATTCTTTGAGTTGTTTAGCTATATAAAAATTACACGAAAGGTAATTTTTCACTTTTTTCGTTTTATAGCATTCCAGAAAATAGCTATAACGTTATTAAAATATATCACAAATTTTTCGCCCAAAAAAGATCCATTGAAACGAAAAATTTACTTTGAGGAAGAGAGAGCTTAAAAATATGAATGAATAAAAATGAACGAAAGAAATTTCCACGAAAAAAGGTTTTGTTTAATGTTGAATGTTTTACCGTTATTTATAATAATGACTGCTATCAAGTTCAAAAATATAATAAATACGTAATAAATGAACATTTATTTTATTTTATGCTATTCGGGAAACTTACAGATAATAAAAACAACGTTCCTAAACAATACGGATTTGAAGGCAATTAACAAGTTTCCGCAGTTAAATCATAATCCGATGTAGACACTTCCTTTTTTCGTTTTTTTTAAACAATTTTTATTTTGAAACCTTTTTGACAAGTCAGTGAGAGAGAATGATCTAAAGATCAAATGGGATATAATAGGTTGGTTTGGTACGCAGCCATGAGTTCATGGCTTCATAAAAAAATGACGAACAGTGTGGAAAGTTACTCATCATTCATCATCATTTCAGCCCAAAAGACGTCCACTGCTGTACATAGGCCTCCCCCAAGTGTCGCCACATTGGCATTTTGGGGGATTTTGCCATAATCGCCACGCTTGGCAGGCGGGTTGGCGATCGCAGTACGGTTGTTACAAAAGCACAGAGAACGCTGCTGCCCATTCTCTGGCAAGTCCCTTAGTCGCCTCTTATGACACCCACGGGAAGATATGGGAAAGTTACTCATCCCCATTGGAAAAAGAGAATCTAACAACCAGACTGGTTTGGTGTCTGGTGGGCTACCCAACGGTTGCTATCAGGCTGTTGTGTTCCAATTTCACTGAAAACTCTGCTTGTGCGATGTTGGATTTCTTGTAGATACTTTAACAATGGATGGACTGTGTGAACATAGAGGTGATATGGATAGCAAGGAGGTGACTGATGAGATGATGATTAAAAGAGAAGTGTGGAAGAAGATATGCTGTGCCAACCCCAAATAAATTGGGGTAAGGGCAGGAGAATGATGACTGACAAGAGCAACTAATTATAACAATTTCGGCACGGTTGGCGCAGTTGCTCAGCGATTGACTGGCGCGGCGTGCGCGCGTTCCATCCCCGCACGGAACAAATATTTTTAAGGCCTACAGATAGTTTTTCGGGTCTGGCGGTTTGTGTATGTTAATTTAAATGTTTGTAAACGCACATCAATCACGCACAATACATGAGAAATTCCTAGTGAGAAGTGAAGTTTAAAAAAAAAAAACAAAAGAAAAAATCATCAACTACTTGAAACACACAATATTTTCACACAAACATCCTTAACCTGTAAACGAATCGGGTCCCCCGAGACAGTCGCGTGCAACTAACAATTCTTTCGACTTTTACCTCGTAAATAAAGTTACCAAGTTGGTCAGACGCGGGAAATTTATTAAAAGGAACAAATATATAGCTAAGAAGTACCGTAATAAGATTTAGTAGTTCACTGTTAACATCTCAGAAAAGTTGGCCGTCATTTTTGTCCCGTCTATCTAGTTAATGGGTCCTTTTATAGAATAAAGTACGTAAGATCACGTCTTTGTTTTGGCAAAGGAAGAATAAATATATGGATGTTTATTTAATGGGTTATTTTAAGAAAAATCATTCAGTTAAAAAAACCATACACTTTACTTAGTATAAGTAACATTTTTTTTTATGAATTCAGAATGATTTTGACTTTTACTATCTTTTACATGTTTACTATAAATACTTGGTATAGTCTGCAAAGAAGATAAGTAACCAAGTTCTCATACTGGTAGTATGAGAACCTGGTTACAAATCTCCTTTGCAGACTGTACATGGAAACATTTAATTACCTATTATTTTTTGTATACTTTAATAAAAGAAATGCTATGTTAGTCTTAGGTTTCTTGTCTTTGACAACCTCTCTGTATTGTTTCTAAAAGCAAGATTTGTTTTCAGTTTTTAAACAATTCTACCTTTTAGAACACAATACAATTCGAAGCTATACACCCGGACGACTCCCTACACCCAACAGACACCAATATCAGAATCTACATAAATCTTCCTCAATAAAGACAAGATGTTCTCGCCGTAAAAGTAACAGTACTCATTAAGAATAGATGTTAAAAACCTTTAAATCATCCCAAACGTTTGACGTAATCAAATAAAATCGCTGTCTGGATTAAAGGAGCTCCTTGGCTCTTGATTTAACATAATTTGTGCCAAGGAGATTTACGTTTTATTCTTTTCACTGCGTCAGTCTGATTTGTGACGTCAGTCTTTTAAAGTTAAGTCATTAAGCTTAATTGGATTTTGGATACTGCGGATGTGGTTTCTTTTAATTTGACCCAGGTCAAATTAAATTTAACTGGCAGAACTCCACAGACATGATTTGCTATCGATACCCGTCACGCTTTTAATTTTACTGGTTGAATGTGACCTTGTTGAGGGTAGTGATGTCCCAGAAGTATAGGTGAAGGAAAACATTGTGACCCAGCATATTCCAGAAGCAAAAATTCCATGGCATGCATGTGATGTCATCTAATCCGCACTCGTTGCCCGCGTGGTTGATTACGTCCACTATCTCCCACAGAGTGATGGGTTTCGTCCCAGCAGTGCCTGTCGATGCCAATCTGAATGGAGACCCCAGAATTGAGCTACGAGCTTGGCGTAATTATTATCTGGCTACAGTTATAACGTGTAGACAATCCAGACACATGGGTCTCAAGTGTCTATGGTATTAGGTATCGTTATCGTTTGTGGAACAAACCAACATTACAAACCAGGACGGAGTCATCTTTGAAACCTGAGCAAACGATAATTGAAGGCTGCTTGTTAATGTTAATGCAATTTAGGTTTATCGTATTGATTATCTAAATTTGGTGATGATAGGATGTTAATCGGGCTATTGGAAATGCATATCAATGATATTGTATTGTTAACGGTTTCATTGAACGCTTAATTGAAATTCTATACGTCAGTTGTTAGTTTCAAAACGGTTATATTAGGGCGGCCATTTTGGAAATAGTCCAGTAGCTTATGGTAAAATGAATTTCTTTTGCAAGAGTGTAAAATTCTTTGGTCTGCTTTTGGCGCTAAACGTTTTTAAAAGTCATAACGTGTCTGTCATCTTCAAATGATTGACAAAAGCTTATAGATGAGTTAGCAATTTGTGTTAGAATGGCACCTTAAACAATAACATTTAAAATAAAACTTTTCTTTTAAAACTTCTCTTCGTACACACGGCGACACATCAAACTATACATTTCTAGTATAACACGGCCGTGCTTTGTATAGATTTCCCTTACAATGAGAGATCCATATAAACTGGTTTTATATAGGCTTGATTGGTCGTCGAGCCAATAACCATAAACTCAAACGGGATGGGATATCTGCTTCGATACTTACTAACTCCTTCGGCTTCGTTTAAGTTCATACATCAGCTGGCCTAGCATGACGTCTTAAAGCAGTATTGTTTTACTTTTATTCCAGTGTGGGAAAGAGACGGAGCTATACAGGATATCTAGCGCTATAGCTATAGGAGTAAAACAATAATGTTATAAGACGTCATGGACCATGGTACATCACCTACAACTACTCTTCTAACCGCAAACTATAAAGCTTTGTCTTAATCAAAGGACGACTGAATATATTACTTTGAAATGTTATTCTTGTAGAAACGGCGCCGTCACTGTGGTTACAAGTGATTAATTAATCGATTGATTTATAGCTACGGCTGTGAGTTTCTTAGATACAAATCAGAGCAGAATAAAACTGTTTTTTTGGTGAGAAATAGAATATATTTACTCGTAGTAAAGGTGATTTTGTGTTGGGTTAATTAAAGGAGTGACAATTGTGCCTAAGAAATTAGGAAAAGGTAAGATGTTCTTTTATTTTTTGCCAAAAATTTGAACTTTTTGGCAAAATCGACCTTAATACTAATATTAACATTATTTCACGACATTATTATGAGGATAGGGTATTTCTAGGACTTGGAAGTTGTCGATATTAATTCATCAATATTATTTAGAAGCGTATTTTTACACTAGTGTTATATTGACGGCACAATAAATTCACCCCTAAAAGGGTCTCTCTCATACCGGGATTAAGATTTGTAGCGTAATTTTTGCCTATAGAAAACCCCATCGAGCTGCGGTTGGCTCAACACATGGTACTATAATATCTTTTAATTTCACGTAATACGATGAATGTTTTGCCATTTTAATTAAAATGTAAGAAACTGCCTTACAATTTAGTCCAGCTACTTTTTCCAGACGGGAATATTCTATTCCCTATTCTTATCGTGCAAGCTAACCACGTAACTATTACGCCTCGAATTTCAAGTAACAAAGTAAAATGTATTAGAGCGAATAGCTCCCGTGCATTAGCGGTGAAGGCGATAAATGTCCACTTGCCATCAGGGTGCATAGTGAGCGAGGCTGTATGTAGTCAGCAGAGTTCCTAGTGGGTTAGTTTAAGGCTTTAAAGCTGTTCGGAATTTTGTTTAGGTTTTCTCGCCTTTTCCGTACTATGTTGCTGAATACCATTATTTTACATGGAACGATCTGACCACTACCACCCAGGTAATACTGTATAATACAACCCCACATCTCCTTGGTAAGACTGGTTGCTAGACCCTTATTTACACTTACTGCTATTACACCTATTCGAATTCAAGCGTTTTCAAACGTCGTTCATAATACGCACAGCAAAGGAGTTGAACTCTCTGCCTGCGTTTGTGTTTCCGAACGCTTACAACCCTAAGCTTTTCAAAGTTAAAGTGCACAGGCTTCTTCTGGGTAGACTAGAATCAAGAGCAAATCCATCAAAAAATAATAATAATTTAAGTGAAAGATTCATCATCTAACACATCAAATGGTGATGTAAGATACGACTTACCAAGTGTGTGATGCGTTGAGTCGAGTACGGACTGCCATTGAAATACTTGTGATGTGACAAATTAGATGGGCATTAGTGATTCGAATTTGTAACACGTTACTTATGAGTTTATAAGTATGGTCGGAGGAGCAAATAGTGCCTAGTGATATGAGAATCAATAATAGGTCCAGTTGTGTCCTAGGGTCATACCTAATTGTGGTCGTATTTCTGTCAATAATGCTCTTTTCGAAACGGATATACATAACGCATTTTTTTTTCTGAAACTCATTCATCATCTGCCTAGCCTTTTCCCAAACTATCTTGGGGTCGGCTTCCAGTCTAACCGGATGCAGCTGAGTATCAGTATTTTACATGAAGCGACTGCCTATCTGACCTCCACAACCCAGTAACTGAGTAATACGATACCCCTTGGTAAGACTGGATGTCAGACTTTTAGCTTCTGACTACTCGTAACAACTGTCAAAGATCTACAAATAACAGCCAGGACCAACGGCTTAACGTGCTTTCTGAGGCACGGAGGAAACTCGACATGTAATTATGGTATCCACAGACCAACCTCGGCAAGCACGGAAATTTTCTGAAACTGATTCAAGAACAAATAATTTACATAGCGTCCTACCTACCAACCAAACACATCCTCCAACAAAATCGATAAATCTCGAAACTTGTAAAGAAAAGATCGCCAATAAGTGATAGGCCCGTCACCTGTCACTGAGGGTCGGTCCTCGGTTCAATGCGGGCGGACCTTGGTGTAATCCCTGCGATTTAACCGCCGGCTTGATCCCCTGATTCCCACCGCGGAGGGTAGGGGGGCCTGGTAATTAGTTCCTTGTTTGACTGATGAAATTCTTCAGTGTTAAGGAAGGTGAGATAGGAGGGAGAATGGAGATAGTGGGAACGTTTTGTTTTAATAAATGGGGAAGTAGGGTTTTCGGTAATGGGAAAAGTGATAGAGGTTTTTGCAAGGCAATTGTTTATTGTCAACTGTGTCTTATGTTTACGTACCGCTACTAGGATCTTTTCGCGTTTGCATTGAACCTCAATATTATCATATTGTTACTAAACATTTATGAAATTGTCTGCGGAACAAGTGTTGAAAGAACAATAGGCGGTGTTAGTTCCGATTATTGCCACCCGCCACAAGATCCATGCACAACTTATATGCAAAGCACTAGTCTAAACCGATTTCCTAAAGAAAAGCAGAGTGTTGGTTTTTCAACGTTCCGCTAAGCACCGAGAGTTAAAATTCCACCAATACTGGAATATTCTTGCACTGAATTAGGTACTTATTGTTTAAAAACATTGGCCACGATTAAGATATTTGTTGACGACATTACACAAATTCAACCATGAAAACAAGCTAATAAAATACCTCTTACGAGACATTTCTTGACGATAAATCACAATTCTCATACAAACAAGTTATCTATTTAAATCAGTCATTAAACAAGTCATTTACTTCGTACTCCGCAAGGGCATAATTACTATTACTATGAAATTCGGCCCTAAATATACCGCTAACATAATTAATATTCACAGAGACATAAACGTGACAGGAGCAATCACTCAAGTACGCAGACTGTTGTAGCTTTTACACTAAGGACACAGAGTAGCAAATAGCAGAGAGCCCGCTTCTGATATCAACGAAAATTTACCACTTCTGATAACAAATGAAGCCTAGGATATAAGGCACTGAAACTTTATTTTTTGGAAGGTATTGAAAGTGACTGTAATTATGTAGTCAGTTAACTACCAATCTTGCCAATTGGTCAGCACTGACATAAGGGACGAAAGAATGTGCAACTGGCGACTTCTAGCATGTCATCGTGTCAAAAGTGAAATGAGGTCTAAAAAATACTGGATGAAATAAGACAACTTTTATTTGTTAGGTGCATGGAAAGATGATTTATAAGTAGGTAGGTTTTAAGTAGCCTTTTAAGCAAACAGCAACCATCATTATCTTGCCCTTATCCCAATCTATTTGGGGTCGGCGCAGCATGTATTCTTCTTCCATACTTCTCTATTACTTGTCATCTCATGAGACATCTCCTTTCTTGCCATATCATCCTTCACACAGTCCATCAATCGTTTCTTTGGTCTTTAAACAAATAGCAACATCAAGACAATATTGTTTTAACCGTACACCTTACTTTACCCAAAGAAGCCAGAACACACACTTTTCACACTTGAATGAACCTTCTGCATGTATGATACTCTGTGTAAATAACATTACACAGAACTAGAAACCAGAATTATTCAGCAAACTATTGCTAGACAATATAGCAATATTGCATCCTCATTGTAAGTGTAAGAGAGAGATATCAATATGGATATATATGGATAATGGATATATCTTTATGGCAAAATAGTTCAATTTGTGCGAACGATGATAGAAGTACTATTAAGTTTGTATTTTTTATATGTATTGTGTTTGCTCTTGACTCTAGTCTAGGTCAGAGATGACAGAGACAAAGTCGAGCATTGAGTATTCTCGATGGTACTTACACTTCCCCAGGTATTTCAATACCTTTCAAGATAAAGGGTTTCATAATAAAGTTTTATAATTTATAATTTGATGGCTTGTAATCAGTTCTTGAGAATATTTTATGAGGCACCTTTGCGTGTGAATCGTAAATATGTTATTACAGTAATTTCAAATTTTCATGATCGTATAATAAAACCAACCTCTTACTTTGATAGTTAAAATTCTTGTTTTATTAAACAAATACTTAGTTTTATACCCGTTACAACTCAACTGCCTGCAATTAGTTGGTATGTAACTTGAACTTTATAGGGCACTACACAACTAAGAAATTCTTTTCCCAAATTAGCTGGGGTTGTACTAGAACAACTTCTAGTCGAACATTAATCGTTAGTCGAGTGGTCGCAGGCACGGCTGCTGAGTATGAAGTCTTGGGTTCGATTCCCGAGTCGGGTAAAGGGTTATTGGGTTTTTCTATTACAAATAACACAGTAACCGCCATGGAGTCTGCATTTGTGCCCGATTGATGGCAATAAGCCTACCCCCTATTACATGGGACTTAAATCGTTTAAAACTTAAAATTTTGTGTAGGAAAATCTTGTCAGAACTAGATGGAGGGACGCGGGCTCGCGAGAAGAAAGAGAAAGAGTGGACGGAGGCCTGGGCCCAGCAGTGCTAGGATAAAAAGGAGACTCGTCTTCTTTAATATCGGCATCATATCATACCGCCATTCATAGAGGTTGTTTTGTGCGATTTGAGCTTTATGCTCTTATCCTCACCCCTGTAAGCTCCAAACAAGTAGGCAGAAGTATGGTGAAGGTACATTTAATTACTCAGTTATAATTAATCTAGTCAATCTACGATTAAAATATTATTGTAACTAGAAAAGCTAATGAAATACACCATAAATTGCCTCAACAGCTAATTTATTTAATCACTTCTGGGGAGCAGTGATTACATAAATTACACGTCATTATGTACACGTCAATGTTCCCAACAATGCACCTCCCACATAAGAACTGCAATATACTATAATCTAGTGCGACGGACGTAGACGAAGCTCGGTCATTAAGCCAGCTCGCTTGCCTGACAAACTGTTTGTTTTAACGCTAAGATATACGAGAAGGAACATCTTTTACGAAGGGAAAGTGGGTTTAAGTGTTGTAAAGAAGAGAATAAATATAAAGTTACTTTACCTCTGTATTTCTCAAGAAGAAGCAGAAGAGTAAAGTATATACTCAAAATTTCCTAGTTACACACGGAAGAGACAAATAAACGGTTACCAAGTATTCGGTGCACCATTCTGAAAACTCTCAAATAGTATTTTTTCATCGGTAATTAAAAGGACAGCAGCGGTGGCCCAGTAGTGGCACCCTTGACTTACGAGCAGTAAACCGTGGGTTTGAACCTAGGTAGAAGCATTAGTTTGTGTAATTTATTTCATCACTGCTGCCCCAAAAACGGTCAAGGAAAACATCGTGGGGAGCCGGAATCAACCGGAATGTCCACAATGTGACATCTACCGACCCGCAATGGGTCCACTTTGGTGGATTACAGCCCACTCCTTCCCATAGAGAGGAGGCCTGTCTCAGCAGTGGCAACATTATAGGCTGATGATGATGATGAATTAAAAGAAAATTTGTTCTCTCTATTTACAAAACTGCAATACTTACACGGAAAAAATGTATAGAGCGGCAGATTTTTTTAAAATGACCGATGAGGAATTCCGACGGATTCAGAATGGTGTAGCGAACGTATGTGCCACCCATTTATGCGCCGGTGTTTCTTTCTCCGTGTAATATTAATGGAGGATTTGCCTATTAGCACCTTAACACGGTACTAGCTTATTTTATTAAAGAAAAACTCAGTTAAAGAGTCAACACCTTACAGAATTATGGGGCCTATGATCTGTTAAGTAGTTATACTTGGAATCAAAAACAGAATCATGACCCTATGATCTTTAATGTAGTTTTGTTGGAGGAGCTCGTGACTAAATAATAACAGACGCGCGGGTCGATATTTAAGGTTAAGCGGTACTTGCCGAGGTTGGTCCGTTGATGGATGACCATAATTACATACTGAGTTAAGCGTTACGTTAAGCCGTTAGTCCTGGCTGTCATTAATTTGTATGTCTTGACAGTTATTACGAGTAGTCAGAAGCCGAAAGTCTGACATCTAGTCTTACCAAGGGGGGGGGGGGGGGGCTGGGTATATATTTTTTTTTTGGCAGGAGTTGAAATCCGGTCGGACTTACACCCAGGCTGACTCATAACGAGCCAGTCTGGATAGTGTCAGGCTCCAACTGACTAAAACCACCTCCTGCCCAGCTAGTCTCCCGCTGACATAGTCAGAGACCTTTTTAATACCTTGGTCATTACTATTACTGTTTTGTTTAAATTTTCTTAGATTTATTAAAGTTTAACTGTATAATTTAATCTGATTCTAAATGTTTTCTTTCTAAATCTAACTGTTTAAGAATTTAAATAAATTAAATGAATGTTCTAAGTTTTACAATGCTTATTTCTAAATATCCTTTCTTGATGAGAAATGTTCATATTTGTAAAAAGCATAACTTCTAAGCTGATTTGTTACGTTTAATTACTTTTGAGGCTATGGTTAAGCAATATTCTATTAAAAAGTTTCTAGTTTTGGTTTCTGACATTAAAATTTTTATGTTGTCCATACTAATAGTCGTCTCCAATCTCCGTTCGTCTTCGTATCGTTCCCTTTCAAATACTGGGCATTCTGTTAGGATATGTGCGATCGACTCCACTTGATCCGGCTCGCAGATGCAAGCTGGGTTCTCCTTACACTTGAAGCGGTGCAAGTATTCGGAGAACCCACGGGGCTTGGTATTACCCAGTTACTGGGTTGTGGAGGTCAGATAGGCAGTCGCTTCATGTAAAATACTGGTACTCATCTGCATCTGGTTAGGCTGGAAGCCGACCCCAACATAGACCCCAGCAAAGTCTTGGCAGATGATGAGACTCACTAAAAATATAACACCATGAAAATAAATTTTAATATAATATTTTCCAAAGCGTTTTAGGCTACAAATCACGCGTAACTTAATCGCGCAACTGTTGAATCACTAAATGAAATCGTATAAAACCACTAATACCGGATTTTGTGGATTTGCGGTTTTAATGCCCTGCCTGAAATGGAAAGTGAAATAAAACTGAGGGATTATGATGTTAATTTATTCAAGTGCAAGTTGCGCCTTTACACCGCGGTGATCCGCCCCATTATGACGTACGCTTGCGTCGTGTACGCTCACACCAAGCCTAAGTACATCCATAGGATGCAAACCTTGCAGAACCGGTTCTTACGTAGAGTCACGGGAGCCCCTTTTTATGTCCGTAATGACCGTCTACACGTAGACCTTAGAATGCCCACCGTCCTTCAGTTTATGAAACGTCTTTCGAAGCGTTTCTTCGATAACGCCATTAAACACCGTAATCCCCTGATCGCAGCGGCCACCCGTTACGAACCCTCGCGCATTAGTACAGTACGCCGTCCTCGGCATACCCTCGTCACTCCCGATGATGCTATCACCCTCCTCCAGGAGAGTAGCAAAGAGACTAGCACTCTTAAAAAGTTCAGACACAAACCGCCCTCTTTCCGACCTCGCCGTCGAGGTCCGTCGCGACGTCCCGGTCCATGCCCTCCCCGACCCTCGCTCGAGCCAGCCCGCGATGCTGTGCCAGTAGTTCTAAATCAGCCCCTAAATAATGATATCATTCAGATCCAGCCTGTCCCCATGCAGTCCTCCCCCAGCGACGCCCTGAGCCGAGGCTCGTACCCCACAGGGGGTGCCCTCAGCGTATAGTCGCTTAGTTTGTAAGTTTTTATGCCCTGGCTGGAGGCCTTACTCTTAAGGCACCCACAGGATAGTCCGGTTAAGCAGACGACAACCTCCTAGGTTGAACTGCGAGATGCCATTCCAAAAAAAAAAAATGTTAATTTATATGAGTATCGAAATCTGCCAACAATGTTGTAGAACTTCGAATTAATTGCATAGTGAACTAGATTATTGGGTTGCATGAGGCTTATATTTGCAACTGCAAACAACACAACAAAGTACAACGGTTGTAAATTAACTAATCTACAACCGTTGTACCTACGTATTTGGTTCAAATAAACATTATTTATTTGATTTAGTTAAGATCAATTGATAGTCATATCGGTTTAGCAGTTAGCCTGCAACTTCAACTTACTGACTCTTTGAATGTCCAAAAGTGCATAATAAATGGTTTAATTTGTATTGAACATTTTGTTTGAGTCCTTTAAAATAACAAATAAGTAAGACCGTATCATAATTATTATCAGGCTATACCATAGATTTGTAGCACAATTTATTGACATGCACAAAAGTAGTGTAGCAGTTGCTACGTCGTAGCATGACGTCATGGCTACGCCAGCTACGGTGTCGTATCAAGTTATCGTACTCTTAAAACTAGTGTGCTATGGACTAAATCATAGGGGCTGTTAATAAGAATGCCACTCTGTATTCTACGAGCCAACTTTATATTGTATCATACTCCATAAAACCGTGAAAATTCTAATAAAATGTTGTTTTTGTATTCACCGTAGACACTACGCCTAAAGACGTAACAAAAATAAAAACAGTTTTCTCTACTCTCTAATAAGTATTCTGGATGTTGTCTGTTTTATTCAATAAAACGATCGAACGACTTTGAGTAAATTCACTTGAACATTATTTATTTATTCAGATACATTTATTTTTATTCCTATGCTACTTCGATTTGTGTACGAAGTTAATTTAACATTATTGCATATATTAAATTGACTTAATTGGCTCTGTATAGTGCCGGACGTAAAGAATAGCACCATCCCATATCTTCCCGTGGGTGTCGTAAGAGGCGACTAAGGGATTTGCCAGAGAATGGGCAGCAGCGTTCTCTGTGCATATTTTTTCAACAACCGTACTGCGATCGCCAACCCGTCTGCCAAGCGTGGCGATTATGGCAAAACCCCCCAAAATGTCAATGTGGCGACACTTGGGGGAGGCCTATGTCCAGCAGTGGACGTCTTTTGGGCTGAAATGATGATGATGATGAAATTTACTTACTCTGACAGATCTTGACTGTGGAAAATTTCAACGGAATGTCATTTGAAAACGTCGAGCAAAGTGTTATTGGGGTTTTCCTTCAGGCATCTTTCAATAACAGCCACTGAGTCTAGATTTGTGCTCGGTTGATGGCAATGGATCCGCCCCCTATTACATGGGACTTAAACAAAACTGACGAAATGTGGGTATAGGAATGACGACGGAGCTATTAGGTACAACTCTGCCCAACCCTTCAGGGATAACAGATGTCATGTTATGTTATGAATGTTATGTTATTTGAAAATAACGAGATCAGACAAAGAGAAAATACTTTTATTTATTACGAAGTCGCAAATCTACTGTTGTCTACATGGTAATCATTTCTTAGAAATATCTACGTAACTTGTCCCTTTCAAGACAATATTATATAGTGAAAAAGAATAATTCTACGAAAACCTTGTTGGACTTCTTAAGGCCTCTTAAGTATGAAGTATAGGTACGTACATGTCTGCTGTAAATGTACTGTAGTTATTAACTTGTAATAATAAGCCCACATTATCGTAAAGAAAAGAACATGTTCACCTAGATATAGATTTGAATTCCAGACCTTTAAATATATAATCTAGGTACCTACCCATTATTCAGCAAGTTAATAATTATTTGTATTTGCACTCTCTTTCGATGTTTTTTGTACCTACCAATGAAAAAGGGTAACCTATTCCCAACATAACCTGTAATAAATTCCACAATGAACTGTTGTCACTCAACAACAAAACAATAATTTAGGCAGATAATGTCGTCGCTGTATAAAATATAAGAAGACATAATATACACAAGACATACATAATTTTGCAAGCACGACCTACCGACTATATTGGGACAAAATATCAGTCACAGAAAATATTGCCATAAGATAAATATACGCGGCTCGAAGAAAGGGTGGGTTTTATTAGGTGCATTATTCGAATTCAGTGATGAGTGTAGTTCACATGTCGCCTTTATTTACGAATAATCCTCCATTTACGAATAAAATCTCTCTATTTTTGTGTAGCTTTGTTACTTAGCTTTCTATTATATTTCTATTGAACATTGTGGTTCAGTTTTGTTCAGTGAACTTAGGTTTAAAAGCTTTATGATTTATGAAATAAGATTTGATATCTATTTTTGTGGTTTCTTGTCCTTGTTAGTAATTTTCAAAGTTAAGCTCAGCTTAGGTTGCTTAGAATATTTTTTGTGAAACTGGACTTTAATCTTTTGAAATGAGCTGAACAAAAAAATATAACATTAAGCCAATCCCAAAAAGATGCAGAGGTCAACCTATTAATACATCCACTTTTGCCTAGTTAGGTATGTTTAAGTCACATGTAAGACATAAGACGGAGCCCCTTATAACATCAACCGGGCTCAAATTTCAACACTGACAAATTTCTGGCGAGAAATCCCAATAACACTTTATCCGACCCGTGAATCGAACCCAACAAGACATCATACCCAGGAGCACTTTGCAACTACAAGACCAAAAAGACAGTGGATTTTTGTTTATCTCTAAAGTCTGTTTTGAATTCTAGTCAAACATAACTAATTGAATAAAATAGCGCATTTTCACAGTTACATATGCTGCAATGCTCATTTTACGTTTTCCGTATATAATTTATCTCAGCTTCTTCAGTTTATCCATCTTGCTTGAAGACGTAGCAGTCTCTTTGATTCAATAAGGGTACTCTGCTCAATTTAGACTCGACAATCTGAAAAATATAATGCAAGTTGTCTATGGATAAACATTTTATTTTCGTTATTTTTACGTTGGTAACTTTAATGTTGGCATTAGGCTGAGGCCTCATTAGTGCGCTGCGGTGCGTTGCGTCGTCGCTGCGTCGTTTTTTATACAACGTGTAACGTTAAATGCGCAAAACCTGAGATACCCCAAATGATTTTTAATTCAATTGACCTAATTCTGAGAGAAATAAAAAACATAAAGAGTTTATGTGCTGTTTTAGTTTTACTGGGAATTCTGATCATTTCTTTCTTTCTTTCTTTTTTTCCCGTGTATGAGCAAATTCAAATTGGACGACAAACATTTGAGTTTCTTTACCTATTTTGGCGGGTTTGCGTACGTTATGGCTTAACCTATGAACAAATAGACAGGGGCAACATTTTTATTGACGATTTTTTGAAAATTGTGACCTATGTTAAAAAGTGGTTCAATTGGTTCTGCTCGTTATTCTGATCAAACTATTTTCAGGTTTTGCGAATTTAACGTACATAGTATATATTTTTTGTGACATTCCACATAGTGCGTCACGTCGACGCACGCGACGTTTCAACGGATCGACACACGAGAGAAAAAGCGGGGGGAGGGTGATGCGCTGCACTGTCAGAGCTCCAGTGCGATGACGGCTAGTGTTCCACTGCTAGAGGGGCAAACTAGTGCACTTCGACGTCGTGTTTCGCCTTCTTGCGCGTTCGTCGTCGCAACGGAGGTGTGGCATACAATTCGCAACGCACTAATCAGACCTCAGCCTTACGCCATTTTATGCTGTCTGCTGTTTTCTTAACTTTTGCCAAGCAAATACTCATTCCTAGAGTGTCCGTTGTCACTAGCAGTAACGCCTGAGTTCACCAACACTCATCATCATTTCAGCCGAAAGACGTCCACTGCTGGACATAGGCCTCCCCCAAGTGTCGCCACATTGTTCGGTCCCGTGCGACTCGCATCCAGCGGATCCCCGAAACCTTCACTAGGTCATCGGTCCACCTAGTGCGAGGCCTTCCAACGCATCGTCTCCCGGTTCGCGGTCGCTATTCCAGAACATTTCGGCCCCATCGGCCATCTGTTCTGCGAGCAATGTGCCCTGCCCACTGCCACTTAAGTTTGGCAATTCTTCGGGCTACGTCGGTAACCTTGGTTCTCTTGCGGATGTCCTCATTTCTGATTTGATCACGCAAGGAAACTCCGAGCATAGCTCTCTCCATTGCCCTTTGGGTGACTTTGAGCCTTCTGATGAGGCCCATTGTGAGCAGCCACGTTTCGGTCCCGTATGTAATCACTGGCAACACACACTGGTCATAAACTTTCGTCTTGAGACACTGGGGTAAGTTGGACGAGAAGATACCACGCAGCTTTCCGAACGCTGCCCAGGCGAGTCGGATTCGACGATTGACCTCTTTCTCGAAGTTAGACCTACCCAACTGGACCGTTTGTCCCAGGTAGACATAATCGTCTACAACTTCGATAGTACAGACTCCGATCTTGATAGGAGTGGGTGCTACATGGGCATTCAACATGACCTTGGTTTTGTCCATGTTCATTTTAAGACCCACTCTTTCGGAAGCTCTACTGAGGTCATCGAGCATTGTACTGAGGTCCTCCATGGTTCAGCCATGACCACTATATCGTCGGCAAATCGAAGGTGAGAGATGTACTCGCCATTGATGTTGATGCCTAGCCCTCTCCAGTCCAGAACCTTGAAGATATCTTCCAGTGCAGCGGTGAACAGTTTCGGAGATATGACGTCTCCCTGTCTCACACCTCGCTGCAGAAGGATAGGTTCCGAGGTCTGGTCCTGAAGTCGGACTGACATTGTGGCGTTTTTGTACAAACACTTCAACACCTCGATGTACCGATAATCAATTTGGCACCGTTGGAGAGATTGCAGTACAGCCCAAGTCTCGATCGAATCGAAGGTTTTCTCGTAGTCCACAAACGCTAAGCAGAGAGGCAGGTTGTAATCTTCGGCCTTCTGTATAACCTGTCGCAGCGTATGTATGTGGTCTACGGTGCTAAAACCTTTTCGGAATCCGGCTTGTTCAGGAGGCTGAAAATCGTCAAACCTGCGCGCGAGACGATTCGTGATGACTCTTGAAAATAACTTGTAGATATGGCTCAGAAGTGAGATGGGCCTATAGTTCTTCAACCGGGCGTTGTCGCCTTTTTTGAAGAAGAGTACCACCACACCCCTGCACCACGCCTGTGGCGTTTTCCCCTCGAGTATGACGGAATCAAACAGCTTCTGAAGGGCCTTAAGTACCAGTTTTCCACCCGCCTTCAGAAGTTCGGCCGTAATTCCATCATCACCCGGTGCTTTGTTGTTTTTAAGCTGTTTCAGAGCCATCCTAATCTCGTACAGGCGTAAATCCTTGAAGAGCGACCTCCGCCGCTTTAATACCGAGCGTATTAAAGACGCCATTGAGCGGAATAAAGGCTCAAAGGTATTTGCAAGAGATCTGGCTATTGGGCAGAGCCAGCTCACGAAACTGAAGACCGACGATGGCAGAATCGTATCCGCGAAACCGGAGCTACTGAGGGAGATCGAGAGTTTTTATGGGCAGTTGTACACGTCAACCAGGAAACCCGTTGTAAATCTAGCGAATGACCCAAGAGCTAGACTGACCCGACACTACACCGAAGACATCCCGGACATCACCAACACTAAGCGACACCAAAATTAATGATGCCTAAATTAGAACGCTGTCTCTGATTTACAATGCTCGGTTCAGCGCTAAAAGTTGAAACAACGATAGTTTTTAATTCATTAAAGCATTCATTTAAATCCTATCAATTATCAGCATTTTCGTATTTATTTTCATTAAAGTGTTACCACCTCACAATAATACAGCCGTCCATATTATTGCACATGGCAACATTGCAAGTATGGCAGTATAATTTGCAGTTTCATGATGATTGATGTCGTTCATAATGCGTCGTCTGAACATTTTTCGTAGTAAACGATGATTTACGATGTTCCCTTAATTGCAGTTTAATCAACCAATTTTATAATATCGGCTGGCGAATTGGTAATTATTGGGTGATGATTTTGTGTTTAAGTATTGGTAATTATTGGGTGATGATTTTGTGTTGTGTTTGTGTTTGCAAGGTAGCTAAAGCCTTATTTATTAGCAAAAAGATTAAGTCTGCCGATAACAAAATAAAGACGGTTTGGAAAATTATCAATAGTGAAACCAATAGAAATAAAAAATATAATAATGATATCAGACTAGAGACTTCACATGGTCTTCTAAGTTCTAAAAACGAAGTAGCTCAAGAATTTGTAGATTTTTTTACCAATATCCCGCTTAAAACTACCGAAACATTAAATTCCTCACCCTTGCTTTCCATTCACTTATTAAAAGAGAACGTTTCAGCCTGTCCGATTGAGTTTCAATTTAAGCATATAAACCCCATAACAATCATTAAAGCTTTTAAGGAAATCAAAATCAAATTAACCGAAGATCTATGGGGAATGTCTGTTAAAGTTTGTCAAGCCATTATCGACACTATAGCACCGTACTTAGCCTTAATTTTCAATTTGTGTGTGGACCAGGGAGTCTTCCCAGACCTTATGAAATACAGCAAGTTAATACCACTTTTCAAATCTGGGGACAGTAAAGAGACCAATAACTATAGACCCGTTTCCGTGTTGCCGGTTTTCAGCAAGGTGTTTGAAAAGGTAATGCTTAATCAAATGCTCACCCACTTTAACACCAATAAAATCTTACATGACAAACAGTATGGTTTCACCAAAGGACGTTGTTCGACTGACGCCGGTGTCACTTTATTAAAACATATATATACTGCGTGGGAAGAGGCACATGATGCCATAGGAATCTTCTGTGACCTCTCGAAGGCATTTGATTGCGTAAATCACGAAACCCTGCTCTTGAAACTTGAGCATTACGGTTTAGGTAAACTTGCGCTCAGTTTAGTAAAATCGTATTTGAATGATAGACAGCAGCAAGTAAAAGTAAATGGTGTAAATTCAATGGGTTTAAAAGTAAAAATGGGTGTACCACAAGGTTCAATATTGGGTCCTTTCCTCTTTTTAGTATATATTAATGACCTACCCCATTTGTTTAAAAACCAACCACAAATGGTGTTGTTTGCTGACGACACTTCTTTAATATTTAGAATAAACAGACGTGCCACAAACCTCAACGACGTAAATAACGCTCTAATGCAGGTCCATAACTGGTTTACCGCTAATAATTTAGTATTAAATGGGAAAAAAACTAAGTGCATAAGATTTACTCTACCAAATGTCAAATGTAGTGATTGTGACATAGTATTAAATCAAGAGAAACTTGAATTTGTCGATGAAACTGTTTTCTTGGGGATCACGCTCGACTCAAGGCTACAATGGGGTTCTCATTTAACATCTCTTGCAGGACGGCTGAGTTCAGCAGCATATGCTGTCAGAAAAATCCGTCAATTTACTGATGTAGATACCGCGAGGCTAGTGTATTTTAGTTATTTTCATAGCATTATGTCATACGGTATTTTACTATGGGGACGGGCTGCAGACATCGAGTCTATATTTATTCTGCAGAAAAGAGCTATCAGAGCCATATTTAATCTACGTAGGCGCGATTCTCTAAGAGAACTGTTTAAGGAAATTAACATCATGACGGTACCTTGTCAATACATCTATGAAAATATCATGTACGTTAGGAAAAATCTGCATTTATTTAGTAAAAGAAGTGACCGGCACCACTATAATACTAGAAACAGGGACCAACTGGTTCAGCCAGGTTTCAGGCTAGCTAAAGTAGACTCATCTTTCATGGGGTACTGTTTAAAATGTTACAATAAAATACCTCCCCCCATTCTACAACTGAATGAAACGAAATTTAAATCTTGCATAAAGCGCACACTATGTAGGCAAGCATATTATAAGTTGGGGGATTACATTGATGATAAAAATGCTTGGCTCAATGCTGGTCCTGCTCCACAACCATAGGGGCTATCAAATTACCATGTGAAGTTACTGTGGAAGCTGCAGAAGATTGTATAAATATCTTTGCTTTGTATAGATTCAATCTCTTAGTATTATATAATTGCATAGCACATGTGTGAAAACTATGTACTGTAAAGCCACCATTTACTGAGTACCTACATCTTACACTGACGCGAATTTACCCTGGCGGTTGAGTAAATGTCATGCTCACTTAAATGTCACGCTGATGGCGGCGGGTGTGTCGGGTCATTTAGTTCCCTTCAATATGGTTGAGTTGAATGATGGCTGATACATGCGTCATGTTCGTGAACGGGCGCTGTCAGTTGTGCCTGGTCATCTCTTAGCTGCCACGGTTTATTTTAATTATTTTATTTTTAACTTTTTTTCGAATTATTGATTTCGTCTTTTACTCTGGACGCTCTTAACTTGCCCGTATTTCTACATCGTTCTCACATACTAGTAATTCTCAACACAATTGATGTAACCAAGATTTTGTAACATATTTTGACTTAAAAGAGTGTCCATGGAGTTTCTTGCCCATTCTTCTCCATAGAGATCTACGCTTTGGAATGGGCAACTACAGTACTTTCACAAGTTATTATGTCTTGTGACTGGGACTGTAGCTTCGCTTTCTTCTTTTTTGTTCTTTGACTTTCAAAAGTGCCTGTAATGGTCTAATTGAAATAAATGCTTTGAGTTTGAGTTTGAGTTTTGATGCAATCACCAATCGTCTCCTATTCACAAATGAGGCTCGAAATAGTTATCAAAAGCAAACCGTGTGAATCCTTAAACATCTTCGTTGTTTTCAAACAATAACTTAACATTCATAACATAACGTGACATCTGTTACCCCCAAAGGGTTGGGCAGAGTTATACCTAATAGTACACCCCCATTTCGTCAGTTATGTTTTAATCCCATGTAATAGGGGACAAACCTATTGCCATCCACCGGGCACAAATCCAGACTCCGTGGCTTCTACTGAGAAGATTCCTGATGGAAAAACCCGATAACCCTTCACAAAAATAACGTTTGCATAAGTCTTGTTTTTTATATCGTGATTATATTTTTCTCAACTACTTTGAGAAGGTAGCCTACCTACAATAAGCAACTAATAACAAAAAGTACTACACCGCCATCTATGGTAAAACTGAAGAACTAATATGGTCTGAATCTCGCAAGCAAAGTTTACATCGACTTAAGATTATATAGAGAAACCCAACAACAACTGTCGAACAGTTGCCCAACAGACACAACACCTGTCTGGCCGGAGGGTCCTCCCTTTTCACTGGAGTATTGATAAACTGTACACCCTGTTCCTCATACCTCTAAAAGGTCGTCTTCTAGACTAATCAAGACCAGGATCACGAGAATAATTTGCTTACTTCAGTAAGCATGAGGACCTCATTTCGGTAAACAGCAATGGTTGATCACTCCATTCACGGATTCAGCGTTGCTTAAACTTGTAGACCGTGTGGCAGTTATTATTGAGTCACGACTTCTTTCTATACTAATCAACCTCTGCAGTTAGCTGTGATACAGGCATCGTGTGAATATCAAAAGTTCACTAAACACTCTTCGCTGATATTGTTCGGTGTTCAGTACACTGCTCCGATTTGATACATTATAGTAATTCTCTTGAAATTTCAGCTACATTGTGAAGGTTTAATGTAACATGAAGCCATGTACAATGAGTTATGTCGTATCAGTGTTCAAAGTGACTTAATGTAGCCTGTCGAGTGTGAGAAATTGATCTTAAACGCGAACTTTGGTGATTGTGTCAATGAACTTGTGACCTTCTTTAAATTAGCTGAAGAGACGATGCTTTTTTATTTATGGATTCCATGTCAGTAGCTTAGAATGGATTGACTGACTAGTGTGATTATTTGTAACTCGTTGTCTCGTTTGGTCCAGTGGTTACAAGTGTTGCTGTTGGGCGTTGGGGCTTGGAACGGATTCCCAGGTCTAGCAGAGTGTTATTAGATTTATGTTTCAGGAATATCTCAGTCTGTAGTAGGTCCGGGCTTTAACCCTGTGTGACCCTTTGAGGATTACAGGCATAATGGTATTTTGTTGGTTAATTATATTCGAATTTAGGACACAGTAAAAACTGATTCTTATAAGTACCTACTACTCAATAAGTAATATACAGAAATAGTTCAGATCTTTCAAGAAAACGAAATATCCATTCACCACGTACGAAATAAAACCTCAGATATTCAAACGTAATGACACCAATTTCCACACACAAAGGGAATTTTCCTCTTCCGACACGGAAACAGCCATTCATAAACAAAAATAGCTTTCAAAAGACATAAAAAATACTACAATTTGCATCACACAAACAAAAAGGCTCTCTCAACCCTAGGAGGGCCGATGAATCAGTAAAAATTTGCCGAAAAATACTTATACCCTTACATTAGCTTCAAAAATTGTTGCTACTATAAAAAAACGACCGCCATAACGTGTGGGGGTGGAATTATTATAAATCTTCATGATATTACCATAGACCAAGTTAGGGAACTTTGCTCTCTGCCGAAATTCGCTTGGTAAGTGGGCTGTAAGTCATCCAGCCCTATATGGTAGCTGTAGGCCAGTACTTCTTGTTTACGATTCCGTATCGCACGTTAATATTGCCAATGTTTTTAGGAGTTCCGAGCTACTTACAAAGTTTGGGAGTATCCGCAGGGTTATGTAAAATGTTGTAGGCACATACGCTAATGGTGATGCTAAATTAGGTATTTTTTTTGTAACCACGTGTTTTTATAGATAGAAATATATCTATCTATATCTATACTAATTATAAAGCTGATAATAATAAAGCTGAAGAGTTTGTTTGTTTGCTTGAACTTGCTTATCTTAGGAACTGCTGATCCGATTTGAAAAATTCTTTCAGTGTTAGATAGCCCATTTAATAAGCAAGGCTATAGGCCATATATCATCACGCTACAACCAATAGGAGTGGAGCAGCAATGCAACATGTTGTGAAAACGGGGAAAATGTGACGCAGACGAAGTTGCGCGGGACAACTAGTCTAGAATAAGGCCTTGGATTTTATTCCCAGAAGTGGCAAAGTGCTACAGAATTTTTCTACATGTAAGTATTTTCGGAGTACCACCCTGGTGACTGGATTTGTGCCCGGTTGTTTAGTATTATTAGGCCACTTTTACACGGTCCCAAACATTACCAGCGAAATGTGATAAACCTCTGCGTAACCCTACGGAAAATAAAGACGTGATTTTGTGTATGCACAAAATCTCGATCATTTTTGTTGTGTACGCTTAAACAAAACAGTAATACGGTGAGTTTGAGTTCACTAGTAGGGGTCGTGAAACGTTCGTCGCCAACTATTTTTGTGGGGTTACAACTGAGTTATAACGCGAATGTCCCCGTTGAAAGGTAACGACGAGGTAAAAGTATGTTATTTCTATATTTATACCGAAATAACCCTTATTACGTTGTTTATACCCGAAACGGTTTCACTTTGCAACGTTTTGGGATTTTATTCTGTTTAAACGGTAAGCTTTATTGGAATGGAAAGACCACTTGCAAATGCAACGGCAGGACTAACAACTTCAAAATTGGTAATCATAATTTTATTCAACTATTGTTAAAATGCGGTAATCTTGCTCTCAACCGTCAGTCAGTGAGTAATAATAAATTACCACATTACACATGACCACATCCAAGGTTGCTCAAACATATGTCTTTTCCAGCACAATACAAGGTGTTGTTTTGCGTCCTCGTCAAAATTCAGGAGGTTATCCCAAAAGACATAAATAATCAATTTAAATTACGGTATGGTTAATTATTAATAAACGCTGCTTTTTTTTGTTTAAATTTGTCAGTATTTCAGAATAACCCCCTTGGCGTGGTTTAGGGAATAAGAAATTAATGAATAAACTTTTGAGATTGTTTGTATGTGTGAAAGCACGATTATAGGGCGAGTATCAGACAGCCCGCGTTTAAAACACGGGTGGTTCACACTTACCGATTTCAGTAAAAAAGAAAAAAGAAATTACCTACTCATTTTTTATTATTGGTTCGGGTCGAGAATAGTTACCTCCTTGAATTTGACAAGAATGCAAAACGACAGCCTGTATAAATAAACGTTTATTAAAAGAAGAAAAGGCTTTCAAAAGGAAAGAACAAGATATCTTTAACTCAATTATTTCATCATTCAGTATCTTCTATGCTATTCCAACTTAAGCAATCCTCACACGACACCGCTCATCCGCGCGGTCGGGTGGCGAAATGGATCTGATGGCGCATTGGCTTGTATGAAATCCGTTGATGCCTCACACTCGTACATCGCCCGACCATGAAGACAAGCGGCACTCACCGCTTCTCTGCGCGGCGCACCGCCAATACATTTGCTTCGCCGCCTCCGCCCGACCGCGCGGATGAGCTGTAGTGTGAGTATCGCCTTACAAACGCCTTAAAGCCAACCAGCTTTACACCAGCCATAAATACAGCACTAATCTTTCTAATCACCTAAAACCCTGTCTACTAAACTTCACCACACACTTCACGCCAAGACGTGAGGCAACAAAAAACCTACCCCGTTTCGGAAGCCAATGATTAGCATTGCAAATGCAGGGACAGAGTCCCCCAGAAAGAGCCGGTCCCTGCATGTAAAGTATCTAAGTGATATTTCGGATTTAAATTGCAAAATCGTGTTGGGAATCACTTAAAAAAGGCGCACATATGTTATTTTGTGGAAATAAGTTCGAGTCCAAGTGTTCGGTTTTAAGTATGTTCGTGTTATGGGTTTGGGAGGAAACTAATTGATTTTTTTCTGAAGCTTGGTGGTTCTTTTATTACTGTGGCATGGAAGTGAACGTTTAAGGGCTAAGGGAGTCATCATCATTATCATCCTTCCAGCCGAAAGACGTCCACTGCTGGACATAGACCTCCGCCAAGTTTCGCCACATTGACATAACATTTTTGGAGTTTTGCCATAATCGCCACGCTTGGTAGGCGGGTTGGCGATCGCAGTACGGTTGTCACAAAAGCACAGAGAACGCTGCTGCCCATTCTCTGGCAAATCCCTTAGTCGCCTCTTTAGACACCCACGGGAAGATATGGGATGGTGCTATTCTTTACGTCCGACACCATACAGAGATATAAGGGAGTCGTTACATATAAATTTATTGTGGCCCTGGTACATAAAGGGATGAGAAGGAACATGTATGGGTTTTAGTCAGTACAGGTCTAACGTTGAATGGGTTGTAGTCAGTACACCTCCCTTCGCTCCACCCAGAGCGGGGGGGGGGGTCATTCGTTGAATTCCCATCCATCAAAAAAAAAAGACGGGAGTCGTTACGTGTGTTTTGAAGCGTGGAAACTGCTCTGAGACAGCCAGTCTGTGGAATTCACTGGCTTCGCTGTTTTTTCGATCATTGTAATCTAGAGATCTCTTCAAAAGTTTCAGTGAATCGGTTACTTCTAGGCCGGGCTAGGCTGCTCTCTAGGCCGCGTTATTGCTTAACGAGACTTGTGGCCTATTTAGCATTAAAAAATAGCTTAACGGATGTTGACATTGATGCTCATAATTTGGTTGTGAAATGATGACATATCGTTCTTTCTACTTATTTCTGAAGCACCTATATTTTTATTGGTTTTCAACTATATTTACTTTTCGGGATCTGTCAAACTGATATGAGAGAATTGCTGACGCAACTACGGATAGGGAGCCCAGATGGCTCTCAAGTCCGGTGTCCGCACTCTGGTCCGTCCGGTTTTTGAGGGATCTACTCTTGTTTGGTGAAGTGCTAGCAAGGGCAGTATCAAAAACCGATAGGTAATAAACACACTTGCATTGACAACTAACATCGAATGAAAAAATAACAGTTAAATCTTTTACTTAACGTAATAATGCTAAACAGCTCCCATCGTATAACTTCAAGAAAATAAAGCCAGATAACAAAGAGTATGAAATGAAAAATATTTTGTATATCAAGTTATATCAAAACCGTGTAAGCATAAAGAGATAAATTTGCGAACATTTCTCCTGGATTATAGAAAAATACAAGCCATTATTTTGTAGTACCAGCTTTTCTGCAGTTTCCTAGCTCGAAAAGAAACAGACTTGCATGAGATAAATTCTCTAGGAATTTTCTTATAAATTCCAAATAAACCTGAGAGTCCATTTTACACTTTACACAGTCTACGTAAGGTTCAATTTGAGAAATGACCTAAATTGATGGAAGCGAACATTTGTCAGTGTGAAGGTAATCTGTTTGTCTGTCAGTGCGTCAACACATAGCTCGCTTGACGCAAAGTCGGTGATTCTTCTTTGTGATACTGATTGACAGATTGATAAGCGAAATTCTACTTTGACTCGAAAGGCTTACGGTTAGGAATCGCTTGATTGATGTACACAGAAACGACGGACGACAAATTAGAAGTTTGAACAGAGATAAGTGGGTGGGTCTTATTTTAATACGTATTTAAATAAGACTTGTAATAATGGTAATGGCAGCGGGTCTATTACTGAAGGCATTGATGTTAAGTGACATCTATTCGGTTGAAAATTAAGTCGTAATTCGAATGACACGAAGAAAAATCTTTTATTTAAAATGGGAAATAAGGATAAGGCTGAAAAAGATGAGTAAATCAGGGGACGTATTCACTCGGCAGTGGGTGAATGTGGACAGATAGAACAAAATAAGGAACCGTATCTTTTTAATTAATGTTTTAAATAAAGTTTCAAGGAAAAATGCCTTTGGAAGTTGTTTCAAAAGGTTGCTCTTTGAACTTTGTTTTAACATGCCCTTTTAAAATTATATCTTGCATGCATGGAAAATAACAATGTGATTTTGTAAATAAAATTGCAGAGTGTGCTTTCGTGAAATATTTGAGGATGAAAAACTTTTATGATTTATTTTCAGTTGGTTTTTGTATACGGTGGATTAAAAAGAGTTTCCTGGATCTGAGGGTTATAAAATAAAACCAACCCAACAATTCGAATATTTACAATAGATTGTTTCATTCAAAGGAATAGGCGCCTTCAATTACAACGAAAAATTTTTAGAAAATGCGGAAACGAAATCGTCTGTACCCACCTTTATACCTTCACAAAAATTGCAAGCAAGTCGTGCAAAGACAAAATGCTATTAATCTCATAAGACAGGGTGCACACGCGCGTCAAAAGAATCGCGCGTGACTTTGGCAAATATCTCGTACTCGCATCGCAAAGCGAATGCCGCGGATACAATCGGCGGATTTATCAGATAGGTATGCGAAAACAGACAACTGTAGTTCGGATATTTTATTGTTCTTGGAATACAATGTGTATTATGCTTTATTGATATCGCAGTACCGATATCTGGGACAAAGCTTATGTAAGAATAAATTCTGGAATGTAATAGTCCTGAGGGTAGTCGTTGCGTTTAATGACGAAAGACTTCGTAAATAAAGAAAACAAAGCATCGTGATATTAAATTAATGTTTTATATGCACGGAAAATTACCTAAATATATAAACACTTACACTGAAAAAACAAATAATTAACTCAAAAAATGCGCGAACTCGAAAAACGCGCGAACGCTGCGAAACTCCCGAAAATCTGCGAAACGAAACTGTCGTCCTTAATGCATTACAAGACATTGTATCAGTATTGAACAAGTTTATAGTAAATTATTTTTTTTCCATACAAGTCTTTCATCTTCTTCATCATCATCATCAGCCTATAATGTTCCCGCTGCTGAGACACAGGCCTCCTCTCTATGAGAAGGAGTGGGCTGTAATCCACCATGCGTAGTGCGGGTTGGTAGATATCACATGTCTTCGAATATTTTTAGTTCTATAAGTCTTTAATAATCCTCAAAAAGAACAAATCCTTACCAACCGGATTCCTTTATGTACCCCAAAACTTATCTGCAAACGCTACAAAAAAAAAAAACAAAATTGCATGAGAATATTTGCCCCTCAACCGCGGTACGGCCAGCAAAACAATATCAATTATTAAAACGAACAACGACAACTTCATCGGTGTTATTTCCCGGGAGTTCGGTTCTCCCGCTCCATTTCACTAGAACTAACCGGGACTGGTACCGGGCCGGTTCGTATTGCGGTACAAATTAGACTCATCACTGGTTTTAAATAAGAAATGTTGGATTTGAATATGGATTGTGTTTTGTTTTTAAATATAATTGTGGTAGTTGTATTTGTTTGGGATAAATAAAAACGTGAACAACAAAAAAATGCAGAAAGATTAAAAAAAAACGCTGTTATCCTTTCGAAATTCAATAGTTTGTAGCTAGCTAGTAGAATTTTATTCGAAATGTTGTTAGCAACGTTACTTGCAAAACTCCTGATCTTGCTAGTATCTGTGTAACGGTTACTAGTATAATTCTGTCTCAAAAGCAATAGAACAAAACACAACAAATTGCAGCATACAAATTAATGTAATTTATAGTTTTAATTCAATGCTTCGATTTGCACAATTTTTTAATCTCCTTGTTTACTAATAGAACCAAATTAGCTAGTGTTTTCATCGTCATACCTACAGAAAGACGCACACTTCCTTGTATTTGGCTTCCTCCAGCATGGTCACGTCTATCGGTCCTGCAATTCTGAAGCCTTTTCCAGGTCACTAGTCAATAAATTACTGTTGTATCATAAAACTACCTATCTTATTAAACCAATACTTCCTCACCATCATACTTCGTCTGTTGTCATTTGATAGTGAACATGAACGTATCATTAAACGTGATGGCCTAACCCTTGTACATGGCAGGAATTGGGATAAAAACCATAAACACGGCGGTTATCTATAATAAACGTTCATGGGAGAATCACGGAAGTTGACCCTTCATAAATACTATTTTATGACTGCCATACCGATTTTTTTTTATAACAATGTCGCTAGTAACTTTTGCCTAGTTTATTTTGTATGCATAAGTAAACTCGGATTTATTTAAACAATATACACCTTTAGGTATGTACGTACCCCGTCAGGGATACAAGTGTCATGTTAGTTTAAAAATAAAAAATATTGGGGACATCGTACAGAAATGAATGTTAAAACCAATATGACTAAATTAAGCTACCATATTGGTATTCCAATAGTCTGAAACTCGACACCTTATTTTAATTTCACCAGAAAGAGCAAGCGCTCAATAAAAAAATAATCCTTCCAAAGAAATTCATATCGCGAAAAGTTGCAACGCAATCGTCACGGCCCGCCACAAGCCTTAATAAAAGTGAAGCGGGCTACATATCGATTATCGCAATCGCCGAACCGTACCGATCGTTGCCATCTGCATCGCTTCGATAAATCACTCGCTCATACCGAATCGAATATGCTCGCGAGTCGCGAGTAGCGATAAATGATCGCGTGCTGATGCGCTCGTGTGTCCGCGGACTTAGGAAGATTGATGGAGTTTATTGGTAAATATTTTTATTAAAATATTAGGTTAGATGGTTTGGGGTGGTGACAAATTTTATTAGTGAGGGGTGCATTTGATAGCTTATTGCAAGAAGTACGGAGTGATTCTTCATTTCAAGAAAATAGAAACTTTGTTCTTGATTAAGTTTCTGTTCAGTCAGTCCATTATAATGTTCTCTTACGCACACGTTTATGAAATGTTCTTTATCAATTTATTTATTTGCACGAGTAACATTAATTGTCTTGGTAGAAGTATCACAAAAACAAAACTCTTTTATTAGCTTAATAAAACTACACCAACAAAAACTGAACGCCAAAAGTTCGACCACACAGAAAGGTACGAGCTACAACACCGTTCGGCGAGATAAAGCTAGTCGGACCAGCGATCACGATGACAGCTAAGTGACATAATCACAGCTGTCATCGAGTTAACTCGGTTTGAAATCGGAATACCATTCAAGATAAATCGATTTGTTCGAAACTGTAGCTATGGGACAAAATATCGATTGTTGTAATTGGTTCAATTAATGAGCATAATTACTTATATTTATTTTAAAATATGTTTATTTGGTGCCTTATTATGTGCCAAGCGCGTATCGTTCTTATAATTATGAGGAAAATATATAATCATGTTTGTAACTATTAGTTTATGACCGTGGGTTCGCCCGCGTGGAAGTCGGAAATTATGCCAAGGGAATAACTATCTGTGTGCCAAAATTCATCAATATCTGTTTAGTAGTTTTGCGTAAAAAAGTAAAAAATATCCTTACATAAATCCATCCCCACAAACATTTTCATGGTGTCGTAAATCGTAAGAAGTCAAAGATTTGAATGTTAGATTCGCCCCACTGGTACCGCGAAAAAAGATAACATATAAAACCTAAACATATACACATACAACACACATACATAACATAGAGGAAGCTTACGTATCGCAACCAGTGTAGGTCGGCACCGGCAGTCCCTAACATGCTCTAGTACCGACTACGCAGCTGTACGTGTCCCGTTACATAAGCACCACTCTACGAAGACTGAGGACATTGTAGAGTATGGTGAAGAACAACGGGACCTTGAGGGTGAAAATGCTAAAGGTGCGACATAACACCAATTTCCCACAAAGGCCGAAAGGTTTGCTGTATCGGCGGGCGTTTCCGCGGCCAGCTTCGCGACACAGGCTCGCAGCGTAACACGACGCCATCACTTCGTGTGCAGTCGTTTATAAGCTGTGTTGTATAAAGTATGTATTAGTTTATTTTATTGTTTTTCATACTTAAATATACTTATATTTTATAATAGGTCTTTACCTATGAAATTGCCGTATTGCAGTACAAACTTTTTCAAACAAAAAAAAGTATTGATTGGCTATGAGTTCTAAATTCAAATTAATTTTGTTTTAAAAATATGACATTCTATTTACAAAATCAGTCTTTTGTTTATTGATTAGCGTTGTATTTTCATTACATTTCAACATTTTTCCTCATAATGGATACTTTGAAATTTCGTGTAATTATGGAATATGAGTTCCGTCGTGGCACCAACGCGGCACAAACGACCCGTAACATCAACGACGTTTACGGAGAGAACTGTACAAACGAACGCACAACCCGTTATTAGTTTGCTCGGTTCCGTTCTGGGAATTTTGACTTGAAAAATGAACCTCGTGGTCGTCCGGAAACTTTGGTCAACAATGATGAATTAAAGGTGATTGTTGAAGCTGATGAAACTCAATCTACAGCTGAGCTGGCAGCAGCTTTTGATGTTAGCATTAAAACAATATTGGTCCATTTGCGACAGATTGGCAAGATAAAAAAGCTTGATAGATGGGTGCCCCACGAACTTAACGATCGCCAGCGCAACGTACGCGTCGAGACTTGCCTTGCGCTGCTTAACAGGCACAGAAATGAAGGAATTTTGAACCGAATTGTTACGTGCGACGAAAAATGGATTCTTTTTGACAATCGAAAGCGCTCAGCAAGTTGGTTAGAACCTGGTTCGGTACCAAAGCAATGTGCAAAACGAAAAATGACCCCTAGAAAGGTGATGGTCACAGTTTGGTGGTCTAGTGCTGGTGTGATTCATCATAGCTTTTTACAAAACGGCGAGAGCATTACTGCAGATGTGTACATTGAAGAACTGACCACAATGATGGCGAAACTCGCACGTCTGCAACCAGCTTTGGTCAATCGGTCGTCTCCACTGCTACTTCACGACAACGCGCGGCCCCATACTGCACAACAGACCGTCTCTAAGCTGCATGAGTTGGGTTTGGAAGCTCTCCCTCATCCGCCATACTCACCAGATCTTGCGCCTTCCGACTATTACTTTTTCCAAAATTTGGACTACTTTTTAGCGGGAAAAAAATTCAATTCCCAAGAGGCAGTACAAAACGCCTTTGAAGAGTTTGTTGTCCCCGTCCAGCTGATTTTTTCAAGAAGGGCATCCATAAACTGCCACAACGTTGGCAAAGATGCATTGATTGCAGGGGTGATTACTTTGAATAAAAGAAATAAATAAGTTCGAAAAAAAAAAATACTTTAACTTTTTTCAAACAAAACGGCAATTTCATAGGTAAAGACCTAATATATATTATATTTCATATTGTGTTTTATGGGCCATAGTTCCCAGAAATAAATTATGTTTCTATTTTTTTGACTGTGAAGTTTGCGTATTCTGAATCACTCAAACTACAAAAATTATTTACCGTTCCATGCAGCTGTGCAATTTTGTGCTAGTTCACTCATCTCATTTAATAATAGCAGAAAATTCGATTGCTTAAAATAAAGTGCTCCCAAAACCCGGACATGTGAAATTAAAAACCATTTTATGAGTACGGTGCCGCGATTTGATATTATTAATTGAATGTCAATCACCCTGACGGGTAGAGAGAGTAACACAATAATGGCTTCCTTATACAATATATGCTTTACTCAAACACAGTAACTAACAAAGTTTGTAGTTTGTATTTATTAAGCTATCATCGGTTCCAAACAATGAGTTAATCGTACCCATTCAAATTTAGTGTTTGTTGGTATGTTTCAAATACAGTGTGCGGAAAATTTTATTCCAGCTTTTTTTAATTTTACACGTGGAGAACGTATCTTATCAGAATTGAAATTTTCCGGTTTAATAAAAACAATTTATTCCCGAAGGTCAACAAAGTATCAGAAATCCCCTCAGGTCTGGAAACTAATAAAATATAGAAGGATGAAAATCATAATTTTCCGAAATTCGATTAGTTCTCGAGGCCACGTAGAACAGTAGTTCCAAATAAAATTCTGATAATCCAAAGTCCAATAAAAACAGAAGAGGAACTACAAATCACTTAAGCTTTTCAATTTCACGCATAACTTGGCACCTGTCCCAAAAAGTCCAATGTAAAATTTTATTTCATTTTCGACAACAGATTTCTTAATAACCTCCCGACCCTCGCATTGTACGCCAACTTGCAAATTAAATTAATCCAGGGCCGGATTCAATATCGTCACAGATCGGGCTATCAAAGTCGGGCCATAAACCTCTGAGATCACTGGTCCATTGAATTCGCCGGCCGAAGCAAAAGTTTTCACTTGCCACAAATGTGTTTGTCTTGTTAAACCTAAGTGTATGGCTCTGATTTTAGCGATTTATTATTTGTTGGATAGTGTGATAGTGTTATTTCAGTTCTACTTACTAAGTAATGGTGCTTATTTATTGGCTTAAAAGCTTGAGTTGAGCTTTCACCATTTCTTGAAAGCACTCTCATTTTGAGAATAATAATTATGCAGTCTAATCGTGTGCCCATTCTACGGGCACACGATTAGACTCACCTCATAGTTTTGACTTGCTATTCAATTGATTGAAAAACTTAAAAAAAAATTTAGATTACAATTAAATCTTCACACTGTTTTGTAACGTCAACTTATCTTAGAAACATAAGGCATTTAGTGGCGCACACAAAACTCAAAATTTCAACCTAAATTAGCTTCCCTAAACTCGCGCTATTCTTCAAGCCTAGCACATATTAATACTATATTGCATTGCTGTCACGACATTTTTACGTACATTTTCACTCCTGACATCAAAAACATGGATACACCATATCTTTCCACATCAATATTCATTGTTAAAATGTCATGCAGAAGTTCCTGTCTGTTGTCACCTCACATATACAAGCGAATATTACGTGACTCACAAGTATGTGCGGGGGCTTCCACGTCAACCATTCCTACGGCGTTTTAAGCTTGATTTGCATAAGTGAGTTTGGGAAGTATGGAGCCGTCAGTTGGTAGAGTATTGTGATTTAACGCCGGAGTTCGTGATGTTGTGGAATATGGCTTTTTGACCTATTGAGTTCTTTACGTGGAATATTTTTGGGCTGGTTTTACGTTAAATTGGAGATAGGAAATATCGTGAGGAAACTGGCGTGACCTAGAACCAATTAATCTATATAATTAGATACATCTATTGCTGCATCTGGGCGTTTTTAGGGCTCTGTAGCCGAATGACAAAAAACGGAACCCTTATAGATTCGTCATGTCTGTCTGTCTGTCTGTCTGTCCGTCCGAATGTCACAGCCACTTTATTCCGAAACTATTAACACTTCACAGTTGAAGTGGTAGGTAGATGTATTCTGTAACCTGAACCGCTTTACGATTTTTATACAAAAATAAAAAAAAGATTAAGAGAGTTCTCCCAATACACGGAAATGAAACTAAAAAAAATACATCGAATCTATACGTGCGGGGTGGTTGTATATAAATATTTAAAAATGACATTGTGGTTTCTAAAACTATTTTTAGTCAAAGATTGACTCTTCCAAAGTGGTAAAATGTGTCGCCCCCCCCCCCCCTCTAATTTCTAAGCAAGAGGAGGAAAATTCTGAAAAAAAATAGGTCTAAAGAACGTAAAAAAACTTTCAACGAAAATTAGTTTGAATAAAATTTGATGTTGAGGTTTTGAGATAATTATGGGACTATTCATCAAACTGCAGCAGTAACTTTGTTTTTCACTGACATACTATGAAAAACAAATTTTGTTTTGCTGTTGAATGCAATACAATACAACATATGAATATTGTTTGGTGCTACGGAACCCTGTGTGCGTGTGAGTACGACTCGCACTTGGCCGGTTTTTTTTTGTTAATTTCACATATTTTTATATTTCTCTTGGATTATCTTTAATAAGCGCATACGCTTATAACGAACGGCCTACCGTTCCACATCTCAAATGTATGTAATGCCACCTTACCTTATCGCATTTCCCGGATTTGGCGCACTTCCAAAATATGTAGGCAAACGCGTTTAATATTTTCTTACATCACTAAACATAATAATGCAGGTATTTCGCATAGCTTTTATTTAGTGCCAAAACGAGTACAAGAAAGCTTATATTTTGGTACCGAAACCCGGATCGTAGTTTACCCGTATACGCTCGTTTCATCCCCTCATAATAAGTTTGATATTTCACCTATTTTGCATTCAAGTAAGGCCCGCTGTAAAATGTCCACCAGGCGTGGCACTCAAGGCAATATTACAAGATCGCCACATGAGTTTAGCTAATATTTTTGTGAACAATTTTTTGCATTCATACTTATTTGTTTGTCACGGGACTATAGTGTATATCAAATGCTCTATTTCAACAGATTCAATTCATCCAAACTTTATATATGCATTGGATTAACTTTAAGGGAAGGATAACTATTCAGTATGACGGAGCATAGCTTAATGATAATATATTCATATATGAATAGCTGTCCCGCACGTTTTCCCCGTTTTCGCAACATTTCTCATTCCTGCTCCACTCCACATATACACATATAGATCTAAACCATCCAGGGCGCCACCCAAACGCATACAAAAAAAAACATTCAAATCGGTCGAGCCGTTTAGGAGGAGTTCAGTGACATACACACGTACAGTAGAATTATATATATTAAAGATAACGTTAAAGTTTTATGTAGGCAAATAACAATAGTAAATCACTTCCCACTCGATCGAACTACAAATATGTTTATTGCGTAAAATATTTTGTTAAGTTTCTCATATTCATCATCATCATCTTTTCAACCGATGACGTCCACTGCTGGACATAGGTCTCCCCAAGTGTACATAAGGGGTTTTGCCATAATCGCCACGCTTGGCAAGCGGGTTGGCGATCGCAGTGCGGTTGATAAAAAAGCACAGAGAACGCTGCTGCCCATTCTCTGGCAAATCCCTTAGTCGCAAGTGAACTATGTACCAATGTTCTTTTTGAGAAATAAAATTCTTTAAACTGAAATAGTATTCATTTATTAGTAGTAGTAATAGTGAGGAGCTCGTGGCTAAATAATAACAGCCGCACGGGTCGATCTTTAAGGTTAAGCCGTGCTTGCCGAGGTTGGTCCGTGGATGGGTGACCATAATTAAATACCGAGTTTCCTTCGTGCCTCGGAAAGGACGTCAAGCTATTGGTCCCGGCTGTTATTAGTAGATTTTTGAAAGTCGTTACGAGTAGTCAAAAGCCAAAAGTCTGACATCCAGTCTTACCAGGGGTATCGTATTACCCAGTTACTGGATTGTGGAGGTCAGATAGGCAGTCGCTTCATGTAAAATACTGGTACTTAGCAGCATCCGGCTAGACTGGAAGCCGACCCCAAGATAGTTTGGGAAAAGGCTAGGCAGATCATCAGTATTACTAGGCTCATGATTTCTCACGTCAATGATGTCCCAAAGCACCGTTCTTTTGCCTAATCTTAAATCCTGGACCTAAAACGAACACCTATCAACTTAAGGCGGCCACTTCAAAATAATTCCCCATACGCTAATCTTAACGCGATCGTTCCGTAACATCATATAGGCTAACGAGGGTTCACTTCCAAGTGATTTTCTTGTAAAATTTTGACATCGCACGTTATAGAGATTACCTCGCTGTAATTATAATTGCGTAATCATGTCTTCCGGCAAATTACTTCACTTTGATATTCATACCAGGTGCGTGCGGGGTGTTTTATTGAAATGATGTTGAAGAATTTTCTTTGTTGTACAGGGTATTTTTTTTTGGGGAGTGTTACGTCTTTATCTGAGTTGTTCTGGCAAGTTAAAAGAAGAAAGTTCTTAAGATCATTGCGACTATTTTAGTAAGTGAAACTTAGGTTTCAGGCATTGTATATTTTTTTTTTCAATACTGGATTTTGTCAAAAATACAGAGAGATATCTTCTGTCTGATTGAACACCTAAGTCGAATTAGTGTTTTATTAAAGCCAAAAAATACAAATAAAACTTCTTTACAATGTATAAACAGTCCATCTTTAAAACTTTAACATCTTCTGATATTCTCCAATAACCAATTTAAACTATCAAAACATGAAGGCAAAAAATGTACATGAAAAAAAACGTAACGTGTAACATTTACAAAAATAGCTCGTTTCAAAGTCAAAAGCATTACTTCTATCTAATATTCCGCAATTTAAATATCGCATCGCCTTAACGCTCGTGCCAGTCGCGTATTACCGAACACCACTTGAACACGGAGTTACGTGGAGAAACGTGAAGAGGTAGATATTTTTGACGAAACACATTTTATGATTACGTGTTTGCAATTATATCGCACGAAATTACCGGTTTCTGAATGTGAGAAATTAATGGTTAGGACTAACTTACGTTTTAAATTTCGAGTGCTAACTTTACACTGAAAAACACAACAATTAGTGTTTAAGCGATTATATAATCAAATACCTACATAAATCAGAATCTACTTATTTATTAACCATTAATTTTATTAAAATAACTTCAGGATTTTCCTGATTTCGATAACGCTTTCATTGCTACTTATGACATTTTTTCCACAAAAAAAACACATAAACGCGGAAACGTAAAACATTGGGTAAAAGTATCTCACTTTAAATAATATATCTTCAATTATTCCGTTCAAGATGAAACATTCTGCGAGCATTCAACTCGTAACAGAACCTAAAACGTGGTAGATTCCAACACTTTCCTCACCAAAAGCCCTCAGTAACCCTATCCCACCTCGGCGACGCCTCACGGTCGAAGTAGCATTTCTATTTACGCGTTGCCCGGATTTGAATTACAAAGTCGACCGCGCCTTCGTGTCGCTACCTCGAAATATGAGGTTTGCTAACTAAAGTGGCTGCTGCCTTTGAGTTCGACCCTGGTTTAATAATGCGTCTTATAACGCCTTTAAATTCGGTAAATTGTGAATTATGTCGCTTTGCTCCAGCTTTAGTTCGGGAAATAGGATTAGGTTTGCAATGTATATCGCTATTGTTCGTTGTTTCATATTGGTTTAGTTTTGTCGTAGTTTTGAGACTTGTTAGGGGTGGTGTTTAGTTGCGGTCATCTTAAATGATCGTTTTTATCATTATTTCAGCCCGAAGAAATCCACTATTGAAAATATCTCTACAACATGTGATCTCTCATGAGTCAATGATCGTTCATCGCCAATGACCACACCTGGATATTACGAGTAAATCCCCCTCTCTTTGGCTTTACAACAACTACGGTTGCTGCTTCAAGCCTAATAAATCATGAACCAATTAAGTAATATGTCTAAAAATTCAGAGGAGGTACAAAAAAACATAATATTCCCTTTTATAACAGATTTAAACTTCAACCTTCCAGACCGTCCTAAATTAATTACTCAAAATATTTACCTATCCAGAACAGCTTTATTACAAACCTCAACTGACCTCATAACTCAACTGCTCACAAAATCCCGTTTTAAATCCTGCGATAGTTCCCAGTTAATTTTATAATAGTTCCTAAAGGGATCAGCGGAGGTTTATTAAATGAGTTTCTAATACCTAGGCTTGTTTGCGGACAGTGAACTAGATTATTCCTGGTTCGGGTTCATGCTAACAAGGGTTAGGTGGCAGACGAAGTGTTGAATATTTTACTTTGATAGGGGGCGTTGTCGGAAAATAATTCTGAAAGTGTGTTATGAAATTGTTTTGAAAAAATACAAGATCGCGGAATTAGTTCTGATTTTAGGCACGCGCCAAAAGATCCATGTAGGTATGCATTTGCCTACTGTATGGCAGTATTTTGTGAAAATTGTAATACAGTTTTCCTACCGAGCTAATGTATAGGTACCGTACCTGCAACAGGCTGTTAATTAGCTAGATTTTCATCTATTGTTATGGTTTCTGATTTCGACTACTAAAATACTGACTGCTGATGTTGCTAATTTGTTCTTCTCGGAACAATGATGAGAGGATCAAATACACTTGGGAACAAATCAATCAAACCGCTTCCATTTTTTTTGACGTATAATGGTTAACATTTTTGGTAATATGGAACGCGTCAAATCCAACCATTTATATCGCCTAAAAGTTCATTAAACAATTTTAAAATGAGGATTAATTATTGGCTCTGAATAAAAAAAAGCTAATTTTGATAGATTTTTTTTGGGGTTAAAACAGTCCAGAAAATACTTAACACCAAATTATTGCTGGCTAATCTTTATGACTGGTCATTTTGTTTTTTTTTTTCTGGGTTGTTTTAACCCCACAACATTTTTTTTTATCAAAATACCATTTTTCCTTACAGAGCCAATAATTGATTATTCAATAAGGATTTTATCCAATAATTTACGCTCATTGTAAAGGTTGTTTAATAAACTTTTAGGCAATATATGGTTCGAATTGATACGTTCCATATTACCAAAAATATAAACCATTATAAGTAAAAAAAAACAAGTGGCTCGATTTATTTGCTCCCAAGTGTACTTTAATCAACAAAAGAATAATTTAATTAAAAGATAAAACAGTTTCTAAGCACGTTATTTACCCACTAATAAAAACAAACTAAAAAAGCAAGTAATTTATTCTTTGTGTAAACGTTAAAAAGAGTTTGGTGGTCATCGCTGAATTCTGCTGAATTTTATCTGCCCTATGAACCCATGCTGATTAATATTTTATAGGAGTCGCAGCAAATATCCAATTAATTAACAGGTCCTCTCGTCCGAATCAATCAATATTTAACATTCAATTTATCAATCTCATTCAATTAATTGCTACCTTTCAATTAATTTAAATGCATCGCTTGAAGATGGCCTGAACATCCAATTATCAAGAGTATATCGTCAAATATATCTACCTAATTGAATTAAAAGGCACTAGCTTCGTCCTAGAAAAGAATCATTTCTAGTCACAAATCGCCGACTTATTTTTCTGACTACAGCAAAAATAAAACGCGGTCCCTCTATTGCCCATTTAGGTCCTCAAGAACCCTCAGTAAAGTACAGTCGCTGCCCACTTATCAACTCGACTTAGTGTCTCCTAAACGAAGGACATGTGTCACACACGCTCTGAGTAAAACGAATGAACTACGCATTATTGCCAAATAAGCAGCGGCACAATAATGTATCTCTTTTGGGTATTAGCGGCTTCCCAATGTTTTTGTGTTCGTAGTTTTGTCAGCGCTTTTTGTGACCGACTGTACGGATTTTAGACAAGTTTGGGTTGGTTTCCGGCCTTTTTGTTTTGTTCTGTTGTTTCATTTGTAATTGTAAGAGATTTTGTTATCTGAATCTATATTTATGTAATATTTATTTATTTATTTATTTATTTAGTTTTAAAGAAACAATGTAATGTTATGGAAACTGGTGTCTTACAAAACAGTACGGGAAATTTCTAAAGATTTGTTTGTCTTTACAACATCTAAGGACTATATATTTTAAAACTTTTTTTTTTCTATTATTAAAAAAAAATAGTTGTACAGAGCAGTTGGACCACGGGTCTTTACTAGGGGCAGTTGTCCAACTTTAACCGTTAAGTTCTTATAATTGATCTTATGATTGATACATCATATAAAATCGATTCTTATGATTGATACATCATATTACATCAAACAACATTATTCTACATATATATATACACGAAAAATAAAAAAACAAGCTCAAAAGAACGACACGAAATAAGCTGCTGAAATTTAAATTAATAAGAATAAATGAATTGGAGAGAAATAAGTATTCAGCTTTGCTCGTTAAATCGCTAGCTATGAAAAACTGAGTGGCTCATTATATGGTAATAAAGTGGATTTTAAAGGCAAACGTCTTATTTTCATCAACATCTTGACTTTTGTGCGGGGATTTTCGACGATCCAAATTAAAATTTCACGGTCGTAAGGAATAATGAAGAGTTGTTTTTGTAATTTTGGGACTTCAAGGATTTGGTCCTTGTGTATGCTTGTGTTTTTGAGTATTTTTAATGTTTTAATGACAAATTTGTGGTGTCTGTACTAGTCGCAGACATTGAAATTTAAAGACCAGCACTATTCACTAGCCTTTTCCAAAATAAGTCGGGGTCGGCTTCCAGTTTAGGATCACCGCAACTGCCTCGCGTTTTGCCAATTTTGGGGTATAACGAGACGCAGCTGAATACCAGTATTTTATGTACCATGGAGCGACTGCCTATCTAACTATCACAACCAAGTTAGTACTGGGTAATACGATACCCCTTGATAAGTCTGGTTGTCAGAATTTCGGGCTACTGACTACTTGCAACAACTGTCAAGATCTACTAATCACGGCCGGGGCCAACGGTTTAGCGTGCTGTCCGAGGCATGGAGAAAACTCAGTATTAATAACGGGTGGTCCCACAGACCAACCTAGGCTAGCCCGGTTTAACCTGAAGATTGATCCGAGCAGCTGTGTCACCGAACGGGCAAATATGAGTTTATACACTTTTCTTGAATGAGCGACTGCATAAAGATCAATCAAGTAATTATATCCAACAAGGTTTCTCTTTATAGCTCCATAATGCTAACATGAAAACAGACTACAGACTACTCTACAGACTATTTAGGAACTTTTTTTTAGTTAGCCTGATCTTTCCTACTCCTGGCAAAGGCCTCCCCCCGTTCCTTCCACTTTTCTCTGTTTGTGGCCTTTTCTCGCCAATTACAGAGAAAGACATCCAAGGCGTCGGAGGAGCTCGTGGCTAAATAATAACAGCCGCCCAGGTCGATCTTTAAGGTTAAGCCGTGCTTGCCGAGGTCGGTCCGTGGATGGGTGACCATAATTACATATCGCGTTTCCTCCGTGCCTCGGAAAGCACGTTAAGCCGTTGGTCCCGGCTGTCATTTGTAGATCTTTGACAGTCGTTACTAGTAGTCAGAAGCTAAAAGACTGACATCCAGTCTTACCAAGGGGTATTGTATTACCCAGTTACTGGGTTGTGGAGGTCAGATAGGCAGTCGCTTCATGTAAAATACTGGTACTCAGCTGCATCCGGTTAGACTGGAAGCCGACTCCAAGATAGTTTGGGAAAAGGCTAGGCAGATGATGACATCCAAGGCGTCACGCCATCTTCTTCTCGGTCTGCCGCAACCCCGTCTAGCTGTCTCAGGGCTCCAGTTTTGTGACTGGGGTGCCCACAGATTTGCCAGACATATCCGGCAGACATAGCCTGCCTAGTCCCTATTTTAGTTTGGCAGCTTTATGAGCAAAATTATATTATGTATGTAAGGGTTTTTATGTTGATGTTTGTTAGTGTCTGGACATCAAGCCGCTTGTCTGCCTTTTAAAATGAATAGTTCCTATAATTTATCATACAATTAATAGAAAATAAAAATCAAAATATTTAATTTTACACAGGCCTACATGGGCACTTATAAAACGTCAACAAAAAGTACACGGTTCGGGTTGGTTGTTTCCTATGGAGAAGAACCGGCAACTCCTTACTTACTTTTTAAAATCATTTGGTTTTACAATATTTGAATGTTACAGCGTTAGTACTTAAGTGTGGGAGGACAGCGTAGACCCAACAATAAGTCGTTGCTTACTACAAAATGTAGAACAAGATAAAAATATATATCTCCGAAAAAGATACGATTGAAAAGTCTCCAACCTAATTTCGCCCCTGAAAATGTGGTATCTGTGACAGCCGATATACATAACTACATCAATACAAAATAAAACAAAACACTCTTCACTCATAAACCAATTCTGACATCGGAAACATTGAGGATTTTCGCTTTATTTATTTCGCCGTATCTATAAAGCATTTTTACCCAATCCGATATGTACCTACCTCGTACACAATAGATTCATCCTAAGTCCTTGCATCCGGGTGAATTTGTTTCCCTGAAAGGAACCTTTGTGGGATTTTACGTGTTCTCAGTAAATCGTAATGCTGGTATTATTTCGGATTGTTTTGTTTGTATGTACGATTACTCCTGTCGTGTTAGGGGACAATGTTTCGTAAGCACTTCAGTTCTGATGTTTTTTGCAATGATTCGGGAAGTATGGAGTAGACATAGGTGTGGCGATATTTGGATGGACGGACCAGAGTTTTGGAATTTGAATTGATGTTCAAAATACGAAAGTTTACGTAATAAAATTGGTTATGTTTGTATTTTACCGTTAATTATTATCATACAAATTGGTGGCAAAATGTTTACTGTATTTTCTCAGAAGCTCGATTCCAAAAGCTTAGGATAGACAATCACTTTAAAATACTGTCCCATTTCATTTGAATTTTTTAAATCTAATTTATGTCAACACAAATTTGTCCCTATGGGCGCGAAAATTTTCGCAATTAAAAGGGTCTGGCCCAGTTTACCCCTCTGGGTCTTTTAAACTCATTCACAAAACGTCCCTTATTTTGAAGATTTAAATATCTACGGAGTTTTAATAGCTTTCGTTACAAAGCAGAATAAACACGGACGATCATGTTAATTTATTGCCATTAGAGTGTTGTAAATAAATTAGTTGTTCATGTTGTTACTAATCGTAATTTTATTAAGGGAATAAGTTATCGACACCATATCCATACTTCTTCTTCTTCTGTTCTGTCCTTTTATCAGCTATCAAGGGTATATAATGAGCATTTTGTAGTTGCCTATTCGGCTGAACGTCCATACATACTATACTTGTATGAGTGGACGTTCAACTACCTATCTATCTCTCTCTTTGGTCTGGAATTTGCAGTGGACAAGAATGTGATGATAAGTCTAAGCGGAGAAAGTATTTCTGTGAAAATGTCCGTTGTCAAGGAATATAGACGTTCTAAAAATACTTCAAACAAAACAGAACAAAGCAATCATACAGGTTCACAATCCAAAAATTTACGCTTCACAAAAACCGAGTCGCCATAATCATCCATGAAGGACAAACATTACCAATTCACTCTCGAACACTATGTGTAACGAAAAAAAAAACGATTCCTTCGTTCCGCGTCACTTGTCATGCTTCACAAAAAAGTAAAACATTGCCTCTTGAATCCAACGAACTGGCAAAGTCAATACACTCAACGCGACGGCAAAGCTAGGCTAACGAGCCCATCACTGGGGAGTCATGGCAAATATTATTTCGAGACGGAACGTAGATTGAAAAACTTGAGTGTATTTAAGTTTTTCCGTCTTTTGTTTCTGAGTGGATGTCGGTTTAGTTCTTAATCTGGATTAGGGAAGGAAATGTATGGGTTAAGTTTGGAGAGCAATGAAAGAAAGTAGCTATTATTATCGTTTTAAGTAGCTTAGTTCTCAAAACGGTATCAGATGAGACTCGGAGACATGAAAATAAACCTACTAACATTATAACAGTTACAATGAAGGACAAGAAAAAAAACTACAGTTGAGGCGCTGAAATTGTATAAAAATTATGCATTTCAGAACCACTCTTTCTTTATGCTCAGATTTTTCTTGCATCACTTTGATATCGACATTATTTAGAGACTATATTTGTAGCGACAAGGCACCAACGTTGGTTTTTGAATCAAATATGTATTTCTAAAAGATGGAATATTTACGTAAACTTCATCCCAATATAGCACACTCAACTGCTCAACCTAAATAACTTCGTAATCCGTCGAGACTGGACTTCAAAGCCTCAAATTATAATCCAGATCAACATATATGCGAACATATGTAGAATAAATTCGATTCTTAGGTCCAATCCAATAGGGTCTAATTCCCAACATCTGTTTTTAATAACAACTCGATACCAACTTTCATTACATGATTTAAATACATTTCTAAACTTAATCCGTGGCAGTCTAGACGTATTTAGAGTTGAAGTTTGCTATGAAAATTACATTAAATAATACGATTTAGGGTTTAACTCCGTAAATAAGTAAACCTTTTGCCGATAGGTATATCCATACTGGTTCTGTATGGTGTCGGACGTAAAGAATAGCATCATCCCATATCTTCCCGTGGGTGTCGTAGGAGACGACTAAGGGACTTGCCAGAGAATGGGCAGCAGCGTTCTCTGTGTTTTTGTAACAACCGTACTGCGATCGCCAACCCGCCTGCCAAGCGTGGCGATTATGGCAAAACCCCCCATGTTATGTCGATGTGGCTACACTTGGGGGAGGCCTATGTTCAGCAGTGGACGTCTTTCGGCTGAAATGATGATGATGATATCCATACTAATATAATAAGTGCCAATAATTTAATAATAATAATAGGAGCTCGTGGCTAAATAATAACAGCCGCCCAGGTCGATCTTTAGGGTTAAGCCGTGCTTGCCGAGGTTGGTCTGTGGATAGGTGACCATAATTACATATCGAGTTTCCTCCGTGCCTCGGAAAGCACGTTAAGCCGTTGGTCCCGGCTGTCATTTGTAGATCTTTGACAGTCGTTACTAGTAGTCAGAAGCCAAAAGTCTGACATCCAGTCTTACCAAGGGGTATCGTATTACCCAGTTACTGGGTTGTGGAGGTCAGATAGGCAGTCGCGTCATGTAAAATACTGGTACTCAGCTGCATCCGGTTAGACTGGAAGCCGACCCCAAGATAGTTTGGGAAAAAGGCTAGGCAGATAATGATGAATTCGGTTTGCCTCTTACCTTTTGTCGCTTTAACGGCTTGGCGAATTTGGATGAAATTTGACACACGGTTCAACCATACCCTGGATCGTTGGAAGAAATCATCGAAGATCAGCCGCCAGTCTGTGGAATTCACTGTTGGATTTCTCTGTTCCCTATAATCAGGATTTCTCTGTTCCCTATAATCTGGATTTCTTCAAATTTCGAGTTAATCGGTTTCTTTTAGGCAAACGTTCTCTATCATCTGTAATTTGCCCGTGCAACTACCAGTACCAGTAGGTACCGCAGTTGAAAGTAGTAAAAATTCTTCTTATTTTTACAAATTGTCATTTAAATGTGTTATTATCATCACAATTTGTAATGTTTTTCTTTCTATTTTTGTTTTGCAAGCACCTTTAGTAAAAATTTCTAAATTCAAATTCCCGTGCTACTACTTTCAACTGCGGTAGGAACACGGGCAACGTTTTTGCCCGTGTTACTATTGGTAGTAAGAATGGTAGTAGCACGGCATCATCGCTTCACATCAGGTGAGCTGCGGTCAATAGTAAGGATGCCCTAAGCCGTGGCTCGTACCCCACAGGGGGTACCCATAACGTGTAGTCGCTTAGTTTGTAAGTAGTTTTATGCCCTGGCTGGAGGCCTTACAGGCACCTACATGATAGTACGTTAAGCAGACGACAACCTCTTAGGTGGAACTGCGAGATGTCATTGACAAGAAAAAAACAATCACAAGCCTATTTTGTATACAAAATCAGTATTACCTACATTTCTATCAGGAGTTTTCCTACCTACACGTAGAAGAAGCTCGTGCAAAAGTTAGTGAAATATAAATGCTGGACTGTCTATATAAATCTATATAAATATGATTAACTCAGATGTAGTTTAGTGAGCAATGCTAATACCTAATTATTTAATACATCAAGTCTCTTATTGCTCACAGATTAGCATCAAATAGTCCTTATTAGATGTTGAGGCGATAATTAACATTTATCTTTTGGAACATATTTCAGTTGCTTGTGAATGATTTCAAGCGACTGGAATTATTATTCTATGTCTATAAAGACGGAGGCGGTTATCTGTGCTTGTGATCAAATTAATATTGGAATTTAAAGTTATTGAAACTAGGAAGGTATTTTGTAAATAAATTACAAATGTATTGATAACAAAAGTAAAATGTGTGCAGTCAGTATTGAAGAGGTTTACCTTGGTTCGTAATGTGCCTATTTATAATTTGGGTCCTTTCTACGAAAATATACGTAAGCTACTAGCCGAAGTCGTGAACAGAACATCACAGAACTAAATTCAAAACTGAAGTAAACAAATGGATGAAACGGTTTCTTCGAGATGCATGCTCATGATTCTTGCAACCACTGCTCTATTTATAAAACTTTCAAAATGTAGAAGTCCAAAAATTTACTCAGTATAATATATTATTTTCGTACCACAAATGTTTACCGATATCACTCCATAACGATACCAAAACCTGAAGTTTTCAAGTCAACCAAAGTTATTTATTTTTCATCGCAAAACACGAAATCTGCGGGTGACACTAAAAGGCGCTGAACAACAGAGCCGTGATTGGAAACTTCGAACAATCTAATTGAATTCTTGAAAAGTAAGGGAGCGAGGATTACTTAAAACATTTTTTATAACAAATTCGAAATTTTGGTTCAAAGAAAAAATCGTCTAACGATTCCATCAATGTAAAAACTCCTTTGATGTCTTCAAGGGAGTTCTTACATTGATGGAATCGTGAGTTGATTTTTTGTGAGGAAGGTGTCGATTTCAGGGTGGTGTACATAAATACATTATAACCAGCCTATAATTTTCCCCTCAAAATTGGCTGTAATCCACCATGCGGGCCCAATGGGGGACTGAGTGTGTATTTCGAGCTGTGAGTTAAAGGTTGAATTCATTTATGTTGATATAGATATAAGCCCAAACATGTGTCAGTGGGCAATGGAAAAACTAGTTAATAAGATTGTTATAGAATTCTTTATTGAACATCAAAACTGTGACACAACTGCTTTACATCGTTCTCACATATTTGTAATTCTTTTAACATGAATGATGTTACCAAGATTTTGTAACATATTTTGATTTAAAAGAGTGTCCATGGAGTTTCTTGCCCATTCTTCTCCATAGAGATCTACGCTTTGGAATGGGCAACTACAGTACTTTCACAAGTTATTATGCCTTGTGACTGGGACTGTAGCATAGCGTTTTTTTTACTTTCTAAAGTGGCTGTACTGGTCTAATTGAAATAAATGCTTTGAGTTTGAGTTTTTACAATATTGTTAAATCCATGGCAACCTCATAGTGATATTTTCCAGAGAAACTGTAAACGATCTTTAATACTGGAAACGGGATATTTACCATGTTTCTATTTTTTTGAGTTCCCGATATTATACCACTCCTCCATTGTATAAACATAAGCCTGTCATAATGGTTAATTTTTGGCTACTGGTACGATTTGATAAAATTATAAAGTTCACCATTCTAACAGGCAATTTCTATTCAGCCCGATCACTATGTACGGTAAGCCTATCCCTTAGGAGAAGCAAGCCAAGTACTTAGGAGTCTTACTTGACAACCACCTGTCTTTCACGGCGCACATCAAAGCAGCTCGCGACCGAGCTGCCTTTGCTATGGGTAGGCTTCATTTCATGATTTCGACAAAAAGCAAGTTGTCACTCAAGTGCAAGTTGCGGCTTTAACGCGGTGATCCGCCCATTATGACGTACGCTTGCGTCGTGTACGCTCACACTAAGCCTAAGTACATCCATAGGATGCAAACCTTGCAGAACCGGTTCTTACGTAGAGTCACGGGAGCCCCTTTTTATGTCCGTAATGACCGTTTACACGTAGACCTTAGAATGCCCACCGTCCTTCAGTTTATGAAACGTCTTTCGAAGCGTTTCTTCGATAACGCCATTAAACACCGTAATCCCCTGATCGCAGCGGCCGCCCGTTACGAACCCTCGCGCATTAGTACAGTACGCCGTCCTCGGTATACCCTCGTCACTCCCGATGATGCTATCACCCTCCTCCAGGAGAGTAGCAAAGAGACTAGCACTCTTAAAAAGTTCAGACACAAACCGCCGTCTTTCCGACCTCGCCGTCGAGGTCCGTCGCGACGTCCCGGTCCATGCTCTCCCCGACCCTCGCTCGAGCCAGCCCGCGATGCTGTGCCAGTAGTTTTAAATCAGCCCCTAAATAATGATATCATTCAGATCCAGCCTGTCCCCATGCAGTCCTCTCCCAGCGACGCCCTAAGCCGAGGCTCGTACCCCACAGGGGGTGCCCTTAGCGTGTAGTCGCTTAGTTTGTAAGTTTTATGCCCTGGCTGGAGGCCTTACTCTTAAGGCACCCACAGGATAGTCCGGTTAAGCAGACGACAACCTCCTAGGTTGAACTGCGAGATCACATTCCCAAAAAAAAAAAAAGAAGCAATTTCTTTAAACACGGTGCTGCATTCAGCATGAAACGTAATGATCCTCTTACCCTTATCCCAATTTATTTAGGTTCGATGCAGCATGTCTTCTTCCTCCATATGTCTACTTGTCATCTCATCAGTCACCTCCTTTCTACCCGTATCATCATTCACACATAAAATCGCTTGCTTTTTTCCACTATTCGAAAACAAAACTCCTCGAATAAAGAAGAAATGCAAAATTTTGATAGTTCATCATCCGCAAAGAACAACTCGTTTCAAACTTCAACTCTTGCAAGTTTTACGGACTGAACAACTAATCCATTTTATTTTCTACGATTCTTATAACTGGCTGGGAATCTTGGAAATATTCAATGTTTTGTTTCTTTACTGCCCGACTTCGAGGAAGTTTTTGAAAACGAGGTTTCTTTTTCTATTTTTGACCAGTTTCACCCGTAGAACAAATAGATAGATAGAATATGCCTTATTATGTACACCATACTGTCAATTTACATTGAAAATGTTTCATATAGGGTGACACAATGGGAGGTCTTATCGCTAAAAGCAATCTTTTCCAGACAACCTTTGGATGAATTAGATGAAGAGGCAGAAACAATACTGCAGGTAGTTATTATACAGGGTGTAACGGAAAGCGTATATACCCTTTCCGTTACACCCTGTATAATAATATTTTTTACATATGTATATAAAGCACATGTATATACACTTGTATATGCTATGTGCATAAAGCATATACAGGGTGTAACGAAAAGGGTATATACATACTTAAGGGTGTGCATCAGACCATCAAACTGAACATGTTTCTCCATCGGACAAACATCTTAATAGCGAAAAAAATATCGGCTGCCCCATACATTTGGGTTGAATAAGTATTGAAATTTTGTATGGGGAGCAGAAATTCTTTTCATTAATACGATGTTTCTCCAATGGAGAAACATGTTCAGTTTGATGGTCTGTAGCACACCCTTAAGTATGTATATACCCTTTCCGTTACATCCTGTATAATAATTCATGAAGAAGGAACAAAAAACGAAAAGAGAGGTAGTGGGAGTGGAACAGCAGTGTGTGGAAAAGGGAGAACTACCTTCAATTGCCTTCTCTTGGAATAATTTAGGTTAGTTCTGAAGTAAATAGTTGTAAGTATGAAACCAAGTGAAGGGTAAGGGTTTTAGGGGACGATCTTACAATCTTACGTAATTTTTAAGCTCGAAAAGTGCTGTATCTCCACCTAATTTAAATACAATAATGAAAATGATTTGAGTGTTTTGATTTTTCTGAGGTTTCCAATTTAAGTTCTATTATTATTTGGTTTTAGATGCATGTGAAATTCCATAATTACATTATAAGCAGCATCAATAACTTGTCTAGTATGCAATTAGCTAAATTGTCGACGTAATTTATGAATTTGTAAGACATATCAATCTTATGATAACAAAAAAGATAAAATAAAGAAACAACCGATTCAACACAACTACACAACAAAATAAAACATTTATTTTAATTTGTTTTTCGGGACATGATAGTTGGCGGTTTTCCTTATATGCCATAAGCAATCATCTGAGGAGGAGGGTCTTGCGAATACGTGAGAGGACTGACACAAACGTTACCGCCGTACTTGCCTCTAAAGCTGGGAGGTATAGGTGGAATCACTTGACTGAAGACGGTATAAACAGTCTGATAACAAAGAGGTATAAACAGGAAGTTTATTTTAGTTTTCGACTTTATAGAGAGTGTTTCTTGCCAGTAACTTCCTCTGTGTCTTTTTTTGTCGTTCTTTTAACGACTAATGAAAACTTAAACTAAAAACTTTTAATAACTAACTTGAAAACTATTGGGCAAAATAAGTGGGTGTTTACCCTAAGCCTATTAAAAGGTTACCGTCATCGTCATCAGCCTATAATGTTCACACTGCTGGGACACAGACCTCCTCTCTATGAGAGGGAGTGGGGCTGTAATAAAAAAATAATATAAAATAAATATCGATGGATAAGGTTAATTTCAGTTTACTTTTCACCTTATTTTAAACAGTAACATTGAAAAAATAAAGTCCGAAAAAAATTGCATTTAAATCATCATTATGTTAAGATTTTTGTTTTCTAATAATTTTATTCAAGAGCCATATAATAATTTTTCCCTTTTACCACTGAATTAAAACACACAAAGAGAATAAGTACATAAATAACCATTAATTTGTAGATCTTATCGTGGTCCTACGGTACTAAATTTTGGGTAAAAGATTATAACGTAATTTGAAAAGGTTTTACTTAATTTTATAACAGATTAGATTGTGTTATAAAAGGAAATATGTTTCAAATCTGTAAAATATTGCTAGAAAATTAATTTTGTCCGTGGAAGGCCATTTTATGTTCATTTAGATTGGTATAAGATTCTCTCGTGAGATTTCCTTTAGGTTTGAACTTACTTCTCAGTCAGTCCAAAGGTGTTAGACAAATGGAAATCACTTTCAAAGCACTCCGTATTTCTGAATGTGTTTTTGTATCATTATTATGTCTAATAGTCACTTTGTGAGGTCCTCTGCAAAAGATTCACACGTATTCAGCTTTTTAATAAGGCTTCGATTTATCAGCCTTTTTTTACGGACAGTTTAATTAACAGTCACACTTTATTCCCTAATTTCAACAACATTTTTTCTTTGTGATACTGATCTGATAACCAAAAACCAGTGTGTATCTCTTTGCCCCTTTAGCACCGTAACAGAATAAATTAGTATAATATAACAGTATTTATCACAAGATTTCATAATTCATTGGTTGTGCCGCTTAAAGCTTAGGATTACAATGTATCCGTTACACAACCTGATTCTGTGACATCATCATCATTCTCTTCATCATCACCATCATTAGCCTATAATTTTCGCACGGATGGGACACAGGCCTCCTCTCTATGAGAGGGAGTGGGCTGTAATCCACCACGCGGGCCCAGTGTGGGTTGGTAGATGTCACATGTCTTCGATTTTTTAGTTCTAGGACATGCCAGTTTCCTCACGATGTTTTCCTTCACCATTTTCATTCTCAGTCTCTTGCCTTTATCCCAATTCAGTTGGGGTCGGCACAGCATGTCTTCTTCATCCATACTTCTCTATAAATCGTAATCTCATCAGACACCTCCTTTCTCGTCATATCATATATCATTGCTGTGCCAATAACTGCTTCAATACTGACTTCTTTTTAAAAATCTATAAATGCTTTTTTTGCTGTTATATATACCCTTGACCAGAACTAGGAGTAGATAAAATTATCTACCCATTACACCCCATAGCACTATGAATGAACCTGAACATATTTTCTATGTCTACCTGTATTTCACCCCCATAGCTGATCACTCTTTCCATGTGAGGTTTTCTCCAGCCAATTGCCCAGAAACGCCTATACCTCATCACACTCATGTTTCCTAGGCTTCACTTGACGCCCAACTACAGGCACTGACATGGTTCACCTAATTCCATTTCAGCCTAGCAGATTTATTCACCATGGTATCGCGTATTCAAACATAAATATTATATTTATACGATCTAAACATCCGAAAACAATAAACAAAAGGGTAACCTCGTATTGAATTAATATTTACTATCCAAACAACAGCAAATTACCGACATAAGTTTAGACAAACATACGAAATTGTTATGCAACACGCAACGCAACATGTTACGCTGTTACGCAACATGTTTGTATTATATTAGGCGGTAGATGTCGGCAACGTTAATACTTCGACCTTAGCTGGAAGCACGTATGTTTGCAGATTTACTTTACAAGTTTAGACCTAACGGAGATATGAAGGCAGATTATGTACGAAATGGATTCTCGGAATTCGGGATTTGGGATATAAAATGTGTCTTTGTGGATTTTCGTTTGAGATTATGAGAGCTATTTTCCCAGTTTTGTTGTTGCTTAGTTTTTGGAATAGTTTTTTCTTAACGTCTGTCAAAGAGCAATATTAATATTTTTATGCTCGATAAAAGAATAAATAAAAATTACTCAATACTATACTTACCCGCCCGCCGCGTTTCAAAGTTACTTGACTGGGAGGTCTGGACAACTGCTTATCTAGCAAACTCAAACCATTTATTTTAAATATACCATTACAGGTACTTTTGAAAGACAAAAAAAAAGCGAAGATACATTCCAGCCAGTCACAAGACATAATAACTTGTGAAAGTACTGTAGTTGCCCATTTCAAAGCGTAGGTCTATATGGAGAAGAATGGGCAAGAAACTCCATGGAAAGTCTTTTAAATCAAAATATGTTACAAAATCTTGGTTTCATCATTCATGTTGAGAATTACTAGTATGTGAGAGCGATGTAGAAATACGAGCAAGTTAAGAGCGTCCAAAGTAAAAGATTAAATCAGTAGTTCGAAAATAAAGTAATTAAAATAAACCGTGGTAGCTAAGGCTAGCAGTCACTCCATTCAGCGAAATCTAGTAACAACGGAAGCCGCCGCTAATATAGTTGGGAAAAGACTAGACCGGTGTGTGCATAATGTCTTATAATTACGTACCTACTGTATCAAGTTCAGTCAACCACAATAATTGGCTCAAGATGGGCCGTACCACAAGCCGGGATTAATTACACCAAACAGAAGAAGGTATCCACAACACAATAAGAGCACGTCACACGTCATATAATCACCCAAAATCAAATAAAGAATTCTAATCACCTAACAGAGTAACTAACCTAATCTCTTAACGAACTAAAATCAAATTGAGTTAATTTAATAAACTTTATCCCCCGAAAAGAGGGAATTCGTGTCACATTCGTACCTCGGGGGCCTAAATAATTCCCCCAGGGACTTGGGGTACTCCTCATATTTCATCTTACTTATAATTGCGAGCGTTTAGATCGTTGTAATTGGTAGCTTGGGGGCTCAAACGCTTTCTAGATTGCAGAAACATGTAATCAATTGTTGCGTGTTATTAAGGAAATGTTTGCAATCAATTATTTTGTTGTTTTCGTAGAGGTTGTAGGTTATGTCGAATTTATGGGAAGCTAGTGAGGTGTGTTTGGAATTGTAAAGTAAATGTTTGATTATTTGTTTTGATCGTTGCCAAATTATACAAAACATGAACCGTTTTGCGCTTGAAATAATTGAACAAAAGTTATACTTCGTAGAATTAAAACGCGTACGGTCCCCGAAGGGTTGACCAGAGGTGTGTTATGTACCAAATAAAGGAATTTATTAATTGAATAAATAAAAACCCAGTTTAAATAAAAAAATCTGTCAAGCATTTATTCAGCTGATGAATTTATATATATATTGAGACAAAAATAGTAAATAAAAGCTGCTGTATTTTCTGAACATCCTTGTCTCTTAGTTTATCGTAAAACAAGATTCTAACCCACTTCTTCCTTGTCCACAGAACTACCACCAGATAAGCCAACGATAAAGGCGGAGAAAGGATGGTACGCATCAGGTGACTCTCTCAGAGCACAGTGTTCGTCACCACCGGCTGACCCTCCAGCCAATCTGACGTGGCTGTTAAATGGAAGAGATGTGAGTATTCTGTGTATTTGAGATTGTTAACGGAAGTGTCCTCACCGTACACGGAGACACGTCAAGATATGCCTTTCCAGTATAACTTGGCCTTGTATCGTATAGATTTTGAGTACAATGAGAGATCTGCATAAACTGGTTTTGTATAGCTTGATAGGTGGCCGTGCGTACTAAAGTTAAAAAAGAAATTGAGGACCAAACGCCTCTACGCGGGGGCCGTGCGGTCCATGGCCCTTTACGGGGCCCCGGTGTGGGCGCGTTCTTTGAGGCGGCGAGCCGCCTACTACCTGAACGCGCCCCAGAAGGTGGTAGCCGTAAGGCTAGTCCAGGGGCACCGCACGATCTCCGGCGAGGCGGCGAGCCTCTTGGCCGGATTGCCGCCATGGGATCTGGAGGCGATAGTCCTCGCGCGCCTGCACGAATGGCGTGAAATTCTAGGTCGAATCTAAAGATTTAAATCTTTGGTAGCAATTCTCTAGGATTCAAAGTACACATTGTCGTATAAGCACAATTACGCATCGCAAATGTGACAACACAAACTTGGACGAAAATCATAAAGTCAATTCTGTTTAAAAACGATTAAAATCTTGTCGTAACCTCATCTCAGTGCCAATCAGTGTCACAAATCTAGTCAAACTAGAAGGATTTTTGATGGACTCAAGTAGATTATCGTGTGATCGTTTTTAAATTGCGGGAAAATAGTTATAATATATTTTTATCTCCTGTTAAACTATTCTTCTGTTATCCTTATATTTTTTTAGGTTTTATCAAGTACCTTTTCAACAGCGTAGTCTAATTTGCCTTCAACCTGGGAAGTAGGCCTTGAAAGACGTTGAAGTTGACAGGTGACTTCTAATACAGAGGGATCGAATATAGGATAATTTTCTATTACGAAAAATAAATGGGCTTTTGTCTGTGATGATAAATTAGTGTAGTCTTTATAAAAGGAGCTTCTCCGAGTGTCGTTAAAAAACAAGATCTATACCCTCAAACGTCCAGCACACCATGGACATCTAGTACTGGGTAACGCAGAGTCTAGGTGACTAATTCTTACACCACGGTGATGTCACGAAACTGTCTTTCCCGAGACCCACCCCAAATGGCAATTTCAAACCCCGGTAAAACCCCGAAAGCCAAACTCCGGAATATGAGTTCACGCCCTCTGTGTAATTTCAATAAATATGTATAATACGCCCGTTGTAACACGAGCAAAAAAATGCCCGTGTTACTACCGGCGGTTGCAAACTAAAGAAGTCAGAAAAACATTACAAAAAGTGACGATAAAACACATCTTTAAGACAAGTAGTAAAAATAATAAGAAATTATAAATGATATTGTATACTATTTTTAAATTCTTCTTAACATAAAATACGGGGAACAAAAATAAGATGCTTGTCTCCCCCGAGATTCTTGTCGTTGCTTTGTAACAAGATCGGAGTATGACTTTGAACTTAGTTTAATGTATAATTTTATGTTAAACATGAAATATTGGGTAATTTAAAAAACACTTTGTTTTTATAAAGTTTTGAGCCAGTCCTGTCTGTTTTAGACGGGTACATGAAAAGCCATGATTAGAAGACAGTTTTTATCCCGGAAGTTCCCATTCAATTAATTTTCGTGTCCCACGCGGGCGACACCATTGGTAAAAGCTGGATCAAAACAAGCTATCAGTCTATTATTTATGTGCGTGTGAACTGAAGGATCTGATACTTTTATCTTCACCAATACTTAAAATGCTACGACGTCGCTCATGCGATGACGTCACTGCTATCAAAATGTATCGAAATGCTACGAGCTACGTTTTGCCACTGTTCTTCGACTTTGTATTACGTCAGAAGCGCATTTCGTCTGCGACCGTTAACTAAAAATAACTGCGAATATAAGGGTTTAAATATTTAAGGTTTTTATTTAACAAACCATCCAATCTGTCAGGTGTTTTAGTGGGTTGGTGTGTGTGATACCCTTGTGTATTGTTTTACATATATTCTAAGGATCTAGGATTATAACAATATCACACGTCTACGTCTGGGAATTATTTGATATTGTTAAGGTATCACTATAGCTTCTCAGAATCGATACAGCATTGTTATGCATACACAACCAAGATATCTAGAACTGAAACAAAAGCTACACAATTATGTTTTCATAGTTATGTAGTATGGTTCTAAGAGCAGAGGAAGACCAAGAAAATAATGGATGGACTGTTTAAAGGATGAAATGGCAAGAAAGGTAGTGATGGGATGACAAGTAATAGAGAAGTATGGAAGAAAAAGACGTGGTGCACCGACCCCAAATGAATTGGGATAAGGGTTATTAATCTCCTAGAAAAGTTTCCGAGTCTTGCGATCCTCTTCTTAATATAATTATAACAATCACGTGTCACTATGTCCGTCACGCTAATCTCCGAAACCACCCAACCAATTTGTGTTTATGGATGGTTCCAGCTAAAAAGCTAAGATGCTTTAGGAAACATTCGGTAGTGCTGATGTTAATAAATTGTAGCCGTGCGAAGCTGAGACGGCTCGGTAGTATAAATATAAAAAAAATCTTATAACACCAAGTCACCAACAACGTAAAGAAGATCAGTCCCAAATCTCGCCATCCCTCAAGCCCTCCAATAAACGTCACCGTGATGACGTCATAACACCAGCTCGTTAGCGCCGCCATCAGCGTGCATCCTTCGCGACGCCGAGTTAATTAATGAGCAATGAATCACCGACGTTAGAGCATCGATCGTGTTGTGTGTAACCGCTGCGTTTGTTATGAGCGCCTGGTAACATTCTGTTTAGGTGACCACAATAACTAACGGAGCTAAAATACTCGCGTACTTCAGTTGAGATAAAAATATTGTATGGGCACGCGAAACTATCTTGACGTGAGTAAAATCGTCCAATGATGATATTGCTTTATGAGATTGTAACCGCTTTATAAGTTATGGTCGCCTAGTACCAATGTGTCACACCACTGAGTGGATGTTTACGTCATTTAATAATTAAAAAATCACTTTAAAGTGATTTTTTTTTTATTAAATGTGCATAAAGACTGCTTTCACCAAAGCAGTATTTCATCTCACTCTACTAATCATTATTTTTCTGTTCGAAACTCGAGCCATGAAATTATGCTTGAGAGCGTTTACGCCTTACGGCATTTCATACAAACTTTCAAGTTCTTATTTTTCGAAATGACTGAACCGATTTAAATGAAACTTAATACGCTTAAATAAGCAGATTACATAAGTCTAAACAGTTACTAAAAATAGTTTGTAATCGGTCTAATTTAGCTGCAACACAGTTTTTCGAAAATGTAGGTAACTTTTAAGACCTATGTATCCTGCTTATGGTATAATCGGTTTGGTCATATCGGAAAATAAGAACTTGAAAGTTTGTATGAAATGTCGTAAGGTGTAAACGCTTTTAAATGCAAAACAGTTTTTTCAGAGGTTAAACGATAACGGTCGTCTAACGCAACGCGGACAATATCCAAGTTACCACCTTGCTGATTACCTAACATGTTTACACTACCTGACCTATTTCACATCATTCTTACCGATACTCGAAAACAATAATACAGCAAGAAAACTTGACATAAACAACATACCAACAATAATGAAATCAATTTGTGCTGTACCGACGTCACACTTCGTCGTTGTAACGTAGTGGCGCTTGATAAATGACCCCGAACAACTAGTTCGCTTGTCCTATCTCATACTGCTTCAATGTTTATTTTTCTATGTGGAATATTGCCTTTATTTAGTCTTCTTCTATATATTTTTGGATTGAGCTAAATATTTTTGCCCTGTAGGAATATTATAAGTAACTAGCACTTCGCCCGCGACTTCGTACCCGAAAATTGTGATATAATATAGTCTATGTTACTCGGTAAAGATGTAGCTTTCTAATGGCGAAAGAATTTTTTAAATCGGTCAAGAAGTTTTTGAGTTAAATCGTAACAAACAAATAATCAAATCTTTCCTCTTTATAATATTGGTATATAATACCTGTATCGCCATCGCGATAAAAATGCCATATATAGAAATATTTTAGTGCGAAAGCAACTCTGTCTGTTACCTTTATTCCTAATGGCTTAACGGATATTGTTGAAATTTGCCACGCATGTCCACAATGACCTGTGTTCGGATATAGGATGCAATTGGTCATCTAAATGTATGTAGTAGAGGAGCTCGTGGCTAACTATTAACTGTCGCACAGTTCGATTTCCAAGGTAAAGCCGAGCTTGCCGAGGTTGGTCGGTGGATGGGTGGTGGGTATCTTTACATACCGAGTTTCCTCCGGGCGTCGGAAAGCACATGAAGCCGTTGGTCCCGGCTGTCATTTGTAGATCTTTGGGAGTCGTTACGAGTAGTCAGAAACCAAAAGTCTGACATCCAGTCTTACCAAAGGGTATCTTATTACCCCGTTACTGGATTGTGGAGGCCAGACCCCAACATAGTCGGGAAAAAGCTAGGCAGAAGATGAATGACTTTCAACATTGCTGACTTTTAAACTATCGCCATTGCTTATACCGGGTGTAACGGAAAGGGTATATACATACTTAAGGCTGTGCTACAGACCATCAAACTGAACATGTTTCTCCACAGTAGAATTCATTGTTGGCGACACGGTTGGCGCAGTGGTTGAGCGATCGACTGCTGCGCTGCGTGTCGCGGGTTCGATCCCCGCACGGAACAAATATTTGTATGGCCTACAGATAGTTGTTCCGGGTCTGCCTGTTTGTGTATTTGAGTTTAAATGTTTGTAAACGCACCCACAATACAGGAGAAATTCCTAGTGTCAACATTTTAAAAAAGAAAGAAAAGAAAGAAAGAATGTCTCTTTCGAGGTCCACATGTAGACAAAAAAGAGTAGACATACTGATTCTACGTAATTTAGTTGAATTGTAGATTTGCCCGGATACACATGGGTGAACCCTTTATCCTTAGAACAGAAGCCAATCCCTTTGCTACTGCGCCAAAGGTGCCGCCTATCGTTTTATCTTTCCCATTTCTAAAATAATTAATTTGCTTTTGTTCGGTAAGTAATTATTTTGTAAATTTATAAGCCAGATGAGATTAAAACGTTCTTTTCTAAATATAGAAATCTTAAGAACTAATTATCGAGATAAGATTTTGTCTGGTAAACTGAGTTTGTAATTGAATGTCACTCAATATGATTAATGTTTGAGAGTTGATGCATTCATTCATTTCGTATCAAGATTACTTCGTCTCAAATTCGATAATAGGATTGAATTCTCATTTTGACATCATTCAATATTTATTTCACTCTAATATTGTTTGTTGAAGTCTTAGCAGGTTTGTCTGCGTGATTATTTAGGTGAGATATACTACTAAACCATAGACTATGCCTTAGTCAGTATAAAGCATATTTTTTTTAAGTGAAAAGTAAAGCAAGAACACAACACAGTAATTCCATCGTTTTGAGTTTTCACTTCTTTAAGCGGTATTTATGCCTGCCTGCCTCTGTAATTTTAGTTTTGATGTATTAATCATCATGCATTTGTAGAGCACTCTTAGGCACCTAAGTTTATTTAAATATGAAAGTGATTATGCTATCAAGCGTTTAATTGTTTTGTAAAGATAATCTTAAATAATTGACCCCTTCTTATCGGGTTTTTTTCAAATCTCGGTGTACTATAAAGGGAGAGCAGCGGTGGTCCCGTGGTGGCAGCCCCGACTTACAAGCAGTAAGCCGTGGGTTCAAACCCAGACAAGCACATTACTTTGTGTAATTTCTTTCGCTGCCCTCAAAAACGGTGAAAAGGAAAACAGCGTGAAGAAACCGGCATGTCCTAGAACAAAAAATTCGAAGATATGTGACATCTACCAACCCGCACAGGGCCTGCGTGGTGGATTACAGCCCTCTCCCTCTCATATAGATGAGGCCTGTGTCCCAGCAGTGGGAACTTTATAGGCTGATGATGATAAAGGGATATATCCGCCAATCCATTCGAAGCTTACAGGCGTGATGTTATTATAGCGTTCCTTATAAAAAAAACACTTTCCACGTCATCCTTTTTATTTAAACGGTTAACGAATCAAATCCGATCATAGAGAGGCTTTTTCAGTGTTCTCTAACAATATGGTGCAGTTTGAACAAATTGAATCGAATGGGAACTAAATATTGAGTTCCGCCTTCAGCGGAGTGGGATTTCACTACTCAAATATTGATATACCACAGTTGATGTTATCGGTTGGATTAAACGCGCAGTTTAAGTTTTCTGAGTTAAAACGCTGGCTTTGAATACTTTAAGATATGTGTTTTAGTACCGGATTTTATTGCGATTTATGGTGTAACAAGCTGACCACCTCTGATGTAGATAGAATGATGTTAAGGTTAGGTTAGGTTGTTTTAAAAACCGGCCACAAATTCAAGAACAAAGTTTTTCTTTCTAAATGTCCTTTAAATGAAACAGTTGCTTAGGTTTTCTGTTGGAATATCTATCGGTTTAAAAACTGCATTCAAAAATGTCTATTCATTGTGTCATTTCTAAACCATATGTTTTTCTAAACCATAAAGTACATATGGGCCACATCAAGTGAAATTCAGCATGCGACAATGAAATAAGTAGTTAGAGCAAGCTACGTATCACAGTAAATCATTGCAAGTCGCAACCCAGGCCATAGACTTTTATTTTACAAATAAACGACCTCTAGACGTATTACTGTTCATTTTAATAAGCGCTGCTTATTTTTTTCTTTTTAGTAACCTTTTACTTACGTCTATTCTTGAGCCACAAAAACCTGCTTTTGCTTCAAAATTTGATTAATTATAAAAGCGTCACAAAAGCGTTTACGCGTATTTCTCCACTCCTCTGTATAAGCGAATACATCCGCGTGCAAGACGCGTTTCAAAATAATGCTCACTTGTAAACAGAATTTTAAAAACGTGCATTACTGTGGGCAATATAGCGCACCGGTAAGTATCAGCTGCGGCTATACATAGCTATAGCTATTACCATAAACATGAACTATATTGCATACTTATCTCCTAAAGTTGCCGTTTTAGAGCAATTTTTAAGCAGGCATGTAGATGTTGAAGAGTATTAAGTAATCATTTAAAGATAGGTAGTGTTATAAGGAGGAGCTCGTGGCTAAATATTAACACCCGCACGGGTCGATCTTTCAGGTTAAGCCGTGTTTGCCGAGGTTGGTCCATGGTTGGGTGACCTACATTGTATACCGAGTTTCCTCCGTGCCTCGGAAAGCACGTTAAGCCGTTGGTCCCGGCTGTCATTTGTAGATCTTTGACAGTTGTTACGAGTAGTCAGAAACCAAAATTCTGACATCCAGTCTTACTAAGGGGTATCGTATTACCCAGTTACTCGGTTGTGGAGGTCAGATAGGCAGTCACTTCGAGTAAAATACTGGTACTCAGCTGCAACCGATTAGACTAGAAGCCGAATGCAAGATAGTTTGGGAAAAGGCTAGTCATCTGACTAGCCTTTTCCCAAACTCGTCGGCTACAACGATGTAGTGTTATAAGGAAGGCTAGTTTTTAATGGCTCGCTATCCTTTTCATTTTCATGAGAATGAAGAGAAAGGGGCAATAGACATTGTATGAAACATTTTATTATGGTTAACGGGTTCATTGCTGTTTTGCTAACGAGCTTAGTGATCTCAATAAACCTGATTGTAAGGGGGTGGTCGTCATCGCGACATAAAGTTTTACCATGGAGTCAGTATATAATTCTAGTCAATCAGCTGAACTAAATCAGCGATTTCTTATAAAATACAAAAGTTTTTTTTTTCTCTTATGCTTCTCAGAAGTTCGTACCATGATGCCAGTCCCGTTTTAACAGATAAATTATTTATTTATCTTAGTTACAAGCTGGGCTTAAAACTAGAAGGCACATGAGCCTGTTACGGCGCAGAAAAATAACTTAAAACTAATAATATTGCAATATATTATAATATCACATAACTTAGGAGCTTTCACAATAAAGAAAAAAAAAAACAAAGGAAAATTTAATAATACTTGAGAACCAAAAAGCTAAGCATTCTTTCCCTAGACCATTCAATTATATTTATCCACAAAATATAACCGCCGGTAAAACTCTTTCAATTAAAAAATGCTGAGAATTGAAGTCAAATATTTTAGTATGGATTTTTAAACGGTCGGCATACAACGAACTTTTGCTCTGAGCACGAGAAAAACAAGCTTAGGCGACGTCCGAGTTCTCGATAAAATGATCCGAGCGCACAAATAGTAGGTTCCGTAGTTTGTGCCCTGTCTGCGTGGGAATATTCAGGAGTTTTTGAAATTATTTTCATAGGAAATTGTTTAATTGCCAGCTTTTGGCTTTAGACTCTGTTTGTTGTTGGTATTCCTGTATGCAGTTAAAAGTCCTTTAGTGGACGATTTTTTGAAAATATATATTTTTTCTACTCTACTTTTACGATGTTTTTTAATGTTTTCCTTACATGTTCCTATCTGTTTGTTAATTTGTGAGCCACTCAACCAGCCAGGGCTGTTGGTTTCTTTGACAGATACCTTTATAGATTAGACAAACTCAATTCGCAATCTTACCAAAGTGATATTTGCCACGCGATTGTAGTTCAAATATCACTCAGTTGTTCAGAAACTGGAAAGTGCTCTCTGTCTTCGCGAGGGTTAGGTTAACGTACTACGCTCGTGTGCTTTAGTTAGCACACGGGCATGTACGTTATCTGTCAATCTGCTAAGAAATTGTTCTTCGACGATTGAAAGATGGTGAAGTAGAACCAGTCTTACCAAGCGAACCATTTTAACACAAGAATTAGAACGTTAAACACTTTCAAACAAGACATAAATATTCTCCATCGATAAAATCACCAGTCAATTATAAAATGGACCAGAAAATGTTTAAGTAAGGGATTTAAACGGTAACAAACGGTTGGTACACAAAGAACTTTGCACGAGCACGAGAAAAACAAGCTTAGGCGAACTTCAGGAGCTTCCTATAAAGTGATCTAGAAGTAGTAGGTACGGATAGTGTCTTGTCTATGGGAAATAATAGTATTGGGGCAGAAAAGAGTGTAATATAATTTGAAAGCGGCTCCTTGGATGATATATTATAATAAAATTTAAAATCCAGCTGAATATGCTATTTAGGTAATTTGATTGACACATAAACTTCTTTGCCTGCTCGTCGGAAAAACTCGCTACTTTCATTAACGCACACGTGACATGATGAAGTATATAACAGCGATCAGGCTAGGAATAGCTACGATTCTGGGCAGCAAAATCATCTGCCTGGCCTTTTCCGTATGTTGGGGTCGGCTTCCAGTCTAACCGGATGCAGCTAATTAGCAGTATTTTACATGGAGCGACGGCCTATTTGACCTTCACAATACAACAAATATTAAAGATCGACCTCAGTGGCTATTATTATTTAGCCACGAGTTTCTGTCAATATCCTGTAACTTTATGTCATAAATTTCTTTCTTTTTTGTATGGTTAGTACCTAACTTAGAGTCAGAGTTGTTCAGCCGCCCATGGGCCTCTGACTTCGGCCGTGACGCTCTTAAAAAAATTGAAAAACGAAGATTGTCGAAGCGCATACATTTCCTGGCTTAAATGTACTGTTCTTTAAAAATAAAATAAAAGACTGAAAACACAATACTTCCAGAAGTATACTGCTCCTCTATAATTGGCTGCATTTTTCTTAGCGTGTTGTTTTATTGTACTTGTACTGCCGGACCAAGAGTCGAGCAATACTTCTTCAATTGCTTCGTTCTCTTACAAATAATGAGCTAAACCAACAACCATTATTAGTTGATAGCGGAAAAGTATTGTACTTTGAAAATTTTCAATTGATCGAACTTGAGATAAAATGTTGAATGTAGGTTTTCTGTTGTTGTTTAACAATTAAAGAACCTGGGCCAAGACAAAGAGATATTCAGCCATAAATATGATGAAAAATAAGTTTTTTTTTGATCAACATGACACTGAAAGCTAATGTCGATGCTTTTGAAAGTCGTTGTAAAAATGAAACAATTTGTCACAAAGTATTCGCAAAGCAAATCTCGTATCGACCTTCCAGAAACTCCTTTATATTTGAGAATGCCAAAATCCATCCCATGTTTGCCATACAATTTAAAACAAAAAGCAAACATCAAAAATAGCCAAATAACGTCCCCATATATCCTTCCTCATGCAAAATTGACGTAACAGCGTAAAAATATTAATTAACCACCCACTCCTCGTCAACCTTACTCAAATGAAAACGGACGTCCAGAAATTATTGTTACATACACGTAATTGTATTTTAATTCGGCAGGCTTCGGAGATACTCGGGTGATAAACCCGACCTATTTAATAAACCTTTCAACCCTTTATCGCGATGGGAGTATGGAGTCCCATCGGGGGTCCTTTGTGCCGTTTATGTCACTTTGTTTGACAACCTTCAACGATTTAGGTCGAATTTCTGACGCTTCCTATGATAAATGTTTGGCACAAGTTTTCGCCTGGGCTTTGCGAGTGGATTAAAACGGACGTGTTTTAGTTTATACGTCATTGTTGTTTGTGTAACGTGGACTATCCATCTATTAATTATTCTTAGTTTGATTTATTACTAATGTCACAGAGGATCGAGCCTAAGATGCTGGCAAAAGTAAACCACATGAAACCAAATTGAAAAGAGTTATTGTGAATGCAAACAAAACTTAAATTACTATATATAGGATAAATAGATCTTTTGTCGGCGTTTTTGGAATTCACAAGCACAAATACCAGTTTTAGCCCGCAATTTGTTAATTGCAAATATGATAGGTAACCCCGAAACATGATTCTGTGCTGCATTTATTTACCTCTAAAACAACGTACGGCTACATCAGCTCAATAAACATACCACAGTACTCGAACCTTCTCACCGTAAGTAAGTAGAACTCCAAAATCCATCATACGTTCCCCACACTCAATAACGCTCCGACCTGTCTGTCAGCCCACCTTGTTATGATCCGGCCCAACATAATGGCGGAAATGTAATTAAATGTCAGATTGTACCAAGATCAAAGGCTTAGCTAAACCCATTACGGAGCGCTCACGCACATTTTGTTTCAGATCCGTTTGGATCCGTTACCACAGAAGACATATAAGTATTACGTACAGTATTTCAAGACAGAACAAATACCGGAATCGGCTCACACATTCATGCGAGTCTTGAAGTATTACCGACTTATAAACGTTCTCACTACAGGGACACCGGCCAACTCTAAATCTGGATTACAACCCATTCCCTTTCATTAAAGGGAATGGGTTGTAATCCATCATGTGACCACAGTGCGGTACGCAATTTTTGGTTCTAGCTGAAACATGTCGGTCCTCATCATTATCATCATCACCATCATCAGCCTATACTGTTCCCTTTGCTGGGACACAGGCCTCCTTTCTATAAGGGAGTGGGCTGTAATCCTCTACGCAGGCCCAGTGCGGGTTGGTAGATGTCACATTTCTTCGATTTTTTGGTTCTAGGACATGCTGGTTTCCTCATGATGTTTTCTTTCACCGTTTTTAGAGCACCTTCACCTTCAAACCTTAAACCTTGTTTTATTTCACCCTTTTGAAAGAAGTATTGTTGAAATAAATTGCACTGTGTGTTGCCAGTGACCGATGACCTGGTGAAGGTTGCGGGGATCCGCTGGATGCGAGGCGCATGGGACCGGTCAATGTGGCGTCACTCGGGGGAGGCCTATGTCCAGCAGTGGACGTCTTTCGGCTGAAATGATGAAGTAATGCGCCTGCCTGAATTTTCACCGACGACTTGTAACTCATAAGTTGTGGAGCTGTTTTCACTGGTCCACCACTGAATTCCTACTTGCAAAGCGTTTACACGAATTTTATGCATTCTTCTTGTACTCGTGAGGCAGCCTGTCGCGTCGAGACAAGTAGTTACGTTGTCTATGTACAAAGCAACATAATAACAAGTTATGTTGACAACCCTAAAAGCGCAAGCGTGGAATCCTCGCGAGTTCCAGCCCTAACACTCGTGTTTAATTTAAAAAAGGGCCTGGTTGGTTTACTGGTTATCTTGACACCGTGGCATACCTAGCAAAGTACGGAGTGCGGAAGTTGTTAACCGAGGCAACGTATTTGGTAAAGGATGTGTGTCGCGTTAATTGTCAGGTATTCATTAGGAGTTTTAATTGGCAGGTCGAAGGATTATTTTTAGGGCTCGATTTGTCAAAGGTTCAAAGAACGGTGAGTTTTAAAAATCCATGTAGGTATGTATTTTATAGGTTTTTTAGTCGAAATGGGTGAAAGTTTACGTTCAGAAAGTTACTTTTAACCGATACAGTTAAACAGAACGTTTCCACCAAAACTGTAGGTTACTTTTTAAAGTTTGTGATAAAAACAAAAAAAGCTATTTAAAACGTTTCGTTCCCCAGTATAAACAATAAGCGACAGTTGTCTTTATTTAGCCTGTTCCTTTGCTGTCCTGCCTTAGCGACGGCTATGCTGAGGTTCGTACCTCACCAGTAGTGCCGTTAGCGTGTACTCGCTTAGTTTGTAAGTTTTTTGTGGCCCTGGCTAGTGGCGTTATAATCAAGGCACTTACAGGATAGTCAAGTTAAGCAGACGATAGCAAATAGGTTGACCTGCGCGATTCCGTTCACAAAAAAAGTATATTTACCAATCAACCCTCTTTTTTTTATTAGGATGGCAAATCATCAAATGACTTCTCCCGCTCTGGGCAGAGCGGAAGGGAGTGTCAGACTTGACTGACTAAAACCCATCCATGTTCCTTCTTAGCCCTTTGTGTTCCAGGGCCACGGTATCTCTTTCGAAAACCCGCAGCCCTGGCAGGCATCGGCCCTCTCGGACCCCTTCCGATTTGCTGACATCCCCTTGAGGCGCGCGTGGAACACTAACGCGCCGTCGGCACGACCTGTCGTCATTAGACGGACGGACGGTGAGCTAGCCCATTACTCACCGTCCACAGGCCCGCGCCTACGGTGGCCGGGGGCCACTGGTTGCCCCTACCAATCAACCCTTCAATTCAGTTCCTAGTATATTGCTAAAATGAACAACGACAGTTTTCAAAACTAGTTACAAATACACAGTACGTAACTACTTGAAATGTACAAGCACCCTCGGACAATAAAACTTCTTTATCGTTAAATAGCAGCTTTTAGAAACTTTGTTAGGCAAATAAAAGTTGGCACTTTAAGACACAGTTCCTTTTGTCTTAGTATTGTAGTTACAAACACTTTTAAACGTGTTATTTTATTAGTTCCAGCGGAGTTTATATTAAGATTGTTAACTTGGGTTTGTTTTGTCTTTAATTGGGTTTTCATTGATTAAAATGTAGGGAGTTTTGTTTTCCTTTATGGGACGATGAAGTAGCTATGAGTAGCTAGAGTGCCTAAGGCTTTTCATAGGCAACAAGAGGACGTAGACAAGTGGCAATCATTTTCAAAGCTTTCATGTTTGTACGACAGCTTTCAAAAACACTAAAAAGTAGTTTTATTTCATATTTTTTTCCTTTTCCACTATATATAAATGTGGTGAAAAAGTACTGATACAATGTTTAGGACCCCCTAAACACCTTTAAGAGAAAGACTAAAATAAATGTATTACGACCTGAATAATTTTCAATACTGCAATTCAACTGCAATTCATTCATATTTGTTTTGTTCTTTTGTTAAGTGGTCTACTTAGCGGTTCCCTACGACGCTTGGATTAATTTATTTTTGTTTTTTTAGAGGTTTAGCGCATCGGCGAAACCAAATATGATAATAATGAATAATAATGAATTGCAGAATTGAAAGGTTTTTTTCTGTCGGGGGTTTTTTTAATTTTTAATTTTATTTTTATTTCATGCTTTTTAACTTATATAATTTTTTCCTAGCCTTGACAGTCCCACTCCTGGGCATAAGTCTCCTCCTATTCTTCCACTTTTCTCGGTGTTGCGCCTCTTCTCGCTAATTAACGAAAACAATTAAAGTTATAAATTTTGAAAAAATCCCGATTTTTTAGGGGGAGGGTGCGGTGCCCCCCCCCCCCCCCCCGCCCCCTGGCGATGTCCATGGTGACAAGTGACAAGATTTCAAATTTCGAATCGACCAGACCCCATGAAATTTTATATTCCTAAATCAACTAGTAAAAAGGTGATGACCTTCAAACGGCTGAGCAGATTTTCTCAAAACATAACTAAGGACACTCTCGATAAAAACACCTTTCAAATGAAACCAATTTTATCAAAATCGGTTCAGCCGTTTAGGAGCTACGATGCCACAGACAGACACACAGATACACAGACACACAGATACATACGTCAAACTTATAACACCCCTCTTTTTTGGTCCGAATTTGGTCACTTGCTGAGACCAAATTAAGTATCTCTCAAAGAAACTTAATTCCTGAAATCGTGTCGCATAAAAATAACCTAGTGAGGTTCTTGTGTTGTTATCCGTTAACTAACCAAAACTGAACACATATCTCCTCTTACAAAAACAAGTGTAAGCTGGTTTTGTATTCCCCTGGCGCGGTCCAACGTGTTGCATTATTCCGCCATTCCCTCAGGTTTGCGTCTGACTTCATAGAATTACTTATTGGATATGTGTCGCAGACGCAGCATGAATTATTGTTTTGTTTACACCCAGAGCTGCCACTCCCAATTATGGAATGGACTGGAACCTGGGATTGTTTTATTCGTCCTTTTTGCTGGATGGGATTTAGGGCTGTCACCGTTTCAGTTTGGGTATTCAATGTGGGGAAAATCAGCGGTTGAAAATTCAGTCAAATATACGGAAAAAACGAAAGACGAAGACCAGAGAAAGGATGTATAGACTGTGTGAAGGTTTATATGGCAAAAAAGAAAGTGTCCGATGAGAAGACGAGTAATAGAAAAGAATAGAAGAAGAAGACATGCTGCGCCGACCCCAAATGAATTGGGATAAGAGCAAGAGAATCTAAAATATCATTTCATTGCGTTATATGTTTTGAAAGGTTTGTTATATACTGACATTGCATTGCTGAATCACTGGAAGTATTGACACTGATTATCTTGATTAACTGATCTTGATCGAAAACTATGTCATGTTTATAGTCAATCAGATTAGATTTTTTTTTTGTTACTTTTAGTAATTTGTTGTAGTTATTCTGACTGTAGTTGTAAGTGGTAGCAAATACATATCCTTATTCCTTTAAAAAGTTTAAAAAATAGCTACTTTTAAGAAACGGGTCCCATTTTCTACCAAGAATCATACTTATCGGAACAGGGACACCCTTATTCCTTAAATAATAAGGTTGAAAAGTGGTCGACCGTCAGTGAACTCGGTACTACCTAAACCCTTCATTCAAATAACCAACCGTGACACGTCTTTTGAAGTCAGATATTTAATACCAACGTTCAAAATGATATTCAAACCATTTCAAAATCTCTCCCCTCAAAACCAGCACGAATTCAGAAGGAATGCTAACCCTAAACCGCAGGCATGGAGAGGAGGGGACTATTAAAGAAAATTGATTAATCTGAGATTTCCATGAATATCAATGATATCACGCATCTTTTATAATAGTAATGTATCGAATCACAAATACTGAAAATATACGAATAATGTATTTTACAAGTTCATTCACCTTTTTCCAATAGTCAGAAAAACGGCATGTTCTACAACCAAATGTTTGAAAACATGGAGACATGCACCAAACATTTACCAAAATTCTTCTTTTTCAAGAAGATTTTTCGCTGTGAGTGCTCAAAGACTACCCAGTTTTTTTTTTTTATTAAAGTTCTATAGGTATAATCACACTTTCTGGGTAAAGTAATTCAATTGCTACTAATGAAAGATTTTGTACTTTACGCCAAAAGGTTTATATTAAAATTTTCGACTTTGAAAACCAAGAAAACAATAAATACGTAGTTACTTGTTGTCAAACGATTTTGTTAGAAATGGAAACATTTCCTGGAACGAATTATTATCCAACTTCCTAAAAAAATTAAACAATAATTATTGTTGTTGTTAACTGAAGAATACCCTACTAATTACGTAAAAATTAGTGATTTCTGCTTACAGTTTGCTTTTGATCTTCACTTTAGTTTAATTAAAACTGATTTGCCATGTTTTTTCTTAGCTCCAGGAAAATATATATATGATCTCTGTTACCACTTCAGACTACTGTTCCACTGTACTGTTACCACTTCCAGTTAAAAAAAACCTTTAAAGAAAATCCATGGTGTTTTAGTTCTTTACATAAACCAATTTCCAACTAAACAACTTCTAGCTAACTAACCTGCCTGTACAAGTAACCGAGGTCCTATATTTCTTACATTTTAAACCACGCTGCTTCATTATAATGTATTCATAAAACCCGTGCCACATTTTTTAGACTTATCTAGGTCTTGTTAATAAATTTTAAATGTATACGACGAGTTTAACTAAGGACGGATATGACATAGAATAGAGTTATGAGTAAGACAACTGGGCCTCAAGTCTGCTATTTTTATAAATATCGTCATTCCAACACGATCCCATTGTCATTTTGCTAAAAGTTCGTAATCTGCTAAATTCATAATGGTCGATCATTGGTCTGTCAATGGTCTCGTAATAAAATTGTGTTATAATGACATATGTATTGCCATTATCATATTTTTTTTTTTTCATTATCGTAAGTAGAAATGATTTTCGAAAAACTACTACTAAATTTGAATATTTATTCATGCCAGATTTCATTTATATATATTTTTACATATTATTTATTAGTGTTACAATGCAATCTGAAGTAGTAAGAAGTTTGTAAATAGCAGAAAACATAAATGTGAAATTAGAAAACTCAATATTTTATCTGTTTAGCTGTCTAAGTCAAATTGTCTGTCAAGTCATTCATTCACTTATCATTATGTACGAGATTACCATTCTAAGCCATTTCTTTCAATGGAGTGTCAGTGGTTGACCATTGGGAAGTCATAATGATGCCATTATATTAGTAGATTACCAAACTTGTCAAAATCAACAATTATGAAATCAATGATAGGCCATTCTGACACTATTGTAATAGCAGACTTGAGGCCCAGGGTTACTATGTGAAACGCTACGAGGAAAAGCCGTTGTTTTGTCCGTAGAGAAAATTAAATTGAATTTTATTCGGATTTCAACACGAAATCGGTGCAAATGAAGACATTAAAACATGGAATTAACTTGTGATACTATAATAACTTGCACAATGTGGGTGTCCTATTAAGTTCACCTCTGCCTGCACCTCTGCCTAATCCTTCTGGCATTAGAAGCATGATGTTATGTATGTTATATGATACTGTAATTGGTGAAAGAAAAAAGTCTCCTGTTATGTTGAAAAATTGGTAAGATAATGCCATAAATACAGTCAGCACACATCAATCAGTCCCTGTTGCAACCGGTAAGTGGGTGGTGGATGTCAGATAGGCAATCGCTTCATGTCAAATACATTATGTATTCAGCTGCATCAAATTAGGCTGGAAGCCGACCCAAGCATATTTGGTACAAGGCTAGGCCTGATGATGACATCAATGCAATCACTCTTTAATAATCTATTTCTTATTCTCCATCTCGTAAATTTCAACAAAGATTGAGCGTAATTCAAACGATTAATTTAAATCCGATCAAAACGAAAGCAAGATGACCCGGATAGCATAACATGAAAACTCCCAAACATTTCCCCCAATAAATTATTTGTACACCACACCAACGGTTACGAGTAACACCTCTTTTTTCCAACGTTGCTCCACTGCTAATTTCTCTGTGGCAAAGGTACAAAAGTCATGTATGAGAAATTTATTCAGCTAGCGTCCGTGGGTGCCTCTTTGTGTTGCTAATTCCATTTTATTCTTTTCTATTCTGATGTCATTTACCTCGGGGGCATGTCGTTATAATATTCAACGGGATCTTGGTAAAATCCTGTGCGGGGGTAATCTTTTTTTTACTTTTTTGATGAATTGCTGTTTTTTGTTTGGTGGTGTTAATTGTGTTAAGAAGTTCTCTTTTTTTGGTCCTTTATTAGGATTTTTGTGGAACATTTCAGTTGTTTTTTTTTTTGTTTAAAAAAAGGCTTTTTGAAGGCATGTAACGATTAATAGTGCATTGGTTAGACACTTGTGTTACAAACTAGAACTGTTTCGCATCATTTATTTTTCTTTGTGTTAGTATAGTACTAAGATTTTGATTTATTTATCAAAGTAAGTAATGCAACTAAGAAAAAAAAAAATATATTACAATAGGAATAAAGCAAAATAACTTAAAAATATTCTCTAAAAGAATTTCTGAAAATCATACACTCTCAAATACTTTCAAAACATTTTAAATAGCATTTTTCATCGCAGCACCTATACACAACAATCTACCTACACCAAAACTTTTATTTGTATCGTCGATAAAATATCGCGTCCCTAAACATCAAAGTAAATAAACATTATATTTTCAAACAAAATAATATCGGAACACTTCGGCGACTGTCGGATATTTTCGATGAGCACAAAAAATGGGATCTTTAAAAATTGACAACGTATTTATTGTATCGTACGTTCAACAAAGCGGGCATCATCTCAATTTAAGTTTGTCCAAGTAAATAAGATTTTTAAAAAGAAATGGTATGAAGACTTTTCTTTATATTTTTTCTTCTTTCTTGTAAATACATACTCCCTGGGATCATTGACGGAATTTAAAAAAATGACGTTGCCATTATGAATTCAAACTTAATGCATTTATTTTAATTAAACCGACACTTTTTAGTTGCCGAGGTGTCGATCAGTCAACTAGAAAATTTGAACTAGTTTTAAGCAGACACTCATTAATAAACATTACATTTACAAACTTTACATTTTGTTTTTCGACCTTTTCCTTTTACATTTGCCAGAAAAAAAAAGCTTTCAATTAAAAATTCAATAACGGCGTCCATCTCATACATGTGGCAGTGTCACACTGACCGCATCACGCTTCCAACACACGCGTTCAGTGACAGGAAAGTTAACTATAAAATAAAAAAATCCTTCGTGCACGTCACACGCGCCGAATTAAACGGCGCATGGCGGAACAAATCTATAGTAGCGTTTGCGACCGCAACGTGGAGGAAATTTTAAAATGATATTTTGAACGAAGAACTGTCAAAATATCATTCGTTAGGTTGATGCCACATTAGAGTGTTGCGTTGCGTCGTCGCAACAGATAAACGCATTATATGCCACACCTGCGTTGTAACGCAATTAGGTGACGCATGCCATCGTAGTGTACTAGTTTGCCCCTCTAGCAGTGGAACATTGTCTGTTGTCGCACCGGAGCTCGGAAATAATCAACATGTGTTTTATATACAGGGTGTAACGGAAAGCGTTTATACATACTTAATCATTTTTGTTTTTTTTTTTAAATGTGTATGGATTGTCGTAATTTATCTGAAATAAATGAATTGAATTGAATTAAGGGTGTGTTACAGACCATCAAACTGAACATTTTTCTCCATCGGTCAAACATCGTACTAGCGAAAAAAATATCAGCTGCCCTTACATTTGGGTCGAATAGGTATTGAAATTTTGTATGAGGTAACTGATATTTTTTTCGCTAATACGATGTTTGTCCGATGGAGAAACATGTTCAGTTTGATGGTCTGTAGCACACCCTTAAGTATGTTTATACCCTTTCCGTTACAGCCTGTAAGCATTTTGGAAATCAAAAATAAATAAAATCGTAATAAACATGATAAAAATAAAATAAAATAATGAACATCTATCGAAGCTCTCACTTGGCAGTTGGATCAAGAGCCAGATTCAGAAGGCAGTACTCCTCGATACGGCCTGCATTGTGAGGAGGTTCCTGTCTCTGCAACCCTAACCACCGGTAGCTTGGACCCTGGGCGTCTACTCTCTATGCACGAAACCCGTTGTCACGGCCGAACTTTCGGGCGTTTCCTACTCCGCAGCACCAACGGACATAACATTAGTTCGGGGCCCGTACTAAGAATGAATGACAACTCGATTTGACAGTTGTGCCTACTCGCTAAGTGTTTTTGTCCGTTCGTAATATTGAATTTGACAGTTGTTACGACGGATTGTTATGTCATTTGATACGACATGAAAATAGTTATCGTTTTGTCGACGAAAGTTAAGTTTTTTGAGAAAATCGATACTGTGGGTGCTTTTTAATGCTCGAAGAAGCTCTACAGGAAGATCGAAGGCGATGCCGTCGATTATCTTGCACTAAAACTTTCATTTGGCGAGTATTCCCGATGTTGAATTCACGGGAACTAATGGCTCATACGGAAAATATTGAAACATCTAGGGGAGGATCTATCACCTCCAAGAATGAAGGTAGGTAGTGGTTTGATCCAAGTATCAAGGACTAAGCTCTGCAAATTATTGAGTTGTATTACCAATCAGTCCCACCTATTTACTGTTGTTTTTGTTTACTTTTAGGTCTTTGCTGCTCTCAATTTTCATCAAACTCCTTAGCAAGGGCTAAGAGTGACAGACATATTCGTGCAATTGCTGAACAAGGGACTATGGAAATAGGTGAATGACTATGTATTCTTTGGAAATACTTATGCAGAAAACCACACTTCTAATAATAAAATGTCAATAACTTTGTATTTACATCATTCATTGATTCTAAAAGAACCACCATGTAACCATGAAGTTTCTTGCCGGTTCTTCTCCATAGGAAACAACCAACCCGAACCAAGCATATTTTTGTCGACGTTTTATAAGTGCCCATGTAGGCCTTTGTAAAATAAAAATATTTGATTTTGATAGGTACTTACATATAATAAATATTTTACAAACTGCTTATTATGCTTACAGGACATAATGGGTGTTGGGACTGGAGGAAGATTCTGATATAAGTAAAAATAAAGATTTACTCAATGAAAGCATTGTTTTTTCATAAATGGAGACTTTTATTTTTATTAGACACCAATAAAATTTAAAAAGAAAATACAATCAACAATACACTATTACAAGCAAAACATATTTCCTTTATCAAATCATAGTTGCATAGAATGTATGTATTGTAGAAAAGAATAGAACATACAGGGAGCCGGGTACATTCTGCCTGAGTATTGGCTTACAATATTTAACAAATGTCAGTATCAATAAGATTATGGGTAAAATTATGAAATAAAATTATTACCATACTATCAAATTATTTTAACAAGATAGATTATACACTATTACAAGCAAAACATATTTCAATACTCAATTATTTATTGCATTCCTTATGTGTACAAAGATGTTATTAAATAAAAGAGTTTGGACCCAGTCTGGCACAGCAACATTAGGAGAGAGGACCTTTAATCTAGAGGCTCTCCACTCTTAAAGTGAACTTGGTGTTGCTCCTTATATACTCCCCGACCTTCTCTGGCGTCGTCGTGTGATGTAATTGGGACATGTACAGCTGCGTCGATGGAATAGCCGGACGCAACAACTAATCGGACCTGTCAATGCGGTACCGCACTGATGCGAGTAGGCTTCTTCTTCCTCGTTTACACACGCATGCAGTCTTCTTTATCAGGCTGTCCTCGGCTTGATACTGGTGGCAACGCGCTCCGAGGACCCTGGCACCCCTGGTGTGTGTGAGTTTTGGTTGCCGCTGATATTGCAATAACGGCGGCCGATTAAGCACGTCCCGGTGTTGATGTGAAATCGTTCAATTTATTACGGAAAGTTCCCGTGTCGTATTAATAAAGCGAATTATGTATATTTCAAAATTTGTAAACAAAAAATTGACACTTCATTAAAACAACATTGCTGTCAAAAGAAAAAAGGCAAAGGTATAAAGGTATAAGGCAGTATAAAGCCTCAATCCGGACAAAAATGGCAAAAATAGTTCAATTCTTCATATAAAGACATAGTAAAAGGTATTTTCTTTTAAATGTGGTCATTTTCTAACAATAACAATGTAATTTTTTTTGTTTAAAATCATTAAAATCATAAAGTAAACCGGTAATGGACCGGTAAAATAGCCCAACTCTATCGCCATTTTTCATTCGTTCACTAATATTGTCTATGGTCCCGTTCGTAGCTCGTGAATCCGTTGTCACTAGGGAGTAGGGTTTATTTCTTAGTGACGGACGTCTTTAGTACGGGCCCGTGTCTTCGTTGACGGAGTTAGAGAGTAGACGCCCTGCTCCCGATACCGGCGGAAACCTGTTTTTTTATATTTTTAAATGTTTTTTTTTACCTTTTTTGTTTTATAAGAAATATTTAAAAATATAGTAAATAAGATGTAAAATGAATAAAGGAAATAATACGTATTTGGACATCTATATCGTAATCTCGCGAACGCATTTAAGGAACCAATTATATTTAATCCCATTAAAATCACCTTCTACCGAGACCCACAAAAATAAAAGAGCTTGGCCCAATATTATCTGAAGCGAAACTCTAGGTAGGTAGGTTTATCAGTACTACCCAGTATTTTTCCAATTAGGTATACCCAATTCCAAATATACTTAACAATCTCGTTAATCCCAAATAAATTGGACTAGCTGGAATGGATTACCGATAATAAGAGATGTGTTTCAGTCTTTACTTTTGTACTAACTGAAGGGCGGGACTTTGTTTTTAGATTCGAATAGAAAAACGTATTTAAGGAGGACGTACCTAGGCGCAATATTTTAGTAGTATTAGGAAATTGTGAGAGTATTATATTTTGTTGACAAGGTAGCTTAAGGTCATGAAGAGTAGTAAAACCGAGCGGACCTGACTCTGGATTGACACATAATGTTCTGAAATGACGATTAAAGTCAATTCAAATAATTATTGTCGTATGTTCGTCTGTATGGTGTCGGACGTAAAGAATAGCACCCTCCCATATCTTCCCGTGGGTGTCGTAAGAGGCGACTAAGGGACTTGCCAGAGAATGGGCAGCAGCATTCTCTGTGGTTTTGTAACAACCGTACTGCGATCGCCAACCCGCCTGCCAAGCGTGGCGATTATGGCAAAACCCCCCTTCTCGGGGGAGGCCTATGTCTAGCAGTGGACGTCTTTTGGCTGAAATGATGATAATGATGGTGTAATAATTAACTAAACTTTCAAAGAATATGTGGAACCCTAGAACCTATGCCACTTTTATATACCTATTTCTTAAGTCGTGTCTTAACATCAGGCCTGTAATCCTCAAAGGGTTAGGAACAGGTGCACCGTATCTTAAACATAAATAAAAATAACCATGGTAAATTTATATCCAATATACAAAAACGAAAAAGACTACACCCGAATTAAGAAATCCGCAACTCATTTTTCACTTCGCGGTTCATTACGGCTTCCAACGGAAGCTACATAAATAGTATCGTAGTTAAACAGCAATGGATGACAAAACAATGTTTCACGGCACAGTAGGCTCTTGGAACCGAAATTTATGAGCCAATTGGACGTAATAGGCGTCCGATGACAGTTCCGTTCATAATAAACCCCAACATTGCTCGCTTGATAACTAGTGATGGATTTAGTCGTTATCGATAAATATTTTTCGATAAATGATAATGGGCGATAATAACATTGTTATTGGATAAGTGAATGTTGAGTTGTGGGATATTAATTTTGTTGTTGAGCAGATTTTTTCTCGTCGTTTTTTCTTTGCTATGGTTTTTTCCTGTTCTAATAACTACGTTTGTTTATTCTCTTTGATGTATGTTTTATTTACTGTATAATAATTAGGGTGGAAATAGGTAGGAAAAATACTATGAAAAATACACACACGGCAAAATATTGCCGTAAATAAGAGCGTAAAAATGTTGGTTCAATTTCTTCCTTAAGTAGACATTAATGATCAATTTCTGAAACATACATACTAAGATAATTGTTTGAGTTTGAAGTAGTTAAACCCTTAATATAAATTAATCATTAAAGGATTCAAAACCAAATGTAAGTATGTAAATTCAATAGGTATGAGAGAAAACGTAATCTATAAAATAAAGATATTTTCAAGTCAAATAACTCAATAATGCCAAACATAAAAAGCAATCCAATCTTTCAAATGTGCAATATCTCACATAAAATTCTACTTTCTGCACAAAATTGGTAAAATAAAAATTGTTTTATAAAGAAAATGAGATTCTTAAATTTTATCGATAAAGGTATGTAATAGCCCATCTCTATCGGTAGAGCATTCTGTCCGCAATGAGCGATGTAACGCTCAATCATCGCCGCGTCTCTATCGCCGCTATCTAGAGATGCCTGGACTCTATATAACGTTGACTGATCACCGTCTAGTCTTAGTAGTAAAGGGGTTTTTATTCTATTGTAGATAAAGATGGGTTTGAAGGAGAGTGTGGTATTGGCGAAGGAAGAGATGATTTTTGAAGGAGAGCCGTAGTATTCATCCGAGAAATATGGTTTTTCTTTGCATAAAGGCTAACTTTAATAATGCTCTTAAGCCAAAAACGTAAGAAGAAAAACCATAAAAACAATATTCGATTTAAATAAATTCCTATTGAGACTAAATTCAATATTATTTAAGTATAGAAATTTCAACTTTAAACACTGCGACTAAAACACTATTCAATAATATAGCACTTTAACTTAAGCACAGACAGACGCCCTCAAAATAATCTCTAATAACATTCAAACTAACGCCCTCTACCTGTCACCGAGCAAAAACAAAGGTGAAACTTTGAGACCATAATTAAAATGGAACCATTAGTAACGCTGACTGACGATTCTGTATATTATAACAAGTTTGAACCAATTAATTCTTCTATAACTACTTATTGAACAAAGTTTTAATTCAAAACTACGTAAATGTAGGGTTGTCTTACGTCAGGATTTTCTGGACTGATCTGGATTTTTTAACTCAGTATACAGAACGAGCAGTAGGCAAACCTACTGTTCGTTCAGTATTTTCATTATTTTCGGAAATTACGAACATTTTACAGTTAAAATGTTTGTTATTTCCGAAAATAAGGAAAATTTAAACCGGAACTGTGTTTTAAAATTTTCTTATTAAAAACATAATTGTTTTAATTTTTTCTGGGTAAAGAAATATTGGGCGTTTGGCGGCAATATTTGCAGACGACTTTGTTACCATTGAGAAACATACATGGATGAAGCATAGGATTATGTGCATTGGCACAAAAAAGAGGAGCCTGCTCCTAACCACTGGGTGAACTAAACTAACGGCAGGCGCAGTGGCTATGCGATTGACTGCTGCGCTGCGTATCACGGGTTCGATCCCCGCACGGACCAAATATTTGTAAGGCCTACGTATAGTTGTTCCGGGTCTAGCTTTTCGTGTTTGTGAGTTTAAATGTTTGTAAATGCCCCCACGATACAGGAGAAATTCTAAGTATGGGGCAACGTTTAAAAAAAAATACTAAATCTATTAATAATATAAGTAAATAAAATTATACTAAAAAGAAACGAAAGTTCGGAGCATCCTCCGGTTTTTTTTTTTTTAATGTATCTGGTAACCCTACGTAAAGGACTCTAGGCGAAGTGTGTTGGGCCGTTACGTCAACTTGATAGTTAATTAAAACTAGCAAAGTTTCCTTTAATATTTTTTGCGAAACGATAGTGGTTTTATTATACTTGTAGCTCCTTATGTATTACTTAGTTTATAGTCTGCTTTACGACGTAATTAATACTTTCAGAAAAAGTATTTCGACAACTCAGTATTTTGGTTTTCATGAATTTATCTATATATCTCTAATTTTATTTATATATATCTAGTAGGTACTAGCAGGGAGTCAAACTGTAACCGTAATAAGATGTTATTAACACTGTTTTCAAAACAGTTTTAACAGAAAAAAAAAAACACTTTTAAATGTAACAGATACAATACTCCACTACCAAATCAAACTGTAACCTTTTATATGTGTTAATATGTGTAACTGAAATAATCAATTATAGCTTTAGTACGCTGCGTTTACCTGTTACACTTATTAACTCTGTTGACACTTTTATATCTGCTACAGTTACATATCTGTTACATACTTGACTATGTTACCGATTTATCGTATAATTTCTGAAACCTTTATGAAGGTGTTTTTAAGTACCTGCCTACAAGGATAGCGGTAAAAATATTAGGGATCGATGACGTTCATCAGAAAATTCAGATTCGTGGTTGTCGCAACGGTCGTGTAGGACTACGTGGCCTACCTTGATGTCTGAAAGCAGTATTGTTTTAATTTTATTCCAGAATGGGAAAGAGATGGCGCTAGATGTCCTCAAAAGCGTCGTCTCTTTCCCATACTGAACTGACATTAAAACACTACTGCTTTAAGATGTAACCCGCTGATGTGGTAACCCGCTTGATTTGTGAACGTAGATACAGCACAAATAATAATTATAATAGTATTCTATAGTTTCTGCAGATCCCCATGAGTAAAAGGAGTGAGTGAGTGTGATGTCTACATAATTAATTATGCTCATCCAGATTAAATACTACTGACGTACGTAAATAATATTGAATACATTTTTTTAAACGGATGCTTTACATTAACTCGTATAACCATCAATAGTGGAAAATAAGGTATATTATCGTATTTTAATTTCGCCGAGATAATAATTTAATGCATTACATTGTCATGTTTGCGAAAAGCCTTTTAATCTTTTCCGATACTTCATTAAAAGCGATTAAAATGTACAACTGACATATTTACATATTTCCTGTAACTCTCACCATTTATTTTATGAAAGCTGGAAAATAAGCTGGAGGAGGTTGCAGGATCAGATGGAAACATACTACTGGGAACCGGGGAACATACTATCGAAAGGAGAATATTTACCAATTTCTTAACCCACTACACTTATACTTACATGCCTAATTTCACTGAAAGCCGTTCTGTCGTTTAGGCGTAAAAAATGAACAGACAGACAAAAACAGTTACTTTTTTGCATTGATAATATTAGTGTGGATAGGTAAGATTAATTACCGTGGAAATCAAAATTTTTCATTTAAAACAAATTTAAAATGTTGTAGAAATTCGTTGGTTTTTCCTCTTTTTTTAAAATTTACTCTTCAAACTTAATTAAAAACCTATAATTTTTTCCACAGATCCAAGGCAAGCCAATAATCCAGCAGAGAATTTTGCCAAGTCCTGTGGTGTCAATTGACGCCCCCCACACCTTCAGGAGTACAGTCACTCCTGTCGATGACCACAACAACATCATATTCAGCCCATGGAAGGCGTTTGGGCCCTTTGTCGACACTATACAGGTACGAAATATTTTAACGCATAAATACAAAAAAAAAACATTGTGGACAGGAATTCCCCTTTGGTTGGGTTGACAAAAAAATTGGGTAGTTGAAAAATGTGGTTAAATATGTTTTTTTTTTTGAGGGTGGTATATTTTGTCAACACCTGTTACGGGCCAGGTTTAATTGTTTAGAATTCTTTTTCCTTTGTTCGTTATTTTCCACACTAGTCGCTTTCACCAATTAAGCTTAGTGATATCTACACTGCGTTCAAAAGTTGTCAGTGCTATCATTGCTGTGGAATTTTTTACAGTTTTTAAACGTGGATTAGATGATTGTGCTGATTTCGATCCATACATTGTAGAATTCGTCCTGAGACTGCTAATCGTATACATGTTGGTGTTCAAAATGTTTGAGTGCCGTAAGAACTAAGATAGTAATTATTAAAAGCCTTTAAGCGAAGATTATCCTATTTCATACTATGATTAGTAAAGAAGGCATGTATTATCTTACACAGAATATTAAAGATCTACGTCGTAGTTAATACCTTCTCGTCAGAGAATCTTTTATCTTGAAAGAGCTCATTATGAAATACTTGAAATAACATCAATTAATAATGAGCATTTGGAGATGAAGAGCTTGCGTAGATATAAGAAAATAAGCTTTTTTATAAACATTTCTAAAACTCAAAATCAAATCATTTATTTAAATTGGACCATTACAGGCACTATGGAAAGTAAAAAAAAAAACAAAAATATCCCGCAGCAATAGTCCAGTCACAAGGCATATCCAAAGTGTAGATCTCTATGAAGAAGATTGGACAAGAAACTCCATGAACACTCTTTTAAATCAAAATATTGTTACAAAATCTTGGTTACATCATTCATGTTGAGAATTCCAAAATAAATAATAATATACGAGAACGATGTAGAAATACGTGCAAATTAAGAGCGTCCAGAGTAAAAGATTAAATCAATAATTCAAAAATAAATAATTAAAATATACCGTGGCAGCTCAGAGATGGCCAGTCACAACGCAGCGCCTGTTCACAAACATGACGCATGTGTCAGCCATCATACAACTCAACCATATTGAAGGAAACTAACAGACCCGACACACCCGACACCACCAGCATGACATTCACTCAACCTCCAGGCCAAATTCGCGTAGTTAAAGATGTCGGTACCGGTATTTTATCGCATGCAAGATGAGTCTACTTTGGCTAACCTGAAACTTGGTTGAACGAGTTGGTCCGTGTTCCTAGTATTATAGTGGTGGCGGTCACCTCTTTTACTAAATAAATGCAGATATTACAACTTATTACGCCTACGCGTTAAGTAACTTACGATAACTTCATTCTTCACTTTTACTGGTCGAATAGCGTGATAACATTTTAATACAAAAATAAAATCTAAGCATAAATGCAGTGAAATCTCCTACAGCTTTGTTAAAATGATAGTGACTTTTGCTTTAGCAGCACCTTCTTGAGCAGTAACGGCCAAAGTAACGTTATAAAGTTAGTTTTACTTTATAACGTTACTTTGGCCGTTACTTTTGATGAAGAATCTGGCTGTAAGGGTATCGGGTAGATTCTCAAAAGCGCTAATATACATATTCATTTATTTCGTATATGAAATTTCATGCATCTTACTTTAAAAATGACCGATTTCGATGCAATCGTTCATGCCTTCCCCCTATCTTCCCGTGGGTGTCGTAAGAGGCGACTAAGGGACTTGCCAGAGAATGGGCAGCAGCGTTCTCTGTGCTTTTGTAACAAACGTACTGCGATCGCCAACCCGCCTGCCAAGCGTGGCGATTATGGCAAAACCCCCCAAAATGTCAATGCGACACTTGTGGGAGGCCTATGTCCAGCAGTGGACGTCTTTTGGGCTGAAATGATGATGATGATGGTTCATGCCTTGAGGGTTGGAATTTCAAAAAACCCTTTCTTGGCAGATACTTGCTCTTCACAAAGAACACACCCTCCAAATTTCAGGTCTCTAGGACCAGCGGTTTAGGCTCTGCGTTGGTATCTCAGTCAGTCAGGACTTTAATTTTATAAATATAGATTTGCATGCTGTTTTAGGAAAAAAACAGCAGTTCAATACAAAACTGTAATTAAATCTTCGTGGGTACTGAATTCATGTTCACTGTTTTCGGTCGGAGACACTTACATCCTGATTTCAAAACAGCCACATTTTAACACTCAATTTAGTAGTAGCTATGTCCACAATTTATTACTTGTGATGAATGGGGCTTATGAGGCCCGGGCTCCAGCAAAATGGAGGCGAGTTTCATGTACCAAGCGGAGAAGAGGAGGTGTGCAAAGCGGCACGCCGCTCACAGCTCACCGCACGCCGCTAACAACACAGTGCTCCCCACTCACTGCTCACATCTCTAAACACATCTCCTATCTGATCTTCGAGTCCACTCCTCGACTCTCCACTTCGGTGCAGCCTAGCCCTTAATCATAACCAACAAAACCAGTAGAACAGGATTAGTGTTCGCAAAATGAAACTATTGCAATAGAAGAAGCTACTGAAAAGCCGTCCGGTGTAATCCCTTTGTAGCCTCTGAAGTCACTTACGGGGACAGAAATAGCACGTCAGTCAAAAATTGAGCAAACCCCATGAGTGGAACCTAAATTGTTAAAACATCATCCCAAATCCATCCTAAAACAACTCAAGTTTATCGTACAATCGGCTTAAGGTTACCAAAATTGATATTTTCTATAGAAAACAGAAACCTTCACAGCAAATATTGCTCTCTAATTGGTTTTTGACGTTGATTAATGATGTGATGAAGCATGCTCGCCCCCCAATCGTCTCGCTGCCGTGAACATATTCATTATAGAGGGTGAAATTGTAGTATTTTGGCAACGGTTCGCGTGGTGTAAACAAAAATTATTGTTGTTTCTTGGCAATTAATTTGTTTGGATGGCTTGCAATGAATTTTGTTTATTTTAACGAAAGATAAGAGGAGCTTATGTTGTTGGTGGACCGGAATGGACTGAGCCGATTAATTTTCGAAACATGATCATTCTTGCAGTCGCCCTCGAACACAAAGGTTATGTTGCTTTTGTTTCGCCAAACCATAAGTCACATAAGTTTAGATTAGTTTTTTGTCTTTGGGTACCTTCTCGTAATGTTTCAAGTAAGCATAAAAGCGTGTCCATTATCATAAAATAGTATATTCCTATTATCTATCTATTATCATCTGCCTAGCTTTTTCCCAGCTATGTTGGAGTCGACTTCCAGTCTAACTGGATGCAGCTGAATCCTAGTGTCTTACATGGAGCGACTGCCACGGTGACCTCAACAACCCAGTTAGTACAGGGTAAAACCCTTGAAAAGACTGGTGGTCAGACTACCTGCAACGACTGTGAAAGTTGTACAATAATCAAGACACAAAAGTCTATATCAAAAACGGTTTACTATTATAACAGTTATAACATAACATTACGACTGTAACCTTCAACATGTTAGGCACAGCTAACACTTCGGAAATTACATGTTTATACTTATAGTATATTGACATTTCACCAGTTATGTTTAAACAAGTCTCATGTATGATATAATAGCCATTGTCATCAACCAGGCACTAATCTACAAAACTAATTCAAACTCAAAGCGTTTATTTCAATTAGACCATTACAGGCACGTTTGAAAGTCAAAAAAGCAGAACAAAACGCAAAGCCACAGTCCCAGACACAAGGCATAATAACTTGTGAAAGTACTGTAGTTGCCCATTCGTAGCGTAAAGCGTAGATCTCTATGGAGAAGAATGGGCAAGAAACTCCATGGACAATCTTTTAAAAAGAAAAAACTGATTGAACCCAATAACACTTGTACGGAAACGGAACTAAAACCTCATGCTCATCAGCAAGTGGTTGCGTTTGCAACCACTAGCGGATGATACATCTCATGATACTTTAATGCTCTGTTACCAGGAGGGTGAACTCCTGCCAAGTCAAGACACGGTGGTGTTACCGTCGCCTCGACATCACGACAGTTCAATAGATGAAGACGCCACAGATCCGATGCCTACCGCAGAGACATCCAATAAGGTAAACAACATTATTAATCATCATCATCAGCCTACAGCAGTTCACTGCTGTAGGCTGATGATGATGATTAATCTCACACAAGGCTCTTCAATCGCACGCCACTTAAATCCCATTATATTACCCTTAAATTTCATTATATTTGTATTTTCAATAGGATCGCTTTCAAAATTAGCTACTTAAGAAATATTCTTTAACTTTACTCATAATTTATTTTAAGAGCATTGTATGTACCCAGCGTCCTAACAAAAGCGATCGGTAACGCAAATAGGAGCCAATATTATCATATTACTTGCTCTGTATGGTGTCGGACGTAAAGAATAGCACCATCCCATATCTTCCCGTGGGTGTCGTAAGAGGCGACTAAGGGACTTGCCAGAGAATGGGCAGCAGCGTTCTCTGTGCTTTTGTAACAACCGTACTGCGATCGCCAACCCGCCTGCCAAGCGTGGCGATTATGGCAAAACCCCCCTTATGTCAATGTGGGGTTGGGGGAGGCCTATGTCCAGCAGTGGACGTCTTTTGGGCTGAAATGATGATGAATGATTATCATATTATGTAGACGTCACCCATTTGTTCTTCGGAAAACCGGAAGATGCGTGGTTTTACATTCTAGGTTCGCCGAACATAGACACGACATGGAGTAGGTAATCCACTTACGTCCTTTATATGTCCAGGTGGCATCAATAAGCCAGCTGTCCTTCATGGTGCGTCCGGACAGCTTCGAGCGCGGCCAGCTGCGGCTGACCTGCATCTCCACAGTCCACTCGGTGTACAGCGAGCAAGCCGAGCTGGTCATCAATGAGGAGCGGCCGCAGATCGCCTCGGTCCTGGGGACTAGGGACGCAGCGGGAGGTAAGGGATCGTGTAGTTTGTTTACCCGTTATTTTATCTATGAAATCAGAAATCAACCATGTCTCTATAAGAATAAAGATCATTGTAACTTTGAGTGATTATCAGTAAAATACAACGCAACCATATTGTTGAGGAGATAACTGGTATTGGTAGTTGTAAGATCACATCCAGAATAAACATAGATGACTTCTTCTTCTGGTCGTATGCATAATATTTCTTTGTTATATTGTTTGGGCCCAGTAGGTAGCCAGAGGTGCATTAAAAGAGCCTCCCCGAGCGACGTTAATCTAAATCGTACTGCGATTCTAAACGTCCGGCTCACCCTGGACAGCTAGCACTCGGTAATGCAAAGTCTAGCTGCCTAATCCTTTCACCACGATGATACCTCTAAACGGCTCTCTGAAGAGCCACGACCAACGGTCCATTTTACGAGCAAATAACCACAACCGTCTCTGTATGGCTACCTACACAGATGACTGTAAAATGCCGTTGTATGAAATTGTGCAGTCAGTAAAAACTTTGAGTGATTTAAGATTGGTACTTTGAAGGAGCTATCAGAAGAAATTGCATAGAAAAACTGTGATCTTAGATCTCAATGACGTCATATTGCAAAATGACATAATTGCCCAAGTTTGACGTTATCGGCAGCAACTAGTTGGTTATTAGTAAACTAGGTGCGGTGTAATTAGCTTTGTCTTGTCGATCATATATACAGGGTAGATGAGCCACCGATCTCTATATGGCGGGGGTTCACAATTAATTCTACTCGTATGTCCCAAATGCCACGGATGGCTAAATAAGTTTTTTTTTTTGGGAAAAAAAAAATTCGAGTATGTTTCGTTTAATTCAATAATAGCCGCATGGGTCAATCTTTAAGGTTAAGCCGTGCTTGCCGATGTAGGTCCGTGGATGGGTGACCATTATTACATACCGAGTTTCCTCCGTGCCTCGGAAAGCACGTTAAGCCGTTGGTCTCGGCTGTCATTTGTAGATCTTTGACAGTGGTTACGAGTAGTCAGAAGCCAAAAGTCTGACATCCAGTCTTACCAAGAGGTATCGTATTACCCAGTTACTGGGTTGTGGAGGTCAGATAGGTAGTCGCTTCATGTAAAATACTGGTACTTAGCTGCATCCGGTTAGACTGGAAGCCGATCCCAAGATAATTTAGGAAAAGGCTAGGCAGATGATGATGATGTTTCGTTTAATTCGAAATACCTTTTTATTTTGTGGGTGTAATGGAACAAAATAATTTTTGTATTCTCCATAGCCTCTTAATCAAAATAATCATTGTTTGACACAGCTGGTTTCAAGCTTCCAAAGTTCAAAAAAATTAAATGTATGATATTTTTCAACTTCATTTGAGACATAGGGTGTATGGGTAGAACCTCGCTAATGACCTCCCAAGTCCCTTAAAAAAGCCTGTCGGTCCATGCGCCAAACATCCTATAAAGAAAATAATAATCAAAGAATTACGAAAATGTACACATCAGACCAAAACCTTTTAAAAAAAAACACATGTCTATATTCGACATAAATAAATATCTCTCTAAATAATGGCTTATTAAAAAGTCCACTCCTAAAAGAGCGGGCGAGTATCATTCCACTACAACAAAAAAACCGGCCAACTGTGAATCGTACTCACACGCACACAGGGTTCCGTAGCACCAAACTATATGTATAATAACTATACTTTTATCCTTTACTAATATGTAAATTTACACTCAACAGCAAAACTAAATTTGTTTTTCATACTCGTAGTATGTTAATGAAAAACAAAGTTACTGCTGCAGTTTGGTGAAAAAGTCCCATATCTAAAAAACTAAACATTAAATCTTATTCAAACTAATTTTCGTTAAAAGTTTTTTTACGTTTAACAATCCAAATTTTTTTCAGAATTTTCCTTCTCTTACTTTAGAAATTAGAGGGGGGGGGGGATACATTTTACTACTTTGGAAATGTTTGTCTTTCAAACGATTGACTTAGAGAAAAATTGTTTTAGAAATCTCAATGTCATTTTTAAAGACCTGATTATTATACACGCCGCACGTAAGGGGAGCCACCGTTTTTTTTTTTTGTATAATGGTCGTAAAGCGGTTCACAGAATACATCTATCTACCAAGTTTCAACTGTGTAGTCCGAATAGTTTCGGAATAAAGTGGCTGTGACATATGGACGGACCGACATGACGAATTTATAAGAGTTCCGTTTTTTGCCATTTGGCTACGGAACCCTAAAAACTACCAATCGAGGTCGCACAAATTATGAAGTCATAAGTAACGAGCGATTGCCTTCACAGGTAGAACACGCTGTGAAAGTTAATCCAAACTCAATAACAGAAAAGCAATAAAACTGTGAAATACATGCGATAAATACTATTATTACTGAAAGTGGATAACACTCCGATCCGTATAAATCATCGCTTTTATCGAAGCATTTAAAACGTTTTTCGACATTAATCACGAACGGATCGAAAGCTTTCACGGCTCGTCACGGTCCAATAAGCAACATTATGCAGTACCTGAACCCGGCAACTGGAAATATACTAGAAAATTGGCCTGATTCAACACGAACAGGCCAAGCCAATATTTTCTTGGAGAAATTTTCTTTGAGATTTAAACTTGGTATCTCGGATGAGTAGAGAATCGCTAAGTATTTTTATTTCTCGGTGTAAACACAACGTTTGAATACGTAGAAGGCAAACCAATACCACTCTACAATTCAAATATTTGCAGCAGCCGACTTGCACTGCAATTTGCCACGAGAAGTTTTCCAGAACGTTGCATCTTGGCAAATATATGAAAAATGAAAAAAATACATTGTAAACATAATTATTTTGTAGATGGAAACTATTCTTAGGGAGTATGTGAGCTGTTGCGGCGAAGATTTCCGATAGCTCCGCTATTATCGCTGCACATACTTATTTGAAAGCGCTTAAAATAGTTGAAAACATCGCTCTATTCTATTAAGTTGGCCAGCGTGTGCTAGGAAAGTTGCGGTATCTGAAGTAAAATTGATTAATTAAGTTCCATGTTTCTCTACGTTTGAGAAGCTGAACAATATTGCCAACATTGGCAAACTAAAACTAGATAAACGGATTTGGATTGCGCTAAAACAACGGAAATATAGCCATCTAGTGCCAGCTGGCCTACCACGACGTCTTAAAACATTATTGTTTTATTTCTTTTCCAGTATAGGAAAGAGATGGCGCTAGACATCCTGTATACCTCCGTCTCTTTCCCACACTGGAATAAGAGTAAAACAATACTGCTTTAAGAGGTCATGGTAGGCCAGCAGGTCTCTGACAAACAAAATTTCTTTAACAACCAAGTATTTTTTTTTTAATTTTTATAGCCTATACTGTGTCTCAATGCTGGGCAAACGCCTCCCCTTTCTCCTTCCAAAGCTCTGGCCACGTTTGCCGCATAATGATCAGATCAGTACAATCAAGTTAAATAACAGAAATCCGTCGTTATCAAAACCCGAGTTTTCACGTTTTTCGTTACGTAAAAGTAAAAAAATACAGCAAAAAAAACTTTAAAATACTTCTCAACACCTCAAACAAATTGCTTCTAACGTAAAAACCCGCACTCCCATTCAGATTCACTCAAAACATCGATATTGGTGTTCGTCAATACCCGGGTATTAACAGTTCGCAGAACGCAGAATCGGCAAATCCTTCTATATGTAGGCAATCACTCAAATATTTGCTAGTGTTGGCTTCTAGTATAAGGCTGTTTGTCGACTGCGAGCTTTCCGGCCCACTAGGCAAAGGTAATGTTTAGCGTTGACTGCGTTGTAGTCTCTTGTTTGTTTGCGAGCAAATAGCTCCGATCTACCGTCATCCTGGATTATCGTATTTGCATGTTTGGAACTTAGATTGTAGGTATAGTTTGGAAGATTATCGGTGTTGAAGTTACTGTAGGATAAAGGTCAGAGAAAAGTTTTGCATCGCAAAACTTGTATGGATGTAGATAAGAGCAATACAATCACCAAAAAACTTTTATAAAAGCCTGAGACTTCTACTGATGTCTTTACCATTGAGAGACATTTCCGCTCAGTTTTAATATCTGTCAGATTTTTGTTTAGTTCATATTCAGCAATTCGTTTAGAAATACACCGATTTAATTGCAAACCTATTAGGTACGTATCACAACTACTAGCAATATGTAGATTACGAGCCTTGTTTTTTATAAGACTACGTACGTGTCATCTACCTTAAATACAATTTACTTTAATAAATATTTTTGCAGGTAATACTTTGCACAGGTTATGATACATTTTGACTTTCTAATTAGATGCGGTCACTCTAGTGAGGAGAGCAGCGGTGGCCCAGTGGTGGAAGCCCCGACTTACGAACAATAAGCCGTGGGTTCGAACCCAGGCAGGCGTATTACTTTGTTTAATTTATTTCATCACCGCTGCTCTAAAAACGGTGAAAGAAAACATCGTGAGGAAACCGGCATGTCCTAGAACTAAAAATTCGAAAACATGTGACATCCACCAACCCACACTGGGCCCGCGTGGTGGATTAAAGCCCACTCCCTCTCATAGAGAGGAGGCCTGTGTCCCTGCAGTGGGAACATTATAGGCTGATGATGATGATGATGACTCTAGTGAGGTTCAAATAGAACTTGATAGAATAGCATCACTGATTTTTCAATGACGACGGAAAACAACTCACCTATATTAAGCTTTACTACAGTTATAGAAGGTATCTCCTTTATCTTGGTATCCACGATATTCTAAACTACATACCTATCTGTATACGCATGTTGCATAGCACCTAGCATACAAACACAGACAAAGCTCAAGGGTTCATTGGTACTATTATGCATTGTAATTTTATTTTATATCACATTTGCTCGTAAAGGGTCTCTTATTTCACCAATTTCAATATCATATTGTATCTCATTACGTACTTGTGCGTTATTGTAATGTAAAACGTACGAGTTTATTTTTAATAAGGTAAGACGCACAGTTTACCAAGATGCTTCGTCTAAAACGAACGGTACTTTTTTAAATCTTAGCAAAGAGTTTTTATGTCAGAAAAGTGGTCAACATTTTATGAATAAAATTAACTTTGGTAGATAAAATTTAATAAATAAACATTTAATTCTTTAATTTAATTAATTTTGACCGTAAATTACAACCATTTATCTGTAACACAACACAAAAATATTAATTTACTTTATTATTAATACTGGCGATTTATGTGCCTTTGCCTTAAAAAAAAGCGCTGTTTCGCGCGCATCGCTAATTTGTGAACAAGTAAAAGATCTATTCGTTTAAGAAAGTCCGACTTTTATTTATTTCCTCGCAAATATGTAAAAACGTCGTAAAACGTCGTATGACATACGTGCGCTTTGATAATTAGCCTCTGCTTTCTTGTAACCCTCGCCTACAGCTCGGGCTAGCAATATCGCTTCGGCTGCAATTTTCAACTTACCGCACTTATATCATAATGTACTAAGACCATTGTATACCACGTTTTATAAAAATAATTGAAAAATTCAACATGCCTTTGTATCGTACGTCTTAGCCATCTGGAAGACCAATACTAAGCCACAAAAAAAAAGAAAAAACAAAAGAATATCTACGTACTTATAATCAGCAACACAATTTCACATCTAATCTAAACCCTAGGTAAGTATCAACAAAGTTGATAGTTGTTGCGGTCGGCCGTCAACATTGACAACTCGCGCCCGCGCCCCAGCAACTAATTGAATTGTTGAGCTGTTAGCAATAGTTTACAAACTGCAAACTTCGTTATAGCATGGCTACATTACCAATTTACTTTGTAATTGGTTCTGTGTTCGGATAAAATTCACGTTTTGTGAATAGGATTTGAAAAGGAAATAAATAATAATTTGAGGGGATTATAAATTCCCTACAAATTCACATAACATAATTATAATAATTATGCTTTTATTAAGGTACTCTTAATATTGTTGGGTAACTGGGCCTATTTGGCGCAGCCGTGAGGCACAATTTTATTTTTTTATTTTGTGTTTTAGTTTTCAAGTATTTTTGTGCCCTTGTGGCATGTGCCAAATAAATAAGTTTTCTTTCTTTCTTAAATTATATAAAAAGTACTTTTCAACTCGGGTTTTTTGTTCCAAACGCTTCCATAGAGAAGAGCCATTAGGCCACCTATTACTGTTTTCTGTCATTGCGATTGAGCATCTTTGCCGCTGCGGTTTGCGGTTTGCAGGGTCTTCGAAATCGTACTTTTAAACTTAGTTTTATCGGTTATGTCCTGAACTGTTGTTCCTGTCTAAACAATTAGCTCGTTGAGTCTCTAATGTCAATGATCTTTGACTCATCCAACAAAATCTATAACAACAATTTTCACGGTCGATAAAAATAAATGGAGCCACTTACTTTCATGCTTGTTTCTTTAAACAAACAACTTAACTTGAATGTCTAGACGTCGTTCACAAAATACAGAAATACAAACCAACAAAGATTGGAACTACGTATTTAAGTAGGTATCTAATGTTACCGTTGAACTTTCACAGGGTGAATTTTTGAACATGGATGTCCTAAAAATTCTGGACAGCGCTTGTGGATAGAAGCTTTGGAAAAAAAAGTCAGGATTTGTAGGAACAATTAATCCTGTATTTTTATATTTTAATGATAATTCGGCTCAAAGGTTTTATCACAAAATACATTCTAACAAAACGCCTGTATTTTTTTAAAGGGTATAGAGACAGAAGCGTATTCTTATTAGGCCTCCGTCTCCTACATACGTAAATTCTGTTATGTTTTATGGCCGAGCGACAAGGTCTATTTTTATTGACAGCGTAAAAATCCAGACACTCGGCTAGAACTGAGGTATTCCAGAAAAAACACAGTAGCCATTTGTTCGAACTGGAAATCGAGCTTCTACGCTGTCTTGGACTTTAGGGCCAGGCAAAGTGTCATTCTATTAGCAAAAACGATGAGGGAAGATTCAACGTCATTAGCTACCATAAAACATTTTTAATACGAAAACCAGCGCTGAACTGTGGGCTCCATCATGCTGAGTGATAACGTGGTAACCTGCTTGTCGCAATCACTTTTTTTTCTTCTGTCATCTTTTTTTGTTACATCCTGATGTAGTTATAAATATTTGTTATGCTTTGTATGTTTATTGTTTTTATTATGGTATTTTGTACGCCCATCATGTCCAGGCGAAAAATAAAGATTTTTCTTACTTTCTAAGTTGAAGCTAGGGCCCTCGTTGTCCGGTGGTTACAAGAAGGCCCTAGCTTAAATCAACGCGGCAGTCAAAATGCTTGGGCATGTTTTTGAAAACTGGGATTGATGGCTTTCAAGACATAATGAGAAAGAGGGCGGCCCCATTGTTGCACCGTATGGATTCCCTACTCGAAATCGAATGACGTTAAACCGAATAACATTTGCTCGAAAACGTTAGCTCGATAGTACATGAAATCTATAAATTATGAGCGCTACAGTTCACTACCTCGTTACACTCGTACTCGTTTGTACAAAATATGGAATAAATGTAAATCAAGTAGGTACTTATTTGTAATTTTTCATGGTTTTAGTTCATTTTGATGTTTCAAGATAATGGGCTTCCGATGATTCGAGCTTATAGTTTTTCGAGATTTTGATGCATCGAGGTAGTGAACTGTCGCGCTCATAATTTATCGATTTGAAGTACTATCGAGCTAACGTTTTCGAGCAAGTGTTATTCGATTTAAGTTCACTCGATTTCGAGTAGGGAACAGAGATTGGATTCCACGTGTCAGTCTGATTGTGTTTATTTTTTTTCTGTATTTTTTAGTTTTGTTTTACTAACATAGTTCTTAAGTGCTTACTAACACAAATATGGATCTGTGTATATTACATGTTGATCATCTGAAATAAAGTTCAAAATACGTATTCATGAAAAGACAAATGCAGTTTTTACCTAGTTTACCTCAATGATCCCTATTCAAAACCTCATCTTGTATCCAGCGCATAGATTCCGATGTCTAGACAGAATACATTATAGCAGTCGTTTAGTGATTATCGAAGCGATGCAATATCGAGCGCAGACAGTAAGCTGTGCATTCTAGAAATTATTGGTTATTGCCTTTATAGTTAGTACACTCTTTTCATTTATTTTACTTGTAAAGCCGGCTTCTCCCGCGTAATTCATTTAAACACTTATTATCAATAATTAGCTTGTACAGCCGAACAGGTCGATCTTTTTTCGTTGGTCCGTGGATGGGTGACCATAATTCAATACTGAGTTTCCTCCGTGCCTCGGAAAGTACGTGAAGCCGTTGGTCCCGGCTGTCATTTGTAGACATCTTTGACAGTCGTTACGGGTAGTTAGAAGCCAAAAGTCTGACTTCCTGTCTTACTTAGTTACTGGTTAGTGGAGGTCAGATAGGCAGTCGTTTTATGTAAAATACTGGTACTCAGCTGCTTTCGGTTAGACTGGAAGCCGACCCCAAGATAGTTTGGGAAAAAGCTAGGCAGATGATGATGTTCAATAATTAGCTTGTAAATATCAGCTTATTGATATTGATTAATGTGTTCTGTTGTGTAAGCTGTATTACTGTAAGTTTTCATCAAAAACCGTTCTGTAATTTTGCCTGAAAGAGCAACAAACATTCATCAATGCTGACAAAGTTTTGTATTTACTTCATTTATGTTGGTTTATAAGGTAATATCTACAGGCCATTTTAGCCTGAAAAAAATGATGTTATGTTATTTAAAGGTCAGAGGTATATCAACTGTGAAAGAACTGTAATCGTTTGATTTTAGTTCTGGAGTACACTTTTATTATTATAGTTTTTGTTAAAGGGAAGCTGATTACTGTTGAATGGCGTGGCAAATGACAGTAGAAATAAATTTCAGCTTCGTTGACTTATGCAGTTCGTGTCGTAGAAAGTAGAAGAATTAAATATCCTTGATGGCAGTAGAAAGGTTATTATCGGAGCATTTGAATATCTACCTATACCAATATTATAGCTAAAGAGTTAAGCTGAAGAGTTGGTTTGTTTGCTTGAACGCGCTTATCTCAGGAACTTCTGGTCCGATTTGAAAAATTCTTTCAGTGTTAGATAGCCCATTTATCGGGGGAGGCTATAATTTATATATCATTACGCTAAGACCAATAAGAGCGGAGCAGCAATGAAAAATGTTGCGAAAACGGGGAAAATGTGGCGCAGACGAAGTTGCGCGGGACAGCTAGTTTTCTATAAGAATCGAGATGAGTTATTTTTAGAAAGACAATTTACTCTGGTAGAATAGATCACGATTATTTCCGAAGCATCTACCTAAGATGCTATTATTAATAACACATAACATCAAGCCTGTAATCTTTGAAGGGTTAAGCAGGGGTACCTACACTCACATTTCACCAGTTATGTTTAAGTCCCATTTAATAGGGGACCAGCCTATTGCCATCAACCGGGCACAACTCCGTGACTGCTACTGAGAAATAAAACTCAATAACAATTGGCACGACCTGGGAACCGAACCCAAGACCTCTTGTAAACTTGCTTTCTGAAAAATGAGAAGATATTAAACATAGCATTCGTCTAATTTACTCACACCAAAGAGAACTTTACTTCAGTTTACTATAAAGCTAATAGCATTCCGGCATTACAATAAATTCCTATTTAACACAAAAAACATTAACAAACAAAGTAAACTAATCTCGAACAGAGTAGAAAAACGTGTAAAGCAATGAAATAATTACGTTTAATTTACGATAAAACATTAAAAAAAGAAAAAACAATAATTAAATATTCATTACGGGGAATTATCGCGTTTTCTTTCTTTTCGACGAAAATTCGCGAAAGCCTTGGCACTTTTTTGTTAAGTGAGATACGTCGGATTACTGAGCTCAGGTAGATTTTACCGATATCGATATTGCATTTTTACAACCTTTATTTTACGGTTATTAATGACACGTACTCGTATATAAATAATACTTTAAACGTCTTTCTTTATAGCAATATAGTTGAATTTAAAAAAAAAAATTTTCTTTAAAAGAATATGTCAAAATCAAAATCAAAATATTTTATTTTACATAGGCCTACATGGGCACTTATAAAACGTCGACTGAAGTAGCACGGTTCGGGTTGGTCGTTTCCTATGGAGAAGAACCGGCAAGAAACTCCATGGTTACTTTTTTAAAATCATTTGGTTCTACAATATTTGGATGTTACAGCGTTAGTACCTAAGTATGAGAGGACAGCGTAGGCCCGACAATAAGTCATCGCTTACTACAAAAGGTAGAAAAAGATGATAGTGAAAAAAAAACAAAACAATTACAAAGCCTACAATGTCCACACATTCACAAAAAATATGAATGAAAAAGAACCTAATACAAAAAAAAATAAGAACAATTAAAAAACAATTGACACAAATGTAGTCATCAGTACTTTAACTATTCTGCACAATGAATAAACGGTGCAATGATTTGAAAACTATTGTAAAACATCTGAAAAAAAAAAGAATAGAATAAATAAAATTCGGAATAGTTAGAGACATGTGTGTTATTCAAAAGCTTCTTCATTTAGTTGGTTTCACTGTGATTGTCATAAAACAAATATAAATAAAAGTATATTTTAAGTAATGCCCGCTGGTCTCTTTTCTTTTTTTCGAATAAGGTTGCCCCATCATCATCATTTCATCATTTCAGCCCAAAAGACGTCCACTGCTGGACATAGGCCTCCCCCAAGTGTCACCACATTGACGTTTTGGGGGGTTTTGCCATAATCGCCACGCTTGGCAGGCGGGTTGGCGATCGCAGTACGTTTGTTACAAAAGCACAGAGAACGCTGCTGCCCATTCTCTGGCAAGTCCCTTAGTCGCCTCTTAAAACACCCACGGGAAGATATGGGATGGTGCTATTCTTTACGTCCGACACCATACAGAGCAATACAGAGGAATTTCTCCTGTATTGTGGTTGTGTTTAACAAACATTTAAACTCACATACATAAACAGCCAGACCCGGAACAACTATGTAGCTGTTCCGGGTTTATCTGTTTGTATGGCCTACATGTTGTACAACATGTGGGCATACAATATGTAGGCATACAAACAGAACAATATTTGTTCCGTGCGGGAATAGAACCTAAGACACGCAGCGCAGCGCTTTAGTTGTTGTTCACAATAGTTTTAAATAAAAATTTTGGTAGACGTCAAATTACATCATCACCACAAATAATAATACAGCCTTTATTTCCCAAAATAAAAATATATATCATTCCATAACAATTTTATCATGCCAGTAACATTTTCCACCAATACCACCATATTTTAACAAAGCTCCAATACTTTACACTTACTAAGAACTTTTAAGCCGAGTTTGCTTTTCAATTATTTACTAATGCTCAATACTGTTAATTAACCCTTGGCTACATTTATGGTGTAAACCACCATCTGACCATAGAGGTTGAAAACATGTTGAATTAAAAAAAGGAAAATAATCGACCTTATTTCCACCAAGTCCCACCTCTAGTGGAGCTCCCCATTAACGCTATTACGTAAATGATTCGCCGGAGCAGGACGCCCCCCTAATTACAAAACAAAGCTTTTTAATAAAGATATTTCTTTTAACCGTCCAGTACCCACTTATAAGGGCCGCCTTTGACTTTTGAATTATTTGAAATCGATGATTCGGGAATTAGTTCTTAAAGTTACGTTAAGTGTTTATGAGAAACGCAATTAGTTTTGAATAACAACATTGAATTAGTTCACTAATTATTTTTTTTAATTAAAGTTGGCCAAATTACAATAATTATTTTTCGTTGGCCTAATTACAATAACTATTCTTCTGCTAACATGGGTCTAAAACATACCAAATAAATACACAAAGCTCTACGAGTTCAATACGGAGTTCTAAAAAGATTAACTACATACCTGACCAGCCTTCAGCAATTAAAACCCAGTCATAATTCAACAAAAACTCATTTCTAAATTGAACAATTCCAAATTCAAACAAAAGTCATGGCCGCCATTGAAAACGAAAAAAAAGTAGTTGTAGCTTTACAACCCTGCGAACGCGCTCCTCCGAAAAATTAAAAAAAAACAATTGCCTCGCACCGCTCATATATAACCCAGACAATAGTTACAAGAAATATATGAGCCATATTAACAATACACGCAGACATTTTTATACATTTTTGTTCTACCAGCACCGACGCGCTTAAACGGAAGCAATAACCTAACAGCCCGGACGTTTACGCCATTTTATTCATATAAACCGGCAATAATGCCAGTGTTTGCATAGCGAGATATAAAAATTATTCAATTTTTGTTTGTGGATTTTTTTTCACACTTCATCTGACATGTTGATTGTCAAGTTGCGTTGTTAAATAAGAGATTTTATTGTTTAGGCGGTAAAAATGGGTTGTTAAATGGTTAATGGGATATTTTTTTTTTGTATTTTTTGTTGTTATGTTTTGATGGGCTGTTACAGTTGAGCTTGAGCCTAACTTTTTATTTATGAGCAGAAAAAATCGTTGTGTGAATTTATTTGACCTCATCAAAAACGATACAAAATGGTTACGATTTGGTTAAAAAAGGTAGGGTAAAAGTTTAACGTAATTATTGTCTTCTAATTTAAAATATTTGTGTTATGACTGTAACTTTGGTTTAATAAATTTATATGTATTCAAACTTAAATGTGTGTGAATAATTTTCTAAAAATATACAATTCTTAGGATACTTATTTTCAGTCGAGCATAATAAAACGTTGTTTAGCCTTAACTTATTCAATAAGCACTCGCTTGTGAATAACCTTAAATAATGTTCAAGACCTTCGAAATTTATTTTTGGCCAAGCAAACGTCTTGAATAGGTACACAACTAAATCGACGATAATGTTTAATCAAATTCATTTATAAGATTCTTCTTTAGAGCATTAAAAAGGATGAGCACAGGTAACAAAACCCATTTCTAACAATACTCATCTATGTCTGTACCTATTAAATTACCTACATCATTATAATCAACGGTAGTATTAAATTAATAGTAGTGTGACAATGTTTCAAAAATCTTAATTAATAAAATGACTTTAAGAGTTCTCGGTTGAGACCTATGTATTCTACTTATGCGTATGAAGTCTTATTAAAATCGTTTTCGTTATTTCGGAAAATAGGGACTTGAAAGTTTGTATGAAATGCCGTAAGGCGTAAACGCTCTTAACACAAATAGGTAACCTACCGACAATTTAATAAAATAGAAAACAAAAAAAATATATAGATTTTCTTTAATAAGTTAAGTTTTTTGCGTTAAATTATGATTTTCTAAGTTTAATTTAAATAACTACTATATACATTACTAGGATTAACAAACTTATACATTAAATAACTAAAATAACAGTAAATTATAAAAACTCCTCCTCAACGCTGTCAGCTGGTAATGTGCCCAAGAGACTGCCAGCATTGCCACGTTGTATGGCAATACTTAGCCTCTGGCCAAAGTAAAAGCCAGCCCTTGGGTCCCGGGAAGCGTTTGGAAATTTCCTTAAAAACACTGAGCACTCGGACCCCACGGCCCCAGACTTTAAATTAACTTGATTAATGTAGAACTGAAAAGTTAATTAGGTTGCATCCTACTCACATCTATAATTACTCACAATAAGGTTACATTAAATTTTTGCTTTTCAAAGAGCAAGAAATAAATCATATTATAAATAATTAATGTATTTCAATATTTAATATGGTTTTCTGAGTTGAGTCGCATTATTAATCAGTAGATCGCGTTAACGTTTTCCATTTGACTGAAACCTATTAAAATAACAGACTCAGAACTATTTTTATGTCTAGAAATTTCTTGTTACGTTTAAATAAGAGCAATATGTGGCATGAACAGATCTTTTAACAATGGGTCATAAAACATTGCAATACTTGTTGCTCTTAGAAAAGCGCCATCTTAGTATAATCATTATCACTGCTGTTACACAGGTCTCGTCTCTATGATTATGATTACCCCGTCTTGTATACTAGTTATTAAGGTGAAAGCATAATTAAAAATCAGTCTTAGATTTTCACTTTAGTAGCAGTTATTGTGAAACAAATCTGAACAATATAACATTATTCTATTAGTGAGAACCTGTTATTGGCTCTATGTATCATATACAATTGTTATCCATCTGTTACAGCTGTTGGTTCTCCTATGATTAAATAAATAAATAAATATAACATTATATCAATAGTTATTTGTTATACAAGAGTGCAAAGTTGCTTTTTAAACGCGTGTTCAATTTTGATGACCGAGCAAGCGAAGGATTCTAAAATTGAATCACGAGCGCAGCGAGTGATTCAAAATTAGAATCCTGAGCGTTAGCGAGGGAATCAAAAGAGCACGAGGTGAAAAATCTTTGCACTCGAGTGCAACACGTAACTTTTCATTCCACCTCAGCGAGGAAATGACTAAATGCAAAAAAAACGTTTACAATCATAAGATAGGTACACTTTTATTTCAGTTTAGGTATTAATTACTACATTATGACAGGTAAGTATTACAGAATAATCTTTAAATTATAAAATAATATTACGGTATAATTAACAATGACGTGAAAAAAGCCGCGTAAAGAATCGCGTACAAAGCAAATTGAAAAAAGAACACCAAGAAGATTCCGAGTCTGAGTTTTTAACAAATTAAAAAAAAAGTTGTATGATATATTCGGCACCATAGAGGTAGCAGTAAATAGGTTTAATGTTTTTTTTAATTCGCAAACTTAGTGCACACGATGTTCTAAATTCAATTTACTTTATCCTCTAGAGAATAAAAACGGCTTTTCCACTCAGATATTGAAGATTAAAAATACTCTTTCCGAGATGGTGGGATGAAAATGATATTAAACTTTTAACATGTAGCTTTGGCTCATCCAATAATATATTCAAACTGACATCCCAACACAGAATTCCAAGAAAAACATATTTCAAAGCTGTATTCCAAACATCCCCAGCGACTTTTAATCTAAATCGCTCTATAAATAAACGAAAAATTAAATCCACACAAGCCCAGGAAAGACGTGAAAATTAACTTTTTCAACGGCTTGCGAAGTGCTTGCTCGATGCACTCTGAATAATTAATAAAACGTGCATTACTTTTATTTACGGCGCTGAGAGGGTTATGCCTGCATAATAGGTTCAAAGATAATGTCTATAAGAACCGTTTTGCATATTTCAGCAGCACTAAGGCAGCGACGTAACTTTGTGCCAGCGCTCGACGTCAGTTTGTTTTCTTTATTTCTTTAGTAAGTTCGTTTACAAAGGTTTTGATGGGTCACGTTCAGTTGAAATTTCTATTATATATTCCAGGAACTATGGCTTTGTTTTTTGAATATTGTGTTAGGGACGGAAGATTTTTGATTGAGTTTCTAAAGTTAACTAGTATAGCAGGGTTCAAATTCAGTAAAGAATGTTTTAACAATCATTTTTTACTACCGCCATTTACAGCCCGACTTCAGACACTAACTAACATCTTGTACCTTTCTTTGCTTGTGCCAAACTTAACGATTTTGTACCAGTCATCTTCAGGCTTAACACATTTTATGCCTGCCTACCTACACAACAATTGTCAATCTATGGTCACAAAATTTTGGGCATTTGAAACATGCCCATAATTTTAACAGAATTCATCAACTCGAGTCAAACGGTTACCACTTATTAATCACTTACAGATTAATCACTATTTATGCTAATGGCGGTACATCTCCCAGTGATTCAATTTGCACAGGCAGTCGCTTACAGTGCAAACTGATTACGCAATAATACGGTAATGTAGGAATGATATAGTAATATCGGAAATCATATACTTTGCCATTCGCTATCATTATGAACTGAAATCATTGCCATTTCATTCGTTGTTCTCATTAATGGTAGTCGTTGAAATTTATTTTACGCCAGTTAATATTTATAAAAAATTATTCAATTTAGAAACAAATGTCGTTAAAGTGGACTTGGTCGCATATAATAGCAGTATTTGAGTGGGAAGGCTGAAATAAGCGTAATAGCCTTACTCAAAACAAAAAAATAACACAACATCAGAAGCGAACTCCTGTACATCTGTATCACAAAACAAAAACAACAACAAACAACAAAATATTACGAAATTCTACAACGATCCTCAAAAAATACCAGTCTCACTTTTACCAATACCTCTTACAAATACAAACAGGCAAGCAAACATCGCAATGTGAGCTCTTACATTACCATATTCTAGTCTGCAGGTTTCGTTTCCATCCCGCGATAGGTTCCCTCGATTCCCACCAGTGTTTGACTTTGAAACTCCACTAATATCATATATTGAAATTTAATGGGATTGAGGAACTGGGTCGGCAGTTTTGGATTCTATTAGATGATGCACATTCAGTAGTGTTTGATTTGTTGTTACTTAGTTATTGTTGGGAATAAATTATGCATGTATGGAATAGTTTGTGGCGTTATCTATTGCTGTCGAGGAATTGATGACGTGTGTTACTCTAGAATTCAGTAGACTAAACAAATTATTTTTGTTCATAAAACAACTAATACAATATTACATAGATAACGTTTGTTTTGTTTTTTAATTCTTTAACGAGTTATCGAAATAGGTACTACACATTTAATGTGTAAAACAACACAGTCAATAATCACCTTAAACAATTAAGTTCGGCCCGAAGATAGTGCCTTGTAGCAACCCATTTTATTATAATCGGCTGAACGTCCATACATACTATATTTGTATGAGTTCTGTTAGGAGCGTTTTTAGTAGATGGTTTTGTTTGTTAAGCGAATAAAAAGTATTTTAGGGGAAAATAGACGGGTAAATTTAATGGACGTTCAACTACATAAGTATATTTTTTGCAGCTTGAATTATTTACCCGTCTATTTTCCCCAAAACATACTTTTTATTCACATAATAAACAAAACCATCTACTAAAAACGTTCCTAATAGAACGGCAGCATGACATACACAATCAAACGCTCAATGTAAAACAGTTTAACTAACATTCGACAAATCCCGCCGAGAATTAATTTCCGATGTGGATGATAATGAACAGGCTGCACGGGTCATTTGCATCGATATACCGATGTCGTTCATCGAAATGAGCGCACACTGCAAATATGCCGAACAGGCCCGCAAAACCAGTGTGAATTGAGGCCGAATGCAGTTGTGACTACATGATACAGATAATTGTTTGTGCTTTTGTTAGGGAATTTCATTTTTTTTGTGTATTTTTGTGTGTAACATAGTTTTCTGTTTATGTTGTGGACGTATCGTTCTAAAGATTGTTCCTGGCAAAATTAACTATAGCGTACCTTCTTAAAGTTCTTAATTAAACTTTTCATATCAAAAGTAAATATTAGAAAATTGCACCATCGCGCATTTTCATCTGCCTAGTCTTTTCTTAAATATATTGGGGTCGGCTTCCAGTCTAACTAGATGCAGCTGAAGCCAGTAAGTCAATAACATAAAATTGCACAAAGAATTAATTGCATTGCAATAATTATCATTCTGAAACCGGCAATAATGATAAGCAATCAAGCAAAGTCTTCATTGCGATTTCAGAGTATCGATAGCCCTTTCCAGTACGCGCCGGTAGAAACCAGTTCGAGCCGGATATTACACGTGCATTGTTGTAAAAAAATCATACATATGGCATATTTACTTTTTGCATTTAAAGAGCGTGATTGATATCCGCTGCTGGAGGCTATGTAACTGGCAATTATATTTAATGGCATTTCCATTTCTCGATATATTAATATCGAGTGTGTTTTGAATGGAAAAGCGGTTCGGTTAGGCAATAGTACGAAGCTAAAATTTTTGAAAAACGATTTGTTCTGATGGGTTTATCAGCAAATACTTTTTTTCTGTAGAGCAATGTTTAATCTCTGAATTCAAAAATACAAACTTTAATAAAGAAATGAATAATATGTCTCTTAAAACAACAAAGATAAATCAAACATTAAAAAAAATAACAAACACTTTAACAAAATTAGAAAACCATTTACAAATAAAACAAAGACTCCACAAACTCAAGTACAACAAGAAACTCTGTAGGAAACAGTAACTAAAACAGGAGTAAACTCAACATCCCTAGCGACCTTCACAAAGCTCTGGAGCAGAAGGAACTGCGCACAATGACGGGCACGTTGCGAACACGTAGGTAATTGCATGACATTGCAACTGCCTCCCTCCGATATTGAACAACCAAAGCTTTGGTGTTACGCTGCTAAGTAATTTTGATTTTCATGCAGATTGTGGTACGGATTTAGTAGCTGTGTTATGTTGTGTATGTTGATTGAGAAATAATGATCTTTAACACATCATGCTTGGGACTGACTTTTGAAATTGAGTGCTATTATAGAAGCACTCATTAATTATAGTCCTGCTGACAGTTTTTGGTCACGGAGGATAGTTCCAGTGGAGATTTGCCATTTAAGATATAACAGTGCACAGATACAGATGCACTCTTTTTCCCGCACTCTCGTTGGACGATAGGATGGCAATCTGACTCAATATCAAGTTATATTTTACTGTAGTATGAATCAAATAAATTCTTGTAACGCTTGTTTAAGACTAATTAGGAGGATAGTATTAGACCCCAGGAATACTCGTTCCTTTATCCTTATGAAAATGGGTATTGTCCATTTATTTCCTCCTATTCTCAGATAGCTGAGCTGTTATGGGCCGCTTTCCTACTCATTCTTTTCCCTTTCTATGTCTTTTGTATTTTCGAGTGGGGTCAATGAGCCTCCAAGAATAAAATGTTACACATACTGAGAAATAATAAAGATTTTCGTACTACACATCGTTTATAGAACATACCACTTTGTAAGTCAAACCGCAATCTTTGTTTTTGCTGAATCAGCTGGGGTGAGAATATGTCAGACTGGAATGATGAATGTACGAATAGAAATGGGAGAAGAGATTAATTAAAATTCAGTCAAATTTTACTTTTTCTACAAATGGGACATGCATGTGTACGTAAATTTTTTGAAGAAGGTTTAGTACTGGGCGTTAACATATACTTCCCGGTTTTGTGCGTCATGACCCCTATTATGTACTATTTAATGCATCCATCAAAACAATAGTTTGAGTGCGTTACATTGAATCCTACCGTCATCTGCCTTGCCTTTTCCCAAACTATGTTGGGGTCGGGTTCCACTCTAACCGGATGCAGCTGAGTACTAGTATTTTACATGAAGCGACTGCCTATCTGACCTCCACAACCCAGTAACGGGGTAATACGATACGCCTTGGTGAGACTAGATGTCAGATTTTCGGCTTCTGACTACTCGTAACGATTGTCAAAGATCTACAAATAACAGCCTGGACCAACGGCTTAACGTGCTTTCCGAGGCACCGAAGAAACTCGGTATGTAATTATGGTCACCCATACACGAACCAGCCTCGGCAAGCGAGGCTTGACCTTAAAGATCGACCTGTGCGGCTGCTATTATTCAGCCACAAGCTCCTCATTGAGTCCTACCGTAAAAGGTGAATTTTCATCTAACAAAAGTCGTTTGCCAGCTATTCTGATGCACAGAATGCTTCGTTCAAGGCTTCTTGAAAGATCCGTTTACAGGTTGATAGCATTTGCGTACTTATCACGAAATTATTCAAATACAAATATTTTTATTTGTAGAACATAAGTAAACAAAAGGTAAAGATGACAATTTTAATTAAATGAAATTAGTTGGTTGTGAAACCAACTAACAACCAACCAACCAATTTAACCAACTAATTTCATTTAATTAAAATTGTCATCTCGAAATTATTCAAATACAAATATTTTTATTTGTAGAACATAGGTGAACAAAAGGTAAAGATGACAATATTAATTAAATGAAATTAGTTGGTTTCACAAAGATTACGAAAAAAATACCCTATTAATATGAAAGCTCATTGATGTCCCATCCCATTGATAAACATCATCAGAGGCATCCTCCCATATATCACCGGTTTCGTCGTGATCTCATTTTTACGGCTTGTGTCTATAGTAACAGTATATTGGAAAGCGGATTTTTGGTGGGAAATCATAATAACCCCTTTGAAATTCTCAAAGAGAATTTTCCATATAAATGTAAATATGAAAATTGTAAAGGTTAACAAAGTTCGTTAACCTTCACAGATGAATTCTTAAAACAGTAGAAAGCAACTATTCAAAGTCTTAACCACAACTGCTGGCTGGGAGACACTGGATTGGTAGTTTGTGTTGTGTAAAGAGCGGAATATATTCAAATGCATTTTTGCATTTTTTTTTTGTTTTTTAAGATAATGTATCTTTTAATTAATTCGGCATAAATCATGCAAATGTTGGGCATGTTTTTTTTTAAGTTAAAACGATCTGTATGTAACTGGACGATTTTAATGTTGCATACACATATTCCGATCTCTAGTCATGTTTTTCTGTAGTCAGATAGGAAGTCGCTTTATGTAAAATACTGGTTACTATTCAGCATACTATTAGACTGTCCGTAAATAAAAACAATGCAAGGGAAGTACTAAGACAGAGTATCAGCCCATAACGTTGCCCACTGCTGAGAACCAAAATTTTCTCGCAGTGGGTCGTAACCTAAAATGCGGACTCAATGCTGGTTGGTCAAAATAAAATGAAACTTCCGCCACGCCAAAAAAAAAGAATTCTGCTGGTTCAATTTACGGATATAATAACAAAATCTTTTCCGCAACACCAAAACATTTTTGTCTAAACTAATATTATAAAGAGGAAAGATTTGATTGTTTGTTTGTTTGTTTGTTTGCATTGAATAGGCTCCGAAACTACTGAACCGATTTGAAAAATTCTTTCACTGTTGGGAAGCTACACTATCCGTGGGTGACATAGGCTATATTATATTTTCAAAAAAATTAGGGATCCTTACTAAAACTGCAATTATGTAACCCAAGGTGTATAAAAATTACCTAAAATATTCTTTACATCGCGTGCGCTGCGAAAACTATTGATGATAGAATAAAATAATGTATTACGACTTTGCAGAACACATCATTATTTACAAAAAGTGTCGCGACAGCATATGTCTAACTATTATATTTATGCCACAATAAGTGTTCTTTTATTAAAAAAAAAAAATATTTTAATGCCGCCGTTAGAAAAGACTCTGTATTTGTATCTTGGTATTAATCCTTATCAAAATAAATTACTTCATATTCAAGACTGCTTCAATACCTTTATATAACTTTTTGAATTATCCAATTCGGACATTCCATTCGAAAGATATCAGGAGTTTAAAAATGTAAGTATTAGAAAAAAGTTGCGTGGTCGCCGCTCACCCCGCTCAGCTGGCTAGGCATCACCTTATACGATGTAGGCGTCACTGGGGTACGGGCCGTACGGGAGGGGAATATTCAAACTTTGTTTATAATTTTTTTTTAGTTCATCATCATTCATCATTTCAGCCAAAAGACGTCCATTGCAGGACATAGACCTCCCCCAAGTGTCGCCATTGACATAAGGGGGGGGGTTTTGACATAATCGCCACGCTTGGCAGGCGGGTTGGCGATCGCAGTACAGTTGTTACAAAAGCCCACAGAACGCTGCTGCCCATTCTCTGGCAAGTCCCTTAGTCGCCTCTTACGACACCCACGGGAAGATATGGGATGGTGCTATTCTTTACGTCCGACACCATACAGAACCAGACACCATACAAAATTTCAAACCACAGAGATTTTTTTTTAGTTACCTGACGCAAATAGAAGGGTTTTTAGGGTTCCGTAGCCAAATGGCAAAAAACGGAACCCTTATAGATTCGTCATGTCTGTCTGTCTGTCTGTCCGTCCGTATGTCACAGCCACTTTTTTCCGAAACTATAAGAACTATATTGTTGAAACTTGGTAAGTAGATGTATTCTCTGAACCGCATTCAGATTTTTACACAAAAATAGAAAAAAAAACATAAATTTTGGGGTTCCCCATACATAGAACTGAAAACCAAAATTTTTTTTTAATCATACCCCTACGTGTGGGTTATCTATGGATAGGTCTTCATTTTTTTCTAAACTCATATACAATATCATTTTTTTCTAAACTGAATAGTTTGCGCTAGAGCCACTTCCAAAGTGGTAAAATGTGTCCCCCTCTAATTTCTAAAGTAAGAGGAGGAAAATTCTGAAAATATTTAGGATTGTAGAACGTAAAAAAAACTATCAACGAAAATTGGTTTCAATAAGATATGATGTTTAGTTTTTGAGATATGGGACTTTTTCATCAAACTGCAGCAGTAACTTTGTTTTTCATTAACATACTATGAAAAACCATTTTAGTTTTGCGGTTGAGTAGAAGTTTACCAACTAATACTATTAACTAATGAATGACAGTTCAAAATATTGTTTGGGGCTATGGAACCCTGTGTGCGAGTAAGACTCGCACTTGGCCGGTTTTTTATGTTTGTGTATTGTTAAATACCCGTGCGAAGCCGGGGCGGGCTGCTAGTCGCCAATAAAAGTGCAAGTGTCAACAAGGCCGCGCAATTTGTCATGGTATCTCTTGACGTGACAACTGACAGTCATAGCCTCGCAAGAACCGTGACAAGTGACAGTCATGACCGCGTAAGACCGTGTTAGTTGTCACGCTCCCACTCTAGCTGGTTACAGCTCTAATATAGGCCGTGCAAGACAGCTTGACGTGTTCGGTACTAGTGTTTATTATATTGAGGGGGACTGTAAAATAATGCTATTTTTATTGGATTTGGAAGAACTTCGAAAGCAATATTTAGAATTCAACGAGTTTCCTATTTTTTGTGTGTCTTCGATATAGGTTGTTTTTCACAGATACATAAGTAGGTAACTCGGTAACAAAAACAAGTGTCTAAACAGATTTCCTTGATTCCATGTTTTTATCTATTTTACAGTGCTACTTATAAAGATATTTTAGTATTTGTATGTCATTGACAGGTATTGTTGGTAAACATTTGTGAGTTTATAATCTACTATAAAAATAAAATAAAACAATTAATAAAATTGAAGTGTCTGTTTGTATCATTTTAATAACCCCTTTTTACTACATGCGTATACGGTACATATACCAATTTTTTTTTCATGTTTTGACTATCAGCAGATACTGATGTAATAAGGAGTAAATTAAGCTATTTATATTTTAGAAAAAATCTAAAATAAATAAAAGAGAAATGCAAAAACACAGCTACTATTCTATAAAATTAGAAAAACAAATGAGTGTTATTCCGATGGGTTTTGCAACGTGACATAATACACACATCAAAAGTGTCTAGGGATCAACATATATTTTTGCAATAACTTTTCTCCTGATTGATATTAATTAAAATTTTCTTTAAGGATTCATCAAATAAAGTGTTTTCGTTTGTCACAGTAACGATAAACCAAGTCACCTTTGCATTAATAAAGAAATTTGCCATTTTCTAATAAAGGGATTTTTGACATTTGAACCACTAACATTAAAGTTCGAAAAAAAGACTGAAATAACAGTTTTCTTTAAAATTTTATTGGGTAACTTAAACAATTAATAATCCGTGTTTCTACCGCGAACACTAACAACACAAGAACATCGGTTTGGCATACTCAAAATGAGTTCATCCAAATCACGCTGTGGAATGGCCGCCCATGTTCGTTGCAACAACAAAAAAAGGTCTTCTTGCGACTGGATACCCTCCATATTCGGCAGAGCTCTTCTCTGTAGCATATCCCATGCATGCTCAATCGGGTTCAAGTCTGGCGACTGAGCAGGCCAGGGCAGGACATTGAGACAGGCGGCGAGAGTCTGTCTTACAACTCTTGCGGTGTGCGGTCGTGCATTATCATGCATTAACTGAGATAAGGGACCGATTTGCACTTGTAGAGGAACGATGACGTCTGATACAATCGTCTCAGCATAAATTTGAGCGTTGAGGTTGCCTCTGATCCAAATCAACTCAGTTCTTCCACCGATCCAAATACCCGCCCATACCATGATGGTTCCACCACTATAAGGATGGACTTCCTGGCAGGATTTTAATCGCTGTTGGCGTCCAGGGGTTCTCCAGTGTCGTATACGTCTTGTATCCGGTCTCATACCAAAACGAGACTCATCAGAAAAGCACACGAAACGCCATTGTTCTTCTGCCCAATTTCTGTGTTCAAGAGCCCATTGATATCGAATCCTACGATTGTGCATTGCTATAGGTGGTACCCGTAGCGGTCTTCGGGAATGAAGGTTCACTTCATGCAAGCGGTTTCTGACTGTTTGGTCGCTAATTAAGTTCCCTGAAGAGTGATGAAGCCTCACGGCTAACATCATGGCGGTTATTGTTGGAGCTCTTCGAGTTAAGATTTGAATGTATCGGTCTTGTCTCCGTGTGGTGCAGCGATACCGTCCTCCATGGCGCTCAGCCACGGTACCAGTGCTTCGGTAACGTGTCCAAAGTCGACTGATAACACTCTTGACGACTTGTATTCAGAGCTAAAGCCACAGTACGTTGCCGGGAACCAGCTTCTATCATTCCCACGGCTCTGAGCATTTCTTTCCTGCTTAAATGACGTCGCCGCTCCATAATAACGTTGGTTTTAATCAGTAGTAGGGAAACAGTAGCACTAATAATGTCTTCAATGCGTTGTATGTTTTTATAGGGAAAATATTGACAGCTGATTTTCATCTTTTACTCGAATTTGATTCACAGTTCCTGATTCAAATTATGAAATGCACCAAAAAGGATCCATATAAATTTATAAAATCATAAATTTATTACAAAGCCACATCTCAATCTCAAGAAATCCGCATAAAAATGCTTGATCCCTAGACACTTTTGATGTGTGTAGATTATATTATAAGATTTCCTTGTACAAAATTAGATTAAATCATACATCATATCATAATCATATCACCTGTACTGGTTTTATCATAGAATGAACCATAGACCGTAATTCCTAATCAAAAGATAAGTAAGAACGGTCTATCAAATGCTCTCTCTCTCTCTATGCTCAAAAAAAAAAACAAAATACGATCCCATCTCGAATACTTTCTTAGACATAAAACTTCTACAAGATAAGACTTCTAAAACTTAGATTATTATTTCTATTAACCTTCAACATCCCTACTTCTGAGGAAATATTACTCACATAATTTTGCTGACTTCCGTCAAAATAATATCGTCGCTAAGAATGGATACGGATAGAGTCATCTTATATATTATATATACCAAGATATATCAAGATATTACATAGTATTATAACCCGTAAGTTACATTCGCCTTTGACTTTAATGATTACCATAGGGTTGTATGCTACATGGTTCTACTTCTGTATGTTCATGGTCGAAAATAACTCCGTCGTTTTTTTTTTTCGTTTCGATTTCTCTGCTTTCTAAAATTCACCCTATGTCATTCAAGCGACAAAATAACAGAAGAAAAGAACAGTATGTAAAATCATGACACTTCAAAAAAACTCACATACACAAACAGCCAGACCCGGAACAACTATCTGTAGGCCATACAAATATTTGTTCCGTGCGGGGATTGAACCCGCGACACGAAGCGCAGCAGTCGATTGCTCAGCCACTGCGCCGTTATTAAATCTGAAGGTAACCTCGTTTACAAAAATAAACTAGTTGAAATACATTTTATAGATATAAATGGTATTTGAAAATATTGACATAAAAACAAAAAACTATTTTCTGTTTTAAATACATATGGAAGCGAGGCGGTTAATTCCCGATTATCTGTACAGTATAATGAGATAAAACCCAAGAGCAGGTACGTTAATTATGTTCCCATGTCTAGCTGATCATTCCAAAGTCAACATCGTCCTAATGAATCAAACGCGGAACCTGAAGCGCTCCAAACCCAATAAGAGCACATTCACTAATCTAATTTATACGGAGATGCTCCTATATTTTTCTAATACAGTAATATTCTCAGATTGCGCCATACTTCCCTCAAAATATTATCATATAAGTCCAATAATATTTTATCGTGAGGGCCTAAATAATACGTCGGCAACATTTGGTGGTTATATTGTTACGTGGGGGCCGTTATATACCGACCATCGGATATGTGCGGGGTCGGAGGTTTCATGTAATGAAAAGATTTGTATTTAGGCTCGATAAGGTCTCAATATGTACCGTTGCGTCAAATAGTTTCCATTATAAAAAGCAATTTTAGCTTAAATTGCACTGTTTAACTTAAAATTTAATTAATACCTACCTTATTTTAATCGGTAAATTATTTTACTCCTACACACAAAAATGCTTAGAAACAATTTGGGCGCCAAAATAAGCCGCAGAACCATCTTTGTTTCTAACCTTTTTTAAACTGACTTCTTAGAGAATAGATTAAAAACAAATTTTCGTGAGCTGCCAGTTTGAAGGCGAAGAGAATTTAAACTTTCTACCTCATCCAACTTTAATAACATTAGACCTTCATAATCTGTAATTAATTTATATTCAGTGTATTCCGAAGTAGGTTTTATCTTCTGCGGGAATTAAAGGTTTAAACCCCAAGTGGAAAAAAAAGAATGTTGTCGCTTTTCGAAACTTGGAGAAAAAAAGACGGAGCCTGAATAAAAATCACTACATTTGTCACAGCATAAGAATTGGAATTAGACAAATTCGTCCGTTAAATTAAGGCCATTCCGGATGGAGAACGGAATTCGATTTGGGGTAAATCTCCCACCCGGCTGGGGAAATGGGGAATTTTCCTTTACCGCGCCTCGCGAACTTAAGCGATGCTCGGGATCGCACGTGATTGGATAAAATAGAAAGTGTATTTACTTCTAATTTGGTTTTAAATTGGATACAAATGGATGGCGATTTTTTTTACTTAATCCGCCAAAAAACGGGCGCCCTGAGTAAATTATTTGGCTTAGAGAGTCGAGACGTGAAAATTAAATCGATCAATCGTGGACCGTATTCGAATAAATAGCACTTTCAGCTCACTGATAAATATTTAAACAGCTTTTCAATTAAGTCCAGACTAAGTAATACTCTAAAGTAGATCATGAAATTACATTTTATAAAGGGAATTGAATATTTGTACTCAGCTACCTACTTGATATTCCTACATTAACATACCTGCTGCAAAAAGTATGAAATCACTGTTTTGTGAATAAATTAATACTTCATCATTTCAGCTGTGTATACTGCTTCAACGTAGGTTACCGTTGCATTATATTCCATTGCTTATTTTTTAATTGCCGTATTTTCGATGCTAATCTGTTCATTGCTCGCAGTCAGTATTTTTGCTTTTATGATTTGTTTTCGAATTCTCATACTTATGCATACAAATACAGCCCTTATTATTATCACCCTAAGCCTCAATTAAGTTAAATAAACATCGCAGTTAACAACATAATCGCTATCGCTTTTACCTTAAACCTGCACAATTCACTCACGCCTAAACTTTTAAGTCAATTATTTTTTTGTCTTCAGTGGATACCTTGCCACGCTTTACTCATTATCTTTGACAGTAATTCCTGTTTCGAGAAACTCGATAATTAGAGGAAGTTACATTTGTTGGATTAAGTTCTTACCTACTTTTATAAGATGAATAGGATTACCGGCTCACAATTTGTAATAGAAGTTGAAGGATCGTTATTCAAAATAGAGCTTCAATAAACTAGTTTTATGATAAAACTATGACAATACGATGCTTTCAAGAATAAGACAGTCGATTGACAAAATTACATGTGATTTTTTTTTCCTGAGAGAACAGCTAAATTAGAGGAAGAGCTTGATACGGTATAAAAAAACTTTTGATCAACAGCAAAAGTTTTTGAAACCAATAATGTTATTATGAAATCATAATAGTCTTTTCCATAAAACCAACTTTCAAAATTAGCGAAATACATACAGTAAAGGGGTGTCCCTGTCCACACCTGCATTCATGCAACCGTGCACGCTACGCGCCTTGAATGGCTACGGACACGTCACATCAAACGCGAGCGCGCATATCACGAATATGTCCAAAGGTGTCCATACTATGTTTATAAGATGCACACGAACTAAACTGTTCGTGTTCGTGACAGAACATGATAACTAGCACGCGAACTGCTCGCTAACTGTTCGCGAACAAGTCCGAAGGTGTCCATACTATGCTCCCAACCATACTGTTCGTGCATGTGCGCAGGTGAGGACTCGCCTTTATGAGTACTCAGAAATGGTAAGCGCCTAATATAAAGCAACGTGCAATTTACAACGCTACTGAATAGGTAACATAAAACTGAGGAGAATTAAACATTAACGGCTTGTTTTGATTATATCATGTTCTAATATGTCCAACAACATAATTATATTCATCGCTTAACTGGTTTTTAGTGTGAATAATAAATTAATTAATTTAATTAATTACTTTGCTTAGGATTTCGTTATTTATCATCTAAAAGTAATCTTGCATGTCTTGTGCAAGTGGCTTAATACACGCTTATTACTTAAACTTCCATGGAATGCATATTGCAGTTCAATCAAATATTACTTATTGTTTGTAACTGTATTCTGTCAAATATTGTAGGATAATTCGCCCGCAGCTTTGTACATTATTATATCTTCCAATCCTATCATCTCTGTATGGTGTCGGACGTAAAGAATAGCACCATCCTATATCTTCCCGTGGGTGTCGTAAGAGGCGACTAAGGGGACTAACTTGCCAGAGAATGGGCAGCAGCGTTCTCTGTGCTTTTGTAACAACTGTACTGCGATCGCCAACCCTCTTACTAAGCGTGGCGATTATGGCAAAACCCCCCCTTCTTGGGGGAGGCCTATATCCAGCAGTGTACGTCTTTCGGCGTTTTTTTTTATTATCTATAGGCTCCCGCTTGACCACTATCTCACCGGATGGTAAGCGATGATGTGGTCGACGGTGAAGCACGCTTGCCTAGAAGAAACCTATTCACTCTTGACTTAAAGACCCCTAGAAATTATGATGGCTTAAGTGATGATGATGATATCTTCCAAAAGCGTTTTATATTTTTGGTTGTTACCTAAATATTTAACGATGCGAATCTTTGTACTTTACTGAGACTAGCCAAAAACTATATCGTTTTACACTATAAAACACGAAGACGGAAATTCTTTGTAATTCTGTTACAAACATTACGCATGTACAAATAACGTTTACCTTTTAAGTAGCTCCAATTAACTTCTTGAAAAGTCTGCGCTTAAATCAGGGGCAGGTATCAAATAGGTAAATTAGTGTAAAAGCTAGCGAAGTGTTTACAAAAGTAGGATATAGTGCTGTTTCCCTGCATTTGTAGCTTAGTGACGTCAAGAGAATAGCAATGGCTTAGTATGTAACTAGGGATGGGGGATGTCGATACCAGAAATTGGTTTTTTGGTTTTATTTTATCGGAAACTAAATAGACAACAATTTTGCTTGCATTTTAGAGTGGTGTTTTAGGTTGCTGTCACTTGCATCGTCTCTGTACTAGATGGAGCTAGAGGAGGGAGCTGAATTATTTCAAGAGCCGTCAGTTTTATCATTGCCTTACATAGAATATTGTCACCGATAGCTTTTGAACATGGTCTAGATGTGCTGATCACTTTTAGGCTCATATAAAGAGTCCTTAAGTAGACTGAGTTGTTGTGATGGGGTGTTATTAAATATCCGATTATACGAATTATTTTCCGATTCCGACAAATTTAATACCTACTAAAAAGAGATAAATTATGCACATAGTATGGTTGTTACTATTCCGGCTGTATTAAATTCCACGTACGTTACCTCGACGATAATGTTTTGTTATGTTTGAGCTTATTTACACATTTCTGGTACATAGAGTATAAGCATAATTAGCCCAAAATAATAGCCTACATTCTCTTGCAACAATGGTATTCATTCGCATTATTGATTGATGTACTGTGCATGTAGTCGAATATAATAGATCTATTATTTAACATTCACTTATACAGATTTATGCTTGCATGTTACACTTTTAGAAAAAAATAACAAGAAAGCTTTTATATTAAATCTCTATAATTACTCTTTATTTGCTTATATGTGTTGTGTTCAAGATGTTCACCACTACTAAGACGACAGCCTACCACCTACCTAGACTTGCGACTTTACATTATAATAATTATCATGTACTAACAAAATACTTCAGACCTTGGTGTCGTTATCGGTACCTGTAACGCCTTTTCACATCACTAGAGCAATAGACGTTTGAATCTTGGACATATTCCAAAGCATTTCAGTTTTATCCTCGATGTCTCAGCGGGGCATAAATTAAACGGTTTCATACAAATACAGTTATTTTCTGTTGTTGAACCCGAATTAAGGCTTTATTAAAACTCATTGGGGTTGTTGTACAGAGTGCGGTTGTAAAAGTTTGGACGCAGAGTAGTATCTTCGATTATATGATACTCTAGTATCCTGACATAGATCCCAAAGAAGGGGTTTGGAAATTCATTTTTGTTGTGATGGTTGTATTATGCGGTGGTTGATGTAATTGTCAAAATCAAAAATCAACATATTTTTATTTCATATAGGCCTACACGGGCACTTATAAAATGTCGATAAAAAGATGCCCGGTTCGGGTTGGTCGATTCCTATGAAGAAGAACTTCATGGTTACTCTTTTAAAATCATTTCGTTTTACAATATTTCTGTTACTGCGTCAGTACTTAAGTATGGGAGGACATCGTAGGCCCGACAATAAGTCTTTGCTAACTACAAAACATAGAACGAGATAAAAAGTTACCATGGATCTAGGAATCTATACAATCTCCACACATTTATAATCGGTAAATAAGAAAAATAGTCTATACAAGAACCAAAAAAAAAAAAAGAAAATATCACAAAAAGACTAGATCAAACAAGTGACACAAATGTTTTCATCCGTGCTGTAACTATTCTAAACAAAAGGTGTAACGATTTAAAAACTATTGTAAGACATCTGATTAAAAAGAATGGAAAATAAATAAATAAAATAAGATTGAGAATAGTTAGAGACATCCACACATTTGTGCCGTTTATGAGCCACCAGGGAAGCCGCATGTGCGAAGGGGTTAAGGCCAAACTTCTCTATCTTCAACGTAGTCCTTAATTTTGTAATTTGCTTTTTTAATACGGACACGTTTGATATAATTTTTAAACTAATTTTCCATCGGTCAGTTCTGTACCGTACCCTGTGTGACTTCGCCACTAACAGTACGCTAGAATCTAATGCTTACCTTCTGTTTACATGATGATTGTATGATTGATATTAAACAAATCTGGATTTCTAATAATTTCTCGACTTCTCCAAACAACGTGGAACGATGTGTTCATTGTCAATACCTTGACAGCCAAAACAGTCCATGTCTAGACATGGTCATCACCCAAGCTGTGCCTCATTACTCTCCCCTCGCTTTCCTGACTCAGTCTGTCCCAGCGACCTTTCAAAGGCCGAAATACAAACTAACAAATCAAGGGTCAATCGTCTTTAATCTTATTTTGCAACGATACTGTAAAACACACAAAACTTCTTTAATGTTAATAGACTTTAACAACTAGACGACATACGTAACTAGCGCACAGCACTTCAACACTAATTAAACCACTTGGTACCGCAAAGGCCAATTTGTTTTGCTATATAAGCAAGTTCTCTCCACAGGACTCCTATAAAGACTCGTCCATATAAGACGACAAGAGGATATACAAGGTGTCGTTTTGCATCCTCGTCAAAATCAAGGAGGTAAATATGCTTATGATTCTCGACCCGAATCAATAATAAAATGGATTTGTGTTTTTTTTGTCATATTTACGGAAATTGGTTTGTGAGAACCACCCGTGTTTTAAACACGACTCGTCTGATACTTACCTGTAGCCGCGCATCACACATACAAACAATCTCAAACGTTTATTCGATAGTTTCTTATTCCCTAACCCACGTCAAAGGGGTTATTCTGAAATAATGACAAACTTAAACAACAAAGAAAAAGCAACGTTTTTTAATAATTAGCTAGGTACCGTGATTTGAATTGATTATTTATGTATTTTGTGATAATCTCCTGAATTTTGACGAGGATGCAAAACAACACCATGTATACGCATACCCAATTTACATACTTACAATTTCTACGATTAAATTGAAGTTTACATGAAAAAATAATATTTTAGGCAGAGGTGTGTATTTGAAAAATCGCTATTATTATTGCGTCGAAACGCATGTGACTAAAAGAGTGATGAATATAATGGATGGAGGGTGAGAGGAAGACCAAAACAACGATGAATGGTTTGTGTGAGGAATGCTAAGAAAGAGAAAGGGAGTAAATGATAGCGTGATGGTTGAAGAGGAGAATGTAAGAAAAAGAGCGTGTTACGCCAACCCCAAGTAACGTGGGCAAAGGATGAAAGAAGAAGATGAGAAAAAAATATAACTTGTAACGGGATCGAGCATAATTATTACGAGTACCACTAACCGGGTACAATCCCAAGCTTCTTATATGATCCGTGATCTAAGAAACGAACTAACGACCCCATGCATAGCATTGCACTTGCAATAACATAATTTAAGGAAGTGCAAAGAAGATGGAATGATTGAAACACAGAACATTTCTCAATCCGTGAAACTTTTGTGGCACGACATTGTACGCACGGCGACCGATCAAGCTATACAAAACCAGTTTTCACGCATCTCTCATTATACGGGAAATCTATAAACAGTGAGCCCTTGTAATACTTGCGCACGTACTTAGACAATATCTGATATCCTGCCTGTTATTTCAATGCAAACTTACAAAAATGTGGACAAAGCATAACGTCGTAGAATGTAAAACATTTTTGTTTAAATACAAGGCAAATATTTTAAGACTCCTAGTTGTTACTTTAAATAGTTGAAAAGTTTCGCTTCATGCTCCGAATAGCGCTGGACAGTTTAAACAAGATAGTCGTGTTGAAACATTTAGTATTTCTGTAAGTATCTTATTTGAAAAACTATATTATTTTAAGATGTAATAATAAAGTACTAAAATAGTTACAAGTATTATTTACTAACGATCTATGGAATGTTTTAATTTCTGAAAAAAAAATATTAATTAATTTATATTAAAAACAACTTAAGCTGGCGAAACAGTTGAATGTGAACTTGTACCAAATACTCGCAATTGTAATTGTAATTGATAAGTATCGATAACCATTAATACTTATCATCATCTGCCTAGCTTTTTCCGAAACTATATTTTACATGAAGAGACTGCCTATCTGACCTCCACAACCCAGTAAATGGGCAATACGATACCTACGATACCTACGATACCGCTTGGTAAGACTGCATGTCAGACTTTTGGCTTCTGACTACTCATAGCGACTGTCAAATGACGGCCGGGACCAACGACTTAACGTACTCCCGAGGCACGGAGGAGACTCGGTATGTAAATATGGTCACCCATCTATGGACCAACCTCGGCAAGCACGGCTTAACCTTAAAGATCGACCCGCGCGGCTGTTATTATTTAGCCACGAGCTCCACTAACCATACCAACTGTAGCTAAATGTCATATCTCACGCGTAGAATAATACGGAACGCTAATTATGAAAATAAGAACTTACATTAAAAGTATAATAATAATAATAAACTTTTTATTTCTCTTCCACAAAGGCAAAAATATGAAGACACATTACATCTAATAAATCCTTTGTGGGAGACTGGTATCTGCACTAGGAAGAACCCGTTACACAGATTACCAGGCCCCCCCCCAAAAACAGTGTTTGAGTATTAAATCTGAAGTTAATAGTAACAAATTATATTAACCTTTGGTAGAAAAACACAATAGACATAAATAGTGTGGTGAGGTGTGGTGTGGTGTGGTGAGTTGTGGTGTGGTGAGGTGTGGTGTGGTGCGGTGCGGTGTGGTGTAGTATGGTGTGCTGTGTTGTGTTGAGGTGCAATGTGGTTTATTGTGGTGTACTGTGGTGTGATAGCTAGGCTGATAACACATTTATGTTAAAACAATTAAGAGGTTTTCAGTGGTTTCGTAGTCTAGGTCTAATAGATACAAAAAAAATAGTATCAAAATACTGCCCATGGTAAATTGAGTCGCATAAGATATCGTAAGCATTAAACTTATACTATCACTTACCGGGGTATCTTCAGTCTTCCCGCGATCATGGCACTTGCAACAACATCGAAGATCAGGAACTCAAACGAAAAAATAATCACAGAAGATATCCCGTACCTAAGTGATAGTGTAATTTTAGATAAAACCGTGAAAATTTAAAACAGTGTTTGGTAGGCGTTATTTTCTATTTACTTTGAAATCTGAATAAGATATTACGTTTTTATCCAGTATCCCTCAGTTATATGTGGTGACTGGTAATTACCGACCGATACCTATACACGTAATTGTACTCATGATAACAAACAACTTTCACTAAGAAACATGTTTTTTAATACTCATCCACTTTTATCACAATAACACAACAGCCATTTGAAATTCGAGGTTGCGAGCCGTGCAGGTGCTTAACCTACCCTCTGATGAGGCACGGTAAAAAATGAGACAAAACCGCGTCACGCGGCTAACAGCTGGAAGGTGCGCGCGCGCGATTTTCATATTGTGTTTTGGTTTGTAATAAAAGCGAATGAGTATTAAAAAAATATATTTCTTAAAGAAAAGTTGTTTGTTATCATGAGTGTCACGTGTATAAGTATCGGTCACTAATTACCATTCACCCTATATAATTGATGATGGTCCGTCAATTGAATTATGCCAAATCTAACGACCATTTTCTGTCACGATACGATATATAAAACTTTAGACCCAATATTTTAATGCCTGTAAACTAAGCCTACAAACCTAGGACACTGATAGAATGTCTCTTTGGCTTATCCCATCGATCCTAGCAATACATCAAGGGGACACTAAAGCACTGACATCGAAAAAGTAATATGTCTCCTCAAGCTGTATATAAAACCTTAGCGAAATGAAACGGGTCCGCTATCAAGCTGCGGCCCGTCAATCTTATTGTCATTCAATTTGAATTTCCGCTTAGGACCGGTTTTTTGTGAGGCCTTACTAGAGGCCAGAAGAGCAGCGGGCTCTGGCTTTGATCCAAGTGAAACTTAGGTCTAATCTTGTCTTCGCCCGACGATGATCTTAATTGAAAATACATGATATTATTTATTTTTAACTAGGTTATTAAAAACAAAAGTATGGGATCAATTACAAACTATTTCGTGTAACCCCGTGTAGTGCGGAGTCTCCCAAGACAGGCACTGCATTGCTTAAAAGGAGGCTCCAAACACGTTTAAATGTACTGATTTTGCTAATTGTGACACAATAACGTCAATATCGTATTTTTTTTCAAAATCGGTTTCGTGGATAACATGTATGTTGGTAATATCACCAAAAAATATCTGAATCATTAAAATACCTACACGTGTATGTGTAAATTACGTATTGGCAAGACACATTTTGATAAAATAGGTTGAACTCTGAGTGGTTTTTAAAGTATCAGCAAATTAATTTCGTCACATTATGTTATTGCTAACTCGAGCTCAAAATACTCATCACTCAGTTTGAGGCGAATTCAATATTCCTTTCCTCCTACCGCTAAATTGGTGGCCCAACATCCAGTCTACCCGAGCGCCGAGGCCGAGAAAAACCTAACATTTGTCACTGCATCGGAATCTGTTGAATTAGACGCTTCAAGGGTTCCCCCGGATGGGAATTTGAGCTTATTTTTTGTTTCTGCTCCATATTATAGAACATTCCAGAACATTCCCTGCGTAATGGCGTTGCTGTATCGCAATAACGTATCTGAAACGACGGTACGATGCTTTTTTTCTCGCTTTACGATTTTTAGTTGATGGCTTGATATGATTCGGTTTAAGGCGGGTATTACTTACGGTACGGAGTTTCGTTGCTCTCGGAATATTAACTTCGGATTTAGAGGAAAGGGTTCGGAAATTTTAACGGTTTTCGCTTCGATTTATGCCAATACTTTTTTGTTGTTCTATTATTCGTTCCTGTGGATGATTTAGTGAGGTCAATGGGGTTATTTGGTACTTAATTTTTTCCTTTTTTTCATTATATACAGACAATTAGTAAAAAAAGAGAAAGGTTAAATTTTTGGGATGTTTGTGGTCAGGATTTTTGTCTTACCGTGACATTTTTCATAAGACTGCTATCTTATAAAAAATGTTACCTCTAACTCTTTGAAAATATTTTTGAGCGAGATTCTCCCCTGCTAAAACACTAGAATTTGATGAAGGTTGGGGGTTTTTGGGGTAATTTTATCTTTCAGGTTCTCAGCTTCTTTGAATAATATTTTTTTCTTCATCAACGAATGTTTACTTAATGGTTACTCGTAAACAAACAAATATAAGATACGACTCTTCACACAACTCATGTCTTCTTGGGTCTGCGTCCATCGACACGGGACCCTTGACAGAGACGAATGGTGTCTTCCCTTAACATGGGAAACGTCGAACCAACGCCTATGAAAGCTCACACGTTCGGGAAAAGGATTGTGGCTCGTAGAAATTAATGTGCTATTGTGCTTCTCTAATATGGGGTTTGAAAAATATCTTTTGGAGGGCGTTTTCAGTGATATTGGGGAACAAACATTGGGTGTTTAATACATGTTGAAATTACCTCTGACTACTTAAACTTAATAACAGCACCCTGACATACTGAGCGTGGGGGACCTGGGATTATTTTAAGCAAAGTGTTATTTGGGTTAATCCTTAAGAATTTAACAATAGTAGCCCAGTTTGAAGTTTGGCGTTATGATATCTCCATGACCACTCGGAAACGTGTCCGCCGAGATTGGCTGCCAAGACCGAAAGTAGTCAGAAGGACTATTATTTGAAATCATGTTCATGATTAGATACTACACGTGTGACTGAACATACCTACAACACTAGTGGAAAAACATAAATATATTAGATGTATTATTTTCTCTAACTTCGAGAAAGAGGTCAATCGTCGAATCCGACTCGGCTGGGCAGCGTTCGGGAAGCTGCGTGGTATCTTCTCGTCCAACTTACCGCAGTGTCTCAAGACTAGTCTATGACCAGTGTGTATTGCCAGTGATTACATACGGGACCGAAACGTGGTCGCTCACAATGGGCCTCATCAGAAGGCTCAAAGTCACCCAAAGGGCAATGGAGAGAGCTATGCTCGGAGTTTCCTTGCTTGATCAAATCAGAAATGAGGACATCCGCAAGAGAACCAAGGTTACCGACGTAGCCCGAAGAATTGCAAAACTTAAGTGGCAGTCGGCAGGGCACATTGCTCGCAGAACAGATGGCCGATGGGACCGAAAAGTTCTGGAATGGCGACCGCGAACCGGGAGACGATGCGTTGGAAGGCCTCCCACTAGGTGGACCGATGACCTGGTGAAGGTTTCGGGGATCCGCTGGATGCGAGTCGCACGGGACCGGACAATGTGGCGACACTTGGGGGAGGCCTATGTCCAGCAGTGGACGTCTTTCGGCTGAAATGATGATGATGATGATTATTTTCTCAGCAAGCATGTTGCGAACGGCAGTCCATGAATTGGTCTAACGCAAACTAATAAATAACTCCCATTTACTTTAGTAAATGAAGACCTCTCCATAATCCCTAATAATGAATTAATCAGTAACTTATCCATCAAGCTTATCACCCTCTTACACAGACAACCATTTTCGTTATAATTACTTTATTTTTAATACATTTCATAGCACTTTTTACACGATCACACGAATTTAATAAAGTAAGTGATGTCTAGCAGAATTGTTTACCAATTTCACTAAGATGCAGAGATTAGGTTCGGTGGTTTTATAAAGTTCTATTAAATAGTAATAGTACCTATATTTATTTATCAGAATATTGTTACATAGTTGTTACATAGTTAAAAAACTTCATAAAATTCTACCCTTTCCGGCGTACAAATACATTTTCAGGGTTTTGGTTTGTTTGTAAGATTACTTTGAATTAAATAAATTAGGATAATATGCAAATTAAAATAAAAATTGGTCAAATAGTCAAAAAGATTATATTACAAATGTCAAAGAGATAATGTGAAGAGAATGTAATTATTTCATAATATTTAAGTCAACTTTTCATTTATGAAATCATTAGACGAGTAGTAGCATTTATTTAAGTGATAATCGAATAATTTACATTTAAATGTCCGAGTTTTAAAGCAATCTGGTAGTTTTTTTTATTAACCTTTGGTCAACATACGAAATACATTATTAGAGAATAGTTTATTATAATATTTAGTCTAGGTACACGAAGCATGTGAAGTTTACGGCTAGGTCTGAATACAAGGTCACTATACAGTTAAATTTCATGCTTATTTTGGTCCACAAAAATACAAATTTCAAAAATATGTAGTGCTGGGATTGGTAATATTTTTATTTTTTTGTATAATCGGACACATCTGTCCAGAGGGTGCGCTCCACATATTGAACGAAAACCTGTCGTGTCTTCAACTAATTCTGAGTTTAACAAAACTCAGCCAAAATTGGTTAATTCGTTTGGGTGCTACTGCCACATACAGACAAACAGTCCTGACACACCATAGATAAAACTACTCTTTTTTCGTCGGGGGTTTTAAAAGCGTCGAGCTTAGCTAGCAAAATCAACAGCAAATGATTTCAAACAATATCCTTTAAATAAATCTGCTGCAGTAAAGTGTAAACAGAAACTCAAACAGAAATGAGTAAAACTTCGTTCATCCAAAATTCGCGTTAATTCCCAAAGCACAACAAAATTATTTTCATTTGGCAACATTTTTGATTTGCGCTTGTAAAACACCGGCTCATCATGATGATAAGCAAACTGTTCTGTTTTGTGTTTCTGCTGCCAGTTTTCACTAACATTAAGTGACACATAGATACCGAAATATTAATGCATTGTTGCTGTCGTGGTATGGATATGTGATGCGGAGGAATGAGGAAAATGCCGTGAGGAAAGTTTTGAGTATGAATGTGGATGGTTATAAAAGCAGAAGAAGAAGAAGGATGATATGGCAAGAAAGGAGGTGTCTCATGAGATGACAAGTAATAGAGAAGTATGGAAGAAGAAGACATGCTGCGCCGACCCCAAATAAAATGGGATAAGGGCAATAGAATTATGACGATGATGGAATGAGCTCTTATGAGAGATGAGATTATTATTGGAGGAGCTCGTGGCTAAATAATAACAGCTGCTCGGGTCGATCTTCAAGGTTTAACCGCGCTTGCCTGAATCGATCAGTTGATGGGTGACCATCTATCATATACCGAGTATTCTCCTTGACCTTTTGGTCCCGGCTAGCATTTACATATCTTTGACTGTCGTTAGTCAGTGGCCCGAAAGTCTGTCAACCAGTTTAACCAAGGGGCATAATATTACTGAGTATTAACTGGGCTGTGGAGGTCAGATAGGCAGTTTATCCATGTTAAATACTTGTATTCAGCTGCATCCGAATAGACGTGAATTCAACCTCAATGTGGTTGGAAAAGGCTAGGCAGATGATGATATTGAGCTGCACAAAACCACTGGTCCAAATTCCAAAAGTACGTTTTTATTGTGGAATTTGTTTAGTGTATTATTGAAAACAGGCATTAATCAGTGTACATAAGTGTACTTTATGTGTAGAGATTCAATATTCTTATTTGCATTAAATATTGTACATTATGGTCTTATAAATGAAAAGGTTTCACATATTTCGCTGACTTTTTTCAGGACGCAAACTTAAAATTAAATTAAAATACCTAACAAAATGTAATCTTAACTTATGTACCAAACATTTAGACCTACTTTGTTCACAGCCGGTGATTACTTCTCTTTGTGTGAGATGTTTCTTTGAAAAACAACTAATTCAGACTTCGATTTTGGTAAACGAAAGTCTGTGCTAAGTAATTTGATACAAAAGAACTACTAGATAAAAGTAGATGGCCGGAGCCATCAATCAATTAGACTTTTAGGTTCCTGGGTCCTTAACAAAATCGACAAAAAGTTTTCGAAAGTTTTATGCCTGTCCTAAGTATACCTTCGACGTACACGGTGTAAAGAACATCGTGCCACAAACTTTTATCAAAGATTTTTAAATTTTGCATCAATTATAAAAAGTCTGATTTTCCATTAAAAACGTGCAATACCTATCTCTACGGTCGCACAAACAGTATTTTTTTTGTGGCTAGAATCGTGTACTGAAAATTCATGGTAAAAAATTGTATATCTTAATGCGATGTTTGTGTTTCCACGGCATGGTTGACACAGTGGTTGAGCGATTGACTGGTGCACTGCGTGTTACGGGCTCGATCCCCGCATGGAACAAATATTTGTATGGCCTACAAATAGTTGTTCCAGGTCTGGCTGTTTTTTGTATGTAAGTTTAAGTGTTTGTAAACGCACCTACTTTACAGGAATAATCTTAGTGTCCCCCAATCTGAAGATATTTATGATTGTCTGGAAAAGAGGTAAATACTGAGATTAGGACCGATAATATTTATCTTCTTAGCGTATCGATGGCAATTAAAATTGACTCAACCCAATGATAACATTTATATAGGAGCAGAAAACATGCTGTCTCAACATCAATTAAATTACTAATTAGAATATGGACAAGATAATTGCTTTAACGTTCTCCATGAAATCCCAAAAACTATGTCCCATTATAAAAAACATTTCTCGTTTAACCGACTACTAAATAATTTCAGTTTCACGAACATTTATGCATATTACATCCGATTCAATTTGCGAGTCACTTCATTAGTGATGCTCGCTTGAAGGTATAACGAACCGTAGTCAGTATGAAATGTTTTTATTAATACATGTTCAGTTTTACGCTACACATGTTTTTTTTTTATTTAAATAAGGGAGTGTATTTCTAACTTTTGACGCTTATATAATTACAATCACGACTCATTCATAGCGATTGATAAAACGGTTAAGATTAGCTTCATCAGTAACTACGAGTAACTATGTAAAAAAATCTTAGACGTTTTTGACCCACTTCCCGTTTTCAGATTGAGCTAAAATGTTCCATACATGTTAGGTTTGGATGACAATTTATGGTAAGCTAGGTGCTGTCAATCTAAATCCATTTTATTATTTTATATACGTCGCCGCTCACTAGGACTTCCTGTGTCGTGGGTGCGTTTAGAAACACTTAACTTCACATACACAAACAGCCAGACCCGGAACAACAATCTGTAGGTCATACAAATATTTGTTCCGTGCGGGAATCGAACCCGCAACACGCAGCGCAGCAGTCAAGATCAGCGACGTGCCAACCGTGTCGTAAAATAACATATAACAAATTAGTTGTCCCGTGCAACTTCGTCTGCGTCACATTTAACCAGTTTTCGCAACATTTTTCATTGCTGCTCCGCTCCTGTTAGTCGCGTGATGATATATATATAGCCTTTAGCCTTCCTCGATAAATGGGCTTTCTAACACTGAAAGATTTTTTTTAAATCGGACTAGTACTTTCTGAGGTAAGCGCGTTCAAGCAAACAAATAAACAATATAGATAGATTAGTAGGTAGAAGATGGCGTACCTACTCCCAAATATGGCGGCCACAGATCTCTCTTTGTACGGGAAATCTATACAAAGCGAGTGGAAATGTGAAACTTGATGTGTCGTCGTGTGTACTCATCATAATAGATTCCCGAAAACCGCACTAGGTTTCATACATTAATAGTTCTCAATTCATCGTCATCTGCCTAGCCTTTTCCCAAACTATCTTGGGATCGGTTTCCAGTCTAACCGGATACAGTTGAGTACCAGTTGTGTAGCTTTGTGTTAGATGGTAGGTAGCTGATGAGGTGCTGGTACGTTGTTGCAGAGGAAGATTAAATAAAATACGGCAGGCAAGATAATTACGTCTGTATTGGACCAGTGTCGCAGATGGAAGGGGGGAGTGTTGCCACAGTTTTACAATATTTTACATTTTAATGTTGGTGTTGCATCTTAATGAATTAAAATCTCCAACATGCTGCGGCCTCACAGAAATAGCAATGTACTTATGTGTAAAAAGTTACAATAAATTGTTTACTTACAAGTTTACATTTTTTTCGTTTTTTTAACTATTTAAGAACTAAATTAATTTAATAACTTAAATAACTAACTTAATGGTTTTACTTACACTATTAAGACTTATTAATTAACATTAATAGTTATGGAAATATCTAAGAACTATCATCATACTCTATAGGTAATGGACAGATTTTATTGATGGCCCGGGAATGAGTTTTTCCATTTGGGGTCCTAACCTCCACTGCCCTAATTTTACCATCATGTCCTGGAAACAAATTAACAATTCGTGCCATGGGCCAAGACAAAGAAGGAGTATTGTTCTCTTTTAAAATAACTAAGTCACCTAGTTTGACATTACATATATTATCACGCCATTTAGGTCTATTTTGTAACAAATTTAAATAATATTGATGCCACACTTTCCAAAAGGACTGTTTTAGAGAATTACAAAGTTGCCAAAACTTAAGCCTATTTTGTGGAATGTTACAGACATTACTTTCAGGATACATTGACATTGCACTGCCTATAATGAAGTGACCAGGTGTTAGATAACAATAATCATCTGTACTGGAAGATAAAGGTAAGAGTGGTCGAGAATTAAGCACTGCTTCTATTTCAATCAATACTGTATTAAGTTGTTCATAGGTTAAAACAGTTTTATGCAATATTCTTTTTAAGTGAAACTTTGTGCTCTTTACCGCCGCTTCCCAGATCCCCCCGAATGTAGGCGAGTAACATGGTATAAAGTGAAATTGTATGCCGCGCTCGGCTGTATATCTTTGAACCTGCATTTGGTGGGTCTGAGAAGTTTGCAGTTTGTAGAGTTCGACTAATTGGCTCCTCGCACATTTAAATGTGCTTGCATTGTCGCAGTGAATTTCGATGGGCAACCCTCGTCTAGAGATAAATCTTCTCAAGCACGCAAGAAAAGTTTCCGTGGTCAAGTCTGACGCAAGTTCTAGGTGAACGGCCTTTGTCGTGAAGCATACGTATACACAGATATACCCTTTACCTATTAATGATCGTCTTACGCGAGAGAGTTTTACATCAATTGGCCCAGCGAAATCCACTCCGACCTTCTCAAATGGGCGGCTGGTAGCTGTTACACGTGCAGCCGGCAAGGAGCCCATTAGTTGCTTGGCTACTGAAGCCTTTTGTCTGAAACACACAATACATTTGTGAGTTATTTTCTTAACTTCCAATAATCCATTAACAATCCAAAACCTTTGATTTAGGTGCGAGAGTAAAAGCTTAGGCCCTGCGTGCAGTAGCCTTTGATGCTCACACCTTATAAGCAAGCTAGTGATTGGAGAGCCTTTGGGCAGTATGACAGGATGCTTTTGTGAATAAGCGATATCAGCATAATGTAGTCTACCTCCTACGCGCAAAAGACCTTGACTGTCGAGAAAGGGATGCAATTCTGATAGATTTCCTTTCAAATTGTTATTACTGCTTATTGCTTTTATTTCAGATTTAAAATATATATTTTGTTCATGCTTAATTATTGACATTAATGCACAATCCAACTCAGAACCTTGCAAAAAGTTTGCATTTATTTTAGCTTTATTTTTATTAACATTGTTTAAAAATCGCAATATGTATGCTAATAGCCTTACTATTTTATTTATATTAGAGTAATTATATAAGCGCTTGAACACATAATCAAGAGGATTGGAATTTTGGCATGCCAAGTTGCTGGATAGAGTTAAGCAGGTTTCCACTGAGGGCAATTCAGTGAGAGAGCTAGAAGCAGGAAAGTTGTACTCACTGTTTTGCAGAAACTTTGGGCCATTCCACCAAATATTGCAGCTACTCAGCTCATTTGGGTTGACACCTCGGCTAATAAGATCAGCAGGATTGTCATTAGTGTTGACATAATGCCAACTACATCCAGCTGTATTTTGACGAATTACACTTACTCTGTTCGATGTGTAAGCCTGAAGCTTTGTTAGCTCAGTATTTAGCCATGCAAGAACAATTTGTGAATCACTGAATAAATGGATGTGCCTTATGTTAATTTTAACTCTAAGTGTATTATGAGTCCGAAAAATTAATTTTGATAGCAATAGTGCAGCATTCAGTTCAAGCCTTGGCACGGTCATGCCTTTCTTTTGGATAGGGTTGATTCGCGATTTGGAACAGAGTAGATGCAATTTTGTTGTACCTGATTGGTTTGTGAGTCGCAGGTACACACAGCATCCGTAGGCTGTCTTACTTGAAGCATCTGCAAAGCCGATTAAATCTGCTGAGTCTGCTTCTGAAATCCTAATGTTCCTATCTAATAGGATTGGCTGCATTGCAGCTAAACTATTGGTAAATTGAAACCATTCTTGCTGAACATTTGCAGGCGGAGTCTCATTCCAACCTGTGTTCAGTAGCCATAATTTTTGCATAATGGCCTTTGCTGTGACCACAATTGGGCTCACAAATCCCATTGGGTCATAGAACTTACCTATATAACTAAGTATGCTCCTTTTCGTAAGCTTATTCCTATTGAATGGTTCTGGAGTAGAGATTATAAAGTGGTCATCCTTTACATTTATTTGAAGTCCTAAGGCTTTCATGTTATAATCACCCTTTTGTAATTCTAAACTATCAAAGTGCCTTTCATGTAATGGTATATTGTACAACACAGTCTCCTCATTTGATGACCATTTATGAGTCTGGAAACTACCTAATTTAAGCAAATCACGAAGTTGGTCTTTGGCAGCTACAGTGGTTTCTAAGCTATCATTACAATAGATAATATCATCAACATATAAATTATTTTTGATAATAGACGATGCTAGCGGGTGTAGCTTTTCATATCTATTTGCTAGCTCATCTATGCAGCGAGTTGCTAAATAACTTGAACTTTTCAAGCCATACGTAACCGTATCCAACCTAATACACTTGACTGGCTCGTCAGGATTGTCCCTCCACAAAATATTTTGAAGGGAAGTGTATTGAGGATCTACTTTGATGTTTCTGAACATACGCTTGATATCCGCCGTAATTGTATATCTACCAAAGCGGAATAATAAAATTATATCAAATAAATCTTTTTGAACCACAGGTCCATTGAGTTGTAAATCATTTAAAGAAACCTTCTTGTTTGTTTTCATTGAACCATCAAAGACTGTTCGAAGCTTTGTGGTCTTACTATTGTTATTAATAACTGCATGGTGTGGTAGAAAATACACTGCATGCTTGTTCAAATCATACAATTCTATATCAATATAATGACCATGACCAAGAGATAAATAGTCATGAATGAAAATTTTATATTGCATGAATAAATCAGGATCACTATGCAATCTTTTTTCCAAATTTAAAAATCTTTTTAATGCTAAATGAAATGATTCACCAAGAGTATCGTTTACATCTGTTAAAGGTAATTTTAAAGGCATAGGAACTTCAAACTGATTATTATTTAATTTAACTGAACTTTGAAAAATATGTTCGCAAAGCTGTTGCTCAGATGTTTGCTCAGTAAATAATTCTGGAACTTTTTCATTGGTCCAAAACTGGGCAAGTGTCTCATTAAGACCTAGTTCACATTTTAATACTACTCTATTACATGCCTGTTGAGATACCTTGGGTGGCAGATTTCCTCCTACAATGTGACCAAAGTTTGTGTTAATGATGTGTAGCTGTGTGTTATCAGGCTGCTGCTGCAGTGGGTGAGCAGAATTCCAAGGCAGAGCCGATGACTGCTCGCTGTGTCCAGGCAGGTTGATGCTTGTGCACTGCTCGTTCGGTAACAGGACCTGGAAAAACACATCGGCACCTAATAACATGTGTATTTCACTAGGCACATTAAATTGATCATCTGCCAATATAATGTTGGGCGGTATTATGAAACTAGAGAGATCAAATTTACTCTGAGGCAACTTGCATGTTACCTCTTTTACCACATGACAAGTCACCATTGTCTTGAATGGTGAATTTAATGAATGGATTTCAATGGGAATGCTATACTTTACATTACTTTTTTCATTAGTAATTCCAACAATACAAGTGTTACTTTGCAAGGGTGTTAAACCTAATAGCTGAACCACTTTTGCAGTTATAAAGGAAACCTGAGATCCGCTGTCTAGTAACGCCTTGATAATGTATTCCGTGCCGTTTCTTGCTACAACTTTGATTCGAGCTGTAGGTAGCAGCACATTATTATTAACATTACTTGATAATGTGACAGCTGGTGTGATTTCACCTGAATTGTAGTGGAGGAGAGTGTTATGAGGCTTCTTGCACTCTGAGCACCGGAAGTGATACTTGCATTTGCCACCATGTGTACCTAAACAAATTACACACAGTTTTTGTTCCTTGGCAAAAGTCAGTCTATCGTTTGCTGGCAAAAGCTGAAATTTCTTACATTTGTATAATTTATGGTCATTTAACTTACAGAAGATGCATGTTGCTCCTGCAGTGGCGACTGCTGTTACCTTGGTAGACTGTTGCTGCAAGTGAAGACCCTGCCCGGCATTTTCCAATGCCAGAGCTCGTTTCTCAAGGTATTGCAGGAAATCTTCGAGGTTAGGTTGTATACTGGGATCTCGGTCTAGCTGATAAGCTCGTGCAGTAATGCCATCTAATTTACGGGAAAGAACACACAACATAATTGCATCCCAGTATATGACATTAGAGTCAAGGTTTTTAATCGCAGCTAATTGTTGCCTAATAATTGACACAAAGTCTCTCAAACCACTAGCTGTTGACTTAACAATACTACTTAGGTCTAAAATGTTGCTTATATGATCATTAATAATCTTATATTTATTATTGTAGCGATCTCTCAACAGTTTGCGAGCTTCACTGTAACTTTCTGTACATAAACTTAAATTTTTTATCAAGTTGTATGGTTCGTCTTTCAAAAATGATCTCAAATAATAAAACTTTTGAATATGATCAAGACTACTGTCATTGTGAATCAATGAATCGAACAAATTAATGAATGGTACGTATTCTGTGAATGTACCATCAAAGGTTTTTATGCAAATTGGTGGTAACTTTGTTTTATGCGTGATTGCATCAGAATATGTTGAGCCGGAGGGGCCTGTTTCATGGTTCTTAATTTGCTCGTTCAATGATGCCAAGATGCTGTAATAATTATTTTCAATTTGCTCGACGTTTTCTTTGTCGGCAGTATCGAGATATAGAATATCTTTACATAAAGACTCATAATCACGGAAAGCACTTACAAGTCGATCACGTTTGGTGACCAGCTCATCACGACTTATTTTACATAAATCAGAAACTTCTACGAAATTATGCAATCTTGTGATCGTACCTTTAACATAGCCACGTGAGGCGATTTTACGTTTTAGTTCGTCATCCATTTTTAAGCACTTTTGTAGCACAATTTAACGCTAAAACACTAGCACAAACACAACACTATATTTATGTAGTTTTTGATGCGCGTGGACTGATTTTGAAGACGGGTCGATCGAATGCCACAAAAATGGTGGCGTGGTGCGATTTCTTAGCGTCACTTGCTGTCCCTTTTGCGCTCGTACGAAGTTCGGCTTCCGTTGCGCACGCACGGCGTGCGTAGATCGCGTTCCAGGCGCGTAAATTTGAACAAGATGGATATAATTGCGATACGTATATTGCCGTCTCGCACGTTCTTGCGGAATACCTTTGATGCTTGCAGCTGCTTTACTCTTCACACCTGCAGAGGTGACTCCGGCGACGACGGCTTATGCGATCGATGAAATTGATGATTATTGATTCTTGGCTTTTTCTCCTGTATATTGTCGCTGGAGTCGTCGAATCGGTTTAAGATTTGCGATTATAGCGACGACCAAGCCAAGAGTCATGCAGTGCCCCGCATGCGTTGCCAACCAATATGGCTGCTGCGACACGGCCGTAAATAAAATTTGCCAAACCTCCAGTTTACTTCTTCCGCAGCAGTTTTGTTCTCCGCGAAGGACCAATGTGTAGCTTTGTGTTAGATGGTAGGTAGCTGATGAGGTGCTGGTACGTTGTTGCAGAGGAAGATTAAATAAAATACGGCAGGCAAGATAATTACGTCTGTATTGGACCAGTGTCGCAGATGGAAGGGGGGAGTGTTGCCACAGTTTTACAATATTTTACATTTTAATGTTGGTGTTGCATCTTAATGAATTAAAATCTCCAACACCAGTATTTTACATGAAACGACTGCCTATCTGACCTCCACAACCCAGTAAATGAGCAAGACGATACCCCTAGGTAAGACTAGATGTCAGACATTTGGCTTCTGGATCTACAAATGACAGCCGGGACCAACGGCTGTTATTATAGCTCTAGCTATTCGAGCTCCTCCCTTAATAGTTCTCAATTAACCATATAATAATCCCTATTATATTCAAAACACTGAATCATTTATGTTTAAACAATTTCCATTTTATTTAAACTTACTGATATTCACACAATTCCACTCAATTTCAAATTGTCAAAAGCGATGTCACCATAATTTATGTGTAATACTAATAATAATAAGTGAGTAATTGAAATATATTTAGAATTTATGTCAAACCACAACATTTTGTATACGCAATTGATTTGAATTATAGACAGGTCTATAAAACAATAAATTAAATACAGTTATTATTTGTAACGATTAAGAATGTCAAACAAGCTTATAGTAAAAACATTATTGAAAACGAGCTTCTAAATATGCTGTGACTTATTTTTATCGCCTGTCAACCTATTCCAAATTTAGTTCTTAGTAGGATTCACCTATTAAATAACATCATCATCTGCCTAGCCTTTTTCCCAAACTTTCCGAATGTCACCACAGTCTAACCGGATGGAGCTGAGTACCATGTATCTCGTAGTACGTACTCTCTGAGTATCATGTATTTTACATGAAGCGACTGCCTATCTGACCTCCACAATCCAGTAACTGGGCAATACGATACCCCTTGGTAAGACTGGATGTCAGTCTGCCTACTCGTAACGACTGTCAAAGATCTACAAATGACAGCCGGGACCAACGGCTTAACGTGCTTTCCGGCACAGAGGAAACTCGGTATGTAATTAGGATCACCCATCCACGGACCAACCTCGGCAAACACGGCTTAACCTTAAAGATCGACCCGTGCGGCTGTCATTATTTAGCCATGAGCTACCTATGAATACTACATAGCCAGATATTTAAAACCCACTTACTTTTATTCCAATCAGTTACACAGAATGAACTGTACGAATTTAGATAAGTTAATTGCTAATTAGTATAAAAGTTGAAGCGCCGTTGCTGACATTAACTTCAGAACAGACAAAACAATTTATTGTACTAGTAGAAGTTTCTCTCAGTATTTGTGTATAAAAGTAAACGTTTGGAGTATGTACACTGTTATGCTGACTTTTCACTGTTTTTGTTTGACTCAGAGATGTTTGAAAGTTAAATTAATGTTGATAACGTTTGTCTTTTGCAAAAGATTTCTGAAGTTGTTCCTAAAGCAAGAGATTTAATGTTGTGTTGCCAGCTAAGCTTAGATGTCTTTATTAAGCATTTGATTGGGTCTAGATATGGCCACCTGTATTCAATTAAATATCTCAACATATTGTCTGGAAACGGAATTCTTTGTAAAAATTAAAACCTCACTCATCTGAACGTCGACATTTTACTTGAAATTATAACTATTTCATCTTACTGACCTTTTTTTTTTTAATGTATGGTTCTCGCAGTTCAACCTATGTGGTTGTCGTCTGCTTAACCGGACTATCCTGTGGGTGCTTTAAAGAGTAAGGCCTTCAGCCAGGGTATAAAACTTACAAACTAAGCGACTACACACTAAGGGCACCCCTGTGGGGTACGAGCCTCGGCTTAGGGCGTCGCTGGGGGAGGACTGCATGGGGACAGGCTGGATCTGAATGATATTATTTAGGGGTTGATTTAAAACTACTGGCACAGCAACACGGGCTGGCTAGAGCGAGGGTCGGGGTGGGCATGGACCGGGAAGTCGCGTCGGACCTCGACGGCGAGGTCGGAAAGACGGCGGTTCGTGTTTGAACTTTTTAAGAGCACTAGTCTCTTTACTACTCTCCTGGAGGAGTGTGATAACATCGTCCGGGGCGAATTTACTGAACAGTAAAATGTATGCCTACCTATACATTAATGTTATGTAGAAAATTAAAGGTATGTAGTCTTGTAAATGAAATATAATTAAATAATAACATTTTTTACATTTTAAAGATAAAGATAAAGATCATTTTATTTGTCTAAACAAGCGTATACATGCAAATTAAGCATGCAGGATGTCACAATATTAATAGAACGTACATGTTTCACCCGCAAGGCGTACAAATTTATAAAATTTACAAAATAAAAAAATACAAAAAAAATTACAAAATTAAACGAAATAACAAAGGCACTTCAAAACGTACATAATAGTCAGTAATACATTGATAGGTCATAATTATAAAATAAATAAATCCAAAAATGTCAAATAGATGTAAATGTCAAAATAAGAAAAATATGTCAAATAGTGTCATTCAAAAAATCATTTATATTATAATAACACTTATCTGTTAATAAATCTCGAACCTTTTTTAAATGCTACTTAATTTTCCATTTATGCCTCGACACAAATCTATTCTTAATATGAATTAATGTTTGTCTGTGTACTTGCGGATAACTGGGGAGGTATCTCCACAGTACATATTAGGAACCCAAATCGTAACATGAAAGAAGTTATTGGTAAAAGAAAGTAAGTATATTTTACAAGGTGTTGTTTTGCATCCTCGTCAAATTCAAGGAGGAATGTAACGGGAAGGGATTATTTTTTCTTATAGGTATACGGAAATCGGTAAGTGTGAACAAACTGTGTTTTAAACGCGGCCCGTCTGATCCTCACCTTATAACCTCGCTTACACACATACAAAAATTTCAAACGTCTATTTGATAATTTATTCAATATCATCACTATCACTACATTCAGACTACACTACACATTCAGTGACCGATCGAATTCCAATAAGAACAGTCGCGTCGTGTCGCGTCGGTATAGCGCTGACGCAGCAGCATACCGTTCGTTACCTCTAGCCGTGCGCGGTCGCCGCGATGACCCAGTTACAGAATTTATTGCACAACTATTTGTATAAAGAAAGTGTTAAGGTGAAGTTGTTATTATTCTAATAATCATGGCTTCGTCATGCACAATTAAAATCAAAACTGAAACGGAACAATTGTTGTATAAACATTATACCGAAGAAAAGTTGGAACGCGAAAAGTTACAATGTTTGGTAAATGACCTCAAAGGTCAATTAGAACTACTTCAGCAGCAGCTTAAAAACATCCAGGAGCAAAAAACTGCAGACCTAGACAAGAAAAATGTCACTACCGAGAAGCCAATGCCAATCGAGTACGAGACAGACGAAGAGGAACTAGCAAAGGAAACAGAGTGGGTACGACAGAAGAGCAGAAAAAAAAGGAAATTGAACTCATCACCACTGTCCTCACCACCTCAACAAGGAGCCGATTCCAGCCAAAAACCTAAAGAAAATGTTAAAACAAAGAAACAGCCCACACCACCACCGATAGTTGTGGAAAATGTTAAAAACTACCAAGAGTTCTATGATCTTCTTTCAGCTAATCTAACGAAAGACTCGTTCATTACAAAAATGATGAATGGAGAAAAAGTTAAAATTAACTCCCATAATGATGACTCATACAGATCCATCACCAAGTTATTGTTACAGAATAACTGCTTGTGGTACTCGTATGAGAATAAACAAGACAGACCGATTAGGGTGATGGCAAAAAACCTTCATTCTTCCTGCCTGCCAAATAGAATAGTTGAAGACCTGACAACTCAAGGATATAAAATAGAAGATGCAGTCAACAAACTGAGTTGGTAGAGCAAAGAGCCCCTCAGTATGTTTATGCTCTCATTCCAAAAAGATGAAGACATTAAGAAAATCTACGGAATCAAATCCATACTGGGCTGTAAAGTGGATATACAGCCGTTAAAAACATCGAAGTTAATTCCACAATGCAAAAGGTGTCAAGCATATGGCCACACTCAGAAATACTGTTCCAAAGAACCCCGGTGTGTGAAGTGTACAGGCAAGCACCTAACCAGAGACTGCAATAAACCAGCAGAAGCAAAGCCAAAATGTGTTCACTGTGGTGAGCCCCACCCAGCTAACTATAGGGGATGCATAGTAGCTAAAGAGCTACAAAATATTAAAGATAAAAATACCAGAAAGAATGTGCCGATACCAAACTCTCAAGGTCCAAGTACAAACAAAGACAAAATACCTAGTGTCACCAAACTTGCTACTAAAAGTGTTTCGTACGCACAAATGACAAAAGGAGTCCAATCGTTGCCACAGTCACATATGAAACCAATGAGCCCTAACATGGATGAAAAGATTAACACAATCATAAATCTTTTAACTACGTTCGATGAAAGGCTGAAAAAACTTGAAAGTAGCACTAAAGCAGCTACCAAACAAAAAAGCAATATCCATGGCTAATTTATTAAAAATTATGGCATGGAATGCGAATGGACTGCTGAAACACCAGAACGAACTTACGGCAGTCCTAAATATGGAAAGTATTGATGTGTGCCTTATATCAGAGTCACATTTCACTAAAGTATCTCATATTCAGATCAAAGGATATAACGTATACCATGCATTGCATCCCAATAACACACCAAGAGGTGGTAGTGCTGTCATTATAAAAGAGAATATTTTTCACTATGAAGAACTCAAATATGAAAAAGAAGAAATACAAGCAGTGGCTGTCTGTGTCAAAACGAAATACTGTCTTGTCACTATTTCAGCCATATACTGTCCACCTAGGTATTCACTAAAAGCAGATCAGTACATTAATTTTCTAAACCTTCTTGGAAACAGATTCATTTTAGGAGGCGACTTTAATGCTAAAAATACATTTTGGGGATCTAGACTGACAACAACCAAAGGAAGAGAGCTACTGTGCGCAATTGAAGAAACACAATGCAAAACATTGTCAACAGGTAAGCCCACTTATTGGCCTACTGACACAAAAAAGATTCCCGATCTCATAGACTTTTTTATATATAAAAATATATCACCTAACCTTCTCCGCATTCAAGAAGGTTATGATATGAGCTCAGACCACTCACCTTTATTACTTACTTTAAGTGAGACTTTCTTGCTGAAAGAAACCTACCCGACATTGGTAAATAAGTACACTGATTGGGCAAGCTTTAAAATAGACTTGGACTCTGTAATAGATTTAAAAGTTCCACTAAAGAAACCAGAAGATCTGGATCGGGATATCAGTCATTTTATTACACAAATACAACAATGCGCCTGGAAAAACACGCCTACATTTAAGATCAAAAACAGACTTACATACTATCCAGCAGAAATCACAAAACTCATAAATGAAAAGAGGCGACAGAGACGAATATGGCAACAAACAAGATTTCCACAAGATAAAAGGATTCTGAACAACCTTACAAAACAGCTAAGTAGTGCAATTCAGAAATTCAAAAATGAATCAATGAGCAGTTATCTAAAACAACTAACTAGCTCACGCACGACAGATTACTCTCTGTGGAAAACTACAAAAAATTTAAAAAAGCCAATTATGCATATTCCCCCTATCAAGGATACTAACGGGCGGTGGGCAATAAGCAACGAGCAAAAAGCTATTAGGTTTGCACAACATCTGGAACTAATTTTTACGCCAAATAAAGAACACCAAGACAGCGCTTTGCTAGATGAAACATCAAATAATGATGAGCAAGAAATAAAATTGGTAACACCTAGAGAAGTATACAACGAAATCAAGCGTCTTCGACTAAAGAAATCACCTGGCTACGATCTTATTACCGGAGAAGTTCTTAAGAACCTCCCACGTAAAGCCATCGTAAAACTTACGACCCTTATCAACGCAACGTTCAGGCTTAAGTCTGTACCTGACCTGTGGAAAGTTGCCGAAGTTATAATGATACCAAAGCCTGGTAAACCACCTCACGAAACGACATCATATAGGCCGATCTCGCTGCTACCGATCATGTCAAAATTATTTGAAAAGCTTCTCTTGAAGCGGCTAAAACCCATCATAGAAGAAAGAAACTTGATCCCTGACTACCAATTTGGATTTAGGGAAAAACATTCGACAATAGACCAAGTACACAGGATTACCAACATTATAGAAAAGGCTTTAGAGGAAAACAAAGTTTGCTCAACGGTCTTCCTCGATGTAGCGCAAGCATTTGATAAGGTATGGCACAAAGGCCTCATTAACAAACTAAGAAATATGCTCCCTAAACAGTTTGCTGACATCTTAGAGTCTTACCTATCACAGCGTATGTTTAGAGTAAGACAAGATGATGCACATTCGGAACTAAAACCGATAAAAGCTGGAGTACCGCAAGGAAGTGTCCTAGGTCCCGTCTTGTACTTATTGTACACTTGCGATATTCCTGAATTAGAGAACTATACCATTGCCACATTTGCAGACGACACAGCTATAATGGCCACAGGCGTCACTCAAGAAGAAGCAGTGAAAAAAGTTCAAACAGCCGTCAATATCATCTTTGACTGGACAAAAAAATGGCGTGTGAAACTTAATGAAACAAAATCTGTTCACATAGACTTCACAAACAAAATGCAAAATTATCATCCGATAAACATAAACGGTCATGTCATACCATACGAAAATACAGCCAAATACTTAGGCATGACATTAGACGCAAAGCTTCGCTGGAAAGCTCATGTTAAAAAGAAACGCGACGAGCTAGAGCTTCGCTACAAGTCGATGTACTGGCTGATAGGAAAACATTCTTCGCTGTCAGTACACAACAAAGTACTGTTGTACAAACAAGTCCTCATGCCTGTATGGACTTATGGTATTCAGCTTTGGGGCTGTACCAAACAAAGTAACATCAAAATTATACAGCGTTTTCAAAACAAAGTACTCAGAGGTATCGTTAATGCGCCCTGGTACATTCGAAATGACGACCTTCATCGGGACCTCAAAGTAAACCTCGTCATAGACATAATTAAAAAGAACGCCGAAGCTCATGAACGAAGGCTTCACCATCATGTGAACATCGAGGCTATCCAGCTCCTCGACAACACGGACATAGTGAGAAGGCTAAAAAGGACAAAACCTTTCGAGCTAATTTAGTGAAGTGTTAGTTTAATGTAGTGAAGTGAGTGCTACCTATAAAGAACACAAGAAAAAAATGTCTTCCCCTTAATAGAGACAATAAGAAAAGTGTTAATGGACACATTCTTAGTCATAGTCTCCCTAGCAAATTAAGTCAAAATAGAATTACTCATTAGCTTTAGTATTAAGCTAGATTGTATTTTTTATGATGTAACCGTATTAGGACACATTATACAAAAAAAAAAAAAAAAAAAAACTATCACTACATAGTATAAAACAAAGTCGCTTCCCGTCTGTCTGTCCCATGTATGCTTAGATCTTTAAAACTACGCAACATATTTAGATGCGTTCTTTTATTAGATAGAGTGATTCAAGAGGAAGGTTATATGTATCAAACATGCATAATATAGAAGGGCAACATTGAACCCTACGAGATAAATCAAAATAATGTACCACAGTATTGTACAAAAAAGTCCGCGATTTTATATGTCTATCTCTTGGGGCTAATCCACGATAACCATTTTTTATCCTTTACTTTTTCGAGAAATAATGGCTTATTTACGAAGCGATCATAAGCAATACAGCATTAATCCCTATCCAATTAAGTACCTTAAATGCATTGTGCATTTAATATAGATCAATATGGCCCTTTACATCAAGTAATTTAAATGAATATTTTCGAAGATATTATAGATATATAATGCAGGGACATAGCGGTTGCGGTGGTGACATTCTGTAGTATATTTAGTATCAGCAATGCGAAGCCGGGACGGGTCGCTAGTATTCCCTAAACCACGTTATTATGGGGGTTATTCTGAAATACTGACAAATCAAAAAAAGCAGTCTTTTTTAATAATTAACTAGGTACCGTAATTTTAATTGATTAATTATGTCTATTGGGACAACCTCTTGAATTTTGACGACGATACAAAACAACACCTTGTGTATTTCGTACAGTCCATCCAAATCTTCTAGAAGATATCACTATCAGCGATAAGACGGCCGTAGTAATCACAGATTTGGCAATCAGCCTGCAACAAAAAGCATCAAAGCATCTACCTACAATAATCTGTTAAATTTCTTTTATAGATTTTCAACTTTATCGTTAAACAATTAGGTTCAAGGTTGATTGGGAAAATTTGACAGTTTCGGGTAGTTTTTTATGTTATGTTTCTTGTCTGTACAATAAAGTATAATATTAAATCTATTTATCTAAGATTTCAATCCCAATCATTCTTGTCCAGTTGTGTGAGATACACTTTGTCTATGTCTTTGTCACTTTGTCTAGATATGCAGGTAGATGTCCATCTAAACTACAGTAATTAAGGTAGCGTATCGGTGATTTAGTTCCGATACTACACCGTGCGCCTATTATTAATCTTCCGATAGATTGAGGGCGGAATTGAGACGTCTGTGGTTCACGAGCTTTAGATATCTAGTGCTGCCGGACTATGTACATAGTATTTTGTTTCCAAACATTGTTGTAATAGTACCAGGCCCCTCAGAAAGTATTGCGAAAAAAAGTTTTTATATATGGGAGACTGGCCAGTTATTATGTTTTTCGAAAATATGATTATTTATAAGTAAAAATAAGTAAGTTCCAATTTCAAAATTTCCCTCCACATTTTTTGCGAGTTAATTCAAAGTATTGTGTCTCACTGAAATATGGATCTGCGCCGGGAACATTTTAGAGCTATGATTTTATACGATTTCAAGTGTCGCCTGAAACCGGATGAATCGTACGATAGACTTCAAATGGCATTCATGGATGAAGGCCCTTCCAAGGCAACCGTGTATCGTTGGTATAACGAATTCAAGCGCGGTCGACCAACTTTGGGGGATGACGAAAGAAGCGGTCGCCCTTTGACGGCTGTTACCGAAGAAAACGTGCTAGCAGTGAAAAATTTAATCCAAGACAATAGGCGAATTACATATCAGGAGATTCAACACATATTGAAGATTGGATCGGGAAGCGTTCACGAGATTCTACACAGCCATCTTCGCGTGAGGAGGATAGTATCACGCTGGGTGCCGCACAACCTCACCGATGCTCAGAAGCAGGCCCGGGTGGAATGGTGCCGTGATATGCTTAACAAATTTGAAGCAGGCTCGTCTCGGCGTGTTTACGACATCGTTACAGGTGATGAGTCCTGGATTTATCAATACGACCCAGAAACCAAGCGCCAGTCGACTGTTTGGGTGTTTCAAAATGAGCCAACGCCTACCAAAGTGAAGCGATCTAGAAGCGGGGGTAAGATTTTGATCGCTAGCTTTTTTAATTTGACTGGCCACTTGGTATCAATTCCCTTACGGGATCAAAGAAGCATTAATGCCGAATGGTATACTTCCAAATGTTTGCCAGAAGTTTTCTCTGTTATAAGCAACAAGCGACCAAACACAGGGCTCCGCGGGCTACTGCTCCACCACGACAATGCACCTGCGCACACCGCACTCAAAACGAGGGACTTCCTGGACAGCACGCCAGTCAAACTCCTGGGTCACCCTCCTTACAGCCCTGATCTAGCACCGTGTGACTTCTTTTTATTCCCAAAAATAAAAAATCAGCTCAAAGGGATACAATTTTCGTCGCCGGAAGATGCGCTGGCTGGGTTCGAGCAGGCTGTAAACGAGGTGTCTGCGGCGGACTGGAAAAAGTGTTTTGAAAACTGGTTTAGGCGCATGAATCTTTGTATAGAGGCTGGTGGAAAGTACTTTGAAAAGATTTAATAAAAATATATGTACGTATAGAACAATTTTTTTTAGTTTCGCAAAACTTTCTGAGTGTCCCACGTAGTTATATTTGCCAGCAACTGTCTAGTGGCAAAATAAGGAATACTGATAATAACGCAATGATGAATGAACGCGTATTGCGTATTTCTGAGTTTATATCTACCTTATACCATGCTTGAAACCAGAGCCTCAAGTCTGCTTTTACAATTGTGTCAGAATGGCATAACATTGATTTCATAATTGTTGATTTTAACAAGTTAGGTTTTATTTCAATAAGTAAAAGTTTTTGACAAGTTTGGTAATCTACTGATTATAATGGCGTCATTATGACTTCACAATGGTCAACCACTGTCACTCCATTGAAAGAAATGGCATAGAATTTGACAGATCATTATGAATTTAGAAGATTACGAACTTTTATTAAAATTACAATGGGATCGTGTTGGAATGACAATGTTTATAAAAATATCAGACTTGAGGCCACGTAAGCGCTATTACGGTGATATCAAGACGATGAGATGATATCATCTGATGGTGTTGATGTAAAATTGTGAAATGTAGTCAGAAAACAAAATGGCGGAATGTTCCTACCGTGTCCACGCACCAAATGATCCATCTGTAGGGTTTTTTAAACCAAATAGACTTGCGCTTGGCCCCAACTCGCCTGATGCGAAGCGATGATGAGGCCTAGGGGGAGCACGCTTACCTAGAAGAAACCGATTCACTCGAACTTTCAATTGATGAAGATTTTAATGAACAAGGAACAGAAAACCCGGCAGTGAACTCCACAGACTGGTTCGCACAATAAATGTGGAAGCATAGCGCTTTTTTCGGGTCGGTGGAATTTCAACCATATAACAGTGATGTTTCCTCGTGGCCAAAAGTTGATATGAACAGTCAACATAAATGATGTTGTACCTATTGAGCAGTGTACTAAAACAACACGCAGCACTTCCATACAGCACTGAATTTTCTAAAAGGAGACGGAAAGATATAGTTTGCCCTCAAAAAAGTACTAAACATGCTTTTACAGCAAAATTTTATATGTATCTCGGACCTCTACTCTAAAACAGGCTAAATGGAAATGGGCACATGTACTCCCTAATTATAGTAACTGCAATAAAATCTTTAAGGAAACTCTTCAAGCTATGTCCTATGAAGATACAAAGAAGTTATTACTTGTGCTAAAGCAAATATTGTTCGTATTTTTTTTTTCTTTTTCAATTATTAATTTAAGGTACATACATATGTACCAACAAGATTAATATGAAATGTGATTATTTAATCACAATTATTTAATGAATGTTACCTCCAATCGCCTGAAACACAGGTTTACCTACTTCAGGCACAAACCATGAATGACATAGATTTAAGAAAACTTGTATTTAATGTCTACCTATTGATTTATTAATGAACAAAAATATCTACTATATACAAGGATTAAAAAATTAAATAACTAAAATAAGAATAAACTATAAAAGGGCGTCAAAAAACTCCTCCCCAACGCTGTCAGCTGGTAATGTGCCCAAGAGACTGGCAGCATTGCCACGTTGTATGGCAATACTTAACCTCTGGCCAAAGTAAAAGCCAGCCCTTGGGTCACGTGAAGCGTCAACTAAGCGTTTGGAGATTGTCTACCTTATGTTTTTTGAATAAAAAATATTATATTATTATTTCGTGAATAAAGCTTGAAATAGACCATTAGGTTTGTACAATAAACTTTTTCCATTGAGATATCCTTAGAAAATGTAGAAAAGTTAAATGAAACCTATTTCAATATTGAACTTATACAATTAAGCATATCTGTTCAACCTTCTAACCTACGCAATTACAGGCATAAAATTTCAATTTGAACATAAATAATAACACGACAACTAATCATTTGAAATTGGACCTTGTAACTCGGTGCGAAATAACATTTTTCATTGAAACTGTTGTAAATACTGTGCCAAAGTTATTGTAGCCGTTTGTTTATAAAACAAACAAAAGCGGGAACTTATCGGGAATAAATGAGAGCAATCGGTTAAACTGTGATCGTAAACAAGGTGGGTTCGTAACTCGAGTATGGGGTGCCCGTGTACCCCAGGAACTTGCTTTGTAAATTAAAAATTGTAGTAAATTGGTTTTGTGAGTTGTGTGTCGCCTACGTTTCTTTGTTTTGTTGAGCGAGCGATTGTGCAAAGGTTTCGAGCGCTTTGTGTGTGAATGTAGACTTATTGTGTGCACGTATTTTTCCGTGAAGTTCGACGTTTCCTTTGCGAGAGGTCGTCGAATTATTTGGTTAATTGTCAAATAACAGCTGGGTTTGACGTTTTTGTATTCATGATTGGTAGTGCAACCGTGTTTACTATCTTCGAAATTCCCTTTTGATGTTACAAGCGTTGGTACACATCGACACACTTTACACAGACAGATTTTGAGTTATTTTTTAACAAGATAGGTTTAAAGATACTGATACTGTTAAACCTATTTTATTAAAAGCACATAGTACAGGATGGTAAAATTATTGGTCAATGCTTGCCGATTAACCCGTCTCCATTTCTGATTTCCAACAGACATACCTTTTTAATGACTAACCATTTTCACTGACGGCACGGTTGGCGCAGAGGTTGAGCGATCGACTGCTGCGCTGCGTGTCGCGGGTTCGATCCCCGCACGGAACAAATATTTTGTATGGCCTACAGCTAGTCGTTCCGGGTCTGGCTGTTTGTGTATGTGAGTTTAAATGTTTGTTAACGCACCTACGATACAGGAGAAATTCCTAGAATGGGGCAACGTTTAAAAAACAAAACAATATCAACCACACTGCGTACTCCACACGCTTAACACCGCACCTTCAATCATAACCTTCCATATAATTTAAAAACACAAAAGGCATCCTCGACCCTACAAGTGTCAAGTAGATCCGGTAACTTCGGAGATTATCGCTGGCCAACTTTTTGAAACTTTTAATAATGTAAGTGAATAAAAAAAAAACTTGAGCAATAATTCAAGTGCTGCGGTACAGGTGTTTGTAACGGCCCCCAAATGATTCAGTCGTGAACTTGTAAAGTGTTCAAATTTTTCTACTTGAACTTTTCAAGGCTTTATTAGGTGAAACCAATTGGTTTTGTTGTGCTTTGTTTTAATGTGTCTACAGAAAGGTACCTAAATGATTGGATATTTCACTTTTCATGAATAAAGAAATGTTTTTTTTTAATACATAATGTAGTAGCTTACCAGACCACAGCTTACATTTTCGGGAAAGAGCAGTTTTCCTCTTCCTTCCCAGAGTGGCTACAAATTGACTGTTTTCTTCCACTTGGGTTCTCTTTTTAATGAATAGATGGAGCTATGCAATATAATATATACATAGAGATGTATGTTTTATATTGCATAGCTCCAGCTATTCAACTTGAAAATCAAATTAATTGACAAATATAGCCATTTCAACCTCAAAAAAACCCTCGATTTGGCAACAGTCGGGGGTGAATTATAAAAAACAAACGATTCCGTGTTACATCTCTGGCTTCCTTCCATTTCCATTAGTGGATGTTTAGCCAAAGTGTTTCCCAAACTTACTCCCATTAGGAACAGTCCTTTTTGTCTTTGCCCCCAAAACTTTTTTTTCATTTGCTGGATCCCCCTCTTTGGCTGTTAAGTGGATTTTTTCTTATGCAAGTTGAGGAGTGACTAGCAGATAAGTTTTAGTGGTGGCTACCATATCGCTGTTATTTTTTTTAAGTCATGTTTTTGAGGTCAACGGACAGATATATTAGGATTCGGTAAACTCAGATTTACATGCCTAAGAAAGGGCCAACAACCTAGATTTTAAGATAGACTCTGAAAATGTTTATGTTTGAAGTTTGTGTTCGGCTAAAGTTTGTAGAGTTTTAAAGCATCTGTAAGGTTCTTCGTGATTTTAATCACGCCAATTTGTAGTAAAAAAAATCTACGTGTAAATACTATAAAGTATAAAGCGTTTTACACAAGACTACAAGTGTAGAAAATACACTTTGCCATTAATTTCGAGATTGAGAGAAGGGTTTAAAATATAGCATACGTTAAAGATAATCAAAAGACTAATGCAAAAGTAGGTACCCAAAAAAAACACAGTTTCCTTTTCAAAACGAAACAACAATTTATGTCAAAATTATCTGGCTGACCTTCATAAGGTGCTCTTTGTACCTAAAAGGTAATAGTTTCCCTTCTAACGATAGGCCGGCTCAAAGACCGCGCTGTTTACCCGGCTACCTACATCCCCATCCTCCATTTTAACGTTATAATACCCTTTATAATTCAGCCGTTAGGCGCTAGTCTTTTATTCATCAGGCGACTAGCTTACCCGGTTAGGGCCGTATGTCTTAATATTGTCGCCAAATACGGGATAAAGGTTACATCGTCTTATCTTATTATGTTTCTAGGAACTTTAAGAATTTTTTTTCATAGTAAAAACGGTGTAAGGGACCTGAGTTTGTGACACAGTTACATCATCAGGTTAGTCACCAAAATTCTATACTACGGGGTCAGCAGGCCTACCATGACGTCTTAAAACATTATTGTTTTGCTCCTTTTACGGTGTGGGAAAGAGATGGCGCTAGACATCCTGTATAGCTCCGTTTCTTTCCCACACTAGAATAAGAGTAAAACAATACTGCTTTAAGACGTCATGGTAGGCTAGCTGGAGTCTTGTGCAGAATCCAAGATAGCAATTTGCGCGTCGTTACTCGTATATCGATAGTAGGTAGCTAATGAGCATTTCTGTATGTTGTCGGACGTAAAGAATAGCACCATTCCATATCTTCCCGTGGGTGTCGTAAGAGGCGACTAAGGGACTTGCCAGAGAATGGGCAGCCGCGATCTCTGTGTTTTTGTAACAACCGTACTGCGATCGCCAACCCGCCTGCCAAGCGTGGCGATTATGGCAAAACCCCCCAAAATGTCAATGTGGCTACACTTGGGGGAGGCCTATGTCCAGCAGTGGACGTCTTTTGGGCTGAAATGATAATGATGATGAAGTGCATCGTGGTCAATACTAGCCAATTCTGTAAACAAATATAACAAAGCCAACCAGGCCATGGCAATCGATTTCAATTTGTTTTGATTTGTACGACTTACTGAATTAACAAAAGGTTTTCCGTTGCGTATGGCTCCTCCATACATTTTTATTTAAAAAAAATCGTTTATTTATTAATAATTATCAAAATTACATGTCAGGTTTAGCAAAAAAAAAATATACCACTAATCATTAAAAATAAAGGCTCTTACCCGCAACATCGGAATTACTTATGATATGTGGCACCAGATTTAATTAGATTAAGAAAACAGACGTCGGCGTTCCGTCAACGTCTCGTTACGCGCCACCTTCCTTGACAACTACCTAAGTCAATATGGCTACCCGCAACGACTTGACGTTCCGCCAGAGAGAATTGTAGACCGCTTCTCTCTCGTCTGTGGTCACAGTTTAGTTTGCAACGTGAATCATATGAATCCTTATTGCAAAGGCGCCGACAAATACAAATTATCATAAATTAAGAATGAAACTACTATACAATAATAATAATACAATAATAATAAATTAAGAAATTACTCGAGAAACAACAACATAACAACATGGTTGTAAAAATTAAGTACCTAAAATCATTATTTCAGGTCATATATTGCGTGTTCGGTTAGCCAGCACGTCACACTTTAAATATCATCTGGTAGACGGTTGTATACCGCTGGACCAATTATGTGTATTAACTTTCCAGACTTATATAGGGTTTGTGGGTAACCAGCTAATTTATTTCTGCCACGAGTACAGTAATTATGCCTATCTCCGCGTTTTCTATATTCGTATCATCGCCTTTTAACTCGGTTTCTTCCAAACTGTTTGTTCGCTTTATAACTAGCTAGTTAGGCAAAACAATACCTAAACCTACAAACAAAATACTATCAAACAAATATTATGTACAAACGTTACAAATTGGGCTACATTTCTTTGTCTTACCAATTTATTCCTTCTCCATTTTTTTTTATAGAATCCTCCTTCGTTTTGTTTCTTTAATTTTTTCCTTCCATAACGTAATTAATTCAAAAATAGAATTTTCATTACATTTTTGTAAAAAGAACATTTGAGTTATTACTTTTCTTATTGGGTTTGCCGAATCTTGACTTTAGAGCTATCAAGTTTTGCCTACGGTTTTCCAATTTTGTTTTTTGTTAATATTCATAATTATTGAATTTCTTTATAGTAATGATATTTTCTTGGAACTCTGAAGGTGCAAAATTCTGTTTCTGATCTTTTACAATGTTTTAAAGTCTTAGGTCTGAATCATGGGTTTGGATCTTGTCTTACCACGCTGCTTCTTAGGCACTTTCAACCTTATTGTATGTTGCTTTATTCACGTTTCACAATTCTGTCACTATAGTTCTTACCAGACCATCTTAATTTCAAACGTTTCCACAACTGTTTATCAAATCAAACCTCCCAAGTTCTAAGCGACTTACCTGAGTCAATGTTCCACGTAAGGAATAAGAGTAATGAGCGGAGATTCCTGCGTTTACGTTGCCACATAACCTGGAACAATAACGTCCCATGATTTATGTGCATAGCAGCCCCAGTAGTACTGTAATACTGCCTCCGCATTGGGTGACAGAGGACATACTTAGGTAACGCTGTGCCAAGGATGAGAAATAATGTTGTTAATGTAATAACTTTATCTTACGCGTTTCTTTATCTCGGTCGACCTTAATATAAGTAAAGATATTTTGTACAGATACCTTTCATCGGCGATTTAAAAAACAGATGTTCCTTTTAATTTAACAATGTTGCCTTCTATAAATTGGATGCCGACTAAAGATGGTTTTCAAATTAAATTAGTGACTGCACAAAATATTACTAAACAATATTTAATTTGACTTGGTATTGTCAGTCTTTAGAACAGCGTTCCTCTATTTTACAATACGCGGAGCAAACTTTGTCAAAGCGTGTGACATAACTAAGTTTCTGTCACACAGCGCAGCGCATACTAAACATCGTACGTACCAAAAATTGACAAATACGTGTCGCGATTTGAATGTAGTTATACGACCGGAAATCTGAGTTTAAAGGTACTCTAGTTATTTGTGTTTTGTGTGCCTCCATTTCTAATTTCTTTTAAATAAAATTCAACAAGTTAGCTACTTAGATAATCACTAAAATCACCATCAATTGGGCTAGCAAATTGTCAAACGAAAAAATACTTCAAACTACAGTGCTGCTTGTTTTCTTTGGAGCCTGAATGACATTTACAGGAAGGTGCTATTGGTAAATATTTATAATCTGTAAATCGTTTTGAAAAAATAAAACAATAAGGCGCGTTGTGATTCTAGTTAAAAGACCTTGCGCAAAAAAAAACACTGGGCCCTAGTAAACGTTGTCGAGTTTACCTATATAATTATAGTGTTATTCTTCATTCACTCATCACGTGACGCATGCTAAATCTGTAGCTACAGTCTGTAATAAAGATTGTCAAACACGTGTCATCGTTAAACGACAGTTAATCTTAGTTTAACGCAAGCGTGCCCTGGATTCTGGTATAATTACAAGTCATGCACTTGCATAAATGTGGCGTATTTGCCTGATCTCGTGATAAACCAGCTGCTTTTGATCTTTGGCAACTTTTCACTGAAACTTAGATTAGTATTTTAATGCCAAATGGAAGTTACATGCACTAAGTTCTAAAGTCCCGGTAAAAATCTATAAGTAGATATACTTAGGACATTTTGTCAAGTCATAGTCTGTTGATGAAAATAAAATCTTAATGTACCTATGCACTATAAGCGTGGCACACTTCATTTTAAATGTTTTAACCCCTGTGAGATTTTTATGATTAACTAGCTGCCCGGACAGACTTCGTTCTGTCAAAAGTTAAAGCAATGCACTTTTCCTACCTACCTACCTACTACCTACCCTACTCTACCCTAGTCTACCCTACTCTACCCTACTCTACCCTACTCTACCCTACTCTACCCTACTCTACCCTACTCTACCCTACTCTACCCTAGTCTACCCTACTCTACCCTACTCTACCCTACTCTACCCTACTCTACCCTACTCTACCCTACTCTACCCTACTCTACCCTACTCTACCCTACTCTACCCTACTCTACCCTACTCTACCCTACTCTACCCTACTCTACCCTACTCTACCCTACTCTACCCTACTCTACCCTACTCTACCCTACTCTACCCTACTCTACCACCCTACACAACCCTACCCTATTCCTTCATTTTTCTGATTTCATGGGTAGGTAGGTAAGGTTACGCTCAACCATCTCGAGGTAAGCTATGTGCTCCTAGTACCTCAATCCCGAACACGCCGCTCAGACACGCTCGCCAAGAACATAATATATCTCCCGGTAAGCTATGTTCTCCTAGTACCTCAATCCCGACCACGCCTCCCCTGAAGCGCGTGGCGCTCGCCAAGAACATGATAACAAACTGCGCCCTGCGGTTTCACCCGCGCAGACCGGGATAAAAAGTATCCTATGTCCTTCTACTGGCTCTAAACTACCTCCCTGCCAATTTTCACCCAAATCGGTTCAGCCGTTCTTGAGTTATAAGCGAAGTAACTAAAACGACTTTCTTTTATATATATAGATTGAAAACAATGTCTTAACTTCGTAGTATTCCCAAACATTTCATATTTTACGAAAACTTTACCACCAACTTACTTCATCATAATTAATCATAAAAATATGTCTATTTCGTCATAATTAAACCTAAAACTATATTTATTTTATCATAAATTAATCATAAAAGAAAAATGATCAAGAAATCTTCCACCGAATGCTGTCTAACCCTCATTCCGTTGATTTACGTGCCAATATCGTATATCGTTTCTAAGACGCACAAATAACTGATTAATTAGTGGAAAACACCCGCAGCGCTAAAAACAAATAAGTTTTGTAATAAATTATAATAAAAGTGTAACCTGAAACTCCATTATTCAGCCGTGGAGCCAGTATCTGGCTGATAAAGGCTGGCTCAGATAAGGCCAGTTTTAAATAATCTTTTGTTTTAGGGTGAAAATTATAATTAAATTTACAGATTTAACGTGACTAAGGTAGTTTTTTGTTTTTCCATGTAAACGATGTTACATCGGCAAACCCTGTTGTGCTATGGCAGAGTATCTAAACTATCACTAAATTATTTGTGTTTGCAAATATAAAACCAAAATTTATTGTAAGATTTTTCACATTTGAAGAAGTGAACTGTTTGTCTTACCTGTCTCAAAGATACAAAGGATCCTGTGTATATGTATATGAAATATTCGTTTAAACCTTATTGTTTTTGTTTATTAATTTTACTCATCACAAGAAACAAAGATTTTTTCCTTCTAAAAATAACCTTAAAAAATGCCATAACATCAAAAATTTAATATCTAACATAACCGTTTACGAGCCCCTTAAAGCTCTTAAAATAACATGACTTTTTAAGAAGGCTTAAGATGTAAACTCAACATTAAGATTTCACCAAGACTTATTAGCTAAAAGCGTCAGGTAACTTGATGTGTCGTCGTGTGTACTCATCATAATAGATTCCCGAAAACCGCACTAGGTTTCATACATTAATAGTTCTCAATTCATCGTCATCTGCCTAGCCTTTTCCCAAACTATCTTGGGATCGGTTTCCAGTCTAACCGGATACAGTTGAGTACCAGTTGTGTAGCTTTGTGTTAGATGGTAGGTAGCTGATGAGGTGCTGGTACGTTGTTGCAGAGGAAGATTAAATAAAATACGGCAGGCAAGATAATTACGTCTGTATTGGACCAGTGTCGCAGATGGAAGGGGGGAGTGTTGCCACAGTTTTACAATATTTTACATTTTAATGTTGGTGTTGCATCTTAATGAATTAAAATCTCCAACATGCTGCGGCCTCACAGAAATAGCAATGTACTTATGTGTAAAAAGTTACAATAAATTGTTTACTTACAAGTTTACATTTTTTTCGTTTTTTTAACTATTTAAGAACTAAATTAATTTAATAACTTAAATAACTAACTTAATGGTTTTACTTACACTATTAAGACTTATTAATTAACATTAATAGTTATGGAAATATCTAAGAACTATCATCATACTCTATAGGTAATGGACAGATTTTATTGATGGCCCGGGAATGAGTTTTTCCATTTGGGGTCCTAACCTCCACTGCCCTAATTTTACCATCATGTCCTGGAAACAAATTAACAATTCGTGCCATGGGCCAAGACAAAGAAGGAGTATTGTTCTCTTTTAAAATAACTAAGTCACCTAGTTTGACATTACATATATTATCACGCCATTTAGGTCTATTTTGTAACAAATTTAAATAATATTGATGCCACACTTTCCAAAAGGACTGTTTTAGAGAATTACAAAGTTGCCAAAACTTAAGCCTATTTTGTGGAATGTTACAGACATTACTTTCAGGATACATTGACATTGCACTGCCTATAATGAAGTGACCAGGTGTTAGATAACAATAATCATCTGTACTGGAAGATAAAGGTAAGAGTGGTCGAGAATTAAGCACTGCTTCTATTTCAATCAATACTGTATTAAGTTGTTCATAGGTTAAAACAGTTTTATGCAATATTCTTTTTAAGTGAAACTTTGTGCTCTTTACCGCCGCTTCCCAGATCCCCCCGAATGTAGGCGAGTAACATGGTATAAAGTGAAATTGTATGCCGCGCTCGGCTGTATATCTTTGAACCTGCATTTGGTGGGTCTGAGAAGTTTGCAGTTTGTAGAGTTCGACTAATTGGCTCCTCGCACATTTAAATGTGCTTGCATTGTCGCAGTGAATTTCGATGGGCAACCCTCGTCTAGAGATAAATCTTCTCAAGCACGCAAGAAAAGTTTCCGTGGTCAAGTCTGACGCAAGTTCTAGGTGAACGGCCTTTGTCGTGAAGCATACGTATACACAGATATACCCTTTACCTATTAATGATCGTCTTACGCGAGAGAGTTTTACATCAATTGGCCCAGCGAAATCCACTCCGACCTTCTCAAATGGGCGGCTGGTAGCTGTTACACGTGCAGCCGGCAAGGAGCCCATTAGTTGCTTGGCTACTGAAGCCTTTTGTCTGAAACACACAATACATTTGTGAGTTATTTTCTTAACTTCCAATAATCCATTAACAATCCAAAACCTTTGATTTAGGTGCGAGAGTAAAAGCTTAGGCCCTGCGTGCAGTAGCCTTTGATGCTCACACCTTATAAGCAAGCTAGTGATTGGAGAGCCTTTGGGCAGTATGACAGGATGCTTTTGTGAATAAGCGATATCAGCATAATGTAGTCTACCTCCTACGCGCAAAAGACCTTGACTGTCGAGAAAGGGATGCAATTCTGATAGATTTCCTTTCAAATTGTTATTACTGCTTATTGCTTTTATTTCAGATTTAAAATATATATTTTGTTCATGCTTAATTATTGACATTAATGCACAATCCAACTCAGAAAGCAAAAACCTTGCAAAAAGTTTGCATTTATTTTAGCTTTATTTTTATTAACATTGTTTAAAAATCGCAATATGTATGCTAATAGCCTTACTATTTTATTTATATTAGAGTAATTATATAAGCGCTTGAACACATAATCAAGAGGATTGGAATTTTGGCATGCCAAGTTGCTGGATAGAGTTAAGCAGGTTTCCACTGAGGGCAATTCAGTGAGAGAGCTAGAAGCAGGAAAGTTGTACTCACTGTTTTGCAGAAACTTTGGGCCATTCCACCAAATATTGCAGCTACTCAGCTCATTTGGGTTGACACCTCGGCTAATAAGATCAGCAGGATTGTCATTAGTGTTGACATAATGCCAACTACATCCAGCTGTATTTTGACGAATTACACTTACTCTGTTCGATGTGTAAGCCTGAAGCTTTGTTAGCTCAGTATTTAGCCATGCAAGAACAATTTGTGAATCACTGAATAAATGGATGTGCCTTATGTTAATTTTAACTCTAAGTGTATTATGAGTCCGAAAAATTAATTTTGATAGCAATAGTGCAGCATTCAGTTCAAGCCTTGGCACGGTCATGCCTTTCTTTTGGATAGGGTTGATTCGCGATTTGGAACAGAGTAGATGCAATTTTGTTGTACCTGATTGGTTTGTGAGTCGCAGGTACACACAGCATCCGTAGGCTGTCTTACTTGAAGCATCTGCAAAGCCGATTAAATCTGCTGAGTCTGCTTCTGAAATCCTAATGTTCCTATCTAATAGGATTGGCTGCATTGCAGCTAAACTATTGGTAAATTGAAACCATTCTTGCTGAACATTTGCAGGCGGAGTCTCATTCCAACCTGTGTTCAGTAGCCATAATTTTTGCATAATGGCCTTTGCTGTGACCACAATTGGGCTCACAAATCCCATTGGGTCATAGAACTTACCTATATAACTAAGTATGCTCCTTTTCGTAAGCTTATTCCTATTGAATGGTTCTGGAGTAGAGATTATAAAGTGGTCATCCTTTACATTTATTTGAAGTCCTAAGGCTTTCATGTTATAATCACCCTTTTGTAATTCTAAACTATCAAAGTGCCTTTCATGTAATGGTATATTGTACAACACAGTCTCCTCATTTGATGACCATTTATGAGTCTGGAAACTACCTAATTTAAGCAAATCACGAAGTTGGTCTTTGGCAGCTACAGTGGTTTCTAAGCTATCATTACAATAGATAATATCATCAACATATAAATTATTTTTGATAATAGACGATGCTAGCGGGTGTAGCTTTTCATATCTATTTGCTAGCTCATCTATGCAGCGAGTTGCTAAATAACTTGAACTTTTCAAGCCATACGTAACCGTATCCAACCTAATACACTTGACTGGCTCGTCAGGATTGTCCCTCCACAAAATATTTTGAAGGGAAGTGTATTGAGGATCTACTTTGATGTTTCTGAACATACGCTTGATATCCGCCGTAATTGTATATCTACCAAAGCGGAATAATAAAATTATATCAAATAAATCTTTTTGAACCACAGGTCCATTGAGTTGTAAATCATTTAAAGAAACCTTCTTGTTTGTTTTCATTGAACCATCAAAGACTGTTCGAAGCTTTGTGGTCTTACTATTGTTATTAATAACTGCATGGTGTGGTAGAAAATACACTGCATGCTTGTTCAAATCATACAATTCTATATCAATATAATGACCATGACCAAGAGATAAATAGTCATGAATGAAAATTTTATATTGCATGAATAAATCAGGATCACTATGCAATCTTTTTTCCAAATTTAAAAATCTTTTTAATGCTAAATGAAATGATTCACCAAGAGTATCGTTTACATCTGTTAAAGGTAATTTTAAAGGCATAGGAACTTCAAACTGATTATTATTTAATTTAACTGAACTTTGAAAAATATGTTCGCAAAGCTGTTGCTCAGATGTTTGCTCAGTAAATAATTCTGGAACTTTTTCATTGGTCCAAAACTGGGCAAGTGTCTCATTAAGACCTAGTTCACATTTTAATACTACTCTATTACATGCCTGTTGAGATACCTTGGGTGGCAGATTTCCTCCTACAATGTGACCAAAGTTTGTGTTAATGATGTGTAGCTGTGTGTTATCAGGCTGCTGCTGCAGTGGGTGAGCAGAATTCCAAGGCAGAGCCGATGACTGCTCGCTGTGTCCAGGCAGGTTGATGCTTGTGCACTGCTCGTTCGGTAACAGGACCTGGAAAAACACATCGGCACCTAATAACATGTGTATTTCACTAGGCACATTAAATTGATCATCTGCCAATATAATGTTGGGCGGTATTATGAAACTAGAGAGATCAAATTTACTCTGAGGCAACTTGCATGTTACCTCTTTTACCACATGACAAGTCACCATTGTCTTGAATGGTGAATTTAATGAATGGATTTCAATGGGAATGCTATACTTTACATTACTTTTTTCATTAGTAATTCCAACAATACAAGTGTTACTTTGCAAGGGTGTTAAACCTAATAGCTGAACCACTTTTGCAGTTATAAAGGAAACCTGAGATCCGCTGTCTAGTAACGCCTTGATAATGTATTCCGTGCCGTTTCTTGCTACAACTTTGATTCGAGCTGTAGGTAGCAGCACATTATTATTAACATTACTTGATAATGTGACAGCTGGTGTGATTTCACCTGAATTGTAGTGGAGGAGAGTGTTATGAGGCTTCTTGCACTCTGAGCACCGGAAGTGATACTTGCATTTGCCACCATGTGTACCTAAACAAATTACACACAGTTTTTGTTCCTTGGCAAAAGTCAGTCTATCGTTTGCTGGCAAAAGCTGAAATTTCTTACATTTGTATAATTTATGGTCATTTAACTTACAGAAGATGCATGTTGCTCCTGCAGTGGCGACTGCTGTTACCTTGGTAGACTGTTGCTGCAAGTGAAGACCCTGCCCGGCATTTTCCAATGCCAGAGCTCGTTTCTCAAGGTATTGCAGGAAATCTTCGAGGTTAGGTTGTATACTGGGATCTCGGTCTAGCTGATAAGCTCGTGCAGTAATGCCATCTAATTTACGGGAAAGAACACACAACATAATTGCATCCCAGTATATGACATTAGAGTCAAGGTTTTTAATCGCAGCTAATTGTTGCCTAATAATTGACACAAAGTCTCTCAAACCACTAGCTGTTGACTTAACAATACTACTTAGGTCTAAAATGTTGCTTATATGATCATTAATAATCTTATATTTATTATTGTAGCGATCTCTCAACAGTTTGCGAGCTTCACTGTAACTTTCTGTACATAAACTTAAATTTTTTATCAAGTTGTATGGTTCGTCTTTCAAAAATGATCTCAAATAATAAAACTTTTGAATATGATCAAGACTACTGTCATTGTGAATCAATGAATCGAACAAATTAATGAATGGTACGTATTCTGTGAATGTACCATCAAAGGTTTTTATGCAAATTGGTGGTAACTTTGTTTTATGCGTGATTGCATCAGAATATGTTGAGCCGGAGGGGCCTGTTTCATGGTTCTTAATTTGCTCGTTCAATGATGCCAAGATGCTGTAATAATTATTTTCAATTTGCTCGACGTTTTCTTTGTCGGCAGTATCGAGATATAGAATATCTTTACATAAAGACTCATAATCACGGAAAGCACTTACAAGTCGATCACGTTTGGTGACCAGCTCATCACGACTTATTTTACATAAATCAGAAACTTCTACGAAATTATGCAATCTTGTGATCGTACCTTTAACATAGCCACGTGAGGCGATTTTACGTTTTAGTTCGTCATCCATTTTTAAGCACTTTTGTAGCACAATTTAACGCTAAAACACTAGCACAAACACAACACTATATTTATTTAGTTTTTGATGCGCGTGGACTGATTTTGAAGACGGGTCGATCGAATGCCACAAAAATGGTGGCGTGGTGCGATTTCTTAGCGTCACTTGCTGTCCCTTTTGCGCTCGTACGAAGTTCGGCTTCCGTTGCGCACGCACGGCGTGCGTAGATCGCGTTCCAGGCGCGTAAATTTGAACAAGATGGATATAATTGCGATACGTATATTGCCGTCTCGCACGTTCTTGCGGAATACCTTTGATGCTTGCAGCTGCTTTACTCTTCACACCTGCAGAGGTGACTCCGGCGACGACGGCTTATGCGATCGATGAAATTGATGATTATTGATTCTTGGCTTTTTCTCCTGTATATTGTCGCTGGAGTCGTCGAATCGGTTTAAGATTTGCGATTATAGCGACGACCAAGCCAAGAGTCATGCAGTGCCCCGCATGCGTTGCCAACCAATATGGCTGCTGCGACACGGCCGTAAATAAAATTTGCCAAACCTCCAGTTTACTTCTTCCGCAGCAGTTTTGTTCTCCGCGAAGGACCAATGTGTAGCTTTGTGTTAGATGGTAGGTAGCTGATGAGGTGCTGGTACGTTGTTGCAGAGGAAGATTAAATAAAATTAGCGATGTGCGATGGCGAGAGGTTTTATTCGATTGTTTCGATTGTTCGAACATCTCGATGGTTCTCGATTGTTTCGACTTGGAGTCGAGTCCGACTCGGTCTGTTATTGCGACTGGCGCATGGCGCGTTTATTCGCGAATTGTTCCTCGATGGTCTAGTTAGAGTTTCGCGAGTTATTGACTTGCGTTGTGATTGCGAATCTAAACTAATTCTTTCAACAAGAGCAATAAAAAATAATCAACGACGGAAATAAAATGTAAGTAGTTAACTTAAGTACGAATACTTAGTTAAAAGGAATCATGAAAATAAAATAAAACATATCGAGGGTTCTTAATAAATCTGTTTTTTTTTTTTATAAAATAAAACAGTGCATCGTAAGTAAACGTTCACAAATTACGCGCGGCTCGCTCAATTCGAGTCTGGCACGCTCTCGCCTCTAACTAACATGCACCTCGACTCGATGCATGCAATCGACTGACCCTGGTGACCGAGCGAGACTCGGTGAGTGATAGTGAACGATTCCAACAATCGAAAACTAGCGGTCGATTCAGTTGACTCGAAACAATCGAAAAACATTTCGATTGTTTTATAGAACGGCGAGTCGATGGTTGACTCGATGGTTTATTTTAACGACTCCGATTCTTTCGATTGTTAAAACATCTCGGAATCGCCCATCGCTAAATAAAATACGGCAGGCAAGATAATTACGTCTGTATTGGACCAGTGTCGCAGATGGAAGGGGGGAGTGTTGCCACAGTTTTACAATATTTTACATTTTAATGTTGGTGTTGCATCTTAATGAATTAAAATCTCCAACACCAGTATTTTACATGAAACGACTGCCTATCTGACCTCCACAACCCAGTAAATGAGCAAGACGATACCCCTAGGTAAGACTAGATGTCAGACATTTGGCTTCTGGATCTACAAATGACAGCCGGGACCAACGGCTGTTATTATAGCTCTAGCTATTCGAGCTCCTCCCTTAATAGTTCTCAATTAACCATATAATAATCCCTATTATATTCAAAACACTGAATCATTTATGTTTAAACAATTTCCATTTTATTTAAACTTACTGATATTCACACAATTCCACTCAATTTCAAATTGTCAAAAGCGATGTCACCATAATTTATGTGTAATACTAATAATAATAAGTGAGTAATTGAAATATATTTAGAATTTATGTCAAACCACAACATTTTGTATACGCAATTGATTTGAATTATAGACAGGTCTATAAAACAATAAATTAAATACAGTTATTATTTGTAACGATTAAGAATGTCAAACAAGCTTATAGTAAAAACATTATTGAAAACGAGCTTCTAAATATGCTGTGACTTATTTTTATCGCCTGTCAACCTATTCCAAATTTAGTTCTTAGTAGGATTCACCTATTAAATAACATCATCATCTGCCTAGCCTTTTTCCCAAACTTTCCGAATGTCACCACAGTCTAACCGGATGGAGCTGAGTACCATGTATCTCGTAGTACGTACTCTCTGAGTATCATGTATTTTACATGAAGCGACTGCCTATCTGACCTCCACAATCCAGTAACTGGGCAATACGATACCCCTTGGTAAGACTGGATGTCAGTCTGCCTACTCGTAACGACTGTCAAAGATCTACAAATGACAGCCGGGACCAACGGCTTAACGTGCTTTCCGGCACAGAGGAAACTCGGTATGTAATTAGGATCACCCATCCACGGACCAACCTCGGCAAACACGGCTTAACCTTAAAGATCGACCCGTGCGGCTGTCATTATTTAGCCATGAGCTACCTATGAATACTACATAGCCAGATATTTAAAACCCACTTACTTTTATTCCAATCAGTTACACAGAATGAACTGTACGAATTTAGATAATTTAATTGCTAATTAGTATAAAAGTTGAAGCGCCGTTGCTGACATTAACTTCAGAACAGACAAAACAATTTATTGTACTAGTAGAAGTTTCTCTCAGTATTTGTGTATAAAAGTAAACGTTTGGAGTATGTACACTGTTATGCTGACTTTTCACTGTTTTTGTTTGACTCAGAGATGTTTGAAAGTTAAATTAATGTTGATAACGTTTGTCTTTTGCAAAAGATTTCTGAAGTTGTTCCTAAAGCAAGAGATTTAATGTTGTGTTGCCAGCTAAGCTTAGATGTCTTTATTAAGCATTTGATTGGGTCTAGATATGGCCACCTGTATTCAATTAAATATCTCAACATATTGTCTGGAAACGGAATTCTTTGTAAAAATTAAAACCTCACTCATCTGAACGTCGACATTTTACTTGAAATTATAACTATTTCATCTTACTGACCTTTTTTTTTTTAATGTATGGTTCTCGCAGTTCAACCTATGTGGTTGTCGTCTGCTTAACCGGACTATCCTGTGGGTGCTTTAAAGAGTAAGGCCTTCAGCCAGGGTATAAAACTTACAAACTAAGCGACTACACACTAAGGGCACCCCTGTGGGGTACGAGCCTCGGCTTAGGGCGTCGCTGGGGGAGGACTGCATGGGGACAGGCTGGATCTGAATGATATTATTTAGGGGTTGATTTAAAACTACTGGCACAGCAACACGGGCTGGCTAGAGCGAGGGTCGGGGTGGGCATGGACCGGGAAGTCGCGTCGGACCTCGACGGCGAGGTCGGAAAGACGGCGGTTCGTGTTTGAACTTTTTAAGAGCACTAGTCTCTTTACTACTCTCCTGGAGGAGTGTGATAACATCGTCCGGGGCGAATTTACTGAACAGTAAAATGTATGCCTACCTATACATTAATGTTATGTAGAAAATTAAAGGTATGTAGTCTTGTAAATGAAATATAATTAAATAATAACATTTTTTACATTTTAAAGATAAAGATAAAGATCATTTTATTTGTCTAAACAAGCGTATACATGCAAATTAAGCATGCAGGATGTCACAATATTAATAGAACGTACATGTTTCACCCGCAAGGCGTACAAATTTATAAAATTTACAAAATAAAAAAATACAAAAAAAATTACAAAATTAAACGAAATAACAAAGGCACTTCAAAACGTACATAATAGTCAGTAATACATTGATAGGTCATAATTATAAAATAAATAAATCCAAAAATGTCAAATAGATGTAAATGTCAAAATAAGAAAAATATGTCAAATAGTGTCATTCAAAAAATCATTTATATTATAATAACACTTATCTGTTAATAAATCTCGAACCTTTTTTAAATGCTACTTAATTTTCCATTTATGCCTCGACACAAATCTATTCTTAATATGAATTAATGTTTGTCTGTGTACTTGCGGATAACTGGGGAGGTATCTCCACAGTACATATTAGGAACCCAAATCGTAACATGAAAGAAGTTATTGGTAAAAGAAAGTAAGTATATTTTACAAGGTGTTGTTTTGCATCCTCGTCAAATTCAAGGAGGAATGTAACGAGAAGGGATTATTTTTTCTTATAGGTATACGGAAATCGGTAAGTGTGAACAAACTGTGTTTTAAACGCGGCCCGTGTGATCCTCACCTTATAACCTCGCTTACACACATACAAAAATCTCAAACGTCTATTTGATAATTTATTCAATAGCACTACATAGTATAAAACAAAGTCGCTTCCCGTCTGTCTGTCCCTATGTATGCTTAGATCTTTAAAGCTACGAAACATATTTAGATGCGTTCTTTTAATAGATAGAGTGATTCAAGAGGAAGGTTATATGTATCAAACATGCATAATATAGAAGGGCAACATTGAACCCTACGAGATAAATCAAAATAATGTACCACAGTATTGTACACCTTAAAAAGGTCTACAAAAAAGTCCGCGATGTTATATGTCTATCTCCTAGGGCTAATCCACAATAATAATTTCAGCCGAAAGACGTCCACTGCTGGACATAGGCCTCCCCCAAGTGTACAGTCAACAAAGGAGATAAGTAACCAGATTCTCATACTAGTAGTATGAGAATCTGGTTACTTATCTCCTATAAGAGGGGTTTTGCCATAATCGCCACGCTTGGCAGGCGGGTTGGCGATCGCAGTACAGTTGTTACAAAAGCACAGAGAATGCTGCTGCCCATTGTCTGGAAAATCCCTTAGTCGCCTCTTACGACACCCACGGGAAGATATGGGATGGTGCTATTCTTTACGTCCGACACCATACAGAGCATCCACAATAACCATTTTTTATCCTTTACTTTTTCGAGAAATAATGGCTTATTTACGAAGCGATCATAAGCAATACAGCATTAATCCTTATCCAATTAAGTACCTTAAATGCATTGTGCATTTAATATAGATCAATATGGCCCTTTACATCATGTAATTTAAATGAATATTTTCGAAGATATTATAGATATAAAATGCAGGGACATAGCGGTTGCGGTGGTGACATTCTGTAGTATATTTAGTATCAGCATTGCACCAGTGCGAAGCCGGGGCGGGTCGCTAGTATTCCCTAAACCACGTTAAGGGGGTTATTCTGAAATACTGACAAATCAAAAAAAGCTGTCTTTTTTAATAATTAACTAGGTACCATAATTTTAAATTGATTATTTATGTCTTTTGGGACAACCTCCTGAATTTTGACGACGATACAAAACAACACCTTGTGTATTTCGTAAAGTCCATCCAAATCTTCTAGAAGATATCACTATCAGCGATAAGACGGCCGTAGTAATCACAGATTTGGCAATATTTTAAAATAGCTATGTACCTGTCAATGCTGGTGTACAGACGCCAGCACATCTACCTACAACAATCTGTCAAATTTCTTTTATAGATTTTCAACTTTATCGTTAAACAATTAGGTTCAAGGTTGATTGGGAAAATTTGACTGTTTCGGGTAGCTTTTTTATGTTAAGTTTCTTGTCTGTACAATAAAGTATAATATTAAATCTGTTTATCTAAGATTACAATCCCAATCATTCTTGTCCACTTGTGTGAGATACACTTTGTCTATGTCTTTGTCACTTTGTCTAGATATGCAGGTAGATGTCCATCTAAACTACAGTAATTAAGGTAGCGTATCGGTGATTTAGTTCCGATTCTACACCGTGCGCCTATTATTAATCTTCCGATAGATTGAGGGCGGAATTGAGACGTCTGTGGTTCACGAGCTTTAGATATCTAGTGCTGCCGGACTATGGACATAGTATTGTGTTTCCAAACATTGTTGTAATAGTAGTTATATTTGCCAGCAACTGTCTTGTGGCAAAATAAGGAACACTGATAATAACGCAATGATGAATGAACGCGTATTGCGTATTTCTGAGTTTATATCCACCTTATACCATGCTTGAAACCAGAGCATCAAGTCTGCTTTTACAATTGTGTCAGAATGGCCTATCATTGATTTCACAATTGTTGATTTTGACAAGTTTGGTAATCTACTAATATAATGGCGTCATTATGACTTCACAATGGTCAACCACTGACACTCCATTGAAAGAAATGGCATAGAATTTGACAGATCATTATGAATTTAGCAGATTACGAACTTTTAGCAAAATGACAATGGGATCGTGTTGGAATGACAATGTTTATAAAAATATCAGACTTAAGGCCACGTAAGCGCTATTACGATGATATCATCTGATGGTGTTGATGTAAAATTGTGAAATGTAGTCAGAAAACAAAATGGCGGAAAGTTCCTACCGTGTCCATGCACCAAATGATCCATGTGTAGGTTTTTTATACTAAATAGACTTGAGCTTGGTTGCAACTCGCCTGATGTGATGCGATGATGATGCCCAGAGTGGAGCACGCTTACCTAGAAGAAACCAATTCACTCAAACTTTCAATAGATGAAGATTTTAATGAACAAGGAACAGAAAACCCGGCAGTGAACTCCACAGACTGGTTCGCACAATAAATGTGGAAGCATAGCGCTTTTTTCGGGTCGGTGGAATTTCAACCATATAACAGTGACGTTCCTCGTGGCCAAAAGTCGTTATGAACAGTCAACATAAATGATGTTGTACCTATTGAGCAGTGTACTAAAACAACACGTAGCACTTCCACACAGCACTGAATTTACTAAAACGAGACGGAAAGATATAGTTTGCCCTCAAAAAGGTACAAAACATGCTTTTACAGCAAAATTTTATATGTTCCTCGGACTTCTACTCTAAAACAGGCTAAATGAAAATTGGCACATGTACTCCCTAATTATAGTAACTGCAATAAAATCTTTAAGGAAACTCTTCAAGCTATGTCCTATGTAGATACAAAGAAGTTATTACTTGTGCTAAAGCAAATATTGTTCGTATATATTTTTCTTTTCCAATTAGTAATTTATGATATTATAATTTTATACACCTTTTTACATATGTACAAACAAGATTAATATGAAATGTGATTATTTAATCACAATTATTTAATTAATGTTACCTCCAATCGCCTGAAACACAGGTTTACCTACTTCAGGCACAAACCATGAATGACATAGATTTAAGAAAACTTGTATTTAATGTCTACCTATTGATTTATTAATGAACAAAAATATCTACTATACACAAAGATTAAAAAATTAAATAACTAAAATAAGAATAAACTATAAAAGGGCGTCAAGAAACTCCTCCCCAACGCTGTCAGCTGGTAATGCGCCCAAGAGACTGGCAGCATTGCCACGTTGTATGGCAATACTTAACCTCTGGCCAAAGAAAAAGCCAGCCCTTGGGTCACGTGAAGCGTCAACTAAGCGTTTGGAGATTGTCTACCTTATGTTTTTTGAATAAAAAAATATTATATTATTATTTCGTGAATAAAGCTTGAAATAGACCATTAGGTATGTACAATAAACTTTTTCCATTGAGATATCCATAGAAAATGTAGAAAAGTTAAATGAAACCTATTTCAATATCGAACTTATACAATTAAGCAGATCTGTTCAACCTTCCAACCTACGCAATTACAGGCACAAAATTTCAATTTGAACATAAATAATAACACGACAACTAATCATTTGAAATTGGACCTTGTAACTCGGTGCGAAATAACATTTTTCATTGAAACTGTTGTAAACACTGTGCCAAAGTTATTGTATCCGTTTGTTTATAAAACAAACAAAAGCGGGAACTTATCGGGAATAAATGAGAGCAATCGGTTAAACTGTGATCGTAAACAAGGTGGGTTCGTAACTCGAGTATGGGGTGCTCGGGTACCCCAGGAACTTGCTTTGTAAATTAAAAATTGTAGTAAATTGGTTTTGTGAGTTGTGTGTCGCCTACGTTTCTTTGTTTTGTGGAGCGAGCGATTGTGCAAAGGTTTGGAGCGCTTTGTGTGTGACTGTAGACTTATTGTGTGCACGTATTTTTCTGTGAAGTTCGACGTTTTCTTTGCGAGAGGTCGTCGAATTATTTGGTTAATTGTCAAATAACAGCTGGGTTTGACGTTTTTGTATTCATGATTGTTAGTGCAACCGTGTTTACTATCTTTGAAATTATCTTTTGATGTCACAAGCGTTGGTACACATCGACACACTTTGCACAGACAGATTTTGATTTATTTTTTAACAAGATAGGAGCAACGATACTGTTAAACCTATTTTATTAAAAGCACAAGATGTTAAAATGATTGGTCAATGCTTGCCGATTAACCCGTCTCCATTTCTGATTTCCAACAGCCATACCTTTTTAATGACTAACCATTTTCACTTACGGCACGGTTGGCGCAGAGGTTGAGCGATCGACTGATGCGCTGCGTGTCGCGGGTTCGACCCCCGCATGGTACAAATATTTGTATGGCCTACAGCTAGTCGTTCCGGGTCTGGCTGTTTGTGTATGTGAGTTTAAATGTTTGTTAACGCACCTACGATACAGGAGAAATTCCTAGTGTGGGGCAACACTAAAAAAAAAAACATTATCAACCACACTGCGTACTCCACACGCTTAACACCGCACCTTCGATCATAACCTTCCATATAATTTAAAAACACAAAAGGCATCCTCGACCCTACAAGTGTCAAGTAGATCCGGTAACTTCGGAGATTATCGCTGGCCAACTTTTTGAAACTTTTAATAATGTAAGTGAAAAAAAAAGAACTTGAGCAATAATTCAAGTGCTGCGGTACAGGTGTTTGTAACGGCCCCCAAATGATTCAGTCGTGAACTTGTAAAGTGTTCAAATTTTTCTACTTGAACTTTTCAAGGCTTTATTAGGTGAAAAGGTCTTCAATTGGTTTTGTTGTGCTTTGTTTTAATGTGTCTACAGAAAGGTAACTAAATGATTGGATATTCCCCTTTTCTTGAATAAAGAAATGTTTGTTTTTTATTGCTTAATATAGTAGCTTACTAGATCACAGATTACATTTTCGGAATACAGCAGTTTTCCTCTTTCTTTCCAAGGGGCTACAAATTGACTGTTTTCTTCCACTTGGGTTCACTTTTTAATGAATAGATGGAGCTATGCGATATAAAATATACATAGAGATGTATGTTTTATATTGCTTAGCTCCAGCTATTCAACTTGAAAATCGAAACAATTGACAAATATAGCCATTTCAACCTCAAAAAAACCCTCGATTTGGCAACAGTCGGGGGTGAATTATAACAAACGATTCCGTGTTACATCTCTGGCTTCCTTCCATTTCCATTAGTGGATGTTTAGCCTAAGTGTTTCCCAAACTTGCTCCCATTAGGAACAGTCCTTTTTGTCTTTGCCCCCAAAACTTTTTTTTCATTTGCTGGATCCCCCTCTTTGGCTGTTAAGTGGATTTTTTCTTATGCAAGTTGAGGAGTGACTAGCAGATAAGTTTTAGTGGTAGCTACCATATCGCTGTGAATGTTTTTAAGTCATGTTTTTGAGGTCAACGGACAGATATATTAGGATTCGGTAAACTCAGATTTACATGCCTAAGAAAGGGCCTACAACCTAGATTTTAAGATAGACTCTGAAAATGTTTATGTTTGGAGTTTGTGTTTGGCTAAAGTTTGTAGAGTTTTAAAGCATCTGTAAGGTTCTTCGTGATTTTAATCACGCCAATTTGTAATAAAAAAATCTACGTGTAAATACTATAAAGTATAAAGCGTTTGACACAAGGCTACAAGTGTAGAAAATACACTTTGCCATTAATTTTCAGATAGAGAGAAGGGTTTAAAATATAGCATACGTTAAAGATAATCAAAAGACTAATGCAAAAGTAGGTACCCAAAAAACACAGTTTCCTTTTCAAAACGAAACAACAATTTATGTCAAAATTATCTGGCTGACCTTCACAAGGTGCTCTTTTGTACCTAAAAGGTAATAGTTTCCCTTCTAACGATAGGCCGGCTCAAAGACCGCGCTGTTTACCCGGCTACCTACACCCCCTTCCTCCATTTTAACGTTATAATACCCTTTATAATTCAGCCGTTAGGCGCTAGTCTTTTATTCATCAGGCGACTAGCTTACCCGGTTAGGGCCGTATGTCTTAATATTGTCGCCAAATACGGGATAAAGGTTACATCGTCTTATCTTATTATGTTTCTAGGAGCTTTAAGATTTTTTTTTCATTGTAAAAGCGGTGTAAGGGACCTGAGTTCGTGACACACTTTTATCATCAGATTAGTCACCAAAATTCTATCTTACGGGGTCAGAAGGCCTACCATGACGTCTTAAAACGTTTTTGTTTTGCTCGTTTTACGGTGTGGGAAAGAGATGGCGGTAGACATCCTGTATAGCTCCGTTTCTTTCCCACACTGGAATAAGAGTAAAACAATACTGCTTTAAGACGTCATGGTAGGCTAGCTGGAGTCTTGTGCAGAATCCAAGATTAGAAGAAGCAATTTGCGCGTCGTTACACGTATATCGATAGTAGGTAGCTAATGAGCATTTCTGTATGTTGTCGGACGTAAAGAATAGCACCATCCCATATCTTCCCGTGGGTGTCGTAAGAGGCGACTAAGGGACTTGCCAGAGAATGGGCAGCCGCGATCTCTGTGTTTTTGTAACAACCGTACTGCGATCGCCAACCCGCCTGCCAAGCGTGGCGATTATGGCAAAACCCCCGAAAATGTCAATGTGGCGACCCTTGGGGGAGGCCTATGTCCAGCAGTGGACGTCTTTTGGGCTGAAATGATAATAATGATGAACTGCATCGAGGTCAATATTAGCCAGTTCTTTAAACAAATATAATAAAGCCAACCAGGCCATGGCAATCGATTTCTATTTGTTTTTATTTGTACGACTTACTGAATTAACAAAAGGTTTTCCGTTGCGTATGGCTCCTCCATACATTTTTATTTATAATTTTTCGTTTACTTATTAATAATTATCAAAATTACATGTCAAGTTTAGCAAAAAAAATTAAACCTTAAATCATTAAAGTAGCATAAATAAAATACAAATTATCATCTAATAAGAATGAAACTACAAATAATAATAAATTAAGAAATTACTCAAGAAATACAATAACAATATGGACTAATCGTTTGTCAACAAAAAGTAAAGATAATTTAATCAATTACTTAAAACCATTATTTTAGGTCATATAATGCGTGTTCGGTTAGCCAGCACGTCGCACTTAAAATATCATCGGGTAGACGGTTGTATACTGAGACTTGCGGGACCCATTATTTAACTTTCCAGACTTAGATAGGGTTTGTGGGTAATTTATTTCTGCCACGAGTACAGTAATTATGCCTACCTCCGCGTTTTCTATATTCGTATCACCGTTAACTCTGAGAGAATGTCATTATGTCTAAGCCCTTAGCCACCCTTAGCTCGGTTTCTTCCAAACAATTTGTTTGTTCGCTTTATAACTAGCTAGTTAGGCAAAACAATACCTAAACCTACAGATGAAATACTATATCAAACAAATATTATGTACAAACGTTACAAATTGGGCTACATTTCTTTGTCTTACCAATTTATTCCTTCTCCATTTTTTTTTATAGAATCCTCCTTCGTTTTGTTTCTTTAATTTTTTTCCTTCCATAACGTAATTAATTCAAAAATAGAATTTTCATTACATTTTTGTAAAAAGAACATTTGAGTTATTACTTTTCTCATTGGGTTTGCCGAATCTTGACTTTATAGCTATCAAGTTTTGCCTACGGTTTTCCAATTTTGTTTGATTAATATTCATAATTATTGAATTTCTTCTCTTTATAGTAATGATATTTTCTTGGAACTCTGAAGGTGCAAAATTCTGTTTCTGATCTTTTAAAATGTTTTACTATATCGGGTCTGAATCATGGGTTTGGATCTTGTCTTACCACGCTGCTTCTTAGGCAATTTCAACCTTATTGTAGGTTGCTTTATTCACGTTTCACAATTCTGTCACTATTGTTCTCACCAGACCATCTATATTTCAAACGTTTCCACAACTATTTATTAAATCAAACCTCTCAAGTTCTAAGCGACTTACCTGAGTCAACGTTCCACGCAAGGAATAAGAGTAATGAGCGGAGATTCCTGCGTTTACGTTGCCACATAACCTGGAACAATAACGTCCCATGATTTATGTGCATAGCAGCCCCAGTAGTACCTACTGTAATACTGCCTCCGCATTGGGTGATAGAGGACATACTTAGGTAACGCTCTGCCAAGGATGAGACATAATGTTGTTAATGTAATAACCTTTATCTTACGCGTTTCTTTATCTCGGTCGACCTTAATATAAGTAAAGATTTTTTGTACAGATACCTTTCATCGGCGATTTAAAAAACAGCTGTTCCTTTTAATTTAACAATGTTGCCTTCTATAAATTGGATGCCGACTAAAGATGGTTTTCAAATTAAATTAGTGACCGCACAAAATATTACTAAACAATACTTAATTTTACTTGGTATTGTCAGTCTTTAGAACAGCGTTCCTCTATTTTACAATACGCGGAGCAAACTTTGTCAAAGCGTGTGACATAACTAAGTTTCTGTCACACAGCGCAGCGCATACTAAACATCGTACATACCAAAAATTGGGAAATACGTGTCGCGATTTGAATGTAGTTATACGACCGGAAATATGAGTTTAAAGGTACTCTAGTTATTTGTGTTTTGTGTGCCTATATTTCTAGTCTCTTTTAAATAAAATTCAACAAGTTAGCTACTTAGATAATCACTAAAATCACCATCAATTGGGCTAGCAAATTGTCAAAGGAAAAAATACTACAAACTACAGTGCTGCTTGTTTTTATTTGTGCCTGAATGACATTGACTGGAACATCATCATCTGTCTAGCCTTTTTCCCAAACTATCTTGGGGTCGGCTTCCAGTCTAACCGGATGCAGCTGAGTACCAGTATTTTACATGAAGCGACTGCCTATCTGACCTCCACAACCCAGTAGCTAGGTAATACGGTACCCCTTGGTAAGACTGGATGTCAGACTTTTAGCTTCTGACTACTCGTAACGACATTGACAGGAAGATGCTATTGGTAAATGTTTGTGATCTGTAAATCGTATTGAAAAAATAAAACAAGAAGGCGCGTTGTGATTCTAGTTAAAAGATCATGCGCAAAAAGATTCACCGGGCCCCCTTTGCAGTTGTCGTTGTCGAGTTGGACGTTGTCCAGTTTACCTATATAATTATAGTGTTATTCTTCATTCATTCATCACGTAACACATGCTAAATCTGTACGATCTGTACAAAAGATTGTCAAACACGTGTCATCGTTAAACGACAGTTAATCTTAGTTTAACGCGAGCGTGTCCTGTGGATGCTGGTATAATTACAAATCATGCACTTGCATAAATGTGGCGTATTGGCTCATCTCGTGATATACCAGCTGCTTTTGGTCTTTGGCAACTTTTCACTGAAACGTAGATTAGTATTTCAATGCCAAATGGAAGTTACATGCACTAATTTCTAAAGTCCCGGCAAAAATCTATAAGTAGATATACTTAGGACATTTTGTCAAGTCATAGCTGTTGATGAAAATAAAATCTTAATGTACCTATGCACTATAAGCGTGTCTCACTTCATTTTAAATGTTTTAACCCCTGTGAAATTTTTATGATTAATTGAAAACAATGTCTTAACTTCGTAATATTTGCAAACATTTCTTATTTTACGAAAACTTACCACCAACTTACTTCATCATAATTAATCATAAAACTATATCTATTTCATCATAATTAAACCTAAAACTATATTTATTTTATCATAAATTAATCATAAAAGAAAAATGATCAAGAAATCTTCCACTGAATGCTGTCTTACCCTCATTCCTTTGATTTACGTGCCAATATCGTATATCGTTTCTAAGACGCCGAAATAACTGAATAATTAGTGGAAAACACCCGCAGCGCTAAAAGCAAATAAGTTTTGTAATAAATTATAATAAAAGTGTAACCTGAAACTCCATTATTCAGCCGTGGAGCCAGTATCTGGCTGATAAAGGCTGGCTCAGATAAGGCCAGTTTTAAATAATCTTTTGTTTTAGGGTGAAAATTATAATGTTTACAGATTTAACGTGATTTTGGTAGTTTTTTGTTTTTCCATGTATACGATGTTACATCGGCAAACCCTCTTGTGCTATGGCAGGTTATCTAAACTATCACCAAATTATTTGTGTTTGCAAATATAAAACCAAAATTTATTGTAAGATTTTTCACATTTGAAAAAGGGAACTGTTTCTCTTACCTCTCTCAACGATACGGGGAATCCTGTGTGTAGGTGTGTATACAGGGTTATTGGTAAAACACCAACAACATCTTAAGAGGTTATTCTACACATCATTATGAACAATTTTTTCATATGAGACCAAACCCAAAATCGTGAAAAAAAATCAGCTGTTCCCTACATTTTGAAGAGTTATATGAGTACAACGACCTCTTAAGAGTTTGTTGGTGCTTTACCAATAGCCCTGTATATACTACTCTACTCTTTTGAACATTATTGATTTTGTTTATTTACCCAATTCTACTCATCACAAGAAACAAGGATTTTTTCCTTCTAAAAATAGCCTTAAAATGCCATTACAACGAAAATTTAATATCTAACATAACCGTTTACGAGCCCCTTAAAGCTCTTAAAATAACATGACTTTTTAAGAAGGCTTAAGATGTAAACTCAACATTAAGATTTCACCAAGACTTATTAGCTAAAAGCGTCAGGTAATTAAAATTATTTATTATACTTTCAACGTTGCGTCGTCGCCTTCGGCTTAACGAATTGATCATCTGGCCCTTTCTTATCCTTGGAATAATAATAATATTTTGCTTGTATCTTTCGGTCTATTGCTGTTCTCTTTTTTTAAGGGAAACTAGTGCTTTGGTATAGACATTAGTTAGGATTGTTTATCGCAGTCAAACTCAAAAAAAGCATCGCTCTTCTTTTAAATGCCAAAAAAAGCAAAGCTACAGAAACTGGGAAGTCACAAAATTAGTTTTTTGATTTGTCTACCCATAAGAATTGGACACCCTATCGGAAGAAAAATTGTTTTTTTAACCACTACTAGAACATTGAAAGGGTCGAAACTCTAGCTAGACCATCTAAATCGCACAATATCACATGCAGAAAGTGCAACTGTTAGAATACAACATACAACCAAAATCTCAAAATACTCTATACGTGTTTCACTCCTCCATGGGCCATCATCAATAGGGATAGAATTTTTTGGGTTGATTCCCGATGTCCACCAACCGGTTTGTCCCCCAGTGGTGGACAGTGGAACCATTTTTTATAAATAACCACCATTTATCCACCAGATGGTGGACAGGGAGGGTGTTTTAAACTAAATTTACATAACATTTTAAGAATCCAACTTCCTCATAATTCACAAAATCCTCCAATGCCCATCTTTAAATCCTGTCTAAACAACCCCAATTCAACAACCACGTAAAATTGAATTAAGACATAACGATAAAAGTGTAATTACCATAAAAACTGCGTGTAGATAAATGGGCGAGTCTGGGGGAGGAACGGGGAGGGCCGGGGAGGATCGCATAATTATGTACGAGCCTTTCATCTTACCCCATAATTATGTTTGAGGGTCGCGAATAGTGGAATGTATTACGGATAATGTTCTGGCTGATCCTTTTAAGCCAATTTATGAAAACCGGTGTTTTGGTGCGGTCGCAAGTCACTTTTGTGCCCTTTACAAAAGAGTATTTAGAATCGACCTTAAACGAGCCCACTGTTGTGATAAAGTCCTCTGAATAAGAGGGGTTATGAACGCAAGTCTAGAGTGTTCATCATGGTTTTTTCACCGCTTTGAGTGGTGATGAAATAAGTAACACAAAGCTACGTTAATTCCGAACCAACTTCAACTTACGAGTGGCGACTTACTAGTCTGGTTTGATACTACTGTTCCTACCTCTTCTCGAAATAAAATCAAACAGTTTAGAACTGTTGAGATTCATCATCATCATCAACGTTCTCCTGCTCTTTTCTCAATTTATTTTGAAGTCGGCACACCATGTCTTCTTCTTCCATACTTCTCCATTACTCGTCATCAGATTCTTCCTTTCTTGCCAGATATAGAATCTAATAATTTTCAAAATTATTCTATGCGCAATGACGATTGCAACGCAAAATAACAACGTAAAATGCAGGTGCTTTTACTATTAAACGTTGTGATCCGGAGCTCATGTAGACTATAAGCTAAGTCATCACTAATATTACTTCAACAACCAACAAACTTTTTAAATTCAATGAACTTAAAGATCTTTAAGCCTATTAACAAAGTTCAAATAAAATCTACCCAAAATTACATTTAGCAACTTTAATAGAATATTCGTCAAGTCACGCAAAATTAAGGCCTAAAACTGCTCAAAATTATATTATTTTCTTAATACTTAAATCCAGTCTGGAACATTTTAATTTGGAATGACCGTCGAAAGCCATTTAAGCTAGAATAATTAAAGGGAATCTTATCAAGTCATTGCTTTCTGGAAGATAAATAAGATTTTATTTAAATCTGCTGGTTCTAAGATTATGTTTGATGTTTCTATTTAATCTCAGATAATGGAAATCAGGGATAGATGTAAATTGTATGCATTCATAAATAGAGAATGTTAACAATTGTTTTTACAAAAAGCCGTAGCAAAAACTATCTTGAAAATGTTTCTTAATTTGCAATTAAATGAAATCTCAAGGCACAATTCGAGCGTATTATCCAACATTTCACAGAAGTGGTAGTACCTTAAGTTACAATGATAATAAAACTTGGTACTAATGCGACCGTGTGATTCAGCATATAACAAAGAACATTTGAATCCTATCGCCTTTGTACAGACGTAGGCCTTAAAGAAAATTAGTTTTCGATTTATCCCGTAAAATAACGGGTGTTTTTTTTGGGGGGTGTAAAATCATGTTTTGTTGTAGAACTCAATGTAACGCACTCAGAACATTGTGCTGATGGACGGATCGAATAGTCCGGGGGTCGTGGAGGTGTTTAAAAAAGTACTTGTCAAAAAGTTGGCACTTTGACCCGTAATATCTCCGTAACTAGAAGGTTCCCAGGTATGGTGTAGAACAAAAAAATGATCGCAATAACAGGGAGAACCAGTGCCTTTCTGCTTCGTTAAGAGGTGTTTATATAAGAGGTGTTAATATACTAAAAATAAAGGTTAAAATCAACTTCTAAACCTTCCCAATGACCTACTACAATGCTCAAAGGATATTGACCACCAGGGTTGGGACATAGACTGGCAATCTTGTAAAGTAAACTAGTCGTGTTCTCAACGTGATTCTTCGTCAACAGTGAATAAGTATACTTTCACTTCCTTAAGGGGCCTAATATAAAAAAAAACCTTCCTTTGTGTTTTCATCTTCGTTGTATAAAGATTGTTGTGAATCTCCTAGAACCAACTTTTTGGAGAGTGAGTGAATTTAATATTTTTTATAAAGTAGATGGTTTTTACCACTTTCATGAATTAGATAGATGGTACTTTATTTTTAATTTAAATTCTGGATACCGTAGAGCCACATCGAACGTAAAAACCCTTCAAAACAATAAAATCATCATAATATCTCAATCAGTCACCCATTCCAACCCCTAACCACAGGTAAAAAATCACTTCAAAATTCATAACCCAAAAATGTTTAAGCACAAAATTTTTATACGAGCGTAATTCCGGCCGTATTTTAAACGGGTCTATAAATTAACTGAGCACAATACATGGTGGATAAATCGTTGTCACATAAGAATGCCGCTATGGGACGGTTGGGAAGAGGAGGGGTAGGTGGGAAGTAATAACTGGGGTACTCTGGGACACCGCAGTTAGCTCCGCGACTTGTTATTGCGTTGCATTATTTATGTGTGTGTGACAAGCTTTAGTTGAGTGGTTGGAATTCTGGTGGAATGGATAGGGTTAAGTGGGGAAGGTGGTTTGGATTGTTATAGCAGAGTGGCGGTATTATTAGCTTATAACATATTGGCCATAAACACAACGGCACATTGCATTTAGTGACAAGTAGGTCAAGAAGTAAATGTAGTTTATTCTGCAAAACTGAACAGATGGTCTACCATGGCGTCTTAAAACATTATTGTTTTACTCCATTTCCAGTGTGGTAAAGAAATGGCATTAGGCATCCTGTATAACTCCGTCTCTTTCCCACACGTGAATAAGAGTAAAACACTACTGCTTGAAGACGTCATGGTAGGCCAGCAGGACTGTTAAATAGGATATCGATGCAGTATATTTTCTTGCAAAAACTCTGAACAACCTTTACAAATATACATTTATGGTTAGGCCTATTTCTAGAGGGTAGAAATGTTTTTCTATTGTTAGGCTATATTTTCTCGGCAAACATAAATGGATTATGTTAAGGTACACAAATAGATTGACGAAACAATAACAGGATAAATAGCGTAAAGCATTTTAGATCCACAAAAGTTACATTGAAAATATTTCTGTATTCTATCCATCTACCTTCATGAAAAAATATTGACCAAACAATAAGTAGATAAATCATCATCAGCCTATAATGTTCCCACTGCTGGGACACAGGCCTCCACTCTATGAGAGGGAGTGGGCTGTAATCCACCACGCGGGCCCAGTGTGGATTAGTAGATTTTACATGTCTTCGAATTTTTAGTTCTAGGACATGCCGGTTTCCTCACGATGTTTTCCTTCACCGTTTTTGAGAGCAGCGGTGATGAAATAAATTACACAAAGTAATGCGCCTGCCTGGGTTCGAACGCACGGCTTACTGCTCGTAAATCGGGGCTGCCACCACTGGGCCACCGCTGCTCTCAAGTAGATAAATAGCGTAAAGTATTTTAGATACAAACAAAAGTTACATTGAAAATGTTTCTGCCATGTAGTCTATCAATGTTATCCTTAATGAACTTTTTAATTCTGTTACAAAGAAATTACAGTGTCTGTTGTCAAATTAAACGTCTACGAGTTTTGTAGGAAGCTGGCGCGCTAATTAATATTTAGTAGGATTTCTTCAGGATTAAGTTATATTATAAAGTACAACTTTGGTGATAAATTGTACATTCTAGCTTGTAGTTTTATCATAGAATTAATTCTTTATTCTGTCTGTAGGTATACTAATAGATTCGTTTCAGAAAGGTTTTTAGATGAATAAAATTGTACTCTATCGTAATGACGTCCTATTTGACCCAAAGGTTGACTGGTAGAGAATGCTATGTAGCATTAAGTACGCCTAAGTACCTCTTAATAAATAAATAACTCTTGAACAATGTACATGAAATTTAAATACATAAATAAAAATTTACTGCGTATCATTTTAACAACGTAATCTTAAGTCAAAGAAGATCATCAGAATATCTGAGGATGGTCCAAATATTCTACTTCGATATAATTAAAAATTCATTTAATATCTCAAAAAGTAAAATGAACAAAAAGCCTAACCTGTCACGGGCAGGTTCTAGCAAATGTCTTTGAGAGTAATAAATAAAATAAAAACTGATTGATGTTGAAAGACGAAGACTTTGAAAGTTTCTCTTTCAAAATATAATACGGGGGAGTAACGTATAATACAAGGTGTTGTTTTGCATCCTCGTCAAAATTCAGGATGTTGTCACTAAAGACATAAATACTCAATATAAATTACGGTACCTAGTAAATTATTAAAAAACACTGCGTTTTTTTGTTGTTTAAATTTGTCAATATTTCAGAATAACCCCCTTAACGTGGTTTAGGGATTATGAAATTATCGAAAAAACGTTTGAGGTTTTTTGTTTGTGTGTAAGCGACGTTATAAGGCGGGGATCAGACGGACCGTGTTTAAAACACGGGTGGTTCACAGTTACCGATTTCAGTAAATAAATAAAAAAAATGAAAATTACCTACTCATTTTATTATTGATTTGGGTCGAGAATCACTAGCATAGTTACCTCCTAGAATTTGACGAGGTTGCAAAACAACACCTTGTATATCTCACTTTAACTTGAACTAAAGTAACGTAGTTAATTTATTCATCTGTTTTCAAATGTTTCACAAAGGCGGCTAACAAAATATTTTTATCAAGTTTCTAGTGAAAACGAAATGAACATTTTTTATTATTGATGTGCGTACTTTTGAGAAAAATTTGAAATATTTTTAATTTGTTCTCTTGACCTGTTTGTATTTTTATTAAATCTTGTCTTTGTTTTAATATGAATTGAGCAAAAAATATTATTCTGTGCTGTTTTTATATCAAGATAAAAAACAATGTTTATTCCAGTACAAGTTTATTTCAATCGTAATTGCGTTATTAGAAAATAAACTTCATGCCTACTTTCTTCAATTTATACGTTATTTTAATAGTACTTGTTAACTCACGAGTTCAAAACCCTACCACATTCCTCACATCCCATGCTAAAAGCATAGACAAAATAACATTGTAAAGTTCCAACACAGAAAAAACCTGCACATCCAAACACTTTACGAAACCAATCGATCGTAAAGCAATTAGTCGAAGCGAATTCTCGCTGTTCAACGTAAAAAAGCCCTTAATTAATCACAAGAGTTTTACTAAGCAGAAAAGAACTTACAAGAAGTTTTGCCGAAGAAATATTTGAGTTTATACTTAAGGCACTGGTCCTACTGCAAGCTTGGAAGTGATAACTAGAGGTAAAATATTTTCTTGTCAAATCAAATAAAAGTTGGAGAAAAGTCGTAACATAACAGCTAGAATTATGATCCCGCGCAGTAGATACTTATAGCTTTAAAAATTATGACGAGTAAAGTAGTTGAAAACTTATAGTTTGCTTTTTTGGATGTGTTAGCATTTGAGATCTTACTAATAAAGAAAAACACTCAAATACTCTTGACCTATTTATGCACATATATAAGATTGCAACGGATCAGCATCGCCTCAACTCGACTCAAGACATTTACCATTCTTTCTGCTACTCCATTCCGTTAGGCACAATTATTAGCACCGTAAAAATGGGATGAGGTGATACCGATCCGGAGTAGCTTAGCATATTTAATCTGAGCAAAACATTCGCAGCTCTTCTTAGACAGTTTACTCGCTGACAGTATTAAGACAGTTACTTATTTAAACAACAAAACATATTAACATTAGTATTTTTATTTTTTTAAGCACAGTAGTTTGTTTAATATTGTGACACTGTAGCAGTCTAACTATTTATATTGCTGTGCCCTAGCAGCGTTCATGTATGAAATCTATCTAAATATACTTGTAACAACTTATAAACTACATGAATGCAATAAATGATGACTATGACTATGACGATGCGACCTCTACCTTACATTATCAAGTAAGTAAGTAAAGTTAAGTTTTATTCTATTCTATTCTATTATCCACTGCATGATCAGTCCATGTTTTACACTATGCTCAACCTCAAGACATAAGATGACACGTATTAATTGCTTTTATAATAATTAGATCTATATTAAACTCCGCTACTCGCTGACAACGTGACGCTAGCCTTACATTGTTCTCTGTCTGATCGGTCCATGTTTACACTATGCTCAAGATATAAGATGAGATAAAACCGTATTTATGGCGAAGGAATCGTATTTGCTTTTATCATAAACCGTTTTGTTATTTGTTGTGGTTTGTTGTTTGTCATGCATATTGTTGACGTTATCTGTTGTGAATCGGTTAGTCTTCTTTTTTAATTACTTAGCCTATCTGCTGGGGTTACGGAATAGACAATATTATATATAGCCCATTTATACAATTACAAAACTCTTAGGAGCGTTTACGCCTTACGACATTTTCCGAAATGTCTGAACCGATTCTAATGGAACTTCATACGCATAAGTAGGATACATAGATCTAAAAAGTTATAAAAAACATTTTCAAAAACTAGTGTTACAGCTTAATTAGACCGATTATAAGTTATCGATAGAAACAGTTACCTTTTTTTTAAAAAGACATTTCATAAATATTTTTAGTAACTTATTAGATCTATGTATCCTGCTTATGCGTATTACCTAATAAGTTTCATCAAAATCGGGTCAGTCATTTCGGAAAATAAGGACTTAAAATTTGTATGAAATGCTGTAAGGCGTAAACGCTCTTGACTTTGAATTATTTCGGTTTGTGATAGATACTCTCGTAAGTGTGTTACGCAATTTATATAGTGGTGCTGGGTTACTCTCTTATATACAGTCTGATCTCGTGTTATTTTATAATTTACGTTGTTATACCGCTAGAATTCCTTGAGAATTGGAAAGACACAGAATCGTGACCGTTGGATGGAGTGAAGGGAGTGAAGGGGCTTTTGCCCAGCAGTGGGAAAATCTGGGCTATCTATAATAATATAGGTACCTCTAAATATACAGGGTGAATTATTGATCATGTGGTATGTTACGATGAACTTGTCTAGTGGATGAAAGTTATATTTCATAGGGTGTACATTGCCTATTCTGGAGACAGAAACAGTTCTTCAATGCTATAAGGAAATCCTACACCATCATAATCTGCCTAGCCTTTTCTCAACAAGTTGAGGTCGGCTCCCAGCTTAACCGGATGTAGCTGAGTACCAGTGTACATCGCACTTGCTCGTCTTACCGCTTGGCCACGAACTAAATGCCAAGTGACACGCGTCTTGCCACAGTACCTACACTGTACACAATTGCTGACGACTGTGTAGAAAACTTATGTATATAAAGACTCTTACCCACCGCAAAATCACATATGATATTTATTTGGCACCAAATTTAGTTAGATTAAGAAAATTGACGTCAGTGATCCGTCAACCTCCCTTCACGACCATACAAGTCAACATGGCTACCCGCAACGACTTGACGTTCTGCCAGAGAGAATTGTAGACCGCTTCTTTCTCGTCTGTGGTCACAGATTAGTTTGCAACGTAAATCATATTATATGAAGCCTTTTTGCAAAGGCGCCGTCATATAATATATGTTGTTTAAAGCACTTTTCATCGCACCGAAACAAGTGATAAGCGTTTGTCGCCCGACAAAAGTCACTTGATGCCGTGCATGGGGTCTAACAACATCTTCACTGCTCTCAAATATATTCTTAAAGATTAAATATTATTCCCAAACCAAAAGACAACTCTGCCAGAACAAAGTTCTTCCCGAAAATACCCTAAATCTTCTATAAACGATGCACCCTTCACAATATCATTAAATTCTGCTTATCCGAAACATCGCGAACTGGCCTGTGTCAATAGCGTCCAACGACCAACCATTTGTTATACGGAATTCTGTTTTCGATGTTGATAAAAAGCCGGGGTTCTGATCGATAAAGATATTGTGACGTCGACAGAGGTCACTTTAGGGCTGTAACGGAGAAACAGTTCCAGAAAATGAGTTGATGTGTGTGTTAATTTTGATTCGCATACTAAAAAGGCTGCTCTATTTTCAAATCACGTAATAGTAATTTTATTATGTGATCTTTTGCTTTACAGATTTTTAAAAGATTTAAGACAATTTACGAGTTATAGTTTTCGAAGAATTTTGGACGAAACTTACACTTTAGTTTATGAATTTTTATTGAAATGTTTTCAAATTACAGTGCAACATGCTGTTTTTAAACCTTTGAAGAGTCCCAAACACAACATTCTTCAACGTCATTTTTTTTTTTAAATTATTGTTTCATTAATAAAAATATTTTGTACCTTAAATATTTGCACGCCATGAAAAATAGCAGACATGTTGGGAGTCACTCTTAACTAAGATCTTGCATGCATGTATTATTTTAATTCTTTATGTATACACATGTTTGAGCAAATAAAATTTAATTTTATATAATTTAATTTAATTTTCTAAAACATTTTATTCTATGGAAATCCAAATATGGCACCCCTAACTGGTCACCATATTCCATCAGAGGGACGGGTCCCCCAGTCACCCCGCTCCTAATACGCTTCTTCTAGCCCCAAATCTATTGTTCATTTGATCTAGTTTATTAAATAAAGATCCTTTTGGTAACATGTGGTTTGGGAAAAAGTAATATTACGCTGTCGACTGTCCGTCGCGTCCAGTTTTTGCATTCGTCCAATTTTAACGTTCTGTACATTTTTTTGGGGAATTATTTTCTTTCTGTTGTGATTTTCGTTGACCCCAATTTTGTTATAAATTTGGCGCTTAATTCAACAAAAGATTTATTTTATTTAAGCTCTTGATGTGAACATTAAATAAAGCTCTTATGAATTGCTATTTTTATTATATGTAATAACACACTTCTGAAACACTGGATTTTATAGTTTTTTTTTTTAAATGAAAGCATAGGTTGTGCTTAATTGAAACTTAAAAAATGTTAACCCTTTTTTCTATCGTACAGTGTACCTACCTGGAATAATTAATTTTTTTCAAATTCAGATTTCCAAGTCTAACTACAAAATACTACTTTATTTTTCTCTTGGATGATTCTGTTCTAATTCTCCACGACTTCCACGAATATTGAAAACATTACCAAACCTCGTATCTTCCTCTTCTTACAATATACCATTCGTGTATTTACTAACAATATCAGATATTTTCTCCGAATTGTTATTCCGAGTCGATGCTGGAATATTTTTGTGTACATCATATATTGTTTTCTGTACACAAAATATTGGTAAATAAAAGGGATTTTTGTTACAGAAACTAAATAAGGTATTAGTTACTTATTAACGGAAAGTTCCAGTTAATTTGCTGATTAGCCGTGTCATGTCTTTGTTAAAGGTGGAACATCGGCAATGGTGATTAGATAACAAGCTTAGCAAGATGAAGTAGACTTCGGTGACTAATTTAGTTTATATAAGAATCGAACATAAATAGTGCGAATTTATTGACCTAGGTGATCTCATATTGACAAGGGCTTTATGTAAAGGCTGAATCGTCTAACTTCAAAAATATTTCGTCCAAGGAATAAAATTGGCGTCTGCCAGATTATGTATTGGAAAATAATTCCTCGGAAAAACATACCTCATCATTATCTTGACCTTAAATGCATATTAGAAGCCGGCACAGCGTGTTTTGTTCTTCCAACCTTATCTATTATTTTAATTGATGGGAAAAAACAATCCTAAGTTGCCAAACGCTGGAAAATATATTGACAGATAGACACAGGATCAGGATTATTTTAATGGTAATCTCGCCACATAAACGGTGAAGGAAAACATCTTGTGGAAACCGGCATGTCCTAGAACTAAAAATCCAAACACAATCATGTGACATCTACCAACCCCCACTGGGCCCGCGTGGTGGATTACAGCCCTCTCCCTCTCATAGATAGGAGGCCTGTGTCCTAGCAGTATGAACATTATAGGCTCATGATGATGATCCCCACAATCCACAATACTTTATGACAACATCCTGCAGAACCAAATGGATCTCTTCGTAACTTGCGTTATTCCTATACTTAATTTTGTTTTTCTTCCTCAGGTCCAGTGGCAGCATCTTTGCTGCTTCTGCTAGTCAGCAATACTTTTGCTATGTGGGACGTTATATTTAGGTAAGTCAAATGCTTGACACACACGTAATATAATAATAATAAAACTTTAATCAATCTTTTTCAGAACCAAAAATGGGTCAAATACAAAAATAATTTTAATTAAACAATGTAGGTCACACACACTACCTGTTTGGTCACAGTCTGACATCCAGTCTTACCAAGGGGTATCGTATAACCCAGTTACTGGGATGTGGAGGTCAGATAGGCAGTCGCTTCATGTAAAATACTGGTACTCAGCTGCATCCGGTTAGACTGGAAGCCGACCCCAAGATACATAGTTTGGAAAAAGGCTAGGCAGATGGAATGTAGGTCACACAATATTCGATGCACTAGGATAATCCTGTATCCGAAAAGAGCTCAAACAATATACCATTTACAGGACAACAGATTTTTAAAACAATATTTAACATCTTAAAGTGATCGAATTAGAAACATTTGATATAGTAAAACTAGTTAACTTAAAGAATATTAAATTAAAACTAAAACCCGTAATAATAACAGGGAAAAATGAGCGTCAGCAGAAACATAAATTCGGTTAAAGTCCATGGAGCAAAAATTCACAGTCGAGGCACTCTTGTTTGTTTTCGATTATTACAGCTAGCGACTAACGTCATTATGCGCACAGCAAATATTGATGAGTAGGTCAGCACAGTAGTCTGTTATTGTTGAATCATCGACAGGCGTATCAACGCGGAAGTCTCACCTAGAGTATGACGCTTTACGCGCCTCCATAGTCGATCGAGTTGATATTCCTGTATTCTGCTATTTTCCTAGCAGGGCACTCAGTGTCCCCCGTTTTGTGGTTATTGGGCTTTTTAAAGCGCGAGCAAGTTGCACATGTAGGTGAGAGCGCTTTTTTCTCGCACTCGGACAGCGAGTGTCCTGCTTTTCCGCAGTGACCGCAAGTAGAGTTGACCTCTCTGCATGATTTGGCTGCATGACCATATTGTTGACATTTGTAATATAATTAACTAGAGTGAAATCTCTGACAGGGTAGGAAGTCCAATTTATAAAAAGCCTTTCTTGAGATATTAGGGCTTTTCGAATCTTGCCTGGAACCTCAAAAATGTAGTTGCAGGTCCTCGCATCTTTTTTTCTGGATTTGTGGCTGAACTTAACCACGGTCAAAAAGGAATCCATTGACATCTCTGGAAACTTATCGGCTACATTCTGCTCGTAAATGCACCTGAGGACATCAGTATCAGCTAAAGAAGTCGGCACTCCTACGACCGTGATCCGCGGTTTGCGCTTTTTAGGTTCATCGGCTGTAAGTCCAGATGTTGACAGGTGGGCTGCTTGCTTTAGTTTATCAGCATCCTGTTAGGTTTCAGTGCTAATTATAACACCTTCATCTTTAATTTTGCGGACTCCACGTATATGCAGCTTCATTTGATCAGGGCGTGTAATTTGTTGAATGAGGTTTTTAGTTTCGTCACTCGACTTTAATTTATCGCTAGGATAAATGGCTACAGAGCTCAAATTTTTAGTTTGCCGAACGAAATCATTTGACCCCTTCTTTACCATGTCAGCAAACGATGTACTTCCCTTCGTACCAGTGTCCTCAATTGCTTGCTTCAGTTCAGAAATTTGATCCGTCAAGGTGCATTTTTCTTTTAGGTCATCGATAATTTTAAAGGCTTGCAGGGCTTTCTGGAAGTAAAAACATATGGGCAAATAAAACCAATGAAACTGAACGCCATCAGTACATCTACCGTGACCTCTAATAGCAGTATTGTTATACTTTAGTGTGGGAATGAGATGGAGGTAGACGTCTTGTATAGCTCTGTCTCGTTCTCACACTTAAGTGACATTCAAGTTATACTGAAAAGGCCCGAACCGCGTTGTTGTAAAGTTGTCATTGTAATTATGGTACGGAATTTAACACTAGAGCTCTTGAACCTGGTTTAGATGTGACGGTAAACAACTGTTACCCTATTTGCAAAGCTATTCATTTCTTTTTAGTTATTTTTCTATGAAGCGTGCTTTATATTTTTCTATGTTATCAATAAGAAAAAAATACATAAATTATAATAAAATAAGAATAGCTAAATATTTTGTGCTATTAAAACCAATTTCATTAATTTAAAAAAATGCCACCCCTGAGACGACCCACTGGCCTGTGATTCGGTACAAGAACGATTTTTACCAAAATATGAACTATTTTAAATAAAAAAAATACTTATTAATTTCGCCTTTTTATTTTCAGAAATATCCTGCGATGATGTCTGGCTTCGGACGACTGGAATGCTCCGATTTATATGTAAATAAGAGGGAATTTTAAAAATAATAAACTGAGTTTTAAGTTAAAATAATAAAAAATATTGTAATTTAGGTAACCGTTACACGTATACGGTACTGTCAGCTACACACGTGGTGTTTCAGTTTCACTTATTATTTTATATACAAGGTGTAACAGACAGACGCGCAAGCTGTTGCCATGAATCAGATAAAAGAAAAAAAAACTACTGTTACATACATTTTGACCGTGTAGGGGATTTCAGGTTAAACAGCAATATTTCTGTTTTTCTTTATTATTTTTACCAAGATGGTTCTAATTCGTGGTAAGACTTTGAGTGTCATTTTCCCTTAAGCTTGATATTGTGTACTACTAACTGAATAAATATAACAACCTATCTAACAATAATACATAAAAGTATGTTCCTAATCTGATGAGCCATTACACTAAATTAAGTTAAATTTCATTGCACAAAATTAAGTGAAGTGACCTAAGCAGTGAATGATGATTACTTGGAGACAAAAAAAATTGCATACTCAGTGCATAATCAGCTGGCAAAAATATTTTTCTTCGCGTTCAGAAACTTATTTATTAATTTATTTATTTATGGCCACACAAAGTACTTAAAGGACAGTACATTAAGATAAGAGAGCACAAAGGTACTGCTTATTTCAAAAGAAATTCATCGAGAAAATATCTAAACTAAACTCCACACGAAATACACTGAAGGTTAAATGTAAAGAAGGCTTAACTATTATAAGCCACACTGCGACTAAATCTAAGCTAATCCTGGCAGTTAGCTGGGCTAATGCTTAATGGGTTTATGCACAACAACATTATAATAATGCTCTAACTATGCAATTATCTTTAAACCAATAAGATTATGGATAACGATGCGATCTAGACCAGTGTTTCCCAAACATTATTCTGCCATGACCCGGTAAATTTAACACTAGCCCTTAGTGACCCACTCAATATTTTTAAACCTCTTCCCCCGCTGATTAGATCGGTATCGCTTATTTTGTGTGAATGGAGCAATATTTTCTGAGGTGGACTGGTAGAAAATGCTCAAGACATTAAGCCCGCCTTTATACAGTTTTTTACTTGTGCATTAAGTTTTAATATATTTTCTATTTTTTTTAAACAGAAGTGCTGCGACTCCGTATTTTATTTTGATAGCCCGGTACCGGGTCGCGACCCACCAATTGGGAAACGCTGATCTAGACCATACTATATTAAATGTTCTAAGGAGATAATCCTTCAGCAAATTGACATCTGTTTGACAGAAATAGCTGTAGTTTTCAAAGACTAAATCATTTACTTGCTTTGGATCAAGACAATCAACCAACACAGCCTATAGTAATCCGCTGTTGGACATAGGCCTCTCCCCAGCTACGCCACTGCACAGCACTCTGTATTTTGCATTCCGTATCTAGTTTGTTCCAGCCCTCTTTTTTAAGGTCGTCACGTCAGTCCATTTAGTGAGGGTCGTCTCACGCCACATTTTGATTGAGGCGCCGACCATGACTTAAAGCAGTCTTGTTTTAATCTGACTTCTGTGTGGAAAAGAGATGGAGCTAGTAGTTTTGCATAGCGCCGTCTCTTTCCCACACTGAAGTGACGTTAAACCAATATTGCTGTAAAAGGTGGTGGTTGGGGCCCTGATATTCAAAAAACTCATTATAAAATTCGAATTACAATACTGTAAACAATTTTATTTTGACATCGCATACAACGAATGTTTCAAGTATAAATAATTTATAGTTGTTTTACAAATACTTGTTTATTAATTTATGTAGCGTTTGTGAAAAACCACGTAATTAAGGAATGTATATAGTTATGTAATATATAAGTGATAATAAATTCATGGATGTCCTTGTAATAAATTGTGTGATCCGTAGAATTTAGTAGATAAATATTAGCCAAAATTAAATTTAAAGTGATGTGAACATCACTTGATGTGTACTAAGGTGTCATAAGAACGTGAACACACGACGCCACTTTTTGCAGACTACCTAACACTGCAAAACAGTTGCGCAACTTTTAGTTGAGATTTAATTTTTTATTTTGTACAAAAATATGTGTAGCTATCCTGTTACTCTTCATTGAGCTTAGAAAAAAGTTACTTATGATATGTTTAATTAATAAATATAATTAATTGTGACTCGCCAAGGCTAAGATAAAATTGTAATATAAAATAATTGAAAACCTTAAAACTCATGCAGCTACTAAAGACATCTTTTGTAAAAATGATTTCTAAGTGAAGATAAGTTTCTAAGATAAGATTTTGAGATTTCTTTTAAGCGTGAGTCCTTAGTTTTTAAATAAAGTAAATATATTTATACTATTATTTGTAAGACACGATTTATTTATGCATTAGATTTATTTTGTCATCGATAAAGAATCTATCGTAAGGTCTTCGTAGTGATATTTGTGATAGATTATCACCCTTATGAATTATTTATTAATTAGAAAACCCCAACAGAAACTCGCAAAATCTACATTCCATTGGAAATATGAAAATAAATTAGGAAAAATTGAACTGAACGAATGTATTTTTAAAATCACTAACATGACGTGAATAAAAAACGGATATTTAGAATAACACAACTAAAATGCTGTGTTTTTGATCTTCGAATGTGTAGGCGTCCTCATAAAAAAAAAAAACAAATTTACACATTTGAATTGTATTGATCAAAATTGTTTTGCTCCGTTTGTAAACATTCTTAGTCTTCATCAAAGCTAAGAGTGTCTCGCCTCAAATACTTTTATGAATTTTTGATAAATTGCCACTAATTAAACAAATTAATATTTGATACCTCAGACATTACCTACAGATTAATAGATAGACGTAATTATTTCATCAAGATTGTTTCTTATTTAATGAAACCTGCTCGGGTATTTGCAATAATCTCTTGCAAATACCATGCATTTTTGAACAAAAAATAAATTCATGAACATACGTTTCAAATACTGGATTTTTCTCGAATACGAGTTTCAAAAGCGTTCCAAACATCTAGGGCTTAATTCAAAGTTAACACGAATACAAGTAAGCATTATGTCTTATAATAAATCTCGAAACACGCAAAATATGCCCAAGAGTAACTTGTAAACTTGCCAAGTTTAACATTAGCATAAAAATGCCAAAAAACTTCTGAACGCTGATAAAATCTTTTTGTACGCTTAAAATAAAATAATATATCGTGACTTGGAAAAGTGTTGTGTGGCGGTCTTAGGCTGGTTGCACACCTCGCCACAGATTTATAACTAAAAATCCCTTAGAATGGTATGTATAAAGAGGCTTATAATCGTATTATGTTGCGCCAACAAAAAAGTTGATGTTTGCGCAATCATTAAATTGAAATTGAGAGATATAAGTGAAAGAAGTGATGGATTTACCGAACTTAGACTTAGTAGGAAAAAAATCGTTTTGTTGAATCAATCACTTGTTTCAAATTATTAATTATCTTACTACATAAGTAAATACATCAAAAAATCACTTAAATAATGATAACTGTATGTATTAAAATGATGTAGACAATATTAAATTCGTGTAAGAAATCTATTGAAAATAAACATTGATAAATTAATGAATTGTTAGTGAAACGTGTCTCTGAAATATTCGTTTATATGGAAGTTTTATTTATATATAGCTATTAGAAATAGTGATTATTTCGTTAATATAAATTTTATACGATGAAGTTTCATGTTCTACCGTTGATTTGCTCAATGATGTTGTCATTTTTATTTGAAAAAGTCTGTTAAATAAATTATATAAATAATATATTTTCTTTGTTTTATTGGTATATTGGTCCCTATTGTGAATATCTGTAACTAGCCCGCATTCACATAAAGTAATAAAAAAACATGTATTCCATAGTTTTATTTCCAACTTTCACCTAAAACAGTAAAAACTTGACAAAAAAGTAAACAAGTCAAGTCTTTAACAAGACTTGCCAAAGTATTATTTTATAAATATCAATATCTAATTAAGTTTCCACACTGATTAATAATGATATTTATGTAAGGGCTCTTACCCGCTGCATCGGAATTACTTATGATATGTGGCACCAGATTTAATTAGATTAAGCAAACAGACGTCGGCGATCCGTCAACGTCTTGTTACGCGCCACCTTCCTTGACAACTACCCAAGTCAATATGGCATTATGGCTACCCGCAACGACTTGACGTTTCGCCAGAGAGAATTGTAGACCGCTTCCCTCTCGTCTGTGGTCACAGTTTAGTTTGCAACGTGAATCATATGAAGCCTTTCTGCAAAGGTGCCGTCACGACCAGACTGACATACGACCGTCCTCGGGCGTTATTGTATTCCTGGAACAAACAATGTCTAATCACCAAGACATCCGCTCTTCCATCCTGACAAACTATGACAAACATTACTCTCGTCGTAACTGTAACTGTTTCAGAACAAAAGAAAGCGTGTATTCTTTCGATCACTCACGGACTAGACGGCATTTTTCTCCTACCAAGAAAGCGTGTGTCCTTTCGACCACTCATGGACCGGACGGCACCTTTCCCCTACAACGAAAGCGTGTGTCCTTTCGACCACTCATGGACCGGATGACACCTTTCTCCTACGACGAAAACGTGTGTCCTTTCGACCACTCATGGACCGGACGACACCTTTCTCCTACAACGAAAGCGTGTGTCCTTTCGACCACTCATGGACCGGACGACACCTTTCTCTAAACAGTTAACACCTGGACCGGACGGGTGTGTCCTTTCAATCAGCCGCGATCAGCTGCATGGCCCGGACGACACTGTCCTTTCGACCAGTGAACACTTAAGGTTGGACCGGATGAATGTGTCCCCTCAACCAGCCACTATCAGCTGCATGGCTCGGACGACATTATCCCTTCGACCATACCAACGTTTGGACCGGACAACTGCGTCCCTTCGACCATACCAGTGTACGGACCGGACAACAGCGTCCCTTCAACCAACGTCATCACAAAAACATCATAAACCGGGCACCTGCGTCCTTTCGATCATCGTAAAGCATGAACCGGACAACAGTGATATTTCGACTAAACACACTTTCTTTTCGACTGAAACATGTGGACCACACAAGCGCTTACTCCAAACGTCAAAGAACTTTTACAAATTACGCCAGCATCTAATAATTCCTGAACTTATTGGCCGACAACCTATTTTATCAAAATATCGCCTATTTTAATGGTACGATCTCCATCGTGCAGTTTAAATCATAACCTCCGATGCCAGTAAGGTTTACTGATTATTACGTCACCCATAAACCAATTAAACAAGCTATGTTTAAGCAATGAGTCAGATGACCTACTTATCGAAAAAGAAAAGAAACGGTCTCACCCGATGATGTTGTGAGGGTACCCGCTTGATGATTTGTGCTCGCAGGATTGGACGCTTTCCTTGTTGCTTGAAAAATTCATTGGTTATGTTCCTCACTTTGCTTTACTTTCGTGGAGGGCGCGATTCTTTATCCCACTTATGATAAGGACTCTTACCCGCTGCATCGGAATTACTTATGATATGTGGCACCAGATTTAATTAGATTAAGCAAACAGACGTCGGCGATCCGTCAACGTCTTGTTACGCGCCACCTTCCTTGACAACTACCCAAGTCAATATGGCATTATGGCTACCCGCAACGACTTGACGTTACCAGAGAGAATTGTAGACCGCTTCTCTCTCGTCTGTGGTCACAGTTTAGTTTGCAACGTGAATCATATGAAGCCTTTCTGCAAAGGCGCCGTCATATGATTAGAAATTATAACAAAAACAACCTAATGCCTGGGTAATTAATATCAAAGCCTATGTGTCATTAAATCTTGAACACGCACAAATGTGGCGCTCATTAGTTTTATAACATTCGCGTAAATTAGGACACAGACACGCTATTAGTAACAACTGTGTTAGTAAATGTGATCATTAAGTCTCCTAGGCTACACAAATATTATAATTATTACCATCAACGAAAGAACCAGACTTAAGTTGGAAACATTGAAAAAAAAATGTCACAAATATTGTTATAATAGTGAAACAAATATTCCCCTTAGTAACATGGTAACTAGGTAGGTACCTACTTGGAATATAACATCATGTTTATTTTTGCTGATGATAGATAATATAACTATTACGTCCAAATGCGAAGTTTTTGTAACTTGACATGACAGTTGAGAATAATTTTCTGATGAAAGTAGACAAGTAATAATAGATTTTTAAGAGCGTTTACGCCTTACGACATTTCATAAAAACTTTCGGCTTATTCCCACTAGTTCGATTCATTAGTTCGACTGTCAGTGACTGTGACTGTGAGTGAGTGTGTGTGTGTGTGTGTGTGTGACTGTTAGTGAGATTTTTTTCTCTCATTTGTTCGACCGTCGAACTAGTGAGAATTTTTTTCCTCATTTGTTCGACCGTCGAACTAATTAGATTTAAAAATAGTCTACTCTTTCTTTTTCGATAGGGGTTAACTGGTCCCAGAGAACTTGGATGCAAGAGCGAGCGAAGCGAACTCTGGACTTGGGGCTCCCCGACTCGGACAGGTTAGGTTCGAAGGGGATGGCATAAAAATATTGTTACTGCTAAATTAGACCGATTATAAATTATCTATGGAAACAGAAATTTCCAATTATGTTATCTTTTATAAAACATTTCGAAAATATTTTTAGTAACTTTTTAGACCTATGTATCCTGCTAATGCGTATTAAGTCTCATTAAAATCGGTTCAGTCGTTTCGGAAAATAAGGACTTGAAAGTTTGTATGAAATGCCGTTACGTGTAAACGCTTTTAAAAGCAAAATTGTGTTACCGCGGAGGTTGCTTAATCTAGAAGATCGGGCCATGCAGCTGTTATTATTTAAAACTACTTATCAACACAGCACCAAAACACCTTTAATTCCAAGCTCCTGCCACCAACACAAAAGATAATCTTCACCTCATCATCATCATCATCATTTCAGCCGAAAGACGTCCACTGCTGGACGTACGCCTCCCTCAAGTGTACATAAGGGGGGTTTTGCCATAATCGCCACGCTTGGCAGGCGGGTTGGCGATCGCAGTACGGTTGTTACAAAAGTACAAAGAACGCTGCTGCCCATTCTCTGGCAAGTCCCTAAGTCGCCTCTTACGACATCCACGGGAAGATATGGGATGGTGCTATTCTTTACGTCCGACCCCATACAGAACACAATCTTCACCTCAGTTAAAAGTAAACAAAAACGTTTTCCTAGAGCAGCCAGCAGAGAGAGAGCTCACAAATATTGCGTAGTAGAATTACAGGTGTAACAGCCAGAATTACAGTTATTACAGGTGTAATACTGTGGATATACCGGTAGATTATGCTGTGTTGACAGACAATGTTCGTAGGGTTAGGTTTTCTTGGCTAGTTTTTTGGTTAGGCTCATGTTTTTGTTTGTGTTTTAGGTATAAAGTACACAGAAGCTTAACCCTTGTGTAAGATTATTGAGTGTAATTGGAATTTCGAGTTTTTTTTTATGTAGAAAACTACAAATGGAAAGGAAAATAATAGTCAGGGGATTGCAAAAAACAGCAATTACAATTAGTTTTTTTTTTAAATTTATGAATGTTAAAAGATTACTATTAATTTTCTTTCCATCACCAGCCTATAATATCCCACTGCTGGGACACAGGCCTCCTCTCTATGAGAGGGAGTGGGCTGTAATTCACCACGCGGGCCCAGTGCGGGTTGATAGTGTCACATGTCTTCGATTTTAGTTCTAGGACGTGCCGGTTTCCTCACGATGTTTTCCTTCACCGTTTTGAGAGCACCGGTGATGAAATAAATCACACAAAGTATTGCGCCTGCCTGGGTTCGAAACTACGACTGCTCTGCTACTCTCTATTTCATTTTATCCAAATGATATTTTCCACATTTTTTTATCTTCTACGAAACATAAACAGGAAGAAAGGCACAAGCCACAATCTGTGAGCCACGATAACCCACAGACCACAAAACGAATCAGTATGGTAAACCAAACCATAATCAGATTTCGAATATCCAGTAGTCGACTCGATTTCGATAAATGCTATCGGTCTCTGTCTCGGTTTTGGTTTCGTCTTGAATTTCAAACTTCGGTAATTGAATACGTCTAATGGTGCGCCACAATTGGCTCAATGCTGATATTATTTTGGCTCATCTGATACTAGAATTATTAGTAAAAATAATTTTGACTTTTTCATTTTAAGTTGGCAAATAGCAGTGATAGCTTAGTGGCGAGAACCGTCGCATTGCCAAGTCGTATTCGTAGGTACCCAAGACACACACCTCTGATTTTTCAGAGTCATGTGCGTATTGTATAATTATCACTTGCTTCGGTGAAGACAAACATCGTGAGGAAAATAGCATGTCTGAGAGATATATCTCCCAGGCATGTAAAGCTAAGTCAGAGGCCCATGGGAGACAAAACAATTCTGACGCCAGGGCACGAACGAACCACAAGATAAAGCAAGAAAGGTGGCAAATATGAAAATTGCTAAGGTGCTCGTGGCTGAATAGTAGCAGCTAGTCGGGTCAAGTATAGCTGCGGGGAGCGGGGATTAACCTCTTCAGGTTAACCCCGCTTGTCTATGTTGGTTCGTGGTCCACCCATAACATACCGAGTTTCCTCCGTGCCTTGGAAAGCACGATAAGCCGTTGGTCGCGGCTGTCATTTGTAGATATTAACAATAGTTACAGGTGGCCGGAAAGTCTGATAAGAAGTCTTACCAAGGGGGTATCGTAGTACTAACCGGTTTGTGGGGGTCAGATAGACAGTCAAAAAGGTCAGCTGCGTCCGGTTAAACTGAAAGTCGACCCCAAAATAGTTGGGAGAAGACTGGGCAGACGATAATGATCATAGAATAATGTTTAATATTTCAACAACCATGTATTACCATGTAATTTACCTACTTCTCCTTACAAAATATTTGTTTAATATGACGTCATCGTACAGAAAGGTCAACGGCACATGAGCCTCGGTATTATATAAGGATCTTTTCCTTTCAATGGGGCCCTCATTACTTCCCCAGAGTATCGGAAAAGGGGACTCTAGTGGGTCGAATATGAACACATTTATCAGCAAGAAAAAATATCTTATTTTCATGAATCGAAGGAAAAAATCAGTATGGTAATTTACTGTATTGCACTTGAGAAGGTCGTGGGACAGTCTTTGAATGGGGATCAGCAGGGTAATAGCGGAACTCACTTTCAGCAGCAATGGCTTCAACTTGTATAAATAAAAATAAAAAAAATGCGTTATTAACGTCGATGTATAGGCAGATGGCTGAAATTTATAAAGAAATGGATTTGGAGTTTCTTTCAAAATCCTGCGGATTTCAGTTGAAATTGTGCAACTAGACTTGTCTTTAGGACAAAATAACTTTGTGCTTTATAGAGACCGCTGTTGATTCCAGAAGCATTAAGAAGGCTCTTAAATTTAGTTTATCAAAATATTGAAATCAATCGAAATATTGTTATTCCACAATGGGCACGCAATTTTTTATACAGAAAATTGATACAGAACAGATAAGTTTTAACCAAAAAAGAAACAAGGCAGGAAACGCAAGCCGGGGCAAACATATTTTTACTGTAGTCAACCGCTCTGAAACCAGACGCTTTGTTAACAATTGGTACACATGACCACCAATCAAGTTATGCGAAACTAAATTAAGCTGATCTGTCATTGTACGGCAAGCTCATACAAAGCGACGTCAGGTAATAGATATGTGTAGGTTGATGTGTGTACAGTTTTCTTAGAAAATTTGTGATATAGGAGACTCAACAAATATCCACTCAAATAATCAGGCTAATATGTTATCACACCTGTAATCACGAAGGGTAAGGCAGTGGTGTACCTGTACACAACGCCATATAAAATTCGGGGTTGTGAGCAGAGCGGGTGTTCTGCCTACCCACTGTGGCACGGTACGATAGTAATTAGACACAACGGCGTTACGTGGCTAACAGCTGATAGGTCACAGGCGCACGCGCGCGCTAGTTTCATATGGCTGTTGTGTTATTGTGATAAAAGTGAATGAGTATTAAAAATGTTTCTTGGAAAGCTGTTTGTTATCATGCGTATAATCACGTGTTTAAGTATCGGTCACTAATTACCAGTCACCCTATATAATACACCCGCATAATTATGCGAGCTCGCTAATAAATAACATAACCTAACATCACGCCTGTAAACTCCGAAGGGCAAGGGATAGGTGTACTTAATATTACACCCATATTTCGCCAATTATTTTTGAGTCCCATGTAATAGAGGGCGACTATATTGCCATCATCATCATCCTCTTTCCCATGTTCCTTGGAGTCGGCGCAACACGTTTTTTTCTTCTATTCTCCTCTATTATCCGTCAAGCTATCATTTACTCCTTTTTCTTTTCTATCATTTCTTACACAATCCATCCATCGTTTCTTAGATCTTCCTCTCCGTCTCCATCCATCAACATTTATATTTAATCCTTTTTTTGTAACATGCGATTCGTCTCTGCTCATCAAATGCCCACACCATGACAGACGATTCCCTTTTAACTTTTCTGTAACTGGCGCAACTTTTAAACTTCCTCAAATATACTCATTCCTCACTTTATCCATTCTTGTCACACATTCACACATCCACCTCAACATTCTCACATCCGCTATTTGCAATGTTTTTTAATCTCTTCTTCACAGCACAGCATTCCGATCCATACAATACGACAGGTCTAATTACGGACTTGTATATTTTCCCCTTTAACTTGAGGGGCATCTGTGGGTCGCAAGTTGTTCCAGTGACCTGTCGCCATTTCATCCATCCTGAGTTAATTTATCTGGTGCGTTACGTCTCGGTCTACTTTGCCGTCGCCCTGAACAAGCGACCCGAGGTACCGGAAATCAGAACAGATCGGTACGGTCGCGGACGTTCCAGCAAGGGTCATGGGCACAGGACTGGACAGACCGGCGAAATCACAGAATAAGTATTCTGTTTTGTTCCTACTTAATTTCAGGCCAACAGGTTCTGGACCGCTAGGCCACTCTCGGTAACTAACACATTGTCGTCGGCAAGCAGTGTAGCGACCTACAATAAAGCAACTTACTGCAAAAAGTACTACAGCGCCATCTATGACACGGCGGAAGAACTAACATCAATTTCCTACAACTCGCAAGCAAAGTTTACATCGACTTAAGACTATATAGGGAATCCCGACATCAACTGTCGGGTAGTTGCCCACCAGACACAACACCAGTCGGGTCGGAGAAACCTCCTTTTACTACGGGGGATGAGGAACTTTAAACCCTGTTCCTCGTACCCCTTAAAACAGCATACACCAAAGAGCCTCTTCCTGCACGTCCAACGTAAGTGCGTCCATTATCACCAGGAAGAGGTAAGGGTTTAGAGCCGACCCTTGATGCAAGCCGACAGCCACAATGAACGTTCCGGTAATGCCCGGTGTAGACCGGACTTGGGTACTACATCGACTGTAAATTGCTCGGTTCAACTGCACATATTTCCCAAGCATTCCTTTCTCTTTTAGGGCCATCACAAAACCTCACGAGGTACGGTCGTATGCCTTTTCGAAGTCGATGATTACCATGTGCAAGCTTTTGTGCGTTTTTCTATATTTCACAGCTGGCGGATGGCAAATCAAATTAAATGGCATCCGTCGTTCCCCGACCAGGCATAAAACTGAATTGATTTCTTGAAATTTCGCTCTCTTCTCTTAGTCGCCTTTCAATAACTTTCTCCCAAACTTTCATACTATGTGCCATTAGCTTTTATTCCTCTATAGTTATTGCACTCCAGCACAGCCTTGTCTACATCTTTGTTTTTAAAGATGGGCACCAGCGAACTGTTGCACCATTCGTCAGTAAGGCTTCTTCCAGCAACAAATCAAGACTCCGTGACTGCTACTGAAATATCCTGATGGAAAAACCCAATAACACTTTGCCCAACCTGAGAATTGAACGCAGGATCTCATGCTTAACAGTTGCGCTTGTGACTACTAGACAAACAAATACAGATAGGATAGATATATCTAACGTACGAAGCAGTGAGAAAATAGGCCACTTGTATTTCCCTTTATTAGCAGATAATTAAACGAAAAACACAAGCAACACCAGGGGAAAACACTACACGACAATTTAAATTACGTTAAGGAATCCTTAACAAGACATTGTAGGGCATGTACACACTTAAAATTAAGAGACCTCACCCCGTAACCAAAATACACAATTCAACTATTCAGCATAACCTGGGCTTCATATTCAGTGGCAATGTTTGGTGAGCAGGTTCAAGATAAATCGGTTTATGTGGGTGGTACATTATAATAAATGTAAATTTTAACGTTTGTATGAAGTTATTTTACTTTGTTGCTCGTTAACTTTTGTGACTAAACTAGTGACATGTTAGTTAGTTATATTAACGTTACCATAAAGTTACAGATTTGTTCCTGCGATTATGGTATTAAATAGCACTAAGCACAGCCAATTCACTACGACTTCCCTTTAGTAATCTGATTCTCTTCTAGAAGTTTCATCATCATCAGCCTATAATGCTTCCACTGCTAGGACACAGGCCTCCTCTCTATGAGAGGGAGTGGGTGATAATCCACCACGCAGGCTCAATGCGTGTTTGGTGGATGTCACATGTCTTCGATTTTTTTAGTTCTTGGACATGCCATGTCTTCACGATGTTTTCCTTCACCGTCCTAGAAGTTTACGGTATGATAAATATAGTCCTTTCGGTAATACGTAAAGGCACTTTGGTCTGGTGGTCGCAAGCGCGAATATTGAGCTTGGTGTCTTGGATTCGATTTCAGGTCGGGAAAAAAAAGTTTTTGGTTTTTCCATTACACATTTAGAACCGGAAGACGTTGCGTTGGAAGGCCTCCCACCTGGTGGACCGATGACCTGATGAAGGTTGCGGGGATCCGCTGGCTGCAATTCGCACGGGACCGGTCAATGTGATGACACTTGGGGGAGGCCTATGTCCAGCAGTGGACGGCTGAAATGATGATGATTAGAAATTTCTTGTAGTAGAAAAGTAGGTCAGGTTCTTGAATTCCAGAAAAACCATAACCACAATAATAATGAGCAGTAAATTGAGGACTCCTTGTTTTTAAAATGCCTGCCTACTTTACAGTACTAATAACAGAGATTGTGGGTAAGTCCTTAATTCAAAACGAGCATCTGGCCCTTGAGCCACTATTCAAACATAGTATAGTTCAGGAAGCTCACATCACGACTTGTAAACGTGTTTACAGTGGTACGAGTCAAGGCATACCGCGTGCCTCCCCGTTTGATACTCCCGTTCGTGATAGTGCATTTGATACTTCATTATTCGTGACCAGTAGATTCTGACTCTTTAATTTAGGATTTGTAATCAGTCTGTCTCTATAATTTGACGATTTAGGACTATTCTCTCGTTCATGACGAGCTCATGCTTCATCTGCGCATGCTTAATCAGTTGTAGTATTTTTTCACTAAATATGTAGAAAGCGTTTGTGTGTCAAATCAATATCTAAATTGTATTATTTAAAATAAATTTAATATTTCAAATTAATTTATTCATGTCTTCAATCTACTTTTGGTATCCAGGGTTTATCCCGTGCGATTTTCAAACTGTACTTTACTATTCAGCCCAAGCCATACACAGAAAATCCTGTACCAAACGCACATACATCACCGCGCACACAATTTCCCGAAAGCACGCAAAAGAAGGATGGAAATATTCGTACATTTTCGTGTATTTTCGTATATTCTTTCATTTGTTACGTGACTAACGCCACTCAAAGGAGCTTATTACGTTTGACAGAATCCGTGTTCGGCCTGCGAGCTCTGTTTATTTACTCGAACTCGCGTGAGATTTACACGTTTCATGTAAACGGACCTGCTTTAGTGGACTTACGAAGGATTGGTCGTATAGGTGGAAGAAGAAATTGGGTATCGACCGCGTGTGTGTTCTTGGAAAGGCGTAAAGGCAGCGCTCCTTTCGTCTTTTTTCCTGGTTCTGTGAGAAATTTTACTTGTTCGATTAATGATGAAGCAAGTTTTGTAGGTTTTAGGGTTCCGTACCCAAATAGTCAAACGGGACCCTATTACTGAGACTTCGCTGTCCATCCGTCCATCCGTCCGTCCGTCCGTTTGTCACCAGGCTGTATCTCATGAACCGTGATAGTTAGCCAGTTGAAATTTCTACAGATTATGTATTTCTGTTGCCGCTATAACAAAAAAACAAATACTAACAAAAGAATAAAATAAATATTTAAGGGGGTGCCCCCTTAAATATTTATTTTATTCTTTTAAAGATCCATACAAAAAAGTGTTATTTTTTTGCTCATTTTTATAAATAATTGTATGACACCGTTCGTGCGCGAGTCCGACTCGCACTTGGCCGGTTTTTATTCACTGTCTGTTTCTTCTTTGAACTTCTTTCATCTCTTCAATTACTGAAGGTTAGCCATCAACTCCAAATATTTTTTCTTATCCTTGTCGGGGTGCAACAGTTCAGTTCATTCGTGAATGTAGTTATTAATTGCGAAAGTATTGATTTACATGGATTGGTTTAAGTTAACTAATCACTGTTTAGAAAGTTTCAAAACACCACTATAAATTCACCAGTTTTAAAAGTGATGAATAGCAGTACATAGTTATCGTGATGCAGTTTTCGTCACAAAACACGAGTTTTGCTTTTGTGGAATTGTTTTGAAAAGTCTGTGCAAAGTGTTTCTGAATAACGTTTCATACAACAGCAAAGTTAGCTGAGTTCGGTATTTTGCTAGTTTTGCTTTGCTTTCTTTCCTTGCATTGACAAAATTCTGATTCTATCCTTATACTCCTTCATTAGTCTAATAGTGCTAGTAATGCTGAGCCGGAGGTCTAATACCCAAGTTGGCCAAAATATTATTAGGTTTAACCAGAAATTTCCCCAGAGCCTTTTTTTACAGTTGGGAAATTACCAAATGACCCCTCCTGCACAGGGCGGAGCGGAAGGGAGTGTCAAACTTGTACTGACTAAAACCAATCCATTTTCCTTCTTAGCCCTTTGTGTTCCAGGGCCACGGTATCTCTTTCGAACAGCCCCGCAGCCCTGGCAGGCATCGGCTCTCTCGGACCCCTCCCGATTTGCTGACATGTTCTTGAGGCGCGCGTGGAACACGAACGCGCCGTTGACATCGCCTGCCGTCATAAGACGGACGGACGGTGCAGTCCCGGAGCCTAAGATTTGTTCCCGGCAGATGGTAATAAACTCGCCCCCTATTTTGAACTTAAAGATAACTAAATTATAGGTAAACGTCCTCTTACTCGGTAAATACATACGTGATACTGTTTGTCCTCAAACAAATCTTCCAACCAATACTCACATTCCATTCAAACTCCCATCATACTTCACCGCTCACAAAACTCCATAACGGCCCTCCATATTGATTCCAAAACTACGAAGTTCACTTTAAACCATTCACATTCAAACTCATTACAGAAACTCTAAAATAACTTTAAAACCATCTCATTCCACTTGGAACTTACCTTGAGAGCTCTCTGCTAATCTATGCAAAGAAAATTCTATAGATTTTCAATATCCTGAAAGAACTCTTTGCTGAAGTTTATGAAGTTATTCGGATTTTAGAGTTATGAATGTGTTTGTTTGTGTGAATTTATGTTGTTATGCGTGTTACGTTTTTGGTTGAAAAGTACTTTGGATTTTGGTATAAGCAGCTGTTAGAAAAACAAATGAAGATTCATGTAAAAATCGGCATAATCTTCTTGCCTTTGTCCCATTATGTAAAAATAAGAATTAAGTTAGTATTGTGATTGAGTAATGATAGGTAATTTTGCAATTTGGTTATTTACGCATTACACAATATTGTAAACTTACTTTAAAAAAAACCAAGGCGTTTCGATACCTCTTCTCAAGTTATTTTAATTTCATAGAAAGTGGCAGGAGGAGCTCGTAGCTAAATAATTAAGCCGCTTAAGTTAAGCGATCTTTATGTTAAGCCGCGCTTTTCTAGCGGTCCATGTTTCCTCCATGCCTCGCAAAGCAAGTTAAATCGTTGAACCCAACTGACATGCGTTACAGGTAGTCAGTGGCCCGAAAGTCTGACAACCAGGCTTACCAAGGGGTATCGTATTATCCAGCACTAAGTGGGTTGTGGAGGTTAGAGTAGCTCCATGTGAAATACTGGTATTCAGCTGCATCCGGTTAGACTCGAAGTCGACTTGGGGTCGACTTCCAGTCATACATCCATAGTTGGGTAAAGGCTAGTCAAATGATGATGAGAAAGTTGCAGGAAAGCTCATCAAATGACAGTCATTACTTGACAAAAGTTGGACACCCTTGGATTTGGCACTATTTGGTCATCACGGAACACTACCACATCATCATCATCATCAGCCTATAATGTTCCCACAGCGGAGACACAGACCTCCTCTCCATGAGAGGGAGTGTCCTGTAATCCACCACGCGGGCCCAGTCCGGGTTGGTAGATGTCTCATGAGGAAACCGGCATGTCCTAGAACTAAAAATTCGATTTTTTGTTCTAGGACATGCCGGTTTCCTCACGATGTTTTCCTTTACCGTTTTTGAGGGCAGTATGAAATAAATTACACAAGGTAATGCGCATGCTTGCGTTCGAACCCACGGCTTACTGCTCGTAAGTCGGGGCTGCCACCACTGGGCCACCGCTGCTCTCAACCACCACATGCTTCTCATTTATTCATGAATATTCAGCCGACTATTCTTAGCAATTCCCAAATACATACATTCGTTTACCTTAAATAAGGTTATAATGTACAAACATAAATAAAATAAACGTAACACTTTTGTCGAGCGTAAAAATCCTATTTCACACATCCAACAGAAAACGAACCTTTAAAAAAGAAACAATTGCCGCTTTCAAAGAAATTGCCTTTTTTCTACGACTACTACTTACTAAGAATACAAATGAAATTTTTATCTAGTCTTTTAGTAACACCTACATAGTTGAAACTAATACTGATTGTAGTATTTTTTCTTTTTGTTCGATCTATTTATTTAGTGCCGTGTTCTTTTGTTCTTAATTTAGAATTGTGTGAATAAGGAGTCTTTTCAGACCTTTTTCTTGGAGAATTAGGCTTAGATTTGTATAAATATTGGGCTAAACTATTTAATATATTTTTCAATTGAATTATTTTGTTTTAATACAATTTGTGAAATGTGCTTTTTGTCTTTATGTAATAAAAAACTGGAAATTAATTCAGTTTCTTCAGTACTTATTTTTTTCAGAATTATCCAAATATCCTCGATCCTTCGTTGTTACAAAAATTTGACCTCTCTAACTTCTACAAGTTACTTTTATATATATTTTTTCCTTGTTTACACTTAGTCTGTTAATGTGACTTTGTTAATGTTGCCCATTTTACTTCAAGACTATAGTTTCCCGAACCCTATAAAATGTTATTTCGTACCAACTAAGTACAGTTGTGAACTCTTGGATGGTCGTCCAGAATTTATTTGTCGTGTTTTCGATAGAAAATATAGGGCGGCGTTGAAAATAATTGTTGTGCTGATAAATTGTAGGATTTATGTTTTTCTGAGAAAAATAAAGACTAGAAGAACTCTTGCAAAAACATTCGGCCAATTGCTTTTGTTTAATTAGAAGTGGCGGACTAATTAAATATACTATAATATTTGTTTGGATAGCCAGAAAGGAAAAGATAAAAAAATCGTATTTTAATTCAGAAGGTTTCTTAAATAGTTTTCTTTCTTGAAAAACAGATTTTTTTGTATACTGTTTTTTCTATACTGCCTATAGAAAAAACAGAATAATTTATCAACACAAATTGTTTTACGTGCCAAGAGCGTTGACTAGAGCCTACGTGAATATATTTGTAAAATAAACCTCTTAACACCATTTTCTATTTTCTTTGATGGACACAGTTTAAAATGAAAGACTAGGTTCTTCAAGCAAACACCTTTGAAATGCAATAAACTACGATATGAGCAATTTTCGTTTAAATGTACATTATATGATTTGTAAAATTGGAATGTTTGTAATGTGGTTGGAAGGTTGACAAAAAAAAAGCAAGGTTGACTACTGAGCATACATATTTTAGGATCGAGCCCCATTGTCTGTGACCGCTAAATCTTCTAAACTTTACAAATATTTTTTTATGTGGCTTTCACCATTGTTCAGAACAATTGTTCCGAAGGTACATAAACTATGGTATAATAAGGTATGTCTAGCAGACTCTAGATGATGGAAGTATGTAGAATACTTTGAAATATATAATAGAAATCTCGATTATAGGACCCTGGTGGCCTACCATGACGTCTTAAAACATTATTGTTCTACTCCTTTACGATATAACTGCAATACGGATTTAAGAGGACATGGTAGGCCAGCTGTACCTACTAATCCATTGCACCAGTACCAAGTAACTGTAGGGACCGCTAGTTAATTTCAAAAAAATTGACAGGATTTATATTTGTGCCTGGTTATTGGTACCACCAGTCTCGCCCTATGTGATTTAAATATAACTGTTGGAATGTGGGTGCCCACTTCTGCCTATCCATTCGGTGAATACAGGCGTAATTTTATATAAAGATAAATTAAAAAGAACACAAAGTGTTGAGCAAACAAAGATTCATTCATAGAGCACGTTTGAGAATCTCGTTTTCTTGTTACAGTGTTACAGCTGGGTAAAGTTTTTTAATTTAAATTCGTGTTGCCCCAGGACAGTGCAATGTTACATTGTAGTTGACGGCCAAGTTTCGGGAACCTTTGTTCACTCGTAAAACATTGATTCGGTACGAATATACCCTCTAACAAGAATGAATGACTTGAGAGGAGAGGGCTATTGGTAATCATTTTTTTTTTTTTTTTGTGAAATTATGTTGCAAAAACAAGATGGCTGCATTAACTTTGAGTTTGGCCATGCACCAAAAACACGCTTGTAGGTACAATCTTTTCATCAAATCTTATAGTTATATCTATTTAAACAAATTAGTTCAGGAATTTGGATCGGGAAACACTCGCATTATTTTTACCCACCTACGTGAAGCAAAAAGGAGGGTGTAATTTATTTATTTAATAGACAATACATGTTGAAAGGTTTGTAGGAACATAACAATTTCAGACGAGAATATTTTCTAGTTTCATACTTATTAGAGCGTGATTTTTTAGTTTTTTAGCAAATTTTTGAAGTGAAAACTTCTTTAGCGGCGTTGTGCACTTTTGTGATGGGTAAAAAATGTTAAACTCGCGTCAGGACACGTGAACATCAGATTTTATTGACATTAGGTTACGAAGGAATTTGAACTTTATGAAATCTGTCATTGAGTTTGGGTTTCCAAAACTGGTTTTGTTTGTGATCTTATGCACAAACAAAACCTTCGGTTTCTCCAAAGAAGTAAAATTCGTAAGACGGATTCTAATAGTTCTGAAGTGTTAATTTTTTAATGTAATATAAATTGTCATGTTTGTGTACGATAGCGCAATAAATGAATATTGTATTTTACCACAGAAATGATAGTACTTTTATACTGATAATTAAAGCAATTCGTGCAAAATTTTTCCCTAAACATTCCAAAATATCAAAAACGCACATCGTCAATATTCAAGTTTTCACTTATGCCGCCGGCACTCCCGGAGTGCAACCGTTTTTTTTGTCAATGGTCATAATTTATACCGTCATAAGTCATAACACTACTGGTGATAATAAAGGCGTTAATATTCTGGGCCCGCAGGCTCTCTTTTAAATCATTAAAAAGTTAGTGCGATAAAACATAGTCAGTGGAAAGACAAAAAAAAGTTTAAATTGATTTAGGCTTATGAACGTTTCGCCCTAATTTGTTTAGACTGTTATCATTTTATCTAAGCTTATTTTCTTTTGAAGTTTAATGAGAAATTAAGGCTTTAGTAACGTTTTTCTTGTAGAAAACTCTTTTCGGTTTAGATAATAATTTATTTAAAAAAAGGGGAAAATTGCAAAGACAGCATGCTGTAGTATATATTTCACGTGTTTTAAAATAATTGGTCTAAATATTGAGTTCCTACTTAGTTGTAGTGTTTTATACCTACTAATTGTGATTTCAGAAACTTTTGTAAATATTTAGAAAAATCTGTTGTGTTCAACAGACATTCTTCTAAATGTTTACAAATGTTGGTAACAGAACACAGTATTTATTTATGTACACACAAAATAGTTCACAGGGCAAAACGTTAAAATAGAAGAGCACAAAGATACTGCTTATTTCATAAGAAATTTCTTTCATCGAACCTGAGAGAGGAAAGTTGGATTATTTGTAAAAAAATTGCCACTCTTTTTTGATAAACCTGTTGCTAACCAACCGAAGTGATAATATAAATCCAAAACAAAAGGCAAGTGTTAATTCGAACAGCAAACCGCAATAAAACACAAGGTAATTTTATAATTGACCACCTCGTTGATTTTGACGATTTACTCACCGTTTACACTGGCTGGAAATTTTAAAAATAAATATTGGACGTACAAAAACAAACAATGTCCTTGCGCTCTCGTCGAAATAAATTACATAAAATGCATAAAATCGTTTCGTGTGTTTGGCACAAACTGTATGAATAAATAAACGTAAAAATCGATTTTCGATAAAATAACGAATTTTTGACGACACTGGTGACATATACATATATTTACTTTGATATATTTTTGTCCGTCATTGTGGATGGATGAACTAATTATACATGTAATCTGTAAACTAGATTGAGTGACAAAAGGATATTTGATGCAATGAATATGAATACCCGACATGCCGTTAAACATAAGCTATATATTGCAATTTGTGTGTATATTTTTAATTTTGTGTACAAATCGTGATGTTCATTCAAATACTCCACGTATTTGAATGAACATCACGATTTGTACTCTTATTCTTTATTGTCAATCACTTTCTGTCTACTTCAATTTTGTTCTTTTAATTGTGATCTAGTAAGTGAAGAACTTATTAATTGAATAGTCCGTATATTCAAATCACAGCGATAAGCCCGAAAAAAAAAACAAATCACAACTGTTATTTTTGACAGTTGTAAGAAATTACTATCATACAATTGACATTAGAGTAACTGTCAATTTAACAGGTTATAGTAATTTGCTCAACAAGTAATTTCCCTTACGTTTCGCTAGCACCCAATTTGTTAAATGCTAATCTCGTCAGTCTACTGCTGTGCCAAATTCCTGGCCGAATCTGTTCAGTCGTAACTGCGTGATTGAGTAACGTACATAGAAGCATCTAAGCAATTAAAAACAAAGAAAAATATAAAGCAACTTTGACCCAGTGGAAATTTTAAGAGTAGGTTTGAATCCACAGAGGCACTTTATTTTGTGTAAAATATTTCATCACCACTAGGTACTCCCAAAATTGTGAAGGAAAATATTAGGAGTAGACCGCCACGTCCTGGAACCGAAGATTTCAAAGACATGTCACAACTACTGACCTACATGTGGTGGATTACGGCCCTTACTCTCAACAGAGTAGAGCCCTGTGTGCCAGGAGTATTAAAATTATAGGCTCATACTTACGCATAAAAAAAAAAAACAGGTCCAACAAGAGTTTGAAGGGCCATATTGGACCCATACGATTCATTGCCTTTACATCACCTTCGAATCTATTCAACGATATAGACGTGATGTTATAAAATCTTAGATATTACAAAGGCAACCAAATAAAAGACACCAAATCCCAAACAAAACTGTCTCCTAGCCACCTAAAACTCGAAAGCCATACCTTTCAATTAACAAATAAGGCGGGCTATCAGTGGCGAAGGGTGAAAATATTGAAAGGGGAAGCCGAAGAAAAAAATGAGAATTTTAATTTTGTTTTTCTTCATCGCATTTGTCAATTTTCGTTTTAATTATCAGCCAACCCGAAAACCTCGAAAATGACACCCATGACGAAAAAAACAGAAATTTACGTCGCGCGTCGGCGCTATTTTTAATTTTGGTGTCTTTATCAGCGACCTCGAAAACCAATAAAATGTCATCCATGATAAAAGTACCAAAAATTTTCGAAGGATCCAACTTGATCTTTTTTTCATAACTTATGTAATGGAATGATTAAATGCACAAGAACTACATAAAACACTGTATAAAAAAAAATATAATATAAAAAACCTTTTTGAAACAAGCTTTTATGAATATAAACTGAAAAAAAGAAAATAAATCTTTGAAAAAATTAAACCGATGTAGGATAATTTTCACAAAAACTTATCGCGTTTAGTTTTTATAGCATTTACCATTCACGCGACAAGCTTCAGGTATTATGTTTATTCATAAAAAGTGAACGCGTAAATTTACAAAGTTTCATATCCGTGCTATTAACCGCTGAGGGGTACCCTCGTGAGGAGACGATCCTGGCGGTAGGATGAGTTCATGATCTCAAATCGTGATTATCCATCAAATATGAGCTAGTATGCAACGTTACGTGTCTGTGCTATTAAATGTTGAGGAGTTCCCTCCTGAGCAGACGATCCTGGCTGCAGGATGAGACCATGATAGAATTCATGTTTATCCATGAAATATGAACGTGAACAAATTTTCTTGTCTGTGCTATTAACCGTTGAGGAGTTCCCTCGTGCGAAGACAATCCTGGCTGCAGGATGAGTTCATGATACAAATCGTGATTATCCATCAAATATGAACTCGTATGCAAAATTTCATGTCTGTGCTATTAAACGTTGAGGAGTTCCCTCGTGAGGAGACGATCCTGGCGCTAGGATGAGTTCATGATACAAATTGTGATTATCCACCAAATATGAACCTGTATGCAAAGTTTCGTGTCTGTGCTATTAAACGTTGAGGAGTTCCCTCGTGAGGAGACAATCCTGACTGCAAGATTAAGTTATGTTTGTCATAAGAATGTATTGATTTTAGAAACAAAGGTGTGTGGAAAATTTCAGCTCAATCCGACGTCGGGAAGTGGTTATAATTTAACTTTCTATACATACAAACACTGTCGTAACTCGATAAACTTCGGCTTACCTAGTCCCTACAAAACGCTGCGGATAGCCGCGAAGTCACGTGTCCGCGTCCATACGAATTTAGTTCTGAATTCTGACACCCGAGCTCCGGCTTACTTTTGGCGCCACATGTAGCTTTCTTTGTTGACATGAAAAATGTTGGTATTCCTTTTTTTCAATCCGATGTAGTTAATGCCTGTACTGTAATGTGATAACCACAGATGTGTACATAATTTACTAATTGACTACAGTAGACACTAGACACTACGTACATTGCCTTTTTCTCAAAGGTAAGCCGGCAGGAATCGGCTTCTTAGGTGCCTTCGGGCCTGCGGGCTATAAGTAATAATTACTTGTAGCCCTATATATCACGATTTATAACGACAGCCGAGAGTAAGTGAAGGAAATACGCGAGTTTAGGGCAAAGTTCTCCGGCCTCCGAGGGCAAAAACTCACGGTGACGACCGCCGACATATCAGGGAACATCACCTATACCACGGAGTAGACAGACACAGGAGATCTGCTACACAGGGTGTATAGGATATCGACGAGCGAACTTTTTCCATGAATACAAATAATCCATAGCGTATAAATTGTCCATCAGTTTTATTATTGAATAAAAGATAGGTAAGTGGGTTAAGCCGTGCTTGCCGAGATTAGTCCGTGAATGGGTGACCACCTTTACATACGAGTTTTCTCCGTACCTCGGAGAGCACGTTAAGCCGTTGGTCCCGGCTGTCTTTTCGAGATCTTTGACAGTCGTTACGAGTAGTCAGAAGCCGAACGTCTGACATCCAGTCTTACCAAGGAGTATCGCATTACCCAGTTACTGGGTTTTGAATCTCTGATAGGCAGTCGCTTCATGTAAAATACTGATACTCAGCTGCATCCGGTTAGACTGGAAGCCAAAAAAGTTTGGGAAAAGGCTAGATGATGAAGATTTAAGCAGTGCTTGCCTAGGTCGGACCGTAGCCGTACATAAGTTAACCACATCTGTTTTCCGTCAGGACCAATAATAACAGTAAAAACAAAAAAGTACTTAATTATCTACCCTTTTTGTGCTTAAGCACTGCAACCAATCATGCTACAAAAAACCAGTTTATGCGGACCTCTCATTGTACGGTAAATCTATACAAAGCGAGGCCATGTTATACTGGAAAATAGCTTGATGTGTCGCTGTCTGTACCAATACCTAATAGTAGACCGAAAAATTATTTTTATCATATTAATACTTTGTATTAAAAAAAAACAAGTTTTGGTGATTGTACCTTCGCGTATTATGTGTAGGCATCTCTTTTTGCTCGTTGTATGGAACCGACCTTCTGTTCTGTATCAGGTTAATTTGTGCCCATACTGGCTAAAAACCGTAAATAACGGAAAAAGCAATTCTTTTTTCTTCGCAACAGATAATTTTCACTTTGGATAGCGATGGCTTTTAAGATCGGACGACAGTAGTTTATGGTGGTTTTGTGGGAATACTTACGTTGAATTTTATTGATAGAAGTTGACAGATTTCATTCTATAACAGAGAATATTTGTTGGTTCCTACTTCTTGTTGCTATTCTGATCTTGTATCTTAAAGCACGATCCCCGCATGGAACAAACATTTGCATGGCCTATAGATAGTTGTTCCGGCTCTGGCTGTTCGTGCATATGAGTTTAAATGTTTGTAAAACGCACCCACGATACAGGAGAAATTCCTAGAGTGGGGAAACGTTTTTTTTTAAGATGTTGCTATCTTTTACAAAAGCTTTTGTCCGCGGCTTCGCCCGCGTAGTGATAGAAAATTATTCCACGAGAACGCCTACTATCAGGATAAAACGTATCCTTATTTTCCAGGACATGTTTTAACTGTATGACTTTCAACGATGTCCATTCAGTTAAGTTTGAGTTAGCAATATCACAGAAATTAGTTATTATTGATTACCAGCTCCTAGAGCTCGCGATTTGGTTCGCGTGAATATTATTTCATATTTTTCAGGGATAAAAAATATGTAAAAATGTTTCTCTTGAATCGATGATTCTATCTATTCATGAAAAAAGAAAAAGAATTAAGTGTACAGACGAAAGGAAGCGACTTTGTTTTATACAATAAGAAAATTCACAGAAATGAAAATAACTTATAATTTAACATATTCTTTCGTCACACAAGGATTTTTATACCCATAATTCTTGTCGTCATAGTTCACCTTACCAAGATAAATAATACCAAGAAATAAGAACACAACCCTAATCCCTAAACCCTGCTATCGAAGGCATATCATAACACAATGTTGCCTAGGGCGGTGTGACTGATTACGACTATTCACCTAATTGGCTAACGTGACGGAAGTTGGTGACAATAGCCTGTGATTACTTACCTGATCAATACATTGATAGGGTAATGTGGTGCGTTATGTGATTAAAATTTATAAATATTTGAATAAATTTTGGGATTGCGGTGCAACTATTTTATTTTTTATTATTATTTATTTATTTATTTAGACGCAAGGTATGAAAAATCATAAACTAAGCCCCACAAAACTGTAGTAATGGTTTGACTGTGGAAATTGTGATTATATGCGTATTATATATGTGAGTGTATGGAAATTATAGCTATCTGCAACCCGATGCTGTAAAACATTAACATAACATAGCAACCAGTGTCCACGAAGGTTTGGACAGAAGTGAGAGTTGACGCTACAGTACAACCCGTTCGAGAACTAACCTAACACTAAGAAATTGATGAAGAAACTGATGGAATGATCCAATAACGCATTTCTTGATCGACTTCTTAAACTAAGATAGAAAATATAAACAACTTTTACCATACTTTGACATGTTGTGTCAAAAATAAGTGATTACCCGTAAAAGTATCGAATATACATCAACCAATGTGGTTACATTGGTTGGTGTATTTTATGTGTTGGTCAATAATCTAGGGTTATCATTTCGTCTAAAGTTCTGACAAAAAGCCAGACATTGCTGGAAAGTCCGGACATCTTTCCTTTTAATCTTTTATCTTTTATTACAACTATTTCTTTTTTCATTTTTTGTTCGAGACAGCTAAACGTTATAACAGCAATCAAAAGGTTGCTTCTAAAGAAATCATTCTCTTTGAGGAATTAGCTTTTCACGCTAGCTCCCATTTCCCCGAACCAAATTAATCGAACACTCTTCGAACTAAAAAGGTTGGCGCACTCAAGCCTACCAAACAGTCAACATTTATCTTCAATTCCCTACATTTTTACTAGAACCTATACCTTCACCAAATAAAAAAAAGTCTTCAAGTCGATAGGTTATCGGCAAACACTAAAGCAGATAAGTAATGAAATATTATTTTTCCATCTTCCTCAAAATAAAGATGTTTAGGATAGCTGCCGTCATCACTTGCCGTCAGTATTGAGGCAGTCTCGGATCCGTTAACGGCTTTGTAATGGCGTTTTTATGATTTTTTTTCCACCATCAACAGTGCCTAAAGCTCTATTGTTTCACGCAGCGTGATTTATTCGAACTTAGTCGGTCTTGACGCAGAACGTCTGATTCGCAAAATGTTGTGTTGTATCAAAAAGTACGATTCGTGGAATGTCCGATTCGCAACAAACTGAATTGCGCCTAAGTATGCACCTGCTATTTTTCACATGCATTCATTCATTCATTTCAGCCGAAAGACGTCCACTGCTGGACTTAGGCCTCCCCCAAGAAAGGGGGGGTTTTGCCATAATCGCCACGCTTGGCAGGCGGGTTGGCGATCGCAGTACGGTTGTTACAAAAGCACAGAGAACGCTGCTGCCCATTCTCTGCTAAGTCCTTTAGTCTCCTCTTACGACACCCACGGGAAGATATGGGTTTTTCACATTAATATTATGAAATTCTAAACATTACACCGTGCCTGTTAATCCCCGAAATAATATGCAGAGTTGTACCTATATTTCACCTACATTTTGCGAGTTAATGTTTCTCGTTTAATAGGAGGCGAACCTATTTCTATTAAAGGGGCACAATTCCAAACTCCATGGCTGTTACTGAGAAATTCCTGACAGAAAAACTCAATATCACTTTACCTGACGTGGGAATTGAAACCTGGACTTCATGTCCAGTAATAGCGCTAGTGACCTGATTTTTAGGGTCAAACGGTCAAAGGGTCAAACGGGACCCTATTACTGAGACTTCGCTGTCCATCCGTCCGTCCGTCCGTCCGTCCGTCTCTCACCAGGCTGTATCTCATGAACCGTGATAGTTAGCCAGTTGAAATTTCTACAGATTATGTATTTCTGTTGACGCTATAACAACAAATAATAAAAACAGAAAAAAATAAATATTAAAGGGGGGCCCATACAAAAATGACACATAAACATAAAGATACATTTTTTTTCGTTTTTATAATTAATGGTACGGAATGCTTCGTGCGCGAGTCCGACTCGCACTTGGCCGGTTTTTTTTAAGTACTACCGCGCTCTCTGACATTCAGACACTTTTCGATTTGTTTAATTGTTTACACCACACGTGTATTCGGTTGTACATAATATGCAGACAATCTGCTAATCGGACTTTTTTTTCAACATGACGTTTTGCAAATCAGACGTTTTGCATCAAGAGTATTTATCCCGTCAGAGATGTATGAGGTGTTTAGAGATGCGCCAAAGTGGATTTAAACGCGTTCTCTGTGAAATGATGGCAGTTTATTACCCAGAATGATAGGGGGTGCGGACTTGATGTTCTGACTTATAAGCTTTTGTGTATTTGAATATATGGTTGATATTCGGGTAAGATTATATTTGCAAGATATTTTAATGACTGTTCTTTTCATTCTATGAATTTCATCACCTGTCTAGCTTCTCCCCTTCTATGTTGGAGTCTGGCTGCTGAATACGAGAATTTTACACAAACTATCGGGATATTGAAGGCAACAATATATTGGAGTAAGGGCAGAAAAATGATGGTGATAATGATTTAAACGGACAGATGCTAAAACAATAAAAATGGACTTATCGTATAGAAGAGACTGCTAACGGTATCGTAATGGTGCATTGATCAGCAGCATATTTACACCACCAAAAATCCGACTACTAATAGAAACCCAATCTGTAACACACAAAGCTCCATTACAATCCAATTGGAACTGCATGGTTCTTGTACCCACATCTGCAACGATTATCAAATTCAGATCTTCCGAAAAACGCTTTAACAAAGTTATTTTACTATTGTTCACACAAACATAAAACTCTTTTATATCAATCGACGATAAACCGTCACAATTTATAACAATATGATTTTTACTGTCAATTCATTGTGAATACGTAAATATGTTGGCCATAAATTTTATTGCTCGTTGCCGTTCGTTGCTGTTTTATTGTCCTGTTAGTTTCGGCGCTCATAAACTGTTCTAAAAGGGCTGATACTTTTTACCTCCACTCTTCTATACATCATATCATATCATCTACACCTTCTTGTTTTTGTTAACTAGCATTAAGTCAAGTGCACTTAATTAGTTAAATTTTTAATGTTAACATTGTAATTTGATTATATGAATAAATTATTAAATTATTATTATACATGCAAACATTTGTGGATAAGCCCAAATTGGCACGGGCGGTTTTCAAACGGGGCGTTTTTTTTTCAGCGCACTGAATTTTCTACTCTCTGCTTTGACACGTTTATTGATAATTAAACTGGGCGTATCTCTAACGCCTTAAAACGGTCTGTTGGGTTCCAACTCTCAAATCAAGCGTTTAATAAACAGTCCAAAAAACGTCACGTTAAAAAAGCGTCCGTGCAACATGGGCTAAAGTAGACAGAGGCTTGTGAAAACTCATCGCGCCATTTGTACACCAACTGGCTTTGGTAAATGTTTGCTTGGCTCGATATTGCACGCCACATGACGCTTTTTGCCTCCACTCTTGCCACCGACGGCTGTTTGAAATCATGTCCTGTTTACAGAGATAACTTTCCTCTCGAATGGTACGGTTACATTAGTCGTTCGAATGTTTTGCGTTCGGAGCGAGGGGAACTAAGTGGGAGAAGCGTAATGTACTTTGTTTTGGTTGATATTGTTGTGTTTTAAGGTAAACATTTGCACATAAAAGAACATTCTGGGCATACTTTTTCCATGAAAGACCTCATCAATTACTTTCCATCAGGCAGATCTAGGTAAATAGTAAGAGCAGACTGATCTATCCATCCCATAATTTAAAATTAAGCAGGCTCTTCGGTTTTCTTCTCTACTAGTCTACTGTTCTCACCAACATTTTGTATGGGTAATTATGTTATTGAAAAGATAGAAAACACATTTATTTGGCACATGCCACAAATGCACACAACAAAAAATAAAAGCTAAAACTAAACAGAAAAAGATATTGCTCTGTATGGTGTCGGACGTAAAGAATAGCACCATCCCATATCTTCCCGTGGGTTTCGTAAGAGGCGAATAAGGGATTTGCCAGAGAATGGGCAGCAGCGTTCTCTATGCTTTTGTAACAACCGTACTGCGATCGCCAACCCGCCTGCCAAGCGTGGCGATTATGGCAAAACCTCCCAAAATGTCAATGTGGCGACACTTGGTGGAGGCCTATGTCCAGCAGTGGACGTCTTTTGCGCTGAAATGATGATGATGATGGATTATGTTATTTCCATCCTCATAAATATTTGAATGTCTTTGGGAAATGGAATTAAAGAGCGTACAATACTTATTAAAAAAAAAAACATGGTATAGATGAAGATTGTCACGAGACAAAAATGGTAAGTTTTTTATGAGTTTACTTTTAAATGTTTCCAATCGTCTTTCAGTTTTAGGGTTAACAGTGATATCAGTTTTAGCCACTATCATGATTTGGTTTTCGATAGTAATCATCATTTATGATTTCTTTATGATTTGGAATAACATCTATGTAAATACTGTCTAGATTGTTTAGCACTAGTAGGCGTTATTCTTGTGGACTCCATAAATAGGTTTACGAGATTGTATGACAGAAACAGACTTATAATTTTACTACAAGAGCTAGAGTTTTCTAATAAATTTATATTAAAATCACCACAAGTGATAATTGACTTGTTCGTGTCACAAATCTTGTGTAAAACTTCATCCATTACCTTCCCAAAGCAATCATGTAATCCCGAGGGGGGCCTGTTTACACTTAATATAATAAACCACTCCAATTCTATACAGGCTATTTCAATAATGCGTTCAACAGATAGGCTCACAATGTCCTTTCAGTCTTAAATTTAATCTGCTTTTTTACTAAAATTTGTGAACCACAATGTACCTATAGCATTTACTCTATTGAATGTACTATGTCAACCTGGTGATTACTAAAACTGATCATGAACTGGTGGCTTTGAAGCCAATGTTCTGTAATACAAAACATTCATTCAACATGCGATTTTGCTCAGCGAGCAAATCGCATTTTGCTCACTGAGTGAGACCAAGTAACTTTTTAATTATTTTTTTAGAAAGCCGCGAATATCTTATTCAGCCTTGGGTTAATCATACAATTCCAAACATTCACACACTATCTCTTTCCCGCCATTAGAAAGAGAAAGAGAGACAAAGACCAACCCTTTCAAAGTTACTATTTTGAATTCGACCTCAAAGACAAACACGTTCGGAATTACGCACTAACTAAAAAATTTTTTTGCAAAAAGATAACTATGTATTTTAATGTAATTTATTGAATTTTTAACTTATTGTTGTATTTAAACGAAAATAAGTATTCACTGCAAATAAAACTAATATTTAACCTGTAAATATTTATTTCTAATTCAAATAATGTTACGTTATATATTTTGAATAATAAAATATCATGGGTCATAATATAAATAAAAGAGCAGGAATTAAATTTCGTGGCTGGCGTAAAGAGAGTTGAATACTCGTAAGTTAAAAAATATTAAAATAATTGTAAAATATGAGTGAAACTAGCGACGAGAACAGTACCTCTACCTACAATGTTAATTATTTTGATTCACAATAAATAGTTATTTCAATCTATTCCGGTTTATTATTTTATCTCCTAAAGTGTTCTCGCTGCTGAAGTGAAAAGTTATGTGTGTTACACGAGAGCAAAGTTATAAGCGTCTCGTGCCTTTGAATCGCTCGCCACACTCAAGATTCATAATCAGCACTCGCAGCAAAAAAAGGCTTTGCTCTCTTGTTGCACAAATAACTATTTTAAACTTGTTTGAATTTTTGGAAATCTTAACATTATTTCAAAGAGGTTGTCTCTATTGTCTCATTGGCAGCACACATAAGCACAGAGTAAATCATGACAGACTTTTAGGAACAAAATTTGATTGCACGTCAAACTTGACACGTTACCTGCTTACAACAAAATAGCACGTATTAGTAGAAAAAATAAAATTAAAATAATACAAAAGTTGTATAAATAAGCGTACAGTACTCTTCCAAAAGATGGATGATAGCGCTGTATCGTTGGCCACTGAAAAGGCTATTGAATTTGTTCTGGAACCTATACTTGAAAAGTCTTCTAGTGAATCAATAGATTCAATGTTGGACTTCATTCCACCAGTGCCTGAAGACAGCCCTAAGATGAAATTGTTCATGGAGGGTCTCTACAGCCCTGGTAGCGGAGAAATATGCGCCAAATATGTAGCTATGTCTGCTAGCTCTGTGTTAAGACATCCTTACTTTGATTATCCATCTATTAAAGATCCGGGCATTGAGAAAGCGCTATTAATGCCAGGTGTGTACTCTCATTAATCCATATCCATACAAATACCTACCATCCTATTTATGTCCCACTGCCAGGCAGAGGCCTCTTCTCATATAGAGAAGGCACGGGCGTAGATCACCACGCTTACTCAAAACGGTTTGGCCATTTCAGACTTATATTAATACTAGCTGTCCCGCGCAACTTCGTCTGCGTCACATTTTTCCCGTTTTCGCAACATTTTTCATTGCTGCTCCGCTCCTATTGATCGTAGCGTGATGATATATAATCTATGTTACTTTTAATACCTCCAAGAATATGTGTACAAAGTTTCATGATGATCGGTTGAGTAGTTTTCGCGTGAAAGCGTAACAAACAAACTTACATTCACATTTAAAATATTAGTAGGATAATTACAGGTTTCTTCACACACACTTTGCCATCGCCGTTGTCTGTGATGTTCAAGATAAAATTAGAAATTCCCTACATATGAATTAAAAAAGTCACATTGGTACTTACCTAGATTTAAATCCAAACCTCGGGCATGAGAGGCGAGGCTTATGTCTTTGGCCCATCACTACAATTCTGTCTCTGTTACCCTTTCATGCCATAGCAGGTGAAAAGATTTGGATAACATTTGTCACACATATAGTCGGTATTTCATTAGGATATGGGATTTTTAAAAAAAGAAGCAAAATCACTAAAATTCCAAGGTCCACTGAACCGCTGTCAAAAGCTCACTTTGTCAGACAATTAATTCTACGACAGAATAGGAATAGGATTTTATTCTGTCAGACTATTTATTCTATTATTTCGGGTTCTACGTTGTCCTTCTCACCGCTCTGGTTTTCTCAAATCGTCCTTCTTTATCCAGGCTGTCTTCTTTTGGAATGCGCTCCCTCTGAACGTCAGGTTGGCCAACAGTTGGTTCACATATAAAGTTAAAGCTCCCGAACACTTACTTAAGAAGCTGGCAGATTCATCTCATAATAAAGTTGTTAATGTTTCATTACCCAAAAGCCCAAGGCATTAAGTCCGCCTTTGTACAGTGTTATTTTTTATAGTCGTGCATACAATTTTAATAAATAAATAATAAAACATTGATCAATTTCAGAAAAACTTAAATATTATGGCGATGATGGTCAAGAGCTATACCTAGATTTGTGTAAGGAAATGAAATTAATTCCGGTGAGATTGTTCCATAGAGGTTTGATAACAGATACAATCGATTTAAGAGTAAGTCTTGTGTCTTTTTTTATTTCCATTTTTACCTACCCAATCATAGTTTAACATAGTTCGAAAACATCACAACTGCATACTTTCTTGAGATCACTTAAGATATCTGTCATAGACTAAATATGTGTTGCTTGGTTACCGTTGTTGATTAGATATATGTCATTCAATATAATACTGTTATAAAGAAATAATATGTTTTAATTCATATATAACATCTGGCGACGATGCCGTTCGATGTAAAGAAAGCAAAACGTTCGCGAGCCATCCTACGCGGTGTGCTAACGAAAACTAATAACGCATTTCAAGCAGAACAAAATGTATATACTCATGAAGAAATAGAAACACGATTACTGACACTTCAAAATACTTACCAAGGACTGCAAAACATACAATTACAGATAGAACAGGAGACCGAAGACGAATACCTCGAATCCGAAACCGATTACAGGTACGAAGTGGATGAACTTTATACAAATTTACGTACAAAAATGATTCGACTAATGAACACTTTCAAACTTCCTGAGCCGTTACCCAGTGTACCTTCTAGACAACATGCGCACGAATTCACGAACATTCATCGAGACGTACATCCCAGACTCAATTTCCAACCGTTTCAAGCAAATGAATCGTTTAAAAACTTTATAAAAAGACTATCGGTTTACATGATGCTCAACAATATTACGGATCCCAAAACGAAGGTCTACACCCTGCTGTCCACTTTACCACCAGACATTCATGAAAGAATTTACGACCTGTGTTCACCCGACGACCCCATCGAGAAGTCCTATGAAGAACTTACTGATATCTTGGACAATTTCATCGATCCAAAACCTAGCATATGGGCCTCACAACACACCTTCATATCAAGGCTACAACAATTGGATGAATCGATTACTGTTTACGCGTCAGAACTAAAAAGAATGTCATCAAAATGTGATTTTAAGTGCTCACATTGTCTGAAACCCAATCTCGATTCATTTTTATCGTTACAATTTATACGAGGATTAAAAGATGGAGAAATTCGCACAAAAATTCTACAAGCAAAACAAACAGTGCCATTTTCAGAATTAGTTCGCACGGCCACATCTATGGAAATGGGGAAAAATGAAAATTCGACAATATCTACATCTATTCGTCCACCACCATTGGACACAATCAATATAGTTTCTAAAGTACATAATGAATTACAACAATCAACGAATAAAGCACGTTCAAATAAAATACCGACTTCTATAAGAGAGCTTAAAGGTAAATGCTATCGCTGTGGAAAAGAGGACCACAAAGCAAACGAATGTGGGGCCATTAAAACTACATGTCGAAAGTGTCTAAAGGAAGGACACCTAGCGCGAGTCTGCCTTCAACGACACAAACGCAATGAAACGAACTTGCTGAATGACGACTATGCAAGCAGCGCCAGTACCGACAGCATCGCAGAAATCAACTTTGTAAAAAGTGAAATCTCTGACAAATACATTATAACTATCGAAATTGAAGGTAAGAAAATAAGAATGGAATTTGACACGGGTGCAACACTCTCTACCATCTCACTAAAGGATTTTATGAAACTTAACATTCACAAAAGATTATTTCACACGAGTATCAAACTAAGTACTTATACAGGCGAAGTTTTTAAGCCCATAGGTGTCACTTTTGTACGATGCAAATATAAAAACCAAGTATTCTATGGAAAACTATACGTGATTAACAAAGACGTGAAACCCATCTTGGGTAGAAGTTGGATGAAGGAGTTTAACATTAAACTAGCCGAAATAAATTTGGTTGATACATGCAAGAAGACACAAAATCTTGAACAATTGCTTAAAGAGTTCGAACCCACCGTCTTTACTACAACCCTAGGTGAAATTCCAAACGTTCGAGGCCACCTGACTCTTAAAGATAATGCGCAACCAATTTTTATTAAACCTCGGCGAATTCCATATGCGCTACGATCTAAAGTAGATGAAGAAATCGACCGACTAGAAAAACTGAGAATTATTACAAAGATTGATCACTCCGATTGGGGCACTCCCGTCGTCCCAATAGTAAAACCAAACGGAAGTATCAGACTGTGCGCCGACTACAAAATTACCTTAAACAAAATGATAGAAGACGAACAATATCCAATACCAATAATTGAAGATATTCTAGCTGAAATGAACGGTGGGCAATTTTTCTGCACCTTAGACATCACGCAAGCCTACCTGAACATGGTGATGGATGAAGAAAGCGCCCTGCTGCAAACCTTGAGTACACACAAAGGTATTTTTAAAGTGAACCGACTTATGTTTGGAGTCAAAGTAGCCCCAAGTCTGTGGCAAAAATACATGGACCAATTACTACTGGGCCTTGACGGTGTCAAGTGCTTTTTCGATGATATAATAATTCAAGGATCGACGCAAAAACAATTATTATCCAGATTGAAACAAGTTTTGCTTAAGCTTCAAGACAGCAACCTTCGTGTTAACAAAGAAAAGTGCCAATTCTTCAAAAGAAGTATCAATTACTTGGGACACACGATAGACAAAGAGGGTTTACATAAAAATCAAGACAAGATAAAAGCAATTTTAAATGCACAACGCCCAACGAATGTAAATGAACTAAGAACGTTACTAGGCATGGCAAATTATTACAATAAATTCATACCCAATCTAGCTTCCATCACTGCCCCCTTAAATGAACTCTTGAAGAAAGGAGCAAAATTTACATGGTCTACAAAATGTGAAGAAAGCCTGAAGAACATAAAAAAAGAAATACTAAGCGAAAGAATACTAATAAGTACACTTTGATCAGAATAAACCACTTATACTGGCCACAGACGCTTCACCCACAGGACTTGGTGCCGTCCTAAGTCACAAACTACCTGATGGCTCAGAAAGACCAATAGCATTTGCTTCTAGATCCCTGACCAGCAGCGAAAAGAAATACAGTCAAATCGATAAAGAAGCGACAGCAATTTTCTGGGGTTTAAAGAAATTCTTTCACTATTGTTACGGCCGGAAATTTACCCTAATCACAGACCATAAACCACTTACATCAATTTTTCACCCGCACCAAACCTTACCAGCCTTGAGTACCATGAGACTATTCCACTACGCACATTTTCTATCAGGATTTGACTACCATATCGAATATAGAAGTTCCTCAAAGCACTCCAACGCCGACTACCTTTCACGTTTTCCCGTTGAGAAGATTAATGAGAATAAATATGACCAGCATTACATATTCCAGCTGAATCAGATAAACGCATTAAATATTTCACCAAAAATAATAGCAGAAGAAACAAGAGAAGACCCAGAATTACAGAAATTACTTGAAACACTCCAAACAGGCACTTCACTTAGGGAGTCCGAATATAAAGACAATGAACTAACTCTTCAGAATGACTGCATCCTAAAAGGCTTGAGAGTTATAATTCCACATAAACTACGCCCACGTATCTTAGATGAACTTCACGCGGGACATGTCGGGATCTTGAAAATGAAACTTCTTGCGCGGAGTTTCGTGTACTGGAAGAACATTGATAAAGATATCGAAAACAAAGTTAAATCGTGCAGAACTTGTCGATTAAACCAGAATGAACCACCAAAAGCCCCTCTGCATCACTGGGAAGACCCTACTGGCCCGTGGCAAAGAATACACATCGATTTTGCAGGTCCGATATCCGGCTATTACCTTCTAATTGTCGTAGATGCATTTTCCAAATGGGTAGAAATAATTCCAACAAAAACTACGACGAGCGCATTCTGTATTCAGAAACTAGACGATTTATTTGACACCTTTGGATTACCTTACACGCTGGTGTCGGATAATGGAAGACAATTTGTCTCTCAAGAATTCCAGACGTTCTTAACTAGCAATGGCATTGTTCACAAAACGATTGCACCTTACCATCCCGCAACTAATGGACAAGCTGAAAGATTTGTTCAGACAGTTAAGAAATCATTGCACAAATTAGAGGGGGAGAGTGGTGGGATACTGCACAAGGTTCGTACAGTTAGAAGTATCCTCCGGGCTACGCCAGTTATCTCAGGCGACTCGCCCTATATGCTCATGTTCGGTAGAGAGGTAAGAACGAGATTGGTAGCCAAGATTAGAGCTCCACCAAAGGCACTACATAGGGGCAGAAGAGAAGGGGTGAGAGAGTTTGCAGTCGGAAGCAGAGTGCAAGCTCGCAATTACTCTGTATCAGGAAGGAAGTGGGAGTTTGGTACAGTGACCCGCCGACTGGGAAACCTCCACTATAAGATAGAGATCGACAGCGGACGCACATGGATGCGCCACCTCGACCAGCTGCTGCCGGCGCCTCTGATTCCTGGGAATCACGGCGGAGGCGTGTCATAGACTAAATATGTGTTGCTTGGTTACCGTTGTTGATTAGATATATGTCATTCAATATAATACTGTTATAAAGAAATAATATGTTTTAATTCATATATAACAATATCTTTTATCCCGTCCAGTTCCTTAGGGGAAGAATCCCATGTCCAAGAAAACAGAAGGAACCTGATGTTCAAATTATGACCAAGAGCTATGGACTGGGCGATGATTTGTATCAGCTGTGGCTGCAAGAGACAGGACGTCTTAAAGCTGTATTGTTTTACTCTAAGTTCAATGTGGGACAGAGATGACGCTAGACGTTCTGTATAGCTCTATATCTTTCTGCTTTATGAAGTGGTGGTACAGGCCCAGGCTACAGTTCTACTTACCCAATTTCAGTATTACGGTTTTAACCCACGGGGCATGAGAGCAATGTCTATGGCCTTAGAACGCAACAGGAACGTGAAACGTTTCGACTTGACGGGCAATTACTTAGACCATGTGGACGCGTCCTACCATCTTGGTCAAATACTTGGCGACAGAAACGCTGTAACGGAACTAGTGTTGAGCCAATGCTAGTAAGTTGCTACTATTTAATATTGTTTTTACATAGATAACGGAGAGGTTTTTCCCAAAAGTTTTGGTAGAGGTGTACGAGTATCTATGTGCACCAACATGTCACCAGTGTCCGTACCATGACGCTTAAAACATTATTGTTCCATTCCTATTCCAGAGTGGGAAAGAGATGGAGCTAGACGACTTGTATAGCTCCGTCTCTTTTTCACTCTGGAATAGGAATGGAACAATAATGTTTTAAGACGTCATGGTACGGACGCAGTTTTGTTTTTTAAACATAATACTACGTTTATATTTCCCCGAAGTTTAGAGGTATAAGACTGCACGTCCCATGCAATAGGGGTGAGCCTTTTACCATCAGCCGGGCATAATTCTACTCCGGGCTATTACTGAGCAAGTTTCTGATGGTAACCCCAATACGCTTTGCCTGACTTGGATCAAACTGAAGGCCTCATGCTAAGAAATAAAAATTTCAACTGGCTAACTCTCACGGTTCATGAGATACGTCCTGGTGACAGACGGACGGACGGACGGACAGCGAAGTCTCAGTAATAGGTCCCGTTTGACCGTTTGGGTACGGAACCCTAAAAAACAACTTTTAAAACGGTCAGCCGTTGGGGCTGACATGTTCTTGATTGGCGACCATGTACGTTTGAAGGCTACAGAAAAACGTGCACCAATAAGATAAGAAAAGATAGTTTCAATTTGTCAAATAGGTACACTACAAAAGACGACGTTCGTGATAATTCGGAAATACGAACATTAACGAATTGCATACCTTTACTAGCTGAACTGTACAGATATTATTTATATTTTGCAGCATAGGATCTAAATATATACGCAGAGCTCTAGACAACCTTAGCACTGCTACCCTGGATCTGTTAGATTTGTCCGAAAATAATATAAAAGATGAAGGTTTCCCGTTTCTCACCGATCAAATAATGCATGGGGCTGTTATTAGAAAGTAAGTAACAAAATTCTTCAATAATCTACATAAGACGCCATTAAACTTGCTCTTTAGACCGTATTTGGGTGCTCAAAACCTGGGTGACTTTACTTGAATTCGGGCATCCTATGCTAATTATTCTGGTCATCGCACTACAATACGGACATGCGACTACGAGTAGTTGAAATGAAGTCGAGTACCTGCGCTCGCGTACACTGATAGAAGTGAAAGAAAAATAGGCGTCGGGTAAAAGCCCTAATTCAGGTAACCGAAACGATGAACCTGGGCTAGACTGCCTGAAACCAGGCGTAGGTACTGAAATCCGTTCATTTTCACTTGTTCATTTGCCCGAATTCCATAGGCAACCGAATTCTGCAGAACGACTAAGTGTTAATGCGCCATCACTGACTGCTAACGGACAGCCTTGACCGTTGGGTCTAAGAACATGACATTTTGATCAAGCGTCTAAGAAAGTATAAGAAAGATAAGTACAAAGGAAAGGGATTGTATAAAATGTGTCCGCTATAGGGGTTTAAACTGGGGATGGAAGTTTGATTGGAAATTCGTAATTTCTGCCGATAGAAAATCTTATTGAGCACGGACTAGTTTATTTGATATACAATATGATAAAAACAGCCCTATACGATCCGTGAGAGTATTATTAAGTTTCAAGATTAGACTCTATTTATGTAATCTTTTTTGGGTAACAAGAAAAAAAATACCCCAAAGAAACAAAATCTACTAAAATGGAGACGGAACGAAAACTTGTATACATGGCAACACAGGGGCTTGGGTGGCGATCACGTTTTAAAAGTTTGATAGATTTTAAGGAAATGTTGGAACAAAATCATGCATAAAATTCATTAATATGTTTACTTACATGTTTTTCTTATGTATAATATTTTAATTCGTAATATCATTGGTATACCAGGCCCCTCAGAAAGTATTGCGAAAAAAAGTTTTTATATATGGGAGACTGGCCAGTTATTATGTTTTTCGAAAATATGATTATTTATAAGTAAAAATAAGTAAGTTCCAATTTCAAAATTTCCCTCCACATTTTTTGCGAGTTAATTCAAAGTATTGTGTCTCACTGAAATATGGATCTGCGCCGGGAACATTTTAGAGCTATGATTTTATACGATTTCAAGTGTCGCCTGAAACCGGATGAATCGTACGATAGACTTCAAATGGCATTCATGGATGAAGGCCCTTCCAAGGCAACCGTGTATCGTTGGTATAACGAATTCAAGCGCGGTCGACCAACTTTGGGGGATGACGAAAGAAGCGGTCGCCCTTTGACGGCTGTTACCGAAGAAAACGTGCTAGCAGTGAAAAATTTAATCCAAGACAATAGGCGAATTACATATCAGGAGATTCAACACATATTGAAGATTGGATCGGGAAGCGTTCACGAGATTCTACACAGCCATCTTCGCGTGAGGAGGATAGTATCACGCGGGGTGCCGCACAACCTCACCGATGCTCAGAAGCAGGCCCGGGTGGAATGGTGCCGTGATATGCTTAACAAATTTGAAGCAGGCTCGTCTCGGCGTGTTTACGACATCGTTACAGGTGATGAGTCCTGGATTTATCAATACGACCCAGAAACCAAGCGCCAGTCGACTGTTTGGGTGTTTCAAAATGAGCCAACGCCTACCAAAGTGAAGCGATCTAGAAGCGGGGGTAAGATTTTGATCGCTAGCTTTTTTAATTTGACTGGCCACTTGGTATCAATTCCCTTACGGGATCAAAGAAGCATTAATGCCGAATGGTATACTTCCAAATGTTTGCCAGAAGTTTTCTCTGTTATAAGCAACAAGCGACCAAACACAGGGCTCCGCGGGCTACTGCTCCACCACGACAATGCACCCGCGCACACCGCACTCAAAACGAGGGACTTCCTGGACAGCACGCCAGTCAAACTCCTGGGTCACCCTCCTTACAGCCCTGATCTAGCACCGTGTGACTTCTTTTTATTCCCAAAAATAAAAAATCAGCTCAAAGGGATACAATTTTCGTCGCCGGAAGATGCGCTGGCTGGGTTCGAGCAGGCTGTAAACGAGGTGTCTGCGGCGGACTGGAAAAAGTGTTTTGAAAACTGGTTTAGGCGCATGAATCTTTGTATAGAGGCTGGTGGAAAGTACTTTGAAAAGATTTAATAAAAATATATGTACGTATAGAACAATTTTTTTTAGTTTCGCAAAACTTTCTGAGTGTCCCACGTATGTCGTATTCGGATCGGACAGGGTTTTTTAACATATTAACAAATATACCTTTATTGTTTTTTTTTTAGATTAAACCTAAGACGCAATTACTTGTCAAGTGAAAGCCTATCATTGTTGGCTGAAGTCATTGACTTCCATGACTTCACTACGCATTTGGACCTCTCTTGGAACAATTTCTATAAAACTGCAGGTATTTTATAAGATCTCAATATTATCTTATTAAACTGCTTATGCCAAATAGTTTGCAGTCTGCCATCATCATCACCCTTCCCACTTCCAAATTATTTGTCATCGGTGTATGTTATTTCAAAGGTTACAAATCATTCTATTATGAACAACTTCTCTTGTTTGTATCATAAGAGGCCTTTGTCCCGTAAACAATAACACGATAGTATTTTGATTTAAAACCCGTCTTTAGTTCGTGATGTTAAATATGATGAAAGTTGGCAATAAAATTGTTGGGGCGGACGTGCACATGGCCGTTTAGAGACGTCCAGGGGCTCAAACTTTCCGCTGGCTATCTCATCCGCGAGGGGATCTCATAAATATTAAACACAACGCCAGTTCAACGCAACACTTTTATTTTCAACGTGTATTTGACGCGTATTTCGTGCTCATATAATTTGCATATTCCAGGATGAAAAACTGTGATGTCAATCAAAGCGCGGTTTTTTGTGCTCATCCAAATTGGATAAGATGAAATTTGGAAGCGTAAAGCGTTCAAATATTGAGGCTTTATCAGGTTTTTGTGTAACATAATAGGTTTGGTATATGGGTTATAGCAAGAACTATGACGGCAGTTAAACTGAATAAAATAAACACAACGACTGTTCTGTTCGGCTGGAGTATATGAAGTTATACCTAGGAGCAAAATATCAACTTTTTGTACTACGTCTATAATTTTCCGGTATTCCTGAACAGTGCGAGCATTTTGGTGGACAATAGCGTGTATGGCCGCAGTTACAACTCTGAGCTTTTTGATGAACCCAGTTTTATAATCAGACCAAACTTACCTATTCACTAACCTTAATTTTTCAGGACCCATCCAGTTGATCCGTGTCCTGCGCAACAGTAAAGTACTCCAGGAGTTAGACTTTTCCTTCACCTCCCTTAGCGTGGGAGTTGAAATCGGTGCATTATTGCGCATACCGACCTTGAAGATGCTAAATCTTAGTAATAATCGGTAATGTACCTGATCATTGTCCATTTGGACTTGAACAATTTTAAAACTTGACTTGGCTAAAACTCTGCTACTCAGTTTAATGCCATGCCGCTGTATCTGAACGTTCATCAGCTATAAAGGTGGGTCGACACCACGTGCACGAACAATGCGGTTCGCGTGCATCTAAGGAACATAGTATGGGCACCTTTGTATACTACTGCTAGAAGTTGCCATATCCATTCTAAGTGCAAAGCGTGCACTGTTCCTCTCCTCTACACGTCCGCGTGTTGTCCCGCCTTAGCGATGGTGGAAAAGTTATTGTGTTAATTTGGTTGGGTTCACTTAAGCAGACCTAGTGAAGGTTGCAGGAAGCCTGGCTACGAGATGCATATGATCGATCGATGTGGCGACACGTTTGGGGGCTTACTCCCAGCAGTGGAAGTCTTCCAACTGATATAATGATGACGATAGTTGGTCTAAGATTTTTACTTTTCTGACCTATTGTACTTCTGTAGTGCTCTGTCTGTAATTTAGTCCTCCAGTCCTCCAGTGTCCATAAGACGATGTTTATCATAACAATTGGAAACGTCGTTTCTCGATTAAAACTGACAGTTTCTATGATTATCACCATCATTACAAACTCCGTTCCTTATCATTGTGCCCATGGTAGAAGTTACAGTGGAACTAAGGGGTGTTACATACTTATTCAGGTGGGCAAATTCGGTTCGGCAGTATACAGGGTATAAAGGACCGATCTCCGTTAACTGACGGTGCATTCAACTCCTTATTTTGAATCATATTCCACCGGAATATTTTTCAGGAAACTTTTAAGGCTCATTCTTCGTTCATACTCCATTCGGCATCTGCCATGGCTAAATCATGTTCGAGGCAGTGTGGAACAATGCGAGGTAAACCGAGCGGCTTTGTCCCGAACGTTTTTACTTCATAAGTTTCGTTGCCAGTCGGTTGCGTTGAATCTTGCTGATCCAAACATGTAGGTATGTAACCCGCCTTACGAACCCTCACGAGATCCGTTTCCCTATTAAGTGCAAATGAGACACAATTATGTCTATTTCCAGCAACACAGACACTTGATTACCTGAGAGGTAAATAAGGACATTAAAAGAATGACGCTTCAAACGAAGCTCCTAAATTATGGTCACTTTGGGTATCCTGACCTAAATTGAAGATGAAATTTCAAGAATGGTTTGTTTGTGCGAGGTGATAATCAGGATGTCAGCTAAAACCCCGGTGTTTACGTGACGAACAACTTGACATTCACGGGTCGAATTTTGGCCGTAATCATGTCATTTGGCATGGGGATTAGTCATCATTATCATTTCAGCCGAAAGACGTCCACTGCTGGACATAGGCCTCCCCCAAGTATCGCTACATTGACATAAGGGGGGTTTTGCTATAATCGCCATGCTTGACAGGCGGGTTGGCAATCGCAGTACGGTTGTTACAAAAGCACAGAGAACGCTGTTGCCCATTCTCTGGCAAGTCCCTTAGTCGCCTCTTACGACACCCACGGGAAGATATGGGATATGGATATGGGATATATGGGGATTAGTGATTAAAGTATTATTGACTCTTCATTCTCCTGCCCTTATCCGGATTTATTTGGGGTCGGCACAGCCTTCTTCTTTTTCACAAGCGTTCTTCTTCCATACTACTCTCTTACTCGTCATCTCAGCAGTTACCTCCTTTCTAGCCATATCATCCTTCACGCAGTCCAGTCATCTTGTCTTTGGTATTCTTTGAAGTAATATTTGACTATAGCTAAGTTGTGCAAGGAATGGTCATTAATCCGTAGTTTAAAAAAAAAACTCCAAGCACTTATTTATAACCTACGCTTGCCCGTTTTCAGCAACAATAAATAGTCTAGTGATCGCCTGCCGAGCATAAGAACCTGGGTACGGTTTTATAGATCTAGCAATGTGATATTGGATTTTCCATCAGGATTTTCTGGTCTGGATTTGTACCCGGTTGATGCTCCCTATTACATGGGACTTAAAACATAACAGGGGAATAAGGGTGTACTATTAAGCACACCTCTGCCTAACCCTTTTAGGATAACAGGCGAGATGTTATGTTATGTAAATGATACCAAAATAAAAGCCTTAATATTATTGCAGTGTTGTACATTCAGCAGTGCTTGATATCAAAGATCACCATATGATGCAAGAAACGCTTCAATAGTCGATCAGAAAGCTTTCCAATCTTAGTTACAAAGATTAGCTTGTTTATAAAAATCAAAGTAATTTTTTTTCATAGACTATCTACGGCCGCGGCTAGAATAATAGCCAAAAACCTAGTCCTGGCGACGAGTCTACACACTATAGACGTTTCCTACAATCCTTTCACTCCTCTGGATGCATTGAGTATACTCCTAAGTTTGGAAAACAAGGACGTCAAGGTCAAGGAAGTTTTTATGGATTTTATTGAAGTCAGCAAAGTATTCGCCAATGTCAGTACAGTACTTCATTCTAGTTAATTTAAAACTTTAGAAGCAGGCACTTAAACATAAGAGTTTCTTTAGAATTATAGTTAATTTTAAGGAATGATTTTATTAAATTCATTATCTAGATGCTTTAAATAGCGAATGAAGTGTTGAACGGTTAATTCTTTTTTTTTCGAAACGAAATCCCATCGCCCGGAGGCACGGCTAGTTTTATAAATATTATAAAATATAAATATAATTATTGTCATTACATGTTGCGGTTGGCTGTAAGCTATCGATTGCTAGTATAGGTCGGCTGTAAGCTATCGATATCAAGCTACTGAAATAATGCTATTGAACCGAAATACAGTAAATTTTTGTATGAAAGGTGGTTTTGAAATGAAAAAAACCGATCCCATCACTGGAATGCCAGTCTTCACATTGGTAGTTACCAACTGTACGTTTGGTCTGCTTTTCAATATCAAACTTTTTTAAATGCCAACTTTCTCCCCTGGCACCACTCTCATGAAAAGGTAATGCATCGTTCTTGAGAAAAAACAATTAATGTAACCTAATCTCAAAACATTTTATATTCGCCTAAAAAGCGGCTCTTGTTTCTGTCGGCAGGGTTTACAGTAACCTAACACGAAGGGGATGTCGGGGTCTTAGTTCGCTCGCTCGCTAGACTCCGCCATCCCCTTCGAACCTAACATGTCCGAGTCGGGGTGCCCAAAGTCCAGAGCTCGCTTCACTCGCTCTTGCATCCAAATTCTCCTGGTAGCTAAAGTAACATGGCCTATTGTACACACATACAATCAGTGGGGCTACATTGGAGATTTTTAGGTTGTTATAAAAACGGTATGTTTGACAAATGATAAGTGTCCCAAACGTTTTATGTAATTATAATAATCAGCTTAAAAATAATTCTACCAAATGAAACGTTGTAATACAAAAATTTGCTAATCGTTAGTTGTCAAAGTGAAACATCGGCGAAACGTTGGTTGGCAAGTGAAAATCGGGCAAACAATTTTCGGCGAAAAGGCAGGACACCCTTCACATCGTGTAACAGAGTAGCCATAATCTTACTATTACCATACTATCATTGACACAACCTAACATTTATTTCAGAAAATAAATGAAATAAAGGCTCTAGAGTTCAGACAAGACACTGTTATAACCCACGGCCATGTCCTTGGAAACTATACGTTGTCTACGAAGGACATAAAGGTCATCTGCATAAAGCAACTTGTCAAAATGACGACGAAGAAAACAAGAAAGGGTGTAGTCTTGGGACCGGATGTCTTGTGAGTAGATTCCTGTTCTGTAACCATGACGTTAACGAGGCTATGTAATCAGCACATCAACAAACTAACACCTTTCCGTTATGTATATACAAGGTGTTGTTTTGCATCCTCATCAAATTCAAGAAGGTAAATATGCTAATGATTCTAGACATGAATCAATAATAAAATCGGTAAGTTTTTTTTTTGCTATTTACTGTAATCAGTAAGTGTGAACCCCCCTTGTTTTAAACGCGGTCTGTCTGATCTTCGCCCTATAACCGCTCTTTCACACATAAAACAATCTCAAACGTTTTTTCGATAATTTCTTAGTTAAACGTGGTTATTCTGTAATACTGACAAATTTAAACAACCAAAATAATCAGTGTTTATTATAATTAACTAGGTAGGTACCGTAATTTAAATTTGATTATGTATTTTGTGACAATCTCCTGAATTTTAAAGAGGATGCAAAACAACACCTTGTATGTAACAAAAGGATGCCGACAAAACTATTTGTATGTCACAGGCCTGTATATTGTTAACCATTCGCTAGCTACCTAGTACAGATAGCATCATTAAGTACTTACCCCTCCGGCCTCCACGGCCGGAGTGTTGAGCAGATACTGCCGTTGTCTGTACGTGTAGCTTGTAACCCCTAACAAGGTAAACAGTAAAAAAGGTGCTAGAACAACTTTGATAGTTTTGGTGGCGTGGCGTCCAACTTGCATCATCATCATTCTCTTGCCCTTATCCCAATTCATTTGGGGTCGGCGCAGTACGTCTTCTTCGTCCATACTTCTCTATTACTTGTCATCTCATGGGATACCTCCTTTCTTGCCATATCATCCTTCACACAGTCCACCCATCGTTTCTTTGGTTTTCCTCTACCCTTATACCCATCCACATTCATACTCAAAACTTCAACAACAACGTCCTCACGACATTTTCCTCATTCCTCCGCATCACATGCCCATACCACGACAACCGATTACCACGCATCTTTTCAGTCACCGGCGCCACTTTCAGATTTCCTCTAATGTATTCATTCCTTATTCTATCCATTCGCGTAACACCACACATCCCCCTTAGCATTCTCATCTCAGCCACATGCAGATGCCTTTCATTCATGCCTTTTGTGGCCCAACATTCTGATCTATACAAGACAGCAGGTCTAACCACTGTTTTATAAATCTTCCCCTTAAGTTTAAGGGGAATGCGGGAATCGCAGATAGTTCCCGTGACCTGCCGCCATTTCATTCATCCAATGTTTATTTTGTGTTTAAAACTACGATCTATTTCCATCCAATCATCTATTTGCTTTTCTAAAAGACTTCTAGCAAAGGAGGAGGCTATGTATTCGGCCAGCATCTTTTTTGATCACAAACAAAATTTGTCGGTTTTGGTGAGGTGTTTGACTCTAAAAGCCGGCTGTACAAATTGTAGCATATTCTGCGTAAATAAGAAATGCATGCTTAAGAGGAATTCTGAAAGTAGCGCCGGTGACTCAAAAGTTGGGTGGTAATCGGTTATCGTAGTATGGACACTGTGATACTGATATGGGAATCATCAAAGGAATGAGGGAAATGTCATGAGAAAAGTTTTGAGGATGAATGTGGATGGCTATAAGAGTAAGACCAAAGAAACTATGAATGGACTGTGTGGAGGATGATATGGTTACAAAGCAGGCTGCTGCAGTGATGAGTAGTAGAGAAGTATGGAAGAAGAAGACATAATGCGCCGACCCCAAATAAATTGGGATAGGGGCAGGAGAATGATGGTTCTCTGTGTGGGGAAGTATGGATCTTCTAAACCAGGTAAACGTGGCATTTTCCTCGCTGCCAAGTTCAATTTTTAGGGTTCCGTACCCAAAGGGTCAAACGGGACCCTATTACTGAGACTTCTTTGTCCGTCCGTCCGTCTGTCCGTCCGTCCGTCTGTCACCAGGCTGTATCTCATGAACCGTAATAGTTAGTCAGTTGAAATTTCACAGATTATGTATTTCTGTTGCCGCTATAACAACAAATACTAAAAACAGAATAAAATTAATATTTATAATATAGGGGGCTCTCATACAAAAAAGTGTTTTTTTGCTCGTTTTTATAAATAATGGTACGGAACCCATCGTGCGCGAGTCCGACTCGCACTTGGCCGGTTTTTTTTTTTACTTGTATGCACATGTCATCTATAGCTGTATTACGACGTCTCGGGAGTTGGGGCTGTGGGCTTAGCACCGAAACTGTTAAAGAAGCGGTTTTGGGCCAATGGCCACGGCTGCAACTTCCGAGTTTGGTTTTGAGTTGAACCCAGGCAGTCACATTGCTTTTTATGATAAATTTCATCAACTCTGCTCTCAAAACGGTGAAGGAAAACATTGTGAGAAAACCGGCCCATCTTAGAACCAAAAATTTCGAAGACATTTGACATCCACCAACCCGCACTAGACACCGCATCCACCACGCAGGTGAATTATAATTATATAAAACCAATTCCCTACCAGAAAAAGGACGCCTGTCTCCCAGAAGTGGGAACATTTACGGCCAATTCTGCTTATGCCTCGTTTTCTATCCTTTCAGAGTACTAATACTTAATCTTCACAAGGAAGGGCTTATGCACATTGAAATATCTGAACTGCAGCAGCACTTGAAACTAGCTGGAGCTTCGGTCGACGAAGACTTCCTAATAGGACTTACTAAAGCCTTCCCTGGACCCAAAACCGATTCTAAGATCAGAGCACTCAACATTGAAAGTGAGTTAAGAATAAACTGTGTCATGTAATTTGTTCCTCGTTGGTCACAAGATATAAGTAGTAAGTAACAAGATATAGCAACCACGGAGTCTGGGTTGATGGCAATATGCTCGCCCCCCTATTTCATGGGATTTAAATTTTAATAACTGGCGAAATGTGGGTGCACTGGGTGTATTAGGTACACCATTGCTTAAGCCTTTGTGAATTACAGGCGTGAAGTTATGTTATTTTGTTTCATCATCATCATCATTTCAGCCCAAAAGACGTCCACTGCTGGACATAGGCCTCCAGCAAGTGTCGCTAAATTGACATTTTGGGGGGGGTTTTGCCATAATCGCCACGCTTGGCAGGCGGGTTGGCGATCGCAGTACGATTGTTACAAAAGGACAGAGAACGCTGCTGCCCATTCTCTGGCAAATGCCTTAGTCGCCTCTTACGACACCCTTACGAAGATATGGGATGGTGTTATTCTTTACGTCCGGCACCATACAGAGTATTTTGTTTATCTCTTCTAAACTCTTACCAGTCGTTGGCTCACCTACTTGAGTGGCCTAAGTATCAGCACCTACACATGACAGGAATTATAAACGCTATTGACGCCGCAATTAACGTCGCCATTTACTGGGCCCAAATTGGGATTTTATTTGTAAGGCCTACAGATAGTTGTTCCGGGTCTGGCTATTTGTGTATGTGAGTTTAAATGTTTGTAAACGCACCCACGATACAGGAGAAATTGCTAGTGTGGGGAAAGGTTTAAAATGCTGGAAAACGACGTTTTTTTGGATGAATAGTCACGGTTTACGGTAGGACTCAATGTTACGCACTCAAAATATTATGCCGATGGAAGCTATGAATAGAACACGGGTCAATATTTAAAGTAAAAATTTTACAAAAAAAAAAAAAAAAATTAAGAAAAAAAAATTAAAAAAAAGCTATGAATAAGTTGGAACTTTGACCACCAATATCTCCGTAATTAGAAGATTCTCAGATACGTTTCAGTAATAAAAAATAATCGCATTGACGGACGGGCAGAATAAGTCCCTTTTGTCTTCGTTAAGGGTCTTTTTACACCCGACTCCTCAATGAAACAGGTGCCTACACTCCATGATTTATTGGTACATGGCACCTCAAGGTATTTAGATTTAGATATTTAGGGTTAATAATCCATAAGCTTAGGCATGGTATTGTTTCTTTTTGTAAATAGATTTTACAAAAAAAAACAATACCATGCCTAAGCGTATTATTTTTAGTTTAATTTGTGTTTTTAGGCTTTATAACATGCTGTATCTTTATTTTAACAATTTAATTAAATTTATTTAAAAAATAAAGTAATCGTAAATAATAATGTTTAACAATTTATTTAAATAAAAACCACCGAAGACCAAAAAACATAAAAGATTGCCTTTAACGTAGGTATTGTATTATGTAGATCACTAAACACTTAATCGATTCTATACATCTCACTGGCTTTTCTTCTGTTGTCAACGATGATGTACAAGCTAGCTACTTATTCATTCTTTTTTTCTAACAGTGATGGTTGAATATATACACCGTCTATACCCCGAGAAGGTGCCGACTCCGACGCCACCGCCCACCCCACGCCCCATAGAGATAGAACCACCAATAATACAGATGAAAGACGAGACGGGCAAGAAGGCGAAAAAAGGAAAAAGATGATCTTCACCTAATGAGGAAGTACCTAAAACTCTTTGATTTTATTTTTTTGTCTTTTCCCTTCATTATAAATTTACAGAGAGTGAGCAGCGGTTGCCCAGTGGTGGCAGCCCATATTAACGAGCAGTAAGCCGTGGGTTCGAACCCAGGCAGGCGCATTACTTTGTGTATTGTGTGGATTACATTATGTATTTCATCACCGCTGCCCTCAAAAATGGTGAAATAAAACATCGTGAGGAAACCGGCATGTCCTAGAACTAAAAATTCGAAGACATGTGACATCTACCAACCAGCGCTGGGCCCGCGTGGTGGATTACAGCCCACTTCCTCTGACAGAGAGAAGACCTGTGTCCCAGCAGTGGAAACATTATAGGCTGAATATTCCATGCTATGTTTACTTATTTTCGTTTTTATTACCACACCATAACGCTTGAAAATCAAGTAATATTTTTTTTATTAATAATTATTATGATGATCATTGATATTATTTGTAAGACATTTTTCTTGATAAAACGTTTTAATGTAAGTTTGGGTTGTAATGTTATCTATTTTTTTAGACACTAAAAGCTCTAGGTTGTACCTATTCGCCATATTTCTACGTACGACAAAAAAAAATAACACTATGCAAATAGAGTTTTGTTTTGTGGTAGGTAAGAATATTTTTAGTCTTTATTATTTTATGCTTTATAACCTTTCCATTACGATCAAAAAGCTAGTTATGTTTTAATGATAGTTAATTGTGAAGGATATTTATTTTATTTTTAAGATTTTTTGTCATGAGAGTATGATTTTAATTTAAGTTTTCACTGAAATGTTATTATTACTTAGCTATTTTTAATTTCATTAAAATAAATATTTTTGTTAATTATCTTTAATGTTTTTTTTTTTTTCAAAAACATAAAAGCAAAGGTTATCATTTATATAAAAGGTAATTTATAAAGATAAAAAAAATATCACCAGAGACCACCCCGGATGCGAAATTAGTTGTCATTGCTTAAAGATATGGTATCCAAAACAATGGATTGGACTACTTTTCTGTGCTCTAGCAAATGACTCCCTCTAGGTAATAGTATAGGATCCCGATAAACAACGACCTTCACCGAGCTGGTTAATGGATGAAACTTATTTTATATTAAATTTAATATGTCAATAAATATATTGCATAATAAGCAATATATTGATTGACATATTAAATTCAAATTTCTATTAACCAAACCGGTGAAATATTTTTTGAATGTTTTTTGCCGTTTTGTTTAAAATGGGTTGTATAAAAAATTTCAGTAAGTAATTTTTTTTTACAAATGTATTTTTTTTTTCAAACATTGCACCGGTTTGGTTAATAGACAAATTCCATTCCAATCGAAAGTATAAAGACCATCGATTAAGCAAACGTTAGGTTGCCGTTTCTTTTCCCGTCACAACACTCGGGTAGGCAGGTATAAACAGGTAAATCGATACTAGTAACTTGCACGTTAGGTTGCCTTTTTTTATTCATTAACCGTCTGGTTAATGGTCTTTATACTTTCGATTGGTATGGAATTGGTTAATAAAGAAATTCCATACCAACCGATGTTTAAAAAAAATGATTTTTAATTATTTATTTATCATATCCTGGACAATTTTTTTTTGGCAACCCTTATGTAATATATTTATTGACATATTAAATTGAATATAAAATAAGTTTCATCCATTAATTAACCAGCTCGGTGAAGGTCGTTGTATACCGGGATCTTAGGCTATAATCGAGCACTCATAATTATATACAGTAGGTGGTTTCTACCAAACATCCTGTATATCAGTGCTCGTAATTATACAATGTGCGCCTAACTAGACAAATCAACATCCAAACACAGTTCAAGTAACCAACAACAGTTAATTATTCCGACACGACCCCACAACGTATCTGCACCTGCACTTATCAACCACGTACCTGCGTCGATAGCCAAAGCGTACAGTTTGGAAAACACGCCTCTACGCCACCGCCCTCTAGCGGAAATTGATTGCACATGACATGACGTAATAGGCTGTGGACAGCTCATGATGACGTCATTTCTACGCTTCGATGTCACGTGACCGCAGCAAAGGCACCCAAATTGCTTTGAGGTACTTCAATTAGTCTCCAATTGATAGCTAGTTTTGGATAATTAGTTAATTTTGTGTATGGCCGCGTGCTTTGTTATTGAGATTAGTGGTATGGTTTTAGGAACTATTTTATTTAGCCGTTTAAGCTCGTTTTGATCATTTTAATACTCATTTTCTCAAATCATTGATAGTTGAAAAAAATCTAACGTATACCTGCGCTTGAGGGAAAGTTAAGATCACTGACATATTTTTAATTGCTTATAGTTATTAGTTGAGTTAAAAATAATGCAAGTATTGAAATCACATTTCGCTATTGTTGATGAGCTTACTTTTTTCTATAGATTGAATTACAATCGCATGGCCAATGTTAAATCAGAAAGCCAGAATGAAATGTTTAAAAATTAAATTAAGATTGTCTTACTTTCACACGGTTAAGAGCGTTTATACCCTACGGCATTTCATACAAACTTTCAAGTCGTTATTTTCCGAAATGACTGAACAGATTTTAATGAAACTTCCTACGCATAAGCAGTATACATAGGTCTAAAAAGTTACTAAAAAACATTTTCGAAATGTCTTTTAAAAATGAAGATAATAGGAAATTTCTGTTTCTATAGATAATTAAAAATCGGTCTAATTTAGCTGTAACATTATTTTTCGGAAATGTGTGTAAAACACTCTTAAGAACAAAATCAACATTTGTCTTACATAACAGCAGGAACAAGTGAAAAGAAAAATACTGCGCACAAGAAGCCGTTAGTTTTAATTTGCGACGTAAGTGCATGCCGCCTTAAAAGATTAAAGACTAGACGCTGCGGCTCTAATTACTTTCAGTACAAGTGGGCTAGGAGATGCTTCTGAACTGGGACAGATTGTACTATGGTTTGTACAGTATATGGTGGTCTTGGGCTTGACAAACTTGAGGTAAGATAATTCAATCGTTTGGCCAATTATCATCGTACATCGTCACCATCCCTTGTAGATAAGCAACACAGCGACATCGTGAAGTAAGAGCCACAGCTTTAACTAATTCCAGTAAAAATGGGATGGTTTGTGTTTGTACTGGGTCAGTTTGGACAACAGGTGTTGGATTTGCTGTAGTGTCCGTCCACCTAGCGAATGCTCATAGCTCCAAGACGCTGCGATTAACGTGGACAAAGCAATTTAATAAATCGTACCATGGTGTCCTGCCTTTTCGCCGAAAATTGTTTGGCAGATTATCACTTAGCAACCAACGTTTCGCCGATGTTTCACTTTGACAACTAACGATTAGCAAATTTTGGTATGACGTTTCATTTGGTAGACTTATTGTTAAGCCTATTATTAAAATGCCACAAAACGTTTGGGACATTTATCATTTGTCAAACATACCGTTTTAATAACAACCTAAAAATCTCCAATGTAGCCCCACTGATTATATGTGTGTACAATAGGCAATGTTACTTTTGCTACCAAGAGAAATTGGATGCAAGAGCGAGCGAAGCGATCTCTGGACTTGGGGCACCCCGAATCGGACAGGTTAGGTTCGAAGGGGATGGCGGGGTCTAGTGAACAAGCGGAGCGAGCGAACTAAGACCCCGACATCCCCTTCGTGTTATGTTACTGTAAACCCTGCAGACAGAAATACTAGCTAAATCGACTACGCTTTTTAGGCGAATATAAAATGTTTTGAGGTTAGGTTACAATAGTAGTTTTTTTTTCAAGAACGGTGCATTACCTTTTCATGGGAGTGGTGCCAGGGGAGAAAGTCGGCATTTAAAAAAGAGTCATTATGAAAAGCAGACCAAACGTACAGTTGGTAACTGTGAGGTTGGGAAATAAAACAAAACTATATGATAAGTTGGCAAATGATTATTCGGTAAAATAAAATTCTGCGAAACGTTGGTTGGCAAGTGAAAATCTGGCAAACAATTTTCGGCGAAAAGATAATTATAATCTAATGGTGGATTTTTGTATTATCTTGTAAATTTTGGATTATCAACCAGTAGCACTAACCCAAATTACCCAACGAACCAGCACATAAAATCTACTTTTTCTTGCAAGCGTACGCAAACTGCCTTGCCCTTCACACAAAAACCTCTCCGAAACGTGTACTCCACACTTTTCGGAGAGGTTTTTGTGTTGTAGGTTATCTACTTCAAGGTAACAGTATGATTATAGCTAGTTCGCTACACGTCAATGAAGGTAGTTGAACAATCTGTCTCGTCTATAAGGCCTTTGATTGGCTAGCCGGATGCCGCGCTGTGGACACTGTCAATTAAGTCTGTGCACTTAATCAACATTATGCTTGGCTTGCAGACATTGTATCTACACTGTGGTCTTGTCTACACTTACTGGTTCGATGGGTGAAGTTTCTGGATAATGAACTAGTGCATAAATCAGTGCTATAATATTATAATTATTTATAACTAGCGGTTACCCGTGACTTCGTTCGCGTGGATATTTTGTTGTGAATGTGTGAGTAAAAAATTTGCTATCAGACTATCATTATCATCTGTCTAGCCTTTTCCCAAAATATGTTGGGGTCGGCTTCCCATCTAACCGGATGCAGCTGAGAACCAGTATTTTACATGAAGCGACTGCCTATCTGACCTCCACAACCTAAGGTAAGACTGGATGTCAGACTTTCGGCTTCGGACTACTCGTAACGACTGTCAAAGATCTACAAATGACAGCCGGGACCAAGGGCTTAACGTGCTTTCTGAGGCAGGGAGGAAACTCGGTATGTAATTATGATAATCCAGACTATATCTTCTTCTAATAATTTTTCGTTTTGGCGTGATTGTGATAACCTTTCACTTTTGAAATTGAAAGGGTGGAGCACGCTAGCCTAAAATAATCGTATTGTAGGTATTATGTTGATATCGCTGGTTTCATAAAACAAAGAAAGACAATTACATTATTATCCATTACTGTTCCTACTTTCTCGTACCCGTCGAAGTAAGTGTTGAATATATATAAAGTTATATAATAAAGCCATTTCACATACCTTACAACATTCGATGTAACTGCAATAACTTCATAGAAATACTATGTTGATACATCTTTACCAAAAAACTCTCGCTAACATCAAGATAAATACGCTGTAAGAGTATAAGCATTCAAATCGTAAAGGATTTTCTTTTAGTATTATAAAGCTATTTCTTTCCCCACATTTAACTAAAACGAGCTGCGAATGGAGCATAAAGTCCCGAGATATTTTTAACAGTAAACTCTGAAACTGTATTATTTTCATAAAAATGTGAGATTCACTTTAAAATTTAAATAACTGTTATAGAATTTTAACGAGTTAGTAGGACACAGACTTCTTTAAACTCGCTAGTGATTCTTCTAGGGGTAATTCTGCTGGAACAGCTCTTAATGCTCTGCTGTAAATTATTTTATCTCTGTTACTCTCGAAACGTCTTCTTTTATTTTATTTATTTTATTTTATTTTATTTTATGCTATTCGGGAAACTTACAGCTAATAAAAACAACGTTCATAAACAATACTGATTTGAAGGCCATTTACAAGTTTCCGCAGTTAAAAGTTAGTTTTCTTCTGATGCTTCTCTAAAGACTCGTCAACATCATCAACTCTGTACATTTCTTCTTCTCTTTTGTGAGGTCGAACAGTAGCCTTCTTATACCATTTTATTTCCAGATCTCCAAGTCTTTGACCCAAAAATTCGAAGACATCTAACAATCTGCACCGGTCTCGTGGTGGATAACGGTCCACTTCCTCTCACAGAGAGGAGGTCTGTGTCCTCAGTGGTGGGTCAGTGGGCATTATATTCTTAATGGGGTAAAACTGAACGTAATCTGCACCCCAGTCTGCTTCAATTAACGGCTGCTATCACTTTAACTGAGGCTTCGAGGAGAGCGGAAATTAGGATAAGTAAAGGAATATTTTACTATGTTGTAGCGATTGTTTCCTAAACCATACATTTATTTCTTGTTCCTTCGCAATGTGAGTACTTTTGAAAACTTTTTATTTAAAGTCATCATCATATTGTATTAAAACATTCTGATATAGGCAAAAACGGATAGAAAACACATGCCTGAATTGAAACTTTTTCATTATCACCGTGAACATTGTTCATTACCGCTCCCCTAGGGGCCGCATACTTATAGCTATTTATTGTACACAGGAAATTAAGCCCTTTGTCGTTCATTCGTCTGGCATTTAAGATTCATTTTTGCTTGCGTGCCACGGAAACTGCCACTTCCCGGTAACATTGCTTACCTGGCTAATGGACATAATTGAAATATAGACTCTATTGAAAGTAAATATGGGTGGTTTTCCTGTGTTTTGTGAGGTGTTTCATATTCTTTTCGTGATGGTGGAAGTCCAGTGCATCGCCGTAGAGATACGACCCGCTGTTGTGCACTTAAAGGTAGATATTTAGGGTTAGTACTCGATACGCTTAGGCATAGTTTATTTATTTTATAAAATCTATTATTTTTAGTTTAATTTGTATTTTTAGATTTTATAACACGCTGTATTTTTATTATAACAATTTAATTTATTGAAACAAAACTTTTGATCGTAAATAATATTTAACAATTAATTTAAATAAAATACACCGAAACCCCAAAAATAAAGAAAAGATCGCCTTTAACGTAGTTATTACATTTTGTAGATCACTAAAAACTTTTTCGATTCTAAACTACCTCACTACTTTTTTTCTTTTGTCAAAGATGATGTACAAGCTAGTATAGAAGTTCAGCTTTTCACTAAAATTTCCCTCAGTCTGTCAACCCTAAACGGCTCCTGCGCTGCACGAACGCAAGTGACTCAGCTCGTTTTTCAGTCCAGTGCACATTACTGCCCGCGACTGTACTACAAACAACATTAAACTTTTTATCTCCGACTGTTTCTGTCTGTCTACCAGTATAAACTCCACCTGCACGTAACATGACCGCCGTACAAACGGGCTGTGTCAACGGAAAAATCGACAAACTGACACTCATTGTCTATCTGTCATTATGTCAATTCTTCCGTAGACAAAACTCATTTCTATACTGGTCATGCTACGCGTGCAGGAAAGATTCGTTCATATCATTTATTTCTGTTTAATTTTGAATGTTATTCACAGTTTTTTTGGAAAAGTCTGGTAAAAAAGGAGAAAACCAATTTATTTCAAATACGAACATACGTCATCATACGTTTAAAACGGGTGCAATTTGTGGCTATGAAATAAGAGCTTCAAGGGCCGATCAAAGGATAAGTTACGCTTACCGAGGCAGTTTTTGGATGGGTTACCATCCTTATATATCTAGATCCATTCGTGCCATCCTCCGCCTGCCAACTTTATTTTATATGGCTTCAAGTCTTACTAGAATGCAGCTGTCCACGTTGTAATTACTGGGACTGGTCACTCCCAATTACATGGGACTATAACTCTCGGAAAGATAACTGGCAAATAGGTATGGGTGTACTATGAATACACCTCTGCCTCATACTTCGAGGATAATAGGCGTCATGTTTAGTTACCTAGTTAAAATATGCAAACTAAAACTAATACAATATTCCGCAAAGGTTTAGCACCCCCACCATATTAGTTCCACCCTTCACCGTCCTATTGATACCTCTCGTTAGTCCTTGACTAACTTATATAATATCATTCATAATAATTCGGGTCGGGATCGAATTTTATGTAATGGTGGTAGCTTGGTGTAAATTCTGAGCGCGGTCGCGGCGGCTATTGGAAGCACTCGTGTCACCTCGCACTACGGTAGAGTAGTGTGGATGAGACTGGTCGTCAAAAAACGATTTTAGACTGTATTTCAATGTGTAGTTGACCGTAATTGCTTTAAACTGTCACTTGCACGCTTAGTTCTTATTAGTTTTATGGTTTCGAGAGATAAAAATACTGGGTCTACTTGTTTACATGACAGTTTCTCTAGATGACATTTAAATGTACTGAGAATTACTGGAGATATTGAATGTTCAGTTTTAAGCGTTAGTGTTTAGAAGTTCATGGTTAGTGAGTTTCTGTAGTTTGAACAGAGTCATTGGATCGTACATACGTAAAATTACAGTTAGAAGAGTACCACGTGGAGCAGAAAATTCCAAATTATCCAATTTTGCCAGCATGAAGAACTACGTTTTTCTCCAAAAGTGATTGAGATGTCAGACTATTAACTTTCCCATTTCATCGAAACTGGAGCTATAGTAGAACTGGAGATACTAACGGTACTGTTTTTATCACTAACAGTAACTTATAGTAGGTTTCGTATGGCTGTCGGAAATTTATTTGAAAATTGCTAGCGGTGAAATTGAAAATCTTACCTTTAAAAGCACAATATCCTTTGAAATCTTCGTCCTCTTCTTCTGTTACATATTCGCATGTTGTCCTACCCCACATTCGGCTTGAAACTTCAAAGCGACCTTAAAATCAAACATAACATGTTGAAACGTCTTCAAATAAACATGTTTTCGTGTGTGCAGACTGTCAAACATTGTTTGACAAACATGTTCGCGGCGCACTTAGTATAATAAAGTAAATATTTTAATGGAAATGTGACTGCGCAATTTATGTTTCGTGAGTTCTTTTCATGCCGGAAACATTCTTAGTTTGATGTTTTTAAAGTATTTATGTTTATTTAACTGGGTGAATTTTTATACGAAATTGAGCCGTAAAAGATTCTTTAAATTAAAGTTTTCTCTAAAAATCTTTTATATCTGTTAGACTGTCGTCGATTCGTTTTATCCACCACTTGAAAATGCATATTTATAACAACTTGGAAAATCATGATCAATTCTTTATTGTATCTCGGCTAAATAGTTACTAGAATAAATCCTTTAAACGATGGTAAAAACCGCATAAAATTATTTAGATTAAAAGACTTCCGAAACATTTTATTTTATGTTTATGGACGGATATTAGAATATTATAAGTTTAAAATCTATCTTCATATCTAATAATATATCAAATTTCCTGGATTTGCTTCAAAAGCAGCTAAACCGAAGACTTACAATATAATTCGGTAACTACATCTGCGTTAATGAGGCCTAAAGCGATATCACGCAAACCAAGCATGTAAGTCAATTTTCCACCCCCTTAGCCGTAAATAGGGTCCATAATGGACGGTAAGTTGGCTTCCACGGTAATTATATGGTCCTGGACCTTAATTACCTAATAGGATTTGTGTTTAGGTCTGACGTATTGTATGTTTATATGTTTTGTACTGGTGATTTTGTTTGCGTTGTCGTTCTCGTGAAGTTCGGATATTATTGCACGGGAACCGTAAAGTGATAAAAATCCTATGTCTTAATCTTTCATTGCGTTGAAATCCAAGCAGACAGGTGCGAAGGCGTGACAAACAAACAAATTCAGTTTCACCTGACAATGTTTTTTAGTTAGGATTGTATATGTTACCGGCAAAACCCGATTTCCGGCTAAACTAGTTTGTCCTAGGCCAAACTAGGACTCATCATAACAGGATCGTATAGAGCACCTCATCTAAATGGGTTAGGTTAGGTTAGAACTGTGACCATAAACGCGCAAGCATAGCGAGCGTAGCGAGCGATGCCACATCCAAGTTGGGCGCATTGTAAATGTTTTGTTTGGGTCAGTGATAAACCAGCGGGAATTCCAGTTTGGCCTGAAATCGGGTTTGGCTGGTAACATATATTTTAGTACGGCACGGGTGGCACAGTGGCAGAGCGATTGCCTGCTGGGTTGCGTCGCGGGTTCGATCCCCGCATGGAACAAATATTTGTAAGGCCTACAGATAGTTGCTTCGGGTCTGGCTGTTTCTGTTTGTGAGTTCAAATGTTTGTAAACGCACTTAGTATGGGGTAACGTTTTCAAAAACTATCGGATACAGAAGACGTTTCCTATGTTCAACAGTTAATTCGGTTGATATAATGATAATATAAAAAACCCTTTTTATCAAAAGTTACCAGTGGTCCAACCAATGTGGAACTATGGGTCAAAGCCTGAAAACGCAAAAAAATAAATCTGCTGTTTCTTAAATTTATGTAGACTTAACTCAATAAAATTTATGAAAAAGCAGTATTTTTGCGGTATTTTAACAGTAATTTTTTTAACACTTTACCTTACTCGTGTTATAAATCATAATTAACAACTACAACATATACCTATGTTTTCTGTTAAAATACATTTTAACAAAGCCTCTAACAGTAATTAGAGAGAAAGTCAGTCATTAAACTTCTTGCTATAATTAAGGCACCTCGTACAATATCTTGTGTGGTCTAAATTGAGTCTGGAACACTTTAACAAGTTTTTTATAGAACTTGTTAACTAAATTCGTTAGTGTTTTTTTTATAATAGTGCTGATTACGTTTTTCGGTTGAGTTTGAACAGTTCCAATCTTTATTCTAATGTCAGTACTTTTGAAGATTTCCAAGCATTAGATATCGATATAGATTATGGCCCAAAATATTTACATTGTAGCAATAAATGTGTCGCAGTTGTCATGATTTATTCCGTAAGACACGGTCATCATGTAGGCAGAACATGGGTTCCGTGCTATGAAAACACACTACACGAGGTACACTGCTTTTGTCGAACTCACTTACTACTCACAAATTACTTGAAATTACAATCCAACACAATAACACTAGGCACCATGAATCGGGGAACAGTTTCGGGACGTCTTGACTCCGCCGTGGTCAGACACAGACTGTCTGCCTCACAGCGAGTTTGAAACATCACGACTCTGTAGAAGCGCGCTTAGGTGTGGGTAGACTGGTAAGTAGGTCACGTGCTACCTTTGGCGCGCTTGCCGATTCATTTTCTGTCCGTACTAATGACCGGATCCTACAAATGCTTTTAGAGTCTTGCTCACAGCGTTTGCAGTGAAAACGAACTAAGACGATTGGGATTTCTGACTTAACACTAAACTTTTTTGGATAAGTATTTCGATGCAGTACCATTGATTGAGTTGAGTCTGGTACTCGTACTCGTTTTAATGGTAGTACTATTTAACTCTGAGAGTCTAAGTAAGCTACCAGTCTTATCCACACTAAGTAAACGAAGACGGTACGTATATCCACAGTAACACCTCGGCCTCACCCGCCGGCGGCCACCAGACATTATTTATACCCCGCCAGCGCCCTAACGTGACATATTTTAAAGCGACCGTTTTAATAAGTCGCCTTTAACCTGCCAGTTTTGGTTCGTAGATTTAATAGAAGAGACTACGTGCCCAGTTGGCTACGCAATTGGATGGGATGGTGCTGGTGAAATCATGTTTCGGATTCTGATAGGTCTGCTTATCAGGCACGATTCTTGGATTTCCAGAATAAGTAATCGTTTTGGCTTAGTTTACTGTATCTTTCTATGCAAACCCAAACTGCTCGATATGCGCCCACAACCCAGGCGTTGATCTGCTGAACACCTAGATTGTTCAGAAACCGGATCTGGATATGTTATTGAGTAGCAGTAAAGCTATGTGTAACTATTGCATGAAGTTCCTTAGTTTTGCTGCACTCTTTGGTGCAAATTGAAAGTGCATAATAATTATTAGGCATTCTAAAAAGCGCGCTTATTTTTGGTTCTGTATGTCTCGCAACATTCGTTTTCAGAACGAAATGATCAACGATCTCCTGAGCGGCAATCTCACAGGGTCAAAGGTCGCTGTTACTTAATAACTTGAGTCGCATATTCCGCCAGTAAGCTATCTCCTCGTATTCGGCGGGGTCCTGTAAAGTACGGAGTTTTACAGCCGGGCCGCTGTGCCCCGTCTATTTCCTACGAATGTCACTTCCGAACCGGATATCCCCACGGAATATTCTGTACAGATAAAATAAATTTAGATTCCAGTTTTATTCTACATCCGTGGCTGGTCCCTGGCCGGCGCCTATATAACTTGCGAGGATTACCCTCGCCACCTCCTAAAATCTAAAGCTAGTGGCATCTGCAACTAATTGATGTGTTCTCCGAGGAATAAAAACTGCACGATTAGGACCCTGATAAAGGTACCCTTGTTTATCACCCGCAGTTACAAACTTCGTTTTTGCTACAAAATTGTTTATACCCAAAACGGTGCGTACAATTTTCGGCCACCCAATAAAATATACGGGAATGTTGAGAATTTTCATCTTACGAAACAGGTTGAATCACTTTTGTTTTCAACTTTTCCGAAGTTCGAGTTGATAATTTAGGGCGTGGGAGTGTTGGCCGCTCGCTAAATCTTGTACACACGCGACCTATAGCCGGCCCGATGATTTACAAGGCAATAAAGTTTTTAATTTCAAGTGGAAACATTCCATTATCGCAGTTTCGTTTTTAATAAGTGAAGGTTGGAGGTGGACGGCCAATTCCGCTGTGAAATTGAAAAAGTTAAACGACAACATCTAGTACAATTGGTTTTGGGTCGATAGTAGCGAGCTCATATCGAGTGCGGCAAGCTGAGTTATCTATCAGTTTATAGAGAACGTCGAACGATTATGGAAATTCAACAAAACTGGGATGAATGTAATAAGTTTCGGGTAAATTTAGATATTTGGGTAGATATTGATCCTGTTACTAAAATTTGAATGGTGTGTTTCAAACTTTCAGACGGTTTGTTTGGGATTCTGATTGTCTAATTAACCCTTTATTTAGACATCCCTAGCTATGGTAAGTAGCACGGTCATACAACCCGTAACTATCAAAATGGTAATAATAAGATGAGATCGTCTGCTGCGCTGCGCATCGCGGGTTCAATCCCCGCACGGAACAAATATTTGTATGGCCTACAGATAGTAGTTCCGGGTCTGGCTGGTTGTGTATGTGAGTTTAAATGTTTGTAAACGCACCCACGATACAGGAGAAATTCCTAGTGGAGGTACCGTTTAAAAAAAAATGCTAGAAGGCACCAGTCTGTGGATATTGGATAAAAACAAAAATTTTTAGAGAACTTTAGAGAAAAAATTTAGCATGAATTAGGATAGGATAACCTATCCTGAAGGTGTTCTTTACTTTTTACGTCTAGCATTCAATTCCACATTCATTCATTGATGAAAACGAAGAAATAACAAAGCACTACACTTCCCTACCGTACCCCATAAAGGTAGACCTCCATACTTTCCCTACCTACAGACCCAAAAACAAAGTTATCGGTAGCATCAGCTGATGATTTTCTCACGAAAGTTGTAAAACTTAAATGGCGGAAACGCTTTGCTTAATAGACGAGGGGCCGTAAACTTGTTATACTTACAAATCCAATAGAGTATTGCTGCTAAATTGTGTTAAAATAAATTTCAGATTTTATTTTGGACAATCCATTGAACTTTCTTTAAAAACGTGACGTGAGACTTCCCAGAAAAGGGACAATTGCTATTAATAGACAATGCATTGACTACTCCGTATTGACGTGATTCGTTAGCCACACGAATTAAAGGGGATTACAGGGGATTATTATGTTATGTTAAAATAATAAAGTGCAAAGATAATGCAAATAGAATGAGAAAATAATATACGAAAATGTAAACATAATGTATGAAACTATAGACTAGGAATTACAAGCATTAACTTGAAACGTTAAACTAGTTCAAACAGATTGATTCAGAATATCGTCACATCTCTGGATTACGTTGTATATAAGTGTGTCACTACTGAACAAACTTGCTTAAACTTGCTGCTATACATAAGGAAAATTAAACTTTAGGTGGTGAGAATAAGGTTGAGGATAGAGAGTTCATTCCAAGTGATTATTCGTTAATAATTCTGGAGTGGACCCCTAGGGTTAAGGGTAAGCTGGTTATGTTACCCTGAGGGAATCGGGAGTGACTGATTTCTATCGCAACGGCCCAAATCCTGATAGCTTTTGTTGCCTGCCGGATTATTTTTTTAGGTGGCCTGGTTTTAATCCAATATAGTTCTCCGAAACACTTTGAAATTGGAAAATTTGATTCTGCTCGATACGAAGAATATTATTATTTTATTTAAAATTCTCAGGAACTTTTGAGCTGTTTTATTTCGTACGCTTTTCTTCTGTATTTTCGAATCCATATTTTCCAGTCGAATGCGTTTTATGTTTTATTATAAGTACCCCTTCTGTCTAGTAAATTTTTACTATATTATTTCTATGAAATGGCTGGCTTTTTCTTTGCTTTCATTTTCTGTCTAGCTTTTTATAAGACTTTATTATTTTAGCCTTAAAAACGCTCAAATTACGTAACACACTTTTATCACAACAATAATCGAAGGATTTTTTAAAGATATTTCCAATGTGATGCTCTTCATATTTTTGAAAAATTCGTCTGCTCCACACGTTAATTACGCTCAGAATGTATTTTGTTGAATTGACAAAGTTAAAGGCTTTGCCATTGTTAGTCCAATGCTTACACTTAGTTAGAAACACCATTGACTAATAAAATCTCTGGCTGCGCGTTGATTTCCTGGTCCTGCTCAAATTACTATAAAGCCAAAGTAATTTGTTAACAACGTAACTCACACCTAATCAATTGGCTCCTTTACAAAGATCATCAAAAATTCTCTCAAAAATGAACTCTTTTTAAAATCAGATATAATTTTCGAACACCGGCAGAAATTCAATAAATCAACATCGAGAAAATCAAATAACATAACGAAGTTGTAGTGAAGATAACTGGAAACAAAGACTTGTTGGATGTTAAAGAACATCCACGGTGTCCCGGGGATTCTCTAGGGTTGTCCCTGTAGCAACAAGTTATGGATGATAAACGCTTTTGTTGGCACATCCCTAATTGATTGTTGTCTTTGGTGTTTTGCGTGTGGGGATTTATTGTGATGTGATCTTTTGTTTGTGTAATTTCTCACGTGTAAAGACTCTCTCGACCAAGCTAAGTTTGAACCTCGCGTCGATTATGTTACACTGACGCTTAGGTACGGTCTGCAAAAAAGGATTCGCAATGACTATAAAAAAGTAAACAAATGTTTGTTAGATACTTTGCATTTATTGTTTTTAACATTATAATATACAAAGGCATTAAAATATTTACAAAAAAATTGCGAGATGCAAAATTTAGCTTGTTCGAGTAATAATGAGTCGGGAACCGTTATTGAATTTTGCATTTGAAATGTTTTTTCTTGACAATGGGGAACGAAAAGTCTGAAATTCACTACACTTTTGAATAAAAGTGAAAAAAAATCTACATTAGAGGACCCAATTTTAAAAAGTACAAAATCTAGCTAGTCGCAATATTGTATCAGCGACAGTCAATGTCCAAAAGGTGTCAAAACGCAGGTAATGTGGTTTTTTTGGGAAATAGAACCTGAGATTAGTATGGCATTGTTTTGGTATTGTAGTGACCGCGTCCAACAGGTGTCATCATATGACGTGATCCGCCTTTCTTCGAGAACTTTCGAAAGAAAAGAGCAACGCGGCGGTTCGCGGCCGGCCGTCACTTTTCCAACGAGGTTTGACACGCGCACGCTCTTTGTAATTTTCATAGTTTCTTGTTTCAAGTTAAGTTCTTGTTTAAAATTGATTGTAAATACCATTTGTTAAGTTTTAAATAAATATCTCTTTTAGTTTACCGTCTGTTTACATACGCCTTCAGTATTAATATTTATCAACAGTGTTGTAAATTTAATCAACTATCCCTATTTCAAGAAAATTTTAAGAAAAATATACACACTTACTTTTTAAATCACATTTACTTGGACAAACTTGAGAAAACATTGACCAATGCCTGTTTTGTTGAACGAACGATACAGTAAACACGCTGTAAATTTTTATAAGAAAGAAAAGTTCAAGTTTTTTGTACTCATCGAATAATATCGGACAGTCTACGAAGTGTCCCTATATTATATTGTTTGAAAATAGAATGTTTATTTACGTTGATGTTTGGGGACGCCATATTGTATCGATGTAACAAACGAAAATAAGTCGATTATTTATAAAAGTTTTGATGTAGGCAAGTCTTTGTGTATGGGTGCTGCCATGAAAAAACTATTTAAAATGTTTCGAATGTATTTCAGAGTGTATGACTTTCAAAAGTTCTTAAAGAAAATATTTTTAAGTTATTTTGGAAGCTTTTCATTGTTATGTATTCTTTTATTTGATGTTAGTTTCATTTTTAGTTCCAACTTGGTTAATACATCAAAAACACAAAGGAAAAAAAAAGTTTAATAAGTGATGCGAAACTGGCTCCATTGCTCGTCTAGCTTGTTGTCTTATTATGAAGCAAATGCTGGAGTGGAGACCACGGACGGGACGGAGGAATGTGGGAAGACAACCGACTAGGTGGACAGACGATCTCATTAAAGTGGCCGGATGAAACTATCCGCCATGACACATAACTGCTAAAAGAGGGCAAGGGTTGAAGAAGAAGAAAAAGAATCTTCTTCATCTTCCCATCATTACTAATCATCATATAAACCCACTAAGCATATAAGCCCAATTCTTTATATTTTCCATGAGTCTCGTCTATCGGTTTCATCAATATTCTTTCTCTATCATCTTCAACACGTAACCAACCAATGCTGATTGTTGGTCTCTCCTATTGCACTTTACCTGATCTGAGACCTCATGAATCTAATCTTTGCCAGCTACTTTTACCAGGGCGTCGGTTAACCTTACCAATACTATCTTGCTGGACTTAAAAAGTGGTAAAATTTACAATTACCACCTGTATTGAATTACAGTAGGTACAGATTGCTCATCATCATTATTTTGCCATTATCTCAATTTGTTTGGGGTCGGCGTAGCATGTCTTCTTCTTCCATACTTCTCTATTACTTGTCATCTCATGAGACACTTCCTTTCTTGCCATATCATCCTTCACACAGTCCATCCATCGTTTCTTTGGTCTTCCTCTACTCTTATAACTATGCACATGCATACTCAAAACGTTCCGTATGACATTTTCCTCATTCCCCCGCATCACATGCCCATACCACGACAACAGATTACCACAAATCTTTTCCGTCACCGGCGTCACTTTCAGACTTCCTCTAATGTACTTTTTTCTTATTCTATCCATTCGCGTAATACCACACATCCCCCTTAGCATCCTTATCTCAGCCATATGCAAATGCCTTTCATTCATCCCTTTTGTGACCCAACATTCTGATCCATACTAGCTTCCTAGATAGAGAAACGGAAAAATTTTACAATTTTACGTCAGTTGAATTACAGAGGAATGGCAGTTTTCCTTTTGCTAATATGACACTCAGTTATAACCAAGTAAAGAAACTACTGGAACTGGGTCTGTATGATGTCGGACGTAAAGAATAGCACCATCCCATATCTTCTCGTGGGTGTCGTAAGAGGCGACTAAGGGACTTGCCAGAGAATGGGCAGCAGCGTTCTCTGTGCTTTTGTAACAACTGTACTGCGATCGCCAACACGCCTGCCAAGCGTGGCGATTATGGCAAAACCCCCTTATGTCAATGTGGCGTTGGGACAGGCCTATGTCCAACAGTGGACGTCTTTCGGCTGAAATGATGATGATGATGAAAGAAATTACTATGCGTCAAAAGATGCGCTGATTGGCAAAGTTATGTTTACGCCGCGCAAGTTTAGTTATATTTATTTTAATTAGTTTTCGTATAGCAGTAAATAAAGTTTTTTATTATTATTACTAAGGAAGCTGCATTATAAACATCCTATTCCCGGTATAGGTAAGAGTTGAGCACAGACAGTGTCCCGCCGGTACATCGCTAGTTTACGCGCAAGATGCTGCGGATTAGCCCGGCCCCACTAAATTGTGCGATCTAACCGAGTTACAGTTCTGCCGTATATTCTGTTTAAACTTCCGGCTAAATTAACTCGGCGTTTGCGTTGGTTGAGCTATGGGGTTTGTAATTATTTTGCTAGCGTCGCGGCGTGGAGTGTGTTTGTTTTTCTTGCATTATTAGTCTTTTGGTGTTACCCAGTTACTGGATTGTGGAGATCAGATATGCAGTCGCTTCAAATAAAATACTGGTATTCGGTTAGCAAACATATTAATTGGGACAATGTTATAAAATGAAAATCAAAAGTAATTTATTCACATTAGGCTGATAAGCAGCACTTTTTAAACGTAAAAATTACAAGACACAGTCCCCCAAAACGCCCGCCTTTCACCCTTCGTACAATACATGGATGATGATTGGTTTGCTATAGTCACTTGTCGGTATCTCTTTTGCACGCTGATTAACCATATAGCCTATTTTCTAGAGATAAATTTCATAATTTAGGTAAGGACCTGAGTAATAATAAGTTTAAAAAAATGTATTAATAAAAAAAAAAAAAACGTAATTCAAACATGCAAATGATTTCTGTACTAAACTAAGCCCTTAATAAGCAAGGAAACATAATAACAGTCACAAAACCAGTTCAACTTTAAACCCTATTCAAACATCTGTTACGCAAACGGAGAGGAATAAAAGCGAATACAGCTACACTTCATTAAGAGTTCCCACAGTTTGTTCGTTCGGGACTTAAAGAAAAAAAATAAAAATGTTTCATTTGTCTGTCTTCCCGGGACGATCGTAAAATCTGAGGGAAAAGAATTATGGCGGTTTAACGTTTTTTTTTTGGAAAATTTTCATCACCCAAGTATGTGCTTGGGTTGTATTAGTGCCTATTAGAATGACTGCTAATTTTGTGGGTAGTGGTATTTTTATACTATTTGATGTTGGGTATTCATACCCGGATGTTCATTGACGTCATGTTTTTCCCCCTTACCCGCTTGGTTCTCTTATTAAGATACTGGCAGTTTTATGCTTTGACCAGATGGACAAACACTAATTACTATCCTCTTGATCTATACTTATAGTACTTTAATATTATGAAGAGGTTTTGTATGTAAGTTGGTATGTAAGGGATAATCTTTGGAACTACTCATCCGATAATGGGAAGCTAGATTATTCCCTAGTGTTATAGGCAGTATTTCAATTGTTGTTGTTTTATTTACGACCATAAGACGAGCGACGCCGTGGGCAAAAGCACAGTCATCATCATCATCATCATTTCAGCCCAAAAGACGTCCATTGGTGGACATAAGCCTCCCCCAAGGGTCGCCACATTGACATTTTGGGGGGTTTTGCCATAATCGCCACGCTTGGCAGGCGGGTTGGCGATCGCAGTACGGTTGTTACAAAAACACAGAGAACGCTGCTGCCCAATCTCTGGCAAGTCTCTTAGTCGCCTATTACGACATCCACGGGAAGATATGGGAAGGTGCTATTCTATACGTCCGACACCATACAGCACTATTTATAGTACACCCATATTTCGTCAGTTATGTTTAAGTCCCATGTAATAGAGGGCGAGCCTATAGCTATCAACCAGGCACAATTATAGACTTCGTGGCTGCTACTGAGAAATTCCTGATGGAGACAACTGTACCGACCTACCAAAACCAAATAACTACAAAAAGTACTACAGCGCCATCTATGACACGACGGAAGAACTAACACCAATTTCCTACATCTGGCAAGCAAACTTTACATCGACTTAAGACTATATAGAGAAACCCGACAACAACTGTCGGGCAGTTGCCCACCTGTGGCCGATTGGAGCCTTTTTTATATTGTTTATGCTTTTTATATTTTTACTTTTTCACGTTTTGTCTATTTTCGATATTCTTTTTTGTTACTCACTTGTCATTATAATTTTGGACTGAAAGATTTCTTTTTCTTGTAAAACTAGAAAAATTATATCCTATTACTATTCAGCCAATCAGTAATATAAGTGGTCCTTCTACCGATCGAACTAGTGTCTAGTATAAAGACTAGTCCACAGGAATTTCTTCTTTCGTCTTCTTTTTCAGCATTTTTTTTTCAGTAAAAAAAATGGTAGTGACGAGGTCACAGACAAAACTGCCACAAAATGACTCGAATATACCTACCCAGTCGAGTAGTGAGGCCGTTCCAGAACCCCCTACACATACTACCACAGGGAATTCACAGGTACATTCTTCTGAGTTAGAGCCTAGCTCGAGCGCTCATTCTGTCTGCACTCACACTAGCCGAACCAGTCGCACTTCCGTGATGGTTGCTGCCAGAAAATCAGCTGCGGAAGCGCAACACATTCGTCGCGTGGCTCAGTTAGAAATTGCCCAAATGGAGGCAGACGTAGTAAGTAGGCAGACTGAATTAGAGCGCAAAGCTGCTGAAGCGGAATATCGGGCTGAGCTAGCCGCTATTGAGGCAGATTGTAGTAACCACGGTTCTCACAGTGGGTGGAGCCGCGCCAGTATCAAACAATGGTTAGATAGTACGGCCCTTCCTACTAAAATACCTTCGCATCAAGAGAGAGAGCCATCTATGAAAGGTTTTCAATCCAACAATGGATGTGAGGTAGGGGCTAATAATGCTACCGTTATCTTGTGTTCTCAGGATTTTCCACTACGTAACGATGTCGTCGTTTCGCAGAGTATCGCAGCACAGAGTCCTGCACTATTACCCCAGCACAGTTTTAGCGGGGGTAACAGGGCTGCTGCCACTGATATTCATCGAGAAGACAACTCAATTGGAGTTACGCAGTTAGTGGGGGCCCTAAAGGCACTTGCAAAGAGTAACGGCCCCAACAATAATAAAAGCTTTATAAAACTTCCTTGTTTTGAGGGTAAATCTCCACTTGATTGGCTTATGTTCAAGCGGGCCTTTCAGGATACGGTAGGTGCTTTCACAGATACGGAAAACCTTGCACGCCTGAACCAAGCCCTAAAAGGTGCGGCGCGTGAAGCTGTCAGCATGCTGTTAGTATTGGCACCTCACGCCAACGACGTTATGGAAGCCCTGGATCGTCGCTATGGTAGGCCTGAACAAATTGTCCTACAGGAGGTGAGCGCAATCAAGGCTTTGCCCAAGCTTGGGCCGGAGGTAAGAGATCTACATGTTTTCACCACCCGTGTGCACAATTGTGTCGAAGTTGCTAAGTTATTGCAGCACAGTGACTATTTACGTTCTCCTGAATTATTTGGAGCGCTGCTTAGCAAACTGTCTCCATTATTGCGCGCGCGATGGTTGGATTTCGCTGCTAATCACGACGACCTAAGCCTAGCTCGAGTGGAATTATTATCGCGTTTCTTAAACCGAGAGGTCGATTTGGTGATGAAATTCGGTGCCGTATTCGAGGTGACATCATCTACATCAACCCTTTCACAGAAACAGCGAGCACATGCCGTTTCAGAGTCTGGAGCGGGGGCTTCAGATTCACCTAAGAATTATAAATCAAAGCCTGCAAAAACATCCGAACAGGAAAATGTTTGTTTATTTTGCAAAGGTGAACATCAGTTGTCAAATTGCCCGACGTTCAAATCTTTGACAGTCGATGACAGATGGCGTTTCGTCAAAGACAGCAAAATCTGTTATCGTTGTCTTCAAAAAGTTCCACACAATTTTAGGTTTTGTAACAAAAATAAGGCTAGTTGCACAATAACTGATTGTAATCGTAGGCATCACACTATTTTGCATAATGAGAAGTTTGTAGCATTTGCTCATGTGAAGGAGGAGGACAAACTTGAACCTAGGACTAAAACTGATGCTGAACAAACTGACCAGGTTCTCGTAGCTGTCAACAACACTCAAATCGAACTTGCACCTCCACCACTATTAAAGGTAGCACCCGTCACAGTCTCCGGGCCGACTGGGAGCGTAGACACATACGCCCTTCTGGACGACGGGTCGACGGCTACTTTCATAGATGCTGACATCGCCTCCAAAATTGGTGCCGAGGGTCCCGAGGGCAGCCTACATTTGGATTGTGTGGGAGGGTTATCTAGGGATAGCAGTGTGCAGTTTGTAGACTTTCAGATAAAAGGCCGATCAGCCTCACAGAGTTTCTTAATCCAGCGGGCAAGGGCAATTAAAAACTTAGGGCTGCAAAGCCAATCGGCCACCCGCGATTCTTTACGTCGCTACCCATACCTGTCTGGAATAGTTGAGGAGATGTGCTACCCCGAAGCAAAGCCTACACTTTTGATAGGTATCGACAACTGGCACCTGATAACAGCATCCGAGGTCCGGAAAGGCACAAAGACCCAGCCTGTCGCCATCAAAACATTGTTAGGGTGGGTGTTGTTTGGATTTACAAGCAGCCGGACAACTTTAGTGGAGACTGCCTGCCACGTATCCTTACGTGAGCGTCCACAGCATGACCTGGAAGTCCTCATCAAGGAACAATATAGGTTAGACGCGATCGGTATCACGAAACATGAGCCTCGCAGTGCAGGCGATCAGCGCGCTCTCAGTATTCTAGAGGATACAGCCCAACGCCTACCGAATGGGCACTTCCAGGTCGGCTTATTGTGGAAGGCGAATAACCTTGCTGTTCCCGAGAGCTATCCATTGGCACTTTCTAGGTATAAAAGCCTTGAACTGAAAATGTCAAAGGATCTTAAATACGCCAAACATTACAAGGTTAATATTCAGGACATGCTAGCTAAGGGTTATGCTGAGGAGTGTGGAGAACAGTCGCCCACATCAGTTTGTTGGTACTTGCCGCATTTTGGTGTGGTAAATCCCAACAAACCGGCAAAAATTCGTATTGTTCACGACGCGGCTGCTAAAGTACAGGGTGTATCACTCAATTCTATGCTTCTGTCGGGTCCTGATTTTTTACAACCGCTACTAGGAATTTTGATGCGTTTTAGGGAGGGAAAAATTGCTTTGACCGCCGATATCAAGGAGATGTTCCCGCAGGTGAAAATACAAGAGTGCGACCGAGATGCTCAGCGATTTCTTTGGCGCGATGATCCTGCGGGACCAATAAAGACCTATCGTATGTCTTCTATGATTTTTGGGGCGTGCTCCAGCCCATCAACGGCTATCTACATTGTCAACCGAAACGCATCGGAATTCATAAGCGAGTTCCCACAAGCTGTGGAAGCTATTACATCCGATACATACATGGATGACTTCATCGGAAGTGTAGATATCCCCACAGAGGACGCGGCTCGTTTGGCAGTCGATATTGTACAGATTCATAAGCGTGGAGGATTCGAGATGCGCGGTTGGGTATCAAATGAGCCTGGCGCACTCAATCGATTGCCAAACGAGCTGTTGTCTGACGTTTCACTAACCAATCTTTCTAGTGTAGAGTTGGGTAGTTTACCACTCTCAGCTACCTCAACACGGACTTTAGGTTTGATCTGGATACCAGCTCAAGACATCATAGGTTTCAACCCGGGCCTCAAAGATACTTCAGGCAATTTCACAAAACGCGTAGTCTTAGCCCAGGTCATGCGAATCTACGATCCACTAGGTATCTTAGCACCCATTGTAGTGAGAGGTAGAATTATGTTTCAAAATTTATGGCGTAAGAATCTTGACTGGGACGAGAGGCTATCACAGGCTGACCAGGAAACTTGGCTCGAATGGTTCGAATGCCTTAAATCGATTTCGGAACTGAAAGTTCCAAGATGCTACAATTTATGCGGTTTTTCAGAACTGGAGCTACACGTTTTTTGTGATGCTAGCGAGCTGGCACACGCCGCCGTTGCCTACTGGAGATTCGTGCTTCCCAACGGTGACGTGAAACTTGCACTTATAGCTAGCAAGGCACGTGTGTCTCCTTTGAAGCCAGTTTCGATCCCACGCCTGGAGCTCCAAGGTGCCTTGATAGCCACTCGACTTGCCGCTAGGATTTGCGAGGCCCACCGCTTTAAGCCTAACCGACGAGTTTTCTGGAGTGATTCCATGACCGTGTTGGGGTGGCTGCGCAGCGATGCGAGAAACTATAAACCTTTTGTGGCTCATCGCGTGGGAGAGATTTTAGAATGCACTAGTGTAGTTGAATGGCATTGGGTTCCTACCGAACTTAACGTAGCTGACGATGCGACGCGGGGGAAAGCCAGTATTGAACCACGCTGGGTATCTGGCCCAAATTTCCTCCTAGCTTCCGCTTCTGAGTGGCCATTAGAGCCCAAAGTCGCAACGCCAGTAATTCTTGTAGAGGAAGAACTCAAGCCATCTCTTCGTCATTCAAAATCATTAAATCATTCATCACGTGTCGCAGAGTACATTAATGTTATCAATTCACATCAGTTACCTTTACCAGTTGTAGGTGACATCACTCATTTTAGTTCTTGGATTAGGCTGGTAAGGGCAACAGCCAGGACTCATCAATTCATTGCCTCTATTTTCAAACATCGGGGTCATAATTTTCAAAATTTTTGGGTTCGGGGAATTTGTGAGTCTGTAAACGCGCCGGAGCGCGATTTGCGGTCTGATGCTTCTTCTGCTCCAGCGCCATTAGTCTCAGAGGACATCATCCGCGCGGAGAGGCACATTTTGGGGAGGAGTCAGATTAGCGCCTTCGGAGAGGAAATTCTTTGTCTGACACGTGGACAGCCCGTTCCCAAGAAAAGTCGTTTAGCCATTTTATCCCCAAAACTCAGAGACGGACTTTTACATCTCGCAGGAAGAACTTCTGCTGTTTCTGATGAGCAGCCCATTATTCTAAGTGGCAAGGAGCCAGCTGTACGTCTTCTGATCAGCCATTATCACGTCAAGTTTGCCCACGCCAATACAGAAACTGTAATTAATGAACTGCGGCAGTCGTACTGGATTCTCGGATTGAGGAACGCCGTGCGGTCAGTGGTCCATAGATGTCAATTGTGCAAGCTGCTGAAAAGCACAACCTTACAACCACCCATGGGAAATTTGCCAGAGGCGAGACTCGCCCATCATCGACGTGCCTTCACCTATACAGGTGTGGACTATTTCGGCCCCATATTAATTTCTATTGGACGCAGGCGGGAGAAGCGATGGGTCGCCCTATTTACGTGCATGGTAACCAGAGCTATCCACCTAGAGATCGTAGTCAGCTTATCCGCAGACTCTGCCATTATGTGCTTGCGACGCTTCATCGCTCGTCGTGGTACGCCCAGCGAAATATTCTCCGACAACGGGACGTCGTTTGTGGGAGCAAATCGACAACTAAGAGCTCTTTACGATGCCGCCGTTCCACAGTTTGCAGCAAATGAAAAAATAAAATGGCGTTTTATTCCCCCATCGGCGCCCTTCATGGGAGGGGCCTGGGAAAGGCTGATTCGGTCAGTTAAGTCAGCGTTGAAGGTGACACTGAGAGAGCAGGCTCCAAGAGAAGAGGTTCTGGCAACTTTACTGACCGAAGCCGAGGCGGTGGTAAACTCACGCCCGCTGACGCACATCTCCCCCGATAGCAATTACCCGGAGGCGCTTACCCCCAACCATTTTTTGCTGGGAGACTCATCGGGCCGTCCGTTCCCAACTACAGACCTGACAGACGCCGCACTGATTGGTCGGAGCAGCTGGAGAAGGGCACTCCGGCTGAGTGATCATTTTTGGCGGCGTTGGGTCACCGAATATCTACCCAATTTGGCGCCCCGTCGCGTGCCGGGAGTAGATGTCGTCGTCAAGGTCGGGGACCCGGTTCTCATCGGCGACGGGAACTTGCCGAGGGGAACCTGGCCACGTGGCGTGATCGCTGCTTTACACCCGGGCCGTGATGGGGTGGTACGGGTGGTGGATGTTCGGACCCAAACGGGCATTTTAAGGCGGCCATTAAAGAAAGTTGTTCTTCTTTAAAAAAAGGGAGCATGTGGCCGATTGGAGCCTTTTTTATATTGTTTATGCTTTTTATATTTTTACTTTTTCACGTTTTGTCTATTTTCGATATTCTTTTTTGTTACTCACTTGTCATTATAATTTTGGACTGAAAGATTTCTTTTTCTTGTAAAACTAGAAAAATTATATCCTATTACTATTCAGCCAATCAGTAATACCACCAGACACAACACCTGTCAGGTCGGAGGATCCTTTTCTAAGGTCTACCAGAGGAATTTTACACCCTGTTCCTCCTCCTTCGGGGTATGCCCCTAAACACCTAATACCACCTTTGCCTGACCCCGGAATTAAACTCAATACCTCATCCACAGCAGTCGCACTTGTGACCACTAGATCAACGAGACATCCAGTTTTAAGTTATTGTATCAACATGGACCTCTTTGAAACTATTGCCATTATTTAAGACTCTCTCTCTAAATCTACATTACGCATCTGCCAAAGTTTTAATAGATTTACAAACAAAATTAAATAACAGAACAGAAAGTTATACTTCCCTGTACTTAGTTCGGTACATCATCATCTGCCTAGCCTTTTCTCAAACTATCTTGGGGTCGGCTTCCAGTCTAACCGGATGCAGCTGAGTACCAGTATTTTACATGAAGCGACTGCCTATCGATGCCTGGCTCTGAATGGTGTCGGACGTAAAGAATAGCACCATCCCATATCATCCCGTGGGTGTCGTAAGAGGCGACTTAGGGATTTTCCAGAGAATGGGCAGCAGCGTTCTCTGTGCTTTTGTAACAACCGTACTGCGATCGCCAACCCGCCTGCCAAGCGTGGCGATTATGGCAAAACCCCCCAAAATGTCATTGCGGCGACACTTGGGGAAGGCCTATGTCCAGCAGTGGACGTCTTTTGGGCTGAAATGATTATGATGATGATGACTGCCTATCTGACCTCCACAAACCAGCAACTGGGTAATACGATACCCCTTGGTAAGACTGGATGTCAGACTTTTGGCTTCTGACTACTCGATAAGTAATTATGGTTACCCATCCACGGACCAACCTCGGCAAGCACGGCTTAACCTTAAAGATCGACCCTTGCGGCTGTTATTATTTAGCCACGAGCTCCTCTGTTATGTACAGTTGGTCCCAAATTTGCGATGTTCCGATGATGTAAATACGAGTCGCGCTGCAAATTTCCAACTTACTATAGCCGCTACGGCCGTCCGCTTTAGTTATTTCGTTTCGGTGCACATGGCCGGCATTGATTCAGGGATGCTCCTGATAAAAAAGTAGAAGCAAAAAAAGAAAATGATCGTAGCGATAAAGACTTCAGAAAGCGGTTGTGTCATTTTTGTAACAATGCATCCTATGCATAGCAATTGCCACGCAATATGTTACCATATTGTTCAACGAACCCGAAGTGTTGGTCATAATGACAATGGATGCCTGTCGGTTTTCAAAAAAAAAACGAGTGTGTACATTTGAACGCGACGGTCGCATATTCGCACGACTGATCACTTTCTTTAGGACGCTGGGTCAGAAACCGATTATATCAAAATCAAACTATTTTTATTTCACATAGGCCTGCATGGGGACTTATAAAACGTCGACAAAAAGGTGCTCGGTTCGGGTTGGTCGTTTCCTATGGAGAAGAACCGGCGAGAAACTCCATGGTTACTCTTTTAAAATCATTTGGTTTTACTATATTTCAATGTTTTTTAGAAGTATTTTAAAAACTAAAAAAGTGATATAGGCGCGCTCCCTTGACGAAAGTTGCACCACCAATAGCATCCTTTGAAGTCGCGAACGGGGCGAGAGTTGTGAAATGGTTCCCTGAAAACGCAATGTTCATCAAAATCGGAGTAAAATACTTCTGTAAATACACCTGAACTGCTATCAGCCCTAGCCTATATGTTTGTATTCACAATAAACATGCCTTTAACCTGTAAACCATTTAGATAAGTGTTTTATGCCGACCGAGCTTCCATTTAGATATTGCAAACTTGTCTGAACCAACGAGCTGAGATCGGTACAGATGGAGACTTTGGAAGTAAATTAGCTCATTGATTAGTGTATTTGGGTTGGAAATGTATGATAATTTAAAATAACTGTTTTTGTTACTACATTAACAACATGGTTCGTTTTTTTCACCAAAATACCCGTACCAACGATTTTCTAAAAATCAAAAACAAAATTAATATTGTGAAGATTGAAGATCTTTAAAAACATAATAAAATTCGTCTTCTAAGAAAAATAATAGTAGCTAACACAAATTACACTTCTTCAAGTAATAACGATAACGATAACGAGTATCAAAATAATGAGAAGGAACAATGAAGTATCAAAAAAAGGGAAAAGCACCCAAAAGGCTAGCAGCATCGCCACATTGAATGGTTATTTTGGTTGTGCTACTACTGAAAGTTGTTTGTCCAATTTCTGAGCAATTTCAATTATTTTTCACGTATGACTTCATACGTTCTCATACGTTGTCGTTGTGTGTATAATGGTGTCGGACGTAAAGAATATGACCATCCCATATCTTCTCGTGGGTGTCGTAAGAGGCGACTAAGGGATTTGACATAGAATGGGCAGCAGCGTTCTATGTGCTTTTGTAACAACCGTACTGCGATCGCCAACCCGCCTGCCAAGCGTGGCGATTATGGCAAAACCCCCCAAAATTTCAATGTGGCAACACTTGGGGGAAGCCTATGTCCAGCAGTGGACGTCTTTTGGGCTGAAATGATGATGAATGATGACCTCATACGTGAAAAATATTCATCACATTTAAATCCATGTAACCCAAATTTTGTCAAATCTGTTACACGAAATATCGTCTCCATCAATATTACAAGGCCACAGTATCTGAATATTGCAATAATCTTAAGTAAACCCAGTTCTTTCGAAGTCAAAGTTTCCCTTTTCCCAACTCCGACAAATCCCTAATACCGGTAATAGCTGATGCGTGACTTTTTAGTTTCAACTTGCTTTAGAAATATTACTGATTGAAATGGTTTCTGGTTGTACGTGAATTGCGCAGTACTTTTTACTTTAATCTTTAATGGAATTCTTTAAGTAATGCTGTGTGGTTGGAATATATGGGCCCAAGATTTTGTAAGTGAAATTTTCTACTTGCAAATCATGAAGATTCTTAGAAAAACAACCACCTGTCGGGTCTAAAACTATCCTGTCTTTCAAGCTAGAACCAACCATACACATTGACAAAAATTGGTTGTCTGTAAAGTCGGTTTACAGACGATAGTTTAACGTGACAACATCATAACAAAATATTGATGAAATGATTGCATACTTTTATGAATAGCAAGCCGAACGCTCAAGCCGATCGTGCCTTTCACTCGCTCGTGCAGCGCTCTTGCTCCAATCGTAACGTTACAATGGGTCATCCTTTTTCGTGCGTGCAGCCGGCGTTCTTCGATTTGTTATACGTTGTCACGTCAAAAAATATTAAAATCGTTTAGGTGGTTTCGGAGATGTAGCAGTTAGCGTGTACGAACAAAGCGACACGTGATTATTATGTATTATTTAAATATTTTGACGGCGCGTTATCAAAATTGCCTCTGATTGGCGATACAAAAAAAAAGTACGTCCAGGACAACCTTACCAGCCTGAGGTTCTAGACACCGTGATATTGTATCAGCAAAAACGAAAACGATTATGAGCAAGAGAAAAGTGAATTGACTGCTACCAAAGAAGAAGCTAATTAAAAGTTCCTGCAGAATCATGAAAGTCTTTGGAAACGTATTAACTGTCTAGGCCTTTTAATTTTTTTTTGTTGCATTTTTGGGACTGTCTCGTTTGTCTAGTGGCCGAGCGCAATTGCTGAGCTTTAGGTCTTGTGTTCGATTCCTAGGTCGGACTAAGGTTATTGAAAGAAGAAAGAAAAGAAAGAAAGAAAAAATATTTATTTGTCGCAGGGACATGATGTGCATACAAAATAACAATGAAAACAATAAACATACAAAGCATAACAATGCAATTACACAAAGCATTACAAAGCATAAACATACATTTGTAAGTACTACAGTAAGACAAAAAAAAAAAATAAGTAAAAAAGTTGGAGGGTAGGTTGTAGGTTTTTCCATCGGTAATTTCTCAGTAGCAGCCACGGAGTCTGGATTTGTGACCGGTTGATGGCAATAGGCTCGCCCCCAAATATATGGGACTTAAAACAACTGGTAAAATCTGGGTGTACACCTCTGGGATTACCGGCATGATGTTATGTTATGTTTTTTTAACTTGCCACGGCATGATTTTCATCAAGCTCGTGTTCTCAGAAAAGAACACGGACATATCCATACCTTCTTCAACTATACAAGAAGTCCTCTCATCCAGAACTTCCCACGTAAATCACAAAGTACATCATATAGGTCAACAAGCACCCGCATCGCTGGATTCAGTACTCGACCAACGAATTCAATTTCCTAGTGTGTGGCTAAATTATATAATACGCAGCCAGTTTCCCCTCGGCGGACGAATCTGCGGCCATCATGGACCATCATGGGCCATCATCACGCAATTGTTACAACCTTCGTGCCATAGTTCGTACTAAGCGGTAGGGAATGGGTTGCCAATTTGTGTGATGCTTCCCTACTTTCAGGGAATTTTGTATTTAGAAAAAAAAGTTGGATTTTACGAGTATAACAGTGGACACTGCCCAACAGCCAGATTTACCTATTTCCATCGTTATGACTTCTTACATTTATAGCTGTTTGATGTTGATCCAATGTTTCATGATGCAGTCCAAATTAATCTTAAAATCTTTACTAGAACTTTCGATATTGATTTGTTTTATACGGCAAAAATAAGTTATGCTCAAGTGCTTATTATATTAGAGTCATCATCTCCCTAGCCTTTTCCAATCTTGTTGGGGCCGGCTTCTAGTCTAATAAATACTGCATTTATTTTACAAAACACCGATTTAATCGCTACAACATTATGCTTACAAAAAACCACAATTTTTAGCCAACTGCAAGACTTGTGTTGCAGATCTTCTGGAGCAAAAAAAGGGGCTTTCATAACAAAACATGACTTAAAAAAATAAAAAACTTGCCATCCGCAGCAATTGACCAACACCAACAAACAGAGATATAACACGAACTCCTTCCACTGGCAACCCCAGTTAGGGTCACTAGGAAGGAATGAGGAAGCCCCTTCAATTTGCGCGTCCATAAACATGCTTTACGAGTTGACCGTGATGGACATAAGAGCATTATTCGTGCGAACGGGCCGGTTACGGCTCCATATAATATATCGTGTCCATGTCGCTAATTGTTTCCGGTTTCAGTTCCCGTAGTTTGTGCGATTAATTTTGATTATTTTTGGGGTTGTTATGTTTTATTTTGTGTTATTTTACGGTTTATTAGGGTATCGTCCTGTTTGTTATGTGACAATGAGGGTTTATTGGTACAATATACATATATGGGTAATGCGTAAGGGTACTAAGGGTAACATTCTGTACTCAGAACACCATCTTGTAATTCCGGAATTTATATTTCGTCAGTTATGTTTAAGTCCCATGAGATTCTTTTCCAGATCATGAAAACCACTAAAAGTCGCCCAATTGTCTAAATCTGATGAGAAAAGACCGCGATCCTCGTAGTTAAATGTTCACTCATACTATATTTGTATGAGTGGACATGCAAATGATTAATTGGATTAAAAATTCCAGTAAGAACCCTTATTTCGTAAAGCCCTGCATAAGTAGGCAGGGTTCGAAGTGTACGTCGATAATCATATCGTCCTTTCGGCCCAACTCCCTAGCTTGGTGCTTAAGTCCTCGATTAAGTGTAGATCTCTACGGTACTGCACTCAGCGGCACAGAATTGGGCCCAAACATAAACAAACCGATAACAGGCGATTTTGGGATCAAGTATGAAAATTTCGAGTGGCAGTTTGTCAGGACATTTGTTTGTGTTAATTTAAGAGGATAAGCACAAATGGAAGGTCAATTTTAGGGTTCCGTACCCAAAGGGTCAAACGGGACCCTATTTCTGAGACTTCGCTGTCCGTCTATCCGTCCGTCCGTCTGTCACCAGGCTATCTCATGAACTGTGATAGTTAGCCAGTTGAAATTTCTACAGATTATGTATTTCTGTTGCCGCTATAACAACAAATACTAAAAACAGAATAAATAATAACATAATATTTTAGGGCCCATACAAAAAAGTGTTTTTTTTTTGCTCGTTTTATAAAGGGAACTATATTTCTTGTCACCAAAATTTATATTTGTCATCAAAGTTGTATCACCTAGTAAATAGATCTATCGCCACGAAATATTTTCGTTCTCAGATAAACAAAAAGTGTTCCCAGGTATGAATTATCAAGTAAATGTTGATACATGTGTAAAATAAGAGATGGATTACCAATAAAATTGTAGTGCATTAGATGAATATAAACTTCGTTCTTATAATAATAGTTTTATTACTTAAATAATAGCTTTGTGCTCGGAATGGTAGATCTGTCACCAAATAAATAGATCAGTTCCTTATTTCTATGAAGAAATGCTTTATACGAGACATTGGGCACACCGACTCGGACAGGTTAGGTTCGAAGAGGATGGCGGGGTCTAGTGAGCGAGCGGAGCGAGCGAACTAAGACCCCGACATCCCCTTCGTGTTAGGTTACTGTAAACCCTGCAGACAGAAATAGGAGCCCCGCGTAGCGGGGCTACGTCAACAACGCCTTGGTTTGGACCTGTGTGGTTTGGATTTATTGGTGATCTCTTTAAATTAGTTTGCTTAAATACTTATTAGGACACACCTATTATAATACATACAAAAACATTTATTTGGTACTAGACCTTATATCTCAGGATTTTAGGTGATTTATTGTGGAACTGATTTTGCATTGTTTGGTGACTACATTTTGGTGACAGATCTACTATTTTGAGGACAAACCCTATTATTTAAGAAACACAAAACTAATTAAATTGGTGATAGCTTAAATGATACCCTTTTATAAATAATGGTACAGAACCCTTCGTGCACGAGTCCGACTCGCGCTTGGCTGGTTTTTTTTATTACTGTGACACTAAACAACAACGTTAGTTCGTTACTGGAATGCACAACACACATGCGAGGATAAAATTCGATATTAAAATGGTTAAGGGGTTAATTTTTATTGTTTTATTAATCCGTAGTCCTTTATGCTTCCAGAAATTAAACCCAGTGCCCCTAACATTAGCTCAAGTTATTCAAGCTGTGTTGCGAATGCAGCAAGAAATTGCTGAAACTTTAAATGTACAACAACTCTCGTGTAAGTATCAACAAGGTGTGACCTGATTAGCTTCTACAAAAAGAGACTAAGAAGTGGCGGTATTAGGTGTACACCAGCGCGTGATGACCGATTTATCACTCTAGCAATTTTAAGAAATCGGTTACTTGTTGCGGTCAAAATACGGCAGCGGTTACAAACGGCAAGAAAGGTCAACGTTATTGAGCAGACAATAAGAAGAAGAATGGAGGAACCGAATATGCGTACTCGAAGATCAGCTTAAGGTGTAGAACTGCTCGGGCACCTTCGCGTAGCTCGACTTCGTTTCGCTCGCGGACACGCAAATTGGATTTACGATTAATGGAGTAAAGTTTTGTGGACTGGCGAATACAGAGTGGCTTTAAGAGCTCCAGATGCCCGTAAACATCTGTAGAAGGCATGGGGCGAGGTTTCTGCCAATCACTACCAGGCAAACCGATAGTTTATATGGTGAATCAGTTATGGTTTGTGGAGGGATCTTTTTAGACGCACGCACAGAATTGGCAGTCCTTACAGGTCGGTCAGGCAAACACAGTGCGATTCATTGAGGAGACCCTCCAAGAAAACGTTTTAATACTATTCGTGGGATTCATCGGTTACGAAATTTCATCTTAATGGAAGATAATGCCCGACCTCACGAAGCACATGGCGTGGATGATTGTCTGTCGGAGGTGAGAATTACAAAATTTAAAGGCGAATACTGATCCAGCGCAATGCCTATACGTGTGCACTAAATCAATTTTATTTTCGCAATGGCATAAAGAAATAAATGTCTTTTTATTTTCTCTCAGAACAAGGAATAACGCCAACCAATTGATACTCCAGATTAACTATGCAAGGAAGCTTACCAGCGAAAATTTCCGGGAACATTTTGATCCCGTTAAGTAGTTTCACGAACGCAGAAACTGATAACAAACTACATAAGATATTGGATATTAATAACACCGTACCACATGATTGACATAATCAAGAACACGTCCCTTAATCCATCCATATAAACCAGCAGCTTAATTGCGTAACACACTCACAATCTCATTCATTTTGACAATGCAGCAATTCAGCAATTCAGCAATGAACATTGTATAAAGGTTTTGAAGGCGACTGCAACTAAATAACAGTGGCAATGCTGCCCAATTGCTATGATAGATCGCGGCGATATGACTGGGGTCTTTGTAATCCTATGATAAAAACTTCTACAAACGGCAAGATTGCCGCCTGATTCCGTTTTCATAGGAACCACCGCGCTACCGCGGTTTTGCAGTCGTGATCGTATTTGGGTTTGTACTTTTATTTACTTAGTCGAGCAGATAACTGCTTTAACATTTGAAGCAATCAAATTCGGTGTAACTATTGGCAAATAAAGGGCATTGCGATAGTAAGTGATTTACGTAATTGTAGTCCACCAGCCTCATGGCGTTGGTAACACGTTTACTTATAATCACAATGCCTTTAATTTTCACAATGTACGCGTACAGTTATCAAGTAGGCGGCTTTTTCACCAATAGATTTTGTTGTACGGTCAAAATCACATTCCCCTTCGGATTGTGATTGTAACTGAGTTACGCAATAGAGGTCCACCCATCTTCCAAGTTCCAAATTGCTTGAAGCATCCAGCGAGGATTACCGTGCGTACATAGGTTGGTCGGAACAGGTAAACGATTCATCTGTAGGGAAATCCTTTGTAATCCTGATATGTGTTCACTGTGCAGTATGGTTCTATGGTTCTACTGGATGGGTTATATGTTTAGGTTATGTTACAAAGATGTATGGAGCGTTTTGAAGTTGAGAGAAAGAGTTTTCTAATTTGATACTAAGTTGTTTTATGCAGTTGTGATTGATTTTCGCTCTAGAGTGCAATATAATATTGATTAGGTACTCAAAGTCAAACTCATACTGCTCTCATTTGGTAAGTATAAATATTAAAGCCAGCATCTGACATGAACCCTGTAAGAGCAGAGCATTTTTTACAGTTTTTGATAAGTTACGAACACTAATATTACACGCATTTATATTTTAAGTGGTTTTTCCCAATATATTTATTGCAATTTTGTGTTGTTACAAAGTATTTTAAAAGAGAAATAGTTTCAGTTCTATTCATATTAGTAGGTACACGTACTTTGCTGTCGACTGTTAGTACTTGATTTCGGTGGATTTAAGGCATTACTGAGAGCAACGGGTGGCCCAGTGGTGGCAGCCCCGACTTGCTAGCAGTAAGCCGTGGGTTCGAACCCGGGCAACCGCATTACTTTGTGTAATTTATTTCATCACCGCTGCCCTCAAAAACGGTGAAGGTAATATCGTGAAGAAACAGAAATGTCCTACCTATTGCAGCATTATCACGCTGTTTTCGGCTGAATAAAAACTATTCTGTTCGTATAAGTCGACCTCATTTCTAATCAATTTACTTTTTCTTACTTCGGTTCAAATTTAAAAATATGACGATTCCATGGATGTGACAGAGGAAAATTTTTCTCAGATGGACGACAAATCTTTGGAAATAACAGACATATTATTCCGTTTCGTAATTTAATTGATAAAGTAAAAAAGGACCTAAGAAAGATAAATTTTGTAGTGCTGTACTGTATAGTCGGTTATCAGTGATTTCACCAAGAACCGATTCGCTCAGAATCGGTTCTAGGACTTTTATCCTAGCTAAGATCTAGTGACCCATATACTTTCGGCGCCGCGACTCAAGGCCGACCAGGGGTCGGGAGACGCGTACTGGCGGTTGGCTCCTAGGCTTGCCGCCTGAGACCCGGAGCAACAGCGAAGATCCGATTTCGAGCGAGGATCCGGACCTTCAGGGAACAAATTTTGTTTTAATCCTTTTTTTTAAATCTTTAGCAATAGTATAGTTTCTCTTTTTTTTTTGTTGTACAATCATTTAATTTATTTAAACCCTATTCGTGTCAAAAGGTCGCGCAATGTATTTTTTCCGGTGTAATATTTAAACTCGTATACATTTTGATCGCGCCTAGGGCTGAATAGGCGTTGCAACCCCTTTCTCACCTTGTTTTAATTTTCAAAATTACAGATTTTATACAATTCTGAACAACCCATTTCGCTGCTTTACATAAAATTATATTACATGTCGTCCATTATTTAATTCCTTTTTTTGATCCTTTTAAATTTTTTTTATAAAAAAATGTATTAGTTTTTTTTTATAACAGCAAAATTATACGTTTTAACATGTAGCAGTGACGACTTTTATTTTTATTTTCGCTACAAAAATGGCGCCCGAACAACTAAAGTAAGTGTTTTTTACCTAATAACTTTGAAATTTGAATGATTCTACATAAAATTTTTTTTGCCTTATTGAGGATGGTCACTCCCTCCGGGAGCTAATGATTCTTAAGCTTATTTGTTTCAGGACACGGATATTCTTTCATTCTAGAAAGGTATTCTGGGATTTTTACCACCAGTTCAGATCTGTGAAGCTGTCATTTTTCCTTGACATATATATATATTTTTTCATTAAATGTAATTTATTTTAAAGGAAAAATAATTTTGTGAACTATATAACACATAACTGTCTTTTATTTTACCCACTTATCGCAGCAAATATAACGATAGGTCTCCTGATTTTTATTCCATATCCTTAGCTAGCGGTAGTTAGAACCCGTAGAGTATATATGGTGACGTATGAATTTATAGGCGTCGGTTTTCAAGGTAAGCTTAGTATGAACGGTTATGTAGCCTGTATCTTTGTTTAATAGCTTGGCGTTTACTGACTGCTGGTTGCTGGATTATTTTTATCCGTCTGTTCATGCCGTGCCTATTTTTTCGCTAGGATTCAATCGCCTTTTGTCTGTTCTTTCATACGTTATTAGGTCTATTCTAGTTACATCATGTCAGAAGAGGGGTTCCCTATTGTTGAGACTCCACGTCGTGCTAGTCCCATTATTTCGCGACCACCACCTCCTCCTATTCCGCCAAGACCTTCTCACGCTTCTTCACAGAGTATCATTCCTTCCCCAATAAGATCTGAGGAATGCCTACAATTTACCAGGCAGTTCTCTCTTACTAAGTGGAAGATTGTTTTCGATGGTAAGACCTGCGTACGGGAATTTTTCACGAGTTTAGAGGAGTGCAGGGAGGCCGACAATTTGTCCGATGGTTATTTAGTTAAGCGATTTCATGAAGTCTTGTCAGGTGTCGCACTTCAATATTTTAGGTCGATCCGTCGCCCTGGACTTTCCTTCTATGAGATCAAAGATGCCTTTTTTCAGACATTCGGTACGACCGATTTTGAATTTAAGATAAGCCAGGAGGTCCGTAACCTCAAGCAGAAACCGGAACAGCTAATAAGAGAATTTATTATCGAAGTTTCTTACTTAAACGCTAAACTGAGCAAGCCTATTGAAGAATCGGAGTTGTTGCAGATTATCACTCACAACATGTTGCCAAAGTATACTCCTTGCTTGTCTATTCAAAAATTCCATGATGTCAATAATTTAATCGAGGCCGTTACTCATTTCGAGTCCTTTTTAAAACCTTCAAAGGCGGTAGCCAGTCTCGACTGTGTTGCCGACCAGTCGACTTCTCAAGTATTTAACCCACCAAAACCTAGGCCGAACAAAACTTCCCATCAGCCAACATCTAGTAACTCTCAGATTTGTCCTGGTTGTAGTCAGTCTCAGCTTTGTTTAAAATGTAACAAAGTTGGTCATTCTTACCGTTCTTGCCCAGAGATCACAGGCATGATTTGTTTTAAGTGTCGCACTCCTGGATTTATTACTAGGGAATGTCCGAAATGTAATCCAAAAAATGCATAAACCACTGGCGATACGCTTCTTTCCGTACAGTATCCCCAGTGTTTACTTCAGATTCATTTGATAACCGACCGTTTATAGAAGTATTATTATGTGGTAGAGTTGTTAAAGCATTGCTCGACTCTGGTGCTCAGATGTCGCTTGTTAGCGATAATTTTATTCAGCAACTTGGTGTTTCTTTGACATCAAAAGACGCTTGTCCCCGTGTTATATCGGCTAATAATTCGCCGATTGATATTCTTGGTTCTGTGTACCTTCCAGTTAAATTTAATGGTACAACTTTTATTCATGAGTTTTTAGTTGCAAGTTCGATGTCATCTTCTGTTATTTTAGGTATCGAATTTTGGAATAAATTCGGTTTGACGTCTATTTTTAGTCAGGCTTTTAATAAAAATATTGATGGTAATATGTTTATCCCTTCTGTTCAGCACTCTTCCCCTCAAGTTTCCTCTGTCAGCGAGGTCCGTTATATTCATCCTCGTAACATCCTATCGCCGGATCAAGAGGCTTGTCTTCAACAAGTTATTAAAGAGTACGAAGTTATCTCTTCGGAAAAAGTTGGTCTTGGTAAAACATCTTGGTTGTCCCATAAAATTAATACTACGGGTTACCCTATCCGTCAAAGATATTATCCCTTATCCCCTGTCAAGTTGAAGATTCTCAATGAAGAGATTGACAAAATGTTAGGTATGGGTGTTATTCGTCCATCTCGTTCTTCATGGGCTAGTCCAGTGGTAATGGTGACAAAAAAAGATGGTTCTGTTCGGTTTTGTGTCGACAGTAGAAAACTGAATAGTGTGACAGTTAGAGATTCATATCCTCTTCCCCGTATTCACGATATCCTCGACAACCTTCGTGGTGCTAGATATATTAGCTCATTGGATTTTAGAAGTGCTTTCTGGCAAATTCCACTCGCTGATAGAGAAAGTTGTGAGAAAACAGCGTTTATTGTTCCACAACGTGGTCTCTTTGAGTTTGTTAGGATGCCTTTTGGTCTAACGAACGCTGCTTCAGAGACGCATGCCTGTTTCTAGTCCTTTATCTTCTGAACCATGGCGTGTGGTGTTACCAGCTGAAAAGGTTCCAGACGCTATTTGGGAAATTCACAATAGATTTCCTTCGATACATCCCGGTGTTACTAAAACGTATCTAAAGCTTAGGGAGTTGTTCTACTGGCCAAATATGTTCCGTGACGTTACTTCGACGTTAAGTCAATGTGAGGTTTGTAAAGCCTATAAAATTTCGAACACACAACCTCGCGGTCAGATGTGTTACCCTAAAGAGGTTTCCTTGCCCTTACAGATGATTTCTATCGATATAATTGGTCCGTTGCCCTGCGCTTATTATGGTTATAAATATATCCTTTCTATGGTAGATGTTTTTTCCAAATATGTTTGGTTAGTTCCTCTGAAAAGGATTGACGCTCTTTCTGTTATAAAAGCGTTAGAGTCTGAAATTTTCTTTAATTTTGGGGTTCCGCGTACTATTCTTTGTGACAACGCTACAGTTTTTCGTAGTAATCAATTCCTTAATTTTCTCAGATCTTTCCATATTCAATCACCTACTTTTACGCCATATTATACACCCCAAGCAAATACGGTTGAGCGATACAACCAAAGCGTTATAACATGTTTAGGTATTTTGGTTGGTGAAAACCAAAGAAGTTGGGCTAAAATGTTACCTAAAGTGAAGCTTTACCTCAATTCTTGTGTTAATCTAGCTACTGGTTTTACGCCTAACTTTCTTATGCTTGGTAGAGAGGTCCTTATGGATAGCAGTCATGTAAATAGTCAGACTCGAAGCTCTAATTTGGCAGACAGTCGGGCTCGTCATGCTTCAAACCTATCCTCTCTCAGCGAAGTTTATGCAAAGGTTGCTGATAATCTTTCTTTAGCTTTTCTCCGTAACTCTCGTGCATATAATTCTAATCGATCAGCTGTCACTCTAAATGTTGGTGATACTGTATGGAGAAGGAATTTTTCCAAGTCTTCTGGAGGTGATTTTTTCTCTGGGAAGCTTGCTCCACGTTTTATTAAGTGCCGTGTAATAAGAGTCATTTCAAGGACCACCTATTTGCTACAGGATTGTGATTCAGTCCACTCCGGACAATATCATATCAAAGATATCTTAAAATAAATTGGATTAAATTCTCTTTGTTCCATTTTGACATTGACATTTGCTTTCTAATCCTTTTTCCTCTTTGGAATATTTCTTTGCATAGTTTTTCGATTAGATTAAAAACTTCATAGATTATCTGTTAATAGTGACATCTGTTTATTTCTGTGTTATGTCAACTTGTGTTCTAAGGTTATTTTGTTTCTTTTAGTTTAACACAGATGGCGTGACATTCAACATTTAATTTTAAATTTGAATTTAAACTTGAGTTTTATGACTTGAGTTCTCTGATTTAAGTTCTGTCTTGAGTTCTTCTTTGACTTAATTAATTTAGGTTTTCTTTCTTAAACTTAGTTTTTTTTTTTTTGTTCAACTTGTCTTAGTTTCTATAACTAGAGGTTGGACTTTACGTGTTCACGTTATTTATTTTTGGGGATTCCCAAGTTTTTTCTTATAGTTGATAGGTAATAGTTAAGTCTTATGTTAAGTTAGGTTAATTTTACTTAGATCTAAAGTTTACTAATTGTAAGGATGTGGCAGGTTAGAGTTTGGCTCTAACTGAACAATATATATTTAGATTTAGGAGTTCGTTATTTTCTTTCATATTCTCCATAGATGTAATTGAGATATCGCGAGTTCGCGCGGATAACGTTTAGATATGGTGGCCTCCGTGTTTATTCAGTATTTGTTGCACTTCGATATCGTTTGATTCAGATATGATGCCTGTTTTTTTTTGTTTTTGCCTGATCCAGTTTTTTTCTTCTTTCTCACTCGTACTTACGTCCTTTTTTTCTTAGAAAGAGGGTATTGCAGCATTATCACGCTGTTTTCGGCTGAATAAAAACTATTCTGTTCGTATAAGTCGACCTCATTTCTAATCAATTTACTTTTTCTTACTTCGGTTCAAATTTAAAAATATGACGATTCCATGGATGTGACAGAGGAAAATTTTTCTCAGATGGACGACAAATCTTTGGAAATAACAGACATATTATTCCGTTTCGTAATTTAATTGATAAAGTAAAAAAGGACCTAAGAAAGATAAATTTTGTAGTGCTGTACTGTATAGTCGGTTATCAGTGATTTCACCAAGAACCGATTCGCTCAGAATCGGTTCTAGGACTTTTATCCTAGCTAAGATCTAGTGACCCATATACTTTCGGCGCCGCGACTCAAGGCCGACCAGGGGTCGGGAGACGCGTACTGGCGGTTGGCTCCTAGGCTTGCCGCCTGAGACCCGGAGCAACAGCGAAGATCCGATTTCGAGCGAGGATCCGGACCTTCAGGGAACAAATTTTGTTTTAATCCTTTTTTTTAAATCTTTAGCAATAGTATAGTTTCTCTTTTTTTTTTGTTGTACAATCATTTAATTTATTTAAACCCTATTCGTGTCAAAAGGTCGCGCAATGTATTTTTTCCGGTGTAATATTTAAACTCGTATACATTTTGATCGCGCCTAGGGCTGAATAGGCGTTGCAACCCCTTTCTCACCTTGTTTTAATTTTCAAAATTACAGATTTTATACAATTCTGAACAACCCATTTCGCTGCTTTACATAAAATTATATTACATGTCGTCCATTATTTAATTCCTTTTTTTGATCCTTTTAAATTTTTTTTATAAAAAAATGTATTAGTTTTTTTTTATAACAGCAAAATTATACGTTTTAACATGTAGCAGTGACGACTTTTATTTTTATTTTCGCTACACTATGTAGAACTAAAAATTCGAAGACCCGCGGGCCCGCGTGGTGAATTACAGCCCACTCCCTCTCATACAGAGGAGGCCTGTATCCCATTAGTGGGACCACCGGTGCTACGATTACGCCCTAAATAAGGCCATGAATATATTCCGGTCCAACGATTAGGCCCCGTTTATAGGCTGATGATGATGAAGGCATTACTATGTTATGTTAATTCGAGCCTGTTTCATTGGGTCAGCCTATAGTTCATTTAAACTATCTTTGAAATATTTTTATTTAATATAGAAACGTCTTTCTGTGGCGGAGCTTTGGTCGCCAGTCACTTGTAATCTGTATAATGGGACGTTAATCCTTTTCACCGAGGACCAAAAAGGCAATCTAATGTCATCACGTCAATACAACAGTCCCAGAAATAGCCCCAAAAGCCGATTCTGCTGACTAATATCCAATACGTCCAATATATGTGCTAGGTTAATAAGTCAGTGAGCTCACGTCGGGGCAATTTGCGGAGGTAGGGAGTCTCACAAAAGTTGCTCGGTAACGAACCGGTCCCAATAAAATTGCTCGCGTTTAAACGTTTCTACGTGTTTCTTGTCTACGGGCAATGAACGCCCAAATAGTTTTTGTTAAACATTAATTTAATTAAACAGGTGTCTGGGCTGTTTAGTCCTGTAGTTAGTTAGTGCGGAATATCAACAAAAACACTTTATTAAAATAAAGACTTAAATTAAAAATTATTACAATAACAAACAGTACTGCAGGATTAACAAATTTTGCAAGATATTAACAAGACTAACTAATATGTTTTACCCTAAGAGGCATCGATCAATGGCCCATTTATTTGCTAATCGTTAGGTTGATTAATACAAAAAATGTTTCAATACTCATCATGATGGACAGCCTTATTCCACTTTCTTCTCCTTATAGGTAGTCGTCCTCCCTGCTGTGCCTGGTCTGTGTGAGTCTCATACAGGGTTTCCCCGCGATTTGCTGTATGTCGTACACTCAAGTCTGTGATCAACACACAACTCAAGCGTGCTCTGCCCTAGGCCGCTTCATCGCTTTGTATCAGGCGAGTTGCAGCCAAACGCAAGCCTATTAAGTATTTAGTGTAAAAATAAAAAACTAATTAAATTGTTTCAAAGTACAATGCGGTCACACAAACAAGCTCGAAAAGTGATTTAAATTTATAACTGGCTGAAAATGTGGATGAATAGTAGAGGAAAAGCAAAGAAACGATACGCTGGAGAGACTGTGTGAATTGATGATATGGCTAGTAAGGAGGTGACTGGTGAGATGACATGCTGCGCCGACCCCATATAAATTGGGATAAGGGCAGAAGAATGATGAGTCCCGTCAGAACAAACATAGCTAAGAACCACTCAAGTGGCTGTTTAGTGGAAGAATTACGAACACACGCCCACCGGAGTTTATTATACAAGTTGATTTGCATCCTCGTCATATTCAAGGAGGTAACTATGCTAATGATTCTTGTCCCGAATCAATAATAAAATGGGTAGGTATTTTTCTTTTTTCTTATTTCCGGAAATTGGTAAGTGTTCACCCGTGTTTTAAACGCGGGCCATATGATTCTCGCCCTATAACCGCGCTTCCACACATACAAACAATCTCAAACATTTATTCGATAATTTCTTATTTCCTTAACCACGTTAAGGAAGTTATTCTGAAATACTGACAAACATAAACAACCAAAAAAATCAACGTTTATTAATAATTAACTAGGTACCGTAATTTTAATTGATTATTTATGTCTTGAGTGACAACCTCCTGATTTTGACGAGGATGCAAAACAACACCTTGTATTAATTCAATGATGTTTAGACAAGCGGTAACCTATTAAAACCCAATGACATGTTAATGAAACATTTCTTTATTTACAACGGTTATCAAACCGGTTCCCGACACGTGTAGGGATCCGTAGCAACGTTATCACTCCTGTATAATTACGCGCAAGGGTGTTGTTGTGTTAAATTTTTACGACCCACTGCGGATTACTTTCGGTCCACGTTTGTTGCCGGTTATGTACATTACGGTTAGAGGAAATTACGGTTTTAGGGAATCTTTATGAAATTAGAATCAGATTTGCTTAAGCAAATTAGTTTAATGCAATTCAGTTTGCAGATTTGCTATTTTAATTTTTGTCTTATGAGCACAGCTTAATAGGTGCTAAGCGAATAGATCGCGTTAAAAACACCACCCTGCGGTCCATAACTCAAGTAGCTGATGTTGGAGAAAAAACTGCCAGGCTGAAGTGGGAGTGGGCATGCCACGTAGCACGGATGCACCCGGGGAGATTGGCAAAGACGCTAACACACTGGACGCCTGAGGAAGGACAGCGTCGTAGAGGTCGACCACGGTGAGGGTGGCGTGACAATCTGATCCTGTTTGCGGAGCTAACATGGCCAGAGATCGCACAGGTTAGAGTTGAGAGGTATGGAAGGAGAAAAGGGAGGCCCTTGCTCAGCAGTGGGACACGAAGTAGGCTAAGACAAAAAAGAATAAAAAAATTGCAAGTTACCGATAAGCTTAAATAGAATATCACCCGATATCTTCGAACTAGCAGTCCCGCGCAACTTCGTCTGCGTCACATTTTCCGTTTTCGCATCATTTTACATTGCTGCTCCGCTCCTATTGGGCATAGCGTGATGATGTATAACCTATAGCCTTCCTTGATAAATGGGCTATCTAACACTGATTTTTTTTCAAATACGGACCAGTGGTTCCTGAGATTAACGCGTTCAAGCAAACAAACAAACTCTTCAGCTTTATTATTAGTAAATAATAATATAGATCAGACTGTGAGTTTCAGAACTTTTAATACAATACATTTAGACTGCTTCGCTCGTCTTGTGGTCACAAGCACAAGGTTCAGCATGAAATTCTGAGTTCGGTTCCCAAGTCGAGCAAAGTGTTATTAGGTTTTTCCATTAGGAATTTCTTAGTTGCACTCACGGAGATATGTGCCCGGTTGATGGCAATTGGCTCGTCCCTTATTACATATGACTTAAAAATACATTACTGGCAAAATGTGGGTGTACTATTAGGTATACACCTCTGCGTATACCTTCGCAGGCCAGCAGAGGTGGCAAGTTCTTAACTTCAAAATCTCAATACAGAAATCGAATCAGCTGTATGTTTTCACACACTAGTTGATAACTAAATGAATGCCCATAACGAAGCACGCTGTTAGATTTTCAACATTCACCTCAGCAAACAGAGTTAAATTTGCAACAGAGCAATGTTGATTCAGGCATCTTATGTTAGAAAAAAAACAGGCATATAATTGGCAAGCTCTTGAGTTTCAGCTGAAGCAGTCTTAGAGCTAATCTAAACATGAATAACATAATTTCTGAAACAACATCCTCCATTTCCACGGTCTGTAAGGAAACAAACACTTTAAATTTAATGAGTTAAGCTGTTTTCTTCAACTGCTCGTAAATGCTAACTGGAGCTACTTAGTCATTATGGTGTTTCCTAGTTACGACCTAGGGACCAAGCATCATGTCATTGAGGTCACTTTAATACTTATTTGTAGTTTATTCAGCATTTCCTTTTTTTGCGGAAAGGAATCGTAGAACTAATAAAAGTCGCAGTGTTGAGACAAAATACTCGGACTTTTTAACACGCACACATCATTTCATCATTTCAGCCGCAAGACGTCCACTGCTGGACATAGGCCTGCCCCAAGAAGGCGGGGTTTTTCCATAATCGCCACGCTTGACAGGCGGGTTGGCGATCGCAGTACGGTTGTTACAAAAGTACAGAGAACGCTGCTGCCCATTATCTGGCAAGTCCCTTAGTCGCCTCTTATGACACCCACGGGAAGATATAGGATGGTGCTATTCTTTACGTCCGACACCATAAAGAACACGCACACAGACACAGATAATAATTAATATAATCGTTACTGATTTGTTCATAGACAGGTGGCAAGTCAGTTTTTGAAATCTTAAATTATTTTATTCAGCATTATTGTATCTAGTTTATTTATTACTAGCTTCTGCTTGCGACTTCGTTTGAGTGGACCAGAATAAAAGGGTCTATGTGGTACTGGGCGGGTCACGTTTTGAGGATGAAGCCAGACAGATGGGCTAAAAAGGTCACACAGTTGGATCCTGAAGACAGCGTCGTTAACAAAGAAACGCTGTCGTGACAATCTGGACTCATTCTTAACGGATTGGTCGGAGAAGGTAAATGATAAATAAAATTTTAAAGCCATGGGGGCCTTTGCCCAGAATGGGACAAAGGCTGCTATAAAACACTAAAATGTGTTAATAAATTATCTGTGCATGTACATCTAAACAAACAAACTTTCATATTTATAACATAAGTAAGATCAGGTGGCCCACCATTACGTCTTAAAACATTATCGTTTTCCTCCTTTTCCAGTTTGGGAAAGAGCTGGCGCTAGACGTCCTGTATCTTTCCTATACTGGAATAAGAGTAAAACAATACTACTTTAAGACTTCATAGTAACCCCTCTGTAGCCCAGTAGGATTAACCATTTGTATCACACTGTTTGTTTCGCGTGTTTCCTATGCGTAAGTACTGAGCAATCCGCGCCGCGGTGACTCGTGCGTGCTCTTAGTCGACTTTCACTCATCCTCAGTCCTGTTTAACAAATAATATCAATATTAAACATCAAAATACCTACCTACATAACCTAACTGACTTCAAAACAAAAGAACATAGACATTCCATCGTACATAACCCCGATGAAAACACAGTAATACATTTCAACACCCTTCATATCGAATAAAAACCTTGAATTATTTCCCATAAACGGTTTCAATTGTACACTGACATTTAAACAATGAAACAAAACGATTTAATTTAAATAAAAAACAAAGGGATTAAAGCACGAGCCTATGATTTAAACACGAGTTATACGAGTTTAATGGCATTATAAATCAGTTCTGATAAAGGGATTTTATCTGATGCCTCTGATGTATAGGTCTTTAATTGGTGCTTCTACCTCTTTTTGCAAGGTGATGTGATGGTTATGGTCATGTGATTACCCTGCAGCAAGAGTTTTCATGGATAATAATTTATTTATTTAATCTTGGAAGCTAGCAAATGGAAGTGAGGGCAGCGGTGGCCCAGTGGCCAGTGGCTTACTGCTCGTATGTCGGGGCTCGTAAGCCCCGACTTACGAGCAGTAAGCCATGGGTTCGAACCCAGGCATTTGCATTACTTTGCGTAATTTATTTCATCACCGCTGCCCGCAAAAACGGTGAAGGAAAACATAGTGAGGAAACCAGCATATCCTAGAATAAAAAATTCGAAGACATGTGACATCTACCAACCCGCACTGGGCCTACGTGGTGGATTGCAGCCCACTCCCTCTCATAGAGAGGTGGCCCCAGCTGCGGGAACATTATAGGCTGATGATGATGAAACTAGCAAAAAAATGCACTAAAACTTAGACTTTGAACTTTCCGCCTGTGTAAAATAGCATATACTTTATTATACACCAAAATTGAAGCACAACTGTTTTACAATATTTTACCGAGTAACGAAGTCATTACTTATACACTTGTGGACGCAACTGCACGTGACTGAGAAGGCTGACCTCTTGATCACGATGTGTATGCTCTAGTGACACGTACCTTGTGAAGAAAACAAATGAAGTATGAAGTGAACAAAATGGAAGTTGCTTAAAGTCTGACCATGAGTGTGACACGAGTTACCGCACGGTGTGACGTGTTGGCGTTGACGAAAAAAGTTGACGCGCGCGCGTGTCGCTTGACACAAGTCACAGTATGAAAGCCACACTAGTCAAAGATGTTTACCGACAGCTCCCCCTGTCATCGTCATTCGAACGCCAAAAGATCTATGCAGCACTGAAACTCCAAGCAATATCAATAACGCTTTTTTTTTACAAAACACTTTTAACCCGTAAATTATTTTCAAAGCTTTACACAAACAGGGCACTTAAACTCGACCTACTAGCATATTCCTTTTTAATTTGAACTCGGTAGCCGACGGAGCAAAAGTAGTTAGCCAATAGTTTTGGCAAGGGCCGCCGTGAGGGGAAACCATTCATATTGACTAATGTTTCCTTCTTGCCCCTTTATTACGCACGGCCATCTTACTGGAAGATATCTGTAGCTAAAGTAGCTTCGGTTCGACGCCCGACCGTAAGAATTATCTTAGAGCCCCATTTTTTGCGAGAGACACGCCTTTGTATTGGTAAATAAAGTGAGGAACATTGTTAGACACATTTTTAAGTGTCTTTAAAACTTAATGGTGACATATTGTTTTTTTTTATGGTTTATATTAATCCATGAATTAATGTTTTTAAGTTGGTGATCTTAGACTACGCTAAAAAGTGTTTTTAATAGAATTTCCAAATTAGCAGGTCGTAAATTGCACCAAAAAATACAAAAACAGCGTAATGAAAACGAAATGAAATCATCGCCCTCGCATAGACCGTACCTTGACCGTGCATTAATAGGGCCGCGCGCGTACCCACTGTTTGAAATAATGACAGACATCGCGCCAATGGGATAAACGCCTACTTATTGCAAGGTTGTGACGACGATCCTGGCAGTCCTGCGGGCTACGGGCCACTCCGCCGCCGTGAGCCGACACTACGCCCGGCCAATTGCCTCTAATGACACCACTCGAACGCGTATCCGTCCAATCAACTCTTAAGACAAGAGGATCCTTCAGTCTGCTCGGCGGGCCGACACTATCGCACCGTTAGTGGATTGCTCTGGAGCAGAACCAGTGAATACCGAGTGATTGTTAGGGAGTGATGTGTAATATGTGAACAATGAACGCAGTGCTATACGTATGCGCCGATAACATACATACCTCGTGGAAACCTCGATATCCCAAGTCAAAGCATATCAGTAACGATGATTGATTGAACTTTAAAGTGAAGTAACAAATTGGACATCATGAATGGGATAAGCGCGGTGGCTGAGAAGCCGGCGACCGCAGCCGAGGCACCGGCGAAGGATGAACCCAAGCCCAAGAGAACGGGGGTTCGGGAGAAGCTCATGCAGATCCGGTCGAACATCACCGTGGAACCTATCATAGCTTGTTACATAATGTCCAATGTATTCTCAGGACTTGCAATACAAAATCTGAATTTGGAAAAAGCATGTAGAGTTAATTTAGGCTACGATGATGAAGTGTGTTCCGCGTTAAATAGGCGGCAAACAGAGAACTATACATTTCAGGAATCCGAAGTTCAGAAGTTGACCGCGTCAGTCCAGGCGTGGAAAAATATTGCTCAAACAGCATTTCCGTGTATTTTAGTTTTGTTTGTCGGTTCATGGAGCGATAAAACGGGGAAGAGGAAGGCATGCATACTACTGCCTATAGTGGGGGAAGTGTTGTGCTGCACGAGTTTCATGCTAAACACATATTTCTTCTACGAATTACCTTTGGAGATAACTGCCCTCTCTGATCTGTTCCCGTCTCTGACCGGAGGATGGATAACTGTGTGCGTCGGTGTATTCAGCTACATTGGTGATGTAACCACAAAAGAGATGAGAACATTCAGAGTAGGAGTGGCCAATTTGTGTATGTCCCTCGGAATACCCCTAGGCATGTCCCTGAGTGGTATTTTACTACAGCAGATTGGTTACTACGGCATATTTTTAATATCAAACTGTCTATATCTGACCAGTTTGATATATGGATACATACGACTGAAAGATCCAGTCTTACCTCCGGAAAGACAAAGAGTAAGTATTCCATGAACTGAATTTGTACCGCATTATACTTAGTATATCTGATTAGAGCAAGTAAGGTGATTCTGCCAATCATTTAGTCAAAAACGGTCAGACCCAAAGTCTAGCACTAATGCAGTATCGATATTTGTACCGATAAGAAGCGTTGAGGCCATACATCATTTGCAGAGTAGCTCGACAGCCCGGTTAGTTCTATGTCTAAGTGATAAATTGCTGCTCGCTCACTACGCAAATTCGAACCAAGGGGGACATCGTAACGCAATCAGCGATTTTACACGAGGCTCGCAGAGGTGTCGACTTGGATTTATATCCCTCCAATCCTTTGACATTGTCACTTACACTATAGGACCCACCGTGTGATACATTGTTACATTTTCCAGCACATTTTTAATAGTTTTTTTCACAGTGATTGATGATAGCAGTTGCGTCCGATCGAATTTTATTCAAAATATTATTCTTCTTTTTTACGATTTTTGTTGGGCGTATGAAAAATTTGATAGACTTTGCCAAATGTATCTTTTTGTTCTTTTTATCCGGCAAAGTTTTGATTGTATCTTTTTTGTGTTGGAAATTATTTTTCGCAAATCTCTCCCTTGGCAGTTGCTCATGAAAAGCGTTGTAAACACAATCTGCATGCATTTCGTATGCCAAAGGGAACACGAAAATAAAGTGGGGATTATTGCAGGATTTTGTTTGAAACCTGAAATTGCACTTATTCGCTCGTTCGTCCTGGCCGGGGGTAAATTAAATTCACTTCGCTTTATAATGAATTTATGTGAAATTAAAATTTATCTTTGTAATTTGAACGCCCAGGGTTGACTGCGTCGTGATCCCTTATTTTGGTAGAGCTTAACTAAAACCAATTAAATGTTAATGTTTTTGTTTAAAACGTCTTAAAAAGTTACTTGATCTTGTTGATGAGGAGCATGTGTATGGAGATAGAGTCGGATATTGCTTGTCTCCATTTATCTCAGTTTATACTTGCTTAGCCCTGATTTCTATTCAAGGAAGAAATAAACTTGTCTCCAGCTGATTATCTTCCTACACACAATAAGCGTCGTTAGATGCTAGCTGCACTTACTGTGACATTCATAGCCATAATGACTTTGCGTAGGCGCTGGTACATTCTCTCAATATTTACATTTTCATGAATTCTTGTTTTTGTAGAGAAGACCGTTCAAATGATAAATTAAAAGATAGTTTCATGTGGGCTTTTTTGGTATAACAAAAATAAGCGTAATTTGCTTGGTTACGGGCTGACCGATTACAATTTTCTGTACCTATATTTGTCAAAAGATGAAAGAAAGATATACATTGAATCATTTATTTGAAAACAAACCCAAATATATCATCATCTGCCTAGCCTTTTCCCAACTTTGTTAGGGTCGGCTTCCAGTCTAACCGGATGCAGCTGAATACCAGGATTTTATATGAGCGACTGCCTATCTGACCTCCACAACCGAGTTAGTACTATAAGTAAATAGTATTATAGGCAATACGATACCCCGTAGTAAGACTGGTTGCCAGACTTTCGGGTCACTATCTGTAACGACTGTCAAAGATCTACAAATGACAGCCGGGACCGACGGCTTAACGTGCTTTCCGAGGCAAAAAGGAAACTTGGTATGTAATGGACCAACCTAGGCAAACTCGGCTTAACCTTAAGCTTGATCCTAGCGGCCGTTATTATTTAGCCACAAGCTCCTCTAAAAGCCAAATATATGATGACCTGAATATTTGTTTTCTAAAGTTTTCTATGATGCAAAAATCATGGTCATGCTGAATATGTGATTTATCATAATAGATAACTTCAGGAATCAAATAAAGCAATGCATGTTTATGTATTATGTCGGAATGGCCGATCATGGAACCGTAACTGTAGATTTTGACAGGTTTGGTCATCACCAAAACTTGTAAAGGCACCACCCTGCTTAATCTTTGAAAATAAAAGAACTGCGTCCCTACTTACCTATCAGCGACTTAGTACGTAGATGAGAGTTGTTTCTTGTAGCATGGCTAACAAATAATGGATGCTCATTTTAAAATGTGCTACGAGTATGATTATATATTTTGATGATTTTATTGAACATGCGATTCGAATGTTCCATGTTATCTTCTTTTTCTTGTTATTACAAGAAAAATTTGAGAAGCACTCTTCCTCTCTCTACTTATTTCAAAATTGCTGTGCCCGACAGGGTCCATAATTATGTATATTATTATTTTTTTACCACCTGTTAAGTGTACGTTATTGATGCAATAAATGATTTGATTTGGAAAAATTGATTACGAAACTCTTGTTTATTTATTAATCTTTTTTGGGTTATCTGAAATATCTGCTATGAAATGTAAGAAAAAACAGTAATTCAGTACCTACACATTTAGCCGATAGAAATTCGTACCTACTATTGCTCAAACTTGATAAAAGGCATTGTAAAAAACGCATTACGAAAAGGGCATCTAACACAGCTGCAAATTGTGAATGCGTAACTAAAGGACAACTTAAGTTCAATGTTCGCACTAAGTTACTCTTTCCAAAATTGTTGTCTTAGAATTACGTAAACGTTATGTTTAACTTGTTGTCGTATTTACTTTCCTCCTCCTCCTCAAGTCGTGCTCCTCATTACTAAGGGTCGTGATCCACCCTTGCAAACATCTTTTTCATGACGATGTTTCGCCATCTCCGTCTATTCTTGGCCAAGTGAAGCGCATCATGGAATTTCGTGTCAAAAGCAGAGCTTATCTGGTCCGACCATCGCAAAGGGCTGCGACCTCTTGGTCATTTACCATCCACCTTGCCGGTAACCATCAGTATTACGTATTTACTTTACTTACTGCTTATATTAACATACCATTCTAATATAGTTACAGACTGATGCAAATATAGGCTGGGCCGGATTGATGCATGCTCTTTCATTCAGACCTTTTATCGTTCACGTCCCCATTAGCTTATGTTATGGATTCTATTAAAACATACCTACCAAATTTTTTTTTTTTTGTACTTTTCTTCAGATCATGCGGTACCTAATGGCTTTCATTGCATTTGTTATTCTGATTTGTGCCATTCTTTGACAGTTCAGTGAAACATTTTAGTTTTTAGGGTTCCGTACCCAAAGGGTCAAACGGGACCCTATTACTGAGACTTCGCTGTCCGTCCGTCCGTCCGTCCGTCTGCCACCAGTATATTAACATACCATTCTAATATAGTTACAGACTGATGCAAATATAGGCTGGGCTGATGCATGCTCCTTCATTCAGACCTTTTATCGTTCACTTCCACATTTGCTTTGATATAATTAACATGGTATTTTTTTCTTTTTTTCAAGCATGGGTACCTCTCTCGTATAATCTTTTAAGCGTTATTTGACCATGCGCCGAAAGACCCTTGTCAGCTATACACAATTGTAAAACCACTCAAATCATCCTACTGTGTACAAACAAATGAAGCGTGGGCCACAACTCCATACTATAACCGCCGTCTATTACAGGAACAGCCCGTGGGTTGCCGCGGGTGGGTGTGTTCGTTCTTCGACGCGCGCCATGTCCGGGAGACCCTGACGGTCGCCTTCAGGACTGGCCCAAGGCGGCGGAGACTCAGGGTCTCTTTGCTGATTGTCGTCGTCTGCGTTATTTTTGGACCTTTACATGGTAAGTTTTCGCTTTCCTGCTAGGTCAAAATTCTCTATCTTAGTATCTTTTTTTTACGAGACGAAAAAACATAGCCAAAACCGTTTTTGTTTTGTTTCGTGTATTTATTTTCAGTGCGCTAAAAAAAAAATTAAATAAATTGGGGAAACAAATAATGATTTCCAAAGAAAGCTTATTGCATAACGGTATTGGGAAGCATAACTATATCATATTGTCAAAGTTGATTAAAACCAAATTACTCACTTGCATCATTGTAAAAATATGTTTCCAAAGAAAAGATTAAAATAAATTTAAATCCCCTCGCGGAACTACTGTTGCACGAAACATATTATTGACCATATTGAGAAGATTAGCTTCCTATAAATCAATGACGTTTCCTTGACAGCATGCGACATTGTAAGTGTGAGAAGTGTCAAAACAAAACAAAAACGAGAACATCTTATCAGAGAATCTACCGATTAAAATCTTTGGTTCCTAGATGTACTTAACAAAAAAAACTTGTCTTTTCAAGCTTGTTTCTTTTGTAAAGATGAATCTAATAAAAGCTTTTCCTTTAAAAAAACCGGGTATTAGCCTATTAGCTACTTGTAAGCACTTTCAAAATTAAAATTTCTTTGAAAATTACATTTATTCTTGTATTTAAGATTGGAGGGTATTCGGTCGTGCAATCATTTTCACTTGGCATCAAATGAGGAGGAAGTTAATTGGAAAAGAAAAATATTTAAATTTACATTAGCTTATGTTATGGTTTGTAGTTGAACGTCCACTCATGGAAATATATGTAGTATGTGTGGATGTTCAGTCGATTAAAACATATCTACCTAAAATATTTATTATTTTGTACGTTTCTTCAGATCATACGTAATTAAACATTTAAATATTTTTAAGTGAAAACTTAAATTTGAATACTTTAAGTGAATACTTAAAAAATATTCATTTATTCTTTATTTATTGTTGATTAAAAATTAACTAAATGTTCGCATGAGAAAATGAATTTAGTATTGTAGGTACCTAATACCTACAGTACTGCATTCATTATTAATACGATTATGTTTTTAACACTCAAAACGATTTGAGTGTAAAAATAAAAGGACATTGCCAATCTATGTATGGAGACCAAGTGCTGCCCAGAATGAACACATAGTGCATTTTGCTCCTCAGCCCAATACTAATCAGTAAACCAAAGAGCTCCAAAATCGGTCCGAGAAGACGAGAGAATCAATGCGATTAGAAGTTTTCGATGCCTAATGGCAGAGTTGCAAAAACGCTTTGAAAGACGTTTCATGAAGGACAGTAGGCATTCTGAGATCTACGTGCAGATTATCATTAGGGGCATAAGCCCTTGATTTTGCGGAGGAATCGGTTCTGTAAACCTTGTCGCCAGGAAGAGAGAGAGATATACAATAATGGCATGGCGCAAGCGAGAAACACAATAGTACAGGTTTTTGAGTTTATCGTGCTAAGCTCCCGTAGCACGCCAAACTTTACGGGACAATGTTATAGAATGTGTTGGATGTGGATTTATATATATATTGGAGAGAAAAACATCGCATAAACATGATTTAATCTAAACTAATATTATAAAGAGGAAAGATTTGATTGTTTGTTTGTTTGTTTTCATTGAATAGGCTCCGAAACTCCTGGTCCGATTTGAAAAATCTTTTAGTGTTAGATAGCCCATTCATTGAGGAAGGCTATAGACTTATATCATCACGCTACGACCAATAGGAGTGGAGCAGCAATGAAAAATGTTGCGAAAACGGGGAAAATGTGACGCAATCGAAGTTGCGCCGGACAGCTAGTGAAAAATAATTATTAACAACCACACTTGTTTTTATTTGGTTTTCCTGGGGCCAATTTTCTTTTTTTCAATATAATGCTATGATACCATTGAAGCTACATTCGCTCCTGGGTAGCATTTGGTCCAGACCCTGGCAATATCCTTTATATTTTCAATTCCAAAGCATAAAAAGATTTATATGCGGATTCAGAATGTTGTACTGAAAACGTTGGAACCATTTTAGCGTCGCGTCGGTGTCCGTTCCACGCTGCATGTCACATTTAATTAAAGCTTCATATTTTATGAATTATGCTCTGTATGGTGTCGGACGTTAAGAATAGCACCATCCCATATCTTCCCGTGGGTGTCGTAAGAGGCGACTAAGGGATTTGCCAGAGAATGGGCAGCAGCGTTCTCTGTCTTTCTGTAACAACCAACTGCGATCGCCAACCTGCCTGCCAAGCGTGGCGATTATGACAAAACCCCCCAAAAAGTCACTAGGGGGAGGCCTATGTCCAGCAGTGGACGTCTTTTGGCTGAATTGATGATGATGATGATTTTATGAATTTGTGTGTTGGAGGAGCTCGTAGCTAAATAATAACAGCCGCACGGGTCGATCTTTAAGGTTAAGTCGTGCTTGCTGAGTTTGGTCCGTGGATGGGTGACCATAATTACTTACATACCGAGTTTCCTCCGTGCCTCGGAAAGCACGTTAAGCCGTTGGTCTCGGCTGTCAGTTGTAAATCTTCGACTACTCTACTGGCTTCTGACTCGTAACGACTACTAGTAGTCAGAAGCCAAAAGGTGCCATCCAGTCTTACCAAGGGGTATCGTATTACCCTGTTACTGGATTGTGGAGGTCAGATAGGCAGTCGCTTCATGTAAAATGCTGGTACTCAGCTGCATCCGGTTAGACTGGAAACCGACCCCAAGATAGTTTGGGAAAAGGCTAAGCAGATGATGATGTGTATGTTGGTTGCAGGTGAAATGAACGTGCTGTACCTGTTCATGAGATACAGGTTCAACTGGGACGAGGTGCAGTTCAGTATGTTCTGTACTTACAGCATCATCACTAACTTAGTGGGTGAGTCTTTCAATTAATACAGGATGTCACACAACAATATCTGGTGGTTAATCAGACCATCAAATTGGGAAACTTTCCCTAAGGAAAATGGGTCGAAAAAGGGGACTCTTCATACTTATTACGTCAGCCGATGCGATATTTTGTACGGGAAGTTCAATGTTGCGCTTTTTGCGTTACCTATCATTACCTTCCTGTCCTGTTTGAATAACATGAAATTATTCAAACAGGACGCAGATGAAAATAGTTTGTCATGTAAGTATTAAAAACATTGGTACGAAAGATATTTTTTTTTTGTGCGATTCGCTACCATTTTATTGAAATAATTATAATAAACTCTTATTAAACATTGAGCATTCGGTTCAAATGATATAAAATGAATGTTGAATTAACAGATTATTTTGTACAGGGATTCCTCTACATCCTTTAGATATCCTACAAGAAAAATCTGTTTAAGGAAAATGCTATACATTTGAGATAAAATTGATATGTGGATACATGAACAAAGTTCTGTGTGGTTCTGTACGGTGTCGGACGTAAAGAATAGCACCACCCATATCTTCCCGTGGGTGTCGTAAGAGGCGACTAATGGACTTACCAGAGAAAGGGCAGCAGCGTTCTCTGTGCTTTTGTAACAACCGTACTTCGATCGCCAAACCGCCTGCCAAGCGTGGCGATTATGGCAAAACCACCCTTATGTACACTTGGGGGAGGCCTATGTCCAGCAGTGGACGTCTTTCGGCTGAAATGATGATGAATGATGAACAAGCATAATTTTTTGGCACGACAATTCAGTCGTACAAAGTTATAATTCCAGACCTGGTGGCCTACCATGACGTCTTAAAGCAGTATTGTTTTACTCTTTTCCGGTGTGGGAATGAGATGGCACTAGACATCCTGTATAGCTCCATCTCTTTCCCACACTGGAATAAGATTAAAACAATACTGCTGTAAGACGTCATGGTAAAGCCCCAGATTCAATCTTTCTATGCCGTTAGAACTGATGTCAGCGGCACGTTTTAACCAAAAGGTCACTTCAAAATCAAAATCTTAAGTCATTTATTCAAATTAGGCTCCTAGAACGACAAAAATATTACAAGAGACGACCCACAAAACGCCCGCTCTAAGCCAGTTCCTAGTATTTTATTTGAGAAGAAGTAATAGGAAAAAAAACGCCGCAGCAACACATCTGTTTGTTTCAATAACGTTAATATACTTACCTATTGTATTTCTTATTTTTTTTTCTTAAGGTACACTATTCTCCATTAGCATCTTCAGCGACTTCATGAAACTGGACGACACTTTGGTGGGCATCATCTCCTGCACCAGCAAGATCCTTGCTTCCCTTATCTACGCTTTCGCTAGTACCACCACTGAGATCTATATCGGTAAGCAATTTCAACTTATCTTTTTGTCTACGGTCAGAGAGAGAGAGAGAGGTTTTTTTTGTCTGCCGACATGTGCCAATACGGGTCTAAGGACTCCCCTTTCTCCTTCCAAACCTCTCAATCTTATTCGATTTCTGACCGTGCTGGTCTCACAAACATGATCATCTACAAGATCTTGTTCTACGTTTTGTTCTAATCAACGACTTATTGTCAGGCCCATGCTTTCCTCCCATACTTAAGTACTAACGCTGTAACATAGAAATATTGTAAAACCAAATGATTTAAAAAGAGTAACCATGGAGTTTCTTGCCGGTTCTTCTCCATTGGAAACGACCAACCCGAACCGTGCACCTTTTGTCGACGTTTTATAAGTCCCCCATGTAGGCCTATGTTAAACAATATAATTTTATTTCGATCATATCGTCACATCATTTTTTACGCGGTCAACCTAAGATTGAAAAAATACTGGCAAGTAACAGTATCAAACTAACTAATTTTAAACTTACTAATTCGAAGTTACCTGAAAAAACATATTATTCATCCAAACATTAAAATGACTATTACATTTTAGCAAATAGCTTTGTAAAGATAATTTAAAAATTCGAACAAAGTGAGTACAGTACATTTACATATTGCATAAAAAATAAGATTAAATGAAAATATATTTATTAAACGGGATGAAAATTGAATCGAACTAACCACAAATTAACTAAATGTAATCCATCCAAAAACCTTTTGAGTAATCTGAATAAATGTACCCATGTATCTGATGTATTTGTTACAGCGCCTTTAGTAGAAATCTTCAACGGGACATCGTTCATCGCGATGCGTTCTATTGCCTCGAAACTAGTGAACAGTGAAGAATTGGGTAAGTTTGATTTGTATTAATTGTACATTTTCACCGTCCTCTTTCTTTTTCAACCTTATTTTATGACTAAAGTTAAAAAAATGCGGACACAGTTAACAACAAAAAGTAATTGAAATGCTTAAATTCCAGGGATTCAATAGTTTAACCTAAATATGGTGACACTGTTTAGAAATTACGTATGAAGTGGCACAAAACAACAAAATTGAAGTCATTCTTCTGACGCCGTCGCGGTTAGCGTAATCCTGAAAGTGAATTGTGGAAATTATGTAAAGTTTACCATGTGTTGGCCACATAGCGTACATTTTTAACCGCAAGTGGCTCACATGATGCAAAATATATACTAACAAGTATCGAAGAAAACAATAGATATGGTGATGGACATAATTATGCTGTTACTACCCTTACACTATCTATCTACACGTGGACGAAAATATAGTATTAGTGGCTCGTGGTGCCAAATAAATAATTTATGTTCTGATAAAAGTATTTGCTGATGTTCATTCAGAAATCGTTGGGTCAAACTTATTGGGTAGAGTCAAAACTCTGATGTAACTATTTATTTAGGATCATAGGATTAATAACTATTACTTACTAGCAAGATAATAGTTTAATACTTTAGGAAAATTTCCCTCTGTATATAAATAAGACAAAAGTTCGCAGTCAATGTTATTTTTCACGAAGAGTTATTTTTTTAACGAGCATTATTTCAAGGTTTCGCTGTAGTTTTTTAGATATTTTGTACTCGATACTATCATAGATTTACTTAAAACAAGACGGAGATATAGATTTCGTTGGATATTTTGTGGCAAACTCAGGTTACGGTGATCCTTTTGCAAAGTAACAGTTATCCCAATAATATAACAAAACGTGTAGTCATTTCATTTTTACAATTTACCTTGTCGACGGAACAACTAGATAGAAGGTATTATTACGCAGATATAAACGTACGTGCGAATTAACATGAACAAACGTGCTAAATTAGGAATCACTTAACAAAAGGTTGAGGAAAAGTTCATAAATACTAGCATCACATCGGTTATTTTTATCTTTATATTAGGTACTTTGTCATAGGAGATTCCGACCATAATGGGTCAGACCACAAACCTATAATAAGAAAACATGCGTACATTAAACGTCAAACGTGTGATGAGTGTGTAAACTATCTATGTAATACTTTCCCATGATGCGTTAGGCATTTGTTTGACCACAGTCATGACTCTTTTGGTTTATAAGGAAACGGACAGACGAACAAATATTAGTAGTTAGAATTATTGACAACCTGTGACAGCTAGCGTCCCGGTATGTAAGTATAACCGTTGGTAAATAGTATAGGTAGAGGATGTAAAGGGCTTTCAATTATTTGGTTTGCCTATCTTCCCTCATATTAATTTATTTTCAAAATAGCGGCCACGGATTGAACTTGTATTAAGAGCGTTTACTCCTTACGACATTTCATACAAACTTTCAATTCCTTATTTTCCAAAATGACTGAACCGATTTTAATGAAACTGCATACGCATAAGCAGGATACTCAATTACTCAAAACATGACGGAGATAGATATAGATTTCGTTGTATATTTTGTAGTATACTCAGGTTACGGTGATTCTGTTGCAAAGTGACAGTTATCCCAATAAAAAGGTCTAAAACGTTCCTAAAAACATTTTCGAAAAGTCTTTTAAAAAAAAAGTTAATTAGAACTTTCTGTTCTCATAGATAGTTCATAATCGGTCTAATTTAGCTGTAACATTTTTTTTCGGAAAATAAAGACTTGATAGTTTGTATGAATATCGTAAGGTGTAAATGATCTTAATCAATAGCTGGCATCAATACAAACAAGTTTGGTATGAGAGAGAATCTTTTATAGAATTAAATACGCAGGCAGGCAGGTTTTGTGCGCGGCCGTTGTTTGGAAAATAAAATAAAATTATGGAAGTCTAGCAGGACACTCTTTATAAAAAAATCTTCCCAATTCCTTTGCTTCGGTTTCATTCTTTTTAAACACAACTATGAGCGGGTTTCCCCAATAAAACTGAAAGCGTTCAGCTCATCTAAACGATCTGTGAGTAGACAGTGTCAAAATTCCGCAACAATTATGACAGTTTCGAACGCGGTTTAGTTGTGTTCATCACTTTAGTTTGATGAGTGTGTGATCTATCTTAATTGATTCTTAAAATGTGTAAAACATTTGTTTTGTTTCAATAGTATGACCTGTAGATTGTAATGAGTTTCTGTCTCCATCCAGCAACCGTGTCTCATACTACGGGGATACCAAAAAATAAAAGCCAACTTTACCCAATTAAACTTAACACGATAGAACTTAAAACATTGGGATATAGGAGCCTTGGGACAAGCCCAAAGCGCGTCATTAAACACGGTCCCTCTTGACCTTATAGACCAGGGTCGATAATTTTTAAAACCAAAAAAAATAATAGTAGGATGAAACCCATTACAAAAGGAGAGGAATATTATAAAAATAAAAGGAAAAATAATTTACGGGCGATCTGAGGTCGGGAAGGTGATGGGGGTGAGTTTTTAAGGGTAAAAAACGGTTTTTCTCGATTTCCGGCAAAACTAAAAGTCCTATCGAAAAAAGTTAAATGGCAAAGTTGTAGGTAATAAAAAGATCTAAAACTTTTGCATTACACTTTTTCACATAACCTCAAAATTTATGTGAAAAATCTAAAAAACCAAGTTTTTGGTTTTTTATTTTTATCTTTTACAAAATATATTTTTTTTTAACGAAATTTGGTGAAAACTTACCTTTTTATGTCCCAAATACGCTGTAATTTATTTGATTAAAATTATTTATTTTTTCATCTTATTTTGAATTAATATCGAAAAAACACCCTAATTTTCAATCGAAAATTCACCCGTCAAAATATCAGCTTTTTTCAAAAAGTTGGTATGGTTTCTGTTCGTTGGAATCTCTACTTTCCGATGGTGAAAAAAAAATATATATGTTACTATAGTAAATCTTCTCAGAAAATGCAAAAAATCAAAAAAATCTCGAATTCGAAAGCTTTTTTTTAGTCATTATAATTTCATCTAAAAAATGTGATTGCTGCAACTTGTTTCAGTTAAAAAGTTGATTTATTTAATGCTAATTACATTTATGTCATAGAAAATCTCATTATATATAAATATAAATGTAAATCGTACTATTAAATGTAGATGCTTTATTCTGATTACGTTATACATTACAATATTTTTAAACACATTAATCGTATCATTTATAAATACCTTATATTCAATTCTAATCACTTATCCATTAGTTTTTGTCTTTTTGATGGCATTTCTTCATCGTTAGATTCGTCAAACATCTCCGATTCTAGTAGATCTTCGAAATCTTCATGACTATCACCTTCTTCCTCTCCAACATTATTTCCAGACTGCGTTGGTTCTTCTTCCACAATTTCTTCTGAATCATTAACTTCCTCGTAGGTTTCTTCTTCAATATTGGAGCAATTTTCAGAACCATGACAGTTTGAACATAAATTTGTGCATTTTAAACCATGTTTTCGGCAACCACATTTTAAACTGTTACATCCAGTTTCACAGCTGCAGCAAATAGTTTTGAGCAATATTTCCGGAATTAATTCTTTTTGTGTAAATTTGGGCATAATTCCACGTTGAAATTGCTTCCAGCCCCAATCTGTTGCTGTTAGTTCGTTACCCAACCAAGTTTGAGGAGAGGAAGAAGGTGATAGTCATGAAGATTTCGAAGATCTACTAGAATTGGAGATGTTTGACGAATCTAACGATGAAGAAATGCCATCAAAAAGACAAAAACTAATGGATAAGTGATTAGAATTGAAGATAAGGTATTTATAAATGATAAGATTAATGTGTTTAAAAATATTGTAATGTATAACGTTATCAGAATAAAGCATCTACATTTAATAGTACGATTTACATTTATATTTATATAAAATGAGATTTTCTATGACATAAATGTAATTAGCATTAAATAAATCAACTTTTTAACTGAAACAAATTGCAGCAATCACATTTTTTAGATGAAATTATAATAACTAAAAAAAAGCTTTCGAATTCGAGATTTTTTTTATTTTTTGCATTTTCTGAGAAGATTTACTATAGTAACATATATATTTTTTTTCACCATCGGAAAGTAGAGATTCCAACGAACAGAAACCATACCAACTTTTTGAAAAAAACTGATATTTTGACGGGTGAATTTTCGATTGAAAATTAGGGTGTTTTTTCGATATTAATTCAAAATAAGGTACAAAAATAAATATTTTTAATCAAATAAATTACAGCGTATTTGGGACATAAAAAGGTAAGTTTTCACCAAATTTCGTTAAAAAAAAATATATTTTGTAAAAGATAAAAATAAAATACCAAAAACTTGGTTTTTTAGATTTTTCACATAAATTTTGAGGTTATGTGAAAAAGTGTAAATACAAAAGTTTTAGATCTTTTTATTACCTACAACTTTGACATTTGACTTTTTTCGATAGGACTTTTAGTTTTGCCGGAAATCGAGAAAAACCGTTTTTTACCCTTAAAAACTCACCCCCATCCCCTTCCCGACCTCAGATCGCCCGTAAATTATTTTTCCTTTCATTTTTATAATATTTCCCTCCTTTTCCAATGGGTTTCATCCTACTATTATTTTTTTTCACTTTTTATTATTTTTAAAGGCTTCTACCCTGGTCTATTAACTTAACCTCAACTTAAAGCGGAATCATTTCACTACAGATTCGGGAAAAGATAAACTGAATTTAAAAGTTTAAGTAATTAGGAAGTTGGGGTCGAACCCAGTGTCACGTGACAAGGAACTGATATGAGAAAATCAACCTGCAAATGCCAATGTTACAGAGAAAATAAATACGGTCTAGGAAACCATCATGAGCAGACCAGCATGCCATAGAACCAAAAATTCGAACACAGTTGTGACATCTTCCAACCCTCCCTGGGCCCGCGTTGTGGAAAATGAAAAATATTAATTTTCCACGAAAAAACTTCTCACGGAAAGGCTTTGACCCATAGAGGGAATATACAGGTTGTTAATGCAATGCATAGATGAACAGTTCTGAATTTGGAAATCCAAAATGGTAGGCATAAGGTACCGTGCAAGCGTTGCTCCTAAGCGGATTGACTTTGACTACTAAGCAGTGTTATTGAGTGCTTGCTATCCTATAGTGTATAGGTTAGGTAGTGTTTTTGAGTGTTTCTCCAGAATATCAGGATTCTAAACGTTTCTGGGGGTCTAATCTCTTTCTCCAAAACGTAACTTCGGCAACGAACGAAAATTAAACGTAGTTACGTTTGTGACCTTATTCTATATGTCGCAGTTAGATGATTTTATTCTTTAGATTTGTTCATCTTGTGGGCAGAACACGGGTTTCGTGCAATGAAAACACACACACACGGTACACTGCTTTTATCGAACTAACAAATTACTTGAAATTACAATCCAACACAATAACACTAGGCACCATGAATCGGGTTACAGTTTCGGGACGTCTTGACTCCGCAGCGGTCTGACACAGACTGTCCGCCTCGCTGGGAGCTCGAAACATCACGACTCTGTAGTAAGCGCGCTTAGATGTGGGTAGACTGGTGAGTAGGTCGCTTGACCTTTGGCGCGCTTTCGATTCATAGTCCGTACTAATAATCCAACTCCGACATATATAATTTGCGGACACACACAATAACATTAAAAACATTCGTTCACGTTAATTGTCTGTGAATTCGAACTTCTTGTGTGTACGTTTAATTTTCGTTCGTTGCCGAAGTTACGTTTCGGAGAAAGAGAGTAAACCCCTGGCCAATTCATGGCAATAAGAATGCCCACAGGATTTATAACTGACCAAACCTATGTGTCTTTTGCCACCCTTAAGGTTGTCAACCTTTTTGGAGAATACAGACTTGCTGTAAAATAATATACTAACACCTCCTTTCCTTTCCAGGTAAAGTGAACTCTCTCTTCGGTCTGGCAGAAGCGATGATGCCCCTGGTCTACGGACCTCTTTACTCCAGGGTATACATGGCAACGCTGACTGTGCTGCCCGGTGCCGTGTTCCTGCTAGGAGCTGCTATGACTGTACCTGCTGTGGCTATATTTGGGTAACTTTCCCCTTTTTATTCTACGAGTACTTTTGTTTTTCAGTTGTAGCAAAAGATATCGCTACGGTTTTTTTTTATCTAGAGGAACGTGCACAGCGGTAAGTCATTTAGAACTTAAGACCGATATCCTACAATTCATTTTGTGTTTTTGGGCAATGCCATTTAGTGAATTCTTTAGGAACCTCGATTTTGGCCGGACCGGCCGCTTTCTAGAGCAAAACTGGTCGAACGCACGGTCGTGCGTCCAAACTGTTTTCCTGGTTAGAGCTTCTGTGGCCAAAAGTCGTGCATATGGCCGTGTAGCGCGCGAGATCCCTAAGTAAACGATCTTGGATTTCGGCACTCGGCATCTTTCACTCACCTAGCGAAGGCCAAACAAAAATTATACAACACCGGATTAACGCTAATCATTTCGCAATTTTTTTGATATCGTGTGAACGAGGAATAAAACAAAGACCATCGTCTGCTATCAGCTGTAAATCAAACATCCAGAATCCGATGAATAAAAAAATAGTATATTGTACTTTTAGTATACCTACATACATACATCTTTACTATGATGCCTTTCCTAATTGTGAAAATATTTATTTTAGGATTGGTTAATAGGCAAAAACAATGTTTGGACATCTTTTTGTGCTGGGGAAAAACACCGAAAAGTGCCTGACTACCTATAACACTTTGGTCGCAAACATTATACTATGTAGGTACCTACTGAGTACAGTCAACACAAGTGATTATTTGCTAACCAAGTTTATTTTGTGTACTTAACCATTACCTTAACCATTCATTTAGGTGTAATGTTAATGAAAATGGATATTTTTCTACTTATTACTATTAATAGCAAGCCTGTAATTCGAATTTAGACAGAGGTGTAGGTACATACCTAATGGTACACCAACATTTCGCCAGTTATGTTAAGGTCTCATGTAATAGGGGAGCCTATTACCATCAACCGGGCACAAATCCAAACTACGTGGCTGCTACTGAGAAATTCCTGATTGAAAAATCCAATAACACAATACCCGACCGGGGAATCGAACGCAGAACCTCATGTTAAGCAGTTGCGCTTGAGACTTATGGACCAACGAGAAAGTCTACTATATTTGCACAAACCTTAAAGTCTATCCCCACGGCAGTTTTGGAACCAAGCATCGAGAGTTGTATTTGTAAACACAAATAATGCTACTTTTCCCGTGCAGAAAACACACTGTCCATGCACAGTTCACAGTTGAAACTGTTTCTATCGCCTGAAGGTCTTGTATAGGATGAGGCCTTATTTGTCCGAAACACTAAGGGAACAGCTTGTAGAAACATTAGTTCTTTCTAGGCTGAACTATGCCGACACTGTGTACGGCCCTCGCATACTAGCTCGTACAGATCGGCTCATACAAAGGGTACAAAACGCGTGCGCACGATTTTGTTACAATATTCCCCGCAGAAGTCATGTAACACCCTTCCTCAATAAGCATTCTACTTTAAAAATGAAATCCAGACGCAAACTTCACCTGGCGTGTCTTTTGTTTGGTGTTGTTAAATATAGGAAACCGGACTACTTATTTAAGAAACTTAGTTGGGTAGCTAGTACACGGGAATGTGCAAGAAGGCAATGCTCGCAGCAACTCTCGACTCACCCACATCACACAGCAGCATTCAGAGGTAGCTTTCGGTATGCAGCATCCAAAGTGTGGAATAACCTGCCACCACCAATTAGACTGATAAACAGAATAGACACATTTAGAAGACGTTTACGGCAGTATCTAGTGGAAGCGCAACGAAAACTCGATATGGTCGAACTAAATGTGTCAATTATATAATGTTTACACTTAAAAATGATAAAACGCTGTCGCGTTTTGATGATAAGTCCGTGGTGCTGGGCTGCTCGCAGCGTAAGTAATAAAATTAAGTGTGCGTTAGAAATCTGGCAACGTGCGAAACAGGTTTCTAGATATCTTAGTCTGTTGTCATGTGTTCATCCCATTTTTTTACCTTCTTATTTCAGTAGTACTTTATCTTGGTATTATTATTGCGTAGTTTTATTCTTATTTGTTATTACTATTGCTGTACACAATCTTATTTTATTTAAACACCCGTTTCACATACACATACACTCTGACACAAAATATGAAACTGTTTTACGTCCGTCACATCACATTCGCAGGTCCAGTTGAAAACCAGCGTCAGGCAGCCTAGCTGCCCGGCATTTTGCTGAACTGGCCCTATTTGGCGCAGCCGTGAGGCACACAATAATTATCCCTATTTTTTTTTTATTTTTGTTTTTTTATGTACACAATAATTAACCCTCTTTTTTTTTCTTTTGTTTAGATTTAAGTATTTTTTGTTAATTATTGTTTATTGTTGTGTGTACTTGTGGCATGTGCCAAATAAACTTATTTTCTTTCTTTCTTTCTTTCTTCTTCTCACAGACGACAATCGTTTCATGAAACGCGCGTAAACAAAACTCATCCCATCCAAAGTGTAGTCTAACTTTATAAAAGTCCTGGTGGCCTACCATGACGTCTTAAAACATTATTGTTTTACTGCTTTTCCAGTGTGGGAAAGAGATAGCGCTAGACATTTTGTATAGCTCCCACTCTTTCCCACACTGGAATAAGAGTAAAACAATACTGCTTCAAGACGTCATGGTAGGCCAGCAGTTGTCGGTAGCTGAATGATTCTTCTTAGCATGTCGATGACAATTTAAATTGAGTCAGCCCAAAATTTGGCGACGAGTTTGGCACTTTAGTAGCGTACATCTGCTCTTGTGATGTACAAGCAACAGCACAGGCTAGGTGATTGCTTAGCTCTTTCGTGGGCTGTACATGTACTCTCATAGGAAAAAACAATGTTGTTTAGAGCTAGGTGTGAGTTCCATTCAAAACCGGTTTCTTACATAAACCGGTTAACTTAAAGCCTGCATGGATAGGTTTTAAGTTAACAAAATCTTCCTCATTCACTAATCCAAGTTCTACGTAGAAGATGTATAGAACGACAAAGGAATTAACGTTATCAGGTAAGTTTTTTTTTTTTTTCGATCATTCGAGCTGGTTGGGTTTGCTAAGGGATCTCGCGCAGCACACGACTTTTGGATGCGCTGTCATACTACACTCTTAAATATAACCATACATTTCTGATACACGCTGCAGATATCCAGGTCATTAAACTCACCAGAAATCTGTTTACGTTGCCAATAGTTCCGTTCCGGGCTCGAGTAACGGCTTAAATATTTTTTGTTGCAAAACTACTTAGCGTCGATGAGTGGTTAGGTAGATTGTGTCACGTGACTAGTTAAGTTACTTCATTAAGTTATTTAATTTATTAACGAAGTCTTCCATTAATTAAATCTTGAATTATAGCCACTTGCATAGGTAATAATTGGTGACAATCAATTGTTTACAATATTCTATATTTAATGAACTGACTTATGAACATAGATCGGAGTAGGTAGATTGATTTTTGGTACTTGTATCACAATTGCACACAGAAAGAATAACATGGATACGCCATTTTTCCGGTATTTCCGAATTCAATTAAATATTGTTAATGTTGGTAGTGATATTATTACTTCTCAATTCAAAATTTAAAGGAAGGTATCAAAACTAAATTATTTTATTATTTATCTGTTGAATAATAAAAACAATCGAATTCCGATCGAAGTATAAATAATTATTTTTATTTTTTTGCCTTTTTATGGCTACAACTTTTAGTAAATTGTTGCACTTAAATTTCAATCAAATGAACCAATTCCGGAGGAATGTCCATATTAATATATACCTTTCGGATCAATGACCCCAATTCAATCTACTTACCTACTCCGATCTATGCTTATGAATAACTCGCCGTCGCGGTCATACTAAAAAAATAAAAAGCCGGTTTTAATAAAATATTTTCCCGTACTCATTCTAACTGATATTCTTTTTATGAATGAGCTTGACCAGCTTTCTTGGTTACCAATGTTATCAATCATACCTATGATAGAGCTTAGAAATTATTCCTGATATTACTTGCATATTTTATGCACTGTTTTCTTTATACTTAAATTAGGAGACCAAAAAAAGTTTTAGACTTGTGTTTATTCGTAACTGCATACCAAAAAAGAAAAACGTCAAGCAAATTAATACAGAATAACTATGGACATTATGGTATATATTTAAAAAAATAATCTTCCCCTGACGAGATCACAATATTAATAAAATAATGTAACAATACAGATCAATTGTTTTGAATGTACTTGTGTTTTGAATAGGTGAACAGTACGAAACAATGACATTTTTTATTGCATTGAGAACGTTCTAATGAGTAATTTCTAGATGTGTTTACTAAATACGCACCCAATGATAATTATAATTGTTGACCGATGTTTAGGTAAACACGTGATTGTAGTCTTAATTACAAATTTTACGGTGGGACCAACACGAGCACAAAATTACGAAAAAAAAACATCTGTTTCCGTACATTTGTGTTCATCTACGCTGAAAAAATGTATGAGACGGCTGTTTTTTGCGGTTTCGGCGTTAATTTCATAGTTAACGTTGTTCATAATAATGAGTAGGTACAATCACGTGTTTAATAATCGGTAACTTCATTGACAGTCGCCCCTTATCATAAGGTAAGTGGTAGGCACCAACTACATAACACCACCACCACCTTGCTTCTGATAAAATTGAAATGCACAGTTTGACTATTATTTAGCAGTGTTGCAGAGTCTGTAAAGGTCCTAGTGAATCTAAAACCATTGTACTTTCTACTACATCTTAGATTCTTAACCCGTGTCCTAAAAATCTTAATGCGACGACACATTCTTCAAACAAATGATTGTGTTTCGGGCGATGAACGCTAACGTGAAGACAATAACTGCTGGCCTACCATGACGTCTTAAAGAAGTATTGTTTTAGTCTTATTCCAGTGTGGGAAAGAGTTGGAACTATACAGGATGTCTATTTGTTTTCCACACTGGAAAAGGAGTAAAACAATAATGTTTTAAGACGTCATGGTAGGCCACTTGGTCTTTTATTTGTATTATACAAAAATGACAAAGAAAAATCTTTGTATACAAACCGTGTCTTAAATCCAATAAAATACCAAAAGTATACTTAAAAAATAATCCAATACACATAGTAAAATCGTCGTTACTAATCCATTTAACAAGTACTAAGAAATGTTACAGTACGATAATCCCTGTGTTGACTTCATTCACTTTTGTTTAACTTGTGTTATCTTGTGAAAGGATCAAAGGAACTAATATTAGTCACACTAACAACTAAAAGTAAACATAGCCTCGATCCAATTTGTTACCAAATCTAAGGATCTAAGGATTACTATTGCATGTACTTAACCATGTTGGTAATGTTTTCTCCATAAAAATAGTGTCTAAAAGAGAGGTGACTGTTTTGATTACCAGTAATACAAAGTGTATGGAAGACCAAACTAATGTTGATAAATTAGTTTCTGGTTTTGGACAAAACGATAAATTGTACTACAGTTAGAAACTTTGGTTTTCTCCTGTATTATTAACCTCAATATACCGTTCCGAAGCATGGACAGGTCTCGGTAATGGATGGCGAATTGGCGACCCATCTACGGGCCGACCTGGGCAAGCTTTGCTAAATGTTATAGATCGACCCTTTTGGATGTTATAATCTAGACATGAACGCCTAACATTCCTGCTTGACCCACCCTAGCCTTGCGTGGTGCCAACTATCGGCTCCAAAACTATCCTACCATTCAAGCTGGAACCCACCGTACTCATTGAAATTGGTTATGCGGTTTCGGAGATTAGCGTGTACGAACATAATAACACGTGATTTGATATTGCCTCTAGTAATTTAAAATACGTCTGTGATCGTCACCAATGATGACCATGAGATGAATATTGATTATAAGAAGCTATTTACTACGATGACTTGTTTGTAAACAATAAAAGTTATACAAGATTACGTGTACATACTTCATAAACAAGACACACTTTATTTCACAATTCTATTAATTAATTTAATTACAATCAATTCTTGTTACCTCTCAAGATATCAGTTACGAGTACGTATCGGAAGCAAGCCTTGTGCTCACTCGAGTATAAGAGCTGCTACACACTTTTTCGGTTCGGCATTTTAATCAGCAGTTTCTTGGTCAGCAAAGCGAAGGAATTTCGAATTCATATTTATTTAATTCGAATCGTGCCGATCGGCAGACTATGTTCGGCCATCTCATCACCTTTCTCTTCCAATTCATTTGGGGTCGGCGCAGCATGTCTTCTTCTTCCTCACTTCTATTATACATCATCTCATCAGACACCTGCTTTCTTGCAATATGATCCTTCACACAGTCATTCAACCACTTTTTTCCCTTCGAACATGTACCATCGCTAAATGAAGATCGGGTTGGATCGGAACCAAGCTACACCGAAAGAGTTTTTCCCAAACGTACATTTCAGACCATCAGACTCCAATATCACGACAGCTGAGTGGCGTGATATTGGAGTCTGATGATGATGATGGTGGCAACTCTCACCCAGTTGCAACCAGCCACCTTGCAGAGTTCGTCGCTCCACCTAGGCTCAGACCGATTTGCCTGTGTGGAATCACGTTGAGCCGGAGCGTGTGTAGTATCCCCTACATACTTTGATGTATACCTAGAATAACATAAATAGACAACATGACTAAGAAGTTATCTTTGATTCTTGTGGGATATGAACGGACAATTGTATCCGTCTCGTCGTTTCCCTTGGGGGATTATTTTTTAAAGTGGTGATTGACGAGCACGTGTTTTCTGAAACAATGTAGGTACAGTCGTCAAAGAAGTGTTGTGAAAATCTTTTATGAGAGAAAAGCAGGTTTTTTAGGGGTTATCCAAGGTTATCTTTTTGTCCTAAGGCTCCAAGTGACGATAGCCAGTTTAATCATTTTTTTTTACTTGGCCTGTTTATGTCTTTTATACAGATTAGTAGCTAGCTAGCATAATACGCGGTGTAAAGATATTATTTACTTAATTTTTACAATGAATTAAGTACGTATTCGTACGATATTCATCATCATCATCATTTCAGCTGAAAGACGTCCACTGCTGGACATAGGCCTCCCGCAAGTGTCGCAACATTGACCAGTCCCGTACGACTCGCATCCAGGGGATCCCCGCAACCTTCACCAAGTCACCGGTCAATCGGGTTAATTTAATTCATTTACTTAGACAACTTGCTCTGTATGTTTGTCGGACGTAAAGAATAGCACCATCCCATATCTTCCCGTGGGTGTCGTAAGAGGTGACTAAGGGGCTTTCCAGAGAATGGGCAGCAGTGTTCTCTGTGCTTTTGTAACAACCGTACTGTGATCGCCAACCCGCCTGCCAAGCGTGGCGATTATGGCAAAATCCCCCAAATGTCAATATAGCGACACTTGGGGGAGGCCTATGTTGAGCAGTGGACGTCTTTTGGGCTGAAATGATGATTTATGATGACTTAGACAACAAGCCTGTCGTTATTTTCTTCCAATATAAAAAAATCCTGACCGGAACGGAACATTGACACACTTTTTATTTCGATACTTTATAGGAAGTAGAGTTTACTCGGAGGCCGGTACAGTCAGTCAAGCAGAACTTTGTTGGTTCAATAATCACAGTCATGTAAAATTAAAGTACTTACCTAATTATGAGCTACTTATAAAAAGTAATGATAATAAGTTGACAAAATATCAACTAAACAGTTTTTGAGGAAAATGTTAATTAGACCTTTATAGGTTTAGTTAATCTCATTTGAACTAATACGAGGAGATGTAGTTACGTTGCTTATAAGTATGCGTTGCAATTAGGATTTTCATTATAAGAATCACGACGGTTCGAGAGTCAGTTGTGACGATAATAATCTAATGCGAGTGCAGTGGTTTTAAGTGTGCATTGATCTTAAAAATTGTGTTCTAGGTTGTTATTGCTTATATTTGTTTTCTATTTTAATTTTCAATATACGTTTTTGACGTGACAACGTCTAATAAATTGATGCACGCACGAAAAAGGATGACTCATTGTAACGTTACGATCGGAGCGAGAGCGCTGCACGAGCAACTGAAAGACACGTTCGGCTTGCTATTCATAAAAGTATGCAATCATTTCATCAATGTTTTGTTATGACGTTGTCACGTTAAACTATCGTCCGTAAACAGACTTTACAGACAACCAATTTTTTTTAAATGGTTTTTATTTTGTATGCTTCGTTGGTCTAGTGGTGGAACCGGGATTGCTGAGCATGAACTCCTGGGTTCGATTCTCAGGTTGGGTAAAGTGCTATTGGGTTTTTCCATCAAGAATTTCTTAGTGGCAGCCACGGAGTCTGGATTTGTGCCCGGTTGGTAGCGTCGGCTCGGCCTGTATTATAGTATATTCCCGCCCCCGTAACTTGCGAGTACTATAGGTACATCTCTGCCTAGCCCATCGGGGATTACAGGCGTTATGTTATGGTAGTTAACTTAAGTTAGTACAAAACTTAGAGTTAGCATCTTGTTCCTTCAAAGCGATTACCTTAAGTCCATTTATATTTATTTGCGTTAGAAAATGTCTAAATGCTGCCACTCAACGCACCTCCTTGGCACTGTTTACTTACAAAGCAATTTTATGAATATACACAAATATCAATTTTACGAGAAAATACATACTAGATACCTCTATAAAGTCGTATAAGAGAGACTATCGGCATAAACTAAACCCTTAGACTATTAATAGGCATCTGCGGCCACTGTAGGACTAATAATGCCAAAGTTAGTGCCAAAGTTTTACGAAATTACTATCTGTATAGTAAGAGCCTAACCTTGTACTTGTCAATATCGATTTAAGTAATAAAACTAAAACTTTAAGGACAAGTCTGGACGCTAAACTTGTTTCAAAATGTATAGACTCCGTTATTTATACTTAAAGTTCGAAATAAATTATAGCGACGCTGTGATATTAATTTATTTAGTGCATCATTTTAATTCAAATAGTCTTAATTATTAGCCGTAATTAAACGCATCATAGTGACAGTCACTCCAAAATATAGATAAAAGCATTACCTACTAAAAAAACTATATTGGATCAGCGACCTTTAGTTGACCCACTCTCTTCATAACGTAGACTATCAAATTAAATTCAAGTATTAAAACATTAATTATAATGTCTGAAATAATTAGCCTATCAACACAGGCTCAAAAAGTTTAATTTATGGTTTAAGCGTTCACGCAACGTAATGAATTCTCCGTATAGAATAAAAACAACTTTTTATGATCCTCGAATACCTAGTCTTTTTCATCGCTTTGCCAAAGGAGTAAAAAACATCAATCAGATGCAAACTGATCTCAGTACGAAACCTTCTGGCCGCGACTGTACACGATAATATCACAACTATATATTACGCGTTTGACAGTGTAATGAGTTTTGAAGCTGTGCATTACATCATTTTACAATCGATCCTTACGCTCCACACGAGTGTACCATTCACATTTTCCTCTCCAAACGATAATAGTCCATTCATTGGTTGCAGATGGATGTATTTCGAACAAAGGAAGGACACCAAGCAAGTCGAAGAGATGGAGAACGTGAATAAAGACGTGTAGCATCACTAGTGAATATCGAACGCACGGCATTTATTATAAGTGAAAGTGTTATTGGACAGTATAAAGTGTTTTGAATAAAGTGTGAATGTTTAATAAAATTCCTGTCGAGTTCCAACGTGGGTTTTATTCGATTTTAACGTGAAAACAATCGGATGTTTATAATATCAAAGTGACATCGCGCGACGGATCGCCGCCTTGTTTGAGTTTAACGACGTGTTAAGTTTATTTTCGATTTCGCCGAGTGTGTTTGTGGACGTATTAATGACTGATATGGCAACATAAGAGTGTTTGCTTACATACAACCTTACAATAGAACGCTAGCGACGTCCCCCCGACGGCGACGCCGGCTTACCAGTAATTCAATATTATACTGTATTTATCTTGGTGCTGTGAGGATGTGCTCTCCAATATAACAACAATGTGACCCAACTTTGAAGATTTACTCGGATCTCAGGCGAGGTACATGTTCCTTGTTCCATATTTCAATCTCTTGTGAGTATTGATTTTATATTTGAAATTTTATAGAATACCTCGAAAAGGATTTCCTAAAATGGATAAAACAGATAAATCCGTTGAGAAACCGTCTCGCGACGAGACGACAGAGGAACTGCCACTAAAAAGGGAAGCAAAAAATAACATACAGAACATGACCTTTTTGGAGAAAATAAAATTCGCCAGATCAAATATTACGGTAGAACCGGTTCTGGCTCTATTTGTGATGCCGAGCGTGCTAGCAATGCTGGCGACACAGAATTTGAATTTGGAGAAAGCATGCAGGGTCAACCTGGGGTTCGGCGACGAGGCGTGTACAGCTCTGAGACTTCGAAAACGCGCTAACCACACGTTTGAAGAAGATGAAGTACAGAAACTGATAGCATCAGTGCAAGCATGGAAGAGTGTGGTGCACACCGCGGTGCCGACGTTGCTGATGCTCTTCATAGGTGCGTGGAGCGATAAAACGGGGAAGCGCAAAATTTGCATGCTAATGCCGATATTCGGGGAATTCATGACGTGTCTATTGAACATGATAAACACGTACTTTTTCTATGAGGTCTCGGTGGAGTGGACCGTGTTTATGGAGGTCATTTTCCCATCTCTAACTGGCGGGTGGTACACAATGTTCCTCGGCACTTTTAGTTATTTAGGAGACATCACTTCTAAGGACACAAGGACGTTTCGAATGGGGATATTGAACTTGTGTATGACAGTAGGATTTCCCATAGGGATGGGGATGAGTGGGATCCTACTGCGGGTCATCGGGTACTACGGAGTGTTTTCTATCGCTGCTGTATTGCAGTTTATCAATTTCTGTTATGTATTGTTCCGAATTGATGACCACACTTGGCTCGAGAACAAAGACAAGGTTTGTGTTATGCGTTCATTTGCTTAATCAATCTATTTATATCTATCAATCAGATTGGCTATTATTGTATTTATTGATTGCTTGATTCTCGTAAGCATTTTAATTTCACGCTAATTTATTCTTATTCCTTTTATTCATCTTTATACATATTATTAACTCCTTTAGTATTTTTATCTCAAATACCTTCTAAAATGTTAAGAAATATTATGCAATTTTGTTTATAAACATAACACTTTTAGGTCAAAAGAACCGGCTGCACAGGTTTCCTGTTAGAGTTTTTCGACTTCCATAGTCTAAAGGAGACTGTTGAAATAGCGTTCAAGAAAGGACCGAATAACAGGCGTCTGCGAATTTGTCTCATATTGTCCGTTGTCTGTTTGACATTTGGACCGATGTGGGGTATGTACACTAGGCTGTATTTATAGATATAATAGTAAATATCAACAAAACTATATATGTTTAGAACAAAACATTTATCTAAACAATGATGGAACATGCCGATTTAAAGATGGGTGATTTCCACTAGAATACTTGCATGATCATTATTGTTAATATTTTAAAAACGTTGCCCCATACTTGGAATTTCTCCTGTATCGTGTGTGCGTTTACAAACATTTAAACTCACATACACAAACAGCCAGACCCGGAACCACTATAAGTAAAGTAAGTCATACAAATTGTTCCGTGCGGGGATCAAACCCGCGACACGCAGCGCAGCAGTTGATCACTCAGCCACTGCGCCAACCGTGCCGTCATTATAAACAAACAGAAAAAACATGTTGTTGAGGTATATACTCGTAATTACATAATAAACGTCATCAGTCCGTGACCATAACAATATTTCATGCTAATAATAGCAAGCTGTACTTTGGCACAAATTAAGGCTCATTACAATCCAGGATGTTTGTGAATCTAATGATGAACTAAAATACGGTAACATGGTATTCCCCGCGTCTACATTTGTCAACTTGAGTCAAACGTTTATTGATATTAATACAAATATTTCCGTGTTACCGTAACTTGCTAATGAGGTCGCCAAAGAAGACTAAACTCTTAAAATTTATATTAAATTTTGCGCTAGACCAAAGTGAATGGTACTTCTTACGATCTTAAGACATTTTCTAATAGTAGGTAGGAAGGTATGGTGATTTATAGTTGGAAAATTAAAAGAAGAAACTTGATTGTTTGGATGTTGTATTCCCGAAAGGTGTACCCAGGCAGACTGCACGGTTGGGGCCGTGGTTGAGCGATACCTAGACTGCTACTTGCCGTGGGTTCGATCCCCGCACGAAACAAATATTTGTATGGCCTACAGGTAGTTATTCCGGGTCTGGCTGTTTGTGTATGTGAGTTTATATGTTTTCAAACGCACGCACGATACAGGAGAAATTCCTAAAATGGGGCAAAGTTTAAAAAAAAAGAAATGTCTACTAAACAAGAATTTACTACCTCATGTCCCTAATAATGGGCATGCCTAAGTATTGACATAAACTAGCAAGGAATCAGGCTATAAAATGCTACAGGCTGAATCCCAAGAAATTACGACGAATAAGACCAGCAATTTGTGCTACGGGATCTTATATGTTTATCTTTAGCTTGACTATTAAAGATACGTAACATTATGACCAATGTCAAATCTGACCGTCAAATTACCGAATTTTCTTACACGGTAACGATAATCACAAATGTCATTCGTTATAATGTCCATTAGCAAGCTAAAAATTATACGACGATATTGTCAGACTTTGTTTGCATGGGAAACACAGAGCACAGTAAATATTGTATCACTCTGACAAACGAACATATCGGTATTTATCAATATTATGTCGATAACCTGTTTTTATTTATACTGACTACGCATACGCATGACGCCCAATCAAGCTATACAAAACCAGTTTATGCGGATCTCTCATTGTACGGGAAATCTATACAAACCGAGGGAATGCTGTACTGGAAATGTATAGCTGGATTTGTCGCCGTGTGTACAGGTTCAACCTCTTTGAATTGAAATGTGTTGGAAACACCAGCAGGCCTACCATGACGTCTTAAAGCAGTATTGTTTTACTGTTATTTCAGTGTGGGAAAGAGACAGGGCTATACAGTATGTCTAGCGCCATCTCTTCCCACACTGGAAAAGGAGTAAAACAATAATGTTTTAAGATGTCATGGCAGACCAGCTGAAGACCTCACGTTAGGGATCAGCAGACGTCTTACTTAATTTTTGCGTTGTTGTACGCAATAGACTCGCCTTTTTGGGGATAGGTAAAAACTATACAGCGCCATCTGATAATCCAAACGCCTCGTCCACGTTCATATTTATTTAGACGTGTATTGTACATGTCGGCCTTTTTTCGGAATACAGGCATTTCATTTGATGATTTGTAGTTATGTTTTAGGGTTCCGTACCCAAAGGGTCAAACGGGACCATATTACTGAGACTTCGCTTTCCGTCCGTCCGTCCGTCTGTCACCAGGCTGAATCTCATGAACCGTGATAGTTAGCCAGTCGAAATTTCCACAGATTATGTTTTCTTTTGCCACTACAATAAATACAAAAAACAGAATAAAAAAAATATTTAAGGGGGCTCCCATGAAAAAGTGATTTTTTTGCTCCTTTTTAGGGTTCCGTAGTCAACAAGGAACCCCTAGAGTTTCGCCATGTCCGTCTGTCTGTCTGTCTGTCCGCGGTTTAGCTCAAAAACTATTGGTACTAGAAAGTTGTAATTTGGCATGAGTATACACGTTAATGACGCTAAAAAAGTGGTAAAATAAAATTTTGAAAAATATAATTATTTAGGATACCTCCCCTACATGTAAAGTGGGGATAATATTTTTTTTTTCGTCCTTCCCATAGTGTGGGATATGGTTAGATAGGTCTTTTAAAAATATTAGGGGTTTGCGAAGACTGTTTTTTGATTAAGTAAACCGTTCGTGACTTATCAAGCTTTAAAGTACCATTTTTCGTTAGGGCCAAGTGACCTCTACAGACTAAATGGTTGTAGTTAGAAATACAAATGTCACGGCAGTAGTACCTATATATAACGAAGTTTAAAGGAAAACTATCACACTTAAGTGGGCTTTACAAATTTACGAGTAAATAGTCGACCAATTGTATTTGACTCGAAAATTTCGAACAACTCCATAGAAATGTCGATAGATGGCGCTAAGCATCAGTTGTATCGCGCTGTTTCATTCCTAAATAAGTTTTATAAAAAGACAGTTGTTGTTGTTGTTTGTATAGGAAGTCAAATTAGGTAGGTAGTAATGTTTGGCTTTTAGTTAGAGCATGGTACGAAACTATCAGTCAGTGAATACGACCCGCACTTGGCTGTTATAAAAACTACGGAATCCTACACTGCGCGTGGCCCGACACGCACTTGACCGGTTTTTTCTAAATAATGGTACGTACGGAAACCTTCGTGCGCGAGTTCGACTCGCACCTGGCCGGTTTTTTTTCCCTTACCCTTCCACTGCTGGACAAAGGTCTCCCTATAGCCTTCCAATCTTCTCTCCGTGCGGGTTCCTCCGGCCGATCTCTCACACACGCCTGTAAGTCGTCGCGCCAGCGTTATCTAGGCCTCCCTCGGCGACGACCCCCGTTTTCTGGCACTAACGACTCTGGCCCATCGGCCTCATGCATTGTACAGACACTAAGTTATTACTAAAAAGTAAATTATTTTGCTAAAATTTTTCAGTATGCATAGAAAGGCCACTTATTTTTCGTAGAAACTTTCCTCATACACTTGTCATACCCGTGTATAAGTACACGGGTATGACAAGTGTATGACACGGCTTAGAATTGGGAATTCCATACAAGCGAACAATAGATAAATAGGTATATTTCAGTACTTATTTTTTCAGACATACTTAATATGTAAGGTTCTGTATGGCGTCGGACGTAAAGAATAGCACCATCCCATATCTTCCCGTGGGTGTCGTAAGAGGCGACTAAGGGACTTCTGGGACCTATCACATATCGGTCGCACCGGTGTCGGGCAGCAGCGATACCGGTGTGAATCTACTGCGATTGCCAACCCGCCTGCTCAGCGTGGCAATTAGAGCAAACCCTACCAATGGCAAGTCAACGTGGACCACGGCCCCCAGTTCCCGGCCGCCCTGCTATTCCTGATCAAGGCGGCGGTCACGGTAACGGCAGGGCAGGGGGTGCGAAGAATCCCCGGGTTACGGAAGGCCGCCGAAAACAACTGACCTTGGCGACGTACAACGGACGCGCGTTACGGCTCGACGAGCACCTGGCACAACTCGAAGTCGAACTCGAGAAAATAAGGTGGCACGTTCTTGGGTTAAGCGAAGTCCGAAGAGAGGGGGAGGACACGGTAACTCTTGAATCAGGCCACCTTCTATACTTTCGAGAGGGAGACCAGCTGTCCCAGGGTGGCGTAGGATTTCTGGTGAATAAAGCTCTCTGTGACAACGTTGTAGAAGTGTCGAGTGTGTCGAACAGGGTCGCGTACCTCGTAATTAAACTAACCGAGAGGTATAGCCTCAAGGTTGTGCAGGTTTACGCACCGACCTCGACGCACCCGGATGATGAGATGGAAGATGTGTTTGGTGATATATCGAAGGCCTTACACTTCACCACCAGGGCCCACTAGAACGTTGTCATGGGAGACTTCAACGCCAAAGTGGGAGTACAGAACTACAACGAATCGGTAGTAGGATCCCATGGTTATGGTAGCAGGAATCATAGGGGGCAAATGCTTGTCAACTTCCTCGAAAGGGAGGGGCTTTTCTTGATGAATTCATTTTTCAAGAAACAGCTCCAAAGGAAGTGGACATGGCAGAGCCCCGACACTATGACTAAAAACGAGATCGATTTAATCATAACGGACAAGAAGCGTATATTCAGAGACGTCTCTGTGATCAATAGTTTTAATACTGGAAGTGATCACAGACTCGTGCGAGGGTCTCTGAATATCGATTTCAAGCTTGAACGTGTCCGTTTGATGAAATCCAGGCTCCGACCAACCCTGCTCCAAACTATAGTGGGATCTGAAAAGTTCCAATCTAACTTGGAGAACCGATTCGCTGCCGTGGAAACCACAAATAGCGTTGACATTGACCAGGCCCTCGAGAATGTGGTCGGAATCCTCAGGGAGGAAGGTGTGAGATTTTGCGAATTGCGGCGTAGGGACAGGAAGTCGAAGTTTTCGGAAGAAACGCTCAAGCTCATGGAGAAACGACGTCAACACCCACCAGCCACTTCGTCAGAGTGGCATGCTCTAAACAAGAAAATTGGCAAACTTGTACGACACGATCTCCGATGCTCCAACACTCGTTCAATAGAACGAGCGATCGAGCAAAATCGGGGATCCAAAGTGTTTGTTCAATCTCTTGGGAGAAGTCATCTGACGAAGCTGACCACTACAAGTGGAGCAGTCGTTTCTTCCGGGCCGGGGGTTCTTTCGGAAATTGAAAGCTTCTATAGTCAGCTGTACGCTACGCATGCATCTCAACCTGATCCCGAAAATGAGCAGTTCCGAGCTACATTAACACGCCACTTTACGGAAGACTTGCCAGAAGTCAGCCTGGACAAAATTGCGATGGCTCTCAAACAGCTTAAAAACGGAAAAGCCCCTGGAGAAGACGGTATTACGACTGAGCTCCTGAAATCTGGTGGTAAACCTGTAATGGAGAACTCCAGAGGCGTGGAGTAAGAGTGTTGTCGTGTTGTTTTTCAAAAAGGGTGATAAAACTCTTTTGAAAAACTACCGACCCATTTCACTCTTGAGCCACGTCTATAAGCTGTTTTCGAGAGTCATCACAAACCGTCTTGCGCGAAGACTCGACGAGTTCCAGCCTCCCGAACAGGCTGGGTTTCGATCGGGATACGGCACCATAGACCACATCCATACAGTGCGGCAGATTATACAGAAAACAGAAGAGTATAATCGGCCCCTGTGCTTAGCGTTTGTGGACTATGAAAAGGCCTTTGACTCGATCGAAACCTGGTCTGTTCTGGAATCTTTGCAGCGATGCCAAGTCGATTGGCGATACATCCAAGTGTTGAGAGGTCTTTACAACGCCGCTACTATGGCCGTCCAAGTCCAGAACCAGCAGTCTAAACCTATTCCCTTGCATCGTGGTGTGAGACAAGGGGAAGTTATATCCCCCAAATTGTTCACAAATGCATTGGAGGATATATTCAAGACGCTGGACTGGAAGGGGCGCGGCATTAATATAAACGGCGAGTACCTCTCACACTTACGATTTGCAGATGATATCGTTATCGTGGCGGAAACGCTGCAAGATTTGCAGCATATGCTGAATGGCCTAGCTGATTCTTCTCAACGCGTTGGTCTCCGGATGAACCTGGATAAAACCAAGGTTATGTTCAATGAACATGTAAGGCCGGAACCCATTGCAGTTCAAGGCAGTATTCTCGAAGTTGTTAAGGAGTATGTTTACCTCGGGCAAACTATGCAGTTAGGTAAAAACAACTTCGAGAAAGAAGCCAACAGAAGAATACAGCTGGGCTGGGCAGCGTATGGAAAACTGCGTCGGGTCTTCACATTGCCAATTCCACAGAGTCTAAAGACGAAAGTCTATAACCAGTGCGTCCTACCCGTCATGTCGTACGGTGCCGAAACGTGGACACTCACGGTTGGGTTGGTCCACAAATTTAAAGTCGCTCAACGTGCTATGGAAAGAGCTATGCTCGGGGTTTCTCTGAAAGATCGAGTTCGTAACGAGGTGATTCGACAGAGAACCAAAGTTATCGACATAGCCCACCGCATTAGCACGCTGAAGTGGCAATGGGCCGGCCATATAACCCGAAGAACCGATAACCGTTGGGGTAGACGAGTTCTTGAGTGGAGACCACGGATCGGTAAACGTAGCGTAGGACGTCCTCAGACTCGGTGGAGCGATGATCTGCGCAAGGCAGCTGGCAAGAGCTGGATGCGAGTGGCCGAGGATCGTGCTCAGTGGCGTGTCATGGGAGAGGCCTATGTCCAGCAGTGGACGAATACAGGCTGATGATGATGATGATGATGATGATGATGAAGGTTTTCCTAGAAATATTACTTCTTCTACTGCCAATAATTCCTAATATTATTCTTAGCTGCTAATTCGTTGCTGCATCGTTGTACCTGTGTTCTCAAACTATACTACGGAGCATAAGGTCTTAGGTTCGATTCCCAGTATAAGTATTACTGTGTAGTTATCTCGATGTAAAAACATCGAAACATTCCCAATAAAAGTCGCGAGTCTTACATACAAACTTCTTGGTCGTTCATACTTAGGTATTAATTTATTACTATTTTATTTTCTTGTTTGAAAGATAAAAAGAGTTGATTTAGGTAGTTTGCGGTTTTAAAATACCTAACTGAAATCATTTCATTTGGTTGTGATGACGTAGGTAGTATTGTGATTGCGGTAATATTTTATTTTAAAAATTATTGTTTGGCTTTTAAAATTTAATTCAAATATGTATAAGTAGGTACCGAAAATCGACCTCTTTTTTCAACTGCGACCTACGGAAATCACCTTTGTTTGAACTGAATATTCTCACTGGCGACAAAATTAAATGCCATAAGCCGTTAAATACAACATCATACATCAGAATATTTAAAAAAACAATATGATGAATGCAAAAAAAAAGTAAAGCTTACTGTAAATATCTGTATGAAAACAGTTTCAAGAGGAAAAATGTTGTCCGTAACAATGATCGACTGAAAAACGTGTTTACCTTACCTACATAATAAAAATAACTGATAACTAAAATACAATAAATGATAAATAAAATTCCAAAATCGTCACTACGGTGTAATGGCTTGCTTATTCATCTTTGAAGTTACTTATATAGATCTGGTTAAGAAAAACCTATATGGGCTGTCTTTAATGGCTTATTTGCCGCTAAAATATCTACTACCAAAATGAAACAAGTGGCCCTGTGGTGGCAGCCCCGACTTACGAACAGTAAGTCGTGGCTTCGAACCTAGGCAGGCGCATTACTTTATGTAATTTATTTCATCACTGCTGCCCTCAAAAACGGTGAAGGAAAACATCGTGAGGAAACCGGCATGTCCTAGAACAAAAAAATCGAAGACATGTGACATCTATCAACCCGCACTGGCCCGCGTGGTGGATTACAGCCCACTTCCTCTCATACAGAGGAGGCCTGTGTCCCATCAGTAGAAACATTATAGGCTGATGATGATGATGATGATGATGTAATGAAACAAAACGGACATGTAAAAGGTAGTTCTACAAAAATGATCGTCGGTCGTTCAGAAACGCAATGGTGCATTGCGTTGTTGACACACCGAGCGAACGAATAAATCAGAGAGACACATTGTTGTACGTACCTAGACATTTACAAAATGTCCGACCATTCATACACATGTTTGAATTAAATAATTGACTAGAACCCATTTGAATTTTGATGAATGAATACTGAAGCTGACGCTTGATGTTACAATTGCCTGTCTGGATTGTTATGAACTAGAACGGGTGAATATGTTTATTTATAGGTGTATGTTTTATTTGTGTTTGTGGAATAGAAAATTCCGAACTCAGTCAGGTTCTATATAAAGGCTTATCAATGGCTTTTGATCTGTCTAAATATTTATACCCTGTCCACCATAATCAGCGAGCCTATTAAATGCTCGTATCGTGCCTTTACTTTTTAACCGACTTCTAAAAAAGGAGGAGGTTCTCAATTCGGATGTTTGTATTTTTTTTATGTTTGTTCGCGCATTACTCCATCGCTTGCCAACCCATTTGAAAAAATCTTTTTTTGTTGAAAAGCGTATATTTTCCAAATAGTCCCATGAAAATTTTATCGAAATCGGACAAGCGGTTTTTCAAAAATCAACAAAAATCTAAAAAAAATATCTACCAGGCCCCTCAGAAAGTATTGCGAAAAAAAGTTTTTATATATGGGAGACTGGCCAGTTATTATGTTTTTCGAAAATATGATTATTTATAAGTAAAAATAAGTAAGTTCCAATTTCAAAATTTCCCTCCACATTTTTTGCGAGTTAATTCAAAGTATTGTGTCTCACTGAAATATGGATCTGCGCCGGGAACATTTTAGAGCTATGATTTTATACGATTTCAAGTGTCGCCTGAAACCGGATGAATCGTACGATAGACTTCAAATGGCATTCATGGATGAAGGCCCTTCCAAGGCAACCGTGTATCGTTGGTATAACGAATTCAAGCGCGGTCGACCAACTTTGGGGGATGACGAAAGAAGCGGTCGCCCTTTGACGGCTGTTACCGAAGAAAACGTGCTAGCAGTGAAAAATTTAATCCAAGACAATAGGCGAATTACATATCAGGAGATTCAACACATATTGAAGATTGGATCGGGAAGCGTTCACGAGATTCTACACAGCCATCTTCGCGTGAGGAGGATAGTATCACGCTGGGTGCCGCACAACCTCACCGATGCTCAGAAGCAGGCCCGGGTGGAATGGTGCCGTGATATGCTTAACAAATTTGAAGCAGGCTCGTCTCGGCGTGTTTACGACATCGTTACAGGTGATGAGTCCTGGATTTATCAATACGACCCAGAAACCAAGCGCCAGTCGACTGTTTGGGTGTTTCAAAATGAGCCAACGCCTACCAAAGTGAAGCGATCTAGAAGCGGGGGTAAGATTTTGATCGCTAGCTTTTTTAATTTGACTGGCCACTTGGTATCAATTCCCTTACGGGATCAAAGAAGCATTAATGCCGAATGGTATACTTCCAAATGTTTGCCAGAAGTTTTCTCTGTTATAAGCAACAAGCGACCAAACACAGGGCTCCGCGGGCTACTGCTCCACCACGACAATGCACCTGCGCACACCGCACTCAAAACGAGGGACTTCCTGGACAGCACGCCAGTCAAACTCCTGGGTCACCCTCCTTACAGCCCTGATCTAGCACCGTGTGACTTCTTTTTATTCCCAAAAATAAAAAATCAGCTCAAAGGGATACAATTTTCGTCGCCGGAAGATGCGCTGGCTGGGTTCGAGCAGGCTGTAAACGAGGTGTCTGCGGCGGACTGGAAAAAGTGTTTTGAAAACTGGTTTAGGCGCATGAATCTTTGTATAGAGGCTGGTGGAAAGTACTTTGAAAAGATTTAATAAAAATATATGTACGTATAGAACAATTTTTTTTAGTTTCGCAAAACTTTCTGAGTGTCCCACGTACATTAAGTACCGGTGTTTTCGTTTACTCTGCATTGAGTTTTTTGTTCGCCCATAACTCCGTCATATACGAACCGATTTGGAAAATTATTTTTTTATTCCATAGCCTATGCTTTCTAATTGGTCCCATAGTCACCAAGTCGGGATCTGATGATGGAATCTTGGTGAAATCGAGGGAACTCTTCAAATTTTATAGGAAAACGTACAGCGATTTTGGTATTGTCTATAACAAGTGAAGCATTTGCGTTCAATAACAATCATTCTACCATCAGATCTGATGATGAAGCCAAGAGACAGGCACCGGAACTGCATAATAAAACAATGTTTCTTAGCTGTGTTTGGGCTTGTTAGAATTGTAACGGTATGCAGTTTCCAGGTGTACCACTAATTTCTTGACTTTCCTTATTCAACCTACGTAACATGTAGGTCCTCTGCTTTGACAGTATTTTGATCATTGATCATTTCTTTCCCTAATGTCTTTTAATCGTTTTCTTTTTTAATTCTCAGTTTCAGTTCGACGCCTTTTCTCATACGAGAAGCATCTTTACTAGGCCTACCTATTTATTAGATTAAAAATATGTCATGTTTTTTGCAAAAATAAAAACCGATTTCAAAAAACCCTAAAAGCACTAAAAAGTTAAAAATAATACTATAACCTACCTATACTAATAAACATAGACCTACGATAAAACTATACTAACATTTAATATTTTTTTGGAGTCGATGCCAAGCAATATACGATACCTAAATGACTATATACCGACTAACGCCAGAAAAAACAAAAGATAAATCTTAAAGCTTCTAAATATTAATTCATTCATTAATTCACATTATATTGCTTGGCACCGACTCCAAAAAATTTTTAAATTTTAGCATTGGTTTATCGTAGGTTAGTCTATGTTTATTAATATAGGTAGGTTATAGTATTATTTTTAACATTTTAGTGCTAAAAGCACTAAAAAGTTTTTTGAAGTCGGTTTTTCTTTTTGCAAAACAATTTTTTTCATCTTCTTCGTTGACTAAGGCCCATTTTTAACCCCCGACCAAAAAAGAGGGGTGTAAATTCTTTTTGAATGGCATTGTCATGTTCAAAGTGCATCGTAAAGCACGTTAATCCGAGCAGTTTATTGCATGTAGCCTTTTTTACAGGTACAATCATTGACTTAGTTTAAAGTGCACGATGGGCAGGAAAGGAGGTGAGGCATATCCTGTGTTGGGACTAAGGAGTATAGTTTTAACAAGTTTATTCCTAAGATAATTTAAAGAAGTGGTTAAATACTAATGTTACGGCGACTATTTACTATGAAATTACGTCTTTGTCAATGATTTATTTCCTGTGACAATGACGATATTGCTAGTTAAATTCGTACATCATTCTGAAAAATTACCGATGAAAAAAGTCTATGGGCACACACACATTCATCAGGTAATTTAAATAAAAATCTGCTGTTCTATACATTTTGAGCAAAAAAAAAAACAGACATTTCCATACGAATTATCTTACGTGGTAGAACTATTAAAGTAATGGGTGTCGTTGCGTTTACCACATAAATATTATGTATTAAACAATAGAAATAAGTAAACAGTATGCAGTGTTTGTACTGGTTAGATAATTATATAGTTTAAAGATAATGCATTCATTATAAATCTTATAAGCACAGTTACATTGTTTGCACCTTGGAGTAAATAGTTGATTTATTTATTATATGAAGGGATAAGAAACGCTTACTCTTTGTCTCATTGACAATGTGTGGTAAACACGAAGATAATATCAAATGCGCCATTTCTAATTATTTTATTATGATACTTAGCTGAGTACTGAGTGCTGTTTCATTCGTGGTGCTGTGGAAAAAGATTACTTTGCCCAACAATGGGATAGTATGGGCTAAGAAAAACACAAATTAGAAAGCAATCTATAAACATATATTTCTAGAAGCATACAAAGTATAAATACATAAATATCTAGTATCATCATCATCATTTCAGCCGAAAGACGTCCACTGCTGAACATAGGCCTACCCAAGTGTCACCACATTGACATAACATGGGGGGTTTGCCATAATCGCCACGCTTGGCAGGCGGGTTGGCGATCGCAGTACGGTTGTTACAAAAGCACAGAGAACGCTGCTGCCCATTCCATTCATTGTATTTTTAACCGGTATGTAAGCATGTAGAGTAGGCAGGTACTTAGTAATATTATCTACAGTTGTAGACTATTGCTATACGAGTCATGATCATGAATCAAAAGTTTTGATCCAATTTTCCTCAAATAAAAGTGGGAAAAAATATCAAATCTTGAAAGCAGTATGTCGTCATTCATACTGGAGGTAGTTCCTAGTCCTCATGGGAAATTACTAGCTAGCCGACCTAAGCAGTGATTGCTTTACAGAAGTTCAGTCTTACATCGTACCAGCTAGTTGTTATTTACATTTCATAACTTCTTCTTGCTATGGAGTGAAAGATTGTATTTTGCAGCTTTAAATTGTTCGCACAATCTAAAAAGTTGCAATGGGAGCATAAATGACATGTGCATCGTATATCGTATATCTACAGGGTTTAACGGAAATGGTATATCCATACTTAAGGGTGTGCTACAGACCATCAAACTGAACATGTTTCTCTCCATCGGACAAATATCGAACAACTTCAAGTGGTTGATTTTAAATACTTGGGGCACCAAGTACTTAAAATCAACCACTCTTCCAAGGGCCACACCTTTTAACATAACTAGTGGCATATTATGTGCTGGTTTTTAGGGTTCTGTAGTCAACAAGGAACTCTTATAGTTTCGCCATGTCCGTCTGTCTGTCTGTCTGTCTATCCGCGGTTTAGCTCAAAAACTATTGGTACTAGAAAGTTGTAATTTGGCATGAGTATACACGTTAATGACGCCGAAAAAGTGGTAAAATAAATTTTTGCCAAAACTGAACGGAACCCTACATTGTGCGTGGCCCGACACGCACTTGACCGGTTTTTTATGCTTCGCCCTAAACACAATGAGTTTGCTTTTTTGTACGTTGTACACCAGTCCGTACGCTTCTGCATAAGCCTCACAGATCGCCAACAATTTCCTGAGTGCGCTAATTGACGGACTCAGCATTACCATGTCGTCCGCGTAACTAATACGATTGACACAAAGTCCGTGAATAGAACAGCCAACAAGAGTGCTACTGAGTTCGACAATCAGTTGGTTAACATACAGGTTGAAAAGCGCTGGAGAGGTCAATCCCCCCTGTCTCACCCCGCATTCCAAACTGTACTCCTCAGACAACTCGTTGGCCCATCTAACTTGATTGGTTTGGTGGCCATACCAATACTGAAACATATTCGTTATGGCGTCAGGCACTCCCGCTTCGTACATTTTACACCACAGGACGTCATACCTTACCAGGGCATACACAGGCGTACTTCTCACCGTATACTGACAGTATGCTTGAGGGACAAAATAGCACATTCAGTCATAGTGCATATGGGCAAATATTACAAGCTTTGTCTCTAGGGGGTTACTTTGGGCGTAACGTTCTTGCTAAATCGGAAACAAGAAGATTAACTAAGCTCATACTTTTTCCGGGTTAGTGTACCTACGTGTTCATAATAGGTTCTAGTTTACATAGCTCTAATTATCCTTGTTATTGTTATAAATGATATCTTATTTGATTGCAGGTGAGCTGAGTGTCATGTACATATTTACTCGATACCAGTTCAATTGGGATGAAGTGAAGTACAGCATTTACTCAACTTACAGCCTGGTCACACACTCCATTGGTAAGTAAAACTTGTACCAGTTCTTATTTATTTATTTAAACTTCATGTACAATAGTGGTACATAGGCGGACTTAATGCCACAAGGCATTCTCTACCAGTCAACCTTTGAGTTAAATACGACAAGATTTTACAAGATTTTTGTAACAAGCTATTAATTTAAAAGAGTGTCCATGGAGTTTCTTGCCCATTCTTCTCCATAGAGATCTACGCTTTGGAATGGGCAACTACAGTACTTTCACAGTTATTATGTCTAGTGACTGGGACTGTAGCTTAATATGTTATTGTTGTTTGACTATCCAAAAGTGCCTGTAACTGGCCTACTTGAAATAAATGATTTTGATTTGATTTGATTTGATACGACAACCTTGTGATAGGGGTACAAACAAATATTCACAAAAAATCACAGTTCTTCAGTATTTTTCTCTCGTATCGACAAAACATGCCATGGTAAAATATTGGCCAGTTAGCAAGTTATGTGGTAATATCTCCCGGGCCCCGGACTCATGGTAATTGTAGGATCCGTGGAGTTTTAGTCCATGGGAGTCTGTCATAATCAACTTTACTCCTAACACAGAGAGTATCCATGAAGATTTCCCCACAAAAAGGTGGTAGCGTTGTCCAGACTTCGTCGTCGTGTATACATTTGAGGAAGATAGACAATTCAATTGCCATGCGACTCGTAATTTTTTTATGGAGTATTTTCCTAATGGTCAGATTAGGTTTATGAAAGTTGATATAAAAATGTTTTTGCTGTGACCACTTTTTCATTACTGAGTGAGATGAGTGATGTTAAAATTAGTTGACAAAATTACAGTACGATTTTGAAGACTGATATTAAAGTATCAAGTTTTATTTGTAGATAAAAACAAAAGATACCACAGCACAGATCTACTTATGCATTAAATATAACATATACTTTGAATGCAATCATTATATCGTTGTTTGTAGCATGTGTTAGCTCTCGAATACTCTAGCACTACGTATTATTTGTCATATTGTTTAATTCAGATTTATGTACACCTCGACCCCGAGAGGTCGAGTTTAGACAAATGACTCTCTTGGTACTAATACTCGTAACTACCTCGCTGGTATTGTAATAGTGGTCATAAGGGCAACTTTACACTTCTTTTCTCAGCGTGGTCGGTCTGAGTCCAATCCCCAGATCAGTTAGAGTGATATTGGGGTTTTCTAGAAGATAATTTGGAGTTGCAAGCTAAAATCTAGAGTTTCACTCGCTTTAATTGCAGTAAAGTCGGCCCTTACATGAGACATGTTATAGCTGGTGAAAGCCGGGTTCCTAATACTGCTACGTACTTTTTTGTCGGGGAATCTACATTGGCACCATCCGTCTGGAGCGAGCAGAGGGTTATGTTGGACTCTAACCGTTCCTATTACTCCCGTGCGTCGGGGGCCTGGACGGACGTAGAAGTACGAGTATCAGTTACACTGGAGAATTTAAGCGTGATGTTTAACTATTCAGGTACATTATTCTCGATCAGCGTGTTCAGTAAGAAGTTGAAAGCTGATGATGCTGTCCTCGGGTTGATATCGACCAGCAGTAAGATCTGTGGGGCTATTGTACTGGCCTTCGCTAGAAATGACTATGAAGTGTACTTATGTGAGTACACTTTTGTATTTTTAGTATAGTTTTACCTTTGAGTTTCATGCTTATGAAGACTACCTGTGCTAATGATTGCTTGAGGATTTACAGTGAAATAAAAACATATTTTTTTCAATTATTAATGATTTCATTATGCTATTGTTGTTACAATCACATTCCGTAATTTTTGGTTAATATCTATAAGTACATGTTTTTTTGTTTTTTCAGCACCCCTACTAGAAATTTTAAATGGTACCTCAGCGATCGCTTTGCGGTCGATTGCATCGAAACTAGTCTCGTATCAAGAATTAGGTAAGTTCTATTGTAACATAACTAGTACAGAAATATTAGTTACCGTGAATTTTGGAAAACCGGTTTTTGGAGGGCTTTGCCTAACAGAAGCAATGTCGGCTAAACAAAAAAGTAGGTTCAAATATGTCAGTTAGATCTAAGAACTTGAATTTTCTTGCGATTCCAATTTCAAAAATATATGAAATCGCTGCAGACTACCCATCAATCTCTGATTAAGTTCAATTTGATCAAGCTTGTAAATTGGCTTATTCTTATGAGAAGAAGCCAATTTACACCTAGCCGGAACCTTGATATAAGCGACTGATGCTGCATGTATGTTTTAGTCTTTCTTAAATTCAAGGTTGGATACTAAAAAGTTTGCATAACATTTCCCGCAAGTAACCCCTGGGTCTAGGCCTCAGTATGGAAAAGAGTTACAGCTATTCATAACGTTTGTCTCCATCTTCGTTTCCACACGCAATAAAGATTAAACATAACATAACATCACGCCTGTAATCCCCGCAGGGTTAGGCAGAGATGTACCTAATAGTACACCCACATTTCGCCAGTTATGTCCTAAGTCCCATGTAATAAGGGGTGAGCGTATTGTCATCAACCATGCATAAATCCGGATCCGAGGCTGCTACTGTAAAATTCCTGATGGAAAACTCACTAACATTTTCCCCGACCCGAAAATCGAACGTAGGACCTCATGCTTGGCAGTCGCACTTCCGACCATTCGATCAACGAGGCAGTCAAAAAGGACCAGAGAGTCACTAAGATTAAAATAACGTTTTACAAGGTAATGGTATCGCTCTTGATTCCACAACTAATCTTAATATTTCAGGTAAGGTGTACTCTCTATTCGGCGTAGCGGAGACAATGATGCCGATAATCTTCGCGCCATTGTACTCCAGGGTGTACATAGCTACGCTGACTGTGCTGCCGGGGGCTGTGTTCCTCATGAGCGTGGCTGCTACTATACCTGCTCTTTGTATATTTGGGTGAGGATTTTTTTATCATGTAAATGTAGGTCTTCGCCGAGGGAGACCTACAAAATGCTGGCGTGACAACTTAAAGGCATTTCAGAGAGATTGGCCGGAGAAAACTGCACGAAGAGAAGAGTGGAAGGCTATGGAGGAGGCATTTTCCAGCAGTGGGTCAACAAAGTCTAGAAAAAAAGGTTCTAGCTACTAGTAAAACTTAAAACAGTCGTTTATGGAAATAGACTGCTCGTGGTGACCGTGGTGTTCTGTAGTGTGCGGCAGCAGGTTGAAACCTGCTGCCGTTACTCAGAAGCACGTGTAGGAGTTTAATTATCTGTACTGCTTACAAGAGTTGATCAATGAGCTGACAGTTACTGCAAACATTATTTTGTGTACTACGCAATTTTGTCGTTTTATCTCTCATTGTCTTTTCTATCAGTAAGCTATTGTAACCATAAAATTAGCAGTATTGGTGTACAATAAAATATATTCTATTCTGAGATATATTATGACGTAGTCAAGTCAACAGTAGTTAGTTTAATAGCACCTACAGTCGTATAGTCGCATTTATTGTGCGAACTAGGCAGCAGGATACATAGTTTATTCTAGACTGGTGGTCTAGAATAAACTATGTATCCTGCTTATGCGTATGAAGTTTCTTTAAAATCGATTCAGTCATTTCGGTAAATAAAGACTTGAAAGTTTGTATGAATTGTCGTAAGGCGTAAACGCCCATAAACAAGCATGCTCATTGCTCCACCGTAGGCCGCATCAACCCTGGCGAGTTGCGAAAAAACGCAAGCTTTTTTAGTATAAGCAATAGTACATTGTTACCCCAGGGGTTAAAGTAACTTTTCATTACTCATACTCTGAAAGTAGGTTTGAAGTTGCCTGAGGAGCGGGATGAAAGTTATACTTTTCATCCTGGTTCTAAAGTAAAAATAAACACATGAATTAGCTAAAAAAAAAATAGTAAATTCTATTTCCGATTGCTGCTTTCCCGCCTGTTTTGTTTTTTTTTCTGTGGCCAGCCAACTATTCAGCCATTATTTTTCATTTTCATCATCATCAGTCATAGACCTACAAATACCAATCCCTGAATAAGCTATCTAAAAGAATGTTCAAGTACCTTCAGAATGACCACTGCCCGGTTCTCTTGATTGATTGATTGGTAACTTCCACGACTGAATTTAATTACTTCTCGTTGCTTCGCTAGGTGCCCGTATCTACTGTAGGAAACTGATTGACAGATTTAATTCCAAAACCTCAGTAACCTTTGTTCTGTCCTAATCAAAACAATCTGATTTGTAGGAAGTAATATCCGTTTGCTCAGTTAAGAATGGATTGTTTTTGTTATCAGTAATGGAAATTTCTAGTGCCTGTTGCTGAACAATAGTGTTTTAGCATGAGTCTAAAAAAAATACCTTTTTCAAAAGATTTCCACATAATGATTACCAGCTCCTCCTTGCCAACGTCATTCGATCGAAAAAGAGACTTCTAGTAGTAACAGTATGACCAGTGTAAGTGTACAGTTCAAGGTAGTGTTGCTTGTCAAGAAAATTAATATTATATATATTTACATTACATCGATATGTCAAACTTGGTACGTTTATTTTTACCCCCGACTTAAAAAGAGGGGTGTTATAAGTTTGACGTGTGTATCTGTGTGTCTGTGTATCTATGTGTCTGTCTGTGGCATCGTAGCTCCTAAACAGATGAACCAATTTTGATAAAATTGGTTTCGTTTGAAAGGTATTTTAATCGAGAGTGTTCTTAGCAATTATTCGAGAAAATCTGCTCAGCCGTTTGAAGATCATCACCTCTTTTCTAGTTGAAGAAGGGATATTTAAACAACTTTCACAGGTCTAGTCGATTTGATATTTGAAATCTTGTCACTTGTCACCATGGACGCCGAAACGGGGCTGCACCCCCCTCCCCCCTAATCAAGGCTAAGAAAAATAAAATAAGTTAAAAAAGCATGAACGCTGTTTCTGTCGGGGGTTTATAAATTTTTAGTTCTTTATTTTCAAGTCTGGAAAGATCATTTTGTTGAATTGTAATATAGCCAGTGGACTCAAATGTCAAATGAAATACAAACTTTTGTAAATTGTGATGTGTCTTGTAAAGATAATTAGCAAACCAGCGCAAATTGCTCTTTTCCACCAACCATCATAATCTCCCGGAGACGCAGTACTGGGAAGTGTGATAGAAGAAAGGGATGAAAAAAAGCACTGGATGAATACCGGCTGATATGATCATCTTTTTCAAGTATTGTGTTACAGTGAGTGTCATGTTTAACCAGATGATGATAAATACAAGATTTTTCCTTGGTATTTTCCGTCAATAACTTTCAGTGAAAAAAATTAAAATCAGACATAAGCCTACATAACTTAAGTGGCAATGGGCAGAGCTCATTGCTCGCAGAACGGAATGCCGAATAGGCCGAAAAGTTTTGGAATGGCGCCCGCGAACCGGAAGACGATGCGTTGGAAGGCCTCCCACTAGGTGGACCGATGACCTGGTGAAGGTTGCGGGGATCCGCTGGATGCGAGGCGCTCGGGACCGGTCAATGTGGCGGCACTTGGGGTAGGCCTATGTCCAGCAGTGGACGTCTTTCGGCTGAAATGATGATGATGATGATGATAAGCCTACAAAATGCATAGCAAAATGACGAACAATCCATTTATTTATTCGGCGCCAACTCATAATGCGTTATTCTCAGCCAGATGCTGAAGGGACCATTTTTCTCAGAGCTGAGGTATTGAGCCAACATCTGCGGTATATTTTAACATTTATTTATCTAACAAAAATTATATTAAAAGCTCTTCGTCATTTTGAAGGTAGGCTTTACTTGGCTGAAGTGGTAATTGACATTATTATATTTAAAAAAGCGATATGCCAAGCTCAGTTAGTTATGATTTTAAATAAAAGCATGCACTGGAAGGCCTAATCATAAAATTAAAACGTAACACTCCTTAGAATAGCAGTTGTGAAAAGCCCAAAAACTTCATCAAAAAGTTATTTAAGTCAGGAGGAGAGAAAGATAAATATGACCTAAAATCGGCCATCTACCGTGCAATCAGTAAACATTTGTGTTCCGTCCTGTTTATTTTGTATATTTTTTTGTTCTTGCGTTGTACCTATGTTTCTAGTTTTATTTTATTTTTGTCATTTTGTTTGCACGTCATGTCCCAGCGACAAATTAATATTTTTTCTTTCTTTCTTACCTACATATTCTCAAGCCTTTTTTCCATGGGGATTTCCTCCACGTACACATCTGATCATACATACATGTGCTTACGCACTTAACCTTGGATCAAGGACAGTCATGACTTCCAAATAGAGTAGAAGTATAACTCATTTGATCTCAGAAGCTTTCGTAGTAATAGAGCCTTGTACAGGGTGGACGGAACACCGACGACGTTAAAACGCTTACCACATATTCATCATTTTGAACCCTAGAATTTATTAGTCGGTTACTAAAAAAAACTGAACATTTTTTCTCTTGTATAGAGCAACAGACCAGGGACTCAAACTGTAACCGTAATAAGTGTTTTTAACACTGTTTTTAAAACAGTTATAACAGAAAAACACTTTTAAATGTAACAGATACAATAATGGAATCGAATCAAACTGTAACCTTTTATATGTGTTAATATGGGTAACTGAAAGAATCAATTATAGCTTTAGTACGCTGCGTTTGCCTGTTACACTTATTAACACTGTTAACACTTTTATATCTGTTACAGATACGTTACGGTTAAAAACATATTTAAAAGTGTAACATATTTGATTATGTTACCAATTCAACATGTAACACTTATAATTCTGTAACCTTTATGAAGGTGCTTTTAAGTCCCTGCTACAGACAAACCCTACAAATATACATACTGAAGCGATTGCCTAGAGAATAAGTACAAACACTTCGCAAGTACAAACACTAGATTGTTGTGTCTTCAATAACGTCAAACAAATAACTTGTTATGTCATGACGTCAGTTTGCCAGACGAGCTATGTTTATAAACTGACACTGTTAGTTGTAGTATGGAAACAAATGGAATGTTCTTGCGTGTGGAGTGTTTGTTTTCTGAAATTCGGTTCAAGAGAAAGAAGAGAATGACTTATGGTATATTTTATCCACAGTCTTTTTCCAATTATGTTACCTCTGCTTTCGAATCTGTGTCATAATCACGGTGAACTTTAACCTCCTTGTAATAGGGTTTCTGTTGAATTATTGTTGACAAAGGTTTATAAAACTCCTGTATTTCAAGTATTTGATTAATAACTGAGAGCAGCGGAGGCCCCTTGGGCTACCACGGGGCCAAGCCCCGACTTACGAAGAGTAAGCCGTGGGTTCGAACCCAGGCAGGCGCATTACTTTGTGTAATTTATTTTATCACCGCTGCTCTCAAAAACGGTGAAGGAAAACATCGTGAGGAAACCGGCATGTCCACTTACACTAACTCGCACTGGACCCGCGTGGTGGATTACAGCCCACTCCCTCTCATAGGGAGGAGGCCTGTGTCCCAGCAGTGGGAACATTATAGGCTGATGATGATAAATTCACGATGTTTTCCTTCAACGCTGCTCTCAAAAACGGTGAAGGAAAACATCGTGAGGAAACCGGCATGTCCACTTACACTAACTCGCACTGGACCCGCGTGGTGGATTACAGCCCACTCCCTCTCATAGGGACGAGGCCTGTGTCCCAGCAGTGGGAACATTATAGGCTGATGATGATAAATAACTGCATAAGGCTAGCCATGCTCGGGCCTGTGGACGGTGCGTAATGGGCTAGCTCACCGTCCGTCCGTCTAATGACGACAGGCCGTGCCGACGGCGCGTTCGTGTTCCACGCGCGCCTCAAGGAGATGTCAGCAAATCGGAAGGGGTCCGAGAGGGCCTATAGGCCTGCCAGGGCTGCGGGTTGTTCGAAAGAGATACCGTGGCCCTGGAACACAAAGAGCTAAGAAGGGACATGGATGGGTTTTAGTCAGTCAAGTCTGACACTCCCTTCCGCTCCGCCCAGAGCGGGAGAAGTAATTGGATGAATTCCCATACTAAAAAAAAAAAAAAAATGCTAGCCATGCTGTTGTTTCTACCTAAATATGCATTCCATAAACGAGGGCCACCAAGAGGTATTCGGGTTTCCTTTCGCAATGCCTGCAAGAGGAAGAGGAGGCCTGTGTTGGGATACAGGAAAACGAGAGAACCCGTAGTCCACCACGCATGCTTTCTAAACCCCAACAGATCTCAATATTGAATACTTTTGAAGCGTTGCTCACGTTTCAAAAGTATTCAATATTGGGATCTGTTTCGAATAAGCCTGTGTACCACTTTGTTTTTATCAATGTGAAAATCCTTAATTAATGTCCTCCGCCCTGTAGAGAGGAAGAGTCTGTCAGACTCGTACTGACTAAAATCACACCGGTGTTCCCTCGCACACTTGCGTTGGGGGCAATGCGAATTCCGCTGCTAAACTGAATAATAGAATGTACCACCACTACTAAAACCTCGATTATCTTGCTTCTAGCCTAATCTAAACATATTTTCTTTCTTTTACAGTTGGTTCTACCATCAGCACAAGAAGGATGACAAAGAGAAAAGACTGAACATGCCCAATACTCCGCCCTTGCCCGGGGACATCCCTGTGGTGCCAGCCTAGCCTGAACGATACTCACTTTGATCACTTTGACCGGAATTAAACTGAGATTCAGTCGTAACGGTACGGTCAGATTAAGGAGTTCTTCCTTTCCAATCGCTGGTTAAGGTGGAAGCACCAGGGTAACTCGCGAAAATTTCTTTACGTTTTTTTGCAATTTGTCGTTTAGCGTCAGGCTGTATGAAAAGAAGAAAGAAAAAAATTATTACACACAACAAAAAATTAAAACTTAAATCTAAAACTGTAAAAGATATTAATTATTGTATATCTCACGGCTGCGACAATAGGCCCAGTTCAGCAAACTGCCGTGCAAATAGTGCCCGACGCTGGTATTCAACTGGACCCGAGATAATTACGTGACGGACGAAAAACAGTTTAGTATGTGGAACAAAATGTAATTCGCGACCGTAACACGTTGTAGTTACAGAATTCATCATCATTTCAGCACGAAAGACGTCCACTGCTGGACATAGGCCTCCCCCAAGTCATTTAATGAGATGAACTTTTAACTCGGTAAAGCCGTATTTGTTACGGCCGCGAATCTATTTACCAACACAACCTGACACTGACCTACAAAATGCAAAAACGTAAAAAACTTTGAATTTCGCCGGCAGCCCAGCTGCTTCCACCAACTATTAGTTTATTCAATGAGTTGAGACCAGTAAGTGGCCACATTGCGGACTCGCTGCGGACATTGGACTTTGACAGATACTTCAGTATATTATCTGTCGAAGACATGGAGATTACAAGATTATGAAGTCCGACCCACAATCTGTCCGTACCGTTTTGACCTTAATGGAAGACACTTCGATGACCATGTTGATTCTAACCGTGGTATCTATGTATAGTCAAGTTAAACTGATTACTTGAAAATAGAACAAGAATTTAAACGAAATAAGAACCGACAATGAAAGCACAGCTAAGAGTTTTGACTTTTGCAGTTCCAACTTCTAGCAATTACTAAGCTTAATAATAAAAAACGTGTCTTAAATAAAGACATTTACTCAAGTAAACACTTTGACTTGTTTATAGTATGGGTGTTAAAGATATGGAATCTTGGAAAGGGACCTAACTTTAGAGCAGTATTTTGTATATTTTGAATAATTTATAGATATATTTTTTCGTATTTGTTGTGATACGTAAACTAGTGAATAAATGTGTTGATAAATGTTTTATCTAACGGCCTTTTTTATTTGGCAAAACTTACACAAAACACAAAATCTGCACAAAATTATAAGCGATATTCACAATGATAGGACTTTTTCGTGTATCGCATTTTTATGTACACAAATATTCCAAAAATTCTTTTAATGTTTGTCTGTGTTGTGTTATGTATGAGTGTCGTGTGGTGATTGTGTATGTTTTTTTTTTTATGTATGGCATCTCGCAGTTCAATCTATGAGGGTGTCGTCTGCTTAACCGGACTATCCTGTGGGTGCCTTAAAAGTAAGGCCTCCAGCCAGGGAATAAAAACTTACAAACTAACCTACTACACGCTAAGGGCACCCTCTGTGGGGTACAAGCCTCGGCTTAGGGCGTCGCTGGGGGAGGACTGCATGGGGACAGGCTGGATCTGAATGATATCATTATTTAGGGGCTGATTTAAAACCCGGCATGGACCGGGACGTCGCGACGGACCTCGACGGCGAGGTCGGAAAGACGGCGGTTTGTGTCTGATTTTTTAAGGGTACTATTCTCTTTGCTACTCTCCTGGAGGAGGGTGATAGCATCATCAGGAGTGACGAGTGACGGCGTACTATACTAATGCGCGAGGGTTCGTAACGGGCGGCCGCTGCGATCAGGGCATTACGGTGTTTAATGGCGTTATCGAAGAACCGCTTCGAAAGACGTTTCATAAACTGAAGGACGTTGGGCATTCTAAGGTCTACGTGTAGGCGGTCATTATGGACATAAAAAGGGGCTCCCGTGACTCTACGTAAGAACCGGTTCTGCAAGGTTTGCTAGGTTTGGTTTGTTTGTTTCGATGTACTTTGGCTTGGTGTAAGTGTACACGACGCAAGCGTACGTCATAATGGGGCGGATTACCGCGGTATAGAGGCGCAACTTGCACTTGAGTGACAACTTGCTTTTTGCCGAAATCATGAAATGAAGCCTACCCATAGCAAAGGCAGCTCGGTCGCGAGCTGCTTTGATGTGCGCCGCGAAAGACAGGTGGTTGTCAAGTAAGACTCCTAAGTACTTGGCTTGATTGTGTATGTTGCGTTGTGTTTGCTTACTAAGTAATTGCTCTTAATGCAGACAAAAACATGGGGAAAACCTTACGAGAAAAAAAAACTATCTTATAGTAGAGACATGTAGAAGAAACGACAAAATAATAGAAATATGACCTAATATCCACATCATCATCATCTGCCTAGCATTTCCCAAACTATCTTGGGGTCGGCTTCCAGTCTAACCGGATGCAGCTGAGTACCAGTATTTTTTTTTAAGCGACTGCCTATCTGACCTCCCAACCCAGTAACTGGGTAATACGATACCCCTTGGTAAGACTGGATGTCAGACTTTTAGCTTCTGACTACTCGTAACGACTGTCAAAGATCTACAAATGACAGCCGGGACCAACGGCTTAACGTGCTGTCCGAGGCACGGAGGAAACTCGATATGCAATTATGGTCACCCATCCACAGAACAACCTCGGCAAGCACGGCTTAACCTTAAAGATCGACCTGGGCGGCTTTTATTATTTAGCCACGAGCTCCTCAACCTAATATCAACATATATTCCCCAATTACCATACTACGAACACAGTAACTATTACATACATGTCCCCATTATCCATAATTTAAATAATTCGCCATCAACCGTTTACAGTAACAGGACAATGAATATCTCTGTCGAGAGTACTAATTCATGCTGACATGAACACACCAGGTACATGCGAGCACACCGTAAATATCACTTACGGAACACCGCGTCATGCGCTGTTGGCCTCGTATATCCGAATTATATAATTTACGTGGAAACTATGATTTTGTGGTACAGTCGTGTGGAGATGTGTTTGGATGCAGATTTGGTTGGTGGTTTGTTGCCGATTTTAGTACTGCAAAGGGGGAAGAGCAGTATTGGATTTTGTCCACGTCTAGAGTTGAAAGCTGATTTTGTACCAGCACTTACAAATACCAACAGAAAACTGTTAACGAAAAACAATTCCCGCCAACAACCGCTTGAAGTCCTGGGTGCACGGGATGGGTAGAAAGCAACAGTCATACCTACGTACTTTTTTGCTCTTATTGTGTAATAGCTGTATGGCGTTAATACTACTACTGATACTGTACGTCTACGTCATCCCAAAAGCCTCTCCCCATGACTTCCAATTGTTTCGACCAATGTGGACCACAGGTCACCGCCATCTTTTACGAAGTCTGCCGCGACGCTTTCTGGCTGTGTCTGGGCTCCAGAAAGTAGTTATTTTGACCCACAGTTCAATGGGCATGCAGCAGATGTGGCCAGTTCAGTCCCACTTCATTTTAAGATAAATAGACAAATAAAACCCGAGCAAACTCCATTGTCACAGATTTAATCTAAGCTTTTCATGATCCCTGAGTTAAGTTTGAATTTCCGTAAAGTTTATCTTGGACAACCACGATCTTCAAATGGAGATAATTGACTACCGTATACAAATTAAATTTAGAGAGCAGCGGTGGCCCAGTGGTGGCGCCCCGACTTACGAACAGTAAGTCGTGGGTTCAAACCCAGGCAGGCGCATTACTTTGTGTAATTTATTTCATAAAAAAAAACATCGTGAGGAAACCAGCATGTCCTAGAACTAAATATTCGAAGACATGTGACATCTACCAACCCGCACTGGGCCCGCGTGGTGGATTACAGCCCATTCCCTCTCATAGAGTGGAGGCCTGTGTCCCAGCAGTGGGAACATTTTAGGCTGATGATGATGATGGTGGTACAAATTAAATTTAAGCTTCTGTCTTTTTTAAAACCAGAGAGTACACACGGCGTATGTATACGTTGCCAATTAAAATAAAGTAGTTTACACAAACTGATTCTGTTGAGTTGTCCACAATGTAAACCACCTCAATTCTAAACTAAATTAATTCATTAAAAACTAGCGCCCTCAGCTAGAACTGAGCGCCGTCTGTAATAGCAAGAGTTTCAAACTAACCCGTAGCAGCGACACTTGTATTATTACAACCAACGCTAGCTCCCTTTGCGAACCATCAAAAGCACTTTACAGCGCTGTCAAAACATTTGTATAGCACCTTAAGTATAACAAATTCTATTTCCAGTAATTGGCCCTTTGACAGTCACAGTCGAATCTACAAACGAAGTTAGATGTATTTTTTATACAGCTAGAATCGAAAACACTAAATCAAATATGTGAAAAGAGAGCTTTTTTACGATAGCGCCTGATTTTTTTTCTCTGTTTTCGCTTTTTCGTTATTTGTGAGCGAATAGTGGCCGATATACGAATGTGATTTCATGTCCATGGGTAGAATTTTAATGGAAATGTAGGCATTTTGAAATTGTTTTACAGTATTGATACGGTCTGTTAGCCGACTTGTTTGTGTTCGCTGCGATATCATAAAACTTTTAAAATAAAATCAACAGATTAGTTTTTACAGTTGTGATTGTTTGAAACATATTTTTGTGTGTAAAACTTACTACTGTGTATTTTTTTTTTTAATTTATCTTAAAAGTGAGAATTGGGATTTAACTCATTAGGTACCTCTCTATCCAGTCCGAACAGTCAACTTCATTGGTTTCATTGAGTTGGTACTTTTAGGGTCCCTACCCTATTACTGAGACTTCGCTGTCCGTCCGTCCGTCCGTCTGTCACCAGGCTGTATCACATGAACCGTGATAGTTAGCCAGTTGAAATGTCTACAGATTATGTACTTCTGTTGCTGCTATAACAACAAATACTAAAAACAGAATAAAATAAATAAATAATGGGGCTCCCATACAATAAAGCGTTTTTATAAATAATGGTACGGAACCCTTCGTACGCGAGTCCGACTCGCACATGGCCGATTTTTTTCTATTTAAGTTTTTCGAAATCAAGATAGCAAATTCAAATTCTTTATTGCGAACTCTTCTTCGTCTTCGTCGTCTTTTTCGTCTTGAAGATGTTGACAATAGGTAGGTTCTTATAACTTAGTTGCCTTTTTTTTTTTTTTTAGGATGGGAAATCATCAAATGACTTCTTCCGCTCTGGGCGGAGCGGAAGGGAGTGTCAGACTTGACAGACTAAAACCCATCCATGTTCCTTCTTAGCCCTTTGCGTTCCAGGGGCACGGTATCTCTTTCGAACAACCCGCAGCCCTGGCAGGCATCGGCCCTCTCGGACCCCTTCCGATTTGCTGACATCTCCTTGAGGCGCGCGTGGAACACGAACGCGCCGTCGGCACGGTCTGTCGTCATAAGACGGACGGACGGTGAGCTAGCCCATTACTCACCGTCCACAGGCCCGCGCCTACGGTGGCCGGGGGCCACTGGTTGCCCCCCGACGCCCGGGGCGTCTCCCGCGGCGGCTGGGACGTGAGGTTCTCTCCCTCTCACGTTCCGCCACCTCCTTCGCTAGCATGACTGCTTCGCAGAAGGAGGCGACGGCTTCCCATTCCCTCTCACTCCGGACCATGGATTGAACCAGGGCCGGACGCGAGAGGTCGCCGCCGCCAATCACCGCTACGAGGACACGGCGGTGCTCAGCCCAAGCGGGGCATAGCTCCACAGTGTGCTCCACCGTGTCCTCCGGCCGATCCTCGCAGTGGTGACACCCGGGCGTTTCCTCCCGCCCGATTCGGTGCAGGAACCTCCCGAAACAACCGTGTCCGGTGAGGACCTGCGTCAGGCGGAAGGTGAGGGCGCCGTGGCGCCTCTCTAGCCACTCCTCAAAGAGGGGACTTATCGCCACTATTGTGGCGTGCCCTGCACGGGGTTGCGACAGTCGCTCTCTCCATGTCGCCATGAGATCGCGCCGGAGGTCTGTCCGCTGAGCGACAATTTGCCGCGGCAGCGGAGTTTCCCCCCGGCGTAGTGCCTCCGCGCGCCATTCGTGCAGGCACGCGAGGACTATCGCCTCCAGATCCCATGGCGGCAATCCGGCCAAGAGGCTCGCCGCCTCGCCGGAGATCGTGCGGTACCCCCGGATCAGCCTTACGGCTACCACCTTCTGGGGCGCGTTCAGGTAATGGGCGGCTCGCCGCCTCAGAGAACGCGCCCACACCGGGGCCCCGTAAAGGGCCATGGACCGCACGACCCCCGCGTAGAGCCTGCGGCAGGAGGCGTTTGGACCCCCCAGGTTGGGCAAGAGCCGCTTGAACGCAGCCCCTGCCCGTTCCAGTTTGGGGGCCAAACGTCGGAAATGCTCCACGAAGTTCCACCGGCTGTCGAGGACAAGCCCTAGGTACCTCAACGTCGACTCGACGCCGATGGGAACCCCTCCTACCGTCAGTATGGATCCCGAAGGTGGCGCATTCCGAGGCCCATGAAAGTACATGGCCTCGGACTTGTGCAATGCCACCTCGAGACCCAGTTGCCGGATTCTCTCCACGACTATCGCAACCCCGCGTGTCATAAGTTCGGCCGCCGCCTCGTGCGACCTCCCTTGTGCCAGCACCAGCGTGTCGTCAGCGTAGCAAACTACGCTGACACCGCTAGGGAGGTCGGCGCGCAGCACCCAGTCGTAGCCGATGTTCCACAAGGGCGGCCCCAGAACCGATCCCTGCGGAACACCGCACGACACCTCTCGCCGGTTCCATTCTCCGGTGCGACCGGGGTAGATGACGGCCCTATCCGTCAAGTAGTCCCCGACCACACGACGAAGGTAGGTCGGCACCCGGTGATACCGGAGTGCCTCCCTAATGCAGCTCCAGGGCATGGTGTTGAAGGCGTTGGCTATGTCAAGAGACACCGCCAAGACAACCCCACCCCTGGACACCGCATCCCCCGTCGTGAGAGCCCTCACGCGCATGATGGCATCCACCGTCGAGCGCCCTCTGCGGAAACCAAACTGGTGTTCCGCCAGATCCGGCCCCATCCCCACAAGGTGCCCGGCGAGGCGGTTGGCAATGACTCTTTCAAAGAGCTTGCCCACCTCGTCGAGCAACACAATGGGCCGGTATGCGGACGGAGAGTCCGCAGGGCGCCCCGGCTTCCGAATGAGGACCAGCTTCCCCGTCTTCCAACGAAGCGGGAACTGGCCTCTCTCCAAGCATGCGCTTAAGAGCCCTTCCAGTCGGGGCCCGAGAGCCTCCGAGGCCAGGACCCAGGCTTTGCCAGGCAAGCCATCGGGTCCCGGGGCGGTATTTTTGGCTTTAAGCCTGCCTACCGCCGCTCTCAGGTCTACCCCGGTCACTTCCGGAATGTCGTCATCGTCCTCGATGTGGTCCGCTTCCGGCACCGCAAGCGGCGGAGCCATAGGCGGGGGAGGATGTTCCCCTCGCAGAGGGAACAGAGCGCTCACCACGTCCTCCACGAGCTGAGGGCGGAGACTCTGCGTCAGCGGGGGGGCCCAGGTGCGGAGTTTGTCCCGCACCATCTTGTAAGGGCGCCCCCACGGGTCTCTGTCGAGAGTCTCCAGCATCTCCTCGCGGCCCAGGTCTCTGGCCCGCTGGATAGCCTCCTGGAGGGCGGTCTTCGCTGCTCTGTATCCCTCGTACAGCTCCGCCTCAATGGCTGCCGCATCCGGAGGGCGGATGCGGAGCCTGCGATGCCTGGCGTACGGGTGCCGCGCGGCGACGCACGCCTCGCGCAGAGACGTCAGCTCTCGCGACCACCAGTACACCTGACGCCGGGCACTTCCTGGCCGAACTCGGGGCATTGCCACGTCGCAAATGTCGGACATGGCCTCCTGGAACCACTCTGCCTCATTGTTGATGTCGGCAGGCCTGTTCGGTGATGTCACCCAGGCCTGCACTATCGAGGCTTCCAGGAGGAGCTCCCGGTCCAGCTGCTTCAGCGCCCAACGCGGACCACTTGGGGCCTGTAGGACCGGCGCACTTGAGTCCTGGGCGGAGACATCAAACCGGATGTACCGGTGGTCGGAATAGGTCTCCACCCCCTCCATGACGCGCCAGTCAACGACACGCGGTGACAGAGCGGGGCTAGCGAACGAGATGTCCACCACCGACTCGCCCCGCATCCGCACACACGTGGGGACAGAACCCCGATTTAGGACGACCAGGCCCACCTCCAGAGCCCAGTCCTCCACCATCCTACCCCGCACATCCGTGCAACGAGAACCCCAAGCCAAGTTTTTGGCATTGAAGTCCCCGAGCACAAGCACGGGGAGGGAATAGTTTCGGATGACGACACTCAACTCCATGAGGGAGTTGTGGAACTCGGCGAGAGTTCGGCTCGGGGAGAAGTAGACTCCCGCTACGACGATCTCCCCGAACCGTGCTGCTACGCAACCCTGACCCTTCCTGACACTCTCAAGGGTCGGGGTACCGGCGGCGGCCGACGAAATTATGGCCACTGAGCCGCTCAGGTCCTCCACCCAGTCTTCCCTGGGCGGGACAAAGTACGGCTCAGCGACCACGGCGACGTTAATCAACCACTCCGCCATGCTCTGGAGCAACAGATCCTGAGCACAGCGGCAGTGGTTGATGTTCGCCTGGAGAAGGCGTAATGGGGCCATTATTGGCACTCCATTTCAGCCCCCTCCCGGGCCCCCTGTGAGGGCCCCGCCACAGATGTTGTGGCGATAACACTGGCGGCAACGGCGGAAGCGACAGTGCCGGTGGCTGCGGTGGTGGCGACGGTGGAGGCGGTGGCTGGAGGCCTTCCCTTGCCCCTGGCCCTGGTGGGTGGTGCGCAGGCCTTGCCCCCTGCCCGGTGATCGGCCGGTTTGCCCGCTGCCGCACATGCAGTGCAATGCGGCGTGGCAGAGCAAGCCGCGGCCATGTGACCGGGCTGACCGCATCGGAAGCAGTCGCCGCTGCGGTCCACCTCCGAGGAGCACCGACAACTCACGTGCTGCCCCACGAGGCACCGGTAACACCTCAGAGGTCGGGGCTCCAGCAGCTTCACCTGCGCTGCCACCCATCCCACCAGGAGCCTTCCAGCCTCCACAATTATTTTCGCCGCCGCCACAGGGCAGCTTACCATCACGGTTCGCATGCCCGAGTGGTCCGGACGTAGGGTGCCTGCCCTGACCTGCTCGGCAGGGCACCCTCCGGTCCTGGTGACGGCGGCGACCACCTCCTCCTGGGTCACAGAGTCGTCCAGACCCAGGATGCGCAGGTCTGCGCATCTGACGGGCCTGGACACTCGGGCCTCGTCCGCATCTAGGGACGCTCTAAGCTTTTCAGCCAGAGCGTCAGCGGACGGGCCGCTATTTGCACCAGGGATCTCTAGCGCTCGAGCCCCTGTTGCAGTGACTTTAAGCCGGAGGCCCCCAGTGATCCCGAGCTCTGCGAGATCCACCGTCGCTTTTGCCTTCGAGAGCACGTCGCAGTAGGATACGCCCCTCTTTGCCGCTTCCGGCTGTAGCGTAATCACTACAGCTGCGGTCTTCGGGGCGCGGAGTCTAGCCGCGACGCTTCTCGCCTTGTGCCGGCGCCTCCTCTCCTCGTTTCGGGCCTTTTTGGCCGCCTTTCGCCCCTTCCTCCTTTCTCCGACCACCTGCCACTCGGTTTCGGCCATGGCTGGCGGGGGAGGCGGCGGCGGTGGCTGCGGCTGGCTTGCTGCTGGCGGAGGCGCCGTCACTGCCTGGGGAGCCACCTTGCCTTGCTTCTTTTGGGCCGCTGTCGACTTTGGCGGAGCCGACTTTCCGGGGCCTGGTCTAGTCCTGCCGGAGGGCTGAGACTGCCCTGTTCCTGGCGCAGCCGCAGCAGCCGCATATGAGGCCGCCTTCGGGCCCGAGACCACCCCCGGGCCCGGGACCGCATTCGGGCCCGAGCTTGCCCCCGGGCCCGGGGCCGCCTTGTTTGCCGCTAGGGGGGGGCGCAAGACAATGCCCTCCAAAACGGAAAACCGCGCCTGGAAGGCAGCCAGCTCCTGCCAAACCAGGTTCAGGACCTGGTTCTCCACAGACGCGGGCTGGCTCTGCCGCTGCTGGGGCACCTCGCGGGAGCCGGACTCTCGCAGACCACTCAGGTCTGCCCGGAGCTTCAGATTCTCCTCGCGGAGAAGCTCCGTTGCGACCGTCAGGCGGGCGACCTCCGCCCGCAGTTTGGCCACTTCGCCTGGTGGATGATAACTTGCCTCCACCGCCGCCATGATGGAGGCGGAAGCCGCAGGTATGGCCCCGAGTTTTGAAGATGTCAGTTTCTTCAAGGCCACGACCCTTATCGCAGCTTCCACCTCCTTTTGAAACTTGGCCTTACGCTCCACGTCGGAGCCGCCAACTTCACCTGCCGCGTCATCACAGGTGCCCAAACGAGCCTGCCCGCGACCGGCCACCCCCGATCTCTCGGAGGCCGAGAGCCCCCTCCCCGTGCCCCTTATTCCACCACGCCTGCTGGTGGAAATTTTAGGGGCCGAGGCAAGCTCCCCTTCGGAAGACGACTCGCGGTCGCCTTCCGGTCTGGACCGCTTGCGTTCCTCCGCAGCAGCCCTAGTCCTCTCGACGCGGGAGCTCTCAGAGCATCCCGCGCTCAGCTCACTGGATGCGACGTCGGACTCCGACCCCGCATCCTTCCTCTCCCTCTCTTTGCCGTCACCGGCTTGATTTTTATTATAGGGTTTTTCCATTTTGTTCCCACGAGTGTGGGGGAAATAAGAGGTCCATCCGGGCAGTGCCCCCTGTACCCGGATAAGCCTTGGACATTTATAACCCGCCAGAGGGTCGGCTGGTACTCTGGCGGTGGTCGCACTAAAGACTGATTGTTCCATGGGAACACCCGTCAGCCATACATCCCCTCACGGTGCGCCGCCGCTTGAGATTCGGGGTAGCTTTTTATAGAGGTTTTCTACCTCGCGGTCCAGGCGGTTAAGCCAAGACCCTCGGTCCCGATCGAAGCCGCGAGACGTGATCCACGACACTCCGATGATGGGATTACGAGAACGACGGGGACAGAGAAGGACTGCGTCCCTCGCTGTCTGCTCGGAGGCAGGGTGAGTGCACTCCGAGCCCGCCCTTGCTCCTCCGCTGTGCCCTCTGCTTTTCAGAGGGTCACGCGGAGAAACGCCGCGTTGGTGCAAGGACCCCACCACGTCAGAATATTCGCCACCGGCAGTGACATTCCCCGGAGAATGGGAATCTCTTCCCACTCCTCGGGGAAGGACACTGCCGGCGCCCAGGGTGCACCGTCCCAACAGCCACTGTTCCCTCCAGACGTATCGAGAGGGACCAGCGCCATCAGGCTCTCGAGGAGGTTTTCTGACCCAGCACCCCTAACTTAGTTGCCTGTTAGGGCATTGCAATTTAAATGGTATTTTAGCACTCTGCAAATCTATCGCTTGAACATATCTCATGGAATCAATGTGGAATACTGGGATATTCCTAGAATTATCTTGTTTACAGCACTGGACCCATCAAGGGAAGTCCTTCATCGAACGATGACAATAACAGGAAAAGAATACTTCAGTACTTTAGCTATGTATCAAATCAATCTTCATAAAACGTCGCAGTACAATTCTCAGGAAGTCAGAAGTCACGTCATCCATAAGTGACCTGAACTCCGCAAACTCAACGCGTTACCCGTAATCAGAATAATTGAGTAAACTTGTAATTTATTCGTCATATAAACTCAGTTTAAAGACGAAGTTAATCAGTAAAGATATGGTATTCGAGTTAATTAACTCTCGCACTCGCATGGAAATAATTGCTTGGAGGGATAGAGAAGGCAGTGTGGTGAAAGTGAGGCAAATAATTTATTTTATAGCTAAGCTATTATCAAATCTTCATCATTTCCCTAACCTTTTCCCAACTTTGTTGGGATCGGCTTCCAGTCTAGCAGGATGAAGCTGAATTTCAGTCCGTGGAGTGACTGCCTATCGGACCTCCACAACCCAGTTAGACTTGATGTAAACGACACGGTTGGCGCAGTGGCTAAGCGATTGACTGCTGCGCTGCATGTTGCGGGTTTGATCCCCGCATGGAACGAATATTTGTAAGGCCTACACCTACAGATAGTTGTTCCGGGTCTGGCTGCTTGTGTATGTATGAGTTTAAATGTTTGTAAACGCACCCACGATACAGGAAATATTCCTAGTGTGGAGAAACGTAAAAAAAAAGCACTGGGTAATATGATACCCCTTGGTAAGACTACTTGTCAGACTTTCGGGCCACTGACCACGTTTATCAACTGTCAAAGATCTACAAATGACAACTGGGACGAAACGGCTTAACGTGCTTTCCCGAGAAACGGAGGAAACACGGTATGTAATGAGTGATCATCCATCCACAGACCAACCTACGGAAGCGCGGTTTAACCTGGAAGATCGATCCGGCTGTGTTATTTAGCCATGAGCTCCTAAGCTTCTATCAAACAGATAGGCACAAATTGCAGATTGGACACCATCTTACAAATACTACTGAGATATCTTTCAGTGTCCAGTTTGCACATTCATCCACAAATTGTCCTTTTCAGTCTGACCAAAGCTTAGTTGAGTGTGGCAAATAACTGACAGGAGAACAGAACTAGCATATCATCCTTCACCGTATCAAATAAGAGTAATGTTGAAGATATAAATTACATAAAATGAAGTGCCTGTCATTGTTCAAACTCACAGCCTATGACTATGACTAGACTTGAGTCGAGGCCGTTACCACGGGGACACCAAAAAGAAAAAAAAGTTTACACTTATGTTTTATTGAAACCCAAAAATGTTTATAAATGGTCATTTTTATTTGCGAAATACACAGTTATTATTATCAAGTTTTAGTGCACAGACACTACGCCATTGTGGCGATTCTACAAAAGTACTACAGCAACAAAGTAGAAAAATTAGTACAGCGCCATCTATGACACAAATGAAGAACCAACATCAAATTCTAAATCAGCGACTAAAGACCGTATAGAAAAAACCGACAACAACTGACGGGCAGTAGTCCACCAAACACAACACCCGTCCGGTCAGAGTATCCTCTCTTTTCTATGGAGTATTATGGAAATTCACGCCCTGTTCTTTATACTCCTATACCATCATTCAATAGTGAAATGACATGGCAAGAGCAGTAATTAAAAAGTAAAACAAGCCACCTCACTTAATTAAATATTAAAATATAATGTAAATTGAATATGTTTTTCGAAATACACACATTGCTGTTAATGAGCTTGCCAATAATCGAATTGTGATGTTGAAGCGGCTAAGTAGGTATTTCGGCCACTGAGTTTCGTCCGAAACAGGAATTTCATTATTATTAATATTTTTGAGTGGTGTTTCGGACGAAAGCTTTTAAAGGCAAAGTAACGTTAGAGATATAATTAAATAAACCGTACTTATTTTACTTTGTATCCGTGAGATGAGAAATGTCGAAGTGTCCTAATGATGGTAATGTGACGATATTAAACGATTATTGTTGTAAATACATGGCTTGTAGAAACGTATGTATTTTTTTTTTTGCAATACTTTATCTTGTTATAATCAAAAAAATCGAACCACAAACATGGTTGAATCGGTCAATAAAAAAATAAATAAAAAAACTGCGTGATGTGGCACAATTTTGAACTTTATTACAAGAAGAAGCTATTTATTTTGAAATCGTTAAGATTGCATATGCAAGTGCAAAAATCTAAATATTTTATTTAACATAGGCCTACATGGGCACTTGGTGCGCCTTGGGTGGAGCTACGAAAAACCCTTTCTTGGTGGATACCTAATCTTCACAAGAACACACTGTGCGTTGAGATCTCAGTCAGTCAGGACTTTGCATTTTATATATATAGATACATACATATATATGCATATTCCCACTTCGCAGAGCTCCTCCTGCAGCACGAACCCAATCTATTCCTAACTTCGCAAGACACCAAAAACTCGTGACAAACGACACGAGTGTAAGTGAAAAGCAATGTTTTGTGCGGACTGATTTGCCTAAATCTAAATAATGGCGGTACCTAACTACGTACAATTATATATTCCGAGTGTTTTGCCTCAGGAATTATACAGACAACTTCGGGCCACGACTGTGCGATACATACGTGGTTCTGATTCTGAGTGGAGAAGGTTGTAAGTCATTCTATGAGGGCGACGTGTCACTGTTCGCCGCTATGCGTGACATGATTTCGTTTCTATAGTTTTGTCTTAATCGCTAGATGCTTCGCCATTCGCAATGAGCGATTTTTCAACACTTCGAGCCAACTTATCTGCGCAGGCGAAAAAACACAGAACTAAAATAAATTAGCCAAGTTTGTAATATCGATGCATTTTTTTTTTGACAAGCAGCACCACCTTGAACTGCTCGTATACGTAGTCATACTGTACTTAACTCAATTCGGACATAAATATACGTTCAAGAGCAGTCAATGTCAATATTCCATACGAGTATCATTGATGAAGCTTACAGTTAACGGTGCAACCCACTGTATATGCTTTACTCACTGAACACATTGCATCGCCATATGACGTGTTAACGTATAAAGTTCCCGATAGCTAGTAGAGTTAGAAAGCTGAACTGGTATAGGGCTGGCCATTTCTGTCGAAAGGCCGATTTCTAAAGAACCAAAGCGACTTGGAGTGAAGGCTGAGTATTCGCAAGAGTAGTGTGGAGCACTAGTATATTGAACTAAGCAGATAAAAAGCCATCGAGCTATCTTCAGACTAATGTCCGTTGTTAATAACATTAGGCGCCAACAAAATAGCAGCCTGACAATCAGTCTTACCAAGGGATATCGTATTAACCAGTACTAACTGGGTTGTGGAGGTTAGATAGACAGTCGCTCCATGTAAAGTACTAGTAATTAGCTCCATATGGCTAGGCTGGAAGCCGACCCCAATAAAGTTGAGAAAAGGCTAGGCAGATGAGAGATTGACAAAATTAATACCAAAATAAAAGGTACCTGTTGGATTTGCTACATAGGGCTAACACACTGTGTCCCAGACTCCCAGTCGGTCTGTTAAAGACTACAAGAGAAGGACTTAATCCTTTACACCATCATTATAGATGTCGGAGACGGACTATGAATCGAAAGCGCGCCAAAGGTCAAGCGACCTACTTACCAGTCTACCCACACCTAAGAGCGCTTACTACAGAGTCGTGATGTTTCGAGCTCGCTGCAGGGAGGACAGTCTGTGTCTGACCGAGGCGGAGTCAAGACGTCTCGAAACTGTAACCCGATTCATTGTGCCTAGTGTCATTGTGTTGGATTGTAATTTCAAGTAATTTGTTAGTTCGATAAAAGCAGTGTACCGTGTGTGTGTGTGTGTTTTCATTGCACGAAACTCATGTTCTGCCCACATGATGAACAAGTCTAACGGAATAAAATCATCTAACTGCGACATAGATATTATCTACTTGTTTTCATAATAATATCGTTACTCACAATATTCCCACGAGAAACTGAGTTGTCTCGGAATAAATCTCCGCGTTTATGATTGTTAGCCGAGTCTGTTTTGAAGGGCTGTAATGGTTGCATATATTATCATAACAACTTGGAATATGAGAAAAATACGAATTCCTATATCTGTGAATCACTAGGGGTATTAATGTGATAATTGCGCGCGCGACGAGAAAACCAAAGTCAAGATTTGAGACAACAAAAAAGTTTATAGTAATGTTTACTGTGTTTTACTGTAAAATTGGAATAAAAATACCTGAATTTAAAAAAAAAAAATCTTACAAAATCAATAACTATTTCGCATTTACATCTTAGTAACGTTTTTTTTATCTGCTTAAGCATGTATGCCTTTATTGTATTATAACACCGTTCTGCTAGTTGAGCACCTTTTTGGAGGACATACAAGCCAGAAGTAAACAGTCCACGATCAGCTAAATTATATTTTACTCCTTTTTAACTTAGCTTAAAGAAAAGACAAACAAGTCTCAGTTTTAACCAATAAAGCCTTTAAGATACAATAACCAAAAATGAATCTTGTAACCGCGGATCATTCAACAACGCAAGATCGTTAATTTTCAAAACAGTATTTAAAATTTGAAAACCTCATTAAGATAGGCAAGCTTCCACATAAAGGGTTTTGGAATAATACAAAAGGTAATTTTCGCTTATTCATTAAATGTAATTAAAAGGGGGCGGTAATGGCGGCGGCTTCGCGAAATTAATATCATGCAAAATAACCGGCAAGTCAGTGGCTGGTTGATATTCGCTTAATAGTCGTAAACGCTGAGCGGCTCGTTAGCCGACGATCCAAGTTGTTGGCACTTTTTAGATGGTAGGTAGGTATGTATATGAAGCTTATTATGTGTAGTTTCTCGTGAGAGAATTTTACGTGAATGTTTTTGTTGTTTTCTATTACGGTTCTTGGATCATAAATACGTGATTGACTTTGTGATATGTTTGAAAATTGTTTGAGATTATATCAGTTGGCCTACCATGACGTCTTAAAACATTATTGTTTGACTCCTTTTCCAGTGTGGGAAAGAGATGGCGCTAGATATCCAGTATAGCTCTGTCTCTTTCCCACACTGGAATAAGAGTAAAACAATACTGCTTTAAGATGTCATGGTAGGCTAGCAGAACTAATACCATACCATTACCTCTTTTAGCAGTATTATTTTAAGCTTACTTTAGTTTGGGGAAAGTGATAAAGCTATTCGTCCCATATCCTGCATTTCTAAATCCAATATGCTGTGCAATTACTCAAACCTAAGTCAATTGACTTAGGCATTGATTTATGTATTGTGTTTTATGTTAGTTGCCTGAAATAAAGGTTATTGTATTGTATTGTATTAATTGCAACGACGTTGTTTGTTTTCAAACACTATTGCCACTTGCCCTATGAGGGAATCTACCAAGGGATTGCCACATATCCTTTTGAAATAATACAAATTCAAATTACTACAGACACTTTATACTCACACTTATCATCTATATTCATACTTTTATTGGTTTTTCATTAGCATTTTACCAATCGTTTCAAATTTTATAAATATTTTCTTTGTTGTGACATTTTTTATATCAAACTTGTCAGCTGTCATTTACTTTTAATTTTAATTGTTACCAGCGAAATTCTCTATGAAGGTTTTATTTAGATTATTTATATTACTAAAATGATTATCAGCAATACGTGAGTTCAATTGTTGTATTTTATAAATAATTACGAATGTTTGCTGTGTAAAGATATTCTAAGTTATATTTATAAAAATATTATGAGCAAGGTTTTAGACCGATTGTTGCTGGCTGTTTTGAATACTGGCAAGTGGCGAGCGCAACAATTTGTATCTGAAAAGAAATAAACGCAGGAGGAGTCAGAGAGTTTCTGGTCGGACGGCACTGGAGGGAGTAAAAAGCACAGTCAAGCTTGAGTCAAGGAGATTCTGGAACTGAATCTGACGTACTTCATCACTGCCCAGGAGATCTCACTACAGACTCCTGGGACCTCTAATACTAAAACTTCGGAAGCTGTCCTGCATTCGTGTCTGTAACGCCAGGGACCGATACGTTAAGTGTGAATGTTAAGTAGGTCTTTTTTAATAATTAATTGTATTTACATCTCATCATAATAATATATTCATTTTCCCCTTTTAACTTTTTTAATGTACAAATTAGCTTCCTTCCTCTTCATGATCAAGGAATAAGCAAGTTTGTTACAGGGCAAACATAAAACAATTCTGCTTTGCTCTTTTTCGCTAGTGATATGTCGTAGTAGATAAGTCGCTAGTGACCTTAAGGTGGTGTAACAACAAGGGTAATTATACACTAAGCGAGCATAGCATTGCGTTATAGTTAAGCTTCTATAACACCTACCACTTAAAGCCAGGGTAAACCGGCGTGTTATGATTTCAGCGCCAATTAACATGTAATGGACTATTAGCTAATCTCTGGTAAATTAGTAATGCAATAATAATACACATCGTCGAACACTGTGCTCTGTGCATGTTGTTGTGCTGTTTTCATGGTTATTTTCGCTGAGGAGTAAAGCAAGTTTTGTATATTAGTTAGACTAATTAACATAAAACTTTTGATCGAATCGATTCTTTGTTTTTTCGTTAGCCTGAATTGTCCCTGGGCAAAGTCTTCCCCGATTCCTTTTACTCTTCTCGATGTTGCGCCTCTTCTCGCCATTTAACTAATTTATTTAGATAAGGAAAAGCTTTGAGTGACATTCTTCAAAGCACTAAGTGCTACTACAAGTATAGTAAACTGTATGTCATAACTGGACTAGGAAACTACGTGCTACGAGACTACAAGGTACTACAATGACTCTTCACTACGACTGCGCTTGTACTACTATACTACGCTACGACACTACAGCGCTACGCGTCATAGTGCGTAGTAAGGCGCTACGACGCAACTGCGCTACAATATGACGTATGACGTGTTTCCAAAAAAGTGCTACCAATATCGGAGACCCATCTTGCAGTCTGTTAAAGATATTAACATAGCTTTGGTGCAATCTGTGTTGGTGTACTGCATCCCTATTTGGGGAGGGGCATCAAAATCCAAATTTATTGCTGTAGAGCGAGTCCAAAGAGCCCTAATAAAAATCATGTTTTTTAAAAGGATTAGATATCCCACCGAGAGACTTTATCAGATAAGTGATTTGCTCTCGGTGAGGAAACTATATATGTATAATTCATACTGTTTTAAAAAAACACGAAGAGCTCCCTTATGATACCGCTATCTTAACAAAAAGAAGGAGGGATATTATAGCACAGGTCCCACAAACAAAAACAAGATTTTGTAGCAGGCAATACGATAAACGGTCGTCTCAACTCTACAATAAAATAAATAAAGAGATTTATTTATACACCAAACAACATTATGAGTGTAAAAATAAAGAGATTTATTTATACACCAAACAACATTATGAGTGTAAAAAACTTATCACTAAGTGAATTAAACCACTTCCATGTGAGGACACTGAGGCCCTCCTGCAGCACACATCATAACTCACTCATTCACGCGTTCACTTACATATTACATACAACATGTACAATCACACACCACACATACACATACATCCCACACACACATATCACTTATGCTCAACTCACACATAACATACACAAAATGCACACTCATTTAAATAAGCTGATGTAAAGTCTGTATTGTTGTATTTGTACTTAAATTTTCTTGATATTATAAATAGTAAATATATTAGCTGTAGTTATCATAATGTAATTTAGTATATGTATGTACATTACGTAAATTTAAGTTACGGAAGAGTGGAGTGTCCTAATACAGGCATCTACTTGCTTAAAAGGACACTTCTATCACTAGCTATGTAGTACAAACATGTTCATCATCATCTGCCTAGCCTTTTCCCAAACTACCTTGGGGTCGGCTTCCAGTCTAACCAGATGCAGCTGAGTACCAGTATTTTACATGAAGCGACTGCCTATCTGACCTCCACAACCCAGTAACTGGGTAATACGATACCCCTTGGTAAGACTGGATGTCAGACTTTTAGCTTCTGACTACTCGTAACGACTGTCAAAGATCTACAAATGACAGCCGGGACCAACGGCTTAACGTGCTTTCCGAGGCACGGAGGAAACTCGGTATGTAATTATGGTCACCCATCCACAGACCAACCTCGGCAAGCACGGCTTAACCTTAAAGACCGACCTGGGCGGCTGTTATTATTTAGCCACGAGCTCCTCAAAACATAGTAGTACAAACATGTTAAAGAAAATAAACTATTCGTATTTGTATTTTGTATGACGTCATTATGCGCTCAGAGCATCGACATAACACATAACATATTGTTCAACAATTTTTTTAAATTGTTCTAACTGGATGCTTATAAATGGCTTGTCGTTGGTACACTATACACTATAAACTTTTGTATTGTTAGCTTTTGAAACATTTGTACAATTTTGTTACCTTCAATGAGCTATCTTCTTGTTCGCCAAAAGTACATCGTACAAACAAACATTGACTTTACCCCATGGATTCATTAAGTTCCAATCAAAGCCTTCGAAAATTAACATGCTACCGCTGATTCGATTTATAATAATAATATTAATAACGGAAACATATTATGAAGGACGGGACGGTGGACGTGTGTCGGGCATGCCACCGTCCGGGTGAGTCCATCAGACATATTATTTCTGGTTGTTCTCGTCTGGCTAACGGCGAGTACTTACACAGGCATAACCAAGTAGCCAGAATTATTCACCAGCAACTTGCCTTGAAATATGAACTTGTGGATTCTGAGGTACCGTACTACAAGTATGTGCCCGACCCAGTTCTCGAGAAAGACCATGTCACGCTGTACTGGGATCGGCCTATCATTACTGACAGGACTATTGTCGCCAATAAACCTGACATAGTGGTGATAGACCGATCAGCGCGCTGCGTAATGATAGTCGATGTTACCATCCCGCATGATGAGAACCTCGTGAAGGCTGAGAAAGAGAAACAAATAAAATATCTCGACTTGGCACACGAGGTTGTCAGCATGTGGAATGTGAACTCGGCTATCATTGTGCCGATTGTCGTTACGGCCAATGGCCTGATGGCTAAAAGCTTCGACGAACATCTGTCGAACATCTAACCTAACCTAACCTAACCACCGGTAGCTTGGACCCTGTTCCCGATACCTGTTGGCTACTATTTTTATATTTTTAAATGTTTTTTTTTATATCTTTTTGTAAAAATATTTAAAAATGTAAATGTATGTTAAGTTAGTGAATAAACGGAATAATAATAATAATAAAAATTTATTTCAGACCAAGTAAGTCCATATTTAAAAACATAATAATTTTAGAAAACTAGACACATTTCAAGAACTTATTTTAAATATATGAAAGACGCACGATGAGTGGTCATCCAATGCCACATTATTGGACTGTCCATCCTGTCGGCCACGGTAGCCACCAGTCTGTTAGAGCTACCGCGCACTCGCCGCATCAGGGATGCTATTCGTGTCCGCATAATACCGTAAAAATCAGACACGCCATTCTCCGCAAACATCCCCGATGCACTGCAAAAGCGCGGTAGTCCCAACATAAACCTGAAGGCGTTATTATATTGGACCCGCAGAGCATTGTACGAACATTTTGTGTAGCGGACCCATAGGGCGCACGTGTACATAGATTGGCAATACGCTCTAAAAAGTGTAATTTTTACCTTTCTAGTACAACGTGCAAACCTACGAGCCAGCATGTTACATCGAACTGCTAATGCTCTGCGTTCCCTCTCAACGTCCACATCATCGGACAGATTATCGGTGACCCAATGCCCCAGGTACTTGAACCTTGTTACCCTGGAAAGCTGAGCGCCCCCCAAGATAACTGGCGGGACAGTGTCGTAACATTTGTTACCCGCTTTGAAAACTAAAAGTTCACTCTTTGTCGCATTGTACCTGAGGCCGTGAGCTATCGCATAGTCCTCACAGATACCGAGAAGCCTCCTAAGTGCACTGATCGATGGGCTCAGTAATACCATATCATCCGCGTAGCTGATGTTATTGACGCAGTGCCCGTCAATGGAACACCCGATATTGGTATTGCTGAGCTCACAGATCAGCTCGTTTACGTACAGGTTGAAAAGCTTGGGTGAGCTGATTCTCCCTTGCCTCACTCCGCATTCCAACCTGTATGCATCCGACAGGACACCAGCCCACTTAACATAATTGTTTTGGTTTTCATACCAAAACTTTAGCATCCTAATGAGATCGCTTGGAAGGCCCTTAATATTTAATAGTTTCCTCCATAGGCAGTCGTAGGACACGAGATCGAAAGCCTTGGAGAGGTCCAGAAAACACGCATTTACAGGAGTTTTCCTACTTGCATAGTATTGAACAGTCTGTTTGAGACAGAGGATAGCAGTCTCCGTGGATAAAAGCGGCTTAAACCCAAATTGGGCGTCGTGGAGTGTTAAGTGCTTATCCAGCTGCCGATCAAACAGACCGTCCAACACCTTTGCAATTATAGTAGCCAGCGATATAGGCCTGTAGTTGTTCTTGTCACTCGCATCTCCAGTTTTGTTCTTGATTATCGGCACAACAATAGTTTTAAGTAAGTTGGCTGTAAGATACGAGTGACTCAGGCACAAACTAAAAAACATTGCAAGCACTCGCGGTAAGTGCTTACCTGCATATCGAAGATGCTCTATACATAGACTGTCGTGACCAGGCGACTTGCCTCTTTTCAAGTTACGCATGACAGTAGCTACTTCGCTGGCCGAAAACCTGATAGGCATGTCTTCGGACCCCCCCATTACCTCCGACCTATCCGACGACGGACCTAGGGGAGACTCGATCTTAAAGGCTCTACTGAACAGGTTGGCGATCTCATTAGGATCACTAAGACCCTCAACACTCACAGGCAGACTCGACCTGGGATTCAAACTGTTCGTGGCTTTCCAAAAACTGCCAAAATTCTTTGCATCATGATGACTCGCAATGATGTTCATTTTAATTTGGTCCTTATTGTTTTGGCACCATTTTAATTTGTTCTTAAAAACACTCCTGCTTTTCGCCATTTTTTCGTACAAAGTACCACATTTAGGTCTACCAAATAGCGTCCAGGTTTGAAAATCATGTCGAGCCTGTCTGTGTGCGTCCTTCACATGCTTATTCCAACCCGTTTTTTGCGCTGTGTTGCCTTATTACAACTCGTGATTGCACCTTCACAGAGAATACGCACAACTTCCGAATACATATTATCTAAAATGGTTTCATGTTCCTTAATTCTACATCTATTTTTACTGCATTCTGTAAATTCAATGGGAAAGTCTAGATTTTTCAAGAGATCATTACAATAATTGCTGTATAATTTAGTCTGCCATAGGTCTCTGTCACCCCATGTTACTTTATTAAATTTAGGTAGTCCAGGTGTAATTTTAGGGTTTAATAAGTGGAGATCACACTTTATGATTAGAGGTAAATGGTCCGACCAAGACACGTCATACAGCACACTAGCGTCTGTAATAGTGTTCCACGCCGCGTCCGTCACTACGCAGTGGTCTAACCAACTTGTAGAACCATGTGCTTCACTTACGTAAGTATACGTGTCCGACTCACCGCCGAACAAGCACACGTCCGCGCACCGCCATTGCACTTCAGACGAAAAGTTCAATAATTCTTTTCCGAATAGACCATTCGGTTGAGCATTAAAATCTCCCAGAATATAGACTGCATCCACACCACTACTTTCAATAATTGCGTGGATCTCACCTAGACACTCGACAAATTCACCAAGATTATCCATCGATTCTGTCGGCATATAAACCTATTAATTATATAATTATTATTATTATTTATATAATTTATGATGTGTAGTGCTGATAGTAAAAAAAACGCACGAATCAAGTGTGTGTAAACCTTACCAAGGGTTGAATAGAAAAGGCGTAACCGGAATTTCAAGTTCTTTTGTAAACTCGTAGGCCATTGGCTAGAAGTAACTAGTTAGTAATCTTATCAATTAAGATCAACACTGTGTGACTGTTCCTAAATTACCCTAGGCTGATAAAATTTTCAGTTTTCCTAAATCGTATTAATATTAGTATTAAGGTCGGTTTCCCCCTAAGGGGAAAGGGCCGGGCCCCGCCATTTCCGCACGGCCCTGTAAGGTTCGTCCCTGACTGGTCGCCTTTCCACCGACAATTTGAACTGAATTCCTTAAGTTGAAGAAGTCCAATGCCTCGTCTTATTATGAGAACAAGGAAAGGATTGAAAGATATATAGTAAATCGGATTATGGAATTCGTAGTTCTTGAAATATTTTGAAAGTGGTTTCAAAAGGGCAAAGTAATTTATATTACAACCAATAGTTTTTTGTAAATAACCCTTACGCTAGCGTAATAGGTAATTGGTCAGTCGTGACTCACACGATACCTCGCATCTGCACCTGAAGCACTCAGAGTAACACTTCCATAAGTGACGTAAGCGGCTTTTCAGCGGCAAGGCGTCGGCATCATGCTCCTAGTGAGCACTGTCCCTAGCAGTCCTTTCGAACTGGAGAACGTGACAAGGCGGCTTTTCAGCGGCAGAACGTCGATCATCATGCTAATCAATAGACATGGTCCCTAACAGTCCTTAGACTGGTTATAATAAATCAGTGGTATCAAACCAATCCAAACCCTCCCCATGGAAAGTGTACTTTTTGTACAAGTAGCGCATCTGCAAGACACGTGTTCATGTCAGCCTGGCCGAATCATTTGTCAAGTATACAGAATATATTATTATTCTAGAATCACTATTTGGTTGGTCATAGTAGGGTTGAGGATCAAAACTCAAAAGCAATGATTGAATTGTTAGTTAGAGCTAATGAATACATAATTCAAGAATTAGCAGATAATAGAGTTGATAATCAAAACTCATAAACCATTTTACAATAGAATTGGGGAACAACTCTATTGAAACCCTATAGACAGCCCCAAAAGCAGCCACCCTTCACCACTTCCTAGTGTTAGAGCTGAGGAGAAGAAGTGGCGCAACAAACTCCTCAGCAACACGTTTCTGTCTGTTTAGTTTTAAGAACTTTAGTCATAATAATTACACCATCAGCCTAGGATAATTATTGTAATAAAGGACTCACCCAATCGCTCACCAACAAACACACACACATACTAGATTAGTCTAAACAGGGCTTTCAACCCAACGATATCTAACTTATTAAATCATTATCACACTCGTGCAACTGCCCACTTGGACATAGCCTCTCGGTATTCACCAAGTATTCTAACTCCACTCAAATAGCCCATATCGTCCGAGCCCTATAGCGATCTAAGACCGACTGTCTCGAGTCAAAACTCCCTTGCTTCATCTCCAGCCTTTCTCAAAAACCCCACGAGCGGAGTATTGTCGCTTTTTGCGATGTATCTATTGTTTTGTGGGTCCTTCCGGGTGAAACCCATAATATGTTCTCCAGATGTGGCGCAAGTATTGTGAACTACACTTAGACATAGGATATTTTTAGCGTTTCTTAAGAATTCGTAGGAATTTAGGCTTTCCAAGTGGTCCAACATAGCTTTTACAATTCAAAGTACAAAAGGACGTTATTAATTACGGTAACTTGTCAGGCTGTCAAGCCATAAACTAAAGGTTTAATTTGTTTGTAAGTGGCCCGATACCATGTTATGATTTTGAAATAGGAATCAGTCTAAGATAGTTGCTAATAATTAGGTGCACGTGACAGACAGTCACAACTGCATAACGTTATGCTTTGTAATGATATTTATTTAATTCTTCTTTATTTTGGTAAGCCTACTACAAATACTAATTTTATCTGCAATGTTTACTGTGATAAGATTTGAGAAAACCCGTCATTTAAAATGGTATACATATTGTAGAAGATGTCTGAAAATAGTAGAAGAAATGTAGGCATTTAAAGGAAGTAATTAGATTTTATATATGGTATTTTGTTAGTGTGAGATAAATTTAATCTTGAAATTATTGCTTATCAGGTAGGTTTTTTACCGAATGAATTCCCGTTTTATATTAAAGTAGTGTACAAATATTACAAGCAACACAGTAAACAGTCGTAACATTAACAGACACAGTCTAGTGTTATGGTTGAAAGCCGACATTCATTCTATTACACATAATTACTACTGATACCTGAGAAAGAGAACACTGAAAAGTGAAGTCAGAACTGGCAAAATGGATCCTTCTAAGAGTGAACCCAAGAACACAAAAGAAGATGTAAGCAAAGAAGATGCAGATGAGTCTTTTCCTCTTAAACCAAACCCAGAAGAAACAGAAAAAGTTGAGAAATATGAAGAGAAAAAGAAATTGACTCTCAGAGAAAGACTTAAACTAATTAAAGACAACACAACTGTTGAACCCATAATGTTATGCTATGTTATACCTGGCATGCTCACATCTTTAACAATACAAAATTTAAATTTAGAGAAGTCCTGCAGAGTCAATCTAAATTATAGCGCAGATGTATGTGATGCGCTGACTCTAAGACAGACGGAGAATTATACGTTTGAAGAACAAGAAGTGCAAAGGGTTACCGCAAGTGTCGCTTTGTGGAAGAATATAGTTCAAACAGTGTTCCCTGTGATAGTAATGCTTTTCGTTGGAGCATGGAGTGACAAGACTGGAAAGAGAAAAGCAATCATCATGCTACCGATAGTCGCAGAAATTTTGTCTGCCCTTGGGTTAATTTTAAACACTTATTTCTTTAACTTGCCTGTAGAAGTGTCTGTTTTGGCAGAAGTTATATTTCCAGCTTTAGTGGGAGGATTTTACACGAATTCTATTGGTGTATACAGTTATATTGGTGACATCACAAGTGATAAGGACAGGACCTTCAGGATGGGGTTGGTGAACATGTGCTCGTCGATAGGCTATCCCATCGGAACTGCTTTGAGTGGTATATTGTTTGAAAGGGCGGGGTATTACGGTGTGTTTTCAGTGTCATTGTCAATCCATTTGTTCAGTTTGGTTTATGGCTGCACGTTTCTAAAAGAACCAAGGCAAAGGGCTGAAAAGAAAATTGTAAGTAAAAGTTTAATTTTCTGGATTACGATTTCTTAATCATAATTTAAGATATTTCATAAATGTGACAGAATTTAATTACTCTTTTTCGTATCTCATATTTGGTCATGGTTATTTTTAATTTGATCAGCATTTTATGGATGCTGACTGACTCGAACACCATGGAACTCCTTTATGACTAGATATTTTTTTGAAGTTTAGAAAAAATGAATCCGGGTAAATCTCACCTTTATTTTTCAGGAGATGAGTAAAATCGAAAAGAAAGGCTTCCTTCGACAATTCTTCGATCTTAGCCTCATTACCGACACATTTGGGGTGGCTTTCAAGAAAGGTCCTAAAAACAGAAGACTACTTATTTGTTTACTGATCATAGTCATGTGCCTTGTCTATGGACCTATGTCTGGTAAGTGATTGAACCTGTTTATTATATTATCACTGTTACATATTTCCTGGCGCGTCAGGCAGAACTGCAAAGGTGCCGCGATGTAAGTTTTAGTTTCATGTATAGGGGCGAGCCTTCATACCCAATGGCATAAATTCCGGCTCCGTACAGCTACTAAGAATTGCCAAACTTAAGTGGCAGTGGGCAGGGCACATTGCTCGCAGAACGGATGGCCCATGGGGCCGAAAAGTTCTGGAATGGCGACCGCGAACGGGTAGACGATATGTTGGAAACCTAGGCCTCCCACTAGGTGGACCGATGACCTGGTGAAGGTTGCGGGGATCCGCTAGATGCGAGTCGCATGGGACCGGTCAATGTGGCGACACTTGGGGGAGGCATACGTCCAGCAGTGGACGTCTTTCGGCTGAAATGATGATGATGATGACTGCTACTAAAAAAAATACGTGAGACCTGGGAATCGAACCCAGAGCCCCACGCATAGGAGTGGCTTTAGACCGCCACTAGATCGATAGACAGGCCATATTATGTAAAGGTGGTTACACCTGTCTGTTATGTCTGTTGGCTTATTTCGGCATAAATCCGCTCATGCCGTTTGGCAAAATCGAAAGTATTTCTGTGATCTTGTTCCTTCTTAACAGCCATGTCCTATTACTTGCTATTTTCATATTGATGTTTTGTTATGCAGCTTATAAATAATTTACTGCTCATTTCCAGGTGAATCTACAGTAACGTACCTGATCACAAGATACAAGTTTCACTGGGATGACGTTCAGTATAGTATGTGGTTTACCTACGTTATTATCACGAATTTGTTTGGTGAGTACAGTTATGATTTCTTTCCAATACGCTTGAAAGTCCATCCATACTATATTAGTATATATGGACGTTCAAGCAGATAATGTTTAGAATAGAATAATATTTATTTCTGAGTGAATGGTACATTAGGATCTTCCAATAACACTAGTAACGGGATATGTACCATGTTTATTATTTGTTTTGAGTTACCGATATTTTGGCGCTGTTGCAAACACCATGATCATGGATAAAGTTATTTACTAGTTTATCCGTGATCATGACGTTTGCAACAAATAATAAACATGGTAAATATCCCGTTACTAGTGTTATTGATAGTGTTAGTGACCATGCCAGTTTAAAAACTTACATTAGGATCTTAATATTAAACAGTTTCACATACACTACCGTTGCCGGTGTAGAAATATTAGAATTTGCATAAAAAGCCAAAGTGGCCAAGTTCTAGGCAGCAACAATATAATTATAATAATTAGTTTATCATCAAAACACTAAATAAAGATATATTCCCATTAAAGTTTTCGCGTCCTTTGTATTTGGCTTAAGCCGAAAATCCTAATAGAAAGCGTTCGTCGCGCGCATTCGCGATAGTCGCATCAACAGAGGACGCTTTTCAATTTTACCAAATAATCGCAGAGAAGAGCCTGTGCCCCAGTGCTGTGGGAACGTAATAAGTAGGCTGATATTGATCCGAATCAAACAAAAAGAAGTATTGCATAACATATTCTTCTTCTTCTTCTTAGCGTGTCGATAACAATTTAAATTGAGCCAGCTCAAAAATTGGCGACGAGTTTGGCACTTTCAGTAGCGTCCATCAGCTCCTGTGATGCGCAAGCAACATGACAGACAAGACACGATATCAAGTCTCCCATCGGTTGTGGGGCAACACCACGTTTACACTCCAGAGCAGAGTTAGCTATGAATCTCCACCTGAACAGGTTTTCCTTGCTTCGGCTAACCTTTGTCCGGAGTCTATTCAAAAACTTCCAGGCCAACTGCTGAAAATCTCCCGCCTGGACACGAGTTGCCATGGCTGAAGTTTTTGAATAGACTCCGGACAAAGGTTTTGTCCGGAGTCTATTCAAAAACTTCAGCCATGGCAACTCGTGTCAAGGCGGAAGATTTTCAGCAGTTGGCACAAATGGGTTTGGGGTAGGGAAACACTTTCTCGCCACAGCTTGAGTCTTTCTCTGGAGCGTTCCCCAGTGAGCGAAGACACACTTGCATAACATGAATAGCAACATCATCGAATCCTAATTTAAAGAAATAATATTATTTTCCAGGTACATTCTTCTCCATAACCCTGTTCAGTAACTACCTGAAGTTGGATGACGCCTTGATCGGCGTAATATCTAACACCAGCAAGATCGCCGCAGCTTTTGCCTATGCTTTCGCTACAAGCACCTGGGAGATCTATTTAGGTAAGTACTATTCATGTTTACCACATAAGAGCTCATGGCTAAATAATAACAGCTGCTCGGGTCGATCGTAAGGTTAAGCCTCGCTTGCCTGGGTTGGCCCGTGGATAGGTGACCACCCATTACATACCGAGTTACCTCCGTGCCTCGGCAAGCCGTTAGTCCCGACTGTCATTTGTAGATCTTTAGTAGTCAGTGGCCTGAAAGTCTGACCACCAGTCTTAAAAAGGTATCGTATAACCCCGTAATAAACCGGGTAGTCAGATAGGCAGTCGCTCCAAGTAAAATACTGGTATTTTGCTGCAGTTGACAAAGGTTTACCAGAGGAGGATATTGAGGTTTACCATCGTGGTGAAAGGATGAAGGATCTCGCGCACTACACGGCCACGACCACGACTTTGAGCCACAAAAGCTCCAACCAGGAATAAAGTTGCAGTAGCGCCCAGTTTTATTCAAGTTAGCGGCCGGTCCAGCCAATAGCCAAGGTCGTGGCCGCGTAGTGCGTGAGGTGCTTAGTCAGCTAGACTTTACTTCACCGAATGCTAGCTATCTAGAGGCCCTAGAGAGGAGGCAATCGTTTAAGAAGCACATGTTAAACATAAACATTCCGGTTGGTCATTTTTGGATTTTCTGACATTGTTATCCTGGTGAGAACAATGGCAGAAAGTCCAAAAAGGTTACCGAATAGGTTATCCGTATGGGGTTTTAATCAGGGAAGGTATTAAATCTAGGGTCATTCTCCTAACCGTAAAAAATAACCACACGTACGGAGCATGCAGAGAGCTCACGCACAGAACTTATTTATGTACATTAAAATTATGCAAGAAAGTGACGGAGTTAGCCCGCGCTCGGCGCTTTGCCTCTTTTATTTTGATTTGTCACTAATATTTTAATGGTTAACCCGTATAATGGTTAATCAAACACATGGGTTATGTGTCTAACCGGTTAACCCTTTAATTCCTGGTTATCACTGATAGAATATCACTTTGTCTGCCTAAACAAAATGATATTCCTCTGGTGCTGTATCCAGGACCATCTCTGTTCGAGCGAAGTATTAAACAGTTGTTAGCATTAGGTTTCTATTTACTCTGTTGAGTATACTACAAAAGTAACCTTTAACATGTAACCCTGCATCATCCTACCGCAGGCAAAGGCGACTCCTCATGACTTTCACCTATTTGGTCATATTTACAGTAAAAGTGTTGTGCGAATACAAAAACTGATATATATTTTTTTATCTGCAGCACCCATGATAGATATGATGAGTGGAATCTCGTACATTGCAATTCAGTCCCTGTCTACGAAACTAGTAGATGCAGAAGAATTTGGTAAGTTATCATGTATATCTTTCGCTCAACGTCGACTACTAGCCGAAGGTACTTTTCGCATCCATCGGACACCCATAAAATTCACCACGTCATGGGACCACCTTTTGCGAGTCCTTCCAAAGCTGTCCCCAGGCTCAGAACCTTTAAGCCCCATAGATGTGGTTCTGCGAGCACTTTCAAATGCTCTCCCGTAGCTTATACTCGAGAAATACTGCTCTAAAAGTGGAAGTAACTAGATCATTCACATAATACATGATAATTGGTTCAATTTCTTATATCAGCCTAATGCTCCTTATACATGCAGCCGAATACCAATAGCCAATAGTCTAATGAAATTTGTATATTATTTTACAGGCAAGCTGAACTCTCTCTTCGGGTTAGCAGAAGCCATTGTGCCCTTGATATACGGGCCCCTCTACTCGCGAGTCTATATGGCTACCATCACCATTTTTCCTGGAACAGTCTTTCTATTAGGAGCATTACTGACGTTGCCTGCTTTCATCATATTTGGGTGAGGAAACGAAAGAAAAACAAAATAGAGTTATAATAAATTAAATTACTCAAGAATGATGGCCGAAATCGGTAACTTGGTCCTCAGACAAGAAACGCCCAAACAAACTCTTATATATTCCATAATATCACGCCTGTAATCCTGAAGGGCAAGCAGTGTACCTAATAGTACAAACTCTTATTATAAGCCCAAAAAGAATCTTGGTAATTCCATATGAGAACCATTCAGTGTCTGAGGTCTTTTTAGGAATGAACCACGATTTGAGTTGACCTGAACGTACAACGCTGAACGCACGTGGAGTGCACGCATTTGTCAGTACTCGTACAGCTCAAATCGGAAGTCAAAGAGCTCAACGACCCGACGAGCAATATGATCAGAGGCCAAACGAGGGAAAACGAAGCAGTACTTCTTGCATGGTTAGCTCGCCGAGTAGCTGATTTAAAGCCTTATTGTCAACATTCCCTAAGGATTGTTTAAAAACAACGTATTAAACTGTTTTACAGGTGGATGTACTTCCAACATAAAAAGGAATGGGTGATAAACGAAACACAGATCGAGGACGGCGAAAAGAAACTGGATGAGAAATTAAAATAAACTAAAATTAATAATAATATGGTTTTGGTTTTTTTTAGTGTATGGCAAAATATACTTGGTATCTATTAACTACTCCTTTGACCATGTAGCCGCAAGCACCACTCCTACCCTTGGCCCTGGGTTCGAATTCCAGGGACGTTCGAAATTGTCAGAACATTGTCTTAATACCTATAATAATATAATTCATTTGCTCAGACAACGCTGATCCACGGCGGTACGGCGCGTTCCCACTATATCGTGACGATTAATTTATCGTTGTACGACTGTCGTCTCTAGCTGTTCCCATTATACCCATCTGACTTCCATCAATCCACTAATCTGTCGTCACTGGATAAAAGTCGTGGACGACAGTTAATCCTGTCGTCCTATATGTGAACACCTTCATTTGAATACACAAGCCACGAGACTTTAAACGCCACGATAATCTGTCGTCACGACATAGTGGCAACGCGCCCTTACGTGAAACTATTGTTTCGAATTTAGCCAAATGTGGCATCGAAAATATTTTTGGCTGACTGAAGACTTAGTTACATTAACGGTACCTCCCGTACTATTACGGTTGCTACTGTGATGACCAACAAAAAAGCAACTTACAACAAAACTTACTTACTACAGCGCCATCTATGAGAAAACAGAAGAACTAATATGGTCTAAATCGCGCAAGCAAAGTTTACATTGACTTAAGAATATATAGAGAAACCTGACAACAAATGCCGGGCAGTTACCCACCAGTAATAACATCGTCTGGTTGGAGGATTCTCCCGTATCGAGTATCGAGGAACTATACACCCTGTTCCTCGTACTCCTTAACTGGCTCAATACTCCTTAGTAAAGGGAGGATCATAGCATGATTCAGCCATAAAGAAGAAACGTAGTAAGTACAGATAGTAAAAAAGTAAAGATCTTAAACCTTGCGAAAATATTTGAATTCTATCTGGTTATACGCTAACTGTCTTTAATAACATAATACAATTGTTACATAATTAGATATACAATAGAAAACGGCAAACATTTTTAAATTATATTTATTATAAAACATAAGCTTCATTGTGGCTATAAAAATCCTACCTACGTCAATAAATGTTCAGAGTTTAATTAAAGTCATACAAAATATACAAGGACTTAAATTAAAGTAAATCTATGTAGCAAATGAATGCGCGGTGCTTCGGGACTATTGTGGTGTACAATCTTTTCACAGTTACTTTAGGTCTGACATCAGCAACCCAACAACAGCCTTGTAGTAATGAGAATAAAGATCACTGTTTTTTGACAGACTTGTCCGTTGCAACAACCGAAAAGCAACCTTATTGTAGTGGCTGTAAAGATCAGTTTTATTTTGACAGTAAACTAACTATGAAGAACAGATGCACGTAACGTAAATACGTCGATTCTAAAATTGAAAATACGTGTTTCGAAAATATTTGCAAAATTTTAAGAATTTCGTGATTTCTATTGACGATACTGATTGTGCTTGTTGCAAACAATTGAACTAATGTGCTTTAGAAAAAAAAATCGTTTCAAAAACCGAAGTATTTACGTTACGTTTACAACGCACGCTCGTGCTAGGGCCTCGGTCGTAGTACCTTAGCGCGTAGCACCGTAGCGCCGTCATATTTTCGTAGAGCGCGATGTTGTGGCGCAGTAATGTCGTTGTGCGTAGTGTAAGCGCTATAAGGCTGAGTTTTTTTTTGTGAACTTTAATCACAATGCGAGATAGCACTTATTGGACCATACAACCGGGAAATAACATTTGGGAATTGAATAAAAATTACACTAACATAAATGTAATAGTGTAGTGTAGCTGTCGGGAAGACTGTAAAACATAAATAAAGTAACTAGTTACTTATCTTATCAGTTAGGAAAACACTGCATGATGTTATGTAATTATTTTATTTATTTTGATACTACTTTATTTTTGCAACAATTAGTCATTTTATCTGCAGTGTGTACCGAGATAAGATTAAGGAGTGGCAAGATAATCCGTAAAAATAATTATAGAGAGTATTTTTTTTGCAGGTGGTGTTTTGATGATTACAGAATTGTAAATTGTAAAAATCCTAGTGGTAAAGGGTCGTCCAAGTCGACTTCATCCGACTCAGCCATGGCTAAGAAAATAGCCAACGTAAATAACTAATTTTTAAAAAGTTTTTTCTCGGAGCCTATAAGACTTGCAGAGCTGGTGTTTGAGTCTACTTTAAATATGTACTGAGAATTTATTGAGTCACTATTTCCGTAGAATCATCATTATCGCAAATACAGTACATTTTTTTTTAACCTACATACATACTTAAATATCTTGATTACGGTATTTTTTCAAGTGCGATATCTTTTATCATAAAATAAATGTTTATCAGGTATGATTCATAAAGAAACAATTATAGTTTTAATATGAAAGTACATAAATGTATGTCACAAGCAACACATCAAACAGTTCAATCATCAGCAGACACAATACTTGGCGTGGTGGAGTGGCGTTGTTCCGTACAGTCTTCATTCATTACGTTACATACACTACTGATACCTAAGAAAAAACATTGACATGTGAAGATAGTGTAATGAAAATGGATCCGTCTAAGAGTGAACACATAATAACCACAGAACAAATAAATATAGAAGATGACGAATCTTCTCCTCTGAAACCAAACCCAGAAGAAGCGAAAACACTTGAGAGAAATGAAGAAAAAAAGAAATTGACTTTCAGAGAAAGATTAAAACTAATAATTGAAAACATAACTGTAGAACCAATAATGATGTGCTATGTTATACCTCGCATGCTTAATTCGTTAGCAATTCAAAACTTAAATTTAGAAAAGGCCTGCAGAGTCAATCTAAATTACAGCACAGAAGTATGTGATGCACTGACTGCAAGACAGACGGAGAACTACACGCTTGAAGAACAAGAAGTGCAAAGAGTAATAACAAGTTTGGTAGTGTGGAAGAATACAGTTCAAACAGTGTTCCCTGTTATAATAATACTTTTCGTTGGAGCGTGGAGTGATAAGACAGGAAAAAGAAAAACAATCATCATGCTACCTATAGCCGGAGAAATTTTGTCTAGCCTTGGCTTAATGTTGAACACTTATTTCTTCAACTTGCCTGTTGAAGTGTCTACTTTCACTGAAATTATATTCCCAGCTTTAGTGGGAGCTGGGTACACGGTTACAATTGGTATATACAGCTATATTGGTGACGTCACTACTGCTGAGGATAGAGCCTTTAGGATGGGGTTGGTGACTATTTGCTCATCAATAGGCTATCCCATTGGAAGTGTTTTGAGCGGTGTATTGTTTAAATGTACCGGTTATTACGGTGTATTTTCAGTCTCAATTTCCCTGCACTTATTCAGTTTGATATATGGATACACATGTTTAAAAGAACCAAGACAAAGAGCTGAAAAGAAAAATGTGAGTAAATCATAACATTTTTAAGATATTTTATAAATCGGTTAAGATTCTAAAGCGCATTTTTGTTCATTCATATTTCATAAAAGTTATTGTCATCCGTGTAACACTCGTCTTTGTCAATATCAAAAATTGCAAGTAATTTTGCGATATGCAATTTTGAAATAGTAGCGATTGAATATCATTCATGAATCGCGTTTTTTTTATGTTTCTTTCAAAGTAAGATTAACAGGTGGTAATTTGTCAATTTTCAGGAGATCAAGAATCAAAACAAGAAATGCTTCCTTCGAGAATTCTTCGATCTTAGCCTGGTAACCGACACATTCAAGGTGATTTTAAAGAAAGGCCCTGGAAACAAGAGGCTTCTCATTTGTCTACTGCTCATTGTTATGGTCGTTGTCTATGGACTCTCGGTTGGTATGTGGTTAAACTTCTTTACAATTATTTTACCTATGATTTGGCATCAATGTTAAATTGCGATGTACTTTATGTTAGTTACAATAAAATTCTATTGGCGACCCAAGTCGGAAGCTTTTGTCACTAGACTGCACTGCACTAAACTGTACTATAGCTGCACACCTATATCCTGAGCAAGCAGAGATGCGATGTGAGACGATATTGTCATCTACCGGGCATGAATCCAAACGGCTGCTATTAATAAATTTCTTAAGAAAAAATCCAATAAAAAATTGACCTTCGATACGAATCATGCGACCACTAAACTAACGAGATAGTCTTAACGTCTTTATATTCATGTTTGTATAGTTTACTATTTTGCCGACCCGAAAACAATATATCGTTTAGGCGCAGAATGTCCAATTCGCAAAATGTATAGCGGTCGCAGAATGTCCAATTCGCAGAATGTCCGATTCACAAAATGTCCAATTCTTAAAGTGTCCAATATGTCAAAATTCATCTCTTCAGTCTTATTTCTTTTAAAGCAACACATATTATATATTATAAAATATTTGTTATGTATGTGTAGCCCGCCGAGTCTCACTTTTCGGTACTTTCTTTTCACTGACTTTAATGTTGTTTTTATTTATTCAGGATAGAATGCAGCTAATTACGAATAAATTGCCCAATTTCAGGTGAAGCCACAGTAATATACTTGCTTACAAGATACAAGTTCCACTGGGATGACGTGCAGTTCAGTATGTGGTCCACCTACGTTATTATTAGTAACTTGGTTGGTGAGTATTGGTTGGTGGGCCTATCGGAAAAGTAAATATCCATTCACGAAAAAAAAAAACATTTTGCAAATCGAATCGTGAATGAGTTATAAGGTAACTAACATACAAAAAAGAACATACAGTCGAATTAATAACCTCCTCCTTTTTTGAAGTCGGTCAAAAATGAACGTGACGGTAGCGGCGTGTTTGCACGTTGTTCGCCTCGAAAAAACGTATTTGAAGGAAAAATAAAACTACTTTTCAGGAACATTCTTCTCTATAACCGTGTTCCTGAAATGGTTGAAGCTGGATGATGCTTTACTCGGCGTCATAACAAACATCAGCAAGATCACCTCAGCCTGTGTCTATGCATTCGCTAAAAGCACCTGGCAGATGTATTTAGGTAAGTCTTATTGTTGTATAGCATCTTACAAGTAAATCATAAATTAATAATGACATATCCAATACGCAATGCAATCTTTTTACGGTTCCGTACCCAAAGGGTCAAACGGGACCCTATTACTGAGACTTCGCTGTCCGTCCGTCCGTCCATGAACTGTGATAGTTAGCCAGTTGGAATTTCTACAGATTATGTATTTCTGTTTCCGCTATAACAACAAATACTAAGATCAGAATAAAATAAATATTTAAGCGGGCTCCCATACAAACATGTGATTTTTTGCTCGTTTTTATAAATAATGGTAAGGAACCCTTCGTGCGCGAGTCCGACTCGCACCTGGCTGTTTTTTTATCCATCTTCTTATCTTTTTACGTACAACAGGTCTTATCACGGACTGTGACCTGTGAAAAACACTGCTGGCCAGGTTTTGCTAAAATCAAAACTGATATTTTCTTGTTTGTATTCACAGCACCTACAATAGACATGTTGAGTGGGAGCACGTACATCGCAATGCAGTCCATAGCTTCGAAACAAGTGGATGGAGAAGAATTCGGTGAGTAATAATACATGTATTTTTCGGGTTTACCCCGAAAAAAAAAATACCTTACATTATTACCCCCTGACGCCATGACGCCTACATCGCATAAGCTGCTGCCTAGCTAGCTGAGCAGGGTGAATGGCGACGACGCAACTTTTTTCTAATACTTACATTTTTTAATTCGTGATATCTTTCGAATAGAATGTCCAAATTAAATAATTCAAAAAGTTATATGAAGGTATTGAAGCAGTCTTGAATATCAAGTCATTTATTTTGATAATGATTTATACCAAGATACAAATAAAGAGTATTTTCAAGCGGCAGCACTTCAATTAAATTTTTAAAATAAAAGAACGTTTATTGTGGCATAACTTTAATAGTTAGACATATGCTGTCGCGATACTTTTTGTAAATAATGATGTGTTCTGCAAAGTCGTAGTACATTATTTTATTCTATCATCAATAGTTTTGGCAGCGCACGCGATGTAAAGAATATTTAGGTAATTTTTTACACCTTGGGTAAAATTATTGGAGTTCCCCTAGTATCCCTAATTTTTATTGAAAATATAATTTAGCCTATGTCACCCGCGGATAGTGTAGCTTCCCAAAAGTGAAAGAATTTTTCAAATCGGTTCAGTTGTTTCGGAGCCTATTCAATGCAAACAAACAAACAATCAAATTTTACCTCTTTATAATATTAGTTTAGAAGTTAAGATTATGACTAGCTGTCCGACGCAACTTCGTCTGCGTCATATTATTTTCGCAACATTTTTCATTGCTGCTCCGTTCCTGTTTTTTGATGCGTAATGATATGTATAGTTCTTCCTCGATAAATAGGCTATCTAACACTGAAAGAATTTTTCAAATCGGACCAGTAGATCCTGAGATTCGCGCGTTCAAGCAAACAAACAAACAAACTCTTCAGTTTTATTATTAGTATAGTATATATTAGATTATTTTATACTACTTCTCTGCTTATACCATAACTAAAATCAATTAGCCGATAGAACACATAAGAACAAATCTCTAAATCAAATCTTAAGTTTTGTGTTATATCTTACAGGGAAACTGAATTCTCTCTTCGCATTGGTAGAAGCCACGGTCCCCTTGATATACGGGCCCCTCTACTCACGGGTGTATATGGCCACCATCACCATTTTCCCCGGAGCAGTCTTTCTATTAAGCGCATTGCTGTCGTTGCCAGCTTGTGCCATATTTGGGTAAGAAAAATATATTCATATATAGTTGAAAAAGATTTTCTAAAAATTATACATTAATACATATAACTTTTTTTTAAGGGATATCATCAAATAACCACTTCCCGCTCTGGGCGGAGCGGAAGGGAGTGTCAGACTTGTACTGACTAAAAGCCATCCATGTTGTTTCTTAGCCCTTTGTGTTCCAGGCCCACGGTATCTCTTTCGAACAGTCCCGCAACCCTGGCAGGCATCAATTACCTTAAGCCGTAAAATAGATACTAGGCAATCTTGTGACGTTCCCTTTTTACAATTACATAGAACTGTCAATTAGTCTGTTTATTAGCATACAATTTATTTTCAGATGGTTGTTCATCCAACACAAAAAAGGAAGATTGAAAAATGAAGCAGCTATTGAAGACAGTGAAAAACAAGAGGATGACAAATTTGAATAAAACAAATTAAATAACATTTCTTTGGTTCTGTGTACAAAATTAATCATTTCAACACTTGGTATCTATCATATCATCATCATCAGCCTATAATATTCCCACTGCTGGGACACAGGCCTCCTCCCTATGAGAGGGAGTGGGCTGTAATCCACCAAGCGGGCCCAGTGCGGGTTGGTAGATGTCACAAGTCTTCATTTTTTTAGTTTTAGGACATACCGGTTTCCTCACGCTGTTTGTCTTCGCCGTTTTTGAGACCAGCGGTGATGAAATAAATTATACAAAGTAATGCGCTTGCCTGGGTTCGAACCCACGGCTTACTGCTCGTAAGACGGGGCTCCCACCACTGGACCACCGCTGCTCCCTATCATATCGGGGAGTCGTGATTACTCCTGATTAAAGCTTGATAAAAAAATGGTCATCCTAAGCACTTCTTGTTATGGCAGCAAATCTCAGCGGAGACTCTAGTCCTCTTATTTTATTTTCCGGGGCGAAACCAAGGGAATACGTTTGTGTGGACGGATGAACGTGACGCAGCGCTTTAGTAGGTAATACCATATCGTAGCAGTGTCGTACCGCGGTATTGTTGTAGTGTAGTAAGTACCTTGGTACTTTTTAGGTGTTTTTTTGTCACAGTGGTTATCTCTTAATCGACCATTAACCCCCTTAAAATATTAGTAACTAGCTGTCCGTCGCAACTTCGTTTGCGTCACATTTTCCCCGTTTTCGCAACTTTTTCATTGCTGCTCCACTCCTATTGGTCGTAGCGTGATGATATATAGCCTATAACCTTCCTCGATAAATGGGCTATCTAACATTGAAAGATTTTTTCAAATCGGACCAGTAGTTTCGGAGCCTATTCAATGCAAACAAACAAACGAACAAACAATCAAATCTTTCCTCTTTATAATATTAGTTTAGATAAAGTGTAACTTATATTTATTTTACCACAGTTAGTTTTGCAGCTGAGGGATTGCATCGTAAGTAGCAAAACGCAGCACCATGCTAATAGGCATAATACAAAGAAGAAAAACAAACAACCCAATAATTCAAGTTTATGTACATAATATATTCATCACTTGACCCGATTGATCAATCAATTACTCCCGATGGCTTAAACAAAGAGCCCCCAATACATCTTGCACACTTTATTTTTAAAGCGAAAAATCCATTAAGTTTTATTTTAATTGTTCTGCCTGTTGCTTTTCGTTGTCCTCTTTCAGGGCTTCGTTCCTCAATCTATCTTTTTTGTGTTCAAAGTACAGCCACCTGTAAATAAATTGTGTATTTTAAAGTTAAAAGGTTTTTAGAATAATCCCTGTTTAAAGAGGATTAATGTAATTACAGTAGTAGAGTTGCGATACTTTTATACAAGCTTAAAAGCTTGGCTTGCATTTAAAATCTACTACTAGGTTCACGAACACGCTGCTTGCCTTATGTGCTTGCTTAATGTTGTCTGATTCATAGGCATGCCAGATGTGACTTGGTTGTACCTGTACTGAATATTTTTGGCCACAGAAAGGGCTAGTGTCGTATATATGTCGTACCTCTGAAATGGTTTAAGGTTCGTATCATACTATTGGTATGATTCACTAAAGGCGCGTACACTAAAAAAATATCACCAGAACTTTTAACACTAACGCGCTTTTAAGATAAATGCACACTTGGGCGCGCCGAAAGAATCGACCGTGTCGAAAGAATCGACCCGGTCAAAAAAAAAGGTATATGATACGATACGGCGCGGATAAGTGTGCACGGTTCCATACAAGTTATTTTAAAATTGATTCCTTCGGCTCCTTCGCTTCCTTCGGTTCTGATAAGTGTGCGTTTACCTTTAAAGCACATATATTTGTAGTGAGTTATGCGCTGAATTCACAAATTCACAACGCCATCATCACAATTAAACTGCGTTTAAGACCTGTCAATGTCATCTCTAAAACGCGTTGTAGATGGTGTAATCGCGTTTATTTGCATTGATGAAATAGTCCTAGGATGTAAATAATTAAGTACAGTTCAAACTGTTACCCAAATATAGCAATTGCAGGCAATGTCATAATTGCTCCTAGTAGAAACACCGCCCCGGGCAAGATGTTTAGGGTCGCCATGTACACCCTGGAGTAGAGGGGCCCGTAAAGCAAGGGCATCGTCGCTTCTGCTAACCCAAACAGTGAGTTCACCTTGCCTGAAAATAAAAAAAAATACTAAATATACAAGGTGTAACATAGTAAACGTTAAACTGAACTACTGTTGTTCTATGACTTTTGGAAATTAATAACATTTTTTGATCATTTAATTGCGTCAGTTCCTATAGAAAGTCCGTTTCTTTTTGCGAATTCTAGAAAACGCAGAAAAAAGTTGTTCAGTTTCATAGACCGAGAGACCACACCAAAAGGTCTTGCGTTTATTTTGTATCAGCCTGTATAACCTAAATAAGGTGTAACAAAATAAACGCAAGACCTTTGTCGAGGATGCAAAACAACACCTTATATTAAACTTAACAATACAACTGGTGAACTGGTGTCCTACTGGCGTTATATTATAACATAATACTACATAACATCACGCAGTTAAATTCCGACGAGTAAGGCAGACGAGTACTCTCACATTTAGTCAGCCATGTTTAAGTCACACTTAATAAGGAGCGACCTTATTGCCATCAACCGGGCACGAAAACAGATTCAGTGGCTGCTACTGAGAAATTCCTGATAGAAACACCCAATAGGTAAGTACTTAGATGGCTTACCAAATTCTGCTCCATCCACCAACTTGGTAGCAATGGATCGCATTGCAATGAATGACGTTCCGTTCAAGATTTCCAGTAGAGGCGCTGTGAACAGAAAACAATAATAATTGCTTCAATTTTCAAATCAAGTATCTTGACTTGGCTCGCGAGATTGTCGACATGTGGGATGTGAACTCAGCGATCATTGTGCCGATAGTCGTATCAGCCAATGGCGTAATTGCCAAGAGCCTCGACCAATATCTGATGAGGCTCTCGTTAGGCAGCTGTATCAAGGGCTTGATTCAGAAAGCGGTACTCCTGGACACGGCTCGTATTGTTAGGAGGTTCCTTTCTCTGGAGCCCTGACCGCCGGTAACTTGGACCCTGTTCCCGATACCGGAGGGCTACAATATATATATATATTTTTTTTTAAGGAATATTTAAAATGTATCAAATGTGTATATATGTATAAATGAATAAAGGATTGATTTAATTTAAATAACATGTTACAATACTGACGACGGCGGCTAGCATGTATTAATTTTTTTATCGGTAAAAGCAGTTTCTTTTAAAATACCCACGTTTTTTTCATGTCGGTTCAGGATGACGGACTGAATCCGTGATAACCGTTTGTCTGCGATATCCTATCGACCCTGTATACAACTGACTTATGCAATCACAAATCATTTGTCAATCCTGTTGAAGGACATTGTAGGAATATGACACATTTTGAAAGTTAGTAATAAAATGTTATCAGTATCACGCATCAATCGCAGTACCTACAGCTTCAACAAAAAAAGTTTTTATCTTAATCATAAGGTCCCTAATGGTCACAGAGAGTAGGGGTACTTTTGAAACGTTATTTATAGTAAATATTAGTGTAGTGAAAAGCCCATTTAACTGAAATAAACTAAATGAAAAAACACAAACAAAATTCTAGCAATTACGAATTCGAATTCGTTACCTAATATTGGAAAACCAATTTGCTATTTAAAGAAATCAACCAACATACGTCCCCACCAGAATAGGGAAGATTCGCCGACCCAGGCATATCCTCGTCGAACCCGATGACCCCATTACCCTCCTTCAAGAGAGCAGTAGGGAAACTAGCACTCTTAGAAAACATAGAAACAGATCCGTATCGTATCCGTCCGTACCGTTTCGTATCCGTCGAGACCCCTCGCGACGCCCAAGTAACATCACCCCCCCCCCCCGACCCTTGCTCGACGAGCCAGCCCGCGCCGCTGAGCATGTAACGTTAAATTCCCTAAAAAATAATATTATGAACCAGCCTGTCCCTTGCTGCCCACCCCTCAATGACGCCCTAAGCCGAGGTCCGATCCCCACAGGGGGTGCCCTTAGCGAGCGGTCATTTAATTGGATCTAGTTTGTAAGCCCTGGCATCGGGCCTTAAATTCATTTGAGGTCACCACAGGATTATCCGGTTGAGCAGAAAAAACCTTAGAAGGTTGATCTGCAAGTGGCCATACCAAAAAAAAAAATTAACGTCAATTTTCATTGACGCTATTGAGGCGTACCTAAAAATAAAATAGAATAAAATAGGTTGTGCAGCACGCGTAGCACGACCGCCGTAGAAACGGGGTATGTCGACGGAAGAATCGACTAACTAACACATTGTCATTGTCTATCTGTCATTATGTCGATTCTTCCGTCGAAATAGCCCGTTTCTACAGTGGGCATGCTACGCATGCAGGACAGATGGTAGTCTCTCCATGTAAAATACCCGTATTCAGCTGAATCTGGTTAGACTGGAAGCCGACTACAACACAGTTGGGAAAAGGCCAGGCAGATGATGATCATGATGGGAACAGCATTTTCTATGTTGTGCCTTACATCGTACCACGATATATATGACATAGTGTCGCGAATTTTACGATGCACAGCATATCAGCGTACACGACCGTCGTCGCAACGTGTCACGATGGAAATCGTATGTATGTGTTTTGGCCCTAAGGAGTAAAATAAGACTTTCTCCTGTGTATTCTTTGCTCCCGTTTTTATTTTTGTTGAACCTTGCTCCGACCGAAGCCTTTTGCTGCTGTCTAAGACGTGGCCCGAATTCAGCTCTAATCTAATCACAATACTTCATTTTTAGTATTAAATTATTGAACCCTAAAGATAAACCATAATGTTGTATAGGTTCATTTTATCACGAATAAAGCCACGTTATTTGGCTTTTATTAAATTGGATCAATAAGTAAACTTATTGAAAAATAAATAAACAATTGACCTTAGGATGGAAGGTGACTTTTCGGATTTACGTTACAAATAGACATATTTTTTTTTTAATAGCAATGCTATCTTCTACGTGCGAACTAATGCGAAAATATTCCTTTTACCAAAAATTATGTCAACTGATTGATTGACATATTTCAAGTGTCGAACGAAATACACTTCAGCCAACTTATCTGTGCTGGCGGAAAAATACAGAACTAAAATAAATGTACCAAGTTCGATATTCTTGACATGCAGCGCCACCATGGACTGCACACTTAAAGTGGTCATACTGTAATATACTGGTATGCCCGTTGTGACTTACACTCATCATCATCATCATTTCAGCCGAAAGGCGTTCACGGCTGGACATAGGCCTCCCCAAGTGTCGCCACATTGACCGGTCCCGTGCGACTCGCATCCAGCGGATGCCCGCAACCTTCACCAGGTCATCGGTCCTAACAGTGTAGTAATGTTTCTGTTGCTTAGTGTTGGTGTTATTTAGCGATTATAAAAAAACATCTTCTGTTGCGTCTTCAGTAAGTACAACATTGATGATTTTATCATTAATTAATTTCTATTTTTATTTGATGTCGATATCAATGAAGGGAATGGCACATGTATTGTTTCTTGTTGCAGACGAGATAAAGTCGTTACTGATAACCTTCGGAGCTTATCAGTCGACAAATACTCCATACAAATAGTGTGTGAGATAATTATATCGTAACTAAGAATGACTTCTTAGTTTGTTTAGAGCTCTTAAGTACTTATGTTGCTTAAGAAACTCTAAGTCAAATATAGATTGCATAAACTATTACGAAAAACATATAGATTGAAAACCTCCCACATTTTTCAATTGATGTTTCTATAATAATATTCTATAAACGTAATGTTTGTGTGAGGAGCTCGTGGCTAAATAATAACAGCCGCACGGGTCGATCTTTAAGGTAAAGACGTGCTTACCGAGCTGCCGCGCTAGCGATATCAGCAGTAAGTGCATTTTTTGTCCAAATTAGTTAAATATTGATCCAGAATCAGCGCAATGAGCTCTACAAGATGTGCTGACAGCTGTTTTAATAGCTTATCGGGAACCGGTATATTTCGTTAGGGATAAAAGCAGTAAGTCCAATAAATGAGAAATCTTCCTTAAGATAACAACAGTAAGTATAGTTACCCTAGGTTTGCAAGGAAAGTTCTATCATTTAGGTTTGACTTTTACTTAAATTATGTGCAGTAACTGCGTATACTGTCGATATAATAAGTTAAGCATATTTTTAATTTACCTTAATCACTTAAGATATCAACAGTAATTAAATGTACTGTGGATATAATAAGTAGAGTTTGTTTTTTATTAGGACTTAATTGCTTAGAATATCGGCAGTAACTAAACATACTGTGGATATAATAAGAAAGGTGTGTTTTTATTATGCCTTAAATAGCCTTAAATACTTAGAATATATCTGCAGTAAATCATCGTACTGTGGTTAAATTAAGCAAGGCTAGTTCATATTCGGTCTTGATCACTTAAGCAGTAATAACTGTACTGTAACTAAAATATATTATTGAATTTGAGACTTCAATTTACTTAAAGTATCAGCTTTTTAACTCGACATACCATTGCCGCTGGTATAATGCAAGAATGATTTTAATTTATGAGTTATTTTGCCTACTCCTACGTTAATTTGAATCGGGTAGGTGTGCTAGGGAGAAAGGTTTTAGCCCTTCCTACCTTTAAGGTCTAAAAAAGATAACGTGCCTTTTGCAGCGGGTACGAGAGTGCAACTGGAAGAAAACAGGAAGATATTATCTTGACACTAAATGCATTTCTTTTACATAAATGTGATGTTGATCATATCGTATTATGGATGAATTAATGATCTGCACAAAATAAAAACTGGGCTAGCTTTTGAGTTGAGATCCGCAGACAGTTTTCACCATCAAGTGGAACCGGCTTTACAGAGAAAAAATAAGGTGTATGATTTTAATGACTTCGTTGATGCAGTGCAGCAAGCGAACTGCAGAAAAACCTTTGTAAAAATAATGGAAGACGATATTTTTTACAATAATATCGACCTATCTTCACAACATAAAATCAGGAAAGTACAACCTAGAGTGTACCTGAAAGTTATTATGGTTAAAATTGCAAATCGAGGCCAGTTCACGCTGCAATACAAAACTAACCATGCTGACGAACAAAGACAAACTCTAGACTTCTTACAGTTAAAGTACCTGAAATCAAGAACATTTCCTGAATTCAGTTAAAAATTGATACCCAGAGGAATTCCAGAATACACGAAGACTGAGATTTTAATGGAACTATTTGAATTAATGCCAGATAACAGAAAGGGGTTTTGGTTAAATTTACCGGTTTCATATAATGACAGTGATATAGATTAAATTTTGCTAGATAGTTTTATGTATTTTGTTATTTCATGACACCAAAAAAGGTCTTGTATTACTTAAGATAGGTTTGATTTTTTAAATTCTGGTATATTAACTTAGTTTTCTCTCTAATTGTGAACGCAGAAAGACTGTTTTTTTGGTTTGTTACGTTAAAATACGGCTAAACTTGCCAATTTTATATATTTTTAAAGTATTCAGGAGTAGACTGGAGCCCAATAAGAATTTATAATTATTTTATAAGACTTTGAAAGAAACTGACTTTTTGTATAATAATTTATTTTGTTAAAATGTTATTGTTCTCAGATTATTTCACCAAATAAACCTAGTGAAACTTCTCGTTATTTAATATAAGATGCAAGTAAATAAATATGAATAAACAGAAACGTTTTTTATCTAACACTTTGTTTTTATTCCTAAGCTAAACCTAGTATGAGTTGCTTATAATAACAGCAGTAACTTACTACTTACTGCTATTATTCTGAGCAATCGATACTTCAGTTGCTTCAACTAACATTAGATATAAAAGGATTTTCGTCATTTACAACTATTCTAATATATATAAAATTTTAACGAGTAAAGAATATAAAAGCGCTTTATTTGGGCTACACGTTTCAATCGTTACAATTAATATAACTTAAAATAAGAAGTCTGGAAAAACAAAATTGTAATAAAAACTTTACGCGCCAATTTCTCAAAACTATGCATAACATACTTACTGCTCTTATTGCTAGCGCGGCAGCGAGGTAGGTCCGTATATGGGTGACCATAATTACATACTGAGTTTCCTCCGTGCCTCGGCAAGCACGTTAAGCCGTTGGTCCCGGCTGTCATTTGTAGACCTTTGACAGTCGTTACGAGTAGTCAGAAGCCAAAAGTCTGACATCCAGTCTTACCAAGGGCTATCGTATTACCCAGTTACTGGGTTGTGAAAGTCAGAGAGGCAGTCGCTTCATGTAAAATACTGGTACTCAGTACCACTACTGTACTGCATCCGGTTAGACTGGAAGCCGGCCCCAAGATAGTTTGGGAAAAGGCTAGGCAGATGATGAGACGTTATGTTTGTGTGTTTGTAAGTTTGGATTTAGACGTTAACCTACGGAACTGCTGATTTCACTAATGTGAAGCTACTTAATCCCCGAGTGTCATAAGCTATAGTTGAGAAGTTCCCGTAGGATAATTTCCGACCATAACGGGGGCGACCATAACGAAGCCGCAGGCAAAGTAAGTTTCCAAATATTATTCCAAAAATTGTGAACAAAATATTTTTTACCGATAGAAACTATAGGTTTTCTTTAAAAGCTTCTCAGTTTCATTTATAACTAAACTGTGAACAATTTTCTTTAATTATAAAATAACACGCAGAAAACATCCAAGTATAAGTGCGTGCTACTGCCGTCAAACTGCGCAAATGTATAGACAAAGGTATTTACGTTATCTTACAATATTACACAAAATAGATTACTTGTACGTCATACTGAGCTAACAGCACGAATGCATTTCTTTAGCCAACTGAAGTCATTAATCAATAGACGCAGACGCAACCGGGCATGTGTTCGCAGTCAATTTTGAAAATGGATCACAAGACAGATGTACGAGGATAACCAATTTATCTTCAACCGTTAATTTAAAGAAAGTGTTGAGAATTGCAATGGAATATTGCTTTTTGTAATGTTTCGTATTTAGGTGTTTTAGATACATACTGATTTAATATAGCGTAACATCATGCCTGTAATTTCAAGAGAATTAAGAGCATTTACACCTTACGGCATTTCATACAAACTATCAAGTCCTTATTTTCTGAAATGACTGAACCGATTTTGTTGAAACTTAATACGCATAAGCAGGATACATAGGTCTAAAAACATACTAAAATAATTTTCAAAAGATAATTGGAAATTTCTGTTTCTACATATAATTTATAATCGGTCTTATTTAGCTGTAACACTAAGTCTGAAAAAATGTCGGGATAAAAAAAACAAAACTGAACACGTGTATAAAACGCGTTAACAACCGAAGTTTTTCTTTCTTCTTTTGGAAAGGTAAATAATATAAATATGTTTGTATAATAGTATAATAATACGAAGGTACGTAACATCACATCTTTGCTACTAATATTATAAATTCGAAAGTTTGTATCTTCACAAACTTTCGAATTTGGATGTATGACTGTTACTCTCTCACGCAAAAACTACTGAATGGATCTAGATGAAATTTGTCACAGGGATAGATGAAATAGCACAGATTATGATACTTTTTATTCCGGTAGTACGATCCTGTGGGATTTACCGAAAAAAAAACGCGGGGGAAGTCGCCGGTGTACGCTGGTATTGTATAAAGGGTAAGCAGGGGTTGGTGTAACACTTTTCCGATCTCGCCGTCGAGGTCCGTCGCGACGACCCGGTCCTTGCCCTCACCGACCTTCGCTCGAGCCAGCCCGCGATGCTGTGCCAGTTGTTTTAAAATCAGCCCTTATATATTGATATTATCATTCAGATCCAGCCTGTCCCCATGCAGTCCTCCCCCAGCGACCCCCTAAGCCGAGGCTCGTACCCCACAGGGGGTGCCCTTAGCGTGTAGTCGCTTAGTTTGTAAGTAGTTTTTAGACCCTGGCTGGAGGCCTTACACTCAAGGCACCCACAGGATAGTCCGGTTAAGCTAACGACAACGAATAGGTTGAATTGCGGAATGCCATTCACAAAAAAAAGCTTTAGCACTCCATTACGCCAGTTATGTTGAGCATATTCAGCCTATAACGTTCCCACTGCTGCTGGGAAGGAGACTGTCTGTGAAATGATGTAGACCGCTAGTCTGCTACGCGGGCTGATGCAGGACGCTGGGATGTGACGTGTATTCTATTATTATAATATAGTTGTATGTTCTTGGACATGCCGATTTCATCCAAAGGTTACCCTGATAATATATTCTCGCTTCCCTTGATGACATTCCATTCAAAATACTTAGTAGTTTCGCTCAACTGAGTATTTTATTAGTTTTAAGATTTTATTTATACCTGGTGATAATGAGTTTATCTCAAAAATATTTTTGATAAAAAAATCGGTCGTATTTACGTAACGTTTACTCCGCGTGTTCGTGCCCTTGTAATACAAAAAAAAGTAACATTAAACGTTATATTAATTTGAACACAACTAAATCCCTAAAATATAAACCGTTTACAAAGCCGTAACCGAGCTTAATTCATTTAACGCTAGTTTAAAGGCAGTATAACTTATAACTGCTATTCAAAAGTTTAGGTTTACAGTTAAGGGCCCAGTGTTTACGACTGTCGAGTTTAGTATATAATCCGCTAGTATACGATGTTGTTATGTACTTGGTACTCAATATGTGATCGTAGCTTTGTATGTACTAGATGCGACAAAGACTTGCTAGGAAAATTCCGTTCAATGCTAGCGACAATTATGAGCGGAAAAATACTATAGAATTCCGATTGTCTAACCCCGGGTCCTTACCAAGGCGATCGGTGGTGCGAATTTTTGACTGTCGCGTATGTATATCAGTAATTTATTCGAAAACCAAAAGGCACCCTATGTCGCCAAGATGACACACTCCGCTTCGCCATACAAAATTAATGTGACGGTCACGTTTTTAAGTGAAGATCGCTTTGGGCTGCCTATAACGCGCATTATTCCACGATCGATTTCAATTTTACGAAAATGGAGCAGAAATACTCGTAGTACCAATCAAAAGTGGACTAATGAAACACATTAAAATCTTCTATTCATGACGAAACACTCATGGGCCAGAGACAACACTGGATATAAAGTTTTCCAAACCCATCTTTGGATCTCACACAACGATATATTCTGTGTTCACTCGATGACTCGTCATCACATCCGATGTCTTTAATATTACTTACCCAAATAGATTTCCAGGTCGTTCCTAGCGAAGGCGTAAGCAAATGCTGCGATGATCTTGCTGGTGTTAGATATGATGCCGAGCAAAGTGTCATCCAGCTTCAGATAGTTACTGAATAGTGTTATTGAGAAGAATGTACCTGAAACATGAAAATGACGTCTAGAAGAATGAGATCAGTTTGACGCTAAAAACCTTAAGTGTTTATAAAGCAGGTAAAAATCTGTTTTCACTCTCACATATTGTTAACATGCAAGAATGCAAGAAGTTGTAACAAAATTTTAGGAACTTATCCACTTTACCATGTTTCCGTGTTTAAATGATTAATGAAGGAAAACATCCGTCGTCTGAACACCACATAACCCACAGACCATTGGTCCTAACTACCGGAATCTGATGATTACCTGACGTAATGCTAATAAGGAAGCAATTTACAGTAAGAATTGGCACATTTACTGGCTTCCAGAAGAGAATTCGTTTGCTAAATTATTTCTATCTCTGGTGTCTTTACACAGAGGAGGCAAGATCTACGTCAAACGTCAATCTATGAAAGTTGAAGTATAAAGCAAGTTAATAACCACTCTAACTCAATTTACCATTATATACAACTATATTTTAAAGAAAGACAGTTGGGATTTGTTTATACTTATGGACTTTAAACATAACATATCCCCGAACGGTTAAGCAAAGGTGTACTCGTAATAGTACACCCACATTACGCCAGTTTATGTAATAGGGGGCGAGCCTATTGCCATCAACCGGGCACAAATCTAGGTTCCGTGGCTGTTACTGAGAAATTCCTGAAGGAAAAACCCAGTAATACCCGACCTGGATCTCAGCAGATGCGTTTGCAGCCACCTAGACAAACGCGACAGTCGACTTTAAAGTTGGTAGTAAAATTCTTTAACAATTTTTTGACCAAATATTTGTATGGCCTACAGATAGTTGTTCCGGGACTGGCTGTTTGTTTATGTGAGTTTAAATGTTTGTAAACACACCCACAATACAGGAAAATTTCTAGTGTGGGGTAACGTTTAAAAAAAATCGTAACTTACCCAATAAATTGGTGACGATAGAGTAAGTAGACCACATACTGTATTGGACCTCATCCCAGTTAAACCTGTACCTTGTAAACAGGTACATAACTGAGAATTCACCTGGAATTTTACAAAATGATAAATTATTTTTATCAATCAAGGTAAAAAAAAAAAACCTTACAAAATTAAATCTTTGACGTAGATTCGATATGGTGGATCTGAAACGATCGTTGCTGAAATGATATTTGTGAACCCTTTGTTAATGGGAAGACTAACATTAATAGTAAACCTATTAACAATAAACGGAAGTCAAGTGATGCCAGTGGTTGGGCAACTTTTTTTTGTGTTATATTTATTCACCCAATCACAGCAGTTTAAATGCGCTTCACTCATAACCAGTCAATTTTTTTTTTCTTAAAAATATTCACTCTTGTGGTTACTTTAATTTTCCATTACTTTTGCTATCCTAATAAACAATGCATATTATGTCTGTACTTTTAATGTGTTCATTCGTCGTCGGTGTTACCACTGTACTTTTTAAAATGTACGTGGGAACCATTAGAATTCATTTTTATTGTAGCAAAATATTTAAATGAGACGGCTGAAAATGAAGCCTACAAAAAAAAATCTTCTAAATCTTGTTGGTATGCGTATGATGCAGCATCCAATGGTTGTCTTTGAACATTCGGTATATCGAATGTTATATTGTTGTATAAAGTTATGCAGATGATATATCATCACCTGCCTAGCTTTATCCCAACTTTATTAGGGTCGGCTTCCAATGTAACCGGATGCAGCTAAATACCAGTATTTTACATGGAGCTGCCTCTCTGAACTCCACAACCCAGTTAGTACTGGGTAATACGATATCCCTTGGTAAGACTATTTGAACATTCGGTACAATTTACCCGTTGACTCCCGGGACTTCGACAGTAAGAAAGAAAGAAGAATCCCAATAGATAGGTTTTAAAGTAGCATGATAATTATAATCCTTCCCTAGGTCCCAGGGTGCAAACCTTTCATAAAGACCGGTTCCAGAGGTTTAAGATTTTAAACGTATACCAAACAAAGGAAGAACAAAGGAAGTTACTATCGTGTTATAAATATGGAAAACTGTTGTCCGAAATAAATGTATTTTAATTTAATTTAAATTATTTTGTAATGTTGTCGTTAAACGTAATAAAATAGTTTCGTCTGCATTAGCCTACTTCTAATATGTTGTAATATTTATACATTGCACAATTGTTTGTTTACCCTAAATGAATAAAAATAACTGTATTAACTTACCATGCATAGGTCCGAATACTACGCACACTACAATGAGCAGTAAACAAACTCGCAGTCTTCTGTTTCCTGGACCTTTCTTGAAAGCCACTCTAAAGGTTTCCATCACCAGGGCTACATCAAAGAATTCACGGAGGAAACATTTCTTTTTGTGTTTCTTATTCTCCTGAAATAGTTTTTTTTTGTGAGTTTTAAGCTTGAAAATAGTTGACTACACTGTCAGTGTGTGTAATATACACTTTTAAATAAAAAACAATTTAATGGAATCATCTGCGGTTTTCTGAGGAGGTACTACTAAAAAGAAAAAAATTGTGAATGATGGTATCCGTTCCAAAGTAATATTATAAGAGAACGCAAAGTCATTAGTTTGACCCCAAAGTTAATTATTGAAACATTTTCATAAAATATAAAATATGGGTCTGGTATTAAAATATCTGCCTCTGGCCGATTATATACAAGAAAACATTACTAACTTCTGCTAAACAAAAGAACTAACGTATTTTGTAAAATAAACAAAAAAAAACATGGGAAATTCAAATAAGGAATACTTACAAGTTTCTTCTCAGCTCTTTGTTTCGGATCTTCCAAATAACGGTATCCGTATATTAAACTGAACAAATACAGGGACGATGACACTGAAAATACACCGTAATACCCTACCCAGGACAACATTACACCGCTCAATGCACTTCCAATAGGGTAGCCCAAAGACATGAACATATTCACCAACCCTACTCTGTAAGTCCTGTTCTCCTCAGTAGTAATATCGCCAATATAACTAAAAACACCAATGAAATTAGTAAACCATCCTCCTGTGATGGCCGGAAATATAGCTTCTGTGAACGCACACACTTCAACAGGCAAGTTAAAGAAATAAGTATTTACGATGAAGCCGAGACAAGCCAAAAATTCTCCAACTATAGGCAGCATGATACATGCTTTTCTCTTTCCAGTTTTATCACTCCATGCTCCAACGAAAAGGATAAGTAACACAGGGATCGCTGTTTGGACCACATTCTTCCACACTGCTACACTTGCTGTTAGTTTTTGTACTTCTTGTTCTTGAAACGTATAATTCTCCGTCTGTCTTAAAGTCAGTGCATCACAAACTTCTGCGCTATAATTTAAATTTACTCTGCAGGCTTTTTCTAAATTTAAGTTTTGTATTGCTAATGATGCTAGAACACTGGGCATAACATAACATGCCATTATTGGTTCCACAGTTGTGTTGTCCTTAATCAGTTTCAGTCTTTCTCTGAAAGTCAATTTCTTTTTCTCTTCATTTTTCTCAACTTTTTCTGCTACTTCTGGGTTTGGTTTAAGAGGAGAAGATTCATTGGTGTCTTCTTTATTTACCTCTTCTTTTGTGTTCTCAGGTTCACTCTTAGAATGATCCATTTCTGCAACTTTGTCTTCACATGTCAATGTTGTATCTCAGGCGTCAAGAATGTAATGAGTATATTCAAGAACAATACCTCTGGATTGCGTGTATTTGTATTTCAACTGTTTGTTGTGGTGCTTGTAATATATATTATTTTATCCGACTCAATATTTATAATGTCTCGACATGTTAGTGATAAGGAATATCACGGGAGCCAATTGCGTACATCTGCTTTTATCTAGACTTTCTATTCTAACACCTATCATAAAATGATTGCGGGCTTAGAATTGTAAATCTTAGAATTTCCTTGGTGTGGATGCTGGTAAACACTTGTAAAATCTATTTAAGTAGTTGTAAATAAATAATTTGCGTTTCCTAATTATTTATTGTGAAATAAAAGGTAAGAGTCGCAGACATGTTAATGAGAGAGTATTCAATTCAGGTCTAGACGAACCGACACACGACTCGACTCTCAGGGAGGTCTGAATGAACGCAGTCATAAACTTAGTCGGGCTGGGTAAAGTGCCTGTAGGTACCTATGAACATATTTAAGCGCCGGTGACGAACCAGCCGGTTTTTGTACTCCTTGCGCTCATTAGTGTAAATCGAGTTTTGGACTCCTTTCGTACCTTCCAGTGATTATGCTTATCATTTGTTTTGAATAATTTCTAGGAATAAGAACGTATTGTTGTTATCGTCGAGTTCTGTTATTTTCTAGGTGTGATATGTTTGTTTTGCTTGCGACACAATTTTGAGGAAATAAGATTCGCAAAATGTTAATTGAAAAACAAGATCGTTTACCTTTTATTTCAATAATCTTTTCTTTGAGGCTTAGAAATAATAACCCTTTCACCAACAACTGATTATGAACATTGTACACAAGAGAATTCCTAGTAAATTTATTCGCATGAATGCTGTCAATTAAATGCTCAGCAGAATCTTAAAACATTTCTTCTGACATGGAACCCGTTTTAATGCTTCATTATCATTGAAATACTGAAATCCACAGCACCTATATTTTACGTTTTTGTCAATGGATTTTTTTTACGAACATAGACTCATAACCTATTTTCACAAAAGCCAGGCAAATGATGAGTATTTTAAGGTGAAGGGCACAATTTTTTTTTAAAGATCTGTTAAGGAGCCCAGTCGAACGGCTTTCGTTTTTTTTAGTATAGTTAACGACGATTATAGGAAGCAACAGGGTAGACCGCGAACTTATATTTTATGTTTTTTGCAGTTTGTAGGTCAATGTCAGGTTGTATTTTAAACAATCCAATGACTATTTCATGAAAAAGTAATTCTTTAGGATTAATTAATTTTAGAGGGGTTGTATTGATAATTTTATTGATTATAAATCTTTAAAACCAATTTTTTAAGGCCGCGAATCGCTTTTTAATCAACATGCAACCTGACAGTGCCGTGCAAATTGTAAAAAACGTTAGAAAATTTGAATTTCGTGCTCTACCCTATCGCTTCCACCTTAAACGTTTGTGTGTATGTAAGGTCCTCCCTATTAAATAACTATCGAAATGCGGGTGTACTACTAGAAACCCACCAGCTGGCCTACCATGACGTCAGCGTCAGCGTCAGCAGTAACTTACTCTTATTCCAGTGTCGGAAAGAGACGGAGCTATACAAGATGTCTATTGCCATCTCTTTCCCACACTGAAAATGGAGTTAAACAATAATGTTTTAAGACATCATGGTAGACCACCAGAACTGTTGTTAGTAAGTCATATAAAAACGCATCAAATGTTTAAAAAAAATGTTTATTTCAAATTGTTAGGTACAAAGTTCAGCTTCAGGAGTCTTAAAGTAATAATTATCTACTAATATCTAGTTACTAAGTACCTAGACTATTATTATTTGCTAAGTAGATTGAACTAAGCGTGGGCTTGGGTTAACCGGGGTGATCTGAAACTTTCTTCAGTTTTCTGACTTCTTTTCTGTGGTCGTAGAACAGCCAGCTGCAATAAAAAAGCAAATTGGTGAAGGAAACCGTTTTGAGAAATCGGAAATTAACTTGAACCAAAATGAAGGAAGCATGTGACAATCCGCACTGGGCTCGCGTGGTGGATTTACCCAAGCAGTGGGAAAGTTGTAATGCGTGTAAAAGACCCATAATAAGCCGAAAGCCACTTGTTATCCCGTCAGTGCAATATTTTAAAGCTATGCACGCAGCTATGCACCGCGCGGCGACCGAATCAAGAAATTCCGTAACGAAATAAACCTAACACCCAGAATTTCTTTAATAATTTTCAACTTTTTCGCTACAGCATTAGGTTCAAGGTTGACTGGGAAAATTTTCAAATTTCCCTAATATTTTAAATTTTTCTAGAACATACCTGGGAACCTTCTAGTTACAGAGAGATATTGGAGATCAAAGTTCCAAATTTTTCACAAGTTTTTTTTTAAAACACAAGTTTTTCATGTTACATCTTATATTTACTTTTGAAACCTTCCTGACCCCTGTAATATTTATAGCATTCATCAGGACAATGTTTTGAGTGTATTTTGAGTTCTTTGAGTTCTACCTTAGAACGTGATTCATCACCCCAAAAAACAAGTAATTACCCAGCGATAAGTTTGATCTCTAGTTTGCTCTGTATAGTGTCGGACGTTAAGAATAGCACCATCCCATATCTTCCCGTGGGTGTCGTAAGAAGCGACTAAGGGATTTGCCAGAGAATGGGCAGCAGCGTTCTCTGTGCTTTTGTAACAACCGTACTGCGATCGCCAACCCGCCAAGCGTGGCGATTATGGCAAAACCCCCCTTATGTCAATGTGGCGTTGGGGGAGGCCTATGTCCAGCAGTTGACGTCTTTTGGCTGAAATGATGATGATGATGACTGAGGTCTGGAAGTCTCTCCCTATTTCAAATACAGATATCCAGCTGCATTCAGTTAGGCTGAAAGCTGATCTCGACATTTTCGACGAAAACGCTAGTTTGATGATATCATCATCTGCCTAGCCTTTCCCCAAACTATCTTGGGGTCGGCTTCCAATCTAACCGGATTCAGCTGAGTACCAGTATTTTACATGAAGCGACTGCCTATCTGACCTCCACAACACAGTAACTGGGTAATACGATACCCCTTGATAAGACTGGATGTCAGACTTTTGGCTTCTGACTACCTGTAACGACTGTCAAAGATCTACAAATCACAGCTGGGACCAACAGCTTAACGTGCTTTCCGAGGCACGGACCAACCTAGGCAAGCACGGCTTAACCTTAAAGATCGACACGTGAGGCTGTTATTATTTAGCCACGAGCTCCTCTAGCTGATATACTTACATAAGTACGAAGACAGCAGGTAGCGTCATGCTCGCTCCTAAGAGGAACACAGCACCCGGCAGCACCTCCATCGTGGCAGTATACACCTTTGTGTATAGCGGCACGTAGATTAGGGGCATCAGGTTCTCTACTAGACCTACCAAAGAATTCACCTTTCCTGAAAAAGATGTGTGTAAACTTAGATAAAATAACACAACCACAAAGTCTGACGATTTGTAAAAGGTAGCCTGGATAAACTGGATGCGGAAGGTATCCAGCATTGGAGACAGTCTATCTTGATTGAACATAACACAACACCAGGTGGTCTCCCATGACGTCTTAAAACATTATTGTTTTACTCCTTTTCCAGTGTGAGAAAGAGATGGCGCTTGACATCCTGAAGCTCCGTCTCTTTCCCATACTGGAATAAGAGTAAAACAATACTGCTTTAAGACGTCATGGTAGGCCAGCTGTTCTCCGTATAGGCTTCAGGCAAAGGAGTAACTATTGGAAGTAGCTACATCCACATTTCGCCAGTTATGATAAACATAACATCACGCCTGTAATCCCCGAAGGATAGGCCTAGAGAGGTACCTAATAGTAAACGCACTTTTCGCCAGTTATGTTTCAGTCCCATGTAATAGGGACGAGCCGTGCTAAAAATTCCTGATGGAAAACCCCAATGACAGGGAAATTTTTGTTGGGTTTTTCCATCGGGAATCGAACCCGAGACCAACGAGGCAGCATGTAAAGTGGGGAGTTAATTCTCATGACAAATGCAGACTCCGGCTCCTAGGGGTTGCGATCACCAGGTCAAAGACAGCACAATGTTATTCATTATAGGTATACGTTGTCTGCAAAGTATGTATGTGCATGCAAATCATTTGGTTTAATCCGGATAGTTAAAGAATTTTGGCTCCAATACAATATCAATCCATGGAAAATCCATTGGAATCGAATCTTGGTCTTCATGCATTCGGGCAGCGCCTTTAATCTATACAGTTAGAAACAAATACATATTACTCTCTTAAGGTGGCCCGCGAAATTAAAATTCTCTTTCGTTTTTTGCAATTTGCCGGTCAGTGTCAGTGTGTTTTTATGTTGAATAAAATATGATAAGCGGTCGTAACTAATATGACTTTACTGAGTTATAATCCATAAAGTTATCCACATAACCCCTTTTAGATCATTTAACTTGAATTTAAATAATTTGAATTTCGCGACCCACCCCCCAATTTTGTTTTTATTTTAAGGTGTCGCTTCGACCTTAAAATGAATACAAAATTAACATCAAAAAATTTAGACAGCTGGAAATATCGGGCAAATGCATTGGATGTCATGTTCACCACAGTTTTGCGAGTGAAGTTAACATGACACCTACGTTTACAGACAAATCATTTTAATAATAAATCAACCCAGTTTATTCTACTGCAAACTGAATGTGTAACTTATGATTGATTTATTATTATTTTATCACAGGTCGATCGGTTGGGGTTCGCATCCCAGGTCAGGCAAACCTTTTCTAACAATAATTTCTTAGTAGCAGCCACGGAATGTGGATTTGTGCTCGGTTGGATGACATTAGGCTTGGCCCCTGTCACATGGGCCTTGAACATAACTGGCGAAATGTGGGTGAACTATAAAGTGCACATCTGCCCAAAACTTCAGCGATTACAGACGTGATGTTATATTATGGAATCCCACAGTTGGGCTAAGGATTCCCAGTTTTCTTTTCCCTTCAAGCAGCTGCCCGCTGTCGAAGACTAGTCTCTCTTTCATCTATTTCATCTCGCTATATACACTTGGGCCTTCTACGACGTCGAGTTTTCCCGTTTTGCATCCATTCCCATCCATTAGTAGGACAAAAATTGTATCGAAACGTTGAAGTTATCAATGGATGCAAAAGTAGCATATTTAGATTTGTGATATAAATATTTTTAACAGTCATTAGTTCAGTACTTACCTAATTCATTAGGTTCTACAAGTTTCGAGATAATTGACCTCATTGCCAACAGCGAAGTACCATTAAGAATTTCAACCAGGGGCGCTGAAAATAAAAGAAACCCGGTTTACATATCAACATTAAAAATAAAGGAGAATGGACAAACTTGAATAGACGGAGGTCCAATTGGAGCGCACCTGTAAACCTAAGAGCTTAGACAAATTGATATTATATCAGCAATAACGGTAATGAAAACGACAAACAAAGTACTTGTAGTAACAAGAGATATTTTAAAAGCGACTATCACTTCTATAGCCCTCTGAACTAATTTGTTGCCTTTGATCACGGCACATCAATCGACGACATTAGACGGTTTTCCATACAAAAAGTTTCGTGAACTTAAACAAGCTGTTGTTTTGCATCCTCCTCAAATTCAAGGAGGTAACTAAGCTAATGATTCTTGTCACGAATCAATAATAAAATGGGTAAGTCATTTTTTTTGTCTTGTTTACGGAAATCGGTAAGTGTGAACCACCCGTATTTTAAACGCGCCCCGTCTGATCCTCGCCCTATAACCGCGCTTTCACACGTTCAAACCATATCAAACGTTTATTCGATCATTTCTTATTCCCTGAACCACGTTAAGGTGGTTATTCTGAAATACTGACAAAGTTAAACAACAACAATAAGCAGCGTTTTTTAATAATTAACTACGTACCGTAATTTAAATTGATTATTTGTCTTTTCTGACATTTTCCTGAATTTTAACGAGGATGCAAAACAACACCTTGTATCTTCCCAGACAGACCCATGCTGTGATCAATTATATATTTCAGAATGGCAATGCTATCAAATATCAACGCTGAGAACTTCTCAAGCCCTTGTTATCTTACTTATTATCATTTTTAATAAATTCTGAGTAAAGCCAGTAATTTTAGGGAGAATACTACAATAACCAATTGAAATTGGTATGATGGTGGTATTGGTAATGTACACATAATAAAAATAATATTATATCTATCTATCTAACGACTGTGATAGCAAACGAAAGTCAAATCGAACATTTTCAAATTTCAAAACAGCTTACATAAGGCAATAAAAAAATACAAATTAGGTCAAATAAAAGCGAATATCCTAGCGTACTTATTATCATGATAAAGAATTCCATCTATCAAGATAATAATTTTATTTTCGTTCTTGAAACCATTAGAAACAAAAAACACGCATTAAATGTGCTGATAAGGCGTGTTACATAAATGTTCGAGTCGACATATTTGATTCGGCATTATTTGTTAAATAACAAAGCCGACCCGAAGGTAGACTTTCAATCGTCTCGTTCCTATTGCCAAATTCCATTCAGCATCTACATGTATCGGTATGTTGCAGTTGTTTTGACCCGGTTCGAATTGTACCCATGAATACCTATATTATTTGAATTGCTACTTTCCCCGCTGATGCCAGCGTTAAAAAGTTACGGTTTTTAGGGTATTTTATAGGTTTTACGTAGTTTTAATAAAAACGGGTATTAGCCACACACTGCGTAGGTATGTACGACTAGCCATGTAGTATGTTTTCTAAAATCTACATAGTACATATATTGCTACATTTTGCCGACCAGCAGTGCCTATCGATGTCGACCCGAGTAACTGTGTACCACGCCTAAGTAACCAGATTAGAATGGAATGGTTAAGTCATTTTATCATAAAAGGGTTTACGAATAATCTACTTATAATCGTACGAGTATAGTGGAGTTTGTATGGCTGTTATCAACAATGATAACGATTGTGTGGCAATTCATCGAAGATCAGACGGGCGAACACGTGCTACTAATTTTGTAGTTGAAAAGTCGGAGTATGTCGCGTCGAATCGAGAGATTGACCATTTCAAACACGAATCAAAATGATACTCATATGACTTGACCAATGCCTGGACTTTAAAAGAGACTGTGACCTCTGAGTTTTCGGCCCCGACCCGATAAGAGCGTCGCATTCGACGACTCTGAGAAGGCCGAATGCCTAGCCGACAGCCTGGAGTCCCAGTGCTCCCCCAGCTCTCAACCAGTAGACAAGCGACATCTCGATGAGGTGAACGCATTCGTCGAACGTAGAACCGCCCTGCCCCCCGAAGAAGACCCTGATGATCCTCTGCCTCCGGTCACAGCTGACGAAGTGCAAGACATCATTAACAAACTTCAACCGCGGAAAGCACCCGGCTCCGACGGAATCACCAATAGGGTGTTCAAACTCCTCCCCGCTCAGCTCGTCGTGTTAATGGCGGCCATCTTCAATGGCGCCCTGAGCAACAACGCGTTTCCCCAAATATGGAAAGAGGCCACGGTCATCGGTTTCGCAAAGCCAGGCAAACCCAAGTCTGAGCCTTCGAGCTACAGACCTATCAGTCTCCTGAATGCACTCGGAAAAATCTACGAGAGACTTATGTATAAGCGACTCAAAGACTTCGCCGAGGCTAAGAGTCTCATCCCCAACGAACAGTTCGGCTTCAGGACCGGACACTCTTGCATTCAACAGGCCCACCGCATCGTAGAACACTTGAGCGCTGGCTTCCAGCGTGGAGCGATGACGGGTGTATTGTTTTTCGACATAGCAAAGGCATTCGACAAAGTCTGGCACAACGGCTTATTATATAAGCTGTACAAACTGGGAGTGCCAGACGGTCTCGTGCTCATCTTACGAGACTTTTTGTCGGATCGCACCTTCCGCTATCGCATAGGGAAGGCACTGTCTTCCCCCCACCCCATTAGAGCCGGAGTCCCTCAGGGCTCCCCGATCTCTCCCCTTATCTTTACTCTGTTCACCAGTGACATCCCCAAGAGCAAGAAGGCACAGTTAGCCCTGTTCGCGGACGACACGGCCATCTATTACACTGGCCGTAGTCACGACGCTATTTACAGCACCCTCCAAACCTCAGCCAACGTCTTAGGCGCTTGGTTCCGGAAATGGAGAATCGAGGTGAACCCCGACAAGAGCCAGGCAGTTTTTTTCTCTAAACCGCGTAAGAATAAGCCACCCGCGCTCAGCCCGATCACTATGTACGGTAAGCCTATCCCACAGAAGCAAGCCAAGTACTTAGGAGTCTTACTTGACAACTACCTGTCTTTCGCGGCGCACATCAAAGCAGCTCGCGACCGAGCTGCCTTTGCTATGGGTAGGCTTCATTTCATGATTTCGACAAAAAGCAAGTTGTCACTCAAGTGCAAGTTGCGCCTTTACACCGCGGTGATCCGCCCCATTATGACGTACGCTTGCGTCGTGTACGCTCACACCAAGCCTAAGTACATCCATAGGATGCAAACCTTGCAGAACCGGTTCTTACGTAGAGTCACGGGAGCCCCTTTTTATGTCCGTAATGACCGTCTACACGTAGACCTTAGAATGCCCACCGTCCTTCAGTTTATGAAACGTCTTTCGAAGCGTTTCTTCGATAACGCCATTAAACACCGTAATCCCCTGATCGCAGCGGCCGCCCGTTACGAACCCTCGCGCATTAGTACAGTACGCCGTCCTCGGCATACCCTCGTCACTCCCGATGATGCTATCACCCTCCTCCAGGATAGTAGCAAAGAGACTAGCACTCCTAAAAAGTTTAGACACAAACCGCCGTCTTTCCGACCTCGCCGTCGAGGTCCGTCGCGACGTCCCGGTCCATGCCCTCCCCGACCCTCGCTCGAGCCAGCCCGCGATGCTGTGCCAGTAGTTTTAAATCAGCCCCTAAATAATGGTATCATTCAGATCCAGCCTGTCCCCATGCAGTCCTCCCCCAGCGACGCCCTAAGCCGAGGCTCGTACCCCACAGGGGGTGCCCTTAGCGTGTAGTCGCTTAGTTTGTAAGTTTTATGCCCTGGCTGGAGGCCTTACTATTAAGGCACCCACAGGATAGTCCGGTTAAGCAGACGACAACCTCCTAGTTCGAACTGGGAGATGCCATCCCCAAAAAAAAAAAAAATGAGTTTTCGGCTTTCTTCTCAGACTAGACAGGTACGAAACACCGGCCCCACCTAGTTTGTCAAAAAAGAATTTGTGCCTATTTGCGCAAAACATGTTTTCCGTAAAAAATAAGCCGACACGAGAAAATTTTGTCGCGCTGCGCTTTTCCTGCCTGATGGCTGGCATTCCGGGTAAAATACATCCGCTTGGTTATCATTATTATTTTGAATCACTTTAACCAAAACATTTCCTAGCACTAAATTAATCATTGAACTATCGCATCTACGATAACAATCATAGATTGCCCCTTCGTCTACGAAATTTTATTAATTAATCATTACTAATATGCCATGTCTCAACAACTTCCGCCCAGTTGTATTAAATCAGGAATACTAGTAATATTTATAAAGAAGGAAATCAATAACGATTTTTCCTTTCTCTTTAAAGTTTCAAATCAATTTGTTGAACTGATTCACGAAAGAATCAAAAATACAGGATGGACATTCATGAGCGTGCCTAATGACACTGGAAACTGAAAGCGGCCTCTTTGTTGTTCTCATCTTTCTGTCATTAACTTTCGTTCAACGTTTTACATACTTACTCTACTACTAGAAGTGGCAACAGACCACTAAGCTTGCGCTTTGGACGCAGTGACTCGTATGAAAGGAGGATGAAAATGTCGACGGTGGCTTATGGTTACTACAGAAACTTTGCTATGGTTGTCGCGTCTAGCCTAGTGTACCTTTTAATGTGCACTTATGTTGGGCACCCATTACACACTCCAAGTTAATCGGGATCGTAATAATTATGTTATCAAATCAATAAATTCAAACCTGAACTTACAAAAATGTAATATCTCTCACAACTGTACCACATACGTGTATGTGTAACCTATGTTTACTAAAAAATATTCTGAATCTAATTTGCGGCTCTTCCAATGCGTGCTGCCAATTTCAATCATCGTTTAAATAAAAAAAAAAACTTTAAGCAACATTTAATGCGTATACAAAATATAGTGTCCTGAGGAGAACTCTCGAGAGTAGGGGATCCTGGCTGCAGGATCAATTCATGTCTATCATAAAAACGTATTCATGTCGTCCACTTTTCTACTTACACCGCGGTTCGAACCGCTCGCGGTGTGAAACGACTAAAGACCCGGATCAATCGGATACCAACAAGCGGATAGCTTACATAGGTACATACGAATATGCAAGTTAAATAAAAGCTTGTAAAAATAAGCCCAATCTTGAAGACAGACAGACATGGAAACCAGCCGTGTCGCTGCAGTTTTTCATAGCGATTAGTCTGTACTGTACCTTAGATCTTGGGGCAGAAAGTATCGATCTGAGGGTAAATACATCATTGTACTACTTACCAAGATAGAATATTTTCTCATTAGGAGCAAAACAATAGACGAAGGAAGCGGCGATCTTGCTCAGCGTCGACACGATACCTAGCAGAGAGTCGTGCCATTGTAGGTACTTGCTGAGGACCATTATAGAGAATACTGTGCCTGGAATATAATAATTAATGTTTGAATTAAGAATTCCTGTAACAAGCGTACAACAAACACTAAATCTATTAGTAAAATTGATACGAGTACATCAGGCATTGTTTTTTCAGCACAAGAATTTGTTATTAAATTGTTTTTTGCTTTAGGAATACCTTTTTATTTAATTAGAGTCAACTTTTTTTTTCTACAGCTGATATGTAAGTACTGAAGTTTTAAAAAAAAATGACAATTTTGGTCGACCCCCCAAAGAGGATTATGTCATTTTATCGCTAACTACCAACTTGTTGTTTGATCATCCATTTTGACACAATAAGTCATCGTTCGTATGATATCATAGCTTGTAAACTTAATTGCTTTTTCCGAGAATCACAGGAAGTGATTAGTCAGCGCCATGTGCTGACTAATCACGTTCTACGAAAACTGTTAAGGGCTCGATCGAGCACAATACATCGAGTACAATTTTACTTCTTTCTTTTTTTATATAGGAACTTTAATCTACAGCTATTGAACAGAAGCTTGTAAAATATGCATACACGTTTTCACAAAAACTAGGCATCACTTAAAATGCCTGGACGAAAGCACAAAGCTCGACAACGGACCTCGGGCACAACACGGCCACGACCACGACTTTTGGCCGCAGAAGATCGCTTCTGCGGCCAAAAGTCGTGGTCGTGGCCTTGTTTTGGTCGAAACAAGGTAGAAAGTTTGGTCGCACGACCGTGCGTCCGACAAGTTTTGTTCAAGGTAGCAGCCGGTGTTCGTGCGGCAATAGTGCGCAAGGTCCCTAATCAGCGCCGAAAGTTAAATTATTTTGAATGTATTATTAAACAATAGCGCGACATTATTCCGCCATATCTTAAGGTGTGTCCTAGTTTACGTGAAAATGAACTCGAACCACGAACATTTCTTTCCTTTCTAACTTTTGTAAAGCTAGATAAATTGACACAAAAAAAAACTGTGCATAGCTGAGAAACATAAGACGAACTTACCTATAGTGTGAGTGATGAAGTTATAGGTCTGGAACAAGCTGAATTTAACTTCATCCCAGTTAAATCTATACCTCGTGGACAGGTACATGACTGATATTTCGCCTGAAATTATCAACAAAAGGAACATGAATCGACTTATTTAATGGCTATATGCGTCAATAATAGAATCTAATTTGATGGGACAAATAAAGCTTGCTTTATTATCGTTTTTTATTCAAAAAATGTTATTAACCATTTTGAATAACATAAACATACCGACACAAACCATCGCGGTTTTAACAGCGGTAAGCTATTTATGTAAACTTAGTACCCAGTCTGTAGAAATAGTGTGACCCCCTATTATTCTCATTCATTATGTTGGTTTCAAGTAATCACAAGATACTAACCGTACATAGGTCCAAATAGAACGCTGACGACTCCCAAAAGAACACAAAGCCGTAGTCTTCTGTTCTTAGGAGCCTTCCTCACGAGCACACTTACGGTGTCTCTGACGTTGTTCAGGTCGAAGAATACGCGGAAGAGGTGGCACTTCCCTTGGCGATCATGCTAAACATAAAATATTACTTTTTAGAAGCAAAGGCAAGATACAAATTGTAAGGGGCGCTAGTAGGGGGCACAATACATCATAACGAAAACTGTAACCTTGGCTATTCAATACATGGTTGCAGACACTCTAGCAATTTTTTTTTTACGAAATAAGCTTACTTTTTCGTCGTGTAAATAATGACCAGGTGCCCCCATGACGTCTTAAAACATTATTTCTTTACTCCTATTCCAGTGTGTGAAGGAGATGGCGCTAGACATTCTGTATAGCTCCATCCCTTTCCCACAATAAGCGCAAAACAATACTGCTCTAAGACGTCATGGTAGGCCAGCAGAAACCCAAAACCCAATACATTTGAACAATTTCAAATAAAATGAATTTAATTTAGAATTTAAAGTAATAGAAGGGAATTAATTTTATGAATTGAAAGAGATATAGAATTAAGATACTGGTACGTCTAAGTATGAACAAAGTAGTTTCTAAAATTTCATCTCTTTTTACAGGGAAAATATGTTTTATTAACTTACCTTCTTCTGCTCTTTATTTCGTTTAGGATCGTTCACTACAAAAAATAGATAAATTATGTTTAAAGTCTGTAAGATTGTTGTCAATCCATAGCAACCATAGTAACCGAAGTTCTTCAACAGGACCCCACTAACCCCCATGCCAATGGGAAAAGCCACTGTCACACTAAAACTTACAAGACCTAACCTAAAAGTTCTAGTCTTTTCTGTAGTAATGGTGCTTATAAACGCAAATGCTGTCAAGAAACAAATGCACCATCCACCAGTTAATCCCTCAATAATAGCTTCCGTGAAGACCAAGACTTCTAATGAGAGCTGACGGAAGAAATATACGTTGATCATACTATTGATGCCAGACAATATTTGGCCAGAAACGGATATGATCATGAAAAATTTCCGATGCCCTGTTTTGTCAGAGAAAGACCCAACAAAAAGAGCTAATATGCAGGGTATTGTAGCTGACAAGTAAGTCCTCCAAGAAAGAGCTCTAGCTAGCAGCTTCTGTGTTTCTCTTTCGAATTCGTTCTGGCTGTCTGCATCTTGCGTCCTCAACGAATCGCATATTTCGTCTGTAAAGTTGAGGTTCACTCGGCACGCCTTCTCAAGATTTAGGTTCTGTGCTGCAGTCATATTGATCATAGCCGATAGCACAAACATCAGTAAACATGGCTCCAGGGTAATGTTTCTAAACATATCTACCACCTTTTCACGAAATGTCATTTGAACCTCTTTCTCTTCATTTTCCCTGAGAGGATCTTCTTCTGTAAACTCTTCATATTTTCTCTCTTCCTCTTGGGTTTCTATAGTCATTTTTTAATCACTTTCGTACAATCATTTATTTAGTTTAATATTATTTGGTTTGATAATTCACTTGTAGATATAACTGGTGCTGAATGTGAACTGTTTGTTATATCTGAATTGTAGTCAATAAAGTTATAATCATTAGCGATACATGCATATCAGATGTATCGTACAAATATAGGGAGCGTGCGATATGGAAGTACATTAATAATGGGCCCGCCTACATTGTGTGTATCTTTGTAGACTAATCCTAACTTATCTACTATAATGATTGTAAAATCATAATTATCTAAGTATTTGTTCTTACTGGCGTTTTATGTATTAGATACTATGTTTTCCACTACCTACTTTTATTTCAAATAAAATTATAAGAAATATATTTGCGCGTAGCAGTTTCTTGAGATCGGAAAAAAGTTTGAAATAGTTCGTGTTATAATTTTCCGTATTTGTTTACTTTAATGGTAAATTTTGATAAGAAACGTTTCTATTATTTTCCATTCACACATTATTCTAATATATGTATTATGTAACTTATCTTCATTATATATATTGACCTGATAATCATATTCGGATCCGCTTGATTTGGCATAGCCGCGCGACGGAATCGAATATACATGTGTAGGATGTATTATACGTTCGGGAAAAAGCCCCTCGGTTAGCTGGAATGGAAGGTAATTGTTTCGGGTCGGCTGTGTTGTTCAACGAATCCCACAGAATCGGATATCCCGACCCGAACATTTTTGTATTTATGCCTACATTTATTTTGATGTGGGAATTCCTCTCACAAAAACGAGACAATGCAATCATTCATGTAATAAACACTAATTAATTTCTTAAAAAAAGTTCATTTATACTACTTTATTCAGAGACATCTTTATTACACGTGTTTCTAGATCAAACAGGCCATCTCGAGATAAATTCGCTATTTATTGTATTTCAGTGAAAAGCAAACAAAGTACTTCATTCATACAATCTAGATACAATACACAATGAAGAAATTATTGATTAAAATTCTGGATGTGTCGCGTTTTTCTTCTAGAGTGATAAATGATAAATGATGTTTATTTTGCAAGTAGGTTTTTACAAACACTTTTACACGTCAATTTTTTTTTAAACTAGATGGGGCCGGTGTTTCGTACCTGACTACTCTGAGAAGAAACAGCCGAAACAAACTCAGAGGTCTCTTTTAAGGTTCAGACAAAATCTTGGCAAACTCACATGAGGACTATGCAGATACGTGTCTGAAATGGTCTTTTGAAGAAAGAACCACACAGATTTGAGTGGCCCTGTCCAGTCAGTGCAAGCATTTGTCAGTTATCGTGTAGCTCGACTTATAATTCAAGGAGCAATTATGATACGGTTTTCATAATCATTTAGAGAATTAATTCGGCAATTAAATAAATTGTTGGCAACCCTGACAACTGTCAGGGACCCTTTTTTGTTACAAATATCAATAGAATTATTCCTGAAGGTGAAACATATAGACGCTATAAAACATAATTATCATAATCACTGATAAGGTAATAAATATGTATAAAACAACAGCCGGTGTGCTTTAAATGATAGAACTCTGTTTTCGTAACAGTCATTGTGATTTCATCATATTTGTGAATTCCAAGAACCATCAGCTTTAATATACGTAATATCGTCAGAACCTCATGTAGAAAAAGCTTAAAAGATGTCATTCGGAGCGCCTTTTGTTCATAGCAGTAACTACGAAAGACTCCAACCCGATTTTTTCAAGCGATACTATACATTACCTTATAAAAGTAAAACTTAAAATTTGGTTTGTTAGAGAAACTGCAGCTGCGCTGACACTTTGTGAAGGTTGACCCTAAAGCCTGCCATAGGTGATACGCCTAATGACGCCATGGTTGCCGTTGCATTAACTGCCTATGCCTATGCGTGTAAGAGAAAACTGCACAGTTTAGAATAAAGGTGTCTGACTGTCATGCACAACGTAGCGTGTATGGTTACCTTAATTTACTACGGTCATGTTCGGTTCGGCATGCTTCGGCACAGCCAGGTGTCAAAATTAAATAAAGGATGTAAATAGACCCACATCGAAGCCGAAAGGCACTCTCCGCCATTGCGATCGTTTTTTGTTCTGTACCATACCTACGAACCTTCTAGTTACTGGGATATTGGACGTTCAAAGACACAACTTTTACACATTTTTTTTTTTTACTTATTTTAATTTTATAACTGTACTTTAAACACCTCCATGACCCGTTTACTATTCAATGCATCCATCAGCTTAATGTTTTGAGTGCATTGAGTTTTACCGTAAAACGTGATTTTTCGCCCCCAAATAAAAAGTCATTTCTCTGCAATAATTTTTGCGTAGGGTTACTTTATTCATTTGTCATCTTATCTGATATATTTTTAAATATTTCTTAAAAACAAAAAGGTAAAAAAAAACATTTAAAAATATAAAAAAACAGGTTTCCGCCGGTGTCGGGAGCAGGGTCCAAGCTACCGGTGGTTAGGGCTGCAGAGACAGGAACCTCCTCACAATGCGGGCCGTATCGAGGAGTACTGCCTTCTGAATCTGGCTCTTGATCCAACCCCCAAGTGAGAGCTTCGACAGATGGTCGTCGAGGCTCTTGGCCATAAGGCCATTGGCCGTTATGACAATCGGCACAATGATAGCCGAGTCCACATTCCACATATCGACAACCTCGTGAGCCAAGTCGAGATATTTTATTTGTTTCTCTTTCTCAGCTTTCACGAGGTTTTCGTCATGCGGGATGGTAACATCGACTATCATTACGCGGCGCGCTGATCGGTCTATCACCACTATGTCAGGCTTATTGGCAACAATAGTCCTGTCAGTAATGATAGGCCGATCCCAGTACAGCGTGACATGGTCTTTCTCGAGAACTGGGTCGGGCACATACTTGTAGTACGGTACCTCAGATTCCACAAGTTCATATTTCAAGGCAAGTTGCTGGTGAATAATCCTGGCTACTTGGTTATGCCTGTGTAAGTACTCGCCGTTAGCCAGACGAGAACAACCAGAAATAATATGTCTGATGGACTCACCCGGACGGTGACATGCCCGACACACGTCCACCGTCCCGTCCTTCATAATATGTTTCCGGTAGTTGTTCGTCAGCATAACTTCATCCATAATCGCACAGACAAAACCTTCAGTTTCCCCAAAGAGGTCGCTGAATCTTAGCCAGGACACGGACGCTAGAAAATCTACATCGGGCCCATGAAGAGCCTGGTAGAAGCGCCCGTGAAGCACCTTGCCTTGCCATACTTCCTTGCGGTCTTCTCTTTAGCCATGGACAGCGGGGTGAGTACCTTGTCCACTGCGACCACATCTCGGTGCATACCCCCCTCGACTTTCAAAAAATATTCTCTGAGGCTGCACACCTCGCGGTTGTGGAGGGTCTTCGCGTTTAAAAAGCCTCGACCCCCGCACTTCCGCGGGATGTACAGTCTCATCACCGATGATCGTGGGTGATGCATCCGGTTTGCGGTCAGCAATGTACGGACTCTCCTATCTAGTGCGTCCAGTTCGGTCTGAGTCCATTTGAGTATGCCGAAAGAGTACATTAAAACCGGCATGACCCAACCGTTGAAGGCGCGCACCTTGTTTCCGCCTGAAAGAAGGCTCTTTAATACCTTCTTCAGGCGACCGAAGAAGCGCTCCCTCAACGACTGCTTCATGTCAGCTACATTAATGCCTAACGCTTCCGACATACCCAAATACTTATAATTTTCGGATGAGGAGAGAGATCTGAGGTGTATGGAATCCGAGAGTTGGATTCCCTCGGATTCCATAATCTCTCCTCGCTTTACATACATGAATGCACATTTGTCCACACCAAATTCCATCCTGATGACGCTACTAAAAGTTTCAGTTACTTTCAGTAGCCTCATCAGTTGCAATTTGTTAGGGGCAAAGAGTTTCAGATCATCCATGTAAAGAAGGTGAGATATGACCTGACCACCTCTCTTCAACCGGTAGCCTAGGCCTGAATCCTCCAGCAATGTGCTTAGAGGATTCAGGGCTAGACAGAACCAAAGGGGACTCAGACTGTCGCCCTGAAATATTCCCCGTTTAATCCATACAGGCTCATCGTTCCCTTGAATCTGTCGACATCCTGGATATCGAAGGACCGTCCTCCATTGCCCCATACACGACTCAAGAAAGGCGCGTAGAGTTGCATCAATCTTGTACAACTCCAGCACCCTCATGAGCCATGTATGTGGCACAGAGTCGTAGGCCTTCTTGTAATCTATCCAACATGTCGACAGATCCTTGCGGGATCGACGAACCTGTTGGCTAATGGCCATGTCTATGAGGAGTAGCTCCTTAGTACCACGGGACCCGTTCCTACATCCATTCTGAGAGGCCGACATAATAGAATTACTATCAATGTGTTTGTTAATTTTCTCTCTCAAAATGTATGTAAGAAGTTTATAGACCGTCGACAAACACGTGATCGGTCTATAATTCTTGGGTTCCGCAGGACTACCTGACTTATGGAGCAGGTGGGTAACACCCGTTGTAAGAAACTCTGGTAGCGACCCAGACTCTAAGCATGACTGGAATTGAGATGCCAGGCGAGTGTGTGAACTACTTAGCCATTTGAGCCAGAAGTTGTGCAGTCCGTCCGGTCCCGGAGATTTCCAGTTCGGTAACGGACGAACTGCTCTGGCAACATCTAACGGTGTTATTGAGAGTTCTTCCATTTGTGGGATAGATTCACACACTCGCTCAACATCTTGCATCCAGTCAGCCTCCGTATGACAGACGGGCACCGACCAGATGCTGCGCCAGAATGAACTCGTGGCAGCATCATCCGGGCGGCATACGTCCGTCATATTTTGTTCGGGTCGCTCCCAAGCTCTGTATACCCACCTCTCATCACTCTGGAACATGCGATTCTGCGAGTACCGATCAACACGCTTCTTATACCGCCGAATACGGTTCGCCCATGCATAAACTTTCTGCTTCAGGAAGTCGATGCGCTCTGTGACTCGGGACATGTATTCTTGAGGGCTGATTCCAGTCCCCAAGAATGCCCGCCTCACAAAGCGCATCACACGTGGTCGTGTATTGCCCTCCCTGAAGCAGTATAGTTTGCCGATGAGTACCCTGGCCCCGTCAATACGGCACTCGATCCTACGTTGCCAGGCTGGTACGGCTGGTTTTGGTCGAGTAGCTACGTCACAGTTTGGAAATTTGACGTTAGCTAAACGACAAGCCGCTACAGCCCCACAATACAGGATCGAGTGCGTATCAACAAGGTCCTCGCTACTCTCAAAGATATTCTTTAGTTGCGAGTCCAAGGTACACACCAGCGCCCTATTTTTCTTGTGCATGGGTAACCGTGGTAATCGGGGCCTAAGTTGGGCAGGAGTAGATCGATATTCGTGAAGCGCATCTTCCAGAGCGCTCCTCAAACGTTCGTTGCACTGGCTACTTACCGTGGCAACCCTATCATCTTCCTCTACAGCACCAAGATGAGACCGCGGTGGTATTGCGTCCATAGTTGACGCTTGCACCGCGGTTTGCGCCGGAGTCAAGTCGATAAGGTTGCTCAGTACCTCTGAGCGCAGCCTATCAAGTGCGGCATCGTCCAACATGTGATTGCGTTGAATGACCCGCACCTGATCCGACAGTCGTTGGGCCGAGACGTTGACGGTTGGTTCAAGAGCCTGAAAAAGAGACAGCATCTTAACACGGTACGCAGTGAGGTTAGTTCCCCCCTCTGTAGACCCGTAATATGCGCGCATGACGTTCTCGTTTATAGACTGAGTCCATCTCATGCGCTGCACACAACCACCGGCAGCGGGGACCCGGCTCGGGGCCAGTTGGCCCCTAAGTCCCAGGCTTTTCGGTGGCCGGCCTCGCCCCGGCCGACGTACAGGTGTTGGCGACGTCGGCGGGGAGAAATACTCGTCACTGGAGCTCGACGCGACTGCCGCTGCCGGTGACACAGGTGATCCGGGGTCCGGCGGCGGCGAGGCGGAGCTCAGCGACGAGTCCGGGGGTGATGGGCGTGCGCGTCGCGAAGCTGCTCGTGTTAACATCCCATCAGCTGTTCATTTTAATTCTCGTATTTCGATTTTTCTTGTTGTTCAAATTTTTGTTGACAGACGTCATGTTGTTGTCGAACGGATAATCAGTTATCTTTTACTTTTTTCTCTTCTCTGGTTTTTTCTCTTCAATAATTACAGTTTTTTAATTGTTTCAAAACGTTATAAGGACTAATATAAAAGAACTATTGTAGAATATGTGTATTAAATCCAAAAAATATTAATTTAAGAAATACGATCATAAAACTGTTGACTGATGACATATGGGGTTGCCAGCTTATTATTATTATATCCTTTATTAATTTTTCTTCTCATTTTTTATATTTTTACATATTTCTTAAATAAAATAAATTAATAAAAAAACATTTAAAAATATAAAAAACAGGTTTCCGCCGGTATCGGGAGCAGGGTCCAAGCTACCGGTGGTTAGGGCTGCAGAGACAGGAACCTCCTCACAATGCGGGCCGTATCGAGGAGTACTGCCTTCTGAATCTGGCTCTTGATCCAACTGCCAAGTGAGAGCTTCGACAGATGTTCGTCGAAGCTCTTGGCCATAAGGCCATTGGCCGTTACGACAATCGGCACAATGATAGCCGAGTCCACATTCCACATATCGACAACCTCGTGAGCCAAGTCGAGATATTTTATCTGCTTCTCTTTCTCAGCTTTCACGAGGTTTTCGTCATGCGGGATGGTAACATCGACTATCATTGCGCGGCGCGCTGATCGGTCTATCACCACTATGTCAGGCTTATTGGCAACAATAGTCCTGTCAGTAATGATAGGCCGATCCCAGTACAGCGTGACATGGTCTTTCTCGAGAACTGGGTCGGGCACATACTTGTAGTACGGTACCTCAGATTCCACAAGTTTATATTGCAGGGCAAGTTGCTGGTGAATAATCCTGGCCACTTGGTTGTGCCTGTGCAAGTACTCGCCGTTAGCCAGACTAGAACAACCAGAAATAATATGTCTGATGGACTCACCCGGACGGTGGCATGCCCGACACACGTCCACCGTCCCGTCCTTCATAATATGTTTCCGGTAGTTGTTCGTCAGCATAACTTCGTCCATAATCGCACAGACAAAACCTTCAGTTTCCCCAAAGAGGTCGCCGAAACGTAACCAGGACACGGACGCTAGAAAATCTACATCAGGCCCATGAAGAGCCTGGTAAAAGCGCCCGTGAAGAACCTTGCCTTGCCATATTTCCTTGCGGTCATCGGTAGTCAGTATTACAGGTTTGCGCCAGTTCTCTTTAGCCATGGACAGCGGGGTGAGTGCCTTGTCCACTGCGACCACATCTCGGTGCATACCCACCTCTGTTTTAAAAAAATATTCTCTGAGGCTGCACACCTCGCGGTTGTGGAGGGTCTTCGCGTTTAAAAAGCCTCGACCCCCGCACTTCCGCGGGATGTACAGTCTCATCACCGATGATCGTGGGTGATGCATCCGGTTTGCGGTCAGCAGTGTACGAACTCTCCTATCCAGGGCGTCCAGTTCGGTCTGAGTCCATTTGAGTATGCCGAAAGAGTACATTAAAACCGGCATGACCCAACCGTTGAAGGCGCGCACCTTGTTCCCGCCTGAAAGAAGGCTATTTAGTACCTTCTTTAGGCGACCAAAGAAGCGCTCCCTCAACGATTGCTTCATGTCAGCTACGTTAATGCCTAACGCTTCCGACATACCCAAATACTTATAGTTTTCGGATGAGGAAAGGGATCTTAGGTGTATGGAATCAGAGAGCTGAAGTCCCTCGGATTCCATAATCTCCCCTCGCTTTACATACATGACTGCACATTTGTCCACACCAAATTCCATCCTGATGGCACTACTAAAATTTTCAGTGACTTTCAGTAGCTCCATCAGTTGCAATTTGCTGGGGGCAAAGAGTTTCAGATCATCCATGTAAAGAAGGTGAGATATGACCTGACCACCTCTCCTCAACCGGTAGCCTAGACCTGAATCCTCCAGCAATGTGCTTAGAGGATTCAGGGCTAGACAGAACCAAAGAGGACTTAGACTGTCGCCCTGAAATATTCCCCGTTTAATCCATACAGGCTCATCGTTTCCCTGGATCTGTCGACATCCTGGATATCGAAGGACCGTCCTCCATTGCCTCATACACGACCCAAGGAAGGCGCGTAGAGTTGCATCAATCTTGTACAACTCCAGCACCCTCATGAGCCATGTATGTGGCACAGAGTCGTAGGCCTTCTTGTAATCTATCCAACATGTCGACAGATTTTTGCGGGATCGACGAACCTGTTGGCTAATGGCCATGTCGATGAGGAGTAACTCCTTAGTACCACGGGACCCATTCCTACATCCATTTTGAGAGGCCGACATAATGGAATTACTATCGATGTGCTTGTTAATCTTCACTCTCAAAATGGATGTAAGAAGTTTATAAACCGTCGCCAAACACGTGATCGGTCTATAATTCCTGGGTTCCGCAGGACTTCCGGACTTATGAAGCAGGTGGGTAACACCCGTTGTAAGAAAGTCTGGTAGCGACCCAGACTCTAAGCATGACTGGAATTGAGATGCCAGGCGAGTGTGTGAACTACTCAGCCATTTAAGCCAGAAGTTGTGCAGTCCGTCCGGTCCCGGAGATTTCCAGTTCGGTAACGGACGAACTGCTCTGGCAACATCTAAAGGTGTTATTATATTTTTTTCCATTTCTGGTATAGATTCACACACTCGCTCGACATCTTGCATCCAGTCAGCCTCAGTATGACAGACGGGCACCGACCAGATGCTGCGCCAGAATGAACTAGTAGTGGCATCGTCTGGACGGCATACGTCTGTCACATTTTGTTTGGGTCGCTCCCAATCTCTGTATACCCACCTTTCATCACTCCGGAACATGAGATTCTGCGAGTACCGATCAACCCTGCGCTTATACCGCCGAATACGGTTCGCCCATGCATAAACTTTCTGCTTCAGGAAGTCGATGCGCTCTGTGACACGGGACATGTATTCTTGAGGGCTGATTCCAGTCCCCGAGAATGCCCGCCTCACAAAGCGCATCACACGTGGTCGTGTGTTGCCCTCCCTGAAGCAGTATAGTTTGCCGATGAGTACCCTGGCCCCGTCGATACGGCACTCAATCCTGCGTTGCCAAGCTGGTACGGCTGGTTTTGGTCGAGTAGCTACGTCATAATTTTGGAATTTGACGTTAGCTAAACGACAAGCCGCTACAGCCCCACAATACAAAATCGAGTGCGTATCAACGAGGTTCTCGCTATGCTCAAATATATTTTTGAGTTGCGAGTCCAAGGCACACACCAGCGCCCTATTTTTCTTATGCATGGGTAACCGTGGTAATCGGGGCCTAAGTTGGGCAGGAGTGGATCGATAATCGCGAAGCGCATCTTCCAGAGCACTCCTCAATCGGTCGTTGCACTGGCTACTTACCGTGGCAACCCTATCATCTTCCTCTACAACAGTAAAATTGGGCCGCGGTGGAATGGCATCATCAGCGAAACTTGTTTGTGTCGTGGTTTGTGAAGAAGTCAAGATGATACGGTTGCTCAGTACCTCTGAGCGCAGCCTATCAAGTGCGGCGTCGTCCAGCATGTGATTGCGTTGGATGACCCGCACCTGATCCGACAACCGTTGGGCCGAAACGTTGACAGTTATTATTATTATTATTATGTATTTATTTATTAAACAATTTTATTACAACTTTCATTTAGAAACTATGCCCCACAAAACGGTTTCCACGGTTTGTCTGTGGGAACGGAATAATATTTTAAAGATAATGTTAATGTTAATCTAAAAATATCTAATCTCATAATCTATTCTAAAATATTAATATAATCTTATATAAATTTCCCCCAACAATCTGCAAACCACCTTTTAAAAAAAATATGGTTTATAAACTCCTGAGAAAGAATAGTTTAAGCGATTTGGCAAACTTACTTTTTATTTTCTGACTTCTTATATCAGCAGGCAATCGGTTGAGAAGGTATGGTACTCTTTTATCAAGCGTTCGGTCCCCAAAATAATTACTTATTTTAGGTACATCAAACTTGCCTGCTGATATTGACCTAGTAGCATGGTTATGGTAACAAGCGAGTGGCGCCTCCAGCTGCCATGACTATTAACTAGAAGTAGGTATTTGTGTTTTAAGGTGATAGGAAGAATTTTGCAAATTTAATTTAGTTTGATGTACAAAACGCTTGTTTGACGGCTTTGTAAAGGATCTGTTTACACCTTATATAGAGATTATATAGATTCACGTTCGGATAAAAAATACCCTACGACCTATTCTCTAGATCTAACAAATGCACAAAAAAAACATAAAAATCGGTCAAGCCGTTTCGGAGGAGTTCGATAACGAAAACTGTAAATTAACATTTACAGTTTTAAAAAACAAACGTTAATGTAACGTTTAAAAACAGAAATTGATTTTACCATCATAAATTCGAAAGTTGGTGGGGATCGATGTGTACGTTACTCTTTCACACATAAACTACTGAACGGTTTGGGTGAAATTTAGCACACAGATAGTTTATAACCTGGATTAAAATATGGGATACTTTTTATCCCGGTAATACATGGGATCTATGGGACAATGACCGAATTCTATGCGGGCGAAACCGGTGGCATATACAAGTAAACAACAAATTCCTTTTTTTTACGTATGGTACATCGTCAATGACTCCTCCTGCTCTGGGCGGAGCGAAAGGGAGTGTCAGGCTTGTACTGACTAAAACCCATCCATGTTCCTCCTTAGCCCTTTGTGTTCCAGGGCCACGGTATCTTTTTCGAACAGTCCCGCAGCCCTGGCAGGCATCGGCCCTCTCGGACCACTTCCGATTCAACATTACCTTGAGGCGCGCGTGAAACACGAACGCGCCGTCGACACGGGCTGTCGTCATAAGACGGACGGACGGTGAGGTAGCCCATTACTCACCGTCCAAAGGCCCGCGTACAACAAATCATGCAATATCAAATGTGCCGACTGGAACTTGTGAGTAACACCGTTTACGCACAACGGCGACACATCGACACATGATTTCCGGTACAAAGAGATATCCACATAAACTGGTTTGATGGAGCTTGATTTGGTCGTCGTGCATACCGCTGGCCATTAATTTGTTATTTTTTACAATTTATTTGAAGTAACTTTAGAATGAATACCTGTCAAGGTACGTGCTGTTTGAACCTGGATTACCGTAATTGAAATTCACATTTTACATAATACTTAAATATGTAAACAGACTTAATTTACATCATATTTCTTTTGGAGCACGCAATCAGTGTAATTTACTGCGGTATTTTTATCTTGCACAATGTTGTGCAATCGTGTCAAGGGAAAGATTTCCACAGGTACACCTGTGGAATTCTTTCCGTTTGTAATTCACAAATAATTTTATGATAAAAATCTGTGTTGTGGTTCAATTTGGGAAAACATGCAATTTTAATAATTTTAAGAAACGGGAAATAATCAGTTAGTATCGAAATTAATTCGAGTTAAGATAGTACATTTATGGTTCTCGATACAAAGGCACGTAATGTAAAATAGTTCGGATCAAAATAATTTTAGGCAATAAAATAATGGGCTTTTTACTAACATACAATTCTTTGATTGAAAGCAAAATGGATTACGAATGGGAGCCTTCGTAGCTCGTAGCATGCTACGCCGTAGCACGAATCGTAGCGAAAAATCAATGCTGCTCAAAGTTTAACTTTTAGCGAATGAAATAACACGCTATAATAATACATGTGTGGTTGTATTTGAGGCTGTAGCTTATAACCATCAAACTGGACAAATCAAGTAACTACTACAAGAAACCAATTTCATAATCCCGAATAAAATATCAGCTGTCTCATTCATAAGGTGGTTATTAAATTGTGTATGGTTGTTGTCTAATACATGCTGTAGAGCAAAGCGCTTATCATATTTGTAAAAAACAAAATATTTTGTAAGTTCATCATCACTTGGTACTTGGTACGTGACTTGCTCGAATATGTTCTCACGATCAATTATGCTCCCTGTATGTGCAACTATAATGGCTTTTATTGTACAAATATTTAATGGAACAACATTTTTTATTGTTTTATAATCCTCCTTATCGAATGATTACGTATGACTTGCTCGAATTAGTTCTTACTATCGATTATTCGCCACACTATAGTGGCTTTAATTGTAATACTTTCAACTGGAACTTTTTGTTGATTTATAATCCTCGTAATCGAACATTTGAGAATGACTTGCTAAACTTGTTCGGACAGTCAATTATACTCGCTGTATATGCAACTATAATGGCTTTTATTGTGCAACTATTTCGGGTTTTTTGTTTTATAATATTCCTAATCGAAATACTATGATTTGCTGATGAAAAATGTATTTATAGTGACAAATATTATTATTTATCTAATTCCTATATTACTAAAGTAGATACCTAATTTGTTATTAATCTTAATTCCTGTAGTATTTTAGTTCATTATTTATCTTTAAACAATAGATGATAGTGCACTTTTGACGTACTTATACACAGGAATGTTTGCGGGCTGACTGCTTTGTTGTTTTTGTGGTGGCAAACGCTACTGCTGAGTATTAGGACCTGACTTCGCTTCCTGGGACGAGTTAAGTGTTATTAGGTACTTCCATCTTGTAATGGGGGCATAATGACTTTTGATCAAAATCAAAATACTTTTATTTCTCATAGGCCTACATGGGCACTTATAAAACGTCGACAAAAAGGTCCTCGGTTCGGGTTGGTCGCTTTTTATGGATAACAACCGGCAAGAAACTCCATGGTTACTCTTTTAAAATCCAGATCCATCAGAGATCCCCAAGCAAATTTTCTGTTTGGTAAGAATCTGATTTATTTCCTATTTATCCCCTACATTTAAAAGAGCATCACAGCCCGTGTCCCAGCAAATAACGTTTAATTAGATAAAAAGTATATATAAGTATAAGTATAAAAAGTATTTTGATTTTGATCAAAAGTCATTATGCCCCCATTACAAGATGGAAGTACTCCATCTTGTAATGGGGGCATAATGACTTTTGATCTTTTTACTTCAAGTGATTTATAATATTAACTTTAGGAGTTATAGACGATGCATTTATAAAAGTTAACAACCCGCGATAGCAACAGTGATAATATGATAAGTGTGAGCTGCATACAAAAAGGCAAGTAATTACGCTCAACCGGCCAATACCGAATTTTTAACAATACATTGATAACCCACCAACAAGTACTAGGCTAGCATAAATTCAAGGTGTTGTGTATTTTTATATGCTGGGTATCCGAGATTTAATATTATCACTTAATAAACTTACGATTTAAATACCTTTTTCATTGATGCTAGCCTAGTACTTTCATCATAGAGCTTTATCCCGAGCATGGAAAGCTCCATGGCTCTCTCTAATGAGTGTATAATTTGTGTAAAATATATGTGATTTTATTAGTACCTCGAGGTCAAGCGTAAACTTTTCAAAATAGATGTCATTTGTCTGGCGAATCGGGGTAGGCGGAATCGGCATAGCGGGCATGATTCGCTAATACGTACAGATATCCATTCTTGATGTCAGACTATTGTACTGTAGCATTTCCGACGTTTGGCCCCCAAACTGGAACGGGCAGGGGCTGCGTTCAAGCGGCTCTTGCCCAACCTGGGGGGTCCAAACGCCTCCTGCCGGAGGCTCTACGCGGGGGTCGTGCGGTCCATGGCTCTTTACGGGGCCCCGGTGTGGGCGCGTTCTTTGAGGCGGCGAGCCGCCCAGTACCTGAATGCGCCCCAGAAGGTGGTAGCCGTAAGGCTGATCCGGGGGTACCGCACGATCTCCGGCGAGGCGGCGAGCCTCTTGGCCGGATTGCCGCCATGGGATCAGGAGGCGATAGTCCTCGCGTGCCTGCACGAATGGCGCGCGGAGGCACTACGCCGGGGGGAAACTCCGCTGCCGCGGCAAATTGTCGCTCAGCGAACAGACCTCCGGCGCGATCTCTTGGCGACATGGAGAGAGCGACTGTCGCAACCCCGTGCAGGGCACGCCACAATAGTCGCGATAAGTCCCCTCTTTGAGGAGTGGCTGGAGAGGCGCCACGACGCCCTCACCTTCCGCCTGACGCAGGTCCTCACCGGACACGGTTGTTTCGGGAGGTTCCTGCACCGAATCGGGTGGGAGGAAACGCCCGGGTGTTACCACTGCGAGGATCGGCCGGAGGACACGGTGGAGCACACTGTGGAACTGTGCCCTGCTTGGGCTGAGCACCGCCGTGTCCTCGTAGCGGCGATTGGCGGCGGCGACCTCTCGCGTCCGGCCCTGGTTCAATCCATGGTCCGGAGCGAGAGGGAATGGGAAGCCGTCGCCTCCTTCTGCGAAGCAGCCATGCTAGCGAAGGAGGTGGCGGAACGTGAGAGGGAGAGAACCTCGCGTCCCAGCCGCCGCGGGAGACGCCCCGGGCGTCGGGGAGCAACCAGTGGCCCCCGGCCACCGTAGGCGCGGGCCTGTGGACGGTGAGTAATGGGCTAGCTCACCGTCCGTCTGTCTTATGACGACAGACCGTGCCGACGGCGCGTTCGTGTTCCACGCGCGCCTCAAGGAGATGTCAGCAAATCGGAAGGGGTCCGAGAGGGCCGATGCCTGCCAGGGCTGCGGGTTGTTCGAAAGAGATACCGTGCCCCTGGAACGCGAAGGGCTAAGAAGGAACATGGATGGGTTTTAGTCAGTCAAGTCTGACACTCCCTTCCGCTCCGCCCAGAGCGGAAGAAGTCATTTGATGATTTCCCATCCTAAAAAAAACTATTGTACTGTTGACTACCTGTACCAAAGTACTTCAGATAACGGGTTTTTCTCCACTGATCCCGAGATCGAATTGAATCATCCACAGATCAGATCACCGCGAGCTGTATCCACTGATACCGTGATCACTTTCCAACAAAAAAATAAGGGAAGCCTACCTCTAATTTTATATGTGAGCCACAGGAAAATAAAAAGGCTTTTAATAAACTAATTCGTTGTTTTTACAACGCCAACTAGTCAGCCACGGATTTTACAACCCACCAACATTTTACGTTTTACAGCTTCAACGTATGTTCCTTTAAAAAAATATTTTCAGGCATCAACTCGAAAACTTAATTTATCTACTTCGGTTTCGTTATATTCGAATTACAAAATTGACAGCGGTTTCATTATGACACCCATAACGACATCGGGTTGCATTATGCGAATCATCATAAATTCTAAAACACAAGCAAAGACGTTCTGAACATACAGCCAATGCGAGACAATGTAAATGATGTTTTTAAAAATGGAACAAGTTAGAACAAAAGTATTGTATACTATTTGGCTGTAAAATCTACATATAAATAAACAATAATCAGTGTGTAGTTAAGTTTCTATATTTAATTAAAATAAACACTAACACTCCTCAACATCGTAAAAAAGGCATAGAACGAGCGAAGCAAGCTCGGGACTTGCGGCACCTCACTCGAACAGGTTAGGTTTCGAAGGGGATGGCGGGGTCTTGTGACCGAGCGAAGTGAGCGAACTAAGACCCCGCTATCCACTTCGTGTTAGGTTACGGTAAACCTTGCAGACAGAAATAGGAGCCCCGATAAGAATGATATACTGGTAAACGTTTTCGCGTCGGTGTCCCTTACACCCCATATTTAATGGCTATAGTTGATTATTTTAGGTACATTAATTAATCAAATCAATAAACCGAAAAATTAAATAAATTAAATAAAAATTAAATATTTTTTTTAATTATCAAAAAATAATAGGATAGGTTATGAATTAGTCATACGTAACTAGGTATTAAACGTACTAACTTATAAAATTAGAAGTGGATAGAATTACTTTATGGATGTCACATACAGTTATTTTAGAAGCATACTGCTTGAATGCATATCACAAATATAGATGCTATAAAATAAAAACCATGCTGAGATGTATTTATATGTATGGTGACTGAGATAGTACTTTAGAAGATAACTAATTTTTTTGGATGACAAAAATGCTATTTTATTAGCATTTTTGTCATCCAAAAAAATTAGTCTCGTAGAATGTTAGTTAGAGAAGTCGGTTTAATTACTATCCAAAAACTAATGATTAATGTTTTTACCCACTGATCACGGTGAGGCTGGGATGAACGGTTTGACGTACTTTCCCAGCCAAGGAGAGAACTCGTTAAGAAGGAAGGTCACTCACCCATGACCCCATCCGACCTCAGGTGTATATTTTTTTAATTTTTGTGCTTTTTCCTATTTCGTAGCAATAGTAGTAGAAAGCGGGCAAATGTAGTTAACAACTAGTAACTACGCTGTTTTAATAAATGAATAATCATTAAACAAACCAAGTCGATCAAGTTACCTAAATGTAGTAAATTAACAGTAAAAGAAATACAAATTGCTATTACAAACTAGATTGTAAAAATATTAAGATTAGAGGGAGGATTTTTGATAAAGTGGTAATAGTAAAAACAAGCACAAAACTAATTCTGAATAATAATATTAATTTATTTTTTACATTCAGCCTACACAATTATCACAGCAGTAATTCATACACATAGTGATGTTAATGTCGTCATAAATCTTGAGAGTAATCGACAGTAATCAAAGAACTTTTTAACAGTTGATAGGCAAGTTTGTAAGTAAGTTAGTAAGATTATACAGTCCTAAACCAGAAATAATAATATTTGACAAAAAATACACTTCCTCATAAAATGAAAATAATTATTATATTAATTATTTGTTATACATATCTTTCGCTTATTTATTTTAAAAAATATACATATTATTATTAAGTACCAGTAATATTATTATAATATACAAGTACAGCTATATAATATATTGATTGATTAATTTTCTCTAGACACAGAATATTTTCTCAAGAACTACAAAACAAAATATTTTATAAAAAGTATTTTTTTTAATATTAGGCTGGTCTGGTTCTAAACCGCTTGTAAATCTAATAATGTGCCAAAAAACACATTGTATATAATAGGTATATATGGAGCATTTTACAAATGCACACAAGTAAGTATACTTTGAGGCACTAGTTTGAGGAAGAGTAGACATAGGTACAGAAAAACTAAACGAAACTTATGCTCTTTAAATGCTGATAACCAAACGGAACGAGCAACAAATCTCGAACACAGAATAATATAACTCCGAATCCAAGTCTTACTTCAATGGAAATAAAGTTCAAATTACAACGTGACAATTTAGTCTAGTAAATATGAAGTTAATCAGGTCCTACGGGAATAGTAATTAGCTTTAATAAATAATTATAACAGGATCTCTGGTCTCGACCGTCTGTACTAGCTGCAGAATATCGAAATACTTTCTTATTCATGGTTTGTCTATTTAAATGTTGACAAAAAGAAATACAATTTTAAAAACCTAAATATTTGATGTATTATTTATACATGAATATGCATTATAAACTTTTTTGTTCTCGTGTATCTGTTTGACCGCGTCGTTCTTCAAAGGTTCACGATGGATGAGGTTTTCACCATCATTTAGAGAATTAGTTTTCATCAGAGATGTACAAAATACCCTGTACAAAGTATCTGAAATACAAAATGCAAGATACTTTTGCATTAAGTATTTCAGATACCAGATACAAAATCCTTTCGAGAATAGTATCTGAAATACTAGATACAAAATAAGTATCTTCTAAATACTTCTTAAGATGAAAATACTTTTGTAAGAAACAAGACTTTATGTTAATGAATTTAAGTTTATTTTGACCAAACGATAGACATTAACGTTTTTATTAATTTACTAAGATTCTAATAAGTTTTTTTTTGTAGAGTAAATAGCGTGGGCGCGTCAGTGCTGTTGCCCCATAATATGACACTGCTGTATGGCACGCTGTTTTTAGTTCTGTAGTCTTTTTCGTCTCGCGGAGGGCGTATTCAAATATATGCATTCATGTTCATTGCCTTGCTTACACTGACATGTATCTTGTATAGATACAGGTCAATGCTTATATATGTCATTAGTAGAAAGAAATAGTCACCATGTATGAATGAGTTATTGGACTTATAAAACGTCACAAATTGTATTTAATAGTATGTATGTTAGTCTGTAAGGTATATGTCTATGGGCCAAAGTTGCCTGCAAATAAACGTATGTTGTTGTTGTAGTAGTGACACATTCAGTTGTACACATTTATTTTATAAATGTCTACTCATATTACTAAAAGTATTTTATCAGAAAAAGTATTTATAAAATACTAAGATACCAAACAAAATATAATAGGTCTTTACCTATGAAATTGCCGTATTGCAGTACAGACTTTTATACACAAAAAAAAAATTTGATTGGCTATGAGTTCTAAATTCAAATTAATTTTGTTTTAAAAACATGACATTTTATTTACAAAATCAGTCTTTTGTTTATTGATTAGCGTTGTATTTTCATTACATTTCAACATTTTTCCTCATAATGGATACTTTGAAATTTCGTGTAATTATGGAATATGAGTTCCGTCGTGGCACCAACGCGGCACAAATGACCCGTAACATCAACGACGTTTACGGAGAGAACTGTACAAACGAACGCACAACCCGTTATTGGTTTGCTCGGTTCCGTTCTGGGAATTTTGACTTGAAAAATTAACCACGTGGTCGTCCGGAAACTTTGGTCAACAATGATGAATTAAAGGTGATTGTTGAAGCTGATGAAACTCAATCTACAGCTGAGCTGGCAGCAGCTTTTGATGTTAGCATTAAAACAATATTGGTCCATTTGCGACAGATTGGCAAGATAAAAAAGCTTGATAGATGGGTGCCCCACGAACTTAACGATCGCCAGCGCAACGTACGCGTCGAGACTTGCCTTGCGCTGCTTAACAGGCACAGAAATGAAGGAATTTTGAACCGAATTGTTACGTGCGACGAAAAATGGATTCTTTTTGACAATCGAAAGCGCTCAGCAAGTTGGTTAGATCCTGGTTCGGTACCAAAGCAATGTGCAAAACGAAAAATGACCCCTAGAAAGGTGATGGTCACAGTTTGGTGGTCTAGTGCTGGTGTGATTCATCATAGCTTTTTACAAAACGGCGAGAGCATTACTGCAGATGTGTACATTGAAGAACTGACCACAATGATGGCGAAACTCGCACGTCTGCAACCAGCTTTGGTCAATCGGTCGTCTCCACTGCTACTTCACGACAACGCGCGGCCCCATACTGCACAACAGACCGTCTCTAAGCTGCATGAGTTGGGTTTGGAAGCTCTCCCTCATCCGCCATACTCACCAGATCTTGCGCCTTTCGACTATTACTTTTTCCTAAATTTGACAACTTTTTAGCGGGAAAAAAATTTAATTCCCGAGAGGCAGTACAAAACGCCTTTGAAGAGTTTGTTGTCTCCCGTCCAGCTGATTTTTTCAAGAAGGGCATCCATAAACTGCCACAGCGTTGGCAAAGATGCATTGATTGCAGGGGTGATTACTTTGAATAAAAGAAATAAATAAGTTCGAAAAAAAAAATACTTTAACTTTTTTCAAACAAAACGGCAATTTCATAGGTAAAGACCTAATATTTAAATGCAAGATACAAAATGCTTTTTTTAAAAGTATCTTAGATACAAGATGGAAATACATATCTTGTATCTGTATTTCAGATACTTGTTTCTTAGATAAATCACATCTCTGGTTTTCATAATACATAAATATTTAACAAATAATATAATAAATACATTTTGCAGTTTTGTCAATTTGTTAAAATCGTGCAAAGCACGCCAGTGTCCGTGGTTTTTTTTAAGTTTCAATAATTATAGACACTGTACATTCATATCGTAATAAAACTATAAGATAATAATTATTAATAATCCTAGCTATGTTACAGAGTTTCACAAAACTGTATTTAAAAATAAAAACTTGAAAAGACTGCGCTAATTCGCTACAATAATTCGATTTTTTACTTAAATTAAAATAAAGCAGGAAATGTACAACAAAATAAATTCTAGGCTTAACAAAAACTCTCTAATCCTTTTGAAAGAAGTAGGATTATAAAGGAGACTGGGCAAAGTTGGTCTGTGAACCAATAGAGATGTCACATAAATCCGGCACAAAACTATAATCAATAAAAAGAAATGGTAATGTGTCTTTATTTACGCACATATTTTTCACATAAAATGGCATTTTTTTTAAATGTCATGTATGGTTCACTCCGTTAATATTTCAAAGTCATCTCCTCAATCAACAACTTTCCTCTCGTATTAGTGCATCATATTATGTAATTTTTTATACAACCTTGCTCAGTGTCCTTAGGGACTCGAAAGTGAAGGGGTTTTCACTCTTACAAAAATAATTGTTGAGAAGTCCTTAGCATGTAAGAGCAGATTTGACCAATAAATGAAATAAACTTAACGGCATTCAAGAAATATCAATATTCCAAAACAATTATGACACAGACAGTTCTTGAACGCGGTTTAGATGTGCTGATCACGTTCAGTTTCATTGGTGCAACTAGTCCTAAGTGTTACGTTTTACGACTAACTTTTCTTTCCCATTTCAATTTTTTCTTTTTCCTCAGGTGACGGAATGAATTGAAGCGGGTCTGCTTTCTTAGCTTCTGCCTCTTTGGCATCTTTCTTTTCTTCTGCTTCTAAAGCTTTCTTTCTTGTGCCCCTCAGGGCGGCTCTGTGTTGGGCGTAGAAGAATCTGGAAAGGAACAAAATATTTTAATTTGTAATTGAACGAAAAACTGAAAAGTCGGGTCCATATTGGCTCACCTAAAGTTCTTTACCCGAAATTGTTCTTCCTAACGATTTGTAATCCGAATGATCATTCTTCCCAAAATTTTTCATCCTAAAGTTTTCATTCACACTATTTGTAGTGCTACCGGCGATGTTCATAACACTCATGTTTCCGAAAATAATATCATTAATGTAAATAATTTAAACTCTTACTGTTTTTATCATAACGCTTTTATCCCTAAACATAATTACCATAATATTTTCACTGATACTCAGATAGAAACATTTACCAAGTGTAATAAAAATATATGTGGGTAGAAGATGATATTTATAATTTTAATTTGGGTGGGGATTAGGTCAGAGTGTCGTCTTGGGGGCACTATGAAAAAAATACTTAGAAAAATTTTGCGACCAATTTCGAGGTAGCGCTCCTCGGCCGCTGCCGCGGCACCGCTCGCTTCGCTCGCTCGGCTCGCGCGTAGTTGGTCACAGTTCTAACCTAACCTAACCCATGGATATCTTTCCAGATACACGCCGCAATAAATAAAAAAAGTAAAAGTTACGCAAAATCAATGTAAGTATATAATACTGATTATTATGAATAAAAAGAAATCTAAACAAAAAAGATATGACTTTGAATAATAGTGTAAAAGATGGTTATGTTGTGAAAATATAGGAAAACAAATAAAAGTATAATAGATGTTTATTGCTACTGACATTATGAAGTTGCAGGCCCGAAGGCACCTAATAAGCCGATTCCTACCGGCTTCCCTTTGGGAACAAGGCACTATACGTAGTGTCTATTGTAGTCAAATAGTAAATTATGTACACATCTGTAGGTATCACATCACAGTATAGACATTGAATACATCATAGGATTGAAAACATAACAAAAATGCCAAAATTTTTAAAGTCAACAAAGAAAGCAACATGTGGCGCCAGTAAGCCGATGGTCGGGTGTCAGCATTCAGAACTAAATTCGTATGGACGCAGACACGTGACTTCGCGGTTATCAGCAGCGTTTTGTAGGGAGTAGGTAAGCCGAAGTTTATCGAGTTACGACAAAGATTCTATTATAGAAAGCTAAATTAGAACCACTTCCCGATCTCTGATTGAACTGAAATTTTGCACACACCTTTGGTTCTAAGAACAATACATTCTCATGACAGACATAACTGAATCCTGCAGCCAGGATTGTCTCCTCACGAGGGAACTCCTCAACGGTTAATAGCACAGATACGAAACTTTACATACGAGTTTATATTTGATGGATAGTCACGATTTGTATCATGAACTCAACCTGCAGCCAGGTTCGTCTTCTCACGAGGGAACTCCTCAACGGTTTATAGCGTGGACACGAAACTTTGCATACGAGCTCATATTTGATGAATGACCACGATTTGTATCATGAACTCAACCTGCAGCCAGGATCGTCTTCTCACGAGGGCACTCCTGAATATTTAATAGCACAGACACGAAACTTTGCAATCGAGTTCAAATTTGATAGATAATCACGATTTGTATCATGAACTCATCCTACCGCCAGGATAGTCTCCTCACGAACAGGCTCCTCAGGGAACTCCTCAACGTTTAATAGCACAGATACGAAACTTTGCATACGAGTTCATATTTGATGGATAATCACGATTTGTATCATGAACTCATTCTGCAACCAGGATCGACTTCTCACGAGGGAACTCTTCAACGGTTAATTGCACAGACACGAAAATTTGTATGCACGTTCATATTTGATGGATAAACATGAATTCTATCATGATCTAATCCTGCAGCCAGGATCGTCTTCTCACGAGGGCACTCCTGAAAATTTAATAGCACAGACACGATACTTTGCAATCGAGTTCAAATTTGATAGATAATCACGATTTGTATCATGAACTCATCCTACCGCCAGGATAGTCTCCTCACGAACAGGCTCCTCAGGGAACTCCTCAACGGTTAATACTACAGACATGAAACTTTGTATATATAGGCGTTCACTTTTTATAAATAAACATAATTTCTATAGTTACCTGAAGCTTGTCGAGTGAATGGTAAATGCTTTAAAAACTAAACGAGACAAGCTTTTGTGAAAATTATCCTATATCGTTTTCATTTACTCAAAGATTTATTTTCTTCTTTTCAGTGCATCTTTATAAAAGCTTGTTTCAAAAAGGGTTTTAGCTTATATTTTTATTGGTTAATAGTTCCTGTGCATTTAATCGTTACAAAAAAAAAGGATCAAGTCGGGTCTTAGAATTTTTTTGGTATTTTTTATCATGGGTGAAATTTTTGTGGTTTTTGGGGTCGCTGATAACCGATACTGACACCAAAATTAAAAATAGCGCCGAAGCGTGACGTAAAATTCTGGTATTTTCGTCATGGGTGTCATTTTCAGGGTTTTTGGGTTCGCTGATGACTAAAACGAAAATAACAAAAATAAAAATTCTCATTTTTTTCTTCGGCTTCCCCTTTCAAAATTTCCACCCTTCGCCACTGTGAAGTTGAATGCTTCGGAATTACGAACATTAGACACAGAGTAGTTAAGAATTGCGATTGTAAGGATGAAAAATGTTAGGAAGAACATTTTCGGATTTCTAATCATCGGAGTTGAAAATTTAGGTGAACTTTGGCGCACCCTGAAAAGTCATAAGGAAAACGAGAATCTAGTAAGTGGCATAAAAAATTGTTATCCACCTGTCATAGCTTTTGGTTCTCCTATGATTAAATACATAAATAAATAAATAATGAAACTTCAATTTATTTTTCATTTCTTTAAAACTTTGTTGTAAAGGTCGTTGTTGAGCGAAACCAAAGTAGGCTAACATTTGCCATTCAAAAACCCTTTATAAATGTATATCTTATTTATCTTCATGCCAATGAAGTAAGAAAATATTAATCATAACACCGAGCAGGATTTGATCGTGGCGGTGAGGTTCGTAGTGCAATCTCGCATCGTTTAAGCCATTTACTTTCTAACATGAAGTTCAACAACCAATCTCCCACAACCACCTAGACGGCAGAGGTGTAGATACTCTAGATCCACATTTTCCCAGTTGACTTTAACTCCTATTCCTAATAAGAGCAAGCCTACCACCAGCCTATCATCAACCGGTTACGAACCATTTCTGAAAAAAACATAAGCACTTACACAAGTATAATCGAAGGTGGTATAGCAATCGCTGCACTGGTCAGGAACACAGCACCAGGCAGTACATGCAGAGTCTTCATATACAGCCAGGAGTAGAACGGATGGAAAACCAGCGCTGCCAACGTCTCCGTTAGAGAGAACAGGGAGTTCACTTTAGCTGAAAAGTGGAGATAGAAATTATTAATAACTACTCGTAGCGTGGAGTTCGGTAATTGTCTTACGGGATCGTACTTTAGGGGAACAAGGAAATATGTTTATTATCTTTATCCAGATCCTAAACTATCTGTGTGACAAATTTCATCTAAATCCGTACTAACCAGTTTCCTGTTTGTCCACCAACTTCGAAATTATGGAGCGCAGTGACGTAAACGTAGTAGCGTTCAGTAGCTCAGCAACCGGCACTGTAATCACAGATGCAAAATTAACCCTTAATGTACCCACTGCTGGGCCTTGACCACCACGCAGGCCCAATGCGGGTTTGTAGATGGCACATGTGTTCGAATTTGACGACACGGTTGGCGCAGTGGTTGAGCGATCGACTGCTGCGCTGCGTGTCGCGGGTTCAATCCCCGCACGGAGCAAATATTTGTATGGCCTACAGATAGTTGTTCCGGGTCTGGCTGTTTGTGTATGTCAGTTTAAATGTTTGTAAACGCACCCACGATACAGGAGAAATTCCTAGTGTGGGGCAAATTTAAAAAAAAAAAAAAAAAAAAAAAAAAAAAAAAAAAAAAAAAAAAAAATTTTTGGTTTTAGGACATGCCGGTTTATCTGCAGTGATTAAATAAAAAAATCGAAAAAATTTCGTTTGTATTTAATTCCGTATCTCCGACTTGTAAGTCCGAGGCTATTGGCACTCGACTACGGGCACTGCAATTGTGCACGCAATCAAATTAATAACCGCCATTGAACCGAGCGTTATTCAAATGCATATTATCATAATAAAACTGGAATATGAAGTAGAGATGGCGCGATGACGCTTTTGTGGTCGGATGGTAATTCAGTATTCATTTCATAGTAATTGCAATGGTAATGGTGGGTGTGTTTTTGAAATACTGATTTTAAGGAAGATAGCCAAGTGTTTATTTTGGTACATAAAAGGAATTAACAAATTCCTTCTTCAAGACAAACCGGCCGGGCATTTTATCACGTAACATAATTTAAATCGAAAAATTACTTGTTTAAACGGTTCATCTCATATATAAAATTCTCGTGTCGCGGTGTTTGTTACCAAACTTCTCCGAAACGGCTGAACCGATTAGTATGAAATTTTATGTGCATATCGAGTAGCTCTGAGAATCGGCCAACATCTATTTCTCATACCCATAAAACCCATCAAAATTTCCACGCGAACGAAGTCGCGGGCAACAGAGCTAGTTAACAGTAAAAGCCTTCGAAGTTTCTCAAAAACATGTTTCACACAGTACAGAGTTGTTACTATTCACAATCTATAAATGTAGTATCTCATCTCTGAATAAACATAAACACACGCCTTTTTCCCATGGGACGAGACAGAAACCGCAGAACGCCACCTGCTACGATCCTTTTGTTTTACCGATGGGAAATCATCAAATGACCCCCCCCCCCTTCCCCCGCTCGGGGCGGAACGGGAGGGATTTACAGACTTGTACTGACTAAAACCCATCCATGTACCTTCTTAGCCCTTTGTGTTCCAGGGCCACGGTATCTCTTTCGAACAGTCCCGCAGCCCTGGCAGGCATCGGCCCTCTCGGACCCCTTCCAATTTGCTGACATCTTGAGGCGCGCGAGGAACATGAACGCGCCGTCGGCACGACCTGTCGTCATAAGACGGACGAACAGCCTGCTACGATACTTACATACACCTTTCTCCTCATTCACGTTCATACATAATAATGATCATAAACGCAAAATTTAAATATCAAGATTGTAAACTTTTACCTAGGTACATTTCGATGTCTGTTGTGACGAATGCTGTCCATATGGAGCCGACAAACTTGCTGACGACGGAAACAAAGCACAGCAAGGCGTCATCCACCTGCATCCGTTTACTTAGCACAGTTATTGAGAACATCGCACCTGGAACAGAGGAATACATCATTTTATTGATTACTAGTTGTCCCGCGCAACTTCGTCTGCGTCACATTTTCCCCGTTTTCGCAAAATTTTTCATTGCTACTCCGCTCCCTTTGGGCGTAACGTGATAATAATATAGTATAGCCTTTCTCAATAAATGGGCTATCTAACACTGAAATAATTTTTCAAATCAGATCAGTAGTTTCCGACAATAGCGCGTTCAAGCAAACAAACTCTTCAACTTTTTTATTAGTATAGATATAGATATATATTTATTAATCGCAATCAACTTATTTAAAACATGATCGCGCTGACAGGCTCTTGAATGCAGCTTAAAGTAGAGAAACACATTGTCTTTGGTACCTATTTGAACGTTTTTTAGAAAAAGGTCCAAAGCGTTTCTTTTCATCGATTTCATTCCAGCAATCAACATACAGATATTATATTCATATTTAGAAAAAACCCTTAATTCAATTAAAATCTGACTGTAATTCAATTAATATTTTTGTCACCCCGCATATCTCACATTACCTCCCAAAGTAAAAATTTGAAACGCTCCTTCCAAATCTTTCGACGTTGCACGAAGTTTATGAGATTAACGTTTTAAAGTCCCTTTGAAAAATCAAGGGAGGCAGACGGCACTCTTGGCCCCTCGTTAAAGGAAAAAAGGTATATCATCACCCTCATATATATTTGGAAGGTGGGCAGTATTCATTTTCATGGCTAAGCCCTGTCAAGGGTGTTAAGGAAAAGCGTCTTTTATATTTCTGAGTTCTTTCGACAAGTACGATTTCTTTTGTGATCAAAGAATTTGGACGGCATGAGACGCTGTTATGCATAATATGGAATTGCTCTTTTTTGCATAACTCACCTTGCTGTGCAACAATTGCAACATGTTATTATAATAATTATAAGTGGAAAAATCCTTTGCTTGTCTAGCTTTTTTGCTGATGTATCTACGGCGACTTTATACAGGACTGACATGAGATTTGATAGAATAAGTCAATTCAATACGTTAAACAACTATTCTGTAGGTACCTTGTAACAGGGTTTAAGGACCAAAGGATGTGCTTTTGGCTGCTGTAGACACGAGCGCGGGAAGAAAAATGCTTAGGTCGCTTTCACCGGAGATTAACAATAAATATAATTTAGGTAAAAGGTTGAACCTGCAGCGGCATGGTAGAACAAAAAGCGCCATCTATGACGCAAATGAAGAACTAACATAAAATCCTAAATGGCGCTATTTAAGTTCTCTGCGAGTTAAGACCATATAAAAAAAACCCAACCACTACTGATGGGCAGTAGCTCACCAGACCCATTTCTATGGGTAATGACGGACTTAACACCCTGATCTTTATTACTCCTTAAAACAAAACACTTCTTCGGTCGCTGCCTTTCAATTTCTACTCACCAAACGAATGCAGTACTATGGAGTAGCTGAGGTAGACGCTGTACTTAACCATGTCCCAGTTCAGACGATTCCTCACGAACAAGTAGAAGACCGTGTGTTCCGCTGTAATGATAGAAGGGTAGATCATTTAATATCAATGATTCATTATTAAAAATAGGTCGATCGTCAGATTTTCCTCATCACTAACCACTTCGATATTATCCACGGCTTGGCATAGGCCTCTCTTTGCTTGTTCACATACCTGTATCGGTTTTATTCGGGTATTTGTTACGATAGCAGCGATGTTGGATAGGATTTGTCCTTTTATGGTGAACATCGCCATGGGCAAGATGATATATATTTATATACTTACAAGAAGTAGGTCCAAAGAGAAGGAACACCATCAGCAAAGTGAGGATGACCTTAGTCCTCCGGTTGAGTGGTCGCGCTCTGAACGCGACCACCACTGTGTCCACCACATGCGAGATGTCGAAGAACGAGACCTTGGAGTTTGACAGCCTCTCGATCTGGAAACCAAAGCAGAATATACCTTAAAGTTAGGTGACTAAGAAAGTGCGTATGGAAATCTGTTGTCATGGTATGGTATGGAGATACGGAGGCATGAGGAACCGGGCGTGAAAAAAGTTTTGAGATAATGATGATGGCTATAAGAATATAGGGATGACAAAGATTGTGGAAACAATTATATAGCTAAAAACTAGATTACAAAAAAATACATTTTTAGAAAGAAGCTTCGTAATAGCGAAAAAAAATTCAGCTGCCCTATACATTTGGGTCGAATAGGTATTGAAATTTTGTATGGGGCAGGAGATGATTTTTTCGCTAATACGATGTTTGACCGATGGAGTAACATGTTTAGTTTGATGGTCTGTAGCACACCTTTAAGTATGTATATAACCTTTCCATTACATCCTGTATAGGTGTAACGTAATTTTTCTCAGCAAACACTTTTAATTGATACGGATATCATGACGGTGCATAACCAAACCATACTAGTGGTGGACCATAAATAGTCTTCTTAGACTATCTTCGGGTGTCCGGGATATTAAACTTTGAATGATTAGAGCATTGTCGTCGAAACTAAACGTGAATGCGAAATTTCAGCTCAACGGGTTGAAACTGTTTTAAACTTCAGTTGCAAGATTTGACCTAAATGAACATACAAATATTGCAAGATACATAAAAGCTTGTAAAAGAGTGTCTGCTGAGATACTGACTAATAGAGATGTATTGAAGAAGAAGACATGCTGTGTAGAACGCAAATAAACTGAAATGAAGGCCAGAATAAACATGATGACGATAATATATCAGTTTGTAAAATTTGCCTCTCATCAAAGATTTTGGATTAAACCAGAACTGAATACATAAACTAGCTTGACGGATCTTTAAGAGGTAATAAAGTTCCTGTAACACTATCGGGGCCATAATATTTTACAGCTAGCACTTAACTAAACCTAAATGTAGTCGTTATCGATTCAGCAGCCTTTGTTCATGCTGGTGTGAGACAAAGCTGTCAGCACTATATTGTAGTGCATGAGCTGCCATAGGTAGAGAGATTCAAATCATTTGTCATCTTCCTATTTCAACAAAGGTATCGGGCGAAGTAGTATGAAAGTTGTTTGATGATAATAAACTACAACCTGACCGTGAACTTAATGTCCGCCATATTAAAAGAAATTAGACTAAGCTGCCACAACCCCCAATAGCGTTAAGATTTATACCAAAGTATGTCTTGAAGAGAAATATTTCTTGATAATGAATCAATGGCCCATTAATCAATGCTTTATTGTGTATGTCTAATGTTGCTTTGTGACAACTTCTATCAATATGCCTACTTTTGGAGCTACCTAGCCGGCTCCAAAAATTTATTAATTTCACATTCTTCGGTGGTGCTATTGATTCATTTGGAATACTAGTCGAATCAAATACAAAATTAAATTAGATAAATATGTACGTAGGTACATAGGTATTTTCCCCGATTTGAAAGCAATATGCCAGCTACCTTTGTATCTGTTCTGGATAATTGTGATGTGCAAAAGTGCCTTCAAATTAGACTGGGCCATTGTGTGAACTGCTTAACCCGGTTACTTCTCCTCCCACGAAAGTTTAAGAGAGTCGTCGGCGAGTTATAAGTAGTAAACAATGGTCTGTATCCTGTCATTTACTACGCATGCGCGATGGGTTAGCATTTGACCTTGGTCGGTACTTCCTCATTCTTATTGTATTTCCTTAATTTTGCTCTTGTTTTATTTGGATAGGTAGATATTTGCGAAAATTAATGCAAAAATCGAGAACGAAAGATTTATTTTCTTTTCTGCCTAGTCAAGTGAAAACTTTTGGTGCATGTTCGCATTCTAGTCAGGAAAAAAACCTACAGTTTTCCTATATATTTTTGACAAATTTATGACATTAATTGTTTCACCTTAAGGAGCAGTTTATTCCATCACTTCCATTTATGTTGCACTTAACTAATCAGGTCGATAAAACATACAAATTCACCTTTATTTTGCTGATTCATGTGACCCTGAACAGACCCTGAAAATCATAATCTTTTGGATTATTTTGCAGACAGGATATTTATAAAAACATACATGATTTATTGCGCTTACTACATGTAGTATTTACTTGTTTCTTTATACAAGCACACGTTTTGTATATGCTGACTTATAAAACACCTTCGCAAAAGACATTGGATATGATATCGGGCATCTAGCTAGCTTAATTTACTATCGGCGTCAAAATGTCGATATGTGTAAGATAATCGATATCAATAAATAAAAGAACAGTTTTTATTTTTTGGATCAAACGTAAAAGGATTTTGGGTATAAGACAATGTTGCTTCTCGTCTCTGCTAAGTGACCACCTCATCCTCAATTCGTGCTCCTCATTACTGAGGGTCGTGATCCACCCTTGCAAACATCTTTTTCGTGACGATGTTTCACCATCTCCGTCTATTCTTGGCCAAGTGAAGCGCATCATGGAATTTCGTATCAAGAGCAGAGCTTATCTGGTCGGACCATCGCAAAGAGCTGCGACCTCTTGGTCGTTTACCTTCCACCTTGCCGGTAACCATCAGTTGTTCGAGGTTATTGCCATCTTTTCTTGCTATATGGCCGAAAAATTCCAAAACTCTACGGAGACCGGTCGTGGAGTGTCTGGTCTTTATTTTGAGCTCGCGTAGGATGGACTTGTTGGTGCGAATTGCAGTCCAGGGTATCTGAAGCTACTTGAGACTTAAGTCACCACACACACCCTCCTAAAGGCTTATTCCCATACGCTCCAAAATTCGGCTCTAAAACAAATAAGCAACGGGTGGAAAGTATTATATGGGTACGTCCCAACTGGTAACTTTTAAATGACGTTGATACTTTTTGTCTTTCTCTAGCACACTAAGGTTTGTTACGAGATAACTCAATTAAGAATTTGAACAGAAAGTGCTTGGAGAGCAGTATCATGAAGACGATGTTTAAATATGAAATTTCAATTTCTGACTTTTTATTTCATTGTTATAATTTTTTTGTAAGAGTAGTTAGTTCAAGTATTATAGGAAGTATGTATTTGTTTGCTTAGTTACAAAATCATATTAATGTTTTATTATTCTCATAGCCAAAAGTTTTGATTTTCTGTACCTACCTTGTTTGGGTATAAACGTAAGATATTACCTGTCGTATTTTTTAGTAGTTCTCTTAAGTCCTAACTGTACTTGCAAAACAAAAAGTTTACCAAACGGGAATTAATACTCGCATACCCAAAAGTTGACGAAACGAGCCTCAATGTATGAAAATGAAAATAGTTACGAAACGGCACTTTTGTAATAGTATTTTGATTAGTTGGCGAAATGGGAAAGAACCAGACGGGACGTAGCCGATTTTTATGTGATGCTGTTTTGATTTTTTTGGAGCGATTTTTTTAGGAATAAGCCCCTCTAAGCTATACAATGGATGCGATTTTCACAAACATTTATCACCCAAGAGCACTCAATCCAGTAGGACTACTTATATGTTTATAACTTTTGAATCACACGGCCATTCAATATTTTGACATGTCGCCATTGGATCGGTGCGAACCAGGGGCGGGTCGCTAGTAAATCATTATCCTTTTATTATGACACTTGCATACATAACACTAAAACACAAAGTAACCAATCTTAGCTACCATCACAATTAGGTAATACAAACGCAGACAGTTACAATAGTATTTAAATATTTGCTGCAATATGAAAACTAAGAATGTATCATAGTATTGTCCTGAATACATAATGGGATGCGTAAATACAATACTATCAAGTAAATAACATCGTAAAATGATATGGAGCGCATTGTATTTATAATGGATGGTATAAATTACAATCAGACTAAATCCCTGTAATGCTAGTGACATTTACGTGACGATTTTGTTTTTGTTCGGTCTATGGCTATTAATACATCACTAATTACAGTCATCACTGTTGCAAAACAAAAGAATGTCCTTGTTTCCTTTTGTTTTGTATCTAATGCAGAATAAACCGGATATCTAGTTTTTTACATATTTTTTCTAAACTAATACATTTTATAAAGAGGAAAGATTTGATTGTTTGTTTGTTTGTATGTTTCCGATTTGAAAAATACTTTCAGTGGTATATAGCCCATTTATCGAGGAAGGCTATAGGCTATATATCATTACGCTACGACCAATAGGAGTGGAGCAGCAATGAAAAATGTTGCGAAAACGGGGAAAATGTGACGCAAACGAAGTTGCGCCGGACAGCTAGTTCGAAAATAAAAAACCAGCAGCGCCTCCAGCTTACGTTGCTTATTTATATTGAAAGGCAAAAAACTTCTCATTCTACTTTTTGACACAAGCTCAATTAGTAGTAGTATTTCACCTGAGGATTCTATTCAATTCATAAGTGAGGTCTTTAACATCATGGTCGAAATGGGAATTTAAATTTTAAAATCGGTGCAATTTGCGTTACGTTTGTTTTGTGCGTTCATCGTCGCATGAACCAAAAGATCATACACATTTTCCGATTTCTTAACCTACAATCCTCGGTATTAAGGCAGGGTTAATCTTTAAACTACTTGATTAAATTACGCAAATATGCATTGTATTATGACGGAAAAAACATCTACTTTAAATAGAAGGATTTGGGAATACATTAGAGTGTTATCTTATCGCAGATTAATAATTATCTGTTTCATTTGGGTATAGGACACCTAAATTAAGATTAGGAAACGTAGTATTTTAGTATGTGTGCAAATGCACACATACTAAAAGTCACGTTTTTGTAACTGAGATTCGACTCAGTAGAGTCAGTCGACGCTTTCGAGAGCAGAGCTCCAACAACTTACGCATAAGGCACTGAGTTACTAATATATCACCTTACGTGGGACACTCAGAAAGTTTTGCGAAACTAAAAAAAATTGTTCTATACGTACATATATTTTTATTAAATCTTTTCAAAGTACTTTCCACCAGCCTCTATACAAAGATTCATGCGCCTAAACCAGTTTTCAAAACACTTTTTCCAGTCCGCCGCAGACACCTCGTTTACAGCCTGCTCGAACCCAGCCAGCGCATCTTCCGGCGACGAAAATTGTATCCCTTTGAGCTGATTTTTTATTTTTGGGAATAAAAAGAAGTCACACGGTGCTAGATCAGGGCTGTAAGGAGGGTGACCCAGGAGTTTGACTGGCGTGCTGTCCAGGAAGTCCCTCGTTTTGAGTGCGGTGTGCGCAGGTGCATTGTCGTGGTGGAGCAGTAGCCCGCGGAGCCCTGTGTTTGGTCACTTGTTGCTTATAACAGAGAAAACTTCTGGCAAACATTTGGAAGTATACCATTCGGCATTAATGCTTCTTTGATCCCGTAAGGGAATTGATACCAAGTGGCCAGTCAAATTAAAAAAGCTAGCGATCAAAATCTTACCCCCGCTTCTAGATCGCTTCACTTTGGTAGGCGTTGGCTCATTTTGAAACACCCAAACAGTCGACTGGCGCTTGGTTTCTGGGTCGTATTGATAAATCCAGGACTCATCACCTGTAACGATGTCGTAAACACGCCGAGACGAGCCTGCTTCAAATTTGTTAAGCATATCACGGCACCATTCCACCCGGGCCTGCTTCTGAGCATCGGTGAGGTTGTGCGGCACCCAGCGTGATACTATCCTCCTCACGCGAAGATGGCTGTGTAGAATCTCGTGAACGCTTCCCGATCCAATCTTCAATATGTGTTGAATCTCCTGATATGTAATTCGCCTATTGTCTTGGATTAAATTTTTCACTGCTAGCACGTTTTCTTCGGTAACAGCCGTCAAAGGGCGACCGCTTCTTTCGTCATCCCCCAAAGTTGGTCGACCGCGCTTGAATTCGTTATACCAACGATACACGGTTGCCTTGGAAGGGCCTTCATCCATGAATGCCATTTGAAGTCTATCGTACGATTCATCCGGTTTCAGGCGACACTTGAAATCGTATAAAATCATAGCTCTAAAATGTTCCCGGCGCAGATCCATATTTCAGTGAGACACAATACTTTGAATTAACTCGCAAAAAATGTGGAGGGAAATTTTGAAATTGGAACTTACTTATTTTTACTTATAAATAATCATATTTTCGAAAAACATAATAACTGGCCAGTCTCCCATATATAAAAACTTTTTTTCGCAATACTTTCTGAGGGGCCTGGTATAGTAAGGTTGCTATTTTACCTATTTTTCAATTATTTTTTTTCGGATTGCGTCATCATCATCCTCATCATCATAAGCCTATAATGTTCCCACTGCTGGGACACAGGCCTCTTCTCTATGAGAGGGAGTGGGCTTCAGATTGCATATCAAAGGAATATTTAAAAATGTATGAAAATAAATGAAGGCGATTTTAAATGACATTACTATTAATGTTCGACCATCAACTTGTTTTTTTGCACAAAATACCAGTTTTTTTTATAAACACCTTGGGAATTACAACATGGAAATCACAAGAAATCGTATTGTTTTCCGCCATCTTTAAAATTCCGTAGTGACGGATTTTCTGCTGATTCAGTATGACGTTTAGTTTTAATCGTTCGACAAAGAACATGGTATTGTAAATGTATCGAATTATCATATAAAATACTGATAAAAGCATAAAGAAAATAGCACAATGCTCGATTATCGTCTTGCGCAAAAGTCAATGAAGGAGAGTACTATGTACCTATTATACATATAGGTGCCCACGCAGGTTTGTAAAGATTAGATGTAGTTACTATTTACTTATTACAGTAGCAATTTTTTTTCATATTTGTGCAAATTATGTTCTAACTATGGACATTTTCAAAATGATTTTTCTTGTAATATAAGCGGTTATAACTGCATAAATATCACGTTTAATAAAAAACATAATTTTCATTCGCCAAGCACGTGAATGAAAATTATGTTTTTTTTTTTTAAACGTTGTAGTTTAATAACAAAAAAGACAGAAATTTTCACAATTAAAGTTTCCCACAATTTTTGATAATCATTCTGTCATTTAGTTTGTTAAGCACAATTGACATCAAAAAGTCCCGAGATTAATCACACGACTGCATGTTTATTTGGCTGATTAAAATGTTTCGTTAGACAATTGTTAAAACTGTGCATTTGATTGTTTCATGATGAACAAATTCACATTGACTACGTGAAAATTGGTAATTTTGTGATTTAATGGTCTATCTTGTTTTTGTATCCTGAATTTAGTTAAAAATCTAGGTTCAAGTTTGTCTCTGCCTGTGATTTTCAGGCAACCCTCGGTTTTAGCTTCGGCTCGAATTAGTAAACCGCAGTTTTGAAAGATTGTAAATATTATAAACTAAAGTCGCTTTTGGAGGGTGCCCGCGGTATTCTTGTAAACTATGTAACGGATTTTTATGTAGGTAGTTGTTACCACTATTCGGAATCGATAACCTTAATAGCATAATGAACACAACGTTTCTTTCACTCAATCCATTTCTCTTAAACCTTCAAAGTAGCATGCCTGAAAGATATTTCTTGTCTGTCATGTAAAGCCAAGACAGAGGACCATGTGCAAAACCATGTAACATGTGTAAAACTCTGACATCAGGTTAGGCTTTCTTGCCCTTTCTTCTCTTTATAGATCTACGCTTTGGAATGGGCAACTACATTACTTTCACAAGTTATTATGCCTTGTGACTGGGACTGTAGATTCATTTTTATTGTTGTTTGACTATTCAAAAGTGCCTGTAACTGGCCTACTTGAAATAAATGATTTTGATTTGAGGCACTAACTACACGAAAAAGAAAGAAAAAGTCTATTCCTTATACTAGTTAAGGCATGCGAGACCTAGTTTCGGTCCCATTGTGAAACCCGGCTTTTCCCGGGTTTAACTATGAGACCGGGTTTCGATACCCTAAAACTTAAAAAACCTTGCAGATAGTTTCGTTCCTCGCACGTGTAAGCAGCGTCTGCAGTCCCCGATTACCTTAACAGACGAATGTTCAGTGACAAATGGACATTGTTATATCTCCCGGAGCCCGCCATCACAATACTGTCCAATTTATCAAGCAATTTGCTCTTAACGGCCATTGAACTTCAGTAGTTCTCGACTTAGGCAACAATGCGGTGCTGTCAGGTCGGATAGGTGGCTTGATTGTAATGTATCATACTTATCTGATTATTATAAAACGTAACTATTAGTCAGTAAGTAAAGTATTAAGAAAACAATCTGAAATACGAATTTTTCAAGTACTTCGGTGTGTACCCAAGTAACTACATGAAAAAATCGCAAGGTTGCCTTTGAATTCTGACATAAAAAAATTGTGACATTAAATTATCGGCGAGGCACCAATTATTAACGATATTAGGACTGTCATAAATTAATGATAATTAGCTAGCAAGTATGTGAATAGTTCAAACGATGGGCTAATTACGATTGTATGATAATAAACTCGGTTATTTGCATACAATTTTAATGACATATGTATTTATTTTCGTAAGTACCTTTTCTAGTAATAAATGAAGTTGGTTTGTAAAATCTTTTTCTAAATGAACTCTATTTATTTATATAAATACGTAACAAACTTTTTTTATTTGATACAGCATTACTTTAAATACTTTCATAATTTAAGATTTTTATACTACTTATTTTTAACTGACTCCTAAAAAAGGAGGAGGTTCTCATGTAATGTTCGTTTTATTTAAGCAAAGTAAACCGTTTTTCTTGCTTACCCTACAAAATTTCTACACTTTCAAGATGTACAACTGGCGAATTCACCCTAGCCTTGTTATCTTCACCTAAATTATACACAAAGATAGGAGCTCTATCCATAAAAAAACAGAGTTTTTATGTTATCTGGTTCAGATTAAGGCAACATTCACACTCCATACGAGTCCTTATCACTATAATACTTTGTGATAACGTTACTGACTACCTATCTCTGGTAATGACTTACTTAAACAAAGAATTAACTCATTTTTGAGTTAGTTTAATTTTAATCTGCTAATTAGAGATTCAAGCTCTATTATATTGTGGAAACTCCTTTTGATTTAGAAGATGAAAACAATTTGTTTTGTATGTAATTTTAAGGAATTTGGCAATTTTCAGTTGTTTTATTATTAATCTACGACTTCCTATGAGATGCTACTACATCTACAATCTGGCGAAAAATATTTATATATATACAATATCGATATAAAATCAGTGAGCAGATTAGACTTTATATTATTTTCAAAAAGACATGTTTTAATTTCATTTTAAGTTAAAATATTTCTGAATTCTACTCTATAGGAAATATACGCATACTTATCATCATCATCATCAGCCTATAATGTTCCCACTGCTGGGACACAGGCCTCCTCTGTACGAGTGGGAGATACGTATAATATTATTGATTAATTAAGATTAAAATCCAGTAGATAAAATCGAATTATGTATATCTATTAGGCACGGTTATAATCAGCGTTAGATCTATCAATTCGGCAACTTTTAAAAAGTCAGTCCCCTCATGTTTTTCTTTACCTCAAGGATGTATAATCTACGTAGTCTCTTTAAAAACTTGTTGTTTTTTACTTAAACAAATTAAATCCATGAGCACTTTAAATCGAACCACTATTTATACTGGTCTTAACGAATGGATGGACTGTGTGAAGGATGATATGGCAAGAAAAGAGGTGTCTCATAAGATAACAAGTAATAGTGAAGTATGGAAGAGGAAGACATGCTGCGCCGACCCAAAATAAATTGGGATAAGGGTAAGAGAATGACGACGATTTATACTGGTCCTGTACTATTACTCTAATTAATTTAATGTTTTATTTCATAATTATAATATCAGTCAATTCAATGCAAATTTCAGCTAAATTACATAATAACCATCAATTCAGATTTTTTTTTAAATTATATGAATACGAACAAACAAAAAATCACAACAATGATAACAAATAGATACTCAATAATGGAAACAGGATTAGGACCGCACTACTCGTACATGGAGTTTTGTCCAATGTTCTATGAAGGAGCACTCCATGGCCATTCTCCCAACAATGAGCTGCAGAAAGGGCTGTCCCGTATGCAGCGCAATATTACTTCAGATATACTGATACTGATACTGTCAGCCTGCGCCATCCCACTGCTGGGCAAAGGCCTCCCCCCATGACTTCCAATTGTCTCGGTCCAGGGCCAATGTGGACCACTGATCGCTGGTCTTGTCTAGCTCATCCCGCCATCTTCTACGAGGTCTACCACGACGCCTTCTGGCTGTGTCAGGGCTCCAGAATGTGGTTATTTTGGCCCACAGATCATTGGGCATGCGGCAGACGTAGCCAGTCCAGTCCCACTTCAGCTTAGTGGCTTTTTGAGCAACATCGGTAATTTGTGTTTTGGAGCACAGTGTGGTGTTGCGTACACGGTCGGTTAGTTTGACGCCTAGAATGCAGCGCTCCATGGCACGTTGGCAGACCTTGAGTTTGGACTTTTGAATATTATTGTCAAAGACCAAGGCTGGGATCCATAGGTGAAAATGTAAAGAATGCACATGTCCATGATTTTTCGCTTTAGCGACAAAGGAAGGTTTCCCTTCATAAGCTCCTTCATGGACCAGTAGCTCTTCCAGGCATTTTCGGTTCGTCTTGTGACTTCCTTGTCTTGTCGAGACTGGAAAGAGACTAATTGGCCCAAATACATGTATTCATGGACATATTCCAATTCTTCACCATTTTCTGAGTTTGTTTAACATTAGCTCTAGTTCTGTCGCCGTGGAAGAGAATACGACAATGTCGTCAGTGAAGCGAAGGTTGGTTAACCGCACTCCATCGGGATAAATACCGCTTCAGATATTATTGTATAAAATCTGGTTCTTCTTACTTATTAAACAAATGTGTTGCTGGGGAATTTGTTTGTGTTCCACCACTTCTCCATCCCAGCTAAAACACTAGAAAGTGGCGACGGGTAGTCGTTTTGGGGGACTGTCTTGTGTAATTTACGTTCATACAGTGCTGATCTACAGCCTAGTTTGAGTCTGATTTGGTGCCCAGATGATGGCAAGCCTCGCAATGTATAGGGCCAGGTAAAAGACAAAATGTGGTTGTGGGTCATACAGGTCTATGGTAAAAGAAGACTTTTGTTTTTTTTCGATTGAGAATTAAAAGTTGCAATTTAGGCTTTGTTCAATTGCTTTAACACTAATCAACAAAATCGTTACCTTCTTTTTATAACCTTCCCTTCTTCTAAAATTGCCTTTAGATGAAAAGCTTGCTTTGTGAAGCAAAGGTTACATACACCACTCCAAGCCCATCTGGATAATAATCCAACAATGACTAGGTACTTAAAAAAAACAGTAATTAATTTATCAGTAGGTAGCAACACGTTGTCTCCTCGATCTAGATATAATTGCAAGTGATTGCGCCGTCTGCCCTATAAACGACTGCAAACATTGCATACAAGCAATCATTGTTAAGTTAAACAATCGCGTTTATTTTTACAACAAACGTTATGAAAGTAATAAATAACATAAACATCGCCACCGTTCTCTCGCGGAGATCCAGTGCGATTGTCACTCCCGCTGGCCTACCATGACGTCCTAAAACAGTATTGTTTTACTCTTATTCCAGTGTGGGAAAGAGATGGCGCTATATAGGTCTAGCGCCATCTCTTTCCCACACTGGAAAAGGAGTAAAACGTCGTAGGAGTAAGACGTCATGGTAGGCCACCTGGTTGTAGGTTTGATTCCCGTGCCAATAAATGAGTAGTAATGCCTACGGGTGTTTTTACATACTAGGTGTAAACACCTTTAACTAAGCCGACATTTATTTGTTCTCTCCGTCATTGCGATATTTTTTTTTGGTATAGACCAGGCATGGGCAAACTACGGCCCGCGGGCCATCTCCGGCCCGCGAAGCATTGAAATCCGGCCCGCACCCTCAAATAAATGTCAAGTGAAGCTAAGAAAAAATTGTCTTCGTAATGGGCTTTCGGATGACCACCTTTTTTCACTATTAAAACTTTCAGCATCACAGATGGAGCCGGCTTATGATGAAATCATGCAGAAAACAAAAACAGTTCCACATGTCACATGTCCCCACAAAGACCAGCGTTCCTCAACCGTCTACTTCACAGTTAACTTAAAAAAAGTTTAATTTAATGCTATTTGCAATTTTTTTCTTATTACAATAGTTATTTTGTAATATTGTACAGTACATTTTCAAAAAAACCCATACTATTAATATTTTTATTTCAGTATGTACTATAGCCAAAAATGCAACAACTTGGCCCGCCATAAATTTCGTTAGTAAATATGGGCACGCGAAGGAAAAAGTTTCCCCATCCCAGCTATGGTCATAGCTGGGATGCGGGTCAAAGTTCCAACTTTTTCACTACAAAGCACCACCTAAATAAATATTATCAGACACACCGTTGTAATTGTAACTGTTGAACCTCTGGAAGCTAAAATCAGGTGATTATAGCTTAGGATTAGCTGATCTGAGCGTTAAAAAGTCCAACAGTGCGCTTAAGAGCGTTTACGCCTTACGACATTTCATTCAAACTTTGAAGTCCTAATTTTCCGAAATTACTGATTGACCGAATGGCCGGAATGCCCGATTTTAATGAAAGTTCATACTACGCGTATGAAGTTTCATTAAAATATGACGAGCAGGATACATAGGTCTAAAAAGATACCAAAAAACATTTTCGAAAAAAGTGTTGCAGCTAAATTAGACCGATTATAAATTTTCTATAGAAACAGAAATTTCCATTTATCTTTTTTTTAAAAGACATTTCGAAAATGTTTTTTAGTGTTTTTTAGACCTATGTATCCTGCTTATGCGTAATAATTTTCATTACAATCGGTTCTGTCATTTCGGAAAATAAGGACTTGACAGTTTGTATGAAATGCCGTACGGTGAAAACGCTCTTAACTGGTTACGGGTTTCTCTGTTGTATTTGTGTAGTTGATTCAAGTACTAACGTGCCGAAAAACAAAGATATTTCTAGCCTCGACAAAGGGTGACTACAAACAGTTCAGTACTTTCACAATCCCTAAAGCAACTATGAGTAAAGGTTTCTTTTGAGAATCTTTAAAGCATAATATAGGTAGGAAGAAGTAAGATAGTAATGTGCTAAAAATCAAAACACACTTTAAAACTGAGACCTTGACTTGCCCTATAGGCTGTACCTACCATATCTTTTGCCATTCGACATTAGGTCACTACATAATGTGTGTAAAAACACACATCGAATGAGTAATTTCCAACAATCCCTTAATCCTATTACTCTAATAGATACGGAGCATAATCTAGTGAATTACACGTAGATACTATTATCTAAATATATCGAAATTAAAACGATGACATTAATAACGTGGGCAAGTTGCGATAGACCCATAATACAATATATATGGATATTACATCTGATACGAATTTTCATATTGAAAAGTGATAAATGCAGACATCAGCGCCTGCGCTTACACTCTGGTTGTTTTTTTTTATTGAGGTTAAAAATCACATTTTACGGTAGGACTATTGTAATGTACTCAAAGACAGCCTCGCGTTTTTTTTTTTTTTGTTTTTTGACTTTCTAAAGTGCCTGTAATGGTGTAATTGAAATAAATGCTTTGAGTTTAAGTTCAAAACATTTTGCGTGCAATGAATAGTGCGGGGGACGTGAAGGTATTTCAAGTAAAGTAACTTATGTAGTTAACATTAAAAATGTACATCTTAAAAAAAAAACTTGTGACAAATTTGGTACTTTGACCCCCAATTTCTCAGTAACTAGAAGGTTCCCAAGTATGATCCAGAACAAAAAAAATATCGCAATGACGCAGAGAACAAATGCCTTTCAGTTACGTTAAGGATACTATTACACCCATTATGTATGATTTAAGGCAGAGTTCTGTCGAATTTATCCATCATGGTAAGAAGCCATGATGCAGAGGAATAAGAAACATGTCGTAAGAAAACTTTTAGTGTGTAAAACGATGAATACTAAGATGACTGAAAGAGATTTATGGACATGGATGAAAAAACATTATGTTTAAATCGATAGAATCTCAAGAGAAATATGACTTTTAGGGGAATTTACTAACATAAGACCAAAAATTAACGTTAGACAATTAAGCTCTATTGTTATTGTTTGATTTTTTCCAGAACTTGAATTATCAGATTTTGTACCGTAAACACATTTTTCTTCATAAGCCTAATCTTAATCCAATACTTCAATCAATTACCTACGACTACGATTTATATTTTTTATCTTACACGGATGTAGGAAAATCAACAATAACTTTAAAAAAATGTTTTGAACGTCACGCTTGTCGACCATGTTATATTTTAGAAAAATGAAATAAGATCAACTTACCGGTGGCATGCCTTTGTCCTGGAGCCACTGATCAGGTTCCTTCAAGCAGAATGTACCATACATGAGCACTAGTATGAACATCCCAGTCGTCATCGAGAATATTCCATAGTACCCCATCTGCTGCAGCAAAAATCCACTGATGCCGATGCCAATAGGCAACCCGGCTGTCATACAGAAGTTGACCAATCCCACTCTGAATGTCCGCGATTCTTCCGAAGTAATATCACTTATATAACTGAATACACCTAAGAACATGGTCACCCAGCCTCCAGTTATGGCTGGAAATAACGTCTCTAAAAACACAGTGATTTCCACGGGAATCTCGTAGAAGAAATACACGTTGACCAAATTATTTAGGGACGTTAACACTTCTCCGTATATTGGCAGCATTATACATATCTTCCTCTTTCCAGTTCTGTCACTCCACGCTCCTAGGAACATTATAATAATACATGGTAACGCTGTTTGGACTACACCTTTCCAGATGTCTATTGAAGAAATCAGCTGCTGCACTTGCTTCTCATACTCTGTATAGTTCTTACTCGTTTTCTTTATCAGCGCTTCGCAAATCTCATCGCCAAAACCTAAATTAACACGGCAAGCCTTGTCCAAATTGAGGTTACCCATAGCAAACCTTGAAATAACACTGGGTATAATGAGACCGGCTAACAAAGGTTCTACTGTGATGTTATCTCTGATGTAATCCAGCTTCTCGCGAAAAGTTTTGTCCTTATATCTTTGGATAACATCTTTGGTCAGAGGTTTTTCCTCCACGTCCACGGGTTTAGCTTTTTCTTCAGTCATTTTGAAGTATTTTCCACTGCACCGGTTAGTTGAACTATAGCACGTTCATTGTTTATAAACAACACTCGAGCACGACCGTCTGCTACTGTCGCAATGTTTGATTTCACATTATGTCTGATACATTGATAGACAGAATGGTTGCCTTATTATTTGTCTTACCGATATACTGTTTGGTATCAATTACTCGTTTATAATGATAAAGTCGAATTCCAATTAGATAAAGTGCTTTGTTGTGGGTGATTAAGGTAAGCACTTAATGTTGTTATATTGTTTCAGGCAGAAGCGTGTTATTGTTCGGTAGTCTTGAAGCATTGTTCTGTTATGCCCGATCAGGTCAACGGCTGGGTCGCAACTGGCATCTGCATGAAAAATCAGTGTTAATATAAAGGAGGATGTTTTGAGATTACGTTGGTCAGTGTACACACATGGTGAGTTTATTTTAACCAAGAGGTTTCAGTAAACGGAAGGTTTGGTTATACAATGGACTTTGATAGTCTAACCAGTGATTGTGATGTACGATGGCATATATTCTGCGACGGTTAGTAGGTTCGTCGTATGAAAAACGGTGTGTGAATCAGTTTCTGTAGATATTTTGCTAACAGTCTATTCACTAACTAATTTATTCCAGTCACCAACTATTTTAACATAAATACAAATAAGATTAACAAAGTTTACAAACAATTCTTTTACAAAATGCGCAATCCGGTTCCAAAACATTATTTATTAGCTACAAACAATACTTTCAGTTTGTCAAAACAAACACTTGTGTTACGAGTGTGCGTGTGTACATTTGTTTTAATAGAGCAATCCTTTGTTATATATATACAATTATCTTGGCTCTTAGTTTTAACTCACCTTAGGATTCACCAAATACTCGCAAAAAACTTTAACATCTAAACAAATTAATTAAATTGAAGTTTCTGTTTTTAATTTCTAAATAACAGCTTTTTGCTGAATACATAAGAAGAAAGTATACGGTACTTTAAACTTTTTTTTTCTGTTTGTACCTACTAATCTCCGAACCAGCTGGACTAATTCTGACGAGACTTTTACTGACAGATAGCTGATGTGCTTCTATATTAGAAAAAAAATTGAGATCTATCATCATTCTCCTGCCTTAATCCCAATCTATTTGGGGTCGGCGCAGCATTCCTTCTTCTTCCATACTTCTCTATTACTTGTCATCCCATAAGACACCTCCTATCTTGCCATATCGTTTTCACACAGGCCATCCAACGTGTCTTTGGTCTTCCTCTACTCTTAAACCCATTCACATTCATACTCAAAACTTTCCTCACGAGATTTTCCTCATTCCTCCGCATTACATGTCCTTGCCACGACAACAGATTACCACACATCTTTTCAATCACCGACGCCACTTTCAGACTTCCTGTTATGTACTTACTCATTTCTTATTTTATCCATTCGCGTAACACCACACACCCCCTTAGCATTCTCATTTCATCTTTTGTGGCCCAACATCCGTGAGATCCGTGCATAAAAATTAAAACCCTTGAAATTGTTAACAAAATTCGATTCAAATAAGGAAGTAATATTTTTAATTATTATTTCACGCGAACGATGGTCGCGGGTAGCAACTATTAAATAATAATATTGTATTATTGTTAATATTAGACTCGCTTTTTTCGCGTAGAAGTCTGTCAACAAAACCAATGGCCATTTCCTAGTATACAGGATGACTGGTAATTAGTAACCGATACTTAAATACGTGATTATACTCATGATAACAAACAACTTTCCCAAAGAAACATTTTTTTTTTATACTCATTCACTTTTAACGCAACTGATAGGCCACAGACATCATCATCATTCATCATTACAGCCCGAAAGACGTCCACTGCTGGGCATAGGCCTCCCCCACGAAGGGGGGGTTTTGCCATAATCGCCACGCTTGGCAGGCGGGTTGGCGATCGCAGTACGGTTGTTACAAAAGTACAGAGAACGCTGCTGCCCATTCTCTGGCAAGTCCCTTAGTCGCCTCTTACGACACCCACGGGAAGATATGGGATGGTGCTATTCTTTACGTCCGACACCACACAGAACCCCGACACCACACAGAACATGAAACCTAATGAGAACCTACATAGGTTCTCATTAGTAAGAAATTTTGGAATCCAATCAGTAGTTCCGAAGTTGTTTTTGTTTTCCCCATAAGATGTTCCTGGGATTAATTAAAAAATAATTTTATCTAAAAAAATAATTTAATTCAAACATAACTTTCAAAGAGTTCTAATGAGGGCTTTTGATAAATGTAATGAAACTAAACGAACGAACGAGAAAATACGAGTTCGTTCTTAAATCTTAGTCAATGTACATTTGCAGGGCAATTAGACAACTAAAACTAAGCTATTTTAGTTTAAGGCTTTGATGAATTCTAGCTGGCTTTTTCCATAACCAGATTCGTGGCCAGTCTTGTGATTGTGTATTGTCAAACCTTTGACCTGAATCGACAATCGACTCATGGTATCATCATCAACTACATCATTTTTATTTTTTTAGTTTTACCAATCAATTACCTGCTCATCAGCCTCTCCAATCCATTCATTACCAGCCTCTGTTTGTCCACTATTCTGGAGTTATTACCGACATGTGAAATTCACAATAACAATTGAGTCCACGTGAATGGTGGTGCTAAACATGTGATTATCAGACATTTATCTCCACGCGACGGTCACAGATCTGTGAACCGGAAAAATACAGGAAGTGCAATGCAAGAAAATTATTTAATAGATATGTTTGGGTTAAGTAGTTTTTATGGCCCGTACGTCAAATCTATATAATGACTACTTGACAAGTTTATGTGATAATGACAGTGTTTTTTTTTGTCAATTTGCACAAAAATTGACAGAATTATCACCGGTTTCTAAAAGCAAAATATAATCTGATGTTTAACCCCATGACAAGTAATTTCATTTGATTGGCAGTAGTTATTTTGATCCGTTAAGCATAGCAGTAAGAATGAGTTTAACAGCGTATTCAAGTATTAGTTAACGTCCATGTTGATTAGCCTGTCGGGAACCGAATATTTGTTTAGGGGTATCAGGAACAGAGTGTAAAGTTCCTCGATACTCCTTAGAAAAGGGAGGATCCTCCGACCAGGCAGGTGTAATGTCTGGTGGGCAACTGCCCGACAGTTGTCGGGGTTCTCTATGTAGTCTTAAGTCGATGTAAACTTTGCATGTCGCTTTGCTTGACTTTGCTATGATGTAAAATTGATGTAAGTGCTTCCGTCGTGTCATAGATAGCGCTGTAGTACTTTTTGTAGTAAGTTGGCTTTTGTAAGTCGCTACATATGTGTTGGTTTTCGAAACTACTGTCGCGGACATATTTTATACATTTCGGATTAAATTTTGGAACTATATCATTTCAAATGCCTTCATAATGTTGCTATACTAATTTCTTGCCTATTATTTTCGATAGAAAACGACTAATTGGTATTTTGCACTTACATTTTGTCCGTCTAAAAGTATACCGTTTATGCAACAATATGAACCAAACACTAATTTTCAACGTGTTTTCGTTTGTAAAGACTGCAATTCTTAATCAATTGAAATGGTGACTGCCTTGAGGTGATATTGCCTCGGTGTATCAGGTCAACAATGAATAGACAAGATCGTTCATGACTATAGTTAAGTGTCCATGCATGTACGAGTAGGTATATGCGGTAGCTATGTAGGGAAAACAACGCGGATGGTTAAAAAACTGCATTTTAATATTCATCTCAATTCATCGATTACGACATTTGCTTACTTTTATGCAGATTCAAAATCTAGTTAAACCGATGAATATCAACCAATATCACTAATTACACTAGGTTACGGCGTTATGAGATTCTGAAGACAAAAAAATCAGACAACACGTTTTCACAATATTTTCATTTTTTTAAGTGAAAACTTCTTTAGCGGCGTTGTGCACTTTTGTGATGGGTAAAATTTGTATAACTCGCGTCGGCTCAGGCGCAAAATGTCGCTTTCGCAAAATGTCTCTTTCGCAAAATGTCTACTTTTAGTAAAATATCTCTTTCTCATAATGTCGCTTTCGCAGAATGACTCTTTCTCAAAATGTCGCTTTCTCAAAATGCCTCTTTCGCAAAATGTTCTCAGGTGTCACGTGTACTAATCGAACGGATTGAGATTAGATTACGAAGGAATTTGAACTTTATGATGCACTATCGAAAAAGTGAGTGGCAATAGGCACACTTTTCAAACAAAATCCCGTGCACACGATTACCACATCTGTTTAACACCCTTAATCCTATTGGTCCGCACGAATAGTTTGCGGACCAATAGTAGTAAAACAAAAACAATAAATAATTACCCTTTTTTTAAAGATGTTTTGTTTAAAAAAAATCTCAGGTTCTCTTAATGATCCCAAATGTTTGACCACCGTGTTCGACCACTAGGAATAAGACAAAAAAAGGACCAAGGAATATAAATTTTTAACTGTTTTAACCCTGCAAGCAAGGATAGTTACCGTGGTTCGATACCCAGTTAGTTGATAGTACTTTATGACATCTGTCATTGAGTATACACAAACAAAACCTTCGGTTTCTCCAAAGAGGTAAAATTCGTAAGATGGATTGTAATAGTTCTGAAGTGTTAAATTGTTAATGTTATATAAATTGTCATGTTTGTGTACGATAGCGCAACAATTGAATATTGTATTTTACCACATAAATAATTGTACTTTTATACTGATAATTAAAGCAATTCGTGCAAAATGATTCCCTAACCATTCTAAAATATATAAAATTCACAACATCAATATTCAAGTTTTCACTTCTGCCAGCACTGCCGGAGTGCAATCCGTTTATTTTTCTTTTTAACGTTGCCATACATTAAGTATACAGTAGGTGCGCAAATTGCAAAATTTGCGCTGTTTTTTAAACTGGTTTGTATCCGTGTTTCTAAATTGCACTAATAGTAATCTGCAGCAATATTAATTAGCCAGGCAAGCCCCCAAGACCTATACTCAATGAATAGTATACGTTTGAGTGCATGGCATGCTAATTATTATTGCTTTTAGTGCATGTGCATGTTTATGTGGGCGGGAGGGCGGTGCTGCATCCTGCGTCCAGGCCTGGATCTTTTCCGCAGAATTGAAATTAACTATTTTGCATTACATTTAAGCAAACAAAAATTAGATATGCTTATAAACTAGTGTTACCTAAAGATTTTCAGACTAACTACCAATGCACTCTACAAAAATAATAGTGACAGTGGGAGGTTACTTATTCCAAGATTTTAGATTTCAGGACTCAATTCTAACCAAGGTACACAAGGTGACATAGCTGAAGGAATTGTCGTCTGCTAGACCGATATGTTTACGTGGCAGTGGTCAGCGCACATTGCTGGCAGATCCGATAGCCCCAAAAAAAAAGTGGCTTTTCAATGTTGCTCCTACTGCACATAGTGGACCGATTTTTATACCTAATAGGCTTTGCTTGCTTGCAAAAACGGTCAGTACCAGTGCGGTCTTAGCATCCTACCATGGTTACGTAGGGTCCTTGCTGAGATATGGCATTATGTTTTGGGGCTATTCTTCAGAAAAGGAAGCTGTATTTAAAATGCAAAAGAGATGTGTCCGTGCAATATGTAGTTTAAACCCAACAGACAGTTGTAAGCCCTTTTTTCAAAGCTTAAAATATTAACACTACCATGTTTATATATATTGGAAGTCTTAGTCTTTGTAAAACGCAACTTGCATTATTTCAAAAATTATAGAAGTCAACGCAACAATACAAAAATATATTTCCCTGACAGCAGTAGAACTACTTTGTTTAGCAATAGTATTTTTTGGATGGCACCTCGACTTTATAACCATTTACCAAAATGTATTATAGAATTAAGTTTGACATAAATTACGAATTTCACAATTATGAATTCATGACATTTTAGCATGCTAGTTTAACTTTGACTTTATTTACTTTGACTTTAATTGACATTTATTTGACATGTAATTTTGAACTATAATGTATTTAAATTTTTAATTTAGGGACTAACCACGTTCCGAACTAAATGTTGCATGCCTAGTGCGGAATATGATGACACTAACTTTCCTGTTCTTCAAAAACCCACCTGTATAACCACCCATATTTGCAAAAAATGAATTTGAAAAAAAAAAATTGAATTTGAATTTGCGTTCGGCCGTAACTGGCCTGATGTGAAGCGATGATGTGGCCTAGAGTGGACCACATGGAAGCTAAAGACCGGGAAAATTCGCAAGCGCGAGAAGCACAAGACAAGTGGATGTGGCGATGTTTGGGAGACGCTTCTGGTCTTCAGTGGATATATTTTGGCTGATGTGATGATACTGAGATTTTTTATCGAAGTTCTTATGGGAATCGATACTCACAACCTGTGTCACAGCACATTCTCAGCCCGTCCGGTAATCAAATCGTTAGTAAGAACATGACTAGTATTCACGTAGGAGGTAATGATACCTACTTGTTAACAAAGTAATTGATAGATCTATTTTTAAAAACAAGACAAAGCACTGGGAATCAAATAATCTAAATTCTACACAATATGGCTAGGATTAAATGACAGCAATCAAACTTATGTGGCTCGTGCTGAGAAAAGAGTATTGATATGAAATATTGGTAATTATAAAGATTTTTTATACAGTCAGTATTTTAAACTATACTTGGTGTTCATATCACACATTCTATCATCGAAACATCATCATCAAACCAAAAACATTGAGCATTATTGCTGGAAAACTACTTAGTTTTGGTATGAAAATTACTTTGTACCGAGAAGCGTAAGGTAACTCGCACAAAATATAATGTTTATGGATGCATGCAATAAAATAGGGTTCATCGGTTATTCGTTGTACATTAACAGATAACTATATTTTTATGACTATGATTTAATTTAAATTGTTGTTGTTTTAATGCTGATTTTATGCAGATGTGAAACACTGTATTTAAAAGAAAACGTTAACATGACAGTTCGTGTGCAAATATAAAATATTCGTTAAATGTTATTACATAAAAAGTTACGTCGTTAGTTTTGCTGACAGCTGTCATTCGATTCAAGCTATATTTTATGTACTTTAAAATGCGGGGAAAAACGGTGAGTAACCTACCTTACAACAAAAACATAGAAAACAATTGACATCTACCAACCCGCAGAGAGAAGGCTTTTGTCCATCTGTGGGGACGTTATAGGTTGATTCGCTTAAAAAACCTACTTACAAAAATATATATAATTTCAGTTCACTCAGTTCACTGCGTTAAACTTTAGGAAATGGTTCTTTATTGCTTTAGTTGGTTAACGAATATGCTGAATTAGCGGTTTGATTTTAAGAACATTACCACCATCATCATCATCTGCCTAGCCTTTTCCCAAACTATCTTGAGGTGGCTTCCAGTCTACACGGATACAGCTGAGTACCAATATTTTACACTAGCTGTCCCGCGCAAGTTCGTCTGCGTCGCATTTTCCCCGTTTTCGCAGCATTTTTCATTGCTGCTCCGCTCCTATTTGTCATAGCGTGATGATATATATCCTATCCTAGCCTATAGCCTTCCTCGATAAATGGACTATCTAACACTGAAAGAATTTTTCAAATCGGATCAGAAGTTCCTGAGATTAGCGCGTTCAAGCAAACAAACAAACAAACTCTTCAGCTTTATAATATTAGTAAAGATGAAGCGACTGCTTATCTGACCTCCACAACCCAGTAACTGAGTAACATGATAAACTTTAGTAAGACTGGATGTCAGACTTTTGGCTTCTGACTACTAGTAACGACTGTCAAAGATCTACAAATGACAGCCGGGACCAACGGCTTAACGTGCTTTCCCAGGCACGGAGGAGACTCGGTATGTAATTATGGTCACCCATCCACGGACCAACCTCGGCAGGCACGGCTTAACCTTAAAGATCGACCCGTGCGACTGTTATTATTTAGCCACGAGCTCCTCGATTTTAAGAACATTAATGGGTTTAACTAATCGATGCGAGCAGTTTTCATGCATTATAAGATTATGAGTGTTTGATACAAATGTAATTTCTGTATCGTGTTTATTTACAAAATACGTCTATTTTTCTTTTTCTGGTTACACTGTAACAAAATGTTCATCACCCATGACATCATGGTCATGGGAAGATGAACGTTTTGTTTTCTATGATAATGTTTTTTTTTTATGGTCGCGCAATGTTTATAAGCTATGGACAATAGTGGAATATAGAGGTCAGTTGTCATAGTAGGTGGAACATGGTTGAATTTTAGTTTTAACAATTTATTCGTGAAGCTAGACCTTAGTCGCAGTGACAAGGGCCTCTAGTGGGACATAGACAAAGTAACAATCGACAATATCCCCGATAATGATTGTGGAAAAGTCAACGTAACATGACGTGGCTTGTCTTTAGATAAGAAACACTTTTTAAGCGTTTGCCACTTAACTACGCCCTCAAGTTAATAAAAAAGAATTGATGATTAAACCGTCACATTATAAGCGAATATAAGCAATTAGTGCTGGCTCCTGGGTTCCGTAGCCGAATGGCAAAAAACGGAACCCTTATAGATTCGTCATGTCTGTCTGTCTGTCTCTCTGTCTGTCCGTCCGTCCGTATGTCACAGCCACTTTTTTCCGAAACTATAAGAACTATACTGTTGAAACTTGGTAAGTAGATGTATTCTATAAACCGCATTAAGATTTTCACACAAAAATAGAAAAAGAACCATAAATTTTGGGGTTCCCCATACATAGAACTGAAAACCAATTTTTTTTTTTCATCATACCCATACTTGTGGGGTATCTATGGATAGGTCTTCAAAAATGATATTTAAGTTTCTAAAATATTTTTTTTCTAAACTGAATAGTTTGCGCAAGAGCCACTTCCTAAGTGGTAAAATGTGTGTCCTCCCCCCTCTAATTTCTAAAGTAAGAGGAGGAAAATTCTGAAAATATTCATGATTCATCATCATCTGCCTAGCCTTTTCCCAAACTATCTTGGGATCGGCTTCCAGTCTAACCGGATGCAGCTGAGTACCAGTATTTTACATGAAGCGACTGCCTATCTGACCTCCACAACCCAGTAACTGGGTAATACGGTACCCCTTGGTAAGACTGGATGTCAGACTTTTAGCTTCTGACTACTCGTAACGACTGTCAAAGATCTAGAAATGTCAGCCGGGACCAACGGCTTAACGTGCTTTCCGAGGCACGGAGGAAACTCGATATGTAATTATGGTCACCCATCCACAGACCAACCTCGGCAAGCACGGCTTAACCTTAAAGATCGACCTGGGCGGCTGTTATTATTTAGCCACGAGCTCCTCCTGAAAATATTCATGATTGTAGAACGTAAAAAAAACTATCAACTAAAATTGGTTTCAATAAGATAATGTTTAGTTTTTGAGATATGGGACTTTTTCATCAAACTGCAGCAGTAACTTTGTTTTTGATTAACATACTATGAAAAACCAATTTAGTTTTGCGGTTGACTTGAAGTTTACTAACTAATACTACTAACTAATGAATGACAGTTCAAAATATTGTTTGGGGCTATGGAACCCTGTGTGTGAGTAAGACTCGCACTTGGCCGGTTTTTTTATTGTGTAGAACCAAACCTTCATATCCTTAAAACAAGTATGCGCGGTTTTTTTTAAAAAAAACGTAGTTCAAACCAACCTTTTCTCACTCCGCCTCTTTTCTCCATCCAGGCAGGTAACCCACGTGTAACTAACTATAGAACTAAACGGGAAACATGTACACAATGGTACTGTACTCCACTGAATGGCCATTCGATCTTATTCACCAATTACCTACTTGTGCCGTTTGTGGAGACGGCTGGACATTTGGGGTCATGCTTCGGAACTATTCGGGCAACCTCGTGCGACACGTGATGTTTTTTGACAACGTGATTTTAGTGGGTAGGTACACAGGTAGTACTTGATAATTCGATGGTACACGGTAAGTAGTAGTTTAGTTGAATGATTCAGGCTTGACAGACAATGTTAGGGTTCCGTTTGTAATTTATTAACGTTAAAATCAAGCCCTTATTCCTGAAGCCTAACGATGCTGAGGATCACAGGCAGGTAAGCAATAAGAAGCGAGTCTATTGGTACTTATCCGGACTCAGGAGTCTATAAAATAAAAGACCCGTTAATACTGAGCCTGACCTGTGTTATTGCTGGATCGAACCATTGAGCAGCTCGATCAACTCCATATTAGCACTACAAACACCGTACTGTATTAATCACGAACTTAGAAGATCTACTAGACTTATGAATGCTAAAACTAGATAGTTGAGGACATGGTAATCCACTGCATATGGTCGTAGATACCACGACTGAGTGTTGCGTCGGTGCTTGTGGGAAGCCCAAGAACGTCCTCTTTCGAAAAATATTTTACTGGGTAAACACATTCCCATCAAAGTTTTTAAAGAGAAAGCTGACTTTTATCTGGTTATTCCAGTTTAGTAGAAACGTATCGATACTTGTATCAAATAAGCTGATGAGTTTGAATAAAACAAATGTATTCATATCATATTATACATTGAAGGTTTGGTGGTAGATCTTTTGTTGTGATATATGTCGAAGAGGAGATGCAAACGTTTTGTTTTCACGAGGTTTCAGCGCTTACACATAGGTCCATATAACATATTAGAAAACACAAAGAATAAACAGTTTCTATAAAGCCGTTAATACTTACCCATTTTTCGACGATTTTTCTAATTTTTATTGAAGAAGAAAATCTTCCCAATATTGCAACTCACTATCGGTGAGTTATAGGAAACCATTACTGATTCCATGTATCTATTACCTACGGTATATTTTTGTTTCCATTTACTTACACTTTCATAACAGCAAGCACGATCCACTCGGTCAAATATTATGCACACACTGCCGATGTTGACTAGTAGGTGAATAGAGGGGCCCCTGTGTTAGCCGAATGCCGAATATTGGATGACGAATCACAAATATAAGTTTGTGGTTAATCGTGGGGTTGTGGTTTTTTTCGTGTTTTTTTCCTAAGCTGGTGTCAGAGTTTTTGTGTCGCCCATGGGCCTCCGACTTGGCTTTACATGTCGTCTAAAAATATCTCTCAGGCTCCGAAGCAAGTGATAAATAATTTGGTGCAGCTTGGGAGAGGCCTGTGTCCTGGGGGCCTAAAATGGACACTTCAGCAGAACCATAATAGGATAATTATATGATACACGTTAAAATTCTTAACATTGTAACAGACACAGTTAATATTATGAATTGTCACTATGTGACCATTTTACGAATTGTAACGTTATTTATATATACATATGTTACGGGCAACGTGATTAACTGGGCATTACTAATAAGGATCGGCCATTATTAATAATGCCCAAGAGCGATGGGCAAAGTGATTAATTTGTCACTTTGACCGGCCATAATTAATAATGTCCGACGGCCCGTGGTCCATGTAATAAGTCAATTTTTAAGATAGCTTGAATTTATCACTTGGACCGGGCAGTATGAATAATTCCTTAATTGTAGCCGGGGAATTGGGGTAGGTTAGGTTAGGTTAGGTTATTTTTTGTTAACTTTTCATGAAAATTTTACACATAGGTCCATATAACATATTAGAAAACACAAAGAATAAACGGTTTCTATAAAGCCGTTAATACTTACCAATTTTTCGACTAGTTATCAAATATTGAAGAAGAAAAACTTCCCAATATTGCAACTCACTATCGGTGAGTTATAGGAAACCATTACTGATTCCATGTATCTATTACCTACGGTTTATTTAAGTTTCTAATTTTAAGTTTCCATTTACTTACACTTTCATAACAGATAGCACGATCCACTCGGTCAAATATCATGCACACACTGCCGATGTTGACTAGTAGGTGAATAGAGGTGCCCTGTGTTAGCTGAATGCCGAATATTGGATGACGAATCACAAATATAAGTTAAAAGAAGAGTGAGGAACAGTGTGGGGAAGTGGGTAATTACAAATTAAAAAAGCGGTTGCTTTGGGCTACACACGGAAGGAGGACAGGGTGTTGTGGCGCAGCTTTTTCTTCTTATTTCCGTGTGGTTAATCGTGGGGTTGTGGATTTTTTCGTGTTATTTCCTAAGACGAAAAAAACACGACCGGCCATTATTAATAATGCCCGACGGCCCGTGGTCCATGTAATAAGTCAGTGTTTGAGATAGCTTGAATTTATCACTTGGACCAGGCTAATGAATAATTCCCTACTTGTAGCCGGGCAATTGGGTTAGGCTAGGTTAGGTTACTTTTTGTTAACTTTTCAACAAAATTTTGTAAGTTTAATTTCATTCAATAACCAAAAACACTACTGTTCACCTATTTTATTACTTTGCCCAAGATAGGGTGGGCATTATTCATAATGGCCGGGAAACATGATTAATCATGCTATTTTAATCACGTTGCCCAATTGAGTCCGCATATTTTTCAATTGTGCTGAAATATCACCATAACGCAAAGTAGCGACAACCAAAGTGGATGATGGTTTATCTATTGTTCTCTACAATAACAAGCAGCCTATTGAAATTCCAAACATGTTGTTTTATTTAAATCCATTGTTTAAATCATTGACACATTATATGATCGAACTGTTTAACAAATTTCTGTTTACTGACGGCAGACCACAGCCGTCAGCGGTACCGTCTCCCAGCCACAGGGACAGACTGCCAGATACAATTGATTTATTAATACTTCAACTAGTTTGTGCCCGCATTATAGTCGTCATATTTTTTATTTTCTTTTTATTTGAGATGGGTTTGCTCTTGACTCTAGTCTAGTCTAGGTAATTATTCCACGGGATCGTTTTAAATTTAGCCTTGGAAATTGTGTAGGTTCCTATTTGTGAAGTGTGTTTTTGGAATCGGATCATTGGTTCCGTAGTTCCGTTCCGTTCACCATACTTCCAAACAGTTTTTTATAATATTTTATTGTATTTGGGTGGCTTACAGCGAACAGTACAGAAATTATAGTGATGTAACAACAATATTGGTGTATATTAGCAATAAAGATGAAAACCCTTTCTAGATGGTGACAATGCCGTCTGCTGCTGATGACTGCAACAAGGCGTATTTTTGTTTGACAATTAAGTTTCGCGCAACTTATTATCATCAATTGGAATCAAAACCGCAACGGTACCGTCACCTGCGACAGCTGTCTACGATAAAAGATGGAAATTTCACCTTAGTTGTATAGCCTTCCATTACCGACTCCTAGATATCTGCCCACAAGAAGTGGATGAACACCCTATTCCTCAACTTCCGTTTACAGTCTGTCCCAGCCGCCTTTAAGGTCTTCAGCCCTTGATGGAGAGCGTCGCAGTCTAGTATACTCCAACGGTTGTTGTCTGGTCCATCGAAATGTCAGCTACCTTCTAATGAGGCAGATATTCATACGATATTCAACGACGACACGGTTGGTGCGGTGGTTGAGCGATTGCTGCGCTGCGTGTCGAGGGTTCGATCCCCGCACGGAGCAAATATTTGTATCAGATAGTTATTCCGGGTCTGACTGTTGTCTATGTGAGTTTAAATGTTTGTAAACGCACCCACGATACAGGAGAAATTCCTAGTATAGGGCAATGTTTAAAAATAAATATAATATATACAGGATTATTGGTAAAACACCAACAACCTCATAAGAGGTCGTTGTACTCATCATTATGAACAACATTTACTATGGGACCAATCCTGAAATCGCGAAAAAATAAACAGCTGCTCCGTACTTTGGGAACAGCTGATTTTTTCTTCACGATTTCGGGATTGGTCTTATAGTAAAAGTTGTTCATAATGATGAGTAGAATGACCTCTTAAGAGGTTGTTGGTGTTTTACCAATAACCCTGTATTTGTACATACAAGATGTCGTTTTGCAATGCGGTACTCTGCCCTGGAGTGTAAAAGTGGTGTGGTTCCACAAACGATGCGATACTTTATATCTTCCTGCCTCTCCTGTTGTTTGCATTACAAGAGCTCATGGACGCTACTGCAAGAACCAACGAAACTCGTCGCTAAATTGGGTAAAAGTGGCATGATTTTTTTAAGTCTGCGGCCGCTAATTTAAAATATTTTATTAGTAAGAACGTTCATTTTCTCATAGAAACAATTATTTCCAAAATGCATCGGAGCCGAGATACACAGAGTGATTTTTTCAAATGGGCTGAAGGCCAAATCCGAAACTATAAGGAATAGCGCAGAAAACTCAATGGAGTCTTGAGCCTGTATCATTGGTTTTTTGAAAAATAAATATTCCTAGCCAGGACTCGAACCGTTGATTTAAAAAAAACAACCTGTCTACACCACCCTGTCCCTGTCCCTGTCCTACTGTCCCTGTGACCTGTGTTTTTTTTTATTATTATCGAATAACATTTGCTCGACCGAGGAATCGAACCAAGAACCCCATGGTCATAGTAGCGTTGCGACTACTAAACCAAAGAGACGGGCAGTCAATAAAATTAAACATGAATTCATTAATATGATCAAAAACAACATTCATAACTAGACATGGCGTAGAATAGGTATAAAAAACTACCTGAACAGGTAGTTTTTTTCGGCCAAGACTATGTCTACAAATATTGACACACAGTCAAATGGAATATTTTAATCGTAACTACGTTTTTATCGCTATTTTAATGATATAATAAATATTTATTTTAAAGGTATTTTGTATTTTTACATTATAAAATTTTCAGTAACAGTAACCTTTTTTTTGTTTTTTTTTTACGGTTACGAAATCATCAAACACCCCCCGTCGTGCTCTGGGCGGAGCGGAAGGGAGTGTCAGACTTGCAGACTTAGACTTAGACTTTTGTGTTCCAGGGCCACGGTATCTCTTTCGAACAGTCCCGCAGCCCTGGCAGGCATCGGCCCTCTCGGACCCCTTCCGACTTGCTAACATCTTCGACGCATTCTTGCTTTATTTTTTTAATTTTAGTAACAAAACAGTATCTATCTGACTTTCCTTTTGACCATTTCCATGTACGAATATCATTTTATTTCTTCATTGTTTTATGATCTTGTTCTTCAGTGACAGCCTGAAGTCTACATTTTTTGCCACTTCTCTTCCTCTTAGCGAGTCGATGCCAATCTAAATTGTGTCGGTCCAGGAGGCCTACTCTTATTCTCCGCAAAACGAAGTTGCGGCCGAAACTTCGAACGTTTCCTACCACGGTTCTATTCGTTCCGAAATTTCGGGCAGCCGCAGTTTGTTTGACATTTGCATCTTCTAAACCTACTCTAATTCACGCAATTGCGGAAGAAACGTCAAATTTTGACAGAACATTCTTCGGGATTTTAACCTCAAATTTACGTCACCAAAAGTGTTAACGTTTGATTTTCGTTGATGTGGATTTTCGTAAATATTTGGTTCAAAAGGCTGCGAGATCTCTTTTAATAGAGGCTGCTCACCGTGAAGAAGGTAAAGAGTGCAGGAGGAACCGGCGCCGCTGCGCAATCAATTAGAAATAAGCACAATTCCCGACATGGAGTTTGTTGATAATTATAGACTCAGCCGGCAGTTATTTGAAAAGCTGTGTCAAGATATTAGTGACTTTTTTAGCTCCAAAGGCAAAGCGTCATGGAATCATGCCCACAGTTAAGGTAGGAAGTATATCTTCATGTTATTATTTTTCAATAAAACATGTCACTGTTGTAAGATTTAACTTATCATTTTACAGCTTTGAATTTTTTAGGTAGTTACCAAAGGTCTATAAGGCAGAATATTGATGAGTCATGGCACAACAGACTGTCTCATTGTTTGCAGGAACTTACAACCGCCCTCAATACACCACATATTTTAATATTTTTTTATTTTGTTTTAGTTGAAAATAGAAGACTTGTGTGATGCTGAGAGCTTCTTGCACAGTTTCTTTTCATCTGCTACAACACTTCAAACTATTGGTTGATGTTTTATGAGTTTAGAAGAGAATATTATTATACTCTTCATATTTAATTATAATCCACTAAAATAGACTTCCGTCTATTTTAACATACTTCTTATTGTCGCATCAATATGAAACTTTGTGTGTATCTATGGATTTGGGATGGCAATACTATAATTTGGTATATTGGAACTGATGTGATAATGTGGCCAGGAGATGGATAGAGGAACTCTTCGGTGGCTAATAAATAAACCTTAAAACTAACAAAACACTTTTATTTGCTTAGAACCCTAACAACTCCCCACATACAAACATAAACTCATGCCACGGCTTCACTGCTAATAGAATAGAATAATTTATTTCTGAGTGAATGGTACATAAGGATCTTAATATTAAACAGTTTCACATACACTACCGTTGCCGGTGTAGAAATATTGAAATTAGCATAAAAGGCCAAAGTGGCCAAGTTCTAGGCCGCAACAATGAGATTATAATAGTTAGTTTGTCATCAAAAACGCTAAATTAAGATATATCCCCATTAAAGTAATTATAATATTATTTTAAAACAATGTCAAGTTGAAAAAGTACAGTGAAAAGTCAAAGGTTCAATCTTTCACATAGATGTATTATTTGTATAACATATAACATGTAGCAGTAATCCTCAAGGGTTAGGCAGAGGTGTACCTAATAGTACACCCTACATTTCGCCAGTTAAGATTTTAAGCCTCGTGTAAAAGGGGGCAAGCTTTTTGCCATTGGCGGGCACAATAATCTAGACTCCATGGCTGCTACTGAATATTTCCTGATGGAGAAACCCAATAACACTTATCCTAACCTGGGAATCAAACCCAGGACCCCATGGTCAGCAGTCATAGCTTGCGACCACTAGCCTAGACCAACCAGACAGTCCTCAGTTCAGATTATTTGTATAAATATAGGTAACAAAAACTAAAAAGTATTAAAGTCAAGTCATTTATTTACAAAATAATGGAAGCACTGTGTGAGGAGTGATATAAGAGAAAGGAGTAAATAATGCTGTGACGTCCGACTTGTCCCGGGGAGAATGGAAGAAAATGTGTTGCACTGAGTAGAAGTAAGTAGGATGGGCAAGGGCAGGAAGATGATGATGACTGCTTGTCAAATTTGAATTTCATTGGTACTTCCCCCCTCAGTAGCCGCATAATAAGCGCGCATGACGTGTTCATTTATGGACTGAGTCGCCTCTTGTTGGCTCGGCGTCGGTGTCGATGCATCGGTGACATTATTTACAAAGGTTTAATTTTCTGCATTTTTCGTTCAATCTCTTCCAGTTTTCTGTTATTGGGTAACGGTTTTTTATTCTTTACATGATTTCTTGATGTTAAACTAGTTTTCGTGGGGTTATTTTGTAAAATACTTAAATGAAAATTTGTTATTTTATTTGGAAAGAAATCTGTCATCTGTCACTTCAATTTGACACCCGAACCACAGATTTTTATTTTAGTTGAAAGATTATACGAATATTTTTGGCGTCATACATTTCTTCCCATAGTTAGCATGAAATGGTACTCTTAAATTTTGTCGGATAGCAATGTCTATGATAGGTTTTTTATAGTGTCTCGGTCAATGTCAACAAAAATATAAATTTAATGGATATATTTACGTCTTTTGCATGAATATTGCTTGCAATTCTTAATAGACTACAAGTCATAAGTTAAATTTTAAAGTAAAGTGGAAAAGACCAATTTATTAAAAGTTAAAATAAAAACCGTATTTTATACTAATAGACATTGAAAAAAGCCTACACTATAACATTCAATTCATTCGTTCACGCAAATTGTCTGTGAATTCGAACTTCTTGTGTGCGTCCGCAAATGATATAGAGTAGGGTCACAAACGTAACAACGTTTAATTTTCGTTCGTTGCCGAAGTTGCGTTTCGGAGAAAGAGAGTAGACCTCCTGAACTGAGCCACTAGTTTATTTCTACTGTTACGATACGAAGTATTTAAATTTTGCACTGAAATTCCCTTATTAACACACGAAGAATATTTCCGAATTTCCCACCGGATACAGAAAACAGAGGCAAAGTACTAGTCTTCGTAAAATAACTCCTGATTTGTGGGCCTATTAAGGCATCTGCCCAACCCCTCCGGGGAATTCAAGCATGATATTATATTTTAGGCAAACAACAGTTTTATTTTAATATCTCCTGCCTAAACCACAAATGGAGAAAGATCTTCTGTCCCTTTTCCACCTCTGAACTTCGTCGATTTCTAGATTTTTGTTGCAATTGTTTCTATGATCTATGCCTATATATATTTTCCCAGTCATTATTATGTTTTATCTATCATTATAAAATGTGAAGATTATAGACATGTTTCCAATAACTATACTGTAGAAGTTATTTATACTTAACATTACGTATTATTGTAGGAAAAATCCATATAAGAAACATTTTTATTAATAGCTAGAAAAATAAAAATACAATATACTAAGAAATAAGTAAGTATAAATTATGTAATTATGACAAGCTTCTCTGCAGGGCTGGTTATCATGATTTTTGTGATATTCCAATTAAGATTTTTGTTTTAATGCTAAATATGCGTAGCAATAATTAGTCAACGAGTTTTTAACAAAATAGGAACAATATGCTATAATTAAAATAATTAAACAAATAAGCAAGCTAATTAAGCCAACATAATTATTTAAACAAGTCTTTTAAAGAAATAATACACAATATTACAAAATAATCTAAAAAATATTATATCACAAAAATAAAAATAAAACGGATTTTTCTAATCCTTGATTCTGATAGTAGGGGGGGAGCCCAAGCGGGGATTTCGGGATTTACTAAAGCGCGGCAGATTAACATATCCCCCTGTATCTAGTACCCAGTTAAGTACCTCCAACCAATATGAGCCCCATATATAAGGCCGCCCGTGAAGAATAAAGGATCAGATTAGTAAAAAAAAAATGATCATAAATTCTCGAGCGCGTCAGATTAAGGTAGGGTGAGTTAATTACATGCTAAAAAGTGTATATTCCACTAATCTGACAATTTGAAAGTGACGTAAAGAAAGGGGAGGGCAGCAAAGTTGTTAAAAAAACTTAATCTAGACATTCTCGAGCGTAGCTAATTTTTTTTTTATTTTGTAGGAAATTATTCAAGGATAACGAAAAATATATAATCTGACGATTTCCGCAAGCTGAAGCAGAAGTAACAAAAATTCATCGATAAAGTTTAATGCGTGCAGCTGCGTGATGCCTATATTTCCCTCTCCACGTTTCTATTCCTCTCTCACTCTTTCTCTATCTATTACTCTCTCACTCTGTCCCCACTCTGGCTGGTTTCTGTTGCCATGACGCCATCACAGTTGATCACAGAGACTCGTTCGTAGCATATTATTTACAATGTGTTTCAAACGTTTTGGCTCATTTTGTTATTTTAATATTAGTTATGTGAATTAAAGTTAATAAATATTTATTATGAGTGATATTAATATAAAGTGTGTATTTTGTGGTAAAACTACTTTACAAAAAACAATTAAATTTACATGAGAAATATTTAAAAAATATATAAATATTTTAGAATATCGTCAGAGCAAACCGGTTCTCCGAAAATCCCGAACAACATACGATAATCTCGAACTGTTGATAGAATCTTCATTAAATAAAGTATATCACGCACAGTGCTATAAATTATTTACAGCAATAAAATACCGCGAGACCCTCAGTAATATTTATTTTTCTAATTTTTTCTTATAAATAAAAGTATTCTACTTAAAAAACATACACTTTTTTATTTCCATGCTATTTCCTGAGCTGTTCAATTCATTAAGTTCAATTTTTTTTTTTTTTTTCTTTTTGTCAGATTAGGCGAGTCCCTCTAGATAATCGTCAGATTATAAGACAGCACGTCTAGGACATAAAGATGAAACATATACACGGTGTTTGGTGCATCGTGTGCCAAACTGAAATGGTCGACTGGGGGGGTCATCTGCTATCCATTCAGACCCCTAAACAATTCTCATGCCCTGTGGATTATTTTTCATCGACTTTTTACTGTTTTATAAAAAAATACCCAAATTTTACATTCAAATACAAATTAAAAAAAAAGTATAAGTCGTAGACTCTGAATTTTAATTTTATTTAGATGTGTATTGTATTCCAGTACTTCTAAATTCTAAATAAGTGACATTAGCCATCTAGTTTTTTTTTAAATTTATTCGCAAAGTTTCGGTCTCAATTAAAGCTGTCCATGTTGCAGCTATTTACATGGGTATAAAAAAAAAACCAAAAGCGACCGGGATCTTCCAAGTCCCTCAAAAATTCTCTAGTCTATCCTCTAAAATGTCCATCGACCATTTCAGTTTGGCACACGATGCACCAAACACCCTGTATATCTTAATCTGACGCGCTTGAGTATTTCAAAATGGCGAAGTTTTTTGCACATTATAATAATGTCCGCGAGTTTGCGTCACATCTAAATCGTCAGATTATTGAATGAGAGCTTTTTTTTGGTTCACTTAACACCCCCTTAGAAAATCTGACGCGCTCGATGATTTTTTTTGTTTTTCATTTTCACCCGCATCATGCAAACGATCAAATTAGCATACGTACATTATTAAAAATACGTAGGCCATTGATGCTATCAATATCTGACGCGCTCGAGTATGTTCATGCAACAGATTTTTTTTTATATATTTAAAAATATATAGCCGCTTACCCCACTGATGAAAAGGTATAATTATGTAACATTTTTTTCTTCTTATCATCTAAGATTTGCAACCCAATAGGTCTCTATGACGCTCGAGTAAATCCCCATTTAGCATCATGGGCTCCCCTACTATGAGCTATCCTACTGACAGCTAAGTTAATACGCCAGAATAATCACTGTTTAATGACTCTGTAATGACGAAGCGCCATATTATTAAGGTCGCAATCAGACTGCGGTTCGATCGGTACGGTGCGGATCGATTTTCTGATTTGCATCGCCTATTCACCATTTCAGGCACATAGTTAATCGAGGAGGTCTTGACTAAATAATAACAGCCGCTTGGATCAAACTTCAGGTTAAGCAGCGCTTGCCTAGGTTGGTCCGTGGATGGGTTACCGGTCATTACAAACTGTACCTCGTTAAGCCCGCTAAGCCGTTGGTCCTGGCTGTCATTTGTATATCTTTGACAATCGTTACAGGTAGTAAGTCACCCGAAAGTCTGACAACCAGTTTTACCAAGGGGTATCGTATTACCCAATACTAACCGGGTTGTGGAGGTCAGGCAGTAGTTCCATCTAAAACTGAAAGCTGGCACAAACAGTTGGGAAACGGTTCGGAAGGTAATGATGACATGTTCAAACGTAACGTAAATTCTGCAACGTCGATTAACGTTGAATGAAGTCAGTTCACGTCGATCGACCATAATCCGATTGCCATGAGCATCCATCTGGATCATCTTGAAGTATTGTTATCATCAATCGATCCGACACATTTTATCACTAAGGTTTGAAGGCAGTTCAACAATCAAATAAAAAGAAAACATATGTAAACAATTTTATAACTCTCCTTTCTCTTTTTCGTCTTTTGTGGGAACAATTTCATATACAGTCTCAACGTCTTTTGATCGTGTGCGCTTCACAGCCAATTCTTTTCGGTGCTGTGCGAAGAACCATCTGTAATAAAAAATAAATGTATAAAACATATGAATTACCAAGTTTATTGTTGGGAAGTTCTTAGCGAGATTTTGGAGTAAGTGGAACAAATTTATTCATGATCTGTCCAAGTGTGGTGATCACGATTAAAGTACGAACCCGCAACGTAAACGATTTTTTATTCGAAAATGAAACTTTGCTATAGGATTTTGGGTTTAAATTGCAACTAATGCCATTGGTATTACTCATACTGGGTGATAAATAACCAAAACCGAAGCCAAAAGACACTTTTACTCTTTGTCATTCCGATTTTTTTTTTGTTCTAAACTATACCTTGGAAAATTCTTGTTACGGAGATATTGGGTATCTAAGTTCCAACTCTTTCACTGGAAATTAGCGAAATAAAGAGGAGCCTTTGTCATGTCCACCTGTGTGCCAAATGTCGAATGCCGTGAAGATGTGAGACGATAACAGACACAGCTACTTTCAGATGTATGTATAGATTACCAGTGAATGTCAAGAAACTCTTTATGTGACAATTTCTACGCTCTTGTGCCAGCCTCATCCAAATTTTACTCGCAATGGCAACAATATCATCTGCCCATCTCGCCCCGAACGACCAACACACTGCTTCTACAATTCCTCGGTATATTTTTGTAGGTCATCATCATCATCATTTTAGCCCAAAAGACATCCACTGCTGGACATAGGCCTCCGCCAAGTGTCGCCACATTGACATTTTGGGGGGTTTTGCCATAATCGCCACGCTTGGCAGGCGGGTTGGCGATCGCAGTACGGTTGTTACAAAAGCACAGAGAACGCTGCTGCCCATTCTCTGGAAAGTCCCTTAGTCGCCTCTTACGACACCCACGGGAAGATATGGGCTGGTGCTATTCTTTACGTCCGACACCATACAGAACCACCATTGTAGGTCATATAAGTGACAAACCTAAAGACCTACCATAGATTTAACAAAACATTCGTCACCAGTGGACATTTGTCGACCAGTAATTGCATTTCCTGCATTTAAGACCATTCTTTAAACATTTCGTTCCCAGAGAAATCAAAATATTTTGATATCTTTGTGTCGGTCGACGATTATTGGAATTTTCCAAGAGGAATTGTCGGACAGTGTTGCAATTAAGATGATTGTAGCAACTACAACTATGCAAAAGATGAGACTTTTGATTTCTGACTGGTAAGCATCGGTTGGGCTTCAAACAGATTTTTATGTCTGTTGACCAAAAAATAGATGTTATTTGCAAACTGATGAAGGTATATAGAGAGACCCTCTTTATAACTTCATCAGTTTTCAAATAACATCTATTTTCTGAGAGAGAGAGATCTACGCTTTGGAATGGGCAACTACAGTACTTTCACAAGTTATTATGCCTTGTGACTGGGACTGTAGCTTCGCGTTTTTTTGTTTTTTGACTTTCAGAAGTGCCTGTAATGGTCTAATTGAAATAAACGTTTTGAGTTTGAGTTTACATGCTACTTACCTTACGGGGATACAGACGTGACGTTATGCCATGTTATAGAGTTTACTTACATGAGTATACCGATCGCCGGCAGTGTCATGATGGAGCTAAACACGAAGACAGCCCCACTGAACACCGTGATGGTGTTGGAGTACAGCTTGGTGTACGTAGGGTCGAACATCAGAGCCGCCAGGGTTTCCACCAGGCTAAACAGCGAGTTCATTTTACCTGCAAAATATCATGAACAAGGGGTTTATTTAAAAGTTTCGTTAGCCTCCTAGTTGCAAGCGTTACTTCTTCACACATAAGAAGTAACGATAAACAAGTAGTAAATGAGCAAATTGGCGTTTAATGTATACACACATGTCACACTATTAAACTTAACATAAAATTCGACAAATTTATGTGGTAGGGCCGCATAAATTTGTCGAATTTTAAGTTATTCCTAAACGAATAAAAAATCATCTAAGGAAACTAAAAAAAAGTCGCCAGTGTCGAAATTTTATTTTTTACTTTCTGTTCTACACCTCTAGGAACTCAATAAAAACGTCCAATGTTATAGTGGTCAGATTTGACCACTTTAAACTTCGTTCCAGAGTATTTTTTGTCTAATTGCACTCGACCTCTTATTATGTCAATTCAATTCATATTTCACGTTTCGCTGTTTGAATGTCACTATATCTCAGTAAGTAGTTACTAGTTTACAGCTTGGGTAATGTCTTATTGGGATTTTTTTCCATTAGGAGTTTCTTACTAACAGGCCAGAGTTAGGATTTTAAGAGTTAGGATTTTTGAAGACACGGTTGGCGCAGTGGTTGAGTGATCGACTGCTGCGCTGCACGGAACAAATATTTGTATGGCCTACAGATAGTTGTTCCGGGTCTGCCTGTTTGTGTATGTTTGTTTAAATATTTGTAAACGCATCCACGATACAGGAGAAATTCCTAGTGTCGGGCAATGTTTTTTTTTAAAAGACGAAAATAATAAATTAAAAGTATACGGATCCGGTTAATACCAATAGTGCCGCCTAAACTTAAATATAACTAGCATATCTGGGTATACTATAAATACGCTTCTGCTTAACTGTCATGGTAGTCGCATGTAATAATAACAAAAATAACCGTTCAAGGAAAACGAACAGGATGTTTTGTGCTATTCAGTAATAAAATTCTAAGAAGAACTAACAAAAAGTATAAGTTTTTAGTAAATTTTTTACACGGATCACGTTGTTTTTCTTTGAGATTCGGACGAGTGGAAACTTAGGCTTTTTTATCTATGTTTACTTCAGGGTTTATCCAACATAATAAACTAAAAAGTACGACTTACCCATTTCTTCGCATGGTACCAGCTTAGAAGCCATCGACCTCAGAGAAGTGAATGTTGTCGCGTTCAAGATCTCAATCAGTGGTACTGTAAATAAAAACATAGATTACACAATCATGTCCTCCAATACTTAAGTACTAACGCTGTAACATAGAAATACTGTAAAACCAAATGATTTAAAAAATGTAACCATGGAGTTTCTTGCCGGTTCTTCTCCATTGGAAACAACCAACCCTCACCGAACAGCTTTTCGTCGACGTTTTATAAGTACCCATGTAGGCCTATGTAAAATAAAAATATTTTGATTTTGATCATCTGCCTAGCCTTAACTAGCCTTGCCTAGTTTAACTATAACAACTGTCAAAAATCTAAGAATGACAGCAGGAACCAACGGCTTAACGTGCTTTCCGAGTCACGGACGAAACTCGGCATGTAATTATGGTCACCCATCCACGGACTGTAACCTCGACAAGCACAGCTTAACCTGAAAGATCGACGCGTGCGGCTGTTATAATTTAGCCACGAGCTCCTCTAGCGTTTCCGTTAGGTCCTAGGCATTTAAAATCACCATTTAGTCTATCTAGTATTTTTCTATTAACGATTGAAATTATTTCTAGTTCGAATATGAAAAATACTTTTTCGCATTTCCAACTAGGGGTAGGTCGGTCACCGCTAGAATGAAATACTTACCCATGAACATTTGAAAGTCAGTCTGCACGAAGGTTATGAGCACGGAGCCGGCCAGCTTGCTGACGATGGAAATGAGGCACAGCATCGAGTCGTGGAAGCCCCAGCGTTTGCTGAACACGCTGATGGAGAATAATGCTCCTGAAAATTGAAAATACATAACATAACATCGTGTCTGTAATCAAACGGCGGTGTACCTAATAGTCCAACTACATTTCACCAATTATGTAAAAGTTCCATGTAATAGGAGGTGACCCTATTACCATCAACCGAGCACAAATCCAGACGCCGTGCCTGCTACTGAGAAATTCGTGTTTGAGAAACCTAATAAAAATTTGCTCGACCCGGGATCGAACCCAGGTTCTCATGCTTAGCAGTCGCAATTACCACTACTAGACCAGAGTGGCGAGGTAGTCAAAAATAAAAAAAAACATTAGTACTATAACATGTCAGAAGCCAGAAAGTCTAACAACTGATCCTTCTACTGGGTATAGAGTTACTCAGTATCATGGTTGTGGAAGTCAGATAGGCAGATAGGCAGTACCTCCATTATAGATTTTCTTCTTCTTCTCTTCGTGTGATTAAAATTTAAATCAATGCAAAGTGTCCCAACGTTATACTAGGTAACAGCCTAGTGTTTTTGAAAAACCGGCCAAGAGCGAATCTGACTCTCGCACGAAGGGTTCCATACCATTATTTATAAAAACACTTTTTTTGTATGGGAGCCCCCTTAAATATTTGTTTTTATTCTGTTTTTAGTATTTGTTGTTATAGCGGCAACTGAAATGCATAATCTGTAGACATTTCAACTGGCTAACTATCACGGTTCATGAGATACAGCCTAGTGACAGACGGAAGGACGGACAGACGGACGGAAAGACGGACAGACGGACAGACGGACGTACGGAAGGACGGACAGCGAGATCTCAGTAATAGGGTCCCGTTTGACCCTTTGGGTACGGAACCCTAAAAACGTTCTATTGTTAACTATTTAACGGTACTTACCAAGTGAATGTGTTATAATGCTGTAAGTCGAATACAAGCTGTATTTAAGTGCATCCCATTTCAACTTGTACCTCACGTACATGTATGTGATTATGTGTTCACCTGGAAGAAACAAAAGATGTTTAAACGCATAAATGTATTAGTACAGATCAGTTGGGTTCACAAAACATCCCTATGGCGATGCCGTTAATATGCTTATATAGTCCATATCCATACTAATCCATACTATCCATAATTAATATTATAAATGCGAAAGTCAGTCTGTTTATTTGTTTGTATGTTTGTTTGTTACCTTTTCACGACTAAACGGCTAATTGGATCTTAATGAAATTTGGCAAGAAGATAGATTACAACCTGGGGAAGGACATAGGCTATAATATATCATCACGCTACGACCAATAGGAGCAGAGCAACAATGAAAAATGTTGCGAAAACGGGGAAAATGTGACGCAGACGAAGTTGCGCGGGACAGCTAGTTTTTTTTATATATTGTTATATGTAAATATTAAAATATGTTGTAGTTTGGCGTTTAATATAAATTATCCCGACTGGCTCGAGCCGAAGCGATGCTGATCCTGTACAGTGCGTATCTACACGTTCACTTTTAAGCAACTTTTGATTTCAGGACACCAAAAACCACACAAAAGTACCGGGAAGCTGTGCAACAATCTGCGAAGTCATACCAAAACTTTCGCCCTATATTTTTGTATTGCGACGTCGCACTGTTTTAATGTGCAGCATCAGTACTAACAGCTGAGCAAGACTGTGCAGTTGATACATTGCAATTAAATCGATAACAAAGACGTTTTAACTAAAAAGCGCTTGTCACATGTTTATCTGTACATAGGCTCTCCCATTGTTTGATACAATGATCGGTCATATTGACATATAACCGGGCTTGTCGAAAATATTTAATTAGTGATATCAGTATTTTGTTATTTACTGATAAAAGGTCAGTCAACGGAAACATATTTAGTGTTACTAAAATGCAGTTTTAAGCAAGTAACAGCAGACACCATAGATGTAATAATGACAGACCGTTTTGAGCCGTGGCGACCAGTCTCTGTGAAAATTAACCGATAGCCATGGACGCGGGATATATTATAGTGCACAATTGTTTGCGCAGGCGCAGGTGCAATCTCTCCGACGGTGCAATTCGACCGGAAACGATCTTAGGACCTAACAACACAGGCTACGTTTTACTGCGCTAGTTTATCCCAACTACTGATATAACATTAGCATTGTTGTTCTACAATTATTTTTTGTCACCCAGAATTTGGTAATAGCAGTTCGGTGTTTGGAAGTTGGTGTATTACCCCCGATTCTGCTTCGGAAAGCAAGTTAGGCACGTTAGGTCCTGAGCCTCATCTCTCTCCGGATAACCGTCCCGTCGGACTATGCAAGTAATGGAGAAGAAGTTGTGCACTCTGCTCCTGTGTCTGCACAAACTATTGTACAATATAATATCTCCCGCATGGATAGCTAGTCTCCGCTATGATTGGGCCACTTACCATGATTGGGTCCATAAACAATGGCAACGACAAGAAGAGTCAAGATAATCTTCTTTCTATAGTTTGTCTCTCTCTTCTTAATTGCTACTTCTCCAGTTTCTTTCACCAATGTTACCATGTCAGAGCAAGTTACTGGTTCTACCTAGAAAGCGATTATACGATTCGTAATGTATAAAATACACGGTGCATCGGTGTACATCGTTGCAAAGAGTTTAACCATGGATTCAATACTTGATTTTAGATGCACCAAAATGTTTATTTTATAGTCGTTTACTAAATAAAAGCTATTCAACACATTTAGAATTGTGTAACAGTAAATTGGTCACTTTGGTATGGAACAGCCGATTATTTTTGCTGGTGGCTTTTATCATTGTAAATGGCTTGGAGTTACATAATATGATGGCAATAACACCAAATACATGTTAAAGAAGTTGAATAATAAAATGATCGTAAAAAATATTTACCTTCTCATTCTTATCAGTCCTTGGCTTAGTGTTACTCTCCAAGTAGAAGAGTCCATATGTGAAAGTCATCATATAAATAACTCCAGAAATTATAAAGATTCCGTAATATCCCAACACTTTCAACAGGATTCCACTCAAAGCCGTGCCAATGGGTATTCCGGCAGTCATGCAAAGATTCACAAGTCCCACTCTGAAGGTCCTGGATTCTTCGTCAGTAATATCACTAATGTAGCTGAAGACTCCGAGGTAAACCATGACCCAACCACCTGTGATAGCCGGGAAAAGAGCTTCGAAGAACATTGTCACTTCAACGGCTATTTCTTTGAAGAAGAAGGTACTGAACAAGTTGCTAACGGCCACCATAAACTCTCCAAAGATTGGCAGCAATATACACACTTTTCTGTTCCCAGTCCTGTCGCTCCAAGCCCCCATGAATATCACGAGAAGCGTTGGAATTGAAGTCTGTATCACACTCTTCCATGATTCTATGTTGGAGATGATCTTCTGGACTTCACCCTCGAACTCCGTCAAGTTACCTTTCCTATCAATCAGCGCATCACAAATTGAATCATTGTAGTTCAGCTTCACGCGGCACGTTTTATCCAAGTTCAGATTTTGTATCGCTAGTCTGGCTAACATCGCCGGTATAATGAGACCTGCTAGAATGGGCTCTACCGTTATATTTGATCTTATTCGACATAGTTTTCCTATGAAGCTTTCCTTCTCAGCTGTACAATATTTGATATTTTTCTCTTTCAGTGTGTCGTCGTCCCTTGTTTCATGTTTTTTTTCTGGATCTGACATGTTGTCTTCACTCAATGAAAGTGTTTGTCAAACTAACAGGAGATGTTATTATATTAAAAGTTTATTTCTTACATATTATCTCAAAATGGTTGTTATTTGTAAAGCTTGAGATGTATATTATGTACGGCTTGATACAAAAAATGTTACAGATATTTTGTGTAATGTATAATGGGTGTTGTTTTAAAATCATGCAGAAATTAAGAATAGAGGTTTTATTATTTTGGAAATTGGACACATATTATCTCAAACTTTTTTTAATGTGGAAACACTTCCTACTGTTATGTATGGAATGCAATATGCAACACAGTAGAATACAGTATTATTGTTGATAGTCGTCAACATTCAAAGATCTTTATTCTTTGCAGCAGTGTGCTAAATAAACAAATTCTGAGCCAAGAGGTCATGAATCAAATTTCCAGAGTAGGATCGTCTACTATTAAATAGCATAGATTTATCTCCTACATTTTGTACCAACCTATTTTTTGTTGTGTTTATTATGAAGTTGCGTGATGGTTTGGTAGTAAAGGCCTCGCCTCGGATGCCACAATCCGGTTCAAGGTGACTCTTTTTCAAATTTGTTATGCACTTTCTTTTAACTTAGACCTTATTGAAAAGAAATCATCTTGAGGAAACCGTGACTTCTCTGGCTGAGAAAAGGTCTTTGGCCAGCTGGAACAGTAAGAGGTTGCTAATATATTTAATGTTTTTCGCATTACTGTTAAATCTAACCATCCTGTAGACAAAAACACTTATCAAAGTTAAATAATTGTACATAAGCTAACGAATATTTGCGTAGTATTAAGCCTGCCACTGCGGGCTGATGGTCTGATAAAATTAAATACACAATGTAATCAATTGTCTTGTATTTGCTCTTAGATAGGTAACTTGCGCAAGAGACTTGTTCGAAGCATTTGGTATATAAGTATGTATATCTTCATAATCATTATCATCATGACTAAAATGATTAGATTTTTTAAAATGTCATCTTGTAATTCGAGCTTAACCAAATAAACTGTTTGCACTCAACAATGGTTTGATGTGTTGTTTTAAAAATAACTTTATGACTAGTGTTTTAGAGTCTTAAATGTACTTTTACGTATTTGTCGAATTGTTGGATTTTAGGGTTCCGTTTTTGCTATATGGCAACGGAACCCCTTAAAACCAAGAATTCGACAAAATAAGTTAAAATACATAGTCTGATCCTCGTCCTATAATCGCGCTTTCACACATACAAAAAACCTCAAACGTTTATTCGATAATTTCTAATTCCCTAAACCACGTCTGAACTACTGCCAAACTTAAACAATCAAAAAAACCGGCCAAGTGCGAGTCTTACTCGCACACAGGGTTCCATAGCTCCAAACAATATAATAACAATATTTTGAACTGTCATTCATTAGTTAGTAGTATTAGTTAGTAAACTTCCACACAACCGCAAAACTTAATTTGTTTTTCATAGTATGTTTATGAAAAACAAAGTTACTGCTGCAGTTTGATGAAAAAGTCCCATATCTCAAAAACTAAACATCATATCTTATTGAAACCAATTTTCTTTGATAGTTTTTTTTACGTTCTACAATCCTAAATATTTTCAGAATTTTCCTCCTCTTACTTTAGAAATTAGAGGGGGGGGGACACACATTTTACCACTTTGGAAGTGGCTCTAGCGCAAACTATTCAGTTTAGAAAAAAATGATATTAGAAACATCAATATCATTTTTGAAGACCTATCCATAGATACCCCACACGTATGGGTTTGATGAAAATTTTTTTTTTGGTTTTCAGTTCTATGTATGGGGACCCCCTTAATTTATTGTTTTTTTTTCTATTTTTGTGTGAAAATCCTAATGCGGTTTACAGGATACATCTACTTACCAAGTTTCAACAGTATAGTTCTTATAGTTTCGGAAATAAGTGGCTGTGACATACAGACGGACGGACAGACAGACAGACAGACAGACAGACATGACGAATCTATAAGGGTTCCGTTTTTTGCCATTTGGCTACGGAACCCTAAAAATCAGCGTTTTTAGGGTTCCGTAGCCGAATGGCAAAAAACGGAACCCTTTTTAGGGTTCCGTAGCCGAATGGCAAAAAACGGAACCCTTATAGATTCGTCATGTCTGTCTGTCTGTCTGTCTGTCTGTCTGTCTGTCTGTCTGTCTGTCTGTCTGTCCGTCTGTATGTCACAGCCACTTATTTCCGAAACTATAAGAACTATACTGTTGAAACTTGGTAAGTAGATGTATTCTGTAAACCGCATTAGGATTTTCATACAAAAATAGAAAAAAAACAATAAATTAAGGGGGTCCCCATACTTAGAACTGAAAACCAAAAAAAAAATTTTCATCAAACCCGTGTGGGGTATCTATGGATAGGTCTTCAAAAATAATATTGATGTTTCTAATATCATTTTTTTCTAAACTGAATAGATTGCGCTAGAGCCACTTCCAAAGTGGTAAAATGTGTGTCCCCCCCCCCTCTAATTTCTAAAGTAAGAGGAGGAAAATTCTGAAAATGTTTAGGATTGTAGAACGTAAAAAAAAAACTATCAACGAAAATTGGTTTCAATAAGATATGATGTTTAGTTTTTGAGATATGGGACTTTTTCATCAAACTGCAGCAGTAACTTTGTTTTTCATAAACATACTATGAAAAACAAATTTAGTTTTGCGGTTGTGTGGAAGTTTACTAACTAATACTACTAACTAATGAATGACAGTTCAAAATATTGTTATTATATTGTTTGGAGCTATGGAACCCTGTGTGCGAGTAAGACTCGCACTTGGCCGGTTTTTTAATAATTAACTAGGTACCGTGATTTTAATTGATTATTTATGTCTTTTGTGACAACTTCCTCAATTTTGACGAAGATGCAAAACAATACCTTGTATAACAGAGGTAGCTTTATTGCCCTTAAATTGCTTTTCCTTGGAACACAACATGTGCAAAAAACTTATGATAATGTAATATTTACTGTGTAACATTACAAAACTGCTTAGTATGTTGAGCAGTTTCTTATTCAATCAAAATTGATGCAAATATACATAATGATTTACACAGTAAAAGTTACATTGATACACTTATTTTTTGTTATTTTATCAGTAAAAGGTACTAGAAAATTTGGTATGAAGTGTTACCGCACATAATACTAAAAAAGGTTATGCACATATTAAGTTTCCATGACAGTATCATGTTGCTATGGACATACTCGTAGATCTAGTCTTGGTCGGCAGTCTTGCTTTCAACATCATCAATAGTTTCATCTGCAGTACTGACACCATTGACATCAATTCCAGTGTCTTTATTGCTGGTGTTTGCTAGTTCCTCCTTGATTACTTCAACGAAACTGTTAGCCTCATCCAACATCTGTTTGAACAGAGCATTTTCTTCCTTCACTTCTTCAATGATTTTACGTAGTTTTCATTACTTGCCAGATTATCTTGTACTGCAACTTGACGCTCCTCAGCTGGAAATTCCCAATACTTTTCTGATGGTCCCTCAAGATTGGTCAGTTCATCATCAGTAATTTTTGTATCTAGTTTTGCTTGTGTTTCTTTGGTAGACCAGTTCTTGCTCCTCAATATCAGCAGCAGGAGGAGACTCCTGGCTTAGTTGGTGCAACAAACAAATTTAGTTTCGCTGTTGAGTGTAAATTTACATATGAATTAGCTTTCGAAATATTGTTATTATATTGTTTGTTGCTACGGAACCCTGAGTGTACGAGTTGCACTTGACAGGTTTTTTTTGGTTAAATGTTTTTGAATTGCATAATGTGATGCAATTCGAAGAAATTTAATTGAATTTAATAATGTGACCTCCACCAGCACACATAAGCCTGCGTGATTGATAACTGCATACTCCTTGTCATTGTATAACAATATGAAGAAAAAATTTGTGAGTGAATAACATTGAAGAAGTTTAATTGGGTTTTTCCTTTTCCATCTGCATTTACTCAGTAACAGCCTGGAATCTGAAACGCAGTCAACAGTGGTTGATAGAACATAAGACTCAGCGAACATTAAAAAAAACCGGCCAAGTGCGAGTCGGACTCGCGCACCGAGGGTTCCGTAAAGGCAATTAGACCTAAGTTTTTGATATGAGTTTCAACTTGGAAAAGGGTAATCTATCTATCTATACTAATACAAATATAAATTATTATATACATATAATATTAAAGCTGAAGAGTTTGTTTGCTTGAACGCGCTAATCTCAGGAACTACTTAACCGATTTGAAAAATTCTTTCAGTGTTAGATATGCCATATATTGAGGAAGGCCTATAGGCTATATATCATCACGCTACAACAAAAAAATTAAAAGTAACGCGTACAAAAAGTCCCCCGAATAACCGAGGACATGCAGAGAGCAGACCGGACAAAAGTACGGGGGAGTCCCCGAAAAAAATAGATCTCGTGTGGCTAGGCGAAGCAACGCACATGACGGACTTTATTCTGCGTTGTGCGCTCGAGAGTGACAAGATGCGATATAAGGGGATGGACCCAGTATTTTCTTTTAAAATGTCTTCTCTTTTTCTTAAACGTCATGTAAATTGCATCACAACGTATACCAGGCCCGAAGGCACCTAAGAAGCCGATTCCTGCCGGCTTACCTTTGGGAACAAGGCAATGTACGGAGTGTCTAGTGTCTACTGTAGTCAATTAGTAAATAATGTACACATCTGTGGTTATCACATTACAGTACAGGCATTAAATACATCGGATTGAAAAAAAAATACCAACATTTTTCATGTCAACAAAGAAAGCAACATGTGGCGCCAAAAGTAAGCCGGAGCTCGGGTGTCAGAATTCAGAACTAAATTCGTATGGACGCGGACACGTGATTTCGCGGCTATCAGCAGCGTTTTGTAGGGACTAGGTAAGCCGAAGTTTATCGAGTTACGACAATGTTTGTATGTATAGAAAGTTAAATTAGAACCACTTTCCGATGTCCGATTGAGCTGAAATTTTCCACACACTTTTGTTTCTAAGAACAATACATTCTTATGACAAACATAATTTAATCTTGCAGTCAGGATCGTCTCCTCACGAGAGAACTCCTCAACGTTTAAGAGCACAGACACGAAACTTTGCATACGAGTTCATATTTGATGGATAAACATGAATTCTATCATGATCTCATCCTGCAGCCAAGATCGTCTGCTCACGAGGGAACTCCTTAACATTTAATAGCACAGACATGTAACGTTGCATACTAGTTCATATTTGGTGGATAATCCCAATTTGTATCATGAACTTATCCTAGCGCCAGGATCGTCTCCTCACGAGGGAACACCGCAACGTTTAATAGCACAGACATGAAACTTTGCATACGAGTTCATATTTGATGGATAAACATGAATTCTATCATGATCTCATCCTGCAGCCAAGATCGTCTGCTCACGAGGGAAATCCTCAACATTTAATAGCACAGACATGTAACGTTGCATACTAGTTCATATTTGATGGATAATCACGATTTGTATCATAAACTCATCCTACCGCCAGGATCGTCTCCTCACGAGGGAACTCCTCAACGGTTAATAGCACGGACATGAAACTTTGAAATCCTGAAGCTTGTCGCGTGAATGGTAAATGCTATAAAAACTAAACGCGACAAGCTTTTGTGAAAATTATCCTACATCGTTTTAATTTTTTCAAAGATTTACTTTCTTCTTTTCAGTTCATCTTCATAAAAGCTTGTTTCAAAAAGGTTTTTTTTTTTTTTATAGTTCTTGTGCATTTAATCGTTCCATTACATAAGTTATGAAAAAACCGGCTAAGTGCGAGTCGGACTCGCGCACGAAGGGCTCCGTACCATTATTTATAAAAACGAAAAAAATACTTTGTTGTATGGGAGCCCCCCTTAAATATTTTTTTTTCTGTTTTTATTATTTGTTGTTATAGCGTCAACAGAAATACATAATCTGTAGAAATTTCAACTGGCTAACTATCACGGTTCATGAGATACAGCCTGGTGACAGACGGACGGACGGACGGACGGACGGACAGCGAAGTCTCAGTAATAGGGTTCCGTTTGACCCTTTGGGTACGGAACCCTAAAAAAGATCAAGTTGGATCCTTCGAAAATGTTGGTACTTTTATCATGGGTGACATTTTCGTGGTTTTCGAGGTCGCTGATACAGACACCAAAATTAAAAATAGCGCCAACGCGCGACGTACATTTCTGGTTTTTTCGTCACGGGTGTCATTTTCGGGGTTTTCGGGTTGGCTGATAATCAAAACGAAAATTGAAAAATGCGATGTGGAAAAACAAAATTAAAATTCACATTTTTTTCCTTCGGCTTCCCCTTTCGATATTTTGACCCTTCGCCACTGACGTATACTCTGAATATTTGCTTCCATAGCGTGCACTTCTTTACATTTCCGGGCAACAAATGATCGTACACCGTGTGCGTCGAGTTCGCGGTAAATCCGCGGTGGACATTTGATTCGCGGAACGTACTTTTTCCTCCGCCGCGGAGAAAAGTCCGTCATCTGCGCAGGCCTATAAAGTTATAATACCCAATACTTTTACCTAACGTATTAAAGTTCCACTCTTATAGCCTGCGCAGACGACGGATTTTCATCCGCGGACTTTTTTTTTAAACTTCTATAATGATACTTCAAAAAAAGAGTATTACGACCGAAATTTAAAGAAAAAGTTGTGGTAATGATCGCACACCGTGTGCATTGAGTTTGCGGTAAATCCGCGGCGGACTTTTTATTCGCGGAGCCTAATTTTTTTCTTCGACGCGGAGAAAAGTCCATCGTCTGCGCAGGCCCTTACTGTTAAAAGCGTGATGTTGGTACCTAAAATAACTCTTTAACGTGCGTATTATTTAAATATACTAGCTGTCCCGCGAAACTTCGTCTGCGTCACATTTTCCCCGTTTTCGCGATATTTTTCATTGCTGCTGCGCTCCTATACAGCGCCATCTATTGGATACTTACTCAATCCAGTCAACAGATACCGCCATCTATTAGAATCGTTTGAAGCTAACAGATAATTGTGACTTAATTTGCAATAAAATAATATTGCGACTATAAATTGAGATACAAGCTGTCCTATCTTTCAAGTTGGATCAAACTGCACACGGTGTGCAAATTTGATACAAATCGGTTTAGTAGTTTAGGAGTCCATCCCCGACAAACAACGTCACACGTAATTTATATATCTATATAAACGGACGGAACAAACGGAATACCGCTGGTGAGGGTTTATAAAGTGAAATACTTGGGGCATCTTTTAACCGCTGACCTCAGAGACGATGATGATATTGAAAGAGAAAGGAGGGCGCTGTCGGTTAGAACTAATATGATCGCTCGCAGGTTTGCGCGTTGTTCTGGGGTTGTAATGAGAACTTTATTTCGTGCTTATTGCACCTCATTTTACACGTGCAGCCTGTGGGTAGATTACACTCAAAAATCGTACAGCGCCCTTCGCGTTCAATATAATAATGCGTTCCGGGTATTGGCGGCTGTTCCGCTTCTGTAGCGCATCAGGGATGTTTGCTGATGCTCGTGTCGATTGTTTCTACACCACGATGCGAAAAAGATGCACTTCGCTGGTGCGCCGGGTGCGGGCCAGCCCCAAGATTATACTGCAGTGTGTTGCGAGCAGACTGGACTGTTTGTGTGTGAATCGTTGCTACAAGCTTTCTACATCGTTGTGGAGCTTGTAGCAGGGATTCGCATCTTTTTGTGTAGGTTAAGTTTGTAGTTAAGTTTACTAACATAGTAGTTAAGAAATATTGTTACCAACTTAAATTGAGTCCTGTTACTTGTTGATTAAATAAAAATAAATAAATAAATATATCTTTCACCTTCTCGGTAAACAAAGTCGCGGGTCAAAGTTATCGTTAGCCCAAAGTAACTATTCCGCGCGGACGAAGTCGCGGGAATTATTAAAAAAAATGTGATGTAATAAAAAATTAAAGGTTTTCGGATTTTTTCCTTTATATGTGTTACAAAACAGTGCTTCATGCCAAACTTCAAGATTCTAGGTCAACTGGAAGTACCCTTTAGGTTTTGATTCCCCTGCGAGTAGTTGCGAGTTTGAAAATATGCGGCTTAAATTGCTGTTTCTTTTGATTGCGTTGACAGAGAAGTTCGATTTTGTTACAGTTTAAAGGTATTATAGACCTTAGTATTTGATATGAATTTCAATTTAATACCTCTACGCGTTCACGAGGAAAGGGGTGGTAAGATTAAAATTATTAAAAATATTTTTATTATATGATTTAACTAAAATTTTGCGGTTTTCGCAATTTTTCCTCTATCTGTGTTATAAGAGGTTGCTTCATACCAAATTTCAAGATTATGAGTTAACGGGAAGTACCCTGTAGGTTTTGATTCCCTTGCGAGTGTCGAAAATTTACGACATAAACGGCTGTATCTTTTGATTGCGTTGGCTTAGAAGTTTGAATGTTTCACAGCTATAAGGGACAGTAGACTTGAGTATTCGATATAAATTCCAGTTTGATACCTTTACGCGTTCCTGAGAAAAAGGGTCTTGACAGACAGACAGACGGACGGACAACAAAGTGATTCTATAAGGGTTCCGTTTTTTACTTTTGAGGTACGGAACCCTAAAAAGGAGACGTATCCAATCAAATCAATCAAAGCACTTGGTTCGTTTCGATTGTTTACTTGCCATATCCAAAACATTGTTGTGCCTTATGGTGCTTACATAAAGAAGCAGGTTCCCGGTACGGGCGGGTCGGTACCGATCGGTACAGGTATTAATTTCTATATTATCTTATGCTCTCACTTATAAAAAAACAGGTTAAATTATGAAAATTTTATATGCAAGTTAACCCTGCACCGATCGGTACCGACCCACACAGATTTCTCTGTACCTAAACCTGCTTCTTTATGTACGCACCTTTATTCGAGACAAGGCGACAAGATCATCATCATCTGCCTAGCCTTTTAGCAACTATGTTGGTCGGCATGCAGTTCAACCGGATGTCGCTGAATACTTTATATATTGTGTACCGTGATAGTACGTCCCCGTGGAATAAATTGCGACTGAACCCGACACTGAAATTTTTCGTCTGTGTCTTTTCTTTCGTGCGGCCCGGGCGTGACGCACGCCCGGGGCCGCTGAGACACCGACGAAAAATTGTTTAAAAAAAAAACAGTTGTTTCCTACAAATTGAAACCGTCACCGTCAAAACATATGGAAAAGCTCTCTATTTTTTTAATTACCGGTAACATTTTATAGACTTATGTAGGAGCGGTTCTGAATGATGTAATGAATACGTAGTAACCGTTTTAGCATGGTGTCCCTCCCCCCATCTGACCGGTTTTTTTTTCATTCTTTAACAAGCAAATGAAAAACAATCAAATGTTTATAACAATATAATTTATTATTATAACAATTAACCTAATGTTTCAGCCCGATGGATCAGGCTCAGAGACCCACAACAGCACGAACGCACAACATCGACGTATCAAAGACTTTTTAATCCAAAACACAACTATCTAAGAAAAACATGACGTGCGAAATAAGCATTTTTGATTTTAATATGTATGGTTTAACTTTACGGAGACTGCGCGTTCGTGCTAGGCTCACTTAGGTACACGTACTGTGTACCTGTACAGTCCCTCTCATTCATTATAAACAAATAATACAAATAAACATTAAAAACAAATAAACAAATGAAACAATGTTTCTTTCATAACAATTCAATCTCCTATCATCACCTCATGTTCAAGATCTATGCTGTTGATAAGGGAATCTTTCTTCTTGTTTGCATATAATTCAGTAGCGTTTATTGCTTCGCCATTGCTAGGTTTTGTTCTAGCACTGTCTTTCCTGTTCTGTATGAAGAACCAGCTGTAAGAATAAATCATAATTAGCAACATATTTAGTGTTGTCATCATCATCATTTCAGCCGAAAGACGTCCACTGCTGGACATAGGCCTCCCCCAATTGTTGCCACATTGACATAACATGGGGGGTTTTGCCATAATCGCCACGCTTGGCAGGCGGGTAGGCGATCGCAGTACGGTTGTCACAAAAGCACAAAGAACGCTGCTGCCCATACTCTGGCAAATCCCTTAGTCGCCTCTTACGACACCCACGTGAAGATATGGGATGGTGCTATTCTTTACGTCCGACACCATACAGAGCAAGTATTTAGTGTTGTAATTTCTACAAGTTCTTTTTTTGGGCTGTATTTTTGATCTAGTGGTAGCAAGCGCGACTTCTGAGCTTGGGGTCCTGGGTTCGATTCCCGGGTCGAGCAAAGTGTTATTGGGTTTTCTCAACAGGAATTTCTCAGTAGCAGCCACGGAGTCTGGATTTGTGCGTGGTTTATGGCAATAGGCTCGCCCCTTATTGATCATAATCATCAGCCTATAATGTACCCACTGCTGGGACACAGGCCTCCTCTCTATGAGTGGGAGTGGGCTGTAATCCACCACGCGGGCGCAGTGCGGGTTGGTAGATGTCACATGTCTTCGAATTTTTAGTTTTAGGACATGCGGGTTTCCTCACGATGTTTTCCTTCACCGTTTTTGAGGGCAGTGGTGATGAAATAAATTACAGAAAGTAATGCGCCTGTCTGGGTTCTAACCCGCGACTTACTGCTCGTAAGTCGGGGCTGCCACCACTGGGCCACCGCTGCTCTCCCTCCCTCCGCCCCCTATTACATGGGACATAACTGGCGAAATGTGGGCGAAGTATTATGTACACCTCTGCCTAACACTTCGGGGATTACAGGCCTAATGTTATGTTATGTGTGTGTTTTTTGTGGACGGTATCACTACTTTCTTGTTGCTCAGATTTATTTTTATGCAAGACTGAACCGGTAAGCCTCACGAAAACCCCTGAAATGGGTAATTATAACTATAATAAAAAATATATTTTCTCATCACAAACATGAACAGTGAACAGCAATTATTGAAGTGAAACTTCTTATGCGACTTCCAACAAGGTTGCGTTAAACGTTTAACGCTACCATGGAGGGGGAATAGAAAGACACAGAGCGAGGGTAAATGCGTGGCACTCGAATGCATGCGCGTAGTATACCTGTTACAGGCCAGCGCGAGCGTGGTTCTCTTTGTGCTATAGCCTAAATTATATTTTGTGGATGGGTGATCAAGGTTAAGCGACGGTTGCCCAGGTCAGTGTGTGGATGGGTGATCAACGTAAAAAAACAGAAGCCGTGGTCAGTATGTGGATGGGTGATCAAGGTTAAGCGACGGTAGCCGAGGTCAGTATGTGGATGGGTGATCAAGGTTGCGTTAAACGTCTAACGCTACCATGGAGGGAGTATGAAAGCACTCATTTCCACATTACGAAGTTTCACTTCTTCCGCGCGGAGGGACTCCACGCACATTTTTTTTTAATCTAAGACATGGTAGCTGTAATTATTCTTATAGCTTCAGGAACCCAAGCTATTGGCTACCGCAAGCTACTAATGGCCCTAGTCTCACCACAGAATGCAGGCAACCTAGGTTGATCTATTAGTATCACTGTGAAAATAATGATCACTCACTGATAGCAGACCACAGCAAGAGCAGCTTTACATTGTACCACGAAGGCTACGACCTCATTGGTGAAAAAACGCTCGTTTTCACATTAACATTAAAGTTCTGTCAAACTAAGTTTGTGCGCCTTTTAGGAATACTAAGCCATTTTTGTATGTAAAACAATATATTTCTGCTAGTAACAAATAGCTCTTAATCTAACTTAGGCGCACTTTAAAGTTTTTCGTAAAAAACTATGAACATAAATTGTAAAAGTCTTAAGCTAGATAATTTATTTTTGTAATTGGCTAAGTTAGGACTAAGAACAATATTTGCTAATCTCGTCTGATTTAACTTTTAGTATTTTGGCAGAACACGTCGTATGCCTAATTAGTAGTGAAGAAATGTTTTTATTGTACTTTAATGCCTACTTCTGCAATTTATGTTACCTAAGACCGAGAGAGAGTGACTCCTGAATGTCGCGAAATATAAATCAAGTATTTTGATAAGTAGATGGGTTGTCCTGTCTATCACCAACCAATCAGAGATCATTCAACATTTTTGACCAATCGTAGGGCATATCTAGGATCTAGGTATCCAGCATAGTTTTCAGGTTAGCCTAACTGGTTGATCCAAGTTACGCTAACTACAATGCCTAATTATGAGGTAAAATTTTAAAAACATATTCTGACCTGTGGGGCCTTTTGCATATACATAATTTTACTGTAAAATACCTAAAAGTGTAAAAAAGTAAGACTTTTACTTTTTCTGTAGCTGCTGTATTTAGCAGATATGAACCACTTTAAATGCTTGTTTTATGGTCCTCATTCCCTTGAATTTAATTCCATAACGCACAGTTTGCCACTAATACTCACACAAAGAACAGCAACGGTGGAATAGTAAGCACGGTGCTAACATAATATACGATGCCGGCATCCATCTCCAAGGTGGTCATATATATCCAGGAGTAGGTCGGGCCGAATATCATCGCCGTCACCACCTCCATCAGATTGAAGAATGACGTCATTTTGCCTGAAATCACGTACGAATTGCTTAGATAACACTCAATTTTGCTGTTTGGTTTCGGGGAGGCAGTTTTTTGTGAGGTGAAACGAATGTAGAGGTCGATGGAGTTACTTTATTTGAGAGTTTTGGCCGAAAGGTGTGCTGTATCGGCGTTTCTGCGGCCAGCTACGTGACAACTCGTAGCGTAACACGACGCCGTCAATTCACTTCGTGTGCAGTAGTTATTAAATTATTTTTGTATAAAGTATTTATTATATTTATTTTTTGCTCTGTATGGTGTCGGACGTAAAGAATAGCACTATCCCATATCTTCCCGTGGGTGTCGTAAGAGGCGACTAAGGGATTAGACAGAGAATGGGCAGCAGCGTTCTCTGTGCTTTTGTAACAACCGTACTGCGATCGCCAACCCGCCTGCCAAGCGTGGCGATTATGGCAAAACCCCCCAAAATGTCAATATGGCGACACTTGGGGGAGGCCTATGTCCAGCAGTGGACGTCTTTTGGGCTGAAATGATGATGATGATGAAAGTATTTATTAGTTTATAGTTATTGTTTTTATACTTATAAATGTATTGTGATTTATGGGCTTTAGTTGCCTGAAAAAAAAGGATATTGTATTTTATTAGTGTGTATTTTTACAGTTGCTAGGACATTCCCTGTTTTTTTTTTGGGTTAAACATAATTTGTAGACTTGACACGTTTAAAATATATAAATTATCATGTAAATCATAATTTAATGTTATATTTTATTTATCAATCATACATATTTTAAAAATTACACTGAATTAATGTTTTATTTTTCAGATGAATTTAAGTGCCAAATCATGTCAAAGCAAACAACGTTGTTTAAGCAAAATCATGATCGCCGTCGTCACCGACTTATAAATTGGTTCTTTCCAACTTACCCAGTTCATCACTCGTCACTAATTTGGATGAAATCGACCTCAAGGCAGTGAATGACGTTGCGTTGAACATCTCCACAGCCACCGCTAAAAAAAACAATGGCTCATGTAATCAATCTCGTGTTTATCCTTGGAGGCGATCAACACCAAACACTCACAATTTGCAAAGATCTTATTAGCTGAGACTAAGACCCAAAATAGTCTGTCGGTCTAGTCGTCGAATTTAACAGAGGATGTGAAGTGTTAATAAGCAGATGATGATTATATTTCCAGTAACAGCGCTAGCACCACCATCTGCTGAGCCTTTTCCCAAATTTTTTGGGGTGCACCGAAACCCGGTGTCGATCCCATAGTGAAAACCTGGAAAACGGGTTTTACTTAGGGCCTTAACCGGATTTCACATGCCCTATAAAAGTGAACTGCCCAAGAGGCAGACAAAAAGAAGGTGTTGAACCATAAACCACAGAACTTACCGATGTACATATCCATAGTGTTTCTGGCAAGACCAGTGTAGAGGGCGCCGATGATTTTGCTGACATTGGAGATCAGGCCAAGCGTTGAGTCGTGCCATTTCAAACGGTGACTGAACAGGCTTATTGAGATCAAAGCTCCTTTATAATAAATGAAAAAAGGAATTAAAAAACAAATTTTGCATAGTCAGCCTAATCTTCCCACTACTGGCACACAGACCTCATCTCCTCCGTGAGAGGGAGTGGCCTATAAACTACCAGGCGACCCAAGTGACATGCCTTGGAATTGTTGGTTCTAAGACGTCCCAGGTTCATCACGATGCGTTCCTATAGTTTGTTTCATTGTTGTCATGTTTCCTACGTTTTGAGAGCTTTGGAACCTATAATTTACAAACATTATGGGCATCATGATCCAGATTACTGCTGGATATAGGCTCCCTCCAAAATAACGCTACAATCACCACTCCTGTGCTAATAATAACATCACAATAGTTATATTTGAAGAGTTAAGCAGAGTTAGTACACCCACACTTCGCCAGTTATTTTTCCAGTCCCATGTAATAGGGGGCGAGCACAAATCCCGACTTCGTGGGTTATTGAGAAAGTCGTGTTGGAAAAACCCAATAACACTTATCCCGATCTGGGTTTCGAACCTAGGATCTCATAGTCAGTAGTCGCGCGTCGACTAGACAACAAGGCAACCACAGAGCCCACTTGAGGCAGATTCCTGAGAGATTCTAGGTGATCGGTCCAACTTTTATAGGGCATACTGTTACTTACGCCATCCCGGTTTAAAACATGTAGATAAGAATATTATAATCATTTTGGTGGGTTCATTAACACAGCTTATGTTGTAAAAGTAAAATAAACAAGTTCAGGCAAATGTAGGAAATGTTTAAACCGTGAAGTAGGTATTTAGTGTAGGTATTAGGAATCCCATTTTAATATTTTTTTAAGACTGTGTTCGTGATACGTCTAGTGACGATAGAGCCAATGCCTACTAGGCTTTTAGGACTGCTTTGTTGGTTTAGTGGTAGCTCTAATGCGACATGAGGTCCTTCCTCCGTTCGATTCTGAGATCGATTTTTCCAAGACTTATTTGAAATTTCTCAGTAACAACCCAGAGTTTGGATTTGTGCCCGGGTGGGATAAGATTCGCCTATATTACTTGGAACTTAAACATAACTTGCAAAATGTGAGTTTACAGCATCAACATATAACATAAGGAATGTTAATAGGTTTTCCCCCTATATATATTGTGTATATATCCTGTATATATTGTGTGTCTCACGGCTGCACCAAATAGGCCCAGTTCAGCAAAATACCGGACACTAGTGCCCGACGCTGGTTTTCAACTGAACCTAAATGGTGAGTGCCCTGATGTCAGTAAGTAACAAAACTGGCGAATTGCCTACCTCTTCATTAGTCGAGATATCATAGTACTTATCAACTTCCCAAACACTTAATCATTATACTCGTAAATCCGTCTACAATACTTACCGAGTGAGTGAGCGCAAATAAAGAAAGTACCGTAGAAGCTGTACATCAGCGCATCCCAGTTGAACCTGTATCGAGTGTACAGGTAGCGTACGGTGTATTCTCCTGAAAGTTACAGTATCTATTAATAAAGATGGTTAGGGACCTAAGTAGGACTAAACTTAAAATGCAAGGACTGTATAAAATGAATGTAATAGAAATAAAGGTACAATGACTGTTGGTAAACGTATGGAGTGCGCGCGCGTGCCGCCGTCAGACATCCGGCTCGAAGGACCATATGGTAGAGACCTATACTTAAAATGCAGTCATTGTACTGTACTTCTATTATATTCATTTTATACAGTTCACTGCATTTTAAGTTTAAAGTTTTTAAATTTTTCTACTACAGTGACCGAAAGCCTTTACAACAATGAACCAACAAACGGAATTGTTTCTATAAGTAGATTGATTGGTGATAATGCTGTCAATAGGTACTGTTTTTTTTTATATAAACACCCTTATCACCTTATACGACGCAGATGAAGAAAGATGGAATTTTGTTTCAGTGATGGTTCTCTATTTATTGTTAAAAAGAAAATATTTCAAACCGTCGTCGTCCAAATACATAGAAGTAGTTCTAGTTACATTACAAACTAAACAATGACATAAATAATTCCATAGATCCCCAATGATAATTTGGATTTATGTCCAGAATTCACTACTACCGTTGAATAAAATATAAGACTAGAAACAAGTACGTACCGTGAGACGGGCCGTATATAAACGCAATCGATGCCAACACCAAAATGGACTTTGTTCTCCGCTTGTTAGGCCCCTTTTTGAATGCGACAGTACAAGTGTCTTTTACGTGTTTTATGTCGAAAAAGGATTTTAGGAAGCCCCGTACGTCGGACGATTCGTTCTGCAATTATAAATCCTATTATTAGACCTGTTTCACATGAATGGCTTCTGTCGTTGTATTGAAAGATGGAAAAATTACTGCATTACCGCCAAGAAGAGGACACAGGAAATCCTTTAAAACCATGTTTTCAAGGAGCGTTTCAACTTATTCTGATTGTCTGTTGTTTAGAAATCACACTGGAAGGGTATAGAGTTGGTTTTCAAACATATTCTCTGTAAAACTAGACTTGTTGTGTGCACTGGAGATAGGTATAAATCAGGGTAAACCAATATAAGTCAAAACGCATTTAAACCTGAGCTGTAGATATCACAAGTAGGTAGGGTAAATATTGTTTTTCAGTTACCATTTTGAAGAATTATAGGATTTATGGTCATTGCTCTTTTTTACGGAAGAGGCCTCAATATAAGCTTGCCGTCTGCTTAACCGGGCCATCGAGAGGATGCATTATTAGCCAGAACGTATAAACGTCAAAAACCGCCCCTTTATGTAACGTCACAATTTGACGTTTGTATCGCTCTATGCATTTAATATGACTTGAAAATTCACTTTACATCCGTTCAGTTCTTATCAATAAGAAAATAAGGTGACAAATACTATGCATTAAATGTATACGCAATTATGAACAATAAGATTTTATCGCTCAATTAAAAATTGATTTGTTTGCAATGAATAAGTAAACAAACTTATTGTATTGGGCACATGTACATACCGTGAGGCTCTCGCTTTTAGGTAAATATATATTGGTGAAACCTGACAGCATAAGAAAAATTACAGACAGTGTACGAATACACAGCCAAAAAAATGTACAATAAATTTTCTAATGGTGTTATATATTCTATGATATAATGTTCTTTGGCATGTATTTAGCCAGTTAATTTAAATCTAAACATTAACCTGACCCATACGCAGTTAAAATTTATCAATTTGATACCGACAAAGGCAATACAGAATGTATTCTAAATTAACCAACCTTTTTCGGTTTCTCCGTAATAGGCCTCTCCGGATCTTTAATGTAGACAAATCCATAAACAATACTGAAAAGGTTCAGCAAAGCGCTGACGGCGAAAACACCGTAGTATCCTGTAAGTTTCAGAAGAATTCCGCTAAGAACAGATCCGATCGGACCTCCGGCGGTCAGACACAGATTTGCTATACCCACTCTAAACGTCCTGGACTCCGCACTGGAAATATCACTGATGTACGCAAACACACCCATGTATGTGGTGATCCAACCACCCGTGATTGCGGGGAAAAAACCATCAAAAAACATGGTCACTTCCACCGGCAGCTCATAAAAGAAATAAGCGTTGAGGATGTTGCTCAAACACATGAGTAGATCTCCTATGATTGGGAGGAGAATACATATCTTTCGTTTTCCAGTCCTATCGCTCCAAGCACCCAAGAAGATGATCAAGAAACTAGGCAGTGCTGTTAGAAGAACGCTCTTCCACATCTCCATTCCCGCTATAAGTTCTTGGACAGCCAACTCTTCTTTTAGGTACTGGGTTCCTTCTTTTGCAATAAGGGCATCGCAAACCTGATCGCCAAACTGCATGTTCACGCGACATGCTTTATCCAGATTCAGGTTCTGGTTCGCCAACCTGGACAGTACTCCCGGGATCACATAACACGCCAGAACAGGTTCCACTGTAATATTTGCCTTTATCACTGCAATCTTCTCTTTAAAAGTTTTCTTCTTCGGTTTTTCTTTCACTTTCAAGGGTTGTTCTTCAGGGGTGGCCATCTTTTCCGACGATGCCATTACTACTAACTCTTACAGGATAGGAAAAGTTCCCTGTGACAGGTTAATTGCCAATCAAATATTAACTCATTGTGATAGACTTAACTATTGTTGTATTTATAGATATTTTATCAGTTTTTCAAAGACGCAACTGAGGAGACAAACATTGTTTTGTTTGTTTGGTATATTTATGAAGGAGCACGCTATTTATTCTGACGTAATTATAATAATCAGGTGTGTGTGATGATGAAATCTCTATAATGATAAAATGCAATCTTCAAACACACCTTCAAAGTGTTGTCATTGATCACACAACATTTGAGCGTTTGCACTTATGTGCTCCATACCAGACCTACGGACTAAGTTAATCTCCTTCTCTCTTGTAGCTAATCTAATAGCATCCCTAATCAATTGCCCCACTTCACTTGCAATCTAAAAAGCTTTAGAAACATACTCCTATTCTGTACCGCATCCAATTTGTCCACTATATAAAAATAAAAAATAAAGCAAGCAATCTAAATCGCGGCCATCTTAATTTGCGGTTTAACAAAGCCAGATGGGGATTTTCATTAAAAAACTTGTTTTTGAATCCTGGATGTGATGTTGGAGAGAATGTGTGGGGAATTATGTTAGTGCTTTTGAAGCATCGGGCTTTTAAGTAGGGATATTTTCTTTAGATTTTTCTGAAACTTTGTATTGTGATTTTCCACTTTTGCGTCTTTAAAGAGTCAGTTAATTCTGCTTATCCGTTTGATATTTTATGAACCAGAGTAAGGCAGTGTACCCTGTTCTTATGCCGTTCAGAAACTGGCTGTAATGCATATTTATTGTTCTGCGAAAGTCTGTGAACTTACGGACTTCTATTGCCAACAACAAGTTGTACCGCAGTACATACTAATTAGAAAAGATTCTACCATGAAGAAGACATAATAATACCACGACAGTCAAATTAATAAGAAATCATCTACATGATGTAAAATCGACAACACGGAATGCTACCAGAGCTGGCCAATATCTTGACATAATGCCGTCGAAAAGACAGGGTCGCTTGTCCTCTTGCCAGGCAAATCGCCAAGTGCCTATTAATCTTAGTGAACTTGATTCACTGCACGTCTACAGCCAGATGTGCATTTAAATTAAAAGACACGTTATTTTTATATATCTGTGTGGAGTACTGTGGAGCAAGAGGAATGTGTCGTGGTAACGCTGCTCACAGAATGTGCGCGCTCTTGAGTCAATGCACTTTTATTTGTATGTAGGGGGTTCATGGTTTTAGTATGGTCCGGATAAAATACTCTTGGCTAAACTTTAACTGGGGATTATGGGACTTGCACTGCTTTTGTGTTGTCATGTTCCACACATAAGAAATAGTAGTAATAGTAATAGTGCTTGACTTGGCACCAGTTACCAGTTTGGTTGCAAGGTTGACTCCCCATTTTGCGCAAGGTGATAATTTTTTATTAAAGTTTACGGTTTTAAACTGATTTTTAACCCCCAACCAAAAAAGAGGGGTGTTATAAGTTTGATGTGTGTATCTGTGTATCTGTCTAACTGTGTATCTGTGTGTCTGTCTGTGGCATCGTAGCTCTTAAACAGATGAACCGATTTTGATAAAATTGGTTTCATTTGAAAGGTATTTTAATCGAGAGTGTTCTTAGCTGTGTTGTGTATGTTTAAATGCAAAATCGGGACCAAGTATAGTGATAGATGATCACCATCATTACAATAGATTACCAATGTAGTGGGTTTTTTTTAATACAGGCATATTGCCTGTATTAAAAAAAACCAGTTTCTCGAAACAATCATTGAGACGTGAAAGAGCCATTTTGACGTTTCCGAGAAACTTGAAAGAAATCTGTTAATGGTTTTCCAAGAAAGTTTCAAATTAATTAAAAACGTAATGCTCGTGATTAAAACGGATTAAACGACGGTAAACGAGTTCACTACCTAGTACCTAAATATCTAGTCGTACGATGGTACTACCTAAAGTATTTCGATTACTGAACCTAATCGAAATACTTGGCGCGATGGAACGAACTCCACGAACTTACCTAAACACCCTTTAAAATTCCTAACATAGTATCTTCTTTATACGGATTAAAGGCAAAATGGTTAAGGCATTATGTTTCTAGACATCATTTAATGCGGTCAACAGCCTGAATTCTATGAATGAATGGATATTCCTATTCTTGCTGCGATTTTAATAATATTCATCCCTGTTATCTATTTATACAAAGAAATAAAATTTAAGTTATGCTATTTGTCTCTGTATTTATCGGCTAAACAATATTCTACCATCACACATTAAGGTAATGCTTGTACAGTCCCTAATCTTCCCCATAATTGACTACGGTGATGTGTGCTACTACGACCTGAATGCAAATCTCCTCAATAAACTTGACCGGCTTCGTAATAACTGCATTCGATTCGTTTTTAATCTTCGTAAGTATAACCATGTCTCCGCACATCGGTCACTTTTAAAATGGTTGCCCATCCGACAGCGCAGAGCGTTAAGAGCTTTGACTACCCTATTTTCGTTTCTTAATAAGCCTACTTCTCCTTCTTATGTGACTACTTATTTTCAATATTTATGCTCTGCGCACAGTAAGAATCTTCGTTCTTCCAATAATTGTTTTCTACGTTGTCCTTCTCACCGGTCTGGTTTTCTCAATTAATTATCCTTCTTTGTCCAGGCTGTCTTCCTTTGGAATGCGGTCCCTCTGAACCTCAGGTTGGCCAACAGTCGGTTCACATTTTAAGTTAAAGCTCGCGAACACTTACTTAAGAAGCTGGCAGATTCATCTCATAATTAAATTGTTATTAGTAGTATATGTATGTATTTATTGTTATATTATTTATGTATTCATCGGTATATTTTATTTGTAAATATTAAATTACCATTTGTTTTGCTGCACCTACTGTGTTTTCTCTCTGCATCACCCTAAGGTAGACTGGTAGAAAATGCCCAAGTCATTAAGTCCGCCTTTGTACAGTGTTTTTTTATACTTGTGCATAAAGTTTTATAAATAAATAAATAAAATATTGGTAATTGCAAAATTACAGCTTTTTACTGAAGGCGTATGAAAGTTTGGTATACCGCCGTTTGCCCGAATTTTATTTACCCTAATATCATTTGCCATAAAAGTCAACAGCCATAATATTATACGACGTAATATTCATTTGCCCTAATTTTATTTGCTATATTAGTCACGTGCTAGAAGCTTTGTTTCCCATAAAGTCACTTACCATATCATTTGTCATAATCATTGTAAGGCCTAATTATTACATGTCCTAATTATCACATGCCCTAATTATCACATGCCATAATTATCATATGCCATAACATCATTTGCCATCGACATTGGGTATGTAACGGTTGTTATATCAGGAGAAACTTGATGCAATCGGGACTTTAGGACACTCCGACTCGGATAAGTTAGGTCAGAAGGGGATTAGGGGTTAGGTTAGACGGGAGCGCGACGTGTGAGCGAGCGAAGCGAGCGAATAGACCCCGCCATCCCCTTCGTGGTTTTTTTTGTTATAAACCACACAGAAGTAGGAGCCCCGCGAAGCGGGGCTCCGTCGACCAAGCCCACCATCAACCATGCATAGAATATTTTAAGGTTTGGCTAAGTCTATCCGCACACACGCACACCGTCCGTTACACACAGTTACGGTATTGTCAATAAAATATCGCTTACAAATGTTTCGTCTACCCACCAATGTATTTATAACAGGTTTTAAAATCAATTTAGAGCGCCTGTAGAAATATCATGAGCAAATGCCTAGCTTGGAAAACGATTCGAAAACAATTTATTATGGCGCTTAAATATCATGTGTAATGATTATTACGGCGTTTAAATATTTGTCTAATAATTATTATGGCATTTAAATATTATGTCTAATAATCATTATGGCGTTTAAATATGGCGTGAAAAACAATACGTATGGCACTCGTATCTTATGGTATCTAAGTTTCGGGCAATTAACAGTATGTCATATGTCTTTTGGGGCAAACAAAACATTCGGGCAAATGAAATTCGGTTAAATGAAATTCGGGAATATGATGATTATGGTATATAATCTTCGGGTAAACAATAGACAACCATGAAAGTATATAGGGTAATTTTAACAAAAAAAAAATTTGTCTGTCCGTCTGTTTGTTCCGGCTAATCTCCGAAGCGATGGGACCGATTTTATCAGGACTTTTACTGGCAGATAGCTGCTGTTATAAGGACTAACGTGTGAGTACGATTATTTTAGAAATTATTTATGCTTAATCAGTATTTTTTTTACTAAATCACCATAGAATATAATGCTCAAAATTGAATGAAATCTTACTATAAAACCGGTCAAGTGCGTGTCGGGCCACGCGCAGTGTAGGGTTCCGTAGTTTTTATAACAGCCAAGTGTGGGTCTTATTCGCTGACTGATAATTTCGTACCATGCTCTAAAAGCCAAACATGACTACCTACCTAATATGACTGCCTATACAAACAACAACAACAACTGTTTTTTTTTATAAAACTTATTTAGAAATAAAACAGTGCGATACAACTGACGCTTAGCGCCATCGATCGACATTTCTATGGAGTTGTTCGAAATTTTCGAGTCAAATACAATTAATTGGTCGACTATTACTCGTAAACTTGTAAAGCCCACTTAAGTGTAATAGTTTTCCTTTAAACTTCGTTATATATAGGTACTACTGCCGTGACATTTGTATTTCTAACTACAACCGTTTAGTCTATAGAGGGGGTCCCCCCCCCTCCTACTTCCACTAATTTTTTTATTAATCAAAAAACGGTCTTACCAAACCCCTAATATTTTTTAAAGACCTATCCAACGTTATGCCACACTATGGGAAGGACGAAAAATAAAATTATCATCCCCACTTTACATGTAGGAGAGGTACACTAAATTTTTTTTTTTTTTTTACCACTTTTTTGGCCTCATTAACGTGTATACTCATGCCAAATTACAACTTTCTAGTACCAATAGTTTTTTAGCTAAACCGCGGACAGACAGACAGACGACATGGCGAAACTATAAGGGTTCCTTGTTGACTACGGAACCCCAAAAATGATGTTTTCACTTGAATTATCATCATCATTCTCTTGCCCTTATCCCAATTCATTTGGGGTCGGCGCAGTACGTCTTCTTCTTCCATACCTCTCTATTACTTGTCATCTCATGAGATACCTCCTTTCTTGCCATATCATTTTTCACACAGTCCATCCATCGTTTCTTTGGTCTTCCTCTACCCTTATACCCATCCACATTCATACTCAAAACTTTCCTCACGACATTTTCCTCATTCCTCCGCATCACATGCCCATACCACGACAACCTATTTCCACGCATCTTTTCAGTCACCGGCGCCACTTTCAGACTTCCTCTAATGTACTCAATCCTTATTCTATCCATTCGCGTAACACCACACATCCCCCTTAGCATTCTCATCTCAGCCACATGCAAGTGCCTTTCATTCATCCCTTTTGTGGCCCAACATTCTGATCCATACAAGACAGCAGGTCTAACCATTGTTTTATAAATCTTCCCCTTAAGTTTAAGGGGAATGCGGGAGTCGCAGATAGTTCCTGTGACCTGCCGCCATTTCATCCATCCAATGTTTATTCTGTGCTTAACACTACGATCTATTTCGCCATCGCTTTGCACGAGTGAACCGAGATACCGAAAGTCGGAGCAGACAGGAAGAAATGCGCCATCTAGCGCTATGACTCCAGGACTGGAGAGACCGCCGAAATCGCAGAACATGTATTCGGTTTTAGTTCTGCTGATTTTCAGGCCAACATTCTCCAGCTTCTGTTGCCATTTCTCCAATCTGCTCTGGATCTCTGGTCCATCTTCACTAACAAGAACAATGTCGTCGGCGAACAGCATGCACCAGGATGCCTCTTCCTGTATGTCCGACGTCAAAGCGTCCATAATCAACAGGAAGAGGTAAGGACTCAAAGCCGACCCTCGATGCAAGCCTACAGCCACACTGAACCAAAAACCCCAAAAAAAACTAACAAAGTAAGTAATTACTTTCGGGCTTCCAAACCAGAATGAAAATAAAACTTAAGTTTTTATTCACGAACAGTTCCCAAAAGACAAAACTATCCATCAAGTAAATCCTGGTCACCGTAGTTTGTTGAAAAATGTTAGGGAACGCTCGTGGCGCGTCGCCATTGTTTTCTAACACTAATTTACTGGCGACATATTTTTCTGCTTACTGCGAAGAATTGTTGGCCGTTTCTTTACACCTACATTTTCGGTATTAAAGGTGTATGTTATGGGAGATTTTGAGCTTACTACAATAGCTCTTGAGGATCTGTGTTGAAATAAACTTGTGTTTCTTAGCGAATGAAACATCCGGTTGGTCATTTTCTATCATAATAATCAGCCTATATAAGTGTTGCGTGCGTTGCATGACCCCTTTCATCATCTGCCTAGCCTTTTCCTTAACTAATTTGGGGTCGGCTTCCAGTCTAAACGGATGCAGCTGAGTACCAGTATTTTACATGAAGTGAAGTGAAGTCTTATCTCCTCAACCCAGTAACTGGTATTGGCCCTTGGAAAAGACTGGATGTCAGACTTTTGGCTTCTGACTACCCGTAACGACTATGAAAGATCTACAAATTAACGCCGGTACCAACGGCTTAACGTGCTTTCCGAGGCACAGAGGAAATTCGGTATATAATTATGGTCACCCATCCACGGACCAAACTCAGCAAGCACGGTTTACCCTTAAAGATCGACCCGTGCGGCTGTTATTATTTAGCCACGATCTCCTATGTAGCACTGTCGTCTTTGTGCTTATAAATTCATAATTTTTCGGCCTAAGTTGGATATAGTTAGCTAGTAACTGGAGAGCAGCATACCAAAGCTGTCAGCCATTACCCTAGAAATCCAGCGAATGCAGTCGCTGAGCATAAAGTCAGCTAGGTGGCATCATCATCATCAAACAAGGACTGTTGTCTGACCCCTCTCAAACAACATACCAGGTATCACCCCTGTACTACTCACATCCAGTTAATAAGAGTTACTGCGATCTCAGCTTTGACTAGATTCCACAAACACCTAGTTTGCAATAATGGGAAATATGTAAAATCTTCAGAGAAGTGCCTTCGGCGTAGCACTGCTGTACTGGAGTAACACTGTTGTAGCACTGTCGTCGCCTTGTCGTAACATAGTCGTAGCACTAGCGTAGCTCTGTCGTAGCACTAGCGTAGTACTGGCGTAGCACGGCTGTAGTATAGGCTTAGCTATGTTTCAGCGCTAATATGGTACTGGCGGTAGTACCCTGGTGCATACAGACTATCTGTATACTCATTCCTGGATATAGAAGCAAGCACCATAAAGGCAGCGTTTTGAAATAAATTAGAAGAGAATGAAAATAAAAGTGCCAGCAGGATTCAATAAACACACGCCCTGCCCCGCCTCAGTACCGCCCCCGTTTCGCATCGCTTCCTCCTGTGTAACGTGCTAAAATAGTATCTATGTATTGGTAAATAAACATAATATTGTGTGCATTTTCAAGGTAATTTTAGTCTGATAATTGTTTATCAGTTGTTATATTTATATCATGAAGTCTACGGAACGTCCTCTACTTCCTTCATCGTTTACTTGCATCATGTTCTCCACATACACTGTGAGTTGAAGTAATTTAATGCATAGTACAAGTAGTCTGCTAATGAACTCATAGCTAATTAAGTACCTAGAATCTAGACCATCGTCTCTAAATAGTCAATGCAGAACTCCTATGGCTTCCTGAAGAAAGTATTAAGATTCTCGGGGCATGACATGTTATAGTATACTATAGTCATTAAGTTTCTAGTTTGCAACCTATAGCGGATGAACCCTGACGATGATGACCACCACGGGCCACTGGCCTATTGCGGCTCCGCCGATCTCCGAAGAGCAGATAACGGTCAGTGATTACTGAGTAACAATATGTAATAGCAGCTCAACCATGTCCAAAACAGCAAGTTATAAGTAAAACATACACAAGCATACGCGAACGCGCAAAGAAGGATCCCTTGCACGCGATTTACAACGTCGTTTATGTTATGATTTGGTTCCGTACGAATTTATCAATGAAAAATTCAAGTTTGTTGGTGCTGCCTCTGAGCGCTGACCCTAAGAATACCACATGAGAAAATTTACATGATAAAAAATTACCATCACGCACATTCACTCAACGAACATGACTGTGTTTGCTTGCATCATTGTTTGTTTCTATATTAGTGTGTACTAGTTTTGATAAAATTACTTGCATATTTATTTCTATTTGTATTACTTCGTCTGTCTCGTAGGTCTAGCGGTTACAAGAGCTTCTGCTGAACATGAGATAGTAGGATCGATTTTCAGGTCGGACATAGTGGTTTTCCATCAATTATTTCTGGGTTGATACACAGAAATACTTGAAAACAACCACCCGTGTCGTATTACCCAGTACTAACTGGGTTGTGAAGGTCAGATAGGCAGTCGCGTCGTGTAAAATACTGGTATTCAGCTGCATCCTGTTAGACAGGAAGCCGACCCCAACAATATTGGGAAATGGCTAGGCAAATGATGATAATTTCTTAGTATCAGCCCGAGTCTAGACTTGAGTAATAAGTCCGTCTCCTATTACAAGGTACTTCACTTATACCTAACTGATACCTACCTAACCTAACTTCTTATATCATCTGCGAAAGAGGCATTGTGAGAAAGCGACATTTTGACAAGGAGTCATTCTGCGAAAGCGACATTATGAGAAAGAGATATTTTAACTACAAGTAGACATTTTGCGAAAGCGACATTTTGCGGCTGAGCCCAAAAATGGAAGCAGAGACCGTTATTTTATTTTCGAACATTAACGTTCGAAGAAATATATCGTTATTCGCGCTGTAATAAGTAGGTACCAAAACGTCATAATTTCAAATATTTCATTCAAGAAACACTAACAAATTGTAGTAACAATGAACTTAAGAAGATTCTATTAACCTTTTGTGACGTTAAGAAACTACCTCCTTTATGAGGATAGCTTGTATTGCGAATAAAACAGTCTAGCCCCGTTAATATGTGGACGGTAAAACTATTATAAGGTTACGACCCGACTGCTGTAGTGGTGGTTGTAAAACGCAAGAAAGTAATATAAACACAGGGATGAATGTTCAACTGCTGGCTGAAAATTCTAGAAAAACGTGCATTTACAAAAAAGAAAATCAGTCAGATTGTCATGAAACAGTTCGTTTTTTTATATTTTAAATTTCGGTCGGGTTACAAATGAAGCGGAAAATGTCTAAAATTAGTATTTTTTGGAAAAAGAATAACGAAATATATAATAATTCTATACAGCTTTGGTAGTAAAACGATGTGGCAAAGATTTTGGTCATGGACGCTCTTACCATTATAGTCAAATTGTACATCCAAGTTACAGGTTCATCATCATCATCATTTCAGCCGAAAGACATCCACTGCTGGACATAAGCCTCCCCCAAGAATGGGGGGTTATGCCATAATCGCCACGCTTGGCAGGCGGGTTGGCAATCGCAGTACGGTTGTTACAAAAGCACAGAGAACGCTGCTTCCCATTCTCTGGCAAGTCCCTTAGTTGCCTCTTACGACATCCACGGGAAGAAATGGGACACCATCCCATTTCTATATTCTATATTCTTTACGTCCGACACCATACAGAACCTTTACGTCCGACACCATACAGAACATAACATGATTTACAGGTTGCTGTGCGACAAAATATCAGTCGGGAGAGGATTTAGGGTAGATATGTACTTCTTCTTTTTTTTTGCATTTACCAGAGGAATGTTGCTAGTAGCAAAATCTTTAAGATTTAATAGCAGATGTACTGCTCAGATGTTTAAACACTGAGGAGAAGCTGCGCCAGGGTAGTCCAGGGACCTTCAATGCAATGTTAATTTTTACTACCGGTATTGGGTACAATACTCTTCAGATTAATCCCACAAGAGACCTTTAGAAATTGTTAATTGACGTACTTAAAAAGCGAGCTCTTAATTCATTTCATTTAACAACTTCTAATTGAATTCAATATTAGGTATTGGTTTTATTTGCCACAAACGCGAAATTATATTATGAGAAAAGAGAATAAATAAAAAGAAAATAAATAAAATACGTTTTTATGCGGTTAAAAACCACTTTGCAACTTAAACTTTATTGGTCAAATATACGTAGCCAGTTTCGTCGTAAAACTCAAAATCGCTTACATCTAGGAGGAGCAGTCTCATGGGTAGGGCACGGTGGCGACGTGATAGTTTAATTTACAATAGTTTTATTATGCCATCCACCGATGTTTAGTAATGGAAGGTATCAGAACAATGCGCAATGTTGCGCTCAATGCACAAAACGTTAACACATTATATTTAGGCGTTTACACATTGATAGCCTGAATAGCGATACTGAACTTATAGAGATAACAGCTTTATACTAAAATGATAGTAGAATAATTAGTCCGGTGAGCAGCGTGAGGTCGTTGAGATGTTGTCATCCGAGGAGACAGAAACGCTTTAAGCAGCAGGCTTCTCAGACTTCTCACTAGCGACGACGGTGGCGCCAGTCGCAACGGAGGCACTGTCGTCAGGAGACACGGTGCACGCGAGTGCTGGGAACTTCTGGTACAGAACAGCGCGGTATCTAGGATGGCTGATACCATATACAATAGGGTTGTACACGGCATTAGCCTTAGCGAACAGTGAGCCCCAGATAGTAGCCAGAGGACTAATCGGCGCGCTCTCGAAAATCCCCGTATAATTGATCACAAGGTATGGGGTCCAGGCCATGAACCACAGGGAGATGGTCATCAGAGCTACCTTAGCCAACTTGCACTCGGCGCTAGTGTTAGCCGCTTCGGACGACCTCAGTGACGCCACGTTCATTTTCTTAGCTTGATCCCTCATAGCTTTTTCGTGAGCGGTAACAGCCTGGACGATGAAGTAGTACGAGTAGATGATCAGCAGAAGTGGTAAGAAGTACACGAAAACTGAGTAAACCACGATATAGCTTCGGCTAAACCAATTCTTAGACAAGTAGTCAGTTCCGCAGGCAGTCATGTTTCCCTCAGGCACGTACCGGTTCCATCCGAAGAAAGGCGCAAGGGTCCATGCCAGTGCGAATAGCCAGATTCCAAGTATGCGCTGAAGAGCTCCAGTCTTGGTCATTGGCTTAGCAGCGATACCCTTCACGATGACGTTGTAGCGGTCGAAAGCGATCATGGTCATGGTCCAGATAGATGCGCATCCAAATAGTGAGCCAGCGCACCCGTATAGTTCACAGGCAAATGGACCAAATACCCACGTTTCGTAGTAGCAATTAATAACCATAGCCGGAGACATAGAGCACATCATCAGGAAGTCGGAGAAAGCAAGGTTCACTACCAGCAGGTTAGATGGTGTCTTCAGGCTCTTTGTGGTTGAAAATATGTACATGACCATCCCGTTGCCAGCAATTGATATGAATCCGAGCACGCCGATTGTGAATCCCAAAAGTCCATGCCAGAGAGGGTTCATAGGAGGGAACTGGTACCAGTGAGGGTCGACCATGTGGAGCATGTCGGCCGACACCTTGTCCACGACGGTCTGGTTCACCATCCCATGCACCGCCGCTTGGCCTCCCCAAGCTTGCAGGGCTGCCATTCCAGGTCCGTGATGTGCCATCGCCACTTGACTGTAGTTTTTTTCAATTTGAAATCAGGAGAAATCTCGACCGGAGATGGTTGTTACAAGATACTGGAGAAAATCGTTAGACGAACTACTCCAGTCTGTAAGGTGAGCCCGTAATGTGGGAACCTGCCGAGGCTGTGGAGACTACTCGTCTTTTGCTGTTCCCCGAACGTCTTATATACTCAAACTTATAAGGATTAAACATGACGTCGCCAAGAAAATCGATATTCATAATTAGATATACGAATCTAAGAAGGTAAGCTCAAGACTTAGTAAAATTTGAGTAGCAGGGGTAGACTCGTGTTGTTGTCAAGGTTCCGTAACAAAACATTAGAAACAAAAACCTAATAGTGATGAAGTTAATAGTTGCCACGCATTTATAAACTTTTTATGTTCAACGGGATATGTAGGTACGTCTTTTTCGATGAATTTAGAACTCTGCCACATCGACCACTTTAACAGTGACTCTTGACAGTTGAGGTTTCCGCAACACAAGGTGCAGGAAAACATGTGGAATATCGTTTGGGATGTGGCTGCGGCCACAGGGTATCTAAATATTTAATGGCCCTGCAGCCACAGTTTGTTTAATCGTAATACCGCCATTGGACTAAGTTGTACCTACACTACACCGGCCCACCACCTTTAATAGTTGATTTAGAACAAGAGTTCTGCATGGGTGCTATCCTAGTATAACTGGTTCAATATAGAGAGGCGAAGAGAAGAACATACAGCCTCATGATGTTTATTTTATTTATTACTAGACTCACATTTCGTGTATTTCGGAATTGTTAAGTATTCTTTTACTCTTCTAAATGATCGAATATAGATAGGTATAGGCACCTATCTCAAAATGTATAGGTAAGAGTATCGATTTGATATAGTAGGAACGGAAAACGTTTCTACCCTAAAGAAAATAACATAAGTCTTTTTTTGGGTAGTCGGATTAAAAAGTTGTAAAACATTGTTGTAACAACAGTTCCTACGTTCTTTGAAGCATTTAGGATGACCCTTCTTGACCCTTGCAAGTAGCTGTGCTCTGTTACTTGATCAGCCATATGTTATGTGATACCAAAGCATGCCTTCCTGTTTTGAGTTGTAAATTATTGTTGGCACACAGTTATTTACGTATGTCTTAATTATTGTTATTATCAGTTAAAGACCCAGATCAAACAGCCAGACCTAGAACAACCATCTTTATGTCACAGGTTGATTGGTCTTACAAACTTTTTTCCTGGAAACCGATACAACGATACCTACGGCAGCTAAGCCATTGTGCCAGCCGTGCGTGCCGTTATTACGCTGGCCGTAAAAGAGTCCAATCCACGGTCAACTATACCGCAGACAAAAGTGTTCAATTATAGTATACTTATCATCGCTTAACCATTTCAAAAGCGTTGATACAGGGTCATAGCAAGCACATCAATTTTTTCCTGTCATAAAAAGCGTATGTAAGAGTTTTAGCAGCCGGCTTTCTACAGTTCCTGTCACGCCCTCGGAAAGAAAAGGCATGTTTTTTTTGTATAAAACAATTATTCTGTGATCAGACTTTTTTTGTAACAATATTGGAATTTTTGTACCAAGGATATTTAACACACAAGCAAATAGAGGCTGATGCCCAGCAGTGGAACATGGGTTGTAGTTAATGATGATTATTGCCATTGGAGTCATTGTAAATCGAACCTTTGATTCGTCGATAGGCAACATCAGCTAAATATTTGCTATAATACCTACTCAAAACTAGCCAAGTTCAGTTGTTCACGGTAATGCGCGCCTCGTATCGTGGGATCCCGTATGACTTTGTTACTGGGTTTATACACGAACGCAGTGACGTGATTCGTTGAATGGAACGGTGTTGTCAAAACTGACATTGACGAATGATGCAATACAACTGTCAATTTGACAAGTAACGTGAAGCAGAAATTAAGTCGCCCAGTAGTGCAACGCTTTCACAAAAATATTGTATTAAATTCGCCTTTTAGTCAATGGTGTGTGAATATATATTTGAACACAGTTATCCAAGGACTCTCAACTTACTAAACCAAGAAGACTCACATCAGCTCTGACCTCGAAATAGGTTAGTATTGACGATGTGTTAAACATCAACTTTTCGTAGATTTTTGGTATGAAGTTGATTTATATCCGCGGATTTTTACGTAAAATGCGTTCATCCGCTGCTGTGCCCTTGGCACCTGTTGGCGTACGTGGTATGAAAGTGCTCGATCGAGATAAATTCTTGCGCAACCTAACAGTGCCAGTTCTAAAGGTCAAAGAAGAAAATTTATCTAAAATCACTCAAATATGTAAGTCCTACTTCCTTAAATTAGAAGCTTTCAAGCCTGTAAGGAGTATAGGAGGCGAGGAAAATGAATCATTCAAGAAATGCATTTATTTTAACCCTGAAAAAGTAAGCCAATGGGTAGACCTCAGTGAAAGTGACCGCACAGCTCTGGAACAGTTAGATGTGACAGAAAACAATTTCGACAACATAGAAACCCAGCTTACCTATGACAATTGGCGTTTTGAAGCAATATTCAAGGCAGTACTTCCAGAGAATGAAGAAGGTGTTAGCGGTTTCTCTCAAATTGGTCACATTATACATCTGAACTTAAGAGAGCACCTTTTAGAATACCGAGCCCTGATTGGACAGGTACTAGTCGACAAAATAAAGACATGTCGAACTGTAGTCAATAAGAGCAACAGTATAGATAATACTTACAGAAATTTTAGCATGGATTTGATTGGAGGTGATGACGATTTCTTCGTAACAGTCAGAGAAAACCTCTGTACGTTCCAGTTTGATTTCTCAAAAGTATACTGGAATCCTCGCTTAGGGAAGGAACATGAGAGGATATTAAGCTATCTAAAACCTGGGGATGTTCTATTTGATGTATTCTGCGGAGTTGGACCATTTGCAGTCCCAGCAGCCAAACGGATAACCAAAGTTTTTGCCAATGATTTAAACCCTGATTCTTTCAAATGGTTGAATCATAATGCTAAAATCAATAAAGTAAACATGACATTTTTTAAGTCATTCAATCAAGATGGGAAAGACTTTATATGTGACATATTTAAGGAATACATAATTTCTTTATGTAATGGTGACGAAAAGTTAAATGGAAAAATTCACATTACTATGAATCTGCCTGCAATGGCTGTAGAATTCTTAAAACACTTCAAAAAGTTGATAAAAGATGAGAATCTAAAAGAGAAATTCAATCAAGAAGTAATTGTTTATGTTTACTGTTTTGCTTTAGGAGATGATCACGTTGAAATTGCAAAAAAAATGGTGAATCAAAACATTGGATGTGACATATCTTCGCTTATAACTGATGTGTTTGATGTGCGAAACGTTTCTCCGAATAAAGAAATGATGCGAGTGACTTTCAAATTGACTAATGAGATCTTGTTCAGTGGAAGTGCAGTTTTAAGTGAACCTCCTTTAAAGAAGTTATGTGTTTAATAAAATAAATCAATATTGTTTTGTTATTGATAACACTTTGTTACTTTTGATTAAGGCGTGTCTGAAAAATTATGTATTAAACTATTTTGAAACATTGATAATTGACTTCCTTTTTTTATCTTTATAAGTTTTTCATGAGGAAGTTGAATCAAATTACCAAATCATTAAATTATTTCTTTTAAAAATCACTGATTCATTCTTGTTTGCAAATATAATTTGAAAGTCAATTGATAATTGTTATCAGATAAATCATAATCTCTGAAGCCTCTACATACAGTTGACATCAACTGATAAGGTTCCAGAAGCAATCTGAAAAGATGAGAAAAAGTAATATTGGATGTGAACTGAATAAGTTCAATATGGAATTTAATCAGTAGGAAAGAAAATCTGAAAGAACACTGGGTCTGATACAGAAATAGGTATGGCAAGTGTTCTGTTAAAAGTAACAAACGAAAAAAATAATAATTACAGCTCAACCCGAAAATGTACGCGCTTCGATTTTTTTCTTCGTGTTCCTGAATGATTCCTGCCACAGTGTAACCCGGAGGTTGACGACGAAGGTAGCGCTGCGGGACTGTTCGAAAGAGATACCGTGGCTCTGGAACACGAAGGGCTAAGAAGGAACATGGATAGGTTTTAGCTAGTACAAGTCTGACACTCCCTTCCGCTCCGCCCAGAGCAGGTCATATGATGTCCCAATAAAAAAATAAGGGCGATGCACGACAAAGTGTTACTTTTCTTGGCAAATAATTACGTCTATCGTCTTGCTTATCAAATGTAAGTTAGGATGAATCTATGGTCAGTCTAAAAGGTGCTGAGATAATCCGCCAAATACAAAACTCCACTTTACGCCGCCAAGTCGTACATGTCATATTATTACCTGATGCCAGCAAAAGTGAAACATGACGCGGTATTTCTGTTCAATGGTAGCTATAAGTATTTTCGATGATTTGCACATTTTTACCCACGTGCGCCCAATGCAGAATCGTGTCAACGTTAAAGTATGTACCTATTCATCTATTAGTTAATTGCTTATACGTATACACAAACAAATTGAGGTTGAATGCTAACGAAAAAAAATGTAAGCGTGGCAAATATTTGTATATTTTAGCAATTATTTAACTGTAGGCAGGTGTAGTTAGAACTTCCACAGAACCGAGGATGGTTATAGATGCAGTAGACATTGATATAACTTACATCACGGGTTCGATGCCCGCTTCAGAAAAATATTGCTTGATGTGTTCCTAGGTAATATTGTACTGTATATTTCCTTATTATATATTTTATATTTTCCTTATTTACCTTTCTGGTAAAGAAGGAAGGTTTCTAACCGACTAAAACCCACTGTCAGTAGTGATCACGATATCTCAGTAAAACCAACTACAGGCCCCCAGGCCAGACGTATAAAATATTAATTAACGTACCTACGTAGTATATTTTAGTAATAACCGCACCTACTAATCAGGATGGCAATGAGAACACAATGTTACAAGACAATTTAGATAAAAAATTTAGGTACCTAAATAAATATTAACAGATCTTCACATAACTTGCCTTCTTGATAATGATGAATAATGAGAGCTGCAATAGGTAGATCTTTAATTCTAACTTCTAATAAAGTGGACCCACACTATTACATTTTTGGAGCAAACTGCAAGTGTTATTGGGCCACAACTGATCACAAAAAGTTAAAAGTAAGTTCGGTGTGGATGCACCTTAAAAATCCCCTTTTTTTTTGAGTGGGAAAATGCTCATGGATGCCCTCCGTCTGGGGCGAACGGAAGGTTATGTCGGTATCTAACCGACTAAAAACCCACTGTTCCTACTACTATCATGTGCCGGGGCCCCGGGAGATACGAGTACATCCACGCGCACCCCCGGCTGGTATCAGCTCGCCGTGCCCGGCGGGACCCATCTACCTTAAGAATCACCTATCACATAACCTAAAGACTTAACAAAACCGTAATTTGGTAAAACAAGTTTCCAATATTGGCCATTTCCGTTATCAGCTGTTCAAACATAAATTCCTATACAGTGTTGCTGAATAAATTACCTTCAAACCAGCCATACACGAACCGCCCGGTGGCCAAATAGTCTATAATTAATTCATCAATTTAATCTTGAAATGCTGTAACTGAGTAGCTGAATAACGCGGTATTGCTCGTGTTTTATTATTAATATGATTTTCTTCTTTTCATAGTATAAAAAAGATGCTGGTCAAATAAATAACTACCTCCTTTTTTAGAAGTCTGTTAAAATCAAAGTCGCTTCCCGCCGTTTGTACGTTTAGATCTTTTAAACTACGCAACGGAGGTTGATGCAGTTTTCGTCAATAGACATATAATTATTCAAGAGGCAGGTTAATTTGTATAATTTATCCCTGAAAACACATAATTTATCCCTGATCCTTCTTATGACGGTAATACGATCCCGTAGGACAATTACCGAGCTCCATGCGGCCAAATCCGTACACAATTCATACATCTTCTCGTACCTATGCAAAATATACGCGCCTTGGACGTGGAACTTCGGGAGGTAGACACCAGCCTTATACAGGGTGTAACGGAAACGGTATATACATACTTAAGGGTGTGCTACGGACCATCAAACTGAACATGTTTCTCCATCGGACAAACATTGTAACAGCGAAAAAATTATTTGCTGCCTCATACAAAATTTCAATACCTATTCAATCTAAATGTATGGGGCAGCTGATATTTTTTTCGCTATTACGATGTTTCTGCGATGGAGAAACATGTTCAGTTTGATGGTCTGTAGCACACCCTTAAGTATGTACCTATATACCGTTTCCGTTACACCCTGTATAAAAAATACTAAATAATCTTCATCATTCTCCTTATGCCAATTAATTTCGAGTCTGCGGAACTTCTTCTTCCATATACTTCTGTGTCTACTCGTGATCTCAGCTGTCACCTCTTTTCTATCCATAATTATCATCCTTCACACAGTTCATCCATCGTTTCTTTGGTATTTCTTTACTTATGGGTCTAATGATACCTGGCAGCAGGCTAGACAATAATAGTTGCCTCTCGGTTTAATGTTGGTGATGATATTGGACACAATCACGCAAAACAATAATATTATTCAAGTTATTGACGCTGTTAAAGACAAATTGGAATACATGGTGGTCTTACGTAAACAACTACGGGATGTGTGCAAACATTTACAGTAAAGTTAATAAGGAAAGCCTCGTGTCTAGCAAAATCAGACCTTCTAAACAGTCTATATCTTATCATCTTTCTGAACCAGCATCTTTCAATACTTTGTCACTGCTCAGACTATGTAACGGTTGAAGAGGTCAGTAGGTAATCAGTTCGTACAAGAAACTCATTTAAGTATGTTTTAACTTATAGTGAACCCTACGTATTGCTTGTCAGTGAAGAAAGATTTAGATCTACCTTGTGAAGTACTCTTGCTGCATAAATAAACATCAAGAGAAATTTTTACTTAATTGGTCACATTAGACTACTGGCTGTCATACAAAGCCCATTCCATCTTTTTAAGTCAATCCAAATATATTACCATGAAGTTAAAGATAAACATATTACGCCCTAGGCAAAAGGTGGGGAAGTCTTGGTTTGTCTGTAAATACATACGATACGATGTCACACAATCTGATTGTGACATCGTATTCGTAGCACCCAAGAATGGACCGATTTCAATGCAGTTTTATTTCACTACAAGGCTAGTTCTATTTCCCACGTTGCTTGACAGAGGTAAAATATGACGTTTCAAAACGTCAGTTGCGGTCAAAGAGTTAGCAAAACAAATGAAAAAAAACTCGTTGTTTTAAAATACTAACAAATTCTCATCTCATTATAATTACATCTTAATCATTATCACAATAAACGTCCTTGGTCGTAACATTCGTAACAAACAGACAATGTAAAAACATTAAATATGAAGCATAAGGTGGTCTAATCAACATCAAGCTATGCTGCGCTATATGCTAAGCTGGCTCGACCGTTCCCGCTCGTTAACACTATAGTGTTGAAGAACGCGACAATTTTTTCCCAATCGTTTAACCCTCGTTCCGCGTCTAGTTTAGGGAGTCAGGGTAAAGAAAAAAAAAAGATTTAACGGTCATTGTAAGTGTTGTCACGATTAGTTAATCACGATTTTTGAAGCACCAAATTAATAACGATATCGTTAACGTTCAATTTTTAGAGTTCCGTAGTCAACAAGGAACCCTTATAGTTTCGCCATGTCCGTCTGTCTGTCCGCGGTTTAGCTCAAAAACTATTGGTATTAGAAAGTTGTAATTTGGCATGAGTATACACGTTAATGACGCAAAAAAGTGAGAAAATAAAATTTTGAAAAAAAAATGTTTAGGATACCTCCCCTACATGTAAAGTGGGGATGATAGTTTTTTTTCGTCCTTCCTATAGTGTGGAATATCGTTGGATAGGTCTCAATATTAGGGGTTATGGAAGACCGGTTTTTGATTAAGTAAACCGTTCGTGACTTATCAAGTTTTAAAGTACCAACTTTCGTTAGAGTCAAGTGTCCCCACCCCCCTCCCCCCCTCTACCAACTAAACGGTTGTAATTAGATTTTCAAATGACACGACCTAGTAGTACCTATACTTTATTACGAAGTTTAAAGGAAAACTATCACACTTAAGTAGGCTTTACAAGTTTACGAGTAATAGTCGACCAATTGTATTTGACTCAAAAAATTCAAATAACTCCATAGAAATGTCGATAGATGGCGCTAAGCGTCAGTTGTATCAAGCTATCGATTCATTCCTAAACAAGCTTTATAAAAAAAAACAGTTGCTGCCAAATAAAATTATAGTTAGTTTTGTCTAAGTATTTAAATTAGTTGAGGGTTGTGTCAAACCAGATCTGATTTAAGTTATTCATTTTCAGTTTTGTTTAACAATTAGTGCTTTTTTTCTAACTAGATGGCGTTGTCGTCGAATTAGATCTCACAATTAATATGTTTTTTTTTATTTATTATTTTGCTATATAGTATCAAACACAAACATCCCCCAGGTATAGTTAACTACTTCCTCAACTTTTTTATTTTTTTGTGACGATTGAGTAGTGTAGAATTTCTCAAAAACAAAAATACTTTTCTTGCATAATTGTCGGATCAGGTGAGGATTTGTATAGGAAATCAAATTAGTTATGTAATCATGTTTGGCTTTTAGTTAGAGCATGGTACGAAACTATCAGTCAGCGAATACGAGCAGCACTTGGCTGTTATAAAAACTACGGAACCCTACATTGCGCGTGGCCCGACACGCACTTGACCACTTTTTACATTTTAATTTATGCCTCGTTCTTCAACACTGTTAACGATTGGGACAACGTTAACTTGTTAACGACGGGGGAATTAACGAGCGGGAACTACCCTGCTGGCTCTACCTAATTCGCATCTCATCTAAAGATACATAATTATATCAAAACGTGTTGCTTTGCATTAGCATGGCCATAGTGTTTTTATCAATAAAACACCATTGACCATGGGATTTCACGGGATACGTGCTGTCGAATCACACCGCTCACACTCATATCATCTTGTCAACGCTTCCTGACTTGCATAATCTTAAAGTTGTTACAAAGAAAAATAGTAAGCATAGGCAGTCGTAGCTCCGCGCAGCATATCGTGTCGATGGTTAGTCACCCTAACATCGCATTTAATTGCCAATAAGTAATGAGTATGTTCCACGTTTTCAGTTCAGAACGGGACATGCTGCCGAACAGTGCGGTAACAGACATGGATCTACCTGACGTCACTGATATCTTGCTGGACACCGAACAGGTAAGATGTTTGTTATTTCAAAATTATTACATTGTGGAAATACCTATATTTATGGGTTGCATTAGATATAATTATTGTAAATGTTAATTATAAATATTCGATTTGGTATAAACTTCTCTAAAATATGTATAGGAATACCACAACATCATGTTTTAAAACGACCATTTCGGTTAACAACACTCGGTGTATTACATCGGTAAACACAATGATGTTCGGCAAATAACATGCCTGCATAAATAGTAGATTATGCACCAAGGGGTTAAAGTAGTGTCTTATGTAGCGGGTGCCGTATTGAATCCCGAGCAAAACGAAGGATTCTAGCGTTCAGTAAGAATCCTGACTGCAGCGTGGGAATCAAGGTCGCCCAAGACGAAGGCACCTTTATATCCGAGGTGGTACTCTACTTTTCAGACCATCTACGAGACAATAAAAGCAGTAGTACTAGAATCAAAGTATTTATTAAAATAACAATTACAGTCTGTTAGTAGACCTATTCAAAACAATTTAAGTAATTTGTTTAATATCAATGAACAAAGCAAAGCAATTTTCAGTTTTCGCGCCTCTTTTTAATTTGTGTTAACAACAACAACAAACAACAATGGTGGTTCGACAATGTCAAATTATATGTCATGCAAACCTAACCTAAAGTAGGTTATTTACACCACCTGCTCGACAATGTCATTTGACAATGTCACACCACCAATTTTCACACCACCTGCTCGACAATGTCAAATTATATGTCATGCAAACCTTACTTACAGTAAGTCATTTACACCACCTGCTCGACAATGTCAATGTCATTTGACAATGTCGAGCAGGTGTTGTGAAAATTTATTTTCACACCACCCGCTCTACAATGTCAAATTATATGTCATGCAAACCTAACCTAAAGTAAATCATTTACGACCTGAGGTCTAGCAGGGCATTAATATTGTACTGAATTTCATTATAACCCGCTGGTCAGTAATGTGATTTGAATTTGGAACATAAATCGCATACGAATATTTACGATAGGTACCTAGTAGGTACATACTAATTCCATGCATTCACCATTATGATCTGCACTAAAAAATAAATGGTTCGAAAATCGAACTGGCCACCACGAGATAGAATATAATTAAAAGAAAAATAGAACACAAATTAAAAAGAGGCGCGAATACTGAAAATTGCTTTGTTCATTGTTAATTACAACAAATTACTTAAAATATTGCACATTCTCACAAAAATGTCGAGTGACGATAGTGATTTGACTCCGGAGTACATTAAATCCGAAGTGGGAGCAGATTTTTGGTAATGCCATTGGCATTACCAACAAAAGAAAAAAAAAGAAAAGACAAAAGAAGGAAGAAAAGTCCAAGGAACCGTACATGAAAGCCTACGACGATTTTTACAAGTGGAAAACTACAAAGGGCGTCAAATCTGTATCTGAATCAGTGCTTTTAAATAGGTCTACTAACAGACAGTAATTGTTATTTTAATTAACACTTTGATTCTAGTACTACTGCTTTTATTGTCTCGTAGATGTTGTGAAAAGTAGAGTACCACCTCGGGGATAAAGGTGCCTTCGTCTTGGGCGACCTTGATTCCCACGCTGCACTCAGGATTCTTGTCTTAACTCCCTCGCTTTGCTCGGGATTCAATACGGCGCCCGCTACATAAGACACTACTTTATCCCCTTGGTGCATAATCTACTACAATACCGTTTTTTCAAAAGGTTAAGGCAGGTGTAAATGATCGTCGCGACAGCACTAGCGCATGGGCGTGTATGTGGCTTCATAGTTTTTTTTTTTTTTTTATAGCTGGTCAACTGTCCCGTTGCTGGGCAAAGGCCTCCCCTTTCGCCTTCCAAGGCTCTCTATCTTGAGCGATCTTTGTAAACATTTTTGCTCCAAACCAGCGCTGGCAGAGTGCACTGGATCAAATAAAGCGCCGGTAATTTTGCCTGCCAGTGAGCTTCTCCCGGATGCGGTCGACATTCCTGTCCCAATTTAAACTTATCCCTCGACAAATAAGGTCTGTAAAGTGGAATGGACCATGACCTTCCACAACTAGGTACCTGACTAAATTGAAAACGATATGTTTGCATCGTAACAATTACTTCATTGTATTATAGCTTAATATCAGGTCCTGGACTCGTGGCTTACGTGGCTAAATAAAAACAGTCGCAAGGGTGGGTCTTCAAGGTTAGCCTACGGATTGGGTGACCATCCGTTTCATAACAACTTGGTATATAACGGACGGTCAACGATCGTCTAGCAGTTTGTCCGGCCTGTCATTCATGATACGGGTAATCAGAAACTCGAAAGTCTGAAACCAGTCTTATCACGGATAAGCCGGTGATCCCAAAATAGTTCGGAAAGCGGTACGCAGACTGATGATGCCAAGTCCTGGGTTCCATAACGTATCTTCGGCATTATTTACCAATGATTCGTCATGCCTTCTCGGAAATAGATGTGCGGACTTAAAGATTAGCTCATTAGACTTCCCTGTAATTGTACTGATAGCGTTTCTAACAAGAAATACCTCTTCATTTCAGGTACTTAGACAATGCTTCACAACATACGAAATAGACGAGGTGTTCCTCTCATTCAACGGCGGAAAAGACTGCACAGTGCTTTTAGACATAACTTTAAACGTCCTACGTGAAATGTACCAACGTGACGATATAGCCAGTGAACTTAAAGTTGTGTATATCCGTACTAATGGACCGTTCAGGGAAATAGAGGCCTTCGTAGAACAGGTTAAGGAACATTACGGTGTGACGCTGATGGTGACGGAAGGTGAACTGAAGAGTACGCTGCAAAGGCTGCTGGATCAAGACGATAGACTGAAAGCCGGCCTTATGGGCACGCGGCGAACGGATCCTTACAGCGAGAATATGCAGTTTATGCAGGTAATTTCCTTTATTAAACTGCTCATTATAATATACCTTGACTGCCTCGTCTAGTGGTTAGTAGCGCAACTGCTGAATCAATGGTCCTGGGTTCAATTCTTAGCTGGGACAATGTGCTACTGAGTTTTTCTATCAAGGACTTCTCAGTAGGAGCCCCCAGTCTGGATTTGTTCCAAGTTGACGACAAAAGGCTACCACCTATCACATCGGACTGAAACATAACTAAGGAAGGTAGAGCAGGAACACCTGTTTTATCCTTAAGAGAATACAGTGTATGTTATGCGAGTATAATTATTTGTACCGGGGATATCCACTATCCAGTGCATTTCTTAGAACTTTTCATAACAATCGATATCCGATAAAAAGCTGTGTATAAACATCCAGATTATTAGTAACTGAACGATAAACTGAGTAGATTGATAAATACTCAATTACTCATATTGCATTTTGTGATACCTTTATTTAATATATTTATGATAGGGCATTGCATCCCGGTTTTGGCCCCATAGTAAAACCCGGTTTATTCCCGGGTCCCAAACTGGGTTGCTTGGTAACTTTTTATCTTGTTCGACGTTTTGTAGTAAGCAACGACTTATTTTCGGGCCTACGATGTCCTCCTCCCTTACTTTAAATACTTAAGTAAAACCAAATAATTTTAAAAGAGTAACCATGGAGTTTCTTGCCCGTTCTTCTCCATACGAAACGACCAACCCGATCCGAGCACCTTTTTGTATATGTGAAATAAAAATATTTTGATCTTATTAGTTTTCGCATGCCCTAGCCCTTTTCCACTGCGCCACTTTCCCGTGACACTAGTTTTAAATACTCTAGTTTACTTTTTATTATGTCCAATTTATTTCATTTTTTATTCTAACAGAAAACAGACCCCAGCTGGCCACAGATAGTGCGGGTATCTCCCCTCCTCAACTGGAACTACCATCAGATATGGAGTTATACCCTACAGAGAAGAGTTCCTTATTGCAGCTTATATGATAAGGGGTAAGTCAGAATCTCTTAAAACCACGCAGAATTAACTTTTTACTGTTTAGTACTTAGTATGAGCCTTCCAATGGCAACTAAAATAAAGACGGCTTGGTAACTACCGCCAATTCGTAGTTAGGTGACAGAAATATACTGCTAATCATCCTCATGACATTATCCTGTAGGCATCTTGTACGAACAGCGACCAATCAAGCTATACAAAATCAGTTTATACGCATCTCTCATTGTCCTGGAAATCTATACAAAGCGAGTCCATATGTATAGCTTGAAATTTCCCCGTGTGTACGACACCTAGCGAAAGAGTCTTTGTTGATAACAACACAACGCTCTCCGAAATGTTCTATGAAATGATAAAACAACATCTAAAGTTATCTCATTTCATAACACGACTTTTGATGACGCATTTTGAATTTTGAATATGGTTCGTTCCTTTTACCACTTACAAACAACTTCTTCAATAGCTCTTTTCCAAACCTTTACTGTGACGTTAAAAGCTTTCTAATTCCACTTCAATTCCCAGGTACACATCAATAGGCAGTGTACACAACACATGGCCGAACCCAGCACTAGCAACCAAAAACAATGTCGGCTGCATTTCGTACTTACCCGCATGGCGGCTATCCGATGCTTCCCTAGAAAGGGCGGGTCGGGGCAGCGCGCCTAAAATCCCCGTCAATGGACATGCCACTTACAGTACGACCAATGGCCACAGCATTGAAAACAATCATATAAGCAACAGCGATCATATACATTCGTCTTGTGTATAATTGCTGGAATGGGAGAATGGTAAACTTCTACTGATTGTTCGTAGGTATTACTTACAGTAACTAGAACAGACGTACTTAAAAAAATACATGACAATCAGTAGCTGATTACTTTGCTCAATATTAACGCGTCTTTAGTCCGAATTATATCTGTAGTAATATTTAATCATTATTATTTTATTTTATTGGGTCATAAAAACCCGATAACTAGACAATTACATAATTACTTTATTAATATTGAACTTGTTAACTTTTGATAAAATATAAAATACACATGTAAAATAAAATACGTATAGTAATGAGATAAAAATTTATAAACATTATTTGTATGTTCCAATATATTTTTGCAACGTTGTATTGTTCCAGTAATCTCTATGAAAATGAAAAAAGGTATGACGTTTTTTCTTTCATTTACGTTAACTGTGTTGTCTGAACTTTGTGTTGTGTAAAAAAGAAACCAAAAGTGGTACAAAACTTAGTTCTACAAGGTGTTGTTTTGCAACCTAGTCAAAATTTAGGAGGTTGTCACAAAAGCCATAAATAATCAAATTAAATTACGGTACCTCGTTAATTATTTAAAAACGCTGCTTTTATTGTTGTTTAAATTTCTCAATATTTCAGAATAACCCCACAAGAAATTATCGAATAAACGTTTGAGATTGTTTGTATGTGTGAAAGCGTGGTTATAGGGCGAGGATCAGACAGGCCGCGTTTACAACACCCATTCCATGAAAAAGAAAAAAAAATGACGTACCCATTTTATTGTTGATTCGGGTCCAGTATCATTACCTTAGTTACCTCCTTGAATTTGACGTGGATGCAAAACAACAGCCTGTATATACTTGTCATGAGTTAGGAAACATTCATAAAACATAAATAAACAGTAGTTTCATAATTATACAATATCATTTACAATAATTCGTTTCTAAATTCCAATTAAACAATTAAAATTGTTGATAATTGTGTCGCATTACAAGCTCACTCAAAACTTACGGTACCTAATGTGAACTTGAAAAAATACTTAATTTATATTTTCAAAATAAATTTGTTCATGTACTTAATTATAAAGTTGTAATTTACCGCTTCATGTCTTTTGTATAAATATCACTTGTCGTTTATTCATAAAGGTAATTTATAATTAGTTACTTATGTATATAGAATTTAGATAACTGTGATGTTAGTATAATTACGCTTGTTCCATGTAAATGCAAAAAATAGTAATAATGTACTTACATAAGCATCCTAATTTATTACATGCTGAGCAGTACACTGAATTAACTAATACTTTTTACCATACAGTAACCAAAATAGATGTACTTAAAAAACTTACCCGTTAATAAACTTAAATGATTTCTTTCCATTGGGATAATTTTTAAAAATCTGATGGCGTCTCACTGCTTAATGTTAATATTTTTAAGTATTTATTAAATTGTATCGTCTTATTTATTTTTCGATATATTTGTTTGACATGAAAACTCATTCGCAGCTGAAAAAAAGTCTTATCGTAAAATTCTTATAAATCACAGACAAATCATTAAAGTGCACTTTTATGCCACAAGAGACTTTTGATAGCTTTTTATTAGCTTTAATATTTTTGCGATAAGTTCTTAGATACTATTTAGAAGCATGTATTGTATGTTTTGTCTATTTATTTTCGTATTAATTTGTAAAACTGATTCTCGTTAGTTAATTTTTCTTTGCGTTATTTTGGCACGGTTGTGTTAGCACATTATACTTTGTTTGAATAATAAAAACACCTTATTTAGAAATATTTTTTATTTAATTATCATCATTTAATAGCAGAACCATATTTTTATTTAAAAGTACTTTAACCTATATTTACAATTATTGTCTTAGTTTTCTAGGTTAATAATTACGTGTTGCTGCCACTGTTGTTGGGTTTCACGTGTTTCCTAATAAACTCCTGGAACATCGCCACATCTGCTGGTTTGTCGTCTGAAAAGAGAAATTTAATATTTTATTCCTACAAAACTGAGTCACAAACTATCATGCAAAATGCCTTTAGTTATTGGATAGAACAGGTTTCGTGAGAAGGTCCTTACTCTGAACCACTTAACCATTATAACCATTGAAAACTAAAACTTACACCCATTCCTATTTGTTTTTGTAAGCATCATCGACCTTGCTGCCTCTACACTTAACTTACTTTTATTTTAGAGCAGGTCGACGCAAAACGATGACTATCCGGCTCGAAGGACCAATCTATAAATCGAGGTAGAAATGAATGAAGAATACTAAAATACTGCTATGGGATGAAAGCTCAGCTCAACACTGGAAATACCATTCGATTTGTAAAGCTATATACGATGTAATGAGCGATCGAAAAGCGCGCCGTGCCATCGATATCGAACTTTGAGATCGGTTTTCCGCCAATGAGCAAGTCACTTAATTAAATCCATGCAGTTTATATTACGCTTGATTACCATTGCCCGATTATAAAGAGGGCTTTAACGCTATTACTTGCTCTCATAGTATATGCATTTATTCTTATTTTTTAGTTATAAATATTTTCCGGTTTTTAGGGTTCCGTAGCCGAATGGCAAAAAACGGAACCCTTATAGATTCGTCATGTCTGTCTGTCTGTCTGTCTGTCTGTCTGTCTGTCTGTCTGTCTGTCTGTCCGTCTGTATGTCACAGCCACTTTTTTCCGAAACTATAAGAACTATACTGTTGAAACTTGGTAAGTAGATGTATTCTGTGAACCGCATTAAGATTTTCACACAAAAATAGAAAAAAAACCATAAATTTTTGGGTTCCCCATACATAGAACTGAAAACCAAAATTTTTTTTTTCATCTTACCCATACGTGTGGGGTATCTATGGATAGGTCTTCAAAAATGATATTTAGGTTTCTAATATCATTTTTTTCTAAACTGAATAGTTTGCGCAAGAGCCACTTCCAAAGTGGTAAAATGTGTGTCCCCCCCCCTCTAATTTCTAAAGTAAGAGGAGCAAAATTCTGAAAATATTCAGAATTGTAGAACGTAAAAAAAACTATCAACGAAAATTGGTTTCAATAAGATATGATGTTTAGTTTTTGAGATATGGGACTTTTTCATTAAACTGCAGCAGTAACTTTGTTTTTGATTAACATACTATGAAAAACCAATTTAGTTTTGCGGTTGACTTGAAGTTTATTAACTAATACTACTAACTAATGAATGACAGTTCAAAATATTGTTTGGGGCTATGGAACCCTGTGTGTGAGTAAGACTCGCACTTGGCCGGTTTTTTTTTTTGTTATTGCTCCTACTGTGCATCACTCTAAGGTAGACTGGTAGAAAAAGCCTGGCATTAAGTCCGCCTTTGTACAGTTTTTACTAGTGCATAAAGTTTTAATAAATAAAAATTTGGACAGCTTGGCAAACACCCTTGAGGCGAGGTGGTAGACACCCTAGTCATGTAAATACATATACTGCTTTAACATACCCATTTCTGGCTGATTCTCCGTGCCTTCCTCGTCGCTTGAGCTCTCGTTGGCAGGGTGTTTGAGGTACATGTCGCTGAACTCGCGACCTGTTGACACCTCTTCAATAAGCTTCTTTATGTCAATCACTGCGTCGTCGGGACCTGAGAACATAGACAATTGCATAAGAATTGATTATCCTGAAAATAAAACACGGAAACGATTGGAATAATACGACGAGATGGCGGGAGTGACTATCTGATACCCATCTGATACTACCAACTTGAATGTAGCGTAACGCTCGTCAGCACAAATTTTGTGGATGTATGTACCTAGTTGGTTCCAGCTTGAAAGGCAGGTTTGGAAGATTAAATGAATTGAATTGCACCCGTGCCAAGCTGGGAAAAAAATCATATAATCATAGAGGTACCTTTATTTTTTAATTCCTCTGCTGTTTGTTTCTCTCCTTCTAATTTTTCTGCGCGCATCTTCAGCCAGTCCGCTTTGTATTCTCTTAAAGAAAGGAGGGAGATCCATTACATTATTCTTTTCAAATGAAATCAAATATTTTTGGGAAATACTATTCTATGAACATACTTTTCGTATTCTTCCGCAGCATCATCAACCAGCTTGAAAAAATCATCTAAACCCTGAAAAAAGTAACAGAAAATAAATTCAAACTTCATAATTCCATCAGTAAGTACCTAAAGGCAAGAAAAACCATAGACTATTTACTATAATTGAATTTTTCTAGATTCAGGTTATTTCTAGTTTATATTCAAATCAAAAGCCATGTATTTAATTTAAGTTGAAAATCAGCATTTGTTGGATCTCAAAATGACCTATGACAATCCCCCAAAACGCCCGCATTTCATTCGCTCGCCTTTGCCTTGCCGGTGAAACAACCATCACAGCAGCACTCTACTGATACACGAGTCAATCAAAGTAATCTTCTATCAAGAAAAAAAAACGTAAAAGTCTTTCTACTAACGTCTCCAGTATGTGCACTGACACCGCAGCACCGTAGGTCCGAGTAGAAGGTGTCAAGTGCGAGCGCCATGGACCGCGTGAGGTTGCCAATGTATGTGTTCCCGCCTTCTGTTTCGCCCTCATCTTCGGCATCCAGCGCCTCTTGGAACGCCTCGAAGTCACGCATCCATTCCACTGCGTATGCGTTGTCTACTACGTCTGTCTGAGGAATAGTTTATTGTTTAACCTAGGCTTCGGAAATTACACTCAAAACAAACACTTAAACTGGTGTGATGTTGTTTCATTTTTGAATTTAAGAAATCAAGTCAGTATAAATGTTGGAGATTCTGATACAGATTATTATTTCCAAGGCTGTTCTTAAACATCTTAACTCTGAAGTCAATACTACTTTCAAGCTTTTTCATTATTAGTATACTTACCAACTGCCCAACTCAACCTGGAGATGTCTGCCACATGCAGACGGGGTCGCGGCAGGCCACGAGCGGACCTCGCCTTAGGGCATCATTGTGTCAGGGCAGTTTCCTGCTATTTTGGCCCATTTGAGTTGGGCAGCCACTAAATCCTATGGAAGGATTTCTTACAAGACCCCATGAATAATTTGGTAGATTACTATGATAGATTAATAACTAAACAAGAACAACATAAATAAAAAATATTTGACTAACCTTATTCATAACTACTATAAAAGGCAGCCTTGTTTTGTATAATATCGAGCAAGCATACAGCATATTGGACATGAATGTGACGGGTGACACACTGCGGACCGTGTCCATTACATATACAACTACGGTAGGACATGTTGATGCTAACGCTTCTGTTACTATTGTACCTGAAGCTGACCATGTGAACACTTCTATTTGACCTGGAAATAAATAAAAGATATAAAGTAACTATTTTCAATAGTCATAGTATATAGTCAAAAGCAATAAAATTGTTTTAAAAAGTCGAAAAGAAACCTACAAATTTTTGTTTTTTTTTTACTAATAGTAACCAATCCATGCTGCTCTGCCAACAATAATTTTGCAATTCATAGACCAGACTAAAATATACAAAGAATGAATCAATATAGATAAAGCATTGGAGAGTTTATTCAAATATACTGCATTTAGTTAAGTGTTTACACCTTATGGCATTTCATACAAACAAGAAGTCCTTATTTTCCAGAATGACTAAAACGATTTTAATGAAACTTAATATAACGGTTTTACATAAAAATAAAACCAATATTATGTGCCGAGAGGGAAAGCATACAGCGGTAAGTAAGTATCATTAGACCACCAATCCACAACCATCTCTTAACTTTGACTAGCATTTATAAAACAACACCTGGAGAAAATTAAATAATTTGTACCTGGCGTATCTATAATGCAGTACTTGTGTTTCTTTCCAGCCTTCTCTATCAAATCCACAACTTGTCCGAACTTTGTGGAGAACAAATTGAGAGCTGTCACTATACCACCATTGGGACCCAGCCCGTATTGTTTCATCACTTCTTTGTAGTTGACTGTGTCTCTTATATCTGAAAATTAATTATTATGATGACATGTGATGCAAAGAAATAAAGAAAATGTTAAGTATGAATGTAGTTTTCTTACGAATTGTTCATCAAATTAATAAACAATTTCCTACCCTTGCCAATTTATTGAAGGTTAGTATGACTTCTTGAGTGATTCAAATCTTTAGCGAATCGTAAGCGTGTTGTTCAATGCTTACCAATGTTAGCAGGATACGGAACTTCCCTACATGCTGGATCCAAGTTGATCAGGTAAGGTCTAGAGCCATCCACGACTTTGGTGGAGAGCCGTCGTGTAAACGAAGTCTTACCAGCACCAGCCATGCCTAATTAAATACCAAATATTTAGTAACAAAGCCTGTAAAACTGCAAAACGACAATATCAAACAAATTCTAACCTAGAATGATCAAACATATCGGTTTCCTTGAGTCTTCCTCCGTTGTTTCAGGCTTAGATTCACTTGTAGATGTAGTAGCCATTTCGTTGTTACTAAAATTTCTTATTTTAGATTTACTATATTATTATTTTTCCAAATATTTACGAAAAAACACAATTTTGTTTTCTTGAAGGAACAACCGACTCTTGACAGACAGACGTCAAATTAATTATTAAATGTCAAGCCATAGTTTTTTTTGGGAGTTTAAGGTTTGGCTACTGAGCCTTTTAAGTATTTTCGTACCTGACCACGTTGCATCAAAATTGACCACAATCCTTAATTACATCCACAATGTTCCATCCCCTGACATTCCTTCAGTGGAACGTGAGGAGTATTACTCCCAGAAAGCCTGATCTTTCTTTTCTGATCAACAAATACAAACCATCAATCTGCGGCATTGCCGAGACATGGCTTTTACCTGGAAGCAATTTCAGGTTGCCGTGTTTCGGCGGTGTGCGTAATGACAGATCTGATGGATACGGAGGATGTGCCTTGCTCATCAATAGCAAGGTATCATTCACCCAGATTCCTCTAACCTTTGTTGGCGACGACATGGAGGTTGTTGCTGTGAAGGCTGAGGGTATAAATATTTTTTCTTTTTATATTGCGCACCCACAACCCGAATACCTTGCAGTAATTAGAAATTTATTATGCAGTGTAAGCAGTCCAATACTTGTCATGGGTGATTTTAACTGTCACCATTATCGTTGGGGGTCGGATACTTGCGATAATTTTGGCATAGGCTTGCTTGATGTGTTGGATGATCTCGACCTCTGTCTCATCAACGATGGCAGTGCCACACGCAGGTCTGCACCTGATCAGAACAAAAGTTGTGTTGACTTGACGTTCTGCTCTTCTAATATATCCAGTCTCCTTATTTGGCGTCGCTTAGATATGACCTATGGGAGTGATCACTATCCCATCATAATTGAATTCCCTTCCAAAAATATTCCCATTAAAGATTCCCCCCCACTTTTAAAACATCAATTAAATTCAGCTGATTGGGATTTATACTCTAAGATTCTGGACTTAAGAATATCTTCTCTTCCAGAAGTTAACAGAGATAATGCCCAGGATTGTTTTCTATCCTTCTCCTCCACCATTTCCACCACAGCTGATGATTGCTTCCCCTCCAAAAAACCCCATTCCGGTAGACTTCCTTCCCCGCCATGGTGGGATAGGGAATGCACTGACATGGTCAGGGCCAGAAATGAGGCTGAAGAGACAGCCATCTGCAATATGAACCTGGATAACCTCATTGCCTTCAAGCAGATATTAGCTAAGTCCAGGAAATTCTTAAAAAGAAAGAAACGTGAAGGATGGTCAAAATATTGTGGTTCGCTGAGTCCCTCCACCCCGGTTTCGGTCGTGTGGCGAAAGGTGAAGCGTTTTAGGAGTAGTTTAGCACCTGCCTCCTCTTACAACCTCACGGAAGAACTGGGATACCAGTTTTTCTCAAAAATCGCTCCAGCCTATGTTCCGAGTATAGAGGAAATCAGTGTTGACATCAATGATGCAGACAACACTAACGACCCAATGAACATGCCATTTAGCCTGGAAGAACTAAAAACTGTGTTATCCCATGTCAAGGATTCCGCACCGGGAGTGGATGGATTCCCATACTCCTTTATTTCTAAAGCCCAAAAACCCGCAAATATTACCTGGACCTGGCTAACTTCTGTTTTACTTCTGGCCATATTCCCACAGAGTGGAAGGTTCAAATTGTCATCCCGATTCTAAAACCTGGCAAAGATCCTAATGATCATTGCTCATACAGACCTATTGCTTTATCGTCCATACTAATTAAACTTTTGGAACATTTACTTAAAAACCGGTTAGTGTGGTTGGTGGAAAACAGGAAACTGCTCCCAACGACTCAATTCGGCTTTAGGAAAGGTCTGGGCACAGCTGATAGTGTGGGTATCCTCACGTCAGAGGTCCGGCTGGCCCTCAGCAGGAATGAGTCTGTGGTTGCTGTTTTTCTGGACATATCAGCTGCTTATGACTCGGTACTCCTCCCTAATCTCAGGCAAAAGCTGCACGAGCTGAGAGTCCCGGCTAGGATTTGTCGCATCATTGGTAGCATCTTTACCAATCGCACTATTCAACTGAGAATACCTGGGGCTGACTCTGAACAAAGATCGGTCTGGAGAGGATTACCTCAAGGATCTGTTCTTAGTCCTCCATTGTATAACATTTATACGGCTGACCTGTCCTCTTCCCTTAATTTCGACTGCAAAATCCTTCAGTATGCTGACGATATTGCATTAATGGTCTATTGCAGTTCTATTCAGGATGCCGCTCTGTCGATGAATGTCTCTCTGGCTTCACTGAATCAATGGCTACTTGACAATGGTTTGTCCTTAAGTGCGCCAAAGAGTTCAGCTGTCATTTTCACACGCAAGCGTTCTGTACCCCCAATTGATATACACATTAATGGACAAACCATCCCAGTTGAAGATAAGGCTAGGTTTCTGGGCGTAACTTTGGACTCAAGGTTGTCTGGGGTCGATCACATTAACAGCACGGTTAAAAAATGTGAACGTTCTGTGTCGGTCCTTAAGGCTTTGGCCGGGGTATGGTGGGGAGCTCACCCCTATACCCTTAAGCTGGTCTATAATGCGTTAACTAGAAGCGCTATGGATTACTGCAGCTATCTAATAGAGCCCTGCAACAAAGAAGCGCTTAAAAAATTAGACAGTGTCCAAGCCAAATGTCTAAGAATAATCATTGGGGCCATGAAATCCTCTCCCATAAATGCGCTTCAAGTTGAATGTGCAGAACCACCCCTACACCTTCGGAGACAGTATTTGGCAGATCGCTTCCTTTCTAAAGTTTTTTCCCTCTCATCCCATCCTTTACTCCCAATTTTAGAACAAATCGACCTTTCCTTTAATAATTCTTCCTATTGGAACCATAAAGTAGTTCCCCTATTGATAAATAGGTACAGAGAGCTTAAGCAACTCTCCTCGCCTATTTGCCAATATCCTACTCTCCCGGTCTTCTCTGCTGCATATGAAACGATTTATTTCGAACCAAAAGCCGTTTTGGGACTTGGTATACCAAAGAATTCCCCGAGCGCTAGAGACGATTTTGAATCGGCTGTCAAGCGTTACTGGGAAGGATGGAATTTGTTTTTCACTGATGCTTCAAAATTGTCTGATACAGAATGTACTGGTGTATCAGTTTACTTTCAAAATTCCAAAATTGCTTTACTTTTCCAGTGCCCACCAGAAACATCAGTATTCACAGGAGAGTGTATTGGTATTTTAGAAGCCATACACTATATTAAATCCCATCAAATAACAAGATCAGTAATTTTTTCAGATTCTCGTAGTAGTATACAGGCCTTAAAACAAAATCAACTTTACAGTAAAATCCATAGTCAAATCATTATAGATATTAAGACCTTGTTATTTGATTGCTCCCAAAACACATCACATACATCGAGATAGCCTGGATCCCCGGTCACTCGGGTATTGTTGGCAATGAGTGCGCTGATTCGTTAGCAAAGTATGCCACATCGAATCCGGCTGATCGAAAGCACTACGTAGCTCATAACTACGATTTGCGGAATGGTACCAAACCCAAGTTATTTAACTCGTGGACTGAAACATGGAAGACGACCTCTAAAACCAAGGGCACCTACTATGCCGCTATACAGCCCGAAATTCAACGTAGGCCTTGGTTTTTTAAATGCCATAAATTGTCGAAGAGAACTGTTTCGTCACTCTGTAGACTAAGACTCGGACATTGTTGTAGCCCAGTGTTCCTGCACAAAATCCATGTCCGGGATAGTTCCCTGTGCGAGTGTGGTCTTGAGGAAGGTACCTTAGACCATATTTTCTTTTCCTGCTCCTTAAACAATCAATCCCTTGACCTTTACCGAAAAGTTTCCAAATTAAACATTCCTCTCCCAACCAACTTCCATTCCCTTCTCTCCCACTTCTCTCCTAAACTAATCCACATTCTGGCTACTTTTTTAAAAGAAAATGATTTGAAATTTTAGTTGGTGCGTAAATGATGTAGTTAATCTGTATATAGCCGTTTATGTGTAGTATATATTATCTGTATATAAGCTTGTAAATTTGATTATGTGTTTTTACTAACCCATGTGTTCGTTCTTTTCAGCCTAGACTAACAACTACCACGGAGTACAAAGTTCGACGGCATGTCCCTATGTGGGGCCGTTACGACGTGACACTGGCAGAATAGTCGAACCCGGCTCAGTTGCCATAAAAAAAAAAAAAAAAAAAAAAAGTATTTTCGTAGGCAAGTCATCCGACTTGTGGTTATAAGTTATTCAATTCGGATTCCAGTCCTTTTATAAACACCTCTGCACGCGTAGCATGACCACTGTAGAAACGAGTTTTGTGCTCCAGATCTATGCTGAACAAATGCCTCCTTCAACCTCTTTTCCTCTTCATAACTTCAACTTCATAACAATAAAAAACGATCCGAATTTCAATATTTTTATTATAATTATTTACATTCGATTTGAAATTATCAACATGTATAGTAAATGATAAAGTGTTTAAGTAAACTACAGTCCTTTCAAAGTTATCCTCTGAAATTGGCATTTGAACATAAACCTTACAGTTGGAACAAAAGCATTATTGATTTTTATTAAAAATGTCTTTCTAGGTTTTCATTTCATTTCATATTTTCTCTTTACTTTGTGCACAAGTCTTCGATGCGTATATAAAGATCCAGAATATACGAATGTTGCTCCACAATCTTTGCAAACAAGTGTTCGATTGCCTAAATGACTGTTAATATGTTGCACTAGACATTTTTTTATCTGGAAAATAAAATAAAGTTTCATTTAAATCTCGAAAATATTCGAAATCGCAATGGCTTATTTTGCGTTAAGAATACAATCAAGATCTAAGTGCGCGAGTCCGACTCGCTCTTGGCCGGTTTTTTAACGACCAAAAATATCACTTTTTTGTATGGGATTATTATTTATTTTATTCTGTTTTTAGTATTTGTTGTTATGGCTGGCTAACTATCACGGTTCATGAGATACAGCCTGGTGACAGACGGACGGACGGACGGACAGCGAAGTCTCAGTAATAGGGTCCCGTTTGACCCTTTCGGTACGGAACCCTAAAAATGGTTACAAGATATAAATCTTTTTTTTTTTTGTTTTGCAACTTCATACCAGCCGCCCTTAATTCCCCAACCCTTATTCCTAGATTTGATTTTAGAAATCTCGCACCGAACGTTTGTAAATACAGGCTGATCAGACAATTTTAAACAAAAGGTTTTTTGCAACATTGCGTAAGTTCATTCATTTTTTTTTAAATTATCTATTTGGTTTCGAAACCCGGGTTTTTCGACATTCACAAAAGCAGTTTAGATCAGGGTCAATATTTGAGCCCACCTAGCTTGGCATATCTTTTCTCCTCTTCTCTTTATGTACAAGTCTTCGATGCATATAAAAAGCAGCTGAATATACGAATGTTGCTCCACAATCTTTGCAGACATGGGGTCGATTGCCTAAATGACTGTTTATATGTTCCTGTAGAGATTTTTTTATCTGTAACATTAAAACAAGATCTCTTTAAAATCTCGAAAATATTCCTCGTCATAGTGGACACTACTGTACACAAATACTGTGAGATAGGGGCAAGGTTATTGCCATCAACCAAGCTCAAATCCAGACAGCCGGGGCTGTGAGAAATTCCTGATAAATAGCACAATACCACTTTGCCCAACCCGGGAATCGAAACCAGGCCTCATGCTCAGCGGTAGCGCTTGCGACCACCAGAACAAGCAGGCGTTAAAAAAAAATGTTATTACTTACAGTAAATGATTTTCCACAATATTCACAGATCCTTGGTTTGGGCTGCGGCTTTTGCCCTTTGTGAACGAAGCGAATGTGTCTTTCCAGAATTATTTTATTTTTACTATCCTTAAATGAAAATATTACAAATAAATTGAAGTACTAGACAATCGGTAAGTTTTCGCTATCACTGTTTAAAATATGTTAAATTATATTAATTGATCTAATAGTAATTGTTCTCAGTTAGTTGATTTATTATGACGGAATATATTCGTATATATTGTTGTATATACATAGGATAATTACAGTTATGACCAGAGGTCGATATTAGGTAGAGTTATTTGTGTACTTACACTGATTTCATACAGCGAAAGAATAAAGTGGATATGCCTCAAATCCCGAAATTAATTTTAAAGAGCAGAAAAATCCCGTGATTTATTAAATTATATAAAAACTTCCTTTTACACAATTTAAACCATCCTACATCGGATGTCCAAAGTTGCAAAATTCCAATGCGCACACGCAAGAGAAGAGAAGATCCATATTAATATCAACATTTCAATGCAAGTACAAAAATAACTCTACCTAATTCCGACCTCTGGTTATGACTTTTAACAATGTAGTTAATTTCGCTTGATTCTTCTACATATTTTTAAGCAGAAGGGCAAGAAAACTTTTGTCAAAGATACCTCCAATTTACCTTTAATAAATGAAACATTATGGATTTTCGTCTGAAATAAATAGGCTTAGAGCAATATAGATGTCTCACCTTCTTGCAAATATCACAAGTATATTTAATTCCTCTGATTTCTTCTTGATGATGTTTCAAACCGGTAGCCGAGAAGTATTTGTCGCAATGATCACATTTAATACTGTGGACAGTGACATTCATTAAAAAAAAAATAGGTGGAAACGACAGGGTGGCCAGCGAAATAAAAATTTTCTTACGTTTTTTTTGAAGTGAAAACTTCTTTAGCGGCGTTGAGCACTTTTTCTGTAATGGGTATAAAATCTTAAACTCGCGTCAGGTCACGTGTCCTGATCGAAAATTCGTAAGACGAATTGACATTAGGTTGCGAAGGAATTTGAACTTTATGACATCTGTCATTGAGTTTGGTTTTCCAAAACTGGATAATTATCTTATGCACAAACAAAACCTTCGATTTCTCCAAAGAGGTAAAATTCGTAAAACGTATCGTAATATTTCTGTGTTAAATTTGTTATGTAATGTAAGTTGTCATGTTTGTGTATGATAGCGCAATAAATGAATATTGTATTTTACCACATAAATGATAGAACTAGATAATTAAAGCAATTCGTTCAAAATTATTTCCTAACCATATCCAAAAATGCACAACGTTACTATTCAAGTTTTCACTTCTGCCGGCACTCCCGGAGTGCAACCCGTTTTTTTTGCAGGTCAGTGTCAGTTTGAACGTTGAATAAAGTATGATACGCGGCCGTAACTAATATGGCTTTACTGAGGTATAATCATTAAATTCATCAATACAACCCCTTTAAGTTCATTTAACCCCATAGAATGACTTTGTGATGAAATAGTCATTCATTGGGATTAAATTAACTTAAAGAGGTTGTATTGATAATTTTAATGACTACAGCTATGTAAATACGTACGTTTTACGGCCGCTTCCGCCTTAATAAAAAAAAGCTCATCACAGATATACAATAGCAACAGACAATAAAAATTAAAAGATCAATAAACAAAATGTAATAAAAAGATAGTTTCATGAAATGCATGAAACTATTATTTCCCTAATACGTACTGTAAAGATTATGAATGAAAATTACCGAAATATCCGATCTGTGTTAATGTAATGCCTCTACCATGCAATATAAAGTGCAATGCAATAAAAAATGGTTGCCTAGAGAACGTAGGGCCGTATGGCTCGCACGATGGTACACATGGGTACCACTATTTTAAACTCTGTTTTACTTTTTACGTTCTCATAAATAAATATCATTAATTTAAAAAAAAAACATTAATTTAAAATTCATTGATTCTCAGTAAACGTTTCACCACTTGTGTACTAAGTAGTGGAAGTATTAAATCCTTTTTTCCATTGCGAAAAAGAGGTGCCACACGTCCGTATGACCGGGCAAAAGGATGTGAATCCAGTACATACCGAACTTTTTCAACTGTGTTATGTTTAAGACTAGTTTTGAGATGAGACTGGTAGCTTTTCAGAGTCTTAAAGGTTTTTTCACAATCTACACAGTAAGCGCCTTCCTCGGTCTGGAAATATAAACAAAAAAATATAAAACCTTTCTATTAACATATTGTCGGTTCCGGAATGAAGTCATTGAAGTTTAGAACTTATCAAACCGAACTTAAGAGCGTTTACACCTTACGACATTTCATACAAACTTTCAACACCTAATTTTCCGAAATGACTTAACCGATTTTAATGAAACTTCATACGCAAAAGCAGGATACATAGGTATAAAGAGTTACTAAAAAACATTTTCGAAAAATAGTGTTACAGCCAAATTAGACTGATTATAAATTATTTATAGAAACAGAAATTTCTAATTATATTTTTATTTAAAACACATTTCGAAAATGTTTTAAGTAACTTGTTAGACCTATGTAACATGCTTTTGTGTATTAAGTGTCATTAAAATCGGTTCAGACATTTCGTAAAATAAGGACTTGAAAGTTTGTAAGAAATGCCGTAAGGCGTAAACGCTCTGTTTTACTTTTTTTATGACGAGAGTTACATAACATTGAAGGAATAGAGTTAGACTAGTTCTGTATTCAAATACCTACTGAAAATAGAAACTGAATGAAGACCATAACGTAATAATAACGGAGGTCCGGATTCGAAATGTGGAAATAATACTTGTCAACTTACAGTGTCCTCGTGTGACTTCATGTGCGTTTCTAAATAATTGTTTCTGACCTTTTTCTTGCACGTAGGACATTCTGTCGTTTCTCTTTGATGTATACTAAACAAAAAACAAAAAGAACTGATGATATATAATTTCAAAGATCTACTATCTATCATCATCATCATCATTTCAGCCGAAAGACGTCCACTACTGGACATAGGCCTCCCCGAAGTGTCGCTACATTGACTTAAGGAGGATTTTGCCATAATCGCCACGCTTGGCAGGCGGGTTGGCGATCACAGTACGGTTGTTACAAAAGCACAGAGATCGCTGCTGCCCATTCTCTAGAAAGTCTCTTAGACGCCTCTGACACCCACGGGATGTTATGGGATGATGCTATTCTTTACGTCCGACACCATACAGAGCCTACTATCTATAATAACATAAAAAACCTACTATCTATAATAATAACAAAAAAAAGAAAAATACTTACGCCATGTGCGTAGTCAACTGACTCCGATTAGTAAACGTTTTGTTACATTCCTCACAAGGTTGTCTCTTAGCGTGGAGAGAAACTCTATGTTTACGCTTCTCTCTAAATGTCCTGCAAGTAACAGAATTTGAAAGAAAACCGCTTTGCATTGGTAATGGGGATGGTAACTGTGAAGCTCTGAAACTGAAGGCGCTCCCTCACCGAGCATCTGCCTGTATGTTACAATCAAAGATTCGATTTTGAGCATTACGTTACAAATAGATGCCCCCGGTGAGGGAACATTCGCCTGTAATGTAAAAAAGTTAAATCCGATTGTCTACAGAAATAAGTGATTGTTAGAAATCGTATCAATAAAGCACTGTAACGCTCGGTTCTCCTCACTCACTATGTAATGCTCGAGTCTGAACTGTTACATTACAGGCGAGTGCTCCCAGTGAGAGAGCTCCTTATAGGCGGTATATGCGCGGGACGGGTGACGCGCAGGAGCCGAGCCGTCTCGCTCCCGACCAGCTTCCGAACCGCTTCCGACCCGCTCTGTTTGTGGTAGCGGGCGATGGGCTCGGCACCCGCACGTCACCTAACACGCGCCCGTCCTGCGCCAGCGCAGTGTTTGTGCTGCGCTTAATGTAACAATCCAAGATTAGTTTTTTTAGAACCAAGTGAATCTGAATTGTTCCATTACATGCGACTTTTCACGGTGAGGGAAAGCCGAAAGACTCATAAATTATGGTTATATTATACACTTACTTGAAATATATATTACATTTCTTGCACTCGAACACAGAGACCTCATGATTTCTGCGAATGTGCTCAGATATTTTCAACCGGTCATTACTCTGATACGGGCACTTCAGGCATTGGTACACTCTGAAAATAATGTTTTATGTTTTAAACATCCTATCACGCCTGTCTCAGAGATAGTACTAAAAATTTCCCTGTTTCAAAAATGACAATTGCACTCTGGTCACACTAAGGCGGATTCCGCGCGGGACGCGACTGCGCGCGTCATATGTTTTAATGATTATGAAGTCATGCAACTATTCCCACCACTGTCAACACCCCATACATTGTATTTACCACTATCGTCGCGAGCAAATGTCGTTCTGCATCAAGCGCGGGATTCGCTTCAGTTGGATCAGAGTTTTTACACACCCCGGCCGTGATGTATCTAGTAGGATCGGATATACGGAGCGTGCGAAAGGGATCCAAATGCCCTGTTCACTACCTCTAGCGATTAGTCTTGCGTCAAGAATCACACGCGTGCTTCTCTTGTGTCCTTAGCGTCGCGGTGACACCTAGTATGTTTTTAGCGATTTGTTTTCACCGCAGTTCGCGTATCGCTTCAGCGTATAGGTCGTGGCCACGCCCCGCCCACGCAAGAAACGGAATACACACTTACACAAAATGCAGCTTATAATGATCATCTCGAACACTTTTGTCGTAAAATCTCTGTTCACACACTTCGCAAATATGGCTGCCTCTAGCCTGAAAAATAAATTAATATGTTTTGCTAAAAATAATGATTGCTTTTTTTATTCTATGTGGCCTAAAATTCTAAAGCGCATCACACACAGAAAGCTCGCGCCTCTCGTCCGCCACCAAAAACAGAATGGGTCCCGCGCGTCAGTCGCGCTTCACCTGACCCGCGCCCGACCCTCGCACGCTCTCTGAGGGATGTCCTTCATATCATCATCTGCCTAGCCTTTTCCCAAACTATCTTGGGGTCGGATTCCAATCTAACCGGATGCAGCTGAATACCAGTATTTTACAAGAAGCGACTGCCTATTTGACCTCCACAACTCAGTAACTGGGTAATACGATAACCCTTGGTATAAAGACTGGATGTCAGACTTTTGGTTTCTAACTACTCTTAACGACTGTCAAAGATCTACAAACGTGCTTTCCGAGGCACTGAGGAAACTCGGTATGTATCATATATCACGGACGGTTATCCATCCACGGACCAACCTCGGCAAGCACGGCTCAACCTTAAAGATCGGCCCGTGCGGTTGTTATTATTTTTTACCATAAGCTCCACCATGTAAGTACATACATGAAATACAGATTCCGTACTACCGCGCTCGTCCCGCGCCCGCTCCCTGCGTGTGATGCGCTTGAGTACGCCTCTGTACAGTTGTGTGGTTGATATAATAAAATACGTACCAAAACATGTTTCTTATTATGCTCCTCCATATTTTTTTGACTATTAAACTTTTCAATACAAGTGTCACATTTGTATGCACATCCTTTATACCCCTGCTTTAACCTCTGTGCATCCCTAAATTTATTCAATTCATCTTTGTTTAAAATTAAACATTTCACTTCATCATATTCTTCAACAAAGCCACACATGGGCAAGTCTGTAGGTCCAGTTGGTGGTTTCAGAGTCACTTCTTCATGTTTCGGATCAGTTGGAACAATTCCTTTACCTTTTACTGGATTCGAAACGCTTCTTCCTTTTCGTTTTACTACAGCCGGTACACTTCTTCCTTCTCTTTTTACTAAAATAGGGACGCTGTCTTTACTTTTTACCGAATTTGAAACTCCGTGGGTAACTTTTACTGCTTGCCTGTACACTCTAGGAGTAGAGTTTTCTTTTGACACGTTAATTGTCACTTTTTGAGGTTCTGATGTAACATTAAGCGGAATAATTGCATCTTTTATAGAATTTTGAGAAGTCATATCTGTTTTTTCATATTTCATTTGAACTTTTACCTTTTTTTGTTTTGGAGTCTTTAGCGGATCTAAAAGGTAATTAAGAAATATTAATAATATTGTTGAAATAAAACATGATACATTGATCCTGTTTTAGGACCAGCACGCGTAGCATGACCACTGTAGAAACAAGTTTTGTCGACGGAAGAATCGACATAATGACAGATAGACAATGATAATGTGTCAGTTTGTCGATTCTTCCGTCGACATAGCCCGTTTCTACGGCGGTCACGCTACGCGTGCTGAAAGACTAGATTGCATTATTATACAGGCTAGCAGCTTTTTCGTTTTCTTATTATTTCTAACATTTTAATGAAGTCAGTGTGTAAATGCACCCAGTTTGCAGAGAAAATAATTAGTTTCGCTTCTACTAAATATTTTTAAATACTAACAAATAATTATCTAAAAACATTCCATGTCAAAGAAAATCCTACTGACCATCATTCATGTCGATTTCACTAGCCGTATCAGTGGCCTCATCGCTAGATTCTTCCTGTATTTTTGTTGGTTGTATCAGTTCAACATGGTCACCGCTAAGATATTTCTCTCTGTCCTCGAGCTCAATCTTAATAGTTATTGGTTCTACCTTTAACATTGCAGGTGGATTAGGGCTTGGTTGGTTCTGATTGATTGGTATAATTTCTGGGGGTGGTGGTATTATATTAATTGTTTCTACTCTTGTTATTTTCAAGCTTGATAATCCTTCGACCACCTGGAAGAGAAAGGTCTCAATTTCATGGCACGTCAAATAGTAAAGGAATATTTTTTTCTTCTTTTTTTGCTTGCCCCTGTCTAGTGTCCCACTTCTGGGCAAAGGCCTCCCCTTTCTCCTTCCAAACCTCTCTGTTTTGTGCGAAGGTGGTGTGACGATCTGGTGACCTACCATGACCTCTTAAAGCAGTATTGTTTTAACCTTATTCCAGAGTGGGAAAGAGATAGCGCAAGACGTACTCTGTAGCTCCGTCTCTTTCCCACACTGGAATAAGATTAAAACAATACTGCTTTAAGACGTCATAGTAACGCCGCTGATCTTGTTTACGAAGCGATTATGGCTGGAGGGAGTAACAGTTGGTGAAAAAAAAGGTGAGATGAGTATGTGTGATGTATGTGTAATAGGTTTCAAATGTGAATAAGACTGACCTCGCGCCATGTTGTTACGTCATAGCTGACAAATCGAAAGAAGTTGGGAAGGGTCAGCAAGAAAATATGTGTAAAAATAATAAAATATTTAAAAAGAGTTTAGATTGGCATCAAACTAGGGATGGCCTATTATTTGCTAATCATACTTTTCAAGTGACAGTTGACCAATAGACTTCATTGACGTTACAATATAGTGCGAGGTCAGTCCTGTTCTCATTTAAAATGCATTGTATTAGAGACTAGCTGTCCCGCGCAACTTCGTGTGCGTCACATTTTCCCCGTTTTAGCAACATTTTACATTGCTACTCCGCTCGTATTTGTTGTAGCGTGATGATATATAGCCTATAGCCTTCCTCGATAAATGGCCTATTTAACACTGAAAGAATTTTTCAAATCGGATCAGTAGTTCCTGAGATAAGCGCGTTCAAGCAAACAAACAAACAAACTCTTGAGCTTTATAATATTATTATAGTATACACTATAGATGAAATGAATAACTATCCCTTTAATGAGTGATTAAGCAAGAATATAATTAACAGTTTGTTTAATTTTTTTTCATTTATTTTTGCAGACATTACTTACAGTTTTAACACCTTGTATGTTCATCTTTATTTTGAGATGTGCCTTTCCTAATCTGGCCTGGAATCGTCTAATCCTAACCATCATAAACTCACATTCCCAACATATAAGGTACTGGGCATTGGGCTGAAAAAGATAATAAAATACTAACAGTAATTTTTCATTTAAAAAATAAATAAACAAAATAAGTGTGTGTCACGGGACGCTCAACATAGTGATAACTTGAACTAATCTAGGCCTACTGCCGTATGCGTGAAAGAAAGGGAAGCCAGACAGAGTGGCGCCGTAACGCGTTACGTTACGAAGTGGTTTACTCTCCCATAAGAAGTTATCACTTCAAAAATTATCAGTAGTTTCTTAGTCCTGAAGGGTCAGGTGAGGTGAAGAGTACATACCACACCCACATTTTGCAAGTTATGTTTGTTAGTCCCATGTAGTAGGGCTCGAGCCTACTGCCATCGTCATTATCACCACTATCATCCACAGCCTGAATTAACCCACTGCTGGTTAAAGGCCTCTCTTAGCTTTGCCATCAAAGAATACAGACGAGGCGTTATGGCGTATCCGTATCTAAGTACGTTTTATTCTATAATCATATGATATAATGTTCTGTTTTCGGGTCGGCAAATAGGGTGTAAATGAGCAAAAAAAAATATTTGTTTACCATTTTGGAAAACAAAGTCGAATTCGACTCTAAATACTTTTTACATTGTTTACTTTATGAAAGGTTCGAGAGAACGTTGTATGAGTGGAAACAAATTACCTTAGCATAAGAAAACATTTCTGGACACAGCATAGCCACAAGAAATCTTTCCTCAGGCGTCAATGGTTTTAAATTTCTGTCCAAACTGAAGCAGGTGTAACATCTTAATTTAAGACCCGGGGGCGGGCTCGGATTAGTAGCAACTTCTACGCTCATTTTGACTAATTTATAATTTTATTTCAATACAATATTCTTTGTAACTTGAAAAATGGAATCTCAATCATGCAAGCTATTTTACTGTTAGTCCGCGACCCTGCGTCAACGTCATCCCACAAGAAAACCACAAAGCCAAACCAAAATCCGAAAAAAATCTGATACCTTGACAGATGTCAAATAAATTGACGTGCAGCTGACAGTTACAGTACCATGTAACATAGAAGAATAAGCTCTAGAGTTGGCATAGCTGAGATCCTAACAGGTATGCGCGCGCGTGTAAACGTCCCGTAATTACGTCGACTATGAATCGAACATACAATTAGCCTATAGCTTGCAATAGCATGCATGTCTCTGTCTGTGATTCATAAATTCCCATTTACGTAGTATTCTGTTTGTTTACCTAATTGCCTCACGCAAAAAGTGGCAGATTGTTCGGCGATTTGCTGCTGTCTGCTGCCTCCAAAGCTTATTACTCACCCCATTATAAGTTACATGTCAAACCATCCGATTTAGTCGATTTATCGGATGTGCATAAGACGCAATGAGGAAAACATCGCGAGGAAAGTTTTGAGGTGGAAGCGACAGGGTAGACCGCGAAATTCATATTTCTAGTATGTTGATTAGCGATTAGCGGAACGAGTGGGAAATAAAAAGTTCCAATCGTCACCACTAACAGGAACGAAACTTTTTTTCCCATTCGTACCCAGTGGGGACGACGAGGTGGGGACGACCGGGAATAAACCCTATAAATGTAGAGGAAGACCAAAGCAAGGATGGATGGACTGTGTGAAGGAGGATTTGGCCAAAAAAGAAGTGTCTGACAAGATGACGAGTAATAGAGAAGTATGGAAGAAGAGATACTGCGCCGACCCCAAATAAATTGGGATAAGGGCAAGAGAATGATGATAACATAAGACGTAACATATTTAGTAACAGCGTCCCCTGTTGACGTCATTTGTGGGCCAAGGGCGATCCATGCAGCAATGTGCCTTGTAAAACGGGTTGGCTCATAAAAAAAACGTTCAGACAATTTTTAACTTCCTCCTTTTGGAAGTCGATTAAAAAAACACTCAACTTGTTCCACAACAAAAATAATAAAAAACGTAACGTGTACTTGCATTAGGCACTTTATTTCCTTATCAAGTCGAACTATTCACATTATTTACAATGACTAAAACTAGTTAAATTAGTTTTCTTTTTCAAGATTCAAAAACATTATTGGGTAAAGATGACCAAGTTTAGATATTCTTTTCTGGATAATCAATCTTAGGGTGTCCGTGTACGTTGTAGGTGGCTTACAGGTTGAAGGATCGCGCCAGTGAAGGCCTGTACAAAAAAGGTAATAAATTAAATAAGGTACACGACTCATTGATCGACGGCGTTCTTCGGCAGTTTATCCGTCCAAATAAAGTAAAAAGTGTGGGACGCCCTACGTAATATTTCACATTGGCGTGACGAACGCGCTCCCATACATTCACATGCCTCTTTAAAAAATAATAGATAAATATAAAAAATCAAGATGTAAGTTAAAAAAGAATTGAAACCTTACCAGTTGAATCACAAGTAAATAACGCAGGTGAAGGTACATGGTCTCTTGTGTAATTCCATAAGCAATCGCGTAGAACTTGTACTATCTGCAAAACGAATAACGCTTTAAATTTATTAATAATTTAAAAAATGCTGGTATACTTTCGAAAGCCCCACTGTTAAAAGCGTTTTAGGTTAAGATAGCCAACTCTTTAAATATAAGGACAGCAAATATATGCATGTTTACCTCACTAGCTGTTAGTTCAGGCGCTAACTCGAGCATATGACTTAGTGGATGTGGCAGCAGCTGTCCCAACGTCATCGTAGCCAACAGTTCCTGTAATGCAGCGCGTTCTTTTGCCATTTCTGTTGACTGAGTGTGACGATCTACAGTAAGAAATATTTTTAGTTTAGTTTAAAGATTACACATTCAGTAAGATTGATAATGACGATAAACGGGAATATCCACCTAGGATACTCGTACACCGGTCTTAATTATTTATTGTCATATTGTTTACCTTGCAGGCTGGCAAAGGGGAAGTCCTTGTCCTAATTGCATAAAAGATAATAATAAGCTGGCAAGAAAAGGCCCTTTGCCAGCCTGCAAGGTAAACAATATGACGATAAATAATTAAGACCAGCACGCGTAGTATGACCGTCGTAGAAACCGGCTATGTCGACGGAAGAATAGACAAACTGAAACATTGTCATTGTCTATCTGTCATTATGTCGATTCTTCCGAAGACAAAACTCGTTTCTACAGTGGTCATGCTACGCGTGCTGAGAGTGGCTGAGATGACGGTCAAGTGAAAATTTTGAGAAAAAGATGTCGTGCCGACCCCTAACAAATTGGCAAAAGAGTGTGAAGTTCCCTCAGTTCTCGAACTGACCTAGGTAAGCCCGCAGGCGGTGCAGCAAGGTGGCGGCCGTGGCGCGCAGCAGCGCGGAGGCGAGGCACAGCGCCGGCCGCGCGCGACACAACTGACCTAGGTAAGCCCGCAGGCGGTGCAGCAAGGTGGCGGCCGTGGCGCGCAGCAGCGCGGAGGCGAGGCACAGCGCCGGCCGCGCGCGACACAACTGACCTAGGTAAGCCCGCAGGCGGTGCAGCAAGGTGGCGGCCGTGGCGCGCAGCAGCGCGGAGGCGAGGCACAGCGCCGGCCGCGCGCGACACAACTGACCTAGGTAAGCCCGCAGGCGGTGCAGCAAGGTGGCGGCCGTGGCGCGCAGCAGCGCGGAGGCGAGGCACAGCGCCGGCCGCGCGCGACACAACTGACCTAGGTAAGCCCGCAGGCGGTGCAGCAAGGTGGCGGCCGTGGCGCGCAGCAGCGCGGAGGCGAGGCACAGCGCCGGCCGCGCGCGACACAACTGACCTAGGTAAGCCCGCAGGCGGTGCAGCAAGGTGGCGGCCGTGGCGCGCAGCAGCGCGGAGGCGAGGCACAGCGCCGGCCGCGCGCGACACAACTGACCTAGGTAAGCCCGCAGGCGGTGCAGCAAGGTGGCGGCCGTGGCGCGCAGCAGCGCGGAGGCGAGGCACAGCGCCGGGCGCGCCGCCGCCGCACGCCGCAGCGCCGCGCGCGATACGGCGCACGCCTCCAGCGCGCCGCGCATGTACAGCTCGCGCTCTATGCTTACTTGCTGGAGGGTCAGAGTAATGCCTTACTGCAGCTGTTTACCGTTTAATCTTACTTTTGAGGTTACACACTAACTTGAATAATTTACAATAAGCTCACAAGCCCACAACCTACCCCTATTCATTAACCCTATTCGTAGCACACAGATCACACAGATCTCTTCTATGGAGAGGAAGTGAACCGTAGTCCGTAATCCACCGCACAAGCCCCATGCGGGTTTGTGGATGTCACCTGTCTATGACTTTTCGGTTGTAAGACGTGTCGGTTTCCTCTCGATGTTTTCCTTCAATGTTTTCAGAGTATTTATTTACACAAAGGAAACTATAATATGACACGTCAAGTCGTAAATAACTAAAATAATAAACAAATAGTTTTATTGATATAATAATTGTTGATATAACGGTCCCGCATGACGAGAACCTCGTGAAAACATAGAACGACCAGCGGACCCTGTTGCCGATGCCGCCATGCCGGTGGGCTACTATTTTTTATATTTTAAAGTGTTTTACAATTTTGTCAAAATATAATTAGTAGGTATGTAAAGGAATAAATAAATGAAAATATAACAAATAAAAAAATAGAGAAAGTACTGAAAAATAAACTCACTTTAGTAAAATCTTCATCAGGCCAAGGCAGACCGTTGTACATGACATCTGGCGACACCAACTCGACTAGCAGCAGGGACACAGATGTCGCACCTTCCACTAAGCCGCTATTACCATCCTAAAGATATCAAGAATATATTCAACATCATCAATTCAGCCCAATCACCCGAAGTTGGGTATACGCCTCTATCTTCTACCACACGGGAATTTATTAAATACAAGATGGGGCAAAAGAATGATGAAGTATCTTTGTCGAAATGCAACCTATTTTAGTCGATTTTCATAATTCCCTCTCTAGAAACTAGATAATGTAATAACTGTTCAAGAATCTTTTAGTCCTTAACATCAATCGGAACTAACGCATTTGATTTTTTATCAATATTTCCACAATTACTGAAATGCGTTACAGCGTTTGTCATTCAAGCTCCAAAATAATCTTTCTTCGCAAGATGGATCATTCCTAGTACAGTAATTCAAGTTGTTTTCTCCGTCTTGCGATGGCTTGTAACGCCATCCATTTGCTGTTAATGAATAAAATATTAAAATCATCAAGGCATCAGAATATGTATTCTTTCCGTTGAGACGACCTTAACGTACCACGGGAAAAGAGTTCGTGGGAGGCACAAGTCCTCCCACGAACTCTTTTCCCGTGGTACGTGTACGAGAGTTTTCCCAGCAGAAGGAAAGTCGAACAACTATAAAAAAAATTTTTTTGGAAAATGGAATCCTGAAATGAAGTCCACTACTCACCGTAATACAAAAAAATAACCACAACCAAAAAAAACCGGGAATAAAGTCTCGTTTGTACTACTTACACTTACCATGCAGGACGTAAGCGCGCCCATGAGGAGTTCGTTGTTGGTGGTCAGTATCGGCGGTATGTCGTTCACATTGAGGTCACTCGGCTTCCGAACTCCTTTGCCGATGATGCCCGCGTGGAACACTGATGTGTGGCTTTGAGTCAGCTGGGTTATTGGACCCTGGAGGGATCAGAAAATATGATGGCGTCCGGTTTTAGCTTATTTGACATCTAAACAGTGCCTAAAATTTTATTAAATAAATATGAGCGGTATAAAGACGCGTAACGATCCAGCATATTTGAATAATTCTTTTCTAAAAATACAACATGTCAGAAGATTACTTCCTCAAATGAAATAACAGGCTTTTTATCATTGATTGGCGAATTTTGAGAAGTGAAAACTACTACTAATAATTACAAAGTTGAACACATAAAAGCCTACCATCATGGGACCTTAGCACACGTCAAACAACTTCCATGAATAGTTTTAGTCAAGTCTGGGAGCCGGGATTCGTATAAAATCGTGAAGCTTTTAAAAACAAGTCATTTATTCAAATTAGGCTGGTAATCAGCACTTTTTGAACGTCAAAATTACAAGAGACAGTCCCCCAAAACGCCCGCCTTTCGCCACTTCCTAGTGTTTTAGTTGGGAAGAAGAAGTGGCGGAACAAACTCCCCTGCAACACATCTGTCTGTTAGGTTAGAAGAACCAGATTCTACACAAATTAACACTCACATGTTTCTGATTCAAATGTATCAGCAAGTCATCACTCCTCCAGTCTTTGGTCGTGGCTAGGTTCGCTATTATTGGCCGGCTACCGAAGGCCGAGTCTTCTCTGAACATGGCCGTCTCTAATAGCTCCCGTAGAGCTAAAGCTCTTGCTAACTTGCTGTGAATGCAGAGTTTGCGGAGAAGGCGGCAGGCTGTGGCTACGCCTCGGAGTTTCTCCATTGTGTCTGGTAATGTTGATTAAAATTAAAATCTGACATGGAGAAGAGAATGGGAAATTAATTGTTAAACAAAGAGACATCCTACGACAATTTGTCGTGTTATACAATTTCAGAAAGCTGTATAGATGTGTTGTGATTTTCTTTCCCAACAAATAAACTTCCCTAACATTACTCCAAAAAAAAATACAGATCTCATTCTGGTCCAAGGGACCAAGAGACAAAAACCCTAAATATTTATGTCTTAGCACCTTGTAGACATTTAAAGGAAAATGTAAGTTAAAAATAATTAAATAAAAATTGTGACTGACTGACAAACCTTTTAAATGTAGGCACCTGAAGAAATACTTGACAGTAGCCTGTACCACTTTGAGAATAACTTCTACACTCGGAGGCGCTGCTTTCGTGCCTGTCATGTCCACGCGATCTAAAACCTGTCGAAAAATATGTTTCAAAGCAGGATATGCTTCCAATGACAAAAGCCGCCACCTCAAGCACTTATCTGCATAGTCTTCATGTTAGTTGACCAAGATTATGTCTGGACCTTAAAAGCGACCGTTTTTTATTATTTATTCCCTTCTTTTATACAGTGTGCACCAATCCCTAGTATCGACAGGACCAATCACGGAGATGATGCTACCAGAAATAAACTACACAGTGTAAGGAAACAAGATAGAATTATAGTTAGTTATCGGGAACAGTAGGTCCTCCATACAGAAGTGCAATCTTACAGTCTTACACAAAATCAAATCGTATTGGTTTTTTTTTTTAATAAAAAACCAAAAAGATAAATCTAATGCTTTTAAGTGTTGAATCGCGTGTCTGAATCTAAATGACACGGTGTAAGAGCAGGCGTATTGTAACACGACTTTTGCCACACATACATACATACGGGTTCATCACCATCATCATATCAGCCCAAAAGACGTCCACTGCTGGACATAGGCCTCCTCAAAGTGTCGCCACATTGTCATTTTGGGGGATTTGCCATAATCGCCACGCTAGGCAGGCGGGTTGGCAATCGCAGTACGGTTGTTACAAACACACAGAGAATGCTGCTGCTCATTCTCTGGCTAATCCTTTAGTCGCCTCTTACGACACCCACGGGAAGATATGGGATGGTGCTATTATTTACGTCCGACACCATACAGAGCGTTTGCTACATACGGGTTTGGTACGGGTATATCTACTTAATTATTTAATGAAGAAATGGCAGTTACATTGGTAAAGTTCTAAACCAACCTCAGCCAAAGCGTGACAAGTGGGCATCTCATTCAGAGAAGCCATGGTGCAATCTTTCCTGATTCGCAACAACGACGTATACTCCTGTAGAGCTCCACCTATTCGGTACAGGTTCGCTTCTACCGCGCGACCGATTGGACGTGTGCGGAGGTGAGGCACGCGGTTGGAGTTCTCCCATCTGTTGGACACAATTGTAGCCACAGATCATCACAGCACATTACCACGTTTTACGACGCCTCTTGATAAAGAAACATGGAAGCAACCAGCTCTGACAAGAACTATCTGTGTACGTACACAGCTCTGATAAGAACTATTGGTACGAATACAGTTCTGATAAGAACTCAAACGTTTTGACGATTCTCGCTAAAGAAATATAGTTCTGATAAGAACTTTTGTTTGTACGTTTAACGATTCTGCAAAGAACAGCAACACCAAGGTTGACCAGCTTCGATTCGCGCCGTCTTCGATCTCCGCGCTCAAGAAACTCACTACACAGTACACACATCTTCACTCGACGGCGGCCGCCTCGGACTAAAGGCGCGTTTTGTTTGGGAATGGCATCTCGCAGTTCTACCTAGAAGGTTGTCGTCTGCTTAACCGATCTATCCTGTGGGTGCCTTAAGAGTAAGGCCTCCAGCCAGGCTATAAAAACTTACAAACTAAGCGACTACACGCTAAGGGCACCCCCTGTGGGGTACGAGCCTCGGCTCAGGGTGTCGCTGGGGGAGGACTGCATGGGGACAGGCTGGATCTGAATGATATCATTATTTAGGGGCTGATTTAAAACTACTGGCACAGCATCGCGGGCTGGCTCGAGCGAGGTCGGACAGGGCATGGATCGGGACGTCGCGACGGACCTCGACGGCGAGGTAGGAAAGACGGCGGTTTGTGTCTGAACTTTTTAAGAGTGCTAGTCTCTTTGCTACTCTCCTGGAGGAGGGTGATAGCATCATCGGGAGTGACGAGGGTATGCCAAGGACGGCGTACTGTACTAATGCGCGAGGGTTCGTAACGGGCGGCCGCTGCGATCAGGGGATTACGGTGTTTAATGGCGTTATAGGAGCAAACTAAAGGCGCGCGCGCCCTCGTCGCTTATATTTATTTCGTCAAGCTAACGCCACGTCGCGCGTGCGAGCACATTGGCGCCCCCGTGCGGAATTCATTCTACAACAGGCACTGTGTTGTGACTGGTTGTAATTGTTTTAGTTTTAGTGGCTATATTTTTGTAAGTTTGTAATTAAACATGTTTTTATTGGTTAAGGCAAATATTGTAAATAGTATAAAAGACGCGCCATTTTAGAAAATAAATCAATTAGCAATTATTCATCAAGAAGTATTTCTTTACCCTTCTGATATCTCCAAGTCTCCAAAAATAAAATGTATAAAATAATATATATATAAAAGTAATATATAATATATATATAAAAGAAAATGTTGATAGACTTCCTTTTCAGGTAATGTTCAGAAAAACATAATACATGTTTTTAGTTTGTTGCTGTTTCTTACATGACGATTTTTGCTTTTTTAGGGTTCTGTACCCAAAGGGTCAAACGGTACCCTATTACTGATACTTCGCTGTCCGTCCGTCCGTCTGTCACCAGGCTGTATCTCATGAACCGTGATAGTTAGCCAGTTTAAATTTCTACAGATTATGTATTTCTGTTGCCGCTATACCAAAAACAGAATAAAATAAATATTTAAGGGGGTTCCCATACCAAAAAGTGATTTTTTTGCTCGTTTTTATAAATAATGGTACGGCTTCGTGCGCGAGTCCGTCTCGCACTTGGCCGGTTTTTAACCGATTTCTAAAAACGAGGAGGTTCTCAATTTGGATGTTTGTATTTTTTTATAGACATCCTCGCACCATCTTGTTAACGTATTGATGACACAACGTTTTTGTATGTTTAGCTCAAAATTCAGATTCGTGAATTCTGCTCTCTGACGCAGTCATAAAGTGTATACAGGTAAGTGTGTACTGCACGAGTAGCAGGTCCACTGTAGAAACGAGTGTTGACAGATAAACAATGAAAATGTGTCAGTTTGTCGATTCCTCCGTCGACATTGCCCGTTTCTACGGCGGTCATGCTACGTGTGCAGGTGTGACAGGGTATTTTCGCTTTATCATTGACTTTTAATATTAACTAAGTAAGCGACTGCATTTTGCTAGAGCGAGAAACACAGCGGGAATACTATCGCACGCGGCAGCATCGATGATTCGCTCGGCAGCACGCTCTGTTTCTCGCTCTAGAAAATGACCGTTCTGAGCAACAGAAAAGGAATAGGAGCATAGAAGAATACAATTCCGTGCTGATAGATGAGCGCAAACCTCAAGCTAGCTGCTGCCAACACACTGAATAATGTTATAGTAAAAAAACTTAAAAACATCTCACAAGTTACTCACCTCAACAACTTAATAATATTCTCACAAAAATGATGCAAATAAGTCTTCTGATCCTTCGGTACTCCCCCCTCAAGGAAACAGCTCTTGACCTCACTGTCAGACAGCATGGCATCCCTCAAAGCATATTCTACTCCCGTCTTCACGAAGTTCTGGAACCTTTCAGTGTCCATGCTTATGTCTGGGCTATCGCTGGGAACATGCATGGTGATTGTACCAGAGATGATTCGCACTAGGAGAGCTAGAGTGGAATCGTCGCGAGAGTATTGGAGGAGGTAGCTGATTGTGCTTACGAATTCTGATGGGAGATTGTAACCTGAAATTAAATCCTTTGAGTGAGAAAGAATAAAAAATAAAAATATCATTTGTTTAAGTGAAACTTCTTATGCGACTTCCAACACGGTCGCGTTAAACGTTTAACGCTACCATGGAGGGGGAATAGAAAGAGACAGAGCGAAAGTGAATGCGTGGCACTCGAACGCATGCGCGTAGTATACCCGTTACAGGCCAGCGCGAGCGTGGTTCTCTTTGTGCTACAGCCTAAATTATATTTTGTGGATGGGTGATCAAGGTTAACCAACGGTAGCCGAGGTCAGTATGTGGATGGGTGATCAAGGTTAAGCGACGGTAGCCGAGGTCAGTATGTGGATGGGTGATCAAGGTTAAGCGACGGTTGCCCAGGTCAGTATATGGATGGGTGATCAAGGTTAAGCGACGGTTGCCCAGGTCAGTATGTGGATAGGTGATCAAGGTTAATCAACGGTAGCCGAGGTCAGTGTGTGGATGGGTGATCAAGGTTAAGCAACGGAAGCCGAGGACCCGAGGTCAGTATGTGGATGGGTGATCAAGGTTAAGTGACGGTAGCTGAGGTCAGTATGTGGATGGGTGATCAAGGTTGCGTTAAACGTTTAACGTTACCATGGAGGGGGTATGAAAGCAATCATTTCCACATTACGAAGTTTCACTTCTTTCGCGCGAAGGGACTCCACGCACAACTTTTTTTTCTTACTATTTATTATATCATCAAGACAAGTTTTTTTCAATTATTCCATGGGAAAGTAATAGTGAGTGATGATTAGTATCCCTAATTCCCGTGATGTATGTCCTTATTTTGACTATGGTCTATCTGTGGTGTATGAAATCTGTTGAGCCGTTTAGTCGTGAAAAGGTAACAGACAGAGTTACTTTAGCATATTATTATAATAAGAGTTCGACGGCATGGTTGGCGCAGTGGTTGAGCAATCGACTGCTGCGCTGCGTGTCGCGGTTTCGATCCCCACACAGAACTAATATTTGTAAGGTAAGATAGTTGTTCAGGGTCTGGCTGTTGGTGTATGTGAGTTAAATAATTGTAAACGCACCCACGTTACAGGAGAAATTCCTAGTGCGGGGCAAAGTTTTTAAACAAGAAAAAATAAAAAGTATGTATGATTTGATGGCCAGAAGTTAACCACGAAATTATGAATTTCAGTCCAAATTAAATGTTGTAGGCATCGTCCACACCAATCGTATTGTCCGCCGCCGACCGATTTTCCATATTCAACGTGTAACGTTAAATGCGCAATACCTCAGAAACCCCAAATGATTTTTAATTCAATTGACCTAATTCTGAGAGACAAAAAAATCATTAAAAAAAACGTTAAGGATTTATGTGCTGTTTTAGTGTTACTGGAAATTCTGATCGTTTCTTTCTTTCTTTCTTTTTTTCCCGCATATGAGAAAATTTTAATTGAACTACAAACATTTGTGTTTGTTTACCTATTTTGGCGGGTTTGCGCATGTTACGGCTTGACCTATGAAAAAATAGACAGGGCACATTTTTACTTCATTAAAAATGTTGCCTATATTAAAAAGTGGTTCAATTGATTCCGCTTGTTATTCTGATGAAACTATTTTCAGGTTTTGCGCATTTAACGTTGTATATATTTAACTTCTCGTTCACACCGAACGGACTATACGCATACTTCTAATACAGTGACCATACTCACAGTCGGCGGCGGACAATACGTTTGGTGTGGACGATGCCTTAGAATTAATTAAAGGCACTCACTGACTAATATAAGTATCCTGGCCAGTGAATACTTTTCCAGCTGATTGCCGTCTAGCAGTTTGTCTCTGACAATATTAATTTCTTCAGCAGCACTTGTCAGCAATGGGATATTTTTATCCGGAAATAGGCACTCGTATTCCAGCTTTTGAAGAAGATATTCTGGAAGAAAATATAATTTTAGTACTAGGTTTTACAAGATATAAATTACATTATCTAGTGAAAATCCTACATATGTATGTGATATGGGTGATATGGGTATCGAGATTCGGTACAGTGTGTTTTTAATGTCGTAGTTGGTTGATGGCAGTCACGGCAGGACTCCGTATCATTGATTGCCATACACCTTCTATGAGTTTCAACAACAACTCGCAGGTTACATGACATACAATAAGTACTACAGAGCTACTAAAGAGCTATTGATTTTGCATATGAAATGGTGTAGGAAGTGTGTGATTTGTATGAGAATGTGGCAGGGTCTGGCAGAGGGTGCTGAGAATGTTAACATTATGTTAACCACTTCGTCACGCGCAGTAACAACGTCACCAGAGCGGGAGGCGTCACGTCTACCCATAGCAGTGGCCAGTGAGTTAGGTAGTTACATACAGTATGACACTCACCCAACAGCTGCCTACAGAACACGTTGGTGAGTGCGTGACGTAAGAGCAGCAGGAGACAGCGCACGTCGGCGCGCAGTAACAACGTCACCAGCGCGGGAGGCGTCACGTCCACCCAGAGCAGTGAGTACTGAGAAGCGCAAACGGCGCGTAGACGCTCCATTACTTCATCCGTCACTGAAAATTATTATTTCGTTTATTCATCTTCTTAAATATTATTTACATTTTTTAAATATAATTTAGTAACAAAATTATATTTAAATAAAAAATATTATGTAAAAAATAGTAGCATCGGGAACATGATCCAAGCTACCGGTGGTCAGGGCTCTTGAGAGAGGAACCTCCGAACAATTAATTCATTCAGAACTAAGAGCTTGCCAGAAAGTAAGAAAAACATTTCAAAAATACAATCGAAGCATCTTCTTTTCTTACTTACATGTCTGTTCGATGTCCTGCGTTAAAGCTTTCAAGACAATGTCAGATTTTGATGCTAAGTTCAGCAAGTAAGGGATCACATCCCGTTTCTTCTCTGGCTTACTGTCCTCCTTGATAGCTTCCTGTAAAAGTATAATGTCAGGTAGGTTTTATCTACCTATGAGTTTTTAAACTGTTTCTGTTATGGTCCATAAGTTTTCGGTTTGGTCTGCAGATTCTTAATTTGAACTTGACGTCCTTAAATTGCATGTAGCTGCAGTGCAGAATATCCGGCTCGAAGGACCAAAAGAATATGTGGATGATGGAATTGCTCAGAGGTTAGTTAGGTAAAGGTGAGTTACCTAACAAAAGGTCAATGAAAAACGGTTCTTACATATACTATTAATGGGTGTAAAAGTACCGTTAACGAAGCCGAAAGGCACTTGCTTTCCCCATCATTGCGATTATTGTTTTGTTCTAGCCGATACATGGGAATGTACCAGTTATGGAGATATTGGGGGTCAAACTCCAACTTTTTCTCATACGATTCAATGCATCCACGTTGCGTTGAGTCCTACCGTAAAACCGTGTCCTTTCACCACAAAAACAAAGTCGTTTCCCAGCAATAATTTTTGCGCAGTTACTTACTTAGTTTTATGTACAGAATAATTGGCTGAGGACTCCGTGAAGAGTCCGTTTACACCTTGTATAATCCCCAACAATAGGCATTTCTGTCTATGGGTGGAACAAAAAAAATAATAAGTCAAAGACAAAACCAATATCCCTTAGCCAGCACAACCAAGCTACATACATGAAACAGGTCAAGAACAGCCACTCGAACATGATGCGTGGCGGGCGGGTGGTTCGCAAGATGTGCTAGGACTGCGCGCGCCGCGTCTGCACCCAGCTGTAATGCCCGTGGAGCGACTAATGCTGGCTCCGCGCGACCCACCCAACCCACTGCCCAGGAACATGCCCAGGATCCTGTGCAACAGAATTTATTTAGAACTAGCTTTAGCTCTCGGCTTCGCTCTATTTATGTACTAAAATTAACCCACGAGAACATTTCAAATGTAGCCTATGGCATTCGAGGATAATGTAACTTCCCGTTAGTCAATGAATTTTCGAAATTGGATCAGTAGTTGTGAAGATTACTCCCAACATACAAACTAAAATTTTACCTCTTTATAATATTATATATTGAGCACATGTGTACATTATACCACATTGCGTGGTGGATTGCAGCCCACTCCCTCTCATAGAGAGGAGGCCAGTGTCCCAGCAGTGGGAACAGTATAGGCTGATTATGCTAATGTATAGGTAAAGTTCATGGTAGGTGAACGCTCTTGGTTTACCTAAATTATATTTTAATAAATACAATGTATGCATTAGGCAACATAATAAAGTTGTAAGAGATAGATACTTACCCAACATCATATCAATGCATTTTGCCCTCTCTTCCGAGTTGAGGAGCGTTAAATTCTGTGTGGTTATATCAAGAAGAATTCTAACTGGATCTGCACTTTGCAATGTTGCATCTGAGAATGAACACATTTTTTAACATTTTGGAAGTTTAGTTCATTTCTTATACTTAATAATATTTGAGTATATTTATGTATAAATTACACAACAAGAAGAAAGGAATCTTTGCAGGCATTAGATATGATAAACTTATACTAAAAGGAAAAACAAACCAGGGAAACAAGAATGAGAAATGGAAACATGCTCCCTCAAGTTCACCACCCCAATCAAATAACAATGCCAGTTCAATAATAAAGGCTCCAAGCAAAATAAACAAAGTATATCCCTTTGAATTCATAAATAGGTCTAGGCAAAGGTTCACTAATGTCTCACCAAAACTCTTTTTACAAATTTTTAACCAAAGTTTCATATACTATTCATTTCACAAACAATTTATTCCGCAAATGTTTTATTTTATAAACACTCACTTAACAAACATTAATTTGGCAAATGCTTCTCTTTACAAATGTTTTACAAAATAATTAATCACCGCTTTTGGCAAAATCACGTTTAACCGAAATAATATCTTGTATAATATTAGTGATCGATGATAATAAATCTTCTATACCAGTTACAATGTGATCATGAGGGCACATATTATATCTAAAATTAAAAGCGACAGAAAAGGATAGGAGCATGGAAAGGCGTGATTCCATGCTGCCAGATGACGTTCAACCCTTACTGTATTTTGTAAAAACTGGTACAAATTCATTATCATGTATATTCTTTTGTTTTTTGTGATTACAGACATTCCCAAATGTATTGGAATAAGGGCTAGAGAATGATGATTTGCTATTCAACACAAGCAACTTACTTGGTACATTAGACTTTTTGGTAGCTATATCCATGATCAGACTGATGCACCATGGTGCTATGAATGGTGCCCATGACTGTCCCAGACTGCACAACTCAGGGCCAATGATGCTGACACTTTCAAGTGATCCATTTGCACCTAAATCTGTCTGTAAAGAAAGGAGGTTTTTAATATAAGGGAACTTTAGGAATCACTGACAGCCCTCTGTGCAGGGCATGCATGGATGCGGAGGAAACGGTGGCGCATGTGCTGCTTGAGTGCACTGGTGTCACCAAAATTCGCGAGGCGACCCTGGGAACACCAAGATCCCTTGCGGATGCCCTGAGATGACCGGGAAGTGTGATCTGCTTCTGGAGGGAGGTGGGCTGGTTGGAGTAACGGCCACTATGGCTCACACACAATGTTCCACTTAAGGGACTAAGTGCGGAAACCAAAAACCCCATAAAGAACAGAATATAAGGGAAACACCTGGAGAAGGGATACCCAGACGGTTCTGGGCAGTGTGGCAGAAAAAAGGGGAGTCTTATACCTAGAAGTGGGTAATTCCAGGCTAATATGATGAAGATATTTAGAAAGTAGAAAAGAAGAGGAAAACTTAGATAATAGTAAATAATGTGTTTTTACTATTCTTAAAGAGAGAGTGCTATTTAAGGAATGGTAACCAAAATGGAAGTGAGAGTAATTAATCAAAGCAGAAAAAAAAATGAATAAAAAAAACAATGGCTTGAGTCATGACCGTTTCAAATTATTTCAGTTCATTAATCCAGCCCAGTGCTGAACTAGATAAAATTGTCAAGTAGTATCATATTATTCCAGTCATTAGTACGAGTAGGAATTAAATGTGTATTCACAAAAGGCAAGAATATAGGTTCACTGTTCAACATTGAAACCAGCACTGAGTTGGTCGTCTACACTATTTTAGTTCCAGTGGACTGGGTGCTCTGGATTGAAAACTAGAACACGAATCAAGTCACTGCACTGGTTCGGTCACTGGGATGGGTACATTCCAGTACAGCAATGGAATGCCACTGGCATAATGTCAACCAGGCATCAGTCAGATAGAGTCATTGGAATAAAAGCAAAGTAGAGTTTACTGCATAGGCATAAATAAAACTCTGTCTGATCAGCTCAAGTAATTCCTAAAAGTACCTCATGATATATTACTTTAATAATGTTTTTCCTGTCTCCAAGTTGGAGGAAAGTAAATAATTCATCATTAAACAAATATCTCTAATTCAGCTTACCTCATAGTCCGTCTGAGTGATGGAAACGTTGACGGCATCATGGAATACCATGGCGAAGTATTCCAACACGGCATCTCTTGCCGCCGGGAAGTTTTTAAGCAAACTCAAGCCAGTCCTAGTTAATTCCGGCGCGTTCTGGGCATTTCTCCTCGAAACGCCATAAATAAAGTTGTTTAAATCGGCGGACAATGCCGTCGACTTGCTTTGAGGATTCATCACAGGTTAGAAATTTGTTCTTATGCTGCTAAATTAAGGAAAATAAACAATTCCTGAGCACAAAACACGCAAGGCGCAAGCACAACAGGCGACCTAATGCCAAAATGACAGTGACCTTTATTTGACAGTGACATTAGTAATTATTTTATTTACAAGTTTTAGCCTTTTGAGCTTCGAGAGCTGTGACGTACCTCGATCATCATCATGATCATATCGCCCGAAATCACCCACTGCTGGATTATAGGCTCTTTTTTCTGCCACACGTCCCGATTACAGTGTTCCCCGTAACTTTGACGATATCGTCAAACGAGCTTTAGGACGACCCTGGTTTCTTTGGCCTAACCTAGGCCACCACTCGCTCAAAGTCTTGCTCCATTGGCCATGGCTTCGTCTAGCCATATCCACCTGCCTGTCCAGATCCACTTGAGGCGCAACGCCCGGTCCCCGACGTCGTAGACTTTTGTCCGGCGGTGGATTTTGGTGTTCCGCACTCGATCTAAGATGGTTATGCCGAGCATGGCTCGATCCATGGCCCTTTGTGCCACTCGTACTCGGTGGATAGTCTCCTTTGTGAGTGTATATCTGTTGATGCTATAACAACAAATACTAAAAACAGAATAAAATAAATATTTATTTTCCCATACAAAAAAGTGATTTTTTTGTTTGTTTTTTTAAATAAGGGTACGGAACCCTTCGTGCGCGAGTCCAACTCGCACTTGGGTGGTATTTTTTAATTTATTCGCAAAGTATCGGACTTCATTTAAAGCTGTCCATGCTACAGCTATTTACATGGCTATAAAAAAAAAACCAAGTACGTACAGGACCTAACTGTATAATTGTAGTTATAGCAAGAAGCGTCGCTATATTAGGAGTAGGTATCATTAAATTGGCATCCCAAAAAGCAAAAGGCTATTTAATTTTAGCCATTAAAACCTTGTAGGAGGTAGGCGCAACGCCCACGCTCGTTTTTGTGCAGTGAAAATGATAGAGATATTCATAGATAGGTAGTTACCACGGTAGCTGCGGTAGGTAGGTACGATTGCCCCTGAGTGTCTCGAACGGAGCACATACATAAATTAGGGGCCAAAAATACGTATAAACTAAATACTTGTAGAAAATCCACATTTATTAACTCTTTAACGAGAGAGAAATACAAGCTATCAAATTAACGGCGGAATCAATCATACATATTAGTATATAAGTTATCAGTCAATTTGATTGAAAAAAAGGGTGGGTCCAAGAATAAGGTTAGTATGGAGCCGGCGACGGCTCACACAATTCAGGTATTAATCAATCAGACATTAAGTCCGCCTGACGCGTCTGTATTGTGGGTGGAGTATTAATATTCCGGCTCATCATCCAGCGCAGCTTTGCGCTATTAGCCGAAAACACAGGTTGACGCAGTAGCTAGTAAATCAGATTTTGCGATACTTTTCGTAGGACTAACAAGTTTGATTTTAGTGGTTCTGGTATGAGCCTATGAGATTTGTGTATTCTGGTACAAATGCTAAACAAATGCAGCTATAATATATGTATAAGAGAACTCACTGTTGCAGTAATTGATTATTTCGTAGGGTTCCGTACCCAAAGGGTCAAACGGGACCCTATTACTGAGACCGCTGTCCGTTCGTCCGTCCGTCCGTCCGTCAGTCACCAGGCTGTATCTCATGAACCGTGATAGTTAGCCAGTTGAAAGTTCTACAGATTATGTATTTCTGTTGACGCTATAACAACAATAATACTAAAAACAGAATAAAATAAATATTTAAGGGGGGCTCCCATACAAAAATGTGATTTTTTTGCTCGTTTTAATAAATAATGGTATGGAACCCTTCGTGCGCGACGCCGACTTGCACCTGGCAAGATTTTTTTAATAAAATAATAAAAAGATGATGAAAAAATATCCTAAGGGCATGAGAAGTGTTTAGGGGTCTGAAAGGATAGATGACCCCCGGCGACCATTTCAATTTGGCACACGATGCACCAAACACCCTGTTTAAAACCAGTTTATGCGGATCATTGTACGGGAAATAAAGAATGGCCTCGCTTCGTGCGCGAGTCCGACTCGCACTTGGCCGGTTTTTACTTCACGACATTAAATATTCCAGTGTCCATCCATTAAATAATTAGAAATCAAGGACTACATAAAACGAAGGTAAAATTATGTTCGTTTCATACTATAGGTATGTACTTAAGTATCTAATTTAAGTAAATACATAAACTAGATTCACATAATTTGAGAAACATACAAAATTAAATATAGTTGTGGAAAACTGGAATCCAAGACACAAAATAACAATTAAACGACCAATTAATTCGTCTATGTTCCCGGTTCATGAAGGGCTACGAGTACATGCGACGCCGCTGCTGGCTCTCCACGTTTCTAATCACGTGTTTTGTTACGTAGCAATGGACTGAAGATAGGTAGCAACAGTAACCCGGAATAGTAACAGCCGTAGCCTTGCACAAGACAAAAGAGATTAAGTAATTGCTCTCTTAAGTAATTAAATGTTTTAGTATAAATAATTAAAAAAAAATAGGTTTCGTATTAAAATTCACATTTAGGTAACATGTTCAAATATTTGTATGCTATTCTATGGCAAAACATGTAAGTTCACAACCCTATTTCTAACAAATGTGCCATGTTTTTACACAAATCAATTTTTTTCTATTCTCTATTTTATTCTATTCTTTAATCGGTTTTACAAGCGTTGCGTACCATTTGCAATGGATCGTATGATTTGAACCCACAGCTAATTTTGTAGCAATATATTGTTTGACACAGTCAGTTACACCTACTATTTCAATTGTTTTACCTAGTTTCTATACTATGAGTACATAAAACTTTCAAATGTTAACTTAGACAAGTTCACAAGTACCTACCTATAGCCTAAAAACCTTTCATATAAATAATAGAATTAAAAACTATTAAGTATTTGGACATTGTATCATATTCATAACCCATTACGCTATTCAGAAATTGAATGATCAGCATTGACTTAAATAAATATGAACATCATCACTACCTCGTAAAAAAATGTTTGCAATTAAAATACAGCTGCAGTTTGCCTATACAATAATTACGCAGCTATGCTGTGCGTCTATCATGTACCTACTCATCGCATCGTAGGTAGGTAGGGGGGGGGGGAAACAACGTGGGGTCAGGAACAAAATTACAAAATCAATAACGTCAGTATTGCGCACGCGATCCGCGCAAGCCCGCCCTACGGCCGACGACGACGCGACGCTAGAACTTTGCGGAAAAAATAAATAACTAGGTACGTATTATAACATCACTACTTTAAAAAAGAATCTAAGGTTGTCTGCTTTATTTGTCATGGTTATGCATGACGACTTTTAAAAAGTAAACTAAGCATGAATTTGGCGGGTAAAATGAAGCAAAGGCCAAAATTAAATGGTACCTAATTTGACTTTAAATAAAAATTTGGCTAAAAGTTTTTCGTAGAGTTCCATGTAGGTACTTTTAACTCACGGAGCAAGGTAAATAAATGCGAAGTACCTATCTACCTAATGACGGTTTCATCAAATTCTAACATTCGTTGCGCACAGTCAACACAAAATTCAAAAGTGATGAAAGTTTACAATATTTCAGGGTTCAAAGCGTTCAATGAAACAAGAATATTTTGTCATGAAAATATTACGGAGGTACGCACGGCGGCCCATCAAACTATACATAACCAGTTTACGCGGATCTCTCATTGTACCGTAAATCTATATAAATCGAGGCCATGTTATACTGGAAATGTATAGGTTGATGTCGCCGTGTGTACCTAGGTAGGTTGTTGTGTTTGTATTATACTAACATGGTTTTTACCTTACGTACGATACTGAAGTCATTGCAGAATAGGTACTGAAATATTTTTTGACTCTTGCGTCTTTTGCTGTTGTCGGTACCTACGCTTGCTTGAAATCGCTTGAAAACACAACGCTTTTTGTGAGTAGCTTTGTGCTGTATGGAACAAGGTGCTTTGTAACGGTAGACGGAACTTATTCCATCTGTTTTATTGGTGTGAATCAATAAAACAGAATTTTCAATTTCAATTTATTTTTCAATTCATTCATTTTTCATTCATGCGTCGTAATTTTAATTATTTTAGATATGGATTCAAAATTCACTTCCCGCTTTCCTTGGATAGGTAGGTACACACACGGAGACACCTGAAACTATACATTTCCAGTATAACATGGCTTCACTTTGTATATATTTCTGGTACAATGAGTGATCTGCATAAAACTGGTTTTGTACAGCTTGATTGGTTGGCGTGCGTACCAATATTTATTATGATTCATAACCAACAAAAATGAGGTATGGTAGCGATAATCATTTGTTGTTTGTTACGTTTGATGCTACTACCGATAGAATAACTAATTATGCATAGAATGCACTCAGCGTCCTTCGTTCGAGTCACCCACCCGGCCGGCACCCCTCTGCTCCTTGTAGGGACAGCAGAACATTGCGTAGTTACGTTTTGCTATTGAAACATAACTTTCAAGGAAAAATGACCTCTCAATAAAGACTTTTTTAAATAGAACTACAAAAATTTTGTTTCTATTTTTAAGTGCTTCTGACATCACGCCATTTCTCGTCGCTTGGGGTAAGCTGGACAATATTAATTATGCTACCAAGACTTTTGGTACCTACCTAAAGTTGATGGTTAGCAGAAGCAGTGAAATTAAAGATTTGCTAGCCTAGCTTTGTATAGACCTGGGAGACAGTGTAATCAACAGATTTTTTTAAATTCGGCTACTCTTTTTAGACCAACGAATAAAAATATAGGTACCTTTAATGATATTTAAATAAATAGCATTAAAATTTATGTTGATTTTCCGGAAATCAATGGTTTCTTGATGAACATTCAACACATATCGGGTGTAATATGGAAAAAGAGTTCACGGAATAAAAGCAATTTGCGCGTGAACAGGGTGGCGCGTCGGCGATGCGGAGTCAGGGCGGGCGCCGATGGCGACGAAACGCGCCCCTCGCTATACGACGCAGGCGCGCGCCGCACAACACAACCGACGCTCAGTTGGATCGATAAGATAAACGCGCAACCCCGGTCTACGAGTTAAATCAATATCATTTCTATCGATTTTTGCAGCCGCAGCCGCCGCACACCAGATTTGAGGGTCGCAAACGGTGGGTGCGCGCATTGCGTTGTTTCAAATTATTTGAAACTTGAATTGTAATTTAAATAAACTGTGATCAAGTGCTGTAGGCTGTGAAACGTGTGCAACAGTGTAGAAAAATGATTGTCGAATTTTTCGACTGTTGGAGACTCACGGTAAATATTTATTTACACTAAAGTTCAATGAACGGAAAATTTAAAAAATAATATAACTATAAACATTAATTAAACAGATTAAAATACGTATTTTCAATTAAGCTTTAGTGTGATCAAAACAGACCGGTATTTTATTTGTATTTCTGCATTATCTTGCGTCACCGGTCGATCGATAGACGCAGCTTTACTATTGTTTTGACTGATTTCTTGATTTCATAGTGTTTATTTTGAAATTAATTTAGACCAAGATTACAAAATTTAATTAAATAATTGACAATAAGTCCTACGAATAGGAATTTCTGCAAAATTGAAAACAAAGTTATGCAAATGACTATATTTTGTTTGAACGTGAGCGTAAAGTGCATGAGTGAGTATTCCTAGCCTAGTCTTCCTGTATCATCTTTTGGCAATCTGTTGGTCATTCATTCATTCGAGAGCTTCGAATAAAAAAAAACTTGCGCCTGGTGGGCGGTGCGCGGCGTAAACAAAATGAACGCGCGTAAATTAAAAGTCTATTGAAATGATGAACGTTTGCTGCAGATGGTGTGAAATGTAGAAAGTAAAGAAGAAAAATGACGTCCACGGACACATACCAGTTAAAATGGCATTCACACAGCACTCATCTGAACGGTTCCGTAGCGGCTTTGCTTCGTTCGGAGCGGTTCACAGATGTGGTGTTGTGCACCCTGGACGGGTCACAGATACCGGCGCACAAGTTCATCTTGAGTTCGTGCAGCGTGTATCTGTGCAACCTGTTCGAGGGCCAGCGCTCGGTGACTCGCATGGGCGGCATGCTGTATGTCGTGCTGCCTTCGGAAATATCCACGAAGGCGTTGAAGATTCTCGTCGAGTATATGTATAAAGGTCAGTAGACCTCCTTTATTTATAATAATGAAATTTTTCAAAAAAAGAAACCATTAATTTGTTTCTTTACTTTTGGTCAGAAGGCACTTCTTTTTAAAATAAAGATAGAAGATACATTCTTCTTCAGCTAAAATCTAGTAGCCCCTAAGTCACTTTTCACACAGACAAGCTGTATGTACAGCATTCTTACTCTTTTAAACACTTCAGTGAAGGCTGTTCAGCAGGTAAACAAAAAAAGTGTGCAAGTCAGTAAATAATGTAACAGTCTGTCCTCCATATCTCTGACTTTGTGACATACATAGGTACTTTATCTTAATTTTCCTACATCAACTTCCAGGTGAAACAACAGTTTCAAATGAAGTTTTAGACACTGTCTTAAAAGCTGGTGAAGTTCTCAAGATACGAGGACTGTGGAGACAGACAGAAGATGGCAGCGAAGGATCTGCTGAGAAAACGGCAACACAAGTTGTTGCCACTCCTAGTGTTATGAAATCCGGTGTGTCGAAGAAACCAGATGAGGTACCGATACAACCAAAGATAGCTGTTAAGAAAGATGACAAGTTGCTGAAAGCCTTCAATACTGGACAACCTGGTTCAAGGTGTGTAAAAATAAAGAATACTATTTCTGGCTTATTTTATTTGTTTCCGGAAATCATGCATTATTAAAGTCCACCTTAGTCTATTTATTCTTCTTTTATATGCAAGGGAGGCATTTTGACATAAGCAGAAACTGCAGAGTACCAAAGATTTTCTATGTTCTCTAGAGTCATTGACATATGACATAGTCATCCTTTGCCTTTTGAATAAAAGCTGAACAAGACTAGCAATATTCATTCTTGGAAGCCTAATGTTCAAAGGTGAATGTTTATGGGCTTTGTGGTATTTTGAACCTCAACAAAATATTTCAATCATCATCATCATTATGGTGCTTGGTTTATTGGTTTAGTGCTTGCCGAGGTCTATTTATGGATGGGAGACATTACATTCTGAGTTCCCTCCATGCCTTGGAAAGCATGTTAAGCCTCTTGAAGGCAGAAGACTGTAAGTCTGACAACCAGTCTTACCAGGGGTATTGTATTAGGATAGGTTGTGGAGGTCAGATAGGCAATTGCTCTATGTGAAATACTGGTATTCAGCTGCATCTGATTATCTGGCCTGGCCGAAGCCGACCTAGACATGGTTGGGAAAAGGCGCAAGTGCTCTTTATTTCATATATGTTTAGTGTGGTTTCAAACATCTGCCAATTTATTCTGATGGTATACCGCAATATTAATTGTTTTATGTTTTTATTTAAGGCCTATGTTCATTGGCCCCCCAAAGCTAGTCTTCATCAAAACAACTGAAGGAGGCACACAAGCGGCGATCAGGCCAGGGGGTACAAAAGGCCAAACTATTTTGGTAGCTCCAGCACCAACTGCCGCCGCCACCGAGGCGACTGCTACTGCGACTGCCACAGCAACTACTACAACTGCTTCTGCAGCAACATCTACCATAGCTCCGACACCTGTGGTAGTAGCAACTACTGCTGCCAGTGAGGACTCATCAGAGGATCCACCACAACCAAGAATCTTGAGGCGGCATACTGAGAGGAAGTATGGAAAGAGGCAAAAGACTGAAACCAAATCAGATAATGAGGATGTTAAAGACGAGGAAGCACAAGATACTGCATCTGAAGCTTCAAGTAAGTGTTTAAAGTTTTTTTTATCCTACTAGAGAAATGTGTTGTGTGTACTGTGTTGAACTTTATTCTGATATATTATAGGAATATATTTAGTTTTTTTTTTAATATGTATTTATGTTTCTATATATATATATATATAAGTTATATAGGTATATTTTGTATTAAGCTCTAATTTAAATTTTCCTGTTTTATCTTTTCTACACACTTGTGTCTATGTTTAATCTAACTTTCCTCTCGCCAGTCTGCTGAAAGAAATTTCTTAGCAGTACCTTTGTACTCTTCTATCTTACTGTATTGTCCTGTTAAGTATTTTGTTTGTACTTAGATAAATAAATAAAAAACTGGAAGTTAACATTTTTCTCCATGTTCCCACAGAAAAGTCGACGCAAAATCTGATGGAAACAGAGATTCAAATAAAGGACGAACCAGAATGGGACGCCAGCAGTATCGAGGAAGAGGAGCGGTCTATCGCTGAGATGTTTCAAGCGGAAATGAGCGTTAAGGATGAACCTATCGACGAAGTTGATATTGAAGAGGAGAGCTTGGTAAGTGCGACTTGAAATGGCCTTGACATATTCTTGACAATATTGACTTGAAACTTTTAAAAGTCAGGCTTTCTAGACACATGTTAGAATTGAATAAATCACTCAGTGCCTCCATTCCATACCCATACCCTTACGTCATAGCTACTAGCAGAGCAGACCAAGTGCCCAAAAACACTGTCAGTCTAAGTAAGCGACGTCATTCGATACCGTGCAAATTTGAACAGTATTAAGACCACCGAATGTCGGGACTAGCGATCTCTACTGGTGGGCCACACTATTCGGGTAGACATAAAAATAAATGTTGGTCGGCAAATAATTTGTCTGTTGCTTTTTCTAGCTGGTAACTGCTTGTTTTAAAGTGGATATGTCGTGCACGTACAGATCTACAGCCCGCTGACGTGCGAGCTGTGCGCCGAGGTGTTCACGGTGCCGGCGGCGTGGGTGCGGCACGTGCAGCAGCACGCGCGCACCGACACGCAGCACGCGCGCAAGCGCAAGCTGCGCTCCGCTGTACGTATACATACACACTGTACTTCTATGTTCACGGTGCCGGCGGCGTGGGTGCGGCACGTGCAGCAGCACGCGCGCACCGACACGCAGCACGCGCGCAAGCGCAAGCTGCGCTCCGCTGTACGTATACATACACACTGTACTTCTATGTTCACGGTGCCGGCGGCGTGGGTGCGGCACGTGCAGCAGCACGCGCGCACCGACACGCAGCACGCGCGCAAGCGCAAGCTGCGCTCCGCTGTACGTATACATACACACTGTACTTCTATGTTCACGGTGCCGGCGGCGTGGGTGCGGCACGTGCAGCAGCACGCGCGCACCGACACGCAGCACGCGCGCAAGCGCAAGCTGCGCTCCGCTGTACGTATACATACACACTGTACTTCTATGTTCACGGTGCCGGCGGCGTGGGTGCGGCACGTGCAGCAGCACGCGCGCACCGACACGCAGCACGCGCGCAAGCGCAAGCTGCGCTCCGCTGTACGTATACATACACACTGTACTTCTATGTTCACGGTGCCGGCGGCGTGGGTGCGGCACGTGCAGCAGCACGCGCGCACCGACACGCAGCACGCGCGCAAGCGCAAGCTGCGCTCCGCTGTACGTATACATACACACTGTACTTCTATGTTCACGGTGCCGGCGGCGTGGGTGCGGCACGTGCAGCAGCACGCGCGCACCGACACGCAGCACGCGCGCAAGCGCAAGCTGCGCTCCGCTGTACGTATACATACACACTGTACTTCTATGTTCACGGTGCCGGCGGCGTGGGTGCGGCACGTGCAGCAGCACGCGCGCACCGACACGCAGCACGCGCGCAAGCGCAAGCTGCGCTCCGCTGTACGTATACATACACACTGTACTTCTATGTTCACGGTGCCGGCGGCGTGGGTGCGGCACGTGCAGCAGCACGCGCGCACCGACACGCAGCACGCGCGCAAGCGCAAGCTGCGCTCCGCTGTACGTATACATACACACTGTACTTCTATGACCCCTCTTTCCCCCCTCCCCGTTACAGACAATTTGAGTACTTTTTTTTTCGTTTCATTTGCCTTAAGGCCAAGTTGTCCTGTTTGATGGCCTGAATCACAACCTAAGAGGAATTGCGGTTATTCGGTTAAACTCTGTGTATAGCAACAGTGGTCCAAAATTCGTAGTTGCAAGCACAAATTATTAATGAAGAGATCATAAATGTTCAAAAAATCTTAGACATCGAATTTACGATGCTATCACCAATTAACATCAGATGCCAGTTTAACACTCCATCCTAGCCAAGCGCGGGAGTTGTATGGGAAGCGGCTCTAAACAGCTTAAAGAACCACCTCAAAAGAACAAAATATTACATTTGATGAATATTCGACAGTGCTAGCGCACAAATAGAAGCATGCTTGATTACACGACCAGTGTGCACTCTAAGTAATCTAGATTACCTCACGCCATCCCACTTTCTAGCAAGTAGACCAACCTTAACGGTATTAGAAACGGAAAAAGATTTATGCGGCAGCTAACTCAAAAATGCATAGAATTCTAGCAAAGGTAGGTACAGTGCCGGATTAACCACGTAGCAAGAGTAGCATTTGCTACGGGCCCCGCGCGAAAGGCGGCCCCGCATATTTAAACCCACTCATCTCTGCCTGAGCGTAATTTTTTTAAAGAAAATTATTAAAATGTGGAATGTTGAATTTTTTTGATGTCACAAAAACGTGAAATGTTACAACTTTTCCTAATAAGACAATCCACGTCAGACACTCGGTACCTACCCGACTATTTCCTAGGTGTAAATAAATCACCGAATTCATACGGTAAATGCACAAGTTCTACAAAAAGTTGCTTGTATAAACGTGTAGAATTTCAGTGGGCCTGATAATCATCATCATCATCATTTCAGCCGAAAGACTGCTGGACATAGGCCTCCCGGGATCAAGTGTCGCCACATTGACCGGTCCCGTGCACTGCGTGACTCGCATCCAGCGGATCCCAGCAACCTTCACCAGGTCATCGGTTTACCTAGTGGGAGGCCTTCCAACGCATCGTCTTCCAGTTTGCGGTCGCCATTCCAGAACTTTTTTGAACTTTTCGGAGCAATGTGCCCTGCCCACTGCCACTTAAGTTTGGCAATTGTTCGGGCTACGTCAGTTACCTTGGTTCTCTTGCGGATGTCCTCATTTCTGATTTGATCACGCAAGGAAATTCCGAGCATAGCCCTCTCCATTGCCCATTCTGATGAGGCCCATTGTGAGCGAACACGTTTCGGTCCCGTTTGCAATCATTGGCAACACACACTTGACATAGACTTTCGTCTTAAGACACTGCGATAAGTTGGACGAGAAGATAACGCTGCCCAGCCGAGTCGGATTTGACGATTGACCTCTTTCTCGAAGTTAGACTTACCCAACTGGACCGTTTGTCCCAGACATAATCGTCCACTGCTTCGAGTGTAGAGTCTCCGGTCTTGATAGGAGTGGGTTGTACATGGGCATTCAACATGACTTTGGTTTTGTCCACGTTCATTTTAAGACCCTACTGAGGTCATCGAGCATTGTACTGAGGTCCTCCATGGTCTCAGCCATGACCACTATATCGTCGGCAAATCGAAGGTGAGAGATGTATTCGCCATTGACGTTGATGCCTAGCCTTCTCCAGTCCAGAACATTGAAGACATCTTCCAGTGCAGCGGAGAACAATTTCAGAGATATGACGTCTCCTTGTCTCACACCTCGCTGCAGAAGGATAGGGTCCGAGGTCTGGTCCTGAAGTTAGACTGACATGGTGCCGTTTTTGTTGTTTGTTCTCGTAGTCCACAAACGCTAAACAGAGAGTCAGGTTGTACTCTTCGGTCTTCTGTATAACCTGTCGCAGCGTATGTATGTGGTCTACGATGCTAAAGTCTTTTCGGAATCCGGCTTGTTCGGGAGGCTGAAAATCGTCAAACCTGCGCGCGAGACGTATCGTGATGACTGTTGAAAACAACAACCGGGCATTGTCGCCCTTTGTGAAGAAGATTACCACCACACCCCTACACGATGCCTGTGGCGTTTTGCCCACGAGTATGACGGAATCAAACAGCGTCTGGAGGGCCTTAAGGACCGGTTTTCCACCCGCCTTCAGAAGTTCGGCTGTAATTCCATCATCACCCTATAGATAGCAAATAAACGAATTGAGTATTGAATTGTTTATTTACCACTTTATACTTAAGAACCCATAGCAGATCAAGGGCTCTTTGAAAGAATTTGCTACGGGACCCGCGCTTGCTTAATCCGGCACTGCATAGGTATACCTATAGGAATCAAAACGAGCGCGCATTATCGGCGTGGTGCTGCGCATGACCAGCCTCCTGCGCAGACGGCCGCTCCGCCGAGCCTGAGGGTGTCCCACCTTACGATTGCCAATCCGCGGTCGCAACAAAGAACGCGTATACCGAGTCAGCCCAGCTAAATGCTTCTGTTAGCCGCCAGGACCTTCGGTTTCTAAAAAAAATTAAAATTGTATTACCTAGAACCAATTCTCCTACTGCACCTAGAACCGTAAATCAAAACTCTGGAACCAGGATCGGTTCGTCGCGTGCCGTATGTGGTATGCTCCCCAGCCAGATGGACTGGCAACTTTATAAAAGTGGCTGAGACAGACTGAATAAAAAATACTGCGGACATTGGCTGTGCGGCATCTTGGGTGAGGTCTATGGCCGTGGACAGTGATAGCCAGGAGTTGATTCATAGATTTCTACCCCCCCTGATCTGTTTTTTAAGAATTGCTACCGCTTTTTTTTCAGAGTGATGACACTGAGGAAACGATGGCTCTGCTGAAATGTGACCTTTGCATGAAGCACTTCCCCAACCCGGCTGAGTGGGTACGACACGTACAGAGCACGCACACTGAGTCAGGTCAGTAATGGAACCACGCTCATATTTTGTCCCGTGTTTTTGGGCAAATACCTAGTCAATAATATTTATTATAAACTAGTTAAATTTACCATTCCGAAAGAAAAACCAGCTACAAATTAGAAAGAATGGAATTTTGTTTGCAATTTTCAAAGAAAAATGTAGGGTCTGGAACAACCCGAAATACAATTGATTATGAGAAGATTAAGATTGATTATTATAAGATTGTGAGAGTGAATGCTAGCTTTTAGATTTCATCTTGTTTTTTCTACTTCTAATTATTAACTTCGGAGATAAATTCCTCCCCTTTATTAATTAAACATTTTCATATCAATAAACTTATTAAATATGGGGACTAGATTTTAGGGCTTATCCATTTTTTTCTATGAGAACAGGCAGTAGCCTGTTCTAGTACGTTATATGTATATGCATTATAATTATTATATCTATTAATCTGAAGATCAGTAGTTATAAAGATGATATATTTTTAAACATGTTTTGTTCCGTTGCTTACTCCCAAGTCTTAAGAACTTTCTAGAAAAGTAATTTTACCAGCAGCGAATGACAAAGCCGAAACTTAATTTTTATGTACCTAATAGGCTAATTCTCGACAAACGAACATCCTGTCGCCAATAGAGTAATTTTTTTATTAATTTTATTTTACTTCTGCTAATTACCTTGAAGTAAATAGACGGACTGCATTTGGCTCTCCAAGCATGATAGAACGAATAAACACGCATTAGAAATGCTCATCAAATGCGCGTCAGAAATGGAAGGTCACTTTGCTTTAGAAAGACTTATTATTGATTGTGCACAACAAAATTAGGATGCATGCACTATCACTCTTTTGTAGATAGCTTGGTGTCGCGATGCAGTCCGTCTGTCTACACCCTTACTACCTATGCTTTATGATACACTACTTCTTACACTCAAGGAGTCACCCCACTACACCGTACCATACAATTGCCGTGCTATAAAAATATATTCTTTGCATTGAAAAGTATAAGACTATGCCTATTAGACCGTTCCATCAACGTCGCGTGCCATGCACGTATCGGCACGGTTTAAATTTTATATATTTTAATATAATTTCGTAAAAAAAATAAGTATGTAGGTTTTATAAATAAATCAAAAGTAGCTACTCGTTTGGCCACTTAGGATTATTGTTTTAGCTTAAACTATATAATTTAACTAACATAAAATTTTAAACAAAGTAGAGGTTATTACCTAGAAATATTAAATTTAAAAGAACGGTAGTACGGTGTAGTGGGCAGAATCCTTAACCCTGCTACTTATGATAATCACTACAATTATGATTTATTATTAAAGTTGAACATTGGAATGCTTTGTTTGCTTTATCTTTGCTGTTCTTGATATGATTTGCTATCACCAAACAAAGCGTTGCATACTGTGTGATTGTCTGCCTGACTGAATCCTGTTCTAAATGTTCGTTCGATGTCGATTGTCTAGAATTGGCCATGTCAAACAACAGTGCCCCACCAAAACGTCACAATCGTTTCACAGAGGGCGCGCAAAACAAGAATTGCACGCAATGCAAGAAATCGTTCCCGTCGCACGCATCGATGCTCATACATATGCGTACGCACACAGGTGAGTCACGATTTGGGATACGTTTATATTAAGACGCCTACACTATAAGTAATCTCTATACAAATTATCAACATAATAAACGCAAGAACTCCGGTGTGGTCTCTCGGACTATGAAACTGATCAACTTTTGTTCTACCAGATCTTGAAATTCAATAAAACAAAATCGCTTTTAGTAACTGACGCGCTCGGCTGATTAATATGTTTAGTAAAACTATAAAATGAATTTCCAAAAGTAAAACAAAATTTGTTCAGTTCCATCGTCTAACACGTCTTACGTTTATTATGTGACACCCTGTATAATTAAAGAAGTACTACATAGTCAGGCAAATGGAAACATGGTTGCTGATATAGTAGGAACATGTGAGACATGGTTACTGGTATTTGACAACAACTAATAAGGTTGCTGATATATTTACTAGCATGTTTTCCTGTCGAAAAAGTTGCCAGTCTGGGAATATGTTCAGATCCGACTGGCAAACAAATCTGACTAAGATAAAAATAAAAATCTTATTACATGAGATAGGGGGCTACATCCCCCCGGATTGGCTTATTTACTTTGTGGCTTAAACGAACTTATTATTCTTGGTTTTTATTATATCCTGAGTTCGATCCTCAGGTTGTGTTAATGAAACTGCTCAAAAGAGTTCGTCTTCGCCCACATTCTATTATGCCCCTTTAATTATAATAAATCTATTAACGCACTACACCCCCGCTACTGCACGGATTGATGGTGCGAATTGGAAATGCTGTTTTTGTTAGCAAATTGAAGCACAAGTTTTATTATAAACTGAGACTGCCAATGAGTCAATTTACGACACATTTTGTCAGACTTCGATCCATGACAGTTAACTTATAGCAAAACTTTCAGGCGAACGTCCATTCATTTGTGGGCTCTGCAACAAAGGTTTCAACGTGAAGTCCAACTTGCTGCGTCACTTACGTACCCTGCACGACCAGCTCATCAGCCCGGCGCAACTCGAAGAAGGCGACGAGGAAGAGGTCGTGCCCGGCCCTTCCGAAGTCAAACGCGAATCCTGAGGGCGTGGAGGGGGGGCAGGTACGATATATGTGTTTCTTTGTAGTGTGGATGATATGAAATAGAAAGGAGTAAATGTTGCTGTCATGTCTGACAGGGGAGAATGGAAGAAGGAAACGTATAGCGCTGACCCCAAGTAGAATGGGACGAGGGCAGGCAGATGATGATTTTTTTATAGTATGTTTCATAGTAAAAAAATGTGAAAGCACATCTAGTTTATTTTTTTTTCTGAATTGTAACATTTACCGTCAGCCAAGCTAGGCCTTAACTTTGAATTTTGAAAACAATACAGTGTCATCTTTATTCATCTCTTCGCATAGGTACAGACAGCGTCAGTATGTGCTAGCCCATCAACACTCCGGCCGAGGAGGCCGGAGGGGTACCTAACTACTTAATGGAGCTGTGTGTACCATAGTCGCGACTTCTATTGCCGCATGCTTTTTATTCAGAACTATTCGTATCGATTTGATAGTTTCAGTTGAGTTCATCAGTTTAGCATAACCAACATCGTAATCATGCCATTTGATAACATATATTTTTTCTTAATTTTATAGGTAGAGGGCGCGGGCGACGTGCAGCATACGTAAATGTAAATGCTATGAGCGAAGCCACCCGTCGCGCCCATGAAAAGAAAAGGCAAACTGACAACGCATCGCCTTCGAACGTGCCGCGCAAGCAGAGCTACTCGCTCTTCTTGAAACAACGCGCGGTACTCTTTTCTGCCAAGAAGTGGAAACAGTGAACCTCGGTATGGCGACACACTACATTACTTTAATTCCTTATAACTTTTCTTTGACCATAAATTGTCAAGTTACTCGTAGCGATGTCGCCATTCATCCGTTTGTTCACTTATTACCTGCCCACCCTCCTCCGTTCGTATTTAACGGTTACTTGATTTGTATTTAACTATTCTTATTGAGTGAATTATTTTTTATAATCCCCTATTTTAGTAACTTTGAAGCATCTCGACTTCTAGTCATATAATAAACTTAAATATCTGCTAGTAATTTAATTTAAGAGATACCTAAATGTAGCATGGATCGTGTCTAAGATCTAAGAGAGTAAGTAACAACAAGCAAGTCGAATTTGTAAAAAAAAATAAGTTCAGAATGAGTAGATTTTACAGTGGGCAATTTATTTTTTTACTTACATTTTTATCATCCATTTAAATATCAAGATATGTGTCTAAAGAATAACCACTATAATTAACTTACAATTTTATAATTACTGTCAGATTTGTCAAAGTTTGCACTTACCCTGGCTTAGCACGCACCGAAAATGTTAGGTAAACAGTAAAGTACTATGTATCATTGTGTGTACCAGCTCTCCATCAATATATTTATAATTTCTGTAGAGCAATAGGCATCAACTCGTATGATTGAAATGAACTAATACTGTTATTGTTCTAACGGTATTTGAGATTATAAATACCGGAATCTCGCCTTATGTCGTACCTACTTCGGTGTTCGTTGCTTCTTCACGGCAATGATACGGATTTACAAAATACCTACGACCTAACCTAGTCAGTGGTGCTTGCTATGCCAACATCTCCGATATTTACCCATAGAACATTTTAAATGCTAGTCTCAATTTTAATCTCTTATATTTATGTTTTTACTAATGAGTATAAGATTTTTTAGGTATAAGGATGATTAATATAATATTCGTATAATTTAAAATTGCGAAGCTTTAAGTTCGACATTCCATTGTGTTAGAAATAATTATTTATTTTGAATGTGTCCAAGTAGAGACACGGAACTTTTTATTTCTTGACATTTCAATTCAATACTCATGTATAACATGAACATGAATGTAATTTGTACTATTGTGGAAAATAAAAAGTGATTAATGTCTGTTACTGTTTTGTGATTTATGAAAAATACCCCAGTTTAGACGAATGTGTTTATTATTTCTTACAAAAATACTATTATATCACAATTTTCAGCGATACACACAGTGTACGGAGATAATAAGCTAGGCGTGAGAAATTGGAATTTTAACATGATGTTTTTGGAAAGAGCAAGTACAACATAATATACGTGAATACAAAATAAAACCTTATTACTAATCAAATAATCTAGCTATCCTCCTCCTCAATCTTGGGCGCTAGATAATAGCGAATGTGACCAATTTCTGGAATGCGGTACTCTACGACGAGTGGGACATCAGCAGACATTGAGAGTTGAACCTGAAACAAATCAGAATAGTTGAGATTTTTTTAGTAAGTTTCACCTAAATGCTTGCATTTTTCCATGACAAACCTGTTTGTAAAGAACAATACAATAAACTCTGCCAATAGCAGAGCACTGCTGACCATCTACCATCATGAAAGTATGTAGCTGGTATTAGATTTGATGTTGTATTTGTATTAATGTTTCTATTATTATATAGCTAGCTCATATTGTCCTACTGCTGGGTAAAAGCCTGCCTCCATTCCTTCCAACGGTCACGATTCTGTGCTACTTCTTTCCAATTCTCAAGACTTCCAGCTAGTCCCGCCATCTCCTTCGTGGGCTGCCGCGACTCACTTCTAGAATAAACTATATTACACACCAAAATTGTAAGTATTGTAACACTCCTTTTTATTACAATACTAGCTGCCCGGACAGACTTTGTTCTGTCAAAATGCAATGCACTTTTGATACCTACCTACCCTACCCAACCCTACCTTTTAAACCTTCCCTGGACTATGACAAACATTTCAAAACTAAAATCAGCCAAATCGGCCCAGCCGTTGTCGAGTTATAAAATTACAACGAAAAGTGGCATTGATTTTTATATATATATAGCAGTGGCGATGGGTGAAAATATTGAAAGGGGAAGCCGAAGAAAAAAATGAGAATTTTAATTTTGTTTTTCTTCTTCGCATTTTTCAATTTTCGTTTTGATTATCAGCCAACCCGAAAACCCCGAAAATGACACCCATGACGAAAAAAACAGAAATTTACGTCACGCGTCGGCGCTATTTTTAATTTTGGTGTCTTTATCAGCGACTTCGAAAACCAAGAAAATGTCACCCATGATAAAAGTACCAAAAATTTTCGAAGGATCCAACTTGATCTTTTTTTCATAACTTATGTAATGGAATGATTAAATGCACTAGAACTACATAAAACACTGTATAAAAAATAAAAATTTAATATAAAAAACCTTTTTGAAACAAGCTTTTATGAATATGAACTGAAAAGAAGAAAATAAATCTTTGAAAAAATTAAAACGATGTAGGATAATTTTCACAAAAGCTTGTCGCGTTTAGTTTTTATAGCATTTACCATTCACGCGACAAGCTTCAGGTATTATGTTTATTCATAAAAAGTGAACGCGTAAATTTACAAAGTTTCATATCCGTGCTATTAACCGCTGAGGAGTTCCCTCGTGAGGAGACGATCCTGGCGGTAGGATGAGTTCATGATACAAATCGTGATTATCCATCAAATATGGGCTAGTATGCAACGTTACGTGTCTGTGCTATTAAATGTTGAGGAGTTCCCTCGTGAGCAGACGATCCTGGCTGCAGGATGAGTTCATGATAGAATTCATGTTTATCCATCAAATATGAACGTGCATACAAATTTTCTTGTCTGTGCTATTAATAGTTGAGGAGTTCCCTCGTGCGAAGACAATCCTGGCTGCAGGATGAGTTCATGATACAAATCGTGATTATCCATCAAATTTGAACTCGTATGCAAAGTTTCATGTCTGTGCTATTAAACGTTGAGGAGTTCCCTAGTGAGGAGACGATCCTGGCGCTAGGATGAGTTCATGTTAGAAATTGTGATTATCCACCAAATATGAACTTGTATGCAAAGTTTCGTGTCTGTGCTATTAAACGTTGAGGAGTTCCCTCGTGAGGAGACGATCCTGACTGCAAGATTAAGTTATGTTTGTCCTAAGAATGTATTGATATTAGAAACAAAGGTGTGTGGAAAATTTCAGCTCAATCGGACATCGGAAAGTGGTTCTAATTTAACTTTCTATACATACAAACACTGTCGTAACCTGTCGTAACTCGATAAACTTCGGCTTACCTAGTCCCTACAAAACGCTGCTGATAGCCGCGAAGTCACGTGTCCGCGTCCATACGAATTTAGTTCTGAATTCTGACACCCGAGCTCCGGCTTACTTTTGGCGCCACATGTTGCTTTCTTTGTTGACATAAAAATGTTGGTATTTTTTTTTTCAATCCGGTGTATTTAATGCCTGTACTGTAATGTGGTAACCACATATGTGCACATAATTTACTAATTGACTACAGTAAACACTAGACACTACGTACATTGCCTTGTTCTCAAAGGTAAGCCGGCAGGAATCGGCTTCTTAGGTGCCTTCGGGCCTGATATATAGATTGTTAATTATGGTAACAATGGCGGTCTTTTCGCTGATGGCTGTTTATTTTCGATATCACAAATACAACAAGTGTTGTTGCGTAACTAAATAGAACAATCAAGCTGAACTGAGAGTGTCTTATTACCTGTGGACTTAGTGACGTGGCTTTAGTGAAGTAGTTGAGATACTGGCAGGCGAATGTAAGGGTCACTGGCTCCTCCATTTCAATAACCACAGCCTCATCCTCTTTGTCGATTGAAGCAGTCTGCGCGAGCTTAATGTTTGCTGAGCCGATGTCGCCGGATGCTGAGAATTTCACTCCTGTAGGAAAATGGAGAAATCTTCATAAAAATTTTTACTCACTGCCAGCTTTGCAAGGGTATTTTTTATTTTATGCTGTTTGGGAAACTTACAGCTAATAAAAACAGTGTTTCCAAAAGATACGGATTTGAAGGCAATCTTTGGGCATGAATGTGAATAAGAGTAGGGGAAAATCAAACAAATGATGCATGGACTGTTGTGATGGTAATATGGCTAGAAAGCGGGTGACTTATGAGATGGCGATTAATAGGGTGATAATGATGGTGGTTTTTGTGCTACAAGTTTCTTTGTCACTTTTAATTTTATTTATCATATTGTTATTCGTAAATACAACAAAATACTTTACAAATCCTTACCTTCTTTGGTGCAAGAAATGACCATGGACTCTCCAAACTGAGAGAGATCACGGCAGATTCGCGCGAATTCACCACTGGGTAACCTTATGGTGCAGCTGTACTCAGTCTCAGGAATACCTGTAAAAAAATTTATTTAAAACTATCACTTTGCCCGCTACTTCGTCGGCGAAAATTGTGATATAATATAGCCTATGTTACTCAGTAAAGATGTAGCTTTCTAAAGGTGAAAGAATTTTTAAAATTGGTTGAGTAGTTTTTGAGACGAATCGTAACAAACAAATATTTCCTCTTTATAATATTAGTTTAGATTCGATAATTTACACAGATCAAGCAGATATTGTACATACAAGATTTATAGGTTCATTAATTTTGCATGCATGTAATGACCAATGCCCTAAGAACAATGTCTGTCAGTAGAAGTCATACTCTGTAAGTGACATGTAAATATATTCCTTTTTGGGTTAGGCAGGTGTGGCTGTAAAGAAAAAACATATCTGTCCACTCACCCAAGTGCTCAAGATCTAAGTTCATGAGCTTCATCTCATAGTCCGACACTTTCTCCTGGTTGGGGCTCTCGAAGACAAATGTGACTGTGTCAGCATTGTCCTGTGCCTTGATTGTCACTGTGTCTTTGTCACCAGCACACTTCAGGATCTTGGACATGCTAGAAGAGATTTATCAAAACTTATTGAAATGGTAATCTTAATACATGTACATTCAAAGATATCTTTGTTGTTGTTCTGTTAGCCTTTAGCAATATTTGAGGGAAATAAAACTACAACTTGAGAATAGCTAGACAAATGGAGAGTAGACAGTTACTTCAATGCATAGAAACCAGAAAGAGGTCAATTGAACATGATTTTGAAAATTGCCAAAAATGGAAATCATACAACATTTAGATTGTTTTCTGTGTTCTCAAAATCTCAAGACTTGAACAAAGCTGCACCATGACTGAAGCATGACTTCATTTAAAATGGTCACAATCCAATGTTTCAATATAATTCTTCATTCATTTAGAAAATAACACTATTTGTTGATAACTTACCTTCCTAAGTTCATGCCCATGGAGATATTTCTATCACATCTGTATTTGTCAAAGCCATCAGACCTGAGAGTGAGGGACACCAGGGACACATGGGAGTTGTCCATTGCCTGAAACATTTAGTTATTTTAAGCATACAATGGTTTGTTTAACTCAAGGTTACATACCTAATTACATTTATTAGGATAAAAACAAAATTATAGATTATTTTGCTGTATTTCATAGCAAGTCGTAACCTGTCGTGCTTGTCTGTCCATTATACTAAAGCTGAGCCCTCTTCCTGGAATTAATTAGCTAATGAACTGCTGGTAAAGCACATAAAACTATACCTGTAATTGGATCCCATTGTCATCGCAGTCAAATGTGGCCTGTGTGAGCAGATCCTTGATGGCTTCCAAAACCTTCTTCAGGATGGAGCTTCGGAGAAGACGTGCTTCAAACATCTTTTCCTGAAAAAAACATTAAATGGCATCATAGTTTATGTCTTCTCTGTTCTTCTCAATTTGTATATTATCGAGGCACAAGTAACAAATGGGAAAGGAATGAGACCGCCAAAGAACGGTAACGGGTTCACAATGTTATCGGCGATTTAGCTAATGAAATCAAAGCATTTCACTTTTCAACGTAAGATTAAGCAAATACAGAAGAAATACTCACGTTTGTGTATAATTAACCCTGATTTAACCAGTAAAACAGATCAAAAACTAACTAAATTAAGGCACGATGCGTGTGTCGCTGACCTCACGAAACGAAATAATGACAGCCGGCGGGAAATATCGGCGCGAAAAACCGAAACGTCAAATAAACATAAATGACAGGAACGCAGATAGTTGCTGTAATGTGTTTCATCATTTTTGTACAGTGACCGAGAGCCTCTTAGTACTTAATAATTCCATGATGCCAACCTTCGCTCGCGTAAGTTTATAGTGTCAAAACTGTCAAAGCAATAAAGTATAGTGTACGGTAGTTGTGCTCGGATCAACTGCACATACTTCCCAAGTATGTGCAGTTGATCCGAGCGATGTACAGTCGATGTAGAACCCAAGTACGGTCTACAGCGGGCACTACCGGCAGCTTCGATGTGGCAGTTGGCTTGCACCAAGGGTCGGCTCTAAGCCCTTACCTCTTCCTTGTGAAAATGGACGCTCTTACGTCGGACATTCAGGAAGAGGCTCCCTGGTGTATGCTGTTTGCTGACGACATTGTGTTAGTTGCTTAGAGTGGCCTAGAGGTCCAGAGCAGATTGCAGGTGTGGTGGCAAAGACTGGAGAATGTTGGCCTGAAATTAAGTAGAACCAAACGGAATACGGTTTTGTGATTTCGGCGGTCTCTCCAGTCCTGTGCCTGTAGCCCTTGCCGGAACGCCCATACCGATCTGCTCCGATTTTCGGTACCTCGGGTCGCTTGTCCAAGGAGATGGCGATGTAGACCGGGACGTAACGCAGCGGATCAACTCAGGATGGATGAAATGGCGACAGGTCACTGGAACAACTTGCGACCCACGGACGCCCGTCAAGTTAAAGGGGAAAATATACAAGTCCGTGATACGACCTGTCGTACTGTATGGATCGGATTGCTGGGCAGTGAAGAAGACGGATGAAAAAAGATTGCATGCAGCAGAGATGAGAATGTTGAGATGAATGTGTGGAGTGACTAAAATGGATAAAGTTAGAAATGAGTATATAAAAGGAAGTTTGAAAGTGGCGCCTGTTACAGAAAAGATGAAAGTGAGTCGTGTGTCTTGGTATGGACATGTGATGAGGAGGGATGGAACACATGTGACTAAAAGAGTGATGAATATGAATGTGGATGGATGGAGAGGGAGAGGAAGACCAAAGGAAAGATGGATGGATTGTGTGAAAAATGATATGAAGGAAAAAGGAGTAAATGATAGCATGACGAATGACAGAGGAGAGTGGAGGAAAAACACGTGTTGCGCCGACCCTAAATAAAATGGGACAAGGGCAGGAAGATGATGATGATACGGTAGTTGTTTTGGCTTTTGTTGGTAATCAATTGTATTTCGTCTTGAAGAATGTACATTAATTTAGTAACCATTAAAAAAAAAAACAGCTAACACTGATAATTACATCTAAAAGTACTCTGTGCACTGATTATACCAGATTTCTAACAAACTTGCTTTGTAAACTTCAATCTAATGTCAAACCGGCAATATCAATGAGATTCTGGCGGGAACTTTAAAAAAGAGTGGTTCAGAAAAAAAAACCTATTTTCTTTTTTACTAAGTATTCACTAGTTTCTTGTTAGAAAGTTAATTAAAAACATTAGTGTTAGGTGTGCAAACGAGTAAAAATGGAAGGAAATGAGGGGGCGGGGATAACCCGCCCACCTCATTTCCTTGCTTGGTTTGCCTTAATGAAATAAAATGATGTTTATTTTTGGAAATAGGTCTTTAAACACTTTTACATGTCGTCTTTTAAAAAAAAACTAGATGAGGTCAGTGTTTCATACCTTACTACTCTGAGAAGAAGCAGCCTAAACAAAGTCAGAGGTCATAGTTTCTTTTAAGGTCCAGACATAATCTTCGCCAACTCACCTATAGGACTATGCAGTTAAAATAGGATGAAAAAAACATTGTAAATCTGTAAATCAGCAAAAAGAGGAAATCGATAATCTCTAAATAAATACAGATTTTTGAAATTCTAAAATTTATTTATTACATATGTACATTATTTACAAACTACAAATATACCTAAAATAATCATAAAATATGTACAAGCATAAAAATTAAATTATTGGCCAAAAAAAAGGCCAGGCTCTGGTCACGTGAAGAGTTAACCAACCGCTTAGCGATATCTATTCATTTATTTTTATTTACTTATATTATCCAGCAATATTCAGTATCAATATTTTCTTTTCTTCCTTTATTTGTTCCAGTAAAATATTGAACAGATTTTCATTTTTTTTCCCTAATCGTGAAAGTCGTTTAATTAGCGTGTTAATCTTCCGAAGGCGGCGTTTGGATATCTTCTTGACCCTTTCAAGTTCTTTTTCTAAAGTTTTAATTCTTCGTATATAATTTATTTCTGAATTTGTTTGTGTCATCTGTGTAAAAAATCAGATTTAGTCATATTACGTAAAAAAGCTTATATTAATTATCAATTCACATGCATTCAACAAGGTGTAAATCAGGGGTTCCCAAACTTATTTTGTCTACTGCCCACTTTGAGAATAAATTATTTTTTAGCGCCCCCATTTTTTCATCTACTTAAAACCACTATAACTTTTAAAGGATCTATTTTTTATTTTTGATATGACTTGTAGTTATTGAGAGTAGATGTCTCCTAGTAGAATGAATCACAAATCGCCCTTCAAGCCTCTACACAATGCCCCAATTTTTTTCTGGGTCTCTTACCCTTTAGGCCTGCAGCGCCCACAAGGGGGCGTTATCGCCCACTTTGGGAAAGGCTGGTGTAAACCAACCCTTCATGAAGCCGTCAACCAAGCATTCTGTACATCAAACTAAATAACTGTATGGGAAAAAAAAAATTACCTGTCTTTGGTGTGAGATGAATTCACAAGATTGCAAGGTCTTAGGTCTTGTCTCAATCTCCATTGCTGAGGGATCCTAAAATTAAGTAAGTGTTTTACATTGAAATTAAATAAATGAATTTGCTCATGGATTTATTTTCTGACTGAGATGGTTATGGACCATGCAACATTATGTGAACCTATTTTTTACCAAGAAATGTTATACCTGTCTTCCTGTAAGATATGTGTTAGATTGCTGTTGATGAGCGGTTCCTTGAATCTGCAGAAATGCATTATGCCCTTCTTCGCATTCTTCCTTATGTACTACCTGTAATGTAACACCCAACAAGTTATAATTTGAACGGAATACTATTTATTGCAAATAAAATATTTTAATCAAATATCAGACCATTTCATCTGTTCTATCCATAATAAATAAGGTAGGAACTGCATCTTCTTTAAGGCGTCTCCATCTCATACTCTCACTATTACCTATAAATGAATTCAAAGTAAAATGCTTGGAGCATATATGACTGTGCTTTTTTGGAGTCCAATTTCGTCTACCAATACAATTTTTCCATTCATTTTTTTTCACATCGTCTTTAGGAAAACTGTAAAAATAAAATATCAACAACATTTTTTACGTCACTGCAATCTCGATAATCTCAACACAGTTTCCGAATAATCGCTAATAACTAGTCTGGTATCCGATACTAAGTGATTCGGCAAATGTTATGTATTTTATTTGTTTATCAGATCATATTCAACAAAAAAATTGTTAATTTATTATTAAAACTCAACAAAAGCTTACCGATGGAAGGTCAAAATTTCTTGTCTACTTTCTTTTCGTGATGAATGGGACTTGCAGCCCCCAACCACACAAGCCATTGCTCCACAGCGTTCACATACTCACTATTTGTAGATAAATAAATGATTTGTGCAATCTAAGAGTGGATATATTATTAAAACATCGCAAAACCAAGGCAGATTGCGACAAGTGCAATTAATTGTTTACGAATTAAGAACACGCGAACATATCAAATAGTTCATTAAAGGAACTGTCAGTGTCACTGTCAGCCATGTAATACACAGCGTACTTTCAAGTTTGGCCGGGTAATTAGAACCAAATGACAATTCATTATTGTTGCCAACAGTTAAACTAACTCTCCGCCAGATTCAACATCCAAAACCACCAGAAAACTACTTACGAAAAGGCCCTACTCTCAAAGTAGTTTTGTGAATATTAATATCTTGTTTGGTCTCATTATTGTGCTAAGTTCTATAATGTTTGTAAAATGTTTGTGTTACATTTTCTTTGGTGGAATCTTTGTCACTCCATGGCTTCACTGTGGGAGAAGCAGGTGTGGGGGGAGGGGGATTTCTAGAAATAAAAAGAAGGATTTTTAACATTAATAATTTTGTGTGACGATGTGTTCCCCAATGCGTGGATTGGTCGCGATGGCCCTATAACATGGCCGGCACGTTCCCCGGACCTAACTCCGCTAGACTTTTATGTCTGGAGACGTGTCAAAGAGCTGGTATACGACACGGAGGTTCCGACTTGGGAGGTACTACTTCAATAGGGCCATCGCGACCAATCCACGCATCGACAAATAGAATTATTAAATGTTAAAAATTGTTTTATTTTTATTTGTGGAACCCCTTTTCCCCCCCTTAAAGAGAGATACAAGACAGAGATTTTACCTTATAAGAGTGAGATAATAGATTTAATAAGTTTTTCAGGTATCATTTAAGCAAAAATATTTTTTTAAATCATAATTTGAAATTTAATATTTTGTGACTCGATTCACAATTCTAGTGAATAATTCACAAAGTTGTAAAAAGATTTTTATGGCATGTGGCACATCACTAGCAAGAGGATAGACTAGAAAATTTCTGAGGGAGTTGGAAGATCCCGGTCGCTTTTGGTTTTTTTTATAGCCATTTAAATAGCTGTAACATGGACTGCTTTAATTGAAGTCCGAAACTTTGCGAGTAAATTAAAAAAAAATTAGATGGCTAATGTCACTAATTTTGAATTTAGAAGTACTGGAATACAATACACATCTAATTAAAATTCAGAGACTTATGCTTTTTTTAAAATTTGTATTTGAATGTAAAATTTAGGTATTTTTAGGGTTAAATAGTTAATTTGCTAAACGTGTTTTTGGAACCAACCCGAATTACTACAAATACTGCTACATGTATTGATAATGTTTTTTGTAACTGCAACTACTTAGATAAATCCATTGTTAATTACCTCCCTTCTGATCACAGCGGTCAAACCGTTGTTTTCGAGTCCTACACACCATTACAGAAAATCCAGATAAACTCTAGACAAATAACACCCAGCAATTTGAATAAACTTAATAATAACTTAATTAGTAATTTAGGCATTCCGGGCCATATTATTGAAAATGCAAATCAATTTTATGAGGGATTCTTTTCGGTAGTTCATGTAGAGTTCAATAATACATTAAAAATGAAAACTAAATGTATTTACCCTAAGTTTATGTTCTGTGACTGGGCAACTAAGGGTATTAGGATAAGTAGGGAGCGATTATTTGAGTTATACGGCCTTAAGCCTTACATCAACTCGGAAACTTTTAATAAATATGTTGCAACTTATTCAAAAATCTTTAAAAACACTTGCAAGGTAGCTAAAGCCTTATTCATTAGCAACAAGATTAAGTCCGCCGATAACAAAATAAAGACGGTTTGGAAAATTATCAATAGTGAATCTAATAGAAATAAGAAAATTAATAATGATATCAGACTAGAGACTTCACGTGGTCTTTTAAGCTCTAAAAACGAAGTAGCTCAAGAATTTGTAGATTTCTTTACCAATATCCCACTTAAAACTACTGAAACCTTAAATTCCTCACCCTTGCTTTCTATTGATTTATTAAAAGCGAACGTTTCAGCCTGTCCGGTTGAGTTTCAATTTAAGCATATAAACCCCATAGCAGTCATTAAAGCTTTTAAGGAAATCAAAATCAAATTAACCGAAGATCTATGGGGAATGTCTATTAAAGTGTGTCAAGCTATTATTGACACTATAGCACCGTACTTAGCCTTAATTTTTAATTTGTGTGTGGACCAAGGGGTCTTCCCGGACCTTATGAAATACAGCAAGGTAATACCACTTTTCAAGTCTGGGGACAGTAAAGATACCAATAACTATAGACCCGTATCCGTGTTGCCGGTTTTCAGCAAGGTGTTTGAAAAGGTAATGCTTAATCAAATGCTCACCCACTTTAACACCAATAAAATCTTACACGACAAACAGTATGGTTTCACCAAAGGACGTTGTACGACTGACGCCGGTGTCACACTATTAAAACACATATATACTGCGTGGGAAGAGGCACAAGATGCCATAGGAATCTTCTGTGACCTCTCGAAGGCATTTGATTGCGTAAATCACCAAACCTTGCTCTTGAAACTGAAGCATTATGGTTTAGGTAAACTTGCGCTCAGTTTAGTAACATCGTATTTGAATGATAGACAGCAGCAAGTACAAGTAAATGGTGTACATTCAATGGGTTTAAAAGTAAAAATGGGTGTACCACAAGGTTCGATATTGGGTCCTTTCCTCTTTTTAGTATATATAAATGACCTACCCCATTTATTTAAAAATCATCCACAAATGGTGTTGTTTGCTGACGATACTTCTTTAATATTTAGGATAAACAGACATGCTACAAACCTTGACGACGTAAATAACGCTCTAATGCAGGTCCATAACTGGTTTACCGCTAACAATTTAGTATTAAATGGGAAAAAAACTAAGTGCATAAGATTTTCTCTACCAAATGTCAAATTTTGTGATACTGACATAGTATTGAATCAAGAGAAACTTGAATTTGTCGATGAAACTGTTTTCTTGGGGATCACGCTCGACTCAAGGCTACAATGGGGTCCTCATTTAACATCTCTTGCAGGACGGCTGAGTTCAGCGGCATATGCTGTCAGAAAAATCCGTCAATTTACTGATGTAGATACCGCGAGGCTAGTGTATTTTAGTTATTTTCATAGTATTATGTCATACGGTATTTTACTATGGGGACGGGCTGCAGACATCGAGTCTATATTTATTCTGCAGAAAAGAGCCATCAGAGCCATATATAACCTGCGTAGGCGCGATTCTCTAAGAGAACTGTTTAAGGAAATTAACATCATGACTGTACCTTGTCAATACATCTATGCAAACATCATGTACATTAGGAAAAATCTGCATTTATTTAGTAAAAGAGGTGACCGGCACCACTATAATACTAGAAACAGGGACCAACTAGTTCAGCCAGGTTTTAGGTTGGCTAAAGTAGACTCATCTTTCATGGGGTACTGTTTAAAATGTTACAATAAAATACCTCCCCCCATTCAACAACTGAATGAAACGAAATTTAAATCTTGCATAAAACGCACACTATGTAGGCAAGCATATTATAAGTTGAGGGATTACATTGATGATAAAAATGCTTGGCGCAATGCTGGTCCTGCTCCACAACCATAGGGGCAACCTGAATCATGTGAATTACCATTTGAAGTTATTGTGGAAGCAGCAGAAGATTGTAAAAATATATTTGCATTGTATAGATTCAATCTAGTATTATATAATTGCATAGCACATGTGTGAGTACTATGTACTGCAAAGCCACCATTTACTGAGTACCTACATCTTTCATTGACGCGAATATACCCTGGTGGTTGAGTGAATGTCATGCTCACTTAAATGTCACGCTGATGGTGGCGGGTGTGTCGGGTCATTTAGTTCCCTTCAATATGGTTGAGTTGAATGATGGCTGATACATGCGTGATGTTCGTGAACGGGCGCTGTTAGTTGTGACTGGTCATCTCTTAGCTACCACGGTTTATTTTTAATTACTTTGTTTTTGTATTACTGATTTAATCTTTTACTCTGGACGCTCTTAACTTGCCCGTATTTCTACATCGTTCTCACATATTTGTAATTTTTAACATGAATGATGTAACCAAGATTTTGTAACATATTTTGATTTAAAAGAGTGTCCATGGAGTTTCTTGCCCATTCTTCTCCATAGAGATCTACGCTTTGGAATGGGCAACTACAGTACTTTCACAAGTTTTTATGCCTTGTGACTGGGACTGTAGCTTTAGCTTAGCGTTTTTTTATTGTTTTTGACTTTCAAAAGTGCCTGTAATGGTCTAATTGAAATAAACGCTTTGAGTTTGAGTTTGAGTTTGGTTCTGTAGCCGTATGGCAAAAACGGAACCCTTATACATTCGTCATGTCTGTCTGTCTGTCCGTCCGTATGTCACAGCCACTTTTTTCCGAAACTATAAGAACTATACTGTTGAAACTTGGTAAGTAGATGTATTCTGTGAACCGCAATAGCAGCTGACCCCCCGAGTCGACCATTTCATTTTGGCACACGATGCACCAAACACCCTGTATAGTGTACACAGAAGTAAGTACACACATCAAAAGTGTCTAGGGATCAAGCATTTTTATGCGGATTTCTTGAGATTGAGATGTGGCTTTGTAATAAATTTATGATTTTATAAATTTATATGGATCCTTTTTGGTGCATTTCATAATTTGAATCAGGAACTGTGAATCAAATTCGAGTAAAAGATGAAAATCAGCTGTCAATATTTTCCCTATAAAAACATACAACGCATTGAAGACATTATTAGTGCTACTGTTTCCCTACTACTGATTAAAACCAACGTTATTATGGAGCGGCGACGTCATTTAAGCAGGGAAGAAATGCTCAGAGCCGTGGGAATGATAGAAGCTGGTTCCCGGCAACGTACTGTGGCTTTAGCTCTGAATACAAGTCAGAGTGTTATCAGTCGACTTTGGACACGTTACCGAAGCACTGGTACCGTGGCTGAGCGCCATGGAGGACGGTATCGCTGCACCACACGGAGACAAGACCGATACATTCAAATCTTAACTCGAAGAGCTCCAACAATAACCGCCATGATGTTAGCCGTGAGGCTTCATCACTCTTCAGGGAACTTAATTAGCGACCAAACAGTCAGAAACCGCTTGCATGAAGTGAACCTTCATTCCCGAAGACCGCTACGGGTACCACCTATAGCAATGCACAATCGTAGGATTCGATATCAATGGGCTCTTGAACACAGAAATTGGGCAGAAGAACAATGGCGTTTCGTGTGCTTTTCTGATGAGTCTCGTTTTGGTATGAGACCGGATACAAGACGTATACGACACTGGAGAACCCCTGGACGCCAACAGCGATTAAAATCCTGCCAGGAAGTCCATCCTTATAGTGGTGGAACCATCATGGTATGGGCGGGTATTTGGATCGGCGGAAGAACTGAGTTGATTTGGATCAGAGGCAACCTCAACGCTCAAATTTATGCTGAGACGATTGTATCAGACGTCATCGTTCCTCTACAAGTGCAAATCGGTCCCTTATTTCAGTTAATGCATGATAATGCACGACCGCACACCGCAAGAGTTGTAAGACAGACTCTCGCCGCAGCTAACATCAATGTCCTGCCCTGGCCTGCTCAGTCGCCAGACTTGAACCCGATTGAGCATGCATGGGATATGCTACAGAGAAGAGCTCTGCCGAATATGGAGGGTATCCAGTAGCAAGAAGACCTTTTTTTGTTGTTGCAACGAACATGGGCGGCCATTCCACAGCGTGATTTGGATGAACTCATTTTGAGTATGCCAAACCGATGTTCTTGTGTTGTTAGTGTTCGCGGTAGAAACACGGATTATTAATTGTTTAAGTTACCCAATAAAATTTTAAAGAAAACTGTTATTTCAGTCTTTTTTTCGAACTTTAATGTTAGTGGTTCAAATGTCAAAAATCCCTTTATTAGAAAATCGCAAATTTCTTTATTAATGCAAAGGTGACTTGGTTTATCGTTACTGTGACAAACGAAAACACTTTATTTGATGAATCCTTAAAGAAAATTTTAATTAATATCAATCAGGAGAAAAGTTATTGCAAAAATATATGTTGATCCCTAGACACTTTTGATGTGTGTATTTATATACATATAGGTACGATTGCAATCTTTGCTTCTTTTATTTTCAATGATCGTTTAGCAGCTTTTCCGAGTGGATTTTAATAAGATAATCCCTTGAAAAAAGTTCACGGTAAATTATGATTTAATTAGTTAGACCAAATATAGCATAAGTTCATGCCGCTGACAACTATTGCAATGTGTATTACGACTATTCTTGTTTTTATTAAGTGAGCCTAGGCAATACTTTGTGAAGGGTTGACAGTTTTTATTGCCAGCCAATGTATTTATTATACGGTCACCCAAACCAAGGTTACGGAAAAACATATTTGCATTGCTGATGTGGACTTTTTGCGCTGTTCTCTTTTGCTGTTATGTTTTATACATGTGAGGCTCGGAACGGTGAGGCAGTGTCGATCACCTCACTACCAGGGTATTACATCTGAATACCTTTAGACATTCATTATCCAAGCCGCTGAAACTTAAAATAGCTGATATCACTGTAAACATCCCATTGGATTCCAGGAGAAGCTTACTTTGTTGGAGGAAAATATTGTAGCAATATTGTTTGCAACTATACACATATTTCAGTTGTCTTTTTATGGGATAAATGTTCAAATAATCACATTCAAGATCTTTTATGTAAGACTTAACGTAATTTTCTGGAAACTAACCATACAAACACGATACATTACCGTTATTTTTAGGGTATATTCGGTTTTCTGTGATGATAAAAACGAGGGGAAGTATACAGTAGTTGACCATAATAATATCCATTATTAACTACGGGATGCCATCGCAAAAAGAATGAAAAAAAAAGGAAATTGTCTCTAATATTAGTATATTCGAGACAATTTCCTTTTTTTTTCGTTACTTCTGTATCCAGTGATACAGAAGTAACCAAGCAATTTAAGGCCAAAACAGGTAATTTTAATGCAGCAAAACAATTATGTCTAAGTCTATTAATAAATGCAAATTTAGGTAATCAACAAGGTACGAATTAATGGGTAGTAAAGACGAATGACGTTAATAAACATTGCTATATAATTGATGCACTGCACCAACTAGCAAGAAAAGAGTAGGTATAAGATGGCAACTTCAAAGAAAGAGTCTGACCGTAAATTTAAGATATTACAAAGGAGAATGACTTGTGCGGCACTTTATACGAAAGCCAAACACTAATCAATATCAATAGCAGTCGTGGCTTTGATCGCCGAGGGGTAAAGCAGAGTGTGTGGGTGTGCCATCCTATGCATCGCCGGCCGTGAAGACAGTTTTAGGTCCAACGAAATAGGGGAAGCTTATCGATGGTTTATTGTGCGCAATTTCAACCTAAGGCTATAAACTGAGAATTTTGTAACGGAGAAAAGCTCAATAAGTTACTGTTAGCCTGTGACATCTCTCTATGGACCACTGCTCGTTGGTTTTTCCCAGCTCTTGCATGCTTACATAATGGCGATTTTGGTTTATAGCTCATTGGGCATACAGCAGAAGTGATGCGTGATGGAAATCTATACCTACCCAAGTCCCAGAACGGCAATTGAGTTTGCATGTTTGCAAAAACCAGACAATGAGGCGTGCAGCGAATTACAGTTGAAAACAATCAATTATAATAATTGGGTCGTATGCGCGGCGGGTAACCGCAGAATAGTAGTCTGACACTTATGCGTGTCAGATAAAGTACACCGGCTTCGCTTGCGGTTAACACGATTTAACAATTTATGTGCCGCTTTGTAGGTTAGTATTGTTTACCTGAACAATCATACTAACAATGGATACCAGATGGTGCTCATTTATGTGGGCTTTATTTAATAGTCAACTTCATTAATTTTTTATGTAGTAACTATACTAAGTAAGTCATTTCAGGTGCAGATTCATACCTTTTACATTTTTAATCTGTTCAGGAAGAGGTTCATAGACGACTATGCGCTGGAGTGCAAATGGCGTTGTTCCACAATCAATGGAACATTTGATAACGTGTCCTGCCTGAACTGCTGTTTTCAAATTACAGGATATGATGGATGCTAATCTGCCAATCTTGTCGCCACATTTTGGGCTGGGACAATTTATATTGCCATCGATACTCTAACAAGAAGTTATATCTAAAACAACAATGATTTCATGGCGTAATTCGTCTAAAAGAATCTCCTGTACCCACTACGCCAATTTCCATTTATGTCGACTAGTGATTTTTGATGGTTTTGATGCACTGAGACGCCAAAAGACAGATGATACGTGTCAGAGACAGAGTCTATTAGGCCATAATAATTGTCTCCATCTAAACATCTGACCCTAAAGACATCTTCAATTAATTTACTACTCGTAGCAAACTTATGAGAACTAGTTCGGAGGCCCTTTCATCAATTGAATGGAGTTTGTTGATATTACTACAAAACATAACAAGTATAGGTACCAAAATATGTAGATATCGCCAGTTATGTAACACACTCAACGAAAGAGCTGACCAGTAGTTACCATAAAAAAATATTAAACTTCAATTACTTATATTGTTTACTAACATTACAAGTGTACCTACAATTCTACATAAATACTCAGTGCTTTTAATAATAGATTCATTATAAGAGCAAACATGTGATTCAGTTTTTTCTTTAAGTGATCTAACGAGGCCATTGTAATGTTTAGTGCTATATGTTAATGGAGTTGATGATCATTATTGATCTATTCCATATAACAGCTGGAGTATGAATAGGAATGTCATGAATGACATAGGTTCTTTCAGTTCAAGTTTTCTCTGCAGATTCCTTCAGATTAAAGGATTTGGCGAATGCTATGTATAGTGTAAAAATAGCTAGGTAAAAAAAAGAAAATAGCTAGATATTTTCTTTAATATTTTTTTTGGACGGATTGCTGTAGGTACCTACATATAACTTTGTGGTAACAAAAATGAATAAAAACATCTGATGCTTCAATAACAGCGCCAGTATTTATATGAAATCATTCATGTCTAGAAAGCAATCATCATCTGCCTAGCCTTTTCCCAAACTACCTTGGGGTCGGCTTCCAGTCTAACCGGATGCAGCTGAGTACCGGTATTTTACATGAAGCGACTGCCTATCTGACCTCCACAACCCAGTAACAAAACAATATAATATAAAAAACCAAAAATTAAAAACTAAATTAAAAACCCCGACAACAAAATAACCTCAAAAAAAAACAAAAAAAAACTAATCCAAGCGTCGTCGTAGCGTCGGGAGTCCGCTTTGTTTTATGCTTGTGATAAGCAGTCTACTTAGCGGTCCCACGACGCCACGCCACGACGCATGGATTAATTTATTTTTGTTTTTAGAGGTTTTCTCGTTCGGTTTTTTTTTTAATTTAATTAAATTTTTATTTCATGCTTTTTAAACTTTAAGTATTTTTCTTAGCCTTGACTGCCCCACTCCTGGGCATAGGTCTCCTCCCATTCCTTCCTCTTTTGTCGGTGTTGCGCCTCTTCTCGTTAATTAACGAAAACAAGGAAAGTTAATAAATTTAAAAAAAGTCCCGATCTATTAGGGGGGAGGAGGTGGTGTGCAGCCCCCTGGCGATGCCCTTGGTGACAAGTGACAAGATTTCAAATTTCGAATCGACCAGACCCGTATAAGTTGTTTATATCCCTTCATCAACTAGAAAAGAGGTGATGACCTTCAAACGGCTGAGCAGATTTGATCTCGAAACATAGCTAAGAACACTCTCGATTAAAACACCTTTCAAACGAAACCAATTTTATCAAAATCGGTTCATCTATTAGGAGCTACGATGCCACAGACAGACACAGATACACACGTCAAACTTATAACACCCCTCTTTTTTGGTCGGGGGTTAAAAACGGTAACGAAAATATTTTCACCTGCATCCCAATAGTTTTGTTACAGGGGAACTTTGGTCAAGGACAGAGCCATCGGAAATTCAGATTGTCCAAAATTTCCAATTCCATCTGAGCAGGCGAAAAAACATTATCTCGGGTTCGATGCACTCTGTCACAAGTGATGGCCAATGTTTAAACTGACAACAGATAAAATGATCCCGAATACAGAACTTTATAAGTAAACAGTTTTTGGAACCTTGAAATTATTTAGAATACGGATTGGAAGACCAGTGACATAAAAAAAAATTGAAAAACATTTTTTTTTACAATCCAATTTCACTCAGAACTTTTTAAGTAATCTCGTTTTTTTATAAAGTAAAACGTAGCTCATGGCTTGTTTGGAACGAACAACATAATTTCCATAAGTATATTATTAACGAATCCGCTTCGTAACAAGTTCGGCCAGATTACTACGATGCCGAGTTCATACGAGCCTCGCATGATGTCATCGTCAACACATACCTTACTTAAAACCTCGAACGAGCTGGCTCTGTGTGCGTGAGTATAAGACTTATCTAAACAGAAACTCCATAGCCGACTGGAAAGTTCCATGGTGCCACGATCTAATGCTTTTAAATTTAAAACAAGCCTCGCTTTAGCATCCCTTACTGACTATTGATTATGACTTGTATTATAAAAGGAAATGAATCGCCGAGCGAAAATCCTGTTATCTAGCGAAAATGTGTAGTAAACAAGTTTCTTGTTGTTAAGAACGCAATAGACGAACATCTATTCATTGTTATTCTTTCAGTCGAGCGCGACTTGCTTTCGGTCAAGGATAATTGGTTGCGAATTAATTAAGATTGAATAGATCAAGTAATGGTGAGTAATTGATGGTTTTCTTTACTTAGCATAAATTATACTCGATATTGAACAAGTTTATAATATTAGCAGACGAAACGATTCGCGAAAATTAGTTTTTTCTGGCAATCACGAATCATAGGTCGTATTACCTACTGTATCTACAGATTTTAAAGCCAAACACCATCTGGAAATTGTTTCCGACAAGTAGTTCGAAAACATTCTAAGAACGTTCCAATAAAAAGGCCCAATACTTTTTGAAATATTAAACAACTGTTTAAAAGAGGAACACTCCTGTATCTCAATCTCGATACCTACTTACTCAGAAGACACGATCTCACATCTACCTACGTAATACGGTTCCCGATAACCTGGAACAAACGTAAATACACTGATAGCGATTAAAATGCTATGAAAACATTTGATTACGCAACCACAACACGACATCATTATCAACTAATCAAACAATTGTTGAATAATATCTATGTTATTTACTTTATTTTTGGTTGCTAGTTTCCGTCGACAAAGTCGACCACGTGATGCTAGATTACCAAGTAAACAATTTTAATAGAATTGCAAGCTGGAATTTTTGGTTAGCGCGGCGCTTACTCGACGTCAATGATACATCTACACGACGTTTATGCGGCATTTACGCAGCTTCTAATTGACGTCTACGCGGCGCTAACGTTGCGCATACAAGGTAACTACGCTGTGCATAATGTGCGTGCAAGCAACACTTATGTATGATTTTGGTTAAATACACATTCAAAATTGTTATACTTAGTTGCTAAGGAAAACCGGAACTGAAAAAGTAAACGTTTCATTCAGTTCAAAGGTGAAACACGACGTTACAAAGTAGCCTTCAGAAATTCTAGACTTGCAATGTTAAAATAGCATTCATTACAATAATACATTGAATGAAAACGAATAACCCATTCAATGTTTTCATGAACGGGTATATAAAAGGCACGAAACAATAAACAAAAACGTAATTACAGAAGTTTGGAGTACTGAGGTGAAAGAGGTGCTAGCATGAACGTGCGACGGGAAATTAAGATTTTACTCGTATCTCTACAGATACGAGTGAACATTAAACCAATGCCTTACTAAGTTTTCAGTGTAAAAACGGTGTGCAGTCAATTAGGCATTTATTTGTTCCGTCCAGTTGGTCGGTGGGGATTGGGGAAGCAGTCTTAAATTTGAGTGTCGTTGAATGTTCGTACAAATTTAAACACAAAAAAATCAATATCGGCTATCGAATAACTGAATTGTCGATTAAAAATCGTTCGAATTTACGTTACGTTTACTCCACGTTCGTACTAGGCCCACATGGTGTAGCGGTGACGTAGAAACTAGTTCGTGACCTTATATATTCGAAAATAATTATGAACTACCTTTGATAAAAGCATATTGATGATGTAGGCCTCCAGTTTGACCGAGTCGAGATATAATTGATTATTGCGTAACGATTTATTATTGGAATATTGGAGAGGGGGGAAATATTTCATAGATACTCTGAAAATTTATGGTCTTCTTAGTTCTGATGATGATCAATCACCTTTCTAGCTATTAAAACTTGCCTTTTATGATTTCAGGAATCATCATCAGCCTATAATGATCCCACTGCTGGGACACAAGCCTCCTCTCTATGACAGGGAGTGGGCTATAATCCGCCACGCGACCGCAATGCGGGTTGGTAGATGTCATATGTCTTCGAATTTTTAGTTCTAGGACATGCCGGTTTCCTCACGATGTTTTCCTTCACCGTTTTTGAGGGCAGCGGTGTTGAAATAAATTACACAAAGTAACGCGTCTGCCTGGGTTCGAACCCACGGCTTACTGCTCGTAAGTCGGGCTGTCACCACTGGGCCACCGCTGCTGCTCTCAACTGGGCACCGCTGCTCTCAGGAATACTATAAGCCAAACCACATCACAGTTGACTGCTGGAAGTAGACTTTTCCCAAGTTGCGCCAAAACACGCGTCTTCCGTTTTCTGGATCCAGTTTAACCCAGCCACCATTGTACGGTCGACGGTTCACCTAAAAATAGCCAGCTAGATAATTTAAGGGATTCTAAATGGACGTAATTAAGGTTCGATTAAACACATACCTGTATTATTTTGGCTTAATAATGTTAGTCAAATCAGTTTATGTGTGCTTGAGGAAGTCTTAAATGTCGCTTCCTAGCTACTCACTTTAAGTATGCAAACAACGGCAGTTTAGAAAGATAAGTAGGTGAGGTTGAACAATGCAATTCTATTGCAGTTTATTTATCGAATGCAACTATGTAATGAGCGTACGCAACATCACTCATATTTACCATCCATGACCCGCTTATCCATGTTAAGTTGTTGCTCTCACATCGGGTTGACTGGTTTATATCTCAAACGATTAGATTTAGTCTAGAAGGATGATCAAATACTTCGTAAGCGTATCACATTGTAGTGTATGTTAATCAGTCATCAAGAACAAAGAGCCTAGAAATGGATTAGAATACTTTGTTGATCTATGAGTAATAATTTAAGCTATTAAAGATTTACCTGCACTAATACGTGTCAGTAGTAATTAATGTATCTTCGGAGCAATCAATTAGATGACGCGGACGTCCAGAAAATAAAAATAGATAGACTTCAATACTATAAGGCAATCGTCCACATATAGCACTGGTGATTACAATCAAGAGAAAAACACAGATTTATGGCACATTTAAGTCTAGATTACATAAGTAAAATTACATAAGTTTTGAGTTTTTTTGAGAATAACCTACAATTTAGGTACATGAGGTAAGGTTATAAGACCCAGTACTTTTACCTAACGTTTTAAAATTTCAATCTTGCTGATAGAAGTGTGATTTAGGTACCTAAAATAACTCTCGTGGGTATTATTTAAATATATTTTCACCTTCTACGTAAACAAAGTCGCGGGTTAAAGTTAGCGTTAGCTCAAAATAATGTTATTCAGGTAAAATAGAGAACACTAGTGGTTTAATGCTCTAAAGTAGGTAAAAAGGCTTTCAATTAAACACATCTTTTTTACCTACTACTAAAGTAGTCCGGGGAATTTACGCCGAATATTAGGCTAACTTTACATTAATTTAAAATAGCGATTTTTTTCATTGAATGTATGGACAAGAGAGTATATTAACCTCTCTATCCTTTCGCGCGAACAGTAAAACCCCGCGTGTAGCCCTTCGGGGGCCACTTGATTACGCCATCGCGTGAGTCATCCGATATCGTAAAGATAAACACTTATAACTCGAGTTATATTAGCTCTAATCTTAAACGGTAAACAGTGTCGGGTTCGTGATGAACGGGGCCATTTATTAATAATAAACAACTCTTTTAGAACTACTTGAGAATTATACATATCCCATAGATATGAGAGAGATCGCAGCAAATACGTCTGTTTTCGTTGCTTATCTTTGTTTGGTAAAACTACTCATTCAATTTACACGAAAATTTATATCTAACAACACAAATATACAAGTAATCTAATGACAGTGTTTTTTAGGAGTCCTACATATATTATTCTTATAAGATCCTAACTCAAACTTCTTGTTAGAATCGGCCATTTTAGAATTCCGCTGTTCAAAGCATGAAAATACTTGAAATATCAATAAATATGAATAGATATGCCTCGAATACATGAAATAATGAATTATCACTATTTTTTCTTTGCTACTATTGTTTCCAAGACCATTTTACATGGTTAAAGAGTCAAATTATATTTTTTAATTTCGAATAACAAACTTCACAACAAAGGATTTTTTGTTGGCTCAAATCATAATTTTTTTGTTATTTTTTCAAGCAAATGACTATCTAAAAAGTTGCATTATACACTTATAACATACTATACATTTACTTACCAAAGTTTTACAACGTATATCTCACAAAAACAACACTTTTCCGAACATAATAACACGGGTTGCCATTGACGTTTGACATTCGACATAGACGAGTTTTTTTTTTAAATTTAATAATGTTGTGCCGTTTAGTATTACTAACGATTGGTTTTGTTTGAATCGACTACTAGTTGACCATAGAGGTAAATTTTGACAGAACGATTTAGAAATTTACTTTTTTTAATATTAGCGTTTAAGTTTGCCGGTGCGCCGTTGATCCTCGGCGTACCGAATTCGGTACGGCGAGGATCAGCGGTAACGCCCAGCGGGACGGAAAGGTTAAGCTGTATCCCGCGAAAAGTTCACCTCCGCGTGTATGTTTTTTTTTAAGAAAACGTCTAATATGTATTTAACTTGGTGGAAAAAAATATAAACAGGTATGTTTATTTGGAGTATTTGTAGAACAGATTGAGTACTACAAGTAGGTCAGAAAATTAAACATTTTCGTCCACGGAAAATTCGTTTTTTTTTTAAATCTTATAATTTGACTTCGTACTTATGGCAAAAATATTAACAGGACAAAAATTGTGCTAAAATGATTTATATCACCATGTCTAACTATTATTATGAAAATTAAACAAATTCTGCTCCGGACTTCACAGAAAATCAAGAAAATCTAAAAATCTTAAATACTACTTACGGCAAAAATGTAACATATGAGAAGAGGTGTTCAGGGAACGGAAACAACACTGATTAGAGTTAATAACAGTTTATTCAGTACACGTTCACAAACATAAAACAGTAAGTTCGGAATTCTTATTCGCGGACAATGGTTAAATAAGCGAATTCACGTATGCGTGCTTTGCGCGTAGGCAGCGGACTAGCGGCACCGCGCGCATCAGCCACACGCCGTCTAGGGCCGTGCGGGAAAGGGACAGCGACAACCCTACTCGGTGTATCGTATCGGCACGCGACCGCGAGACGCTCTTATTGGTCTATTGGGTATTTGGGTTGCTACAAACAGGATTTAAATTCATTTAATAATGAGAAATATATAAATCCAAACCTTAATCCCCCAAAATTAAACAAATTAGAGCGATAATTAATATTGTCAAAGTAAAAATTAAATTACGATGCACGGTGTCAGCGCTAAGCAGTGTGCGGCGTACGGCAAGTGCTAGTGTGCGTAAACAAGATAAGCGCTGCGTTCATTGTGTGCGAATGACTGTGTGTTGTTTGAGAGTCGGTGTTTTATTGAGTTACGCGATTGTACACCTTATTCCTATTCCAGAAAGATCAAATTCCTATGAAAGTGCTGCGCCAAATACAAGAATAAAGCTTGCAGACGTATTTTACGTAAACATTAATTGATTTTTTTTTTCACGATTTGCTTTAAAGTGTTTAATTTTCGTGTAAATAGGTTAGAAATAGCCTTAAGATGAAAGTTAAACTAAATTAAACCCTGTTACCTTTTTGCCTCAACCGCTATTGTAAAAAAACTGGTAATAATAACTTCCGGTAGTACAATTTGTTTTAATTTTGTTTATTGGCGGTGTAATATATTAATTTAAGTTATTTTATGTAAAAAAACCGCTGTTTATATTTTTGCCTTAAGTACAATCCAAAAATTTCGTAAATGTTTTTTTACCGTAATTTCCGTGAACGAAAATGTTTAATTCTGAAAAAAATATATTACTGTCACCAATTCTTTACCTAAAGTAACTAAATTTGTCCTGTTAACTTTTTTTCCCATGTTTTTATTCACAAAAACGCGTTTTCGTCTTTTTCAGCTTGATCCGGTCTCGGAAAATGTTTAATTTTTTTTTAATTATTTGTAGAGCTAAGGTCACACGATTCAAGAAAAAAATCGCTGTTTATATTTAATGCAGGGTTCAAATCTAAAAGCCCCGGACTAAAGATAATATTAGACAAAGTAAAACTAAACATTAAAACAATGCAAAAGTATATATTTTCAGAACCATGAATAAACAAAGAATAGCAAATATGAAACATTTTCCCAAATAACTTACTAACTAAAATAACATTGCTTATTTTGTGACAATCATGTATTTAACAAGACAGCTGAACTACTTGATCATCACCAGGATAACATGGTAATTTTAGGTAATACTTTGATATTATTCCAGGAGGTAAGAATCTTCCACCAAGGAAATGTTTGGCGCCTTCTAGGAACTTGTCCTGGGCACATAGTTTTGGCGCCGAAAGTGATATCAAGAGAGAAGGTTTGAGGGTATTGCCAGTACCTGGACCTCTTTCTACATCCCATCCACTGGGAATGTCGACACTGGAACAGAGGAAATAAAGATCATTAAAAATTCGGACTGGCAATAAGCACTAGCAAAATAAATGTAATTTTCCACATATAAAAAAAACATAATAATATAGTGTAACTGAGGCTGGACAAAGACTCATATGGTTGTATGAAGACCATAATTTAAGTTTCTTTTTAGGGTTCCGTACCCAAAGGGTCAAACGGGACCCTATTACTGAGACTTCACTGTCTGTCAGTTCATCCGTCTGTCACCAGGCTGTATCTCATGAACTGTGATAGTTAGCCAGTTGACATATCTATAGGTTATGTGTTTCTGTTGACGCTATTACAACAAATACTAACAACAGAAAAAAAAATTGAGGGGGGCTCCAACACAAAAAAAATTTTTTTTTTCTCGTTTTTATAAATAATGGTGCGGAACTCTTCGTGCGCGAGTCTGACTCGCACCTGGCCCGTTTTTTAATGTTGATAAAAGAAATGACAATATTTACCTGCAAACTGGCAAATTTGCTTCAATCAAGGCATTCATGGCAGGTGCTAGCTCTTTTCTTACTGGAGGCTTAAAACTGAACCCAAAGAGAGCATCTACAAGTACTTCATATTCATTGCACAAATCTTTTGGTGGAGGCAGTTTTTCAACAATATCAACCCCAAATGCTAAACACTGTGCCAAAAGATTCTCATACAATGGTTTTTCAGTACGCTTTGGGTAGTGTACCGAAACATTGTACCCAAATAGAACCATATGTCGGGCTGCAACTAGACCGTCTCCTCCATTGTTTCCTGGACCACATATGATTAGAGCTTTTTGATGCCTGCAAGATAAGAATGGGTGATATTTTTTGTCTGTGTTACTTCGGTTTCACTTTGTTGTATCAATGATACTTCTTTATGGTTTGGGCCCAGTAGATGTTTACTGCTCACTGAAATAAGTGTGTAAATGTTGTTACATTTAAGATAAACTTACGTAGACGTTGGATAAACTCGTGCAACAGCCGTAGCGACACTGAGTCCAGCCAGCTCCATCAACTGATCTACACTATACTTGTATTCATTGAAGAGGTCTTCATCCAAAGCTATCGCCTCCTTTTGCGTTAAATATCGCATCCTCACGTTGCTGCATTGCTTGGCTCCTGATGCCATCACGCCGCCGCCCCAAACGTTGGCTACACGCAACTGAAAACCAGATAAAGTTGTCAAAACATGTAAAGTTGCGTGTTAAGAACGAGCCGGTAAAATGTAAAATCCGTACCAACAACGCACTACTAATAAGCCGAAAAAACATTTAGGTACCTAAGACTCTAAGACTGCCAGGATATAAACAATATACACTATTACGTCCAATTAACTATCGTAGATGTAATTTTTATATCTTTAAACCATATATGTATCTAAAAAGTTTGAAAACAAATCAACAAAACCTACAAAAATGTGTCAAATTTCAAATGTCAATCGGTCTGCTCATCTGCTGTCAGCTGTCTGAGCCAAAGAGGTCTGAGCTGAGTCAAAGAGTATAGATCGTAGTATAGATAGATCCTCGTTCTCTGACCACAGAACGTATATACCCTTAAGCGAGTCTCTGACACACTGATGACCATGACATTCATGGTTTTAGTCTTCTATGGTTTTGGTTAGAGCTAACGGTGACGACGATCGACACATCAACACGGCGCAGCGCACCGTTTGCGGCCGAGACGTTTGCGTTCCATGCGCGCCTCCCATAGACGTAACTGGGGGAGTAGACTTCACTCCCTCCAGGGACGAGGCCCGCACAAGCGGGCCGGCACTAGTCCAGGGCAGCGGAAATCGCATTAGATCCTGCTGCCTCCCGACGCAAGTGAGCGAGGGAACACCGGTGTGGTTTTGGTCAGTACGAGTCTGAAAGACCCCTCCGCTCTCCTCAGGGTGGAGGACATCCATCGAGGATATCCACATCGACAAAAAAAAGGGCTCCTTGGCGCAGGGCTCCGGATTTAGGCAGAGGGTCAGTGACCACTTGGGGCCTCTGTCATTTACATTACGGAATGTATGTGCCTACCGCAGACTACGCACGACGACCAATCAATCAATACAAATTACAATTATACTAGTATAGTGAACAGAAAGCTTATGGAACAGATACAATACACATCAGCATCACTCGAGAAATTCGTGAAATGGAACCAAAGAGTAGAATAAACCATTACAACCATTGAGAAGTCGGTCGGGAGAACTGAAATGAAAATAATCAAACTGTCATGTTGACGTTTGACAGTTAATAACGTTGTCATTTTAGGTTTTTCGCTCATCCGTCACAAAAATGGCTGCGCTTAGGGTATTCAGTCGTAATTTGCCGTATTTACGACAGCAATTTTCCGCTTTATTAGGAAACACGTCGCCTTCGGTGAAATTCATATGTGTAGTAGTTATCATAGGGTATATTCTATCGTTTTCCGACGATGTTGTGGACGTTCTGAGTGTCACTCCAGGGTATTTGTTGCCACCTTCGTTTCAATTGTGGTCCACTTTCACGTTCTGGTTTCTCGAGATACATTTGTGGGAAGTGATCATTGACATTGTGACAGTGGGACTATGTGGGAAACTAATAGAACCGTTATGGGGTCAGATGGAAATGATGAAGTTTTTCTTCCTGACAAATGTTGGCGTAGCGTTTCTGACGACGTTCTACTATTTAGTGATATTTGCGTGTACAGGACAAACGTCCTACTTGTTCGATATACACGTACACGGGCTGGCGGGTTACCTGGCCGCGGTGAGTGTAGCAGTAAAGCAGATAATGCCAGATCATCTGCTGATAAAAACACCATTAGGTGCGAATTGTTTGATAAGTATTGACGTTTTAAACTGTTGTTACTGATTATATCACATAGTTTGGGTTGACACATTAATTGCCTTGAATAACAATGAATACATAATTATGCTTTAAACTTGTTGTATCCACAAAGTATCTGGCCTACTAATATATTATAAGCCTATCAAAATCAATTTCACACTTACATGTACAGCAAATAAATTGAACAAAATAATAGTTCTTTCTTTCCAAATCCAATCATAACAAATCACTTGAATTTTTGTATTTGGCAACATCAATGTTTTTGTTTTTTTTTTCTTCCAGGGAAGTTGACGAACAGATCATTACCGCTTCTAATTCTAATAGCAGCTATAATACTATGGGCTATTGGAGCATTGGAGGGCACATACCCCTGCATGTGGGGCAGTGGCACTATCCTGTCATGGATTTACCTGAGATTCTGGCAAAGGCATAGCAGTGGAACTAGAGGAGATATGGCTGATAATTTCAGTTTTGATAAGTAAGTTCATTTCTATACAATTTTAATTGTTTATCCTATTAGCTATATGACACATACTTTTTAATGATGTAAGTAATAATTGAATTTCTAAATAGGTTGGTGTACATATAGGATTATAGTATTATAATAAGCCTGTATTAATGTAGTAGTACCTACAAGTTTTAATGTAGATAGCTGAATATAATACCTATGTACTTATCTAAACTAATATCTTAAAGAGGAAAGATTTGCTTGTTTGTTACAATTTAACTCCAAACCTACTTGACCGATTTTAAACATTCTTTCACCATTAGAAAGCTACATCTTTACCAAGCAACATAGGCTATATTTTATTAAAATTTTCGTGGACGATGTCGCGGGCGAAGTGCTAGTATTGTATATTATTAATTGTTGTAATGAGATTGGGCATCAAACCACAACATGTTATGATAATATCTATTAGAAGAGCATTCATTCCTTGCCTTACCTTGTGTGGTGTAACATCTTTATAAAACAATAACTTATTTTCATAAAGGAGAAGAATATATCAAGCCACCACTAGTCACATTACATAAAAACCATCAATTGTCTGGTTGGACAGTGTCATTGGGATTTTCCATCAGGAATTTCACAGTAACAATCCTGGTGTTTGGGTTTGTGCCAGGATAGATTAGGCAATAGGCTTGTTACATGGGCCTAACATAACAAAGTGTGGGTTACAGGGCATGCTATAGATAGTTACATTTATGCCTAATTTTTTAGAGATTACAGGTACAATAGTTGTTGTGGTCCAAAAAACACCAAAAAAACATTAAGTGGTCAAAGTTATTCTAAGAATTTAAGAAATGAAAGTCATGTTGTAAGAACAATGGGTGTGTAATTTGAATCATCCTGTGTTTTCTTTCAAACTTAAAACTGTACTTGTATGCTGCTGTGTTTATGTAACAGCAGATTATATCTACTACAAAACATGGGATACAAGTGACTACTAGACACCAACGGAATCCTATAAAAATCCTGCATTTTTATAATTGGAAACCTAAAACAAACAATAATTCATTAAAATAAACAATAACTAATTTTTATAGAATAATAAAAATACTGTTTTAAATTACCAACAAATTAAGAAAACATGTTCCATCTAAACTTTAAAACTAATATTATAAAGAGGAAATATTTGATTTTTTGTTTGTTTGTTACGATTTAACTGAATAACAACTCAACCAATTTTAAAAATTCTTTCAGCATTAGAAAGCTACATCATAACCACATTGGCTATATTAAATATAAAAAAATAAATAGAGATAACTGTAGCTGTATTTAATCCCCGTGTTCTCACGGGAACGGGAACTACGCGGGTGAAATAAATTATATTTATACTAGCTGTCCCGCGCAACTTCGTCTGCGTCACATTTTCCCCGTTTTCGCAACATTATTCATTGCTACTCCGCTCCTATTGGTCGTAGCGTGATGATATATATATCTAAACCATCCAGGGCGCCAAACAAACGCATACAAAAAAAAAAACATTCAAATCGGACCAGCTGTTTAGGAGGAGTTCAGTGACATACACACGTACAGTAGAATTATATAAATAAAGATATCATGCAAATTTGCCGAGATATCACAATTTTCGTGGACGAAGTCGCAGGCAAAGTGCTAGTGATTCATAATAGTGCTGTGTTTATGTAGTTAGTGTTCTTTTCTACTTCAACAACATTTGTGTACCACAGACATTTACATTAAATTCCATAGCAACATATATTGAAAGTAAACAATACTACTTAAACTAGAGCAAGTGATAATATTCCAACACGATAGCCGTAGTTGCGTCATTGATTGATTGAACGATAATATAAGGTGATCACTGAATATACCCAATACCACAGCTTAAGTAGTAATTTGGTAGATAATGTTTTATTTATTTATTTAATCATAGGAGAACCAACAGCTATAACAGATGGATAACAATTGAATATGAGACATAGAGCCAATTACACGTTCTCACGGATAGAAACAGAAAAAGTAGTAGAAAACTTAGGATCACTAACAAGCACGATTTTTCTGAATATTAGAACAATAAGAACTAAACACTCTTAAAAAAGTTAGCATTCAGCCGAGTGCGTGCCGTATAGGTTTTAGTGGTAAATGGGTCAAATGAGAACTCTTTACAAAGAATATTAAAGTCCTTACTCGCTCGCACCATGTATGAATTTCGCCTGTACTTAGAATAAGAAAAAACCGGCCAAGTGCGAGTCGGACTCGCGCACGAAGGGTTCCGTACCATTATTTATAAAAACGAGCAAAAAAATCACTTTTTTGTATGAGAGCCCGCCTATTTTTTGTTATTAGGATTGGAAATCATCAAATGACTTCTCCCGTTCTGGGCGGAGCGGAAGGGAGTGTCAGACTTGACTGACTAAAACCCATCCATGTTCCTTCTTAGCCCTTTGTGTTCCAGGGCCACGGTATCTCTTTCGAACAACCCGCAGTCCTGGATGGGAGCCCCCCTTAAATATTTATTTTATTCTGTTTTTAGTATATTTTCTTGTTATAGCATCAATAGAAATACATAATCTGTAGAAATTTCAATTGGCTAACTATCATGGGTTATGAGATACAGCCTGGTGACAGACGGACGGACGGACGGACAGCGAAGTCTTAGTAATAGGGTCCCGTTTGACCATTTGGCTACGGAAGCCTAAAAAGGAATGGAGATAGGCGGATTAAATCTAACCGATCTCCTGGGGACATTGAAGCGAAGTTTATGCAGGAGATCAGGACAATCAATCTCGTTAGAAATAATTTTCAAAAGAAAGGTGCAATCTGCTAGTCGACGACGATTTATAAGTGGTTGCAAATGAAATTTCTTGCTAAGATTTAAGTAATCATCAGAATGGTATGGTATACGTAGCCGAAAACATAGAAAGCGAATAAATCTTTTTTGCATGTTTTCAATACGATCAATGTGATCCATGTGTTTTGATAGAGACTCTTAGCTAAATCATTTAATTCAATTTTCAGGTCCAAAATTTAAGCATTAGCAGAATCATAATAGGATCACGTTAACATTCTTAAAATGGTCACACTCAAGTAATATTATGAATTATCGCTTTGTGACCATTTTACGAATTGTAACTTAATTCATATTATTATGCTATTATGATTCTGCTAAAGCAGCCATTTTAGGTCCTATGGTTTTGCATAAGTCATCATAACATAGTCAGCCAGACTCAATTCCTCAGTTTCAACAGTTGCAGCCTAAGACATTATTGTTATGCATACGAAACAATAATTTATTTGCCCAGCTGTATGACATAGGTTGATTAAAGAAACCCATTTATTTACACTTCACTGCATTAGTGTAGCTGCAGAGAAGTGTAAATAATCGGGTTAGTCCCGCTCGCCACCCCAGCTTTGCCCTTCTGGTGGCATATGGGTTTTTTTCCTGTTCGCTACCCCCATGGCAACTGGAACTTAGTTTCTTAGAAAATTCAGGTTAGACCCTCTCGCCACCTAGCGTTGCCCTCTCCGGTCGCAACGATTTTGAAAAGCAAAATTGTAAAAAGTGGTGGTTGTTTAAATTTATACCAATAAATATTATAATGATTTATTCCCTTTATGTCGAGTCTGGAAGTCTATTGTTCTCCAAAGTATTCATATTTTACGCTTTCTATTACCTTTATGTCGAGTTTGGTGAACAGGTACAGTCAGGGATGTAAATTAAAAGCCAATGGCATAAAAACATTGTTTTTTTTTTTATTTCTCATATTCGAACTTGAGATGCGCTAATGTAATTACATATTATTTTAGGTACACCGACAACACGCCTTAATATTGCTGTACTTAATTTATGTAAAATCACCAATGCGTCATTGAATTTCGTTTAGTCAATTATAGTCTAGTACGTATAATAAATGAACTTAATATTTTAAAAGATACTTTTCATCATGTACATAATTTCGAATATAAAAAAAATACACTGTGATATTGTGACATACTTTGATGGTTAATAAAAAAATTTAATAGTACATAGTATTATATGGTTAAAGTTATTAGTTGTTTTTAAATTCTTGTTTGTGTAAAAATTTATTCTTAATTATGTGCATGTATACATGTCATTGGACGTGACTGTACTTCAAAAATATGATATTATTAAACTCGATTTACAGGTAATAAAACCGGCCAAGTGCGAGTCTTACTCGCACACAGGGTTCCATAGCTCCAAACAATATAATAACAATATTTTGAACTGTCATTCATTAGTTAGTAGTATTAGTTAGTAAACTTCCACACAACCGCAAAACTAAATTTGTTTTTCATAGTATGTTTATGGAAAACAAAGTTACTGCTGCAGTTTGATGAAAAAGACCCATATCTCAAAAAATAAACATCATATCTTATTGAAACCAATTTTCGTTGATAGTTTTTTTTACGTTCTACAATCCTAAATATTTTCAGAATTTTCCTCCTCTTACTTTAGAAATTAGAGGGGGGGGGACACACATTTTACCACTTTGGAAGTGGCTCTAGCGCAAACTATTCAGTTTAGAAAAAAATGATATTAGAAACATCAATATCATTTTTGAAGACCTATCCATAGATACCCCACACGTATGGGTTTGATGAAAAATTTTTTTTTGGTTTTCAGTTCTAAGTATGGGGACCCCCTTAATTTATTGTTTTTTTTTCTATTTTTGTGTGAAAATCCTAATGCGGTTTACAGAATACGTCTACTTACCAAGTTTCAACAGTATAGTTCTTATAGTTTCGGAAATAAGTGGCTGTGACATACAGACGGACAGACAGACAGACATGACGAATCTATAAGGGTTCCGTTTTTTGCCATTCGGCTAAAGAACCCTAAAAAGCGTGGAAAATAAACTCGACATAAAGTGAATGGAAACGGGACAGAAAACTAAGCTCGACTTAGGGGTAATAGAAGCGAGACAAGGTTTTCGGGTAATAGAAGCGAGACAAGGTTTTCGGGTCGACATAAAGGGAATAAATCATTATAATTATAACTCTTTCTCATGATCAACCTTAAATAGTTATTTTTCTCTATTCAGAGTTCATATTACATTCTTCATTCATATCAACATTAGATCCCAGTTGCGCCCGGAGAGGGCAACGCTTGGTGATGGCGAGTGGGCCTAAACCACAATGTCTAAGAAACAACGTCCCTGTTTGCAACCGGATATTATTTTAAAAAATCCCAGTTGCCACCGGAGGGGGCAAAGCTGCGGGGTGGCGAGCGAGACTAACCCAAATAATCCACCACCACACAGATATTTATTTATTATTCATGTATGTATGTCTGAGCAGTATACTGGATGTAGCACTTTGACTTCAAGTTCTATTTTTTATTTTAATATCAATGGTACATTGGCACGAAATTTTTAGGTGTTGAACTGAAACATAAAAAAAATACCGATAAGTTGTAGTCACAAGCACTATTACTACATCTTTTAAATAGGTGTTATGCAAATTATTTCATACCAATCATGACTGGTCTTATCAAGTGTATTCTTCGCTCCCAATAATTGATTCTATTAATATTTATTTGTTTGCAGTTTCTTCCCAACAGTCCTGCAACCTGTGGTGCGGGGTATCCTAGGTCCGCCGCACCGCTGCCTAGTGCGGGTGGGGCTCTGCTCCCCCAGTCAACGTCGCGTGCACCTGGCTTTGAGCCCTAGAGGCGTCACAATATCGATGCCGGGCGTCGAACCGCAAGACATGGAGAGGCGAAGGTGATATGTCTTTATTTACTGAGGAAAGTTCTTTCTTGATGTACAGCTGTTGTGAAGTTCACTGTGATGTTGGCAGTGATGCCAAATTAAATAGGTGGTGGCTTGTGATTAGGGGCATGCAGTTTTGCCGGTTATTGGGTTTTACTATTGGACCGAAACCGGGCTACTTGTGATATGGTGCCGGTTTTTAACTGTACAGTACTACAAAGTTTATCTCAAAATACTTATCGTTTGTTTTCACATAATTATGATGACTACATCTTTTAAAATATCTAAGATAAAATAAAGGAATAGGAGTAGAATAAGATTAGAATTTGTTGTTATTATTATCAATGACATTTCTATGATTACAAAACTCGATATGTGTTTGTATGAATATGTTTATTTCGGAGATGGCAGTCTAGTTTTGAACTCTTATCATAGTAGTATCATTTGAAATGGGATATTTACCAGGTTTACTATTTGTTTTGAGTTCCCGATATTTCGGTGCTGTTGCAAACGTCATTATCACGGGTAAACTGAAGTGATAGTGTTAGTTACCATTTCAGTTTAAAAACTTATATCTATCATAGCTCACATGGCATTATTTATTTACTGGTATCTTTTGATTAATTCTTGGATTACCCCTTCCAGACAAATCGCGCTCAAGGCGTTGAGCGAGAGATTATCGAAGACTTCCGAACAGACGCGACAAAAAAACCTATCAACCAAAGTCAACATGGATGCAGTGAGGAAGACGCAGTCGCAAGTGATCCCGCAGTTCCCCGCTGACGTGGCGCAGTCCAGCCAGGCCGTGGCGGCGCCGGCCGAGGCCACGCTCGTCGACCTCACGGACCCCGCGCCACCCGCCACCAAACAATCGTGATCCGACCAGATTCTAACATAAAACAAAAGGCTGTTCACAGAACCAATGTAGAAATAGGTACGGTTGATTTTTACGAGTGCCTGGCGATCTCAAACATTACAAATTCCATACAGTATGAAATGATTTATGAGGAATCTGTCAATTAAATTGTTGTTATTGAAGTATTTCATCTACATCACACGTTCAATGTGCATTTTGATTCGTTAGTCTGTAAGCAATAGCATTTCTGCAGTGGCACTGTGAATCTATACGAAATAGTATTCATTTTATTTTCTTTTATAAATCCAATAGTTATGGTAACAGTTGAATGTATGGGGTATAAAAAAGTAAATATTTTTTGCAGATTTTATTGCATTTGTTGATTGTGTCTAGCTGAGGAGTGTGAAAGATGTGACATATTGTAAATATAATTGATATTGATTAGTGTTAATTAATTAAATAAATAAATATCTAATCACTTAGTAAAGATTTTTATTGCTTTTCTCTTCGTATTTTTACAAAATTTTCATGTTTTTCATGTCAGATCAACAGAATAAGAATTAGTAAAAGTATTCTATTATAGTTGAAAATAGGTGGAGTAAATATATATTTTTTTACATAGACATAATTAAGTTTGTGGTGATGCTTAACAGGTTATGCAGATTTACAAGGCACTGCTTACAACACATTTGGCATAAATATAATGGGTTAAGGTTGGTAAAATTGCACTTAACAATAGAAATACAGTTCGCCGACTAATCGGGTATCTATATACAACAATAACCCCTAATAAAGAGTAAATATATTGTAACATTATATAATATTATCTATTAATGTACAGAAAATTGAAACATAAATCTATTAGCTGATGAAAAAATAAAATAAAAAATACTATTCCATTAGAAAATAAACTAATTCAATTCTAATACAATATAAAGACAATCTTGTGACCTGTACACTATTGAGATAAGTATCACTAAAATGTGATAGAATAATTTTAGCTACAGTATTTTATAACTACCAATTGTTCCAATTAATTTTTCGCCACAGCAGGCAGCGACACTATTGGGGCCTATAAGGTCTTTACCCTTCGCTTATTACTCATGATGTTCCACAGAAATAAACAACAGATAACACTGTAATCACAGACTGCATGTCAAATGCAAAATCCAGTCCACATGCAGTACCCGGGCGTTGATAGAGCACATCCAATTTTAGAAAGATACTGCAAAGCCAAAAATTTTAGAAAACTTCATGAGCCAATAGTTGCATGATCATTGGGAGCCTTGAGCCCTTTGTGAGGGCCTCATGCATTTTAACTTCACATAAATGTTTTATTGTTAGTCTCATAGCTCCATCAGCGATACAACCACTCCAGTGAAGTCTAATATTAGGCCGTACCCTCATTCACAAAACATGTCAAGGCGACAACAGTACAAAATCGCGTGCCACTTCACTTTTCGTCTAATAGTCACCTGCCAAGAGTATTTAGTGAGCCCTATAGTCTAGATAGATACCAAATAGTTTGTATGTTTTTTTCACGAGTAGTCCGCGCCTACAGACAGGTCCACATCACTCGCGATCACGCCACGAATAGCGGCGTTTATACAGGGGCTACCTATAGTAATGGTGTTGGTTCTGAGGCGGCCACTGCTGCACGGGCACGGAGGGTTGTTGGTACCCTTCACCCCAGCGGGTACCCTCGCCCATAGAGTTCACTGACCCCATAGGGACGGAGGACGTCATTGGAGATACGCCTGATACGTTTGTTGACATGCTGCCACCTGGTGAAGATAAGTGGATTTAAAACAAGTTTTTTACTATATTGAATTATGGCTGTATAAACGGAAATCCATAAATTCGGGCGTTAATAAGAAACATCGATCTTGAGGCACTATTACAAATATAAAGTACTAGAACACTAAATCTTTTTAAATCATAATTCTCACTTAACCACCCCCATAATCACATGAAAGGGTTACCTCTCAGAAGGCCGACCCAAAATGTTAGGGTTTCAAGGTTGAAACTCCATTGTGCTTAGCCTCATGGCCTCATGGCTGGAAAGAACTGCTGCCTTTGACCCAATTCATTAGACCAAATTTTCCTAAACGTCGGACGTGCAATTATAATAACATACCTACTGTTTGTATAATTAAAATAATAAGTAATCAGTTTGTATTCCTTGCAGAGTACATAACCTTCATAATATGTCTAGTAGTGCTTACCAGGTTGTACATAAGAGGGTGGTGCGGAGTAGGGCGGCGCGGTTGTGTAGTACGTCGGCGGCGGCACACTCATGGTGTGCGCGAGCACGGGCACTGCCGACACCGGCGGCGGGAGGGAAGGGGGCGGGACTGGCTGCGGCGGCTGTGATAGGGACAACAGTGGACTAAGTAAAAGTTAAACATTGTTGGGGCTAAGAACCCAGCATTATGGGTCGAATAATTGGTTCGTGTGCACACAACCCGCCTCGTCAGTCGTCGTTACACGTAGCTATAGATTTCTGTATACAAGTCAAAATGGATTATTTGAACTTGGCAGCAAAAGTGTTAAGAGGGCAAGAGTTGATGTCTTTTAGTCAGTTATGTAGGCCATACAAAATATTTATAGAATATGGATGACCGCGTGGTTTAGTAGGGGTCATCTCTTTTTTTATCCCAGATGACTATGCAGTGCATAGTCATCTGGGATATATTTATGGCATCCTTGGCATGACAGTTTCTATAAATCATCCTTTTTATTGTGAAGGCCTTACTGCAGTGTAAAACAAGCTAAATCACTAATTCCTAAAGGCTGCTGATTTAGCCATCTGTTGGTAAAGAGCAGATCAGTTTTCAAAATATAAAGAAATAAATCCACAATCATTTAGACTATGCCTTTTCCCATCAGGCTTCCAGACAAACAAGTTACAGCTGAACTCCAGGCATTAAGATACAGCAACTGCCTATTTGACCTCCACAATCCATTTACAGGCTAACACTACACCTCTTGAAAGACTGGTTAATAAATCCACAGTACTCACAGGATAATACGCGTTATAGTAAGCGTGGGATTCAGTCTGGTCCTGTATGGGCACGGTGATGAGGTTGGTGCGCGCGCGCGGCCTGTCGCCGGCCGCGTGCGCGTGCGTGTGCGCGCGCGGGTCGTTCGCGGACGGCGGCATCTGCTGGCGGACATAATGGCTGTTATTTAGAGGAAGGTTATGAATGAAGTACTCATTGTTGTTGCAATAAGCTATCATTACTTCATAATTACTAGTTAACCAAAACGCCTTGTAGAAACTATATTAGTACCCTGCTCACTGTTTTTGGCCTACTCATTTTAGAATGAGTTATTAGCAAAGACCTCTTTGTGAGAAGCCCAGCTTATAAGTATGACTATTGTTTGAGGTTGGATCACTGTCCAGTCTACCCCCATTCACTAATACTGATACCCATTTAAAATGTAGTAATCTTATTGCAAATACAATATAACTAGCCAAGCATAGAAAATTTGTATGTAGGTCATACTCACAGTTAAAGGCTTCACAATAGCCACTGTATTAGATGGTGGTTCTGGCTCAGGTTTGCTCTCAGCGGCTCCCGAAGATACGTGTCTATGGTTAATATGAGCTTGCAGATCTCTCTGGAAAAATATTCAGCATATTTAGTTTTTTTTCTCCATTCCATTTATTTCTGTAATTTTTACAATGCTAGCAAAACTGGTTGTCTGGTGTGTATGTTTACCTTTCAATCATTAAAACTTTCTCATAAAATTAAATTAATAATGTGTTATTTTAATATACCTGTGATAAATAAGTTCTTCTGCACCCAGAGTTGCCATATCTTGTACCAGAATGAGTACACATGAAAACTGTGCCTAGACCCGTTTGTTCCACTCGTAGAACCTGAAATATCACCAAATTATTTTTCTTTATTTCAACCTCCTATAAATGCTACAAAATGACAACACTATACTGGTTTAAAACTATCTACGGGTGAAGTAGTTATCTATCTATATATATAAAAATCAATTGCCGTTCATTGGTTTACTAAAACTCGAGAATGTCTGGGCCAATTTAGCTGATTTTGGTTTTGAAATATTGGTTGTAGTCCAGGGAAGGTTTATAAGGTGAGAAAGTTAGGGTAGGGTGGGTAGGTAGGTAGGGTAGGGTAGGGTAGGATAGGTGGGTAGGGTAGGGAAGGTAGGTAGGCACTAATGCTAAAGAAGAAGGTCAAAATGCAGCTAAGTTTTCTTCATATTGAAGTTTAATTACCTTTTCTCTACATCTAGGGCAGTGTGTATGGTCAGCTCTGGCGCAAGACAAACAAAATACATGTTTGCATGGTATCTGAAATAAGACAAATAAATTGAATCAGACAGACACATTGGACTAGGATTAACATTAGAGAAGTTGGTTTGAAAATTAAAACTTGTTAGTTTTGACAATTTCGATGGCAGATCTGTTTATTTATTTACTTTATTTGGCTCTTCAACAATGAGTCCACTATACATATTAGAAAAAACATTTCCAACTTAAATCTAAGTGCCCCATCACTTAAGGAAGAGCACTATTTTATGCATTTGATACATTTTTAAAGGTTTACTTCCACACCCTGCAGTGTTAGACTTCTTCTTAGTGTGTTGTGGCAATCTATAAATAATGAATCCACTCACTTAGCAACGAGTTTGGCACTATCACTAGCATCAATCAATTTGTGTAGTGTGGAGGCATCAGGCCACACATCAAGGCACTCAACTTTTAGCTTTTATTGTAAAATTCGTAAAACTGATTATGGTAATAAAATATGGCAGTAACCTAGCCAATATAATTCACACTATAATTCACTGTTCACTCACCATTCGTCCATAAATGAGAATAGGTTTGGAGCATATATCACAGCAGTATATCATTGGGTTGAGGACTTTCTCTCCTATAAGTGTGGCTCGGTGACTCCAGTCCAGCCTAAGCATGGGCTCTGGAGGCCCACGCTGAAGTGTTGTGAACACCGGGGCTTCCAGTTGAGATATGTCTGATGGTACTTCCACTGTGAATAATAAAAGTAGGATGTTATAAAATGACTGTTGTAGTTTTTGTTTAGTTTGCATTTTAAGTTGTGTTTATCTTTGTGTTGAGGCACATTCTTGGATGCGGTGAAAGTAGGAAAAGCTGTCTCATTGGCAAAAGTAAGATAATGTGGTAAGATAACGCCAAAAAGTAAGAATATGCTAGGTCTAATATAGTAAGTTTTTTTTAACAAAATTTTGCAGAAGTAAATATGGTGGCTCAAATTTACAAAAATGCTCTTAAGTGGCTATCATAATAGCCAATCCCTAAGTAACCTAGCAAGCAAATGAACTACAAAAACAAAACTTATTCTATGTACTTTTTCTTACTTCCCACTACCATCTATGGTACACTTTCACGGATATATTGGCTCTGGACTGACATACTTATTCATCATAGTGTTATCATATATTTCATATTTAGTGTTGGACCTCTTGACATTCCGATATAAGGAGCCATTTGCTATCTTTTTGATAACTGATAAAACTTAATCATGAAGTAGATAATGGTATGCTGATAACTTGAGTATGGTTTGTTTTCATTACTTCAAGCTTGCTTAGACTATGGATTTTGTATACATGTGTATCTAAGAACTACTGTTTGGAGAATTCTATATTATGTGTTTGATCCTGGAAAAATACAAATATTTCCATACAAGCATTGGTTTGTATTTGTTTGATAAAAAAGTGAGGTTATCTATAACATTTCTTATAAGCTGTATTATAGCCATGTGTGACTATATTTCTGGTTCTGACACGATCTGTTATCCAGTGGGCTAGGTAAGATATGCTGTTGTCTAAGTATGATTGTATAGCTGTAAAATACTGTACACAAATTATATTTTACATTTAGCTGGTTCGGTCGGTTCAGGTTCCTCCTTAACTTCCTCAGTAACGATTTCTTCTTGTTCTTGGACAGTTTCTTCAATGGAGCATTCCTCTTCATCACTTGACATTACTTTCGGCACTTTCTTTCCTCGCCCTCGGCCTCTACCTCGACCTCGGCCTCGGCCCCGACCACGGCCCCTTCCTCGAGCATTTCTCTTTTCACTATTCATGTTTTCTAATTTAAAAAAAAACTTTTTTTATATCACTCAAAGTCTAAGTTCACACTTAACCTATTTTACAACAAATAATAGATCACAAACACAGAGCAAGTAGTAGGACTATATCTGTTTTATAAATAAACGAATCTTTATTTAAAATACTTCATTTTGGAGGGATTTTATTGTTTTAACAAAATTCCATAAAATCAGAATCGTCATGAACAGCGGTTCATCATCGATTAGATTCTAGTGATGCCAAAAACAAAATTTAGTAAGTTTTACTGATTCGACTAAAACAACGAATTTATTTTCATTAACTCACCAATCATTTTTATCCATTCATGAGTAAAACTATTCATCTAATTTATTTAAAAACACGATATTAATAATACTAACGCGGGATGAGAAGAGAAGGAGGATTTTATGAAAAACATTCACTAACCAATTCGATCTGAAACTCGATTCGTTAAAACAGAACTAAGGACATCCTTATCAATCTGAACGTTCCATTACACGTAAGGTCCATACAAACGATACAGAAGGAGAACAGTAATTTATTATTTTTAGATATTTCTTGTTTTTCACCAATAATATATTAATAATACTAACGACACTGAAATAAAGTTGATCAATTTTTTTTCCATGCTTTATGTATGGGTACGGAGTTCCTTTTCAGCTTGCGGAATGGAATGTGCCTAACAAATAATGTCAACAAAAATAATAAAAATAGAATTTGACGGTTTTGTCCGTGTGTTAAAAACATGTTACAAACATTTTCTCATTTATTGAAAATGACCGACGATGGGTGAAAGGAAATCACAACTCTTTTTTGTGAGTATTCGTAGTTCAATAGTATGAAATGTCCTCAAGAAATGTGCCGCACGCCAATCGGTATTATTTACGTCGTAGGTTTTAACGTTAACTTCAATTTGTTTTGTCCAGTTCTCAGATTCTATTGTTATTTAATATGAATAGGCTAATAGAAGCAATCAGATTTCTTAGTTATTTATGAAGTTTTATACGCTAACTTTACGCATTGTGGAATTTTCCCCATGTGACCTCTTTTACGCGTTAGCGGAGAAGGGTCAAGGTCAGCATTTGGTTGTAAGAAGCTGACCTCGGAGTCTGTGGCAGCCTATAATTGTAAATAAACCGTTTTAAACCAAAGTTCGTGGTTTAAAACCCGCTTTAAATTTGTGTAAACTGGTATAAACCACGACCGCGTGGGGCGTAGGCCGTGGTAAGGCTAATTGAAATCATTTACCAATTTTATTAAAAATATGTGATATAAATGAAGTAATATATCGTACTTATACTACTTTTTAGGATAGACTGAAAGCAATCATGATGTGCGTCATATAATGAATTAACGGCAACGACGCATTTCTATTCTACCACTTTGCTACCTAAATCGGAACCGGTCTAGATCACTTCGTGTGGAGCTTCAGTGCATTCTATTAAAAACAAAAACTTTAAACCAATATTGTACCGCTAACTGTGGTTTAAATAGTTTTAAACCAAAAAGACGGTTTAAAAAAGAGATGAAACGGATATCCAGTTACTATCCAGTATCCGGCCTATCCGGCGGCCTAAATACTATCCGCCCGAGTACCGGAAAACTAGCGTCTATCCGGCCGAATACCGCATTTATAATTAAACTAATGTAGGTAATTGATTGCTAAAATCTTGATGACTGACTGATGAATGACTTATAATCACAAAAGAAATACAACCAGTACTTAATAAAAAAAAGAAACTACAACTTAGTAAATGTATTAGTACTCATACTGCACTAAGGGTGAATTATGGTGAATTAATACTAATTTCTCTGCATTAAGAGGTGGCAAGCGGTTCCGCGTGTCTTCATATATAAGGCAAGGTTCACAAAAAAATCTTTCAGTGTACACACTGCTGCAATTTCATTTATCAACGAAAAGACCTGAAAGTTCTTTTCGTTGATAAAGACGCGAACTATCGGGTGGACCGAGTCCACCCGATAGTTCGCGCGCTGCCTACGCAAGCATGCTATGCGCCAAACGGCAATGTTCTGCCGGATATTCGTCGGCCGAATATCTGGCTATCCGGCTACAAGTTTGGCCGAATAACCGGTATCCGGCTAAACTGTTATCCGTTTCATCTCTAGTTTAAAACCAAGTGGTTTAAAACGTTTGAAATCCGTTTTGCATCTCTAGGCAGCCCCTACATGACAGTCAATATGTATGAATTTTAGGGAAATCTCTTCATCAGTTCCAAATCTAGGCAGAGGTGCTTTCACCACCCATAGATACAAACGCGGAAGAGAATGAACTCCTGAATTTATATTTTAATTACAAAGAAAGACGGAAAGAAAAGCAGGTATTTATTTGTCTCAGAGCCACGTGAATATTACCTACCTATATGATTTGCGTAAAACCTATTGCTACATTTGTGGCGAGGGTAGCTCCACCTTGAGGTGGTCCCCTACGCATTACGCATGCCATTTTCGGTAGAAAGAAGTCTGTACCATGAGCAAGGGTTTTGGGACATCAGTCAGTTCCGAAAAGGTCGAATGAGTTGCGGGCTATGTCACGGAACAGTTTTTGTCCAAAAGTGAACAATTACTGACAGCCACGAAAGCTAGGTGTCCTAAACTCGTAAGTATGTAGGTACATTATAAATTGCCGAATCAACAGAATAGAAAAACGCATAGGCACTTTTATATATCAATGATGGGCACGGTTTATTCCAACATAGATACATTAGCTTCCTGCGGCCAGGCCGGTTTTAGCACTACCAGCGCCCTGGGCGAGATTTCTACGGCGCCCCCTAACTGCAACACAAATCCATATGGAAAAAAAGGTACAGGATATAATAAAATAAACATTAATTCTATGAAACAACTATTTATTAAAAAAATAAAAACGCTAGCCTTTCTATCGGCGAACCTCTTTTATTAGGTTATCAAAGTCGATGTTCTCAGCTATTTCAGTTTCAACTTGGCAACTTTGTCAGTTGCTAAGTTTGTCAATCTACATTCGCCTAAGAAACACCACCCTGCGTTCCATAACTCAGGTTGCAGATTTGAAAACTCTATGAAGTAAAAAAACAATTTAGGGTGTCCACTCCAGACAAGTTAGGTTTTCCTTAAAGTCCTTTTATTCTGAAGTAGATGTTACTTAATGGGGAGATAATTTTAAGAACATTAAAGTAACAAAGGCTCTGTAGCAACCTACAGCGTCAAAAGTATAAAAGTACTACAGCGCCATCTATGAAAAAACTGAAGAACTAATATGGTCTGCAAATCGCAAGCAAACTTTACCTCCACTTAAAAGTATATAGAAAAACCCGACAACAACTGTCGGGCAGTTGCCTACCAGACATAACACCTGCCTGGTCGTAAAATCCTCCCTTTACTATGGGGGATGAAGAACTTTGCACCGTGTTCCTCATACCCCCAAACTGGCTGGCGTCCCCGACGTGATGTCAGCGCACCGTTCGAGCAACGTGACGTCATTATCATCTTCAACGTCACTTCCTCAAGCTTTCGAGCAAACTAGTCTCACAGCCAGCCAGCTTCAAAAGGGGTATTCCTGACCACCACATGCAGCGGAAGCGCATTCCTGGTCAGCACCCTCAGCCTCTCATCAAGCGACCTTGGCACAGGACACTGCGCTTTCGGCCGGTCGAGAGCTTCATACCTCCCGGTCGACATCTCTAGCTGTCTGCCACATCACGGCGCTGTACCACGTCTGACGCACCGGAGTAAATGCAGCGCCGGCCCCAACTCACTGGGGTTCGCATCACCACCGCAGACTGTTCCGACTCCATCGTAAGCAATGCGGCAACGAGCTTCCAACAGGCACGGCATAATACTACAAGATGACTCATACAGACTCATACTACTATCCGTTCCGGTTTCCGGGGGGGAGTGATGTAGCGGCCTACAAAAAGCACTACAGCAACATGGAACAAAAAGTACTACATAGCGAGCGAAGCAAGCTCGAAAATTCCAAAAATGTTTTTTAGTAACATTTTAGACCTATGTATGTCATCTTAGCTCATTCTATATCTATCAGGCTGAGGCTCATTAGTTAAACCGCCGGTATCAGAAAGAGGCATTTCGGTGATGCGATGGTTCTAATCCAAGTCGAAACAATGACTTCTTTTTGAAGTATTTTTTAGATTATTCGTAACGAATTCAATGTTGTAGCAGCGTCACATTTTAAACCTTGAGGGGTTAGCATAGTGACGCTGTCTGTACATTCTAATTCTGTGGTATAAGGAAGGAAAAAATATAACTTTTAAAACTCTCTGTGCCTGTAGGGGGCATCTGTCCCCCCTACCCCCCTTTACAGTGTGATAATTATTAAAATCATCAATATAACCCCTAGCCCTCTAAGTTCATTTAATCCCATTGAATTACTTTTTCGCGAAATATTAATTGATAGAGATTAAACGAACTACGTATACCCGGTGAAAGGAACTGCATGCCGTGCTCTCATCGAATGGATTGCACTGCCATTTAATTCTACTGATGCCAACATAACGATTTTTTCGGTTGGGAATTTACTAGTAGGTAGGCCTCGATCAACGAGCGAAGGAGAACACAAGGGCACCTTCGGCGCCCCTTTATGTCCGGCGCCCTGGGCAGTCGCCCAACCTCGCCCTACACTAACGCTTCTGTGTCAGTAGGTACTACATACTAATTGATTAGCACCTGTAATTACGTAGGTAATTAGATTGTTTACCCCAAAGATTTTGCTAATGCGATTTTCGCAACAGCGCAACGACATAATGCGTGCATTGACTTCGTAGTTCGTACGTAGTGGACACGATGTCATAATAACTCGCTGATCGTATTGCAGTGTCTTTTTACATACACATGGCAGTATTGAGTATCGATAAAAATCGTAACAAGTTTAGTTTATTCATACTATGGACTTTTTATTGAACTTTAGACGATTTTTATCGAGTTGGACTTTGTTTATTTACTCGGTGAGTAACTTCTTAATAACTATATCTAATTTTTATCAAGATCTAAATCAGTCTACATGCTTCACCTTTGTAACACGTGATTAAGAATATCCGTGATTCTTGATACGGTGGGCCTAGTGCGAGTTCAATATACAAATAGTTCAGTATGGAATTATTTAGTTCGCCATTGTTGCTACCAGATGGCGCTAGTTCAGCTCCAGACTAATTTTTTTTATGGTTATGTGTTCGAATAGGTACAAAAACTCGGACGAAGCCCTCTTATAAATGAAGACAGGGAGGTGGCGAGTACTAAAAGATGACTTGCATTTGCTCCTACCACAGTAGAACTTAGTCACGAAGGTAAAGAATATCTAACGGTGGCTATTCTACTCGTAACTACCTATTGAAATCCTGGACTTACTGATGTAAATATTTAAATACACGTAATTGCATTATACATTCCCCGTCACGTTCACGCTCTTTCCATTTACTGGGTAATCAGAATTCCAGCTATCGCGGCTATTGATAACGCGTGGTATGTTGGTACCGCTCGAAGCCTTGTACATGTACGGGCCACCATGGTTGGTTTAAAAATCGCAACGGTTTGGTGAATGATTAGGAACTGGTAGCCTGTTTGTGGCATTTGTTATCGCAACCAGTTTTCGCCATCCTTGTTTGAGTATTCGATGTACGCAAAATACAAGCATAGCGCAGCGCCGACGACGTTGAAAATGGTTGCTGTTGATGTGTGTTCATTCCTTCTACATCATTTCCGTATCGTCTTATTCGAACTTCGAATCTTTGCTTGCTGCTTTTTGCAAATGCAACACGACTTTGTTCCTCTATTGCCAATAAAAAATCTCGTCGTGAACCTGGTAACGCCCTAGATAACGAAGGTTCTCCGGATCTGTGGGTGAAGCTGAACGCATACACGAGGCGGCTTCAGGAAATACTATACATATAATTTAATACTATACAATACTACTATACAATTTCGGATATCAAATCTTGCTTTCCCGAAACACCGTTCGATCATACAAATTGTTATCTGCCATTCTACCAATTATATCTAGTAGGTTTATTTCACGATCAGTTATGTAGACGGCATGTCTTTAGATTTTCCTAATCTGAAAACGCCGTTGATAAAATGTATCACATGCATGAGTCACATCACCACGTATGAGTATGAGCAATGCAATTCGTTAAGCTTACAAGTAGTGTAATAAAATTTTTCGTGATTTTGACATTAGTAATAATCTTAGTACCTAGCTACTAACTGGTTCCTTCCTACTTGACAAACGCGCTAAGCTTCCTCTGATTGGGCTTTTTACAGTAAACACTGATAATAGAAATGTCATTGATAAATGATATAGTGATATTATTTTATAACATTAATAAAAGGGGAAATTCGAAAAGGAAATTACATTCGATTAAAGTGGATTATTGAAAGGAAAACGAACCAATAAAACATACAATAAAAGTTGACTTATTAAAACCAATTCAACGTAGTGTCAAAATAGAGCCTTACATGAAAAGTTTAAAGTCTTTTAGATCTCATTAGCATTGTTAAATTTCTTTAACAAGTGAAATGGCAATGGGCCGGCTGTATTACCTGTAGAACCGGTGACCGTTGGGGTAGACGTGTTCTTGAGTAGAGACCGCGAAACGGTTAGCGTAAGGTAGGACACCCTCAAACTCGTTGGAGTGACGAAGTTCGCGGGTGGCTGTAGTAAGTTACTGAATGGTATGCGGTTGCGGAGCTGGCCCAACATTGGACTGTTGTAGGTTAATGATAAATTGTCAAATGGTCTGTCCGTAGAACATCCACCGTTGTAGAACGTTATATCTATCATATTTGATATGAAACTATACGAAAACAGCTGACTATCTCTAATCTAACTCAGATCACTTACGCTTATTTACGTATAGGCACTCAAATCTCACATGCGACGTTCACCCTTCGCGTGTTTGTTTTCTCCAGGTTGATTCTGAAAGCAATAACTTATTCCACCGTGGACTAAACACAATTTTTCAATCTTACACCTTGGTAAATATTAATGCTACATTCGGTCCTCTTGTTGTATTGTGATTAGGTGTTTATCCAGGCAGGGTGCTTCGAAATTCATGAGGTCAATGTCGTTGCCCTTTATATCTAGAGGTCTCTGAATTTGATTCATGGTCTTGTCTTAAGTTTGTTTGCTACGTCAGCTGCTATTGCGCAACTGACTGATGAAATTATTTTCTGGATTGCTAGTTCATGTTAATTTAGCCGAAAAATTTAGTAGTCTTCTTCATTCAAATAATACTTTACAGTAATTTGATTAAATCTGTTTTTTTCATTATCAGGCATTAGCCGCCTTTCCTTTGATTCAAAAGGCCTGTTTTTATTAATTAATAATGTATTTTTTTACCTTCCATTTTCTTGTAATCATTCACAATCATTTTCTTGATTGTTTTTATTATCTTTATCGTTGAGCAGTTCTAGAAACCGACAAATACTTCACAGAATAATAATTCAAAAACAAGGCAGTTATGCAAAAGATTATATTTTCTGGCGTTTTATTTATTACTTGATCCTTTGGTAAATACTTTTCAAATTATCTTTATGTAACGTATTTTAGTTAGGGCAATACATTTTTAACACAATAGCGATAAATGAATTTTTCGTTTCTGCTCCAAATTTTATTGGAAAATCAATAGAGCTTATGTTATATTTTGGGGACCTTGGCTACTATCCTCATAATAAGTCGGCAATCATCGTATTATAATAATGATTCACATGATTGCTAAGTATATGTGCCTGCGTATATGAATACATACTTTGTTTTTATATAAGTTCTCCGGAAACGACAGAGATTCAAAGAAGCCTTTTGTTTTTAGTCTTTGTGAATTCAATCCACGGAATATTAAAAGCTCTAGCCTTGAATCTTGATTCGCCGCAGCGAGCTTTATTATTTGTTATGCTATAGGCAGGGGCCCGTTACCTATCGACTATTGGTGTTTATATTATCTGTGTGTGTGTTTGTCTCTGTGTGTACCTATAGACAGACATTTGTATATCCATAATTATAAAAACACGCATAACTACACGCGCTATTCACGCCTCTTGATAATTTGCAAGAAATTACACTAAAGAAAGGTAAAACTATGCTAGAAGTCACATCAACTGATATAATAATTCATAGTTCCCGATAGCAGTTATGATATTCTTATTGCTGTAGTCGCGCAATAAAGGTTTGATATACGATAATGTTGCCAATCCTATTACTTATTATAATCATAATGCTAACAAAGAAAGGTCTTTCGGCCTTTAACAATACATTTTAATGAGTCTTGTAGGCTGCTGAAACGTGAGGCACATTGTAAAGAGGCTTTACTTTGACTGAAGATAAACTCTATTCCTTTCACTTAAGATTTAGTTTCACTCATTGGTGGAGGTACAGTTTATTCAAATTAAGTCAAATCATTTGTGATATGCTCACAAACGTAGCTATCGTCACACAATGTTGGATTCCGTTCGTCCATTCTGTGTACAATAGTTTTGTACAAGCAAACGGGTGGATTTCCATTATATAAGTTTACTTTGCGATTTCCAAGTGTGTTGGGCGTAAATGTTTTAACTTCTCGATGCTTTATTTTACTTTACCTTATTTCATGTTTACATAATGAAATAAGTTCCTAAGAAGTACCATATCTACGTCGTTTCAAGCATTCACAATCTTTTTTTAATAGGATAAGAGCTCTTCAGTTTTTATGCAAATAATCTTTGCAAGGTAAATAGTGATATGTAATCGAAGTTTTTGTTGTGAGAAAAAATCATCAAAATTAGTTTTCTGAGGAGTTTTTTCTGGACCATCACCGTGTCTGCAAAGAACACACTCTGTGTGACTGTAGGTCAAGATTTAGGGCGACTTGCGTCATCGGTTGCAAACGTGCAAACATAAACGTATACAAGAGCAAGTCATCCCTTGCTTATACTAACGATGTATTTGTATGATTATTTTGCTGTCCAATCACAGCCCGGAAAAACATCATGTCATGGACGAAAAAGACATCACGCCTCTAAAATCTTACATGGTACATATAATATCTAAGTGTAACTAATACAAACTTTTCAGCAACCCCTATATGACTTTAGTTTCAGATGTTTATATCCTATTGTTCAGGCGTGATTTATTTTCAGATTACGTCCTGTATAAACAGATGGAGTCTTGCGTCTGATATACAAAGATGACCGGACACGACCTCCGTCCGTATAATCTTAATTTCGTTTTGATTTCCCTACCGTCGGGGTTATCTCATAAATACTGCTCTTTGTAGCGCCACGTATTTATCAGAAGTAATAACATAGCAGAGATCAGAGATGATAAGTTTAATATCTTAAATATTTATTATAGGTGCGTGGAAAACAGATGACGTCAATGTCACAATAATGTAAACGGGTTATTTAATGATCGGTCTTTCCCCATGCCCACTTCTAAATCTAAAGCGGAGACCTTTGGGGAATCACTACTAGCCATGAGACAATCGAGTATGTGTATAAATTGTTGGCCTGATGAAATAAAATTAATATTTCAAGTTCAGGAAGGTTAAATTATATTTTAACTTAATATTTACATCATCTTTTCGTTTTTTGTTGTTAAAATTTTAAAAATCAGCATGGTCTGTTGTTTTTTTTTAATATTAATATTCAGTAGTGTCATTTGAAGTAACTTATAATGGGCATTTTGGTGGTAGGATGAGTAGAATTTTAATTATACGGCTATTCTGTTAGTCGTAGCGTTCTGGAATGTTGAGCGGCAAAAGACATGATTTGCTGGCATATTATTATATCCCAAATTTCCACATTATGATAACCGCACTTTCGGCGACTTCTGGAAAGAAATTGTGATAATCAGGCCGACACATCAAATCATATTGAAGTCATCACCACGATTAACTTTTTTATATCTGTGTCGGTGTGAATATAAGAAAAAATAAAACTGGGTCAACTCTATGCATAAAACTATTTTCAAAAATAAGAGTACGAACATAGGCTATCATGCGAAAAGTATAAATAGATACTTCACCGACTGTCAAACATAGTTTCTGCGGTTTTATCGGTTCGGAGACGGGAAATTGTCGCTTTTCAAATGCTTCACTTTTTCTTGCTAGGCTTTCCTACTTTATGGTCGCTAAGTCTTACATCCACAAACCTTACATCATCGACTGGCCGCCTCGAACAAATATTCATAAGCCATTCAATATTTGAGTGGCCGAAATGGACCTCGGGCCCTAAACACACGGAAGGAGGCGGCTCCATAAATACGGCGTTTGGGTCATCTAAGCCATCCCATATTTACAACATATCAGGCTGAAGAACCAGATCAGTGATATTATAATAATTTTCAATTAGAAATTGTCAACTCACAATTTCTAATTGAAATTTATTATAATATCACTGATCTGGTTCTTGCCTTGGATATTTCGCTCTCCTTTCTATTTAATATCAGGATAAGCTGAACTTCAAGCAGGGCTGGATTATCCATAAGGCGAACAAGGTAACTGCCTAGGGGCCCCGCATCGACTATTGGCCCTGTGCGTGCACTTACCAAGAAAAAATAAAAAGTTTTATCGAACGAAATGCCTAGGAACAATTTGTTGCTAGTTGTAGGTTAGAATAAAAGTAATAAAAAAGGTAATGGTTGTGTGATCTGTTCAAGTTGTAAAAATGGGACCGTCCCGTTTTTACCCTTTTGGTACGGAACCCTAAAAAGTAAGAAAAGGGGAAAAGGAAAGGGGCCTAGAGAATGGCACTGCCTAGGGGCCCCTGATAGGGTTAATCCGGCCCTGAGTCTTCAAGTGTAACATGTTTTGATGTGGCAAAAGTACATATATATATATGCGTGTAGATTGTAAGTAGCTTAGCCACACGACATTATCTAAGAACGAGCTCCTTGCCTCACTTGGCTCATACAAGTCTCGCAGGATGATAAGCACTACGGCTACTTTCATGTTTGCAGATTGGTAATACTGATGATTTGTCAAGAAGTAATATATTAACTCCGCTCTAGGTATACCTTACTAGGTGGCAGAATTCCAATTTCTACGAGTATCTCCAACAACAAACTCCCAAAATATTGATGACAATTTCTTAATGTGGAATGATTGCTGCGTACAAGGCCAATTTGGAATGAATTTGCACACATATGCTCACAACAAAATGTATATAGGTATGAAACGTAATGTAATACATATATTACGCAAGTCGTAGTTTAGTGCCCTGAGGAGGGCAGGCTGTTGCTGGCAACGCAACGCGGTCACGGCCGGTTGTCGCTCCGCTGACGTTGTCGACTTGTCGGCACTGAACGCCCGGATCGCCATCGTGTACATTGAACGAAAAAATCGCACGACATAAGAGCGTTTATGATATCAATTTCTGTCTCATTGATTCAGCTCTTCTTCTTAGCGTATCGATGGCAAACAGTTCAAATAGTTTAGCCCAAAACTCAGCTACGCGGACTCCATTCACTGATGCAGTATATGGGTCATCAAGTGCGCAGGTGAGGTGCTCATGCGGTGCAAAATGGGAGGTGGCATTGTCTGTGGGGAGACGCATACGCACTTGAGGTCTGAGCCGTCCCCATCTACAGAGATTGTCTTTGCTCCGGCCTACTTGGGTTCGAAGTCTCTTTAGAGATTTCCAAGTCGGCCACGGCCGGCAACGCGTTCCCAGGTGGAAGGTTTTCTGAGAGTTTGTTGAAGTTATCAGGAGGTTTAAACGACTCCCGCCAGAGATTGATTCAGCTAAAAACGCGATACTCTATCTTGATTAATTTATATCTAGCTGCGACTGACATTGTCGTCTCGTCTCGTCTGTATTCAATTGACCGGATAGCAGCTGCATCTATAAATGCAGGATACGCTGTGCAAGTAACGACTGTCGGTCTATCCTCAGACACGCTAACAGGTTGACGCTTTTGATTGAATGGGTTAATAAAACATCTTATAATCTGTTGACAACTCGATACAGTCACGGGCGATCAGAGGTCTTATAAATTGAGTAATCTAATGACATTGCTAAATTGAATGACTTTTTGATATCTGACTGATTCTACATTAAGTATTTTGTATTTGACGGAACTGGTGTTCTTTCTATAGCTTTCTTTAAGCTTAGCCTTTCAGTTTTCTCCTGGACTTGGCTTTTTCCAAGCTTCACACCGTTTACACCCACCCAGTTATATATAGCTCGAGTATTTTGTATTTCTTGGGACTGGTTCTCCGAAAACTGTTCTTTCTATGCTATTCTTGAGACCTTATGAAGTCCTCTGCTGTAAATGGGCTCTTCCAAGTTACATAGTTTCGGTCTTCACCCACCACGGTACTTAGCCCCAGTATATCTTGCAAACGGTCCCCGAAAACTATTCTTAGTATAACTTGATCAAAATCAATGATCTGTGATCCTGATCAACGATCAATTATCTGTGGTGGAAAATCAATCGGCAGGTTTTTCTCGTAGTGTACGATACGCTTTCCAAGTCTTTATGTCTAATCAGATAAAGACGGTACCTAAGCACCAATGGAAAACATTGGTGATCTCTGCCATTGATATAGTTACGTCGTTTGCTTTATGAGTACATTCTAGGATTACGTTCGAGTCTAGAATGATCCAGTACGTCTGAAAGATTCGAAAATAATCCTAGAATGTTCCACGATGGAAATGTCTAGAAAGTTCGAGAAAGTTCTGGACCTTTCTGGAAGTTTCTAGAAGGATTGGTTCCACTATGGAACTACCTAGAAGGATGAAGAAGGTTGTGGAACTTTATTAGGCAGTCTAATTTCGACTACGAAACGAAGTAAACTACTAGTGAGATATCTAAGCGCATAGGTGTATTTATGATTAAGTTTAAGTTTTTAGTGTTGAATAAAGATTTTTGTGGTAGTGTGTTAATTTATCCTATACCCAGTTCATAACAATATCATAACGTTACGGTAACAGGCGCGGGCCTGTGGACGGTGAGTAATGGGCTAGCTCACCGTCCGTCCGTCATATGACGACAGACCGTGCCGACGGCGCGTTCGTGTTCCACGCGCGCCTCAAGGAGATGTCAGCAAATCGGAAGGGGTCCGAGAGGGCCGATGCCTGCCAGGGCTGCGGGTTGTTCGAAAGAGATACCGTGCCCCTGGAACGCAAAGGGCTAAGAAGGAACATGGATGGGTTTTAGTCAGTCAAGTCTGACACTCCCTTCCGCTCCGCCCAGAGCGGAAGAAGTCATTTGATGATTTCCCATCCGAAAAAAAAAAAAAAAAAAAAAAGGGTGGCCCGCGAAATTCAATTTTTCTTATTTTTTTTGCAATTCGCCGTTCAGTGTCAATTTTTATCTAAACTAATATTATAAAGAGGAAAGATTTGATTGTTTGTTTGTTTGCATTGAATAGGCTCGGAAACTACTGGTCCGATTTGAAAAATCTTTCAGTGTTAGATAGCCCATTTATCTAGGAAGGCTATAGACTATATATCATCACGCTACGACCAATAGGAGTGGAGCAGCAATGAAAAATGTTGCGAAAACGGGGAAAATGTGACGCAAACGAAGTTGCGCCGGACAGCTAGTGTTGAATAAAATATGATACGCGGCCGTAAAACGTACGTATTTACATAATTGTACTCATTCAAATCATCAACACAACCCCTTTAATTTCCTTTAATCACAATGAATGACTATTTCATGAAAAAGTCATTCTATGGGGTTAAATTAAAGGGGTTGTGTGGATGTCTTTAATGATTATAACTCAGTAAAGCCATATTAGCTACGGCCGCTTAACTAATATATTTTATTCAACATAAAACTTTCACTGACCGGCAAATTGCAAAAAACGTAAGAAAATTTTAATTTCGCGTCCCGCCCTGTCGCTTCCACCTTCCACCTTAACGCAGGTAGATCTCAACAAAAGATTAGGTCTGTAAAACATGCTATTTTCGAGTATGAGCAATGAAGTATTATTGTACCCCATTTAGTTCACTCAACTGGCATTAATATCGAGAAGCCGTATGAGTAGGGAAATCGCTGATCGTATTTTAATCTAATAAGCAATTGTATTGGTGCTAATGTTATTATGAAAACTGATTTAATGACTTACATTACTGATACCTTGCCTTCCGTTGTCTTGCGACACTCGTGCATCCAACAAGTACACCGCATCGTAGAACACTTGAGCGCTGGCTTTCAGCGTGGAGCGATGACGGGAGTACTCTTCTTCGATATGGCGAAAGCGTTCGACAAAGTCTGGCACAACGGCTTATTATATAAGCTATACCAATTGGGAGTGCCAGACCGTCTCGTGCTCATCTCACGAGACTTTCTGTCGAATTGTACTTTCACTCACTTTTTTTTTTTTCTCTCACCCCATACCAGGGCTTTAAATACCGTTAAAAATTTCGTAACGTTACCTTCATTTGACAGAGTTACCGTTAATATTAGAATAACGTTAATAGATTTAACGTTATTTTTGAAACATTTTATCGTTAATCTTTATAACCGTTAATTGTTTAATAACGTTACTTTTATCGTTATTTTTAAACAGTTAAACTTCTGCCAACTTCCTCGCATGCGAGTAGGGATGGGACATAGTAAATAATAATCATAATCATCATAAATCTGTGGCTCGAGTGTCAAAATGACGAGACAAGTTTTTCACACTTTTTACTTTAATAAATATAAAATAACGCAGAACACTGATTAAACCAAAAAATAATTAAAAGGAAAAAAAAAGAAAAGTTATTTAATACACAAAACCGGATCTAATTAAACAAAAATGCAATAATCTTATGAAAATCAAACGTCATATTTGTCATCAATGCTGACGAGACGCAGAGCCCGACTAAACGAAGCACACCCACCATCTCTGGGCTCGTCGCTGAGCTCCGCCTCGCAGCCACATCTGTGGGCGCTGAGTCGCCGGTCGCTGCAGTTGCGTCGAATTCCAGCGACGAGTTTTTCTCCCCGCCGTCGACGCCATCACCACCACGACGACGAGGAAGGGGACGGCCACCAGCGGGCCTGGGACCTCGAAGCCAACAGGCCCCGAACAGGGTCCCCGCTGCCGGTGGAAATGTGTCACGCATGCGATGGACTCAGTCCATAAATGTCCATTAATAAAGGCTACTCAGAGGGGAAGCAACTTGACTGCGTACCGTGGTCGGATGCTCTTTCTATTTCAGGTGCTTGAACCAGCTGTCAGCGTGTCGGCGCAGCGACTATCGGATCAGGTGCGGGTCATCCAACGTAACCATATGTTGGATGACACTGTACTTGATCGACTACGCCTCGACTCACTGAGTAACCTAATTACACCTGCTTCGCAAATGATCGCGGCGCAGATGAAGAATGTATCCAGTGCTTCGCCGCGATCCGATCGCGGTGGTGAAGAAGATGTTGACGAAGTTATAACCGTGAGTACCCAGTGCAACGCACAATTGAGGAGCGATTTGGAGGGTGCATTCCGGGAGTATCGCTCTACACCACCTGAACTTAGACCACGTTTACCTCGTTTGCCCATGCACAAGAAAAACAAGGCGCTGGTGTGTACTCTAGATTCGCAGCTTTCAAACTGCTTTGACAACAGCGAAAGCCTTGCTGATACCCACTCAATATTATACTGCACAGCCGTAGCGGCATGTCGTGTAGCTCATGTCAAATTTCCTGACAGTGAACGAGCTAAACGACCAAAATTAGCTGTACCAGCTTGGCAGTGCAGGATTGAGCGGCGTATCGGTGAGGCTAGAGTACTCATCGGCAATTTAATCAATACTCGCCCTAGAGTGATGCGCTTTGTGAGGCGGGCGTTCTCGGGAACTGACATTAGTTCTCGTGATCATTTGGATTAGTCACAGAGCGTATCGACTTCCTGAAGCAGAAGATCTGTGCATACACTCAGAATCGCACATTCCGAAGCGCTGAAAGGTGGGTATTTAGGGCTTGGGAACGACCAGACCAAGGGGTGACTGACACGCGTCTGCCGGATGATGACACCTTGTGTTCATTCTGGCGCAGCACTTGGTCGGTGCCTATCAGTGACATTGAGGGCGGTTGGACCCGGGAGGTTGAACAAGCGTGTGATCCAATACCAGAAATGGGGGCAATTATCATCAGCCCCCAAGACGTAGCTCGTGCAGTCCGTCCGTTACCTAACTGGAAATCTCCAGGACTGGATGGACTGCACAACTTCTGAATCAAATGATTCCAAAGATCGCAAGCTCGCTTGGCGTCCCAGTTTCAATCAGCCTTAGAGTCAGGGTCGCTGCCCCAGTTCCTGACGACAGGCATTACCCATCTGCTCCATAAATCAGGTAGTACTGCGGAGCCCAAAAATTATAGACCTATCACTTGCTTACCAACGGTCTATAAAGTTCTTACATCCATTTTGAGAGCTAAAATTAACCAACATATTGAGAGCAATTCCATCATGTCTCCCTCTCAGAATGGATGTAGGAACGGTTCCCGTGGTACTAAGGAGCTGCTCCTCATTGATATGGCCATTAGCCAACAGGTGTGCCGCTCCCAAAGGCCAGATGCCTTTGGGAGCGGCTTCTACATGTTGGATAGTTTTTTTTTTGTTGGAGTTGTACAAGATAGATAACTCTACGCGCCTTCCTTGAGTTGTGTATAGGGCAATGGAGGACGGTCCTTCGCTATCCAGGATGTCGACAGATGCAGGGGAACAGCAAACCGATAAGGATAGAGCGTGGTATATTTTAGGGTGATAGTCTGAGTCCATTGTGGTTTTGTCTAGCCTTGCACCCTCTTAGCACACTGCTGGAAGGTTCAGGTCTAGGCTATCGGTTGAGGAGAGGTGGTCAGGTCATATCTCACCTTCTTTACATGGATGATCTGAAAATCTTTGCCCCCAACAATTTGCAACTGATGAAGCTACTGAAGGTAACTGAAACTTTCATTAGCGCCATCAGGATGGAATTTGGTGTGGACAAATGTGCAGTCATGCATGTGAAGCGAGGGGGAGATTACGGAATCCGTGGGAACTCAACTCTCGGATTCCGTACACCTTAGATCCCTCTCCTCAACAGAAACCTACAAGTATTTGGGTATGTCGGAAGCATTAGGCATCAATACTGCTGACATGAAACAATCGTTGAAGGAGCGTTTCTTTGGCCGCCTGAATAAGGTGCTAAGCAGTCTTCTGTCAGGAGGAAACAAGGTGCGCGCCTTCAACGGTTGGGTCATGCCGGTTTTGATGTATTCTTTCGGCATACTCAAATGCCCTAGATAGGAAGGTCTGCGTACTGCTGACCGCAAATCGGATTCATCATCCACGGTCGTCGATGATGAGACTGTATATCCCGCGGAAGTGTGGGGTCGTGGCTTCTTAAATGCTAAGATCCTGCACAACCGTGAAGTATGCAGTCTCAGGGAATACTTCCTAGAAGCCGACGTGGGGATGCACCCAGATGTGGTCTCAGTAGACAAGGGCCTTACCCCGATCTTCTTGTCTAACGAGAACTGCCGTAAGCCTGTAGTATTAGACACTAATGACCGCAGGGAGGTATGGCAGAGCAAGGAACTTCAAGGACGTTTTTACTGGGCTTTACATGGGCCCGATGTAGACTTCTTAGCGTCTGTATCCTGGCTGCGTTTTGGTGACCTCTTCGGGGAAACTGAAGGTTTTGTCTGTACAATAATGGACGAGGTTATGCTGACGAATAACTACCGGAAACACATAGTAAAGGATGGCACGGTTGACATATGTCGGGCATGCCACCGTCCGGGAAAATCGATCCGACACATTATTTCTGGGTGTTCTCGTTTGGCTAATGGAGAGTAGTTGCATAGACACAACCTTGTTGCCAGGATTATCCAGCAGCAACTTGCTTTAAAAAACAACCTTGTGGAATTAGAAGTGCCATACTATAAGTATGTGGCCGACCCAGTTCTCGATAATTGTAATATCACGCTGTATTGGGATCGATCTATCGTCACTGACAGGACTATTGTTGCCAATAAGCCTGACATTGTGTTGATAGATCGATTGAAGCGTCGCGCAATGATTGTTGATATCACGATCCCGCATTACGAGAACCTCGTGAAAGCAGAGAAAGATAAGCAATTCAAGTATCTAGATCTGGCTCGCGAGGTTGTCGACATGTGGGACTTGACAACAGCAACCATTGTGCCGATAGTCGTGTCGGCCAATGGCTTAATAGCCAAAACCTACGACCAACATCTGCGGAGTCTTTCGCTTGACAGCTGGATTAAGCCCTTGATCCAGCTGTCAAGAGCCCTGACCACCGGTAGCCGGGACCCTGTTCCCGATGCTGGTGGGCTACTATTTTTATTTAAAAATATTATAACTACGTAATGAAAATGAATAAAGGAAATCATAATTATAGTATTTAAAAGAATTGAATCAATTTACTTATAATTATTACTCTGATTCTTCGTAACTTGGCAAAATTATGTTATCCAAGTCGTTTTCCTGTCGCACTTTTCTAATAACGTTGAGTAAATTGACATAAGTTACTCTACGTTTTTCTTCTGGCATACGATCCAGTTCGAAAGCGACCAGTGTTGCGAACGCCGCATTTCGTGGGTCGCTAGGTCGTGGTTGGTCTTGGTTAAAATCCAACGGAGGTAAATTGGAGACGTTACAGCTTAATTCATTTACGTCCCATATGCTTCGTTGGTACATGATTGCACTCGTTTATAACTTAGTCTTCTTTAAAAAACAAATATGGGCTTAGTCGCTAATTGTAAAAACTATTTAAATTAAAGGACTAGATAGGTAGTAGTGTACACACAGCGACACATCAAGCTTTACATTTGCAATATAACATGGCCTCGTTTTTTATAGATTTCCCGTACAATGCGATTTTGTCGCCGTGCGTACTACTAAACATAAGTAAAATAAGCCTTGATTTCAATATGCGATGCTGCCCTCCCGCTCGGCCTCCACCACGCCGCGCTAACAACCTTGAATGTGACCGGGTTGCAGCTAAATTAACGGTAAAAGTAACGTTATTCTCGTATTTTACGTTAATTGTATTTAACGTTAAATTACTGGTAATGTTATCAATTAACGTTATATTTTGTAACGTTAATTAGGTATCACATTAGAATTAACGTTAAGTAATGGTTATTATTTTGTTAGTTGGTAACGTTAACAAGCCCTGCCCCATACGAGCCGGAGTCCCTCAAGGCTCCGTCGTATCCCCACTCGCCTTCACACTGTACACCAGTGACATCCCTAAGAGCAAGAGAGCTCAGTTAGCCCTATTCGCCGATGATACGGCCATTTACTACACTGGTACCAGTCAGGATAGCATCGCTGGCGCTCTGCAGTCCGCAGCCAACGTCCTAGGCGTTTGGGTCCGGAAGTGGAGAATCGAGGTTAACCCCGATAAGAGCCAGGTGGTTTTTTCTTCAAACCGCGTCTTAACCGTCCCCCCCGCCCCCCCGCCCGATCACTACGTACGGCAAGCCTATCCCTTGGGAGAAGCAAGCCAAGTACCTAGGAGTCACCCTCCACTTGACCTTCGCGTCACATATCAAAGCGGCCCGTAACCGGGCTGCCTTTGCTATGGGTAGGCTCCTTTCCATGCTGACGGCTAAGAGCAAGTTGTCACTTAAGTGCAAATTGCGATTCTATACCGCAGTAATCCGTCCCATCATGACTTATGCTTATGTCGTGTTCACACACACAAAGCCTCTTAAGCCTCGTCACATTCATAGGATGCAGACATTGCAGAACCGTTTCCTACGTAAAATTACGGGCGCCCCCTGGTATGTCCGTAACGACAACCTTCATATTGACCTTAAAATCCCGACCTTACTTCAGTTCATGAAACGTCTTTCCAAGCGTTTCTTTGACTCAGCGGTCAAGCACCGTAACCCCCTAATCGCATCGGCCGCCCGATACGTACCATCGCGTATTAGTAGGATTCGTCGTCCTCGGCATACCCTAGTCACTCCCGATGACCCTATTACCGTTCTACAAGAGAGCAGTAGGGAAACCAGCACGTTAAAACGTAAAAAACACAGACACAAACCGCCGTCTTTCCCGACCCTTGCTCGAGCCAGCCCGCGAAGCTGAGCCATTCGTAATAAATCAGCCCCTAAATAATGGAAATCAGATCCAGCCTATCCTTTTCCTGCCCTCCCCCAGCGACGCCCTAAGCCGAGGCTTGTACCCCACAGGGGGTGCCCTTAGCGTTGTCGCTTAGTTTATAAGCTTTTTGCCTGGCTGGAGGCCTTAAATTCAAGGCATCCACAGATTTGCCCGGTTAAGCAGTAGCCAGCCTCAGAGGCTGAAATGCGAGATGCCATTATCAAAAAAGAAAAAAAAACCGCTGTCTCGCAAATCACACCACGTAGAAGAAACTTACGTACGTATTTTTACGTTTGCACCATCTACCTAATAAGATTTTATGTATTGAACCGCTAAAATCCAGCCATCATTTTATTATATCAAGGTTTTCCAGAATATTCGCACATTTGGATTAATCCCGGACTCCCGGTAGTAAAAAAGATTCCACCATATTTTTTCACATACTACGCACATCGTAGACACGACCTCCATTGCCAAAATTAATGTGACAAACGTAAACTAGTTTCTAATAGGCGCAAAAAATATTTTGGCAAACAGTCTTTGCTTCCTTGAAACAGTAGAGTTTAGCAGTGCGTTGTCATTTCTCTGAAACATTGCTAATATTAGAATGTTACTATACTGCTTCAAACTCTTGAACCGTAATTTTCTAATTATCTGCGCGGGTAATGTTCGAATATTAATTGGTACAGGAGTGATCTGTCTGTAATTTGAGTTGAAGACTTGACACGCACCAGCAGACAGGGCCACTACTCACGACGCACAGCTGTTCGTGGCTGGCATCACGATCAAAGGTGCAGCCAGCAATTCTGTATGCGTGTACCATGAGCGACCGCATGCTGCTAGCCCCAATCTGATCGTGGTCTAAACGCAGTATCGGATATTAAATTATGATTTATTTATTTATTTACGTCGTTTTATATAATAATTTATTAAAATAATAAAACACATTTTAACACGATATATACGAGTATATATATATTTTCTTTGATATTACAAAGCTATTTTTGCTGACCAGGATGTTACGTCTGGTCTTTTCTGAAGCTCAGGCCATTGGCGTCACGGCAATTTCTCAGAAAGAGTAAGAATAGAATACAAATTGAAACTACCTTTGACAGAAAAAAAAAATTAAGATGTAAAAGTACTAAATTATCTCAAGAAGCAATCAATTTCAATCAGCCTTAGCTTCCAACAATTGCCTTGATTTCGCTCAATTTACAAGAACAATAGGTGACTCGAGACAATCTAGATAAAGTGCAAGATAATTGATATGCATCAATAAGATGTCTTCCAACATTCCATGACCAAGCAATAAGTGGTCTTTAAAAGAAATAGCCTCTTAAAAAGTGTGTAACTGTGTATGTGTCTCGGATCTGGCTAAGGGCCTGTACAGTGTACAAGTTCTATGTGGAGCTAATCAAGTTGCAAGTGTACCATCCTGACGAAGAACGGTGCAGTGCCCTCCTTTCACCTTCAGCCTAGCGGCTGGTCGTCTCGGAACCCTGAACTCGTTCGACCCGCACGCCCGTGCGTCCATTAAGCTAAGCCCTATGCTGTTTGTGTTATTTTCAAATCGTTATATCTCGTTAGGAAGTGTGAGACTTGATGGGCTTCAATATGTGGTCAATCAATTTGTTAGATTTTCTATAAAGGCCTTCGCCACGTTTCTAAATCGATTTGGATCCATAACAGGTGATGCCAAATCATAAGATTTTATGTTGTGTAGCTGTAGGTCAATAAATATTTATAAAACTATTTTCGCGAGTACCTAATCTATTTAATTTGATAACATAATTTACAACGGCCATTTACTTACTACGCATTGAGTTGTTGTGCTAACGAATTTAGTAGTTTTTACCTCTGCCAAAAAACTATTTGTTTTCATGTCACATTGTTATTGTCTAGTAGAAAAATTTGAAGTAAGGTCAAATAATATCTGCGTAGTAGTATCATGCCACACCTACCACCAACAATACACCATTTTCAACAATACGAAAGCTGTCATGTGCTTTATTTTTCTTTTTCTTTTTGTCGGTGATACTGATGTGGGGCAATTACCAAATATTTCTTTATTTTTTAAAATATTAATCATAATTTCGTAACTGAAGTTTACATATGGCTTAATGTAAACTTTAGTGTTTTAAATTTAAGCAGAAACTGACTATCCATTGCTAAGGTCCGCGACTAAGCAGAACTGACACCGAAGAGATTGTCATTTTTATTAAGATAACAATAAGGGTTTTTCTTTGGATAAATATGTTTATAATTATGTGATCTATCCTATTTAAAAATATCTTTATAAATATGTGATCTATCCTATTTAAAAATATCTTTACAAATAGGATATCTTTATAAATAGGATAGATCACGCTCATTCTGGAAATACAATGAGGGACCATAAAACGACACAATTTCTTATTTCTATCTCGAAAGATGGAATGCCACAACACCTAGTTGTTGCCATACAGATAGATTATTGTGTAAAGTCAATATTATGACTTGCTGGTACTGACCTGGGAATAACACTAGGCTATAATAAACATTAGTACACGTAATAAATGGCTAACAAACATGGCCGGTACATAGTGATGTCACGGCCGGTACGCGTCCTGATCGTCAAAGGCATTATAATCAGATACGTTCTAATGAATATTTAGTCATCTGGGCTACTTAGATCGAAAATATTTTAATCTATTTAAATAATTTTTGGATCATGTCCAGTTGTTTTTGAACATAAAAATTAACGATGCCTAAAGAAGACCGCTACTCCAAAAGCTGTGTTCCCTATAAGGATTTTCATTTTAATTGAGATGGCCTTCTGTCTTCAGTAAAGAGGCAATGATAGATATCCTTAGCTGAAGGTGGCTTAGAATCCTTGGTGAGAAAACGATGGTTCGTATACATGTCATTAATTATGAAGTATCTGCTTAGCTGACGGTTTCTATGAGGTAATGTAGGCGTATTTTAATAAAATAGGTGAGTGGGTCTCTAGTATATTAACAAAACAAAATTCCATCCTGTTAGGCGATCTGCATGAACATGTAGTGGAAACTTTTGTTTTAATAAACTATGGTAGTTGCAAAACAATTACCGTATTGAACAAAATCACGTTAATATTGGTTCTTCAAGGACTTGTGAGTATAACAATCTGCTTGTTTTCAGAATGGGTTTAGCATAACAAAGTTTATTTACTGAACTCTCACGAGCTCAATAGATTTACTCTAATCGCTGCAAACTATGTGTCGATTTGTTAGATATATTGTTTATTACTTAAGCAAGTGTTTAGTATTTGCCTTCGTGACAAAGTATAACTATGGCCTTTGAAACTGGGGCAGTAACCTATTCCCTTAATTTAAAATTCAAACCGTTTCTGTGACATGCAAACGTAGAGATTTTCTGTGCAACAAACGGTTCTCTGCTGTCATTCTGATTTAATGAAGCTGGTGCCTTTTCCAATGTTCTTATTGTAAGTTAAGGATTGTTGTGCTGCACTGACGATTTTTAGGGATTTTTCCTTATACGGAGCATTTCCATAGTGAATTATTTATAAGTATACGTGATTTGCATATTTTTCGTCTCTTGTTATGATAGCTGCACAAACAGTTGTTTATATAGTATACATTGTTGGTTCATTGGAGTGGTTCTGATCATAAAGCACCTGATATTTGTTACTTATTAAGTCCTCGAGATCAACTTGTGACTGTGACCTGCCCTCGGAGCATTGTGCAATTTCTGACGCAATATTTCGAACAATTTACGTTATGCTCATTTAAACTATTTCTTCTGGATTTAACTGGAACAATATCTTAGTATTTTCCATATTTACATATTTTATCGGGTTTCGTTGGGCCTTGGCCCAAATTGATATGATTTTCCTTCATGTATATTAATTTTGCACAGCAGTCGCTACCTGGCTATTTATGTTGAATGACGATTTCATGAATATTATTAATTCGTAATTCATAGTTTGGTTTAGAAACAGTGATATTAACTGCCGAGGTGGTTCAGATGGTTGGAAATACTGTTTGGAATATATTCCGACTTGAGAATTCTGAGTCTGGTCAAAATATAGGTAGTCTTCATACCTACATTGTTATCAGGGACATATAAGTAGTACAAGTGGATTCAGTATTTACAATCCGCATCAAAAATCGATAGTCGATTTAACATTGACCTACTATTTCATTTTGTTTTTATTATTTTGGCATATTTGTATTCCAGTGACAGGAGATTTTATTTCAACTTCGCGGACGAAAAGACAAAAAGGTTACGAGTATGTCCAGCTAGTAGGTCCTTATAAGAGTGATCCTTAAAAGAAAAAACCGCTTGTTTGTGTCTTGCATAAATCTCGCCGCCTGGGGTGCTTTCTAGCATCTTCGATTGAGCATAATGCAGTTGAGGTGTCATTTTCCTGTTCCAGAGTTCTTCGATCTTTAAAAATTTTCATAAATCTTGAATTTTATTCCTTGGGACTCATACATTTTTATAAGATCCTTCGAATCATAATAATGGGTTTTTTATTGTGTTTCCAAATGTGATGTGTCGCGATATGAACTCTATTGACAGTTTGACCTGGCCCTTTGGGTCAATAACTTTCGGTTTACGGGATTTTTCCTTGTGACCGACCCATAGATAATGGCATCATGCTGCAAACAGTTAGTTTTAAAACGACAGATGTGAGATGTCTGCTATACTAAGTTATATTGGGCTTCTCTTTCCGGGAAGAATTAATATCTGAAAGTCTCGTGCATTCAAATTAGAAGCTACATTAAGCGGGCATGCAGTGCGGTAGGTCTCAGCATTCCACATAACTAACATATCCCTAGAGTTGTAATGCGACTGCACTTGTTGCCAAGAATTAACAAGAGCGGTAAGACGAGGCCACGTTTCATTAATACGTCTCTTCCAATAAGAAAATTGCTGTACTAAAAGCATCAGTCTACACTCGACGTATTCAGATGTCACGACCCACTACCACAATGTAGGACCGGAGTTGTGAAGATTATCAGTTGAAGTCTGTTTTAAATCTGCCTTGATCCTTGACCCATTATCCGTGTGACACTAGCAGCATCAGTGGATATTGGCATGTTTATGTTACTGACTACAGACACTATAAATTCCTCTCGTTCCATTTTCAAACCTCGGACGTGTAATGTTTTTCGCTATGTTCTTTGATCTAAAGCACAATTGTTTTGCAACATGTGTTAAGGTGAGGCGTAAATTCATGTTAATTACTTGACTATTGTTTATTTATAAAGACTAGGTGCAGGTTTTAAAGTTTAAGTTTTGAGCTGTCAAATAATTTTCTGGTAACAATAACTTCGTGATACCTAACTGATTTAAATGTAAATGAGAAACTCGGTTTATAATTTGTAAGAAACTGTTTATTTATAGTTTTCCTGTAAACCGGTTTAGTTAAGGTGTACGATAACGAGTATAATATTTAATTACGTGTATTAAAACAGAGGCGTGTTTCTTCCAAGGCTTTATTGGTATTTGGTGTTCTATATCTAAAACGCAATATTTTCTCGATTCGTTATAAAATGGTCTGACAAACGAGTTTCCGAGTCGTTTGATGATACGTAGGTATAGACGCCAGGACAGGTCAAGCTACCCGAAACTGTCAAATTTTCCCAATCAACCTTGAACCGTATTATTTAACGCTAAGGTTGAAAATCTATTACAGAAATATGACAGATTGTTGTAGTTTGCTGACGTCTGTACGTAACTATGTAACAGAAATAAAACAGAATTTATTAACACTAGCGAATTCAAGTCACATAATTAATTCGGGCCGTAGTTGAATAAATGATTTCCGGCACGCCTCAGCTTTTGTAGCTTTATCATATTTGTATGTGTCGATTGTTTTATACTACTTTGTTTTTATTTATTTGTGAAGCACGTGATATAAATAAAAAAATATAAAACAAGAAATATTTTTTCTTTTATAAACAGTGACTCATTTCTTTGAATTCACCAAGGTACTGCAAGCCATGTAGATCATTGTTGTTGAAAACAATAACAAGTGACTTACCTAATTATGAATAGTTAATTAAATATTTGATAAGCGACTCATTACAATAAATTCGATGTGATAAAACTTGTGTACCTATTCAGTTCATTATGTAATATTTTGAGCAAAGAGGCCCAAGCTGTGGGGGCAGTGTGTCGCGTCATTTTTTATTAGACACTCGTGATTCGTTCGACAATTCGCTAGTGTGTATTATTCTTAGAGCAAAATCAGACAACGCGGAAAATGTTTTTCCAAAGATTATTACAGATGGACCCGGCTATGTTGTCTACGTAGAATCCGCGTAGCAACAGCGTAGCGATTTCGTAACATATATATTTTTGCCAGTTTCCGCTGTGGTCCGATGTTATGTGCGTAGTAGAGGTAGGTAGGTATGTACGATCGACAAAAACATCATTAATATTCCAACACTGATTCATTGATACGAAAATTATAAAGGAGAATAGGCAAACACGCGGAGGTGACATTGCAAATTATATTTGCAAGTCGTTTTCGCACATAAAATTCCTTTGTTAAATATACATATGGACAGCAAATTCAGATTCTAATAGGTATCTGTATTTGCTGTCCAAGTATTTTCTATGTAATCATAGACCGACCGTACGCCGTACTTTTTTATCGTTCGACTAAAATTAAACGTTGGCAGATAAAGCCGTCCGTATCTGCAGGCGCCTTTATGCCCCACTACACTCGTCTATATGGAGATGTTCAAGGTTATATCAATATTGCAAAATGAACAGTTTAGCGGAGTCGCGAGCGCTGCTCACGGCTACGCGCGAAAATATCACGTCGAACGTGTTTCGTTCGATACCTCCGGTGCGTGAAACTACGTATCTGCTTCAGAGCTATCTGCTCAAATCTATCTCGCTATCCACGTGGCCCTATGCATGATTCGATCATTGATTTTGTTATTCTCCTTCAAGTTTCTATCTGATTTATAAAGTATTCTTCAAATGTACTTTAGAATGTTAGTAAACTGCGCAATTATTATTATCTCGTTAAAAACACGCAGTAATAAAAACAACCCTCTCGTGATCGGAAAAACTAAACGATTTAAAAGTCTTCGGTTTTCAGGGGCGTCGTACCAAAACTACGTAGACTCTCATAGCTACGAAACCAAACACATAAAATGGTCTTGCAAGTATAATCCAAAAATATGTACCTACATACAGCGCTGAACAATTTATAATTAATTTTTGAGCCAAAAAAAAAACGCTTGCAGGCAAAACAAGTTACCTACATAAAATTATTGTGATTTTGTTATTTGCTGTGCAGTGAGACTGGTTTTAAAAAAAAAAAAAATTGCATTTAACGATTCGTACAGGCGAGGCGCGGTGCAAAAGACATTGAACGATGCAAATATCTGTGCTATGTTTACACACTAGAGTTGAAAAAAAAGTTATATCACGTGAAATGGTCTCGTTTGTGTGATACTGGTAACTGATAAGGTTCGCTGCCAGAGAAATTTTATATATTTTTACGTGTATATTTACAAAGAATTGTTTACAAACTATTGACACGAGACCTGCATGTAACGCGTAGTAGACATTATCTTCAATGTTAACCTCATTGGGTTCGTTTATCTTTTCTTTCGTGAAAATGTGAAAAACTATTTTTAACGCTTCAACAAATAGTAACAATATTTTCTGCTGCGAATGAACACAAAAAAATCGCAACGTCAGGGGCGTACAATTCGGAATCATTTATCATTTGAAATGAAAACCAGTCATAGTTTTTCAACTTAGTCTAATACATTAATTATCAGCCACACTGTCAGTCTAGGTATTTTGTCAAGTTTTCTAGATTTACAAAGTAGTTAAAATGTGAAAGAAACTGACACCCGTCAGTAGAATCGGTGTTCGAAGCCAATAAAATAACAAACTGATTTTGATTTCTCTACGGATCTTAAAAACTATTCCACGTGTCGTCGAGTCGAGCGATTACACACGAAAGTTCAACTGCAGTCAAGGTCAGGTTACGTGAAACAACATCAACAATAGGGCTGACATCGAAAGCGAGTCCACCCGTCGCCGTCGCGTGCGCACCTTCCGGTGCGTAGGTCATGTGGACGAATAACAACCCACTTTGCAGAACATTCGCACGTTATATACGACATCCTACTTATGCACCTACACTACACACCTGCACTACGTACACACACAGGAAGGTGTTTTTCAGTTGTTGAGTTCTGCTCAAGTGGTACTTAAAATCTAGGATGACTGTTTGATACGGTGATTTCAATTCCTTCATTACACTACCATATGGTAGAAAATCTAGAAAGCTCTGGCTACATGCTTCCATGCAAGATTACCTGGTTATAATCACCTGAAGTGTACACAAATACATCTGTTTTCTTTTACCTCCATTCCACGTGGAAGCCACGTGGGATTCGGATCTTAGGTAATCTTGCATGGAAATGCAAGATTACCTAAGACCCGAATCTGAGAATCTTACGGAGGATTTGGAAAGAACCATAAGTGTCTACGTTAAATCTGCACGTATCTCTTTGAAAATTTTAAGTAATTCTTCGTAGACTTGAAAGAGTCGAAAGAATTATGTAGTAAGTACCTAACTAAGTATGTCAAAAGGCTGCATCAACACCAAAACTTGAATAAACTTGGAAGGGCCTTCCAAACTCGTGGTAATAGTTATCACTGTTCCTACTGTTAATCATATAGGTATTTTGGTTGGTTACCAGCACACGTTTCGGGAATGATAAGATGTCTACAATTAACGTGCCAAAAGACCACGTGGCAAAACAATAATGAGTAAAGAATTGTTTACGTTGCGTCATTTGGGCAAGTTTCCACTTTGCTCGCCCCTCGTAATTAAACTATCTACTTGTGAAATGGTAACGCCTTCCTTTAGTTGACTTTTATGTTTATGACTAACACCTGATTATAATCACCTGAAATGTACACAAGTACATCTGTTTTCTTTTACCTCCATTTCACGTGGAAGCAATAGTATTTACTTCGTAAAAGTTTGGCCGAAAATATTTTGATTTTATTTTTAGAATGACTTTTCATGCTGATTTGGTGAGCTTAGGAATAAGTTGTTACTTACAAGTGTTATTAGCACCCAGTCATTTCAAGATGTTTCGATGTTTTCAATCGATCACCTTAATTTAGTACTACTCTCAGACTAGTATGCAAGGGAAACGACCCTGAGTCACAGACATGCGATAGATAATGTATAGAAGACGTAGTGGTTATCCCTACCGGAGACGGTTTAGTTTCTTCAGATACTTTGCCAGTGTTAGTCTTAAAACCTCAAATTCTCTCAATGGACCGAGCAGCAAACACAAGGCATCACATCTTATATCCCCTGGTCAAAATCAAAATCAATCAAAATCAAAATCATTTATTTCAAGTAGGCCAGTTACAGGCACTTTTGAATAGTCAAACAACAATAACATATTAAGCTACAGTCCCAGTCACTAGACATAATAACTGTGAAAGTACTTTAGTTGCCCATTCCAAAGCGTAGATCTCTATGGAGAAGAATGGGCAAGAAACTCCATGGACACTCTTTTAAATTAATAGCTTGTTACAAAAATCTTGGTTACATCATTCATGTTGAGATGGTAAATTATGTGAGAACGATGTAGCAAGACGTGCACGTTAAAAGTGTCCACAGTAAAAACAAAAAAAAGACAATTCAAAAATAAAATAAATAGTTCGAAATAAGCCGAGGCAACTAAGAGATGACCAGGCACAACTGACAGCGCCCGTTCACGAACATCACGCATGGATCAGCCATCATTCAACTCAACCATTTTGAAGGGAACTAAATGACCCGACACACGCGCCACCTCAGCGTGACATTTAAGTGAGCATGACATACTCTTAACCGCCAGGGCACATTGAAGTCAATAAAAGACGTAGGTTTCCAGTAAATGATAGCTTTCTAGTACATAGTGCTCACACAATATGGGCTGTGCGACTATACAATACTAAATTAATTGAATTTATACAATGCAAAGTTAGTTTATACAATCTTCAGCAGCTCCAACAATACTATTTAATGCTATCAATTCATGCGCCCCTGTCCTTGTGGAACAGGACCGGCATTGAGCGAAGCATTATTATCAGCGATATAATCGTCCAATTTGTAATAAGCTTGCTTACATAGTGTGCGTTTAATGCATGTTTTAAATTTCATCTCACTCAGTTCAAGAATACTTTGTGGAATTTTATTATAGCATCTTAAACAGTACCCCATGAAAGATGAGTCTACTTTAGCGAGTCTGAAGCCTGGCTGAACTAATTGGTCCCTATTTCTAGTACTGTAATGTACTGTAATGGACAATGTACCGTCATGATGTTAATGTCCTTAAACAGTTCCCTTAGAGAATCGCGCCTACGGAGATTATATATGGCTCTGATGGCTCTTTTTTGCAGAATAAAAATAGACTCGATGTCTGCAGCCCGTCCCCATAACAAAATGCCGTAAGACATTATACTGTGAAAGTAACTAAAATAGACCAATCTCGCGGTATCTACATCGGTATATTGACGGATTTTTCTAACAGCATATGCTGCTGAACTTAGCCGCCCCGCAAGAGATGTTAAATGAGAACCCCACTGCAGCCTTGAATCAAGCGTAATCCCCAGGAACACTGTATTATCGACAAATTCTAGTTTCTCATTATTCAATATTATATTAAAATCACTACTTTTAACATTTGGTAATGAAAATCTTATGCATTTAGTTTTTTTTTTATTTAATACTAAATTGTTTGCTGTGAACCAATTATGGACCTGAAGTAGGGCATTGTTAACGTTATCTAGATTTTGGGCCCGTCTATTTATCTTAAAAATTAAGGAAGTATCATCAGCAAATAACACCATATTTTGAGGTTGATTTTTTAATAAATAGGGTAGATCGTTAATATATACTAGAAAGAGGAAAGGACCTAATATAGACCCTTGCGGAACCTCCATTTTTACTTTTAAACCCTGTGAATTAACACCATTTATTTGAACTTGCTGTTGCCTTTCACTCAAATAAGATTTTACCAAACTAAGTGCAAGTTTACCTAGTCCGTAATGCTCAAGTTTCAAAAGTAATGTGTCGTGATTTACACAATCAAATGCTTTCGAGAGGTCACAAAATATTCCTATGGCGTCTTGGGACTCTTCCCACGCTGTAAATATGTGCTTGAATAAGGTTACACCGGCGTCAGTCGTACAACGTCCCTTGGTGAAACCATACTGTTGATCGTGCAAAATTTTGTTGGTGTTAAAATGATTGAGCATTTGATTAAGCATTACCTTTTCAAACACCTTGCTAAAAACTGGCAACACGGATACAGGTCTATAATTATTAGTATCTTTACTGTCTCCGGATTTGAAAAGAGGGATGACTTTACTGTATTTCATTAAATCAGGGAAAACTCCTTGGTCCACACACAAATTAAAAATTAAAGCTAAGTAAGGTGCTATCGTCTCAACTATGGATGTACAAACTTTGATAGACATTCCCCATAGATCTTCGGTCTGTTTGATTTTTATTTGCCGGAAAGCTTTAATAATTGTCATAGGGTTTATGTGTTTAAATTTAAATTCAGCCGAGCAGCCAGACACGTTCGCCTTTAATAAAGCAAGTGAGACTTCAGGTGAGGAATTTAGAGCCTCAGTAGTTTTAAACGGTATATCGGTAAAGAAATTTACAAATTCTTGAGCTACTTCCTGATCAGAGTTTTTAGGACCATATTTTGTATCTAATGTATAGGTAGTGTTAACTATTTTTTTCCTGTTAGTCTCATTATTTATGACTTTCCAAACTGTCTTTATTTTATTTTCTGCGTTTTTGATCTTGTTGCTAATGTACAATGCTTTAGCAAACTTGCAAGTATTTCGAAATATTTTTGAATAATTAGCAACATATTTGTTAAAAGTTTCCGTGTTAATGAAAGGCTTAAGGCCATACAGCTCAAATAGTCTTTCCCTACTTTTTCTTATACCTGTAGTTGCCCAATCTCTAAATATAAATTTAGGGCAAATGCTTTTCATCTTCTTATCAAAAGTTTTATTGAATTCAGTGTGAACTATTGAAAAGAATTGATCGTAAAACTGATTTACATTACTAACGTCCAAATGGTGGCCCATAATACTTAACTTGTTCTGTAGGGAATTATTATATCTATTTAATTTGCTAGTTGTTATAGGTCTAAATTTAATCTGAACTTTTTGCACTGGTGTGTTACAACTAAAAGTTACCGTTTGGCCACTATGATCCGAAGGCAGACAACTTATTATGGCTTTATCTAAGTAATCACAATTGCAGAAAACATTATCAATACAAGTAGCAGACGATGGAGTGACTCTAGTAGGTTCTCTAAAAATGTTGGCTAAATCAAATGACTTAAAAAGATTTAATAACCTGCTGCTATTCGAATTTTCTTCCAAAATATTGATATTGAAATCACCACTGATAATTGCAGATTTATTACTGGCTGCAAGTTTTGCCAGGACATCTTCCATTATTGATTCAAATAAAGAAAAGTTTTGATAGTTTGGGGGTCTGTACACACACACAATTACATGCTTATCTAGCTCAACACAGGACAGTTCGACGCAATGTTCCACCGAGAGACCTACTATGTCATTACGTTGCTTAAATTTAAAACAATTTTTGATTAATATTAGGGAACCTCCACGCAGCATAGATTTACGGTTAAAACAACTACCCACCGAATAGTTCTCATAATTAATGAGCATTTGGTAATCCTTAAGCCAATGTTCAGTAAAACAAATAACATCTAACCTAGTCTTTTCTAAAAACAATTCAATTTCTAATAATTTTGAAGAAATGCCTTGAATATTTTGGTGGAATAATTTCAAGGTATTCTGCTGAGGCCCTTTGTCATATTTAACTAATGGAGTGCAAGAAGATACCTTGATGTTGTTAGGTTTCACTATACAGTTAATCGTACCTTCTGTTGTCTCACTTCCTAGTTTAAATTAATATTAATGTTAGTATCTGGAGTGAGCCCGGAGACACCCGTGCCATCACCAGTCTGCAAAATCCTATCACTAAACTTATAATCTAACTGAGAATTTTCCACGGTGACACATGAATCCTCCTCAGAACAACAATTGTAAAAATCAATATTAGTAAAATTACTAATAGTGGCAGTGTTAATTATAGAACTAAACATCGACATACTAGTTATGTCAGAGTGAATATTAAAACTTAATAGCCTAGCTATTTCATGTCTAAATCTGATAGGGAGATACACTGTATCCCGCGTCGACCTAAGTTTATCAACCGAATTATTGATGTCTAAAAACATAAGTTTTCCACAATAATGACTAACCAAGAAATGTACATGATCATTAAGCATGTGTATATAATTGTTCTCATGACTACATAATTTTTCAAAATAGGGAAAAGCACACAATATAATTTTACTGCAATTTAACTCTAACAACTCTGCTACACAGTCAGTGATGTCTTCTTTTTTAACATTATAACTATTACCAACAAATATAGTGATAGTGGCATTTGGGTTTAAAACAGTTTTTGTGACTGATGCCATAATCTGTTTGTAGGTTGCCCCTGGCATACAATAATTTTGAGTGGCATAACTCAGGTTGTTACTTATTAATTTACCTAGCCCTCTACCTATACTATCAGAGAACATTACTGAATGACATAACTCATGACTGTTAGGAAGTACAAAACGACCAATCTCAGGCTGTGCTACATGTGAATCATGATGTATCATGTCAGGTATTGTATCTTGGCTGTTGATATAGGCCTGAGCACTCACAGCTAGGGACGGGTCCTCCGTTGCATCAGGCTGGAGGGCATCAAGACTGGATTCCCTCTGACAGATACACTGAGCGTTGCTGAGAGTTAGCAAGTCCACTTTGTCTACCAACTCATTTGTAGCAAGAATATGCTCTTTAATTTGATTTTTAGAGCTTTCATATTTAACAAATAAAGATTTTAGTGACCTATTTAAAGTCTGTATTTCTGATTCTAAGCGCTGAGTGTCTATTTCATAAATATTGATACTATCTTCCAATTTAATCTGATAGTTATTTAATTTATTAACAAGAGAAACACGTTCTTTCCTTAATTGAATATTTTTGGAATAGTGTTTTTGTTGTTTCTTGTATTTATTGATTTTTTTAATAATTTTATTTAATTTTGCATACTTCTTAATTTTGTTATTACTAACTTTATGGTGGTAATTTGATTTCAATAAGGAGTCCTCTGTTAGGTCTATTGTAACAATGGAATGAGGGTTATTTGAATTTACTAATTCATTGTACAAATGGTCAGTTTCTACAGCCTGGGAATGAGCCTTTTCCTTTTTTAAATTTGAAAGTTTAACATTAGCATGAATTAATTCATCCTCTAGGTCCCTAATTTTACACAAAGCCTCCTCATATAAGTTGCTACAGGTGTTGAACCCATCCGTGACCACCCTTAGTTGATCCCGTTCAGTGACCACATTTAGGTATTCCTTATGAAGGTCGACTAGCTCCCGTTTTAGGCTTGAGTTTTTGTTATTTACGTTGTTGACCTCCTCCTCACTGTCCTCTATCTCCTGTAAAAGTTGTTGGCATTGGAGTTTAGAGTCCTTGAGTTCTTGGAGGGCCGTTCTCAATTTTAGCTCCATTTCCTGGGCAGCAGCCTTACGGGTCATCACAGGCATGGTTTCCGGATTGGTTACTGAAAATTGGAAATAAGGAAACAGTGAGAACTGATAGGAGAGACGAATGAAAAAAAAAATACAGATAAAAACGAGAAAACAGGGAAAAAGTTTGAATTACTCAAAGAAAAGAGGTATGCTGCTATATTAGCTGGAAAAGATTGATATTATCCAGCTCAATAATAAATTCTTATTGCTTTTATTGTATTAGAATTTTGTTTTAATAGAGTGGGTAGGTTGCATGAATAAAAAAATAAAATAAGTATTTAGTACTTCAAGACAACATAAAATAACTGTTATGAACGTTATATTTCATTTCTCAATAAAAATATCGAATAAACCAAAAGAATTATGGAATTAATCTTCACTAAGTTTTGTTTTTTAAGAACAAACTTTGTAAACAAAGCAATTCTGAACCCATATAAGGTACTAATGCTCAGTAAAAAAAATAACTTAACATTGGTATGGATGAGTTACAGAGTTAGAATTGATGTTAGTGTGCTATTTAAAGATAAAGTAAACAATACTCCCCGTAATAAACGTGGTGAAATTCATATTTACTTTGCGTTTTGTTTCTTGACCTTTCTTTAATAAATTTTGTGTTCCGAGTATCCTGGGTTATGAAACCGCCAGAACATTGATCCTATCACATGGGATTTCATGCATAGTAATGAAGTACACCCTATGGGCCTATGCCTTCTAAGACCTTTCGAGAATAAATGGACATGTCAGTTGTACACGTAGGGATGTGTGTTTTACAACTCGATGTCATTTATTACAATTTTCACTGACAAAAGTTAATTGAAGTTAAACAACTGTCAGCTTCATTTGAAATGCACAAACGTTTTATTTGCATTCACATACCACAGTATTGTATCTTGTAGGTAATGTTTCTCGGAGTAATACCAAAGTATTGTTGATGATGAAAATTTAGCTAGCATGGCCAATTTCCACTACATGCGATGCTGGTGTATGTGGTATACCCGGTGCTGGTCTGGGTGGCTGAAGATACCAGCTATAAAGTCGAAATGAATTTACCCTTCTTAATTTTTTTAGAAGAAGCTAAAAAATCAAGTTTAAAAATAGTTTAGATATTCTGTGGGTTTTTCGCATGACGCTTTTGTTTACGTTTGAACCGTTTTTTTGCTGAAGTCGGTACTTATGTGCAGAGTAACCATTGCATAAATTATCTTTAATTGATTTTACGGTGTAAACACGAAGTGAAACCAAAATCCGTTCAAGTATGACTAGATCTAACCGCTACTCTATCTGTCACACTCAATTATCTCCTGAATAGCTCAGAGCCTTAGACCATAATCACTTGGAACTTGGAGCTCGCGACCGTATCTAATCATAATCTCTAAAACGGGTTTTCTTAAATAACTCGCTTTCCGACCAGTTTTCGGATTTAAAAAAAGATCAGTATAAATAAAACTTTGTTGTATTGCTGTGTTAATGAACACGACGGCTGTAGAGGTAGGATATCTCATCGCATGATCCATCCGTTGTGTTGACTTACGGAAATATGTCATTATACACAACTGCCTGATGTTAATTGCCTCTTAAATGTATTCGACGGTCGTATATTGAATGATTCGTGAGCAATACTTTCTCGTGGACGATTTAACACGGAAGATAGTCCGACAAGGACACTTCTCTACCTACTTCCTTGCCAAAAAACATGCATTGTAGGAATTCCGTGAACACTTTGAATTATTTTTGTATACTCATTAATTAACCCTTGTGTTTATCGACGGATTAAAATACTCACATACATTTTGCCGCAATGAATCTCTTGGTGGCGCCATTATTCAAGTTTTGAGAGCACCGTTTGGGAGGTGGGAGTGATCATGGCCAACCACCTTACACTTTTGCCCACTTGTTTATGTTGGCGTACCCTGGTTTTGTATAATATCAGTCTTCTGATTGATTGACGCTAATTTACAAAAGCAAATTTGTGGACTAGATATGCTAAAACCTGCTCCAAATGCAATACCGACAAATCTAATACAAATTGTAAGTAATCGAATACCGATATCCAATACAAGATGTGGTGGCGGGGACCTGAAACAGATTGTTCGCATTTTTGACACGGTAAACAGATTGTCGACCTAGTTTCCAGCATTGTTTAACGCACCGGCGTTCGCGGCGCCTAGCCAAATCTATTTTAATTTTTTATCTACGTGGTCGTTTGCGCGCAGTCTGTGTCTTCTCTGCTTTTTCTCAATGTTTACTGTTCTGCCACGCGGTTTTCGTTGTGCGTGAATTCACAAATGATCAGAGATAAAAAAACAAAACAAATGGTTCAATTGTAACAATTTATACTACATTCACGCATGTTTAACATCCGCATTGACGCAGCCGCCATTTCCTACGATAAAGCAGCAGTATTCCACTCTTGATATCTATTTAAACTATCGTTATTATACCGCTTCCTACAGTGATCTGAGATAGCACGTGGTTTTCGCTGGCAATTGGTTGTTCTGAGTAATTTCTGAATGCGAAACGCGGAAGCTTAGCCGTTAAATGGAACTAATGTAGGCAGACAGACTTTATAATCGGGAAATGTGTGCAGTTTACACGTTTAATATAGGGTTATATTCAAATATCTGATAGTTTAGGTGGTTTCCGTTGTTGGAAGATTGCCCAATTCATTTTAAATTTGCGTCAACTCCATTTGCGTCTGCGGGCCTCCTGTTGGGTCACCAAAATAAAGTCAACTTGCGGGTATACGATGAAACTGTTTTCCGGTCATTGTTTCAATAAGCATTTCATACATATTTTGTGTACTTACTAACATTTAACAAATCTCCTGTATGAACTTGTAGTTGTTAAAAACTGGAAGCTGCATGTAAAATTAGATTTTGGTCGGATCACGACATAATTACCGAGTTACCTAATTGCTAGAATCTGAAATAAACGAACTAGAAGTGGAATAATATGAAAATATTCACTTACTGTTGCATCTTTTTCAGGTATCCAAAACTGCATCAGTCGCTGCGTGTTCTTCATTCGATAATTTCTACCAACTATAGACATTCATTATAACACCAAGACCGCGTATTACTACGAAATTGTCAGGTACGTTACCCCAACTTATTACTTCTCCAACGGTCTCTTATGAAACTCTTCAGTTTCCAAGAAGTTGTCAGCGACAGCGACGGCAAAATTTATTTTTAACTAGTTTTGTACTCACAATCAATTTTCCACACACTAAAACGACATGAACATCTTTTCCTAAGTAAAGTTGGGAAATACAGGTATTTAAATGGCAACCGCTCTAAACTTGGGATCTTGCTTAAAAAATAAGTTATGCTCTACCAATATGGCGTTTTAAGTGACTCTGTGAACTTCACATGTTAAAAATAAGATTTATGCTTCTCCCGGCCATAAAGGCGAAACGAAATTAGGTGCTGTTGTCTCCTGCAAAGGTATATGGTGCCAAAATTTCATAGATCGCGCTATTTCCGTGCAAACACAAAATCGCTGACGCACACGTCGCTCAAAGCTCCGGACTGACGCTCGCCTGTCAAGTATCTATTAGGACTTATTTCTGGACTTCATCCACCGTATTTAATGTCTCTGTTTGAAGGTGAAAGAACTTGGCTTCTCTAAGTGACTACACTGCGGGTTACAGAATAGAGAGGAATGGAAAAAGTCTCTAGATCTTTTAAAGAAACTGACATAGTCAATGGCGTCATCATCAGCCTATAATGTTCCCACTGCTGGGACATAGGCCTCCTCTCTATGAGAGGGAGTGGGCTGTAATCCACCACGCGGGCCCAGTGCGGGTTGGTAGATGTCACATGTCTTCGAATTTTTAATTCTAGGACATGCCGGTTTCCTCACGATGTTTTCCTCCACCGTTTTTGAGAGCAGCGGTAATGAAGTAAATCACACAAAGAAATGCGCCTGCCTGGGTTCGAACCCACGGCTTACTCACAATGGCGTGTGCTTATCAAATCTGAAGGCTTAAGATAAGGCCTTCATTATGTGCATACCTCTCTCTTATCTCCACCATCGGTCAACCGTAGCATAAGATGTACATATTACTTAATTAGGCAATGCTAAATAGCTATGATTAAGCACCATCCGTCATTACTTGAGCGACTGCGTGCTTAACGGCTCGCCTGGCCTTTTAACTATGCACCCCAAAACATTCCAAACCGTTTATCTATGGAGGTGCGTTTACCAACAGCGATGCTACTAGTGCAACTGAGGACACTATAAAAACTCGGCCGGAACGTGGTTCGAGCTATTCCTCATAAATATGCAGGATGCCATAGAAAGAAGTAGTCCTCATGAGCAAGATAGTGAAGTTTTTAACGCGTTCATTAGACTAGAACGTTAAATTATGCATTGCATATATTTGCATCAGAACAAACTGATGTTACTAACGTGATTATTACACTTTTACTTTCAATAAATGCAACGGGGACGTCATGCAAACTGATTGAGGTAATTTAGTTCGAAAGAATAAAAAACTGCCAGGACAGGTGTGTCCCCCGGTCGCCCTTTGTCTGTGCTCCAGGCCGTAACGGAAGGCGTGACCCACTGGCTGTGTGGAATTGCACGCACAACCGATTATTGTACCTTGTTGCTATGCGGCCGCTACTTTCCCTTTGTGCGAACATGTTTTTAAAAACACTCATCCATCGGTATGACAGCTACAGCTCTTTCAGTCGGTGCACTTCCGTTAGCCTCTTGTGCAACAATGTTAAGCGCCGTTTACATCTACTCGAACATAATGAAGCCGTTATCTGTAGCCTCAGGGTATTTTAAAATTATCTTAGAAGTCAGCTTGGTAACGTCCGTAGAAAGGTCGGGCATAAATTAAACACGGTCCGAAATAGTGAATAGTCCCGGTAAATCAGGAAAACGAATGTACCGGGAAATCCCTGTAAGCGTCGGAATAGGAACCGGGATTTTCAAAATGATAATTCGGTACTTTCGGTACTTTTGGGAAAAGATATTTCGCGTTTACAATTTTCTAATTATATTGTTTAAAGCGTGTGTTACCGTTTAAAGCATGGAATACACATGCTTGCTTGCTTGAGGCACCAAAGTAATAACAATATCATTAACGTTCAATGTTGACATTTTATCATTATTATAATGCGCAAGCGCAAGCAAAAAGATACGTCGAAGAAATAAAGTTGAAATGAATACAGTTAGGTTAGGAGCGACTAGAAATGCAGTATTGCTCTTTAAATGAGTAGCGTGGTGAAATATGGCCTAATATTTGAAAACCACTTTAAGGAATATTTGAGCAAAATTTGTAGTAGTTTTTGTGCCATCTCGGAACATCGACTTGGATATTTACGATTTTATTATTATGAATACAAGGTATAAGGGCCATTGACGCGAAAACGCTTTCTGTTTCAACACTTTTAACTCTACTATCCTATAAAGGATTATTTAAGGTAAAAAACGTATCTAAAATACCGGGAATGCCGGTTCTTCAACCGGTGGGCTACGATTCTGTCGTTAGCCACGTAAGATTCGTTTATCGTGATGGATTCGATTTAATACTTTATGTTCTCGAAACCAAAAGTAACGAGCGAATTTTCATGAAACGATTACTTTTCGTAGTTTTCAAACTAAACTATCGTGTCAGACCAAGATTTAGCGTCTGTCAAAGTAACGAAAATAATTTTTGTACGCTCACAATCAGATGGCACGCCTTTACCTACAATGGTTATAATACTAGCGGCGATGTCTAAGCCAAGACACCTGAAATATTTTCACCAACTGACTAAGTAAATTATACTTACCTTGTTTGTACATAGTATCACGATCGCTAGAAGTCATTTTGCACTCAGATGAACGTAAATGCGAAGCAAGATCATTCCACAGAGCTTTACTGCATATACATGCCTTACTTCATTCTAAGCTCCGTAAGTGGAAGCTAAGTAAATGTTATTACGCTATGCAGTACATGCCGTTGTGGTGAAAGGATGCATGCTTAGATGTGATGTTACTCAGAAATAATTACGAAAATTTACAAACGATTCATTAATATTCTGAAGCAATTATGTCCGACCATACATTTCAATAAGCAACGGAAGTGCCTTCTTGGTCATATCAATATTCAGTATCGTATTGTCTTCCTCCACACCGGTTGATATGCAATTTTCAGGATGTGAGTTACGTCATTTTTCCGATTTGTATGTATTCAAACCGGTCACGTCTGGTAATTGATAGTTTCGCGATTAAATGCTCGGTCGCCCAAGGTTAAGCCGGCTATGTAAATAAAATAATGGCGCTGGCTACAAAGCTTCTGCGGAACAAATTATAGGCGTGATCCATTTGCGACCGGACCGGCCACCGGTAGCACAGGTTGGACCGGCCAGGAAGACGGAGATTGTAGTTAGATAACTAACTTATGGCCAATCAGCCAACGTTGGAATTAACGTTATCGACTCTCCCGCTGTTTAAATGTACAGGAATACAAGGGACTTGATAACAGCTCACGTAAGTGGCTCATGCAAATTGCATGTTGGATAAATTGGATAATAAATAGGTGTAAAAGTGAAAAGCAATTTATTGAAACACCAAGTGATTCGTTACTTGGAAACGGTTACCAGAATTGATAACGTTCAGAAGTTAAGAGATGCATCGAGAAACGCACGGCCGCGGCAAATAAACCCTCTGGGTCCTCTGGCGCAGTTCCAACTTTGCTTTTTAACACAATCGTGGTATCTCTCACTAATTACTGAGCTCGTTTAAATGGTTTCACTTCCTACAAGCTGGTGAGGTCGCTAGTGTCGCTTGTATAATCGCGACAGACGTAACAATAGCAACAGCATTTGTGACTAATCCATTTACATTTTCGTTTAGTCACGAAAGTCGTGTTAAATAGCAACCAATTATGTACATATCTGAATGATATATTAACGTTGATGTACCTAGTAGGCAATACAATATGAATTTTATTAATACCTTGATGTAAATGAGTTAAGACAATGGACTTCATGGATGTGTCGCTTATCAGAGCTGACGTGTGCGGTTAAAAATTTGCTGGATATGAAGTCTATGCATAATATTATTATGAAGGGTAATCGTGTACCGACAATGTTGGGTCCACGTCGGCTTCGGTCACGCACGATTGAGCATTTTCCATGACATTTGGACGGAACAAAGGGTTGCCAATTGTGACTCATGTTTGACTAGGGTGGGTGTGTGACAACTGACAGTCTATTCAACCTACAGCTGCTCGCTTCCCATTGGTGAATCACTGTTTAATTAATGAAGTTATGCACACGCATCATGTTTTGTATTCACACAATTTCCTCATTAATTCGTATTAATGTATGTAACGTTCGCGCATTCCTCGTTCGATTTTCTAACGATTTCATCATTGCGAGTTGATTCAACTGTTGACACTTCCAGAAGTATCGATTGTACTGTTGGTGCGATAGGCAAGAATTTAAAGTTAAGTGCCCCAGTAGACTCTTTGTCCCCAAATTGTTGTAATTAATCACTAGTCAAACATAGACGTAAGACGTATCGTATGTTTCGAGAAAGATAATAGTAAGTAATTAAGGTTATACTAGCAAAAACAACGTCGCATCACTCAAGATAATGTAGCTAATATTCTTACTTTTTTTATTTTGTAGTAAAAAGACGAAACAAACAATGTTTTTGGAATTAAAGAATTAAAGTGATAAAATATTGCTTAAAGTGTGTAAAAGTTGGGAATGCATGGATTGTTAAACAAGACTGTGTACGTTGATGTCGAATTTTTCGTAGGAAGCTAGCCCAAACAAATAACCCATCGGGGATTCCGTGCTAATTTGATCCAAGCTTAGCCTACGCTTGTTTGTAGTCGGCAACCCATCTTACTGTTGTTTGGCCATCCTACGCACCTTTCGCCGTTCATTGGTCGCCAAACCGTCTGGCTTGGCTTCTCCTGACATCACTTCAACGTCTTTTTTTATACAACTCTTGAGTTCGTAACCTACCAGATCCTTTGATCTCTGCTTGGCTTTTTGGCACTCTTCTTTATTAAATCCTCAATGTTTCAAAACCATATCAACCAAATTCACAGAAAAGCAAGACTAGTTTTCCATTACTCTGCCAAAATTATAAATTGGGAAGAATTAGGAGAATTGACACGAGAGTTTATAATGTTAAGCGAACATGTGATGATGAAGACATTGGGCCACGAAATTAGTCTTAGACTCATGCATTCATCGTAAGGCCTACTTTCGATGTTGCGTCATTCAGTTCTCGCAGCATGATTTGGAGATCATCCAGGCGTTCGTAGAACTTTGCAGGGTTTTCCCGCATCTATTTAAGAGTCGTTAATGTAACAAATCAAATGTCTTCTTGAAGAACCTTTGAGTTCGGGAGAAATGGACCTTGACCTGTTGGAAGGTCACTAGACAACTGAATGACTTATAATGAACTGTTTAAAACATGACTGAATGGTCATTTTTCAATGGGTGGAATGATGAAACTGAGTACAAAAATTGCAGACTCTGGAGCAATCGCACGCTTTCCGGTTCAAGACGCAAACTCGCAACGCCATGTATAAACGTAACAGATATTTGTTATTTTTATGAGCGAGATTTGTTGGTTACCCGCAGCTTTAATACGATTTTATGTCTTATATGTTTTACGCTGTTAACCAGTTCAAAATACTTTTAATATCTTGAGAGTTACTCAGTATAAATCAATAAAGACTCCGGACGACGATAAAACTAAGAGGTGTAAGAGAAAAAAACTGATATTAGCCGGCCATGTGGCGAGATGTGATACGTCCGTGATCCATGTTGCCATGTGTCAGCTGTTTCTCTCAACGAAAATAACGAACTGCGCAGCGAATGGATTCTACCGCGCATCTAAATATAACTCTAAAGCCGTCTACACAACTAACGAACTTTGTTCCACTATCCACCATAATGTGTTTCCTAAGTAAATGTCTTGGATGCTCCGACGATACAATGGTGCCAAATTATAATGACTAACATTATGTTAGAACATCTCTGGCTTCCTCATAGGAGAAAAATTCGTTATTATAACTAAGCACTATTGCTCAATGATAAACCATCACAATTTAGATAAAACCTAGACCACTTTATATCTATTAATCTACATCAGTGTACTTATACGCGAACTTTATACGCGAGTGCACAATATTATCTAAGTTCTATGTCGCGAGAAACTGGATTTTATTTCGTATTATTATTCAAGAGCTAAGTCTCACTTTATCAGAATATTTCTGATTGATTGTCGTCTTCTATTAAGCGGGTGGGCAATTACGATTGTAAACCGGTACGATTTGGTTTTGCGAGATAAATTCTCGTGACAAAATCGAGTAATAAGATGTTATAAATCGGAATGGAATTGCTTAGTTGTACAAATGGGAAGTCGTTTTAAAGTAGTGCAATCGTTGGTGGGGCTTCAAATCAAGTATTTGTGTTATGTATTGGGGGTGTGGTGACAACGTCACTACCAACGTCAACATTCATTAGTATAACAACCATAATTATGTCTTATTCCATTTGAATATAATGTATAATATATCCTAGAATGAATTAAAACCGCAAACAATATGTAAATGCCTTTAAATAGGTACATTGTTATGTTAAACAATGTTTTTTTTCCTCCGAGCTCGGTAACTGCGCAGTAGACGGTCACAGTTGATTAGGTATGTTAATTAATGACATACTGATAAATATACACGTAGCTTAGACGGATTTATTGACTCTTTATCGAATATTAATAACAATATAATTTTGTTATTTGGTTAATTCTTTGATGAACACGTGTTTAGTCAAATAAACCATCCAATAGGTATTGACTGTTTAATTATGTAACAGAAAAATATTCCATATTTGCTTCAGATAAGGAACATACATAATTAGTATTTATTAGCAGTGTGTTATGATGTTATGTATCCGCAGGTCTTAAATTTGTTGAAGTAAAGGGTGTTGTACCTTTGAGATAGCCAACGTATTGGCAATGTCTTACTGCGTAGCAGGATTTATCCACTAGGTGAAAGTAATGACTACTTTTAAAGCGAGGTTCCGATATCTTTGTGCGTTTTAATAAATATCCAGTATTTTACTTTGCCTCTATCGGTGAAGAATATCCTGTTCTATCCTCAGAAATGATTCATATTCATTGCCTATGCTTCAACTTCTACAAAATCTAGGTTTATTTGTTTTTATGTCAAAAAGATTTTTTCTTTCCTCGAAAATAATTTCAATATACAGACTATCTACTAAGAATGTATAAACCTGTATTAGGTTTTAGGAAGAAAAAAACTATAGACTACTCGTTTTTGCTAACGACTCCATACGCGCCTCATTTTTGAAAACCATGATGAAAAGTAGCCAAAGCCAAAATCTTTTTCCTGGTCCCAGGCTAACTTTCTGGCAAAAAAAAAAATCTAACTGCGGATATCTTAGCCTTAAAAAGTGCAATTTTGTCGCTGTTTTCAGCATTTTTCGACGTAAATAGGCCTCCGCCAACGGGTTGACCATACTGCACGCACTTCTTGCGCGCGCGTAAAACAATTTTCCCTACACACACTATAGATACGAGTACAGTGGTTAAGATAACAAAAAGACTGACAAAATTGCTTACTGCATGTTATGATATCAGTATGGATACTTCACGGATAACGTTTAAAAATATTGATCCGGTGTGTGCAGCAATTATAGATAAGTAGTACACCGGATCTTCTCATCCATTTATTTATATCTACCTACGTCTTGTAAAGCTCAAAGATCTCTAGGCCGGAAGATATATCTCCGTCTTTTGCTTCAAAATAAAAACAAACCGTTGCTCTTAATTGATTCCACATTTTCAAACATGTTTTTACTGAAACGATCACTGCAATTAACACAACATTTTATGTTTGATTTTTCGTTGAAATGGAAATGATATGCCGTCTGACTTTTGGCTAGGATCATCTAAACTTTTCCTGGAAGATTCGTCATAAGTGACAGTAGGAGTAATAGGTAAATACACCCACACATATTATTAAACAGCGGTTTATACAAGTTAAAAAATTCAAAGACAGGTGCTCATGAAAAGTGTTTTCTTTAAAACGATTGACTCGCGCGTCAAACAAAAGAATAGAGTGAACTATTTTTGTCAATTACTAGCACACGGCACTCAGTGGCAGTAATCCCAATGCCAGTAAATTCCTGAGTCACGAATGTCAGTGACTGACGCATCACTAGACTCTATCTAATCTGCTGTTAACATAACAATCATCAGATATTTTTGTAGTCTAGGTCACTGCGATTTTTCAGAACCACGCGGTTTTTGATTACACATATTGGACTAGACTCTAGACACATTGCGTCAAATATTCTAGGCAGCTTTCTTGAGAGAATGACCTGGCGAAAGGTGCTGGCACTCTGCCAACGTTCGCCGCTAAGTCATATGGAATCTATGTATTACCGAGTATTCTACTGTCTCCAATTGCAACTTTGTAATGTTTATATAACTGCCCACTCGTCACTAACTGGCCTTTAGGTGAACTTTCGGCTCTCCGCACTAAAAGGATCCATGTTTGAAACAGGAATTATTTCCGTAAACTCTAGCATAGTACGTTGGTCTAAATCTGAAGGAAAACAAAACATTAGGATCATCCCACGCGGATCGTAAAAGTTGATTGAAGGAAAGTATTTTTTCTCAATTCGCTATCGTTGAAGTCAAAACGATGTTTAGTTTTTCCCATATTATTAATAAGTACTATCTGATTTTAGTGGGCACTGGGCATGGTTCCAATTCCAACGTTGGGGCTGTAAATGAGATTTTTTCCTGTTTGACCGACCTACGTCTGATTCGTGGCTAGATCCTCAAGGTCTGCACTGCATTCATTCTAGGTCGCTGCCACTAGATCAGATCAACGAGGTTGCTCAAAATATCGTTTTGCCAACCATAAATCAGGACAAGTGGTTTCTGTCTGAATAAAATTCTCGTTACAGTCGCTCACATGTATATTTGTTTATTGTTCTGCTTCAATAATAACTTGTCATATTTACTTGTCCTTGTAATATTTACTGTAATTACTATTCAGAGAATGACTGTGTACCTATGTTGATGTTATAGGTGTTTAATACTTCATGCCACGCCAAACATTATGTTATCTTTAATACCGACATTTAAATACGTGTTATGATGATGGGCAAACTCTGTGCAGACAGAAAATAACAACGTTTAAGATTTTCTGATAATTGATTATGCTCGAAAATTGCACTCACTGTTTGAGGAAAACTTCAGCGGAGATCTAGTAGGTAAGAAGAAAAATAATACACTAGAGCGAAGACCTCTGGCAAAAGTTAAAAAATATAAATAAACCCTGCAAGGTATCAATAACCTTTATCTTGGTGCTGCAAATAGCCCACGGTTTAGCGAACCCGAAACCACAAATTAACCAACATCGACAAACCGCACCAGTTATAATTATTTTCGCCATTAGGGATACTAATAATAAATCATGTTACGTAGCTTATGTTTATTCAGATTCAGACGCGCAGTCCATTTCACGGCGATGACGCCAAAGAGCTATCACTTGTCACTTCGGTCTTAAACTTGACAAAACGCTTGGCAGTAGAAATGAAAGCGTGTTGAACAACATGAAACAATTATACACCAAAATTTCTCCGAATAGTAATTACTCTAAAGGCGAGGAAATTAGTCGAACGTTCTTACGCCATCTTTAAACCGAGCACGTGGCTGAAAGCGGTTGTAACGCGTTACCGGACTCTTGAAGTTTAGCTCACCATTAGAACGGAAATAACGTGAAAATATATTCATAGAGGTGAAAAGCAGAATGTTGTCTTGTTTCTAGAAACTTCGATAAACGTATTTAAAGAAACCACGTGGCGGTATCGTGAATATTCTTAAGATTTTGTATTCGCAACTTTTTTGGTGGCTTCCTGGTAAATATTTGGCTCATCTGTGACGTCTGAGATGTCTCTTTGAGTATTGTTGACGATATTTAATCGTTTCATTATAGAAACTCTAATCGAATATATACTTCTATGAATAGAATCTCTGTCTCTAGGATCATGATTTTTTCAGAAACTGCGTTCTGTTTTCCTTGGCTAAGCCACTTTCGGACACGTCAAGTTGAAGTCACTCCATATTTTCGGATCGGATACTTTATCCAGCAAGATCTAGATTGTTGCAGCAGTCGTCTGCTATTTCATCCTGCGTTGCATGGTAGCGAAGACCGTCAAATGTATCGTCATCAACACTATCGTAAAGTGCTGCGTGGACATGCACCGTTGTACATCAGTCCCAGACCCCTATTGTATGTGATATATAAATGTAATTATTGTTTAATATTTGTAATAAAATCCTTGATTTACCCATAAATGTAATTATTATCTGTTTAATATTTTATACTCAATTGTTAAGGTGAAATAATGAATTTACTAAATGATTTTCATATCAAACTTATTTTTCTGTAAGTCAAACACTGGTTTGACTCAACTGTCACTTGTGAGTCACACTTGTTTGTTCACGGGTATAAAAGAGCGGAGCCACAGTGGGCCAGTCATCCGACGGAATCACCAATAGGGTGTTCAAACTCCTCCCCGCTCAGTTCGTCGTGTTAATGGCGGCCATCTTCAACGGCGCCCTGAGCAACAACGCGTTTCCCCAAATATGGAAAGAGGCCACGGTCATCGGTTTCGCAAAGCCAGGCAAACCCAAGTCTGAGCCTTCGAGCTACAGACCTATCAGTCTCCTGAATGCACTCGGAAAAATCTACGAGAGACTTATGTATAAGCGACTCAAAGACTTCGCCGAGGCTAAGAGTCTCATCCCCAACGAACAGTTCGGCTTCAGGACCGGACACTCTTGCATTCAACAGGCCCACCGCATCGTAGAACACTTGAGCGCTGGCTTCCAGCGTGGAGCGATGACGGGTGTATTGTTTTTCGACATAGCAAAGGCATTCGACAAAGTCTGGCACAACGGCTTATTATATAAGTTGTACAAACTGGGAGTGCCAGACCGTCTCGTGCTCATCTTACGAGACTTTTTGTCGGATCGCACCTTCCGCTATCGCATCGGGAAGGCACTGTCTTCCCCCCACCCCATTCGAGCCGGAGTCCCTCAGGGCTCCCCGCTCTCTCCCCTTATCTTTACTCTGTTCACCAGTGACATCCCTAAGAGCAAGAAGGCACAGTTAGCCCTGTTCGCGGACGACACGGCCATCTATTACACTGGCCGTAGTCACGACGCTATTTACAGCACCCTCCAAACCTCAGCCAACGTCTTAGGCGCTTGGTTCCGGAAATGGAGAATCGAGGTGAACCCCGACAAGAGCCAGGCAGTTCTTTTCTCTAAACCGCGTAAAAATAAGCCACCCGCGCTCAGCCCGATCACTATGTACGGTAAGCCTATCCCTTGGGAGAAGCAAGCCAAGTACTTAGGAGTCTTACTTGACAACCACCTGTCTTTCGCGGCGCACATCAAAGCAGCTCGCGACCGAGCTGCCTTTGCTATGGGTAGGCTTCATTTCATGATTTCGACAAAAAGCAAGTTGTCACTCAAGTGCAAGTTGCGCCTTTACACCGCGGTGATCCGCCCCATTATGACGTACGCTTGCGTCGTGTACGCTCACACCAAGCCTAAGTACATCCATAGGATGCAAACCTTGCAGAACCGGTTCTTACGTAGAGTCACGGGAGCCCCTTTTTATGTCCGTAATGACCGTCTACACGTAGACCTTAGAATGCCCACCGTCCTTCAGTTTATGAAACGTCTTTCGAAGCGTTTCTTCGATAACGCCATTAAACACCGTAATCCCCTGATCGCAGCGGCCGCCCGTTACGAACCCTCGCGTATTAGTACAGTACGCCGTCCTCGGCATACCCTCGTCACTCCCGATGATGCTATCACCCTCCTCCAGGAGAGTAGCAAAGAGACTAGCACTCTTAAAAAGTTTAGACACAAACCGCCGTCTTTCCGACCTCGCCGTCGAGGTCCGTCGCGACGTCCCGGTCCATGCCCTCCCCGACCCTCGCTCGAGCCAGCCCGCGATGCTGTACCAGTAGTTTTAAATCAGCCCCTAAATAATGATATCATTCAGATCCAGCCTGTCCCCATGCAGTCCTCCCCCAGCGACGCCCTAAGCCGAGGCTCGTACCCCACAGGGGGTGCCCTTAGCGTGTAGTCGCTTAGTTTGTAAGTTTTATGCCCTGGCTGGAGGCCTTACTCTTAAGGCACCCACAGGATAGTCCGGTTAAGCAGACGACAACCTCCTAGGTTGAACTGCGAGATGCCATTCCCAAAAAAAAAAAAAAAAAATGGGCCAGTCAGTTGCTCTTCGACTTTCAAGGCGTTAACATCTAAGGTATGATATTATTCTGATTATTATTGTTGATGATGTTTATGAATTATGTAATGTAATTTTATTATGACTTTGTTGGTGATGTATATGAATTGTGTAATGTAATGTTATAATGTTATTATGACGATTGGTGTATCTTAAATACGGGTCATGATAACTTGTTTATTTATTAATTATATTGGCTGGTATATTATAACGTCACGTTGTGTTATATACACTACTGGCTATGGCTGGTATATTATAACGTCACGTTGTGTTATATACACTACTGGCTATGGCTGGTATATTATAACGTTACGTTGTGTTATATACACTACTACGGTAGTTAGTTGTTTTATATATAACAAGATAAATATAATGTCATTTTGAATTGAATCATATTGTTTATATTTTCCCTTTAATACCTAATAATTAAAGATTAAGATATTTACATACATCTAATTACATATCTACATATATACACATTTCCTGACATCAGAAGTGGGATTAGTCTTCACCCCTATTTAAACCTTTATTTCTAAGTTTCAGAATGGATTCTACCGTCTTGGAAGGTCTTCTCAAGGCAATCAGAGATGCTGTTTCTGGTCGCCGCCATGCTGATGACGACGTGGCACTCCCGGTCTTCGACCCAGCAACTAGTGACAGCGGTGCGGAAGCCTGGTGTAAAAGCATCGAGGAGCTGTCAAAAGAATTTGGATGGAGCAGCATCGCAACAGTCGCAAGAGCGGGTAAGGCCTTGAAAGGTTCCGCTTTGTTATGGTTTGAGTCTTGGGTACCATCTGAAGGCCGAACATGGGAAAATTTCCGTACAGACCTCACAGACTTGTATCCAGAAAAACGGAACCTGTCTGAAAAACTGTCCAGTGCCGTGTTATACAATTCTGATTCGGCCGATTCATATTGCGAATACGCTAGGGAAAAAGTTAGACTGCTACGTAATACGAAAATATCATTTACGGAAGACCAATTAGTTGAATTAATCTGCGGTAGCGTTACCGATGTGAATGTCAGAATGGCTGCTTTCAACAGTAATGTTAAAACTACTTCCCAATTAATATCATTGTTCTCCAGTTACATAAAACCCAAAAAACGACCAGTAGAACAAAATGATCCTGACAGTATACCAGGACAAGGTAAAGCCAAACGCCCAAAGTTAGAAACCCGAAATAATACTTCCGAAGAGAAAAAATGTTTTCTGTGTGGTAAAACGGGTCACATAAAAGTCCACTGCAGTAGGAACCGAAATCCTGAAACAGGGTCCAGTACTCCAGGAAATAAAATTCCTGATAGGGTTTGTACCTTTTGTAAAAAAGTCGGTCACAATGACTCAGTGTGCTGGTATAAAGCACGTTCTGATTTGGAGAAAACCAACACTAATAAAACTGAGGTTAATTTTTTAGGCAAACCGAATTAAAGCTTACAGTTGTATCTATTCACGATCTTCCAATTAAATCCCTTATAGACACAGGTGCCAATTGTAGCTTAGTCAGACAATCCATTGCTAAAAAACTTAGTTGTAATATACTACCTTGTTTCAAATACCTTACAGGAATAGGTAATGTTAAGTTGGAAGTCTCTGGTAAAATAAGTGTTCCTATAAGGTTCGATGACATATATATTGAACTTGATTTATTTGTTGTTAATGATCAAACAATTAATTATGATCTTTTAATTGGTAGAAATGCTGTTGAATACCCTGATATTGAGATAATTACAGATTGTGAAGGAAGTAGAATTCGGAGGAAAACTCCCAACAGTGTAGACTTACATGTAAATTCCTTGCTCCAGCTAGATTATTGTACTATCCAAATGACAGAGTTAAAATCTAAATTAATTCACTTAGAAGAAAAATTGCAAAATCAAATTATAGATATTTTTGAGAGACATATTACTATATTAAATAAAACTGGGTCAGTCACAACAGGCGAGTTAAGAATTAGGTTAAAAAGTGACAAAGTAATAAATTATCGTCCCTATCGTTTGGCACCTTGTGAAAGAGATAAAATAAAACTCATTATCCAGGATTTAATAGATAGCGATATAATTCGTGAAAGCGAATCACCGTTTGCAAGTCCCGTGATTTTAGTAAAAAAAAAAGATGGCAGTGATAGACTTTGCGTCGATTATAGGTCCTTAAATAAAATCATTGAAAGAGACCAGTATCCTCTTCCTCTTATTGAGGATCAAATCGACAAATTAGGTAAGGCGAAGTTTTATATCTCGATAGATATGAAAAACGGTTTTTATCAAATTCCAGTGTCTGAAGACTCTTCTAAATATACAGCTTTCTCAACCCCTGACGGGCATTATGAGTTTATAAAAATGCCATTTGGCATTTGTAATGGGCCATCCGTATTTCAACGGGCAATTTCCAAAGCCGTTTCACATTTAGATTTTCTACTTGTCTATATGGATGATATTCTAATCCCATTTTCAACTATTGATGAAGGTTTAAAATACCTAGAACTAACAGTATCAGCTCTCACTGCTTCTGGTTTTAAAATTAACCCTAAAAAGTGTCAACTCTTTGTTAACTGTATCGAGTATTTGGGTAGACAAATATCTCAAGAAGGTGTCAGGCCAAGTACTTCTAAAACTGCTGCCCTTATAAATTCACCAATTCCTCGTAACATTAAACAAGTACGACAATTTATGGGTCTGGCCTCTTACTTTAGGAAATTTATCCCAAATTTTGCAACACGTACTGCTTGTATTAGTAAATTAACACAGAAAAACCAAAAATGGGATTGGGGTTCTGAACAGGACATTGCGAGAAACTATGTACTAAATTACTTAGTATCTAGGCCATTATTGTCAATCTTTGATCCTGTTTTAAAAACAGAGTTATATACTGACGCTAGTGCTATAGGATATGGTGCTATCTTAACCCAGAAGTACGGTAGTGATTCTAAAGTCATCGCTTATTTTAGTAAAAGAACTACACCTGCAGAGTCAAAATATAGTTCTTATGATTTAGAAACTCTAGCTATTTACAATGCCTTGAAACACTTTAGAGTCTATTTACTAGGAATTAACTTTAAAATTATCACAGATTGTAACGCTATTAAATCAACAATGATTAAAAAAGATTTATCACCACGAGTAGCTCGCTGGTGGACATATATGCAGGATTTCCAATTTGAAATTACCTACAAGAAAGGTCAATATATAAGCCATGTCGATTTCCTTAGTCGCAATCCTGTTGAGGTCCCCAAGACTGTTGATAGTACGGTAAATTTAATAAATGACCCGCAATCTTGGTTAGAACTTGCACAGCAAAGAGACCCTGAAATGCTTTCAATTATCCATAGAGTACAAACTGGAGAGTATGATTCAAACCAATATGTAGTCCGTAACAATTTACTATATTACAAGGTTCAACCAAACGGGGCATTAAAATTGTACATTCCAAAGGGTACAAGATTGAGTATTTTGCGTCTCTATCACGATGAAAATTGTCACGTTGGCTTTGAAAAAACTATCTCTAAAATACGTGAGCATTTCTGGTTTCCTGCTATGACAAGTTTTGTGAAAAAGTACATATCTCATTGTTTGGTTTGCATCCAACGCAAGGGTCACCATGGCCCTAAACAAGGCTTCCTACACCCAATTCAAAAAACCGCACTACCCTTCCATACAATACACTTGGACTGTACAGGGCCCTTTACTCAGTCAAATGAAGGTTTTAAACATATTTTATTAATAGTAGACGGGTTTACCAAGTTCTGTTTGCTTAAACCACTCAAAACCCTTAATGCCCATGAATTAGTGCCAGTTTTACGAGATGTCATCACCTTATTTGGGACTCCTTCTATGGTAATTTCTGATAGAGGAACTAATTTTAGCAGTGGTCCGATTAGGTCATTTTTTAATGAACTAAATATAGAACATCACTTGATTTCCACGGGTACTCCCAGAAGTAATGGTCAAGTAGAACGTTACGTGTCCACTGTAACTGATATGCTTAACACTATGTGCAATGAACAGTCAGATTGGCCGAACGTTCTGTGGAAAGTACAACAATCAATTAACACAACTGTACAAAAATCCACAGGCTTTACACCTTTGCGATTACTTACCGGCGTAGACGCAAATATTCCCTCTGTCCAAGCTCGTATAGACGACGTACTTGACGAAAGTGATAGACAAAATCCAAATAACTTAGAGGCTGACCGAGAAATAGCTAGACTACGCCTTTTACAAATAGCAGAAAAATTCAAAAAACGTTTCGACGCCACTCGTCGTAACAACGTAAATTTTAACGTAGGAGATGTAGTGTATGTCTCACAGAATCATAGGCGTAATGATAAATTGGCACCTAAATTTAAAGGTCCTTATGAAATATCTTCTATCCTTCCTAATGATCGTTTTGCTCTACAAGGCCTAGGTAATTTACGAAATATTTCAGTAGCCAAAGAAAAATTAAGATTCTGGCCGGGTGAATTAATTGATGAAAATGTAAGTGTCGAAAATGACATGGCACATTAACTCCTTAAGATATTATAATAAATACTTTACTTAATAGTACTACTTTACCTAATTAGTATAATTTTTTGTATTAATTTTATAATTATGTTATAGTGAATACTTTAACCTGATTATGTATAAGTTTTTGTAATGTTGATTTAGAAATATATTATAATAAATACTTTACCTAATAACGTATTTTTATTATTGAAAAGAAAGTAAAAATCCGCTGGGCGATCGTTTACTTGGTGCTTGTCTATCTCACCAGCAGCGGGTGAATGGGACTTGCATGACGAGGTAACCGATAAAATTTGTTTCCGCTGGTCGGTCATTTGCTTGGTGCAAGTCTATCCCACTAGCAGCGGGTGGAGGGGACTTGACACGTCTAGGCAGTTGGCAAAACAAAAGTGAATTACAATTGTAGAAAAAGGAAAAATGTACTTCGAGAGCGAAGTACTTGTCAGTATGGCCGTGATATATAAATGTAATTATTGTTTAATATTTGTAATAAAATCCTTGATTTACCCATAAATGTAATTATTATCTGTTTAATATTTTATACTCAATTGTTAAGGTGAAATAATGAATTTACTAAATGATTTTCATATCAAACTTATTTTTCTGTAAGTCAAACACTGGTTTGACTCAACTGTCACTTGTGAGTCACACTTGTTTGTTCACGGGTATAAAAGAGCGGAGCCACAGTGGGCCAGTCACGTCCGGTTAAGCAGACGACAACCTCTTAAGGTTGAACTGCGAGATGCCATTCATAAAAAAAATGGGCCAGTCAGTTGCTCTTCGACTTTCAAGGCGTTAACATCTAAGGTATGATATTATTCTGATTATTATTGTTGATGATGTTTATGAATTATGTAATGTAATTTTATTATGACTTTGTTGGTGATGTATATGAATTGTGTAATGTAATGTTATAATGTTATTATGACGATTGGTGTATCTTAAATACGGGTCATGATAACTTGTTTATTTATTAATTATATTGGCTGGTATATTATAACGTCACGTTGTGTTATATACACTACTGGCTATGGCTGGTATATTATAACGTCACGTTGTGTTATATACACTACTGGCTATGGCTGGTATATTATAACGTTACGTTGTGTTATATACACTACTACGGTAGTTAGTTGTTTTATATATAACAAGATAAATATAATGTCATTTTGAATTGAATCATATTGTTTATATTTTCCCTTTAATACCTAATAATTAAAGATTAAGATATTTACATACATCTAATTACATATCTACATATATACACATTTCCTGACATATGCAACCTTGAAATATCGATTAGTGACGTTGCAAATCGAACTTCTTTGCTACTGCGACACAGGTTTTTTTAGTCTGGTTATATTATCTAAAAAACTATTCGAGTCATGTATCACTTCTTCGAATGTTTATTTTAGAATGCACTTTAGAGAAAAGCGGGCTGACTGTGTGTCCCGAATAAACGAATTTTCATCTTGGAATGCGTTCAAGATTGACTAGTAGTTTCAGCGCGGAAGAATACAATTTTTAAACTTATAATCTTTCTAGTAGTGGTCAGGATTTTATTAAAAATGTTGTATCTTCATTCTATAAAAACTTGTAATTTTCATACAAAACTGCTGCTTGATGATTTTTAATTTGGTTCTTAATGTAGTTGTTTCTTATTGTAGAGTTTTTTGACTGATAAATTAACTCAACGCACAAGTTTTTTAACGTTAAACGACAGCTAGTGATTGATGAGATCATGAATGTTAAGTTTTATCTGATCTGATTGACAGCACTCTTGCTCATGCAACCCCTTTTGAAATTAAACAGACTTTTGGATTATATGTACACATTCTAGTCATACAAGGCTACTGAATACACCGATCGATTATTAAAATAAAAAAAAATATATAATATCCGCTACTATTAGATTTTCATAACAAGCAGAACGGTTGCAGCCATCAGCTATAATCACTTAAATGTTGAGTCATATTCAGATACATTGAACTCACTACATCGAACCTAAGCACCTATATAAAAGGTTTTGTCAGCTGTTTCATTCAAATCAAGGCTAAAATAAAAACAGAATAATAAACTAAACCAATAAGAATCATTTGATTGAAATATTTACAAGAGTTTCATAAATGTACTTGAATTTAATACGCTAACGGTACCGTATACCGTCACGGCACAGGCCTATAATTTAATCAACGGACCTGATTTTCTGAATGATAACGAAGCCTTAGGCATGCTCTTAAAATGTCAGTAGGCAATACAAAGTTATTTTATGTGCTTTGGTACGCACGATTTAGTGGTCCTAGGTTACGGCTGCGTAGACCTGGCTGGAAATAGACGACGCATTTCTGCAAAATACTTAGACATACATAGGTGCTCTCGAAGACATCATCATCTGCCTAGTCTTTTCCCAACTATGTTCGGATCGGTAACCCGTCGATCCAGTTCTAACTGAATACCAACATTTTACATTGACCGACGGCCTCTCTGACCTCCACAACTCAGTGACTGGGTATCACGGTACCCCTTTGGTAAGACTGATAGTCAGAATTATGGGCTTCCCGTGAAATTTACGTATGACTCTGGTATTGTCAAAAATCTACGAATGACTGCCGGTGCTGCCGGGAGCAACGCCGCGGTCTTGGCACAGAGTCCGTATTCAATGGGTGGTCATGTACATATGTGAATGCTCTCGTTGCGATATATGTCATTACATATCATCATCATCATTACAACGTGATGTAATGTCATTCTATTAGATGCATACACCTTTTTTTGTGTCAATAGTCCTTTTCGTTAAAAAAACATTGCAGTTTAATAGATTCGGATTTTAACAATGTATCGTTGCTGCTTTTTTAACTTAAATATTTACTAACTTACTCTAAACTTTAACTCTAGGTTTTAAACAAGCCAGGTATTGAAAATATCGTTAAAATTTGTTCAGTACTATTTGAAGGCTGTTGCACTAGTGTAGCAAATAGGAATTAAACGATCTTTGCTACCTGTTTGTGTATAAGCATACACAATCTCGCTACATATTTATACCTAAAGAGCAAATATGTAACAATACAATTATAGCTAGAACTTTTTCTTCCTGAGCAGAGTATTAAACAGACTTAATGAGAGATAATGGCTGTATGTGTAGTAGTAAGGGATCTAAATGCAGAACTAAAGCCGTCGACGTGGCGCAACTATCGTGGTTTTGATGAATTCTGTAATCAAGCTGAGTAGTCGAGTAAATAGAAATTCAGTCACTATTCGGCTTAAGAACAAAACAACATTTTGCAGAGCTAAAACCCGTAAACGTAAACATTTTTCATCAAATCCATAAAACTGTGTGATCAAAGGAGCGTTCTTGTAAGTTATGTCTGGAGTTTAATGGAATCATTTAGAGTCAATAAATACATCATGTGTTTTAGCTTTAAATTGGCGGCGCTGGGACAGTAGTGAGCATAGTTATGACTAAGATTATTGCTATGGCACATGACGCACTAGATCAACAGACTGCAAACTCAAGTGAACCACCAAATGCAAGCTAACGAAGTTTACACAAGTGCACGGAAGGTCTGCAACAGACGAAGATGGTTTTGAATTAATGAAGCCTTCATTTCTAGTTAGCTGTTTCTTTCCGAATGAGATAACTGTTTAAAACTCTTCGGTGACGGCCTTGGCTTTACACCATTGAGCATAAGCGGACATCTTCATATCCCAATTTATTTGAGGTTGGCGCAGTAGCTTCTTCTTCTATACTTCTCTATTACACGTCACATCAGCAGTCAACTTCTTTTTGGGCATAGAATCCATAGTTCCGAACCTAGAACATATGATTTTAAGTGCTATTCAGGCTAATCTCTGTGCCTATATTTATGTTAGTTTAACCGCAGTAGCAAATCTGTCTTGTGCGTTACCAGCCTAAGATCGCACATGCAACGAACTCATTGTTTAGTCTAGAACTCTTCTCACAACTAGCATACATTTTTTGATTATACTTTCAATAAAAATCAATTTGCCAAGAAAACGATTGTTTACAAAACAAGCACTTTGCGGAGACTATTACAATGAGATTCTATTTGATAGTTCATTATGTGACTTTTTATGCACTTTAAAGAAAAAGACGCGTCTGTGAATAGATCAACTGGGTCTTCAGTTGTTAACGCAATTTGAACATGAACATATCTAAGCGTGTCGAATGTTTCTGCATAAACTATTTCAATAACGATTAAAAAAATACGAATCTTGTGGAGCATGTCTTTTTATATCAAAACAACCCTTTTTTTACTTTTACAAAACCTGCGTTAGTTTACAATCTGAAAAATAGACCTTTGTCCCCACAAAGCACAAAATAAACACGAACATCAACACACACATTTCATTCTATATCGGATCTAGATATAACTAGCAAGCAGTAGGCATAATATACGTAATAATATTCATTAAATATTTGTTTTTCTGCAATAATATATACGCAATAGGTTCCCTTATCAAAGTTCCTGTCGACAAATACATACGCTTGTCAACTGGACCACGTAAAGACTTGGGCGTTGGTACAAGATATCGGCTTTTGGCTGTTCCTTTTGAAATTTTAATAATACTCTACGCTTCGTGTAATAATATTTTTACCACAAGATTATCCAGTTTTTCATATTTCAGTGTGACTACCGAAATAGGTACCAATACAAATCCCTTAGGAATGCTGCGTGCTAATATACGATGTTTAGACGATTGCATTGTGATCGCATGGGCTTGCAACAGTGTCCGAAATACTGTAGCTATTGCTATACTCCCTGTTTATGACTTTGAATTGAGCAATAAATTTAAAGCACAAAAATAAGGTAAGGGTATCACGAAGCATGGTGCTTGAAAAAACATTGTGTGCCTATTAACGTTAATGTCGGCTATAATTCCAGCAGTAATCTATTTACATGTTCGAGTAATTACACCACTAACATGCGATGACGTGCGACACAACGATAGGATTAATCACCTGCCTGTGAAGCACACTGTGCCAAGTTCTAGTCCGACGCTCTCTTCTGGCTTGCGCCAACGGAAGATAGGAAAAGAAGCCAGGTCGTGCGATCGCGACACGCTTACGCACTTCGTACGTCAACTCATTAACATTGATAGCGATATGCAACAGTAAAAATATTATGTTAGAAACAAGATAAAATTACTTGTGATAGGCAGATATCGAAGATTGACGAGGCCTTTGACTTTTATTTTATCTGACCCTAATCCCAGTAATCCCCATGTCTATATTTTTGTTTTCGTCCTAAGACTTAACGGATAGCTGCTGATTCCGTGATTCCGTTTTTATCTATTTAAAAACCATCATGTGATCGTAAGCAAGGTTATGGATTCAAGATGATAAAGCTAAAAAATACTTAAAAAACCTTACGACAGTCTTGCATTTTGAGTGAAGTCCAAAGGTTGGCTTGTGGTGGGAAAGACCGAATTGGATCTTAAAAACACTACTCATTCCAATGTTCAAAGTTTGAAAAAACGTGCAAAAAGAACATTTATTCACAAATAATAAGGTTGCAGGGAAAGCCTATCTTAATCTGAAGCCTGTTGAATCACAGACAACAATAAAAAAAAATGCCTACGTGATCATCTCTGTTCGAAACTTCTTCGCGGTAAAACATTTTAAATTTACACACCGACGACCTAGTAGCACAATTTCAGTTTGTGTATCGTGCAGAAGCAACGTTTAAGTAGCAAAGTTAAATTGCTGATAATAATGTATTGTCCCGAATATTGTCATGTAGTTTAATATTGCAACTTTGTAATAATTTACAGCCTTTGTCGTCTAGTATGTGGAGCTTTACTCTTTTATTTATTTCACTGTTAACTCAAGGTGTCGATGGCAGTATCGATTATTCTTCTTCTCCCTCTTTTGATTCTCTACGTCAATGTTTTCAACTTTATGGTTAAAAAAAAACCTTTTTAAAAAAAGCTTTTATTTAAATGCTCTAAAAAGGAGAAAAATAAAATTTTCTTTTAATTTTTTAACTTTCAACTTTTGACCTCATTATACACAATTTATATGATCATAAAAGCTTGTCGCGAGGTTTTCGTAAATACCTATAAGTATTTAATTAAACTGAAATTTAAAAAAACTTAATCTTAGCAGCTTAAGTTGCTCAATTAAATAGGTACTAGTTTAATTATACAAGTAAACCTCGCGACAAGCTTTTATGATCATATAAATTGTGTATAATGAGGTCAAAAGTTGAAAGTTAAAAAATTAAAAGAAAATTTTATTTTTCTCCTTTTTAGAGCATTTAAATAAAAGCTTTTTTTAAAAAGGTTTTTTTACTTATAATTTTATTTTAACATTTTTAGTTTTGCCGTAATCGTTTCTGAACACATTATTATCTCAATCTCAACACTTTTTTCATATCCATGCTATTAACCGTTGAGGAGTTCCATCGTGAGGAGACGATCCTGGCTGAAGGAAGCGTGCATGATACAAACCGTGATTATCCATCAAATATGAACACGTATGCAAAGTTTCGTGTCCACGCTATTAGCCGTTGAAGAGTTTCTCGCGCGAAGACGATCCTGGCTGCAGGTTGAGTTCATGATACAAGTCAGGATTATCCATCAAATATGAACTCGTATGTAAAGTTTCGTGTCCACACTATTAACTGTTGAGGAGTTCCCTCGTGAGAACACGATCCTTACTGCAGGTTGATTTCATGATACACATCGTGATTATGCATCAAATATGAACTCGTATGCAAAGTTTGGTGTCCACACTATTAACTGTTGAGGAGTTCCCTCGTGAGAACACGATCCTGGCTGCAGGTTGAGTTCATGATACAAATCGTAACTATCCATCAAATATGAACTCGTATGCAAAGATTCGTGTCCACGCAATTAACCATTAAGGAGTTCCCTCGTGAAAAGACGATCCTGGCTGCGGGTTGAGCTTATGATACAAATCGTGATTATGCATCAAATGTGAACACGTATGTAAAGTTTCGTGTCCACACTATTAACCGTTGAGGAGTTCCCTCGTGAAAAGATGATCCTGGCTGCAGGTTGAGTTCATAATACAAATCGTGACTATCTATCAAATAAGAACTCGTACGCAAAGTTTCGTGTCCACGCTATTAACCGTTGAGGAGTTCCCCCGTGAGAAGACGATCCTCACTGCAGGTTGAGTTCATGATACAAATCGTAATTATCCATCAAATATGAACTCGTATGCAAAGTTTCGTGTCCACGTTATTAGCCGTTGAGGAGTTCCCTCGTGAGAAGACGATCCTGGCTGCAGGTTGAGTTCATGATACAAATCGTGATTATCCATCAAATATGAACTCGTATGGAAAGTTTCGTGTCCACGCTATTAACCGTTGAGGAGTTCCCCCGTGAGAAGACGATCCTCACTGCAGGTTGAGTTCATGATACAAATCGTGATTATCCATCAAATATGAACACGTATGCAAAGTTTCGTGTCCACGCTATTAACCTTTGAGGAGTTCCCCCGTGAGAAGACGATCCTCACTGCAGGTTTAGTTCATGATACAAATCAAGATTATCCATCAAATATGAACTCGTATGCAAAGTTTCGTGTCCACGCTATTAACCGTTGAGGAGTTCCCTCGTGAGAAGACGATCCTTACTGCAGGTTGATTTCATGATACACATCGTGATTATGCATCAAATATGAACTCGTATGCAAAGTTTGGTGTCCACACTATTAACTGTTGAGGAGTTCCCTCGTGAGAACACGATCCTGGCTGCAGGTTGAGTTCATGATACAAATCGTAACTATCCATCAAATATGAACTCGTATGCAAAGATTCGTGTCCACGCAATTAACCATTAAGGAGTTCCCTCGTGAAAAGACGATCCTGGCTGCGGGTTGAGCTTATGATACAAATCGTGATTATGCATCAAATGTGAACACGTATGTAAAGTTTCGTGTCCACACTATTAACCGTTGAGGAGTTCCCTCGTGAAAAGATGATCCTGGCTGCAGGTTGAGTTCATAATACAAATCGTGACTATCTATCAAATAAGAACTCGTACGCAAAGTTTCGTGTCCACGCTATTAACCGTTGAGGAGTTCCCCCGTGAGAAGACGATCCTCACTGCAGGTTGAGTTCATGATACAAATCGTAATTATCCATCAAATATGAACTCGTATGCAAAGTTTCGTGTCCACGTTATTAGCCGTTGAGGAGTTCCCTCGTGAGAAGACGATCCTGGCTGCAGGTTGAGTTCATGATACAAATCGTGATTATCCATCAAATATGAACTCGTATGGAAAGTTTCGTGTCCACGCTATTAACCGTTGAGGAGTTCCCCCGTGAGAAGACGATCCTCACTGCAGGTTGAGTTCATGATACAAATCGTGATTATCCATCAAATATGAACACGTATGCAAAGTTTCGTGTCCACGCTATTAACCTTTGAGGAGTTCCCCCGTGAGAAGACGATCCTCACTGCAGGTTTAGTTCATGATACAAATCAAGATTATCCATCAAATATGAACTCGTATGCAAAGTTTCGTGTCCACGCTATTAACCGTTGAGGAGTTCCCTCGTGAGAAGACGATCCTTACTGCAGGTTGATTTCATGATACACATCGTGATTATGCATCAAATATGAACTCGTATGCAAAGTTTCGTGTCCACGCTATTAGCCGTTGAAGAGTTTCTCGCGCGAAGACGATCCTGGCTGCAGGTTGAGTTCATGATACAAGTCAGGATTATCCATCAAATATGAACTCGTATGTAAAGTTTGGTGTCCACACTATTAACTGTTGAGGAGTTCCCTCGTGAGAACACGATCCTGGCTGCAGGTTGAGTTCATGATACAAATCGTAACTATCCATCAAATATGAACTCGTATGCAAAGATTCGTGTCCACGCAATTAACCATTCAGGAGTTCCCTCGTGAAAAGACGATCCTGGCTGCGGGTTGAGCTCATGATACAAATCGTGATTATCCATCAAATATGAACTCGTATGCAAAGTTTCGTGTCCACGCTATTAACCGTTGAGGAGTTCCCTCGTGAGAAAACGATCCTTACTGCAGGTTGATTTCATGATATAAATCGTGATTATGCATCAAATATGAACTCGTATGCAAAGTTTCGTGTCCACGCTATTAGCCGTTGAAGAATTCCCTCGCGCGAAGACGATCCTGGCTGCAGGTTGAGTTCATGATACAAGTCAGGATTATCCATCAAATATGAACTCGTATGTAAAGTTTCGTGTCCACACTATTAACTGTTGAGGAGTTCCCTCGTGAGAAGACGATCCTGGCTGCAGGTTGAGTTCATGATACAAATCGTGACTATCCATCAAATATGAACTCGTATGCAAAGTTTCGTGTCCACGCTATAAGCCGTTGAGGAGTTCCCTCGTGAGAAGATGATCCTGGCTGCAGGTTGAGTTCATGATACAAATCGTGATTATGCATCAAATATGAACTCGTATGCAAAGTTTCGTGTCCACGCTATTACCCGTTGAGGAGTTCCCTTGTGAGGAGACGATCCTGGCTGCAGTATTAAGTTATGTCTGTCATGAGCATGTATTGTCTTCAGAACCAAAGGTGTGTGCAAAATTTCAGGTCAATCGGTCATCGGGAAGTGGTGCTAATTTAGCTTCCAAGATTTCACCGTAACAAACATACATACATACATACATACATACATACATACATTGCAAGTTAAATAAAAGCTTTTAAAAAGATTTACGATCACTATTCTGCAAGTATGTACAATGAAGTTTATAGAGTGCCTTGCTTTCGGTGATTACATCGAGCGTTGTTTTCGACTCACGATGCCAAATATCTGAGAAAGTATTGCCTAAATTTAGACATGATGGAGCGTTTTTGTTTATGCACACAAAGCAAGGACGGGACGATCAAATTAAACAAATCCGACAAATATGCATTAAGTTGGATTCGTAAATCAAGATATTTTTGATTGAGTAATATGAAAGTAGTGCTGTAACACATGGTTTTATGAAGCCTTTTGTTGAATATTCAGCACAGTGATTACAGTTGTATATAAACTTATATAAATACATGTAATCGTTACGGTAACCTAGTTTGTTCTCTTCTTCACAAATCTCGGAAGGTCACCGATGACGCTCGTCCCAAAGTCGCTATGTCCATAGGTGTTCAATTTACCGATGGTGGCTAATAAAACAACAATATACCATTGGCTGAAGTTGAAAAACATTCTGATTATCACCTAACACCTCGCTAATTTACACACATTTCTATTTGTTTTATAATTTAGGATGATGTTAGATTCTGAGTGCGTTGCTTCGTATCAAATTTATATCTCTGATTTAGAGGAGTGACGCCTTCATCTTATATTTTGATTTTAAATACACGGGTTGCTGGTTGGATCCGTCGTATGAAAAAGCCAACACATGTTGGTTAGTCTAAATATTGTGTCTTTAGCTTCTCCATAACATAAAGGACTCCAGTTTTCAAGTTAGCATATGCCAAAATATATCAAGATTTTTATACAATTCATCCTCAAATATTTTTCGGTTTAAACATGAAAATCTTCGTGAGTGAGAATTAACGAAATCATGTCATGGCATTTTAACCTATATCTGTTTGGAACTTTCCGGAACTAGCGTGTGAACTAACTATTAACTAACACACCTAAATGTACGAAAAGTGGGTGTCGAATGTCGATAGTTTACAACAATTTTGGTGTTGTTGTTTGATCAATTTTCGTATCAAATTATAATTTTACAACTGTATTTAAACTTTTGTATGTCATTTTCAGCTCAGATGCATCATTCTTTGTTTTTGTTACTTCATTCAAGCAAACGAAGAAACAAGTCCTTAGTACATTAGATTAAGAGTCAATTTCATGCTTTTCATAGAAGCCACTAAATAAATTCTTTATCACTCCATTACAGTAACGCTCGGCTTGTTACGAGAGTAATTCAGTAGTATCCCATAAAAACTATTTCCGTGTACACCATGGTATTTGTACTTGTTCACTGCTAAAAGGTTGTTATTGGAGTCACAAATATACCTGCAAGGCCGGCCAGTGCGTACGTGCTCCTAGTAGCGCACTCGAACCCAGTTACTACGACCCGTGTTTAACAGCTGATTTCGGTCAGTACACAAGATAACACCCATAAGGGCTTCATAATCACTTCTGCCATTAGTAAAATTTTCCATAACACACAGTTCGCATATTTATTCAAGTTTTTCGTCTCAAACATTACCTACTGACCGAATTTTGGCGGTCCTTATCCGCTATGCTTGCATATCGACAATAATTCAAGGTTTTAGCGTAGATATCGGTTATCGTGAAAAATGGCTCTTGAAATATTTAACTGTGATACGCGACGAACTTGTGGCCATAAATAAAATATGCAATTGAAATTATACACATTCATTACGATGCATATTAATTCTGTATGTATCCTGACTCCTATTAACAGTACAGTGTATGAATGACTTAAAAGAAGATCTAAGTACAAATAATGTGTGAAGGTTCTTCCTTTATCGATATGTATGAACCAGTTTATAGAGACATTACCAACGCTCATGTTTATTTACATTCGTAAGAGGGAGATGAAACCACCCCAGATTCGTTCACCTGCCCGATCTAAGGGTGTGGTGCGAGGGTCGTTGGCCCCACTGCTAGTAGGGCATTGACCTCGCGTCGTCATCTGTTGCACACAGTTACATTATGTAGGTATCTCGCGTTTGACCCAGTTCGCACACATTGACACATGTAGGCTACTCGTCGTTACCGTCAACAGCAGCAAACTGTATTACATAAAGTTTTCCACTCATTAATCTAAAATCATCTTTATTATTAATGAGGATTTATAGTTTGTTATTAATATTATGATAATGATAATGACAAGTAAAATCACGTGATATTTTTGTATGGTATTTAAAAATAGCAGACAAGCTTGGAACTGATTGTGGTTAATTGCTTAGATTGGAAGAAGGCTTAAATACCTTATGTATTTTAAAGATTTAATACAAGATTACTTGCATGATTATACGAGCTAACAATTACGCATTATAAGGACGATAATTATGGTACAGAAATAACAGTTGTTAATGACGGCGAACATATGTATATGGGCTATTTATGGTCTTCACGATTTTTTTTAGTTAATTGAACTAGCTAATATCTTGAGAAGTACTAACTGAAAATTTTAATATTAATTACACAATCTTGTTAGGTATACTTTAATATTGAAACAATTTAGACAGCTGTTTGCAATGTAGAATGTTTAATTCTTTTTGAAGTAATCAGTGACAGGTTGGTATCAGATACCTACCAATACCAGTGTGTGTTGGAGTCTATGGAACCTTCTACAACACTCACAGATTCTCGTAGTATACACTACGCAGAGATTTAACAACAGCAAAAACAATAACATACATTTATTTTCGGGCAACTTTGGCCCATAGATTATACCTTACTGTCTAACATACCTACATATTATGATAAAATACAATTTGTGTTAGTAAATAAAACCTTAAAACCCCCTATTTAACCCTTTCTCATCTTCTTTGGTATAATGGTACCACATTACCGTCTTTAGAAAACAAAACACGTGTTGTTTCTAATTTTGTTTATCTATTGAAATTAAAATTCTTCTGCTCTTGCTTCTACCGATATGCAAGACCTTGGATTATAGTTATTTATGTAACAGCAAATTGATTCTGCAAGAAACAGTTCATTTTCGATTGCTTTGATTGGGGATTATGAAAACCTCACTTCGAATATTCAAGCTAATAAATGAAACGGGATTGGCAGACATGCGATGTCCAAGGTTGTCTGAAATAATGGGTATAAAGAGACCCTTAACGAAGCCGAAAGGAATTTTTTTCCCGTCGCATTATTGCGACTAGTTTTTTGTTCTGGATCATACCTGGGAACTATCTGGTTAGGGAGATATTGGAGGTCAAAGTTCCAACTTTTTCAAACATTTTTATTGTTAAATTATAACTTTAGATACCTTCATGAATCCTGCCCCCGTATTCACAAACGCTCGGATTCGATTTCGATTCGGAAAGTCGTATGTCTATCTCACTCGCTTTCGTAATGCCAAAACAAGATAGAGATACGACTTATCGAATCGAAATCGAATCCGAGTGTTTGTGAATAGGGGGCCTGTAGGTACTATTCAATACATCCATCAGCACAATGTTTCAAGTTCGGCACATTGAGTCACCATTGAGCACCCAAAAAGAAAGTCGTTTCTCACCAATCATTTTGATGTACAGAATGCTTGCTTGTCGGCCTCGTGACGGGTCTGTTTATATCCTGTATAAAGATCATCAATGCTCATGCCTTCTCTGTATGATAAGAAGCTTATGCCTCCCAGCACGCGTAGCATGACCACTGTAGAATCGAGTTTTGTCTACGGAACGGTTTTGTCTGATGATCTGTCATTATGTCCATTCCATAATGACAGACCATCATTTCAGCCGAAAGATGTCCACTACTGGACATAGGCCTCCCGAAAGTGTCGCCAAATTGGCATAAGGGGGGTTTTGCCGTAATCACCACGCTTGGCAGGCGGGTTGGCGATCGCAGTACGATTGTTACAAAAGCATAGAGAACGCTGCTGCCCATTCTCTGTCAAGTCCCTTAGTCGCCTCTTACGACACCCACGGGAAGATATGGGATGGTGCTATTCTTTACGTCCGACACCATACAGAGCACCGACACCATACAGAGCTCCGACACCATACAGAGCCACAGATAATGATAAATAATGACAGATAGACGATGACAATGTGTCAGTTTGTCGATTCTTCCGCGGACATAGCCCGTTTCTACGGCGGTCATGCTACGCGTGCTGATGGACTTTAATAGTCTGGTATAATTAAACTTTCTGTTCTGTGTGGTGTACGAACAGTAAAGTGTATAATAAATAAATAACTGTAATACGGTTTCCACAAACAAGAGTAGGTTTTTGGATTAATAAAACGAAAAAGTTACATCATTCCATTAGATAACGAATACTTCATTATTTATGATCAGATTGGGGATCTAATTTTATTCTCTAATCCAGTTCCGATAACCTGTAATATTATCTAATCATACGATATTGTATTTAGGGAGGTGATAAGTAGCGATGTTGAGTGCACACTCATTTTGTTAACTACCTATTTCAATAAGGTACCTACCTGTACATTACCCCTGTTGGCCAAAAACCTGTAACTCAACAAATGTTCATTTTGAGAATACAGGAAATATGTAAAAACATTATTCTCTTATTATTAAGTTATTTATTACTAAAATGAGAATATTATGTTAAGCGGCCTACCCTTTTTTATAAAGCCGTTTTTTAGGGTTCCGTACCCAAAGGGTCAAACGGGACCCTGTTACTGAGACTTCGCTGTCTGTTCGTCCGTATGTCACCAGGCTGTATCTCATGAACCGTTATAGTTAGGCAGTTGAAATTTCTGCAGATTATGTATTTCTGTTGCCGCTATAACAACAAATACTAAAAACAGAATAAAATTAATATTAAAGGGGGTCTCCCATACAAAAAAGTTAGTATTTTCTCGTTTTCGCGAACCCTTCGTGCGCGAGTTCGACTCGCACTTGGTCGGTTTTTTAATGTTCCACTATAGGTCCAGTAATTTTATAAAAGTATCTAATGTAAGATGTTTCCAGCTTTCAGATGCTACAAAACTGATTTTTAAGATGAAGTATCTTAAAAATCTTCAGTTAAAAATTTTCGGGTCACGAGGGCAGTAACACCAATGTGATGTCATCGCTAAAGTACATTTAGGACGAGCGAGGCCCATAATAGCGAGCTTCCTCCAATTAACTCTATCTCTAGACGTCCCAATTCACACCCTGTCTGTCGGACCAATTTGACAGAGTCTCGGTGGATCAAGATGTCTCCTGACCGAATCACATGACTATACGAATATTGCAAGGGGCATCAACTGTACCAACTGAAAGTAATGTAATTAATTGGTTATCTATTTATAAACGTCTTAATCTATACAGGTAAAAGTACTTAATGACTCAAATTTTCGATCACCGTGTACCCGTAGCAAAATAATATGAAAAAAAACGGCCAAGTGCGAGTCGGACTCGCGTACGAACGGTTCCGTACCATTATTTCTAAAAACGAGCAAAAAAAGCACTTTCTGTATCCAAAAGGCTCCCATCCAAAAAAGTGATTTTTTTGCTCGTTTAAATCTTTAGTTTATTCTGTTTTTAGTATTTGTTGTTATAGCGGCAACAGAAATACATGATCTGTAGAAATTTCAACTGGCTAACTATCACGGTTCATGAGATATAGCCTGGTGACAGACGGACGGACGGACAGCGAACTCTCAATAATAGAGTCCCGTTTGACCCTTTGGGTACCGAACCCTAAAAAGGTTTCACGAAACGAAAATCTGTTCGTATCTTCTGAGCTCCTTCCGTTTTATTTATGAAATCCTGCCGCCTTGACACCTACATCAGCTTCCTTGTCTTATTAAGTTACTGTCCAGTTTTCACAGACAACGGTTAACAGTTGTACGTAACGTCTTCAGGGAATGAAACGTTGTCTTTAGTGGTTTGTTATGTAAATCTTTAACTTTATTCTTCTTCTGCTGGTCCCTATTTAGTGTCAGTGTAATATGTTTTGATCTTGCATTCTCCCCTGTCAGAGAGTCAGTCGCCCCTCTTTCTTAACTCTCATTTCTTAACATTTTTCATTATTGAATGGTTCATCCTTTGTTCCTTATTTTTTCTGCAAAATATAAGACGCTGTTCTGTATTAAGAGCGGATTAAAATAAACTAGTTTTTGATTGGCTTCTTTTGGGTTATGTTTTTGAAATGCTTCCTTAACAAATGTTGTTTTAATTAAGAAACCTTCATCAGAAAAGTTGTGCACATTGCTGATCAAATAAAATTAAAAGTGACATTTTTAAAGATATAGGAAGAGGAAAGATGTATCCATTTACTCGTACGTACGGCACTAATTACTACAAGTAATTACTAAATAACACCTTAGCAACTTTGTATCTTTGAAGTAACGTGCGGCAAAACTGGCTACTCTATGGCTTTGTAAGCCTGGTTACGAATTGCGGAATTACGTTATAGTATGTGTTATCTTATTAGCTTACATATTAGGTACTAAAAAGGTATGAATTAATACTATGTAGTTATGTAATCGTGTTTGTTATAGTAGCTTCCGTAATAGAAGTATTTGATTTCAGGACGCGTAGCATGACCACTGTAGAAACGAGTTTTGTCTACGGAAGAATCGACATAATGACATAGAGACAATGATAATGTGTAATTTTGTCGATTCTTTCGTCGATATAACTCGTTTCTACAGTGGTCATGCGGTACTATAACAAACACGATTACATAACTACAAAGCATTATTTCATACCTTTTTAGTACCTACCTAATATGTAAGCTACTCGCAGATATTTTTCTTTTGTTTGTCGTAATGTAGGACTTTAGTTCTCGGCCAACAAACGAGACATTGCTATAAAGTGGGATCTATTTATAGTACGGACATAACATTTATCAACAATGCCGAAGGAAAGCGTGTCAGCCCACTTAAAGTGCATTCATTCATTACGTTGGAAGCTACGAGTGTTTGTCTTTGTGATGTGTTAGCAGACGCCTATTCCTCGGTAGCGGAAGTTAAGGCAGCCTTGGAAAGGTTCAAGGGACTGAGAATCTAAGTATGTGTTACCGGAACGGCTAGCTCATAAACAATTTTATTGTGTTTTTTTTTCTTTGGTTATCGAATAATAGTAAATATTGATACTTACATCATAAATTCAGCCTTGCCAGTTTATTTATTTATTTGGATAAAGGGACTAACTATACATACCGATTGTAAAATCTATTTTTTTTTAAAGTCCTATCTTCTTCTTGTATAGTACCTACGCATGGCCACCAAACAAGCTATATAAAAGCAGTTTATGCGGATTTCTTATTGTACGGGAAATCTATACTAAGCGAGGTCTTTTTACACTGGATATGTCGCCGTGTGTATCAATTAAAATCTTAAGTCTCTATCTCTCAACAATAGTACACGCACACACGCACATACATACACACACGCACCCACACACACACACGCACCCACACACACACACGCACCCAGACGCATCCACACACACACACACACACGCACTCACGCACAGTTTACCCCGTTTTCACCTCTTTTCCTTTCCTTGTTATGTTATTTTGTATGTGTATTTACCGTGAATAATCTGCTAATTTAGCGTTTGTACTGTTTACTAGATAAGGGTTAAGATAAAGTCCAAGCGACAGTAAAACACTGATTCCTAAGGCACATGGTATCCTAGTTTAGGAGGCAGGATTTTACATGAGCTAGATATTAAGCAATTTCTAAGGTATTTTGTTCAAAAAGATATTATTATTATCCTTTATTCATATCATCACATAAAATAATCATTACATTTTAAAATATTTTTACAAAATTATATTGAAAACATTTAAATATAAAAACTAGTAGCCCACCGGCATTGGGAACAAGGTCCGAGCTACCGGTGGTCAGGGCTCTTGAGAGAGGAACCTTCTAACAATACGCGCCGTGTCCAGAAGTACTGCTTTCTGAATCGAGCCCTATTACGAGGAAGAGGATGGCCACCAGCGGGCTTGGGACCTCGAAACCAACAGGCCCCACACAGGGGGACCGCTTCCGGTGGAAATGTGTCGCGCATGCGATGGACTCAGTCCACTAATGAGAATGTCAAACGCGCATATTATGGCGCTACTGAGGGGGGAATTACTAAGTGGCATTCACTCAGAAGTCGCATAGCATCTCGTACAACGTGCGTAGCACTGCGAAGTAGCTACGTAGCACTGCGAACAAGCCGCGTAGCATTCTGCGCTGGCCACGCGTAGATGCCGCGTAGCACTGCTTACGAACCGCCTAGCTCTGCGTAGGAGCTGCGTACCAGCGCCTGCGAATCGCATACTAGCCGCGTAGCACTGAGTGGAGGCCTCGTAGCTCTGCGAATGAGCCCCGTATCCGCTGCGTCAATGACGCGTAAAGACTTATTAGCATTATATGTTCCCAGTATCTGAAGGTGCCATCTGCTTCAATATGTTCGAACTTTAAGCCATTTTGATACTTAGTTTACAAACTCTTCTGAAATTCTGGCTCAGTCAAATAAGTATAGTTTTAAATATGTTGGCTTATGCGCATATCTTAATCTCTAAGCTGTGTAAACTGTGTGAGTTTAACCCAGCGTTCACCCGTGTCCCTCACTTATCTGGTCACATTTCTCAAATATAGTAAAAAATTACTGCGGAATAAATTTTATCTTTCTCTATCTTATCGTCTGTGAATTATGAGGTTTTTTTTGTTTACATTAAAGTTGACAGCTGATGTTTTTCGCTTTATTTTATAATCAAATTTTGCCATGATCCCACGTTTTAAAATTATCCAATCAATCAAAGGTCTTGTTCTGATATCCAGTAACGGTGATTAGACGACTTTTATGACGCATATTTTTAATTTCTTTGTTTAACGATGATGACCACAATACAAATAAAACTACTGAAGTACCAGGTGCACATTCGTCAGTAAAAACCGGCCAAGTGCGAGTCTTACTCGCACACAGGGTTCCATAGCCCCAAACTATGGAATATAATAACAATATTTTGAACGGTCATTCATTAAATTAAGTTTCCACTCAACCGCAAAACTAAATTGGTTTTTCATAGTATGTTAATGAAAAACAAAGTTACTGCTGCAGTTTGATGAAAAAGACCCATATCTCGAAAACTAAACATTATATCTTATTGAAACCAATTTTCGTTGATAGTTTTTTTTACGTTCTATAATCCTTAATATTTTCAGAATTTTCCTCCTCTTACTTTAGAAATTAGAGGGGGGGGACACACATTTTACCACTTTGGATGTGCCTCTAGCGCAAACTATTCAGTTTAGAAAAAAATGAAATTAGAAACCTCAATATCATTTTTGAAGACCTATCCATAGATACCCCACACGTATGGTTACGATGAAAAAAAAATTTTTGGTTTTCAGTTCTGTGTATGGGGAACCCCAAAATTTAGGTTTCTTTCCTATAAAAAAAAAAAAAAAAAAAAATTGAAAATATTAATGCGGTTCACAGAATACATCTACTTACCAAGTTTCAACAGTATAGTTCTTATAGTTTCGGAAAAAAGTGGCTGTGACATACGGACGGACAGACAGACAGACAGACAGACAGACATGACGAATCTATAAGGGTTCCGTTTTTTTGCCATTCGGCTACGGAACCCTAAAAATGTTTTACTTTTTTTACGCTGTTATTATAAAGAAGTTAAGTTTGTAAGATTGGGTATCAGTCACTGATAGAACTAACACTATTTCCGATTACCCTAGTAATGTTTCTTCTATGCGGACAAAGCCGCAGGCAGAAGCTAGCTTCCTTATAATATCACTTGACTTATTTATCATGAAGTTCACATAATATTTACTTGGGAAGATTTTAGAAGTTGTTATGATAATGAGCAAATATATTTTTAGACATTCGTTATTATTTTGACCTTTACAAATCATATAAAAGCTCGGCTCAATTTAGGTGCAAAATATTATATTGTTACATAACCTTAACATTTGATTTCATTTGAAATTGAGGTATTCAAATAAAGTTTCGAATTCTAATATTACAATCATTTGAATTGCGTATTGATATGCCTGTGAAAATATTCCCAATTCTTTGGGATATAAGTCAAATAAATACATAAAAAATACTTATTTGGAAATGTTTACGAATCGAGCCACTCAAGGTGATTTGTATTACTTCGAACGATAATCTAAAAACTGTTTATCATAGATTAGTTGTAAATTTTGGACTTGAACATCCTGTTTATCTGCAAATCAGTTATCAATTTATCATTTACGACGAAATGTTTTCTTACAGCGCAATTCCCGTATCACTCTTATATAATATATAAGTGTGTCACTTACCTATGTATCATACGATGTAATAACTTATTAAATAAACTCTGTGATTATTTCACTTGAAGTATAAAGTTGAGTATCATTCAAATCACAACATTATATACCCGAGATGTTATGAACACTTATGTACTTCAGAATATTGTTTGTAATTGTGTCTTAGAGGCCAATTATCAAATGTTTCAGAACATTTGATAATTGGTTATTTACGGTAAAATATCATAATATCTCAAATGTTGAAGTTATTCATAAATGGATATCATGACACTTAGGTCACCTTCCAGTTAAAGGTCGAATCAGTATAAAAACTGACTTAGATGTATTTAGATTACCATAAACATTTATCACCTTTTCATTGAGCCTTTTTTAGTGCCTAGGAGGTAAGTATTTTAGATTTTATACTAAAAGTTTTTTCATCGAAACTGAATGTTAAAGTATAACCGTATACACAGTTAGCGTACCCGATACTACAAAATACATGAAAGAGTCACGTAGACAACACCATGAAGCGTGAAACTAGTATGGCTATGTTACATAATAGAGTTCACCTTGACTCTTTAGTTGATCATGATCACCGAGAATATAAGCCTGGTACATCTGCACTTGAAAGAGAAAATCTAGACTTAAATGTGCCATAAATCTGTATTTATCTCTTGATTGTAATCAACAGTGCTATATGTGGACGATTGCCTTATGGTATTGAAGTCTATCTATTTTTATTTTCTGGACGTCCGCGTCATCTAATTGATTGCTCCGAAGATACATTAATTAGTACTGACACGTATTAGTGCAGGTAAATCTTTAATAGCTTAAATTATTACTCATAGATCAACAAAGTATTCTAATCTATTTCTAGGCTGTTTGTTCTTGATGACTGATTAACATACACTACAATGTGATACGCTTACGAAGTATTTGATCATCCTTCTAGACTAAATCTAATCGTTTGAGATAAAGCAGTCAACCCGATGTGAGAGCAACAACTTAACATGGATAAGCGGGTCATGGATGGTAAATATGAGTGATGTTGCGTACGCTCATTACATAGTTGCATTCGATAAATAAACTGCAATAGAATTGCATTGTTCAGCCTCACCTACTTATCTTTCTAAACTGCCGTTGTTTGCATACTTAAAGTGAGTAGCTAGGAAGCTACATTTAAGACTTCCTCAAGCATACATAAACTGCTGATTTGACTAGCATTATTAACCCAAAATAATGCAGGTATGTGTTTAATCGAACCTAAATTACTTCCATTCAGAATTCCTTAAAATAGTCAGCTGGCTATTTTTAGTTGAACCGACGACCGTACAATGGTGGCTGGATTAGACTGAATGCAGAAAACGGAAGACGCGTGTTTTGGCGCAACTTGGGAAAGGTCTACATCCAGCAGTGAACTGCGATATATTGGTTAGGCTAATAGTATTTCTGAGAGCAGCGGCGACCCAGTTGAGAGCAGCGGTGGCCCAGTGACAGCAGCGGTGGCCCAGTGGTGGCAGCCCCGACTTACGAGCAGTAAGCCGTGGGTTTGAACCCAGGCAGGCGCATTACTTTGTGTAATTTATTTCATCACCGCTGCCCTCAAAAACGGCAAAGGAAAACATTGTGGGGAAACCGGCATGTTCTAGAACTAAAAATTCGAAGACATGTGACATCTACCAACCCGCACTGCGCCCGCGTGGCGGATTATAGCCCACTCCCTCTCATAGAGAGGAGGCCTATGTCCCAGCAGTGGGAACATTATAGGCTGATGATGATTCTTGAAAACATAAAAGGCAAGTTTTAATAGCTAGAAAGGTGATTGATCATCATCAGAACTAAGAAGACCATAAATTTTAAGAGTATCTATGAAATATTTCCCCTCTCCAATATTCCAATAATAAATCGTTACGCAATAATTAATTATATCTGGACTCGGTCAAACTGGAGGCCTACATCATCAATATGCTTTTATCAAAGGTAGTTCATAATTATTTTCGAATATAGAAGGTCACGAACTAGTTCCTACGTCACCGCTGCACCATGTGGGCCTAGTACGAACGTGGAGTAAACGTAACGTGAATTCGAACGATTTTAAATCGATAATACAGTTATCCGATAGCTGCCATTGATTTTTTTGCGTTTAAGTTTGTACGAACATTCAACGACACTCAAATGTAAAACTGCTTCCCCAATCCCCACCGACCAACTGGACGGCACAAATAAATGCCTAAGTGAATGCACACCGTTTTTACACTGAAAACTTAGTAAGACATTGGAGTAAATTGGCGTTCGTTCATCTACAGATACGAGTAAAATCTTAATTTACCGTCGCACGTTCATGCTAGCACCTCTTTTCAGTACTCCAAACTTCTGTAATTACGTTTTTGTTTATTGTTTCGTACCGTTTTTATACCCGTTCATGAAAACATTGAATGGGTTATTCGTTTTCATTCAATGTATTATTGTAATGAATGCTATTTTAACATTGCAAGTCTAGAATTTCTGAAGGCTACTTTGTAACGTCGTGTTTCACCTTTGAACTGAATGAAACGTTTACTTTTTCAGTTCCGGTTTTCCTTAGCAACTAAGTATAACAATTTTGAATGTGTACTTAAAGTGGACTTTTGTCCATCATACATAAGTGTTGCTTGCACGCACATATACACAGCGTAGTTACCTTGTATGCGCAACGTTAGCGCCGCGTAGACGTCAATTAGAAGCTGCGTAAATGCCGCATAAACGTCGTGTAGATGTATCGTTGACGTCGAGTAAGCGCCGCGCTAACCAAAAATTCCAGCTTGCAATTCTATTAAAATTGTTTACTTGGTAATCTAGCATCACGTAGTCGACATTGTCGACGGAAACTAGCAACCAAAAATAAAGTAAATAACATAGATATTATTCAACAATTGTTTGATTAGTTGATAATGATGTCGTGTTGTGGTTGCGTAATCAAATGTTTTCATAGCATTTTAATCGCTATCAGTGTATTTACGTTTGTTCCAGGTTATCGGGAACCGTATTACGTAGGTAGATGTGAGATCGTGTCTTCTGAGTAAGTAGGTATCGAGATTGAGATACAGGAGTGTTCCTCTTTTAAACAGATGTTTAATATTTCAAAAAGTATTGGGCCTTTTTATTGGAACGTTCTTAGAATGTTTTCGAACTACTTGTCGGAAACAATTTCCAGATGGTGTTTGGCTTTAAAATCTGTAGATACAGTACCTATGATTCGTGATTGCCAGAAAAAACTAATTTTCGCGAATCGTTTCGTCTGCTAATATTATAAACTTGTTCAATATCGAGTATAATTTATGCTAAGTAAAGAAAACCATCAATTACTCACCATTAGTTGATCTATTCAATCTTAATTAATTCGCAACCAATTATCCTTGACCGAAAGCAAGTCGCGCTCGACTGAAAGAATAACAATGAATAGATGTTCGTCTATTGCGTTCTTAACAACAAGAAACTTGTTTACTACACATTTTCTCTAGATAACAGGATTTTCGCTCGGCGATTCATTTCCTTTTATAATACAAGTCATAATCAGTAGTCAGTAAGGGATGCTAAAGCGAGGCTTGTTTTAAATTTAAAAGCATTAGATCGTGGCACCATGGAACTTTCCAGTCGGCTATGGAGTTTCTGTTTAGATAAGTCTTATTATACTCACGCACACAGAGCCAGCTCGTTCGAGGTTTTAAGTAAGGTATGTGTTGACGATGACATCATGCGAGGCTCGTATGAACTCGGCATCGTAGTAATCTGGCCGAACTTGTTACGAAGCGGATTCGTTAATAATATACTTATGGAAATTATGTTGTTCGTTCCAAACAAGCCATGAGCTACGTTTTACTTTATAAAAAAACGAGATTACCTACTTAAAAAGTTCTGAGTGAAATTGGATTGTAAAAAAAAATGTTTTTCAATTTTTTTTATGTTACTGGTCTTCCAATCCGTATTCTAAATAATTTCAAGGTTCCAAAAACTGTTTACTTATAAAGTTCTGTATTCGGGATCATTTTTTCTGTTGTCAGTTTAAACATTGGCCATCACTTGTGACAGAGTGCATCGAACCCGAGATAATGTTTTTTCGCCTGCTCAGATGGAATTGGAAATTTTGGACAATCTGAATTTCCGATGGCTCTGTCCTTGACCAAAGTTCCCGTGTAACAAAACTATTGGGATGCAGGTGAAAATATTTTCGTTACCGTTTTTAACCCCCGACCAAAAAAGAGGGGTGTTATAAGTTTGACGTGTGTATCTGTGTCTGTCTGTGGCATCGTAGCTCCTAATAGATGAACCGATTTTGATAAAATTGGTTTCGTTTGAAAGGTGTTTTAATCGAGAGTGTTCTTAGCTATGTTTCGAGATCAAATCTGCTCAGCCGTTTGAAGGTCATCACCTCTTTTGTAGTTGATGAAGGGATATAAACAACTTATACGGGTCTGGTCGATTCGAAATTTGAAATCTTGTCACTTGTCACCAAGGGCATCGCCAGGGGGCTGCACACCACCTCCTCCCCCCTAATAGATCGGGACTTTTTTTAAATTTATTAACTTTCCTTGTTTTCGTTAATTAACGAGAAGAGGCGCAACACCGACAAAAGAGGAAGGAATGGGAGGAGACCTATGCCCAGGAGTGGGGCAGTCAAGGCTAAGAAAAATACTTAAAGTTTAAAAAGCATGAAATAAAAATTTAATTAAATTTAAAAAAAAAACCGAACGAGAAAACCTCTAAAAACAAAAATAAATTAATCCATGCGTCGTGGCGTGGCGTCGTGGGACCGCTAAGTAGACTGCTTATCACAAGCATAAAACAAAGCGGACTCCCGACGCTACGACGACGCTTGGATTAGTTTTTTTTTGTTTTTTTTTGAGGTTATTTTGTTAAAGATAAAGATAAAGATAAAGATAAAGATCATTTTATTTGTCTAAACAAGCGTATACATGCAAATTAAGCATGCAGGATGTCACAATATTAATAGAACGTACATGTTTCACCCGCAAGGCGTACAAATTTATAAAATTTACAAAATAAAAAATACAAAATTAGATTACAAAATTAAACGAAATAACAAAGGCACTTCAAAACGTACATAATAGTCAGTAATACATTGATAGGTCATAATTATAAAATAAATAAATCCAAAAATGTCAAATAGATGTAAATGTGAAAATAAGAAAAATAATATGTCAAATAGTGTCATTCAAAAAGTCATTTATATTATAATAACACTTATCTGTTAATAAATCTCGAACCTTTTTTTTAAACAAATTTACTGGCAATGCTTTATATGACTTTGGTATTTTATTATAAATTTTAGGAGCCATACAGAAAACGCTTTTTCCCATTAATGCAGTCTTTGACGTATGCGAACACAGTTGAGTATTGTCACGTCTATTACGGGGGAAGGTGTCTGCTAGTCGTGGAAATAGAGATTGATTTACCCTAACAAATGCTACAATTTCAAAAATATACAAAGACGGTAAAGGTAATAATTTGTGTTTTTTAAATAATGGCATACAGCTGTCGGTCGATTTCAAATTAAACATAGCACGAATGCATCTCTTTTGGGCCTTAAACGCTATTGCTTTGTCTGTGGAATTCCCCCAAAACATAATACCGTAGCGCAATAATGATGCTACCAGACCATGATACGCTGTTACTAATGCATCTGTGTTTAGCTCTGGGGCCAGTTTATATAAGGCGTACGCAGCGGAGCTCAGCCGTTTACTTAGGTATTCAATGTGTGCCTTCCAGTTCAATTTCGAATCAATCATAATTCCTAGAAATTTTGTGGCGTCAACTTCATTAAGTACAGTGTCCTTGTAAATTGCGTTAAGGTCAAATACAGTCTGGGTTCGTTGTCTAAAATGCATGATAGTTGTCTTATCTAGATTTATTTTTAAGTTGTTCCTATTTAACCATGAAATTATTGATGTCAAAGATTTATTTATGTCACTTTCATATATGTCTTTATTTTTACATGCTATAGTCATAGTGCTGTCGTCGGCAAAGAGAGTCATGGGGTGTTCAATAGCACTAGGCAGGTCATTAATGTATATTATGAATAATAAAGATCCGAGTACGCCGCCTTGAGGAACACCGTATATAGGCGTGCGTATGCTTGATACATAAATTTCCTCTTTCTTAGTCTTAAGATTAATTCTCTCAATTTCTGTGTATTGCTTTCTATTAGATAGGTATGACTGGATAAGATACAGTATGTTTCCCCTTATGCCGTAAGCTTCTAATTTCTGTAGCAAGGTGCTATGGTCTACGTAGTCGAAAGCTTGCGTCATGTCGCAGTATATAGCACACACCGGGATTCTCCTGTCCATATTCGTCATAACGGTATTTAAAAAGTCATAAATGGCCATACTGGTTGACATGTTTTGTCTAAAACCCCTTTGCTCTTGACTAAAGATATTTTTCTTTTCAAGGTATGAGTACAGTACTTTATAGAGGTATTTTTCAAAAATTTTGGACATTATAGGAATTAAAGCAATTGGCCTATAGTTCGCCATGTGTGCCTTATTGTTTTTTTTAAACAATGGTTTTACTCTAGACACTTTTAGGGCATCCGGATATACACCTGAGCTGATACAGAGATTTATTAGGTAGCTTAAGTGGGTACAAATGGTTTCAGAAACATACTTAACAACCTTTGTTGAAATACCATCATAACCTGTACTATTTGTGGCATTTAACGATTTAATTATGTTTAGTATGTCAGCAGGAATACAGGGTGCAACAAAGATTGAGTCTTTCCGTTTTATGATATTCTTTGTTACATTGCTTCCCGACTCTTGACTAGGTTGAATTTTATCTACGAAAAAATTGTTAAACGCGTTAGCTATTTCTAGAGGGTCATTTACTATTTTGTCATCGACATTTATGTAGCTAATGGATTCTTTAGGAAAAAACGGTTTCGATTTATTTATTATGTTCCATGTCGTTTTAGATTTATTTGTTGCAGTTTTAATTGAGTAATTGTTTTGGGCACGTCGAGTCAATCTCATAATTTTTTTAAACCTCTTTGTGTAATTTCTAAAAATGTTTTTATTCGTTATATTTGGTTTTAATCTGTAATGCCAGAGCAGTTGACGTTTCTTTTTACTGCATAATTTAATGCCATGTGAGATCCATTTTGATTTTTTAATTACATTTATCGTTGTCAGCTTATATGGAAAACAAAGGTCATAAAATAGTTTAAAATGGTCCATAAACATGTCAAAAGCGATATTTGGATTGTCAGTTTCATATATTTCCGAAAAAGTCAAATGTTTTAAGCAGTCCCTAAATTTTACCATATTCTCTACGCTAAAGTCCCGTTGTTTTCTACGCCAGTATTTTAACATAAAATTTTTTTTCACCGGACATTTTATTATTTGCGCTGTGTGGTCTGACAGCGCAAATTCAATAACGTCTGTTTTACATTTGGCTCTAAAATTATGTGCGAAATTGTCAATGCAAGTTTTGCTATGAATTCTGGTAGGTTGCTTTAAAGCTAACTTAAGATTGAAATTTAGTAACAGACATTCGAAATCCAACACAACATTATTTTTCTTCATTAAATCAATGTTAAAGTCTCCAGCCATAATAATATGTTCATACTTTTTTTTACATATGTTTTGTAATATTTTTTCTATTGTTTCATAGAATACATTTAGGTTATTTCGTTTCGGTACTCTGTAGACACATATAATAATCATATTGTATTGTATGAGCTCCACACCGCAGCATTCAACTACACCAGTTATAGATGCCCTAGCTATATGTGGAACTTCTTTCCATTGATGCCCGTTTTTAATCAAAATACAAGTCCCACCTCGTTTACTCTCTTTCCTACAGAAAAATGATGCTAAAGAATAATTAGGTATATTTAAATGGTTTTCGTACCCTGACATCATGAAGTGCTCGGTGACACACAGCGCGTCAACACTAACGTCCTTTTCTGACAATTCATCTAGGCAAACATTTAGAGCATCGACCTTATTTAAAAGCCCAGCCATGTTTTGATGCATCACGTAAAGGCTGTTGTCGGGGTTTTTAATTTAGTTTTTAATTTTTGGTTTTTTATATTATATTGTTTTGTTACTGGGTTGTGGAGGTCAGATAGGCAGTCGCTTCATGTAAAATACCGGTACTCAGCTGCATCCGGTTAGACTGGAAGCCGACCCCAAGGTAGTTTGGGAAAAGGCTAGGCAGATGATGATTGCTTTCTAGACATGAATGATTTCATATAAATACTGGCGCTGTTATTGAAGCATCAGATGTTTTTGCTCATTTTTATTACCACAAAATTATATGTAGGTACAGCAATCCGTTCAAAAAATATTAAAGAAAATATCTAGGGTGCTACCACCCTAGCTATTTTCTTTTTTTTTTTACCTAGCTAATTTTACACTATACATAGCATTCGCCAAATCCCTTAATCTGAAGGAATCTGCAGAGAAAACTTGAACTGAAAGAACCTATGTCATTCATGACATTCCTATTCATACTCCAGCTGTTATATGGAATAGATCAATAATGATCATCAACTCCATTAACATATAGCACTAAACATTACAATGGCCTCGTTAGATCACTTAAAGAAAAAACTGAATCACATGTTTGCTCTTATAATGAATCTATTATTAAAAGCACTGAGTATTTATGTAGAATTGTAGGTACACTTGTAATGTTAGTAAACAATATAAGTAATTGAAGTTTAATATTTTTTTATGGTAACTACTGGTCAGCTCTTTCGTTGGTGTGTTACATAACTGGCGATATCTACATATTTTGGTACCTATACTTGTTATGTTTTGTAGTAATATCAACAAACTCCATTCAATTGATGAAAGGGCCTCCGAACTAGTTCTCATAAGTTTGCTACGAGTAGTAAATTAATTGAAGATGTCTTTAGGGTCAGATGTTTAGATGGAGACAATTATTATGGCCTAATAGACTCTGTCTCTGACACGTATCATCTGTCTTTTGGCGTCTCAATGCATCAAAACCATCAAAAATCACTAGTCGACATAAATGGAAATTGGCGTAGTGGGTGCGGGAGTATCTTTTAGACGAATTACGCCATGAAATCATTGTTGTTTTAGATATAACTTCTGGTTAGAGTATCGATGGCAATATAAATTGTCCCAGCCCAAAATGTGGCGACAAGATTGGCACATCCATCCATCATATCCTGTAATTTGAAAACAGCAGTTCAGGCAGGACACGTTATCAAATGTTCCATTGATTGTGGAACAACGCCATTTGCACTCCAGCGCATAGTCGTCTATGAACCTCTTCCTGAACAGATTAAAAATGTAAAAGGTATGAATCTGCACCTGAAATGACTTAGTATAGTTACTACATAAAAAATTAATGAAGTTGACTATTAAATAAAGCCCACATAAATGAGCACCATCTGGTATCCATTGTTAGTATGATTGTTCAGGTAAACAATACTAACCTACAAAGCGGCACATAAATTGTTAAATCGTGTTAACCGCAAGCGAAGCCGGTGTACTTTATCTGACACGCATAAGTGTCAGACTACTATTCTGCGGTTACCCGCCGCGCATACGACCCAATTATTATAATTGATTGTTTTCAACTGTATATATAATTCGCTGCACGCCTCATTGTCTGGTTTTTGCAAACATGCAAACTCAATTGCCGTTCTGGGACTTGGGTAGGTATAGATTTCCATCACGCATCACTTCTGCTGTATGCCCAATGAGCTATAAACCAAAATCGCCATTATGTAAGCATGCAAGAGCTGGGAAAAACCAACGAGCAGTGGTCCATAGATAGATGTCACAGGCCAACAGTAACTTATTGAGCTTTTCTCCGTTACAAAATTCTCAGTTTATAGCCTTAGGTTGAAATTGCGCACAATAAACCATCGATAAGCTTCCCCTATTTCGTTGGACCTAAAACTGTCTTCACGGCCGGCGATGCATAGGATGGCACACCCACACACTCTGCTTTACCCCTCGGCGATCAAAGCCACGACTGCTATTGATATTGATTAGTGTTTGGCTTTCGTATAAAGTGCCGCACAAGTCATTCTCCTTTGTAATATCTTAAATTTACGGTCAGACTCTTTCTTTGAAGTTGCCATCTTATACCTACTCTTTTCTTGCTAGTTGGTGCAGTGCATCAATTATATAGCAATGTTTATTAACGTCATTCGTTTTAACTACCCATTAATTCGTACCTTGTTGATTACCTAAATTTGCAATTATTAATAGACTTAGACATAATTGTTTTGCTGCATTAAAATTACCTGTTTTGGCCTTAAATTGCTTGGTTACTTCTGTATCACTGGATACAGAAGTAACGAAAAAAAAGGAAATTGTCTCGAATATACTAATATTAGAGACAATTTCCTTTTTTTTTTCATTCTTTTTGCGATGGCATCCCGTAGTTAATAATGGATATTATTATGGTCAACTACTGTATACTTCCCCTCGTTTTTATCATCACAGAAAACCGAATATACCCTAAAAATAACGGTAATGTATCGTGTTTGTATGGTTAGTTTCCAGAAAGTTACGTTAAGTCTTACATAAAAGATCTTGAATGTAATTATTTGAACATTTATCCCATAAAAAGACAACTGAAATATGTGTATAGTTGCAAACAATATTGCTACAATATTTTCCTCCAACAAAGTAAGCTTCTCCTGGAATCCAATGGGATGTTTACAGTGATATCAGCTATTTTAAGTTTCAGCGGCTTGGATAATGAATGTCTAAAGGTATTCAGATGTAATACCCTGGTAGTGAGGTGATCGACACTGCCTCACCGTTCCGAGCCTCACATGTATAAAACATAACAGCAAAAGAGAACAGCGCAAAAAGTCCACATCAGCAATGCAAATATGTTTTTCCGTAACCTTGGTTTGGGTGACCGTATAATAAATTCATTGGCTGGCAATAAAAACTGTCAACCCTTCACAAAGTATTGCCTAGGCTCACTTAATAAAAACAAGAATAGTCGTAATACACATTGCAATAGTTGTCAGCGGCATGAACTTATGCTATATTTGGTCTAACTAATTAAATCATAATTTACCGTGAACTTTTTTCAAGGGATTATCTTATTAAAATCCACTCGGAAAAGCTGCTAAACGATCATTGAAAATAAAAGAAGCAAAGATTGCAATCGTACCTATATGTATATAAATACACACATCAAAAGTGTCTAGGGATCAACATATATTTTTGCAATAACTTTTCTCCTGATTGATATTAATTAAAATTTTCTTTAAGGATTCATCAAATAAAGTGTTTTCGTTTGTCACAGTAACGATAAACCAAGTCACCTTTGCATTAATAAAGAAATTTGCCATTTTCTAATAAAGGGATTTTTGACATTTGAACCACTAACATTAAAGTTCGAAAAAAAGACTGAAATAACAGTTTTCTTTAAAATTTTATTGGGTAACTTAAACAATTAATAATCCGTGTTTCTACCGCGAACACTAACAACACAAGAACATCGGTTTGGCATACTCAAAATGAGTTCATCCAAATCACGCTGTGGAATGGCCGCCCATGTTCGTTGCAACAACAAAAAAAGGTCTTCTTGCGACTGGATACCCTCCATATTCGGCAGAGCTCTTCTCTGTAGCATATCCCATGCATGCTCAATCGGGTTCAAGTCTGGCGACTGAGCAGGCCAGGGCAGGACATTGATGTTAGCTGCGGCGAGAGTCTGTCTTACAACTCTTGCGGTGTGCGGTCGTGCATTATCATGCATTAACTGAAATAAGGGACCGATTTGCACTTGTAGAGGAACGATGACGTCTGATACAATCGTCTCAGCATAAATTTGAGCGTTGAGGTTGCCTCTGATCCAAATCAACTCAGTTCTTCCGCCGATCCAAATACCCGCCCATACCATGATGGTTCCACCACTATAAGGATGGACTTCCTGGCAGGATTTTAATCGCTGTTGGCGTCCAGGGGTTCTCCAGTGTCGTATACGTCTTGTATCCGGTCTCATACCAAAACGAGACTCATCAGAAAAGCACACGAAACGCCATTGTTCTTCTGCCCAATTTCTGTGTTCAAGAGCCCATTGATATCGAATCCTACGATTGTGCATTGCTATAGGTGGTACCCGTAGCGGTCTTCGGGAATGAAGGTTCACTTCATGCAAGCGGTTTCTGACTGTTTGGTCGCTAATTAAGTTCCCTGAAGAGTGATGAAGCCTCACGGCTAACATCATGGCGGTTATTGTTGGAGCTCTTCGAGTTAAGATTTGAATGTATCGGTCTTGTCTCCGTGTGGTGCAGCGATACCGTCCTCCATGGCGCTCAGCCACGGTACCAGTGCTTCGGTAACGTGTCCAAAGTCGACTGATAACACTCTGACTTGTATTCAGAGCTAAAGCCACAGTACGTTGCCAGCTTCTATCATTCCCACGGCTCTGAGCATTTCTTCCCTGCTTAAATGACGTCGCCGCTCCATAATAACGTTGGTTTTAATCAGTAGTAGGGAAACAGTAGCACTAATAATGTCTTCAATGCGTTGTATGCTTTTATAGGGAAAATATTGACAGCTGATTTTCATCTTTTACTCGAATTTGATTCACAGTTCCTGATTCAAATTATGAAATGCACCAAAAAGGATCCATATAAATTTATAAAATCATAAATTTATTACAAAGCCACATCTCAATCTCAAGAAATCCGCATAAAAATGCTTGATCCCTAGACACTTTTGATGTGTGTATATAAAACTGATGGCTCGTTTTCATTACACTTCCTTTGATATTGAGCCAGAAACACTGCACCTGCAATCTTAACTCTGCGTGTATTAACCCCTACGAAAAGTTCAGTATACAAAATAGAAAAGTTCTACAAGATATTGGTTTATTCTTAGACGATTTCTGATCTGGGAAAAATGAAGGGCTCTATCAAGCTGGGCTGTTTTGCTGCATCTGATATAATAGTGTATGTTTTGCTTCAACAATTATCTTTGATTTAGAAATGTTTCACGGTGCGTAACTGCGTACCGACTTTCGTTACGGCCACTGTACGCGTTGTATACTGAGTAAAATCATACGAGAGCTGTTTCTTACGTTTTCTGTTGTCTATTGTGTCTAGAAAATCTTTGCATCGTATGAAACATACAATGCGTATAGTTTGTCACGCGCTTGCAAACCTTTTGCTTTGTCTTCTGCGTTGTCTGATCTGCAATTTTACGAAGTTTCTCTTATGATGAGGTTCAGATTTCTAGCTAGTCAGCTATCTTATCATCATTGTTTCAGCCCAAAAGACGTCCACTGCTGGACATAGGCCTCCCCCAAGTGTCGCCACATTGACATTTTGGGGGGTTTTGCCATAATCGCCACGCTTGGCAGGCGAGTTGGCGATCGCAGTACGGTTGTCACCAAAGCACAGAGAACGCTGCTGCCCATTATCTGGCAAGTCCCTTAGTCGCCTCTTACGACACCCACGGGAAGATACGGGATGGAGCTATTCTTTACGTCCGACACCATACAGAGCAGTCGGCTATCTGTTTCTGTTATAATAATTAATTCAATCTCTTCGAAATTCCTGGCCACAAGGATATTACAAGATATGGTTATCGCTTGCCAGTTGAAATCTATTTTGGTCGATGACAGCCTTTTCTGATTACTGTTTATGATTTATTCATATCTCTCCCCTTGTTCAAATTCTATTGCTGCAATGACATAACCCTGTATTGCACTTTTGTCTTTGAAAACAAGTCCAGTCCTGAGACTTGACCGATTATGCATTACAACTTCATCAATTTATTCTAGACTTCGAAGCTATCTACATTTAAATGTAATTTAAAAGTCCTCTGTCTAGAGTAAATATTTGTACAATCTTATATTTGTTTTAATATTTTAGAGTTCGTTCGCTAAGTATGAATATGCGGATTACGTAAAGTTGTTGATACCATGTCATCTTTCCGAGAAAATTACGATCAATTCTCGCAGTTTGGACTGAACATATAATTATTTTCGTTGAGTTTACACACTTTACACTCGGTGATCATAACATCGCCGTATTTTGGTCGCGCCCGACCGATCCCTTTTTGCTTGCAACAGTTTTTTTTTCATAATAATCTTTCAAAAAGCAAATTCTTTTTCGTACAACTTCTTTGTCCCGATGTCAGGTGCAGCTGAATCTTGGTCGCTGGCGTACGTGATCCGATTCAATGTTGGATTCAAAATTAACCTAGCCCAAAAATTCAACACAAAGGGCCAAAAAAATTGAATCCTCGGGATTACCCCGATGCAGTCCTACGTACAAAAGTAGACGCTTCTGTATCGCGGAACTGTTTGAATTTGAACTCTATTTATATGCAACATCAAGTTCAATATATTATTGGACAATGTTGGGGGGCCATCAAATAAATTTTCGATGAATAGATTTACAACTAGCTATAAGCGAACCCCAGGGAAGAGTGCTTGCTGCGACTGGGTTATGTAATTGCGTTTTAGAGTCGAATAATTTAAGTAAGTGTGGGTAGAACTAGAAGCGCTTCGTAAGGTCGTAAGTGTCAGTTCAAAGATGTGTTTAGAATCAAGTTTTGTCTTTTGTTCCAGAGTGCATTCGAGATGGATGAAGATGCAGATATAAACGCTATCATTTGGAAGGTGTTGAAAACAGGTCAGCCTTGTCGACTACTATTGTTGGAAGATCTTATTGTTTTCAAAATAGATCAATTACGTCAGTTTGAGATAAATAGCCGTAACTATCTACATATGTGTCGTCTAAGAAGTCCACTGAGTAAGTAAAACAGGCCTTTGTAACGGAGTTACTACTTTTATCCCAACCAAAACAAAGAAAGGGATCCCGGTTTACAACTGCGCAGTACGATTGAGCTTCGCGTTCCCCTCTACCCATCTAAAGAACCCGCGTCGATTCTCACCCCACTGTTAACAGTTTTTGACAAAATGTAGGGCTTTTTTGTCTCCTTTGTTATAAGTGTGTAAAAATTCTCAGAAACTACGCTACTTTTTTAACCGGATAGCAAGTGGCTCAAGGGAAACCCCTCAATCTGACCTAAAACTTTAGACAGAGACACCATTTACGCAACAAATTACTGCGAATTTGCAGTCTTTTGGCTTCCATAGGATTTTGGATATTCTGGTTACTTAAGAAAACCTCACGCACGGTTAAATAAGAGCAACACCAACAGGACAGGACTCCTATGGATATAATTTATAGAACTTATAGATCATTACTCAAACCATAAGTCATTTTGTTGCGCAGATTCTTTATTGTGTAAATTAGAGATAAGCTACGTGGGACGATATCATTCTATCAATCATCATCATATACTTGGTTACAGGCACAGCTGACTGTTTCCAGAACACCTGATTATACTATTCATAGACAGTCGCACCATTGCTGTTAGATGAAATTAGAATGCTGCATTTTAATAACTTGATTGTAATACTACTAAATTAAAGAGAAGCCATATTATGTGTGCGGTAATTCGTTATTGACTTGCAGTACTATCTGTTAGGGTTATGTTGTTGTTATTGTCGGTCACGTAGGCCAGCGAGCGAGAAGACTGTGGAACAGAGACGGGGACTGTCGTGAGACAGCACATTAAGTTAGAGCGGGACGGAAAAGTGGCGTGACAACAAACAAACATGGCGGCGCCGGTTGCCGGTTGGACCGGTTTGGCCGTACCACGTGCGTTTTGCGCCGTGCACCCGTTCCCATATCTTGTTTGTCAACAAATGCCCTGTGAAGGTCATCCATGGGAGGGTTAGGAAGACAAAGAAATCCCTGTTACATAATAACGTTTATAAATACAGAAATTATTATAAAAGCAAAAGAAGATGACCGGTATTCGAGAAGCAGCTTTACATTTAATTTGAAAAGGTGATGTAATAGAGGTGTGCAAATGAATTCGTTCATACAGTACAGACGTGGAGTCGGTAATAATGTTAGAGATAACATACTCTTAGCGTTAACCATAAAGACTAACATTATGGGAAATGGCTAAATACCAACATAATTATTGTTCATCTACGTACTAATAAAAAAGGTCAGACCCTGTGTAATTTAAGTATAAAATTAAATTAAAATGAATTCCTATCGAACAATACGTTTGGGCAGCCACATATTGCCTCAGCAGTTTTTGACAAGAATCAGATCAATGTTAGTACCTGCAGAATTCATAATACCTATTGGTATAAAACCATGGATTGTTGGAACCAAGGCTAAACAGAATTAAGATAATGTCAAACATGAAACATGTAAGAAATCTTGATACTCGTTTAATACAACATCTGGCATATTATATTTTTATACTTGAATGGCGTGATATAGATAATACGTATATGTTATATTTATGCTAGTTACGACGACGACGAGCGACGTGGAGAAAAAATGAACCACAAAAAATATAAACACGTCAGCAGTGTGAGTGAGCACGCATGCGCGCGAACAAGAGAGGCACAATAACGACGACATAGCTTTGCGAACGACGGAGATTGAGGGGGGAATGGGGGGCGCAGGGGGACTGTGTATGTGCGCGCCGGCCTGAGCCGGCTATACGAACGACTCCTCAGTTGGATTTAAGAACATCGGACGGGCGGGCGTGTGTAGGATGGATCGTTAACGACACCAGCAGTTTTTTTCATTCCGCCTTCTAATAGTGTTTGTTTATTACCTTCCGGCACATTTTCCGTAAATCCTTCTCGACCGTGGTGCTTTATAATTGAATTTTGGCGTTTATTTTCTAACTTAAATTTAACGCTGTTCCGATTTCACGTCGAGAAGGCGGCCGCCACAAGTTTGAAAGCGGCTTTTCAAGAGTAGTACACCTACTCGTTATAATTCTCAATATCGCTGTATCAACGCATCAAGCAATCAGGATGGTGAAGAAGGTTTCAGAAGAGAGTGTAGATAGTGGTGAGTTGGCTTCTTTATTACTTTGTGCGATGGATGCTCATTTAGCGCAAGTCACACTACGATATTTTCAAACATCTGTCTGACCGGCTTTTTGTGCCCACTGCGTAGTTGGATTTGCATAACTACAGTAGTATTAATATTGTATGGTAAATTCAGAAAAACTGGCAAATGAGCATCCATTTCAGATTCATTCTTCGTAGTAGTTAGTATTATAGTCCATTAGAGCTTCAAATATAAAATTGCTAATTAGAACTGGATAGACACCTAGATAGTGAATTCAGTTTCTAATGCATTTTCAGGTATAGTCAGCGAAGTTCATTCACATAAGATATTTAAATTAGAGTTTATCGAATGTTTTGTCAAAATGGTTCAAAACATTGAACACTTGATATACCTATGTACGCTCATGTATGTGGGCTCAAGTCAATAGTGGTCATTATATGGAACAATTGTGCTTCTGTATAGTCCCTACGTTGCATCATTTTGTTAAGATTTATCATCATTCATAAACACTTTATCATGGTCAATTGCAAACTTCATATCATCAATTGCGTCATGTGCCGGTGTATCGCACCTTTTGACACCTTTAATACATTTAGCCCTTTGATTCATTTGTTATTATTCTGTCTAATCAGCTGTTCATTTTCTTGATAATGTTGGCAGTTGTTACGATCGCTTGCAACTTGCAGGACATGAATGTCAAGAATGATCATAAATTATATTGCATTTTCTTTGAATGTTTTTTTGGGTATTTTAGTTAATAAACCCATTGATGTGTAGCAAAACACTGACCACACTCAACGCAGTGCCATTTAAACTTAGAATTCTATGACCACACGGTGACGTGGCCGTGATTGTTACTGCAGGTTAGCTTCTGTTTATTTCAATTTTACTGTGTTCTTCAAATAATACCTTTGCTTGAGCTAATCTCTATAACGGGATGATTGTGTTATGCAATGTTATTGTTTTGAGCTAAGAAAATAAACGTAAACCACCGCGTGATTTAGTTTAAAATGTCAAAGTTCACGTATACGGAGCGAGCGTTGACCGGTCAGACAGCACACTATTTCACAATCCGCAATTTTGCAACATCCACTGAATTCGAGTCGTTATTATGTTTATGATATTACTCAGGAATACATTCGGCAGTTCTATTACAGCTAACGTGAATGATATTGTTAAGTCGTCTGCTTTACGAGAACATTGTAGGATTACGTTCGAGTGTCTAATGGTCCTAGAATGTTCCACACTACTAAAACTAACACATTCATGGTAAGTACAAGAAATTAATAAAAAAAAAAATAACATAACATAAAATTCAATAACATTACAAATAAAAAAATCAATACAATCAAAAATTCAAAATGTGGTTATATCATCGTCTATCGAATATGAATTTCTGCAATAGGAATGTTTTTAGTCTTGCTTGACTTAAATGAGCTTTTGTAAATTATAGTTTTGTAACTCCAATGGCAACCTGTTAAAACTCCGCACTGCTTGATATTTTGGACGATGATGCACAATCTTAGGTTGGGGTATTATTTTGTTTTTATAATATTTCCTGGGGGTACTTTCCCTCAACAGTCTCTACTCATCTGTTTCATAGTTATGCAGGTATTTTTAAATAAAAATACGAAACCACACCACCACCACCAGCAATACTAAAACCTAGAGGCTGGGCAAAATAAGATTTTTTAAATTTATAAAGTGTGGCCGAGAGCTCTTTAATTGCGATATCCGGACCATGGTTCGTATGGGTCTCTTTTGGAGCACAAAAGCTCTCTGGCAGTTACATTTAAAACTATTCCCCCAAAACTGAACACTATATCTCAACCTTGATTCTATGAGACCATAATCCATTTTAAGGTGTTTTATTTCTATTACGTCCATAAGACCGTGAGATTAGTTGCGTATTTGTGACTAAGTTTAAGTGTTTAGTGATAAATATAGTTTTTTAGTGTTTAATTGGTAGTGTGTTAATTTATCCTATACCCAGCTCGTAACAACATAATCAAAGAATTTCCTGTTTCGATGATTTTTAAACATCTTTGACTGTTGCTAAGTTGTGTATTTCTTCTTTGATTTATCCTAGTTCTTTCATGGTTAATTTCTGCATGTCAATCTCATAACTCATAAAACGTTTGTTTTCCGTATTCAATGTAGTACGTATAACTAATACAATAATCGTTGATTGTTTGTCTATTTATTTTTCTTGTAACTGTCCAAAATGTCGCGTGACATGGTATTTTGGACTACTCAGTCATTTCGGTGCCCGATGTCATTCCAAAGAAAATATTAATTTGACAAGACTCCTTAGAATGTGTGTTTTTATTAAATAGCTTTATGTGTTTTGTTATTTCTGTTTCTATGTTGTTACTTCTGTCTTTTACTTTGATCGAACTAGCAAAATTAGAAGAAAAACATTCCATGTCTAGTATGGAATGCGTATCATTTAACAAAATTATATTTGTGTGTGTATGTATTGTACGCCGCATTTTTGATTCTCCTCGCCTCTTCATATCACGCTTTTATTGGTTGTTATTGATTCACTGTTTAAAAATCAAATTGGTAAGAATGCGTTTATAATTTCATGCAGTTTCATTACTTTCCACGGTTTCAATTCAACATGGCCGCTGGAGCGCGTCGCCCCACGGCGTTCATGGCCAAGGTCATCTACTAAAACAAAACTGCGCACTAGTGTTACGGAATTTATATAATAAGTATAAGTTCTTGGGTATTTCGTTGTTTTGTAACAGTTGTTGCTGATGGGTGTGTCTGTTTTAGTTTATCGTTCACATAAAAGTTTGTTTTTTAACTAACTTGAATTATTTCCTTCAAAACATTTTAATCTACCCTCAAAATATATGCTGACCTAAGGTCAGGTATCTTACCTTGTTACTAAATAGTAGCAACAGAACTTTGAATTATTACATTTTTAAAAGAAAACTTTTGAATTTTTTAGCAATCAAAGGCTGCAAATTTTCAATCGGTGTTTGATTGGAATCAGTCAATCGTGTCCGTCGGCTGAGTCAAACAGTAACCTTGACCGTGACGGACTTCATGCTTGTTCCGGTGTAATATCAAACTGCGCTCCCTTCACGTCGCGTGCGTTCCCCCTTACTTACTCCTTTTGCGAATCGATTTGTCCCATATTATAGGGATCCATATAGTAGGGAGCCATTGCATGGCTCCCTACTATACACATTTATGTCACATAAAAACTTCGCACATTCAACTTCCAACTCACCCTCCTCAATTTTCTCTTCTATATCGATTATTTTGTGTTTTCTTACTATTCACTCTGCACTTATATGGCGATTTCAGTCCATCCTTTTATATCACACGGTGCTTTCAAATCGTGATTCAACTATGCCATTTATACCAATAAGCATCCTTTCGAATATTGCCATTCTGGTTTTACATGAGCGGCTCGCCATCGTCGTCCTCGCTAAAAATGGTTGGGTACAGTCACGTTGTTGTCACCGAGTATTTCGTTCAATGAATACATGTGTGTTATCATTAGACAGGGGGCAAAATCAGTTGTGAGTGAAAGTGGTTTGTTACGTACTGCACTAGCTATACATTGAAACGCCCTAGTTGAAGTTTCACCTAGATATTATCTCGTTCAGTTCGGTTGCAGTGCCAGGCCGAGTTGGCAGATTATTCATCACCAGTTCTCTAACCGTCGACTTTGATCTTTGATTATAATGATTATGACGGATTGGTCGACAGATTTAGAAATTACACGAACGGCATTTGCAGTTGGTTTGCTTGGTAATTATAATATTTCGTTCATTGGTTTTTCACTAAGTTTCAACGGATTGTTCTGGCGACAGTTTCTAAAATATGCAAGTTTAGAAAGTACTGCAAAAGTTGAAACTTCTTTATGAAAGCAAGATCTGAATCTGGCTAGAGGCATACAATGAACCAAGATCGAATGGAATTTGAATCGTGAAATAAACATAAACCTAAAAACTCAGCAATGTCTATCAATCAATGTCTACGTCGTGTTCAAGGTAAATTGCATCTCTTGCAGTGCATTCGTTATTTGTTGCGATTAGAAAGCAACGATTTTGAATAGCTTAAGGGTATAAAACAAAAGTATAATAGGCCTACAATCGGCAACTAGAGAGCGTATTCGTGGCCAAGCGTTTATGCCAGCCTACCAGATTAGAAAGTAGAAACTTATTACTGAGGGCAGAAACGTCGTGGTGACAATATTTAGCTCCAGACTATATTTTTACAGTCCAACCAATGTGCGTCTTTGGGAATGATTTGTAATTACTTAGTCCAATAAATATGCTATCCGCCTACATACATATTCATCGATTTGCATGATTGCTAGGTTAATTTGCGGAACATTGTTTTGTATTTTAACGATTCAGTGATTATTAAGTTTCTTTCCTAAGACTTCAATATTTGAGCAAATAAAATTAATACTATTCTTGGACAAAGTTCGACAATCCAATCGTTATAATTTTGATGGTCTTTTGTTTGTTATTTGGGTCAACCTATTGTTTCACCTCGACCTCGAGTAAACGAGTGGCGAACTTTTAGGTGAGCCGATGTCGAAAATGGTTTGGAAGTTTAGGGGCAATGTTTGCCATGTTTAGACGTATTTGTGAGGCTGCTGTTGCTGAGACACTTTACGTAACCAGCCACGCTGCGAGGCAAGTGCTTCGCCACGTGGAGACACGCGGGCTGAGCGGTCACGCGACGAACATGCGATACCATAAGACAAGTGTACAATTACTTTGCGGTGATATGAAGTAGAATCTGTAACGAAAAACGTAAAATAGAAGGCTTCTACTTCTAGATTCAGCATCCGTTCCGGTTCTCTCACATAACTTATTCATTTTGGGCTCCGATGCCTCTCGCGGACACGGGTTTGGTTGGCTATTTTGGAAGCTTATTTTTGATAAAGTCCAAGGCAACACGTGGGCAGAGTTACTGTCTCGTTGTATTTGGGTTTGAGTACCAACCAGTCGATGAGTCAGTCACTCTCGGTTTTAGTATCAGGAAGGTTTCCTTGTTGTGGTGCGTCGTGGGCTCGCGGCGTACTGTTTGTATACAAAGTTTTGTTTACCAATATTCATGAACGGATGCAAAATACAGTAGTTGCTTTGTACGCTTATTCCTGAGGAAATGTAGAACAATTCAGTATTTAAACAGGAAGTTTCTATGTTGAAACGGGTGATTGTATGCGTGGGTGTGCCTCGGGCCCGATTGTTACAGTCGTACGTTTATTGCGCATTCGGCTTGTTGTCGTGCGGCACATGTTGAGGTCATCGCGTGCAATAATTAATTCTTAAGTTTCATTTTTATCATACATTATGTTATGACGAATAGACCGAATAAACACGCAAGCAAACGTATTATCCAAGCATTAAAATACTGAGCATGCATTCAAATTAATGCTGCAGCCGAACGAGGAAGATGAGAACGAGCAAATAAAATGTCTTCCTTTTCGGATCACGTAAGCATTGATTGATTCTTATTCCTCGTTCGTATAGTGATTCACGTCACTATATTCTCCGAAGTTTATCATGTCTGTTCTCGTAGAGCGGTCTTTGCACAAAAAATATTGCTCTAATTTAGACAAGGCATTCGGCATTAACATCCTAAAAGCGGATCCTCCTAAAATAAGCCAAGTAGGCTGTGTTTTAATCTTCAGCGACTAGTCTAGAGTCAAGTTGGCAATTAGTGCCTACTGCGGTATTCGTTTTGATTGTAAATAGTTGACCACTTGACAACAAAGTTTGGAACGACTATTGGGTCGTTTCGTCTATTAGATGCAACTTCGATAGTTTTTACGCCAAGAGGCCGAGCGATCGCGTAACGTGGGCGCGTACGCGCAGCGCTGGGTGCGGCCATGTAGGTCGTTGAACCGGCTTTGTTTGCCAGCTCAGCTTGCACAGTCACGTCTCGCGTCACAATTATATTATCGATGACAGCCGTCACATTTGCCCTGATGGGACACACTTTTGTTCCGGGTTGTTTGGAAATCTTTGGAATATCCGCCAAACTTTTCCATTCTGTATTCACGTTTGGTCGTTTAGAAATGTTAAATAAGCGATGATTTAACGAATGATGATGTAAAACCAAATATAGACTTGCTGTATTTGGTTCATCGCTGGCACCAAAAGTTAAGTGAGAGTCGTCCCTGTAGCGAAGACAGCGACGACTCAAGTTATTGTAGTAACGCGGCCTACCTACGTAATGTTCCGCGTTGTTCATACATTAAACAAGGGATGTCGCCATAACTCGCTAATGTAGTCATCGTCCAAACAGTTTCATAGCGTTCACTTGTAGCTTCGAGTTTTGTGGGAGGTAGTTAAACGACAACAGACTCCCTCCACAAAAAAAAAAAGTTTATATCATTAAATTGGCACAACAACTGACAAGTCAACCTAGGATTTTTAGCAACGAGCGCGTAAAAAATGTATTTTAATGTTCCTACCTACTATAATGAAAAACCATTTACACCGCTAGATTAAAAAAGTGTCAATGAAAGAAAAACATAAAAAAAACTGTTACTTAACCTAAAGACATCACTGAGAAAGAACCAGCATTGAATTCCGCATTCCGCTATTTCGATATTTTGCTGGTGCCAGTTGCAAACACACGTAAGCAAGGCTCTGTGTTACTTACATGTATACACATCGTTTAGATACTCGTAGGACTTAACTACGTATAATCTATTAGATTGTAAGACCCCAAAACTATGGGCTGTTGTTGAGAATTGTTGATTTTCAATTGTTTTTCTTTTGTCTCCAGGTGTGGGCCGCTGCAGCAGCCAGTCGGGCAGTGAGCGCGAATCGGACGAGAGTCCCCGAGGCAATGAGCCGTCAGCTCCGGTCGCCATTCCCGACAGTGAGGACCTGCAGAGGCGTAAGGAGGAGGCGCGCAGGAAGCGCCGCAGGAAGAAGCGCTCCGGGAGCTCTGTCGTCACGTCATGTTTCCAAGGTAAGAGACAAATATTGGCGAGAGCCTTATCTTGGTAGTATGCATATTAGTTCAGTTTTTGCTGCCTTAATTTTTTCAGATAACAACGAGAGTCACTAGGTTAAAATCTTAAAATTTTAATAAATTTTTCGGTTTCCTCTTCAGTTTTTCAGTCCCGACAATGATGCTGTTGGTAATATTATTTTAAATGATAATCGTATTTTTGTCAACAGACCTCTACAAACTAACAGGGGAGGTTTTAGGCGAGGGCGCGTACGCTTCGGTACAGACGTGCGTGAACATCTACACAGGCCAGGAATACGCAGTGAAAATCATCGACAAAGTGCCGGGGCACGCCCGCGCCAGGGTGTTCCGCGAAGTGGAGACATTCCACTACTGCCAGGGACACCCGAACATAATCCAGCTCATTGAATTTTTTGAGGACACCGACAAGTTCTATCTTGTCTTCGAGAAGGTGCGAATTTTTAATCTTCAATTTTAAGCTTCTCATAATAACTTTAGCATCATAAATCAATAATAATCATCATAGCTGCATCCGGTAAGACTGGAAGTCGACCCCAATAACGTTGGGAAAAGGCTAGACAGATGTTGATGATGGTAACTTTAGCAATCATGACTCTTTACCATTAAATTTTTGCCTCTATTAAATAGTTCAAAAACACTGACAGATCTTCCAACCAATCCCAACGTATCTTCTTGTAGCCTTTGGCGTATCTTGGTTGTAATCTCACTGTGACCTTACCCCAATAAAAACATGCTACTACATTCATCTAGTTGTCCTTTTCCCATTTACTTGTGGTCTTTGATGTCCAATTTTCTGAAAGAATTTGTTTGATGTCGAATTCCTTTTTCGGACTTATTTTGTTATATTTTTGTGTTGCTCAATTATGTTCATTCTCAAACACTTCGACCTCTGTAAAAATGTTAACAATTTTTAAATAATATTTACTGAAACTTCATTTATGTTTGAAATGAATGAAAAACGTTATTCACGTCAATCATTATTATTAAAACAATAAAATTGTAGAAAGTCGATAGGTGTGTATCTTCGATTATATTGTGGTAGTAAATAAATAGAGTTGACACATGTCGAAGGAATTCACATATTTCATCGAGTTCATTACTCACACTATCGCAGTAGACTACGTGTAGGAGTCTGTCTCGTTTTGTAATTACATCATTATTACGATCGTAGCTTCTAGAATATTGTTAATCTTTATTTTTATTATTGAAATTTGCACGCAAAATACCATTTTTTTTGCCCTTTTGTACGTACTTCTTCGAGGGATAAAAATTCACTCACATATAACCTCTTTGTATATTGTCATTTTGCTATCATGGCGCGCGTCGTAATCTACGAAATCTTTTTGATTGATTATTTCATTTGTTTTGAAAATTTTGTTAATACCTATGTATCTACAACGTAACTAAGCTTAGTCCTTCACATGTAACACAATTTAATCGTAACTTCCTAAATAATTAAACATTAATGAATCAAGATTACCTCTATGCTTTTTCCTGACGATCATGATATTTTGCCTGTACAATATTGTAGGCGTGAATAATTGTAACGCATTTCACAATGAGTCAGGCAACATGTGGTTCACCATAGCAAATTTTAACAATAAAATTTGAACAAGCGGTTTTGTCATATATGGAAAAATATTTGCTGTGAAATGGACGGAATGTTCGAATATCTACTTAGGTACATTGAAAATACTTCACGTTTCAGTTAATTGAAGTGTTATTGCGAAATGTATGTTTATTATTGGACAAAGTAATTAAAGGACAAACTAGTCGTAGATAATAAATAAACGATGCACTATTTATATTATTTCCGCGGTAAAAAAACATTTTATGGAAGACTTCTATTCTTGTCTGTGTAGATTTCCCTCGAGCATTCTAGGATTTTTTTTTCTATTTGCATTCTATTGTGTTAAAATTCAGAAGCTGAATAAACAACAAAGGGCTTTCACAGTCTTTTAAAGTTCATTATTGACATTCAAGCTTAGAAAATTACACCACTTAACGTCAGTTTCTCGACTTGAGAAAATGCATCCACAAGTTTATTTAGATCAGGAGAACTGTTTGAAAAAGTTTTAATATCGAACGTGGTTATTTCTGACAAGGATTCTTTTTAAGCTGTAATTGCATTTATATCGTTACTAATAATAAATTAGTCGACCACCAAGTAGATAGCAACAGTTTCATTTCCTAATTTGTGGCCTGCCCGCAAATAACATAGCCTGTTGCGAGCGATATCAGATATGGCTCTGTTTACAGTCGTTATCTTGTTGTGTCTGTTCCTGTAGTGTATACCTACTATATTATTTAATGATAAACTCCTGAACCACACTTATTTTGAGCAATTTATGTCTAAAATTATCTAACGAGCATGTTAAAAGGATCTAAGGTTATCATTATCATCCTTTGGTTGATTTAGAACCTCATGTTTTTCAGCTACCTATCCTTTCCGGTCCTACATTTTTTTCTTGCGGTTTGAACTTTATTACTATCAAGAAACCTGCAATTTCTTATCGAATATCAACTTCAATGTTGTCGTGTTTTATTTCAAGTGCCATTGTGTTTGCGTTTCTACAATAATCTATCATCGATTGTTCCAGATCAACGGCGGTCAGCTCCTGTCTCGCATACAGGAGCACCATTACTTCTCCGAGCCGCAAGCGGCAGAGATCGTGCGTGAGATAGCGAACGCTTTACATTTCCTCCACGGGAAAGGTGTCGCACACCGCGATCTCAAGCCAGAGAACATATTATGCGTTCACCGTGACAGGCTCTGCCCAGTGAAAATATGCGACTTCGATCTTGGGAGCGGAATAAGTTTCACTTCGAGCCTCGCAAGCCCGCTGGCAACCCCGCAGCTTATGACGCCAGTGAGTTTCTTTTTTATACATTTAATAATGGTCCTGATATCGTACCTTGGCGGAATCCTTTGTTAAATTCTATTTTTCGAAGTGTCGATAACTTTATCAAAAGGAGTTATTGCTAACATGTAGTCTTTGTCAGATAACCTTGACAGAATATTCGCGTAGTTACGATACATACTTATTCTTTACATAACAAAGACCTTAGCGTATTTTTTTAAGGGTTTGAGATTACATAATTTACGACCTTTAGATTATACGTAATCAGGTGGGCCGTGGGCGTACGATCTGTAAGCCCTAACCTTGAGCCTAAGCGGTTTTAACAGTTCTTATATAATTGTAGTTAGTTAGTGGTTCATCAGTCATTACTTAACAGTCGTGCATTATAGTTATGTATCACATTATTAGCAGTCTCTTGTCACGTTTCTATCATGTATCGAACATTATTCCTCTCTTTCGGCAATATCAATAGATGACTTACCCAAATTGCTACCAGTATTATACTTCTCCGATACACTGCATTATTTCCAATAATTACTCTATGTTCTATCACCCTTAACCATTGCGCTATCTCTGACGCATTAATTTTCTTTGTTTTCAACTTAATCTTGCAAACATTCAACGATAAAAGTTATATTTTTTGGCAACTGGTGCAAAATGATAAGGCACAAAAAACATTGGTCTTTCAATAAATTTACTGATAATTTTGTCGTATATGTTGACTTTATAAGCTGTTTTTAAAGCTAGTTCATTGCTATTTCACTGTAAAGCGATATTGTCATTATCATCAATTTAGTTTGGATTAATGCTGACAATAACGACTCCAGCCTAGATATGGTGATGAAAGATGACAATAAAAGCAAAGAAGATAATACAAATCCATTAAAAGATTAAAAAGTAACAAACAATCTGTTGTTGTTTAACAAATAATTAATCATTTAAAAGATAAATCGTACCTGCGTCTGGTGTAAAAATTTATCGATCAACTCTGAATCATCCCTGTAGGCATAACAAAGGGTATTGTTACGAATCAAGTGTCAATGGCACTGGGTATCGAATGAAGTTAAATAACATCGTCTATATTAAGTCATATCATAACAACCGGTGACCCCAACATCTGCACGTCATGTTTTGGACATTGACGCGTTATCAAAAGCCATGTGGTGCCGAATTTAGTTTTGCGTAGTTGTAAACAATTGAACATCAACTGTATTATAATAATGGAATACGTGGGACACTCAGAAAGTTTTGCGAAACTAAAAAAAATTGTTCTATACGTACATATATTTTTATTAAATCTTTTCAAAGTACTTTCCACCAGCCTCTATACAAAGATTCATGCGCCTAAACCAGTTTTCAAAACACTTTTTCCAGTCCGCCGCAGACACCTCGTTTACAGCCTGCTCGAACCCAGCCAGCGCATCTTCCGGCGACGAAAATTGTATCCCTTTGAGCTGATTTTTTATTTTTGGGAATAAAAAGAAGTCACACGGTGCTAGATCAGGGCTGTAAGGAGGGTGACCCAGGAGTTTGACTGGCGTGCTGTCCAGGAAGTCCCTCGTTTTGAGTGCGGTGTGCGCAGGTGCATTGTCGTGGTGGAGCAGTAGCCCGCGGAGCCCTGTGTTTGGTCGCTTGTTGCTTATAACAGAGAAAACTTCTGGCAAACATTTGGAAGTATACCATTCGGCATTAATGCTTCTTTGATCCCGTAAGGGAATTGATACCAAGTGGCCAGTCAAATTAAAAAAGCTAGCGATCAAAATCTTACCCCCGCTTCTAGATCGCTTCACTTTGGTAGGCGTTGGCTCATTTTGAAACACCCAAACAGTCGACTGGCGCTTGGTTTCTGGGTCGTATTGATAAATCCAGGACTCATCACCTGTAACGATGTCGTAAACACGCCGAGACGAGCCTGCTTCAAATTTGTTAAGCATATCACGGCACCATTCCACCCGGGCCTGCTTCTGAGCATCGGTGAGGTTGTGCGGCACCCAGCGTGATACTATCCTCCTCACGCGAAGATGGCTGTGTAGAATCTCGTGAACGCTTCCCGATCCAATCTTCAATATGTGTTGAATCTCCTGATATGTAATTCGCCTATTGTCTTGGATTAAATTTTTCACTGCTAGCACGTTTTCTTCGGTAACAGCCGTCAAAGGGCGACCGCTTCTTTCGTCATCCCCCAAAGTTGGTCGACCGCGCTTGAATTCGTTATACCAACGATACACGGTTGCCTTGGAAGGGCCTTCATCCATGAATGCCATTTGAAGTCTATCGTACGATTCATCCGGTTTCAGGCGACACTTGAAATCGTATAAAATCATAGCTCTAAAATGTTCCCGGCGCAGATCCATATTTCAGTGAGACACAATACTTTGAATTAACTCGCAAAAAATGTGGAGGGAAATTTTGAAATTGGAACTTACTTATTTTTACTTATAAATAATCATATTTTCGAAAAACATAATAACTGGCCAGTCTCCCATATATAAAAACTTTTTTTCGCAATACTTTCTGAGGGGCCTGGTACATGATGGTACGGCTAATGAGAAGAGAGGGAAAGAAAGACTAGCAATTATGAATGTTAAGAAAGTACTTCAATTTCCGACCATTTCTTCTAATGCAGGATCTACCAATAGCAAAACGTCAAGTAAAACCATAACAAAAGCAATAAAGCTCAATACATTATTTCCTTGCTTTCATGTTAATTTTATACCGATTCGAAATCTCGAGATGTGGAAAATTCTCAATAACAAATTGTTGGCTAGTCCTTCAAATACATTATCCGTCGAAGTTATAAAGATATAATCTAAATCCTGAGTAATCTCTTAGAAGTAATCGAACCTAGCCTTCGGACAAAACAGTGTTTCATTATTATTATGAGTTAGTATTTTATGTAATTCTCTGAACTGTTTGTCGTATATCTCTTTGAATATCGTAACTTGACCATTGACCATAAATAGCAATGGTATTTCTAGCTGTTCCGAATTCACTTTGCTTTTTACTTCTTATCTTTTTGAATTAATGATCCAATACTTAGGCACACTGTGACTTAGGTTTTGAGGGAGGATAGTTCACGATGAAGAATACGAATCCATCTCTTCAATGCTTATAGGCAAAACAATTCCTCAATCTCGGATTACTTATCGCTGTTTAGAACCTCAAAATAAACGTCCTCTCCTTTGTCCTAGGTGGGCAGCGCGGAATTCATGGCACCAGAAGTGGTGTCCCTATTTGCGGGCTCAGCAGCGAATCACTACGACAAGCGATGCGACCTGTGGTCCCTCGGAGTGATCGCGTACATCTTGTTGTGCGGCTACCCGCCTTTCCGGGCTGACTGCGGCTCTGACTGCGGGTGGGAGCGCGGCGAGAACTGCCGCGCTTGCCAGGAGCTGCTCTTTAATACTATACAGGTATGATCTACTTCTTATTTACCGTCTTCTTATAGTTTTGTTATGATGAATTTCGTTAGGAACACCCGCTGTCTTCAACACCACTTTCCAGCTTGGATAGACTAGTTTTCCTCATAAAGCATGAAGTCATGAAGTAAGCTTCATCCCAGATGAATATGGTGGGTTGTACTGGTATCCTATAATATTGATTGATAACAGATTGATCCTTTTTAACTTTCAATATAGAGAAGAGTAGGGAGGCCTTCTGCAATGGAACATTAGGCCTTTAAAAACAAACATGTATTTTTCTGCAAAAAAGTTTTCTTGACATATAATTATTCTTCTAACATTTGAAACAACTTTAACTAACAAAACCTTTCGTTGCCTACAGGAGGGACGCTACACGTTCCCCGAAGAGGAGTGGGCGGACATATCCAGCGACGCGAAGGATCTGATCCGTCAGTTGTTAGTGCGCGAGGCGTCGCACCGCCTGAGCGCGGAGCGAGTGCTGACGCACCCGTGGCTGCGTCGCGCCGACCCGCTGGCGCATCACCCGCAGTTGCAGACCTCTATCAATATCAAACGCAACATGTCAGCGCGCAACCTGTCCAACTTCGCGGAGTCGGCGATGGCCGTGAACCGGGTGATCCAGCAGCACTTCTCCATGAACTACTCGTACATGGACGCCCCGGCGCGCACGCTGCGCTCCAGCAAGTCGCACCAGCCGGCCGGGCGCGTGGCCATCATCGAGGCGCCGGCGCTGGAGCTGGAGTACTGCGCGCCGCTGGGCCTCAGCCCGCCCGCGGACTCCGAGCTGCTGCGCCGGCGCCACCTCGCCGCCGACGTGGCCGTGCACTAGTGTGACGTCACTCGGCTCCGTGCACCAGCGACGTGACGTCACGCGTCAGCCCCGCCCCTCCAGTGATAGCTGTAACTGATAGCCCCGCCCCCGCGCGCGGCGGATTTATTTGAGCCTTTTAAAGATATATTTTTATGAGTAAACAAACGACTGAGTAGATTTATCGATATGTAGAGTATTCGTGAGTTTATGTTGAGGCGCAGCGAGCGCCGGAGGACCGGCGACGGTCGATAAAAATCGTATTATACCGAGATAGTTCCGCCGATCTACGTACTTTACGTCTTGTGTCGATTACGGGGATGAAAAAATGTTTATGTTTTGGATTTATAAAATCCGCGTTTCGAAATTGAGCTTATGTATTCGTGTAATCGCCTTTAGTTTGTGGCCTATCCTTTGCAATAAATTAATAATGTAATTTTTCGATGGCGTTTTGGATACTAGTCTGTTTATGTGATTGTTTTTTGCATTTTTACCAACGATGGAAAACCACATCTCATTAATTAAGATTGAATCAACCTAATATTTATATAAGAGAGTTAAGGGCAATATGTGACATTATTCCGAGAGGTGCAAGTGTATTATAGTAGCTCGTTATTACTTTTGATCGTTACATAAATACCTACCTACTTTATGATAATTAAGAGTAAAATTTGCTTCGTCATGTCCGTTGAAAATGGAGGGGCACTTGTGAACTGAACTGAATGAAATGTCATGTATGACTCGAGCTGTGTTGGTACATAATTGTTAAGTGTTGCATGGGGTTCCATGGAGCTGCCATACCTTTGTGATCAGTTTGAATACTTTTATATTGCTGAACGAATGAAGTGTTGAAATAATGTTAAGAGTAGACCTGCTAGACTGTAACCCTGCGTACAACGTTGATTGGAGGAAGATTCACTAAGCACACCTGTTTCCCGTTATCCTTTACAATAATACACAAATTTTATTATATATTTCAAATTTTAATTCTATTACTATTATTGTGAACCGGTGGCTTTATCCAATCAATTCTACACTTTAACTTACGCAAAATACTTTGTTAAAATTTTGTTTTCGACTAAATCATTGATATGAACTTATCATTGAAATACAGATGTTTGAATTTTTATATGGTCTATTTATTTATTGTTGCTTTGTTTTAAAAGCTTTATTCAAAGATTTAAAGCCTTTTAAGCAGTAAGTACATGAAGAATATGTCTGAAACAATAATAAAGTACTTAAATGATTTTATCTATTTCTTTTACCTGATAGCTGATATACCTACATTTTTGCTTTGGAGCTAAAACGCCTTAAATCGCCAAAGACACACCACGGATCCGACGTTGTGAATTCTGTTTACTTCAGAATTGTCGTCCTTTTACTTTAGAAATTGGATGGGGGACACAATTTTTACAGCTTTAGATGCAAATTACTCATTAACCATTGAGTTTAGAAACAAAGTAATTAGGAACCTCTTTATGACATTTTAACAGCTGTCGATAGATACACCGTCGATAGATATTACATTACATAGATTTTTTTTTCGACTTATTTAATTTAATCACTTTTGTGTAGCGGCGGTTCATAGAAGCCACCTTCTCTCCAAATTTCATCTGTTTGGTGCTGACAGTCTTGGAGTTTTTTTTCCACCTTCGAAACAGAGAGGCTGGGCGCAGACTTAACATCGTCTGGGGTGGAGTGCCTATCGAGCAAAGCAACTTTCCAAAGTATCTTGGGGTTACTCTGGACAGATCATTGGCATTCAGCAAAAACTGCAATACCATCAAGCAGAAGGTGCACACTCACAACAGTCTCTTACGGCGACTAATTTGTCTTGCGGACTACTGCGCTGGCGCTATCTTTCTCAGCTGGCGAATTGGCGTGCCCCGTATGGAGCCGTTCAGCTCATGCAAAGTTAGTGGATACAGCTCTGAATGAAACGTGCCGGATCATCACTGGTTGCCTTAAACCGACACCGGTACAGATGCTGTACCCACTGGCAGGGATAGCGACACCAGAAATACGCCGAACAGTGGCAAGCTGTAATGAAAGAGCCAAAATGGCTTCAGACACACGACACCCTATGCATTTAAATACCCTCGTGTCGCAAAGGTTGAAAAGCCGAAACAGTTTTTTGAAGTGTGTCACCCCACTCACTGGCGAGCGGTCTACGGAGAGACTAAAGCTGTGGCGAGGTAGTGCTTCCTTACCTAACCCATTCGTCCCACCTGCTGAAAGTCTTCCACCTGGACATGAGTTGCCATGGCTGACTTGGAAGTCTTTAAATAGACTTCGGACCCAGGTTGGTTGCAGCAAGGAAAACCTGCTTAGGTGGAGATTCATTAATGACTCTGCCCAGTGGTGCCGTTCCACAAACGATCCGACACTTAATATCGTGTCCTGCGTGTCCTGCTGTTTGCTCGTTACAGGAACTGATGGACGCTACTGAGAGCGCCAAACTAGTGGCTCAGTTTTGGGCCGACACAATTTAGATTACCATCGACACGCTAAGAAGAAGTCTTAGAGTGAAATGGCTATGACATGAGGACGGACAGGGCGAACCTATAAGGGTTCCGTTTTAGCCTGTAGCTACGGAACCCTAAAGGTCGTATATTTAGAAACGGCAGCCAGATACAAGATCATAGGTACATGACGAAAGAAGATATTATGTATGATTTGAGCAGAATTAATTGAAGTAAGTATATAGGTAACATAACTCAATAGGTAATAGACCGGTTATAATATATGGATTTGTGACTTATTACCTAGAGCTTATTCCCAACAAAACTGTTCGAAACAAAAGAAAAACGTTAATTAACTCATGTCATGAACTGCGGTTAGCATGTGCGTTATGCAAGATGCAAGTAAATGGTGTAGCCGGTTAGAATAGTATTTACATGTTATGTAAGTACTACCTAGATACTTCATAAGTGCTATGCACTAATACAGTTAAAGGTTTCGTCATTTCAGCTATCGTAAATTCTTATAGGTCCTGTCCTGTGTCCGCAAAGCAACTCCACGTCCAAAGCGATATTTCATATACCTAAAGTTCGGCTATCGTAATATGTAATTAATTCGTTTGTTGTTAAGTATGTGTTTTGGTAATGACCGCCACAACTTAGCTTAGTAGCCTCTGCAACTGGGCTAGATACCGCTACTGTACATAGATGTAGTCCAATGTCGCTCGCTCTGAATGGACCACTGATAAATTAAATCTTTATTATAATTTAATTATTAATCGGTCCTGAGTTGTGATATTTGATTCAAATATTAAGAGTGCCAAAAACACTCGAACGCACAATCATGTCATGAACATAGTCCAAGAAGAAAAAAAAACCGTATTGTAGGACCTAACTCATAAACTAATCAAGCAAAGTTAATTATATGTACAGGACAACCGCGATATGGAACTTCCTCTGCCAAATAAAAATAAATATCAGCCTCCAAATAAACCTCCTCCTTTTTTGAAGTTGGTTAAGAACTATGTTCTGTGCAATTCCACTTATCTATATAAAAGTATTTTTTTCCTTAGTTATATTAATCGATTTACAAATAAATCGACTAAAGTTTCTGTGGATTCGAGCGTCACTAGTTGACGTGATATGTCAAAAAATCAATCCAGAGGGCGCTCTAAATTGCTCGGCCACGTAAGTCAGGGTCGTATTTTTATTCCTTGGATATTTTAATTACATTATTTTACATGCTGTGATATTATGTGAGAATGGTATAAAAATACAGAAGTGTTTGTGACATTATTTTTGTCTCTACCACGTCCTGACAGCGGTAAGTGATGGCATTAAATTCTGTCCTTCCATCGCCCATCCGTCATTGTACCAGTGAATTAGTATGTTTTAATTAAATCCTTGTCCATATCAGCATTTTTATCACAATATAAACATTACACCGTTTCCGGGAAACATATCTTAAAGTCTTTGTTATTACTGTTTTGTAGATAGTCACTAGAACGCAGTTATATCTTTCCAGATTGACAAGCCATGTCCAATTTACCACCAAATCCGTATAACAACTTCCCGGGACCGCCTCAAGTGAACGCTAATGCGGCGCCGCCAACGTTTAACCATAAGCAGCAGTTTGGTCAAGTGCCTATGAGCCAATTGCCGCCAGGATATGGAGGACTGAAACAGGACCCGAACTCGAATAGTCCCCATCACGCGCCGTCGTCATCAGCGCCTCCAAACCATGTGTTACAAAATGTCAACAACTATAGTCAGAGTGCTAGCAGTTCACCTGCTTTCAATCAACCTGGGATGATGCCACCTATGCAGCACAGTCTGCATTCTTCACCCATGAGGCCACCAATGTCAGTAGGTCCCAACTCTTTACCAAATCCCTTGCCTCCTCAGAATGCCCCACTTTCATCAGGAAGTCCTAGAACTGTCCCTAATGCCAATTCTTCACCAACTCCTTATCCTCCTAGCTATCACCCTCCACAGCGTCAGATCAATGACAATGCTCCACCTCTCATTTCTTCTAGTCAAGCTAGCCAGCCTCTTGTGAATGGCCCACTCTCCTCACAGCCTCCAGTAGGACCTCCTCTGAGCCAGTACCCTGCTTCTTCAAGTGCTTATAGCTCTCTTCCTGGAGGCAAGCCACCAACTTCAGCGTATGGTCCAGGAGTAATGAATACACCCTATGCCCCTCCACCTGGGCCAATTCCTAACCCTCCCGGCCCTACAATGACAAGTCAACCTAACATCCCATTCTCTAGTGCTCCTATCTCTGGCCCTCCAAGAAATAGTCCTTTAATACCACCACCAGCCAGTGGTCCTCCTGTTGGAATACAAGGCTTCAGTGGTTCCGTAACTGGACAGCCCCTAGGACCCCCTAGGCAAGCAGGTATCAATGGTCCCAATGTGAGTGGACCATCATCATTGCCTCCTGGTCCTCCAAAGCCTATGGGTCCTCCAGGACCTATGGGCCATCCACCTGCACCTATGGGCCAACCACCAGCACCTATGGGCCTTGCAAGTGGCCCAGGACCAGCTCAAGCTCAGTCATATCCAGGACAATATAAAAATGGTCCAGCAGGGCAGCCAGTGGGTCCACCAGGCCCGTCTATTGGACATATGGGGCCTCCCAGCACCTTCAGTGGACCACAAAATCCCCCAGGTGGCTTGCAAGGTCCACCTATGGGCCAACAGAATTTACCACCAATGGGACATCAAATGGGGCCACCACCAGGGCCTATTGTGCAGGCAGGTGGGGCTCCTAAGAGTAACATGCAGAACAGATATCCTCAAATGGCCCCAGCACCACCTGGCAATTATCAAAACAACCAGGCACCAATGCCCAATGTGAGTCAACAACAAGCGAATATTATGAAACAGTACCCACAGCAGAATCTAAATAACCAGATGGGGCAACTGAGTGTGACTAAGCAAGGGTTTGACCAACTGTGGGGTCACCATATGATAGATCTGCTGCAGTGTAAGCATATACTGCCGGAATACCCTGAAGACCCTCCGGAGATTAAACTTCCTCATCAGTTTGCTGATTCATCTAACTGCAGCCCTGAGTAAGTGTTGCTATAATTTTATTACTACATTGGAAGTGAAAGTTTAGTCACTGAGTGATTTTACCTGACTGAGTGGGGTAATGTGTTTTATGGAAAGTATTTTGTTTGGCCTTGTTCACTTTTTTATCAACATATTTTGTTGATTAGGTAAGTTTACAACAAGATGCAGACATTTTTTAAATGTCCCATAATCTTTATTGACCATTTCTTGGTTATGCAACTGTCAAGTGGTTATGAGAAACACAATCATATTAATTATAATAAAACATGGTAGGCATCTCAGCTATTATTAGGATATTCTTTCACACTGGTTTTTGTATAAATAGTTTTCCTCAAATATAATTGTGGTAGGGAGGTTTGTTTTAATATTATTTACCTTAAGTGTATTCATCATACCTAATTGTTTGCTTTGAGAAGTATCTATTTTAATAAATAACCTGTAATTGCTTTTACCTGCTTACTTTATTCAAATAAGGAAGTTAAAAATCTTCTCAACATTTCAAATGACTTCCTGTATGTCTTATATTACTTTTTATGGACTTTAGATTACTGTTTAGAATTTATTATTGCTATGCTGTGATTTTTATAACATGTAGAAATAATTAATTGGAATGCATACCTATTAGCAACCATTCATGGTAATTATGTCATTGTTAATTAAACAAACCTTATTTCAACTCTTATTCTTTCTAAACAGAAATATTGGCAATAAGGGATAAATAAAAAAAAAAGATTGTGTAACATAATTCAAGTTACTTCAATACAGCTTGCATTGTTTTCATCACAAAGTCCATATTTTATTTATTTATTATCTTCACTCTATTGTCTGGTACTGGTATTGTGTTTTGTTAAATCGTTTCTTAAAAAAACGTTCCCTACACTAAGAATTTCTCCTGTATTGTGGGAGCGTTTACAAACATTTAAACTCGCATACACAAACAGCCAGACCCGGAACAACTATCTGTAGGCCATACTAATATTTGTGCTGTGCGGGGATCAAACCCGTGACACAAAGTGCAGCAGTCGATCATTCAGCCACTGCACCAACCGTGTCATGTGTATCATTCTCCTTATTGATTTTCCTCTCTATATAATTTATTGGCCTATTACACCGCATTCAAGCTTTAACTGACATACATAGGAGGATGTTATCAGGTGAAAATATAAAGTGATGTCTACCATTGAGTGTTGCATAATATCAAATCTGTGATATGGTTAACCGCACGTATTTGTTAGAAGGTCGTCTATTACGCGTTTGCGATAGTGTGTAAACTAAAGAATGACAGAGATAGCTATTGTTAATTCTTCTTTATTCTGAAACACCACAATTATGATGTTCTAGTAAACAGTTGATGCACAAATAAATTGGTATCAATTTGGGGTAATTACGAATGACCCAGTTAGATGATGACCCATTTGGACAAAATACTTATTTAATGATGGAACATTATTTAGAAATATCTACATCCTTTGAACTCTAAATAGATTCATTTCCTAAAACTTGATTCTGTTTGTGTCTATTTTAAATTATGGCAAGTGTGATTAAAATTTGATTATTTAATGTCTACCCAACTTTCTTCGTATTTCATAACAACATTGCGGTGCTATTTGCAGACAAAACAACACCAAAATAACAACTATTCACAAGTTCAAGATTAACAGAAGAAATATTTCAAAAGATAACATTAAATATTTTTACTCTGATTACAGTGTGTACATCTCACAGACATGAGAGTTAATATAAATATTTTTAAGTTCACTCACTTACAGTCAAGCTCAATAATAACACCTGTTCGGGGTCGATCTTTGGGATAAGCCGTGCCTGCCTTGGTTGGTCCGTGGATTCATTACTCCGTGGAGTTTGCTCCGTGCCTCGGAAAGCACGTTAAGCCGTTGGTCCCGGGCCCGACAGACATTAGTAAACAGTCGTTACATGTAGTCAGTAGCCCGAAAGTCTGTCAACCAGTCTTACCAAAGGGTATACCGTATTTCCCAGTACTAACTGGGTCGTGGGGGTCACATACCCTGTCGCTCCATTTAAAATACTGGTATTCAGCTGCATCCGGTTAGACTGGAAGCCGATACCAACATCGTTGGGAAAAGGCTAGGCAGAGTATGACTCACTTACAGTCAATCTCATACACTTTGGATTGGGGCTGACTGTGCAGCCAAGAAATGTAAATGTTAGGCCCTTTAACTTTCTTTTCCACGCACCTCATTCATATTTTAAATTCACACTCATCCATGGTTGCAGTTAAAAAGACAATTTGAAAAGGTGACATCTAGAATGTAATTGAGAAAATAAAATAAAACCGTTTAAAAATACATGTTTGTGTTTGAAAAATGTTTTAATGTGTTTGAAAAAAATTGCAGGGTCTTCCGATGTACTGTCAACCGTATTCCAGAGACGAACAGCCTTCTGCAAAAGTCGAGGCTGCCTCTCGGTATATTAATTCATCCATTCAAAGATCTCAATGTGAGTGTAAGTTTTAAACATTTGAACTCTTCAATAGTCGCATAGCATGTCATCTATGGTTTGTTCATAAATTATTTTCACTTGTTTTTATTTTATTTTCATTAGTTATATTATAAATTTATAAGGCTTCTACTATACTGTAAGTAGTGCAATGAGAACTTATACTGTTTTAAATTCTATATTTGTTTAATTATTGAATTTAACTATTTAGATAATACTCAATACTTACTCAATAATTTATTTCTTTCCCTAAGTATTACAAAGATGGTGTTGTAAAATAAGAGATCAGTATGGAGTATTATCTATATTTCACTTAAAATTGTCTAAACCATGCTATAGTTTTTGTTTTAAAATATTTTATATTTGCGGTTTTGATCAAACTAAGTACGTATATTTGGCTCTTCAAACCTGTACCAGTATTATTAGTAAGAAACCCTTGGTTTAGAGGTCGATCTATCCTTGACCAATTTAAAGGCAGTAACATTGAGCGTATTATCGATCGCGTACGGAATTCTAAATGACGTAATTTTGGCGGTAAAACACCCAGTACAAATGTACTAGTAGTGGGGAAAATGTCGCTCTTCCTTTTGCAAAATCTGTCAATGAATTATTGTATAGGAAAATGATGAGTTTTGTTTTGGTATGAATGGAACTAAGATACGTCCAATCACTGTCAAGATTTCAAAGGATTCTTTGTCTTTCTCTGAAAGTTATCTTATTTATTTTAATTTCCCTGAACGGTCCTACTCATAGACCTACCCCCTATTCCTGACACTTCTCTTAAATTGATGGTAAATCAATATTTACCGTCAATTTTAAGAGAAGTAAGCCCAAGCTTAAGCGGAAAATTCAATAATAAAAAAATCAATTACAGTTTGGCAATGAAAAACACAAACTTAATGGGCACATTACTGACATCAAATCTAAAACTGTAATAGCCATCACGCAACTTCGTATGGTGAAGTTAGTATCAAATCTCTTAGCTCCACGTTTCCTAATATTAAATAGACCGTACACAATGACTCACAAAAATTCTCATTAAAATATTAGTTTGTTTTTTGTCAACTTTAGTTTGAATCATGTATTTTTTGCAATTTAATTTATAATGACTAACACTATTTAACATAATCTCATTCAAACTTGTAGCATAATAACATTCTAGAGAGACCGTTATATTATCTTATGTATTCATTGTTATATAACTGTGCTTATAAATAAAACAATACTAGGTTGTGAGTGTGTGTAAAAAATATACAAGGGTTTCTTTCTATCATTCATGTTTTGAATGATTTTTTATGCAAATTCCTGCCATTAGATTACGTTAAAACACTCCTTTCTCTCCATCACGTATATAGTCGACATGATGAATGCATACATAATCTTCGACGTAGTAGTATAAATCCGGTCCACGGTTACGGAAAAACTTTCAATGGTCAAGTAACTAGAAAAAAAACTAATGTTTTTTGACAGAAATATGTATTGTATTGTATTGTACAATCAGCAACGAAAGTCAATAATAGCAAAACAATAGGCTTCGAAACATTCTCTTCTTTTCATTAATTCAATTTTCATTCTTAAATCCCTTCTTAAACTTTCAAAAAGCCTATCTGTCTTCTTTTGGTGCACGGAAAGATATCCGTCGATACTAACGATTGTAAAACTGTGCCATCTGTTTCCAGCATTTGCCGGTAATCCAGTGCGCGACGATAGTGCGGTGTCGCGCGTGCCGGACGTACATTAACCCGTTTGTGTACTTCGTGGACGCTAAGCGGTGGAAGTGCAATCTGTGCTACAGGGTCAATGACTGTGAGTACAATAACATATTAAGTATATTCACTTAATGGCTGAGGTCACATTAGTACGTTGCTACGGATCTACGCATTGTAAGCCACCCCTGCACTAAGCAAATCAAGATGATGACCCACGACATCGCAACGTACTAGCGCAGCATCTCAGTGTGGACTCAGTCTTCATTCGACAATAGAACTCAACGCAACGCACTAATGGGCCTCGGCCAAACACTATCAATTTCACTTGAGCGCACACATGAGCTTTTCACTACACGATGCACTCTCAGAATGACAGAATAGAATAGAATAAAACTTTATTGTACACCAAAAATGAAAAATAACGGTGTTACAATAGGTGCTGCTAATAATATGACAATGCCTTAGAACTCTCGAGATTTATTGAGATACTACACTAAAGCTAAGTTCAGAAATCAAAATGTTGCTGGACCTTGCCACCGCTCCGGAATGAAAAGAAAATTCATGGAAATGACAATTTTTTTATGAAAAAAAAATGTTGCCCCAAACTAGGAATATCTCCTGTATCGTAGGTGCGTTTAAAAAAAATTAACTCACATCCACAAACAGCCAGACCCGGAACAACTATCTGTAGCCCATGCAAATATTTGTTCCGTGCAGGGATCGAACCTGCCACACGCAGCGCAGCAGTCAATCGCTCAACCACTGCGCCAACCGTGCCGTCACAATGGTCAAATAAAACAAATAAAGTAAATTAATCGCATTGGGTTAACCTGTAATGGTAGATGTAAGTAGAAAAAAAAATACGTTTTATCTTTTTAAATATTCACACAAAACTATAAATTTAAACAATATAAGAACACCAATATTTTAGCATACCTACTCCTTTTACCTTATTAATATTTTTATTACACGCGTCAGTTGACAAACGCTGCCTGCTGACCTTACTAAGGACATCAGCAATAATAATCATTTAGTATGCACACTTAAAATGCAGCCTTTGTAATTTCTTATCTTTGTAGATATTTTACTAGCAACATAACTTGAGTTAGCTCAGTAAATGTATGATTTTCCCCATTGACTAAACAAAACTGGAATGGTTTCATCAAGTAAAAGTCGCCAAGCTGTCTCTATGTATGGGAACAGTCAGACGGAAAAAACTTATTACATTTTGATGTTGATATTCAACTTAATTCAGAGGATTTCAAATATCTTCCGTGCAAAGTCAGTACAAGTCGTTACATAGCAAATAAAAGTAAACATATCACCATGATTGTAAATGTAGAAAATGACTTGGCAAAACCTGCATGGTTCAAAGATCACAATGAGTGAATTAATAATCTTTCGACTGTACACGTCATTGTTATCTTAGTAGCAAAGACAACTTACCTACTTAAAACATGTTTACAATAATAATAATATCAAATTGCAACCAATTCGTATAATTTAAAAACATTGTCTCACATGCGGTGGCATCGGGTTTACCCTACTCGAGTGTTGGGCATTCCATTTTTGTAATCAGCTCTGAAATTACGACGCTGAAAATTTGAAATGTCGTTAGGGTCATCGGCGTTCTGTAGGATTGTAAATTTTTAGCGATAAGCCGAAACTTGCAAATCCAGTACGATCTGAGGCGACTAGTTGGCCCATCCTGGATCTATTAAAGGAAATAATAGGGAATGCAAACTACACGATATCACCGCCAATACCACTAAAAAACTTTCATAAATGCCAAAGTTTGGATAGATGATACTCCGCCTAACTGAAATATGCTTTTTTTTCTATTTACAAATCTTGATCAAATGGCACAGAAGTACTCTATGAATAGGTACAGTAAAATTTATCATGAAATAATCTCTGTTATCTAAAAAAACTAACTTCAAATGTTTGTTATATACCAGTCTCCATTTATACTGATTATCTGATTTTGGTACTATCAATGAGTTAAATCTCTTTAAATTGAAGTAAATAATGAAATCATTCTTATGTTGTCTGAAATGAAACAGTTGTTTCTAGATGGTTTGTTTTATTTTAGCTGCTTATCTTTCAACTAAATATAATGTGAAGTTCCATAAACAGCAAATAAAATGGTGATGTTTCACAGTGCAAATGTAATTAAAATAAAACCATCTTGTATTTTGAAAAACTGCCTACATACATAATCTAAATCTAAACTGGTCACTCCAAATGTCCCAATCTTACTCTCCCTACTTTTTCACACAGCACAGCAAAGTTTCCGCACTGGATTACAAAGTTACAAAAGTTAGAGCTATAAAAGTAACATAAAGTTATCGTTATCATGTTGCAAAATGTTGTTTTACAAAAAGTAATATTAGTGTGGATGCTCCGTAATTTAACGGATTTAACTACCACCTACATACTTTGAACCGATGTTACAAAACTAAATCACTAATATTCTGCCCCCCTTCTCAGTGCCAGAAGAGTTCCAGTACGACCCAGTGAGCAAGTCGTACGGCGACCCGACGCGGCGCCCGGAGATCAAGTCGGCCACCATCGAGTTCATCGCCCCCGGCGAGTACATGCTGCGGCCGCCGCAGCCGGCCGTGTACCTGTTCCTGTTTGATGTCTCACAGATCGCGATTGAGTCTGGATATTTGCAGGTACTGACTTTTGTTTTAGATTTTAAACTGTGTTAGGGAAATTCCCAGTGCGTATTTACCCGTATCCGCATGCGATTGAACAAAAATATGTGGATGTTGATTACAATTGGTGCTGTCAGAAATAGCATTCTCAAAGGCCACAGTTTAGGAGCAGACAATGCAGAGTATACCGCATCGTGGTTTTTAGGAGTACTTTTTGGCTATATTTTGATATAACTACATAACTTCGCAATCGCGTGCGGGGTGCATGCGGGCACGGGATTAGTATCCGTGAAGATACTTTACTATACCGATTCATAATGATGATTACTGCCTTTATACCATGGTCAAACAGGATACATAACATAATATCTCTTTTATCAACTTGAGTCCATATCGATATCTGACTAAATAGCATGATGATGCGGTATTTGCCGATAATTCTGGCTGATATAATATAATATAATAAGACTGATACTAATATTTTGACTTTAATAATGACTTATCAAGTAATTAGCGTCTAGATCTTAATAAATCGTTTCACAAAAATCAGGTCAGAAACCAAAATATTTGCTGATCGATTTGATTGATTGAAGTTTTGGATTTAGTCGAGCTTCAAAACAGCGATCTGTTATTATACAGGTAGTTCCTAAAATTAATTAAAAACAATAAACTATGTTATTAATCATTGATATGACCACATATGCCCCATATACATATACGCATCTCGCAATCAGAATGTGCCTGAAGAACTTTGATCCCATTCGTATTCCAAGAATGCACTACATAAGTACCAACTTTACATTAACTCCAACTCTATTCTACCAGGTTGCATGCGACACACTGAAGGCCAACTTAGAAGCGCTGCCAGGCGACGCGCGCACACAGATCGGGTTCATCTGCTATGACGCGCACGTGCACTACTACCTGATGAGCGAGGGACTCACCAGGCCTAAGGAGATGACCGTGCTCGATATTGATGGTAAGTTATTGTCACAGTATTGACAGCCTTCTTACAACACTTCGAAAGCAGATTTTGCCTAATACAGACAGACAATTCGACTGGTAAATCAATCAGGTATACAAACTGAAGACAGATTGCGGTAGAGGTTACCAATTTCGGCCAAATGTGTCCCCGATGGAAAAGAATTACTCGGTAATGTTTTGTTTCCACATAACAACACGCCAGTAATTTTCGAAGGGTTAGGTAGAAGTGTACCTAATGGTACATCCACATTTCGTCCGACAATTTTTTCAAGAATTTCTCCTGTATCGTGGCATCTTTACCACCGGGGATACATTTGGTCGAAATTGGTAGCCTCTAGCCTCTCCCGGACTCGTCTTCAGATTGTTAGTATACCTGATTTACCAGTCCAATTCGTCCAAAAAAACGTCTTCAGTGAAAAGTTGTAACTAGAAAGCGGTCATTTGATGACGACCTATCGGTATTGAAACATAATGGTGGATGGTAATTGGCTCTCTAAACAATCAAAATAATCACTGGCCAATCGGTGAAAGTAATGTGCGTTTCTCTACCATGCACTGCAGCAAATCGGTCTTAACTGTCAATGTCATCGAACGACCGCAATATAGTTGAAACTTGTAGGGTCTTTGGGACTTGATGTGTTGACCTTTATAAGCTTGAGTTGATCTTAAAGTATAGCTCTGATCACTACTACTACTAACTAGCCTATATGGTCCCACTGCTGGGCAAAGGTTTCCCTTGCTCTTTTCCACACAATCTTGTCTTTTGCTAAATCAATCGACAGGAGTCAAGTCCCATCATCTTCGCCTATGTTACACATCAGTACAACAAATTACTTTTACTCCTTTCACAGATGTATTCCTCCCATCTCCGGAGTCCCTACTAGTGAACTTGGGCGAGCGCCGTGAGTTAGTGAAGGAGCTGCTGACCGTGCTGCCGCAGAGGTACTTCACGCCGACCACGCCCGCGTCCGCGCTGGGCGCTGCGCTGCAGGCCGCGTACAAACTTATGGTGAGACACAACCTTGTTACACTATGTTCACTAGAGCTCCATCTAATGTGCTGAGGTCGGCGACCTTGCGGATTTTGGTCGGTAAATAGCCGACACAAACCTCCATTTTGTTCAGAGGAAACGTAACCATGCGATATCAACTACGCAATCCCATTTAGTGCAAACGATAAGTTAGCTAATTCAATAAACGACTAGTTCTTGGTCTTGATTGCACACAAATAAAAAATACAGACAGAAATTGCAATTGTATTGAAAAAGGCGAGATTACACAGAATTGGGTTTGGTGACTAAGTAACAATATCTAAACTACGACTTTTGAACAAAATTAATATCTATAATATTTCCAGGCTGCTACGGGTGGTCGTATCACAGTTTTCCAGACATGTTTACCGAACGTTGGGCCCGGAGCGTTACAAGCTAGGTAAGCTACAGATGGTGTTTTCTGAGAATGTTGATTCACGACACTACAAAATCATAAAGTAAAACCTAATACAATAATCTATTCGCCATCGATGCAGAGAGGACCCGAACGCGCGCTCGTCGAAGGAGGTGTCGCACTTGAACCCGGCGACAGACTTCTACAAGCGCCTGGCGCTGGACTGCAGCGGCGCGCAGATCGCCGTCGACCTGTTCCTGCTCAACTCGCAGTATGCGGACCTCGCCTCGCTCAGTACGTATTACGTTTTTCTTTTATTCATCATTTCAGCCGAAAGACTGCCACTGCTGGACATAGGCCTCCCCCAACGCCACTTTGACATAAGGGGGTTTTGCCATAATCGCCACGCTGCGCAGGCGGGTTGGCGATCGCAGTACGGTTGTTACAAAAGCACAGAGAACGCTGCTGCCCATTCTCTGGCAAGTCCCTTAGTCGCCTCTTACGACACCCACAGGAAGAAATGGGATGGTGCTATTCTTTACGTCCATGATATCCATATCTTGACACCATACAGAACTCTACAGAATTTTCTTTTATTATTGGTTGGCAAACAGGCAGGCCTTTCTCCTGGCGGGTTAATATAACGCCAGAAATCAGTTGTCATTCCAGTGTGAGAGAGAAACGGAGCTATAGGGGACGTCTAGCGCCATGTCTTTCCCATGCTAGAGTAAGATTAAAACAATACTGCTTTAAGAAGTCGTGTTAGTCCACCTGATGCCGCCAATGGGTATCTGTAATACCAGAGGCTTCACAAATAGATTACTAACCAACAGCCAAAGATGCAGTCGCAATAAATAAATATTCGACTTTAAGGGTACACAAGTCGGCCATTCTTGCATACAAACGTAGTATGGTGATAACTAGTCTGTTTGACGGTGTAGGTTCAAAACTAAAAATTCTATCAACTGGTTTTGTCATTATCTAGCCCTGTATGGAAGCAGAATTGGAAAAAAAATATTGGTTTGGAAGTTATGAGCGTCGAAACTTCAGTATTTCAACACTAATTTTAACTCATCTTTGGGCGTAAATAAATCACTTATGTAGTATGAAAATGGAAAAAGTGAAACCGTACAGGGATAGATAATTTATTAAAAAGTTCAAATAATTTATTTTGAGTAGATACATTTAGTGGTTTTCCCATAATATCTATACGGCCAAAACTCAATTTATGAAATTTGACGCGCTCATTTTCGCTATAAATCGTCGTATGTTTCACTAAACAAATAAATAAATATATAAATAAGTAAACAAAAACTAGATAAATTAATACTAAATAAATTAAACTTTGTAAATTAAAAACTTACTAAATAGGATGCATATTACCCTCGCCCGCCAACGAGTTCGTGCCGTCGACTTGTGCAACCTTAAGAAACGAATTGAAAACGGCGGTCCAACAAAAGAGCTTATGCTACCCTTTCACTTGTGCTGTATAATATGCGAGTGATTAGGAATGGTAAGCGTTGCCATTACTAATTCATTTCTACAGGGTGTAATGGAAAGGGTATATGCATACTTAAGGGTGTGCTACAGACCATCAAACTGAACATGTTTCTTCATCGGACAAACTTCGTAATTGCGAAAAAAGTATCAGCTGGCCCATACATTTGGGTCGCATAGGTATTGAAATTTTGTATGGGGCTGCAGATAGTTTTTCGCTATTACGATGTTTGTCCGATGGATAAACAAGTTCAGTTTGATGGTCAGCACACACCCTCACACCCTAAGTATGTATATACCCTTTCCATTACACCCTGTAGAAATGAATTAGTAATGGCAACGCTTACCATTCCTAATCACTCGCATATTATACAGCACAAGTGAAAGGGTAGCATAAGCTCTTTTGTTGGGCCGCCGTTTTCAATTTGTTACTGGCAAACATTAGTAAATAAATCAATGGCACGAATTATACGCATTAGGTATTTAGTATTTGTAAGAGATAATCTAAGTAAGTCTTGCGATTGATGTAAGGAGCTTAGAGAAAATGAGTGACTTATTAATGTACAAAGCATGTTTGCCATCTTTGTCGTATTCTTCCTAAACTAAATATAACTAACCAGTGCATCATACTGTTTATAATTTCATTAATTGTATTTGCATTATACATGTTTTCGTAATTTTCCAGCGCAAATGATGCCATAGATATGGAATGTAAATTGTAGCACTTGTGTCAACCTTACAATGTTATTCGCCTATTCAATTTAACTCTTTTCTGTACTCTGTAATGTATTATGAATAAAAAAAAAAAAATAGAATAGCAATTTATGAATGGCCTATAGAACAAAACTACACAACATTGTAGTAAAAAAGTAATGTTTTTCTGCTGACTTTTGTGACTGTTTTTTGGGTATATTACCAGTTTTAGTTTTGAATAATTCCTTCACCGGTTAAGCGTCTCCCAGAAAGACGCGGCCCTCACCGCCGCGACAACACACTCACTGTCTCGTTACTCTAGTGCTGAGCATGAGGTCCCGAGTTCGATTCAGGGTCGGGCAAATTGTTATTGGGTTTTTTCCATCAGGAATCTCAGTAGTAGCCAGGGAGTCGATTTGTGCCTGGTTGATGGCAATAGACCCTCTTATCATCGTCATCATTTCAGCCGAAAGACGTCCACTGCTGGACATAGGCCTCCCCCAAGTGTCGCCACATAGCCCGGTTCCGTGCGACTCGCATCCAGCGGATCCCCGCAACCTTCACCAGGTCATCGGTCCACCTAGTGGGAGGCCTTCCAAAGCATCGTCTTTTGGTTCGCGGTGGCCATTCCAAAACTTTTCGGCCCCATCGCCGATCCGTTCTGCGAGCAATGTGCCCTGCCCACTGCCACATAAGTTTGGCAATTCTTCGCGCTACTTCGGTAACCTTGGTTCTCTTGCGGATGTCCTCATTTCCGATTTGATCACGCAAGATACTCCGAGCATAGCCCTCTCCATTGCCCTTTGGGTGACTTTCAGCCTTCCGATGAGGCCCATTGTGAGCGACTACGTTTCAGACCAGTGTGTGTTGTCACTGGCAACAAGACACTGCGGTAAGTTGGACGAGATGATACCACGCAACTTCCCGAACGCTGCCCAGCCGAGTCGGATTCGACGATTGACCTCTTTCTCGAAGTTAGACCTACCCAACTGGAACGTTTGTCCCAGGTTGACATAATCGTCTACTACATTTAGTGTAGAGTCTCCGATCTTGATAGGAGTGGGTGTTACATGGCCATTCAACATGACTGTACGAGTCATGTATCGTACATGGCACGCGCGCATTGCATAGATCAGCACATTTCCGTCACCTTGCACAAATTATAGTGTAAAGCGACAGTACACAATCAGCGTTCATAGTCAGCTGTACTCATTCACGCATTATTCATATAGCATTAGTTACGTGGTAGTTAAATATATTCAATAAACCATCATCTTTGACTACTCTCGCTCGAGGTCATCCAGCATTGTACTGAGGTCCTCCATGGTCTCAGCCATGACCACTATATCGTCGTTTTAAGCTGTTTCAGAGGTATCCTAATCTCGTACACCCTGATGTCCGGGCTGTCTTCAGTAGGTATAGTGTCGAGTCAGTCTAGCTCTTGGGTCGGTCGCTAGATTTACAGCGGGTTGTACTGGTTGACGTGTACAACTGCCCATAGAATCTCTCGATCTCCCACAGTAGCTCCGGTTTGGTGGATACGATCCTGCCATCGTCGGTCTTCAGTTTCGTGAGCTGGCTCTGCCCAATAGTCAAATCTTGCAAAAAGCTTGGAGCCATTATTCCGCTCGACTGCGTCTCCTCCTCCGTCCTCCAAAAGCGACCGCTTTTCAGTATGTATGTTCTGTATGGTGTCAGACGTAAAGAATAGCATCATCCCATATCTTCCCGTGGGTGTCGTAAGAGGCGACTAAGGGACTTGCCAGAGAATGGGCAGCAGCGTTCTCTGTGCTTTTGTAACAACCGTACTGCGATCGCCAACCCGCCTGCCAAGCGTGGCGATCATGGCAAAACCCCTCATGTTATGTCAATGTGACGAAACTTGGGGGAGGCCTATGTCCAGCAGTGGATGTTAAAAGGGCTGAAATGAATAATGAATGAATGAGGTCGCTTTTCAAGGATTTAGAGATCTGTCAATTGAGCTGCCGGTATTTCCACACCTCGTCTGAAGACTTCAGGACCATCTCACGCCGTTCCTTCATAAGCTTGAGAGTAAGATCAGAGAGTTTTTTGTTCTTCTGTGCACGACGTGTTTTGAAGAGCTTAGACCCTGTCGTATGGACAGTTTCCGCGAATCCATCGTTGTATTCGTCCACTGAGCTTCCTAGGCACTCGAAACGATTCTGGAGTTAAAACTGAAAGCTTTCGGGGTTTTGGATCTGGATCTGTGCTGGTCGGAGCGTAGACTTCATCAGCCGAGACCATTCAAGCTCAATATTGATGTGCAATGTGCCTCTTATCCTTATGCGGTGATCACTCCCGGTTTTCACTGAATTGATCACAGAGACATCATTGAACATTTGCTTCTTGGTTGACATGATGAAGTCAATCTCATTTTTAGTTACACCAACGGGGCTCTGCCAGGTCTACTTCCTGTGCTCACGCTTTCTGAAGAAGGAGTTCATCAAATAGAGGCCCTCCTTCTCCATAAAACCAGCCAGTTGGTGTCCCCGGTGGTTCCGACGTTCAACCCCAAATTGTGGTACTGCCACGAAGTTGTTGAGAATATCCCTCCTGTTGCACATACGTGGGACACTCAGAAAGTTTTGCGAAACTAAAAAAAATTGTTCTATACGTACATATATTTTTATTAAATCTTTTCAAAGTACTTTCCACCAGCCTCTATACAAAGATTCATGCGCCTAAACCAGTTTTCAAAACACTTTTTCCAGTCCGCCGCAGACAACTCGTTTACAGCCTGCTCGAACCCAGCCAGCGCATCTTCCGGCGACGAAAATTGTATCCCTTTGAGCTGATTTTTTATTTTTGGGAATAAAAAGAAGTCACACGGTGCTAGATCAGGGCTGTAAGGAGGGTGACCCAGGAGTTTGACTGGCGTGCTGTCCAGGAAGTCCCTCGTTTTGAGTGCGGTGTGCGCAGGTGCATTGTCGTGGTGGAGCAGTAGCCCGCGGAGCCCTGTGTTTGGTCGCTTGTTGCTTATAACAGAGAAAACTTCTGGCAAACATTTGGAAGTATACCATTCGGCATTAATGCTTCTTTGATCCCGTAAGGGAATTGATACCAAGTGGCCAGTCAAATTAAAAAAGCTAGCGATCAAAATCTTACCCCCGCTTCTAGATCGCTTCACTTTGGTAGGCGTTGGCTCATTTTGAAACACCCAAACAGTCGACTGGCGCTTGGTTTCTGGGTCGTATTGATAAATCCAGGACTCATCACCTGTAACGATGTCGTAAACACGCCGAGACGAGCCTGCTTCAAATTTGTTAAGCATATCACGGCACCATTCCACCCGGGCCTGCTTCTGAGCATCGGTGAGGTTGTGCGGCACCCAGCGTGATACTATCCTCCTCACGCGAAGATGGCTGTGTAGAATCTCGTGAACGCTTCCCGATCCAATCTTCAATATGTGTTGAATCTCCTGATATGTAATTCGCCTATTGTCTTGGATTAAATTTTTCACTGCTAGCACGTTTTCTTCGGTAACAGCCGTCAAAGGGCGACCGCTTCTTTCGTCATCCCCCAAAGTTGGTCGACCGCGCTTGAATTCGTTATACCAACGATACACGGTTGCCTTGGAAGGGCCTTCATCCATGAATGCCATTTGAAGTCTATCGTACGATTCATCCGGTTTCAGGCGACACTTGAAATCGTATAAAATCATAGCTCTAAAATGTTCCCGGCGCAGATCCATATTTCAGTGAGACACAATACTTTGAATTAACTCGCAAAAAATGTGGAGGGAAATTTTGAAATTGGAACTTACTTATTTTTACTTATAAATAATCATATTTTCGAAAAACATAATAACTGGCCAGTCTCCCATATATAAAAACTTTTTTTCGCAATACTTTCTGAGGGGCCTGGTATGACACGACGCTCCAGATTCAATGTACCAAGCATTCTCTTGCACATCCACCGACAATACGCTCAACATATTCATACTTTCAGTCTGAAGATTGTGCAACGCCTCCCATGCAGTAGTCGCATCACCTGCAGCTCATCCCCGTCTCGTTTGCCCAGTTTCGCGTTGAAGATCCTCACATACATTATGGGATTTAAACATAACTGGCGAAATGTGCATGTACTAATAGTACACTTCTGCCCAACCTATTGGGGATTACAAGCGTAATAGGATTTTTTTCATTTTCGTGTTTTTGTCGTCATGGCGCGAAGTATCATACAGAACTGTATATTTTTGCACGATTTCTATAAAAATTTCAGTATTTGCTGCCATTTAAAAAACGGACACGTGGCCTGTTGTAAAAATTTGCAACTGACCGCGCTGTGATCGCCGCTAGGACGCACGCTCGCTCACACACCCATGGTGGCGGAACACAGGCCGTTTCGCTTTATGCTCGTAATTTATGTTTATTTATGTTTTTACTTAAGGCTTCGGTTATTTTATTTTCCACTAAGTCCAACATTCGTTCCCCAGGCGGCATGAGCAAGTTCAGCGCGGGCACCGTGTACCACATCCCGCTGTTCCGTGCGTCCCGCGCGCCGCACGCCGCGCAGCTCACGCGCATGCTCACGCGCTACCTCACCAGGAAGATCGGCTTCGAGGCCGTCATGCGAGTGCGCTGTACTAGGTACGTAGCACTTACTGCAGCTCACGCGCTACCTCACCAGGAAGATCGGCTTCGAGGCCGTCATGCGAGTGCGCTGTACTAGGTACGTAGCACTTACTGCAGCTCACGCGCTACCTCACCAGGAAGATCGGCTTCGAGGCCGTCATGCGAGTGCGCTGTACTAGGTACGTAGCACTTACTGCAGCTCACGCGCTACCTCACCAGGAAGATCGGCTTCGAGGCCGTCATGCGAGTGCGCTGTACTAGGTACGTAGCACTTACTGCAGCTCACGCGCTACCTCACCAGGAAGATCGGCTTCGAGGCCGTCATGCGAGTGCGCTGTACTAGGTACGTAGCACTTACTGCAGCTCACGCGCTACCTCACCAGGAAGATCGGCTTCGAGGCCGTCATGCGAGTGCGCTGTACTAGGTACGTAGCACTTACTGCAGCTCACGCGCTACCTCACCAGGAAGATCGGCTTCGAGGCCGTCATGCGAGTGCGCTGTACTAGGTACGTAGCACTTACTGCAGCTCACGCGCTACCTCACCAGGAAGATCGGCTTCGAGGCCGTCATGCGAGTGCGCTGTACTAGGTACGTAGCACTTACTGCAGCTCACGCGCTACCTCACCAGGAAGATCGGCTTCGAGGCCGTCATGCGAGTGCGCTGTACTAGGTACGTAGCACTTACTGCAGCTCACGCGCTACCTCACCAGGAAGATCGGCTTCGAGGCCGTCATGCGAGTGCGCTGTACTAGGTACGTAGCACTTACTGCAGCTCACGCGCTACCTCACCAGGAAGATCGGCTTCGAGGCCGTCATGCGAGTGCGCTGTACTAGGTACGTAGCACTTACTGCAGCTCACGCGCTACCTCACCAGGAAGATCGGCTTCGAGGCCGTCATGCGAGTGCGCTGTACTAGGTACGTAGCACTTACTGCAGCTCACGCGCTACCTCACCAGGAAGATCGGCTTCGAGGCCGTCATGCGAGTGCGCTGTACTAGGTACGTAGCACTTACTGCAGCTCACGCGCTACCTCACCAGGAAGATCGGCTTCGAGGCCGTCATGCGAGTGCGCTGTACTAGGTACGTAGCACTTACTGCAGCTCACGCGCTACCTCACCAGGAAGATCGGCTTCGAGGCCGTCATGCGAGTGCGCTGTACTAGGTACGTAGCACTTACTGCAGCTCATGCGCTACCTCACCAGGAAGATCGGCTTCGAGGCCGTCATGCGAGTGCGCTGTACTAGGTACGTAGCACTTACTGCAGCTCACGCGCTACCTCACCAGGAAGATCGGCTTCGAGGCCGTCATGCGAGTGCGCTGTACTAGGTACGTAGCACTTACTGCAGCTCACGCGCTACCTCACCAGGAAGATCGGCTTCGAGGCCGTCATGCGAGTGCGCTGTACTAGGTACGTAGCACTTACTGCAGCTCACGCGCTACCTCACCAGGAAGATCGGCTTCGAGGCCGTCATGCGAGTGCGCTGTACTAGGTACGTAGCACTTACTGCAGCTCACGCGCTACCTCACCAGGAAGATCGGCTTCGAGGCCGTCATGCGAGTGCGCTGTACTAGGTACGTAGCACTTACTGCAGCTCACGCGCTACCTCACCAGGAAGATCGGCTTCGAGGCCGTCATGCGAGTGCGCTGTACTAGGTACGTAGCACTTACTGCAGCTCACGCGCTACCTCACCAGGAAGATCGGCTTCGAGGCCGTCATGCGAGTGCGCTGTACTAGGTACGTAGCACTTACTGCAGCTCACGCGCTACCTCACCAGGAAGATCGGCTTCGAGGCCGTCATGCGAGTGCGCTGTACTAGGTACGTAGCACTTACTGCAGCTCACGCGCTACCTCACCAGGAAGATCGGCTTCGAGGCCGTCATGCGAGTGCGCTGTACTAGGTACGTAGCACTTACTGCAGCTCACGCGCTACCTCACCAGGAAGATCGGCTTCGAGGCCGTCATGCGAGTGCGCTGTACTAGGTACGTAGCACTTACTGCAGCTCACGCGCTACCTCACCAGGAAGATCGGCTTCGAGGCCGTCATGCGAGTGCGCTGTACTAGGTACGTAGCACTTACTGCAGCTCACGCGCTACCTCACCAGGAAGATCGGCTTCGAGGCCGTCATGCGAGTGCGCTGTACTAGGTACGTAGCACTTACTGCAGCTCACGCGCTACCTCACCAGGAAGATCGGCTTCGAGGCCGTCATGCGAGTGCGCTGTACTAGGTACGTAGCACTTACTGCAGCTCACGCGCTACCTCACCAGGAAGATCGGCTTCGAGGCCGTCATGCGAGTGCGCTGTACTAGGTACGTAGCACTTACTGCAGCTCACGCGCTACCTCACCAGGAAGATCGGCTTCGAGGCCGTCATGCGAGTGCGCTGTACTAGGTACGTAGCACTTACTGCAGCTCACGCGCTACCTCACCAGGAAGATCGGCTTCGAGGCCGTCATGCGAGTGCGCTGTACTAGGTACGTAGCACTTACTGCAGCTCATGCGCTACCTCACCAGGAAGATCGGCTTCGAGGCCGTCATGCGAGTGCGCTGTACTAGGTACGTAGCACTTACTGCAGCTCACGCGCTACCTCACCAGGAAGATCGGCTTCGAGGCCGTCATGCGAGTGCGCTGTACTAGGTACGTAGCACTTACTGCAGCTCACGCGCTACCTCACCAGGAAGATCGGCTTCGAGGCCGTCATGCGAGTGCGCTGTACTAGGTACGTAGCACTTACTGCAGCTCACGCGCTACCTCACCAGGAAGATCGGCTTCGAGGCCGTCATGCGAGTGCGCTGTACTAGGTACGTAGCACTTACTGCAGCTCACGCGCTACCTCACCAGGAAGATCGGCTTCGAGGCCGTCATGCGAGTGCGCTGTACTAGGTACGTAGCACTTACTGCAGCTCACGCGCTACCTCACCAGGAAGATCGGCTTCGAGGCCGTCATGCGAGTGCGCTGTACTAGGTACGTAGCACTTACTGCAGCTCACGCGCTACCTCACCAGGAAGATCGGCTTCGAGGCCGTCATGCGAGTGCGCTGTACTAGGTACGTAGCACTTACTGCAGCTCACGCGCTACCTCACCAGGAAGATCGGCTTCGAGGCCGTCATGCGAGTGCGCTGTACTAGGTACGTAGCACTTACTGCAGCTCACGCGCTACCTCACCAGGAAGATCGGCTTCGAGGCCGTCATGCGAGTGCGCTGTACTAGGTACGTAGCACTTACTGCAGCTCACGCGCTACCTCACCAGGAAGATCGGCTTCGAGGCCGTCATGCGAGTGCGCTGTACTAGGTACGTAGCACTTACTGCAGCTCACGCGCTACCTCACCAGGAAGATCGGCTTCGAGGCCGTCATGCGAGTGCGCTGTACTAGGTACGTAGCACTTACTGCAGCTCACGCGCTACCTCACCAGGAAGATCGGCTTCGAGGCCGTCATGCGAGTGCGCTGTACTAGGTACGTAGCACTTACTGCAGCTCACGCGCTACCTCACCAGGAAGATCGGCTTCGAGGCCGTCATGCGAGTGCGCTGTACTAGGTACGTAGCACTTACTGCAGCTCACGCGCTACCTCACCAGGAAGATCGGCTTCGAGGCCGTCATGCGAGTGCGCTGTACTAGGTACGTAGCACTTACTGCAGCTCACGCGCTACCTCACCAGGAAGATCGGCTTCGAGGCCGTCATGCGAGTGCGCTGTACTAGGTACGTAGCACTTACTGCAGCTCACGCGCTACCTCACCAGGAAGATCGGCTTCGAGGCCGTCATGCGAGTGCGCTGTACTAGGTACGTAGCACTTACTGCAGCTCACGCGCTACCTCACCAGGAAGATCGGCTTCGAGGCCGTCATGCGAGTGCGCTGTACTAGGTACGTAGCACTTACTGCAGCTCATGCGCTACCTCACCAGGAAGATCGGCTTCGAGGCCGTCATGCGAGTGCGCTGTACTAGGTACGTAGCACTTACTGCAGCTCACGCGCTACCTCACCAGGAAGATCGGCTTCGAGGCCGTCATGCGAGTGCGCTGTACTAGGTACGTAGCACTTACTGCAGCTCACGCGCTACCTCACCAGGAAGATCGGCTTCGAGGCCGTCATGCGAGTGCGCTGTACTAGGTACGTAGCACTTACTGCAGCTCACGCGCTACCTCACCAGGAAGATCGGCTTCGAGGCCGTCATGCGAGTGCGCTGTACTAGGTACGTAGCACTTACTGCAGCTCACGCGCTACCTCACCAGGAAGATCGGCTTCGAGGCCGTCATGCGAGTGCGCTGTACTAGGTACGTAGCACTTACTGCAGCTCACGCGCTACCTCACCAGGAAGATCGGCTTCGAGGCCGTCATGCGAGTGCGCTGTACTAGGTACGTAGCACTTACTGCAGCTCACGCGCTACCTCACCAGGAAGATCGGCTTCGAGGCCGTCATGCGAGTGCGCTGTACTAGGTACGTAGCACTTACTGCAGCTCACGCGCTACCTCACCAGGAAGATCGGCTTCGAGGCCGTCATGCGAGTGCGCTGTACTAGGTACGTAGCACTTACTGCAGCTCACGCGCTACCTCACCAGGAAGATCGGCTTCGAGGCCGTCATGCGAGTGCGCTGTACTAGGTACGTAGCACTTACTGCAGCTCACGCGCTACCTCACCAGGAAGATCGGCTTCGAGGCCGTCATGCGAGTGCGCTGTACTAGGTACGTAGCACTTACTGCAGCTCACGCGCTACTTCACCAGGAAGATCGGCTTCGAGGCCGTCATGCGAGTGCGCTGTACTAGGTACGTAGCACTTACTGCAGCTCACGCGCTACCTCACCAGGAAGATCGGCTTCGAGGCCGTCATGCGAGTGCGCTGTACTAGGTACGTAGCACTTACTGCAGCTCACGCGCTACCTCACCAGGAAGATCGGCTTCGAGGCCGTCATGCGAGTGCGCTGTACTAGGTACGTAGCACTTACTGCAGCTCACGCGCTACCTCACCAGGAAGATCGGCTTCGAGGCCGTCATGCGAGTGCGCTGTACTAGGTACGTAGCACTTACTGCAGCTCACGCGCTACCTCACCAGGAAGATCGGCTTCGAGGCCGTCATGCGAGTGCGCTGTACTAGGTACGTAGCACTTACTGCAGCTCACGCGCTACCTCACCAGGAAGATCGGCTTCGAGGCCGTCATGCGAGTGCGCTGTACTAGGTACGTAGCACTTACTGCAGCTCACGCGCTACCTCACCAGGAAGATCGGCTTCGAGGCCGTCATGCGAGTGCGCTGTACTAGGTACGTAGCACTTACTGCAGCTCACGCGCTACCTCACCAGGAAGATCGGCTTCGAGGCCGTCATGCGAGTGCGCTGTACTAGGTACGTAGCACTTACTGCAGCTCACGCGCTACCTCACCAGGAAGATCGGCTTCGAGGCCGTCATGCGAGTGCGCTGTACTAGGTACGTAGCACTTACTGCAGCTCACGCGCTACCTCACCAGGAAGATCGGCTTCGAGGCCGTCATGCGAGTGCGCTGTACTAGGTACGTAGCACTTACTGCAGCTCACGCGCTACCTCACCAGGAAGATCGGCTTCGAGGCCGTCATGCGAGTGCGCTGTGCTAGGTACGTAGCACTTACTGCAGCTCACGCGCTACCTCACCAGGAAGATCGGCTTCGAGGCCGTCATGCGAGTGCGCTGTACTAGGTACGTAGCACTTACTGCAGCTCACGCGCTACCTCACCAGGAAGATCGGCTTCGAGGCCGTCATGCGAGTGCGCTGTACTAGGTACGTTTGTCTGTATAAAGAATCAAATCAAACTCCATTCTTTATTATCTACGCTTGCGCATTAGTATTTACAAAATTAGTTCTTTGTATTTTAATAGTATTTGCATACGTCTCAGTAATCATCTTTGTTGGTCTAGTGATCGAATACACTATCTATTATGTGAAAAGAACAATGCTGATTTCAATATAATAATATTACTCTATTGTCGACAGAGGCATAGCGATCCACACGTTCCACGGCAACTTCTTCGTACGCTCGACCGACCTACTTTCCCTGCCCAACGTGTCACCTGACGCGGGCTTCGGCATGCAACTCACTATCGAGGAGTCGCTGACGGATCTGCAGCAAGTGTGCTTCCAAGCGGCGCTGCTCTATACTAGCAGTAAAGGTACATTAAGGAAACAACTAGTAGCTTACGTTGATGGCAACGTCGTCGCTTGATGCTGCGGTGGAGCAACCGAGCGAGACTGCCGTCGCTGGCTGTTTGTAAGGCGCCTCCACGTCTTTGCGATCAGCTGAAGCTAGATATTTCCAGTATTCTTCAGAAAATTCCTGTTGCCTCGTCAAAAAAGTTCCTGTTGCCTCGTCAATATTGCTGAAAATACTTGCTAAATGCTTAGACAGTTTTGTCAGCAAAGATTGGGTCAAAGAGGAGCTTTTTTGTGGGTCTGATAGATCACGGCATATTTCACCTCATTCGGAACGTGGCAAGTCATAAGAATTAACATGTTCATCGATGCAGTACGCCAGAAAAGCCTCACGATTATATCGGTCCATCTCTAAATAAGAATCGATTTCTTTAAATCCTGAAAATCTGGGATCAAAAAGAAATACCACGGCCATCACCGCCTCAGTCGACGCTAAACAGATCAGCGCCAGCTCTACAGCACATTACACACTAACTTTATTGTCACATTCAGGTGAGAGAAGAATCCGTGTGCACACGATGGCGCTACCGACGGCAAGTAACCTGACAGACGTACTACACTCCGCCGACACACCATGTATTATAGGACTACTTAGTAAAATGGGTGAGTGTTTTATATTTATTACCTTGTTAAAACGGATAAAGTGCAATTCTATGGTGCAGGTCACTGAATGGATAGAGTATGGAAGCAAAATTTTGCAAATGGAGGTATTTTCTTTCTGGTTCCCAACTCCCTTTAATATAAAGTGGTACCTTAGGCCTTAGGCTAACCCACATCTTGGGGTCTGGCCAGTTCGGTTAAATTAATTCACAGCCAGGCATCAAAAATACGATATATCGGTTTTGCCATCCGTTCTGACGTGAATCATGCTGAATCAGGGCTAACTTGTTTGTAACTTTATAACATCCCTTGTATTATATTTTTCATCACACTTGCACGTAAACAGTATCTAAACATACACGTTAACTTGGCCGTAATGCCCCATATAAAACCCTCGACTTTCTTTTTACCATGAAACTCTAGGGCGGTAAGTATTTTTTTTTTTAAATTTGTAGCACAGCACATAGGTCATGCAAGTTCAAGCAAGCAAGCAAGGAGTTTACACGCAATTGAAAAATTGTCTTAAAATGTTATCTAAACAGGATTTTTTTTGCAATCTTGCTACATCATTCATCATCATTTCAGCCCAAAATACGTCCACTGCTGGACACAGGCCTCCCCCAAGTGTCGCCAAATTGACATTTTGGGGGGCTTTGCCATAATCGCCACGCTTGGCAGGCGGGTTGGCGATCGCAGTACGGTTGTTACAAAAGCACAGAGAACGCTGCTGCCCATTCTCTGGCAAGTCCCTTAGTCGCCTCTTACGACACCCACGGGAAGATATGGGATGGTGCTATTCTTTACGTCCGACACCATACAGAAGAATACTTAAATACTTAACTAATGTTTTAATCGATAGTTTTTTGTATAAAAACGTGTAAATTATTTTATTTATTTTTTACAAAAATAAGTAAAAAATAAGAATTTGCCCTTAACGTTTCTGAACGATACATTTGTATAATCTGTGGTGTAGGTGGAGCCCGCCATTCGCTAAAAAAAGTTCACGTATTTCGTAATAATAGTTGTGCTGACGTGTGTAGTAAAGCTATAATTCATAATTATTTACTCGCAAATGTGATGAAAAACATTGTATGTTTCACGGGCGGTACGGGAATTACGAACTTCGACTCAGAAAGCTACTAGAGCCTCGATCGTAATTCCTTACTTACCGACCTTAATACACAATGTACTATTGACTAAAACACAATTAAAAATAAAACATTTTTTTTTTATTTTTTTTTATTTAAAACTACGTTTTATCCACAGCGGTTGACCGTTGCATGTCCGCGTCAATGTCCGAGGCGCGCGAGGCAGTGATGAACGTCGCAGTGGACGCTCTGTCCGCCTTCCGCCTGTCGCAGAACTTGCCGGCCGGCTCTATGAGCTCGTCGCTGCACGCCTCCATGTCGCTCCGCCTGCTGCCCATGTATCTCCTCGCTCTACTCAAGAGGGTAAGTAACATGTAGTTATTAGAAATAGTACTGACAGCACATCACATAGGGCAGTGTAAAGAAGCCATGAAGATTTTTCACTACGTCACCCGCTGCTGATATTGCACCCGTTGCAACTTGCGCTGCCGTGGAATCAAGGCCGGCCGAGGTATTGACTCGTGTAGGTACGTCGACCCCTAAACGTGCCTACGCTGCTATTGTCGCCACGCACAAACCTGTGTCGCAGACCGGGAGGGGGGATAAGAAGAGCTGCTGTGAACCTGCCAACAGGGCTTCGAAACAGCTTGGCCCAGCTTTCGGAACGAAGAATGCTTCGTGAAGGTGGAGAAGAAGAGGAGGAAGAAGCCTTCTAGTCGGAACCTGTGCGGGACCGCGCTGGCAGGACCCAATATGATGCTGCGTCCGGCAATATCCACGACGCAACTCTATGTGTCCCGGCTACATCACACTACGAAGGTTGAGGAGATCATGGAGTATGTACGAGTCAATCAATCAATCAATCAAAATATTTTATTTTACATAGGCCTATATGGGCACTTATAAAACGTCGACAAAGGATGCACGGTTCGGGTTGGTCGTTTCCTATGGAGAAGAACCGGCAAGAAACTCCATAGTTACTCTTTTAAAATCATTTTAAACAAGTTAAACTCAATTCAAAATCTAAATTTAGCGAATGGGCCACTACGGGAATAAGAAAAAGCAGAGATATTTTATATAATTTATATCATGAAAAATCTCTGACTTCAGATCAAGTCTTTCACACTTATGTCAGAAACTATTCGAAAATATTTAAAAGTGTCTGCGCTCAAGCAAAATCTCAAATAATAAGTACTAAAATTGGTAATTCTAATAATAAAATAAAAACAGTGTGGCAGGTAATTAACAGAGAGACTGGAAAGACTCTACAACAAGATAAGAGTGAATTGTCTTTAAAAATAGATAACAAAACAATTTCTGATAAGTTAGAAGTCGCTGAGACACTAGACACTTTCTTTACTAACATTCCGTTAGAGGTTACGAAATCTCTCTCCTCTTCAGTTGATTTAGCTGAGGGCCTTCTTAAAGAGAACTTCGCAAAAGACATACCAAACTTTAAATTTAAACCAGTATGTATTGCCACAATCAAAAACGCATTCAAAAGTCTCAATATAAAAAATACTGAAGACTTATGGGGGATTTCCGTCAAGGTTCTTGGAAACATTATTGACTCAATAGCTCCTGTCCTAACAGGCATATTCAATCAATGTTTGGACAGCGGCAAGTTCCCTGATTTGATGAAACATAGTAAAGTGGTACCAATTTTCAAATCGGGTTCTAAGAGTGATCCCTCTAATTATAGACCGATATCTGTGCTTCCAGCATTGAGTAAAATCTATGAAAAAATCATGCTGGACCAGATGTTGTCTCACTTCAATTCTCATAGGATACTGCATAGTCAGCAGTTTGGTTTCACGAAGGGTAGGTCAACAACAGACGCGGGAGTGAAACTCATCAGTCACATTCTGGAATCCTGGGAGAACTCCCAGGACGCTATTGGCATTTTTTGTGATCTCTCAAAAGCGTTTGACTGCGTCGACCACAACACACTGATCTGTAAATTACATCACTACGGAGTTCGTGGACGAGCTGCTGAACTTGTTCTTTCCTATTTATCTAACAGACAGCAAAAAGTAAATGTAAATGGGGCGACATCCTCCGGGTCTTTAGTCAAGATGGGCGTGCCCCAAGGTTCAATTCTTGGCCCTTTCCTATTTCTTGTTTATATTAATGATCTCCCTTATATGATGGCCAAATTATCGGATATAATTCTATTTGCTGATGACACCTCGCTAATTTTTAAAATTCATAGAAAAGATACAGAAGTCAAACATGTCAACGAAAGTCTAACTGTTCTCTCGAAATGGTTCGCAGCTAATAATCTTTTACTGAATACGAACAAAACTAAATGTCTAAAGTTCTCTTTACCAAATGTAACACAACGTGACCTTCATCTAAATCTTGACGGCGAAAAACTCGATGTTATCGCGGAAACTGTATTCTTAGGGATTACTATCGATTCTAAACTGCAGTGGGGCGCACACATTAGAACTCTTTCGGGAGGTTAAGCTCAGCTGCCTATGCAGTTAGGAAAATAAGGCAGTTAACTGATGTAGACACAGCTAGGTTAGTATACTACGCTTATTTCCACAGTATTATGTCTTATGGCATTCTGCTGTGGGGATCGGCAGCAGACGTTGATTCAATTTTTATATTGCAAAAGAGGGCAGTCCGCGCGATCTATAAAATGGGTCCTCGCGAATCCCTCAGAGAAAAATTTAAAGAGATCAATATACTGACTCTGCCTTCACTTTATATCTTAGAATGTATTTTATATGTCCGCAAAAACCGAGGGCTTTTCAAAATTAGAAGCGACTTCCATAATATAAACACACGCAGTAAACACGAAATTGTAATACCCAAATTTAGATTAACAAAAACTAGCAAGTCTTTTCTTATAAACAGTATACGCTTTTATAATAAGTTGCCAAAGTCAGTTACGGAACTGACTGATGGAAAGTTTAAAAATTGCATCAAACGTGTCCTAATTAAAAAAGCATATTACAAAATTAAGGACTACGTTGAAGATAAAGAAGTTTGGCTCTAGTTCCTTCTGCTCATGCGGCTTCCCTGGTAGCTCATAAACGACACAAATGTGTGGTCGTCTCTAACTATTCCCAATTTTATCTTTTCCATTCTTTTTATTATTCAGATGTTTTACAGTAGTTTTCAAATAATTGCATCGTTCATTAATTGTTCAGAATAGTTACAGCACTGATGACAACATCTGTGTCAATTGTTTAATTTAGTGTTCTTATAATGTTTTATTTTTACTTTTGTATAGATTCTTTTTCATTTACCTATTTTTTGTTAATGTGTGGACATTGTAGGCCTTGTAAATTAGTTTTTTTTTTTGATTGTCTTGTTCTACCTTTTGTAGTAAGCAACGACTTATTGTCGGGCCTACGCTGTCCTCCCACAGTTATGTACTAACGCTGTAACACTCAAATATTGTAAAACCAAATGATTTTAAAAGAGTAACCATGGAGTTTCTTGCCGGTTCTTCTCCATAGGAAACGACCAACCCGAACCGTGCATCTTTTGTCGACGTTTTATAAGTGCCCATATAGGCCTATGTAAAATAAAATATTTTGATTTTGATTTGGTTTTACAATATTTGAGTGTTACAGCGTTAGTACATAACTGTGGTAGGACAGCGTAGGCCCGACAATAAGTCGTTGCTTACTACAAAAAATAGAACAAGACAATAACAAAAAAAAAAAAAACTGATTTACAAGGCCTACAATGTCCACACATTCACAAAAAATAGGTAAATGAAAAAGAATCTATACAAAAGTAAAAATAAAACATTATAAGAACACTAAATTAAACAATTGACACAGATGTTATTATCAGTGCTGTAACTATTCTGAACAATTAATGAACGATGCAATTATTTGAAAACTAATGTAAAACATCTGAATAATAAAAAGAATGGAAAAGATAAAATTGGGAATAGTTAGAGACTACCACACATTTGTGTCGTTTATGAGCTACCAGGGAAGCCGCATGAGCAGAAGGAACTAGAGCCAAACTTCTTTATCTTCAACGTAATCCTTAATTTTGTAATATGCTTTTTTAATTAGGACATGTTTGATGCAATTTTTAAACTTTCCATCAGTCAGTTCCGTAACTGACTTTGGCAACTTATTATAAAAGCGTATACTGTTTATAAGAAAAGACTTGCTAGTTTTTGTTAATCTAAATTTGGGTATTACAATTTCGTGTTTACTGCGTGTGTTTATATTATGGAAGTCGCTTCTAATTTTGAAAAGCCCTCGGTTTTTGCGGACATATAAAATACATTCTAAGATATAAAGTGAAGGCAGAGTCAATATATCGATCTCTTTAAATTTTTCTCTGAGGGACTCGCGAGGACCCATCTTATAGATCGCGCGGACTGCCCTCTTTTGCAGTGAGTGTTCTTTTGAGAGTGTTCTTTTGAGTGAAGACCAGCAAGTGGTTATTTTGGCCCACAGGCCAAAATAACCACTTTCTGGAACCCTGATCACTGGGCATGCGGCAGACATGGCCAGTCCAGCCCCACTTCAGCTTAGCGGCTTTTTGAGCAACATCAGTAATTTGTGTTTTGGAGCGTACTGTGGTATTGCGTACACGGTCGGTTAGTTTGACGCCTAGAATGCTGCGCTCCATGGCACGCTGGCAGGCCTTGAGTTTGGACTTTTGAATATTTATCAAAGACCAAGTCTCTGATCCATAGGTCAAAATGGGAAGAATGCACATGTCCATGATTTTTTTTCCATCGCTTTAGCGACAAAGGAAGATTTCCCTTCATACTCGTAAGCTTCTTCATGGACCAGTAGCTCTTTCAGGCATTTTCGGTTCGTCTTGTGACTTCCTTGTCTTGTCTGGTCTGGAAAGAGACTAACTGGCCCAAGTAGATGTATTCATGGACATATTCCAATTCTTCACCATTTACTCTAATCCTGTGGAGGAGCTCGTGGCTAAATAATAACAGCCGCCCAGGTCGATCTTTAAGGTTAAGCCGTGCTTGCCTCGGTTGGTCTGTGGATGGGTGACCATAATTACATATCGAGTTTCCTCCGTGCCTCGGAAAGCACGTAAACCCGTTGGTCCCGGCTGTCATTTGTAGATCTTTGACAGTCGTTACGAGTAGTCAGAAGCTAAAAGTCTGACATCCAGTCTTACCAAGGGGTATCGTATTACCCAGTTACTGGGTTGTGGAGGTCAGATAGGCAGTCGCTCATGTAAAATACTGGTACTCAGCTGCATCCGGTTAGACTGGAAGCCGACCCCAAGATAGTTTGGGAAAAGGCTAGGCAGATGATATTACTCTAATCCTGTGGTTAGTGGTGTTTGACATCAGTTTGGTCTTCGACATGTTCATCGCCAGTCCAACCTCTAGGCTTGCATTACTGAGTTGGTTTAACATTAGCTCTAGTTCTGTCGCCGTGGAAGAGAATACGACAATGTCGTCAGCGAAGCGAAGGTTGGTTAACCGCGCCCCACCGATTTCAATACCGCTCCTTTCCCAACTAGCCGTTAGCTTTTTGAACACTTCTTCAAGGGCTTTATTAAGGTGGAAGTTTAATCGCGCTTTCCCATACATTGTTTTTTTCTCAAATTCTCGATACTTATATGCTTTTTGTAGAAGTAATGAAACAACATGATGTTATTACGAATTAGTGTTGTCGCAAATCCCTTCAAACATAAAGAAATAACAAGGTTTGTAGGATTTCCAGGGCCGAAAAAAAACGAAAAACCTTTGCTAGTGTGCGTGCTTGGAGTCACACCATCTACCGGATATCTAAAGAACTTCTAAAGAACAATCGAGCCCCTTGCATAACAAAACTCGAAATAATTATCTGTTGATACTAGATGGCGTGGCGTTGTCATTGTAAGGTGGTGACAGTAAGTCTTAGTGTGTGCGTGACTTTTGATTTCATTCTTCAAACAAGTAGGTAGGTAGGTAGATAAATCTAATTTGGGTAAATTAGATTTATAATTTCATAAGAATGAAGTTAAATATTCTTAAACTATGTCAAGTTGTTCACCCAAACCAATGTTTGAAAGTACCTATTAGGGATGAAATGTGTAATTCGGAGTTGGTTAATGGTTGGCTAATTTTATTGCGTGATAGCTAAAACTTATTAGTTATTAACAAGTAGGTATTCAGACATACCAAACATTCGTTATGAAGCCACAGCTTTTTGTACGTGGACTTTTCGCGGTTTATCTAATAAACTAATAATGTACTTACATTATATAACATTACATTCATTCATCACACTATTTACATTCATGAATGTAGGTAAGTACTACCTGCTTACCTACTAAAACATACCGACGCAGTCAAGGTTATGTTGGGAGAAAATTAAGCGTCGTAACTGTTTCTAATAATAATGATCACAGTGAAAAACACAAACCTAACTGTCGTTTTTGCTTTTAATTTCATTCTTATGTCTACGGAATAGAAGTCAAAGTCGGTTGACCGGACTGTAAAAAAGGCGAAGTGGTAACTGAACTAGAGCTATTCGTGTTATTGTGCGATTTTCCATCATGCTTTAATCTAGGCTTAGGACTAGCAGAAAAGTTTCCAAATATGCATTAGTATTTAATTTGGTTGAAACTACGTAAACTTACAAACATTAGGTATATACATTCTTTCTATTTCCAAGAAACATTGAAGCATAAAACAAAATACATCAACGTTTAATCTCGAAAATGTAGTCTTTAAATGCTTGACAGTAAAGATTATATTGATCGCATTATAATGTCTGTTAGATTTCCGAGAACCGAAATCTAAATCACAAAATTCGCGCTATCCTTTTTACTCCGCTATGTTACCCTTAGTTAGAAAGAGAGAAAGCGGATTTCTAACTACGTTTGGATTTCATTTGGTGATGGATTTGATTGTCGATTCGGTTGGTGGTAGATCGTTAGCGTTTGGTTCGGATAGGTAGATTATTAGAATCAGATCTTCAAGTTTGAGAAATCTATACGAATCGATTTTCTAAATTAAACTGCATATAAGCGCAGACAAAATTAGCGTTAAATAAATAAAACAAAGATTTTTTTCCAGTCTCTGTGTCAATTTGATTTATATTTGATTAGGTATACAAAATTATACATTATGATTGCAGACGAAAATATTAGGTAAAAAAAAAATAAGCAGCCGTCGACCTCCTATGTTAAAAATTGCTCAGAGTAACAGGCTTTCCAAATGATCTAAAAACAAAAAGTTTGTTTCATTACCTACAGTCAATGACGTATCACTACATAGTATAAAACAAAGTCGCTTCCCGCTGTCTGTCCCTATGTATGCTTAGATCTTTAAAACTACGCAACGGATTTTGATGCGGTTTTTTTTTAATAGATAGAGTGATTCAAGAGGAAGGTTTATAAGTATAATATATGCATAATATAGTAGAGAAACACTGATAATGTTAGAGGTTTCCAATGTGATGTCGACAGACATTCTGTAGTATATTTAGTATCTGCATTGCACCCGCGCGAAGCCGGGGCGGGTCGCTAGTTATAAATAAAGCGATGTTGGCGGGCACGGGCCGTACCGCCGTACGGGAGAGGAATCAATGTCAAGAAATGATTATGTAGGTATTAAATTTATAATTTTGAAATTGTTGTGTTATACCTGTGCGAAGCCGGGGCGGCCTGCTAGTTCGATAATAAAAATAAGTAAAGCCAAGGATACACTAGGGGACAAATGTGCCACGACATGTATCGGCGACATGTCAAGCGAAGCCGGCCGATTTCGCCTGACAAATATGGCGACAACGCGCGACTTATGTCCGCAGCGACGTCAGACGAAATCGTGCGACTTCGCGAAACTTCGCCTGACATATCTAGCGACATCACGAAGTTTCGTTTCACAAGGCAGGCGATATCCAGCCACCGAGGTAGTGTTGTTGGCTGCGGCGTACACAATTATTATTAAAAGTCAAAGAAAAAAGACGAGAAGATGGTGGGTTAGAAAGTACTATGTAAAGTATGAATTCGCGCAATGTTACGACTCGGACAAAATAGGTAAGTTTATGTGGAATTATCATGTATGTTCACACGGCGACACATCAAGCTTTACACTTCCAGTATAACGTGGCCTCGCTTTGTCTATATATTCTATACAGTGACAAATTTGCATAAACTGGTTTTTTCATACCTTGATCAGCGGTCGTGCGTACCTACTGTTATAATTACATATGTACCTACAATACAACGAAAATGTCACAAACCGTCGCAGCGTCGTGGACACTAAAAAGTAACATTACTCAAGAATGCATGTGTATTGTGGTCATTATTTTGACAACCTTGTTCGAGCAAAGTCGACCTTGCCGTCAACTCAAACTAACTAAATCGCAAACTATTAGTAACTAGCACCCCGCCCCGGCTTCGCACGGGTATTTAACAATACACAAACATAAATAAACCCTTCTATTTGCGTCAGGTAACTAAAAAAAGTCTCTGTGGTGTGAAAATCTGTATGGACACCATACAGAATTTCACACCACAGATAATTTTTTTGGTTCTGTATGGTGTCGGACGTAAAGAATAGCACCATTCCATATCTTCCCGTGGGTGTCGTAAGAGGCGACTAAGGGACTTGCCAGAGAATGGGCAGCAGGGTTCTGTGGGCTTTTGTAACAACTGTTCTGCGATCGCCAACCCGCCTGCCAAGCGTGGCGATTATGTCAAAACCCCCCTTACTTATGTCAATGGCGACACTTGGGGGAGGTCTATGTCCTGCAGTGGATGTCTTTTGGCTGAAATGATGAATGATGATGAACTAAAAAATAATAATTATAAACAAAGTTTGAATATTCCCCTCCCGAACGGCCCGTACTCCAGTGACGCCTACATCGTATTAGGTGATGCCTAGCCAGCTGAGCAGGGTGAGCGGCGACCACGCAACTTTTTTCTAATACTTACATTTTTAAACTCGTGATATCTTTCGAATGGAATGTTCGAATTGAATAATTCAAACAGTTCTATAAAGGTATTGAAACAGTCTTGAATATGAAGTAATTTATTTCGATAAGGATTAATACCAAGATACAAATACAGAGCCTTTTCTAACGGCGGCATTAAAATATATTTTTTTAAATAAAAGAACACTTATTGTGGCATAAATATAATAGTTAGACATATGCTGTCGCGACACTTTTTGTAAATAATGATGTGTTCTGCAAAGTCGTAATACATTATTTTATTCTATCATCAATAGTTTTCGCAGCGCACGCGATGTAAAGAATATTTTAGGTAATTTTTATACACCTTGGGTTACATAATTGCAGTTTTAGTAAGGATCCCTAATTTTTTTGAAAATAAAATATTGCTTATGTCACCCGCGGATAGTGTAGCTTCCCAACAGTGAAAGAATTTTTCAAATCGGTTCAGTATTTTCGGAGCCTATTCAATGCAAACAAACAAACAAACAAACAATCAAATCTTTCCTCTTTATAATATTAGTTTAGATTTAGACACAGATTAGGACAGATACTTCACTCAGTAGAAAACATCCAATACCTATTACGATAATTGCCTACTCCCTCGCGTCAACAACCACTGTATGCTAAAATGCGCCTAAATGCTCAAGCGTACAGCAGTGATTGCTTCGCACCGCGCGATTCCACAGTAATCGCAGGGCTGCCTCTTCGATAAAATTAAATTAACATAACCTTTTATCTATGTTATTGAGAACTGTGAATATGTTCTGACTTTTATGTGGCAGGTAAAAAATGTATCATTTATAAAATATTTAACCAACTTAAAAAAAAGGAGGTGATCAGACATACAGGCCAAACTGAGAAGTTTGACTTGTATGGTTTGTAGGTATGTATGTTTGTGCGCGATAATCTCGCGTTTGGCTAAACCGATATCGATGCGGTTTTCAGAAAAGGATTTGTTACATTTAGGAGAACGTTTTAAAATAAGTATAATAAATACTTCTTAGTTTGATGATGATCTTCGGAGATGTTCACTAGAAATGAAAAAAAAAAGCCTTAAAAAAAGAGAACCGACTTCAAATAAAGCACTAAGCCGTAAGAAATAATTTTTTTTTATGGTAGTGCTAACAGCTGGTAATTACGAATCGAAAAAGCACCGACATCAAAGAAAAAATTATTTCTTACGGTTTAGTGTTTTGAAGTCGGTACTCTTTTTTAAAGTTTGTTTTATTATATTTGTAAGTTTGTTTTGTTTTATATATTGGTGCTGACTGTGGAAGAAACCTAGATAAAACATAATTATAGGCACCACACGGCATCGTAATACGCGTACGAACGAACAGCACTATTAAAATTGAACGGCGTGCGCGCGCTTCGCTTGCGAGGCGAAAACCGCACTGAATTTGATAAGCCGGCGGACCGAGACCGCTCGGCTGGGCGGTAGGCACTTATAGCGCGCAAGTACATGGAGTGACGGAGGCCTGATTTAGATATCAAACCCGGAAAGACGGTGTTGAATTTTAGTAACTGTACTGTTGTCATTTTAACTAAAATTCTAGTTTATTAATATATTTTTTATTTAAATTACTTGCTGGTTTTATTAGGATTAGGTACTTGAATTTTTGAGTAAAGCACTATACAAACCTTGGCCCACAATGACTGCTTCGCTGGTCACGCTATGATTGCCTCGAGCTAGCCTAGCTACGCTCTAGGCCTTTCAGCTTGGCCATCATTGCAGCCCTTGCTGTCGCTGTGCGCTGTCGGTCATAATCAGCGCGACCAGCAAAGTAGTCATTATAAACCGCGGCCGTAATGTAGGTACTATTAGGTACGTACGTAGTAAGGTAATAAGAAAACAAACTTGTATTGATAGTACCATTATTACCTCAAAAATTTAAGAAAACAGGTAGGTAGGTAAGTAATTTAGAAGAAATAAATATGTTGGTAGAACTAATTAAAATTTTTATATTTGGTATCCACTCGGACATAAGACTAACCCGCACTGGGCCCGCGTGGTGGATTACAGGCCTGTGTCCTAGCAGTGCGAACATTATAGGCTGATTACGCTGCTGCGGAATATAATTAATCGGACATAAACTGCGATGAATTTTCAAGTAAGCATGCGACGGCACGGCGCGGCGGCGTGAAGTCTGAAGACTCTCTTGAGCGATCGCTGCATAACCACCCGGGGAAAACTAAACATACTTATTTAATAAAATAAGCAATCCATATTAGGTATCTACAGAGCCCTTCGGCTGACCAGGTCATGACCTCCGACCCATATACCTATCAGCTGGCCAGGTCATAACCCCTGATCTTAGTACGAACCAGCTGATCCATGGTTACCAATATTAATTCTTCGATCGGAATTCGATTGTTTTTATTATTCAACAGATAAATAATAAATTAATTTAGTTTTGATACCTTCCTTTAAATTTTGAATTGAGTAGTAATATATCACTACCAACATTAACAATATTTAATTGAGTCTGGAAATACCGGAATTACTTTCCGGAAAAATGGCTTATCCATGTTATTCTTTCTGTGTGCATTTATGATACAAGTACCAAAAATCATTCTACCTACTCCGATCTATGGTGATAAGCATATTACCATCATTATGTATTGTTAACAATGTATTTACATTCATAGCAAATAATTTATTAGGATATTACAACTAAATATGGATTAAAAAAAAAATAGAAAAAAAAGTGAAAAATAACTTTAGTTTCAGAGAAGTTGGTGGCAAAAAAACTGAAAACAAACATGTCACCGACTTCTGAAGCTAAAGTTATTTTTCACTTTTTTGCTTTTTGAAGACAGTTTTTTTTTGCAAATAGTTTTAGTTTTTTCTTAGGTGACACTAACGAGCATGGCAGTTGAGAATTTGTCATGGTATGGGTTGCTAATGTTGGCACGTGTGTTGCACTTGCATCATACAGCTTCTTTACAACTGTTTGAGCAGAATGGCCGCCGTTATTCGAGACTGGTCATCTCTTAACTGCTAGGTCACATAGTTAATCTTTGTAGGTATTAAATTGTTATACATTGTTCTCGCATGTAGAAGCAAAAAGAATAATGTAACCAGGATTTTGTAACAACTTGTTTTTAAAAAGAGTGGCCATGGAGTTTCTTGCACCCCTAAGACGACCCACTGACCGTACGTTCTTCTCCATAGAGAGACTGAGTCTTTGTCAATTCAAAACTGCCTGTAAATGGTATTTAAATAAATGCTTTGAGTCTATATCAATTGTATTTTTTTGCCTTATAAGTGCTTATATGATTTGACTTTGATTGTTTTTTATAAACAATTTATTGTGTTATGTAGTTGAAAGGGGGGGCAGTGATAAATGGCCTTGACTTATGAATTGTAGGTTGTATGTTCGAACCCTGACAGGCTCCTTACTTTGGGTAAATGAATACTAATACTACTTGAATAAAAAGCATTACTTACAATAGTTAATTATATAATTAGTGTAAAACACAACATAACCACATTCATATTTTGTTTGAACAGAACTTCATTGCGGCATTGAAAACGGACACAATGCTTTTATCAAATGGTACACTTACACAACACATTTATGACAACTAATTTGAGATTCCAGAACCAGAACATAAGATTCTCTTGTTGATGTGTAGAAGCTGATGTATAAAATATAATCTCCCTGTGATGTTTACATACCGTACCTAGAAGTTTAGTCCCTACAACCATGTCTGCTAACTTTCGGTAGATTCGAGTAGAGAAAATACAAAAGATTTTCGCACATTGAATGTTTATTGTTCCCAACAGAGAAAACGTCAATCAAACGAGAGACATTCCGTTTCAAGTTAGGTAGGTACTTTAGAATGGTAATTATTGTAAAAAAAATAGTAACTAAAATAAAAACGTTGCAGTGGCCCTTCTTGTATGTTTTTTTTTTAAACATTTTTGTCACAAAATATTGATAAATATGATATCAGCATGTTTCCTAATTAAACGTTTTTGATGACAATGCCATCTAGCGGTTCAGAAATTAACCATTTACGTGTGCATGTGTGTGTGTGCATGGTGTGTACATATATGAAGTTGAGACGGCTGGTGGAAATTTCTAAAATCTCCGTTTGAGAAGAGTTAACAAGTAAGCTGTATATGTGGAAAAATCAAGACAAAAGGCTAGTTTACGCAAATAGAATATTGTCCATCAAATATATTTTAGTTATGCGTAATCATAAATAATACCCAAATGCAAGACTACAGCGCCATCTATTGAAAAAACGGCGGCGGGATGATCAACGGGACCACCTTAAAAAGCTTAGGTGAAAGCGGGTCTCCTTGCTTTACGCCTTTTTCTATGAAGAATGATGGTCCGGCTGTTTGTAGCCTAATCGAAGCAGTGCTGTTTAGATACACGTTACGGAGTAAACTGATGTAGGTGGGATCAACTTCTTGGTTGTTGAGAGCGTCAAATAAAGCATCGTGAGTTAAACTATCGAAGGCTTTCGAGTAGTCGATGAAGGCAAGATAAATGGGAATATTGAACTCTTGATATTTTTCTATTATTTGATTTATTGCGTGCAGATGGTCAGTAGTGGAGAGGCCAGATCGAAAACCAGCTTGTTGAGGATGTTGGTGTTTTTCCAACTGGGGTGAGATACGGTTGTCTATAACTTTAATGAAGGCCTTGTGGAGATAGGATACAAGACTGATTGGTCGATAGTTGTTGAGGTCTGATTTATCTCCCTTTTTATGAAGCAGTATGATATTGGAGTGGCAGAAACCATCCGGAAATTTGCCTGTTTTAAGAATGGAGTTGAACAAATTAGTTATTATGGGGAGCAGAGCAGGTTCGCCTATAAGGACTTGCTTTACGCCTACACTTTAAATTAATATAGCTACCAGCTGTCATAGACAAATTTTTGGACACATTTCTTTTTCTTTCCATAAACTAAAGCCTTTTTTACTAACTTTTATTAGAACAAGCTTCGACATAGGCGATCTTATAGCATCAACATTTAAACTGTACCCTCTACCCCTTCTCCCACAGAAAGCGTTCCGCACGGGAACATCGACGCGGCTGGACGACCGCGTGGCGGACATGGTGGCGCTGAAGACGGCGCCGCTGTGCCTGCTGCTGCGCGCCGTGTACCCCGACCTGTTCCCCGTGCACGAGCTGCGCGCGCACCTGCCGCCGCACGACGACGACGACCACGTGCCGGACCCGCCGCGGCTGCAGCTCACGGCGGAGAGGTACGCTCATCTATGTGGAGGGATGTGATACATTCCTTTTAAAAAAACCTTTTGTTTTCCACTACTTTCAACTTTTTAACTAGAAAGAAGTGAATAAAGTTGTACATACGTGGAGCTCCACACGTATGTACAGACGCCAGCACACCGAACTATCCAAAACTGTCAAATTTTCCCAATGAACCTAATTTTTAGGGTTCCGTAGTCAACAAGGAACCCTTATAGTTTCGCCATGTCCATCTGTCTGTCTGTCCGCGGTTTAGCTCAAAAACTATTGGTACTAGAAAGTTGTAATTTGGCATGAGTATACACGTTAATGAGGCCGAAAAAGTGTAAAATAAAATTTTGAAAAAAACTATTATTTAGGGTACCACCTCCCCTAGATGTAGAGTGGGGATCATAATTTTTTTTTTCGTCCTTCCTATAGTGTGGGATATCGTTGGATAGGTCTTTCAAATATTAGGGGTTTGGGAAGACCGTTTTTTGATTAAGTAAAAAGTTCGTGAATTATCAAGCATTAAAGTACCAATTTTCGTTCAGGTCAAATGTCCCCCCCTCTACAGACTAAACGGTTGTAGTTAGAAATACAAATGTAATGGCAGTAGTACCTATATATTACGAGGTTTGAAGGAAAACTATCACACTTAAGTGGGCTTTACAAGTTTACGAGTAATAGTCGACCAATTGTATTTGATTCGAAAATTTCGAACAACTCCATAGAAATGTCGATAGATGGCGCTAAGCGTCAGTTGTATCGCGCTGTTTCATTCCTAAATAAGTTTTATAAAAAAACAGTTGTTGTTGTTGTTTGTATAGTAAGTCAAATTAGGTAGGTAGTCATGTTTGGCTTTTAGTTAGAGCGTGGTACGAAACTATCAGTCAGCGAATACGACCCGTACTTGGTTGTTATAAAAACTACGGAACCCTACACTGCGCGTGCATCTTTATCGTTAAAAACCGGTCAAGTGCGTGTCGGCCCGCACTTGACCGGTTTTTAACGATAAAGATGAAAATCTAATAAAGAAATTTGATAGATTGCTTTAGGTTGATGTGCTGACATCTGTACTTATGAAGTTTATATACAAACGAATGATTTCGGAGACACCTCTATTTTTTCAGTGGTGGGACGAAAAAAACGACCTCGATATGACTACACCGATACGTAGATTTTACAAGCCTGTAGTCAACTTTAAATTTAAAAAAATATATCTTTGGAGACTGAAAAATATTATGAACCGTCGGCATTTGCTTATTCGTCGTTTAAACTGCTCACGTCTAAAGCGTACACCAAATTCGGTTTCGAAATGTTGTTCTTAGAAATCAATATCCCAAAGTAAATCCGTATGCTCTTTTGTTAACCCCAACAGGATAAACGTGTCAGGCGCGTACCTGCTGGACGACGGCGAGAACATGATCCTGTACGTGTGCCAGGGCGTGAGCCCCGCCTTCCTGTCGGAGACGTTCGGCCTCACCGCCTTCTCGCAGCTGCCGGACGAGCTGCGCAGCCTGCCGCGCCTGGACACGGACGGCAGCGCGCTGCTGCACGCCTTCATCGACAAGCTCAACGATGACCGGCCCTACGCCTCCGATATACTTATATTGAGGTGGGTTTGTTTTATAGTCTTCTTTTATAATAAGTTCTAGTAACTTAGCTTAAAGACAGTTACTGTTGTGTTGCGAAGGAGTTTGTTGCACCACTTCTTCTTAGCATGATTAATTCAATTTATTTTTTCTCTAAGACCCAATGTTCGAGAATTTTGTATTCGTATTAAAAAAAAATGGGATTTCACTATTGCTTGAATGTCATATAAACTACAAAGAGTTTCCTACTAAAATATTCTTGTATTCCACAGAGACAATTCCCCATCACGGACCATATTCACGGAGCGACTAGTCGAGGACCGAGTGGAGTCCGCATTCTCCTACTACGAGTTCTTACAACACGTGAAAAACCAAGTGAAATGAGTTTGTGACAGCCAAGTGACTTTTAAGTGGGACTGTAAGGCCCAAGTGATCCGAGAGACTACATACGTTAGCTAGCGCCGCGCCGGTACGCCGGCCCGTCGCGCCGGTACGCCAGCCCGTCGCGTCGGTACGCTGGCTCGGCTGCTGGTACACCGGCCCGGTGCGCCGGACCACGGATGATACGACACTGCCCTACTTACGATAAGAATTATATTAGCACTTCTGGTTTTCGAGTTTTATGAAAACTGGTGGTAGTGGTAATGTAAAAAATTCGCACATAATCCAAAACGATAATATATTATTATTTATTTCAAAATTAACGTATCCGGTCCTAAGACGTATATATTGGTTAGGTTTAGTTAGTTACTGGCCGATTATATCCGCTCTCTCGATCAATATCGAACAATAACATAGAGGAGTATCAGTACGAGGTGTAGCGTAAAAAAAAAAGTTGTCACTACATGTGTCACGTTTAATTTTTCCATTAAAAAAATATAACGAATACAAACATTTTTAATATAAAAAAATATCCAAAGAAAAAGGATTGGCGATGTAAAAAATGACTTTCAGTAAAGTTGCGAAATGGATTGTCTAGAAAAGAATAAAATTTGTGATTTTGAAAAAATAATGCCTATAGGTGAGAAGGGGTTGCAACCGCTATCCGGCCCTAAGCGCGATTAAATTATAACCGTGCTTAAATATAATATCGAAAACGGTGCATTCCGCGACCTATTGACACGAATAGCTGAGATTATAAAACGATAGTATAAAAAACTATTCAATAAGTACTTCGCTATTGCTACAAATTATAAAAAGTGGATAAGAACAAAATTTTGGGATAACTTGACGCGGAGCGATGTCACGACGTCCTTCAGGGTCTTCGCTCGTAAACTACGGAGTCACCCGCAAGCACACGCTTCCCAAACTCAGTCGGAATTGAGCCGCGGCGTTGAAATATCTCGGAACATCAGTCCATAGATAATTGGGTATTCCTTGAACCGATTCTGAGCCAATCTATGGTGAGAAAATAAAAGGAAATGAACACCATAATACTCAAACAGAACCTTCCAAGCAGTTAAAATTTAAAATGTTTTAAATACATACCGGTTCTTTGTAAAAGACAGTCTTATGCAACCGACAAATGACAATTTAGTACGGTGCTTATAGATACAGCCACAACTTTACACTGATTGCAGACAGTAAAGGAGAAAGATGAATCAGATTCGACACAATAATTTAGTTATTTCTCTTCAAAACAGAATACCATGTATGTTTCTAAGAAGATACGTCGCCAATTGACAAGAAAAATTTTCTCTCTGTCATCCAATGGAATGATCATACTTTTTAAGTTTGAACCGAAATAAGAAAAAAAAAATAGAAATGAGTTCGACTTACACGAACGGAATAGTTTTTATTCAGCCGAATCAATAAGCAGCGTGATAATGCTGCAGAGGCTATAAATGATATTTTGGTTGTAAAAACTGCTAACTTATTTAAATTATATAACAAATAACGAAAGAAATGCTTCCATGCTTCTAAATTATAAGGAGGTTAAGGATTACTTGTAAGTCGTTTAGGTAGCATACAGCATTTGAATTGTGAAGACGGCTTCAATGGTCGTTTGTGTATACGAAGACCTGTGTTGATCGAGTATTCTTATTTTGATTATTGATGCGTCGTTCCTGGGAGTACTGGGAATTTTGCTAGTAACGTTAATTAAGTAAAATTTTCCAATGATCCCTATACTTCTAGTTCCAACAAAAGGGTTCCCGGAAACGGCGTATAACTAGTTTTGATTGATGTGTCGGTGGCCCAATTCTCATAGGTTAAACTCCACTTTAGTTCGAGTCTCGTAACATCACAACTGGGATATTATGCTGGGATAGCAAGAAGGAATATAGAATATGGAAATATAGATATTTTATGTAAACTCGAGCCAGAAGCGCTATTTGTTGTAAATGTCAAGAAATCTAGTAGTGTCGTTGATTTGTGAAATAATAAACTTTTAGGGTAGCCGCGCGTTTTGCTGGTTGCTTACTTTATCACTGTAAAGTGTGTTTTTATCTACTTGTCTCATTTGGTAATCAAATATGGCAGACTGACATTTCCTTTTAAGAAAACTGTATATTTTCGTTGGTAATTGCGAAGCAGTCTGTGGTATAATTAATACGGAATAAAGATGACTGATGTCTTCATACCTACATACATAACTTTGTATGATTGAAGCGAAAATGATATTTGTACCATGTTTCTTTGCCAAATCGGATACGTGAGAAAAAACTCGCTGCATACATGTATGTTATTGCAATGTTAAGTTAATACACAAGAATGTGACGACAATGAAGTATTTTCCTGAACATGTTATAGTGGAATCATCCCTGTTACGCCAGTTCCAAGTTATTTATAAAATATATTTTTATTTCTTGGAAGTCTAGATTTTTATTTCAAATGATTTTCGCCTTAAAGGTGGGTCATTTATCGGATTGTTAAAGTATTTTATTGAGTAAAACACTGTGACGCGAAAATTAAACAAGCAATAATTTTGAAACATAATTTCGAAGTCACGAAGTATCGGTCGGTAAAATAATACTTTTGTCATCAAACAACTTTGTGAAGAAATATTTGTAAGGTTTTATTTGTATGCATGGATTGTTTGTGTGTGTGATCGTTAGCGGAGCAAAACATACGAGACGGGTAAAAGAAGGTATAAAGGGTTTGTATTGTTAAGATTTTTTTTATAAAATTAATTGATTCCAAAGGTTATCGTACGCTTTGTTCCGCACCGCTGACTGACCGTTCGTCTGTTCCCATGTGTAGTGTACAAAATATGGTCTGTATAGTTTTTTACTTAACGACGTTGCAAATTTTAAATAACGTAAGGGAGTTTGACTAGGCTGTCGGATTTGCAACGTTCGGCTCAGCGCCTAAAGTTGATAATCCAACTGCACGTCCAACGTTATTTCTAATTTTAACTGTTGATATTCCTAGGGCATGGCGTGACCGGTGCACCGACGGCAAATGTATTGCCCGTTGATGCAATAAAATACATATTTTTTTTATTGTTAATTCCATGTTAGGTGTATGTAGTTAACTTTAAACTTGTATCTATTAATCATAATTCGATATTATTTCACCATTGTAAATTAAATAAAATTATTTATGAAATTGTAGGTAGTGTGTTTTTTATACTGATGTGAGATTGGTTCAGGATTCGGTGGAGTAACTGTATTGTGGAACTTGCTACCTTTAAGACTTAAGACATTTTCGGGTATTTTGACTTGATTTGAATAAAAATGATGTCAAAATATCGATGATATTTCTTCTAAGTAACTTTCTATACCTATCTTAGAGCTTCTAATTTTTTTGTTTAAATTAAGTGTACTCAGTACAGTTGTACTATAGTTTAAAAGAGGCCTTGGGTATCATTTCTAAATTTTGTTTGGTCGAGTGACTCATTTTAAATACCACTGTTAGAACTGACGTTCAGAGAGGACGGAAAAAACCTCGCGCGGGGTCGAGCTCCCACTGGTCGTAATTCACATCAAGAGCAGAAACCTGCTTCGAGACGGTGCGATGTTAAGGAAGGCTAGAGAGACGCGCGCGGCAACCCTGAAAGCACAAGGGGGCGATCCGTGAGCACGCCACAAAACACCCAGGGTCAGAATACCCGAGAGGGTATTCTTTAGGACTCCCAAGCATCCGCGAGGTGGCGCGCGACCGTTTCACAAGCATGCGCGAAGCGACGCTTGATATTTAGAAAATTGACTACTTTAAACAATAGTAATACGGTTCTATTTTAAATACAGCCAATAAATAGCGCGAGGATTATTTGGTTCTATCTGAACAGACCCTTACACCCCATCCGTACTAACCAAAGCTATCGGTTACCTGAATATGCAATCGTCGCATTCATACGTTACAAACTTGTTCCTTAACATGTCCATAATATCAATTGACTAACCATTTAAGACATTCATTTAGAGATCAATTATTTGAGTTAGAACATTAATTATTTTGATTAGATGAAATTATGACATATTTTATAATAATAATAATGGACTTTTATTTAATGTAAACTGGAGCTCGCCCTGTGTTTGAGTTCGTGCAACAAAGTGAGTGCGATATGCGCGTGTTTACGCGGCATTATAGTTCTCTTAATTATAGTCTTAAAATCTTAACATATACGCACAATTTGAGCCTTTTTATATCCATTGCAAATTGCACAGTACGGTTTCCAGCTGATATTCTACGATTTATTCGAAACGCCTACAAACTGCCTTTGTTATTTATTAAATAACTTCTGATTGTATACATAATTATGGTTCCTCCGTTGTGTTACACAATTTCCGCAGTTATAAAAAGATATTAGAGTTGTATTCGTTGACTGAAGTTTGCCACATATGAAAAAGTTATGACCTGACAAGATGAGTTTTCACCTGCATTATAGTCCATAAAATCTAACTTGATTAAAATTACAGCTGCCAAACTAAAGGGGCTAGAACTAAGACTCCGAAAGTGCATGCTCTGCTTGCCCCAAGGTGCTGCGTTTCGACGAAGAATGATTTGAAAAACAAGATCACTTTCATAGACATGTTAGAGAAAACAAACTCGAATGAGCATTTTGTCGATCACAGTGTATAACATTCACTCGAACGAATAAGTTTCTTAAACAGGTATCTATGATACCACATAAAAAAACTTTTTATTTTTCAATAAAAAAAGTTTATCCATCCACTCTTTCATGAAACAATTTGACAGAATCAGCGCTTTTGTGATGCATCTCAGGTCTCAACCACGATTATCTTTTGTTTAACGACTATGTCAGCTGCCATGTTCCTTTATATCTGGCAACTTCGCGCTTTGTCGCAAAACAGTTGTTACATAACAGCTCTACTAAGGAGTGTTGGCGCTACTGTAACATTGCTAGATAACCCCCTGACTTCATTAAAGTTATGTTTACGAATGCAGCCATGTACGTCGAATGCCCCATAGGAGCCTTGATCGCGATGTTCATGACTAAATACAATAACTATTAGGAGTATTAGGTATAATTCATTCCAATGTGACTGAACAAGAGAGGAACATTGTAACTTTGTTTCAATACAAACAATATGAAATCATTTTTGTTTTCTTTTGAGCAAACCCCGTAACTATTTACATCCCCATAGATACCCAAGTGTTTCATTTTGTATCTTGCAAACATAGGATTATAGAGAATACCTACAATTTAGGCCTAGCGACTCAATAACGCATAAAACTTCAATAACGAATCAATTTATTTGAGACTTAGGGCCTATTTCACGATGTCCAAACAGCCACTACTTCAAGAATAAATTCAGAAATTGAACAGAATTTGTATGAATTATCTGCCAAGTAAGATAACGGGAACTTAATCGCAGGTAGTGAAACAGGCCCTTAGAGTTTAAAATATGTCACAGGTTTCTCCATTTCTGGTTTTGGTTCTTCTTTAATAAGAATATTACAGCATTCAATGCATTCTATACAGGTAGGGAAAGAAGTTAAATCGACGTCTTGCGGCCAATAGTCTTTTGGTTCGTACTTGTTTCTCCTGAACACCTGGTGGTTGAGGAGCGTCCAGAACCAGAGGCAGGCTCTTCCTCGGCGGAACTTAACAGCTGACGTTATGACCGCCTCTATAGCGCGCTTAGAAACCGGGTCTCTTTCATAACACGTGTTGAATTTCAAGTGTTTTAAGTTACAGCGGAATACCTGAAATCGAGGGCTTTCTGTAGAAAATGACATATCTAAAGGAGATGTTCCAGAAATGTATGGAGCCTAGGCTAGCACTATGTACACTATATGTAAATATTGCTAAATAATACAGTAACCGTTTTTTATTATAAATTTTCTATAATTTCACTTCATTTTAATGTACATTCAGATTAACTTGGTCAAAGAGGGCAACACAACATAAAAAATAAACATGGTGGTTCAGATCAGCACGCGATCAGCAGGCGAAAATAGTTATTTGTTATACAAGAGTGCAAAGTTGCTTTTTAACCGCGTGTTCAATTTTGATGACCGAGCAAGCGAAGGATTCTAAAATTGAATCACGAGCGCAGTGAGTGATTCAAAATTAGAATCCTGAGCGTTAGCGAGGGAATCAAAAGAGCACGAGGTGAAAAATCTTTGCACTCGAGTGCAACACGTAACTTTTCATTCCACCTCAGCGAGGAAATGAATAAATGCAAAAAAAAAAAACGTTTACAATCACAAGATATACACTTTTATTTCAGTTTAGGTATTAATTACTACATTATGACAGGTAAGTATTACAGAATAATCTTTAAATTATAACAAAATAATATTACGGTATAATTAACAATGACGTGAAAAAATGCCGCGTAAAGAACCGCGTAGGGTAGTGGCACCAAAAGTTGAACGACCCCCAATAGATGAACGATCGACCGAAAAATGAAAAAATATAAAATACCCCGCTACTTACATGTGTGCAATATTGTTTCCCGCTTAGGGCAACATTTTTTCTTACGGTTCCATACCAATTTTGACAATAATAACTTAAGACGCACTCGCAACCGGCCGTTGCGTGAGCGTTGCTCGCTAAAAATCTGTTTTATATGGAAACCTATTTAAGGAAATGCCCTACGAATTTAAGAATTTTGACCCCTTAAAGAAAGAATAAATGATAGATTTCAGTGGATTTGGTTTCACTAAAATCTTGTGATATTCGGCTTTGATTATATTGAACACATGATTTTAGGGTTTTTTATTAGTTGTAAGGATTTCTTTTAGTATCAAATCATGCACTGTTCAGCTTTAGGATGCATGCCCAAAATTTGAACTAAGGAATATGTTCACATTTTATTCGTTCAAATTTTGGGTTTCGTGCATTATGATGAACGCTGAAGTGAATTTTATTTGTTCATTTTGTGGTTCTTCAATCCAAAAGTTAAAGTAGATATACTAACGGTTTTTTATTACTTGATCTTGTGAATACCTAAGACTAGATTATTGTGGGCAAAACGCCTTAAAAAAATATTTTTTGTTTTGCTAAGACTGATTTATATTAGACAAATTAATAAATGCCTTTAATAATACTTATCATGTTTTAATTTCTTATAAATATACAAAATTTATTTTAATAGGTACTAATTAAATGTTAGTTCAACTATTGGGTACAAAATGTTCATAATTAGGGCTCAGTGTTCAACTATTGCGGTAATACCCAATTTTTTTTACAAATTGCAATTTTAAAAAAGAAATAGCAGATCTAGAAGGTTCTTTTTTTAACCCGTCAAATCCAGAGGAATACGGAATAATAATAAAAAATAAGCATGCATATAAATGTCATGAAATAGCTGAGTAACAGCTATTTAAAGTTGTTAAAACGCTTAATCGTTCATTTATTGGTGCCAATACCCTACAAAGCAAATTGAAAAAAGAACACCAAAAAGGTTCCGAGTCTGAGTTTTTAACAAATTAAAAAAAAGTTGTATGATATATTCGGCACCATAGAGGTAGCAGTAAATAGGTTTAATGTTTTTTTTAATTCACAAACTTAGTGCACACGATGTTCTAAATTCAATTTACTTTATCCTCTAGAGAATAAAAACGGCTTTTCCACTCAGATATTGAAGATTAAAAATACTCTTTCCGAGATGGTGGGATGAAAATGTAATTTTGACAATAATTGTCATAACTGCTTTAGTAAATAAAAGAACTGGAATTTCGAAAATCTCGGGTTTTGGTTTGTTTTGTTTGGTTTGGTTGAACAAAACAAATTCAATCCAAACTCAATGCAAAGAAAGACTCAAAGACGGTACTTCTTAAAACTGTCAAACGTCAAACAACTGTCATGGCTGCCCTAAAAATAGGGTTATCGTAGTAAAAAACTTTTCAAATGATAAATATTGTACGACTATAACCTTCTTCAAATTATTTTTTTAGTATTTTTATATTCCTCTATTTTTTTCCTATTTATCTATGTAGTGTACATAGTGGTAGCCCAAAATCAAACATCTCCTTTAGCATATACCTAACTACGTAAGACCAACTAAATCTTAGTGTGAACGGACGTAGACCACAAAACTATGTTTTGCAGAAAACCAGTTCTCTTTGTCAATATTGTGATTTATCGAGTGAAACGGCCTCAGTACGTATAAGCGAGCCAGAGCTGGGAACACAACACTGAGAACTAGTCATGACAGGGTATTTTGGATCATCTCTATACTGCTGGATATACTTAGGGTCTCCCAGTTTTCCCCAAACATAGCTGCACCGGCCTCGCTTCTCGTTTTCAAATTCAGCGGATTCCTGCGACTTTAAACCAATCGTCTGCTTAACTTGCGCACTGCGTCTACCAGTACACGTATCCAGTTTACGTTCAATAATTTATTGACAGGGGACATATAATTATATTCATATTTGTATATTTTCTTAGGTATATCACCGGTCGACTACCACTGACGTTAAGAATAGAGGTCTGTTTGAAGTGGTGGAAGTAGGACGCTTGAACACAGGCTTTTATTTTAAATGTACAATGTAGTTATTGCAATGCAGTCTTACTTCATATCCACACATTTCGATCATGCAGTAGTTAGTGAACTTTACTGGCACAAGAGACACTCGGAAGCCGATTTTTTGGAGGCGATCTGTTAAGACAATGTGGGCTTTTAGAGTATAGAAATCATAATTATCTACTTGGGTAATTTATTTAAAGACATAAAAATATAGAACGACTCTTATAAATCTCTTTGAATCCATATATATATATATATATAAATGATCCCTATTTCCCTTTTGTAGGTAGGTAGTAGGTAGGGATACAAAATTAATAAATGAATTTGAATTTAGGGAAGTAATAAGTAGGTAGTAGTGGGTAGCAACAAATGCATAATTGCTATTGCAAAGCATGCTGGGATCAGCTAGTTTATCAGAGAGACGCCATTGATCGGCTTCCGCACGTCTCCTGTCCGCTTCGCTCGTCTCAGCTTTTGTTGGCCTTACGGGACAACGGGAAGGACGGTTGGTGGCTGTGGCCAGGCTTGGGAGAGGCTTACTCAAGGTCGTTTCGGCCGAGTGACAATGATGAAGAATGTGACTCAGTCTTCAAGGAACACTGGGGTGGGTGCTGAAGAAGAATGGTCGGTGTAAAATAAAAACATACCTCTTAGACCAGACAACAGGTGTGGTTTATGGATGCATGTGTCAAATGTATTGCAAGGTCCATAGTATATTTTTACAAATAGAAAAGACATTATATTATAATATACTTAAAAAATCCAAAAGATATAGAAAAAACATTAAAAATAAATCAATAGAGAAAATAATTTTACACATGACAGTTCTTTAAACTACACAATGTTTTGACATTTTACTAAAAACCATAGATAAATTAGTCGGTAATCATAAATCCATACTAATATCCATACTATATGCTATAATATTATAAATGCGAAAGTCACTCTGTTTGTTTGTTTGTACTTATGTTTGTTTGTTACCTTTTCACGACTAAACGGCTGATCGGATCTTAGTGAAATTTGGCAAGAAGATAGATTTCGACCTGGGGAAGGACAACAGGCTATATAACATCGCGCTAAGACCAATAGGAGCGGAGCAGCAATGAAAAACGTTGCGAAAACGGGAAAAATGTGACGCAGACGAAGTTGCGCGGGACAGCTAGTATTATTATATTGTGGTGATAATTTTTAGAGGGACCTCAAAATAGGAGTGTCCTTGGTCTCTGCTCGATATACACGGTGGAAATTTTCAACGCCACCTGGAGGGAAAGTACTCTAAGTACTGGAGATAACAATTTTGCTCAAGGGAATTATTTTTAAAAAGACACATGTCTGCTTTCAAAGAGTTTCAAAAAATCGCTTGCCACACTCGGAAATCGAACAAGCTAAAATCCGAAACAATAACATCCTGTACTTTTACTCTATCGTTCGATAGTGCAGTGGCGTCGTAGCTACCTTGGGTGGCACCCGGTTCCGAAGTTGGTGGTGTCACCCCATCGAAAATGAAAAGCAATAAATTTTAAATCATGAACGTCATGGATCATTCAATATTTATTTCTAGCTTTGACTGCTGCAAACACGGGAATAACTTCTTTAAAAATTATATTTTGTATTGCCTTGTGGTCCTTGTGTATTCTGGATGGCAGGCAGGCAGTGAAGGCTTCTGGGACTGTATGAAAGAACCGCCACTCACTGAGACCAGGCCCCTTATTCACAAACGCTCGGTTTCGATTTCGATTCGGAAAGTCGTATGTCTATCTCGCTCGCTTTCGTAATGCCAAAACAAGATAGACATACGACTTATCGAATCGAAATCGAAACCGAGCGTTTGTGAATACGGGGGCAGGGCAGTCCTTAACCCTGGAGGCCCTGGGCACTTGATAATAATTGGACCTTCTTAGGATGCAGGAGCGAGCGAAGCGAGCTCGATTTTTTTTTGCACCTCGCTTCGGATATCTTAGGTTTTCTTGTTTATACTGAAATAATGGATGTTTTTAGCGGCTAACTTTAATATGAAATAAAACACAGGATAGTCTTTTTGATATCCATGACGTTTTCTTTATTTTACGGATATTTTTTGCGATTTATAATGTAAATACATAGTTTCGATTATGTGACCACCGCGGCTGGCGCTCACATGCCAAAATCCGCCAAAATAAAACGTGGACCTCCAGTTCACGACATTCGGCAATAATGCTTTGTATGTTGGCTGCCAAGAGCTCAATTGTTTCTAATTTCGTCAAAGGTTCAATAATGAAGATGGTCAGAACATTACAGTCAACGGTGAGCGGTACATACCTAGATATTATGATTACTAACTTTTCGTGCCTCACCTGCAAGACAATACTGTTGCAGACCAAGTCTGGGATCCATAGGTCAATATGGGAAGAAAGCACATATCCATGTTTTTTCGCTAGAGTGCCAAACGAAGGTTTCCTTTCATAAACTCCTACAAGACGAACAAACATTAATGGTAGAAGATTATTAGTCAAATAAAGCCCATTCCAAGGATATTCAAACATTACCGGAATGCAATAAAGAGAAAAAATAAATTATAATAAGTAATTTATGGTTGTGATGTCTGTATATTCAAAAATATTTTATTATTATTAGGTTAACTATTGCTTTTATAATTTTTGATTGTGATGTCTGCATGTATATTTTGTATTTTGGTTTTGTGTTGAGTCTATTAAACTTAAAACATACATTATACTATTATTATTATTACTTGATTACCTAATTTAATGTTCGTGTTCACTTAAATGTAGTCACGTGTTAAAAATAGCATCCTATTCATTAATGTTTGCATGGCTCTCTAGGACGAACTGTGCCATTGCCCTATTATTATTTTTTTCATCTTTTGTACCACATTTATTGCAAATAAATAATTTTGATTTGATTTGATTACTTCTGTTAGTAAAGTAACTAATAAAAGATTATTTATTAAAATGACGAAGAACTATTTTCAATTAAAATAAGTTAGATTTGATGATTTTCCTTTCATTTAATTTACGATATTTGATAGTAAGTATTCGACTCTTTGGACCATAAAGCCATTTAATTGCATGCATTTAATTTTACGCAATCCAATTCAGTCAAAACAGGATCTTTTTAGTATCAAGATAATAAATTTTCAAGAGGCTGGCGCGTTGGTCTATTGGTCGCAATAGCAACTGCTGAGCACGAAGTCCTGCGTTCGATTCACGGGACGGGCAAATTGTATTTGGGTTTCTCCATCAGGAATTTCTCTGTAGAAGCCACAGAGTAAAATAGCTCAGTAATTTTGATATTTGTTTTTTTCGGCTTTATTTTCTGTGAATTACTTGATGTGCTTCCTTTTATTATCAAATAAGAATTGTTAGGTAATATAAAGTAGATATTATATCAATTGGAAGCGGGATTATCAGTAAGTATGCAAGCCCTAATGCGACGAACTAAAATACATGCTCCAAATGGATGATACACAGCTTGTTAGCATAATCAACTGCGACATAAATACAGATATGTCCATGACATAGGTCCCTGCATACTTTAATGGTTTCCATCACGAGGCTATGCTCACTGCAACCTACCATTTCAGTCTTTATAATGCAAGTTGTCCTATGTAACAACATTATCAGTAGGTATAAATTATTATAAAAAGAGACGAAATAAGCAATATAACCTTGATAATTTGTTACTATTGGGTAAGTACTTAGTTTTTCCTAATAACAAGTTCTCAGTAGCTGTTCTAAGTTTGGATTTGTATATAACTCGCTTTCTATAAAATAGTTAATCATAAATAATAAAATGTGGGTTTACAGACAATACACCTTTACGGAACCCCTTTGGAGAATAGGTACATGTGTCATAAATTCATAATTATTATGATGTTTTAAAAGTGCCTACAAAAGTATTTATAAAATAAAAGTGTCTGTCTTTTGAATTTGGAAGTTGCTCTTGCTGGCCGAGCCCAGTGAATGCCGCTTATCTCCGAATTTTTGGTTCTAAGATTTGCCAGATTCTTAGATATAGCTATGTGCAAAAAAAAAAATAACAATATTTTGGTATTTATTTAGGTGTGGCCTAATATTAGTATAAGTGGCTTTAGTACTTAATATGATCACTCTTTGGTACGTACTCTCGATTTCTTCAATTCAATGAGTTACGTAATTTCAGATTTCTTTGTGAAGCTTTGTCAGATTTCTTGTCGAAGATATTGAAATTCGAATCGAAATTCGACAGGCTTAATGGGTATCGAAAACTAAACGTGTTCGTATCTTAGCAAGTAAGGTTTACACAATGGTCATATAAATTGTACGTTTTGTTAGCGTCTAGATTATGTCGATAACACTTAAGTAGGGAGATAATGTACTAAAATGATACCTAAGAAATTATATTTTGACAGTGGGAAAATAAAAATATAAAATATTGTTCCAAAGAGGATTTTAATTTTAATTGCTTATAATATCGTATGCTACATATTTGATATACTACCTGGAGGACACTATTACCACTAAGTGTCCTCATAAGTTAGGCAGCAAAATGACTCTGTTTGCTTCTCAGTCTCAGTCTTAGCGGCAAGCCTCCTTTAATGGACTGCACAGTGTTGCTTCCGTGGTTCACTTCTAATGTGCGCTTGGTGGTAGCCGCTGGCTCTACGCTGAACTTGTGTAGTATCGCTGCGAGTCCTGCCAGGGACTGCATCTCGCCTAGTCGTGCACCTGAACACAAAACAAAGTTAAAGTTAGTACTTTGTAGGGGCCTTGTGATTGATTGACGAGAATTCAAACACTTCATGGGCATTGTTATCGAATAGGACAAAATTCTGTAAACCCCAACCCATATTTCGCCTGTTCTATTTAAGAGCGTTTTTATCCTACGGCATTTCATAAAAACTTTCAAGTCGTTATTTTCCGAGATGACTGAACAGATTTTAATGAAACTTCCTACGCATAAGCAGTATACATAGGTCTAAAAAGTTACTTACATTTCGGAAAATAACGACATGAAAGTTTGTATGAAATGCCGTAGGGTATAAACGCTCTTAAGTCCAATGCAAAAGAGGGTTAGCCTGTTGCTATCAATTGGGCAAAAATCACACTCCAGATTGCAACAGAGTGATTCCCGATTGAAAATTCCAATACCACTTTGTTGTACCTAAAATACGAATTCTGTACAAAATAATTACCTAGTCACTGTCACTGCCTAACTACAAGAGTTCTAGGTCTGGTCTAGTTAACTGTAGGTTTTCCTGATCGAGGTATGTAAAGAGATCTTAGGTTGGGGAAATTAGAACGTATTGTTATTGAATAACTTGGTCAACACTTAGGGAAAAATATGCGACCTCATTGTGTATTTGCCACATTTTTAAATAGGTAACTACTAAATTAAAGTAGCCATTACTCAAGTAAATAAAGATAAGAATTCTTTTGGGAAGAGAATCATTTATGTATCCACATTGCTTCATATGTATACATATATACATATGATGCAATTTAATGTAAATACATTCACGTGAATACACAATATCATAAGCATTATATTTTGGGGTAACTCTACCAATAGAGAAGCCGCTTTTAAAGTGCAAAAGCGATCCATCAGAGCCATGTTCAGATTACAAGTAACGGACAACTGTGATTTTAACAAAAAAAATACAAAATTTTATCACTACCTCCAATATTTATGAAGCCAAAACAGCGTTAATTTGAAAGAGCATATTCTGTATAGGCCCGCAAGTTTTTAACAAACTCCCAAAGCAAATCAAACAGTGAAATTTAAATGGATTTTTAAAAAGGAACATAAAGAGTTGATGTGTAAAAATTGTTTTTATAATTTAAACGATTTTCTGAATGATACTTTGACATACCAATTTTAATTGTAATCTTTCACAGACATATTATGTAATCTCTATACTTACACTTTGACATCTCTTTTTGATGGTTTGACATTGCATAATATTTTGACATTAACCAAAATAATAATTTTGAATGACATGCCTTATATTTTAATATTATTATTTATCTAAACTAATATCTAAACTAATATTATAAAGAGGAAAGATTTGATTGTTTGTTTGCATTGAATAGGCTCCGAAACTACTGGACCGATTTGAAAAATTCTTTCAGTGTTATATAGCCCATTTATCGAGGAAGGCTATAGGCTATATATCATCACGCTACGACCAAAAGGAGTGGAGCAGAAATGAAAAATGTTGCGAAAACGGGGAAAATGTGACGCAAACGAAGTTGCGCCGGACAGCTAGTAATGTAATATTTTTGTCTTCTAATAAATTTATTTATGTACCTAATATTTACGCGTCCCACGTGGCAGAGTGCGATGAGGCCATTTATTAAATTTAAGACCACATGGTCTTAAATTTAATAAATGGCATTTTAAATTCAAATTCATTTATTTATACTAATATGGTTACATAATCATATTAGTATAAATAAATGAATTTGAATTTGTATGTAAAAGCAGGTTTGTATCTTGTTAAACATATGTTGCTTGGTTATATCAGATATAGCTACAACTGTTATCTGCACATCGATTGCTAAGCCGTAAACCCCATAAAATAACGTTAAAATGATTTCTAGAAGATTTGATTCCATTAGATTAGCTAGTAGTGAATGACCGATAATCATTTCTTTGTTACATATTCTGTCCATAGTTATCTACCTATGAAATTAGTTTGAGTATTTAGCCAAATATGCAATAATTTAACTAAGGCCAAAGTTTGAATTGCAAATATTGACTTGAATAATTAATGATATGTTGTTACTAACGCAGAATAGAATAATAACTAGTTCTAATTATAACTTAATAACACAAGGGTTCTACTCACCGATGCACTGCCGAGGTCCTTCACCGAAAGGCATGTACGCGTACTTATGCTTTTCCACATTCGGATCGTTGAATCTGTCCGGGATGAACTTAGTAGGATTTTCAAAATACTTCTCGTCGTTTTGTATGGCCTGCACTGGAATGATGATCTTCACACCAGGGTCGAGGGTGATACCCAACTCCGGGATCGTGCACTTCCTCGCACATACTCTGTGTAAGTTTCCTAAAGACGGGAATATCCTCATGGCCTCCTTGAACGCGTTACTCAGTGGTGTCATCTCAGAGATTGAATCGTAGCACAGTTTATTGTTGTACTTCGCAAGCACCTGATCGATATCTGCCTGAATTTTTCGCTGTTCTTCCGGGTGGAACGCTAACTGATGTAACATGAAGCTCGTCGCTGATGAAGAAGTCTCAAACCCAGCTGCGAAGAACACAAATACCTGCGCCACCATACACGTGAGGTCCATCTCCATCTCCACATGCTCAGGTTTTCCATCTGCAGTTCTCTTCTCCACTGACTCTCCTGTTATCTTTCCTTTTCCTTCCAGTTCCAAAAGTAAATCAATGAAATCATTTCGACCAATGGGCTTATTGTTTCTCTGTTTGCGAATGTTTACAACGATTTCTTCCATAGAATCCATCAACACAGACTCGCGTAAAGCTCTTTGAGCTATTCTTCTGAAGTCGGGGAAGAGGTCGTACAATGCTACGATGACATAATTCTTCCAAGATCTTTTAAATATCTTCCTGCCCAGGTCTCTGAAGAGGGAGTGCTCGTCGTTGATGGTGTCCATCTGTATGCCGAAGCCGCAGGCGCCAATGAACTCGGTGGTGAAGCGCGCCATCAGCTCGCGCACGTCGCAGTCTCCGCCGCGGTCCACAATGTCCTCGCCTACTTGCTGCAGCTTCTCCGCGCACTGCACCACCAGTGGAAACATGTTCTTCAGCTTGGCGGTGGTGAAAGTGGACGTTAGACGTTGCCTCATTAACTTCCATTTGTCACCATCGACATGGAACAGATTAAGAAACACGGGCTCAAGTTCAGGGTCCCTACCCATTCCCCTTGGGTAGAAAAATGCGAAGTCCACAGTGAGGATCCTTCTTACTATATCCAGGTCCCTGATGACAAGCTCGGGTGTTGTTCCTCTGAACAAGCCCACTACTGGCTCGTTAGGGTACTTGTTGTACAGTTCCACGGCTATTTCTGTGATACTTTTCTTGGCCACGACATTATCGTAAAGCGTTCCGAAAACTGGTACTGGTTTCTCGTATTTCACATTGCGTTTCTCCCAATAACTGTGGTTTCTGGTGGTGTAATAGTACAGTAGCACAAGTACAAGTGGCAGCAGTAGGAGGATCATGTTGGCGGCTTGACACTAGCGGCCGGACTGAGTGGCGGCTTGCGGTGGACTAGTTATCAATGAGTGATACCTATATAATATTCATTCGCTACTACGCGTACAGTTCCGTCGGACTGTCTGCCAGCGTGTTCTGTTTTTACCTTCGGACTCCTATTTAATTGGCCTACGTATTTTTTTGTGACTGGTTTTATAAAACCATCACCTTGTATATTATGGCGCAATTATTTTGAAATATTTTATTTGTGTGGAATATATTCTCAGTGTTATTCACTGTGAGCTTGCTTGATGTTTGCCCTTGTGTTACCTGCAAGTTATAATAGTTTTTATTTTTGATTTCGTAAACGAAATCTCATAAATAGTTAATTTTATGATAGTGTCTAAAACATAAACAAGGAATATTACCGTGGTTGCTGTTTTTAGTTTATTATTTTTTGTTAGAACTGCTAAGTAATAGCCTCCCCTTTCTCCTTCTAAACCTCTGTAACTTGTACGATCTCTGGCGACAGGCCAGTGGCCAGTCAAGCAAACAACATCAAATCGTCACACCACCTTCGCCACCTGTCCAGTGACGATCTTAGCAAATTTATACTAAACAAAATTTGCGAACAACGCTCTAGTCAGTTTGTAACACTGCTTATTCGTTTAGCTATCCTGTGTCTTCCATATCTTTGCCATTGTGTAACCCTTAGACAGAATCTTAGCTCAGTGCGATTCCGTTCATTTCATTTTAAAGGACCAGCCGGTTTTAAGTGCTATGTATTTCGATAAAGTCTTAAGGTAGAAGCGACAGGACAGGATGACCCACGAAATTCAAATTTTCATGCTAATTCATGTCATTAAAATCATCAATACAACTCCTTTTAACCCCAACGAATGACTATTTCATGAAAAAGTCATTCTATGGAGGTAAATGAACTTAAAGGCGTTGAATTGATGACTTTTAATGTTTATAACTCAGTAAAGTCATATAAGTTACGGACGCGTATCATATTTTATTCAACATAAAAACTGACAATCACCGGCAAATTGCAAAAACACGTAAGAAGTATAAAGTCTAGTTCCGATAAGCTTAATCCAGCTGCTTAGCCTTTTCCAAATAATGTTGGATTTCTAGTGTAGCCAGGTTGAGAACTAGTATTTTTCATGGAGCCTTTAAAATACATCTAGGTAACAACAGTTTTCTATTTTGTTGATTGCTAGATCATTTATCTTCGATAACAGTGTGAGCATTGCTGTTTAAATATTAAAACATCTAAACAAGTTAGTTCTTATTTATGTAGATATTACTTTAGTATCTATCGTTATCAAAGTGTGTCGAGAAACTCGTCTAGAAAGTTATAATAGTTATGAAATGTAATGTTGAAATGTCATTTTATCGTTAATGATCTACCTACCTATGTATAATGTGTAAATCTATAGCAAGTAGTATTATTAATATTTGGAGTAGATAAAAAGTTTGTGAAAGAAAACTCTTTAAATAACTTACGATGTAAAATCGTGATAAACTGATAGTTGAACAAAGGCTTTAAACTCAATTAAAACTAATCTTTTTTAATCTAATCTATTAGGATTAATAATAATCTTGCAGTCACTTGTTATTGACTGCATAGTTGTCATTGATCAACAAAGTGCAATGGAAATGAAATGAGGAACCATGGGCGCCAGCAGGATTGTTTCCAGGGAGATGCACCTTTAGTTCCATTTCTTTGCTTTCCGCCTCGGATACGTTGATTTATCTATAGTAACCCTCTCCCTCCCTACGGACCCGACGATGGAAGACGCATGGTTAAGCAGTCCGTGCATGCTCATTGTTCACAGGAAAACAGTAGAGGAGGACACTAACTTTATTGACAAGCTGATGAACAAAGGGCAGCACCTTGACACCTAAGTTTTTAATCACACAGTAACATAAAAATCTTTTTAACCTCAGCTATGTATTTTCGTTTTCGACCGTGGGGGTACAAGTGCACCCCCTTGCATCTGCTGCCAGCCCCCATGTGAGGAACCGACCTTTGGTCTTGAACAAAACAACGCCACTCAAGCTATTTTTAACACTATCTCGCCACACGTTTGATAACACTTTGAGAACAAACTGTTAGGTAACGTACACATACCTACAGCGTTCATTGATAACTCAATAAAAAAAGGTTTACCTACTTCTGATGATTTTCACATGCGAAAAGCAATCTATAATGCTATTTTTACATAAGTATCTTTGACGCACAAGTGGGTTCATAAATATTTCCAACAAAGTTGTGGTTTTGTTCTCAAGCTTCAAAATTTGTAAAAGAAAACAAGAATCAAGTTAAAAAATAAGTAATGTACGAACCTTAGATTATATCCTCACACTTTTTATCACAATTTGCAAAATAATGGCATTATTTTCTGCCGTAGTTCTAGCTAGATTGTCGGTTGTTTCGACTTTGCCTCTCCAAAGCCTTTGCGATCTTTTATAGCGTCGAGCCGGTACAGTCAATATGAAGTTTGGACTTTGAAACTTCAGTTATAGAATGCAATGTTTGTACTATTCCGTAACCTTAAATTAGGTGAAAAAAACATTGTTTACATGTCCTAACGCGTTCAAAAAACCTATAATTCATCCGATCTACAAGAGTGGGGATAGGAGCCGTCGTCCGCCGTATGCTTTGTAAATGTAAGGTCGGTCCTTGGTCGGTTTTCCGGTTGGTCGTTTCCGACCAACCGGAAAACCGACCAAGGACCGACCTTTTTTGCGACGTTTTATAAGTGCCTAGACCTATGCGAAATAAATTATTTTGTATTTTTTAATTAGGTTGGTACTATCATTTTTCAATATTATAATATTGAAAACTACATAACATAACACACATATACACACATGTGACATATATGTCACAAACGACTGATCATTTTAGCTAGGCATTTCCTTTTGTGAAACTGTCGAATCATCCTGAATCTTTACTTGGCAACTCCACAAACACTTTATTGAGTGTATCACTTAATTGTCCACAAGTTACGACTGTTTTGAGCAAAACACCTGCTGCTGGATATACCTAGCTAGAATGATCCATAAAAGTATTATGCTTTATAAATGTATGTATGTATATTTATTTTTATAATGGTACACCACAGATTACCTACTGCATTGTCTCTCCTCCTCTCCTAAATTAATTCAAAAGTTGGATGAAAAGATTTCTCTTAGCGATAAGACCGCCCATTTTATAGCCCTATTTAAAAGTTCTACATTACAGTACTACCTACCTGTAATGTGTATGGTGTATATGTTATTGTTTAGCAAAACAAAGCTGATGCAATATTACATTGGCATTGCTGATGTGTTGCCGACAGTAGATGAAATGTGCCTGAAATTACACTGGTCTGTCACAACATGACCTTGGTACTGCTACTTGGCAGTTGGTGATTTTTTTTGGAACCTTTTACCAATGTCAAGGCTATTTATGTCGGCAATTCAACTTTATCCTTTCGTTTTTAGGGTTCCGTAGCCGAATGGCAAAAATCGGAACCCTTATAGATTCGTCATGTCTGTCTGTCTGTCTGTCTGTCTGTCTGTCCGTCTGTATGTCACAGCCACTTATTTCCGAAACTATAAGAACTATACTGTTGAAACTTGGTAAGTAGATGTATTCTGTAAACCGCATTAGGATGTTCACACAAAAATAGAAAAAAAACAATAAATTAAGGGGGTCCCCATACTTAGAACTGAAAACCAAAAATTTTTTTTTCATCATACCCATACGTGTGGGGTATCTATGGATAGGTCTTCAAAAATGATATTGAGGTTTCTAAAATAATTTTTTTCTAAACTGAATAGTTTGCGCTAGAGCCACTTGCAAAGTGGTAAAATGTGTGTCCCCCCCCCCCTCTAATTTCTAAAGTAAGAGGAGGAAAATTCTGAAAATATTTAAGCATGTAGAACGTAAAAAAAACTATCAACGAAAATTGGTTTCAATAAGATATGACGTTTAGTTTTTGAGATATGGGACTTTTTCATCAAACTGCAGCAGTAACTTTGTTTTTCATAAACATACTATGAAAAACAAATTTAGTATTGCGGTTGTGTGGAAGTTTACTAACTAATACTACTAACTAATGAATGACAGTTCAAAATATTGTTATTATATTATTTGGAGCTATGGAACCCTGTGTGCGAGTAAGACTCGCACTTGGCCGGTTTTTTACATTGTCGAGCAGACGAATTTATCAAAATATGAATTTCTTCCAAAATCTTTTGGATCATGAAAACAGCTTTTTAAAACTTTTAGGTATGGGTACCTATTACCGGCAGAGTTATTCACCCATAATGAAGCATGTGACTAGTCAAAAGAATGAAAGAACTCGTTTTTATCGAGTTGAGAAATTCTGAAACACATTAAATAGATCTATAGTGACATTCACGAACTGCGGATTTGTCGTATTTCTACATAACATCATTAAGAATGATTCAAGATTGAAAAAAAACGTTTTAAATTGCCTGGATTATCTAGAATTGATGCTGGGATTGGTGGGATCAATGTTCAATATTTGCTACAACGATGCAAGAACTTTGCTCTAAGATACAAGAACTAAGTACTTAGTGTCGCTTATAACATCGTGTCATAAGAATCAGTAGTCATTGTTTTGTATCAACCTTAGTGATTTTTTATTTATATAAAACTTAGCACTTATTCATCCTTTTTATAGACTTTTAGTCTTTTTGTTATGTGCAGGACTGCACGTGGCACACATTCATTCTATATTTATTTCTGCGGTTGCGGGTATTTAGAAAATGTATTAATAAGTATTGTCTGAAGAACATAAATTAATTTGTTTTGTATTGCATCGTAACAGTTTCGTTTTATCATTGCAGTGCGGGGCGCTGCCAAGACAAATTCTTTTGTATGACTTTGAAGGAAACCCATTGATTACATGGACTGCTCTGTTGAATTTCTTTTATTTCGTTTCATAACTAACCTTTCAGTCAAATAAATAAGGAAAAGTAGTTCGGTATTTTATGTAAGATTTTTCTACACATTTATTACTTTTTGTTGGACAGTTAACCAAGATTTGTCTACTTACTGATTCTTTCGGTGTCCAAAGTTCGCAGATTTAATCAATGCGGTCGGATAGGTATGTACCTAATACTTATTTATAGGTAATCAATATTGTTTGTTACTTGAACAATGCAGCTCATAAATCATGGACAAAATAAGATTTTGAATTGCATAATAGGTGATGTAAAGTTTTGTAAACAGTTAAAGCGTTAGTACCTACTTAAGTAAGGGAGGACAGCGTAGGCCTGATCATAATATTAAAAAAGTTAATTGTACTTAATTGTAGTTTCTGATTAGGTATGTACCTTATTTTTTTCCTAAATTACGGTACCTAATCAGAAACTACAATTAAGATACAATTAAAATACAATTAACTTTTTTAATATTATGATCAGGCCTACGCTGTCCTCCCTTACTTAAGTAGGTACTAACGCTTTAACTGTTTACAAAACTTTACATCACCTATTATGCAATTCAAAATCTTATTCTACCTTTTGTAGTAAGCGATGACTTATTATCGGGCCTACGCTGTCCTCCCATACTTAAGTACTTACTAACGCTGTAACATTCAAATATTGTAAAACCAAATGATTTTAAAAGAGTAACCATTGAGTTTCTTGCCGGTTCTTCTCCATAGAAAACGACAACGACGTGCACCTTTTGTCGACGTTTTATAAGTGCCCATGTAGGCCTATGCGAAATTGAAATATTTTGATTTTGATTTCATTTTAAGAGGGTACGTTGTGGGTGAAATTCCGAATACTATTTTGGATACACTGACTAGTTTCAACACATTAACCTTTACCATTTATAACTAGAAAGCTCATGTGTCGTGTGGCAAATGGTATCTATGTAGACTATGTAGGTATGTAGACTATGTAGGTATTCCTCATGAAGTAAAATTCAAAATCACAGCCACGGAATTCGGATTCGTGTCCTGTTGATGGCAAACTGTTCTCCCCTGTTACCAAGATGGGAAGCAAACAAAACGTAAAAAAACGCCCGAAATTTAAAAATAATATTTGTATAATAGCCGACATTGTGGGCTAATCTCATTTTTAGAATACTAGTCCGGGGCTTTTAGATTTGAACCCTGCATTAAATATAAACAGCGATTTTTTTCTTGAATCGTGTACTTGACCTAAGCTCTTCAAATAATAAAAAAAAAATTAAACATTTTCCGAGACCGGATCAAGCTGAAAAAGACGAAAACACGTTTTTGTGAATAAAAACATGGGAAAAAAAGTTAACAGGACAAATTTAGTTACTGTAAGTAAAGAATTGGTGACAGTAATATATTTTTTCAGAATTAAACATTTTCGTACACGGAAATTACGGTAAAAAAACATTTACGAAATTTTTGGATTGTACTTAAGGCAAAAATATAAACAGCGGTTTTTTTACATAAAATAACTTAAATTAATATATTACACCGCCAATCAACAAAATTAAACAAATTGTACTACCGGAAGTTATTATTACCAGTTTTTTTACAATAGCGGTTGAGGCAAAAAGGTAACAGGGTTTAATTTAGTTTAACTTTCATCTAAAGGCTATTTCTAACCTATTTACACGAAAATTAAACACTTTAAAGCAAATCGTGAAAAAAAAATCAATTAATGTTTACGTAAAATACGTCTGCAAGCTTTATTCTTGTATTTGGCGCAGCACTTTCATAGGAATTTGATCTTTCCGTAATAGAAATAAGGTGTACAATCGCGTAACTCAATAAAACACCGACGTAAACAACAACACAGTCATACGCACACAATGAACGCAGCGCTTATCTTGTTTACGCACACTAGCACACGCCGTACGCCGCACGCTGCTTAGCGCTGACACCGTGCATCGTAATTTAATTTTTATTTTGACAATATTAATTATCGCTCTAATTTGTTTAATTTTGGGGGATTAAGGTTTGGATTTATATATTTCTCATTATTAAATGAATTCAAATCCTGTTACATTTTTGCCGTAAGTAGTATTTAAGTTTTTTTGATTTTCTTGATTTTCTGTGAAGTCCGGAGCAGAATTTGTTTAATTTTCATAATAATAGTTAGACATGGTGATATAAATCATTTTAGCACTATTTTTGTCCTGTTAATACACACATCAAAAGTGTCTAGGGATCAACATATTTTTGCAATAACTTTTCTCCTGATTGATATTAATTAAAATTTTCTTTAAGGATTCATCAAATAAAGTGTTTTCGTTTGTCACAGTAACGATAAACCAAGTCACCTTTGCATTAATAAAGAAATTTGCCATTTTCTAATAAAGGGATTTTTGACATTTGAACCACTAACATTAAAGTTCGAAAAAAAGACTGAAATAACAGTTTTCTTTAAAATTTTATTGGGTAACTTAAACAATTAATAATCCGTGTTTTTACCGCGAACACTAACAACACAAGAACATCGGTTTGGCATACTCAAAATGAGTTCATCCAAATCACGCTGTGGAATGGCCGCCCATGTTCGTTGCAACAACAAAAAAAGGTCTTCTTGCGACTGGATACCCTCCATATTCGGCAGAGCTCTTCTCTGTAGCATATCCCATGCATGCTCAATCGGGTTCAAGTCTGGCGACTGAGCAGGCCAGGGCAGGACATTGATGTTAGCTGCGGCGAGAGTCTGTCTTACAACTCTTGCGGTGTGCGGTCGTGCATTATCATGCATTAACTGAAATAAGGGACCGATTTGCACTTGTAGAGGAACGATGACGTCTGATACAATCGTCTCAGCATAAATTTGAGCGTTGAGGTTGCCTCTGATCCAAATCAACTCAGTTCTTCCGCCGATCCAAATACCCGCCCATACCATGATGGTTCCACCACTATAAGGATGGACTTCCTGGCAGGATTTTAATCGCTGTTGGCGTCCAGGGGTTCTCCAGTGTCGTATACGTCTTGTATCCGGTCTCATACCAAAACGAGACTCATCAGAAAAGCACACGAAACGCCATTGTTCTTCTGCCCAATTTCTGTGTTCAAGAGCCCATTGATATCGAATCCTACGATTGTGCATTGCTATAGGTGGTACCCGTAGCGGTCTTCGGGAATGAAGGTTCACTTCATGCAAGCGGTTTCTGACTGTTTGGTCGCTAATTAAGTTCCCTGAAGAGTGATGAAGCCTCACGGCTAACATCATGGCGGTTATTGTTGGAGCTCTTCGAGTTAAGATTTGAATGTATCGGTCTTGTCTCCGTGTGGTGCAGCGATACCGTCCTCCATGGCGCTCAGCCACGGTACCAGTGCTTCGGTAACGTGTCCAAAGTCGACTGATAACACTCTGACTTGTATTCAGAGCTAAGTAGCCACAGTACGTTGCCGGGAACCTGCTTCTATCATTCCCACGGCTCTGAGCATTTCTTCCCTGCTTAAATGACGTCGCCGCTCCATAATAACGTTGGTTTTAATCAGTAGTAGGGAAACAGTAGCACTAATAATGTCTTCAATGCGTTGTATGTTTTTATAGGGAAAATATTGACAGCTGATTTTCATCTTTTACTCGAATTTGATTCACAGTTCCTGATTCAAATTATGAAATGCACCAAAAAGGATCCATATTAAATTTATAAAATCATAAATTTATAACAAAGCCACATCTCAATCTCAAGAAATCCGCATAAAAATGCTTGATCCCTAGACACTTTTGATGTGTGTATTTTTGCCTTAAGTACGAAGTCAAATTATAGTATTTTTAAAAAAAAACGAGTGTTCCGTGGACGAAAATGTTTAATTTTCTGCCCTACTGGTAGTACTCAATCTGTTCTACAAATACTCCAAATAAACATACCTGTTTACATTTTTTTCCACCAAGTTATATACATATTAGACGTTTTCTTAAAAAAAACATATACGCGGAGGTGAACTTTTCGCGGGATACAGCTTAATATACTCCCCTGTCCATACCCTACACATTCAATGAAAAAAATCGCTGTTTTTAATTAATGCAAAGTTAGCCTAATATTCGGCGTAAATTCCCCGGACTATACGGGCATGCTCTTGTTTTATGTTTTTAATATTGCAGTTTAACTCAAGGTGGTGTTGCCGGGAGTGCGGGACTGTTCGAAAGAGATACCGTGGCCCTGGAACACAAAGGGCTAAGAAGGAACATGGATGGGTTTTAGTCAGTACAAGTCTGACACTCCCTTCCGCTCCGCCCAGAGCGGGAGGAGCCATTTGATGATTTCCCATCAGAAAAAAAAGGTGGTGATGTCAGAGTTGCCTGTGTGTTGCAACAGTAAAGAACAAACCTCGTATATCTGAGATACATCATGCGGTATATAAGTATGTATTTACCGTTAGCATAGCTGTATCTCGTTGAGACTGCCATACATCAACGCGGTTAAAATTGGAAACTTGTTGTCTTTGTCAAACCACCTGTAGTTCAAGATGATAGAGATAGATGGCGTTGAATGTACCCACACTGTCATACTATAACTGCTATCAGCATTATGGCATGGGTAGAGTAATAAAATCCAATTACTATGGCTTTTAATAAAATCACGAAATAGTAGAAGAACACTTGTATTTTTAACAAATAACTGATTATTGATTCTTAAAAAAAATGCGGTGCAGTTTAATGTGAAATTCTCTTTGCCCTCTGCCTAAAATTAATGGAATAAGAAAGTAAGTATACCATTATGATGACTCTGCCCTGGATAAGTAAACGGTGTATGTATTACAGTGGTATTACATACATCACCATTGCTCCAGATATTGTAAAAATAAAATAAAAGCAAAGTAATAAAAAATGTTGATTCATCCGTAAAATTTCGTTTCGTGATTCCCCAGTGGACTCCCAAACGCGTAATGTGTGCAAATTGGCACGTCTCAGTGCTATTTGTAATAACATTATCTAGGATTTCATTTTAAGAAACTTAAATGCATTTTCATATTCCAAAAATATTCTGCGGCGGATTAAAGAAAACAAGTGTTTTTATGAGACAGAATTACGTTTTTTATTAATGTTGTCAGCTATTAGGTTGGTTGCAAACTGGATTTGGCTGGTTTTTTTAAGTTAAAATAATCATCATTATCTTGCCGTTTTCCCAATTTATTTGGGATCGGTGCAGTATGTCTTCTTCTAGGATACTTCTATATACTCTGCTTCTACTTACTTACTTGAAAGCTAAAATATTAAGGCTAAATAATAACAGCCATTGCCCTACTATTATTTTTTAAATATTTTGTACCACATTTATTGCAAATAAATAATTTTGATTTGATTTGATTACTTCTGTTAGTAAAGTAACTGATAAAAGCTTATTTATTAAAATGACGAAGAACTATTTTCAATTAAAATAAGTTAGATTTGATGATTTTCCTTTCATTTAATTTACGATATTTGTTAGAGAAATTTGATTTGATGTGACATTGTCAGGAGGGTTCAGGAGTTGCAGTGGATTGGGAATAGTGTGGCAGCTGTGGCAGGCCTGTCAGGAGGGTGTTGTCGATAAACAATGACTATGTCATTTAAGTGGCCAAAAGGACCATACCATGGTTGAAGTATTCTACTCTTTGGACCATGCAGCCCTTTAATTGCATGCATTTAATTTTACGCAATCCAATTCAGTCAACACAGGATCTATTTAGTATCAATATAATAAATTGCCAAGAGGCTGGCGCGTTGGTCTATTGGTCGCAATAGCAACTGCTGAGCACGAAGTCCTGCGTTCGATTCACGGGACGGGCAAATTGTATTTGGGTTTCTCCATCAGGAATTTCTCTGTAGAAGCCACAGAGTAAGATAGCTCAGTAATTTTGATATTTGTTTTTCTCGGCTTTATCGTTTGTGAATTACTTGATGTGCTTCCTTTTATTATCAAATAATAATTGTTAGGTAATATAAAGTAGATATTATATCAATTGGAAGCGGGATTATCAGTAAGTATGCAAGCCCTAATGCGAAGAACTAAAATACATGCTCCAAATGGATGATGCAATAATACACAGCTTGTTAGCATAATCAACTGCGACATAAATACAGATATGTCCATGACATAGGTCCCTGCATACTTTAATGGTTTCCATCACGAGGATAGCCTCGTGATGGAAACTCACTGCAACCTACCATTTCAGTCTTTATAATGCAAGTTGTCATAAGTAACAACATTATCAGTAGGTATAAATTATTATAAAAAGAGACGAAATAAGCAATATAACCTTGATAATTTGTTACTATTGAGTAAGTACTTAGTTTTTCCTAATAACAAGTTCTCAGTAGCTGTTCTAAGTTTGGATTTGTATATAACTCGCTTTCTATAAAATAGTTAATCATAAATAATAAAATGTGGGATTACAGACAATACACCTTTACGGAACCCCTTCAGAGAATAGGTACATGTGTCATAAATTCATAATTATTATAATGATTTAAAAGTGCCTACAAAAGTATTTATAAAATAAAAGTGTCTGTCTTTTGAATTTGGAAGTTGCTCTTGCTGGCCGAGGCCAGTGAATGCCGCTTATCTCCGAATTTTTGGTTCTAAGATTTGCCAGATTCTTTAGATATAGCTGTGTGCAAAAAAAAACAACATATCAATATTTTGGTATTTATTTAGGTGTGGCCTAATATTAGTATAAGTGGCTTTAGTACTTAATATGATCACTCTTTGGTACGTACTCTCGATTTCTTCAATTCAATGAGTTACGTAATTTCAGATTTCTTTGTGAAGCTTTGTCAGATTTCTTGTCGAAGATATTGAAATTCGAATCGAAATTCGACAGGCTTGATAGGTATCGAAAACTAAACGTGTTCGTATCTTAGCAAGTAAGGATTACACAATGGTCATATAAATTGTACGTTTTGTTAGCATCTAGATTATGTCGATAACACACAGGGAGATAATGTACTAAAATTATACCTAAGAAATTATATTGTGACAGTGGGAAAATAAAAATATAAAATATTGTTTCAAAGAGGATTTTAATTTTAATTGCTTATAGTATCGTATGCTACATATTTGATATACTACCTTGAGGACACTATTACCACTAAGTGTCCTCATAAGTTAGGCAGCAACATGACTCTGTTTGCTTCTCAGTCTCAGTCTTAGCGGCAAGCCTCCTTTAATGGATTGCACAGTGTTGCTTCCGTGGTTCACTTCTAATGTGCGCTTGGTGGTAGCCGCTGGCTCTACGCTGAACTTGTGCAGTATCGCTGCGAGTCCTGCCAGGGACTGCATCTCGCCTAGTCGTGCACCTGAACACAAAACAAAGCACAGCAAGCAAAGCAGTTAGTACTTTGTAGGGCCTTGTGATTGATTGACGAGAATTCAAACACTTCATGGGCATCGTTATCGAATAGAATAAAATTCTGTAAACCCCAGCCCATATTTCGCCTGTTATATTTAAGAGCGTTTATACCCTACGGCATTTCATAAAAACTTTCAAGTCGTTATTTTCCGAAATGAATGAACAGATTTTAATGAAACTTCCTACGCATAAGCAGTATACATAGGTCTAAAAAGTTACTTACATTTCGGAAAATAACGACATGAAAGTTTGTATGAAATGCCGCAGAGTATAAACGCTCTTAAGTCCAATGCAATAGAGGGTTAGCCTGTTGCTATCAATTGGGCAAAAATCAGACTCCAGATTGCAACAGAGTGATTCCCGATTGAAAATTCCAATACCACTTTGTTGTACCTAAAATACGAATTCTGTACAAAATAATTACCTAGTCACTGTCACTGCCTAACTACAAGAGTTCTAGGTCTGGTCTAGTTATCTGTAGGTTCTCCTGTTCGTGGGATGTAAAGAGATCGTAGGTTGGGGAATTTAGAACGTATACGTGTTATTGAATAACTTGGTCAACACTTAGGGAAAAATATGCGACCTCATTGTGTATTTGCCACATTTTTAAATAGGTAACTACTAAATTAAAGTAGCCATTAATCAAGTAAATTACGAGAAGAATTCTTTTGGGAAGAGAATCATTTATGTATTCACATTGCTTCATATGTATACATATATACGTATGAAGCAATTTAATGTAAATACATTCACGTGAATTCACGTGAATACACAATATCATATGCATTATATTTTGGGGTAACTCTACCAATAGAGAAGCCGCTTTTAAAGCGCAAAAGCGATCCATCAGAGCCATGTTCAGATTACAAGTAACGGACAGTTGTAAAACATTTTTCAAAAAATATAAAATTTTAACACTACGGTCTTTGTATATTTATGAAACTGCCTTATTTGTTAAGTTAAATCCTCACCTCTTTTCCAATCTATCAACAACTACAAAATTTTATCACTACCTCCAATATTTATGAAGCCAAAACAGCGTGAATTTGAAAGAGCATATTCTGTATAGCCCCGCAAGTTTTTAACAAACTCCCAAAGCAAATCAAACAGTGAAATTTAAATGGGTTTTTAAAAAGGAACTTAAAGAGTTGATATGTAAAAATGATTTTATAATTTAAACGATTTTCTGAATGATAGTTTGACATACCAATTTTTATTGTAATCTTTCACAGACATATTATGTAATCTCAACACTTACACTTTGACATTGAATAATATTTTGACATTAACCAAAATAATAATTTTAACTGACATGGCTTATATTTTAATATTATTATTTATGTAAACTAATATTATAAAGAGGAAAGATTTATTTTGATTGTTTGTTTGCATTGAATAGGCTCCGAAACTACTGGTCCGATTTGAAAAATTCTTTCAGTGTTATATAGCCCATTTATCGAGGAAGGCTATGGGCTATATATCATCACGCTACGACCAAAAGGAGTGGAGCAGAAATGAAAAATGTTGCGAAAACGGGGAAAATGTGACGCAAACGAAGTTGCGCCGGACAGCTAGTAATCTAATATTTTTGTCTTCTTATAATTTTATTTATGTACCTAATATTTACGCGCCCCACGTGGCACGTGCTCTGTATGGTGTCGGACGTAAAGTAAAGAATAGCACCATCCCATATCTTCCCGTGGGTGTCGTAAGAGGCGACTAAGGGATTTGCCAGAGAATGGGCAGCAGCGTTCTTTGTGCTTTTGTGACAACCGTACTGCGATCGCCAACCCGCCTGCCAAGCGTGGCGATTATGGCAAAACCCCCCATGTTATGTCAATGTGGCAACAATTGGGGCAGGCCTATGTCCAGCAATGGACGTCTTTCGGCTGAAATGATGATGATGATGATAATGACGTGGCAGAGTGCGGTGAATGAGGCCATTTATTAAATTTACGACCATGTAATGTACCATATTCGTATAAATAAATGAATTTGAATTTGTATGTAAAAGCAGGTTTGTATCTTGTTAAACATATGTTGCTTGGTTATATCGGATATAGCTACAACTGTTATCTGCACATCGATTGCTAAGCCGTAAACCCCATAAAATAACGTTAAAATGATTTCTAGAAGATTTGATTCCATTTGGTTAGCTAGTAGTGAATGACCGATAATCATTTCTTTGTTACATATTCTGTCCATAGTTATCTACCTATGAAATTAGTGTGAGTATTTAGCCAATTATGCAATAATTTAACTAAGGTCAAAGGTTGAATTATGCAAATATTGACTTGAATAATTAATGATATGTTGTTACTAACGCAGAATAGATAATAACTAGTTCTAATTATATCTTAATAACACAAGGGTTCTACTCACCGATGCACTGCCGAGGTCCTTCACCGAACGGCATGTACGCGTACTTATGCTTTTCCACATTCGGATCGTTGAATCTGTCCGGGATGAACTTAGTAGGATTTTCAAAATACTTCTCGTCGTTCTGTATGGCCTGCACTGGAATGATGATCTTCACACCAGGGTCGAGGGTGATACCCAACTCCGGGATCGTACACTTTCTCGCACACACTCTGTGTAAGTTTCCTAAAGACGGGAATATCCTCATGGCCTCCTTGAACGCGTTACTCAGTGGTGTCATCTCAGAGATCGAATCGTAGCACAGTTTATTGTTGTACTTCGCAAGCACCTGATCGATATCTGCCTGAATTTTTCGCTGTTCTTCCGGATGGAACGCTAACTGATGTAACATGAAGCTCGTCGCTGATGAAGAAGTCTCAAACCCAGCTGCGAAGAACACAAATACCTGCGCCACCATACACGTGAGGTCCATCTCCATCTCCACATGCTCAGGTTTTCCATCTGCAGTTCTCTTCTCCACTGACTCTCCTGTTATCTTTCCTTTTCCTTCCAGTTCCAAAAGTAAATCAATGAAATCATTCCGACCAATGGGCTTATTGTTTCTCTGTTTGCGAATATTTACAACGATTTCTTCCATAGAATCCATCAACACAGACTCGCGTAAAGCTCTTTGAGCTATTCTTCTGAAGTCGGGGAATAGGTCGTACAATGCTACGATGACATAATTCTTCCAAGATCTTTTGAATATCTTCCTGCCCAGGTCTCTGAAGAGGGAGTGCTCGTCGTTGATAGTGTCCATCTGTATGCCGAAGCCGCAGGCGCCGATGAACTCGGTGGTGAAGCGCGCCATCAGCTCGCGCACGTCACAGTCTCCGCCGCGGTCCACAATGTCCTCGCCCACTTGCTGCAGCTTCTCCGCGCACTGCACCACCAGTGGGAACATGTTCTTCAGCTTGGCGGTGGTGAACGTGGACGTTAGACGTTGCCTCAATAACTTCCATTTGTCACCATCGACATGGAACAGATTAAGAAACACGGGCTCAAGTTCAGGGTCCCTACCCATTCCCCTTGGGTAGAAAGATGCGAAGTCCACAGTGAGGATCCTTCTTACTATATCCAGGTCCCTGATGACAAGCTCGGGTGTTGTTCCTCTGAACAAGCCCACTACTGGCTCGTTAGGGTACTTGTTGTACAGTTCCACGGCTATTTCTGTGATACTTTTCTTGGCCACGACATTATCGTAGAGCGTTCCGAAAACTGGTACTGGTTTCTCGTATTTCACATTGCGTTTCTCCCAATAATTGTGGTTTCTGGTGGTGTAATAGTACAGTAGCACGAGTACGAGTGGCAGCAGTAGGAGGATCATGTTGGCGGCTTGACACTAGCGGCCGGACTGAGTGGCGGCTTGCGGTGGACTAGTTATCAATGAGTGATACCTATACAATATTCATTCGCTACTACGCGTACAGTTCCGTCGAACTGTCTGCCGGCGTGTTGTGTTTTTACCTTCGGGCTCCTATTTAATTGGCCTACGTATTTTTTGTGACTGGTTTTATAAAACCATCATCATGTGGCGCAGTTATTTTGAAATATTTTATTTGTGTAGAATATATTCTCAGTGTTATTCACTGTGAGCTTGCTTGATGTTTGTCCTTGTGTTACCTGCAAGTAATAATAATTCTTATTTTTGATTTCGTAAACGAAATCTCATAAATAGTTAATTCTATGATAGTGTCTAAAACATAAACAAGGAATATTACCGTGGTTGCCGTTTTTAGTTTTTATTTTTTGTTAGCACTGCTAAGCAATAGCTTCCCCTTTCTCCTTCTAAACCTTTGTGACTTGTGCGATTTCTGGCGACAGGCCAGTGGCCAGTCAAGCAAACAACATCAAATCGTTTCACCACCTTCGCCACCTGTCCAGTGACGATCTTATTAAATTTATACTAAGCAAAATTTGCGAACAATGCTCTAGTCAGTTTATAAACCTGTCTATTCGTTTAGCTATCCTGTGTCTTTCATATCTTTGCCATTGTGTAACCCTTAGACAGAATCTTAGCTCAGTGCGATTCCGTTCAATTCCTTTTAAAGGACCAGCCGGTGTAAGTGCTATGTATTTCGATAAAGTCTACCGTAGAATATATACTAACCGTTCTTCTACCGTAGAAGCGTCAGGACAAGATGGCCCACGAAATTCAAATTTTCATGCTAATTCATGTCATTAAAATCATCAATACAACTCCTTTAAGTTCATTTAACCCCAACGAATGACTATTTCTTGAAAAAGTCATTCTATGGAGTTAAATGAACTTAAAGGCGTTGAACTGATGACTTTTAATGATTATAACTCAGTAAAGTCATATTAGTTACGGCCGCGAATCATATTTTATTCAACATAAAAACTGACTCAGACCGGCAAATTGCAAAAACACGTAAGAAAATAAACCTTAAGCATAAAGTCTAGTTCCGATAAGCTTAATTCAGCTGCTTAGCCTTTTCCAAATAATGTTGGATTTCTAGTGTAGCCAGGTTGAGAACTAGTATTTTTTATGGAGCCTTTAAAATACATCTAGGTAACAACAGTTTTCTATTTTGTTGATTGCTAGATAATTTATCTTCGATAACAGTGTGAGCATTGCTGTTTAAATATTACAACATCTTAACAAGTTAGTTCTTATTTATGTAGATATTACTTTAGTATTATCGTTATCAAAGTGTGTCGAGAAACTCGTCTAGAAAGTTATAATAGTTATGAAATGTTATGTTGAAATGTCATTTTATCGTTAATGATCTACCTACCTATGTGTAATGTGTAAATCTATAGCAAGTAGCATTATTAATAATATATTTGGAGTAGATAAAAGAAGTTTGTGAAAGAAAACTCTTTAAATAACTTACGATGTAAAATCGTGATAAACTGATAGTTGAAGAAAGGCTTAAACTCAATTAAAACTAATCTTTTTTAATCTAATCTATTAGGATTAATAATAATCTTGCAGTCACTTGTTATTGACTGCATACTTGTCATTGATCAACAAAGTACAATGGAAATGAAATGAGGAACCATGGGCGCCGGCAGGATTGTTTCCAGGGAGATGCACCTTTAGTTCCATTTCTTTGCTTTCCGCCTCGGATACGTTGATTTATCTATAGTAACCCTCTCCCTCCCTACGGACCCGACGATGGAAAACGCATGGTTAAGCAGTCCGTGCATGCTCCTTGTTCACAGGAAAACAGTAGAGGAGGACACTAACTTTATTGACAAGCTGATGAACAAAGGGCAGCACCTTGACACCTAAGTTTTTAATCACACAGTAACATAAAATTCTTTTTTAACCTCAGCTATGTATTTTCGTTTTCGACAGGAGGGTGCACGTGTGCCCCCTGGCTCCCTGCTGCCGGCGCCCTTGTGAGGAACCGACCGTCTTGAACAAAACAACGCCACTCAAGCTATTTTTAACACTATCTCGCCACACGTTTGATAACACTTTGAGAATAAACTGTTAGGTAACTTATACGTAAACGGTAAGCGTTCATTGATAACTCAATAAAAAAAGGTTTACCTACTTCTGATGATTTTCACATGCGAAAACAATCTATAATGCTATTTTTACATAAGTATCTTTAACGCACAAGTGGGTTCATAAATATTTCCAACAAAGTTGTGGTTTTGTTCTCAAGCTTCAAATTTTGTAAAAGAAAACAAGAATCAAGTTAAAAAATAAGTAATGTACGTACCTTAGATTATATCCTCACACTTTTTATTACAATTTGCAAAATAATGGCATTAAATTGTCTGCCGTAGTTCTAGCTAGATTGTCGGTTGTTTCGACTTTGCCTCTCCAAAGCCTTTGCGATCTTTTATAGCGTCGAGCCGGTACAGTCAATATGAAGTTTGGACTTTGAAACTTCAGTTATAGAATGCAATGTTTGTAGTATTCCGTAACCTTAAATTAGGTGAAAAAAACATTGTTTACATGTCCTAACGCGTTCAAAAAACCTATAATTCATCCGATCTACAAGAGTGGGGATAGGAGCCGTCTTGATAACTAAAGACCTATATCTGTGTTAACTACATTTTCCAAAATACTGGAATGGGTAATGAACAGCAGACTTGTGAGATACTTGGAAAACAACAATCTTATCGCACCAGCGCAATTTGGATTTCGCTCAAGCAAATCCACCTCTGATGCGGTCTATGAGTAGACAGACTATGTAGTTACAAACATGGATAGTGGGGATAAGGTTGTGGCCATATTTCTAGACCTTGCCAAGGCTTTCGACACAGTTTCTGTCCCAATTCTTGTACGCAAAATGGAAAGCTTGGGAATCAGAGGACTTCCACTGGACCTCTTTAAAGATTACCTGAGTGAGCGTACCCAGAGGGTAAAGATAGATGAATTCATCAGTGAGGGACAAACAATTAACTACGGCACGTCGCAAGGTAGTGTCCTCGGTCCTTCATTATTCCTCATCTATATCAACGATCTGGGTATGCTCACTATCCCCAATGGCAGAATAATTAGCTTTGCTCATGACTCTTTCCTCTTGTTCAGCGCGAGCTCGTGGGAGATGGTCTATGATCGTGCACAACTAGGCTTTAATATGGTATCAAACTGGTTACGCGACAATAATTATGTTGACCCTCAATACAACCAAAACCAATTACATAGCATTCTGTATGAAAAACAATGGACCCTGTCAAACATTAACCAAAACTGTTATAGCTCACTCTTGCACAAACCCGTTGTTGTAACTGCGAACCACTTACCAAGGCCGAGTAAAATACCTGGGAATAACAATCGACAAAAACCTAAGATTTCAAGACCACATAACCACTCTTAGTAACAGATTGCGGAAACTAATATATGTGTTCAAATCGCTGAGACCTGTAGTCGATAAAAATATAATAAAATCAGTGTACTATGCTCTTGCTCAATCTATAATATGCTACTGCATCACATCTTGGGGTGGAGCCCCGAAAACTACCCTTATAGAAATAGAAAAAACCCAAAGAGCTATAGTTAAGGTGTCGTGTTTTCGACCGTATCGCTACTCCACTTAGCAGCTATACAAAGAAAATAAAGTCCTGACAGTGCGTCAACTGTTTATATTGCTCACTCTGCTGAAACAACATGCTCACCTGGTCTATAATCCAACGCTGTCCAGGGGTAAAAGTCGATACGGCCCAGTGGAGCGCCATCATCTACGTCACAAAACTATTTTTGCATAACTTTTCTTTTGCCATCTAGGTGGCTACTTATACAATAAAACTCAGTTGTTATACATCTTTAGTCTCACAAAGAATAAATGCAAACAGAGGCTAACTGATTGGCTACTAAAAATAAACTGTAATGATACTGAAGACATGCTTAAAAAGACCTAAACACACAATCACACACTCACACTCACCCACACTCACACACCTACAGATTCACCCAAACTACACATCTACTAACATTCGTCTCGCTTACTTAACCTAGATATTAATCAAAATAAATAAAACTACATATAAATGTCGTATGATACCTTACTACGTACATTCTGTTAACGCGGTGGAATCCTGGTGTCCTGAAAAACAGGCCTCGAACCTAGCTTAGGCACCAGTCTCCCATAGTATATACTTACCTGAATTTTGTATCTTGTGAATAATGTATCAACTTATGTATATTGTGGTGAGAAAAATAAAGTTTTTACAATGTCGTATGAGTAACTACTGTAGGTATAAGTTTTATCTCACAGTTTACACATGATCACACAATTATATCATAGACCACTCGAGACGTCCTCTCCGTCCGGTCTAGCCCTAACTGTGATTATAGTTCAAGAATTCTCAAGAACCAGTTCTGGTTTTATCTGTATGTATGTTGTATATTTTGATTGGTTGCTAGGTTTTTGAACCAATTTTAATAAAAATGAATGAACATAAACCATTGATTCGATTGTGATGTGTGTAGTTCTGCAAAGTTTCCTTTCCCAAAACATCTATGATACGTGGCATTATTGAAGCGCATGCGCGGATGCAGCGCTAGTCATATACTTTTATGTTAGGTAAAGTAGAAAATAAGATCTGTAGGTACATAAATATTGGTGATGCGAAGTCAAAATGGTTCCTACTAACTAACCTACATGTTAGATAAAAGTTCAATTGATACTATTAACATTAATTTAAGGAAGTAAGAATATTTTTAATGATTAGACTTCTCTAAATACCCAGTTGTCGGCTGTTAACTACTTATTTTGATAATTTAATTGTAAAAATGTATATTAGTACAATAACATCTGATAGCACAGGTTATTGACACGAGTGTTACAAGAAGATCAGTTAAAGATCATCGCCAATATTCTTCTTCTTACTCACGTAACCAAAAAGTTTCTTTTTAATACAGTTGCTCAACAATTGGCGTATTGCAGGGACGTATAACGTTCGGGATGTGGGCTATTACACATTCGAGCTTTTTCTTTACCTTTCCCGAACTCGTGCGTTCTCTTTCCTAACTGTCAAAATAATGTCTATTAAAAAGAAAAAAACCAACCACGAAGTTTTTACAAAAAAAAAATCATAGAAGTTCTTATGATTCATGCAAATATTTCTAAAAAGATGCTACTAATTTGTTTCAATATCAGATTTAATGATTTGATTCAATGAGTTAGGTTAGGTTTCATTTCATTTCATATCATAAAATTTCATTTTCATTTCATATCAATAAAAAAATTCTACTGAAGACTTGGCTGTATGGGGCCCATAGCTCCCTTTGCCTACCCAGAATGGATGAAGAAAACAAAAAATAAATCTCTGCTTGAATTCTTTTACAGTTAGCGCCATTATTCAAAAATGTTATTTTTAAATTGCATCATTTTTCGCAACTAAATTAAAAATAGTTGTTCCGACTGTCAACCCTCACCTTCGGCTGCGCCTCGGCTCGGGTATAGACATTTGTCGGACCTCTTTGCAATGACAGCCTTTCCGCACTCGTAATTAAATATACTATTCCGGTACTTCTGCATAGGAAACGACCAACCGGAAAACCGACCAAGGACCGACCTTTTTTGCGACGTTTTATAAGTGCCTAGACCTATGCGAAATAAAATATTTTGTATTTTTTTATTAGGTTGGTACTATCATTTTTCAATATTATAATATTGAAAACTACATAACATAACACACATATACACACATGTGACATATTTGTCACAAACGACTGATCATTTTAGCTAGGCATTTCCTTTTGTGAAACTGCCGAATCATCCTGAATCTTTACTTGGCAACTCCACAAACACTTTATTGAGTGTATCACTTAATTGTCCACAAGTTACGACTGTTTTGAGCAAAACACCAGGTTGCTTGAGATACCTAGCTAGAATGATCCTTATAAGTATATGCTTTATAAATATATGTATGTATTTATTTTAATAATAGTACAACACAGATTACCTACGGTATTGTGTCTCCTCCACCCTTATATTAATTCAAAGGTTGTCTTGGATTGAAAATATTTGTTTTAGTGATAAGACCGCCCATTTTATAGCCCTATTTATAAGTTCTACATTACAGTACTACCTACCTACCTGTAATGTATATGGTGTTCGGATTTTATCTCTCTTTATGTTATTGTTTATCCAAACAAACAAAGCAAGCCGCTTGTAACAAATTAAATGCAACTGCAATATTACATTGGCATTGCTGATTGACTTGCCACCCTCTAAAGGTAGAAAGAGGTAGATGAAATGTGCCTGAAATTACACTGGTCTGTCACAACAGGGCCTTGGTACTGCTACTTGGCAGTAGGTGATTTTTTTTGGAACCTTTTACCAATGTCAAGGCTATTTATGTCGGCAATTCAACTTTATCCTTTCGTTTTTACATTGTCGAGCAGACGAATTTATCAAAATATGAATTTCTTCCAAAATCTTTTGGATCATGAAAACAATTTTTAAAACTTTTAGGTATGGGTACCTATTACCGGCAGAGTTATTCACCCATAATGAAGCATGTGACTAGTCAAAAGAATATTACGTTTTTATCGAGTTGAGAAATTCTGAAACACATTAAATAGATCTATAGTGACATTCACAAACTGCGGATTTGTCGTATTTCTACATAACATCATTAAGAATGATTCAAGATTGAATAAAAAACGTTTTAAATTGCCTGGATTATCTAGAATTGATGCTGGGATTGGTGGGATCAATGTTCATTATTTGCTACAACGATACAAGAACTTTGCTCTATGATACAAGAACTAAGTACTTAGTGTCGCTTATAACATCGTGTCATAAGAATCAGTAGTCATTGTTTTGTATCAACCTTAGTGATTTTTTATTTATATAAAACTTAGCACTTATTCATGCTTTTTATAGACTTTTAGTCTTTTTGTTATGTGCAGGACTGCACGTGGCACACATTCATTCTATATTTATTTCTGCGGTTGCGGGTATTTAGAAAATGTATTAATAAGTATTGTCTGAAGAACATAAATTAATTTGTTTTGTATTGCATCGTAACAGTTTCGTTTTATCATTGCAGTGCGGGGCGCTGCCAAGACAAATTTTTTTGTATGACTTTGATGAAAACCCATTGATTACATGGATTGCTCTGTTGAATTTCTTTTATTTCGTTTCGTAGCTAACCTTTCAGTCAAGTAAATAAGGAAAAATAGTTCGGTATTTTATGGAAGATTTTTCTACACATTTATTATTTTTTGTTGGACAATTAACCAAGATGTGTCTACATACTGATTCTTTTGGTGTCTAAAGTTCGCACATTTAATCAATGCGGTCGGATAGGTAGGTGTGTGTCTAATCTAAACTAATATTATATAGAGGAAAGATTTGGTTTTTAGGGTTCCGTAGCCGAATGGCAAAAAACGGAACCCTTATAGATTCGTCATGTCTGTCTGTCTGTCTGTCTGTCCGTCCGTCTGTATGTCACAGCCACTTATTTCCGAAACTATAAGAACTATACTGTTGAAACTTGGTAAGTAGATGTATTCTGTAAACCGCATTAGGATTTTCACACATAAATAGAAAAAAAAAACAATAAATTAAGGGGGTCCCCATACTTAGAACTGAAAACCAAAAAAAAATTTTTCATCAAACCCATACGTGTGGGGTATCTATGGATAGGTATTCAAAAGTGATATTGATGTTTCTAATATCATTTTTTTCTAAACTGAATAGTTTGCGCTAGAGCCACTTCCAAAGTGGTAAAATGTGTGTCCCCCCCCCTCTAATTTCTAAAGTAAGAGGAGGAAAATTCTGAAAATATTTAGGATTGTAGAACGTAAAAAAAAACTATCAACGAAAATTGGTTTCAATAAGATATGATGTTTAGTTTTTGAGATATGGGACTTTTTCATCAAACTGCAGCAGTAACTTGGTTTTTCATATACATACTATGAAAAACAAATTTAGTTTTGCGGTTGTGTGGAAGTTTACTAACTAATGAATGACAGTTCAAAATATTGTTATTATATTGTTTGGAGCTATGGAACCCTGTGTGCGAGTAAGACTCGCACTTGGCCGGTTTTTTGTTTGCATTGAATAGGCTCCGAAACTACTGGTCCGATTTGAAATATTCTTTCAGTGTTAGAAAGCCCATTTATCGAGGAAGGTTATAGGCTATATATCATCACGCTACGACCAATAGGAGAAGAGCAGCATTGAAAAATGTTGCGAAAACGGGAAAAATTTGACGCAGACGAAGTTGCGCGGGACAGCTAGTACCTACTTATATAAAAGTAATCAATATTGTTTGTTACTTGAACAATGCAGCTCGTAAATCATGGACAGTTTCTGATTAGGTACCTTAATTTTTTCCTAAATTAAGGTACCTAATCAGAAACTACAATTAAGATACAATTAAAATACAATTAAGTAAAATTAACACTTTTTTATTTTTTTTCTACCTTTCATAGTAAGCAACGACTTAATATCGGGCCTACGCTGTTCTCCCATACCTAAGTACTAACGTCGTAACATTCAAATATTGTAAAACAAAATGATTTTAAAAGACTAACCATGGAGTTTCTTGCCGGTTCTTCTCCATAGGAAACGACCAACCCGAACCGTGCACCTTTTGTCGACGTTTTATAAGTGCCCATGTAGGCCTATAATAATACTGATACACCTATTAATACTCTTACCACAAATTTATTAAACAATAGCACAGACACAGACAACGTATCTCACACAGTCGTTAATATAGATGACGAAAATTTCTTGAATAGATGTTGGTGAATTTGGACCTACGCAAACTAATTTAGATACTACCCCAGAAACCAACCCAGAAATTGAATCTACATTTCACCAAGCTCAGCTAAATTTTAATTACACACATCCCACTAATAGACCATACATCCCCAAGCAGAAAACTTCTCGAAAGTTTTCTGCCATTGTTTCTTACATAAATTCTGTCATTCTTCCTAAACATGTAAATGTCGACACTGAATTCACCAAATTGCAGACCATAATTTACTGTGCAGCATGGACGGCAGCTACATGCAACGGGGCTAAAATATCAGACCCTATCCAAAATGAGCGCCGCCCATATACACCTAGTAAACCAAAATGGCAAATCAGATTAGAAAAGAAAATTGAACATCTAAGAGCAAATATAGGTAGACTAACACATTTCATTAATGGTAGTAGAAGCAAAAAATTAATAGCTGCAGTAGAAGAAATAAAGAGAAAATACCAACTACACGCACAGCACGAAAACCCAAATACACAAATAGCACACTTTTTGGACACTTTAAAACAAAAATTAAGCGCTGCATCGAGTAGACTCAAAAGGTACATCACATGCACGAATCGCAAGGTGCAAAATGCAAAATTTATCAACAACGAAAAAATATTTTATAGGAACCTTACATCTAGTAACAAAGACACCACACACCAAAGCCTAGAGACACCAGCGCCCGAAACACTACGAGAATTTTGGGCCAACATTTGGGAAAACCCAGTACACCATAATAACCACGCAGACTGGGTTAACGAAGGTACACCAGAAATTCCAGAAATGGAATTTGAGTTTATACCAATAGATACATTTATAGACGTCATCAAACGCACACACAACTGGAAATCACCTGGCAGTGACAACATCCACAACTACTGGTATAAAAAATTCTCGAGCATACACCCTTTCTTACATAATTATTTAAATACATTCATCCAATCACCACATTTACTTCCTCAATACATAACACACGGAGTAACTTATATGATACCTAAAGACACAAATGACACTATAAACCCAGCGAAATATCGGCCAATTACTTGTCTACAAACCTTGTACAAAATTCTAACAGCCTGCATAAGCGAAATAGTATATGAGCATTTAACTAAAAACAACATTCTTGCTGAACAGCAAAAGGGTTGTCGTAAGAATAGCCAAGGGTGTAAGGAGCAACTTACCATTGACGCCATTACTATGAACAGCGCTGTAAAGAGCAGAAAGGAGATTCACACAATGTTCATAGATTATCAGAAGGCTTTTGATTCCGTTCCGCACAGCTGGCTGCTACACGTATTAAATCTTTATAAAATTCACCCTACACTCAAACAATTTTTAGAAACTTCCATGCAGAATTGGCAAACTGTTCTTAAAATCAATACCTCCTCCTCAACTGTAGCTACTGAACCAATTTGTATAAGACGTGGAATTTTTCAAGGAGATGCTCTAAGTCCGCTGTGGTTTTGCATGGCACTCAATCCACTCTCACAATTGCTAGACAAAACAGATGCGGGATTCACGCTGGAAAGCAATAACACACAATATACACTAACACACCCCTTCTTCTTCTTCTTCTTCCCTTCCCCCCGGACAGCCATTGTGTACGGACGTGTTTTACCCAAAAAGTCTATAAAAGTTATTAAATATTCAAATTTTAATTCAAAAATAAATATAATCAGCAAGTTTAATTCTCGACGAGTACTAGGCGCGCAGAGTGTTGCAAGAGTTCGAGTCCTGCGGCGAGCGAGTGAGAAAGCAAGTTGTCCACGCTACCCATCTCTGTCAGCTGCGCGTGAGTCATTATCACCTAACTCCGCGCTCTGCACTGACTACTTGCAGATATAAGCGCCTAACATTTTACGCCGTGCAACGTGTGTCAGCGCCTCAACACTTGTCGACTCCTGAGGCAAACGTAAGCTGCATTTATTTAACCTTTTAAAATGATAAGGCGGACGCCACCTAAACCTGGCAGTGAATCACCTCGTCATCATAGTTCCGAGCCCGACCTGACAACACCAGTGTCGGAACAAAAATTGGACAGAATCACTTTAAGACAAAAACGTAAACATGATTATGAACAATCAATTGAAATCAAATCTCTCCGGGAAGATATTATGTCATCACTTGATACCTTGAGAAAGGAGCAACAAGAGAAATTTAGACTGATGCAATGCAATTTAGACCAAATAAAGGATCAAAATACGGAGCTGAAAAATACGGTTGAGTTCTTGAGTGGTAAATACGACGATCTCATGACCAAACTAGGTGTTTTAGAAAAGGAAAAGAATAGCACATTGGAGTATGTAGGATATTTGGAGGAAAAAGTCGAGATCATGGAACGGAATTCAAAGACATCAAGCTTAGAAATTCGCAATGTACCGAAAAAACTCAATGAGTCTAAGGATGACCTGATAGATATTGTGAAAAATCTAGGAACCGCTGTGGGCACCGAAATACAATCAGGTGAGCTCAGAGATGTTTATCGTCTCACCAGCAACAGAAAACCCCATACTGATGGCCCTATAACTGCCGAATTTACGTCAACCATGATCAAGGACAAACTTCTAGCTAACATTAAAAAGCACAATCGGGACCACAAGACCAACCGACTTAACAGCTCACACGTTAAGATGCCGGGTAATAGTCCTATATTTATCTCGGAGAGCCTTACCACTAAAGCCAGGAAACTGTTCTATCAAGCAAGAGAGTTTACAAAGCTAAACTCCTATGCGTATCACTGGACATCACATGGCAAAGTCTACGTAAAAAAGGCAGAGGGTGCGCCGGCAAAGAGAATTTCACAAGAATCTGATTTTGAAGGTCTGAAACAACAAAAACAGTGACTAGATACACTTATTAACACCCAACACCTTGTCCTGCCAAAAACATTGGAGCTACGTCTGAAAACTGCATGCCTCGTAATTTTTTCTATAGTTAACATAGTTTTAAGTTTTTTTCTTATGTTTTTTATATTTTTGTACAACACACTAAAACCTAAGTACATTTTATCTCTACTTACACAATACACGCTACCATTTCACACAACGACTAATAACAAACACAGAACACTTAATTCACGACGTCACTATTTAATACATATAGTTACAATAAATTCACTCTATTCTTTACATCACTTTCATATATTCCCCACTTGCTTATGCCTGGGGTTTTGCCCACCTAGTTCTGGAATAAACGGTAGCCCATGTGTTGTTATAGGTTATAGACTATCTCTGTGCCAAGATTTCTTCACGTTCATCCAACCTTCATCCTGTGAAAGGAAAGCAATCATCCATCCATCCACTCATTGTCTTAAATGTTTTCTTATTCTCAGTAATAACTATACAACTAAATGGTACTATACATGCTTGTTTACATTCTGTTTGTTTATATTCTTCGCCGAAAACATAGCTATTGAGTTACGTACCAAACACCCAATGAAGCCTTATTTTGGTTCACTCTCAAAAAAACCATTTAACAGTGGATAGCGTTAAAGAAATTATAAACAATATAGATCAGCTCTCAGTCTCTACCACTCTTAACTGTGACCCCGAAGAATGCACTAACTACATCACTAACCCTTCCAATAAATTAAAAATAATTACCCAGAACATTCGCTCTATTCATGCAAACTTCGACTCTTTTTTAACACTCCTTAACAGAATAAACCTAGACTGCGACTTATTAGTAATGACTGAGTGCTGGCTGAAACGTTATAATGATTCAATCCCAACCATCGATAACTACTCTTATTACCAAACAAAAAACACCTCAATCAGAACGATGGTGTGGTTCTTTATGTTAAAAATATAGAAAACTACACAGTCGAAGAACCTGACTTTTTAGATGCCAGCTGTCTAGTGCTAAAAATCGGCAACGATAAGGCAATAATATGTATTTATAGATCTCCGTCCTTTAGAGACTTAAGTAACTTCCTACAGTCTCTAAACTCTCTTTTGGCAAGCTTGACTAAATACAAAAACATAGCAATAATTGGTGACATTAACCTTGACATTGCATGTACTACATCTTCAAACCAAACCTCGGACTATCTCGACCTCATAGCTTCACATGGCCTGCTACCTGCTCACTCACTTCCCACTCGAGAAAATGCCTGTCTTGACCACGTCATGCTCAAAACTCAATTGACTGCACTCACCATAGTTTTACACGCCTCTGTCACCGACCATAACCCTGTAATGCTGTGTCTTAATCTTAAACGAGATGTCAACCCACAGTCATACACCATATTAAAGACTAATTACGATACTCTTGATAGTGAGATGAAGACTACAAGTTTCCAAGCAATATATGAACACACCGATGCTAATGAAGCGACAAAAAGTTTAATCACCACACTCGCTAGACTCATAGATACCCACACTTCTTTAATCAAGGTTCCAAATAAAAAACGTTTACTCAAACCGTGGATGACCGTCGGTATGCTCCGCTGTATGCGTAATAAAGATGCAATGCACAAAAAACTCAAGCTTTCTCCAAACAATATTATATTAACTACTACATATAAAAGGTATAGGAACTACTGCACAAAAATTTTGAAAAAATTAAAAAGAGACTTTGACAGGAGAGAATTAACTGAGGCTTCTAAGGACAATAAAAAGATTTGGAAGGTGGTAAAGAGAGTGACTTACACAGACAAGCCTAACATACCCAACACCGAATTATTGGCTTCTTCTACGTCACCTCATCTCTCGGTGGACAAAGTAAATGAGTTTTTTGCCAATATCGGCAAGGAACTTGCTGATAACTTTTCTCATCCTCTTGGTAATCATAAAGTCCCATCAGACACTATTCCTACATCTCCACCTTTACAATCATTCGTCATGTTAGACACCGATGAAGCGGAGGTTGGAGAATTACTAATGTCACTTAAAACAGATTCTGCTGTAGGCTGGGACAATATTCCTACAAAGTTTTTAAAACGCTACTCATTGATATTAGTCCCCATACTCACACATATTTTTAATCTCTGTTTACATACTGGCACTTTCCCCTTGTACTTTAAAAAGGCCATCATACACCCAATTTATAAAACTGGAAGCAAAAAATTGGTAAATAATTATCGTCCTATTGCAGTGTTACCTTCCATTTCCAAAATACTAGAACGCCTAATTAATAAAAGACTCGTGACTTACATGGAAGATAAAAAGCTTTTTTCTCCCAACCAATTCGGCTTTAGACGCAATAAATCTACTAGTAGCGCTGTAATTGACCTAATTGACTATGTTACCAAAAATCTTGACAGGAAAAAGAAGGTATTGTCAATTTTCTTGGACCTAAAAAAAGCATTCGATACGGTTTCGATTTCTGACTTAATAATAAAGCTTGAAGAACTGGGGATACGTGACCAATCTCTTAACATCTTCAAAGACTACCTTCAAAATCGAACACAATGTGTTAAAATACAAAATTACCTCAGTGGAGAGCTACCAGTGACATTCGGCGTTCCCCAAGGCAGTGTGATTGGTCCAACCTTATTTCTAATATACGTTAACCAACTATGTAATCTGAGTTTGGGAGGTGGGAAAATCGTGGCGTTTGCTGATGATACTGTCCTTACCTTCTCTGGTGATACTTGGGATGACACCTTTGATTCCGCACAAAAAGGACTAAATTGTGTTCTACAATGGCTCAAAAGACACATTCTCACAATCAACACCGACAAAACTAATATTCTTACATACAGCTTAAGAAATTCGAGTCAACCACCAAATTCGTACGCTTTGGTAGCGCACTCATGTGTACTGCCTGGAACTGCGACATGTACATGTCCCGAACTGGAACGCTGTAGAACCATTAAATATCTCGGTGTGACTCTCGACGATAGCTTGAGTTTTGCACCACATATAGAGTTACTGATAAAAAGAATCAGAAAGCTAATCTTTGTCTTTAGTACTCTTCGCCACATCGCAGGACCCCAAATTATTAGGTGTGCATATTTTGCTCTGTGTCAGTCTCTCTTAACGTACTGTATAAGCGTTTGGGGTGGTGGACCTAAAACTATACTTTTGAAACTAGAACGAGCTCAGAGAGCCGTGCTAAAAACTAGCACCTTTAGGTCCATACTTTTTCCAACTGAGGAACTATATAGGAACTGTAAAGTCCTTACAGTGAGACAATTATTTGTCTTACACATGATACTATATCAGCACCAAAGAACCTCCTATAAAGTAATCACCACAAGACGCAAAGACAAGGTATGTCAACCCTTCCCCTGTAAATTCTCTTTTACAAGAAGATTTCCTTGTTTCCAAGGTCCTCATCTTTACAATAGCCTTAACAAAGTTCTAGACTTCTACTCACTATCTAAAATGTCACTCAAAAAGAAACTAAGTGATTGGCTACTAACACTTAACTACAACAACACAGAAAATTTATTGTTGACTCAATATACTTCCCGTTAAACTATCCTTTGCTCATACACATGCACACTCATATACACACACACGTACACACACGCACGAACACACACACACACACACACGTACACACACACGCGTTCACACACTACACTACTCTGCTCATACCATATATCACTTTTGTTTTGATTTTATTTCTTTTCTAAATAGTTTATTTGCCCGTTTACTTATGCTCCGTAATGGATTAGTCATATTTTTTGTAAAATGGCATGTTTGTTACTAAATACAATTATGAAACATCCACTAAAGGGTCGGGCCCTGCATCTTTAACACAAGTTGTCTTGACAACTTAGCAAGGGTGCTGGTGTCGCCACATTATTGTAAAATTTACTTTAAATTGTATGTATTAACATGTATTTAATGTAAAATGTTAAACTTGACGCAAATAAATTATTATTATTATTATTACACCTTATGTATATGGATGACATAAAGCTATATGCAGCTGACAAAGAAGCTCTGTATCAACTTGCTGATTCCACACAACAATTTTCTGACGATATTTGTATGTCGTTCGGAGTTGATAAATGTAAAATTTTGTCCATTGTAAAAGGAAAAATTCAAAATAATAGTTATACCCTTCTATCAGGAGAATCGATCGAGCCAATGGATGAACAGAGTACATACAAGTACCTAGGTTTCAAACAGTCTAGACAAATACAACAAAAGATATCTAAACAAGAACTGCTTAAAAAATTCTCACACCGCCTCAACCTTATCTTAAAAAGCAACCTCAATTCAAGAAACACAATTAAAGCCATCAACACCTTTGCAATACCAATTCTCACATACTCGTTCGGAATTATACGATGGTCAAAGACTGATATTAAAAAACTACAGCGCACTATTCATACACTCCTAACAAAACACAGAAAACACCACCCAAAATCATGCATACAACGACTCACACTTCCACGCCAAGAAGGAGGGAGAGGATTAATAGACATACAAAATTTACACAACAAACAGATACTTTCACTCAGAGCATACTTTCATAAAAAATCAGAAAATTCTCCTCTACACAAGCAAGTAACGGAGACAGATAATAAATTGACACCACTAAACCTACAAAACCGAAACACGCAAATCAATGAACACATCGTAAGTACACAACAAAAAATAGCAGCATGGTCTGAAAAAGCCCTACACGGAAGACATCGAGCCTACCTGAGCCTGCCACACGTCGATAAAATAAAGTCGAACGAATGGCTCAAACGAGGCGAATTGTTTCCCGAGACCGAGGGTTTTATGATGGCTATACAAGATCAAATAATTGCCACTCGTAATTACAGAAAATATATCATAAAAGACCTAAATCAGCCAACTGACTTGTGCAGACATTGCAACAATGCCTCCGAAACTATACAACACATAACAGGAGCATGTAAATCACTTGCACAAACCGACTATAAACACCGTCATGACCAAGTCGCGGCAATCATACACCAACAGTTAGCATTTAAATATAAACTAGTTTCTGAAATGATACCGTATTATAAATATAAACCAGAAGTAGCATTAGAAAATAACGATCAAAAAATTTACTGGGACCGAACTATAATAACCGATAAAACAATTCATTACAATAGACCCGACATTACCGTTCACGACAAAACCAATAAAACAGTTTATCTGATAGATATAGCAATACCTAACACACATAATACTCAAACCACAATCTCCGAAAAGCTCAGTAAATACCAAGATCTGGCAATTGAACTGAAAACCCAATGGAAAGCACAAACTGTTCATATAGTCCCCATTGTTCTCTCATCTACTGGTGTTATACCTAAATCTCTCACACAAAGCCTCAACACTCTACAGATGCCCACTCACACACTTTACATGCTGCAAAAAGCCACCATTCTTAATACCTGTCGTATCACCCGCAAATTTCTGACTTCTTCTACATTATCATCCACATTCTCTATCTAAATCTCACCTTACATCCTTGGTTCTGACCCGCGTGTAAGGTTTCTAATGCTCTCTTAAACGAGAAGAAACAAAAAGACAAAGAAATAATAATAATAATAAATCATTTATTTCAGATTCATCCACGGTAGAAGATTACATCCATATTTGTTAGTACAATAGCGAGCTTACAAACTAGTGTTAGTAACAATGAATTGAAAACATAAAATAATTATAATAATTCAATAAAATAAAATAAATAAAATAATCGTAACAAACTTAAATAAAAACGGGCAGTGGTCCGGGTGGACTAACCGATGATGGTGGCAAATCCCTATACGACTGCATGCAGCCGTATCCAGCGAGCCAGCATCGGCGAGTCCCAACGGTTCGCCAGCGCGCGCAGGATGGTGTTGGGACTGTCGCGCGTGCGGCGCATGATAGAAGCGCACCGTTTGCGCATAATGGCCGCAAAGCCATCTGTGTCAGCCGCCGCAAACATCGCGGAGGCGCTGCAGTAGCGCGGCAGTCCCACCAACACCCGGAACGCGTTATTGTATTGAACGCGCAGATCACTGTATGTCCGCTGTGTATAGTTAACCCACAGGCTGCAGGTGTAAAAGGACTGACAGTACGCTTTAAAAAGTGCAACTTTGACAGTCCCCGTGCACCGTGAAAACCTGCGGGTCAACATGTTGCATCGGACAGACAGTGCTCTGCGCTCCCTTTCAATATCTACACTGTCCTTAAGATCCTCGGTGACCCAGTGGCCCAAATACTTAAATTGCTCGACTTTGTTTAGAGTTGTACCACATAAGGTGAAATTCGGAACGTTTGTGTATCGATTGTTGTCCGGCCTGAAAATCATTATTTCACTCTTTTTCGCGTTGTATTTGAGCCCATGAGCCACCGCATAGGACTCACAAATTTTCAGGAGCCTTCGTAAGGCACCAATCGAGGGGCTCAGCAGCACCATATCGTCCGCGTAACTGATGTTATTCACGCACACTCCATCTATATGACACCCGATGCCGGTACTGCTGAGCTCATCGACTAGTCGGTTGACGTACAGGTTGAAGAGCGTGGGAGAGGTCAGCCCCCCCTGCCTCACCCCGCACTCCAGCCCGTACTCCCCCGAGAAAGAGCCTGCCCATCTTACAAAATTCTTTTGATTTTTATACCAATGCATAAACAATAGTATAATTTCCCTAGGTAGACAAGTTTCATCTTTTAATTTATTCCATAAAATGTTGTACGATACAAGATCGAAAGCTTTTGATAAATCTAGGTAACATGCATAGACTGGGGTCTTTCTACTCGTATAATACTGCACAGTCTGCTTGAGGCAGAGAATAGCACTCTCGGTGGAAAGCCCCGGCCTAAAGCCGAACTGCGCGTCGCTTAGCGAGACGTGTTTATCCAGGTGCTGACCAAGCAGACTGTCCAGTACTTTAGCGACCACTGTGGCTAGAGAGATCGGTCTATAGTTGTTTACATCTGATGTATCACCAGTTTTATTTTTGATGATTGGTACAACTATAGTACGAATCAAATTATCGGGCAGATGGGAGTGGCCCAAACACAGGGTAAAAAACATTGAAAGCACTCTGGGTAGGTGTACACCTGCGTGCTGCAGGTGCTCGATGCTAAGGCTGTCGTGTCCCGGGGATTTACCCCTCACCATACCTTTGATCACCGCACACACTTCCTTCGCAGTAAAATGAACACTACGCTCACTACTTTCCTCAGCATCGGGCCCCTGCCACGTTAACCCTAGCGGAGAGTCCACCCTGAAATGGTGAGAGAACAAAGTGGCAATCTCGCTAGGCTCGTGCACTCCCGCCACGCTGACGGGGACGCCCGGCTTATGATTCATCCTAATCCATGCGAAATTAAAATATTTTGATTTGATTTTAAGAGGGTATGTTGTGGGTGAAATTGCGAATACTATTTGGATATACTAGTTTCAACACATAAAAACCTTTACCGACCTTAAACCTTTTTAAAACCTTTTTTTAGAAATCTCATGTGCCGTGTGGCAACTGGTATGTAGACCAATGTAGAATATCTAGGTATTCCACATGACGTAAAATTCTAAATAGCAGTCACGAGTTCGGATTCATGTCCTGTTGATGGCATTCTGTTCTCCCCTGTTACCAACATGGGACGCAAACAAAACGTAAAAACGCCCGAGTTTATTCTAAATTTAAAAATAATATTAGTATAGCCGACATTATGGGCAAATCTCATTTTTAGAAAGGCATGCTCTTGTTTTTAATATTGCAGTTTAACTCACGGTGGTGATGTCAGAGTTGCCTGTGTGTTCCAACAGTAAAGAACAACCGTCGTATAATATCTGAGATACATCATGCGGTATATAAGTATTTACCGTTAACTTAGCTGTATCTCATTGAGACTGCCAATTGCCATACATCAACGCGGTGATAATTGGAAACTTGTTGTCTTTGTTAAACCACACGTAGTTCAGTATAATAGAGATAGATGGCGCTAAATGTAGACACACACTGTCATACTATAACTGCTATTAGCATTATGGCATGTAAAGTAATAAAACTCCAGTTACTATGGGTTTTAATAAAATCACGAAATAGTAGAAGAACACTTGTATTTTTAATAAATAACTGATTACCTATTGATTCTTAAAAAAATGTGTTGCAGTTTATTGTGAAATTCTCTTTGCGCTCTGCCTTAAATCATGGAATAAGTAGATATAAGTATACCAGTATGATGACTGCCCTGGATAAGTAAACGGTGTAAGTATTAAAGTGGTATTACATACATCACCATTGCTCCAGATATCGTAAAAATAAAATAAAATCAAAGTAATAAAAATGTTGATTCATCCGTAAAATTTCGTTTCGTGATTCCCCAGTGGACTCCCAAACGCGTAATGTGTGCAAATTGGCACGTCTCAGTGCTATTTGTAATAACATTATCTAGGATTTCATTTTAAGAAACTTAAATGCATTTTTATATTCCAAAAATATTCTGCGGCGGATTAAAGAAAACAAGTGTTTTTATGAGACAGAATAACGTTTTTTATTAATGTTGTCAGCTATTAGGTTGGTTGCAAACTAGATTTAGCTGGTTTTTCTAAAGTTAAAATAATCATCATTCCAAAATCCCCCCTTATCCCAACAAGATAACTTGTTACCCAATAACTAGGTCGTGGATGTCAGATCAGCCATCGATCCATGTAAAATACTGATATTCAGATGTATTCGGTTAGACTGGAATCCGATTCTAACATAGTTGGGAAAAACAGATTTCTATTGAAAGTGATTGTTGGCAGACCGGACTGCCCCATCCAAACGCGTTGGGTGGAGGTAGCTATATGTAGCTATAAGTAGCTATAAGTAAATAAGTAAACGACTAATAATACTAACATAGCATATAAGAATAATCATTTACTATCACACTAACCATTTATGGACTATGTAATGGGTCTGAAATAAGGATATTTTATTTATTTTTATTGCCGTTGCAAGAAGGTTGTCAAAGAGGTACAATTACTATAAAAGGACTATAGCTTTCACAATCTCTTCAGCATGAGACTGTCTGGCATTGCAAGATGCCGTTCACCCCGCTGGAAGAAAAGCTGTGCCAGTGAGTCCGACCTTTTTAAATCCATTTTCTCAAATCTTCTAGCATCACTGTAAATAAATAAATAAATAAAATAAAATTCTTTTATTTCAGACCACAAGTCCATTTGGTTAGTACAACACGTGTAAAGCTAGCTCGATTGTTTTGATGGTTGCTCTGCATGGTGTTGGACGTATAGAATAGCATCATCCCCTAACTTCCCATGGGTGTCGTATGAGGCGATTAAAGGACTTGCCAGACTTGCCCCCCATGTTATGTCAATGTGGCGAAACTTGGGGGAGGCCTATGTCCAGCAGTGGACGTCTTCCGGCTGAAATGATGATGATGATGAAGCAATAAAAATCGCCGCAAATATGGTTTCGTGGAAGGCTCAGATCTCAGTTTCAAGACAATAGCTCACCTTCCATCATGCGCCGTTTTCCCTATCACCTGTGTGCTTGATAACCTCAAAATTGCGTCAGTAAGTAGAGTTCACGTAGCCGAATTTGGGCAAATCATATTTGAAGAAAGAAAGAAAAAACGTTTATTGGTATGTACCAGTAAACGTTTTTTTTTTATTGTGTGTACTTGTGGCATGTGCCAAAAGTACACACAATATAAAAAACAGTAACAAAAATAAAACTAAACAATAAATATTGTGTAACTCACGGCTGCACCAAATAGGCCCAAAATGCCGGACAACTAGTGCCCGACGCTTAGTTGAATTTTGTAACATCTAAATCTACGCTAAGAATAAGAAGACAATTTCATATCAAGCGGATCAACGCGCTGTATCTAGCCTAATCTCACACTGCATCAAATAGTATTTAACCGATTATTTAATTTTATCGTGGCTGCATTTCACTCGGCACCTTTTGTTTATTGCGTGCAAACGTTCCAACTGCTTTGATAGAATATATTTACTTCGTATATTCTTGAACGAGTACAATAATATGATGTGCACTTGTGTATTTGTAACAAGATATGAATTGTTCTAGATACAGGTATTTCTAGTTTGTAACACTTGCCGTGTGGTTTTGAAAAGATGTTATATGCTCTTTGTTTGGAATTCTGAATAGGTTAAAAAATGATGAGGCTTAGGTTTCACGACCTGTTTCTAAATTTTGAAAGATACAAACTAACTTTTCGTTTTAGGTTTAGTTTTAGCCAGATCCAGAAGTGAACGGGTGAGTGTTGGAAGATTGTAATTTGGTGCTGGTAACCTATCAAAGATGAAAAGGCAAGTTATAATATAAGGATCATGCTTCAACAAGCAATTTGGTGAAAATATTTATTTTATTTTGAAGTATCTAACAAGCTAAACACCTTAGTAACTCAGCCATTTTTAACTAATCTTCCTTTCGAATTGAAATGTCTCATTATTTTAATTAACTGCCACACATTTCAGTCACAATACAGAACATTTTTAAACATAAAACAGTCAAATAATAGTTTAAATGACAAATGTTATTTAAATTGTCTCCTCCGCCACTTATATTTTGTCGGAAAACATCTAGAAGTGAAATGATTATGATTCCAAGGCGAGCGCGCCCGGAAGTCGCACCTGAGTTATGCGGGCGATCCGCTTATAGCTCCTACATCTTCTACCGTGGTTACATTGTGAGAGAAATAAGACGTTTATTAATTAACAGGTACCTGGCTCATAAATATATATGTCTGTTCTGAAAGGTTTATGAGTTCAGTGATAAAGTCGCAAGCACAAATAATACCTCTGACATGAATCCTATTTTATAAAAGTACAGGTTCCAAAATACTTTTTTCGTAACATGAAATAACAATAAAATTACTAGTGCACATAAATGTGATGAAATAGATCAGAGTTTTAATGAAGAAAAGTATTACAACTGGAAAGATAAAATAATGGCAGGTTTCGGCAACAATCAGCGCGTACACTCCCGTGTTCCTTTTAAATTAAGTGAAAGATTTATAAAACAATGGTTAGACCTGCTGTCTTGAATGGGTCAGAATATTGGACCATAAAAGGGGTGAATGAAAAGCATTTGCATGTGGCTGGTAAAGGGGATGTGTGGTGTTACGCGAATGGATAATATAAGAAAAGAGTACACAAGAGGAAATCTGAAAGGGCCCCGGTGACTGAAAAGTTATGTGTTAATCTGTTGGGTAGGGTTATGGGATGCGGAGGAATAGGGAAAGTTTTAGAATTAATTTGGAATTGTTGATGACTATAAGAGTAGATGGAAGACAAAGAAACAGTGGATTGGACTCAGTGTGAAGGATTAAATGCCAAGAAAGGAAGTGTTGATGAGATGACGAGTAATAGAGAAGTACGAAAAAAACAACATGCTGCGCCAACTCTTAATAAAGAAAGAGAAAGATGATAATATTAGTGCATACTTTCGTATTCATTTAAAAGTGCCTACTCAACAAGAACGTGCTGGGAATCAAAACAATCTTCCTTAAGCCACATTCTAAGATTTCATTATTTTATGTAGTGCACTGTAATTCAATAATAGTAACAGAAATGTGCACCTAATCGTCTAGCAAATATGATCAACGCTTTTTTATTTCTCATGCTTCATCAATAAAAGCAACACTATTTCTTAACGAAAGCTGAAACAGTTTATCTATATCTAAAGAGGATTAGACGATTGAAACATTGGTTTCTCACACATAAATAAACTCTCGAACGAAAGAAACACAGAAAGCCCTTCATTCAAACCAAAAACAGCATCGCGAGCATTGTAAACAAAATAAGCGTCACCGTTGTACTAAAATAAACTATGGAATGCCGGATATTGCAATCCTGGGCCGTCACGGGCTAGGGATCGTACAGGTGCCTCCGTCGACTCACTCAGTCACTCAGTGCGCCAGAGCATTCACACAGTGCGCACGCATGCTAGCTCGACGGAAACTCTCGCATCGATATTAGACACGATAATTTTATACTGGACGAGTCTCTAACTGAAGACACTGAGATTCAATCAAAAGTTTCTGAAGAACCTGAAGCTGCTGCTTCCTGAAAAGAGAATATATGAAACCGCGAACATTTAATTATTCACAATTCAGATATTTACACTCATTTAGCAGCAGTTGAACCAGTTGAAGATACAAAACGGTGTGCGAAGAGGGATTCACAAATTCTGAAAACTCTTCAGTGGTTTAACGAAGATCGTGAATTAAATACTGAAGTGAAAAGTGGTAGTGGACAGTGAAGTGACATACAGTTGATAGAAGTTAAAGTTGTTGTAGTTTGGTGAAACAGTATGAAAGTCCTGACCGTATCAGACAAGGTCGCGAGTGTAGGAGATGGGAACGAACCCACTGTGGTCGACACGCAGATCCTGACAAAGGAGGAGCTAAACAAGTAATGATTACTTTTTAATTATCTTAGCTGCTTGCGGCCAAAGAGTTTTTGAAAAGGACAAATTCCCAAAAAAAATAGAGGTCGTAAACACTTGTGATGATACATTTTGTTTTTAAAACAATTTGGATCCTAAATATTTATATTTTTAATTTATTAATCGTGGTTGGATATCAAAGATCGATTTTTTGTGTATTGCAATCTCTTTATACAATCAAGCAAAAGTTAAAAATCTCGATTTGTAGACAAAACTATCGACAAGCAAATCTAATTTAATTCTCTAAATATTTGATCAAATATTTAACAACAACAATCGTACATAGAAACAAGTTCAACCCAAAAGAACTTAAGAGTTCATAGAAGAGTAACATACCATTAGCAAGTTCGCTAGGTCAGATCGGTTGGCATGTGGCCAGAATGACACAACCGCGTGGTATGCGATGTTTACGTGCCACAGTCCGTGTGTTGTCGTGATTCGGGTCAGGATTGCTGTCTGTAATTATGTTTGGATCGTTTTCAGTTATGTTTATCTGTGATCAAGGTGATTTGATTTGTGATGAATTGCTATCGTGTGACGAAAGGCTTTGGAAAACGTGAGACTTCCTTTGACGGAAGAACTTCGCTATATTTATGAAACGTTAAGGATTTCCCAATGATTATTGATGTGTTAAATGTTCACTGCATTTTGGTTTTGAATCAGTCTATTTCGAGATAACATTTCTTTTCTTTTATTTTCTCCATCCATAGAAAAAAGTATTAATTTTCATTGTCTTGTTGTTACAGAGGTTGTCCTCTTGGTGTCTCTCGCATCACCCCATTTCTCTACGTGTGTGGGGCCCATGCCTTGCCGGGCGCAGTGAGAGTTTTGCACCCTGGCCTTATCGTCAGTGCTGCTCCAGAACTTCCCCCACCACCAGAAGACTATGTCCCAAGGCAGTTCGTACCACTCCTGGACACACCAAATTCTGATATGCACCCCTACATGGAAAGTGTAGCTGACCTGATTAATGAGGTAAGAATTACAGATTTTGTACAGAAATTTTCTTGTAGATCGATTCCTGATTCATACATTTCTTCGTTAGCTTAGAATTCCTTCAATTCACGATTGCTCTAGATTATCTTTGTTTATGCTACACATTTCAGGCCCAGTAATGTTAGATAAAGTAAATATTTTCATTAGCGATTAAATAACTTTGATTGTAATGGATCGGGATCCAGAACAGTTGTTTAATGAACTTGTTTACATCAGGTCGTCTGTAATGGTGATGTGGTGCTGGTGCATTGTGTGGCTGGGATCTCAAGGTCTGTCACACTCTGCTTGGCGTACCTCGTCAAATGGCAGAAGATGACCTTGAGGGACGCCTATTATCATATGAAGCAGAGACGGTGAGTAACACAAAGAATATTCCTCCACTGTAGATTTTTTTCTCGATGTCTGTATTTATGAATGGTTGCTTGAAATACCCGGTTTCATCGTTACAAAAGACGTGATTATGCGGGTAATTTGAAACACTTTATTGTTTCCGTTCATCGTAAATTTGAAGCGTATGAAGTCATAAATCGATTCCTTCCTTGATTTTTTTCTGTACTATTTCAACAACTTTTGCTATTGTTGTTTCAGACCACAAATCCGACCGAACACAGGATTCTTCAAACAGCTCATCAAGTATGAAGAAAGGCTCTTCGGAGAGCCTTCAGTAAAGATGGTTTACTGCGAAGCCATCGACAAGGAGATACCTGATGTATACGAGGCAGACTACATCGGTATGACCTGGTTCAGGCAGAGATACGGACCCATAGAAAGGAGTTGAAGTGTGACAGAGATAGCGATGTAGGTTAGAAAAGGATAGCTGTGATTACTTTGTGTGAAGATGAAAGGAAGGAGGTTTTAAAAGAAGAAGAATGTTAATAAATATAAGACTGAATGGATGAATCACTTGGATATGAATGATGAAAGTGTATCAGCTTTGATATAAGAGATGGGTGTTTTATTATTTAAAATACATATATGAAGGAAGAAGTAAATAAAATTGGAATAAGGAATAAAAGGACATTTAATAAATAATCCTTAAGGAATAGTTTAGAATAATGTTCGTTCTTTTGCACTTTCTTACAAATTATTGGCTGATAAAAAATTAAGAGTATACTTTACGTATTATGTACTTTATTTAAGCAATGTGATAATTAACTTATTGTTATAAATTAACCATAAGGTATTCGCTTAAAATTAAATTGTAAATGTTAATGGGACCAAAATAAATAAGTGGATAATTTTTATTTCTTGACTTTTTCTTAATAATTCTATTGATAATTGGTTTGATGAAGAAGAAAATTTTGTCAAGAATGTTGCAGAATTTGCATAGTAACTACATCAGTTACAAGGAACTGACGTAAACAGTGATGAGAAAAATGTCCTAATTGCAGTAGTAGAGTAATGAGTAATTCATTGAGTTGATGTTGTTGGCCTCGTGGCATTGAGCTGGGAGTACGGAAATATCCCGACGGCTGCGCGGGCGGACATTCCAGAAGTTAACTGCAGAAGGTTAGCTTTGAAAAATGGGAACTTGAAACTAACATGGCTGGAGGAAGCGACGAAGGAAGATAACTATAATCATCAATGATTTAAACCCTGAACACCAACATATGAGTAAAAGTCTACTCTCTGATCTGATATCATACGCTATACCGTACATCCTTCGCATCATGACAAATGTAGACCCAATGGAATAGAAGTTTGCAACTATAGTGCCAATGCTCTAAGATATTTTTTACTCCCTAGCTCCCTTGCTCTCTGTAAGTTTGTTTTATTTGGTATATATACCGTTATTAAAACTTATGCCTTCTTCATTATACCTGTGCCATGAACAATGGTCTGCCAGCTTCCGCATACTGATGTAATACTCTGTAACAGTTATCTCTTCTACATTATTTGCTCCTGGTATGTGCTGCGAAGTTTTTTAAAGAAACTTTATTACTGATTTAATGTTAGTATCTCGAGTAGTACCAGCTATTAATATGGTGGTGGAACCGGGATTTAGTGTAATATGATCAACAGTGTTATTGTTTAAAAATTTAGCTGTAGAATTCAGAGAATCACTAATACTAATGGGACGAATATTTGGTCTAAATATTGCATTACGAATTGTTATAAAGTCTGAGTGAGCATTCTGATGAAATTGGAAGGGAATATTTTACTATATCCAGCGATTTTATGAATTTGATATGTCTATAGGCGACAAAATCAAAAATCAAAATCAAAATATTTTATTTTACATAGGCCTATATGGGCACTTATAAAACGTCGACAAAAAGATGCACGGTTCGGGTTGGTCGTTTCCTATGGAGAAGAACCGGCAAGAAACTCCATGGTTACTCTTTCCGTACGACAGTTCAGCCGAACCTCCAGACAAAATATATCTCCGAGAGTCAACTAGTACCCAGATGTCACGGACATTCTCAGACGATTATACAATAATGTCTGGAAAATATTTCGCGAACTATACTAATAACTTTTTATTTTCTCTAAACACATTTTGTAAGTCATCCGCTATATCAATCTCAACATCTTTAAAACTTTAAAAAGAACATAAGATATTTTCCACGTTACATTCCACAGTGTCGATTGCCTTTCCAAAATCTTTTTGGTAGTACTTGGGTTTGGATCGAAGCCAGAATACATTATGCTGTCAAGTTTTTGACGAATACCTGCTTGCTGTTCAATGACAAACCAATAGGTCTAAATACCAAGATAATAAGGTAGGAATTAGCGTAAACAGTTATTTGGCAAGTGATGGTATCCATGACAAGGTGTAGGTTGTGAGGTTTGTCAGGTTCCAAGTTCAATGTTACCAGTAATTACCTCACCTGAACGTAATTAGAATATTTTTTGGATGGGATTCGTTGTTTTTTTCGCAGGGTTAATGAATAGTATAAAAATAAAGTTCTGCTATGCCAGCTCTAACTGAACGTTGCTGTGACTGTTTTTGGTAAGAAAAACTTTTTGTTTTCGTAACACAATCCTGGTCTCCTCAGAGTTTGGCAAATGTGGTGAAGATAAAACGGACGTCGACTCCATGAACAATTTCATTTGGCGAAAGTCGTTTGTATATGAATTTAATGAATTGTCAAAGCAATCTAACTTGGACATTACCTTTCCATTATCTAAATACAAAAATAATTTGACCACTGCAATAAATGTTAAATAATAATTATAATTTTATGTGAAACAATTTCGATATATGATTTTTTGTAATTTCTTGTCATCAAATACTTTTTATTATATTGGTTCTTATTTCTGTTTTGAGTTTGTGATTCGATTTCCTTTTGTTATTATTTTTCCCTTTATCTAAACTAATATTATAAAGAGGAAAGATTTGTTATTGTTGATTGTTTGTTTGTTTGTTTGCATTGAATAGGCTCCGAAACTACGGGTCCGATTTAAAAAAAAACTTTTAGTTTTAGATAGCCCATTTATCGAGGAAGGCTATAATCATCACGCTACGACCAATAGGAGTGGAACTGCAATGAAAAATGTCGCGATCAACGACGAAAATGTGACGCAAACGAAGTTGCGGACAGTGTTAAATATTTTTATTTTTTCTAATCTCTCTGTAAACACCTAGATATATGTGCATGCTGTGGTCTCCTATAATTGAAGGAACACACGTAAAAGAACCGTTTGCATGATTGTGACCTACATTGTATATGTGTATTCTTTGTAGGAGATCCAAATAAATAAATATATTATCAATAGTAGTGGTACATACGAGCAGCTGTTTGGATAAACGTGAATAGATATGAATTGATAAATATGGTACTGACTTACTTTTCTAAGATTTTGAGTTTTTCGATCCCCTTTCCTGCTTACTGCAAAGGGCTACTTAGTTTAGTTTAATGAGAACACAATAATATATCGCATTAAATACAACTCTGGCACTTTGCCTTTGCTATTGTTTGCCTTGACCGTTCTTTGGCGTGTCAGAATTGATACAAACATATGAAGTGCCAATGTCGCACAAATTGTGATATAAAGATAAATCTAGTCACTACGGTTGCCGAATGGGCACAAAATGAGACGCAGTTTTTTACGATTTCCCCTTTTATTTCAGTTTTATGTTTTCAGAGGAATTGGGACAGGTTAAAACTGGCTTTCGTTGGGTGACAATTTGTAGTCAATAGATTTACTCGGTCGCTTTACCTATACAGGAGGCTGAATGGATCTCCAAAAAGATATTTAATTTAAGCAGCCGCTCTCCAACAACCACAGCTCTTTAGAACGTATTAGTGATAATATTTATCCCTGGTGTTAGCAACTCGGCTTATCCCAATGGTAAACGTCATAGTCGTAATTGGCCTTTTTTTGTTCTGTCTCCTGATGATATGGAGGGAAATGGAATTTAAATTTGTTCATACTCCTGCGCTATTCTATTCTAATTCATTTCGTTGCGGGATCCCAGACAGTTATTTTTTTTCTCTGGGACTTTGTTGTCTTGTTGAGCTTCATTGTCTTGGCGCTTTTCTGGTTTCTGCCGCTGTTGATTCTGGCTTACAGGAGTTGCAGTGGTTTGGGAATAGTGTGGCGGGCTTGTCCCAAAAAAAAGCCGCTATCCAAGAGCTTACCGAAGCACCCCCCATTCTTTATCGACGTCCAATTTTTGGCCACTCTATGTATGTCGTAAGAAACGCAATGTGAAGAGAATTTCACGATCGATAATTTGCTGAAAAATGTTTTTCAAACACTTTCTTGAGACTTACGATTTTATGACACTTTTGGAATTTGGAAACAAAAGGTACTCCCTGAATATTTGCCCTGGCATGATGACTGTGTACATTAAAATGACATTTGGATTGTACCCAAATTGTTATTTTGGCCTTACCGTGGGTGTACCCTATTTATGTTTTGGTCACAATTGCCAAAATATTATTTGCCATAAAATTATATATGACTTTATGCAAGGTTACCGTTGCTAATGATTTGTTCTTCTTTTAGACTTTTGTTTGTGTATTCTATGATTTGTTATTTGTTGATTTTGTTTATTTTCTTAAAGCTTTCAAGACGTTGTAAAATATGATCGTCAATCAAACTGCCTTGTTTCTGTGTATGTTTGGTTGTTTAGTTTAGCCACTTTTATTTTCACTAAGGTTGCGTCGAATTTTCTTATTGTATTTTTGTCTTTTTTAGAGTACAAGTCGAATATAGCATTTTATGCGGAACTAATAATAAGCATTAAACAAACATAGAAAGCATGGTTGACTGGTAGAGAATGCCTTGTGGCATTAAGTCCGCCTATGTACCACTATTGTACATGAAGTTAAAATAAATAAATAGCAACAAATTGTTAATTGTGCAGCGACGTACTAAAAGCAACTGACATCAAAAAGACTACAGCGCCATCGCAAGGAAAGTTGTCCTCGACTTAAGAACATAGAAAAACGCGACAACAACTGTGGGGCAGTTGACCACCAGACATAACACCTTTCTGCTCGGAGAATCTTCGCTTTTCTATAGAGTATCGAGGAACTATAGCTACACTCTGTTCCTCATACCCCTAAAAATGGAATACGCCGTGTACGTTTACTGATTAAAGATTATTTTATTTAATACATTCGCATATTGCTTGCTCCACCGCTTATTATTTTTAACCTTCACACAAGAATACCAGTACCATAAATTATATTTTCTATAGGACAAATAGCAACGACTTTTATTCCATTTGACCTTACAATACGGTTAAAATAGACATTTCAAATAAACAAAAACTCGGATGAAGCTGAATTTTGTTAGAGACCGTAAGTACATTAGTAGAAATAAAGTGTCAAAAGTCCCCATCGATCCTATTTTATTTTTTTTCCCCAAAATTATCTACAAAACCGGCCAAGTGCGAGTCTTACTCGCACACAGGGTTTCGTAGCCCCAAACAATGTAATAACGATATTTTGAAGGGTCGTTCATAGGAAATTTTACACTCAACAGCTAAACTAAATTTGTGTTTCATAGAATGTTAATATACAAAGTTACGGCCGCAGTTTGGTCAAATTGTATTATTGTGGAATTTGTAACGGATAATTATTAATTTAATGTTTATAATATAACTTAATTTAATAATTGTTATAATTAATTTAATTTTGATAATTTAAAATTTGATTACATTGTTTTGGAACTAAGTTCCTTAATGCGCGTTGCGAAAGGAGGCTAGACGGAAAAAATTAAGACCAAAAAAGTTGTAACGACACTTTTTGCTATTGTTGTAAGCCGTGAGGCGTACAAGGACAAGGACAAGGACAAGGACAAGGACAAGGACAAGGACAAGGACAAGGACAAGGACAGGGACAGGTACAGGGGCAGGGACAAGGACAGGAAAAGCGACAGGGACATGGACAGGGACAAGAACAGTGACAGGCACAGGCACAGGGACAGGGACAGGGATAGGGACAGGGACATGGACAGGGACAGAGACAAAGACAAGGATAAGAACAGGGACATGGTCAGGGACAGGGACAAGCAGAGGGACAGGGTCAGGTACATGGACAGGGACAAGGACAAGGACAAGGACATGGACATGGTCAGTGACAGGGACAGGGACAGGGACATGTAATAGGAACAGGGACAAGGACAGGGACGGGGACAAGAAAAAAGGACAAGGACAAGGACAAGGACAATGGCAAGGACAAGGACAGGGACAGGGACAGGGACAGTCACAGGGACAGGGACAGGGACAGGGACAGGGACAATAAAAAAAGACAGGGACAAGGACAAGGACAGTGACAGGGACAGTGACCGTCACGGGGACAAGGACAGGGACAGGGACAGGAACATAAACATGGAGAGGGACAGGGACAAGAACCAGGACAAGGACTTGGACAGGGACAGGCACAGGGACAGGGACATGGACATGGACAGGGACAGGGACAGGCACATGGACAGGGACACGGACAGGGACAGTGTCAACGACATGGACATGGACATGATCAGTGACAGGGATAGTGGCAGGGACAGGAACAGGGACATGGACAGGAACAGGGACAAGGACAGGGACAGGGACAAGAACAAAGGACAAGGACAAAGGCAATGACAAGCGACAGGTACATGGCTGACCCTGTGACGGTCCCTGTCCTGTACCTGAGTACAGGGACATGGACAGAGACAGGGACAGGGACTTGGACTGGGACAGGGACAGGCACAGGGTCAGTGACAGGGACAGTCACAGGTACAGGGACAGGGACAAGGACAAGGACAGGCACAGGGCCAGGGACAGGGACAGTGACAGGGAGAGGGATATGGACATGGACAGGGACAGAGACAGGGAAAGGTACAGGGACAGGGACAGGGACAAGGACAGGGACAGGGACAATTGCTATAGTTGTAAGCCGTGCGGCGTGTGCGTGTTTCTCTGTCTGTCTCTCTCTCTCTCATAGAAAGCAAGCCAGTTAAAAGGAACTTCGTTCCATCTGGGTGTCCCTTGACACCTGTCAAGTTTTTTTTAAATGTTTTTTTTTAATGATTTTTCATCATCATCGTTCATCATTTCAGCCGAAAGACGTCCACTGCTGGACATAGGCCTCCCCCAAGTGTCGCCACATTGATCGGTCCCGTGCGACTCGCATCCAGCGGATCCCCGAAACCTTCACCAGGTCATCGGTCCACCTAGTGGGAGGCCTTCCAACGCATCGTCTCCCGGTTCGCGGTCGCCATTCCAGAACTTTTCGGCCCCATCGGCCATCTGTTCTGCGAGCAATGTGCCCTGCCCACTGCCACTTAAGTCTGGCAATTCTTCGGGCTACGTCGGTAACCTTGGTTCTCTTGCGGATGTCCTCATTTCTGATTTGATCACGCAAGGAAACTCCGAGCATAGCTCTCTCCATTGCCCTTTGGGTGACTTTGAGCCTTCTGATGAGGCCCATTGTGAGCGGCCAAGTTTCGGTCCCGTATGTAATCACTGGCAATACACACTGGTCATAAACTTTCGTCTTGAGACACTGCGGTAAGTTGGACGAGAAAATACCACGCAGCTTCCCGAACGCTGCCCAGCCGAGTCGGATTCGACGATTGACCTCTTTCTCGAAGTTAGACCTACCCAACTGGACCGTTTTTCCCAGGTAGACATAATCGTCTACAACTTCGATAGTAGAGTCTCCGATCTTAATAGGACCGGGTGTTACATGGGCATTCAACATGACCTTGGTTTTGTCCATGTTCATTTTAAGACCCACTCTTTCGGAAGCTCTACTGAGGTCATCGAGCATTGTACTGAGGTCCTCCATGGTCTCAGCCATGACCACTATATCGTCGGCAAATCGAAGGTGAGAGATGTACTCGCCATTGATGTTGATGCCTAGCCCTCTCCAGTCCAGAACCTTGAAGATATCTTCCAGTGCAGCGGTGAACAGTTTCGGAGATATGACGTCTCCCTGTCTCACACCTCGCTGCAGAAGGATAGGTTCCGAGGTCTGGTCCTGAAGTCGGACTGACATGGTGGCGTTTTTGTACAAACACTTCAACACCTCGATGTACCGATAATCAATTTGGCACCGTTGGAGAGACAGCAGTACAGCCCAAGTCTCGATCGAATCGAAGGCTTTCTCATAGTCCACAAACGCTAAACAGAGAGGCAGGTTGTACTCTTCGGTCTTCTGTATAACCTGTCGCAGCGTATGTATGTGGTCTACGGTGCTAAAACCTTTTCGGAATCCGGCTTGTTCGGGAGGCTGAAAATCGTCAAACCTGCGCGCGAGACGATTCGTGATATGATAATGATTTTTGTACTGTTTAAATTAATTTTAGTTTGACAATTGTAATATTGCTGACATTGTATTTATTTTCTTTTTTGTGCGATTTTTGTTCTACTTCATTTTATTTTTGACAAATTTAATTTGCTGACATTGTATTTTATGAGATTTTGTACTTCTATAATTAATTTTAATTTGATAATATTGTCTTTAGCGACACTATAACCTCACTATTTTATATGCCTTTCGGCGGAACATAGGATGGACCAAACATATTATTATAAAATAACATATACAAGGTGTTGTTTTGCAACCTCGTCAAATTCTAGGAGGTAACTATGCTAATGATTCTCGACCCGAATCAATAATAAAATGAGTAGGTAATTTTCTTTTTTTTATTTATTTACTGAAATCGGTAACTGTGAACCACCCGTGTTTTAAACACGGGCCGTCTGATCCCCGCCTTATAACGTCGCTTACACACAAACAAAAAACCTCATACGTTTTTTCGATAATTTTATAAGCCCTAAACCACGTTAAGGGGGTTATTCTGAAATATTGACAAATTTAAACAACAAAAAAACGCAGTGTTTTTTAATAATTTACTAGGTACCGTAATTTATATTGATTATTTATATCTTTTGTGACAACATCCTGAATTTTGACGAGGATGCAAAACAACACCTTGTATATACAAAATTAATAAATGAATGAATCAAAAAGTCCCTTATCTCAAAAACTAAATATCAAAGCTTATTCAAACCAATTTTCGTTGAAAGTTTTTTTTACGTTCTAAAAACCTAATTTTTTTCAGATTTTTCCTCCTCTTACTTTAGAAATTAAGGGGGGGGGGGGGCACACACATTTTACCACTTTGGAAGTGTCTCTCACGCAAACTATTCAGTTTCGAAAAAAATTATATAAGCAACCTCAATATCATTTTTGAAGAATACATACCCCACACGTATGGGTTTGATGAAAAAAAAACATTTTTAAGTTTCAGTTCTATGTATGGGGAAACCCCAAATTCTTTTTTTATATTTTTGTGCGAAAATCTTAATGCGGTTCACAGAATACATCTACTTACCAAGTTTCAAGAGTATAGTTCTAATAGTTTCGGAAAAAAGTGGCTGTGACATCCGGACGGACAGACAGACAGACATGACGAATCCATAAGGGTTCCGTTTTTTGCCATTTGGCTACGGAACTAAAAATGGTCTTATAGTTTTTCCTAAGAATCGTCATTCCTAAAATTGTGATTGTTGAATTAGTTACAAAGTAAACATATCAACCATCGATCCAAAACTGTCATTTTTTCATGGGAAAAGGTTGATTTTACGCGGCACATTGGCGCGTGCATTATATTTTTTTCGCCATATTATTGATAAAACTTACTGTTTAAAAATACAAAAAACCGAAAATTTTGATTTTGACCGCGAATAACTTTTTTAGCACACATGGCATCGACGGGGACTTTTGGCACTTTATTTCTACTGGTGTATCCAAAGTCTCTATCAAAATTCAGCACGATCCGAGTTTTTGATCACTATTTTATGTCTAATTTGTCCGGACTATTAGTAGTACCTTCCGTAACAATCCAGATTATTTTCATCGTTCTCAGATGATAAAAAATTTAGTTCGACCTTTACTCCGTCACAAAATGAAACAGCTAAAATAATATATTTACGATTCGCAGACAGTTTTTAGTGAAATTCTTGGGGACAGAAATATTTTGTATCCAGAGTATAGAATATGATAAATATTTATATTGATATAAGCCGTGTGCTCGCATGGGATTTCCCATCTGCAAAAAATACCATCTTCCATACAGACTTTCATCCCCGATTTCCAAGTTTAGGAATGTGCAGAAGATGAAAAAATCGTTCGTCCAAGGTACGTTCTATGTGTTAGAACGCTTGTGACAAAGTTCATGCTTTTAGACCCAGTGGTTGAAGGCTGTGCATTGATTTTTAATATGATAGAGATATTATTAGTCAGTGTACTTTTTGAAGTAAAACAATACTTGTATTTATTCGTTTCTGTCACGTCACCTGTTGACAACGATGTAGACTTTTGCTTGAGGCCTAAGTGCCATTTTGTATTTTACTTTAATCAAATCAAATCTCAATTATTCAAATTAGGCTGATAATCAGCACCTTTTTGAACGTCAAAATTACAAGAAACAGTCCCCCAAAACGCCCGCCCTTCGCTGCTTCCTAGTGTTTTTGCTGCGAAGAAGAAGTAGCGACACAAACTTCCCTGCCACACATCTGTCTGTTAAGTTAAAAGAACCAGATTCTACACAATAGTGTTCAAGTTTATATTAACAAAGAATCCATTACATTAAATTAATGCCACATGTCAGCTAGCACACACCAATAATAAAATATTAAATAAATATTCTTACTTACGTGGCGTTACACGCCTAAACGAAAAAATAATAAAAATAATACATATTTATAATTTTGTTTTGTGTAGTATGCACGACAGTAGAATAAAAAAGCTGTGTTGAAGACCTTCGAGAAATATTTAGCAAAAGGAAAAGTTTATAAACTGTTGTAATTAGATTACTTGAATGTATATGTAGAATAAACAATTTAAATTCCACCCCGAAAGTCTATTTAGACAATAGCCACTAATTACAAAATCTTCACCAGAATTTAGTTCACGAGCTATTTGTAGCACAATTAGAATTATTTGAGTTAATTAACGCATCCGCTAATGCGCTTGCGCACTCGAAATAACCTGGCGTTTAAATTACGAACGGAAATAACAACGCTTTTAAGAATTCATGGAAGGTAGGTTTTTCAGGGTGTTTCTTAAAAGAAAGTCTTTTATTCTTATCTTGTATGATGTTTAATACGTTCATATTGTAGGTTGTATGGCGGTGGTTAAAATTTGTTTTTCCTCATGACAGATTTGTTTTACAGAAGCCTTGAAACAAACAAACGTCATTGACTTCCGAAGCTAATGTTCCAATAGAATTTATTCTAACGAGTTACACAACAAACTATTTTTCATGATAGGTAGATAAAACAGCAGGTCAATGAACTCGACGCCATTTCTACTTCAACAAACAATGGATAACAGTAGCCACGGTATGACGTCACTAGTTCTATTTGTTTACAATAGTTCAATAATAAGCAATTATTAACACGTCAATGGAAGTCAAAACAATGTTCAATCACTGAGCTCTTTGGTGCAAGATTATTATTAATTTAGATGTATTATTATTTGTAGGTATATATATAAATGTGGGCAGAAATAAATTATACGTAATATACCAAGCTTATTCACACTATAAGGACTCGACTCCATAACAAAAAAAACCCGTACAAGAATCGAATTCGCGATCTCAAGCTCAGAAAAATAAACGCCGCTCTCGAGGTTGCCAACTTAATAAAAACCTAAACAATCAGTTACTGCGCCAATTTGTAAACTGCGCAGTTACAACCGAAACTCATTGAGATCAAAAAAGAAATTTCTCGACTAACTGTCGAGAGATTTCTCGATAGTTAACTTTCCGGTGGTCGCCGCATTCCGGCGCGCATTCCTGGCTATTTATAATGAAGTTCCTAGTCGGTTAGTGCTGGCTGTCGCACGCATAGCTCTTTTATATAAAATTCATGTATATTCTATACGGAATTTATTTAGACTAAACAAATAGTCAAGGAACTGAGCAGTCGACGTAGCCTATAGAATAAGCCAGCTGAAGTGTAAGTTACCTATGGAGAAAGACAAACGTGTTCGGAGGCTATACAGGTCCAGGTGTTTTCTTTTTAAATTACAACATTTATTTTACTTCTGATCTATGCCCCAAAGAACCGTTGTCAAGGTTTTTTTGTGGGAACAAAATCAAAAATCAAAATATTTTTATTTTACATAGGCCTACAGGGGCACTTATAAAACGTCGGCAAAAAGGTGCTCGGTTCGGGTTGGTCGTTTCCTATGGAGAAGAACCGGCAAGAAACTCCATGATTACTTTTAAAATCATTTGGTTTTACAATATTTCTGTTACAGCATTAGTACTAAAGTATGGGAGGACATCGTAGGCCTGACAATAAGTCGTTGCTTACTACGAAACGTAGAACGAAATAAAAAGTTACCAAGGTCTAGGAATCTATAAGGCCTACAATGTCCACACATTTACAAACAATCGGTAAATAAGAAAAAGAGTCTATACAACAACAAAAAATAAATAGAAAATATCACAAAAAGACTAGATCAAATAAGTGACACAAATGTTGTCATCCGTGCTGTAACTATTCTGAACAAAAGGTGTAATGATTTATAGTACATTACTGCCGCGGTCTATAATGACTACTTTGCTGGTCGCGCTGATTATGGCCGACAGCGCAGCGTACCGCAGCTCCAGGCCGACACAGCGCGGTCAGCGTGCAGCACTTGACGGACGAGCTGAGATAATGGCCGAGACCGTAGGTCGAGGCCTTTACAGCGAGGACAGCAAGGGCTGCAATGGTGGCCAAGCTGAAAGGCCTAGAGCGTAGCTATGCTAGCTCGAGGCAATCATAACGTGACCAGCGAAGCAGTCATTGTGGGCCAAGGTTTGTATAGTGCTTTACTCAAAAATGCAAGTACCTAATCTAAATAAAACCAGCACGTAATTTAAATAAAATAAAAAAAATTGCTGAACCGCGCTTTTGTTACTTCTTTGTTTTTTTTTTAGCAATGTTAGTTGGAACTATACAGCCTAATATGTAATAAAATCTTTTTGTACCTATCCCTATAGATACAAACAGCTGTGTTCTAAATAAATATTTTTGGATTTGATTTTTTAAACCGTTGAAACGTCAAAATAGCGGCCGGCAAAACATTGCCGGCCTGTCAGAGCGGCCAGCAAAACTTTGCCGGCCGCTCCTTGAAACAGAACGGCAAGGTCGACTTTGCTCAAACAAGGTTGTCAAAATAATGACCACATTAAATGCATTTTTGAGTAAAAGAACATTACCTTACCATTCCGTCATAGTTGCATAGGTATTTATTTTTTTGTATTTATATTATATTATTGGTATATAGTTTGTCTTTGTTATGCGTAAGTTAGTATATTTTTATATTTGAAATAGTTTTTTTTATGTTTTATGTATTCCATTCTATCTTCTTCTTTTACACACTTTGTCTGCATCTTTTTTTTTAACATCTCCTTTCGCAGGTATGCTGGAAGATATTTCTTTAGAAATAAGCATCACCTTTGTACCTATTTTCTGCTCCTTGCTTCTCTTGTATTAAGCGTGAACGTAAATTGTTATATAAATAAAACAATGCGAAAAAGCCCATAAATAAATTTAATAGACGAACAGGATAAAATTATAAGAGTTCCGTTTTTGCCTCTTGGCTACGGAACCTTAAAACTAGGGAACATACTATCTCAGGCACCAGGCTACAAAGTCCTAAGTGAATTTAGATCGAAGCTGATGGATATTAAACCCGTTGTCGGGTTAATAGGACATAACTATTTTTGCGAGCAACGCTCACTGACTTTTGTTATGACACATGTAAGTCAAGATTAATAGCCTTGTTCTTAAAATTATTACCAAGCAATGTGCTTCAGAATGCTTCAGGATGTACTAATAATACGCGGGAAATTAATATCATTGATAAAAAAAAAATGATTTTATAATTTAAATGTTGGTTTTTAATTTATACGAAATGTATTTTTTTTTATCTGAGTTCAGGGACCGCGTTGGCATTTCGTTGTGCCTATTCGATTTGTTGTTTTGGTAGATAAATGAATTTAACAACTAGGCTTTATGCTAATTAAAGGATAATTAAGAAGACCGTTGAATCTAAATAAAGGTTTAGTCTTGGTTTTTCCCAATCCTGTTATATTCTTATTCTGCAAAGATGCCAAACTTAATGACATTACAAAAAATTCGAAAACATCGTAAAGATTTCTTTCAAAGCGACGGAAACACAGTGTTTTTTTAAAATCATTCTTTTGATCTAAAAACTGACCTAAGTCACGTAATGAAATCTGCATGGTTTGACATTATTTTCTCATTGTTACGTGATTTTTTTCGAGACTTAATAAACCTCTCTCTCGTGGCACAGCCGTTTCACCTAATTTTATCAACACCGATGCGTTATCGTTTAAACGACAGGTGCATTGGCGGGTAATGTGCTTTTATTTAACGAATGCGTCCTTTTGAAGTGGTACTTAGAACAGTATGTAAAAGTTCGTGATTGATGCGGTTGCATCAATCATCAAGGTGCTTCGATTGTTAAGTAAATCAGGAGATAATAAGACAAACCAAATCCTCTGTATACAGGTAAAGTTTCCCAAACCTCTCTACCTTGTGCGATCTCAGGCCATGTTCGCCCCGCAAACAATCAGATCATCACACCACTTTCGCCGCGGCTTAAACACTTACCAGTCGAAAATAAAGTTCATCTAATTCTCGATCCTACTTCGGTCGTAGCAGCCCTAATCTCGAAAGTACCTGTGTGGCGTCGTCTCGGATTCCTCAGACCGTCTGTTGCCAAAACCGAGCAAGTGGTATGTCACATACTTCGACAGACAGTTAGTTATTTAACTGTTTGTTCCTATTTCAGAGGACGTGACGCATGAAAATACTTTGCAAATTCGCTAATTGCTAATTGTAGATTAGCTGGTTTTTATTTAGATTGGTTTGACTGCTATATTAGAAGGAGGTGTTAATTAGAATGGAAATAGATTTTTTGATGTTAGTAGAAACGCCTGGAGGGGGCGCTTCAGTACCTTTTTTACTGATATTGTATAGATATGGAAGGTGTAAAGTAACCGGCGTGCGTGTATGGCTCGATGTATGAACTGAATAAAGAAAAAGAACGGCTCAAAGAATTTGGTGTGAGTGGGCCCTAGAACTTCGCAATATGTTTGGCGTTATCACAGCATCCATCAATTCCTGTAATGCGTAGGCAACAGAGCACATAGTACAAGATATCGGTGTCCCATGTTTTGTGAAACAGCATCAAATTAGCACTATGGACTAGATATTGTAACAATAAGGTGATGATGCGAAGAGTTTGTTTAGGTTCATGGCCCGGGTATGAGCAATGTATATTTAGGGTAAGATGGGACTGATGTATTGCAATTATAAATGTTCCTAAAGAAAAAAGAAACAGTTGACCACAAAACAACAACGTGTTGTGGCGCAGATTGGGAGTGGCTTATGTCTTGAAGTTCTTGTTCGGGTGTGTAAAATGGCCTTTAAAACAATTGTCAGCGTCCACTGTAGACATCAAATTAGATGACAACACGTGCACGTTACAGCATGGACATCAAACGGTAAAGATAATGCGTTCTTAGTAAAACTGCGGTCCTGCCAACTGTGCGCAATGAAATCGTTGTGCAACTGAAATACTTCAAGTGCCAGCCATTTGTTAAGTGATACAAATGGAAAGCCGTACCTTTTCAGACACTAAGTTTTTTTTGTTCTATGGCATACAGGTTTCCTCAAGATGCAGAGCAGTAATGATTTAATAACTGTCTACCTGAGTTTGAACCTACGGCCTAGCTCTCGTGGGTTAGAGTCGTTTTCACTAGGTTAGAACAGGCAGAACCAGAAAGCCTATTTATATCCTAAAAGATAACGGGATGAAAAAGACAAGTGGGCACGTCACTTTTCTTTCCAATTTATTTGTTTATTCCTAGACAATCTAGGATCTTATATACATATTTGAATTAATTATGTCTTGTGGATTGCATAAAGATGTGTTCATCTCCACATTGCTGCTGCATTAAAATAACACACGGAAGGTATTCATCATAATTTTGATGCCAGACACCAAAGTAAATACAGGAGAATGAAGACTGACAGATGAAATATTTTCGCATTCCACTTTAAATGCTGTTTGAATATGCATGGAAGTTTTTCTGATGTCAGGCCAAGGTCAGAAAAATAATTATTACATAACAACGCGCCTGGATTCCTTCAAACGGGCAGCAGAAGTGGCACCCTCATTTCCGCCATAATTGAAAATGCAGCTCAGTTGAAAATACTGTGCTTTTTATTACGAGCGCAGATTTGACTAGTTTATACAATCCAATAATCTAATAGACATAATTTAAACTTATTTCTGCAACCACATTACAGCAGTATTTTTTGTAACATATAGATAGGTTTGTCACCAAACGGTTTTTTTTTTTTTAAATCATTGATTCTCGCATACACAAACAGAAACCCGGAACAACTATCTGTAGGCCATACAAATCTATGTTACATGCGGGGATCGAACCCGCGACATGCAGCGCAGTAGTCGATCACTCAACCACTGTGCCAACCGTGCCGTCGTAATAAATGAAACCGTTTCTAAAAGATTGATCGCAGTAACTTCCTATGAGAGTCTAATAGCCCATATAACTAACATTTCAGAATACAAGGAAGTTATCCAACACTGCCAGACTTATAGCTTAAAAAATAAATTATGACTGACATCCAACAAATAAGAAACATCATTTTTTGCTTTCCGTAATGTGTGTAAGTGTTGATTCTTGACTGAAATGCCTGAGTTTCAATTATTTGGCAAAGCTGGGTGTCAGTAAGGTCGAGATCAAAGCGGTCGGAAGCAGACGCACAGACAAACATTGTTGCGCATGATTGCTTGTGGATTACATGCAGTAAAGAGGCACAGAAGACACACTCGAAGAAGAACAATACAATTTTCGGAAGAACTGATTTATGGATTATTTTGTACTTGAAACTACTTTGGCAACATTTGTCAGAGTATTTGCCCAGTAGAAAAAGGAGGTGTCCAATTTTTGTATAAAAACTTGCAGCACTTAAAAAATTATACACAAGAAAACTTATAACCTCAAGTTAAAGTTCCGTCGCCTCTGAACAATGCTTGGCCAGCTCCTTTTCCCGCATAAACTACACGCAATCGCAGAATACTCTTCGAGCTTGCTACTTTTACGTCTTTCTTAATCTAATAGACTCTTTTTAAAAGAAACTGGCGAGGTCTACTGATCCCTGTGAGTTTTGTGTTTTTAGTGTAACGCAGATTTGTTACACTTAAATAAACTCTTCACTAAACTTGGTATCCTCCTGTATCGCAGATGTATTGGAGACGTCGCACAGGACTTTTCAGTAATAAATGGAATGCCAATACAAAATTACCTACGTTTTCACCGACAATGATCTGGATCATTGTCGGCTGCCCATTCTCTGGCAAATCCCTTAGTCGCCTCTTACGACACCCACGGGAAGATATGGGATGGTGCTATTCTTTACGTCCGACACCATACAGAGCAGAGATTCAAGCTCTTTGTTAGAATTAATTCAATATGTAGATAATTTTAACCTCCCTTCTGCTAAACTATCTATTAAATGGTTACAGACATGTCTCCTAACACAGCTACACGTGTACGTATGAATCATCTCTAAATACCAGTCTAGATTTATTTTAGTGCGTCTTTTAGTTCGACATTCCTTCGTAATAGTTTTTTTTTAGTTTGCGTGTGTAGTTTAGTTAAATGTGTTTTTGTATTCGTGTTATTTTAAGACAGATTATTTTCTGATTACTACTCATGGTCTTTTTCGCACACTAATGCATCGTTCATGAACTCAGATGATGCGATTTCTCACGCGGCTTACGTGAAACGACACGCGCGCAAGCCAATTTGGTTGTGAGAGTACCAACGTGTCGCATGTCGGGTCGTGGACTCGTGGTGCTCCACGGCTTTCTTGAAGCAATTCCTTTTTTTAATCTGCAGTCGCAGTAGTAACACGCGGTTCGCTTGAGCTCGTAAGTCGTGGCCATACGGTAAGCGAGGATCATTGCTACATTGTTTTCAAGAAGATAATAAACAATTATTTGTTATTCAAATATCGTTTGTAACTGCAACTGTAACAATTGCATTCCATCACGGCGCAGATTCAACATAAAGTATAACAACTATGTTTTTGAACTGTGAAATCTATACTGTTCGTTTAATGTCATTGAAATCAAACTAAGTAACGTATTCTCCGATTACACTAATGATACACTTCAGAAGTCTTAGAAGGACAGTTAAACACTTATTACTTTGTAAACTCAATATTAAGTATCTTATTCTAATTGTTCTATCCTTCCAACAAATAATTGGCATAAAGAAACTGATATTGTCGTTATGCATTAAAACATTACATAAATGGTGTCATCAGAATTCCTTAGATCAACATCCAAATAATATGACGTAAAACATGGTCATACCAAACCTCCATATTCTGGCTCTAAAATTAATTTTGGGCCAAATATTTGGCTCAACAAAACTCGAGTCAATGTATGAAGCATCTCACATTTTGATTCCAAATATTGGCCCGAAAAGTAGCGCCAATATTTCACCAAAACACCGTATCGTTATTCGAGCCAACTTTGGAGCCAAGCGATGTGTCACGTGTGCGACATCTATCGTGAGTTATTAGAAGTACGATTTCCATCTACGTCAGCGCCACGCCTGTTCGTTTGGCCAATCAAATGTTAATAGCGATAATAGTAACCATAAATATAGTCTACATCAACTGTCATTTTTATATTTCTCAGGGCAGGAACAAACACAGGGCAACACAAGTTCTAAGGGTGTTTTGCCATTTTTTTTTTTATTTCATGGACTATACATATCCAAAGTTGTATGTAAAAGTGGAATCCCAAGCATATCATATTAAAACAAGTAGTTAAAATTAAAATCATTGAAGCAACCACGTCTTATTTGGGTACAGCCACTTATGTGACGACCGAAAGTGAATCTTATTACGAAGAACAAATTATTGCAAAAAGCCAAGTTAGCATAGTTATGTCATGTTAGTAGCATTTCTTTTTCAACATTATCTCTCTAGGCTTTCAATATGGCAACGACTCTTTTTAAAAACTTAGAGACCCCATCTCAAAGCTTCACAATATACAAAAACTACGAATAAACCAATGTAACCTTTTACATCTGTATAAAGCCACCTACACACCTGCGGTACGAAGTGTCGGCATTCGGCGTTTGGCAGTACGCCAGAATGACACAGGTCGAAGGAATGCGGCGTATCGCCATCGCTCACAAATCTTCAAATGAAATGTTAATGGTCCTGTTGAAGTGAAGCTCGTATTTTGCGGTAGGCAGGTGAAAATTAAACGTGATTAGTTATGGGCAGCGGTTGAGGGTTTGCAGTGTGGTCTGGGGCTAAGAATTTATACTTAAGTGACGAAGGTATTGTTTCACAAGAATCTTTATCAACGGTAAATTAATAATTATTTTAAATTGTTGAAATCTGTTAGATTCTTGTCCCATATCTTGCATTGATTGTTAAGCAAATATAGTATTTAAATAAAATAATATTAAGAGAATATTTAAATTTAAAACTCAAGACAATCGGTCGATTTCTGTCCGTTCAGGTAACCAAATGATGAAATTCGAAGCAAATATTTGTTCGCAATGACTAGCAGACCAAAATAAATTGAAATGTAGTATATTTTCTCAATCGCAGCCACTGGTAAAGATTTATATCGTTAAAATAAACAGTATGTTATAATATAAGCGTCAGTGTTATTGACCTTACCGTTTATTTTCAGAGAAAATTTCTCCCGGTTCACAATTACAAAGATTTTCGAATTTAAATGCGCCGATTTACATTTCTAGGGTTTATAATAAATTAGTTTATTTTATATCATTGCTGTTTTAAAAGATTTTTTGCTACTAAACCCGTGTCATATTGATTAGATAAACCAAACTTAATTTTTACCCAGTTCGAATTTAAATAAATCAAATGCGGTTACAATCATTCTAAATTAAGACCAAACTAAAACTATTATTATAAAAGATTACTGGGAAATCTAGAATTATTCATTCGTAATATTAATTCGTAACAAGCGTAGCACGAAAAAGTTGCCTAATAATGCCTTTAAATGCGGTACAAATTTTTCGTGGCAAACCACGAAAAAAATTAGTACCGCATTAAAAGTTTCAGATTTAATCATAATCTTATAACTCGATTACGTCTTACAATTAAAATAAGAATCATCAAACATTTACACAAATAACTAAACTTTAACTAAATATGTATAACTTAGCTACACAAAAGTCTTTTAAACAAGAAAATAGTGCGTCATGTGTTAAGACGTCACAAGACGAAATAGTTTTGCAAATAACTGACGATTTCGAGCGTCACAGTGTGCAGGCGTCTTTAGGTCTCTCCACACTGGTATTTTGCGTATCGTGCATGTTTCGGGCGTACGTGCCGTGTGACACAGCTTGAGAGGCGGCGTCGCTGACTTGAGATACGTCCAAGAGACGCTTCCGTTTGCCAGACGCCTACAGGCTAGCACAAAACATTTAACAAACTCTCGAAGTAGACACAGTCACGAGACATTACGATTAGGCAACTTTCCCGCCGCGGTTTGCAATTGCTGTTTACTTAGATTGTACCTTCGTAATCCCTATTCTTACACTGGATTTTTACTTACACAGATAGGAAGTAGTATAAATATGTAATGTATTATAATTAAGATTATAAAACTTTTGTTTAACATTCAAAAATGTTTTTAAACAAACGGCTAGCGAGAGAGACGTACTTTTCTTTCTTACTTTTTATAGTTCCTTTGGTTAGTACTGTACAGTATGATGGATAAACTTTCGACAGCAACTGTTTCTCGTCACTTAGCGGTTACTATTGAGCGATTACATGTTTATTATTATGCATAAACAAAATGAGTGTGAAACACTTTTACTTATTGGCTCTGAGTGAAGAGGTTAGAATGACCTCCGTTTTAACTGAACGTAAATATTTTTCAATATAATAACAGTACCATTTTTCTTAATTGATGTGTTTTTGAGCTATTGCATAGCTTTTATCGCGGGCTTTGAGCGCGGCGACCGAATCAAGAAATTCCGTAACGAAATAAACCTAACAACCGGAATTTGAAAAAAATTTCAAGACAAAAAAAATGTTTTCTTATCGGTTACCACGCTCAAAAAGTGTAACTTGAATTAATATCAAAGAAAAAAAAATTGCATAAATATTATAATTGCATAAGTTGATAAAAATGCTATGCAATAGCTTTACCGCGGCAGTCCTCGAGTGCCACACTTTTTTTTTTAATTCTTTGTCGTGATGACATATAATGCAGAACAAATGACATTCACTTTAAATGAAAAAGGTCACAATCAGTACCTATTCGTAGTCAAATGCTCAAACACAAATAATTATTATTGCTCCGTTTTCATCACACTATTTACGGAGTAAGAAGCAGTTGTGACATGGTGAATCAGCAACACTTAAAACAGTATTAACTCTTATTCTCAGCGTTTTCATAACAACGTATACAAGGTGTTGTTATGCATCCTCGTAAATCTTCAGGAAATTGTCACAAAAGGCATAAATAATCAATATAAAATACGATACCTAGTTAATTATTAAACGCTGCTTTTTTGTTGTTTAAGTTTGTCAGTATTTCAGAATAACCCCCTTAACGTAGTTTAGGGAATAAAAAATGATCGAATAAACGTTTGCGGTTGTTTCTATGTGTATAAGCACGGTTATAGGGCGAGGGTCAGACGGGCCGCGTTTAAAACACGGTTCACACTTACAGAATACTGTAAATAAGAAAAAAAAATGATTAGGGTCGATGATCACTAGCATAGTTGTCTCCTTGAATTTGACGAGGATGGAAAACAACACCTTGTATATTTGGACACATACATAAATGTTCAATAAATAACATCAATATATTTCGTGTTGCTATTTATGTCAGCAACAAACTTACGACGTGGTCACCTTCCTGAGCCGAATTTCAGTTGCCATTTCTGCAGAATTTATTGCGTTCGCCATAATTATAACCTTGGACCAAATGTTACATTTTAAACACGAGTTTACTCGTATAAGACAGATTTTATTTAACGTATAGTGTTTTTTATTAAAAATGTTTTGTCACGATTCCAGAATTAGATTTAAATGTTCTTTGTCTTGCAAATGTCGGCCATTTTTATGTCAACAGAATTTTGAATGTGTTGTACTGGCTGGTTGTCAGAATAATGTTAATAAATAACAGTTGTTAGTTCTTACACGTGTATTTAAAAGAATTAAATGTTATCTAGAAAGCTCAATTTTGTAGGCTCTGGAGATTTTGTCGTCAGATAACACGCGTGATTGAGAAAAGTGATTGCGTCTTTGCGAAAATGTAAAGTGACAATGTTTACGAGTATCTACGTTTTTGTTTTAGACCACCCACGTCAATCGAATGTCTCGAAACACTTTTCAATTTTTGGTTTGTTATTAAATTAACTGTGTTTGAATACCAATTAACGTAGCGTTACATTATCCTCCCTTCGGTTCCACAGTACTTCATTTTTGAGAAAGATGCACACTACTTTAATAATAAGTGTTTTCAACTTCATACTTTTTCTAACTTTGACCCGATATTGTTTATTGAAAACTTTTTGAGTATCACGCATATTGCCTCCCACTTTTACCTGTTCCTACTGCTGATTAACAAAAACTTTTGTCCCCCCCCCTTCCCTCTACTTTTATCACCGCGTCAGAATCATAAGGTCTCAATTTCCCCGTGAGTAGTCGCATAGTGTAAATATAAACAGTTTATTGGGCTGCATACCTCTGTGGAGCGGATGCCACCGACCCACTTACTGATGTCCCTCTCTGGCATGCGGATGCCTTGCATACCAGCACTGACTGGATGCTTGGGTGCGACGCTGTAAGACTGTTTTTTTTTATCTTGATTTAGGCTAGTACTTATGGAGTTATCTTTTTCGAGAAGTATCGAACTTATAATTTTTGGAGTTATGATAGGATTTTTAAGGGGGGAAAGATTTTGTAGGCAGACTATAATAAGTTTGATTAAAGATACCGTTCTTGCAAAATCGTCCTGAAGAAAAACGAGGAAAAATTACTTTAAGTTTGGTTTCAGGCAATGAACGAATAAAGAAGGTTTGTGCTCCTAATTTTCTATTAAATGGTGTAGTAATTATCGGTCTGCAAATAAAATATAATTTATGAAAAAAATATTGTACAATTTTAGTTGATAACAAAACTATGAGAGAAGTTGAACTCTGTTTATATTTTTAGTAATAAACAAAAGCGATTTTCTGCTATTCTTAATTGACGTAGCCAACACAACCATACATAACTTTCTTATTTTTATCTCATTGAAGCAAATGTGTTTACATTTGAACTCTATTCGTTTATTTTTCACTTCATTTTCAAACAAGATCGCGTTTAATTAAAACATACTCTTATTCTTGAATATAACAGTTTGTAGTTTATTAAGAATACGTAAAATCTGTAGTTCTTTATTAATAAATCATTAGAATTATGAAAGTCTGTAAAAATGTTTTTAACTCCTTCTAACAACTGAACAGAATGGGATATATTTCGACTAACGAATAGGCTTTATACTGTACTAGTTAATACATTCCCTATCTGTTAGAAAGAAACTGTTTTAATTTGGTAACATGAATACTCAAGATATCCAAGAAAGACATTGAAGAGTGGGTAGAAAATAGAACTTCAGGATTTCATTGATACATTCCTCGCCACATTCTTTCAAAGGCCCTGGCTGTTTATTTTGACTCACATACCTGGCATACCAGAGATTCTCCGAGACGCATTTAGAAGCCGATGAGTTGCCCAGGTTGCCCTATCCGCTTTATCGTCCAAGGAATTCGCGCGTGCGTCTACTGCGACGTAGCCGAAGCTTGAGAATGTGGACATAATAAGTTCGGTCTTGTAATGTCAACTGATTTTTCTCATTTGCGATAATTGACGTCGTCTAAATATGTGGCCTTGGTTAACTTCGACTAATATGATTGTGTGTTTTAAACGTTTTCATTGCGTTATAATAATGAAGATGTTTTTGTTGTCATCTTCAATTTAAAGTATGAAATAGGAGTTAAAGGGCACTAAATATTCAATCAACAAAAGTTGCTGATCGAAGGACTACAAGCCTGCCACACGAACTCTTTGTGTAATCCCGGAAAGTATCTAAAACTCTTTCAGTCAAGGTTGTTTTTAGGCATCTGACGTATTCAGCTATACCATACTTATTATGCCCTTGAAAAGTAAAGTAAAAATACTTTTATCTGCGTCTGCCGATTGTAAAGTCCCAGAAGGTCGATCTAAACGACTCGTAGGATAGATTTATGAGCACCTCGGAAGTATTCCGTGGATCCGATTGTTTTTATGTGATTATTTATTTTACAATTGAGGTTGATACGTGGTGAGGAGTGTTATTTGCGCAAATGATAGGTAACCTTGGTTCAGGTGGAAAATTAACTAGGGATACATTTTACTGGGTTTCTAGGTCTGGTCAATTTCATGGGTTTCTCTTTTTAATTTGCAGTTTGTATCATAAAGCTTGTCAATTTTTTGCGGTTATGCGCGAATGAACTAGAACAACGGCGTAAAAACTGTTGTTGAATTTATCTGAGGAAGTAAAAATATCTGTCAGACTGTATTTAGGCATACTTTATTTTGGTTACCATCCAAGCACTTAGCACATCGTTTAAAAATAACTCGGTAGGCCTAAGGAAGGTCAATGTGCCGTATTGAATGTACAATATAAACTGATGACTAACGTACGCGTCTGAAAAAAGCAATGTTTAGTAAATATAGGATACGGGAAATGACTCCATAACACATAGCACGGAGACACGTCGGACGCTGCTAGAGGTGGCATTGGCAACAGCATTATCATTATCTGTCCTTTTTCTTGTCCCAACTATGTTGGCGCCGGCTTTCAGTCTAACCGGACGCAGCTACACTACCATTAGCAACGTTTTCTATAGAAATCAAGAGAGTTATCGTTTACCCACAATGACATACAGAAACTAACAGCTTTGAATGGGCGTTGATGGACGATAAATAGAATGGAAAAAGAGAAAAGTCTCTATGGTCAGACGTAACGAATAGCACCTTCCCATATCTTCCCGTGGGTGTCGTAAGAGGCGACTAATGGATTTGCCAGAGAATGGGCAGCACCGTTCTCTGTGCTTTTGTAACAACCGTACTGCGATCGCCAACCCACCTGCCAAGCGTAGCGATTATGGCAAAACCCCCTAAAGGGTCAACACTGGGGGAGGCCTATGTCCAGCAGTGGACGTCTTTTGGGCTGAAATGATGATGATGATGAGAAAAGTTACCACAAGAGTCATTAGAACTGCCATGTTGACGATTCAGCGGTTCCGAGCTCTGAACTCCATACATTATGTTTGACGGTATTTTTAATGTTCCATGGTACTTTTCCGCTCTTCCTCGGTCGACTGAGGAATGCTACAATTTTCGTCAAAAGTAATTAAACTTGTTTTAATGGTTAGCTATAAAAGAACTGTTGTTCTCTGTGTTTGAACGTGCCTAATTTTATTGTGTTATTGTAATTCAGTCTAGTGTTTTTCCAGACCAAGAGGAAAGCTCTTGAGAAAAATAATATTATTCACAGAATTATTTGTTGATGGCACGAAGAACATCATTGTGATGGTGTCTTTGAAGCTGAGCTGTGCAGACTACAAACTGGGAAAGGCAACGTGAAAAACAACTTTCTTTTACCCAGATACATCTACAGTAGAGATCTTAGGTTGTATGGAAGTAGAATCTAAGTAGGTACGCAGAAACTAGAAATGGACTGCGAGACGCTGATGATGGCTGACAAAGTCCTGATTTCACCAACGATATTAACCTATTTTCAACAAGAAGGCTAAATCAATCCCGTGGCTTCCCAAAAACGCAGAAACAAATAAACAGCTCGTCTAGTATGACAAACATGCGTTTGTAAACACACCGTGGTCCGGAATGCGTCTGTCTCGATATAGCGACACCGTATAGTTCGGTTGGCGCCACAAGCGGACGGGCGGGAGATTCGTCTCATGGAGTCATGATTGTTGACTGTGGTGCGAAGGTGGTGGGCAATACATTCTGAACCGCATTTAGATTTTTTTTGTCGGTTATAAAAAAAAAAACAGATCTCCACGGTCAAAATGTATGGAAAAGCAGTTTTTTTTTTAAATTACGTCAGTGTCCTTTCCGCCTTGTATAGTAATGTGAAGTTTCCGGGAAAGTAGGAAAGGTATACAGACAGGATAGACAGGTACCAAAGGACAACTAGCTTTTGCCGACGGTAGTCACCCTGTTGGTAGTCGTAAATTAAGCCACCTGAACGAAGTAGCCAAGATAAAAGTACCTATCTATTCTTTGGCCACCCTCAGATCCAGGTACTTTACTATATACAGGGTGTAATGGAAAGTGTATATACATACTTAAGGGTGTCCTACAGACCATCAAACTGAACATGTTTCTCCACAAAGAAACATTGTCATAGCGAAAAAAATATCAGCTGTCCCATACATTTGGGTCGAATACGTATTGAAAATTTTGTATGGGCAGCAGACATTTTTTTCGGTATTACGATGTTTGTTTGTGGAGAAACATGTTCAGTTTGATGGCCTATAGCACACCCTTAAGTATGTATATACCCTTTCCGTGACACCCTGTATATAAACTATACTATATATGTATATAAACAGACAGACAGCGAAATTTTCGCATTTTAATATTATCATCATCATTTCAGCCGAAAGACGTCCACTGCTGAACACAGGCCTCCACCAAGAGACGCCGCATTGACAAAGGGGGGGTTTTGCCAAAATCGCCACGCTTGGCAGGCGGGTTGGCGCTCGCAGTACGGTTGTTGCAAAAGCACAGAGAACGCTGCTGCCCATTCTCTGGCAAATCCCTTAGTCACCTCTTACGGCACCCACGGGAAGATATGAGATGGTGCTATTTCTTACGTCCGACACCACACAGAAGATTTAATTTAATTTAATAGATAATGATTTAATATTAAATGGATCAATTATTTATCAATTACGAAAAAATGTTTTTTTTTTTTTTAATTATGTTTCAGAATAAAACCTTTCCTAGAATGCCTATAATACCGTTTAAATTACTTAGAATATGTATTGAACAGTTGTTACTTGAACTGAGAATAAAGAAGTGAAAGCAGGAATTTAGACTGTACAATAATGAGCAACAATATTGGTAAATCTAGTCTGACAGTATAAGGGACCTCGGACACTAGTCGGCCACGACCACGACTTCTGACCGCAGAAGCTTCGACCGGGAAGATGGTTTAGTCGCAAGTCCGACGTCCGGGCGTCCGACTAGTTTTGTTCAGGATAGCGGGCGGTCATGCGATAAGTCGTAGTCGTGGCCACGTCGGTCGCGAGGTCTCGAAACTTTTGAAAATATCAGCCACATTAAAGGGCTACCTTTCTTTCATGAAAGATTAATGATAAACATCTATCAAATAAAATAAAACTATGTTTAAGTCCTAAATAAAAAATACTTTAAACTAAGATTTATTGGACGATGGCGACATCGGATGCGCCGGCGCCACGGGCGCTGCGTTGTAAACAAACATGTTAGTGAAATAAATCTTTTGATTTGAGGTCGCTATGGCGCCGTTGGCAACGATGACGACGCAACGAAAGGGTTTAAATGTTGCAACATTTGGCGGAAGTATGTTGATGATGCTACCCTTATTTTTGTTATCATTGCTTTTAGTCGTCGTGTAGCAGTTCTGTAACTTAATTTTGTAACGTTACTCAATTGACAAGGAATGGCTTTCTTGTCAATTACATATTATACTTACTCTTACAAACAGATATTTCATTTCTTTTCAAGAAATCATTGTTCATTACGTTGTACCATAATTATTGGCATTGAGAAACACATGCATCACACGCCCCAATAACACATATAATTATTTATCATTCAAAAAATTATAAACTCCTTGATTATTATTAATGCTGTCGTTAAAAACTCGGTACACCTTGGCTGGCGCCACGACGTAAACAAAATGTGTTTCTGAGATAAATCTTTTGATTTTTAAACTGGGATGCGCGTGCGATGGAGTGTTTGATCCGCGGGTAATTGGAGTGAATCGCTGTACTGCTGGAATTTGGCAGAGATGCGCCACTTTTGGCTGTTTGTTCTTGGTGGTAACAGATATGTCATCTGTCCTCGTGTGAGATTCTAAAGGTGAGCTGAGAGAAATGCGCAGTAGCAGCTATAAGCTTGGAGGGTACTTATATATATTCATTATGCCATCATTTAGCGTCAAGTGACCAAAAGGTTTTTTTTTTTTTAATTTATGTTTTTTACGGTGTCTTTGTTCTTGACTCTAGTCTAGGTCAGAGATGACAGAGACAAAGTCGACTATGGTGTGACGTTACCCAGAAGAAGCCTGTACACTCTAACTTTAAAGAGATTAGGGTTGTAAGCGTTCGGAAACACAGACGCAGGCAGAGAAATCCACTCTTTTGCTGTGCGCATTATGAAAGACGTTTGAAAACGCTTAGTGCGAATTGGTGGAATAGCAATAAGGTAGGGATGGTAACTTGCAGTGCGTTTAGATGTCCGATGGTAGGAGGTGGCCGCTGGGATGAGGTCGAAGAGTTCTTGGGCAGACTCACCAAAGTACAGCCTGTAGAAGACCGACAAGCAGGTTGCAGCGATGAGTCAATCTGTGAAGCTTGGCATCAACCAATTTTACGTCGTCAATAAAGTTTTGCAAAGTCAACATAGTTTACTACCATTCTTCTATTTCTTTTGTGCTTACTACAAAAATCTACACAAGGAAAAAGTGACGATGTTTTTTAGGATGAGCTAGCAGAAGAAGCAGAGAATCAAGAAGGTAGCTAATGTTGTCGCAGTAGGTAACGTATTACATTTAATTATCATCTACCCGTGAAAATGGTTACCTACAGAAAGTTTTGTTTTCGCCAACGGTCCACAAATTCTGCGACACGGTCTCATAAATTTTGCAAGCCAGACCATCAGCAACGCATATTATGCATAAGTCCTTGACATGAAATTCTAAACATTGTACTACAAAGAGAACAATGAACAATTAACCCAGTATTTTACGACTCCGAGCTAACTAGACTCTGGCGACGTTCATAAACACAAATTTTATAGATTTTACGATCAAATCGATTATTCTGACGGTTTCGATATCGAGTTGGGTAGTTACAATTTGTAGTTGGGTGTTAATTTTATGAAGAGTTTGAGTAAGTACCTAATCCATTAAAATGTAAGCCTTAAAATATAAACATTATGATTTAGATCCCACTGTCAGTAGGAATCTGAACCCGTCGATATCCCGGTTATCTATGGTGGTCACCAAAAAGTTTAATACAATTTAACAATTGTATTTACATACATAAACTTACTCCTTTTTTCCGTGGGAGTACGCAGAAATCGCTGATCATCATCGGCCTATAATGTTCCCACTTCTGGGACACAGGCCTCCTCTCTATGAGAGGGAGTGGGGTGTAATCCACAACGCGGACCCAGTGCGGGTTGGTAGATGTCACATGTCTTCTTTAGTTCTAGGACATGCCGGTCTCCTCACCATGTTTACCTTCACCGTTTTTTTAACATGATACTCGTATTTATATGTAAATCATAATAACCCAATCGATATTCATTATTTCTTTATGAATTTTCATAACTTTTCAGAATCTACTTATTTACTCCATAATTCTAGATTCAGTACTAAGAGATAGTGATGTCATCACCATCACTTCAGCCGAAAGACGTCCACTGCTGGACATAGGCTTCCCCCAAGAAGGGGGGGTTTTGCCATAATCGCCACGCTTGGCAGGCGGGTTGGCGATCGCAGTACGGTTGTTACAAAAGCACAGAGAACGCTGCTGCCCATTCTCTGCTAAGTCCCTTAGTCGCCTCTTACGACACCCACGGTAAGATATGGGATGGTGCTATTCTTTACGTCCGACACCATACAGAACGATAGTGATGTGTTTTCTAATAATAACATAATTGTGTCGAGCACGAGTTACAGGGTGATTTATTAGACCTCAGTTTGACCTAGAATGCGAAACTTTCTCACGACGCTTGTAATATTTATCGTAGTAAAAACAAATCTAGAAATTGTATTACTGTATGTTTATGAATTTTTTGATAGACTTTGTTGATCATCAAATGTAACATATTTCGATTATTTATTGTAATATTAAAAATAATGTTGTTAAAAGAAACAAAATATTATTTAAACATTTAAAAAAGACCTTCTTTTGCCATCTTTTTTGTTTAATACTTTGACATCCTCACTTTATGTGTTACAAAACTTAACTTCGTTATTCAACACGAGTGCGGTTTTCAAGCAGTAATCACAAGAAATTCTAGGTCAAAACCCCAGCAAAAACATATGCAAAAATTGAATCTAGACCAAGATGAATAAAGGCAGTTATAAATATTATTACTCAGATACAAATGACCTAATTTCGTTCCGCATCAGTGACAAATATCTAATAATATCAGCATGCATGCCAAATTTACTAAAATACAAAGATAATCAGCACAATGAGGTACAGTCTCGTTTTTATTCATTATTTATAACGATATTGTCATAAATTGTGTTCTTTGAGATTAAAAGACTTGTTTCTTGACAGGTCATCATACTTCGTTGTTCTTTATCTTATTTTTCTAGATTTGATTAATAGAGAAAACGCGTGCCCGGCTAGAGATGGCGCCTGCAGTTTTTTGTAAAGAATCAAAAATGTTGGAGTGCCCAATTTATTTTTAATGTACTTACCTATTTTCCTGACAATAACCATTTACATTTTTTGATGTGTAAAGTTCCTCATCCCAAGTAGTAAAGGGAGGATTCTCCGACCAGACAGGTGTTATGTCTGGTGGGCAACTGCCCGACAGCTGTTGTTGTCGCGTTTTTCCTATATATTCCTAAGTCGATGTCAACTTTTCTTGCGACCTGTAGGAATTGATGTTAGTTCTTTCGTCGTGTCATAGATGGCGATGATTTTATGTAGGTACGTAATAAATTAGTGGCGGTACTTTCATACAAACCTAAAAGCTTGGCTTGCCTTTACAATGTTTTCTGAACAGTCTACTCGCCTTAAGACTTCTAGATACGCTACTGGTACTTACGAACTTAATATGTATATTCAACAATCCTTAAGAGACAAAGTAAATATGAATTAGGTAAACAACGGAAAGTTATAGAAATACAAAACGATTTAACAACTAATGCCTTTGCTTTTTGTTTAAGCCCTCTGTTTCTGCTATAAGAAATTAATAAAAGTTCATTGCTACCAGCCGTGTGATCTATTTCAGGAGTATACCATATAGAAACAAAATCACCATACAAAGACCCCGTAGAGCAAATATTAGTCATCACAGAAACACTCCTGATTTTCACTTCTGGCAACTTTAGCTTGGCGAGTTGCCAGCCTGTTAGGGCCGATCAAGTGTTTAAGTGTTATTTGGCATTTGGCTTCGAACATCTGCGAGATAATGACGTCCAAGTGGTAATGCGCTTAGATAAACTGTTGATTTTGAAACGGAGAAGACTTAGGGCTTGTTGTTGAGCTGTAGTTAGAATCTTGTTGAATACCAGATGTTTGATTGTAATGGCGAAAGGGTAGCACGGAAGCGACTTTTGTTGATTTGCTGTTTAGTTAAACCGTTTACAGGTACTTTTGAACTGTCAAGGAAACGATCAGTTAGTAAGAAACTGCAATTGAAGCTCGTGCTTAAGCTAGGCCCTTCCAAAACGTAGATCTATATGGAAATCTTTGAGTTCGGGTAGGTGGTTCAGGTGTTTCAACATTCTGAATATATTATTCCTGCAACAAGAATATCATCATTAGTAATAATTACTATTGTAGCCAATAAGCCTGATGGTGGTGGATCGATCAGAGCGGCGTGCAATGATTGTTGACATAACGGTTCCACATGACGAGAACCTCGTGAAAGCCGAGAAAGATAAGCAAATCAAGTATATTGACTTGGCTCGCGAGGTTGTCGACATGTGGGATGTTGATTCAGCGATCATTGTGCCGATAGTCGTATCAGCCAATGGCCTAATTGCCAAGAGCCTCGACCAATATCTGATGAGGCTCTCGTTAGGCAGATGGATCAAGGGCTTGATTCAGAAAGCGGTACTCCTGGACACGGCTCGTATCGTTAGGAGGTTCCTTTCTCTGGAGCCCTGACCGCCGGTAGCTTGGACCCTGTTCCCGATACCGGTGGGCTACTATTTTTTATATTTTTGAATGCTTTTTGATTTTATAAAGGAATATTTAAAAATGTAAAAAATATGTTGTATAAATGAATAAACGGAATAAAAATTATCCTAACACTGTTAAAAGAAAATTTTAACTCCCAACCATGATTTTTAAGAATTATTTTCCGTAGAACTGCAATTGTCAGTAAAGTGCAGTTTAACTTCGAAACTTGCTTTGTGTAGACAGAGCACATATTGAACAGAGCAGGAGACTCTTTGAAACTGCTGAAGAATTAATAAGGGATTTTCACTAAAATTTTATAATAGATGGTGTTCTCATTCTCACTTAATTTTTCTCTGTCTCCCTTGGACGTTAATAAAAACATAAGCGTTCGTTTATAATTAATGATAGCCAAAGAATTTAGATATTCGTAGTTAAAGAATTTAGATCTTGACGTGGTCTCAGGAATTCCCTGAATCTAGGACAGCACAGCTTATAAATTTAATAAGAACGGGTATAAATAACTTATGTATACTTTGAATTATTTTTCATCATTTTCTAAGAAGTACGTTAGAGATATTTTTTGCAGAAGTAGTACTTCATTTTGTCCTGTTCCCAATCTCTTAATAAACTACAAACATTCCAAACTGCAAACATTCCAAACTGCAAATATTCCGAGTTAAGACATACATAACATCACGCCTGTAAAGCAATCCCAGGGTTAGCAAAGGTGTACCTAATAGTACACCCACATTTAGTAAGAAAGAAAAAATAACAATGAAAACAATAAACATACAAAGCATAACAAACATTGAAAATTTTAAGTTCAATTAGATAAAATATACAACAATAAAATAAAACATTAAAAAAAAAGTTTCGTAATGTTTTTAAGTTTCATGAAATAGCGAGATAGCGAGCCTATTGCCATCAACCCGGCACAAATCCAGATTCCACGGCTGCTACTGAGAAATTCCCAATAACTCTTTGCCGGGCCTGGGAATCGAACGCACGACTTAATGGTCAGCAGACGCTCTTGCAACTACTGAACCAACGAGGCCGTCTAACTAAAATTCTACAAATTCTACAAATACTTCCATCATCATCATCATCATTATTTCAGCCCAAAATATGTCCACTGCTGGACATAGGCCTCCCCCAAGTGTCGCCACATTGACATTTTGGAGGGTTTCGCCATAATCGCCACGCTTGGCAGGCGGGTTGGCGATCGCAGTATGGTTGTTACAAAAGCACAGAGAACGTTGCTGCCCATTCTCTGGCAAATCCCTTAGTCGCCTCTTACGACACCCACGGGAAGATATGGGATGGTGCTATTCTTTACGTCCGACACCATACAAAGCCAACTTCAACTTCCAATAGGATTGACATACATAAGCTTTTCAGTAGCTGATGTCAGTTCCATTTTTTTAGATTCTCATCATCTTTACCGTTGAAATATGAATAAATTAATGGTTTGGAAACACCTTCGACATACCTGAAGTACCTAGTTTTTTTCGCTTAAACCAGTCAAAACACTTGCTTAACAGTAAAACATAGTAAAAATCGCTGCATGAACATTTCCCAAGCAGTTTAGCGATTCACAGTTTCCCCACTAAAAGTTAAACGCCAGCTGAATTTCAGGAACATTAGCAGTTGAAATAAAGCGTGTTAACTTCTCAAGTAAATCTCGTTCATTTGTCATGTGTCGTATTAAATCTTTCCGATTCTCCGGATTTAATGCGAGAACACTCAGAGCCACCATATTACTCATTCTTAGAAAATGTATAGCTTTCATTAATTATATTGTTCTTCGTGAATTGTAATGAACTACTTTTTCGATAAAACTAATTGTTACAAGATTTTTTCAACAAACTGTTTGGTTTTTCCTGTTATCTTTTATTTGTCAATCGTCGTGTAGATATGTGCCAAATGGGACAGACCTTTACTATTTATCTCGCCTAACGAAGACCCATTTCCTACTGGTGTCGCGCAAATGTAGGTAGTCATTTGTTCTATGTCAATGAAGTGTAAACGAATTGTGGAGGTCAGATAGGCAATCGTTCTTTGTAAAATACTGCATCAGTTCATCAGATTCAGCTGCATCCAGTTAGATTGGAAGAAGTCGACCCCCACGTAGCTGTGAAATGACTTCGCCGACCTTGTTTATGTGACTAGGTTTGGAAGACCCGAAGAGTTCTAATCCGAAATTTTGTAATCTTTATACAGTAGATAAGAATATAATATATAGAGAAGAATAGCACCATCCTATATCTTCCCGTGGGTGTCGTAAGAGGCGACTAAGGGACTGGCCAGAGAATGGGCAGCAGCGTTCTCTGTTCTTTTGGAAAACAACCGTACTGCGATCGCCAAACCGCCTGCCAAGCGTGGCGATTATGGCGAAACCCCCCATGGGGGAAGCTTATGTCCAGCAGTGGACGTCTTTCGGCTGAAATGATGATGATGATGATGATACAGTAGATAGGTCATCATCATTTCAGCCGAAAGACGTCCACTGCTGGACATAGGCCTCCCCCAAGTGTCGCCACATTGATCGGTCCCGTGCGACTCGCATCCAGCGGATCCCCGAAACCTTCACCAGGTCATCGGTCCACCTAGTGGGAGGCCTTCGAACGCATCGTCTCCCGGTTCGCGGTCGCCATTCCAGAACTTTTCGGCCCCATCGGCCATCTGTTCTGCGAGCAATGTGCCCTGCCCACTGCCACTTAAGTCTGGCAATTCTTCGGGCTACGTCGGTAACCTTGGTTCTCTTGCGGATGTCCTCATTTCTGATTTGATCACGCAAGGAAACTCCGAGCATAGCTCTCTCCATTGCCCTTTGGGTGACTTTGAGCCTTCTGATGAGGCCCATTGTGAGCGGCCAAGTTTCGGTCCCGTATGTAATCACTGGCAACACACACTGGTCATAAACTTTCGTCTTGAGACACTGCGGTAAGTTGGACGAGAAGATACCACGCAGCTTCCCGAACGCTGCCCAGCCGAGTCGGATTCGACGATTGACCTCTTTCTCGAAGTTAGACCTACCCAACTGGACCGTTTGTCCCAGGTAGACATAATCGTCTACAACTTCGATAGTAGAGTCTCCGATCTTGATAGGAGTGGGTGTTACATGGGCATTCAACATGACCTTGGTTTTGTCCATGTTAATTTTAAGACCCACTCTTTCGGAAGCTCTACTGAGGTCATCGAGCATTGTACTGAGGTCCTCCATGGTCTCAGCCATGACCACTATATCGTCGGCAAATCGAAGGTGAGAGATGTACTCGCCATTGATGTTGATGCCTAGCCCTCTCCAGTCCAGAACGTTGAAGACATCTTCCAGTGCAGCGGTGAACAGTTTCGGAGATATGACGTCTCCCTGTCTCACACCTCGCTGCAGAAGGATAGGTTCCGAGGTCTGGTCCTGAAGTCGGACTGACATGGTGGCGTTTTTGTACAAACACTTCAGCACCTCGATGTACCGATAATCAATTTGGCACCGTTGGAGAGACTGCAGTACAGCCCAAGTCTCGATCGAATCGAAGGCTTTCTCATAGTCCACAAACGCTAAACAGAGAGGCAGGTTGTACTCTTCGGTCTTCTGTATAACCTGTCGCAGCATATGTATGTGGTCTATGGTGCTAAAGCCTTTACGGAATCCGGCTTGTTCGGGAGGCTGAAAATCGTCAAACCTGCGCGCGAGACGATTCGTGATGACTCTTGAAAACAACTTGTAGACATGGCTTAGAAGTGAGATGGGCCTATAGTTCTTCAACCGGGCATTGTCGCCCTTTTTGAAGAAGAGTACCACCACACCCCTGCACCATGCCTGAGGCGTTTTGCCCTCGAGTATGACGGAACCAAACAGCTTCTGAAGGGCCTTAAGTACCGGTTTTCCACCCGCCTTCAGAAGTTTGGCCGTAATTCCATCATCACCCGGTGCCTTGTTGTTTTTAAGCTGTTTCAGAGCCATCCTAATCTCGTACAGGCTGATGTCCGGGATGTCTTCGGTGTAGTGTCGGGTCAGTCTAGCTCTTGGGTCATTCGCTAGATTTACAACGGTTTTCCTGGTTGACGTGTACAACTGCCCATAAAAACTCTCGATCTCCCTCAGTAGCTCCGGTTTGGCGGATACGATTCTGCCATCGTCGGTCTTCAGTTTCGTGAGCTGGCTCTGCCCAATAGCCAGATCTCTTGCAAATACCTTTGAGCCTTTATTCCGCTCAATGGCGTCTTTAATACGCTCGGTATTAAAGCGGCGGAGGTCGCTCTTCAAGGATTTAGAGATCTGTCTATTGAGCTGCCGGTATTTCCACGCGTCTTCTGAAGACTGCAGGATCATCTCACGCCGTTCCTTCATGAGCTTGAGAGTATGATCAGAGAGTCTTTTGTTCTTCTGTGTACGACGCGTCTTGAAGAACTTAGACCCTGTCGTATGGACAGTTTCCACGAATCCATCGTTGCATTCGTCCACTGAGCTTCCTAGGCACTCGAAACGATTCTGGAGTTCAAGCTGAAAGCTCTCGGGGTTTTGGATATGGATCTGTGCTGGTCGGAGCGTAGACTTCATCAGTCGAGACCTTTCTAGCTTAATATTGATGTTCAATGTGCCTCTTACCATGCGGTGATCGCTCCCAGTTTTCACCGAATTGATCACAGAGACATCATTGAACATTTGCTTCTTGGTTGACATGATGAAGTCAATCTCATTTTTAGTTGCACCATCGGGGCTCTGCCAGGTCCACTTCCTGTGCTCACGCTTTCTGAAGAAGGAGTTCATCATATAGAGGCCCTCCTTCTCCATAAAACTAGCCAGTTGGTGTCCCCGGTGGTTCCGACATCCAAACCCAAATTGCCCCACCTGCAGCTCATCTCCGTCTCGCTTGCCCAGTTTCGCGTTGAAGTCCCCCATGACAACGGTAAAGTGAGTTTTGGAACCATGCATGGCTTTGGAGATATCCTCATACATGGTTTCCACTTCGTCGTCGGGGTGTGCCGAGGTCGGGGCGTAGACCTGTATGACCTTCAGCGAATATCTTGAGGATATTCTGAGTATCAGGTACGCCACCCTGGTCGACACACTCTCGATCTTCACCACGTTATTCACAAGGGACTTGTGGACGATAAACCCAACACCACCCTGGGACTGCCGGTTACCCTCTCGGAAATAGAGTAGGTTGCCGGATTTCAGGATCATCGTGTCCTCCCCCTCTCTTCGGACTTCAGATAATCCTACAATACTCCATCGCAACCTGCTCAATTCCTCCTCGAGTTCCGTTATCTTCTCGTCGGTCCGGAGTGTCCGCGTGTTATATGTTGCCAGGTCAAGTCGTCGGTATAGGCAGCCGGATCCCTTCCGGAGATTCTTCGCACCCCTTGCCACGCCGTAACCTCGACCGCTACCATAGTCGAGGGTAGACGGGCTGCCGGGTACTAGGGGCCATTTCTGTTTTGCGCTTATAAGGGGGGTTTTGCCATAATCGCCACGCTTGGCAGACGGGTTGGCGATCGCAGTATGGTTGTTGCAAAAAGCACAGAAAACGCTGCTGCCCATTCTCTGGCAAGTCCCTTAGTCGCCTCTTACAACACCCACGGGAAGATATGGGATGGTGCTATTCTTAACGTCCGACACCATACAGAACAAGTTATCTAAACTAATATTATAAAGAGGAAAGATTTGATTGTTTGTTTGTATGTTTGTTTGTTTGTTTGCATTGAATAGGCTCCGAAACTACTGGTCCGATTTGAAAAATTATTTCAGTGTTAGATAGCCCATTTATCAAGGAAGGCTATAGGCTATATATCATCACGCTACGACCAATAGGAGTGGAGCAGCAACGAAAAGTGTTGCGAAAACGGGGAAAATGTGACGCAAACGAAGTTGCGCCGGACAGCTAGTAATGTTATATGTAGATAGGTATTATTTACTAATCGAATCAAGAGGATTACATCATTCATTACAGGCAATGAGATACAATGACCGCAGTAAATTGGCCGGTCTAATTGATGAGATCATTTTATTTAGGTTCTCTATAACCGTCGTCACTGTGATGTACAGCTCATTCGTGTTCAAGTTTGAATTTTTCATTGACAGGTAACTAAACTACAAGACCTATATTAAAGTAGATAGTTATATGAATTATAAGTATGGAAGAAGAAGACAGTGCGTGGACCCCAAATTATTTGATATAAGAGTAGGGGTCAGATAGGCTGTCGCTCCATGTAAAATACTGGTATTTAGCTGCATCCGGTTGGACTGGGAGCCGGGCAGAGCTAAACAGATGATGATGATGAAGGATAGGGGAAAAAAAAGCATGAAAATGGACATCAATTATTAATTTATTGGGGTCAGTCCTATTTAGAGGAGCTCGTGGCTATATAATAATAGCCGCACGGGTCGATCTTTAAGGTTAAGCCGTGCTTGCCAAGGTTGGTCCGTGGATGGGTGACCATAATTACATCCCGATTTTCCTCCGTGCCTCGGAAAGCACGTAAGCCGTTTGTCCCGGCTGTCTTTTGTAGATCTTTGACAGTCGTTACGAGTGCTCAGAAGCCAAAAATCTGACAACCAGTCTTACCAAGGGGTATCGTATTACCCAGTTACTGGGTTGTGGGGATCAGATAGGCAGTCGCTTCATGTAAAATACTGGTACTCAACTGCATCCGGTAAGACTGGAAGCCGTCCCCAAGATAGTTTGGGAAAACGCTAGGCAGATGATGGGACTCATTCCTATTTAATACGTTCAAACGCACATAAACGGCCAACAACAACAGGCAACAATTGGCAATATCATTAAAACCGGACGTGTATAAATAACTAGACTATTTACAATTATATTAATGACACATATTTTATATACTAAACATTGAATGTAATTAATTAACGGTTGTAACTAATACTTACGTTAATTTATGTCTTACTACACGAAACGTAGTTTACTTTCATAGCTGACCGAGTTCTCTTTGACGGTCTTAAGTGCTTTTGGAAAACTGGTTAAATAATAATAACAATTAACAATTTACAATTAAATGGTGGGTGAGGTGCTGTATTCCTAGCTAGGTTAATAAATAACCGGGGATACACATGCCAGTAAATCGAACAGTGCCAGTCCCGTATGGAGAAAAGAATTAAATCGTACGCAGTATGTACTAAGTACATTATGATGTGCCAACTACAAACAAATTTGATGTATGACTATAAGACATTTTTTTTAATGGTTTTTTAATAATCTAAATAAATTACTGAGTTTAGTATTTGCAGACAGAAAACACATAAAGAAAGTCTTAAAAATATAATTTATAATATTGAACTTTTTGTCAGAAACCTCTTCCTTGTTGTCCGCTTTATTTTCCATTTGTCACGTTTCTATGATTATAAAAGCAACAACGAGCTATTTCTGAAATTACTTGTTACTTTTTATGAGCAGTAAAATGTATTTAATGTGATTCTCAAGGACTAAACAAGTCCAACAGGTGCAAATGAAAGTAATCCGTCTTGAAATATGGGTAGAGCGTATTTTCAAGGCATGATGTAATCTACAGGTAAAAAATAAAGTACAGACATCAACTGCACAACAGTCTACAACAATCTGACAAATTTATTTAATAGATTTTCAACTTTATCTTTAAACTATTAGGTTCAAGGTTGATTGGGAAAATTTGACCGTTTCAGGTAGATGTACATAGAAAATATAGAAATAATGTTAAATAACAAGAAGGCCCAAGAAACTATGGCGTGAGGATCTGGACTCGTTCTTAACGGATTCGTAGCAGAAAACATCCGTTAAAAAAACTGGCCAAAGGCCCAGACGTTGGACAGAGTAGGCTGATTTATAAAAAAAAAAAAACTAATAGTTGGAACTTGGAGTGGCAGGAAAGTGAAGCTTGGCACAGGCAAAGAGGCACATACCCAACAATAAACGGGCTGTGGATGGCATAATGAATGATTGTAGGTACCTTCGAGCATGTTTTCTTTCTCTTGTAGTAGGTACTGTCAGCACTAAACTAGAGCAGCTCAATTTGGTGCCATAAGGTTGGCAGTGTACAACTCACTGTCCAAGATGTAAATGGCATACAGTATCGGTACTCGTGACAATGGATGCAATATCTACCAAAAACATAATTTTAAACATAATGCAGGCACAATATGCAGGCGTGATGCCCTAATCTGTGGTGATGCCTGCATTCCCGGGAGGATGATGTTTAAGTACCATGTAATAGTGGGCGAGCCTATTGCCAATTAACCGGGCACAAATCCAGACTCCGTGGCTGCTACTACAGTAAGATTTTGCACGACCTGGGAATTCAATCCAGGACCTCATGATCAGCAGTCGCACTTGCAACCACTAGGCGAACAAGGCAACTAATCATTAATTGTTGCTCTAATTACTCCCCATTCCTTAGTCAAATCAAATCAAATAATTTATTTCTTTGCAAATATGGGTAATTTGTACAGTCACTCTTTATCAGTCAGTCAGCTGTCTCATTTCCAAACCAATAACTCAATCAATACAAATGGACAGAAATACCCGAGAATGCATCTCTTAAACCGTTTGAACTTCAGAGCAATCTATTCCGACCGCCTGAGTCATGCTGCATCGATGCTGAGTGCTGATGCGTTTCTCGAAATAACAGCACGTTACATCCGATTATATTTAGCACACACCTTTTTGTTGCCATATTGTTTAATGCAAATATTCGAAAAGGGTTGCCAGAAATGTGTGTAGTTAACGTGCAGTGTTGCCAGGAGTATGTTTTGCTGACATTTTGGGAACAAAGGAAATGTTGCTGCAGTTTTATTTTGGGAGGTTCCAGGTTGTGAATCATGCTGTGTTATATCAAAGATCGAGCGGAAACGCGAAACGATGGAATATACTTATTTATTTTGCCTTGTTTAATCCAACTTATCGATGAGAAGACAAATAATGGCGAAGTATGAAAGACGAAGATATACTGTTCCGAGCTACCTGCCTCGACATCAAATAAATTGGGCTAAGGGCAATATGATTCGGTTTGGTAAAGTTTATAAACCTGTACCAGATAGAAAGATAGAAAAGTTTTTATGTGACCTACCGCAGTTTTCTATTGCCACACTAAATTCTTCTATTCCACCCGTGAAATACAATCTATCAAGTCTTTGATTGATATGTTGGCATAAATCAATATAGTAGGTTTTGTAATTTATTTTACACAAATATTTCAGGACAAAATGAGCAAGTTAGATAAACATTCTGTTTTGACGAAACCTATCGATTAGGGACTGCTGTAAATAGTTCGCGGCCTCCAAATCACATTTTTTAGAACAAAGGAAATCGAGTTCCGGCTGTCTTGATCTTGTAAAGGTATTTTCACAGGTTTATATTAAAAAAGTTATTTTTTTATCTTGCTCTCTGATATTCGAAAATGCTGTTTAAGTTAGTATTATATACCCACGTTCTATGTCAGTAACTTTTGTCCAAATAACAGAATTATGAATTTATTACCAGTGTAATACCTAAATTGACTAGTTACGACAGTTCAATGTTCCCATGGCAACTCTTTGTTTATTTCTGGCAATGCCTTTTTTTCATTTAATCCATTAATTTTAATCCATTTTCATTTTAATCCATTTTTTCCATTTGTCGTACCTACATTTAACAATTATCAGTTTACACGTTTCTGTTTTGTGAGTTTTCAGGTATGAAAACAATTGCAGGATCGCTTACAGTCTGTCTGTCAGTCTGTCACCACTATTTCTAAAATTAACATGTTGACGTTTTTCAAACCTGCCTTGGCGTCAGCATTATATTTAAACTTTAAAAACATGTCTTTGTAATAAAAAGTTCAAGTCAATAACCTAACTGATGGTCAAAAGTACGAAGAAGAAATGACGATAATTTTAGAAGCATTATTTAAGAAACATAAAATTAACGATGAGAGAAAAAAAAAGGTTGTTTTCTGTCTTTGTGCTAATCCAAGAAAAAATAATGTATGTAGATGGAATGCTAGTTCACGCCTAACAATTTGTAAAGATTTGTGGATTTAATATTTCTGGGCTATGTGCTGGTACCCTAGTTGCTGACACAATAACAACAAAATTAGTACAAACACAAGAAATATCAAGATACCTAAATTCTTTTGTATTATTTTAATCTGGGTCAGAAGGGTAAGTGATATTCGATTAGCAAGAATATGGATGAGAAAGTAAAAAACGGCAAAATGACGACGTTATAGAATACCAAAAAAAAAAAATTGTGTCGATACTGTTGCAGCGCTGTGCCATCTAGCACAGCTATATTTTAATTAAAACTTTTTTTTATGTTTTGTTGCAAACGCTAACACATACAAAAGATACGATGACGCATCGTGTGTGTGTATTGGCCCTAGTGTTACGGAACGCTTTGATATCGACTGTCACTTGTCAAGGCAACTTAGTCCTATTAGATAACTTAATTCCTACGCTATCATTCTGAACGCGCCCTTAGCCCTTAGTAATCCTATCTACTTCCATCCAAATACATTAACACGTAACGAATGAGGCGTCATGCGTTGTATCTGTTTCTAAAACAATGTTCCCGGAATAGCCGTGCGTGACACGCAGCTTATGCTTGTGATGTAGGCCCTAAATGACTTGAGGCCATGTCATATTCGTTACCGCTGTGTAACAAAAGTCAACGGAATTATTTGGAAAAGAATTGAAGTACCTAGATTGGACTGTAGGCGATGGAGCAAATGAGTATTGGTGAGGATGTAACGACGACCTTAAAAAGGGGGCTTATGTCTAGCTGCGGACTGCTATATTTTGAGTTGATCAAACGTCGAACAAGTGTCCTACATCATCACGACCACTTCTGGCGAGGGCTTACCTCGTCAGCAATATAAAAGAACGCGTGGTCATGGAAAATTACTATGTATCACATTTGTTATGCTGACCTGGAAAACATGAAAAACATCTTTTTCAGGGTAAGATGCAAGATAAGGACGGAGAGGAAATGAGCTTCCGACGACGGACCTATGGTGGAGTAGACAGTAGTCAGTCCTTTCAACTTTTCTTTTGAAACTTGACACCACTTGGCACTCACCGTGAGAATAATAAGGTTATTGCTTATATCCATGCTAATACTGTGATCTACCGACTTCTTCTTGCGTTTCGTTAGTACTGAATATGAAGAGTTAGGAAAGGATTAATAAAAAATAATTTCAGTATGTATTCATAAGATAATTACATTAGAATAGCGCTCAACCTTTTTGAGGTAAGATTATGTGCGCTATCGGTTTGGGTTTAGGTGTTAGTCGCTCACAGATATTTGTCCGTTAGTAGACACGCACGCAGTCCCCTCCCCCATTCCAAACTTTTCAGTGGTAAAGTAGACTTTTAGGATGTTTTTCGTTTGTCGAGATTTTTGCTTTCTAACTTTTTGGCCATTCCTTAGGTGAGTTGTTTAAAATTCTTGGAAGAGTATACGTCCAGCCCCTTTTACCGTATTCGTTGTTTACTTTTAGCAGTTAATTTAGAGGCAGCTACGACAGGTTACGAACAAAATTAGGTCTACTTATTTTATCTTAGTCATATTATTTTCACAGTAAGCAGAGGCAACAGCTAATTTCACTTTATGAAATACACAATACAATAATAAATATATAAAACAATACAAAATATATACTACACAATTTATGAGTTTACAATATTGGAACAACTTATCATAATCGAGTTTAGGGTACACTACATAAATACGAAAAACTTTATTCCGATAGTCACAAGGCCGAATTTCAAAATGCCGATAGTCACAGTGCAGCATGCAAGCAGGCAAGCAGCAAGCAAGCAGGCATGCAACATGCAGCAAGCATTATTTCTGTCACGGCTCAGGCGCTGCGGGGTTTGGGCGGCTCCACGCGAGCTTATCGTCGAAGATGGTTTTAACGCTCACCATCGCAGCTTCGGCGTACGCCACGGCTGAGGCTGGCCGGCCAAGCCGGCCAGCCTCAGCCTCGGCGTTCCAACCACCTGCTCCTCAGCTCGCGGGCCGCTCCACCCCTCCTAAATTAAACTCTAGGGTAGGGCAGGCGAGACTGCCTGAAGTCGGTTTTGCAGCGATTCGTTTCTGTCACTAAATTTTGTAGCACAACATGTTGACTTTTAGTTTATTCAAAGTATTGAAAATCGGAATGTCGTTTTTCGGACCGAGAACCATTCGAGCATTTGATTCTTCGAACGTATGAAAATCGGAAAACTAACAAATCGTGTTTACGACTTTCGGTAAAATAAATTTCGTGATTTTTATTAAAAGACATTATAATTCTTAGGTATTATGAAATTCGGACTTTTGGCACTCGGATCATTGAAATTCGGAATAAAATATTTCGGAGTATTTGGGTGTTCCCTCGGGTTTATATTTCACTTTAATTTTATATGGTTTTATTATATTTGCGTTAGTACCCCGGGAAAAGCGTCCATCCATAGCTTTTTCTTAACTATCTTGGGGTTGGCTTCCAGCCTAATCGGATACAGCTGAAAATCAGTATCTGTTTTTATGAAGCATCAGAGCATGCGGATCTCACCTATGCAGCCCAGTAAAAAAAAACAACATAATTATGTCGATTTTGGCACAGGTTCGTCGAACGTGTGCAACGATACTGCAATTAAAGTAAATAATTCTCTTGCGTTACAATTTATTATATCCGCTGGGTTAATGATAAAAAAAAACTTGTGTAATAGCTTGTACTCTTGTAGTCACGGTGTATTTAATTTTAATTATTAGTTTTTAAACGTTTAATTACTCGTGAACGGTCGGTAATCTTCATGAATTATTATGACAAGAGAATGAGGAAGATCTTGGCAAAAGACGGGATGAATGATGCAATAAGTAGTTGTTAAGTCTTATGCAATATCCAAATGTACCAAGTTCCCCACTGCTACCACCAACCAGTCTGCATTACGTAATTATTACCTAGATTCTAAATCACATAGTATTTTAAGAGCGTTTACGCCTTACGACATTTCATACAAACTTTCAAGTCCTTATTTTCCGAAATAACTGAACCGATTTTGAATGAAACTTCATACTCATAAGCAAAGTACTCGTACATACGTCTAAAAAGTAACTATAGTTACAATATAGTACACTGTGTACTAAGGGCGGTCAAAGTCAAAGTCAAAGTCAAAGTCAAAGTATTTATTAGTGTGATTTTTGGTGATACATTAGGTCTTATAGTTAGGTTGTGGTAACTCAAAAAACCATTCGGTAAGTAAGGAATTACTATCGAGGCTCTAGTAGAAGCCCGAAGTCGAAGACTGAGGGCTTTTTGAGTCGAGGTTCGTAATTCCCGTACCGCCCGTGAAACATACAATGTTTTCCATCACATTTGCGAGTAAATAATTATAGCTTTAATACACAAATCAGCACAAATACTATTACGAAATACGTGAACTTTTTTTTAAGCGGATGGCGGGCTTCTTGCCCACACCACAGATTATACAAATGTTTCGTTAAGAAACGTTAGGGGCAAATACTTACGTAAGTAAATAGCCACGACAGAGTGTAAAAAAAAAAAAAATCGACGTTTTGAGACAAAAAAACTATCGATTATTAAGAACATTAGTATTTATGTAACATGTAGCGAGATTGCAATGAAATTCCTGTTTAGATAACATTTTAGGACAATTTTTCAATTGCGTGTAAACTCCTTGCTTGAACTTGCATGACCTGTGTGTAGTGCTTTAAATTAAAAAAAAATACTTACCGACCTTGGGGTTTCATGACAAAAAGAAAGCTCGAGGGTTTTATACGGGGCATTATGGCCAAGTTAACCTGTATGTTTAGATACTGTTTACGTGCAAGTGTGATGAAAAACTTATTTTCTTTCTTTCTTTCTTCTTTCCTAATATAAACATTTTCGAAAAATAGTGTTACAGCTAAATTAGACCGATTATAGAAACAGATACATGTTTTTTATTAATTCTTTAGACCTGTGTATCCTGGTTGGTTCAGTCATTTCGGAAAATAAGGACTTGAAAGTTTGTATGAAATGCCGAAAGGTGTAATCGCTCCTAATTACTCGTAGTTTTTTTTACCTGTAAGTCATTAAAGAATTATTAAAAACCGTGCTTTTAATTTCGTAGGTAAGCTTAAAATAATGAAGTAATCGAACCGATGTGCTAAATTAAACATACATAAATATAAACTTGTGGTCTTTGACATTGAGAAAAGTCACATTGAAAATAAAATGCAGGAATGCACTCGTCTTGATGAAAAGCGCCACTAAGCATCGAATAAATATCAACCTTATCTTCTAGACTCACAGTTATGAATCAAACGATAAGAGTGTGCATAGAAAAATGTAAACAATGCCAGATTGGTCGATTTGAAGGTTAAAACAAAATTAATTTGCTATCGAGCTTTTTGAAAATAAACTCTGCAATTTATTATGCACCGCTAGTGCATTAGTCACGTAATTTAAAGTTTCTGTTTCGAGAGGTCAGTATTGTAATAGTTGCCAGCTGGTGTATTACAGCGTGTAATAACAACAACATACATTTATTTGCAGGCAACATTGGCCCATAGATATATACCTTACAGACTAACCTACATACTATTAAATACAATTTGTGTTAGTAAATAAAATCTTAAAGCTATACAGTACTATTTTTTAGTCACCGTCCAAATTTAGACATTTTAATCTTTGGCGAAAACCATTGAATACGTGTTTTTTTCTTTTAGTATCACTCAATACAAAAATATTGAGATATCATGGACTGTGCCGCGCCGTGCGTAGGTACCCGCTGGGTAACTACGCGGGCTGGCCGCCCCCGCCCCATTGAATGTTTGCGCGGCAAGTGTAGTATTTTTAACGTTTAACTTAGTGACCAGGCAGAGCGGATAAATTTTTCGAGAAAATGATTTCATATGAAAATATGAAAATTTCACATATCGTTTTTTTTTCAAAATGGAGTTAGTGAATGATACATAATGCCTAGAAAAAATTTGGACGGTGACTAAAAAATCTTGCTGTATATGTTAGTAGCACTTCATTTGCGCACTATGTCACTGTGCGTTTATGTGGCACTTGCCCGCGGAAGCGACGGAACACCACATCCTGCGGCCAAAAGTCCTCTTCCAAGACAAGGTGCAGATAGCACGTTGGTATTCGCACTACGAACGCCTTAAAGTTGACGTTGCGGCGCGACTCAAGCTGCTGCACTCTTGCAACGTATTTGGTCTTCTGGCGCACGTACTCCACGATGTTCTAATAAAAGAAAGAAAAGATATGTAATAGAAAGGTGTGCTCATATGGTACCATCCAACTGATCAACTTTCTTCATGGGACAACCATCGAAATCGTGAAAAGAAAAGAAGAAGGTATTACGGCGATCTAGAGACCATGAATTACAAAGGGCCTGGACCTGAATTTTGTAAGACACTGGAAAACTTCTGCATGAGCTGTAGACAGCTACGATGAGTATTGACAAAAAAGAACCTCACAACACTTCCTTCAAAACCTACAGGAAGTCGATAGAAAAGCTTCCCGTTTTAAAATGGCATATAAATAATCAATGAACATTGTTTACTTGATTCAGGAATAACCTCGCTATGACTAACCTGACTATAAAAGCTAACGTGCCAAAATAATCAGGTGACACCACCTACCATTTCATTCTGAAGTCAAAAACGTTATAAAACGTACGCAACAGGCGCCAGACTGATAAATTGGTCTCTGATTTTATAAATAATGTGGAAAACAACAAAATATGTTATTCGTAGGTCACGTTGGAAAGCCTTTTTTATTTTAAGATATACCTATTTACATGCATACACATGCTATAGCTTTTTCGGGGGTATAAATGAGAGTTATAAGCTTCAGAATATATATATTTTCATTTAGATCTTTAACAAATCCGCCGAAATAACAATGAAAAGTTTTTGAAGGTGAGCGCTTTTTTTCCGAATGATTTGGTATTTTTTTTCTAATAATCCGAATAAAGTCAGGAACTTGAAACTTGGTGAGCGCTTTTTTTTACGAACGATTTGGTATTTTTTTCTAATAATCCGAATAAGGTCAGAAACTTGAAAATTCGAATAGGCATTTTTTTCTGTGGAGGCTTAAATTTGTTATGAGTGTAGTTTATAGGGTGACTGGTAATTAGTGACCGATACAAACGCGTGATTGGAAAAACATTTTTTTATACTCATTCACTTTTATCACAATACGTGTTGTATTGACTTAACTGAATTTCAACGGTTGTGTTATTGTGGTATAATTAAATGAAGGACAAAAAAAAAATCTTTGGGAAAGTTGTTTGCTAGCATGAGTACAATCACGTGTTTAGGTTTCGGTCATTTAATTTTGTAATTTATTTTTTATAAATTATAACTACGTCTTGCGAGTGAAACATATACTTAATATTAATATTGTGACATCCTGCACGCTTAATTTGCATTTATACGCATGATCAGACAAATAAAATTATCTTTATCTTTATATTGGCAATGATATAATACTACTTATAAAGAATATTTTCTTTACACCTAATACTAATAAAAATAAAAAGCTTGTACCTACTTTCTAATATAAAAAATGTTTGCTCGTTCGCTCGACAGCTGTCAATAAATCTATATTTTAAGTACTTTATTAAACCATAGAAAGATATAAAACTGTAGTTTGATAACTACTTTTGTAGCGTGAGTTGAACCCTGGCGAAACCACTCATGTAAGGCATTCCCTGCGATTTTATTTATATCTCCAGTGATTTCACTCTCATCTGAGTATCTAAACACACTGTTATGTTTATTTTAAAGACTTGTTTATGTGCAAACGTTCGTGAGATGCCAAATGACTTGTGAAGTTAGGACTCAGACAGACTCGACTTTTAAACCGATAAGCAATTTGTCTTTATATAAATGTGGGGAAGCCACATTTTGGTCAATATATGATCAAATGTGGCTTCCCCAAAGAGGGATGAAGATACCTCGAGCACTTCGCGACTTTTGGCCGCAAATGCGACTTTTGGTCGGACATTAGTCGCAAGACCGGGTGTCGGACCAGTTTAGTTCAAGATAGTTCGGCCAGTCATGCGACAAGTCGCAGTCTTGGCCGCGTAGTGCGCGAGGTGCCTAAGAAGTTCTAACTCCGGTTTAACAGTGGACTGATGCTACACTCTGTTTATAGCTTTTTAACCTTTAACTTTGTGCACTGCCAAAATCACAATGATCTTTATTCTTCACAGTATGTCCTATGACAAGTCTGTCAAAATCCACTGATATTTATTTTGGTCTTGTTGCAATTGGAACTGTCAAAGGTAATATCAGCCCTAGTAGTGTGTTTGTCGGACTGCCAAGTATCGTCATAGGTCTCGAGTTCGAACCCAACACACGCTCCTCTGATTTTTCGGATTTATGTGTGTATGTATATTATCAATTCTTTTTGGTGAAGGAAAACATCGTGAGGAAACCAAACAAGCATGCTTAAGAGATATTTTTCGATGGTATAGAAATCCAAGTCGGAGGCGCATGGCCGGCATAAAAACTTAGGTTAATCACACGATAAAAAAGTGTCGATATTATGCCTCAGCCCTTACGATACGATAAATTAAGATCAGCATTGATGGATTTTCAGAACGTTTGATGATTAATAATAAAGAACGCGAAGGTTTCAATAAATTATGATTATTAATGTTTGCGTATTTAATATAACTAGGTCACTTCAAGACCTCTCTTTTATAATATTGAGACAGAGACATTTATCTGTTCGTAGACAAACGAATGATTGTGTCCTAGAAATATAATGGGACAAAATAATCGATGAGCAATATAAATACTTTAGTAGGACACTTTTTTATTATCTTAATTTATGACATTGTTTTTTGGAAATTCCATGATAAAATACATTTGATTTCTTGGTACCTAACTACGCAGTTAAAACAACGCGCTACGCCTTCAATTTCTTAAAAAGTCAACAGGGTGAGCGTGTTGTTACTTTTAGTGACATCAACAAAAAATAACAGGGAGGCAGAAAATCCAGTAAAGTCAGTGAGTCATGTGATTAAAACAATCTGCTGCTTATTTGAGTCTCAGGGAAACACGTTAAGAAAACATAAATTATCATGAATATTAAAATTATCATGAATCAAAACAACTCCTCATTATAAGGCCCTTAACCCTGCCTTTATAAATCTTTAGCAGATGTAGCAGACATTAATACAAACAGAACATATCGCCATCGCATTCTTTAACTCAACAGCCGTGATAATCTCACACGCCATTTGCATTTTAAATATAATATCTTAAAGATGCGTAGGTACTAAATAATAAACTGCTTTTCTATTTGAGCCGGGACAACGCATTCGTGAAGAACTTGGCAAGGTTGCAAGGACGCAAATTATGTAATAATGCGACAAACATTTTGTTTTTTCAATTGTAAAGGTAAAAATTACATTCTTGTTTTTTTTTTCAAGGTTATTTTTGTCATCGAGCTGCTGGATCGTTTACATGTGGCGCAAAGTTGTGTAATGAGAATATCTGCTCTACGCACATTGGAGGAGACCACAATAATGAAATAATGTGGTCGCAGGACGCAGTAAAAACACAGTACCAGTACTGTGTAAAAACTTACTGTGGTTACTTGTGGACCATCTATTCTATGCCAGGGGTTGCGAACCTTTACGTATGTGAAATTCTGAAAATGTTTTAACTGCATAGAACCTATCAACTATTAACATAAATAACAAACATGGACACGCTCGGGTCATGGGGTCCAAGTGCGCATTTCCTTTTTAAGAAAATTTCTCATCGACTGCTTGAAACTTCGCGAGACCAGAGGGCTGGCACTTTCTTTGGGCAAAGGATTACCATTGCCATTCAACGTGGCAATGCTGCCAGTCTTCTGGGCACGTTTCCGAATGACAGCGGTGTGGAGGAGCATTTTGACGCTTAAGTGAGAAAATCGGTTGAAAACCGTTACTACTGTTGTAGAAAAGTCGAAAAGGCACGGATTAAAGTGTTGTAGGAAGTTTTTTGGGCGAACAATGATAATTTTAATTTGATTAAAGTGGGAATTCAGCGGTTTGAATTTAGGAAAAGTCATTGACACTAGTTGACCTAAAAAAAACCAAAATAGCTTAATTCTTGAAGAAAATAGAACCTATTAAACAAAACAATTTGCTCCACACACACGTTAAACCTGACACCAACCAGGGTTTTTGCAAAAGGCGGGGTTTATAGTCTTCAGACCTAAGACATTATTTTCAAAAATGGAATAGCAGCTGAGACTGTATAGAAAAGAAAAAAACAGGCTTTCATTCAGTTGGTTAAAAACTCATTCACATTCGGCCGTGGCGCCCTCTAGCCCCCGCACTACTAAAACAAACATGACTCGGGCGTACCTCTCTATTATTTTTAGCCTGGAGAAAATTCCTTGAAAACTTATTTTGATTCGCGTTACTATTTTTAAATGAATATAAACCGCACTAACAATCCGCAGACATTTCGATAACACAATATCTGGCTTACGTAAAACACGAAAGATTTATTTTGGCGAATATTTAATTGTTAGTGAATTCTTAAGTTTAGTGGCACTTAACGTCTGTTTTATTTAAACTTTGGACAAAACTACGGTAAACTGATTGTTGGTTAATGTGCGAATTCGTTGTTTTTTATTGCTGCGTTAATCTTGGGAACCGCTGAAATGCGCTGGCGCGGAGAAAGAAGTAATAAAGTGTTAGCTAGTTTATACCGATCATGATTATAATACGACCCTTAATAGATTTCTAGAGGGATTAGACAGAACCGTGAAATTGAAGAGATTAGGCGATATTAATTAAATTTTTATTTCTTGCTTTTAAAATTAGATAAGAATGCTGGCAATGAATGGATAGAATAGATTCATGGTATGTTTACTTACCGCGCAAAAGGTAGATGTTTGTTTGAGCTGTAAAAATAATCGTCCAGAATTAAAACTGATACGTATTTTCAGGTAAAATGGTTTCAGTAAACTTAACACAAATTTTTTGATAAAAACTGATGCAATCATTTAAATATTGGTGGCAATTTTGGCATACTAAAGAAAAATATGCCTACCGCACATAATATAGTTAAAGAAAAGATGTCCTACTGTAAGAACAACAGCAAAATTAGCAACTGGCAGCTCATAATAATATCGTTAAAGACTGCCAATGACTCAAGAAAATTCAATTTTAGAACGATGTGTTGTCCCTTCTAAATTAAGGACCTCGTCCGTACATTGACTTACAAAAATTTAATAATAAAATACATTTATTACCGATTAAAACATCAACACAAGTTTATTATATCCCGTGAGGAAAACAATGACGTCAAAAATCGAATCGTGAGCTATCGTGTCCACTATACGACGGGACGTGACGTTGGCATACGTCACAACATAAATAGTGGACCACCCACTTCGTCACATGACGAGCGATGTTAAGAAGGTTACACATTCGTCTTCCACTGGCTGTAGGCGCGGCGTTGGCTACGATTCAATTTATAGTGATTAAGATTTCAAACAAATAATAGTCGGTTGGTTTATGTGTGTTTTGAAGGTCTTCAGATTTTTTGGATCGCTTTTGAAATACCGAGTTGTTCTTTTTCCCGTACCTACTCTCGGACAAAGTCTCGTGAACTCTAGTGTTCAGAAATACTTCTTTTTCATGAAAGTGACTTCATTATATACCAGTTTTCGCTGATTTTTCAATGTTTTATTGCATTAATTACGAGGATTTTGACGTTTTGACAGATTCACAAAATCAAGTAATCTGACGGCTGAAAGTATGAAACAACGCACAATACTCATAATATATATTAATTTAACTTCTGCTCATTTCTAAGGTTTTGGCAGAATGCAAACAAAGCCCATACGTTTCCAAATCAAATTACTACGAACGTATCCATGAAAATACACATTCGTGGAATAGTAGGAACTGAGAAAATAAACAACCAAAACTCATAAATAATTTGAAGAACAAGAAATATAAATGTAAATAATGTTCCATACAGGTGTTCCCTTCGTGTCAGCGCCTCCAGTATTGTTTACCACTAATGTCCGACTACCCACGCTACAAATAATATTCAAATAATAAATAACGTGCCTCCATTCATACGAGTGTGTAGTCATACTAACCTTGTCACGTGGTCTCTCGCACACAAATTGGCGGGAATATTCGCGCATGTGTTCCTCTAACCAAACATAATTCTATTTTTGAAACAGCGTTTTGCTGTGAAAACAGGTGCCCGTGTGTGCTTGTTTTTGTATTAGCAGACGGGTCGTGTCCATTGTTAACGATATAATAATAGAGAGAAGTATTTGGTTTTCCATATACATACTACATGATGGAAGACACTAAAGTTTCGGTTTTGGTGTTAATCGATTTTTCGAATGCTTTCAATACCGTCAGTCACGAAGTCCTTTTATCCATCCTCTCCTATCTCATGGTCTCTCCCGAGGTATTGAAATGGTTTTCTTCCTATCTTCAGGGGCGTCAGCAGTCAGTTCTTGCTGGTGACTCTAATTCCAGCTGGTGTGATCTTGATGCTGGCGTCCCTCAAGGCGGTATTTTATCTCCACTTTTGTTCTCTATTTTTATAGATCTCATAACTACCGAGCTTCAGTGTGTGTATCATCTTTACGCTGACGACTTACAGCTCTACTGTCAGGCAAGTGTTGACAGCTTGTCCGATGCAATCGAAAAGCTAAACCGGGATACCGGGGACCGTTTTGTCAAAAACTGGTCTGATCGTTTCGGGGTGGCGGTTAACCCAACAAAGTGCCAGGCTATTATTGTAGGGACCCCTCATAGCCTGAGAAGGCTGAATGGCTTATCGGTGCCACCGGTTACCTTTGACGGCACAGTCATTCCGTTTAGTTCTGACGTCAAAGATCTGGGTTTGCATGTTGACACTTGCCTTGACTGGCGTAAGCAGGTCGCGATTGTGAGCAAGAGAGTCACCGGAACGTTGCGGTCGCTCTATCGGCTAAGAAATATTCTACCATCACACATTAAGGTAACGCTTGTACAGTCCCTAATCTTCCCCATAATTGACTATGGTGATGTGTGTTACTACGACCTGAATGCAGATCTCCTCAATAAACTTGACCGACTTCTTAATAACTGCATTCGATTCGTATTTAATCTTCGTAAGTATGACCATGTCTCTGCACATCGGTCACTTTTAAAATGGTTGCCCATCCGGCAGCGCAGAGCGTTGAGAGCTTTGACTACCCTATTTTCTTTTCTCAATAAGCCTACTTCTCCTTCTTATGTGACTACTCATTTTCAATACTTATGCTCTGCGCACAGTAAGAATTTTCGTTCGTCCAATAATCGTCTTCTACGTTGTCCTTCTCACCGCTCTGGTTTTCTCAAATCTTCTTTCTTTGTCCAGGCTGTCTTCCTTTGGAATGCACTCCCTCTGAACGTCAGGTTGGCCAACAGTCGGTTCACATTTAAAGTTAAAGCTCGCGAACATTTACTTAAGAAGCTGGCAGATTCATCTCATAATTAAATTGTTGTTAGTAGTATATGTATGTATTTATGTATTTATCGTTATATTATTTATGTATTTATCGTTATATTTTATTTGTAAAATGTTTTATAACCATTTGTTATGCTGCACCTACTTTGTTTTCTCTCTGCATCACCCTAAGGTAGACTGGTAGAAAATGCCCAAGGCCGTAAATAAATAAATAAATACTAACAATTTTTTACGTAGGCTTAGTGAAATTGAGCAAGGAGCGAATAAACTACACTTTAAACTCACAAGCTACCTGAATGCCGGCAGAAGTGAAAATTTAAAACAATGGAATTACTGTTCTTTTTTTAATTTTTAAATCAAATAGGGCACTATTTTACTAGTCTGGCGCAAAACGTCACGAGCATGTCGATGTCATCGGTGACGCGAATCCGTAGCTTTTCCTCTACTAGAAATCGCTCAACGCGGCTAAAGAAGTTTTCACTTCAAAAGAGACACGCCCGCCATGATATACAGTAAATAATATCGTGTCGTTTGCAACAACGCGAACGGTAACTGCCGCCCATCACATAGATGTCTGACGTTCGCTTTTTATTTTCGCAATCTAGCAAACACGCTGTATAAACTTGAATGAAAACAACGTTTACATCATTGCTGACTAATAGTTACGCTAAGCAGTGTACAAAAGCATATTATATTTATTAATACTTGCTATGAATAATCGTTCAAGCTCGAGAAAGAGAGAAAGAGATGTATGTATCTACATAGTTTTATTTTTTTTGAACTTAGGAATGTCACCATCGGAAGGGGTCCGAGGGGGCCGAAGCCTGCCAGGGCTGCGGGTTCTTCGAAAGAGATACCGTGGCCCTGGAACACAAAGGACTAAGAAGGAACATGGATGGGTTTTAGTCAGTCAAGTCTGACACTGCCTTCCGCCCTGCCCAGAGCGGAAGAAGTAATTTGATGATTTCCCAACCTAAAAAAAAAAACAAAGGGATGTCACCATTTTAGACGCATAAACTCAAACTCAAACTCAAAGCATTTATTTCAATTAGACCATTACAGGCACTTTTGAAAGTCAAAGAACAAAAAAAAAAGAACGCTAAGCTACAGTCCCAGTCACAAGACATAATAACTTGTGAAAGTACTGTAGTTGCCCATTCCAAAGCGTAGATCTCTATGGAGAAGAATGGGCAAGAAACTCCATGGACACTCTTTTAAATTAAAATATGTTACAGAATCTTGGTTACATCATTCGTGTTGAGAATTACTAGTATGTGAGAACGATGTAGAAATACGGGCAAGTTAAGAGCGTCCACAGTAAAAGACGAAATCAATAATTTGAAAATAAAGTTAAAAATAAAATAATTAAAAATGAACCATGGCAGCTAAGAGATGACCAGGCACAACTGACAGCGCCCGTTCACGAACATGACGCATGTATCAGCCATCATTCAACTCAACCATATTGAAGGGAACTAAATGACCCGACACACCCGCCGCCATCAGCGTGACATTTAAGTGAGCATGACATTTACTCAACCGCCAGGGTAAATTCGCGTCAGTGTAAGTAAGATGTGGGTACTCAGTAAATAGTGGCTTTACAGTACATAGTTTTCACACATGTGCTATGCAATTATATAATACTAAGAGATTGAATCTATACAAAGCAAAGATATTTATACAATCTTCTGCAGCTTCCACAGTAACTTCACATGGTAATTTGATAGCCCCTTTGGTTGTGGAGCAGGACCAGCATTGAGCCAAGCATTTTTATCATCAATGTAATCCCCCAACTTATAATATGCTTGCCTACATAGTGTGCGCTTTATGCAAGATTTAAATTTCGTTTCATAGTAGTAGTAGACGTATATCGAGATTGTTTGCAATAACTATTCATAATTCTTGCTTTATTGTAGCTTATTAAAAGTCAAGCTGTTGGAAACCTTCGTTATATAATACAACAATACGATACAATATCCTTTATTTCAGGCAACTAAAGCCCATCAATCACAATACATAAATATAAGTATAAAAACAATAACAATAAACTAATAAATACGTTTACATTTACATTTGTCCACACCAAATTCCATCCTGATGGCTAGTTTCAGTTACTTTTAGTAGCTTCATCAGTTGCAATTTGTTAGGGGCAAAGAGTTTCAGATCATCCATGTAAAGAAGGTGAGATATGACCTGACCACCTCTCCTCAACCGGTAGCCTAGACCTGAATCCTCCAGCAATGTGCTTAGCGGATTCAGGGCCAGACAGAACCAAAGAGGACTCAAACTGTCGCCCTGAAATATTCCCCGTTTAATCCATACAGGCTCATCGTTCCTCTGGATCTGTCGACATCCTGGATATAGAAGGACCGTCCTCCATTGCCCCATACACGACGCAAGAAAGGTGCGTAGAGTTGCATCAATCTTGTACAACTCCAGCACCCTCATGAGCCATGTATGTGGCACAGAGTCGTAGGCCTTCTTGTAATCTATCCAACATGTCGACAGATCCTTGCGGGATCGACGAACCTGTTAGCTAATGGCCATGTCAATGAGGAGTAGCTCCTTAGTACCACGGGACCCGTTCCTACATCCATTCTGAGAGGCCGACATAATAGAATTACTATGAATGTGTTGGGTAAATAACTAATAAATACGTTATACAAAAATAACTTAATAACTACTGCACACGAAGCGACGGCGTCGTGTTACGCTGCGAGGTGTCACGCAGCTGGCCGCGGAAACGCCGATACAGCACACCTTTCGGCCAAAACTCTTCCTTGAGGAAACACACGAATAGCAAACGACAAACGAATTGAAATTGGTGTTATGGCGCACCTCCACCTTTTCCACCCTCTAGGTCGAGTTGGTCTTCACCCGTAAGTACTCTACAATGTCCTCAGTTTTCGTAGAGTGGTGCAAACCGTACACAAAAAGCTGCGTCGTCGATACTGCAGGACGTAGCATCATGTTAGATCCTGCCGGCGCCGTCCCACACTGGTTGCGATATGTAGGCTTCCTCTTCTTTCTGTCCACCTTGATGAAGCCGTCCCCATCGCACGTGTTCTTCGGTGCAACCTGCTGGTCGTGGTCCATCACAGCGCCTTTAGTCGCGATCGTTTTTGAGCCGACTCTGCTTTCCCCATTTTGGTTTGGGTTATGCCAGTTAACACAAACACTGAGGGTCTCTTGGGTCTTGGCGCTGAACTGATCGTTAAAAATCCAAAAGAGCGCTCTTAAGTACCTAGTAGAACTGGCATTAATTTTGGGAATTATGATATGAGTAGGTTAACCTAACCTAACCTAACAGGGATTTATTTCCACCAATCAGGGGATCGGTAGAGACAAACCCCATAGAACAGCACTGTAGAGTTTAAAATTAATAAAAATGTTTCAGCGAATCACACTGCCCCAATTTATTTAAATTAGAACATGATACTTAGTTTTTTATAAGCTTTCTAGGAATTTTATATTTGTTGCTTTCGAGTGTCGGAAAGAGGAAAATTATAGTGATCAGCTGTACATGTACAATGAGTCAACGCAATTGACACAGGAAAAAATGTTGAAATGTCTGAATATATTATTATTCGAGTGCATGAGATACCTAAATACTGAAATTATAATATTTTTCAAATTTCAATAGAGATAACTTTGCGAGTAACTTTTACATTACACGTCTCCAAACAATGTAGCACGTAGTTAGTTTTCCTAACCAATGCTTTTACTGCCATCTATGTCAAATATTTAAAACGACTGAAATGAAAGTGGAACGAAAGTTCGGGAAAGCTCGAAGAGAACATGAAGACTGGATGTGTGTTTTAGTTTCTGTAATTGTAACTAGTTGGCGCTGCTGGAATGTAGCACTAAAATATTTCATTATTAAGTTTGTTTTAAAAATAGCTGATTTCACTTTAATTTACTTCAGTTCCCTCGCATGTATGTCATTGGGGTGCGCCAAAGTTCACCTAAATTTTTAACTCCGATAATTGGAAATCCGAAAATGTTCTTCCTAACATTTTTCATCCTAACAATCGCAATTCCTAACTACTCTGTCTCTAAAGTTCATAATTCCGAAGCATTCAACTTCATAATGTCAGTAGCAATAAACATCTAATATACTTTTATTTGTTTTCCTATATTTTCTCAACATAACCATCTTTTACACTATTATTCAAAGTCATTTTTTTTTGTTTAGATTTCTTTTTATTCATAATAATCAATATTAAATACATTGATTTTGCGTAACTTTTACTTTTTTATTTATTGCGGTGTGTACCTGCGCACGTAGCATGACCGCCGTAGAAACAGGTTATATCGACGGAAGAATCGACAAACTGACACATTGTCATTGTCTATCTGTCATTATGTCTATTCTTCCGTAGACAAAACTCGTTTCTACAGTGGTCATGCTACGCGTGCTGGAAAGATATCCATAGGTTAGGTTAGGTTAGAACTGTGACCAACTACGCGCGAGCCGAGCGAGCGAAGCGAGCGGTGCCGCGGTAGCGGCCGGCGAGCGCTACCTCGAAATTGGTCGCAAAATTTTTCTAAGTTTTTTTTTCATAGTGCCCCCAAGACGACACTCTGACCTAATCCCCACCCAAATTAAAACTGCAAATATCATCTTCTACCCACATATATTTTCATTACACTTGGTAAATGTTTCTATCTGAGTATCAGTGAAAATATTATGGTTATTATGTTTAGGGATAAAAGAGTTATGATAAAAAACAGTAGGAATTTAAATTATTTACATTAATGATATTATTAATTACAATTTTCGGAAACATGAGTGTTATGAACATCGCCGGTAGCACTACAAATAGTATAAATGAAAACTTTAGGATGAAAAATTTTAGGAAGAATGATCATTCGGATTAAAAATCGTTAGGAAGAACAATTTCGGGTAAAGAACTTTAGGTAAGCCAATATGGACCCATGTCATTGTATGTGCAACGGACGTCTATGTGAAGTTATCGAAAAGAATTTTCAAAGATATCTTGATGTTTGTCAAGATAGCTAAAACAAAAAGAAAAAAAAATACTTTGAAAACCGTAGCTAACAATCGCCAGAAAATGATTAAAAGTCAAAACGAATGAACAAAACAATTAGCTTGCGCAAAAACCAAAACTCAGCGAATTAATTTACCTACCTCCCGTTTACATTAACTTCATAACGAGTTCGAGTCGCCACAAATCGCTCGAAAACTGCTAATTTTAAATTTAATGTCTGCTTGGAGCTCATTAACGGTCGCTCGACTAGATTTAATGGAATTATGAGTAATAGTGTTATTCTGATAAGCACGCTCCATTGAACAAACGAATTGATATCGTAATTAACTAAGGGTTATTAACTTTTCAGGTTTTTCGTACCCATTACTACTGATTGTAAAACGTAAATTATACTCTCAGTTTAAAATTCATTGCATAAAAACGACAGAGATATTGATTATTTGATCAACAATTATTATTTGTTTATTCGTTTCTGGGGTTATTGTAAATTCGCCACAAAGTAAACTTGTCACATTTATGTAAACTCCATACATTGAAAGTAAATTCGCCACATGCATTAAAATATGTGTAAATTCGTCACAACTCTTCATTACAGGCATCATCTTTGCTTAAGTACTGGTAGCAAGCAAAGATATTGATTATTAGCGCTCCAAATGAAAGTACAGGTTGTAACATTAAAATAACCTACGAAAAATAATGAGAACTAACAGTGCCTTACCATACTTCTACCTTTTCTCTTGCGCTCCTGCACATGCTATGTCACTAACTTGTAACCAGTAGTAAGGAACCTCCCTTGATAACTTAGGCTTACCCTAACGATCTAGTTCCCGAGAACCTAACCTAACCTAACCTAACCTAACCTAACCTACGAAAAATAATGAGAACTAACAGTGCCTTACCATACTCCTACCTTTTCTCTTGCGCTCCTGCACATGCTATGTCACTAATTTAAAAGAGTGTCCATGGAGTTTCTTGCCCATTCTTCTCCATAGAGATCTACGCTTTGGAATGGGCAACTACAGTACTTTCACAGTTATTATGTCTAGTGACTGGGACTGTAGCTTAATATTTATTGTTCTTTGACTATTCAAAAGTGCCTGTAACTGGCCTACTTGAAATAAATGATTTTGATTTTGATTTTTTGATTTTAACTTGTAAACAGTAGTAAGGAACCTCCCTTGATAACTTAGGCTTACCCTAACGATCTAGTTCCCGAGAACATGGAAACCGTTGGCGGAAAAACGGAACCAAGGCACAAGGAGTCCTCGTGTATGTTGACAAATTTTTGTTGAACACTTAAAAGAAACCAGCCTCAAGCTAAATACTCCAGAAAACCACAACAAATAAATAATACAAGTTTAATTTAAGTAAAGTCAGAGCTGTATTTTTTTTATTCTACTTATTGTTTGATTTTTCTTCTGCCTGTGCGGAAATAAACAATTTAACGATCAAAATTAATATATGACGAATTTACTTAATGAAAATAGAGCTGTGGCTAATTTACAAATACTTTTTCCGTGGCGAAGTTACGTTGTAACGAATCTACAATAACCCAGTTTCTGTATTCACGGTGGAAAATAAAATGAACTCTATGAAACATTTCCCGAGCTACAAGATACAATCGATGCTTAGTTTGTGGCTCACCGGTTACGTATGACACAACTGTTTAATTTCTTTTGATTAATAATAAATTAATTACTGTTTTGAAAGCCATAATGTAACAATCTCTATGTATGTGTTATGAAGAAAACTGAGTCAAGGGTTAATAAAGTATGTAAAATCTTCTTTACAATTCTGTCAGACTCACTCAAACACGCATGAGTTGAGTTGAGCTCATACATTCTCGTTACAGCACCGGCCGACGATTAACTTTAACAATTCATAATACGCCCGCTTCAGAGGGCACAGGCTAAAAAAAATCTGCATAATCGGGAATCCCTGGAGAATTCATTATGTTGTCTGCATAAATAAATATACATTTGTATAAAAAACCACACCTAACAATGGACAATTTATTATTTAGATTCCGCCTTTTGCACGCTGAGAATTTTTCATGTAAATTTTTCTGGTCTCCATTTTGTGGGCCCCTGTGATTACGGCTTTGAACGCGATAATAAATAATTGCTGGGAAATGCTTAAACGAGCTCGGGGACGGATTTTCTTTTTAATTTTTTGGACCTTTGTCGAATTATGTGTTCTTTAATTCTTTGTTGAACTGAGAGTTAAAGGGAAGAAGTAGGTTATTTGTCATCCCAGACGCTTTTTTATGACTTATTTAAATTATTATTTTCCTGTAAAATCCTAAAAATCTGATAAAAGTAAAACTTCGCTTTTAAGGTTCATCCATAAAACATGGATATTAAATAATAATTTTATACCATAACATGGTTATTATAACATTATTTTATTCGCGCGTAATTATTATTCGAAGTTCAAAAGCCGCCTGGTATAGTTCACCACATGTAACAGTTGAAAATACCGCCCGTACCGATACAACGTAAATAATATGATACAATGTTACCAACAACTTGTACAGTCGACCGAGTGTACAAGTCATAAATTTAATTAAATGCGTTACATCGGACGGTAAGGGGATCCCCGTCGCGTCTGCTATCACTGGCTATCTCACACTATTTGTTTTAATTATTTACTACTTTGATTGTACAAGATAAATGCTAGTAGTGCGCGTAATAAAAGACCAAGAAAGAGAGTAGACATATGTTTTGCTTTGTTTTAACATCCACCCGAATTCTCCAGTCATTCTGCGATCATGGCGCTGGCACACAGAAAATCTTCTAGAAGTAGTAGAATGATCATGTTATCCTCTCGTATATATTTGTACACTTAATTAGCTAGTTTTAGTATTTTTCTTTTATACCATATTATTGATTATACTTATAGTTGTTAATAGATTAATTTTATTTTATAATTTGAACGTCTTAATTAAATTGTGATATGTAAAGTGATGGCCTGAAACACAGGTTTAAATAAACCTAGTTCGGGCAGGTCGCTACCAAACATCTGAATTGAACTATCATTACTTGCAACTTTTGAATATGTTTTAATTATAAATTACTTATAAGTACTAACTATACCTTTATATGAATAATACTACTGCGCCTAAATGTACACTTTTTTGTAATACTTTTTAAATAAATTTATTTCTATTTCTAATATTAATAATCACCGAAGATATCCCAAAGTGTAAGTGTAAAACAATATTAATATGCTGAATGCTTAGCTGCGATTAACTAGACAGTTTGTTACTAAAGCATAACATAGCATCATGCCTCTAACTGACGGCACGGTTGGCGCCGAGGTTGAGCGATCGACTGCTGCGCTGCGTGTCGCGGGTTCGATCCCCGTACGGAACAAATATTTGAATGGCCTAAAGGGAGTTGTTCCGGATCTGGCTGTTTGTGTATATGAGTTTAAATGTTTGTAAACCCACCCACGATACAGGAGAAATTCCTAGTGTGGGGCAACGCTTACGCAAAATAATAAATAACTTCTGAACTCCATATTACATTGGTACTTGTCTTATATCTACGAATGATTGGTTGTACAGCCAGAGGGATATCTCTTATTGGAGATTCAATGAAGTTTTATGACTTTTCTTTGGGTCAGCCATTGCATTATGAAAGAAATGCTTTCGCTCTGGAATGTACTTTGTATGTTATGAAATAAGTACAGCTGGATGCAAACTGGGCCAGGGTTCTACATAAGTTTTCTTGATTTTTCATGCTCTATAAAAATGCTTCGGATATTTATTAGACTTGCCCCTCGTACAAGGCGTGCGCTCAACAGAAAATGTCATCGACAAATATTATTAAGTCACTTCAGGGGCTAGCTAAGAAGGACGATTGACTATTATAGGTTGAGAGTTGATGTCGTTAGAAACAGTGGTTATTAAAGAATAAAATTTTGATTCCAAGTTGAGAAATCTCTCTTTAGTTTGAGATAGATGATTTTCTTCCGAGGGATCTGAGTCTATATCAATTCTTTCTAGTAGAAAGTGTAAATGATTAATAAAGGTTTTTTTTGTTGTGTCTAAGATTGCCCTGTTCTCTGTTCTAACGATAGGATTTTTGTTTCAATATAATTTAAGTTAGTGGTAAGTTGGGCTGCGGGTTGTTCGAAAGAGATACCGTGGCCCTGGAACACAAAGGGGTAAGAAGGAACATGGATGGGTTTTAGTCAGTCAAGTCTGACACTCTCTTCCGCTCCGCCCAGAGCGGAAGAAGTCATTTGATGATTTCCCATGCTAAAAAAAAAAAAAAAAATTTAGGAAACATTTTCGAAATGTCTTTTAAAAATGAAGATAATTGGTAATTTCTGTTTCTATACATAATTAAAAATCGGTCTAATTTGACTGTAACATTATTTTTCGAAAATGATTTTTTTAGACCTATGTATACTGCTTATGCGTAGGAAGTTTCATTAAAATCTGTTTAGTCATTTCGGAAAATAACGACTTGAAAGTTTGTATGAAATGCCGTAAAGTATAAACGCTCTTAATTATAAATTTAACTGCTTCGAATGGCTTCTATATTGTTATAATTGCCAAGATTTCTGCATAATGTTTCCTCGGGTTACAGGGTTCCGGTATACAAATATTTACATGACCTACAGATAGTTTGTTGCTATGGGTGTTAGTACGTGGTTTAGTTGCTTTTAAAATAAAGGGTTAATCTAAGCGTGATTTCATGTATTATTTATTATATCCCTACATAGTTATAAACTAAAAAAAATAACGTGTAAAAGTGTAAAAACTAGATAAAGAATGGTTTTAGCATATTATGGAGTTCAGAAGCCCTAGCACAAAACGCGCGACTTTTCGTTCGCTATGTTTAATCGAACTTATAACAATTATTCCTTATTTTATAGGATGTCCGAAACAATCTTCGAATTAACGCTACTTACGTAGCATTTGCCTACCCCCACGAGAAAAGGAGTTTATTTACTTTTGTATAATAAAGTCGTCTCGGTCTTGTTCGAAATTGCTTTATGTTTAATAACACTTCGAAAGTACTTATCGTTATTTAAAAGGCAGTTTCAAGAAATTTGAACCGATCAAATGATGGAGTTATTATCTCCAAGTTACATTCTACTAGGTACACAGAATTATGATCCTTCGTAACTTTGTTCAATATTGACTCCTGAAGTTTTCACTTTTCAACCTGTTTAACATTTCAAACGATATTTGAAATGTTGAGTAGTTAGAAACTGTTTTCAAAAGGTCAAAGAAAGTTCTTTTTCAATTATCAATCGTTGGTTGGAAGTTGCCAGTACTATGCGTAAAGTGGTCAAGGATTCGATTCTCGGGTGGCTGAGGTGTAATTTTGTTACCTGTTAATGACTGACTGAAAAAGTTGTTGGCCTCGTAGCATACCATAATATAATAGGTTCTACAACAATATATTTTTTCTTATTGCTGGTCGATGTCTATGTAATTAAGAACAAACTTCTTTCTTAATAGTGTTATATTTTATGTACTGTCTCATTTTGCTATTAAAACTAATATTTGTCGTCGTCCAGACGTCATCGACGTGTCGTACCGCGTAAATTGGACCAACATGGAACACTCGGAGACAGATCTAAGTTTCCCTTCATAAACTGCAAATAAGTAAAATTACCAATAATAAAAACACTTAATTTCAGCCAAAGGACGTCCACTGCTGGACATACGCCTCTCCCAAGAAGAGGGGGGGTTTTGCCATAATCGCCACGCTTGGCAGGCGGGTTGGCGATCGCAGTGTGGTTGTTACAAAAACACAGATAACGCTGCTGCCCATTCTCTGGAAAGTCACTTAGTCGCCTCTTACGACACCCACGGGAAGATATGGGATGGTGCTATTCTTTACGTCCGACACCATACAATAAATACACACTTTTAACCAAATACAGAATCATACGAATAACTTTATCCTAACCACATTAACGACACGTCAAAAGTTCGTTCTATTGCTCGCTGACAAACACCTAGCAAGGATGTATGATGGACTGAGGAACGAAATATGCTGGGAGTCAAAATTACTGACCGTATAAGGAAAACTCACACACACACACACTTCGTACCAAAACACAAATTGCAGACGTGAGCAACACAGCCGCCAAATTAAAATGTCGTAACAGAATTGGGCGAAAATATCTACAGATTGGGTTTCGAACAACAATAATCGGCGACGGCAGGCCCAGTAGGAGATGGCGTGATGAGCTGGACTGCTACTTAAAGGATTGAGATGAAATAGCTCTAGAGAGAAAAGAATGGAAAAAAGGAAGGCAGGTCTTTGCCCTGCAGTGGGACACAGCAGGCTCATAATAAAAATACCCGCATCAAGTGTCACATGTCGTGGTAAAAATAGCCCGCTATTAAACTGGGAGCAGCAGAGGCAGCGCACCTGCAGGTATGGCGCGCAACTCGTTAACTCAAGGGTTCGTCCACGGATGACGGGTAGACCTGGGAATCGAATAGATAGGGAAACGTGGAAATCCTTATATCATTTCTTTGCTTACAAGTGAAGCCAAATCTGAGTAGATGCAAGGGAAAGCCCGTCAATTAAATGTTTGTTAGCACAATGTATCTTCTCAAAAGTGTGTTTCTGATTGTACAAAAATCAAACACTTTATAAAGTTCCGCTTTAAATGATATATCATTTATCTTGCTAGAATTAGGAACAATTATTTAAGAATGGATTTACGACATCTGGTTATTTAGTAAGCGTATGATACAGTCGTATTGAAGTTCTTGCTTTAATTATGAACTACTCCAAATTGTCTTCGTCAAGTTCATAAAAGCATAGATATGTCTATGCTTTTATGAACTTTAAATAACCTTTAATAAAAATTACAAGTAAAGTTGTACCTTGGCGGAACGGCAGCAGCGGGATGTAGATATGGAACTGCCCCCTGTACCTCAAACATGGAAACAAAGTGATCTCTGCGCTGTCACCGACAAGGCCGTGGGAAGTTTTGGGCAAACAAAACAAAGAAACAGAATTAAGAGCTGAGTTCTCTCTACACTTTCCTAAGTCTATGCCACGTCGTCCTCGTGTAGGGCCCTATTTGTCTCAGCGTAGATTAGTATAAGTGTTGCCGGTGTGCGGCCACCTGAGCCTTCCCTGAGAGTAAACAACCCTCCCTTAGCCGATCTGCCAACGTTCGGTCCATCGGGCCGCAGTTTCGTCATCAGCAGTTTTTAATGCAGGGATCGGAAAATAGTAGCGATTTGGAGGGTTACCATTTTGTAACTATTTTGTAGGTTATTAGAAAGCAGTTTTAATATTGGACTAAAACATAACGTACAAAATGTGGGTGTACTTTATGTACACATCTGTAATACCCTTCGGGGAAAACGGGCATAATGTTATGTTATGCTTTAGTATTGGGTAGGGCAACAAGGGTTGTAATATGTTCGCAGTTTTGTTTGGAGGATTCACCTTTAAAAGGCTTGCAAAACAAGATGAATAGGCTGACCTACTTAGCCTTCATGATAGTGCGGTTTTAATGCAGGCTGAATATGGGCAACGCCGCGTGTTAGATGCAGTTAAACGAAAGTAAAGAAATCCTCGAAAGAGCTAACTATGATTTTCTAAATATATCTTTTCAATATTTATAGCGGATCTTTTGAGCTCATGAAGACTATTAGGCTTTATGTGAATTTGTAAAACCATTATGGAATAGTGTACAACTTATGTTCTAAATTTAGACTGATGCAAACAGAAGATGGTAGAAGTGAAGAGATTGGGGGAAATTTACAAGTAAGAAGAAGCTTAGCAATGGACAAAATCCTACCGGTAATCACTACTACAGATACCGTAGTGCTCAGGTACACACCATCAGTCAAACGTTAAAACAATTACAACACCTACTCAAATTAAACTTGAATTCGAACAACGCTTCGAGAACATTCTCTTCACATACATCATTCGAGACGTTTCCATCGCTCCGGTTGCCATTAGGCAAAGTTGCGTTACTCGCTTTCAATGAAAACTTGGCTCTGTTCAGATTTATTGCGATAACTTGCGTTCGCGCCTTACTTCTGAACTGCTTAAGTAGGGAAGTGGAGATGGTACTTTTTTATTGGGTTTTCTTTTATTTTATTTTATTCATGCAGAGTGATTGGGTGATCTGAATGCCTTCTGTTTTTTTTTTTTGAAGGATCCTACGTATCCAGTCGCTCCATGTAAGAAGCTTAATTCAGCTGCATCCAGTTAGACTGGAAGCCGATTCCAATATATTTGGGAAAAGGCTGATGATGATCCTTCGAGACGTATCTAACAGATTTTTCCGGCATTTTCTGGGGATCAGCTAACGAAAAAACCGTGACGCCACAGAACCTGCTTCAATCTTATGATGTTAGAGATGTCTACTTTTATGAAGAAAAGGACGGTGTGTTGGCATTTAATTATAAAAGCATATTAAAATCACGCTTTTTTCCATGGATTAATATGGACGGAAACTACAGAAAGCTGCCACCGATCCTCACACTAAAGGGTGTGTGAGGATCTGCTTCGTGGCCAACCGATAAGGTCAGTGTATTTCCTGTGGAATACGATGACTATGACTACGATTAAAAAATATACAGACCCTGCTTCTTATCAAAGGGGAAAACTCAAAGCCACCAATCAACAATGGTAGTGGCTAAGTCTAGTGAAAGTCGAAGTAAGTAGTAGTGTGTAATTATGTCAAAGAAAAGGGACTAAATTGTTCGTCGTTTGACAAGCAGAACACACGCAACAACTGGACAAGTTCTTCACAGATAGTTCATGTCTGTGCACACACATCTACCACATCCACACATGACACCCTCACGCCCTCAAGGACGCGGGTGTCTATGTAAGTTGCTAATTACTTGATCAACATTCCGACTCAACAAAGACAGGCGGTCCCTTTGTCACCGCGCCCGTTGTTCTGGCTAGCAGTAGGTAATTGTGACGTCATTACTAACTGGTACATTGTGGGCTTGTTATTAGATTGTGGTAATGAATAATTGTGGACCCACAATAACCAATTTTGGCTGTTTTTAGGGTTCCGTAGCCGAATGGCAAAAAACGGAACCCTTATAGATTCGTCATGTCTGTCTGTCTGTCTGTCTGTCCGTCCGTATGTCACAGCCACTTTGTTCCGAAACTATAAGAGCTATACTTTTGAAACTTGGTAATTAGATGTATTCTGTGAACCGCATTAAGATTTTCACACAAAAATAGAAAAAAAACTTTTATTTTTGGGTTTCCCCATACATAGAACTAAAAACCAAAATGTTTTTTTTCATCTGACCCATTCGTGTGGGGTATCTATGGATAGGTCTTCAAAAATGATATTGAGGTTTCTAATATCATTTTTTTCTAAACTGAATAGTTTGCGCTAGAGCCACTTCCAAAGTGGTAAAATGTGTGTCCCCCCCCCCCCTCTAATTTCTAAAGTAAGAGGAGGAAAATTCTGAAAATATTTAAGTTTGTAGAACCTAAAAAAAACTATCAACGAAAATTGGTTTCAATAAGATGTGATGTTTAGTTTTTGAGATATGGGACTTTTTCATCAAACTGCAGCAGTAACTTTGTTTTTCGTTAACATACTATGAAAAACCAATTTAGTTTTGCGGTTTAGTGGAAGTTTACAACTAATACTACTAACTAATGAATGACAGTTCAAAATATTGTTTGGGGCTATGGAACCCTGTGTGCGAGTAAGACTCGCACTTGGCCGGTTTTTTTTAATTTGTCAGGACGATTGTCACCGATAATAGGTATAAGATAAACTGACTAAATTCACCCGGCGACGTCAACTATCGTGTTGTTTATTTGTTGGGTGTCGAATCTTTCTCTGTTCACAATATTAATACCTAATAAAAAAACTATTTTATAGTCATACTGGTATCCTCTGTAATGGTTCCGAACCATTTCTAGATTTTCAATTGCTAGGGCGAGAAATGGAGCGGGAATGATATAGCACGCGGCAGCATCGACGATGCGGTCAGCAGCACGTTCTGTTGCTATATGTGGCGCAACCCTTAGGAAAACATACTGGTACTGAAATGAAATCGAATGTGCCACAAAACAGACAGCAAAGTAAGAAGATTTCAGGGGCAATTCCGTAATATTCCGTATTTATTATAACAATCGCATTCGAATGTCCATCTTACTTAAAATGTGACCGCAAAAATCTCTAAAATAAACTAACTGTGACTTGAATTGTGACATGTTTAAGTACGAATGAGAATTAGACTTCAGAATTTTCACTATATCCCGTTTCCAATACGATATAACAGATTATTGGAAAAGTAAGAATGCTTCCTACCAATTTTCTGACCCTTCGGCCACAACTATTCAAGTACCAATTCAAACGGCTTTACCCCACATTCTTCAATCTCTCACACAATAGCCACAGTTAAGAAATACCGACTACTTCACTCGATGCTTATCAGCGCATCTGAACATAACAGGGGTTCGGCTATAACCCTATAATGCTACCTGGGGGCGACACTGAGCTATAAATCCCGAACACTCATAGCTGTCGTCGATGGCCAATATAACATAACATAGCGGCACGCTTGTGCTTCCCGAGGGTTAGGTTAAGGTACGTAGTATAGGTGCGTAGTAGGTATATCTAGTAAGTTCCATATTCATTACCGTGGGGGCAAGCAAGTAGTAGCTATCAGTAAGTAATATCATTAATTATGTATCGGTTCAATCGATTTGAGATAAGATATCGATACCATCGATCAACGATCGATCGATCGGTGTGGTAACACTCTTATGAAGATATGTGCAGTTTAAAGCAAAATTACATAATCGCAAAGTTTCAACACGTCACACTTGTACCTACCGACAGCAACCAAATCCGTCGATTTTTGAATCGAAAATACAATTACGCTACAGCATTTTAGTTAAATAGTTTGCAACAAGCGCTTTTATGAATAAATTACGAAAATTTTGTATGTAAAACGAGTATTATTAATTTTAAAATCGACTTATTTAGGTACGTAACGGTTACACCGCACGCTCGTGTTAGGGCCTCAGTATGCTCTTACATTTTTGGATTGATTATGATTTTGTTAGCATAGTCCCGTCTATCGTAAAGACCCTATATTTAAATGTCTTTGCATCCAGCTTACCATCCACGCTAAAACATGAGCCTGCACAAAAACAATAATTTATTTATATGTATAATGTCTCAATAAAACATTTACAAGCGAACCTTGACCTCGCTCACATATTTAACATCCGAACCTCACATCCCATAACCCCTCAACGAGATCCGAAATCAAAGAAATACCAGCAGACCCCAACAAAGGCTTAGCAATAATTCTATAGCCACTACCTGTAGGCGACACTGCGACTATAAATCGCGAACACTCGCGACTGTCGGCTGCGTCCAATATACGAGAGTTATAGGCCAGGAAATTAATTCTGTCGACGCAAGTAGGGTTACGCGTTGTGTGGTGGCAATGTGCGGTGGATACTTCCGATAGTTTGCTGGGATTGTTACCCGGTAAATTGGTTAAACTGGTTTTTAGCCATCAGTAACAATCTCAGTTGATGGACGGTTTTACCAATGACCGTTAAGCCAATTACGAGTGCGAGTGGGAAGAATGATCAAGGATGACAAGCGGTGGTAAAATTAAAAATTTAGCTGTCATTCCGTGCCCTTAACTGATTTTAAAATGGAAGTTAGATTAAACTAATTCTGGCGATACAGGTAGGGTTGCATGTTTGTATGGTGGCAGTATGTGGTGGATAGTTTGAATAATTTAAAGAAATGGGTAAATCAGTTAAAATAATTTTATTCAACACCTACCAATAGCCAGGTAATTAACGTGTTAGCCATCATGTTAACGGAAGAATATTTAAAAATAAAAACTAAAAAAAATATTTTGTGAACGAATTCTCGACACAAGAAGTGTTTGTATGGTGGCTATGTTTGAGGGATAGCTCGGATGGTTTGTATAATAGTTGGAAGGCCTGTTTCTATAAAAATGGTGGTTTCTAAGTTCCGTGTTTTCTTATGGCTTAAACTAGATTCGATGATAATGTGATAGAGAAGTGTGATGTGAGGTAGATACTAGTAGGAGTGAATACTCTTTGTTATTTGTATACTACAAAATGGAAATTGTGCAATGCTGGTTATGTGATGTCCTTTTTAGGAGGTAATGTACAATTTCATACATTATTATTTAGTTAGACCCAAGGTATGAAAAATTATAAACTAAGCCCCACAAAACCATAGTAATGGTTTGACTCTGTGGGTCTGTGAGTTTCTATACACTCATTCTAAGATATCGTACCTGCTTAAGACTATTCGGATTTAGTTCCTATTTCTTTCAGTTAATGTTGCCAACCCCAACATTAAATGCTATACTGAGGTTGAACAGTATTGTGTATCTGTACACACAAGATAATGTTTAATAACATTGTTAAAATGGACTACAGACATACAATCATATATGACGGAGAAAATGTCTCCGTTCCGTTTTTAAAAAGCGTGACGTCAGCATAGCTGACGTCACTGACTATGTTCAGGGTGATCACTCATCTTCGATCTTCCAAGTAAAACACCACAAGTACACTGTATGACTCGTTTATTCAACCGACAGCGTAACGACTTATTTACATAGATCCGTACAGTTCGGCGGCTCAAGCAAGACTGAACCAATCGCAACTGAGGAAATCGCTGCGCCCCCGCAAGGGGGCGTGCGGTTGGCGGGGTATGGACTTGGTCCTTTTCCCGCGGGAGCGGGGTGGTGTGCCCGTAAATACGGGCACCCTCAATTTGGGTGCCTTATAGGCGCGGATGGTGGCGAGCGCGCAACGCGCAGCTCGTCAATGTGTAGTTGTCTATTTGTCCGGTAGGAGGCGCCAGCGGCGCTAGCGCTTGGCGCTTAAGTACGGCGAAACGTTACCGTAACGAGCGCCGCTTTCTTCACGCCACCTCGGCGGTCTGTCACCGCCAGGTGAGACCACCGGCTACCCGGTGGAGGCCCAGCGGATGACGACACGTGCCGGAGGTGGCTTGGGCGCACCCTACCGGTAAGGATGATTGGCCCCCGTCCACAGACACCCTCGAATCGAGCCAAGAGCGCTCCAGACTAAGGGGCCGTGTTGTGAGTGTTTGAGCGGCAATGTACCTGAGTAACACCGCTCATGTGTGCGATAGAATAGCGAGCCCGCGCTGCTCATTCTACGCGTGAGTTTAATCGATTGTGGAGTCGAGTGGGTATGAGGTGGGGGGGGGCGCGCCGTGCCTATATTAACTTAGCACACGACGCGATCCGAGTGTATGTTGTGAGTGTGGAGTCTTATTGTTTGGGTAGGCCGCGTGTGGATGGAAGCGACTTACCCGGGTGCGTCAGTCCGGGGGGGGGGGGGGGTGGCAGCGTCGACGTCCGCGGGCACTAGGTCGCGCGGCAGGCGCCGGGAGCGCCGCGCGCGCCCCGCGTCAGGCGGGCGCGTGTGCCATGGCGCTATTTGCGTGAGGTGAGGCCAGGCAGAGGCGTCCGCGCGCGCGAACATGTTGGACGCGAGGCGGCTGCAAAACTCGTCCAGGCTCTCTATCTGAAGGTCCCGCTGGATGGTGGAGTTCCTCACACAGCGAGGGGCGGCGGCGATCGTCCGCAGCGCAAGACTCTGTTGCGCGCGGAGCTTCTTCTTGTTGGTCTCGCTGGTGAGGGCGAGCCAAGCTGGGGCGGCGTACGTTATGAGCGGGCGAATGTACGTTTTGTACACGCCCAGCTTGGTACGCAGCGGGAGGCGAGATGAGAGCACTGGACGCAACAGGAAGCGGGCGTTCCTGCACTTAGCGACTGTGCCGCGAACGTGAGCTGTCATCGTGAGGCGACGGTCGATGGTGACCCCTAGGTATTTGACCTGGGGCGACCACGCGACGTCGGCTCTGTCCAGTTGAAGGGGTGGCGGGAGATGGGCGCCGCCAGCGACTAGCGCCTGCGTCTTGCCCACGTTCACCGACAACCTCCATTTCGATAGCCAGTCTGGGAGTAGGTCGAGCACGCGCTGCATCTTGACGGCCGCGTGTCTCGCGTTCAGCGAGGTCGCGATGTACGCGGCGTCGTCGGCATACAGCGCGAGCGTGGTGTCGGGAGTAGTGGGGATGTCGTCGGTGTAACATGTATAGCAAAGTGGAGAGACGCAGCTGCCCTGCGGCACCCCTGCCGCGACCGGGCGGGCGCCCGATAGCGCGCCGTCGACCGCCACCCGAAAAGTCCTGTTAGAGAGAAAGGATGAAACCACCTGTATCAAGCGACGAGGCGCGCCTGTCTGTATCATCTTGTACAGCAGGCCGGCATGCCAGACGCGATCGAATGCCTTCTCCATGTCGAGGAATACTGCAACTGCGTGCTCTTTCTTGTTGAGCGTCGCGGACAGCAGGTGCAGTACCCTCGACAACTGGAGCGTCGTCGAGTGCTCAGCCCGAAACCCGAATTGTTCGGCCCGAGGGGTGATGTGCAGAGAGAGGTGTCGCAGCAGGAGTTTTTCAAACACCTTGGAGATCGTGGAGAGCAGCGTGATGGGCCGATAGCTCTCCGGTTTGAGGACGTTTTTGTGCGCCTTGGGCAGCATGATGACGCGCCCCTCCTTCCACGCAGCCGGGAAGACGCCCGTGCGGAGGATGCCCGTGAACAGGCGCGCCAGCGCCGCTACTGTGCGGTAGGGCAGGTGGCGCAGCGCTGTGTTGGTCACGCCGTCCGCGCCGGGGGCCTTTTTCAGCTTTGTGCTCAGAATGGCGCGTCTTACTGCGCAAGGCGAGAAGAATATTGGATGGTCGTCGGTAGCTATCGGCGTGGCGAGGTACTCCCCAAGGTGCCTCTCGACTGCTGCGCTGTGCTCGACGTTGGTGGTCGGGTTAGGGGTGAACTGACGCTCCAGGTGCTCGGCAAAGATCTCTGCACGGTCTGCTGCGGAGTATCTTGGCGCCCCGTCGCTGTGTAGTAGCGGGCGTACCGGGGCCGGGGTATTCGCGAGCTGTCTGCAGAGTTTATGTAACGACGCCCAGTCTCCTTCTGCGGCGTCTATACGTTCCTCCCAGCCCACGGCGTTGTGCTCCTGTAGCTTGGCCCTGACCTTCTCCGCGAGACGGTTAAGGTCGCGCTTGACGCGCGGGCATCCAGTGTCCTGCCACCGCTTGCGTAGGCACTTCCTTTGTGCGACCAATCGCTTTATGCTGGCAGGTAGAGGCTTGTAGGTTAGCCTCTGTGGTTGCGTGTCTGTGGTGGTCGCCTCTTCCTGGGCTCGCTGGATGCAAGCGGTGACTTCCTCCGCTAGTCCGTTGACGTCCGCGGCGGTAGTAACGGGCCAAGCAGGAGTGGTGGATTCCATCCTTTCTGTGAAAATAGTCCAGTCCGTGACTCGACGTGGCGCTAAAGGAGAGAGTCGCGTCGGCATCTCTGAGAGGACGACGAGAACCGGCTGGTGGTCACTCTGCATCTCGTCGTCTATAACATGTATGGCGGTCTGGCAACTCAGGCCCCTGTGGATCACGATGTCCAGCACGTCCGGTGCGTGCGCCTGGTTGTCTGGGTAGTGGGTTGGTGTCTCTGGGCCGGACACCGTGTATCCGCGGGCCTCCGCGTCCGCGAAGAGTCGTCTACCCCCTGGGTTGGAAGTTTGGCTGTTCCACGCCTGGTGTTTCTGGTTAAAGTCACCGGCGAGGAGTGTTGGGTGAGGCGATCCGTAGAGTACCGCCCGCAGCTCCGCTAGGTCGAGCTGAGAGTTGGCGGGCGGGCAGTAGCAGGCGTAGAAGTTCATGTCCTCGCCGGCGACGTGCAGCTGGACACCCAAGGAATAAAAAGAGTTGTGTGACGTCACTGGAAGAGGCTGGTGGACGACTCTCCGGCCCACCAGTACCGCCAGACCGCGGTAGGTTTGGCCGAGTGGCGACTTCTCATCCTTTCTATAGATGTAATATCCCGGGCACCTGAGCCTGTCTGCAGGCCCCAGGAGTGTCTCATTGATGAGCGCCACGTCGATCTTCTGTTCCTGAAGGAGGAGGCGGAGTGGGGCAACCTTTTTCCTAAGGCCGCGGGCATTCCAGTAGAGAATCCTCAACGGGCTAGGCATGGTAGAGCGATAACAAGTCCGTTAGCCCGTCAAGGATCACAAGCTCCGCGTCCTGTCCCTGTCTGATGGCCCTTATCAGGTCGAGCAGCAGGTTGATGGCGCAGGCGGTGAAGTCCTTGTTCTGGCGCTCTGAGTGGTTAGCGCCAGTGCGTGGTGCGCGACGCCGCTGCTGGTCGTGGGCGTCGGCAAGCGGCTGTTTCAGTGTGGCCGCCGCCGCTGTTGAGGCGGCGACTGGGGCCGCGTCTGTGGGTGGAGCGGGCCTTCCCGCTCGCTTCCCCTTTCCTTTACCGGCGCCAGCAGCGGCGACGGTGGGCTTTTCGATGGTGGTGGTGGTTGGCGCCGTAGTAGTCGCCTGCGCCTGGACAGGAACAGGGTTCTGCCTAGGTTGCTGCGCGGGAGGGTCGGGTTGTTTACTTCCCTTACTCTTCTTTTTCCCGCGCGGTCTCTTCCTCCGCCTCGAGGCGGGAGCGTCTTGTTTTTACTTGGGGGGCCCGTTGGCTGTCGCCATCAGTGACGTGCTTGGGGCCTCGTGGTCGTCTGTGGTGATGGTGGCTGTTGTGGCAGCTGCCGTCTTGGGTCGGCGTTGCTGCGTGATGGCGACAGTGCCCGCTCTTTTATTCCGTATCTCCCTACGGAATACGGGGCATGCGCTGCTACACGCCGGGTGGTCGCCCGCGCAGTTGGCGCAGGTGGCCTTCTCCTCTCTAGAGCGTGGGCACTCCTTGGCAGCGTGCTCTCCCCCGCAGCGCACGCATGCGAGCGGGCGGTGGCACTGGTGCGAGCTATGCCTGAATTGCTGGCACCGGTGGCACTGGGCGGGCCCTCGTTTGCTCCTCCATGCCTCAATACGTACACCACGCATGCACAGGAACACGGTGGTGTCGTAGATTTCCCTGAAATTGGGCTGCCTCCTGAGGACCGCATGAAATATGCAGCCGGGTCGTCCCCCGCGCGCGTTGATGTTGCGCACATACTCCGGCTCATATCCCATCGTCCTCAGCTCCTCCATGATGTCCTCCGGGTCCGTGTCCGCCGGCAGCCCTCTGATGGCGACCTTCAAGCTCCGCTCCGCCGGCAGCGAGTAGGAAAACCAACTAAGGCCTTCCGACCTCTCTAGGTCAGTGAGGTACCGCTGAACCACCCGATACTCGTCCTCGGTTTCGGGTACGAATTTAATTCCCCCCTGATATGGACGAGCGTTGGGTGGATGGCCCAGCTTGTCCCTCACGGCCCTGAAGTGGGAGGCCCAGTTGGGAAGCCTCTCTACTACCAACGGAGGGTAGCGCGGCCTCTTAGGTTGCTCCGTCTTAGCTGCGTCGTCGCTCTTGCCTTGTTCAGGGGCTGCGGCGTCGGGTGTCTTCGTTCGAGTAGAGTCGTGTCCGGTGGGTGGGCGGCGAGCCGCCTCGGCGAAAGTTGGAGAGCCGCCTCCGGCTCCACCGCGGCGCGGGTCGCGCTGCGGGAGCGGGGGGGCGGTGCATGGTCGCTTTGCCTCTTCGACGGCTTCGTCGTCCGAGCTTCTTGGTCGACGTTGGGCACGGGTCTCGAGTTGAAACTCGTACCCAAACGCCAGTGGGTCGTTAAAGGCGGCAGTAGGGGTGGCACTAACCTCTGTGTAGTCTTCTTCCGTGTCCCCCAGGATGCTCCCTTCCCTGGAGGAGCACGGCGACATCACTGCTGGCGAGTCTCGTGCTGAGCTGCGAGGTGGAGGTGGCGACATCAGTCCGCCCTGCGGCGTAGATGCTGCGGCGACTGAGCCCGCCAGCGGGCGGCGGGGTGCAGGCGACGCGGTGCGCGCGGCTCGGGCCGTAGAGGCGGCCGGGCGAGCCTGCGCGGCGGCGCGCGCGGCGGCGGGTGCAGGTGCGGGGTGCGCGGGGCGCACGGACGCGGCGCGGGTCGCTTGAGGTTGGCTTGAGCGACCGTCGTGCGTGACGGGGCGCACACCGGGAGCGCTGGCACGACTTGCGGGCGGGCGGTTGCAAGAACCGGCGGGCCCCGGTGCCTGGGTTGGCACGGGGCGGAAGGCCGAGGGGCGGATGGGGACCGCTGGTTGACGGCTCGCTGTCAGTGAGCCAAGGGTGAGCGGGCTCGGTGTCGGCGAGGAAGGCGACATCGGAGCCGGCGGTGATGGTGGTGGGGGCGGCCTCTGCCTCCCTTCTTCAACAGCCGTGGATGTTGGGGTGCCGGACGTTAGGTCCCCGAGGTAGGGGAGCGACTGCGTCCTGTTGCCCATAGGGCTTTTCTTGGTTTTCGTCGGCATCTTCCTTAGTGGTGGCGATACCGCAACCGCTACGGTGACTGAGGCACCGGGCGGCGAAAGGAAGAGGTCGCTGTGGCCACACGGGCACCTAAGGTACTCGGGTACCCATGGGGACACAACGACAAAATTTTCCTTTGTTTGATAACGACGGTTCGGGCGGTTGACGCGAATTTGAAATTTGAACCGTCTACCCCCACTTGCGTTAACAATTTGGGGCAGGCGGCCAATCAGCGGCGAGCGCCAGCGGTGGCGCACGGGCTCCGTTCAACGGCCAGCGGAGGCCAAGCGGCGCGACGGAGAGCGGTAAGAGTTTCGAAAATCGCGACTAGGATCGAGCCACTAGCTAATCCTAGCTGAACCAATCGCCTACAGTGCGGCCGTATTTATAGGGCTCGACGTACGTGCACGTTTAATTTTAGGTTAAGTATTGAAATTACAATGATGACATTCATTTTACATCGTAATAAATTCAAAGTAATCAACTTATGGTTTTTAAACTAATTTTTAGGACAATTAAATGATTAAACTTAGTTATTCTAGGTTTTTCTAGACGAATTGTTGTAGTTGCGCCGATACGGCCATACTGACAGGCGGTGCGCGCTCTGCACCAGCCTCGTTGGTTCTCGTCGATTTTTGTGAATTCTCGTAGACCTGAAAGAATAGAAACAAAACTTCCTCTGAGTAGTACATCTGTAAACAACTTGCGTTGTTTTGTCTTTTGAGAATATCGATTCTGATAAGGTTAGTAGGTTCTCGGAGATTTTATTAAAGGGTTCTCGGAGGTTCTCGTAGAGTTCTCGGAGGTTCTCGTAGAGTTCTCGGAGGTTCTCGTAGAGTTCTCGGAGGTTCTCGTAGAGTTCTCGGAGGTTCTCGTAGAGTTCTCGGAGGTTCTCGTAGAGTTCTCGGAGGTTCTCGTAGAGTTCTCGGAGGTTCTCGTAGAGTTATCTGAGGGATATTTAGAATATTTGAATTAAGTTACTTACGGTTTTATTCTGATGAATTACGGTTTTCCGATTCCGATACGGCCACACTGACAGGCGGTGCGCGCTCTGCACCAGCCTCGTTGGTTCTCGTCGATTTTTGTGGATTCTCGTAGACCTGAAAGAATAGAAACAAAACTTCCTCTGAGTAGTACATCTGTAAACAACTTGCGTTGTTTTGTCTTTTGAGAATATCGATTCTGATAAGGTCAGTAGGTTGTCGGAGATTTTATTAAAGGGTTCTCGGAGGTTCTCGTAGAGTTCTCGGAGGTTCTCGTAGAGTTCTCGTAGAGTTCTCGGAGGTTCTCGTAGAGTTCTCGGAGGTTCTCGTAGAGTTCTCGGAGGTTCTCGTAGAGTTATCTGAGGGATATTTAGAATATTTGAATTAAGAGACTTACGGTTTTATTCTGATGAATTATTTTCACCCTGTACATAACAATGTCTCGGGAGTATCTGTTCTCAGGTTCAAATGTGGTGATGATGTTCTTTCGTAACTCTTCCCAGGTACTACTGGTCACCATCCAATCATCGATCCACATTTTCGCACGTCCCTTCAGCAGACTGCAGACTTTCATACGAACGTCGAAATCACTCAACTTATATGCCTCAATGGCCACTATCAATATGTTGACACCACTCACGTACTCCGACATGGGTATCCGGGTCGAAAGATGGCAGGTAAATGCCTTTGATCCTTATTATTGATTCGGTAGGCGGAGCACACAAACGCTCTGACATTCTCTGCATCATTTCCATCATCTGCATAAGGAATTGTGGTGGTATTCCGTCCATCCGCATTCCTTGATCAGGGTATGTATGCGGTCTTGATTGATTCATGGCTTCCATTGATGTATTGGAGACCAGTCCAGGCTCCTGACGCCGAATGTTGGCTGGTTCCAGTTGCTCAGGTGGTAAACGAGCTGATGAGGAAGTGGCTTGAGTAGAAATCTCTTGCGATCCCACTTCTGATGACGGAGAAAATGTCTCCGTTCCGTTTTTAAAAAGCGTGACGTCAGCATAGCTGACGTCACTGACTATGTTCAGGGTGATCACTCATCTTCGATCTTCCAAGTAAAACACCACAAGTACACTGTATGACTCGTTTATTCAACCGACAGCGTAACGACTTATTTACATAGATCCGTACAGTTCGGCGGCTCAAGCAAGACTGAACCAATCGCCTTTTTTTTATGAATGGCGTCTCGCAGTTCAACCTAAGAGGTTGTCGTCTGCTTAACCGGACTATCCTGTGGGTGCCTTAAGAGTAAGGCCTCCAGCCAGGGCATAAAAACTTACAAACTAAGCGACTATACGCTGAGGGCACCCCCTGTGGGGTACGAGCCTCGGCTCAGGGCGTCGCTGGGGGAGGACTGTATGGGGACAGGCTGGATCTGAATGATATCATTATTTAGGGGCTGATTTAAAACTACTGGCACAGCATCGCGGGCTAGCTCGAGCGAGGGTCGGGGAGGGCATGGACCGGGACGTCGCGACGGACCTCGACGGCGAGGTCGGAAAGACGGCGGTTTGTGTCTGTACTTATTAAGAGTGCTAGTCTCATTACTACTCTCCTGGAGGAGGGTGATAGCATCATCGGGAGTGACGAGGGTATGCCGAGGACGGCGTACTGTACTAATGCGCGAGGGTTCGTAACGGGCGGCCGCTGCGATCAGGGGATTACGGTGTTTACTGGCGTTATCGAAGAAACGCTTCGAAAGACGTTTCATAAACTGAAGGACGGTGGGCATTCTAAGGTCTACGTGTAGACGGTCGTTACGGACATAAAAAGGGGCTCCCGTGACTCTACGTAAGAACCGGTTCTGCAAGGTTTGCATCCTATGGATGTATTTAGGCTTGGTGTGAGCATACACGACGCAAGCGTACGTCATAATGGGGCGGATCACCGCGGTATAAAGGCGCAACTTGCACTTGAGTGACAATTTGCTTTTTGCCGAGATCATGAAATGAAGCCTACCCATAGCAAAGGCAGCTCGGTCGCGAGCTGCTTTGATGTGCGCCGCGAAAGACAGGTGGTTGTCAAGTAAGACTCCTAAGTACTTGGCTTGCTTCTCCCAAGGGATAGGCTTACCGTACATAGTGATCGGGCTGAGCTCGGGTGGCTTATTCTTACGCGGTTTAGAGAAAAGAACTGCCTGGCTCTTGTCGGGGTTCACCTCGATTCTCCATTTCCGGAACCAAGCGCCTAAGACGTTGGCTGAGGTTTGGAGGGTGCTGTAAATAGCGTCGTGACTACGGCCAGTGTAATAGATGGCCGTGTCGTCCGCAAACAGGGCTAACTGTGCCTTCTTGCTCTTGGGGATGTCACTGGTGAACAGAGTAAAGATAAGGGGAGAGAGCGGGGAGCCCTGAGGGACTCCGGCTCTAATGGGGTGGGGGGAAGACAGTGCCTTCCCGATGCGATAGCGGAAGGTGCGATCCGACAAAAAGTCTCGTAAGATGAGCACGAGACGGTCTGGCACTCCCAGTTTGTACAGCTTATATAATAAGCCGTTGTGCCAGACTTTGTCGAATGCCTTTGCTATGTCGAAAAACAACACACTCGTCATCGCTCCACGCTGGAAGCCAGCGCTCAAGTGTTCTACGATGCGGTGGGCCTGTTGAATGCAAGAGTGTCCGGTCCTGAAGCCGAACTGTTCGTTGGGGATGAGACTCTTAGCCTCGGCGAAGTCTTTGAGTCGCTTATACATAAGTCTCTCGTAGATTTTACCGAGTGCATTCAGGAGACTGATAGGTCTGTAGCTCGAAGGCTCAGACTTGGGTTTGCCTGGCTTGGCGAAACCGATGACAGTGGCCTCTTTCCATATTTGGGGAAACGCGTTGTTGCTCAGGGCGCCATTGAAGATGGCCGCCATTAACACGACGAGCTGAGCGGGGAGGAGTTTGAACACCCTATTGGTGATTCCGTCGGAGCCGGGTGCTTTCCGCGGTTGAAGTTTGCTAATGATGTCTTGCACTTCGTCAGCTGTGACCGGAGGCAGAGGATCATCAGGGTCTTCTTCGGGGGGCAGGGCGGCTCTACGTTCGACGAATGCGTTCACCTCATCGAGATGTCGCTTGTCTACTGGTTGCGAGCTGGGGGAGCACTGGGACTCCAGGCTGTCGGCTAGGCATTCGGCCTTCTCAGAGTCGTCGAATGCGACGCTCTTATCGGGTCGGGTGAGGGGAGGCATCGAAGCCTCTTCGGTGGAGCGCATCTTGCGTTGCAGCTGCCAGAAGGCTAGGTGGGTAGGCTCGAGTTCGCTTAGCGTTTTTTCCCATTGATTATTACGAAGCTCACTGGTGCGATCCTTTACAGCACGCTGTAAATTACGCATGTGGGCTTTGTTTGCCTCGCAGGGAAAGCTGCTGTAGGCACGGATGGCCGCGTTCTTTTCGTTTATCAGTTCACGTACGTCAGCGGGTAGTATCCAGCGTTGATCGCTCATTGCTGGGACTTCCCGTGAGCAGTCCTTCAGTACGGATTGCACGTGTTCTGTAAACGAGTTGATGGCGGCCGTCGTGTCTGCGACTGAGACTATGTGGTCGGGGATGGCCTCTAGGTGAGGCGACGTGGTGGATTTCAGCTTTTCGCTGACTTTCCTCCAGTCGGTTATCACTTGGGTCGGCGGGGGCTGGCTGGGGTCAGAAGGACCCGAGCGAGGAACTAAGTGCATGAGCACTGGTCGATGATCTGAGTTAAGCTCATGTAAAGTCTCGATGGAATGCAACTTAAGGTTGACATTCTTGAGTAGCGCTATGTCGAGAACGTCCGAACGTTGGTCGGGGTCGTGGGGATAGTGGGTGTGCTCCATAGGAGCGATGGGATCGAAGTTGAGGGACTCGCCCAGGTTATACAAGTGACGTCCTCTGGCAGAGGTCGTCGTGCTGTTCCAGGCGGGGTGTTTGGCGTTGAGGTCGCCCGCTATGATAACGGAGTCGCTCAAGCCGAAGAGGACGGCAAGGTCTTTGGTGAACAAAGTGTGCTCCTCGGACGTGCCGCCGGGAGGGATGTACGCAGAGGCGATAGTGATCGGTTGATGGCCGGTCATGCCTAGTCGACACACTGAGGTCTCGAGTAGAGACTCCATGGGAGGGGGATCTAAGGGGATGCAATGCAGTTCTTTCCTATAATAGATTAGAGTCCCGCCCTTGTGGCAACGTGACCGATCGTTGCGAACTATGCGATAGTTGGCAATTCTCGGATCGCGGTGACTGGGCTTGAGGAAGGTCTCCTGTACGAGGAGGATATCAATTTGATGGTCGCGGAGGAAGGTGGCGATCTCATCACGCTGGCCTCTAATGCCATTGGCATTAAAGTACCCTAATTTTAGGGATCGGGGTTTGGTGCACGTTAATCTCGTATTATCCATTGGAGTTAGTCGAGTGAACCAATCGCCTACAGTGCGGCCGTATTTATAGGGCTCGACGTACGTGCACGTTTAATTTTAGGTTAAGTATTGAAATTACAATGATGACATTCATTTTACATCGTAATAAATTCAAAGTAATCAACTTATGGTTTTTAAACTAATTTTTAGGACAATTAAATGATTAAACTTAGTTATTCTAGGTTTTTCTAGACGAATTGTTGTAGTTGCGCCGATATATATGTTTGATATTAAATTGATGGTGTCCCTAGTGGCAACGACAAACGAAATTGATTTTTCCACATAAGCCGCTTAGATATCGGAGCCGCTCAAATAATAACTATGTTTTCATGGTCTCGTGTAACATTAAGTCCGTTTAGTTGGTCCTTTTATAGAAACTTATAAGTGGTATTATATGGGAGCATTCCTTGACGTTATCGTAGATTTTTTATGGTACTGTTTTAATCTTTGTTGGTTTGATTTGTGGAACTGTTGCTTGAGAAGGGCTTTATTAGTTTTATTGAAGAATTAGTAATCATATTTCTAGATTTGGCCGAAAATGCAGAGGTTTTTACGAGCATGCGATATACAGGATAGCGATTTAGTTACCTGCACCCTTATAAGAGCTGAGTCTACCAGTCATAAATAAAACAGCTTTCTCAAATAATGTATTTCCGATTCATGAAAAAAGCTTTTCGTACATGCATCGTTTACCATGTCCATCTACTATCATTGTCTATCTACAGTTAAATACGGTTACGGTTACGGTTTTTTTCACGAATCGGTTATGAGTTTCTTTGGAAAAGTTGTTTAATATGACGGATAAGACTGACTTCATTGAAAGAGCGAGTGTCTATTGACCTCTACAATTCAGCTACATCAGAGTCTGTGGTTTTCCATAGGTATGTTTGAATTAATCAATACTTATAGAACTTACACTATCACTTACGTAATATATATTGTGAGTTCCCGATATTTCGCCGCTGGTGCAAACGCCATGATCGCGGGATGACTGTGGAATTGATTTTGTAAAGATTCTTTTTTATTTACCTTTTTTTGTGAATGTGTGGACATTGTAAATTCGTAGTATATTTAAATATATAATTTTTTTGTTTTTTTTTTTCAACTTTTGTTGTAAGCAACGACTTTTTGTTGGGCCTATGCTGTCCTCCCATATATAAAATATTCAAATATAAAAACTAAATGATTGTAAAAGAGTAATCGTGGTGTTTCATGCCGGTTCTTCTTCATAGGAAACGACCAACCCGAACCATGCACCTTTTGTCGACGTTTTATAAGTGCCCATGTAGACCTATGTAAAATAAAATATTTTGATTTTGAATACTTATAGATATTGCAAACAAAAGTTGCACGTACAGAAGCAGCCTTTCCTCCCTCTTTTCTAGCGACACTGGTACATAGAAGTATAACACCATCTACATACATATATTACACGCCTAACAAGTATACCATCCTTTCTCAAACACTTTAAAAAGTCTTCCAAGTGTTCTTTACGTCTCCGTCTGAAGCCAGGCGCCGGGGAGCATGGGAAGCTTCGTGTGGGGACGAAAAAACACGTCTTGTTCTAAAGAGGCGGTCATTAGACGAGGTTTAGCTGCAGGCAGTTGGGAAGTGTCTGTGCGTGATAGGAACTGTTTTGTGGTCTGTACGTATGTCCTTTGTGTGTGATGGCTTTATGTCTGTTTGAGGATGAGTACAAACTGTGACGTGTTCTTTTTTAGATCTGATTTTCTTTTCGCTAGAAATGACGGATAACTTCTTCCTTTGTTGTTAAATGGGACGACAATACACATGACACCTTGATTATATTTTTGTTTTACTTCTTATCATGGAAGTAGTGAGGTAAACGAAGACAGGTATATTTGAAACAAAAATAACTCTACTACTACCACTGCCAAAATATTAAATACTCTTTGATTTAATACACCACAGACAAAATATCACAAGAATTATATTTGTTAAAATTGATTTACAAACAAGTCTTGATGACACAAACTGAAAGGCAAGTCTCCCATTACTTTAATGTTTCCCCCTCTAAAGATATTTACAACATTCGGAATACAACAATTTGTACTTAACGTCTAACATAGAGAAGCATTGAACATCTTCAGAGAAAAATTATCTTTTCCGACATCAATGCGATGAAATATTGAATTGCATTTGACGTTCCGATAAGAATGAATAGTTGGAACATTCGATAACCTGCTTATGACAAGTCTTCCTATTAATAACGACGTAACACCCTCTCCACACTCATTCAAAAACCAACTTTCGGTTGTGAAGATAAGAGTTCAATCTTTGTTGAGTAGATAAGAGAATAGATAATCCCGTCTATAGGTAAGAGCTCGGTGAATCTGAGTAATGCATCATTAGGCAAGCTGTGAGTTTGGCATTCAAGGTCCTCCCTCGGAGGGCACAATTTGAAGCGATTGATATTTCCCTCCGTCACCATCGCCCCTCTGTTTGTCGGCAATGCCATTTGGAAGACGTAATGTCAGCTACAGGGCGACTTGGGAATTCTTTAGAATAACTCAAGTATAAGTAAATATAGCTACCAAAATAACTGTTATGGGGATATCGAGAAGTTTCCAAATGCGTACTGTTCTCTTGTTTTGGCGTTTCGTATTTTTATGAGCAAACAGCGAATGTTTTTAATCGCATTTCCTTGCAACTTGCGCGACACTATAACCGTTTTGGTCGCTCTCCTACAATAAAAACAAAAGAAAAATAAGAAATAGATATGCGATTTTATTTTTGCTGATTCGGAAGTTGAACATTACGATTATAAAAAGCTTAATGGTCGAAAACTCAACAGAGATTTTCAACTGTTTCCGCTTCCAAATTCAAAAATCACCCCGATAATTTGACATTCGAACAAAATGTCGAGCTATTTACGTTCAAACAGTCTTCAATAGTGTCGTAGGAAGTTTGAATCGCAATATATTGCGATCAACCTGAGCAAGCGGCCCGCCCAAGTCATGTACCAGGTAAACAAGTACCATAGTAGGTACGTACATAAGGTATCAATATAACGTACCTACGCAAGGGCACTGAGCGATAGGAATGATAGGATACATAAATTTAAAAGGTCTGAGTCTATTGCGAGGGTCTAATGGAATTTTAGATACAAATATTCTATTAGGTACTGTTAGAATATTTAGAGTAGGTTACTTAAAACGAAAATTATTTTGTAACATAAACACGGAGCAGGCAGAGCATGGTAAGTTAGTCAATTCATCAGAATTACATATGCAGCCAGCTATTCTCACTGCTGGGACACAGGCCTGCTCATTTCTAGGCTAATTAAGCAAAAATTGGTAGACCCTTTGCGGTTTTTATTAAAAATATATTGTTGAAAACTGCGTGATGCTGCGCCAACCCCAAATAAATTGGGATAAGGGCACGAGAGAATGATGATGTTGGTGATGATAATGTTGAATACTACTTGTTAACACTTTAGCTAAAGCATGTGATTTTGAAACCTCAGAAAAGGATCAAGATGTAAGTTTATGTAAGTACTAGTACGAAAAAGGGTTTTCTAATAAACCTAAACTTGTATATTATATTCTGAAAACAGTTTAGTTTATTAAATAATATATCCTGCATGTTGTATGTGATATCGAGCAAACTTAGTTTGTCCGCCATTCTCCCGCGGGGAATCTAGGGAATCTCGTCTTGAATATGACGTCGCTTTTTAAATTTAATAATTTTAGAATCTCTTGTACTGTAATGCAGTATAAATCACAATATTTGGACGCTACTTAAGCAGTATGTCTTAATATTTATGCTAAGATAAATAAAATTGCGCCTGATTGCGAAATAATGAAACTGGTAGGAAGGCTTTGTCGAAAACATGTTACATCTACCATCTCACTGTCGGCCCGTGTGTTGGGTTACAGCCCACTTATTCTCATAGAGAAGACGCCTGTGTCCAGCAGTGGGAATTCTATAGGCTAATTATGGTCTTGTTATGCTATGGTAGATAGGCTTGGTAAACAGTACAAATATACATGGATGTATTACCGCGCTCTCTGACGGTCAACCACTTTTCACCCTTATTTCCTGAGTTATAAGATTAAAAAGTGGTCGACCGTCATCACTGAATGCGGTAGTACATAAACGATTCACTTATTTTTTTCGATTCGGATGAATCAACAAAATTGAAACGTGTACACATAAAAAATAACGTCCAGGTCGGCTATACCTTCCATTTCTGCGCCTTTCAATCAATGTGAATCAATTTGGTTGAACAGTGTTTTATTGCCAAAAAGATAGCTTATATTTCGGCGCAACATAATGAAGATAGAATACCTTAGCTATCTGTTTAAAACCACTTTGTTAGTAAAAATCACAAATAAATGTTAGCCCCGGACAGTCAGCCACTTGATCAGCTATAAGCTTGTAAGAGACAGAAAAAACGTATGATAGTAGTGTTTGGAATTTAATTCATAAAGATTGAGGAATAAAACGCTAACGCAATTCTCAATATAAAGTTGACCTGATATATTTATGAATGAATGGAATTTGAATCCTTTGGCGTGCTTGAATTTACTCGTATGTCATGTGTGTTTTAAGGTTTTATTATTTATTTATTGAACATGAAATAAAATGTTAACCACATTAGACTCGGTACCTGGGCCCGAGCTCGGCTCTGGTGAAAATAAAGAAAATAATTTTCTCAGATATTAGACCTAGATAGATCAATTTTACACCCCCGTAAAATAGATAGATGAAAGTTGCAACTTTACATAGTATAAGATAGCATTAGAGTTTAAATTGATCCAGCAAGGACAGTTGCTGACGCTGCTCCATACACTGGACTGTGACAAATAATATACTGAAGTATCTGTCAGTGTCCGGAGTGAGTCTTGAATTTGTCTATACCAGTTCGACTGATTCCCTAAACTGATGTTATTCTGTGAACATTTCTCGCCAAATTGGGTTGAATATTAATCAAGGGTTAGTTTAATTGTCGAGCTTAGCTCTTTGAACTTCAATATTAATAGAACGTTATTACATGAACAATTACTACGTTAATTTACATGCTATTATATGAGTAATTAGTCTGTAATTATTATGGAATATGACGAACGTAGTTTGACGGTAGTCGTAGTTAATATACTTGACAAACAATAAGTATCTATTGCTCCACTAGCACTCAGACTGCTTAGGGCAGGCCCCACACGGAAATAACAATAAATAATTTATAACATTTTTCATAACATTTTCGATGTTGCTAATTATATATGAATATTAAATCGTGGGATCTGTATGGTGTCGGACGTAAAGAATAGCACCATCCCATATCTTCCCGTGGGTGTCGTAAGAGGCGACTAAGGGATTAGCCAAAGAATGGTTGTTACAAAAGCAGCGTTCTCTGTGCTTTTGTAACAACCGAACTGCGATCGCCAACCCCCCTGCCAAGCGTGGCGATTATGGCAAAACCCCGCAAAAAGGTCAATATGGCGACACTTGGGGGAGGCCTATGTCCAGCAGTGGACGTCTTTTGGGCTGAAATGATGATGATGATGATTAAATTATGCCCGTATTCCCCGGACTATTAGTTTAAAAGTATGAGAAACACGGTGGAAAGATCTCACTCTCCATTGACAAGGGAATATCTTTTGACCAGCCGAAAATATTATTGGGCTGTTGCGTCAGTAGGATTTTGCGTATGATCAGGTGGCCTACTGTGACGTTTTAAAGCAGTATTGTTTTACTGCTTTTCCAGTGTGGGAAAGAGATGGCACTAGACATCCTGTATAGCTCCGTCTCTTCCCCACACTGGAAAAAGAGTAAAAAAATACTACTTTAAGACGTCATGTTAGGCCACCAGGTATAATGCAACAAACTCGGCTGATAATCAGCACTTTTTTAACTTAAATAATGTTACATGACAGTCAGTACAATGATAGTCCCCTTTTTGTCTTTTCATAGTGTAGCTGAGAAGAAGTGGCGAAACAAATTTCTCAACAGCATAGTTCGTATGCAGCGTTGTAGATACCGCCATAATATCGTCTCTACCTCCCCTTTTGAAACATAACACCTCAATCTAACATCACATTCACGAATATAGGCCTTCACTGACCGTAAACGATACCAAGACGATATTGCTGTAATACCACGCTTGGGATACTGATATGTGATCGCAGTTTGATGTTCCTAGCATACAGGTATCTGTCTCAGTGCTCACTCACCCAAACACTATCTCATTAAGGTTTGATCTGCCTGAACTAACTGTGACTATATCAGGCAGAAACCTGTTAGTTATGCTCCTTAAGTTGTCAATTCTACAACATTCATTGCGTTATTTACATTTTCGAGCAGAGGAATTATTGAAACATATGGAGCAATGTATTGCAACAACACATAAACTTTGCAAAGTTTATGTGTTTCATAATTGGGGTGCTGCATGTAATACTTGCAAACTGCAATTACAATCCGCAGTTTTTTAAGGAAATTCCTAATCCATTGCTTCATAGGTTTGCAAAATTTGTCTGGTTGATAACGAAACAGGCGCATTGAATGTTGTATAACATAAAAATGAACGGCATTTTGTGTTACGCAATCACCCCGTTTCTTCTGACATGTTCGTTTGTTCGTAGCATAAATGACCTTACCTGTTAGTTCACTCGTTGGTGCGTTTTCAGCAGAAGCAGATTTAGTAGGCTTCTTACTAAGTAGTGCTAATGTCCTTCCAACGACTAAATTCTTTGGCAAGTATAAACTATACTTATTACTTATACGATTTTTAGAGAGGATACAAAAGCTTCTTACCATCAAATTAACATGCAAAATGAAACTAAAGGAAATTCAAAACATAATACTTCATGTACGCGTACATAAGTAGAACACTCTTGCACTTCAAAAACAAGCAACTTAAAATGTTTCGGTACTTGCTTGCTCGTAATATCCTCTCTCGCACTACCTTTTGGGTATGAACAAGACGACCTTTCGCAAAATAATCAGACAGAAGCAGCAAGCAGATTTAGCATCTGCTGGCAGCTGGTTACCAGTTCTTACAAAATAAATTGAGTCCACCTAATTTAAAATTTTCATGAGTAGTAAATCAAAAATGAACGACAGTTAACCGAATTGTCGTAACTACATTCATTTTTTTTACGCATGGCAATGCATAATTATCCTTTAATGTTCCCTCCCACTGCAGGAATACGTGGGACACTCAGAAAGTTTTGCGAAACTAAAAAAAATTGTTCTATACGTACATATATTTTTATTAAATCTTTTCAAAGTACTTTCCACCAGCCTCTATACAAAGATTCATGCGCCTAAACCAGTTTTCAAAACACTTTTTCCAGTCCGCCGCAGACACCTCGTTTACAGCCTGCTCGAACCCAGCCAGCGCATCTTCCGGCGACGAAAATTGTATCCCTTTGAGCTGATTTTTTATTTTTGGGAATAAAAAGAAGTCACACGGTGCTAGATCAGGGCTGTAAGGAGGGTGACCCAGGAGTTTGACTGGCGTGCTGTCCAGGAAGTCCCTCGTTTTGAGTGCGGTGTGCGCAGGTGCATTGTCGTGGTGGAGCAGTAGCCCGCGGAGCCCTGTGTTTGGTCGCTTGTTGCTTATAACAGAGAAAACTTCTGGCAAACATTTGGAAGTATACCATTCGGCATTAATGCTTCTTTGATCCCGTAAGGGAATTGATACCAAGTGGCCAGTCAAATTAAAAAAGCTAGCGATCAAAATCTTACCCCCGCTTCTAGATCGCTTCACTTTGGTAGGCGTTGGCTCATTTTGAAACACCCAAACAGTCGACTGGCGCTTGGTTTCTGGGTCGTATTGATAAATCCAGGACTCATCACCTGTAACGATGTCGTAAACACGCCGAGACGAGCCTGCTTCAAATTTGTTAAGCATATCACGGCACCATTCCACCCGGGCCTGCTTCTGAGCATCGGTGAGGTTGTGCGGCACCCAGCGTGATACTATCCTCCTCACGCGAAGATGGCTGTGTAGAATCTCGTGAACGCTTCCCGATCCAATCTTCAATATGTGTTGAATCTCCTGATATGTAATTCGCCTATTGTCTTGGATTAAATTTTTCACTGCTAGCACGTTTTCTTCGGTAACAGCCGTCAAAGGGCGACCGCTTCTTTCGTCATCCCCCAAAGTTGGTCGACCGCGCTTGAATTCGTTATACCAACGATACACGGTTGCCTTGGAAGGGCCTTCATCCATGAATGCCATTTGAAGTCTATCGTACGATTCATCCGGTTTCAGGCGACACTTGAAATCGTATAAAATCATAGCTCTAAAATGTTCCCGGCGCAGATCCATATTTCAGTGAGACACAATACTTTGAATTAACTCGCAAAAAATGTGGAGGGAAATTTTGAAATTGGAACTTACTTATTTTTACTTATAAATAATCATATTTTCGAAAAACATAATAACTGGCCAGTCTCCCATATATAAAAACTTTTTTTCGCAATACTTTCTGAGGGGCCTGGTATGCACCTCCTTTTTATCACAGTTAGTAAGCCGTAATCCAACAGGTATTTTTTTTCCAGGACTTGAGATTTGGCTTCCAGTGTAACTGGCCGTGCCTATATTTCGTTTCGAATACTTTGTGACTAGCTAGAAGCAATATAATATTCTCATTTAAAACCAAATATTTATAATTAAATCTCTCATATATGACACCAAGAAACGATTAAAAATATTTCCCTGATGTTTAATACTCAAAGGTTACCCTAAGGTACCCCTGCGGTTGTTAATACTCAAAGCACTGTTCTGAATATCCTACTCATGAATTAGGTCTCTCGCTGGTTGCCTTTAGTGATAAAGTAAACTTTTTATAGCATAGACTTAGCCGTGATAGCCTATAAACGACGTGTGTTTAAAATAATGGTCAGTAAAGTGCATTATGTCGTTGGCGACTTTAATAGTTTTATAATGGTGAAGTTGATTTGATTTTGAGGTCAAATGTTAAAGTAAAAAAAAATAGTGCGTGGAGTCCCTCCGCGCGGAAGAAGTGAAACTTAACGCAACAGTGCTTACATACCCCCTCTATGGTAGCGTTAAACGTTTAACGCAACCTTGTTGGATGTCGCATAAGAAGTTTCACTTCAATAATATCATAACATCAGGCCTGTAAACCACACAGGGTTAGGCAGAGAGCCACATAGTAGGTACAGGGTACATTTCGCCAGTTTTATTTAAGTCCAATGTAAAAGGCGGCGAGCCTATTGTCTTCAACCGGACAAGAGTCCAGACTCCGTGGTTGCTACTGAGAAATTCCTGATGGAAAAACTCAATAGCGCTTTGCTCGACCTGTGAATCGACCCAGGACCTCAAGCTCATCGGTCGCGCTTGCGACCACTCGACCAACGTGGCAGTCCGTTACGTTAAAGTATGTTGCACGAAACTAAATTAAAAGATTTGTTTTACTTCTTAGCTACGTTTTCCAATCTCACTAGATGCAGCAGAATACCAGTATTTTATTTGAAGCGACTGCCTTCAGGAGGTCAGGTGTCCACAATACAGATAATACGACACCACATGGTTGTCAGTCTTTTAGGCTCCGGACCATCCGTAACGACAATAACACAAGAAGCGTGGCAGTACCCGAACCAACAAGCCGTCAATCTGAAGGGTTATGCAGGCAGCTGTTTATAACAACAGTGCTGTAATGTTCCCGCTGTTCTTGAATAGCAGTCATCATCAACGATGTTGGGGTCGGCTTACAGTCAATTCAATTTCAATTCAATTCAATTTATTCACGACAATTTACATTGTGTTTGAAATCTTTAATAACACATAAAAAAAACACGTTCATTAAAATTATAAAACTAACACATAGTACACTAAAAAGGAGAAACAAACACAAAAATAATAAAAAATTCAATGGCATAACAAATAAAAAAATAAAAAGTAATAATCAATACAATTAAAAATTCAAAATGTAGACATATGATCATCCATCGAATACAGACATTTCTCCAGTAGGAATGCCTTGAGTCTTGACTTAAATGAGCTTTTATAAATTATAGTTTTTAAGTCCAATGGCAACCTGTTAAAAATCCGCACTGCTTGATATTGAGGACTATGATGCACAATATTAAGTTGGGGTATTAATTTGGTTTTAAAATGTTTCCTGCGGGTACTTTCCCTCAACTGTCTCTCCTGATCTGTCTCATAGCCATGTAGGTATTTTTTTAAATTTACCATCAATACCAAAACATAGAGGCTGGGCACAGTAAGAATTTTTAAATTAATATAATGTGGCCGACAGCTCTCTAATTGCGATGTCCGGACCATGGTTCGTATAGCTCCCCCAATATAACTGTCTAATCGGATGTAGCTAAACACCAGTATTTTATACATGGAGGGTCAGCCTATCTGACCTCCACAATCCAGTTGGTATTGGGTAAAGCGATACTCGTTGGTACGGCTGGTTGTCACAGTTTTGGGCCACTGACAACTTAATGTCTGTCAAACAAATCAGATCCACAATTTATAGATAGCCGAGACCAACGGCTTAACGTGCTTTTCGAGGCATGAAGGAAACTCGACATGTAATGGGTGGTAACCCATCCACGGACCAACCTAGGCAAGCGCGGCTTAACTTAAAGATCGATCCGAGTGGCTGTTTTTAGGGTTCCGTACCCAAAGGGTCAAACGGGACCCTATTACTGAGACTTCGCTGTCCGTCCGTTTGTCTGTCACCAGGCTGTATCTCATGAACCATGATAGTTAGCCAGTTGAAATTACTACAAATTATGTATTTCTGTTGCCGCTATAACAACAAATACTAAAACAGAATTTAATAAATATTTAAGGGGGGCTCCCATGCAAAAAAGTATTTTTTTGCTCGTTTTTATAAATAATGGTACGGAACCTTTCGTGCGCGACTCCGACTCACACTTGGCCGCTTTTTAGGGTTCCGTAGTCAACAAGAAACCCTTATAGTTTCGCCATGTCTGTCTGTCTGTCTGTCTGTTCGCGGTTTAGCTCAAAAACTATTGGTACTAGAAAGTTGTAATTTGGCATGAGTATACACGTTAATGACGCCGAAAAAGTGGTAAAATAAAATTTTGAACCAAACAATAATTTAGGATACCTCCATGTAAAGTGGGGATGATATTTTTTTTTTCGTCCCTCCCTTTTTGTGCGATATCGTTGGATAGGTTTTTCAAAAATATTAGGGATATGGGAAGACCGTTTTTTGATTAAGTAAACCGTTCGTGAATTATCAAGCTTTAAAGTACCAATTTTCGTTAGGGTCAAGTGTCCCCCCCTCTACAGACTTAACGGTTGTAGTTAGAAATACAAATGTCACGGCAGTAGTACTTATATATAACAAAGTTTAAATGAAAACTATCACACTTAAGTGGGCTTTACAAGTTTACGAGTAATAGTCGACCAATTGTATTTGACTGGAAAATTTCGAAAACCTCCATAGAAATGTCGATCGATGGCCCTAAGCGTCAGTTGTATCGCGCTGTTTCATTCCTAAATAAGTTTTATGAAAAAAAACAGTTGTTGTTTGTATAGGAAGTCAAATTAGGTAGGTAGTCATGTTTGGCTTTTAGTTAGAGCATGGTACGAAACTATCAGTCAGCGAATACGACCCGCACTTGGCTGTTATAAAAAACTACGGAACCCTACACTGCGCGTGGCCCGACACGCACTTCACTGGTTTTTTTACTTAGCCACGAGCTCCTCATAAGTTATGAAAATACCGCATCAGATCCGACACAATTTCAACTCACAGACGTTCGCGAGGCTCTGAAAAAAATGGTACCCAAGAATAAAAAGGCCTCTTCCACAAATAACACAACCGCAAAAATGGAAAATTCATTTACAGCCCAAGGACAAACCGAATTTTCATTCACATTCATCGAGCTCGTCGGTGGAACAACCCAAAAAATGCGAAAAATTCGTCGCTCTGTATGGCATTCCGATGTAGGGCCGAGACAAACATCATCAAAGGGCTGGTTGTAACAATTTGTCGTCCCTTGATTGGGCCAGGAACGCACCTGGCGCCCTGTGTTACTGCGGACCCCAAACAAAGGGTTTTTGTGGCTTAAGATGTAAGAGAAAAGCGAATGTGGAATGTTTCTTAGCAAATGAGCAAAATTTTAAAACGGAAGCAACACGGGCCTCTGTAATAGCTAATATCATAATGTGACACATCACAAATGTGCCATTGCCAGGGAAAAACTACTTTCTTTGGGAGTTTAAAGGTGTAATTTTTCTTTTTAGATTGGCAGGCGAACAAACAAAGAATCGTCGATGGATACTCAACCAAGGGTAGTGATTACTAAGCAATGTTTAAACGTACATAATTCTAAAATGTTGATATCAAAAATTGTTAAAATTGGGTACTATTTAGTAAAAGCAGGAGAGCAGCGGTGGCCCAGTGGTGGCTGCCCCGACATACGAGCAGTAAGCCGTGGGTTCGAACCCAGGCAGGCGCATTACTTTGTGTAATTTATTTCATCAAATCTCAATCTAAGTGAAGGAAAACATCGTGAGGAAACCGGCATGTCCTAGAACTAAAAATTCGAAGACATGTGACATCTACCTACCCGCACCGGGCCCACGTGGTGGATTACAGCACACTCCCTCTCGTAGAGAGGAGTTCTGTGTCCTAGCAGTGGGATCATAATAGGCTGATGATGATGATGATGATTTAGTAAAATGTTCAAGTCAACACAAAAACGCAATTGTCTCATAGCTTGCGACATGCCATCATCGGCAGGTGTGTAGCATTGTCGTCGGTGCCACTTGAATACTTGATGGAGAGGGCTGAGTTTTGCGCTTTTAGCTACAAGTGCTGTCGCCCTCACTAACACACTGGGTGTACGCCTTTAATTTTACTGCACTCTGTTACGTCGAGGTGGGATAACCTAGAAAGGCTTTGCATTGTTTATAAGTGGGATAGCTGGAAGTAAATACGGAGACCTAGCAAATAACTAACGTATGAGTAGGTATTTTCGATAAATAATCATTATCATCATCGTTTTCCTGCCCATAAATCAAATTTATTTGGGGTCGGCGCAACATGGCGTTTTCTTCCATACTTTGTACCTATAGGTACTTTCTATAAAAACAATATTAAAATCACGAACCATCCTAAGCTGAGCATTTTACAGACATTTGATTACAATAAATTCGGATTTAACTTACCTAAACACAATTATATTTCAGTTTGTGAGAAAATTGATGATGTAAAAACAGAACAAACAGCATTTGGGTACCGACTACATACGTATTGCAATAATAAATAAGTTTATAACCAACCTAGGTTACTAGGTAAGTAGGCTTAGTGGGTAATTCATTGTTTACTGGTGTTAAACAAAGCGTGTTTATATTATTGTGACAACTCTGCGGCATGTAGGACAATACAAGACTAAAATAATAATAAATAGCACAGACATGTTGTATTTATTACATAAGCACTTAGACATACGTAACTAAGTATGTATATATAAAATAAAATTCAAAGTCCTGACTGACTGACTGAGAAATCAACGCACAGCCCAAACCGCTGAAATTTGGAGGGTGTGTTCTTTGTGAAGAGTAGGTATCCACTTACAAAGGGTTTTTCGAAATTCCACCCCTAAAGGGGTAACAAGGGATGAACGATTGTATGGAAATCGGTTATTTTTAACCCCCGACCAAAAAAGAGGGGTGTTATAAGTTTGACGTGTGTATCTGTGTATCTGTGTATCTGTGTATCTGTGTATCTGTGTATCTGTGTGTCTGTCTGTGGCATCGTAGCTCCTAAACGGATGAACCGATTTGGATAAAAGTGGTGTCGTTTGAAAGGTATTTTAATCGAGAGTGTTCTTAGCTATGTTTCATGAAAATTTGCTCAGCCGTTTGAAGATCATCACGTCTTTTCTAGTTGATGTAGGGATTTAAAAACTTTCACAGGTAGTCTATTTGAAATGTTGTCGCTTGTCACCATGGGCATTGCTGAGCCCCCCATTTATATCTTGTTTAATTTATATCTTTCCTTGGTTTCGTTAACCAGGAGTAGGAAAGTCAAGGCTAGGCAAAAATAAAATAAGTTTAAAAAGCATGAAAAAAAATTAAATTAAAAATTTAAAAAACCCCCGACCCAAAAAACCTCTAAAAAGCCAAAAATAAATTAATCCAAGCGTCGTAGCGTCGGGGGACCGCTAAGAAGACCGCTTAGTACAAGCACGGAACAAAGCGGACCCCCGACGCTACGACGCTTGGATTAATTTATTTTTGGCTTTTTAGAGGTTTTTTGGGTCGGGGGTTTTTTAAATTTTTTAAAGTTAGAAGCATGAAATTTTATATAACTACAAGATTCTGGTTAGAAATAAACAAATACGTATTTTAGCGTTTTTGAGAATCTACCCCCTAAGAGGGTTAGATAGGGGTTGAAAGTTTATATGCGGAATCCGTCATGTTTGAAGTAATAATACTGAAATTAAATATTGAAGTTTCAGAGCAAAACTAAATGAATACGTTTTTCATTGTTTTTGGAAATTCAACCTCATACGGGAGAAAAGGGGTGGAAACATTAATATAACAAAAATGGTCTGATCAGCTAGTCAAAATCAAAACCCAAGGCGCCGAGAAAAATTTGCTGTTCTTCCTTTTTTCTAACCAGAATGCATTCTCTGACTTCTTACTTTAAAAATCACAAATTTTTACACAACAATTAAAATTTATCCTATACTTACACTTACGCGCGAGCGACGTCGCGGGCAACAACTATTATCTACAAAATTTAAATGATTATTTTCGAAATTATTTTGCGGGGATAACGCACACGTGGGTAATTGCCCAACTCCACGCGGGCGAAGCTGCGGGCAGAAGCTAGTTTAGATATAATGAAATTATGATCGTATTTATTTTTTTATTGTTTGTGGCACGCTGGTTACATCAATAATTAAGTTCATGATGAGAAAATGTTTTTATTATAGTAAAATACCAAAAACTATACTAACCATAACAGGCGATGCTGCGCAACGGTAGACTGACGCTCGTGCTCTACTGAGGACCTCAAAATGGCGTGGCCACATACTGGGCCTACCTCATTTAGTAAAATATGTTTTTAGGGTTCCGTACCTCGTAAGGAAAAAACCGGAACCCTTATAGGATCACTTTGTTGTCCGTCCGTGTGTCCGTCTGTCCGTCTTTCTGCCTGTCACGACCCTTATTCTCAGGCACGCGTGGAGGTATCAAGCTGGAATTTATATCAAATACTCAAGTCTACTGTCCCTTGGAGCTGTGAAAAATCAAACTTCTAAGCCAACGCAATCAAACCATACAGCCGTTTATGCCGCAAATTTCCGCAAATTTTCGACACTCGCAAGGGAATCAAAACCTACAGGGTACTTCCCGTGAACTCAGAATCTTGAAATTTGGTACGAAGCAACGTCTTATAGCACAGATAAAGGAAAAAATGCGAAAACCGTAAATTTTTAGTTACATCATATAATAAAAATATTTTTAATAATTTTTTTACGGAACCCTCTGTGCGCGAGTCCGCCTCGCACTTGGCCGGTTTTTTAGGTATCATCATCAACATCATCTGCCTAGCCTTATCCCAACTTTATTGGAGTCGGCTTCCAATCTTACCGGATGCAGCTAAATACCAGTATTTTTAAGTTACGTACCATCTCTTCGAAAAGGATTCCCAACTACACGTCTAGTTTCTTCGTTACCCTACAGACCTGCAGGCTTTTCTGCCTGTAGTCATTATCACAGAGGTACACATAGAAATCAATTTTGCCGCTGCAGACTTCGATAAAGATTGAGCGTCTTTACAGTTGTAGTCGGCTAGAACTGATACTTATTTTTTATGCTTTGTTACTGACGCAAAACCTATGACAATAAGAATAATCACATCTGTTTTACATGCCTACTCTGTGGTCGTAGGTTGGAAAAAAAGCCGCAACACTACATCATGTCTGCGCTTTTATGCTAATTGTTTGTAACAAAACGTTGTACACGGTATACCACAGTTGCTCCAGATACATATTTATTTTAATACTAGTTTCTTTATTCGACATTGCTAACCTTTATTTGAAAGCCACGTGTATTTAAAATTTTATGGGAACTCAATCTTTCGATTTTCATTTAAGTAATCGTTTTGGGTTTTTTAATGTAAAAGATCCTGCGGCAACATTATATTTCCATCGTCATCATCATCATTTCAGCCGAAAGACGTCCACTGCTGGACATAGGCCTCCTCCAAGTTTCGCCACATTGACATAACATGGGGGGTTTTGCCATAATCGCCACGCTTGGCAGGTGGGTAGGCGATCGCAGTACGGTTGTCACAAAAGCACAGTGAACGCTGCTGCCCATTCTCTGGCAAGTTCTCTCTTCGCCTCTTACAACACCCACAGGAAGATATGGGATATTTCCATAGAAAGATTTAAATGAATCACATTTATTTTTTCTGTGCCTATTAATATTTGTACGGAAACTTTATCATAAAACTGCAGTCTTTTACTTACAGGTTTTCCTTCTTCGAAATGTTTGGTTTAGTTTTAATTTAAAAGTCTTTGTGGCTAACAACTTGCAGTTACTTAAATATGAACTACTTTTAAAACGAGCTAAAGTTTAACTAAACGGCTGTAGTAAAAGTCAAGTAAAAGAGTTTTACTGCTACAGTTTGTAGTTTACTTTTTATTTTTTATGAATTTTCTTTTGTTTGTTCCATTGGAAGGGATTTTCTGCACTTGCGTCGCTGTTAAAAATTGCTTTTAAGATAGATTAGATAACAAGTCATTTACGTTATACAAAATTAAAGGATAAGTGCATCAATAAATTGCGACTCTAACAATTTCAACGAAAAAATTGAAGTATAGGTATCATTATTTAAATCAATTAATTTATTATTTAAATTAAAATGTAATGAATGATGATCATCATCATCATCATTCTCTTGCACTTTTCACAATTTGTTTTCGATCAGCGCAGCACGTCGTCATTATTAAAATCAATTTCCAATTTTCATACCAAAAAATTCTAAAACAAAATCCTTTTGCATTGCATGGTATTTAATTTTATCGGTATGGCGTACCATAACTTCGACAATACAAACGAAAAACTCTGAAGTAAACCAGTTCCCGTGTTAATGTCGTTAGAAACCTTAAAAACACCTTGTAAACACACTATTTCATACCAACCAATGCACAAAATATCCTCAAGTTAATTAAAATGGGGTAGTCAGGGGTAGTTATCCGATCAAGATAATTTTCCCCTTCGACGGCAAAGAAAATCTTCTTTAGAGCTCATCTCACCTTGTTGGGCTAATGCGAATCTAATGTACTTATAAAATGTCGTGGTGGGTCTTAGAAATAATGAAATAAGGGACAATAGTATCGGAAGTTTTCGAAAATTTTAAACTTTGAAGCTCAAACTTGAAGGATTACCGCTTAATTTTTGTTGGTTGCTTGTTGGTTTGAGGTCAATACATGTCGTAATATTAAGAAACACACTCTATAAATACCACATAAAATCTAAACGAAATAGGTTTTAAAGACCATGTGAGCTGCAAATAAAAAATGTTATTGTTTACGGCTTTTAATATAATAACAGTAGGTAGTATGTACTGTAAAGTAAATTAAATGATTTATCATTCATATTATAACATACAATAAACAAAAACTGGCCAAGTGAGTCGGACTCACGCACTGATGGTTCCGTACAAAAATTTTTAAAAATATTTTTATTATATGACGTAACAAAAAAATTACGGTTTTTGAAATTTTTGCTTTATCTGTGCTACTCGTATAAGACGTTGCTTCATACCAAATTTCAAGATTCTGAGTTCACGGGAAGTACCCTGTAGGTTTTGATTCCATGGGGAGGGTCAAAAATTTGCGGAAATTTGCGGTATAAACGGCTGTCTTAGAAGTTTGATTTTTTCACAGGTCAAAGGGACAGTAGAACTGAGTATTTCATATAAATTCCAGCTTGATACCTCCACGCGTTCCTGAGAAAAAATATCTTGACAGACGGACAGACGGACGGACGGACAAATAAGGGTTCCGTTTTTTCCTTTCGAGGTACGGATACCTAAAAAAACCAGGGTTTGGTAGAATGTTCGGTAGTGTAAACAACAATTCGTATTCGTTCAAACCATATTCGGCCCAACTATAAACAACACTCTACTTTTACCAATCTCTGAACAACCGATCAGGCTGAAAACACTCATAACTCAAGCTACATGGCCTATTTTCTCCTCTCCACACAGCACGGCACAGCTGCCTGTTGGACTAACTTCTGAACTACTAATCAAACCAAAAGAGCACTAATGTTTTGGTTACAGTGTGTTCTCCTTTACTTGTACATAGTACATTACTGCCGCGGTCTATAATCACTACTTTGCTGGTCGCGCTGATTATGGCCGACAGCGCAGCGTAGCGCATGCCTTTACAGCGAGGACAGCAAGGGCTGCAATGATGGCCAAGCTGAAAGGCCTAGAGCGTAGCTAGGCTAGCTCGAGGCAATCATAGCGTGACCAGCGAAGCAGTCATTGTGGGCCAAGGTTTGTATAGTGCTTTACTTAAAAATGCAAGTACCTAATCTAAATAAAACCAGCAAGTAATTTAAATAAAAAATATATTAATTAAAATTTTCGCTGAACCGCACTTTTGTTACTTCTTTGTTTTTTTTCTAGCAATGGTAGTTGGAACTACACAGCCTAATATGGAATAAAAGAAAAGAAGTACCTATCTCTATAGATACAAACAGCTATGTTCTAAATAAAATCTTTTTGTATTTGAATTTTTTAAAACGTTGAAACGTCAAAATAGCGGCCGGCCTGTTAGAGCGGCCAGCAAAACTTTGCCGGCCGCTCCTTGAAACAGACCGGCAAGGTCGACTTTGCTCAAATAAAGTTGTCAAAATAATGACCACATTACATGCATTTTTGAGTAATAGTACATTACTGCCGCGGTCTATAATGACTGCTTTGCTGGTCGCGCTGATTATGGCCGACAGCGCAGCTCCTGGCCGACACAACGCGGTCAGCGTGCAGCACTTGATGGACGAGCTGAGATAAAGGCCGAGACCGTAGGTCGAGGCCTTTACAGCGAGGACAGCAAGGGCTGCAATGATGGCCAAGCTGAAAGGCCTTTAGCGTAGCTAGGCTAGCTCGAGGCAATCATAGCGTGACCGGCGAAGCAGTCATTGTGGGCCAAGGTTTGTATAGTGCTTTACTCAAAAATGTAAGTACCTAATCTAAATAAAACCAGCAAGTAATTTAAATAAAAAATATATTAATTAAAATTTTCGCTGAACCGCGCTTTTGTTACTTCTTTGTTTTTTTTTTTAGCAATGGTAGTTAGAACTATACAGCCTAATATGGAATAAAATCTTTTTGTACCTATCTCTATAGATACAAACAGCTGTGTTGTAAATAAAATCTTTTTAGATTTGATTTTTAAAACGTTGAAACGTCAAAATAGCGGCCGGCAAAACATTGCCGGCCTGTTAGAGCGGCCAGCAAAACTTTGCCGGCCGCTCCTTGAAACAGAACGGCAAGGTCGACTTTGCTCAAACAAGGTTGTCAAAATAATGACCACATTACATGCATTTTTGAGTAAAATAAATATATCGTACCTACTGCGACTTCGAATGTATTCCGAGTTATGGAAATTAGTGTGACATGTCTGGAGGCCTACCATGACGTCTTAAAACATGATTGCTTTATTTCTTTTCCAGTGTGGGAAAGAGATGGCGCTAGACATCCTGTATAGCTCCGTCTCTTTCCCACACTGGAATAAGAGTAAAATAATACTGCTTTAAGAGGTCATGGTAGGCCAGCAGGTCACAGATGTGGTTAATATTATATTATGAATTGTCACTTTGTGACCGTTTTACGAATTTTAACGTTATTTATATTATTATCCTATTATGATTCTGTTACAGCGACCATTTTAGGCCCCGTGGAGTAACGTGACACAATTACGTCATTGTTGCTTTGGAGTCTCACGTGGTGAAAATTGTCACAAACAGTTTTTAATATAAACTATGTGGTTTTGTTCTGAAAATCGATTTAACGGGTTTCAACATAAAGGTAGTAAATCGTGATTCTTGCCACGCGTTTACAACAATGTATAAAGCATGTAACCATGCATGATGCATATTCTGTCTTCATTTACAGCTTCCACCTAAAATAATAAAGTGTTAATAGTTAAAATACACGTCTCAAATAAAGTCAATAGATGTTTGATAATTTTTGGCAATACGACATGTTAACAAATTGTTTATATGACATGTAATGTCCAGCGACCTCTTCTTGGAATCAGTGTTCTTCTGGTATGGAATGTCCAGGAGTGCATTAAGCAAGGCGAAGCATTGCTGGGGCATACCAGGCACTTAGCTTCAGTACCTATGATATTTTTAATACAAAAATAAACTTTAAAAGCAAATTCTGATATACAGGGTAGGAGAGACACCGAGGCTCAAACGGTTATGGATGTAATCGCGGGGAAACAAAGATCAAGACGTTCAAATCGATATACATTTTGTTTTGTGATTTTTGTAATCATGTACAGTTTTTCCAAACAAGACCAAACAGAAAAAGCATACTATACATGGCCTATTTTCCCCACTCTCAACAGTTCTAGCACATTCTATACATCACGTTCCCGTGTAGGGTAGACACATAAATCAGCTGTGTCGAACGTTAAATCTGGCCCCACTTAGTCGGTGCCAACAGCCGGCCCTCGGAAAACATTGGAAGTCACTCGCAACCTGCACGTATCCATTGTACCATGAGTTGTAGAATGAGTGGTGAATAGATTCGTTTTATAGATCACTTAAAATTAGTTTAGTGTCTCTAGAACATAAGAAGACAAGCTGATGAAAAAAGGTGATCCTATTCATGATTTAGTTTAATTTCCTGATAGATATATCAGTCTGAGCTACTACATTAATAAATTAAATTAAAACTTAACCATAGCACCCTGACCTTTAGCTAAAGTAATATTTGCATTTTCGGCCTGCAAGTCTGAATTTTTTCCAGCAAAATTTTGAATTTGAACGTAATTTTTCGACTAACATTAGTCGTTTTATTTGTGACACGTGTGTTTTATATGGCATTCAAATCACAACCGTTTGATAATTTTCTGTTGCTACTAGAATCTAAATGATATTCAATATGGTGAAAGAAAGTCATCTTCAATGGAAACAACCCCATAAACGCGCTAATACTTTCAGCAAATACTTTGACGTATATGAGACAAACCTCATACAAACTTGAGGGGAGTCCGCAGTGACTTGAGACTTGTTGCGAACCCCCTTTGTTAGAAGGAGCTCCAAAACAAAGCCTTTTATGCACTTGCCGATCATTGAACACGACCCTAATTCTGTAAATATAAGGTTTATACTAACAGCAAATAACTTTGCAGATGCACTTCCAAAGCCTAATTTTGTTTGCAGTCAACGCAATCAAAATTGGACCTTAAAATAAAAGTAGCACGGTTGTGGTGTAGCGAATTGATGGTAAGTATAATAAACGTGAAATATCATAATCGCTTGGTCTGATGATGGTATTCATAGTTGGGGTAAGGAAAGAAGGAAGCCTTAGGAGGTAGGGAGGGAAATTAGTGTGCATTTCATAAGATTGCTTGCTGTGCCAATATGTGCATTTTGTGTAGAGGGTGTATGTTTTGTAAGGCTTTGAAAGTACGCAGCGGGATACTTACTTAATTTGTGATTTATTTATTGTTATTTTATTATTTATGCTCTCATTTTAAAGACACTAGCACAGTAGCACTTTTTGAAAAATGTAGTTAAAAATGTAACGTTAAGCCTGCTTGCCCCCGAATGTTAGGTCGAGGTGTACCATAGTAATCCACGTAGATAGATACAAATAGAACTATTAACCACCGTGTTTACTTATTTTTCCACCGAGCAGCGTTTCTGTGTTGCAAAGGTTGAAGGATATAAAGCTCAAACTAAAGATGTACAATTACAAGCAAATCAAACACTTTATCTTTGTCTTAATAGCGACATTACATCTACGTTTCTACAGATGAGATATGACTCAACAAACCCGCATTGTATCGTAATCCAAATCCACGATTTATTTAACGTCACACTAACCTAATTACCAACTCATTTATAAACAAAACATAAACATATTACGTAAAACACAATAATTTCAGTGTAATACGGGATTACGTACGAAAATATTTCGTTAAGTCATTTTAATCCGAACTTGAGCGTTTTCAATGTAATCGTGTAAAGCATGCGAATAAACCTATTGTCGAATGCTCGTAAATATGAGAACGTTGGCTTTGGTAATGTTTTTATCAAAGTATTTTTTTATTTATTATAGCATGCAAATTGTGTGAACACCATAGGTATACCTCTGTCCCACCCTTCGAGAAAACAGGCGTGATGTTATGTATAAGTTGTAAGTAATTTGTATTCATTAGTATTTGTATAAATCCAATAGAAATGTGGAAAGAATTAATTGTAGCGACTACGCGGCGTAGGCATTTGCTACGAGCGTAGAACTTCGTAGCACAACGTAGCGCGATTTAAAGGCAGTATGATAGGTGAAGGATATTAAATACTACAATATTCCAAAAAAAAAACTTTTGATTTGTTCATTTCGATAAACCACAGTATGTACATAAGACGCATTACAGTTCAATAACACCAAAAACGAAACTTGAAGCTTACAAAAGTATATTATAGCAAAATATACCAATAAAGCTTATATTATTAGTAACATGAGTTGTCGTTATGTAAGCACTCCTACAGGAATCCATAGGAATAGTCTTCGGAGGACTGCCCGCCTTGTCGATATAAGTTTGTATAGGAATAGCGATCGTGGAGACGACAGTGATGATGTAAATAATGTCCAATATTAATACCAGAACTAAAAACAGAGATATAAAGCTCCCGTTAATTCAGATTAAGTCCCTTATGGTACTTTTATTAATCAAAGTCTAAATCTTATATTTAGAGAAATTTAAAGTGCACGTAAAGATATATTATTATGACCCTCATGTTTATCAATATCGTCTTTTTGTAACGCATTTAAACGTAAACCACAAATTGACAAATATTTATGTGATCAGCACAACTATATTACGTTCATTGTCAGCATTCCACAGCAATAAAACAGACCGCTTTTGAACCCAGTTCAAATAAAACTTCAACGTTCAACTTCGTTGGTTAAATTCGCACAAAATTTAATTCAAAACAGTACGCGTGGCAACACTATTTAAACTTCGAAATCGAAAAAAGGAAAACAAATAAAAACCAAACACAATCCCTTTCCCTGTCCCCGTGCTCGGGTAAGCTGTGTAATTCAATTACAACTCCTTCGGGCCGCCGCGCCGCCCGAACGAAAATAATACAAAAACTGAATTAAAAGGCTTCATAACTTATTGAGCTGACTCTACTCCAAACGGAATGCTTCCACACGCCGCACGTATTGGCCGTGAAAGAACTTTCAAAGTTCTTTCAAAGAACTTGTTATAGGGAATGTGTGAAAAATACTTCGGTTCTAGCGACCGTTTTTAATGGGATTTCGAAAGCTGACAAATGGAATTTACAGAGAGTCGATTCTTTTATTTTTCGTTTATTTTCTGCGATTTCACGAGTTTAAATGTGTAGGTATAGTAAGATGATATTTATAAGGTTCTATAAACTTCTAAGGTACTGTTGGATGGGGGTCATTGCAGAACATGTTGAACTGAAACAAGCGTGTGTATTGCTCAGTAGGTCAACTCTGGCTGTAGTGTCAGACTTAAAAATAATCTTTGGCCGCTGAAATTTTAAAGGTTTCTTCATATAGTCGACTGGAGAACACCCACATTATCTAGATTAAGAAGCGTTATTTATGACCAATTTTTATAACATTTGTATCAACTAAAGCTTCCAAACTAAAATGGAACTGGGCAGGCCATGTCTGCCGGATGCTTAATTGATGCAAAGCCCACAGCTTTAGCCCGCATATCACAACTGGAGCCCTGAGACTTGGTTTGCCGCGACCCCGTCAAACCATCTTCTCGCCAAGGAGAAGATGGTGCGACGCCTCTTTTTTTTTCGGATGGGCATTCATCAAATGTCTTCTCCCGCTCTGGGCGGAGCGGAAGGGAGTGTCAGACTTGACTGACTAAAACCCATCCATGTTTCTTCTTAGCCCTTCGTGTTCTAGGGCCACGGTATCTCTTTCGAACAGTCCCGCAGCCCTGGCAGGCATCGGCCCTCTCGAACCCCTTCCGATTTGCTGACATCTCCTTGAGGCGCACGTGGAACACGAACGCGCCATCGGCACGGCCTGTCGTCATACAACGGACGGACGGTGAGCTAGCCCATTACTCACGGGGGCCATTGGTTGCCCCCCGACGCCCGGGGCGTCTCCCGGGGCGTCTCCCGCGTCAGCTGGGTCGTGAGGTCCTCTCCCTCTCACGTTCCGCCACCTCCTTCGCTAGCATGACTGCTTCGCAGAAGGAGGCGACGGCTTCCCATTCCCTCGCGCTCCGGACCATGGATTGAACCAGGGGGACGTGAAAGATCGCCACCGCCAATCGCTGCTACGAGGACACGGCGGTGCTCAGCCCAAGCGGGGCATAGCTCTACGGTGTGCTCCACCGTGTCCTCCGGCCGATGGTGGGACGCCTTGAATGGCTTTCTCGTAAATTAGCGAGAAGAGGTACAAAATAGAGAAATGGGGAAGAAATGGGGGAGTCCTTTGCCCAGGAGTGGGAAAGGTCAGGCTAACAAAAAAGTAATTATCATCAAAGGATTTTTCTTAAATTTTTGTTAAATGATGATTCCACTAGGCACGGCAAAGTTTGAAATAAAGTTCCGACGCTTTTCTTTATCCCAAACGCGAAAATGCGTGCACAACATGCGGCAAACTAGAAACAAACTGAAAATTTAGACATGTTCGCGAGTATCTAACTATTTCACACTTTTCAAACAACATACAAAGTTGTCCAACTGAGAATCTGCCGGAATACTCTCGCGGAGTATGAGATAACTTCCAAACTCGATAGTGTTCTGTATCAAAGGCGTCGCAATTTATATTTATTTATGCAAAATTCATAAAACGTTCCCGCAGGAGCGGCCCGAGCAAAAAATTATGCAAATCTAGCCCTTAAGCGCCGCACAATTAGAAGCGATTATCGAGTGAAATTCAATTCTGCAGTCGCAAATTTTATTTCGTTTCTCTCTAGAGGTATTGTTAACGATGCATTCAACCGTTTATTTAGAATTTAAAATGTTTCATTTTGCTGTTTTTTGTGGATTCTAAACGAACCTTTGAAATATTTGAATGCAATTTATTTATAAACTTTCGGTTTTCGCTAACTAGATTTACTTTTTCGCAATTTATGTTCGTGTTTTGTTTTGTTGTCGTGAGTACAATTTGTTTGTTGCGATAAGGCGTTTGACGTTGACTTACATTGTTTATTTATTGCTATAAATTCAACTTCTTTAATGTTTTCATTGTGTTATGAAATGTTAATCACCAGATACCGTGTTTTGGGAACAAAATTGTGCATAAGCATTCACAATTTTAATTTCCTATCCCACAACTTCCGATGGTTACCAGCCTCGGAAAACCAAATATTAATACACATCACATGTTTGGTATCATTCAGTAGCGTGAAATTAATCTGCGGATTATGACGTCGCGACCCCAAATGGGCACTCGTAATTATAGCCTTTGAGGCCTCCCCTCACCGCAGGCTCCCAAATTTGAATATCAGGGATGAATGAAAAAGAAAATTTTGTTTGTAAATTCTTTAACATCTGAGACTGAATGGTTCGTCACGAATTAGATTTTTGGTCTTTTTGAATTGGAATAAGAGGTTGAATTAATTTTGATGAAATGATCGCTATTAGGGATTAAGAAAAGAAAGCATTATAAGGAATGTTTACCTGCTTTTGTTTAAATGTCAACATTCCCTTTTAATTTATTTTGATTCCCATTAGAGATCCAGAGACAAATATTAAAAGAACATGGAAAACATTGATTTTCCCTGCACGTTTCTATTAAAACACGCAGAAAATTCCGCTTTGACCCAAATATTTACATTCAGCTGCTTTATATTAACAAAACACGAAAAAAGCGCTGTAAATCGCGGAGCCCCGCTGAGCGCGGCCCGCTGGCGAATAGCACAATAAAACTATAAAAACATAAATCGCTATGAGAAATGCTGTGGCGTGACTCCCTAGGCATCGTGCTTTTCTAGTCCGAAGGAAAAACATAATTTCTATTAACGTTACAATTTTTAATAGTTTAAAAAAGAAAATGAAGTAGTTGTGTGTTTTTTAGCAATGTAGTTTGCCGCTTAGCTACCTTTGAATTCTCATTATTAATTACATGTTGGCTGTTTCGTTGGTCACGAGATCACTATGTCTGCTGCATTCCATAATATGGGGCATAAACATAGTTCAATGCTTGGATGGAGCAAAGCCAGGTGGGAAATTCAAGTGTGGATTTGTGCACATGTTAATTAAGAGCGTTTAAGCCTTACAGCATTTCATACAAATATTCAAGTCCTTATATCACGAGATATCTGAACCGACTTTAATGAAACTTCATACGCATAAGCAGGATACATCGGTCTAAAAAGTTACAAAAAAACTTTTTCGAAAAAATGTGTTACAGCTAAATTAGACCGATTATAATTTTTTACAGAAACAAACTTCCAATTATCTTTTTAAAAAGACATTTCGAAAATGTTTTTAGTAACTTTTTAGACCTATGTAGTATGCGCATTAAGTTTAATAAAAATCGGTTCAGTCATTTAATAAAATAAGGACATGAATGTTTGTATGCAATACCGTAAGGCGTAAACGTTCTTAATGACAACTAGCGTCCGTACCATGACGTCTTAAAACATTATTGTTCCATTCCTATTCCAGAGTGAAAAATAGACGGAGCTATACAGGTCGTCTAGCTCCATCTCTTTCCCACTCTGGAATAGGAAAGTAACAATAATGTTTTAAGCGTCATGGTACGGATACTGATATTTACCACAACAACAACTGGTATTAAAGTTGTACTCATGATCATTATTAACCTTTAATTAGGGGTTACCGACACATAATATTAGTGAAAAATTAAATACACTTTTTATACGTGTTCACTTACATTGAAAAAAAATATAGGAGAGCAGAATTTCACGGTTCCGTGGTTCGTCCCTCAGTTTATTTTCATAGATAAATAATAAAAGACATACGGTTCAAAGTAGAACAAACCTCGGTATTGTCATATCATGCAATCACACAACAGGTTGCCGTTATAAAATTAATGTGAATTAGATATTTATGACAGTATATTACAAAAACGGAATTAATAGAAACGAGTTATAAAACTTTTATTTATGAGGGAAACTAGGACGAAAAAAAATAAGAACTCGTGAACATTCAAAGGTTGATTTGGAGGTAGCATGACCAACCCTAGGTAGTAATAAATAGGTTTGCTGCAACGAAAATTTAAGCTGTATAAATGAGCCCGAATTTGCACATGATTGCAGCCGGATCATTATTTTGAAAAATAGTAGTAGCCCACAACAAAATTATTACTTATAATGTAGGTAACAAAAATTCATGGGTTCCAAGTACTTACGTCTACTTTCAAGTGGTGTGAGTCTGTACTTATTAAGTAAATCCTGATATGGCATGTAATATCCGAAGCATCTAAAATGCATAGAACGTAGGTATTTCAGTTGAACACTCTCAATCGCCTCAATGTATTTTTAAAAGCTTTTATTTAATTTGCAATGTATGTATCATCATCATCATCATTTCAGCCGAAAGACGTCCACTGCTGGACATAGGCCTCCCCCAAGAAGGGGGGGTTTTGCCATAATCGCCACGCTTGGCAGGCGGGTTGGCGATTGCAGTACGGTTGTTACAAAAGCACAGAGAACGCTGCTGCCCATTCTCTGCTAAGTCCCTTAGTCGCCTCTTACGACACCCACGGGAAGACATGGGATGGTGCTATTCTTTACGTCCAACACCATACAGAACAAATGTAAGAATGTATGTATGTATGTATGTATCAGGCCCGAAGCCTCCCTATAAGCCGATTCCCACCGGCTTCCCTTGAGAAGTTTGGAATACAACCAACAACCAACCAACGTTTGAAAATAGGACAATCAGTACTTTTAAAAATCACAAAACTAAACTACACAAACGCCTACACATATTATGGATATGGATATTCAATGAATAATTTGCTCTTCAACAACAAATTGCTATAAAATAACCCGCAGGCGCTATCGGCTTGTTCGCAGTATGAATTTCTATGCAAAATGAACGTCATGACTTCACTAGACAAACCGCCATAATATAGCTCTAGTAAGCCGCAAAAAATCGAGTTATTTGATAGAGAAAGTAATAGCAAATGCGTGCGCGTGAGCGAGATGGAAGGAGAAATATCGTAATCGCTCGTAGAATTTCGTGCCGAATCGGATATCGTTCATTCCTTGATGACAGATAATTTGACGTTATTGCATTTTAACCATTTGCATGACTTATTGTTGTTGGATTAATATTGGAAATTATTAGTTAGTTTGACCTATTAGAATTTATTTCTTGGTATAAAATAGTGATTAGTATTATAGTTAGACTTTGTTTTTGTTATTTGTGTTGTGTGACTTGTGTGTAGTGAAAGCAGTTACATACGTACGTAGAAATTAGGTATTTGCGGTAAGTAGATAGTTTATTAAGTTGTAATAACATACTAATTTAGGGTTGTAGATTTGCAAAGTAAGTAGTAGGATGGCCGCATTAATAGCTTTAGATTGTTGCTTGACAGATTATTTGCTTTGTGAGGAAACATGCTTTTCAAGGTTAAGTTTTGAAAATAAAAAACATGTAGTTCAATTAGGCCGTGCTCGCCCTGATATGACAATAAATTATAAAAGACGCGATGGTTTTTTCAAACATTTTAATATTTCCCTTTACGATAAATATCAATGGTTAACTGGCAGTTGTAAATTAAATAAAATGTACTGTTTCCCATGTTTATTGTTTTCCGATGGAGCGAGTTTATGGAATAAAGGGGGTTATACTGATATTAATAATCTAACGAATTCATCTAGGAAACATAGTCAGACCGAAAAGCATATACGTAGTTGTTTAGCATTACATGAGTTTGGGACTAGTAGGATAGAATCATTTTTCGATAATTCGCATGACGCCCATAACAGGAAAGTTAATCGCAATAGAGATTTAATGAAACGATTTATTGACACTGTTATTTTGTTAGGTAAACAAGAACTAGCTTTTCGCGGCCATGATGAAGGACCTAATTCAATTAACCGCGGTAACTACATCGAAACTTTGCTTTATCTGAGCAAGTATGATACAGTAATGGATTCGCATTTAGAGTTATGTTCTTCGGTTCAGAACCCCGCGTTTTCTGGTCTCTCTAGTGACATCCAAAATGATTTAATAAATAGTATTGCATCCGTTTTACGCGACCAGATTAGACTTGAGATAAATAAAGCTCAATTTCTGTCTGTAATGATTGACGAAACTCCCGATGTCAGTCATAGGGAGCAATTAACTGTAATTTTTAGGTATTTATCTGAAACTGGAATAGAAGAACGATTCCTAGGTTTTTACGATGTTAGCGGAAGTCGAACTGCTGAAGTTCTATCTAATCAGTTGTTGGAAATACTTGACCAGTATCATTGTAGGCATAAGTTAGTTGGTCAGTCTTACGATGGCGCGGCAGTTATGTCTGGCGAGCACGGTGGAGTGCAAGCGAAAATTCGCGATGCTTGCCCTATGGCAATGTTTGTTCCATGTTATGCTCATATATTAAATTTAGTACTGAGCCGTTCCCTTGAAAATATTCAGGAACTGAAAACCTTTTTTGGACACGTTAATAGTATTGTTCGGTTTTTCAACAAATCAACTAAACGGTCCAACCTATTGAAAGAAATAGCTGACCGCCGCATGCCCGGAGTTTCAGAAACCCGTTGGCATTATCACTCACGCATTATTAATGTAATTTTTAACTGTAGATTAGACATGGTTAATACTTTCAATTCAATATTAGATAACACGCAATCTTGGGATAGTGAATCTCTTTCCTTGGCAGAATGTTTCCTCAGTAAGTTAGAAAACATGCAGTTTTGCTTTTTGTTGGACGTATTGTCAGTTATTTTTCAAAAAACAGACGTTCTTTTTAATTTATTGCAATCAAAACAAATTGATATCGAAGTAGCAAACCGCGAAATAAATTCATTCAATAGTTGGCTTGCAAATGACTTTATAATTAATTTTGATTTTATTTATGACAGCGTCCAGGAATTCAATGAGCCGCCGCGACAGCGTAGACGGGTAAATCCAGAAGTAGACACTAAAACTATGTATCGGCGTCTTTTTATTGAAATAATAGACAATGTTAAGACGCAAATACAACACAGGTACCAATCTCTTTCTCAAATGAGATTTCTTAATTTACTCAATAAATCTAAGTATAGTTTTTACGCTGGATCATTTCCAGATGAAATATTATCTTCTTTATTATTGCAATTTCCGCAAATATTTGAGTTCACTGCTTTACAGAACGAGTTGAAAGTCTTATACACAACTCCATCTTTAAACAAATTAGATGTTTACGAGCTTTATCTAAAATTTCAAAATTCATTATTAGGTGACACTTTTCCACAAGTCACAACATTATGTAGGCTATATTTGACACTTCCTGTTACAGTAGCAACCGCGGAGAGGTCATTTTCGGCATTAAAACGAATTCATACGTACATGCGAAATTCACAAAAACAAGATAGATTATCGGATCTAGCCATTCTTTCTATAGAAAAACATTTGTTACAAAAAATTAAGAATCTTCCGGGCTTTTATGACAATGTCTTAGCGCACTTTGTAAAAAAGAATAGACGAATAGCGTTAGAGTATAAGTAGTATTATTAGTAGAATAAGTCAGTAGTATTGTAGGTAAGTAGTTTTGTTTACATCATACCGTCATCTCCATCATCTCACCACAAACGGCTTTTATCAAAGCCACTTTTATTATACTTGCAAGACACTGTTTCAATATATCAGTGCTTACACGTATAGTAAAAGTGGACTGAAGAAACATCTGCCTATACAAGACTGAAGCCAGGAAGCCCATCACAGATTTCGGTAAGGACTCGGGACTGCTTGCTCCGCGCCCTGCCTAGGTAAGCATTTTTTTTTGCTCCGGCTTCCCTCTCTCAATATTTCACCCTTCGCCACTGGTATGTATCTCCAGTTGCGAGCGTACGAGAGACTTATATAGGCAAATATATGAAGAAGACTTCTTCATAAACAAGGTGTTTTTTTGCATCCTCGTCAAAATTTAGGATATTGTCACAAAGAAATAAATAATCAATTTAAATTACGGTACCTAATTAATTTTTAATATACACTGATTATTTTGGTTGTTTTAGTTTGTCAGTCTTTCAGAATAACCCCCTTAACGTGGTATTATGGAATAAACGTTTGAGATTGTTTGTATGTGTGAAGGCGCGGTTCTAAGACGAGGATCAGACGGGCCGCGTTTAAAACACGGGTGGTGTGTTTTACACTTACCTACCGATTTCCGTAAATAAGATAAAAAAATAAAATTACCCACTAATTTTATTATTGATTCGGGTTAAGAATCATTGGCATAGTTACCTCCTTGAATTTGACGTGGATGCAAAACAACACCTTGTATAGTTATGCTTTACTTTTGTTCATTACCACCTTCGATATGTACAACTCACTAAATACGTGATGTTACTATTATTGTTCTGCATCGTGGGATTCACGTTACAGATAGTATAGTGTGTGGTAGTTACCTGACAATGGGTATCAACAGAAACACAGCCCTTGTTACTAAGGGGAGCTAGTTTCTAATGTCGTTACTTACAAATTCAAGATGGCGCAAAATGGAAATAGTTTATGTTAGGGCTTCACTGTAGCCCTAAACTTACAAGGAGTATGTTAACTAAGTAAATAAAGGGTTTGGTCTGGTTTGGAGTCTAATATTTGGTGTATGCCTATTATGATAGAGCTATTATAACATGGCACTTGGTTTCAAATATTGCAGTAACCTTGTTTTTTGTCGTTTTATAGATAAGTCTACCTCAACTTCAAAATGAACTTGACTCAGCTTCAACCAACTCTTCATCAACATACTAAATCGCTATCTTATTGTACAGGGATCACTTTAAAGTTACACTATGTACAATTTGCCCCAGTCAAGTTAAATATCACTATTTTTAATTTCTTTATTGTTCAAACCATCTCCACTTCGCGTCCTAAGCTTACACTCATACCTACTTTTCCTTTTAATCTTCCCACACCTCAAAGATTCCATTCAAAATATCAACTATACATACACAAAAGTATACATCTGCCACTTTGATGTACAGCAAACACGCTCCGGGTATTATCTCGTACTGTGTGAGGAATTAAGAAGCGCGAAATAAATGAAAAGTAAAAAAAGGCTGCGCCGCCATTGGGGCCGGCCTGGCAGGCTGGCTGGCTGGGTGGAACAATGAGAGCCCCTTATTTGTGGTGTGCGCTATCGTTCCATCGAGAGGCTGGGCTCGCGTAAATGTGGCGGGGTTCGATACTGAAAAACTTTTAAATTTTGTGTAAGAAAAAGTTCAATTGTTTAATCAGTTTTAGAATTTAGGCAGTTTTTGTGAATTTGCTTATTGTTTCAAACTTGTAGGCAGTTTTACTGTGACTTTTTTTTATTTAATAAACACTAGAACTTAAAACCATCAAGACACACACACACAAATATAAACAACAAACAACACACAAAAACAATAAATTCGATTTTTTTATGTACAAACAATCGAATTTATTGTTGCCGGTATAGTCTTTGTGCAGATGAAAGCTTTTTTTAAAAGTTAGTATCCCTGAAGACTGTCTCCGCACAACTGATAAATTAATGTATCCTTGTGTTAGTCCAAATTCACACTCACATCATATCAAATGCACCACCGTCAACGGGAGTGCCCCCTAAATCGTCGATTGTTTGACGTCGGCATTAAAACAGCGAAATGTCAATATTTGTCGGCAGTACTCTAGGGCGGAGGGCAGGCGGTAATCCCCTGTTCGCAAATACTAGGAGATTTCGCCGATGTCGCCTGTTTCGGGGCCCCAAGGGAACCTCTTTTGTTTGCACTCTCATTAATATACATGGGAATTTGTGGTAAGACGTAGTATTATGGTGAAGGTTTTTTTTGCGGTCTTAAGTAGGTGTGAAGGTGTTATATAATTTGGAGTTAATTAATATTCGAAAGGTCCGAAAGACGTGAAACTTTGTTTTGCAGTTTTTCGTGGGATATTTGATTTTTATTATTTGAGTAACGACGCATGATCACCAATACATTAGCTAGTGGTTATGTGATGGAGTGGCAATTTTTAAATCGAGTGTTGAGATTAGAATTTTGTTCAAAATTTCAAATTGTTATCTAACAGACATAATTTCCATAACTTGTATCAAAGCAGTCAGATAAATACCCATAGCGAATCGTACACCAGCGAAAACCAATAGATTTTTCAATCACCCACAAAATAGCCCACATTATTCTTTCACCCACATTCAACAACAAAAAACAAATATCTACCAACCAGCCTTTGCGCATATTTTAAAATATAACAAACGTGGCTCACCAACATTTATTCCACGACAAAAGTACACTTGTAAATAGAAAAAAAAAATGCAAATAGGGTTGGGACCGCTATCAATTTCCCGCAAATTTCCCGGGACAACACGGGGCTATTTATATCCCGTATGTGACCCGCGGCTCACACTTCAACACCAGTCTCCTTTGTTCGCTGATATATCGAGGACCTGTCGAAGGTGTGGTCGGTGAATCATTTAGTTTTTGCTGACAGAAATGATGATAGTATCGTTTTGTTTGGTTGTTAGTTTTTGTATGGTTGCTTAGAAATGAGATTTTCGAGCGAGATTTAAAACTCTTTTAAACTTTGTAGTATTTTTAAATTCACTTCTAATAGAAGTGGGCGAGGACACCCAAGCAGTAACTTTTGGTAATAGTTACTGGAAGATTATCAAAACGATATGCCCGATCATGCACTACAGAACAAATAGGTTCCTCCCTATCAAAACTTTGACGAATTAAATGTTATCAAATTAAGGTTCGGTCAAACTTATTCGGACAACTTGCAGACGCTACTCCGGATACCGAACTCCGAAAGATAATGTACTCTCTTAAGTATATCAATGTATAAAATATGTCAGTGATAATGTATGTCAATGTCCGGTCCACAATTTTTCCGTACTGGTTTGATTGAACAATAACACAATCAGGTTCATCTTATAGTTAAAAATCCATTTTCTTTATTATGTATAATTTAAAATCAAATTATAATCGCCTACTTACTTTGTCTTCAGCCATGAAGACTTCACTTTATTTAAAAACCGTCGATCTCACTACTATAAATTCCAACCTCTCTAGATAACTTCATCGCCGTACTTACAAGCTCGATGACCCGCCACCCGCCAGCAACCAGCCAGCACCTCACGAGTCAAGTAACAGCAGACAACCCGGCGGCAACCCGGCGGGGACCACTCGGGCGGAAGGAACGTGAAATATGGCCGCCACACTACATTTAACCAGATAACCGAATGGTGAGAACGTTTTGACGGCCGCGGTAGGGGTAATGGAGTACGAGACGAACGGAATGATAGTGGTAGTTGGGATGCTTCAGCCAAGTTCCCAGATCACTGTTTGCTTCGTTAGTTTATGGTTCACATGAAATAAATATAGCATATAGATAGATATAGCAAAGCATATAACATAGCATAGCTAAAAAAAACCCTGATAACTGCGCGTCGGACTCGCGCACGAAGGGTTCCGCACCATTATTTATAAAAACGAGCAAAAAAATCACTTTTTTGTATGGGAGCTCCCCTTAAATATTTATTTTATTCTGTTTTTAGTATTTGTTGTTATAGCATCAACAGAAATACATCATCATCATCATCATCATCATTTCAGCCGAAAGACGTCCACTGCTGGACATAGGCCTCCCCCAAGTGTCGCCACATTGACCGGTCCCGTGCGACTCGCATCCAGCGGATCCCCGAAACCTTCACCAGGTCATCGGTCCACCTAGTGGGAGGCCTTCCAACGCATCGTCTCCCGGTTCGCGGTCGCCATTCCAGAACTTTTCGGCCCCATCGGCCATCTGTTCTGCGAGCAATGTGCCCTGCCCACTGCCACTTAAGTTTGGCAATTCTTCGGGCTACATCGGTAACCTTGGTTCTCTTGCGGATGTCCTCATTTCTGATTTGATCACGCAAGGAAACTCCGAGCATAGCTCTCTCCGTTGCCTCTTGGGTGACTTTGAGCCTTCTGATGAGGCCCATTGTGAGAAATACATAATCTGTAGAAATTTCAACTGGCTAACTATCACGTTTCATGAGATACAGCCTGGTGACAGACGGACGGACGGACGGATGGACGGATGGACGGACGGATGGACAGCGAAGTCTCAGTAATAGGGTCCCGTTTGACCCTTTGGGTACGGAACCCTAAAAAGAGCCTTTGAAACTGAAGTGATCACGTGTCTGGTTTATTCTCTCTTGGGCTGTGCCCTCGCTTCAAATCTTGCTGATGGTAATTAGTACTTACCAAGGCTTGAGGAATGCAATCTTTTTTGGTCAAATTAGTGTCTCCGGGAACAAAACTGGTTCTATAATTCTTCATATATGACTATAAGTCTGATTAACTTATGGTTCAAAAGCTAGGTTTCCATTGTCATTGCTTGTGGTGGAACTTCCAGCCTAATATTCAGCCACGAAAATATTTCTTAAATTGAACTGTAAATCTGGCTGTTTGACATAATTTTCATTAAAAAATATTTACAAAACTTTACAAAATTTGTACACTACAAAATTCCTACTATTTTTAATATACATTATACAAACAGCAAACGTTAAAGATCACATTCGAAGCAGCTGCTACGAAGTCGCTACAGAAATGCTACGTCGCTTATTATTTGCCTTTCGTAGCAACAAGCAGGAAAGTTCGCAGAATACATTAGGTAGTTGTAATAATTATTATATTACATATATAAATTACTTACAAACTACAAATAGATATAAAATAATGATAAAATATGTACAAGTATCAAAATTGCAGGGCGTCAAAAAATTCCACATCACTGTCAATAGGAAAAGTGCCCATAGAAGGCTAGCCGCATTGCCACGTTGGATGGCAATAATGATTCTTTGGCCAAAAAAAAGACCAGCCCTCTCACGTGGTCACGTGAAGAGTCGACCAACCGCTTGATGATATCCCGAAACACAAGATGGGCTGCACTCAGGCCCCATGGCCGTGTTTCAACCCCAAACGGCTAAAATACACAATTACCAATTAAATTATTGTACTTGCGCCGTTTAAGGTTTTCAGCAACTGCTGCAGCCGCCCCAGAGCAGCTCAACTTGCTAGGAAGATGAGATGGCTCAAGGGTGTCGACGCAAGTCGCATCCCACACCAAAAGCCTACCCAATTTCTATGGCATTATGGTCATACCATCTAGTACCTTCCCTTCGACGCGTGCCAAGCCATTGGGTTCTAAGACAGCTGGCACCCCGGCGGTCGCAAGAGCATGACGGATGGGATCATTAATGCTAGCGTTCCGCGCTATCCGACCTGCACTTACTGCAGGAAAGGCCCTGGTGTCCGAGGCCGTCGACTGCTTCACCACATCGACAGCGATGTGGAGCCCCGCTAGGTGCGCCCAATCACAGACATACACAGATAGACCATGACCAGACAGAGACCCGACTCCCACTCTCCCACAGCCAGCAGGCGGGCACGCTCAGCAGCTTTGATAGACGTATTAATAAGGTTATTCCGTACCGACCTGCAGGGCGGCTCATCCCACTGTCTCTAGCAAAATGGATTCTCGGGCCGATCCGTATCCGGGCAAGTCGCTTTCCAGGCGTCATTTGCGTCCGTCAAGCACGGCACTTCCGAATCAACCAGGGAGACACTTAAAATCTACCTGGTTAGCGTTTCAGTGCTGTGGACAGAAGACAGGAAGCTTAGACTAGAAATTTTGCGGATGCCGATGCCAACAAAACGAATTGGTAAGGTGGCTTGCAGCCACGCTTGGTTGCCCAGGGCCACATTTAGAATGGATTAGGTAGTTTGATTAACTTTGATTAAGTTTTCAATAGGCAAAGGATTGCAGATATTATATACCTCACACATCAAAGACATACAATCTATTTTCAAATGGAGAAAGAATTTTAAATCAGTCTACAAAGGCGGCATTTAATTGCGACAATTACTCGATAGCTGTCGGATATTCCAACAATTTGCCTTTTGCATCCATAATTACCAACAATCACGTACAGGAATAGCATTACAGAGAACGGTCGGACACCACAAAGGTATACTTAGCGAGAAACGTCGCCATCATACCGACTGCTTTGTCCCTTGTCAGGTATTTACTAATATGTCTCGGAAATTATAGTGTTCCTTTATATCGGATTCGTTTTTCCTACTGTTGATGTATGAAGCATGTAATCATGTCTGATTGTGGAGGAGAAATCGGGTTAGGGAATTTTATTAGAGTATGTAATTATAACATTTCGTTATCAATGACGGGACTATTGGAAGGGTCTGCTTGAATATGTAATAAATATTATTTTTGAATACTCAAACATTTCTGTGCCCTACATATCAGTTTACATAATTACGAAGATTAATGTAGCTAAAGTAGATAACCAGCCCTAAATAATACAAAGTATGGCAAAGAAATTAACCACTTACCGTTTTGTAACAGTTTAAAAGAAAACTCTTACCTAAACTTACGAAACGCGTACAACTGTTGAAAAAGTCAACTTCATTACGAACCTTTTTAAAAAAATAATCGTCTATTACAAAAAGAAAAACAGTATGTCGAAACATTTTTTAAGCGGTATCATTAAAAAAAAAGCGTCAAAGTGAACTGCCAGACCATGGAATCGATACAAACACCCCTAAATAACACAGAAAACTATGACAAAAAAAAAACAACATCTACACAAAGTTTTATAAAACAGTTTAATAAAAAACTTTCACCCACTTACAACAAGTTAAAACTATTTAAAAAATCAACGTAACTTCTTGAAATAACAACGGCTATCAAGAGCTGCAATCAATAAGAACTACAAAGAACCCGAGCGAGTGTGTCCAAGCGTTTATTAGGCGGCATTATTAAAAGAAAGCATCAAAGTGTCGTGACGGGCCGGCTGCTAGCGTTCCCTCATTATTTATTTAAAACCCGATCCGATTGTCGTATGTACGTTCTCAGAATGTGGTACAAGTCAAAAGCGGTTAGCAGGAAGCTTGTGTAGGTATACGCAAGAATACCGATGCCAACTCAGAGTTATTTTCATAGGTTTTTTTTGTAAAAATTATAGTACCTACTTACCACTATAACCTACTGTTTCAGAAAAAAAGCTATATTATCTGCTATGAAATCTCCATCTTTAAAAATAGTGACAGTTTAAATCTACTAAGCAATGTCCATGGACAAACTGATTCATTTTGAAGATCTTCCAAATTGGAAAAAAAGTCTCTGTTTGAAGTTTCGGAAAGTGGAGGAAATAAAATTAAAACGGATCTATTTTTTCTTGACACAGCGAAATCGCTCTAACCAGATCACTTAAACCACTTTTCCAGCCAGACAGAGTGCTTTTAAAACTTAACCCTTATTTTCTCACTTTGAGCACTTTAAGGGATTACAAGAGCTGCGTCGGTCCCGTCGGGCAAAGCGTGAAGATGCGTCTAGGACTGCACCTGCCAACAACTTTCCTTTTAGAAATACCGTTGATTTTTTAAAGAGCAAGATGTTAATCGGTTCTGAAGTCTTATTTGTTCAGAATCGATGGGTTCGGAGTGAAAAGTTTTAATGTGCAGTCTTTAAGTTTTTGGTTTAAGAAGTCTAAATGAAAGGAGTTTAAAATCATGTTCACGGAAGTGGGAACATAAATATGACTCGGTACCTACAGTAGTTAAATCTATCCTCGTAGATTTGTTTTGCCTACCTACCTACCTACTCTTGCCATTCTCTTTGCTCAATCAGAATGATAGGCAGTTGATTCCGGCTGTCTTACAAAATACGGTATGTTGTTATGTGTAGTCGGAAGTTCGAAATACTGTCAACCGGACTATGCTCGAAATGTTGGTATCGCTTCGTGATTGGATTGGATTATTTAGCTCAAAGGAAAATCTGAAACATGTTTGCTTTTTTCTTGTCTGAAAACTATAGGTACTGATTATCTTCAATAAGTTAACAAATGAGCTTGTTTTCGGAAAAATAAGTAAAGAAAATTACCTTCATTATCTTATTACAGGTTTATAAACAACCTTGATTACAAGTACTTCGTTAGCAGTTTTTTATATTTATTTTTGCTGTACATTATTATGCGTCATTAACCTGCTATGACGTCCCATTACTTTACTCGTATTTCTAATAACTGAAATTTAAATCACGGTCAGAACTAAATGCAAGTTATATATGAAAACTACAAATCATAGTTTCCACAGTAAATCATCACGTTTTTTTATCGTGTGGTTATTGCCTATCCTATTCCAGAGTGAAAAAGAGACGGAGCTATACAGGTCGTTTAGCTACATCTCTTTCTCACTCAAGAATATGAATGGAACAACAATAATGTTTTAAGCGTCATGGTACGGACACTGGTGCCAGAGTTTTAATGCCGCATATGAGCCTCTGATCACGTTATAAACAATCTATTTTGATTGTTATTTATATTTGATTAGTTTTTCTGTGAATAAGGTAAATAAAATGTAAATTAAAAATTCACTATCCTACACTAATAATCACACATATGCATAACTTTGGCCCGCATTAAAATAATAAAGCCGAAAATTGCAAACAATAGCACGAGTTCCGTACATTTAATCCGAATAGTCCATTAAATCGGGCATACAAAAGTAAAATCTGAGAAATATTTAAACAGGCAAGCTTTAGTAAAGCCTCGCGACCACATACTGTGTACTTCTGAAAAAGCATTCCATATAAACCGCAAAGGGAAAGTTGTCCTGTAGCAAGCATTGTTTACGTGGACCACGGAACGGTAACTACATGGGTGTAGCGTCACTAGAAAAGTTACTATTTTTGTACATATACTGTAAACAAAAGGTAAGCATGTTTGTATTACAATACAACTACTGTACCACAGTACAGTACCACAGTACAGTAGTTGTTGCTGACGCTCTTGGATCGTAATGCAGCGCCACCTGCAGATATGAAGAACGTCAGTGATACTGTCACTTTAAGAAACAGAAATTTAAACAAAACGGGCCAAGTGCAAGTCGGACTCGCGCACGAAGGGTTCTGTACCATTAGTTATAAAACGAACAAAAAAATAACTTTTTTCAATGGGGGCTCCCATTCAAAAAAGTTTTTTTTTTGTTCTCCTTAAATATTTATTTTATTCTGTGTTTAGTATTTGGTGTTATATAGCTGCAACGGACATAAGTACACACAACAATACATAATCTGTAGAAATTTTAACGGGCTGATTAAAATGGTTCATGAGATACAGCCTGGTGACAGACGGACGTACGGACGGACGGACGGACAGCGAAGTCTCAGTAATAGAGTCCCGTTTGACCCTTTGGGTACGAAACCCTAAAAAAAATTCAAGTTAACCTTATGAAATAGTAGTGTCAGTTGGGAGTAAAAAAGCTGATCTTAGTGACTTTATCCCTTGTAAGATGTTCACAGAGATTAAGATCTGGACTGGATCTTAATCAAGTTATTTCAAGTAAACATAGTCACATCTAGGGTCAGGATGCAATCAAAAAATCCAATCAAGTAATGTTATTAAAAGTTATTCGGTATTTATATTCAAATTAAATACCAAAATACAGCACTACCCATGATACATGAGATCGAGCATACTCGATCGTATAGGCTCGAACTCATGCAGTCTGTTTTTAAACAAAAGCTAGCGTATCCAGTTATTGTTTCTGTATCCATGTGCGCGTGTTTCGGGCACGTGAGGTGGACGATAAATTCTATGCTTTGTGCTTCCAGTCTGCTCGGCGTTTTTTACGGCGCATTTTGTGTGAGCTGGAGACCGCTGCGGCTTCAAATGATGTAATAGCAATGAAAAATGTACCATCGTTTGTTTGGTTTTCAATCTTACCTACATGTGGTTTAGGGTTGGATGCTGTCGTGGCTTTAACCACTTTAAAAAAGTTATCAATTCGTATGGCATCAAAATACCCCTTTGGTGAATTTGGCTTTTTTAAGGAAATAACCAGACTCTCGAGAGATCTTATACACATAATTATCATACAAGAATCTGGTTTCAGATAAATCTTTGTATCATGCTCACTCAAATGTTACGCTGATGGTGGCGCTTGTGGCGGGTCATTTAGTTCCCTTCAAAATGGTTGAGTTGAATGATAGCTGATCTATGCGTCATGTTCGTGAACATGCACTGTCAGTTGTGCCTGGTCATCTCTTTGTTGCCACGGCATAACGCATCATCTCAACATGAATCGTGTAACCAAGGTGTCTGTAACAAGATTCTGATTTAAAAGAGTGTCCATGGAGTTTCTTGCCCATTCTTCTCCATAAAGATTTACGCTTTAGAATGGGCAACTACAGTACTTTCACTTTCTATAGTAACTGTAACTGTGTAACTTACTGTAACTTCATATTTATTGTTGTTCGACTATTCAAAAGTACCTGTAATTGGCCTACTTGAAATAAATGATTTTGATTTGATTTGATTGATCTTTAATTAGGTAGCCTGCAGAAATATACTGAAATGTGTTAAAAGTCTTATTTTTTTAGGGGCAATCAAATAAGCCACCACGAGAGTGCTCTGTGGTCTAGTGGTCACCAAGCGTGACTGCGGAGCATGAGGTCTTGGGTTCAACTCCCAGGTCGGCTCAGGTCCCAAAAAAAAAAAAAACCCAATAACCGTTATGTTATTGGGTTTTCCATCGGGAATTTCTCAGGAGCAGTAACGGAGTTTGGAGTTTGGACTTGTGCCCAGTTGATGGCAATAGGCTTGGCTCCTGTTACATGAGACTTAAACTGGTGTACTGTTAGGTACACCTCTGTTTTACCCTTCGGAGATTACAGGCGTGACTTTGTATTACATTATTTATTTTCAGAAATAAAAGTTTCGTGGAAGCCATTTCTTGTGACTACCTATTTATTTTCCAGTGTACCCACAATCAAAGCAACAACATTATACTTTACTTTATTCTACTAAATATCATAAAAACAATATAGTTCTCTTCTTTCAATATCCTAGTATGAGTGAAGAATAAAGAATTCACTATTCTATGGCGATATAAAATCCTCGCCGGATTCCGTACAATGCAACGTCACATCGCATTAAGTATTCCCCTGTATATTTTATGTACTACGTAGTATTCACTCGACTTTACTTGCTCAAATAAATTAATTTACTTTATTTGAGAAAAAATGAGTCATAAATACAGTCCGACGTACAACCAAGGTCCAAAATGTCGGAATATGGGTAGCTACTCCGAAGGTAAGGAACTGGTGGTACGTAAGACACTTGGCTAGACGTGGTTATAGCTGGTGGAGTAGAACCGTCACTGAATGGTTGCCGAGACACGGTACAAGTATCACCACAAGTACAAGTACCACCCATCTGGCGGTTGGTGATGGTGAACTCACCGCCAGATGAGTATGAGGGTAACTTTAACGAAACCCGGTTGAGAATCGTGTCGCTAATAGGTACATTCACAAACAAATCTCATTTGGTCCCGTTATAATCTTTTAATTAACAACAGTTTAGTGAGATATTTAATTTTAATATCATGGGTATTGGTATCTTAAATTGACCCATAAATAAATTATGTCGAGCTATGTTGCTCGAATCTCTACCCTTGCAGAGAGCAAGCAAATGGCTTTCAAAAAAACTGAACTAATTTATCTTTACAAACATCTTTACACGCATCCAAACTTCATTTTTATTATTAGATGGCCAATTCTAAAGTGCAAGAGATGGGCATCAATCTTTTGCATCACAAAGCGGCTCCCCCAGGCTTGCAGTAAAACTGCGACGCGACGCTAGATGACGTTTTATTCGCACTGAACGAGAATCCATTTACAATTGAAAAGTGCAGATCACTATAGGTGAAGTTCAATGGGTATGTTTCAATGTAATCAGGTGCAGTTATTTAATTGAACCATTTAAAAGAAGTCAATTAGAGGAGACATTCATCATCATTATTATTTCAGCTGAAAGACGTCCACTGCTGGACATAGGCGTCCCCCAAGACATAAGGGGAAGTTTTGCCATAATCGCCACGCTTGGCAGGCGGGTTGGCGAACTACTCATAGCGCTAAGTTAGATCAAAAAAATGTTTGTAATAATTAAATTTATTCTTATAGTAACGCAGGTGTCCAGAAACCAGACTGACCAGAAAGTCCAGAACCCAGAAAAAAAAAAACCAGAATGTCTTCATAAAAGTTTTATTGAATAAAGCTTCCCTGAAATTGTATGATGCTTACTGGGACGTAAAAACCAACGTCTATCGGATCGATTTCGACGAATTATAAATAGTTTGTGCTGGTGGAAAATGTTTTCAATCTACCAATCTACCGTTATTGTTTTCTCTGAATTTATTTTCTATTTTAACATATAAAACGAACATATATTTACATAATATAAGCCAATAAAATCAGACCGTATGGTTTTATTTGTACCACGTGTCAATAAATGTACGCGTCGGCTCGCAGAGTCACAGGCGACAACAAGCTTTAATGAAAACAAATGGAAAAACGCAGCTCGGGGAAAAGGTGTTGGGAAGTGACCATACTGGTACCTACTAGATAAACAACTCAACGACAATACGTGACTTCAAGCCAGTTAGAGGCGTCTGTAGTTAGATAATTAGTTCAAGCTATGTCTTATTTCTTTACAATCAACCTTATTGTAGTCAATCGAGCATCATCTGCCCAGCATTTTCCCAAACTATGTTGGTCTAGTATTCTAACCGGATGCAGCTGGGTACCAGTATTTTACATGAAGCGACTGCCTATCTGACCGATATTGCAATGAATTTGAATGTTGTGCTGACATTGAATTAGGCCCAAGTATCAGGAAAATAACGCCTTGGGGATCAAAAGAATAAGTACTAAAAATAAGGACTTAAAATTGTATTTCGTGGGTACCTATTCAAAGTTTCATAGAGGTTTGTGGTTGGGCAAGCAGCATACGAATAATCTCATCAAAAAGAGTATCTCTGTGACACGAGACAGCGTGAGGTAAACACTATATTTCCACACAAAGCATTAAAACAAGATTACTCAACATCCCAATGTAAAGTATCCTTTACTTCCACACGACGAGGCAACACCTCCCCGCCGCGGAGTTTTGACTCGGAACAAATTAAATCAATTAAAGACCAGCCCACGTTTTTTGTCCCAAACGCCCGCCATTTGTTCGTATTACGCTTATTTTTTGTTTCCTCTCCGTTTGTCGTTTGTTTCCGACTGTACTTTGACTTGGAGAATGACGTGATTAAAAGGTGGTATTTAGAAGTAATAGTTGAGTTTAATTGCGGTCATGTGTCTTTGGGGGGGAGAAGATTATTAAACGGCAATATTCTTTAATGATATGCAGTTAATTGAGAAATGAATAGGATATTAGGTATATGAGAGACAATGCAATGAATCGTATAAAAGAAATACTCTGTAAGATATCTGAGGGGTACCCCTATGATGTACTTTTTAGCTCCTTTCAGACCCTAAAATATACTTTGTGTAGACGAAGTAAAGAGAAATTTAAAGAATTGTTGATTTAAATTGCAATTTTCTTTATTAGTAGCATTAGCCAGCGTTATTTTTGCCCGCGGTTTCGCTTGCGTTAATTTAGAATTTGACAATAACCTGCTCGGACACGTGGTGCCATCTATTATGATGAGAACGTTATTGTTGTTTTCCTTGGGAACAGTTATTTTTTCGGGATGAAAGGTCCCGTGAATGACCGTTTCTGTACACCTGACAACGTATATGCAAAATTCCAGGGTGATCAGTTCAGGCGTGAAGAGGTAACAAGCAAACGAACTTACTTTCGCATTTATAATATTTTAGAAGTTAGAATAGTTATGATAATAAATTAATAAACACAAGAATGGTATACCGTCTGTACTGATTTGACCCATTCATTGAAAATCAATTCATACAACATTTTTATATTTCCTTTTTTTAGGGTTCCGTACCCAAAGGGTCAAACGGGACACTATTACTGAGACTTCGCTGTCCGTCAGTCCGTCCGTCTGTCACCAGGCTGTATCTCATGAACCGTGATAGTTAGCCAGTTGAAATTTCTGCAGATTATGTATTTCTGTTGACGCTATAACAACAAATAATAAAAACAGAAAAAAAAAATATTTAAGGGGGGCTGCCATACAAAAAAGTTTATTTTTTCGTTTTTATTATAAATAATGGTACGGAACCCTTCGTGCGCGAGTCCGACTCGCACTTGGCCGGTTTTTTTTTCATTTTTCCTCAATTTCTCGTAGTCAACTCACAAGATCACTTAATTAACGAAAATTTTTACTGTTATACCGCAAGAAAATTGAAGTCAGTTGAAAATATAAGAAAACACGAGAGTTAAATCAGTTTGAAAAAGTAACTGAAATAATAAAGTGTGTTTCTTTAAAAGTACCGAAAATAATAAAAATCGGAACCTTTATATTTGTCTTTCTTATTTTTGCTTGTTAACAAAAAACAGCTATGTGCAGTAGCTATCCGGGACATTTTAGATTTACTTATTGATCAAAACACCCTCAAAATTCAACATGCAGTCAAAACGGCCTCAGTAAACAATTGCTTACCAGGTGGCGCATCGGCATCGCTTTGTGTTGTATACTGCCGCTACGTGTCCCAAATATTTTGTGGCTAAATACTAACAACGGTGCAACGTATTGAGTTGCAATTTCTAAATATAAGGATATGTTGTCAAACGATTATTGAAAAGGAAAATCGTAACGTCTGTTCCACATACAGCAATAATGGTTTAGCTAAATGAAAGCGTGGCAGTTCTACGCCGTAGCACCTTAGACGTAGCGCTACGGCCCGCGGCCCAGTCGCTGTTCTAGCAGAGCTAGGGACTAAGCCAGTGCTTGGTTAGTCCTTCAAGGCCAAAGCCTTCACGGTTTCTCATTGTATATCCCTGACTTTAAACCATTGGTTAAGTACTATAGATTTCTGTGTGATGATTTACTACGTCATTTGTAAGTTTAGTAGTTAATTTCTATTTTGAGAATATAAGTACCTTTTTCTATTTTGTCAGCTTTAACAAACAAATACCTTGAGTTTACTGATAAATAAGTACTGAAAATATGCATGGAATTTAAGATGCTTATGGATCAACACTGCTGTCTAAAACAAAATGGAACCAAAGTAAAAATAAAAGCAATGATTGTACAACGCGGCAGATGGCGGTCCCTCTGAATGTTTCAAATGGAACGAATCAATATAAACAGAAGACAGGAATAATTATTGTTAGGGAAATTGTTAGTCATGGGAAATGAAATGTCTTTGACTGAAAAAATAAAGTTCCCTGGTGAAAACTTTTGCGAATTATATCTATATAATTATTGCAGCTCCACTAATGAGGGAAATAATTTAAAAAAACTCTATAATTCTTTAGCAACTTAATAAAATTGTCCGTATATTTAAATCACAACAGTAATTCCTTAATAATGTATAATATGGCTTTAACACGGTAACTTGGTATAGCGTGTCTATTACATTTGGGTTAAATGTTTTATTAAAGTTTTAGATTCATGGTCCATGTTTTGTTTTCAAGCGTCGTAATTAGCGACGGTTCAAGAACGACACGATCGTACCAAAAATCACCTGCTGCTACTACCATTCTAACACGACCCTCAAACCAGTTCCCTTAAGTAACCAAAGCTAGACATTTACAAAATCAAACTTGAAGCAGATACCTTAAACAGACAGAGAGACAAGTAAACCAAAGACAGCATTTACCAGCACAATCTAACAACAGGGATGACTTCTAACAACAAAAACAAAGCATAAAGAACCTCATCGTCCACCTAGTTTTTGTCACAGCTCTGCATATTCAAATAGCTTGGAAAGCACAACTTTAGCCGTAAAACATTTTCGTGGCTAGCAAACAAAAAACACACAGAAACTCAGACAAAACCACGGCAAAAAGTTGTAAAACAAAGAGAGGAGACTGTTTTGTTTCTACCTTGGCGCTGTTGGATCTTTTTTAATTATTATTTACGGAGATAAAGCTGAAAGCGGCTATTCAGGTGAGCTAAATTGTTTAGATGGTTCGTTTTTCATTTTGGTATCTGTGTAGTTACTGCTTTGACGTCATTTAGTTTACTGCGAGTTCCAGTAGCAGTACTCGTGTACGTAGATACCACAATAAAACCATAGAACTGCTTATAGGCTATCAAGTATGCTCCTGGCTCAAGCATTAGAATTAATACGGTATAAATATATATTTTCTTATTTGCTGCCTCTTTGTTCGATTTTAGGGTAAATCCCTTCCTTCCCTGCTCCATTTTGTCTCTATCCAGTGCTGTTTGTAGCCAATTTTTCAGATCATAGTTGAGACGTCCCTCCATCTCATCATCATTTCCACTTGGGCCTGTTGCCGTTTACTGCTGTTTAGTACCCCTGTGGTAACTATAATAACACAAGGTGTAATATTATTACGATACAGATTACAAAATGACCGGGTGAATATAACATGTCAGTAACAAATAACCCCGTCACTGTCACCCCCAAATCAGCAGTATAACTACGTCACTGCGGCTAAGCTGTTGTCCCACCGGCCACTCGCGCCGCAGTCACGTTCACGGAGAATTGTTGTTGTCACACCCGTTCTAATTCTCACCTGTTGCTGACAACACGGTTGTAGGAGTGTGGGAGTATTTTTAGGATATTGTTTATTTTTGCGATAAATAATAGATTTATATGTAGTGAAGAAAATTTTGAGTATGAATGTGGATGGCTATAAGAGTAGAGGAAAACCAAAGAAACGATAGATGGACTGTGTGAAGGGTGATATGGCTAGAAAGTAGGTCACTGATAGAGAAGTATGGAAAAAGAAGTCATGCTGCGCCGACCCCAAATTAACTGGGATGTGGGCCGGAGAATGATGATGTTGATGATGAATAGATTTAAAGTTATGGGCTCTTGCATATTAGGCTTCTTCTTTTCGCTTGACCACGACGAGCTGTATGCGCGTCTTGCGGTAATGCCTGGGGAGATAACAAATGAAAGAAGTGGCGTTAAAAATCTACTCTGATAACTATACATCAGTTGCTCTCTCATCAGGTGCCTACCAGGCATTTGACGATAATTATTTACAATTTATCATCCACTTCCAAGGTACTTACTTACGGGCGGGAGGAAACGCCCGGGTGTCACCACTGCGAGGATCGGCCGGAGGACACGGTGGAGCACACTGTGGAGCTATGCCCCGCTTGGGCTGAGCACCGCCGTGTCCTCGTAGCGGCGATTGGCGGCGGCGACCTCTCGCGTCCGGCCCTGGTTCAATCCATGGTCCGGAGCGAGAGGGAATGGGAAGCCGTCGCCTCCTTCTGCGAAGCAGTCATGCTAGCGAAGGAGGTGGCGGAACGTGAGAGGGAGAGAACCTCACGTCCCAGCCGCCGCGGGAGACGCCCCGGGCGTCGGGGGGCAACCAGTGGCCCCCGGCCACCGTAGGCGCGGGCCTGTGGACGGTGAGTAATGGGCTAGCTCACCGTCCGTTCGTCTTATGACGACAGACCGTGCCGACGGCGCGTTCGTGTTCCACGCGCGCCTCAAGGAGATGTCAGCAAATCGGTAGGGGTCCGAGAGGGCCGATGCCTGCCAGGGCTGCGGGTTGTTCGAAAGAGATACCGTGCCCCTGGAACGCAAAGGGCTAAGAAGGAACATGGATGGGTTTTAGTCAGTCAAGTCTGACACTCCCTTCCGCTCCGCCCAGAGCGGAAGAAGTCATTTGATGATTTCCCATCCGAAAAAAAAAAAAAAAAAAAAAAAAAAAAAAGGTACCTACTTTAAAACCTAATATTAATAAGACAATAATATTATTATCCCAGTAGTACTAGTCATAAACAACTCTAAATATTGCTAATGTTCTAAAAATTTAAATTCTAACCTATCAGTTTTGCGGTGAACCGACACACCATTTATTTCTCTTGTGAGAGGTCCGCATAACAAACAATCCGCTTATAGACAGACAGACAGTTTACTGACGTGAAATTATTTATGAGAAAGTATTCGAAATGAATTTGTGTTTACTGTGGTTCTTGTGGTCCATCGTGATTTGATAAGTTGGTCTATAGGTGCTTTGAAAACAGTATTCAATCATTGTTAGGTTAGTATCTTGCTTGAATAGGTTTAATTTAAGTTTTTGCGAGTTTGATCAACTTTGAACATCATAACGTTTGAGATGGTTTTCAGATGAACACAAAACTTAAAAAAAAACATGAAATACATCAATCAGACAGACACAAGTAAACAAGAATACATAACTGCAGCAACTATCAAGGAAATAAAAAAAGCATTTTGTATGTTTAATTCCAATAAAATAATAATAATCACCCAACATTTACACAAAAAGAACTCATGAACGGCCAAAAAACTTGGAATTAAAAGGAAAAAACGCAGTCTCGGCTACATCGACATAATCCCATTAATCTTAGTGACAACATAATTCAATGGGCGTCTGAGATACGGCGGGTAAAAAAGAAAAACGATGGGAAACTGTTGAAATACCAGGTCAATGAACTGTTGGAGCCAAGCTGTGGCGCCAAACTGACAGTGTCGACAGCCAACGATAGCTTACGCAGTATGACGATTTAATCTTATTGAATTTACGAATTATATCGTGAAAGTTGAAGAATGTTTCGTTGACACCCAGAACTTTTATTGACAATCAGGCTTTTGCTGTATGTGCTTACCTTTCCCAGCGTGTAAAACATTTAAGAAAACACTTAGGCATTTATAAAATCAGATAAACTAATTAGCATCTTTATTTACATATTATATAAATTGTTTTAAAGAAAAGGTTTAAACGTTTTCTTTTCATTACCAAATTCAAGAAACTACGTTTAGTGTTAGCCGGAGATCGCTGCTAAACAAAACACGTTAGTATTGACATAAACAACATAGTAAAGGCTTTCTTACGTAGTTACATGAACTAATTAATTCCTTTTAATCAACATCGACAAAAAACAGGTCACTCACACAGCCTTCCTAATTCATCAACCGTCGCATCTCTTTCACCTGACAAATATAAAAAAAGTCCTTTCTTCTATCAGCGTTGATTAAGGCGGGTCCCTCCTCAAATTATCCGGGCTATAAGGCCAAGTAATGCACCTTATTGGATTATCTCCGGCTTTGATGTCCGTCCCGGGTTCCGTAGTCGTTTACAGCAAGTTAAAGGCAATAAAAAGCAAGTAATTCTTTAAAGGGAACTCTTATTAGGGAAAAGAAATTGTGTAAGCTTACTAAGTGAAGTGTATCAGAGGTAAACGACGTCTGATCTTGTTGGACGTCAGCCGATCTTTGAGGAGACAATTTGGGAAATAAGATTTTTGACGGGACACGTTTTTGATCTGGTTTGCGAGCTGGGTATAAATTGTGAGGGAAGGAATTGTGTTTAAGCATAAAAGAGCTCAATTGGAGAACAAATTATTCGTTTATTAATGAGCTAGATTACGAGCTTTTACGTTTTAGAGGTACGGAATTATGGAAGTATTACTGATTGGCTGAATAGTAATAGGATATAATTTTTCTAGTTTTACAAGAAAAAGAAATCTTTCAGTCCAAAATTATAATGACAAGTGAGTAACAAAAAGAATATCGAAAATAGACAAAACGTGAAAAAGTAAAAATATAAAAAGCATAAACAATATAAAAAAGGCTCCAATCGGCCACATGCTCCCTTTTTTTAAAGAAGAACAACTTTCTTTAATGGCCGCCTTAAAATGCCCGTTTGGGTCCGAACATCCACCACCCGTACCACCCCATCACGGCCCGGGTGTAAAGCAGCGATCACGCCACGTGGCCAGGTTCCCCTCGGCAAGTTCCCGTCGCCGATGAGAACCGGGTCCCCGACCTTGACGACGACATCTACTCCCGGCACGCGACGGGGCGCCAAATTGGGTAGATATTCGGTGACCCAACGCCGCCAAAAATGATCACTCAGCCGGAGTGCCCTTCTCCAGCTGCTCCGACCAATCAGTGCGGCGTCTGTCAGGTCTGTAGTTGGGAACGGACGGCCCGATGAGTCTCCCAGCAAAAAATGGTTGGGGGTAAGCGCCTCCGGGTAATTGCTATCGGGGGAGATGTGCGTCAGCGGGCGTGAGTTTACCACCGCCTCGGCTTCGGTCAGTAAAGTTGCCAGAACCTCTTCTCTTGGAGCCTGCTCTCTCAGTGTCACCTTCAACGCTGACTTAACTGACCGAATCAGCCTTTCCCAGGCCCCTCCCATGAAGGGCGCCGATGGGGGAATAAAACGCCATTTTATTTTTTCATTTGCTGCAAACTGTGGAACGGCGGCATCGTAAAGAGCTCTTAGTTGTCGATTTGCTCCCACAAACGACGTCCCGTTGTCGGAGAATATTTCGCTGGGCGTACCCCGACGAGCGATGAAGCGTCGCAAGCACATAATGGCAGAGTCTGCGGATAAGCTGACTACGATCTCTAGGTGGATAGCTCTGGTTACCATGCACGTAAATAGGGCGACCCATCGCTTCTCCCGCCTGCGTCCAATAGAAATTAATATGGGGCCGAAATAGTCCACACCTGTATAGGTGAAGGCACGTCGATGATGGGCGAGTCTCGCCTCTGGCAAATTTCCCATGGGTGGTTGTAAGGTTGTGCTTTTCAGCAGCTTGCACAATTGACATCTATGGACCACTGACCGCACGGCGTTCCTCAATCCGAGAATCCAGTACGACTGCCGCAGTTCATTAATTACAGTTTCTGTATTGGCGTGGGCAAACTTGACGTGATAATGGCTGATCAGAAGACGTACAGCTGGCTCCTTGCCACTTAGAATAATGGGCTGCTCATCAGAAACAGCAGAAGTTCTTCCTGCGAGATGTAAAAGTCCGTCTCTGAGTTTTGGGGATAAAATGGCTAAACGACTTTTCTTGGGAACGGGCTGTCCACGTGTCAGACAAAGAATTTCCTCTCCGAAGGCGCTAATCTGACTCCTCCCCAAAATGTGCCTCTCCGCGCGGATGATGTCCTCTGAGACTAATGGCGCTGGAGCAGAAGAAGCATCAGACCGCAAATCGCGCTCCGGCGCGTTTACAGACTCACAAATTCCCCGAACCCAAAAATTTTGAAAATTATGACCCCGATGTTTGAAAATAGAGGCAATGAATTGATGAGTCCTGGCTGTTGCCCTTACCAGCCTAATCCAAGAACTAAAATGAGTGATGTCACCTACAACTGGTAAAGGTAACTGATGTGAATTGATAACATTAATGTACTCTGCGACACGTGATGAATGATTTAATGATTTTGAATGACGAAGAGATGGCTTGAGTTCTTCCTCTACAAGAATTACTGGCGTTGCGACTTTGGGCTCTAATGGCCAGTCAGAAGCGGAAGCTAGGAGAAAATTTGGGCCAGATACCCAGCGTGGTTCAATACTGGCTTTCCCCCGCGTCGCATCGTCAGCTACGTTAAGTTCGGTAGGAACCCAATGCCATTCAACTACACTAGTGCATTCTAAAATCTCTCCCACGCGATGAGCCACAAAAGGTTTATAGTTTCTCGCATCGCTGCGTAGCCACCCCAACACGGTCATGGAATCACTCCAGAAAACTCGTCGGTTAGGCTTAAAGCGGTGGGCCTCGCAAATCCTAGCGGCAAGTCGAGTGGCTATCAAGGCACCTTGGAGCTCCAGGCGTGGGATCGAAACTGGCTTCAAAGGAGACACACGTGCCTTGCTAGCTATAAGTGCAAGTTTCACGTCACCGTTGGGAAGCACGAATCTCCAGTAGGCAACGGCGGCGTGTGCCAGCTCGCTAGCATCACAAAAAACGTGCAGCTCCAGTTCTGAAAAACCGCATAAATTGTAGCATCTTGGAACTTTCAGTTCCGAAATCGATTTAAGGCATTCGAACCATTCGAGCCAAGTTTCCTGGTCAGCCTGTGATAGCCTCTCGTCCCAGTCAAGATTCTTACGCCATAAATTTTGAAACATAATTCTACCTCTCACTACAATGGGTGCTAAGATACCTAGTGGATCGTAGATTCGCATTACCTGGGCTAAGACTACTCGTTTTGTGAAATGGCCTGAAGAATCTTTGAGGCCCGGGTTGAAACCTATGATGTCTTGAGCTGGTTTCCAGATTAAACCTAAAGTCCGTGTTGAGGTAGCTGAGAGTGGTAAACTACCCAACTCTACACTAGAACGATTGTTTAGTGAAACGTCAGACAACAGCTCGTTTGGCAATCGATTGAGTGCGCCAGGCTCATTTGATACCCAACCGCGCATCTCGAATCCTCCACGCTTATGAATCTGTACAATATCGACTGCCAAACGAGCCGCGTCCTCCGTGGGGATATCTACACTTCCGATGAAGTCATCCATGTATGTATCGGATGTAATAGCTTCCACAGCTTGTGGGAACTCGCTTATGAATTCCGATGCGTTTCGGTTGACAATGTAAATAGCCGTTGATGGGCTGGAGCACGCCCCAAAAATCATAGAAGACATACGATAGGTCTTTATTGGTCCCGCAGGATCATCGCGCCAAAGAAATCGCTGAGCATCTCGGTCGCACTCTTGTATTTTCACCTGCGGGAACATCTCCTTGATATCGGCGGTCAAAGCAATTTTTCCCTCCCTAAAACGCATCAAAATTCCTAGTAGCGGTTGTAAAAAATCAGGACCCGACAGAAGCATAGAATTGAGTGATACACCCTGTACTTTAGCAGCCGCGTCGTGAACAATACGAATTTTTGCCGGTTTGTTGGGATTTACCACACCAAAATGCGGCAAGTACCAACAAACTGATGTGGGCGACTGTTCTCCACACTCCTCAGCATAACCCTTAGCTAGCATGTCCTGAATATTAACCTTGTAATGTTTGGCGTATTTAAGATCCTTTGACATTTTCAGTTCAAGGCTTTTATACCTAGAAAGTGCCAATGGATAGCTCTCGGGAACAGCAAGGTTATTCGCCTTCCACAATAAGCCGACCTGGAAGTGCCCATTCGGTAGGCGTTGGGCTGTATCCTCTAGAATACTGAGAGCGCGCTGATCGCCTGCACTGCGAGGCTCATGTTTCGTGATACCGATCGCGTCTAACCTATATTGTTCCTTGATGAGGACTTCCAGGTCATGCTGCGGACGCTCACGTAAGGATACGTGGCAGGCAGTCTCCACTAGAGTTGTCCGGCTGCTTGTAAATCCAAACAATACCCACCCTAACAATGTTTTGATGGCGACAGGCTGGGTCTTTGTGCCTTTCCGGACCTCGGATGCTGTTATCAGGTGCCAGTTGTCGATACCTATCAAAAGTGTAGGCTTTGCTTCGGGGTAGCACATCTCCTCAACTATTCCAGACAGGTATGGGTAGCGACGTAAAGAATCGCGGGTGGCCGATTGGCTTTGCAGCCCTAAGTTTTTAATTGCCCTTGCCCGCTGGATTAAGAAACTCTGTGAGGCTGATCGGCCTTTTATCTGAAAGTCTACAAACTGCACACTGCTATCCCTAGATAACCCTCCCACACAATCCAAATGTAGGCTGCCCTCGGGACCCTCGGCACCAATTTTGGAGGCGATGTCAGCATCTATGAAAGTAGCCGTCGACCCGTCGTCCAGAAGGGCGTATGTGTCTACGCTCCCAGTCGGCCCGGAGACTGTGACGGGTGCTACCTTTAATAGTGGTGGAGGTGCAAGTTCGATTTGAGTGTTGTTGACAGCTACGAGAACCTGGTCAGTTTGTTCAGCATCAGTTTTAGTCCTAGGTTCAAGTTTGTCCTCCTCCTTCACATGAGCAAATGCTACAAACTTCTCATTATGCAAAATAGTGTGATGCCTACGATTACAATCAGTTATTGTGCAACTAGCCTTATTTTTGTTACAAAACCTAAAATTGTGTGGAACTTTTTGAAGACAACGATAACAGATTTTGCTGTCTTTGACGAAACGCCATCTGTCATCGACTGTCAAAGATTTGAACGTCGGGCAATTTGACAACTGATGTTCACCTTTGCAAAATAAACAAACATTTTCCTGTTCGGATGTTTTTGCAGGCTTTGATTTATAATTCTTAGGTGAATCTGAAGCCCCCGCTCCAGACTCTGAAACGGCATGTGCTCGCTGTTTCTGTGAAAGGGTTGATGTAGATGATGTCACCTCGAATACGGCACCGAATTTCATCACCAAATCGACCTCTCGGTTTAAGAAACGCGATAATAATTCCACTCGAGCTAGGCTTAGGTCGTCGTGATTAGCAGCGAAATCCAACCATCGCGCGCGCAATAATGGAGACAGTTTGCTAAGCAGCGCTCCAAATAATTCAGGAGAACGTAAATAGTCACTGTGCTGCAATAACTTAGCAACTTCGACACAATTGTGCACACGGGTGGTGAAAACATGTAGATCTCTTACCTCCGGCCCAAGCTTGGGCAAAGCCTTGATTGCGCTCACCTCCTGTAGGACAATTTGTTCAGGCCTACCATAGCGACGATCCAGGGCCTCCATAACGTCGTTGGCGTGAGGTGCCAACACTAACAGCATGCTGACAGCTTCACGCGCCGCACCTTTTAGGGCTTGGTTCAGGCGTGCAAGGTTTTCCGTATCTGTGAAAGCACCTACCGTATCCTGAAAGGCCCGCTTGAACATAAGCCAATCAAGTGGAGATTTACCCTCAAAACAAGGAAGTTTTATAAAGCTTTTATTATTGTTGGGGTCGTTACTCTTTGCAAGTGCCTTTAGGGCCCCCACTAACTGCGTAACTCCAATTGAATTGTCTTCTCGATGAATATCAGTGGCAGCAGCCCTGTTACCCCCGCTAAAACTGTGCTGAGGTAATAGTGCAGGACTCTGTGCTGCGATACTCTGCGAAACGACGACATCGTTACGTAGTGGAAAATCCTGAGAACACAAGATAACGGTAGCATTATTAGCCCCTACCTCACATCCATTGTTGGATTGAAAACCTTTCATAGATGGCTCTCTCTCTTGATGCGAAGGTATTTTAGTAGGAAGGGCCGTACTATCTAACCATTGTTTGATACTGGCGCGGCTCCACCCACTGTGAGAACCGTGGTTACTACAATCTGCCTCAATAGCGGCTAGCTCAGCCCGATATTCCGCTTCAGCAGCTTTGCGCTCTAATTCAGTCTGCCTACTTACTACGTCTGCCTCCATTTGGGCAATTTCTAACTGAGCCACGCGACGAATGTGTTGCGCTTCCGCAGCTGATTTTCTGGCAGCAACCATCACGGAAGTGCGACTGGTTCGGCTAGTGTGAGTGCAGACAGAATGAGCGCTCGAGCTAGGCTCTAACTCAGAAGAATGTACCTGTGAATTCCCTGTGGTAGTATGTGTAGGGGGTTCTGGAACGGCCTCACTACTCGACTGGGTAGGTATATTCGAGTCATTTTGTGGCAGTTTTGTCTGTGACCTCGTCACTACCATTTTTTTACTGAAAAAAAAAAATGCTGAAAAAGAAGACGAAAGAAGAAATTCCTGTGGACTAGTCTTTATACTAGACACTAGTTCGATCGGTAGAAGGACCACTTATATTACTGATTGGCTGAATAGTAATAGGATATAATTTTTCTAGTTTTACAAGAAAAAGAAATCTTTCAGTCCAAAATTATAATGACAAGTGAGTAACAAAAAGAATATCGAAAATAGACAAAACGTGAAAAAGTAAAAATATAAAAAGCATAAACAATATAAAAAAGGCTCCAATCGGCCACAGGAAGAATAAAATAATTACATAAAATAATTACTTAAATATTGTAAAACAGAATTTACTGAATGCCTAGTTTGAAATAAGTACCAAATCCACTAACCAACTAGTCGCCATTGAAATCATAACACAATTCCCAATCCCCTGAGCCTATTTACTTCATTTACAACCATTCACTTGGAATATTTGCTCTCATAACATGAATTACACGCTACAAATCAGCCTCATTCACTCACTGGATCACAACAGGGCTGCTAGATTAGTTTGCCGTGATAATTGACAAAACAATGGTTGTTTCGGGCTGTCGGCCGCCATTGCTGCCCGCATCACGATCGCAATCCGACTGCATCGATCCGAACACGCAACAAACAGACAAACAGCGCACGTAAACTGAATGATACGAGGATGTGGGTGTCAAAGTTTACAATATTTTGTAATGGCATAGCTTATGCAGAGTCAGCTCATAATTTTATCAATGCTGATACACAGACCACCTCTATTTGGAAGGCAATGGGCCCTAATGTGCCACGTGGGTCCAGGATGTCACACGTCTCGGAATAATTAGACACGATGTTTTCCTGCAACATTCTCTCATTGGGTACACACACAAATGCTAGGTAGTTACCACCACCATTATTAAATATATTTTTTTTAAACGGTGCCGGGACACTGGGTATTCGTCCTGTATCGTGGGTGCGTTTACAAACATTTGTTGTTTTGGTTATGTGTTCAACCTACCGCTTGGTGCCCTTGGTGGAGCGAACAGTGTATAATTATAAAATCGTTATTAATATAATTTCGTGACAGTCTTTCTAAAAAACCCAAGACTATTAAGTAATTACTAAAGCCCCTTAGAAATTTTACTCAATACAATAGCTATTATTAAGCCTAAACAATACCCAATTCATAATAAATTGCATTCACCCTTCCCCGACAAAAAATGCCCGGTATCTACCCCCTTACTGCAAGTCATTCTCCCCAGGGGTTCAATTGAGAACCGTTGCACAACGGGTAGTACAGAACTATCGTATGCACGCTTTTTGCTAATCAGCCATCAGGCGTATCGTTTGGAGTACCGGCGCGGCGGCGGCGCGGGCGCACGGCAAGAGTTATGGCGGCAGCATGCTAATACCACGCTAATCTAAATGTAAATCTGTATCTCTACTAATTACTATCGAGATTACTGGCTACTGCACATCGCTCAGTATCGCTCTTTAGAAGCGTTGTTTATGGCATCGCGTTTAGCGCAGTGGGTGGTTGGTTGGTGCGTATGCAGCGGGTTCGTTTTAAAAATAGATTTGGTCCTGTACTCTCGCAAATACTTTATTTTGAGAGTGTTGTGTCAGGTTTGTGCTTAAACTTTCCACATACTAAGTGTGGGACAATTTTATTTAACTGAAAATAAATAGAAGATAGTAGTTAAATAACATGAATGAGACAGCTAGGTTCAAAGGTTGACAAAGTTTTTTTTAATATTTATAAGTCAAAAACACATTGTGAGCATACTCCATCTCTACCCATCTAACCCTATGTTAGATCGCCTTTATTCCAAAAGACATTGTCCTCTTTGAGAAAACTTTCTAACTCTCCCAAGTTTCACAATGAAATAGACTGTAGTAAAGGATTCATACGTTTGAAAGCGTTCATTTATATGCACGGAGAGTCCACCGCTACATATTTATGCCTGTGTGGTCGGTTGCACCTAGCCTATGAAACAGAACGTTTAAACCTAGGAATTATATGCTTTTTATCTTTGGACATTTTAGAGTCGTTTTTGTGAACATGTAACTCGTAACTTACTGCACTCGTTAGTAGTAACCAGTAGATTGCAAACCTGTTTTAATGTTGAGTGACCATTTGCCTGATTTGGTACAAACGATGTAGGGTCTGCAGCGCCAAACGCGAGCATCATCGGTGACGTCACGTGGAATCATGCACCGCAAAATCAGTTATCCAGCCAATAAAAAATAAACAGGAAACCTCGTCACTTCTACGTAATGTGTATTGAGTTATGTCCACCTGTACCTTCTGCGGTGAACACTTTTATTCACCAATAGCGCGGCGAGGGGATCAAACTCGCTACATTTTGCTCGGCAGTCCTCGCCTTGCCCCGGTTAAACCATTTCCGCTTTAACAGTTATTTACAATTGACTGTTTAACAATAAATAGCCCCAATTTACCAAACCATTATCAAGTCGTTACCAATTTATAATTTCATTTATACGTTATTTTTTCAAGACGCCATAGTTGCCACAAAATATTTTCTCTTACTGTGAAATTGTTTCCGTTTCCAAATGCAGTACTAACGACCTTTTACCGGCACTTGAGAAATATTGCCAGAATTCACTTCGCTCGCTTACAGTTTACTGAGAAAAATTTATATATATTCACAAGAAAGGCTTCTCAAGCAGTCGTAAATAGAGAAACATATTTTAGAAGTGAATTCTTTTAAAAGGAAACTATAAATATTTTTGTAGGAGTCGGTCTTTCAAAATGTAGTGCAGTTTTCAATTTTATGCCGCGAAAGGCTCTTTCTTTTTTATGATTAATACAATAGTGTACGTTGATGCATATAATTTCTGTAACTTATTTGAAAGACAACCCTAAGCACCCGATTACGACATGGATTTAAACGTATTTGAGAAGGATCATAAGAAAAAAGAAAACAATTCACAATCTCATCTCAACGACAATAATGCTCAAAAATGTTATTAATTGTGTAGACAAAGACACGACTTTTTCCGATTGATATGTAACCGATTTAAAAATTCGGAAAATGTCTTCGACTTGTCCTTTGTGATTGAAAAATGTATCAAAACGACGACAAAGGAAACCCATCGAATGTAGTTATCGAACGATAATTTCCAAACATATATTCCCAGTACCTAGTTATAGCTTGCAACATCTTTGCAAGCGATAAATACTTTCGACTTTAAATAAATACTCCTTCAGTACAAGTATCTCATCAAAGTAGATGCAAGGCAGAACTGGAAAACTTGTAGCTCTATTACTAGAGGGTAATTAAATACTTCGGAACTGTATTTCTTAAAGATGAAGTTAAAAAACGTTGGAGTTTTCACTGAAAGATTAAAGCTGAACCTTTTAATGAGACTTGTATTTTCTCCAATTATAACGATGATGGGAAAAAACGAAAGACAAAATATTAAGAACAATTAGTAAAGTAAAGCAACAAATGTGTAAACGTGTCAAAAGTGAAACCATGTTTTGTACCCCCTCAAGATACTTACGAACGAGACTTGCGTGAAACAGTTGTTTAAATTTTCAATGTCTGTGACTAAATAACTACTACTACACAAACTACTATACTAATGTCTATGTGTGTGTCTGTGTTTTTAATATGTGTATGTGTTATTTCAATTCATAACTTAAAAATAAGTGAATGAACATTTCAAGGTATATGAAGACAAGTTTAATACCCAACTTCTAACTGAAAAAATACTTAAATGTATTCTTTGACAGCGTCACCATTTTTCAAAGCATCTAACGCCAATTTTTGATGTCTCACAGCATAGAAACTCAATTATAACAAATATCTGACTTCAAGTCACATTAGTACTCCTTACTCCACACAGCACAGGGCTCACGGCACAGAGCGCAGCCTCTACCACTTCGCACGTTTAATTCCAGTAATTTTCAAGCCCATTGGCCGGGAAAATATGAATTTGCCAGTGATAGTTCAAAGAGCTTAGAGAATTAACTTGACGAGTACTTTGCTGAGTATCATTTGTAATTATGAGCTTGTAAGGATGAGATGAATGTAGATGTGTATGATTTGACGGTAAGCTTTTGAAGTTACAGAGATAAAGAGTTAACGTATTTTTTTTTTGTTTACAAGAAATGTGGATGGATTTATTTGCTCTTTTAAATAAAGTTTTTGTCTTGTAATAGGATCCTTTTTTGGTAGAATTCAGCGGGCTGTTTTAAGGACAGACTTACTTATTTACAGATTTAATTTGATTTTTTCGGTCATCTTAACGAATTTACAACTCTCAGTATTGAAGAAGAATTGTATTCTAAAGAGTACAAATATTATTTTAACTCTAAATATTGTGCTTAAAACTCAGTGCCCTATTAAAATGGTAATTGGTGGTTTTGGTAGCTCAAGCTTTCCAAGAGCTAATATCGAGTGGACCACAATTTACATCTTTATAAAAGCCAGTCCCCAAAAACGCCGCAAGCACAATAAAATCACGCTTCAAAAGTGTCCGGCTCTACGTGACGTCACCGTTCCCATTCACAATCGTTCACCGTTCATTCATTCATTACTGAACGACTGAGCGAGTGTGATGGACACGTGTCGAGTCGTGTCGTGTTTGATTGTTCTAAAGAACAGCTATTGTGCCAAAAAATCTCAGTTTGGGATATTTCGGGTTTGAGGGTTGGGCTGTATTGTTTTGAAGTGTCGAGCAAAATTTTTGACTTTTCAAGCGGTTGTCAAACTTTTTAAATAGCCCCTTCAAATTTAAAGTAAAATGTGACAGTGTTGTAATCTAGAAACGTGATCTACCAGTATCACGTTTCTGGATTACAACCGTGTGACCGAATACTTCTACGCTTATAAATGCGCAGTGGTTGAGCGATCGACTGCTGCGCTGCGTGTCGCGGGTTCGATCCCTGCACGGAACAAATATTTGTTTTGATGGTTGTACCGGGTCTGGCTGTAAGTGTACCCATGATACAGGAGAAATTCCTAGTGAGGAAAAAAAAGTTTTTTCAATAAAAATATATTCACGAAATAATGTGTATCTGTAGAATATCGAATACGCAGCCGGCAATGTGTGTTAAAGATAATGTTACCTGATTACTTATGATAAAATTGGATAATGTTAACCCAGATGAATTTTAACTTTAATGTACTTAATTTAATTGTAATTTTAATATTAAACCTACCTTTTTATAAATATTGTTTTTTTAGAGTATTAAAGACAAACCTACTCATTGTTAATTTTAATAAAGTTGATTCAAATTGTGCATTTTAATAAAGTTGATTGTAATTGTTAATCTTAATAAAGGTGATTTTAAGCAAATATAACGTGTTATATGAGTCTCGTCATTTTTATCACACCTTTTTTACTTTTTATTTGGTTGTGTTGTGCTTGTAGTTTGTTTTAGTGAAATACGAGCATAGTACATAGCAGCACAGACAATCATCATCATCATCATCATCATTTCAGCCGAAAGACGTCCACTGCTGGACATAGGCCTCCCCCAAGTGTACATAAGGGGGTTTTGCCATAATCGCCACCCTTGGCAGGCGGGTTGGCGATCGCAGTACGGTTGTTACAAAAGCACACAGAACGCTGCTGCCCATTCTCTGGAGAGTCTCTTAGTCGCCTCTTACGACACCCATGGGAAGATATGGGATGGTGCTATTCTTTATGTCCGACACCATACAGAGAGGCAATGTCTGTGTTGAAATACATTTTGCTTTAGAATATTGGACCAAGATACATACGAGTAGGTACAGACAGCCAGACGTCTCTCTTATTCCTTTGTGATGCGATCGGCAGATTCATGCTACAGTAATCAAGGGTTTATGTAAATATAACTTAAAAATAAAAAAAAACTAGGTAAAGTATAAAATAGACAATAATATTCATACATTGCCGAGACGCCTAAGGTATTCTATACAATACCTGGGTATTTTATGGAATGTCTGAATTATACAGATTGTCGGTAACATATCTATCTGTGTCTGTGAGTTCTAAGTTCCTGCCTCCACTTCCCTTACTTTTACGATTGACTCATTAACAACGACTGACTCAGCGAGCGTAATTTTCCGTGAAAGTACTTATTTGATGGGGTGACTATCTGAATCTATAGATATTTTTTTATTTGTGCGTAAGGCCTTAAGGGCTCCGTCAAAAGTATAACATAACCATTACGCCTGTAATCCCGAAGGGTTAATCAGAGGTGTACCTAATAGTCCCACCCACTCACATTTCGTCAATTATCTTTAAGGCCCATGCAATAGGGGGCGAGCCTATTGCCATCAACCGGGCACAAATCTAGACTCCGTAGCTGCTACTGTGAAATTCCTGTTGGAAGAACCCAATAACACTTAGCCGTACCAGGGAATCAAACCTAGGATATCATGCTCAGCAGTAGCGCTTGTGACCACAAGACCAACGAGGCATTAGAGAAAAAAATAGCAGAAAGTAAAACCTTCTTTTTTGCCCGTAGCAAGATAAACACTATTACCGACAACGACAAATCTGCGACAGCGACAAAGAAAAAAATAAAATGTAACAGATATAAAGCAAAAAAATAAACAAGCTTTTCAATTTAGGTGTGACGTCATTTTTTTCGTATTTTTCGCACCAAACCCTTTTAATTTATACCCACATAATAGTGGTGCATTTAAAAATAATTAGTCCGCCATCTTTGAGAGTCCACCATATTGGTTTTTAAAGACGTCACTTAGCTAACCATGCATTGCCATCCTAAATAAACTTGTATGCCAAAAAAATTAATCTGTTCGATAGGTTAGGGATAATTGTTTCAAAATTCAGTTGCAAAATTTAACTTAAACAAAAATACAAAAATGTATTCATTAAGCAAGTTAAAAAAGAGCTTGTCAAAAAACCTCAGGCGAAGAAAACCAATGACACACGTTGAAGCAAGTCAATTAATTTTTTCTAACGCAAGTTTTTCTAGCACAAAAAATCAAAAGAACCTATAATTATCATTACTACCCTCTTTTTCCACCTCAAAACACAAGCGAACTGAAAGAGCACTAACTACCATAATATTCCGCTCGGACCGCGGTAGCGAGCAGTCGTGTGCCACTTCGATTTGTACCTTTTAAACAAAATAAAAGTAAATTCTAATCACAGTAAAGTACTAGGAGCTCACATCAGTAAAGAGCTGTGGAGTGTTTAGCCGCACATTGTGCGCCGTGCGCAAGGAGGACAGAAACAAGGTGAGAAATACTGATATCTCACACACTTCACCAACCGGTCACCTGATCCCGCTTTCACTACCTAAACTGCGGACTTAGACGTATTAAGAAAATGTCGATACACAGGTCTCCTCCTGGGAACAATGTTCAACATGTTCAGTCAGAAAATGACATATGCAATCTTAATCCAGATAGTCCCGCTACCTATTCGGGAAGGGCACACAAACGTGTCCGCATTAACGATCAAGAACAATCGGGCTATGAAGTTCTTAAAGACGAACTATCCACCATGCTCACCACTATGTTATCCAGTTGGAAGAAGGATCAGGATATTATCCTAAACAAACTGCTCACTGATTTGACTGAACTCAAGTCGCAAAACTCAAACATTCAATCGACTAACGACGCATTGGAAAAATCTTTAAAATTCATGTCTTCTCAATATGAAGATATAAAGCAAAAACTGGTTGACATGGAACGCGAAAGAAAAGAAAACTTGAATTACATATCCACATTAGAAAACAACATCAATGAGTTGCAAAAAAGATCCAAGTTCACAGTTATCGAATTCAAAAACTTAACTTCGCCACTAGTACAGATAAAGTCCGAGACACAACAAGATCTATGCGAACTTGTAAAAAAAACTTGTAATGCGGTTAAAACCGAAATACAGACATCTGAGATAAAAGATATTTACAGGATCAAAACAAAAACTGGCGTATCCACCATTGTCACAGAGCTAACCTCAGTCCTAACAAAAAACAGAATCCTGAATGGAGTTAAGGAATTCAACAAGCAGAATCCTGTTAATAAGCTGTCCTCCTCAACTATTGGTCACCCGGGACCCAAAATTCCAATTTATGTAGCTGAAAGCCTCACTGGCCAGGACAGAAAACTGTATGCTATGACTCGCGAGAAGGCTAAATTTCTAGAATATAAATACTGTTGGATTAATAACGGCCGCATATTCATTAAGAAAGCGGATGGCGACACTCGAATTCAAATTAAAAATGAAGCGGACTTGGCAACCCTAAAGAAGATTACTTGACTAGGTACTTTATTGATGTTTTATTTTATAATTTTTTTCTTTGTTAAAAGTATTAATAGTTTTCCCATCAAACTTACTTTGTGTACTCTTTGTGTCACCTGCCTAATCATGTGTGTCACGAATGTTATTATGTACTATTTTTTAAGTCTACCCACTTTCCATAATTATAAATCACATTCATATCTTAAGAACGAAACATATCCATCTACCTTACATTCACAATTATACTGTTATAACATACAAGTTTTAATAAAAACTTTCGCATATCTACAGAACAAACACGTCACACTTAGCACATCTTCTCACACAAATACCCTGGAGTGTAGCCTACTTATAAAACTGTCTTTACATATTAACTATTTGAATGATCAACATTTGCTGTATTATGTACTATTTGTTGGAATATTGAAACGTAAAAGAGCCTATCGAGACCATAAGAACTGCCCCGTTTTATTATATCAGTACAATGCAATCGTAGTTATATCATATATCAGAACAGTGATTACAAATTTGTCCCACTTATCTATGACATCGCAAGTCTGCCAACTTAGACTATTCCTAATTATAATTCGCAGCCCTTAATGATGTGTTATCCGACTTAGATAATATTTCTTTTTGTGACTCAGTTTTATGTGACCCTCACGAATGTTCCCTACTGCTACCTGCAAATAATAACATTAGTGTGCTATGTCAAAACATACGTAGTATAAAAGCTAATTTCTCTGGGTTATTAACTCTAATAGAACGGATCAACACAGATTGCGACATATTGGTTCTCTCAGAATGCTGGCTTTCCTGCAACCCTATTATACCAACCCTAAATGGTTACAACTCTTTTTCCAGTTTAAATAATCACAACCAAAATGATGGAGTAATTGTGTTTATTAAATCAACCTTATCTAATATAAAAATAAAGGAACCCGTGATACTTGACTCAAGTTGCTTAGTAATCACCATGGGTTCTGATTTGGCTATAATAGCAATTTATAGACCTTATGCATTTAAAGACCCATCCAACTTTATACAATCTTTAGACAGAGTCCTCAGCGAACTTAAATCATATAAAAATATTTTTGTAGTGGGAGATATTAATGTAGATATTAGTCAAGAAAATAAATCTACATATACTTTGGACTATCTAGATCTTCTAATGCATCATGGCTTATATCCGGGGCATACCCTCCCAACACACGGGTCTACATGTTTGGATCACGTCATCATTAAGACATCTTTGCCTACGAAGGTTTTGGTATTGCAAACGACTATCACAGACCATTATGCAGTTCTGGTAGCTATATCGAGGAGGAAATCTACTACTGCTCAGCGTTCTTTTATTACTAGGTTTGATGAAGATAAATTAGCAGTTGACATGGAAAAATTGAATTTTGATAATGTCTTCACTACACAGGACCCCAATGTAGCTGCTAAATTCTTAATTGACCCTATTATTTTCACTTTATCTGCCAATACCTCAACTATAGCACTATCTCGAAGACGTAGGCCTATTAAAGCGTGGATTGACCCGGGGTTGCTAAAATGTATGCGCCATAGAGATAACCTAAATAAGTTATTTATGAAAAACCCCAAAAATGAGGTTATCAAGGTCTCTTATAAAAGATACAATAATTACTGCATTTCCCTTTTGCGTAAGGCCAAAAATAATTATGAAAGGAAAGAATTTGAAAAAGCAGGTAAAAACTCCAAACAGTTATGGAAGGTCATTAAATCTGTTACAAACACTAGTAAACCAAAGGACACCGCGGCTGCTTTATTAGAATCCAATGTGGATAAACAGGACTCGGTGAATAACATTAACTCATACTTTGCCAATGTAGGAAGACAGCTAGCGGAAAAGATAAAGGTAGCTCCATGTCCCCTTGTTTTAGTGGATTCTGTGACGGATTCTTTTGCAATGCTCGAAACAGATGACATGGAGGTTAATGCATTGTTAATGTCCCTGAAAAACGACTGTGCAGTTGGTTTTGACGGCATCTCCTCAGGTTTCCTAAAGAAGTATAGTACGACTATTGTGCCCCCGCTAACCTATGTTTGCAATTTAAGTTTGAGGACTGGCATTTTTCCCGACTTATTTAAAAGAGCCCTCCTTCACCCTATTTTCAAATCAGGGGATCGCAACCGTGTTGAAAATTACAGGCCTATTTCAGTTTTACCAGCTATGTCAAAAATTTTAGAAAAAATTATTAATACAAGACTTGTAGATTATTTAGAATCACGTAAACTCCTATCAAATAACCAATTTGGCTTCCGCAAAAAAACATCAACGGCTGATGCAGTACATCACCTAGTTGACCACATAGTTGGAAAACTTGACAAAAACCATAAATGTGTCGCTCTATTCCTGGATCTAGCAAAAGCATTCGACACGGTTTCGATTCCAATCCTGTTGAAAAAGTTGGAGAATATGGGGATTAGAGGCACTCAGTTGTCCCTATTCCAGAGCTATCTTAGCGGAAGAACCCAATGTGTCAAAATAGGGCCACACACTAGTTCTGAAATGCCAATTCTCTACGGGGTGCCCCAGGGCAGCATTCTTGGACCGAGCCTCTTCCTATGCTATATAAATGATTTGTGTAATCTCATTATTGAAAACGGGACGATAGTTTCTTATGCGGATGATACAGCGCTTGTATTTTCATCGAATAATTGGGCTGAAACTTATCGCCTTGCACAGAGAGGCTTTGATGCTGTTAGTGACTGGCTTAGCAAAAATCTACTCACCCTGAACGTCTCCAAAACCAAGTTGCTCAATTTTTCCATTCGCAGTACCGCAATTCCATCTGATGTACTCCCTCAAATTACTACTACTACTACTACTGATGACACTAACTGCACAATAGACAAAGTGACACACATCAAGTATCTCGGCGTCGTGATAGACAGTCACCTCACATTTAAAAAATATATTGATCACCTGTCTAACCGTGTACGTAAGCTCATTTATATATTTAAACAATTACGCGAATCCGCAGGTACAGATATAATGAAGATGGTCTATCAGGCGCTGTGTCAATCTGTTTTGAACTATTGCAACACGACCTGGGGAGGTGCCGCCAAAACTAACCTGATAAAAGTCGAGCGCGCCCAAAGAGCCGTCCTTAAGGTCTGCTGTTTCAAACCCCGCCTATTCCCCACAGTTGAGCTGTACGCATACTGCCAAGTACTGACTGTTAGGCAATTATTTATCCTGGCCACAGTTATCAAACAACACTCTCTGTCACATTACATACCAGGACCCGTGCGTCGTAGCCGCCTTGTTGCCACATCTGTCCCAACCAAAACATCATTTAGCCGTCGCTTCTTTGTTTTCCTAGGACCATACCTCTACAATAAAATTCACAAAATTCTATCTGTGCACCAACTAAACCAATACGATCTCAAAGTAACTGTTCAAGATTGGCTACAACATCAAACATATTCTGCAACAGAGGGTCTGTTGCAGGTTTTGGCTTAATAAACCTTACCACATAAAGGCACATCTTACACATACTCTTGTACACACACACAAACACACACACATTTACACACACACACACACACACACACACACACACTCACCCACACTCACACACCTACACCGTGAAAGTATTTTTTCTAAATTGTTTTGTTCTTATGTTACTTCTTACTTTTATTTCTTTTATTTTGCTAACAAATCTGTAATATGTATTGGTACCTAACATTGATATTGTAAAATGATTTCTGAGTGGAAACCTGGTGACCTGTAATACAGGTGTTCTACTACCTACCACAGGCACCAGTGATTCACAACCGTGTCAATTACTTGTTATGCCAATAAATAAATTATTATTATTATACCTTTATTCATTTTTTCATCTTATTAATTACATTTTTAAATATTTCTTAAAAAACAAAAAGAATAAAAAAACATTTAAAAATATAAAAAATAGGTTTGTCCGCCGGTGTCGGGAGCAGGGTCCAAGCTACCGGTGGTTAGGGCTGCAGAGACAGGAACCTCCTCACAATGCGGGCCGTATCGAGGAGTACCGCCTTCTGAATCTGGCTCTTGATCCAACTGCCAAGTGAGAGCTTCGACAGATGTTCGTCGAGGCTCTTGGCCATAAGGCCATTGGCCGTTACGACAATCGGCACAATGATAGCCGAGTCCACATTCCACATATCGACAACCTCGTGAGCCAAGTCGAGATATTTTATCTGTTTCTCTTTCTCAGCTTTCACGAGGTTTTCGTCATGTGGGATGGTAACATCGACTATCATTGCGCGGCGCGCTGATCGGTCTATCACCACTATGTCAGGCTTATTGGCAACAATAGTCCTGTCAGTAATGATAGGCCGATCCCAGTACAGCGTGACATGGTCTTTCTCGAGAACTGGGTCGGGCACATACTTGTAGTACGGTACCTCAGATTCCACAAGTTTATATTTCAAGGCAAGTTGCTGGTGAATAATCCTGGCCACTTGGTTGTGCCTGTGCAAGTACTCGCCGTTAGCCAGACGAGAACAACCAGAAATAATATGTCTGATGGACTCACCCGGACGGTGGCATGCCCGACACACGTCCACCGTCCCGTCCCTCATAATATGTTTCCGGTAGTTGTTCGTCAGCATAACTTCGTCCATAATCGCACAGACAAAACCTTCAGTTTCCCCAAAGAGGTCGCCGAAACGTAACCAGGACACGGACGCTAGAAAATCTACATCGGGCCCATGAAGAGCCTGGTAAAATCGTCCGTGAAGAACCTTGCCTTGCCATATTTCCTTGCGGTCATCGGTAGTCAGTATTACAGGTTTGCGCCAGTTCTCTTTAGCCATGGACAGCGGGGTGAGTGCCTTGTCCACTGCGACCACATCTCGGTGCATACCCACCTCTGTTTTTAAAAAATATTCTCTGAGGCTGCACACCTCGCGGTTGTGGAGGGTCTTCGCGTTTAAAAAGCCTCGACCCTCGCACTTCCGCGGGATGTACAGTCTCATCACCGATGATCGTGGGTGATGCATCCGGTTTGCGGTCAGCAGTGTACGAACTCTCCTATCCAGGGCGTCCAGTTCGGTTTGAGTCCATTTGAGTATGCCGAAAGAATACATTAAAACCGGCATGACCCAACCGTTGATGGCGCGCACCTTATTATTATTATTATTACCCTTTCTCATCCTCTTAATCCTCAGACGGTAACAAACCTAAGCTTTGACATGTCACTTTGACACATGATCATCGACGCGAGTACGTAGTTGCTCGTTAGATGGCGCGTGTGTCGCACGTGCGCACGCGCGCCCTAAACTAATTGATTATAATTGCGACCCTTAATTTGTCCCCTTTTTGTACTGAATTGCTCTCTAATTTGAGAATAGTTTTATGTGTGAAATTATTCTGAAACCATGCCCCGCGTGTGACTAGAATTTTGAATCGTGTGTGTATTGTTATTTGACTAATAAATGGCGGTAACGGTTTTAAATACATTTGGTCATGTCGTAGAACTCAAAACGAAATCGCTAGAATGGTTTTAGTTTAAAACTAAACAAACTACTTAAACTATTCACTTTAAAACTTATTTCAATCATAGCTATATTGCAGTTTTTAATAGTGTAGAATGATATTCTTTAATAGTGTAGGAAGTTTTCCTTTAGCCCTCGTAGATACTCAATAGCACCGAGGTTGTCACAAAATAAAGTATTTATCATCATCTGCGTAGCCGTTTCGCAAACTATCTTGGTCGGCTTCCAGTCTAACCGGATGCAGCTGAGCACTAGTATTTTACATGAAGCGACTGCCTATCTGACCTCCACAACCCAGTAACTGGGTAATACAATATTTCTTGGTAAGACTGGATGTCAGACTTTTGGCTTCTGACTACTCGTAACGACTGTCAAAGATCTACAAATGACAGCCGGGACCAATGGCTTATCGTGCTTTCCGAGGCAAGGAGGAAACTCAATATGTATTTATAGTCACCCATCCACGGACCAACCTCGGCAAGCACCCGTGCGGCTCTTATCATTCAGCCACGAGCTATAATAAAGTCTTTATAGTTTAGATAAATACAGCCCGAACAATAGAATCAATTTATAACACCGGAGAGCACAACATTGGACAGATTTTTATCAATTCTATTCAATTTTAAAAACATTCTCCCCCTATTTACATGACATGAACAATTTCAACCCTTACAAGTTTTAACCACGAAAAATCGATATCTACGAGTATCTATTTTGATTTGATAAAAACTCACACAGCGTACATCAAAAGCAACTAAGTTCATGTAACGACTCTAAAGCCATATAAATTATGTATTAACGTTTATGTTAAGCCTATTTTTTCGGTTCTTTCGTCACAAATAGAATCGTCCTGCCAGCACAAATCTGGACCGCCATCTGTGACCGAATCTTTGATTGGACACACGGGCCTTGCGGATGTGATGGTAATGGTAAAAGTGGATTTATTTTATGCCGTTTAAGAATTATTTTACTGATGACTCAATCAAACACGTTATTTGTTATCACCTTAGATGCTTCCTTCAAATCAAAGTTGAAGTCCACTTGTAAACTTGTTGTTGTTGTTTTGTTTATAAAACTTATTCTAGAGATCTTGAAGATGGACCAGAAATGCCTCCGTTTCCACTTCAAGTGCACGTAAATCGTAAAATTAGTCTCAAAAGATACCGTTTCATACATAACTTACTCCATTTTTTGCTTCAACATTTCAAGTTGCCTTAAAAATTCGCCTTGACCAGCCCACTCTCTTGTCGGTATGTCCCGAGTATTATAGAGGTCGTTAAAATTCAATTGTTGCTAGCTCCCCAACGGCCCCCCTCTATTGATGTAATAAGTCCATTGAGACTGCATAATTGCAAATCATTTGTGGGTTTTTGTCGATAGTTCCGACGCAGGATATCTCTATTATGGAGTGCGGTGAAACGCAAATTCTGTTATAATCGATATCTCATTTACTGCCCCGTATTGGGGAGGATGAGTTTATTATTTTGTTATGTGCTTTATTAGGTAAGGTATGGGTTTATCAATTTTGTGTTTTGGTAATTTACTTGTCGTATAACCTATGAGGTGACAATTTATTAATAATGGCAAAATAAATATTAATACTGTTAATCGATTTCGCTATCCAGCAAATACTGGTACCTGGTGGCTAAGACTGGAAGCCGACCTCAACATAGTTGGGACAAGGCTAGGTATGAGTAAGATGTTTTACTCGTATATTCAAAGTGACTAACCTATATTTTTACTCAGTCCTCGTTAGTCGTGTCAAGGATACGGCCTTGGGTCTGCACGCTGTTCGCAACTAGATCATGAGACGATTACTTGCTAATTTTGATTTTGCTGAATGCTCTATAGAACATTAAAAAATTCTAAAATATCTTTACTTTTGGAAGTCGGTGACTTCGTTTGTTTCATTGACGATTGAAGTCGGTTTTTTTTAAGTTTTTTATTTTACTCTTTTTAGTTGTAGTACGAGTATACCACACAAATGTCATGACTCAATTTTACGTTGTAACTAGAAGTTATTAAGGGATTATCATGCCGTCATCATAGGCCAAAAAAAATATTTTCGAGTATAAGAGCTAACTCATAAACTACAAGCAAAGATAATAAAATGTATGTGCGACCATCGCGGGGACCAAATGAAAAATTATGAATCGGCCCAGTAATTACGGAGTATCACCAATTACTCCGTGATTACTCGCTCGATTTACGAGATTTTTTACACGAAAAAAAAACATGATAGCCGAACACAAAACCACTTCCATTTCTAGAAGTGTGTTAAAAATAAAGTGTAGCACCCGAGGTCTGCATCATCTAACATGCCAATTACAATTGTCTACCGTGCCGTCTTTTCGTGTCCTGACGTTGGCAGCCAGATAATATTATGGAATCTGAAATAATTCTAGATCAATATCCTAAAATTACGGCAGCGGTATCAGTCCCCAATATTCCCTTACACAATTCGCCTCATAAACTACAGGCACAAAGGCCGTTCCAGACAGTCATCACAGGGTTATAACAATAAAACTACGTCACCTATTAACATTTATATGTTCGTCTGGAAGAAACCTCCTGAATGTCCACAACTTTTCCCTTATTTCGACCGGTGACTCATCTTTACCCTCGAAAACGGTCAATGTCATACGATACGAGAGTATACCAACATAACTTTGCCCTCCATTTTTTTCGCATATATCTCTAGGTTCACAGGGTTTAGGTTGAAGATCGAACGATTTTTTGCGCAAAAGGTCGCTGGAAAGTTGGTGCAATAGGCTGTATGTAAGAATGTTTAATGGGGTGGACGCGACGTATTCGCGAATTGGGGCGGCTAAGATAACATTGTATAGGTTTATTATCTGAATATAGGACGTATCATTTAAGGTACACATTATATTTTTAGAACACGCGTTGGTAACTTTATCTATATGCACAATACGCGTTATCAATGAGTCAAGATAGGTTCATGTTCGTCATGATTAGCCTACTACCTACTACCTTAGGTACCTAAGGTCGATTACTGGAATGTAAAACAATATAATGGTAATAAGTAACGTGTAAAGAGCTGCGCTTCTTCAAGTGACTTATCTCCAGCTAATCGGATCACACTGACTGATTTTAAATTTTGACCCATTGATAATCTTCTAGAAGATTCCAGAAACTGGCTGTCAGTTAACGCTTTGCCCAGCAGGTATTTCAAGACGGGTTAGTCACCAACTCGACACGAAAGACGTGTGTCCAGTTAATAAAACTCAAAATTGACTTCAAGCAGGGTGAATTATTGTCACTTTTAAGTTTTTTTTATACAGCCAGTCACGAGGACTTTATTGGAAAGATACCTGCGGGGTTTCCAGACAATGTTAAAACTAAAACTGCGAAGCACCTATGCGCGAAGTACCTATTAGAAAAATTAAACAGTTTTCTGCGAGCAGTAACTTTCTTCGATAAAGGGCTTTTTGAACAAATACGCTGAAAAAGAAATGCACGCACCTAAATAATGACTAACGCACTTACATGCACTTAATGCAAAAACTACCGTAATAGGCAGAAAGCATGCACTTTCGCACCCCTGTTATCAGGGGTCGGTACAGGGCAATTATCAAGGGGTTTCACTAATTCTTTACGTGCTTAACCTCATTTGTCTGGCTTATTTAAAGACTCACGGCATTAGGACGGCTCGTGTCCGGATTATCGCCGGCAATATTTGAGTTAGTGTTATACGTAATTGGAGGAGATTGACGCAGACAAGTGAATCAGATACGTCATTCATAGTAAGTAGATCAATAATGTAGTACTTCGCCAAAGGTTATTTGGACCAGATTGCTGAAAAGGCCACATACTTTTTATGTTTCCTTAGAGAAAATTAATAATGATTTCTTTATTTAGACATGCTTAGATAAAGATCTTAGCGTGTCTAGTGTGTGTAGTCTATTTATTTATTTAATGCAAAATGTACACAATCGTAGTTACAAGCTGGGCTTAAAACTAGACAGTACATCACCCTGTTAGGGCGCAGCAAAATAACTTAAAACTAACTTAAAATAACTTAATAATATTGTAGCGAGTATTTTATCACTTAATTTAGGAACTATCATAATAAAAAAATAAAACATATATCTAGCACTTTTTTATACATAAAATAAAATAAATTATATTTAACACAAACATATATCATCATCATCATTACAGCCCAAAAGACGTCCACTGCTGGACATAGGCCTCCCCCAAGTGTCGCTACATTGACATTTTGGGGGGTGTTGCCATAATCGCCACGCTTGGCAGGCGGGTTGGCGATCGCAGTACGGTTGTTACAAAAGCACAGAGAACGCTGCTGCCCATTCTCTGGCAAATCCCTTAGTCGCCTCTTACGACACCCACGGGAAGATATGGGATGGTGCTATTCTTTATGTCTGACACCATACAGAACAAACATATATATTAGAGCTCTATTTTAAATTTTTGTAGTTCATAAATTCTTTTATGCTATAATAACTATATGTCTTAAGTCTATATGTCTTAAGTCTATTTGTCTTAGTGTGTAGTAAAAGCCGCACAGGCTGATCTTCAAGCCTTACCAATGGTTCCTGAGGTCGCTCCATGGATGAGTGACCATCCATAACACACCAAGACCAATCCATGTCTTAGAAAACCGGTTAAACCGTCGTTCCGCGGGGTTATTTCAAGATCTTGGACATTCGTTACGTATACACAGAGGCCCGAAAGTCTGAAAACCAGTCTTACTGGCAATAATACTAATAAATTGTTACATTGTCCAACAGTGAGGGACATGCAGGCGGGGGAAATCGGAAATCAACGATTTGAAAGCACTGATAAAATTCAACTTTCCAAAAAAATAAATATGAAAAAGTTACAACCATAAATAAAATTGTAATTTGAACTATGGTTGTGTTTGTAAAATGTGTTGGGCATTGGCAGATTGTCAATTAGCTGAAATAATAAATCCGACATACAACGCACCCGCTGTTTATCTCGATGGTATCTTTATCCCTCGCCGCTAGGGGGTGGGCAGGAGCCCGTAATTGGGCGCGATGCCGGAGAGATAACACCGTCTGGCCGGCTGCTGATTAAATGCATGTGAATATTTCTGGATGTTTGCCTTTGGATTACGGCAGAGTGGTAAGAACGATGTTAGGAACATTGTGTGTATTGAAATATAGACAATAGAGAGCTGTTTTGTTTTTAATATTGTTAGTAAAGCATTTATTTGGGGAGCACTTTTTGCCTGTATACCTTTCCTGAAATAATGATTAAACGAAACTGTATCCTAAATTCCTAATACGATTTCACACTCCAATCCGATTTAAACAAATAACAACATTTGGATGAAGTTATCCAAAATTACCAAAGATATTCAGCAATAACACCATCTGTTTATCTTCACCCCGAATCATTAAAGTTCAATGAAGAAAAGGGTTCCCCACATACGGCTCGACAATGTTGCCACAAAAGTGATTCGCGAACTCGTAACTTTGCCTCCGCTTTACTTCACAAAACCCACAACTTTGCACGCCAAAACAAAATTAGCATATCCCTTTTGGTAATTAAGTGTCTTTTTAAAGCAATGATAATTACCGATTCAGCCTTTGTAGACAGCCTTTTAATCACAGCCCTTTTGAAACAATTCTGCTTACCCTAATGACGTCACCGTGACATAGTGTTCAGGATAGGGTTGGTACTCTGTAATTACCCAGAATCAGGGTAATTCGGACCGCTGAGTATGCCAAGCTTTTTGCTCGTTAGCCTTGAGGTGTGGTGTTAGTGAAAGCGTTGAGCGAAGCGAAGTTTTTTTTATTTTACTTGCATTATCCACAATATCCTACACTAACAAATTAAATTTACAATATGAAAATGTTCAAGACATCAACGTTGCGTACTTCTTGATCAATGCAATAATTGCGCTTTGTAAAATTAAAATGAATCGTGTCTCTTTTCCAAATTACCTGGCGCAAGCCCCAAACAACAACGCAGAGGATGTAATACAGCGCAGATAATGTTATTGTTGTAAAAAAAAACAACAAACCGACTGCTAAAGACTGTTTCAGGTCAGAACCACTGCGGACAAATAATTTAAGCCTGAAAAAAACATAACAAAATAGGAAACAAAACCGCCATCAATGGTACCTCACCTCAACCGTGCTTCATAGAGCGTGGAAGCGCCGCGTCATCGCCGCTCAGATTGCCGGTGAAATGGCTGGAACGCGAGGAGGGACGTCTCGTAACCTCTCCGAGTCGATACATCGCATAGAGAGGATACACTAAGATTAATGACAATGTAATGAAGGAAAAACGGTGATAATACATGGTGGCTTTAATTTATCAAACAGTATGACATTGTTTCAACCCCTTTTGACAAGAAATGTCAAATATTTATATATTTGTATGTTTATAGAGGGTGTAACGGAAAGGGTATATATGTTACGGCTAAAGGTGGGTGTGAACATAAACTTAAGATAAGCCGGCTAACCTTAGGTTTATCTTCGAGAAGCAGCTAAAGTTCGATATTTATTTATTTAACACTTCAAGTACAATGTACAGTGGCGGACTTAATGCCATAGGCATTTTCTACCAGTCAACCTTTGGGTGATGCAGAGACAAACAGTGGTAGGTGTCTATCTGTAAAAAAAAATATAATTTATTAAGACAAACTAAGGATATATAAAATACTATAAATAAATATCAAAATACTATAAATATATATCAATATTATATAAATTCTTAAATATAAAAGGACAAACAATGAAGAAAGTATCAACGTTGTGACGATCCTGCTAGCTTCTTTCGAATGTACTCGCGTACTTTAATTTTAAAAGATAGACGATTATTTGCCATCCTGATTTCCTGGGGAAGCGAGTTCCACAGAGAAATAGACTGAACGAAGAATACGAATACGATATCATGTTAGTTTGTGTCGTGATATTCCATCTTTAGCCGGCTAATGTGCACATTAACCGAAACGAAACCGCTAAAAATGTATTCGATGGACGCACTGGGCCGCGTAATGCCAAACTGAATGTTACCACAGACATCCATAGTCTGTGCTGGACCGCTTAGTGTTCGTTACACTAAAAAGCCAAATGTATTTCAACACAGATATTCTAGTCTGTATTAGTGTACATTATGCTCGTCATTTTCAAAGCAAACTACGTACGAGTGCAGAGCAAAGGATTTGGCAGTGTAGTGAAACACATTAAGGAGAACTGCAAGAGCGAGCGAAGTGAGCTCGGGACATTGGGCACCCCGACTCGGACAGGTTAGGTTCGAAGGGGATGGCGGGGTCTAGTGAGCGAGCGGAGCGAGCGAACTAAGACCCCGACATCCCCATCGTGTTAGGTTACTGTAAACCCTGCAGACAGAAATAGGAGCCCCGCGTAGCAGGGCTACGTCGACAACGCCTTAGTTTGGAGCTGTGGTTTGGAGTTTGCTTTAATAGGATAGCATAATGTACAATTTTAGGTTAAAATTAAAATAATTCATGAAATAATCATTAAAATAATGGGGTTTTAATTTTGGTGATCATTTACTGTTTCTGGCAGCATAAAAATGTTTTCGCTTCTTTACCGTGGCATGAACCGTCGATCGCATCACAGAGGAGTAAAAGAGACATTCTTTTGTCTGTACTCGGATGTATTTTGCTCCAATATTCTAAAGCAAAATGAATTTCAACACAGACGTTGTCTGTGCAGGTATGTACTATGCTCTTCATTCATTAAATCAAACTACCTGCGAGCACAGAGCAACCCGTGTCTGTGGTAAAATACAGTTTGGCAATACGCCGCCGGGCCGGCGGAGGGCTTGAGGGATTTCATTTCATTTCCTTATACATTTTTAGCCAACGGCCTGCAGTTACACTTAAGTTTAGCCGGCTAAAGATAGAAGAAACTAACATTAACACGTTCTCGAAGTTAGACCTAAGTTTAGCCGGCTAATCTTAAGTTTATGTTCACACCCACCTTTAGCCGTAACATATACATACCTAAGGGTATGCTACAGACCATCAAACTGAACATGTTTCTCCATTGGACCAACATCGTCATAGCGAAAAAAATAACAGCTGCCCCATACATTTGGTCGAATAGGTATTGACATTTTCTATGGGGCAGCAGTTTTTTTTTTCGTTATTACGTACGTTACGTTTTATTCGGTTACACCCTGTATCTTTTAAACTAATATGAGAAAGGCATGATCATCTTACTAAAAACATATAACACGCGACAGTTAATAAAGAACTGTTAAGTTATTTGAAACAAAACTTTAATTTTGGTATTTAAATGTTTAAAGAGCAAGATAAATACTAACAGCTCTTTAAAAATTAAAACCTCCAAAGTACGAACTAAGAGAAACAAACCTAACATCTAAAAGCACTTAATTTAATAACCTCAAAGACCAAGTCTCGAGAAGTATAACGAAATCATCCAGATGTTTGCCTTCTCCATAATTAAATGAACTAAACGCTTTACGGGAAGATAACCGAGTATCGCAAGAACTGTTCCCGCAAGAGGTCTCCAAACAATACGACAATTAGACAATAAGGTCGGACCGTGAATAGCTTAATCTGGAAGCAAATGCTGTTAACATTCCCTCTCTGCCTTTGTCGGCGCGGCAGACGGGCGCGACAAACAACGCTGACTAGAATTTTAATTGATTGGTGTGCTCGTAGGCTTTGTGAACAAGTCTATGATGCCTACATTGTAGCTAATAAGGAAGGATGTATAATATAGTAGGTATGTGTTTGGTTTAGCAAAATTTTCACAAAATTTATATCGCAGATGATTTTATCTGCACGCGTTTTCTACTTTTTATTTCCAAGATTCTTCCTAGATCAGCTTCTATAAAAGTCGCAGTATTTCTCCTTCTTTTGACAGTAGAGATATTTTAGTAGACCTCGCAGAAGATGGCGGGATGAGCTAGACAGAGCTTATGACCAGTGGTCCACATTACATTATGGGATGCCTCAGGATAACAGTAACAGTATGTCACATGGACGTTTTATGAAACGTCAGAACCGTCCAAAAGATGCACGGTTCCATTTCTAGGAAAACTGGCAAAGTAACATGTTTACTCTTTAGAAAAAAATGCAATAAACAATGCTTGTTAATAATAGACAAATTATTTGAATGTAAGTTTTTAAACTGACATGGTCACTAACATTATCAATAATTGATTTGTCTGCACATAAACGCCCACCCGCAATAACTTCAGTTTATACGTGATCATGGCGTTTGCAACAGCGCCGAAATATCGGGAACTCGAAACAAATAATAAACATGGTAAATATCTTGTTGCAAGTGTTATTGATAAATTATTTATTTCATTTTCTAATATATAAAATAAAATAAAAACCGCTGGTCTACTAACCCTCGAGTCCATTGTTACCGGCGCAGTGTCACCGCGACCTGTTTTCTCGGAAATCTTGGTAAAGCGTCATTTGCACTTTTCTCGCGGTACAAAAACATCACTGCAGAGATGAAAAATGAAATATCACGAGCAGCCCTCGGTTCGCAAGAGCTTCTAGCTATTTGTTAACAGATAATACGTTTTCTCAGAAAACAATGCGCTCTGAAGATTTCTTATGAAGTTCTTGAAAGTATTGTTGGTTTAAAAACGATGTGATTGTGGCAGTTATATTTATTGCTGTTGCGGGATAGTGTTTTGCTGACCCGATTTTATGGCATTAGTCAACGATTTGGTGTTTTTTTTTGTATACACAAAACCTGCTTTGCCTCTACCTCGGATTTCAACGTGCGTGTCACTGTGTGTATGTGTGTACGTGGGACACTCAGAAAGTTTTGCGAAACTAAAAAAAATTGTTCTATACCAGGCCCCTCAGAAAGTATTGCGAAAAAAAGTTTTTATATATGGGAGACTGGCCAGTTATTATGTTTTTCGAAAATATGATTATTTATAAGTAAAAATAAGTAAGTTCCAATTTCAAAATTTCCCTCCACATTTTTTGCGAGTTAATTCAAAGTATTGTGTCTCACTGAAATATGGATCTGCGCCGGGAACATTTTAGAGCTATGATTTTATACGATTTCAAGTGTCGCCTGAAACCGGATGAATCGTACGATAGACTTCAAATGGCATTCATGGATGAAGGCCCTTCCAAGGCAACCGTGTATCGTTGGTATAACGAATTCAAGCGCGGTCGACCAACTTTGGGGGATGACGAAAGAAGCGGTCGCCCTTTGACGGCTGTTACCGAAGAAAACGTGCTAGCAGTGAAAAATTTAATCCAAGACAATAGGCGAATTACATATCAGGAGATTCAACACATATTGAAGATTGGATCGGGAAGCGTTCACGAGATTCTACACAGCCATCTTCGCGTGAGGAGGATAGTATCACGCTGGGTGCCGCACAACCTCACCGATGCTCAGAAGCAGGCCCGGGTGGAATGGTGCCGTGATATGCTTAACAAATTTGAAGCAGGCTCGTCTCGGCGTGTTTACGACATCGTTACAGGTGATGAGTCCTGGATTTATCAATACGACCCAGAAACCAAGCGCCAGTCGACTGTTTGGGTGTTTCAAAATGAGCCGACGCCTACCAAAGTGAAGCGATCTAGAAGCGGGGGTAAGATTTTGATCGCTAGCTTTTTTAATTTGACTGGCCACTTGGTATCAATTCCCTTACGGGATCAAAGAAGCATTAATGCCGAATGGTATACTTCCAAATGTTTGCCAGAAGTTTTCTCTGTTATAAGCAACAAGCGACCAAACACAGGGCTCCGCGGGCTACTGCTCCACCACGACAATGCACCTGCGCACACCGCACTCAAAACGAGGGACTTCCTGGACAGCACGCCAGTCAAACTCCTGGGTCACCCTCCTTACAGCCCTGATCTAGCACCGTGTGACTTCTTTTTATTCCCAAAAATAAAAAATCAGCTCAAAGGGATACAATTTTCGTCGCCGGAAGATGCGCTGGCTGGGTTCGAGCAGGCTGTAAACGAGGTGTCTGCGGCGGACTGGAAAAAGTGTTTTGAAAACTGGTTTAGGCGCATGAATCTTTGTATAGAGGCTGGTGGAAAGTACTTTGAAAAGATTTAATAAAAATATATGTACGTATAGAACAATTTTTTTTAGTTTCGCAAAACTTTCTGAGTGTCCCACGTACGTACATATATTTTTATTAAATCTTTTCAAAGTACTTTCCACCAGCCTCTATACAAAGATTCATGCGCCTAAACCAGTTTTCAAAACACTTTTTCCAGTCCGCCGCAGACACCTCGTTTACAGCCTGCTCGAACCCAGCCAGCGCATCTTCCGGCGACGAAAATTGTATCCCTTTGAGCTGATTTTTTATTTTTGGGAATAAAAAGAAGTCACACGGTGCTAGATCAGGGCTGTAAGGAGGGTGACCCAGGAGTTTGACTGGCGTGCTGTCCAGGAAGTCCCTCGTTTTGAGTGCGGTGTGCGCAGGTGCATTGTCGTGGTGGAGCAGTAGCCCGCGGAGCCCTGTGTTTGGTCGCTTGTTGCTTATAACAGAGAAAACTTCTGGCAAACATTTGGAAGTATACCATTCGGCATTAATGCTTCTTTGATCCCGTAAGGGAATTGATACCAAGTGGCCAGTCAAATTAAAAAAGCTAGCGATCAAAATCTTACCCCCGCTTCTAGATCGCTTCACTTTGGTAGGCGTTGGCTCATTTTGAAACACCCAAACAGTCGACTGGCGCTTGGTTTCTGGGTCGTATTGATAAATCCAGGACTCATCACCTGTAACGATGTCGTAAACACGCCGAGACGAGCCTGCTTCAAATTTGTTAAGCATATCACGGCACCATTCCACCCGGGCCTGCTTCTGAGCATCGGTGAGGTTGTGCGGCACCCAGCGTGATACTATCCTCCTCACGCGAAGATGGCTGTGTAGAATCTCGTGAACGCTTCCCGATCCAATCTTCAATATGTGTTGAATCTCCTGATATGTAATTCGCCTATTGTCTTGGATTAAATTTTTCACTGCTAGCACGTTTTCTTCGGTAACAGCCGTCAAAGGGCGACCGCTTCTTTCGTCATCCCCCAAAGTTGGTCGACCGCGCTTGAATTCGTTATACCAACGATACACGGTTGCCTTGGAAGGGCCTTCATCCATGAATGCCATTTGAAGTCTATCGTACGATTCATCCGGTTTCAGGCGACACTTGAAATCGTATAAAATCAAAGCTCTAAAATGTTCCCGGCGCAGATCCATATTTCAGTGAGACACAATACTTTGAATTAACTCGCAAAAAATGTGGAGGGAAATTTTGAAATTGGAACTTACTTATTTTTACTTATAAATAATCATATTTTCGAAAAACATAATAACTGGCCAGTCTCCCATATATAAAAACTTTTTTTCGCAATACTTTCTGAGGGGCCTGGTACATAAGAAAAATAAAATTTATAGCTACTTTAACCTTATTGCAAAAACTTAACTTTGATTTCCGTGGTAACCATAATTATGGTGAACAATTTTAATGTGAGACAAGTAGATAAGACAAATATTTTGATAGCACATTTATAGTTATTGTATCAATCTCTAACAAAAACACAAACAAACTCCTTATATATTTGTCTACACGTTTGTACTCTCAGAGCTCGATCACCCATTTCCGAGAGCGACAACCTTTTAGCGGGCTGTTTCATCGTGACGCGTATCAATTTGTTTGACAGACACAATTTACATGTTACGTTAAAATAAAATATACCTTATACATGTCTACATATGCATACTATATTGATATGTTGTTTGAAGTGATTTTCCGGAAAATGTACCACGGTAAAATTGGGTTTCTTTGTTTATAAATGGTTTAAAAAAGGTTGCGTGTACCTGCAGTCTTTTAACAGTTTGGTATTCAAGAACACATGAAAGTGTGAGTGAGTTGGAGCAAGATTTTAATGTTTTAAGAAAAAATCTTAGTTACATTCTTATTTTGTGGGCTGTCACTGCTGGGATACCGGCTGCTCTATGAGAGGAAATCATCCACCGCGTGGGCCTAGTATTGATTGATGGAATTATCTTCAGTTGTATTGGTAGACTGAGGTTATTCCGTACCAACTTTCAGAGCGGCTCATCCCACTGTCGTCTCTGGGAAAACGGGTTCTCGGGCCGATCCGTATCCGGGCCAGCCACTTTCCAGGCGGCCTCAGCGTCGGTCAAGCACGGCAATTCCGAGTCAACCAGGGAGAGAGTTAAATTTCCCTGGTTAGCTTTTCAGTGCTGTGTTTATACTTTAATTTAAATAACTATCTTATAAATTACAACGATTAACAAACTAATAAATTAAATAACTAAAAAACAATAAGCATAAAAGGGCGTCAAAAAACTTCTCCTCAACGCTGTCAGCTGGTAATGTGCCCAAGAGACTGGCAGCATTGCCACGTTGTATGGGTCAAAGTAAATATAATATATATGATTTATACTTAAAACAAATACCAAACCTTTACAACATTACCAAGCAAACTGCCACTCAATACACAAGCCGTAACAAAAACGAAACAACGGAAATGGCATTATTTGAAAAACATCAAGAAAGATGTCTTACAGAAAGTGAAGACACCGGAAAGCATCATTAAGTATTGACAGTACGATGGGGGTGGAACGAAAAGAGACTCATGTCCATATGGGGTGCGCCCCGCTTCGGAGAAGTTATGCCAAGTTGTATGGGGAATGTCATGGGACTGTCTAAGAAGGGGTATTAGAAATGAGTGGTAATACTTTTTGATTTTGGGGAATTACTTTGAAAGTTTTTGGGACGAAATTTTTTTTCTGTCTGGTAAAGCAGACAAATCGTAAGGAGTATTAATAACAGTTACAACGGGATATTTCCCATGTTTATTATTTGTTTTGAGTTCCCGATATTTCGGCGCTGTTTGCCATGGTCACAACCAACCAACCATGACAACCAATCATGATCGTTGCCACTGCTATTACTAATGTTAGTGACCATGTGAGTTTAAAAAAATATAAATTCTAAGGAGACCTACCTACAATTATTTTTATTATATTAAAAGTAAGAGACCAGAAACGCTGGTATCCTTTGTTATTCAGTTCAAACATCTACTTAGGCAGTATAAATAGATGGAGCGTGTTTTTAAATACTTTTAAGTATTTAATTACATTTATATCAATTCAAAATACCTTTAATTATTCAAATTATATTACGAAGACGCGGCAGATAAAGTTATATTTTGCCGCCGTAACCGCATTTACGTAAAATGCGGTTATGTGTAGGCCGTACTTTAGTTTTCATAGACACACATTTGTTTACTCGATTTTTACTAAACCCCTGCTGAAAACCTATATATCCGTTTCCAAATCATGATAACATAATTTAGACAGCTTGTTTCCTAAACTCCACCACTAAGCCCCCACTTGAACACTAAACAACAAATTTTACATACCCCCAAGTTTACACACGATTTATGTGAACTACCAATTTTACATACACCCTGAGTTTACATAAGAAGTGCAGTTAATTCGTTCGGCTTCCGATTGCACTGCAGTGTTGCGGTGCGCGCATAAATTGTAGTATCGTGCCATTCGACGTTATTTATGTTACGTGGATGCGCGATCTCAGACGCATAAATACGATTCGGAGACTTGGACCGTACTAGTGGTCAAGGAATCAAAAACAAACTGGCGCTATAAGAAAGTGAATCGAATATGAAGAGACACTGAATTTAAGTAAACTTGAATAGAAATTAAATTGAAATGAATTTAAAAAAATATTAATTGATGTAACTTTTTGGAAACATGAAATTAGATTTGAATTTACCGAGCAGCATTTTCTTGTTTTAGATAATGCTGCTCGGTTCCGAGTTTGTATGCGAGAAAAGAAAGATTTTTAAAAGATTAACATTGTATTTGAGACGGCAACCAACAAAAATGGTGTCACACCTAAATAATCCTGGTATAGTAGTTCAGTTCTATTTAACATACTCCGATTCTCCCTATCATAAGTGACTTATTCTAATATTCTTAGTTCAGTGCATATTTAACGTCCAGTTTTAACTAGTACTCTTAGTAGGGGAGACTTCACGAACCACTACCTCTCTGAATTATAAGACGGCACTAAATTCGCGATTCAATTTATGAGTTATCGTAAATTTTGACCAGTTCCGCCAGCGCCTGATTTAATTACTCAGTTGTAATTATTGTTTTACTGCTGTTGCGACTAAATTGTTTACGCGATTGTTTCATATTTATGTTTTATTTTAGAGCCTAAATTGTTGTAGTCAACTGAGTGACCAATAGCGAGCCTTGTCACCGTGATTCGATTGCCAAAAGCTCGTTGCACTGTGTAATTTAGTCTTAAAATAGCCATTCTCGTTTATTAACACCTATCAATAAATATATTTCCAATTCACTTCAAGTAAAAGTAAGAAAATATAATATGACCCGGTTTCAAATCGCTTTATTTAGAATATTATTAGACCTTGACCAAAAAAGAAAATAAACCGTTTTAACACTGGCTACATACACACTATTAACACGAAAAAGCGACAAAATCCGGACCCAACGTTTTGGACAACAAACTTTCTTTCAGCACGAACTTTCTATAGGCCGTTATCACACTATACAGTCTATTGAGAGAACACGACGCACGGTGATTGATATTAATGGTCGCCAGTGCGGTGTGGAGGCGGCCTTATCTTTGCCGTCGACGAACTGCGCTGCCTCCGTCAACCAAAATGTGGTAACTCAAAAAAATCCATGCTTCAAGAAAACAGGGAATGTGAACATAAGCACGATCAGCATACTATTTTTGGTTGGAGGACATTTCCGCTCGATTTTTCACGAGGTTTCAAGGTTACCACTACATCACTGACAAATTTAAGATATAAGCAGGTTTTTCTTATTGTTTTTGTTTTAATTTTCCAATAAAGAAACACTTTTATTCGTGCATTTGGTGTTACTTCGTTAAAGGTGTTAGTCTGATGCGAAAAAAACTGAAGTTTAGATTTTATTGAGATACTGCTTTTTGGTTTACGAGGCCAGAACGGATGGAAGCCTTTTCATAAAGTAGGCCGGAGATGCCAAAATAGTTTGTAGTTTTAAAGAGGCTCCAAGTTTTGAAGTGTGGACGCAAACCCGCCTATGAAAGGGTATGGTAAATAGACGAAGTTTTAGACGAATTGATAAAGTATGTTGCTGGAAAATGTTTTGATAATAAAACTTTTTGGTTGTCTGGCTATGGAATGGATCTTTGAGTAAAAAGATCTTTTGAGTGCCTACCATGTCATTTTCATAATTTTATGTTTAAATATCTCCAATTCAAACGTAGAAAATGACTAGTGAAGTAATTTTGCGTAAAAGCTATTTTTCATCTTCTCTTGTATTTCTTATCGTAATTTCCCATCTGCGATTTATATGTATATGTCGACGCAAGGCCTACGTAAACTTTAATGAAATTAACTTTAAGTTCAAATTTAGGTTTAGATTAGGTTAAGGTTTAACGTTTTAGGTTTAAATTTATTTAGATTTGATTATTGCAGTCAGTTTGCTACTATTCAATATAAAAAGCCGTGTTATGATTTGCGGTTACTATAACAGCAAACCATAACTGAAGGTTTATTTAAACTTAGGTTTAAAAACAAGTTATCTATTGCTAAATTCATTACTTGATTAATAAGCGATATGCGTTAGTTTTAAAATAATTTCTGTTTAATTATTGTTTAACAAATAGTTGATTGAACTACTGTGTTTCAAGCGAAAAATATGGCTATAAATGTTTAGGTAAATGTTTTAGACGATAGAGAATTCATTCAATGTTAAAATCGAGTGCTAAAAATAGTAAAGCTAATTAACAAATTATAGTTTGTTACTTCAATAAATGTTATCTGCAATTGTAAAAAAAAGATGTGTAATGACTTCGCAACGACGCCGCCATATTTTGGTATTGAAAGGGCGAGCCGCTGCGAGGCCACATTTTTGAAAAGAGAATTTAGGAAGACGACTGGCGTTCTGACTAGAATATCTTGTGAGTACGATTTCTATTGATAATTTAGATTTTAAGGCTGTTTTAATTGCGCTTTCGCTAATAATAAGAATAAAACGTGTGTAGATAATTTGTGTGTATTCATTTTTGCAATGAGTGAGCCTAGTGGTGGAGATGGTGACGTCAGTTCTGCTGACGTCATGATTTCGAAAAATCCGAATGGTCCCGATTCTCCGTTATCAGAAGTGAGATTGCCACCCACTTCTGCCCGTCCTTCTGACTTGAATAATGAAAACTTAACCGCTTCTGTTAATGGGGTACCAACGGAGTTTTTCACTCAAATGTTGCAAATGATGAAGCACATGTCCGATCGCATCACGATACAACCAGATACACACAAAGTCAAAATAAATGATGTGTTTTTGCCGTCATACGATCCGGACACCAATATTGGGGTAAGAGAGTGGTGTCAACATGTAACCACAGCCATGGAAACTTATGGCCTGAGCGATTATGAAGTGAGAATGAAAGCTGGTAGTTTACTCAAAGGTCGCGCGAGGTTATGGGTTGACAATTGGCTTGTGTCTACCACCACGTGGCAGGAATTGCGTGATGTTTTGATAACGACTTTTGAACCGGAAAATCGATACTCCAGGGACATCGTGCGCTTTAGGGAACATAATTATGATAATTCCAAAGACATCGCGCAGTTCCTGTCACAAGCTTGGGTATTATGGAGACGTATTACTAAGGATAAGTTATCAAATGATGACGCGGTTGAGGCGGTTATCGGTTGCATTGGAGATGAACGGTTGAGAATTGAACTGTTGAATTCCAGGGCCACATCAGTACCCGAACTTATTTCGGTTGCATCTTCTATACGAAGCGTTAAGCGCCCTCAGACGGGTACGTCGGGTGCACACCCGGGTCCTGCTAAGCGATCACGTTTTGATAAACCCTCGTTGTTTTGTCAAATCTGCAAGAAGCCCGGTCATGATGCACGTGACTGTCGTTACCGTGACAAAAATGATAATTCTCAACCTCGTCATCAGGATAATAAAACCGCACCTCAAAATAATAAACCTACGTGCACGTTCTGTTCAAGGACAGGCCACACTTATGAAACGTGTTATAAGCGAGAACGCGCAGTGGTTTCCAACATCAACTGTGTAGGTATATCTAAATTGAATTCAATGCCAGTGGTAGCTGGGAACTTAAACATACTCGCGATTTTTGACAGTGGAGCCGAATGTTCAGTAATACGCGAGTCTGTAGCTGCTAAACTAGCCGGGAAACGAGTTGATCGAGTAAGTTACTTAAAGGGATTAGGTCAGTTTACGGTGATATCTCTATCGACTTTGACGACTATTTGTGTCATCGATAGTTTACGGATAGAACTTGAATTTCACGTGGTGCCGGACTACGAAGTGTGCTCAGACATTCTGATAGGTATGAATCTTGTGGAGAAAAATAACTTAAGCGTGCTAGTGAACTGGGTGTAACTTTGGTTCATCAACCGGTTGTTTACCACGTGCGATCTCAAAGTGAAAAGTTTGATAACCTAGATTGTGACTTGACTAATGACGATCAAATCAACGAATTGAAAGTTTTGTTGAACAAGTTCGAACACTTATTTATTCACGGCTACCCTCACTCACGCGTCAATACCGGTGAGCTTGAAATACGCTTAAAGGATGTTATCAAGTGTGTCGAACGCAGGCCTTACCGATTAAGTCCAGTTGAACGCGAAAAAGTTCGACAAATAGTCAAAGAATTACTCGAGCATACAATTATCCGCGAAAGCAAATCGCCTTTTTCAAGCCCAATCATATTAGTCAAAAAGAAAAATGGAAAGGACCGCATGTGCGTGGACTACCGCGAACTCAACAGGAACACTCTGAGGGACCACTATCCGTTACCGATCATTTCAGATCAAATAGATCAACTGGCGGGGGGTTATTATTTCTCGACATTAGACATGGCAGCCGGCTTCCATCAAATACCGATTTCAGAGGCCTCGATTGAGAAAACAGCGTTTATTACTCCGGATGGTCTGTATGAATATTTGACCATGCCGTTCGGACTCAGTAACGCGGTGTCAGTCTATCAGCGTTGTATAAATAGAGCCCTAGCTCACCTCTTGAGCTCGGTAGACCAGGTTTGCCAGGTCTATGTTGATGACGTTTTATCAAAATGTAGGGTATTTGCTGAGGGCCTAGCCCATATGGAACGCATTTTGATCGCCCTCCAAGAGGCCGGTTTTTCGATCAATGTCGATAAAACTGCCTTCTTTAAACGCTCCATCGAGTATTTGGGCAATATCATTGCAGACGGACAAGTCAGTCCTAGCCCAAGAAAGGTGGAGGCTTTAACGAAGGCACCGATCCCGAAAACTGTCAAACAAGTTAGGCAGTTTAACGGATTGGCTGGATACTTTAGACGCTTCATTCCCAATTTCTCGCGTGTGATGGTTCCTCTCTATGAACTCACCAAGAACGATGCGAAGTGGAAATGGAACGAAAGGCATGATGAGGCTCGAAACCATATCATACAACACCTGTCTACTGCGCCTACCCTTACGCTATTTCAGGAAGACGCACCAACCGAGCTCTACACGGACGCCAGCAGCATCGGCTACGGGGCGGTGCTCGTGCAGACCCTCGGCGGTCGCCAGCATCCAGTCGCGTACATGAGCCAGCGCACCACCGACGCGGAGAGCCGCTACCACTCGTATGAGCTCGAGACCTTGGCGGTAGTACGGGCAATCAAGCATTTTCGGCATTACATATACGGCCGAAAATTTAAGGTAATAACAGATTGTAACGCCTTGAAAGCGTCCAAGAACAAAAAGGATCTCCTTCCTCGAATCCATAGGTGGTGGGCCTTCCTGCAAAATTACGAGTTTGAGGTCGAGTATAGAAAAGGTGAGCGATTACAGCACGCGGATTTTTTCAGTAGGAATCCATCCACTGAAATATCTGTCAACTTCATGACCAGAGACACAGAGTGGCTGCAGATCGAGCAGCGCCGCGACGACGTACTGCGCCCGCTTATAGACACCATGAGCGGTGACAGTCCGTCCGAAGGCTACGTCCTGGAAGAAGGCGTGCTTAAGAAGATTGTGACAGATCCTATACTCGGTATACATAAACCAATTGTAGTCCCTAGGTCATTCCAGTGGAGCCTGATAAACTCCTTCCATGTCGCTCTACAGCACCCTGGATGGGAGAAAACCTTACAGAAGCTGAAAGAAACGTACTGGTTCCACAAAATGAGTACAACCGTCAGGAGGTTTGTGGACAATTGTGTTGTATGTAGGACCTCGAAAGGGCCGTCGGGCGCTATCCAAGCCCAGCTTCATCCGATTCAGAAGCCCACTGCAGCGTTCCAGGTCGTCCACATGGATATTACTGGCAAGCTGGGTACGAGAAATGCTGAGGGACGAGATGAATATGTAACTGTTACGATTGACGCATACACCAAATACATCCTACTTAGCTACTCAAATGACAAGAGCACAAGCAGCAGCCTCGCAGCTTTGAAACGTGTCGTGCACCTGTTCGGTACCCCAGTGCAAGTCGTGGTGGATGGAGGTCGCGAGTTCCTTGGTGAGTTCAAAGTCTACTCGGACCGCTTCGGTATCGACATACATTCCATTGCGCCAGGAGTAAGCCGAGCAAACGGACAGGTCGAACGAATTATGGGCACTTTGAAAAACGCATTAACCATGATCTTCTGATCATGGTTAATGCGTTTTTCAAAGTGCAGCGTTCCAGTTCGTCCACATGGATATTACTGGCAAGCTGGGTACGAGAAATGCTGAGGGACGAGATGAATATGTAACTGTTACGATTGACGCATACACCAAATACATCCTACTTAGCTACTCAAATGACAAGAGCACAAGCAGCAGCCTCGCAGCTTTGAAACGTGTCGTGCACCTGTTCGGTACCCCAGTGCAAGTCGTGGTGGATGGAGGTCGCGAGTTCCTTGGTGAGTTCAAAGTCTACTCGGACCGCTTCGGTATCGACATACATTCCATTGCGCCAGGAGTAAGCCGAGCAAACGGACAGGTCGAACGAATTATGGGCACTTTGAAAAACGCATTAACCATGATCAGAAACTATGAAACTGATGAATGGCAGACAGCGCTAGAAGCTTTACAGCTCGCATTTAACTGCACTCCACATAGAGTAACGGGGGTCGCACCACTTACACTACTGACCCGGCGCCAACAAAGTGTACCACCAGAACTAATATTATAGTAATATATATATATTGTTATTAGTAATTAGTAATTAGTAGTTAGTAATTACAGCTCGCATTTAACTGCACTCCACATAGAGTAACGGGGGTCGCACCACTTACACTACTGACCCGGCGCCAACAAAGTGTACCACCAGAACTATTAAGGTTGGTAAATATTAATAACGAATGTATAGACTTTGACTTGCTTGAGCAACATGTACAAGAGAAAATGACAGCTGCGGGACAATACGACAAGCAGCGATTTGACAGGAGCAAGGCGAAAATGCATCCGTTTCAGCGTGGAGATTACGTACTCGTCAAGAACAATCCCCGAAACCAGAAGTCTCTAGACTTAAAATACAGCGAGCCATACGAGATATATAGGATCCTGGACAACGACCGATACATAGTGAAGCGTGTGACCGGCAGAGGCCGTCCACGTAAGGTTGCTCACGACCAGCTGCGCCGAGCGCCACAGCCAGGCGAGCAGGAAACCGTGTCGACGAATAACGAAGATGACCCTCAGCAAGTGGCCGCCACGTTGGCTGATGACTCTTCAACGAATTTGGTCGATGACACACTACAACAAACGACATCTCAGATCATCGGTACGCCGCCTTCGACGGAGCCACAGCCGTCTACCTCCTAAGCTGCCCAGCTGCCTACCTCCCAAGCTGCCCAGCTGCTGGACCCTTAAACAAAGTGAGTTTCTCTCTTCTTATGGTTATCTTGATGCTAACTGTGAATTTAGGTCTGAATGATTTATAAGACAGCTACAACAGTAAGGAGACCCGTTACTGGCCTTTGTCTTTTTGACGGGCTGATACCATCATAAACTACAAAATAGTAAGACTGTACAATATGTATTCCCCGTTTCCCTCCTAAACTCTTTTCAGAACCTCTGTGGACCACGGTCAAAATAATAAGGCCTAGGCCACAGCATCGTCCTTCCCCAATCCTTTAGAACCCCTGTGGACCACGGCGTACGAGACCGCTCAGCACCACAGCATCAAATCCTAACAAGCTGTATAAACAACTACGTAAAAACTATTTCTATTTCCTTTTCTTTTAGAGCCTCTGAGGACCACGGTCATAAATATAAGGCCTAGGCCTCAGCACCACCCTAGTACCCTTTTCCTTTAGAGCCTCTGTGGACCACGGCGTACGAGACCGCCCAGCACCACAGCATCATCCCTGTCTACGAGAAATCAAATCATGCATGTATGCGTGGAGCATTTGCATTGACATAACTAAATAAACGTGTGAGTACGCGTGTAGCGTTACAAGCACTTCAATATCTTCCCTCACTTCCCTATGTACAGCAAATCCTATTTATTTACTACTCACATGAACTTTGTCCTTTCCATATTTACTTCGATATCTATAACTTAAAATACCTAGCTACATAACCCTATGTTTAAAATTACCAAGGTATAAAAATAATGGCTGAAAACTTGATTGTTGGAAACGGTTATCATTGAAAAATTCAGGCTAAATTACGCCAAGGTAAAAAAAAAAAAAAAAAAACTTTTTGAACTCATTTTGAAACAACAACAGCTTCAACCACAAACAAGTTGTCAGTTAGTGTACCTATGGATGGATACCTAGCTAAAGAATAATTTTCAATTTCAGAACCGCGACTGGTGCAGGGCACGCACACCGTCTCGCAGAATGGCCGTGTCGACGCAAGGCCTACGTAAACTTTAATGAAATTAACTTTAAGTTCAAATTTAGGTTTAGATTAGGTTAAGGTTTAACGTTTTAGGTTTAAATTTATTTAGATTTGATTATTGCAGTCAGTTTGCTACTATTCAATATAAAAAGCCGTGTTATGATTTGCGGTTACTATAACAGCAAACCATAACTGAAGGTTTATTTAAACTTAGGTTTAAAAACAAGTTATCTATTGCTAAATTCATTACTTGATTAATAAGCGATATGCGTTAGTTTTAAAATAATTTCTGTTTAATTATTGTTTAACAAATAGTTGATTGAACTACTGTGTTTCAAGCGAAAAATATGGCTATAAATGTTTAGGTAAATGTTTTAGACGATAGAGAATTCATTCAATGTTAAAATCGAGTGCTAAAAATAGTAAAGCTAATTAACAAATTATAGTTTGTTACTTCAATAAATGTTATCTGCAATTGTAAAAAAAAGATGTGTAATGACTTCGCAACGACGCCGCCATATTTTGGTATTGAAAGGGCGAGCCGCTGCGAGGCCACATTTTTGAAAAGAGAATTTAGGAAGACGACTGGCGTTCTGACTAGAATATCTTGTGAGTACGATTTCTATTGATAATTTAGATTTTAAGGCTGTTTTAATTGCGCTTTCGCTAATAATAAGAATAAAACGTGTGTAGATAATTTTTGTGTATTCATTTTTGCAATGAGTGAGCCTAGTGGTGGAGATGGTGACGTCAGTTCTGCTGACGTCATGATTTCGAAAAATCCGAATGGTCCCGATTCTCCGTTATATATATATGTAGAAATAAATGTTCGTCCATTTCTTCTTACTTTTATCCCAGAATATAGCAATATATTAGTGGTGCACCACGAAGGCGTTTCCGATACAAGACGATAAATTTCACGCAATGCCGGCTACGGCGCTACAGCGTAGCAGTGCAGCTCTATTGCTACGACGCTCGCTTGCTACGAGACTACTCAATGGCTACGATTTCGAACGTTTGATGCTACGCGAAATGTGAACTAAACTGGATAAGAATTCATCGGTCAGCAATTCTCTTAAATATAATTTCGACCAACTCATGCCATTGCGAAAAAAAATGTGTTTCTGTGAAAATATATGCCTGACTATTAATCCAGTCGACGTATTGGATTGATTTATTTTCAAAAGGATTGAATCACTCGGTTAGAAGAAAATAATGATATGCGTCGTGGTAAATGGGTCTCACAATGGATTTTGTTACCACGTATACCCTGTAGATTTGTATTATGTATCTGTTTACATGGGGGTAGGCAGAAATTACAGAACTCCACTTGCTATTTTCTTCACAAACTCCTTTTTCCTTGTCCACGGTATTTTTTGGCCATATATGACTGTCTTTGACCCATGGTATTTATGCAGAATAGGATTTAATGATTGTTTAAATATCTTCTTCGATAAAATCTGTCAATATAAGAACAACACTGAACCTTTAATTTGAACACATGTCAGATTAACGGTATCACATACGAATAATTCATCATTCCAATTCTTATCCACATTCGTACAATCGTAGCCAAACATCGCCGGCGCCTCGGCGCCAGTCTTGACCCTGTCCCATTCACGCCACGGCTGGTGCCCCACAAATCTTGCTAAACAAACAACTAATGGGCCGGCAACGTGAATGGGATAGCTTTATAGCTAAAAATGTGACGCCCACTGATTGTGTAGCAGTAATGGTTCCCGTAATTTGTTTGTAAACGGGTAATTAGTAAAGTTAATGTATATGTTGTGAATAAATTAAAAATAAATCTAGGGTTTCTGAAATGAGTCAGTTCAGATTAACTGAGTTTGTAACTTAGTTATTTCAGTTGACTGAATCTATTAATGTTACAATTAATTTTATATAATATTATACATGCAGAAAGGATCAATGAACTTCAAACGTAGCATGAGACGAGATAGATCAGGACCGACATCCTTGGCTTGCAAGGACAGACTGGATGCGCAAAACCAGAGGACAGGGTGCTGATGCTTGGGAGGCCTATGTACAGATAGCAGAGGAGAGATGAATGAGTTTTAAACAAAGAGCAACACTACGTTTGATTTTAATGCAGTTAAACTAAACCACTGTGTACACCAGCAAACATACCTATTTTTAAAAGAGTGTGTATGTGTATAATAAATAGATAATCACACACACGTATTTACATCGCGGTTTGTTTACATTTACACATTTGGAACCCTTATTAAGTTCCCAAAACACCTCCTACTTTCCCTACCCACTATTAAACCCCAAACCCTTCACAGATAAGAAACACATCTGACGTGGCATTACAGAACGCAGTGACGCAGTGTTACCAACTATTAGGTAGCGAATTAATTGGGTACAAAGCGAGGGGCGATCGCGCGCAATTAGCACGGGCCCGGTCTAATGACGCGGAAGTTTTGTAGCGACCACTAATTACTGACCGCGGGGGGTGGGCTGACGGGACAGAAGAAGCGGATTTGAAGATATGGGTCATGGTAGTACTGATGTCAAAATTCCGTGGCACCAAGACATATCTATGCCAATAATAACGCTGAAGAGTTTGTTTGTTTGTTTGCTTGAACGCGCTAATCTCAGGAACTACTGGTCCGATATGAAAATTCTTTCAGTGTTAGATAGCCCATTTATCGAGGAAGGCTATAAGCTATATCATTCACACTACAACCAATAGGAGCGAAGCAGCAAAGAAAAATATTGCGATAACGGGGAAAATTTGACGCAGACGAAGTTGCTCGGGACAACTTGTAAAATATAAATTAAGGATAATCTCAGTAGCGGCCACAAAGTCTGGATTTGTGCCCAGTTAATGGCTACAGGTTCTGTGATGAAATGTAGATGTAGTATTAGGTAGACCTCTGCCCAACCCAAAACCTTACTCTACTCACTTCCCCGCGGTGGACAGTAGCGAGTCAGCCCACCTACCGCTGCACCTACATCCAGACCTGGCGATCGACACGCGAGCACTCATCTCCAGCAGTGGCCTGTGACGTCAGGGGAGTGCTAGACCAGTGAGGGGGAGACGTAATCGCTGTATAGGCCTTAACCCATTAAATCACCATCTACCGAGCTAGACCTTTTTTTATATTTATTAAATGTTCCTTATTTTGCACCTACCTTTTTTTATTTACTCTCCTCCTAGGAATCTACGCCTATGTTAGGTGGAAAAGGTAGGGACAGATTTCATAATATAATATATATATAATATAAAAGGTAGGGACAGATTTCATAATATATTATATATCAAGGCGGGGATTCCACCATAAATGAATATTGACGCCATATTGCCTTTCAGTCGTTAACTGTGCAACATTAATCTTCATTGTTTTTAGATAGGTGGATGGGTAATTGAAATCAAACACAACACTTGACTCAAACTGCAAGTTTATTTCTAATAAACCAGTTACAGGCACTTTAACACTTATAAACTTTCCAGTTGAGCCGCTCATTCACAAACATGGTTGATGAGAAACTACTCACACACTCTTTTGGATCTGTCTTTCAATTATTACAGTTCTTATTAACATAAGTTATTATTGCTCACTTCAAAAACTACTTTCAATTCATTAATATTTCAATTCTCTAATCGCGAGCTAACTCGAATGACATCTCTGGGTGCGCCCGCGGCTCTGAGTGGGCGGATGTACTACACTCATTAGATCAGTCCAATTATTCATTACATAGTTAGTTCAGTAATACTCCATTAAAACAATACTAATACTTCACAATTAATTATTTTAGTAATTAAACAATACCAATATTCACAAATGCAAAGGCGTTATTAAGTTACAAGCTTAATTAATACTTTTTACAACAATCGCATGCTTAAAACCATTTTCGGCAGATCTAAGGATTAAATACAAAGAACTGGTTTACCACTAATAAAATACTCTGTAAAATAATCTTATTAATTTTAAGTTTGTAGTTAGTTCTAGAAATTGATTTAATTGTTGCTACAAATTATAAATTCACTAATTGACTATTCGGCGTTCTTTCCCACAAGACTGGGTTGCCGCCTAACAAAATGAGCCATTGTTAAAATCCAAATTGTCATTGCTAAAATCCCAGCTATCATAAAATATTTGCTAATCTTAATTTTGGCTACAGTTCTAGCTAAAGGCTTTTGTTTAATAAATTACAGGCCATCTAAGCTAAACGAATCTATTATTTGCGCAGTAGTTAACACACAAGCCAATAGATGGCGTTTAGTCAAATGATTATCGTAATAATTATGCTTGCCCCACACAGATGGCATGGCAGGTTCATCAATATTATGACAAATGAGGATTATTAAGTTGATTCTTAATAAGATTAATGAATAGTCTTAGCACATAGACGCTCTTGCGGCGACATATATATAATATATATGAAATCTGTCCCTACCTTTTCCACCTAACCTAGGCGGAGATTCCTAGGAGGAGAGTAAATAAAAAAAGGATTTAATGGGTTAGGGCCTATACAGCGATTACGTCTCCCCCCCCCTGGTCTAGCACTCCCCTGACGTCACAGGCCACTCATGGAGATGAGTGCTCGCGTGTCGATCGCCAGGTCCGGATGTAGGTGCAGCGGTAGGTGGGCTGACTCGCTACTGACTGTCCACCGCGGGGAAGCGAGTAGAGTAAGGTGATCCTTGAACCCTGTAATGCGCAACAAGCGAAAGCATTACCTATTGGTCGTAGACTGTGAACACCCACAGCAACGCTTAATAGGGAAGCACTATTATGTAGCTGTGTTGCTGTGGATGTTCACTATCAGATACGGAGATGACAGTAGTGACGGTTAATTACGGCGTTAATCAGAACATTTGAATTATTAACGGATACATTTGAAAATAGTGGAATAATATTATTACAAACTGTGGGGTAGAAACCAAAAGGAAGAAACTAATGAGCGTCTAATAGAAATAAAGAAAGGCGGGAACACAAATACAGAAATGCTCACGATCCAAAGCAAAGCGAAATAAACCGTTACAATCTGCTTAGCTACTGGCTAATTTAAAATTGTGCAACACTTACCCAAAACAGTATTTTTACGATCTAGATCAAAAAGAAATATAAAAGATATATACAGTTACGAGCACCAATATGCACACCCTTTCCTAACTTTAAAAGCGATTTTCGCGAGAAATAACTATTGTAACTTTGAATTGGGATCTATTTCATAACAATATGAGTTTCAAAATACTATGTTCGCAACAACATGCAGTTTTAATAAGAACAGTAGGAGATAATCTTCTTTTAAAGTTGCTAAGTGTTAACATATTTGTGCTCATATGCACTTTTTCGACTAGCGTCAAATCATTACTGCGGAGGGTCGTGATTTGTTATGAAATACTTACTTTAATATACGGTTTACTTCAATGTATTACGAAACTTTGGTTTTGTGCAATCGACCTGTAAAAAGTTAATGTTATTGCAAACTTAGGTAATTTAAAATAATCTAAACAATAAATTAACACATTTCTCTATAATTAAACACCGCTTGAAAACGTTATTCATAAACACCTCATTACCTCCAGAATTAATCGCGTCCTCTTCTAATTTACACTACATTACGAAAATTTCCAGTCAATAAAAAAGTAAGATGTAAACTTTCTTGCTTCGTGCCCAAATTATCTGAAAAGTAAGCAAAAATAGGGATATTTTGATTGTCATTCTGAAATATTTTAAAATTAGGAAATTCAATAGGCATGTGCTCTATTGAAGAGAAGTTGTTGAAAATTTTATGTATAATATAAAAATAAAACACTAGAGCACCCTGGTGCTTGTGGCTAAATAACAAAAGCCGCTTGGGTTAATGTTAAGGTTAAGCCACGCTTGCCTGGGTTGGTCCGTGAATGGGTGACCACCCATTGCATACCATGTTTCCTCCGTGCCTCGGAAACCACGTTAAGCCGTTGGTCCCGGCTGTCAATTGTAGATCTTTGACAGTCGTTAAGTAGTCAGTGGCTAGAAAGTCTGATAACCAGTCTTACCAAGGTATTAGCCAGTACTAAATGGGGTGTGAAAGTCAGATAGACAGTCACTCCATGTAAAATACTGGTATTCAGCTGCATTCGGTCAGACTGGAAGCCGACCTCAACATAGTTGGGAAAAGGCTAGGCAGATGATGAGAAACATAGTGGTAACCAGGCATAAGTTTTTGAATCTAGGTATTCAGTAAAAGCTTGTGCTATTTTAAAGCAGAATATATTCCATGTGAAGGCTTTATAAAGACGTTCTTGAATTAAATATTCATAGCTTTATTCAACGAAACATGCACAAAATAAACGAGGTCTCTGCTTAGCACGCAGCTCTTTTTCTACAAGCAACAATTAGGTCATATGGCAAGGTGACATTCACATTACTTGTTACTAAGAAAATTACGGACACATTTTTTTTTAGAATGCCAAAGAAGCTGGCAGCTTACCTAGTAGTAAGTGGTCACCGTTGCCTCACATCTTGGCCACAAGCGATTATAGACGAATGAATACTTGTTTAGGGCATGCCGCGGGTTACCGCAACGCCAATTACGGAGTGACGGTACTCACGTGAAGAAAATCATTGACCTCCGTGTGTCTTGACCCGAGGCACGTCACAAGGCGCCAACCTCGCTGCAATTTTGTTTTCAAGTCGTTGTAGATGTGTGGCAACCCATAGACAAAGCCAAAATGTCCCTTGTGCTCGAAAAATATAATACTACCAGCTTTTTACTACCCCACTGACGGACTAAAGCGTTTTCTCATACAGTGTAGGCACAAGCGTTGATCAGCACGCTTGGTGCACGGGTTGGCGATTTCAGACTTGCATTCATTATAAGTCCAGGATCCCTCACGATTGTTTTCTTCACCGATGTCAGTGATGTCCAAGATGACCTTAGAAAGTACATATGAATTGAAAAAGTCTCATTGGTACTTGCCTGGATTTGATTCCACAACCTGGTGCATGAGAGGCGAGGTCTTACGCTCTGGGCCGTCAAGTCATTACCTTTTAAATATTTCTAAAAAAGAAATAACGTCAACATAATTATTAACGTCTCGATTCGTTCAACCAGTAAAAAGGGCGGGTAATCCAACGCCACATCCGCCCTCTCCCGGGGTATTTCAATTAGATCCAGTACTATCTACATCTTGCGGTGCCGGGGTCCGTCGTACGAGTCTGCGATATTTCTCAAGATAACGGACCTTGCTTGTTATTGTCGGACGTGCGTCTCGTGTGAGCTATGTGGTTTGTCATAAATCTTAAGACTTTAATTAGAGGGATTGTGTACGGTGCGCAGTGGGTAATTTAAACAAGGATGTTGATACAATAATGGTCTTACTGTGAGGCTATGGCAATTTCTCTTACGGAAAAGGTACGAGCATCGACTACAACGTTTTCTTACTGCATCTAAGCAATTTCGGACGATTTTCACGACAATAATTTTATGACAATAACAAAGTGATGTTAAAGATTAATTTGAAGGTGTTGGAAAAGGTGACAAAGTGATATCGAAGCATTATGACCGAAACCTGATCCTGGCAATCATAACTGATAAATTGACAAGGGATATACCTACATAAATATCTTTTGTCACACACATATTATGTTTCATAAGATAAATGCAGTGCGGGTTGAAGTAAAAAGTTATGTTTGGGTTAAGTAACAATTTAAGGTGGACAAAACAATTTCATGATGATACAGCGGATCATCATCATCAACAGCCTATAATTTTTCCACTGCTGAGAGACAGGCCTCCTCTCAAGAGAGGGAGTGGGCTTTAATCCACCACGCAGGCCCAGTGCGTTTTGGTAGATGTCACATATCTTTGAATTTTTAGTTCTATATATTTCATATTTATTTATTTGCGTAAAACATGGTATACAAAGGTGTTACATTAAGGATAAGATCATACATGTTTTGCCTAAGACTAAAGCATGCAACTTATGTTCAAGGTATTCCTTAATGCTATAAAAATTATTATCATTAAGCCATTTAAACAAGTTAATTTTAATCAGTCTGCCATTTAGTAATTTAAATTTACATGGTAACTTGTTATACATACGTACAGCCATAGCTAAACAATTTTTACTATATTTTGTTGATCGAGGGAATTCATCTAAAACAAGTCTAAATTTGTCCCGCCGATTCCTAGAACTTACATCTGCTGCTGTTCTGAATAGGTATTTGTTTTTACGTACAAACATACAAGTTTAATATACGTATAGTGAGGGTAGTGGTAGCAGACCGAGTTTTTTAAATAATGGTCGACAAGATACGTCCGGTGGAATGCCCTGAATAGCTCGAACACATTTCTTTTGAGCGATAAATGCTCTATTATGGTCGGTACTATTTCCCCATGCAATTAATCCATATCGCAGCGAAGACTCCACATATGCACGATAGGACATTACAGCTGTTTTAATATTTGTAACATTTTTAATCTTTCTAAGAGCGTATACGAATTTATTGATTTTGTTACATATGCTATCGATATGAGCTTTCCAGTCTAGATGTTCGTCTATGATCGTTCCCAAAAACTTAGTATGTGCTACTTTTTGAAGTTTTGATATATTCATTGTAAAATTAAATTTGTTATTATAAGATTTATTAAATTGTACATACACTGATTTATTAAGGTTAATACATAAATTATTGTTATTAAGCCAATTTATAAGATTTTCTATTGTATTATTAATATCTGTTTCATAATCATTTATTGTTTTACTTTTTTTATCGGTAGAAACTATTATTGAAATATCATCAGCATAAAGAAAGCATTTATGATTAGTCATGTCAACCATATCATTCACATAAAGGAGAAACAAAATCGGGCCCAATATACTGCCCTGGGGAACGCCTCGTTTGGTGGTTTTAAATTCAGAGTGGTATGAAACCATATCTTTATTGGCATTCATATTAGTGATTGTAACACACTGCTGTCTGCCGGATATGTATGACATTAACCACTGTAGAGGCGGTCCTCTAATTCCCATAGACTCTAACTTCTGAAAAAGCATGTTATGCGAGACCAGGTCGAACGCCTTAGATAGATCAAGAAATAAGCCCGTCGTTAGTTGATTATTATTAATGCTAGTAAGTACTGCTTTCAAGAGTGAAAAGATAGCTAAAGTTGTTGATTTATCTTTTTGAAAACCAAATTGCTCTTTCTTTATAATATGAAACTCGCAGTAGTTAATAAGCCTTTTATACATGCATTTTTCGTAGATTTTTGACAAAATTGGTATTAAAGTTATTGGGCGGTAGTTGTTAACATCATGTATTTCACCTTTTTTAAAAAGTGGTTTCACAATTGACATTTTTAATTTATCTGGAAACACTCCTTGAACAAAAGACAAGTTTATAAGATGCGTAAGAACCCCGCGTATTTCTTTCGCACATTTCTTAATAATTCTAGTGCTAAGTTCGTCGTAGCCTTCAGAGGTAGTATTATTTAATAACATAATTTGTTGCTCTACTTCGCTTTCTGACATTGGAACGAGGAACATTGAGTTAGGTATTAGGCTTTCCTTACCATGACTATTTGTACTTTGCTGTGTGGGGATATTATTTAAATAGAAATCATTGAACGTGGAGGCTATTTCTGTTGGTTCCGTAAGTATGGTATTATTGATTTTAATGGATTCTATGTTATTTTTAGGAGTAGGTGGATTATGTATTTCATTTTTTATAACGGTCCACGTAGCCTTACATTTGTTCTGATGTGTATGCATAAATTTTATATTAGCATTTCTTTTCGAGTTATAGATACATTTTTGTAACAAATTTGAGTATTTAATGTATTTGGTTTTGTTGGGTTGAGTTTTCTTCTTATAATATTGATAACGCAAAAATCTCTTAGTTTTACAACTCTGCTTAAGACCTTTACTTATCCATTTTTGTTTTTCTGTTTTGTTTAGATTTATCTTTATCTTTACTTTAGGAAAACACAGATAATAAAAAAGGCATATTAACTCGTGAAAACGGTTAAATGCTATATTTGCATCTTTTTCTATATATACTTCTGCCCAAGTCAAACTTTGTAGACATTTTCTGAACTTGTGTACATTATGGACATTGTAATCTCTTTTGTAAACGTAATATATTGCATCTTTTATCGATTGGCGTTTTAAAGGGAAGGCTATCATTTGTGCCGTTTCGTGGTCCGAGAGATAGAGTGATAGTACTGTTGTAGTTGCATCTGGGATATTACTCAATATATGATCAATACAAGTGGATTTGCTTCGTTTCGAGCTTCATTAATATGAATTTTTTAAATTATAGTTGTTTGCTAGATCTTGGAATTCCTTACTGATTTTACCTTTTTTTAGTGTGTTTATGTTAAAGTCTCCTGCTAGAACTATGCGTGTTGAAGGTTTGTATTTTTTGAGAATATCATGTAAGAGACTATTTAGATTTGTTAAGAATTGGTTGGGGTCGGACTGGGGTGTTCTGTATATGCATATTATCAATAGTTTTTCGTTAGTTAACTCAATGCCACAAACTTCGAATGTATTTACTGATGCATACTTTTTAACGGGAACTATATTTCTTGTCACCAAAATTTATATTTGTCATCAAAGTTGTATCACCTAGTAAATAGATCTATCGCCACGAAATATTTTCGTTCTCAGATAAACAAAAAGTGTTCCCAGGTATGAATTATCAAATAAATGTTGATACATGTGTAAAATAAGAGGTGGATTACCAATAAAATTGTAGTGCATTAGATGAATATAAACTTCGTTCTTATAATAATAGTTTTATTACTTAAATAATAGCTTTGTGCTCGGAATGGTAGATCTGTCACCAAATAAATAGATCAGTTCCTTATTTCTATGAAGAAATGCTTTATACGAGACATTGGGCACACCGACTCGGACAGGTTAGGTTCGAAGAGGATGGCGGGGTCTAGTGAGCGAGCGGAGCGAGCGAACTAAGACCCCGACATCCCCTTCGTGTTAGGTTACTGTAAACCCTGCAGACAGAAATAGGAGCCCCGCGTAGCGGGGCTACGTCGACAACGCCTTAGTTTTTCTAGTAACATAATATGATTTATTGGTGATCTCTTTAAATTAGTTTGCTAAAATACTTATTAGGACACACCTATTATGATACATACAAAAACATTTATTTGGTATTAGACCTTATATCTCAGGATTTTAGGTGATTTATTGTGGAACTGATTTTGCATTGTTTGGTGACTACATTTTTGTGACAGATCTACTATTTTGAGGACAAACCCTATTATTTAAGAAACACAAAACTAATTAAATTGGTGATAGCTTAAATGATACCCCTTTTTAACCATGATTGATAATTCATTGAAAATAAGTTCCTTTTTAACTAGGATGCAGGTTCCACCTCGGCTTTTTTTTCTACAAAAGTTAGCTGCCACTATGTAATCTGGTATCTTAAGGTAGCTCTCATGGCCTGCCTTAATAAATGTTTCAGAAAGGCAGATTACATGTGGGTCATTATGTGAATCTCGCATCTCTAGTAAAGTTATTTCTAATAGTTCTTGTTTGGATAGAATGCTTGCGATGTTTTGATGTAATATCCTAAAGTGGTGAAACGAAGATGTTGTTGGTGATATATTTTTAGAATCGAAAAAAATTATGATGTTTTTAATGGTAGAAAATAGTATGGTATGGTACCCTTTTTTATGTGTTAAATTTTCCCATCGGGAGCGCAAGTATCTTTAATTTCCAGTTCTTTGTTTGCGGAACTTTTGAAATAAAAGGGGATAGTACCCTTCTTGGGCTCCTTATTTTTTGTTAAAAAACTTGGTAACGCCACATTTTTGAATCCTGCTGAAATAAAAAAACGACTGGTGAGTAGCAGACTCACCAGTCGTTTTTTTATTTCAGCAGGATTCAAAAATGTGGCGTTAGAGTATTCACAATCTAGTTCATAATTTATTGATTTGCAAATATCAGATAAATTAGAATATTGGCAGTTCGTGAAATGACAATTTTTATAATAATGGCAAATATTTTTTAAGCGATGATTTAATTTCACGACGTCAAGGTAGTTACTTTTTTGTACATTTAGTAAAATAATAGTATTTTTATAAAATAGTTTCAACACGGATTTTAGTTGGAATAGGACATGTTTCATGTTATGTTCTCTTCTAGGACATGCCGGTTTTCTCACGATGTTTTCCTTCACCGTTTTGAGAGCAACGGTGATGAAATAAATTACACAAAGTAATGCGCCTGCCTGGGTTCGAATCTACGACTTACTAAGTAAGTCGGGGACGGCGGATACCTTATTACTTAATTTTAAGTTACATTCAGGCTAAAATAGAGTCCTTTAAAAATCGCAATACGATTTTACATAAAAGTTAGTTCCTAACGTTCATTTTCACACGGTTCGCTGTAGGTACACAATTTCTTTGAGAGCCAAAACCGACATGTTTTATTATTTCCTTTTCGACACACTTCCTGTTTTCGCTGTGTATGTTTCACGGCTCGGCTTTCATTGCTCGCTAAAATATATACTCTGTTATGTAAAACGGAGAAAGGAATCTGCGAGAGATAAATGATAACGGTTTTAGGAACTGTGGGTGATACCATAGTGTTGTTTTTATAAGGTTTATATAATAATCTGTTGGCACATTTTTACATGGTTTTGTATTGCGTATTTTTGATTGAAGGAAACAAAACAATTTCAAACCACCGTCTTTTTATGTCAAACCGACGTCGTAGTCTGGAAACAAAAGAAAATAATTTAAAAATAATCATTGAGATACAAGTAAAGCACATCCGATGATGTAACTCACTAATACAGCACAGCCTGGGCAATGTAAGGCTTGCTTAGAATCGCAAAGCAATGGGAACTAGAAGGCAATTCGATTTCCAACGACCTACATAACTTTCGTAAGCGAAGTAAGTAAAAACTTCTTAAAATATCCACCCATCACCTCAACTTTTCCAAACACGTGTGCTATCTGGCCCATACATTTTACACTGCGTCTTGTGAACCAGATAGGCGCTTCCATAACTCAGCTTTGACAAATTGAAAAATGTGACAACGCTTTGAGGGAGTTTAAATTTTTCCTTTGACAACGTTGTAACTTTGGGCATACCGCGTGTGGTTGGTACACTGCTTTACTTTGTTAATATTAAATAATCAGTGTCCTTTGTTTGGCCTCAGTTTTTGTTTAATATTTGGTGCAAATGGTTTTTAAATGAAGTTAAAAAGCACATACAAACATTTTTATAATAATTGAGTCAAATATGCAAGTATCTAAGGAAGTGAGCGGACATAGAATAGATCATCATCCTCATCGCTGCCCGACTTCACCCACAGGCGACGCCTAAAGTATAGGAGTATAGTTGTCTCTTTGCTTGTGCCAAGCGTCACGTTTTGTTTGCCAGCCTCAACTAGGATATTCATATAGCATAGATAGCATTTTGTATTTTTTTATTCATAAATCATCGTCAATAACGATTATCCATCAATGGAAGACGACCTGATCATGCAATTACCTATGTAGGTACATCATCATCATCATCATTTCAGCCGGAAGATATCCACTGCTGGACATAGGCCTCCCCCAAGAAGGGGGGGTTTTGCCATAATCGCCACGCTTGGCAGGCGGTTTGGCGATCGCAGTACGGTTGTTAAAAAAGCACAAAGAACGCTGCTGCCCATTCTCTGGCAAGTCCCTTAGTCGCCTCTTACGACACCCACGGGAAGAAATGGAATGGTGCTATTCTTTACGTCCGACACCATACAGAACAGTGTAGGTACATAAAGGGTGTAAATCGAGCCTTAACGAAGCCGAAAAGCACTTGTTCACCCCGTCATTGCGATCATTTTTTTGTTCTGGAACATACCTGGGAACCTTCCAGTTACGGAGATATTGGAGGTCAAAGTTCCAAGTTTTTCTCAAGTTTTTAACAAGATAGGTTCTAGTTTTTAAGGTTATAACTTTACTTTAAATGCCTTCATGACCTGTTTACTAGTTATTGCATTTAAATCAGCATAATGTTTTGAGTGCGTTACATCGAGTTTTACCGTAAAAAGTCATAATTCAACCCAAAAAAAAAAAACATTTTCCAGCAAAAATGTTTGTTTAGGCTCACTTAGTTTGATGTTCAGAATGCTCGGCTGCCGGCTTCGTGAACGTTCTGTTTATACCTGGTATGTGACAATCACTGGTGCAATTAAAATCTGACTTCAAAACAGCACCCTTATTTTCTATCAAAACAGACCCCTAACTTTTTTCGTAACAAAACATAAAGTTTGGAACACCCTCATAGTTTAGAGTAAGTAATTAATTAACAAGGCAGAAATTCCTGAACATGCAAGAATCTGACATTCAGGCGTACCCCTGGTGTACCCTGACGTACCCTGTAGTACGCCGGCGTACCCTGGCTACTTGGGGTACTTGTGAGCTACTAATTACTTCGCTAAATATTTACTTTGCTCAGATTCTCCTTTCTGCAAGGGTTAGGGTGACGACATAGTGGGAATAGCGATTACTAGGTACACACAAGATTAAGAGATTTGGTGTGTTTTGTGTATTTTACAAGAAAGTATTTGACTAACTCACACATTTGTTTAATTCGTGGTGGAAAAGTCAAATCCTACACTAAATGGATATCAATAGCTCAGTAATTATGTTCACAACTGGCAAATTGTATTCCAACAGACTAATAGTTGAACCTCATCTGGCAGTCCGTAATTGCAGTTTTCCATGCTTCTATCCTTTTCTGTCGCTCAGAACCGTCATTTGCTAGAGCGAGAAACATTAAAATCATTGAATAAGCCGCTCCTCCTACCACAATGCATACTACCTTAAGCACGAGCGGAGCGCCTTTGCTGCCAACAGGCGCGAGTTAGGACATTCTTGACAGCCACGAGACTGATTCAAACAAGATCAATGTCAAGACTGATGACGCTTGAATACAACTATTCGCTGAAGAGCTCTTAAGCTCTAAGCTCTAGCTAGCTAAGACCTATGTCTAAAGGTATATCAAATCTCAAAACCATTTAACAATCGGCTAGGTACTCGTACGCCCTCTGTCCCAAGGTTCAGTCAATCATTAGCTACTCCAAAAGAGAGAGTATTAATATTGTAACTTTGTCACAGTACCTAATATCGCCAATGTGCTTTAAACAAGCCTGGAGATAAATGCTCGTGCCTTCTCTGTGTGAGAACTAGGTCTGTCTTGTAGTGGGACAATAGCAGACTTAATCATATCAGCAGCTATGAGCCAAAATCTATAGCGAAGAAAGATATTGATGTTGTCAACCCACTTGATTTTAAGTGGTTTCGGAAACGACCTATTTAGACCAGACGCCATTCTTTAACTGCTTGGTAAATATTTTTTATCCTTGCCCTACTACAGAAAATCGTTTCGGTACTTATCGTGAGTGACCTTACTTGTTCTTTGTGACGATGAAATAGGAGGAAGATCGGAAAAAATTCAATGCGGACGTCCCAGTGTGCAGAAGTTTGCTATATCGGAACTCGAGTTATGCTTGTGGGCTAGGTATAGACGTCTAAAATTTACAATTAATTACAAGCAGACACATATACTTTCGCATTTATAATACTAGCGTGGATGATAGTCCATTACGATTTATTGTAACTATATTTAACTAGTCCTCGCTACAGTAACTGCCAAACTAAACATAGGTAAACCAAAGCTATGTTGTACGTCATCTAAATGCTTGGCGAAACTGCGCTAACCTAAGACAGGGAACATAGCTGGTTGTGGTGTGTGCAGGACACAACATTAGATATCCTAGGACTTCGCATTAGGTATTTAGGCTATCAACAAGCTATTTCTTACATTTCGAATTGCATTCATTCATGAAATACAAAGTGGTCTGTTCTTCTCAATTCTTCTGAGTAAAAGTATGTTTGTCAACAAAAATATGCCTAGGAGCTGTGCTAGGCCAGTTGTAGGTAAAAGTAAAACTTTAGTTTTGGTTCAAACCGACAGTTCATCACAACAGAACGACACGAACCAAGGCATAAGCGTGACTTTGATAATATTATTTCATCACTACTGATTTCAAAATTTTGAAGGGTACAGCCAAAATTTAATATTTGAAAAAGCAAATTGTTTCTATGCATTTTATGTTGAATTTCTAATGCTACAATTTTTTTCACGTCAGTAGGTTAATACCACAGAACACAACCACACTCTACAAGTAAATCACATTCAGTATTCACATTACAATATCCACAGTTTTGAAACGTCCCCCGCCATCCATCACGACTCTTAATTGAGTAATGGCCGCACGACAGCTAGTTCTGATTGATCGCAACCGCGCTAAATATGATGTATTGCTGGCTTTGACTGCTGTTTAGGGATTTAAGTTTTCTGTGACGGGCGTGGACCTTTTTTAGTTAGGTATTTGTGGTGAGATTACAAGGGATTAATAATATGTTTAGTCGTCACAATAGAGCTCACGCCAAATTCAAAAGCTATTTGCTTCTGTTAAAACGATAGCTACTTTGAGAAGAGACCAATTGCAAAATTATGTTGTTTCGAAAATACAATTAAGAAAAAAATCCGTAGTACAGACTCACATCCTTTTCAGAAATCATGAATAGCACCAATTTTACAGCAAAAAAAATAAAACAAACCAGGCATGACTGGGCCTACATTTTTAATTTGTGACTGACTCGTAGCACTCACGCTGTGCTCTACGACGTAGCAGGTACTTGCATTTATGATCGGCGCGCGGCGTGTCAACTCCTACGAAAAGTTTTAAGATTATTTTTGGCTGAATTAAATTATTAGTGTGGCAGCACACACACAAAACTGTATTGTATGAGAACTGTTAGCCAGTTATTTGAATATACGGATATACAGTAGGTACTATTTTATCTTTGCTGACATGGGTACCAGTTTCTGTGTTAATTCCAACAAGAAACAAAATACGGTCTCATTCGTAACCAGGCTGGTATTACTTACAAGAAACAGCACGAATACAAATAACATATTTACATGTACTGAACATATTTCTTGTTCCTTCGATGTGAAGGTCACGACGATCGACACTGTACATTTCACTTACAAATAAGAACATTATTCTTATTATGTTTGCGACAAGTCAATTTAATACGCCATGTTTTTCGTACAAATAAACATAATATGTGACATGATTTGATTTAGTACACATGCTCTTGAAATGGTTAAGATTGAAACACGTATAATTAAGAAAGATGTGTTTTGGAATCAATACACATCAAGTAGCAAGTAGCCATTACATGCAGAGTTTCTTTTATGCCTCGGAAAGCACGTTAAGCCATTCCTCCCGGCTGTCAACTGTAGAACTTTGACGGGATTGGATGGGACTTAAACATAACTGGCGAAATGTAGGTGCACTATGGGTGTACCATTCCGGATAAGGCAGAAGTCCCCTTTTTCTTTACGGAATACAGGCGTGAATTATGTTGCGTTGTATTAATTTATGTCTTTCTCAAGTAACCTAGACTGTCCTAAAATTATTATAAAATATACATAACACGAAATCAGTTCAAATTAAACACCCCACTAGCACACGTTACTGCGTTAGTTAAACTGACAGACAGTTCTTGTAAAAGTTAGATCATTATTAAGTTGTTACTACGGATAACTGGATCCTGAAACTGCAAATATTTGTTAGGATCCCCTCGCACCTGGCGAGTGGATTGGTCCAATTTGAACGAGGCACGAACTGGTAGCCAGTAGCCCCAAGATATATTGTTGTCGTTATTATTATGTTATTAAGGGAGGGAATTGGTTTTTTGGCTGGTAAAGGAGGTTGGTTGGAGTGTGGACGCATTTTTTTACTGCTTGACGCTGTAAATATGGTAGAATTTTCGTGAGTTCCACAAAATTTTAGCAGGGTCAAAAGGAGGTTATTGAAGGCAGACGAATGTCTGCATGTTTTTTTTATTATATTCAGTGATAATTTTTAATCGAATATTTATTTTTATTTTGGGTACTTATGTCCGGGGTGGTCCCATATTAATTTGAAAAAATTTCGAGGTGGCTTCCATAAGGAAGCTATTTCCTATAACTGCGTAGTAAAAACTTATAATAGGAACTACATTCTGATTTTGATTTAGTTTTACCAAAAAAAATCACACATTCATAAACGCGTTACTGCACATTTGCATTTAATAAAACAGAAAACTAGTCTGTCTTCCCAAATAAAGGCCAGACATGAGACGCGCAGACCTCATACAGACATTTTATTGAAAGTCGCATATACGCCGCAATAAAACTCGTATAATTTCGAATTGTCAAGTATAATTTGAACTTTTATTATCCTCGAGATCACACAAAATTATTGTTGATCTTTTAGTTTCCCGATTTTATTGTCACTTAAAACTGAATAAAATTTTATGGCGATAGTAATTTTAACGAGTTTTCTATTAGTTACAGCCTCAGTAGTTTTTACTGGCAGTTATTTTACTCAAGTAAAACTATTGCGCAAAAAATAAACGGAGAACTTTTATTATATTTCCCAGTCAATATTTTCTAACTTAGAAATGATAAAGTGCAAGTCGATGTTAAACCATTAACTCGCGTTGTTAATAGAAACCATGGCTAGAAAACTGAAAAACTATGAAATACAATAAATTTCTGCATAATTATTCTGCATCTAAACGGTTTGATAAAAATATCACTTAGTATTAACATAAACGACTTGCCTATTAATGTTATCCGTTATGAACATTGCAACCCCAGATAATAATATTATTTTTTATCACAATACCGAAATAAATCCTTCCGTATTGCCACAAAACATAATCGTGACGATAGTTTATACAACAAACGCCTATTATAAATGAATATCGTCGACATTTTCCCGTTTCGTGCACAATCTGATAATTCAATTACGCCTTTATTTCAAGAGGCCGTTCACGCGAGCGGAGAGAAATACCACAAACAATGTTTTTACTTTCACGCCACGTTAGTGTTGCCCGCGTTGTTACAGTGTTGCAAGTTTACAACGTTTAATTGGAATTAAGATGGCGCCTGAATAAAATGGTTTGGGACTTTGTAGTTTTGAGATTGGTTTCAAAGAAACATTATGGGCGTTATTTTAAGTTTATGAGTTGATTGTAATTGAAACTACAAACGGACTTACCTATTATAAGTACATCAGAGCGTACCCTCTTTCAGACTCCGGCTAAGCAGACGACAACCTCCTAGGTTGAACTGCGAGATGCCATTCCCAAAAAACCTCGTTCAGATAGAATATCTTCCCGTTTATGTTTTCTGTTAGTGCTGAGACGTCCGGCTAATACATTGGCTGCCAAGTTTGATAAAACTATTCGTCTTTAGTAAAATATTTAACACCATTGGTTAGCATTAACTTAATTGAATCTGACTCGGCTGGGCAGCGTTCGGGAAGTTGCGCGCTATCTTCTCGTCCAACTTACAGCAGTCTCTAGACGAAATTCTATGACCAGTGTGTGTTACACACGGGACCGAAATGAGGTCGCTCACAATGGGCCTCATCAGAAGGCTTAAAGTCACCCAAAGGGCAATGGAGTGGGCTATGCTCGAAGTTTCCTTGCTTGATCAAATCAGAAATGAGGACATCCGCAAGAGAACCAAGGTTACCCACGTAGCCCCAAGAATTTCAAATCTAAAGTCGCAGTGGACAGGGCACATTGCTCGCAGAATGGATGGCCGATGGGGCCGAAAAGTTTTGGAATTTCGACCGCGAATCGGAAGACGAGGTGTTGAAAGACCTCCCACTAGATTTACCAATGACCAAGTGAAGGTTGCAGCGATCCGCTGGATGCGAGTCGTACGGGACCGGTCAATGTGGCGACACTTTGGGAAGGCCTAAGTCCAGGCCACACCTGGACATCTTTCGGCTGAAATGATGAGGATGATGAACCTTATTGAGTACTAAAGAAAGCCTTTAAGATAAGTTTAATACTCACACTATGATCCCATATGAAAATAAATCCCAACCAAACAACCAGTTTAAAGAAAAAAAGAACATTTTAAAACTGTCTCTTAATAAGAAGCATAACGACTCCTAATGCATAAACTACTTTCAAACGAGACTTTGATCTTCGAGCTAATCAAGTCACAGCGTACCTACTGCTGTTTCATTTTAAAGTAATTCGTCTTCAGGAATTTAATTATTTTCTGAGATAAAAGTACTTACTGAAGCTGAGTGGAATGAACAGACGATGCAGTTCGTAGGGGACGCAAGGAACGGCAGTTATATATTGATACTTATAGGATTTTTGATTACTTTTCAATAGAGGGTACACGAGTTAAGGGACGAAAGGACCAAGCACTTAGCATGTTATTTTTATGGTAAACTAAATAACAAGATTAGTTTTTGTTTACCCTTAACATGAAAAGTGGTCAAGAAAAAAAATGAGTACATTGTTTATAATTTTTTGACACCCAGAACGTATGAAACACAGCTGCTGTTTCACCAACATGAAATCAAAAAGACGTGTATCAGCAATGTACGTGATTCCATGTTGGGGTCCTAATAGAAGAACTTTATTATTTTCCACCAAACACTATGAAACATTCCGGTTCCTCTAATCTAAAAAAATCGAAGTCACCTGAAAATATATGACGATACCAGTCGTCGGTACTTGCGTCCACTAGCATAAGCCAGTTTTATGATCACATCGTCATAAAATACTAGGTACTGTAAACTTGAAAGGTTTACGCTGTAATAATTTTAACTATTGGCAAGGCTTTTATTTGCTTAACGATCGTAAGTACAAAATGAATTAAAAGGCTATAAAAACGCACATAAACTTGTATAACGCCGCCATTGAGTATGGAGAACAATACATTTTTAATTTTAAAGTTGTCCTTTCTGTTAATAAAAATCGTAGGTATAAAGAGAAAGAGAGCGTAATATGTTATTGGCAAAATGAATTACTCATTATAGTATAAGCCTGGCCGTAAATAAAGGTAACTTTTAGGAGGAATTTCAGCCATGAATCACACATTTAAATTGCGTTCAAGAGCTGCCAGTGTCATCATTGCTGTGTCAAATGATTATAAGGTTTCGATTACTTACCTTATAATTTGGGCTCTTAGTAGACTGACTAACTTTATCTTTCAGGGGGTGAAATTACTCATAAAAATAAACATATTTCACTATCAATAACACTAGTAACGGGATATTTACCATGTTTATTATTTGTTTTGAGTTTCCGATATTTATGTCACCCGGTTATTTATGTTCCCGGTATTTATGTGATATGTGTGTGTTGTTGTTACCGTGATCATGGCGTTTGCAACAACGCCATTCGCATCACATTTCGCATTCTTCATTTTTTTTTCGCGTTTGGCGTTTTTGTTGGCTTTGGTAAATATCTCGTTACTATTGTTATTGATAGTGTTAGTGACCATGTCAGTTTAAAAACATATTTTATCATAGAAACAACTTTGTGACAGAGAAAAAAAGACATATCTGTTTCATATTGGTTGTTAGGTCGAGCTATGAATATTTTACTCTACTCGTCCAATTGAATTTGGTTGTATTACCCCACATGGTGGTCAAATATCGGATAACAGCTGAGCATGAGGTGTTCAGTTTGATTCCCAGGTTGGGCAAAATTAGGTTTTCTTAAACAGGAGTTTCGCAGTAGCGCCTGTGTTCGGATACTGCCAATAAATTGGCGAAATATCAGTGTAACATAGGAATACCTCTGCCTAACTCCATTTCGTCCCGAATGGCAGGCGTGACCGTAGTATTTTAAAACCTTACCAAATCTTTCAACATATTATCATCAAACTCCAAACACTTAATTCGAAGTAATCACGATTACAAATTGCTTGTAAATTGATACTTCCCGGTTCGGAAACAATTAGAGATCCTTCGAGGCATCCTAATGACGACCCCCCGACAATTTAGCGATATGCGAGGCGACCTTTGACGGCGAGGGGTACTGTACGCGTGAATAAATTGATTCTTGCTGCAAATTCTTTGTTGAAGGCTATTGCTTTACCGGTACCTACAGGTATATATAGTTATGTTGGTGGAATGTTGGTTTAGGAGTGGGTATTTTGATTTATAATTATTTCCCATATTTGCTGTTGTTTGATACCTTTAAATTATATAGTCACATTAGTTTTAATTATGGTAATATGATAGTGGGGATCGAGGCTAAATAATAACAGCCACACGGGTCGATCTTCAAGGTACCCGAGGTCGGTACGGGGATAGGTGACCATTTATTACATAGGTACCGAGTTTCCTCCGTGCCTCGGACAGCACGTTAAGCCGTTGGTCTCGACTGTCATTTGTTGTCAGTCGTTACAGGTAGTCAGTGACCCGTAAGTCTGAAAAATCTCCTTTCATAAATAAATAGGTTTCATGATAGACAAATCATGTATGAAGAGAAAAAATATTCAAACTATATCAACAAAAGTTGATAACAACACTGAAACTTTAAAATAAACAGAAAATAATGAAACAACAACCACTCAATCAATTCAAGCCTACATATTTCATCATTATTTGCTTTAATAAAAACGCATTTCGGACGTATGAAAACTATCGATGCGTTATTTATCAAACGAAATAAAATATTGGCGGGAATATCCGACGTTGGGCGTATGAGCCCCAATTGTATCAAAACGGACTCTTTCACAGGGTTTTTGTGTAAAAAAATGTGAAAAGTGAGTGAAAAATGAAAACATCACGAACATGTATCTCCCCCCCCCCGGTTCCCACCCCTACCGAAGCGCATTGTCACACTACTCTCCCGCGGAGCAGAAAAATGACAACCGCCATAGAGTGTGCAGCAGATACGACATAAATTGAGACCTGTGTGTTGCTTACAACAACGAATAGTCATAATAATAGTCATCATTCTCCTATCCTTATCCCAATTTATCTGGGGTCGGCGCAGCATGTCTTCTTCTTCCAGACTTCTCTATTACTCGTCATTTCCGCAGTCACCTTCTTTCTAGCCATATCATCGTTCACACAGCAGTTTCATCGTCACAATCATACTCACCATTTTCCTCATTCCTCCGCATCACCTGTCCATACTACGATTAATAACCGACAAAACACAAGTTTTCAGTCACCGGCGCCCCTTTCCGACTTCCTCTTATGTACTCATTCCCTATTTTATCCATTCACGTTACACCACACACCCCCTTAGCATTTTCATCTCAGACACATGCAATTGCCCTTCATTTATCCTTTTTCTGGCCCAAGATTCCGATCCATGCATGACAGTAGGTCTAACCATTGTTTTATAAATCTTCCCCTTAAGTTTAAGGGGAAGATTAAATTTTCGTTTAAGTTCAACAAACCTGGATTTTTAATCAATCATCCACTTAGATGTATGGAGGGCCACCCCTATTTTTAATTATTTCACATCATAATTCATAATTCTGTAGCGATCATAGAAGGCACCTACTCTCTAAATTTCAACTGTGTGGTGCCAATAGTCTCGGAGTAAAAAGATTGTGACATAGGGACGGACAGAAAGACAGGACGAATCTATAAGGGAGAACCCTGAAAAGGAAAACAAATATTATCGTTTCAAATGAAGCAGACATTAGTAACATCTCGTACCGTATCCATAATCTTTGATCTCCACAAAGGGCGGATATGTCGGAAATTTTTCAAAAGTTCACTGTTTCCTGCTTGTTGATTGTATGCATCCAAGTGGAAGAGTGATTTTTTTGTTTGTAGCCTTCACGGGGCAGCTCCACAATGTAGTAACAGAGCCAGTCACTTGCACTCCACTGCAAACGTTTTGAGGATCATTGTGGATGTGGAACAGTACGAACTATTTAGTTGATACTTTTCTTCCGGACTGTAAGTGAGTGTAAAATGATGAAATATTGCACTCCTATGGCGGTATTTTGTGTTTAATATCGCACGTTACAAATATTTACAAGAAATCTATTAAGTAGTTTGGACACAAAAAATATGAAAAATTTGTTGAAATAACCTGTTGTATGCAGTCTCACCGAAGATTTTCATTTTACCACCAACCTGAACATGAAGAAAAAATATACGAGAGTTGAAGGCATAAAACTCCTGCACAAATTGTAAAATGTGTAGTACAAGTGAGCCGCATGTCAAAGGCAACTTAGCCTGGCCTAGCGTAGTACGGAGTTTCAATAGAATGCGAGGTCAGCTTATACGGGTAATGTCACTGGCACTAGCATGCGGCTTACCGTACTAGATTATAACAAAAAATATAGATGTATAAAGTTGTCACGAAGGTAATACTCAATATTCCAACACTACCACCTACCTCACAAGACGTTTTTTCTTTCACTTGGATTTGTTATCTGACAAAGATCAGAGGCGTCGTTAGCGATGCACCCAAGTAAGTTGATCCTGATCTCGTTATATCAATCTTCCTTGACAACTTAATGGATTATATAAAACGTCTCCCAGCCTCCGAGGGGACCAAGAATAGCTACAGAACAAAAAGTTTCGAATACATGTGTCGGTAACTAGGAATAAGTCATTTGTAGAAAGAGACAGAACGATCCTCTGTCTTTGTCGTGTGGTTATGTTAAGACTTAAGAGTATTAGTAATAATATGGACCCTTGAATAAAGCCTGCATGAATAATCTGATATATCCGTTACAGCGGAAATAAATTGTGTACCTTTAGATGTATAGCGACATGGTTTAAAACATTTCATAAAACAGAGTGTAACTGTGTAGGTTTAGAACATGAATTAACATTAAGAGCGTTTACACCTTACGGCATTTCATACAAACTTTCAAGTCCTTATTTTCCAAAACGACTGAACCGATTTCATTGACACATAAGCAGGATACATAGGTCAAAAAAGTTACTAAAAACATTTTCGAAATGCCTTTAAAAAAAAACTTAATTCGAAATTTTGGTTTCTGTAGATAATTTTATTATTTAGCTATAATACTACAGTTCGCCTTCAGGATACTCTTGCATCGAACAGGCCCACCGCATCGTAGAGCACTTGAGCGGTGGCTTCCAGCGTGGAGCGATGACGGGTATGTTGTTCTTGGTCATAGCAAAGTCTTTCGACAAAGTCTGGCACAACGGCTTATTATATAAGCTGTACAAACTGGGAGTGCCAGACCGTCTCGTGCTCATCTTACGAGACTTTTTGTCGGATCGCACCTTCCGCTATCGCATCGGGAAGGCACTTTCTTCCCCCCACCCCATTAGAGCCGGAGTCCCTCAGGGCTCCGTCGTCTCTCCCCTTATCTTTACACTGTTCACCAGTGACATCCCCAAGAGCAAGAAGGCTCAGTTAGCCCTGTTTGCGGACGACACGGCCATTTATTACACTGACCGCAGTCACGACGCTATTTACAGCACCCTCCAAACCTCAGCCAACGTCTTAGGCGCTTGGTTCCGGAAATGGAGAATCGAGGTGAACCCCGACAAGAGCCAGGCAGTTCTTTTCTCTAAACCGCGTAAAAATAAGCCACCCGCGCTCAGCCCGATCACTATGTACGGTAAGCCCCTCCCTTGGGAGAAACAAGCCAAGTACTTAGGAGTCTTACTTGACAACCACCTGTCTTTCGCGGCGCACATCAAAGCAGCTCGCGACTGAGCTGCCTTTGCTATGGGTAGGCTTCATTTCATGATTTTGGCAAAAAGCAAGTTGTCACTCAAGTGCAAGTTGCGCCTTTATACAGCGGTGATCCGCCCCATTATGACGTACGCTTGCGTCGTGTACGCTTACACCAAGCCTAAGTACATACATAGGATGCAAATCTTGCCGAACCGGTTTTTACGTAGAGTCACGGGAGCCTCTTTTTATGTCCGTAATGACCGTCTACACGTAGACCTTAGAATGCCCACCGTCCTTCAGTTTATGAAACGTCTTTCGAAGCGTTTCTTCGATAACGCCATCAAACACCGTAATCCCCTGATCGCAGCGGCCGCCCGTTACGAACCTTCGCGCATTGGTACAGTACGCCGTCCTCGGCATACCCTCGTCACTCCCGATGATGCTATCACTCCTAAAAAGTTCAGAAACAGTTCCGCCGTCTTTCCGACGTCGCCGTCGAGGTCCGTCGCGACGTCCCGGTCCATGCCCTCCCCGACCCTCGCTCGAGCCAGCCCGCGATGCTGTGCCAGTAGTTTTAAATCAGCCCCTTAATAATGATATCATTCAGATCCAGCCTGTCCCTATGCAGTCCTCCCCCAGCGACGCCCTAAGCCGAGGCTCGTACCCCACAGGGGATGCCATTAGCGTGTAGTCGCTTAGTTTGTAAGTCTTTATGCCCTGGCCGGAGGCCTTACTCTTATGGCACCCACAGGATAGTCCGGTTAAGCAGACGACAATCTCCTAGGTTGAACTGAGAGATGCCATTCGCGAAAAAAAAAGCAGTAATTCAATTTTTCGAAAACGTTTCTTATGCGTATGAAGTTCTCATCTCTATTTATCATTCTTCATTCATCTCATGTTTATTTTATTGGATGACTAACAAGTAGTCTGACTTGGTAAATAAGTAACCAATGAAGTCTTTGTTGGTCGAGATCTGCAGCGAAGATGCTTTAAGATATCCCAGAAACCAAAGTACAATTTTCACAATAATCATGTAATTTTAATTACACCATGACTGTTTGATCTTATTCCAATAAATCAAGGCAAAAACACACCTCATATACAAAGTCACACTCTACATTAAAAAACCTAGGAGAATTCCTTGAACGTAAAAATAATTATCAAATGTATTCAAGTAGCCTTAGTATTCCTCATGTCTTATTAGATGGGAATGTGCATCCATTTCGGCTTCGCTGAAGCGGTCACGCCCCTGCTTTTAGTCCGGGATCCCATACTAATAAATTCCCGGGATTGGTGGGAATGCGTCCGGGACTGCAGCGAGATGCGACGCCGCGGCGCCAACGGATTTATATGCAAAATTCTTTTAGATAGAAATCGAATAGGAAAGCGTTTGACGATATCAAGTGGTGTCAACGAGGTATTACATTTTAAAGTATCTACAATGTAAGATTTAATACTAGAATATTTTCGTTGTTGTCCTGTCAATTTTATTGTTTTCGACAACAACTGAGATATAGTATTATTGGTCGGGTAGCATAGTATGCATCTTCATGCATCTGGGATCTTTCGGATACAACAAAAAAAAACCGGCCAAGTGCGAGTCGGACTCGCACACAAAGGGTTCCGTACCATTATTTATAAAAACAACCAAAAAAATAACTTTTTTGTATGGGAGCCCCCTTTAAATATTGTTTTTATTCTGTTTTTAGTATTTGTTGCTATAGTATCAACAGAAATACATAATCTGTAGAAATTTCAACTGGCTAACTATCACGGTTTATGAGATACAGCCTGGTGACAGACGGACGGACGGACGGACGGACAGCGAAGCGTCAGTAATAGGGTCCCGTTTGACCCTTTGGGTACGGAACCCTAAAAACATCTCAGAGTATTTCTAAAAAGTTTTTCATCATCCATCGCTTTTTGATGGACAAGATTGAAGTCAAGAGCAGGCTAAACTACACTAAAATGAGGTAAGCTATACTGAAAAAGGGTTCTAGTCCACTTCTAAGTAAAACATATTTTCCTTCCTACCTATCTGTTTCCATAAAGAAAACGACAACAGTATTAAGTAAAGTAAATTAAATGCTGTATTGTACGATAACGTTTTAATATATCATGTTATGCTGTTATAACGTCATTGGCAGAATCATATAATGCCTTTACGCACAATGAAATACTGTCATAAAAATACTGTTGACGTTTACGAGTGGTACGGTTGCGCGGGAAAATAACATTCTTATTAATATCGCTCGTAGAAACTAGTTGGTGAAACTAGAGGACCATGAATTAGAATTTTTTCCCTTCATAAAGGAAGGGCATGAAAAAAAAAGCGTACCATTTTTTTATTGTAATTTGTTAGTTTCTACTTATTTATTTCCCGACTATTTTCGAAACAAACATAGTATTTCATTTACCTAAATTGCAGAACAGTCTTCCACTTAACAGGTGACGTCTATCATCATGCTCTGCTACAAAAACCTGCAACCTGCAATCAAAACACGGAGGCAAAGACTAAACTACGTTTAATAAGTATGAAACGGCTTTTTTATGGGCCAAGCCCGCTACACTATTCCCAAACCACTGCAACTCCTGAAAGCCAGAATCAACAGTGGCGATCACCGGAAAACGCAGCGAGACAATGCTCGAGGAAGACCCAGAGAAACAATTTAACAGTCTGCCCCCGAATCCCGCAACGAAATTAATCAGAAAAGAATACAGAAGGAGTAGGAAAAACATAATTTCCACTTTCCATACTACTACTTTCCATATCAGCTGGAGACAGAAAGAAACAAGGCGAATAGGCACAAAGGTGGTATGAACCAGCCTGTCTTACAAGATGAAATTCAAATGAGCACATATCATTTTTATGCGTTTCATGTTAACCCTCTAAAACGCAAAATATAAGGGAATGTCAGGAGAAATGTTTATAGCACGTATAAAATATGATGGCTGGTTGATGTCTACTGTTTCTTTAGTGAAATAAGTAGGAATCAATGGAGATAATAAACCGACAATATACGTAAAAATATTGGCCACTGAAGGCGTTGACTAAAAAGGCTTTGATGTCCATCGTCTCTTTTGTTCAAAAAGCAACATTCAAAATTGATTGTTAACCCTCATTGTACGTTGAAATCTTGACCGTTGAAGTCGAAATGTCACCGCAGCCATCTTTTTTATCAATAATATTTTATGTGAGAAATGTTTTTATAGTATGAGAGATACCATAGGACTGCGATAGGACTGCTAAATATTTATATTATATTTCTTTTGAAGATCTTAGGGTATATAAGTTTCCGGTTTTTGGGTTTTGTAAAGAAAATAAGGGTTATGATGTGTTTATCTTTGTGGTGTGCCTGAAAAAACTTACCATGCTCAATGTTATAGAAAAGTAAATTATAATTTAAAATTTATCATCATACTCTTGACCTTATCCCAATTTATTTGGGGTCGGCGGAGTATGCTTGCATAGTAGGTATCGGTTTCTATTTCTAGGTTGTTGTATGTTTTTATTTGCATAAAAACATAACATTAAGCACCGAAAGGATATTTCGCCGCGTATTATTACTAAACGCGCTCAAATTAAGACAACAGGCTGCTACTGGTGTTTATATTTATGTTTATTAAATTTACCTTATCTAATGGAAAAACCAACAGTTAAAAAAAAACCTTTTTAAAAAAAGCTTTTATTTAAATGCTCTAAAAAGGAGAAAAATAAAATTTTCTTTTAATTTTTTAACTTTCAACTTTTGACCTCATTATACACAATTTATATGATCATAAAAGCTTGTCGCGAGGTTTGCGTAAATACCTATAAGTATTTAATTAAACTGAAATTTAAAAAACTTAAACTTAGCAGCTTAAGTTACTCAATTAAATAGGTACTAGTTTAATTATACAATTAAACCTCGCGACAAGCTTTTATGATCATATAAATTGTGTATAATGAGGTCAAAAGTTGAAAGTTAAAAAATTAAAAGAAAATTTTATTTTTCTCCTTTTTAGAGCATTTAAATAAAAGCTTTTTTTAAAAAGGTTTTTTTACTTATAATTTTATTTTAACATTTTTAGTTTTGCCGTAATCGTTTCTGAACACATTATTATCTCAATCTCAACACTTTTTTTCATATCCATGCTATTAACCGTTGAGGAGTTCCATCGTGAGGAGACGATCCTGGCTGAAGGATGCGTGCAGGATACAAATCGTGATTATCCATCAAATATGAACTCGTATGCAAAGTTTCGTGTCCACGCTATTCGCCATTGAGGAGTTCCCTCGTGAGAAGATGATCCTGGCTGCAGGTTGAGTTCATGATACAAATCGTGATTATCCATCAAATATGAACTCGTATGCAAAGTTTCGTGTCCAAGCTATTAACCGTTGAGGAGTTCCCTCGTGAGAAGACGATCCTCACTGCAGGTTGAGTTCATGATACAAATCGTGATTATGCATCAAGTATAAACTCGTATGCAAAGTTTCGTGTCCACGCTATTAGCCGTTGAGGAGTTCCCTTGTGAGGAGACGATCCTGGCTGCAGGATTAAGTTATGTCTGTCATGAGCATGTATTGTCTTCAGAACCAAAGGTGTGTGCAAAATTTCAGGCCAATTGGTCATCGGGAAGTGGTGCTAATTAAGCTTCCAAGATTTCACCGTAACAAACAAACATACATACATACATACATACATACATACATACATACATACATACATTGCAAGTTAAATAAAAGCTTTTAAAAATACGACAGTCCCGTCCACAAATTTTCTAAACTCGTTCAATCGGAGAGAAAATAAAAAGTGCTGCGTCAACCATTTTGTTCCCACATTAATATCGAAAATTAATTTGCTATCGCGAATGTCTACCGAAGCCGCACCGATCGACGACGATTCAATGACTATTGGGCAAAGTTGCCAACTGGATATTAACATAAAACATCAAAACTCGCATTAAAGTGTCCAAATTTGGCGTGCCTCCCCTTAAAATATTCCCCCTTGCCCCTGCCTACTGTGCTCATTGAAGCGCGGGGACAACCGGTGAACTTGGAACAAGTTGAAAGAGCAAGAGGGTTTAGATATAGAACAAGCTGTAAACCTATGCGTTTTTTATACAATTAAGATTTTTGTTAGAGCTATAAATACTCTAATTACTCGTTAAGTTCTTAAGCAAATAAAAAAGATCATTAAATTAATAAAAACATTAGCCTAAAGAAATATTAAAGCCTCGGTAAAACTAAAACGAATAAATAGCGGGCTCGGTTCCGGACACACACGGACCAGGGGCAGACTGCCCGCCATACGTCCCAACTCGTTTCGACGAACTTTTAATCGATAATCCCAGATTTAGGATTGTGTATCAAAATCAAAAGTCATTTATTCAAATTAGACTGATAATCCGCACTTTTTGAACGTCAAAATTACAAGAGACAGTCCCCCAAAACGCCCGCCCTTCGCACTTCCTAGTTTTTAGCTGGGAAGAAGAAGTGGTGAAACAAACTCCCCAGCAACACATCTGTCTGTTGTATAAAAAAAAAGTAGAATAGTATGTACATAGTATATATATATATATGTATAGGTATAGGCCGGTGGAAGGGACCACGTATGATTAGTGCGTCATTCTGCACCCAAACATACAAATAAAAAATTAAAATCCCCCAACACAGAAAACCGTCTGTTCTATACATTTTGACCGAGCAATTAATATGTCGCGGGGTCAGAATGATACGTCTTAGCGTCGATGTCTGTTCCACCCTGTATATCGTGTAGACTTCAAACAAGAAAATCCTCAAAGGGCGTAAGACCGACCACCACATTCAAAGGTTATTAAGACTTGACTGTCATCTGCTAAGGCTGTCAAATTCCAACAAGAAATTTCCAACTTCCATAATTTACTTACAAAATGCATTTTCCCTTTCACCTTTTCTTCTCTCACTTAGACCATTTCGCAACAATGCCTATATATTATTCAGCTACATCGAAATACTTGAACAATATAATAATTATCATTTATCGTTGCAGGTTTTATGTCGTGGAAGAGATCGTGGGGCCCGACGGGCCGCTAACTCGAGATACACCACTAAAATAAGAAAAATTGCAGCGTCATCTTTCATAGTTACGACTTTACTCTTTTGTTTTAGAGAAAATTGAATGTGGCTTTGTATTGTGTTCTTTTGTTCTTTTCTAACAAAACTTTTATTCGTGCTATATCGAGTTACGATTTCTTTTGTAGAGTCATCTAGTATCAGTCATTTCTTTAGATCGATCAAATAAAGTTAACTGTAATTTCTACTCTAGTCTAGTAGTCGCGAGCGCTACTGCTGAGTTTGAGGTCCTGGGTTCGATTCCCAGGTCGGGCAAAAGGTTTTCTTTCAAGAATTTCTCAGTAGCTGCCACGAAGACTGGATTTATGTCCGATTGTAGGCAATAAAATCGCTCCCTTTTACATGGGTCTATGCCTATGTCTAACCCTTCGGTGATTACAACTGTGACGTTACGTGTTAAAATTAATTAAACAGCTTAAGAGGAAGTGCCAGAGTAGCCCGAAAAATAAGTTCTAAAGTACTTACGTACGTACTTACCTTACAGGGAGAAAAAAACAGCAAACGAATGGTCTTGTTTTCCTCTCCACACGTTACGTATGAATCAGTTTGATTGCCAAGTGGTCTCAGTACGCACTGAAACGGCTCATTAAGGGATATTTACCCGGCGATTTACTCGTACGTAGTTATGTTCGTCTGGGATGCAGACAATGCGTCATCAAGTCAGGATTAAGAACTTACTAGTTTGTTGGAAAGTGCGGTGGCCAGTACTTACGTTCTTGGTGATATGGGCAACTGAGTTTTATCATTATTATGATATGAAGGGAAACTTTTAATCTCTCGAGTTACGTTTAGCCGACCAGCTATTGGCTTTATCGTACTTCTTCATTAATTGTAAAAGTCATTTTTTTACGTGAGGTTTGTGCCAAAAAACTCAGCTACGTTAAAGTCATGCTATGGTCAATCGAATTCAATTTAAATCAGTCGAATTGAGCCGATTTAAAAGTGACATTGCTTTTGAATAAAAATCTACTGTAAGTCATATTAGTGTTATTTTTACCAAATCGTTAAGTGATTGCAAAGTCTCGTCCGATCCGAACTTCGACAGACTCTGACGTAGCCAGACAACGTATTGGTCGATCGTTATGCAAATTCCAACCCTTAACTTTGTGCACTCCGCACGGTTTAATCGCTGAAATTTTCTCGAAGTTTCCACAAGAAACTGCCGAAAAACGAAGGGTGAATAAATTTAAAAACCTCTTATTGCTTAGTGGGTGGCGAAAACTTTATGTTTACGCCAACACTGGTAATATATTTTTTTCCTAATCTAAGTGAGTGCTTTCCGGCATTTGGGATATTTTTTAACAAGTTCATAAACTTCCTTGAAGGGTTGGAGTCTTGATTTATTATTTATGGAGTTAAAAGCGTCTGCGAGGTTTTTGATACGATCAACTTGTTTGAAAGTTATGGATTTAGGGAAAATTAATTGGAATATTTTGGATGGATGTCATAAAGTGAATATTTATTTAATGCGTGAATCATGGTATCGTGTTACGGAGGGTATTTGTTTAGGCTCGCATCCCCCATGGTGTCGACACAACAATACACTTTGCACTCTCCCCTCGCTTAAACAGAGATTGACAGAAGTCAGTGGCTCGAGCCACCGGGTGTCACTGGTATTTAACTAAAAGTGCAAAACCTATTTAATCAAGGTTGACTTCGAATAGGCACAGTGGTATTACTCATGGTTTTAAAATAATTAAAAAATCTTCTCTATTAGGTACGAGATTTAAGAAAAAAGTGTTTGACTTCTCGTTTTAAAATATCATATCAAGATATATATAACTGATAATCTATCGGTGTCCAAAATTCTATAAGAAGACATTTGCGAAATTATAAACAACCCCAAAACTACACATACCTATCAAGAGACCGTTACAACTCCACAATAAAACATTAAATAAAGGCAACCGATCATCGTCCCTGCTCCCTACCGGAAGGTTAAGCTCGAACATCAGAGCAGAACGGATCCAAATACATATTCTACACGTTAACGTACGGACCGAGACGAATCTTCGCATAAAGTTTACGATTCACCGCGTTGCAGGAAGAAGGGGATCCTGTGATGTCAGACAATGACTGCCGACGCGACGTGACGGGACGTGACGTGTGACGTCAACTCATGCGCTCGCCGTGTCTACTTCCGCGGATCGCTCGCCACTTTGCTCTGACAAATGATGGAGCTCTAAGATCCGTTTTGTTTCTATCTGTGGTGTGTTGGGTTTCATTGTTTAGTACTTAGTTCAATACACTTTTAAAATGTGGAAGCAACGATGAAAATAACAACTTGTTTATTAAGCTGAAAATGTACCCCATTTAAATGAATATCAATCTAAGCCCAGAATCGGAAATAACGAGTATTTTCGATTCCATTAATTCGGGATGAAGTAAAAAAGGATTTTGTGACCATTATTACCTCTGCTTGAAATAACGCAAACCCAAATCACTCGGTCCCTGATCAACGCTATTAGTTAAAGTGCCCGCCCAACTGAAAACCAGGTCTAGTACAAATCATTAAATACGTTGCTTTTATTTTGGTTTCGTGACGAAATCTTTCCAAAAGTATTTTTTAAATCACAGACTAATCGTTCATATCCACAAGCCTTTTGGACCTTTACTCTGAAAGCCACATCAATTTTGAATTTTGAGTGCTTCATTAGACCTACAACACCTTACAAAGGATAAATAATGGACAATTTAATTACCTTAAAAAAATACAATTACAATATAAGTAGTTCCATAATCAAACTCAAATCAGAATCGCGTAGCCTTTATTTCAACCATGGCAATAACACTTATAACAGATTGACCACTCATCGACACCATCATTTTCTCACTACATTTCCATTTCGCACACTTATCACTTCATATATTCACGCATCGTTGAGCTAATGAATCTCACTAAATCACCAACGCGTCTTCAAACAAAAGTGCTCAAGCACTATCGTGCAAACGAGTGCGTTAAAAGCACAATTTGTTATCTTTTGTGCTCAAAGTACTACATTGTGCAAAGATTGAGTGTGCGTATAAAAGATATGAACTCGGATGTTCTGAGGAATGTGGAATGTTTGTGGAAACAATGGCGTGGAGATTTCCAATCGAGCATTTGTTTTACGAAAAACGTTGTTATCTATTAAATTACAACTAAGGTTAATCCTATTATTCATCATTTAACACCCAAAACTAAGCAGAACAAGACTTTTATTTTTTGTGTCCTAAGAATTGCGATATTGTGTTGGGAAATTAGATTCCTGACATGTTCCACGAATAGATATAATATTCACTCAAACTAACTTGTTCAGTACAAAAATAAGCATGAATAAAGTCATTAATTCAATCTAAATACCTATCTACTATAAATAAACCTCAAAAACACCTAAATTCAGGCAAATTTCAATTCAAATTGCTCATCTGTGCGAGATCCCTAATAAATTCAAAGTCAAAACTACTTCGAGACAAGTAGTAATCTAGTATCATTAAATTCAATCCAAACTTCAAATTAACATTATCATAAAAGAAATATCACTGAACTTAAATTCCTGCGCAACTGTGTGCGCTATTAGTATAAAAGCCGTAAAATCGTCAAGGACAGTTGTTCACACAGAGGGCTCCTGAACTAAGTGCCCTCCAATTAAGACCTGCCCCCACGAGTCTACCTTGTGGCTCTGTGTTTTTAAAACCTGTGAAGGAAATTCTTTTACTTCAGTTTGTTTGGCTGCTATGTGATTGTGCCTTGTGTTTAGCAGTGGTTTCATTAGGTCAACCTTTCGCTATCTTTGAAAATTTAACCATATTAAACATAAATAAAAAACAAGTAATTTATTAAAATTAAAGCTGAGAAATATTTCAGCATCAACAGTTTTTCAAATTCAAATATATTTATTCGTGACATATGGGTTAAAGTAAGTATATGGTGTTATAAAAAAGTTATGTGTCACTACATTGCTGCCTTGCAAAGCGTGGAAATAATGTTTACACATTAAGTAGCGCAGTACCTAATATTAAATAAAATGTACATTGAACAAAAACCAAATTTAAACAATGCATAGTAAGTAAATCATAAAAGTATTGCGTTGTATGGCTAACAACAATCTTATGAACTAAGCTAATAATTAATTTATGGAAATAAAAGTATAAAATAAAAACAGTTTTAATTTTTCGTCTAGGTATTCATTGATAGAATAATATTCTTTTGGAATTGAGAAATTATACTGTTTTTTCAACGTCAAACTTACTAAAACCTTCTGTTGACTATTCAGCCTTCATTTGTTTATCAAAACTCAGTAAGGGTCTTGATATTGAGAGCGCAAGAATAACTGCGCTCGTGGAAACTAAATCAACACAAATCTTTGACTAAGCAGTATGAGACAATGTGAATCGTTAATATCAAAAAGCCTTTTGGACTTTTACTCTGAAATCCACATTAGGTAAAACAGTTTAATGCAAGTTTTAAACAACTCTGACCTAAATCGAATGACTTTGAATTCTACGATTTCAGCTAGATGAAAAGAAAATAGGTGAGCCTGAATATTATCTTTCAATTAAAATAAAAATCAATATCGCTCTCGCCATAGCTCTGATATTAATTGGGTAACGAATAACTTTATGAAGCTACATTACTTTGACCGCGTATTTTTCATAACTAAGGAATTAATGTCGACATTCCAAATACCTAGTACCTACTATTGCTTTATAGAACTTACCAATTGTGTCTACATCTAAACTAATATTATAAAGAGGAAAGATTTGATTGTTTGTTTGTTTGTTTGTTTGCATTGAATAGGCTCCGAAACTACTGAACCGATTTGAAAAATTCTTTCACTGTTGGGAAGCTACACTATCCGCGGATGACATAGGCTATATTATATTTTCAAAAAAATTAGGGATCCTTACTAAAACTGCAATTATGTAACCGAAGGTGTATAAAAAATACCTAAAATATTCTTTAACATCGCGTGCGCTGCGAAAACTATTGATGATAGAATAAACTAATGTATTACGACTTTGCAGAACACATCATTATTTACAAAAAGTCTCGCGACAGCATATGTCTAACTATTATATTTATGGCACAATAAGTGTTCTTTTATTTAAAAAAATATATTTTAATGCCGCCGTTAGAAAAGGCTCTGTATTTGTATCTTGGTATTAATCCTTATCAAAATAAATTACTTCATATTCAAAACTGTTTCAATACTTTTATATAACTTTTTGAATTATTCAATTCTGACATTCCATTCGAAAGATATCAGGAGTTTAAAAATGTAAGTAGTAGAAAAAAGTTGCGTGGTCGCCGCTCACCCTGCTCAGCTGGCTAGGCATCACCTAATACGATGTAGGCGTCACTAGGGTACGGGCCGTACGGGAGGGGAATATTCAAACTTTGTTTATAATTTTTTTTTTTTAGTTCATTATCATTCATCATTTCATCTAAACTAATATTATAAAGAGGAAAGATTTGATTGTTTGTTTGTTTGTTTGTTTGCATTGAATAGGCTCCGAAACTACTGAACCGATTTGAAAAATTATTTCACTGTTGGGAAGCTACACTATCCGCGGATGACATAGGCTATATTATATTTTCAAAAAAATTAGGGATCCTTACTAAAACTGCAATTATGTAACCGAAGGTGTATAAAAATTACCTAAAATATTCTTTAATAACATCGCGTGCGCTGCGAAAACTATTGATGATAGAATAAAATAATGTATTACGACTTTGCAGAACACATCATTATTTACAAAAAGTCTCGCGACAGCATATGTCTAACTATTATATTTATGGCACAATAAGTGTTCTTTTATTTAAAAAAATATATTTTAATGCCGCCGTTAGAAAAGGCTCTGTATTAGTATCTTGGTATTAATCCTTATCAAAATAAGTTACTTCATATTCAAGACTGTTTCAATACCTTTATATAACTTTTTGAATTATTCAATTCTGACATTCCATTCGAAAGATATCAGGAGTTTAAAAATGTAAGTAGTAGAAAAAAGTTGCGTGGTCGCCGCTGACCCTGCTCAGCTGGCTAGGCATCACCTAATACGATGTAGGCGTCACTAGGGTACGGGCCGTACGGGAGGGGAATATTCAAACTTTGTTTATAATTTTTTTTTTTTAGTTCATCATCATTAATCATTTCATCTAAACTAATATTATAAAGAGGAAAGATTTGATTGTTTGTTTGTTTGTTTGCATTAAATAGGCTCGGAAACTACTGAACCGATTTGAAAAATTCTTTCACTGTCGGGAAGCTACACTATCCGCGGGTGACATAGGCAATATTATATTTTCAAAAAAATTAGGGATCCTTACTAAAACTGCAATTATGTAACCCAAGGTGTATAAAAATTACCTAAAATATTCTTTACATCGCGTGCGCTGCGAAAACTATTGATGATAGAATAAAATAATGTATTACGACTTTGCAGAACACATCATTAGCACAGCTCACCCTGCTCAGCTGGCTAGGCATCACCTAATACGATGTAGGCGTCACTAGGGTACGGGCCGTACGGGTGGGGAATATTCAAACTTTGTTTATAATTTTTTTTTTTAGTTCATCATCATTCATCATTTCAGCCAAAAGACATCCACTGCAGGACATAGACCTCCCCCAAGTGTCGCCATTGACATAACGGGGGTTTTGACATAATCGCCACGCTTGGCAGGCGGGTTGGCGATCACAGTACAGTTGTTACAAAAGCCCACAGAACGCTGCTGCCCATTCTCTGGCAAGTCACTTAGTCGCCTCTTACGACACCCACGGGAAGATATGGAATGGTGCTATTCTTTACGTCCGACACCATACAGAACCAAAAAAATTATCTGTGGTGTGAAATTCTGTATGGTGTCCATACAGAACCACAGAGATTTTTTTTAGTTACCTGACGCAAATGGAAGGGTTTATTTATGTTTGTGTATTGTTAATTACCCGTGCGAAGCCGGGGCGGGCTGCTAGTAAATAGTAAAAATGGAGGTCTCAAAAACTTTCAGACTGATATCTTTTTTAAATGGAATGTAAGAATAAGTATACAGATCACGATCTCAATTCAGCCACAGGTAGTCATGGCCCGGAACATAAAATCTAACGTACCATGAATACTTACTGACCTACGTGAATACCAGCACTGGAACAATTCGAACATCCCTTTTTAACAAAAGACAATCTAATCACAAAGAATATTAAAGGCTGGAAGGGGGAAAGGGAAGGGCAGGGGAGGTCTACAAAAAAATCGACGAACAATTTCTTCGCCGGAATTCACTTAGCGTTCCGAAATTCATGTCGAGATATCACTAAATAATTTGGCTGGTATATCGCTACACGATACGGCGTATACGCCACGTTCCCTGACCCAAATACTAGGTATTCAAGTATTAAAGCTAGGGTTGTGCCGGTCGAGACGATTGCATTGTTTAATAATTGAGACCACGTTCCTACGGTGTGCCGTGGGCCGGTCCAAGTAAAATACGCAGGCGGTTTCAGAATTTATTGTGCGACGGAAATACTGTGTTCGTTTTGTTTGGATTTAGTATGTATGCTTTTGAAATTACAACGCATTTACGAATTAAAAAGAGCCTAACAACACCGCAAGTAGCAGAATTAAATTTAATACGAGTTTGTATGTTTTCAGAATATACTTAGCATGATTGTAAAACAATTAATATATGCGTCATTTTTGTTGAATACTGTAAAGAAACTGTTTTTTTTACTAATTTACGATAGGGTGATAATATCTAGAACAAATTTCTACATTGTGTGTCTTTAAGTCTTTATATATCATCTTTGAAGATTCGCCCGTTTCTTATGACATGCTCCACGTGTAACAATTTTACCAGTTTCCGCTCAATTCTATCGAAGAAATCCTCTCGTAAAGAAGAGGTGTTATGGTTATTATCTCTTTAACCTATTTACTATTTCATGAGGGAGATACTCTTTTGTGATACAGGCCTTCTTTCTTGGCATCTGTTAAGATCGTTTACGCCTTACGACATTTCATACAAACTTTCATGTCCTTATTTTCCGAAATGACTGAACCGATTTTTAGCAGTAACACTATTTTTCCAAAATGTTTTTAATAACTTTTAAGACCTATGTTTCCTGCTCATGCGTATGAAGTTTAATTAAAATCGGTTCAGTCATTTCGGAAAATCGGGACTTGAAAGTTTGTATGAAATGCCGTTAGGCGTAAACGCTCGTAAGAAGTGTTTTGGTGTTCGATTTGTCTTTTCTAGTTTCAATCAATTTTTTAGAATTAATAAGCTTAACGAAATACATTTTTTTAAACTTATTAGCAACATTTAAATAAAATTTGCATAATATCAATATTGTTTCAAGTGAAATATCTATGAGTGTTGGCCATCCACATCTCAGATTATTTTGTAGTAATCCAGTACTAAACATAGGCCTCTCAATCTTCTTGTATAAAACTTCAGTGTATCGACTAATTCTGGGGTAGGTTTTCTGTTGTTTGCAGATTTGAAAGTTTCATCGAGGTCTATTTATTCAATAGATGTTATAGTTTTTAGATGAAGGATTAAATAAACAAAACAACAACTTCCAAATGTTTACTTTAATTCAAAATTTGAAATCACTACTTAATTTTCTTATCTAAACAATACAGTATCTATTTGGTTCATTAATATTTATTTATGTACAATTAATAATGTTTTTCAAACATACTCTTTAGTAAAATATTAAGCTTTTCTAAGTTAATGTCAATACTGATTAAAACATACTATAGTGTTTACTAAAGTACCAAAATTCTTGCTAAAAGAAAATTCTCGCTTAAAAGTGAAGAAAGTATTGAGAAATCTAAATAGAAAAAAGAATGACTAAAACGTTAAGTTCGTCATAAACAAAGATATAGTTAAAAGTAAATAGGCAGCGGTCATAATATAACAAGCATTGAGTTTGAATAGATGGCAAAAACAAAGCAAAAAACAACTGTTAAGAAAATAACAACTAAATCAAACATAAAAATACAATAGAAACGAGAAAAACAAACAACAATGACATAATTGGAAAGTAAGTTCAAATAATTCCTCAAAAGATTGACTCAATAAAGGAAGTGGCAGAAACATTTTCCTCTATTCAAACTCAACAATTGTTTCACATTTATTTATATTTCCTTCAGTTGGTAAAACAGCGCCTTTCCACAACTGTCGCACAATCAATCCTACCCATTTCCCTGAAAACCCGCGACAAATTGACTAACATGTTCACGTCGTTATTCCTACACAACCATAAATTCAAGATATTTTCTGTAGGAGAACAAGTGTTGGAGAAATAATAATAGTACGAACAAACTTTCAATTTCTCAGCCAACAGTCTCCAGTCGTTCCCTTTCGCAGTCTGAGAGTCCAACAGTTTACATAGTATCACTCTGTCCGACTTAGTCAACACATTAGTTCGGTAATTATTGTCAACGCTAAAGTAGCCCCTAAAACTGTGATTCTTATACACAAAGTCATACCTACCTTCTTTCTTAGTCAGAGAGGAATAATTGAACGGGTTCTCTAATATATTAACAGTCTCTACACTCGCACAACTGAATCGCTTACAGTTTATATTAAAATTCAAGTCGTTAGTCTTGAAATTGAAATTGACAGAATTAGATTGCTTTTGCTTCTGATAAACAGATACGTTCAGCTCTAGACAGTTTATTGAATCTGTTTGTTGCAATACAAAAATACAATGCAGAGATCTAACTGTCATATTCCAAACTTGAGAATACGACAATTCCTGGTATTTACCTCCGGACTGTATCTTCCAACCGACTCCAACATCTCTAATATTAATACATAAATCAGAACAATTTTCTTGAAAATAAATAGTTTTTGGATCACATAGCAAAGAGCCGCCCGACCTCTTTTCACTTTCAAAGCATTCATAGAAAGCGTAAGGTGTATCGTTAAATATATGAATCTTTAAGCTATAGTAGCTGTCGTCCATTCTTTTAGATATAAATAACGCTAGTTTGCACAACTTGGCGTCTAGACCGCTAAAACTTCTGCCGACTAGAACAAAGTCGCTTAGAAATTCGCTCACTAGGTAAACTTTGGAAGGGTCGACTTGTGCGAACAGTGGGCTCCCGGGCGTTTCCTGGCCCAAAGTCAAAACTTTTCGCCACTCCCTCGATTTGATTTCTTCGGGCCTTTGGAGAATCGAGAGAAGCCAGCTGGTGTTCTTCAAAGCTGCGCAATGCGGAAAGGATAAAACCACACCCTTGCTGAAGTGAAAGTTTTTAGGACAGCACCGTATAACCGGGCTCAGCTGCGTTTCACCTGTCAAAGAAAGAAAAATCGCGTCATACATGCTTTTTTATCACTAAGTTCCATAATATCTAAAAACATATTGAATTGCTTTGATTTAAGAGTTGCCTTGAATGTGATAATAATTACCGCAACAGAACAATATTTCCATTACGATTGCTTACTACTTTACCATCGGTCGCATTCCCCACAAAACAGAACACAACCAAAGCCATTGTAATCTTACGAATATCTTATAACCTACTGCTTTAACTATGTACGAGCATATTTGGAGGCAATCAATTATGACCCGGCTCCAAAATAACATTGCTAGGCTCCCGAAGCAAGTTATAGGTCAGAACAGTCTGACATTTGAGATTTAGGTCAGACCACGGCTCAATGTAATCCTACTTGGTTCTGGAATGGCCGAGTTTAATATTAAGCACAACTTTCTTGAGTTGTCTTTATTTGTTGCAAGCGTTCAGATGGAACTGGTAATACTTGAAGAGTTTGGGATTTAACTTGTTTACAGTTAACTGTTTGTTGATTTTACACTTACATTACAACGTTCTTAGATAAGATAAGATTAATCTTACTACTTTTATAAATGTGAAAGTTTGATAGGATGGAAGTTTGTTACTCTTGCACGAAAAAACTGATGAACAGATTTGGCTGAAATTTGGCACACAGGTAGTATAGTTGCGCTATATTATAGGTAGTAAGATGTGGGACAATTACCAAACTCCACGCAAGCGAAACCGCGAGCAACAACTAGTTTGTTTATACATTGAGAGTTATTGTTATCATCATCATCATCATCATCATTTCAGCCGAAAAACGTCCACTGCTGTACATAGGCCTCCTCCAAGTTTCGCCACATTGAAATAACACGAAGGGTTTTGCCATAATCGCCACGCTTGGCAGGCGGGTTGGCGATCGCAGTACGGTTGTCACAAAAGTACAAAGAACGCTGCTGCCCATTCTCTGGCAAGTCCCTTAGTCGCCTCTTACGACACCCAAGGGAAGATATGGGATGGTGCTGTTCTTTACGTCCGACACCATACAGAGCGAGTTATTGTTATATGAGAGTTATATTCATATAGTTTGAGTAAAATCATTATTGGCCATGTTTCTTACAATCATTTTTAAAATTTGTTTAGTTTGCCAACAACGTATTATTGACTTTGCAACTTGCCAAGAAATAACTATCGCTATCTCACTTTCTAAAATAGCCCACATCATAAGTTACAAAAAAAAAAAACTTTCAAACTAAATCAACCCTTATTTTAAACCTGATCGAAATCTAGCGCGCCGTTCTAAATTCCCAATCCAGGTCAAAAGGCATAAAGTTAAATTAAATTTACCTTCTTGCAGCAACGGCCTATTCCAGTCGTCGCCTGCGACCTCAATCGAGAATAACTCTTCACCCTTATCCACGACTCCATCAGGAATAAACAAGCTCACTCCACATTTATTAAGATTCAACCAATCACCATCCGCTGCAACTATTTTTGAAGTAGCTACCTCTATGTGCTTTGCGAAGAATTTTGAATCTACTGATGCGTTGTTTTTCAGTGACGGTGATATTTCTACACTTTCATTCCCATACGACGAACCGGCTGCAAAGAAATGTTCAGATTTAATGTAAACCAATTGCAATAGTATAATAATTGTTACAGCTAATAAAGCTAAGAGGCATTGGATTGAGGAAGCTTAAGATTGAACTGTGTAGTTATTTGCCCAGGTGAATAGTACAGTCATGAACTTTAAATAATAAATTAAGTTAAAGTAAAAATACTTCAGATTGGTGTTTATAAAATGATTGTGATAGTAATTCGCAATCTCGCCTCTGGAAGGTGCATAGAAGAACTCACAGCTCAAAAAGCAACTGGAGTCAGATCGATCTGACTCGACGCTGTCCTTGCAAGCGTAATTCCTTTCGCTGCCGTTTCTTTCGGTTCTTACCTCGTGGTCTATAGGCGCGATGTAGCTGCGAACAAAAATAATAATGACACTATTCAAGACTGAATGATTAAGTCTGTTATATTTTCTTAATTAGTCTTAGTATTGGTAGTGATACTTTAATTTGATTTTAAGAAAAATAAACTACATTGATTTATGCCCGGTTGATGGCAATAGGTTCGCCCCTATTACATGGTGAAATGTGGGCGTATTAGGTACACCTCTGCCTGACCCTTTGAGGATTACCGGCTTGATGGTTATTTTTATGTAAACGTTGTTTGTTTTTTTTTACTAAACCTTTTGTAATCTAAATCTTCTGTAGAAACTTTTGTACTCAGTTTACAATTTTTACCTACTAGATGCCGAATAACTTTTCTAATACCGTCCTCAAGGACGAAATAGGTCCTTCCACAGACTCAAAAATAACTCCTGTCATTCCACCTACCTGTTAGCTAGTTGTGGTACTTCATACAAATGCTCGTGTCGTGTGTTAGTGGACGTGCTCATATGTCTGTGTGTCCTTCGGGAGTCTATTGTTTGGAACTCTTCGTGAATGGTCAAGTCTGGCTGATTGGTCAGAGTTCTCTTTATTACGTTGCCAAAGTAATTTGTACCTGTGGGGTTGGAAGGGACGTAAATAACAGTTATTTAAGTATTAGATAAAATATAATCAATTTCACCATAACTGTTAATTGTAGACATTAATATGTTGTCTTAAATAGAATAACATAGATAACTTTAGATGAAAAAATATAGATTTTTACCTGAAGGTGGTTTTACATACGGTGAAGTATCGTTCATTCTGATTTTTATATATTTTATTCCCAATATAATTACAACTATAAATATTAGGAAAGCTATCGACAACGCAATAAATAAAGACCAGTATAAAGATCCTGCAAAAAAAAGACCAAAGAAAAAAGTTAGTAACTGAACGATTAAAAATATTTGAGTAGGTACTTAATTAAGTACTTCATTGAACACTTAATTAAGTACTCATATTTTTTTCACACTGATACCACAATTAATATACTTGGAAAATAATTCTAAACATGTTATTATGTTTGAATTACCATTTATTTAATTAAATCTAAAACGCAAGACACTACGCACAAAATCTTTAAATCAAATAATTGTTTATTTAGCGTCAACAAAGGAAAATTCCAACATCACTAGACATGACTTACCATCGTTGATATCAGACTTAGACGTCCTCACACACAAAGGACACTGCGCAACCTGGTAGTCGATGCCTCGACAGGCATTAATCGTGAGACAACGTCTTCTTCTATTTCGGAGGCAGTCTAAGTCACATCTCGACCATTCCGACCACTGGGACCAACGACCTGACGGCAAATGATTGAGTGTCTTAGAAAATAGGTTTTAGTTAAAACCGTTTAGTTTGGACTGCTAGTGGGAAGCTAGTGATTATTAATTTATATAAATTATACTGATTAGGGATAGTACTCGGAATTTTAATGTAAAGTTACCTAGTATTAGATCCGGTGATTCATCTGCCAATTCATCTGTCAATTCATCTAGTTCATCTATATGAGAGAAAACAAATAAAATTGTTCTTTACAAATTTCAGATATTTTACTAAAAGTAGACATTTTGCGAAAGAGACATTTTGCGAAAGCGACATTTTGCGCCTGAGCCTTGGCTCAGTTCAAAGGCTCAACACGTACCTATGAAATATGCCAAAAACATAGGAAAAACCAAAGAAACTTTTTTTTTTTAACTAATGGGCGTTCGAATGTGTGGAAATATTTAAATTACAAAAACATTTGATTTCACTGACTGGAATATCTATTAGAATATTTAAGAAGCTTTTTTAATGAGAGCTCAGTTTGTATATGTGTCATGTCCTTAAGTCACAAATTCAGGTAACACTTTATCAGTTTGTTCGCTTACGTACCTATATCACAATCCAAGCAATCCTGCGTTTTCTGGACATTGGGTCCCATACAAGGTTGGCCTCCATTCAGAGGCCGTGGTGCCGTGCAAGTCCTTTCTCTCTTCCTCCCTGAGTGACCCTCGCTCCCCTGGTCATCGCAGAAGCAGTCGGTCCAAGCCGACCATGTGCTCCATCCACCATTGACTAAGGGGCAGGTAACCACGTAAGTAATTTTTTTTTTGCTTGCCGTAATCGTGTTCGTGCAATTTCAAGATAAAAAAAAGTAATTTTCTGTCATATACAAGGAAATGTTACATGAAAATGTTTTTATTTTAATCAAGTGTTTTGCAAAATGATTTTTTTTTTACCAAACCATAATAATATTAAAATAAGTATCTGTATTAGACCAAACAAAACAAGAGAGTCGAGGAAATTGCTTCAACTTTATTTCAAAAGAACGAAAATAAACGAATATGAGTTGGAATTTTAACGTACCGAAAACTGTCAGTAGGGCGGGCTCGGATATCCTTTTCCCCGCTAAATTTTCAGCGACACATGTGTAGTTCGCCATGTCCTGAAAATTGTTTCACAGTTGATATCTGTCCGGAACCAGTGCCCGTGGAATTCACGTCTTTGTTCACTTGGTTAAAGCAACTTTCGGTTGAAATAAACATGAATGAATTTTTGGTAATAAGTTTAAAAAGCTTGTAATACTCAGCATACTTGGTTTCTTCATAAAATCAACGTTTCAAAATGGAACGTAAATCAAGTGATCCGATTGCCTAGTGGTTTAGTGGCAATTAAATTGATATTAATAGTTTTTTTTGTAATGATTTTCGTTCCAAAAACCGTGCGTAAGTGTTCATTAGAAGCTTTATATACTGCAAAGTATAATAACTGTTTCATTTAGTATAGTCATAGTGTGGGGCAGGAGCTTAGGGGACTTTCTTGTTTACATAAGCTATGACGGTCAAAAAGTCCTAATTCACCTGTTTTGAATAAATTACTTTTGACTTTTTTGTTTTTTTAGTCTCTTGTAAAGTAAGTATCGTCATCGTTTACCATCGGTTACCTTGACAAACTTGAATTAATGGATATTTATAAACCTCGTGGAAACTTTCACGAAATCAAATATGAATGCATGAAGGTATTAGTACTATACTCACCAATAACGTAGCTTGTTTAATAAGCAGATCTCCTTCCTTGGACACCTGCACGTTATCATCGTCTTGGACCGGCGCTCCATTCTTGAGCCAGTAGATCTGCACGAAGGGGGCGGCCGGAGGAGGCTCGCAGCGGAATGTTACCGCCGTGTACTGCTTGACCAGCTGCGATTGAGGAGCCACCGAGAAGTGCTTCTTTATGTCTACAAGTTTATACGTTGCTATGAGTGAACATTACGTACCTACGAAGAGTTTTTGTGAGGTCATATATGGCATTTACATCTTCTCTCTACAATTCTTCTAGAACTATTTATGCACCATGTTTGTTATGGTATTATTAGCAACCAACCCGCTCGTAATAATGTGGCGACTCGTCATACTTATATTTAAACAAAATATAAATCATAACACATAAACCGGTAAAAAATTGTATCGTTCGGTAGGAGATGAGGTGGGGGGGGGGTATCGCCTGGTACAAAAGGTATGTCTCCTTCTCGAGAAAAACAAATTATTATAACCTAACCTCAAAACACTTTATAGTTGCTTAAAAGGCGTAGTGGGAGCCTAGTCTCAATGGTTAACAGAAGAATAACCACAAATGGGATGGCGTGCTCTAAGTTCGCTCGCTTCGTTTGCTCATTAGACCCCGTCTTCCCTTTTCTAAACTAACTTGTCCGTGGGGTACCTCACGTCCGGAGATCGCTTCGCTCGCTCGTGCATCTTAAGTTCTCCGAGTGACAGTGTAAGCAGCAAATCGAAGTTCGGGTTATTATCGCCCATTTTAACGTTCCGTTTAGGCTTTTTATTTGATTTGAGGTAAGAAACTTTTTTATTAATTTCTCGAAATGTATGCATTTCCTTTAAATAAGAGTGGACCCGTAATAATTCAGGACCCAACCCTTGCCTGGTCCGTTTCCTTCCAACCTTCCAACTCCTGCCACTAGCCTACTAGATCCAACCCAAAAATCAGATTTTAAAGACAAACAGGTAGTAGGTACTTACAAGCTAGTTCGATAGTGGCGGGCTGGCTTCGAATGTGCCCTCGACTGGTCCACGCGAAACAGGAGCACTGGTACTTGTCACTCCCAAAGTACTCCTCTACGTTTTCCCTCGTCACTTTGCACTCTCCCTCTATGATCCGCACCCCAGTTTGAGGATCCACAAACTCGAAGTTGAGCGCTTGCGTTTGTACTCCGTTGCATTTGAAAAATACCTTTGGTTTTATGAAATAGTGGTGTTAGTTTAATGTTGGTCTTTTTGTACAATTATTCTGTCAGAAACTTATTTCAGAACGGGTGTAAATATACGAAATAACTACTTTTAAAAATCAAAATCACCTGAAGGCCTAGTTAACGTGATATTCTAATATAAGCTTTAACAAATTAAGTTTTTATTTATTAAGAATAGTTGTAAAAATAGGTTTTTTACTCGTATATTAAATAAGTACAGATCTCTGTGTTTTGCCGCGGCGGCGTACAAATATCTTAAGGTTATCATTGTTATGACAAAGAAAAGAAGGATAAACATATCGCTTGTTTGCGACAGTAATGACATAACTCTAAAAATAAGAAATACAGGACAGCGTTTTGTTGTATGACAAAATATTTTCATTAAAATGCTAATATTCTTATTCCGCGTTCCAAAAAAGTAAAACAGCAACACATAAAATCGGCTACGTCTCGTCTGGTTGGTTCTTTCCCACTTCGCCAAGTTAACAAAAATACCATTACAAAAGTGCCGTTTCGTTGCAAAATTATTTTGATTTTCATACTATTTAGTCACGTTACTTCAACTTTTGATCATGCGTGTATTCATTCCCGTTTGGTTAACTTTTTGTTTGGCAAGTACAGTTTGCTTTACTCAGGAGATCTACTAAAAATACCACAATTAATATAAGTCTAATTTTTTGAGTTATTTCATCCTTGTTGCAAAAGAGCGATACAGTGTAATGACTAGAGATCGGATATTCGGATGCATATTTAGCTAAAGTTTGAGTGTTGACTAGTATGGTGCGCGCGTCAGTATGGGAAAAGGAGTTTATTTAAAAAATAAAAACTAGTCTAGTTACTTTTTCGTTTAGCTCCAAATGAATTATGCCCAGACATATTTACCATTTTGTTTTAGCATTCGACATTTCAGCACAAAAATACGAATTCAAATAGTTGTTGTATTTTTTTTCCTTGTTATTTTCAACAAATTTGCCAGGTTCACAAAAAATTTAAAATAGTCGTTACGATATTTTGATTACTACATTATACAGAATTGTGAAATTTCGCAATCCCGCTACAAAAATTGGCATATAAATAGCCGCTTCCATACTTTTGTAACTTTTGCCAGGAAAGAACGTTCTTTAGGTAAATATGCATCCGACTATCCGATCACTGGTAATGACAAAAACTATCGAAAAGCTTATGTAAACCCCGTTAAAAGCCGTTGTGTCTATACGAAAAGCTATAGAGAGCGATTGCCATTTGTCTAAGCCATCTGGTTTCTGAAAGATTTGGCATTAATCTGTTGTCCAGACCAACGACCATACAATTGGTTAATATTGTGTTGGTCAACAGCACTAAACGTGATTTGAAGTGTCTTACGAAGTAGGTATGTATAAGCAAAAGTATGTAAGTATATTTCCCAATTTGAAATCTTTAGTTCGGGTTGTAGTTTCAGTTTTGTTTAGGTAATCGCAGAAGATAAAAAGATTTCATAAACAAAACTTTCCCTTTTTTGTGCAAGGGTTCCTGTTTCATTTGTTTTTTTCAAATAAATAACACAACTTCTTTGTTTGTTTAAAATGTTAGAAATTAAAATGAGACAGAGAAATCTAACAATCAAATAATAATGCACGAACTACGCTCAAAATATTGTTAAAAATCCAATTGTATGTTGTTTTCATGAGCCTGTTCTGACCCACTGCAGGTCAAATGCCACTTACTTTTTCCAATAAAAAAATCTGAATTTATAAAACAAGGACAAACTGTTTGAATGAAGCCATGGTTATATCATTAATTACTTACCTTTAAAGCATTCGCTGCTCGACATTTTAAGGAAGCCGGTTTATTTTTAACAACATAAGTGTTTTCAGGTTCTAAAAGGAAAATTGGCAAGTTATCTTTTGCCGTGTGCAGCGGTATCTTATCGTCTATCGAGGATACGTCGTGAGCATCGCTTCTAACTGTTGCCAAATCTGGGGAATCTTTATAATTTGAGTCTTTGCCATCGTAGTCATAGTCTAAATAAGCGTTTTCATCTTCTTCGTCCTCTTCCTCAATATCCTCGTGATTTGTAAAGACTGGAGGGAGAAAATAATCTCTTTCTTGACTGGTTTGGTGACTGACTAAGAATTCTAGTGGTTTCTCTTCTTTGAGATCAGTGTTTATCGTATCATCTGTTCGACGATGAGAATCTACAAGAGAAAACATTTATGCTTGTTTTTCTATTGACAATTATTTAACTTTTAACTGACTTTAAAAACAATCATTACTTATTTCATTTAGCGTTTATATTTAAATCTAATATAAACCTTTTTGTTTCTAGTTGAAAAATATAATATACGCACGTCCCACCACATCCATTTGAAAATTAGAAAAAGAACAACAAATTAATTAAAAAAGCATTTTTTGTTACGCAAAACAAATACCTATACTGTCTTATAAGTAAAACTATACATTTTTATCTTCTTTTATAATCTTACTTTGTTTTAAAGTCAGTTAAAAGAAAAACATTTTACAATATCGAACTTTAATAAAAACTCTTAGGTACTCACTTTTGACCGTGTTTTGTCCTTTTACATAAAAAGCCAATTGAAATTGTATTATAATCAGGCAAATCCAAAAATTCACATCCATTTATAAACTTATTATTTTCCCAATTATTTAAAAAAACAACCGAAGTTTGGCGTACATCGTGTTCCATTACTGCTCTATATCTTTTACATTTCTTCACTTTTATTCAGATATTATTTGCATAGCACAGAACTAAACATAATGCACGTCACTTATTATCACAGGAGAGACGGTAATGTACGGTTTTTCACTTCACTATCGTGTACGAAATCGGTTCATTAAAATCGTAAAAGTTTACGATTTCGCGCCGACGCTCGGGTAGGTGTGAGCCGCACGACAAATGACATTCAACTGGGATTTAGGGGATGAATGAGAACGACTGCTTACCCTACGTACGTTTACTGCGCATGTGTGGGACTTTGTAGTATTTTGGAAGTTAGCTTTAGCAAGTAGAATATTTCATTGTAAGACAAATAACTTTCTTATTTTTCTTAAAATGCGGTTAAATCGGAACGGAAAGAACCAGAACCCAGACACTCACCTGACGTGAGTGTCTGGTGTCCGCAACCTTCAATATTTTACAGTTCCGTGTCCAGAGCCACGTCCGTAATTTGTCCGTACCGGTATAATAAAACCTTTATTGTGTAGTCTTCTTCTTAGCGTGTCGATGGCAATCTAAATTGTGTCAGCCCAAAACTGAGCCACTAGTTTGGCGCTCTCAGTAGCGTCCATCAGTTCCCGTAACGAGCAAACAGCAGGACACGCAGGACACGATATTAAGTGTCGCATCGTTTGTGGAACGGCACCACATTTACACTCCAGGGCAGAGTCATTAATGAATCTCCACCTGAGCAGGTTTTCCTTGCTGCAACCAACCTGGGTCCGAAGTCTATTTAAAGACTTCCAAGTCAGCCATGGCAACTCATGTCCAGGTGGAAGACTTTCAGCAGGTGGAACGAATGGGTTAGGTAAGGAAGCACTACCTCGCCACAGCGTTAGTCTCTCCGTAGACCGCTCGCCAGTGAGTGGGGTGACACACTTCAAAAAACTGTTTCGGCTTTTCAACCTTTGCGACACGAGGGTATTTAAATGCATAGGGTGTCGTGTATCTGAAGCCATTTTGGCTCTTTCATTACAGCTTGCCACTGTTCGGCGTATTTCTGGTGGCGCTATCCCTGCCAGTGGGTACAGCATCTGTACCGGTGTCGGTTTAAGGCAACCAGTGATGATCCGGCACGTTTCATTCAGAGCTGTATCCACTAACTTTGCATGAGCTGAACGGCTCCATACGGGGCACGCAAATTCGCCAGCTGAGAAAGATAGCGCCAGCGCAGAAGTCCGCAAGACATGAGGCGAAGCACCCCACTTTGAAGAAATTAGTCGCCGTAAGAGACCGTTGCGAGTGTGCACCTTCTGCTTGATGGTATTGCAGTTTTTGCTGAATGTCAATGATCTGTCCAGAGTAACCCCAAGATATTTTGGAAAGTTGCTGTGTTCGATAGGCACTCCACCCCAGACGATGTTAAGTCTGCGCCCAGCCTCTCTGTTTCGAAGGTGGAAAATGCAAGACTGTGTTTTGCTCGGATTGGGTTTGAGTGAATTAGCGACGTAGAATGTGGATAATTCACCGAGAGCATCTGACAAGCGGACCTCGACCTCCTCAAAGGTGGTGGCTTGGGAGGTGAGGGCAAGGTCGTCTGCATAGAGGAAACGGGACGTGTTCGGGGTTGAAGGTTGGTCGTTAGTGTATATATTAAATAGAAGCGGTGCCAAGACACTACCTTGGGGCAGGCCGTTCTTTTGTGTTCTCCAGCGACTCTTAGTGTGTAGTAATAGTATGCAAATACCAAGCATCACCAAAACCATGTTATCCCTATTTATATCTGTAGCTGAGAGCTGCCCTTTTGTGATCAACTTATAAATAGGTACAGCGAGCGCTGAGAATACTTTCTCCAGATCAGGAGATCGATCCTGGTTAAATCTACCTTTGATTAAAAATCAAGGAACTCGATGAACACAAGTGTCAACTGTTATCGTCTTATACAAATATTAATTCAAAACAAAATAAATTAAATAGGAGAGGAAAATCATTTCTCAAGTTGTTGACTAAGGTGTCCTAAAATTCAAAAGACTTTGTTACATTTACCAGGTTTATTGAAAATAATAATCAAATCATCATCCATTAAATATACCCGCAAATAATTGCTTTTTATTAGCTCTGATGATGAAGTAATACGGATGATTTACAACAAGTTTAATTGTTTTTCAAGGCCGGTATTTAGCGAATTAGCCCTTTTTCAAGCTGTTGGGCATTTTACGAATTGGGCATTTAACGACTAAGCCCCCATTGCAGATGCCGCAAACCCTATAACTGCTGCAAGTAAAATTTTGATTTTGTGAAAAAAAATCTTTCATGAAATCTTTACGGTGTGAAATATAATTTCAATACACTTTCTCGAAATGTGTTTCTTATCGCACTATGGTTGGGTTCAGAATGCAGTGTATTTCACAGTCATGTTTTTTTTTCACTTATTGCCACTAGTGTCTTATTTCAACAAATAACTATTAAACTAAGTTCAACGGTGATTGTTTTTTTTTTAAATCTCAGGGGATATAGGGGGCAGCTCCCTCCTGGAGGCTCAGGATTTTGAAAAGGTATAAGTTTCCCTGCCTGATCCCATAAATTGTTACGTACAGTCGAAACTCCCCCAAACGGAAACATTTTTAAGGCTAATGAAAATGAGCCTCTGAGTACTCGAACTACCGCCACTAACTCACATATTTTCTTTAAACCAACGCGCGCTCTTTGAAACCCGCGAAAAATCTTTCATGACAAAGGCTCCTTTTCTCTACCTCTGGATTGGTACTCCTATTGGATTTTCCGTGTAATCAACCAGTTTAGAAAGAAGCTGAAAAAAATTAGGAGGTCCTTGCCCCGAGCCCTGAATAAGCAAATAGGGGAAACATACATAAGGTTGCAAAAAGAGCATGTGGACTTTTTGATCTGGCTACACCCTTACACCCAGCACCCTACTTTCTCTTGACTCCTAACATTGTCTATAAGTCTCCTAAGAAACTTCAGCATGTCGAAACCATTCTAACCTGTCTGGGGCATGGCGTGAAAAAATTTTTGAGCTCGCTATGCTCGATCTTGCTGACTACTACTTTCTTTTTAATCTTGGCTTTGTCGGTGCGTCGACCATCGGACAAACATCGTAATAGCGAAAACAGTTTCAGTTGCCAGATACATTTGGGTCGAATAGGTATTGAAATTTTGTATGTCGCTATAACGATGTTTTTCCGATGGAGAAATATGGTCAGTTTCATGGACACCCTTAAGTATGTATATACTCTTTCCGTTACACCCTGTATAAACATTCCTGACCCCAAATAACATGGGACAAGAGCAGGAAGATGAAGAGAACTTCAGCTGCATAACCTTAACCTTAATAAATAAACGTGACACATGCAAATCCGTTATCACTCGCGTGTTTCTGCCCCCCCCCCCAGCACGCGTAGCATGACTACTGTAGAAACGAGTTTTGTTTACGGAAGAATCGACATAATGACATAGATTATGACAATGTGTCATTTTGTCGTTTTTGCTGGCTCAAAAATGGCGACCGACGGCCGTGATCTCCGCCTATGGAAGCATGCCTTTAAAGGCCTAAATATTGAATGAATATTAAAATTTTGTCATATGATTTATAGAATTTCATAAATAAACCTTATTTTTACAAACATAGAATCATTGCATACATAGCATCACGCCTGTAATCCCCGAAGTGAAAGGCAGAGGTGTTGTTTTAGTACACCCACATTTCAGTTGTGTTTTTAGGTCCTATGTAATAGGGGGCAACCCTATTGTCATCAACCGGGGACAAATCCGGACTCCGTGGCTACTGAAAAATCCCTTATGGAAAAATACAACAACACGTGGCTCAACCCGGGAGTCAGCACCTCATGCGCAGCAGTTGCACTAATAATAACATAACAATAACTAACATTAACATTATTCACATTGTTATGTCCTTTATTCATCTATAATCTTATTTTTACATTTTTACATATTATGTAGGCTAGGACCCGCAACATCGGAATTACTTATGATATGTAGCACCAGATTTAATTAGATTAAGCAAACAGACGTCGGCGATCCGTCAACGTCTCGTTACGCGCCACCTTCCTTGACAACTACACAAGTCAATATGGCTACCCGCAACGACTTGACGTTCCGCCAGAGAGAATTGTAGACCGCTTCTCTCTCGTCTGTGGTCACAGTTTAGTTTGCAACGTGAATCATATGAAGCCTTTTTGCAAAGGCGCCGACACGGCCAGACTGACATACGACCGTCCTCGGGCGTTATTTTATTCCTGAAACAAACAATGTCTAATCACCAAGACATCCGCTCGTCCACCCTGACATGAGCCAGTGCCTCTTACTTTAGGTCACAGCCTATTTCGAACTCACTCTCGCAACTTGCACCGCTCTGTTTCCTCATACGATGCGTAGCCCGGACAAATGCGTCCCTTCGACTTGCCCCAAGTGCAAGACCGGACAACACCGTCCCTTCGACTAGCCATCGTTTCACTCATGATGCGCAGCCCGGACAAATGTGTCCCTTCGACTTGCCCCAAGTGCAAGACCGGACAACACCTCGTCTTTGGGTTTGCGTCCTTTCGAGTTACCAACCAACGGGCAAAACCGGACAACAACACCCACACGTAATCACATCACATAATCTGAACGTACGGTTCTGAACATTATGCTCGGTGGACGTCTACTTCTACGTCAAAGGTCATAGGCCCCTCATCTTCCAAATCAGCACTAGCGGTTTCAGAAGGGGCCGTAAGCGTTTCAGACGATGCAGTCAGAGTAGCGGAATCTGCAGTCAAGGTGTCAACACTGCGAGCCGACATAGTCTCAAAATCGGCATCAATAATGCCTTCTGACTGCATATCTACCGCCTTCACGGCTTCCTCGTCATTCATAATGCCTTCAGCTAATTCCATTAAGCCCTCGTGATGTCGTAGTTGTCATGATTTATTTTGTTAGACTCGGTCATCATGAGGGCAGAACATGGGTTTCGTGCTATGAAAACACACACTACACGCGTTACACTACTTTTGTCGAACTCACAAATTACTTGAAATTACAATCCAACACAATAACCCTAGGCACCATGAATCGGGGAACAGTGAAAATTCGACTGAACACACTTTCTTTTCGACTGAAACATGTGGACCAGACAAGCGCTTACTCCAAACGCCGAAGAACTTTTACGAATTACGCCAGCATCTAATAATTCCTGAACTCATTGGCCGACAACCTATTTTATTAAAATATCGCTTTTTTTTAATGGTGCTGGAGGTCTCCATCGTACATTTTAAATCATAACCTCCGATACCAGTAAGGTTTGCTGATTATGATGTCACCCTTAAAACCAATTAAACAAGCCATATTTAAGCAATTGGTCAGATGACCTACTTATCGAAAAGAAAAGAAACGGTCTCACCCGATGATGTTGTAAGGGTACCCTCTTGATGATTTGTGCTCGCAGGTTTGGACTCTTTCCTTGTTGCTTGAAAAATTCATTGGTTATGTTCCTCTTTTATTTACTAATAAGTTTATTATACTTTTAAGTTTATATTATACTTTTATGTTTATTATACTTTTAAGTTTATTTACTAATATCAAACTATTTAAACTATTTTAAATGTCGACATAGTAATACAACTTATTTAAGAAAGTATACCATCAAATCCAAAAGGGGAAGGTCATCAAACAATGAACAAAATTAAACTGAATTGAAAGAAGAAAAGTAAGGTCGATAGTATTCCGGTAGTAACAGAAATAACACAAACCACGTTGATGAATGTGCTAGACAGGCTGTTGTTTGCATCCTCGTCAAATTCAAGGAGGTAACTATGCTAATGATTCTTCACCCAAATTAATAATAAAATGGGTAGGTTTTTTTTTTCTTATTTACGACGAATATACAAGGTGTTGTTTTGCATCCTCGTCAAAATTCAGAAGGTTGTCAGAAAAGACATAAATAATCAGTACAAATTACGGTTCATAGTTAATTATTAATAAACGCTGATTTTTTTAGTTGTTTAAGTTTGTCAGTATTTCAAAATAACCCCCTTTACATGGTTTAGGGAATAAAAAATATCGACTAAACGTTTGAGATTGTTTGTATGTGTGGAAGCGCGGTTATAGGGAAAGAATCAGACGGGCCGTGTTTAAAACACGGGTGGTTCACACTTACCGATTTCCGTATATAAGAAAAAAAATAAAAATTGTCTTGCTATTTTATTATTCATTCGGGACGAGAATTATTAGCATATTGACCTCCTCGAATTTGACGAGGATGCAAAACCACAGCTTGTATAGTAAAATGTGTAGATTTTTTTTTTCTTTTCTCCGAAAATCGGTAAGTGTGAATCACCCGTGTTTTAAACGCGGCCCGTTTGATCCTCGCCTTATAATTTTGCTTTCACACATGCAAACAATCTCAAACGTTTATTCAGTGATTTCTTATTCCCTAAACCACGTTAACGGGTAATCCCCTTAACGTAAAATCCCCCCTTCTGAAATAATGACAAATTTAAACAACAAAAAAAGCAGCGTTTATTAATAATTAACTAGGCACTGTAAATAGATTAATTATGTATTTTGTGACAACCTCCTAATTTTGACGAGGTTGCAAAACAACACCTTGTAGAATATAAAAGACTTTGTGAAATAAGGGCTCAATTTTATTGAATTAATCATACATCAACCATTCATAATCCATTGAAGATTCCGGCAAACAATTGCTCTTGTAAAGCTCTGACGATGAAGTAAAACGGATGTTTTGCAGTAAATTGAATTCTTTCTTGAGGTTTCATAGAGCTTCCTGCCCCTATAAATGCTGAAACAATTTTTTTTATTCGTTAGAAGTTTACGATGTAAAATACAATTTATGAAACAATATTAATTGGAATATTTTTAAACATTGACAAAATCTTTTACTATCTATTTATTATAGTACCATAAAATCCAAATTGGCAAGATCATAATAGATACTGTTTTGTTAGTAAAATAATAACCCAAGGATGCGTTGAAGAATGTATTCTAAAAATATTCGTACTCAATTTTATTGTATTAATTAACCATTCATTCATCATCCATTAAAGGCCGGCAAATAATTGTTCTTGATTAACTTTGATGATGAAGTAAAACGGATGATTTGCAACAAATTGTTTTTTTTTTGTGTCGGAGGCAACGCAGCGAACCTTGCACCCAATATATTGCTGCAATTATAATTAAATTAAAATAATAACTTCAATTTAAAACATTCTACGAAAAAGAGAAATTTGATCAATTAAAATAAAGTTTAACAGATCCCTGAGTTCCCTGAAGGAGCAGAAGTTTTTGGCTGGCTATAATTAGCCTACCTTAGGTACCTACTTTATAAATACTTTCCGTAGTGAAGTTTGCATTTAGGCAACGATAACGGTAGAAATATGTACCTATTATTTATAACTGGTTACATCAAATAATTGTCTGTGTTGTGGTAGTTGTCTATGTAACTCTATCTTCTCTCTGTGTGCTGACGTTGAGCAAAATAAACCGGTTCGTTTGAAATGTACTGAATTATGTTGTTTTAATAGGTTATGGGCCCAGTGATATGCCTTTAGGTATCTGGTAGGTATCGTATTTTAAGATTAACAAAATTTTTAACTAAAATGGCTACCAAGTCGTCATTCTTAGCTGACGCAGGCACGTGAGAATTATCAAGAGTGGGCGTTTGCAGCGGAGAATCTGCTTTTCATAGAAGGTACAGCAAGCTTTATCAAGTGAGAAAGTAAAAGTGAAGCAGCCGCAGACGATGTAAAAAGGAGGGTCAAAATAATTCTTACAATTGATCCGTCATTTTATGTACACGTCAAAGATGCTACCAGTGTCAAGAATTTGTGGCACAAATTGCGAACTATGTTCGATGATTCTTGGTTTTCGCCAAGAATAACATTGCTGCGGAATCTAATATCACTCAAATGGTCTCGATCATTGCTATTCAATCACGAATTATGTATCGCAAATTATCGAAACAGCCCAGAAATGATCAGGAACAGGTCTCACGTGAACGACGAGTAGGTTGGATGTTTAATGCTGGCAGGATTACCTACCTGCTGGATTATCTGAAAAATACTTCACTACGCTTATGGCAATTGAACATTCAGGGATCGCCATTACTGCTGTCATAGTGAAGACAAAGTCGATCGATCTTGCAGGAAACGATGTATCGGAAACAGGAAATGCTTCCTGGAGTAGAGAGCAGTATAATCGCCAACATTGGAAGGAAGTTGGCAGCAATGTCAGAAATGACAGTTCAACTCATGGCGGATTGTCTATGCCAGACTCAAAGAACACAGAAAAATCGCATATTATATGTTACCATTGTAAACGCACAGGACATTATAAATCACAATGCAAGCAGAATGACCAACAAGAAGTTAAGAAGACAAATGCTTTCTCGGTTGTTTTCCTGAGTAGAAATTTTAGTAAACAAGATTTTTATCTAGATAGCGGTGCGAATGTTCATATTACGTCAGATGTAAACATGGTGCAAAATGCATGTTATACGCCGAATATCACGGAGATTATTGCAGCAGATCAAAAAGCAGTATTGAGTTCGGGAGACGTGGAAATCTTGACAGTTACTCCTTATTGTAAACACGAGGTTACTTTGAAAGACATGTTGTGTGTGCCTAACCTCACAACCAATTTGATTTCTATTAGTCAAATTATCAAGAACTAGCAGCCCGCCCCGGCTTCGCACGGGTATTTAACAATACACAAACATAAAAAACCCTTCTATTTGTGTCAGGTAACTAAAAAATATCTCTGTGGTGTGAAATTCTGTATGGTGTCGGGTTCTGTATGGTGTCGAACGTAAAGAATAGCACCATCCCATATCTTCCCGTGGGTGTCGTAAGAGGCGACTAAGGGACCTGCCAGAGAATGGGCAGCAGCGTTCTGTGGGCTTTTGTAACAACTGTACTGCGATCGCCAACCCGCCTGCCAAGCGTGGCGATTATGTCAAAACCCCCCTTATGTCAATGTCGACACTTGGGGGAGGTCTATGTCCTGCAGTGGACGTCTTTTGGCTGAAATGATGAATGATGATAACAAAAAAAACAAAAAAAAAAAGATTGAATATTCCCCTCCCGTACGGCCAGTACCCCAGTGACGCCTACATCGTATAAGGTGATGCCTAGCCAGCTGAGCAGGGTGAGCGGCGACCACGCAACTTTTTTCTAATACTCACATTTTTAAACTCCTGATATCTTTCGAATGGAATGTCCGAATTGAATAATTCAAAAAGTTATATAAAGGTATTGAAGCAGTCTTGAACATGAAGTAATTTATTTTGATAAGGATTAATACCAAGATACAAATACAGAGTCTTTTCTAACGGCGGCACTAAAATATATATTTTTTTAAATAAAAGAACACTTATTGTGGCATAAATATAATAGATATACATGCTGTCGCGACACTTTTTGTAAATAATGATGTGTTCTGCAAAGTCGTAATATATTATTTTATTCTATCATCAATAGTTTTCGCAGCGCACGCGATGTAAAGAATATTTTAGGTAATTTTTAGGGTTCCGTACCCAAAGGGTCAAACGGGACCCTATTACTGAGACTTCGCTGTCCGTCCGTCCGTCCGTCCGTCCGTCCGTCCGTCTGTCACCAGGCTGTATCTCATGAACCGTGATAGTTAGTGAGTTGAAATTTCTACACATTATGTATTTCTATTGACGCTATAACAACAAATAATAAAAACAGGAAAAAATAAATATTTAAGGGGGGCTCCCATACAAAAAAGTTTTTTTTTTCGTTTTTATAAATAATGGTACGGAACCCTTCGTGCGCGAGTCTGACTCGCACTTGGCCGGTTTTTTATACACCTTGGGTTACATAATTGCAGTTTTAGTAAGGATCCCTAATTTTTTTGAAAATCTAATAATAGCCTATGTCACCCGCGGATAGTGTAATTTCCCAACAGTGAAAGAATTTTTCTAATCGGTTCAGTAGTTTCGGAGCCTATTCAATGCAAATAAACAAACAATCAAATCTTTCCTCTTTATAATATTAGTTTAGATGTAAATCATCGTTTTACTTCATCATCAAAGTAAATCAGGAACAATTAGTAGCCGGAATCTTCAATGGATGATGAACGTATGGATGAATGAATAATACAATAAAATTGAGTACAAATATTTTAGAACACATTCTTCAACGCATCCTTGGGTTATTAGTTTACTAAAATTATAAAAAAAAATAATTTAAAAATTAAAAATAATTTATAATCGGTCTAATTTAGCTGTAACACTATATTTCAAAAATGTTTACCTAACTGTTACTTTTTAGACCTATGCATCCTGCTTATGCGTATGAAGTTTCATTCAAATTGGTGCAGTCATTTCGGAAAATAAGGACTAGAAAGTTTGTATGAAATGTCGTAAGGAGTAAACGCTCTTAATGTCAAGAAGATTTATTTCGGAACGCTGTCATGCAAAATAATGACAGAAAATTTCAATTTAGTAACAATTACAGTTCTTACACAGTTGTTTACGTACCTAGCCTTGCATCACTGTCAAAATCACGATGGCCTTTAACTTGTTTGCCAAGATAGTTGTTAGGTAGCTACCAATAACCGGTCTTTCAAAATTACAGTGAACTTAAGTTTCGATTCCATTAGGGTTAATGTTGCGTTGTCGCGGTCAGAGGTAAATAAAACTGTGAAGGGTCTGTAGGTAATGATTGGGTGAGGCGGTAATACAAGATTTTTCAAAAACTTATCTTACCGGTAGCTGCGGATGCTACTGTCCCTTCTTCAGTTACTTCAATAATCGCTTTGTGTACTGCTTTACTTACAAACACATTTTCATCGTCGATTATTCCATTCAAATCAGACTTTCTAGCGTCGAATATACTCTTCACCCCAACCTGGAATTTTATTATTTATTTATTTATTAAAACTTTATGCACAAGTATAAAACAACACTGTACAAAGGCGGACTTAATGCCTTGGGCATTTTCTACCAGTCTACCTTAGGGTGATGCAGAGAGAAAACATAGTAGGTGCAGCATAACAAATGGTAATAAAACATTTACAAATAAAATATAACGATAAATACATATATAATATAACGATAAATACTTAAATACATACATAAACTACTAACAACAATTTAATTATGAGATGAATCTGCCAGCTTCTTAAGTAAGTGTTCCCGAGCTTTAACTTTAAATGTGAACCGACTGTTGGCCAACCTGACGTTCAGAGGGAGCGTATTCCAAAGGAAGACAGCCTGGACAAAGAAAGACGATTTGAGAAAACCAGAGCGGTGAGAAGGACAACGTAGAAGACGATTGTTGGAAGAACGAAGATTCTTACTGTGCGCAGAGCATAAATATTGAAAATGAGTAGTCACATAAGAAGGAGAAGTAGGCTTATTGAGAAAATAAAATAGGGTAGTCAAAGCTCTCAACGCTCTGCGCTGTCGGATGGGCAACCATTTTAAAAGTGACCGATGTGCGGATACATGGTCATACTTACGAAGATTAAATACGAATCGAATGCGTGAGTGAAATCGAATTGATGAGTTATTAAGAAGTCGGTCACGTTTATTGAGGAGATCTGCATTCAGGTCGTAGTAGCACACATCACCATAGTCAATTATGGGGAAGATTAGGGACTGTACAAGCGTTACCTTAATGTGTGATGGGAGAATATTTTTAAGCCGATAGAGCGACCGCAACGTTCCGGTGACTCTCTATTATTCATTTAATTTCGTTTTTTTTTTCATCATGATGTGTTTATCGATCAAATTTTAAATTCATAAGAATTACTTATCATGCTTTCTTTGTATCTATTTTCACAAAAAAATGCCAAATACTAAATGCTTCGTGGCATTTAGTAATTGTTATTTTTTTGCATCATTGCATTCTCTGCCGAGAAGCTATACAGGGTGTCCGGTTAATAGTACGACATACTGAAGGGGGTGATGGCTCGGGTCAATATCTACCAAAACAACACATAATGTTCCGCAAAACGTTACGGATTTACAGTTATACTAAAAAGTTAGTTATATGAAAATAACAACCTTGAATCAGTACCAGAATCAGTATCAGAACCTTGATATCAACCTTGAATCAGATTTTTAAGCATCTCGTAATTAATAAATCCGTTTCTATGTATTTTACATACAATTTATTGTAAATAATCTACTCACTCTACTCATTCAATTTTTTTTGGCTGATCTTTTATCTCATAAGGTACTTATTTATATGCCCAAACATGTGTTTACATACAATAATAAAAGCAAGGTAACATAAAATAATAAAATATATTTTCGACATGTTTGCCACATGCAGAGTCGTGCAAAAGTTTCGTATAAAAAGAAATGAGTTATTAGTTAATCATTTCAATTCAATATCAACGTCGAAACACATGTCAAAAGTAATAATTACTGAAATCATGAATAAATCTGTTACAATAAATGGTTCTGTCAGAAATTCAATAATAATATTGTATGCTTTGCCGTTTTGAAATGATTTTAGTTGTTTTTTCAATTGTACATTATTAATCTCTCTATAACTTTTGGGTAACTTGTCTAATATTATGTGAAGTTCTACTTCTATTCAGACACGACTAGTTTTTATCACGCCTGGTTCTGGAAAAGCAGTTAATAAGGCATCTATGGAACCATTCGTGACAAACTGTATAAGGCATATGCACTACTGCTTATTCTTTTAGTAAGGGTAAATTTCGATCTATCGTGACTCCTAAGAACTTAGTTTATTAAGCACTGTCTGTAAAGCAGTAAAAAATAACTGAAAACGCGTTGAATGCCTCATTTGGGTGACTTGATTCCTATACTTCTGAAAACCTGAAAACCGTCAGATGGCCCTTAAATATACCATATAATTTACATGATTAAATATTTCTGTATAAAATAATATTAAAAAATATCAAAAATAATATTATCATTATGATAATCACGTCTTTTCCTACTCCACCGATTTATAGCACATACTTTGCTAATTGGGCATTTCAGTAACTGGGCTGTGTGATCCGACAATGCTAATAGCCCTACAGAGCCTTTCAAAGTTATACGAAAAATTGTCATTGCATGTTTTGCTCTTAAGTCAAGTTGGTTGATAAAGTATAGCTATAGCTATAGCGCTATAGTTTCAAGTTAAAGCTTAATAACATTTTTTCGAATTCTATTGATTGCTTATTCCGTTTAAATAAAATAAAAATAAAAATAGCCTTTATTCTACCACAAATATTTTTTCCTATTACATAAAAAACTAAATATTAAGGTAAAAATCGACATTCATATATAATTCATAAATCCATGCATTATTTTCAATTAATTAAAACTAAGAATAACAATACATTATAAAAGACATTTTGTAAATAAATAAAATTAGAAATCACAATTAATAATTTAAAATGCAGTTCAATTTTCTTAGATTATTATAATTATTTGTTAAAAATTGTGAATAGTTTTTTGAAATCCATTCATTTTACAAACACAACACAAAATAAATCATAACTCTGCAGAGGTTGACCTTAAGGACCTTTTTTTTTTTTTTTTTTTTTTTCGGATGGGAAATCATCAAATGACTTCTTCCGCTCTGGGCGGAGCGGAAGGGAGTGTCAGACTTGACTGACTAAAACCCATCCATGTTCCTTCTTAGCCCTTTGCGTTCCAGGGGCACGGTATCTCTTTCGAACAACCCGCAGCCCTGGCAGGCATCGGCCCTCTCGGACCCCTTCCGATTTGCTGACATCTCCTTGAGGCGCGCGTGGAACACGAACGCGCCGTCGGCACGGTCTGTCGTCATAAGACGGACGGACGGTGAGCTAGCCCATTACTCACCGTCCACAGGCCCGCGCCTACGGTGGCCGGGGGCCACTGGTTGCCCCCCGACGCCCGGGGCGTCTCCCGCGGCGGCTGGGACGTGAGGTTCTCTCCCTCTCACGTTCCGCCACCTCCTTCGCTAGCATGACTGCTTCGCAGAAGGAGGCGACGGCTTCCCATTCCCTCTCGCTCCGGACCATGGATTGAACCAGGGCCGGACGCGAGAGGTCGCCGCCGCCAATCGCCGCTACGAGGACACGGCGGTGCTCAGCCCAAGCGGGGCATAGCTCCACAGTGTGCTCCACCGTGTCCTCCGGCCGATCCTCGCAGTGGTGACACCCGGGCGTTTCCTCCCGCCCGATTCGGTGCAGGAACCTCCCGAAACAACCGTGTCCGGTGAGGACCTGCGTCAGGCGGAAGGTGAGGGCGCCGTGGCGCCTCTCTAGCCACTCCTCAAAGAGGGGACTTATCGCCACTATTGTGGCGTGCCCTGCACGGGGTTGCGACAGTCGCTCTCTCCATGTCGCCATGAGATCGCGCCGGAGGTCTGTCCGCTGAGCGACAATTTGCCGCGGCAGCGGAGTTTCCCCCCGGCGTAGTGCCTCCGCGCGCCATTCGTGCAGGCACGCGAGGACTATCGCCTCCAGATCCCATGGCGGCAATCCGGCCAAGAGGCTCGCCGCCTCGCCGGAGATCGTGCGGTACCCCCGGATCAGCCTTACGGCTACCACCTTCTGGGGCGCGTTCAGGTAATGGGCGGCTCGCCGCCTCAGAGAACGCGCCCACACCGGGGCCCCGTAAAGGGCCATGGACCGCACGACCCCCGCGTAGAGCCTGCGGCAGGAGGCGTTTGGACCCCCCAGGTTGGGCAAGAGCCGCTTGAACGCATCCCCTGCCCGTTCCAGTTTGGGGGCCAAACGTCGGAAATGCTCCACGAAGTTCCACCGGCTGTCGAGGACAAGCCCTAGGTACCTCAGCGTCGACTCGACGCCGATGGGAACCCCTCCTACCGTCAGTATGGATCCCGACGGTGGCGCATTCCGAGGCCCATGAAAGCACATGGCCTCGGACTTGTGCAATGCCACCTCGAGACCCAGTTGCCGGATTCTCTCCACGACTATCGCAACCCCGCGTGTCATAAGTTCGGCCGCCGCCTCGTGCGACCTCCCTTGTGCCAGCACCAGCGTGTCGTCAGCGTAGCAAACTACGCTGACACCGCTAGGGAGGTCGGCGCGCAGCACCCAGTCGTGTGACCGATGTTCCACAAGGGCGGCCCCAGAACCGATCCCTGTGGAACACCGCACGACATCTCTCGCCGGTTCCATTCTCCGGTGCGACCGGGGTAGATGACGGCCCTATCCGTCAGGTAGTCCCCGACCACACGACGAAGGTAGGTCGGCACCCGGTGATACCGGAGTGCCTCCCTAATGCAGCTCCAGGGCATGGTGTTGAAGGCGTTGGCGATGTCAAGAGACACCGCCAAGACAACCCCACCCCTGGACACCGCATCCCCCGTCGTGAGAGCCCTCACGCGCATGATGGCGTCCACCGTCGAGCGCCCTCTGCGGAAACCAAACTGGTGTTCCGCCAGATCCGGCCCCATCCCCACAAGGTGCCCGGCGAGGCGGTTAGCAATGACTCTTTCGAAGAGCTTGCCCACCTCGTCGAGCAACACAATGGGCCGGTATGCGGACGGAGAGTCCGCAGGGCGCCCCGGCTTCCGGATGAGGACCAGCTTCCCCGTCTTCCAACGAAGCGGGAACTGGCCTCTCTCCAAGCATGCGGACCTTAAGGACCTTCCGTAGAACATTTTTTTTTTTTTTTTTGCAGCTGATGACCTCATCTAACCCCACCCTGTATATATACTAGGTGTTGATTTGCATCGTCGTCAAAATTCAGGAGGTTGTCAGAAAAGACATTAATCGCCGTCCCAGGCGAATAAAATGATATATGCGAAAACTCAACTTTTCAGAAAAAATAGCATTTAATGGCATTCGTGGGATTTGTTCCGTTGGTTTACTTCCTATGTACAAATATAACGCAAAAAGTGGTAGTTAATGGTTTCCATTCTAAATCCTTTGTTATTTATTGTATTTGTCAATGATATTGACATGTGCTTTATTAACTTTTAATTCTTACTCTATGCAGATGAACTGAAAAGTCTTTAGACCCATCAAAACTATGCTTGACTTTCAACTGCTTTAAATAGACCTCAATCGTCTTGCAGATTATTGCACTAAAAATAAACTCCAACTCAGTTTTTCTAAATGATGTTGTATTAGCTTCACTAAAATTAAAAATATATTTAAATACCCCTATGCAATACACAGCGAAACTCTTGCAAGGGAGAGTTTGGTTCGCGACCTGGGAATATTACTTGGTGATAAACTGCACCTAAACGCACATGTTAATAAAATTGTAAATAATGCTCTATGGTGTCGGACGTAAAGAATAGCACCACCCCATATCTTCCCGTGGGTGTCGTAAGAGGCGACTAAGGGACTTGTCAGAGAATGGACAGCAGCAACTTCCTCTGTGCTTTTGCAACAACCGTACTGCGATCGCCAACCCGCTTGACAAAAGTGGCGATTATGGCGAAACCCCTCCTTTTGAGGGAGGCCTATATCCAGCAGTGGACGTCTTTTGGCTGAAATTATGAAATAATGCTTATCGTATGTATGGGTTTGTGATGAAATCAGCCACAGAATGTATGCACCCTAGTACATATTTATATCTTTATCGATCACTAGTAAGGTCTCAATTAGAATATGCAGTAGCTGTGTGGAACCCCTACTACAATAAATATATTGAGAGCATAGACAGCATACAACATAAGTTTTAAAAGTCTATGCATTAACGCTGCTTAAAAAGTTATTATCTCTCTTATAGTGAGTTACTTAAAAAATATAATCTGCTTTCTTTGAGTTAAAGGCTTTCGTTTCGTGAAACTAAATTTTTGTATGACTTATGCAACAACTCGTATTATTGTTTAAACATTTGCAACAAGTTGTGTTATATAGTTCCCAGATCATACCAGGGACGAGGTACGCGCACAATATGCGCGCACAACTTGCATTCACCACTACTTCCTGTCGTGGTTTGCGAGCACCTCTTCGTCGCCTTGCGAGCAATTTTAATGAGATTTTCTGCAGTTTGGATCTGTTTGCTTTGCCGCATGGAAAGTTTAGACCCATGTTACTTAACATTTTGAAAAATTATTGTGATACAAATGTTTCACTAATTAACTAACTTTTTTGTTTTCCCTAAAAAATAAAATAAAAACAAAATTAGTTAACTGCCTTATTTTCCTAACTGCATAGGCAACTGAGCTTAACCTACCCGAAACAGTTCTAACGTGCGCACCCCACTGCAGTTTTGAATCGACAGTAATGCCCAAGAAAACAGTATCCGCCAAGATTAAAATTTAGGTCACATTGTGTTACATTTGATAAAGAAAACTTAACATATTTTGTTTTATTCGTATTCAGTAAAAGATTGTTAGCTGCGAACCATTTTGCCAGGATAGTTAGAATTTCGTTGACATGTAAGACATCTATGTCTTTTCTATCAATTTAAAAATAGCGAAGTGTCATCAGCAAAATAATTATATCCGAAAATTTGGCCATCATTTAAGGTAGATCATTAATATAAGCAAGAAATAGGAAAGGGCCGAGAATTGAACCTTGAGGCACGCCCATCTTGACTATAGAACCCAGAGGACGTCGCCCCATTTACATTTACTTTTTGCAGCCTGATTGATGAAAGAACAAGATCAGCAGCTTGTCCACGAATTCCGTAGTGGTTTAATTTACAGATCAGTGTGTTGTGGTTGACGCAGTCAAACGCTTTGAGAGATCGCAGAAAATGCCAATGACACCCTGCGACTTCTCCCAGGATTCCAAAATTTGCCTGATGAGTTTTACTCCCGCGTTCATTGTTGACATACCCTTCGTAAAACCAAACTGCTGATTAGGCAGTATCCTATTAGAGTTAAAGTGAGACAACATCTGGTCCAGCATGATCAACCTTGACGGATATCCCCCATAAGTCTTCAGTATTTTTTATATTATGTTGTTTTGGTAGATATTGACTCAATCTCTAACCCCCAGCAGAATGTCGTGCTATTTACTGGACACGCTGTATAATTAATATAATCGATGATTGAATGACATGAATAAATGACAAATCAGAGGGCTTGCCTCCACTTTGCTCTTGTATTCATACTATACCTTTTTATATAGCTTCATCAGATCCATTTCCGACTCAATTTTGAACTTTGGCATCGTGAGTAAAACGTCCGTTATCTTCATTTTTGTTAAAGCTCTGTTTAATAGATCTGGTGCTACTTTCAATTCTCTTATCAGATGCGACAAACCAGTTTTGCTGTACGGTAGGACTACTATCATAGCCGACTGTAAACCTTCGTAAGGTATTTCTATGATCTGGTGAAAAGAAATCATTCATCACATTCAATTTATGAATCGTTAAATTGGTAATGGTCAGTATTTTCCAAACGATGCGGGCAATCAAATTTATTATTTCTTCTGCGTGCTTTTATTTAGACATTCGTTTAGGTATCGGCTAGTGTGAGTAAAAACGGGTTAAGCGTTATTAAATTATGGCAATTGTACAGTGCAGTACAGTGGTTACTTACAAGCTAAAATGTTAGTACAATTTTCATGGGACGAAGTAGTTTGTTACAAACGTAGGTGTATTTTAATATGGAATATTCTCCGCAAGTAAGAATAAACGTTAAGAATATTAGGTACCTCAGCGTTCAAAGCGTCAGACTTCCAGTAATTGTACCTGCCAATTCGCGACATCATCGGTATTCTACGTCTGCCAGCAGGTGAGAAGAAGTCGTCCGTGAAGTTTTTGTCAAATTTATACAACCATTTACCCTAGAAAATGATGTTCCTCTTAAAAAAACATTTGCTAGAAGATTTGCATATAATCGTGAACATAGATACTTAAAATCACTGTACATTGGACTGTGATAGCAAACATTAGACACTTGAAAGTATGACCCAGTTTTGGACTTTTAGAAACTCTTCAAACAAACTCCATGAAAATGCTTTATAACAACATTGCCGTCTGTTGCCGTACATATATCATAGAGTTACATAGGCACCAGCTTTGTCGCGACTGTTGCGAGCATTATTAGATTGAATTAGCTCCTCCCTGTTAAACGTGTTTAATTTTAATTTCTCGTAACAAAATGTCATGCTTATTCTTAAATTCGAATAAGACTAAGAGAAGACATTAACCGTCAGCAACATCATTTATGACTTCATTATTGTTGAATGCCCATCCAATATTGTATATCGAAACACCTCCGTGCCTCCGATAGCACGTTACGGAACGGTTTGATGTGCTGGGTCCTTCGGGGCCCGGTTGTCATTAGTAGATCTTTGTCAGTCGGGTACAATGAGCTCGAAAGGGTGAAAATTAGTCTTACCAACGGATCCTACATTAACCAGTTCCAACGTTGTGGCAGTCGCTTAGGCTATCGCTCAATGTAAAGTACTAGTACCCATTTTCGTCTGGTTACACTGGAAACTTACCATCACAGCTTTGGGAAAGGCGAGGCAATGTATAATCTGTACTTACTGCAAAATATATAGCGTTGACAAGAATCATCGATGTGTCTTTGGTTATATCATGTGAACTAACCAACTGTGTGATTTTATTTTTCGTCTTTTCGGCCACCTGTGGTAAAGATATTAAGAGGTTACTTTATTTGACTACTATGGAAAGCCATTAATGGCTTTCCATAGTAGTCAAATAAAGTAAGAAGAAGTCATAATTATGACTTCTTCTGGTGCCTTTGCAATACCTGAAGGTTGGCCATCCAATCAAAATAGTGTCATTTTTGCACTCCCAAATGGAATAATTCGGCATTGTAATGAAAAAATAAAACTGTTGGGAGGGGTTAGGCGGCAACTCATCCCACTCGAAACTGGGACCTGGGACCAATTCTACCTTTTATTTTGTATTGGGGTTGACTCGTCCCACTTCGACACTGCGATCAGGAACCAATTATTCGCCTAAATAGCGTAGTCGACGTAACTTGCTATCCCCTTCGAACCTAATCTGTCAAATACTCCTGGCAGCAAAGTAAGATTGCCTATTGTACCAGTGGTACAATGATTTTATGTTTGTATGTGTGTACAATGTACACACATATAATCAGTGGGTGATTTAACGGGAAAAAAACGTGGTATTGAGTTACAGTGTTACTAATCGGTAATTTTTTTCCCAATGAGTAACAGTGTAACACAAAATGGTGTAACTCAACGAGAACAAACTCCTGATCACAGTTTCGAAGTGGGACTGGTAAACCCCTATCGAAAAGGAAAGGGTAGAATTGGTCCTTGGTCCCAGTATCGACTGTGACGAGTTGCTCCCTAGCCCGTTGGGAGACCAGAAACTGAAAGCGATGTTAGAACACGACTGGGATCAAGTAAGCACACGGAACAGAAATGTAATCGTCACAAAGCTTAATTGCCGCACGTGTATTACGCCCCTAATTTGCACTTCCACTATTTTTCGACAGTGCGGTGACTTTGGCATTGAAGTCTTATGCCAGAGCCATGGAGCGTCATAAAAGCGAGGATGATGGTGGTGTGGTGGTTTATGTCTTTTTGTTAATAACATTTTGTGATAGTTCGATAAGGAAGGCCTGCTGATGCTTCGCTGGCCCAAAAATAAAATGCCGAAAAATAAAAATAAGTTAATAAATGCATGACTTAACAAGCACCATTGAAAACAAATTTCATAAATACGATTTAAAATTCGTCTGCATCGACATCTATAAATAACGCATTGAGTGTTGTTAAATTGGCAATACAAAAGGCATTGCGATTGTTAGTGGGTAACGCAATTACTCCAAAAGGCAAGCAGGCCAAAGAAGAAAAATATTACAAAAATAGACAAACCGTGAAAATGGTTTTATGGGGCATAATAATAAGTATCCATAACACTGATGAGCCTAAACCAATTATAAGTAAAGAAAAAGTAAATTAACTCTTTTATGCTTACCCATCGGTTTATGGTATTTGCAGTTTTCTTTGGATACGTTGATCTGATCCTCTGACAAGACGACTTGAATATCAGTTCTGCGTTATTCCCAAACGTGGCATTGATACTGTTTTCAGTAGAAACATATATCCGGTTGGCCATATCTAATGTTACTCCAGGTAGATACTCCAAACTGGTAATAAGTTGTGTGAATGTGGGGTTTAACTGTGTAACAAATATTCATCATCATCATCATTTCAGCCAAAAGACGTCGACTGCTGGACATAGGCCTCCCCCAAGAAAAATGAAGAATGGGGTTTTGCCATAATTGCCACGCTTGGCAGGCGGGTTGGCGATCGCAGTACAAAAGCACAGAGAACGCTGCTGCCTTTTTTCTGGTAAGTCCCTTAGTTGCCTCTTACGACACCCACGGGAAGATATGGGATGGTGCTATTCTTTACATCTGTCTCCATACAGACAACAAATATTGAATGAAAGAAATAAAATACATGTAGCGTATATGAATGTAAGTTTCAAATCTAGCTGCTATTTGTCATGGAATTCACCAATCATGTTTCCATCAGCCGACCCGAGTAGATACCTATTTTATTTTTTATCTTTTCGCAAAAATCAGTTACCTGTTCTCTTCTGGGAATAGCTAGGGCGTTCAGTAATTCTTTTTCTGTACTTGTCCCTGCTCCCAATACTAATTTGCCGAGAGGCATCAGCACCGACAACGGTGAGCAGATTATATTCCTGGCAAGATGGTGTAACGCTGCTTCCTACAAACGAAAATAAGGGATTGACTACGCCTTTTGCCCTTCACTTTTACTGCATGAACATGGAGCTCTAACTAATCCTCTCAAGCCGATTCCGCTGCTTTAAGTGGGACCAATCTCAAACTTAGTGTCGGCCGTCTGCTACGTTGTAGGTAGGATGAATACGGAGAGGCCAACCTCTAAAGGTTATGCATGTTAGTGCGCGGTTCATTAGTTTGCAAGCAACACATCTGTGTATAGCGCGCCTGTAGACGATCCCCCTTATCTCGCTTTGATTTGTTTCCTTGGTCGCAGTAGACGAGCTCCTTATTAATTGTTTGTCTGGTGGCCACAAGCGCATTTTTGTGTTAATTAGTCTTTCACAAGCCGGGTGTATAGCTGATCGAAACAAAGTAATTACCAGTGCGAATTGACTCCGAACACTTCCTTCCAGGTTCAAATATCCTGTGACGAGAGGCATTCGAACTGCGGAACTCTCATCTGAATAAAATGAGGATTTGGGTTTTCGTTTTTTTGCCGAAACCATAAAACCTAAATAAATAACTGCAAAAACATATATTTTCATCAATAGGAAACGCTCCAAAGTTTTATTTTTAGATCCGGTCCGGATCCGACCACTGACTGTTATATCATGAATTAGGTACATCATAATTTATAGTTTCGGTTTTCAGTTACGAAGGCAGTATTAGATACAAGGGTGGGTGGTATACACCAGTAAAATTCCATTCCAGCTTGAAAGTGAGCATTGTCGGTCATCAGTCAGTTTGCCAAGCCAAGCATCACATTGCGCACTTTTACAATGGGTTGACGGACATTGCGATAAAGCAAGGCTGCTCAACTTATTTGAAGGTGAGCCAATATATTGATTTTGTGTGAAGTATAACTTCGATTTTAACATTAATTAAAACTACGTTAGTTGCTTATTGTTGATCTAACAAAAAATTCACTCATTAGAAACATTTAAGATTTTGACCCTCACTAGCAATATTCGATAGCAAACTCATCGAAAATCTGGTAGATGATCATCAAAGCTAAGCACGCACTTGCCAAGGTTCGCGGATCGGTGACCAACCATTGTATGCCAAGTTTATACCGTGTGTTGGAAAGCACGTAAAGCCTTTGGTCTTGGCCGTCATTTCTAGGCTTTTGACAGCCGTTACAAGTGTGGCAGTGGCCCGAAAGTCTGACAACCAGTCTTAGCATGGGGTATCGTATTATCCAGTATTAACTAGGTTGTGGCGGTCAGATAGGCAGTCGCTCCATGTAAAATACTGATATTCAGCTGCATCCTGGAGGTTAGACTGGAAGACGACTCCAACATAATTGTTATACAGATAATGATGAGGTAGGAATGATGATGAGTAAATTCAAGTCTAAAATAATGTTTCGCAAAGATTGGTACGTTCGTGGCCGAGAGTGTGTTTTCTCCTTTTATGAGGCATTTTGTGGAGAAGATGACCGAGTAAAAACTTGTTCATGTTCTGTGCAAAATGACTGATGATGATGAATTATTTATATCTATAGGCAGGACGAGACCTATACATACATATAATGTAACGGTAGAAATGGGAACAACTAGCAGAGTCATTAGGACGATAGACAGCAAACTTGATTTTAATTAATCACATTCATCATCATCATCATAATCATCCTATAGTGTTCCCACTGCTGGGACACAGGCCTCCTCTCTATGAGAGGGAGTGGGCTGTAATCCACCACGCGGCCTAGTGCGGGTTGGTAGATGTCACATGTCTTCGAATTTTTAGTTCTAGGACATGCCGGTTTTCTTACGATGTTTTCCTTCACCGTTTTTGAGAGCAGCGATGATGAAATAAATTACACAAAGTGATGCGCTTCTGACTGGGTTCGAACCCACGGCTTACTACTCGTAAGTCGGGGCTGCCACCACTGGGCCACCGCTGCTCTCAATCAATCACATTGACCACGACTATTGGCCCTGTCATATGAAATAACCCCATAAGGGTTAAACAGACCAGACTAAACGTCATAAAACAAATTACTCACCAATAAAAGTTAGTCTCATTTTATTAAACTAACTAGCCGACTCATGAGACGCAAATCGACTACGCAAAAGAAAATTACAGGACTTGGACTAACTGATAAGATGTCAATCGTTTTTTCAATCAAGTGATTCGTTTCTAGTGATAGTGCGAAAAACGTAATCAATCGCACTTATCATTCGTGTTATTGTTTTACTGTAAGTACAAGAGTTTTGGCGAGGGAGTAAAAAGAATGATTTGTAACAAATTGAATATTTTGTGTCGGAGGCAATGGAGCGAAACCTGCTAATATAATAACTGCAACTACTACATGAAAATAATAACTTGAAAACATTCTACGAAAAAGAGACATTCGATCGGCGTTTGTTTCTATATTTTTTCCTACTTAGGTACTTAAATAATTTCCATTGTGAAGATTGTTCTTAGGCAACAATAAAACAGTTAAAGCTTTGTCCCCACCTGTAACAATGTTTGTGAACAAAACTTACAACTGTGGACGTAACTGACCTAACTTTAGACATAAACAATTGGTAGGTACAGGAACGCCATCTTCATGTGAAAAGGAGAATTCCTAATATGTTTTTCTGCTGGCAGTCAAACTTTGAAATGTATTCATAAGAAGCATTATCCCTGCAGTACAAAATACGGTACGGTTTGTTTATAAACTTTAAACCGATTTGAATGATAGATTACAAGCATCATCGCGTACCAAGCCATTGGGTTTTAAAACAGCTGGAACATCAACGGTGACAGGACCAGCGGTTGCCCAGTGGTGGCAGCCCCGAATTACGAGCAGTAAGGCATGGGTTCGAACCCAGCCAGGCGCATTACTTTGTGTAATTTATTTCATGACCAGTGTGTCTTGCCAGTGATTACATACGGGACCGAAACGTGGTCGCTCACAATGGGCCTCATCAGAAGGCTTAAAGTCACCCAAAGGGCAATGGAGAGAGCTATGCTCGGAGTTTCCTTGCGTGATCAAATCAGAAATGAGGACATCCGCAAGAGAACCAAGGTTGCAACCCCGTGCAGGGCACGCCACAATAGTGGCGATAAGTCCCCTCTTTGAGGAGTGGCTAGAGAGGCGCCACGGCGCCCTCACCTTCCGCCTGACGCAGGTCCTCACCGGACACGGTTGTTTCGGGAGGTTCCTGCACCGAATCGGGCGGGAGGAAACGCCCGGGTGTCACCACTGCGAGGATCAGCCGGAGGACACGGTGGAGCACACTGTGGAGCTATGCCCCGCTTGGGCTGAGCACCGCCGTGTCCTCGTAGCGGCGATTGGCGGCGGCGACCTCTCGCGTCCGGCCCTGGTTCAATCCATGGTCCGGAGCGAGAGGGAATGGGAAGCCGTCGCCTCCTTCTGCGAAGCAGTCATGCTAGCGAAGGAGGTGGCGGAACGTGAGAGGGAGAGAACCTCACGTCCCAGCCGCCGCGGGAGACGCCCCGGGCGTCGGGGGGCAACCAGTGGCCCCCGGCCACCGTAGGCGCGGGCCTGTGGACGGTGAGTAATGGGCTAGCTCACCGTCCGTCCGTCTTATGACGACAGACCGTGCCGACGGCGCGTTCGTGTTCCACGCGCGCCTCAAGGAGATGTCAGCAAATCGGAAGGGGTCCGAGAGGGCCGATGCCTGCCAGGGCTGCGGGTTGTTCGAAAGAGATACCGTGCCCCTGGAACGCAAAGGGCTAAGAAGGAACATGGATGGGTTTTAGTCAGTCAAGTCTGACACTCCCTTCCGCTCCGCCCAGAGCGGAAGAAGTCATTTGATGATTTCGCATACTATAAAAAAAAAAAAAAAAAAGGGCAATGGAGGGGGCTATGCTCGGAGTTTCTCTGCGTGATCAAATCAGAAATGAGGACATCCGCAAGAGAACCAAGGTTACCGACGTAGCCCAAAGAATTGCCAAACTTAAGTGGCAGTGGGCAGGGCACATTGCTCGCAGAACAGATGGCCGATGGGGCTGAAAAGTTCTGAAATGGCGACCGCGAACCGGAAGACGATGCGTTGGAAGGCCTCCCACGGTGGACCGATGACCTTGTGAAGGTTGCGGGGATCCGCTGGATGCGAGGCGCACGGGACCGGTCAATGTGGCGTCACTTGGTGGAGGCCTATGTCCAGCAGTGGACGTCTTTCGGCTGAAATGATGATGATGATGATAATGATGCGCTGTTAAATGTACTTCAATATTACAGACGGCGTCATTGAGCTAGCCTTTCCCCTTTTAAGAGTAATTTGGTGCCATATCACTGGAACAATTTTCATTGCTCGCCAGTGTAATAAGTTATAAGTCGCAAAACTCCGCCACCAATATTTATAGTTTTAATTTGGAGGATATGATTAAGAAAAGTTGGCGGTTCCACCAAATATTTTTTAACGATTAAATGTGAATATTAAGAAATAATAAAATGATGGTACTTTTAGACTACGTGAAAGAATTAAAGGACAGGAGGAGAACATTTTTCCCAAAATTGAGTGATAAAATATTACATTTTATATTTTTAAATTAAAATTCAGTTAAATAACAAACTGCACCTACTATTATTAAAATACATATTATGAAAATAGCTGTTGTAATTGGTGAATAGGTGTAGTGGTGATTTACGGATTTCCTACTTAGTTCGAGGTATTTGTTTTTTGCTTAAATTAAACGCTTTTTTGTATTTAAAATTAAATATATTTATTTATTTAATCATAGAAGAACCAACAGCTATAACAGATGGATAACAATTGAATCTGAGACATAGAGCCAATTACAGGTTCTCACGGATAGAAACAGAAAAAGTAGTAGAAAACTTGAGATCACTAACAAGCACGATTTATATGAATAATATTAAGAACAATTAGAACTAAACACTCTTAAAAAAGTCAGCATTCAGCCGAGTACGTGCCGAATAGGTAAATAGATGGAAAGAAAAGGAAGTAAATGGGTCAAATGAGAACTCTTTACAAAGAAAGTCCTTAATCGCTCACGAATTATCAGAATGGTATGGCAAAAAACATAGAAAGCGAATAAATCTTTTTTGTATTGTAGTGGTATGGAACCCACACATGCACACACCCTACGAACTCAACTTCTTAAGACGATGCAGTCTTTGAGTTCGGGGCTTTGTCCGGTTAAGCAGTAGCCAGCCTCAGAGGCTGAACTGCGAGAGGCCATTCAAAAAAAAAAAAATAGTTCGGGGCAGTTCAAATACGCTACCACACACAGCCGGTCATAACCCCTATCCGCGTCACTCACGTCAATTTATATTAATGTAATCATACTCTTTGTTTATAAACCGTGTTTAGTTATAGTAGCTCGCATTATTAAACTCAACAAAAGTTCCATATGTATATTTTCAATACGATCAATGTATTTGACATAACAAGAGTTCCAAATTTGTGATGCATATTCGAGGTGACTTCTCACAAAAGAGCCATAGAGAATCTTTAGGGTTTTGGCCCTCTTGAAGCACCCTGCGAGTCTCATAACAATACCCAGTGACCTCGAAGCTTTGGCTATTATTTGCTCAATGTGCACGTTGAATAATAGTTTGAAATCATGAAATACACCTAGGTCGCGTACACCGTCGCATCTCTGCAGTAGCTGCCCTTTAAGTTTATAAATTGTAGGGACCCGTTTTCTGCTAAAGGAGATAACTGAGCATTTAACAGGATTCAAATCGAGTTTGTTAATCAAGCAAAAATCATCCAGTCGTGCCAGGTCAGATTAGAGAGTATTCATATCATCAACTGATGATATTGAAGAAAATATCTTCATATCATCAGCTAAACAGAGTAAATTTGAGTTGTGGAAACATGAGTCGATGTCGCAGTGTCAAGGAACCTTGGGGAACACCACTGGGAACTGAGACCCAGCTCGGCATGTAGTTACTGATAACCACGGCTTGAGATCTGTTTTCAAGGTATGAGGGAAACCAACGAAGAAAATTCCCCCCGTTGTTAAAAAGTTTTTATTTAAGAAATCAAATTAGTAAGACAGTTACTGATCATCAGTTTACTTATTGTAAACTGATGATCAGTAACTGTCATCGAGATGTTGCCACGGTGGACAAAGGCCTCACTCCGCTCTCATTCGCTCAAGAGAACTGGCGCAAACCTGTAGTACTTGACATTAACGACCTTATGCAGGTATAGCAGAGTAAAAAACTTCACGGACGCTTCTTTCGAGCCCTGCATGGGCCCGATGTAGATCTATCAGCGTCCGTACCCTGGCTACGTTCCGGAGATGTCTTCGAAGAAACCAAAAGGTTTTTTCTGTGCAATCATGGATGAAGCTATGATGTAGAATAACTACCTACCGGATATTTATTGTGAAGGCACGGCTTGGTTGGCATATTATAATGGCAATATGGGATCAATCCATCAACACTTAAAGGACTATTAAGTGGATCGATTACAGCGCCGCGCAGTGATTGTTGTCATACATAATTGACGTGCATGACGAGAACCTCGGGAAAGCCAACAAAAATAAGCAAATCAATTAGTTGGCCCGCGAAGTCAGACACAATATGGGTTGTGTTGTGACCTCAGCGATCATTGTGCCGATAGTGGATTCAGCCAATAGCTTAAATACGAACAGCAGTTGAGGCATTAATTATTTTCATTTCATGCAATTTGATTGGGAAGTTGTGATTTGTGATAAATGATAAAATAAGATCTCATTGTTTACCAGTATCGGTATTTTATTATTAGTTAGGCATTGTTCACACCAAACGTACTATCCGCCATCGACTGTGAGTATGCCTACTTTCTATAGGTATTAGAGGTATGCGTATAGTCGGTTCGGTATGAACGAGAAGAATATATATGGAAAAGCGATAAACTGCGTAATGCGCGCTCACAGTCAGCGGCCGATAATACGTTAAGAAAGCCCAATTCTGAGTTACGCTTGCCGTTGTACATAAGTTTTTACATTGCAATTTGTATGTATATTTTTTTTTGTGTGCAATAAAGAATAAAAATACGTTTGGTTTGAACAATGTCTTAAAGCGGAAGTGACAGGGTAGACCGCGAAATTCAAAGGAGAATACCCAGACTGCAGTAATTGGCCAACACAATAAACTTATTATTTGAATAGAATCTGTTCAAATAATAAGATTATTAATATGCTATATTGAATAGAGCCTAACATAATACACATTTTTTTTACTACACCTATATCGTAAGTCAATTCACCGAGAAGTTATTCAACAACAAAATATCTGAGATCACCCAAATCGGTCTAATATTTTTTTTTATATCCAGTATCAGGGAATATTGAGTGTTGTGGGTTTCATTATAGCCTATATAATTGTTCTGTTAAACTAGTTGTAAGTTTTCATACTGTAACTGTTTACTGTCCCTTTCAATAAAAATAAAATAAAATATTTCCTAGAGGCCGACGTGGGGATGCATCGATATGTGGTCGCGGACAAGGGCCTCATACTCTGAACTGGTGCAAACCTGTAGTGCTTGACTCTATAGGTTTGCGCCTACCAGACTTCCAAGCTACCGGTGGTTAGGGCTCCAGAGAAAGGAAACTCCTAACAACACGAGCCGTGTCCAGGAGTACCGCTTCCTTTCTTGTTTCCAACATCTACAACAACATCAACATCTAGCTGCCTAACGAGAACCACCTTTTTTACGGATGGGATATTATCAAATGACCCCGGGGTTCCGTTTTGGGCGGAGCGGAAGGGAGTGTCAGACTTGTACTGATTAAAAGCTATCCATGTTCCTTCTTAGCCCTTCGTGTTCCAGGCCCACGTTATCTCTTTCGAACAGTCTCGCAGCCCCGGAAGGCATCGGGCCGCTCAGACCCCTCCTGCTGACAACTCTTTGAAGCGCATGTACTTGTAGAACAAAAAAACCCAAGCGGAGCAGATCTCCACGGTGTGCTCCACCGTGGAGATCTGCTCCGCTTGGGTTTTTTTTATGGCTTATTGGCTACAATAATCCTGTCAGTGATGATCCCAATACAGTGTGGCATTGCCATTTTGGAGAACTGTGTCGGCCACATACCTATAGTACGGCACTTCCGATTCCACAAGACTGTATTTCAGAGCAAGTTGCTGATGGATAATCTTGGCTACAAGGTTGTGTCCATGCAAGTATTCTCCGTTAGCTAGACGAGAACACCCGGTGATAATGTGACGGATCGATTCGCCCGGACGGTGGCATGCCTGACATAATTATGTCAACCGTGCCCTCCTCAATGAAATACTAGGGTATTACTAGGGTGCATTTTTTTTAGTAGGTAATCCTGATCTTTTCCACTCCTGGGCAAAGGCCTCCCCCCATTCCATCAACTTTTCTCTGTTTGTTGCCTCTTCTCGCCAATTAGCAAGGAAGCCATCCAAGGCGTCCCGCCGTCTTCTTCTCGGTCTGCCACGACACCGTCTTGCTGTTTCAGGGTGCATTGATAATTTTCTCTAAGTAATTCTGTTAAGCCATTTATGTTGTTATTAAAAAAAACTTTTTTCTAACCAGAATGAATTCTCTACATACTTTGAAAATCACAGACACACACACACACACTACACTTACACCTAGGGTAGTATAGCCGGTTTGTCGGCCACCTCTGGTTTTCGGCCAATATGTCGTTATATCAATATAATAAGGCAACTACTACAGTCTTAATTTATTGGTATAAACCCTAAGAACATTTTAAATTTGTAGCATTTTAATGATCCAACTGTGTCGTTAGTGAGCCTCCGAAAGTCATACAGCTCGAGATGTCGAAATCAGTGAATAAAATAGTGCTCGCGGAATTTTTGCATGGTAAGTTTCAAAGTTGTTTATCGATATATAAATATAAGTTGTAGTTCTGTCTACGAGAGATAAGTATAGCTAGTGTTATTTTATTTAAACGGAAGAAAGATTATGTTATTTACATTTAAACTCGATGGCCGGGAAACTAGATAATGATTTGGGTGACAATCTCTTTCTCGGCCGGCCGGCCGAGATCTAGAAGAAAACCATTCACATTGAATTCATTATTTCTAATATTTAATAAGAAATGCTTTAACGGAAATAATTTGTACAAAAAGCAGAACTTCTTCTCATTTGTGTGATTAGATTTCGGCCGCATATTTTGAGCCAAATATGTGGTAATGACACTTTTTAATCATTGAATATTTGACGGCCGAAAACAGGACTTTTAATATTTACTTTTCGGCCTAGGCTAAGTGGTGTGTCCGAAAACTTATAATTTGCTAACTGATTCTCGGTCAGTAAAAAATAAAGATAGTTTAAATTACAACAAATAAAGTAATTGAATCGAAATCTTCACACAGACGAACAATACAGACATAAAGGGACATTCCTATAATTTGATTAATCAGCTATTTTGAAAATTAAGCTAGTTGACCAACGGCTGAAAACTAATACATTCATGACAGTTTTCGGTCAATTCTAACGATACGGCCGAAAATTAATCAATTTCATTTTGTTTTCCGGCCGTATTTCAAGAGATTTTTCCAATGTTCCTACTATGAATATTATTTTTATAATAAATAATTTAAAGATTTTAATTAAATCGTCAATTCATGTTTCTTTGCTTATATTAGGTCTTTACCTATGAAATTGCCGTTTTGTTTGAAAAAAGTTAAAGTATTTTTTTTTTCGAACTTATTTATTTCTTTTATTCAAAGTAATCACCCCTGCAATCAATGCATCTTTGCCAACGCTGTGGCAGTTTATGGATGCCCTTCTTGAAAAAATCAGCTGGACGGGAGACAACAAACTCTTCAAAGGCGTTTTGTACTGCCTCTCGGGAATTGATTTTTTTTCCCGCTAAAAAGTTGTCCAAATTTTGGAAAAATAATAGTCGGAAAGCGCAAGATCTGGTGAGTATGGCGGATGAGGGAGAGCTTCCAAACCCAACTCATGCAGCTTAGAGACGGTCTGTTGTGCAGTATGGGGCCGCGCGTTGTCGTGAAGTAGCAGTGGAGACGACCGATTGACCAAAGCTGGTTGCAGACGTGCGAGTTTCGCCATCATTGTGGTCAGTTCTTCAATGAACACATCTGCAGTAATGCTCTCGCCGTTTTGTAAAAAGCTATGATGAAACCAGCACTAGACCACCAAACTGTGACCATCACCTTTCTAGGGGTCATTTTTCGTTTTGCACATTGCTTTGGTACCAACTTGCTGAGCGCTTTCGATTGTCAAAAAGAATCCATTTTTCGTCGCACGTAACAATTCGGTTCAAAATTCCTTCATTTCTGTGCCTGCTAAGCAGCGCAAGGCAAGTCTCGACGCGTACGTTGCGCTGGCGATCGTTAAGTTCGTGGGGCACCCATCTATCAAGCTTTTTTATCTTGCCAATCTGTCGCAAATGGACCAATATTGTTTTAATGCTAACATCAAAAGCTGCTGCCAGCTCAGCTGTAGATTGAGTTTCATCAGCTTCAACAATCACCTTTAATTCATCATTGTTGACCAAAGTTTCCGGACGACCACGAGGTTCATTTTTCAAGTCAAAATTCCCAGAACGGAACCGAGCAAACCAATAACGGGTTGTGCGTTCGTTTGTACAGTTCTCTCCGTAAACGTCGTTGATGTTACGGGTCGTTTGTGCCGCGTTGGTGCCACGACGGAACTCATATTCCATAATTACACGAAATTTCAAAGTATCCATTATGAGGAAAAATGTTGAAATGTAATGAAAATACAACGCTAATCAATAAACAAAAGACTGATTTTGTAAATAGAATGTCATATTTTTAAAACAAAATAATTTGAATTTAGAACTCATAGCCAATCAAAACTTTTTTTTTGTTTGAAAAAGTCTGTACTGCAATACGGCAATTTCATAGGTAAAGACCTATTATTTCATTATAGAACCTACTGGAAAGCAAATAGAGATCATTTTTCATACAGTAGATTAGTGGCCAAAAACTAGCAAAATAGTGGCCGGAAACTGCCACAGGTGGGCGAAAACAGGCAAAATGGCTATTTTCAAACATATACTTTTTTTTTGTAATTTTACTAAGACGTTGACGAGTAAAAGGTCTCTAATATCAAATCTACATGATCTCATAAGTTCAAAAATATTTTTGAAACTGTCTGCGACTATATTACTAAGAAAAAAATCGCCACAAAGTCATACACTTAACTGGATATTATGAATATTATATATTATGAATATTATTTTTATAATAAATAATTTAAATTTAATTTTTTTAATTAAATCGTCAATTCATGTTTCTTTGCTTTTATTCCATTATAGAACCTACTGGAAAGCAAATAGAGATCATTTTTCATACAGTAGATTAGTGGCCAAAAACTAGCAAAATAGTGGCCGGAAACTGCCACAGGTGGCCGAAAACAGGCGAAATGGCTATTTTCAGACATATACTTTATTTTGTAATTTTACTAAGACGTTGACGAGTAAAAGGTATCAAAATATCAAATCTACATGATCTCATAAGTTCAAAAATATTTTTGAAACTGTCTGCGACTATATTACTAAGAAAAAAAATCGCCACAAAGTCATACACTTAACTGGTCGAAAACCGGCTAAGCCACCCTACGCGCAAGTGAAGCCGCGGGCAACAACTGTTTTTTATAACATTTAAATGATTATTTTCGACATTATTGTGCGGGGGTAACGCATACGTGGTCAATTGCCGAACTCCACGCAGCTGCAGCCGCTGGCAGAAGCTAGTATACCAATATTCATTTAAAACAAAAGATATTAAATAGGAGAGAAAAATCATTTCTCAAGTTGTAACATTAATTGTTACATGTCCTAATTTTAATTAATGATATAGAAAAGAAATATAAAAATAATCAATTAATAACATTTAACTACATTATTTACCAACTAAAAAGTACAATACTAGATTAAATATAAACAGAAATAAACTAATAATGAACGCATCAAATCAGAATTCTGCATAGCTACAATTTATCACCTCATTCGTATTCAAATAAACGACATGTTAGGCACCCAGAGACTGATTCTTGGTGTCGAGGCGAACGCACGTCAAATTATAATAAGTATTGCGATCTCTAATACGGACCGATTCGTAAAAAACGGTCGTCATCGCGACATTATTCCTCTTAACGGCGTCACTACCGTTCCCTCGACCATTTTATCATATTGTGTGTGTGATTTGGAAAACCCCATTTGGGTAAGTGTTGCACAATTTTAAATTAGCCAGTAGCTAAGCAAATTGTAACGGTTTATTTCGCTTTGCTTTGGTCCGTTAGCATTTCTGTAATTGTGTTCCAGCCTTTCTTTATTTCTATTAGACGCTCCTTAGTTTCTTCCTTTTGGTTTCTTACTCAAAATTTGTAATAATATTATTCCACTATTTTCAAATGTATCCGTTAATAATTCAAATGTTCTGCTTAACGCCGTAATTAACCGTCACTACTGTCATCTCCGTATCTGATAGTGAACATCCACAGCAACACAGCTACATATTAGTGCTTCCCTATTAAGCGTTGCTGTGGGTGCTCACAGTCTACGACCAGTAGGTAATGCTTTCGCTTGTTGCGCATTACAGGGTTCAAGGATCACCTTCCTCTTCTCGCTTCCCCGCGGTGGACAGTAGCGAGTCAGCCCACCTACCGCTGCACCTACATCCAGACCTGGCGATCGACACGCGAGCACTCATCTCCAGCAGTGGCCTGTGACGTCAGGGGAGTGCTAGACCAGTGAGGGGGAGACGTAATCGCTGTATAGGCCCTAACCCATAATCACCATCTACCGAGCTAGACCTTTTTTATACCTATTAAATGTTCCTTATTTTGAACCTACCTTTTTTATTACTCTCCTCCTAGGAATCTACGCCTAGGTTAGGTGGATAAGGTAGGGACAGATTTAATAACCGGGACAAAGTTGTTGACCAAGGTGTCCTAAAATTCAAAAGACTTTGTTACATTTACCAGGTTTATTAAAAATAATAATCAAATCATCATCCATTAAATATACCCGCAAATAATTGCTCTTGATTAGCTCTGATGATGAAGTAATACGGATGATTTACAACAAGTTTAATTGTTTTTTGAGGCCCCATTGCAGATTTCGTATGCACTATAATTGCTGCAAGTAAAATTTTGATTTTGTAAAAAAATCTTTACGATGTGAAATACATATAATTTCAATGGTGTATTCCCGTTGTCCCCGTAGGCCGTGTCCCCGTTAAAGGGGACAAAGGGAATTTCATAAAATAATTAAAATTACTTCCCGTTGTCCCCGTACGCTGTCCCCGTTAATTTCTTGTAATATATGCTTTTCAAATTATGCCCGTTGTCCCCGTTGAGTTAAAATTAGAAGTGCGAGTGCCATAATAGAGAGAATATTGTACCTATACAAATAAAATGGTACTAATGACTACATATAAAATTAAAAAAAACATAATATCTAAATTATAGCTACACATGTGATTGCGATACAAGTATTTATAATTTACGAATGTATTTCTTTAAAAATATAAAGTCTTTTATTTATATGAATATAATAGTAATGAAATATGTGCGTTTCAAGAGGTCAATCGTCGAATACGACTCTCGGCTGGGCAGCGTTTGGGAAGTTGCGTGGTATCTTCTCGTTCAACTTACCGCAATGTCTCAATACGAAAGTCCAGACCTGTGTATGTTACCAGTAATTACATACGGGACCGAAACGTGGGCGCTCACAATGGACCTCATCAGAAGGCTTAAAGTCACCCAAAGGGCAATGGCTATGCTCGGAGGTTCCTTGCGTGATCGAATCAGAAATGAGAACATCCGCAAAAGAACAAAGGTTACCAACGTAGCCCGAAGAATTGCCAAACTTAAGTGGCAGTGGGCAGGGCACATTGCTCGCAGAACGGATGGCCGATGGGGCTGAAAAGTTCTGGAATGGCGACCGCGAATCGGAAGACGATGCGTTGGAAGGCCTCCCACTAGGTGGACCGATGACCTGGTGAAGGTTGCGGGGATCCGCTGGATGCGAGGCGCACGGTTTAAGGCTTTTTAGGTTTTTTTATGAGTTTTAGGCTTGCCGCGCTAAATAACCCACGTTTAATAAATAAATAAAAAAAATTAAGTGGACAACGACACGTGAAATCTTAACTGTCCGTTGTCCCCTTTGCCCACATGTACATAACGGGGACAACGGTAAGGGATTATATGACGTGCTGATGTCCCCGTGACGGGGACACGGATTACGGGGACAACGGGAATACACCATTTCAATACACTTCCTAGAAAAGTGTCTCTTATCGCACTACGGTTGGGTTCACAATGCAGTGTATTTCACAGTCATGGCTTTTTTTTCACTTATCGCCACTAGTGTCTTATTTCCACGAATAACTATTAAACTAAGTTCAACGTTACAAAACTCGTTAAGTAGGCGGTAATTGTATTTTTTTTAATCTCAGTCTTGGACGGGAGATATAGGGGGGCAGCTCCCTCCTGGAGGCTTAGCATTTTTAAGGCAAATAGAAATGAGCCTCTGAGTACTCGAACTACCGCTACAAACTTACATATTTCCTATAAACCAACGCGCGCTGTTTGTACTTTGAAACCTCATTTTCTACGAGTGAGCTCTGCGAGTAACTTAGTAATTTTAGACCAGGAAGGAAACACCGCAAACGTTATTTAACAAGAGGTGCTAGGATAATTATTATTTATCAATATAGTTTTCCGGGAGTTAAATAGTTTTGTTTAAGCTGAGTATTTTTTAATTTAAAAAAAGTAAGCTAGCTCATTTACATCATTAACTATATCGAAAGGAAAGCTACGGCATCGTAGCTCGGAAAACATGTATATAACAAATTCTAGTTCAACCTATTTAGGTCAATCCGAAATGAAAAAAAAAACGCCGTTATATATACTTTTTTTCTAACCAGAATGAATTATCTTCAAACTTTGAAAATCACAGAGTTTTACACTATTACATATTTATCCTATACTTACACCTACGCGCGAGTGAAGCCGCGGGCAACAACTATTATCTATAACATTTAAATGATTATTTTCGACATTATTGTTCGGGGGTAACGCATACGTGGTCCATTGCCGAACTCCACGCGGGTGGCTGGCGGAAGCTAGTATACAAATATTAATTTATAACGTAAGACATTAAATAGGAGAGAAATTAAAATCATTTCTCAAGTTGTTGACTAAGGTGTCCTAAAATTCAAAAGACAATGTAACAAAACATTTACCAGGTTTATTAAAAATAATAATCAAATCATAATCCATTAAATATACCAGCAAATAATTGCTCTTGATTAGCTCTGATGATGAAGTAATACGGATGATTTACAACAAGTCTAATTGTTTGTCGAGGCTCCTTTGCAGATGTGACATGCCCTTTAATTGCTGCAAGTAAAATTTTGATTTTGTAAAAAACATCTTTCATGAAATCTTTAAGATGTGAAATATAATTTCAATACACTTCTTGGAAAAGTGTCTCTTATTGCACTACGGTTGGATTCAGGATGCAGTGTATATTCACAGTCATGGCTTTTTTTTCATTTATTTCCACTAGTGTCTTATTTCCACAGATAACTATAAAACAACCTACCCTTACCTAACCTACCTGTTGTACCTATTTTCTTTTCCTTTCTTCTTTTCTGTATTTAATGTATACATACATTTTTAAATAAAAACATAAACAAATTTAAAAAAAAGTAACAGTTCAACGTTATGCAATTCATGTAGTAGGCGGTGATTGTTTTTTTTTATATCATCCAAGGACGTCGCCAGAGGGTACAGGAGGGCAGCCCCCTCCTGAAGGCTTAGCATTTTTAAAAGGTATAAGTTTTCCTGCCTGATGCCATAATTGTAGCGTTCAGTCGAAACTCTCTCAAACGAAAACATTTTTAAGGCTAATGAAAATGAGCCTCTGAGTACTCGAACTACCGCCACTAACTCACATATTTTCTTTAAACCAACGCGCGCTCTTTGAAACCCGCGAAAAATCTTTCATGACAAAGGCTGCTTTTCTCTGCCTCTGGATTGGTACAGTCGGCATCAGAAGTCGGTTAACACCTATCAATATTACACCAAGTTTTGTGCTGACCAGTATGATCTGATGTAATATTGTTTTGCGAATTTGTGTAACCATTGATGAAAATATTGTTATGTATTTTTCTCCAGTCTGTTAATATGGATCGTTCTAAAACTAAGACGGCTCACATTTTTGGATATGTATAGCGACTTTTGTTGCTGACCGTACTCCTATTGGATTTTCCGTGTAATCAACCAGTTTCGAAAGAAACTGAAAAAAAATTAGGAGACCCTTGCCTCGAGCCCTTAATAAGTAAATAGGGGAAATATACATAAGGTTAAAAAAAGAGCATGTGGACGTTTTGATCTGGCTACACCCTTACACCCAGCACCCTACTTTCTCCTAAGAAACTTCAGCATGTCGAAACCATTCTAACCTGTCTGGGGCATGGCGTGAAACAATTTTTGAGCTCGCTATGCTCGATCTTTTTGCCTACTACTTTCTCTTGAATCTTGGCTTTTTCGATATGTCGACTAAGTAACTACTTTAAGAAGGATCGCTACAGTTCTAACCTGTACAAGGTAGGGTGTAAAAAATTTTGAGCTCGCGGCGCTTCACTCGCTCTTGAAGCCTTGCTTCCTTTTGTTCTTAGAATGGTCTCCCTAAGTTGATTAAGAACATCTATTTCTGAATACCATATTTGTGACCAACCCACACTGGGTGGATTACAGCCCACTCCCTCTCATAGAGAGGAGGCCTGTGAACATTATAGGCTAATGATGATGATGACGATTTCTAAATAAAAGAACTAAAGAAAAGCTAACTTGTCTGGAGTGGAGAGATTAAATTTTCTTTCAATTCCTAGGCTTTTCAAATAACTTAAAAAAAATGATCATCTTCTATACAGGGTGTAACGGAAAGGGTATATACATACTTAAGGTACTTAGGTACTAGCGCTGTAACATCCAAATTTTGTAGAACCAAATGATTTTAAAAGAGTAACTATGGAGTTTCTTGCCGGTTCTTCTCCATAGGAAACGACCAACCAGAACCGTGCCTCTTTTGTCGAGGTTTTATAAGTGCCCATGTAGGCCTATGTAAAAGAAAATATTTTGATTTTGATTTTTGAAGGGTGTGCTACAGTCCATGCAACTGATCATGTTTCTCCATCGAAAAAATATCTGCTGTGGGACAGCAGAATTTTTTTACTTTTTTTACAAAATTTTAATACCTATTCGACCCAAATGTTTGGGGTAGCTGAAATTTTTTTCGCTATTACGATGTTTGTCCAATGAAGAAACATGTTCAGTTTGATGGTCTGTAGCACACCCTTAAGTATGTATTTTTCGTGTCCTTTCCGTTACAACCTGTATAAACATTCATGACCCCAATTAACATGGGACAAGGACAGGAAGATGAAGAGGAGAACTTCAGCTGTATAACCTTAACGTTAATAAATAAACTTGACACATGCATATCCGTTTTTACTCGCGCGTTTCTGCCCCTCTCCAGCACGCGTAGCATGACCACTGTAGAAACGAGTTTTGTCTACGGAAGAATCGACATAATGTCGGATAGATTATGAAAATGTGTCGTGTGTGTGTGTTTTTGCGTTTTTGCTGGCTGAAAGCTGGTGACGCCCGTGATCTCCGCCTATGGAAGCATGCCTTTAAAGGCCTAAATTTTGTTTCAAGGTTTATTTAAACCTTATTATTTACAAACATACCATCATTGCATACATGCATCACGCCTGTAATCCCCGAAGTGTAAGGTAGAGGTGTTGTTTTAGTACACCCACATTTCACCAGTTATGTTTTTTAAGTCCTATGTAATAGGGGGCAACCCTATTACTGGTTTTGTAACTACTTAGTCCCGACTCTTTACAATAAATTTAACAAAATCTGCTTGATCTACGGATTATCTAAGTTTAAGTATAAAAAGATTCTACGTTCATTTCTTCAAAATAAAAGCTATGCTGAAACAGAAAATTATCTCAGTAAGTTACAGTGACAGTGTCAGATCAAATATTACCTTACACGACTTCAAACAAAACAAACACACACTATCTCTTTCACTCCATCACATACACACTCGTACACACACTCACACATACCAACAAATACATTCAATCACACACTCACACACGTACGAATTCAATTAGAAATATTATTGTAGTCATTATCTTTGTACTATTTTATTGTAACTTTTTGTAAGGGACAGGGACTGTTTTCCTTAATACAGGTTATTCTGTAACCTAGCTAGGAAAGCAGAACTCCACCCACCAGATTGTGATTGACATGGTATAAACTTAGAGATATAACTTTGTGTATACCTCATGTACTACAATCTCCCTTTTTATGAAAATTAATTTACTATTACTAATTGTCAACCGGGGACAATTCTGTACTCCTTGGCTACTGAATCCCTTATGGAAAAATCCAATAACACGTGGCTCGACCCGGGAGTCGAACCTAGGACCTCATTCACAGCAGTTCGCACTAATAACAATAACTAACATTAACATAACACACATTATTATTATTATTAACATTTATTTGTGTTATAAATGCCACCTCGGCTGAAATTTCAAGTTTGCCCACTTGTGCCCATGGCGACCCATCAAGCTTTACATAACCAGTTTATGCAGATCTCTCATTGTATGGGGCATCTATACAAAGCGAGTCCATGTTATACTGGAAATGTAGTAGATTGATGTGTCGCCGTGTGTAACAAAGTTTACTAATTTCAAACTATTTTAAATGTCGACATAGTAATACAACTAATTTAAGAAAGTATACCATCACTTCTGAAAGGGGAAGGTCATTAAACAATGAAGGAATTAAACTGATTTGAAAGAAGAAAAGTAAAGTCGATAGTGTTCTGGTCGTAAAAGAAATAACACAAGCCGCGTTGATGAATGTGTTATAAAGGCTGTTGTTTGCATCCTCGTCAATTCTCCACCCAAATTGATAGTAAAATGGGTAGGTATTTTTAATATTTTTGTTCTAATTTACGAAAATCGGTAAATACGAACGAAATCGGTAAATACGAATGATTATTAATATTATACGGGGCCTAATCATTCATTGAAGATTGATCCAAACAATATTGTCCCAAGTATGCTCTGATGTAAGTAATCATAAGAAGCATATCCCTGCAGTACAAAATCTAATGGAACGGTTTGTTTATAAACTTTAAACCGATTTATTGAGAGATAACCTATAAGTTAAAATAAAAGACTTATTATTTTGCTCATATTAGTCAAAATGGAAGGATATTGAATATTGAAAAACAAACAAGCACAAAATGTTAGTTCGTCTGCCACAAAGATCAATCTTAGGACCGGTTGACGACGAGATGAAGACGACTATATACAGGGTGTTAAGAAGACACCGACGTAGAAAATATGTTTAATGTGGGTTAGTTAAGAATGATTGACTGAGTGCGTGGTCACCGTTTTCAAGTCGGTGTCCCTTCCACCCCGTATTTTACCCAATGTTAAGGACAGTGTGGTGTTATGGTTAATTAGGATAAAAAAGATAGCTAAAACTAGATAATTACAACATACTCACCAATAACTCCAGGCAAAAAGAGTGGACTTGATCTCAGTGCAACGAAACAGGTATTTTCCTTCTCAAATTAGCGCCGGACAGCCATCTTATGGCAATTTTACCACGACAACCGTACGATGAAGCAGATCTCACGTCGCATTGGCTTGTAAGAAATCCTTTGATACGCAACAAATGTATGTACACCGCTCGACCGCAAGAGCGAGAGTTAAGAGTATCTAACGCGTTCTAACTGTTCTAAGTTTAATAACTTCATTTCTTTTTAAAAATAATTCAGGAAAGCACAACAACTTGTTATGCTCAGTTTTATGGCCAATATTTTGTGCTAACGTGGGTGAACAAAACTCAAGAATCAAAAACACAGTAGCCCCATAGTTCTCATATCATTTATTGAATTTTCAGGCACTTACTATCCGGAAAACACTCCAGAAAACAACTGTTCTCTGTGACATACAACGTGGAAGAAGAATGGACGATTGGCGTGGAATATAGGCATATTCAATTTAGCAGACACAAAATTCACTTGTAATCCTGCAATCATGAACACGGTATAAGACAACAATCAGCATCCTAATTACGTAACACACTCATTCAAAATCCGATGGATTTTGGAGAAAATTTTTGATCAATATTTTAAAGAGTCGCCTGATTAGCAAAGTAAAGAACGCAATGATTATTGTTAAAGATAAAACATATGGCATTGCGATTGTATTGTTTAGTTAGTGATTAACGCATTTACCGCGCTGATGATGAAAAGCTTTCTTAGAAACTGTCAAAAATATTTATTACCAGAAGAAGCTAAGCAGACACAATTTATTTTTTGTTTAGCAAAAGTTAATCAATTTCACTAATCACTCAATTACATATTGAAACTGAAAAGAAGGTCTATTGGTTATTGGCAAAGGGGATTAAAAAGAGCGTTAGCTGTAACACCAGAAGTCTAAGACTAGAAGGACATCAACAATTGTAGGTCACACTCGTCACATTGACACTAATTAGTAAGACAGTTACTTATCATCATTGTATTTATTTATTTAGGTACAGTTCGTGTACAATAGTGGTACATAGGTGGATTCAATGCCACAAGGCATTCCCTATCAGTCCTGTGGGTTAAACAGGACAAAATTGTGAAAGGGTACAAAATAAAATCTAAAACATCACGACTTGTTTTAGAAAATTATATACTTGTTCAGTGTGTTCGGTTAACGGTTACTGATACTTTAAGGGCATTCTAAATACTCATTTCTATCGACACATACACGTTTATTAATATTTCTGACCGAACACTTCGCAAATGGCAGCCATCTTGTTTTTTTATTCGGGAGATCTAGGGTATGTTCAATGAAATTCTAATATCTTTGAATCTATGAGACCTAGAGACGTGCAAATAAACTTATTGCAAGGGTAAACACCGAGGCTACTGAATTGAACTGACATTAAACTGCCGGCAAAATCGAAAAAAAACGCAAAGATTGAGAATTGATTGTTTAACAGTATTTAAGGAATCTCGATATCATTTATCAAGAGCGAGGATGCAAAACGACAGCCTGTCGTCAAATTCAAGGTGGTAACTATGCTAATGATTCTCGACCCAAATTAATAATAAAATGGGAAGGCATTTTTTTAATTCAATTACATGTAACAAAACCACACTTATTTTTATTTTTTTCTTAATTTTTCAAATCACTTTTGTGTAGCGGTTCATAGTAGGCACCTAATCTCCAAATTTCAACATGGTGATTCCAACAACATACGAACAGACCGATAGGCAGACGGACAGGGCGAATCCACTAGGGTTCCGTTTTAGCCAGTTGAAAAAAAATCACACAATGTCAATGTAATTCAAGCACTCAAATATCTTGGTAGCATTGTATGTAAATACCAAAGAAATAGGAATAAATATAATAACAGTAGGTGGAAGACCACAGATAGTTATAAGAAGCGCCCATGAAATGGTTCAGACAAAGAGAGCAGAAGATAAAAGTTGGAAGATATAAATGTCTCAGATTCCTAAGATCAGCAATTTGATTTTTATGAAAAAATAAAACAGTGAGAGCAGCACTATATCTGCCGCACTCAGACACCTTCGTAACTTATATCGAGAATTAACATAAGAGCGTTTACATCTTCCGGCATTTCATACAAAGTTTCAAGTCCTTATTTTCAGAAATGACTGAACCGATTTTACCTAACCTAACCTACCGAAAGGTAAGTTCACTGTAAAAAAAAAAAAAAAACTTTAAATAGAAACACCTACCTACCTACCTTACCTAACCTCCTACCTTACCTTACCTTTGAATAGAAATATTCAATAAGGTTGATGTTGGGTTGTCACGGTCAGAGGTAAATAAAACTGTGAAGGGTCTGTAATGATTGGGTGAGGCGGTAATACAAGATTTTTTTAAAACTTAGCTTACCGGTAGCTGCGGATGCTACTGTCCCTTCTTCAGTTACTTCAATAATCGCTTTGTGTACTGCTTTACTTACAAACACATTTTCATCGTCGATTATTCCATTCAAATCAGACTGTCTAGCGTCGAATATACTCCTCACCCCAACCTGGAATTTTATTATGCATTTTATTTCGTATTTTTTTTTCATCCGGTATTTATCGATCAAATTTAAATTCATAAGAATTACTTATCATGCTTTCTTTGTATCTATTTTCACAAAAAAATGCCAGTTACTAATTGCTTCGTGGCTTTTAGCAATTGTAATTGTTATTGTTTGTTGTTGTTTCTCTGCCGAGAAGCTATACACGGTGTCTAGTTAATAGTACGACATACTGAAGGGGGTGATAGCTTGGATCAATATCTACCAAAACAACACATTATGTTCCGCAAAATGTTACGGATTTACAGTTATACTAAAAAGTTAGTTATATGAAAAATCTCAACGTTGAATCAGATTTTTGAGCATCTCGTAATGAATGAATCCTTTTCTATGTATATGTATACATACATTTTATCGTAAATAGTTTACTCACTCTACTTATTGATAATTCTTTTTCTATCAAAAATATTATTATAGACTTCGTTCAAGTTTTTTTTTGTTTTTTGGCTGAGCGATTATCTCATAAGATACTTATTTATATGCCCAAACATGTGTTTACATACAATAATAAAAAGCCGGCCAAGTGCTAGTCTTACTCGCACACAGGGTTCCGTAGCTCCCAACAATTTAATAACAATATTTTGAACGGTCATTCATAAGTAAATTTACACTCAACAGCAAAACTAAATTTGTGTTTCATAGTATGTTAATGAAAAACAAAGTTACGGCTGCAATTTGGTCAAAAAGTCCCATATCTCAAAAACTAAAAATCTAAATTTATTCAAACAAATTTTCTTTGAAAGTTTTTTTTACGTTCTACTAACTTATTTTTTTCAGAATTTTCCTCCTCTTACTTTAAAAATTAATAATATTATTAAAATAATATTAGTTGCAGTTCTATGTATGGGGAACCCCCAAAATTTATTATTAGTTTTCTAATTTTGTGTGAAAATCTTAATGCGGTTCACAGAATACATCTTCTTATCAAGTTTCAACAGTTAATTTTTATAGTTTCGGAAAAAAGTGGCTGTGACATACGGACGGACAGACAGACATGACGAATCTAAAAGGGTTCCGTTTTTTGCCATTTGGCTACGGAACCCTAAAAGATGTTTAATACATGTTTGCCACATACAGAGGCGTGCAAAACGTTTCGTATAAAAAAAACTACCTACATGTTAAAGTGGGGATGATATTTTTTTTTTCGTCCGTCCCATAGTGTGGCATATCGTTAGATAGGTCTTTCAAGCGGTGAACCTATTGGGTAATGGCCATATCAATGAGGAGCAGCTCCTTAGTACCACGGGACCCGTTCCTACATCCATTCTGAGAGGGAGACATGATGGAAATGCTCTCAATATGTTGGCAAATTTTAGCTCTCAAAATGGATGTAAGAACTTTATATTATTATCATTATGATAGTCGCGTCTTGTCCTACTCCACCGATTTATAGCACATACTTTGCTCTTTGGGCATTTCAGTAACTGGGCTGTGTGATCCGACAATGCTAACTCTAAAACTGAAGCCTTACAGAGCCTTTCAAAGTTATGCGCAAAATTGTCATTGCATGTTAGGTACTAAGAAAACAATCTTGATGTGTCAGTTGTTTTGATAAAAAAACAGTGTTTAAAGTTAGTGATATTTGGTTGATAAAGCGCTATAGTTTTAAGATAAAGCTTAATAACATATTTTCGAATTCTATTGATTGCATATTCCGTTTAAGTACATTTTATTAATATTTTTACAATTCTTTTTCATTAAAATGTGCAATATTCGTTCTAGTTTACTAATACATTAATTAAAGTTTTTGGAATTTGGTACTCTGTAAATGCAAACACATACTATTTTGTGGGTAGCTCAATGGCGCAACATTCAAAGACACCACTAGTAGATATTTTTGCTAAATTTGGCAGCTGTCTCCATTTATGACCGGACCCTTCGATCAATAAATCGAAGACCGGACCTCAGTAATATGCACGCTCTTCCTTAAATCATTGAGACAGACTGCAAGAGCAGTCTCCTAACTTTAACCTAGCGTGGGGAAAAACAATATAAATCCATAACTGTTTCATCAGGGGTGCCTCAAGGCTCGATACTGGGCCCTTTGTTATTTATTGTATTTGTCAATGATATTGACATGTACTTTATTAACTTTTAATTCTTACTGTATGCAGATGACCTTAAAGTCTTTAGACCCATCAAAACTATGCTTGACTTTCAACTGCTTCAACAAGACCTCAATCGTCTTGCAGATTATTGCACTAAAAATAAACTCCAACTCGGTTTTTCTAAATGATATTGTATTAGCTTCACTAAAAATAAAATTATATTTAAATACCCCTATGCAATACACAGGCCTATGTCCAGCTGTGGACATCTTTTGGGCAGAAATTATGATGATGATGATGATGCAATACACAGCGAAACTCTTGCAAGGGAGAGTTTGATTCGCGACCTGGGAATATTACTTGATGATAAACTGCACCTAGACGTACATGTTAATAAAGTTGTAAATAATGCTTATCGTATGTATGGCTTTGTGATGAAATCAGCCACAAAATGTATGCACTTTTGTACATATTTATATCTTTATCGATCACTAGTTAGGTCTCAATTAGAATATGCAGTAGCTGTGTGGAACCCCTACTACAATAAATATATTGAGAGCATAGAAAGTATACAACGTAAGATTTAAAAGTCTATGCATTATCGCTGCTTATAAAGTTATTTTCTCTCTTATAGTCAGTTACTTAAAAAGTATAATCTGCTTTAAAGTTCAAGGCGTTCGTACGTTTCTTGAAACTACAATTTTGTATGACTTATGCAACAACTCGTATGATTGTTTAGACATTTGCAACAAGTTGTGTTATATAGTTCTCAGAACATGCCAGGGACGAGATACGCGCACGAGGTGCGCGCATAACCTGTATTCACCACTACTTCCTGTCGTGGCATGCGTGCACCTTTACGAGCAATTTTAATGAGAATTTCTGCAGATTGGATCTGTTTGCTTTGCCGTATGGAAAGTTAAGACTCATGTTACTTAACATTTTGAAAAATTTTTGTACTACTAATGTTCCACTAATTAATTATCTTATTGTTTTCCCCAAGAAATAAAATAAAATAAAATTAGTTAACTGCCTTATTTTCCTAACTGCATAGGCAACTGAGCTTAACCTAAACCTTCTTAAACCTTCTAATGTGCGCACCCCACTGCAATTTTGAATCGACAGTAATCCCCAAGAAAACAGTTTCCGCTATAACATCAAGTTTTTTGCCGTCAAGATTTAAATTTAGGTCACATTTGATAAAGAAAACTTAAGATATTTTGTTTTGTTCGTATTCAGTAAAAGATTGTTAGCTGCGAACCATTTCGAGAGAATAGTTAGACTTTCGTTGACATGTAAGACATCCGTATCTTTTCTATCAATTTAAAAAGTTAGCGAAGTGTCGTCAGCAAATAGAATTATAACCGAAAATTTGGCCACCATATAAGGTAGATCATTAATATAAAGAAGAAATTGGAAAGAGCCGAGAATTGAACCATGGGGAACGCCCATCTTGACTAAAGAACCCGCAGAACGTCGCCCCATTTACATTTACTTTTTGCAGCCTGTTTGATAAATACGCAAGAACAAGATCAGCAGCTTGTCCAGGACTTCCGTAGTGGTATAATTTATAGATCAGTGTGTTGTGGTCAACGCAGTCAAATGCTTTGAGAGATAGCAGAAAATGCCAATAGCATCCTGGGACTTCTCGCAGGATTACAAAATGTGGCTGATGAGTTTTAAACCCGCGTCCGTTGTTGACATACCCTTCGTGAAACCAAACTGCTGACTATGCAGTATCCTTTTAGAGTTGAAGTGAGTCAACATCTGGTCCAGCATGATTTTTGATCGATTTTACTCAATGCTGGAAGCACAGATTTGGGAATTAGTACTACTTTACTATGTTTCATCAAGTACGGAAACTTGCCGCTGTCCAAACATTGATTGAATATGCCTGTTAAGACAGGAGGAATTGAATTAATAATATCTCCAACAACCTTGAAGGATATCCCCCATAAGTCTTCATTATTTTTTAAATGACACCAACATTGTTCACTTAGTTCGCAATAAAAAAATTGACTTTGACTTCATACTGTGTTCTTTTGGTAGATATTGACCCAATCTCTCACCCCCAGCAGAATGTCGTGCTATTTACTGGACACCCTGTATAATTAATAAAATCGATGATTGAATGACAGGAACAAATGACATAACCAAATGACGAACTCTTGTATTCATACTATACCTTTTTATACAGATTCATCAAATCCATTTCCGACTCAATTTTGAACTTTGGCATCGTGAGTATAACGTCCGTTATCTTCATTTTTGCTAAAGCTCTGTTTAATAGATCTGGTGCTACTTTCAATTCTCTTATCAGATGCGGCAAACCAGTTTTACTGTACGGTAGGACTACTATCATAGCCGACTGTAAACCTTCGTAAGGTATTTCAATGATCTGGTGAAAAGAAATCATTCATCACATTCAATTTATTATTTCTTCTGCGTGTTTTTATATACATTTGTTTAGAAATGCTCTGTATGGTGTCGGACGTATAGAATAGCACCATCCTATAACTTTCCGTGGGTGTCGTAAGAGGCGACTAAGGGATTTGCCAGAGAATGGGCAGCAGTGTTCTCTGTGCTTTTGTAACAACCATACTGCGATCGCCAACCCACCTGCCAAGCGTGGCAAATATGGCAAAATCCCCCAAAATGTGGCGACACTTGGGGGAGGACTATGTTCAACAGTGGACGTCTTTAGGGCTGTAATGATGATGATGATGATGATTCGTTTAGGTATCGGCTAGTGTGAATGAAAACGGGATAAGCGTTATAAAATTATGACAATTGCAGAATGAAATCGGGCCATAGAACAACTGATTACTTACAAGCTAAAATTTTAATACTATTTTGCATGGGACGAGGAAGTTTGTTACAAACGTAGGTGTGTTTTAATTTGGAATATTCTCCGCAAGTAAGAATAAACGTTAAGAATATTAGGTACCTGAGCGTTCAAAGCGTCAGACTTCCAGTAATTGTACCTGCCACTTCGCGACATCATCGGTATTCTGCGTCTGCCAGCAGGCGAGAAAAAGTCGTCCGTGAAGTTTTTGTCAAACTTATACAACCATTTACCCTAGAAAATTTATACAACCAAAAAACATTTGCTTTTAATATAATGGTGAACATGGATACTTATAATCACTGTACATTGGACTGTGATAGCAAACATAAGAGACACTTGAAAGTATGACCCAGTTTTGGACTTTTTTAAACTCTTCAAACAAACTCCATGAAAATGCTTTATAGCAACATTGCCGTCTGTTGCCGTTATCATAGAGTTACATAGGAACCAGCTTTGCGAGCTTCGCGACTGTTGCGAGCATTATTAGATTGAATAAGCTCCTCCCTGTTAAACGTCTTTAATTTTAATTTCTCGTAGCAAAATTTCATGCCGATTCTTAAATTCGAATAAGACTAAGAGAAGACATTAATCGTCACCAACATCATTTATGACTTCAATATTGTTGTATGCCCATCCATTATTGGATATCAAAGCGCCTCCGTGCCTCCGATAGCACGTTACGGAATGGTTTGATGTGATGGGTCCTTCGGGGCCCGGTTGTCATTAGTAGATCTTTGTCAGTCGGGTACAATGAGCTCGAAAGGGTGAAAATTAGTCTTACCAACGGATCCTACATTAACCAGTTCCTACGTTGTGGCAGTCGCATAGGCTATCGCTCCATGTAAAGTACTAGTACCCATTTTCGTCTGGTTAGACTGGAAACTTACCATCACAGCTTTGGGAAAGGCGAGGCAATGTAATAATCTGTACTTACTGCAAAATATATAGCGTTGACAAGAATCATCGATGTGTCTTGGGTTATATCATGTGAACTAACCAACTGTGTGATTTTATTTTTCGTCTTTTCGGCCACCTGTGGTAAAGATATTAAGAGGTTACTTTATTTGACTACTATGGAAAGCCATTATGACTTCTCCTGGCGACTTTGAAATACCTGAAGGTTGGCCAGCCAATCAAAATAGAGTCATTTTTGCACTCCCAAATGTAACAATTCGGTATTGTAATGGAAAAATAAAACTGTTGGGAGGGGTTAGGCGGCAACTCGTCCCACTCGAAACTGGGACCTGGGACCAATTCTACCTTTTATTTTTTGATAGGGCTTGACTCGTCCCACTTCGACACTGCGATCAGGAACCAATTATTCGCCTAAAAAGCGTAGTCGACGTAGCTCGCTATCCCCTTCGAACCTAATCTGTCCGAGTCGGGGTGCCCAAGTCCAGAGCTCGCTTCGCTCGTTCTTGCATACAAATTCTCCTGGTAGCAAAAGTAACTTTGCCTATTGTACACTGATACAATCAGTGGGTTATTTAACGGGAAAAAAACGTGGCATTGAGTAACAGTGTTACTAATCGGTAATTTTCTTTCCCAATGGGTAACAGTGTAACACAAAAAGATGTAACTCAACGGGAACAAACTCCTGGTCGCAGTTTCAAAGTGGGACTGGTTAACCCCTATCAGAAAAGGAAAGGGTAGAATTGGTCCTTGGTCCCAGTGTCGAGTGTGAAGAGTTGCTCCCTAGCCCGTTGGGAGACCAGAAACTGAAAGCGATGTTAGAACACGACTGGGATCAAGTAAGCACACGGAACAGAAATGTAATCGTCGCAAAGCTTAATTGCCGCACGTGTGCTACGCCCCTAATTTGCACTTCCACTATTTTTCGATAATGCGGTGACTTAGGCATTGAAGTATTATGCCAGAGCCACGAAGCGTCATAAAAGCGAGGATGATGTTGGTGTGGTGGTTTATGTCTTTTTGTTAATAACATTTTGTAATAGTTAGATAAGGAAGGCCTGCTGATGCCTCGCAGGTCGAAAAATAAAAGGCCGAAAAATAAAAATATATTAATAAATGCATGACTTAGCAAGCACCATTGAAAACCACGTAATTATGCAATTATTGTAATTGCATAATTACCTATGTGATTAGTGAATTATTTTGAAGACAATTAACTTCAACTTATAGCATTGGTCCATACGATTTAAAATTCGTCTGCTTAACGACAGCTGTAAATAACGATGAATGTTGTTAAATTGGCAAAACAAAAGGCATTGCGATTGTTAGTGGGTAACGCAATTACCCCAAAAGGCAAGCAGGCAAAAGAAGAAAAATATTCCAAAAATAGACAAACTGTGAAAATCGCTTTATGGGGCATAATAATAAGTATCCATAACACTGATGAGCCTAAACAAATTATAAATAAAGTAAAAGTAAATTAACTCTTTCATGCTTACCCATCCGTTGATGGTATTTGCAGTTTTCTTTGGGTTCGTGGGTCTGAACCTCTGACAAGATGACTTGAATATGAGTTCTGCGTTATTCCCAAACGTGGCATTGATACTGTTTTCAGTAGAAACATATATCCGGTTGGCCATATCTAATGTTACTCCTGGTAGATACTCCAAACTGGTAATAAGTTGTGCGAATATGGGGTTTAACTGTGTAACAAATATTGAATGAAAGAAATAAAATGCATGTAGAGTATATGAATGTAATTTTCAAATCTAGCTGCTATTTTTCATAGAATTCACCAATCCTGTATCCATCAGCCGACCTGAGTAGATAACTATTTTATTTATTAATCTTTTCACAAAAATTAGTTACCTGTTCTCTTCTGGGAATAGCTAGGGCATTCAATAATTCTTTTTCTGTACTTGTCCCTGCTCCCAATACTAATTTGCCGAGAGGCATCAGCACAGACAACGGAGAGCAGATTATATTCCTTGCATGGTCCTGTAACGCTGCTTCCTACAAACGAAAATAAGGGATTGACTACGCTTACGTACCCGGTCGAAGGCGATTTAAGCCTTTTCCCCTTCGGTTTTACTGCATGAACATGGAGCTCTAACTAATTCTCTCAAGCCGATTCCGCGGCTTTAAGTGGGGCCAATCTCCAACTAAGTGTCGGCCGTCTGCTACGTTATAGGTAGGATGAATACGGAGAGGCTAACATCTAAAGGTTACACATGTTAGTGCGCGGTTCATTAGTTTGCAAGCAACACATCTGTGTATAGCGTGCCTGTAAACGATCTCGCTTCGATTCCTTTCCTTGGTCGCAGTAGACGAGCTCCTTTATTTTTAGTGTTCCGTACCCAAAGGGTCAAACGGGTCCCTATTATTGAGACTTCGCTGTCCGTCCGTCTGTCACCAGGTTATATCTCATGAACCGTGATAGTTAGCCAGTTGAAATTTCTACAGATTATGTATTACTGTTGCTGCTGCAACAACAAATACTAAAAATAGAATAAAATAAATATTTAAGGGGGGCTCCCATACAACGAAGTGATTTTTTTGCTCGTTTACATAAATAATGGTACGGAATCCTTCGTGCGCTAGTCCGACTCGCACTTGGCCGGTGTTTTTGTTAGCCTAGTGGCCACAAGCGCATTTTTTGTGTTGATTAGCTTTTCAGAAATGGGTGTATAGCTGATCTAAACAAAGTAATTACCAGTGCTAATTGTCTCCGTACACTTCCTTCCAGGTTCAAATATCCTCTGACGAGAGGCATTCGAACTGCGGAACTCTCATCGGAATAAAATGAGGATTTGTGTTTTCGTTTTTTTGCCGAAACCATAAAACCTAAATAAATAACTGCAAAAACATATATTTTCATCAATAGGAAACGCTCCAAAGTTTTATTTTTAGATCCGGTCCGGATCCGACCACTGACTGTTATATCATGAATTAGGTACATCATAATATAAAGTTTCGGTTTTCTGTGACGAAGGCAGTATAAGATACAAGGGTGGGTGGTATACACCAGTAACATTCCATTCTAGCTTCAAAGTGAGCATTGTCGGTCATCAGTCAGTTTGCCAAGCCAAGCATCACATTGCGTACTTTTACAATGGGTTGACGGACATTGCTATAAAGCAAGGCTGCTCAACTTATTTGAAGGTGAGCCAATATATTGATTTTGTGTGAAGTATAACTTCGATTTTAACATTAAACAAAACTACGTTAGTTCCTTATTGTTTACTAATGAAGATTTTTGACCCAACAATCTATTTATATTCGATAGCAAACTCATTTCTAGAAGTTGGTAGATGATCATCAAAGTTAAGCACACGCTTGCCAAAGTTCGCGGATGGGTGACAAACCATTATTTGCCGAGTTCCAACACACGGTTAAAAGCACGTAAAGCCGTTGATCCTGGCTGTCATTTGTAGACCTTTGACAGCCGTTACAAGTGTGGCAGTGGCCCGAAAGTCTGACAACCAGTCTTAGCATGGGATATCGTATTATCCAGTATTAACTAGGTTGTGGCGGTCAGATAGGCAGTTGCTCCATGTAAAATACTGATATTCAGCTGCATCCTGGAGGTTAGACTGGAAGCCGACTCCAACATAATTGTTATACAAATAATGATGAGGAGTAAACTCAAGTCTAAAATAATGTTTCGCAAAGATTGGTACGCATATTTGTTTTTCACAATGGTGAGGGTTGACCGATCATTTTAACAAATATGCTAAGCAATTTGATAACACATTGCAAGAAATACTCTTCTCTGTCTTGATGACTTCAATCTGTGGCTCAGACGAATACTCTCACTAAAAAAATGTTTGAGATTTCTGTTATAACTAGGTGGATATTGGCTGACTGGTTTTAAATCTTTTTTCAAAAGTCTAGCGTCAGCTGACCATGACTGTTGGTGGGCTTATACATATAAATGTTGGCCTGCGAGCTAGGGGTTGAGCAGCCTTGCTATAAAGGTATCTTTGAGCGTTGTATTCAGGGAGGTCAATATAAACGATCACCGCCATATCAATTGTAACATGCGCATGAAAATGTTGCGCTTGATGTCGATTTGGTACAAAACCGATTGCTACACCGATCATTAGTGCATCATTGAAAAGTAAAGTTCCAAATCAAATTCCAAATTGTTACATTATAAGTTAATGCTTCCAGATAGATTCAGATCAGATTCATCTATTTCAATTCATCCATGTATTGTAGGCCAGGCCTCCTCTCTGTGAGAGGGAGTGGGCTATAATCCACCACACGGGCCCAGTGCGGGTTGGTAGATGTCACATGTCTTCAAATTTTTCAGTTCTAGGACATGCCGGTTTCCTCACGATGTTTTCCTTCACCGAGAGCAGCGATGATGAAATAAATTACACAAAGTAATGCGCCTCTGCCTGGGTTCGAACCCACGGCTTACTACTAGTAAGTCAGGGCTGCCACCACTGGGCCACCGCTGCTCTCAATCAATCACATTGACCACGACTTTTGGCCTTGTCATATGAAAAAACCCCATAAGGGTTAAACTGACCAGACTAAACGTCATAAAACAAGTTACTTACCAATAAAAGTTAGTCTCATTTTATTAAACTAGCCGACTTATGAGACGCAAATCGACTACGCAAAAGAAAATTACAGGACTTCGACTAACTGATAAGATGTCAATCGTTTTTTCAATCAAGTGATTCGTTTCTAGTGATAGTGCGCAAAACGAAAACAATCACTCTTATCATTCGTGTTATTGTTTTACTGTAGGTACAAGATGTATCTAAGTTATGAGCAGAGGTCAGAATTAGATAGAGTTATTTATGTACTTGCATCGAAATGTTGATATTAATTTGGATCTTCCCTTGCGTGTGCGCATTGGAATTTTGGCAACTTCGGACATCCGATGTCGGATGGTTTAAATTGTGTAAAAGTAAATAACTTCTTTTTTTAATAAATCACGGGATTATTATGCTCTTTAAAATTCGGGAAAACTCGGGATTCGAGGCATATCCACTTTATTCTTTCGCTGTACGAAATCAGTGTAAGTATACAATTAACTCTACCTAATTCCGACCTCTGGTTATGAGTTAACTTAAGTTTTACTTAGCAAGATTTACGTACACAGTACACTGTAACAATACAAAGACTTTGTGAAACAATTTGACAATTTATTTTGCCGGAATCTTCAATGATGAATTATGATCGTTACATGATAATTCATCATGCATTAAAGATTCCGGCAAATAATTGTTCTTGATTTGCTTTGGTGAGGAAGAAAAAGGATGATTTGTAACAAATTGAATATTTTGTGTCGAAGGCAATGGAGCGAAACACGCGAATATAATTGCTGCAACTACTACATGAAAATAATAACTTGAAAACAACCTACGAAAAAGAGACATTCGATCGACGTTTGTTTCTATAATTTTGCCTTCTTAGGTACTTAAATAGTTTCCGTTGTGAAGATTGTTCTTAGGCAACAAAAAAAACAGTTAAAGCTTTGTCCCCACCTGTAACAATGTTTGTGAACAAAACTTTCAACTGTGGACGTAACTGACCTAACTTTAGACATAAAAAATTGGTAGGTACAGGAACGCCATCTTCATGTGACAAGGAAAATTCCTAATATTTTTTTCTGCTGGCAGTTAAACTTTGAAACATTAGTACTTAAACCATGTTTATTGGAATAAACATTTGTATTTGCTATTGTAGCCCGTAAAATAATCATTAATTGAAGATTCCTCTAAACAATTTGTCCCAAGTATGCTCTGATGTAAGTAATCATAAGAAGCATATCCCTGCAGTACAAAATCTAATGGAACGGTTTGTTTATAAACTTAAAAACCGATTTGAATGATAGATTACAAGCATCATCGCGTACCAAGCCATTGGGTTTTAAAACCGCTGGAACATCGACGGTGACAAGACCAGCGGTTGCCCAGTGGTGGCAGCCCCAAATTACGAGCAGTAAGGCGTGGGTTCGAACCCAGGCAGGCGCATTACTTTGTGTAATTTATTTCATCACCGCAGCTCTCAAAACAGTTAAGGAAGACATCGTGAGGAAACCGGCATAACCTAGAACTAAAATGTTGAAGACATAATGACATCTACCAACCCGCACTGGGCCGCGTGGTGGATTACAGCCCACTCCCTCTCATAGAGAGGAGGCCTGTGTCCCAGCAGTGGGAACACTATAGGCTGATTATGATGATGATGAATGTGATTAATTAAAGTCAAGTTTGCTGTCTATCTTCCTAATGACTAGTTGTCCCCATTTCTACAAGAAACCGTTACATTATATGTATGTATAGGTCTCGTCCCGCCTGTAGATATAAACAACATTGAAGAGTACATACTCGTAAATCCGGTTCAGGCTACAATACATGGATGAATTGAAATAGATGAATCCCACCAAAAACATTAAATGTAAAATGTTGCCAAGACGACCACATAAGGTTTGCTCTATGAAAAAGATATCAGATCTCATGAAGAGCCATGCTTCTGAGTCTACACGGCCTAACTCTACCGACCCTAACTTCACAAATTCTACATATCAGTAAAAATGTATGGCTTCGCCGTTTCGACACCGTCGTCGTGGAGGTGATGCGAATATTTAGTTTCTGAAGTAAGTAACGAAACAGCCAAGCCATACATTTTTACTGATATGTAGAATTTGTGATCTATATCGCCAGATCTGATCTGGGTCTATCTGGAAGCATTAACTTATAATGTAACAATTTGGAATTTGATTTCGAACTTACATTACAATGATGCACTAATGATCGCGATGCTATGCGACGGTGACAATAGCTCGAGGAGGATGTCGTGTATGTTCACGGAATTACATCTAGAAAGTTTTTGAAAAAGTTGAAGTCAAATTGCAAACGTTATAAACAATTAAAAAATAAACAAACAGAGGGTTTTGTTTGTTGCAAATATCTCAGAAACTATTACAGATATCGGAATTTGGAAAAAGGAACAGGAAATATTAAGTTTAAAGTCGCGAAACTCCACCAATATTTATAGTTTTAATTTGGAGGATATCATTAAGAACCGGTGAAGACGCTCTGACGTAAATATTTTTTTAACGATTAAATGTGAATATTAAGAAATAATAAAATGTTGGAACTTTTAGAGTACGTGAAAGAATAAAAGGATGTATTTTTCTCAAAATTTAGTTATTAAATATTATATTTTAGATTTTTAAATTAAAATTGAGTTAAATAATAAACTGCAACTTGTATTATTAAAAAACATATGAAAATAGCTGTTGCAATTGGTGAATAGGTGTAGTGGTGATTTACGGATTTCCTTCTTAGTTTGAGGTATGTTTTTTTTGCAAAAAAATATTGCTCAATACTAAATGTCATAATACTAAATTAAGAGGAGATTTGGGCCGAAAAGTGGTACATTCACATTATTTTGATTGTTTTAGTTTTTAAAATAACTTTTTTTTTAGTTTCTATGTTTTTATCATTGATTTATTATTTATATCCATCATTGAATTATTTTTTGACTTTCTTGCCAAATTGTTCTTGTTCTTTACTTCGTCTTTAAACCCAGCCCCATCTGTTCGAAGGTTCCTCCATCTTTGAGGGAGGATGAGGAACGGTTCTGTCTCACATAACTCTAACAGCTATGCTGTTGATGTTTTTGTACTGCAGGGACTGTTCAGGGCTATTTGTACTGATATTGTATGAAATACTATGTTGTAACTTAGGCTTGTTAGATAAAATATAAAAAAATACAATTAGTTTTTAGTCTTTAACTTCATTTATTGGTACTCCTTACATAAAATAACATCACGACTGTACTTTCGAAAGGGTAACACAGATTAGTCACTTCGATAGTTACTTAAGGATTTCCATAAAACACTCCCGTAAACAATGGCTCTCGATAAGCTCTGATGTAAAACAGAAACGGACGATTCACTTTCATTATGGCATACTTACTCGCAGACATAGGAACGATTGCTACTACTGAAAACACGAATACACAAGTTAATTATAAGTAAATTATAACAAGAACGCTGGCATATTTTCCAGTATAATATAATGATAATGTAACCGCAAAATATATGTATGTAGATCTTTATGATAGGTAGGTAGATAAAAAGGTAGGAAAAAAATAATAGAACCCAAAAATAAAAGATACAGAAAGACATTGACAACAACAACCTTATGAAAAAATAAAACATGACTCTCTTCATAAATTCTTCAAGACGAATACAGTGCTTTTCAATTTCAACAGCTGTTAATCACACTCGTCACATCGACACAAATTAGTAAGACAATTACTGATCATCAGTTTACATATTTCTTTAAAGTTCGTGTACAATCGCGCTCTCTCTCGCGGTATCACCAAGATACAGGGCTATGCCCAGTTTGGGACCCACGGTTAAGCCTTTCAGTATTCTGGTGTGTAAGCTAATAAATGAAAATGAAAATTAAACAGTGGTACAAGGCATTTTGTACCAGTCCTTTGGGTTAAATAATTGGCCGTTTTTTTTTAAATACTATACGGCCTTGCGTTTGGCCGCAACTCACCTGATGTGGAGCGATGATGCGGCCTACGGTAGATCCAGATTATTATGATCAGGAAACAGAGTAGCTGGCAGTGAAATCCACAGACTGGCGGTTCGCACAATAAATGAGCAAGCATAGCTCTGTGGTACTTGAACCGTATAACAGTGACGATTCGCCGTATCTCTGCTCATCCGATGGTAGAAACAATAAGAATGACGACACAAAGCCTAGACAACGAGCACAACCACCATCGTAACCACCTCGCAGCCTCAACCGTGAGCGCTGTGTCTCCAGTCGGGGCAGTTACGTCGAGCTCGAGCAACGAGTTTTTCTTCCCACTGCACGCAGTCGACTCCTCTACGCGCCTTCCTTGAGTCGTGTATGAGGCAATGTAGGACGGTCCTTCGATATCCAGGATGTCGACAGATCCATGGGAACGATGAGCCTGTATGGATTAAACGGGGAATATTTCAGGGCGACAGTCTGAGTCCTCTTTGGTTCTGTCTAGCCCTGAATCCTCTAAGCACATTGCTGGAGGATTCAGGTCTAGGCTACCGGTTGAGGAGAGGTGGTCAGGTCATATCTCACCTTCTATACATGGATGATCTGAAACTCTTTGCCCCCAGCAAATTGCAACTGATGGAGCTACTGAAAGTAACTGAAAATTTTAGTAGTGCCATCAGGATGGAATTTGGTATGGACAAATGTGCAGTCATGTGTGTAAAGCGAGGGGAGATTATGGAATCCGAGGGACTTCAGCTCTCTGATTCCATACACCTAAGATCCCTTTCCTCATCCGAAAACTTTATGTATTTGGGTATGTCGGAAGCGTTAGGTATTAACGTAGCTGACATGAAGCAATCGTTGAGGGAGCGCTTCTTTGGTCGCCTGAAAAAGGTACTAAATAGCCTTCTTTCAGGCGGGAACAAGGTGCGCGCCTTCAACGGTTGGGTCATGCCGGTTTTAATGTACTCTTTCGGCATACTCAAATGGACTCAGACCGAACTGGACGCCCTGGATAGGAGAGTTCGTACACTGCTGACCGCAAACCGGATGCATCACCCACGATCATCGGTGATGAGACTGTACATTCCGCGGAAGTGCGGGGGTCGAGGCTTTTTAAACGCGAAGACCCTCCACAACCGCGAGGTGTGCAGCTTCAGAGAATATTTTTTAAAAACAGAGGTGGGTATGCACCGAGATGTGATCGCAGTGGACAAGGTACTCACCCCGCTGTCCATGGCTAAAGAGAACTGGGAGAAATGGACGAAGTTATGCTGACGAACAACTACCGGAAACATATTATGAAGGACGGGACGGTGGACGTGTGTCGGCCATGCCACCGTCCGGGTGAGTCCATCAGACATATTATTTCTGGTTGTTCTCGTCTGGCTAATGGCGAGTACTTGCACAGGCACAACCAAGTAGCCAGGATTATTCACCAGCAACTTGCCTTGAAATATGAACTTGTGGAATCTGAGGTACCATACTACAAGTATGTGCCCGACCCAGTTCTCGAGAAAGACCATGTCACGTTGTACTGGGATCGGCCTATCATTACTGACAGGACTATTGTCGCCAATAAGCCTGACATAGTGGTGATAGACCGATCAGCGCGCTGCGTAATGATAGTCGATGTTACCATCCCGCATGACGAGAACTTCATGAAGGCTGAGAAAGAGAAACAAATAAAATATCTCGACTTAGCACACGAGGTTGTCAGCATGTGGAATGTTAACTCGGCTATCATTGTGCCGATTGTCGTTACGGCCACTGGCCTAATGGCTAAAAGCCTCGATGAACATCTATCGAAGCTCTCACTTGGCAGTTGGATCAAGAGCCAGATTCAGAAGGCAGTACTCCTCGATACGGCCCGCATTGTGAGGAGGTTCCTGTCTCTGCAGCCCTAACCACCGGTAGCTTGGACCCTGCTCCCGATACCCTCGGAAACCTGTTTTTTATATTTTTAAATGTTTTTTTTACCTTATTTGTTTTATAAGAAATATTTAAAAATATAGTAAATAAGATGTAAAATGAATAAAGGAGATAATAATAAAGAGGAATTAATAATTCATGTCAAAGTATACACAGTCATGTCAAAAGTAATTAATAAAATCATAATTGAATCTATAATATAATTTATAAAGTCTTTCAGAGTCAAATTATTCAAAAATTGTTATGATTATTTATATAATAAAATAATAGAAAATGTAAAATATTATTAAAATTTCTCATCTAAAAACTCATTCAAATTTTAATAAGCCTTATCGGCTAGAAAATGATTAACTCTCTTTTTAAACGCTACATCATTTAACTGCTTCCAGTCTTTTGGAAGTTTATAAATTTTCGGAGCCATGCAAAAGACACTTTTGCGCATAAGTGCCGTTCTATATTGTTGTAGGCAAATTTGGGGACTGTCAAGTCTATTACGAGTTAGTACACTAGTTAGTACTTAGTCCACTCATTATCAAGTAAATCGGTTTCATGGAGGGCAAATACTCGTAATTCTTACATCCATTTTGAGAGCTACAATCAACCAATATATTGAAAGTGATTTTATCATGTCTACCTCTCAGAATGGATGAAGTAACATGTCCCGTGGTACTAAGTAGCTACTTCTCATTGATACGGCAACTAGCCATCAAGTTTGCGCCTCTCGAAGGGATGTGTCGACATGTTGAAGGTCTAAGAAGGTCTATCATTCGGTGTCTCACTCATGGCTAATGAGAGTGCTGGATCTGTTTAAACTAGATAAGATATACAACTCCAGCTCACTCAGGGATTTTTTAGGGTTTTTTTATATTTTATTATTGGTGTGTGCTAGCTGACATGTGACATTAATTAGATTCTTTGTTAATATGAACTTGAACACTATTGTGTAGAATCTGGTTCTTGTAACCTAACAGACAGATGTGTTGCTGGGGAGTTTGTTCCGCCACTTCTTCTTGCCAGCTAAAACACTAGGAAGTGGCGAAGGGCGGGCGTTTTGGGGGACTGTCTCATGTAATTTTGACCAGCCTAATTAGAATAAATGACTTTTGATTTTGATTTTGATCTATCGATATCGGTATCCAGGATATCCGTTATATCCAGGGAAACAGCGAACGTGGCATATTCAGGGTGTTATTATGAGTCCCTTCTGGGTTTGTCTAGCCTTGAACCCTCTCAGCACACTGCTGAAGTGATCACATCTAGGCTATCGGTTGAGGAGAGGTTGTCAGGTCATATCTCACCTTCTTTACATAGGTGATCTGAAACAATTTGCAGCTGACGCAACTTCTGAAGTAACAGAAACTTTCTGTAGCGCCATCAAGAATAATCAATAAAGAATCAGGTGTGTACAAATTTGCAGTCACGCATGCGAGAGGAGATTGTGGAATCTGTGGAAACCCAGCTCTGGGATTCCGTAAGTTTTAGGTTCCTCTCAGCAACCGGGACCTATGAGTATTTGGTTATCACGAAAGCGCAAGGCATCGATGTTGCTAACAACAGTTGTTGAAGGAGCGTCTCTTTGGCCGCTTGAGAAAAGTATTTAACAGTCTTTTAACAGGTAGAAATACGCTTGGGTAAAGCCAATTTTATGTTCTCTTTCGGCATATTCAAATGGAAACTGAACTAGTCGCCCTGAATTGGTCATATCGAAAGCATCACCTGCGTTCTTCGGTTACGACACTGCATATCCTACGGTACCGTAGAGGCCAAGGTTTTTGAAATGCTAAGACTCTCCACAGTCGCGAGAAATGCATTTTTAGGAAATATTTCCTAGAAGCCGACGTGGGAATGCATCGAGATGTTGTCACGGTGGACAAAGGCCACACTCCGCTCTCCTTCGCTCAAGAGAACTGACGAAAACCTGTAGTGCTTGACATTAAGGACCGCAGGCAGGTATAGCAGAGTAAGAAACTTCACGGACTCTTCTTTCGAGCCTTGCATGGGCCCGATGTAGATCTATCAGCGTCCGTAACCTGGCTACGTGCCGGAGATTTCTTCGAAAAAACAAAAGCTTTCTTTTTTTTCTGTGCAAGCATGGATGAAGCTATGATCGCATGATTGACATATTATAATGGCAATATGGGATCAATCCATCAACACTTAAAGGACTATTAAGTGGATCGATTACAGCGCCGTGCAGTGATTGTTGTTATACATAATTGACGCACATGACGAGAACCACGTGGAAGCCAACAAAGATAAGCAAATCAAGTATCTTGATTTGGCTCGCGAGGTCAGACATAATATGGGTTGTGTTGTGACCTCAGCGATCATTGTGCCGATAGTGGATTCAGCCAATAGCGTATTACGAACATCAGTCGAGGATTTAACTTTTATCATTTCATTTAATTTGATTGGGATGTTGTGATTTGTGATAAATGATAATATAAGATCTCATTTTTTATTAGAATTGTTTTCAAAAATACACACAAGTTATTTGCACAATAATGTACAGTATCGGTATTTTATTATTAGTTAGGCATTGTTCACACTAAACGTACTGTTCACCACCGACTGTGAGTATGCTCATTGCTTACTTTATATAGGTATTAGCTGTCCCGCGTAACTTCGTCTGCGTCATATTTTTCCCGTTTTCGCAAAATTTTTCATTGCTGCTCCGCTCCTATTGGTCGTAGCGCGTATATATAGCCTATCTTACTTCTGATACCTCCAAGAATATGTGTACAAAGTTTCATGATGATCGGTTGAGTAGTTTTCGCGTGAAAGCGTGACAAACAAACTTACATTCACATTTATAACATTAGTAGGGATTAGAGGTATACGTATAGTCGGTTCGGTATGAACGAGAAGTTAGATATGTATGGAAAAGCGATAAACTGCGTAACGCGCTCACAGTCAGCGGCCGCCAATACGTTAAGAAAACCCATTGCCGTTGTACATAAGTTTTTACATTGCAATTTGTATGTATATATTTTTTTGAATGCAATAAAGAATAAGAATGCGTTTGGTCTGAACAATGCCTTAAGGTGGAAGTGACAGGGTAGACCGCGAAATTCAAAGGAAAATACCCAGACTTGGGGAATTGGCCAACAAAAATAAACTTATTATTTGAATAGAGCATAACATAATACACATTTTTTTTACTAAACCTATATCGTTAGTCAATACACCGAGAAGTTACTCAACAACAAAATATCTGAGATCATCCAAATCAGTCTAATATTTTTTTTTATACCCAGTGTCAGGAAATACTTCCTAGAGGCCGACGTGGGGATGCATCGAGATGTGGTCGCAAACAAGGGCATCACACTCTGAACTGGTGCAAACCTGTAGTGCTTGACACTATAGGTTTGCGCCTACCAGGGTCCAAGCTACCGGTGGTTAGGGCTCCAGAGAAAAGGAACTCCTAACAATACGAGCTGTGTCCAGGAGTACCGCTTCCTTTCTTTGTTTCCCTTGATCTAGCTGCCTAACGAGAACCACCTTTTTACGGATGGCCCGATTCGGTGCAGGAACCTCCCGAAACAACCTATCCAGTGAGGACCTACGGCAGGTGGAAGGTGAGGGCGCCGTGGCGCCTCTCTAGCCACTCCTCAAAGAGGGGACTTTTCGCCATAATTGTGGCGTGCCCTGCACGTGGTTGCAACAGTCGCTCTCTCTATGTCGGCATAAGATCGCGCCGGAGGTCAGTCCGCTGAGCGGCAAATTGAGTTTCCCCTCAGCGTAGTGCTTCCGCGCGCCATTCGTGCAGACGCGTGAGGACTATCGCCTCCAGATTCCGTGGCGGAAATTCGGCAAGGAGGCTCGCCGCCTTGCCGGAGATCGTGCGGTATCTCCGGACTAGCATTATGGCTACAACCTTTAACGAGAAACTCCTAAGATTGGTGGAGGTTCTTGGCAATCAAGCCGGCACAATAATTGTTGACATAACGGTCCCGCATGACGAAAACCTCTTGAAAGCCGAGAAAGATGAAGAAAAAACGAGTATCTTGACTTGGCTCGCGAGGTTGCTGACATCATGACATGTGTCGAGTCAATCCACACTCATGTGTCATCATCATGTGTCGAGGTTGTCGACAGGTGTGTGTGGATGTGGACTCAGTGATCATTGTGCCGATAGTCGTATCAGCCAATGGCTTGATTGCCAAGAGCCTCCGTAAATATGTTAAGAGGCTCTTGTGTCTCTTATTTATATGTATATAAAATTAAATTTTCGCGGGCCATCCTGGGGCTTTATTATTTCTGTCATTTTCATCTGTTATAATTACTGGATAATAAAATATTAATATGCGTACTATCCGGATCTTGCTGTATGGCTGCCAAACATGGACATTCACAAATAAAATAAAACAAAAAATCAAATGCAGTCAATCAGCAATGGAAAGGAGCATATTGAAAATTAGAAGAATACATAAAATTAAGAACGAAAACATTCGTCAAAAAACTAAGCTCACCGATGCTCTCAGGCACGCACTCCTACTTAAGTGGAGATGGGCAGGACATATCTCACGTTACCAAGACAGAAGATGGACCATTGAAGCCACACGATGGAAAGGACCAGTGGGGAAAAGGAATGTTGGTCGACAGTTAAGACGGTGGGCTGATGACATAACACACGTCGCAGGAAACGACTGGATAAAGTCAGGCAAGGACAGAGAGTCATGGAAAAGGATGGAGGAGGCCTTTACCCAAACAGGGGTTCAAATCTCATACAATACTAACATAACTTAACTAACTAATAATACTAACCTTCCTTAGATTTAAGAAAAACTTACTAACAATCTTTGTCATATATATAGTAAGTGAGATTTGGAATAAATGGCTTTATTATTATTATTATTATTACTATCCGGATACTAAAAATTAACGGATAATACAAGCCCTCATGGCTACCAATAATCGTTCTTTCAATCAAAATCACAGTGAACTTAACTTTCGTTTCAATAAGGTTCATCATCTGCCTAGCCTTTTCCCGAACTATCTTGGGGTCGGCTTCCAGTCTAACCGGATTCAGCTGAGTACCAGTATTTTACATGAAGCGATTGCTTATCTGACCTCTACAACCCAGTAACTGGAACTTTACTTTTTTTTCAATTAGGTTAATGTTGGGTTATTGGATTGTAACTGTCAGAGTTAAATAAAACCCTAATTTCTTCAAAGTTAGAGTGAACAGGCTTCTTCTGAGTAAGCTCGTTCTGTCGTCTTTGAGCTAGACTAGAGTCAAGAGCAAACCCATATCAAACAAAAAAAGGGTTTCTAATGATTGAATAACATTTCTGGCTGTGGCGGTAATGAAAAGATGTTTGAAAAATTTTGCTTACCAGTAGCTGCGGATGCTACTGTCCCTTCTTCAGTTACTTCAATAATCGCTTTGTGTATTGCTTTACTTACAAATACATGTTCATCGTCGATTATTCCATCCAAATCTGCGTATTGATAGTCAAATATAGTCGTCACCCCAATCTGGAATTTTAATATGTATTTTATAAGGTAGTTTTTTTATCATCATATTGATCGAATTTTCAACACATAAGAATTACATATCACGCTTTCTTTTTATCTATTTTTACAATTTTCTTGGCTCACTAAATTACAAATTGGAAAAACCCTATCCTTTTTTAATCAGGGGAATGACTGGCTTAATAAAGTAATTATAATATATACAGGGTTACTGTGACATTTGCCAAAGTTGTAGGTATTATATTGTATAGCGGGCTGGTTACCGCAACTCCACGTCTAAAGCGCGTATTTTGCGTACGAATTTATTACGTAAAGTTGTAGGTATTTTTGAACTTGTAATGATCGACTAAGGTTTGAACGGTAATAACAGACTACGATAATAGTTTAAATTTTAGTACAGTCGCGCCGTAAATCATTATTGTATTTCAATGATTTATATACAAACTAAAATCGAATTAACTCAAAAACTACTGAATTTCGGTAGAACATTTGTCTTAATTTGTTTCATTTTAACTCTACTATGACTTTCTGCGTGGTATCTTCTCGTCCAACTTACCGCAGTGTCTCAAGACGAAAGTTTATGACCAGTGTGTGTTGCCAGTGATTACATACGGGACCGAAACGTGGCCGCTCACAATGGGCCTCATCAGAAGGCTCAAAGTCACCCAGAGGGCAATGGAGAGAGCTATGCTCGGAGTTTCCTTGCGTGATCAAATCAGAAATGAGGACATCCGCAAGAGAACCAAGGTTACCGACGTAGCCCGAAGAATTGCCAGACTTAAGTGGCAGTGGGCAGGGCACATTGCTCGCAGAACAGATGGCCGATGGGGCCGAAAAAGGCCGAGATCACCCAGATTCCATTCATTTTTGAGCTAATTTGAAAAGTTCCGGCCAGCAAAAATAAACTTATTATTTGAATTTATTCAAATAATAAGTTTATTTTAGCATAACATAATAAACATTTTTTTATTATTACACTAGCCGTAAATTACAGAGCAAACCGGTTCTCCGAAAATTCCGAACAACATACGATAATCTCGAACTGTCGATAGAATCTTCATTAAATAAAGTATATCACGCACAGTGCTCTAAATTATTAGCAATAAAAATACCGCGAGACCCTTAGTAATAAAAAAAGATTATTTTTTCTTTACAAATACAAGTATTCTACTTAAAAAACATACACATTTTTATTTGCATGCTATTTCCTGAGTTTTTCAATTCATTAAGTTTAATGATTTCAAAAAATATTTCTCTTTTTGTCAGATTAGGCGAAACCCTCTAGATAATCGTCAGATTATGAGACAGCACGTCTAGGACATAAAGATGAACCATATATATCTTAATCTGACGCGCTTGAGTATTTCAAAATGGCGAATTTTTTTTGCACATTATAATAATGGCCGCGAGTTTGCGTCACATCTAAATCGTCAGATTATTGAATGAGAGCTTTTTTTGGTTCACTTAACACCCCCTTAGAAAATCTGACGCGCCCGATTAATTTTTTTTTTAATTTTCATTCCTTACGTACAATCACCCGCATCATGCAAACGATCAGATTAAAATACGTACATTATTAAAAATACGTAGGACATTGATGCTATCAATATCTGACTCGCTTGAGTATGTTCATGCAACAGATTTTTTTTACATATTTAAAAATCTATAGCTGCTTCCCCCACCGATGAAAAGGGATAATTATATAACATTTTTTTCTTCTTATCATCTAAGCTTTGCAACCCAATAGGTCTCTATGACACTCGAGTAAATCCCCATTTAGCATCATGGGCTCCCCTACTACAATCTTAACATAACCCACTAGATGGGCAAACTATTTTACCTCTTTATAATCTTAAACATAAGCGTATACAAATGGAACAAATGACAAATTAGAGGGCTTGCCTCCACTTTGCTCTTTTATTCACACCGTTACTACCAAATGTGCACCTACCTTTTTGTACAGATCGTTCAAATCTATTTTAGACTCAATTTTGAACTTTGGCATTGTGAGTTGAATGTCCGTTATCTTCATTTTTTTCAAAGCGCTGTTTAATAGATCTGGTTTTTTTTTCAATTCTCGCAGGACACTCCCCAAATCAGTGTTGCTGTACGGTAGGACTATTATCATTGCCGACTGCGATCCTTCGTAAGGTATTTCTATGATCTGGTAAAAAAAATCATTCATCACGTTCAATTCATGAATTGCTAAATTCCTCCTATTTACATATGCATAGTTGGTATTTCCCAAACGAAGCGGACAGTCAAATTTCTTAACTAGAATCAAGTATTGTATTACAAATCCGACGACCAATAAAACACAAAACAGAGGAAATCAACAAAATATACTGAATGTTAGTAAATTGTGGAAATCTTTCTCTTATAATCGGTTGCCTTTTACTTTTTGGGCACCGAATTTTACTTTATTTGTACCACATAATCCCACACAAATTCTGAAACTAACTAAACATATGATGAAGTCTGTTAAAAATTGTTAAAACACTCCTGGGTGAAGCCAATTTCATCTGGGATGAACTATTTTTTAAAATAACAATACATGTCTTTTTTTTTATTAAAAAGGCAACAATTACAGTTATAGATATAGTATTCCTAACTATCGCAAGTATGACGATCCAAATGAAAACCAAACGCGCTATGTATGACTACCCACTAAGACGTCATCAGCACTATTTGGTTAGTTTAAAAAAAACCTATTGTGCATCCTATACATATGGGAGGGAATAGGTACAAACTTAAAAATCACCGTAGAATGTAGATCGCATCATAAACAAGAGACTCAATAAATATCTTAAGGATAAAAACCTTTTATCTCCTAATCAATTTGGGTTCCGACGAAATAAGTCGACGAATGATGCCGTTCTAAACTTAAATTTTCAAAAGATTGATGCAAAAAATAAAGTATTGTAATTTTTTTAGATCTAAAAAAAGCTTCTAGGTGCGTGGGTACCGAACCCGGGCTGCCCGAGCGCCGTTGCGCGCTCTTCCATGACACAGCTCACAGACGCGGCCCACTTCGGGCATTACTTTGTACGGTCTTCACATGTTGTACTTGTTACTTTTGGTATTACACCAATTTTAATACAGACCACTTTTTTCATCATAAAGTCCCAACCGAGTCTATTCATTGGTACCTACTTCGAGCCGGATGTCGAAGTGCAAGCCGGATGATGAAGTTCAAGACGTCGTCCCTTCATATTCACGAGTACATCAAAGTGGCAAAATTCAATACAATTTAACAAAGCTCCGTATTGGATTGTAAACTTTCGGTGCCGAGTCGAGTAGACATTCGTTTAGGTATCAGCTAGTGTGAGTGAAAACTGGATAAGCATTATAAAATTATGGCAATTGCAGAATGAAATCGGGCCTCAGAACAACTGATTACTTGCCAGTTAAAATGATAATACAATTTTGCATGAGACGAGGAACTTTGCTACAAACGTAGGTGCGTTTTAATGTGGAATATTCTACGCAAGTAAGAATAAACCTAAAGAATATTACCTCAGCGTTCAAAGTGTCACACTTCCAGTAATTGTACCTGCCAGTTCGCGACATCATCGGCATTCTATATCTCCAAGAAGACGTGAAAAAGTCGTCCATGAAGGTTTTGTCAAATTTATTCAACCATTTACCCTGAAAGATTTTCTTTTAATATAATGGTGAACATGGATACTTAAAACCACTGTAGATTGGACTGTGATATCAAACACAAGACAGTGGAAAATATATACTCTTCAAACTCCATGAAAACGATTCTATAGCAACATTGCCGCCTGTTGCCGTTGTCATAGAGTTCCATAAGAACCAGCTTTGTCGCGTCGCGTCGTTTGCCAGCGTCTTTAGTTTGGATAAGCTCCTCCCTGCCTATCTTGGGTAGATATTCAAGAATTTCTCGTAGTCAAATTTAACGCCGAGTATTTAATTCGAGACAGACTCTAGGAGAAGGCGTCAATCATTGCCAACATCATTTATAACTACAAAAATGGTAAGTGTTGCTGTTGATTAGTGGCCATCCATTATTGTATATCGAGACCCTTCCGTGCCTCCGATTGACCGTTACGTAACTGTTCGATTGACCGTTACGTAACTGTTCGATTGACCGTTACGTAACTGTTCGATTGACCGTTACGTAACTGTTCGATGTGCCGAGTCCTTCGGGGCCCAGTTGCCATTCATAGATCGTTAACAGCCGTTAACAATGAGCTTGAAGGGGGTGAACATTACTCTTACCAACTGATCCTGTCCAATAATAGCGTTGTGACATTCGCATTGGCTGTCGCTCGATGAAAAGTACTGGTTTCCATCTGCGTCTGGTTAGACAGGAAACTTACTATAACATCGTTGGGAAAGGCGAGGCGATGTAATAATATGTACTTACTGAAAAATATATAGCGTTGACAAGAATCATCGATGTATCTTTGGTTATATGCCGTGAACTAACCAACTGTGTGATTTTATTTTTCGTCTTTTCGGCCACCTGTGTTGTAATGATGATGAAATGATGAGTACATATCTGAACGTCGAAAATTAAAATACCTGGGTAAAATGTGAATGTTCAAAACATCGAAATCTTCGACCGATAACGACCCTAACCCCGAAAGTTTATGTTGTCGAATGGTTAGATAACCTAGGTCCAATATATCTTAAATCAAATTATACAAAAGTGACATCGAAAGACGTAACTATCGAACCAAGTAGCTGAACATAGGGCACCTTTTTTTTAAACCCCGGAAGTAGGAGCCCCGCAGAGCGGAGCTCCGTCATCGAGGCTCATAATAATTAAATATTTTAGGTCTGCCTGGTCAAACCCCGATTTACAAAAGGTATATATATGGTGTACCTAGTAGGTAGGCAAAAGTGTATGCAACGATTGCCGGGTACAGCTAGTACTTTCATATGTTTTCAGTAAAAAGCTGGCATTTTCAAATTACAAACAGCCACTTCAATTTGCCTGACCCTCGGAGCGTCATACGAGGGTAATGAATGACTTTTTTTTTTTTATTGACCTTTTGTGATAGATCGATGAGAGCGGGTTACAGATGCCTCGCATAGTGAAAAATAAAAGTGAAAATACGACTTAAGGAAAATCACGTTGCAACCATTGTACTTGCATAATTTTACCTATAGTCCGGGGCTTTTAGATTTGAACCCTGCATTAAATATAAACAACGATTTTTTTCGTGAATTGTGTACTTGACCTTAGCTCTTCAAATAATAAAAAAAAAATTAAACATTTTCCGAGACCGGATCAAGCTGAAAAAGACGAAAACGCGTTTTTGTGAATAAAAACGTGGGAAAAAAAGTTAACAGGACAAATTTAGTTACTTTAGGTAAAGAATTGGTGACAGTAATATATTTTTTCAGAATTAAACATTTTCGTCCACGGGAATTACGGTAAATAAACATTTACGAAATTTTTGGATTGTACAGGCAAAAATATAAACAGCAGTTTTTTTACATAAAATAACTTAAACTAATATATTACACCGCCAATAAACAAAATTAAACAAATTGTACTACCGGAAGTTATTATTACCAGTTTTTTTACAATAGCGGTTGAGGCAAAAAGGTAACAAGGTTTAATTTAGTTTAACTTTCATCTTAAGGCTATTTCTAACCTATTTACACGAAAATTAAACACTTCAAAGCAAATCATGAAAAAAAAATCAATTCATGTTTACGTAAAATACGTCTGCAAGCTTTATTCTTGTATTTGGCGCAGCACTTTCATAGGAATTTGATCTTTCCGAAATAGAAATAAGGTGTACAATCGCGTAACTCAATAAAACACCGACTCTCAATCAATAACAGTCATTCGCACACAATGAACGCAGCGCTTATCTTGTTTACGCACACTAGCACACGCCGTACGCCGCACGCTGCTTAGCGCTGACACCGTGCATCGTAATTTAATTTTTATTTTGACAATATTAATTATCGCTCTAATATGTTTAATTTTGGGGGATTAAGGTTTGGATTTATATATTTCTCATTATTAAATGAATTTAAATTCTGTTACATTTTTGCCGTAAGTAGTATTTAAGATTTTTTGATATTCTGTGAAGTCCGGAGCAGAATTTGTTTAATTTTCATAATAATAGTTAGACATGGTGATATAAATCATTTTTGCATTATTTTTGTCCTGTTAATATTTTTGCCTTAAGTACGAAGTCAAATTATAAGATTTAAAAAAAAAATACGAATGTTCCGTGGACCAAATGGTTAAATTTTCTGACCTACTTGTAGTACTCAATCTGTTCTACAAATACTCCAAATAAACATACCTGTTTATATTTTTTTCCACCAAGTTAAATACATATTAGACGTTTTCTTCAAAAAAACATATACGCGGAGGTGAACTTTTCGCGGGATACAGCTTAATATACTCTCCTGTCCATACCCTACATATTCAAGTAACAAAATCGCTGTTTTTAATTAATGCAAAGTTAGCCTAATATTCGGCGTAAATTCCCCGGACTACTATGTGATTATTGTAGGATTAAGAAAGGATTTCGTAGCAAATTAACTTCAACTTATAACATGGGTCCATATGTTTGAAAAAATCGTCGGCTTAAAAACAGCTGAAAATAACGCATTGAATGTTGTTGAATTGGCAAAACAAAATGCATTACGATTGTTAGTGAGTTACGCAATTATCCTAAAGGGCAAGCAGGCAAAAGAAGAAAAAAATTCGAGCGTCTTTGTAATGCGGAAATGAGTGCTTTCATACCCCCTCTATGGTAGCGTTAAACGTTTAACGCAACTTTGTCGCAAGTCGCATTAGAAGTTTCACTTAAATATGGCAAAAAAATATAGAAACCGGTACAATGGTTTTTATGGGGCATAAAGTTATAAATAACATACACACATACACTCATGCCTTTTCCCCATGGGGGTAGGTATGCAGATACTACAGAAAGCCACCAGCTACGATACCCACATACTCCTTTTGTGTCCTCGTCAACGTTTATTTATCTGGTTATACAAGCACGCCGGTTTTGACTATTGAACACCTGTTCTTTCTGGAGAACCTCACCAATAAAGTCAGAGTATGTCCTTCTAGGGGCTCCTACGGCGTTGCTACTTACATCTGCCTTGTAAATACATTTTCTTAGTCGCCTTTCACACATCCCCTCCACATAACCTAACCATCTAAGTATACTCTTTTCATTTTTGTCACTACATCTTCTTTTAATGCGTATAACCTCATTCCTAACTTTAACATTCAGAGTTATACCACACATGCTTCGCAAGGAAAGCATTTCCACAGCATTAATTCTACTTTTATGCCTCGTTTGCCACACCCAACTTTCATTTCCATACATAGGATCCAGCAAACCATTGTGAACAGCCCAACGAACCTTTTTTGACATCGTCACTTCGACTGGGTATGGACTTTATTTCCAGTATTTGCTCTCCTTTCCGCATCTGCGTCAATGGTTCTGACTCAGACTGCCCAAATGTACTAACTCATTCACTTGATCCACACTTTAATTATTTATTTTCACATCACACACCGATACATCCTCTTCTCTTTGAACACCATAACCTTCGTCTTGTTCACATTTACATTTATTCCTTTTCTCCTAAATGCTTCATTCATTACAGTTACCATATCTTGCAGCTCTTCCACTGACGATGCAACTAAAGAATAGCGTATAGAAGGCACTTTGTCAGGCAACTCATTCATTTATTTATTTATGTACACACAAAATACTTAACAGGACAATATATTAAGGTACAAGATTCAAAGGTACTGCTTATTTCAAAAGAAATTTCTACCAGCAGACCTGCGAATGGAAAGTTGGATCACAAATGTAGACACAGTGTGTAGAAAAGAAAAATAAATTATTGCTTAAAACAAACATTAAAGCTACTTATAATAAACATACATACAAATAAATACACATATAAAAGTAAATATATACCTATAATATATTATATCAGAATATTACAGTATAGTGGAAAGGTAATGTTCTTTGACTTGCTTTTTGAAGAGAAATAAAGTTTTAGATTCTCAAATGTTAGGCGGAAGTGAGTTTTCGTACTGCGTGAACAGAAAAGGAGTAGGAATAGAATTCAGTTTTATGAGATGGGAAATTGAGATGATGCCTAAGGTGGGATCTACACAGCGCATCAGGAGGACGGGTAAAAGAAAAACGGTCGCGTAGGTAGCTGGGATTTGCAGGATTATAAAGGATGTTGTATAGGATACATAATATCCGAGTGTTCCTGCGAAGACGGATAGGCAGCCACTTGAGATCCTTGCGTAAGTGATAAATATGGTCATATTTCCTAAGAGCAAACACAAAACGAATACAAAGATTTTGCAAGCTACCGAGGAGCTGTTAATTAAGCTTGAGGCTTAATTAACAGCTCCTCGGTGGCATCCAAATAGCAGGCATCACCGTAATCAATGATTGGCAGAATCAGAGTTTGAGCCAAGTAAATTTTGGTTTTAAACGGCAGGAAGCTCTGTAAAGATTTAAGTGAGTGGAAGGAAAAGTGCACCTTACGACTAACCTCATTCATTTGAGCTTGCCAAGAAAGATTGCTGTCAATTAATACACCAAGGTCCTTAGCTGTTTCAGCATAGGCAAGGCCAAACTAGAGTTAGTGGAGTCAAAGATGACATGTCAAGTGCAGTGCGATAGTACCTGCTTCCTATTATCATGGCCTGTGACTTAGCAGCGTTAATCTGTAAGCCATACGACTTCTCCCATTGATCGATGCTATCCAGGTCATGATTCATGGCATTGATTGCTGACTCAGCATCAATTTATTCATCCTCAATCTACACTTGCTTTACTTCAATTTTTTCAATCAACTAACCATGTATAAGTTGAACAGCTAGGGAGACGCCACACAGCCCTGTCTATCACCTCTTGAGATGCAAAAGCAGTCAGTGTATCATTATAAAAAAGAATAAGTAAAATAATAACGATTTTATCCTTACCCATTGGTTGATGTAATATGCAGTTTTCTTTGGATTCGTTGGTCTGAACGTCTGACAAGACGACTTGAATATGAGTTTTGTGTTATGCGCGAACTTGGGATTGATACTGTTTTCAGTAGAAACATATATCCGGTTGGCCATATCTAAAGTTACTCCAGGTAGATACTCCAAACTGGTAATAAGTTGTGCGAATGTGGGGTTTAACTGTGTAACAAAAGTTGAATGAAAGAAATAAAATGCTTGTAGCGTACATGAATGTAATTTTCAAATCTTCTTCTAAGCGTGTCGATGGCAATCTAAATAGTGTCGGCCCAGAACTGAGCCACTAGTTTGGCGCCGTCAGTAGCGTCCATAAGTTCCTGTAATGAGCAAACAGCAGGACATGCAGGACACTATATTAAGTGCCGCATCGTTTGTTTCAAATCTAGCTGCTATTTTTCATGTAATTCACCAATCCTGTATCCAGCAGCCTACCCGAGAAGATACCTATTTTATTTATGAATCTTTTCGCAAAAATCAGTTACCTGTTCTCTTCTGGAAATAGCTAGGGCACTAAATAATTCTTTTTCTGTCCTTTTCCCTGCTCCCATTGCCAATTTACCGAGAGGCATCAATACAGATAACGGAGAGCAGATCATATCCCTGCCATCGTCCGCCAACGCTGCTTGCTACAAAAAAAAAATAAGGGATTGACTACGATTACGGACCCAAATCGACTTTAGTCAATCACTTATAGTTCAATACGATGTTGTCCAAACGAAATGATTAACACCCTTTTCGCTTTAACTGCATGATCATGAACCTCCTACTAACCTGTTCGAACCGATTCCGCGGACTGAGAAACGTTAATCTCCAACTTAGTATCGGCCATCTGCTACGTTGTAGGTAGTATGCACACAAAGACGTAAGAGGTTACGCATGTTAGTCGGGGTTTAGACATTTGTTTGCTAGCAACACATCCGTGTAAAGCGCGGCTGTTGACGATCTCGCCGATCTCGCTTCGATTCGTTTCCTTGGCCGCAGGTTTGACGAGCTCCTTTATTTTTTGTTAGGCCACAAGCGCATTTTTGTGTTGATTAGCCTTTCAGAAGCCGGGTTTATATCTGATCGAAACAAAGTAATTACCAGTGCGAATTCTCTCCGAACACTTCCTTCAAGGTTTAAATGGCCGCTGTCGTGCGTGCGAGGCATTTCATCTGTGATACTCTCATCAGAATAGTCGTAAGATGAGAATTTGGGTTTTCGTTTTTGTGCCGAAACCATAAAACCTAAATAAATAACTGCAAAAACATATATTATCATCAATTTCATATTTTTGTTTGTTTAGCATTTTAAGTGAATATAATTCTAGTACATAAGCTTCTTTATTATATTACATATCGACGCTTGAAAGGCAATATTTAACAAGCGACATGTCGGCAACTTTACAGTAGAGCACTTTAAAGTTTTTATTTTCGGAAAAAGAAATCGTGAAAAATCTCCTATTTGTCATAACTACTTAATTCCAACGAGTTTCAAATGCAGTTTTAAGGCTTAATAAACTGGCATTTAAAGTTTATATTTTTTCTGAATGTTTTATGAAATAGTGTCGGTTAGTAATAATTTCATCAAAATCACAAACAGATAAAAGTTACTTACCGAAATCTAAATTTTATTATAAAACAAGTAAAATTAACTAAACCCTATTTTTTTATTATTGTGTTTGAAGAAAAATGACGCAGCTAAGAGTGGGGCATGTTTGACATATAGGTAAAATGATCTAAACAGAAAACCAAAACACTTTTCTGCCAGCCAATTTTAAACATAGTACAAATTAAATAAGATTAGAGTAGGATTTTTTTGAACAAGTAACTTTGCATTTAGGTTTTAATACACAAAATCAAAAACTTTCAGACAAAGGTTTTCGTCATCATCATGACCCTTGATCTTTGTGCAGTACTATGGGCGAGTATGGGCCTCCATCTGATAAGGGACGAATTAGAGCATAATCCAACACGCTGTTCTAGTGCGAGTTGGTGGAGCTTTTAGGCCAGTGATTGACCTTTTGTATAACTTTATAGAGACCTGCTCTATACGAATATTGCAGTAAAATCTCTCGTAACGTGGATAGCTGATCTTATAATGAATGTGGGCTGTCGTTGGATAGTTAAGATAGCTTAAATCAATTATTTGTAAAGGTAAACTAAAATAAACAAGATTTTAATTTTATAAGGTATTTATTAGTAATTTCAAAATCTGTCATTTAGTGGGCCAGTCATCTCTTTGTTATTTTCAGCTGTAACAGTCTCAGAAGTACTTTTGAAAGGAATTGACGCAAAATGTGCACTAAATAAGTTGCTAAGAACTACAATCTTTATAATGAAAACACTTACGGAGTAGGTACTTACATACATAATCTCGAGCTACGCGACGTTCTTTGTGCGGTGCGCGCGAGCACGTGGGTTGCCTATGCGACAGTTCAGTGAAAACGAATCGATATTTTTTTACCAACCGCCATTCAAATTCTGTTTTACAACGCGCTTATGCGACAAAACAAAATAGGTGCAATGGGGATAAGCTCATTTTGATACAAATTTCATATCTGAAATAATTATCTAAGTAACAAAAACAGTAAAAAAACGGCAGGTAAAATATTACTAAACGACAAAATATATCAACTTTAGGCAGGAACAATACCACTTTATTAAGTTTTAAAGTACATTACATTTAGGAAGAAAATACTAAGTTAAAATGAGTACATAATTAAGGTGTGTTAAAAAGTCCAAAATGAACAAAAAAATAAAATAATAATCAGGTTAAGCAATGTTCAAACCCTAGATACCGTAAGGAAGAAAATACTTTTTGTTTAATTCGAGCCAAGGCAAAAATTACTAAGAGTAAAAAGTTAAAATCTAATACCTACAAGTGAAAGTTATTCATAAGTCGGTAAAATTTTAGTCGCTTAGTCGCCGAAAACGGTGAAAATGTGTAACTTTTTAAATTACCAAGCGACAACAAAAGTCTTCTTAGCGCTACGAGAGTAAAATCAATCGACGCAGAATTTTTTGCTGATTTCAATGATGTATATAACTCAATATCGCCCAAAATGTCGCTTGGTCATTTTTGTCTTTCAAGCGTCGATAATGTACATTATGTAAATTGTGTCAATTTTTTCGACATGTTTTTTTCAATTTTATTGAGAGTCGAATCTAATAACTCTTAATTTTGTGTAAGTGAGTCTAAATGTTTGTAAACGCACCCACGATACAGGAGAAATTCCTAAAGTGGGGAAATGATTAAAAAAAAAAATTGAATTCTTCAATTTGTATTGTGTTTTAATTGAATGATTTTAGTTTTTTTGTTGTTTACTTCAAGATTGTGATCCTGAAGCCAACTTCTTATTAGGTTAAAAGATTCAATAATTTAGGAGTATAATTATAATCTAGGTTATTAGTAGGGCTTTTAAAGAGTACGGAGATGTCATCGGCGAATAACACACATAGATAGTCACATATTTTTGGCAGGTCATTAATGAGATCAGGAAAAAAGTGTACATTCCTACCTTGTGGAATAGACCAGTTTGTGGTTAGAATGTTCGAGCGCACGTTTTGTAACACACACCTGTCGTCATCTAGGTGTTCTATCTGTACACACTGTTTCATATCAGCAAAATACGATTTTAACCAGTCAAGTGCATCTCCCCTGATACCAACTCCATTAAATTTCGTCAAAAGGTCGTGCGTGATACTATAGAACAGGAGATTTATTGCATAATTTTTGCCTTTGATATAAGTTTTTTTGTGTGTAATTTACACTGCTAGTGTTGTCGATCGGTTTGTCCGGAATCCAAATTGGTTATTTGTCGAGAATGAGTCGTATTTTTCAGTAACTAAGTTTTTCAATTTTTTTGAGAATGTTGGTAGAAGTGCTATTGGTCTGTATTGGCTAGAGTCATCGGAATTACCACCTTTTTTTGGTCTAAGTTAGGTTAGCCGAGTTTGTTTGGAAGGTTCTGGATAATGCCAAATATATCTTTTTCTGCCACAGTCTAGACAATCTAGGATCATGGAATTAATGGGGGGCGTAATTACTGCATGGTTTTTGGGTGCTTGCGGTCTGTTGTTTTGCATAATGGGGAGCCTACGGAAGCAAAGTATTGGTTGAAGCTGCAAAAGTGTAGGCACAGTTAGTTATGTTATTATTTATGTTTATTTTCAGGTTTTCACTGTGAATATTGTTTGTTACATAAATAATCATAATCATAGTTTAATATCAAATACTAAAATAAGAATAATATTTAAAATATTATGTCATACAATACAAGTCAAAGCCCGTTACTCGAATCATGCTTTGCACGTAGGGGTGTTGTTTTTCGGTTATCCAAGTTTCTGTTAGGCATACAGACTCGGTATTGTTGTTTTTGGAGTAGGTTTTCTAGAAAATGGGTCTTATTTTTTTTGGTTTTACATTTTGAAGTATGCCTTTAGTTTCGAAAATAATGTTTTACTGTGTTGTGAGTAGAGTTTTTCCTGAAGGAGTTATTGTTTATTTGTTCTGTGGCGACCTACAAAAAGCAACTTAGATCAAAAAGTACTACAGCGCCATCTATGAGTATACAGAAGAACTGATGTGGTCTGAATCGCGCAAGCAGAGTTTACATAAACTTAAGAGTATATGCAGAAACCCGACAACAACTGTCGGGCAGTATTGCCCACCCGACATAACACCTGTCTGGTCGGAGGATCCTCCCTTTTCTAAGGAGTGTCGAGTAACTTTACACCCTGTTCCTCATACCTACCCCCAGTGTCATATTTTCTTTGTTGGTAACCGCACTGTTTTCGGGAAGGACCGTGATTTGTGGAGGTATTAGATAATGCGTTTGCAGTTTTCATCACATTTTGTACTTGGCCGTTACTTATGAGTTAATTATCGCATGGTGACCCTCTCTTCTTGCTTCGTATAACATTTTCCTTAGTTGGTTTCGTTTTTGGAGTGCCTGATTTTCCAAAAATTTGCCAATCATAACTCCGGATCCTTTTAGAAATTGTCTGTTTTGGAGGATGTACCTGCCCCCGTATTCACAAACCCGTTCGATTCGATGTCGATCGACAAGTCGTATGTCTATCTTGTTTTGGTATTATGAAAGCGCGGGATAGACATACGACTTTCCGAATCGAAATCGAAACCGAGCGTTTGTGAATACGGGGGCTGGTCATTTGTTTGCTTATTAACTCTATCACGATTATTCTGCGATATCTTTGTTTTCTTAGTCGTGTTATAAATTATATTTGTAGGATGCGGTCATAGACTTCGTCTTTTGTCTTCCAGTTGGATTCTTCGAGTCCGTATAAAACTATATCTTAGTGTTGTTTGATTTATGCATTACCAAAACACTTTTTCACTTTCTATTGCTAGTTCGATCTCCATACTCTCCGATTCGGAGGCGATTTTCTGCGCTGATATTGGGTGTTTTGCGGATGACATTATGGTATTCTTTAATTAGGTACTTCATAATAGAAGTTTCGGGAGCAGTATTATAGACAAGGGTGGGTGCAGGTATACCTACACCAGTAACATTCACGTGTAATGTAAAACAGTATGTAAGTGAACATTATGAAACGTCATAAAACAAATAGGTATTACTCACCAATAAATGTTAGTCTCATTTTACTAAATTAACTAGCCGATCCATGAGACGCAAATCGACTACACAAAAGATAATTACACGACTAACTGGTAGGATGTCAATCGTTTTTTCAATCAACCGATTCGTTTCTAGTCATAGTGCGCGAAACGAAATCAATCGCGCTTATCATTTTTGTTATTGTTTTACTGTATGTACAAGATTTATGTTGGTTAGTACTTAGAGCAGAGATCTGATATTGAGATACATATTTACTAAAGTACGTTTTTTCCTGGCATAAGGTACAAAAGACACCAAACAGAACATATATTTTAATAAAAAGCAATTATTAAAATCGGTAGGTACTTAGGTTAAACAGCGTGTAAGAATTTCATTTATTTTGAAATCCAAATTATTTTCGAAGACTTATTAATTTTCAATTTTTTAAGATTTTGTTTTAGTCGTTCTTCTGTAGTACCTTACTAATAAGAGCTTTTTATAAGCACTGTGTAACTAAAATACTCGCGCATCGCTAATTTAATGCTTGCGCAGGCTCTCGTAGCGCTCTTGATTCAGAAAGTAGTTCTCTTAGACACCGCTCTAATGTTAGGAGGTTCCTTTTTCTGGAGCCCTGGCGGCGCCGGTAGCTTGGACCCTGGTCCCGTTACCGGTGGGCAACAATTTTTTACATAATTATGTTAGTAAAAATATTATAAATTAGCTGTCCGGCGCAACTTCGTTTGCGTCACATTTTCCCCGTTTTCGCAACATTTTTCATTGCTGCTCCACTCCTATTGGTCGTAGCATGGTGATATATAGCCTATAGCCTTCCTCGATAAATGGGCTATCTAACACTGTAAGATTTTTTCAAATCGGACCAGTAGCTTCGGAGCCTATTCAGTGCAAACAAACAAACATACAAACAATCAAATCTTTCCTCTTTATAATATTTGTTTAGATAATACGTAAGAAAATGAAAGGAAATTACCTATGTAATTACAACGGCATAGAAAATATTCTATGGTTGTAATGAAACGCTATCTTTAATCTAACGTTAATCAACAATATTATTTTCTCGTTCGTTACAATTTGCGTCCTCGTTCCCATGGGAATTCTGATAATTATCAGACGTGTAAAAAATAGAAACAACTATATTTTTCAAGATTTTTATTTAATTTATTTGTTATTTATCTACGTTAATTCTTCCACAGTTCCTCTAAAGACTCCTGAAAACAACTGCTCTTGATGAGCTATCACATAAAACACAAACGGACGATTCGCATTAAATTCCATTGGAATTACGAGAGACAGTTGATTCATTACCACATCTGAAACCATGAATACACAGGTGTAATAAAATCCTCTTTTTCACCGACTTCAAGAAAGGAGGAAAAGATTACTTTCGGAAGTCGATGGCAAAAAAGGTCAATGAAACAAACAAAAGTTACCGACTTCCGAAAGTAAAGTTATTTTCCACTTCCTTTTTTTGGCAGTCGATTATTTAAAAATTAAAAAAATAAGTAAACAAACACTTAAAAATAAATAAGAAGTATGTATTTTGCCTGTATCAGGGATAATATAACCTGTATATCCCCAAGATATTTCGAATACATATAGATATTTAGGTTCGAGGCTGACGAGAAAAAGAACAATAAAACCCAAACTTATCGTTCGGTTACTTTTAGAAAGAAAGATACAACAACCATCTGTTAACAATAACCTTAAGAAAAATGGAAAGTTGCCTCCTCTCATTTTCACTCCGAATTCCTTTTAGTTCTGTCATTGTCCCTTAGTAAGACAGTTACTGATCAACAATTATTAAATTCTTCTTAACTCGTTTCTTATATTAAAGTTTAACAAGGATCTTCTAGCACGTAGCTGAAATTGGAGCTAATGCCAAGCGAAACAGTTGAAGTATATTTACTTATAACGCCCTACTATATTCCTAATTGAAGCACCAAAGTATCCTCTTATAGTGGAGTCACGATAGCTTAAAACCTCGGTCGACATCTCCAGTGATGGAATTATTATTTCATTTTCAGGAATCTTTTTTTGACAGTTTATTATAAGATGTTTACCAGTAGTTTTTTTACCCGAAAGGAGGAAGATGTGTTTATCCGCTTCAAATATGTGGGGTTTGTTCCTTCGTGGCGACCAAACCGATTCTTACGATTCGAGTGTCACTAAAGACATGACAGTAATCAAAACTTAATATGGCGGCAACTTGACGCTATATACCATACCACGTATTTATTATTATTTTGCAATATATTTTGTGTTCTCGGCTAGTCGGCTAGCTGATAATACGGGCCTAAGCCAAGTGATTATCAGTTGGAATAGATGAAGTGCGGTCAAGCGCACAAGATTTTTAGGATGGTAGCGTATTTGAGTTTTGATGAAGGTTTTCTGATTCGCATTCCAGAAACTTTCTCACAAGTCTGCATGTGTTTAATATCACTGTCTTTTGTAGCAGATGACAGGTATTTGGAGGTAAGGTAAGAGAGAGAACAAACAGACAGACAAAAAAATCTTTTTGCTTTAGTACCGCACATAGGTACCACATAATTATGTATATCAGTAAAAAGCTGACTTTTATTTATTTGCATGGATTAATATTGCTGAATGTGCTATATTGAATAAATGGTAAGGACCACTAGGGTAATCCCGAAAGTGGTAACACGAGGTATTAACGGACCCATCACGAAGCCATCAGCTGTAGCATTCTGTGCATCAAACTAAGTAACTCTACGCAAAAATTATTGCTAGGAAACAACTTTTGGGGTGAAAAATCATGTTCTACGGTAAAACTGCACTTACGGTGCTGATGGATGCATTGAACAGTATACGGATCATGGAGCTATTTCAAGTAAACAGTATTTGAAAATAAAATTTGTGAAAAAGTTGGAAGTTTGACCTTCAATATCTCCTGAATTAGAAGGTTCCCAGGTACGGTCCACAACAAAAAATATATCTCAATTACGGGTAGAACTAGTGCCTTTCGGCTTCGTTCAGGTTCTATTTACACCCTTTATTCCGAAAGTAAAAAAACTACCAATAAATGAGGATGCGAAATTTTCTTAATGGCAGTTAGGAATTACCCCAGTGCACCTTTCATATCTCACAGACACATGAAGTTCTATGGAATAGGTACCAATTATTCAATATAGCACATTCAGCAATGTACCACATAAAATCCTAACATTACAACACATCCAAATGCGAATATACTCGTGTACATACACGCCCTTACGCACACTGACATACCCTCAGTCTCATATACCTACACACCGCCACATCAGGCACAGATACAGGATTTTATTAAGGGGGGGAGGGGGGGCAACTTTTATGTAATTTCACTTATCTTTCAGAAAATAAACCGCACGACGTTACAATACTTCGTTGTCGCGCAATTTAAGAAGTTTGGTTATACATAATTATATTGAACATACCTCGTATATTGAGAACACAAATAGTTTCTAGAAGATCACATGAATTTGAAGTGGTTAACTCAAACAGTGCAGAAGATATATTATTTAGAAGATACGTTTGTCACGGATTCCTAAGATTTAACATTAATATTTCAAATTTTTTATTTTATTTTCTTATCAAAACAATCCAAGCATCCTAGCGTCGGGGGACCGCTAAGAAGACCGCTTACAGTACAGACAAAGCCGACCCCCGACGCTACGACACTTGGATTAATTTATTTTTAACTTTTTAGAGGTTTTTTGTGTTGGGGGTTTTTGAATTATTTTTTTTTTCATACTCTTTAAACTTATATAATTTTTTCTTAGCCTTGAATGTCCCACTCCTGGGCATAGGCTTCCCCCCATTCCTTCCAATTTTCTCGGTATTTTGCCTCTTCTCGCTAATTAACGAAAACAACAAAAGTTATAAATTCAGAAAAAAAAAACGAGAATTTAGGGGGGAGGGGTGTGGCAGACCCCCCCTCAGCAATGCCGTGGTGGTGTGGTGACAAGTGACAAGATTTCAAATTTCAAATCGATTAGACCTGCGGAAGTTGTTAATATCTCTTCAACAACTAGAAAAGAGGTGATGATTTTCAAACAGCTGAACAGATTTTCTTGAAACATGGCTAAGAACACTCTCGATAAAAATACCTTTCAAACGAAACTAATTTTATCAAAATCGGTTCATCCATTTAGGAGCTGCGATGCCACAGACAGACACACAGATACACAAATACACAGATACACACGTCAAACTTATAACACCCCTCTTTTTTGGTCGGGGGTTAAAAACTGAACTTAAGTTCTTTCAGTTAATTTTATCTCTAACTTAGCATCACTGTGATCGCATCTGCACATTGCTATTGCTATCGCTTTGCATTACTATCATTTCTACAATGTTGCTGTTGGGTGCTATTGTCAGAAGTTAAATTATACTCTTTTGAAATGACTGTTCTCGTATTGAATTCCATTTCTGCGTGTGACATTGGTATTGATAATTTTAGCTTACCTCCAGGAGAAGCGTCATTGCCTTTCTCATTTACTTCAATAACTGCTTTGTGTATTGCTTTAGTTACAGATACATTTTCATTATTGATTATTCCGTTCAAATTCGAGAGCGTTCTGTTAAATATAGAGCATACATGAACCTGCAATTTGAATACTTTACTTGGTAAATTTATCATCAAGTTTTTATTTCTAGCGTTTAATACTCGATTATTTTCCCCTATTACATGGGATTTAAAACATAACTAGCAATGTTACAACTTACAGACAGAATTTAAGATTTATTATAATTATATTTATTTTATTTAGATGGGTTCTAAATTAAATAAATATCACTTACGGGATATCTCCATGATTATTTATTGTTTTGAGTTCCCGATATTTCGACGCTGTTGCAAGCGCCATGATCGCGTGATGACTGGAGAATTCGGGTGGATATAAAATAATTTGGCGCGTCGCCATAGCCATCTTTTATTTGTTATCAGGGTGCACCACTTTCGCATTTATAATAGTAGCAAGACTTATAGTTAATAAACTTATTATGAAGATTTTTATACCTTTCTAAATAATGATTTCAGATCAAATTCAGACTCTATGTAAAACTTTGGCATCGTGACAAGTACGTCCTCGTATTTCATTTGTGACAAAGCATCGTTTAATAGTTCCGGTGCTATTTTCAAAGTTTTCAAGACATCTTCAAAACCATTGGTCTGGTCGGGTAGGACCAAAATCATTGACGAGTCCTTACCTGCGTAAGGTAATTCTATGATCTGGGAAAATACGTCAGGTTTTAATAATTTTCGAGGTTGTTTACCTGATTTGCTGATCTAAACTTTTTTAGGTGAGAAATACATTTAGTGCCAGCTTTCTTAACTCGTAAGAAAGGGGTTTGGGTAACTTTGTATAAACCAGTGGCATGATTTTTTTTTCACAGCGGCCTTGAAAGTAATTGTTGCTTACGTATAATGATTTATAATGATAATTAATAGTAAGCATCGCGTAATGATTGTTGATATAACGGTTGATAGAACCTTGTGAAAGTAAAAAAGTAGAGAAAGATAAGCAATTCAAGTATTATAACTAGATCTGGTTTGGTCGACATGTGGGACGTGAGTACAGCTGTTATTGTGCCGAAAGTCGAGTCGGCTAATGGCTTAATAGCCAAAAGCCGCGACGAACATCTGATCGAGGCTCTCGTTTGGCAGCTGGATCAAGGGATTGATTCAGAAAGCATTACCTCTGGCCCGAGAGCCCCAATGGCCAAAACGCATGCATGGCCAGGAATTTCAGGAGTTCCTGGAGCAGTGATTTTGGCTGAAAAAATTCTACGTGGGGGGGGGTATTCAGAATGATGTACTGAGTATGTGGTAAATACGCGTTTTCGCGTCGGTGTGCCTCACACCCCGTATACGTCCCTTTCGCAAAAATCCTTCTCAAATGCAAGATGCTCAATTTTTCGCTAGTTAACGACAAAAATACTCGTAAAAAATATTAATTACCTTCGATTTCAAAATTGTAGAGTTCAAATAATGGTACCTCCCGCGTCTAGACATCATTTCCATCACTTGAGAAGTGCCCGAAGCCAACCAAAAACTGTCGTTGTTGATTTTGTTAAATCTATGCATCCATGTTCCCTATAAAATAATCACATCTTTAAAACGTATTCTTGAAGATTTGCTTTAGTATTGTGGTGAATATAGATATTGATAATCACATGCACGGTGATACTCGTACTAGGCACTTGAATGCACTAAAACCTAATGATTTGTTTTAGTTTGCTTAGTTATTTTTTTAAATCTTCAATTACACACAAGCCACAAATCCGGCAAGACTGAGGCTGCAACCTGTAACTTTCAGCAACTTTCAAGTTTCAGCTGATATACGAAAAAAATAAAAAATATAAACCTCAATCAAGGATTTTTATAAATTAGACATTTTGTCCTGTCATGGAATTTACGTTAGTTACGAAGTGCTACAAATGCCAACAGTATGGCCATGTAGCGAAATTGAGCAGAAAGCTAAATTCTACATGTGGCCACTGTGGTGAAGCAAGTCATCTGATGCCCGAATGCGAAGAAAGCTGACACTCCGAGATGCGCGATATATTCCCGCTTTATAAAAGCCCGGTGACCACAAAACGGGAGACGCTGAACAACCTGCTAGGAAAATAGAGGAACACAGATACATGAAGAACCGCACAGCTTTGAGTGGGCCTGTCCAGACAGTGAAAGCATTTGTCAGCGATCGTGTAGCTCATAACTCAAGGAGCTCACCGATATGACAAACGATACCAAAGAAAGGACATTTTGTTAGGCGGCATAAGGTATTCAAAATGCCAGATAATCTTTAAAGTAACTTAAATAAATCGAAAAAATAATAATAATATGACCCATGTAATCCTCATATTCACAATAATAAACAAATATCATGATTAGTTAATACAACAATTGAAGAAGTAAATCATGTCACTATAGTAATTGTGCCGGCAGACGTGTCGGCCAATGGCTTAATAGTCAAAAGCCTCGACCAACATCTGAGGAGGCTGTTGCATGACAGCTGGAGCAAGGGCTTGATTCAGTCTTTATATTTTTAAATGTTTTTTTTTTTAAGAAATATGTAAACATTTAAAAGATATGTTAAAAGTAAATAACACCATTCTATCTTTAACTAATATTCATATCAAACTTTTACTATAAAAGCAACAATAGCCTAGCCAAATTAGAGAAACTTACAGACAGAAGGCGAAAATAATCATCACCGACATCATTAAAGACCAGTAAAACATCAGTCAAACTAATATCTACGGAAAAAAAATGTTAATCAGCTGCGTACCCCGGACACCAACTACAAAACTTGCAGTATCCGTACCTGTTTGATTGATTACTCACTGTTCGTACTTCGAGTTACTTTGGAACCAAGTAAGCAACTATGCTTTAAACAATTGTATTTGTGTAAACCATAGTTAAATCAAATGGACATTTGGGCAATGTCTGGTGTACTTACCGAAAAATATGCAACACTGACCAGGACCAACGTTGTTCCTTGGGTTAAATCCAATGATTTGATTTCTTTTATTTTATGCCTCATCCTCCCGGCAATCTGGTTTGTAAAGATAAATATTTAAAACACTGAGCTACGTAATTTTATATCTAATGTTTTAAAGTAAAGAAACTTTAGCCAAAATTAAAAATTTTAGAAACTCCCGACACAGACAACCTCTAAAAGCAAATCTCGTGATGACGAGTGACAAGATTTCAAATTTCAAATCGACTAGACTTGTGGAAGGTTACCATTACTATTTTGAGAGCAGTGGTGATGAAATAATTTACGCTAAGTGCCTGCTTGGATTTGAATAATCTGTAACTCGAGGGTTGCAGCCGGTCCACTATGCTTGAAGCATTTGCTAAACCATTACAATCTTAAAGAAATCTCAACATTGAGCTCAATAAAATATTGTCTATTAAATATCCTTCACGAATTTAAAGGCCAGTTACGGTTTTCCATCAATCGTTGGTGTTTACGACGACAAACGCAGTGACGGTCGGTGGAGAACTTACAGGAGTTGGCATGTTCGACCTGGCAAGAAGCCTTTTATTCAAATAATGTTCAACTATTAGAACATTCAACTAATAGAACATCCAACTAATAGAACATCCAACTAATAGAACATCCAACTAATAGAACATCCAACTAATAGAACATCCAACTAATAGAACATCCAACTAATAGAACATCCAACTAATAGAACATCCAACTAATAAAAACATCCAACTCTTTGCAGGTCTTTTTGCATGAGACTCGTATCGTGGTTACCCGCGACTGCGTCCGCGTTGAATTTAATAAAAGTATTTGTTTAATTACTCGACTTTTTTTTCTAAAATAAAGGTTGGCCTAAGTCCTTATAACATGAGCTATCTGCCAGTAAAAGTGCTGTGAAAATCGGTCTTGCCGTTTAGGAGGTTAGCCAGAACAAACAGAAGGAAAGACAAAAATTTAAAATAAGGTTTTTTTGAAGTTTCTTTATATGCATCCATGTGCATTCAGCTAAAACCTGTTATTTTGAAATTACAAACAGACACTTAAATTTTATTTAAATAAATGTATTTGTTTGTAAATTGGGACCCGATGTTGCAAGGAGTAACTTAGACTACCTTTATCTTATAAAAGGAATTTTAATTGTTAACAAAACCCGATTCAAATAAGAAAGTAATATTTTTATAACAATTTAGGCGCACGCGGGCAACAGCAATTTTAAATATAAGACTGAAGAGATAAGGAGCATAATCAATGAATAATTGAACTATGACATTAATCAATAATTTAATTTGTATGACATCAGTGCATAATTCAATTTGTTTGACATCAATAAATAATTTAATTTGTATGACACCAATAAATAACTTAATCTGAAGGAAATCAATTAATAATTTAAGGTGTATGAAATTTATTTAATTTGTTTAAAGCTGACGATGTGAATGAAACGTGTATTAATGCATGATAATTGGTGGACGTTGACTTAGGACGAATAATGATTAATGTTAAAACAGTTAAGAACCAGCGTTAAATATTGTACACCTCATGGGTATGTTACAGCGAGCCTCTATGTAATAACTATAAGAACCTATATATCACCTGTGACAAACAATAAATATATTTGAATTTGAAAATAAAATGGTAAAGCCGCTTTGTCCTTACCCAATCGTTAATCTCTCTTACAGCACGGTTCGGATCCGATGGTTTAATCCACCCAACAGAGGCCTTGAATATATCGTGACTGCGTTTCTCGAACTTCTTAGTGAGCTTGACATCGTTTTCTCTTGAAACAAATATTCTGCTGGCCACGTCTAACTTACACCCTGGCACTTGTGCCAAATGGGTAATAAGTTGCTTCATCGTCCGCTTTATCTGTGTAAACGCGTGAAAATCAAAATAGGTTCTAAGTTTCATGGGGTTTTTTAAATTCTTTAATAATGAAAAAATATTTCGCTTACAAAGAATTCTGATCGAGGACCTCTGATGCTTGATCTTAAATAAATATCAATAGTCAACCAACATTTTGCTGTTAAGTTTTCACATACGGGCGAAACTAACCGTCAAATGTACGAAATACATAACCATCAAATTTCTATACAAGCTTCTCATATCTACAGTCACAGTATTTAGACAGTAAAATCTGTCTAAATAATTCAACATCTCAACAAACACTACACACATCTACAGGTCTACCTGTAGGTATGAGAAGCTTGAATAAAAATTAAAATCTATCTAAATCAGCATCTCAACAAACACTACAAGGTATTGAATAACTAATTATAACAAACAACTACCTGTTTCCTGCTCTTAAGACCTAAGGACTTTAATAATTCTCGTTCAGTTTTTTTCTGCGCTCCCACTGCCAATTTGCCCAGAGGTATCATCAGAGCCGCCGGAGAGCAGATCACATTCCCGGGATGCATCAACGCTGCTTCCTACAAACGATAATTACAGAAGCGACCACACTATATAACGTGGAATTGGCTTGAGTCGACCACGCAGTACCACGCGACGTCGGGTCTCGACGCGCGTAGTCCTAATCGAATAATAAAATAATAATATATCTTTATTTACATAAAACCAGATTGTAGTACATGTACCAGATTTCACAAAGTAGGTAGTATTGAATCTTTGACAATCAAGTGGGTGACGTGCTGTTCTCCTTGCTAGGTTATGAAATAGCCTGTATTCAGAAGTAACAGTGCCGATCCCCTCTAATTGTATTACTACAATTTTAATTTTAAAACTTCAATGTTGTCTTTTACAGCTTATTTTTTTAACTAAAAAAATTATTTAAATACAGATATATTAGAGCGCGAGTGGGTGTGTGTGAGTGAGTGTACATCAGTGAACATGTGGCTGTGTTAGCGTGCGTAAGTAAGTGGATTTGATTAGTGTGGGTCTATGTTTTGGGTGGGTGGTACAAGATACAAACTTGTCATAACTTAATTAAATTAAATATGTTTCTGTTTCGTCGTCGGTTTTATTTTGAAGGAATGCGCGGACAGTCTTTTTACAATTATGATAAGGCAATCTAAATATTGAACATTTTTTGTTTATTGTATTGTATAGGAACGGACCTAAATAATAAATTATTATTTAGGTCCGTTCAAGGTGTTAAAGATTCTTTTATTAAAGAATCTTTTAGTAAACGACAAGCGGGTTTTTGGTAGAGTACATATTCTATCTTTTCGGCGTTTGGTAATTTCAATATAGGGGGTTATACGGTGTTGTAACAGAATTTATTGTAAAATAAAGTGTTGCCGCACGTTGAGGACATTCGTATAACTGATTAGTTGGATAAATTAGTGGACGGAAGGTAGCTACTTTCAGTATGGCGCGATATGCAACTTCCAGTGGTTTAAAGGTAGTTTTCGCAGCACCACCCCAACAGGGAATATAATAGGTAATAATAGATAGGCATAAGGCAAAATAGACATTACGTATAATTACGGGATTAGCAATATTTCTTAAGGTTTTAAAAATATATATAAGTTTGCGAACTCTGCAAGTAAGGACATTAATATGCTATTTAAATTTAAGATTCTTATCTATGATTACGCCTAGGTATTTGATTTCATCCGTAGAATATATAGGTACACAGTGGCATGATACTTGAGTTTGCAAATTGCATGTGTGAGCTTTAAGTAATATTTGTGGGTTTGGTTGGGTAGCTGAACTTGGTTTTGGAGGTATTTAGTGTAAGTGTATGGAGATAAAGCCAGTTCAATGCTACATTAAAGCCATGTTGTGCTTTGTCCTCGAGTTCAGACCATGTGTTGGCGACGAAAGTTATAGCAGTGTCATCCGCAAATGATGTCATCTTGGCATTTGGGATATTTAAGTTGCATAAGTCGTTTATAAAAACAAGAAATAAAGTGGGACCCAATATGCTTCCTTGTGGAACGCCATAGTAGATGCGAAGCTCGTTGCTGCTGTGCCGATCAATCGTGACTATCTAGGAGGGATTTGTGTGGTAACTTTGAAATAGATCAAGTTGCAATCCCCTGACACCCGTCCTTAATTTAGAGTATGAGAGAAAGAACGGGGACGGTGTCGAACGCCTTCGCAAGATCCAACAATATTGTTAGAACTTTTTTATCAGTTTTTTTTTAGGTTCAGGTTTTGTACAATGTTGTTAGTTAATTCCTGAACTGCGTCACAGGTTGACTTGTTTTTACGAAATCCAAATTGATTTGATTACTTTGTGATGTTCTAGTAGTAGTATACAAGTCTTTTATTGATAAGACGTTCTAGTACCTTGGATATGGCAGTCAGAACTGCTATGGGACGGTAATTGTTCGGTAAGTTCCCGTCGCCTCCCTTGAAGACTGGGTGGCCTTTTTAAAAGAAGTGGGAAAGACGGCAGTCTCGAAACACAGGTTGAAAATATGATATAGTATGGGCGCCAGGGAGGTTGAGTATCTCTTTAGGATGTAGGGTGATATGCCATCCCAGCCAGTTGCAGCATCAGAGCGCAAAGAATGGATAACTGCTGTAATTTCGTCGAGGTCAGTAGGGTCAAGGACAAACGAGGTTGATGAGATGTCAGAAGTGGGTTGCGTTACTGTCAATGGCTGTTGCAAGACTCAATGGGTGAAAATGACAAATTTAGTAATTGAACAGATGTATTCTTAGTTTTAGTAGTGTTAGTTACCCGTTTAATGGTATCCCATAGTGTTTTTGGGTTTTTACTAGCTTTTTCTAGTTTATCTGTATCATAAATTCTTTTAGCTTTCCTTAAAATACGACTGTTAAAATTTCTGTATCGAAGGTAACATTCTAGGATTACGTTCCAGTCTAGAATCATCCAGTATGTCTAGAAGATTCGAGAATAATCCTAGAATGTTCCACAATGGAAATGTCTACAAAGTTCTGGACCTTTCTAGAACTTTCTAGAAGGATTAGTTCCACTATGAAGCTATCTGGAAGGTTCCTAAGGTTGTAGAACTTTCTCGAAAGATGGGTTTCCCCTAAGGAACTACCTAGACATTCACGGAAGTTATGGAAGTTTCTCGAACATTGGTCGGCCATATAAATAGGCGACGGGTTAGCGGAAGTGAGTTAGTCTGCTTATGGCTATGGAACGAAGCGATCGAAGTGAACTACTAGTGCGATATTTAAGTGATTAGTGATCAGTTGTGTATTTGTGATTGAGTTGTTATAAGTGTTTTTGTGTTGTTTAGTGTTAATTAAAGATTTTTAGTGTTTATTTGGTAGTGTGATGATTTTTCCTATACCCAGCTCGTAACATTACGAACGTTTATTTGGGCCGACTCGGAATCGTCCACTGTGACCTACGATCTGCCACACACGGATACGTTGCTGCAGCTGGTTAACTAATTAATCGCACAGCTGATATAAGTAAGCTACGCGGGCACATCCTACGTATTTGTGGGCGGTTGACTATATTCCTCACTTATCGATGTAGTATCAGCTTGAGCCGGTCAGGAAGACATCTATGTCCATTCAATAATATAACGAAAAAGACGTCATCCGCCTCTATTCTTACCTTCGATACAGAAATTTTAACAGTCGTATTTTAAGGAAAGCTAAAAGAATTTATGATACAGATAAACTAGAAAAAGCTAGTAAAAACCCAAAAACACTATGGGATACCATTAAACGGGTAACTAACACTACTAAAACTAAGAATACATCTGTTCAATTACTAAATTTGTCATTTTCACCCATTGAGTCTTGCAACAGCCATTGACAGTAACGCAACCCACTTCTGACATCTCATCAACCTCGTTTGTCCTTGACCCTACTGACCTCGACGAAATTACAGCAGTTATCCATTCTTTGCGCTCTGATGCTGCAACTGGCTGGGATGGCATATCACCCTACATCCTAAAGAGATACTCAACCTCCCTGGCGCCCATACTATATCATATTTTCAACCTGTGTTTCGAGACTGCCGTCTTTCCCACTTCTTTTAAAAAGGCCACCCAGTCTTCAAGGGAGGCGACGGGAACTTACCGAACAATTACCGTCCCATAGCAGTTCTGACTGCCATATCCAAGGTACTAGAACGTCTTATCAATAAAAGACTTGTATACTACTACTAGAACATCACAAACTAATCAAATCAATTTGGATTTCGTAAAAACAAGTCAACCTGTGACGCAGTTCAGGAATTAACTAACAACATTGTACAAAACCTGAACCTAAAAAAAAACTGATAAAAAAGTTCTAACAATATTGTTGGATCTTGCGAAGGCGTTCGACACCGTCCCCGTTCTTTCTCTCATACTCTAAATTAAGGACGGGTGTCAGGGGATTGCAACTTGATCTATTTCAAAGTTACCACACAAATCCCTCCTAGATAGTCACGATTGATCGGCACAGCAGCAACGAGCTTCGCATCTACTATGGCGTTCCACAAGGCAGCATATTGGGTCCCACTTTATTTCTTGTTTTTATAAACGACTTATGCAACTTAAATATCCCAAATGCCAAGATGACATCATTTGCGGATGACACTGCTATAACTTTCGTCGCCAACACATGGTCTGAACTCGAGGACAAAGCACAACATGGCTTTAATGTAGCATTGAACTGGCTTTATCTCCATACACTTACACTAAATACCTCCAAAACCAAGTTCAGCTACCCAACCAAACCCACAAATATTACTTAAAGCTCACACATGCAATTTGCAAACTCAAGTATCATGCCACTGTGTACCTATATATTCTACGGATGAAATCAAATACCTAGGCGTAATCATAGATAAGAATCTTAAATTTAAATAGCATATTAATGTCCTTACTTGCAGAGTTCGCAAACTTATATATATTTTTAAAACCTTAAGAAATATTGCTAATCCCGTAATTATACGTAATGTCTATTTTGCCTTATGCCTATCTATTATTACCTATTATATTCCCTGTTGGGGTGGTGCTGCGAAAACTACCTTTAAACCACTGGAAGTTGCATATCGCGCCATACTGAAAGTAGCTACCTTCCGTCCACTAATTTATCCAACTAATCAGTTATACGAATGTCCTCAACGTGCGGCAACACTTTATTTTACAATAAATTCTGTTACAACACCGTATAACCCCCTATATTGAAATTACCAAACGCCGAAAAGATAGAATATGTACTCTACCAAAAACCCGCTTGTCGTTTAAATAACTTCCGTGAATGTCTAGGTAGTTCCTTAGGGGAAACCCATCTTTCGAGAAAGTTCTACAACCTTAGGAACCTTCCAGATAGCTTCATAGTGGAACTAATCCTTCTAGAAAGTTCTAGAAAGGTCCAGAACTTTGTAGACATTTCCATTGTGGAACATTCTAGGATTATTCTCGAATCTTCTAGACATACTGGATGATTCTAGACTGGAACGTAATCCTAGAATGTTCTCGTAAAGCAGGCGATGTAACACTGCCCCCTCTTTAGACATGCTCGTCCCAAGCATCGTTAGTCCCGTAGTATCGCGCTAATCGATCTACATGTACGATCTTAGGCGCACCTCGTAGACCCTTCTGTATTCGGTAGGTGACATCGTTGATCCTGGTCACGACTCGGTATGGTCCATCCCATTTTGCTTGCAATTTCGGAGACTTCCCTTTGCTGAGCACTGGGTTATGCAACCACACCAGTGAATTCTCGTCGAAACCTCTAATGTTCGCCTTCCGGTCATAACGGGTCTTCATCTTCTAGACATCTGTTGGCCGGATTGTCTGATATGCTCATACACATCATTCAACTTGTAACGGAAGTCACTTGCATAATCGGTTACACTGCGTGGAGTATCAGGAGGAGTTCCAGTGATTAAATCGGCAGGCAACCGTAATTCCCTTCCAAAGTTCGCGAAGTCTGGTGTCACAGTCGTACTTTCGTGGACTGCACTACGGTACGACAGAAAAAACGGCTGTATGTGCTTGTCCCAATCCCTTTGCCTACTTTCCACGACTTTTGCCAGATATCTCTCCAACGTTTGGTTAAAGCGTTCCACCATTCCATCAGATTGTAGGTGGAAAGAAGTGGTTCTGGTTTTGTGGGTACTCATCAATCGGCAAGTCTCCTGAAATACTTGTGATTCAAAATCCCTTCCTTGATCACTGTGAATTACTTTGATTGAAGGTTACTTGCAGCATTATCACGCTGTTTATTGATTCGGCTGAATAAAAACTATTCCGTTCGTGTAAGTCGACCTAATTAAATTTCTTTTTCTTATTTCCGTTCATATTTAAAAGTATGATCATTCCTTGGGATGACAAGTAAAAAATGTTGTTGGTCAATTTGGCGACCAATCTTTTCAGAGGAAGTTTATATGATATTCCGTTTATAAGAAAAATACCGAAATTATTTTGTTTGAAACCGATTAATCTCTTCCCTAGACAGATTGTACTTTGTAGTATAAGCGCCGTACTAAATAGTCGGTAACATTAAGTGCGTTTTTTACAAAGAACCGGTATGTATTTAAAACATTTTAAATTTTAACTGCTTGGAAGGTTCTGTTTTGAGTATTATGGTGATAATTTCCTTTTATTTTTCTCACCATAGATTCGCTTAGAATCGGTTCAAGTATTATACATCTAGCTGTGGACTGATGTCCCGAGTTCTTTCAACGCCGCGACTCGATTCCGACTGGGTTCGGGAAGCGTGTGCCTTCAGCTAGCTTACGAGCGAAGACCCAGAGCAACTGCTAGCTTACGAGCGAAGACTCAGAGCAACAGCGGGACATCGCACGGTGTCAATTTACCAAACAAATTTTGTTCTAATCCACTTTTTTATAATTTATAGCAATAGTGTAGTTTTTTGTACCATCATCTTATATTTTTAAGCTATTCGTGTCAAAAGGTCGCGGAATGAACTTTTTCCGATGTCATATTTAAGCACGGATATAATTTAACCCCTTCTCACCTTCAGGCATTGAATTTCAAAATCACAGATTTTATTCTTGTCTAGACAATCCATTTCGCAACTTTTCTGAAATTCACGTTTTTTTATTGCCAATTCTTTTTTCTTTTTGCTTGGATTTTTTTTATTTTATAAAAATATTTGTATTAGGTTTTTTTTATAGATCGAAAAATTATACGTATAAACATGTAGTGACGACAATTTTTGTTTTTTTACGCTACATACTCCAAAACGACAGAACACTTCCTGAATTAATTTATCTGCGACAGTTGTAGCTTCTTGGTGAAGTAATCCATGACAACCAGGAAGTACTTGTTCCCACTTTCACTCTCTGGGAGTGGTCCCGCGACGTCTAGTGCTATTCGTTCCCAGGGGGCTCCAACGTTGTACACTTTTAATGCACCTCTGCTGCGTGTGTGGGGTCCTTTCACAGCCGCATAAGTAGTACATTTGCGACACCAGTCCTCCACATCCTCGCGACAGTGGGCCCAGAAAAATCGCTCTCGTATCTTCAGTAGAGTCATTTTTACCCCCATATGTCCTCCCGAACATCCATCATGGTAGAGCCGTAAAACATCAGGTACCGTGGCTTTAGGAACAATCATTTGTAGATGACAGCTGTCCCCTCGAGCGTTTTCCCATTTACGGCACAAGACTCCATCATGGACAACCAAGCTGTTCCATTGGGCCCATTAACTCTTCGTGATGGAACTCATCGCTGCCACATCACTCCACTTGGGTTTAGGAGAACCAGCTTTGATCCAATCGAAGATCGGTTTGATGTCCGAGTCATTTTGCTGAGCATGCTGTATGGTTTCCTTCCATGTATCGCTGAGATCCGTTCTGAGCATCCTCACGGGCACTACTGCTTTAGATTCTTGCCTGGAACTGTGCGTATAGTCTTCTCGCCAAGATATTCTTGACAGTGCATCATTGTTACTGTGAGTTCTCCACTGGTGCTGGGCAGTCTTATCAGCCTTCTTGCCCTGCTGGGATTGATCCTCTCTCGGTGTGCTTCGCTTAGGACAGCTTGACCGAAGATGACCCCTTTCTCCACAGGCGTAACACCTAGGACTGTAACCTTGGGGACGCTGGCGCACAGGTATTACCTCAACTTTCTTTGGAGAGCTTGACTGAAGATTATTCCTTCCTCTACCAGTGTAGCAGCTGGGTCGCGTCCAGGTGATGCGACAACCTTCCCAATGCGGTGTGTTCGGTGGTCCTGCCTCACTAGCTCTACTTCTAAGGCATGTGCCAAGGCGTCCTTCAGCGTTTCATGATGCCCAAGTCTCACTGTGGCTCTAACTTCCAAGTCGCGTATCCCATCGACGAAAGCCTGGTAAGCTTTCCGAACCAGCTTTTCGACTTCTAGGGCCCACTGCTGTAGGTTCTCGGCACTACGTTGAACGCGATCCTTCAGCTTAGCACGGAATACGTGCTCCAGGTGCGCATCGCCGTATCTGCACTCTAACGCCTCCACAAATGCTCGTAGGTTACATCCTTGCCGAGCGCCTCAAGAATGGTTAAGGCTTGGTTTCGGAGGCCCAACGTGAATGCGGTCATGGCTTGCGATTTGGTCCACCCATTCGCCTTCATGATATCCTCAAATTGAATTTTATAGGCCGACCATGAAGATCCTTTATGAGGATCATATGTTCTTCTTGGCGACGGACCTCTTTATCTCGCTGTAACTGCTACTCCAACCGGCGAGTCTGCTCCTCTTGACGGCGAGCTTGCTCCTCTTTGTCTCGTTGCAATTGTTCTTCTAACCGGCGAGCCTGCTCCTCTTGACGGCGGGCCTGGTCCTGTAGCAGTGCCATTAAAGCAGATAAGTCTGGCGCCGCTGATGCTGGAGAAACTCCGGAAGAGCCAGCGACTGGTTCTGACGTAACCTGGACACCCGGTGTCTGTGTCGGAGAATCTCCAAACCGCCTTTGGACCTTGTCTTGCTGTCGATGACTCCTGGTGCGGACACCGTCGGTGTCGTCCTTCGGTAGAATTGGCATAATTTATCCTCACTTCTGACACCAAATTGTTACGAGCTGGGTATGGGATAAATTATCACACTACCAAATAAACACTAAAAATCTTTAATTAACACTAAACAACACAAAAACACTTATAACCCAATCACAAATACACAACTGATCACTAATCACTTAAATATCGCACTAGTAGTTCACTTCGATCGCTTCGTTCCGTAGCCAAAATCAGACTAACTCACTTTCGCTAACCCGTCGCCTATTTATACGGCCGACCAATGTTCGAGAAACTTCCATAACTTCCGTGAATGTCTAGGTAGTTCCTTAGGGGAAACCCATCCTTCGAGAAAGTTCTACAACCTTCCTGAACCTTCCAGATAGCTCCATAGTGGAACCAATCCTTCTAGAAAGTTCTAGAAAGGTCCAGAACTTTATTGAACTTTCTAGACATTTTCATTGTGGAACATTCTAGGATTATTCTCGAATCTTCTAGACATACTGGATCATTCTAGACTCGAACGTAATCCTAGAATGTTCTCGTAAAGCAGGCGATGTAACAGTAAGTTAGCTGTATATTGAAATGGCCCGAAAAGAAGTGATTTTTCAACGAGTTAATTTGTTTGTAAGTAAAGAGTGACCATTTCACTCTACTTACCATTTTTTTTTTCTTTTATGATCGGAAATCATCAAATTACTTCTCCCACTCTGGGCGGAGCGGAAGGGAGTGTCAGACTTGACTGACTAAAACCCATCCATTTCCTTTCTAGCCCTTTGTGTTCCAGGGCCACGGTATCTCTTTCGAACAAACCGCAGCCCTAGCAGGCATCGGCCCTCTCGGACCCCTTCCGATTTGCTGACATCACCTTGAGGCGCGCGTGGAACACGAACGCGCCGTCGGCACGGCCTGTCGTCATAAGACGGACGGACGGTGAGCTAGCCCATAACTCACGGTCCACAGGCCCGCGCCTTCGGTGGCCGGGGGCCACTGGTTGCCCCCCGACGCCCGGAGCGTCTCCTGCGGCGGCTGGAACGTGAGGCTCTCTCCCTCTCACGTTCCGCCACCTCCTTCGCAAGCATGACTGATTCGCAGAAGGAGGCGACGGCTTCCCATTCCCTCTCGCTCCGGACCATGGATTGAATCAGGGCCGGACGCGAGAGGTCACCGCCGCCAATCGCTGCTACGAGGACACGGCGATGCTCAGCCCAAGCGGGGCAGAACTCCACGGTGTGCTCCACCGTGTCCTCCGGCCGATCCTCGTAGTGGTAACAGCATTTCCTCCCGCCCGATTCGGTGCAGGAACCTCCCGAAACAACCGTGTCCGGTGAAGACCTGCGTCAGGCGGAAGGTGAGGGCGCCGTGGTGCCTCTCCAGCCACTCCTCAAAGAGGGGACTTATCGCCACTATTGTGGCGTGCCCTGCACGGGGTTGCGACAGTCGCTCTCTCCAAGTTGCCATGAGATCGCGCCGGAGGTCTGTCCGCTGAGCGACAATTTGCCGCGGCAGCGGAGTTTCCCCCCGCGTTCCCTCCGCGCGCCATTCGTGCAGGCACGCGAGGACTATCGCCTTCAGATCCCATGGCGACTCTACTAACCCTAAACCTTACACATGTTGGAGCAAATAATATAGAGAACAAACAATTTTTATGGTGGTAAAGTTCAAAACCTAGTCCGTACCGAGTTAAATCAGTTTATGCAGGGTGATTTTACGTTAGCTCATCACAGCTACATCAAGAACTATGGGTAGTACTTAGATGAAAGACAAATGGTTAAACGAACAATGACCTTGATTACAAAGGAGAATAACATGTAGCTGGTAATAATCAATTGCTGTCATAGAGGAAGGGCAGGTACCTCAACCTTGAAATCTATGAAAAAAAAAATGATTTGCTTTGACAGTTTTGTTAGTGGCCGCTGCTGAAAAAATAAAATGCTGGTGCCTTTTATTTTGGTCATTGGCTTTATGTTATTGTTGCATTTTAGGAACCGAAAACCGAAATCGGACTGTAATCCTATTACGATTTCTATAATAATAGATGATCATTAGATATATTACCAAACCGAATTGTCTCCGCACAAGTCCTGTAAGGTCTATATAGCGTCGGTCAAACTCATCACTATCCTCTTCGTGCTTTCTTTCCGAAACTATGAAACTCAAAGAAATAACTGCAACAAAATACGATCTTTAGTAAATGACACTGGCACCATATAAATACCTATATTTACACACACAGCTTTCTTTCGTGTCACTTTCGTCTCACACTTATGTACTCCAAGCCGAAAATTACATTTCGCATTTCAATATAAATAAATACAATAAAAAATTCTTTTATTTCAGACCGCAAGTCCATTTGGTTACTACAACATACAACTTAGAAACTAGTGTTAGTATTTTCATTTGCAGAAAAACGAAACAATTATCTAAACTTTATTTATTTATTTATTTATTTATTTATTTTCTCCATCTTACGACTATCTTTACAGGTTTACCTAATGCGATAGTGTACACCATAACAATATTAAATTTTGTAACTAATTACAAACAATACATTTTTTGTGAACTCACTCAGAGAACAATTAAATATATCGACGTCTACGAGGTTGAGCGTGCGGAGCGCACGCGTCAGTGGGGCCTCCCCTAACAAATTGGTCCGCGCGCGCGGCACCGCCAGCAAGCGTGGCTGCCGACGTCGCCCCACGTACCTGTCCGGAACACACAAACCTATGTACCCTAAAATATCCGCATTATGTACCTTCCCTCTGAGTACCCTGAATATGTACGAGGTGAGTGTGAGATCCCTCCTGACCCTCAGTTCGTTATAGCCAACCATACCCAAAACGAATAACGTTGGGTACATAAGCGGATAACATGGGTATACACCATACAATTTCATATATAAATATCTCACAAACTTGTTTTGTACTTTCTCCAGCATGTACCTATATTTAGATTCATGTGGAGCCCAAATAATTGCGTTACACTCTAATTGACTTCTAACCAAGGCATTATATAAAGCTATAACCGCTTTTATGTTAGTGAATTTTCCCACCATACGGAGCATAAAACCTAAATTACGATAAGCTTTTTTGCAGCAGCTTATGACATGATCACGAAACGTCAGCCCCGTGTTGAATTTCACCCCCAAGTCCTTAACTTCCGTAGCCCTAGCCATTTGCAACCCATCCAAATTATAATTATATATAATAGGAGCACGCGCGCGAGAGAATGTGATTGTTACACACTTTGAGGTGTTGAACTGCAAGAGGTTTTTCTTGCTCCAGGTCACCACTCTGTCTATGTCTCCCTGAAGCCTCTCGCAGTCATCCACTCCTCTTACCTCAAGTGATAGCTTGAGATCATCAGCGAACAGCAAACACTTTGCGTCTTCAACAACTTCTGGCAGGTCATTAATCACGAGAATGAACTGCAAAGGCCCAAGGTTGCTGCCTTGACTCACCCCAGACCTGGTAAAATATGGCTCTGACTTGTGCCCCGCATATTCCACATATTGTTGCCTACCGCTTAGGTAACTTGCAAAAAATCCAAGCAGATGAGGAGTGAAACCAAATACTGCTAACTTTCTAAGCAAAACATCATTATTAACTAGATCAAATGCTTTCTTGAAATCGAAGTAAGCAGCATCGGTTTGCCCCCCACTGTCCACCGATGGCAGAAGACTAACCATATGGCTCAAGAGATTGCTAGTAGTGCTTTTTGCCGGTCGGAACCCATGCTGGGCGTCTGACAACTGACCGCGGACCTGTTGAAATATATTTTTATGAATAGCAGATTCAAAAACCTTAGCCGGGGTCGACAGCACTGCAACAGGCCTGTAACCATCCACCGTCGTCCCTCCGCCTACCTTTGGCACCGGAACTACGCGGGTAATCTTCCACCTTTCGGGAAAAACGGCTCCATTCAGGCATTTATTATAAATATATTGCAACGGTTTGGCTAGCACCATTCGACAATCCCTAAAGATGTAAGGTGGGATGCCGTCCGGCCCCGAAGACCTTTTCGGTTTAAGTTGTCGAAGCGCGCAACATACGTCCGACAGTTGCAAGAGATCAAGATGTACCCGCGCCGCTCCGTTCTCCCCGCCCGCTTCAGCCATAGCTGCACTCACATCTAACTCGGCTTGCTCCGTACTATACACTGAATAAAAGTACTCAGCAAACTCCCGAACGCATTGTTCGTCAGTTAACGGCTCCCCATTCTTTAAAATCTTTTGCGGACTTCTACTACCTCTTCTAGATTTAGCATAATTCCAGAACGACTTAGGGTCTTCCAGCATTTGATGTTGAACGCGATGCTCGTACTGTTCGCGAGCACATATTATTAAATTTTTAACTTTGGTTCTACACTGAGCAAACGCTTCGTAATCAGACCTCCCCCCACTTGTTTTATACCGTTTATGTAGGACCGCCTTCAATTTTATGTCGCGAATTATTTCAGCAGTGTACCACTCAGGGTAAATGTACCTTGAGCTTACACGACATCGCTTTTTCTTTGGAACGCAATCATTTAAAATGGAATTAATAATATTATAAAAATAGTTTAAACTCGTTTCTAATTCTAACTCATACATTGGAGCCCAATCTACGGATGCAATTGATGAGTACAACACGAAAAAATTGGCTTTATTGAAATTCCAGCCAACATGTTCATGGGTATCCGACGTTGGTGGTGATGAGCCCGCGCGCTGGCACTGACGCACGCGCAGACTCACCGACACCTCGAGCGGCGGGTGATACGCGTCCACCGGCACTAGAGGCGCCTCCGCCGCGCGCACGCACACACTCCCTTCCTCCGCGATTGTACTCAACACAAGATCCAGCTGTCGACCATTGCAATTATCTACTTTGTTACTCTGAGTGAATCCACAATAAGTTTCAAAACATTGAAAATAGTTTAGAATGTTAACATGACAAGAATGCAAGTTGAAGTCACCTATTACAATAGTGTCATTATAAGATTTACACACTCGTTCAATAATTCTAAATAGGACCATGTATTCGTTTTCGTTACTATTAGGCGGTATATAAACAACACATAACAAAAACAATAATCTATTCCGCTGGTACACTGACGCACAAACCAGTTCAAATACCTGATGATCGATGTTGACGTCGCCGGGCAGGGATACTCGCCGCAGCTCAAAACTCGGTGTGGCCACGAGACACGCGCCTCCGTGTTTGCGCCCATCTGCTCGATCACATCGTATAATGGAGTAACCAGGTGGAATCAATTCTGCGTCATGTATAGACTCATTGCAGCCGGTTTCTGTTATGGCAAATAAGTCTGCGCTTGAAGACAAAACTCCTCCATAAAAATCTTCCAATTTAGTGCGGAGTCCTCTGACATTTTGGTAAAATATCTGCACTAATTTACTCCGGGGGTTTTTGTTTATTGGTTGGTCTCCGAAACCACACCCATTCGCAGAACTCAATATTCACCGCCCAACTTTCTGGTTGACACAACACTTCGTACTTGCTTTCCGGCACACCTATAATGAAGGAAGCATAGTCTCTTTCTGTCTTGTGTTTTATTTTCTCTACTTTAATCGGCACTGCCTCTCCGCATAGCATCTTCGCGTGTTTTTCTACATTTTCCACAGTAGTTTCTTTTTGCAGACGCCATACATGCAAGTATTTCTTTCGCTCCGTTCCCTGAATTTCAGAGGAACCCACGCTTCCTCCTTTCCTCACTTCGCTATTTGGATATCTGTTTTTTTTCCTATTAACCAATGTCCATTTTTCTTCATTTCCTGGATCTTCATTTTCTTTTTCGATAACCGTAACTGGTCTATTTAAACTCCTCTCTCTATTGGTTTCTTGTTTTTTCCCCGTTATTACTATGTTTGCCGATTTCGTGGCCACACATTCCTTAATTGGTACAAAATTACCAACTACCTCCGGTTGACTTTCCTTGACTTTGTCAGCAAAAGACACAGTTACCGGCCTTTCAGATCCTTTTTCAGTCTCCCTTTTCTCCATATTTTTGGCAGTAAGACTATACTCTAATTGTTCATTTTTCTCCAATAGTACTTTAATTCTAGTCTCGAGAATATCGACTTTATTTGCTTTTTCCTGAACTACCTTCAGTATGCTTTTTAAATCCTTTAATTCTGTTTCTGTGTTAACTAATGTATTCTTCAGTTGTACGAATTCTTTCTTTTGGTCATCCAGACGAATTTTAATCTCTAAGCGAAATTCACGTAGTTCATCAAGCACTTGGTTTCCGCTATCAATCCTAGTGATTTCCTTTGTATTGCGACGACTGCCACGCTCGGTGTTAACGTAACTAGGTGTATAAGTTTCGTCCACCGTTGTGTTTCCTCGGACTGGTGTTTCAGAATTCCCTTTCTTCGGAATAGTGCATGTGCATTCTGGACATACCCATCTTTCCTTGTACTCCGTCGTGAAAGCCGTGAACTGCGGCTCCGATAAGGCAAGACAATTCAGGTGATACTGTTTTTTACATTTGTCTCTTGAACACTGCATAATATGTAACACATCTTTAATGACATCATCACAGCCGTTACATTTCGTATCCATTTAGATTACTACTTCAATAAGTTAAACAAAAAATTAAGTAATTATTCCACAAGTAAACACGTCCGCGCTCTCGCTCGCGTTCGCGTATATATTCGTTTCGTCGCGTCGTTCGCGTATAACTAATATTATAAAGAGGAAAGATTTGATTGTTTGTTTGTTTGTTTGCATTGAATAGGCTCCGAAACTACTGGTCCGATTTGAAAAATTCTTTCAGTGCTAAATAGCCCATTTATCGAGGAAGGCTATAGTCTATATATCATCATGCTGCGGCCAATAGGATTGGAGCAACAATGAAAAATGTTGCGAAAACGGGGAAAATGTTACGCAAACGAAGTTGCGCCGGACAGCTAGTTTATTATGCCACAGTGGTATGTAGGCGTACCCAATGCCCTAGTATGGGACTGTCCCACCTGTCCGCTATAGTAGGCACTCAGGATGCTGTTGAGGCTGACGTGTATCCTGCGCATGATGGAGGTGCATCGCTTGCGCATGATAGCGTGAAAGCCATCTTTGCCCGCTTCTGCGAACATGCCGGAAGCCCTACAGTAGCGCGGCAACCCCATCAACACCCCGAAAGCATTGTTTTATTAAACGCGGAGAGTGCTGTATGCCCTCTGCGTGTAGTTAACGCACACACTGCAGCCACCAGTGGCAGCCATTGGTGGCTGGATGCGGCTTTCAGTGGCTGCCACTTGCTTACAACAAGACTAGATCTGAGACGTGGGAGCGAGGAGAAGCCGCGGCGACTGTGGCCGTGTGTGCGCGCGAGTTGAACGACAAAACGCGGCCACAAGTAGCGAGCGCGGTCGACTCCCGCAGCTTGTGGCTCGGACGCGGCCACTCGGTCGGCCAAACGTCGCGCCAAACGGTCGGTGTGCGCCGATGCTATACAAAATGTATGGAGAAACGCGTCCGCAACTTGTGGCGGCCACTAGTCGTTCTAATGAAGTCGCCACGGGGGCTCTTAGGTCCACGGAAACCCAGTGGCACAGATACTTGAAAGAGGTGACACGACGAATATTGCCAAGCTGAGTGGTTAAATTTTTGGAGCATTGTTTGCAAAAGTAGTAAGAGTCTCCGCACATTATGGCCACCAGTCGCCGCTACTAAACGCGACCACCAGTGGTTCAGTCAGACCACTACACGCCGCCACCAGTGGCAGCCACTGGTGACTGGATGCGGCTTTCAGTCGCTGCCACTTGCGGCAGTTGTTAAGTGGTAGGTAGTCCACAGAGGCGGACGTGTGTTTCTCAAAAATTGACGCACTCTTTATTTCGTTATTGTTGCTTATTATAATAGAACGTAGAAAACGTCGCCACAAGACACAAACGTCACAAAGTCGCCACAAACGTCGACAAAACGCGGCCACAAGTAGGCTCGTCATGACTCGTGGCTCGTCATCATGCGCAGGGTACGCGTCAGCGTCAGCCCCAACAGCAACCTGAGTGCCTACTATAGCGGACAGGTGGGACAGTCCCATACTAGGGCATTAGGTACGCCTAAATACCACTGTGGCATATAATAAACTAGCTGTCCGGCGCAACTTCGTCTGCGTCACGTTTTCGCATATTTTTCACTGCTGCTTCGCTCCTATACAGAGCCACCTATTGAATAGTTACTCAATCCAGTCAACAGATAGTTGTTACAGATAATTGTGACTTAATTTGCAATAAAATAATATTGTGAATATAAATTGAGATGTAAGCTATCCTATCTTTCAAGTTGGATCAAACTGCATACGGTGTGCAAATTTAGTTTAAAAAATAAGTATTGTGTAGGATTTAGTGGAGAAACAAGTTTTCTCGCAATTAGGGAAAAAAAAATAACGTGATATTTCATGAGACACCCACACACCCTGGTGAGATTGGGTGGGATTCGGTATGACTAATGATTAATGTACACCCCTAATATATACTAGTTAGGTAAGTACTATAATTTACCTACACCATAGCCTATACTTCGGTTATTACAGGGGTGGTGTTATATTTATATAGTCAGTAGTATCCATACTAATATTATAAATGCGAAAGTCACTCTGTTTGTTTGTGTGTTTGTTTGTTTGTTACCTTTTCAACTAACCGGCTGATCGGATCTTAATGAAATTTGGCATGAAGATAGATTTTAACCTGGGGAGGGACATAGGCTATATATCATCACGCTACGATCAATAGGAGCAGAGCAGCAATGAAAAATGTTGCGAAAACGGGGAAAATGTGACGCAGACGAAGTTGCGCGGGACAGCTAGTTCTAAATAATTTCAGAAATGTGCTCATTGAGAACTTAAAATAAACAAATTTAACTTGATACACTGAATCCTATAACAAACAGACAAACCAGACGAGTCTAGACTAGAGCGAACTAGGCTAAACATAATTCGACTTATAATAAATAATGCGCACTCACCAATAAAAGTAAAAATAACTAGCCTCATTTCTGGTCTAATTTTATTAAAATAACTAGCCAACCCAGGAGACTTGAATCGACCGCAAGAAAGAAAATGACATGACTTCGGTTATTGATAACGTAACTATCTATTTTAACTTTTAATCAAGTGATTCGTTTCCGCTGAAAGTGCGTCAACCCAGACCAATCGCAATTTTATCATTAATTGTGTTATTGTTTTCTTGTGGAAGATTTTTTTAGCTATGAGTTTGCTTAGTAAACTTCGGTTTTCCAACAGTAAAATTAATATTAAAATCAAATATTACGGAGTGGTTGTTTCCAGTTGCGCGCATTTTTAATTAATGTCTCAGAATGTAAGAAAGATTTAAATTTCGCGCTATTCGGATGAAAAAGTGCTGCCAACGAAAAACCGGACAGCGTGACAGCTGATATTTCGGAGCTATTTTCAGTTTGCGATAAAAAATGGAATACGCGAATTATGGAGTTTTTATTAATAACTTTTTTATTTAGTAACTGATATTTTCAGATTAATCGAATCAAGTCATGTATGATTGTAATCAGAATTGGCCCTCTATTTCATGTCATGTCTTTTATGCCCGTATGAAGCGGGTTGATGCACTTGATGCCGTTTGGCTTACTTTCTTTGAGATTTTTTGAAGTTATAGACCCAGTGTTGCCAGAAGGTTACATTTCTTACATTTTTCGTAACTTTTGACCCCCTCGCGTAACATGTAAGTAATTTTTATATTTAAGGCAATTTTCGTAACTTTTGAGAACAACGAGATTTGTTACACTATATTTTTATTGCAAACAATTTACGAACGCATCCAAATTGAACGCACCTAAAAAGTATTTCACTCCATATCATACTCAGAGATGGCACTGAATGAAACGTGCCATGACAAAATGAAACTTATACCGCATTTTTTAAAACTTGATTTTGCTTGAGCGTGTGCGCGTACGTTTCCTACTTTGCAAGTTCGCGCAGTTTCGTTTCGTAGGTACTACTTAGCTCAAAAAAGAAAATTTACATGGCTGACTGTGATTTGTTTTGTTGAATGTTGTTAAATGTTTACGCAAGGTTGTATGGGAGCCCCCTTAAATATTTATTTTATTCTGTTTTTAGTATTTTTTGTTATAGCATCAACAGAAATACATAATCTGTAGAATTTTCAACTACCTATCACGGTTCATGAGATACAGCCTAGTGACAAATGGACGGACGGACGGACAGCGAAGTCTCAATAATAGGGTCCCGTTTGACCCTTTGGGTACGGAACCCTAAAAACTAATCCGCTCCGGCACTAATGTATCTAAAAGGGCTCAAAATTTTTTGCGAGTTACTGCTCGGGCACAATTTGTTGCCTCGTAGAATTAGTTCCGAAAAAACTCACTTACAAATGTTCCACGTCGTGCTGTATCTATGGTTTTACCCTCTATATTTTCTGTATTAAATTCCGCGTCTATGGCAAAAGCAACGAGAATATCAGCCGTACAAAATTAAATGTCAAAAAAAAGTTTTAAACGTCAGGTGTCAAGTTTCATTCTGTGTAACACTGTGTATGTTGTGATGTGAAGTTCCCTGGATTTAAAACGTGAGTATTATTTTATTTTAACCCAATGTATATAGTGTTATATATCAAAATAAACCTCATTAATCAAGCTTTAAGAATATCTAAAAACATCGTAGGTTCAAAGTCTGTTGAAACGATAATATCAAAATGTAAAAATGGCGCCATTGCGATCGTCGTATTTTGGTAATGTTTTTATAAAAATTATTGCAAAAATAGTTAAAATAGTGCTCGTAATATGAAAATTACTTCAATTAAATAATTATTAGTGTCTCCGCAATATAAAACAGTAAAATAAAACGAAATCTTATCGAATTTTTTACGTAAACACGACAAAATCAGTAGGTATCGAATCGAATGATAGGAGTGTTGATTATTTTGGATGATTGTGCTACTAACAAAGTGCCTAACTAGGGACGTATGGGTATTAAAACAAAGCTTATATAGTCTAGTATAATTATAAATAGGTTTTATTGACACAAACTACAATTCTTGTTGGAAAACTTAACATTCTTATTGGAGAAACTGACATACAACACATATTCTCAAGTTCTCATTTTTTTCTAAGTACTTATATTTAGTTGTTGTAATTCGTTTTAACATATAAAGATTCTGTATAGTTTCAGCTATACACACGTATTTTTTGTTTTGGTGTAGCTGCAGTAGTTTACGAGAAAAAAAGCTTTAAATGGAAAGTGGCACGGGGCGCTCGCGCGGCAAAAATGTGAGCGGGAGCGGGGGCGGGAGCATGTGTCACGTGACACATTTGTGGGGGAGTTTAAGCGGTGCTAGGCTGGTGGATTTGATGGTTTTTTTTTGTCCCCAATTCGCTATAAATTTAACAATATTTTTAGTTTTCGTCTTAATATAATAAGCCTCATCTATTTGTTTGAATCAAAATAAGAATTTGACGAGGTTGCAAAACAACACCTTGTATATCAAAACTTCGTTACGAAAACCGATCACTAAATAAGTCTGTTTTTGCGACGTCGCGTCGTGTAGGTATCAATACGGAGGCCGTCGTCCACTGAGAACTAGTGATGAAGCGTATATACTAGAACAGATCCAGGGACTAGGAATTTAACGAGACTAGGCTGCACCTATTCCAACTTTTCAAATACTTGATCCTCCTAGTCTCACTGTGCCCACGCAGTCCACAGCACCCGGCGCGGCGTCCCGCCTACATCGAACTACCGAGCGACGTGGCGAAGCGAGATAGCATTACGTTGCCTTAGATATTAGTCTGCTTTGCCACTTATTCATGTTGACGACTGTCCTAAGCCTGTGCAAAGTATGAAGGGAAGATTACAATTCATTACTGCGTACGTATCGGTGGTACGCAAAGACTAAGCACATATAAAGTCTGCGTACTTCATGTACTAGGTGGACTAGGTAGAACAGGTATTTGGATCGAGTATTTGTACGGACTTAGACTAGGTGCACCTAGTACAAAATGTACCTAGTACGACCCATCTCTAATAGCTACCTATAAAGCCTTAGTTACCGTTAAGATTTGTAGATGGCGCTTTGAATCAGCATGCTTCAAAATGGCACAAGAGGGCTCTCTTCTCCCTTATTATTATTATACTCTTTGACCAAAACAAAACCATCAAGCATTATTTGTCAAGGAAACCACAGACCAAAACAACACCTTATTTCAAAACTTACTCGGATTCTGGCAACATTCATACTCGGTATTGATTTTTTAGTACATCTCTGAATCTGAAAGTGACAGCAGAACTGATAGCTAAAAATTTCAAGATGTCCGGGAGTAATTGTTTTGATCTAACGTCGCTTCCTGGATCATTGGCCCATGCTAATACTAATATAGGATCATCACCCCAGCAGCATTATTATTACCATTATCAGTATCAAATGCTGCGTCTGTTAGCATTACTCCAAAGGTACACTGATAATTAATTCGCTATATCGTTCTAAGTTCACTTGCTTCCATTTCAGTTGTGTCTATCGATCGACATTTACAATGATTCCTAGTGAGATTTTTGCTGAAGATTTGATGAGTACAGTGATTCGATATGGCTTGTATATCGGTGCGGCCTTCCAGCTTGCCTGTCTAATGGCTTGTGTGACTCTGACTGACGAACAAAGCGAGCCGCATCCATACGAAAAGGTAAACCATTGATAACTATTGTTTCACTGTCTTTTTGTCTTAAATAAATAAGTTTCTCAGTGAAATGGTAACTTACAGGCATAGAATTCGCTAAGTGTTAAATCCTCGTCCTATACCTATTAGTACCTACTTTAATACAAGTGAATGTGAATGTTCTAAGCAGCATTTTTCATCTTTTACGATTTCATCATCATCTTCCTACGTTTTCACGCTCTTGTGGGTTTGGCTCAACAGCGGTTTCAAGACATAAATAATGAATCATTGATCCATTCCATTTTCATGGCATCATTTACTCATTTCTCTTTCATAAATTTTATATTAAAAACAAAAATATATCATTCAATCATCTCCATTTTTGTCCAACCATTTAAATGAGAAAAATAAAACAACAATAACCTTTGTTAACATTTTCAGGCTTACACAGACAGCGATGAATGCAGTTCTGAGCAGTCCTCACCTGGGCATCGGGCAGCCATGTCCCGAGCCAGGCGTCATGACAAGAAGAAAAGGCGCTAACTTTAGCTGAAAGGAAGGATTGAGGAATCTTTTAAAATGGCATCTTTTTGTATTAGTCAGTGTTGTGTATCGTTTTTTAAAGTATAGCACCATTTGTAAATATGACTTGAAATGAAAGACTTAAATTATGTTAAATAGCTACTTTGGCATTTTCCATAAAATCTTGACAAATGGAATATAACTCAGGATTGTTGTTTGGAAGTGGTGCAATACATTTCCCTTGCATTTTTTATTTTAAGTTAAAACTAAGTATTTGTCTATTGAAAAACATTCCTTTTGTGTTTATTGTCAGATCAATGTAAGAATACTCATACTTTTAAATGTATTACATTCTGTAAATCATGTATTATGACTATTGCGAAAATTTATTCAACACCCATATTAGTTTCTATTGAGGGTAAGCGTGCCATCATGCATTTAGGTTAACTCTGAAATATGTTTTTTTTAGGCTTGATGTATTGCACATATTCATGCTTATGCAGTCAAATGTATGTTATGTACAGCATAACTGTTATGCCTCGCGTTTTAGTGTCCTTATTCAAACTTATTGATATGATTGTAACTCCTAATAGAAAACCACATTGTATTGATCTCAATTGTAATCAAATAAAACAAACAAAATAATAAAAAGCATTTTTATTTGTTATGTGGACTAGAAACCTTATAGCATTAAGATTATCGCATCTATAGTAAACTAATGAATATAAATCTCATATAAAATTATTTAACATTTGTACAGTTTAAGCACATTGTAAGTACAACAACATTTAAGGCACTGGATATCTTAAACTATTAATAGCACCAAACATTTACATTTCTTACATCATTTATTAAAATTTAATTAGTTACCATTGTACATAATTGTTTTCTTGAATGGCACTTTCAATTGAAGCTCTGTCGGATTGGAGAATTACAGTGTAACATAATATTTATGGTGTAATTACGTAAAAGTATGTAATCATTATTGTGACAGTAGCAGTCCTTGACTGAAATCTAGTACATAACAATTTTAGACTCATCTTTGGAACTTTTTGTTACTGAATTATGTTTAGACAGAGAGCTATTAAGTGTATTTGAGAAATATAAATTATCAAAACTTTAACAATACATTATAAAAGAAACATGATTGCAAAAATTCATTGTATATGAATAATTATATTTTACATTAACAACATACTTGTATAAAATCACTATGGCAAAATACATGTATTAGAGAAATATAAGTTATCAAAACTTTAACAATCGCACAAATCATTGTATATGAATAATTATATTTTACATCAACAACATACCTTGTATAAAATCATAATGGCAAAATACATGTGTAAAAACAACAAAACACAGTTATTAACATAAAATATTGCTTAAATTGGACAAAATATCACTTAGGGCAGACTAACAGCATAAGGATGGCAATGCAAGAAACACAATGCTTTTGTACGTAGTTAAATGCAATGTTTTGTAAAAGCTACAATTACGTATTAACTAGACGTTAGGTTAAAGTTATGCGTTTTTAACGCGTGGATGAGGTCATTGTCAGAAAGAAATTGTTTAAACGCGTCGAGTTTCTTGAAACATATTGTAACGCAACATGACTTGTCACATGATTCCTTTTCGCCAGTTGATGGATTTTTGTCGCTACAACACGACTTATCATTGGAACTCGACACTTTAGTGCTACAGCACGAAGCTTTCTCGCCACTAACCGAGTTCTTCTCGCTGCAACACGACTTCTTTTCAACTTTATTTTGATCGCATTTGCCACTAGGTTCTGCGTGGGAGCTACATGAACATGATAAACTTTTCACCACCGCTGACGACTGTAAACTTTCGTCGCATTCGTGAACAGTGAAAATTCCTAAATCTTCCAAGTTAGAATTGTTGTGTCGTCTATGGTAATGTAAGAATGTGTTGTGGTTTGTGTCTGTGGCCTGCCCGCACCCTACTGCACACTTCATTGCCGCATGGTCGCATTTACAATCGACGCATGAGCATGTATCTTCGCAGCAACCTTGCTTTTTAGGAGGATCATCAGGTTCTATTGTGCCCATACAATTCCTGCACTCCCCGAGACTCGGATCACACTTACAATCTGAACACGAACAAATACCAGCGTCAGCTGCCAACTGCTCTAGGGTATTTCTTTTTGCCATCTTACCAAATATATTCTCAGTACGCACCACGTACATATCAGAGGGTGGTTCATTATCAAACAATAATGTATCTTCCAAATCTAAGTCAGTGTTGAAGAGGACCGAGTTGGACGGGTTTATTTCGATGTTCTGCTGCACTTTAGATGGAGGTGGAGTATTTAAAGACCTATCGTCATCGGAACCTAAAAATAGGTCTAGGTCTGTCTCAATTTTGTTTGTTTCGAGATTTGTAACTATTTCACTATCGTTGAACACTTTGTCACCGACGTCCAGTACACTCGGGGTGTCTAGATTGAACGAGTCGTGAGTTATAAGATTCGCGGTTGGAGCAACTTCTGTATTCAGGTCGATGTAACTCTGCATATGAGTGGGGACGAAAGTCGCTAGTGTGAAAATGCTTTCGGGGGTCTTTTCTTCGATGCAAACTGGTGTTTCTGATATTGAAGCCGCTAGAGCGCTGACGTCCACCCACGGCGCCTGGTCTTCGATTTCATTAGCTAAAGCTAGCTGCATCGCTTTAGACTTAACTGCTAGTTTGGGATGTCCCATCTCTATCGAAGGTGATTCCAAAGGCACTGCGGGTTGTAAATCGTTGACGTGAACCCAAGAGTTTTCGTCGGGGTTCTTCTTTTCAGTTTTTTCGACGGCAAATGGTGATAGCGTGAGGCTGGCCAAGTCGTAATCTACAGCTAAGTCATCAGTTTCGATATTTTTAATATTGTGAGTATTGCCTGGGAAGAGTAGGTCGGTTATGTCGACAGTGTTGACTTTGGTGATGTCCTCTAAGCTGCCATCTGTCGAGTTGGATTCTGTGGTGATTCTGCCGAAGGATTCGAGGAGACTGTCCCAGTTCATGAGATCGTCGGCCGTTTTGGACGCTGATGTTTGTGTTTGTTTTTGGACAGGTTCAATAACTTCTTTGACTATCGGCTCGGCTTTGATCTGTGGAAGGTAAACGGTCAAGTTTATACTAAATGTTTTATTGATATTTATGGGTAATTATAAATTGGAGTGTCGCAGTGTTGGACTGGGCTCGGAATAAAGACAATTAGTGACCAAACTGCCTGAGTAGTCGTCATTGCAAAATATTCGACTGTTTCGAAATCAGAAATTATTGAAAGTCACTGAAATATCCGGTACCGCCTACGTTTACTACAACGCATTTCTGCGCATGACTAACTGGATTTGCGCGGGTTGGGCGCTGAGTCAATTTTTTTTCCAACAGTATCAAAACATCCAAATAATAAAAAAAATCACACTCTTTCACAAGTTACCAACAAGATTAATGCACTCGGGTCCAGAGAAAACATTATAAGATTGCATCTTATAAATAAAAAATAAGCTTTTTGTGTATGTCTGTGTGACCGTTTTGTTTTTCTAAGCTAGGCAGATTTCGATGAGGTCTACGTCATATCATTTAGTCACATAATTTATTCCGGAGGGTTTATATATTATATGTATAGCAGAGGAGCTCGTGGCTAAACAATAACAGCCGCTTGGGTCGATTGTTAAGTTCAGCCGCTCTTGCCTAGGTTGGTGAGTGGTACATTGGCGGACTTAATGCCACTAGGCATTCTCTACCATACAACCTTTAGGTCAAATAGGACAGCATTGTACAGATTAAATAAATCAATATATATTATAATAGATACAAATAGTCCGAAATACGAGACACCAGGCGAAGGAAAACATATTGAGGAAACCGGCATATCCTAGAACTTAAAATTCGAAGACATGTGACATCTACCAACCCGCAATGGGCTCGCGTGGTGGATTACAGCCCACTCCCTCTCATAGAGAGGAGGCCTGTGTCCCAGCAGTGGGAATATTATAAGCTGGTGATGATAATGATGACGAGAAACCAGAAAGAAATTACTGTCAAATACTTCTTCCGGACTATTCTTTTGAAATCCATTTTGCTTTCAGCTTTTTAATGCTAAGGTGTAGCGCGTTCCAGAGCTTTATTGTTGAGACAGCCTAAGAAGTGGACATATGTGTAACCAGTACGGTGCGCAAGAATTTCAAGTTCCCTCACACCGTACTTGTAATTTTTCATCTAATGTATAATATTATTAATATTTAACTTAATATGTACTAGCTTTGTCAAGTTAAAATCCGTGCGAAGCAGAACGGGTCGCGAGCCAATTTATGTTTTTAGTATTTAACTTGGCTAGATGTTGAATGGTGGAACGGTTATCTTTCAATCAAAATATTGTTTGTAAGAAGAAAAATAAAATGTAATGTTTGGGTACACGCCAAAATGTTTCTTTCGCTAATTAAAAGCATCAACAGCTAGCTTTGACACTTTAGCCGCAATATAAACACTTTTCAACGGACATTAGTAACCAAATGAGTATTTTTTGAAAAAAAATAATTAGCCCTAAACAAAATTAAATAATGTTTCTTTCGCTAATTAAAAGCATCAACAGCTAGCTTTGACACTTAAGCCGCAATATAAACACTTTTCAACGGACAATAGTAACCAAACGAGATTTTTTTGAAAAAAAAAAATTACACCCAAACAAAGATAAATACTCTGACTAGGTAAATAAAGTCCATGATTCTAATCAATCAACGTATATCAATTTTATAATATAGTGCGAAAGGTTGGTATGAATATAAAGTTCAGCTTAGGCAAAGTAGCCAGAAAATACTTTGATACCTAAAACCGCCAATATTTCCTTTCATACGCAACACTTGCATGTTTTCAACCAGCTATTATATTAAAGAAATGCTCACATCTAATTGGCTGTTCTTATATCTATGGAAAAGTCTGCTCTCGGTCCCAATATTAAAACCTTCACTAATACCGTAAGATTACAAAAATATCATACAAAATAAAAACCGGCCAAGTGCGAGTCGTACACATAGGGTTCCCTAGAACCTAACAAAAGATTAACAATATTTTTAACGCTCATTATTAGCTAAACTTACACTCAACAGCAAAACCAAATTTGTTTTTCATCATTCATATATATATAAATGAAAAACGAAGTTACTGCTGCAGTTTGATGGAAAAGCCCAAATATCTCAAAAACTGAATATTTAATCTTATTTAAACCATTCGTTGAAAGTCTTTTTACGTTCTACAAACCCACATATTTTTCATAATTTTCCTCCTCTTAGTTTAAATAAGAGGCAATTTTACGACTTTAAAAGCAAATACTCACCAACAATTGACTTAAGAAAAAAAAGTATAAGAAATCTCGATATCATATTTCAAGAGCTGTCGATAGACACCCCACAATCCCCACACAGATAAATACGTAGAAGGTCTACGTATTTATCTGTGTGGGGTGTTCAACCCTCTGTTACATGTATGAGGAAAGACACCCCATTTTTTTTTCATTATTTCGCAGCATATTTGTGTAGCGGTTTGTAGAAGACACTTACTCTCCAAATTTCAACTGTGTGGTGGCAATAGTCTCGGACTAAACATTTTGTGACATACGGACGGACGGACAGACAGAGACGGACAGACCTAATCCACAAGGGTTCCGTTTATCACAAGAGTTTCGGGGTTCGTCGACCCCTAAATGTGCCTACGCTGCTTTACAGGTGCTTCGCTGCCAAAGCGACAAATCAAAAAGGAGGAAAACCTGAGGAAGGGAGCTCTACTTGCTCTGACTTCGGTCCCCAGCTCCTTGCCAAGACCAAGCCAAGTTGACGAGGAGAGTTTCACTAAAGTAGAAAAGAAGAAGCCCTGTCCTCGCAATCAGTGTGGTACCGCACCGACTGGTCCCAACATGCTGCTGCGTCCTGCTGTGCCTACGACGCAGCTGTACATTTCGCGTCTGCATCACTTCACGACAGTTGAGGATGTTGTGCAGTATATGAAAGTCAAGACCAACTGGACTCTGAGGGTCGAAAGGTTGGAGATTAAGTCGTTCGTGGTACGAGTCCCAACCCACCATCTAAAGACCTGCTTAAAAGAGGACTTTTGGGCGAGAGGTGTCGTATATCGACGTTTTCGAGGAAGGTTACGCGACACCACGCAGCGAAACACGACGCCGACAACGTACTGTATAGTTATATTTTAATTAAGATTTTTGATATGTATTAGTTTATTATTGTTGGATTATTTGTGTATTTTCTCTATGGGCCTTAGTTGCCTGATAATAAAATGTTTGTAAGTATGTAGGTATATAAGTTATCCTAAAAAGACAGTTTCGATTTAGTGGTTCACATTTATCAACAGGTCAGAGGTATTTAATCTAAGGTGCAGCATGGTTGTACTGGCGTTTGAATTACATTGTCGGGAGGGCGCTGTTCGTCAGCATTTGGGAAACTGACATCGGAAGTTGCATTCGAAAAACAGATGGCAGCTTTAATTCCAACTGTGGCCACTCGTCAAAAGTATCATGCCACATTATGGCGGTAATCAACCATTTTATGTCTGTCTTTTAGCGCCTATGCGCCTTGTGGTGATGCGATGCGGTGAACGACTTGTCGTAGCCTTACTGTTATCTGAAGAAACTCACCTGATGCTTCATGGCATGCGCCTTGAGACTAGTGGCGGTAGAGAACAGTCGCCCGCAGCCGGGTTCTATGCACGCATGAGGGCGCGCGCCCGAATGCGTGCGCCCGTGCGCCTTCAGGTGATGCGATGCGGTGAACGACTTGCCGCAGCCTTCTGTTCGACATCTGGAAAATAAGGGTAACTATAAGTTAGGTGGAGAGTCCTTTACCACAGAATCCTTAGTAACACTGGTCGATGTGACAGAAGAATATTATTGAAACGAAAAAATACCTAATTTTTATGCACTAGCATGTTTTTAGGTCATACGGTAATTATGGCAATTATTGTACTGTTTCCTGAAACGTTGAACACAGCAAGCATGAAATCAGACAATAAGTCGATTTTTCAAACGTGCTTTCAGAAGTTGCATTTAACCTGTAACGGTATTCGATTAGCAATTCCCACGTTATGGTCTCACAATTTGGAATGAGCTCTTAGGTCAAATTAAGAAGAAATCATAAATTATATTTGATTCAGTGACGTAACATAGTCAAGCATTCCAGCCCACCAGACCACCTCCTAGGGACCAAAATGGCCTATTTATCAGTGCTACAACGAACGATAACATCTTACAAAACACATGCTTACTAAACTTTTATAAACTGGACACCTGCCAGGATACACTTTCACAGAGCCGTTTGGCAGCCTAAAGAAACACGAAACCTACTACATTACCCATTTGTCATGTCAGTCATTTCTAAAATTATGAAGCGACAATAGCGTAGTAGAGAACGTTGACTTATGATCAAAAAGACGTGCTAACAGATGGCAGACAGATGTCTTGTCTCAGTGTCATGATATACTCCGTACAGTGGTCTAATGATATTGACAGCTTGGAAAGACAACATGTAATTGTGTGGAGACAGATCTGATCTGAGACTTTATGTAGCCTGTGTCTGCAGTTGAATTGGGTGCTACAATATACCTATACAGGTATATTATAAACTAGCTAAATTGTAGTTGCATCATTAAGGTTTTTTCTTTTTGGGATTGCGTTTGGCTGCAACTCGCCACATGTGAAGCGATGATGCGGGTGGAGTCCGCTTGCCTAGATGAAATTGATTCACTCGAACTTTGAATATATTATGCAGATTATAATGAGAACAGAGAAGCCAGCAGTGAATTCCACAGTCTAGCAGTTCGCAAAATAAATGAGGAAGCATAGCGCTTTGTAATATATTTCAGCTTACCGTCACATATCGCACGTTTGTGTTAAGCCTAGGTGAGCCTACACTATCGTTGATCGAATCATTGCTTGGCATGAGCCTGGTAATTCAAACGGTAAGGTCCAGTTGGAAATCTACATACACATTCAAAATAATTAAACGAGGATCTATGACTAGGATGCGATATTTCTGTATTTCTTGTTATAGTTACAAGTTTATCTTCAAGCTTGTTTTACCTTATAAATCGAGAATTCCCCAGTTAACGAGACATCTTTAAATCAAGCCTATCAAGATATTTATCTTGCCTGTCAATATCCGCTAATGAGCATGCAACGAGTTCGTACAAAGATGCGATCAGATTCTAGTTTTACTAAGCGTGCATCATTATCTAGTCCAGTCTACACTGCAACTCGAACATAGGCGCAATTTATCTGGTGCATACCTAAACCCAAACGAACTGCGATGACTTTAAGAGTGTAAGCGTTACTATAATTACTTTCGGAGACAATCTACAAAATGCGAAATTGTACATGAGCGCAGTCTAGGCAAGATAAAAATATTTCACAAGAAAGAAAATAGCCAGATCAAGTTCGTAGGGCTGAACAGTGTCGGCCCAGTCGGACCCAAGCTAACTTCATCTCAACAGAAACCTAATTTCGTCAAGCCAAAAATTTAAATAGGTACACGTGAAATCCACCAACCCGTACTGAGCCCACCTGGTGGACTACGGCCCGCTTCCTCTCAGAGTGTATGCCTGTGTCTCAGGGAGAACGGTTGATTATGCAGCATGATTGTTCCCAGTTACTGGGTTGTGGAGGTCAGATAGGCAGTCGCTTCATGTAAAATACTGGTACTCAGCTGCATCCGGTTAGACTGGAAGCCGACCCCAAGATAGTTTGGGAAAAGGCTAGGCAGATGATGATGATGATTGTTACACTGCACGCCTAAGTTATTTCCGTCCCTTTTACGCCACTTATCACGAAGAGGTAAAATAAGGTTGTAATTTACCTTAGTAATTGTACCATACTTTAAGCCCATAAAGGAATGCAAATTGCAAATAAATAGGGACGCAGAAATGAATCCGGATGAATATTTGAAAGGTAATTAAATGTTATATTTTTAGTAGTTTTTAGTTACGAGTTATTTGTATTCAGCATTGAAATACTGTCTCCAATCAACCTCGCATCCTCATTCCCCCATTTTACGGTAATTGTTACGGTTCTTCTACTTACTTGTATGGCCTCTCCTGTGTGTGTGTTCGTATGTGTTTCTTTAGATCGCTAAGTGTAGTGAAGAACTTCGTGCAGCCGTCAGAATTGCAGTTGAACGTGTCGCCGCTGTGCAGCCGTTGGTGTGCCCTCAGCCTGAAGATGGAGGAATCATTAATTAAATAATCATCATAAATTAAATCGAAATTATTAGATCAAGAGTTTGCTACAGGAGGAAATATAAGAACGGTGACCAAAACGCCTGAACAGACCTTTATAAATAATAGTTGAAAAACCATCTAGGTCAATCAGATTTAAAAAAAAAACCGCATCAAAATCGGTCCGTTCGTTTGGGAGCTACGATGCCACAGACACACATACAAACGTTGATCTCTCCCCTCTTTTTTCGTCGGGGGGTTAAAAAGAGTAGTGGCAACAATGACTGGTGGCATTTTCCTCTGCCTAGTTGTGAGATTTCTACATGCGTGAACGGCCCATAACTAACGTTACTAAAGCAGCTAAACTGTTCCTTATTCAGATTCAGCTCGTTTTTTCAAGTTTCAGTCATATTTTAAGCAGGAATCAAAGTTTCCCAATAACCGTAGGTAAGACAAGGATATAACTAGCACAGATCAGGGATGCCTAAGCATACAACGAAGCAGGGTTATACCTAAGTAGTGGTAGTAAGTGGAACATGGCTCTTGAACATGCTAATATCAAGGCATTAACCTTTTGAACGCCATTGTCACATATACGTGAAAAGCAAGCGCGTGCCCTGTACGCTAACGACGCAGTGACAAAAATGTGGTGCACTATAACACGAAATAAACAATTTAAATCATTAAGTACTTTTGTCTGTGTTCATATATATCTTGAAAATGTTATCTACATTTTTTTAATATTAATTGTCTTGACAAGAAATAATTAAACACAGTTTAGACATCCCTTTTTAGGGTTCCGTAGCCGAATGGCAAAAAACGGAACCCTTATAGATTCGTCATGTCTGTCTGTCTGTCTGTCTGTCTATCCGTCTGTATGTCACAGCCACTTATTTCCGAAACTATAAGAACTATACTGTTGAAACTTGGTAAGTAGATGTATTCTGTAAACCGCATTAGGATTTTCACACAAAAATAGAAAAAAAAAACAATAAATTAAGGGGGTCCCCATACTTAGAACTGAAAACCAAAAAAAAATATTTCATCAAACCCATACGTGTGGGGTATCTATGGATAGGTCTTCAAAAATGATATTGATGTTTCTAATATCATTTTTTTCTAAACTGAATAGTTTGCGCTAGAGCCACTTCCAAAGTGGTAAAATGTGTGTCCCCCCCCCTCTAATTTCTAAAGTAAGAGGAGGAAAATTCTGAAAATATTTAGGATTGTAGAACGTAAAAAAAACTATCAACGAAAATTAGTTTCAATAAGATATGATGTTTAGTTTTTGAGATATGGGACTTTTTCATCAAACTGCAGCAGTAACTTTGTTTTTCATAAACATACTATGAAAAACAAATTTAGTTTTGCGGTTGTGTGGAAGTTTACTAACTAATACTACTAACTAATGAATGACAGTTCAAAATATTGTTATTATATTGTTTGGAGCTATGGAACCCCGTGTGCGAGTAAGACTCGCACTTGGCCGGTTTTTTTTATTTGGAAGTATTTGCGGTGAATTTGTGGCTTGGCGTGGAGGGCACGCGCGTGCTTTTATGCACTGGCGTGCAAAAGGTGAAACTATTATGAGGCATTTGTGTGCACTTAAAAAAAGCCGCCAAAACCACCAAAGTATCATCATCTGCCTAGCCTTTTCCCAAACTATCTTGGGGTCGGCTTCCAGTCTAACCGCATGCAGCTGAGTACCAGTATTTTAAATGAAGCGACTGCCTATCTGACCTCCACAACCCAGTTACTGGGTAATACGACACCCCTTGGTAAGACTGGATGTCAGACTTTTAGCTTCTGACTACGTAACGACTGTCAAAGATCTACAAAACCACCAAAGTATATTTCTACAATATACGCCGTAATAAAATTGAATACGGTTTGTTATCTAATCTTAAGAAAAAACATAGATATTATGTAAACAACCAATAAAGTGTACATCTAAGATTCGCGGGCTCAAGGTCAAGGCGACAACCGCGTTTAGTAATGTGTACAAAACTTGGGAGGTGTGTGCAACGCTACAGTTCTTGTGAATTAATGTAATTTTATTAGGAGCACGTGACTAAGTAATAACAGCCGCACAGGTTTCGATCTACCAGGTTCAAATCCGCCTGTGGATGGGTGACCATCCATTACATCGCGAATTCCCTCCGTACCTCGGAAAGCACGTTAAGCCGTCGATCCTGGCTGTCATTTGTAAATCTTTGACAGCAGTAACAAGTAGGTCAGCAGCTCGATAGTTTGACAGCCAGTCTTACCAAGAGGTATCGTAGTACCCAGTAACTGAGTTGTGGAGATCAGATAGGCAGCGCTCCATGTAAAATACTGGTATACAGCTGCATCCGGCAAGTCTGGAATCCGCCCCCAACACAAGGTGGTGAGTGGTCAAAGTCACTGATTAACATCGATCCCACAGACAAATCTGAAAGGTCGCTTGTGCCTGTCATGTCTAATCCTTCTTACCCACAACTTCTACCCAGTTTGACGTGTTTAGAATTCAATTCGTCTCGAAGGGTTTTTAGAAGATCATGGCTGGTTTCCTAGCGTCCTGATTTGACAGTTTTAGATTCCAGATTCTGTGATATCGACGTGCATGGCGTTAATATAATGTTTTGTTATCCTTACAAATATTCCACAAATTAAATGACACGTTCATTAGCTATGAAATGACAATAAATCTTTTCTCTTCCATCACGTGTGAATAGTTCACACATCTACACTCTAATATTATAAAGCTGAACAGTTTGTTTGTTTGGTTAAACGCGCTAGTGTCAGGACCTGCTAGTTCGAATCAAGAAAATCTTTCGGTTGCTGGATATCCCATTTATCGAGGAAGGCTATAGGTTATATTATATATGCACGCTACGACCAATAGGCGCGGGTTGGGGCTAAGTCAAATATTGTCTAACTTAAATACGATCTATTAAATTCAGTTGATCATGCAACAATGCCACTGTCTTTTTGCTGAGTAATTCCTATTATGGTATTTGATTTTATTAACATCAGAAGATTATAAATAGCTATCCAATGCCAATGTTTTATTAAAAGATTTGTTTATCTCTTCATGAAAACTTATTTACGCAAGGCGGGTTTATTATCAGATCACTTATCAGTCACGATGGTCACGCCCAAACATGGTCATGAAATTTTAGGAAAGTACACCCGCGGAATGAAAAGGCAACTTCAACTATTTTTTTCTAGCACCGTGCTTGAGACTTATTATTTTTATAACGAAGCACAAATAGTGGCTATTTTTGTGCTAAATTGAAGTAATTATGAAATCATCATAATTATCATCAACATACGCCAAGTAGTAGTAGTGCTCTGTATGGTGTCGGACGCAAAGAATAGCACCATCCCATTTCTTCCCGTGGGTGTCGTAAGAGGCGACTAAGGGACTTGCCAGAGTATGGGCAGCAGCGTTCTCTGTGCTTTTGTGACAACCGTACTGCGATCGCCAACCCGCCTGCTAAGCGTGGCGATTATGGCAAAACCCCCCATGTTATTGTTAATGTGGCGAAACTTAGGGGAGGCCTATGTCCAGCAGTGGACGTCTTTCGGCTGAAATGATGATGATGATGATGACGCCAAGTAGAAATAATACGTACTAACACAGCTCACTCATGTCGTTCACAAGCAAAGATGATCGAATTCACTGCGCGGACTTCAATCGGCCCAGTAATCACGGAGATATCGGTTTCCATATATGTTAAGAAAAGATGACGGCCAAACACATAACTTCCTATTTTTAGAAATCGGTTAAAATGAATTCTTGTTATTTTAGTTTAACAATCAGCCCAACATGTGACAACCATTCCCGTTTGTTTGTATGACTTGCAAATTTTAATAACTTATTATCTTTACTTGTTACGTATACTTTAGGTACTGTGATGATAAGAGCATTTTAGCAGAGTAATCCTACGGGGACAATAGGTAGTTGGGAGTTAGTCCCTACCCTAGATAAATTCAAATCAGGCTTATTTATTAAAGTGCCTAAGGGTGCCTAGGGTGGTAGCCGATGTTATTTTTATACCTACTTACACATTTATCATAAGATGAGATTTCATATTTTACAGTTTGTAATGGCATAGGTAATCGTACGAGACTTGCGCCTCTTAGCCTTTGAATGGCGACAAGAGTGACTAAAACTTTTTGAAAACGTTATCACTCTTATTCAATTTAAGAGACGGAGCTATAGAGGATGTCTAGCGTCATCTCTTTCCCACACTGGAAAAGCAGTAAACCAATGTTTTATAACGTCATTGTAGGCCACCTGATCAGCAAACCTCCTGCGAACTCCAATGTTAGCACTATGTGCTTGTGTTGGTTGTTCTTTCGGAACAGATTAACATGCCAAAGTTTTTCAAGAGAGTTTAATGACAAGAGTTTGCTTCAGTATGAAGTATCGTACTTGTTTGGCTTCACTCGTTCCACAAAATTTTTGATTTACATTTATGCATAAACACATCTTTATTAACACCGCACATGAGAACTGTTGTTGCTATTTTGTTGAATCAATTGGCAAACGTCCAAAGACATAAATCACGACCACTTTCTGACTCACTATGTTCTGTTTGAAAATTTTATTATTTATGATTGATTACACAAGTCAAAAAATCTGATCGACTTGTTGCTATGTTCGATTATATTTCGTTGTAAACATTTCGATTTGATTTCATGCATCGTCCATTTTGCATGATATGAATATATGATTCCTTCATTTACTATGCCTTTCGCGGTGCGGATATCCTTAGCGAAACTCTCCAGGGAAGTTATAACAGGCCTCTAAGGCAGAAAGTGAATATGTATATTGACTAAGTACTGTCGAGTCCTGTTTCTTATGCACGACATCCACCAGCTATTGCGCAACCTTCTAGAAACAACTTAGCGAGATATTTTTAGTAAAAATCTGGGAAATTTAACTTGCTCAATTAAACTTGCCAGAGAATAAATGGCCTAAGATCCCGCCATACAAGGGCCTTCACCGAGCTGGTTATTGGATGAAACTTATTTTATATTAAATTTAATATGTCAATAAATATATTGCATATGGGTTGTCTAAAAAATTTCAGTCCAGGAAATGATAAAAAAAATTTTTTTGAACAAAAATTTTTGAAACATTTCACCGGTTTGGTTAATTAACAAATTCCATATAAATCGAAAGTGTAAAGCCCATAAAATATGCAAACGTTAGGTTGCCTTTTTTAATTCATTAACCAGACCGGTGCAAGTTACTAGTATCGATTTACCTGTTTATACCTGCCTACCCGAGAGTTGTGACGGGAAAAGAAAAGGCAACCTAACGTTTGCATATTCTATGGGCTTTATACTTTCGATTGGTATGGAATTTGTCTATTAACCAAACCGGAGAAAAGTTAAAAAAAAAAATGTCCTGACTGAAATTTTTTTGGCAACCCATAATGCAATCTATTTATTGACATATTAAATTTAATATAAAATAAGTTTCATCCAATAACCAGCTCGGTGAAGGTCGTTATATAGCGGGATCCTATACCTACTAAAAGTGCTATAAGGGTAACGAAAGAAGTGCCTCATTACATTGAGTGGTTAGGTGAAATGTAGGAAGCTAGAACCATTATCTTATGGTTTTTTAAGTGAAGGACTAAAGCAAACTACACTCGGTAGTAATACTATGGCGTACAATTTTTTCTTACCTTTATATGCTATAGTTAATACTTGTATCTTGGGAAGTTTTTCGTGATTACTGGGTCGATTGAAAGTAAGAAAATTCCAGTGAAATTGATCAGCTTTGCTTGAGGACGTCATGAGTGAGCTGTGTTAATACGTATTTTTTCTACTTGGCGTATTTTGATGATAATTGTAATGATTTGATAATACCTTACTTCAATTTAGCACGAATAGCCACTGTTACGGGTTATATGGGCGGCCCATTGCCACTTCAGTGTGCTAATGTGGTGGGCTATGTCGATAACCATGGTTCTCCGTCGAATCACCTCGTCCTCAGACTCGGTTGAGCGATGGTCTGCGCAAGGCAGCTGGCAAGAGCTGGATGAGAGTGGCCGAGGATCGTGCTCAGTGGCGTGTCATGGGAGAGGCCTATGTCCAGCAGTGGACGAATACAGGCTGATGATGATGGAGCTACTATTTGTGCTTTGTTAAAAAAGTCGAGCTTTATAAAATTGCCAACCAAATTAATCAGCGATATCCAACTGAATTACATTCATTCAATTTTGTTTATTGTCCGCTTTGTTCTGTGCTTGTAGGTACTAAGCGGTCTTCTTAGCGGTCCCCCGATGCTACTACGCTGGGATTAATTTATTTTTGTTTTTTTTTAGAGTATTTTTGTATCGAGAGTTATTTAATTTAATTATGTTTTTCACGCTTTTTAAACTTATATTATTTTTTCTTAGCCTTGACCGTACTACTTACTCCTGGGCATAGGCTTCCCCCATTCCTTCGAATTTTCTCGGTGTTGCGCCTCATCTCGCTAATTAACGAAAACAATTAAAGTTAAAAATTGAAAAAAAAACGATAATTTAGGGGGGGAGGGGGTGCAGCCCCCACCGCCCTCGGCAATACCCATCGTGACAAGTGACAATATTTAAAATCGACTAGACCTGTGGAAGTTGTTTATATCCCTTCATCAACTAGAAAAGAGGTGATGATCTTCACACGGCTGAGCAGATTTTCTCGAAACATAATAGGAACACTCTCGATTTAAATACTTTACATACGAAACCAATTTTATTAAAATCTGTTAATCCGTTTAGGAGCTACGATGCCACAGACAGATACACAGATACACACGTCAAACTTATAACAACCCTCTTTGTTGGTCGGGCGTTAAAAATAATAAGTCCCAAGCACGGTGCTAGAAAAAATAGTTGAAGTTACGTTTTCATTCCGCGGGTGTACTTTCCTAAAATTTCATGACCATCTTTGGGCGTGACCAGCGTGACTGATAAGTGATCTGATAATTAATCCGCCATGCGTAGATAAGATGTCATAGGGAGATAAACAAATCTTACATAGTAATAAAACATTGGCATAGGATAGCTATTTATAATCTTCTGATGGTAAAAGAATCACGTACCATAATAGGAATTACTCAGCAAAAAGACCGTGCTATAGTTACAGAATCAACGGAATTTAATAGATCGTATTTAAGTTAGACAATATTTTAGTTAGCCCCAAGTATACCTGAATTATATTAACTAGCTGACCCGCGCAACTTCGTCTGCTGCCGCGCCTATTGGTCGTAGCGTGAATATATATAACCTAAAGCCTTCCCGATAAATGGGCTATCCAGCAACCGAAAGATTTTCTTGATTCGAACCAGTAGTTCCTGACATTATAATATTAGTAACTAATTGTGAACAGGTACCATGACGTCGTTAAAACATTATTGTTTTACTCCTTTTCCAGTGTGGGAAAGAGATGGCGCTAGACATCCCGTATAGCTCCGTCTCTTTCCCACACTTGAATAAGAGTAAAACAATACCCCTTTAAGACGGCATGGTAGGCCAGCCGTTCACACGTGATGACGTGGAAGAGAAAAGATTTATTGTTATTTCATAGCTAATGTACGTGTCATTTTATTTGTGGAATATTTGTTATGGTAACAAAACATTGTATCAACGCCATGCACGTCGATATCACAGAATCTGGAATCTAAATCTATCAAATCAAGACGCTGGGAAACCAGCCATGATCTTAAAAACCGTTCGATACGAATTGAATTTTAAACACGTCAAACTGGGAGTAGAATTTGAGGGTAGAAGGATTAGACAAACGACTGGCACATGCGACAAAGCTCAAAAGCTTTGTCTGTGGGATCGATGTTAATCGGTGACTGTGACTACTCACCACCTTATGTTGGGACCGGAATCCAGACTTGCCGGAGAACCTGGATACCAATATTTTACATGGAGCGACTGCCAATCTGATCTCCACGACTCAGTTACTGGGTACTACAATACCACTTGGTAAGACTGGCTGTCAAACTTTCGAGCCACTGACCTACTTGTAACGGCTCTCAAAGATTTACAAATGACAGTCAGGATCGACGATTAAACGTGCTTTCCGATGTACGGAGATAACTCGCGATGCAATGGATGGTCACCCATCCACTTACCGATTTCGGCAAACGTGGCTTAACATGGTAGATCGAGACCTTTGCGGCTGTTATTATTTAGTCACGCGCTCCTCAAAAAATTTCAATAATTCACAAGAACAGTAGCGTTGCACACACCTCCCAAGTTTTGTACACATCACTAAACGCGGCTGTCGCCTTGGCCTTGGGCCCGCGAATCTTAATTAGCAGTCTTGTAATACTTACCGTTATGTTTCAATTTTTGTTGTTCATTATGTAAGTAGTATTATTATATTCTATTCTTATATTACTATCCCACCTACCCAAAAAAATTGGGTCAAGGACAGGAGAATTACTTATTATGAGCTCATAATTATAATTTTATACGGAAAAGTGGTAAAATGTTTAGAAACGTGCCATCATAAAGAGCGTTTTTTTCCAGCTTGACCTCTCACTAAAAAGCAGACGTAGATTATTTTTTATCAACGGTACCTATAATATTTTTTTTGCGTGTGTGGAGTACGCCCAAATCATGTTACATATCTACCCGTTATTTCCATTCAAGCTATCTATTTTGTATTAAGTAGTTTCTTATCACAATGCGGAAGGCGAATCCGTCACCTATACTGGGTGGCGCAAAAGTAAAGACCCTATTTGGTTCAGCTATAACATTTTTTCTAAATTAGAAAACTAGATTTAGATTTTTTTAAATGTATATTTGTGCCATTAAATTTCGTACCATTAGGATTTAAAGATGATGTCTTTTAAATGGTGACCTCCAGAGTTGATACACATTTGAGCCCTATTTATGACATTTTGCATAACTTGCCGTAACACTTCCTGCGATATGTTCGTTATTTCTTGACGAATGTTTTCTTTTAGAGCTGCGAGAGTCTGTGGCTTGTTCACATACACCCGAGATTTCAAAAAACCCCAAAGAAAGAAGTCTGGACTGGTCAGATCGGGTGATCTTGCAGGCCAAGGCAAATCGCCAAAACGAGAGGCCTGGAAAAGCGTCCCTCACTAAGTCCATAGTGTCGCGCGCTGTGTGTGCCGTAGCGCCGTCTTGTTGAAACCAGATGTGCTCCAGCCCCAATTCGTCCAAACTGGGTATCAAAAACTCACGTAACATGGTTCTGTAGCGTTCTCCAGTGACAGTAATCGCATTGCCTCCAGCGTCTTCGAAAAAATAGGGTCCGATCACTCTGTCAACACAGATGCCACACCATACAGTAACTTTTAGTGGGTGTAGAGGTGTTTCTTGAATAATGCGCGGATTATCAGTGCCCCAGAACCGAGTATTCTGCTTATTGACATGCCCTGAGAGATGGAAATGCGCTTCGTCACTCATAACCAATTTTGAAGGAAAATCATCCTCTTCAAGGTTGAGGTTTATGACGCGCTGGCAGTAATCTAGACGAGCTCGGTGGTCAGCAGGCAGCAGCTGATGAGTCATTTGAGTTTTATACGGGAACATCTTTAAGTCTTTCACCAAAATACGCTGCAGGGTCCGTCTGGAAATGCCCAATTGCGTGGCACGTCGCCTCGTTGATGTTTCTGGACACTCTTCCACATCTTCGCGCACAGCATCGATATTTTCAGCTGAACGGCCTGTTCTTGGTCTCCCAGACTTAGGTCTATCCAATGTTGAGCCAGTTGCTTCAAGGCGTGTGGCAAAGCGTCGAATTGTGCGACCAATCGGTGCCGGACGGTGGGGAAATCGTCGACGAAATTCACGTTGTGTTCTTATCACTGATGAATTATTCCGTAAGAACATTGACACAATTATTCCACGTTCTTGGGGAGTAAAACGGTCCATGTTTATTTTCAGTGTATTTTACATTTGTTCACTACACAATTTTCAACAACAGAATGACAGAAAATGTCATATAAAAAAAAAAAAGTATTTTCTTTAGTGCCAGTACTTTTGCGCCACCCAGTATTAGGAGGTACGAATAAATAACGATTTGAAACGATTAAAATCTTGTCCGACCCGTGTATTGTTAACGACACCACTAGACCACACCACTGGGGTCATCATCATCTGCCTAGCCTTTTCCCAAACTATCTTGGGGTCGGCTTCCAGTCTAACCGGATGCAGCTGAGTACCAGTATTTTACATGAAGCGACTGCCTATCTGACCTCCACAATCCAGTAACTGGGTAATACGATACCCCTTAGTAAGACTGGATGTCAGACTTTCTTTTTTTTTTTTTTTTTTTTTTTTCTTTTTTTAGGGTTCCGTAGCCAAATGGCAAAAAACGGAACCCTTATAGATTCGTCATGTCTGTCTGTCTGTCTGTCCGTCCGTATGTAACAGCCCCTTTTTTCGAAACTATAAGAAGTATACTGTTGAAACTTGGTAAGTAGATGTATACTCTGAACCGCATTCAGATTCTCACACAAAAATAGAAAAAAAACAGAAGTTTTGGGGTTCCCCATACATAGAACTGAAAACCAAATTTTTTTTTTTAATCATACCCCTACTTGTGAGGTATCTATGGATAGGTCTTCAAAAATGATATTGAGGTTTCTAATATCATTTTTTTCTAAACTGAATAGTTTGCGCTAGAGCCACTTCCAAAGTGGTAAAATGTGTGTCCCCCCCCCCCCTCTAATTTCTAAAGTAAGAGGAAGAAAATTCTGAAAATATTTAGGATTGTAGAACGTAAAAAAAACTATCAACGAAAATTGGATTCAATAAGATATGATGTTCAGATTTTGAGATATGGGACTTTTTCATCAAACTGCAGCAGTAACTTTGTTTTTCATTAAAATACATTGAAAAACCAATTTAGTTTTGTGGTTGAGTGGAAGTTTACCAACTAATACTATTAACTAATGAATGACAGTTCAAAATATTGTTTGGGGCTATGGAACCCTGTGTGCGAGTAAGACTCGCACTTGGCCGGTTTTTTTTTTCTTTTTTTGTCACACCGCTGGGGTATCGTATACAATTTCTTTGGTGCTTGTGTATTTTCTTTTTCCATTTTTTCTTCAATTTTTCTCGATGTTGCGTTTTCAAATCCTGTCCTTATGGTAATTCCGCAAAAAAACAAAGAACATTAGGTGACAGTTCATCCTCAATTTAATTTTTAATATCGCGAGGGCAGAGTCAAAGACAAAAGCTGCTGTTTCAGTTTTACCTCTCAAGTAGAAGAGTATTGGAATAAGTGCAAACACGTTATATTTTATGTCCAGTCATGACCACAAAAGCGTTTGATGTCTGTTAATATGTTCGTCTGTTTAGAGCTAAAATGCGGATTACGTCACGGCCATACTGCTAAATGAATCCGCGAACAAAAATATAAACCACGTGTTTTATAGAACAGTTTCTTTTGAAAGCATTTGTTTTTTGCAAAACTATGCTTTTTAGAAGAAACCAATACATGCAGATATAACTAGTAATTAAACTAGTGCAGTTAACTGACCTGATAAATGTTAACGGGTCTCTTCTCTTAAAAGTTTCTTAAAATATTTAAGCATACTATCGCAACATGACATATTACGGAATTTCATAGTTTGGATATACCAAGTCTATCCGTATATCCGTATTTTTAGGGCAAGTGACTGTACATTCTTCTTCTTTCGTGACGAATGGGACAAGACCGAAAACATGGTAAATGCCACGGCATCGTCAGTGGCAGCGCAGAAGTCGTTTTGACTGCAGTTGTGCAGGAACGACGAGAGGCGAAGTCTACGATTAGTTGGTTTAGTTTAAGTGGTCAGGAAAGTTTTCGGAAGTATGATACTTCATGGCAACATCCGTCGAATCTAAATCAAGGCAAGTAGTTTGTATAATAATTGTATATACCTGTACAGAGTGTTGAAGGCTTTCCTGCAGCCGCCAATGGTACAAGCGAAGGGTTTCGCTTTCGTGTGCGCGCGTATGTGAATCTTCAGACTGTATGACGTCAGAAATGCTTTCTCACATGATTGCATCGGACATTTGAACCTGTATTCACCTGAAAAAATGACAAGTAAAGTTCAAAAACCAGTTTGGGGCAAGTACTCCTACCTACTTGCCTGCCCAACAAGTGTGTCTGCTCCTAAGAATCCACGTGCATTCATTGCGGGCAAGCTTTGCGTTCCCTGTCACTAAATCAAAACGTTTTTGCAATGACGACTAAGCCAAAACGTCTAACTGCAGTGGACAGTCCAGAGACGGAACTTCTAGAACTCAATATCAGGGTAGGGAAGAGGCAGACTGAGTGACAAGGGACCGCTGTTGTTGACTGTCATGTGTTAAATATTGGCCAAACTGCCACAGATAAATTGTGGACGCGGCTTCAGCAGATGTACACTGACAGAAGAAACTCAAGTAATTATGAACATGAAATAGCCAGCGGCGTCCGAGCTGCTTCTGCAGTTTATACCGAACGTTAAATAAAGAAAGCTTAACGCATCAAAGGCCTTCTTTTGTACATGGATCATGGTATATTTGGCAGCTAAAGAAATAAGTGTGGTTGTTTCAAGAGTTAGGTAGTAGTTTTAGATTAGAGCCGATGAAGTGCAAACATAATGGTTTGTAATTGTTTGCTAAGGATTAAATTGAAATTTTAGTGAGTAGGTAAACTTAGTATCTGTAAAGTAGATAAGTAAAGTTCAAAGAGACAACGACGTTATATTATATTACGTGCTATATAACGCAATACATGGCAGAATAACGTCGCCGAAGAAAGTGTAAGTTGACGACTTTCCACAAGAGTCGAGTTTCAATGTAAAACCTCTTCTTATGTTATGGTTGCAATGTGGTTAACTTAGGTTTTTGCATTGATAACGAAAACGCAACAATACACGTAATGTGGTAAATAAAAATCTCACTTTGTGCGTAGGTACTAACTAATCTCCGAAACCACCCAACCAATTTTGAGGATGTGTACGGGGTGTTTCAGCTTAAAAGATAGGATAGTTTTGGATCCGATAAGCAGAGGGGGTCCCAAGGTGGAAATTCTACCGCGACCACGGCATCGTACATCATTATATGTTCCACCCCAGCCATAGTCTATCCGCGAGTCAAAATTCTTGTCAGACAAATCTGTTTGTATAAACAGAGTTAGGTACTTTCGCATGTTTATACAGTGTAGAAGGCTATAAGTGGATGAAAAAAAATGATTTTATCAGCAAATAAAAGTTAGTTCAGCTTGAAAACAGTCAAGTCTTGGTGTAGCTCTAAAATAGAGTATAGAACAAACGAGAACACACAGCACAGTTGGAAAGTGTATCAAAGAGCGTGGGTGACTGAGATTAACCTAGTGCAGCAAATGAGTTATGTACAAGTTTTGGCCAAATCAGTTTCGTTACGCACACCATTAAAAACTTGGCGAAACCAGGTTCATCATTAAAATGTAAGAAAGTAGGATTTCTTGGCATAAACTGTGACTCAGGGTTTACTGTTGTTCTCTGACTAGTTACACAAATCAAGATATGTAGGCCTCACGAGTTCGAAAGACCTATATACTTGGGTAGATCCTTGGGCCATTTACCGAGCACACTTGATCGATAAGTACTTGAATAATTTAGGACCCGAAGCAACAGCAAAGTACTAAGCGTAGAAAGATCCTGTACACCAACTCTGCTAAAGCTGTCTGCTAGGAAAGCTGTTGCCACCTTTCAAAATAGGTACGGTTTCAGATACTACTCGGAGATAGGGGTCGCCAAATCCCCTCGGCTATGGCATACCATTTAACATAACCTTAGTACCTACCTTTTAACATATGCATTATGCATAGGTACCGAGAAAATGTCTTACTTGAACACGACATTATTTGTGTACACCTTCATAGCGCTTTTAAACTTTGACGTTTTCCCAATTTTTGTGAGCCATCACGGCGAAAGTTTCCGTAAGAAGACAGATCGCGAGGTTCTCAAGATCACTTAGTGGGTGTTCAATTCGTCTTCAAATTGGAGCTTTTGTCGTTAATGATCTCAAAACAGATTCAGAAACACTTTAAACAGGTTGTACGCAATGGCACTCAAACACATCCTTTTCACGATTTTTTTTGTTAGGATAACCCCCTCACATACACACAATCCGTCGGATCACTTGCCACACAAAAACAACCTAACAAAAGCTCTCCATATTTACCCGAGGTCGATGAACCTAAATCATAATTTGTGTACTTAGTAGTATTATGTATGATATGTCCGACACTACTTCAAAGAACATTGAAGCGTTCGTCTTTCCAAAGAAAGATGAATGGAAAGGGGCTGACTACTGGGATGACGACCAAATAACAATAGAGTGGTTTTCACGAAAAAGACATGGTGCGCCGATCCCAATGAATTGGAATAAAGGCAGGACAATCACGATGACTACTGTAAAGACCATAATAACTATTCAACCTAAAGTCTACATTAGAGAAGCCTGCTTAAATCTAAGCTGCTGCAAATTGTAGTAAAAGGGCTCGGCTGATGTGTCAACATAGAACGAATCAAATCAGAAAATAATTGACGTCGAATGTTACCAACTCAGATATTGTTTGATAAATCTAATTAATGTTGTTATGAAGTGATAAGTCAAATAATACCTACATCTGTTTGCTTACTTCACTTGATTACTTTTGTTATGATAAACTTTTTCTCCCAAGGTAAACTTTTCCAGTTTCTACTAGTTTTACCCGTTTTGTGACCATTATCCATTGATAATGTTTACCTCAAACCAGTAGAAACTGGAATTTTGATAATATTTTATCAAAGGAAGCCAGAACATACCAGTTTAACACAAGATTAATGAGTTACTAAGCACTTTTGAAGACATTTGTAATGGTTCAATAATTCTGAAGATTATGTAAGTACCTACTTACCCAATAAATTTACACTAACTTTAGGGATTACAATGCAGAAATTATCATGACTTACCGCATAGGTACCAAGATATGGTTAACAAAATATTTAACTTCAACTTTTGCAAAATGAGTACTAAACTAAGCCTTTGAAGAATACACAAAACAGAAACTTAAATTAATAAAACTGGTGAAAGTTAAAATGTGGTTTCTTGCTAAAATCATATGTGCATACCATGTAAGGGTAATAAAACTTTGTGTCCAGTTGCAGAAGTTAGGTTTAACAATGTTGTAAGTGGCAAAAATATTAATACAACACTAAAAATACTTTTGTGTAAGCATTATCTACCTACTCTACATTTTAAATACTTCATTATTAATCTTTTTTCATATACTCAGATGCAGTAAGACTATTAATAAAACTTGCAAGGCAAGTGTGCTTTTCTCACAAGTGCAACTTTACATTAAGATTTGCATTTAAATGTAAGAAACATTGTAAATGAGTTGGCCATAAAATGTTAATGAATTATATAAATTAGTCACAATAACTAGATCTAATTGTAGTTTCTTTGGCCCAAGAGTGGAAGACAAGCAAGGCCCAACTAGTGGTAAGTGGTAACTGCTGCCCGTGGGCATCTGCAATACTGCAATACTAGGGGCAAAGAAAACATAACTATGAGGACAGACTAATAGAATGGTACAGTCAGTGCCCCATTTTACCAGACCCATCTTCCTCTTTTTTGCTTTGTAAAATGGGTCAGGTAATGCAGCCCTGCATTACCGTATTAAAATGTACCGATCTTGCCTTGAGCATAGATTAAAAGCCATTGATTGGTTGAAAAAAGCTTTAAGTATAGTTAAATTTGAGAATCATTCTGTGATACAGGCCTTGGAGCCAGAAAACTCTCAATGTAAGCAAATAAAAGGTCATTTTTTAATTGTTTATCACTGAGTTTATAGTGGAAGTGTTAATGGGAAGCTATTGTTCAGTAATTGATAGTGTGATAAGATGATATGGACCTTTAACAAAACCAAAATCTTTTCTAGATGTCAAAAGGCCATAAGAGCGATGTGCTTAATGGTAGTATGCAAAATTTGTAGTTGAGTTTTGAAGGGTAATTTAAAAAGCATAGTGTATTGTACATTTGCGTTACAGTGATCTCACCCTTGTGTGTTTTCATGTGTGTGCGCAGGTTTCCAACAGTGCTGTAAGTGCGTTCACAACCCTCATATTCACATTTGTACCTCGCGGTGCTGTCTTCTTGTTTCCTCTTGCTTTTATCCATGTTAGATGTGACATCCGAGTTTTGCATATCTGATACTGTGTCATCATGACTGAAAAAGAAAAGCTTGTCAGTTTCATACTTGTCTATGGAAGGTATCAAATGTCTGAATGAATAAGGGTATGGTAGCTAGTTAGCATCCAAGCGGCAATAACAAAGGCAAACATTAAGTTTTTCAACATTGTGAAGTTAAGGGTTTTAATAAGAAAATATTGTCCAGTGAAATGAAATTGCACTGAATAAAAGTAATCCTGGAACAACACAGGTTACTGAAGTAGTTTTAAGTTACTATGGTCAAATTCCTCCAAGACAGGTATTAAATTGAAAACTAACTCTAATTAACATACCTCTTACTCGCCTTTCAATAGTGTACTCATAGGAGAACACAAAATTAGGATATTCGCATCACATCGTGATGGTAATGTACCAAAATAGAATGCCCAAAAACGATACATCGGCTAAAAGACCACTTGTTGTACAACCCCGCAAGTGCGAAAGAGACAGAATACTATTGACAAACAGCTGATTGGATCAAATTGAATGCGAGAAACAACAAGCGGCGAAATACGCAGTATTTGCTATCATCTTTGAACACAATGGCAAATAATGTACAAAACATAACTTACGGAGAAAATCCAATAAGATTTTCTTTATTTTTGTCCTTGGGAATTATTTCGCTTTCCGACGTCACGCTGCTTTCAGAAGCTTTATCGTTGTAATTACGCACTTGAAAATTTTCAAACTTGCTATCCAAGTCAAGGTACTTTAAATCAATGTTATTATCGTTTGAATAATGCCCTATCGAAAAGGGTTTAAAAGTGTTTTGTGTTGAGATATCGAAGCGACCGCTGTCACCGAGCCATGCGGCCATGTTTCAGAATAGTGTTGTTCCGTATCACAAGACGAACTGTCATTTGCTGTTTTGTAAAACCGGCAAAAGATGAATCGGCATATTGAGTCGTGTTGCGTGAAATAGATGGCGCTAATTTCAAATATCCATGGAGAGAGCTACCGCTGTGGAAGGTAAAGTAGGCGCCTGTGCCCGCTCTGAGGACTCCCGGCGTAACTCCCGTTATAATGAACACCACTTGTTGTCTGCGCGGGCAGTGCGTCGACCGCACGCCCTTCTACTTACGCGAATGTATCATCTTCACATTCGGACGATAATTCGCGTATAAAAGTGTGCCGCACAATTTTTATTATTATTATTGATAGACTTAAATCACAGTTTAATTTATAAAATGTGTTCAAGAAGTTTATCTTTCTACATTCATTTGGTAAGTACTTGAAGAAAATTGTTTTTTTTTTTATATATTTTGTTTATAAGAAATAAATTAATAATCTTCAAAGATATTATTTATTAATCCTATAACGAACAACCTTTTTTTTTAAAATAACTTGATTAATTTCCAATCCTATCGATCGCTTCTTATCAAAGTTTACCGCTCATTTGTGGCATGTTGACTCGTTTGGCGCCCTCATTTTTTTACAACGAGATAAGGAAAATTAATACACTCCATGGAATAGCGAAAACTTAGTTTTAGTTAAACAGTTTTAGTTTGATCTGTTTGTAGACTCGATCTCTAAGTTCCAAACCTTTGAACTTGATCGAACATTAATTGTGTAATCACATTTAAAAAATATATTAGTATTTCAGTCATCTCGAGTAGTAGGTAGGAGTAGGATTCTCGAGTAGTAGTACACAATCCCGGCAAAACATTAACTTGTAGCGATCCCATAAAGCTAGCTTAATTCATATACTGGATGGTTGACTGACTCATTGTCTATGCATTTGGAGCGAAGTAGCGCTCAGGAGATAGGTAAAAAAACATAAAACAGTGGGTGAAGTTTATCTGTATTTTACTGTTACCCACGGCACCCATTCGCCGTCTAGGCGCATTAACGTATCATTAGTTGAAGGTTGCTGACCGAGATCATGTTCTATATCTTGATGACATGGTGACTATCCGCAAAAGGAAGTTGTAAGACTTTCATCTCAACCAATATCATAAACAGCAAGCTTATCCTCATGACTTAAATTTGCAATTTCTTCGTAAGTTTAAAGCGCGTTAATTATAGACCAGCGTGTAGAACGTTAAAAAAAAGTTTATATGCACGGTAGACAATCATTATTATAACTTACAACTAACGTTAAACTAAGAATTCACAGAAGAAATTTACATCGTCGTAGCTTTAATCTTAAGTTCAAGCGTAAGTTTGACAAAATAACTATGTAAGCAATTCTTATTTTAACTTTTCAAATTCCACATAGTGCAGCTTCAGTAACTTTTTATCTTAGAAAAAATATCTTTAGGTTTTTAATAGCTAGCAAACTGTTTCATCCTGCATCTGCATTGTGTTGCTGTCACCGAACTTTTCTGCGTAAGTTCCTGTCAGGAAACATTTCTTTAAAGATACATCCTGCTTAACCGGCATTGTAGTAGAAAGCTGTACCTACATATGTCTAGTAAATATTAAGCGCATGACTAACATTTGATAACGTGCCAAAACATTAAGAGAAACTATTGAAAGCATGTACGGTAAGTATTTCAAGCATTCGAGATCTCTTTCACCTAAACTTCCTTGGATTAACGAAATTACTATGACCATGATCGTTACTACTCGGAAATCGAGCTCAAAATGTCGTTCAAGAACGTGTTGTCCATTACAATAGACCCAAGAGACCGATGAACACTTTCGCTGCTTTTTCTTTATTCCAATTTCACTTTTGATCTATTCCTTGTGTCCAGTGAGACTTTCAATTGATACTATTATAATAAAGGTAATCGATCCCAGAGGACAAAATATTGCGTCTAAGGTAAAACGGTGGCGCGAATAATAGTTTTCGGAAAGAAAGACTATGATGCAACTAGAATGCAATTAGCATTCTTAATTATTTACAAAAAGCAGCTGGTTGAATTTATATCACGGATTTTAACACGGGTGGTAAATTATACAAGGTGTCAACAGACCCTTCACGAAGCCGAAACCATATTCCGCCGAAAAAATATTGCTGGGACTTTTTTTTTGGGTGAAAAACCACATTTTACGGTAAAACTCAATGTAATGCACTCAAAACATTGTATTAATGGATGCAATAACTAGTAAACAGGTCATGAAAGCGTTTAAAGTTATACAAATTTAGTAATGTATAAACCTTAAAAACTAGCATTTTTTAAATAAAGTTGTGCAATAGTTAGAACTTTGACCTCACATATCTCCTTAAAAAAAAGTCTAGAAAAGTCTAGAAGGTTCCCAGGTACAATAAGTGTGGTCCCGAAAAAAAGAATGATTGCAATGACGCGGAGAACAAGTGCCCTTCGGCTTCGGTAACGGTTGATTTACATCCTTTACAAAGTAGGTAAGAAGCAGTAACATGCTCAGGTCAAAACATTCACAGATTTCTCTGGAAATGAAAATCGCTAATGATACCTAGTTAAAATAAAATAAGACAATGTACACTTGTCACTAGCCTGTTATACGAAGTGAGTTCAATGACACGTTATTCATACATAAATATGACCTAGAAATCTGACACTGACACTTTCTTCGTGAGGGTCTTTTCAATTCACCGCACATCACTACGTTACCCTTTCGTTTCCAATGAACTAAAATAAATTCTGGACATGTTACCTATATTGGTTTTAGAATTTTACTGTTGAGGATATAATCCAGAAACATTAATTTATTTTCACTAACCAGGAAGTAAGCTTGTATAGTTAGACCTGCTTAGAACTGGTGTTTTGTATGCAACAGAATGTTGGGTCCTATAAGGGATGAATAAAAGGCATTTGCATGTGAGTGAGATGAAAATGCTAAGGGAGATGTCTGGTATTACGCGAATGGACTAAATAAGAAATGAATACATAAGAGGAAGTCTAAAAGTGGCGCCGGTGACTGAAAAGTTGTGTGCTAATCTGCTGGCATGGCATGGATTGTGATGCGGAAGAATGAGATAAATTTCGTGAGGAAAGTTAAGAGTACCTAGAGAAAGACCAAAGAATCTATCCATTGTGGATGAAGGGTGATTTGTCAAGAAAGGAGGTATGTGATGAGAATACAAGTAATAGAGAAGTATGGAAGAAGAAGACATGCTGCGCTGATCCGAAATAAATAAGGGCAAAAGAACGATGAAGAATAAGGAACTAAGCCAACGAACTACCGAGTTTTCCAACCAGCAGGTTCCAATAACTTATTCTGCTGGTTCAATTTAATTAAATTATTTAAATTTAATACCAGTTATGTAAAAATATTGGAGTTAATTAATAATTTAGGACAGATTTGAAGTCCTTTTTTATAATTTCCAACTCTTACTTTATCTCAAAGCTCTAGCAGTTGTTAGTAATCGGCCGGACGCTTTTATCAATGTCTTCAAATTTACTGACAGAAAAGTTTTTAAACAAACAGCATATAACTGAGCCAGTGTGTTATGTCCACGGTCAAGATCGTGTTAGTTCACTAAACAAGTATCTTGCTTAGTCACGTTTTCGGTTTGGCCCATGGGCTGTTTTTTTTACTTGCGATAAGATTATGATGTGCAGTTCTTGTGATAGCAATCCAATAGAATTAGGCAAGTAAAGGACTGGTTTTGTTTGTCAAAGATGGTCCGTGGCAGGGGGATCTGTGTCATTCGGCCACGACACACATACCGCCCTGACGGCGACTCACGCGCCGGCGCGGCGGTGAATTCGTGCGGCCAATCATATTTCATTTATATAGTAGGTTTTAATTCCATACAAAGTATGAAGTATCTAGTATTTCCGAAAAACAGCTTTATTTATTAGTATTTAACCAAAACTTGCGATCGCTAATTGGACGCCTATGCATAAACATCACAAAACAAAAGTAAAGATTGAAATTCTTTTCTCTCAAATAACACCAAATTCGACCATTAGGCACGTGAGCATTCACTGCATTAATTAATTCTTCATGACATGTATTAACTGTTCTTTTCACGTGAATTCCAGGCACTCGTAGCATGCTGCGTGGTTGCAGACTGCGGTCCAAGACTGAAGTACACGTGGGGTGATGCATTACAAGGAACAGATTGTTCAGGTCCGGACGGAACGCCCTATCCTAGGTAACAATTATAGTTTAACGGTTTTTTCATTTCCGGTTTTCTCTGTTTCAAACACTACTCAAAAAAAAGAACTAGCAAATTAGCAAATGGCAAGGAATTTGGCTTGGCAGATTCCTGACAGTGTTCGGAACCGTACGATAATTATCGTACACATACGATAATTTTGCGCCTACGTACGATGTACGATAGCATATCATTATCGTACGCAGATTGTACGATAATTGTGTTTGTGTTTTCACTACCCTTTCATATCCATTTCTTCTTTATAAATACGAAATTTTGGCGTGTTCATACCGAACTTGCATGGGACCAGTGAAATTTTGTCCAAGTGAATTTTAAACTTGGCGCGTTTATTGAACTTAAAGTGGAAAGGGAATCGGTTCAGGTCTGTACCACGCAGTGTTCTGTTGATTTAAAGCGGTGGTTTAAAAAATGTAAACTATAAAGTACTTGCATACATATCAATATTACAATTAATATGATGTATTTATTTGTAATAGACGTTATCCTAAAAATACGATAATTTCGATCCAAGTACGATAATTTTACGCCGAATTACGCCCCTGGTACGATAGTCAGTTCGCTTCAGGTTGGTAACACTGATTCCTGATGAGTATTTTTCAGAGCCTCCACTGACAAAGTTTGTGTATGTCCATTGTGGCCTTGCTTTGAAAACGGTACCTACTTACTATAATTTCCCAAAGTCACGCTATTGTAAGCTTCGTTTTTGTATGGAATATTCCCAGTTTGCACGTTCGATTTCATCCTGTTATTATTTGTTTATAATGACCTTATTAATCCTGTAAAGTCCATTCTTAGTTTAGAGACTAAAAGTCTAAACTAATAATGGACTATATAGAAGTCTAAATTAGAGTGTCCTGTCATGACTTCTGTAATATATCTGCTTCAAACCCTGCATTCAATTGCATTGATCGAAGGTAACCTTATTGCCATAACCGGGTCTAAACTCCATGGCAGCATGACTCACTGCGACCAACTAAGGGTCCGCATAATAAAGCCAAACCGAACAGCCATTATATACAGAAAGTAAGGCATAATGTTATGAGACACATTAAGCTCATTATGGTGTTTTGGTACATGAGGATTTCCGAGGTTTTTATTAATTAATCAACCGCCAAAACTCCAAAGAACTCATAACATAATGGGTTATTGCTCTAGATAGAAATCAAGCAGATTATAAATAAAATTAAAAAAAATAAAACAGCATCCAGTAACTGTAGGTACCTACAGTGCATTAATTTTGTGAAACCAAAATATGGTTTGTCACAGCATCGTTGGCATCATTAACTACGTAGGTATCCTACTATCTACTTAATTAGCAGTACTTATTCAATGTAGGTAGGTACTGAAATATTTTGTTTTACGGTCAGTCTAGTGAACGTTGATATTATTTTTAAAAGAGATGCTTTTAGAAATTCTTGCGGGTTAGGTAGAAACTAGACTGTCAAAGACCATAACCGTAAAACATATATAGAAATAGCTGCTTCGATGCATTATAATATTTCTAACGGGCTTAAGCTATGTGGTCCAAAGTTAATAGCGCCACCTGATGACCTGAGTATCACAAAACAGCCTTAACTAAACTTTTGACTTATTCCTAAATGTACTGCAAGGCCGAAAATCAACCGGTAGGGTACGATGACCTAGTTAAGCTTATCTCTTTCTAATATTGTATTTGTTATAAGATTAGAACTCAAAACTAACACTAACAAACACAAGGAATTAGCAATAACTGTAGATAATTAATTTATCTACTGCTATAATAAATACTAGCTAGGTGCAACCGGTTATTAATGGGATTTGGGAAATACGCGTTTCCCCTAGACGGTATAAGCTTGGAGAAAGACGTGTTATGTTCGGCTCTGTCCGGTCCGCGCACTCGGATAACTTCGGGCATTGACGCGCCCGTCATGTTGCCATTTCGTGCCCTCCCCAGTCAGTGTACGAGTAAACATTTTAGAAACATCGACGCGTGTTTTTGTTCCGCTGTTGCAAGTTTTTTTCTAAAACACCCGGTTAGATTGTGTTAGAAATGGATGATTGTGAATCAAAACCACCCAAAAGGACAAAAGTCAATAAAGATGTGGATCGAGATGCCTTTTACCAAAGAATATATGAAGTGTTTAACAATAAGAAGACGCCAAATTCAGTATTGTTATCACGGGAGAAATATTATTGGATTATTGAGAAGATAAAAGCTGCAAAAACTAGTACGAAGAAAACTCCGGCAGATTATCGTCGTTTAAAAAAGTACGAAATTGTAAAAACACCTGACGGAGAAAAACTGTTCGCAGTTCCGGTTACTGGCGATGACAGACGGCAAATGTATGTACCGATGGAAGAGATGTACGACATTATAGCTGAATACCATATCAACTTGGATCACGGAGGACGAAGTCGTATGATGGTAGAGTTAAAACGTAAATACAGAAATATCACTACAGAAAGTGTAACAGTTTATTTGCAAATGTGCGCATTTTGTAAAAATAAAGCCTTGGAAAGACGTGCCAGGAGAATTGAGAAAGCAAGTAAAATAGGGGAAAGTATAATAGATGAAACTTTTAACAGTTCTTGTGACCAGATCGCCGATTGCTCGACTTCTAAATTTGGATTACAGCCTGAAGATTTAATTGAAGATCTAGGTAATACAACCTATAAAAGTCCAGAGCTTTATTCACGAGGTCAAGTGGACATACTAGGCGTCACTAATGAAGACGGCGACGAATATAAATATTTGATGGTGTACAGAAATTTTATCTCGAAATATACACATTTAAAGCCAATAAAAAGTTTAAGTGTCGTCGAAGCGGTTGACGAATTATTAGAAATATTTTTGGTGTTTGGTGCTCCAAATATTTTGCAATCCAAAAACGGTGTTACCTTGGCCAAGCCTATTTGTAGACGTATTTCTAGCTTATGTCCTCGAATCAAGATTGTATCATCAGAATCTGTTTTTACCAATAGTGATTTTAGAGGGAAATCAAATGAAGATATTCTTAAGAAGTTAAACGATTGGTTGTTGCGAACACAGCACACCAAGTGGCAGGATGGAGTTAAGTACGTGCAGCATGAGCTGAATACAACATTTCACGAGGTATTGTGTAAAACACCCAGTGAGGTGGTCTTTGGTGAAAATCCGAAAGTTGGTCTTGCAGGTTTTATGTCAAAAAATGTTTATGATGATTTGATAACGGAAGAAGATCTGTTAGCGGTTTTAGAAAATAAAGATCCCATTGCCCCAAAACAGTTAAAATTAGATGAGTCACTTATGTTGCCCGGCAATTTTATCAAATTAGAGGCCGAACTCGAGGACGAAAATGAAATGGAAGATGATCTGAATCTTTGAGTGTTAACTGCGTTAAGTTAAGCACGATTTCAATAATAACATGACAAGTAGTGATTATAACAATAAAGTTACGGAAATAGTAACAATTTTAAGTAATTCGGTTGTATCAATTCGTCAATTGTATCTTCTCCTAACTTTGATCTCATGTTCACGTTTACTAACTTACATAATAAAATAACTACGAATTTAAATTGTTTTACTGGTGGTTTGCAGTGTTCAAAAATTCCACCCTGTATAAGTGCCTCTTCAGCAAAACGAACGAGTTGCACATTAGGTCACACATTAGTGAGTGGAGTGACACATCAGGTCAAACCTCCCTATGTTTGACCTAATTAATGCATTTTAAAGCTCGTTATATACTCGTTTCAGAAAGTTTTCTTTCTTATGAGAATGTTTAAAATTGATATAGAAAAACTGTGATGATAGGAAAATAAATATAAGAAAAGTTGACACTGAGTTTAGTTTTTGTCAGAACTTTAGAGACTGTTTTCCTCATACTGTACTGGAATGGAGGGTGGAAATTTGGTAGGACACTATAAAGTTACTGTGAAGACGAAGGAATCACGGTGGAACCACTACTAAATACATTTCTAGGTACTATATTCTACTATAAAAGATGGCGCAAGCTGGAGGAAGTCTACTCGAATTTCATTTAAACGAACGTCAAACTTAAAAAAAAAAACAATAAAAAAGTATATTTTGATGACCGTTGGTTATGATAACCGGAATTCTGAAAATTGTATATCGCATCCGAACCTTACTCGCTAGAGAAGTAAAGTTCTTTTAGCGCGTGTCTTTTTATTGGAACTACCTCTGCTTTCTTGTTTTTTTCAATACAATTTGCATACACAATTTCATTTCACGTACGTTGATTTTCAGCGTTAGTGGTGAACAATCATTTAAGAGCCAGAAGCTCCTTGTACACACGGTAACACATCAAGCTATACATTACCAATATAACATGTCCTCACTTTGTATAGATTTCTTGTACAATGAGAGATCCGCATAAACTGATTATGTATTTGTTGATTGGTCGCCGTGCGTCCCACTCTAGGTGAATGTACCAAATAATTTGTTGAAATGATTTATTAAAAAATTAAAGTACTTATTAAAGTTATTGGAACAAATAGTAAATTTGCAGTATCACTTTAGCAATAGTGATTATTTATGCTGCATACAAATTACCAGAGCACCCAGGGCCTACCTAACTTAGTGTATTGGTTCCCATTATATCCCCTGCTATTAATTATCTCTTTCATCACAGCTGTAAAAGTAGTAGGTACGAGGATGTTTACCAGTATAAAAACATGCATGATAATCATGCAAAATACAATTTTAGATGTAATAAAGTATGAAATAAGCAGAAGTTCCGTTAATACAAATGCACGTTCGTCGTGTTCACATTCTTTACTCGTGGGAACTTTCTCACTAAGTCTCATCTTTGTTCTTTTTCTACTCTAATGCACTGTACTTATTATTTTCCGCACTTACTGTAATTGCAAAATGATGATTATTACATCTGCTGATTACTGAGCGTAACGGAACGTAGGTGCTTCCCTATTTAATTATGTGACATCTAGTGGTAAGAGATGTTACTTGCAGTTGACACTTGGTTTTGATAAATGTTTGTTGCCGGTCATAGATGACGCTACTGTAGTGCTTTGTTTGTTGTTTGGAATATCGTACAAACGATGGCGCTTTTTAGACTATCCTTTATTGCCAAAAACACTGCGCTTTTTATTTTTTATTGTCTTCATGAATGTTGTGGTTAGGGGCACAGACTACATAGAGATTGGATTAGGGGTTATACATAGAAGTCTGGGAATCAGAAATGATGCGTGGTTTATCAGTGTTGGTTGACACAGTCATTATGGAAGTTACTTGTTGCCAAATTACCATTTTTGGGTCAACGCTTTGCCACCCACCTTTTAGCACCACCCCTAGCTAGCAGTCAAATCAATGCAATTCTGTGCTTTAAAGTACGATTATAAAATTACTTAGTACATGTAAATAAATTCTTGTTGACAGAAACATTCACCATCCAGGACTGATTTAATTCAGATTTGAAATTCGATGATTGGTTGACTGAAGTGTAGCATTTTCTCAACACAGTCGTATTTACCCACATAAGGACCACTACCTTCGGATTTTTCCATAAAGGGTTTTGCACAAGTAGCTGTACTTAGTTTAGTAAACATCATCTTTTTTGTTCCAGACATTTAGTGAACAGAGCCCTAAAGTCGGGACCATGGCAGTCTTCACGGCAAGGCCGAGGAGTTCGAACGGTGGACCCTGCCATTATGAGGAGAGCGTTGCTAGACGCACACGCCGGTTACTCGGAGGGCGCGCTTACGCATAGCAGTGGCAGCAATAGAACTGGTGAGTTTTTGTTCGTATTGCAATTCGCAGTTCCGCTCAGAAATTTTTAGCTGCCACCGCTTGTCCACGCGACACGGACACGCGTGTTATGATTGCAATTGCGGAGAAAAGAAATGAAGGATAATAGTTTAAACATGTGACGACGATGCGACGGTATTCCCACACAGTATTGACATGATGAGGAAACAAGCGTCGCTCGCGCATGTCGTTTCTCGTAAAGCGCATCATCCGTGGTTGCCATCGGGGAGTAAGTGGGTATATTGAGAATCTAAGGTGGTTTTTGCTTGCCCATTGACAAGGTCGACAGCTAGAGGTCGATGTATGGAGGGTGCGTCGTGTTCTCATCTATAGAATTGATGAGAGCAATTTTTTTGTAAAGTAATCATTTGCTTTGTAAGATGCGTGAAGAAACCATGTTGTGTTTGCTATTAAATATGTGTAGCTTTTGTTTAGTATATCAGAAAATAAAAAAGCTTTAATTGCTTTACTACGTGAAAAGTGGTACTGGATTTGGAGCCAAACCAAAATCCAGTACCATTCGGTACTGGATTATGGTTTGGCTTCGTGCCTATGAAGATGACAATCATTTGCTTCATATTTTTTCCATCCGCCACAGTCTAAATGATGATATACTGTTTTGATGGGAGCCTAATACTCGTAACTGGCCTGTTTTTTTTATACTACTTAGCGAGGAATTTTCAGATAATAAAATTTTAGAACAACTAGGTACATCAAAATTTCTCCATAACAAACATCTCTACTTTATTTTCCAGAGAATGGGCAGCAGGGTTCTCTGTGCTTTTGTAACAACCGTACTGCGATCGCCAACCCGCCTGCCAAGCGTGGCGATTATGGCAAAACCCCCAAAATGTCAATATGGTGACACTTGGGGGAGGCCTATGTCCAGTAGTGGACGTCTTTTGGGCTGAAATGATGATGATGATGAAACATCTACTGAATAAAATCGTTTCTTCCTATTCTAGGTCGCGCTTCAAACCTGCCTGGCCTAACACCTGCGTCCACCAACTCATGCGGTGGCACTCGTCTATGCCGAACGCGGTACAACACTACTGCTCCCATGTACGGAGTGTCCCTAACGTCGGGGCAGCCCGTCACTATCGTGCAGAAGTTCCCTGACTTACTCCAGCAAGTCGTCTTTGAGGTTTGCGAGTGAGTATTGTTTTGGATCTACCTATATACCTGTCTTTTACGGTTTTTCTCTCTTTTGATTACTGGGTTCTTTCTAGATTTTAGATCTTTGTTCTTTTCTTACGCAATGGCCGCTTCAAATGATGCCTCCTGTGGTTTTGAAATAGCTGTAGGCAAACTTTTGCATTCCCTGTCTGTAGCGAGACACAGAATGAATAACTTATAGTTAATATTATTTCATTTAGGTTCTTAGAATTATTATAGCCCACACCACACCCTCATATCATTGAGAGGAAGCCTGCGTTAGTGTAGTGGGTACTTAACAGGTTGATTTTGTTATAATAATGCTACTCAGAATTTATTTAGAGTTATTGAATCGGCCACAGAAGTTGTTGTTGGAAAATTAAATGTTCTTTTTTTTCCAGATCAAGTGAGTGCTCGCTGATAAGAGGCACATGTTCACAAACGTACGTGCCCTACCTATTCTTGGTACTCCCACTGGGTCCAGTGACCCTAACTGGTCAAGACTACGTGCTGGTAGAGTCTGGCTGCGTCTGTAGACCAGACCCGGCGCCATAGACACGCCATAGACATACAACTTAGACCATTTGCTATGAAAAAAATAGGAGAAATTAAAAAAAAACATCCGTCCTTTAGATAATTTACAAAATTGCGACTAGTTCCCGCCATTTTATGTTCTAAATATTTACTGAAGGTGAAAATATTATTTTCGACTGTTTTTAGTTATCTGCTTGCTTTTTGCTGGCAATGGAAATAAATAAGTTAATATATTTTATTTTAGAAGTCACAAAGATTGTGTAAGAAAATATTCTAGTTGTTATTTTCAGAGAGGGATTGTGTTTGTATAAATCGAAGCAATTAATTTGGCCACGGTAATTAATTTTACGGAATATACAGCGTGTTTCAGTGTTTGTATATTTTTTATGAAAAATGTCAAGGCTTGATGCATTTATTAGTTTTTTTTTTATAAATTGGTTGTAAGAGAAGTACATATATGTAGCTAAAGAGGGAAAACTTTACTATTGGTATTAAAGGGTGCATTTATTCAACTGTAAAATCGCCGATAAATTAATAACTTATAATTTATTGGCCATTTTTCATGGAAAGTTAACTTATTAAACAGACTGAATATTATTTTTATTTTTTGTTGTTAATTTATTATAGAAATTTATATTTATTCTACTTGCCGTTGTATGACGGAAATATTTATTGAACAAGGAATAGATTTTATGAAAGAACCTATAAGAAATAAATTATTCACAAAATTTATTTTATTATGACTTAGAATCGCGCATGTTACGTTAAGTTACAAACAACGAATGTATCAAAGATTTAATAAATTTTAATCAAAAATAATACATAATTATGTTTGTTTCATTCAAACCGAGTTTTTACGATACAGAGGGTGAACAAGAATGTTAAGACACAACAATTGAGGGGTTTAATAAAACAATTTAATTTAAATTTTAGTAAAAGTAACTTGTATTAACATTTAATAAGCTACATACTCTGGCATATTTTTACACAATCACATGTTTAAATATTTTAAGAGTTCAATTGATTTTTTTAGGAGAAACTAAACTCAAAGTAAACTCATTTAGGAGGTATAGATATAAAATTACAGCAAGTAACAAAGGCAAGAAATTAAACTCATGATCAACAGTTTCTTAGTAAAGAATAGGTTCTAAGAATATAAATAAGAATAATATATTTATTACAATAAACTTCATCTCATCGCCTATGTTTTAGGTATTCGTCCTTATAGGTTTCAATAAAGACAACATTCGAATACTCATGACATCCATAGCTTAATTTACGAGGCACGGAGTATCTACATACAGTTATAGTACACACTAGCTTTGCACTAGCTACTAATAAAAATGTCTACATTATCTGTGCTATTTTGGTTTGAATTACTAAAAATATGACTTGATAATTTCAAACCAAATGGGAAACCATATTTTGAAATAGTATAATAACATTTTATAGATGTTATTTTTATGGTCGTATTTATTTGTCAAATATTAAGATTAGACCTCTTATTAGCTTTAAATTGTGGGGTAATTACTAACCCAATATATTTATTTTTTTAACATCACCCCATGTTTTATTTCAAACTTTTTAACGGCCATTTTGTCTCAACGGCAGTTTTGACTATTTTTCAGGGTTCCAAAGCCAAATGGCAAAAATGGAACCCTTATTATTATTTTTCATTAGTTCTAATTTCCCTAAAACACATTAATGATGTAGACAAGCGGCGTATTGTATAGCTTATTGCTCGTAACGGTAGTATTGTTGAGGGACGGCGTGCTGGGGTTGGTGCTGTTGTTGGTGCTGGGGCGGCTGCGGCCTGGGCTGCGCGTGTTGCACTTGAGGCTGGATCAGCTGCTGCGGCTTCGGGGTGGGGACCTTCACTACGATGTCTGTAGGCATCCTTGAGACCTAAAGAGTGGAAGTGATATTAAAAAAGAATTTTTTTATTCATCGGTTCAAATAACCTAATCCCCTATACCATGAAGGTGTACATAAGGAAATACAGGTGTGATATTGTAGTACTACCTTGAGAGAATTTGTACAGTAGAGCTACTGAAAATAATATCTCAGTTTTAAGAAGTATGAGAGACACAGTCACACAGACTGTTTACTAATTCATGATGGTGATGAAAAGTTTCTACTTGAGATTACCTACAGGTTTCCTAGGATTTGAAAATACCAAATAGATAAAAGTTTCGATTGCAGCTAAACAATATATCAACCATATTCCAATATTAAGTCATTTAAACTAGGCCAGGGGCACACTTAGTCGGCATTATTTAATCGCATTAAAGATCTAGTTCACCTACTATTGTGAATATTACTACTATTGTGAATCAAGTCTGACTTGTATTTTCTACCCATTGTTAAAAAGAACCAAATTGTTAGCTAAATATTTTAACAATGAACATTGCTCTTATGGCTTCATCTGATAGCACCTATTTTAAGTTGAGATTTTTTTGATCAAAATCGTTGAAAAGAACATTAGTATTGAAAGTGGTCGTGATATACATAGGTATTTATGGGAATCGTCACTAGAAAAACAGGCTTGTTTCACCGTCTACTGGTGATGGAATAGGAGTGAGGACCAAATCAGTGGTATGTTTTAATCTCGCTATTTATGGGCAGTGGTGGTGCCATACTGCTTTGTTCTGTGCTCATACAATTTTACAGGAAATTGTCCACCTGGTTATGTCTGCTGGTCTACCATTCCAAATTAATCCTAACCCTAATTTCCTAACTTATAAAAAGGGTGCAATTTTTCAATGCCACCTGAAGTGAAACAACTCTAAATACTGAGATAGCTAATTTTACACGAAGGAAATATTCCTTAATTTTTAAAAAGAAACTTAGCTGAATTTAAATATTTTCGAAAATTCGCTTGCCACACTCGGAAATCGAACCAGCTAAAGTCCAAAAAAATAACAGCCTGTACAATTATAATTATGTCTATCGATCAATAGGGTCAACCATAAGGATCAAATCAGGCGTACAGAAACGGACATAGGGTACCTTTCATCCCGAAAAAAAGTACTGATCCCGAGGAAAACAACAATAACGTTCCTATCACAATAGATGGCGCCACGTACCCCAGCCGGTAATTGTCAAATTCTAAATTTACGCGAGCGAATCCGCGGGGAAAAGCTAGTAATATATAAAATGTATGCATACCTCAGCCTTAAAACCCTCCTTGGGATCAGCAGTGTAGGTCACGGTCCTAATGAAGCCGTCGCTGTCGACCACGGAGTAGGAACCCTTGATGGTGTCTCCGTCTCTCTGTTCCTTGCGGTTCTGGTAGTTTGTGTACTGGTCGTCGTTCACGTCGAAACCGAACTGGTACGAAGGATTGGACTGGAAGAGAATAGAAATTAGTCAGCAGATGATGGTACAGGAGATTTTCATGGTTTAGTTAGGTTAATAAACAATGGCTATCTTCGAGTGGCGATGTTCTGGCATACCATAGACATATAAGCAGCTAGCTTGAATACCAACTTTGCTGACTTGAAATAATTTAATGAAATACTTATAAAGTCATCCGTTGGACGAACAAATAACAATGAAGGCAACTGCCGAAGGTTGCTGTTCACGGAACAAGCAGGTACCTAACCACAGCTACTAACAACGAAATGTTGAAACAGAACAGAATATCTGTGTGACATACAACCTGAGTCATTGTAAAATATTCAGCGAATGAAATGTAAACCTTTTTTTTTCGACTTCTTAAGCGCAGTAAATGAGTAGTAGTACCTCAGCAGCTCATCACTTATCAAAACCTAGAAATTAATCACCACGCAATAATCAAAGAAAGTTATTTTCTATCAGCTATCGTGAGGCGATCTCACGCAGCGAGTGCTAAAACGCTTTATCTACAATTGTACAGCTACACGACTACCTGTACGAGTTCCAAGTGAAAGTTGCAGCCGACCGTAGTCCCGCTCTTGTTAATTTGATCCATCCGTGTTGACTATACATCGGTTGGACATTGTATCGGCTATAAGGAAATGAGAACCAAACTAGGTTGGATGTATTCCGGAGTCGGTTTACGTATTTTCATAGTTACGGCAAAATATTGCGGAACGGCTTCGCTGTTACTTTTAATTGTAATTGTCAGTTTACCGTTACTATGAAAATAAAATACGATGATGTTTCCTACTTTTGTCTCATATTTTTATTTTTTACAGTAACCTAGTTTTGGGTGTTGCAGTTTGTCTCCTAAAAAGAGAATGAAACTTGAGATGTAAAAGCAATTTAGGTATTTCAAGAAAATAAGGCTAACACAATTTTGATAACTTCTTGCCGAATAAACCAATTGGCTTTTACTGCTCTAGTCTTCACATCTATTATTCATAATGTCGTCCTAACATCTACGCTTGAAGTATTGTAGATGCTTTTTCGTTCCTGTCATTCGTCAGCCATCAAACCTATATTTTTATACGCAATAGTTTCATCATTGACAAACTACCATCCCTGCTGTTTGCATTGTTTTATGGTCCGCGTGTGGTACTATTGCCTTCGTTAGAGTACGTATTTAACTTGATCTAAGACCTACTAGAACCTCTATACTAGAAATGAGGAAAGCGGAATATCCTAGAACCATGTGACATGTACAAACCCGCACTGGGCCTGGCTGTGGGCCTGGTAATCCATCCAGCCCACGCTTGTTTCCTAGAGAGAAGGTTTGTGTCCCAGCAGAGGAAACATTATAAAGTCTTCAACTTACGTCATACGACTCCTCAGGATCACGCTGTTCCTGAGGCCTCTGTGGTTGGTACTGCTGCTGCTGCTGTCTGTACTGCTGCTGCTGCGGCTGTGGTTGGTACTGGGGCTGGTGCTGGGGCTGGTGCTGGGGTTGGGGCTGATACTGCGCCTCGCTCTGGACCGTGTACAGTGTTTGGGGATTCTGAGGGTAGATACATTTGTTAGGCTGGTGGACATTTTGGGCCGGATTTGGATTTGTTGTGCGTGCGTTTAAACGTGCTTTATGTATAAGAATTTATTATTGAAGACTTAAAACTAACCTAGGGTCTTTTCAGAATTCTCATAATCAATGCAAATTATGTTCATCATCGTCATAATTTCAGCCGAAAGACATCCACTGCTGGACCATCCTCACCAAGTTTCGCCATATTGACATAACATGGGGGGGTTGCAAATTATGTTACGAGTAAATTATAAAATAATGTTTAGGGGAACAGTAGTAAGAGCTCTCAAACATGTTGAACAAGGCAAAATGCTGACCCCAACAAACTTGGAAAAAGGCTAGGCAAATGATGATGGTTTTTAGGTTATGTTTCTTACAGGTCTAGGTGCTGGCTGCTGAACGTGTTGTGGCCTCTGAAGTACTTGTGTGTGCGCGGGCGCAGGCGCTGCGGCCTGGTGGTCTGCGAGGTACTGTCTGAGTAGGTGTGGGTCATAGCCTCCGGCCTGCTGACAAAGGGATGGTGGTGAGTGGTTGCTTTAATGACATTTTTAGTAGAGGTTAGTTATTTTAATGTTGATGAGAGGAGTGTCATTGGTATGCAATACTGTAGTAATAATTAGAAAGTTGTTGTTATTCTGCTCACATTTTATAATAAAATGTGGTAATTGCCTGTTCAATTAAGTTGCAGTAAGGTTGGAAAAGTTTTGGTGCAAAAAGTACCATTCTTGAATTTAAACTATCGCACTTGTGAGATAAGGTTGATAAACTGGACATCTAACTTATTATCACCTCATCATCATGTTGTGTTGACCATTAAGTGGTATTCATTGTATTCTTCGATATATATTTCATGCATAGCATATATACATGCAATAGCTATGGTTTCAAATGGAAAAGGGTTTATTGATATGCCTATATTGGATAGTGCTAATGGTAGTGTTATAGCTGGGTACGATAAGATCAGCTGAGTATGAGCATGTAAAGTTACACAGTAATTGCTCTGTTATAACAGACATACCTACCTACCCATAACATACTTGAAAAAAGCATAACAGTCATAACAAGAATCAAGTATCCACGACCAATTAAACCCAGACGACGCGGCCCAATTTCACGCAGTTGTATTACAAGCCATTAGAAAAATAAAGCCAAGTATCCACTCGCGTTAATCAGTGCGATCAAGCTCTTACATAACATAAATCCAATTACAGCTCGGTTCAAATAAAACGCGCCACTGACATTACGAAACGTCAAAAGTGTAACAAGCAACAACATTGTAACAGCGTACGGCGTACCCACCCTGTTACGTCTCGCTCGATTTGTCATGGGTTGCCAAAAACACGTGTGCATGTTTGTTGTGTAAAAACTGATGCCCAGTTTTCCGGTCTGTTTGCACTCATTATGTTGTTCGGTGAAGCAACAAAGTCACATGTGTTGCGATTTAATGTCGGATGTGCCACTTTCAGATTTGATTGATTTCTACTTTTTTATTGTTGCTAAAGATTGTAACTATCGTTGCATGAAGTTAGATATACGAAAATAATTGAATCACGCTAAGAGTTTGCCAACACGGTTGGCGCTGTGGCTGAGCGATCGACTGCTTCGCTGCGGGTCGCAGGTTCGATCCCCGCACGGAACAAATATTTGTGTGGCCTACAGATAGTTGTTCTGGGTCTGGGTGGTTGTTTAGGTGAGTTTAAATGTTTGTAAACGCACCCACGATGCAGGAGAATTTACAGAGAGGGGCAAGGTTGAAAAAAGAAATGTTATGTGAATTGTTCGTATGATGTCTGACTTGATCTCTCGATTGTAAAGTAAAACAAAAATAGAAAAAGTTCTGTGGTCTGTGTCAATATAAGTAACTTAGTCAACTAATTTAGTATGTAGCTCTATTGAATAGAAATAATTTATTTGCATTGAATGTAGTACATATTATTATATGAGTAGTTACAGTAGTAATGATTTGTAGCTGGTACATTCTACCATTTGGCATGCAAAACTGTATACTTTTAATCTTATCTATCTCAGATGCTTCTGTTATTTTTACCGACACTATTGTTATTTGGAATCGTTTAGCTAAACAATAAAAAAATGGTAGAATAGAAACAAAAACCAAAGAAGATCCACTTTCAATGCGTTCGGTTAAGTCATGACAAACATTTGTAAAGTAAAATAATAATAGAGAGAAACCTTGACCTAGTCGTCTTCAAAAGCTTAGAACACGGTCAAAGAAACGCTTTCTTATTCCAATGAATGAAGATTTTGAAAAGGATGAAGTAACAACCATTGCAACGGTTGAAAACGCATCTTCTGTGAATATATAGCAGGCAGAAAATCTGGTAGAAATAGGAACAACTCGTACTAACTCTTGGAAAACTGTGGATTAAGACTAGACTAATGAAGATTATGTATCCTCATTTGAAGAACTATGAAAATAAAGGAATAAATGAAAAAACCTTAAAGTAAGAAAAAAGGAGAAGAAGAAAATTATAATGATTGAATTATGATGAAAAATATATGAGAATGACTTCATTTTTCTTAGATTGGAAAGATTTTTCAAAAAACAAAACTAATTATGTGAACTGGTATCGTTTCTAATAAGTGCAAAATATGCAGGTTAATAGGTACATAACCTTAATCGTACAAAATGAAAAGATAAAGCGTGCAAATCGATAGCCTTTCCACTGGCCATTTACATGCTTTTATGCTCTAACAATGCATTTGTTCACTAGGTCTTTCAATGTACTATGCAGTTAGATAAAATCGAGATAATATCAGTTTATAAAAAAATCTTAGAAATGTATGGGGAATAATAGAGATTTCTATTATTCTTAAATTCGTAAAGCTCAAATTGATAATGTTTATCAGCTATGTAGTTTAGGTTGTGTGTTTGTAGGTTTCATAAAAGCTTTTTACATTATCTTTTATTATCATCGTTAATCAAATCACAATTTTTCATAATAAGTATTGCCGGACAATAACTTTTTTCGGAGACCGAAAGGAATGAATGGTTTTATTGTTTTCAATGTAAATTACCTTTTAAAATACAAACCAATTCAGGAAATAGGTATAAAATTAACAGTTAAGCCTACATAACAAATCTACTAAGTTCTCACAATGCATGCCACCCAAATACTGAAATAGCTCGGTCCTTGTACTTTATATGCTATTGAGGCTGTAACTAACGCAATCTTTAACAATAGCTTATAGGTGGCCTGCAGTTCTCAGCGGTGAACGACAGCGAGATAAAGGTCAATCCTTATGAATAGGTAATGTCTAATATTCTATTATAATTAGCACGTCTGTGTTTTTTTAATTTTTTTATTCACTCATCCAAATTTTTTTCTTAACTTTAATATTTCATTTTTAAATTGAATAATAATTAGGTGCCTTAATAACATTGGTAAATTCTTATCATTATTGGGAAGGGGTATGTCGTTCTAATTTAAAGCTTTAAAAGCTTACAACTTAACAAGCTAGTTTCTATAGAAATGAAAGCTGCAAAACTACTTCAATAAAGATTTAACTACTTTTTCTTTAAAACGTATTCAAGTTAAGGGGTTTTGTTAACTTTTCAAATTTTATAGGGAAAATGTTTAATTTTACGAAAGTTTTAAAATCTGTTAACTAAAAAAAAATCAAAAACTTATTCAGTTTATAAAAGAAGCCATAAGAACTGAAAACTACTAATGGAAGTATGAAACTATGCCTATTTATTAAAATCACTTTTAAATAATTTGATAAAACTCACTTGTTGATGCTGAGGTTGGTACTGATGCTGGGGTGCCGCCAAAACACACCCCAATACTGCCAACGTGACACACTGACGTAACATATTGCACGCACAAAAATATTGATTATAAAAAAAGAATTCTAAATGGCCACTGCACTCGCGACGTATTTACGTAGGTATCATGCGGTGCGTGTAAGTAACTGTGACTATATATAGGGGCACCCCTTCTAGCTCGTAGGTGGTAAAGGCGGGAGTGGTGTGGCAAAATCCACGTATGTGTGTGTGATTCGAAATTTAAATTGGACCATCGGACTTTTTTTAGTGTGCTCTTGGATTTTTTATTAGTGTTCATTAAAAAAAAAAGCAGTTTATTTGGGAGGAGTAGCGGTGTTTTTATTTATGTGAGTCTGATAATTAAAAGTTTTTTCTTAAATTATTTTTCTATGAATTCCAAAACTCACTGTTACCGAAGATAGTTGACGAGAATCTTGAAGGAAAAATTCAACAAAACTTATTAGTTCTGTTTGCATGACTTGGGGTGGTTTTCATGTAGGATGTGTTAAACTAAGTACAAGATTTCCATTCCTAGTCCTATTCATTAGTGCAGTTGTTAATGATGCAATCTGAACCAATTTGCATACTTACCTGTGCTGGTGGCGCCTATGAAGAGATTTTCTATCTTAGTCGGCATCAATTACTATATCATACATATCGGGAACTACAGATTTGAATAAATATAGCCTTTTTTTCTGATGGGAAATCATCTAATGACTCCTACCGCTCTGGGCGGAGCGGAAGGGAGTGTCAGACTTGACTGAATAAAACCCGTCCATGTTCCTTCTTAGCCCTTTGTGTTCCAGGGCCACGGTATCTCTTTGAAACAGTCCCGCAGCCCTGGCAGGCCATATATATAGCCTTACTTTTACTTTTACATATATATAGCTTTTAGTTTTATACTTCTTACTAGCCCATCTCTTAAACCAGAAATATTTTCAGCTGTTAAAATGTAAAAAAAAAGCTCGTGGTAGTGGGTCTGCGGATGAACTGCCCATTACATACCGAGTTTCCTTCGTGCCTCGGAAAGCACGTTAAGCCGTTAGTATCTGCTGTCATTTGTAGATCTCGAGTCGTAACATTGCAGGTAGTCAGTGGCCCGAAAGTCTGACAACCAGTCTCAACAAGGGGTATCGTATTACGGACATGACGGGAGCTACCCTCGCTCACTCTAGCTCCCGTCACATCATTCGAACCTATCCTATCCATGTCAGGGGGCACCCTAAGCTCCTTATGTTTTGAACGTTGATATTATAACCTATTTACGTACCTATTAACAGACATATGCATGTGTATGGAGTTATTTACTTATTCCAATTACATTACATCGGTACCACAAGCGTGCTAAGAGGTCAGGGCTTCAGCATCCTGGTTAGGCAGTAGTACCTAATAATCTCATCAGTAATAAACTGATTGGAAACGTGCCCAATAAACATCGATCGATAGGCTCGTCCCCATGACATTTGACCTAGTGACATCATCAGTAAACTACATACAGTAGGTCTCTTTGTAGTCCTTTGTATTCGTGACAACGAGTTGGGCGCATCCTCTTTTGTGATGGAACGGTTTACAATTTATTACGGGACGGGAATATTGTTCACCAGTAAATGCCTAGGGATACCTGTGTCTGTCTAACACAATGTGACGTCTGTATTTCTTGAAAGTTTAGATATCGGGTTACCAGTTGATCATTCGCATTTCGCTAGAACACGGGACACGGGCGGCAACTAAGTAACTCGTGAAGAAAAAACCCAATACCGCTATGTCCGACCTTGGAATCGAATTCATGGTACTCAGTAGTAGCGCTTGCAACCATTGAACCGAGGAGATGGTAGCTAACTATTTTATGTAATAAGATGAGATACCCTGTCTCTCTATGTTCCATTTGGTCTATAAACGGAAATGTTCAGCAATAAAGGATGTCTACGGCAATTTATTTATATTAATGATGAAACAAAACCTGGGTTTGTTGGCATCTAGTCCGCCTATATACTACTCTTGTACATGAAGTTTAAATAAATAAATAAGTTCAACACTTATTTTGACAGTGACATAATAATCATTATGACGGCAAACGTCTAGACATTAAAATTAAGACTTCAGCTCCAGTTTCCATTAACCGATAACTAAATCATTTAGTTACAAAAATAATACTAAATTACTAGCTAGGTAATAGTTGAATAGGTTCCTGAGTGCACATTGTATGGTTTTGGCCTTGCATCGAGCTTAATGCCAATGCACTCTCAGATCCACAAAATATCAATTGCTCAACAGCACAAATGCGTTCACTTTTGTTTTAATCATTTGTTTGATTTTAATTGACCTTTGTAAATATTTAGTGCTGGTTTATAAGGGGCGGAGAAAATTATATTGTTTCACCAACTGGAGGTTTTTAATCGAATTAATTGATTTTCAGTTCGAGGTTATGTTGTGCATATCAGTCGTGCATATGGCGTATAAAGTACAACATATTTTACAGTTCTTTCAAAAAGTGGCTTATGAACTTCTGCTTTTAACTATCTGTGAAGTTAACTCGGTTGGACTGGATCACAATGACCATTCAATAGTTGGTTACAAAACCATACAATATTCCCTATTTTCTTCAATGTTAAGTCAATAGCTATTTGGATACGTTACTAATAGTCGATATTCTACATCATCTACGATTTCAGAAACTTTGTCGTGTGAGGATAATAATTACACAGGGACAACAAAAGTTCTTACCCAATTAAAAAAAATCGCGACTTCTGTCAATTAAAGAAAAAGATATTCAAATCATTTCTAGATCACCAAATAGCAAATCAATCAAGTTTACAATCCGAAAAAAGCTCGCGGCTTAACTAAGCGAGCTTTAATTTTGCAATTCGACAGTCCTATCGTGAGTCACCAACTCACCACTCACTACTAATAAATCAGAACTATTTATGATTGTTACGTAAATGAAACATACTTCTTTACTAGCCGACACAATTTAATTGCTTTGTAACATACAGTGATACACGATAATACGACAGATATATGGGTATCTATGTAACATCGCTTAAGGCAAGTCATATGAGTCTATGCGAGAAAGCTTAGATAGGCACTAGCAGGTACTGCTCCAGTGCCGCTCACGGCTAAGCTAAGCCACAGTGGCAGTGACAGTGGCTAAGTCTGTCCGTGCCTCAGCTTCGGGCTTTAAAACTAAATAGTATGCAGAAACGCTTGAGAGGTAGGAGAACGTAGGATGCTAGAGCTACCAAAGTCAGCTGGCCTCAAACTACAAACTGCCTTTTACACAATTAATAGATTTAAGCCTTGTTTAGGATTTAATTTTTAAAGTCTAGAGATTTTAAACCCGTACCGACCACCCGTAGCCCGTTTTACATATAAAAACGGGATCATCATGCAGCCTACAGCCACGTCCGGTAAGCAGACGACAACCTCATAGGTTGAACTGCGAGATGCCATACATAAAAACAGCCTACAGCCACTCTACGCATGGAGGCGCTGGGAAACAAATGAAGCTAAGCTAACGTAGGTAACCTCTAAGTGCAAAGCCTTCGTAGCAGTGGACGGTCGGCTTAATGCCTACTTTTGTGATCGATTGTGTCCGGTATTAGTTCGCAAGTTCGAGCTATAAGTCTGGATTAGATAAAAGCTTTTATTACGGTTAGTTAATTTTATTGAGGTCTTATCTGAATAAAGTGGTTTGTCTTATGTCATTGTTGTCAATGGTTTGTCGGTCTTTTGTGGCGGACTTTAATCATTTAGGCTCGACTTCAATGCCCATTTCTGTATTTTGTCAAGTTCTTAATAGGTTGGTTTTAGTAGCACTCTGCTTGTTGTGTTTGCTTTCAACCATGGAATGAATATATAGAATAAGTAAAATATAGAATATAAAGAATAGGAATACAAGAAACGGCTTTCTCATTAATATGGAGTACCTATTATTTAACTGAAACGTTGAAAGCGGAGGTTACCACGTTGCAGTTAACTAACTTTATTTTTATTATTTTCGACGGTTCTATACAACAGATACATGGGAGGTGACTTAGGCTTTATGATAGGATAGTATGCGATCCTATTACAAAAGGATCAACCCATTGGGTACGGAGTCGGAACTCTAAAAGAGACAATCGCCAAACTGAATCTGTATTATAATGTCTTACTTATAGACCTCTAATGTACCCTATAATGCGGAGTTATCTTTGTAGACCATCTGGCAGCATTACGTCTCGTTAGCTTATGGAAAGTAAGTGAGCAGTTATGTTTGTAATAGTTTATGACAAAATATGCGCGTGTGTCTATTGTTTTATATTCGAAGCACGTTTGTTCTAACAAAAGTGAATTTGGTTAGGATCCCTTTAAAATACTGAGTTATGTCTAAAGTCATTAGGTTGCAATTTGCTTCAAGAGGTAGTTATCGTTAATTTGGAATTGCATCACAGTGAAATAGGTACATTATTCTGACTTGTTTTCTTATGTCTTTCTGAAATTGGCCACAAAACAAATTTTGCAGCCTGACGTAATGAAACATTATGCCAATAGTTTAAATAGACAGAGACAGAAATACGATTTAACTTTAATTATAATTAGTAAGACGTCGTGCAAGCGAGCTTAGATGCTTGTTCTTAATTTTATTTCATTATAAATCTATATTACGTGGACATTTCTCTTACTGAATGAAGTACAGGAAACACTTACTGCTTGTCATAATCCACACTAATATTATAAATGCGAAAGTCACTCTGTTTGTTTGTTACCTTTTCACGACTAAACGGCTGATCGGATCTTAATGAAATTTGGCAAGAACATCCTTCCCCTGATTGAAATCTAATCAGGGGAAGGACATAGGCTATATATAGCATCACGCTACGACCAATAGAAGCGGAGCAGCAATGAAAAACGTTGCGAAATCGGGGAATGTGACGCAGATGAAGTTGCGCGGGACAGCTAGTAAATATATAAAATAAAAATTCTTAGAAAGTGCATTGAGTTTGTTGGAAGGCTGTGTTATATACAATGATCTTTTAAATTATAGATTTCCGATTAAAAATAAAATGGCGTAGACATGTAAAGCAACATAAACTAAGTTTATTTAGTCAGTTGACTTATCATAGCTGGTTCTTTTATTTATTCGTTTCGATACTGAAGTATACCTCTCCCGATTCTTCTATAAAAAACATGTCTATGTGAAGTGAGACAAGCACAGAAGCTTCCTGGGGGCTCCACAGACTTCGTGGAGCAATCCACTGTGCGTGCGTATGTGTGTGCGTATTGGGAAACTACGGCAAAGAACAACAAAGTTAGAAAAAGCCAGGGCAGATGCTGCTGAGTAGAATAACAATGTATCTAACTGTAACAACAGCAATTGATTCAGGGACATTGTCAAAATTGCATCAAACGTGTCTCTATTAAAAAAGCATATTACAAAATTAAGGACTACGTTCAAGATAAAGAAGTTTGGCTCTAATTCCCTCTCCTCATGCGGCTTCCCTGGTAGCTCATACACGACACAAATGTGTGGATGTCTCCAACTATTCCCAATTTTATTTTTTCTATTATTTATATTCAGATGTTTTACAATAGTTTTCAAATCATTGCTCAGTTCGTTCTTTGTTCAGAATAGTTACAGCACTGATGACAACATTTGTGTAAAATGTTTATTTTAGTCTTCTTATAATATTTGATTTTTATTTTTGTATAGATTCTTTTTTATTTAACGAGTGTTGCTCTGTAAATTACTAGACGCGTATTTTTTATCTTTTTCTACTTTTTGTAGTAAGCAACGACTTATTGTCGGGCATACGCTGTCCTCCCATACTTAGGTACTAACGCTGTAACATTCAAATATTGTAAAAGATGAAATGATTTTAAAAGACGACCAACCCGATCCGTGCACCTTTTGTCGACGTTTTATAAGTGCCCTTGTAAAATAAAATATTTTGTTTTTTCTCTTTTTTTTTTCTACCGGTTTTTTTTCTTTTTATCGGATTCTACAGCAAGCTATCTATGTATTCGCTATTCGTATATATGTACTATATTTACTAGTACGGTACCAACAAATTGATACCCACGTACTAGGTCCGAATACTGCGACTAGATGTAACAACCATGACATTTGCACGGCCAGCCAATCTCGGGCTACCATCGTGAAGATGCGCGCAACACCGTACATCTAGTACATAACAAATTGTTTTACAAGTATGGTATACGATGTTCGTGGCCGTGTATCTGTGTTGATTTCAGCTTAGTTAAACATAAGCCCGTAATCCCCGAAGAGTTAGGCAGAGGTGTACCTACCACCCTCAATAATTGAGATGGTAATGGGACTGGTGAATTATTTATCAGGTATGCTTAGGTAAAATGTAAACGGGGGGCGATCCTATTATCATCAACCGGATACAAATTAAGATTCCGGTTTGCTTGAGAAAAAATCCTGATGGGAAATCCTTATAAAATTTGCCTGGTTGGTAATCGAACCAATATCTCGTGCTCAGGAGTTCCAATTAGGGAAGTAATTATTATTAGCAGAAAAGTTGGATTTCACAAAATAAATCACATAAAATAGTTGCGCGTTGAAGTCTTTTACACTAGCAATCCAAAACCAATGTTCTGACAAGAACATATTGATCGCCCTTTTTTTTAACCGACTTCTAAAAAAGGAGGAGGTTTTCAATTCGGATGTTTGTATTTTTTTTTTTTTTATGTTTGTTCGCGTATAACTCCGTCGCTTGCCAACCGATTTGAAAAATTCTTTTTTTGTTTGAAAGCGTATACTTTCCAAATGGTCCCATGAAAATTTTATCGAAATCTGACAAGCCGTTTCTGAAAAAATCAACAAAAATTTGCGTTTACTCTGCATTGCGTTTTTTGTTCGCGAATAACTCAGTCATTTACGAACCGATTTGGAAAATTATTTTTTTATTCCAAAGCCTATGCTTTCCATTTGGTCCCATAGTCACCAAGTCGGGATTTGATGATGGAATCTTGGCGAAATCGAGGGAACTCTTCAAATATTATAGGAAAACGTACAGCGATTTTGGTATTTTCTACAACAAGTGAAGCATTTGCGTTCAGTAAGAACCATTCTACCATCAGATCTGATGATGAAGCCAAGAGACAGGCACTGGAACTCCATAATAAGACAATGTATCTTAGCTGTGTTTGGGCTTGTTGGAATTGTAACGGTATGCACTTTCCAGGTGTACCACAGACTAACTTTTTGACTTTCCTTATTCAACCTACGTAACATGTTTTCGCGATGATCAGGGTTCTTATTCAAAATGCGTTGATCATTTCTTTCAATAATTTATTTTAATCGTTTTCCTTTTTCTCAGTTTCAGTTCGACGCCTTTTCTCACACGAGAAGCATCTTTACTAGGCCTACCCATATTTTATTATTAGATTAAAAATATGTCACTAAAAATTAACAAATAAAATTTTTTTTACAAAAAAAGAAACCGACTTCAAAAAACACTTAACGCACTAAAAAGTTAAAAATAATACTATAACCTACTTATATTAATAAACCTAACCTAACCTACGATTAACCTATAATAAAATTTAAAAATTCTTTGGAGTCGGTGCCAAGCAATATACGATACCTAAATGACTATACATATACAGACTAAGGCCAGAAAAAAGCAAAACATAAATCAACAACTTCTAAATATTAATTCATTCATTAATTCTAATTATATTGCTTGGCACCGACTCCAAAGAATTATTAAATTTTATTATAGGTTAATCGTAGGTTAGGTTAGGTTTATTAATATAAGTAGGTTATAGTATTATTTTTAACTTTTTAGTGCGTTAAGTGTTTTTTGAAGTCGGTTTCTTTTTTTGTAAAAAATATTTTTTTAAGGCAGTGTCGGATTGATATAAGCTAGTTCAATACCGTTAAATGTCATTCGAAAAATACGAATCGCTTCAAATAAAATTTTAACTAAGTGCGTATTTCAATTTGACTATAAACGTTTCGAATTTCACTCATTCACTTACTTGGTCACGATCGCAGCCATAAAAGGTAATTTTACAAGAAATTTAATTATTTCTTTACGATTTCCTATAAATCGAATAATTTGCTCTTAGTTTACGAGAACCTCGTGAATGGCACCATAAAAAGGTCGTTTTAGGATACGGATCTAAACCATTATGATTTTATGGATGAAAGCTAATCAATAGACTACACGGGGCCGATTGGAGAGTGGGCTGTTTCTTAGGAAGTTGTAAAGCTCAAGCCGACTGATTCGAAAGATTTCGTCACCAAAGTTGTTTTGAAAACCAGGTTCTACAATAATGTGAATCTATGGGAACATGAACGTTAAGACCGGTTTAATTTTCAATAAGTTATGATAATGTTTACTGTAGGTCAGGGAACTTTTCTGAGAATTTGGTAATAGGCCTAGGGTGTTAATAACTAATTACCCTTTTTCACGAGAATATGGACTGGGTCTTATAACTATTGCCTAAAACCACAAATCAAATTATTATTTTTTGACATAGGCCTACACAAAAAGGTGCTCGGTTCGGGTTAGTCGTTTCCTATGGAGAAGAACAGGCAAAAAACAGCATGTTTACCCTTTTCAAATCATTTGGTTTCACAATATTTTTACGTTACAGTGTTAGTACTTATGTATGGGAGGACATCGAAGGCCCGACAATAAGTCGTTGCTCACTACAAAACGTAGAAACGATGAATGATGAATGAAACATCATCACACGAAATGAAATTTAATTTAATTTTAATATGCTACCATGAAAATGTCTGACAATACAATCATATCATCGTATATTTTGCCAAAAATCAGAAGACTATAAAATATATTTTTTTCTGGATTTGAAATTGTGAAAAGGTCTTATTCTAGCACCATATGGAAAGTAAGTAAGTTTATGTATTTCGGCTAAAACCATACACATATTTATGAAACAGGTTGCACAGTACATGGCCGAGTTTTTGTCATATGTAACTGATAACCGGTCAGTACATATGTACGTTGCGGAACACGCCACTTACCTATAAGTGTTATAAGTCTTATAAGTTGTAAGTAATAACCTAATTTAAAGCAGACTTGGAAACGCTAGTATGTAATGCTGGGCGTTGTCTGTGATGCTGTGCGAATGTTTTAATATATAAGCAATGTTTAGCTTACATACGTATGATTTCATCCTTCCTATAAAAGATAGATCGTTTATTTTATGACCTTCTGGGAAAAGGCAACAACTTCTTATGTCAGACTTCGTAACGAGTAAAGAGCTTTTTCACCGATCGATCTGGATTTAGATCTCTACAAATTTTTTATGGTTTAAGATTGTCTACTTTTATCTGATGATGATGATGATTTTGCCATCTAACCGAATTCCGCCACAGCGACTGCATTCGATGGCTTTCTACGATTGAGAGCTTTTTTTAATAAGACTTCGTTACTAAACTGTGTTTAATTTTTATAGAAGTTCATTTGTCACATCAGTTCTACTTTTGACAATGATAGTCGAATCGAAAACAGTCTGAGGCTGAACAGTCTGATCCATAGACGTTACAAACTGACCTAACACTCCTTCTGCAGAAGTGCTGGAAGAAATTTATTTTGAAATAAGCAGTAACTTTGAGCTCTTCTGTTTTAATGTGATACATTAAGTATCTTGTGCGTATACATAAATAAATAAGTAAACCTAAGTAAGAAGCAACTTACGTTAATACAGACATCGGCCTTAATACTTATGAAACAAAAACAATGAACTAAACAAAAAGCAGTCACAAGTTATCACGATGTCAATGGCGATGAATGAACAAGCATTCGAGGCATTAATTACCTCATAATAAACTTACTTCCATTACGTGCAGCAGTGAAAGTATGAAGTGGTATTTCATAAACTGTCGTGTAAATAAATGCTTATTCAGGGTGTAACGGAAAAGGTATATACATACTTAAGGGTGTGCTACAGACCATCAAACTGAACATGTTTCTCCATCGGACGAACATCGTCATAGCGAAAAAAATATCAGGTGCCCCATACATTTGGGTCGAATAGGTATTGAATTTTACGTAACTAATATTAGCTATCAATAAAATATCTAAGATTTGTGTAATCAATTTAGCAGAACTATAAATAAAAAAATGCCCTAATTGGCCAGTCGGAAATCCGACCCGCTAACGCGCCGACAGGTTTGAAGTACCAGCAGTGACATAAAAACGGTACATTGCGTCATAAAGTACTTTAAATGAACATTAAAAGCTATTTAAGTCAAGAATTTAAGTAACATTTCCGTTGTGTTGTGACTTTCCAACTTTCTGATTAAAATTAAACTGGAGTAAAGTAATTTGAGACAACAATCAGTGACTTGTGACCTTTCCTTAATATTACAGTATCTTAAATACCTATCTTTTTAAATTATTTATTTTTCTGAACAGAACAAGTGAGCATAATCAATCACCGATTTTGATTTTAGAGAAAATTACTAAATTTTTAAATAATCAGTTCTAGCCTGTTAATATACATATATTGCTTTTGAAGAGGACTTTGATCTAGTAGGCATTTTTCAGACCCATTGATGTTATTGTTTAATATAAATAATCTTGGACGTGGAGATGAAGAATTCGCTAGTAACTTTAGAATGCTCTAATTAACCACCAACACACTCTGGGCCCATGTGGTGGAAGAGCCACTTCCTATGATCCCACACAGCGAGAAGGCCTGGCACAGCCCAGCAGTGGGAACGTTATTGGTTGCTTATACATTCTTAGTACACGTTGATTTAATTATATCATCTACCACCGATATCAGTGACAGTCCGCAACACGTGAGCGCATAAAAGATGGTGCAACGTGCAACGACCGGGCGCGGGGCGTGGTCGCCTCGACCGCTGGAGCGAATAACTCGAGCTACAACTCGATTATAAGAGAATGTGTAATGTGAGAGATTTGCCATGTGCCTTCTGAGAAATTAATGCCCTGTTATTGGTGTTTCGTAAGGCGATACTATTCAGAGCATAACGATTATCTGAATATTTCGAGCTATTATCACCCCTCTTTCTCTTCTGTTCTGCAGCCTGCAGGAATCCAATGTTTGGTTATACTTGTATTTAAAATGAAATATCTCACACAATTTTGCTAAAAGTTACTTGACCATGTCTTGTATTGGTACAAAAAAGCTGGATGTAAAATTGTGAACAAGAATCTCAGTAATAGCCTAGATATAAGCTAGATTCCGAATTCCAGTTACACACTAACATTTTTATTCGACTGTTGCATCAGACTTCAATTCACGCAGATCAATAAAACAACGTTTCAAGTTAGATAAATCTAATCAATTAGTAAAACAATTACATCTACAAGGACAACTAAATAAATAACATAAGAATAACTTTGAAAGGAGGTAAATTTCGTGTTTATGACGCGTATTTGTCCCCCACATGGTGTCGGACGCCCCATTTGTAGTTGGCATTCTTGTCCGTCTTTACAAACGTGTGAACAGGGCCCGTGACCCCACTGGTCCCTTTGTGGTCATGGTCGTGATCATTGTGATGGTGGTCATAATCGTGGTGGTGACCACGCTTCGGACGCTGCCATTGCGGCTCTTCTAGGTCTTCTGAGTCCACTGAAAGGGCAAGGTAGGGCCGAATGAGTTGATGAAGAGAGAGTTTTTGAATAGGGAAATATTGGGTAAAACAAATATCCATTATTTGCTTTACGCAATATTTCCCTATTATAGACGACGTGAATTATTGATAACGAGAACAGTGATGATCAAGTGACACTTAACAAAATAATATCTAAAAGCGATTTGATCCAATAACCCAAAATACCCAAGAACAACCCTTTATTTAGAAGCTTAAAAGAAAAAAAAAGAAAAATGGTTTTAAATCTGCACACATTACCGAGCAAACTAATACTGAAGAAGGCTCTTTTGTAGCTCGAGTAAAAGATGTTCGTGTCAATTTATAACAAGTTAAGAAACTGATTGAGGTGGAGTCGCAGTGAAATAAAGTGGAGGAAACGGCTTGAAATATGGGTAAAAGAGTATATTACTTTGACATAAACGAATGAATGAATAACGGCAAATAAACTTACCCGGTGTTTTATGATGTGGCTGCACATGAGGTTGGGCATGCCGCTGTGAACGAAGCTGCTGTAATGAATGGGGATGAAGCTGTGCATGTTGCTGCAGATGTACGGGCGGGGGGGGAGCGAACCTGGTGAACCGCATCGGTCCTCTGGGCACCGGGTAGAACGGTCGGGACCATGCTGATGTCGCTAGCACCGTGCAGCATAAGATTAACTGGAAATATAAATTATGGATATGATTAGATAAAAACGTTTAAAACAATAAAGCGATAATATTCGGAAGGTTGGTAGCAGCTGGTTTGTTTAGTATAGCGGCCTGTGTACTGTATACTGATAAAAAAAACACAAAGAAGAACACAGTTCCATTGTTTTGAGGTTTCACTTCTGCCGGCAGTCCTTAAGACTGCCTCTGTTTTTTTTTCCATTGGTTAGTGCCTTACTTGCTGATTTCATGCTGCCCTTGGGCCTCTAACTTGAATTAACATGCTGTCGATAAATATCTTTCAGGCATGTTTGGTTTCCTCGTAATGTTTTCCTTCACCGAAGCAAGTGATAATTATACAATACGCACATGAATCCGAAAAATCAGAGGTGCGTGCAGTGCTTTTTTTTTTAGGATGTCATCATCATCATCATCATTTCAGCCCAAAAGACGTCCACTGCTGGACATAGGCCTCCCCCAACGCCACATTGACATAAGGGGGGTTTTGCCATAATCGCCACGCTTGGCAGGCGGGTTGGCGATCGCAGTACGGTTGTTACAAAAAAAAGCACAGAGAACGCTGCTCCCCATTCTCTGGCAAGTCCCTTAGTCCTCTTACGACACTCACGGGAAGATATGGGATGGTGCTATTCTTTACGTCCGGCACCATACAGAACTCGGCACCATACAGAGTTTTTTTAGGATGTGAAATCATCAAATGACTTCTCCCGCTCTGAGTGGAGCGGAAGGGAGTGTCAGACTTGACTGACACTCCCTTCCAACTACTACCCATCCATGTTCCTTCTTAGCCCTTTGTGTTCCAGGGCCACGGTATCTCTTTCGAAAAACCCGCAGCCAAGAGGTGCGTGCCTTAGGTTTGAACTTATGACTTAACATATGACTTGGCAGTCTAGCTAGGCTATCACTGCTACAGCAGCAGCACACAGCAGCAGCAGTACAGTAGCAGCTGGATGAGAATTACCGAAATCAAATAGAGTGGCGTTCGACTAGACAGTTTTGTCCAGCAGTGCAACAGAGATCAAAATGAAAAAAATAAAAAAAGTAAGTTTTTGAGAGAAATTAATGGATTATCTAATAAATATAATAAACGTAAAGAAGGTAAGGTAAGCAATAAAAATTAATACACAAAAATGAAAATTCCGACTACGTGATACGAATTCAGCAAGCGAGATTCAGCAAGTGAAAAATACTACTTTGGGCAATCATCTAAGCGTCGTGTTTAGTGTTAGTAAATACGACTTTCAGTTTAGAAACCTTCAAATGATCTAACCGGCGCAATAAATTCACTATCAAACATCTTTACATCTATTATTTTAATAAATGTATGTGTATAGTTAAGATAATTGAACACTATTATACAACATTTATAAGCCTATTGAAGATAAAAACCTCTTTGAAAAGACCAGAAACAGTGAAATAATTACTTGAAGTTAAGTATACGTTAAAGTTTTTAATAAGGACATTATATAGTAATTGGAGTACAATAATAACATGTTTGTTGTATAAAATAACCTATTATTAAGTCGTTTTGGTAAATAATGAGTTTTTCAAATTGTGGCTGTCTAATGAAGAAGAAATTGACTGAAATGTTTTCAGTTTCAAATCGACTCGATTTCGAATCGATTTTGACGACACGGTTGGCGCAGTGGTTGAGCGATGGACTGCTGCGCTGCGTGTCGCGGGTTCGATCCCCGCACGGAGCAAATATTTGTATGGCCTACAGATAGTTGTTACGGGTCTGGCTGTTTGTGTATGTCAGTTTAAATGTTTGTAAACGCACCCACGATACAGGAGAAATTCCTAGTGTGGGGCAACGTTTTTGTAAAAAAAAAAAAAAACTTCTGGTTTTTGACTGAAATCTACATAATTATACTTTCAATGTGTGCGCGCGTGTGTGTGTAATTGCGTATGTTTTTAGGAAGTGTTTCTAGGGGCAAAAATATTAAAAAAAATTCGAGCAGAGTATTTAGCATGAAACCTTCCTACTACAAATCAAAAGAAACTACTGTTCTTATGAGGAATATGAGAGAATTTAAAGTAATCCCCAAAAGGATTTCTACTTTAGTTATCAAAATATTATTTATAATTTTAGATAATAATAGTTTTTTAGTTTTTTTTTTCTATTCTAGGTCTCAAATAGAACACATAACAAACTAGTATTACAAGCATCAACGTTACACATTATAATTAATATATGCACGAATAATTGCGATTTAATTGCCCAATCCTTATCTCAATGGCCGCAAGCGCTAACGCGTTCATAACTTGATTCATTGCAATCATGTGATTTATGCAATATGATAATTAAATTAGTAGGCGAATTAGAGATTAATAGATACTTCATTAGCCATCTATGTGTAATACAAACAATATTTCAATTATTGCTAGGATCAGGGGTCTATTGTTCAAGTTTCATTCATTAATTAATGCACAAACTTATCGAATCGGTATCAACGAAAAAATATTTGGTATCGTCAGTTACCTTAGATAGCCATAGGAAGGGCCCGGCTTTATTGCAAGGTTCTTTTTAGGTGTTGATTGAGACTATTGTCTGTAAAAAAGCTAATTCCTTTGGACAATATAAATGCAAAATTAGTCCCTATAAAGAATCAAATAATCTAAAGGTGACAATATCCGTTTTAATCAAAATGTTACAAAAATTAAACTTACCAATACTCCGGTTTCCATTTCTAAACTCATGTACTATAGTGTAAGTGAACTCGATAGCAATGGCGTCGACGGTATCAATCAGCTTCTTATAAATAAGAAAGAAAACGAATTTATAACACTTTCTATCGACGATTTTACGCTCGGCCGCGTCGATTCAGCCGAGATCGACGAATCGGACAACAATATAAAATGGTCCTCTTCGAAAGATGAATTTACACTAACATGCATATCTAAGGAATGAATTTGGATTTAAAGTATAAATTGAAGTAGGTTTGTTTTTATTAATCGTTTGTTTCTGATGAAAGTTATCTAACAGCCAGTTATACAATTTAAGTAATGTTGAATAATATTTAATCGCTCGTACATTTATTCAAACTGTTGGTACGATTAGAGACACGCAGTTTACATGTATATAAACGAAGAAATGATATGTCTTACGTTTGATTTTTCAAGAGTTTCAAGCGAATGTATTGTCATTACTGTATTTTTAATAATAGTAGCCTGTTTGTTTTCTTTCCTCATAAATCGATAACTCGAGTGTTGATGCCAATACCAAAGAAGTGTGTGCGAAGTGATTGGTTCAGTGTGTGCAGCATTATTCACGTCTTGACAGGACCTGCATAAGGTCCATTAGTAGTGCTACACACAATCATGTTTGTAGATGCCGAACGGACTTTACCAGTCGGCACGAAAACGAATGGAAACCAAATTTGGCCAACCTTTTGGCTTTGTTGATCGATAAATACTGTCTCATTGAATGTGCCGAAAATACGTAGCTTGTCAATTTAAAACACAACATTTTCTTTATCAGATAACGTCATCTTTCGGCTGTAAATCAATCATAGTCTAGATTATCTAATCAACAAAAAAGATGTAAGTGTCTGAAACAAAAAAATCAGAAGCACAGAAAATCGATTATGCGGAAAAACCAATCAATCAATGAACTCTAAAATCCGGTAGACTAATGTAGCGAGGAAAAATACTCTATAATGACTTACAGATGGACAATCACCTCTAACAAACTGAAAGTGAAGTAAACAGATCATGTAATCCTATTATTTAGTAAATGCATCTTTAATATTGCAGCATCCATCATCCATTAACTTATACTAATGTGTTTAAAACTGTTTAATTATACTGATAAAGTAACATATAATTTTTAATTACTACAAAGCGGAGTTTTGAAATTTATTATGAAGGGAGATTTTAATGAAACAACAATGCCAAATAATTGAGTGTTAATTTCTTAATTTTGGTGATGGTTTCCATTTTTGTTTCTGCATTGCATTGTTGTGTGCAAAGTTGATTTGCAATTTTATATACTTTGCTACAATAAATCAGTTGCTTGTACTCTCATGTTCCTCATTTTCTTTATGTACTATTCCTAATTCCGAAGAAGAGAGTTTGCATTAAATGGGGATGTACTATGCGTACACAACAACAACCTTTTAGGTGTATTTAATTATGTTTATGTTAACTTAAGAGAGAATAATCAATTTACACTTTTACCTAACCTTAAAAACTCGGCCAAACCATGTATACAATGGCAGGAACTGTCGGCACCAGCATGGTTCTTATACTTATGAGAGCACAACCAATTCAATTTCTCTATCCAAGCAGACGTTCTTCAAAAAATGTGTTGTAGAAGCTTCGTGCAAAAAACATTCATTGAATTCGGGGCATGATTTATCTATTTACACTCTGTGTACTTACTGGCTATCTGATGAACTCTCACCTCGATAATATGCCTTAAAAGTTTTTTCTACCACAGATCCATTCTTGTATAGAAATCTTTGTTCACGTTTCCATGTTTCCATGATCGCTATGGTCGTGGCCTAAATTATGTTGACAAGAATACAAAAAACTTTCCTGAATACAATATTGCATCGATTTTGAAAATGATTGAATGTTTTGCGTATATCTTTGAGGTCAACTAACATTAGTTTCGGTTTTTAAATAAACATGCTTTGGTCCCCAAGCTATAAGAAATTCGCCCATCATGTGCATAACTAACACGACATGACGGCTTTATTTCCAATGTCTTGTCAGTAAAACCCACATACTGGCAGTTTGATATTTTTAAGTCTCAATTAATAGTGGGTAATCTATTTTCAGCCACCGGGCAGTACTTAGTATTAAAATAATGCATAAGTATTACTAATTAAATCTAATAGGCAAGTGTATTTTTTTATTCTTCAAAGACGTTACGAATGTTATGTTGATAAGAGAAGAAACATTTAATTATACGAAGCGTTCATCATTCCTTTATCGCTCACAACTTATGCCATTTGTATCATTTGATGTTAGGCTTGTGGATCGTGATGCTGGCATATGCGGCTCGTTCGGAAATCGTATAGTTGTACTGCACTGACATACTTTCTTGACGATCACGTTTCACAACGCCAGATTGTAAGTTGTACCCTTTAGTGAGCTTCTGGCTATCACTTACTCATAAAAGCTCGTGAAGTACCAATAATAAAAAAAAAATGTTATTATCAAGTTAGTCAAGGTATAAATATCAAGATAACTATCACGTCGAACCCTGCATTACATTCGCAAAATCAAATTATTTGAATTTATTTTTGATCGATACACTTTGTATTTTCTCGAGATGAGTTCGTGGCTAATAACAGCCGCACGGGTCGGTCTTTAAGATTAAGCCGACCTTACAGAGGTTGGTCCGTGGATGAGTGACCATATTTACATACCGAGTTTCCTCCTTGCCTCGGAAAGCACGTTAAGCCGTTGGTCCCGGCTGTCATAAATAGATCTTGGCAGTCGTTACGATTAGTCAGAGGCCTGCAAACAGTCATAAAATTCATTTTACTTCATCATTATAATATCCCGCATCAGTTAATGAGAGATTGGTATGAAAGTTTATTATAATGTTACGTATTCTACGTTACGATCACAATTAGTTTCGTGCAGTCTCGTGACTGTAAACTTAGTGCATTTCCGTAAGGAAGTTAGGTAGCTAAGTATTTGTGTTTTGCATGTGGCATTCATCTATATATATAAATCAATTTCTGTTCGTTTGTCTCGCTAAAACTCGAGAACGGCTGGGCCGATTTAGCTTTGGATTTGAATTTGATATGTTTGTCATAGTCCAGGGAAGGTTTAAAAGGTGAGAAAGGTAGGGTAGGGTAGGTTGGTAGGTAGGTAGGTGGGGTAGGTAGGAATAAGTGCATTGCAACGCATGCCGGGTACAGCTAGTCTTAGATAAATGGCATAACATGGCTGCTTTGTGTGAATAAACGATATAAAAGTATAAAAAAATACCAGATCCAATTCTTAGTTAAGGTAGAAGCGACAGGGTCATCATTCATCATCATTTCAGCACAAAAGACGTCCACTGTTGGACTTAGGCCTCCCCCAAGTGTCGCCTCATTGACATTTTCGGGGGTTTTGCCATAATCGCCACGCTTGGTAGGCGGGTTGGCGATCGCAGTACGGTTGTTACAAAAGCACAGAGAACGCTGCTGCCCATTCTCTGGCAAATCCTATAGTCGCCTCTTACGACATCCACGGAAAGATATGGGATGGTTCTATTATTTACGTCCGACACCATGCAGAGCGACAGGGTAGACCGAGAAAATCCTATTTTCTTACGTTTTTTGCAATTTGCTGGTCAGGGCAGGCTGTATTTTGAACAAAATATGATTTGCGACCGTAACACGTATGTAGCTACGAAATTAACCTTTTAAGTTCATTTAATCCCATTGAATTACTTTTTTGAAATATTCATATTAACATTGAAATAGTTATTGAATGAAGTTAGATGGTTGTATAAGAAAATGGTTATAGTAGGTAGTATAACTGTGTAAACACTGACCTCCAGATTGCAAAAAACGTAAGAAAAATTGAATTTCGTGGGCTAGCTTGGCGGTTTATTCCACTATACTTTATGGGGGTGATAAAAGTCCACCACATTAATACTAAAAGTCGCGTTTGTTTACCTGGGTGAATCAATTCCAAGGTGAACAAAGGCCTCCGCTTAAGTCGAATTAATTCACCTGGGAGATATCACCTAGGTGAAATTCTTCCGAGGTGAAATGAGGACAGCAAAAGATCTACATCGTCGAATTAACCACACTGGTGCTTCCCTCTGAGGTGACAACCTTAGGCTCGCTTTTGTACAAAAGCTGGTTCTACCTTATATTGGAACAAGATCAATATGTATGTAATTCACGTGTGAGAACAATAAAGGGTAAAAATAAGTAGATAAACCCACTAAATAAAGCAAAGAAATGAAATGGCCCATGAGTAGTGAAGGATCAATATTTTGGCAAAAACGTGGATATTTCGAGTTGCAACTTTAAAAAATATGTCCTGCACTGTGAGTAATTGGCCTCATCATAATTTAATAAGACAAAGCACGTCAATAACGATCTCTCACAGTAATAATATCATTACCATCGTAACTAGGTATATAACGAGTCGTATCAATAAATTGTCGACGCAAACAAACAATGCGCCATCAGCTTATAATGTACATTCACACGGCACAGAAATAAGGAACGGTGATTATTTGGCGTTTTATAATATACACATAGTTGCGAAAGTCATTGTAAGAAAATTTTGTATGACATTTCATCAGCAGTATGCCCCAAAAATTCAAAATATGTTTGACAATGATGTGACGTCATTTACACATTATATGTGTGAGTTTATCGTGATTATCTCGTAACTAAGATTGTTTAGAAAATGCATGTCAGTTCAGTAGATCTTTAAGGTCGCTGCAATCAGCTGTGCAAATCAGAAAATCGAGCATCTTATTCAAGGACAGAAATATGGAAGCCAAATAAATCTAAACTAATATTATAAAGAGGTTTTGTATGGTGTCGGATGTAAAGAATAGCACCATCCCATATCTTCCCGTGGGTGTCGTAAGAGGCGACTAAGGCATTTGCCAGAGAATGGGCAGCAGCGTTCTCTGTGCTTTTGTGACAACCGTACTGCGATCGCCAACCCGCCTGCCAAGCGTAGCGATTATGGCAAAACCCCCCATGTTATGTCAATGTGGCGAAACTTGGGGGAGGCCTATGTCCAGCAGGGCACGTCTTTCGGCTGAAATGATGAATCAGTTGTCACCGTGCTTGATTAGGGTGTGACTTCGTCTTTCTTTAAATATATCACAACATTTTGACGGCACGGTTGGCGCAGTGGCTGAGTGATCGACTGCTGCGCTGCGTGTCGCTGGTTCGATCCCCGCTCGGAACAAATATTTATATGGACTACGGATAGTTGTTCCGGGTCTGGCTGTTTGTGACGCACCCACAATACAGGAGAAATTCCTAGTGAGGCGAAAAGTAAAAAAAAAAAATCTTTTGTTAGGTCTCTCCCTGTCCATCCATCAATATTTAAATTTATCACCCTTTTAGTCACATGCGTCTCACCCTCCTTGTTTCATACCTAAGCAAATGTTGTCATAAGGTGACGCCCCTACAGTTTAAAACACGAGTTCGGTTTAATTCCAAAAGTAGGTAATTCTTATCCTAGTTGTGTCACAAACCTAAAACAGATGCAGTGATTACAAATGACGTAAACTTTTACTATCTCATTACACGGTAGTCGACTCAGATATTACTTTGTTTTAACTATTTATTTTTCCACCTTTTTGTAAACTCGAATTTGATTCACAGTTCCTGATTCAAATTATGAAATGCACCAAAAAGGATCCATATAAATTTATAAAATCATAAATTTATTACAAAGCCACATCTCAATCTCAAGAAATCCGCATAAAAATGCTTGATCCCTAGACACTTTTGATGTGTGTATTAATATAACAGATACATAATTAATCATTATCATCATCATCAGCCTATAATGTTTCCACTGCTGGGACATAGGCCTCCTCTCAATGAGAGGGAGTGGTCTGTAATCCACCAGGCGGGCCCAGTGCGGGTTGGTAGATGTCGCATGTCTTCGAATTTTTAGTTCTAGGACATGCCAAGGTAAGGTTTCCTCACGATGTTATCCTTTACCGTTTTTGAGACCATAATTAATAATTAAATCAATTAGGTCCCTAAAACCATCCTCTTAGGTCATATAATGCCTGGTTGGTTAGCTAGCCTTTAAGTTTAGCTTAGCTTTGAAAGCATTGTCGGACGTCGTGTTTAAAATATCATCTAGTAGCTAATTGTAAACCTATGGACTAGTGGGACATAATTTGTTTGTCTCTACCACTAGTACAGTAGTTATGTCTATCTCCGCCTTTTTTGTATTCGTTGAGAGTTAGATAATGACGATTTTATTAATACTGGATTGTGTACGCGGTTTCCCTTGAAGGTCAAAAAAAAAGAAACGTCCACGGGATCCTGCTACAGAGGCAAAAATATAATAATTTATCTTATGTCATGGTCGGTCACACATAATCTATCCGTGTTCTAAATTACAACGATATTCATTAATGCGTTAAAAAGGTTTCAGACAGGTAGAGTTACTTTTGCATTTATAACATTTTTTGGTATGGATTCTGTCTTATTAACGTTTTGAATGCTAGAGCATAAACGCACGCGCGTGCCCTCCACGCTAAGCCAGAAATTCATTGCAAATACTTACAAATAAAAAAAGGGATTTCAAAAGTATTATTAATTTATATCTTGATAAGACATTTAATATTTAAGATATATAGATTACATTTTAAAGACATATAAATAATCACACAGAAAAGCCACACTTTTTGTACCACATTTTTTGTCACATATTTGTGTCGTTGGCGTACAGGACACGCTCTTGCTTGTCACGTACAATTGCGTTTAAAAGGTTAATAAGAAATGGGTACTAAAACAGGACCATCGTAATAGAATTGGAAGCTGAGCGAGAAATGAACGAAGTTAATGAAAATGATATAAAGAGGTCTGATTAGAATGACAAATTTTCATCGCTTTGGTATGGATTAATTGAGGTATGCACGATGCAAGGCATTGGCGGATGGTAACATAGACAAGCATGGTCTTCAAAAAGCTTAAAAAATCCCTAGTAAAGAGACAAATACCTAACAACAATATTTGATGAATACTTTTAAGACAAACGTATAAGAAAATACGTGATCTAAACAGAACATAAGCCACAGACCAAACAAGAAACTGTTAAATAATAATCATCTTATTGGAAACAGAGGTTACATTTTTGGCTCGTCCGCTCCATTTCTTCCTAATTGCGTGCAGCCTTATAAAAGTGATTATAAACTGTTTTTTCGAAACGCCAATCGGTGATTACTCAATCACTGAAATTGGATTACTCAATCGAGGAATTAATGATTTACTTTATCGTTGTTAGTTGCGTCATTTGTAAGGGTAATGTTCTTTTCATATGCTGAATTATCGTGTTCGTCTTTAATTTATTTTGAGAATGTTTTTACAGTTGTTTGTGCTACAACAACAACTACGCAACACAAGCTTTCGCTAAATACGAAAATTGTTACTACGACATCGTTTTCAGGAAAATCGAGCATCTTATTCAAGGACAGAAATATGGAAGCCAAATAAATCTAAACTAATATTATAAACAGGAAAGATTTGATTGTTTATTTGTTTGTATGTTTGTTGGTTTGCATTGAATAGGCTCCGAAACTACTGATCGGATTTGAAAAATTCTTTCAATGTTAGATAGCCCATTTATCGAGGAAGGCTATACGCTATATATCATCACGCTACGACTAATGGGAGTGGAACAGCAATGAAAAATGTTGCGAAAACGGGGAAAATGTGACGCAAACGAAGTTGCGCCGGTCAGCTAGTTATACATATGAATGAATTGGTAATACAAAGGATGTTTAAGAGCTTTATAAAATATAAATATATAAGAGCTATAAAAATCTATTAATCATTGTTGGTACTGTTGGTAGTAAAGTCAACTTCCTTGACCAATGCAATAGAAACAGGAATCAATTTGCCCTCTGTTGAGTAAATATAGATTAACGTTTTTGTTCATCTTAATCCATAATAATAGCCATTCGGACTATAACAGACATTTTCACAATTAGCTACGGAAAGCCGAACAGCTTTGAAGCCAATGACGCGGCACGATTCGTAATGGGCGCATCTGAGATTGCCAGAGATAGCCAACATTTGACATGGCAAAGGTAAACAATAGCTGTTAAAAATCTTGCATGTAAAGATGACATTATACTTACAAGTAACAACAAGACTGCTTTATGAAGCCCCCATGTTTCAAAGAACTTTATTTCCTTGACCGAGACTTTGGCGTCCCAATTAGCATAGATCCGTTCCATCAGAAGTTATGTTCTTTTGTTTACTAAAGTTCTACCCATCCTAGAGTTTCCTATGGCTTTGTATTGGTTGTTTGTTCGTCGATACTTTACAAATTGCAAGTTAGTGTCCACGAAGTTGTCTAGTTAGTTTATTGAATTTATGGCTCAAAAAGCAGCCTGTGTCAGACTTATCGTATCTCATATTCAAGGCTTTAAATCATCTGCTGCAGCATCAAACGAGGTAGTTTTCACGACTCTTGTTTTTCTGTTACAAAGTTCATTATTGTCTTTTTCTAACTTCTAACTTTCCAAAATTTCTTAATTATTTTACAATGACTCATATCCTTGTCATATGTAGATCCAATGATAGTATTTAGAGATCGATTGTTGATTCGGTAACTGTTGTCAACCACTGCACACAGTGAACTGTAACAGTCTTGTCTATAAATGTACTACCAGCAGAGTTGAGCACAAACCTTCGATCAAACAGCCAAGATGTCACAGCGTATTGTCATTACGGTATTATTGCACTTGAATTTAATTTATTATTTCAATCAAAATCATAATTGTTTAACGGAAATTATCATAAATTTGGTTTTTTAAGTGAAAGTGTCTCAGTGTTGCAGTGTTTTTGTTTTATAGTTCTCTATTATGAGAGTAGTCACTAGCAGAATTTGAATAAACTTAAAGTCACCGTTTCAAAAATGTGTTGTTTCATGAGTGTTTACAAACTTTCTGATCCCTAGTTGAGACCATCATTTGAATAATGTTAAGACCACGTGTGATAGATTTCTGTTTTTCACGTTAAATTCTTGGAACTTTCAGAAATGGCTGTGGTGCCTGCTAGCAGTCCATGCTGGGTCAGTCTGGGGAGTAGCAAGACCTGTCACAGTCCGCACTCCTCCAAGCAATCCTTCTACTATTGAAGCACAGGCGAAATTTTTCCAGTAAGTATGCTTAAGAACTATCATTACTAGTATTAGGCTCAAATCTTCTCTTAATTTTTTCCGTTAGTGTCAGAATTATAAAACCACTGAAAGAATTCAGGTACAATCACTAAATTACTAATTTGGCTCTCAAGAAACATTCTCGTTTTAAAACTGTAGAGTCAACCTTCAAGTTAATTGGTTTCTATTGTCGTTGGCATGCAAATAAGTTGCAACATAGCCAAACATTGACATACTTTACGCCAAAGCAATTAGAGAAAGGGGTTTGGTGACCAAAATGTTTCTTTTGTCGTCATTCCATTTACTATTGGATACTCTAGTTTTAAGATTTAATCGTGACAATTTTGGTGTAAAACATTATTGGAAATCGAAATTATACTCTAGAAGAATTACTCCCGCTTCTTTGTACCAGTTTTTGAAATAACATGCATGCCATTGTATTATGGCGACATGTGCCCCGCGCTAAAATAACTTTTACATCCGTGATAATCGCAAATAATGATACTCTTAATGGACGTTGGCATACACTAACGAAAGCCATCTTCACATACTCCTGAATCATTCCATAATATTATAAGTAAGAAAGAAAAATACTTTGCTTTATAGGGATTTTTTCTCAGTACAGTTGAGTCCATACAAGATAGAATTCGGTCACGTCTGCGAGGACCCTGACACGTGGGAGCAACGATACGAGAAGAAAGACTTTAAGAACCACAGGGACATGGGAAAAGTAATACACATCCTTTATCTCGCTCTGTTTCTAACCTCTTTCTATTTTCTCTCTCTTTCCCGCTTTGCTTCGCTTGGCTGAAGGTATAGACACTTGCCGAAAGCTGACCAGTTTGATCAGGGACATCGGTTGGGCAGCGAACGACACTTCACTGAAAGACATGAGAGGGCCAAGCCTTCTGAAGGACTGTTCTCTGCCAAAGTATGCTTTCTATGCTTCATATTACTACTTTTTAATCGCATGATTTTCCCTACCTCAGCGTTTTCTCTTGTTGCAATTACAACTAACTAAGCTATTGACAAACTGTTAAAGTATGAAAACGAAATTGAAGGAAAATCCTGTGAAGTTTATATTTTTTACCTGTAATACGTATGCATATTTCGGTGTATTTTTTTATAACGTTTTCATTATTAATTTGCATCTACTTGAACTAAGTGTTGCAATAACTTAAGTCAAATCTATGATAACAAAATCGTGATGCTAACTTTCTTTCTTTTTTTTAACATTATATTTAAACTGATATTGTGTACTAATTGTCTTAACATTTAAATTAACCATATATATTTATATCTATTATTGTACTAACTAGTAATTATCGTCAGAACTACAATACAAACCAGAATGTGTACCTACATCTAATGATGAATTTATTTGATTCATTTAAGGAACATTATTAACTCGTCTTTTCAAATATAGGTACGATGGGGTGACAAAAAGGGAGGGTATGGAGAACACTATTGGGATCTGAACCATGCAGGTAATGCTGGTAACATCGGAGATGATGGTGATGATGGTTCCTACCGCGAGAATAACAACAGCGACCCTTACGATGAGCCCAGTAACAATTCTCCAAACTACGGCCATGATGATTCACCAACATATGGTAATGATGATTATGATCCAGAAAAATCAAGCTATGAAGAGAGAGAACGAGCTAAGCGAGCCTATCCTAAAGTAGAAAGAGGGCGAAAGTCAGAACGGAAACATCAAAAATCATCTGAGCAAGAGTCTGAAGAGGAGCCAAGACCTAAAACACAAAGTCGAAAAAACAGAGAAGAACAAGCAGCAGCTGAGCCTTCTCAAGAAGAAGAATACGAAAATGAGGAAGAGGAGGAATCTTATGAAAAACCAAAGCCAAGGCGTCAACAGTACAGAAATAAAGAAGATGATCCTAAACCAAAGGAGAAAAATCAAGTTGTGCTAGTTGTAAGCCACAAAGACGATGCAGAGAAACAGCAAAATCCGTATGTGGATGAAAATCAACCTGATCAGACGAAATACCAAAACCTGCCTGCTCTGGCACAATATTTACCCCAGAACCAAGGTCAATTGCCACAGTATCAGCCCCAGCAACAAGCTCAACTCCCCCAATACTCGGTTCCTAAGCAACACCTAGAACCTCCTCATTACGTACCCTACGAAGGTGGAGCAGGGTTGAGACAGCATCAGCAACCACAAGTGAGTGCAGCAACCACAGTTCCAAGACTGTTCCTGGAACCTTCAACAGGTCATGTTGTAGACAGAGCAACGGGCCAAGCTTACGTACTGCAGCCCATTGCGCCGCACAGTAATTACAATTAGAAAGTTGTACAACAAATTAGTTTAGTAATTTAGTTTTGTTATAGTTATTTATTTTTATAATTAAAGCTCTGTCGTTGTTATTTTGTGTTTTCATTTTTGGTGTTACTTCATCTACGGCTAATGCGTACATGCCTGTTGTTGTATGAATGCGTGGCAACATAGTGAGACGACAATCAACCATTCTCTATTACAAGGCAACCTTCTGTGTCGTAGATTACTCGTATTCAGGAATTATCCTATCTTTAATTTTCATCGTTCGTCATTCTTTTTATCGCAAGTAGGTTGGACTCTTGGTGAATACATTCGTAAAACTATGAACCACAAGTTCTGCATCAAATGCAAATGAGCAAATTAACGTATTTATTGCTGGAAAGTATAGTCCTAACCAGTCACACCACCAGGCAGGAAAGAGAACCAGCTTTCCAGTTAATAACTTAGGGAAAATCGTGTTTACAGTGTGGGTATTATCTCAAAATATCTTTATGGGATAAAGTACCGTTCAGATAGATGATAAAAACTTAGTAGAAAAAACTTCAATGCTCTCGGGACGTGAGCGACAGATTTGGTTTTTGTCACAGCTTTCCTACAGCTTTCCTTTTATAACGGAAGGCAAATGAAATTCTTAGGAAGAATGACTGAAGAATTTTGTTATATTCGTAAACAATTTGGATGATAGGACAGACATCAATCATTCAGCCTACGGACCGCAAAACAACGATGACACAGATTTCAATAAAAAGAAAATATTTTCTCAGCGGATCATGATACTTTTCAAATCGTTAATGAGGTTGAATCTATAAACATAGAAAACGGCATATTCTCATCTAAATTAGTACTCAAGTCTCTTTTACTAACTCTTCGTAAACATTCTTCGTCCATTAAAATATTTTGTCTTCAAGAATTTGATTGAAATTATTAACTGTATCATTCAGTAACGGGTTGTAGGTCAACAATATGATTAACGTTACATAAGACGTGTTACATAGCTCGTATTATGACGTCACCGTTTGCTCTTGATATAACCTGCATACCACCTTATACTTGGCTATAATCATTATGCGTGTCTTGACGAAACTCCTTTGACTTTTACTTTTAAGATCCGCCTAGGCTGAAGCACGAACTAGGTAGTTTTTCTGTTCGTTAATAGGATATTAATTTAATATTTGGTATAAAACAGCCCTTGGTTATAATTTAATAGTTTCCTTAACGTTAATTAGTTGTGGTTACAAACGATACTGAAAGATGCTAACGGTAGTTTTGACTGTTTAGATTAGAGGGCCTAGGCAAGTAGCAATCGTTTACAACAGTTTTCGATTTTCAACAGGATTTTTTAGTAACCAGTTCTGTTCTTGCCCACTATTGAGCAAAGCCCTCCAAGTCCTGACAAGTCAAACAACAGGATCGGAATAAAACTTTCAGAAGCTCATGTGTCTCATACATTTTCAATCATTGTTTTCGGTTCTAAAATTTCAGGCCTTCAAGAGCTTTTTCTTTCTTTTCTTTAATTATGAACTTTGCTCTCACATGCATCCACAAACAAGCATTTAAGTATTTGTTGCAAGCTAAAAATGGAATCCCATTTCATTCATAAACATCGTCACCCAAAATGGAACGATTCCATAACTGTATTTTATTCACATTCAAAGTGTATTCACCTTTCTCGGTTGACAATAAACCCTCATATAGAAACTTTAACGTATTCATCGGGTCACACACCAGGGTCCTTTTGAATGGGTTGTTCAAAAGGGTCAGTGGTTTCCCATGTCTGTAGTGGACCAACAGGTTTTGACGGATAATCTTGATCGTCGCCATTTGTAACTGTCTGATGATTTGTTGGATGCGGGTGACGAGTTCTTTGTTTCGAATTTTGAATCAAGATATGGTTGATTTTTGTTTTTCATTGGGAATCGTTGGTGTGAAAATTGTAGACAGTGGAGATAGCTGACAAGATGCACTTATTGTTAATTTTTCATAAAAATTACAATCTACTTTTTAAATATTCGTCGAAAGTAATGAACTCTTTATTGATCGCACAAAAGAGTTCTGCATTATAGTAATGTGCTGCGTAAAAACAAACTCAGATAAATTCCAAACGCACTAAACTAATTTCTATTATAAAAAACCACCGAGTTAACATGATACTTTTTCAGTCCTCTCTAAAAATCGTTGTAAAATTATAAATAAATCAAACAGGTTGTTTTTGCCGCACGAACCAGGGGAGAGCACAATGCTGCAGGGATCTGTCTCTATAGGAATGCAAATTGCGCACGCGACTGAGATGAAAAAAATCAAAGGGACGAGAAGAAAAAAATAAGGGCTGCTGTGTTGAGCACTGTTTATTGTACCAAGTGCAATGTTAGTGTAAAATTTGATATTTCATCACCTCTAGATGAACAATTTTGGTGAATAGGTCTGCGTCTTTTGTGATGTACCTAAGTGGGATATTGATGCTGGGGTGGTACATATTAGTTCTATCGAATATTGCTTGAGGGTCCTCGATGCAGAAGCGTATTGTGTGAATGTATAGTTTTCGTTATTATCGAAATAATAGGCTATGAACTTGTGTGTCGGGTGTAGTGTCAATCATCATTGTTTTACCTACATATAGTTAGGTACTTAATAATTGTTTCAGAATCGCATGTTCTGGCATCTTTGCCAAGGTTAGTTGTTTAGATAGTATTATCAAGCTTCCATTAGCTTGTTATAGTACCTACAACCAGCTTACAGGTGAAGAGTTTCACTAAACTCTTTATCCTACCTATCCATAAAATACATTTTCCAACCTACATAAAATCCTGGACTCAACAATCTATTGGTCGTTGCTGTTGAAGGTTCTAGAAGGTAGGTTTATTGAATAAATATTTAAGATCTTCCACATAACGGTGCCAGGTGTTCAGTGTGAGGCGTGGCGGCACTAATACTTCCGCAGCGAGACGAGATGGCCACGTAACGTTTAGGTTCAACAGTACCAGCTTACTTCTTCCATGCTTCGATAAACTAGCTGACACACGGTTCCAAGTTTTAACAAATGTAAGTGTAAAGGACATTTCCAAATTCTTTGAAAAATAAAATGGTGTTTTTTCCGACAATTATGATAAAGATGTGCTTTATCATCATCATTTCAGCCGGAAGACGTCCACTGCTGGACATAGGCCTCCCCCAAGTGTACATAAGGGGGGTTTTGCCTTAATCGCCACGCTTGGCAGGCGGGTGGGCGATCGCAGTACGGTTGTTACAAAAGCACAGAGAACGCTGCTGCCCATTCTCTTGAAAGTCCTTTGTGATGTGAAGATGTGCTTACTTAAATTAAATACCTAGTATCAGCCAAGTTATAACCAAGAGATTACCGGGTACTTAGAGCCCAAAGTCTTCATAAAAGTTTGGGTTCTACTGGCCTAATCTCAATTCGGTCAATTATTGCCTGATGTTTACAAACGCCATTAATTAATTTTGATTTCTTTACCAACCTTCATTTCTCGCAATTTCCCTTATTTATAATTACTATTACTTCCCTTACAACAGAGATACGTAACGGCCGTCAAACATTCCCACACATTAATCCTTGCAAAATATCCGCTGTCACGTACCTACTAATCAGACAATAACCAAGACGGTCACAGGGTGTCCCTGTCCACCCCTTACGGACGGCTACACAAACCAGGAATAACCAGTTTGACCAGTTGCAACGTGGGAACCATTGTCCAGTTTCTTTGCAAATATTACGGCCCGAGGTGGATGGCATTTGTTTTGTATCGTGACCCCTTGCGCGGCACTTGTTTCTTGAAAGGGGTGAACTGTGAATGGGATGTCCCGTCAAGAAAGGGGTGAAGAAAAAAGTTGATGGTTAGTAAAGATAAATTGTTTTAAAAGTGTGTTATTATAACTTTGAATGGGGATTGTTTTAGTCCGAGAAAAAATAGGTAAGTACCATTAAATTTTTCCTGAGTGCACAATGTTAAAACTCCGTAGTGCCTTGGCTTTAGAACAGGGAGCCTTTGAATTTGTGATGACTACTGACGATGACAACTCCGAAATACATTACTTTTGTACATAATTCATCTTACTAAGTCCTAATTATTAAATTAGGTAGGTAGTAAAATAGAGAGATTGTCATAAAAAATACCTAATTTAGTGTCAGGTACACTAAAACGATGGATAGGATTTAACGAAATTTTTTAAACAAAAGTTATTATTTTCTCAAAAGAATAATAAAACCGATTCACGCTCTACTAACTTCACGTCCGTGTGTCACACTCACAAAATGGCAAGGAACATAACATGCAAATAAAGGGTCATTGCTAACACTGTCCTTTCCCACACTATACGAAGTGGTCAAACTGGTTTTTGGACGAACCCTTTTCGCAATTGAAGACGTAAGGACAGTGTCTTCCTAGTCCATTGTCCAAAACTTGTCCGACTAGTTTTGTGATGAGAAAGGATAATAATAAGCGTTAGGTAATTATTTTTACCCAAACTATTAATTGTAATTTTTTTTGCTAGTTTGCATACCGGTATGTTTGAAGGTACAAAGATTTTACTAAAATAGCTGATGACTTGATTGCTGAATTCAAAAGACGAGTCAAATCTGAAATATTTTATAGTGCTAATTGAAATTATCTGCTAATTAACGAAATACTTGCTCAGTAACAGACTGATGATTGATTACAAGACCTAAAGGAATTCATGTTTTGAAAGATTACCTTGAATACCGGAAAGCAGGTAATAATAATCCTTTCGGTAAGTATGCAATAGATACGGTCTTTGATATCCAGTAAGACAAGAGCCAACAAAAATCTATATATATAAAAGAAAGTCGTGTTAGTTACTTCACTTATAACTCAAGAACGGCTGAACCGATTTAGCTGAAAATTGGCAGGGAGGTAGTTTAGAGCCAGGAGAAGGACATAGGATACTTTTTTTTTTTTTTTTTTTTTTTTTTTTAGGTAGGTAGTAGGTAGTAGGTAGGTAGTAGGTAGGTAGGGTAGGATAGGGTAGGGTTGGGTAGGGTAGGGTTGGGTTTTTTTTTTTTTTTTTTTTTTTTTTTTTTTTTTTTTTTTTTTTTAACTCGTGTCCCCCTGACATGGTCAGAGACCTTTTCAATACATTGCTTATTTCTACTGCTCTTTTGTTTGTTTTCTTTGATTTTAAAAAGTTTGACTGTAAATTAATTTAATCTGGTCTAATTATTTCCTTTCTACATCGCAAAGTGTTTAAGGCTTCAAATGAATTAACTGAATTATACTAATTTTCTAAGATTTACAATGCTTGTTTCTAAATATCTTTTCTTGAAGAGAAATGTTCATATTTGTAAAAAGCATGACTTCTATGTTGACTTATTGCGTTTAATTACTTTTGCGGCTATGGTTATGCAGTACTCTATTAAAATTGTTCTTTGTCTTCTTTCTGACATTAGTTTATTTATATTATTTACATTTATAGTTGTCTCCAGCCTCTGTTCCGCCTCAAATCTCTCTGTCATAAACACTGGACATTCTGTTAATATGTGTGCGATCGACTCCACTTGATCTGGCTCGCAGATGCACGCTGGGTTCTCCTTACACTTGAAGCGGTGCAAGTATTCGGAGAACCCACCGTGCCCCGTCAAGACTTGCGTGAGTATACCGGCTGGTTTAAGTTTCATCACAATCTTGTGGGCGTCGATCGCACTGGGAAAGAATATTTTCGTCGTGGAGGCTGTTTCGCCATTCTGGTACCTCCGGTTCCATTCGTCGAGCGACCCCATTCGGATCTGCCGCTTGACGTATGAAACCGGGCAGCGGTCATAGTCCGGCCTCTTCCTGGACCGGAGTGCTGCCTCCTTCGCGAGGTGGTCCGCTCGCTCGTTGCCCTCTAGACCAGCGTGAGCCTTTACCCAGAACAAAGACACATCTTTGCCCTGAGATAAAGCCACGGCAACGTTCTCTCTCGTCTCCACGGCCAAGGCGTGGAGGGAACCCTGATTTGTGACTGTTTGAAGTGCTGCCTTTGAGTCACTATAGATACCGAAGGTTCCCTCTTTGCGCTTGAGTATTTCGCGCGTGGCTACGCATATGGCCAGAAGTTCCGCCTGGTAGACCGTGCAGTACGGAGGCAAGCTAAGTTTTGCGGACTTGATCTCGGCCTCACCGTCCCAAAAAGACAGTGCGGCTCCGACCTTGCCCTCAATCTTGCTGCCATCCGTGAATACCCTGACTGCTTGACGGTTGTGGGTCTCCACAAGCGTCTGGTCTTCCAGGCACACGAACTCCATGGCCGTATGTTTTGCCGGGTGCGGAGTCTCTGCAAATGCCACCACCCGCTCCACTTCTCTGCCCGCAAGCGCTGGCTGTGGTACCCCTCTCTTTGCCTCGTACAGAGCGGCTGCTTCCTGTATTCGGAGGTCGAGTGGGAGTATCCCAGCCAGCACCAGGGACGCGTTCAGCGAAACGGTGCGGTAGGATTTACAGAGCTTCTGCGCGAATCCTCGTTGAACCGTGTTCAGGCTTTTCTGCACTCCGATCTTTTTAACTGCCGGCGCCCAAGCGCTCGCCGCGTACATAATTACCGGCTCCACTGCTGCCGTGTAAATTATGCGGATGATCTCCGGGTTGAGGCCCCAGCTCACTTTGGCCGCGCGTGCCAGCTGTTTGTAAATATTAACAGCTTTTCTGCAGACGTTTGCGACGTGGGTGTTGAAGGTGAGCTTGTGGTCGACGGTGAGCCCCAGTATCTTGATTTCCTTAGACATGCCAATGTCTACCCCGCCCATGCTCAGGAGCGGGACATCGTAACGAAGCTTCCTGGTGATCACCATTGCACAAGTTTTATGCGGTGCAAACTTCAGCTTGTTACGAATGCCCCACACCCGGACATACTCGAGGGCGGCATTGGCCTGCCTCTGGACCTCCAACGCAGTGTCACCGTCGAAAATCATCACAACATCATCGGCGAACGCTTGACAGTGGACGCCTTGCTCCTCCAGTCCCTTCAGCAGAGGATCCAGGATCAGGTTCCATAGGATCGGACCGCCAATGGACCCTTGCACACACCCCTTGTTCGTCTCTCTACGGCATTCTGCGCCCGCGTACCTTACTCGTACGCTCCTACCAGTCAAGTAGCTGTCTATCAACCTTCTGATATTCACCGGGCACTTTTCCTCAGCCAGTCTAGTCCTAATGGCCGGCCACCATGCGCTATCGAAGGCGCCCTCTATGTCCAGCGATACAACAGTGATCAGCTTCTTTTCACTTAGCTTTCCTTTGATATGTTGTATCATGGTGTAGAGGGCGTCCTCGGTGCTTTTCTGTGGCATGAAACCAAACTGGCGAGTACTGAGCCGCGGGATTAGGTGCCACTTCAGTCTTGCTACAAGAAGTTTTTCCAGCGTTTTACCCAGGACTGGCAGGAGGCCAATTGGTCTGTACGACTTAGGGGTAGTGTAGGATTCCTTACCGGGCTTGCGGAGGACTACCACCGTGGCCACTTTCCAGGCCCCAGGGAAGTGTCCCTGCTCCAGGCACTTGTTGGCCAGTGCAAGGAACGTCTCTGGGTCCCGAGATATGGCCTGGGCACAGATATCGGCTGTGAGACCGTCTGCCCCGGGTGCCTTCTTCGGGTTGAAACTTTCCACCGCGGTTTTCAGCTCCTGAAGTGTAAACGGTGGGTCATGTTGTTCATCATGCGCCCAATCGTTTACACGACTGGCCGCTTCACGTGTACGACGGTGGTCTTCGGTTTCACCCTCCTCTAGGTCTTCCGGGTAGAAGGTCTCAGCTAGCAGCAAAGCCGATTCCTGCGCACTCAGTGGCAATCCATCCTTCACCAACGGCAAGTCCTCCTGTCTTTTTGCGGTCCGTCCTATGACCCTGTAAATCCCCTCCCACATTCCTTCCTTGTCCTGTCTTCCGCAGAACCCCTTCCATCCCTCTGTTTGCGCCCTAAGCGCAAGTGACTCGTAATTCTTTTTTGCGTGCAGGTACTCGTCGATGACTTTTTGTCTTCGGACTTTTGCAGCGCATCGAATGCGGCGTCTTCGGGTGTTCACCTCCGACATTAGCTCAGCGAGCTCTTTGGACCACCACGGTATATATAAAAGAAAGTCGTGTTAGTTACTTCACTTATAACTCAAGAACGGCTGAACCGATTTAGCTGAAAATTGGCAGGGAGGTAGTTTAGAGCCAGGAGAAGGACATAGGATACTTTTTTTTTTTTTTTTTTTTTTTTTTTTAGGTAGGTAGTAGGTAGTAGGTAGGTAGTAGGTAGGTAGGGTAGGGTAGGTAGGGTTGTTTTTTTTTTTTTTTTTTTTTTTTTTTTTTTTTTTTTTTTTTTTTTTTTTTATACTTTTACCTCCAACATGATCGGAGACTATTCTCGGCTTAGTACGTACATACCAGTTCTCGCATTTTTTCCTCTCGCACTTTCATCCTTCATACTTGATCTTTCTTTCATTCATCCTCATTTGCATCTGTTATGGGTGGGATTCCCAGCTATCATGTCCTATCTGACTATCTAGTATTCTTTATTTTTATTTCCATTCGTAGTTTATTAATAGACAGGGTGAAGAGTTTTTATTTGTGACACTTGTATAAAATGTTTACATTTAATTTTTTGCTTATTTCTATTTTACAATTTAGTATACATCATTATTCTTATTTTATTTTACAGTTCTTATTTTAATACTTTTCCAAATCTTACAGAATAGGAGGATAACATATATATGTCTTTCTTATTTTACTTATATCTATTTTACATATTGTATTATCTTATTGTATAATATTAAACAGTTTCTTATCTTATTACTTGTTCAAATCTTACAGAATAGGGGGAGCAATTGTTTTGCACTCACATATTTATATATCTATCTAATTTATCTTATTTCTATTTTACGTATTGTAATCGTTACCTATTTCTTAATTTGTAATACAATTTTTATGCTATGCTGACTTTTAATATAACATACTATATTATAGCAGCATACTTTCTTAAACGGTTTTGTTTCTTTTGATCACCATAGAAGCAATTTCTTCACAATAATTCAAAAACATATCTCTTTTCTTTCCCATCATTAAATTTGGCGCATTTTGTGCAACTAACTCCAAGGCGAGCTTCTGTTCCATCTCGTACCGCATTTTTGCGGTAATAGGGCATTCAAACAGTATGTGCAGAACCGACTCCTCGACACCAGGTTCGCATGCGCACGATGGATTCTCCTTACACTTGAAGCGTTTCAAGTATGCAGAGAATCCACCGTGTCCCGTCAAGATTTGCGTGACTATACTCGTATGTTTTATCTTGCGCACCACGCCGTACGCTACCACCGCGTCCGGAAAGAAAACCTTTGTGCCCGAAGCCGTATCACCCGTTCTATACCTCTCGTTCCATTCGCCAAGCGTCTCCAATCGGATTCTACGCTTGACGAATGAAACGGGACACAGATCATAGTCCGGCCTCTTCTTCGACCCTAGGGCGGCTTCCTTCGCAAGCTGGTCGGCTCTCTCGTTCCCCTCCAACCCTGCGTGGGCTTTAATCCAGAACAAAGAGACGCTCTTGTTCTGGAGCTTGCAGCGTCTTAAGGCGTCTCTGGTTTCTACTGCCAAGGGGTGGGTGGAACGTGTATTGGTCACCGATTGGAGAGCCGCCATAGAGTCGCTGAAAATGCCAAACGTGGTTTCATTGCGCTTGAGGGCTTCCCCTGCTGCTCTCTGTAGAGCCAGGAGTTCTGCCTGATAGACGGTGCAGTAGGACGGCAGAGCAAGCTTGAGGGTTTTCGTTTCGGCGGCGCCATTCCACAAGGATAACGCCGCTCCAACCTTGCCCTCAATCTTGCTGCCGTCGGTAAAGATACGCACAGCAAAATTGCTGTGCTCGTTATATTGTTCTTCGTCTACCAGGCTTCCAAACTCCAGGCTCATTTGCTCTGCGGGGTGCGGGGCCTCCAGCGCTGGGAACATCCGCTCCACAACTCTGTCCCCCAATACAGGCTGGTGCATTCCCCTCCTTGCTTCATAGAGCGCAGCCGCCTCCCTGACGCGAAGGTCCAGCGGGAGCATCCCTGTCAGCAACAGGGCGGAGTGTAAGGACACCGTCCGATACGCCTTGCACATTTTTTGGGCAATTCCACGCTGAACGGTCCGAAGTTGTTTTATGACTCCCAACTTCTTGGCAGCTGGTGCCCAAACGCTGGCAGCATAGAGTATTATGGGCTCTATTGCCGCCACGTACAGTACCCGAATAACCTCTGGGTTGAGCCCCCAACTAACCCTTGCGGCTCTGCACAACTGCTTGTAGATCCCTATTGCCCTCCTGCAGATGAGTGAGACGTGGGTGTTAAACGTTAACTTCTCATCTATTGTCACTCCCAGAAGCTTTATTTCTTTGGACATGCCGATGCCGACCCCCCCCATGCTCAGGCGTGGTGTGTCATATTTTAATTTCCTTGTAATTACCATAGCGGTGGTCTTGTGCGGAGCAAATTTTAGTTTATTCTGGACACCCCACGCCAGAACATGACTGAGAGCGGCATTGGCACATTCCTCCACCTCCAGTGCAGTATCACCGTCAAAAACCAATAGAACATCATCCGCAAACGCCTGGATGTAGTTCCCCCTATCTTCCAAAACTTTTAGGAGAGGGTCTAGGACCAAGTTCCACAATATGGGTCCACCTATTGAGCCCTGGACACAGCCCTTGCTTGTCCCCTTACTATATACTTCCCCACCGTACCTGATAGAGACTTTCCGGTCACTGAGGTAGCTGTCCAAGACCCGCCTGAGGTTAATTGGACATTTCTCTTCCGCCAGTCGGACCCTAATCATTGGCCACCAGGCACTGTCAAATGCTCCCTCTATGTCTAAGGATACTAGCGTAACTATCCTTTTTTGTGCTAGCTTACTGTGGACGTGCTGCATGAGAGCATAGAGGGAGTCCTCCGTGCTCCTTTGTGGCATGAATCCGTACTGACGGGTGCTCATCCTTGGTAATAGGTGGAACTTAAGGCGGGCCACCAGCATCTTTTCGAGAATTTTCCCTAATATAGGCAATAGCCCAATCGGCCTATATGCTTTGGGAGTGGAGTAGCTATCTTTCCCGGGTTTCCTCAGTATCACTACCGTTGCCTCCTTCCAGGACGTGGGGAAGTGATGAATTTCGAGGCACTTGTTGAGGAGCCTTAAAAATACTTCCGGGTCATTTTTCACGGCATGGCAGCAGATATCGGCTGTAAAGCCATCGGAACCCGGTGCCTTCTTAGGATTGAAGGACTCCACCGAATTCCTAAGTTCCGCCATCGTGAACGGTGGGTCGCAAAAATCATTTTGTTCGCCACAATTCACGTGTTCGGCTTTAGTCCGAATAGATCGGTGGTAAGCATTGTCGCATTCCGATAGGTCTTCCGGATAAAATGTTTCCGCTAGGAGCTTCACGGAGCCTCTCGCGTCCAATACCTCACCGTCTCGTTCCAATGGCAGATCCTCCTCCCTACGCTGCGTCCTACCTAACACCCTGTATATTCCCTCCCAGACCCCCTCCCTATCCTGCTTCCCACAGAATTCCTTCCAACTCTCGGTTAGAGCTTTGGCCACTTCCATCTCATACTCTAATTTCTGTTTCAGGTACTCCTCTACGACCTTCGACCTCCGAATTGGAGCGGCACAGCGAATCCTGCGCTTCTTGGTAGCGACTCTCTTCTTCATCTCAGCGAGTTTCTCGGACCACCACGGCAAGGTAAGCTGCTCTTTGACTTTTTTAGCTGGTATCGAAAGTCTGCATGCTTCGTCTATTGCTTTTGTCAAATTTTGTATAAGTATATCGAGCTGCTCTATGTTTGTTGTTTTATCTATTTCGGCTGCTGTAAATTTATACACCGTTTTCAATTGGGCAAATTTCTCATTAAATTTGGACCAATTGGCTTTTTTGGTGTTAAATTTCCTGGTGGTTCTCTCGATTTTGATTCCTTTAGACTTTTGCAATAGGATCCTATACATAATGCCGTTATGGTCCGAGCTCGTGAGTCCCTCGTCTACCCTCCAGTCGTCTATCCGGTCCAAGATATCATTGGAGCATGCGGTAATGTCCACGTGACTGCTGTACCGCTTCCCTCCTCGGATGGTGTCGAAGGTCGGAATTTCCCCTCGGTTGAGAATGTTAAGGTTTAGCTCGCCGAGAGTTCCAACCATTTCTTCCCCTCTGGGATCGCCTGCCGGGCTACCCCACCACATACTCTTTGCATTGGCATCCCCTCCAACGATCAGGTTTCTGGAGCCGACGACGAGCCATATTTGCCTTAGATGTTCTAGGTATGGCTCGATAGGCTGGTCTGGCTCAAAGTAAAAAGAGACAAGCGTGATCTCCCAGGCACTGGTCAAGATTCCCACCACTGAGATGTTATTTGTGGTGAGTTTCGGGTACTGTTTCACTACAAGGTCGTTGTTAAAGACGGCTATTGCAGCTTTAACAGTCCCATCTCCTATGGCAGTGTTCTGGAAGATCCTAACGCCCCTGTAACTCTTCATTACTTTGGACCCGGCTACGTACGGTTCTTGTAAGAGGGCCACCGTTGTTCCGCGCTTCGCGGCCTCTATGAGAAGCTCATTGGTGGCTAATCTCTTGCGTTGGAGGTTAGCCTGCAATACCCCGTAGGGGGCATGTCCCACAGGGGTGCCCTTAGCAGTACGCTACAGTCGATCTGGCCACGTCATCCCACTTTTTCCGTACCGGGCAATCGTGGCTAAAAGCATTGTGCTGCGTGTCGTGCTCAATTTTGGACTTCGTGCAGTTCCGGCAAGCGGGTGGCGATCCTGCGAGCCAGTCTGGGCACTCTGCTCTCACATGTGGTCCGCCACAGTGGCCGCATAGGTCAGCAGGCTCTTTACAAAACCGCTTACCGTGCCCGAAGCCAAGGCAGCGGGTGCATTGGATCAGCGGGCTCTGATCCTCGATCCTTATGCGCTGGAGTTTTATGTGGACGGTCCCGATTTCTAGAGCACGTCGCCAGATGGTAGGCGAGACGGCGATGATGACGTGGCCAATGAGAGGGTTACGTGTCCTCCTCCTATACTTTACTACCACTCTGTCTTCCCCACTGTCGAGGCCACCAAAAACACCTTTATTCAGGCTTCTCAACGCCCCGACAAGGTCTTCATCGGTATTCACGACAAGGACGTTTTTGAGTATCAGAAGCGGGTCCTTGTTCTTGACTTCCTCGACAGTGAGGTCGACTCCTTCTTCTTGCAATCGGGTCTTCATTTTCCGCCTTTCCTCTTCTGTTTCCAATCCAATTATAATTTTTCTGTCCCTAGCTTTCCTCACCTTCTCTACCTTGATCCACTCATCTTTTGCATCTATCGCTTTCCTCACCCTACTGAGGACTTCGTCGCCCGTCTCGGTTTCATCCTTGGAGGTGACCACAACCGAGTGCAATGTACTGCGCCCTGGCAGTGACTTTGCGACCCGAGTTGCTGTCACACTCGCATAGGTGCTCCTCTCTAGACATTCCTTCTGGTGGTCCATTTTCTTACTGAGCTCCTCCATTTTTTTATTGTTTTCTTCTAGGAGCTTTTCGTGTTGTTCCATCTTTTCTAGGAGACTATTCATTTCTTCAATAGGCAAAGTTTTTGTGGCTGTTGTTTTTGGGTCTGTCGCAACCGGTCCTTCCTGAGTCGGTCTTTGCTTGGCAACCTTAAGCTCCGTTTCCGTCTCCTTTACCAACTGGTAAAGTCGTTCTGTGGCTTCAGAGATAGCTGTTTTTATCTCATTCTTGGTGTTTCTGGTAATACTCAGTTGCAGCTTTGTCTTTGTTAAGCAGGCCTTAGCTTCCGCAGTCCGGTCCACATATTTGACTTTTGGCGGTGAGGATCTTTCGACGGACCTCCTCGCCGTAGACGCTGTCACAACATTGCTCTCCTGGGTAGAAGCAGATCTAATTTTAATTTTCGCAGGGCCAGCCTGCGATGTCCTTTCTATGCTGAAGGTGTCGTTTGCAGTGGGGCCGGTACTTGTGGCTTCCCACTCCCCTATGCTGCGTCTGACATTTTGAGGGGCCACTGGCCCAGGTCCTGATGGCGACTTTCCTCCGTCGGTCGTCTTTATGGGCGTTCTAATGCCGAACATGTTAAAGGTATGTGTCAAAATTACAATATAGAGTCGTCAATAGGGACGACAGGTAATTAAAAATAATGTAAAATAAAATAAAATAAAGTGTCTAGTGCTCAAAAGAACAAAACCGTACAAGATCCTTAAAACTATGTTGTCTTTAAAGTCTCTACCAAGACTCTAATCCTGGCCAGAAAAACTCAGGCATTCATAAGGGGCTCCACATAGGCCTTACAGTTAATGCCGGTCGTAAAAAACCGTTATCAAAAAATTTTTTGTAGAGCGGCTCTATATAGAGTCTCCTTGTTGCTATCACTGGATAGAGCCCACCGAGCCAGATCCAATGAACCCAAACACGGCCACCCTATCCCAAAGGGTTCCGGAGATAATGCAGTTTGAAATTCCGGTTTTCGATCCAAGATGGCGTCCGGAATTTGGTTACTGATGGTTTTCTCCGGAACCGTCCGGCCGAATACCACCGTGCCTGGGCTTTCCTGAATCGGCTCGAAGAGATCCACCCCGTGGGGCAGGTTTCAGGCCTGAAAAATCTTGGGTCCTGAAAGCCGCCGAAAATACGCTTATCGGGTAGGGAGGGGCCGGCCGATGTCCCCAAAGAAAACCCGAGCCCTCTACGACCCCCGACTCGGGAGCTATCCGAGCTTGAAAAACGGTTTGACAGTTCTAGAACTGTCAAACTCAATTTTCAACCCGGTATAACTTCCCTCCCAGCGATCGCAGAGCACCCGAGCTTGGACTTGTTCGGCTTGGCTCGTCCTGCTCCGACGCGTAAACTGGTCTTCAGGCTCCTGAAATTACTCAGCTCCAAAACGCCTGAAACCCAATGGGTCGAACAGAGGTTGTCTCCCCAAGCACCACTGCGAAAACGGCAAGTCTCTGCGACCCCCGGATCCGGAGCTACGTTGAGTCAAAGTTCCCCAAATGGTGGGGGTAACTGTCAAAACCCTACTTTGGGTGGCTATAACTCCGCAACCGTTTGCCACAGAGAAACGCGGTCTCAAATGCTGTGCCTGGCTCTACCCCCCCTATCCGCCAAGAATGGTTTCAGGGCTGAAAAATTTCAGGTCCTGAAACAGCCTGAAAATTATATTTTCCCAAATTTGGTGGAACGCCACCAGCTCCAGTGAAAATCCGGCGGCAATCGGACCAGCGGTTTCCTGGGTAGGTAGGGTTGGGTAGGATAGGGTAGGGTTGGGTAGGGTAGGGTTGGGTTGGGTAGGGTAGGGTAGGGTAGAGTAGGGTAGAGTAGGGTAGGGTAGGGTAGAGTAGGGTAGAGTAGGGTAGGGTAGGGTAGAGTAGGGTAGAGTAGGGTAGAGTAGGGTAGAGTAGGGTAGAGTAGGGTAGGTAGGTAGGGTAAAGTAGGGTAGGTAGGGTATGGTACGGTAGGGTAGGTAGGTAGGTAGTAGGTAGTAGGTAGGTAGGGTAGGGTAGGTAGGGTAGGGTTGGGTAGGGTAGGGTTGGGTTGGGTAGGGTAGGGTAGGGTAGGTAGGTAGTAGGTAGGTAGGGTTGGGTAGGGTAGGGTAGGTAGGGTTGGGTAGGGTAGGGTAGGTAGGGTTGGGTAGGGTAGGGTAGGTAGGGTTGGGTAGGGTAGGGTAGGTAGGTAGGAAAAGTGCATTGCTTTAACTTTTGACAGAACGAAGTCTGTCCGGGCAGCTAGTTACCAATAAAAAAAAGACAAATTGAAGATCACCAAAAAAACCTGCATACTAATATACCTAGGCCGGGTCATTGCTAAAAATGTCCTTTCCCACACTAAGAAGTGGTCAAACTGGTTTTTGGACGAACCCTTATCGCAATTAAAGGTCTACGGACGGTGTCTTTTCTAGTCCATTGTCCAAAACTTGTTTTACGATGAGAAAATGGAGTAATAAAATAAGAGGTAGGTACCTATTTTTTATTTCGCCATCGATTAAAAGGACCTGGTGTGATTATCAGCCCCTTTAGTTTAAAAGCTTTTAGGAGTTAACTGAAAAATAAAGTTCCTTTGTACTTTCTGTGACAAGTTTTCAGACAGAAAGCTACTAAATATCGCTCACTAATGGGCTACGCATAGCCTAGCTAGCCTAAACTGCTGGCTCTAGAAGCATAAAATTTGTAAGAGATATTTTTAATTCCCAAAGGCACCCACTCACTGGGAGCATTCGTCTGCAATGGAATAATTCAGAATCACTTGTTAATGTGCAAGATCGAATCTTGGACGTTAACTTGGCCGTAATGCTCCATTTAAAACCCTCGGGCTTTCTTTTTACCATGAAACCCTAGGGCGGTAAGTATTTTTTTTACTTTATTTATAGCACAGCACATAGGTCATGCAAGTTCAAACAAGGAGTTTACACGCAATTGAAAAATTGTCTTAAAATGTTATCTAAACAGGAATTTCATTGCAATCTCGCTACATTTTACATAAATACTCAACTGATAGTTTTTTGTATCAAAACGACAATTTTTTTTTTACACTCCGTTATGGCTGTATACCTACGTAAGTTTTTGCCCTTTTAACGTTTCTGAACGAAACATTTGTATAATCTGTGGTGTAGGTGGAGCCCGCCAACCGCTTAAAAAAGTTCACGTATTTCGTAATAATAGTTGTGCTGACATGTGTATTAGAGCTATAATTCATAATTATTTATTCGCAAATGTGATGACAAACATTGTATGTTTCACGGGCGGTACGAGAATTACGAACCTCGACTCAGAAAGCCCTCAGTCTTCGACTTCGGGCTTCTACTAGAGCGTCGATCGTAATTCCTTACTTACCGCCCTTAATACACAATGTACTATTTCTGAAAATTGATTCCCGAAATGGGATAACAGGAAATGAAAGAGGGCTTGTCGGTTACGCCTGGCCATAGAGTCCAAAAAAAAATCATCTCTAATAATTATGCTAACCTCGCCTTTCCTAGTGGAGTATAATTTATTTCAATTTCAATTCAACCATTCAAAAAGATGGAATAATGGTAATCCATCTTTCTTGGTTTGTAAAAATTAGGTAGGTAGATAAGGAGAACTTAATAATTATGTAGAGAACCTGAGGCACCTATGATGTTATTAGTTACTACGTTATAACAACTTACCACACAACAGTTTAACATTTTTGTGGTTTCTTTTTGAATGTTGTGGTATTTAGTGCAAGTTTATTGATCTGGAACAGCTAGGTTTTAACTCGCTTGAAAGCAATTTAATATACATACATGACGTCATAGACTCTACAAAGCAAAACAACTTTATGATACCGGCAGGTCATAGCCACCAAACCGCACTGGGCCCGCGTGGCCCGCCAGCAGTGGGGTCGTAGGAATTAATTAATAGGCTGATTGTAATAATTATTATCAAGATTATGTTCGGAGACCAGAAATACCTAGCACCAAAATCGGCTGCCTCGCACTTCAAGATGATAAAGTGAGTTGGTTCCCACAAATAAACTTGTAATCTATCTGATACGATACGCAACTGTCTCGATAGATATTACGGAGTTCTAAGAGAATTCCTATTTTATGTATTTGTAATGGGAACATAACTGTTAGTAGGTACAATCGGCAGCACAAGATCGTTGATGGGAACGAAAGGAAGAAAATAGTGACTTTTTAGTCCAAGAAAATTAGGCAAATTAGGGCAAGTATCTCGGAATGAGAGATAGTCAGCTATAAAGCACCCTAAAACTTGTCTCAAAACCTACTTATCGTAGGGTCTGTGACTACAGATATTCCAAGGACAAAGGTAAAAAAAACGATTATTTAGGTACACATTAACTGCAAATATTTCGTTTCCTATGGGATTTATGCTATTTGTTTTTAAGATAAATTTTTGAGGCTTAAATTCTCTACAACTTTTGTCTATACATTTTTTAGGGTTCCGTACCCAAAGGGTCAAACGGGACAGTCAGACAGTCCGACAGTCAGACGGGAAAGGGACGGACGGACGGACAGCGAAGTCTCAGTAATAGGGCCCCTTATTACTGAGACTTCGCTGTCCGTCCGTCTGTCCGTCCGTCTGTCACCAGGCTGTATCTCATGAACCGTGATAGTTAGCCAGTTGAAATTTTTACAGATTATGTATTTCTGTTGACGCTTTATCAACATCATAAAAACAGAAAAAAAAAAACAATATTTAATAAATAATGGTACGGAACCCTGTAATGGTACGGAATCGTGCGCGAGTCTGACTCGCACTTGGCCGGTTTTTTTTTATATCTTGAACTATTTTCGAGATAGAGGGCAGAGCGCGCGCAGCGTTTAACTATTTACAGTGTCGTTTTGCAAGAATGGTTGTTGTTCGCGATACCGAAACCCATAGGAAACAAGATATTTCCAATAAATGAAAAAAACATTTTTTTTGACGTTTGACCTTGGAATATCTTTAGTCACGGACACGTCATCAACAATTATCATCAGTTTTAGGGTGTCGAAATAAAGGTTTATACAAGTTTATAGCTGACTATCTCTCATTCCGAGGTGAAACAACCTAATTTTCGTGGACTATTATTTGACTAGGTAGGTAACATTCCACTACGTTAATACGGCACTGCGAAAAAATCGCACCACCTATGGTTTTGTAAGAGTATTTAATTTTCTGATTTTGAAGTGAATTTCCCGATATAGTTGAAAAGGGATTATGCAATGTCAATTGAATTGCATTGAAGAAGGTCAGGAGGATGATGTATGATTAGAAGGCATCTTCTCCTACCATTAGCAATTTAGCACGGAGGCCCTGCTACCCAACCGCCAAATGATATGTAGGTACCTACTTAGTTAGTCTTCATTACAAGCTGGTATTACCTTATGTTTGATGGGATAAAGCCATGAAGCCTTACATTGTCTTCATGGCTATAAACCACCCGGGCTACCTTATGGTAAGCACTTTTAGTTCTACTTGGCCTAGAACATCAAGTGTGACTCGATCGATTCAAAGCCAGACTTATCATTACTTTTTTATTTTTTATTTGTCCTAATTTTAAAATATTTAACTCGATTTACAAGTTATCATTTTCGCCTGCCCAAAAGTCGTTTCATTTCAATAAGATCATTTCTCCGAATTATAAGTCAATGTACACGACCGGACTGTGGCTGTCATGTACAACGCCTTTGCATAATCGTCTTTTATAATCTATGCATGGGGCGCCAAATAGGGCGGGGAAATCAAAACCCCTTTTAATCGAGTAACAATAGAATATGCAAAAACGCATGTTACTTGTATTGCATCTTCAGTCCTATGTCAGTGGTGTACAAGACGTGCTAGTAGTTACTTCAAACCATTAGAATCAGTGTAAAGGTCGAAGGTGTAAGAAAAGTCTAGGATTTCTGGTGAAGTTTAATTTTAATAAGAGGATTACAGGAAGGTACAGAAATCATATTTTATAATCGCACAATTTTTAACACGAGAGTACAATGTGTTCTTAATACATGATTAGTTGATAAATTTTAGAAATATAGATTAATAAAACTGAATGATTGAATACACAACATCTGATGAAAATGACGTTAACAGTTTACGTTATAAGATGCGATCGTGTTGTTGCTGATCTGAAGATTTTATATCCTACGTATTTATTTCGTCTGATGTAATGACATAATAATTATGAAATACTCTGATACTTACAATTGCTTGATTCCATTTTTTTTTGTATTTACTTCGTTTTTTCTATTTTTTTTTTTGTTTTTATAATATTCTTTACTCGGGCTCGTTCATCCTAAGACGAGCAAAGTCTTCAAATACAATGTTATCTTCTTCCTCATTGGTGTAGAGAGAGTTTTCGTAACGGTGTCTTTCGATGGATTGCATTTTCTTCATCGCATTGAAACGTTGACGTTCAACAGAGCCTGAAAGTACCAGAAAACACGTTCAATAAATTTGCCAAGTTTTAATTACATAGGACCTTTCAACGGATTGAAAGGATATTCACCTTCAGCTGGGTGGAGTAGTTTGAAAGGCACATCGGTAACAAGTTCTCCACCAAGAGTTCCACAGTTCAGCTTTACCCTCACGGAGTAAGAGACAACGATACCAATAGCATCAGCTGGGCATTTGCCTTCAGGAACAATGGTAGAACTGGCCAAATTCACATCATCTTCCTTGAGGTGACCGTCCAGAGCCACACCTGTCAAATTGAGATAATTAGAAAACACTTTTAGAAACCGTCAAAGTATTCTCAGATTATTGATAATAAATAAACACCAACCACGAACGTCCTTATTGCTGCGAGCCAAAGGCACCAAGTAGAATGTTTTGGACAGACTCGCCCCAGGAGTAACAGGGCATCCTTCACGGCTCTCCAAAGAAGCCACATGACGGCTGAACTGAGAGTTGATCATGGTGATCTCGACGTGCTGCACAACCATCGCACGGATGTTGCGAACAGACTTCCTAGAGTTGTTGGACACGATGATGTTGGCAGCAACCTTCTCTCCGTGGTAGTAGATCTCCCTGTCCAAAGTGACTTCGAGGTTGATCTTTCCATTGCTGAAAGTGAATCCCTTGCTCACGAGAGAGCTAGGAAGACGACGGCCACGGGAAGTTGGTGCGTGTTGGAGCTGTATAACAGAAAGACACACCAAATTATCTTGTCTGAAATATCAAGTTTTCGTATTAGAATCTGGCTGATTGTTTCCAAATGTACCTTCTTGATGGCTAGGGTCACTGAGCTTCTCTTATGGCTCTTCTGGTCTTCTTGCTCAGCGACGTAAGTCCTAACGCAGTATTCTACGCCCATGGGTTTGCCCTGATCTTCTTCAGAGGGTTGCAGTGTTACCTAAAGAATTAAGTTATTTAATGAGCAACTTTTTTTTTTCTTTTATTATTACTATGTATAAAAAAAGTTGAAATTTACCGAGCTTGGGGCAAGTTCAGGGAAGTTGAAAGTAAAAGGAAAAGCATTAGGTCCAAGCTTCTTCAGCAGCTTCTCCTGGACAGGTGTTAGTTCCATTTTAGAGTTGATCATTGGTACAACTTGGTCCTGGCCGATGACCATTTCCTTTGAGAACTTCAACCCCATAACTTCATCTTCCTCCCTACCATAGCGGTACGTAGTCACGAGCTAAACAAAAACAAGAGTAACAATTTAAAAATAACGTTGGAAATAACTGTTTTGCACACTCTCCACTTTTTAAATTTCACTCAACACTGCACTTTGCGTAGTAGTAGACACACCTGGCTATACACTTTTCTTCCTTTCAGATATTCGGTATCAACCACCACAACTCCATCGACGGGATCGCAGTAATCCATATGATCAATGAAGTCACGCTTGCCAAGGTAAACCGTAACTTTTCCATTTGGAGTAGTTTTCTTAAATACTTTTACTGCAACCACAAACGCCAACGCGAAGTAGTCCAACATTTTGTTGGATGTTGAAGCAAGGGATGAGAAAAGAGAAATAAGTTCGAAGAAAAACTTATTCAAGTAGTAAGTTTGAATAAGCTGAGTGTGAAGGTTTGAAGTGTTCACCAGAAATGATTTGGTTCAGGAAATGTGGCTTATATATAGGTAACATGTGAGGTTTCCTGCAGAATACGTTAACCAGCTAATTGGATTTTATTCGTAGGCGTACTAATAAGATTTAAGCCGTATGACGCATACTCGCATTGGAATCGATTTGATGTCCCCTCACTGAGTTTAGGTAAGAAATCGTTGCGTTCCCAAACGTCAAAAATTGACATTTGTTGTGACAGCCTCGAAAGGTTATGTAGCGTTAATTGGGGATTATAATATTATTTACACAGCGAAAACTAATAGGATTCTAATACAACTTGACCTAGATACCCAACTTAGTGTTTTTACAGTTTAATGTAAAGCAATGTAACGTATTGAGTTTTAAAATTGTAAGTTAAAATGTCGATGTTTCTGTAGCTTTTTGGTCTGCGCTTTTCAAAATTGTTTTTTTTATTTTTATTTTTTAGCTATACCATCAGCATGCCAACATTCTTGACGCCTGGCCGTCATGGCTACAGCGTTCGTTTTTCTCGGACAAGGCCGGATACCCTGGCGGTTGCAACCAGCCAGTACTACGGTTTAGCTGGTGGTGGAACCTTGTTCTTCTTAGAGCTGTCCCCTGACGGTAGCACGCTCATTGAAGTCCAGAAACTAGAGTGGAACGATGGACTATTTGATGTGGTAAGTTGGTATTATCTAGCTTTTAAAATTCAGTCCATAGGTTGCTTATATTGATAAAAATTTATTGCAGTAATCCTTTTCAATTCCTCTTTTATCATGACAATGATGATAAGTACTGGCCTCAATTTTCGTCTAATTAGAAAATATAAATATGAAATCTATGAACTGAAATTCAAACCAAATAAATTTAAGACAAAGAATCAATTTTTAAGTTATAAATTCATTTACGATATTTCTTATGGCATATCACTTTAAATACACTCCTGTAACAAACAATGAATCAATTGACTTAGTATATTGCACTCTACAGCTTCACATAGGCCTCTCCCAAGCACACCCAGCCTACCTACCATATCCAGTTTGGCCTAGCCACCTTTTAATCATCAATCATTGCATATATAATGTTAATATTAATACTTTCGTCATATTCTCAGCTCTAAAATTAACCAAGAGAATATCATAAAACATAAACAGCTCCGTCTATTCACACTGAAGCCCTACAACACATAAACATACATACTAAACATCTGCATCATCAACTAACTGGATTACTTGTGTGTTAGCATTACTTTATTTATTTATAGACAATTGAGTTAAGTTCCTGGTTAAATTACGTATGGGATTTGTTATGGTTTGGGAGGTTCGATTATGTGGTTTGATGGATGTCAAAATACATTTTGCAAAATATCGAAATACATTTTGCAAAATGTTCAAATATTGTTCTGTTATCCTCCTTCAACATGTCAGTTTGAAAATAAAGGTGAGGTTTTTGCCTGGCAGTGAAACATCACAGACTTAATCATGTAATGCAAGTGAATGTGATCACTTGTAAAATGCTTTGCAAAATGTTAAAATATTGTTCTGTCATAATCATTCAACGACTCTACAGTATGAAAATAAGGGTGAGATCTTTGCCTGACAGTGAAATACACAGACTTAATCATGTTTTGGTTGAATGTGTGAGTGATCATATTGTAAAATGTTGAAATACACTTTCCAAAATGTGGAAATATTGTGCTGTTATAATCATTCAACGTCTCTACAATATTAAAATAAGGGGGAGATCTTTGCCTGATAGTGAAATAACACAGACTTAATCATGTTTTGGTTGAATGTCTCATACATTCAACCAAAACATGATTAAGTCTGTGTTATTTCTGTGTGATCATATTGTAAAATGTTGAAATATACTTTCCAAAATGTGGAAATATTGTGCTGTTATAATCATTCAACGTCTCTACACTTCGAAAATAAGGGTGAGATCTTTACCTGACATTGAAATAACACAGGCTTAATTACATATTGGTTAACTGCGGAATATCGATATTTAAAAAGTTTCTTTGTTGACTATGCGATATAATCGGGCCCTGGAGTTCTAAAATACAGGCCTAGGCTTAGTTTAGACTCCAGATTTCCCACAAATTAAGTAATTTTGTCGAAATACCTGTCAACTTAATATGTCATCATCATCATCATTTCAGCCGAAAGACGTCCACTGCTGGACATAGGCCTCCCCTAAGTGTTCATAAGGGGAGTTTTGCCATAATCGCCACACTTGGCAGGCGGGTTGGCGATCGCAGTACGGTTTTTACAATTGTATTGTATAGCGCAACTCCACGTCTAAAGCGCGTATTTTGCGTACGACGCGGGTTGTTACAAAAAAAGCACAGAGAACGCTGCTGCCCATTCTCTGGCAAGTCCCTTAGGACACCCACGGGGAGATATGGGATGGTGCTATTCTTTAGGTCCGACACCATACAGAACTTAATATGTATAAGAAAGTAATTTGTTGAGATAAATAAACATAATTTTATTTTTATATTGGTTGAATGTGTGATCATTTTGCAAAATGTTGAAATATTGTTCTGTTATTCAACATCTCTCCAGTGTGAAAATAAGGGTGAGGTCTTTGCTTGGCAGTGAAATAGTACAGGCTTAATCACATATTGACTAAAGAATATGGATATTTATAAGGTTTCTTTGTTTACATTCAGTCAGGTACTGCTGGTTTTAACACAGTTTTTGGTCAACAAATCATCATCATCATAATCAGCCAATAAACTTCCCACTGCTGGGACACAGGCCTCCTCTCTATGAGAGGAAGTGGGCTGTAATCCACCACGCAGGCCCAGTGCGGGTTGGTAGATGTCACATGTCTTGGAATTTTTAGTTCTAGGTCATGCCGGTTTCCTCACAATGTTTTTCATCAAATAATAGTTATTTTATTTAATCTAGATAAAATTGAACATTAAAACAAAGTAAGAGGTCACTGTCTCTTTTTAAAGACCAGACTTTACCCAGATTTAAAAAGAAACCAGTTTTTCTTTAAAAAGGGACCAGTATCAGTATGCAGGATGACCAATCAAGCTATCCAAAAGCAAAATTAGCTGTTCTCTCATTGCATGGGAAGCTCATACAAAGAAAGGTCAAGTTATACTGGATATGTATAGATTGTGGATATGTACCATGCCAATTAGTGTTTCAAATAGTGTTTTGAGGAAAGAACTTCACAGATTTTCTCTAGTCAGTGCACAAAAATAATTGTGATACAATGGAAAATGTTTCTTATGAAAATAGGGGGTCCTTATTTTAAAAGGGACTATTTTTTTTCTGTTTGCTTTAGTTAGATGTACTATCGGGAAGTGGGAATAGGCACACTTATCAAACAAAATCCCGTGCACACAATGACCACATCATTCTGCTTAACACCCTTACTCCTATTGGTGGTTAGTAGTAAAACCAAAAAAAAAAACATTCATGACCCTTAAATAAGTTTATTAAATAAGTTTTGTTTTAAAAAAATTCTCAGGCTCTGTTATTGATGCCAGATGTTTGACCACCGTTTTTCGACCAATAGGAATAAGACAAAAAAAGGGACCAAGGAATAGAAAGTTTTTAACTGTTTTAACGCTGCAAGCAAGGATAGTTCTTACCGTGGTCCGATACCCAGTTAGTTGATAGTACCTACTACAATATGTTATGAACGATTAGAATATCTTGCATCTCTGTTTCTTTGTTTAACAATTACTTAAATGTAGGTAAATATCATTGTCAAGTGGTTAATTAATAGTCATTGTTCTAATTTCTTTACTGTTTCTCATGTTAGGTACTTTGAAGTTAAACAATGCTAATTGAATTATTCAATCTATTAATAATTTTAGTCATAACATCACGCTTGTAATCCCTGAAGGGTTAGGCAGAGGTCTACCTAATGTAAACCTACATTTCGCCAGTTATGTCAAGTCCCATTTAATAAGGGACGAGCCTATTACCATTAACCAGGCACCATAACCATAACTGGCGATATGAGAGTGTACTATTAGGTACACTTTTGCTTAACCCTTGGGAGATTGCCGGCGTGATTTTATATATTATGTAACTGCATTTCATTGATACCTTTACCAAGTCTCCTGGTAATGGCTGAATTCTTATGGTTGATAGAGCCATAAGCAGCAATGTGTGCTAACTTCATGTTTCTTTTGATATTTAAATCCCTCTTAATGTTCTTTGCAGACATGGTCAGGCACAACAGAGAGTGCAGCAGCGTGCGGTGCTGGTGATGGTGCGGTTATAGTGTGGAGGGTTGGCTGTGCAGCTCCACTCAGGGTCCTGAGGGCACATACCAGTGAGGTCTGCTCTGTGGACTGGCCGAGGACTCATCTATTGAGTGCTAGCTGGGACACTACTGTTAAATTGGTGAGTAATTTTTATAGTTATCTTCTTTTTAGGGTTCCGTAGCCAAATGGCAAAAAACGTAAACCTTATGGATTCGTCATGTCTGTCTGTCTGTCCGTCCGTATGTCGCAGCCACTTTTTTCTGAAACTATAAGAACTATATATTGAAACTTGGTAAGTAGATGTATTCTGTGAACCGCATTAACATTTTTGTAAATTTTGGGGGTTCCCCATACAAAGAAATGAAACTCAAAAATTTTATTTTTCATCAAACTCATACGTGTGGGGTATCTATAGATACGTCTTCAAAAATTATATTGAGGTTTCTAATATCACTTTAAAATGAATAGTTTGCGCGAGAGACACTCCCAAAGTGGTAAAATGTGTCCCCCCCCCCCCCCTAATTTCTATAGTAAGAGGAGGAAAATTCTGTAAAAATGTAAGTTTGTAGACCGTAAAAACACTTTAATGAAAATTGGTTTGAATAAGTTTTGACATTTAGTTTTTGAGATATGGGACTTTTTGACCAAACTGCAGCCGTAACTTTGTTTTTCATTAACATACTATGAAACACAAATTTAGTTTTGCTGTTGAGTGTAAATTTACTTATGAATGACCGTTAAAAATATTGTTATTACATTGTTTAGGCTACGGAACCCTGTGTGCGAGTAACACTCGTACTTGGCCGGGTTTTTTTTGGCGACGAGTTAGGTACTTTCAGTAGCGTCCATCAGCTCCTGTGATGTGCAGGCAGCCAGGACACAATATCAAGTGTCCCAATCTTTGTGGGGCAGCACCACATTTACACTCCAGGGCAGAGTCATCTATGATTCTCCATCTGAACAGGTTTTCGTTGCTTAGGCTAACCGGTTTCCAGAGCCTATTCAAAGACTTCCAGGTCAGCTATGGCAACTCGCGTCCAGGTGTATATGGATGAAGATTTGATCATTCTTGGTAATGGTACTAGATAAGCACACCAAATTGGCACAATATTGTTCCAGACATCTATGTTACAAACAATAGATGTGCTTTGGTATTCAATTAATTTGTTAATCTAAACAACATTTATGAATGCTGTAAATAACATAATTCTTTTGATAGTTTTGATATTAATCGTTTTCTTATGTCTTTTTATTATTTCTTACTAGTAATAATTCATGGTTAATTAAACAAGCAATTTTCTTCTACTACATTGATTAACGATTTTGCAAACATGTAATTTTGGAAATTACTATTACGAAATAGGTCTTACATTAAACTGTAACATAAGTAACTGTTGTAGGTAGACTTAAGATATTATAAAGAGGGTACCTGTCCAGGGCTCGTGTCGACACGCGTTCGAGCAAGACGTGTTTTCTGTTAAATCTATTAGTCATAATTTTCGATAACTGTTGTTTACGCGCGAAGTAGCTGTAGCCCTCGCTCGACCCGCCGGGTAGCGGAGGTGGGGCGCGGGCGGAGTGCATAAACTACCTGAGTTATGGCGAACATTGATGATTTATTTGATGAGACGCAATCTATAGAGGAGGTCAACGAGATGAGTGATGCCATACAACAAGAAGAGCGCGGAGATGAGGAGGTTACCAACAAGGCGACAAAAAGAAATCGAGGAGGAGAAGAATCAGACGAAGAGTGGAAGCTAGTGGGACCAAAGCCAAAAGAAAAGCGATTCAAGAGATTGAATTCTGATGAAGATATACATAATTTAGAAGTGACTATAACATGCATGGATAAACTTCCGAAGTCATTTGCTTTTGCTAAGCTTTTAACAACCTGTGGTATGAGCAATATAGTTCGTGTCAAATATTTGAGCCCGTTCAGAATTAGAGTACAATTTGGAGATGATATAAATTTAAATAAGCTATGCACATGTGAAGCATTAATTACTAAGGGATGGAGATTTAATAAGGATATGGAAGTAAGTTACTCATACGGGGTTATAAGGGATGTTGAACTAGAATTAGAAGAAAAAGAAATCCTGGATAACGTGTCATGCCCTGGAAATATTGAACTCGTTTCAGTGATGCGATTAAATAAACGAGATCAGGACAAGGGTGGATGGATGCCTAGCGAGGTGGTTAGATTGTGTTTCAAAGGTAATTCATTGCCGGCTTACGTTTCCACAGATGGTCTAAGGCTAAAGGTTGAACCATATATTTATCCAGTTTCTCAGTGTTCACGGTGTTGGAAGCTAGGACATAAAATTAGGGCATGCCCATCCAATAAGATAGTATGCCCTAAGTGCGGAGCTAATCACGAAAACTGCGAGACTAAAGAATACAAGTGTATTAACTGTTCAGGTAAACATATGGCTTTATCTAAGTCATGCCCGACATTTTTAAAAGAAAAACGATTGCGGGAAATTATGGCTGAATTCAACTGTACATACAAAAAGGCCATAACTATGTACGTTTTACCGAACACCCCAGAATATGTTCCAGAAAAATCGATGGAAGTTGATAATCCTGTTTTTAATACACCGGAGTTAAAACTCAATAATATACCTTCGTACGCAGAGATAATTAAGACTACCGCAGATATACACCAAAAACCACCTTCTTCTAATGTACGTAAGTCTAAATTGGCATCACACAGTAAGATAAGGTTCTCTAAACAAAACACACAAGTAAATACATCGGAGTGGTACAAATGTAACGAGGAACAGTGTGACTCATCACAGTCATCACAGCTTAATGACACCAGTATTGGCGATTGTAACATAACTACAGATAAAAACACAGAAGGTAAATCGGAATCTAAGATAACATTTAATGAATTGCTTTCACGGTTACAAGAGGTTATATTTATGAAGAATTGTTCAATCAAATTTAAATTTAAAAAGGTATTTAAATTATGTATCGAGTGGTTTATACTTTTAGTAGTTGATAGTGTTGCAGATTCTTCAATGGCAGGTTTAATTAAGAACATTTTTAATGGATAGGACAGACGATATCAAATTTAAATTTTTACAATGGAATGCCCAGAGCCTCAAGCCTAAATTGTTAAGTTTTACGCAATTATTAGTACAGAACAAAATACATATTGCTGCAATTTCAGAGACGTGGTTATCATCTGACAAGCCAGTTAAAATTAGTAATTATAATATTTTCCGTCAAGATAGGGATGACTCATACGGTGGTGTTGCGATTATTGTTCACCAATCTATCAAGGCGCAACTTGTGGACTCTAATATGTTTGCTTCGGGAATTGAAATGATTCACGTTAAAGTTTTTAATTACCCTCTAATAGAAAATATAATATCACTTTATTGTCCTCCCTCCGTTCGGACAAGTCACGTGGATTGGTTTAGATTATTTTCTACTTTTAACAGAAAAACAATAATAATGGGTGACTTTAACGCCCATCACACCAACTGGTCGAATAAGACAGATTATAGAGGGGTGCAAATTTTGGATGCTTTGATAGATAGTAATTATGTGATATTAAATAATGGTAGTAGCACTAGAATTAAATTAGTTAACTGTGTTTTGCAGGAATCATCACCTGATTTGTCCTTGGTGACGTCTGATATAGGACTACACTTTGATTGGTCCGTGTTAAATGAATCGCTAGGTAGTGACCATCTCGTAATTCAGATGTATAATGAGTGTCAGTTAGATAAGAACTTTGTAATTAGAAGAAATTTAAGAAAAGCAGACTGGACATCTTTTAAGATATGCCTCGAAGACATGTTTTCTAGTCTTGAAGAGCTCCCTGATGATCTTCAAAGAGCTTATGACATATTCGTTGACTATATTGGTATGGCGGCAGATATTCATATACCTGTAATAAAAATATCACAAAACCCTCAGTCAAAATTTAAGCCAAAACCCTATTGGAATGCAGAGTTATCAAAGGCTGTGGCAGTTAGGAGGCTAGCGTTAGGAAATTTCCGTGGTAATCCAACTCCATCAAACTTAAGTATTCTACGGGATAAAATAAGCGTAGCGCAAAATCTAATACGGAAAGCTGTACACGATGACTGGACACAGTATTGCACAACCGTAGATCATTCAACTTCGGCTTCCGAGGTTTGGCATAGGATGAAGTGGGTAAAGGGTCACAGGTCACCAAGAACTGTCATAGACAAGGTGAAAGCCAATAACTTGCTTGTTAGTTTGACACCTGATTATGTTTCTCCAGATCAACCAGTTTTCTCGATCCCGAATAAGAAATTAGAAGAAGAAATCTCCATGCAGGAGTTGATTAAATGTATTAAATCAAAGGATACATCTCCTGGGTGCGATGGTATCTCATACTCTATGATTAAAAGCTTACCTTACAATGGTTTATATATTTTACTGAATTTATTCAATCAGTTTTTACATTCCGGTTTTGTCCCAATGCAATGGCGTGATGTAAATATAATTGCTATCCCTAAACCTGGACGGGATCCGAATCAGACTTCATCCCTGAGACCAATCTCCTTAATGTCTTGTCTTTGCAAAATTTTTCATTCCATTTTGAATAAGAGGATTGAGTGGTTTTTGGAGAGACACGAACTGCTGTCAGATAATATGGTTGGCTTTAGAAAATCCAGAGGTTGTTTAGATAGCTTAAGTTGTTTAGTTTCTCGCATTCAAAAAGGTTTTTCTGAAAGGTTAACTACTGTTGCTTGTTTTATTGATATAGACAATGCATATAATAACATTGATATAACAACCTTATTAAATATTTTACATCGATTAAAGGTGGGGTCTAAAATATGTCAATATCTCTGGAACTTTCTGAAATTGAGAAATCTTAAGATACAGACTAATGACGGAGTTATTATATCTAGAACTACTAGCCGGGGCTTGGCACAGGGGGATCCAATATCTCCTTTATTGTTTAATGTGGCCACACTTGATGTGTGTAAAACTATCGAGAAGGAAACCTATATTTCGCAATATGCTGATGATTTGGTCTTATATTACACCTGTCAGTCTTTGAATTTAGGTACTCAGATTTTACAAAATTCATTAAATGTATTAAATGAACTTTTATTAAATTTAGGATTAGAAATATCCCCAAATAAAAGCAAAGTATGTGTTTTTAAAACTAATTATACTAGACAAAACATAATTTTAGCAATTAATGAAATACAATTAGAAAATGCAGAATGTGTAAAATATTTAGGTGTATGGATTGATCGGCATTTGAGATGGGGTAAAAACATTAATGAAGTCAGAGAAAAAGCTATTAAATTTTTAAATATATTTAAAATATTGACGGGACCTGGTTGGGGTGTTCACCCTATTCATTTAAGGAGGTTATATATATCCATTGTTAGAAGTAGGCTAGACTACGCAAGTTTTTTATATGACACTAGTTCCATGAGTAATTCTTCAAAATTAGACAAAGTTCAAAATCAATACATGCGTATCATAGGTAGTTTTATTAAAAGCACTCCTATACATGTTATGGAATCAGAATTACAACTTCAACCTTTATTTGTCCGACGTGCATATTTAGCCGGTAAGTTTTGGTTAAAGTCAAAGTCACTTAATTGCAAAGTAATAAATATTCTACATGATCTTACCGCTCTGTGTCAAAATGCTTACTGGAGTAGAAAGAAAAAACCACTTTTAGTAACAATTCACAATAAATTTCAGTCACTTCCAATAAATTCGAGTACGCAACTTGAAATGTTTAGTTTAGATACCTGGATCAGTAGCCTCAACGTATCTAGTTTTCTCAACAGTAGCATCTCAACCTTAGACAAACCTAAAAAGTCATATTCTAACCCTAATTTGCTTTTACTATGTGGCAAGTATTTACAACATAAATACTCGGGTTTTCACAAAATTTATACAGATGCCTCCAAAGACAACGAGGGGATCGGTGTTGCCTTTATTGATTTACAAACAAAAGATTATATTAAACTAAAAGTCAACAATTCGAATATATCGATTATGTATGCGGAGCTAATTGCCATTGCAGAAGCGCTATCCTACGTAAGATCGATTGAGAATAGGTCTAAGTTTGTTATCCTTACCGACTCCAAAAGTGCATTACAACATTTGAACAAATGTTCAGCTACGGTTAGGGGCATTCCATTGGCGTATGATATTTTAAAAAGTTTGTATGAGCTTAACTCATTAAATATAAATGTTATTTTGCAGTGGATACCTTCCCATATCGGCATCGTAGGAAATGAAATGGCAGATAGACTTGCTAAGGAAGCCTCAATAGACGGTATTAACTTTGCTTGCGAGTCTTATTACACAAACCATATGACTGATATTAAGAACTTCAGTAATAAGTTATGGTCAGAGTATTTTGACAAAAGGTCATTAACGAAAGGTATTTGGTACAGGACTTTACAACCAACATTACCTGACAAGTTATGGTTTGAAAAATCCGATATGGGAAGGTATGAAATAGTAACGAGTTTCAGACTTCGCTCGGGACACATTCCATTAAATAAGTTCGCTTTCATGATGGGTAAGGTTGCTACACCAAACTGCGCTGAATGTGATGTAGTGGAAGATGTTTACCACATACTGATGGAGTGTGTCCGGAACGAAATCCTTAGAGATTTTATAAAAACTAAAATTAATGTCATTCTCACAGATGTGGGCTGGTGTAACAGCGTTTTGTCCTTCCCTTTGTCAAGGGCAGCCAGATTGCTGTACAAACTTGCTCAAATGGGCATCAAAAATAGAATTATTTAAGTAAACTGCTGTATGATTGCAATTGCTATTTCGAAATTTATGTTTGTTGTTTGGATTTTGTCATTTGTATTATAGGGGCGACATCTTCATATTGAAAAAGCCCCTTTAAATAAATAGAAAAAAAAAAAAAAAAAAGAGGGTACCTTGTGGTCACCAATAAATTAGTCGTTCCTCACACGCTGTTTGATTGAGACACATAACCTTATTACATGGTGTCAGGTGTAAATATTTCACGAAATCGGTCAAATATATCGTGTATACAGTACTTAATCGTAGTTATACAATAAGTAGTGAGACAACATGGCCAATTCGGAAACGAAAGTTGGGAATATGAGTGCAAGTGCGATGATTCAGCAACCAGCGCCATTACAGCAAGATGGTAACCTTGCCAGTAACTGGAAGGAGTGGAAATCATCATTTGACTATTTTTTAATCGCAGCAGGAAAAGATTCTGCACCCTCGAAAGAAAAATGTGGCTTATTTATGCACGTCATAGGAAAGTATGGCCGGGAAATTTATGAAGAACTTGACGTAACGGACGAGATAAAACAGGATTACAGTTCGTTATGCTTAAAGTTTGCTGAGCTGTGCGATCCGACAAAAAACATCAACTATGAAAGGCACATGTTTTTCGAGACTTATCAGCATAATAATGAATATGATAAATATCTAGGAGAATTGAAAGTCAATAGCAAAAACTATGAATTTGGAAGTTTAAGAAATAGTTTAATTCTAACACAAATGATTCGGGGTTTGAAAGATAATTACATGCGAGAAAAATTATTGGCTAAAACAAAGTTATCGCTGGATGAGGCTGTTCAGTGGTGTCGTGCGGCGGAGCGAGCAGGACGGCAAGGAGCAGCGTGTGAGGCGAGCGCGGCGCGCGCGGCTGGCAGCAGCGCCGGCGCCGCCGCCTCGCTGGAGCAGGTGGCGCGCGGCGCGCCCTCCCGCGCCCGGCGGCGACCGCGGCCAGGGAATCGCGCCCGTCACCCGGGCTCCCACGGGACCCCTACCTCGGGCCTTGCGTCTCCGCGTAGTGATACATATAAGTCTCCGGGTAGTGTGTGCGGAAAGTGTGCGTATCAACACGCGAGTGACCGTTGCCCAGCAAGCTCAGCTAAGTGTCGAAGGTGCCAAATGGTAGGTCATTTTGCTAAGTGTTGTCGAGTGCGTTTCATGAAGGAAGTGCAGGAACGGTATGATGACTCATGCGGTGAGGAATGCGGGGACTACGACAGTGGTGAGCTACTTATGTACAATATTTCAATCGAATCTGCTGACATTAAGAGATGCGAGTCTTGGTATTCAATTATAAACGTAAACGGAGTAAATTTAAAGTTCAAGCTTGATAGTGGAGCGGACGCAACAGTCGTATCAGTGAATAGTTACAAAAAAGCCGGTTTTGATGTAAATAATCTTAAAGAATGTACCACTGTGCTACGAGAAATCAGCAAAACACAGTTACCTGTGTTGGGTTGTTTTGATGCAATTCTTAAATATGATAATAGGAGCTGTAAACAAAGTATTTTTGTTTTGGACTTGAATTGCAATAATTTATTGGGGTTGGGTGCGTGTTCAAATCTGGGTCTCATAGCACGGTGTGATCAAAATTCTTTAAACAGCGTTCAAGTAGATGAAACTATTTTTACCGGAATCGGTTGTTTACCTAATCAGTGTCGTATTCAGATTGATGAGTCAGTGCCGCCGGTAGTCAGCGCCACGCGAAAAATTCCGATTAAGTTAAGGCCTAGATTGAAAGCAGAGTTGGATAACATGGAAAATTTGCAAATAATTAAAAAAGAAGACGGCCCTACTGATTGGGTGTCAAGTATAGTTGTGGTAGAAAAGCCCAATAAGAGCTTGCGTGTGTGTTTGGACCCTAGAAATTTAAATCGTGCGGTAAAGCGAAGTCATTTTCAGCTACCAACACTGGAAGAGATTTCTAGTAGTTTATCGGGTGCAATGTATTTTTCTAAGTGTGACGCGAAGAACGGGTTTTGGATGATCAAACTAACAGATAAAAGTTCAAAACTCTGTACGTTTTCCACGCCATTCGGAATATACCGGTTTTTACGTTTACCATTTGGGATAAACTGCGCACCAGAAATCTTTCACAATGAGATGTACAAAATTTTTAAAATGGAGGGGGTAGAAGTCTACATTGACGATTTATTAATTTGGGGTAAAACAAAACAGGAGCACGATGATAGACTACAGGAAGTTCTACGAAGAGCTACGGAGAATATGGTGAAATTTAATAAAGAAAAATGTGTATTTGGAGTTAAAGAAATAACATTTCTAGGCCACAAGTTCAGCAGTGATGGGATAAAACCAGATGAGAACCGTGTCAAGGCAATTAAGGAGATACCTACGCCTTGTGACAAGAAGGAGCTGGAGAGGTTCCTGGGGGTAACCAACTATTTAGCTCGATTTATTCCCAGGTACTCTGAAACAGCAGCACCACTCAGGGAACTATTAGGTAGGAATGTGGAGTTTGATTGGCAGAATGTTCATGAAAACTCTTTCATGTGCTTAAAAAGCTTGATAAGTAGTGCACCTGTATTAAAATATTACTCGCCAGATGAACCGGTGACGGTGTCTGTGGATGCGAGTTCGCGCGGACTGGGGGCGTGTCTGATGCAGGCCGGGCGGCCGGTGGCTTATGCTGCTCGAACGCTGACGCCAACAGAAATGAGGTGGGCGCAAATAGAAAAGGAATTACTTGCTGTAGTGTTTGGCTGCACACGTTTCCACCAGTATATTTACGGTCATTATGAAGTGACGGTGGAAAGCGATCATAAGCCACTGGAAGCTATATTTAAAAAGCAGCTGAGTGAAACACCAGCACGCCTCCAGCGTCTGATGTTGAGGCTCCAGAATTATTGTGTGAAATTGCAATATAAACGGGGAAAGTTGCTATTTATAGCAGACACGTTATCGCGAGCTGCAGTGGAGCCTGCGGCACAGTCAGAGCGCGATCTCAATGATGACGTCACAATACATGTCAACATGCTGTTACAAAACATAGAAGCGACACCACAAATGCAAGATAAAATCATATATGAAACGGACAAAGACCAAGTATTAAATAAGGTATGCCAGTATTACTACAGCGGATGGCCAACAAACAAAAGAGAAACTGACATAAATGTAAGAAACTATTGGAAGGTACACGAGGAGTTGCATGTAATAGATGGAATATTATTTAGAAATAATCAAGTTGTTATACCAACAACGATGCGTGAAGAAATGTTGCGTCGAATTCATGAGGGCCACCTGGGTGTGGACAAGTGTCAGCAACGCGCGCGTGACGTCATGTGGTGGCCGGGCATGGGCGCAGCCATCGAGCGCACCGTGCTGGGCTGTGACACGTGCCAGCGACACCGCGCAGCCAACCCGCGTCAACCGCTCGCACCGCACCCGGTGCCGCAGCTGCCCTGGCAGGTGCTAGCTACTGACATCTTCGAACTTAATGGTAAACAACATCTATTGGTGGTTGACTATTATTCGAAGTTTGTGGAGATTGCATTATTACCCAATCTGCAAAGTGCTACAGTTGTAGCAGTATTAAAAAATATGTTCAGTCGCTTTGGGATCCCGCAAAAGGTTGTGAGTGACAACGGGACACAATTCTCGTCACAGGAGTTTAAAACATTTAGCGAAAAGTGGGGATTTATTCATGTAACGAGCTCGCCGTTATATCCACAATCAAACGGGCTCGCCGAACGCAATGTACGCACAATAAAAGCATTGCTGACTAAAGCACGTGAGAGTGGTGAGGAATGGCAGCTGGCGCTACTGAACTTCCGCAACAGCGCCGTGACTGGTGAGCAGTACTCGCCGGCGCAGCTGTTGATGGGGCGGCGGTTGCGGTCCAGACTGCCAGCCAGTACACAGGCACTGCGTCCAGCGGCTGTGGACGAGCCCGCGCTGAGAGCTCGCAGGGAAATTATTACTCAGAGTACTAAAAGAAATTATGACAGGGGTACTCGGACCCTTCCACCGTTACACCCTAATGAGCCAGTGCGAATGAAAAATGATAAACAGTGGTCAAGATCATATGTGGTAAAATTGGCACAAGATAACCGTTCATACTGGGTTAGAGCAGAAAATGGGCGCTTGTACCGTCGCAATCGCCAACATCTCATGAAAATACCAAACACAAATAGTTCTGAACACACACGTAATGCAGATAGGTATCTTGATCTAGATGATTATAACAGTAACCTGTATTCAAGTCTGCAAAGGCCAGTGGCGCCGGCGCCGGCGCGCCAGCCCACCCCGCCGCAGCCGCGGCAGGCTGTGCCCGCGGGGGCAGGGGTTACTGTCACTAGAAGTGGCAGAGTAGTAAAACCGCCTCAAAGGCTAATTGATTTCGATTAACTACTCTACACGAGTATACTTAATAACAAGTTGTAAAATTAATCAAAAAAAAAAAAAAAAACAAAAATGTATTTGCAGAGTGAGTGAGTTAATGTAAAAGTAATTAAATGTCTAATGTTTGGGTTAGATAAAAGTTTTTATTTTTTATGTATACCTAGTTATATTTCTGTGTTTACATACTAAGTTAAAAAAAAAAAAAAAACAAAAAAAAACTATATACATTATTAGATAAGTATTAGAAGGGAGATGTTGTAGGTAGACTTAAGATATTATAAAGAGGGTACCTTGTGGTCACCAATAAATTAGTCGTTCCTCACACGCTGTTTGATTGAGACACATAACCTTATTACAGTAACCTTACTGACCTAATTTACCTTCTATTAAACCTCGTGGCTAAATGATAACAGCCGCACGGGTCGATCTTTAAGGTTAAGCCGTGCTTGCCGAGGCTGGTCCGTTGGAGTGTTCTCCGTGCCGCGGAAAGCTCGTTAAGCCGTTGGTCCCGGCTGTCATTTGTAGATCTTTGACAGTCGTTACGAGTAGTCAGAAGCCAAAAGTCTGAAATCCAGTCTTACCAGGGTGTATCGTATTACCCAGTTACTGGGTTGTGGAGGTCAGATAGGCAGCCGCTTCATGTAAAATACTGGTACTCAGCTGCATCCGGTTAGACTGGAAACCGACCCCAAGATAGTTTGGGAAAAGGCTAGGCAGATGATAATGAACCCTTCATTATTTGAGTATACCACCCTAAAAGTAACCCAATACAACCATTTCAGTGGGACCCCGAATCGGAAGCATGCCTCAGTACATTCGTGGGTCATTCTCAACTGGTTTATACGGCCGCATTCTCGCCTCATTCGCCGGCGACTTTTGCGTCTGTGTCTGGAGATGGCCACCTCAAACTATGGACGTGTACCGAGCCTTCCCGACCTGCTGCAGTGGTGAAGGCGCACGATGCAGAGGTAATTTGACTCTTAGGGTTTTGTGATAGAGTTTAATTTTAAGATGTGTTAATGATATGCGGTCCTGGGTTCGATTCCCGGGTCGGGCATTGTGTATTTGGGTTTTTCCATCAGGTGTTTCTCAGTAGCAGTCACGGAGTCTGGATTTGTGCCCGGTTGATGGCAATAGGCTCGCCCCCTATTACATGAGACTTCAAAAATAACTGGCGAAATGTAGGTGTACTAGTAGGTACACCTCTCTCTGCTTACCAACAACCAACCATACAAACGGGGGCACATAGAAAATTTGATCGGTAATTTTAAAAAAAGTGTAAAGGCGGTTTCCTACAAAAGTGCAATACCTACACGGTTAAAATGTATAGAACAGCTGTTTTTATTTTTATTGTATTATTTTAATAGTTTAATATGCAATTGTATATACGTCCCTTATACCCTGTATATTGTTGATGAACAAGGTGTGACCAGGATCTTGCTCTATCAGTGTCTAGTAATTTTATCCAATTTGCAGGTTCTGTCATGTGATTGGAGTAGAACAGAAACGCACGCTCTCGCCACGGCCGGCTCTGACGGTCTCATCCGAGGGTGGGATCTAAGGAGGCTCACCTCACCTATGTTCACTCTCAAAGGTAAACAATATTGAACTTTTGATATTACTTTCAGTAATAATCTTTTAAAAATGGAAAAATGCTTGTCGAGTCGATCGATGGGACGAATGCCCATCGTTCGTCGATTGATGGGAAGAATGCCATCATCCGTCTTATCTATCGATCAGTGGACTTTTTTCGGATCATCATCATCATCATCATCATCATCATCAGACTATAATTCTCCCACTGCTGGGACACAGGCCTCCTCTCTATGAGGGAGGGAGTGGGCTGTAATCCACCACGCGGGCCCAGTGTGGGTTGGTAGATGTCACATGTCTTTTAATTTTTTGTCCTAGGATATGCCGGTTTCCTCACAATGTTTTCCTTCACCGTTTTTGAGGGCAGCGGTGATGAAATAAATTACATAAAGTAATGCGCCTGCCTGGGTTCGAACCCACGGCTTACTGCTCGCAAGTCGGGGCTGCCACCACTGGGCCACCGCTGCTCTCTATCTCTCGTCTTTCGGATGTAATGATGATTATGAATTTGATGAATTTCTCAGGAATGGGGAGGGTCTATCAAAGCTCATGACGTGTCCATAGTCCTAATCTGACCAATGAGCACAAGCCATTTTAAATATAAAATAACATCAACAGATTTTCAACCAATGACGATGCTTGGAACTATGACTATAATCAAATTGTTTTATCTAGACGAAACAATTGAATGTGATTTTATACCAAAAACTCGTAATACAGGACCTGTGTATTAAGCCGTATTTTCACTAGGGGACATTTGTTCCGCGACTCTGTCGCTCGACACGAAATTCACGTGTCCCGATGTTGCCCGACGTCGCGCGGGACATTTACGGGTCGCGCAACTTGTCGCTAGTCGATGCTCTGCGAGCGTCGACACGCGCGACTTACTGATCACGACTGGCCAATGTGAACAAGGGAAACGTCGAGCGACATTGTCCCACAAAGTTGCAGTGACATACCACGTGAATGTTGGGCGATATGTCTCCGCGACATGTCTCCTAGTGAAAACGCGGCTTAATGATACGCGTGGGATATGATATTAAGCGATAGTTAGTATGGATAGCGATAGCTATTGTTTACAATAATTACGAGTTTTTGGTACAAGTTCACATTATTTTCTCAGTTACCTTCCTATTACGATAGTATGTCATGGCAATAAAATCTAAACTAATATTATAAAGAGATGTGATTGTTTGTTTGTTTGCATTGAATAGGCTCCGAAACTACTGGTCCGATTTCAAAATTCTTTCAGTGTTTGATAGCCCATTTATCGAGGAAGGCTATAGTTATATATATATATATAAACGAAGTTGCGCCGGATAGCTAGTAATAAATAATTATAAAATAACAATATATTGAGTACTAGCTGTCCCGCGCAACTTCGCCTGCGTCTTCGTTTCCCGTTTTCGCAGCATTTTTCATTGCTGCTCCGCTCCTATGTGTCGTAGCGTGATAATATATAGCCCACAACCTTCCTCGATATCAGACCAGTAGTTTCTGAGATTAGCGCGTTCAAGCAAATAAACAAACAAACTCTTCAGCTTTATTATTAGAAAAGCAAACAAACAAACAAACTCTTCAGCTTTATTATTAGAAAAGCTGAAGTCCTGGGTTCGATTCCCGGATCGGGGAAACTGTTAATGGGTTACTGAGAAATTTCTCAGCAGCAGCCACGGAGTCCGTTTGATGGCAATAGGCTCGCTCCCTAATACAAGGTGTTGTTTTGCATCCTCGTCAAAATTCAGGATGTTGTCACAAAAGACATAAATAATCAATATAAATTACGGTACCTAGTAAATTATTAATTCAGAATAACCCCCTTAACGTGGTTTAGGGATTATAAAATTATCGAAAAAACGTTTGAGGTTTTTTGTTTGTGTGTAAGCGACGTTATAAAGCGGGGATCAGACGGCCCGTGTTTAAAACACTGGTGGTTCACAGTTACCGATTTCAGTAAATAAATAAAAAAAAGAAAATTACCAACTCATTTTATTATTGATTCGGGTCGAGAATCATTAGCATAGTTACCTCCTAGAATTTGACGAGGTTGCAAAACAACACCTTGTATATGGGACTGTAACACAACTGAACGAAATGTGTGTGTAGTATTAGGTACATCTTTGCTCAACTCTTCAGGGGTTAATGTTATTTTTATATTTTAACTAGCTGCAATTTGCTGTGGTTTTCGCAATATTTCTCATTGCTGCTCCGATCCTATACAGCGCCATCTATTGAATACTTACTCAATCCAGTCAACAGATACCGCCATCTGTTAGAATCGTTTGGAGCTAACAGATAATTGTGACTTAATTTGCAATAAAATAATATTGCGACTTGTTGTGAGATGTAAACTATCCTATCTTTCAAGTCGGATCGAACAACACACGGTGTGCAAATTTGATTAAAATCGGTTAAGTAGTTTAGGAGTCCATCCCCGACAAACAACGTGACACGGAATTCATATATATACTTATAGATTAATTGTTTCTGGTTTCAGGGTGTGAATGCGCTGTTAGAAGAGTACAGTTCTCTCCTCATTCGCCCTCCATTTTAGCAGCTGGCTCCTATGATTTTACTACACGGTAAGAAACTGTTTCAGTAAAACATTCTATAATCTATAATAATGTACCTATTCAGGTTTGGTTGTCACCAAAATGGTGAAGCTATTTTTGAATGGTTTAACATTGATTTAGCATAGATAGGATTGAAAAGGTAACCTATCAAATATATGGCTTCTGCATGCATGGGTACTGAACTATGGTTGGTTAATTGTTATTGAGCATTACCATAGAGCAGCGGTGGCCCAGTGGTGGCAGCCCCGACTTACGAGCAGTAATCCGCGGGTTCGAACCCAGACAGGCCCTTGTGTAATTTATTTCATAATCGCTGCCCTCAAAAACGGCGAAGGAAACCATCGTGAGGAAACCGGCACGTCCTAGAACTAAAAATTCGAAGGCATTTGACATTTACCAACCCGCACTGGGCCCGCGTGGTGGATAATAACCCACTCCCTCTCATTGACAGGAGGCCTATGTCCCAGCAGTAGGAACATTATAGGCTGATGATGATGATCATGATGAGCATTACCAAGAAAAACTTGGCCACTAATTTCACAGTTTTTTAACTAAAGCACACTGACATAACAAAAATGATCACAAAAACATTATCGTAAAACTAAAAAGAGGTTTTATGCGTCGTCAACTTAAGTCTGCTATACTTTTATAGGCCATATTATTTTTTCTCACGCGATTAGCACATCTAAAGCGTGTTCACGTTTGTGGAATATTAATACTGACTGTTGATATTGTTTACTTTTATATCTCTCTATAAATAATTCTGTGACCCGCCTGACAACCAGTCTTACCAAAGAGTATCGTATTACCCAGTAATAACTGGCTTGCGGAGGTCAGATAGGCAGTCGCTTCATGTAAAATACTGGTATCTAGCTGCATCCGTTTAGACTAGAAGGCGACCCCAACATAGTTGGGCGTATAAGCTACATAGCTGTATATTGAAATTTGTGTGTATATCTTTCAATTTTGTGTGGAATAAAGAATAAGAATATTGGCAGTGTAGCTGAAAGATTAGTATTTATTGAAATTTTGGGGGGTTTTGCCATAATCGCCACGCTTGGCAGGCGGGTTGGCGATCGCAGTACGGTTGTCACAAGAGCACAGAGAACGCTGCTGCCCATTCTCTGGCAAGTCCCTTAGTCGCCTCTTACGACACCCACAGGAAGATATGGGATACTATAATAAACTTACTTACATATTCAGTTAAAAATACTTATTAGGGTAGGCAGATAATGGTGATGATTCTGAAAGTAATTCTTTTTTATTATCTTCAGGATATGGGACCTCAAACGCGGCTGTGAGCCCTTAGAAACCATAAGGCATCACTCGGAGTTCACGTATGGACTGGACTGGAACGCGCTGAGGCCACATCAGATAGCCGACTGCGGATGGGACTCGCTGGTCCATGTGTTTACACCTAGGTCTTTGGCTTGAGAAAGGTTCTGAAGTGAGTATAACACATAATAATAGCCTTGCTGATCGCTTTTGGGCATGGCGACCAATTTTACCGGATACTAGCCATTGACTATGAAGATTATACGGAAGACGATGCGTTGGAAGGCCTCCCACTAGGTGGACCGATGACCAGGCCCTGTTTAATTGTGGTACTGGTGAAGGTTGCGGGGATTCGCTGGATGCGAGTCGCACGGAACCGATCAATATGGCGACACTTGAGGGAGGCTTATGTCCAGCAGTGGACATCTTTCGGCTGAAATGATGAAAGCCACTGACTCAGGAAATATTATACTGCACAAGAGCGTATACAAACTCATGGGAAATTTCTCTTCTTTCACGGTCGTTGACTCTTTGGCTTTTATTTAGTACTTATACAAATGTTTTCAAAGTTTACGCCTTTCAAATGAGAGGAAACTCAGATTTTAAAACCAAATTTAAAAGAAGTTGCTGGATCCATGGAGTTGCTGGTTCGTGTCCATAGGAAACCACCAAGCTGAACCGTGTAACTATCTTTTGGCGTGTCATTAGTGCCTATTTAGATTTTAGTGAAATAAAATATTTTGATTTTAATTTTGAAAACGGAGGCCATTTCTGTGATGCTGTGTACCGTTACAGTTTGGATAATTTTGGATGGCAAGATATTACTATCAATAACACTTTTAACGGGATATTTACCATGTTTATTATTTGGTTCGAGTTCCCGATATTTCGGCGCTGTTGCAAACGCCATGATCACGGATAAACTGATATTGCGGGTGGATGTTTATGAGCAGACAAATCGGTCTACCCCCTTTCTTCTTCGTTTTTTGCGCTCCGTACCACTACCAATGTCACTCACAACTCGATTCTGTTCACGACACTCGAGCCTAACTGTGTCCACTCGCGAACTAAACCCGCACGGCGCGACGTACGGCATGGCGTTTGCAACAGCGAAATATCGGGAACTCAAAACAAATAATAAACATGGTAAATATGCCGTTACAAGAGTTATTGATAGTGTTAGTGACCATGTCAGTTTAATAACTTATAACTTAGATATCGTTGTTTAAGTTCTAACACCGCGTAAGTAAATTTTTGGTGGTGTTGACATTTTGATGGCGTTTGCTAGAGAATCGGTAGATGTGTTATTTTAGTCAATCAAAACAAGCAAGGTCTCTATTTTATTTAAAGTGAACACAAAATATACACTGGTATTGTACCATTATATAACTATGAAGTTTTTTCAGTTACTTGTAAAGTTGATATTTTTTTACTTATGTGGTGTTAGATCTTAAACAACGATAATAATATCATTGTTTCACGATACCTTTATTGTAAATAAATCATTGCTATTGAGATGTTATATAAAAAATAATTCTCTAATATTGTTTCAGGATTCATTGGATCGTCTGTGATTAAACTGAAAGTGTATGTGGAAGAGTATCGTGCCAAACCATAATAGTGTTTATTGCGAAGACAATCAGGGTTATAACCGCTTGCAAGCGTTCACTCGGTGCAGGTAACGGTGAACAGGGATATCGAGGTTACGGTGATAGAAGCGTCGTGTAGGTATTGTAAATTATGATTTGTTATAATTTTAAGGATAATTAGGTAGTGCTTTGTCTTAGGTGTTTTCGCTGAATATCTTATTTATTGCTAGTGTGTGCAGGAAATAAAAAAAATAATCTCAAGGACATGAAGTCGAAAATATAATTCTGATGGTTCGGTGATCACCTAATCACACTTATTATGTAAGGTAGTATCAAAATTTATCACCATAAGCACAATTTGATTGCCTTTACACATTATAAAATCAATGCACTTTTTTTTTGCTTTTGGCTTGATACTGTTATAGCAAAAAAATCAGGTTTTCACACACATGCAATTTTGCGAAATTTTTCCCCGTTTTGAATACTCGATACACCTTAGACAATGCTTAAATGTGATTTTATTAATATAACGCTTGTCATATTATACGCAAACTGTGAAAGCTGTACTTAACACAATTATACGAATTAGTTTTTATTATACTGACTGAATTTTACGCCTATTTACTGTTATACGTTAAAACAAGGTGCATTTATTTTAGACTTTATGTTAAATTGTTAAAGTTTACCATTGCTTGTACTTGCTAACTTACTTGTTACATCCCTTTTTTAGTTTTTTTTTATATCAACTATTTTTTAAGCAAACAAATACGGATTTTATTGTGATGAAACAAGATCTTTTTTAACTTTTTGTTGTATTCCTAATGAATGTTATATTTAAGCTTAACTATAGACCAATAATAGTTAATTATTATGAAATGTATTAATTGATTACCCCGTTAAAATATGGTGATAGATTAATTCTAAGGCTACGCGCACACTTATATTATTGAAAAGAGTGGCACAACTATTAAAATAGTTATGGGTCAAACCAGAAAGTCATGGAAATCTAGTATATGTCAATCTTCACATAACAGCTAATTTTAATACAATACCACAAGAATCTTTGAACGACATTGACAAGGGCGTTATTGGTCCAGCGCATTATGCACGGCATGTGGCGGTGATCAGTAGAGTTACGAAACTGAAACATTCCGTATGTCGTGGTGATCAGCAGGGTTACGAAACTGAAACATTCCGTATGTAGCGGTGATCAGCAGAGTAACGAAATTGAAACATTCCGTATGTGACGGTGATCAGTAGAAGTAACGAAACTGAAACATTCCGTATGTAGCGGTGATCAGTAGAATTACGAAACTGAAACATTTCGTATGTAGCGGTGATTAGCAGAGTTACGAAACTGAAACATTCCGTATGTGACGGTGATCAGAAGAAGTAAAGAAACTGAAACATTCCGTATGTAGCGGTGATCAGCAGGGTTACGAAACTGAAATATTCCGTATGTAGCGGTGATCAGCAGAGTTACGAAACTGTAACATTCCGTATGTGTCGGTGATCAGTAGAAGTAACGAAACTGAAACATTCCGTATGGTGCGGTGATCAGCAGCAGTAACGAAACTGAAACATTCCGTATGTAGTGGTGATCAGTAGAAGTAACAAAACTGAAACATTCCGTATTTAGCGCTGATTAGCAGGGTTACGAAAATGAAACATTCCGTATGTAGCGGTGATCAGCAGGGTTACGAAAATGAAACATTCCGTATGTAGCGGTGATCAGCAGGGTTACGAAACTGAAACATTCCGTATGTAGCGGTGATCAGCAGAGTTACGAAACTGAAACATTCCGTATGTGACGGTGATCAGTAGAAGAAAAAAAGCTGAAACATTCCGTATGTAGCGGTGATCAGCAGGGTTACGAAACTGAAACATTCCGTATGTAGCGGTGATTAGTAGAAGTAACGAAACTGAAACATTCCGTATGGTGCGGTGATCAGCAGCAGTAACGAAACTGAAACATTCCGTATGTAGCGGTGATCAGTACAGTAACTAAACTGAAACATCATGTATGGTTCGGTGATCAGTAGACTAACGAAACTACATTCCGTATGTGGCGGTGGATTAGAGGCATATTCCAGTTTCATTTATGGCATTGTATTCATCTTATCTGTGACTGTATCTAAGTACTGTACAGTACATGCACATTTTCACATATTACCTATACCTTGACCACTTTGTTCCAAATTCCACCACGTCTCAGGTAATGACTTCAGAAGTGGTGGAATTTGGAACTACGATTGAAATGACGTATTGACTGTGCTGGTTGATGACGTTTTTCTAAGCAAGCACTGATGTCTCAAGTTATGCTGGTCAAGTTAAACTTTACAAGCTAACACACCCTGACTTGGGTGTGCCCGTTATGTTATATTATAAAGTTTTAACTATTCGCTTTTGGTGTTTGTTTAAATTAAAATTGGGCAAGGAAACGGAATGATTTATAGTTATTTTTGTTGTTCAGTTAAATAATCTTAAAATATTTCTTTGTTCACAAACATGTTTCACTCTATAAAACATTTTAAACACATGTTTCATTGTGTTTAATTATTTTAATGTCAACGGCTAAAATCAAGCATTTCTTTGATCCTGTAAATGTTAATAATATATTTTCTCTTCAATTGTAAATACTTGGTTTGTACATATATTTTATTAATGTATATTCAAAAGAATTGTATATGCCACAGGGTGTCGTTACACCTATGTAAAATATAAATAGCTTGATACTATATATTGGATATATTGTATAAAAACAACCGACATATTCCAGAGTTCTTGTACTCACATGATGGTCGTTTTTAGAACACAATTAATTATAAATCCCAATTAGTAATATTTCTTTATGCAGAGCCATAGATACAGAAAATTGTAATTTATAGCTAGTGAAGTATGAAATTGTAATCTGTTCATAATATAGACCATTCTGTACAGACACTCTGCACATCAACCTACAACCATCTGTCAAATTTCTTTAATAGATTTTCAACCTTAGCGTTAAAGATTTAGATTCAATGTTGATTGGGAAAATTTTACAGTTTCGGGTAGCTTGACCTGCTGGCGTCTGTACATAGAGCTCGGAGACGCCTCGACTGTTGCTGCTAGAAGCGGCATTGTTAAAACTTTCTTTGTATGGAAAGTGCGTGTAACGTAGTACGTGTAAAAGCACTTGGCGCCACGATGTTTAGGGATCTCCACGACCACGACTTTTTGCCGCAGAAGCTTGTATAGTGAGTGAGGTCCCTTATTAGTAAAGCCGTCTCTAGACGCTTCTGATGCAACGATTCCGTGGTCTGCGAGCCTGTATGAGACGTACATTTGTTTCTATGTAATTTCAAAACTTTCCTAGCTCTAAATAACATTTAAAAACCTTTTGCTACAGAGTTTATATCGTATCAAATAAAACAGACTAACAATTACCAAGATTTGTATTTACTTCTTTTTATTCAAAGCACTGTTGATATTGACAAAAATTTTGTAAAATGAAAATGAGGGCTCAAAATTATAAGTTTCCTTTAAAAAACATTAGACGTGAAAACATACGGTTTAAAAGTGAAACAAGTGACATCTACCAGGATTTTTAAAACGTACATTGCAATAAGCCTTTAATGTACTAAACAATTCAGTACGCGGCCGTTGATCACGTAGATGGAGTTTTTATATACATGTAAAAGTGACAGAGACGATGTTCTACAGACCCTAACTTTTCTAAAACTCCGTTTACCTTATCAACAGTCGAATACCGCAAAACTTAAAAGTTGCAAAAACTTAAAACAGCGACATCTATTGACAATACGTACTCGGAGAACCCAACTTTAGCCTCCTCAGCCTTCCTTCGATGGCGGATAGCATGTAATACACCGACTTTAAATGCGCCTTATCGTATTTACAAATGTTTGTCAAGCTCGTTGCCGGGGACAGCAGGCAGCAAGACACGTGTCTAATGGGATTGAAATGAGCCCCATGTTGGTGATTGTGTTGGTGACCTGTTTGGCTAGCCAACGTTTTTCGACCGCTGGGTTTCATGGTGCCAGCTTCGTTGTTCAGTAGAGGTTGCTCGATTTGCTCCATAGAGGGCGCTAGGTGTCTCGCCACTGTTAATTTAAAAAAAAAAACATTCTGTAGGACTTTTACTGGGTAATTAGAATAGAACAAAAAAAAATATTCTCGGTTTTGGTCTTCTAAATCGGTTATTATTGGCATAATAAGTTTGGAATATTTGTGTGTTAATTTCTTTAGTGCCTCGTTGTTCTAGACTTCTAGTGCAGGTATTTCCAATCGTTTACCTTTCGCTCCTACACCTAGGTTTTCAAAAATATCACCTTGTCAGTTATGCCTTTTGTTTTGCTAATCTAATCGCTTTACGAACGGAGGGTCAAAATCTAAATAAAAAAAATATGTGTTATTCAAATTCGTTAAGGCAAATTTTTACTAAATTTACGCTATAATATTTTTGTATAGAGCTTAACTCTAGAGCCGCTTGGCGCGCTCCTCCTTGGATCACCCAAGTGGGGAGGGTGTGGGGCTCATTCGTTGGGAATCCCTGGTCTAGTAGCTTAGTTTGGTACTTTGCCCAATTTGATTCCCAAATTGGGCAAAGTAGTTTCTTCAGAAATTTCTCAGTATTAGCCCGGAGTTTAGACGTGTGCCCGGTTGTGGCAACAGACTCGCTACTACATTAAACTCTGACTAAATGTGGTGCTATTAGCTATCTGCCTTATCCTTTGGAGATACGGGCGTCATTTTATACTTATTTCTATAGTCTTAATTGCGATAAAGTCTTTAAGTGTTTGGCTTCGTGGTATTTTCTTGCTTTGTCATAAATGGTGGTTAGATTGATCGGGACTATCCACAACAATTAATTTACAAAGCTCTTACGATTGTTTTTGACGCGTCCCAGCTGTTTCGTGAGCAAGTTGCTGTAGTAACGACACGACGTAACCAGTTGTCTCCTCATGCAATCTTCGCAACATTCTAGAACATTTTTAAAGTTATTTATTAATCGGGAAATTAAGAATTAGAAAAAAATATTTCATTGCTACAAAAGTTCTTGCATATTGTGCATTTCACTTCAATCACTTGCTGGTTCGTAAAAACACACAAAGGCTAATTTGTTTTTTTTTAAGGACTACTCTGCCCTAGAGTCCTAGACGATCTTAAACTGGAATAAAAAGTTACCTTGGTTAATATCTTCATGGCTCTCATGAGAATCATACTCACTCTTCTTAATACGCTGTAACGCACGCTCTGAAATTAGATGATTCTTTTATCCTATGTTGGTTCAGCTCTGTATAGTTGTCGGACGTAAAGAATAGCACCATTCCTTATCTTCCCGTGGGTGTTGTAAGAGGCGACTAAGGGATTTGCCAGAGAATGGGCTGCAGCAGCGTTCTCTGTGCTTTTGTAACAACCATTCTGCGATCGCCAACCCGTCTGCCAAGCGTGGCAATTATGGCAAAAACCCCCCAAAATGTCAATGTGGCGATACTTGGGGGAGGCCTATGTCCAGCAGTGGACGACTTTTGGGCTGAAATGATGATGATGTTGTCACAAGTGCGTATTCTTCATCTTCCCACAGACAATGAACACCCACCTTCCACGTTACGCAACATATCAGAGGCCCTAGCACGAGCCCGCTGTGTAAGCGCCATGTAAATACGTCGATTTTAAAATAAAATGTACTCGTTTCACATACAATATTTTATAATATTAAGAATTTATTAATATCTGTGGATGATATCTACTGATTGTGCTTGTGGCAAACAATTTTAAATAAAATGGTAAAATAATTGTATTTTCGATTATACAAAACGACGTATTTGTGGCATGTTCCCAGTGCGCGCTTGTGCTAGGTCTGTCACCTGTGCCTGTGCACTAATCGACCTTATCACTGCGACAATGAGTCGAGTTTGCGTAGCTGAACTTTGGGCCATACAAATATTGAAACTTTTTGTAATCGTACGCGATACGCTCAAAAGATACTACATAGTGTGATTTTGATTATAAAAATATAATTGTGAACGCAGCGATAAACCACTAATACCATTTTTACCAAATTAGCAGTTGTTGTTTTCATTTCTAGGTCTCCACGATGCCTGATATTTTGATCTAGACAACAAAAATACGTACTGCAATGAGCATGACATTCTCTTTCTCTGCAGATGCAACGTGACTTGGACCCCATCATAACATCGGATGTCAACATGCCGGCAGATTTTAGTTTTGGCAAGTCGAACTTTACTGCATCCACCCCTGGACGAAACATTAAAAAATAAAATTATTTAATTAAGCCCAGTTTCTGAGGACAAATAACTAGTTTGTGATCCGTAACTGCTTGGTCATCATTATCATCGTCAGTAGAACCTCAAAGATATGCCACGTCGACCAGTCCTTTTCCTGAGCTTCTTGGTTGATCAGAAATGTGATTCTCTGTTTTCCAGTTTTGTCCTTGCATATTTACTCCCTTCATTTTACCATACCTATGTTTGTTTTTGATTGCTTCAATAGGGTTGAACTGAAGCCGTATTACATGCAGATTTGACCCAACTTGAGGTTTATCATTCACAATCCTAACCGTTCATCAAGTGGAACTCTTTGTCTGACATCTGTTCGTACTCATTGAATTAATAAACAAGGCATCGAGGACTTCCGCTCTTTGGTAACCCTTAATGTCAACCTTATTCAAACTGAATTCAAATGAAAATTATACATACTAAGAAAATTCATTATTATTTGATGAAGCCTTATTGTGGGTTGCGTGACAGAATATTTCTCTCGTCTGTTTACGAATGATAATGAATTTTGATTAGATATGCTGGCAACGCCTACACACTGTAGAAATACTGATAATATTATAGATTATTATCTTCAGAAAGACTAGATTAGTTATTCAGCGAAATAATTTCAATGAAATGTCAGGTGTGAGCATCAAAAGGTAACGTGTTATTTTAGTATCAGTTTATAGATAACTAGCTGTCCGGCGCAACTTCGTTTGCGTCACATTTTCCCCGTTTTCGCAACATTTTTATTGCTGCTCCACTCCTATTGGTCGTAGCGTGATGATATATAGCCTTCCTCGATAAATGGCTATCTAACACTGAAAGAATTTTTTAAATCGGACCAGTAGTTTCGGAGCCTATTCAATGCAAACAAACATACAAACAAACAAACAAACAATCAAATCTAGGAAAGATTTGATTGTTTGTTTGTTTATAATATTAGTTTAGATAATGTTATTATACAACTATTATGTAGCTTGTTCAAATTGTTTCATTCCACTATTATTTTCAAAAGGTTTTGTTTATATGAACGCCTGATTCAAGACCATAGCACAGCTTACTGTGAAAGCCCTAGGGTGTCAATAGCGTAGTCTAGTATAGCTGTTTATAAAAATAACTGACCTGCATCAACACGGGCGGCAATCGCAGTAGTATTCTTAAAAGAGGGTTGCTTCGTATCCTTACTGACCACAAGTTTTGTGGTATCATACAGCGCCTTATACACTATACAGGTACAGACGAAAAAATGCTCAGAAATAAGTTAAAACACAGTTAAACCACAAAAGATATACGATGCGGTAATCTTCCAGTTTCTCAATGAGCACGACCATTGCGGCGGGCGTCACAGAGTAACGTGACGATAGACGATGATTACCGAATACGCGCAAACTTTTTCTGGGAGATCTGTGATTCCGTATAAAACACTTCCTATTACAAGTTGGTTAATTAAAAAACATGGTACTTTAGAAGGGGTAAATTATAATGTTACCTGGAAAGGACATGGCGGACTTTTCATTCCAGGAAAGCTAACATTACTTTGCTTTCATGCAGGCAGTAACACTGATTTGGGTCAGGATTAGTCCAGGAAATTTCGGTGAAAATTTAAACTAACTTTTGTCTAACATAGACGATTAATAACTTTACTCTTGTTTTCGGAAAGGCATAATAAACTCATTCTATTTTAAAGTCAATTTGTACGTGTTATTATGCTTTACGAAAACGACGTAGAGTATCGCTGATCGCACTACTACAAAGGGCCGATGCCCTTTGGTGCGATCAGCGATACTCAGACTTGTCATCTGACTGAATGACTTGCCATTGCAGCACTGGTTCAATAACCAGTGCAAGTCACCGAGATCTTTTCAGAAAAATCATAAACGCTCTTTAGTTTTTTTTCTTTGGCTACATAAAATTTTCCGTGTCAGTATTCTTATTTTTTTATGAACAAAAGCGTCCCCGTTTCCTTGTAAACACAGAGAAGGTCGTTGATTCCTTGCCAATGCTGTAGCGTGCTTGCAAATGCTTAATAAGTAAATCAGCGCTAAAGTGTCTGAGGGCGTATTTTAGGGCTCTTTACCGATGATAAAGGGCAACTAAGATACTGTTTCGGCGCAGGTATTCTACCACAAACATGTTCCCTTATTTTACAGCGTCACTCTTTGGCTGGAGTAGGTAACCAGAAATTGTAGCAAGCTTTAGCTTTATCAAACTTATAGAATGAACTAACAACTTTGTTACATAAGATAAAATGTTAGAAACAAAATTGCTTCTTTTGCTGCTATTAAAACATGTTTGTTTATAAGAATTTTATTTAAATATCAAGTTTTATTCCTGCCAACAAATTCGTAAAATTCAATTAAAGTAAGTGTTACCATATGAGGTTACAAGACAGCGACAGACAATATGAAGGAAATACATTTACATTCACCTTATTACCATAAGAAAATAATAACAGAACACATAGACAAAACTGCAGAAGTTTATTCAAGAAACAAGTAAAATATAACCAAACTAGTTTTAACCTGCGGCTTCGCCCGCGTCAAGGTCGAAAAACAATCTTACTAGAGGGGTAAAAAATATCCTATTAGGACATAGGATATTTTTTATCCCTCTACCCAGGTCACTGTCTGCTTATTTGGCAAATATCATCGAAATCCGTTTAGTGGTTGGTCAAGAGTGACAAACAGACAAAAAAAGAGTGAAGCCAATAAATAGCTCAGAATAATCTCCAATGGCAGTAGTATACTACTACTATCTGACAGAAATTATAACAGTAAGTACTAGATTTTTTGCACGCGGCTTCGCTGGCGTTAGTTTAGAATTTGCCAATAGCCGGCTCGGACACGTGGCGCCATTAATTATCACGGACGGTATTATTGTTTTCCTCGGGAACAGTACTTTTTTTACGGGATGAAAGTTACCCATGTCTGTTTCTGTACACCTGACAACGTATATGCAAATTCTGGATGATCGGTTCAGTGGTTTAGTCGTCAAAAGTTGTCAAACAAACAAATTTACTTTCGCATTTATAATAGTAGTTAGGATTAGGAAGTTTAGATTAGGATGGATTGACTTTACCTTTAGGCGAGAGAACTTCCCTGATGAGCGCGCTAGGATTCCTCTGACTCCCATCCCTCAGAGAGTAGTAAGACATCAGCTGCCCGACAGAATGAGTTACACATTCCCGCTTCACATTCACTTCTGAAATTGAATTATGTTATTTGTAGAGAATGCTGTGTTCGCTACATTAGCAAATTGACACGATTGAGTGATTTATTCTTTTGTTTCAACTAATAGTGCTCAGAGACAATGTTTTGGGGGTTTCTTGCTGGTCTCGTCTGGGTGCTTTGATTTTGACTACTAGGAAACTAAGATATCGTGATGATAAATTACATAATGTGTAGATATTTAGATAAAACAATATGCTAAGAAAACCCTGTCCGATCGGCTAGGGAGTTAATATAAGGTATTAAGATTAGATTATATTTATGTAGTCCATTTTGAAAAAATACCCCGATATATTTTTTATAAAAATTTAGTAATTTGAGGAAACTGACATGGCAATACAAAACAACACTCCGGTCACTTCTGAGGTAGTGACGTCATAAAGAAACACAGGCGATCGAACATACTAATGACGAAAATGGTGTTCTCCCGTTTTAAAAGTTTGTTAGCTTTTAGGGAAATGGTGGTAATTTGGGCACGAAAATCGGGTTTTTATAATTCATTAATATGTTCACTTTCATGAATATTTTATGTTTCTACCTTTATTTGGTAATGTCATTGGTATATCTATATGCCCCTACGGATCGGGCAGGGTTTTTTTAATATATTGTATATGTGATATGTAAATAAAACACTAGATGGCTGACCTGATAATGTGGCTTTGGCCAAACGAAATTAAGTTATTGATACGGCGTAGCAGACATAATGGCGTTATAGCTACGATGTAGGTGTCGTAATGGCGTCACTGTTACGATGTAGCTGACGTTATAGTGGCAGTTCAACGACGAAGCTGAAGTGATTGTCTCATTGCTACGGCGATGTCATGGTGTTACTGTTACTTACGCGATGATCTATAGCAGAATCAAGAGTACTTTACCGGCCGGAGGATCAAGCTGGATTGCAGCGTTGGCGCAATTCTTGTGAACCACACATCGAGGCTCTCCGTACACAAACACACACTCTGAAAAATATGCTTAAATATAGATGTGTGGATATGGATGTGTGGATGTGTGGAATAGATATATAAGCTGGTTAATGCACGCAGAAAAAGCGAGTTTACAGTCACTTATTCAATGAAAAATTTAGAAAAATAATTGTGTAAACAGCGTAACATCGTTGCCCGCAACAGTACATATCCAATTCTTCTGAAAAGCTCAGTTTTGTTTCATCCCGTATGCAGATTGCCGAGCAATCCACGCGATTAACATATACTACATAAGGTACGCTTCTCATTTTCTTAAACCCATAAAGACCTTTAAAACCAATTACACAATTTATTTAGCTTAAATTTTGATTGCGCCGATATTTGATTGCGCCGACCTTTGATTGCTGCCTGTTCTTTGGATGCCACCGAAGAACTGTTGAATAAGCTCGAGCGCTTGCAAAACCTTTGCATTCGTTTTGTGTTTGGTCTGAGGATATACGACCATGTTTTTCACTTTCGCAAGAAAGTCAAATGGCTCCCTATCCGTTTTCGCAGAAACACTCTGAAGTTTAGTTTGCAATACACAAATAAAGAACTAACATTCCGAGGCTTATGACTATAGAGAAAAAGCCGACAAAATCTATCGGGGAGTAGTCAACCAGACATACATACGTCTAGTCGGAGGATCCTCCCTTTTCTATGCGGAATCAAGAATTTAACACCGTGCTCTTACTCCTATAAAAGTACAGTATTTTAAAGAAACCTTACCACGACTTTTCGGCAGATACAACTGTCCACCGCTGCACTGCGGCGGTAGAGGAAGGACACACTGAGTCGTCAACATACACGCCGACTTCTTTGAGTACACCGGACGTTGCGACTCCGTCCCTAAACCCATTATATAGGTGGTTACTATAGTTATACGGTGTAACATTATTAAATGAGAATTGTTTCAGGACACTAAATTTACAACATAATATTTAACCAAATAATGTTCTCAAAAAACCGTTATCTAAAATATTTAAACAATCTTGATTTTACTGATTACTGTTAGCCAGCATCACCCCAGTTCTTGATGTTTGCGGGTACCTCACGAACTACGCGGCCGAGACCACGCTATCTTGAACAAAACTGGTCGGTCGACCGGTTTTGCGGCCAAACTGTCTTGCTGATCGAAGCTACTGCGGCCGAAAATCGTGGTCGTGGCCGCGTATTGTACGCTCGAGAGGTGACTAAATTCGTAAATTTATTGTCCTGAAAACATTTCCACGTAATAATGTTACAAATTATAGTATTCAACGAATAGTAATCATATATGAAAATATCATGAAAAACCGCCTACCTATTTCATACACCTCGATTTTTGCAAGTTTATCGATATCACACATTTACTTTTAATATAACTGTCCAATTTTAGAATGATACTCAATTTGGACCCTTTGTTGTACCGACATGGAGATTCTAGGGGAGAAATTAACTAGTATGACTTTTTGTACAAAAGAAAAATCAAATTTATTGTAAGGCATCAATGTACCTGTCTCGCAAATCTCTGGGCAAGCTTGAAGCATAGATTCTTTGACATCTTTGGATACATAGTTATCTAAAATTGGAAAATCCTCATTGATTGTAAGTTAAAACCTTTTTAATACAAAATACCTCCTCTACCTTTAGTTTTAACATACCTGATGTAACTACGTCCACCATTGTTGGGCTGAGAGCGAGTTGGGTTTCCGACTTCTTATTATAAACTTCGTTTGCGTGTATAGCGGGCAATACATCGGCAAGGCTATCTTTTGATAAAATTATGTTTGGGAGTTCTGAAAGAAATTAAAAAAAAGAACTGTGGTCTATATTAGAGAATAAGATGCCTGACAAAAACAAATGCCGTCAACTGAGTTTGGCTGACTGGCCAAGAGGCCTAAGTACTCATGTTAGTAAGTAGGTTTTAAGAGGTTCCAAGGCATGACATAACTCGTAGAACTTATAGAAACGATGTACTAATGCATCAGGAATGTTTACAGAAGCACGTACTGACGTTTTCAGTACCGATATATGAATAAAAATCTTTTATTTCGTTTGTTACTAACATAGTTTATAATTAGTGTGCATTACTAACATCATATGGATCAAGGTCTGAAATAACGTATTTTTATTTATTTTTACTAACCGTATGGCACTGGATTGTCATCGTCAGTACATAAATGGTTATCAGTTTTCAAGGTAAAAGTGCAAGATTTTCTTATTTGATTGTCTTCATTAGTAAGCACTATTGTATCGAAAACTGCAAATAAAAATTATTTATGTCACAAAAAAAAGAAGAAAGAATGTTATGAGATTGTTGCTAGGATCGTTGCCAACGATACTGTTGTTCCATGTAATACTATCATTTTGAAGACGTTAGCGCGCTCACTCTACGAATGCGATGTGTGCGTGGATTTCATTGTGTAGTACGTATAGTACCGATATAGTTTAGTAGTACGAGTGCCTGGTTACTTATCTCCTTTGCAGACTGTACAAACCGGAATTGTGTATACAATGCTAAGGAGGTGTGTTTGAGAGCCGGCGTTTGCGCTGGCACATTCAACTGCTCCAATGTTAACAATTTCACGGTGACAACGTCTTTATGTCTTAGCAGAAAGGACCGTTTTCGCAAATGCAAGTATTACCACAGATCGCCGTATTGACATCGGTACAAGGTAGGAAAAGAAAAGAACTTTTACTCGCCTTGCATGGGATTAAGACCTATAACTACAACTACTGAATAATTAAACAAAATTGGAACATACCATTCTTGGAACTAGATTTGTGAGAATTTGAAGACTTCGATTGATGACCTGAAGAGAAAAATTTAAATGCAAACTTTTCTTACCTTAAAGTTACAGCTAATCTTTCGGCTAGATATAAGCAGGTATGCTGCCCTGCATATTAATTATTATCTTCATATTTCAGTTTAGTGTTTAATAAAATGGTATAATTTTTCAAATGATTTTCGTTTCATTTTAAAATAAGACGCCATTTGCTCGCATTTTCTCGATTGCTTATTAACCAAAACAAGCCATGCACCAAGATCTTGTTTTTCAGCTAAAATTGGATAAATCCAATACTTTTCAGTATATCTTCTCACTATTTTGCAATACGATTTAGTGATAATATTTTTTATTGGCTGCGTAGGATTGAGCATGATTGTTGGACTAACAGTAGATAAAACCACGGCGAAAAGACGACAGAGATGTCGTCAGCCGGCCATTGGTTACTTACCAGGTATGAGGTAGTGACTAACCTTAGCCAGAATTGTGTCTGCGTCGGATAAGAACCATCGCATGGACAAGTGCCGTGCTATTAACTATCAAAATTCAGTATGACACTGAGGCTGGACGAATGATATTTCCCGTTGTCTCTCAAGTCGTGACGGTAGAAAATATAATGAGTAAAATTAAAATTGCTCATAAAAATATCGTGGCTGATATTTAATCGTGTCGATATTATGCAGATCGTAGCTGGCAACACGATCAGATATACGTAATCGAAACATTAGCTTTCAAAATTTAAATGATGGGTGTTTTGTTTGAAACCAGATATGGCTACAAATAAGGTGACTACTGAAACGATGGCTTATAGAGCTAATATTCGATTGAAATGAGTAGAGGAGGACGATGTTTAGGAAAAAAACATTGTCAAAACAATAATTAAAATAATATTGTTGATCTGTGCCAATTCGTGTCGATTCTGTGTAATAGTAGGTATATTTATTTGAGAGAAGTAAGCTACATATTGTGTCCATTTTAATAATGGTTTGATAGGAACTTAGAAATTTTCAAAGGATACTACTTAAACAACCAATAGGAATATTTACAGAATCAACAGGCACGCCCACTAAAATTAAAAGAAAGCCAACGAAGCGCGTGGCTAGCTACATACTGGTTGGAGAATTTGAGTATATCGACACGCACAGAAGAAGAACGGGCTTATCATAAAGTGCTCCAAAGGTAGTTAGCAAAAAGGCTTTATGGTTTTTCCGCATATTTTTTGAAAGTAGGAACAAATTGTGAACTATAAATACAAACTTTTGTCCACGGGGGATTCATTCATCCATTTCCCGGTCATCTGCGAGTGGATACTAGTATCTGTCCTCTTTTTACCGATCAGGTGGGATAGGGACATCAACTGAGTGTTGCCACCTAGAAAATAAATAAGTAAACGTGAGATTTTGTTTTGTGGTTAAATATCTTAAAAAACATCTTATAAAATTTAAATATTTTTTATTTAAATTATAGAGACTCCGGACACAGGTTGGCCGAAGCAAGGAAAACCTGTTCACGTGGAGATTATATGACCTCTGCCCAGGACTGTAAATGTGGTGTTGTCCCCTATAGGATGGGATACTTGTTATCGTGTCCTGCTGTTATGTTGCTTGCACTTCACAGGAGCTAGCGCTACTGAAAGTGCCAAATTCGTCGCCAAATTTTGGACCGACTCAATTTAAATTGTCATCGACACGCTAAGAAGATTAAATTAGACTGGTAACCAGCACTTTTCGAACTTGAAAATTAGTAGTTAAGTTAGCAATGAATAAACCCGTCAAGTGCAAGTCGAACTTGCTTGACAGATTTGCCCTGTTGTATTAAGACTTTTAGGTTTTCCTGTAACAAAAGTGAAAAAAAATATGCTCGTTTGTTTTAGAGATAATTTTTATCTATTTTCTTAAATAATTCTTAAAATATATTTTGTAAACTTAACACGCTGTCTGTCAGACAATATACACAATGTGAAAATGTATATTGAAATGTAAATAAATAAATGTATATAAATGTTGTATTGTTTGAGGTCACCGGTAGCAAAAAAATGTTCATAACCTTTTGGTTGATAAGTACGTACAAGCACAGTAAAATTATAAAAACACTTTTGTTAGTTTTCTAGTTTGTCCCGCAAAACTGACCCCCAAATATTTCCAAAAAAATAAATATTTGGGTCACATATAAATGCACATAGACTCGAAATCTCAAATTGGCTGTGACAGGCGAACAGACGGTTCTCTACTGTGTTTCCTAACTTTTTTTATACATAATCTAAAGTGCCATATTTTTTTTGTCCTTATCATCATTTGTCCGAATGATAACTTGCCCGAACTTAATGTCACATTACACACTTACATGCCATAAACTACAATATACCTTACATCCGTTTCTCATTAATATTACAATCAATAATATACAAAAGACCTAAAAGCGGTTTCTATAAGAGTCTCTCCATTACAAATTGGTATTACAAAGCTTCTGCTGGAACCAGCATTCACCATGCATGCATGCAAGCATGCAGCATGCAGCATGCAGCATGCAAGCAAGCATGCAAGCGAGCATGCAACATACATGGTTTCTGTCAGGGCTCCGGCGCTGCGGAGCTCCGGCGGTCCCACGCGAGCTTATCGTTGCAGATGGTTTAACACAATTTAACACTCACGGGCCGTCTCGCCCCTCCGCGCCTACGCGATTCTAAATAACACTCTAGGTGTAGGGCAGACAAGGCTTCGTGGAGTCGTATTTACAGCGAATCGTTTTTGTCACAAAAAAACCTAATTTTAAGCAAATGTTATAGCACTAACAATTTAATTATTAATTTAACATTTCATTCATTTTAACATTCGGAATAATACACATTATATGATAAAATACTTAGGGCATGTGACTTTAATTCATGCAAAATTAGGAGATTCAATTATAATAGACTCGATATTATGACAGAATAATTTTAGAAGTAAATATAATTATGTAAAACAAAACTTCGAATTTCTGAACATTATGGTTACTGAAGTTTATAGCAAACATGAATGATAATGAATGAGCACAAGCGTTCTCTGTGCTTTTGTAACAACCGTACTGCGATCGCCAATCCGCCTGCCAAGCGTGGCGATTTTGGCGAAACCCCCCAAAATGTCAATCTGGCGACACTTGGGGGAGGCCTATGTCCAGCAGTAGACGTCTTTTGGGCTGAAATGATGATGATAGCAAACATATTATGGATAATGATTTTCGGACAAACAATTTTATGAGAAGAAATCCTTTTCTTCTCTTAAAATTGTTTGTATACCGAACAGACAAGACACTCGAGTGATCCTATAAGGGTTACGTTTTTCATTCGGAAGTGAAAACATACAAAATGAGAATGAGTAAGGAATAAAAATATTAGGTAATTACTATTTAGCAGGTCAGTCTTTGAGTGCAATGGCTTATGCGAGCAGTTCCTGAAAATTTTCACCTCCAAGGACTTCTGCCTGGTATGTACCATGGAAGTTTGTGCGAGATTCTCTGTAACTATATACAACAAGAATTTAATATTTTGGATAATTCTATTTGATACAAAAAATACCTGATGCTATACTAATTTTATTATTAAAATGTGAACGTTGCTACGTTGTAGCAGCTACGGCGTAGCCTATGTCAGCTACGCCGTAGCTAGTCAAACTTTATGCGATAATTTGAGTCCTCAGGAAATAATGAATATAAATATAGCAAGATAATGTTCGTTAACGTGACTGCTGAACCTGTTGGGTTTGAACCCCGGTTTGAGCAAAGTCTTATTGGGTTGTTCCGTATAGAATTCAAATAACAGATAGGATTCCGAACAGTGCTCGTCCTGGCTTATGAGTCTATCTTACCTGGGCCTCTTTTGTAGTTAGTGTTAGTTTCTATATCGATGCCCTCCTCATTACGAGTGTACTGAGGTGTCACTGAAAATTGAAAACAAGTTATTAATGGCTCTTTATGTTGAATGCCAGAGATTTTTCTAAACAAAAGATGCTTTTGTCAAAAGATGGTTTTGTCATGAATTATTTCTTTAATACAAGCCGTGCTAAAAAAATTACGGGGCTGTGCATTGTTTGTCAGTGATGCATGAATTTATTATTTGTAATGTAATTTATACTGACCACTGTTTCTGGAGGCTTCTGTCTTAAAAGTTGTCTCCGACATTGCTGGGAACTGTATGGACGCGGCGAGACCGCAGTATGACGTCATCATTGATGCGCTCTTGTGCGGGGTCGGCACTACAATATTTTTGTGACTTTAGTTAATATCTAAGTAGGTGCAGCAGTGGCGGTAATTTCCCGACCAGCTTGTTGAAGATATTGTTTCACCATTACTCGAAGACATGTTACATCCACCAAATACAAGTACACTCTGCGCTTGTGTTTGCGCACATATTTGTGCATAGTCATATCACTCGTCGCGATGCGATTGGCCTCCAAGGCCAAAAACGATCAGAAAAACGTATATTTTTTTAATGAATGCTATAAGAATACAAATGAATCATAGATTATTAGACAATTCACAAACAAAGTTCAGTTTCTTTTTTCTCCAAATCAAATAATCGTGGCCATAGACCAAATCAAATATTAACAAGTAAAATATAAAATAACCTTCTGTCGCTAAAAACTTGTAAATCTTTGAAATATACTAAATTTTCTTAGCATAGCAATGGAAAATAAACCACACATTAGCCTGTTCTATCCCATACAAGCTGAATGCTTCCATGTCATTACGCGCAATTGTAAAGGGCTTTCGGAGTAAATGCCGTGAAAAATCATCGAACACCGCTTGTAAAATGCAGGGGGTGGAAAATGTATGGCGTGATGGAATCCTGTGTATTTACAGAGCCATTTTATGGTTATTTGGGATATTTATCGAAAAAGACGGAAAAAGCCTTTTAAAATTTGCACTCTTGTCATAAACAGCATTATAAGTAAATTTATAAATAAATGTCCGACTATTGGAGTGTCTAAAAACCGAGGTATTATTGGTTGGTTGTTGCCTAAACATTTATTAATTAGTTTTGCCCTGTGATGAACGATGTCGTCTGACTTCGCCAGACATTTATAGCAACGCCATGGTCCGGGACATTACCTAGTGAATACGACCCTCAACGCCTCTTCATCATCAGCCTATAATGTTCCCACTGCTGGGACACAGGCCTCCTGTCAAAAAGAGGGAGTGGGCTGTAATCCACCACGTCTTAGAATTTTTAGTTCTGCAACATGCCAGTTTCCTCACGATGTTTTCGTTCACCTCTTTTGAGGGCAGCGGTGATGAAATAAATTACACAAAGTAATAAGTCGGGGTTGCAACCACTGGGCCACCGGTACTCTCCAACGCCTGTTCTTAGGTACGAAATACAAATTAACTATATAATATACATTCAAACGTCACGAAATATTATCTACTTACTTTCGAACGTGTGTATTCCTTCAGTTTGTGTCGCGGTTTCACTGGTAACGGTGTTCAGCATGAACACGGACAAAATCTCGTCATGACCAGAGCTTGGACCTAAGAAAGAAAATGCCTATGGCATTAAGTCCGCCACTGTACATTGTACTTGAAGTGTTAAGTAAATAAATAAATAAAGAAGAGGGTTACGAATTTACTTAAATTTAGTAAGTAAAATAGATAAACTTTTTCGTGAAAGATGCATTAATTATTTTCGCCGCAATGCATGACTCATCTCTTGAGGCGCGCCTTCAACGGAGCATTCGCTTTTATCGATTTTATCTTGTGCAGAAACAAGAGTGCTTGTTTACAAATTGTGTTGTTACACGCTGCGCACTTGTTTCTCGTCACTCACTGATATGTCATTCCAAACCCACCAGATATAATATGTTAACGTGCCGCTAAACTAAGGTCTAATGTGTCGGTTAAGGTCGCCATTTTATTGATTGAATGTCACTGGCTATGAAGAAAAACTATAAATCAAGTTGAGTCGATCTATCAACCGAGTATTTCGTGCGGCCCGATATATTGGCCAAAATAAATATATCATTCTGGGTATACAAAAAAGTGTCTAAGTAAGAATTACGCGTTCGAAAAAAAAGTAATTACGTTTCACGGTACGTTGCTAGTGATCAATGGCTTTATTTGAGTTTAGATAGATCAAAATAAAATCATTCACCAGTAGAAATAACTCGCAAGTATTTATTGAGGGCGAGTTTCACTATTGAAACTGTATACGACCTGCAGACCCAAACAGCGTTTAAGAACTGATGGGGTTTTATGGTTTTTTTATACTAAAAATGATAAAGTAAAACACAATGATACAGGGTCGACATATGGCCCTGTAAATATGCAATAACATAAGAGATCTGCATAGCTCGTATTTTGAAAATACTAAAAACGGTTTTGTAACACACTAAAGACTTTATTCTTTAGTGTGTTAATAAACCGTTTTTAGTCATTATACGAATTGCTTCTCAACATTTTACCCTATCTGCATACGACTGAAATGTTTTGTTTTTTTTTGTTCTTATAAATCCAAACCTCATACATTCTCTTGACATACTTAAATGACAAACAAAACGGATTACACAAATACACCTATTTATGACATGTCACATGACATAGCGTGCAGAGGGTTAACCTCGGAATAACAAGCTGTTTATATTTAACTTTTATGAACATTCGTAAAGGAGAAGTTATTTATAAATGATGTTACGACCTGTTTACAAGAATGCATATTTAGTTTGAAGAAAGGAAACAGGAGAAAAAGAAATAGTCGAATTAAGGTAAAGACTTTTCGGCACGATACCATTTTGCATGTTACCCGACTACGGTTTACCATACAACTATGCCAGCTAGCTCATTACAAACTGATAATGCTATCAGTTCTGCTCATAACTGCTCATAAACAGGCAGACCGGATGAAGGATTCACATAAAATTTCAGATAAGCATGCTGCACAGCTGCAAAGCATGATGCGAAAAGCACCTCCTACGTTAAAATCATTTGACAAATGAAAAGTAGATTTAAGAGAAAATCTGAAGGTTAAAGTGAGGTGAGGGTTTAAAGGACGTTGGCATTCTGTGCTCTTCCGAAAGCGACAGACTTAACCGTGAAAAGCAGTTTAATCGTGCGTCACCCAATCACATTGACAGAAACAGTGTCTCTACTACGAGTGTAACTCTATGAAAACGGCGACTGGTGGTTTTGTCGCCATCTTTGCTTTCAGTTATTTAAACTATGATTCTGCATCATTCTAAAAATTACAGTTATCTTTATTTTTTTTTTCATAGAACTCGTATTGAGATTGCCGTCTGTTGGGGTTGGGCAATGAAATTGTACCAAAAGGTATTGTATCGTTCAAGCTAAAAAACACACTGACCTGCAATATCCTGTTCTAAAATGTATTGTATCTCAACATCTGTCTTGTTCATGTCTCTTAGTTTGGTCACGTCTGAGGCAGTGGGACCTATAGACCTAGTTTCTAGCCCAACGTGGGTGTTTGTGCTGGTCGTCACGTAGACTGCGCAAGGTCGGCTTTCTAAAAGTATAAAATACATCACTATAGATAAAAAAGTCGGCGTCATGGTACGCCCAGGAGTAATGTGGAGGTGTAATGTTTTTAATAGAATTAATCGTTAATAAATTTCAATTTCAACGTGGAACTTTCAAAAGAAATCAAGATCAACAATCAATCCAAAACATACTTTATTTTGATAGGCAAAGGTTGATTTTACGAGGCATAGAGGTGGGGGCAACACCATTTCCCGTCAAAACCTTCATGAAATAGGTTAACCCACAGAGCATAGAAACGTAGTCATAGTACATAGTCTCTGACGTTGGCTATGAGAGGCCCACAGTTAAAATATTCTCAAAATTATCAATATCACATAACGAATTATTTTTTTACTTCATTCTAAAGGCATTAGCTTAAATTGATGATTAATAAAATTACGACGTAAATGATGTCAACTTACTCTCATTAGAGCTCTCTACTTTAACAGGGACATGTTCTTGAAATGATCCGGCGGTATTACCAATTAAAGCCTTCTTTATCAAATTGTTCAGTAATATTTCTAAAAAATAGATAAAATATAATTTATGGCGCTAATCCTTTGCATGATAATGGGGTCATCAAAGTTTTTTTTTATATCCAGAGAAGGGTTATTTAAAGTAAGCGGTAATTCACATTTGGCAGCTCTGGTAGATTTTATTACACTACAATTTTATTACTATTGTGTGCATATTCAAGTGCAAGATAGCTGCCTGTATATTTATTTTTTATTACATTGTGTTTAGGTACCTGTTTCACAATAAGATTCCAGTCCCCTTGCAGAAGTAGATCTGGTGGAATTAAAGATGGCTACGCTCGGGTCAGTGCCTGTTAAAATAAAATGTTAGAAGCAATGTAAGATTTAAAAGTAACTCTATAAAAACGGCAACAGGCGACAATGCCGTCACTTAAGGAAGTTTTTAAACAGTTGTATAGAAAGCAGTGTTGATGCTGTCTGCCATTGCTATTGGGCGACTTGGCCGCAGCAGTTTGCAATATGCTTTAATAATAAATTATCTGCTTTAATTACTGCTTCACGGTCGCTTCTACCAGGCTCTTCATGGGCCCGATGTAGATTTTCTAGCATCCGTGTCCTGGCTTCGATTCAGCGACCTCTTTGGTGAAACTGAGGGTTTTGTCTGTGCGATTATGGACGAAGTTATGCTGACGAACAACTACCGGAGACATATTATGAAGGACGGGACGGTGGACGTGTGTCGGGCATGCCACCGTCCGGGTGAGTCCATCAGACATATTATTTCTGGTTGTTCTCGTATGGCTAACGGCGAGTACTTGCACAGGCACAACCAAGTAGCCAGGATTATTCACCAGCAAATTGCCTTGAAATATGAACTTGTGGAATCTGAGGTACCGTACTACAAGTATGTGCCCGACCCAGTTCTCGAGAAAGAATCACGTTGTACTGGGATCGGCCTATCATTACTGACAGGACTATTGTCGCCAATAAGCCTGACATAGTGGTGATAGACCGATCAGCGCGCTGCGTAATGATAATCGATGTTACCATCCCGCATGACGAGAACCTCGTGTAGGCTGAGAAAGAGAAACAAATAAAATATCTCGACTTAGTACACGAGGTTGTCAGCATGTGGAATGTGAACTCGGCTATCATTGTGCCGATTGTCGTTACGGCCAATGGCCTAATGGCCAAAAGCATCGATGACCATCTATCGAAGCTCTCACTTGGCAGTTGGATCAAGAGCCAGTTTCAGAAGGCAGTACTCTTCGATACGGCCAGCATTGTGAGGAGGTTCCTGTCTCTGCAGCCCTAACCACCGGTAGCTTGGACCCTGCTCCCGATACCGGCGGAAACCTGTTTTTTATATTTTTAAATGTTTTTTTTACCTTTTTTTGTTTTTTAAGAAATATTTAAAAGTATAGTAGATAAGATGTAAAATGAATAAAGGGAATTATCTGCCAGTCAAGCTTTGCTTGCTTTGTGCTATTAGTCAATCAATCAATCAATCAGTTTATTTGTGAAACATAGGTGTTTACATAAATAGAGGGTGCGCTATGTTTTGTCATAATTAAGACATACAAATTTATATGTGATCTATTAGGTGAAGGTGTCATTACATTATATCATTAAAAAAAATTATATATGTCGGAGTCGATTTTAGTCATTAGTACGGATACAAAACAAATCTAATCGAAAGCGCGCCAAAGGAGGCATCAAGCGACCTACTTACCAGTCTACCCACACCTAAGCGCGCTTACTACAGAGTCGTGATGTTTCGAGCTCGTTGCGGGGAGGACAGTCAGTGTCTGATCGCGGTGGAGTCAAGACATCCCGAAACTGTAACCGTGTGTGATTGTAATTTCAAGTAATTTGTTAGTTCGATAAAAGCAGTGTACCGTGTGAAGTGTGTGTTTTCATAGCACGAAACCCATGTTCTGCCCATATGATGACCGAGTCTAATGGAAATAAATCATACATGATAAGAAAAGGATAAAAAAGAAACATCAAATACAATAAAATTAATAAATAATCATAGTACTTGTTATACAAAGGTAAAAAAATGAATAAAAATGCATTATTCTAATAATTGGTCGTTCAAAAATTCGTCTACATCATAATAACATTTGTCAATTAATAATTTGATTAGAGCTTTTTTAAACTTATTTAATGTCATGTTTTTTATGTCTCTAAGAATTTTAAACACTTTATGTGCCATACCATAAAAAATTTTTCGCATCAATGCGGTCTTACATTTTAGATGACATAGACTTTTTACGTATTGGGCACGCAATGGAATTTTTTAGTAGAAGTTATTTTTTCAAATAATTGCGTGTTTCTTTTCACAAACAACGCAGTTTCCAATATGTATAATGCTAAAAGGGTAAGTATTTTAAAGACTTAAAATAGGGTCTACAGCTATCCGTTGTTTTTAAATTACACATTGCTCTGACACATCTTTTGTGCATCTTAAATACCAGCAAACGGTCAGTCGACTGCCCCTCAAAAAATTACGCCATATCGCAGCACAGAAGCTACAAGTCCATGGTATGCTACCAGTAACGTATCTTTATTCACCTTTCTTGATAACTGCATAAGCAGATTTACTCAGGCGTTTACAAAATTCCTCTATCATGGGTTTCCAAGTAAGCTTACTGTCGATGGTAATACCTAAAAACTTAGCATTACAATACAATACAATACAATCCTTTATTTCAGGCAACTAGGCCCATAGAACACAATACATATATAAGCATAAAATGACTAACTATAAACTAATACATACTTTATAAAACTAAATCTTTAAACAATTGTACACGAAGTGACGGCGTCGTGTCGCGCTGCGTGGTGTCGCGTAGTCTTCCGCGGAATCGCCGACACATGACAGCCTTCGGCCAAAACTCCTCCTTGAGGAAGGTCTCGACATGATAAGTCGGAACTCGCACCACCAACGATTTGAAATTCGTGGTGTGGCGCGACTCCAACTTCTCGACCCTCAAGGTCCAGCTGGTCTTCACTTGTACATACTCCATGACCTCCTCAACCTTCGTGGTGTGATGTAGCCGGGACACGTAGAGCTGCGTCGTGGGTATTGCCGGACGCAGCATCATATTGGGTCCTGCTGGCGCGGTCCCGCACAGGTTCCGACCAGAAGGCTTCTTGCTCTTCTTCCTCTCCACCTTCACGAAGCCATCCTTGACACACATTCCTGAAGCTGGGCCAAGCTGTTGCGATGCCCTGTTAGCAGGTTCACTACAGCTCTGTCATTATTGACTTCTTCTATTTTGTGGTTATTGTAAGTTACATCAATGTTTGGATGTGGTTGCGGTTGATGAAAGTGCATCACCTTAGTTTTATTTAAATTAATTACCAGATTATTATTATTTAACCAAAGGATGATATTGTGAAGGGATTTAAACTCTTTTGCACAAAAAACCTCGGTTTTTTTCTCTATTTCAATGAAGATATTTCTATCTACACACATCAACACGGTCTAGGGATATTTCATACTCAATTAAATAACTCGAAAAGTACTGGCCGCATTGGAATCTTTTATACACAGATTTGTTTGTAATTTATCTCAGACTGATTCCAAATTCAAATTTTTGAAAATTCTTTTGTTTCAGGGCTTAATAATGTCTTGATGTGTAGGAGAGGGAATTTTCAATTTGTGCAAAATTTAGAAAACAATACGAATTACGTTTAGTTACAGTTTTTTTTTTCATTTTTAAACGAAAGATAAATTTATAATTGTAGTATTGTAGCCATGCAACGCCAACATTTGACGAGGGCGGAGATGTTACGAGCTGTGGGAATGCTGGAAGTTGGGTATGTTCAGCGTAATGTTGCTGAGGCCATAGGGACCCACCAAAATGTAATTTCAAGATTGAGGACACGCTATCGTGCCACAGGTGAAGTAGCGGAGAAGCACCGGGGGCCAAGTCGCATCACTACCCCCAGACAAGACCGATTTTTGCAAATTACTGCGCGAGCTCAACCAAATGCAACGGCGACTCAATTGGTCCAAAGGCTGCGAGTGGAACACCAAGTGACCAAACTGTAAGAAGGCGACTGCATGAAAGCAATCTACGCTCTCGTAGACCACTCCGGGTCCCACCTTTACGGAGAGGCAATCGTGGACGACGATTAGAATGGGTTCGGAACCACGTGGACTGGGGCCGTGAGCAATGGTCCAATGTGCTGTTCACGGATGAATCCAGGTTCGGCTTCCATCCAGATTCACGAAGGACGCGTGTTTGGTGAGTTCCTGGACGATGGTGCCGTCTTCAGAACCCTCAGGGAGTTCACCCATACCAAGGAGGAACAATTATGGTTTGGGCAGGAATTCGTCTTGGAGGACGGACGGATCTCGTTTGGGTGCGAGGCAATATGACGGCAGAACGATACGTCCAACAGGTGCTGGGGCCCGTAATCTTGCCCCACAGAACACAAATGGGGCAAGATTTCCTGCTCATGCACGACAATGCCCGGGCACACACGGCGAGATCGGTAGCAGCTTGGTTACATACACACAATGTTAGGGCCTTAGACTGGCATGCTGAATCGCCAGATCTAAATCCCATTGAGCATGCGTGGGATATGCTGCAAAGAAGAGCTCTGAAGGAAGTTCCTGAGAATCTGGCTACAGAAGATCAACTTTTTGTGCACCTCAGAAGGACATGGGACAATATTCCGCAGTAAGACATTGACAACCTTGTTCTGAGCATGCCGAATCGTTGCCGATGTGTTATGAACATCATGGGCGCTTTCTCAGACTACTAACTTCAAGTTTATAAACACAAATTAAATGATTTTTCTATTTTTTTCAGTTTTTACTCATAAATTAAAAGTTAATTCATATACGGTTTCCGTCTATGCTTAATTTTTTTTCCATAAAATCCTGAAATTTTAATCGAAGTACCTTAAATATACATGTCATATAAATAGTTAACACATTGATAGTAATTCGTTTTTTAAAAATATCCCTAGTCCGTGTTGATGTGTGTATTTGAAAGAACAAGAAAGAGGTTTTATTGATTTGACAATGTTTTTTGAAGCATCCTGGCATGATTCTTTACGTTCCAAATTTAAATTTTGAATGGATCAAAAGAAAAATATTGATTATTGTAAAATTGCTTTAACCATATAGTTCGGTACGGGCCCCCAAAGGGGCTCGACGAACAAACCTCCGCTGGGTTGGTATCGGCCCCGAAAGGAGCTAGCAATTAAGTCATTCGTCATCCTCATAATTTATGCAAATATTTAATTTTCTGATTATCAAATACTATGAGTGTGCGTTAATTAAGAAAGTTGAATAAAAATTTCATATATAAACGCCATTAAAACTTCTGTAAATAGCGCGCAAGTATCTTAATTTACCCTTATAAAATTCAAGTGCATAAATACGGTCATCGCCATTTTGACGGCTGTGCTGGTCGAGGCTAAAAATCATAAAAAATGTGGTTTTCGAATATTCGAGCTCCACTATATATGGACAATAATCAACTCGTCATTTAATTATGCGGCTAATTCATCCATAGTTCAATTTAAATAAGCAGTGGTAATGATGAATTTTGAAATCTAAAGTCGAAGTTTCGCGCCAATCGTGCGTGTTTACATTTTTATTTTTCACATATAACACACACACGCGTATAGATTCGGTAACAAACATGACAAATATCATTCCAAATATTATAAACCGCATGAAAATGCCCAGATCTTAGCGTTATTTACGAATACGAGACCAATAACACATAATATTCATTTCCACCGCTCAATAAGTATTTTGAAATAGACGACCATTTTTTTTTTAAATTATTGTGTTGTGTGAAAGCGATTATTCCAATCGATTATTTTTTCGTAATCTTCGATCAACTCGAGTAATTAAATAGAGAAATTTAAGAAATCGATTGATGAAAATTAAAATAAATTTATTTTAACCGTAAAATACAGTAAATATTTATTATAATGTTTTTTAGGCTTCTATAATGGTAATCTTAATTGTTTTTCGTACATTCCGACCCAACAATAAACAGCACGGACTGATATTATGACTAAATTCGCGCCAATTTTATTTCCATTTCAAAATTTAAATTTGGAATTCGTTCGCTGTTCCAATTGATGTTGTAGGCATTCAAATTTACTATTATAGATAATTTATTGTGAATTTTGTTTTGAACTATCTGAAGGTTGGTAGAATGCACAGGATCTCGGTAGGAATAGTAAAAAAGAATTATGTAGTTTGATTATGGTTAGGACGTTGGGTTGATTAATGGATATTTACTCTTTGCTTTATTAATCAGCCTGTTCTGTCCCACTGCGGGTTAAGGGTTGCCCATGTCTTTCCAATTAGTCCGGGGCTTTTAGATTTGAACCCTGCATTAAATATAAACAGCGATTTTTTTCTTGAATCGTGTACTTGACCTCAGCTCTTCAAATAATAAAAATAAATTAAACATTCTCCGAGACCGGATCAAGCTGAAAAAGACGAAAAAACGTTTTTGTTAATAAAAACATGGGAAAAAAAGTTAACAGGACAAATTTAGTTACTTTAGGTAAAGAATTGGTGACAGTAATATATTTTTTCAGAATTAAACATTTTCGTCCACGGAAATTACGGTAAAAAAACATTTACGAAATTTTTTGATTGTACGTTTGTGATTTTGATTTTTTTGATTGATTTGTGGTTTTTTTACATAAAATAACTTAAATTAATATATTACACCGCCAATAAACAAAATTAAACAAATTGTACTACCGGAAGTTATTATTACCAGTTTTTTTACAATAGCGGTTGAGGCAAAAAGGTGCCAGGGTTTAATTTAGTTTAACTTTCATCTAAAGGCTATTTCTAACCTATTTACACGAAAATTAAACACTTTAAAGCAAATCGTGAAAAAAAATCAATTAATATTTACGTAAAATACGTCTGCAAGCTTTATTCTTGTATTTGGCGCAGCACTTTCATAGGAATTTGATCTTTCCGTAATAGAAATAAGGTGTACAATCGCGTAACTCAATAAAACACCGACTCAAACAACAACACAGTCATACGCACACAATGAACGCAGCGCTTATCTTGTTTACGCACATTAGCACACGCCGTACGCCGCACGCTGCTTAGCGCTGACACCGTGCATCGTAATTTAATTTTTACTTTGACAATATTAATTATAGGTATAGGTTTGGATTTATATATTTCTCATTATTAAATGAATTTAAATCCTGTTACATTTTTGCCGTAAGTAGTATTTAAGATTTTTTGATTTTCTTGATTTTCTGTGAAGTCCGGAGCAGAATTTGTTTAATTTTCATAATAATAGTTAGACAAGGTGATATAAATCATTTTAGCGCTATTTTTGTCCTGTTAATATTTTTGCCTTAAGTACGTAAATTATAAGATTTTTTTTTAAAAAAACGAGTGTTCCGTGGACCAAAATGTTTAATTTTCTGACCTACTTGTAGTACTCAATCTGTTCTACAAATACTCCAAATAAACATACCTGTTTATATTTTTTCCACCAAGTTATATCAAATTACACGTTTTCTTAAAAAAAAACGGGTTGCACTCCGGGAGTGCCGGCAGAAGTGAAAACTTGAATAGTAACGTTGTGCATTTTTGGATATGGTTAGGAAATAATTTTGAACGAATTGCTTTAATTATCTAGTTCTATCATTTATGTGGTAAAATACTCACTTCATTTATTGCGCTATCATACACAAACATGACAACTTACATTACATAACAAATTTAACACAGAAATATTACGATACGTTTTACGAATTTTACCTCTTTGGAGAAATCGAAGGTTTTGTTTGTGCATAAGATAATTATCCAGTTTTGGAAAACCAAACTCAATGACAGATGTCATAAAGTTCAAATTCCTTCGCAACCTAATGTCAATTCGTCTTACGAATTTTCGATCAGGACACGTGACCTGACGCGAGTTTAAGATTTTATACCCATTACAGAAAAAGTGCTCAACGCCGCTAAAGAAGTTTTCACTTCAAAAACATACACGCGGAGGTGAAATTTTCGCGGGATACAGCTTAATATACTCTCCTGTCCATACCCTACACATTCAATGAAAAAAATCGCTGTTTTTAATTAATTCAAAGTTAGCCTAATATTCGGCGTAAATTCCCCGGACTAAATTTAGTTTATCTTTTACCTTCACCGTCCAATACTTTTAATCGACAATATTTTTTTACACCTACTTAGATAGGCTAGGTTTAGGGATAGCTACCCCAAAAATGAAAAAGAAACAATTTTAAACAAAACTATCCAAAGTATACGGTGAGACTCTCGAGTAAGAGTCTTACTCGTATATTTTGTAGACTCTTGATGGTTCTGGTTCATATCTTTTGCTGTTCATGGCTTCATTCAAGTGACTCGGCCCTCGGCCTTTGATGGATAACCTAAAAATGGCAGATTAAAAAAAACGTGTGCGTCTTGGGACGCTCGACAGAAGTGATAACTTAAACTAATCTAAGCCTGCTGCCGTATGCGTGAGAGAAAGCGAAGCCACACAGAGTGGTGCCGTAACGCGTTACGTTACGAAGCGGTTAACCCTCCCATAAGAAGTTATCACTTCAAAAACCTTTTTAGACTGGACAGTGAACCGCTTTGAAACAATAAACTAATGTTCCTTGAAACGGCTTATGAATTGCCGATTGTCTACCATCATCATCAACTGTTGGGGTCGGCTTCCAGTCCACCCAGATACAGCTGCATAACCGTATTTTAAATACAGCGACCTGCGACTGCCTATCTGACCTCCTCAAACCAGTTAGTATCGGGTAGTACGATACCCCTTGGTAAGACTGGCTGTCATACTTTCGGGCCACTGACTAGCTGTAACATAACAATAACCCCATCTTACGATACACAATCTTAGAAGAATAAATATAAAAATTATCTTGTTAGATCATAATAATTATTTACTATGCCTTCCAAGATCATTCTCTAACCAACCTTCAGATATTACACAATAAAATTCTTAAAATGTTATCTTGTAAAATTAAAATACTTATTTTAAATAATGAGAATTGCGAGCGCATTCTTTATTTAAATTTTGAAATCGAAAAAATTCGGCGGGAATTAAGCCTAATCATTCAAATGTTGACTTGTTTTTTTTTTTGGGATTACAATCTTCTGTCGTTCTTATTAGGTACTTAGTAATAAATCTCCTTCCCATGAAGTCAACGTTCATTAATTAATTATAAGATGCTTTTGATCTAAGAATTACTTAATGAAATTATTAAAAAAGATGGTTATTATGACTAATTTCAAAATTAAATAATTATTTAAAATTATACTTATAAGTTTTTATTCAGTCTCAACTTTTTTTTTTCAATCTCGATTTAATTGCGATTATCGATTAGGCTGAATGCAACTAATTAATCGTAAATAAGAAACCCGGGTTTTCGGTCAGCACTAAGAAGTGTTATGTTACAATATAGTTTTCAGTAATATTTGTCTAGACTTTGATTGGGTTTTTTAAAGAAATTGTGTGTGAATAATGGCAAAACTAAGAACGCAGATATAATGTTACTGTTTTTATTTTGCCCTTCCGAATTGTTTTAGCAAACAAGAAGCATGCCGATGTACATTATTTCCAGCGCATATAAGGTACCTACTTTTTGGAAGGGTATAGTAATATGTATTTTACGCATATTTGGCAATAGACTGACTCCCTTTTACCGACCTCAACACGATACTAAAGATATTAACCTCAAATTTATCGTATGTAACAGATCCCGTTACATGTTTTTCACAATAAAATCGAACGCTGAAAGTTGATGAAAATTTCGTGAAATTCATGACAATTCGCATCACCCCGCCGATTCAGCTGATGTGTCATGTGTCAAAATCTTGTCGGGCATAGTGGTTAATGGCGCGAATTGCTGAAACGATATTATTACTGATTACTAAAATTTTAAAACTCTTTGGAAATTTTCTGGAAACTAAACAATTTCATCTTTCTTTTTACATTAAATACCACTTTTTGATATGAGTTATAAAGCGATAAGGGTAAAATTATAGCCCAACTTGAAGAAGGTCGTTCGCAAAATTACGTGTCTCAGCGGCTAAATGTGAGTCGTTCAACTGTCCAGAGGATTTAGCAACGGTATAAAGAGACCACTTCGGTCAAAAGAAGACCCTTCTTGTTTCGGGAAGAAAACGATGCACAGAACCAAGAGATGACCGCTGTTTGGTGAGTCAGGCGTTGCGGATTCGTAAAGCGTCAAGTGTGGACTTGAAGAAGAGCCTTGAAGAAGTATGCGCAGCATACGGAGTTAGTTTTCATAGAAAATGGAACATTAGATGCACACCGGTAGATAATGGAAGTCCTAATTCCATATATGCATAACCTGCATTGACTGCACTTGGGGAAGATTCCATTTTTATGGATGACAATGCTCGCCCGCACCGTTCTGGGGACGTGGAAGCGTACATGCAAGAAGTTGGGATCCGTCGTTTCGATTGGCCAGCTCGAAGTCCTGACCTCAATCCAATTGAGCATGTCTGGGATTTTCTAAAGAGATGGGTAAGATTAGTGCAACCTGCTCCACAAAACATCAGGGAGCTAAAAAGAGTCATTGCAGAAGAGTGGGAACGTATTCCTCAAAACGTTATTAAAAACATCGTGGAAAGCATGCCCAGAAGGATTCAAGCTGTGATTTCGGCAAGAGGAGGTCACACTCGTTATTAGGTTTTTACATTTATAACATTCTTTAATTTAAATAAAAAAGTTATTAAATCTTCGTGTCTTTATTGCCGACCACTTGTTATTGTTTGGACGTGTACATCGTTTTTTTTGTGTCGTATTATTTTTGGGATGTCATTTATATATATCAGAAATAATAACGGCCCTAGCACGCTACCTTGGGGCACGCCTTATCTCACGTGTCTTGGTTTTGATTTATATAATGATCTGCGTTTTAGTCTTATGACATATTCTAGATATTTCCGTGTATTGATATCTGTCACTAAGGTATGATTCAATGAGTTCTAGGACATTGCCCCTTATGCCATATCCATGTAATTTTTGCATTAGTATCTTGTGATCTACATAATCAAATGCCTTAGTCATATCAGTAAAGATTGTACATACTGGATTATTTTTATCTACTGATGACATAAGATGAGATAATAAATCGTACAGTGCCATATTAATAGTATGATTTTTACGAAATCTTTTTTGTTCCTTGCAGAATAGGTTGAACATTTCAAAGTACATATAAAATGAATTATAAATCACATTTTAAATATTTTTGAAAGTACTGGGAGTTTTGCTATCTTTCTATAGTTTTTATATCTGTTTTGTCGTTTCTTTTAAAAAGAGGTTTAATTATGGCTTTTTTTAGACCTTCGGAAATACGCCATCAGTGATGCATAAAAAACTTGAGAGGTATCAAGGGACACCCGGATGGAACGAAGTTCCTTTTAACTAGCTTGTTTTCTATGAGAAAGAGAGAGAGAGACAGACAGAGAAACACGCACACGCCGCACGGCTTACAACTACAGCAATTGTCCCTGTCCCTGTCCTTGTCCTTGTCCCTGTCCCTGTCCCTATCCCTGTCCGTCCCTGTCCTTGCCCTTGTCCTTGTCCCTGTCTCTGTCCTTGTCCTTGTCCTTGTACGCCGCACGGCTTACAACAATAGCAAAAAGTGTCGTTACAACTTTTTTGGTCTTATTTTTTTCTTCTAGCGGCTTCTGCACCGCGCGATAAGGTTCGTTCCAATTAATGATGTATGCGAGAGGTGGCGCTATAACTTCTTTTACATATTTAATAACTCTAGTAGATACACCATCATAACCAAATGTGTTTGTATTTTTTAAATTGTCAATTATTTTAATAATGTCGGTCGTCGAAATAGGTAACATAAATAGGGATTGCCCTGTCAAATTTCCAATATTATTTTGCTTAGTCAACTTCATGTCATTTTGTATATTATTTCCAATTTCGTCAACAAAGTAGTTATTGAATTCATTAGATATGACAATAGGATTCGACAGAAAGTTGATCTTTTTGTATGGCAGTTATTGTATCATGTGGCAAACTTGATTTAGATTTATTTATTATTTTCCAAACGGCCTTCGCTCTATTTTGAGAGTTTTTTTTATAAAATGGTTATTTTGCGACTTCTGGGTTAAACGTATTATTTTTTTAAATAATACAGAATATTTTTTAAAAGTTTGTTTATTTGCTTATATCTGTAGTCAAATTACAGATCGTCAGAAAGCAATAGAATCTAAGTACAGATCGATCATAGATCATTTGTGTGACTAATTTCAACGGAAACTCGAAACTTTTACTTTAGGTGTTACAGTCGTAACCATTCATAAGTATGAATAGTACCTAATGTCCCACGAAAGATATTTTATCAAAAACCAACTTTCCACCAGCAATTTACCAAAACCAATAAAATCTTAATCACAATATTTGTTGGTGTCACTGCAAACGGTAGGAAAGAGTTCTCTTTTGATAAATTAGGTACAATATGTACACAACTTTGTCATCAGATATTTAAGCTCCGATATAATTCAACTAGGAGTTATTTATTATTATTCCACTATACGTTAACAACAGTTATTTTTGGGGTGGCTGTGAAAAAAAAATCATGCCACTGGTTCATACAACGTTACCCAAAGCCCTTTGGGGGTTTTCAAGCTAATTATAATAATATTTAAAGTACTTTTGGCCTATTTTAGCCCACGTCCAGTATTATTTTTATAAAGACCCTGAAATAAAAAAAAAAAAACATAACTAAAACACAAAGCTGGAGCAGTGATGATACGTTATCGTACCATATTAGTGTAAAGCTGCGAGCACACTGATGAGTAACAGCGACAGCACTTATTTATTTATTTCTTTAAGTACACATAATGTACAGAGGCGGACTTAATGCCAGTCAACCTTTGTGTGATGCAGATACCAATTGTGCCATTGAGAAAGTTGAGGATTTTAATATTTGACATCAAATAAAGTTCCTGTCTGTAAAATAATCATATATATATATATGTCATATAATCATGTCTTTAAACCGCTTTCGCCTAACCCATGCAGCCGCGGCTTAAGATTTTATAACAAATATGCTAATGAGTCCTAACGTTAAAAAGGGTCTCTTAGCAGATGTAAAGACAAAATTAGAATAAAAAAACCTTAATGTGATGAAATTATCTTACCACATGAAACTTGCAAAGGTTTGGGCGTTCTATCTTCTGGGCCAGGGCAGTTACATTTTAAAGAAACAGTTTCACTGCTGCTTGTAGATTTTGAAGCAGTTAAATTGCTTACAGTTTTTGAATCCATAGTTGCATTGCTTAGAGCTTTTAAACCCATGTTTGCATTGCTTCCTACAGCCGTTGTGACTAAAGCCACAGTTGCAGAGCTTCCTAGACCTTTATCTTCTGTTAGAAATAGAACAAGCATTGAATTTACCAGCTATCGAACTTTAAAGCTTTTATCACACTAAAGTTATTCTATTTTTAGGACGTGTTCAAACGGGCGAACTGCAGCTTGATTTCTACTAAATGACGTGTTTTTTTTCTATTAAATAGGATTGCGTTCGGCCGCAACTCGCCTGATGTGAAGCGATGATGCGGCCTAGGATGGAGCACGGTTACCTAGTTGAAACAGATTCACTCAAACTTTGAAAATATCCAATATTTGATAATAATGATCAGGGAACAGAGAAGCCGAATTCTATAGACTGGCGCTTCGCAGTTCTGCTTGTCCGATAAGGGAATGGAGATGGGGGAATTATATTGTTTAATTCTAAAGCCCTATGTGTCCAGCGCCCCGTGCGGGTTTCGCTTCTTTTTGGAAAAATATTAAGATTTTGCTAGACATCTATTTTACGCTTTATTCGTCCTGAGATATAGTTAAAAACAAAACGTTTTGGAAGAAACTGACATCGATTCGTTTTTATACGATGATAGTTAAGATTACTGTAATTTAGATTGTAAAACAAATCTACCATTCGCTTACCTGTTTCTGATAAAAGTTTATGATTAAACAGCTCTTTTGATGATATAGACATTATCTTTGTGTCTGAAAATAAAAAAAGATTATGGGTATCGAAAAGATATTTAGTTAAAATTTGTATTTAAATACCTGCTTTTCTGAGTGACTGAAAAACAGGCTAAGTCATCGTCGTGCGACTGTAGAGCTCCAGTTATGTAGAGGTAAGTTAACCTAAAAGTAATAGCGTACCTGTAAAGGCAAGTTTTTGAATAGTCAAACACGGTTGGGCAGCCAAATGCTCCTTTTGCGCATTGTTACCAATTAGAAGACATTCTGTAACATAATGAATAATGAAATTAAAATATAAAATTTTGGTATGCATTGTTATGGATATAAAATACGGTTTCGCGGTTGCGAGCGCTGCTGCTGAGCATTAGGCTTCGATTCTCATCTCGGAGAAGTTATTGGGTTTTTTCATTGGCAACTTCTCAGTAACAGCCACGGAGGGTCGATTTGTGTGCAGTTGATGGCAATAAGCTTGCCCCTTATTACATGGGACTTAATTATAATTGAAAAAATATGGGTGAACCATTAGTAGTGCACATAAAGGTTCAGATCTAGTCAGAGCGAGAGAAAGAAGAATATATCAAATTGAAAAATACGCATCATACCTGACGTAAAAACTTCATCTTTTACTGCGATGTGGGAAGTTGCGACCCTCGCCGATACTACACTATTCACCTTGAAAGGTGACATTTGTGTTTCTATGTCTAAACAAATTAAAATATCAACATTATAAAAGGAAATAAATGGTGGCTTTGATATTTCGTTAAGTTAAAAGCGTAAATGGCGTATGTGGTGCTAATTACTTTGCACAATTACATTCCATTTAACACAGAAACGGTGACTAAGGTAGCTTGCACGACACAGGATTGGGAAGTTGACACTTGTCTGCGGGCGAAGGTACGTCAGGTAGGAACGTAGTTGACGTGTAAATGCGCAACATTTATTATTCGCAAGAATGTGACAAAAAACGGTTGGATTGTTTTTTTTTTCTTTTCTTTTAAAGAAACGTTGCCCCACTCTAGGAATTTCTCCTGTATCGTGAGTGCGTTAACAAACATTTTAAAGTCACATACACAAACAGCCAGAACCGGAATAACTATCTGTAGGCCTAGAAATATTTGTTTCGTACGGGGATCGAACCCACGACAGGCAGTGCAACAGCCAATCGCTTAGCCACTGCGCCAACCGTGTCGTCGAATTTGGATGATTAAAAGGCAAGAAGCAGATTTAAAGAAATCATGTTAAGGAGGGATTGTGTGAAACATTTCAAGTGCAAGACAAAGATGTGTCGCTTTGATTTCTAAACAATTTGGCTATGGGCAAGAGGATAATGATGATCATCAAAGACGTAATTTTGGAGACTAAGGGCCAAATTCTGCTGGCGACTAACAACAAAACGCAGTAGCATCACGACTGGTTTCTGTGTAACTCTTGGAAAACAGGTAGGTTGACCTCGCCCTTGAAATTGTACCTTCATGAGCTAGTGACTGGTTTCCTGTTTATCATATAGACGGAGATTCGTTGCGTTCTATTATATAAGAAGCAACTAATGATTACCTTCTGCAGGGTTTGGCTTTGGTTGAAACTCATCGGGTTGAACAGCGATATCAACACGTTCTATTTGTGTAGGACCTATAAATTCAATTAGCATAAGAAGTAATTGGACCTGCTTTTAGGGTTATACATACGTAGTTGAATGTCCACTCATACAAATATAGTATAATATATACTACGTATGTAACCAAATTGTTCCAATGGAAGCTTGTCTGTTGGTATTAGGTTGAAAAGTTTGACTGAGCTGATTTTTTAAAAATAATGTTGAAACTTAGTAACTTGGCGAGTTTTAAATTGGAATATGGTAGAAGGGTCATTGAGACATATGTTTACCATGGATCCAGTACATGATTCAGGAGTTGCTTTTAATTTGGTTTTTAAAAATAACCTATTAAGTTTAATGAAAAAACTCCATCACAATAAAAAATCTGCTTTATTTTCAATGGGATCCCATTGAAAATAAAGCAGATTATATATATGTATGTATATGATAAAAGTCACTTTGTCCTATCCGCCATGTACTATTTTCCTGTGTATGAAACTTCTGATTTAAGAATACACTAAAAAGTCATATGGTGCTGCCCTCTATCGTGAAGACACATCCTAATTTACACGAATAATATAACTAGTTACCGTAAATGGCTTCATTAGAATAGCTGGTAGTACTCTCAGCCAGCGCTGGGTTGCATGTGATGACACCCATCGAAGCCCTCTCTACAGAATCTTCGGGTGATATTTGGGTTCCAGTGCCTGTAACTTTAGGAGAAGGGAGTTTGAAGTTAGTCATTCTATGTTTGAATTAGAGGCTGTTTCTGGAATGTTTTAATAAGGACAATCAATGTTTGGCAGTTTTAACTGACTGTTAAAAACGGAGGAGGTTAGTTGTGTTTTCGGCCAGCACCTTTTTTTCATATATGTACTCTGATATTTACGGATTATTGGTCCAATTTAAATGTATCTTTTTTCATTTAGTATAGGAAGCTCGCAGTGCTGGTCGGCGCGGAAAAAAGTGCATATAATAGAGGCTAACTATGGATAATATGCACTTTACTTTGTTTGTCTATGTAGATGATATGCGAATAACTTCTAGTTGTAACTGAATTCATTAAAGATTGTGGGTAAACACAAACAGTTTTAAATGCTAATCGTGTGTCTTTTGCTTACCTAAATGATCTTTTTCTCGATTTATAGAAGAACCTGCGTTTGCGTAGAATTTTCTTAGCACAGGAAACAATGCTTGCTGAGTTCTTGTTTCACTAATAAGATGTGTTATATCTGAAAAAAAAAGATAGTGCGTGGAGTCGCTCCGCGCGGAAGAAATGAAACTTCGTAATGTGGAAATGAGTGCTTTCATACGCCCTCCATGGTAGCGTTAAACGTTTAACGCAAACTTGATCACCCATCCACATACTGACCTCAGCTACCGTCGCTTAACCTTGATCACCCATCCACATGCTAACCTGGGCAACCGTTGCTTAACCTTGATCACCCATCCACATACTGACCTGGGCTACCGTTGCTTAACCTTGATCAATGGCACATACTGACCTCGGTTACTGTTGCTTAACCTTGATCACCCATCCATCATCTGCCATCACCTGCCTAGCCTTTTCCCAAACTATCTTGGGGTCGGCTTCCAGTCTAACCGGATGCAGCTGAGTACCAGTATTTTACATGAAGCGACTGCCTATCTGACCTGCACAACCCAGTAACTGGGTAATACGATACCCCCTGGTAAGACTGGATGTCAGACTTTTAGCTTCTGAGTACTCGTAACGACTGTCAAAGATCTACAAATGACAGCCGGGACCGGAGGAAACTCGATATGTAATTATGGTCACCTATCCACAGACCAACCTCGGCAAGCACGGCTTAACCTTAAAGATCGACCTGAGCGGCTGTTATTGTTTAGCCACGAGCTCCTCTATCCACAAAATATAATTTAGGCTATAGCACAAAGAGAACCACGCTCGCGCTGACCTGTAAAGGTATACTACGCGCATGCGTTCGAGTTCCACGCATTCACTCTCGTTCTGTCTCTGTCTATTCCCCCTCCATGGTAGCGTTAAACGTTTAACGCGACCTTGTTGGAAGTCGCATAAAAAGTTTCACTTCAATAATATTACCGTTTTAAATAATTAACAAAACAATTAAACAAATAATAAAACTCACTGACAAGTTCTGGGATCCCGGGACGCCCGACTCTCGGGATCCCGGGATCCCGGTCATACTTGAGTCCCAACATTTTCGGGATTAAGTTTAGTCAATCCCGGGATATTAAGGATTAATACATTTTTTTACCTTTTGAACGCCGGAGCATAAACGCACGATCGTGCCCTTCAAGCCAAGCCACAAATTCACAGCAAATACTTACAAATAAAAAAAGGGATTTTAATAGTATTGTTTACTTATTTCTTCATAAGACACTCAATTTGAAAAATGATACTATACTTCAAAAATATGTTAAAAGAGAACATGGAAGAGAGCTTAATTTACTGCTCGACTGCAAAACGCGTTGGAATAGTCTTTACAATGCTGCAGCGATTTTATGTTATTATGTTAAAATAGCATTCCAAGGCACTTATTGACCTAAATACAATTTGAGGAATCAGATTTTCAACTCATTAATGGGATATCAAGGTCTTGGCGCCAGTTAAATTATCTGTAGAAGCACTTTGTCGTTCTGACGCCAATTTGTGCACGGCTGATGCGACATTCAAGTTTCTTTTTCAACAACTGCGTGACAATGTCAATGTCAACAAAATTTTGGCTTCTAAATTAAAGACACATTAATTGAACCGCATAAAAAATCGTCAACAAAATGAGTTAAGTGGTCTTTTTGTTACCACTTTCCATTACCAATACAATCCCGGGACTATCCTGGGATCCCGGGATTATCTATAGGTAATCCCGTAATCCCAGGATTAGAAAAGTCAACCGGGATCGAATCCTCTACTGACAAGGCATAGCCTAAACTACAGGGTCTGCCTTGAATAACGAACGTTAGCATTTAAGAAAATTCATTCATTCGTTTATCCTCTTACAGAAACTCAAACATCCACAACATGTGTACGTCTAAACATTTCGATGCAAAAAAACTCTGGTGTCGATGTCTGTAGGATATTTAGCATTGGTCAGGCGCGAACCAAGGGAGAGTATGAATGAGAAACTGTGAACATCATGTTCTAAACATCTGTTTCATGTTACATATCGTCTTGAATGCTGTTTCATTGTATTGGTGGCGCTGTTTGTCGTTCATTTTCGTGTTATGGCGATCATTGGTAAAATTCCCCATGGAAAAAAACACTAAAGTGAAATTCGCCCTCAAGCTTACCTGAGCTAGCCGCAGGCCTGTAATATGTTATATCGCAGCTAGAAGGCACAGTCGTCGAAGAAGTGATGGTAAAGATGCCCGGGAACCCCAGATCCGCTTCTGTGGCACAAGAACATTGTTAAATATACATTGGACATCGTATGAACGCGTCCATAGACAGTAACTTACTAAAAGCGCCCCGCACTCGGGCGAGCGAGGGGGTGCCAACAGAGGGACGGCGGCAGCAGCCAACGTGAGCGCACTCCCGCAAACTAAGCGCGTCCGAGTAACACGCTGGATTGTAAATATATAAATCAAAAATTTATAACAAAATCTCTTCATAGACACACAGGAGGCCTAAATAAAAAAACCTATATAAAACTTATATTAGTATAAACTTGGGTTTATGAAAATTCTCGACATATCTTGAGAATTCAAATTCTAAGGGTTCTAAGTGAGACTGGATGATTGGGCGAGGCCTGTGTCCAGCGGTGGACTCTGATAGGCCGATTTGATTGGTTGATTCTATAGTGATATTCACCAATCAGAATTTGTTATGGCTAGTTACTTGCTGCATATTTTCCAATTCTGAAAGGACAATTTCAAACCGTACTAGCAAAATCGCTTAGCAATGAAATAGCACAGCGACACGATTGACTTCTATGTCACTCTATGAAAACGGCGAAAACACTAAATAAATAAACACTAAATGGTGATATTGCCAATATCACCATTTAGTGTTTATTTATTTAGTGTTTGTTTTGTTTATGTAAGTGTTTTCTTAGTATTACAGAAACAGCCATCATGTCACTGTCGTCTAATATTAATTACCTGCATTGTGGCACATGATGACATTCGGTTTTATGACGTCCGTGTTACAGACATCTTTGTTGTTTTGTATTTGCTGCGAACTGAATCGTATTGGTGTGGGGGCAGATGGGGGTGCAGACGGGGCTGCGGACGGGAACTCGGACGTGGGCGCGGATGGGAACCCGGACGTGGGCGCGGACGTGGGCGCGGATGGGAACGCGTTCGTGAGTGCGGATGAGAACGCGGACGTGAACGCGGGTGGGAACGCGGACGTAGGCGCGGATGGCAACGCGGACGTGGGCGCGAATGGCAACGCCGTAGTGGGCGCGGATGGCAACGCGGACGTGGGCGCGGATGGGATCGCGGACGTGGGCGCGGATGGGATTGCGGACGGGATCGCGGACGTGGGCGCGGATGGGAACGCGGACGTGGGCGCGGATGGGAAAGCGGATGTGAGCGCGGGTGGGAACGCGGACGTGGGCGCGGACGGCAACGCGGACGTGGGCGCGGATGGGAACGCGGACGTGGGCGCGGATGGGACCGCGGACGTGGGCGCGGATGGGATCGCGGACGTGGGCGCGGATGGGATTGCGGACGGGATCGCGGACGTGGGCGCGGATGGGAACGCGGACGTGGGCGCGGATGGGAAAGCGGATGTGAGCGTGGGTGGGAACGCGGACGTGGGCGCGGACGGCAACGCGGACGTGGGCGCGGACGGCAACGCGGACGTGGGCGCGGATGGGAACGCGGACGTGGGTGCGGATGGCAACGCGGACGGGGGCGCGGGTGGGAACGCGGACGTGGGCGCGGATGGGATCGCGGACGTTGTCGCGGATGGGAACGCGGACGTGGGCGCGGGTGGGAATGAGGATGTGAGCGCGGGTGGGAACGCGGACGTGGGCGCGGTTTGGAATGCGGAAGGGGGCGCGGTTGGAGGCGCATATGAGGGCGCAGAAGGGGGCACTGGAGGGGGCTCGGACGGGGGTGCGAACAAAGGCGCGGATGCTGGGGCTGGTGCTGGCGAGGGAACAGGCGCGATTACAGATGCAGGCTTAGGCAAGGGCGAGTGCACGGGCACGGGCGTGGGGGTGCTCGTCTTCTTATCTGTCATATAGTTCGGCAGATCTTCGGTATCTGTAAAGGAGTACAATTAGGATGACTGCGGTTAAGGAATAGCAGGAAATTCGGTGGTACAGTAGGCAACCACGTGGCTTTCCCGTCAAGGACACACGTGCTAATAGCTTGATTTTGACACGTAGTTATCTAAACTCTGCTGCTCTGTATGGTGTCGGATGTACAGAATAGCACCATCCCATATCTTCCCGTGGGTGTCGTAAGAGGCGACTAAGGGATTTGCCAGAGAATGGGCAGCAGCGTTCTCTGTGCTTTTGTAACAACCGTACTGCGATCGCCAACCCGCCTGCCAAGTGTGGCGATTATGGCAAAACCCCTCCAAAATGTCAATTTGGTGACACTTGGGGGAGGCCTATGTCCAGCAGTGGACGTCTTTTGGGCTGAAATGATGAATCTAAACTCCATGTTTGTTCTAACGTGTCGACGCTGGCACGTACAAGAGCGTAGGCGAGTGTCGTGCGCGTAGAACCTCGCCGTTGAGGCACTCAGGAATCCCAGTGGCATGAGTTGCAGGAGTAAAATATAAAGTGAAATAATCTTATTTGAATAAAGTCACGTGTTAGAAAATGCGGCTGCAGTTGTGTCCACCAATCTATCCCATCAGCGCAGTATCGTGAACTAATGCAAGTTTATTGGGTCGGATAATGAGTTCTTTAACGTTCTATTCTTTATTAAATTACGAATAATTAAATTATTCTTGTGGGATATGCCACAAAAGCTAATATAAGCTATGCGGGTAAAAAATCAGTGAATTAATATATCGAAACTATTAATTACCTGTAGTTATATCAAACAAAATAACTTCCCGTTCTTCCAACAAACTTGTTGTTTGTTCCACTCGTGGTAGTGTTGTATCTGGAATGTTACAAAATCATTCTCACTATCTTCTTTCTGCTCTAGTTTCATGTGTTCCACCACTTGGTGGCGGTGTAAAACAAAAGTTTTTCTTTCTTTCATTTTCCCCTGTCCTAATCCTCCTAATGAAAGACCTAATCCATCAACTTTGCTGCTCCCTGTTCATCGATAAACATGTTTATTTGTCATTGTTTTGGTCACTTAAGTTTTGGTCACATGTATTTTGTAAGACGCTCCGTGGCGCTATAGATGCACCTGATCTGCTTGAAGTGCTGGCGCGCTTCTTTGTCCCAGACTATTACTGCCGGGGAAGAAAGCACAGGCTGTTTGCCGGGGAAGAAAGCACAGGCTGTTTGCCGTGCCTTCATGTCGTACTGTTGCACGTGCTAAGTCGCCAATTCCTCGAACTCTGGCTACGCTTAATGATCTCTTGGAGTCTAGTCCAACTAGCGATCTGTTTGCGGATGGATGGATGAAGATTTTATTGGTATGTCAGAAGTACTGTGAGAGGAATTTATGAGTGTTGTTAACCTCCTTTTATTTATACCATGTTTTATATGTTTCAATTTAATTTGCTTTAATTTGTCATTTTGTATATTTTAATATGTGTAATAATTATCATTTTAATTTTAATTGTAATTGGTGGCAAACCGTTGTAATTAAATAAATAAATAATAATAAATAATTTTGGTCACATGCGTTTTAGTCACATTCGTTTTAGTCACATGCGTTTTAGTTACATGCGTTTTAGTTACATGCGTTTTGGTAACATGCGTTTTGGTGACATGCATTTTGGTAACATGCGTTTTGGTCACATGCGTTTTAGTCGCATGCGTTTTGGTAACATGCGTTTTGGTCACACGCGTTTCATCCTTCCTCATCACAAATGCAAAACATGTGTCAGAGGAGAATACGAAAAAAAATACTTTGTCTACTAGACTAAAATATAGGACCTATGGGCAAAGCGGTTGGATGAGTTTTGTTTGAATCGTGGCCTGCCTAACATACGCCTTTTTTTTCAAATCATGGCTTCGCAGGAAACCTGTATTAATCAATAGCTGGTATCAATACAAACAAGTTTTGGATGAGACAAAATCTTCTAAAGCGACACATTAGTTTATTACAACATTAGTAGTATTACAATTTATTCACTGATGGCACAATCGTTACAACTTCGATTTTATTAGCCGCGAATAAAATCAGTATTGATCAAGACGGCAAACGGGCACGAAGGTATGGACGCGACAGTGTTTGTCAGCATGGTTAGCGCAGTGGTTGAGAGATTGGCTGTTGCATTGCGTGTCGTGGCTTCGATCCCCGCAGGGAACAAATATTAGTGTGGCCTACAGATAGTTGTCCCGGTTAAAAATAATAAAAAAAAACATTAAAAACATAATTTTTTTGTTGTTTTCTGAGAGAAAATCTTCTGAAGTGTCACATTTCCAAGATATATGCTCATCATAGATACAATCTTCGCCATCAGCACGACTTTGATGACTAGCAATTTGTTTGATTTGCCGTTAGAAAAATCAGGAGTAACTTTAATAAACAATAGTAGTGAGACCTACCTTCGTATTGACAACTTTTGACCGAGTTGCCGATGCCCAAGGTTGCGTCACGTTTCCAAGTGAAATTGTTATTAAAACTAGTGCACTGATTCTGTTGGCAGTTGGGAAACTGGAAGCCTGATAAAATCTTATCAGTCCTTACCACATTAAAAGGTATTCCATCTGTAAAACAAAGGCAAAAATTAAAATCGTTTGATGTCGTTGTACATAGGTGGCGTGAAAGTTTTCACAATGGAAGAGTGATGTTGCACATCTCGCATGGCAGGATAGATATGATTTTGAGTACGTAGGCGCGAGAGCATACTACTCAAATGTCAACGAAACATAAACGTGATCATTTTTAGAGAAAGGGTAACTCTAACGATACACTTTTTTGGTTTAGGTCTTCTACTTTCATGATTGAACAAAAAATTGTTTGCTGGTGTTTCACAGCATCGTACCAGACGGTTCCTGAAGCCAGCAAGTAGTCTACACGGCTACGTACGCGTATAAATTGGTTCAAACATGTCAAATATCAGAAACATCGGAGAAATCGTTTGTACACACAACAATCAATCAATATACAAAACCAGTATAAGCGGATCTCTCATTGTGTGGGAAATCGATACAAAACGAGGCCCTATAATGCTAGCATAGCTTGATAGGTCGCCGAGTGTACAGTCTCTTAGTAACTTTGTACAGTGATCTTAATTCACTCAAAAATAAGTTTGCTGTTAGGTAGTCTAAAAAAGGACAGGGTCGATTGTTTTTCATTATTAAGGTAATAAAAAAGCATTTACTGGGATTCGGGAAATAGGGAAACATCGATGGGCCCGAGTTGACGTGTCTGGACTTGTTGCTCGTCTTTAGACCTAAAAAATTAAAGTTATTATACACATAAATTATAACTAGATTTTGCTAGCAGCTTCACAAGCATGAAGGTCGAAAAGCAAAGCGTGAGGGTCTGGCTGTTTGTGTATGTGAGTTTAAATGTTTGCACCCACGATACTGGAAAAATACCTAGTGTGGAGCAACGTTTAGAAAAAATATAATGACACAATCAAAGTCAAGTGCCAAATTTCTCTTGTGCGAAATCAAATATGTTATTGTAGGATAAATCTGTTGGTTTAGATCACCTTATAATTTTGTTATGTAAATTGTGTGGGTAGGATGAAATCGTCGTTTCCTCGATCTCGGTTTGTCAACTAGAACATTTTTTCACGCGTAGAAGCATAAAACTTTGCTCGGTTTGGTAGAACGTTCCACAACACACAAAAAATTTGAAATTACGATAAACTTACAGTGTAGTACACTGTAAGTTTATCGTTCACACTGTGTAGTATGAAATATGACCGTGGATAAAGCAAAATCATACTAAAGGAACGCAGGATTTTGTACTTGTTTTTTTTTTCTTACCCAATTTCTATACGCCCTGGAAGCCAAATCAACAGTGGTGACTATCAGAAAGACGTCTAAGCAATGAAGCTTGACGTGTACTGAAAAAACTATTGCATTTATTTAAAATCCTTTTCCTAACCTAATCACAGAGATCATTTTGTAGTTTCTGCCAACGCCCAGGGAGAAGGCACATGCCATTGTTGTCTTATTAGTAACAGTATGTAAACCTCAATCATCATCATCATTTCAGCCCAAACGACGTCCACTGCTGGACATAGGCCTCCAATACAATACAATACAATGTCCTTTATTTCAGGCAACTAGGGCCCATACAACATAATACATATATAAGCATTACAATAATAACTATAAACTAATAAATACTTTATACAAAAATACCTTCCCTAAGTGTCGCCAAATTGACGTTTTGGGGGGTTTTGCCATAATCGCCACGCTTGGCAGGCGGGTTGGCGATCACAGTACGGTAGTTACAAAAGCACAGAAAACGCTGCCCATTCTCTGGCAAATCCGTTAGTCGCCTCTTACGATCCCCACAGGAAGATATGGGATGGTGCTATTCTTTACGTCCGACACCATACAGAGAGAAACGTCAATAAATTACCTATTTCAATTTGGTTGGAGATAGCCTGCAAGGCGGCCAGGTTGAACATAGTGCTAATTGCAGCAGATTTCTGCTCCTTTATCGCACTAGTGCCTAAAAGAAAAAGATTGTCTTTTGAATGGAGGGTTCCCTCGATTTATGAGGTTGTAGTAGAAGGTAGTACTTAAACTGGTAGATTTACACGTAGGTAGAGTTACGAGCATACACGACCCATAAGATAACAAAAAAACACGTTTTTACTAGAATATTGGAAAAGGTCCTATAAAATTGGTATAACAAGCATTCGAGCATAGTCTTTTTGACACAATACTAATATGAAATAAGCGTTTTCTTATAGCTGCAATCGTTATCTTTACATAGTATAAAACAAAGTTGCTTCCCGCCGTCTGTACGCTTAGATCCTTTAAACTGCACAACAGATTTTAATGTGGTTTTCATCAATAGACAGAATGATTCAAAAGGGAGGTTTATATCTATAACTAGCTGCAGCCCGCGGATATGAAAAATAGATGTTGGCCGATTCTCAGACCTACCCGATATGCACACAAAATTTCATACAAATCGGTTCAGCCGTTTCGACTGAGTATGGTAACAATCATTGTGAACCGAGAATCTAAACTAATATTATAAAGAGGAAATATTTGATTGTTTGTTTGTTTGTTTGCATTGAATAGGCTCCGAAACTACTGGTCCGATTTGAAAAAATCTTTCAGTGTAAGATAGTCCATTTATCGAGGAAGGCTATAGGCTATATATCATCACGCTACGACCAATAGGAGTGGAGCAGCAAAGAAAAATGTTGCGAAAACGGGAAAAATGCGACGCAAACGAAGTTGCGCCGGACAGGTATCTTATATATATAAGACTAGCTGCTGCCCGCGACTTCGTTCGCGGGGTTTTTTATGGATATGAAAAATAGATGTTGGCCGATTCTCAGACCTACCCGATATGCACACAAAATTTCATCAAAATCGGTCAAGCCGTTGCGGAGGAGTATGGCAACGAAAACTGTGACACGAGAATTTTATATATAAGATTTATCACCGAAGAACAAATCAAAATTTCCACGCGAACGAAGCTGCGGGCAGCAGCTACTTCTACAATAAAAGCGCTTCGGAATTTTGCGTAAGTGTAAGGAATGTATGCTCGTGCCTACTTGGATCAGCGGAAATAGGCCGTATATCTACTATGGAGGGATTGAGATCACTTTGCAAGAGATTTTATTGCAAAGGAGCAATTTATAGTCCTGGCTGAAAATCAGTACATGATAAAATGTTAGATAGCCATTTTGAAGTCGGGACTAAGTGCTCGACTTGTTTCGGCAGTAGGAAACTAACAACTAAACAACCAATATTGTTAATTCCGTGGTTACTTGGTTAACCATCTAAAACTATCTGTACGGTCACAATAACTTTTGCACTACCCAAAGTACTACCGAGTTCACTAATGGTCAACGGTCACTTTTCAACCTTATTACTTAGAGCATAAGAGTGAAAACTATTAGACCTTCAGTGAACTCGATCATACCTAGTAATGACTGGGTAGCGATAGCATAGGCTTTCCAACTATGAGACGGCCATAACCCTCCACTCGAGCCCAGCGCAGATTGTTGGATTTTATATAATTTGATGTTTTCGAATTTTAGACCAAGTACTTTTTAAAAAGAAATGTTGGTATTGCAATGATCTAATTATTCAGATAATAACTTTGTATTTACCTGCTTCATGGAAAAAAACCATAGTAGTTTGTACATCAACGTCTTCCGCTAGAACCGATCGTACCAGATTTTGCACGTTGCAGACTGAAAAACAAATAATAAAACCGTGTCAGCAATGAATCAGTGTGTGTCTTTTCTACCTACACAACAAACTTTCGAGAAAAGGTATATTAATACTGTTCGTTCTGTTTGGTCACCACGCGCGGTTGGTCTTGTCAAACATCAAATCAGCTGTTCTATACATTTTGACCGTAAAGGTATTGCACTTTTGTAGGAAACAGCAGTTTAAAACAAAATACTGTTGAAAAATTTCTATGTCAGAATGGTGAACAGGACACGTGGTAAACGCTTGTGTGTCGATGTCTCTTCCTTCCAGTATACTCTCGACTGAAATTCGGTGACGGCAGCTAAAATCAACGGAGACTAGACAAATACTAACTAGCTTCTACATCGCTCTCATATATTTATAATTCTCAACATGAATGATGTAACCAAAATTTTGCACCAATATTTTGATTTTTTAAAAGAGTGTCCATGGAGTTTCTTGCGCATTCTTCTCCATAGAGATTTACGCTTTTGAATGAGCAACTACAGTAATTTCATAAGTTATTATGCCTTGTGTATGGGACTGTAGCTTTGCGCTTTGTTCTGTGTATTGACTTTCAAAAGTGCTTGTAATGGTCTAATTGAAATAAATGCTTTGAGTTGAGTTGAGTTGAATACGCAGAAGATACAAATTACAGTACAGAAGTGAGTTGACATAGTTGCACTCTCTGTTCCTTTACTCTCAATATCCGATGAGAAGGCAATCCGACACGACCGAGTAACTACCAGACTCCGCGTTGTTACTGAGCAATGCCGCACGGTAAATCCCAATAACACTTTGCTCGACTCGGGTGTTTGACCCAGGACCTCATGCTCAGCGGTCAGAATTGCTAGCAAAAGATCAACTAATCTTATTAATAATAACATACTAATTTTGAGACAGATTCATCCAGCGATGAATAATATTTTTATTACGTTTTGTTGTCCTATTGCACCCTAGTGGTAGATGTGTTTCATGTTAGCTTTTGTTTCTACTTACACCTTCTTGATTTAACATGAGACTTGCTGGACCAGGTGGCCCATCGTTCAGCAGTCTTCTTCCACACGTGGTTCCACCGTAGGCAGCATAACCGACGGATGGAGCCTCCACTTCGCCACGACGCGAAAGATCTTGGTACTGTGTCGGAAATACACATTATTATAAAAAGTATATCGAGTTTTTTTAAGTGAATACTTTTTTGCCACGTTTAGCGATTTTTGGTAGGCGATAAATCTTTGGGTTCGCGTCACTGAAGGCCTCGACATGCTCGATGCGTAGTGGCATGATAGATTTCAAAATTCAAAAAAAGAACACAGTAATTCCATTGTTTTGAGTTTTCTCTTCCGCCGGCATTTCTTATGATTGCCTCTATTTTTTTTTAATATAAAGTAATTTATTTGAGCTTAGCATCAGAATGCTTCAGGCAATTCCGTGACACCAAACAGTTAGAGCGTAAATTGGAAATAAATGAAATGAAATTGGGACAGTTTATTTGGTTTCGCAAAATGAGAAAGACTTTCTAAAATTATATTTGTGACTCTCGGCGGTATTTTTCCTAGAATTGTTTTGCGAATTTGCAAAAGAATTTGTTGACTCATTTATATTTAACATTCCATTTTAAAAGATAATAATTTGCTGTCCCACATAAATGAGTGCGAATGAGCCTCTTCGTTCGTATTCTCTTCGAGAATCTACATATTTTTGAATCCTATGTATTTTTAGAAATAATAGTAACAAAGCCTGGTCAACAAGACGACCAGGTACCGTGTATGTGTTAGAACTTCCTTGTTGGTCTTGTGGTCACTAGCGCGACTGCTGAGCGTGGGGGTAGTTTCTCAGTAATAACCCGGAGTTTGGAAGTTGGCGGTGTGATACCTTCGTGCCCCGGAAAGCACGTTAAGCCGTTGGTCCTATACCTACCTCCCTCCGGTCGTGTCGGATTGCCGTCCCATTGGACTCTGAGAATAAAGGAACACAGAGTGCACCTGTGTCTGCGCACACACTTGTGCACAATAATATCTCCTGCGCTGATGGCTATTATGTGTTAGGACCTTTCTCTTTTGGTAATGCACAATGATGGCAGGTTCATGCCTCTAATTAAATTTTTAAGGTGTTGTTGCAGGTTTTTCTTTTTGTTGTCCGTAGTATATTTTACCGCTGCAGGGCAAAAACCTCTCCTTTTTAACACGCTTTTATTAGCTTGGTATGTATGTAACGGAATCTTCGAATCTTATTATGACCCACTACAAAACGTGGCTCGGATTAAAATCGTGGGGTGCTTGATGTCAATTGTTATGATATTTTGATGACAGATATTGGTAAAAGTAGAGCCATTATGGAAATATCTTAAAAAGCGCCTAACGCTTTTCTACACTGAAATGATTTAGTTTATTAATCACACTATTCTTAATTTAAATTTATCGAAAATTATTTTCGACGTTTTAGTTTGCTTTTCTATTAAAGCGTGTTTTTAGTTTTTTATTTATTTTACAATTTTTTCAGTTAAAGTTAAAAACTTACATTTGTATCGACTGCTAGGAAACCTCTTGAACCTCTGGCATTTCTTGCAGCGCTCCCTCAGCTCATTGTTGCGGCTGTCATCGTACCTCCTGCTCATCTCGTGTCTAAAGGTGCAGCTATCAGGCGACGGGTAATCTAACAAAAGAAATCACTATTTTGTAAAATATGTAGAATAAGTGCGATTTTTATTTTTTTTGTTGATACTTTAGCAGTCGGATTTTTTCCTGACTTATGAAACGACAAGAAATTAGGAATTACGGCCATGCATGAATGAGGATCACCAATCAAATTCGACATCGATGAATGCTCACAGTGACATCCCTGCCCACACTTGAGAAACATGCAAAGCCATTCGCGATGCATGCCTTGTGATGTCTGAACGCGGCTTTGTATTTAAAGCACTTGTTCATATATGTTCAAGCTGTGGGCTAGTCTGACGATTACGAGCATTGTCCGAAGCCAATAAAAAGATAAAGTAATTTCAGACTCTACCGTTACCTGAACTATTGTCACTTCGATATTTGCAGGACCATTCAGTGGCCGTAGCATCAGACCTAAGAAACGTAGTCGTCGTGGTCGTTGTGTTGTTGCTGGACTTGCTTTGCTTCGTACCGTAACTCTCTAGAGTTGTGGAATCATCTCCATCACACATTTCATTCTCATCCTTGGTTTGTATTACAGATGTATTATCGCGCATGGCGATATCTATGACGGCGTCGCTGCTTGGTATCTTGTTTGATGCAATACCTGTTATGTGAAATATAAATTAATTGATTGAGCAAATTGTTTTAGGATTTTTCGGGAAATTCTCAGTCTGTCCTGGTCGGCGATAAGCTCGCCCCCTATTACATGGGACTTAAATATAATAATAATATACTGATGAAATATGGTAGTGGCTTATGCTTAACCGTTTCTGAAAATCAGTTTATTTTTAATTCAAGTAACAATTCGTCCACTGGACAGCGGTTAATTTGAAAAGATTAGCTTGGGTCACTTTTCAGCCGGTTTAAGTTTTATTTTTATTTAAAGCTTTAGCCAACGCTCCTTCAAAATGGTAAAATGTCTACGTGTGATTCGAAAATTCAATAACAAGCCTTCCAACCTTCAATAATTTCAAAATTGGTTGTTTTCTGTAAAACCTCTGAAAAACAATCAGTGTAAGACGGCACCGTCACCCGCGGGACTTGGGTTATCGCATGTTGTTTTACATGTGAAGCACCTGTGTTGTTATTTGCATCTGAAATAATTGATAAACACTTTAATTTCATTGGTTTAACTACTATGTTATTTCCAATGTTTTTTCTAAATCAATTTAGAGCCTCATAAAAATTGACGGTTCAGCATATTTGTTTTATTCAGTACCATCACGTCGCAAGACCAGAGAGGGCATGATATAAGTAATTTCTTTCGTTTGTGCTCTCGACAGTCAGTCACACCACTCGTGGCGGTTGAGTAGCTCGTGGCCATGCACCCGCAACTTTGTCTAATAGAGTACTATCACCTGTTTAGTTGTTTGGTTGGTTAGTTGTTTGAATTCTGAGTGAAAACCTCTTTAAATACCTTTAGTTTTTGACGGCCGCGAAGATTTTAAAGCTACATAACTTTTAGATGTAAAAGTGCCTTCCTCGACTCTTTTCATAACTGGAGTGTGGTATAGTACCACGGTCGGTTGTTGCCGTAGTAACGAACTTGTATCTGCAACAGTTACTAAATAACTTACTTTACTTAGATCTTAAGTCATAATTAAGTCATATAAGGTTAAGCCGTGTTTGCCGAGGTTGGTCCGCGGATGGGTGACCATAATTACATACCGAGTTTCCTCCGTGCCTGGGAAAGCACGTTAAGCCGTTGGTCCCGGCTGTCATTTGTAGATCTTTGACAGTCGTTACGAGTAGTCAGAAGCCAAAAGTCTGACATCCAGTCTTACCTAGGGGTATCGTATTACCCAGTTACTAGGTTGTGGAGGTCAGATAGGCAGTCACTTCATGTAAAATACAGATACTCATCTGGATCCGGTTAGACTGGAAGCCGACCCCAACATAGTTTGGAACAACTATCTACATATACAAATGACAGCCGGGACCAACGGCTTAACGTGCTTTCCGAGGCACGGAGGAAACTCGATATGTAATTATGGTCACCCATCCACAGACCAACCTCGGCAAGCACGGCTTAACCTTAAAGATCGACCTGGGCGGCTGTTATTATTTAGCCACGAGCTCCTCCTATTCTGTGCTTATGTAGTCTATAAAAACCTTCATCTCCACTGACACAAAACTCCTAATAAAAAGACGACACGACATACAAAACAGTAAACCCAAAACCGCCACAATGAAGAAAAAATTAACATACTTGTACACAACCGTTAACAAGAGTACCAAGAAGAATACAAAAACTACAAACTAACTATTGTAGAAAAAAAAAATGAAAGAAAAGTGTAAGTAATGTTAGAAGAGGAAACAGAACTGTGCGTGTACAAAACATGGATACCTTACCTAGAAGAACAACCAAAAACAGCGGTACAAACCAAAACAATTCTAGAATAAGCTTATAACTTCTACAAAAACCAGTACAGTGACGAAATCGAAAGCACATACATAAAATTATTTTTTATAAAATAACAAAAACCGACTTCAAACACCTAATAAACACTAAAAACTTCTTATATTCTTAATAATTCTTGATTATAGTTATTCAATTTAATATTATTTTTTAGTTTTTAGTGTTTATTACGTGTTTGAAGTCGGTTTTTGATTTTTATAAAAAATAATTTTATTTTCTAGTTTTTAGTTTAAGTTTGTACACAATTCATAGTTTTGAAGTTTCTTTTTCAATTTTTAATAGAAAGAAAATTCATTTTGTTTAATATGGGTAGGCCTACTGAACGCGCTGCTCAAATGAGACAGCGCCGTTTGGAAGAAAGTAACGACGAAAGGGAAAAAAACTAAATACCTACTAGAAACATTTCAAATGAGAGTGATGAGCAGCGAGCCCCATGATACAGGTGAAGTTGTACGAGAAGACATTACGAAGGCTAAGAGGCAAGGTGGTCCTGTATGGAAACAGTTATTTGCAGTCTCAATGACCATTCTATCTCAACGCCTTGTAAGTGCTCCAGAATGCGCATTGTGTCACTTACCGCTCAAAATGTCTTCCCGTAAAACAGTCTTCATTTACAGTTGTAAGCCAACTGAACGTTTTCGACTTCTACGATACGACAGTGATGATAGGTACATCAGTTTACAACAACATTTTTGACCGGTATATATTACGCCCAGACGAACTAGAAGACTTAAGCCTCGCTGAATTCGCTGTGCGCTTCGAAACGGTGGTGTCTAGCTTTACATGTGATGAAGACGATGACGATGAAGAACAAAGGCGTAAAGATTTTGTAGATGTAACAATGATAAATTACACCTTTACTGTTTTATTGTTACAATTTAAAAGCGCCCTTAAAAGCGAACTGGCGTAATGTTATGTTATGGTATGGCGAAAACTATGCATACACAAACAATCGCAGCAATCGCGAGACATGTGCTGTCGTTTTTTGAAGATTTCTATCGTCTATGGTTAATTCATCACCTCCTAAAACAAATCATCAGGTCACCTCCTGACCTGATGATCACGAGACCAAAATGGTAAACGCCCTTTCAAACATCAAAAAAAATATTTACTAAATCAGTCGATGCCTACTCCTTACTGTTAAGGAGTTGTACCTTCCATCATCAGCTCAGCTACATGAGATGATGATTACCATACGCAAGTACGTAGATTACTTCATAACATTTGCGAAAAACGATGTGTGGGCGCATAAAATTTGAGGGTTGCCCTCGTTTTCTCCAGGATCCAATCATCAGATCCTGACTTGGTGACTATGGGACCACTTCAGGAGTATCTCCTTTCGATCAAAAAAATAATTTTGAAAATCGGTCCACAATTGGCGGAGTAATCGCGTAACAAACAAACAAAAAAAAAAACATACCGTCGAATTGAGAACCTCCTCCTTTTTTGAAGTCGGTTAAAAAGTCAGTAAATATAAAGGTAGTCTCCATACCTAACAAAAATCTAGAAGACATTGGAAGACACATAACTTGATATCTGTTCCACGTTTTACTTATTCTTTTTTCAATATCTTCAAGATTTTAAAAGTCAATTACCAATCAGGTAAAAAACATGTCATGGACCTGCCTACTACCTTGCCTCACTTATGAAACAGCCATCCATGACTATGTGCCATAAAACAAAATAACACAATGTCAACGAGCCTTAGAGAGGTCTCCGGAAAATAAAACTAAACCAAAACATCAAATGTTTTATACATTTGATGTTTTGGTTTAGTTTTATTTAGCATAGCAGCTAAAACAACAGCTTTCAACTGACCTGTGAAACATTCCACTCCCGGTTTCGGCACTGAAGGTTTTTTAGGGGTTTCAATTGACAAGCCGACGCAGTATGTTTGGTTTGTGTTCATCGTTATGTCTTCTTCTACCTGCGACTGCTGCGACTTTTTAGGGATCACTGTGTTTGATTTTTGTATATTTTTTAGGCTTATCGTCTTATAAGCTGAAGCTGCAAGACGAAAACAACATTTATTTTAGGGACGCAGAAAATTTAGTGAAATGGAGGATTAAGACCACAACAATAACTAGTACGATTGCGGTGCTCCTGACCTAACCATGCTGGATTGTCAAAGTGCTTAAAATTCTAAGGACCTAAAAACGCCTCTGACGCGGCGTTTGGCGTGGAGGTCACGCCGAACTCCGCTTCATAGGCGTTTCGGCATTTAGTTTAGGCGCAAAACCCACTCATCTAATAAAAAAAGGCTTAACATCATCGACTCGAAAAGAAGAAGAATAAGTTATACAAAATATAACATGGTGTAGTAGGTATAATTCCACCTGGTTGGTGTTTGGCAGGTCGGGTTTTTAACGTGTCTATTTCGGTTCCCTATCCATTTGCATAAATTTTAAGACCTAATATAACTTAGCATAATATAATTACGCATAACAGCTTACGCATATTTTTTTAAGCATAATTTCTCTAACCATAATAATGATTAAGCATAATATTCTAAAGCATCAATTTATTAAGCATAAAGTTCTAATGCATAACTTATTTAAGCATAATATCCTAAATCATAAATTTATTGACGCATAATGATATTAAAACATATTTTTATAGGTATAACAATGAAATAATTATTAACACAAAATTAAGGATAAACCACCACAGCACCACACCACAAACCACCATCACACCACAATTATTACGGATATACCAATTTATTTCGACGATTGGAAAAAAGCCATATCTCCTGAATCAGGTAATATATAGCATATTAATATAATATAACGTATTAAACAATATTGCGGATTTTTTTCACTGTAGGAAGCATGAAGCAAGCAAGCATACAGCATGCAAGCAAGCATGCAGCATTCAAGCGAGCATGCAACATTCAGCAGGCAGGGTTTCTGTCACGGCTCCGGTGCTGCGGGCCTCCGGCGGCCCCACGCGTGCTATATGTCGCAGACGGCTTCCGCTCACCACCGCAGCTTCGGTTTGTTTTCGCCGGCCAGCCTCAGCCGCGGCGGCTCGCTCGCAGCCGCCAGCTCCTCAGCCCGCGGACCGCTTCGCCCCTACGCGCCAACGCGATTTTAAATTACACTCTAGGGGTAGGACAAACAAGACTACGTGGAGTCGGTTTTGCAGCAATTCGGTTCTGTTTCTAACTTTTGTTGCACAGCATATTAAATTTTGAACCAACAATATTATTTAATTGTTACAGAAACTATAGCAAATTGGTTTGATCAAAATTATGTATGGGGCACTACAAGTTCACCACCACCATTTCCACCCAAAGTCTGGAGTACGTATCTACTAGAAAAGGAAAATATACCTAGGACACAAAATCATGTGGGAAAAAACCACCCTGGATTTTATTTTTTGGCAAAAAAGATCGTTCAAGAAATAAAACATCAAACCATTGAAATAGATAAACTGGATGTCGGAACATCACTTATACCAAAAAAAAAAGAAAAATTACACGGACAAAACCAAAAGAATTTAAAAAATTATTAATAAAAAAGATGAGTATACTTCTAAACTAGCGTATTTACAAGCAATTGCTAAAAATATACACCAATAATAAAATAAATAATTATACATAATTAAGGACCACTGTTTCAATCAGTTAACTTATATCTGAGGAATAACCGCCATATTCATTTCTCATAATAGAAGTTAACTGATTGACATATTTTTTATACAAAAACTGTCAAAACATCTATACCTATCTATACATTCATCAGATAAAAATTATCTCGCGATTGAAAAATCGTTTAAGTTACATGTTATGTATGATAAATCATTTGCATGAAAATTGTTTTTGTTATTTATATTAATTGTATGCCTAAATATTATTATGCTAATAGTCATTAGGCCTACTAACGTTATGCAAATCAAATTTATGCCAAAACAAATTAGTTATTAAGATGATTATGCCAACATAAAATGTATGCTTAAAAAAAATGTGCCGAAGTATTATTATGCCAAAACAAATTGTGCCAAAATCGTTATGCCAAAGTATATTAGGACAAAGAACATTATGCGAAAAGAAGGTATCCCGTCTATTTCACATAGGTAATATGTGCTTGCAAAAACCCTTATAAAGAAGCCAAGAGGTGTAGCTCTCGTAGTAGTAGTAGGGTTGTTCTTTATCGTCAATACGTTATTTTGTACCTGGGAACCTTCTATTTACGGAGATACGTGGGACACTCAGAAAGTTTTGCGAAACTAAAAAAAATTGTTCTATACGTACATATATTTTTATTAAATCTTTTCAAAGTACTTTCCACCAGCCTCTATACAAAGATTCATGCGCCTAAACCAGTTTTCAAAACACTTTTTCCAGTCCGCCGCAGACACCTCGTTTACAGCCTGCTCGAACCCAGCCAGCGCATCTTCCGGCGACGAAAATTGTATCCCTTTGAGCTGATTTTTTATTTTTGGGAATAAAAAGAAGTCACACGGTGCTAGATCAGGGCTGTAAGGAGGGTGACCCAGGAGTTTGACTGGCGTGCTGTCCAGGAAGTCCCTCGTTTTGAGTGCGGTGTGCGCAGGTGCATTGTCGTGGTGGAGCAGTAGCCCGCGGAGCCCTGTGTTTGGTCGCTTGTTGCTTATAACAGAGAAAACTTCTGGCAAACATTTGGAAGTATACCATTCGGCATTAATGCTTCTTTGATCCCGTAAGGGAATTGATACCAAGTGGCCAGTCAAATTAAAAAAGCTAGCGATCAAAATCTTACCCCCGCTTCTAGATCGCTTCACTTTGGTAGGCGTTGGCTCATTTTGAAACACCCAAACAGTCGACTGGCGCTTGGTTTCTGGGTCGTATTGATAAATCCAGGACTCATCACCTGTAACGATGTCGTAAACACGCCGAGACGAGCCTGCTTCAAATTTGTTAAGCATATCACGGCACCATTCCACCCGGGCCTGCTTCTGAGCATCGGTGAGGTTGTGCGGCACCCAGCGTGATACTATCCTCCTCACGCGAAGATGGCTGTGTAGAATCTCGTGAACGCTTCCCGATCCAATCTTCAATATGTGTTGAATCTCCTGATATGTAATTCGCCTATTGTCTTGGATTAAATTTTTCACTGCTAGCACGTTTTCTTCGGTAACAGCCGTCAAAGGGCGACCGCTTCTTTCGTCATCCCCCAAAGTTGGTCGACCGCGCTTGAATTCGTTATACCAACGATACACGGTTGCCTTGGAAGGGCCTTCATCCATGAATGCCATTTGAAGTCTATCGTACGATTCATCCGGTTTCAGGCGACACTTGAAATCGTATAAAATCATAGCTCTAAAATGTTCCCGGCGCAGATCCATATTTCAGTGAGACACAATACTTTGAATTAACTCGCAAAAAATGTGGAGGGAAATTTTGAAATTGGAACTTACTTATTTTTAATCATATTTTCGAAAAACATAATAACTGGCCAGTCTCCCATATATAAAAACTTTTTTTCGCAATACTTTCTGAGGGGCCTGGTATTAAAGGTCAAAGTTCCAACTTTTTTAAAAATAAAATGTTATGCTTCACTTTAAATACCTCTAAGGCTACTATTAAATTCATCTACCAGCACAATATTTTGATTGCGTTACACTGAGCGAACCGTAAACCGTGATACAAAAAACAAAAAGAAAATGTTTCCGAACAATATTTTTTGCGTAACGTTAGTTAGATGCACAGAATGCTTGGTAGACAGCTTTATTATGTGTCACTTTACGCCCTGTGTACTAATATAAGAAAGCAGAATAGTTTGTTTGTTTGTAAGAATGCATTAGTTAGTAACAATCAGTTGCAAATGACTACGCACCTGATTCATTGTCTCTTGTAGGGCACTCCCCAGCCGGTGGCATTTGCCACCCACTGACATTTTCATTGTTGGGTTTTATTTGTTTCGACAAATTGTTCTGTGATCCCATAACTATGGTGGACCGCCGTTGATTATCTTCTTGGTGGAAATGCGTAGGCGATCCAGCTGCTTTTATATTTATAATTATATTTTTAAAGGAAATAAAAGATGTTTATGTACAGGAATGAGGTGTTTGACACAAGCAAAGAGACGCCTATACCCAACAGTGGGTGAACTCGGGCTTGGATGATTATGATGAAGAATCAATACCTGGATCTTATTTTGAAAAGTTTGACAGTAGAATAGTTTTGTAAATTGCAATCGACAACAACGATCAACAGTAGTTTTTTTTTTAACACAACGTATTTTTAACTGATTTAAAGAGGCAGTTGTAAATAGCAGTTTTGGTAAGTTAAAAATTATAAATTGTACGTTTAATAACTATTTCAGCAGTTAAAACTAAGCAGTAAAGTAAAAAAAAAATGAGTAATAAAAATAATTAAATGGATCAGTGAATATATTTTCAATTGAGCAGGAAAATAATTAAAAGGCGGGAAAAAATATTGAACGAGCTGTTACGTGTGGGCAGTAATAAATCGGAATTTTTCGGTAAGAAATCTCATTCTAAGCAATTCTATAAACAATGAGGTGTAAGGGCCCCCCCCTTACACCACATTGTTTATAGAATTGCTTGTACCCCCTCTCCCCTGGAACCACTCCCATAAAAAGGTAATGCACCGTTCTTGAGAAAAACCAATTATTGTAACCTAACCTCAAAACATATTTTATATTCGCTTAAAAAGCATAGTCGACGTAGCCCCGAGACGCGGGGCTCCTATTTCTGTCTGCAGGGTTTACAGTAACCTAACATGAAGGGGATCCCCTTCGAACCTAACCTGTCCGAGTCGGGGTGCCCCAAGTTCGATAATCTGCCGAACTATTTATCGAAACGTTCATTCAATCATTTTTACCGCTCATTCAGTTATTGGACTGCTCAATTATTTTTTGAATTGACTATGCATGATAAAATAACCGACTAATTGTTTTTTTTTATTACAGTCCATGTTTTACTGTCTCAATAATTAATCAACCGCCAATAAATTAAATAACTGCTCAATATGTTTTCCAACTGATCATAATAACATCTCGAATATTTATGCAACAGCTCAAAAAATTAGTTCCCATTTTTAAGGCGGAGAAAAACGTTTATAAATCATGAAGGCATGATAATTTATTTCTATTCTTACTATGCAGTCTAAATAGATTCGAGACTAGAGAAGCTCCTGGCTAAACTATAACCGCTTGGGACGATCTTTTAGGTTGCAACGCTTGTCGATGTCCGTCCGTGGCTGAGTGGATCATCCATTACATGTCGAGTTCCCTCCGTGCCTCGAAACGCACGTTAAGCCGTTGGTCGCGCCTGTCAACTGTATACTAGATCTTTGATGATACAGGTAGTCAGTAGCCTGACAGTTGTATAACCAAGGGAGGTAGGTATTACATAGTTACCGGGTTATAGAGCTTAAATAGTATTTTACATACTCCATGTAAAAAACTGGTATTTTTCATAGAGTAAGACCCCAATGTAGTTAAGGAAAGGCTAGGCGGATGATGAGATTCATTATTGATCACTGATCATTAAGCAACAGCAAAATTTTATTAATTTAAGAGTAACTAATGATACTAACCGCTACTTGAGGCAGAAATAAGGAATTCATTTGGAGCACTAGAATTCGTCGTTCCACCATTTGATGATGGAATAGAAGCCATTGGCGTCCCCAATGCCGTAAACCAGTCTAGATATGAAAATAGAAAATTATTCATAATTTATGAGTTTATATGATCCGGAAAAAACAAAAAAAAACCTTTTGAATTAAGCTTGGATGAACGTTGCGTTAATGTTGGCTGACGTTGATCAGAGGATTATAGTCCTTTCGTCTCAGAGGTCAGATAATATTTTTAGCTTTAAACGACTTAGCTTTTGCTCAAAATATTATTGACTACAAAATGAGTGTGAAGATAGTGACAATTTTGGAAGTCAGCCATTATGACACTAATCAATAAGTACGTTAAAGAGACCTGTTTTAAAATAGGCGACATGTTTGTCAGCCTATGGAGAGGAGCGCTAGTACACTTCTAATATGCTCACGCGGTGGTTTCCGGGACATCGTGGCATAATTTTTTATCATATCGTTGGTTTTTTAAATAAAAGCAGCTTCATTAAGACAATACCTATACGATCAAAAAGTCCAAACCTTTTGACCATGTAACATTAGTTATTTTTTTAACTAACGACGAAATATTTAACCGCTGCGATTCTAGAATTATGTACTGAATCCTAGGTAAAAGTTTAATGTTACCATATCGCTTACACCGTGTATAAACAACATTACGCCAAAAACCTTATGGAAAACTGGGGATCCTTCAAAAAATTTGCTCAAACGTTTGCTATCAGACTTCAGATCTAAATTTCTAATTCCGAAATTGTATTTCCAAACAACACAATACTTCAACTTGTTTACCATTGAGTCGATCACTATCAATCATATTGATACGGCCATAAATCTGCCCCAGTGTGGGTATAGGTCTCGTTGATTGTACGGACACTGGCGGAACGAGATCATCTGGACAGAATTCTGGAAATCAAATTGTTCGTAGAGCCAATTGGATGTTGGTGGTAACCTGGCTGGCCAAGGGTAGTAAGGGTAGTTTCAATACAAAAAGAAGCCAGCTTATATTGGTTTTGTTGCCTGCTGTTGTATCGATACAAATACGTAATATTAAGATTCTAATGGACAACTACAGCATAGTTAGCAAGTCAAGTTAAGAATGACCGCTGTTATCGATATTTGGTCAGGATTATATTATTGTGTTCTAGGTAAACACCATCTTTAATTATTTTTATAATATTTTTAGGCAAAAAATGTTTGTTACTTCAACGGTTTCCTTGCCAAAATATTAATATGAAAATTACCTGGATTGATCAAGATGTTTACTCTCTGTATGTTTCGACATTCTGGAATGTATTGGTTATAGTTGCTGTTGCTAGGACGATTTCTATTCGATGACTCATTATTTTCTTTCAATCCATCCTTTTGAAATTTCAGTCGTGGTATATGACTTAATTTTAATTTTTCTGCTGTATTTGGACAAAATTCTTAAGATTAATATTAATTATGGTAAATAAGGATAATATTAATATGCCTTACGGGAGGTTTTGCAAGGTTTAGTAAAGCTAGCCATCAAAGCAGCTGAGGTCGGACTGAATGGATATTAGCCATTACATGCCGATGTCCCTGCGTGCCACAGAAACCACTATAAATAAATGGTTCCAGTTGTAATCCGTAATCTTTGACAGTTGTACTGACAGCCAGTCTTGCTAAGGCGTATTACCTCTATAGCTGGGTTTTGGAGGTCAGATATGCAGTTGCTCCTAATAAAACACTGGTATTGAGGTGCAGCCGGTTAGGTTGCGAGCTGACGATAACACAGTTGGGGAAAGGCTAGGCAGATTAGGCAGATGATGATATGAACTAAACCAAACACCTCGTTGCAAAAATATATTATTAATAATAAAAAAATCGTGTAAGAATATTTAAACAATGGCAGCATACGAGAAAAATCGAATATACAAAATAATTGAGATTAATATAAGATAGCAGATACACACGCATCATATCCTCTTTTTTCATTTTCATTGGAGCGCCTTCCAATTTACTGGGGCCGGGTAACGAGTCACCTAAAATAGAATTCTAATCAAATATTGAGAGTCACACTAATATAAGAATATTAATAATATCTTCAACTTGCCGGAGTCGTCACTCAATTTGATGGAATTTACGATTGGTTTGTAGTATTTCGTCGGCAAACGAACAATTCTTGGCAGTTTGCTGGCTGTAGGCTTTAGTTTTTGTTGATCTGTATGGGATGAAGTTTTACTGCATTCATTCATTTTTGATGAAAATTTCATGATATTCTACGGGGTAGTTTATTAAACTGTACTTTTTAGAAAGGCATTGGTCTGCTTTGGTTAAAGCGTTAAGCTCTAAGGCCACTGAGGCGATAACTTGTGACTAAGTGGAAGTCTCGCGAGCATTTGGGCAGTTTGAACAGCACCATACAAGTTCGTTAACATAATCGGCGCAAGCGAATTTCGCTCGCATCCCATGCAGGATTCGGTTCGGTTTGGCCATTGTTTTAAGTGATTGAAGTTAGAAGAACTTAATATGAACTATATCATTTCTAAAAACTGAATCAATCATACCGTTCCATATTTTTTCTTCAGAGTTGTTTCTGTTCAACCTAATTCTTCGTGAGGAGTCGTGCGAGTTGAGAGTTTCCTTCGAACTTTCATCTTCTGCCTTCTGTTCCATTGTGTGCTTAACATTAATATTATTTGCGTATTTTTTATTTTTATGGATTACTTTACTGAATACTTAGAATTTGATATCTGAATATAAATTGCTTTTGATTATGCACTCTGTTAAATAAACACTTGCATCCCATACTGTTTTATACGTTGTAAAAATAATAACAACAAAATAAATGTTAGTGATGTTCACATTTCCATTATAAAATTGTAATGCTTGCTTTCACAGTTTCCAATTCAGTTTGGGAATAAGGAATTCGTTCTATTGGCAAATTCCAACTTAGATTCCTTCTTTTTTGTAGCTACAGAATTTCGATAAAGAAAACCAAAGAAGTGGGTAATGCTTTGTTTTTTATTTTTTTACAAAATTAATTTAATGCTGAGCTAAAAATTATTGCATTTTATTTGACACTGGAAATTTGACACAGGTCGCAAAAGTCAATTTATATTTCTTCTAAAATGTTAACCAAACTTCTTAGTTCTCGGTTTCGGTTGTCCGTTGAACGAGAAATGCTCTCTCTGACGCGCATCTTTGCTCTGCTTCTACTTCTGCCAATTTCTTTATCAGATCCTCTTGGACACTGTCTATTATTTCTTTTAAGTTTTTAGCTGAAACAATATTTTGTTTATTAATATTACTCACGACACAGCATCACGTATGTTTGCGTTAAAAATGCTGAAGAGAGAAACTGTTCTTATGGAACAGAAGTGGTCATGTTTTTTTTTTTTTTTTTTGAATGGCATCTCGCAGTTCAACCTAGGAGGTTGTCGTCTGCTTAACCGGACTATCCTGTGGGTGCCTTAAGAGTAAGGCCTCCAGCCAGGGCATAAAAACTTACAAACTAAGCGACTATACGCTGAGGGCACCCCCTGTGGGGTACGAGCCTCGGCTCAGGGCGTCGCTGGGGGAGGACTGCATGGGGACAGGCTGCATCTGAATGATATCATTATTTAGGGGCTGATTTAAAACTACTGGCACAGCATCGCGGGCTGGCTCGAGCGAGGGTCGGGGAGGGCATGGATCGGGACGTCGCGACGGACCTCGACGGCGAGGTCGGAGGAAGTGGTCATGTGAAAAGAATGTTCTTTTTACCGTTTCGATGGCAATCTAACTGGAATCGGCCCTGAATTTGGCTACAAGTTTGGTGCCATAGAGTCCATCACTTCCTGAAACGTGTATACAATATACAACTGGACATGTAGGACACGATGTTAAACGTCCCATTGTACGCGGAATAGACACACTCCAGGGCGGAATCATCTGTGAATCTCCAGCGGAGCTAGGTTTCCGTGGTTCTTCTAACCTATTTCCGGAGGTAACTAAAGCATCTAAATGTAAACAGAAACTATAGGAACAAAACATAATAAATAATAAAGTAAACTGTATGCCTACCAGTTTTTTGATTAAATTCTTCGGCTATCAACGATATTTTCCTTAACGTGCTAACATGTTTAGATATCTCAGCAGCCACATCCAGTTCCTTTCCTGTGTTCACTGCTTGGTCGTGCATCAACATCTTCCTATTCTTTGCTAACGCTAGTTTTAATATTTCGCTACTGACTACAGGCATTTTAGGCATTTTGAATGCTCCAGGCTTTTCTAGTAGTATTTCTGGTTCTTGCATTGACACATCATCAACACCCAATTCGACACCGTTTGCTAAGGGGATGATATTGAATGAGTCCAAACGCGTCAGTTCTGGAGCAAGTGTTTCTATTTTCATAGGAGAAGGATATTTATGTGGAGAGTTTCTCTTTGAAACCTTGATGGGTAAAGCATTCGTGATGCTGTCTATTATTGTTTCTAGAAATAAGAAAGTCTTGGTTTTAATTGTGTGTTGTGCTGATATTTTCAAATAGTGGAAGTCATCGACGAACAAATGATGACCACGTTTTCGTTTTTATTTATAAACTACCGATGAAAATTTCCTATGTGGGGGAAGGGGGGGGATAGATTTACATAAAAAAATTTCTTCAGAAAAAAACTTCTTTCTTCTTTCTTGGTAAGACTGGTTGTCAGAATTTCGAGCCACGTACTAGCTGTAAGGAATGTAGGAAACAGCTGGTGGCCTACCACGACGTCTTAAATCATTATTGTTTTACTCCTTTTCCAGTGAGGGAAAGAGATGGCACTAGATATCCTGTATAGCTCCGTCTCCTTCCCACACTGGAATAAGAGTAAAACAATACAGCTTAAAGACGTCATGGTAGGCCAGCTGTTCTTTTTTAAAATTACAGAAGTAAAATTTCTATGTGGAGGGATCAATCTGAACCAGGGAGGGGAGGTTCAGAATGATGTACTTAACACGTGGTAGACGTTTGTGCGTCGATTCCCCTTACACCGAGTAAAAGGAGTGACACCGCGTTATTCCGTTTTATAATTGGCATGGATATTAAGTTCTTTCGGACGGGCTGATGACCATTCCGCAAACATGATTTTGTACTTACGAATAATATTTGTATTTATTTCGGTTACTTCTATCTGTTTCTTTTTGGAAGCTAGTTTTCTGGTTAATTCTGCCAAAAACATTGAACAAGAAGGACCTGGGGAAAGATAATAAACAAGTTACCTGGAATTCTATTCACTAAAACGGCAAAATCAAGAGAGTAAACCCCTAAAATAATGTTAACAAGTGTCTCACATATTCAGCAAGTGAGACAAAATTATAATAAATAAATAATGTAAAAAATAAAAATCAGCGATCATTCGACTTTCACTGCCTCATACATCCGCTACTAATCTATTTAAATTCGTTATTGATACACAGAAGATCCGTACCATCATTTTTGCTTTTTTTCTTTGCAGTTTTAGGTTTCGCGGCTGGCTTTTTGCTCTTTGATTTGTAGCGAGCAGGCTTTTCCATGGCTGCAAATGGAAAATTGACGTTATGTAAACTTAAAATACTTATCGTTCATCCCACATCTCATACGCCTTCGTCTTTCATGAAATTATTTGCGAGATCATAGAGAATTCATAAAATAAAAAGCGAAATGTAAAATTAACGACATTTTATAAATAAAGGTAGGTTACTAGGTACTATGAGGTACAAACACTACATTGACATCGGATTCGAGTATTTTAACAATACTTAACATATGTCTATAATCCAGACAAAATAGATGAAAGAAATTGCTGAGTTTGGATTATACCTAATAATTCCCAACAAGCTGGATTTTTGTATAGTTCATAAATACATCACTGCAAATGCTATGTCAAAAGTCCCCATTGATCCCGCTTGTGCGTTGTTCTTATCCGAGGTATAAGGTACAAATATCCGTTAGTTACATAAATGTCTGAAACGGTAAGAGCTACCGAATAAATGGCTGACAGCAAGATTAGAGATCGTAAAATTTTCTACAAAAAGTTACTTTTTTACCGCGTAACACCTTGCTTGAATATCTCAAAATACAGCTTATAATGCAAATCAAATCAAATCAAAATACTTTTATTTTACATAGGCCTACAGGGGCACGCGTTTATAAAACGTCGACAAAAAGGTGCTCGGTTCGGGTTGGTCGTTTCCTATGGAGAAGAACCGGCAAGAAATTCCATGGTTACTCTTTTAAAATCTTTAGGTTTTACAATATTTCTGTTACAGCGTTAGTACTAAAGTATGGGGGGACATTCGTAGGACCGACAATAAGTCGTTGCTTACTAAAGTATGGGGGGGGACATCGTAGGACCGACAATAAGTCGTTGCTTACTACAAAACGTAGAACGAAATAAAAAGTTACCAAGGATCTAAGAATCTATAAGGCCCTACAATGTCCACAAATTTACAAACAATTAAAATCAAAATTAGAAGCGACTTCCATAATATAGTGTATATATGTATGAGTCTAATAGAATAGAATAGTTAGAGATACCCACTCATTTATGCCATTTATGAGCTACCAGGAAGCCGCATGTGCGAAGGGGCTAGGGCCAAACTTCTTTATCTTCAACGTAGTCCTTAATTTTGTAATATGCTTTTTTAATTAGGACACGTTTGATATAATTTTTAAACTTTCCATCGGTCAGTTCTGTAACTGACTTCGGCAACTTAATATAAAAGCGTATACTATTTATAAGAAAAGACTTGCTAGTTTTGGTTAATCTGAATTTGGGTATAAAAATTTCATGTTTACTGCGTATATTTATGTGAAAGAAGTCGCTTCTAATTTTGTACGTCTTCGGTTTTTGCGGACATATAAAATAATTTTAAAATATAAAGTGACGGCAGAGTCAGTATATCGATTTCTTTAAATTTACTCTGAGGGACTCACGAGGACCCATTTTATAGAGTGCGCAGACTGCCCTCTTTTGTAGTATGAAAATTGAATCAACGTCTGCTGCCGATCCCCACAGCAGAATACCATAGGACATAATACTATGGAAATAAGCGTAGTATACTAACCTAGCTGTGGCTATATCAGTTAACTGCCTTATTTTTCTAACTGCATAGGCAGCTGAGCTTAACTTTCCCGAAAGAGTTCTAATGTGCGCTCCATTGCGGTTTTGAATCGATAGTAATCCCCAAGAATACAGTTTCCGCTATAACATCAAGCTTCTTGCCGTCAAGATTTAAATTTAGGTCACTTTATGTTACATTTGGTAAAGAAAACTTAAGGCATTTTGTTTTATTCGTATTCAATAAAAGATTGTTGGCTGCGAACCATTTCGAGAGAATAGTTAGGCTTTCATTGACATATAAGACGTCCGTACCTTTTCTATCAATTTTAAAATAAAATTAATTTTTAAAACTAGCAAAGTGTCATCAGGAAATAGAATTAGGTCCGAAAATTGAGCCATCATTTAAGGGAGATCATTAATATAAACAAGGAACAGGAAAGAGTCGAGAATTGAACCTTGGGGCACGCCCATCTTGACTATAGACCCGCCGGATGTCGCCCCATTTACATTTACTTTTTGCATCCTGTTTGTTAAATAAGAAAGAACAAGATCAGCAGCTTGTCCACGAATTTCGTAGTGGTGTTTGACAGATCAGTGTGTTGTGGTCGACGCAGTCGAACGCTTTTGAGAGATCACAGAAGATGCCATAGCATCCTGGGACTTCTCCCAGGACTCCAAAATGTTACTGATGAATTTTACTCCCGCATCCGTTGTCGACCTACCATTCGTGAAACCAAACTGCTAACTATGCAGTATCCTATATATTAGAGTTGAATTTAGTGAGCCAACATCTGGTTCAGCATGATTTTTTCATAGATTTTACTCAATGCTGGAAGCACAGATATAGGCCTATAATTAGAGGGATCACTCTTACAAACCGATTTGAAAATTGGTACTACTTTACTATGTTTCATCAAGTCAGGAAACTTGCCGCTGTCCAAACATTGATTGAATATCATATATATATATATATATATTTAAGACAGGAGCAATCGAATCAATAATATCTTCAAAAACCTTGACGGATATCCCCCATAAGTCTTCAGTATTTTTTATATTGAGATTTTTTAATGCGTTTTCTATTGTAGCAATACATACTGGTTTAAATTAAAAGTTTGGTATGCTCTTTGTAAAGTTCCCTTTAAGAAGAGCTTCAGCAAATTTAGCGAAGAGGGGAGAGATTTCGTAACCTCTAACGGAATGTTGGTAAAGAAGTTGTCTAGAGTCTCAGCGACTTCTAGCTTATCACAAATTGTTTTATTACCTATTTTCAAAGACACTTCATTATTATCTCGTTGTTGCGTCTTTCCTGTTTCTCTGTTAATTACCTGCCATACAGTTTTTATTTTATTCTTAAAAACACCAATTTTATTACTTATTATTTTAGATTTTGCTTGAGCGCAGACACTTTTGAATATTTTCTAACATAACTGTGAAAGACTTGATCTGAAGTCAGAGATTTTTCGTGATATAAATTGTATAAAATATCTCTACTTTTTCTTATTCCCGCAGTGGCCTATTCGCTAAATTTAGATATTGAAATATAAAATGCAAGCTGGAATGTATATTTTATCTAGACTATCGTTATTTTCATTTATATTAAATACGACATTTTGAACGTCTTTGATGGCGGCCAAAATTAGGTAGTCCTTACAATGGCAAAATGAAAAGGGACATTTCGTTTTACTGAGACCCTTTGTTTGATCTGATTGTCAAAAGTTATTACAATCAGAATCAAATCAGCCCGTTACATTGTACCGTTTCAAACCTTTTACCAAAGGTATAGCTATGTCGATAGTCCCTTAAATAAACGACACATTTTTTCAAAATACCCCTTTGATTTCAGGCTAAATGAAATGATTGGAAATCAAAAGATGGTTGATTGCCGCAACATTTTCGTTGGAGACAAGTATTAGTAAGTATTTGTCGATGGGGAGTACTTTGACTCGGTTTGCCAGACTCTTGGGTTCAGAGGAATATATTAATTTGTTTGGCAATTACAGGGTGAGGTCATGCTCAAATAGTAATTAGTAATTCGAGTGTAAATGTTTTGTGGAATATTCGCTCTGGGTCGTTGAATTTTGTAGCTGTTATGAAATAGTGAACTTTGATACAAGTAGGTAAGCTTGGTCTTTTGAACTAAGCTGAAAAAAAGAAGTTAGAAATAATCTAAGCTGAATTATCAAGAAGTGCCCTTGCTCAGCTAAGGTATTGTACAGACTGACAGTTACGTTTAAGTAATCGATACATATATAAGTAAAAAAAGCAGAAGTTGTATGTCCAGGTATAGATTTATATCTCAAGATCATAAAACACTTAGAACTCTTGAGTACTCTGCATTAATCTGTCATTGTCAAATTCTTCATTCTTCATGAATTGTGTTCGGTTAATGGCAATAGGGTATCTCCATATTACATAGTAGGGATGGCCTATGGAGGATATTATTTTAAATATAATTACGTTACGTCCCTGCCTAATCCCTCCAGTAATACAGTCTGGATGTTACGGAATGCGAAATACTAACCTGCCAACACTTCTGTTAGGAAGAGAAGTGCAGAGATCGACTTCACGTGGTGGAAAAACGCACCGGTAATCCTCAAATTGACTAAAACGGATTAGGGTGATAATATATATAAATCACACTTACTTGGTTGTTAGTCTCGGGAAGTCCCTAAAAGCGGGACTTCCGGTATATAAATAATATTGCTATACTTGTGAATAGCGACACTAGGAATTTTACTGTGTAACTGATTACTGACAGGCGCCATGACAGTGACAGTTATAGTTTATGGGTTCAAACAACGAAGGAGGGAGTATAGTTTGAAGCATCGAGTGAGCAGTAAACCTCTTTAAAGTATAATGCCCCTATGGCTTGACTCAGACCAACCAGTTTTAAAAATACTTTGTATTATATTTAAGCACGTAAACGGACCCTTCAGGAAGACGTCAACTAAGCTTTTTTGTTATGATTTTATTACAATTATAGAAGTTATTTACATAATAAAAGTAATATATACCTACCTACAAAAGATTACCTACCTCTTTTTTGCGTATAGTGCTTCATTTTTATTTTTACTATGTACGCACGGCGACCGATCAAGCTATACAAAAACAGTATATGCAGATTTTTCATTGTGCGGTTTCCCGCACAATGATAATATATATTTAGGATTCAGTAGCAGAAACTCTTAAAAAAAACAATTATCACACACCTTAAAAATGATTTAATAACAATAATTAAGTACAAGCTAATAATCCAGTCTAAAGAAGCTTTTACATAACCTTTAGGACAAAATAAATCACCAATTACATAAGCGAACAAAATATCATGTACTTACAGTTATAACAGTTCAAAAATATAATCACAAAACACTCACAAATCGCGTCGACAACTACCGTTCCGTACGAAATCCCAAGAGCAAATGGACGATTCTCGGGCGCGCACCTCCTTTTATAGGCATCTTCTGATAATAGGAATGAGTTTCCTAAATCGGCCTATCCCGACGAAGCGTCGTCCTCGGCGCTGTCTTCATGATGCTCAGCTGGTAATGGCACCGACTCTGCAGCAGGAGAGTCGCCACTGGGCCCAGCCATCTCAGCATCGGGTTGAAGGGATGTTGGTGATGGCCCTGTGTTGGGGTCACATACTTCGTTATCTGAAATACGAAAACACATAAGACATTGCCATATCAGTTTTCATGGTGGTGGTCGCACGCACCATGTTATTTTGTATGGAAAAATGTTAACATTCGTGAGAGCTCTCATGATCGTGTTCCAGTCTTCACAGCCACACGTAGCGAGCTTTCGCCGATCCAAAGCTGCATCTGTGAACAAATCAGACAGAAGGCGTCCCCTCTGTCTGAGGTTGACGGAGGCATCTCTGAATCGCACGTCAACACTTCAGTTAGTTCATAGACAAATACCTCTCGCTATAGGTATGTCTGTTTGGACGTAGGCATCTCTGAATCGCGCGTCCAGTATATGACATTACAAATGATCACATGTTTATCATTAAGTACATAAATGGATACATTCGTAAACTTAGTGCGGACGGAGGCATCTCTGAATCGCACGTCCTTTACACAACACCACCAGCATCATATACATGACAATTGAGTGGATGGAGGCATCTCTGAATCGCACATCCAACTACAAATTTCATCACCTAGTCTAATGCATCGATTGATCATCGAGCTGGTCTGCCACAACTTACTCATATAAAATTAAAGTTATACTTGAAATAATTAATTTGTAATCAGTTTCATATAAGGAAGACAGCAAAGAAAATAAATGGTAAACAGAGAACAATGTGCATGTGGAAAGTTTATGGCAAAGCAACTTGCTGATTCTCCGCATAAGACTAATTCAACACTCACCCTCGAAAAAGACTGCACATGATTCTGGACACCACTCTCCGTTCCAGGGTATCATGTATTCAGCTGCTGCTTGTGTGGTTTTGCCATATGAACCACTGATGAGTTTCAACTGGTAGCGCCCACTGGGTAGCACTTTAATCACCCGATATGGCCCGCGCATGCCGGGGTCTAGTTTTCCTGTAGACTGGGAATACTTAATAACGAAAACCAGGTCGTTAATGTTATATGCGCGTGATGCTTGCCGCTGCCGGTTGACATGTGAATCTTGTTTGGCTTGATTTTGTGTTAACAGTTCATGAGCTCTCGCTCTGCACAGCTCTCGCCAGCCTTCGTGGTTTTCAGACCTCTCAATGGCGATGTCACGGATTAGTGTTCGAACGATAGGTGTGGTAGCGTCAGTGCCTACTAGGAGCTTCAATGCTGAAGCTTGTGTTGTCTTCTGCTTAGTTATGTTAAGCGTGAGCTGAAGTCTCCATAGTTTTTCTGACCATTCCGCACGTCTATGATTAGCTTCAATACGGATCATGTTCAGAACGGTTCTGACATATCTTTCTACCTGTCCGTTAGCATTGTGCATTTCGGGTGTTATAAAATGGATATTACAACCGAACTCAGTTAACAGAGTAGAGAACTCAGAGGATTCGAACATTCGTCCGCGGTCAGCTACTAAAAGCTTAGGAACGCCAAAGAGTGAAATTGCGTTGGTAAACGTGCGTTTAAGCTCAGTTACATCCTGCTTACGAATTGGATAAAGCAAACAGAATTTTGTAAACGCATCTATAATTAACAAAACAAACTTATAACCGTTAGATTCCGGTAACGGACCAAGTGCATCTATATGCAACGTTTGGAAAGGGAGATTGGGTTTTTCCCAAGATGTTATCAGTTGATGAGGAGCTCTAGGAACGCGTTTACATGATATACACACAAGACAGTGTTTTATATACTTTGCCACAAATTGGCGAAGTCCGGGAAACCAAAAATATTTGAGGATTAAATCTATGGTTTTCTCCGCGCAAATGTGCTCGTGTTCGTCATGAAAAATTCTCAATAGACTTAACCGATGTCCCTTGGGGACAAACCAAAGAAGTCTAGCATCCTCACCCACTGGTGTATACCGATAATAAAGTAATTCATTCTGACGTACATATTGCCGAGTATCTAATTCTCCGTCCTGTAACTTCTGTAAGATGCCTTGCGTCTCATCATCTGCCGACTGAGCAATTTGGGCCCAGTTGCGTGGCCTAGATATCTGATGGACATTGGTAGTGACTGGGTTTCGACTTAGGTAGTCTGCATGTGTCATCATAGTGCCTTTTCGATAATCAATGGTAAAATTGAAATCTTGTAAATAGATCCACCACCTGGCAACGCGTGGGAGCAGATCCTTTTTCTTTTCGGTGGCCTTGAGAGCATTGCAGTCGGTGACTACTTTAAAGTTTATCCCTACGAGATAGTGACGGAAATTCTGTAATGCTCTCACAACCGCCAAGGTTTCCAACTCGTAAGAGTGGTATCTGCTCTCGGCACCCTGTGTGGCTTTACTAAAATAAGAGACTACATGCTTTGTACCATCAGCCTTTTTCTGCATCAATACAGCACCATAGCCGATGCTGCTAGCATCGGTGTGTACCTCCGTGGGTAAAGACTGGTCAAAAATGGACAATATAGGTGAACTAGTTAGACAACTTATTATCTCTTGCCTAGCTTTCTCTTGTTCTATACCCCAACAAAAAGTTACGTCTTTTTTCATCAAACGTGCTATGCAAGCGGTCTTCCTTGCGTAGTCCCGAATATACCTTCTAAAATATCCCGCCAAACCCAGAAATTGTCGTATTTGTTTAATATTATGAGGTACCGGTGCATCGATTAGAGCTTGAATTTTATTTGGGCTCGGCCTGACCTGACCCTGACTCACTACACGTCCCAAGTATTCGACTTCCATTGACAGAAATGAGCATTTTCGTAGGTTTATCGAGAAACCAGACCTAGTTAATGTTTCCAGCACCCTTTTTAATAAACAAATACCTTCGTCTACGCTGTCACTCAAACAAAGGACGTCATCAACGTATACTAAGACGTTTCCAGCCTCAATGTGACCGCGAAGCGTGTCGTTAATAATTCGCTGGTAGACTATGGGGGAGTTCGTCAAACCATAAGGCATTCGGAGGTACTCGAAATGTCCTTCCGGCGTGACAAATGCCGTTTTATGAATCGAGCCTTCTTCTATGGCTATTTGGTGAAAGCCTGTGGCCATATCAAGGCTAGTGAAGTATTTGAAGTTACCTAACCTATCTATGTGATCGTCTATGAGTGGTAGGGGGTACCGGTCCCTTACAGTCATTCTATTAAGTGCCCTATAGTCGACACACATCCTATCGCTTCCGTCCTTTTTCTTTACCAATATTATGGGACTCGCATACTCTGAATTTGACTCGCGAATGATACCCTTATCTTTTAGGTCACGCACAATTTCTCGGACTTTAAGTTTTTCCGAATGTGACAGCTTGTAAGGTCGGTAAGCGACGGGTGTATTGTCCGTTACTTTGATTGACATTTTGCCAGTGGTAACGGTGGTCGATGCAGTACCCGAAATGAGATAAGTTGAGAACTGTTTTATTAACGCCGTGAGACGTTCAAGTTCTGCACCCTTAAGGGGTGTATTAATCTGCGAGGTCGCATCAGTCGATACCGCCTGGACGTCTTTCCCGATCACTACGGTTCGAGTTAGATACTGTTTGTCTTTGGTCCGCACGTATGTGATACCGTCACGGTTTAGGATATCGGTTCCTATAATTACGGGCGTAGTCATACAAGACCCTGGTACCACTACGAAGTCGGCCTCAATAGAGATATCATCGAATTCGATCGTTAACGTTACAAAACAATCGGCATGTATGACTGCGTCGCTAATTCCCTTCAATAAACAATGCCTGGGCTTTCGTTCACATGTGAAATGTTTCAATGCTTCAGAGGAAACTAATGAGATGTTTAAGGCACCACTGTCAATTAGAACATCCACAGGAATGCCCTGTATAATTGCAGTTTTAAGGTCATTATTTTGCGGGGAATCAGCCACGTGTGTGTTACATAGATTAACGTTTTTCTTATTACGAGAGCCTGACCTTTCCTTAGCAAAACACACATCTTCACTATGACCCGGTTTTTTACAAAAGGTACACACCAATTTTTTGGCATCGCTAGTAGTGGGACCGACGTTAGCCTTGTCGTTTGACGTCTGATCGGTTTTTGGCTTTTTGGGGCAACGGTGGGATTTATGACCTTGTTGTCGGCAAATAAAACATCTCAGATTCGATGAATGGTTATGAGGCGTCGGTTTAGAGGTAGAATTTCGATTTTCGGGTTTAGTGCGGGTAGGTTTCGCGTAAATAGATAAAAATGAAACTAAGTCATAAATTTGTAAGTTAGCATTGGCGGCTGCTGCTCTAACTTGTGGATCCATAATACCGCGAATAACAATCAAGGTTCTCAGTTCGTCACTTAGTCCCTTAACAATTTTAAGACGCAATAATGTCCTTCTTGCATATTCGGCGTACGTGCTGTATTTATCAGAGGTGGTATGCATCGTATCATAAAGGATATTCGCGTAATCAAGCTTTCGTGGACACAAAGGTTTGAATTCTTTAACGAAGCTGCTCCACGTTCGATCGCTAGTTACCCATTCGTTTAACCAAGTACGCGCGTCACCTTTGAGGCATATGGATACGCGTGACAGACACTCAGAATCACCCCAGTTATTAGAAGACCTAGCCCGTTCGACTTCCTCACACCACACGTCTATATCATGGATAGTCGGGTCAAAATTAGAAACAAAGTACTTTTGTGTCCTGTCCGAGTTTACGGATCTAATTGCTTCAGCTAATATTCGGGCAGATTCTGATACTACGCGTATATCGTGGCCGTTTGCATTAGCACTCGATACCTCGGGTGCTGTAGTCTCAGACGCGGGTATATTTATCGCAGTGATGGAACTAGGTAGCGGAGTTTCAGACAATGGTTCTGTAACCTGAAGAATCTGATTATTCTGCAATTGACCCAAAGGGGGCGTGTATGATCTTATGTTTGTACTGTTTTCAACTAGCTGGTTATGAGTCGCGTTACGGAAGGGAGAACGTTCCGTTTCTAGCGAATTTAGAAGAGACAAGATTGATTGCAATGTTTGTTGCATGGCCCCATTTTGATCACGAGGATAATGGTTTGACCGCGAACGCGTCCTACTTCTTGACCGTGATCCGTATGGAGAATTTATTTGACTCCCAGGGCGAGTTTGGTTCCGCGAGCGAGATCTATGCCGCGAACTACGATCCCTATCATGTCGACGCGATTTGTTGCGAGAGTTACGCTGTCTATCAGCCATATTCACACAAAAACACTAAAAATTCAAAAAAAATAACCGTTAATTGGTGTTTTATTCTTTCCCTTTATTTTTTTTTAAATTAATAGGGTAGGTACTACGACTATGAAACCGAGGGCGTCTTTTTGAAAGTAATCACACTTCTGAATTTAGGATTCAGTAGCAGAAACTCTTAAAAAAAAACAATTATCACACACCTTAAAAATGATTTAATAACAATAATTAAGTACAAGCTAATAATCCAGTCTAAAGAAGCTTTTACATAACCTTTAGGACAAAATAAATCACCAATTACATAAGCGAACAAAATATCATGTACTTACAGTTATAACAGTTCAAAAATATAATCACAAAACACTCACAAATCGCGTCGACAACTACCGTTCCGTACGAAATCCCAAGAGCAAATGGACGATTCTCGGGCGCGCACCTCCTTTTATAGGCATCTTCTGATAATAGGAATGAGTTTCCTAAATATATATATATATATATATATAACCTTTATTTCTATTAAACTTAGCCTATTTCTACAATTTTATAACAGCATGTTTGTTTATAACGCGTAGAAAAGAACAACTTTGGTATTGGTGATGGTAGGTATTTGTAACTTATTGGCTAGTTTTGTGACATACAAATTAGACAACTACCCTCCGCACTAGTTATAAACTGTACGGCGGCAGAGTAGTGCGGCCAGTTTGCTGTATCAGATGTACATAGTTTAAGCAACGAACAACGAACTAAAGTGGACAGATGGCGCTCTCGCCTACAACAACATAAGCTCCGTATTATTTTGTTTCTAAAAATAATATTAATAGTTAAAAGTACGATTTGATATGTTAATTAGTGATAACAAACTACAATAAATGAATGACAGTGTGGACTAGTGTTTGTGTAAACAGATCTCAAAGTTACAAACAGTTAAAATACAAGTGTGACAGCATATCGAAAAAGGACGATTCTGTGCTGTGAGAGTGAATGACGGCTTCTATAACATTGAAAGTGGTGTTTCAAACTCCAGTGAACCATTTTATAATTTAATATTGAGCCAAAAGTGTTAAACAATATAAAAATCATTTTTTTTTTTTTTTTTTTTCTCAAACAACCGCCAATTCATAAATATCATTAGCTAACGGATTTTTCATATATTTCTAACCACAAGAAGTATAGAACGTGTATTTCGTCATATAAACTTAACAACCAGTTGGCGTATTGGCTAGAGCAGCTACCTCTGATGCGAGTAGGCGCTGGATCAAACCCAACCGAAACAATTTGAGTCACCTCTTTTTCTATTTTACAAATCTATATTAAATCAAAGAAACTATAAACGATTGCTCTGTCTAAATCGGTAGGCGTCCTGCAAGTAATCGGCATATGATCACTTGACTAGACAGTAATTAATACTACTACTCGATGCTAGAGGGCGCAAGATAGCTAATGTTACCATTGTAAGAAAAGTAATTCGCACTTGGTAGAAAATTAGAAACTTTGGGGCCAACATGAATTTTTTAGAAAACATTACTTTTCGCCGAACTCGAACAAAATCAGACTCAATTATGAACGTTAGCGATACCACACAAACACCGAATGAAACGGTCAATAGTGCACCGGAACTATCAGACGACGAAGACGATGGAATTGTAAAAAAATTGCGCGAACAAATTATGAATCTGACATTAGAACTACAGAGTGCTCATTCTGAAATTGAAGTTCTGTCTTTAGAAAACAGTAACCTGAAGAGCGAGAATGAAAGTCTTATGAAAAAAAATGATATTTACAAGAAAGTTGCCAGTACTCCAGTTAAACTTAAGTCAACATCGACACCAAATAAGAATTTAAGCAATAGTAAAAAACACAATAAACAGACTCAAACGGAAAAGCAGGAAAACAAAAATATATTAGAATCAAATGGAAAGCCAACAACTCAAAATAAGACCAAGCTACAAGAGAACTATAATGTGGAACGGAATCAAATTTGTATTTTAGGTACTGATAATAAGAATAACATTCTATACATTGCAAAAAACTCTTTAGCTGAGTCCGATATTTGCCATTATATCACCCCACACGGAAACATACAAGCTCAACTAAACGGAATAAAACAGAAACTCTCAAACTACACATTAAACGATTACTGTATTATATTGCTGGGAGTAGAGGACTTCACACTTACGAACAGATACTTAGACTGCGTCGTCCAAATAAGACAAGTGTTACAAGACATAACGAACACTAACGTTATAATCTGCACCCCAACGTACAAGTTTTTTAATAATAACTACCTTTACAATTCAAGAGTGGAAACTTTCAACAACTTATTATACCTTGACATACTCACTCACGAACACGCATATTTCTTGGACAGCAATAGAAATTTAAGTTACGACGACAAAATGTTTGATAGACGTTCCGGAAGGATAAATAAATTTGGACTTCAATCTATATTTAATGACATACAGAATATGATCATGTTCATTGCAGCAAATTCTGCAAAATATATCGAAGAGTGTAAAATAAATTCCACTTCTTGTATAAATGAACGTATGGACAAGGATCAAGCAAGCACTATAAGGAACAACTCGGAGCTTTTTCTTTTATAACTATATGCACATCATGCACCAAAACATTGCTGGTCTTCTAAATAAATCTGACCAACTAACAGTACATATTCAGGAGTTATTGCAAAATCAAATCAACATAGAAATAATATGCTTAACAGAACATTTTGTAATTTCTGGCCAAGAAACACTAATTAAAATACCAAACTTTAAACTGGCGTCATGCTACTCTAGAAGGGAGCAAAGACGAGGAGGTTCATGTATTTTAGTAAAGAATTATCTCGAATGCAAGGAATTAAGCGATTTAATGAGTTTTTCTATCACAGGTGTTTTTGAATGTTGTGCGATAGAACTGCCAAAACATAAGTTAGTAGTAGTATGTATTTATAGGCCTCCCTACATGTCTAACATTAATCTTTTTTTCGAAACTTTAGATGCCTTATTAAAAAAGTTGTGCAAGAAAACTAATGTAAAGGCGGTATTATGCGGAGACTTCAACATAGACATTTTAAAACGTAACAGATGCACTTTGGATTTTGAATATTTGCTCCTAAATTACAACCTTAAATTGAAAATAAGGCAGTCCACAAGACCAAGAAGCCTTACTTGTTTAGATAATTTTGCGATTGATGCGAACCTAAAATGCACTAGTGATGTTATTGATTTTGCGATATCGGATCACTCAGCTCAAATCCTCAAAATTCAAGTTAGCAGAATTTGCAAATTAAAATATTGGCGCACTCAGAAAAGGGTTTTTTCTAACGAGAATTTGGTAAAGTTTAAAAATCTTTTGCAGAGTTTGTCTTTTTCAAATGTATACGGCGAGAGTAACCCTAATGATGCATATGACAAATTTATGGAAATCTTTCAACTTCTTTATGATCAGTGTTTTCCAATTAAGTGGATTAGAATTCAAGCTGAAAATAAAATTAAATGGGTTTCTAAAGGTATTAAACTTTGTAGCAAGAAGCAAAGAAGCCTATTATGGAAATGCAGGTTGAATCCATCAAGCGAAAATAAAAATAAATTTAAGTCATACTCACAAAGGTTTAAAAAAGTCATCAGGCTCACTCAAAGGGCACAAAATAACAACTTTATAAATAATGCTCATAATAAATCAAGAGCTTCATGGCAAATAATTAACAATAATAACTATATAAAAGAACCTGTATCAAGGATTATTAAACAAAATAGGACAATTGACGATCCCAAAGAGATAGCAACATCATTTAACGACTTTTTTATTGACCAAGTAGAAAGTGTAAGTAACAAAACAAACGTTAGAACTATTGACCTGGTTTGCAACTCGAATTCAATGTTTATGTCACCAACTGTCCCAAACGACTTAAGTAGGGTGATCAAAAACCTGAAAAATAAACAAAGTCATGGTTATGACGGTATTACTACCAAGGTTGTAAAATTTGTTAGCGATATTGTAGCTGCGCCTTTAAGTCACATAGTGAACACGAGTATTTCCTCTGGTATTTTCCCAAATAGCTTGAAAACAGTGGTAATTAAACCAATTCATAAAAAGAAGAGTAAAGAAGAAATGGCCAACTATAGACCAGTAGCATTGATCCCTATATTCTCCAAGATACTTGAAAAGATTATTTATAATGCACTTGACAATTATTTGACTAAATATAACATATTGTGCAAAGAACAAATGGGCTTTAGAAAAAACAAAAATATAAATATGGCAATTTACAATCTTTTATCTCATATTATGACGAATGTTGACAAGAAAGTTCCGGTATGTATTGACTGATATGACTAAGGCGTTTGATTTCGTTAGTCATGACGTCCTATTATATAAATTATACTGCTATGGCATTAGGGGTAATGTCCTGGATCTTATAACCTCTTACCTTAGTGGTCGAAATCAGTTAACAGAAATATCTAGAACATCTCTCGAAACGAAACGCGAGCTTAAATATGCATCAGACGGTAGAGTAGTCAAATATGGTGTTCCTCAAGGTAGCGTTCTGGGGCCACCGCTATTTCTTCTCTATATCAATGATTTACCAAGTCAAACGCAACATCCGATGGTGTTATTTGCGGATGATAGTACGGTGATTATAAAATGTAATGATACTAAAGATTATGAAAATGACATTAATTCAGCATTGAAAAACATTATTGACTGGCTTGGCAGAAATAACTTAATAATAAATCTTAATAAAACAAAAGTAATGCATTTTTACCAAAAGACAAGCCCTCTTAGTGTTAACATTAGTCATAAGGGACAAAATGTTGAAACAACAAATATTGCTAAATTCCTAGGTATCTTAATTTACAGCAATCTTACTTGGAAACCTCATGCCGAAGAAGTTTGTAATAAACTTAGCAAGTCAGCCTATGTGCAATCTATCGCATAAAGTAAGCAATAATGTACTCGTAGTAGCATACCATGGTCTAGTTGCGCCAATTTTAAGATTCGGAGTAATATTCTGGGGCAATTGCAGTGAAAGGGAACAGATTTTCAGAGCCCAAAAACGCTGCATAAGATCTATGTTAAATTTGAAAACTACAGATAGCTGTGTACCTGTGTTTAAGTCGCTGAAAGTACTGACCTTCCCATCTTTGTACATTTTAGAGGTTGCAATTTTTGTTAAAACTAATTTAGATTTATTTCCATCCCTAGCCGATGTTAGATTGCGGGCAGGTCCAATGAGACAACAATATAAAAACTTATTACATACAGGCAATTACAAAACAGCTCTGCTAAGGAAAAATATTATGTCAATGGGGCCTATCATTTACAATAAAATTCCGCACAGTTTTAAAGGACATCCTATTCGATTATTTAAATCTAAGCTTACTGCATTATTATTGGACAAATGTTATTATAGTATCAATGACTTTTTAAATGATAAAAAAATTTTGACAATATAATTTGTAAATGACATAAGTTTGTAAAATAATTATAATTTCAAAATATTACAATTGATTTTATTGACAAGATTTATTTATGTGCAATTGACTATTTTGTATTTTTTTTTTTTTGGACTGTTAATTATTCTTAATTAGAATGACATGTTAATTGTTAATTTATAATAATATTGTATCTAATCTGTTAGTTTCTATGAATTTGCATGCCGTAAGGTAGAATGTAGCGGAAACCTTCAGCTATTGTATCATCTTAAACTTGTACCTACATTGTTGGCAAATAAATAAAATCTGAATCTGAATCTGAATCTGAAGCAAACTAAACAGATAAACTGAATGTTATGTTTATAATAATATTACTTAACGTAGGTGATGCAATAAGTAAACTAGACCCACATTGCTTACAGAGTTATACTTTTGATTTTCCAACACTACACAATTTAATGCCATATATTACTATGTTAATCAATCAAAAATACAACCTAGGTGATATAGTCTGATTTGACTTAAAAAGAAAAACAAATTTAAATGCACATTATAACATTACTATACGCACTTAAAACGTCTTATTAAATTGGACATTGTTTTTTCCGGACGGAAAAAACAATGCCCAATAAAAACAATACGGATTTAGGCAGCAGCACTCCACAGTGGAGCAGGTCCATAGAGTATACGAAAAAGTTAGACAAAATTTTGAAGAAAAAGAGTAATGCTCTGCTGTATTCTTGGATATCCAGCAAGCTTTTGACAGAGTGTGGCATGAAGGCCTTCTCTGCAAAGTTAAAAGTTACCTCCCACACAGCTATCATCTAATTCTAGCTTCATACCTAACTGAACGACTGTTCCAGGTTAAAGAAGGAGATAAAATGTCTAAATTTGCAGAGATACGCGCTGTCGTTCCTCAGGGCTCTGTCTTTGGACCTCTGCTGTATACCATATATACAGCCGATCTACCTGAAGTAGATAACACAACAATTGCAACGTTCGCGGACGATACCGCCATCCTTGCTAGCGACAAAGATCCGAGCACGGCTTCGAAATTCCTACAGAAGGCACTAAATAAAACAACCAAGTGGCTGCAGCTGTATCAAAGCAAATGCTTCAAAACTTGTCCATGTTACATTTTCTCTTCGAAAAGGCAACTGCCCCCCTGTCCAACTGGAAGATACCACCTTACCACACCAGAACAGTGTCCGATATCTAGGGCTGCATCTGGATCGGCGCCTGACATGGAACCAACACGTGAAAAAAAAGAGAGATGAACTTAAAATTCGCTTCAAGCAACTGCTCTGGCTTCTGGGTCGTAACAGCAAATTGTCGATGGATAACAAGCTACTCATCTATAAAGTAATCCTGAAACCGGTATGGATGTACGGCGTCCAACTCTGGGGTAGCGCCAGCAATTCAACCATCTCAAGCTTGCAGAGAATGCAAAATATAATACTGCGAACAATAAGCAACGTACCATGGTACATCACAAACCAGGAAATTCATGAACATCTGAATATGCCCACAATAAAGGACGAAATCCAAATCGTCACCTTAAAATACCGGGAGAAGCTAATGAAACACCCCAATACCTTGGCAAAACAGCTTACGATACGTAGCTACATAAAGCGCCTCAAGCGGAAGGATATCATATAACTAGAACAAATAATCAACGCTAGACGATGAGGAGACGCCCTCACTGGGGGACGCACTCTAACCGACATAATGCGCTCACCAAATTTGCTAATAGTGCCAAGCACTGATCGCCGATATAAGACAGCAAAAAAAAAATTTTTATAAAAATAACTGGTAACACGTCCGTCCACAACAGCGACTGGTGCGCTTCTCCTTTTTGTACATCAAACTTTGTAAACCTACGCAAAATACAGATTGTTGTTTTGCATCCTCGTCAAATTCAAGGAGGTAACTATGCCAATGATTCTCGACCCGAATCAATAATAAAATGGGTAAGTTTCTTTTTTCCTATTTTCGGAAATCGGTGAGTCTGAACCACCCATGTTTTAATTAAACGCGACCCGTCTGATCCTCGCCCTATAACTGCGCGTACACACTTATAAACGATCTCAAACGTTTATTAGAATTGATTCCCTAAACCACGTTAAGGGGGTTATTCTAAAATATTGACAAATTTAAACAACAAAAAGAAGCAGCGTTTTAGCTCTACAACATGAAAAAGTAGTATTAAAAAAAAGTATCCCCCCCAATATCTCCGTCACTATGTTCCCAGATGACATCTTAAAATATTATTGTTTTACTCCTTTTCCAGTGTGGGAAAGTGATGGCGCTAGACATCCTGTATAGCTCCGTCTCTTTCCCACACTGCAACAAGAGTAAAACAATAACGCTTTAAGACGTCATGGCAGGCCAGCAGGTATGGTAGAGAACAAAAAAAAAAAACGCTCGCAATGACGGAGAAAACAAGTGCCTTTCTGCTTTGTAAAGGGTATTTTACACCCATCATAAAACAGTTGTTTCCTACAAAAGTGCAATACCTACAAGGTCAAATTCAAATTCAGTCAAATTTTATGGAATACCTTTTTTTGGGTTCGGAATGATGTACTACATTTTTTTTAAACTTGTGCTTTATACTTGTACATAATATGTGGTAATTGTCTGTGCGTCGATGTTCTTTCCACTCTGTATTAAAATTGCCTAGCGTAATTTTGTCTGAGTCCAGCTTTACTGTTCTTAGCTGTATAAGTGAATAGTCATAAAATTATACAAATATCGCGGATAACAGAGTTCTTCAAAAAGTTTAACGTTCTTTTGCATTTTATATGTAAGAGACATAATTTCCTTCTGACTGATTTTATGCCAAGCTTTCTTGCAAAAAAATGAATTGTGGACTTGCTAAATGATAATGGAAAGTATCACAGTCCTCTCCTCATTGGATATGACTTTAAATAATAGATTGCAAATTATGAGTGTATCAGCGTATATTTTAAGTGAGGATTTAGTCGATACGGTGTTATTTTTTTTTATCCGTAATAATTATGTATTCCACCAGCATCTTTTTTTTTATGTAAATTCACTTGATTACTCTGTGATTACTATCGACTTACGTGCACACGTATATACGTGTACGTGCGCACGATTTACGTTACTATTTATATTTGATGTAGGAAGCCCGCGCAGTTGTCCTTTTATGTAATTTATGACTTAGCCATTTAATGCGATTTTTTTTTCTTGGTCTATGTTGACTTGTTGGTTTCTTAATAACTTCTAGTTACGATGTAAAATTGTTTTATCACAATTGTGTCGTTTACTACAACTAAAAAAGGAAAAAAGAAATGCAAAATAAACTGACTTCCGAAAGTACAAAAAAAGAAGTTTAAAATAACTTTACGTAAAGTTATTGTAGTACTTTTTTTTACATCTTAATGTATATGCTACTCTGCTTCTTATGTGGTAAGTGCGTAACCATTCAAATGCTAAGACTTTTATTTGCTTCGTCAGTTCTAAAGGACAGAAAAGGGATTAAGTAAAACAAATGTTTGAGTTGAAATTGTTATTATATTTAGATAATTGAAAAGCAATATTTTAAGTGTTCTGTTGTAGATGTTTTCCAAAAGTTAAATGAGGCGTTAGTTGCTCTATGTGCAGGCTTAATACAGAGTAATCTGGAAAAATACAAAAATGATTCGTCATTTTTACAAAGCTTTGATTTCTTAAGAGATCACAACAAAAATCCCAAAAATGTTATCAGCTTCTCCTGCTATTATACCAATTTATTTGGTGCCGGCGTAGCCTGTCTTCTTTCTTGCATAACATCCTTCACACAATCCATCAATCGTTTCTTTGATCTTACTCTACTCTTATACCCCTCCGCATTCATTACATATAAGGTCATAACTTTCCTCACGACACTTTTCAGCTGCATCACCGGGTAATACCACGAAAATGTAATATTTATAAAATCTCCTTTTTTCAGCCATATTAACTTATTGTATCCAATATTATTCGAAACGATGATAAAAGAATTATGAATTCCGACAGCATAACAATAATCAGCCTTCCCACTTTAGGACGCAAGCCTCCTCTCTGTGAGAAGTTGTGGTCAGTAAGTAGTCCACAATTTACCGTTACCACTCCGGGGGCCCAATGCGGGGCAATCAGTTATCTGTTTGACAAGTCAAGTCAAGTCCAGCCTAACCTGATGCAGCTGAACATCAGTAGTTTTCATGGAATGACTACTTATCTGACCTGACCTCCGCAACCCAGTTAGTACTGGGTAATATACGGGTTAGACTGGTGTCAGCCTTTCGGGCCACTGACCACCTTTAACGACTGTCAAAGATCTACAAATGACATCAGGCACCAACAGTTTAACGCGCTTTCCGAAGCACGTATGAAACTCGGAGGAAAGTATCACCGAGACTCATTCACAAAAAATGTATTGCGAACGAAATTTCCAAAATAAAATACACATTATAAATATTCAATATTCAACACACCAGTAAAACGGCTTATTACGGCGGCGTGGTTGGTTTCTGCAAAGAAAATAAACACGATTAGTTTACTCGAAAGATCTTTATATAAATTTTATCTTTTTATAAAAAATTATGTACAGGTGTTTTCCTTGAGGATTGGAATCAAATGGAGCGTGTGTTTGTATCACGCTGTATATTGTGAGATGTTAACTGTCTTGGAAAAGGTGTGGGACGGTTCTATCGCCCACACATTTCTTTTGCCTGGTGGCACGGACTGAATGGAATTCTTAGAAACGGTCTACTTTTGAAATTTCTTTTTACCATACTTAGTCATGTGATGTGATGTCTTTATGAATGAGACTGATGAACGAAATCATTTTAAATTTGATAAAACGATGCTTAAACTTTCTTGAATCGTTTTATTTATTGAGAACCAGCCTAGAAGTTTTGAGTGAAACTATATCATCTAAGCGGCAGAAGGTAGTGAACAAATATCAAGAATAGGAATTTCCTACTGTAAACACAAACATATGATAAAAATGTATCTGATGTTTGGCAAGGTCCTTGTGCAAATTTTACTCTGCGTTTTACCAACAGACTCTCATCGTTCGTGTTAATTTTACGTGGATGTCAAATAGGGTACGCTTCATCGCAGGCCTTCGGGGATCGCAGGCTTAATGATATATGATTTTATTACTAACAATAACAGGGGATGGTTCCTTTCCCGTGGCCTCCGTAGTTGTCTCTGGCACAGACGTCGCAGCCGCCAGTTCTGGTGCTTTCGCCAGGGGCTGATTGGTGTCAGACTGGGTGATTATTCTCGCACCTACGGCTACCGGTATTTGGTTTTCTGTGAAATAAGTAAAATAAAATAAAAGAGTCTTGAAAATGAAATTCCTATCTGTTTATCTGAGTCTTAGTGAAAGACGACACAAAGTGATCAATGTGATATATAATTTGCAAATAGGTTTTTACAAACACGTCGTCTTTTTTCTAAACTTGATGGAGCCGGTGTTTCGTACCTGTATACTCTCAGAAGAAACAGCCGAAACAAACTCAGAGGGCCACTGTCTCTTATAAATTCCAGACATTGTTCAATTCATATGAGGACCATGTAGATTAGAGTCTGAGATGGTCTTTTGAAGAAAGGAACCACACTGATTTGAGTGGTGCTGTCCAGTCAGTGCAAGCATTAGTCAGTGATCGTGTAGCTCGACACATAAACCAATGAGTTCAACGACACGACGAACAATATCAAAAGAAGGACATTTGGGAAGCGCACAAATTACTCAACCTGCCAGATACACCATAGAACGTTAAGTGCAACGATCCTTATAATGAAACTCTTTTTGCCTCGTCAACACGCACGCCGGATGCGAGTACTACGCTCCAAACTTTTCTGAAGAACTTCACCAATAAGGTCAGTATATGTCCGTCGTATCCTCCCGCGGCGTTGCCAATCACATCTGCTTTGTTAATCGCCTTTAACTCATCCTCTCCGCATGACCGGTTTGGTCATAAAAACATACTCTTACCAATCTGTAACCTAGTAGGTAATATGGCGAAATAATATAAAAAAGACACACCTGGTATGGCATGATAACTTTCATGGGCGTCATAGAACTCTTCCTTAACATCTGCAGCTGAAGGAGCGACGGAACTTGTCGCAGACAGACTGACGCTCGACTCGCTAACCCCGCTAGAGGCACTACTAACTTCTAACTGTGCTTTCTTTTTACCCTTTTTGCGCTTCTTTATCTTTGTGTCTGTTGCACTTATGGGTGGTATAGAGTCAGAAGATAACAATGTAGGCTTCAACGGATCGTCCTTTCTAATGTCATGCAGTTCTAAGATCAAAGGAAGAGCTTGAGGCCTGAAGATTTTTTCTCCTGAACTTGTTGATGAGGACGACACCGACAAGTCGTCTTCGCTATCTGTAGAAGTATTTATGTTCGTAAGACAAGGAAAGAAAGAAAGAAAAATACACATAAATATATATAAGTTACACATCAGACAACTACACACAAATAATACGCAATGACACATTTTATTCAAATATGTGTCTATCCATTTTAAGTAAACAGAGTGAAGTTAAGCCTGTAATCATGGGAGGGGTTAGCAGCTTTAATACAGTACAGACACATTTCGCCAATCATGTTTTAGTGTCGTGTAATAAATAGTAGGAGAGCCTATTGCCATCAACTGTGCACATAATAATAAATGTAAATATACTCCGGGTTGCTGATATGAAATTTCTTACTAAAACACCAAATAACCCTTTTCCCGACCTAGGAATCGTACCCAAAACCTCATGCCCACTAAACCAACGAGTCACAAAGGAAACGTTATGTTGCTATTGTCATGATAACTATATTATCGTAATAACCTTATTGTTATGATCAACATAATGGTCAATAACGACTTAACGCCTCTTATTAAGACCGACTATGAAAGTTTGGGAGTCTATAACTCTCCACAGCTTTTACCCGCGGCTTCGCGTGAGTTTGGTTATTATCCTAATTTATCAACGTACAGTCATCATAATCTGCTTAGCCATTTCTCAACTGTGTTGGGGTTGGGTTACCGGATGCAGCTGAAAACCTATATTTTACATGGAGCGACTGCCTATCTGACCTCCATAACAAAGTACTGGGTGATACTATGTCCCATAGTTATTATTGAAGAACAGTCCCGACCATGAATATTATCATGGCGGAGTGACCCAGAGGGAACAACCAAAGACTCAAAAATTCGTAAACATGCGACATCTTGGAAATGCCATCAGCACTCGGCTTGTTGTTTATTTTATTTACAAACTATCTGCTGACCGCGATTTTGTACGCGTGAAAAATTATACTTATAAACCTTCCTCTTGAATCATTCTATCTATTTATGAAAACCGATCAAAATCTGTTGCGTAGTTTAAAAGATCTAAGCGTACAGACAGCATGAAGCGACTTTGTTTTATATTATGTAAAGATCATTATAGCATTATCCTGGTTGAGGCTGGCACAAGAATGTAGAGCTTGGCACAAGAACGTAGAGCATGGCACAAGAACAACGAGCTTGTCACAAGAACGTAGAGCTTGGCACAAGCAAAGAGAGGCCCAACCGTGGGTGAAGTCGGCTGCGGATAATGAAGATGGCATAAACATAGGTGTTCATCTTAGTGTTAATATTTTTTTCTATACTGACCTCCCATGTCCTTTATTGATTAAGAATTTTCTCGTTTTTGGGACATCTGCTCCGTTTCTACGAATCCATGTTATTTTACACTGTTAATTTTGATTAAATATATATTTTGGTTGCATGTGCATTTATAATACACATATTTTTCTAGTTTGACTTATTTGTCACATGATTTTGACAGCTATGTTTGATTTAAGAATTTCTAAAAATAAGAAAAACTTATTTATCTAAACAAAGGCTTTATTTCTTTGTTCAGGCCTCTGAATAATTAAAAATATCCATATTAGCTCGCACCCTCATCAACAGCATTCACTTCTAATGTAATAGTTCAGATTCATTTGTTCCTGTACATAATCGAATGTTCGTTTAATACATTACAAGTGAATGGTCCCTGTGAGGGAAACGCCTGAGATACACATCGTACAACATTACTAAGTTACAAAGTTGTGGAGGTCAGATATTTTTTTTTTTTTTTTTGTGAATGGCATCTCGCAGTTCAGCCTCTGAGGCTGGCTACTGCTTAACCGGACAAAGAGGTCAGATAGGCAGTCAGTTCATATAAATACTTAAGCCGAACTTAAGAGCGTTTACACCTTATGGCATTTCATACAAACTTTCAAGTCTTTATTTTCCGAAATGACTAAACCAAATTTAATGAAACTTATTACGCATAACCAGGATACATAGGTCTAAAAATTTACTAAAAACATTTTCGAAATGTCTTTAAAAAAAAAGATAATTGGAAATTTCTGTTTCTATAGATAATTTATAATCGGTCTAATTTAGCTGTAACACTTATTTTCCGAAAATGTTTTTTAGTAACTTTTTAGACCTACGTATGCTGCTTATGCGTATGAAGTTTCATTAAAATTGGTTCAGTCATTTCGGAAAATAAGGACTTGAAAGTTTGTTTGAAATGTCGTTAGGAGTAAACGCTCTTAACATATTTGGGAAAACGCTAGACAGATCTTACAACTGTAATTTTAACACTCTGCTGATCTCTGACATAAGTACGTATATTGCTCAATCAGTTACTACTTCTTAAAACAGTTTTTACCTTCACCTACCAAAAAGCCACTTGCTTCGGTTATAAAACATAGTGGGGTCAACAGCACTACGGGTCATAAACGGGAGGAAACGACCACAAACCGATAACACTGGACATTGGCACTCACTACGTAATAAACCTATGGGCATTTTTTTTATATTCTTGCTATCTCTACTCATATAAACTGGAAAGTTTGTGCGTATGTGGGATTTAATAACGCTTATAGTATTGAACGAGTTTAACCTTGATTTGGACCATGCTAAGTAGCATTTTGAAAAGCAGCAAATCTGCGAAAGCATCGCCACCAATATCAATTTTTCGAAGCAGCGTTTTTGTTTTTCTTCTGTGCACTGGGTCCCATATACGTAGCCTATGTCAATTGTTTCTCCGGGACTCTTCGAGGTCCATTATATCGTCGCTTTTCTTATGGTAGCCACTGTTTATTCTGGCTCTCAGGAGTTGCAGTGTTTTAAAATAGGTATTGTGGCAGGCTTGTCCAGGCGGTCTGTGCAGTGACCGCTTTCTTTTTGGTTGGGCATTTACTGCAGCATCTATTTTTTCCATTCGTAAACGACTGAAAAGAACTGTGAATATCATATCACAACAAATGCTAAGCTACTAAAGCTTAAGCACATGATTCACGAAGTCGAAGCCACGAGCGGAGTTTAGTGAACCATAAAAAGCCTGGTTGAAATTTACGATGTGATTGACAGTGACCTTTATGTCGCTACGTTAGGTAGGCGCTGAAAACTAATCATATTTTTATGTGGTCTTCAAAGCCTTACGTATGGTTTGTTAAATAAAATAGCGAGGATTAATTCTACTTATATATTTTTTATTCTTTGCCAGAGAATGGGCAGCAGCGTTCTCTGTGCTTTTGTAACAACCGTACTGCGATCGCCAACCCGCCTGCCAACCGTGGCGCTTATGGCAAAACCCCCATTTTAGGTCAATGTGGCGACATTTGGGGGAGGCCTATGTCCAGCAGTGGACGTCTTTCGGCTGAAATGATGATGATGATGATTATTTGACACAGTTTTTTCTGTTGTTTTCGTAGTTAAAGATAAGTTTCGTAAGTCCAGAAATTGCCACTTTGTCAACAACATCGCGCAAATTATAAATGACAAGTTTTTAATGTTACCTAAGCGACAATATCCCTTATCCATTATATTCCTAATCTTTTAAAGGATAGTTCTGTTGATTTCGAAATAATTCTGAGACACGCTTCAGATTTCGCTTCTGCAAGTGTTGTGTGTGGAGTGGAAAACAGCAGGCATTCGAACCAAATAATGCCACATTCACGACCTCAGGCAAAGCGATGCGCGGAGAGTTTCACTTGTTTCCTACGCGTAAGCGACGCGCCGGTGAGCTTGAGTGAAGAAATAGCTTGGTGTCAGTGCATGCCACTTGACAGTGGCATGCACTGAGCACTGAGCACTGAGCACTGAGCTTTTTCTTTAATATGTTTGCTTGCTCCAGCGTCTTTGTCGCAGTGCGTGTGGGTATCTCTGGACCAAGCGCCAGCAGTACTTTCGATACCTAAAGTCCATTAACTTTTGGTCGCCGTAAATTATCAACCCCAACTTTTACAAATAAAATTTAGTAGTGACTTGGTGGCTGATGTTATCGTGAAAACGTCGTAAGCACGATATCGTATCGTGTCTAGTGTTGCCATACCTACGACTAACGGTTTGTTTTACTACCTTGTTTGGTTAACGGAACGTTTACGGTGTTGTAAACAGTCGGTGATTTTAAAAGTTTTGTCGTCAAATACGAGTATGTCCTTAACTTTTTGTTTTACTGGTGACAGTGACTGTTAGCAATAAAAAAGATATTCTGTTTAATAGCTGCGTTTTTTAAGTTTTACGACCGCTTTAATTTTTTTAATACAACACAAAATTTGACATAGCTAAACGAATTAATTTTAAAGGATTCTTTGAATTTCTGCAATACTATATATACGTCTTTAGATTTTAGCTCAAGGAAAACTGAATGAATTTCATTATCGGAACAGTTATAATTGGTCATCAGGCACCCCATTTAGTCCTGAATAAATTATAAAGAAATCGAAGAATAACAATAGGTCCTATAGGACCTATTGTTATTCTTCGATTTCTTTAAACATTTATAAATGTTTGTAAATTTCCCTACGTCAGAACTTTGTAAACAAGTCACCGGAAATCAGGAAACATAGTTATTAATGTTCTTTTGAGCTGTAATATTATGTTTATAGCACACCAAAAAAACCAAACGAATTCAGTCAAAAAACCATTGAGAATCCACATAATTTACGCCCAAAAAACTAAAAATTGACGCATGTGACGAATTTATAAGATAGCCAAAATCATGTTAATCCCTAATAATCCCAAGTACCAATTTATTATCTATATTTATGAGTTGTATAAAAAACTTATTTCATGTGTAAAGTTGTGCTGAGTCAAGGAGCACTATTCTTGATCTAGAATATTCGTAGGGCACATCGAGATTTATGTCCGATGCTTACGGAGCGGTGCTTGTAAAAACTGTCTAGATATTGTATGCGCGACAGGGGAGTTGGCTGTGACAAGAGTTTTGGGAGAAAAACGGATAAAAATAAAGATTTTTCTTTTATAAAGGAGCACCTTTGATGGAATTGAAGCCGCACAGCGACTGCATCATGGCTCAAACCCCGTCGAGTAACGAAAATGTTTTTATAATTTGGGTAGTTTTGAAGCCATGCTGCAAGCCACCGACCACACCAAATATCATCAAATACGCAATAGCCTAATATGATCATTATGACCGTTATTGCAACAATATGAGTGGAATAAAACTGAAATTATTTAAGAATATGTATACTGCATGTTGATTATTATTTACAATCATTTACCAAATAGTTTGCAAGACAATCTGACAATGTTTATAAAAATACTCTTCAAACTATTGCTTGTTAAAAAATATTATACCATTAAGGACTATTTAGAAGACAAATGAATAGAATGAAATTTTTTAAGGTAGAATAATTGACATCTCTGATTGTGAAGAAGTTTGCACGCCAGGGTATGGCAGGATATGCTAAAACAAAATGACTGTAACACCTTATACACCATATTCTAGCAAATAAATATTTTTGATTTAGATTTGGCGTTCTACATAAGTTTGGGACAAAATATTTGATTTATTACACCTTGATAAAGCTCTATTTTCTTAGAGCTCTTTGTAGTGTTTCTTAGAGTATGGCAATACACAAGTCACTCAATAAAATGAGACAAAGACAATAGATTCAGTAGTAATAGACGTGACCAAATTATATTTAATTTATATCTTTCGCATATTATGCAATGTTTTTGACTGTTCTGTAGTTATAACCTCGGTTGAGGCCTTGGGGTCCAACAAAACGGTTTCTTTGAAAGTACATATTATACGATTTCAATAGGTAGTACCAGATTACAGTGACCGTCAAATACTGTTGCTTATTAAAATCAAAGACTAGACCTCGTATGGATGTTCTATATATGTTCATTTTATGATAAGCTCACAATCTTCAGCGCTGAATAACCTTATGAAGAGAACCTATTAAATAAGTTTGCTTATTATCAGCAGTTAACTAACATTTCAGTTTTCTTAAAAAATCTTTCCACCAAACAACAGCCCCCCTACCCGTACATATTTTCAAATGTATTTGAATAGAAAGTGCACCCAATAACAAGTTGTCTCGTGTTCTGCCGTTAGTCGGGCGTCGTTTGTCGAGCAATGGACCGTGAACCACTGCTCAGTAGCTTGTAGTGCTACTCCACACCTTTCGAGAGTAGGTGAAGGTAGTTTGATGCTTATTAAATTCCTGTCGAATAGTTTTTGGAGAGGAAATATTTGAGCTACGAAAACTACTCTTGTTGTAACGACATAAAGGTGCTGGTAATGTATTTTTTTTTCATCGACGGGGGTTGTATCATATTTTGTTTACTCGTGGGTGAGATTTTATGGAGAGGACTTGTAACATCACACTTTGATGCATTTATACGAGTTTAGAGGTGTGAATTACCTTTGATGAAATATCCTTAAAGTTAAGAGCCTATGAAAGTGGCTATTGCTTTCAAAGTCTTTCGTTTTTCCTTAACAACTTTAAACACGGTTGACACTTTGCTTTTCGGTTGTTTTTGTAAATCCAACGTACAGGGTGTGTACACCACCACATATTCAGTATTTCATACATTCTGCTGGTCGAAGCTACTCCGGTCAAAAGCCGTGGTCGTGGCCGCCTAGTTCGCGAGGTCCCTAAATACCAATGTGACTAAAATAATCACGTATAATACTTATAAAGAGATCAGCTTTTTGTCTAGCTTGTTGTAAAAGTCTTTTACAAAGGAGTATACAGAAAGGGAGAGGGGGGGCTATATTACGACGTTTGCAAGTTATGGGTGAGCAGCTGTCACTAATTGTTAGGTACATGTTTACGAGCGTGCCCTAAATCGTATACATTTTTGGGTTACACACACAATTTTACGTAACAAGGATGCTATCTTGGGATTGTTAAAATTGTTACCTTAAGTTTCATATTAGTGGGGTTCGCCTTACGGAATAATTTCTTAGTCTATCTGCTAGAAGAAAAAATATAAAAATTAAATACTGATTTCTCTCACTGTGTCCGCGTGGTGGAGTATGGCCTACTTACTCCCTGTCACAAAGAAGATGCCTGTGTCCCAGCAGAGGAAATGTTGTAGGCTGATGACAGGTTTAGAAATAATCTTGCTTGGATGTCGACAAATTGGGTAAAACAGTAATAAGCTTTTGGATAGAATACAGGGTGGAAGGGACATAAACGCACAAACAGTTACGGTTACGTATTCAGTTCATCATTCCCAACACCTCCATATAACTAGATATTTTTCATCGATAAACCGAAACCTTTCTTTCCTGCAAAAGTGCAATACATATACGGCCAAAATTTATGGAAAATCTGTTTTTGTTATTACCAATGATAAAATATTGTTTGGGGCGTTCGGAAACATGTACTCGTACTGTACACGTATTAGATAAGAATTACCAAACTTAAGTGGCAGTGGGCAGGGCACATTGCTCGCAGAACGGATGGCCGATGGGGCCGAAAATTTCTGGAATGTCGACCGCGAACCGGAAGACGATGGTTTGGAAGGCCTTCCACTAGGTGGACCGATGACCTGGTGAAGGTTGCGGGGATCCGCTGGATGCGAGCCGCACCGGACCGGTCAATGTGGCGACACTTGGGCGAGGCCTAGTAGTCTAGCAATGGACGTCTTTCGACTGAAATGATGATGATCATGATGACTGTACACGTGGTAACCGTTAGTAAGTTGATCTTCCTTCCACCCTGTACTTTCCCTCACCTTCTTGGGGATGATGAAAATACTAATTTGTTTTCCTCTCGCAAAAATAAAAGCTGAAGCAGCTACAGCAAATGGCAATTAAAAGGCGAGTATTTATGAAGTGGCTCCTTAATTAGAAAGGTATTGATGACGATCCATTTGTTTCTAAGTCAAGGCGAGTTATATAAAGATAAATAAAAGTTTCTACAGAAGTGAGTCGCAGATAAATCAAGTTTGAGTTTTTAAATATTTGCTTGTTGTAATATATTTACTATTCGCATTATCAAGCAAATGTAATAAAGCAGGTTTGATAATTACATTTGAATGATAATTATTTGTATCTATAACGCTTTTACAAATCCATTTCACTAATTGTTTTAAGCATTTGTAGTTCCGAAATAGCTGAAAAGTCATAACATCTACAATAAAACAGCATAACTACTTGTCTAGACAATAACTTGTTACTTAGGTACTTGTACTAACAGTATAGTTTCCTAACATCGTTATAAATAACTGCTGTATCAAGTAGTTTCGGTTAGTAACTAGACTAATAACGGTTACTGACATTATCGTTATAGTTATGTGATAAGAAGATAGTTCTATGAGTACCAAAGATTTAACTAGTTAGATGTGCCCCTCATATTCCTTAGGTCATGCGTAAAAATGTCCATTTGGAAAAGTGTGAGCTCACCAATCCCGTATGAAACGACAGATACGATTTTTAGTATGAGTGAGCGAGCTATTCTAATTTAATTGTCAAAGAAACGGAAATGTGATCATTTTAGGACGCTGTAGGGCGACTCTAAAGGTTTAATCTTTGACTATTACTGAGATGTTTGTTTAAAGTGATTTGACACTTAGTTGGGTAGTCATTTGGATGATTTGGTTATTTTTCTATGTCTTATGACAGCACGAGATAGTTATACAAATTCAAGTTCGTCAGGCGATGAGATTTTCCATCGAGAAAAATGACGAGCTTCGACCCTATCTTTCTAAATTTATTTTATAGATGAAATTTCAGAAACCCCTTCCTGAGTGCTCAATCGTTTCTTATAGAATTCTTAGGCAAAATTATGTTATTCATATTTCTAGATCCAGTGGTTTTAGGCTATATAGTGAGAGTATTAGAGCTACTGCGTCTGTACCATGACGTCTTAAAATATTATTGTTCCATTCCTATTCCAGAGTGAAAAAGAGACGGAGCTATACTACAATACATCTAGCTCCATCTCTTTCCCACTCTGGAATAGGAATGGAACAATAATGTTTTAAGCGTCATGGTACGGACGCTGATCTCTTTTTGATATTTGTCAGCGACATTTTTTTTTGCCTTTAACACCATGGTGGTAGTTTTTCGTGTAGTCTGTTATTGACCTATCCTTAATTAGGTATATCTTTGCAAAATATATGCTAAACCGATGCTATATTAAAAGCTCATCAAACTCGTTGAAACACTTATCAGTTAGTACCTACATCTGCAAAGTAAATACGGCTTAAGTGTTTTGTACATAGATTGCCTAAACTGCGTCTTAAAAGCCTGCATCCCTTCAGTAAATATGTGTTTTCGAGACAAATCGGCAAAACTAACCCTTAGTCACGAGCTATAGTAGAATCGTTTTAAGGTTCCCGCAGCCAGGCCCGACGCGACTCTAGTAGAACAATTTCTATGAAAACTTCATGGAAATTGTTCTGCCAGAATCGCCTATCTGATATTTATTGTTACCCGTACTAACTGTCGCTAAATGTCATATCTCATGCGTATCATAATGCAGGATCTGAAAGCGTGTAAAGACACGCTTTCGGGTACTGTGTGCAAGTCGCATCACACGTCGTATCGTACGATGATGCGAACGGGGCCCAATGATATAAAATGTTACTGAATAACATTAACACATCACAAGTACACAGGTAAAATAAACTTCAAACGATCGTTAATAATAATGTGTATTCTGTTGTCTGATACCCTGAATATTTGTGAACGTTTTCAAATTTATTGCTTTTGTTGACTATTATTTTAAACCAGAATTTAATTCAGCTCCCAAAGATAATAATGGGGTTTGTAAAAATCTCTAAATTACAGCATACAACAATTATCTTAATTCCCAGTAAACATTTTTAGGTATCCTATCTGCTGGCCACCATGTACACGACACACACATACATACATGTACCATGACGTCTTAAAGCAGTATTGTTTTACTCTTATTCCAGTGTGGGAAAGTGACGGAGCTATATACGATGTCTAGCGCCATCTCTTTTCCACTTCCTCTGCTCTGCTTCTTCTTCGTATCGATAGTTGGTTCCTCATCATAATCTAAAAACATTTTGAGTATAACCTTACTAGGTTTATTTATTTATTTAACACTTCAAGTAAAATGTACAGTGGCGGACTTAATGCTATAGGCATTTTCTACCAGTCAACCTGCAGGTTTGCCGTCGCACCGGTCTTATTACTGGGCAGGTGTTATTGCAGGGGAGTAGATCAACCGCATTGTGAATCACTGGAGTCCCCTCCATGTAGTACTAAGAGTATCTATTGGAGTGCAGTGGAGTGTGGAGTGAAGTTAAGGCTTAGTAAAGGCTTCAACTATAATCATATTTCCATTTTATGCATGGCATTTCAGAACAAAATTTGCCTCATACTTAGTTATTTTCCTTCTGCACAAAAATTAAATAAAAAAAGTGCTTTCCAAATTAAAAGAAACCAGCTCATCAATCCTTGTCACATAATAAAGAGATAACAAAGAGACAGAAACTAAAACAAAAGCGAAAATATTTACTAAAACGTGACTCGACGAAACGGGCTTTCTTCGTCAACATAGGAATTTCCTGCATTCCGATTATATAAAAATATCAGTTAAAGAATCAGGTTACCGAATTTATAAAACTATTTTTGTTTTATAAAATGGAACTGTTAGCAGCCTTCGTCAGCCCCCTGCTGGGAAAAGGCCTCTCTCCATGACTTCCAATAGTTTCGATAAGTTAACGATTAAAAAATAATACATAGTTGAAAAGGCTAGGCAGCCTTTTCAACTATTTTTTTTTATATTTTTTAATTTTTTTATCGCAGCTATTTGAGCATCGACATTGTATTCTAAAAGCAGGTCCAGCAAAGCGGAGCCGCGCGGAGCGGACAGGAGACTTGAAATCTACATATTATCGTCTCTCGTGTCTCCTGTGATTGGTCGAATGTTGCACATCTCCTGTCTGCTTCGCTCTTTTCCGTTTTGGAAGAGGCTTTCATTTTATCGAAAATTACAAAAAATAAAGGCAGAGTGCCACGCAATCTGGGGTTGCTGCACTTCGAGCTCATAAAGATTGATCTCGATCAAATGAAGATAAAAGGTAAACCCAGCATATTACTTTTATGTTTGGTTATTCTTTTTTCTCCATTTCATAACTAAGGATTTGTCCAAATGAATGAATGAAAATTTTATCGAACAGTTCAGTCTACAGTTGCATGTCTAAGTTTCCACACGATCCAATTCTACAATTTAAACTTTCCTCCGCGACAGCATGAGCTCTGTCGGTTGGTGGACAAACTTGATTTATCTTCTTTCATAGTAATGAAATTTGTTATTTTACTAGCGGAAGACGCGGATGCCATTGGATCATGAAATTGGTTTGTTGATGCAGTTGAATTGAGATTCTGTGTAGTTGTAGATGTGTTCAACTGAGATCTTTTGGCTGTGTAGTAACAATCATGTAAAAGTTTACATGTCTTTCGATTTACAAAATATTAGCCGGTGTGATTTCTAGAGTACGTGCCCCTTTTATCTGTGTTTATGTTAATGTTATGTTAGGTACCACATTAGTTTGAATATATCTAGTCAAATAGCTGAATAGTTTAATCCTGTTGTTTGTTCGATTACAAAATATGTAGTTTATTTTTATTTTCATAAAACGTTGCCCCGCACTAGTAATTTCTCTTGTATCGTGGGTGCGTTTACAAACATTTAAACCGACACACATAAACAGCCAGACCCGGAACAACTATCTGTAGGCCTTACAAATACTTGTTCCGTGCGGGGATCGAACCCGCGACACGCAGCGCAGCAGTCGATCGCTCAACCACTGCGCCAACCGTGCCGTCTAATTGTAAATATTTCCAATATTTCTGTCCAGATTTATCATAATAGCCAAATCTGTAATATAGCGTACTACTATGTCCAGCATTCGCAGATTACCGCGTAATATAAAATGATGGCCTAAAATGTCCACACACACTCATATCGGGACCCAATACCCCATTAGCGAAGTGTGACAGTCGGGGCTGTTGCTAAGCTGACGGAAAATATTGGACAATATCAGATAAAAACTCAATTACGACATGAAAAGTTGAATATAATTTAATTTTTCAATATCTGATGAGAATTTTGTTCTGTAAAAGATATTTTACTAAAAGGGACGAAGTATTTGATTAGATTATTCACTTTAGTTCCCCTGTGAAGGAGAATGTAAATAGATGCCCAAAATGTACACTAAGTCTTGTTTCTAAGTCTAATTTAATTATTTATTTGAAATTTCTTCTCTCGTATCAAGTGCGTAAGCGTCTATTCAGTGTATACGCTGCGTTGTCTACGCTATGCTAGCGTAGCGACTCCAAGACCTCAACCAACTCAAGATACAATGTCATCCTTTCTTATCCAAAAGGGTACGTGGGTACCGAAATAGATTAAATTCTATGCAACAGTAGGGCCAGCATTTGCGAGCATATCGGGCAACATCCTATTATGAGATTCCTTACATACCCAACTCAAGGATCAAAGTTGCTATTGCAGCTGCTAGACTAAACAACAATGAAATATATCCAAATGATTAATACAATCTACTTCTCAGAATCGGTTCAATAGTCCAAATCAGTCAAGAGTGAAGCAATTGTTAATAATGGTTCTGAGAATAATATTGGAAACGACATATACGCAAAACATGTGTTAGACACAATGATGATAGATATAATCCCTTTGATCACACAACCATAGGTAATATTCTTGAGGTCCCTTGTCATTAAATTGGAGTACAAATTCAATATCAATGAAAGCAATACAAAATTGTATTAGAGGATAGATCTTACCTAAATTGGTGCTATTGAAACAGAAAATTGACAATTTACTGGTATTTTCTGATTTACAGGGTCTTACGTGTGAAGTGAAGACATTTCGATTACATCGGTTTTCTGGAAGGTCTTTAAAATTGTTTCAAAGGGTATGTCGCTTCTAGCAGGTCAGAGAAGTTTTAGATAATTTAATTTCTATTTTAGTTCCGATCTATCTATATACTCGATTATTTCTATCTCTATCTATCTCAAATCTTCCCCAGGGTTTGTAGGAATATGAAACAATTTTTTTTAAAGAGGTATTTCTGGGTCTCTTACCAGCATACTTACGTCTACTGTTAAGACTTACCACACCCACACACGGTTACCAAGGACAGGTACAGCAGATTTTTCAACTATGTTTCGTTTCAGCATTGTGTACCATGACCTTCCTGAGTTTCTGGATTTTGGCCGCACTGGCACGTTCATCGGATATGTAACTCTCTACAACCGTGCTGTCGTCTGCGTACCGAACGCTACCGGGATTTAGCAGGACGTTAATATGTAGCAGAAAGCGGTTGCAGAGAGTATCGAATCCTGAGGGACTTCGGCATTTATATGTAGCTGTTCGACCGCTCTCTCAGGAAGTCCGATGTCCACTCACAGAAACCTGTGGGCAAACCCTACGATAGAACTTTGTTTATAAGATCATCATGACAAATAATATCAAAGGCAAAAGATCAAAAGGTTTTGGCACCTGCATCAAACATCGTCACGTTTCAATAAATATCTCTAAGAGTAAAGTTGACTTAATCACGTAGAAACGTACAGTGTAGCGGTCTGGCCGCAACACGTAGACCCGTGTCACGAGAGCGACGACACTCGAATATTAATGTCTGACACTCGCTGTTCAAATCAAAGGACATCATTTGTCATTTGCGTAGTTTTGAAATGCTGTAGCAGGTTTTAAACGACAAAGTTTTAAAAGTTTTTTTTTAAATGAATGTAGTGTCTTTATACGGTTGATATTTATTTAAACTAATATTATAAAGAGCAAAAGTTTGATTCTTTGTTTGTTTGCATTGAATAGGCTCCGAAACTACTGGTCCGATTTGAAAAATCTTTCAGTTTTATATAGCCTAATTATCGAGGAAGGCTATAGGACATATATCATCATGCTACGACCAATAGGAGTGGAGCAGCAATGAAAAATTTTGCGAAAACGGGGAAAAAGTGACGCAAACGAAGTTGTGCCGGACAGCTAGTTTCCTACATAAAACATAGCATCACGCCCAAAGTGTTAGATAGAGGTGTACCTAATAGTACAGCCACATTTCGCCAGTTATGTTTAAATCCCAAATAAAAAGGAGCGTGCCTATTTCCTTCAACCGGGGACATATCCAGACTCCGTAGTGCTTTCCGATGACAGACCAAAACGTGTTGCTGAAGAGTTTGTTCCGCCAATTCTTCTTTCCATCTGAAACACTAAGATGAGGTAAAAGGTGGGTTTTGAGGGCAATCTTTTTGAACTTTTTACTCAATATAATTTAAAAATTATTTTGAATATGTCTTTAAGTATGTTGCCGAATTCTGTGTTATCAATGATAAGGAGGCATGTTTTACGAACAATTTATTGAAGTTAATGATAGCGTGATATTTAACAAGGAAAAACCGAACCCAAGTAACATGAGACAAGAGCAATTAATGATGATTACTAAATTGAGTCTCTTCTTAATATTTTTAAGCTGTATTTTTTGTGAATAGTTAAAACTAAATGGCAGTCAAAGTCGTATTACAATTTTCTGTTGATACAAAAATAACAAAATGTTTTTAAAAGGAAAATATCAACAATATCATATTTTCCTAACAAAATAGGGGTGAGCTTTGATACGCTCCAATATTGAATAATTCAAGGCAGAATGTATCAGTGTCTTTGCCATCTTTATTCATGTGTTATGTACCTTTATGTACGGTGATTTGCATTTTATTGAACAATTTCCAATGTTTTGTAATAAAGAAACTCATTTAATGGCAAGCCGCGTGTTCATGATATTGTTTTGTTAACATGTAATAATATAAACTCAGTGCTGCCGAAAGTGGGTGTGCTGTAAGTACTGTTCGTAGTGTACAGGCGCGATATATTATTTTAATAAAACGTCAAGTCTCTTCAAATAAACGTCAAGCTCGGTTTTTTGGTTAAAAAAAGAGATCCGAATCTGATAGTGTAAATACAAAACTTCTGACGTATTTAGACAAAAAGAAAGATTAGAAAAATATTATTTCTTTAGTAAAATAGTATGTGTACATCACAGATGTTTCATTGAACAGCAAGTACTTAATCTAAGAATACACGATAAACATTTTGTGACTGGTGCCCAAAATAGGCATCAACATCTGCGTTACCGTCACCAGTTCATCATCATCATCAGCATCATCAGCCTGTATTCGTCCACTGCTGGACATAGGCCTCTCCCATGACACGCCACTGAGCACGATCCTCGGCCACTCTCATCCAGTTCTTGCCAGCTGCCTTGCGCAGATCATCGCTCCACCGAATCTGAGGACGTCCTACGCTACGTTTACCGATCCGCGGTCTCCACTCAAGAACTCGTCTACCCCAACGGTTATCGGTTCTTCGGGTTATATGGCCGGCCCATTGCCACTTCAGCGTGCTAATGCGGTGGGCTATGTCGATAACCTTAGTTCTCTGTCGAATCACCTCGTTACGAACTCGATCTTTCAGAGAAACCCCTAGCATAGCTCTTTCCATAGCACGTTGAGCGACTTTAAATTTGTGGACCAACCCAACCGTGAGTGTCCACGTTTCGGCACCGTACGACATGACGGGTAGGACGCATTGATATAGACTTTCGTCTTTAGACTCTGTGGAATTGGCAATGTGAAGACTCGACGCAGTTTTCCATACGCTGCCCAGCCCAGCTGTATTCTTCTGTTGGCTTTTTATTCGAAGTTGTTTTTACCTAACTGCATAGTTTGCCCGAGGTAAACATAATCCTTAACAACTTCGAGAATACTGCCTTGAACAGCAATTGGTTCCGGACTTACATGTTCATTGAACATAACCTTGGTTTTATCCAGGTTCATCCGGAGACCAACGCGTTGAGAAGAATCAGTTAGGCCAGTCACCGGTCACCACTTTAATCTTATAAAATTCACCACTTGACTTCTTCAATACAGTGTTTGAATAACTTCTTACTAAATATAATTTAATACCTACTCTAAAAATGTTTCTACTTTCATTGCGTACCGCGTAGTACGTGGTCAGAATAATGAGGAGCTTGTTCAAAGCTAAAAAATAAAATCTAGGCTTTATTCCAAGTATTATTTCGGGCAACATTCTTTGTCCAGAAAGGCATGGAATATTTTGAAATTAATTTGGATGAAACTTTGCTAAATAAAATATAAAGATGATAAAAAAATAAGTATGAAAGGGGCTTTTACTGAAATGAATTAGATTAAAAGCATTTAGATTTCTCTACCTAACATATGCATACAATTTGGCAAGTTGATAGATTATGGACACTCTATCTTATTGTCCAAATTCTATGCAATTTTCCCCATGGTCATTATGAAGGTACATGACTGCACGTGTACGTCGGTGATTACACTTTGAGTTTAACGTTATTTTTGTCGACACGGTTGGCGTAGTGGTTGAGCGATCGGCTGCTGCGCTGCGTGACGCGGGTTCAATCCCCGCACTGAACAAATATTTGTATGACCTACAGATAGTTGTTCTGGGTCCGGCTGTTTGTGTATGTTAGTTTAAATGTTTGTAAACGCACCCACGATACAGGAGAAATTCCTAGTGTGGGGCAACATTTTATTTATCCTATTTGTCTCTAAAAGCTTTTATTTCTCATATCCGTAAGTCATGTTTATCTGTTTCATTCGGTGTCCATTTACTTTTAGATGTTTGCCAACTTAATTTATATGAAGATTTTGACCATTGGTTGGGAACCATAAAAGGCCCGAGAAGGTCGTGCGTTCGAAGTTTTCGAACTCAGTGAGATAAATTTATGACATCACCACTGCCCTGAAAATGGTAAAAGAATCAGTCGTTAGGGCATGACCCACTACCAAAAATATGACGAAGACATATGACACCCACCAACCCGCCCCAAGGTCCGCGTGGTGGATTTTGACCCAATCCCTCTCACAAAGAGGAGGCCTGAGTCCCAGCAGAGGGAACGTCATTGGCTGAATGTGAAATGCTTGTTGCTGATAAATCGTCTAAAAACAAATTTTAATGAATGTTGCTCTTCACAACATTACATCACGGATGCTTATCGCTACTAAAATAATATACGTTCCCCTTTGCTGCCCCTTTTCAACGTGTTCGCATGACAAATATTTACGGAACTCTGGATTCCGTAATAAACGGGTCGTAAAGGCCCGTGATCCGTGATTTTCTTCACACGTGCACAAACATGTTATGGACAATGGAACGGTACTCTTAATTAAAACCGGTGTTATGTTAAATCTTCTCAGAAGGGGTAAGTTTAGTTTGTAAACAAATATAAGTATGTTACGTATCGATGTTAGATAATATAATTACGTATGCTTTGTGTTAGATTAATGTAGCAGAGTTTCTTATATAAGTCTAGTCCATTGTGCACACATAAGGAAACTAAACTCATTACCTTATTTTTTTTAAACCATCGATGTTTATCAGGTTCAGATTCATTTATTAATTGTAAAACATGAGTACATTATAAATTCTTATTTGGTAATACATTGAGGGCGCCATGATTTGCCTCTAGGGCGTACAAAAGTAGTGATACATGCAATATAATTAAAACAAGAAATTAATGTGGATTTATGAACCACAAATAAATAATTAAATAAATAAGATCTTCTATCGCATTAAGATTTTTCAATCACACTGAACAATGTCGATTAGATAATTAGATAAATTATGTGTACTTGTGTAGTGAGAAATAAAATATGAAAAAAAAAAATGAATAATATCATTTTCGTTGTCCTACTTAAATCTTTAAATTTACATCTTTAAATTAAATAAAAATTGAAAAGGACTACGAATGGTAGGATTGTACCTTAGTAAAAGTAACTGACCCAGTTGGTGACGATTCGCGATACAATGAACTATGAAAATAAATTCACATTTGGTGTCGTCGAGCTATTTCGGATATAAAGGGCACTGTTACGCGGATCCTTTGAATTGATATTGCTTTGGGTCTGTAGTACTGCAGGACTATAGTTACTTACGTAAAGTCATGAAATTATTTTTGTCATTTAAAAATAAATTAATGTTTAAAAATTATTATCTTTATCAGCCAGTGTTGTCCACTAGAAAAGCAAAGGACCTATGTTGGCACAATAACCAGCAGTGGGTGAATTTGTGCTATGGCTTTCGTAAAAAAAATTTTGCAGGCATTGCTGTCTATTTTGCTTGAAATTCATGTGCCAAACGCGAAATAAATACGCTTTGGCAGTGATTTGATAGCAGTATGAGTATTTCTACTTTTTCAACACAATGGCTTTTTGTTTGTCGTATGTAAGCAAAGCTATCCATACACATAAAACCAAAATAAAGCGTTTCACAACTTCATTCTACGTTAAACAAAGATGGCATTAAATCTGTGTCATTCAAGCTATCCCAAAGCTAGCATCGCTTTAAAGCGCTCGCTATACGACTGTGTGTCTCTTATGTTACGGCTAGTTTCTTAGTAAATGAAGCTTGAAGATGTGAAGCAGGAAAAGTGCAGAAGGTAAGACGTTATACAGTTGTGGATCCTTTCTTTTGTGCAGAAGCCACCATGTGAGCCCAAAGCTGAAAGTAAATAACCCTTATATTTATCTAGGAACATTTTATATTTAGGCTGAGAAAAGCATAAGATGCGTGTGATGCCTGACACTGGATGGGCTCGACCTACTGTAAGAAAGCTGTGTTAATTTTAACATAATTAATAACGTCATGTCAATAGTTCTGTGGGCTTAGCGTTGTGGGCGAGTTTCTCAATACCTACTCGATCGTTGGAAAGTAAACTTTTCTATGTTGTCATTGGATGGTGAAGGTTTAGCTACAGTAAAAATTTAAGACAACATTGACACGATCGAAAAGGTATCTAATACACACTAGGTTTCAAAACAAGTTAAAACTCGCCTTCTATCTTTGATCTACTCTATGTGAGAGTGGTTCCGACCAGGACGGAAGAAGCACGTCGTTGCGGTTTGGGACTGTCCTTTTACGAAGTTTTTACGCAATTCCGAGGAAGTGACTAACATTATTTCGCACTTTTGGGCGCGGGACGTGCTAAACACAATTGCCCTTTTTTGGTCACTTTCACATGTAACACTTTGAGTGTCAAAGAGGAAGGAAAATGCGAAAAGTAGGAAATTTATTTCATATGTCTACACGTGACTTCTGCCCCTTATTATTTATTCCATATTATTATATATATTTCACTCTGTCCACCGTTCTTACGATTAATATGTTCAGATAAGGTAGGTAGATAAGTTTAGAGAGTTGGATGGAGAACGCAGTTATTGAAAAAAACCGGCCAAGTGCTTTGTCGGACTCGCGCACTAAGGGTTCCGTACCATTATTTATAAAAACGAGCAAAAATATCACTTTTTTGTATGGAAAAATTATTAAATGATTAAATATTTATTTTATTCTGTTTTTAGTATTTGTTGTTATAGCATCAACAGAAATACACAATCTGTAGAAATTTCAACTCCCTAACTAACACGGTTCATGATATACAGCCTGGTGACAGACGGACGGACGGACACCGAAGTCTAAGTAATAGGGTCCCGTTTAACCTTTGGGTACGGTACCCTAAAAATAATACTAATAAATATCTATATAATAGTGTGATGATCCAACGATCCTTTTCTCGCCTTGTGTCGTACGATGATAAAAAACAATCAAATAACAACAATACAAATGAATGTGGATAACTAATGCCATGGTATAATCTTTACCTGGTGATGATAAGACAGAATTCCCAACTTACGCTAGCCCTATTCCACCCATGTAGGGGTCGACTTCCAGTCCAACCGGATGCAGCTGAATACCAGTATTTTACTGGCTGCCGGCTTTAGGAGGGACTGCCTATATGACCTCCACAACCCAGTATTGGGTAATACGATACCCCTTGTTAAAAGGTTGTCAGACTCTCAGGCCATCCATCAGGTGTCTCAGGTCACTCTCAGGACTGGTTTTTAGACTAACTGTTACGACTGTCGCATATCTACAAATGACAGCCGGGACCAACGGCTTAATGTGCTTTCCGAGGTACAGAGGAAACTCGGAATGTAATGGGTGGTCGCCTATCCACGGACTAACCAAGGCTAGTACGGCTTAACCTATAGATCGAGCCAAGTGGCTGTTATTATTAAGCCACGAGCTCAACTAAAGATCTAGGACAAAACATTTATTTGACAAATCTTACTTCGTTAATCTTACCCTCAAACAGCATAGCGGCAAAGTTACACTCACATTATATTACACAAGTGATCTTTGCAAATTACTGAGACCCATGGTACGTAATAGTGTTTAATAACAGTCTAGCAGTATAAATTGATCTGAGACCTATACATAACATTTTCATAATGATAGATAAGTGCTATAATAACAGTGTAAGATAGGCCCTTACAATGAAATAATGAAGCATAATTTGAACTAATTAACCTAATACTTATTAGCCCTAAAATAGTACCTAGTAGCTGGAGTCTACTCTTAACCTATTTATATAATTCCTGGAGTCGGTACGGTATAGTAAGTCTTTCTTAGTTGAGGTATCTACTTCATAAGGATTATTTTAATATTATATTTATTTTAATAATGGGCAATAAGCAATGACCAAAAGGCGTTCCGATTTGCTCAACATTTAGAAGAAACCTTTCAACCCAACGAAAGCTCTGTAGAAATACATGAGAGTGTAAATTTATCACAAAACCAAAGAATCAAGCTTGTGACTCCTAAGGAAGTAATGAGAGGAATTCAAAACAACATTAGCTCAAAAAAGTCTCCCGGTTACGACCTCATCACAGGGGAAATTCTAAAACGCCTCCCACGCAAAGCCATAGTAAAGCTGACCAAACTAATAAATGCTTCATTTATCTTAAAATATGTACCTGAGCCATGGAAGGTTGCTGAAGTCATTATGATTGCGAAGCCTGGGAAACCTCCCCACGAAGCATCATCATACAGACCCATTTCTCTGTTACCCGTACTATCAAAGCTATTTGAAAAACTGTTATTAAAACGGATAAAACCAGTAATAGAAGATAAAAACCTAGTTCCAGATCACCAGTTTGGCTTCAGAGAAAAACACTCAACGTTAGACCAGGTACATAGAATAACTAATGTTATTGAAAAAACGCTAGAAAATAAAGAAGTCTGTGCTACCGTGTTCTTAGACGTCGCGCAAGCTTTTGACAAAGTTTGGCATGAGGGTCTCATATTTAAGCTCAGACGCATGCTACCAGAATTTGTAGATATCCTAGAGTCGTATTTAACTAAAAGAATGTTTAGAATACGCCAAGAGGACGCATATTCCGAGCTAAAAACCATAAAAGCTGGGGTGCCTCAAGGAAGTGTGCTTGGCCCAATTTTGTACTTGTTATACACTTGTGACATCCCAGAGCTGGAAAACAGCACCATAGCGACCTTTGCAGATGATACTGTTATTATGGCCACCGGATCAAGCCACAGAGAAGCAGTAGAGAAAGTTCAACTAGCTGTGAACAAAGTTTACGACTGGACACAAAAGTGGAAGATCAATCTGAATGAGTCAAAATCAGTTCACATTAACTTCACAAACAAACACAGTGACTACCACCCACTCTACATAAATGGTATGCAAATACCTTATGCTAATACAGCCAAATACCTTGGCATAACTCTCGACGCCAAGCTGCGTTGGAAAGCCCATATCAAAAAGAAAAAACAGGAACTCGATATTCGTTATAAACGTTTGCATTGGTTACTGGGAAGGAAATCCTGTTTATCAATACATAATAAGCTGATAATATACAAGCATATTCTGATGCCAATTTGGACGTATGGTATCCAACTTTGGGGCTGTACTAAGCCAACCAACGTCAAAATAATTCAACAGTTCCAAAATAAAGTACTCAGGGCTGCTGTAAATGCACCCTGGTACATAAGAAACGATGACCTCCACCGTGACCTCGACATGGAATTCGTCACCACCATCACACAAAAATTTGCTGAAGCCCACGAACACAGACTCCATCGACACGTGAATGTTGAGGCAATCCAGCTGTTAGACAACACAGGCATAGTGCGTAGACTAAAGAGAACTAAACCATTTGAATTAGTGTAGTGTAAGTGAATCAATAATAGTAACAATGTTGTGCTATTTATATAACACATGAACAAAGTGTTTTATCAATTTTACCAGACTCTAAGGAAGTGTTACGAACGTGTGTAAAAGTGCATACCTAATTATGGACACTATTCTTAGCATTAACATAATTTATAACGTAGCATAATAAGTTAGATTTAAATTGTTTATTAGTCTTCTTAGGCTAGATTGCAATTAACTAGTAAGAACTTGGTTCTTACTAATAAGGGAAAAAAAAAAAAAAAAAATATTTATTTTAATAACACTCGGTAAAACGTTTTTATACTGACTTATTTTTTTTTAAAACAGTGGTATGAGTTATTTCAACTTCAGCAATTTGCTTATGAACACGTGGTTTTTGCACCAGCAATGTCAAATAACACTAATAAGCAGTATGCACACAATGTGACTTAATTAAATGATAATTTTATACCTACATCATCCCCTGACTTCAATAGAAACCTTTTGAAGCAAGTCGTCCGTCCCTGGACATTGCCCAATCCGGTACGCAAACAAAGCTTGGAAAAGGTCAATATCGCTATAACTCAACCTTATGCCCACTTTATCATATATATACTGGATATAAATCCACTGGATACGTGATTTATCATCTACACGTATTATGAAACAAGGTCGCTTTTCGTGTCTTCCTGTGTGAGCGTCTTGTTCTTCTAAATTACATCACAGCAAATAAAGATGCTGTTTTCCCGATCAGCATCTCATTATTTTCCTGCCTCTCCCCCTTGTTACCAGAGGTCAATACATTTTCTTCTTCCGTTGTCCCCTGTTAAACGTCTTGCTATCATTCACTTCCTGTTCTTTCATGCGAATAAAGATCTGACTTACTATTTAATTTTTATGTTTTTTACCATTTATAAGAAAACTAGCTGTCCCGCGCAACTTCGTCTGCATCACATTTTCCCCGTTTTCGCAACATTTTTCATTGCCTCTCCACTCCTATTGGTCGTAGGGTAATTAAATATAGCCTTTTCTTCCTCGAAAAATGAGCTATCTAAAACTGTAAGCATTTTTCAAATCGGACCAAGGGAGCCTGAGATTAGCACGTTCAAGCAAACAAACAAACAAACTCTTCAGCTTTATTATTAGTAATTCAGCATTATTATTAGTAAGTATAATTATTAGTATCTAAATAAATAAGAAGAGAAGTCCTGACTGACTGACTCATCAACGCCCAGCCCAAACCCTTGGACCTAGAAAACTGAAATTTTGCACAGAGGTTCCCTTTATAATGTACACAAGGAAAAAGGAAGGATTTTTCGAAATTCAACCCTTAAGGTAGTTAAATAGGGGATGAACGATTGTATGGAAATCGTTCATTTTTTAAAGTTAGTAGCATGAAAATTCATATACAAGCTAGAAATAAATAAATATCTACATATTTTAGCGTTTTTGAGAATTTAACCTGTAAGAGGGTTAGATAGGGGTTGAAAGTTTATATGCGGAATCCATCACTTTATATGTGACTAGCTTCTGCCCGCGGCTTCGCCCGCGTGGAGTTCGGAAATTGCCTACATATATGTTACCCTCGCAAAATAATGTCGAAAATAGTAATTTAAATGTTATAGATAATAGTTGTTGGCTGCAGCTTCGCTCGCACGTAAGTGTATGTATAGGATAAATAGTTGTGTTAAAGTCTGTGATTTTCAAAGTAAGAAGCTAGATAATTAATTCTGGTTAGAAAAAAGTATATCTTGGTATTTAACTACCGGAAACCTATATTAATAATAAATTATCCTACCACCTTTTTGTAAATGACGTTTGCGTTGTTTCCTTGTGGGGTTTAAAATTACTAAGTTACTCACAGAGCTCATTCCGGAGCATGCAACATAAAACTGCCTATGTGAGAAACATGTTCTCACATCAATGCGAGAAATAGCATAGGGAAGGATATTGAGACATTGTGTATGTTAAAAAGAGTGTCTATGGAGTTTCTTGCCCATTCTTCTCCATAGAGATATACGCTTTGGAATGGGCAACTACAATACCTTAACAGTTATTATGCCTTGTGACTGGGACTGTAGCTTCATTTTTATTGTTGTTCGACCATTCAAAAGTGCCTGTAACTGGCCTATTTGAAATAAATGATTTTGATTTGATTTGATTTAAATTTCATTATTTGCACCTAGAACTGAGATCAAAATGAAAATCCAATATGGCGCCGAAGAAAATTCTCATTATGTTATCGGCGACCCTGAAAACCACGGAAACGACACCCAAGAAGGAAAAACAGAAAATTTACCTCGGCGACATCTTGGATTTTCATCATGAAGCCATTGGGTCGCGCCAGTATCCAGTCGCGGGAGTGTCTGTCGTGCAAGTGGGTTCCCACAAGGTGTCCTTCGCGCAAATGGCTTTCGCACAAATGTCCCAGATCCCTTAGAAGTATGTATATGAAGTTTTAATAGCGTATTTGTACTTACAAACGTGCTAACACAACAATACAAAAATAAAAAAATCCATCCTTTGTTGTTTTAGAGGTGGAATTTCCAAAAACGTTGAATTACATGTTTATCAATTCAATCAAGACACATTGTGAATTTCAATCAGATCAGAGCATTTTTTTATACTAATGTTTTCACCCCTTTTTGCCAATTTGGGGTTGAATTTCCAAAAACTACGAAACACATTTTTATTTTTTTTTTAGTCATAACCTTCAATATTTAATTTCATATTTCTTACTTCAAAAATTACGGAGTCCACATATAAACTTTCAACCCCTATCTAACCGTCTTAGGGGGTAGATTCTCAAAAACGCTCAAATACGTATTTATTTATTTCTAACCAGAACCTTGTATGTGAATTTTTATGCTTCTAACTTTAAAAATAACTTTAAAAATTACCGATTTCCATACAAACTTTCTTCCCCTATTTAACACCCTTAGGGGTTGAATTTTGAAAAATCAAATCAAATCAAAATCATTTATTTCAAATAGGCCAGTTACAAGCACTTTTGAATGTTCGAACAACAATAAAAATGAAGCTACAGTCCCAGTCACAAGACATGATAACTGTTAAAGTACTGTAGTTGCCCATTCCAAAGCGTAGATCTCTATGGAGAAGAATGGGCAAGAAACTCCATAGACACTCTTTTTGAAATACACAATGTCTCAATATCCTTCCCTAGGCTATTTCTCGCATTGATGTGAGAACATGTTTCTCACATGGGCAGTTTTATGTTGCATGCTCCGGAATGAGCTCTGCGAGTAACTTAGTAATTTTAAACCCCACAAGGAAACAACGCAAACGTCATTTACAAAGAGGTGGTAGGATAATTTATTATTAATATAGGTGTTCGATCCTTGTCTAGTTTAAGGTAGTTTTAAGCTCCATTAGTTTTATGCCTTCTACCCTCACTTCTGGTGAGGTGACGGCGATGAGCAGCCATCTTGGTGCTGCGTATGAGTCGACGTTCGACTACGGAAAGGGAAGCAGGACCGCGTTGCCGTGCACGCCGGTGTGCCGATTGCCACCTTGTAAAACCTGACTTTTCGTCTCCTATTTTGATATAGTGCCTTCTGATCGTATCAGAACAATCCCCAGACATTAATTTGTGTGTGCCTAAAATTCGGATCCCGAAAGACCTTCTAGAAGCCCATTGTGACGTCACATCAAACCACGCGGCAGCGAGCTGCTTTTGCAAGCTTGATCCAAGCCAGGACAAGGGTGAAGCTTAAGGTTAGTGGAGTCAAATTGCCTATTCTAGTCAAGGATCTGAATCTCGGCCAGTTTTCACCATAATTATTTATTATTAGGTATCTCTATAAACCCTCAATATCTCTCATACAGTCCACTACTCAAAAGTTAAAGGCCCACGTGCCACATTTTTTGGTCCTTCGAGCCGGATTTCAGTACCTGTTTAATAGTTTCCATTCTATAATATTTTACGTCGTACGTAAAAATTATCCGGTGTGCAGATCATTGCATACATACCTGAATCTATTAATTGCATCATTAATCCCAAATACCTACTTGCATTAGTTATCTACTTAGCTTATTTGTACTACCTAGAATCTACCTACATTAAAACAATATTGTCAACTTATAACGTTGAAGGTAATCATGCCTCCCAAAAAAGATGCATCATCGCAATCAATTGCATACCTAATCCAAGAAAAGGAAGTACTCTTTGAGCAATTACAATATGCCTATGAAATGTCAAAAGACATTTCAACGCCTGATAAGCAGGATTTACTTTTATTACGTGTTTCGGACATTGACGAAGTGCGTGATCGGTTTCAAAAAGTAATTTTTAAAATATGTGAATCGGAGTTGGAATCAAACCCGGACGCTAAAGTGCGAACCCAGGAAATAAAAAGTTTCGATGATATTTACTATAACGTAAAATTAGTTACAAATAGATTAAATAATAAAGCTGCGGGGAGTGTTAAATTTGAAAATCAAAACGTAATTCAATCAACTCCGCGTTTACCTAAATTAGATTTATTTGCATTTGACGGTAATATTGAAAACTTTACTACGTTTTACGAAACCTTTTGTTCACTGGTACATAACCAACCACATATACCAAATATCGATAAATTCCATTACCTCCTGTCATGTACGAAGGGCAGTGCATTAAATATTGTTAAAAGTTTACCGATTACTGCAAGTAATTATGATTTAGTCTGGAAAAGTCTTCTTGACAAATACCAGGATAATCGTATGTTGGTGGGTAGATACCTCGATAAAATGTTAGGTTTCTCACCGATAATTAAGGAGTCTTCAGCTCAATTAAATATCTTTATTGAAACATTTGAGCACTCGTATCAAGCTATTCAAGCGTTAAATATAGAAAATTTAAATAGTTATGTGATGTGTCATATTGCATTACGTGCCTTAGATTCACAAACTAGAAAATTATTCGAACAAAATTGGGATCAAAAATCTGTTCCGACTTTCCATGATTTAATCAGCTTTGTACACAATCATATCAAAGTACTTGATCACTCTATTTCTTACACTAATAATACGAGTTCAGTGAACTTGCAATAAAATAAACGTCAACCAATTAATAAGACGGAAAAAACTAGGTCATTTACTCATGCAACTTCCTCGCAATTCAACTCGTCTTGTTTACATTGTGACGGCAAACATATGATTTTTAGGTGTGATAAATTCCGTGAATTGTCCACTGAGAAGCGCATTAACCGTGTTAATGCACTTAAATTATGTCATAATTGCCTTAAACAAAACCATAATGCTAATGAGTGCAAAAGCCAGTTTAAATGTTTAGTTTGTCAGAAATCGCATCACGTGTTATTGCACCTCGACGATAACAAACCGGTTTTGAGTTCGCGACAAAGCGGCAGCGACTCGAGTACTTCTCATGCAAAATCATTGCCATCACAGATGACATCTACTACCGGTTCGAGTGAAAGTAACAGTTGCCATTCCGCTTCTTTACACACAGCTGCTGGTACAGTTATACTAGGTACCGCTGTGGTGCATGTGTTAGATAAAACCGATTGTTATCAGCCGTGTCGTGTTTTGATTGATTCTGGCGCTCAAACAAACTTTATTTCTGTTGATTGTTTACAACGTTTAGGGTTGACACCTCGCAAATGTAATTTTGATATTTTTGGTCTCGCAGGAGAAAGTGTAAAAAATCATGGTATGACTTCGTTCGCTATGAAACCGCGTCATAGTAACGAACCATCTTTTAATATTGACGCTGTAGTGCTTACAAAAATTACTGGTGGTTTGCCGACCGTACAGTTACCTCAAAGCGTAATTGATGAATATAGAAATTTAATTCTAGCTGACCCTACCTTTTATAGGCGTTCCGAGATAGATATTATTTTGGCGGGTGATGTTTTTCCGTATATTTACGACGGAAAGAAATTGATCTTTGGTTCAGATATACCTATTGCGTTGAGTAGCATTTTTGGTTATGTGATTACGGGAAGGTTTTGTATGTCGCAGAACAACCATTCTAACGTAACTGCTCCTACTACTTCTCTGCATGCAGTAACGTTTACTGTCGAGGAGAATCTCCTCAATGACTCCCTCAAACGGTTTTGGGAGGTTGAAGCTTTGCCGTGCGAAGTTCCACACTTAAGTCCGCAAGACGTTCTTGCTGAAAACATATTTTCTGAAAATCATTACAGGGACGAAACGGGCCGATACGTTTCTCCTATTTTATTAAATCCAAACCACGAGCCTTTGGGTGATTCTTACAATTCAGCTTTTAAGCGGATGACTCAATTAGAGCGCAGACTTGATAAATTACCCGATTTAAAAAAGGCCTACTGTGATTTTATGAACGAGTATGAATCGTTAGGACACATGGAACTTTATAAGGGTACGGAACCATCTAAATATTTTATTCCGCACCATTGTGTATTGAAACCCACGAGTACAACTACACCTTTGCGTGTTGTTTACAATGGCTCAGCTCCTACTACTAACGGATTATCACTTAATGACATTCTTTTAACCGGACAAAAACTACATTCAGATATCTTTCAAATTCTAAGTCAGTTTCGGTTGTACGATGTTTGTTTTACCGCAGATGTTTCTAAAATGTTTCGAGCGATCAATATTATTCCGTCAGAAAGAAAGTACCAACATATTCTCTGGCGTGACACAACATCAGACCCCGTACGCATTTATGAACTTAAAACAAACACATACGGTCTTAGAAGTGCCCCGTTCATAGCTATTCGCACGTTACATCAATTGGCTTATGATAATCCGCAGTCCTTGGCTTCCAATGTGTTGTTACAAGGATGTTTTGTCGATGATGTATTATGGTCGTGTCCCACGATAGACGAAGCTTGCACCATACAAGATGAGTTAACCTCACTTCTTAAAAGTGGAGCATTTGACCTCCGGAAGTGGGCAAGTAATCGTTCTGAATTACTCACGCGTATGTCAACCGAGCAGGTATCTGTTATTAATTTTCAAGACGATACGTTATCGTCCTCAATCAAAGTGCTAGGGTTGACGTGGTTACCTAGCTGTGATTGTTTTTCCTTCAATTATAATTTAAATGACTCGCTCTCAACGAAGCGGTCAGTACTCAAATTACTTGCGAGTATTTTTGATCCCGTAGGTTTTATATCACCATGCACTTTTGTTGCTAAGTGTATTATGCAAGATTTATGGAAGTTAAGTTTAGGATGGGACGACTATTTACCAACCGAATTAAAAGAAAAATGGCATAAATTTTTTTCAACCTTGCCCTGTCTTGCAGAGTTGCGAATTGAACGACATATTTTTATATCTAAGTTCAATTCAATTCAGCTCATCGCCTTTTGCGATGCGTCATCTTTAGGCTATGCAGCATGTATTTATGTTCGCAGCACTGACAACGCGGGTAATATAAAGGTGCGGTTGCTAACGAGCAAATCAAAAGTGGCTCCGATGAAACCAGTCTTATCAATCCCTAGACTTGAACTTATGGCGGCCGTGCTGCTTTCTAAACTTATTAGTTGTATTGTTAAAAAAATTAAGCAATTAGATTTCCCAATTACTGCGCTCAGCGATTCGAGTGTCGTTCTTTCATGGCTTCAGACTCCATCATATAAATTAAAACTTTTATTTCCAATCGAGTTAGTCAAATAACCGATATCGTGGAGCCTAACTGTTGGTATCATGTTAGTAGTGAAAATAATGCTGCTGATATTTGTTCACGAGGCGCTTTACCTGATTGATTTATGGAATATGCTCCGGAATGGATCCGTGGGCCCTCGTGGTTATATCAGGAACGTGGTCTATGGCCTATTAAAACGGTTTATGTTTCTGACCAAAATAAAGTGCCCGAATTAAAATCAAATAATGACACTTTTTGTTTTAATACTACTGACAACAAATTGAAGAATTGTGAGAATAATCTAGAAGAATTAATATTTAATAAATTATCATCATTCAACAAGTTACAACGTTATATCGCCTGGTACCACCGTTATTTAGACTATTTAAAATCGAAACAGATAGTCTCAGGGCCACTGACTACCCTTGAGCTAACTCGAGCTCATGATTCTATAATTAAAATAATTCAAAGGAACTATTTTGAATCTGAAATTGCCATACTTTCTAAAAGGGGCAACGTAGTAAAATCCTTACGTAAACTTTCACCCTTCGTTGATGATAACAAGTTCCTCAGGGTGGGGGGTAGAATTTCCCAGGCTGACTTGCCTTATGATACCAAGCATCCTTTGCTTTTGCCAAAAGCATGTCATACAACTTCAATTTTAATAGAATATTATCATAAACTTTACATGCATGTGGGTCCGCGCACGTTGCACGGAATATTATCCAGGAAATATTGGATTATAAATGGTCGTAATGTTATTAGATCGGTGTTGTCAAAATGCGCAAAATGTTTTAAAGTTAGCCCGACTTCAATCCAACCAATGATGGGTACGTTACCCTTTTTTTTTTTTTTTTTTTTTTTTTTTTTTTTTTTTTTTTTTTTTTTTCGGATGGGAAATCATCAAATGACTTCTTCCGCTCTGGGCGGAGCGGAAGGGAGTGTCAGACTTGACTGACTAAAACCCATCCATGTTCCTTCTTAGCCCTTTGCGTTCCAGGGGCACGGTATCTCTTTCGAACAACCCGCAGCCCTGGCAGGCATCGGCCCTCTCGGACCCCTTCCGATTTGCTGACATCTCCTTGAGGCGCGCGTGGAACACGAACGCGCCGTCGGCACGGTCTGTCGTCATAAGACGGACGGACGGTGAGCTAGCCCATTACTCACCGTCCACAGGCCCGCGCCTACGGTGGCCGGGGGCCACTGGTTGCCCCCCGACGCCCGGGGCGTCTCCCGCGGCGGTGGGTACGTTACCCTCAAGTAGACTTCAACCATTTAGTCATGTAGGTGTCGATATTGGAGGTCCGTTCATTGTAAAGGAAAGTCAAAAACGTAATGCCAAAACTTATAAGGCCTATTTATGCCTGTTCATTTGTTTTTCTACCAAGGCTGTGCACCTCGAGGTCTTGTCAGACTTGTCATGCGAGTGTTTCTTAGCAGCTTTTGATAGACTTGTTTCTCGACGAGGATTATGTAATACCTTATATTCTGATTGCGGGACAAATTTTGTTGCAGCCTCCAAACATCTGAAGGAAGTCTGTAAATATTTTAATAGTCAAAGAAACCGCAATGACATTCTCAATGGTCTAACATTGCGATCAGTTAATTGGAAATTTAATCCACCTAGTGCCCCTTCCATGGGTGGCTTATGGGAAGCCGGGATTAAGTCCGCAAAGCATCATCTCTTTCGTTCCTGCGGAGATAAGATCTTCACGTTTGAAGAACTATCAACGGTTTTTTGCAAAATTGAAATGATAATGAACTCACGCCCACTTTGTCCAATGTCAGATAACCCTAATGAATTTGATGTCATTACCGCTGGTCATTTTTTAATTGGTCAAAGTATGCTATCGGTTCCAGAGTTTAACTTAGAGGATGTTTCTTTAAGTAGGTTGTCACGTTGGCAATCACTTCAAAGAATAACACAATCTTTTTGGAAACGTTGGTCTCATGATTATCTTCACACTCTGCAACAGAGAGCGAAGTGGTATTCATCACCACCTAATCTAAAGGAAGGAGACCTAGTTCTCATAAAATCTGAAGTCAAGCATCCATCCGAATGGCCGCTGGCAAGAATTGATAAAGTTCATCCCGGTGTTGACAATATTGTTCGCGTCGTTACTGTCCGAACAAAAAATAGTACCTATAAAAGACCGGTAAACAAACTTTGCCCATTACCATACGCTAACTAGTAGTCGTTTTTAGTTAGTAAAACTACCGCAATTAGGTAGTTATTCTAGTTTATAAGGATAATCTATACTTAACATATTTTTTTATAGGTTCGTCCCTTCCCCCTTTTGTTTTCTTTCCCAGGTGGCTCCATCAGGGTTTGTGACCACTGATATAAGCCTTCTCTGGCTCGTATCTCTTGTTTTATTTTTATTATTTTATGGGAAATCATCATAGTGATTTCGGTGGGGGGTATGTTCGATCCTTGTCTAGTTTAAGGTAGTTTTAAGCTCCATTAGTTTTATGCCTTCTACCCTCACTTCTGGTGAGGTGACGGCGATGAGCAGCCATCTTGGTGCTGCGTATGAGTCGACGTTCGACTACGGAAAGGGAAGCAGGACCGCGTTGCCGTGCACGCCGGTGTGCCGATTGCCACCTTGTAAAACCTGACTTTTCGTCTCCTATTTTGATATAGTGCCTTCTGATCGTATCAGAACAATCCCCAGACATTAATTTGTGTGTGCCTAAAATTCGGATCCCGAAAGACCTTCTAGAAGCCCATTGTGACGTCACATCAAACCACGCGGCAGCGAGCTGCTTTTGCAAGCTTGATCCAAGCCAGGACAAGGGTGAAGCTTAAGGTTAGTGGAGTCAAATTGCCTATTCTAGTCAAGGATCTGAATCTCGGCCAGTTTTCACCATAATTATTTATTATTAGGTATCTCTATAAACCCTCAATATCTCTCATACAGTCCACTACTCAAAAGTTAAAGGCCCACGTGCCACAATAGGTTTCCGGGAGTTAAATACCAAGATATACTTTTTTCTAACCAGAATTAATTATCTAGCTTCTTACTTTGAAAATCACAGACTTTAACACAACTATTTATCCTATACATACACTTACGTGCGAGCGAAGCTGCAGCCAACAACTATTATCTATAACATTTAATTACTATTTTCGACATTATTTTGCGGGGGTAACATATATGTAGGCAATTTCCGATCTCCACGCGGGCGAAGCCGCGGGCAGAAGCTAGTAGTATATAAGATTAGATTATTCCGTTTATTCATTTATACAACATATTATTTTACATTTTTAAATATTCCAAAATCAATAAAAAACATTTAAAAATATAAAAATAGTAGCCCACCGGTATCGGGAACAGGGTCCAAACTACCGGCGGTTAGGGCTCCAGAGAAAGGAATCTCCTAACAATACGAGCCGTGTCCAGGAATACCGCTTTCTGATTCAAGCCCTTGATCCAGCTGCCTAATGAGAGCCGCATTAGATGTTGGTCGAGGCTCTTGGCAATTAGGCCATTGGCTGATACGACTATCGGCACAATGATCGCCGAGTCAACATACCACATGTCGACAACCTCGCGAGCCAAGTCAAGATACTTGATTTGCTTATTAGATTATTATTAGTATTAGATAAGATTTATTTAAACATATTTTTGTGCACAAAAACAGAAATATTACTTGCAAATAATATATCTTAAAACCGTTCAAAGCAGGGGCGGGTTGCTAGTAGTAGATTATGAATCTTCTAGATAAATGATTTATCATATAACACTCTTGTTTTCATACCGGACGCTAGTAAGGCAATTATTAATCGACATCGGATAAGTAAATAAGTAGTTACGGGATTGAGTTATGAAAGTTCTAGGGGTAATTATAGTAGGTTAGATTGGCACGATGTATCGGCAATTATATCGACTCCTACGCAAGTTATTTGTTTGTTAACTATCTGATAGTTGTGTCAGTTATTTTCGAAGTCTTTTGATAACGATGAAGGTGTGTATAGTATATACTAAGTAACAAAACTTGTGGTTGGGATAGACCTTGAAACAATGGTCTTTGAGAGTATGTCAGTTATTCTTTTTCAGTATTGCACACTAATTTAAAAATATACAGATCAGACTAATATATAAATATATTTTTACATGAAACTCAAAACTTTGTACCGTTGTTGTCAAGATTGCATTGGTCTTCAACAGCAACACCAAATTACTTTGACAAGCTTTTCAAAATCCAAAAAGATTGCAGAAATAGTTGTAGATAACATTATCTACAACTATTTCTGCCAAAACATATTTGAGCCAAACATAGGTCATCCTATGTTTGGCTCAAATATGTTTTGTCATTTGAAAGCTTCAGTGAAAGTAATCAGACACACGATATAGTTTGGGCCAAAGCGAGGGCTTTTATTTGAAACCATTTGTGTTACGACGCCTTACACTGCGGGATTTTAGTAGTCTAAGACTTTAGAGACGCGATTTAATCAAATTACTCTTCTGACATGATTGCTATAATATTTTTTGGTGTTTGTATTGCGTCCTCAAGAAGTAGTGTTTCATGAACAGCACAAGCATAGCATATAAGCCTGTAATGTTCCCACTGCTGGGACACACAGGTCTCTCTCTATGAGAGAATAATTTAATTAATAGTATGAAACATAAAAAAAAGAAATATAATTTTCTTGCTAAACTTTTCCATTTGAATCTGTAAACTATCTGTTGCTTTCATGTTTTTTTAACGTTTTTTTCCCTGTGGGTGCTGTTTAGCTGTGGGAGATGAAACATAGGGAGGAATAGGGGAATATGGGTCAGACCTTTGTCCAGCAGTGGGACTAAGGAGGTTACAGGAACAAAAAAGGTTCCTCTTTGTTAAAAAGGTTACCTACATATTCCTTTGCTTATCTTGCAGAGTGTTTAGTTAGCAGGAATAAAGGAAAAAAAAGCTAACAAACCTTTAAACGAAAATAAAAAACCCGAAATAAGAAAATCTTAAAACATGTAACGCTTGAAAAATCTAGGGACATCGTCACAAAATTACGAAAACGGCTTTTAATAATCACAACCAACATTCTGACATGAAAATTAATTACGGAAGAACGCAATTTCTCACAAAAATTGCTTGGCTCTTCCGTCGCGGCATGATAATCTACAGTGGATTGAATTTTAATGGTGTGCTAATGTATTTTTAACTTAGTTTATTTACTGAAGTAAATTAGATATTATTAATTTAGTTTATTAATAGGCGTATTGATGATGATTAAGTGTTACATAACATATTATAACGCATGTAAACCTTGTAAGAATACGACAAAGCTGTTCTTTAGAACACCCCCATTGCTCCAGTTATGTTTTAGTTATATTTTACCTTCAACCTTCAACCAAATGTGATGTTATTGAAGGTATTCTGCATTGTATATATTCTTCTTTTGCGGTGCCCAGCTGGACACGCCACAGTGCAATTGACGAACTGAAGTATCGGCTACTTAATGGTTTATAATTTGTAACCATAATATAAACCACCAGATTATCTTATTAAAACTGCCACGCAATAATCGAGATCAGATGAGATTTCGGGATAGTGGTCCGATCACAAGTAGTTGCCTATGGTATAACGGGCTGGTTTCCGCAACTCCACGTCTAAAGCGCGTATTTTGCGTACGGGTGGGAACATTACTCCAACCACCCCAGCTCCCCGAGAAAGGCCAGCAGTTCCTTGGTGTTGCTGACAATGTCGCGGGAAGTAGTTGCCTATACAGAAAGAATGAAGAGAAAAGAAGAAAACCCCTCGTTACTAGTACAATGGCACTTGTTGCTAATTACTTAAATTAAACCAGTTGTATTTCTCCGTTCACCGAATTTGTGCCACCTGCCTCATAAGGAGCATTCCAAGATAAATTAACTTCATAAAAGTATTATAATATTAGTATGTTCCAAGTTGACACACAATAAATTATCATGGATAAATTTAATCTAATCTACGTTTATCTCTGTTATTAATGACAAAAAGACAAGAAATTGGATGGCAGTAAGATTGTTAAAATCTTGGTATACTTATTTGTTTTTCTAAATGAACATCACGCTTGTAATCCTGGAGTAAGACAGAGCTATGTCTAAAAAAGATGTACTATTACGCATATATATTATTATTATTATATGGAGCTACCTATACGTAATCATCATCATCATCATCATTTCAGCCGAAAGACGTCCACTGCTGGACATAGGCCTCCCCCAACGCCACATTGACATAAGGGGGGTTTTGCTATAATCGCCACGCTTGGCAGGTTTGTTGGCGATAGCAGTAAGGTTGTTACAAAAGCACAGAGAACGCTGCTGCCCATTCTCTGGCAAGTCCCTTAGTAGCCTCTTCGTCGACACCCACGGGAAGATATGGGATGGTGCTATTCTTTACGTCCGACACCATACAGAATTATATACCTACCTATACGTAATAGTACATCTTTATTCCGACATATTAAGTCCGATGTGATAGGAGGCGAGCTTATTGCTATCAACCAGGCACAAATTCAGACTACGAAACTACTGCTGAGCAACTCCTAATGGAATCACCCAATAACACTTTGCTCGACTTGGGAATCGAACTCAAGATGTCATGCTCACCAGTCGCGATTGTAACCACTAGAACAATTTGATTGTTTTTCTCTACAACTCAGTTTTAAATGGTTAATGGTTTTAAATGGTGGGTTTAAATGGGTTTTTTCCCCCGTGATTATTTTCTTAAGTTATAAATAAAAGGCAAACAAATTGATTCCATACATTTATTCTAAAGTTTTATTTTTTGATATAGTGTAGCTCATGATAATAAAGTTTAGTTAAAGAAATGCTTTACAGTGCTAAAAGGATCTTTCGGCGCTCCAATGTAACGGTGACCAGGGACGTTAACATTTTTGTGTAAATTGTGTTGCAAAAATTTGATAGCGTTAGTTCCAATTTTGGGCAAATACCAAAAGATCCTTGAGCAGCTATTTTGTTTTTAAACAGTTATTTCAATTAAACTCTGAATAAACCGTCGGTGTATAAAACATCATAATATTATCATTATAATTATATCGAAGTATATTATTATAATACATTTAAATACACGTAAAACACAAAGTGACTAGAGTTTGACTCCAATCTGGTTTGGCACCGTTATACTAGACGTTATTTCTAATAAATGTTTTGAACATACAATTCCACAAATCCACTTAAAAACTCACGAGCCAATATCAGACGATTCACCCGAGTGACTGTTATATTTTGTTCAACGTTCACACTACCCCGCCGAAATTACATAAAAACATAAACTGCATCTTTCATTTATATTTTTGATCAACCGGTATACCAGTAGAAGAAAGAGTGTCCATGGAGTTTCGTGCCCATTCTTCTCCATAGAGATCTACGCCACTTTTGAAACTTTGGAATGGGCAACTACAGTACTTTCACAGTTATTATTGCTTGTGACTGGGACTATAGCTTCATTCTTATTGTTGTCTTTGTTCGACTATTAAAAACTGGCCTACTTGTAATATATGATTTTGTTTTGAAGATGCCGAGTGCCGAAATCCGAAATTGTTGAATCGGTATTAACTTTTCCCTTCTTCAATGAAGTTCAAGTTGTTGGAAGTTGTTGAAATGTCTTTAAGTGATGCGTCTGAAATCGGCTTTTTGGGATATCGAGTTTAAGAAAAAGTAAGGCTTAGTGCCATATCTTCGCTCGGGTACTGTACTTACATTATACTTATTTACAACACGTTTGGTTCAAGAGATCTAGAACATCGTACAAAATAGTAGACCGATAATGTAGATACTTGTCTAAATAGTCCCTGTATCTTGTTCGCTACTTTACAATAAAAAACTTTTCATTCGTTTAATCACAATCATTTTCATTGAAACGAAGTTGAAGCAAGATATTTTTTAACATGAAGGTAAATAGTAGCGGGTTTGGAAATAAATCTTTGGATTTCAGGAGCACTGAGATTGGTGTTTGAGGCATAATAATGTGTTTAAGCGAATTTTGCTGTAGATTTTCCATTTCCATCACAATATTTTGTGTGAAACCAAATACGGAAAAATATTATCAAATGTCATAAATGGCAACACAATGGTAGTATCTACGTCTTAATCCAGCTGTTCCACTTGCTCATTCTCTTAAATTTGTATGTAATACCCGCAGTAGTTTGTACAACAATAAACACGTCTTTATCACTTTCGTTTCTTTGCTGTGGATAACAGTTATAATGAACTGACTTTTCTAAGTTACCTGTCCCGCCACCGAGCGGGAGCTAGCACATATACCCGTAGGTCCCGAGACAATGAAAGACATATACAATTACAATTATTAATAGATGACTGCTGACTGTGCAAGAACTCCCTCTCCGCTAGTATATTAGCTCAAGAGCTAGTTGTTAGATCTACTCACTTATCGGTAATTTACAGCAGCATGACAGGTTAGGGCAATCTTTCAAATTCTTCCTGAACTTAAAATTATCATTATTTATCAATTCGTTTTAATATTAAACACTTTAATTTTTATCGTAACCAATTCGTTTATGTCATCTTACTTCTAAAATAGTTCACACTTATTAAAATTACACAGTATACATGTACGTACATACAAAATATTAGACATAGTATAAAAGGCTGTATTCTGAAACAAAACATACAGTATTAATCTCGATTGAAACGCGGCTTATAGGTTGACAGAAACTTTTTGCTATGTAACACAACAGACATTAAAATAAATACGTTTGTCTCTACGCGTCTCTGAATTACTTACAAAAACCCTGTAACTTAAAGAAAGTTTAGATCTTGTGTAAACGCTTTGTACATATGTGTATATTTTTTTCCCAGTCGAAATACTGCACCTATTTTCGTCGATACTATACCAACACCGTTGATTTTCAAATCGAGATTCATACCTTCGTATCGCTCTGTAATACAGGCCTACTTTGGTATATGCTTAGTTTACAAGAAAGTGTCTTCTCTTCTTCTTTGCGGCGGATGACAATTGTTGTTTATCTGTTGGTCTGGCAGGTGAAGACGAACCTTCTTGGAGTTGGTGCTGTTGCACTGGTGCAGACGCTGCTTCGGGAACTTCACGCTGTCGTCCTTTAGCTGTGCGGGAGGACAACCATATTTGAATAAATTAATGAATGTGAGGTTGATTATGTATCAATTTCAGACAATACATACAATACAATACATTAATAGTACCAACAGATTAGTTCAAATAGTCTACAACGTTACCAACAGTATCTTCGCCCTGTGGATCGTCTATTATTATCAATGCTTAAATTCTAAAAAGAAGTGTTTTTATTAGTGCGACCATAACCAATACAACATATATTGGCCATCCAATTTTAAAACAAAGTCAAATTGTCGAACACAAAACTTTAGGATGATAGATGTGGTGATGAAGATGTACTACGTACCTAATGGGGCTGACAAACTTTTAAACGAAAGTTGAGAAGTTCTCAATATTTTTTCTTACGAACGAAATTATTCGTTCACAGGAATAGAAGTCGAGAAATCTAATATTAAAAATTATTACTCTGAATCAATCAATTTCAGTCAAAGTAATAAAACAAGTGGAAGGCAAAACTTGAGAATTTTTAATAATCGACGAAAAGTTTCAAAGTTGAAATCAATGAGAAGAAATCGGTAGGGGCGACTTAAAGAAATAACCTTGAATATGACCTTGAAAACGCTGAGTGTGTTCATGAAGTGGTAGGTGGAGTTCGGCATAGATTAGGCCTCTGGTATAAGTACTAGTAATGCATTTGAGGCGACACACATACCAACTATGCAATATCTTGATGTCACGCAAATACTACATCATGCCAAAAGATTTATCCGTGAGCTTAGGATATAGACAATAACCCGTTAAAAACAGACGAGCAGTAGCCCTCTAGACATAACACCGGTCTGATCCAAGAAATCTCACTTTTAAATGATGGAAAAAGAATTTTTCAATCTGTTCCTCATGTTTCTACAAATGACTACCAGCACACTAATATCTTATTTTCTACTTATCACTATAAGTATTTGTACACGACAGCCCAACAAGCAAGGAAGGAATATATTATGTCCAACGAAGTTGTGGTAAAGCTAAAGTCTTTATAGTCCATAATGACGCTTGCTCTTTGAATAATTGCAAAAATTGTATTTTTTTTTTTGCAATAATTTCACGTGATAGTTTTCGTTGGCTAAGAAGATGCTCAACGATTTCTGCGAAGTTTCTCGCTTGGCGTGAGACTCGCTTGCAACTGAAGCACGCTCGAGCGCACGTGACTGCTTGTGAAAACACTTCGATTCTCGATACTACTCCCACTATACTCCCACGAAACGCTCACATGCGAATCGCAACCGACTCGCAACCTTATATAGCCAAATATGGCTGTGTTCAAATTATAATTTTCCTGTTCGTACATTGGTACTTTGTAAGTTCATAGCACACGTGTAAGCAACTAAGCAAAGTACCGGATCGGCATCACCACACCACATTTATACTAGCTGATTCCAATGCTGTACAAAAAATATATTTGAATGATATTAGCTACCGAAAAGCTTATGTATATATTTCTGAAAATTGTTGCAGGAATACGAATCGCTCTGCAACCGATTGCCCAATGTTCAGGCCTATTTTGTTGTATGCTCTAAACATACCTAAGCTTTTCAGTAGCTAATGTCAATCCAATACCTTGTGTCGGTAACTTACTCGTATAGTTAGTTCGTGCCTAGTCCGTCTGTGTGATGACGTCAACAGCTCGGTGTGGGCTCGGGACTCATTCCCAGCAGGACTGTCACTTGCCCTCACCCAGCACCATAGCCACTTGTATGGCGGAATGTTCCTGTTTGAGAGAAAATACTTCTAGTCAGTATTTACTAAAGTCAAAAGGTTTTTGGATGCGGGGAGCACCGGATCGGTCAATGTGGCAATGCTTGGGGAAGTTTCTTGTCCAGTGGGGGGAAAAGGTGAGGTTGAATGATGATAATGTTTGGAAAATGCACCAGCTGTATAGTAGTGTTCGATGTTACAGTGTGCAGCAGGCAGACTCCCATGTGTATATCACATTGTGTATCGTTGTGCTTTCATGTCGTTTTCCCGTGCTATGCATTCTGCACAATCTGCTCATTTAGAGGCCTTTTGTGGTGCTGAAGATTTGAAGCTTGTTAAGGAACCGGAACGGCTGTTTGAATGTTTTTCTCTCTTTCTGCCAAAAAGTAGAAGAATTACAAAAAAAAAAACGTACATCACGTTAAAAGTTAATACAACCCAATTATAAAACCACTCGCAAATACGGACTGGTACCTAGTTAAATAATTAATATTTTTCAATCTACCAGCTTAATTAATTCAGTAAAGATACTTGCGGAGCATATACCAATTATCAAAATTTAATTATATATTTAATGTCTACGTAAAAGCCAAAAATGTTTCTGAAATGTTTAATGAGCATATCGTTTCTAAAACTTTATGTTAGGAGTGTTTGACTTAATTTCGTTTCTATACTAAAGTTATAATTTAATTTCGTGCTTATTAATAAAATTGTGACGAAATGTTCACAACAATCTTTTCACTAAAATTAACTTTCGTCCTATTTATAAGATTTGTATAAGAATTTCAAGTAATTATGGGGGCTTTTTGTATATGGTTTTATTAATAGGCAGATCATTCTTTCACATGGTCATCATCATCATTTCAGCCAAAAGACTTCCACTGCTGGACATAGGCCTCTCCTCAGTGTCGCCACATAGACCGGTAGCATACGACTCGCATCCAGCGGATGGCCGCAACCTTCACCAGGTGTTCGGTCCACGTGGTGTTTGCATTTTAAGTCTTAATAAAGGTTTTAAATTGTTTAAAAAACAATACCTCAAAACCTAAGACTCATCGTATTCCATATTAAACAAGACCTTAAAGAAGCAACAGATAGTCACTTAAACCGCACTAAAATAACACTAACTTTATGACTAAAGCATAAACCGTTTAGTGGTTAAGTGCATTTTGACGTCACTGACTCAAATTGAGTACCATGTAAGAAGTAAGATGGCGTCGTTAAAGACCTATTGTTGTTTTTATAAGTCATTTTTAAGCGTAAAAAGCTGTTCTTGTCATATTTATGAAAGCGAGCATGCCAGAAAAACTATCCAGCTTTTGTTTTTGCATGAAATGAGGGTAGAAAGTGTGTTTTTTTATTTAAGGGCATTGTAGATATTATTGTTGGACGGTTTTATTTGGTGGTTTAAGTTTGTATTTGAGTCTAGTTGTCCAATAAAGTTGTAATTATAAGAGCTACATTTACTATTAAACGGCAGTAGCAGATTCTCTTAAAAAAATCGTTTATAATCCATTAATATCGCTTCAAAGATAATTTTACTAAGAGAGTTCCTAATTACTAGAACTAAATCGCAATTAGTCTGACTTATTGATAGTCATAAAAATAAAACGAAGGATTAATGTTAAGATACTTTACTTTTATTTAGCCTACCTACCCTTAAATAAACTATACGCGCGACTAAGCGACCGTTTGAGACCGCTACAAAAAAATGGAGCTATTTATTTTTTACTTCATGATTAACTAAATAACTGGAGTTTTTAAGTAAGGTCCCTTAATTTTTCGAAGAAAATTTTCAGTGCCGACCTTTCTCAAATCGCATGAACTTGAGAAAATGGGGGAAACTTTAGGAGAAACAAGTTGTACAGGATAAATAATTAATGCTAAATTATCGTTTAATCTGAACAAATGGACCGAAACAATGATTAATTTAGATTTTGTCAAATGTTTTGTTTTCTTCAAATGATTGACGGTACTTATTTTGAACTTGTTTTAAAGTGTCGCGTTATGCCGTTGTTAAATGGGGATGGAAACTGTGGAACTAATGGCGCTACCATAGCTGGTTCCAAGCATCGTCATTGGTTGAAAATCTGGTAATGTCATTTTATATTTCATAATAGCTCGACCTCATTGGTCCTATTGAGAACCAGCTATAGTCGTGCCATCTACAATTAGATTTTAACTAGCTTAGCTTTTGGGCTTCCCCATTGAGTGTTGCTTGATTGTACTTAGTTTTGATGAAGAGGAACTTGGTGACTGACTGTTTTTCTTATTTTTTGTTATATTATTTGTAATAACTAAGCAGTGACTGCAATAATATTTTGTTTTTATTTGTTTCTAACAATAGTCTGGTTTATATTTGTTTCAGTTTCAAGAAAATTGGTCGTACCTTTTTTTTTTGTTTTTTTTTTTTTAGGATGGTAATTCATCAAATGACTTCTCCCGCTCTGGGCGAAGCGGAAGGGAGTATCAGACTTGACTGACTAAAACCCATCCATGTTCCTTCTTAGCCCTTTGTGTTCCAGGGCCACGGTATCTCTTTCGAACAACCCGCAGCCCTGGCAGGCATCGGCCCTCTCGGACCCCTTCCGATCCGCTGACATCTCCTTGAGGCGCGCGTGGAACACGAACGCGCCGTCGGCACGGCCTGTCGTCATAAGACGGACGGACGGTGAGCTAGCCCATTACTCACCGTCCACAGGCCCGCGCCTACGGTGGCCGGGGGCCACTGGTTGCCCCCCGACGCCCGGGGCGTCTCCCGCGGCGGCTGGTCGTACCTTAGCTTGTCATTTTAATAGAGCATTTATGGCCTCAAAAGTGTAAGTATGTGAAATTTTCCATGGTTACGACTAAAAAGTTTATTAACAGGCCACATCTCAAAAAACTCGTACCATTATCTCTGGAAATGTGTAAATTATGCGAGTTACTTATCATTACTTTCTCCGCACAACATTTTTTACGTAAAACATTTTCAGTATTAGCGAGATTACTTTAATAAAGGTTCATTTTATAAAGTATCTTATTTTATACATAGGCTGAATTTTATAAAGACTTTGCTGGGATGATCCTAGGAATAAGAATTTAGTTTGTTTTAGCTGTTTGTCACCTGTCTTAATTTTGGAAGGATTTGTATATAGTTTATCATAAAATTTGTTTTAACCTGTCCAGAAAAGTCTCAAAAAAAATCTAGCAAAAATAGTTTTTCACAAACGAAACTGTAATTTGTTTTTGGAAATCTTTCGAAAACCTCCAAATCATATTCAGTTTTGATGATTTCACCTGTGTGACGGAGAGTAACCAAAGCGTGCGAAAACACGTTATCTTCGCGTAAATTTTTATGAGCGGTCGTGCAGACAGCGGGTGTCTTCTGATTTTTCGACCAAATGAGTGATATAATAATGATTGACTATAACGGGGTATAGGACTTTTTATTTGGATGATGAAGATATTTTAGTTTTTTGTAATACCAAGAAGAAGTTCACATGTGAGAAAAAGAAAAAAAAAATGTTCAAAAAACTTGCCTGAGACTAAGAAATATCCTGTTGGAGAATATGAAGTATATGACGGGGTTGGCAGCCGAGTTGAGCGGCGCTAGGCTTTGGATGAGCGAAGCGATGGCTATGTTCCCCTGTGTGTCGGGCACGTAGCCGTACACCTGCAGCAGGTCGAAGATCATGTAGGGGGACCAGCAGAGGACGAACACTGAAACAAAATTTAAGTTAGTCGGGGAATGGTGAATTTTTCTGTCGCCTAAATCACACATTATCTTAGAAGCTATAATATTGACACAGGGTCTGCAATCTTTTGTATATTTCTTAAGCGAGACAGCTGGCGAGGTAGCCACTACGGCTTCGTCGCCAGCGTTGAGACAGGACCTGTAGTTCAAACTGATGCTAAAAGATGTGTTACGTCAGTAAATCTAAAAATTTTAATCTATTTTAAGTATAATGCAGTTTACAGCTATCCTTAAATGTACTCATGACGGCTTAACTTTTCTGAAAATTGCAGTAAATTCCATTTTACCTCTCTATTTTGCAACAGGTACGAAAAGTGGGCCTAAATACAAATCGCTTACAATATTTCATTGTTTTGTCCCTGTGTGTGTCCCTTTGTGACCCTTTTTATACCTCGCTGGCTATTAGATTGAAAGATGTATGGTGTGCTAAACGAGGGACGAAGTGACGGCGCAAATACCAGCATTATATTATTTTATATGCCGCCGGTAAAAGAACCATGGGCCGAGGGATTTCGGGCTAAATGGTAATGCATCATGTAAGATATAAAGACAAATGAGGGATGAGCTTAATAGGGGGATTAAAAACAATGGCGGTGGATAATTACGATGCATTAATGTTTGTGGAACATTTATTTTAGATATGTAAAGTTTTGTTGGGATACCTGCATGTCAGAAGAGCTGTATAATTTTGATGAAGGTTTACTATGTTTTTGGGATCCTGCGAAGATATTTAAGATGCCATACAGAAGAAATTCCGTAGAATAACTAATCCCATGTCTTGTTTTGGCCTTAACACAACAATTATGGCATAGTTCCCAAGCTTAGCATGTAACAATTTTTTCGGACACCAACCAGTTGGATTGCAAGTAATTAATAGTTTGCCCTGTCTCCCGAAAGTATATATAAATGTGTTTTGGATCGTGAAAAGTCGATATTCCTAAATGTTTACAGTAAAGCTGTATAGTTTAAACTTAAATATAAATATTAATAGTCGAATCATCTTATAAATATTTTCTAAAGAAGAGATAATCAACTTCAGATTGGAGTAAAGTTTGCTAAAAACTAGAACTATCAAATAAGTCACAATTACTAAGAAACATAAGGAACAAACGCTGATGTAATAAAATTCCTAAATTATTATAGCACTAACAATATTCTTTCGGGATTATCCAATAAAAACGTCCGGTTTTACAACTAAACTTTTTAAAAGTCTGCCTCGCCCGGGAGTGATTATTAACGTCACAAGATTATGGCGTCCCGGATGAAATGTAATCTTCGAGTTCTAGAATTTTCCGTGATGATATGTGGATGAAAATGAGCTGGAATCTGTTATCGAGAAGTATTGAGAGTACATTGATAAGCTTAAAATAATTGGAACGAAGAATTTTTGCTGAAGGATAATGTTTCTAGAAAACGAATCTACAATATAATGAATGGTTATTATTTGTCTTACTAGTCAATAAACCTGCAATATCTACAAATATCATGTTTATGGAAACTTGTGTCGTTCAAACATGTAAATCAAAAGCGCCTGCCGACAAACTGTTCTGCAGTTTGGCAGGAGTTTTCTATTGTAACATTTGTGAAATTTATATGAATTAACATATAAAAATGCGAGTTTTTTTCATACACTACATTTGTTATAAATAAAATTCATAAATTCAAATAAATAGTACAACAAAGAAAAGTTGATGCTTGTTGCCGTCACGTGAGAACTCGTTACCATGCTCCAAAATCTCTAATAACGAGGCAAAGAACGTTACATAATCACAAATTCTAGACAAAAACAAAGTCTTGTCAGCCAGATCAGATATCTGTTCATAATAACATTATGGTAATTCTTGTCATCAGGAAAGTAAACGGAGATAAAGAAAATTGGGGGCGAACCGATCAGTCTTGCTTTAGAATGAAACTGAATGAACATTCATGTTGGTGATATTTTTTCCCTAAAGATTTGGCCTAAGATCGGGATAAGATAAAACATAATAATATGAAAGGAATATATATTATACAAGGTGTTCTTTTGCATCCTCGTCAAAATTCAGGATGTTGTCACTAAAGCATAAATAATCAATATAAATTACGGTACCTAGTAAATTATTAAAAAACACTGCATTTTTTTGTTGTTTAAATTTGTCAATATTTCAGAATAACCCCCTTCGATCAATAATAGTACTAGATTCCCGATGAGCGCTTCAAAAACGGCTCGAAAAATAAGACCACAACTATTTTTGTGGTCTTATTTCAAATTAGTATTGTCCAAGCATAGCCAACGTTAAGACGTCAAAATGCCGTAGTGCGCGTTCTAAAACTGTGAAAATAAACACCACAACACCTAGATTTTGGAAGAAATATCTTTTTTTCGGTAAGTATATAAATTTAAGTGTTTTTTCGTGAAATAAAAACAGGATAAATAGTCAAAATAATTAAATTTGCTGTAATATTATTGTTTGGCCAATGTTTGCAACAACACACCAACTATTGTTACAAACATCGACTGTTCTGGAACAGGCAATGCATGGAGTAGCGTTGTTATTTATATATTTTTTTGTTTGTAAATTTTCTAGCGACCCATTTCGATGTGCAGAATACATAAACCTTATAAAAATTCGCGAATATGTTCGATTCATTTTTATAGTTTGGACATAACTGGAAACACGCAAAGGCGTGGATTACAAAAATCTTTTTCGGAAGAAAACTATACCTGTTGGTATTTTCATGAAATATTCTATCTTATATATTCTATTCTGTTGTACTTTAAAACTGTTATCAATAAACCGCATATGTTTCCTTACAGGCCACACCTTCAACAAGTTTAAGTTTTGAAGATACCACAGGAATACGTGACGTGCCTCGTTAGAAAGTATATGAAAAACATAGTATGAACTCTCTATAAAATTTGAGGCTTTCGAATAAAAATAATTTTAAACATAGGTTTACAATTGGTGCAGAGATCGGTGCATAAAGACACAAAATACAGTCGAATTGAGCACCTCCTCTTTTTTTAAAGTCGGTTAAAAATAGTACATACTACCATTTTAAATCGGTCAAAAAAATTTGCCACCATACAAAAGGAACCTTGGCCCAAAAAAATATATATTCTGCAACTCTACGTCTTTCAATACTGACTGTGTTCTGAGCATTGAAATGTAATACGAAGAACTACGTCTAGTTCTAAATTAGAGTAAGCACGAAATTGTCAACATCATGTTTTTAACATTGTCACTTAGATTTTAAGATTCTTTTTACAATAAACATTTTTGTACTCATGACTTTTTATTTTCAAGCGACATTTTAAATTTATAGCCTTTTAGCTTCTTCGATGAAAGGACTTAAATAAATATTATTTTGCAATTGTAATTAAACTTTAAGTTAGAGTGTTAAGGTGTATAATAAACTGAAGTTGTTAATATTTTTAAACTTTTTTCTATGAAATATAGATGTTTACGTGTGTGCAAACCATGGACACTTTAGCGATACATTTTTGTTCCTGATCCTTAATCTAGTACTATTATTGATCGAAGATAACCCCCTTAACGTGGTTTAGGGATTATAAAATTATCGAAAAAACGTTTGAGGATTTTTGTTTGTGTGTAAGCGACGTTATAAAGCGGGGATCAGACGGCCCGTGTTTAAAACACGGGTGGTTCACAGTTACCGATTTCAGTAAATAAATAAAAAAAAGAAAAATACCAACTCATTTATTATTGATTCGGGTCGAGAATCATTAGCATAGTTACCTCCTAGAATTTGACGAGGTTGCAAAACAACACCTTGTATTTCGTAAAGAATAATGATGAATTTAACATTGGAATTATTAACGGGAACTAAACTAATACTAACTAACAAAGGCGAAACCACCTTTTCAACTACAAATAGAATTTGACTCAGATTGACCGTTAGTTTGATAATTATTATTCAAATTTCGATATTGTTATGAAGTATAAGATGTTGAGAACAAGCCCGCAGTTTCTCAAATAATTTGCGGATAAATAAGGAAACAGGCAAGGTCAAAGTCAAGGTTAAATACTTTACGGTTGGAAATATTTCAATTTTAAACGAAAATCTATGATCTTCACCCTGTGTAAACTCTTTAACTGGTAATTTATTTATGGGTATTTTACGTCGGGTTGTGGAAGCTTTAAGACAACAATTCCTCCCCGTTAGACATGATGGAGGAGATCGTAAAAAGTTTTTATTGGCGCCAGTTTTTGTGGTCTCTCGTCATATCGCGATGCCTCTTACATTTCTTATGGCTTTCTAAGAGATTTGACCTTTGAGTAAGGAGGAAAAAGATGTGTCAACATTACCTACATTGATAACCAGTATAAGCTAACTTATTTTCAAACTTTTAAGCCCGGCAAAGAATTTACAAAATAAGGAAGAACATGATGATGATGATGATATTTTGGTCCTTTTTGTTGGGTATGGAGCCCAATAAAGTGTTAATTAAATAAATAATAACGACACAGAGTTTTATATAAGTACGAAGCAGAAATATTTTTGTTAGGTTGAATTCGGGACCAAAATATATATGGCTTCATTTCTCAGCTCAAGCTCGTCTTATTTATCCTCAGAATTTAAGACAGTATTTTTTCACAGACTGTTTATTGTGACATAACCTCAATTTACTGTCCACAGACGTGGTTGAGAGACTTCAACGATTTGCAGTAAGGATTGAGAGGTTGAGATCGAAATAGATTCGTAGCGAACAATTTGGTTTATTTCGTATTACTCGTACACATATTGAAATTGGAAACCAACAACTGTGGTCAATCTTCTTTCAAATATTAAAGTAGAATTAGAACATTAAAATAATGTGGAAAAAGACACCACCGAAATGCACTAGGGCCGCGTGGTGGATTATGAAACTTATTATGTAATCAGGCTACTATATTTTAGGTTTTCATAGCATCAAGCTTCTTTCTTCATTTTTTGAAGAAGTAGAAGAGCATCAAGCCCGTTTTTCCTGTAGGGTTACGCTGAGGTGTATACCTATAATATACGCACATTTGGGCTGTCCTTTGCTTGGCCATGGCCATTTGAGTTGGCATTCTGTAAATACCTTCCATGTAGGAACCATATACGTCGAAGGCTTGACAATATCACCTTACGTGACCTTCCTCAAGGCCTAACTTGAGGTTAATCCTCTCCCATCCAAACTTTATTTATATATTAGTACAAAGCTTAACATTACTTTGGTTTAAGAGGCATCACCCATAAATCTCCGTTGTTGTAACTTATCACTTAGAATGTATGTGCTGGACGAATATTACGTCCAGCACATACATTCTAAGTGATAAGTTTAGGTTTAGGAAGAACTAATTTAATTTTATTTAAGTATTATCCTTAAATAAAAATAATTCATTACATGTGCACAATCATTTTGTGATTGTATAACGAGTAATAAGACTATTTATTTTATTATTTATGTACACCCAGTAAAAATATAATAGAACTATTATTTATTAATTTTTATTTTAATATATATATGCTCTGTATGGTGTCGGACGTAAAGAATAGCACCATCCCATGTCTTCCCATGGGTGTCATAAGAGGCGACTAAGGGACTTGCCAGAGAATGGGCAGCAGCGTTCTCTGTGCCTTTACTAACCCGCCTGCCATGCGTGGCGATTATGGCAAAACCCCCCAAAATGTCAATGTGACTTGGGGGAGGTCTATGTCCAGCAGTGGACGTCTTTTGGGCTGAAATGATGATGATGAACATAATTTTGGGTACTTTACTTGAATAAAAGGTTTTTATTTTTTGAAAAGGAAATGTGTGCACACATACTCATGTACATATGCACGATAAGAAAGCTACGCTGCAAACAGTTTCTAGAACATTATTTTACTTTAAACCTCTCAACTTGCATTTGTAACTGAAGCTCTAAATAAAGGAGTTAACTCATAAAACTGCTAGAAGTTAAAGATTAGCAACTCTGTAACCACTATTATTTTTATATTTAAACGTCTTGTAACTTTTGACCAGCAGCGTTTATGAGTAATTCTCAAAGTTATGAAAAGTTTATTTTCCTTTTTTCGCTCCAATAATTTCACTCTCCCATGTTGTTGTATGCGTGCCTGTCCGTCAGCGTGACTTGTGACGTGTTTTCGTAACACGAATGAGTTATTAAACTAATAACATGCTGATGAACAAAAATACATATATACCGAAGTAACATGTTTTTTGCGTTATGGAAAATTATGTTTAGCTTAGGTGCATTTTGTTGCTACGCCAACATTACATGACAGTCATAGGGATACGAATGACTGGCAAAATATGGTAGGGATACCTCCCTTCGCCTACCTAATGGGAGGCAAGAATTTTGCCATGATCTGGGCTCAAGTCAAACTCTGGGCTACCTACTGAAACCCCTATTCATTTGCTTCCTGTAAATCAATCTAGGCTCTCAAATATAAAAATCTGATAGTGCATAAAACTGATTACAAACAAACTCAATCATCATTATCATCATCATCTGCCTAGCCTTAAGCCTTAATCTGCGGCCCGTATCGCTGGGCCGCAGATTTTAATATTGTAAGCAAGTATCTCAACTTGTATAGAAAACACGCCTTGGACAACATACTGACAACGCGTCGGCGTACGAGTGATAAAATTTGCGGCACGGCGCTACGCGACCGAGAATAGTCCGTTTAAGCAGAAGTCAGCTTGATAGGTTGACCTGCGAGATGCCATCCATAAAAAGAACGCGATGGTGGGATAATTGCCTTAGACTAGCTGTCAGACTTTTCGTCCTTTTCAACTACCTGTAACGACTGTCAAAGATCTACAAATAACAGCCGGGACCAACGGCTTCTGCCTGGGCTGCGGGACTGTTCGAAAGAGATATTAATAATAATAACTTTATTTCTAAAAAAACTTAGCTATATTTTACAGAAAAGACTTTGGCAGCATTAGTTTCTATGAAATGGATGTAGCCACTGCAACCGAACTAGGCAATGCCTATATTTCGGTTTTCAGTACCTTTTCCCTCGATATTTCAACAAAAACGCCAACAAAGCGAATATGTTTGGTTGTACTACTACTTAATTTAGAATAACTAACTTAAACTAACTTAAATGTACCGTAGCCATGGAACACAAAGGGAAAAGAAGAAACATCAATGGGTTTTAGTCAGTACAAGTCGACACACCTTTCCACACCGTCCGGAGCAAGAAGTGTTATTTGATGATTTCCCATCGATAAAAAAAGGGACGAACGGTTTAACAAGCTTTTGGAGGGCCAAAAAAATGTATGGAACGTTGTCGTGATTTTTTAATGGTTGTGATAATACTCCATGTAATTCATAAGGAGGTGAAGATTCAGAATAATAAATCAATCACTTACCGAAAACAATAACAAAGGTCATCTTGACAGTTTTAATCTTAGCCTTCGGTATGATGCCGCGGCTGCTGGCTCGCCGGCTGTCCAGGTCGTCACTGTCTGCAATAAAAATACACTATGACTATCCTAGTATACTAGGTACTAGCTGTCCCGCGCAACTTCGTAAGCGTCTCATTTTCCCCGATTTTGAAACATTATTAATTGCTTCTCCGCTCCTATTTGTTGTAGCGTAATGATATATAGCCTATAGCCTTTCTCGATAAATGGGCTATCAAACACTGAAAGAATTTTTTAAATCGGATCAGTAGTTCCTGAGATTAGCGCGTTCAAGCAAACAAACAAACTCTTCAGCTTTATAATATTATATATAAGTATAGATTATGTTCTGTATGGTGACGGACGTAAAGAAGAGCACCATCCCATATCTTCCCGTGGGTGTCGTAAAAGGCGACTAAGGGATTTGGCAGAGAATGGGCAGCAGCGTTCTCTGTACCTACTTTTGTAACAACCGTACTGCGATCGCCAACCCGCCTGCCAAGCGTGGCGATTATGGCAAAACCCCACAAAATGTGAATGTGCAATGGAGACACTTGGAGGAGGCCTATGTCCAGCAGTGGACGTCTTTTGGGCTGAAATGATGATGATGATGATAGATTAATAAATAACTCTTTCGTAGATTATTGCTGGGGGTTACTACTTCGATGTAAGTAACCCTTTTTTTCCATTTTTAGAGTAAATTTTTAAAAAAACCTTCATATCAGTGATTTTGTGCGTTGTAAAGGGACAACTCCGAAGGTGCCTGCCATCGCAACCTCAGCAGCAAAGCCACCCGATAGCAATGAGTATAACCAGAGCGATACGGTTGATTTTCGGGTAATTACATGAAAACGCTTCTTTGGAGGAGGCCTTCACATGTGGAGGGTTTTTTTTTAAATTTAAATATATATAAATCCACTCTACTCTTAACTTAACTGTAATTTAATTTATATGAACAAAGGGCTTTTATATCTTATTTAAATTTATTTATACATACACGAAAACGCTTCCGTACATGATAATTGACAATACTGCCGTCTGTAGTCATTTTCATAGAGGTAACATTGAAACGCGGTAACCTAGTAGCAGCGGTGCCCCAGTGGTGGCAGCCCCGACTTACGAGCAGTAAGCCGTGGGTTCGAACCCATGCAGGCGCATTTCTTTGTGTAATTTATTTCATCACGGCTGCTCTCAAAACGGTGAAGGAAAACATCGTGAGAAAACCAGCATGTCCTAGAACTAAAAATCCAAAGAGATGTGACATCTACCAACCCGCACTGGGCCCGCGTGGTAGATTACAGCCCACTCCCTCTCATAGAGATGAGGCCTGTGTCCCAGCAGTGGGAACATTATATGCTGATGATTATGAACATTGAAACTCTACTATTGAAGTCTTTGTCTAGTCTTTGTCTTTGATTCATAGATAAAGGATGTAAATAGAGCCTTAATGAAGCAAAAAGTACTTGTTCTCCCCGTCATTACGATCATTTTATTTGTTCTTTAACGTATGGGAATCTTCTGGTTACGGAGATATTGGACGTCAAAGTTCCATCCAATTTCTTTTAAAATACTGGATTTTAAGGTTGAAACTTAACTTTAAATGCCTCCATGACCTGTTTCTAATTCCATGCATCCATCAGCACAATATTTTGAGTGCGTTATATTATATTGAGATTTACCGTAAATCGTAAGGTTTTACCCCCAAAAAAAATATGGTGTTTCCCAGCAATAATTTTTGTGTAGAGTTACTTAGTTTGATGTACAGAATGCTCGGTTGACGGCTTCGAAGGGGCTGTTTACACCTTGTATGTCATCATCATCATCATTTCAGCCGAAAGACGTCCACTGCTGGATATAGGCCTCACCCCAACGCCACATTGATATAAGGGGGGTTTTGCCATAATCGCCACGCTTGGCAGGCGCGTTGGCGATCGCAGTACGGTTGTTACAAAAGCACAGAGAACGCTGCTGCCCATTCTCTGGCAAGTCCCTTAGTCGTCTCTTACGACACCCACGGGAAGATATGGATGGTGCTATACTTTACGTCCGACACCACACAGAACCTTGTATGTATTAACATATTTTCTCTGGGCATCTACTTCCGTCCATTATAAATAGTTATGGTTAGTGCTGGCTGACATCTTTAGCATTTACTACGTACTAGCACTTCACCGGCGACTTCGTCCGCATAAATTGTGATAAAATATAGCCTATGTTACTCGGTAAAAATATAGCTTTCTAATGGTGAAAGAATTTTAAAAATCGGGTGAGTAGTTTTTAAGTTGAATCGTAACAAACAAACAATATTTTTTTTTGTAATAAATTTCTTTATAATATTATCTGGGGGCACGGTAGTGCCCCCACAAAGATGACCCAAGCGAAGCGCAAGGACACTACCTACCTTTTCTCGAAGTGTTTCGTCGTTTTTTGAACCCTCATAGACTTGGTTTCCGATATACCAGATAGTTCATATTCTCAGGATATGATGTCAATGATAGACTGATTAAACATACAAAGTCTCAATTGAATAGCTCTAATACTTTAGATCTTTTTGATGTGTAAAATCCACCGATTTCGTCACTGACACACTGATGATCATCAAAAAGTTTGGCTACTTCCTAAAGTGCTAGAAAGCTGAAATTTGGTATGTAATCTAAGTTTAGTATACAACCAACAAAAAAAAATCATAAACTTAAGTATAACTTTCGCCCCCCATCCCCTCAAAGGGGGGGGGGGTGGAAGTTTGTATGAGACTTCAAAATGTTAGGGTACTTCCTGAAGTGCTAGAAAAGCGCTTACGCTACCGTCGTGGAGGTGATGCGAATATTTAGTTTCTGCAGTAAATAACGAAACAGCCAAGCCATACATTTTTACTGATATGTAGAATTTGTGCCATTAGGGTCGGTAGAGTTAGGCCGTGTAGATTCAGAAGCTTGGCTCTAAATGAGATCTGATGTCTTTTTCACTGGGCAAACCTTATGTGGTCGTCTTGGCAACATTTTACATGAAACGTTTTTGGTGGGATTATTATATAAGTTTAGACTAGCTGGTCCATACATTTTGACCGTTTAGGTATTTCACTTTTGTAGGAAACAGCTGATTTATTTAAAAATTATCTATGAATAATGCACATGTTGAGAATGTTGTATTGAGTAAGTGGTAAGGGTTTTCGTGTCGGTGTCTCTTACACCCCGCATATACGATTAAATACAGCTTCGTAACGACTAAAGAAGGTTTTATCATGCCCGGTACCTCTGAAGAAAATAAATGATTTTAATAATGTTGTTCACGTAGGCGTCCACGTAATTAATTGTGTTAGTTGAAGGCTCTTCATAATAGGCGTTCTTCTTGTCCGAATTAATTATTATGACACCCACGATAACTACGACCCACGCAAAAAAGCACAAATTGATAATTAGAGGTCCCGTTTTCAAATATTACCGCCTTATAAAACGAGTAGGTACCATTTATTTTCTTTTAAATGTCAAATGTGATTTGCAATATTATAAGACCGGTGTTAAAGATGTACGAAAACGTAATTTAGCACAAAAGTAAACTCTCTTCATTCCAAGATAATCCTCCACAACTTGGTTTATCGTTTTCTTTTCTGATCCTCCGTTTACTATTCAATAAGAATCGGATAGCCTTTTATTTTCGACATAAATCCGAAGTGGTTTGCAGTCTATACTTTATGGAGCTCAGACATCGTCAGTTTCGGCACGTTCAGACAGTTGTGGCCTTGACTTTAGCTGGTGTTTTGTTATTTTCTTTTGTTTTTGGCTTAGCTATTTCGAAAAGATTACTACTTTGGGTTTTACTTTGTGTAGGTATTGAGTTAATAAGAAGGTATAACTTTTTGACCCATGAAACGTAGTTCTTGCGCGAACAAATGATAGTAGGTACTTTAAAAAAATATTAAAACCTATTAAATAAAACACAAACGTGTAAGTACAATCTAGTTTTTATTGAAATACATTTATCCAATCAGGGCACCTAATAACATTTTAGGCAACGGCACAAAGTGGACATACATATGCTGTGAGCTGTAGGTACATAATAATACAGCAGACCAGATAACTAAATACCCATGGCCATTAAGGGTTTAGTAATATTCATTAAACAAATAGCCAAATAACATCCCACTACCTAGAAATCCCATAACGATCTATCTTCTCGTAAGAAACCCGTGGAAAAACACCTTATCGAATTATCCATGAGAATTACTGCTGTACTAAACTTCTAACACATTTATTTACCACTAATCTAATTCAGTCCACATTTAGCCTACATAAACACCTATTTACGAGTACATAACACCAACCAGCCAATCACATTCTCGCAAACTTTCGATCAAATTACAACTTAGGGATGACCAAAAAAGTCTAATTACTTACTTAGTTTAATTAATTAAGTGTGACTAGCTAAAACTTAGAAAAGTAGTAGTTGGTGGAGCTCTTTAAACGAGATCGCCTGGGGAAGAAAACTGTGGTGTTTTGGTTTGGATAGGCATAAACAGTAACAAAATCAAAAGCGCGTTAAGTTGACGATATCGTCAAACTCGCGGGAAACGTCGTGCATCGTCCTGGATGAAGAACGCATGGACAAATTGCAGAGACATTGATGAAACATAATCGGATTATAACAGGGAGAGAGCTGTAGTAATCCACCGCGGGCACAGTGCGGTTTAATGGATGTTACATGTCTTTCATACATTGTAATTTTTTGATTCTTGATATCCTCGCAATATTTTCACTACAACCTCGCTCGCTGATTTGGGTATGGTAAAACGCAGGTTTTTGTGTTATAGACCTTAGAAACGACGTGACTGTAAAAGCCAAACTAAAGTAAAATAACAAAAATACATTTAAAAAAATCTTACATTGTCTGGTTGCCGTTGCCCGTCTGCCCAGCACCCGGTTGCTTTTCTGGCGTATTGTGACCACAATGACACCGTAGCATGCGGATATTGTCAGCGCTGGCGCCACGAACAGGGACACGAAGACGCTTGTCATCCATATTCTCCATTGAAGCTTGCTGATGCCTGACCAGCATTGGTATATGCCTGGAATTTACTGGATTGTTAGTGTACATGGTTTTTGATAAAAACATAATTCGACCTCTGGAAAAGTCGGATTATTTAAGTAAAGTTAAGGAGTTTTGTTCGTTATGCGAGTTATTTGCCAATTTTTTTATTTTTTTTTTAAATTTCGCAAATTGCTGTCAGGCGAAAACTCTGACAGATTTTGCGACATTGCCGCGTTGCCAAAATTAAAAATGCACCATCTTGCACAAAAATCGTCTTCCTTAGCATTTCTACGATTTAGTCGGAAATAAAGCAAAGCTGAGGGAGCGTTAAACGGTAAACACTTTTACGATGACAATGTTCCAGTCAAGCTTCTGCATACTTTCGAAAATAGAACGCAATATTCCCATGCAAGATGTCTATCGTTACTTTAATACTTTCGCTCGAACCCTCGTAAAATAAAACCGATTAAGTTGTGAGAGTTTAAACTGAACAGTGTTATTAAAAGCGAGACTACTAGATTGTCTGCTCATACTGCGTGGGTTGTCTTGTCTAGATTCATTTTAAAATCTACAGCTAGAAAATAAATTTTAAAATATATTGAGTAAAGCTTTGGTTGTGACTGGTGACGGAAAACGGGATCTGAAAAAACGGTGATTGTTGTACTTGTTATTTTTTTGAGTTCGCGTAATGACTTGAATGAGGCAATGCCGGTTTCATAGAAAGTAAGTTAGGCCTAAAAGAAAGTTTAAGGCCTACTCCCTATTTTGTATTCTTTGTATTATAAATACCTTCAATTTCGGCTTCATCGAATAAAAACAGCATCGGGACACAGAATAGGAAGCTAACGAACCACGCTCCAAGGATAAGGGCCCGAGCTCTTCGCCCTGTTGGAAAAAAGAAACAACAATGAGCAACACCAGCAATAGAAGCTTAAAAGAAATAAGTGAAACGTATCAAAAGATCTCAAAATGTCGCAAATACGACGAAACGTTAATTTCTAATGAAACACAATTGCTGTTACTTCCACATAAAGTTCATTTGCAAAGAACACGAAAAACAAGAGAACAACACTCCATTTTCATTTTCCAGTTCTATTTTCTTTCTTAAAAATAATTTTGCGCTAGTAAACAATTGACTGTGTAATAATAAATAGCACCGTGGACAGTGTTAACGGAACAAATTCTCGCTTACTGGCAAACTTTACAAAATATGCAACGACAGTTGACTGGAGTTTGTCTAAGTTATACCTTAAGTTTTACTTAGGCTAGGTTATGATCCTCTGCGAGTGTTACGACAAACTTAAGAACTTTTTCTAGAACATTCTCGCTATCTTATATTAGATCAGCTGTTATATTTTATTTGGTCAAGCTTTTATACCGTTCTTACATTTTATTTGGTCCAGAAAAATGTTACATCTTGATATCTATCAGAAAAATGGATGTTGACTTATTTTACCTTCTTTCAAAGTTTTAGATGACACGTATCTATTTTTGGACGATAAAGTCGGAAGTTTTGCAACTTTGCGTAATGTTATAAAAGAGAATGTAGTTTTAGAATGTGAGTTTGTTGGCTTAAGATACACGTATGTCCCAATTTCGCTCCCTTTAACTTTTTTGCTTTTTTCTCTATTAGAACACCATAAACAAAAGATGTATATAAAGAGGAACCTCTTTGAAAAGCTAAATAGTCAGACATTAGGGCCTGATTTGTTGAAAAGTCCTATCATTTAAGTACAATATTTTATTTGAACGTATAAAATGAGCGAGATTTGAAAAGGTGTAAATAGTGTCATACTCGTAATATGTCTGTCACACGTTAAACTGCAAACTCTTCAATACTTTTTAATTGAACTTAAAGTTAAGGCAAATAGCAAGTCGAAAATAAGCTGCGTTGATAAGTAAGGGGAATAAAGTATTTTGCCTTTTGGTAGTGGTTGTTGCTGTAAGGAATACTTACAGCTTCCAGTGAAGTTCATTGGATGGGTGATCGCATCACATCGGTCGACGCTGAGCGCCACCAACACGTATGTCGAGGAATATGTGACGACGCCCTAAAATTATATCAGAATGATTAGCAAATTATGTTAATGTTCATCACGTTTGTTGATGATAGTCTTAAGAAGTGAGTACATGTTTTTAAAATTAGTTATTAACGTTCATTATTACACGACTAAGTCATCATCATCATCATTTCAGCCGAAAGACGTCTACTGCTGGACATAGGCCTCCCCCAAGTGTCGCCACATTGATCGGTCCCGTGCGACTCGCATCCAGCGGATCCCCGAAACCTTCACCAGGTCATCGGTCCACCTAGTGGGAGGCCTTCCAACGCATCGTCTTCCGGTTCGCGGTCGCCATTCCAGAACTTTTCGGCCCCATCGGCCATCTGTTCTGCGAGCAATGTGCCCTGCCCACTGCCACTTAAGTCTGGCAATTCTTCGGGCTACGTCGGTAACCTTGGTTCTCTTGCGGATGTCCTCATTTCTGATTTGATCACGCAAGGAAACTCCGAGCATAGCTCTCTCCATTGCCCTCTGGGTGACTTTGAGCCTTCTGATGAGGCCCATTGTGAGCGGCCACGTTTCGGTCCCGTATGTAATCACTGGCAACACACACTGGTCATAAACCTTTGTCTTGAGACACTGCGGTAAGTTGAACGAGAAGATACCACGCAGCTTCCCGAACGCTGCCCAGCCGAGTCGGATTCGACGATTGACCTCTTTCTCGAAGTTAGACCTACCCAACTGGACCGTTTGTCCCAGGTAGACATAATCGTCTACAACTTCGATAGTAGAGTCTCCGATCTTGATAGGAGTGGGTGTTACATGGGCATTCAACATGACCTTGGTTTTGTCCATGTTCATTTTAAGACCCACTCTTTCGGAAGCTCTACTGAGGTCATCGAGCATTGTACTGAGGTCCTCCATGGTCTCAGCCATGACCACTATATCGTCGGCAAATCGAAGGTGAGAGATGTACTCGCCATTGATGTTGATGCCTAGCCCTCTCCAGTCCAGAACCTTGAAGATATCTTCCAGTGCAGCGGTGAACAGTTTCGGAGATATAACGTCTCCCTGTCTCACACCTCGCTGCAGAAGGATAGGTTCCGAGGTCTGGTCCTGAAGTCGGACTGACATGGTGGCGTTTTTCTACAAACACTTCAGCACCTCGATGTACCGATAATCAATTTGGCACCGTTGGAGAGACTGCAGTACAGCCCAAGTCTCGATCGAATCGAAGGCTTTCTCATAGTCCACAAACGCTAAACAGAGAGGCAGGTTGTACTCTTCGGTCTTCTGTATAACCTGTCGCAGCGTATGTATGTGGTCTATGGTACTAAAGCCTTTACGGAATCCGGCTTGTTCGGGAGGCTGAAAATCGTCAAACCTGCGCGCGAGACGATTCGTGATGACTCTTGAAAACAACTTGTAGACATGGCTTAGAAGTGAGATGGGCCTATAGTTCTTCAACCGGGCATTGTCGCCCTTTTTGAAGAAGAGTACCACCACACCCCTGCACCATGCCTGAGGCGTTTTGCCCTCGAGTATGACGGAACCAAACAGCTTCTGAAGGGCCTTAAGTACCGGTTTTCCACCCGCCTTCAGAAGTTCGGCCGTAATTCCATCATCACCCGGTGCCTTGTTGTTTTTAAGCTGTTTCAGAGCCATCCTAATCTCGTACAGGCTGATGTCCGGGATGTCTTCGGTGTAGTGTCGGGTCAGTCTAGCTCTTGGGTCATTCGCTAGATTTACAACGGGTTTCCTGGTTGACGTGTACAACTGCCCATAAAAACTCTCGATCTCCCTCAGTAGCTCCGGTTTGGCGGATACGATTCTGCCATCGTCGGTCTTCAGTTTCGTGAGCTGGCTCTGCCCAATAGCCAGATCTCTTGCAAATACCTTTGAGCCTTTATTCCGCTCAATGGCGTCTTTAATACGCTCGGTATTAAAGCGGCGGAGGTCGCTCTTCAAGGATTTAGACACACGACTAAGTAGTATTTCTTTTAAAGTTGCATTATGTTACGAAAAATAATTATGGTGAAATATTAGAACATATGCTCTAAGTCTTAGTGCTCATTTACGCAGAAGCGACGCGTCGTGCGCCCCGTGATAGAAAAATTACGTTCTGTTCAACGTTATATTAATTTATCGATTGCTGGAGAGCTCATGGCTTACCTGTAAATACTTCATCATTTTGCATGTGATGGAGCCAGCTAACCAAGTGATAGTTATCCGCTGAATTAAATCCGGCAGAACGCTTATCAGCCCCACTAACAAATCTGGAAAAATATCGTTCTGTTAGTCTTTTGAAACGTAATACTTGTTACGTAATAATCACACTGTTCACTTGATTTTTAAACATGGCTACGGAGAGTTATAGTATAGTCTAAAACGTGATAGACTTCGGATAATGACTTTAGTAGGCAGGTACCTAACCTTAATAGGTTCCCGTACTAATTGTGTTAGAAAGTACAAGTTTGGGGTGACAGGAATGCCCGCTTTGACTAGCATTAGGCGTCACCTTAATGAAAGCGCGTTGTTGGGTAATAAGCACTCGGTTATGCCCAGAGAGTTGACATTCCAATAGTGCAATGATATTATAGGGGTTTGGGAACAGGGTGTAAAGTAAATCGTCTCCCATGAAAAAGGGAGGATCTTCCAACTAGATGGGTGTTTTTTCTGGTGGGCTACTGCTCGGCAGTTGTTGTCGGATTTTTCTATATAATCTTAAGTCACGAATAAATTTAACATCACGATTCTACAACATTAAGGCATTCATTTATGTGTCACTTAGTGTGAATAAAACGGTCAACAATCTTATGGGTCTAAAATGTAGTAGGTAGAACTACTACAGTCAAGGTTTAATGCTAACGCTTGGGCCCGGTTGAGATCATTTCGTAAATCAACCATTAGTTATTTAAAGGTTACTAAAGAATGAGTACAAACTAACCTGCAATTGCCAGCTGCATGATGAAGAAGTTCATTCTGCTTTTCCTGGTCTTGGTCAGTAGTAGGGCCAGCACCACCGTCGCGTTACCAGCCACTATCGTCACCAGCAACACCCATAATATCGCCAGTTGTGCTGACTGTATAGAAATGAATATAATATATGTATTAATAAAATAATCTTATACTGAACTCTTAAAGTGATGCGACTGAGTATTAAAGTTTTACTATGTTTAGGTGTAAATAGTTTTTCGAAGTAATTTCTAATAAACTGAATTGTGCATTTGGGATCTCAAAATGACTCTGATTTGGTAAAGACTTTTCTAGCATTTAAGACATTAAGTGAAGGAGGAATATGTAAGTTTATAAAGTATCTACATTCCTTCCATAATGCACAGGTCATCATCATCATCATCATCATTTCAGCCGAAAGACGTCCACTGCTGGACATAGGCCTCCCCCACGTATCGCCACATTGACATTTTGGGGGGTTTTGCCATAATCGCCACGCTTTGCAGGCGGGTTGGCGATCGCAGTAAGGTTGTTATAAAAAAAAAGCACAGAGAACGCTGCTGCCCACACACCATGCACAAGTCAATTACTATTTATTTAATTTAAAACATAACGAAAAATTAAGGCAGATATGTACAAGTGATACAACAGTATAAATACAGCGAAAAACCGTCTCCACGAACCAAGTGATTTCAGCCATTAAATTAAGTCAGTCTTAAACAAATTAGAAAACAGGGAGTAAGTCTAGACCCATACTTTAGTTTAGAAAACGCTTCTTGCAATTAATCCTACACTCCACCTTAATAAATTTGGATGATTAGTTTATTAGTAATACTTTAAATTTACTTATAATATTTTTTGGAGAATCGCTGTCAAGAGCTAATGACACTTATTTTGGGAATAAAAACTTTTCATAGATATTTTTTTACACCTTTAGGTAGGTACTTATGACCTTTGTCTTTATATTATTACTTTTCACCACCGTTAACCAAGGGACTTTATAATCAAAACTTATCCAAGTAAGTACATTACTATTTGTACAATCAAAGTCAAAAACAAGATTAGAAAACGTCTTCGCCGCGACCCCCCTTTATGTTAGTTCACACAATTAACTTTAGCCCCCCTTTACCCGTTTCACCCCATCTCTGCCCATCGGTAACATATCACGTTCATTTATATTATTTTATTGCCGCGACAGTTTGACAGGCCATTAGGTTTAATGACACGCGCTTTAATTAGTAAATTCATTACGAAAATGTTCTTTAGGTGATTTGAAAACAAAAGAACTTTAAGAACAACTATTTTGAGAAATAACGTATTAAAACTTTGGGACTTTCACAAATAAAATATTTTTTTGTGATCCTAAAAATACCTTCTTAAGAATAATTATTATGATGCAGGTAGTAATTATGATTTGCAAAAATTTTGAAATTTGTCATAAACAACAAAAATCATTATAACAAAGAATCATTAGATGTCAACTGCGTTCAAGAGCTGTCAGCAACATAATTACTAAGGTGAACCATCAGCAGTCTCTTGCTGAACATAGGCTTGCTGCTACCAGGCTGCGAACATCGCCTCTCCTGCTGTTGATAGGTAATAACCAGAGGTCGGAATTAGGTAGAGTTATTTGCGTACTTACACTGATTTCATACAGCGAAAGAATAAAGCGGATATGCCTCAAATCCCGACATTAATTTTAAATAGTAGAAAAATCCCGTGATTTATTAAATCAAAAAGGTATTTACTTTTACACAATTTAAACCATCCGACATCGGATGTCCGAAGTTGCAAAATTCCAGTGCGCAAGGGAAGATCCATATTAATATCAAAATTTCGACGCAAGTACAAAAATAACTCTACCTAATTCCGACCTCTGGTAACAACAAAACAAGAGAACTTTGATTCTGGTTTTTGAAAAAAAGAGATCTTTGAGTCTTCGTTTACCTGATAGAAATAGAACTTGTTGATGGTGGTCTCATTTTTGGAGATGTTTCTGTAAACGGTGTCGTTGACCTCAGCGTAGAGGCTGCAGTTGTAACAGTATCCTTCCTCCATGATGTGGCTATTCACATGTTGTAGCTACTGTACCTGGAGAAAAAGGAATATACTATAGTATTAAATAAAAAGTACGCTAAGGCGTTACGATTTAAAATCGTTCCTGACTTTTATTTGGAGGAAATACAAACAAGATTTTAAAACTGAGTGCAAGAACATATGCCCAGCTAGTGTTAAAAATAAGTTAGTTGAAAAAGAATAGCAGATTTCCTAGAAAATATTGTGAAAGTTGTTAATGTTCTGATGCCTTCAGTTTGTACAAAGTATCTAATTTGCAAGATGCTGTCCAGAATTTGTATTTGGAACCAAAACAAATTAAAAATTCAAATACAAATTCTAGACTTATTAGCTGACTTTTTTTATTTCCTCAAACTGGATTGACGTCTGACGTCAAGCTTAGGTCATCAGCTGATGTCAACTTCAAAAATTGAATTTTGTTTGTGTGGATGAGCACGCAGCAGCAGGCATGATGTACATGTCACGTGCTATGATGGACCTCCAAGATAGGTCTTCAATGAGAGAGAAAAGTTCTAGGTCCAATAATGAATCCAGTGAGTAACCGTTTTGACATTTCTTCACCAAGACTGTTAAAAGATTTAAATGGTGTTACTAAATTCTATTAACACCATAACATAACATCATGCCTGCTATCATGCATCATCATGCATGTGCTCTGTATGGTGTCGGACGTTAATAATAGCACCATCCCATGTCTTCCCGTGGGTGTCGTAAGAGGCGACTAAGAGACTTGCCAGAGAATGGGCAGCAGCGTTCTCTGTGAATTTTGCAACAACGATACTGCGATCGCCAACCCACCTGTCAAGCGTGACGATTATGGCAAACCCCCTCCCCCCCATTGGGGGAGGCCTATGTCCAGCAGTGGACGTTCGGCTGAAATGATGATGCCTGTAATCCCCGAAGGCAGAGGTGTACCTAATAGTAAACCCACATTTCACCAGTTATGTTTTTTTTAAGTACCATGTAATAGGGGGCGAGCTTATTGCCATCGACCGGGCACAAATCTAGACTCCGTGACTGCTACTGAGAAATTCCTGATGGAAAAACCCAATAACACTTTGCTCAACCCGGGAATCGAACTCAATACCTCATGCTCAGCAGTTCCGCCTGCGACCGAGAGACCACCGAGGCAGACTAACAGATAACACCTTAAATTCATTCAAGACCTTTTCAAGAACCGTGTTCTATTAAGAGCAATATTTATATGCGATGTCACCCAAAGTTTAATCTTTACTTTATCCCTAAATTAATCTTGTATCTCTAATGAAATCTTTGATAAAAGGTAATGGACAGAACAGAATGAAGACTCCGAGCTCTGTAGTGTTGTAATGACAAGTATCCAGTTTCAACTCAATTTGAAACAATTTATGGAATTTAGGGCTTGACATGTTCTGGAGTAACGGTGCATTTGAAATTAGAGTCAAAATTAGAGTCAAATTACGTTGACGCTATTTTTATGTGAATAGTCGAAAATTGTTTTGGGAATGAAGATATCAGGGACATTGAGGGTTTGAAATATGGTGTAATAGCAAACTTTAAGTTAGGTACGCGTTTCAAATATGCTGGTTCAGTTGGCTAAACTTGTTTTTCCTAGCTGCTCAGTTAAAAGGAGCCACCGCGCCGTTCCATTGTTGAGCAAAGACCGTTCCACTAACTCCGTCTTTCTTCAGCACACGTGTCTTCCTTCAAGTTTTGATAAACTGATCCAATACATCCCACCATCTCATTTATGGCCTGCCGCGATCCCTACTTACCATCTCAGGGGGTGCCCTGAAAACTATCCAAAACAGCTAGGAACTGGTGAGTTCTGAGCTGTTTTGGATAGTTTTCTTACCTAATCCTATTGAAATTGCCTGAACTATTGATAAACATGTTGACCTTGAACATTTGGTTTAGATCTGATTTAATCTAGTGAACAGCAAGCGGGTATTGGATCTATCTCAATTCACTTGTACTCCAATAATGAACTTAACTAGTCATTTGTGATACCATAGAGTGCCTTAACGAAGGCAAAGGATCAGCTACTCTCGAACAATTAGTGTGAAATGGTGGAAATAACAATTCTAGTTCAGTTTTAATGGTAAGGTCGTCTCGTTTAGTGAAACTTAAACGGGCCGTTTTAGTAGAACAATAATGTTAAAACTAAATGATTTTGAACTAAAATCACAAATGACTGGAAGACTCAATTATTTCTTAAAGATTTATCTTTATTCAGAAAAAAACTTTACTCTGTTGAATAGAGTCATTTTGAAAACGTTTTATTCTACTATTCTCTTGAATGCTTCTTTAATAAATAGTTGTCATATTCAAACGGATAATGTAATCAATCTTTTTTTTTCCACAGTTTGGTCCATTTCGACGTAAAATATAAAAAGGTTGGACACGTATCGATAAAAACTTTTTTGCAAAAGAAATAACTGACTTCGACTCCGAAATCGGATCAGTATTCACAGAGAAATCGATAAACATACACGAAAAAATACACAATTTCGTCTATATGGATGGTATACTGTTTCATTTTTTTTTTTAGCTATTTGATTGTTTTTCAAGTTTTAGACATGCTATAAATTTTATTATATTACCTATGTACATTATTTACAAACTTCAAATAAATATAAAATAAAAATAAAATATGTTTCTTTAATTTTATATTTAATTTTTATCTTTTATTTTATTAATTATTTTATTAAAATTACAGGGCGTCAAAAAATTCGTCGACATCGCTGTCAACAGGAAAAGTGCCCAGAAGGCTGGGTGCATTGCCACGTTGGATGGCAATGCTAATTCTTTGACCAAAAAGAGGCCAGCCCTTTGGTCACGAAGCGTCGACCAACCGCTTGGCGATATCCCGAAACAAAAGGTGGGCTCTCGGGCCCCATGGCCCTAGTGTTTCAACCCCAAATTTTAGATTTAATAACTAAACTACTACAACGATTTTGATGAAATTTCAAAGGGATCAATCGCAAAGTACATAAATATCTACATTTAAAAGAATAAAACAAATCGATTCATAAATGACGGAGTTATGAGGTAATAAACATACAAAAAAAACTTACAGTCGAATTGAAAATCTCATCCTATTTTGAAGTCGTGCTACGGCACGGTTGGCGCAGTGGTTGAGCGATCGACTGCTGCGCTGCGTGTCGCGGGTTCGATCCCCGCACGGATCAAATATTTGTATGGCCTACAGATAGTTATATCGGGTAAGGCTGTTTGTGTATGCGAGTTGAATGTTTGCAAACGCACCCACGATACAGGAGAAATTCCTAGTGTGGGGCAAGGTTAAAAAAAATAATCGATTTAAAAGGTTTTATTAACATTCTAATTTCAAAACGTTAAACGTTGTACGTTAAGGCGACCGTTTTAATTCCATTTAAATGAATAAAGTTATCATCTACCTACATTAATTAGGAAGTTAGAAAATTCACATTACCACGTTTTGCCATAACTTTCTTGTTTAGTTAAAGTTGTTTTGTTTATTAGTTCTTCACGCCTGAACGGCTGAACGATTTTCAATGAATATGCCAAAATCAAACCTACAGATAAAGCATGATCTGGGACATAGGGTACATAGCGATACCTACATAGGTTTTCAGAATAATTTTCGACTTCCACGCTAGCCGCTCAAAATCTTCGTAATATTTTCTGTGAGTAAAACAAGGAGGACCAAAGAATCTCTGCGAATCGTTCACACATAATGGCCATTCGTCACTTGCTACGGAAAAGAATACTAATGCGTACACAAAATAAAGAAAACAAGAAGAAGGCATAAATTTGTGCTCGGATGATTTCATTAGAGACCTACATTCCGTAAACTATTCTAGGATCGTTTAGAAATTCTTTCAGCGTACTAAAGCCATGTTGATGTTGCTTTAAGCAAAATTGTATTTTATTTAAGTGAATGTTATAGGGATAACCATGATACTTAACGCAAATTTTATAAGTCTATTACATAAAATAAATCCATACATAAAAATTTGTTTAGCTCAAACAACTTTTGCTTATAGCCTACAGGCTAGTGACTTAACATCTGGTTACTTACTAGCGAAGGCACCAAACGCTGAAAATTTTTCGTCCGTGTCTCTAGGCGCTAAGTAATCTACTCTCAGTACTCAATATAAGATTTCGACATTACCATTATTACCTTCAACAACTAACCCAGTAACTGGACCTAAATCCACTCCATCCTTACTTAACGTGTTCTCGTAACGCTCAAAGCAGTTCTCAAACAGCGACAAAGATAAACTACTCAACTTTGCCCGACACTATGACTCCTGAATAACCTATAAAATGGCCCCTTAATCAAAACACAGGTGTTCTCACCCTCTTCAAACGTAACACTTGAATCTGTGACCCTATTCGTGAAAAGCTAGGGTGGATATTTGATTGCAGTGTGGAAGAAAGTGATGCAATCAATCAATTGGACGGCAATTCAATTGATATTTGAGAAAGTGAACTAATTTATCAAAATTTATCCGCGAAGCTTTAAATTAATTCGTCTTGTGGGCTCGCAGGTGTGGTTTAGCACTGTGATGTATTACCACCACAATATCGGCTTATCGGCTTCACATTAGTGATTTGCAAACGAGTTTTGAATTGGTTCCACAATAAAGTTTTGTTTGAAAGTTTTTGCGGAAGGGTTGGTATTTTGGGTCTATGTTATCTGGGTTGGATTTGTTTGATCCAAATTTAATTGGTGGTTTATATTTGGGGTACGTTGGATCCTTAAATCTGATTCATTCAACATAATTTTTGTTTGGCTTAAGTTCTAGTAGTAGTTTAGAACTGTTGATGCAGTCAGCCACACACACAAAATTCTAATTAAATTAATAGAGAGTAAACTGACACAGCCTTATATATCCCAAATGACCCAAACTCCGTCACCTGTGTTTAAACAAACAGAATGACAAAACAAATGTTGGTCTTCCACAAAAGGAAAAACTCCAATAGTTTGGTCAAGAACCTTGGGGGACCACAGAAATGCTCCTAATATCCTGTTAATTTCCTTCGTGTGTTTCTTTGGAGGAAAACGTAAATAACGATGAAGATAAAGTCAGCTGACAAGATGAGAATAAAGAAACTGTTTTGCAAAAGAAAATGTTTTATGCCACAATTATAATAAATGAAATTTTTTAATCATTGTCTGTCGTGAGGTTGTCAAGTTAGTTTTAGGAATGTGCTTTCTAAAAGTTGAAAACGACAGATAGATGATGACAGACCGATAATGTCAGAACTTAATTTGGTGACATTGTTAGATATTAATCTAAACAAGCGACGTTACCATCTTTTAGAAAGCATGCTCATTTGCTGACATGTACATGCTCAAATATCGTGTTCAGGTTTCACAAGACTCTTGACCCAAAAGTTTCTAGAACTTTAGTCAAAGTTAGTTCTAGTTCAGTTACAGAAAGACTAATCACAGTTCCGTGTATCATGAGAGCGTTTTGGCAGGAATCCGGTTAACCGACAAAGTGAATTAAGTAGAACATTCGCAAAGCTTTTCCCTCTGGGGGTACTGTTGTTACGAAACAAGTATACCTCCCAAAATTGGCAGGATTTGCACCAGCTAAGCAAATAACTTTCGTAATTTATCTATTTGGTAAAGCTATTCCATTTCTTGGCATAACGTACGGGAAACGTATACGAAATATTGTGTACGTTATAGTACATATTGGGTGAAAAGTTGCCTTGCTGTCGACTAAAGCAACAACTCAAATTAATTCAGTATTTTTGTACTGGAACCGCTACAAGAAAAATCTCCGTAGTTACGGACAGAATTTCTTAAAAGGAACAATAATTTGCAATGTGTACTATAAATTTAATGAACAAATGTTGGCTGTAAGTACTATTATGTACATAAATTATTTGAATTTGTAAGAATTGCTAAAGGAAATCAACATTTTTCTCAATATTTTACTTGCTTCACTTGGAAAAACCTCTCTCTCCCTGCAATATGAATAAGTAGAGGAAGTGTTTTCAAGAAAAAATATACTTCATTCATGAACCAGTCGGTTGGAAGAAAGAGTACTTGCTATGCTAGTGAGCAAAGTGTGACGTCAGACAAAGTTTCTTACACTTTTACGAACTTCAATTTTATAGTAAACTTTCCGCTCTAGAAAATTCTTGAAGGAATCAGGTAACAAGACAACATTTGGACCTGTACAGTAGCGAAATATTAAAGCGCAAGGAGCCACCACAGATTACACCACAATGAGGTTACCAATAATGAGGTTTATAAAATGCTGCGTTTCAATCTAGGAGATTGTCGGCTGGTTATCAGAACATTCAGAAATAATTTATTTTAGACTAAGTACTTAGGCCAGTGGAAATTATAGTTTACAAAGTCTACAAGGTTTGACATGTGCTCGCTATATGTTATAAAACTGCAAAACTTTTTCATTTCACACGCATGAATGAACAAATAATATAACCACCTCACACGCACACGATGTTATAAAGACATGTTGTTTTAAATTAATTGAAGTAAACAATGCTCGACTGTCAAACCCATGATCAATACCGCCAAGCAAATATGTCAAATTAAATTGTTCAAGTTTGAGTAGGACTAGGTGTGATTCAAATAGCATGGAATAACACTCATGGACGTTTGATATAATTTATGTGGAAGATAAAAAAAGCGGCCAAGTGCGAGTCGGACTCGCGCACGAAGGGTTCCGTTCCATTATTTATAAAAACGAGAAAAAAAAATCACTTCGTTGTATGGGAATATAGTTGTATGGGCCCTTAAATATTTATTTTATTCTGTTTTTAGTATTTGTTGTTATAGCAGCAACAGTAATACATAATCTGTAGAAATTTCAACTAGCTAGCTATCACGGTTCATGAGATACAGCCTGGTGACAGACGGACGGACGGACGGACGGACAGACAGCGAAGTCTCAGTAATAGGGTCCCGTTTGACCCTTTTGGCTACGGAACCCTAAAAATCATTGGGAAAAAAAATCGACTTAAATAAAATCGATGGTTCTACAAGCTTTGGTTTTGCATCCTCGTCAAATTTAAGGAGGTAATGTAATGCTAATGATTCTCGACCCGAATTAATAACAAAATGGGTAGGTAATGTTTTTAAATGTATTTATTTAACGAAATCAGTAAGTGTGAATCACCCGTATTTTAAACGGGGTCCGTCTGATCCTTGCCTTAGAACCACGCTTTCATCATACAAATAATTGCAAACGCATTCTAAAATGTCTTATTCCCTAAACCACGTTAAGGGGTTTTTCCGAAATACTGACAAACTTAAACAACAAAAAAGCAGCGTTTATTAATAATTAACTAGGTAACGTAATTAAAATTGATTATTTATGTATTTTCTGACAATCTCCTGAATTTTGACCTGTTTAATAAATGGAGATGCACGAGCAAATTTTCAAAATAACGCGTACTGTATTGATTGCAATTTTGTGTTGTTACAAACATAGTACTTTGAAACCCGTATTATTATGAAATAGGTATCTTAAATCGCTTTCGAGTTTAGGTAAGTGTAAACATATTGGTGTTCGTGTCAAAGCAAGGTCAACTTATTCTAGAGATGTATAACCAGATTATGTCGTTGCGTGTACGTATTCAGATAGATCTAGATAGGTATCTAGGTAAATGGGTACTATTGTTTTGCTACCCAAACAGCCTTGTCAGTCCACGCGTCCATTGCAAATTGGTTTGACGCAGAAAACGATTTGTTTTGCGATTTGGACACAGTGCACTTTGTTTTGAAAAACTAGCGGGAGATTGGATTTCGATTGCCATAAAGTGTGGGTGAAATACCGTTCGTGTGCTGCATTTTAATCAAAGCTACAACTTGTTTCAATATAAATAGGTTGTTGAGTTTTTGGTCCTAGCCGATGGAACTGAGTAAATAGGTTTTTCACTGGCCTACGGCAACGTATATCAAAACCAGTTGATAGTCGTTCATCATCACCATCTCTCTGCTCTAGGTCCATACTTATCACAATTTCGTAACATACTTTCTATAACAATCCGAAGGAGTTCGAAGGAAATTTCATTATTTATCATAACTAAGATAAGTTAAAATGGGATTGAACGGGTCCAGCATGCACGATGACCGCTGGGCAAAAGTCTCCCCACAATGGTTGCCGGAACACGGACGGCGCCGCCCGCGCCGAGGCCAACCCAGATTCGCGATGATACTCGTCCAGATCTTGATGATCTGGAAGCGAATCGCGAGAGCTGGGTCGAGGTGTCACGAGAAAAGTGATCATGGAAGTACTTGGAGGGGCCTTTGCCCAGCACTAGGACAGTAAAGACTAAAAAAAAAATGTCTTCAATACAAAAAATCCTGTCGACATAGTTGAATAGTCAAAAATATCACTTTTCCGAAAATCCTTTGTTCGAATTTCATTTTACCGAAAACAAAACGGACCGACTTCTTTTTTGCTGTACCTATGCATTATTTGACATATTTTTAGATCATCGAAGTATCATGATTGTGTCATAGGTATTACTTTACCGAACTATATTTTGCCGATTTACAATAGTACATTATTACCCCAGGGGTGAAAGTAACGGGGTTTGGCGCCCGAAGTGAGGGCGCCAATAGTTCGAGGGACTAAATAAGTCTTTAACCCGAGGTAAACACTGTGCTTTTCATTGCGAATTCAAGGAAAGTAAAACTAAAAACATGATATAGCTAAAGAAAAAATTAGTAAATTTTATTTCGGATTGCCGCTTTCCCGCCTGTTTTGTTTTTTTTTTCTGTGGCCAGCCAGCTATTCAAACATTATTTTTCATTTTCATCATTGAAAAAATGGTAAATATTTTGCCCAACTCTATGTTATTTTAAAGAAATTGTTGAAACAAAATTATATTAAAGTTATTTAAAAAATATATCTTCTTTAATCAATACTTAACTTTAGGTTATTTTAATTTTACATCGTGGCTGCATAGAAAGTTGGAACATGTTTCAATAAACATGTGTAAATAGAACTAGTTTTTTATAATTTGACATCTGTCAGTTGAAAGCGATTCTCCCTAGGGATGAAAAGTATTATTTTCATCCCGCCCCTCAGGCTACTTCCGACCTACTTTCAGAGTATGAGTAATGAAAAATATTTTTTTGCTATTGGCTGAAGCCTCTTTTGAATTTTTTTCATTTGCCATATTTTCACCACAACGAACCAACATTTTACGGAATATTATTTGATCACAAGTGTATAGCCGGTTAATTGGTAGCATTTTCAATATTAAATAAAAATAGTGTCAATATGTTGTGCTCCAAAATTTAGTAACAGAAACGAATCGCTGCAAAACCGACTTCACGCAGTCTTGTCTACCCTACCGCTAGAGTGTAATTGAAGCCCGCGTAGAAGCGGAGGGGTGGGGTGGCCCGCGAGCTGAGGAGCAGGTGGTCTGAAGGCCCGCCGCCGCTGCTGGTGGTCGCCGGCCAAGCCGGCCAGCAAGCCGAAGCTGCGGTTGTGAGCGTTAAAACCATCTGTGACGATAAACTCGCGTGGGGCCGCCCAAACGCCGCAGCGCGGGCAGCCATGAGAGAATCAATGCTTGCTACATGTCGCATGGCCTACTTGCAAAATAAATACATATGGTAATTATAACAGTGGTATAATGAATGTTCGGAAACATAATACTTCGAACAAATGTTGTTTCGGATAAGTTTAACTTCGGTAAAAAGTTGTGTGGCCAAATGAAACGTCGGAGTAACGAAAAAAATCTAATTGATAATAGGTCAACTGATATAGTGACAGACGTAACTTCCATGAAGTAAGTAGGTAACCGTCCAAAAGAAATGCATTGCCATTGTAACTGTGTTATGGAATTACCCCGTAGGCTTTTTTGACAGTTATTAGCAAAAACAATGCTCGTTTAAAGTAATAATTTAGGAGGGCCTACACTTAATAATTTCCAAAAATCTGTTTAGAATAACGAGAAAGCATTGTGTAATAATATAAAAATGTCGTAACTAAGTCGTAAGAGGATTACGCCTGATTTGCGACTGAACTTTTCTTATATTTTGTGGCAAATTGGTATAATTGGCTCGTATTTTTGCCTTTGACAGAATTATATTTCTATTTGGAATATTTATTTGTTATTTCTGCCTTTTGTTTGTTGGATGGCGTTTATCGACTGGGATTTATAGATTGATAATATTTAAGGAGGCTGGCCACGTAATAGGGGTATAACATGGGCCTTAAACATAATGAAACGAAATGTATCTGTACATCTCTGGCTTGACTTTTGGGGATTACAGGTAATTATTTAATATTATGTGTTAATTTGTCATTCTGTATGGTGTCGGACGCAAAGAATAGGACCATCTCATATCTTCCCGTGGGTGTCGTAAGAGGCGACTAAGGGACTTGCCAGAGAATGGGCAGCAGCGTTCTCAGTGCTTTTGTAACTACCGTAATGCGATCGCCAACCCGCCTGCCAAGCGTGGCGATTATGGCAAAACCCCCCTTATGTCAATGTGGCGTAGGGGGAGGCCGATCTCCAGTAGTGGATTTCTTTCGGCTGAAATGATGGTAATGATGATGTGTAAATTTCTAAGAATAACCAGTAATATGAAGATTATCAGACGGTAAAATATTTCTCGAGCGTATGAAAAGAAACATTTGTATTGAAAAATTGTTTTATACATTTTCACCCGTGTGATTTCATCACCGTCATTTAAAATTTCAAAAAGAAAAAGACAACCTGACGAATACTTTAAGCAAACCCAAGCCTATTTGCAACCAAATTCAATTGTTTCAATCCAATTATCTAAATCTTCTACTTTACCTCTACAAACCAATGTAACGGTCAGATAAAGTACCAACTGATCCTCCTGGGATGGGACAGGAACGAATAAATTAACGCAGAACATAACCACAGTAGACATTATTAGTAGCAACGTGCAGTATGTCAACAAGGAACAAATGGCCGATATCGGCTCACTCACACACATGCTGAGCTGTAACACATTTTTAGTAATGCTCCAGGTAAGGGTTTGTCCATATCACCACGGCACGAAGTCGTTAACATAAAACGTTGCGGTGTCGCGACGCGTCACGTTGCCGTAACGTGCTAATTTACGTTGACGTGTCGTAAAAAAATAAAAAATAATACAAAGCATCGACTAACTGTGCTGTCGGATCGAGACAACCAGTTACGATTTATATGTGTAATGTAACATAGCAAAAAGTTTTGTTGGCAACTCTAAAATCTCTTTCTTGACAAAAACGGCCAATTTTACTTGGTTCACTGGTAGTATCTTCATACTTCGACATAAATAGGTATCCCTGTCTGGATCTCCGAATAAGCTCCATGATAAATGAATGTCTACAGAATGATCAAGATATGCCAAATGGGTTTAAAATTGCTTTGAGATTATTTTGTTTGAAGTTAGCGAGTCTCCAGCCCGTATTCAAATTCAACTAGTCCGTAACATCTGGTGGCTCATGCTTGATTGGATCTTTTTGAAACTTTTCATCATATTTGTTAGTTTGTACTACAAAAATATGTTTTCTATAGCCTAAAGCATCGACTGGTTTTTGGGACCATCTATGGTTATATATGAATACATAAAAAAACAATAAAATCTTTTTTTACTTTGTTCTGCAATATTGTGCAATATTTCCAATTTATTTCCAAATGTCACCCCGAATCCTTTAGACTAAAGATCATGACGATATTAATAATAAACTTGCTCATTGCCTTTGTATTCAAAGTCCCAATAAAATTAATTTCATAATAAGTAATTAATATCAAGTTCCTCATTTTGCCATAAGCAAACGTTTTTGTGACAGCCTATTTCGATAATAATGAAAGGAAAGAGAGTTTGTTTCATAAAACATTGTTCATTAAAACTTGAACACATCCTACAGTACTTTTGATCTTTCCCAACTTTGTCAGTAGGTATAAAAGCCTTTTGTATTTTCAGTTTAACTTTGTATAATAACAAATCCTCATTCTAACTTAGGAGATGATGTTTATAATTACTCGAGTGTACGCCTTGTTCCTCAAAAGGGTTGACAAAAAGTATACAAGGTGTAAACGGAGGGTCCGTTTCACAAAGCCAGCCACCAAGCATTTTGTAGTGCATCAAACTTAGTACCTCTACGCAGAAATGATTCCTGGGAAAAGACTTTTTTTGGGGTGAAATATCACGTTTTACGATGGAACTCAATGTAACACAATAATCATCTACCTAGCCTTTTCCCAAACTATGTTGGGGTCGGCTTCCAGTCTAACCGGATGCAGCTGAGTACCAGTATTTTACACGAAGCGACTGCCTATTCTGACTTCCACAAGCCTTGGTAAGACTGGATGTCAGACTTACGCCTTCTGACTACTCGTATCGGCTTAACGTGCTTTCCGAGGCACGGAAGAATCTCGGTATTTGATTATGGTCACCCATCAGCGGACCAACCTCGGCAAGCACGGCTTAACCTTAAAGATCGACCCGTGCGGCTGTTATTATTTAGTCATAAGCTCTTCCTCAAAGTAATGCACTAATGTACAGAATTGAAGGTTACTTTTATCAAATTTGAGCGTCGATGTTTCTTACACCCAGCAAATCAAGTCTTCAAATTCATTAGAACATACACCGTCTACAAGGCAATCTTGTACTGAAACTCGTCTCAGATTTAAGGCTCAAGAAAGAGGTCGACTTATCAGAATATTTCGTTCCACAAAACGCGTTTTATCTCCAATACTGTCCTGTATTTTTGTTCCACAAGCATTGTCTTTATTCATCGTACTTGGAAGGGATTTCTTCCAACAAATTCAATTTGTGTAAGCTCTTTTACGGTACGTAGTGGGTCCTGATTTCTTGAACCTTGGCGACCAGTGCTCCTTTAATTAAAATATACGATACTGGCATTGAGGCTATAGTTAGAGAGTGATTCAATAAAATGGTGATCTAAGTGTATTTAAGGATAGAGGAAAAACGAACGCAAAAGGTTTTTATCACGAATACGAGGCTTTAGATTCTATGTCTCACTGCAGACGCATTTTTAAATATGAAGCAATTACTATATAGTCATTTATTTTAAAATCCTACAACAACAGCCTACAACAACATAAGCTCCGTATTATTTTGTTTCTAAAAATAATATTAATAGTTAAAAGTACGATTTGATATGTTAATTAGTGATAACAAACTACAATAAATGAATGACAGTGTGGACTAGTGTTTGTGTAAACAGATCTCAAAGATACAAACAGTTAAAATACAAGTGTGACAGCATATCTAAAAAGGACGATTTCTGTGCTGTGAGAGTGAATGACGGCTTCTATAACATTGAAAGTGGTATTTCAAACTCCAGTGAACCATTTTATAATTTAATATTGAGCCAAAAGTGTTAAACAATATAAAAATCATTTTTTTTTTTTCTCAAACAACCGCCAATTCGTAAATATCATTAGCTAACGGATTTTTCATATATTTCTAACCACAAGAAGTATAGAACGTGTATTTCGTCATATAAACTTAACAACCAGTTGGCGTATTGGATAGAGCAGCTACCTCTGATGCGAGTAGGCGCTGGATCAAACCCAACCGAAACAATTTGAGTCACCTCTTTTTAATATAAATATGGCAATTTACAATCTTTTATCTCATGTTATGACGAATGTTGACAAGAAAGTTCCGGTATGTGCCATATTGACTGATATGACTAAGGCGTTTGATTTCGTTAGTCATGACGTCCTATTATATAAATTATACTGCTATGGCATTAGGGGTAATGTCCTGGATCTTATAACCTCTTACCTTAGTGGTCGAAATCAGTTAACAGAAATATCTAGAACATCTCTCGAAACGAAACGCGAGCTTAAATATGCATCAGACGGTAGAGTAGTCAAATATGGTGTTCCTCAAGGTAGCGTTCTGGGGCCACCGCTATTTCTTCTCTATATCAATGATTTACCAAGTCAAACGCAACATCCGATGGTGTTATTTGCGGATGATAGTACGGTGATTATAAAATGTAATGATACTAAAGATTATGAAAATGACATTAATTCAGCATTGAAAAACATTATTGACTGGCTTGGCAGAAATAACTTAATAATAAATCTTAATAAAACAAAAGTAATGCATTTTTACCAAAAGACAAGCCCTCTTAGTGTTAACATTAGTCATAAGGGACAAAATGTTGAAACAACAAATATTGCTAAATTCCTAGGTATCTTAATTGACAGCAATCTTACTTGGAAACCTCATGCCGAAGAAGTTTGTAATAAACTTAGCAAGTCAGCCTATGTGCTGCATAATCTATCGCATAAAGTAAGCAATAATGTACTCGTAGTAGCATACCATGGTCTAGTTGCGCCAATTTTAAGATTCGGAGTAATATTCTGGGGCAATTGCAGTGAAAGGGAACAGATTTTCAGAGCCCAAAAACGCTGCATAAGATCTATGTTAAATTTGAAAACTACAGATAGCTGTGTACCTGTGTTTAAGTCGCTGAAAGTACTGACCTTCCCATCTTTGTACATTTTAGAGGTTGCAATTTTTGTTAAAACTAATTTAGATTTATTTCCATCCCTAGCCGATGTTAGATTGCGGGCAGGTCCAATGAGACAACAATATAAAAACTTATTACATACAGGCAATTACAAAACAGCTCTGCTAAGGAAAAATATTATGTCAATGGGGCCTATCATTTACAATAAAATTCCGCACAGTTTTAAAGGACATCCTATTCGATTATTTAAATCTAAGCTTACTGCATTATTATTGGACAAATGTTATTATAGTATCAATGACTTTTTAAATGATAAAAAAATTTTTACAATATAATTTGTAAATGACATAAGTTTGTAAAATAATTATAATTTCAAAATATTACAATTGATTTTATTGACAAGATTTATTTATGTGCAATTGACTATTTTGTATTTTTTTGGAATGTTAATTATTCTTAATTAGAATGACATGTTAATTGTTAATTTATAATAATATTGTATCTAATCTGTTAGTTTCTATGAATTTGCATGCCGTAAGGTAGAATGTAGCGGAAACCTTCAGCTATTGTATCATCTTAAACTTGTACCTACATTGTTGGCAAATAAATAAAATCTGAATCTGAATCTGAATCTGAAAAAGTTTATTCAGGTACCGCTTCTTCTATATGGAGTTTTAGACAAAGAAATTCGGATTGAGTACAACTTTTATGCGGGTTTGTGAATTCATTTGTAGGGTGTATTCTTCAATAGTTGTGAAGTCATTCTGAAAGTTTTTGAATAATAATGTTGTTATGTGAATATGACTAGAAAGCCTTTTTTCAAAGATTCTTTGGACTATCCATATTAATCTTCTCCCGAAAGTATATACTTTATACTGACGCCAGCAGGTCAAGCTACCCGAAACTGTAAGATTTTCCCAATCTACGTTGAGCCTAATTTTTTAACACCAAGGTTGAAAATCAAAGTCACCCAAAGGGCAATGGAGAGAGCTATGCTCGGAGTTTCCTTGCGTGATCAAATCAGAAATGAGGACATCCGCAAGAGAACCAAGGTTACCGACGTAGGTTACCAAGGGTACCGAAGAATTGCCAAACTTAAGTGGCAGTAGGCAGGGCACATTGCTCGCAGAACAGATGGCCGATGGGGCCGAAAAGTTCTGGAATGGCGACCGCGAACTGGGAGACGATGCGTTGGAAGGCCTCCCACTAGGTGGACCGATGACCTGGTGAACGTTACGGGGATCCGCTGGATGCGAGTCGCACGGGACCGGTCAATGTGGCGGCACTTGGGGGAGGCCTATGTCCAGCAGTGGACGTCTTTTGGCTGAAATGATGGTGATGATGATGAAGGTTGAAAATCCATTAAAGAAAATTTACTGATTGTTGTAGCTTGCTGTGCTGGCGTCTGTACAATAACTTTTTAAACAGTATTTCTGTTATTTTTAAACTGTTGTTAATATTCAAAAATATTTACGAAAACCGCTATTCCGTGGGACTTTATTGTAGCAAAATTTGGTTGAACCATCACCAAACTGGGTATCGAGGCACGGTAAGGACTATCCCTGCTTGCAGTGTTAAAACAGTTAAAAACTTTCTGTTCCTTAGTCCCTTTTTTTGTTTTATTCCTATTGGCCAAAAAACGGTGGTCAAACATCTGGGATCATTAACGGAGCCTGAGATTTTGGTCCGCTAACTATTTGTGCGGAACAATAGAAGTAAGGGTGTTAAACATATGTGGTCATCGTGTGCATGGGATTTTGTTTGCAAAAAGAGCGGTGTACCTATGTATAAGTACTGTCAGAAAAGTTCCCACTTTTCTGACAGTACTTATACATAGGTACACCGCTAACTTACCATTTAGGAACCCCTACTGGTGTGATCTTTCGTTATGTTACTTGCAAAATTATTTTCAGTATCAATCAACTTAATACAATTTTTTTCACCAACATACCTACCTAAACAGCCGCACAAAGTCCTACAGAAGAAACATCAATTTTATTGAACAAAATAATATCCACACAGGTCGCCCTCTACAATTAGAGGCAGATTACCATAATCCTATGTACGCCCCCTGCAATACAAAGGTGCAGTAATCGTGGACTATTCTTAGCTGTTGCGAAAGAGTCAAGTCGTAACTTTGAAGCGCGGGGTTAAGTCCGGGCTAAGTACTGCTTACGGACGGTAGATAGAGCTATGTATAGTGTGTAGGATGACTGGCTAAACGGTGGACGTAGGTCAAGGACATGTAATAATATAAAGCAAGTATTGTTGGAAAATCTATTGGGAATGAACTGGAGTTACCGGCATAGCATGCAGAGTGGTTTTGCTATCACATGTTTGACTAAGAATTGGATAAACAAACGAATCCTGGAGTGCTAACCACGTATCGTATTGGTAAGCATAACCTGAAATGTACTCCAGCTAGATGGACCGGCAACTGTAACAAGCTGGCTGAGACAGAGTGGATGCAGAAGGTGGAGGATAGGGTGGGATGCAGAAGCTTGTGTGAGGCCGACGTCCAGCAGTGTACTGCGAAAAGCCGAGTTAATCGATCCATTTTTTTTTATTTTTTATTCAGAACTTAGGTTATGTTATTCAGGACCTCATCATCATCATCATCAGCCTATAATGTTCCCACTGATGGGTCACAGGCTTAATCTCTATGAGAGGGCGTGGGCTGTAATCCACCAAACTGGCCCAGTGCGGGTTGGTAGATGTCACGTTCGAATTTTTAGCTCTAGGATATGCCGGTTTCCTCAAGATGTTTTCCTTAACCGTTTTTGAGAGCAGATTCAGGACCTGCTTTTACATAAATATTCAAATCTAGAATCGAATTCGAAATACCCTGATTGATTAAGTCCTTTGTTTAACCAGTCAAACATGCTATCTAAATAAGAATAGATAAGGTTCTGTATTTCTGTTGTTGCTAATGAAATGCCAGGAAAGGCCATTTTTGCGATAGCCCTAGTGTTGGTCGGTCACGGAGAGCGATTAGATTAATATAGTTGGGTCATGTAGCGAATAAAAGGTCTTAATATTACTTGTAAGTAATAATAGCGACGGAAGTGGTAATCCAGTATGTTAGGATGATGTTATTAATATAGCTGTGTTCACTGTATTAAGAGCAGCGGTTATGAAATCTTGAATGGCAGATGGCATGGTAAATATTGGCCTTAATTTTGTAAGATAGAACACGAAGAATAGAATTAACTAAATAAAATATGCTCATTTGGTTCCAAGGAAATATTTATAACTTTATGTGAAATTTATGTCATGCTGTTTCAAGACTAGGTATACGTAATTTCTGAATCAAGACACTTGTCATAAAAAAATTTGGCATATTAGAAAATATACTAAAAATAAAATATGTAAGTACGGAAAATGCTAACGCCGACATTCTTTGTTTAGCCAGAAAAGAAAATCCATCAATGACACAAGCAGTTCCTTGTTAGGGTTCCGTATTTAGGTTATAGGACGAAGGGAAAAAGACACAATTGTTTTAGGGGCGTAGCTCTTACCCTCACTTAGCATTTTGTCTGGATTTAAAAAGAACTTTTTATTACGCGCTTCACGACGAAATATTTAGCGAAATGACTAACTGTCTCGATGTGGGAGCTAAAAAACTTAAGTCTTTCTAGTTTTTCTTTTAAATAAGTAATTACTTTTCTAGATGTTAACAAAGTAGAAAGAAGAAATTTTACGTTTTAGCAACCGAAGACTAATGGTGTATTATTTTAATAAAATCGTTTTTTTCCGCTCCAACTTTAAACTTTACTTTGACGACTTTATCTTGAAAAGAGTCAGTCTCGACAATGAGCCTGTAATTTAAAATAGTACGACAGCAGACTTTCCCAGAAAAAAAACACAAAGAACTTGACAATAACTTAAATATAATATTAGACACAAATATCCAGTTTCCTAAAACACGTTACGTATTCATCAGATTCACAAATAAGTACATAAAAAAGACAAAGTATGAAATGATTTTTTTTCTCCGACAGATTAAGACTCAGGCCGAAACTAAGACTATTATATTTTGCGTAACTGTCAGTTAGTCGGGAACTTGTGACTTGTGAGTTGTGTCGCAAGCGTTCCCATTAGGCTCATAAAAAAGAGATGGAGATATACGACGTGACGCACCATCCCTTTTTCACACTGAAACAAATGACGACATCGACACTTCTCAATGAGGAGGCTCTAGGACTAAAAGAAACGGCTAAAATGGGTATTTATATTTACGATAACAGTCTTTTAGAGTTATTATTTGAATTTACTTAATCATTCCCCGAGTCTTCCCCATGGCATAATATTTTAAGCTCGCCCCAAGAATCTAAATTAACTTCAGAATTTTCAAACGTTTCTCGAAATTTTCAGTTAATCAGAGGAAAGCTTTGAACGATGTTGTTATTTATAATAACGTTTATTGCTGATTAATTGTCCCAGTTGATTAATTTTCGAATGCAGTATTAGTTCTGGCTTTATTTGTGATTGATCGTGGGAGTCTTGATCCTGCTAAGTGGGAGTGAAGAAGGAGTAATTAATAAAATATTGATCGAATGAGTATTCCATCAGGTGTTTCGTTTTATTTATTACTTAAATGGAGTCCTAAGTGGCCTGATAATGAAAAGGTAGAAAGGTAATAGAGATGGAGTGCGATCTTGACCTTTTGGTTACTACTTAAGAATAAGTATAAAATGTAAAGGATAATTGATTGACTTGCAGATTAATTCACATAACAAGCTATTCTGAATTTTGAAAAATTGGTATCAAAAAGATTTTGGACTAATGTTTAAGGGTAGGTTGCTGTACTTTTTAAGATTTTTTAAATTTCGAAAATCTAATTAAACAAAAGGTATTTAGTAAAAAAAAACATTATTTAACATACCCTCAAGTAAATCGTAAAGGTAGAAACGCGATTTAGAATGATTTTCACGCTAAAAAAATATCAAACATCGTCATGTTTGATATTTTTTTACCGTGAAACCTGACCTTTGTCTTCTTCCCACGGCTGAACTTCACTGCTCCGGCGCCGTCCGAAGTTTTCCAGGGGGTGCCGATTGCAGGGGGTGAATTTGTTTGGGAAGTGAGCTATATCGGGTTGTAGGGCTGACGCTTCTCCAACTACTGGCACCAGTGAGGTTCCTGCAGCTTGACCCGTTTAAAAGATATTCCCCTGCGAAGGTAAAATTTTGACTCTGGCGAGCTGGTAGAAAAGTGTCCAGAGAGATCGTCTTTGAGATCAGAAGCGTTTAAACGTTTAAAATTGTAATTTAGCGTCCTAAATTACAATTTTAAACGTTTCGGACTGCTAAGAGGTTCCACCATGAATTTATATGAAAGTTTTATCAACAGATAGAGCTTTTTACGTCGTTTGTTCATAACTACTCATTGTACAGCAACCTCGCCTTAAGTATATAAGGCGGATGCCTAAACTACTTAAACGTTAATCTAAAATGGGACTTGAACATAACAGACAAAGTGTAGGTACACTTCGCCAGTTATGTTTAAGTCCCTAGAATAGGTTTTTCCGAAAAAGTAATTAAAGTTAGCTTACACAGCCATACATCATTATGAATTTTAATTAGCAAGCTAGAGTTTGCTATATTAGCGACTGCTTTATCTTTGATTTCATGATATTAAACTATTCAATATGACTCCTCACTCTATTTACCCGCACGGAAATACAAATTATGAAAATTACGCTTAGCTGATGTTAGGGGGAATCCTCAATTTTCCGAGTAATATTTCGGCGCCATAATCCCGGGCGGGAAAGCTCTGGGTCGCTTTAAGTCTCATTTATTTAGCTATGTAAGTGTATATCTTAGAGTGACGTTAGTTTCTATGTGTTCGCTATAAAGGAATGTTTGCTGTTTTGCGAGGATTCTTGGAAACTGAAATAGGAGGGGAAATTTTGTTGACATATTTTCATCGTAAATGAAACTGAAACTTTCGATCAAATAAAAGACTGCGCCTATTGACATCAAGGACGTCACTTCTGAAACTGAAGAATAACTCACTGGATAAAAGAAAATATTGTACGTATATTTTGTTGAAAAACAGAAATAATGGGCCATACATCTTACACTCAACACGGAAACGTCTTTTACAAAAGCTATGGCTTCAGCTAAGAGTATTTCCAACGAGCTAGATATGATATCTCAGATTCTATCTGTATCTACATTCAAAATTGGATCAAATCGTGCGTGCAGCGCAAAGGCCGCCATTGTTATTCAAGTCAGATTTCCGAATGCTGACGAATATGACCGAGCACTCCCGAGCGCTCTTTGCAAAAATAAGGGCAATGTCACTGGCTTTGAGCTCGTATTATTTAAGATTCTGATATTGTTCCACTTTCAATAGAAGAATATAATATCTTATATTGATTCAGCTCTCTACACAACATTGTTCTTCTAAAATATGGTTTGCAAAACTAAATGTATTAACAAACTACTTTGTTTCACATTTGTAAGCAAAGAGAAAGGAAAATATGAAGATTTAAAAGCAAAGCTGGAATATCAGAACTTTAACATTACTTCATTGTTTTGTAGTGCAAAGTTTACTATGCTATATTGAAGAACCAACAGAGGAATCCATTTATATGTTTCTTGAATACAAACTACCAGTCTTTAAAGATCTATTAATAAAGTTAATAATTAAGTATCTTTATTGCGTATTAATGACAAAAAAATGACAAAAATATAATTAGTCCATAATGTAGCTACGCAAACTCTGCTATCAGACGCAGTTATAAGGTCATCAAGAGAAACTATGGAAGAGTTAAACAAAATCGATCGAGTTGTGCGTTTTGGATTCCTAATTAATCCCGTGATTTCTTTTAACATAACACTACCAAATGGCTGGACCAAAAGTTTAAATCAACCCTCGCAATCCAATGTTGGTAATATATGCCTCCCTAAAATAGCGGCACAACACATCTTCTGCCACTTCAGGTGGCTAGCCAGACAAGCTATGTTGGTAACACTAGCATAGCTTTTTCAGCATCCTTTTCCAATACATCTCATTTCCGATCATACCCTTTAAATCCCCAAAAATTAAGCTACTGCTTGCAACGACCTCACAAAAACCGAAACTACAAATATACATCAAGAAAAAAAAACAAGTTTTAAAGTGAAATAGCCATTACATATCACATTCAAAATCTTACCTTACATCTCCATTTAAAAATATTCCACAAGATCTCATCTACTTTAAAAATAAAACGACAAATTGGAATTTTCAACGACTGTAAAATTCCTTTGTATGAATACCAGTCAGTACAAGATAGTTTCAGAATACTAAGTGAAGTGCTACCAGAAATAGGTTAAAGGATGATGATATGGCTTTGAACTGAATTGCTTGAAACCTCGTTATATGCAAGTCTTCTATTTTTAGACGGTTGACCTTTTAGAACTGTTAAAAGTAAAAACGAACTGATAAATGAAGAGAACTAAAACTTTAAAGGTCATTCAGCTTACAAGAGTGATTCTGCACTCAATACCGGTAGGTATATACTCGTATTTAAGTTCAAATGAACCTATTTATTTATAATAAATAAATAGGTTCATTTGAACTTAAATGAAAATATTGAAAATATTTATTTTATTGTAGATTTTTAATTTGCAGCTGAAAAAATAGTGAACCAATCACTATGGCTGATCATTAGACATTTTTTTGTGCAGCGTCATTTTTTAATTCTATTCTATATAATTAATAATTAAGGTGAAACCAATTTCTTTACATAAAAGGTAATTTAAAGAAACAAATGTCAAACGTATCAGTAATTTCAAACCGTTTAAAAGTGCTATAACACCTCTAATCTAAAACAACACATTATAACGCACTCATTCTTTTGCCATTCATATAGACTACAGCCCCACCTTCACGAGAATTCATTACAGGTCCCAGACTCTAAGGAATCCAACGTTCACCTGCACGAATACCTATGCTCTACGTGTCTACTCAATATTCACCTATGCACAGACACTGGCGTTTGACATTTTTGCTCGCTATTAATATCGTGGGATAAAATGCCAGATGCATTTAATTAATCTTGTTAATCTATGACGATATGTTCTGAATCGCGGTCGTTCAAACGAAAAATAAATGTTAAATTGCTTCTTGTGTGTAGTGAATTGAATGAAGCTTCCAATTGTGTTTCAAATAAAGAAAATATTGTCTAAAGTATGCCTTATTTGGTACGATAAGCTTGTATTTAGATAAAGGCAATATCTAAAGCATATGTCGAACACTTGAATACTTCATTAATTTTTTATACTCTTTATTTTCTTTTTTTCATTCTATAAGCTAGTAAAAAAAACCTGCAAAGACTACGTCATATAAAAGAAAAAAAGGAAATTTAATCTTCTCCGAGACACCCTTAAAATTGAGTTTTCTTTCTTGATTGGATTCTATTATTGCTCACTTTTGTGTGAAACTAAATGTTATTTCTTGGAACATTGTATCGGATTAAGGCGATGGAATCTTTAGATTAGTTTTTGTGCAATCTCTTGGAAAAGCTGACAGTGGCGTGCTGTGATTGTGGAAAGAGAATGGAGAAAATGTGTGCAGGAATTATCAGTACTGTTTAGCAAGCTATATTTTCAAGATCACTTTTCTGTTTCTAATGAGGTTTCAACGTACCCTGCTATATTTTAGATCGAGTTGTTGACAAAAAGAACAATACTGATAAAAAGGAAATTGTTAAATATAAAAATATAGCTTATTACAATAGTATACATATTTTTCTCCAAAAGCAACTAAAAAGTTTAACTTGATCATATTTCAAGCCGTACGAGCATGAATTTGGCAAAGTTATTCTCATAGCACAACATTTAAATTAACTGTATCACAAAGAAGTAACGATCACACAGTCCACAGGACATCACATAAACCAACAATTAGGGGATGCATTAACTAATTACTCCGAGCTACGTGTGTGAACATCAGCAGACGAGATGATTACCCGGAAGGAGGCAAACTTCACGCACCTTATGGTAATTACTACCAAGAAACTATCTGTGTATCTTCTGGTTTAATCAATTCGACGCATTTGTTTGTCTTTTGACTTGGTAGTGAACGCTGTGGTTAAAGATAATACCTACAGGCAGTAACGGAAAATGACGCGCATATATATCTTGAATTCAGTAAAGTTTTGACATAAGAAAGTGCTTTTTTATACAAAATTGTAATATTTACTCGGTCATGTATGGAACAGCGGTTTTATTAACAATTGTCGAAAAAATCTACTCTACGGTATCAAAAATCATGAATGGGGGTGACAAGTCTGCAATTTACGACCATCCAATTATGTGCGGGGATGGTCGTGGATTGCTGTTTTTTTTTCTGCGTTGTAGATGATTTTTGATAGACACTAGCTGCTGCCCGCGACTTGGAAATTTTGATGGGTTTTAGGGGTATGAAAAATATGTTGGCCGATTCTCAGACCTACCTGATAAGCACAAAAAATTTCATACAAATCAGTTCAGCCGTTTCGGAGGAGTTTGGTAACAAACACTGTTCACGAGAATTTTATATATTAAGAAGATATCCTACTTGATACTGATTACTGATACTTGACGGCTCTGTATGGTGTCGGACGTAAAGAATAGCACCATCCCATATCTTCCCTTGGGTGTCGTAAGAGGTGACTAAGGGACTTGCCAGAGTATGGGCAGCAGCGTTGTCTGTGCTTGTGTGACAACCGTACTGCGATCGACAACCCGCCTGCCAAGCGTGGCGATTATGGCAAAACCCCCCATGTTATGTCAATGTGGCGAAACTTGGGGGAGGCCTATGTTCAGCAGTGGACATCTTTCGGCTGAAATGATGATGATGATCCTATTTGATTGGATTTTTAGTATGAGTGATACATCCATACCAAAAATCCCGAGATCGATTTTTATGTATTGCTAGTCTATGTAATCACGTCGTCCATTGCAGTTCGCTTTGATTTTGGTTTATTATTCTTTGTGCATGTTTTCCTATGCTCTTAAAACGGCAAAGGAAAAATATTGTATTCGCACCCGTCTTGCACTGAGCTCGCAATGCGTATGATTCCACCACTTTTTTTACAAAGAGGAGGCCTGTTCTAATACTGATAATTTGTTTTCTGGGCGTTTTGGGAAGTGTAGTAGAATAGAATTAACGTCAAATATCATGAAAGCAATCAGTTTTCAGGATCAAAGCTTTTCTTACTACTTTGACATACAGGTGATTTTACGAGTCTGTGAATGAAAACCACACGTTATTAGGTTTTAATTTATCACACAAAATATCAGCAAACCTAACGAGACAAAAAATCATTAGAAACTTTCTAGGTCATACTAAAATAAATCTTTCCAAATAAATCTATTCAGCCTCAAATCCTGCTGACATATTCTATTCTCAATTATGAACTTAACAAATAAAATAACAATCGTAAAACAAGTTGTTATCTGGAACCTTCCGAACGAACTTAGTTTTAAGACTAAATTACTTAAACGCGTCTGTGCCGACAGTAAGTACCGTACTTTATTTATTACGTCTATAGGTATTTTTATTACACTTGTAATTTTATAATAATAGTATTTTCTCCTAATAAATTTTCAGTTGGCAACTATTACCATCATCTGCCTAGCCTTTTTCCAAACTATCTTGGGGTCGTCTTCCAGTCTAACCGAATGCAGCTGAGTCCCAGTATTTTACATGAAGCGACTGCCTATCTGATCTTCACAACCCAGTAACTGGGTTATACAATACCCTTTGGTAAGACTGGATGTCAGACTTTCGGCTTCTGACTACTTGTAACGACAGTCAAAGATCTACAAACGACAGCCGGGAGTAACAGCTAGGATACATAATATTATGTGTCACCCCATTTTATCCCGAAGCTACCATTAGCCACTCCTAGAAAATTTAAATATCAATTCACTGGAAACGACAGCTGACCGAGTTAGGAATAAAAAAATTTGCAGTGTTTGGATGCAAACTTGGAAATTGGTACCTAGTTTGCACAAAAAAAAGTTAGGAAAAACAGAGTTTGAAAAACTGAATTTCACATTCGAAAAAGTGAAAAAGAATCGATGTGTTTTAATTCTTTTGTCAGATTGTTTTGATCAAAAACCGGTGAACGTTTTAATTGATACATGTTCCCAATATGTTGTAGGATGTTTCAGTTTAACATGTAGTTTGTTTCTCAGTTCGGCCTTGAACAACACTAATAGATCTTATTGACAATTCGATCAATGTTTACTCATCAAGACTACCAAAACTATCAGCTATACTTACTAACCAGGATTCTATAAGTACATTTATTTTTATGTTCTAGCCAAACATTTAAAACAAAAAGTGCAGTTCCAGAAGTTTCAACGAGACTTGCCCGCAACATCACTAGACTGAAACGGGACAAAATTCGCAAGATTATAGGTATCCTGAACGGCCACTGTCTCCTAAACAAACACCTATTTATCATAGGTGTGCGAACAGCCCTCTGTGGAGAGGATGCAGGGCGGCGGCTGTGTGCCAACTTGTAAATTTGTATCTCTTCTTTCTCTTCTTCAACCCTTGGCTACCCAATGCTGAGTGTAGGTCTCTTCCAAATCTCTCCACTTTTTGCGGTTATGTGTCATGGCTATCCAGTTTCTTCCGGCCACTTTAATGAGATCGTCTGTCCACCTAGTCTGTTGTATTCCCACATTCCTGCGTCCCGTCCGTGGTATTATTTGATGTATTCAAACTGGTGCGATAAGTCGCGTGACTTCATAAAATCTTATTTATTATAATAATCTCGCACATGATTCGCCACAGTTTAGCGACAACACACCCACAGTAAGGAAACCTATCTAGATTTCTCAAATAGCCAAAAAAAAACACTAAATGACCTGAAAAATCCTAGCTCCCAAATATTTTATACCAAGTCAAAGACAAGTCCTTATCCAATTTACATCATGTTCTGTGTTACATTATTTAATTTGATATTATTGAGAATGGGGGTAGAATATTGATGTGGGTACATAATGAAGCTTCGTCAAATATACAGACGTGTTTTGTTTGTTTATCAAGGGAACTAATCAAATTAACAGACAGAGGAACTGTGGTAATAAATAGTGTTCTCCGGACTATGACAAGATTGGGCTCGGTACCTCGTCGGTAGTTTTGAGGAGTGGACACTCTTGGGCCTCTTAATCGCTCATTGGATTCTAGTGTCAGAAACGATTCATCATAACTGTCCTGTCCGCCAAAAATTTAGGTGTTAAACTTGAGTTCTTTACACTTTCACTAGATCAAAAGTTGCGGAAGGAGTTTCTGGAATAGTTATATACTATATACTAGATTAATAAAATTGTAAAGTTTCAAACCTAGTATAGTATATACTAGATTAATAAAACTGTAAAGTTTCAAATCTAGTATAGTATATACTAGATTAATAAAACTGTAAAGTTTCAAAAGAAACTAAGAATGCGTTTAGGTGAGTTATATGACGTAAGGGTTTTACCTACAGTATGTAATCATGTGACTTATGTTTGTTATAGTACCTACCGTACCCACCTTTAATTCTTTTGATCAGAAATAGAAGAAGATACTTCAAAGACAAAATGATTTCCTCTTTTGAGGGTAAAACGGAGATACATTCTCTTTTTAAACGTGTTAAACTTGTTTTCACCACTTACAACACTCCAAACAAAACCATTAGTTTATTCATGAACACACACGACAAGCGTAAACTTAAGGCGTGTTTCCCCTTACGCGCGCACTTGATTAATGTCGTGCTCGCACACGTAACACACGGTAAATCTTTTGAAAAGCACTGGGAACGAATTTACCGCATGTTTGACTCCTTTACATCGCTATGGGAACAAGTTACAAGACCACTAAGGACAATTTTGTTGGAAATCGATTCGGTGAATGATTTTGGAATGTTTCCAGGATTCACGTAAAATGAGGTAGTTCACTTCAGGATAATGAGGTTCGGTTCCTAAGATTGAGTAGATATATTGTCAGGGTTGCGAGAGTGATTTTTGTGAGTAGTCCTTTGTGTAGAATTTCTTTTAATTAATTAGAATCAAGTCCTTGTACTTACGTTTAGTTAGTCAAGTTGCGTAAGGTAAGTTGTCCTTTTAAAACCTTAACGTTGACTGGGGGAGGGTGCCTTGTTGACTGGTTTTTGCGTACGTACCTACCACTCCTGTGCATGAAGTTTTTATAAATAAATTAGTTCTTCATTTAAATTTTTGTAAAAAAAAAACATTTTCATTTAGTCTTAAAAAGTACTAAAACGTCTCCCACTTAAGAGAAAAGCGAATGCACTACTAGTGATTTACTATCAGAAAACAGTATTAAGTCAGTCGCCTGCAAGTCAGTATTTCAAGCAGTCTAGGAATAGTCAAACCAAAACCTAAATTAAACAAGCAGACAATTTACTTATAATGTCAAAATTATTCAGTTACTGTGTATAATATTCCTATTTATTTCTCTGTGGATTGGCTAAATTCGTTGTTTCCGAAACAAGGTTCTTGCATAAATTAAAGTGCGGCATAAGTAGGGTGAACGCATTTATTATGGTAATCTACTCGTCAAGTAAAAACAGTCGTGTAGAATATTTATTGGGACCGTCGCCTTTGATATCTATGGTGAGGGCCTCTTTACCTAGTTTTCCTTTTTGTTATACCGAAATAGTAATAAATTATCTTTATTCTTTGTGTTTGCATTCAGGAACAAAGTAAATTAGGAAGTGGTTATATTTTTGCAGAGTAAAGTTATTTGAGTTTTTTTATTTTTTAGTTTATTTTAATTCTTAGGCTTAAATTGAGGCTTCATTTTCGGAGGAAATTGAGGTAGCCGATTTCTAGTTGTAGTTGACCTGTTTTTTTTCTTAAAACGATGTTACTGCCTATATTTTCTTCTGTATCCTGGCGGTAAAACAGATAGCCATAGCAACTAACAGACAAAAACACCTTTAAAAACTACAGGACTGACAGAACTTTGTCCCCACATTAGGAATTTCTCCTGCATCGTGGGTGCGTTTATAAACATTTAAACTCACATACACAAATAGCCGGACACGGAACAACTATCTGTACGCCATACAAATATCTGTTCCGTGGGGGATCGTCCCCGCGACACGCAGCGCAGCAGTCCTTCATGACAGGTATAGGCCATACTAATATTTTCTTAAACGCTAAAGCAAAGCCTTCAGTGAATGAAGTCAACACCACAACTCTTCCCAAATATCAGAGTTTAAGATAAGATAACTAAATAAAAATAAAAGAAACGTACCAGTAACTATGAATAATCTTCTCCATGTTTCAGAAAAATGATATACAGCATGTTTACCTGCCAGTAAATAAATACAAGTCATTTAGTCTCCCACGACTAAATAAATGGCAAGATTTAGTCTCAGCAAATAGTTGTGCGAGACATAATGATACAAATTAGTTTCTTAGCCAGGGTTTTGTTGGCGTACGACTCAAGTCAAAAGAGAATGGAGATAATTTATTATATAGGCTAGGTGGCTGTAAATGAAAAATACTTTGTTAAGACACCTTTTTTTTATTCTTTTCATTATAACTTATAAGCTAGATAAATGTGAAGAGATGCAATGTTTATTTATACATTACAGTTTGACTTTTTAATTTATACAATTTAGTTTAAAAACCTTTTAATTCATTGCTTTAGGAAAATTGTGTTTCGAAAAAATCAGGGCATTCTTAAATATAAACGATCTGTCAAAAAGTTTTAATTAAACGATTTCAAGACTTTTATACGAATACTGCCTTTGACGCTAAAGCTGAATGCCTCATCATACTAGAAAATAGGGATGGGACGTATTTACGCAACCAGGTTTTGAAACCAGGGCTTTGCTTCCAACCAGGGCGCCCTAGTATGAGTGGGAAATACTTGCAAGTATGAATATTTTAGCAAGGCGCGGCCGCGCGGGCAATTTAGAAGAAACCAGACTTGAAAGGTTCTTGCATAGGAAATTAACCCTTGTCTTCAAATAAATAAGGAGCACAATCGTATCTGCGAAAATTATAATACTTGGATGTTAAAAGTATTTTTGTTCGCAAGTACGATAATGATCCTTATTTGTAAGACGACAGGGATCGTTATCCTATGCAAGTATTTTAAACCCTGGAAGTTCAGGGAGCAGCGCGGGCGGCGCGGGTCTCGCGGCGCGGGCCTCGCGGCGCGGGTCTCGCGGCGCGGGCCTCGCGGCGCGGGTCTCGCGGCGCGGGTCTCGCGGCGCGGGTGCTGGAGTAGGGCTCGCGGCGCGGGCGGCACAAGGCTTGCGCCGCGGGGACAGGTCGCGGTCGGCTAGCGGCATGGGTAGCGCAGCCATTTTGTAGACTGGTTCGCACCATTTTTCCACACCTTTATAGAAATAAGACACATAATATGAACAGTATAGTAGCATAGTATTAATAAGTTACGTTAAAGTCAAGTAAATATTTTGTTTTCGTTTTTTTTTGTCAGTTGTCGTTGAACTGATCCTGACGTAATTCATTATATAGAAGTTATTTCGCGAGTATATTAAACAATTAGAAAAAGTGTGTAAATAAATAAAACTGTTTTTTTTGTGTTTATAAGTTAGGAATTGTAAATATTTATTTCGTGGATTTATAGAAAGACGATTTTTTTATTGTAAATATGTAATAAATAGCGAGGAAAAGCTTTGAATAATAATATAGTCGCCATTCTATAAAAATGCCTAAGCAGACAGTCTTAATATATTCTAGCACTGTAGGAACTAGACCGAACTCTACCAAACTCTTTCAAGTATTTTAAAACCTGGTTTTCGACCCTGGTTTTTTTGTACACTCGTACTTGGAAGCCCTGGTATTGAATGTGGCCAGTATATCTCATGCCTACTAGAAAATATTCAAATATCTTTGATGAGTCATACACTCATGATGTGTCATGGGCTCTGTATGGTGTCGGACGTAAAGAATAGCACGATCCCATATCTTCCCGTGGGTGTCGTAAGAGGCGACTAAGGGACTTGCCAGGTAAGGGTTCTCTGTGCTTTTTGTAACAACCGTACTGCGATCGCCAACCCGCCTGCCAAGCGTGGCGATTATGGCAAAACCCCCTAAAATGTCAATGTGACTTGGGGGAGGCCTATGTGCAGCAGTGGACGTCTTTTGGGCTGAAATGATGAATGATGAATGATGTTGAGTCATAGTAAAATCTACATAAAGTTTCAGGTCTATTTTTCACATTGTTAACTTTGTACGCGGTCCATAAAGTATGAACTTTATGTGTTTTCTTTTACCTGACGAAAGACGCCATCATAAAACTATGCTTAAATAATTTATTTATGAGGTCACAGTTCATAAAAGACATTTGTTTTTAATATTTTTTCAGGGGGCTTGTATATTCGTGGAGTGGATTAGGGCCCACTCCCACTTCAAAGTCAAGGCCTACATAATTATGTCCCAGCAGTGGGAATGTTATAGACTAACTGCGTTTTTTAAAATACTTGATCATCGACTATAACCACGACTCGAAATTGCATAACATATTCACATTCCAAACCGCTTTCACTTTGACAGCTCAACGAACATCCATTATGAACAAGATCAAGAACACGGATTTTTAGAAATACATGCTGCGAGTATGTTAAAATAAACGCGATTGTGATTTCGATATAAGACAAATGAGAGATAACGATTAATAGAGATATGGAAGAAGAAGACATGCCGCGCGGACCCCAGATAAATTGGGATAAGGGCAGGAAAATAATGATCTACGTATGCAATTGAAATATGGAATTAATTATAGGTTCCCTGCTTTTAAAAAAAGCCGGCGGCCGTGGTTGTTTTTTTTTTGTATAGCATCTCGCAGTTCAACCTATGAGGCTATCGTTTGCTTAACCGGACTATCCTGTGGGTGCTTTGAGAGTAATGCCTCCAGCCAGGGCATAAATAAACTTACAAACTAAGCGACTACATGCTAAGGGCACCCCCTGTGGAGTACGAGCCTCGGCTTAGGGCGTCGCTGGGGGAGGACAGCATGGGGACAGGCTGGATCCGAATAATATCATTATTTAGGAGCTGATTTTAAACTACTGGCCCAGCATCGCGGGCTGGCTCGGTATTACTAATGTCAAGCTTATAACCTGAAGGTGGAAGTTACACAAAACGGCTTCGCATGGCAGCTATAGTATACATGAGTGGTAAACTTATGTACCTATTATATGTTATGTTTCAAGCAATATCGGGGCCGGGTCAAAAGAAAAGCCTCTTTTGAAATTGCTAGCTAGCTTGAAGTGCAGTAGAAAACATAACTAAAATCGGTTCTTATATATATGTAGTACAGACTGTGAGGACTATGTACAGGCAGCCTTCCAAGAAAATCTAATATGGAAACTTACAAATTAATTAATTTCGCTCTCAGTTGTACATTTTGAATTTAATAATTAGAGTCTTAGGTCCCATAAAATGGTGTGAACTTTGGAATCTACCTACTAAGATTTAAAAAGGTAATGAAGCTAAAAAAAAAAATTTAACATTTTGATACTTGTATGGAACGTCTGCAGGATAGCGAGAACATTTTTTTTCTACAATACAAAATTAAATTCTTATAACATTAGAACATGCAAGATTGGAGTTTTCTCCGAAACAATATAATCCTATATCAAGATAAATAGCGGATTCATGTTAGATACTTTGCTTCTTGTTTTGTTCCGTTAACTTAGTTACAAGAAAAACTAATTTTTCGGGTCAGAGTTTATACTTAGGTTTTTGAAATGGTAGAGGCGGTATGGGTGCTAAATAGTAGGTCTAAATGTAATACCGTATATTTATGATGGATGGATTATGTTGGGCTTCATTCACACTTAAGTTGTGTGTGAAAGAAGCAACGTCAACTGTCGCTGACTGTCCATTAATTTTCATTCATTCACGCAATCGGCGGACGACCATTACGTTTGGTTTAAAAGGTGCCCATACAAAAACAACGACGACTGTAGTTTTTCACGGTGGCAACAAATGCGTGTGGACAAGATGGACCCCTTATGGTTTAAAAACGTTGATTTTTGTTTAAAAATGAGCCACGAGTACTCAGTTGACCCTCTCGTTCTCTACCATAAAGAATCGTTGAAGTAAGTTACGAAGATATAGACAACATCAGATCCTATACGAGGAAAAAAAAGTAAGTAATGGATTTGTTTCACTAATTTCTTATTGTATTTAGCCTAGACCCTGAGGTGTGAATACTTAATTATGCAAATTCAGCATGTTTCCCTACTACCGACAATATGACGTCGGTAAGAGAAAATTCACATCGGTACCTAATTATATTGATATATTTTGTTTTCTTGGGGAACTGACGAACAAGTGTGATAAAAGATCACACCAGATCCATGATGATTCCAGTGATCTTTACACATAACATGTTTTGGTTACCTTTATAGTGAAAAATTATGACATAAACGTTGCAAACAGCACTTTTTTAGTACTAAAACATTTCAACTATAGAGCTGATTTATTATCGTGAGAGTGTTTATGTAATGATTATAGAATACATCAGTGATAAAATTAGGGTCTCTTTGGGGTTCTGTAAAGTTTACAACACCATTATAGTACTAATCATGAACACTAGTTAGCACGTTCTAAAACGTTCTCAGGACTTCTTTAGTACCACATTTTGTTACTTGGCTATTACTTGTTTTTTCTTCTTAATCGCCCTTCAAAATGACATATCGCTTAATTAATATTCTTTGTTTTAAAAACAAGGCGAACCATCCATCAATAGATAAACATTAACCTAGATCTATCTATTTGTAAGAAACAGTTACATAGAAATAAATACCTACAACGTTTACTAGCAGCTATTTCTTCTGTACCTAATAAGATTTCTAGGAAAAAAAGGTATAACAAACGTAAAATCTAGATGAAAAATCAAGCAAAATTTACGAGTTTACCTAAATTACTTAGGTATTTCAAAAAACAAAAGTATTAGATAAACCGTTAAAATCTCAAACATTTTTTTATTATGAAGACTATTCCAGGAACAGGCTTTAGAAAAGCAAAACAGAGTTTTAGATAAAACCGTTTTATGATTGTATTTTCTTGATAACCTGGAGAAAAGGAAAAAAGGCTAGTTAAATCCACCCACACTGTACCATTTTTAAAGTCACAAAAAAACTAGGTTACTCGTGTCCTGCCCACACTACTTTTCATAAAAAGTTTTAAGGAAAACATCTTAGAAATATCCCAGATTCTAAGTAGTACCGAAAAATGATTAATTAATTTGAAGAGTACAGAAACAAAAAAGAAAGAAAATTGTTTTCACGAAATTATTTAGATAACTTTAGTTTTGTTGAGCTTTGTCCCAAAAGCAAATTGGGGCGTACATGGTTGCGTCATTAACAACTGTGCAATAGAGTGACTGATATGAAACCGCGGGACAATGTTGTGGTTACGCAGCGAAATTTTGTTAATCCGAGGCATGACTGGATACGTTTGTGCCGTTTGTCATTACTTCCCAGAATAAGATCCTTAATAGCGACGAAGAGCGTGTAAAACAGTGTTTTTTTCCAAATCAATTCCTGTCTATATAGGAATTAACATTTATTGAATAATCCAATGATGCAGTTTTAGTTTCAGCAAAATTAGGCCTCCTTTAAATAGTTTTCGCTATTCTTTATAGTTTCGGATTTGTTTATCCACGCCCACTTGAAAAATTCATGGATTCATTTGGAGTTGTGCGTTTTTTGTATACAGGCTGTTGTTTTGCATCCTCGTCAAATTCGGGGTGGTAACAATGCTAATGATTCTCGATCCAAATCAATAACAAAATGGGTAGGTATTTTTTTATTATTCTTTATTTATTTACGTAAATCGGTAAATTGAATAAACGTTTGTTCAATCATTTCTTCTTCCCTAAACCACGTTAAGAGGGTTATTCTGAAATACTGACAAATTTAAACAACAAAAAAGCAGCGTCCATTAATAATTAACTAGGTACCGTAACTTTTGTGACAATTTTTTGTGACTCCTGAATTTTGACGAGTAAGCAAAATAAGCCTTCCGCTTGTTTTTCAGTGAGATAAAAAAACTGCTATGAGAGGTGCTGGCCCCTTGTTGACCACTGATATGGCGGTAGTTTTCAATTAAAACAAAGTTATTATCAATCGTTTATCTGCTTTGTTCCTTATTCTGCTATATCAACTCCTTTGCTCTAATTCTTTAAATTAGGAAGAGCTGGCCCCTTGTTGACCACTGATATGGCGGTAGTTTTCAATTAAAACAAAGTTATTATCAATCGTTTATCTGCTTTGTTCCTTATTCTGCTATATCAACTCCTTTGCTCTAATTCTTTAAATTAGGAAGAGCTGGCCCCTTGTTGACCACTGATATGGTGGTAGTTTTCAATTAAAACAAAGTTATTATCAATCGTTTATCTGCTTTGTTCCTTATTCTGCTATATCAACTCCTTTGCTCTAATTCTTTAAATTAGGAAGAGCTGGCCCCTTGTTGACCACTGATATGGCGGTAGTTTTCAATTAAAACAAAGTTATTATCAATCGTTTATCTGCTTTGTTCCTTATTCTGCTATATCAACTCCTTTGCTCTAATTCTTTAAATTAGGAAGAGCTGGCCCCTTGTTGACCACTGATATGGCGGTAGTTTTCAATTAAAACAAAGTTATTATCAATCGTTTATCTGCTTTGTTCCTTATTCTGCTATATCAACTCCTTTGCTCTAATTCTTTAAATTAGGAAGAGCTGGCCCCTTGTTGACCACTGATATGGTGGTAGTTTTCAATTAAAACAAAGTTATTATCAATCGTTTATCTGCTTTGTTCCTTATTCTGCTATATCAACTCCTTAGCTCTAATTCTTTAAATTAGGAAGAGCTGGCCCCTTGTTGACCACTGATATGGCGGTAGTTTTCAATTAAAACAAAGTTATTATCAATCGTTTATCTGATTTGTTCCTTATTCTGCTATTTCAAATCCTTTGCTCTAATTCTTTAAATTAGGAAGAGCTGGCCCCTTGTTGACCACTGATATGGCGGTAGTTTTCAATTAAAACAAAGTTATTATCAATCGTTTATCTGCTTTGTTCCTTATTCTGCTATATCAACTCCTTTGCTCTAATTCTTTAAATTAGGAAGAGCTGGCCCCTTGTTGACCACTGATATGGTGGTAGTTTTCAATTAAAACAAAGTTATTATCAATCGTTTATCTGCTTTGTTCCTTATTCTGCTATATCAACTCCTTTGCTCTAATTCTTTAAATTAGGAAGAGCTGGCCCCTTGTTGACCACTGATATGGCGGTAGTTTTCAATTAAAACAAAGTTATTATCAATCGTTTATCTGCTTTGTTCCTTATTCTGCTATATCAACTCCTTAGCTCTAATTCTTTAAATTAGGAAGAGCTGGCCCCTTGTTGACCACTGATATGGCGGTAGTTTTCAATTAAAACAAAGTTATTATCAATCGTTTATCTGATTTGTTCCTTATTCTGCTATTTCAAATCCTTTGCTCTAATTCTTTAAATTAGGAAGAGCTGGCCCCTTGTTGACCACTGATATGGCGGTAGTTTTCAATTAAAACAAAGTTATTATCAATCGTTTATCTGCTTTGTTCCTTATTCTGCTATATCAACTCCTTTGCTCTAATTCTTTAAATTAGGAAGAGCTGGCCCCTTGTTGACCACTGATATGGCGGTAGTTTTCAATTAAAACAAAGTTATTATCAATCGTTTATCTGCTTTGTTCCTTATTCTGCTATATCAACTCCTTTGCTCTAATTCTTTAAATTAGAAAGAGCTGGTCCCTTGTTGACCACTGATATGGCGGTAGTTTTCAATTAAAACAAAGTTATTATCAATCGTTTATCTGCTTTGTTCCTTATTCTGCTATATCAACTCCTTTGCTCTAATTCTTTAAATATCTTTTCATTGCAGTAAACAAGTCCTCACAAGTAGCCTTTAGAAGAAACGAATGTTTATGTCGGATTCCTTATAAGGAAATCGGCATGTTGTTTTAGTTATTACTAAAACAACATGGCTCAATGGGTCCTATATAGTCATAGTGTAATGGAGATAATTCATCTGAAAGTGTACAACAAAAATATCTGATTAGCTATCAGCTAATCGGCACATTTCAAATGTATAAGTCCTTACTCCATTTCTCAATTTGGAACAGTTTAAATAGTAGAAAAACAAGGGCGTTTCTAGTAGGTTTCTATCGGTGTAGACGTGTAATTTTATTACGTGTGTACCAGCACTTAATGGTTCGAAAAATATAATTTCTCCTTACTTACACAAAATTAAAGGTAAAATGTGACATATTTATTGCCTTTAATAATGTTATTTATTCGATTGCTGTGTTAATATACCTACGTGAGAAATGGGCTTCCCGTTTGATAAGAAAAACAGTTGTCAAGAAAATGTTTTGTGCCTTTAATCTTTCTTAATTCAGTAGTTTTGCTTGTGGTCTAGATATTTTATTTATTTCTGTCACGAAGCTAAGAATATCTAGCAAAGGAAGTCAAGAACTTATTATTAAAATAATCATGATTAAAACTACACATTCGAACATTGTCTACGAGAATTACAGTTCAGTTATAGTCAATTTTCTTTTCTGTTTGTAATTGTACAAAAATATCATACGTAAGGAAATCAGGAACTTATTATTTAAAAATCCTGATTTAAACCAATCAAAATATTCATGTTGTCTACGGGAATTACAGCCCAATTAAAAACAATTTATACACCCTATTTGATATTCTAAGAAAATATTCAATGTTTTACCTGCTACAAAAATCATCCTTATACTAATTAAATAATTATCAGCCTAATTATTTAATGAATAAAATTTCCTCCAGGGGAGTAGGTATTACCCTGGGAAATATTACCATGGGGACCCAACAGTGACTTATGTTATAAATGTCATTTGCAGCCATAGGTTATTAGGAGTATCATTATCAAACTAATCACTTTTGTCTACTAATGGAGGAAGTATTAAATGTGGTAGCGTGACGCTTGGATTATTATTAATGGATGAAATTTTACAAAGGAAACTGTTCTTTGAAATCCTTTTAATCGATTTGAATGGAACTGAAGCTACATGATATTTCACATTTATATTTTTTCCCTATCAGTTATGTATTGGTATTTTCAAATGAAATAAAACAGACAGTGAAGTCATCATCTGCCTGGCCTTTTCTCAACAGTATTAGGGTTAGCATCCCGTTTAAACGGCTGTAGCTTAATACCAGTATTTTACAATACCCCTTGGTAAACAGACAGTGAAATGTTTCTCAATAATAACAAATCTTGCAAACAATTTAATAAAGAAATCAACTCACGAACCCAAGTTTCATAAAATGATGAACCTTTTAAGTTGCTTACCAAAAAAATAAGTAAGTCAAAGTTTTTGTGATTTGAGAACAGGCCACGCGACGTTATGGCGACCCACGCGACGTCGCACCTGATGGGGAGAGGGTAGCGCAGATTATACCAACCGCCAAGCGCTGGAAGCTCAAATAGATAGTTGAAGGGATATCAGTTCAGTAATTCAATACCCTTTAAACTACGCTTCAAAACTGGAAATGGTAGGAATAAGAATGAACTACTTGAGAGAAAAAGAAGAGAGGCACTAAATCCATCATCTGGAACTGACCAGCATTTTTATAGTAAAGTATTAACAAACTTTAAATATTCACATTGACCATAATATTTTTGACTAACGTTCTAATATTAGTATTACCTACGTTTATCACTTCAAGTTTAAATCAAATCAATCAAAAGTCATTTATTTAGATTTGAATGTAATTAAATGTAAAAATATGAATTAGGTGTTTCCACACACTCATCCGTTTCCCAATGAGAATGAATGTCTCCATCTTTGATTAAATTATAGAAAACTTACAAGTAAAAGGAAACATAGAAGTCAAATGAAATTTCCTCTCGTCAAAAGTAAGAAGTGAATTGTTACAGGCAAGTTTTTCTACAATAATAAGAAAATCATTTGCACACAAGACTTATGAATGAAGACGCTACAAAAGCTTGTGTGGGTGTGCGTAAAGAAATACTTTGTGCGTATTTTTTGTCATAAAACCTAATAGGGAATTATCTTTCATGTATGAGTTGCGTGTATGAGGAGCTCGTGCTTAAATAATAAGAGCCGCATGGGTCGATCTTTAAGGTTAAGCCGTGCTTACCGAGGTTGGTCCGTGGATGGGTGACCGTAATTACATACCGAGTTTCCTCCGTGCCTCGGAAAGCACGTTAAGCCGTTGGTCCCGGCTGTCATTTGTAGATCTTTGACAGTTGTTACGATTAGTCAGAAGCCAAAAGTCTGACAGCCAGTCTTACTAAGGGGTATCGTATTACCCAGTCATTGGGTTGTGCAGGTCAGATAGGCAGTCGCATCATGAAAAATACTGTACTCAGCTGCAACCGGTTAGACAGGAAGCCGACCCCAAAATAGTTTGGGAAAAAGCTAGGCAGATGATGTTGTATGAATTGCGAGTATTCTATGGAATACTCAAGTATATTAAAATTTAAATTAGTATTGCAATTAGATTTAATTACATTTACTTCTCCATTCAAGTAAAATATTATTTAATGTAGACAAATTTTGACTACCTCTTTGAGGAATTCAGGCGTTATGACTGATATTTCCGTACACATTATATTGTCATAGATAAAAGAAGAAAACAACATTGAAAATTAACTACAACATAGAATATTCTGCTGTGATTTCCTTCGTCACTATGTGAGGCGGACAGGTTATGCAAATGCAATTTTTAAAGCAGCTCTGAGCATTCTACATTTAATTTGTAGACCCAAATCTTCCATCATTTTCTGGACACACAGTACCTATACCTTTATCCCAACTACTAAAAATTACGCCCATCAAAGATGAGTGTCTACGCACCTAAAATGGATACATAGATTTTCATGGAATTTTTAGGTAACGTTATCAGGCGTAGTGTTAATGAAGTATGATGCTATTAAAACATCATTAAGGCGGTGTGCATTTTCATAATATAATATACTCAACGAGCCAGTTTTCTTAGAAGGGAAAGGCAAACGTTGATTTAACGCTTTTAGGCAGTCAAAATAGAAAAACCTATACTAGTCGAATGAGGGTCTTTGCTGAACAAAATTTAATGACTTTTAGCATAATCTGCTTCGTCGGTGATTTATTGTGACATTTCATTTATTTTTATTTTTTTCTTAAAATAAATAAAAAATTGTGTAATTTTTTGTTAGGCATTTATGTTATATGTTTATTTTATTTGTGTTGTGTTCACAATTGAATTGATGATGGAATATTGTAATACAGGTATGTAGTAAACAATTAAACGTTATAATGTCAAAATTTGTAATAATAAAAACCTAACAATACCAAAAAATAAATAAAAACCTGTTAAATCATCTTACTTACAACTTAAGTTACTAGTTCTGTACTTCAGAGGTATACAATATTATGGAGAACTGGTTCTAATTTTAATTTTCATTGTCATTTCGACGATTTTAAATTGCGCATAATCCGGTCTATAGTTATGATGGATTCAGGACTTGATTCAAGGACCACCATTGTTGTTTCATACTTTTGTAGGCCTATATTTATTCATTACATATGTTATTTTTACAAATTTGCATTCGGAATTTAATTGATATTATATCCATAGCTTTCTTTAACCAAATAGTTATAACCGTATTCCAAAACTCAAGCCTTATTTTGCGTAGTATAAGATTTTTATGCAACATTGGCGTAAGGCCAAAATACTACCTATAAACTCGTGTCGTTCAGTTACATCGACGGTTCACAGGAAATGTGGTGACATTAACATTGTGCTATTGTATTTGACGGTCTAATTTATTGTAATATATTGTAGGTTTCATACTGAATTTTGTGCAATCATTAACTATTAAATTATAAGGCTATCCCAACTGGGTGGTTATTATGATGTGATTTAAAAATACGCGTCCCAATATTTTCTAAGTTTTATTTATCATCGTCATTAAAAATTGGTGTCTGGTGTTGCAAAGCTTAGGTATACAATTGCCAAACTTGTTTATTTTTATGTATTTAGATACCAAACAAGTTATTTTCGAAACCAATATTCGATCAGCTATAGGCGGAACAAAAACTTCAATTTTGATCCTAGTTGTCAATTCTATAAACTTTGTGCCAAAGTTTTCAATAAAATACTGAATATTTCTTTAAACCTTATTTATATCCGACTAACTTTGGTATATATCTGTTACATAGTGGATGGGTTTTAAGAATGTAGAAGTATAAATTGAACTCGGTGACGTCATCAAAGACAGTCCGGTGCAGTTAATTCCTAGTGCTGTGCGCAGTAATGACAAAGTGGGAACGGCCCCAGCTAATTCGTTGGTTATGGGTGGATACAGTATGTGTAATTTATTTCATCACCAAGGCCTTCGATGTAGGAAAACATCTTGAGAAAAATGCATACTCTAGTATAAAAAATGGAAAACTTGGGACAATTTGCTTCAACCCACACTCGTGGCCTATCAAAGAGAAGAGGGCCGTGACCGAAGGGTCACTGAAGAGTGGTTAAAGGCTAATGCTAATAATTATGCAAAGTTCCTAAGACAAACTAAAGTAGCGTGCATTAGATTTAGTTTAGCCCGTAAACTAAGAGCCTCATTAGAATTTAATACCTCTATGTGTGGCACTAACGCCACCGACCCTTACGCGGATAGCATGCATAACTTCAAAGGGTAAGTTATGTGGAAATCTGCCACCATACCTTTTGAACACGGCCATTTTATCTTCCTTGTAATAGGAGCAGAGATTCTTTTGCTTTTATTTATTTACTACCCATTTTTTGGGCTTCTTTTTAATCTGTGTATTGGTTGTTTAACAATCTTTGAAATACTTAATTGAATTTCAATTTTATTACGGTCTGGGTACCTAGTACCTACTCATCATCTGCCTAGCCTTTTCCCAAACTATCTTGGGGTCGGCTTCCAGTCTAACCGGATGCAGCTGAGTACCAGTATTTTACATGAAGCGACTGCCTATCTGACCTCCACAACCCAGTAAATAATACGATACTCCTTGATAAGACTGGATGGCAGACTTTTAGCTTCTGACTACTCGTAACGACTGTCAAAGATCTACAAATGACAGTTGGGACCAACGGCTTAACGTGCTTTCCGAGACACGGAGGAAACTCGATATGTACTTTTGGTGATCCATCCACAGACCAACCTCGGCAAACACGGCTTAACCTTAAAGATCGACCTGGACAGCTGTTATTATTTAGCCACGAGCTCCTCGGAGTACCTAGTACTAATCGATGAAAAAAGAAGGAATTTCATAAGTTGACGCACTTTTTAGTAGCTGCAAACGATGGAACATGATTTCGTGTCCTGTCTGTCCTGTTGCTTGCACATCAAAGCTGACGGACGCTACTGAAAGTGCCAAACTCGTCGTCTAGTTTTGGGCTGACTCAATTTGAATTATCATCGACACGCTAAGAAGTAGCATCCAACAAAATAACATGTTTTAGATCATGGGCCAATATTTATTAGCTCATCAAAAGTAAACCGTGTTGCAAAATGTTTTATCTATAGCCGAATGATTCGGGCTAAGTTAAAGTGACTGTGTGAGTGAGCCTTAAAACCTGAAAACCTTAAACCCTAAAAACCTTTGGTCAAAAGTATTGCCAAAGGTTCAAGGTCATGAATAAATCCGGCATTTATCAATTCTACAAAGAACAAAGCAGGAAAGCAATAACTAAATCGTTTATCAATAATGCACCAATAATTATTTATCTACAAAAAACAAATCCATAATCTTTGTGTCTTCGATTTCACCCCACCCAATAAAACTGACGCCCATTATATTGTCAACCAAGTAAATAAATGGTTCCGTACACAAAACAAATCCCTATATATAAATATAGTTACGATTGTGTAAAAGGCAGGAAGGGGCCGCGGCATCCCTTTATCGCACGGTTAAATTTCCCTTTCAAGTCATTTTTGGTAACCTACCTGTTTGATCAAGTTAGTTCGCTTGAAGCGATGCTTCATTACATTAATTACATTCAGTACATTAATAATTATTTTAAAATAAGGAATAAGTATTTTAAAGTGTTTGGGATTGAGAAGTAATGTGACTGGATATTAGTATTATCTAGATTATTTAATATACAAATTTCACAAAAAAGTACATAGAATCTGAAGAAACTTCACAATGCGGAAGTAGTTGGGTTTAATATTGTAAAAAATATAGCACTTACCGAAATACAACAAATAGTTTTTCTTCTTTTCGGGTATTAATAACAGAATGGCGTGTGTGTCACTGAATTGACCACTGAGTAAATTATTATTAATTAACTAAAAGCTTATATGAACAGCTCTAAAAAAACCTCTACGCACAATCTCAGAAAAAAGACACAAAGCTTCACATGAAAAGTTAACCGGGAAACTGAACGCTCGAGGCTTACAACGCGTCAGAAAAACAGCATCCTGTAAAGTGCGTATAGCTAAAAAATCAAGAAAATAAAACTATATTCTCCTCAACATTTTAACGACTTCCCTAAAACTAATTTATAAAACTTCATGGTATGTTTTACGAAGAACATGGTACTTACAATGTCGTCAGCTTCCCAACTTTTTCAATCTTATCAAACACGAAAAGTTTTACTCACTTCACAACACACACAAAAAATACTTGAAACACGACAATTATTATTAATTAAATTATATTTAAATATTAATACACATATATAATTACTTAGATATTTAATTTAAAGTTTATCTAAATGTTCGGCAGTTCGCGAGTCTTCGTAACGCGCCCGTCCGACTCTCACGGCTGACGGTTTCAGAGTCGCTCTACCGCTGAAAACTGAAGTGAAGACGGGTCTCGTCTCTACGCGACGTGTTGGCCGCTCTACATGTCAACTCTGTATGACTATGTCTCATATGTATGACTATTTTATTGGAATATTTAACATTTGTTTTATTTAAACTATTAAATTAGTACATTCATTAAATCATCATTTGCCTAGCCTTTTCCCAAACTATCTTGGGGTCGGCTTCCAGTGTAACCGGATGCAGCTGAGTACCAGTATTTTACATGAAGCGACTGCCTATCTGACCTCCACAACCCAGTAACAGTGTAATACGATACCCCTTGGTAAGACTGGATGTCAGACTTTTAGCTTCTGACTACTCGTTACGACTGTCAAAGATCTACAAATGACAGCCGGGACCAACGGCTTAACGTACTTTCCGAGGCACGGAGGAAACTCGATATGTAATTATGGTCACCCATCCACAGACCAACCTCGGCAAGCACGGCTTAACCTTAACGATCGACTTGGGCGGCTATTATTATTTAGCCACGAGCTCCTCTAGTACATTCATTAAATCATGTTGATATATATTTAATCCTTAGGTATTTTTTAGGGTTCCGTACCCAAAGGGTCAAACGGGACCCTATTACTAAGACTTCGCTGTCCGTCCGTCCGTCCGTCTGTCACCAGGCTGTATCTCATGAACCGTGATAGTTAGCCAGTTGAAATTTTAACAGATTATGTATTTCTGTTGATGCTTTAACAACAAATACTAAAAACAGAATAAAATAAATATTTAAGGGGGCTCCCATACAAAAAAGTGATTTTTTTGCTCGTTTTTATAAATATGGTACGGAACCCTTCGTGCGCGAGTCCGACTCGCACTTGGCCGGTTTTTTTTTTAACAATTAATTATAAGTTTTCAAAATCAAAAATCAATTATTATTCATTATTTATTCATTATTTATTCATTATTTATTCATTATTTATTCATTATTAATTCATTATTAATCATTATTTTAGTAAGTGCTTGAGATAGACAATCGTTCCATAAACACAATTGTATTCAGTGTTGCATTTGGACTTAGACTGGAAGCAAGCCAAAACATATTTGGGAAAAGGCTAGGCAGATGAAGATGATTGTCAAGAGGTACCTGTAATTTTAGTCTTGCAGAATGTAGATAAAAAGTACAATAAATTACTTATGCTATAATATTCATAATCAACCCAAAACATTAGGACTCGTTGAATACTTCTGAAATGAAAATACAGTAGAATGTTTAATTTAAATCTACAAAACTAAGACGTCCCGTAACTCGTGTGGTTCTAAATTCAAAATAATGTGGAATGTTTTATTAAAATAGGTTTGATGAAACTCACTCTTAGTTTTGTTTGTATTGTTAAAACTGTATTTCGTAAACAACGTTCTAAAACGAGATCAAAGTCGTTTGTGTCTTCATGGAATATTTAGTATTCACTCAAAATTAAGTGATAATTACTATGTCCTAAATGTTTAGACAAAATATCTATTCTTGGTTCGTATCAAAAATCTGGTTTGAGACAATCTGCCTAATGTTAGAATATTTTATTGAGTTAGGAACAAATATTGTAAAACCAGGATCAAAATCAAGTACATTTACTTATTATACCCCTTTTGTACCACACTACCTTAGGAAGAAAAATATGTAGTACATGTTAACTGAGGAATACATTATTTGAATCTTTCACTCCGTATGTTGTAGAAAAATAACTGAATATTTAAAGAAGCAGACTCTAGGTCCAGAACTAATAAATCGAAAGATTACCTAATATATTTTCATGATATAATATTGTTAAGTATATAATAAATTACATTAAAATATTCATATATATATAAATTATGCCTTTTTTCCATGGTGGTAAGATATGATGCCATAAACTATAGAACCCGCACTGGGCCCGCGTGGCGGATGCCAGCCCACTCCCTCTCATTGAGAGGAGGCCTGTGTTCCAGCATTGGGACCATTATAGGCTGATGATAAACTATAGAACGCCACATGCTACGCTCCATACATACACCTTTCGCCACGTCCACGTATGAACGTGATATAAAATCTGGTGGTATCTTATATTACAACCATAAAAGCCTAAATCTTAAGCTAATAAACACCAGATCCGAGGAGGCTGTAAAATGAAGTGCTAAGTAACCTCCTTCATCTTTATAGCAGACGTTTGCACCGAAATATCAATTTGACGTATAATCACGGGTTAATACCGTCTTAGACGGATGTAATTAACTTCAGCGGTTGGACATAATCGGGCGACGGATTAACCCGTCAACCGTCATAATATAATCGGAGATTAGAAATAGACGCTGAGGTGGAAAGATGGGCGAGGGATGGTTGAGCTGAGCGAGCGATGAGCGATTTTAACATCAACAGTTTTCTGGATTTTGAGGTACTGTAGTCACGGTCGTGATTTTTTGCTATCAAATAGTTATCGACGTTTACGTTATCAAATCTATAACTATTTTGCAAATTCAATGTTGTGATCCCTTGTGATTTTCCCCTTCAAGAAAACGTATGATCTACCTAAAAGTGCTCGCAAATTGTCCAAAACCAGGCACAAAATAATTTATGCCGTGATAGAATCTGACCCTAAACGGAGTCTCCCGTTTAGATGCAAAGATCGATCGATTAGAACCTGCTTCAAGGGGCGAAGGACCAAATAAGGACCAAATTCTTCTGTCCCTTGCCTGAGATAACCCTAAGAGCTTTTTGCGATTAAGTTAACAATACGATCTCTAACACGGTGGCTACATTAGTGGACAATACGTGATACGAACAAGTTTCGTATACCTAATATTAGATACAGAAGATTGTAGAGGGTTAAAAACATTAGTGCTATATTTGTCACTCGAAGTCCTGTGTGGGATTCGTTTAAAAGGAATGAGGATAGGTTAGTGTCATAAAATTGCTTGACTTGTTCCCAGTGGACATTCAAATAAGAAATATGGTCTTTTCAAGGACACTGAAAGCCATCCGTGTTAAAAAATACCTGTAAATCAACCTTAATTAATTGAAGCAGTCATCAAAAACTGTTTTTAAACATTACAATTTTTATTTTATTTTAATGTGTGCCTACCTAATTTGTGGTCGTAAAACCCAGGTATAAATTAAAGATAATAATAGTTGACATGCTAGGTCATTCCTCGAGGGTAGCTTACTTTGGGTGTAATGAGGAATGTGGTTGTACCTTTCATGCAGGCCAAAACATTATCATGCGGGGTGCGATGTCACGTGGTACATACCAACCTTTAAACTGCCACTACTTAGGTATGAAAATAAAATTGTAACAAGACAAAACTTCATAACTTGGAGGGGTTTAAAATTACTGTCTAATGTTCGCAGAACCATATCAGATCACAAGATAAACAAATAATGAGATTGTTGCGTCAAGCTTCAAAGAAAACCAGAAGAAAAAGAAGAAAATTTTGACCAAACATTGGTAACAAAGTTGAGGTTATTGGCCACATTGTTGGCACATCAATGTTTCTTAACACTCGTATTTTATCATGGAACATTAATTTAACGGCAGTCACAAATAAGGTACCTTCTGACTTATCTACCCATGTCAAATGTAGGTTTTTTATCTTGTTACCTTTATCTACTCTTACAATGTAGAAATCATTCAATACCTTACGATTCCGTAATAAATTAGTTATACCTTGAACTATGTAAACACACCTACTTATTTAACTGTATAAATAAAGCTTTTCTCACTAATGTAAATAGCTGAAGCAGTGTATAGCACAATCATGAACAGTGCAGTAAACAGTATATTGATAGATAGTTGGTTTCTCAAACGCAATACTCCGTAGTTCATGACGTATTTCCTTCAGAGGCAGTAACATTATCAGTATATATCTTCCCCACTCCGGCCTCCGCTCTGGAGGTAAGCCATAAGGACAACGTTGGCGAACTGCGCATTTATAGATAGAATAAAATAATATTTATTTGCTTTAAAACATGGTATAAAAAGATGGTAAAATACAAACAATAACTGAGCAACATGTTTTTGCTTAACAGTGATAAGCGTACAAAAATACACAAGCATATTTTTAACATTTATCTCTTCTTGTCTAAGAAGTCTTTTACTCTATAAAAATTATGACTACACAACCATTCACGCTCTGTATGGTGTCGGACGTAAAGAATAGCACCATCCCATATCTTCCCGTGGGTGTCGTAAGAGGCGACTAAGGGACTTGCCAGAGAATGGGCAGCAGCGTTCTCTGTGCTTTTGTGACAACCGTATTGCAATCGCCAACCCGCCTGCCAAGCGTGGTGATTATGGCAACACCCCCCAAAATATCAATGTGGCGACACTTGGGGGAGGCCTATGTCCAGCAGTGGACGTCTTTTGGGCTGAAATGATGAATGATGAACCATTCACGCAATTTATGTTTAAATAATCTCAGATTCCACGCCTTAAGATTACTTGGTATCTTATTATATAAACGCACACACATAAATATAGAACTTTTCAGAATCACATGCCTTCGAATATTAGGTCTAGGATATAGTAAAGTGCCTGCCCCTAAGATCGAACCCACGACTTAAAACACGTTGTCGAGGAAATGACTAGTCGATCACCACCGCTCCCTTTAAGGCAGTTAGGTACTACAAAAATGTTTATAAACCAATTCTAGAATTAGATCCACATTCAAAAATACATCACCCAAAAATTGCTATTTCTAAACGATCAGTCAGCCGTTTTATAGATGTCGTTGAAAGCATCCCAATAATAACATGTATTTCTGAACATTGCCAGCACAGGGACCCATTTGATGTCCGTAATCCGAAACTTACAGAATAACCATCTGAAAGCCATAGATTAAAATCGATAGATTCCCCGCGGTAAAAATAATAACACGTTTATGCTTTGGCAATTATATTTGAATACTATATGCTTAGACCATACGAAACGTTTTCTGTCCCATGGTAAAACCCGGTTTTTCCCTGTTAACCCGGTACCTAAAATCCGTTTGGTATGCCCTATATATGCTCGCTAACACATACTATTTGTTTTCATCGTTTCATGTTCGTGGTAAACACTTTCTTGCGCGTCCTAAGCAGCTACAGTAAGGGGACATCTAACGATACAAATCTTTGCCTGGAGGGCAAAAGGCTGATGACGTCATTGGTGACCTCGTAGAGAGGTATAGTTGTTACATATTGCCGAACATTACAATTTACACCTTATACCAATTGCATAAGACTCACATGACGCAGATTGCCGATTGCAAGGATTATCTCCATACTATTTTTCAAAACAAATCTCAGTCTTTGATTGGATTAAAATGCCTCACAGAATCCAGATATATGTATAATATTGGGAAGATTGACCTAGTTTGTAGATGGGAATTCGATCACATTGATGTATGGTTTGGTATCGCGATTTTTATCAATGTGTTTAGCACTGGTAGAACTTGGTGGCTGGCATTGGCAGGATTTATGAATGGCAATCATAGAGATATAATAAATTTTGAAAATTATTAATTTGCTGATAATTTTCAATGATAATATATCCATGAACATCTAAACCACTTGGTTTAGAGTGATAATCTCGTTTGTTCGTATGGTGTTATGTATGAGTAATGTTGTAAGCTCCTTATTAATGGGAAATAATAAGCCGAGTGAATAAATAGTATATTAACGACTGTGAATCCTAAACTGAGCGGCGTTAAATTATGTTCGCCCAAAAATTTACTAAACTAGCGAACAATAATGAATGATTAAAATTCCTAAAACGAGTAGCAGTGGGAAAAAGTTACTATAAGCTAGCAACTAAAATTCCAAGTGAATGTCCGAATCAAAAACTCAATGAGCGAAACAATACTGCGTGAACGAAAATAATACTAGGTGTATGGATTATAAAACCGATTTGAGTTAGTGATGAAGTACTTAAAAATACCGTTTTGCGATTTGTAGGTGAGCCGCGGTAATGATATCTTTACATACTGTAATGCTATTTGAGTTAATATATTTTTTTAATATTCTAGCATATTATTCTTCTGAACATAGCATAAAGGATATTCGTTTGGATTGTACAAATTTAGGGGGCAGAGCGACGAAGGGATAACGGTGTGCAGCGCGGGGGTTCGGGTGCACTCGGGCGCTTTCGTATGTCGTCGTAACTTGTGGACTTGAGAGGGGAACATGGGATGCAAGAGCAAGCGAAGCGAGCTCGAGACCAGCGGCACCCCTACTTGGACTTGCGAAGTGAGCGAACTAAGACCCCGCTATCCATTTCGTGTTAGGTCACTTTAAACCGTGCAGACAGGAGTATGGCGCACAGCGGGGTTGCGTCCACTATGCCTAAATTGTTGCTTATTTAGTTATGTTTTGAGTTGAGTATTTTGCTGTGAAATTAGTAATTTTGATTGGAATTCGAATTGTTTGGATAAAAAAGTTTCGTTTTTATCCAAACGTGATTTTGAATTTATAGTCGATCGTTTAAATACTACCCATTATTAATCAACCGCCCAATATTCTAAACTTAAATTCCAGGGCGAATATCACAAATGAAAGTAAACACGATCAGCTTATCAAAACCGCGTTCAAAAGCAGTCAAGGACATTATTGGTTGTAGAATATTAACACGCATTTAATTTCACTAGTGTTAATTTCCGAACTGATTATAATCTTCAGCTTTTTCGCGAATCACATAACGCCGTATATCAAGGGACATACTTACAGAAACTATTTGCGTACCCGCAATCAAAGTAAGTGCTTATTCTCGTCTAAATTTTATGAATCTTGATTTACGGTCCAGATTTCCATCGCAACTACGCATCCCGACTCATCACTCAAAATTGGGAATAAAGCGTAAACTCCAAGCGGTCGGTCAACGCTCTTGTAAAAGTTAAAATCGTTTGCAATAAACATTCTATTGTCTGTCAAGATGAACTTTGTTTTATGGTTGATTCTTAAAACCGTACCGAACATTATTTGGTCGTCGCCAATACTACTGGGTAATAAAACGGAAACCGAGACTGATTGTTGTCTTCATTTAATTCTAGAGCCTGTACATATGTATATCTAGTGCAAATAATCATGTAAAGTTAATGCGGTCCCAGTGACAAGGTGTTATTTTGCATCCTCGTCAAATTCAAGGAGGTAACTATGCTAATGATTCTCGACCCGGATCAATAATAAAATGGGTAGGTGTTTTTTTTCTTATTTACGAAAATCGGTAGGTGTGAACCATACGTGTTTTGAACGCGGCCCGTCTGATCCTCGCCCTATAACCGCGTTTTCACACATACAAACTATCTCAAACGTTTATTCTATGATTTCTTATTCCCTAAACCACGTTAATCCGATATACTGATAAACTTAACCAACCAAAAAAAATAGCGTTTATTAATAATTAACTAGGTACCGTAATTTAAATTGATTATTTATTTCTTTTGTGACAACCTCCTGAATCTTGACGAGGATGCAAAACAACACCTTGTATATATTGGGCTTAACATTCTTTGGTGTAGATTTCCTAGAGGTTTTAGGAATTTATGTGAGTATCATGAACAGGCTTCGCTATATTACAAATAATTATGTAGATATAATAATTTTAAATTCGTTGTTTTATTATTTAATTAATAGTTTATGTATTCTTGAAACCACACTGTTGAGATGTCGCAATCACGCCAATCAGTTCTGTTAATTCAAATTAATTCCGGATCTGGGCATCACCATATATGCCAGGAATAGTACTCTACGGATCGCGCACGAGTGAAACCCTCAACAATTAGTATTTTACCAATAATCAGACGAAACCAAACAATTCTTGAATTACGTAGTTCAAGAATTGTTTGCTTTCGTCTTCGTATTTCGCTTTCTATTCGAATTCAACTCTTGTGGTTAAGTTTAAAAACTAATTAATTTGAACACAAAAACATGGGGTATTTTATTTTGTAGTTATTGTATTCCAGGCCCGTGAAATATCTAGAAATTAACGGGACAGACGTTCAAGTTATTACGATCTAAGAAGAATGGCTAGGCATGCGTTTTCAGCTTTTGAAATGGACTTTTTTTCATATAATATGGAAAGTTTATTTCCTTTAATAGAAAGAGGAAGATTCCTGCTCCATTTTCAATCCAAACTTGATAAGTATGCGTTGCTCTAAGGCGTTTTCTAGGAAGAATACTGAACACATAGTTGATTAATTTTCACTGAACTCAAGTCGCGATGCCAATCTTATGAGAAACAGATCCATTAACACTTTTCCTTTGAAGCATGACCCTCACAAGGGAGGAACACACGCAGAATCCCGCTACGATAACAAACATATAAGTAAACACTATTCCTACGTCATATTATGTCATTGACCTTTGTCCCACGTCCCCGAACATCCTGATATCCTTCGGAACGCTATTTAACATGGAGTCAAGGCCAGTCAAGGGGAAGGGCGAGCAATGGCGTGCCTACATAAAAACTTATCACCACGAATAACAATAACGGAGGAATAGATAGAACATTCTCTTTTTTGTTAACACATCCTCACTAACACTATAAAAGAGAATAATGTACATCTGTCTATGCATTTGGTACTTGTTTCGCCAAAAATAATTACATATAACCTTTTTGGAAAAATTTACAAAAGGCATTCAAGGGTGTATGACAATTTTAAGGAGCAAATTAAATAATATTTTCGGGAAAAAATGGTATCTTTTCAGGCGAGTGAAACCATGGATAAACCTAGTCTCAAATATATGCGAAAAGTTCAAAAAGTACCATGGTATATGGTGTGGAAAAACTAACGGAAGAAAATAATGTTATGGTTACGCAAATTGTATGGTGAGGGGGTTCTGAAAGTTGTGAGGTTAAATCACCGTGAAAATTTGGTGTTCCATCCCATGTTTATGATGTGAATATTTTGTATGAAAATTATGCTTTCAGGGGGAATAGTTTATTAAAATTGATTTAGAGAAAATACTGCTATCAATTATTTTTGTTAAACCCATTCCCTTTTATTGTTTTAGTTTTTAAAGTGAAAAATATTTGTCTGTGTTGTATTTGTTTGTCGGTTAAAAGTAATGCAACTTACGCTCGAGAGAAAACAATTTGGTCTATTAGTAGACAGATTTTTTACTATTTCCATACAATTGTCATCACGTGTCATCGTTGTTACAAAGAGTGATATACAATTATACATAAGTATGTACATAGTTCTGAGGTAAGTTTGCGGGGATTTTGAAAGTGGCTACTAAATTACTAACTTGGTGACGCGAGAGCGTCGCCTACCGAGAAGGTAAGTGAAACCAACGTTCTAAAATCTTCGCAACCAGCCGCTCTGCACGCTTGGCTCTTTGCGAGTCGCAAAACGTGTGAGTAGCTAGCGACTACGTGCTAAAAAAGACACTTGAGCCATTTGTGAGAGCGCACGTAACTACTTCCAATGAAACTCATCTTTGTTTCCAAAAAACAACAGAACTGTGACTAGGTCAACATATTAATATTATAACTGATACATAACAGCTGTTCCATACATAACTACGAAACTGTATCATTCAGAAACGCAAAGACATATTGTGACAGAGTTCTATTGTATTCGATAGTAAAAGCTTATTGTGCCTTTGTAATATTGTGTCTATTCGTTATGTGTGTCACTTGTACATTGAAGTCCCCTTTTCTTTGGTGTTATTGTACCTTAGATCGATATGTGTTGAATGAACAACTGAAAATCAAGGATTGCTTTAAGTTTGTTCAGGGGTGGTTATGGTAACTGGTCAGTGACTTTCTTTCTACGTGAACGTACGTAAAAATGACTCGTTAATCCGGTAACAGTGCAATTATCAACCCCTTTAAAATTGATTTCCTTCGTACTCTTCTTTTTTTGTAGGTATCACTCAAGCTGTATAAGAATTGCTAATGCCGTCATAAACATTAAAAATCGTAGCAAACGAGATGTGTAATAGCACAATTAACTGCCAAAAGTCTTAAACATCCAAATAGGATGCTCTTGATGTCGAAATGGAGTAAAAGTCATAGATTTTTTCAGTTCCTGTCTAGAGTTATTATAAAGTTTGTGTGGATAAAATACTAATGTTTAACTTAATGTTAGTTTCGCCCTTTTGATTGTCCACAATATTAAACAGGATCTAACAGTAAATAAGTACCTAGTAAATAAAACTAGATAGCGCGAGTGAACGAGGTCGCAGTTAGCACGTAAAGCAGTAACCATGTTCTGACATAGTTGGTTTACTGTTAACTGCCGTTTTATTGTTCACTACAAACGCCACACGCATTCTAAATTTGTTTGTCGTTGATGTAGGTACAGTCTTCAATTCTTCATGTCGGGTTTCTTGGTTTATCTAGACTGCATGGAAGTGAATAGAAAATACTAGATGGTTGGTTGACCGCAACGTCAGTTTAGAGGACGCAAGCGCTCCTGCTTCACGTTAAGTTTTGAGTTCGATTCCCAGGTGGGGCAAAGTTTTAAGGGGTTTTTCCGTAAGGAATTTCTCATAAGTAATCCGGAGGCTTTATCTGTGCCCAGTTGCTGGCAACTCGTCCTGTGTCTTGTATTATTTGGAACTTTAATATTTCCTCTCGAAACGAGGACCTACACTTCTGCCTATATTTTCGAGGTTATAACAGCGCGATGTCGTGAACACTAACTTCCAAACGACTGCTGAAATAACAGATCTAAGAAATTGCATTACAAAATAAACATTACGGCTAACAGACGCTAAAGAGACCAGGTGGCCCACCATGACGTCTTAAAGCAGTATTGTTTTACACTTATTCCAGAGTGGTAAAGACAAGATGTCTAGCGCCATCTCTTTCCCACACTGGAAAAGGAGTAAAACATTAATGTTTTAAGACGTCATGGCAGGCCCCCTGAATGGCGGACAGCCTCTGGTAGGCATGCGACATATTCAACAATGACTATACAAAAACTAATAAATGTGACATAAATTTCTCCCAAAAAAACTGTCACACCTCAGATTGTATCATTGTCAAACTTACTGTGATCCAAATTTCGTCACAGTAAGGCTATAACTGACAGGACATTCGACATGACAGAGATTTTCAGTCGCGATAAAGATTCTCTTGATGCTGTATGCTTATGCTGTAAGAGGCATATAGCTATATGAGGGTAAGATAGATCTGTCCAGGTGGTTTCAGAATGAAAGAAAGAAGCCGTGTCTTCCATCACGCTGCGAAGATTTCTGAAGTATGTGAGAATTAAAATATTAGATAGGTACACTGTTCCCAAATTAAAAGCTTAATCCTTCAAAATGTACGATACGATATTTATATCCTTACAAGCACGTATGACGTCACGTATTCGGTAACTGGGCTTCTCGTAATGCATTTGCGATGCCCGTTTGTTTGTCAGACCACACATCTGTGTCAGATTTTGACGTTTCAATATTAGTCCGATATGAATGTATGGACGATTTGTTTCAGGCACTGCGTTATTGTAATGCAGTATGTTTTTTATAAACGTAAATAACTGCAGGTTTTATAATTTCTTTTTTCAAATTTTCAATTTACTAAGTTATAGTCAACACAATGTGACCAAATAATAACAGCCGCTCAGGTTAATGTTGAGGTTAAGCCACGGTTGCCTAGGTTGGTCCATGGATAGAGACCACCCATTACATACCATGTTTCCTCCGTGCCTCGGAAAGCACGTTAAGCCGTTGGTCCCGGCTGTCAATTGTAGATCTTTGAAAGTCGTTAAGTAGTCAGTGGCCCGAAAGTCGGACAACCAGTCTTACCAAGGTATTACCTAGTACTAACTGGGTTGTTAAAGTCGATAGGCAGTCGCTATATGAAAAATACTGGTATTCAGCTACATCCGGTGGACTGGAAGTCGACTTCAACATAGTTGGGTAGAGGTTAAGCAGATGATGAGTCAACACAATACGTGTGTACTACTCAAGTTGATAGTTTCACGCCATTCCAAGGATCCCTGTGACCATCGTCAGATTTTTATTATTTATTTATTTATATTGACACAAGGTATACAAAATTATAAACTAAGCCCCACAAAACCGTAGTAATGATTTGACTACTACTTGGTAATGGTCGGTGAATCTCTATACACTCATTCTAAAACATCGTACTTAAGACTAAGAATAATAAAGCTATATGATTTAATAATACGCTGAAGGCACCTTAACAAATTTCTAGTTAATATTTTTTTTTAAGTTATTCATAATCCTCGACTGACATTAGTAAAATAAATACATTTTCACTTTCTTTTTTACTTGTTTTATAATGCAGACTAATCAGTTGCATTGATTCATATTTTAATTTCACTAAGAAAGATTATTAATCTTACTCGATGACATATTTTATTATAATTTTATTCCACTGTAACTAAGACTTACGGTAAATCTCGACACGCAACAAATTGATGACGAAAATACATTTACTCTTATACTCGTACACTTTTAATTGAGGAAAAATGTTTTCAGTGTTTTACGATAAACAAACAAAAGCTTTCTTGGAATAATTTAAGCTCCTTGTGAGTTTGGTTTAAATATAATCTAAAGGAAAATTGGCAGTAAGTAAACCTCTTGGCGCGTGGGCAAAATCAGAGCCAACAGATAACTTTTCGAGAAGGGCGGGTAAGTGACGTTCTTAAAGTACTGGCCTTCAGCGTAGTTTTAAACATTGATATATAACTATGGAAATGGCAAATTCTACTATGGAAAAAATAGTCACACAAATCAAAACCAAAATCAAAATATTTTATTTATTTTTACATGGGCACTTATAAAACGTCGACAAAAGAGGCACGGTTCGGGTTGGTCGTTTCCTATTTATGGAGAAGAACCGGCAAGAAACTCCATGGTTACTCTTTTAAAATCATTTGGTTCTACAATATTTGGATGTTACAGCGTCAGAAACATAAAGAGAATGAAAAAATATTTCTCGTTATTCTGGTCATTATCCTTTGATATTGGTCCGTGCCTCGGAAAGCACGTTAAGCCGTTGGTCCCGGCTGTCGTTTTTAGATTAGTAACGAATTTGACAGTAGTTACGAGTAGTGAGAAGCCAAAAGTCTGATATCCAGTCTTACCAAGGGGTATCGTATTACCCAGTTACTGGGTTGTGAAGGTCAGATAGGCAGTCGCTTCATGTAAAATACTGGTACTCAGCTGCATCCGGATAGACTGGAAGTCAACCCCAAGATAGTTTGGGAAAAGGCTAGGCAGATGACAGCGTTAGTACTTAAGTATGAGAGGACAGCGTAGGCCCGACAATAAGTCGTTGCTTACTACAAATGGTAGAAAAAGATAATAGTAAAATAAAAATAAAAATTACAAAGCCTACAATGTCCACACATTCACCAAAAATATTAATGAAAAAGAATCTGTACAAAGGTAAAAATAAAACATTTTAAGAACAATAAATTAAACAATTGACACAAATGTAGTCATCAGTACTGTAACTATTCTGCACAATGAACAAACGGTGCAATGATTTGAAAACTATTGTAAAACATCTGAAAAAAAGAACAGAATAAATAAAATTGGGAATAGTTAGAGACATCCACATATTTGTGTCGTTTATGAGCTACCAGGGAAGCCGCATGAGCAGAAGCAACTACAGCCAAACTTCTTTATCTTCAACGTAGTCCTTAATTTTGTAATGTGCTTTATTAATCAGGACACGTTTGATGCAATTTTTAAACTTTCCATCGGTCAGTTCTGTAACTGACTTTGGCAACTTATTATAAAAGCTGTTCATAAGAAATGACTTGCTAGATAAGATAAGATAAGATAATATTTATTTGCATAAACATGTGTCATACATACAAGAAAATACATGCATGTAAAGGCTCTTACCCGCTGCATCGGAATTACCTATGATATGAGGCACCAGATTTAATTAGATTAAGCAAACAGACGTCGGTGATCCGTCAACGTCCTGTTACGCGCCACCTTCCTTGACAACTACCCAAGTCAATATGGCATTATGGCTACCCGCAACGACTTGACGTTTCGCCAGAGAGAATTGTAGACCGCTACTCTCTCGTCTGTGGTCACAGTTTAGTTTGCAACGTGAATCATATGAAGCCTTTCTGCAAAGGCGCCGTCACGGCCAGACTGACATACGACCGTCCTCGGGCGTTATTGTATTCCTGGAACAAACAATGTCTAATCACCAAGACATCCGCTCTTCCATCCTGACAAACTATGACAAACATTACTCTCGTCGTAACTGTAACTGTTTCAGAACAAAAGAAAGCGTGTATTCTTTTGATCACTCACGGACTACACGGCATTTTTCTCCTACCAAGAAAGCGTGTGTCCTTTCGACCACTCATGGACCGGACGGCACCTTTCCCCTACAACGAAAGCGTGTGTCCTTTCGACCACTCATGGACCGGACGACACCTTTCTCCTACAACGAAAGCGTGTGTCCTTTCGACCACTGATGGACCGGACGACACCTTTCTCCTACAGCGAAAGCGTGTGTCCTTTCGACCACGCATGGACCGGACGACACCTTTCCCCTACAACGAAAGCGTGTGTCCTTTCGACCACTCATGGACCGGACGACACCTTTCTCCTACAACGAAAGCGTGTGTCCTTTCGACCACTCATGGACCGGACGACACCTTTCTCCTACAACGAAAGCGTGTGTCCTTTCGACCACGCATGGACCGGACGACACCTTTCTCCTACAACGAAAGCGTGTGTCCTTTCGACCACTCATGGACCGGACGACACCTTTCTCCTACAACGAAAGCGTGTGTCCTTTAGACCACTCATGGACCGGATGAATGTGTCCCCTCAACCAGCCGCTATCAGCTGCATGGCCCGGACGACATTATCCCTTCGACCATACCAACGTTTGGACCGGACAACTGCGTCCCTTCGACCATACCAGTGTACGGTGCGGACAACAGCGTCCCTTCGACCAACGTCATCACAAAAACATCATAAACCGGGCACCTGCGTCCCTTCGATCATCGTAAAGCATGAACCGGACAACAGTGATATTTCGACTAAACACACTTTCTTTTCGACTAAAACATGTGGACCACACAAGCGCTTACTCCAAACGTCAAAGAACTTTTACAAATTACGCCAGCATCTAATAATTCCTGAACTTATTGGCCGACAACCTATTTTATCAAAATATCGCCCATTTTAATGGTACGATCTCCATCGTGCATTTTAAATCATAACCTCCGATGCCAGTAAGGTTTACTGATTATGATGTCACCCATAAACCAATTAAACAAGCCATGTTTAAGCAATGAGTCAGATGACCTACTTATCGAAAAAGAAAAGAAACGGTCTCACCCGATGATGTTGTGAGGGTACCCTCTTGATGATTTGTGCTCGCAGGTTTGGACGCTTTCCTTGTTGCTTAAAAAATTCATTGGTTATGTTCCTCACTTTGCTTTACTTTCGTGGAGGGCGCGATTCTTTATCCCACTTCTGATAAAGGCTCTTACCCGCTGCATCGGAATTACCTATGATATGTGGCACCAGATTTAATTAGATTAAGCAAACAGACGTCGGTGATCCGTCAACGTCCTGTTACGCGCCACCTTCCTTGACAACTACCCAAGGCAATATGGCATTATGGCTACCCGCAACGACTTGACGTTTCACCAGAGAGACTTGTAGACCGCTTCTCTCTCGTCTGTGGTCACAGTTTAGTTTGCAACGTGAATCATATGAAGCCTTTCTGCAAAGGCACCGTCACATGCAAGATGTTAGAAACATTATTAGGTACAGGCATAGGCTTAGGCTTGTTTTTGTTAATCTAAATTTGGGTATTACAATTTCGTGTTTACTGCGTGTGTTTATATTATGGAAGTCGCTTCTAATTTTGAAAAGCCCTCGGTTTTTGCGGACATATAAAATACATTCTAAGATATAAAGTGAAGGCAGAGTCAGTATATCGATCTCTTTGAATTTTTCTCTGAGGGATTCGCGAGGACCCATTTTATAGATCGCGCGGACTGCACTCTTTTGCAATATAAAAATTGAATCAACGTCTGCTGCCGATCTCCACAGCAGAATGCCATAAGACATAATACTGTGGAAATAAGCGTAGTATACTAACCTAGCTGTGGCTACATCAGTCATCTGCCTTATTTTCCTAACTGCATAGGCAGCTGAACTTAATCTCCCCGAAAGAGTTCCAATGTGCGCGCCCCACTGCAGTTTTGAATCGATAGTAATACAGTTTCCGCGATTGTAATTGAACCATAGGGCACGCCCATCTTGACTATAGACCCAGAGGATGTCGCCCCATTTACATTTACTTTTTGCTGCCTGTTTGATAAATACCTAGGAAAGAAAAAGATCAGCAGCTTGTCCACGAATTCCGTAGTGATGTAATTTACAGATCAGTGTGTTGTTTGTGGTCGACTCAGTCGAACGCTTTTGAGAGATCACAAAAAATGCCACTAGCCCGTGAGAAGGCGCGCTATGAGCAATTCGCTCACACAAAAGTTGAAAACAAAAATGTTTGGTGATACCGTCACGCTAACGTCTCAAGCGCCTAGGTACCTTCCTAACTATTCATCCTCTCCCTCGTCACGCAAGTCTCATGCCGGTCAGTTCTGTTACGACCGCGCAGCGAAGTGTTTGTGGAGGCCACGTACCATTATGCGGTAATTTGCTCATCACGCGCCCATCCATGTAAGTATTTATTTTGCCATTAAAAATGTATTATTGAATATTCAAGAATATATTATTTATTTATATTATATTTTATTGGTTAATTATCACGTAAATATTCTATAGTAACGTAAAGTAATATTTCAATAATATATTTTTTTTGTTTTTAGCTACATCACACATGTAAAATGGGCGATCGACGTCAACCACGAATTTGTTCGTGGCTGGAAGAGGATTCAGGTCTGGTGATGAAACATTGGTTGCAGATCTTGAGAATGGAGAACAAAATCGTGTTGACACAAGTTCCCAATAAAGCGATTTATACTAGCTTCTCGACTGCAGATTGCAGAGCCTAGGCCTTCGATCAATAATAGTACTAGATACCCGATGAGCGCTTCAAAAACGGCTCGAAAAATAAGACCACAAATATTTTTGTGGTTTTATTTCAAATTAGTATTGTCCAAGCATAGCCAACGTTAAGACGTCGAAATACCGTAGTGCGCGTACTAAAACTGTGAAAATAACCACCGTAACACCAAAATTTTGGAAGGAATATCTGTTTTTCGGTAAGTATATAAATTTAAGTATTTTTTCGTGAAATAAAAACAGGATACATAGTAGAAATAATTCAATTAGCTAAAATTATTATTGTTTGGCCAATGTTTGCAACAACGCACCAACTATTGGTACAAACATCGACTGTTCTGGAACAGGCCATGCATGGAGTAGTGTTGTTATTTTAAATATTATTTTTGTTTGTAGATTTTCTAGCGACCCATTTCGATGTGCAGAATACATATTATAAAAAATCGAGAATATGTTCGATTCATTTTTATAGTTTGGACATAACTGGAACACGCAAAGGCGTAGATTACAAAAACCTTTATCGGAAGAAAACTATACCTGTAGGTATTTTCATGAAATACTTTAAAACTATTTTCAATAAACCGCTTGTGTTTTTTTACAGGCCACACCTTCCACAAGTTTAAGTTTTGAATATACGAAAGGAATACGTATACGGAAAACTTTGTAGTACCTATAAAATTTGAGGGTTGCCCTCGATTTCTCTGGGATCCTACCATCAGATTTTGACTTGGTGACAACGGGACCACCACAAGAGAAAAAAAACCGGCCAAGTGCGAGTCTTACTCGCACACAGGGTTCCATAGCCCCAAACAACATTTTGAACTTTCATTCATTAGTTAGTAAACTTCCATTCAACCGCAAAACTAAATTGGTTTTTCATAGTATTTTAATGAAAAACAAAGTTACTGCTGCAGTTTGATGAAAAAGTCCCATATCTCAAAAACTAAACATCATATCTTAATGAAACCAATTTTCGTTGATAGTTTTTTTTACCTTCTACAATCCTAAATATTTTCAGAATTTTCCTCGTCTTACTTTAGAAATTAGAGGGGGGGGGGGACACACATTTTACCACTTTGGAAGTGGCTCTAGCGCAAACTATTCAGTTTAGAAAAAAAATATATTAGAAACCTCAATATCATTTTTGAAAACCTATCCATAGATACCCCACACGTATGGGTATGATGAAAAAAAAATTATTGGTTTTCAGTTCTATGTATGGGGAACGTCAAAATTTATGTTTTTTTTTTCTATTTTTGTGTGAAAATCTTAATGCGGTTCACAGAATACATCTACTTACCAAGTTTCAACAGTATAGTTCTTATAGTTTGGGAAAAGAGTGGCTGTGACATACGGACGGACAGACAGACAGACAGACAGACAGACATGACGAATCTATAAGGGTTCCGTTTTTTGCCATCCGGCTACGGAACCCTAAAAAACCTCCCTATCCTTCCTTTCGAATAAAAAAGAATTTTGAACATCGGTTTACAGTTAGTGGAGAAATCGGTGGACAAACAAACAAAACACAGTAGAATTGAGAACCTCCTCTTTTTTTTAAAGTCGGTTAAAAATAGTACTAGTACTATAGTACTTAGTCTACTACTTTTTTAAATAGGTGTAAAATATTTGCCACCATACAAAACGAACCTTGGCCTAAAAAAATATATATTCTGCAACTCCACGTCTTTCAATACTTACTGTGTTCTAAGCATTGAAATGTAATTCCAAGAACTACTTCTAATTCTAAATTAGAGTAAGCACGAAATTGTCAACATAATGTTTTGAACCTTGTTCTTTAGACGTTAAGATTAATTTTAGAATAAACATTATTGTACTCATGACTTTTTATTTTCTAGCGACATTTTAAGTTTATTGCCTTTTAGCTTTCTCCGATGAAAGGACTTAAATAAATATATTTTGCAATTGTAATTAAACTTTATGTTAGAGTGTTAAGGTTTATAATAAACTGAAATTGTTAATATTATTAAACTTTTTTCTATGAAGTATAGATGTTTACGTGTGTGCAAACGTGGACACTTTTTCGATTCATTTTTGTTCCTGATCCTTAATCTAGTACTATTATTGATCGAAGGCCTAGGCCAAGCGGATTCTGTTCAATATTACCTAGACGTAAGAATAGGCGGTCAAAAAAAGCTTGCACTTCGTGCAAAAAATTGCTCTGCACCGAACATATCACATATCAGTGTTCAATATGTTTCGAGAGGCACACTTTTTGTTATGTAACATTTGAAGACTGAAGACTGTCAAAATTAGAAAATATAAATAATTTGGTTTGTTATTAGCTTTAGAAGTTGTATTTATATTTCATAGTTTTAATCAAAACACTTATTTTTTTACTTATTGAACCTTGTTTTAATCATATAAATCTATTATAAGCCAATAAGTACTATAAAAGTAGAAATATGAGAATTTAAATAAGTATGAGCAATTTGCTCACGCGCGCCTCTCCGTGTTACAAACTAAGGCGCGCCTTCTCACGGGCTAGCGTCCTGGGACTTCTTCCAGGATTCCAGAATGTGACTGATGAGTTTTACTCCCGCGTCCGTTGTCGACCTACCCTTCGTGAAACCAAACTGCTGATAATGCAGTATCCCATTAGAGTTGAAGTGAGACAACATCTGGTCCATCATGATTTTTTCATAGATTTTACTCAGTGCTGGAAGCACAGATACTGGTCTATAATTAGAAGGATCACTCTTACAACCCGATTAGTATCTAAACACACTGTGAAAAAAAGTTTAGTCCCTTTCAATAAAGCAGTAGCTGCTTCAGAATAGAGAGATAACTGCAGTCTGTCCAGTGCTTATTTTGGTAATACTTTCGTAAAACGTCATAAGCTCATCTATGCGTGACCGCAATGTTTTGCGCCGAGTTTTGTGGTAGATCTGCTGTCAGACGGTTACGCGCTAAAAGATTTTTTTTATCTTTTTCTCGAATTATTATGTCAAGTCACGCTAAATCTGTAGGTCCATAAGCTTTTAAGTCAGCGGTTTAAATAAATGACTTTTGATTTCATTTGGTTTGTCATATTTGTACCAACGGAAAGTAGGTTAATAATAGCTTATGAAAATAAAGAGAAAGAAATTAATTACATTGCTGGGAGCAAACATATTTCCTTTTATGTTTGTCACGATTCCACCATTTTTGGGTCACAATTTTTACCGCGAATGACATTGCAAATACGAAACAGACGTAGATTAAAAGATTTCTCGTATACGTAGCGTTTGAAATATTTCATTAACATTATATTTGGTTATAGGAGTAGGGGAATATCAACAAAATGGTGGCTGATCTGAGCGAAACATGATATTACTAGAAACCGTGTAACATCTAAGACCACGACTAATGGAGAAGTATGAATGGAGAATAGATACTGCGCCATCCCAAATCAATTGACACAATAGCAGGATGCGCCCACCTTTTATTTCGGCATATCGCCAAGCGGTTGGTTGACTCTTCACGTGAGCAGAAACCTTTTTTTGGCTAAAGAATCAGCATTGCCATCCAAAGTGACAATGCTGCCAGCCTTCAGGGCACTTTTCCTATTAACAGCGATGTGGAAAATTGTTTTGGCGTCCAGTTATTCTTTTCTCATTTGATACTTGTAAATATTTTCATTATTATTTTAGATCTATTTAAAGTTTGTAAAAATATAGCAGAACTGATACTGATGATAACTTTATTCTTGATTAGTTTTGACCGTATTTTCTTCCCAATGACCTGGTGAAGGTTGCGAGGATCCGTTGTATACGAGTCGCACGGGACCAGTCAATGTGGCGACACTTGGGGGAGGCCTATGTCCAGTAGTGGACGTCTTTCGGCTGAATTGATGATGATGGTATTTTCTTCGGGATCATTACAATTAGTCATTTACCTACTTCACGCTGTACTACATGTATCCCTTATTGAGATGGATCTTAATAAGATTTTAACGAATTATGAATCAGATTTTGTTTTGGCTAGAGTTCAAAATTACACATTATTTAATAAAACAGACAAAATAGCGTCTTATCTGACATAATCCAGTAACTTACTACTACTTGTAATTCTATTGTAATCGTAGAAACATGTAAAATAAATATTTTCTCTATTTATTTTTCTATCTTTTACACGTTTATAGCTCTCGGCTCTGTATGGTGTCGGACGTAAAGAATAGCACCATCCCATATCTTCCCGTGGGTGTCGTAAGAGGCGACTAAGGGACTTGCCAGAGAATGGGCAGCAGCGTTCTCTGTGCTTTTAAACAACCGTACTGCGATCGCCAACCCGCCTGCCAAGCGTGGCGATTATGGCAAAACCCCCCCTATGTCAATGTGGCGTTGGGGGAGGCCCATGTCCAGCAGTGGACGTCTCTCGGCTGAAATGATGATGATGAATGATGACACGTTTATAGTGCTGCATATAGGTTCTTTTTCCAATTTTGAAGGGTTTAACATCAGCAAGGTTTAACTTCCGTCTTACCGGATGCAGCTTAATACAGGTATTTAGCCTAGCCAGTTTAATTTACGACTTCCACAGATCTATAAATGCCTGCCGGGACCGACGGTCGGTAAGTTTGTTGCGGTAGGACTATTCTTCGTTGTGTCGACGATTCCCATAATTATTTAAGTCAAATTAGCTTTGATCAGAACCCGGCCACATCGACGGCGTTGGTAGTGATTTCGGATTGGTCTCAAAAATTGCAGCTGGAAATGAATGATTATGAATCTGCCCTGGAGTTCAAATATAGTGTTCTTTTACAAAAGATGCAACACTTTATATCGCGTCCGATCTGCCATGTTTTCCTACACCCGACCCGATAAGAGCGTCGCATTCGACGACTCTGAGAAGGCCGAATGCCTAGCCGACAGCCTGGAGTCCCAGTGCTCCCCCAGCTCGCAACCAGTAGACAAGCGACATCTCGATGAGGTGAACGCATTCGTCGAACGAAGAGCCGCCCTGCCCCCCGAAGATGACCCTGATGATCCTCTGCCTCCGGTCACAGCTGACGAAGTGCAAGACATCATTAGCAAACTTCAACCGCGGAAAGCACCCGGCTCCGACGGAATCACCAATAGCGTGTTCAAACTCCTCCCCGCTCAGCTCGTCGTGTTAATGGCGGCCATCTTCAATGGCGCCCTGAGCAGCAACGCGTTTCCCCAAATATGGAAAGAGGCCACGGTCATCGGTTTCGCCAAGCCAGGCAAACCAAAGTCTGAGCCTTCTACGAGAGACTTATGTATAAGCGACTCAAAGACTTCGCCGAGGCTAAGAGTCTCATCCCCAACGAACAGTTCGGCTTCAGGACCGGACACTCTTGCATTCAACAGGCCCACCGCATCGTAGAACACTTGAGCGCTGGCTTCCAGCGTGGAGCGATGACGGGTGTGTTATTTTTCGACATAGCAAAGGCATTCGACAAAGTCTGGCACAACGGCTTGTTATATAAGCTGTACAAACTGGGAGTGCCGGACCGTCTCGTGCTCATCTTACGAGACTTTTTGTCGGATCGCACCTTCCGCTATCGCATCGGGAAGGCACTGTCTTCCCCTCATCCCATTAGAGCCGGAGTCCCTCAGGGCTCCCCGCTCTCTCCCCTTATCTTTACTCTGTTCACCAGTGACATCCCCAAGAGCAAGAAGGCACAGTTAGCCCTGTTCGCGGACGACACGGCCATCTATTACACTGGCCGCAGTCACGACGCTATTTACAGCAGCCTCCAAACCTCAGCCAACGTCTTAGGCGCTTGGTTCCGGAAATGGAGAATCGAGGTGAACCCCGACAAGAGCCAGGCAGTTCTTTTCTCTAAACCGCGTAAAAATAAGCCACCCGCGCTCAGCCCGATCACTATGTACGATAAGCCTATCCCTTGGGAGAAGCAAGCCAAGTACTTAGGAGTCTTACTTAACAACCACCTGTCTTTCGCGGCGCACATCAAAGCAGCTCGCGACCGAGCTGCCTTTGCTATGGGTAGGCTTCATTTCATGATTTCGGCAAAAAGCAAGTTGTCACTCAAGTGCAAGTTGCGCCTTTATACCGCGGTGATCCGCCCCATTATGACGTACGCTTGCGTCGTGTACGCTCACACCAAGCCTAAATACATCCATAGGATGCAAACCTTGCAGAACCGGTTCTTACGTAGAGTCACGGGAGCCCCTTTTTATGTCCGTAACGACCGTCTACACGTAGACCTTAGAATGCCCACCGTCCTTCAGTTTATGAAACGTCTTTCGAAGCGTTTCTTCGATAACGCCAGTAAACACCGTAATCCCCTGATCGCAGCGGCCGCCCGTTACGAACCCTCGCGCATTAGTACAGTACGCCGTCCTCGGCATACCCTCGTCACTCCCGATGATGCTATCACCCTCCTCCAGGAGAGTAGCAAAGTGACTAGCACTCTTAAAAAGTTCAAACACAAACCACCGTCTTTCCGACCTCGCCGTTGAGGTCCGTCGCGACGTCCCGGTCCATGCCCTCCCCGACCCTCGCTCGAGCCAGCCCGCGATGCTGTGCCAGTAGTTTTAAATCAGCCCCTAAATAATGATATCATTCAGATCCAGCCTGTCCCCATGCAGTCCTCCCCCAGCGACGCCCTGAGCCGAGGCTCGTTCCCCACAGGGGGTGCCCTCAGCGTATAGTCGCTTAGTTTGTAAGTTTTTATGCCCTGGCTGGAGGCCTTACTCTTAAGGCACCCACAGGATAGTCCGGTTAAGCAGACGACAACCTCCTAGGTTGAACTGCGAGATGCCATTCATAAAAAAAAAAAACTTGTTTTCCTGACGTGACGGTGCCAAAACTTATCGCCATAATTATTCTGGGCCGATTCCATTTAGATTGCCATCGACATTCTATGAAGAATAGATGAAAACAATGTTACCAAGCCCTAAAATAAAAAAATACAAATCCTTGAAGAACCCAATAAATTGTGGGTATATCAATCAGTAACCATCGATCACTCAGTATGTAGCGTTACGTTATTGCCGCCCACACAAAAGATATTATACATTATTTCATAAAGAGGGCTCACAATGGTGGTTTATTTCTAAAATAATGATCGATTCTTACATCTAAAAGTACTGCTTTGGTTTGGAGACTAGCTTCCTACTTTGGTTTTGCTTGTATAATTTTTGGATTGAAGTATTATCAATATTAGAAACACTATAAGTTTCAATAATTAAATGTTAATAAGTCGTGAAATGAATATAACTCTCGTGTCGTGGTTGCTTATAATTATGATATAACGGAGTAGCAAAATCCATGACATGCATTGACTTGCCAATTGGTTACGTTAGTGACGAAGTTGATTACAAAGAGTAAAGCGAACCAACATATAGGTACTTTTCAAACATAGTCCAACACTTCTGTTTTATTTTTGAAGTGTAGAAGTAAATCCAAACCGACCGTATTTACTCCAACTTTTTAACAATATACTTACCAAAAAAAGCATCATTGAGCCAACAATTTATTGTTTCACTCTTTTCAGATAAACAAAAACTTCAAAAGAGCCACTTCGATACTGTTTGTATAAGACGAACTAGTGATTTATTACTAACAACCGCACTGCCCTCAAAATAGGACTACAACCAAACATATTATTTTCACTATATCTGGGTAGAGCTTAAAAAACATTGACTTTATACACACGGAAGTGGTTTAAATATTTTAAAGGTTTGTAATTAATTGTCGATATGGGAATGATTAAGTGTATCCAATTAAACTACTACATTTCCCTATAGTAAGCCCAATTTGATTCTCCTAATTACAGTTTCCATATATTTTAATTATATTCCAATAGGGTAGGGTCGTTCTTATGCCGTCATTGTTGTATTTAATTGTTGTCAATTAAATACAACAATACTACAACAGAAAAGTAAAAAAAAAAAACGGGTTGCACTCCGGGAGTGCCGGCAGAAGTGAAAACTTGAATAGTAACGTTGTGCATTTTTGGATATGGTTAGGAAATAATTTTGAACGAATTGCTTTAATTATCTAGTTCTATCATTTATGTGGTAAAATACAATATTCATTTATTGCGCTATCATACACAAACATGACAACTTACATTACATAACAAATTTAACCCAGAAATATTACGATACGTTTTACGAATTTTACCTATTTGGAGAAATCGAAGGTTTTGTTTGTGCATAAGATAATTATCCAGTTTTGGAAAACCAAACTCAATGACAGATGTCATAAAGTTCAAATTCCTTCGCAACCTAATGTCAATTCGTCTTACGAATTTTCGATCAGGACACGTGACCTGACGCGAGTTTAAGATTTTATACCCATTACAGAAAAAGTGCTCAACGCCGCTAAAGAAGTTTTCACTTCAAAAATGTTGCCGGTTGACATGTGTATACTCCAGCGAATAACTTGAAAGTCAATCCTGTTGAAAGTCCTTGTAAAATACGAAACACTTGAAAGCTATTTTCAAGGTGCTCAATGCAGAAAACACAGTTAACTATTGTAAAAAAAATGGTTGTCTGTAAAGTTGGTTTACGGACGATAGTTAAACGTGACAACGTCATAAAAAAAACATTGATGAAATGATTTTATACTTTTATGAATAAAATTTAATGATTTTTATTGAATTATCAGTATTTTGTATGGATTCAAAGAAGGAGTGAAATGAAATCTACAATTTACTTGATAAAATTTACTTTTATTTGCACTTATTAACTCAAATATGTTTATTACTTTAACAAACAGATTAATTTAACTATAACTCTGCGGCGCAAGCGTACAATGAGCGTAACAGGGCAATGAGTCATCCTTTTTCGTGCATGCAGCCGGCGTTCATCGATTTATTAGACGTTGTCAAGTCAAAAATAACTATCTTCTTCTTTTGTCAAAGTCCTTTCGAAGAGTGATTTGATTAGTGGCAAATATTCTAACAATACAGTTAAGTTTAATTATATTAAAGTTATTCGGGCCTCAAAGAAATCTTCTACGAAACCTCTAAAAATCTGCGGGATTTTGTCAACATTATTCGAAATAACGATATCCCAAAAAAAATCTTGTAATAACTGACCGAATGTTACCCTCAGTTTTTGTGACGTACACAGAAATAGGTTTCACAGAAATTGATGTAGCTCCCAAATGGTCGAGGCCATTTGTTCTGATGGCTGTAATTTTATTTTGTAAGGGTTTCTCTAATATCTACTTATGGTTTTGGAAAAGAACCATGATTTTGTGTTATGAAGTTTTGCTTGAAGTTTTGCTTGAAGTGTGAACTTTTCATGTGTGGATGGCACACTACCTTAATGTGTATCCGTCCTTGATTTCCGTTGCGTCGGCGTAAAATAAATAGTCGTATGTACCCTAAAATATTCCTGTGGCTCTCGGCATTAGTGTAGCATTCTATCAGTGAAAGATTTTTTGTAACCAAATGAGCACTTTCAGCGGAGTTTAAACAAATATACAATTTTATCTCTTCATAATTTTTGTTCAGACAAAATATCGTCATCATCATCATCTGCCCAGCCTTTTTCCAACTTTGTTGGCGTCGGCTTCCAGTATAAACGAAAAAATAAATATAAAAATATCGTATATTAAAGAATAATATTCGTTCATTGGTTTCAGTAAAACTTTGAAAAATAAACAAATGTATTACGAGAAACTTTTCTACTCATTATCACAGTATGCGACTGTCCCTTTAAATTAATTTTGAAATCACCCTATCACCGGTCCTTTCAAACGTAGCCAATTTTTGATTACAGTCGAATGGCCCGCGGTTCATTAGTTTTGTGCCGTTCAGACTAAATACCCAACAAATAGGTACAGATATAGAGATCTAGCTTTTAGTTAACTATGCGAAATAAAAATTCGAATTGCGAAATAAACATTACCTAATTCTAGTTGGAGGCTCTAGTTTAGATACAAACCTTATCATTAGTAAGACAAATAGAGATAATAAAACTAAAAGGTTTACTTTACCATTCAGTTCTAGTTTAAAAATATTCGTTAAATGTTTTGAAATAGGTTTATTTATTTTAGTTTATCTACTTCAATATTTAACGCCAAAGTTAAACTCAAACTCAAAGCAATTATTTCAATTAGACCATTACAGGCACTTTTGAAAGCTAAAAAATAAAACGCGTTAAAACTTCAAATAATTAACGTAAAACTGCCCACTGATAAATACATTATAAAAATATAACAATTATTAGATCTTTTAAATGCGATCTAACCGACCGGATCGAATACTATGTGACAAAATTATATGACAGATATTTTGTGTAAATTTCATGCCTCTTTTATTCGTCAGAGTCATTATTAAACTGAAGCTATGACATGAAAATCCGCTGAAATAAGATGGTTCATAAAAGACGTCATTTTATTTTAGGTCCGTTTAAGTTTTTTGTTTCAATGACTTTTGTTAGACAACATATACTTCTAATGTTTACTTTCAGTTCTATAGCTTTTCTTGTTCAAACTTTAAGGAGTTTCAACAACTAATAAGTTTCAAACACTACACATCAAAACAGCCAGACTACTTTTATTTTTCACATTTCCAATTCTTCATCTCATTCAGTCTTTCTAATAAGGATTTGTAAACTGAATGTTTACAAAAACCCATTGTTTGTAGATAATCCCGAGTGAGATTGGAACTATTCAGTTAAGTTCGGCTTAGATGCCGTACGTCGTTGCGGTTTGCGCCTTGATTGAGATTCGCGCGTCACAGTCATTTTCATTAATTGGAAATTAGATGCGTGGGCACGATTTTCGTGAAGTGCGTCTTGAAAAATATCTGTTTATCCAGATTAATTTATTACAAGTAGGTACTGTTTTTGTAGCCACAAATTTGCTTACAAATGTTCTCTTGTGACGGAACAATAAATAACCTGAGGGGCTAGAGTAATGACAATCGCTTCTTTCCATATTTCTAACCCAAAACCTTGAACAAAATAAACATACGCTTTTCGGCAGTATAACAATCCGTTGTTCTTAATATTTAACTTGATTAAAATTAAAGCTTTCAGGATGCACTGAATAAAATTATATTTTTATCAAGACTAAGTTTTTTTTAATTTTTTTTTGGCTGGTAATTCCCTTTTACTGACTGACTGTATAAATATGTTTGGTTATTATTTATTTTGATAAATATGATCAAAGATACTATTTCCGCTAGGCAGCTGTTATTTTAATGAAGTAAAATTAATGTCAAAGAAAAGTGGAAAGGCATGGTGGAGGCCTTTGCCCAGCAGTGAGACAGAGCAGGCTGAAATACAAAAAGAAAAGATTTAATAGACTATAAAACATTTTTGACTTTTCTTTCAAGTTTGTCGTTGATAGAACGTCATTTCGATAGATCATCGGTAGACCCTCAGCCCATAGATAAAGATAAGCTTTTTGGTATTTTTTTTGTGCTTTTTGCCTTTTCTCTTTACATATTTGGGGATACACTTCTAGACTTCACCCGTAAAAATTTACGATATAAATTGATTACCAACTTTTTAAAACATACAGCTAATCATTCCTTTGAGACACCTAAGCTTCCACCCAGGACGAAAGTAAAAGCAAAATGAAAAAACTTTCCTTTTCTATTATTTACTAACATTGAGGTACTAAGTTCAAATTGTTATGGAAGGTTCTCGATCACGCTTATCTCCGAGCCTGCAGAAAGGCTTGAGTGGGAATATGTGGGTATTATTTGCTCGCTACCATTTTCGAAGGGACAATGACAAAGCGTGTGATTGTATGGCATTGGAAATGAATTGATTTTATTTCTTAGGATGCACGTATGTACTTTGGTTTTTTGCTTCACAGAACGATTAGGCTCTTGTCTACCAATTAAATTCATAAAAAGAACAGAGTTGACTAGCGACATTCGTTTTCAATGTAACGGTAACATTTTTAAAACGACTTTCAACATAATGTACATTAGCAGTTTGGTAGCTTATGTAGTTGAATGTCCACTCATACAAATATAGTATGAGTGGACATTCAACCGAATTCAATCCAATTCGTAAAGTATAAAAAATCTGATATTACAGCCAGGTCCAAAAATCTAAAACCAATCTACATCCAAAACAAGATCATAATCGATCGTAACTTAGGGACCATTGGCACTACATTAGCCCAAATAACCACTAAATATAAGTTAACGATAGCCACTCAACCATAACCTAGTTTACCTAGACAAAAGCGACGAGAACACATTGTTCTGGAACAACTTAATCCTCTCACACCCAATACTATTACATTAGAACGTAATCCGACTGGATCGAACGCCACTCTAAGGCTACCGCTCCATCAGAGATGTGCAAAACTGAGCTATAAAACGATGTTTCCGTTTCCAACAAGCAAAGAGGTATTGCGGAGCGGGTAATGTGTACTATCGTGATGAGCCTTGCACTTTATTGACGTTGAGCTGGCCTGGTATAATGCGGTGTTTCAAGAAAATAACACACCATCTTATAATGGTTATGATACCAGTGACGTGTGGCCTAGGCCACTGGTACAGACGTCAGCAGGTCAAGCTACCCGAAACTGTCAAATTTTCCCAATCAACTTTGAACCGTATTCTTTAATGATAAGATTGAAAATCTATTAAAGAAATTTGACAGAATGTTGTGCTTGTTAAGCTGGTGGTTATTGTAAACTCAGTTTGCTCTGATTTAACAAAATAACACAACTCTCATCCCTAAGCTTCAACGAGCGCGTAAAACACTTAGCCTTGTTTCACCCATATCCTGATTCTTGTAAGTACAGCAAAACAAAAACAAATGACGGCACTCGTTGATATCAAACACAGCTCTCGCTACACAGCTCAGCACATCTTCAGTGGAAAGACAACCTAAAAGCCTTATTTATTGAAAACTTGTTTTTGTCGGCGACAAGGAAACTTGAGGATATCCGCGACCCGGGCAAATCCGGGCAATAAAATGAACCGTAAAACCTGTTGGCAACACACCCGCGTAACCGAATTGATTGCCAGTCAAGGGCGGGCAAGGTTAAGGGCGCATAACTTCCCCTTAAGACAAAGCTGGTAAAGTGTCATTTTAGAGGTATAAAAACCGTTTCCGTAAGCGAATTTTTACGTGGTGTTGCTGAAAGGGTAGTTTGGAAATGTTTTTTAGGGTTTTCATTTGATGGTTACCTTATTTTATCATGTTTTATTGTAAAGATAGTGTTGGAAATATAATGTTTGTGATGTACATAAGTTAAGGGTTAGGCAGTAAATAAGTAAAATATATAGAGATAGTGACAAACATTTGCGCATTTGTAGTGTACATACCTAAATAGGAATTAGGGTGTTATTTTAGTAAACTTCTACCTTGTACATAATATGTGATGGAAACGTAAGAATAAAACTGTTTAGGTACAATATAAGGATATATACAACACAAAGCAGTAGCGACCCTCAAGATCGGACACAAGATAAAAAGGAAGCTGTCAGCCGCAGATTAGATTTTCATTTATCAATGGAAGTATGAGTCAGAAGCTTTTTACGTTTAGAGGGAGATCTGTCTGGGAATTGGAGGTTAGATTTCACGGAAGTTTGATTTTCTTGTCAATTTGGCTATCGTTTAATGAATTGCAGCGTCAGCGTGGAAGTCGAATATTGGCACGCGGTAACATTTTACGAGGATAAAAAGTTTCTTAAGTTCGGTTCTAGCTTAATTATAGTGTTGACGAATTTTGACGGCACAGTTGGTGCAGTGGTTGAGCAGTCGACTGCTGTGCTGCGTGTCGCGGGTTCGATCCCCGCACGGAACATATATTTTTATGGCCTACAGATAGTTGCTCCGAGTCTGGCTGTTTGTGTATGTGAGTTTAAATATTTGTAAACGCACCCACGATACTGGAGAACTTCCTAGTGTGGGGCAATGTTTAAAAAAAATTGGTTATGGAATCAAACTGCGAAAATCCATGACTTTAAAATGTTTAGTTTTAATGTGTTCGATTTCACGGTTGTAATACATGCTATTGGGTAAAGTCCAAACGATATTCGGCTAAACTCATCTAACTGAAAAACTTTCTAAAACTACCTTCTGAAAACCTCGTCTACATTTTAAAAATCTAATATAAAACAAAGATTCGATCCCTCAATAAAGTTATTTTCTCCTCCTTGCGAACGAACGCTGTATTAATCAACCGTCCATCTTCAACTAAGACTAAAAACAAAAGAATGTTTCATGCAAAAGCAAAATTTAAAACTGGCCAGTGTGACTTGAATTCGACCGCTAGAGTTTACGTACCGTCCACCAAGATTTTTATAGATTACCTTCTATTTATTATCTGGTCCTGAATGTATTTCATTGTGAATATGCCTGCCTACATGTATTTTTTTTTCTTTTTCAATTACTGCTTACCTCATAGAGGCCTGTGACTGACAGACAGGCAGACGACGATATCTTTATTCAGTCTTGTCCAGTTTTCACCCTTTTCTTACGGAACCAAAAGAACCACTATCACAAATTCTCAGAGTGCAATGAACTGTAGCAATTTATTACAACAAGGACTTTTACGGGTCCATAAAAATTTTCGTTCATTTCCCGCAATTAGGAGCTATCCCGCAGCGATAGAGGTGTTCAGAGTTACGATGTACTGCAAGTAATATAGTTGACTTAATTAATTTTGTAGATTAACTACGCTTTACTGCCTGTTGTGAGGCCCGGTTATTTTTTTGGTGATGTCCAAAATAAGGTTAAGGTTGGAAAAGGTCACACAAAAAAGGGTTAGGTTGATGTTAAAAATATTTTAATAGGGTCAAGTAAAAACCTAGTGTTCATTGTATAAGAAAATCGAATAGAATTTTATTTTTTCCAGAAGTTTGATGAATGCTCTAAAATCATTATTTGTGAATGCTGGAACGCACTGAACCATTAGGAGAAATACTATTTTTTAATTAAAAAATATAATTGACAGCGCTAAAGTTCTCAATAAAATATTTTTTTAATTTAAAAAATTACAGATACTTTGAAAAAACGCCAGATTTTACTGTAGATGAGACTATACTTATTGTCCGTAGCACGTGCTACTGTAAAAAATCTTTTGAAATCATTTCCAACCAAAAACTTTATCACTCGTATTTTAAATTCAAATAACTTTATTCACAATATTTATATACTTTTCGGAATAAAAAAGGACGAATATTTTCATTTTTAAGCGTCAGAACAACGTGAATTAAACTTAATTGCTTCGTTGCTATAAGTAATGAAATCAGGCTTTACTTGTAATTTGGTTTTTATTCAGGCACTTCGGGTTAAAAAACTATGCTCTTGTAAGAAAACTAACAAAAAAAAAATACGATCTGGAAAAAGAAATTATAGTAATAAGTTGAATGGTCCTTCCTTTATTTGAATATAACATAATACTATTTTAGCTATTGGTACTAAGTAGTCCCACTAGCTAAGCTGGATTTTCAGGATCGATATCATAATAAAGAACGTTTCTAACATTTTTATCCTAACTTCCGAAGTTGCGAAAAGTCGTAGAATTGGACGTTGTATCTTTTTATTGCCAGTCTTTATGGCTTAATGCTGTGGACTTTTTGAATTAAATTACTTTCTCGCGATCTTGTGATCCCTAATTTTAAAATAACTCGCGTTACACGAATGCGGGAAACGAATTATTTTCCGTGATTTTTTCAAGCGTATTTTACTTAGGTTCCTTGATTTTTACCGTAACTTCGGTTGATGAAAAATAAACACCTCAGAAATGAGATAAAAACGTTCGTGGAACAGTTAATTTACTAACGAAATTGAACAGAAACGGAAATATCAATTTATTCAAATATAATAGAAAAAAGTTTTTCGCAAATCATTTTCAGTCTGTCTTTGCCAACACCATGCCAACATTATGAAAAACATAATCAGTACGGGAACAGTGACATATGATTCCTTTTCATTCACTCGCTGAAACTGGCAGTACACAACTCAAAACTTCATAATAAATCTTACAAAACAATAGTCCTGGCACTAGCAAAGCACAAAGTCATTACGAAAGGATTTATCTCCTACACAGACGTATTTCAACGATAATTCATGTCTTGATGACGTCACATTCAACCCCATTCCCACACAACTCCATGGATTCTTTATTCTCACTTTTGGATAAAACCCAAGGAGTCTCGGGATCTATTGACGAACTTTGGTACTAAAAGTCCGGTAGAGTAGACATTTGCTTGTGTAAATTTCTTTGCAATCGCCCTTTTATGGTCAGTGAGGCTATGGAGCGGCGATGGCGCGCTTTGTGAGTTATTTCTGTTTCATTTTTATCTTCATGCTTGCTTAGATTTAAAATACACCTACAACAAATGATGAAATAGGAAATCATTAGTACCAGTTCAGTTTTAAGAATGAGTTAGTATTGGAACTGTCATCAAATAAGTAGAACTAGCAATTACAACTGAAACAAAAACATGTCCCTTACTTCTATGATCTATGAGCTGAAAGTTATTTTGACTCAGCATGATAGTAATCTTTCTGTGTTAGACAACTATTAGATCACATGTAGAACTAAACAATTTTAGGCAATACACTCCCAGCGAAAGTGAATGAAAAACAAGTAATAATTTAAAAAAGTTTTGGTGTACAAAAGCCTAGATGATAAAGCAAAACACTGACAAAATAATAGTTTAGCAAAAACAAAGAGACTTGTTTTTTGGTATTTGGCCAACGAGTGAAATAATTCCGTTATCATTTGACTGTCTGCCATCTGTTTGTAAGTTAATTGTTTACTCGTAACATTTGTCAAAACTAAGTAGAATGAGAATGTTTTGTGATGATAAATTTCACGAAGTTCTGCTATAATGAGCCAACCGACAATCTGTTATTCATCATCATCATCATCAGCCTATAATGTTCCCACTGCTGGGACACAGGCCCCCTCTCAATGAGAGTGAGTGAGAGGCTTTAATCCACCACGCGGGCCCAGTGCGGGTTGGTAGATGTCACATGTCTTCGAATTTTTAGTTCTAGGACATGCCGGTTTCCTCACGATGTTTTCCTTCACCGTTTTGAGAGCAGCGGTGATGAAATAAATTACGCAAAGTAATGCGCCTGCCTACGGGTTCGAACCTACGACTTACTGCTCGTAAGCGGGGCTGCCACCACTGGGCCACCGCATACTTCAAACATGCCAAATGTGGTCTATTCAATAGAATCGGTGTCTTATTTCATCTTATACACGAGGTATGATTAGAATAGATTTAAAATTTAGCAGCAAATACTATCCAAAATCATAACAATTACTTCTGTAATATGAAAATGGAGACATGATGTGTGTTGGTCCATTTTAGCTGAACTACGCTCAGTTATTATCGTAACCAAAAAAATATACAAAATTGAATGTAAAAAAGATAAATCGAAGCGAATTCTACTGATTCTAACTGGTAATTTATAAAGGATTTTTTTAACTTATTAAAATCACCAAAACCCACACCAATTTATTCTCCCTTCCTCCATTTAAAGCAAAAAAATATTCCAAATGACCCTCTTTTGAATATTCCCAGTTTAATTTGAGGAAGAGATTACTTGACGAGCCATCGTCTGTGTAAAGAGGCTTAATAATGTTAATCAGGAATAATATACATTTGCCCGCCGAGGTTTGATGTGATTTAATCTAGGGGGCCATTTACATATTTGTTCGTGGTACGTTTTTTTTTATGAAATCCATGGGTTGCAAAATCCCATATCATATGAAGATACTTTTGTAATCTTTTTTTTTACTGGCTCGCGCTTGACCACTATCTCACTTGATGATAAGCGATGATGTGGTCGACGGTGAAGCACGCTTGCCTAAAAGAAACCTATTCACTTTTGACTTAAAGACCCCTAGATTGTAGCTATCGGGAAAGACAGACACCGGCAGGGAATTCCACTCCTTCTCTCTAATCTGTAAGAAGTGTAGAGTGTGTTTAAGGTGTGTAGGTTTAAATTCGTTTCTTCATAGGTGTCATTGGCAGGGCTTAAGCTGGGTCAATCGGGTATCTTCGAATTGGCAAGTAATGAGAGACCAAAACGATTGGTCGCGCGAGCACACGACCTTCGATAGTTTTACTATAAGCTCCACCACTGTCTCACCCCTCGTTGATTACACGCGTGATATTATAAAAAATATAAACATATTTCCTAAAAAAAGTCCCAACTGTTAATAAGTATTTCAATAATATGCTAGCAAAATGGAGCACTGAATGTCAACTGTAATATCCATAGCGGTTACAATTTTATCCGAGGCCATCCGACCGTCACTGGTTATCATGAGGTTTGCAGGAAACTTATATGGCAATCGCAATAATCTAGCGAAGGGACTAGAGAAAATTGTTATGATTTTACTAGGTTGGAAATGTCAGTGTATTACATAATCGTATAGGGTCTTTGGACGTTAGGACAAACGGTTTATTGGTGAGGGTAAGCTGAAGTGTGTGAGAAAGCTAGAATTAAATGAATAGTGAACAGTGGTGGCGATTACGGCCTTGTGTGAGTCGTGGGTTCCAAATCAGGCAGGCATCTTATTTTGTGTAATTTATTCCATCGCAGCTCTCAGAACGGTCAACATTATGAGGAAGCCAGCAAGTCCTTAAACCAAACATTCGAAGATCCACCGAACTGCTCCGAGTCCAAGTGGTTGGTATCTCTAGTTTTTCAAAGAAAAGAGAAAAGCGGTCTACCTATAATACTTCATCCTATTACTTCAGGTAGGTCTGTACATTAAAACTTACGGAAAAAAAACTAACTATTCCGGCCTCTCTACAATAATTTTCGAACGCTTCTAGTTGGCAACATACATATTTGTTTTTAAAATAATTACCATAAAAATCTGGCCACAGCACCCTTTCGACACACGTCCACAAGTATAATAAATGGACTCTCCATAACTCTTGAATGGGATGAGTACGTACCTACATGACAGGGCCAAACATGCCAGGGGGAAGGGTACCACAACAGGCAAGAGTGTGCGGGGGGGAGGGGTAGTCCAAACTGTTCTTTAAGAGTTTTTCTTTGTCAAGACGACGTGTAGCTGATGTCCTGATGTTTTAGCGCGGGTTTATGCGTAGGGGTTGACGACCTATAGTTGTTGAGTCATAGCAAAATGGAGTAGTGACTCTAAAAATATTATTTGTGGTCGATCCCTGATAAAAAGGGGTTAGTCAGCAACTCGACACGAAAGACTAGACACACACTGTGTCTAGTTGGTGAAACTCAAAGTAAGGAACACTTATTATGTCGTCTGAACACGCCAAAATTTGTACGCGTGTCTACATAAAAAAAAAAAAAAAAATAGCCTTTATTTACTCTGACCACAATACAAAGAAGTAGTAACATTAACTTTAGATTAAAACTAATAATATTTTCTAATGATTGTTAATCCTACATAACCATTATCAGCTACCAGGTCAGGCTGTCTTACGACATAGGCGTCATAGGTATATGTCCCTCCACTTATTCCTGTCCAGAGCAGTTCTTTGCCGACCTTTTGGCAGATCATCCTCCCACGTTTTTACCTGTCTTCGTTTTTGTCTTTTCACTCTAACGTTGGCCACTTTAGTGAGGTTTCTAATTTTCGTAGCTTTGCATTTGTCTTACAGTCTTAGGTTCATCATACTCCTCTCCATTCCTCTTACACACAGTTTATTGTTCGGGATAATGGCCAGGTTTGGCAGTCGTAAGTTAGACATGGAAGAATGCAGGTGTTGTATAGCTTCCTGTTTTTCTGAAACGGGTACACTTTTATGTTTCATTATTTCTTTAAGAGACCAGTATCTTTACGAAGTGTTATTTACGCTTCTGTTCACTTCTTTAGTGGATACATCTCTTAAAGCTATAATTTGTCCCAGATATATATACTCTTCTACTAACCAATCTCTTCTTCTTCCACGTTTGCAATATCTTAGGAGGTACATCGATCTTAATTGATAAACTCACAAGATTCCATTTACCGATCTGCATTCAACTAGTAATAAGGATAATAAAATCAATCATGCGGCTTTAATCTCGCAACTTACCTTCTGTTTATCTAAATGGGGTACCTACGTACATAGGTAGCTTATAGAGTACCTACAACTGAGTGATGTATCTGATAGGATTAGCCTGGTATATAGGAATATTAATAATAATCTGTAAGCTGTTTACCAAAGGATATAGTCGTCTTGTATGCTACGAACGAACGAATTTATGTAGGTCATTGTTTTGTGGTTTCTTACAATAATATACAGAAGATAAAAAACGAAACTTATGCATTGATCTGTTTTAATCACGCCATAATACGTTAATTTGACAGTTTTGTTCTATTATTCTATCTGGCCAAGATCCATACTAATATTATAAATGCGAAAGTCACTCTGTTTGTTTGTTACCTTTTCACGATTAAACGACTCATCGGATCTTAATGAAATTTGGCAAGAAGATAGATTTCAACCCGGGGAAGGACATAGGCTATATATCATCACGCTACGACCAATAGGAGCGGAGGAGCAATGAAAAATGTTGTGAAAACGGGGAAAATGTGACGCAGACGAAGTTGCGCGGGACAGCTAGTTTACCTATAAATGTTACTATTTATGGTTTGGTTTAGACGTGTATCTATCTCGGTATTAAACTTACAGTTTGCCATTTACTTGAACAATACCAAATTCATCTACATATTAAGTATAATGAAAACTAGCTATATGGTAAGTAATTTTAAATCATAAATAAACGCCATCGAATGCATTCTGGCAAAAGCTCAACTGGCATCGGGTCCTTTTTATTCAAACTTTAGTAATCGCTTGGGAAATAGCTAGTTAAAATTTAGAGGAACCGGTGAAAAGGATGAGAATTTATAGGTTATTAAAACCGCTTTAGATTGGGTTATAAATGGTGATTTAAAGTTGAAAGCGGTTAGAAGAAGCCCTAACACGAATATACGACTCAAACATTACGTATCATCGAACGATTTCTCTCGAAAATATCACTTTCCTGCAGTGTTTTGGTTTATTTGTTACGACACACACACAAGCATAAAATCACCCATAGATCTAAATAAAGAAAGTTTGCAAAACAAGTATTTCCAACTTTGAAATTGCAATAATAATAGCGGATACTCCTCTCGTTTGTGCTAGGCCCATAGTGTGTTTTATTAGAACTGCAGATGGGAATTTTATGAAAAAATTGAGACTAATGACACTTATTTTCTAGTTTAGGACAGACTGAAATATGGTTATTGTCTATATCGTAGGAAAAGACGAAATATGAAGGTAGTTTTCCCAGAGGTATTTTAGTTAAAATTAGCTTTTTAGAATAGGTGTGTTATTCAATATTCTTTTCTCGACTTTTAAAGAAAAGAGCACATCCATGGTATTTAATTGTAACGATAAAACTTTATCATAAAAGTGCGTTACATTTCAACTCCTGTATTATTTGCCCAGTCTAAATGACATTTTTCTCCCTACCCGAAAATTCGAATAGTTTTCAATGAATGTTCAGAAATCTCCAGCTACCTATAATTGTAATTGATAATTGCTTCTATTTATCAACTCCGATAAGAACCAACAATAAATCCTCCATGAACTAAAACTAACCACAGTCTTTAAAAAGTGCACTCAGGATAATAAAGTGATTTTCTAAATCGCATCTTTCGAAACTAACTTAAGCGTTAATATATCACTCGAATTGCAAGTTTTAAAACGCGGCAGTTTCAGCAGCTTAAAATATGGCTGAAGTTAAATTGTTTCATAGCCATATATCTGCGTTCATATAGTAATTTATTGAAATAAACTTTTGAACGTGACTTCTTGAAATGGGGCTTCGAAATGTGCGACGTTCACGGAAGTACTAGTTTATACTATTATGTATTTCTCAAACTAATGATTTTCACTGTAATGGTTCTGAAAATAAGTAAAGATTCTTTTGAAAATTTATCATTTAAGCCCGAAAAGATATAGTTCATAGGCTACTTCTTAACCTACGGTTCGTCTTCGGTTTCGCCCGCATGCTGTTTGCCGTAATAAAAAAGTATTATATGTCCTTATTTATGCGTTTATAATGGACTAAAATAAGTAAATTAAATAAAAGAAAGAAGAAAGGAAGAAGACTTCCTGTATTAAAATGTTTGATCTCTTACTTATATTAAATATTATAACAATAGAGCCTTCTAATCGAATTCACTGTCAGCAATAACTGCCTTAAAGCTGGATTATAGCTTCGAAAATATAAATATTTCCGCTATTTTAAGCTCCTCAGCTATAGCTAGGCTGAAGCACGTTTAAAACGGCTATAAAAGTGCTAAATCGTTTTGTTTATACTACTATTTTCTTGGCAATACTTCTTAGTAGCAGCCAATAAAAACCTTTTAAATTATTAATACGGTGTTTCGAGAGCCATAAAATCGTGTTAAACTTTCATTTTTTTGTTTATGAAAAAGTTTCCGATAATATCACTGTTTTTTGGTTTACATAATAAATAATGATATTAGAAAACTTTTTTTAATGGACTTTGGTGAACATAGCTCCTACAGAATACTAATCCAATCTCCTTATCAGATTACCTACATTTGCTAATGGATTATATTTTTCGTTTTACATTCGCAACAAAATATTATTACCTACAGTTCTTACACGAAAATCAAACGCGAAAAATACAAGCTCTAACAACATACAGACATAAGAGGAGACGGGGGATATCAGGCCATCAGAACAATGGTCGTTGCATGGCTGACAATATTGTAACGGCATCGCCCGGAGCCCGGATATCTCTGAGTGGTTATCCTCTACTGCCTTTACCGCAAGGGCAGAGGGTCAAACTTGAAGGTCAATGGGTACTTTGAACTTTTTGTTACTTAATTTTTTCGTCGGTTGAGTTAGGAGGTTGGTTAGGGTGGGTAACTTTTTTATGTGTGACGTATGGATTGTGGTCGTTGAAGGGATAAGCAGATGCACTTGAAGACTGTAATAATCCATAACTACAATTTTAAAATTTCCGTCGTTGTAAGCGCTGAATAAATGTCAGTTTGTCTGGGCCCTGTGGATGTATTATATTTCATAATCCTTTACTGAAATTCAAAGAAACAAGAAAAAAAAACCTTTTTAAAGTTTTATTTAATCACATCTTCGTCATTTTGTAGGACTACCGATTAGTAAAAAAAGTACCCAAAAATAATAGTCTTAATAGATAGGAAGCCGGAATAGATGCTAATTTTCTAAAAGTTATTTTATTATCTCTTCTATTCGTTTCCGATTTAAATAGAAAGTGTCTCCAACGATCTTAAGTGATTTGACTGTGGGATTCTCTATCTGAATCTAAGGTAAGTTTCATGACTGCAGATACAATCATTACGCGAAACCTTATCAAACAGACTTATTTGGTGCTAGATGACTGTGTTCACTGTCGGCCATCACGTATTTTTACATACTGAGATGAGTGAGACGTCTACATATCCCCAAGTATTCAACGAGAGGGATTGGTTTTAAAGAGAGCTTAATTTCAATAAGTGATTAAATTTTATTTTGATTTCCTACACAGAAATAAAATTTCAAGTTAGAAACCGCCACCGAACATTTTCATCATATTAGCAACCAATCTAAAAGTAAAATGAGTATATTGTAATAAAAACATAATAATTTATCTCAAGCACAATTTAAAGCGTAATTCCATCACGCTATATTTTATCTGAACATTTTTGAAGTACCGACTTGATCTGTCAATAGGATTGGCCGCCATCTTGGATTCCTTGCCTGACAATTTTCATTCGCATTTTCTATCTTCCAATATCGTTTCTTTCAATGGCTGTATCTCAGTTGGCAACGGTTTTTAGGGTTCCGTAGTCAACAAGGAACCCTTATAGTTTCGCCATGTCCGTCTGTCTGTCTGTCCGCGGTTCAGCTCAAAAACTATTGTTACTAGAAAGTTGTAATTTGGCATGAGTATACACGTGACGTGAATGACGCCAAAAACTTTCTTTCTCACTTTTTTTCTTTACATGTAGGGGAGGTCCCCTACATGTAAAGTGGGGATGTTTTTTTTTTTCGTGTTTTTCGTCCTTCCTATAGAGTGAGATATCGTTGGATAGGTCTTTCAACAATATTAGGGGTTTGGGAAGACCGTTCGTGACTTATTAAGCTTTAAAGTACCAATTTTCGTTAGGGTCAAGTGCCCCCCCCCCACTCTACAGACTAAACGGTTGTAGTTAGAAATACAAATGTCACGGCAGTAGTACCGTAGTACCTATATATAACGAAGTTTAAAGGAAAACTATCACACTTAATTAGGCGTTACAAGTTTACGAGTAATAGTCGACCAACTGTATTTGACTCGAAAATTTCGACAAACTCCATTAAATGTCGATAGATGGCGCTAAGCGTCAGTTTTATCGCGCTGTTTCATTCCTAAATAAGATTTATAAAAATAAAAAAAGTTGTTGTTGTTCAATTCAATTCAATTCAATTCAATTCAATTTTATTCACAAACAATTTACATTGTGTTTGAAATAACAAAACACACGTTGTTGTTTGTATAGGCAGTCAAATTAGGTAGGTAGTCATGTTTGGCTTTTAGTTAGAGCATGATACGAAACTATCAGTCAGCTAATACGACCCACACTTGGCTGTTATAAAAACTACGGAACCCTACACTGCGCGTGGCCCGACACACACTTGACCGGTTTTTTTTTCTACATTTGATCAATTTATAACTTTTCTATTTATAAAACGTTTGGTGTTTGTTTAGATTGCTTTGATTTATACTCGGAGATAAAATTCCTAATGAGCAAAAATATTTCCACGTAATCTAACAGTGTAGTCTCCGTATTTTGAGGTTCTATACGATACCAACGTTACGTCAACCCAAAGATCTAATACCTTTACCTCTACTTATTTAATATTTACCTAGATTAAACGTTGAAAATAACTTACCGATATTGATCACGTTTACATATTACCCTTAGATAGGTAGTATTTTGAGGTTACTAATTTACAGATACCTACAACAAAGCACTGGGGCTCCTTATCCCAACTTATTAACCCAACTTGGAACAAAGGAAAATGCGATACGACAAAACGTTATCACTTATCACGCTGCTATTCCGTTGCCGACGATAAGTCGGTTACTGCTGCTTTTCAAACTATTTCAGCTTACAAAATCGTCTAATCTTTTTTTTATAACCGTTTTAAAGATGCCTGTGTCGAGATTCGAATTATAGTTTCGTTTGAAATTAACTACGATAATTTATTTATTATTTATTTAGCAACAATTGTAGCAACAAAAATAATGTTTTAAATAACACGAGATAGTTAAAGTTTTGATTTTAGCTAGTGTTAGGATTTCGAATAAGTTTTTAACCGACTTCAGTCCTACAGATTTCGATGAAAGTTTTCAAGGAATGTTTTCAGTAACATACATGGATACTGATTGAATGTTTGGCAAAGCGATCGATGGATTTGAGTTCAGCAGACAAAAGGATTCGTCAGATATTTGGAATCGTTTAGAGGGTTCCTTAGACAAATGGCAAAAACGGAATCCTTAATTTTTCTGTCCGCCTTCAGACGGATACTGTAAAGAGTCTTCACTCGAAATCTAAGGAAGCTATGAAAACATTTCTTGAGATAAATGACGGATAGTTTATGAGTAAAGAAATTAATTTCGGTTTAAACTTCAGAAAAGACTTCATTTTTCAAAAGTGTTTTGAGAAAATCTGTGAAAATCAAACTTATTTTTACGGTTATCGTATGTCAGTATTGTTCATGCCCACTGGGAACCCTTCAGTGTTCTGGGTCTAATACGCACTTGACCGGTTTTTTGGGTTTCATTTTGTTTTGCAATTACAAGGGATTTTTTGTTTGAAATAGACGAAGGCAATAAAATGGTTTGATTAATTCTTTTGCCGTTAAAAGGTTTTACCTTTTTTTGTTTAAATGGCAAGGATTAGATTATACCGTGATATTGACCAAATTCGTTTGATGGATGTTAACACTTTTTCATACAGACCCAATTGTAGCCTTTATTGATTTTAAATTGCACTTTCAAATCCCCGTAGATTTTGTAACTTAGGTTAAAATATTATCAGTAATTTACACCTTACCTCACTTTAGTACCTTTTTCTGCTTAACATTCCTTCCTTTTTCCTTTTTCTGTTTACAGTCGGCGAGTGAATCTACGTCATCGGCTGTCAAGAATGCAAGCGTTGCATCATGTTCCGCTGATCGCGTCGTACCCGCCGGGGAAGCGACGCGTGACGCGTGTCGCGTGTGTCGTGTGTGTGGTACATCGACCCCCAAACGTGCATATCCTACAGTTGTCGCCAAGACGAAACCTGCTGTGTCGCAAACAAAACGGCAAGGAGGAGGATGGAGAAGCTGGAGGCACGCCATAAGATCAATTTGAAGTCGTGTGGTGCGCGTTCCGACTCATCATTTGGTGACTTCCTCAAGGAAGAGTTTTGGCCGAAAGGTGTGCTTATAGTTATTGTTGTTATGCTTATATATGTATTATGATTTATGGACCCTAGTTGCCTGAAATAAAGTATATTGTATATGTAATCACAGCTTTCCAATGTTTGTCCAATGCTGTGTATTTGTATTTCATCCTCAAGAGAATCGCTGTACTCGTAAATCTTATTATGGATACATTTGTCTCAAATGCGACCGTTACAGCAAAATGTTGGAGAGTTATTTATTAGTTTCGCCTTATTTGACCGGGTTCGGCCAATATTTGAGATTGAACCAGTGCGTTTGATTGTAACGCTATAAATTATTGCCAAATCTCGCTACAAGCCGATACACTAGCAATGACAGCGATGACGAAGGATTTTTTGCAAAAGGTTATATTTGATATATTTTTTAGGGATTCATTTCTAATGAATGAGTCTTATAGAATCTTCGAGTTACAATTCGCCACGTTTTGCTGAAACCAACACAAATATACATTGAGTTTTATTTTGTAAACCATAGTGATATGCTATGTTCTAGTTAAACCACACGATTAAAATATATACATTGCAAACAGGCAACGAAGGAAACAAAACAGGTTTTTGTTCAGCAGCAGACAAATCCCAAGGATAAGCTTAAAACCGTAACGTAAATGATACCTGAAACTACAAACAAGTTATAAGCACTAGGATCACAAACTATCTCGAATCTAATACAAATTAAGTGAGTTCACTCGTAACAATTAAGTTTTATCTAATACATAACCGACAGGGGTACTAATGACCTGGTCGGACCTCCATTTCAAATAGTTTACTCAGAACCTGAGGGTTGGCTTCGCTGTCATTTGTGTGTTAGAACTTAACATGGGCATTATTTATGAATCGCAATTAGGTCGGGGAGATAATTGTTGAAACTATTCTACCAGTCAGACTCAGTGATAGTATTTTCCGAAGACTGAAATTTAATAATTGTTTTTTTTTAAGTGATTGAACTGCCCTAGCCGATGATTAGTTACTACGTTTTCCCAAATCATTATTTACGTATGAGTAAGAAAGTTAAGTTCGGAGGAGTTCGTGGCTAAATAATAACAGCCGCACAGTCGATCTTTAAGGTTAAGCCGTGTTTGCCGAGGTTGGTCCGTGGATGGGTGATCATAACTACATACCGAGTTTCCTCCGTGCCTCGAAAAGCACTTTAAACCGTTGGTCCTGGCTGTCATTTGTAGATCTTTGACAGTTCTTACGAGTAGTCAGAAGCCAAGTCTGACTTCCAGTCTTACTAAGGGGTATCCTATTACCCAGTATCTGGGTTGTGGAGGTCAGATAGGCAGTCGCTTCATGTAAAATACTGGTACTCATCTGTATCCGGAACTAACCCCAAGATAGTTTGGGAAATGGCTACGCAAATGATGATGTTGAGTAAGAACTTTAAGTCGAATCTACAAAATATGTACAAGGTGGAAGATACACAAACGGTTACCACGTTCTCAATAATCATCCTGAACCGGACTAAATATAGAATGTTTTATAGAACATTAAAAAAAAATGCTGTCGACAGAAAAACATTTGTTTGCATGACCAGTTACGGCCAATGCTTTAGATTTAACCAGTGCGTTTGATTGCAACGCTATAAATTATTGCAAAAATTTGCAGGTGCTTTTGTAGGTAACAGCTAGAGCATACGAAACCCGGTTTCGGTCCCATAGTAAAACCCGGGAAAAGACGGGTTTACTATTTGACCGATAGCCGGTTTCGTATGGCCGTAGTAACAGGGGTTATGAGACATCTCGCCCAAAAAAAACTGGTCCGCGAGCCAGTTGTCCACTTTTTAAAATGCGCATGGGTATATTCGCCCGGACCAGTTTAGTAGATCGGACGAGATGTCCCATAATAAAAAGTGAAGGGATATTTCGGAAAAATCATATATTTTTTAATTAATTGATAAATCACAAAATCATAACATAATTGCAATTATTGTAACAAAAAAAATACAGAGTAAAGTAATCATCAAAACAAACTTAGAAGTACATAATTAGCTAGTTTCATACAATTTCTTAGTACTGGTACTTCTTGGACTGTTTAATGAGGTAATATTACTTATGTATAATTTGAATCAGCTTTAACCAGCCATCCATAACCAATTCTGCAGGAAGGTGGCTCAATGTACCCTCAAAAGAAAAATTTAAACATTTTATTTTATATTTGATGGTAGATTGAAAATACTATGTAGCGGATTTATTTAAAATTACCAATATAACATTTCAGAATGATGTACTGAACACGAGGTAACCGTTTGAGCATCGATGTTTCCACCCGGTATAAAATATGACAATTTAAACCTCTCAAAAATTTTTCCCGATTCAATAACGCTTATCGGAAAAACTTCTAAAAGTATGCGTCTTCAATGTAAATAGAACTATCAAACTGCAAACAGTCACAAATAACGTTCGAAGAACTGTCGATTTCGCATCCACTTACCCGAATCATATATTAAACTGCGATATGGGTGTCTGACTGCAACTTAGGCAGTAAACTTAGATGCTAGCAGTATGAAACTTGCCTACTTCAACTGTGCAAACTAACTCTTGGATGCATAAATGTCGAAAGCTGGCGAATTTTTAACAATAATGGTATAGACAGCGTCAGTATGTGATAACCTCTCAACAGTCCGGCCGAGGAGGCGGGGGGGTAACTACATAATGCATTATTCAGATTGTTACAAAGTAATCGATAATTTAGAATAGAGATTTTTTCCGGTCACTTAGTTTCAGTGAAAGCGGGTATAACCTGATTACTACTAACATTTCGCTCACTTAATTGAAAATATTATAAACGTATTCCCCAAAAACAGTCACATAGCTGAACATGTATAATAAATATTACAGGTGACTTAAAAAAATCCCTTCTCGGTTCACACTATTTTGACCAAATCAGCCTTGTGATTTAACATTTTAATAGAAAACTAATATTATAAAGAGGAAAGATTTGATTGTTTGTTTGTTTGTTTGCATTGAATAGCCTCCGAAACTACTGATCCGATTTGAAAAATTCTTTCGGTGTGGTAGCCCATTTATCGAGGAAGGCTATAGGCTATATACCATCACGCTACGACCAATAGGAGTGGAGCAGTAATGAAAAATGTTGCGAAAACGGGGAAAATGTGACGCAAACGAAGTTGCGCCGGAGAGCTAGTAGATTCATAAAACAAAAACAAACATTTAAAACTCGATAAAAAAAAACCGGTGCATTTCGAACCATTTTATTACACGAACATTTCCAAAGCTGTCACCATTCGAACGTTTAGCTTCGTGATACGACGCGATGCGTCCGATGCGACAAAATCCTTCGTAGTTGCCCCCCGCTCGAAGCGACAACATCCGTCGGCCCCCTATAGACGCGACAAAATCCCGCGTTGCATGTCGTTCTTGCTACCAATACTTGGTACATGAGAATAGTTTAAATTGAAATTCTGTAGAGTTGAGTGCTCTCTCAACTTTACCGAGTATCGCCAACTTTACCTAGTTCGCAGTTAGGTTAGTCTCTAGGAAGAATTTTTAATTACCCATTAAGTCTGCGACTCCAACGTTGAGCCGCTCGGAGGGAATTTCTCACAAATTAAACGTTCTAGTGAGGTAGACGTAGAGGAAACAACAACTAAAAACGCTGACATCAAGAATAAAATATGATTTCAAAGTAATATTTGAAAACAGCCAGAGGTCTAAGATAAACTGATGCCGAAATATCAAACCTGGAATTATTTTAAAAAAGCGACAAAATTAATGAATAATGGAAATAACTTATATTTACAAACAAAAAAACACAACAGCTGTAGGATTCTTAATCCACAAAAAGTGGAAATAAAAAGCAAATTAGAGCCATATTTTCAAGGATCTTGTCTATTTTTGTTCATACATTTACATTCCTAATCAGAATTTCCAGTCGCCGGTGCTACCATCTAGAGAGCGGTGACGTGTTATGAAAAAATTAGTCACCTCATGTGCGTGGAAAGAAAAATGTATGAGTTTCAGAATCATCATCTGCCCAGCGTTTTTCCATTTATTTTGAGGTCGGCTTCCAATCTAACCTGATGCAGCTGAATACCAGTATTTTACGGAACGACTGCCTATTTAACTACTACAACCCAGTTAGTACTGGGTAATATGATATATCTTGGTAAGACTGGGTGAGACTGGGTAAAACTGGGTAAGACTGGTATAAGTTTCAAAATAAATGTAACAATTATTTTGACCAAAAGAATTCTCCTAACAAAGTTAAGTAAAGTTTCTATGTAAAAATATTGATTACCCAAACAGGTACCTACATTCCACGTGGTAGTGATCGGATTACTACGCTGCAATCCAACCATTGTCGTAGACCGTAGCACTCGTAGCCTCGTAGCATGGTGCTTACGAAAACTATACTCCAATAGTTTTTTTTGGTAGACAGAAATTAAAATTATGTAAGTGCCATCTATGATGTCGGCAAATTTATTTCTCAAAATTTTCAGTTTTCAATTTTTATGAAGAGAAAAAATCGCTGTCATTTCCCTTGTGCTCACGCATTATAAAGTTTAACCTTAGGTCACAGTAGATTATCAAGTAGGTATACCAAAAACTACACAATTTTATTTTAGAACCTCCTTAGTTAGCTAAGGAGGTTCTAAAATAAAATTGCGTATTGCGTTAACGTATTTCTGTCTGATCTGATGTCTCTCGCATTTAAAGATACGTTCAACGAAAACTAAAAATCTTAACATCAGTCTATAAAATATTTCAAACTGTTAGTTTGTTTCGCTGTTTAGTTTCAGTCCAGGTTAACGATGCGCTTTATAACGTTATCCCGTAATCCTGTTTGTTAATATTATTATATAGAGGAACTTCTCAAACACTATCAATATTACCTTGAGCTCTGACCTAGTTGCATTTAAGCAACAATGCTACTGGAGAAATAGATTTTACACGTAACGGTAATATGGCTGAAAACAGCTAAAATTTTAATAAAATTTGTGAAGATAATTAGATTTCGTAAATCGGGGAAGTAGATTTTTACTAAGTTTGTTTTTTGTTATATTGTGAATAACTATAGTTTTAATACGATTCATTAATGTTTTTTCAAATTATATTTGTAATTTGGTATTGTTTCAATGTGACTGTAATGCCGTGCCCAAAAAGGATAAGGAAGAGGGCCTGTATTTAGTAAGGGATGATAATAGAGATAATGGATGGACTGTGTGAAGGATGATATGGCAAACAAGGAGGTATCCCATGAGATGACAATTAATAGAGAAGTATGGAAGAAGAAAACGTACTGCGCCGACCCCAAATGAATTGGGATAAGGGCAAGAGAATGATGATGAATCAAACAAACTGTTTAGTGCAACCAGTGGTACAAATGTTGATCTATTTTTAAGTGTAGAACTAAATAAACAAAAATAAAATCTATGAAGTTCAAAAATATCTCTACGAGCAATAAACACAAATTAATACGGATAATGAAAGTTTTACAGTCGAATAAAGTATTTTTATACAGTTGGTTTAACCGGTCTTTAAATTGTTTGCTGAAGTCTAGACTAGTTTCAATCTCATACACGCGTAAATATAGGATTCCCTAGTTTTATTATGCGTGGATTGTAAATGTTTGCTAACAATATTTAATAACATTTTTAGTTTTATAAGCATATCTATATTCCTTCTCGGACTTTTAACCTATCTGTAACATTTCGTCTGTTCAGTAGTTTTTAAAACTTTTTCACATCACGTAAATTTAAACTGGAATCTACGCTAACAGCGCTCTTTTCAATGCCTTAAAACTGTGTTCGCTTTCTGGACGAACTCGACGCATGTGTAATGTTGCCTGACTCCTAGTTCAGACAAAATGTAACAGATGGCGTTATTCGTAGTGAACAAAAGAATGCTGGCACAAAATGGTACCCACGTTTTATTTAAAAAACAAAACAAGTGATCGCGATATCATTATGATTGATTCATTTTAATCAACTAAGTTAGGCACGTGCATTGCAGCTAGGCACTGCCTACCTCTTATGATTCACTTAAACTATCTTGAACTGTCACTACATAAACAAAATCAGTCATCACTCAGCATACTTATTAAAGTGAGTGCCTAAAACAATTTAATTGGATCATATGAGATAAGCAGCGAATACCTGCGATGCACGCATGAGAACTAAATATATACTTTCAAGTTCACTGGTCATATCTATTTGGCTGATCCTACCTGTTTGATAGGTCAGAGAGCCGAACAGGGGACAATTTCTTTCAAGGCTTTCGTTTTTCTACGACTCAAGTACAATATAACATCATCATCATTTCAGCCGAAACACGTCCACTGCTGGACACAGACCTCCCCCAAGCGTCGCCACATTGACATAAGGGGGGTTTTGCCATAATCGCCACGCTTGGCAAGCGGGTTGGCGATCGCAGTACGGTTGTTACAAAAGCACAGATAACGCTGCTGCCCATTCTCTGGCAAGTTCCTTAGTCGCCTCTGACACCCACGGGAAGATATGGGATGGTTCTATTCTTTACCTCCGACACCATACAGAACACACTTTTCGGTAGCATAAGTCATTCCATTCATTCATTCATTTTTGACATTCCCATCATCGTTGTCGCTAACAGAGTTCTATTTTATCTAGGTCCTCGGGGCGTCACGCAGTTGGCATCTGAAGATGTGTCAAAGATGAATTTGCCATGTATAGTTGAACGAAAAGATATTCTGTTCTAGTATGGTTGTTCTCGATATTAACCTATGGTGAAATGGGCAATAAAACAAAGCAGCTCACTGATACGACATTTAATAGCTTCTCTAATAATATACTTCAAGACAATATTCTTTACAATAATTTATTCACAGTACAAAAATAATTGTACATTTAAAACTATGTGATTTGATAAAAGCCTCTTTACAATTTACAGGATTAAAGTAACTATATTAATTTTACAAATCTCGATAATGCTTATTTTAAACGGGTACTAATCATACTTAAATATACAGGTATTTCTTAAATCTACATAATTAAATTTATATTTCAGTTCCATAGACGTATTTCACTCTTTTATAATAATATTTTCAATTTATATTTTTACTACGACTATCTTATTCAATTTGGCATTTTTTTCTTAGCGTATTCGTCATTCCAATAAACTTACATTTTATGAACATGAATAATTTACTCCAATTGAACATTTCACTTGCCTTGACCTCTGACCAGCTAAGTCAACTTCTATCAAACGTTAAGATTCAAGAAACTGACATCTTGCCTTTTATTTAAAAATATTACATTAGATATTAATTTCAAACTTTTAAAAATAATATTCTGGATTACTCTTTACATTTTTGGCAAACATCATCAATCTCCTGCCCTCATACCAAATTGTTTGGGACAAACATAGTGACTGGTCTCGAAAGGTAACTTAATGCTACTATTAATGAAAAGTAATAAATGCCTCGATGTTTCCTTACATTATTTATTTAAATAAGAATAAATAATTTAAAAAATGTATGACTAGATTTCAACTGATGATTACATGCTGCTGAATATGCGCGCGACTTTTTAATAGACTCAAATTGTAAATAAAATTATGTGTTTTTACCGTACATGTTAACTCCAATTAAATTGACTAAACTGTTTAGTTTTTTTTTAATTACTAGATAAGATAATATTTCCAGTAAAAACAAATTAAGCATACATGTCTGCTAATGCTTACCAAGTACGCCGCGATTGGCCACCAAGTTGATAAAGTACACCGCAATTGCAATAAGCTCAGCCAATATATTCAGGGCTAAGAAAATTTTAAAAGATTATCACGGATACATCCTACATAGACGGTTCTGTACATTATACAAGTTAACTGCCGAGGAAGTACAGTCAGTGCCCTGCATTTAACTCATATTCTGCTTTGTTAAATAGCTCAGGTAATGCAAGGCACCGACTTAATAAATACTTTCACATTATTATGCCTTTTATACTATAATTTATATCAATGAAACACTAACATGCGAAGTGAAGTGAACTGTCTCCTTAATATTTAGTCTGTGCTAATACGTATGGTACAGCGAGTTAGCTACTCGCTCTGTAGATACTGGCGGCGTGTGAACGCGCACACGCCGAGCACTGGCGCTAGAGCATGACGTCACGTGCGGGCGCGTGCTCGTGCACGGCGCGCTGTCAGTCGCGCGCCGACACCAGCACCAGCAGCTGCGTGCGGCGCGCGTCTACTGGCGGCCGGGACAGGCTGCTGCTTCGGCCTCGGTTTAGTATCTGAAAGTTTATTTGAAAATGTCAGTAACATGCAAAAAGAGACTCATACAATTACACAGCAAAGAATGCTTCCTAAATTAATAGAATCGCTATGATTTTATTTTGACTGGCGCCAATGTGGGACTGGAAATACAATCAATATTCTGAAATCTACAAGGAGGTAGAATTATACTTAACCATTTATTCTTTGTTGGGCGCCAAAACACTTATTGGCGCCCGGACTGCTATTAAAAAAAAACTTATTTTACAAGATTTTAAATCAGAAAGAAGAAAGAATTGCATATTTACCGTTGCAATAGAATGTGACCTTTTCGCGTGAGTGGAACTTAACAGATCGGAGTTGGCTGTCGAGTCAGATCTGGAGCGGACGGTACCTCGTGCGTGTCGCTTGTGGCGGCGGCCGCACCACAACCACTTGTATGGAGGAACGCGTCTGCAATCAAAGTTATACCCACTTGTACGGTGCTACTTGTCTGAAATTGAGTATGAATTTGTATGTAGTGAGATGTTTGCCTTGTTAGTTGGTTTATTTTTTAAATATAATAATACATAATTGTGTCAAAAGAAAACAAAGTGTTTACAGTCAAATAAAATACATCATAAATAATATATATAACTGTTGTTTGTGTTGTCTATGTACCTGAAACTTATATTTTCATACATCATAAAACATTCACCATACTTATCGACGCGGTATTGCCTCTTGAGCCTCTCAGAAAGAGTTTTTTGTCCATTCAATAAAAGTAAAAAATACGTTTTATGTTTCGTTTCAGATTCAACGACAGGACTCAACACTGCATCTAAAAAGATACGGCAAATATGGTGATAAATAATCGGCTCAAGACGATCCGCCTCGATAAGTATGGTAAAAGTAAAATCCTTCAATTTTATTACCTGAGACTAGTATAAATATGAGGGGAGAACATGCAGCATATTAAAGGGTTTGCTGCTGAATTCAACGGCGCCAGGCTCTGGATGAGAGTGGCTATAGCCAAGTTGTTCTGCGTCGGTGGTATGTGGTCGTACACTTGTAGGAGATCGAACACGATGTATGGTGACCAACATAGGACGAACACTGTGGACGAAAAGGTTGCACAGTCAGACTAGACGTCAACTTTTTATTAAATAATGATAGGCAAACTGACATTCTATCAGCTATAACAATGATGGAAAATCGAAAATGTAAGTTCGTACTCACATTATTGAAAGATTTGTATGAGATTGATATAAGTTACCGAAAAGTTCATTTCAATACCGTTAGAAGTCATTGTAAAAATACGAAATGGTTTTAAAGCAATTGGCATCTGCCTAGACTCTAAGTTGAGACATAGTTTCAAGAAAATGAAAATTTGACCCGCATATACTTCTTTTATCATTTTCATCATGATTTACATTTTCGAGCCAATTTGTAAAATTTTATAATTATTTTTGCTCTGATTTAATTTACCGGGAGGATGTAAATTTGAACGCTAATGTATGGTAATTAACTTATTTCATATGCAGAATGCTTTCCCATTTAAACAGTATAAACTACAATAAAACATTTGAATTACAAAATTCGGTATTATCGCAAAACAATTCACTGAACAACCAATTGTGAACTTTACTCGCTTCAATTGTTAGCCTGGTTAATTATTAATGAGGCTGTAATAAAGTTTCAATGAGAAACTAATTGTTTAATCGTGTTGGCTTTTCAAATTGTTACGGTAGTTAATATTATGAAATTACAAAGCATTTCTAATTGGAAATCGGAATTATTGTAGTTCAGCTGGATTGGAAAGTTTTTTTTAATGGACAGTTACTGGGCATTGATTATTAGTAAAGATTATTCATAAGACATAAATAATTCTGAAAGGTATCCGAAAATAGAGTACAATGCCATAACACGGTCAATGCTTCGCGAGAACCGAACTTGACTAACCATCAAAGAAACAGAGCGTACTAAAATACATTATTATCGTCTAAATATACCAACCGAAAACAATAACGAATGTCATCTTGACACTTTTGATCTTTGCTCTAGGAATGAGTCCCCTAGAACTGGCTCGTCTCGAATCCGGGTCGCTTTCCACCTGACCTGAAATACATAAATATACACCACATTTAAATCTAGACGTTAATTCTAACAAATGCTATTTAGAGGATTCATTAGCAGCTGTCGGCCGTATCTGGTTCTTGTAACTCTTTGGTGGTGGATTAAGTGCTTTTTTTGTTTTATTGTGAGTTTTAGTTATTCGCCCGTTAACGGCTCTGGCGTTTGAAAGGGCGAGAAGATAAAAATAATGTTTCAAGATCGTTTTTAAGCGGGTAAGCGATTTAGAAGGTCATGATCGAGGAAATGTGCTGCTGTTTGATTTACGATCGAACGGCGGGACTACTTTATGTTTTATCTAAAAATAATAAAACATTTATCACTATAGTTTTTGTTCTTTAGCCGTTGGTTTTTATTGACCAAATCTGTACTAAATGGTAAAGAAAAACCAAGTGCTTCATTAAATTCGTTTTATATATTTTCAAAATACTTACCATTTCTCAAAGTCTTTGTTCTCCTAGAATTAATAGGCGGGCTCATGACGACTGCCTTGCTCTTCGTCCATATTGTGAGGACTATCACAGCGTAACAGGCTGCTATCGTCAATGCAGGTAAGACAAAGATCATTATGGAAACCAGGGACATCCAGATCTGCCACCGTTGAGGGGTACCCAGGTCTATCCAGCATTGCATCTGACCTGAAAATTGGTTGAAAAGGCTGTTAGAAGTTTCACGAATTATGAAATCTAAGTTCAAAGCTATTGTGAAGTTTCAGTCAAAATTTTATAGACAAACTGCAGACATGGCTCTTGACATAATAATGAACTGAAGTATTTTGTCATCTATTTATCAAAAAAGCGCCGAGACATTGAAGCTCGACGAATTCCATAGAAACAATTTAACTGTCTTGGAGGGGCAACGAAATTAATCAGAAAAAACCGGCCAAGTGCGAGTCTTACTCGCACACAGGGTTCCATAGCTCCAAACAATATAATAACAATATTTTGAACTGTCATTCATTAGTTAGTAGTATTAGTTAGTAAACTTCCACACAACCGCAAAACTAAATTTGTTTTTCATAGTATGTTTATGAAAAACAAAGTTACTGCTGCAGTTTGATGAAAAAGTCCCATATGTCAAAAACTAAACATCATATCTTATTGAAACCAATTTTCGTTGATAGTTTTTTTTACGTTCTACAATCCTAAATATTTTCAGAATTTTCCTCCTCTTACTTTAGAAATTAGAGGGGGGGGGACACACATTTTACCACTTTGGAAGTGGCTCTAGCGCAAACTATTCAGTTTAGAAAAAAATGATATTAGAAACATCAATATCATTTTTGAAGACCTATCCATAGATACCCCACACGTATGGGTTTGATGAATTTTTTTTTTTTGGTTTTCAGTTCTAAGTATGGGGACCCCCTTAATGTATTGTTTTTTTTTCTATTTTTGTGTGAAAATCCTAATGCGGTTTACAGAATACATCTACTTACCAAGTTTCAACAGTATAGTTTTTATAGTTTCGGAAATAAGTGGCTGTGACATACAGACGGACAGACAGACAGACAGACAGACATGACGAATCTATAAGGGTTCCGTTTTTTGCCATTCGGCTACGGAACCCTAAAAATAGCTGAGAGTAGGAAAAACATTATTTCCCTCCTGTAATATCAGCAGAAGACAGAACGAAAAAAGGCGAATCAGCACAAAAGGGCGTTTACAACTGGAATAAGCCACGGATAAATATTATCATTAATATTTATGGGTACCTGTGCTGTTACATTTGATTCCAATAATAGGTATTGCAAAAACGCTTGCACGTACGGTTTGTCAGTTTCCAGTGTCTGCAGTCAATCCACAATCTTTTCGTATTGAAACTTTTTACATAATACAATGAAAGGCAAAAATGCGCTACGTACGAAGAAAATAAGGCAAAAATTTATAAGAGAAAAAGTATTTCGTGTTGTGAATAAATTATTTTAAATTTACCTATAAAAATTCCGCCATGGAAAAATCACTAAATTATCAAGATAAATTAATGTTGCCTAAAGTCAATTGACTAAGATGGGGACCGATAGGAAAGTGGGTCAACATTTGAAACTGGACCATTTTTTTCATTAACTATGCCATCGCTATAAGGAACCTTTCTCATTTTTTTGTGGCTGAACTGTAAAAATGGCCCCGACCCGACGATTTCGGTTTGATTTCTTCCGCGATGAACCTACTTTGGAGTTAATTTTGTGAATACGAGATTCGATATCTGTGAAGTCTCTAAGAATCTATAATTTTGATTCAAGTTACAGTCAGGTCAGTCAGGTAATAAACAAGACAACGCGAAGAAAACAAAATTATTTTACATGTAAGAGCTTACTGGGTTAATGCTATCAGTACAAGCATAAATAATCAAACTTTACAAAGTCATTTTGCTTCAAGCCATTAATTTTTATCTTTGGTTGCAATCTACCAACCAATAAAAAACATATCCACTTTGTTTTTTAAGATGAAATTTGATGAGTACCCCGATACCAATACCCACATAGTTTACAAAACACCTTCCATAAACTAAGTTTAAATATTTTGTAAGCCTATTAGGCTTCAATACCCGAATAGTTTCCAATATCCGCATTCCAAGTGGCTCTTAATCCATAAAGTTATCAAAGTGGACTCACCTTGAACTTCCTTGACTTCGTACAAAATAAGAAGTGGTATTGAGAACACGATGCTGATTAACCACGCAGAAACAATCAGAGCTCTTGCCCGATTCCCTGAAATTCAATAGAGAATATTAAAAAACAATTTCAGAAGGAAAATTCGGTATCGCTCGATTTGACGCTTAAACGGAATTAAAAGGCATTTTTTCTTTTTGTTTAAAATATGTTGCCCTCAAAAGTCAAAGTATCTATATATTTGATGATTTATTACTTTTGTTTTCCTACAAAAATATATACCAAGGAAATTATTGAAATTATTTGGTACCTACTCGAATTTTTCTTAGATCTGTTTTCCGCAAATTTCGATAAATCTTATAAAATTATTACCTTCTTTGAATAACTTATTTGAATATTAAAGAGGGGGCTTCCCGTCCACCTATTAATTATGATCAAAAGAAAATAAAATGTCAGTAGCAAGTTTTAATTGTCAGTTACAACAACAAAGTTTCTATTCCCGCAATAATAAACAAGTTCACAGAAGTTTTACTTCATAAGTTCATACAAATTATCACACTTCAAAGCACAAACACTGTTATTGATGATTAACACGTAACTTCAATATCCATGAAGTGATTATGTCCGTTATAATTTAAGGAAACTCGAATACTCATTACCTATCTTAATACTCTAGGGTATAAGCATAGGGAGAGGGACAATGCAGCACAATCACTATTTTAGAATAGTTCTCCCAAAGTACGAATTCGTCAGTTTAAAACAAAGTCACCTCTTTCACACTAAAGTGCAATAACATAGTTATGTTCAAAAAACAAGGTTGGCTGTTTTTTAGAATCCGTACCTCAAAAGAATAAAACGGAACCCTTAAACGACGGATCACTTTGTTGTCCGTCTATCTGTTTGAATTTCTGTCAAGACCCTTTATCTCTGGAACGCGTGGTCGTATCGAGTTGAAATTAAAACCATGCCATACTAAACCATAATATGTAGATCTACAGTCCCTATAAGCTGTGAAATAATCAGACTTCAAGTTAACGTAAAAAAAAGATACGACCGTTTATGACGCAAAAAAACGTATATTTCAACACTCAAGGAAATCAAAGTGTATAGGGTACTTCCCGTTGACCTAGAACTATGTAATTTGGCAAGTAGGTACTAGAATTACATGGAAAAATCTCATAACCATACATTTCGTAATAAAATAATAAAAAAAAATCGTATGATTTAATTAACGCGCATAACAGAAGTGAATTTGTACGAAATCCTCGGTGGGCGAGGCCGACCCGCTCTTCTCCGGTTTTTTTTTTTAATATTTGCCCTCAAGTTCCAACACTGAAGAGTTTTAAAATCATGAGGTGATTCAAACATGGTAATTGTGCTTTGATGTGCTTTAATAAGGGCAATGAAAATATGCTAAACTCACAGCTTCCAGAGAAGTTCATAGGGTTGGTAATGGCATCGCAGCGGTCAATACTGAGCGCCACCAGCACATAAGTAGAAGCATACATCACTACAGCCTGTAAAAGAGAAAAATCCATAAGAAAATTAATAAGTCTTAAATAATATTATGCTTAAAAACACTAAAATCAAAAAGGGGCCAAATCGAATCACCAAATCTTTTATACTCTACAACAACAAAAAAATAATGGCAAATCAGTGTTTCAAAATCTCTGACTGACATAATCATTCACCAATCAATTCAAAGTAACCTACAATTTTTCTTAAATTATTTTTTATATTAAGCAGTCTAACCAAGGCTTTGCAATGAACGTCATCATTTTAAAGATGCTTTTTTACATAAAATAATTCGTCGTTAGTTCTCAAGCTCTATTACCAGTGTGGTCATTTAAGTTCTGAACTAGCATACTTGCAATTATCTCAATGTTCAAAGTTAGCGTTTTCAGAGCCCAAGTTTAAAATACCCTCTTCATAATTTTTGCAGTTCATTAATAGACTAGATTTTTTTAATGATTCTAAAAAAAAAAAATTTTGATCAATGGTGATGGTGGAGCGAATATTATATTCTAGGTTTGAAAAGGATTTGTCTAAAGAGATTATTGTTTGTGTGGACATAATAAGTAGGGACCTACTTTTATTCGTCCCTAATTAAGTCGTGACAGGTAGGTAAAATGAAGGTAATCCTCTCCCTGTCTGGCTCGGGATGATACGCAAATTATAATATTGTTTTATAATTGTGTATGTCTTTCAAATAAGCGTGGGAACACGCCCTGTTTTTTTTTTAAACTGTGTTGTTTCATTACTAACATACAGATCCATCGTAATAATTATTAACTTAGAACGACGAAGTTAGACAACGCGGTTGGCGCAGTGGTTAAGCGATCGACTGCTGCGCTGCGTGTCGCGGGTTCGATCCCCGCACGGAAGAAATATTTGTATGGCCTGCAGATAGTTGTTCCGGGTCTGGCTGTTTGTGTATGTGAGTTTAAATGTTTGTAAACGCACCCACGATACAGGAGAAATTCCTAGTGTGGGGCAACTGCCCCAGGAGTCGCGACTGCTGAGCACGAGGTCCTGGGTTCGATTCCCGGGTCAAGCAAATTGTTATTGGGATTTTCCATCAGGAGTTCTCAGTAGCAGCGACGAAGCCTGGATTTATGCTCTGATTTATGATTTAATTCAATAGGCTTGCTCCTTATTACATGGGGCTTACACATAACTGACGAAATGTGGGTGTACTATTAAGTACACTTCTGCTTAATCCTTCGAGGATACCAGGCGTGATGTGATGTGATGTTATGCACCAGGATTTTGGTTTCTTGGTTTAAGTTTGGAAGGTTAATTTCTATATGCATCGTTTCTTATAAAGGTTCAGCATCAAGTGCAACCCCGTGTAGAATCGTCTCTTTTGTCTTTAACACGATAAAATGATCTAACTAGGAAGATAAATATTTAATTCATCTTTCATAAACTGCAGATGAGTAAACAAAACACTCATCACCTGCCTAGCCTTTTCCCAGACTATCTTGGACCCGGCTTCCAGTCTAACCGGATGCACCTGAGCACCAGTATTTTACATGAAGCGACTGCCTATCTGACCTCCACAACCCGGTAACTGGGTAATACAATATCCCCTGGTAAGACTGGGTGTCAGACTAAACATAACACTGCCCAGTTATTCTTGAGTTTTACGCAATTAATCATGTTTCACAAACCGTAGGTTTTTTATTACTTTAGTGACTTAATTATTTTGTTGTTTAGACTTGTATGTACATTTATTATGAGTCAATTCACAAGAAACTACAACAGATGTGCGTTAGTTCCCTTGTTTGTTATTAGTATCGATCGGTAACCAGAACGCCTCTGCTGACTAATTTAAATATTCTCTGTTTGTTTTGGCACCGAATTATCTTTAAAGAACTGGATTACAGTCAGTTGATGTACATACACACATAACATCACGCTTGTTATCCCAGAAGGGTTAGGCATAGGTGTACTAAATAGTGTAATAAACCCCTATTTAGCTAGTTATAAAAAAAACCATTTATTATGTGTGTTCCATTTATTTGTTATGTTTATGTCCCAAGAAATAAATACATTGTGGCGGTGCAGGTGGTGAAAATTTGCTCATTCATAGTTCATATACTATGACAGTCGATGTGCTCGTGACTAAATAACAACACCCATACGGGTCGATTTTTAAGGTTAAGCCGTGCTTGCCGAGGTTGGTCCGCGGATGGGTGACCATCATTACATACCGAGTTTCCTCAGTGCCTCTGAAAGCACGTTAAGCCGTTGGTCCCAGCTGTCATTTGTAGATCTTTGACAGTAGTTAAAAGTAGTCTGAATCCAAAAGTCTGACATCCAGTCTTACCAAGGCGTATCGTATTGGGAAAAGGCCAGGCAGATGATGAGATGAATCATCATCATCACCATTCATCTCATTGTTCATTCTCTTTTACTCCACTATTATTTCATCAGTTTGGCTTGAATTCATAATTCTGTATTCTTTACTTACAATTACGTTTATAGTCCATTTAGGTAAATTATAACGTTAATTCAAAAGTCTCTGTCTATTCTCTATAGAATTTCGGATGGGGAAAAACTTAATTCAGACAACGCTTTTGGTCGCAGGTGAACACAATGTCTTTCGAGATCCAAGGCATCTTTATAAGATAAAATATTGGTTTTACTTGGTGGACGATACTTAGAAACTTTGTCCAATCACATTTGTTGAGTGCAACGTCTGCGTCATTTGCATATTAAGTTCCCGTTTTCTTTAAATGAAAAATATGATGCCAAATTATTGACACTCGAACCCCAAATATTTTGTCGTAATTTTTTACAATAATCTTAGAACTGTCGCAATCAAAAGGTTTTTTAAACGTATCACCCATAAAATTGTGCCTTTTATATTTAACAGCCCATGCCGCAAGCAGAACTTAGTCTGTTGCAAGTACTATAATCTCCACTTAACCTCTTTTTTAACCGCTACATTCAACTGCAGAATAAACAATATTTGAAATAATCCGAGAAAAACCAAAAATTACACAACGTTTTTTTCTCTCACTTTGTGGTTGGTGGTACCCAGACGTATTTTGTTTATAAACATAGACAATATTTATTTAATTTAACTGACCTGTAGGAATTTCACCGACTTGCACATAAATTCCCCGGCCAGCCACGCTATGGTTATCTTCTGAATTATGTCTGGGAACACGTAGATCAGCCCCACGAACAGATCTGGAAATGATATTAATTTTGAAATTTGGCAGTCTATAATTGTTAGGTACACCGATTACGAGAGCAATAAAATATAGTCATAAGTGGTGATGCGTAAGACCCACTTGCTACACAGAACGCAAGAAATGCATATAATGTTCAAAGAATTAAAATCTGTGATTTGTGGTGCAATTCCTAAATGTACTCGTACGTCCGGCTCTATCCGGGCAGTCACACACTACTACTAGCACCTAGATCTTTTTGTCTAGTCATGAGGTTAAACACGTAGGTAAGGCAAAAACGTAAAGAGAAAGTTAAAATATTTCTCGTTATTCTGGTTATTATCCTTTGTTATATTGGTCAGGCTCGGAAATCACGTTAAGCCGTTGGTCCCGGCTGTCATTTGTAGATTAGTTACGAGTTTGACAGTAGTTACGAGTAGTCAGAAGCCAAAAGTCTGACATCCAGTCTTACCAAGTGGTATCGTAAGCCAGTTACTGGGTTGTGGAGGTTAGATAGGCAGTCGCTTCATGTAAAATACTGGTACTCAGCTGCATCCGGTTAGACTGGAAGCCGACCCCAAGATAGTTTGCGAAAAGGCTAGGCAGATGATGATGTCCTTTGTTATATTAGGAGTACCTAACGAAATTGGATACGCTTTGGTAACCCACTCATACTTGATTGAAGCATCCGTTTTATTGGCAAATCTCTGGGGCAACACATATACGGAAATCATAGAAGATAGCTTCGGATATATACAGTAATTAATCCGTCCGACACATCTCCAATTAACAGGAATTAGTGGTAACTGGGCAGTTTGACGAATTGCGTCATGTCATTTGTATAATAGACAGTGTGAATCCACAGGAAAGTTCTGATATTCAGGTCAAGGTTTGCTAATTGACTTATGGTATTAAATATTATCTTGGGATGTGCAAAAATAATTGACACGTATTATTTAGGTACCTAATATTATATTTTCTTCCTTTGTTTTGCCGTTTATTAATTACCTACTATACTACTCAATCACCTAACCACCAAGAACCAAGGTCACTGACGTAGCCCAAAGAATTGCCAAACTTAAGTGGCAATGGGCAGGGCACATTGCTCGCAGAACGGATGGCCGATGGGGCCGAAAATTTCTGGAATGGCGACCGCGAACCGGAAGACGATGCGTTGGAAGGCCTCCCACTAGGTGGACCGATGACCTGGTCAAGGTTGCGGGGATCCGCTGGATGCGAGGCGCACGGGACCGGTCAATGTGGCGTCACTTGGGGAGGCCTATATCCAGCAGTGGACGTCTTTCGGCTGAAATGATGACTACTCAATCATTTGAAGTATTACTCATCATAATATCATAAGGATGATGTCAGTTTATTTTAGATACATTGTAGCCTTAGCCAGTTTATTGTTTTGTTGGTCTTATACAGTGATAACTGTACCTGTAGACCTCTTCCTAGTAACGATTTTAGGTTGTATCCTAAACTATGTAATGGTTATATTTCCTTTTTCGATGGTTTCCACTTAGAACCTTGTCCTATTTAAAATTTAATAATTTAAGATTTTTTTTATAAATTCTTTTAGCCAACTTTTAATATTTCTCATCATAAATTACGTCGGTACAGAATTTTATTAATCATTAAGTTTTTACCGTTTCCATTATGGGAAGAGCCTTAAAAACATTGGGTCGTAAAATTTTCCACTTTGCCAGAGTTTTAGCTGATGCCTATGGCGTGTATTGAGTGTAAGCTCGTTACTGGAATACGGGTCATGCTTCATACCCCTTATATTTTCCCATGGCTGTTATCAAAAGCCCCAAGCATTCAAGAATTTCCCCTAGTCGTTTGTACAGGGGAAGTGAGTGCAAAACCAGATAAGGACATGGCAAACCAAAGACACCATTATTTGTTTTTCTTTTCCAAAGTCAATATTTGGAGCGAGGAGGCCTTTTTCCCTTTAATCTGGTTAAGAATGTGCGTTAAGGTGCAAATGGTTCCTTTAAAAGCGTTTGAGGATGTTTATCTTTTAAGTTATCATCTGTATGCCTCTTTCTACCTTTGGGTTTGTTTAGATTTTGGAGCGGTGACAGAAAAACCTTCTTATTATGCTGAGCGTGTGTTTTGAAATGATTCGAGGGTAATGATGAGCAGTAGTTATTTTAAATACGGAGCCAGTAATCTATCGATCATTCTATTAAGCTAATGTCCCATTGAAATCCAAAACGAGTAAGGCTATCGTATAATTTGTTAGTTTAGTAGACTATTCGATTTATGACGATTCCAGCGCCTTGTTTGTGGTTGTGACTGATTTTATACATGATTTCTGTTGAATTAAAGACGTAGGGACGTAGGTATCTAGATTTAAAGGTAAGTTAGGTCAAAAAACTAGTAGCTATTTAAACCAATGCTAGGATAAGAACGAACGCGTGAAGTAAATTAGAATGTTTTTTTTAATCGAACGTAAAAGTTTTTTTAGTATTGTGGTATAAACTTTTGCAACAAACAAAATTTGACGCATGGAAAAGAAAAACCTTTATTAAGTTAATATTATGTGCGAAACGAGAATTTTCAACTTTAAAATAATTCGAATTTACGTCTGCATTCGTTCGCATTCGTGATACCTTTTAACTTTAATTTTCCTCCGTAACCCATTCCTGTTGCAATTCTTTCAAGACCGAATAGTACAAAAAATGGGTCTCGATATAAGTACCGTGGTTTCTATTCGAAGATTTAGAACGAGTGCGACTTAAATTTGTCCAGATGACCGCTTTTATTGTACACAGTCATATGCACAAACTGACTGACCATCATTAATCTTTTCTATCTTAGCAAACTTATTATTCAACAGTGAATATACGTCAGCACTTTTATGTCCAATATGATACGGTTGAAAATGGAACGAAATGTGTTTTCTGGACTGTAGAATAAACTGTGTCAGCTTGTAAACTTTGCAAACACGCTGATTTGTTTAGATACACGTCCGTTTCTTCATTTTTATAACAAATGTTAGTGAACTATTTGTAATGTTTGACGGAAATAGATGTACAAGGAAACTATTGATGCTACCTCTCGATCTTCTGAATGACGGGCAGGTCATGATTTGTGGGGAAATTGAAATATTTTCTAGATGACTAATTGCTTGAACCATCTGCAGTTTTAAGCAGATCGATGAAAGATTTTGGTGTGAAGTGGTATAAAATGGGTCCGTGATAAATGCTGTGGTTGCTCTATTATACTTAGTTAAAAGATTTGAAATAAATTAAAAAAAAAATGCAGACCAGATGGAGAATGGACGTTGATGAAGCAGAAAGAGTGTGTAGGGATCTTAGCAGGTTGCATACTGTAGTTTCTGCTTGCTCCTCTATGAAAATATCATCAGTTTGTTTGCAACAAAGTCACCTAAGTCTATATCACCGTATTGCTAGATCATCGGCCTTTTTAGATCATGCACCACAGCACTTGTTTCCCTATAGATGCTCCCAGTGCTCTTTAATCTAATTCCACAAATTCGTCCCGGTGAAATATTCTAGCTGGCACACAATCCAGCCATACAAATTCAAGCTAAAGATACTGCATGCAGTTAAATCACACAACCGCAGCTCATATTTTAATCCGGAAGTTTGTCAGTTTGAACGTCGAACAACTTCCTAATTCGACGGTACGTTTTGGCACAAACACGAGCAAGCCGGGCGCTGTCACTAAGTAGCGGACACCACATAAATCTGCCATGTCAGTATGCAGTAAAGGTATGTTTATAATCTGTAAGATTAATTAAAAAAATATCCTAGTACCGAAAACTTCGTAACTTTGACAAAGATATTTATCAACATGCATTAACACCCGCGTGAACAATGCAGAAGTTTCCATTTTATTAGATTTTTGATAATTTAAATTAGAAGAAACAAAAATGTGAAAAAAATCATTAAAATATCTACAGAAATTAAAAAAATATGACACTTTAAAGTTGTGCTTGTAATAAGGTAATGTGACGCCACTTTACCTTATTACGTTATTTATTCCTTTGTTGTTTTTCTTGTGCAATTATTTAAGGAAACAAACCCAAGAGAAGGTACTTAGGTAGGTACTTACTTGGAAAGTTAAAATTATTTTATTCAGCAATCACATAAGACGGAATTAAAGAAAAAACGTTAAATACTGCGTAATTTAATAATCTATTTCTCAGTGATTAATTGTTGAATTAAAAAAAACGCCGGAAACAAGCCGCTTTCATATCATAAGTAAAGTGTGAACACAAAACCAAATTTTAATCTACCTTTTCGTGTATTCCCGTTCGTCCCTTAGACTTCGTCCCCCGAGGGGGACGAACGGGAATTCGTTATTTATTTTCCCGATGGTCCCTCAAAATTTTTTGGGGGAACGAATGGGAATAATTTATTAATTCTTTTTTGGGTCTATTGCTCCCACTAAATAATATAAGACTGGTGGTTTTAATTGGTAAAAAACAAAATTGAAATAAAAATCAGTCATTTATTAAGGAATAAAAATCACAGTAAAAATCACAGAATCAACTTTGCGATAACTCGCAATATTTTTATATATAATATTTTTTTAATTATGAATAAAATTCTCCTTATAACTAAAAATTATGATTTAAAAATCTGTGTATACAGATTACAATAAAAAAAGTCTGTATTATATTACAATTAAACACTACAAACAGACTTTTTACCATTCAGGTTGTTTCCTTTTGAAATATAAGTCACTATTTTTCGTAGAGTTGCTTATATGTATGGTGGCAAGATTTTACGTTTTACGTTATGTAAGTGATTAGAAAAGTTTACTCATTATTTTAACACATAAATAGGGTCAGTAAATTATCACACTTTCAAAAGCAAAATTAAATAAAATACCTAAAATATCACGAAATCAAGATAAAAATAACAAAAAAAAACTTATCGTACTAATTTTTAAAAAGTCACATTTGCTTATATGTATAGGTATACGGTGTCACATTTTTGTGTTACATATTGTATAAGGAATCAGAACAGGTTACACATTAATTTTACATATAAATAGCGTCAATAAATTAGCACAATTTCAAAATCAAAATAAAAATCATATACAAAATCAAAGTGAAAAAACATGAACACAAAACATCATAGAGGGTAACAACAATAAAAAATTCACAAGTATTGAAGAAAGTAGTCGAGGTCATAACAGTAGGCAGTAATAATTATTGCACACAAAGCCTAGAGATTACATCAACGTACACAACCATCGAGCACTTTACTTATTATGATTAATACCTACGTAAGTTTTTCTAAAAAATGTCCTACAGTTATTTCTGAATTAAGAAGTTGCATTTGGCAATCCATAATATATTGGTCTGTCAAGATTGAATGTAGCTTACGCCGTTTTGGATTTTGTTTTGCTTTCACGCTGTATAAGTTAGAGTCTTGATGTAACACCGTAAGCAATTTTAAAATATTAGGTTTTTTTTTGCCTATGGCACTATTTAATTTAAAATGCCACCCTTCGGCAAAGTTATTAGTACGGTATCGTTTTCCAAAACTGTACCACACTTTTACGAAATTCGATTGAAGCCACTGCGATAGCATGTATTGCCGAATTTTTTCACTTTGGCTATCACCGGGGCTTTCGCTAGCGATATAAAACCAGCCTTCAAAAATACGTTCCTCTGGTAATAATGGAAGCACCGCACTTAGGGCTACTTGACGTCTTAAAGTTTTATTTTTTGTTAGATTTAATTCACGGCCTTTCCTCCAAATAGCATTATTAAAATGGTAATAACAGCCGTGGATACTTATCTCTGGAAAAATTGTTAATTAATCGGCGTTTAGTTAATTATTTGGCGTAAGATTGACTACTCCTGCCGCTCAGTAGACGTTACACTGCATCAAATGTGAATTATCTCATGGTGTTCATTTACCGACTCAACGATCATAGGGCGTCCGCACGGTCTATGGTCGTCGAGACGAGTGAAGGAAATTGCGCGGTGTCCGCCGCGCCTGCGCCTTTACTGTAACTTAAGTACCTACATTGCATTCCATAAATGCGTGTCCACATCACACAAAATATTAAAATTTTGTTGTACTAAAAACATTCACGTCTCTTCATACGGAGTTATAGTCACCTTTGTTGATTAGACTATCATTTGCTCATGCAAATATATTAAAAAAAAAAAACAATAATTATTTACAGTGCTCCTTATTATCAGACGATTAAGTTATGTACGGGTACTCTGTATGGTGTCGGACGCAAAGAATAGCACCATCCCATATCTTCCCGTGGGAGTCGTAAGAGGCGACTAAGGGACTTGCCAGAGTATGGGCAGCAGCATTCTCTGTGCTTTTGTGACAACCGTACTGCGATCGCCAACCCGCCTGCCAAGCGTGGCAATTATGGGAAAACCCCCCATGTTATGTCAATGTGGCGAAACATGGGGGAGGCCTATGTCCAGCAGTGGACGTCTTTCGGCTGAAATGATGTGAAAGTGACGCCACTTTACCTTATTACGTTATTTATTCTTTTATTGTTTTTCTTGTGCAATTATTTAAGGAATGATTGATTTGAACAATGATTAATTGTTGAATAAAAAAACGCCGGAAACAAGCCGCTTTTGCTAGCTAAAGAAACATTAAAAGCTGACTAAGCTTGTGCTGATGGTGGTCTTAGAGAAAAGGTGATCAAAAGCCACTGAATACTGAAACATCGTTTATTGTCTGTTGTATCCATGAATAAACTTTAAAGTGCAAAGGAACTGAACAAGTTTTTTAAAAACCTATAGTAAGTTGAGACATTATAAAAATACCTTCTTCTCATGCATTACGTACATGAAAGATAATCCAGCTAAACTAACCTCTTTTCAAAAGGATTTTATTCCCCAATAGACATAGACCTTTACGTCCGGCGGAAACCTCACGAAAACAAGAGTGAGGTCTGAGTTGCGATTAACCCTCCTTTACGTAATTTATGGGAAGGGGATCACATTTTTTGTAACTCGGCTCATTTGTCGGACAAAAACTGTGCTATCACCACTTTTTTTCCTTAACTGCGCAAATGGAGATAATCTGAAAATAATTTTACACGAGGTAGCCTCTTTGATATTATTGTAGTTTAGAAACACTATCAACTCAATATTACTTCAACTCAAAGGGATTATTTAAAATGCCGTTATGTAAATTTTTGTTAAACAAATTGACTAGCAAAACGAGCTAAAAAGTGCGCAAGCCTTGGCTTACGCACTAACAGTTATGATTTGAATTTGATCGATAAGAACTTGTTCTTATCGATCAAATTCAAATCATAACTGTTATTCCAGACCACGCAGCTTCGTTAAATTCATTTAGTTTATAATATACGAATATTTTGGTAGTAGTAGTTACATTGGGGTTTTAGTCGGGAAGAGTCCGACATAACCCTCGGTTCTGCCCAGGCGGAGTATCCATGAGGAAAATTAAACTTACGAATCGATAGACGGTACAATGCGAATAAAATCTATAATGTGAAAAATTTCGTTTCAAATTTCACTGAAACATGGGATCATTTTATTTCTATTACCTTTCCAGTTAACTTCTCCATATAATCTTTAATATGTTTGGATGACATCAGCGTGTATATTCACCGTCCTTATATCTATACAAAGAACGCACATTTTAATCTTCTTACCATGAAAATATTGTGAACAAGAACATATCGTTTAGCGTATTTATTATGATCAAAGTTACCTATAAGCCGAGAAAGAATTCGCATTTCAAAGAACTCTCGAGCACAAATGGAATAACGATATTAATATAAAAAATCACATATTGAGGCACTTTGATTTCGGATTCATTCGATTCAAAATAATTTCCTTCTGTGTTACCAAATTGAAAGTATTAGAGAAATAATTTGACTGGAAGCATTGTCACGCTGAATGGCAATGGCGACTTTTTGAATAATTTTCCTATTGATACTTTGATAGATAAGTCGATGAATTATTTTGATGCAAAAATTAAAATGCCGCTGGTTTCCTAGAATACTAATTATGCAAAAAGATCATAAATCTTTGATTTTTAACGTAAAATGAGACCCAACACTGGTTTGGAAGCCACAGGAATCTATCCACCAAACTTACTAAACTAAACTATTTTTACTTCTTTACTTTACCACTTGATGCAGGCTGCAATGTTGGAAATGGTGGATATATTTCATTTCAGAACAGCTAGGAGCCAACAATACAATCTGCAAACAGTTTTCTGTTGATTGAACACGAACAAATGGAATTTTGCAAGCTGCCGTGAGCGATATTTCCCCTATTCGCACCAAAAAAATAGAGCAAACAAAAAATTGAGCTACAAAAAAATGTTCGTAGAGCACAAAACTGAAATTAGCTTTAAGGATATCCTGCTTGTAGTTTTTCCGTATACTCATGAGATTACACACGGATAATTTGGGTTTAAATACGCGACATAACATAGGAGAAAACGTGGAAGTAGTTTTACATTTCACTGTACTTTAATTTCGTTCTTACTTAGATATGATTTTGATTTGAATATTAAATTACACACATGTATCCTAGAAGACACCTAAGACAGGAATAGTTTTTTTTTTATGTATGGCATGTTGCAGCCTATGAGGTTGGCTTCTGCTTAGCCGGACTATCCTGTCGATGCCTTGAGTGTAAAACCTCCAACCAGGGCATAACATTTATAGACTAAGCGACAACTCGTTAGGGGCACCCCCTGCGGGGTACGGGGCTCGGCTTAGGACGTCGCTGGGGGAGACCAGCAAAAGGACAGGATAATAAAATAATAAAAAATAAATAAAAAAAAATAGTAAATAAAAAAAATTATAAATAAAATAAATAAAAAAAAATAGTAAATAAAATAAATTATAAATAATAGAATAATAGAATCACTCACATATGTGAGTGATTCTATTATTTAGGGGCTGATTTAATACTACAGGGACAGCTTCGCGAAGCTAGTAAGGATCGGGGGGGGGGGGTGGGAGAAACAGGAAGGAAGGAAGACCTTCTTAAATACACGTAGAAATAAGTTATAATCAATATAGCCTTCAATTTTTCGATGGTTATTTTTTCCATAACTTAATGCGTCTGATATGGAGCACTGTAAATAATTATTGGTTTTGTTAAAAAAATATATTTGAATGAGCAAATGATAGTCTAATCAAGAAAGGTGGCTATAACTCCCTATGAAGAGACGTGTATGTTATTAGTACAACAAAATTTTAATATTTTGTATGATATGGACACGCATTTATGGAATGCAATGTAGGTACTTAAGTTGCAGTAAAGGCGCAGGCGCGGCGGACACCGCGCGATTTCCGTCACTCGTCTCGACGACCATAGACCGTGCGGACGCTCTATGATCGTTGAGGCGGTAAATGAACACCATGAGAGAATTCACATTTGATGCAGTATAACGTCTACTGAGCGGCAGGAGTAGTCAATCTTACGCCAAATAATTAACTAAACGCCGATTAATTAAAAGGTAGATTAAAATTTGGTTTTGTGTTCAGCTTATTAAACTTAAAACACACTTTACTTATGATTGATGATTTATTTATGTTTATGTTTACTTAGGTGGTTTTTGTCTCATCATCATCAGCCAATAATGTTCCTACTACTAGGACACAGGCAACCTCTCTACGAGAGGGAGTGGGTTGTAATCCACCACGCGGGCCCAGTACAGGTTGTGTGTTAAAATTTGCATCTTCGTATAGCAAGCTGGTTTCCGGAAGCCCACGTCTAAAGCGCGTATTTTGTGTACGGAATTCGCATCTTATTCATTAATGGTTGCATGCCATTTTTTGGCGAAATTTGTCTTGCTCTACTGTTGTTTTTCTATCGTTTGTACCACATTTACTGCAAATAAATAAACTTGATTTTAACTTTTATAAAAAATCGATGAATTAACGATAGACTTTCGAGGTTAAAGTTTGTTTTCTATGCGTTTGTTATTAAGGGGTCGGACGCAATTCAGGTAGGTGTAACTGAATTGCGTAACACACTTCAAAGAATTTAGAAATTAGTAATCTATTGCTTTAGATGTCTGGAAAATTGGTTTTCGCGACAACGTCAATCAAGATATGTATATTATTGAATTATCATAATGAGTATTGATATAATTGAAACATCTTTTGCCCTAATGCCTAGCATTGAGAAATTAGTACATTTAAAGAAGGCAGTACGTAAATAAATCTCTTAAGCTGAAAATCTAGGAATATCGAAACCTGAAAAGCAAAAGCAATAAATTAGTTTCACTGCCTAAACTGGCATTTTTATTGCACAATCCTTTTACTATTTCCATCAGGGTTCAATTCAATGTGGTGTGATAATAGGAGACTTAAAAGAATTGAGTATAAATTTTAGAATTGGCCTAGATACCTTTCGGCTTAGATTATATAACGCAGTACGATAAACTAGGGGTTGGTGATAATACGTTTATTAAAATAGACCCACGTTGGAGTTATTTTAAAACTGGTCATTACTCTTTGTAACAAGATTCTCTATGTGCTATAATTTTGTTTTGTTTGAAGAAGATCATCAATTTTCATAATCATTTTATTTTTCGTAACATAATTTATTTAAAATCGATTCGGTCAACTTCTTCCCTATACCCAATCCCAGTACATTTTTCATTTTGACAATTCGATAATATTCATTGAGTTATTTGCATTGTCAACCAGATGATTTTTTCAAACATTGGAAATTAAAAAATCCTTCAAAATCCTCTGGATTGTGATAGAAAAGTGTTTTGGATTTATCATCCGCCATCGATGGAAATATTAAATGTAATTATACATTAATTCAACACTAACAAAAGGAACTATGGAATTGAATTCAAATGTCATTCCGAACAGTCGTTTGTAATAATTAATTTAACTTACCTAAATATAGAATTCTTTGATTTATATTCGATCCAACTGAAGACAAAGCTAACATTCCTAATAGCAATTAAAAATTCTATTGTTTTCATTGTAACGTCTAGAGCTGTGTTCAAGAGGATCTCAAACAAGCTACGTAAATAAAGCTCATCATTTATATTTGATGAACACACGAATAAATAAATAGTTTGCTTGTATTGAGTTTACTATTGTCTGCAATGTCTTTGGATATTTTCGGTATGACTGATATTGAGTCGCATCTGGTTTTGTGTAAAGTACCGAATAACATGATGATACCTACATTATACTGATGCTTGTAAAAAAAATGCCTATCTTACTCACGTTTTTACTAGAAATTGGTCATATTTAAATGACACATGCTGGTTGGGTAAGGTACTTATTTACTTTTAGTGATATCGAATGTCGTATCACAAGTTCACAGGACTAGTCTAATCACATGAACACTCTCTGTCCACGGAACCCTAAAAGAATACGAAAAGCTTTGACAGGCAAAACAAAGTCCAAGGTAACTTCCGACAGTTCCGACTCTTTTGAAAACGCGTGAACTGCCCGCACCCCACACAAATGTTCTGAATTAATGACAACAAATAGTTTCTGAAACATACTTTAATATAAATTAACTGACTTTCGACCCAGTTAATTAACGAAGGTATCGTATACGAAACGAATTTGACTGGATAACCCTTTCGAGGCGAGGGTGTTTAAAATTTATGAAGTTAGAAACTTTTTTGTTGCAAGCAAAGGTCCAGCGGAAGTTGGGTTTATGTTTTTAAATAAGGTATATGTTGAATTCCAACGGTGATGATTTTTATGTGGAAATGTTCGCTAGAAGTGTTCGCTACTATTGTAGTCATAAGCTCGAAATCTAGCAGGTCGGGGACTGGTAGAAAATATAATTAAAGATTTTATGAAACTGTGATTTTTGTGTTGAAAGTTTAACAAACATAATCGAATGATATTAGGTATTGAGACTCTCAATACTCGTTAGTAAGGCAACAATAAAACATAATAAAAAAAAACAAAATGAAAGCTTTAATCAATGAAAGGGACCTGACTGTCCAGCGTACTATACCGAACGCACTTCTAACTTCAAACGTCGTAAAACTTCTAACGTCGTTCGTCATGTCTATAGCCAGTCATGAAGGCAGTTATAATAGACTCAAAAAACCCTAATGCATCCAAGGTTCACCTCAAAATAAATCTACATAAACTACCAAGTTAACTTACCAGCGATAGCGAGCTGCATGATAAAGAAGTTCATGCGGCTCTTCCGGGCGTTAGTGCAGAGCAGAGCGGCGATGACGGACGCGTTCAGCACTACTATCGACACGAAGAGCACCCACATCACCGTGAACTGGATTGACTAAAACATAAAATAGGTTTAGGTTAAGATGGATAGGGCTAATCCTATCCGTCTAAATTTACACAACAACATCTTTTTTACCTCAGTAAAGATGATGTTAAAATAAGTAGTAGGAAGATTTTTTTTTAGATTTTCAATGGCTTGTGATGTGTTTATGTATTATGGTGTGTCAGTATCTACCACTTCTATGTGAACTCCAGAAACTGGGTGGAAAACCTATCAAACTTTGTTATACAGTATTTGAATGATTATAACAACCATCACCATTGCTTGATAATCAGAGATCAGAATAGGTAGAGTATATTTGCCTAACCTTCAAGCAGATAAGTTACTTGTGGATAACACTTCCCTCTGATATAACAGCTTTATTTCGGCACTTAAAATATTATACATTCAGTGGTTTTATGCAAAGGTATTATCCACTTGTTACTTACCGGTCTCTGTTGCTAATACCTGCGCAAGTTAAACTTTTTGTTTAGCAACAAACACATTACTTCTCATTGACGGATAGTAAGCACACTTCAGCTTCGCCCTCCAGGCTTGCGATTGAACTCTCTAATACCAATTTCCCATTACATTTTCCAATTGAACATTTCACTTAACTTTCATTTCCAACCAATAATTTTATTAAAACGTGCTATCATCGTCTGGCAACAAATTTATAGAATTAATTCAATTCAATTTATTAGAAAAATAAGCTTTCATTTATCATTCCCTTCAAAAAAGAAGAAAATTAACAAGAAAAATTAATTCACATTTAGATAAGAGGCTCTTAATGCCTCTGATCTAGTCGAAAAATTCAAAAAGTAGTTATAAAGCATGTAAATTATTGGTGTAGATCTTTTTCTCCCGAGCTTTGTTTGCAAAATATCGAGAAAAGAGTCCATTCAAAATTCAGATAATTTATTAAGTCAGGTAAATTAAGGTACTCTTTGGGCTTCAAGATTTTTTTTACAATAATTTAATTATACGGCCAAGAAAATTAATTGTTTATCAAACAGACACAACACGTAAATTGAACACAAGAATTACAGATTTGACTCAAATATACGGTCAATTTAAGTTGGTAATCAATATGATAAACTACTGCTTTCCGTGACAGTACGTGGGACACTCAGAAAGTTTTGCGAAACTAAAAAAAATTGTTCTATACGTACATATATTTTTATTAAATCTTTTCAAAGTACTTTCCACCAGCCTCTATACAAAGATTCATGCGCCTAAACCAGTTTTCAAAACACTTTTTCCAGTCCGCCGCAGACACCTCGTTTACAGCCTGCTCGAACCCAGCCAGCGCATCTTCCGGCGACGAAAATTGTATCCCTTTGAGCTGATTTTTTATTTTTGGGAATAAAAAGAAGTCACACGGTGCTAGATCAGGGCTGTAAGGAGGGTGACCCAGGAGTTTGACTGGCGTGCTGTCCAGGAAGTCCCTCGTTTTGAGTGCGGTGTGCGCAGGTGCATTGTCGTGGTGGAGCAGTAGCCCGCGGAGCCCTGTGTTTGGTCGCTTGTTGCTTATAACAGAGAAAACTTCTGGCAAACATTTGGAAGTATACCATTCGGCATTAATGCTTCTTTGATCCCGTAAGGGAATTGATACCAAGTGGCCAGTCAAATTAAAAAAGCTAGCGATCAAAATCTTACCCCCGCTTCTAGATCGCTTCACTTTGGTAGGCGTTGGCTCATTTTGAAACACCCAAACAGTCGACTGGCGCTTGGTTTCTGGGTCGTATTGATAAATCCAGGACTCATCACCTGTAACGATGTCGTAAACACGCCGAGACGAGCCTGCTTCAAATTTGTTAAGCATATCACGGCACCATTCCACCCGGGCCTGCTTCTGAGCATCGGTGAGGTTGTGCGGCACCCAGCGTGATACTATCCTCCTCACGCGAAGATGGCTGTGTAGAATCTCGTGAACGCTTCCCGATCCAATCTTCAATATGTGTTGAATCTCCTGATATGTAATTCGCCTATTGTCTTGGATTAAATTTTTCACTGCTAGCACGTTTTCTTCGGTAACAGCCGTCAAAGGGCGACCGCTTCTTTCGTCATCCCCCAAAGTTGGTCGACCGCGCTTGAATTCGTTATACCAACGATACACGGTTGCCTTGGAAGGGCCTTCATCCATGAATGCCATTTGAAGTCTATCGTACGATTCATCCGGTTTCAGGCGACACTTGAAATCGTATAAAATCATAGCTCTAAAATGTTCCCGGCGCAGATCCATATTTCAGTGAGACACAATACTTTGAATTAACTCGCAAAAAATGTGGAGGGAAATTTTGAAATTGGAACTTACTTATTTTTACTTATAAATAATCATATTTTCGAAAAACATAATAACTGGCCAGTCTCCCATATATAAAAACTTTTTTTCGCAATACTTTCTGAGGGGCCTGGTACATTAATAATAGATTTCATTCAGTGGCGGTCAATTATGTATTTTGACATTTGTTGGCGTGGTATTTTCTGTTTGTGTGTCCCTCAGAGATAAAATAAATAGCTACCCCTAATTTTAATCATCCCATGCAAATTGCAATGGTTTTCGTCCAAATTTTAAGCTGTATTGAGAATTCTATCAGAATGTAACAGGCTCGGAGATGATCCTATACATGCAGATCGACTTGAATTGAATATCATTTCATCAGCCACGTTTTGGCTATTTTAAAGTAATTTAAACGCGGTCTTGGGGATGTTTATTGACTACATGATTATAAGTGCTCAGTTTTGTAATTCGTCAGTTTAAAAAAATCTGCAGTTCCATAAAAAGAGCAATATTTTCACGAGCAAATGTATGGATCAGCTGTTTTTTTAATTTTAAATCGACGAAAATGTGTCACATTTACGTCGATATCGTCGTCGTAGAAGTTCTCACTGACAAAAAATCAATAGCTTTTTTACTACGCTTGAATTCGTAAGAGATTTTTTATACTCAAAACTTTTCAAGCAGAGTTAAAGAAACACACTTAGCTTCAGAAAATATTCAAGAAGAAGTATTCTCTAATCAGATTGAGTATTGTAATTATTTAGTACCTAACTTCACCTCATCAGATTTCTTTAGGACCATTCAATACAAATTAGGAGACTTTTCAATGAATGACTACTGCTTGATCTTCATGGGAGGAAAAGATCTGGAAAGTGGTGAATATGCAAATATACTTCTCAACCTAAACTGCTCGCTGAAAATTTTAACTCTCACTAATATTGTTATCTGCACTCGGGTCTACGTAAAAGCTGCATTAATTTATAATTATAACGTGGAGTTTTTCAATAACCTCCTCTTGTCAGACATACGACATAACGAATATGCATATTTTTTCGATAGCAATGCTACCCTATTGCACGATATGTTTTCCTAAAATACTGGGAAAATAAACAAAACCGGATGGAGAAACATATTTCACCAGATTATGTCCACGATAAGGTGTGACTACCGATTATTCGATTTTCAAGAAGTTTTGCGAGTCACAAAGATCGTGACTCATGACAGCTCGACTTTTCGTCTATAATCGAATAAATATCTTACATCAAAATATTAATGGATTAATAGGCAAGTCGGATTTATTGAGCATTCATATAGATGAACTTTTATGCGAAGGGAAAGCAGTAGATGTTATGTGCATCACGGAACACAATATGAAAGATGATGATACCATGCACTTATTTATACCGGAATATGAACTTGCAACATATTTTTCAAGAAACACCAGGCATGGTGGTACATGTATACTTATTAAACATAGGTATGAGTTCAAGGTCATGGACATTAAAGAATTTAGTGTGCCCAGTTTTATAGAGTGTTGTGCCATCGAACTGGTAGCTCACAAGCTGATCATCATTTGCATTTATAGACCTCCAAAATACACTAGAGATGATACTACAACTTTTTTTTAAAACTTGGGCTTATTTTAATCTATTGCGGAAGAAACTTGGGAAAGAGTGTTGTACTTTGCGGTGACTTTAACATTGATATTCTACAGAAAACAAGAACTGCTGAAAGCTACGTGGAAAGTAAGCAATAGGAGTAAATTTAACTTTCCCCCGGAATCTGTAAAGCACATTATTATTGGTGATAAGGAAATTAACGATCCTAAAGACATAGCTACGGCTTTCAATGATTATTTTATAGATTCGGAACATCCTCCAGAAAATGATGCAAACGGTAATGCTATATCTCTTTTAAATCACTTCCCGAAAACCCTTTTTATGCCACCGACGGATGCTATGGACATCAACAAAATCAATAATCTGCTAAAAAATGCCAATAGCACGGGATTTGATGAAATATCTACTAAAATTCTGAAATTAGTGTCGCATATCATGGCACCTGTATTAAGTTTTATAATTAACCTTTGTATAGAGCATGGTCACTTTCCAAACATTTTAAAAACGACTATAATCAAGCCACTTTATAAGAAAGGTGACAAAGCAACTGTTTCAAATTACCGTCCAATAGCCTTAATACCGGTATTTTCTAAAATCTTTGAGAAAGTGATTTATAAATTCCTTAATTCGTTCTTTGAAGCAAATGATATACTCGCTAAAGAACAATATGGTTTCCGGAAAAATAGAAATATTAACAACGCAGTCTATGAGTTAGTTGCAAAAATTATTAGTAATGTTAAATAAAAAAAAATTCTATTGCCGCAGTACTCATGGACATGTCTGAGGCATTTGATCACGTCGATCATACAATAATACTGGGTAAATTAGAGCGTTATGGTGTCCGAGGAAATATATTGAGCCTCATCAAAACTTACTTAATTGGGAGAAAACAAATCACGGTTTTAAACAGAGTTTGTCCCAATTCTAAGAAAGAAGTGTCTCAAAAGTCGTCCATTAGGTATACAACTTGCGGTGTACCCCAAGGGAGTGCCCTTGGTCCCTTGCTTTTCCTCATTTTTATAAATGATTTGCCGAAATGTACGGATTACCAGACCGTTCTTTTTGCCGATGATAGTACAATTATTATACCCTGTAAAGACTTAGAATCATATGAAAATGAGATAAATAATTCCATCCATTGTGTGATAAACTGGTTACGTAAAAATAAACTTTGGGAAAACACAGGTTATGACGTTCCAACAAAGAACGAAACAACTAAATTTAAAAATAAAATATGCAGACCACAAGATACCAGAAACCAACCATGCCAGGTTTCTGGGACTTAACTTGGATAGTTGTCTAAATTGGAAATGTCACGTGGAGACAGTATGCAAAAAACTAAACCAATACTCTTACGCGCTTCATATTCTTGCAAAAATATCAAATGAGTCCGTAGGTTTGGTAACATACAAAGCTTATGTCTCATCAACGCTACGTTTTGCAATAATGTATTGGGGAAATTCCACTGATAAAAACATTGCGTTCAAAGCACAAAAGAGGTGTGTACATGCTGTGTTTAAGTTCAAAAAAACTGATAGTTGTAGGCCATTATTTCGTAAATGTAAACTTCTCACTTTGCCCTGCATGTACATCTACGAGACAACAGTATTCGCCAAATCAAACTTGCATTTATTTCCAACACTGAGATCGAAACGGCGCAATAGAGAGTTATGTAATATTCCGCACAAAACTGCACTATATTCAAAGAGCATTTTAGGGATGGCACCCAAGTTGTATAATAAGTTACCCATTCAAATAAAAGATCTTGACAGCATGCACCATTTCAAAAAGGCTCTTCTTGATTTGTTATGCGAGAAAGCCTACTATACAGTCAATGAGTACCTAGAAGACAAATTGTAAACTGATGAAATTTTAATGTTTTCTTTAAATTTATTTGTTCATAATTTAATGGTTTTTATTTAATCTAATTTGATTTTAAGATTTTGTTATTTGGTTAAATTTATTGTTATTCTATTAATGTGAATCAACTGATTATGTACCTATGCACTTTTAATTTATTTATTTAATAGTTATAATTGAGTTTTGTTTATTAATTTTGAATGCTTTTTTATTATTTTTACCAATTATTAATGAGAGAATATTTGTACGCCGTTCATGGCAAGACATAGCGCTCATTTTATTAATATTGACATCTGTACCTTTTGTTTACCTATGTTCAACAAATAAAAATGATTTGATTTGATTTGATTCAATAATACCAGGAAACATCGAGCCTTACATAACGATAACGCAAAAATATTCTTTATCAAATTATTAAGCTAAGTTATAATATTATGTAGGCCGCACTACTGTTAAAAGCCTGAAGTATCGTCGTATCGTCGTGTATGATAGCGTTATCACGACAAGCTCTCTCGATATTCGGTGACGTTAACCCCGAAATATCCATTACACGATTAAAACCTTTCACGTTTTATTATACAACATAATCCTATAAAAATGGTGTGGGTGGGACGAGATTTGTTACATGTTTTATTGAGTTACTATGTTTTCCAATGGCTTTACATGTGTAGATTTTTCTACTTTTCTCAGATAAACAGTTCCCTTATCCATCCAGTCGTAAATAGTGTACAGTAGTAATTTACATCCTTCTCTATCCTTCGCGAATTATCCTTACTGCTCTACATTTGTATCAACTTATTTCTTAATACCACTATTGTTTTTTCCAAGCCTTTGTTTTTTGCACAGTCGCAACAAATGCGTCCCTTGGAGTACATTGCAAGGAGCTCAAACTTAGTGTATTCACAGTGTTATAAGTAAATTATTATGCTTGCTCTGGAAATTATCATTGCAACAACTCTAATTTGCATTTCTACACCAAACAGTTTCTCTAAAATCACATGTTTTCATATCATTTAAATTTATTCACAATTAATAACATTGAGAATAAACTATATTGCGTAGGACCATGTACCTACATTACACATTCTCAAATTATTATGCATATCAAATCAACTAGCACGAAAATTGCAAACACGCCCTTAAGGAAAATCAAAAATTTGAACAACTTTTTTCTTAATTGAAGTCGATGAACCGCGTGTGATTTACTTACGTCATAAAAGTAATAAATGTTGAGTTCTGCGGTAGCATTGGTGGCGTTCTTGACGGGAGCATGGTCATCATCAGGCGAGAACGCGGTGGTGAAGTAGGACGTGCGCGGCGTCGTCTGCCGCTCAAACTCTTCGATCATGATGTCTAGAGCCATAATCCTGAAACAATAGAAAAGTTGGATTTTATATCTTCGTATTTTCATTCATCGGCAGCGAAGCCTATTTACAACAACGTAGAGGCCCGCTTCCTGTTTAATTGCTTCAGATGGTAATGCTGTTTAACCCAGCCCTCTGGTCACCTCACAAGGAACCTCATGTTTCAACCTCAAAAGGATGAGATATATAACTACTAAGGTTCTTCTATTTGCGCCATTGAAAATTTCAGCCGCCCCAGCGCCCGCCGTGCTAAGAAGTGGCGAAGTATGTTGGCGAAGTGACACAAATCAATGTGAAAATTTAGGCTTTCCCTTTATGGAAAATCGTGCCGGCTTTGTGTCGGCGTAGGGTGTTGATGTCGGCAAATGTGGGAGTTATTGATGTCGTCCAAAAAACTAAGCAATATCGGAAAACCCATGATACCAGATACACATAGATAATGTACCTATCTAGCATGATCCATTGAATTGAATTGATGAATCAGTATGAAATAATAGTAATCTCTAAGTATTAGGGGGAGTTTCCTACGGAACCATGTAGACTTCTAAGGATTAAAAAAATATATATTAAGAGGTAAACAAAACATACATAATTATATCAGCTCTAGGCTATAACCCCGAAATCATCATCATCATCATTGCAGCCGATAGACGTCCACTGCTGGACACGGGCCTCCCCCAAGTGTCGCCACATTGACATTTTAGCGGGTTTTGCCATAATCGCCACGCTCGGCAGGCGGGTTTGCGATCGCAGTACGGTTGTTAAAAAAAGCACAGAGAACGCTGCTGCCCGTTCTCTGGCAAGTCCTTTAGTCGCTTCTTACGACACCCACGGGAAGATATGGGATGGTGCTATTCTTAACGTCCGACACCATACAGAATTCGTCCGACACCATACAGAATACGTCCGACACCATACAGAATACGTCCGACACCATACAGAATACGTCCGACACCATACAGAATAACCCCGAAATGATAAGCAGAAATATAATCCTTTTACAGGAATCTGGGCTCATCTTACGTAATCCTCATTTTTATTTATTTAAATTTCATGTACAAATAACAGTACAGTTTGTTGTACTGCTTTAATATCTCTTACGAAGTCAAGCGTAGTAAAAAAGCTATTGACCTTTTGTAAGTCAGATCACCTAATTTTGTTAGACGTTTTAAGTTTTTGTAGAATTCGCATCAGTACTCGCCAGTTAACATTAAGAAATGTTGCATTTGTAAATTGAGTCTATGTGTGGCTGTCGAGAGCTCGTGGTTTATCGAAGGTTACGCTACGCTTACCGAGGTCAGCCCGAAGATGTTTACAGATTGATCCCAGTTACCATTTTAGGATCTTTGATAGCCGTAACGGGTCAGAAGCCCTCATAAGTCTAACAACCAGCCAAACAAAAGGATTGTTGTATTAAATATAGCTTACAATCTAACATACAGATGATAAAATACAATTTGTGTTAGTAAATAAAACATCACGCCTGTAATCCCCGAAAGATTAGGCAGAGGTGTACCTAATAGTACCTACATTTCGCCAGTTATGTTTTAAGTCCAATGTAATAGAGGGTGAGCCTATTGCCATCAACCGAGCCCAAATCCAGCTTCTGTGTTTGCTACTGACGAATTCCCAATGGAAAAACCCAATAACACTTTGCCCCACCCGGAAATCGAACCCAGGAATATGTTCAGCAGTCGCCCTTGCAACAACTAGACTAACGAGACATGCCCCAAAATAGGTGGAGAAGATTAGCATATGTCAGTTTTCAGGCTGCTTGTTCAACATGGGGTTTCAAAGCGAAAACTGAAACCATTTTATTTTTTTTTTGTTTTTCTTTCACCTGAAACTTAATGCTGGTAAAAATAGGCCAAGTGCGAGTCGGACTCGCGCACGAAGGGTTCCGTACCATTATATAAAATCGAGCAAAAAAAAACACATTTTTGTATGGGATTAATATTTATTATATATTTTCCGCCCTTAAATATTTATTTTATATTGTTTTTTTATTGTTCTGTATGGTGTCGGAGTTCTGTATGGTGTCGGACGTAAAGAATAGCACCATCCCATATCCTCCCGTGGGTGTCGTAAGAGGCGACTAAGGGACTTGCCAGAGAATGGGCAGCAGCCGTCTCCGTGTTTTTGTAACAACCGTACTGCGATCGCCAACCCGTCTGCCAAGCGTGGCGATTATGGCAAAACCCCCCAAAATGTCAATGTGACGACACTTGGGGGAGGCCTAAGTCCAGCAGTGGACGTCTTTTGGGCTGAAATGATGAATGATGATGATGATTGTTTTTAGTATTTGTTGTTAAAGCAGGAACAGAAATACATAATCTGTAGAAATTTCAACTGGGTAACTATCACGATTCATGAGATACAGCCTGGTGACAGACGGACAGCGAAGTCTCAGTAATAGGGTCCGGTTTGACCCTTTGGGTACGGAACCCTAAAAACTGTCAACAAACGAATAAGATAATAAAAAGAACGTTTGTTTTTACATGCTATCCCTTATTTTTGTTAAAAGTAGGTTGAAGCCTAAAATCTCTGAAATTAAATTACATTGAGAGCAACATTGTGCCTCTGAGTGAGTATAATTAATACTTTTTAATTTAATAGTAGTCCAAATCGCCACAATATGAATTCATTCCACCGGAAAATACGAAAAGTATTTAAGCCAGTTATATTTAGCCACAATTTCCAAAGGCTATAAATTACATAACCCGTTCAAGGTCGATACTTTTAATTTTAGCGCTTTACATTGTAAATCCTTTAGATATTATATAAATAAACAAGACAGTAAATAATGCTTTTGTTACGCGAAAATATTATGTATTTGATCTTGGTTCGAGTTTATACCTAACTTTGAGGAATATAAGAGTGCCTACAGCACAATCTAGGCAGGTTTACACGTTGAATAAAAAACAAAGCTTTTTTCTTTCACCTACATCACAAACAAATCATCTGATCAAACGACAAAAAATTGTTGATCTAGGCTGAAAAAAATAACTATTTTCCTCGACTAAACAATAATTTTATATCAAGTTTAAATAAGTATTAATTTTATTGTAATCTTTAACCTTTAAAAAACACCTACTTGAGTGCAAGAATGCGTGGAATGAGATGTTATAGACGTAAAAAAAAAGAAAACAGAAAACTTTCATTATACATTCAGAGAAGCCTGAAAAAGGTTGTATTCTGTCCCGAATTACCACCGTCATAAAAATTCACACTGGCCACATAAGGAACAAGATGAAAAAAGAAGTAAAGCGGTATATTCATAACAAGGCAGACCATGAAAGGCCTTACATTCTGCCAATTAATCTTGGGCAAGGGCCGTGAGTCTTCTAATTAGGTTGGCTACATAATATTACGTAAATAGTACATATTAGTGCCATTATGTTTGCTAGGGATCCATGTTATCTACTTAGTCGTTGTTTGTAACTAAATATATCTTTCAAAGGTTAGTCAAATTTGTAAGTCATGCTTCTAATTGTGAGCATGGCTGAATGAATGGCGAAGTTTATCAATTCGGCCCGTTAAGGTTCACTATGTTTAACGTGATTCAAATTCATTTGCCATTAAGATTAAAGATTAGCCAAAGTAAAGCATAACATATAATACATAATTAAACACGTACCTACTAACTAATTGCTTACGACCGTCTTTAGTGTAGTGGTCACTATCTCGACTGCTGAGCATCCATCCAGGATTCGATTTCCGGGTCGAATAAATGGTTATTGAGATTTTCCATTAGAAATTTCTCAGTAGCAACCACGGAGTCTGGATTTGTGCCCAGTTGATGGCAATAGGCTCGCCCCCTATTACATGGGACTTTACCATAACTTGCTAAATGTGGGTGTATTAACAGGTACACCTATGCCTTACTCTTCGGAGTTTACAGGTATAAGGTTGTGTAATTGTGTACGAACCAGGAATGATGAGTGATAAAATATCCAAATAACATACGATTATAATTTGACCCCATCTTCATCACATGAGTCGAAACATCTTTCGACTCATGTGATGCAGCCTATGTGCAACAGTGGATATCTCCACTGTTGCGGATAGGCATCCAGCGGATTCCTGTGACATTCACCAGGTCATCATTCCACCTTGAGACACGGCCTCCCTACGCTAAAAAGTAGAGCTTTAAAATCCACAGTTCTCAGTATTTGAAAAGTTTTCCTAAGTTTTCACAATAACTTCCGTCTACAAAAAGGCACATTCATGATTCAGTTATTTCGTTCTGTTCAATTTTTCTCCGTCTGCAAATGTTCGTTCGTGTTTTAATTAAGAACTTCAACAAAAGGAGTGTTCACACTGAAAGCTGATTTAAAATGTCTAAGTTTACTTTCAACAAATACTTTAAAAGGAACAGTAATTAATACGGCAAAGCAAAATGAGCCGTTTCTAGTGAAATTCAGAGAGTATTTACCTAAAGAGTACTTAGCTCGACTGCAACTGTTCATTATTTGTTGCTTGAATATTTTAGTTTCGTGTTTCAAAGGTATTAGTGTTTTACAATATTACAGCATAGATATTGACTGCGGCTTCAGTCTCACGGAGATCGTAAATTATTCCACAAGAACGTACATTTTGCCGGTATCCTTTGACGTACTTATTTATTTATTTAAATTATGTCTATTTAATTTTGATTTGACCTAATTATTATAACTTCGCTACATATCTGCGATTGGGCGCTGCTAGCAGGGCTCCACATCGCTGTCGATGTGGTGAAGCAGTCGATGGCCACCTTTCCTGCAGTAAGAGCGCAGGTCGGATAGCGCGGCACGCTAGCATTAATGATGTCATTCGTCGTGCTCTTGCCACCGCCGGGGTGCCAGCTGTCTTAGAACCCAATGGCTTGGCATGTGTCGATGGGAAGAGACCAGATGGTATGACCCTAGTGCCATGGAAGTTTGGCAGGCCTTTGGTGTGCCATCCCATCTTCCTAGCACGGTGAGCTGCGCTGGGGCGGCTGCTGCAGGCGCTGAAAACCTTAAACGGCGCAAATACAATAATTTAATTGGTAATTATATTGGTAATTAGTATTTGAGCCGTTTGGGGTTGAAACACTAGGGCCATTGGGCCCGAATGTCCATCTTGTGTTTCGGGATATCGCCAAGTGGTTGGTCGACGCTTCACGGGACCAGAGGGCTGGCCTCTTTTTTTGTCAAAGAATCAGCATTGCCATCTAACGTGGCAATGCGGCCAGCCTTCTGGACACTTTTCCTTTTCCTTTTAGTTTGTAAAGAATGCATATATGTAATATACAAAATAAACATCTCACTTATTCATTTTAAAACATATAATTCACATTTTTAAATATTTTTACAAAATTGAATGAAAAAATATTTAAAAATATAAAAAATTGGAGCCCACCGGCATTGGAAACAGGGTCCGAGCTACCGGTGGTCAGGGCTCTTGAGAGGGGAACCTCCTAACAATACGCGCCGTGTCCAGAAGTACTGCTTTCTGAATCAAGCCCTTGATCCAGCTGCGAAGCGAAAGCCTACTAAGATGTTGGTCGAGGCTTTTGGCAATTAAGCCATTGGCCGACACGACTATCGGCACAATGACTGCTGTATTCACATCCCACATGTCGACAACCTCGCGAGCCAGATCTAGATATTTGAATTGCTTATCTTTCTCTGCTTTCACGAGGTTCTCGTCATGTGGGATCGTTATATCAACAATCATTGCGCGACGCTCCAATCGATCTATCACCACAATGTCAGGCTTATTGGCAACAATAGTCCTGTCAGTGACGATAGGTCGATCCCAATACAACGTGATATTACCATTATCGAGAACTGGGTCGGGCGCATACTTATAGTATGGCACTTCTGATTCCACAAGGTTGTATTTCAAAGCAAATTGCTGGTGGATAATCCTGGCAACGAGGTTGTGTCTATGCAAGTACTCTCCGTTAGCCAAACGAGAACACCCAGAAATAATGTGTCGGATCGATTCTCCCGGACGGTGGCATGCCCGACACACGTCAACCGTCCCGTCCTTCATAATATGTTTCCGGTAGTTGTTCGTCAACATAACTTCGTCCATAATCGCACAGACAAAACCTTCAGTTTCCCCAAAGAGATTGCTGAATCGTAGCCAGGACACGAACGCTAGAAAATCTACATCAGGGCCATGAAGAGCCCGGTAGAAGCGCCCGTGAAGCTCCTTGCCCTGCCATACCTCCTTGCGATCATTAGTGTCTAATACTACAGGCTTGCGCCTTGGCTCGTTAGCCAAGAAGAGCGGGGTAAGGCCCTTGTCTACTGAGACCACATCTCGGTGCATCCCCACGTCGGCTTCTAGGAAGTATTCCCTGAGACTGCATACCTCACGGTTGTACAGGGTCTTAGCATTTAAGAAGCCACGACCCCCACACTTCCGCGGGATATACAGTCTCATCACCGACGACCGTGGGTGATGCATCCGATTTGCGGTCAGCAGTACGCGGACCCTCCTATCCAGGGCATCAAGTTCCGTCTGCGTCCATTTGAGTATGCCGAAAGAATACATCAAAACCGGCATGACCCAACCGTTGACGGCGCGCACCTTGTTTCCACCTGACAAAAGACTGCTTAGCACCTTATTCAGGCGGCCAAAGAAACGTTCCTTCAACGATTGTTTCATGTCAGCAGTATTGATGCCTAATGCTTCCGACATACCCAAATACTTGTAGGTTTCTGTTGAAGAGAGGGATCTAAGGTGTACGGAATCCGAGAGTTGAGTTCCCACAGATTCCCCTCGCCCAATCTCCCCTCGCTTCACATGCATGACTGCACATTTGTCCACACCAAATTCCATCCTGATGGCGCTACTGAAAGTTACAGTTACCTTCAGTAGCTTCATCAGTTGCAAATTGTTGGGGGCAAAGATTTTCAGATCATCCATGTAAAGAAGGTGAGATATGACCTGACCACCTCTCCTCAACCGATAGCCTAGTCTTGAACCTTCCAGTAGAGTGCATAAATAAACATTATTATTATAATTATGTCCAGCAGTGGACGTCATTTGGGCTGAAATGATGATGATGATTATAATAATTTAATACATAATTATACTTAGATATTTTTTGTAAGATGTCACATGTATTCTAATGTTATTTAAGATTTTATTAATGTATTTGTTTTGCAGTGCCCTTACAGGGTGCATGTTTGGAACTTTTGTCTTATCATGTCCTCTGTACAACATGTTTGCAATAAACTGATTTGATTAACAGTATAGCATTTTTTCAATTCTTAACAGAGAGACAGACGTATGGATTTATTTAGCAATCTCTGCTTACAAATTCTATATGTCGCTACATCCTAAAAATACACGTCTCAATTATTTATTTCAATTGGATTATTAACAATGTTTCGTAAAACACCTGGGTCTGTTCAATGAAGTGTTAAAGCCAATTATCCCGTTTCGGAAAAGGGATGATACCATACGTCCTTCATTGTACTATTTGTTTCTCATTATCAATAATTTTACCCTTCTAACTCATCAATGTACGGTCCTTCAAGAGATACGAGTCCCCTAAATCTCAGGGTGCCCTTCGTCCACCGGTTTGGTTGGTCCCCTTTATACATGCAATCTATGTTTGCCAGATGAAGGTTTTCATCTAAAACTATTAGGCGTTCTGCAAACGTGTGTCTTGGTTCGGATACAAGCTACAAATGAATATTTGATTTCTATATAACAAGTATGAAATCAGCCACTCCCTGCGCAGACGGTAACTGTGTCCGGTCGCCGCTACAGGACACAGCAACCACGGTTTCCTGTGACAGTGTGCCGTGTCGGTAACAAAAAGTGTCTATGTTTTCGCAGCCCCTTATTCTACTTGTCAGTCATTTTTCAACTACGAGATTCATGTGTAGTCTAATAGATGTTGCTAGACACTAAAACACACCCTGAAAAGGATTCCGGCCACTTTCTTTTACTTTATGAGCTCTTAGAAATACTATGTGATTTTTCAAAGATTTCCCTACCACTATTTCGATAAGTCGTAGTAGCAGAAGTTTAGAGAATGCCACGATAGCAGAATTAGTTTAACGTACAGTTTCATGAAACAGATTTGAAAGCCCAAGGACAGAAGTCACGGACGGTCAAATGCCCAAAAGCCTAACAATAGGGCGTTAGTCTAGCTGGGTTATTGCGTATCTCTTCCCCAGTAATGGGAATGTAGAGGTCAGACGCCATTTTCTCACTTTATAATACTAACATTCGGCCCTATATCGGTCGTAAAAGTAAAGCTAAACTGGGCTAAACTTGGAAAAGGTTTTAAATTTTTTACAAAGTTTTTCGTATCCTTCACAAAAAAGTTTTACGAAGAAAACGTTAAATATGTCAAGATTAGAAAATTAGTTACGTTATCATTGTTTTTTCTTTATTTATAACTTAGTAGCAGTAAATTAACGACATGATTGAATAATTACTGCTTTTGTTCGGAAAACGATTCTCACACATAAACACTTGTCATCCTTGACATAATATTCGTTATTTCACTTTTGCCGAAGTCGTTTCGTCCCAAAAACCCTTACTTTAGCCTTACTTTTCCCTGTTGACCCATATTTTAACAGTAATATCCTGTTGTATCTAGTTACAACCGGTTTTATTCGAAAATACAGTTGCTAGTTTGATAGCCGTAATCAGAATTAGACTCTTTGAAGTGACGGTCAAGTTTAGCCGTTTTGATTGAAATATGGTTTCAACTGGAAAATTTTCATTCAGTAAAGTAGTATTTTGTGTTAAATTGACATACAACAGATTGACAAGTAACTGGGTGCCAGTTCCATTGTTAATATTTCGATACTAACTTTACGTAACATTTTTGAGATAAGATATGTCATTGATTATTTTTTTTTAAAGAAAAGGCCTCCCCCTTTTCTCATAATAAAATAGTCTAGTTGCAACCTTTAGTTTAATATAACAAACATAGTGCATCGTGTAAAATACTGGTGTTCTGCAAGTATTGGCGGCTTCCAGTCTAACCGGTTGGATGCAGTTGGGAAAAGGCTGGGAGATGATACTGATGCCATAGTACACCGTGATTACTAGAGCATGGGACCAACGCGTAGCCAATAACTAGAGACGAGACGGCCATACTTTTATATATATATATATTTAGCGTATGTACTGCCGAAGCAATTACGTACACTAATGTTCATGCGGTGTAAGCAGACAATAAGAGATATAAAAGAATAATTTAAATACGAAGAGCTTTTCTAAGTCGAATATATTTTTCTTAACTGACAAACGTGTTATTTTAAATCTTCTGTTGCTAAGCAACTACTTTAAGCATAGAGTAAATATTTACATTATAAACTTAAGTTATTAACCTACACCACATCACCCCCCTCCAGAGACCGTCACTACGGGCGATAATAGTCTGGAAAATGCACTTTACGACCAGATTTTGTCGTTCTGACATTAGTTCCTGTGTTTCCAGGTAATTCGGTGGTTGGTGCTGTTTTATGTAGTGTGGGTGATGGTGTGTTTGGGTGTATTTTTGTGTTGTCGTTTGTGTGAGTGTTTGGATCGTGTAGTATATAGGCCGGTTTAAGCCTGTCGATAGTAACTGTAACTGGTTTGCCATTAACGAGGAGCTTGAAAGTCTTGTCCCCGTGTTGCAGGACTTTGTGCGGTCCCGTGTATGGTGATTTTAGGGAGCCTGATGTTTCGTCTCTGAGGAAAACGTGACTGGATGTACCTAAATCTTTGAACACGAATGTTGATCTACTACCGTGTCGGGATGCTGGAGACGGTTGCAATTTTCTTGCGAATGCCCTTAACCGTGCCACATAGTCTGACATATCAATTGTGTCATCTACCTGTGGCTGAAATAATTCCCCTGGCAGCCTGAGTGTTTCACCATACAAAAGTTCTGCTGATGTAGAACCTAGGTCTTCTTTATACGCGTTCCTAATACCTAGTAGAACTAGTGGCAAAGACTCGACCCAGTTTTCTGCGGAGTGGCAGGTTATAGCAGCTTTCAATTGCCTGTGGAATCTCTCTATGAGGCCGTTACAGGCAGGATGATAAGCCGTGGTACGCTTATGGTGAAATCCAGTCATCTTCGATAGTTGCCTGAAGAGTGCAGACTCGAATTGTCGACCGCGGTCCGTTACGATATCGACGGGGCAGCCAAATCGAGAAATCCAGCCAGTTACTAGGGCCTTTGCTACTGTCTCTGCAGTTATGTCGGGTGTAGGTATCACCTCAGGCCAACGCGTGAAACGATCGATGGCTGTGAGGCAATAACGATAACCTTGTGATAGCGGCAGTGGGCCTATGAGGTCGATGTGGATGTAGTTGAATCTAGCCCTCGGCAGCTTGAAGGTTCCCATTGGTGATGAGACGTGACGGGTTACCTTAGATCGCTGGCATGCTAGGCATGAACGGCTCCATTCTCTGCAGTCTTTTTTAACTGCTGGCCAAACGTACCGTTCAGTAACCATTTTGGTTGTTGCGTTTGTACCTGGGTGGCTCCACGAGTGTACGCTCTCGAAAACTCTGCGACGGTGTTCTTTTGTGACATAAGGTCGAGGGATCTTGCTTCTCTCATCGCAGTACAGTTCGGTCTCAAATCCTGGCAGTTTTACTTTAGTGAGGCATAAGGACGTGCTGCTGTTGAGCAGTTGTTCCAGTTCAGTGTCGTGCTTCTGTGATTCAGCTAGTTTGTAAAGGTCTACCGGCTGAGTTATCTCCTCGATTCTTGAGAGACTCTCAGCAACGACGTTGTTCTTGCCTGATATATGTCTTATATCTGTCGTAAACTGTGAGATGTAATCCAGATGCCTGAACTGTCTTGGTGAGCAATTTTCCTTCCGCGAGTGGAACGCGAAACATATGGGCTTGTGATCTGTGTAGATGACAAAGTTTCGTGCTTCGACCATATGCCTGAAGTACTTTATCGGTTCGTAGATTGCTAGCAATTCCCTGTCGTATGGTGAGTATTTCTTCTGTGCCGGACTTAGCTTGCGGGAGAAGAATGCTAGCGGTTGCCATGGTTCTCCGTCCTTGCACTGCTGTAACACTGCACCTATCGCTATGTCTGAGGCGTCCGTCACCATTGCCAATTTGGCTTCGCAGTCGGGATGGGCGAGCAACGCTGCTTTGCATAGGCCTTCCTTGCAGGCATTGAAGGCTTCCGTTTCCGGAGTGGTGAAATGCACAGGGTGAGAGCCTTTTACTGACCCTACCAATAGAGCATTTAAGGGGGCCTGGTGTTGAGCTGCGTCGGGTATGAATCGTCTGTAGAAATTAAGCATCCCTAAAAATCTGCGAAGTTCCCGGACAGTTTTGGGTGCCGGGTATTTTGTGATGGCTTCTACCTTCTCGGGTAGCGGGCTGGTGCCATCGGCCGAGATCCTATAATCCAAGAAAGTCACTTCCTTTACTCCAAATACGCACTTAGCAGTATTGATCACCATACCATACTCCTGTAGGCGGGTGAAAAGTTGATGCAGGTGGTCTTCGTGAGTCTTCTGGTCTTTGGAGAAGATCAGGAAATCGTCAAGGTAAGGGTAGCAGAAGTCGAGTCCTCGTAGCATCTCATCGACGAAACGCTGAAAAGTCTGTCCAGCATTGCGAAGGCCGAAAGTCATGAAAGGAAATTCATAAAGTCCGAACGGCGTAGTGATAGCGGTCTTGGGAATATCCTCTGGGCTTACGGGTATCTGATTATATGCTTTGACAAGATCAATTGTGCTGAAAATTGTACATCCTGACAGACTATGTGTAAAATCTTGAATATGAGGAATTGGATAATTGTCAGGTACCGTCCTGGAATTTAGCGCGCGGTAGTCACCACAGGGTCGCCATCCACTGTTCTTCTTAGGAGCCAGGTGTAATGGGGATGACCATGGTGAACTTGAGGGTCTGGCGGTGCCGTCTTTCAGCATCGCTTCAAACTCGTCTTTGGCTATTTTTAATTTGTCGGGGGCAAGGCGTCGTGGTGTACATGAAACTGGTGGTCCAGGTGTAGTCTGTATGTGGTGGACTGTATTGTGTGTTGATGTACGGTGTATGCCATGTGGCCGGGTAATATTAGGATATTTCCGTAGTATGTTGTGGTATGTGGTGTCACCAATAATTACCTTAACCGAGGAAATAATGTCTGACGAACGGGTAAGTGAAGCCGGGGTCGCAAGCATTGTATAGTTGTCTAAAAGACGCTAGTTCCTGCAATCAACAATTAAATTGTAAAATGACAAAAAATCCACTCCTATTATTGCTTTCGTAACGTCGGCTACAATAAATGACCAAGCAAAGTCACGGCGCAACCCCAAGTTTAAACTTAATTTAATATACCCGTATGTTTTGATGGGTGTACCGTTAGCTGCACACAGTTGATAATCTGTAGATTCACGTCGCCCCGGTAATAGCGATCGTGGGTAAACACAAAGGTCGCTACCGGTGTCAACCAAAAATTGTGTTTTTGATCGTCGATCGGTGACAAATAAGCGACCGGTGTTTAGACAATCGTCGGCCGCCATTACAGATTGCCCTTCGAGTTTTCCGCCGCTTTATAGTCGCACGGTTTCTGACATTTCTTCGCACGTTCTCTAAACCGTTGGTGGTACCAGCATTGTGGGAACTTGCTGTAACTCGACTGTGATCTCGACGAACTGGAACGATGACTTGAACGGCTGGTAGAACGTTGCCGCGGTCGTGAGTGTCGTGACACACGGTCGAACTTTGCGGTCAGCTTTTCCACTTGCCTGGCCAGTGCGGCTATCTCAGGATTCACACTGCTCGTAGGTGTTGTCTTGGTGATGGCGGATGTAGATGATACCTGGTGTTTCGCACCATCTTGGCCTGCTGCGATCACATTTTGCTCACTTTTGTCTGTCATTGTAGTGTTCTTACTCGGGGTCACCAATTTAGCGTATGTACTGCCGAAGCAATTACGTACACTAATGTTCATGCGGTGTAAGCAGACAATAAGAGATATAAAAGAATAATTTAAATACGAAGAGCTTTTCTAAGTCGAATATATTTTTCTTAACTGACAAACGTGTTATTTTAAATCTTCTGTTGCTAAGCAACTACTTTAAGCATAGAGTAAATATTTGCATTATAAACTTAAGTTATTAACCTACACCACATATATAACTACTGTACGTGTGTATGTCACTCTACTCCTCCTAAACGGCTGGACCGATTTGAATGTTTTTTTTTGTATGCGTTTGGGTGGCGCCTTGGACGGTTAAGATTTATATATCATCACGCTACGACCAATAGGAGCGGAGCAGCAATAAAAAATGTTGCGAAAACGGGAAAAATGTGACGCAGACGAAGTTGCGCGGGACAGATAGTTACTAAACTTAATACTTATAAAATTTAAGACACTGAAAGAAATTTCGGGCACTAACATGTGCCCCGAAACCCCATTCAAATCCGTCCCTTCATCAATCAAGCCATAGTGCGAGTAAACGGTACCAAGCTTGGGATTGCTAGAAAGGCTACTGATACGACGAGTAATAGAGAAATATGGTTCAAGAAGACATTCCGCGCTGACCCCAAATGAATTGGATTAAGAGCAGGAGAATGATGATGCGTTGACACTCAAGCAGCAGCCGCCGATGTGTCTTCGTCTTCCATGATCTATAGTATCTGTTTTAGCATATCAGTGCGGTAAGGTTTAGTAAGTAATCTTATTTTGGCGTAAAACATTCGCGTAAGTTTTAGAAATTACTTACAATTACCGATATTGATGTTAAATTTTGCGGCTATAAGAGAAACTAGTGCGAAGTTGAAGACTTGAAACCGTTTTAAACAAAGTTCGGTACCTACACATCATAATCTGAAATTATACTACCGTGATTGATAACTTATGGAAGAAATATCCTTGAAGTGAACGCAGTTTGAGTAGAGATTATTGTTAATCACCTGATGAATCTAGTGCTTTTTAAGACGCTATGAAAACAAAAAGTACAAAATGCAGACTTAACTAGGCGTTAACTAGGCAAGGTCAAATTAATTCTAGACAAATCTTGAAAAACCAACCGCTTTTTATGAATCAATTACGCTTTTGTAACAGTTACATTCTCATTCCGACTTCTGAACTTTGCTCTGTACCCAACACATTTTAGGCTTCACGCATGGACACACAGAGAGGGTCAAATACTTTGTGAACCCAACAACCTTACGACAAAACTAAAAACAATACAACCCACGTATTTAATTTCGTTTGTTTCCAACAGAAAATTAAAACAGAAATCTCTGTAACTACGCAAATTACAACAGCACCAATAAGGGTCCGACTTGTACCCTTTTCACAATATTCTGTTGATAGGCTTATAAGGGTAGATACTGCTCGCTTATTTACTTCTGTTACAAAGAATTCAATAAACCGTATTGACAGGGCTTGCAATATTCACAAAGGATTTCTTTCTATTGTGCATATTTATTTGGTATCAGTGGACTACCTTTGCTTGTATAAATGGAAAGAAAATTCAAAGAACACTAGAATTCATTTTGTGAAAATACCGATTGGTTTTTCTACGGAACTTAAATGTTTAATTAGTTATTTAGTGGAGTTTTACTTCATTGTTTTGCTACCGGTAAATTAATTAGCACTGATTTCTAACTGAGGCGACGATTATTAGCTAACTAAAAATCTCTTCCGTCTCTTTGGCTAACTAAAATCTACCAGAATGAAAACAAACATTAGCAGAACATAACATTATTCTTATTCAAAAGAACAGACGCTTTTAAACAACTAGTTAGAAGCTGTTGTATAACTGTTTACAAAAAACAAAACCCGCTGCACACTTATTCCTCAATTGCAAAATAACTTCAGGAAAGTATGAAATAAATCACTAATCCGTTCAAACAAATAAAGGAATCCCACTTGATTCATACAAATAAGCAAAACACAGGAATTTTGTAAAGTATTTATCGGTAGGCCAAACACGAATTCACGGAGTAAACGTAACGTTATTTATGCGTTTGTTGTTTGTCGCTTATTGTATTTACTTAGTTTTAAGACAAATTATTCATTGTTTTTACCTGTGGATTCATGATATCTACTACTATGTATGTTAAAAAAAATACAAGTATCAAAATTATTGTTGTATTTCTCATTAAAAACTCTTCGAATTCGTTTGCGGTTACGTCGTGCGTTCGCGTTGTTGTTTCTATATGACAGGGTTTTACGTGAAACACATGTTTGTAAACATAATGTTCATTGAAATTGAATAAGTTTTACAGAATAACCACAGGTTCCTCAAATAGTATGAAATGAAGGACGATCACCGGATATCGTGGTTTGGGGTTTTATGTCGTAATTTGGCCATCGGCAATGGTCGAAAGTTAATTACTGATTAAAAAATTGCAGTAAACTGTACCTTTATATAGATTTCCAACTTCCGATAAAAAAGCATTTCAATCTTAATGTAACCAAGAAATCAAATTGTATATTCGTGTAAAAAAAAAGAAATTAAACGCCAGGGTTACCTCAACTTTTTCTGAAATATATTACTATTCAAACAAGATGTAATATGTCTTCAAAGAACTAACAAGTTACAAAGTGTTCGTGAAATCTGCACGAAGCAGCCATACGCTTTCCATACATGACTTTCGATACATTGACGCTAATAAATATTCTAGGGGAGTCTAGCTTTTCCGTTCCAACTAGGCTCTTCAGAAACAATTTAGCCTAGTCGTTTATTTTTATAGTCAGGACAGAAACGTGCGGGAATTGAGAAGTGAGAGTTTGATTGTAGGCTCAGGTATTTATTCAGGCGTCTTACGTAGTGGGTCTTTGGAAATCAGTTCTTGCATATTTATGTAAGAGAATCAATTAATGCTTCCCTCTATTGGTGAATGTATGTTATCTCACAGTCAAATTGTTGCCGTTGGTCCCGGCTGTCATTTGTAGAGTTTTGACAGTCGCAACAGGTAGTCCGTGGCCCGAAAATCTGACACTTACCAAGGGGTATAACCCAGTAGTAAATGGGTTATGGAGGTCAGATAGGCAGTCGCTCCATGTAAAATACTGGTAATCAGCTGTGTCCGATTAGATTGGAAGCCGACCCCAAGATAGTTGAGAAAAGGCTAGTCAGATGAGATGATGATTCCTTCCCTCTATCTCCATAATCATCATGAGAAAGTGCCAAACCAATGTTGTGACTGAGCTTTTAAAGATCGAATACCACCACCCGTTTAGTTAAAGCAGGAAGATCGGTTTATCTTGAAAGCTGATGATAACAGTTCTGATTTGTGTCATTGGGGTCACTCAATCACTCAATCATCAATAAATAATTCTGGTATTCTAGGCCTTTAAATTATAATGTTGTCTACCTATTCAAAAAAAATATAAGCGGTTTATATTCGGCCTTGTAACATCAAAATCAGTACCTAAGTTACCGTCAGATTAAAAAAGTTTTTACCCCGAATTTTCAGTGTTTCCGCTTAAACAATGATTGTGTGTTTAATTAAATAAGTTATTTAATATTGTTTAGAGGGTAACATTATATGTTTTTGGGCGACCGAGAAACAAGCAACACCAGTCTAACCTTTCTTTTTTGTTAACGTACTGAGTCTGACCAATGAGTGAGAAGTGGTCTGTAATCAGCAATAAATATCTCTCAGTCATGCTCGTTTGGTTTCATAACAATGTTTTTACTTCACCGAAGCAAATGATAATTTTACAATACGCACATGAATCCGAAAAATCAGAGGTGACACCGTCTGGGGTCTTGGGTTCGAACTCGAGACCAATGATTAAGAAGTCTGACAGTAACACCACCACGCTATCACTGCTTGCCGATGAGCTGCAGCTATCAGAGATTGTGATAATGAAAAAGTCAAATAACTATGGTATTTATTTAAATCTTTTGCTCTGGAGCAGATCTTACTAAAAAAATGAACGCTCTCGAATACCAAAACCAAGACACACTCAAACCGCAAACATAACAACGAATGTGTCAAATTGCCCCGCAAGTAGCGACACGCGATACGCCTCCCAGCACACAGACGCCCTTTGATCTCACAGTCAAACGATTTCGAATCACAACGCGTTTTCGTCTGCCAGAACAAGTCTCAAATAATTTGAGATGAGCGAGTCTAAACGCGAACGTGTAAGTAAACGTTTTGTAGTTGTGTTTGTAGAGTCGACAATTAAGAATTAGGTTCGTTATAATTGGACTTGTGAACTATTTTGTTTTTATTTCGCACAGCAGCGGAGTAACAAGCTGACGTACTGTGTGATCTAAAGCGAATTTTAGTAAAGTATCGTTTATATGCTCGATTATTTTAAGATGAACAGTATCATAATACTAGGGTCCTTCGAGATGTCCTCGAAGAAAAGCCGCGAGACCCTCAAAGCGCAATATCCCACTGTCTTAAGTGCCGGAAATTACGCAATTTGGAAGACATTTGCTTAAGTCAAAAAATGAAGGTCAACTTAATGTTTCAAAAGATAAAAACACGCGTTTTTCCTCAAGGTAGGTAGAAATTCAGAACGTCACCTACTACGAATGTTATGATCCTCATACTCCTTGTGCTTCGTTCATGTTCATAAGACTGCACATATCTGCAAGTCAGTAGCAAGTATCATGCACCTAACCTTTCTGAAGAGCATCACTTAAATGAAAATGCATAAATGGTATTAGGAACTGTATACATCTTCATTAAATTACGTTTTCCGTGAAGGAAAGTCTCCAGTTGGCGCGGGGATTAGATTCGTGAGAGTTTCATAGAACTGCGCTATTTAGCTTATCTCGAAATACGACGCGGTTACTAAATGGGATCTGCTTGATATTTATGTCGCTTTAGATGCACTAGCTAATGTAATATGAAGTCAATCTGTCGTTTAGAAATGTTAGCATCTGTTTCTTTACGTCTTTTCCTATGATACTACTGTACCGTAATGTATGTCTAACACATAACATCACCCCTGTTATTCCTGAAGGGCTAGACAGACTAAGAAATAGTACACCCTTAATTTGCTAAATGTGTTTGAGTCTCATGGGAGAGAGCCTATTGTCATCAACCGGGCACAAATTCGGACGTCACGGCTGAGCAGTTCCTGATGGAAAAACTCAATGACACTATTCCTGACTACGGAATCGAACCCAGACCCTCATCCTCAGCAGTCGACCACTAATCCAACGAGGCCAAACAAGCTTACAAGAATTTATCAATTTTCTTTAAATTTTTCTATATCTATGTACATTGAATAAACCTCTCTTGATCTTCAGACGAGAAAAAAATCTTTCAATCATCTCAAATCTATAATGATGTTGTGATTAAGTTCTTAATTAAATTATTTAAACAAAGTACTAGTCCGCAAGGAGTAAATTACCTATGTAAATACTAGAGTCTCTTAAAGTGCGAGAGGTTTCCATGAGCAAAGATATCATCATATCTCGTTACAATCAACATGTATGTGTATGTGCGTATATATAACATATCCTTGATAAACATCAACCCCTATCAATTCTACCAATTAGCCAATGAACATTGAACATAACCCCCGTATAAATTATTACATAACAACCCGTATCTTGGCTGCCTTTACAAATACTGCTGTAAGTGCAAATTAGCAACTTCACTCTTGCTTGACAGGAGAGCGATTTAAAGTTCAATTTCGATATGGAAGAACTTAAACAAAATATTTAAAGGGAAATGATACGCTTATTTAGAAATTTTACAAGGGTATCATTTAAGCTATCACCAATTTAATTAGTTTTGTGTTTCTTAAATAATAGGGTTTGTCCTCAAAATAGTAGATCTGTCACCAAAATGTAGTCACCAAACAATGCAAAATCAGTTCCACAATAAATCACCTAAAATCCTGAGATATAAGGTCTAGTACCAAATAAATGTTTTTGTATGTATTATAATAGGTGTGTCCTAATAAGTATTTAAGCAAACTAATTTAAAGAGATCACCAATAAATCATATTATGTTACTAGAAAAACTAAGGCGTTGTCGACGTAGCCCCGCTACGCGGGGCTCCTATTTTTGTCTGGCAGGGTTTACAGTAACCTAACACGAAGGGGATGTCGGGGTCTTAGTTCGCTCGCTCCGCTCGCTCACTAGACCCCGCCATCCTCTTCGAACCTAACCTGTCCGAGTCGGTGTGCCCAATGTCTCGTATAAAGCATTTCTTCATAGAAATAAGGAACTGATCTATTTATTTGGTGACAGATCTACCATTCCGAGCACAAAGCTATTATTTAAGTAATAAAACTATTATTATAAGAACGAAGTTTATATTCATCTAATGCACTACAATTTTATTGGTAATCCATCTCTTATTTAACACATGTATCAACATTTATTTGATAATTCATACCTGGGAACACTTTTTGTTTATCTGAGAACGAAAATATTTCGTGGCGATAGATCTATTTACTAGGTGATACAACTTTGATGACAAATATAAATTTTGGTGACAAGAAATATAGTTCCCATTTTACAATCGAATGGTAACTATTATTTTCTAGATAATTCACTTTCAATAATAATCTTCGTCTTCTGAGGAAGGACAGCGCCGTCGTGGTCGACCAGTGATCGCACAGGATAGAGAAAAGGGAGGCCGGTGCCCAGCAGTGGGACACAACTACTGCTAAAAAAAAGGTCCTCAATCAGTGTGTTTTGGTAGTTTATATTTTAAGAAACACATAAAACATTACAACGTCTTTATTATACGTATCAGTAATGAACCAAAAAAAATCGAAAAAAAGTCCTGCAAAGAACAGCATGCATAAAAATAAAATAAAGATTTTGCAGTTTCGATAGTGCCTGTAGCGGCAATCGACCTGAAGATTTATCTTAATTCCAACACGATAGAAGATTAATACGGACAGATTCCAAACAAGGTCTCAATCGGTTTAGACAAATATTAGGGACCGGACTGAATTGAGACAGAGGTGCCGTCCGCCGATGATTGGGTTCCGTTTACAATGAATACTGAGCAATTGTGTTTACGTATTCAGATTGTGATGTAGTAATATTAAGATTAATTTAATATTAGGGAGAAATTTAACGTAGAATCGATTTTATCAAAATAGCTTTTAAATGTACCCGTCAACTATTTGATGATTAAAATAAAAATCTGCTCTTTCACTATTAATAACACTTGAAACGTGATATTTACCATGTTTATTATTATCTTGATCACATTCTTCTCTGTTAAACAACATGTAAGTACCAAATCATTTCTGAAAAGGTACCTACACACCTGTACGCACAAACAAGGGTGGGCTGAAACCCTAATTTACTCCGTAACATCAGTCCGTTTTCGTGAAGTAAACAGATGTGATTCCAAAATCCGAATTTCTTGTTATTTTAGACTAAATAATATGTAAACATATAAAAGCACTTAAATCTACCTTGTATTGATAGTACTAGATTAGAGCACTAGAAAGCTAGGCCACGTTTATTTATCGCAAAAGATCAAACTAATTTAAAATATACAACGGTTACCACGAACCATACACTAAAACGTTATTAAATAAAAGTAGCCGATCTGAGAGCTTCAGCATTTTTTTTGCGATGGGTTTGCTCTTGACTCTAGTCTAGGTCAGAGATGACAAAGACAAAATCTACGATGGTACTAGCTTACCCAGAAGAAGCCTGTTCACTCTAACTTTGAAGAGATATATATGAGCTCATTTTGTTTGACAATTGAAGATTCATTAATTAATTAAAACCTCAATTAAAACACATTAATTTGTCTGAAACCCATGTGTGAAATGTCTACAGAAATGGCCTATGCAGGAAGTGGCATCAGAAAGATAATGTATAGACAAGACTTCTTTGTCGAAAGTTAAAACAAATGGAGTGGGTACCTACGTATAGTAAATTAATTCATCATAAAGCTACTTTAAAAAGAAAATCAAATTCCGATGGGCCTGAAAACTATACTCAATAATAATTGTTTTCGGGAGAATTATTACTTCTTTTACAAAGTTACGTTTATTTTGGCCTTATTTTTCTATGGCTTATATTCCTTCTGGCATTTTTATTTTTAAGAAAAATGTATAAAGTAAATAGGACCTAATTCGTTTAACTGTAAACAGCTGAAACAGTTGGTTCACAAAAACATAAATAATTAATTTATTGGAAAATGTGAAGATCTACAAAGTAGATACGGTAATAAAACTAGACTAGACTTAGCCCATTCAGCTTAATTTTAGATTTTACGATTCGGATTACATAATGTAATTATTTCTTTCATATTTTATGCTCGAGTTAGTTTCCAATGGAATTCATAAATATAAGTCTGGGAATAAAAAAGAGAATTATGACCACATTGAATAAATATAACCGTCGATGCGGAAGAAATGAAGACTCGTAGTGCAGAGATCAAAGCTTCCTCGTGCATATTGTTCAGACGAAAATTGTACAAGTAAAATAGTGGAACAGGCCCACTGTAGGTTGTACAGTAAGCTTGTTCCACTTCCACACACTTTCTGAAAAAGTTCGTGGTATCGGCCATTTTGAGAACTACCATATCCTTTGATTTATTTAGGTAAAGATTTTCCTTGAATAGAAAAGCTTATGGCAGTTCAACATTATATGAAGAAAAAACTAAACCTAAAAAATTAGTAAATTTAGGTACATCTTACAAATTGTTATTCAACGTTTGTTTCACTTATCAAAGCTCATTCAAAAGTCCAACAATACTGCTAGGTTGTAACCCGCACTCATTTAGATTCGATGCAAATCTCGGGTCTGGCCAATGGAATCTGTCCAGCTCATCCCGCCATCTCCTTCACGGTCCACGGCTTCTCAGCGCAGCGTCGCAATTTTGGCTCATAGCCCCAATGATATGTGACAGCCTGTCCGATCCCACTGTGGCCCACGCACTTTATAGAACAGCTACAAATAATCTAGATTAACTCGTCAAATTCTTGGCAAGTCCTACATTTCAGTAACCAGTGAAGTAAATCAAAAGAGATTATCGATGAATTAATGACATTCATAAATCAATGTAAAAGGATATTAATACACAGTCAATACTCTATAAACAGAGTCAGAGTTTACGATTGTTGAACTACGCAGTTTTAATGGAAAATTCGGAGTTCGGTTTCCGTCATTGCTGGATACGTTAACATAATGGGTATAATCGGAGATAAATATTTAGCTATCTGACGTCGAATTAATTTAGTAATTGTGAGATTAAAGGTTAATCTAAACACCAAAGGTTGGCCCTCTCCGTCCTGGTTTTGAAAGGTTGATTAGTCTCATCTAGTGTCAAGTCAGTCAATCTGTGATTGGTTTACGGAAATAACAACAGCCAATCCAATCACGTGACGCGAGATTGACAACTTTAATCACAGATCTCTCTAGCTTTTAGAAACGGGATGTTGCTGTATGGTACGGTAAGGTACGCTGCCGTCCTATTACTAGAAAGCCGTTAAACACTTTTTGATGCTACGTGATAGAGTAAAAAATTCTCTATCTTATTGTCTAAGAAACATTTTTATAATATGAACAGTTCCAGATATAAAAAAAATTTAGGTCATCAACTAACATAATTTATGATGATTCCTTCTCTTGAAAGCGTCTAACCCACATTTCTTCGCTAAATGTACGTTAAAATACCTTAACTGCCGGATCTATCGATAATTTTCTGGCCTTTTACTTATCTAAAAATACGCTATCTGATTTTTCTTGACTATAAAGACGCCAAGGGACTATAACTAATTTATAACTCAGCAATTTCTTATGCACAGATTTAAAAAGCTAGATTAGATGCAGTTATCCGCCCTTAACTGCATTTTAGTTAAGTATTTAATGCTTTGGTTGCAAATAATTCTTGCCTGTTTGATGAAAACGGTGAAAAAAGGTAAAATATGCTTAGGTACAAAGCAGCTAACCCACATTACTTAGCTAAAATGCAGTTTTCTGACTCTCGCGCTTTGTTCACGGTTCGGTGTTATATGTCTTTCCAGATCATATTCTACCAATGTGCCAAATTCCTATGAAATTCGATCAGACGTTGAAGCGTGATGAATGAATGAACACCCTAAATCACTAATACCAAACTCTAGGACTATCAAATACATACTATGATACATATTATGCTAATGATGGTAAATAATTGATGGTGATGCCATCCAGCCGATTTTGGCCACAGCAACTGTGTTCGGCGTTTTTGTAGGAGTTTTGGTGTGATGCTCTTTCATGTGCTCTCAAGTTATTAGCATATCTAACTTTAGGCGAAAAACTATGAGCACAAAATGAACATGTCAGAACACCTTTGACGACATTGTAAGTTATAGCTATAGTTTTATATAACTTAATTCATTTCATTTCGTACCCACATTTTTTTAGTAAATATCTATTTTTTTCTTTGTAACTGAGCTGGACTAAAAAAATCACACATAACGAAATCTTAAGACGAAAAGAGCAAGACCCCAAGTCACGCAGACTGTTAATCAAAGAAAGGTTTCTAACCTTGGACGAGTTTTTCAGCACCAGAGATGGGCAAACTAGTGAGGAAACTTAATGTCGGTCGGAGAAAAAAGTCTTGGCTGAGAAACATTTTCGAATAGCGTGGAATCAGGAGCTGCTGCTGAGCTGTTCTACATCGCAAACGACAAGTAGAATTATGAACTATGGCTAACCTTCACTAATTGAAAGAAGAATTCTGAACATGCGATGAGAGACTAAGCGTACTTCAGACTCATCGTGAATTTATAAGACGTACCCAAACCAACTTAGCTGGCGTCTCCTCAACCAGGCCTTTATGCTCGGACTTTGGCACGCTTTCAGAGTTGCGCTCTTGCAAGTGTCCGCCAGGAAGCACAGGTCATCAGCGTACCTACATAATCTTTGTATTGCCGGTATAAGAGACTTTTATGCGTGTTTTTCATGCGGCTATTATCAGTAAGGAAACGAGTTCGAAGGCCTGAAGTATGTTTTAAAGTTTTCTGAATGATGACAGCACAGAGTGTAAACACAAGTAGGTACAGATCCTTGCATATATTCAGTTAGCATCTTAAGAAAAGAAAACGTCCTCCATGAGTCGTTTTATCAGAATTAATATTTTTTTTAGAAAATTCTTGTTTCTAAAAAAAATAGCTTCTAAAAATTGTAACAGCTTCTCGGGAAACACTATCAAATGAAATTTCAAGATCGACAAAACAGAAGTACCAACAGGGTCCACAATGTCCTTTACTTTATTTACACTTGTATCTGGCGAATAGAGAATATAGCTTCAAAAGTTCCGCTCCCAAGACAGAAACCAAATTGGTTCATTAGAATTCCACGATAAGAGTAGCACTCTGATCGGTCGAGTTTGTTCCTAGTATGTAGTGTGCTTATTGGAGTTACTTTTAAAGTATGCACCCGCTCTTCAATCCACATGGCCACGAAGAGATTCCCGATGACTTCATTAAATCTCTCACCTTCGTACTTAAGTAGTTCCCATGGGATGTCATCAATACTAACCAATTTTTTTGTAAGTAACATCTTTGTCTTCTTTCAAAATAAGAGGCTCGTCTCGCCCAGTGGCTGTGGTAAGGGCAGCGTGGGCAATGTAAGCATAAATATAACATAATATTATATTTGCTTAACCTCACTTTTAATTTACCTATAAAATTTTGATTCATAATTCAGATTTTTACAAAAATCTCACATTTTCCCTATTTTTGCTAAACTAAAAAGAAGCTAACACACAACCGAAATACTTTTAGCCACCTTTTCGTTGAGTAAGGTAATAAAGATTTTACAAAATTTCCAAATAACATTGGCATAATTAGCTTACAAGCAGCTAAAACCCCGTAACGTCTCATTAGGAAAGTTATTGTTACTTTAATCTGAGCGGATTCCATAGCTATAAAGTAGTTACCATCACTTAACAACTTTCTAGTTAAGTATTTCTGCAAAAATATTAACAAATATTATGAACGTAAAAAATTTAAATAAATTACTTCACTACTAAGCCGCTAATGTATAGTAATGGCCTTTTAGTACAGAAATAAGATGCAATAACTAAATTATATGCTTAACTAAATAGCAAAAATGAATTTTAAAAATATTTAATAAGAGTTTGTGGACATACATCATTCTTAAGGACAAGCAGAAAGAAATACCATTCGATGTGTCCAACAATCATTAACCTAAGTATCATAGTTTTTAAGAAGCAATGATTCGCACTTTTTTTGCCATTATCTCGAAAACAACTTTTTGGGGTTAACGGCTTTCTAGTGATAGGACGGTAAGGTACGGTAAGGTACGGAAAGGTACGGTAAGGTACAGTAAAGAACGGTAATGTACGGTACGTACGGTAGGGTACGGTAAGGTACTTTTTGGAGTCTGTAGTTATTAACGCATGTTTTTTTTAGGTCATAAAATTTGAAGTTGGTACAAATATATGCCTTTTTTTAAAGCTTTTCCACTACTTACTAATTTAGTAATGCATGCAATGATTGCAAATTCATCAAAATCCACTAACAAAACAATGAATTGTAATGCACATAGTTTTGCAATTTGTTTTGTATAAGTTATTATTCACCAAATCTGTAGCAAGTGATATGTTTATTGTCTAATTATGTAAAACGGCTGTGGCATCCTCCGGAAATTATGTATTTATTTGTACGCCGGGCACGTTTTGCGGACTGAGTGGCTATTGTGGAAACTGCTCGACATTTTTGAGTTTAAATTCACAAAATTTTTGAGTTTTGGGTGGCATAATTAGATTTCAGATTTAATTTATATCGAAAACTAAATCAATAAATATTATTATGGACTATACTGTGATGAAATGATCAATGAATACTGACAAATAAAAAAATATATATACAGGGTGTAACGGAAAGGGTATATACATACTTAAGGGTGTCCTACAGACCATCAAACTGAACATGTTTCTCCATCGGACAAACATCGTAATAGCGAAAAAAATATCAGCTGCCCCATACATTTGGGTCGAATAGGTATTGAAACTTTGTATGGGGAGCAGATAATTTTTTCGTTATTACGATGTTTGTCCGATGGAGAAATATGTTCAGTTTGATGATCTATAGCACCCCCTTTAGTATGTATATACCCTTTCCGTTACACCCTGTATATATATGAAATAAAATATATAATGATTAATGATCTATGATGTGATGATTTAGTTTTAGATTTAAATTAACCTGGCACGATATGCTTCAAACAAATTAAAACTTTCGATTGACAAATGTAGTAAGGTTTATGAACCTGTAGAAACATACTTTTTCTACAACCCTAAAAGTAATATGTAATATTTGAATTTATATTACATCTCTTTCCTTATATATGAAACTTTCATAAATTAATAATTTAGTTACAAAAATGTAATCTCTAAAAGAGGAGTAATTGAATTTCTTTGATGAAGTTTTCTTAATTTAATTCTAAAGAAAATAAAACTTCTTCAGACGCCCTAAGTACCTACTTAGTTTTGGGTTGTTTAAATGCTAATATACAACAAAAGCAACAAAACAATGATAACAAGAGCCTATAATTTTCTTTAAATCCAAGAATTACTATTGTTTTATGACGACTATTTGATTCAATTGGATACCATAGTTGCGCCCCGTCGATACCCCTTCCTAGGCTCTTAATTATTCTGAAAATATATTTACAAAACGGTTAAGTGTTATTATCGACAGCGCCCTAATGTTCACGGCCTCATCTGTATTCATAAAATGTAAGGTCCAGGAAGAAATCAGAGGTGAGAGGTGTGGTCAATTATAAACATAATAAAACACCTATATTTCCTAGTTTATGAGTGTATTTAAATTTTTATTGTGACTTTGTTATAATTAGTATCTTCTTAGTCTTTGGATATTGTAATTTGCTTTTGGCGAAATAAAGTTTTTTTTTTTGTATTTTCCGAATAAAGCCTTTTAGGTATGCAGGCAGAGTTATCAATGAAAATCCATACTTGGGGTTTCTATCCATTTTCAAGTCCGTTGTTATAGGAGGAGAATTAATTGTCATGAACCTTGTACAAATCCAGACCGCTAAGAAAGGCAAAAGTTTTTTTTATTAATTCATGAAATATAAATAAAACAAAATAAAATAAAAATAAACTTTTTTCTGCTTTTTTTCTTGGTTCTGTATGGTGTCGGACGTAAAAAATAGCACCATCCCATGTCTTCCCGTGGGTGTCGTAAGAGGCGACTAAGGGACTTAGCAGAGAATGGGCAGCAGCGTTCTCTGTGCTTTTGTAACAACCGTACTGCGATCGCCAACCCGCCTGCCAAGCGTGGCGATTATGGCAAAACCTAGAGGCCTATGTCCAGCAGTGGACGTCTTCCGGCTGAAATGATGATGAAACTTTTTTTTAACATGTTAAATATTTGATAAATTTGTCTGCTTCCAATCTGAATCTGGTAATCTGAATTACCAAATGAATAGTGTTGTGTGTGTGTTATTTAACTGTATTACGCCATCACCCCGCTGAATTTCATGTGCGGCAGTATAGCATCGGGGCAGTCAATGGTTAGGTTAGTTAGTCAATTATCTATCCGGTAGTGTTTAAATATGTACGAAGGAGTAGGTACACCGTGTGTCGGTTATATTTTGGCAGATTTTATTTCCGTATCTAAAATGGTGCTAATGGAATATTACAGTATATCCTTATCATGGGAATTCTCGCAAAAGAAGATACCGAAGAATTTCTTACCGCTTTAGGTGAATACATCCATCATCATCGTCATTCACGCATTTTTTTTAATTTGCTGTTCCTTTTACCTAAGAAACTGAACGCGATTAGCACATTTGAACTGGGTTCAAGAACTGTCAGTCTGTCATATTCCATATATCATTGATGGCACTGCAGGACTTATACCCAGTTTACGATTTAGATGTCCTGATCGCGTTTATTTTCAAAAGCTACATACAGCTTTTGATAAGCCCTCAGTATTATTAACATTATAGTAGCTGCTATGATGAAATGAAATGATAATGATGATGATGTATTTTTGTAACCTTGTATGTCCCTCTGCTGGGTAAAGGCCACCCCATATCCTTCTAGGTTCTCTTCTCCTGAAATCCTCTCCTCTCCTTGTCTCCTTCTCCCAAAATGCTATTACTAAAATACTAACTAACTAAATATAAAACAAAATGTTATAAAACAAAACAAAACCACCGATCAACATGCGTGATAGAACTTCAACACCGTAAATAAAGTCTAAAAATAAATATTGATAGACCAAACAAACCGGATGCATATCGATAAATTATAACCGTATTAATAAATTATTAAAGCTCAAACAAATCCTTCCATACTAATCCGCCTGTCTATACAATTTCCTTCGACCAGTATTGATTAAAATTGTCACGCACCGCTTAGCGCTAAAACAGACTGTTCACACATAAATACCGACAGTTCGTGATTCTACCTCACTGTCCGACTCTTAACTTAGTTGTTTATTCTTGATGTGGTACAAGTTACAGGCTTTCATTAATTATGTATGTTTGTGTTTGTGGCACAAGATATAGAACTAACTGGATTTAATAAAACTTTTTAAGTAGTTAAATTGATTGATCTTCTTCTCTCGTCGGTACAAGTAACATAAGAGCAACTTGCCGTTTATACAGATGAGCCAATCAACAAGTTGGTAATGCAGCTTACTGCAACTAACAGCCCAGAATGTTTTATTTGAGTGTTGGCTCTGACAATAACGATGACTTATAAAACAGTACCTACTTGAAGCAGTAAGTAATTATAATAATTTCAGCTTATATACGAAAGCCTTTTTTTGTACAGAAGCTAAATAAACGTTACGATCGCACTTATGTTTGAAAAAACACGATATTACGATATTATTATCACGATAATGTAATTCACAACTCTGGTCACATCAATTAAATTCCTGCATCTCACCACTGGCACCACAGCCCAACAAAATAACAAAGAAGCCGTACTTCATCACCAACGAACTCTAGTTAAAGTGTTACCTTAGCCGTTTACGCTAATAAAGCAGCGTCTGTCGCATACTGATCAAATTCGTCTAACCCCGGCTAATTTATGGTACCATCAACCTTCTTCCGTTCCCCGTTAACATTAGCAATTGTAATTTTTCGCTGTTCTTTGCAAATTTTAGATCAATTCCTATGCTATTTTGCAGCGTGAATGGTAAAAAGTTCATTGGTTATTTTATGATCTTTTTATGTACTGGGAAAGTAGGTGTTTTATGATTCTTGCACGACTTTGTGATGTTAAGTTTGTCTAGGTGAGCCAGTTTGGAAGCATGTTGACTTTCTGAACTTCTCATTATCATTTCAATGTATACGACTATTGATTTCACTATGCAATTTCTAAGCTATCTACGTTGTCCTAAACAAGAGAATCGTTTTTAAATCGTTTTGATTCATTTTTCAATTTACGTATTAAGTAAAGCTTTTCACTTTTCGATTCCTTACATTAATGCGAACTTTTTTACTTACCATCACAGTTATGGTGATAAAATCTCACTTCGTTTATCTCTCTTCATCTTTCTGCAATCATTCTAAGAAGTATTTCTGTCAATCAATCACAAAATGTTACACAAATACCAAACAGTAATTTAGCAAATCACACGATATATGGAAAAGTTCCAAAATATTATCGGACGCGGTATTCCAGCGGTTCCGAGAATTCGCGCGCAAATTGGGCTAAACAGCACATTTGGTACATTTCTCGCCTCAATTTGAGTGGGATGAAACTCGTGGTATGTACAAACTACACTGAAACGGAATATATGATCAAGGAACCAGAACTCAAGTACTTTTGGTAATAGTCCGTCAATGGGTTTACTTAAATAGAACGTAATTTCCGAAATGTTGTGTTGGCACATTCCAGTCGAAGCAGCAAAAAAAGTTTAAAAGACAAAAGTGTATCAAATAATAGAAATCAATATTGACTGCATTATGTTAAGTATTATTAACCATAACGCCAAAGCTTTTGTCAATAATACCACCAATGCATAAAGGTCATTGGAAATGAACTCCTACTGCACTGTGTATTTCAAATAACAGTGCACCCATTTATACGACTCCATAAAGGTTAAGATCAGTAACGTAATATTCTCTGAATTGAAATCAAAGACTATTGAACAGCAAACGTGGCACCATTTGTTATATCCGGCTTCCATGTGTTCCTCTTTTGTAGGTAATTTGACGTCTACTGTGCTGGATTCTTTGAAAATGATTCTCTATGGTGGAAAATTATTTTCTTGTCGTTGCGTTTTGGTGATGCATCGTATATTTTCGCTATGAAAATGGTCTGTAAATTAATGGCATCCCAATTTCATTTTCGACCTTGGAAGTAGCTTTTTTTACTATACTTACGCAATGATAAACTGACTTGTATGACTCAATTACTATTTTTATTTTAATCTTTTTGACTATATTGCAGAAGAGGTGGTAAGACGATCTGCCCTTACAGTGAGGCCTAGTAAGAAATGTCACAGGGAAGAGTTCCTGGATGTAAATAGGAGAGGCTATAGGCTAGCAGTGGGGGAATTACAGTCTTAGCTGAGGAATAATTTTGGTGTTATTTTTACTGTGAGATCATCTAGCCCAGTAGTGCCCAGCAGTTTTTCCACCTAAGCTGCCGTTGGTTGCCAGTCTAACCGGATGCAGTTGCATACCAATTGTTTTACACGGAGCGACTGCCTATCTGACCTCCAATACAGTTAATACAGTGAGATATAAAGGTCGATTTTGACTGACTAGAACTGGACTGTGAGCTTGTTAGAGAATAATTTTCCCCATGCATGCTGCACTTTATGTGAGGCATAGATAAAGTGGATTGCAGTTGAAATAGTTCTCACACATCTGGAAAATAAGGAGGGAAACTTGAATAATAAATGGGGAGGATGAGTGCGAATAGCCTGGGAATGGCGATACCAAGTCGCTTTCTATCGCATTAGGAGTGAACTATGGTTGCTACGTGATATACTGTACGGCTGAACCAGATATGTACGGCTTTCCTTCAGACAATTTTTCTTACAGTTTTATATAAGATGTGAATATGGGCGTCACATTTAGGTACCTTTTTTATTTTTGTTTTGGCAAAATTATTAGTAATGGATTATTTTTACTTGTCAAAAATTGAGTACAGCTTTTTATCAATAGCATCCATTATTGTAAACTCACCGTTTCTATATATATCAAAAATGGGTATTGAATTTACTCTCAAATAAAATGTTGTTAATACAGACCGAAGTGCTTAATTTAATGTTTTAAATGTATTAAAATACTTTAAAAGAAAATGGAGGACTCTTCAGAATTCAATTACTTTTATTGAAAGCATAGGTTTTCAATGGAAAAGCATTCTTAGGTTCTTAAGTTTTATTGACATAGTTAAAACGTTTAGTTAGCTATTCTTAATACTAAATGCTACGTGGAATCATAAGAACCTCTTATGAGGTCTTTATTTATTTATTACCTTTTATTATGTTTTGCCTTTATTTAATAAATGGTAGAAAATGATTTTTTGGCAGGTGGTTATTCTTTGTATTACTATCCATAAAAAAGAAACAGGCCAATTATCCAAATTAATAGTACTTAGTAGGTACTTCTGAGCTTATTTTGGCACTCCACGACAGTGAGTGTCGTTTTTTTTCCTCGTGTTATTTTTAATGATAATCACAAATGCAAAATGTAAACAATAATTTCAAACTGCGTTTGTATGCATACAAACTATTCAGTATATTTTTCAGGATACCGCAGCATTTTTAAAAGGCTGGAAACGATACCAAAGTATATTTTAGAATTTTATCTACAAACGGGATTTTTAACAAAGGATAAAATTTTGATGACCTGTCGGAACTGGAAATAACTCACTTATTCGTGCAATATTTTGTTAAAATCAACTTTGATGTTTCATAAACATCATATGAAATTAAATTAGTGCCGCGCCACCGGGCTTGTTCAGAAAGGATTCGAAGCAAATCCGCCATTTTTATTTGTACGTGTTGATGTGTTTATTATTATGTATTTAGTACATTTAAATGTGGTGCAAGTTATACGCTCGTTAACTTTGTGATGTGTGACTGCGTGCGGTGGGAGTGGCGACAATTATGTAAAAAAGAGTCTCATGTGCTTAAGTTTCTGCAGCACAAGCCATCGATTAAAATTGGAATTAGATTATTGACGACGATATTTTTCGGTCTCGTCGTATGTGATTAATTTGATCTAAAATCCTCACCAGAAAAATATCATTTCTGACAACAAAATACGTTGATGTAAAATAGACCTACAACTAAGTAGCATTCAAGATATAAGAATTTTCCAATTCAATTTCTACAATGCTAAAAACCATTGATTAGAAAACCACTGCCCGCTGTCACTGAGGCTTCTTGTAAACATCGGATTCTTTCGACTAAACTCGGAGATTTGTTTTTGCCTTATTTATAAACCAGCCTTTAGAATCCACGGAACCTTTGACTGTGTAAACTGTGAATAATTTTATAATAGAAACACGTGCTGAGTTAACTGTTACAGTTACTGCACAGTTAAATAAACTGGGTTATAAACTTCAGTTGGATTGTGAAATATTCTGTGGGGAAAATGTTAATTCGGTCCTAACTTCATACGATGGAAAATTTTAATACTGGTTGATTTTTAATAATTTTTGTGAATGTTGGTTGACCAGTAATTGGCGACTGTGTGTAAGTCCAGGACTATAAAACTACTTAAGAAATTTTGTTCTTAGAAGCTGTTGGTGAACCTTTTTTAATAAATAACAACAAAAGAAGATAATGAAGAATTGGAATATAATGAACTTTAGATTCATCCAAAAGCAAGAACTTACCGTGTTGAACTGAGCGGTTCAAACTGCAGGAGACCGCACGGCTTGGAGATGTATCATATGTGGTCGCGATCCTCAGCAGTGAGGGAACCACGAAGAAGAAGAGAATAACAAGAAAAAACTTTTTAAAACAGATGTCATTTGTTTCACGAATCCACATAGCGGGAATCGTTATAGAGGGCATGATTCACGTATACTTAGGTATTATCTAGTTGAAAACCTAACCGTATAGCAGAGTGCCATGACTATTGACAATCTTTCATTTTATTTGGTTTTTGTAAAAGATATTTATAGACTTTTCTATATCAATAACACTTGCAACGGGATATTTACCATGTTTATTATTTGTTTCGAGTTCCTGATATTTCGGCGCTGTTGCAAACGCCATGGCCACGGATAAACTTATAAGGTCTTTGGATAAGAATTTCCTATGTTTGTTTTAATTTCGAGCGTATGTCACTCGTAGGCTGCAGTAGGTACATATATTGTGCAACTGTTTTGGAGAACTAAACTCGAGAGTAATTAATTAAATAGTCCAAGGTGAGAATTATGATTGTATTCTGGAACAAAAAAGTAATAAAATGCGCAGGTGAATAACGATGTTTGATGTGTATAGTTTATACACATTGTTTAAACAACGCTTATGAAACCGCAACACATTAGCTGTTCCATATCATTTTTATTTTCGAGAGTATAAATCTGTAGTTTATGAACCAGCGAGCTCTAGCGTTTTTATGTTGTATGCATGGTATTATAATGCATTTTACATACATGTTTTCCAGAAAAATGTTAATGATGGTGAAAATCGTTTTCAACTTTGAACCTCCTTAAGAAAGCGGCAGATGTATACCTACATACCTTTCCAAAAACCGTGTTACTTTATCTTTTTTGAACTATGTATATTTCCGAGTGAGGATTGAAAATTATATGAAAGCAATATTTTAGAAACCGTAATTTCCGACTGTAGGTATATAAAACCTATCGCCAAACTGTCAAAACCTGATAGTTTGAAGCTGAAGCTAGTTTTAAATTGAGTTTTTAAAATGTCATCGATAGCCACGAGAGCTCGTACTCGTGGATTTTGAAACGCAATATCGGGACGGTATGTGAGAAATAAATCCATGGTCATCTTATGAATGACATTGGTGATAGGTGTATGACATATACGATGATCCTGGCTTGAAATAAATATGTGGAAACTTGGGGAAGATGGCGGGACGCCTTAGATGGCTTGCTTGCGAATAAGCGAGAAGAAGCTCTCAATCGTGTGAAGTGGAAGCAAGGGGGCAGGCGTTTGCCCAGGACAATACAGGCCAAAAAAACGTCCTGTGGTTTCTGCCTACCTCCACAGGTTGCTACCAAACATCTGAATTGAACTATTATTACTTGCAACTTTCAAATATGTTTAAGTTATAGTTTATTTATAAGTATTAATTATACCTTCGTATGAGAAATAATACTGCCGCGCCTAAATGTACACTTTTTATAATACTTTATTAAATAAAATTTATAATTTAATTTCGTTTATTCATTTTCATATCTTATTTTTTACATTTTTAAATATTCCTATATAAAATCAATACAAAAAAAAAACATTTAAAAATATAAAAAATAGTAGCCCACCGGTATCGGGAATAGGGTCCAAGCTACTGGCGGTCAGGGCTCCAGAGAAAGGAACCTCCTAACAATACGAGCCGTGTCCAGGAGTACCGCTCTGAATCAAGCCCTTGATCCAGCTGCCTAACGAGAGCCTCATCAGATGTTGGTCGAGGCTCTTGGCAATTAGGCCATTGGCTGATACGACTATCGGCACAATGATCGCTGAGTCAACAGGCCACATGTCGATAGCCTCGCGAGCCAAGTCAATATACTTGATTTGTTTATCTTTCTCGGCCTTCACGAGGTTCTCGTCATGTGGAACCGTTATGTCAACAATCATTGCGCGCCGCTCTGTTCGATCCACCACCACTATATCAGGCTTATTGGCTACAATAGTCCTGTCAGTGATGATGGATTGATCCCAATACAGTGTGATATTGCCATTTTCGAGAACTGGGTCGGGCACATACCTATAGTAAGGCACTTCCGATTCCACAAGGCTGTATTTCAGAGCAAGTTCCTGATGGATAATCCTGGCTACAAGGTTGTGTCTATACAAGTATTCTCCGTTAGCTAAATTAAATTTTATTATTATTTGTTTTTATACTTTAACGTATCTCGGCTTTGTTGCCGGATTTAAAGAATAGTACGGGCCGAAGCCAAGTACTACCCTGGGAAAGTGGTTATATGATGAGATGATGATGTGTTTATATTTTGTGATGATGAGTATCCGGGTCTATTAAACAGTGTGTGTGTGGTGACTCGAGGTTGTGTATCTGTGTGTGCGATGACTCGAGGTTGTGTGTGTGTAGTGGTGACTACACATTCATTTTCATTTTGCAAAAATTTTCTGACAATCCTGCATGTATTCAGGATTGCAGCTTTCTGAAGACTTTGGTATGTGTATGGTGGTAAGTCAAGTGTTTTTAAAGACTGGTGAAGTTGTTTAGGTATAACTCCCGTTGTTGATAGCACAATAGGGACTATTGCTACATTACTAAGACACCACATTCGGCTGATTTCTATTTTAAGATCTATATATTTTGAAAGTTTTTCTGCTATTGTATTTTGTAGATTGTGTGTGTTTGGTACAGCAATGTCTATGATTTGTGCGGTTTTGTTACGTTTGTCTAACAACGTGATGTCTGGTCTATTGTAGTGTATTGTTTTATCTGTGAAGATTCCTCGGTCGAAGTACAATTTGTGAGTGGCGTTTTCAAGAACAATTTCGGGCTGGTATTTATAATAAGGAATAGGTGGGGTTGAGATTAAGTTGTATTTTATTGCTAATTTTTGATGTATTATGTTTGCTATTTGATCATGCCTGTGTTTATAATCAGTCTGGACAACTGCTTTACACGCGCCAGTGATGTGTTGAATGGTCTCAGAAGAACTATTGCATCGCCTACATATATCTGTTGTTCAAATCAAATCAGTTTATTTGCGAATCAGTTTATTTGCGATAAGCGTTGGTACAATTTCGGTCTTAACATAAATCAACATAGATCCAGAACACTTAGTCATAATACTGTGACATGCAAACATTTGGGTTAATATTTAGTCAAATTGTACTATTCTTAATTAATTCAAATAAAAATTAAAATTGAGTAGGAATATTATTCGATACATTAAAAAATATTATTGATGTCAGTGAGTAAATGATTATTTATTTTAGTATTAAATGTCATTGTTATTTATTTCAATATTTTATTAAATATGTCGCTTACTAAGTAGAAATTCTTTTCCCTTAACCATACCTTAAGACACCTTGTAAATTTATTTGCCGGTAATATTTTAATGCTGTCAGGTATAGCATTAAATATGCGAACACACATTGCATAGCTATTTTTACTATATAATGCTGTCCTAGGAATTAAGGGCAAAACTAATCTATTTCTGTGCCTACTACTTTTTGCAAAAACTTCATGTGCTTTTACAAATAACTCCGGGTGCATTTTAACAAATTTAGCGCATTCAAAGATATAAAGACAGGGAAGGGTTAGTATCTTGAACTTTTTAAAAAAGGGTTTGCATGATTCCCATGGGCGTATTCCCGCTATGGCGCGGATGCATTTTTTTTTGTGCGATGAACGCTCTTTGACATTCTGTTGAGTAACCCCAGGTGATAAGCCCATATCTCAACACAGAATCAACGTACCCATAGTATGCAGATAATACGGTTTCTACAGCTGACGTTTTTGAGAGTTCGTATAGAACGAACAAGAATTTGTTTATTTTATTGCATACTTTATTGACGTGTGCCTTCCATTTGCAGTGTTTATCAATCATGATACCGAGAAATGTTGTTTCATTTACTTCTTTTAATTTAAGTCCTCTATAATTGATGTCTAAGGTCTTGTTTTCTCGTCCATATGTACTAAATTGGATAAAATTCGTTTTTGTGAGGTTTACACGCAGATTATTTTCATCAAGCCATGTTATTATCGATTCAATTGTATTATTGATGTCAGTTGTATATGTATTGATGTCAGTATTATTCGATGTCATTATTAACGATATGTCACCAGCGAACAGAAAACAAGGGTGATTAGTAACTTCAGGAAGGTCATTTATATATAGTAAAAATAATAGGGAACTAAGCACACCTCCTTGGGGCACACCAGACCTGTTATGTCCATAATTTGACCTGTGTGACTTTAGTACTTGTTTATTATCTATTTTTTCAATTTCTACACATTGCATTCTGTTATTTAAATAACTTTCTATCCATTGAAGTGCTGGACCCCGTATCCCGTACTTTTCTAATTTATCTATAAGCACTTTGTGTGATACGAAGTCGAAGGCCTTAGACATGTCAAAAAATACGCCTGTTGTCGGGATTCGCTTATCTAAATTGGTAACGATTGTATGAATTAGGTTGAAACAAGCTAATGTTGTGGACTTTCCCTTTTGAAAACCGTATTGTTCTTCCCTAAGTATAGCATGCTTATCGATGAATTGAGTAAGGCGTTTATGCATGGCAGTTTCGAAGATTTTTGATATGATGGGTATGAGAGTAATTGGTCTGTAGTTATCTAGATCTTCCCTGTTACCTTTTTGTGGAGCGGTTTTTCAACCAATTGTTTAAGTAAGCTAGGAAAACATCCAGTTTCAAAAGATAAATTTACTAAAAATGTTATGACAGGTGTTAATTCAACTGAACAACTTTTTAGAATTTTTGTTGCTAACTCATCATAACCTACTGAGTTTGTGTTGTTCAAAGATAATATGATTCTGTTGATCTCTTCATGTCCATATGGTTTTAGAAAAATGCTCTCACTAACAGATTGTCTAAGGCTAATACGAGCATTTCTATGGGTATCGTTTGTTAGATTAATCCAGTAGTCATTGAAAGTTTCTGCAATTTTGTTAGGGCTATTAACTACAGTGCCTTTGTTCTTTACTTTTTCTATAATTGGTTTGCGTTTAAAACCGATGGACTCTTTTTTTATCAGTTGCCATGCTGCCTTGCATTTGTTTTTCGAATTACTGATAAATAGATGATTCATTCTTTTGATAGATCCGTATATGCAACGCCGTAAAAGTTTCGAGTAGTTTTTAAACGTTGTTTTATTTTCACCAGTTTTGTTAGCGTAGTATTGGTGTCGTAATGATCTTTTGGTTTTGCAGCTTGCTCTAATACCTTTAGATATCCATTTTAAGGGACGATCCCTGTTTGACATCTTTACTCTTGTTATTGGGAAACATAATTTATAAAATAGATATATTAGCTCGTAAAACTTTTCGTAAGCTACGTCAATATTTGATTCTTTAAATATTTCTGAAAATGATAGTTCGGACATACATTCTTTAAATTTAATAATGTGAGATTTATTATAGTCTCTCTTATAAATTGAATATTCTGGCAAAGCTGTTTCTTTGTTTCTCACTGGTATACGCAATAACTGTGCATTATTATGATCAGAAAGACCCAGGTGTAAGAGTTCACCTTTAGCAGATTTGATGTTGCTGATTAGGTGGTCTATACAAGAATTTTGTCGTGTTGGTTCCTGAATGTGGAGCACTAGATCAAAATTTTGAACTATTTCGATCAACGCCTTGGATTTATTATTTAATTGTAGCGTGTTGATATTTAAGTCGCCTGCGACAACGATTATTACTGTTTGATATTATTGGGTAAAAGCGTGAGTTAGGTATACATGTATGAAAAAAAAACATAACCTCATTATAGATCGAAGAGATTTAATATGTACCTATTAAAGAGGCTATTAGAAGATAGATGAAAAAAGTGCTAAGTAAGGGTGAGGCCATCAAGATGACGAATGGCGTTATAGTCCAGATTGACGAGTTTCGTGAAAAAAAAAAACGTACGTGCATCGAAATAATCGGACTTCTGTTGTAACGGGCTTAGTGAAAGTTTTTTAATACCCGGGTAGACTCGCCTCCTAGAAAGATACAGGTAAGTCATTCGCCACCCTGTAAATTGAGGTTATTTTGGACATCTGTCAATATGTTTTACAGGTTTTCAAAACAAATCTTCAAAAAATCAAGACCAAACAATTAGTTATTAAACAAATTAGTCGACAATCAAGGAATAAAAACGAATTTTGGGTCTATTTATATACTGTTGTATTTCCAATGACTTAATAAAGACCCCTGAGAATGGTATTTCCTTAGCTGAAAGCCAATTTTATTGTTTTCAGTTGAAATTGGTTCCTCTTTAGCTCGGCCACGAATTTGGAGAATTCTCATTGAACAAGCAATATATTTCTTTAGGAGACAAGGGAATTGAATAGACGATAAATTGCTTAATTTAATAATGTCAAGGGATAAAAATATATGATAAAACAAAACCGTTTAATCGGTCGATTTCTGGCTTTCAGGTCATAAAATTATTATCTTATGACAGGCAGTATTACAAATACAAAAAAAATATTGCCAAAAAAAAAACCACAAAGATCTGGCCCTAACTAGGCATGAGCACCAATACAGATCGAGGGTTTGCCGTTGAATAAAAATAAAACATAGGTATTCGGTGGCAAAAACATAAATCAAATAACTATTCTCTAAACTGCAAACACAAGAACATGGTCGTTTAAAAATTATAATCAAATAAAAACAAAATATCGATAACATGGAAAAAAACGCTTAAATGAATGCATGAATTGTGTGGTTCATTAATAAGGGATTAATTTACTATTCTCATTATACACAAACAAATAGTGTTCATTTACTTTTAAAACATAATCAGCTTATAATCTTCTCAATGCTGGGACGCCTCCTTGCTGAGAGAGGGTGTGGGCCATAATCGACCACGCAGGCCCAGTGCGAATTGTTGGAAGCGTAAATCTATTTAAACTGCTATTGAGCAATCCAGTTTCTTACTGTAGTAGTAGTAACTGACTTGAATTAGAGTACCTTTCTGGGTTCGTGCCCAAAGCTACTAGGCCACCATTGCTACGTTAAAAATTGACTATGTTTATATTTACAATGTTTTCACATTGTAAATATAAACAAAGTCAATTTTAGCTACAATATCACAGTATACGGTTGCTACTTATTACGTTCGTATATAATTAGGCACAAATTTGTCTGTTTTCCTTTTTATGTGTTGTCGACCGTAAAAAGGTTGTGGCTTTATCTCGGCATTATCATTTAAATTAAACTTTGTAATGTTAATAATAGCTGTGCCCGCGGCTTCGCTCATGTGTATTATTTTGGTATTATAAGTTGATGGAATCGCGAAGCAAAGTATCTTTATTCGTTATCCTTTACAACTTCAGTTACTTTTGTTAATTTGAAACTAAAAATTCGTTGCTAAATCTTTATGAACCCTAGAAAAAATCGGCAGTCTTAAAAAAAATATAAATAGTCCGGGGAATTTACGCCGAATATTGGGCTTACTTTGCATAATTAAAAACAGCGATTATTTTCATTTAATGTGTAGGGTATGGACAGGAGAGTATATTAAGCTGTATCCCGCGAAAAGTTCACCTCCGCGTATATGTTTTTTTTTTTAAGAAAACGTCTAATATCTTTTTCTTTTCCACCAAGTTAAATACATTTAACTTGGTGGAAAAAAATATTAATAGGTATGTTTATTTGGAGTATTTGTAGAACAGATTGAGTACTACAAGTAGGTCAGAAAATTTGTTATTTTTTTAAATCTTATAATTTGACTTCGTACTTAAGGCAAAAATATTAACAGGACAAAAATAGTGCTAAAATGGTTTATATCACCATGTCTAACTATTATTATGAATATTAAACAAATTCTGCTCCGGACTTCACAGAAAATTAAGAAAATCAAAAAATCTTAAATACTACTTACGGCAAAAATGTAACAGAATTTAAATTCATTTAATAATGAGAAATATATAAATTCAAACCTTAATCCCCCAAAATTAAACAGATTAGAGCGTTAATGAATGTTGTCAAAGTAAAAATTAAACTACGATGCACGGTGTCAGCGCTAAGCAGCGTGCGGCGTACGCCGTGTGCTAGTGTGCGTGAACAAGATAAGCGCTGCGTTCATTGTGTGCGAATGACTGTTGTTGATTGAGAGTCGGTGTTTTATTGAGTTACGCGATTGTACGCCTTATTTCTATTTGGGAAGATCAAATTCCTATGAAAGTGCTGCGCCAAATACAAGAATAAAGCTTGCAGACGTATTTTACGTAAACACTAATAAGTGTTTAATTTTCGTGTAAATAGGTAAGAAATAGCCTTTAGATGAAAGTTTAACTAAATTAAACCCTTTTAACTTTTTGCTTCAACCGCTATTGAAAAAAAAAACTGGTAGTAATAACTTCCGGTAGTACGATTTGTTTAATTTTGTTTACTGGCGGTGTAATATATTAATCTAGGTTATTTCATGTAAAAAAACCGCTGATTATATTTTTGCCTTTAGTACAATCCAAAAATTTGTAAATGTTTTTTTATCGTAATTTCCGTGGACGAAAATGTTTAATAATTAGAATTAAGAAAATGAAAAAATATATTACTGTCACCAATTCTTTACCTAAAGTAACTAAATTTGTCCTGTTAACTTTTTTTCCCATGTTTTATTCACAAAAACGCGTTTTCGTCTTTTTAACCTTGATCCGGTTTTGGAAAATGTTTTTTTTTTTTAGTATTTAGAGAACTAAGGTCAAGAACACGATTCAAGAAAAAAATCGCTGTTTATATTTAATGCAAGGTTCAAATCTAAAAGCCCCGGACTAAAAACGAGTTTTGAATTTTTTTATTTTTTTACTTTTTGAGAGCCATAATTTTTTTCTCGTAATTCGAAAAGTGCTGACTAATTCTAATGTGAACAATAACATACTTATATGTTTTTTTTTTAATTGTAATATTTTAGAACGCTGACGCTTATTTAAACTTCATTAAAAAAAAACATTTTAAACAATAGAGTTGTTTAAAATATTTCATTTTCTTTAATGATTCAAATTTTGATAACAATATTCACTTCAGCCTCAAAAACCACAAATCGTTTTGGCAGCAACCCTTTTTTTTTTTTTTTTTTATGATTGGCATCTCGCAGTTCAACCTAGGAGGTTGTCGTCTGCTTAACCGGACTATCCTGTGGGTGCCTTAAGAGTAAGGCCTCCAGCCAGGGCATAAAAACTTACAAACTAAGCGACTATACGCTGAGGGCACCCCCTGTGGGGTACGAGCCACGGCTCAGGGCGTCGCTGGGGGAGGACTGCATGGGGACAGGCTGGATCTGAATGATATCATTATTTAGGGGCTGAATTAGAACTACTGGCACAGCATCGCGGGCTGGCTCGAGCGAGGGTCGGGGAGGGCATGGACCGGGCCGTCACGACGGACCTCGACGGCGAGGTCGGAAAGACGGCGGTTTGTGTCTGAACTTTTTAAGAGTGCTAGTCTCTTTGCTGCTCTCCTGGAGGAGGGTGATAGCATCATCGGGAGTGACGAGGGTATGCCGAGGACGGCGTACTGTACTAATGCGCGAGGGTTCGTAACGGGCGGCCGCTGCGATCAGGGGATTACGGTGTTTACTGGCGTTATCGAAGAAACGCTTCGAAAGACGTTTCATAAACTGAAGGACGGTGGGCATTCTAAGGTCTACGTGTAGACGGTCGTTACGGACATAAAAAGGGGCTCCCGTGACTCTACGTAAGAACCGGTTCTGCAAGGTTTGCATCCTATGGATGTATTTAGGCTTGGTGTGAGCGTACACGACGCAAGCGTACGTCATAATGGGGCGGATCACCGCGGTATAAAGGCGCAACTTGCACTTGAGTGACAATTTGCTTTTTGCCGAGATCATGAAATGAAGCCTACCCATAGCAAAGGCAGCTCGGTCACGAGCTGCTTTGATGTGCGCCGCGAAAGACAGGTGGTTGTCAAGTAAGACTCCTAAGTACTTGGCTTGCTTCTCCCAAGGGATAGGCTTACCGTACATAGTGATCGGGCTGAGCGCGGGTGGCTTATTTTTACGCGGTTTAGAGAAAAGAACTGCCTGGCTCTTGTCGGGGTTCATCTCGATTCTCCATTTCCGGAACCAAGCGCCTAAGACGTTGGCTGAGGTTTGGAGGGTGCTGTAAATAGCGTCGTGACTACGGCCAGTGTAATAGATGGCCGTGTCGTCCGCAAACAGGGCTAATTGTGCCTTCTTGCTCTTGGGGATGTCACTGGTGAACAGAGTAAAGATAAGGGGAGAGAGCGGGGAGCCCTGAGGGACTCCGGCTCTAATGGGGTGAGAGGAAGACAGTGCCTTCCCGATGCGATAGCGGAAGGTGCGATCCGACAAAAAGTCTCGTAAGATGAGCACGAGACGGTCGGGCACTCCCAGTTTGTACAGCTTATATAATAAGCCGTTGTGCCAGACTTTGTCGAATGCCTTTGCTATGTCGAAAAACAACACACCCGTCATCGCTCCACGCTGGAAGCCAGCGCTCAAGTGTTCTACGATGCGGTGGGCCTGTTGAATGCAAGAGTGTCCGGTCCTGAAGCCGAACTGTTCGTTGGGGATGAGACTCTTAGCCTCGGCGAAGTCTTTGAGTCGCTTATACATAAGTCTCTCGTAGATTTTACCGAGTGCATTCAGGAGACTGATAGGTCTGTAGCTCGAAGGCTCAGACTTGGGTTTGCCTGGCTTGGCAAAACCGATGACAGTGGCCTCTTTCCATATTTGGGGAAACGCGTTGTTGCTCAGGGCGCCATTGAAGATGGCCGCCATTAACACGACGAGCTGAGCGGGGAGGAGTTTGAACACCCTATTGGTGATTCCGTCGGAGCCGGGTGCTTTCCGCGGTTGAAGTTTGCTAATGATGTCTTGCACTTCGTCAGCTGTGACCGGAGGCAGAGGATCATCAGGGTCTTCTTCGGGGGGCAGGGCGGTTCTACGTTCGACGAATGCGTTCACCTCATCAAGATGTCGCTTGTCTACTGGTTGCAAGCTGGGGGAGCACTGGGACTCCAGGCTGTCGGCTAGGCATTCGGCCTTCTCAGAGTCGTCGAATGCGACGCTCTTATCGGGTCGGTTGGCAGCAACCCGCAAATAATACAATTTAAATAATGAATTAGCGAACAGACGGATTTGTTGATTGCGGTAATTAACGGAGCTCTTTATAAAAAGGTTTCTGATTTCATTCGCTTAATTTAACCACTAGAACATTTTGCTTACGTAGAATTTGTTTTAGGAAAGATCATTATTCTGTTTCATTAAAGGCACGTTGGGATAAACAGTTTATGGCGAAGCGAAAAGTCTTTCTGAGAAATGTTATAACAGCGAAATGATTCAAGACGTTGTTCTATACTGTTAATTCATGGTTTACCGCAGTAGATATTTTTACTATGTAAAGGACCCCGAGCGAGTATATCTAACTACTAATAATTAATAAAGATGAAAGATTTGATTGTTTGTTTGTTTTTTTGCATTGAATAGGCTCCGAAACTACTAGTACGATTTGAAAAATTCTTTCAGTGTTAGATAGCACATTTATCGAGGAAGGCTATAGGCTATATATCATAACGCTACGACCAATAGGAGTGAAGCAGCAATGAAAAATGTTGCGAAAACGGGGAAAATGTGACGCAAACGAAGTTGCGCCGGACATCTAGTAATATATAAAGTATGCACCAATCACTTAACCTTATTAAAACAACCTCTGGATAAACCAGCATGCCTGTCTTTCGTCCCTACATTCCAGCTTAGGATTCTAAACCGTTTTTTGTTTTAAGTCGGTTACAATCCATCGATTCATCCATCATTCCCCTGGCCTAATCCCCTAAACCACAGAATATTCCAATGTGGAATATTTTATAGTTCATATGGTCACAAAACTTCCGAAATTGTGCAGTGGTAGCAAGTTCCAATATCCTCAATTAATGATATTGAACGTATTCGATCCGCCACTGAACCAATCCTTTGATTCGGTATGCAAATTTACGACGACACAAGCTCAAAGTTACCGGCTCGTAACTCCGACAGTGATTTAAACAATAAAGCGGTCTGATAGCCGATCATTGCATTCCTCGTGGCCTCGTTAGCTTATATACTGATAGATGAATTATGTCGCTTTTATTTTCAATCAAACTACATTATAGATTTACTGTTTCGAATCCGAGCAAGTGTTATGCATTGTGTTCTTAAATAAGCGTTTTAAGATTGTAGAAATATTCCGGTGGGTTCTTCTAATTTAGATCGAAAATATTAAAAATGTTTTATATTGACACTTATCACGCGAAGAGAAGTAGTACCTACGAGAAGTATCGCTGACAAATCCAAAGTAACGATTTAACTCGATTTGACAGAACTTTTAGCTATATACCTAGCTAGAAATACAACTCTGTGATTGCTTATGGTTTTATTTCCATATTGAATGATGTAACAATAACGGTTTCTAAGAGTGAATTTTATTAAATAAATAAACAAAACGCGATTAAGTGGCTTTCAAAAACTGACTTGTCAACATTCTGTAGCAATTCTGACACTGACAGGTCTTGAACGTGGTTGAATTATCTTATTATTCGAGATGTGATGATCTCGAATAATAAGATAATTAAATGAAAACCGAAATTTTACGCCAAGGCTGCCAAAATCTAGATTAATAGAAAATATAAAATATATTTGTTGATTGTCATTGGTTGGTACAGAAATGCTTTGTTGCTTGCTTACTTATTTTATTTTTAGATTTCATTGACGAAAGCTACGGTCAAGGGCAATAACATCAACGCAGACAAAACAATCAATAGTCAGTCTATGTCAAATGAATGGCTTCTTATATAATTATCTTTTTCAAACAAGGAAAATTCTTTTTCGCGGCTGTTTTCTTACACCAATAGGTAGTTAGATAAAATTATCAGACTTCAAAGGTCTGAAATTATTTTAAACCATCTGAATTCTTAACTCAGGGCCAAGGGACAAGTGGCTATCACATTCACAACCGCTCGTATTTCTAAAACAACTTTCAACAGTAGTGACATAACTTTTTCAGTAGATTTAGTTTGAACGAAAATTAAAATCAAAAAAAGGATATTTTCGCATTATCTCGGCTTTCAAGATATCCACAAATTCCCACTGCTAGGTTATTAAATACTTCTGAAAATTATATTTGGGCCGATAGTAAATTTCAATTCTGAAGACATGACAATCTCCAAATTAGTTTAGAAAATAGGCTTATCGTCTCAGATTGCTCAATTTGTCAGTGAATAAAGCACACGTAATCAATTTCTCCTCCTTGCAAAATCTCTTCTTACTAACCTAGTTAATACTTTTAAACTACTTATTGCAGTAGCACTTTATTCGAAACAAGCTTACCACTGAAACTTTCGACAAGTTTCCGTCGCTTAAATTCGATACTTTAATTCTTTTAATAATTTTCTTTACTTTTCGAGAATTGAACGGTTGTTGTCAAGCCAAAATAAGGATACTAGTACAATCAGTAGTAGAAGTTATAGAGTTTTTCAAAAAGGTCATTCTAGTTGAAGTTTGCAACGTCGATTAGCTACCACGATCTTCATCATCATCATCAGCCTATAATGTTCCCACTGCTGGGTCACAGCCCTCCTCTCAACGAGTGGAAGTGGGCTCTAATCAACCATGCGGGCCCAGTGCGGGTTGGTAGATATCACATGTCATCAAATCTTTTGTTCTAGGACATGTCCGTTTCCTCACGATGTTTTCCTTCACCGTTTTGAGAGCAGCGGTGATGAAATAAATTACACAAAGTAATGCGCCTTCCACGATCATCATCACGATTTTCACAGGTTTCCAATTGTTAGTTTCTCTCCCATTCAAAATAAAGTTGAAAAAACAAAAACAATACGCTATCTTTATTCCAATACGACGTATTGTTGACACGTTTTAAGCATCGTGTAGGCGGAGCAACTGTTTTGATAATTTTCATTCAAAGAAGAGCAAATAAAAATATTTTTATAACTTGACCTTCTAATAACGGCCGTGTCAAGTCAGGACATTGGGAGTGATCAATTTCTTTGACGTAACGACACAGTACCCGCTGACGCATCGTAAAAGCTTTCAATAAAGGGGAGCAAGTTATAGGCGATAGCGTTTGATAGGCCGTCATTTCGTTTGTAGCCGTGGATTGAAATTGCGTGGCTATTTCTATCGTGTAGATAAACTCGGCTCAAAATTAAGTTTATGTTTGCTTGTTTTTGTTTCGTATTCTGTGAAATACTTTTTTTAACTCTTTTTCATATACTTATTCATCAATAACAATCTCTTATCAATAATCACTACTATCAAGAATCTAGAATAGATTTGAGGTTATTCACCTAGAATGTATTGTGGTTGGTCAAACCTTATGATATCATGATGAATTGATGATAGGAGACCCACCAAGCAAAATAAATTCTGCCTAGCAGTACTTGTTATCTTACTTTTGCAAATATGTTAGCTATTCCTTTAGAAGCTAAATATAATCGTTTAATTAGGAATACAATCCTTATGTAGTCAGGAATCGCTTAAAAACAAAGTTAACTTATCCGAATGCTCAGTGTTCCAACAGCGCACTAGTGAACAATTAACCGTTTTATTATAACGGTAGTTAAGATACAGCTGGTGCAATCGGGACACTTTTCTCTCTGAAAGACCCCTTAGTACACATACTGCCAAAGTATCATGATTAACCATAAATCGCCTAAACCATTACCAAATCCATTAACGCCACCGCTCGTAACATACACCAGAATTTATTGCGCGTATTTTTTCCTTACCTTTTATGACTCGTAGGTGTGAACTGGCTTTTATGCCCAATCAAATCACAATGTAGCCTAGCACTTGGCCTGGTCGTATCATCTGAACCAATTACGGGTAATAGAGCAGTCAAAGTCTATGGTCATGTGTTGGACGCATAAAGTTTTAATTATAATTTTGTGGTGGAGTGAGTGAACTGGTTTTGATTTTGTGTAGGTTGGTTATTTTGATGGGCAGTGTACCTACAAGATTTTTGACAAACATGTTTTATGGTGACATATTCGAAATGAACGATGGGATCGATTCGGTATCTTACTACCATGTAAACCATTTCTTTCGAAGCTAATAATTACAATAACACTGATTTAGTGATCAATGGATCACCAAATAACATTGCAAAAAAAATGTTACCGATTCGGGTCCCTTTTTTTTTTTTTTTTTTTAGTATGGGAAATCATCAAATGACTTCTTCCGCTCTGGGCGGAGCGGAAGGGAGTGTCAGACTTGTACTGACTAAAACCCATCCATGTTCCTTCTTAGCCCTTTGCGTTCCAGCGGCACGGTATCTCTTTCGAACAACCCGCAGCCCTGGCAGGCATCGGCCCTCTCGGACCCCTTCCGATTTGCTGACATCTCCTTGAGGCGCGCGTGGAACACGAACGCGCCGTCGGCACGGTCTGTCGTCATAAGACCAATTTGGGTCCTCAGATTATAACTTGCGATCCATCTTACGAAAGACGATATCGTCTGCGATAACTTAAAAGATACATCACAAGCTTAAAATTAACTTGACAGCTTGATTCAATCATTTCTTCGTGATAACATTTAATTAATTGAAGAGCAGCGGTGGCCCAGTGGTGGCAGCCCCGACTTACGAGGAGTAAGCCATGGGTTGGAACCCAGGCAGGCACATTACTTTGTGTAATTTATTTCATCAACCCTGCCCTCAAAAACTGTGAAAGAAAACATCGTGAGGAAACCGGCATGTCCTAGAATTAAAAATTCGAAGACACGACGTCGTACCAACCCGTACTGGGCCCGCATGGTGGATTACGGCCCACTACCTCTCATGGAGAGGAGGCCTGTGTCCCAGCAGTGGGAACATTATAGGCGGATACGATGACGATGATGACGAATTAAGGACTCTCGTTATTCATGACATTGATATCAAAATCATTTTTAACAAATCATTTTCACGTTGGTGAATTTTGACCCACCAAATCGAGTAAAAAACAAATATGTGTACTAAGATGTTATTTTATTTGTGAAGAAAGTTTAACGATGTTTTTAGTCTTACAAAAAGTATAAAAACAAAAATACAGTTGATACTTGAAACAAAAGTAAATTCTTTGAAGACCATAAATCTTTTGTAAACGGTTTTAGATTGCACGTAGTAAAACTAAAGTTGAGTAGGTTCTAAATAGCATTAATGTTTCTTTTTATATCGAAAGGACTCAGTGATGATGCTTTTACTTTTGTTTTTTTTTCACGAAATTTTCGTAGACTTTTACATTACATCTTAATTAATCTCAAGGGTCTCAAGATTTAATCTAGCTCGAGTGATGTTGGGTTCATAATAATGTTACGATATTAGTTTGTAACTGTCATCTATGGCCTTTACGGGTAAACAAGGGACTCCTAAGATGGGTATATCAATCATAATTACCCTTAATAAATCAATCAACTGGACTGTTGGACATAATATTATTATCTGCCCAATGGCTAAAGGGGATGGGATCTGATGTGGGATTTTCCATTGTAGGTTAGAACCCCGTCTATTACTTGATTTACGGCGGTACCTAAAAGGAACTCTAGAGATAACTGCAGTAGTTTAAAAACCAGAAAGTTCATCATTATCTATAAGTATAGGATACCGATATACAACGACCTTCCCCGAGCTGGTTAATGGATGAAACTTATTTTATATCAAATTTAATACGTCAATTTTTTAAATTATTAATAAACATATCCTGGACTGAAATTTTTTATACAACCCATATGCAATATATATTTATTGACATATAAAATTTAATATAAAATAAGTTTCATCCATTAGCCAGCTCCGTGAAGGTCGTAGTATACCGGGATCTTAGGCTATATCAAGATTTGGGGCGGGACCAATGTGTTCATCTTCTCTGATTCAACAATGTCAGCCATTAGGCCATAGAACCATTTTCACCTTGTTTCATTATGACTTTTACTATGGGACCAAAACCGGGTTTCGATTCCCTATCAGCCATAATCCCAGTTCCTATAATGGACCTCGATCTGATCAGATATCACTTTTAACATAATCCTGAATCCTTGTTTCGATTTTCTGTATTCACAAGAAGTGCCATTCACATTTTGACACTCGAAATATTCTTCTTCACGTCATGCCCATGACTCATCAATAACCGCGTAATCATATAATTTCTTGGTCACCGGTGCCACTTTCAGACAAGGAAATCATTTAATTACAGGGTGTATCTAAAAAAGATCAGTGCTTTGTGGTTAATAATTTCTCAGTGACTAACAATAAGTTATCTTTTATTCCGTGGGACTTAATAAGGTCATCGAGAATTAAATATGGAAGGAAGTCGGATTTCATATCTGTCGGTGTACCCGCGTTGGTCTTCTTTACTCTGCATCGGATTTTAATGTGGTTTTCACTATAATATAAATAAAAAAATAAGAAACGTACGTATCCCTAGTATGTATTAAACAAAATTATTCATTTTTTAATGTATTAAAAAAATCGAGATGATTGCTTTTAAAATAAAATTCAACGCAAATGAAAAATATTAAATTTAATAAACAAATTTAATATTAATGAGTTCGTAAAATCTAATAACTATTGGAGTAATTAAACTCCAAAACTCGCGCCGTTTAACAGTTTGTATTATTATTTATTTAGATACTAAACACCCACACCCACCCACAAATTCAAAGTTAACCAATTAACGAAACTAGGATCAAATTACTATTTGACGTCATTTATTCAGATTCATGATCATTTGACACTAAATTAGGTGGTATTTGGACTAATTAGGGTTATATTCGATGATAAATATAAGAGATTAATGGAAAATATGATAAGTACGATAAAGATATACGATGCGTGGTCGTGCAAGGGTTAAGAGAAAACATAAACCGGAATCCTGATAATAATTTGTGTGATAAATTTTGCATGCCTGAATTGGTACAACACAGTGGACTGCGCATTCACTTGACATCTGGAAATGTATTATATGTACTGTGTTGAGCAATAAAGTTTTGAATTTGAATTTGAATCCCCCATAACGATATTTAGCATGAAGTAATCATCATCATCATCAGCCTATAATGTTCCCACTGCTGGGACACAGGCCTCCTCTCTATGAGAGGGTGTGGGCTGATTTTTGGGGTATTTTCTAATAAAAAATGTCAGATCTACAATTAAGTATAAATTCTCTAACAATGTCTATTCAAAAAAACTTTAATTTATAAAGATCATCTTTGAAGAACTAAATCCAAGTAATTTTAATTGGCGACATAGTTATATGTGTAACTAATAATATAGTAGTATCAATACGGCCTGGTAACAAATGGCAAAACCCTTTATGTTACTTCGGTATTAATTAAATGTTTCCAAAGTAGTTAATCGATGACAACGGTGCCGGGGAGAGTAATCAAATCACCAATATAACTTACCATCAGCCGAGAAGTTTCCTTTATTTAACACTAGCTACCCGCCCCTGCTTCGCCCATTTTTTACTAACCCTAGAAAGATAATCATATTAAGTTATACGTAAAAGATAATCATACGTAAAATTGACTCCTTAGTTTTGAGTGGCTGGTAAATGAAGATTTTTTTACTGATTTGAGTAAAACTAAAAAAATAAGTTTTCTACTGCTGTAATCAATAAAATATAATAACATTTACATAATTATATTTATTCTTTTAATAATAATAAACAAAAAAAATACGAACTGCATAATAATCAACAAAACTTTGGAACTTCTTTTTTATTCTAAATTTTTTTCATAATCATACCATAAATTAGTATTTTTATATTATATTCTAAGTAGTAAAAATACTATCATTGAACAATAATATGAAAATTGTATAAAAATCCGTCATAATAGCTAAGGCTAGTATTCGACGAGAAGCCGTTGAGCAAGTCCCTTGTTGAGAGCTTTCTTCCTCCATGGGGTCAATTTCACAGGGAGTTGCTGCCTCGCCTTCCCTCACTTCATCCACAACACCTTTTTCCTCATTGCTCTGGGCGTCATCCTCGCTCTCGTGATCTTCAACTTCGCTTTCGGTGTCAGCACAGGGCGGCTCCCTTTACCCTCTAAAAGAGCAGTCAGGATGTGGTCTTCATACAAATCTCAAATCCCCATTATGCTGTAGCAATATCAGGATAACTAAATAATATGAAAAATAACTAAAACAATAAATAAACAACGCAAATAACAATTTCACCAAATATCGTAAAAGTCACGTAAAAGATAATCATACGTAATTTTGACTCCTGTGACTATGGTATCTCAAAATTTCGGCCACTTACCTCAATGATGCGATGGCACACGCTAGGTCCCAGCCTCGAATGTGATGTCTGAAATACACGACGCCGGATTCGCAATAGTTAAAAAGATACGGCAATATTTCGTTCGCGTGGGAGTCATTTTGACGTAGATTATCTTTCTAGGGCTAATTCGAGGATTACAAACATCGAGATTTCGTTATTATATTTTTTTTTTTTTCCCTTATTAGTAAGAACCAAGTTCTTACTAGTTAATTGCAATCTAGCCTAAGAAGACTAATAAACAATTTAAATCTAACTTATTATGCTACGTTATAAATTATGTTAATGCTAAGAATAGTGTCCATAATTAGGTATGCACTTTTACACACGTTCGTAACACTTCCTTAGAGTCTGGTAAAATTGATAAAACACTTTGTTCATGTGTTATATAAATAGCACAACATTGTTACTATTATTGATTCACTTACACTACACTAATTCAAATGGTTTAGTTCTCTTTAGTCTACGCACTATGCCTGTGTTGTCTAACAGCTGGATTGCCTCAACATTCACGTGTCGATGGAGTCTGTGTTCGTGGGCTTCAGCAAATTTTTGTGTGATGGTGGTGACGAATTCCATGTCGAGGTCACGGTGGAGGTCATCGTTTCTTATGTACCAGGGTGCATTTACAGCAGCCCTGAGTACTTTATTTTGGAACTGTTGAATTATTTTGACGTTGGTTGGCTTAGTACAGCCCCAAAGTTGGATACCATACGTCCAAATTGGCATCAGAATATGCTTGTATATTATCAGCTTATTATGTATTGATAAACAGGATTTCCTTCCCAGTAACCAATGCAAACGTTTATAACGAATATCGAGTTCCTGTTTTTTCTTTTTGATATGGGCTTTTCAACGCAGCTTGGCGTCGAGAGTTATGCCAAGGTATTTGGCTGTATTAGCATAAGGTATTTGCATACCATTTATGTAGAGTGGGTGGTAGTCACTGTGTTTGTTTGTGAAGTTAATGTGAACTGATTTTGACTCATTCAGATTGATCTTCCACTTTTGTGTCCAGTCGTAAACTTTGTTCACAGCTAGTTGAACTTTCTCTACTGCTTCTCTGTGGCTTGATCCGGTGGCCATAATAGCAGTATCATCTGCAAAGGTCGCTATGGTGCTGTTTTCCAGCTCTGGGATGTCACAAGTGTATAACAAGTACAAAATTGGGCCAAGCACACTTCCTTGAGGCACCCCAGCTTTTATGGTTTTTAGCTCGGAATATGCGTCCTCTTGGCGTATTCTAAACATTCTTTTAGTTAAATACGACTCTAGGATATCTACAAATTCTGGTAGCATGCGTCTGAGCTTAAATATGAGACCCTCATGCCAAACTTTGTCAAAAGCTTGCGCGACGTCTAAGAACACGGTAGCACAGACTTCTTTATTTTCTAGCGTTTTTTCAATAACATTAGTTATTCTATGTACCTGGTCTAACGTTGAGTGTTTTTCTCTGAAGCCAAACTGGTGATCTGGAACTAGGTTTTTATCTTCTATTACTGGTTTTATCCGTTTTAATAACAGTTTTTCAAATAACTTTGATAGTACGGGTAACAGAGAAATGGGTCTGTATGATGATGCTTCGTGGGGAGGTTTCCCAGGCTTCGCAATCATAATGACTTCAGCAACCTTCCATGGCTCAGGTACATATTTTAAGATAAATGAAGCATTTATTAGTTTGGTCAGCTTTACTATGGCTTTGCGTGGGAGGCGTTTTAGAATTTCCCCTGTGATGAGGTCGTAACCGGGAGACTTTTTTGAGCTAATGTTGTTTTGAATTTCTCTCATTACTTCCTTAGGAGTCACAAGCTTGATTCTTTGGTTTTGTGATAAATTTACACTCTCATGTATTTCTACAGAGCTTTCGTTGGGTTGAAAGGTTTCTTCTAAATGTTGAGCAAATCGGAACGCCCCTTTTGGTCATTGCTTATTGCCCATTTTCCGTTGCTATCTCTGATGGGCGGTATTTGTATAATCTGCCTTTTTAGATTTCTCGTTGCTTTCCAAAGTGAGTAATCCGTTGATTTGTCATTGGTAAGCTGAAGAAGGTTGGTATTCAGAGATTCATCCTCAAATTGTAGAATTTTTCTCTTTAGTCGTTTAGTTAGGTTATTTAGTGTTGTTTTATGACGCGGGAACCTTGTTTGCTGCCACAACTTCCTTTGTTTTCTTTTCTCTGATAGTAAATCCACAATTTCTTTAGGATGGATAAATCCCTTATATTTGCGTTTTAGCTGAGGTGTATTGCTCCACGCACATTGTTGAATATTAATAATAAATTTGTTTACTTCTGAGTCAAGCTGATCTTGCGATTTTATCGGAGTTTTAAGGTCGATAATATTATCTAGATCAAGAGCAAAACTGTCCCAATCTGTGGACTTATTAACCAAGGTTAAGTGGCTTTCTTTTAATAGGATTTTTTGACTTAGCATTAGTATAATCGGAGAATGGTCAGAGTTCATAGTAAAACTTTCCTCCAAACTGATGTAATTGGTGGATATATTTTTGCAGATGAAAAAATCTATAAGATCCGGTATTTTCTGGTGGTCAGTGGGCCAGTATGTAGGTTTGCCTGTACTCATTACTTCACAATGTGTTTCTTTAACTGCACTTAAGAGCTGTCTTCCTTTAGTTGTAGTAAGTCTTGAACCCCAATGTGTATGCTTAGCATTAAAATCGCCGCCTAGGATAAATCGCTGGCCTAATAATTCAAAAAGATGTTAGTATCGCTCTTTTCTTATCATGTGCCTAGGAGGCGAGTATATGGCTGCAATGGACACTTGACAAAACTTAGTTTTAACAGATACTGCCACTGCTTGAATGTCTTCTTCTTCATATTTACACTGCACGTAGTGACTAATGTTTTCTTTAATTATAACCGCACTACCCCCCCTGGCAGAGTTGCTAGGGTGGAGGGAATTATATATCATGTATCCTCTAAATTTGATAAAAGATTGCTTTGTGAAATGCGTTTCGGAGATTAAACACACGTCTATATTTTCTGTATCTAGGACCGCCTGCAACTCATGCTGATGTTTGAGGAGTCCATTGGAGTTCCACGCCATTATTTTGAGTGTGTTATTCATTTTTGATTATTCAAGACAGCTGTTTTAGTGCTGGATCTAGCTTCTCTAATCTCTTATCAAATGAGGTAATGCACTTCAAGATCTGGTTAATCTTATCCTCTAAGTTCAGAGGTTGAGATCCTTGTTTTGCAGCTTGTGCGTAAGTACCAATGTTGGTTACTTGCATGGCTGGTTGTTTTGCAGTTGACTGGACACTTGCTTTCTGCGCCTGTTTACCAGGGTGTGTTATAGGAGGAAACTGTTGGGTATTAGGCACCGTAGGTTTCTTTTTTAAAACTTTATTTTTCATAATTTGCATCTGTTTGGCTACTTCACACCCTCTATAATTGGCAGGGTGAGGTAGGCCGCAGTGGATACATTTTGGTTTCTCTTGCGGAGATTTGGTACAATTGGCTGTAAGATGCTTGCCAGTGCATTTCACACACCTTGGCTCTTTTTGACAATATTTATGTGTATGCCCATAAGCTTGGCATCTCTTGCATTGGGGAATGAGTGCTGGATTTTTGAGTGGATGTATTTCAATTTTACACCCTAATATGTACTTAATGCCGTAGATTTTGTTGACATCTTCATCGTTATAAAATGATAAAACGAACATGTTGAGTGGTTCTTTGGTCTTCCAGCTCAATTTACTATCTACCTTTTCTATTTTTAGGCCTTGGGTTGTTAAATCTTCCTTAATTCGATCTGGTTGGCAAGAAGAGTGTAGTTTCTTTACCACAACTCTAATTGGTCTAGCCTGCTTGTTTTCGTATGAATGCCAGTGGTAGTCTTTTTCAGACAAGAACCTGGCAATTACTCTATATGAGTCTTCTGATTTGGCGTTAACCTTCACACAATCCCCATTCATCATTTTTGCTGTAAATGATTCCGCTGGTTGGCTTTCAATTAACGAATCGTAGAACGTTTGATAGTTCTTGATTCCGTCTATTATGATTGGCGGTGGTAAGGGCACTTTTTTGACCGAAGTCACTTTCTCATTTTTTTGATGATTGTCTTGTTGGGCGCTTCCGGGTTGTTGTTTTGGAGAGAGGGAGGTGTTAAGCTTCCTTTTCTTCCTGCTCTTGGCCCTAATCCACTCAGTCTCTTTAGCAAGGTCATCCTCGTCTGTACAGTATTCCACGTCGTTTTTTGTAGTCTGAGCAGGTTCTGTAGTCCCTTTTGTTTCTTTGATGCAGTTCAATTCTCCTTGAAGTGTCTGAACTTGTTCCTGCAGGGCATCAATTTGTACATTCAATTTACGTACCATGACTTGCAGGTTTTCTCTATCTGTTTTCTCTTGGAGATAACAGTCATATAACTGCCTTTCTAGGTCAGTTTTAATAGTAATAGACTTTTTTGTAGCCATTATTAAGTTGTAAGGCGAGTTTAACACCTATACAATAAGTTATTGTAAACACTTCATGATTTCCGCACTTGTAACTAGGTCATGACACTGACCCCGATATATTGACGTAGGTACGCCGCGACGCGACGTTGTTGTGATCCGTCAGCAGAAAACTCTCGCGGAAGAGCTCGCGCGCGCGATCGTACGTCCGTGCACTATACTAGGTAGACAACAACTGAACTGTTTCCAAAGTAGTTAATCGATGACAACGGTGCCGGGGAGAGTAATCAAATCACCAATATAACTTACCATCAGCCGAGAAGTTTCCTTTATTTAACACTAGCTACCCGCCCCTGCTTCGCCCATTTTTTACTAATTCGAGGATTACAAACATCGAGATTTCGTTATTATATGCTCGTTAAATATCAATGCAGATTAACCAATTAGAATGATTTATCTTTATGGTGAAAACCGCATTAAAATCTGTTGTGTGGATTAAAATACCAATGAAGGCATACAACCAACATAATAAGCCAGTAATGTTCCCACTCCTGGAAACTCGCTAGGAGCTCGTGGCTGAATTATAACACCAGCACGGGTCGATCTTCAAGGATAAGCCGTGCTTACCGAGGTCGGTCCTTGGATGGGTGGCCATAATTCGTACCGAGTTTCCTCCGTGCCTCGGAAAGCACGTTAAGTCTTTGGACCCGGGTCATTTGTAGATCTTTGACAGTCGTTACAAGTAGTCAGCCGAAAGTCTGACATCCAGTCTTACCAAGGGAGGTATAACCCAGTTGCTGGGTTGTAAACTACTGATACTCAGCTGCATCCGGTTAGACTGGAAGCCGACCCCAACAAAGTTTTCAAAGGGCTAGGCAGATGATGATGTTCCTACTACGAAACATGTCTCGTCTCTGTAAAGAAGGACCTAACCACCACGCGGGCACAGCACGAGTTGGTCACACAGCCAGACGCGAGAAAATATCTTTATTTAATACTATTATTCAACATACAAACAAGTGAGTAAATACTTTTTAGAGAGAAAAAAGAAATTGCGAGAAAGTGCTCTTGTATTTCCTTGGACTTTGATTAACAAGAGTCGTTGAGATTCTGATTACTTTGAGAATGCTTGGCCCTTTTTTCACATCTTTGGGTCAGTGATCCTAGTCCTTGTTCGCTTCATTCCCTACTGATTTGTTACATCGCCTTATATCAGGGATGGAAGGAATCTGTTCTAGATTCTTTTCAATTTATCGTCAGCGACGGTTCTTCAATTTTCAGAACAATCGATGATTTTATTTAGGATTAATATTCTGTCGTACTAAAGTAATATGCTCTGTATGGTGTCGGACGTAAGCTCTGTATGGTGTCGGACGTAAAGAATAGCACCATCCCATATCTTCCCGTGGGTGTCGTAAGAGGCGACTAAGGGATTTGCCAGAGAATGGGCAGCAGCGTTCTTTGTGCTTTTGTGACAACCGTACTGCGATCGCCAACCCGCCTGCCAAGCGTGGCGATTATGGCAAAACCCCCCATATTATGTCAATGTGGCAACAATTGGGGGGCCCATATGTCCAGCAGTGGACGCCTTTCGGCTGAAATGATGATGATGATGATGACTAAAGTAATAAATTAGCTTTTGAAACACGTAACGTCTCAGTTTATTAAAATATTGCCAGTGACTATAAAACAGACCATTATGTATGTACTCAGAGGGTTCTAAAATTTCAATAGGTTTTCCCAAATTCGGATGGATAATTAAGTTAAAGGTACTCATATCAGTAGTGTAGGTATTTATGTGGGTGTACTATAGGTACAGCAGGAGAGCAGCGGTAGCCCAGTGGTGGCAGCCCCAACTTAGGAGCAGTAAGCCGTGGGTTCGAACCCAGGCAGGCGCATTACTTTGTGTAATTTATTTCATCACCGCTTCTCTCAAAAACGGTAAAGGAAAACATCGCAAGAAAACCGGCATGTCCTAGAACTAAAAATTCGAAGACATGTGACATCTACCAACCCGAACTGGGCCCGCGTGGTGGATTACAGCCCACTCCCTCATAGAGAGGAGGCCTGAGTCCCAGCTGTGGGAACATTATAGGCTGATGATGATGACTATAGGAACATCTCTGCCTAACCCTCTGGCGGAAACCGGCGTGATGTTATGTTACGCTTATTTAAATTAGTTTTATAACAAACCGTAAACATTGAACCAACATTTAAATAAAATACTTTATAAAGTAAATAATACGATCGGCATCCATTACACGCGTCTAAAAAAATAAATGTTATCAAATGACTTACTCTGAATAAAAAAAAAGTATCCATTATGTCGAACGACATGAGGCCCATTCTTGTAATACTTATAACTATTAAATCCATTATGACTTTTTCAATTCGCTAGGTCGTTACACTTGCGTGATAGTAATATTTTATTTAATAGACTACGTTTCAAAATTCACATAAGCCATGTCTCTTGAAGCGTGCGAACATTAAGTTCTGTAAAAAAGTCGATTTCTCATCGACACTCCTTTCGTATGAAAAAATATTGCTGGCACAGCTGTGCTCTACGACGGTACGAAGAAAAAACGGACCTTTGACAGGCTTCCAATGTTTTTAAATGACGAACATATTCGAATTTTGATTGAATCAATAAAACGAACGAATTACGCTTAGTTCTTGTAATGATAGTCTTGCCAGTTTTCAGATTTGGGAGGCTTGAAATTCGTAGTACAATATTTTAAAAGGTTAATTACTTTCGCGTAATTTCCCCAGTGGATTTAATATCTAACCAGAGCAAACTTTACATAAAATTGGTAGACTTACCAACAATACGAATACGTCAATGCTTGTTGGAAGTAGTTTTTTGTAGCTCTGAATAAAAACTACTATTCATTTTTATTTATTTCTTTGAAATTTACACACACGAAAAGATACAAAGGAGTTTATGATTTCGGCTATATGCATTTCCATTCAACCAAGTGTGGTAGAGAGATAACATGACAAGTGAGTTTTGATTTGTTTTCTTGAAAGAAAAATAAAATAAAAACATATTAAAAGAAAGAGTCATGAGATGTACATACCTATTGCAGACAGGAATACATCAACCTGGAATCAAAGAAATAGAATTAGTAAAGAATAAAATTTGTCAGATTGCTTGCAGGTAAATAAAGAAATATGTGTACAGACGCCAGCACATCATCATCATCATTTCAGTAGAAAGACGTCCACTGCTGGACATAGGCCTCCCCCAAGTTTCGCCACATTGACATAACATGAGAGGGTTTTGCCAGGCGGGTTGGCGATCGCAGTACGGTTGTCACAAAAGCACTGAGAACGCTGCTGTCCATTCTCTGGCAAGTCCCTTAGTCGCCTCTTACGACACCCACGGGAAGTTATGGGATAGTGCTATTCTTTACCTCCGACACCATACAGAGCCCCGCACCAGAGCCCAGCCCATTAAGCTATCCAAAACTGACAAATTTTACCAATAAACCTTGAACCTAATTTTTCAACGATGAAGTTGAAAATCTATTAAATAAATTTGTCAGATTGTTGTAGTTTTATGTGCTGGCGTCTATACATCGGGGATATTTGCTCGCCCCAAATTACTAAAAAATTAAGGTGACTCTGCTTACGCTTTTATCCACGGAATAAGGGCGAGGTATACGTTTCAGAGAAAGAAGACGTTAAAAATTAATGTGTTTTTATTTTCAATATTAAAAGAAAAACATGACACTCGTTATTTTGAAGAAGTATTAATTTTCATTCATCTAACGATGACATACACTAATTGAAAGAAAAACATAAAAATGTCCTCAAAAAAAATATGGAATAAAACAACTTATTGCCTTATGTGGCATAACTCGTTGTAAGGGTGAATGTCTTCAAAAACACGTGTTAATGCGGGGAGTGTGAATTATTTGCTTTAATATATGAATATTGAAAATTGGACTCGCTAGGGATTTTCCAAGATGGTAGGTATGAATTTTTCAGTGTATGAGACTGTGACGTGCCTTGAATTTGAGCGTTATGTTATGATGTTATTTGGAAATTCGAAATGAATAGATTAAACATTTATTTATTGGTTGATTTTTATCTCTAGGACTCACACATACACACACACACACGAAAATTCAATTTTATTCATTAGTAGGTAGTGCCTTCAATACTTTCAAGTATTTTTGAATCAATCTTGTAAAACTTTTTAAATAACTAAATTTTTTTCAGTATACGCTTGTATTAAACCAAATAGTTTAATTATCGAAGTACTTAATAGTTAAATCTTTTGCAGAAAGGCCAAGATCTAAACAAGCGCCGCCAATATGATTTATTTTTTATTTTTCACACTGACTAGTGACTGACTGACACGCTGGTCTAATGGTCTGGAGATTCTGAGTTTGAGTCCCCGGTCGGGCAACGTGCTATTGGATTTTTCCATCAGGAATATGATGGCAATAGGCTCGCCCCCATCATCATCTTCTTCATCATCTGCCTAGCCTTTTCCCAAACTTTCTTGGGGTCGGCTTCCGATCTAACCGGATGCAGCTGAGTACCAGTATTTAACATGAAGCGACTGCCTATCTGACCTCCACAACCCAGTAACTGTGTAATACGATACCCCTTGGTAAGACTGGATGTCAGACTTTTAGCTTCTGACTACTCGTAACGACTGTCAAAGATCTACAAATGACAGCCGGGACCAACGGCTTAACGTGCTTTCCGAGGCACGGAGGAAACTCGATATGTAATTATGGTCACCCATCCACAGACCAACCATGGCAAGCACGGCTTAACCTTATAGATCGACCTGGGTGGGTGTTATTATTTAGCCACAAGCTCCTCCTCTCCGAGCTCGCCGCCTATGGGACTTAAAACATAACCGGCGAAATGTGGGTGTACGTATAAGGTGTACCTTATTATACACCCACATTTCGCCAGGCAGAGGTGTACCTCTGCCTAACGGTTCGAGGATTACAGGATGTTATATAATTTTCACACAAAATATTTTCACAAATGGTAACAAACTCATCTTCGCTTTTTAAAAATTCGTTTGAGTGCAAGAGATCCTTGTGGCTCTATACTCCGTGTTGACGGTAGAAGTGTTCATAATTCAAAAAATGTTTTCTTTTTGGCGCTATCGTATGTGTCTGGCAGCCTAATGTCAACGCGTCGATCTGTCATGTTTTCATAAATGACCCTTTTAAAAACATGTTGACACTATTTCTAATAAGAAACCCATTCATTCGGTTATTTTTCTTCACCCCATTATATCAAAAGACTAAGTGTCGATTGATAAATGAACTACTTTTCTAAAGAGCTGTCAACAATTGTTACCATTTCTTCATGGCAAAAAAGCAGTTTCTTCTTCAAAAAATAAAAAATAACGCTATTTTTTACAAAAATTCTATTAAGTTTTGATATATTTTTACTTATGTGAAAGTGAACTAACTATAGATATACATTACAACAAACTAATAAATTAAATAACTAAAATGACAATAAACTATGAAAGGGCGTCAAAAACTCCTCCTCAACGCTGTCAGCTGGTAATGTGCCTAAAAGGCTGGCAGCATTGCCCGTTGTATGGCAATACTTAACCTCTGGCCAAAGTAAAAGCCAGCCCTTGGGTCACGGGAAGCGTCAACCAGGCGTTACGAAATTTCCTTAAAAAGGCTCTGAGCACTCGGACCCCACGGCACCAGAGTTTAATATAGATCATCATTCATCATCATTTCAGCCCAAAAGACATCCACTGCTGGACATAGGCCTCCCCCAAGTGTCGCCACATTGACATTTTGGGGGGTATTCTTGGCAGGCGGGTTGGCGATCGCAGTACGGTTGTTACAAAAACACAGAGAACGCTGCTGCCCATTCTCTGGCAAGTCCCTTAGTCGCCTCTTACGACACCCACGGGAAGATATGGGATGGTGCTATTCTTTAAGTCCGACACCATACAGAACATTCTTTAGGTCCGACACCATACAGAACATTCTTTATGTCCGACCCCATATAGAACAATAGATAGCATTAGATAGCTTAATATTGATAGCATTTCTAATTCCATTTTGTTATTAATCTAAAAAATTCTTAATCTATGTTACTTTTTCTTTATAACAATATCTCAATGTCAATTAAGTTAAAACATATTTCATGTAAGGCCCCAAAATGAATTATTTAGGTCGTTAAGTATCTGAAATCCATGTCTATGTTATTTATTCTTAATAAAGTACAGAATTTCCATTTTCGTTATTGTTATTCGTATGACAATAGTCGAATTTGTTATGCATGTATGGGGTTTTTAAATTTTATTAAAGAGATTAGAGAGATTTTTTTAAAGAGATTGGTATTCTCACGGTGGCTTCACAATTCATCTTTGCAAACATTTTATATATTAAACAAAATATCCATTTGTACAGTAAAAACAGTGATATTCACAATATAAACACTCGAAATAAGCATAAACTACGTGCTCCCTTTCACTGGATTCATAAGGTTCATAATTCATTCGTAGGGCTTGGTATTACCTTTTACAACAAGCTACCATCTTCCTTTCTAGACTTGCCATATAATGCGTTTAAAGCCAAAGTAAAATCTAACCTTTGTTCAAAGGTATTCCATTAACGACTATTTTTAAACGATAAGAATAGTTAGTCGCTGGGTTGAACTCAATGTTGACAATGTTTGAGTTCTTTCTCCAAATTAGCTTACTGAAATGTGATATAACTTCATGCATAGTTTTTTTTTTTAATTTATATATCTCTCTTTAAAGTCTGTATGCACGTATAAGCGGGCACGCCCTTTAGTCTGGAGGCTTTATTTTTCTTTATTTTTTTAATATTTTATTATTTGTGTGTGCTAGCTGACATGTGACAATTTGATGTAATGGATTCTTTGTTAATATAACACTATTGTATAGAATCTGGTTCTTCTAACCTAACAGACAGATGTGTTGCTGGGGAGTTTGTTGCGCCACTTCTTCTTCCCAGCTAAAACACTAGGAAAAGGCGAAGGGCGGGCGTTTTGGGGGACTGTCTCTTGTAATTTTGACGTTCAAAAAGTGCTGATTATGAGCCTAATTTGAATAATTGACTTTTGATTTTAGTATTTTTACGAGGACATTTTTAGCATAATTCATCAAATATCTAATCAAAGTCAAATTTTTAATTAAACTTCTGGGTAAGCTCGTACCATCGTCGACTTTGTATCTGTCATCTTTGACCTAGACTAAAGTCAAGATAAAATCCATCTCAGATAAAAAAAAACGAAACAAAGAAGTTCCCTCAAAAACTGATCTTCGAATGAAAGGCTTTGAATTGTATCACAAATTCACGACCAACAAGACATTTTATCTTTATAAACGGTACAATAGGTTTAATGCTAGCAGTAAAAATCAGTACAAGCCGAGAGAGCCGCAGAGATAGCCTCTTCTTTTCCATAGAAATTCCGATACCAGCTCGTGGTATTTATTACCACGGTCGACTGTACATGGGTAGATTAACTGATAAATCTTCAATTTCCTCTTAGCGACCAGAAAATATTTACCGGTCTAGACTTGCAGTCTTTACAAACTGCTGAAGGTCATTCACCAGCTTCAACGCTTACAGCGAAACTGTTTCATCTAAACCTACATCGGCTTCTAAATCCACAACCAGGTCGTTGAACTTGCCCTTCCTTCCTAATTATATCTTGACCGCTTGAACTTGACCCTTTTAGTCCGCCGATATATTTAGGTCGCCCTTTGGTCTTGATTTTATAATATTTTTATAACGGTATCGGTAGTTGCTAAGCGCATTTGAAATGCAACCTTTTCTTTGAACTTTATAGTTCAATTAAAAATTATATTTTCATGAGCAAGTGGGTGAGCGATTAATGATTTCACCTTTTAAAAGGTTATTCGACGTGTCTGTGGAAAGCTCATTTAAGATTAGAATCGGTCGAGAAGAAAAAATACTCAATACTTCTTAATTGCATTCCACATTGTAAGCTTACAAAATTTAACAAAAGAAACAATCGTGCACCCTTTAATATTTGTGCTCTTTTAGGCTAGCCCATATTATCGGAGTGCTAAGCAAAAGCCTATCCCCATGACTTCTCGTTTAAACTATGTAGAACTTACTTGCCCAGGAACGTGCGTTAAGCCATTGATCCCGACTGTCCTTTGGAGATCTTTGACAGTCATTACAGGTAGTCAGTGGCCTGAAAGTCTGACAACCAGTCTTACCAAGGGGTGCATCGTATTATCCAGTGCTTACTGGGTGGTGGAGGTCAGATAGGCACTCGTTACAAGTGAAATACTGGTATGCAGCTGCATCCGGTTGCAGACTAGAAGAAGCTGACCCCAACATAGTTGGGGAAAGGATAGGTAGATCATGATGATGGGTGCAGAGGTGAGGAGCTCGTGGCTAAATAATAACAACCGCCCAGGTCAATCTTTAAGGTAAGCCGTGCTTGCCGAGGTTGGTCTGTGGATGGGTGACCATAATTACATATCGAGTTTCCTCGGTGCCTCGGAAAGCACGTTAAACCGTTGGTCCCGGCTGTCATTTGTAAACCTTTGACAGTCGTTACGAGTAGTCAGAAGCTAAAAGTCTGACATCCAGTCTTACCAAGGGGTATCGTATTACCCAGTTACTGGGTTGTGGAGGTCAGATAGGCAGTCGCTACATGTAAAATACTGGTACTCAGCTGCATCCGGTTAGACTGGAAGCCGACCCCCAGATAGTTTGGAAAAAGGCTAGGCAGATGATGATGATGGGTGCAGAGATTTAAGGAAGAACTAAAATCATCATCAATATTGCTAGCGTTGTTCTAACTATTAATAATATTAGTTACTCTCAAAACCACTCATCCAAAAAGTGACTCATAATAATCATCAAAATCACTCATAAAAATCATAACAATTCTCGTGATCATACGGATAGAGATCAATAACTCACTCCATGCTGACCGGGATTCGAAATTAGAACAAATTTTATTTTAGTCGCCATTTTTTATATTTATCTTCCTACCACCGCTCGTAAAGATATTAATGCTTCGTTTACAATAATATACACTACTACACTGTCCTGTTAGAATATTTTATTCGAAATTTTGAGGAGATTAATCGTTTGTTGGGAGTAGAGCAATATTAATAACAGCGTGAGTGAGTCTGTCTGTCTCTCTGTCAAGGCTAAACTACTTAACCGATTTTCATGGAATTTGGCAAGAAGGTTGCTAGGCGTGTTAGATACTTTTCGTGGACAAATGTGGCTCAATACCAAGTGACTATAGCAATATTCACAAACGAGTTTGATTGGATAATTAATTATATCTAGATTACATCTTTCAAGCGGCAAGTTTAGCCCCACAGACAGAACCTTAAAAAGTCTTTGAGAGGTTTTACATTACAGCAACTGTTTCAATAAAGTCTACGAACGAAACCAAAATATCACCATAGACTGCATAGAAGGCTTAATTTTTTTTATTAATTTTCATGACTTCTTGTTCAAAAACATGAATCAACTAAATGATAAACACAACAGAAACAAATCATCAAATTTTATTCGGGTAATAAAATAAAAATACGCCCATAAATTAAATCAAAACAATTTTAATTTACTGGATGATCTAGGTTTCCAGGCACGGGTATCCACACTAGTTGCTATGGCTAGGCAATAAATAAATACAACACTGAGTAATACAACGATACGTTACCGTCTGAAAAAGAATTCAACTTTTAACATAGGGGCTACAACGTGATTGAGTTGAAAAGAGACTCAATATGTCATATTTTTGTCTAGCTACTGATAAAGGATTGGGTATTATATGTCTGCCAGAGGTTTGGCTTAGGCTCAGCCAGAAGGCGACGTGTTGGACCTCGTAGAAGGGTGTGAGACGAGCTACACTAAAAAAACGACCAGGGTCCCATTTTCCACTTGGATCAAAAGAATTGGAAGTCATGGATATAAAACCTTTGCCCAGCATTGGGATGATGATGAGCTAATGAGCTAACAGAAGAAGTTTTGTTCCTGCAGTGTTGCGCCTGGAATACATTTCATCATCATCAACATCATTTCAGCCGAAAGAAGTCCACTGCTAGACATAGGCCTCCCCCAAGTGTACATAAGGGGGGTTTTGCCATAATCGCCACGCTTGGCAGGCGGGTTGGCGATCGCAGTACGGCTGTTACAAAAGCACAGAGAACGCTGCTGCCCATTCTCTGGCAAATCCCTTAGTCGCCTCTTACGGAGAAGTCGGAATACATTTACGTCAGGGCAAATGACTACCCTGAATCACCGAATACCACCGTGCAGCCACATAGAACAGTACCAATATTTATAAACAACAACAGGTTTTAAAGTGTACTGTTTCATTATCATCTTCCTGCTTCTACCCCATGTTACTAGAGGTCGGCTCAACACGTTCAAGCGCTATCATTGACTCCTTTTTTGGCATTCCTCACACAATCCATCCATCATGTCTTTGGTATCCTCCCTCTCTATCCATCATCACATTTATATTGATCATTCTTTTAGTCACATGCGATTCCCGTTCAATACTTTATTACAGCGACGAGCACAACTTAAGAGCGTTTACGCATAACGGCATTATCGACAAACTTTCAAGTCCTTATTTTCCAAAATGACTGAACCAATTTTAATAAAACTTAATACGCGTAGGCAAAAGATAAAACGTTCTAAAAAGTTACTAAAAAATATTTTATAAATTTGTTTAAAAAAAATGGAAATTTCTGTTTCTATAGATAATTTATAATCGGTCTAATTTAGATGTAACACTTTTTTTCAAAAATGTTTTTTTGTAACTTTTAAGACGTATGTTTCTTGCTTATGCGTATTAAGTTTCATTAAAATCAGTTCAGTAATTTAGGAAAATAAGGACTTTGAAATTTTGTATGAAATGTCGTAACGTGTAAACGCAATTAAAAGGACGGCCTTTTTTAAAATCAGCCATTAACTCATCTTCCACCATCTATCACATGGTTACCTACGTAACACAGTTATACAAGCGCACATACCTACATAATATACTGGCTGACCATTAAGACGCTGCAACCTTCGTTAAACTTCCAACGCTTCGAATAATCTTACGATTTGTTGCACCCCAGGGACTTTATTACCGGTTTAATCCCTGGGGTAATATAATACATAAGCTATTTATAACCGTTATGCAGTTTTCGTACTAATTAGTGGGTTACTGTTACTTGTTCATAATAATAATTGGCTATAAATCAGTTGAAGGGATTAATTTGCTTTTAAGGAAGGAAATCATTCGTTCGTCAGTCATGGGCCATTTAACATTTTACATTTTATTAATCATTATTTTTAACAAATTGTCTTCATAAATTATGTCAATGTAAAAGCCACAAAGTGTATCGCCAGCCATTTTGTTTTCCAGAGTAATGAATATCGATCATTTAATTCAATTACTTATTTTTTATTAACTTTTCTGAAAAAAACATCTGAAAAGATTCCCAGGGTAACGATACTAACGTCTAAAGAAATTCAGAAAGGTGTCAATAAAATATTCGACTTTTAAAAATACAATATCATCCTTTTTCTTGTCTCGTTATTCCCCAGTTACAAGGTATTCCTGTCAACTGGTCGCCAAGGGAAATAAAAAAAAAACAGTGAAGTTCTGCATAAAAAATATAAGAAACGATGCATAAAACTTTTTATCTCAAAATATGTTTATAATTTTATGGTATCGTAAAATGTTAAACGGTAAATAAAATGTCTGCGGTTTATTTGTTTTTCGCGTTTTATTTGGTGTGATAAGGATGTTTGATGACTTTACAGCTAAGCTTAACATTAAGATTATCAGTTAAAATCAAAACTTTATGGAATATCAAAATGTGAGGATAACATTTATCTATTTTGAGTCTTGTTTTATTAGTATTAAACGCTTTCGTCATTTTTTAAATCGGAGGCAACAATCCAAACTACTGGTACCTTCTCCATAGACACACAAAGATGACGATTAAAAACAAAATTTATAAACTACAATAATAAAAATCATTCTAGATCTACCAATGAGAACATGGAGCAAGAATGCTCTGGAACGAAAGCGATCAAACTACCATCGGAACGACCTCAATTAAGATACATCCGGACCGCAGCATCCCTATACGATCCCCTTCACACATGTTTTAATAGACATTTTATATCACCCGGAAAAACAGAGCTTAGTTTCCTAATCTTTTCCTTCTCCGAAGAGCTTTCAGTTCCTAAGTAATTCCACCTAATTAACTTGGCCTGCCTTCCTAAGCCTGGTCCCAAGTTTCACTCATATTATGACGTCACGGCCATTTAACTAAGGTACGGGCCTTGTATGAAATATTGCGTCGTCTTTTGTGAAATACGAGCTTCTTCAAGTTGCGGTGAAGACGAAGGTCGTCTTCACTTGAAGAAGTGGTATTACGTAAGGTAGGAATAAAATGGTTCTAATCTTCAAGGATCTCCAAAATTTCTGGCGGTAAACATGTAAATGTAAACAAGATAAAGTCTATTGTGGCGACGGGTGTTTTGTTGTAGGGAAAGTAAAATATACTTTCCCTTTTATACGCAACAATAGCTTCAATACCCTTCTGGATTGTCCGGGTAACTATTTGAGAAATATAGTTAATCCTTCGAGAGTAGTGAGCTGTAAGGACCAAAAGGTCTGACAAAGCCCTAACGTAAAGTGATGTAGAAGAGTGTCGTTAATTGTTTAGTTGCATAATACAACATCACGCCTCTAATAAAGGGATAAACAGAGGTTTATCCACAGTACATCCACATTTTCTTATTATTCACAGTTTAAATGCCGTGTGCCAGTGGCAATAGCGGCGAGTCTAGTATAGCCATCAACCGGCACCGGTATTGCTTTGGTGAAGGAAAACATCGTGAGGAAAACAAACCAGCATGCCAGAATAGTATATTTCATTACGAGTGCGGAAAGCCTGTCATTGCAAAGAGTTTCGACAAATGTCTACCCGAGCCGAGGCGCAGCCGAAGGTGAGGGTTGACAGTCGGAACAAGTTGCAATGACGGTTCCGCATTTGTACTAAACAACTATTTTTAATACAGTTGCGAAAAAATGAAACAATTTAATAAAGAATATTTTTGGAAAATTGCGCCAACCGTAAAAGAGAGAGCAGCGATTTTTTTTTTGTTTTCTTCACCCATTTTGGTTAGGCAAAGGGAACTATATATACAGCCAAGTTTTCAGTATATTTTTTTATTGATATGAAATTTAATGAGATGAAATTAAATGAAACCTAACCAAACTCATTGAATCAAATCATTAAATCTGATATTGAAAGAAATTAGTAGCTTCTTTTTAGAAATATTTATAAAAACTTCTATGATTTTTTTAGTAAAAACTTCGTGGTATTTTTTTTCTTTTTAATAGATATTATTTTGACAGTTGGGAAAGAGAACGCACGAGTTCTGAAAAGGTAAAGAAAAAGCTCGAGTATGTAATAGCCCACATCCCGAACGCTATACGTCCCTGCAATACGCCACTTTTTGAGCAACTGTATTAAAAAGATATTTCTCGACGGTATTTATAGCCAAGTCAGAGGCCCATGTGTGGCATATAAACTCTGACACATGAAATTGATAAAAAAAGAAAGATCAACCGGCACCACTCCAGATTTTGGATGCTTCTCAAAAAATACTGATAGAAAAACACAATAACACTTTGCGTCATGTGAGAATTGAACCCGAGACCAAGCTCAGCGATTTCGGTGGCTAGACAAACAAGTTCGCCAAAGGAGGAACTCCATGGTCAGGTCTTGCGTAAAACGATGTAGCAGAGTGTCGTTAATAGTTCTGCTAATAGAATAAATATGGTATTAATGTCTGCCCACGTCTCTTTACTCGGAAATCAGGGTTAATTACCACTTAAATCAATGCCACGGTTCAACAGAGAGTAAACAAAGCACTCCAATAAGGTTGTTACCCTTTCTGATAAGCGGGTTAACGATTTTATGGAAGCTTATAGGGAATTGGAAGGAAAGCTTCTGGTGTTTATAAATATAAACGTAAATTATTATAGAAATGATTAAGTATGAAATTTCGTTCTTCTAGGAGAGTTCCAAAAAGCAATTTAAAGATAGAGGATCAGTTCCAAAGAATTGCTGAAAATTCTCTGAAAGCATTAAGGTTTAGTAGTTATAAATAATTGTGAATTAAATTGATTTGAACTACTACGTTTGAAAGTTAATACGATCTTGAAATTATCACAAGTCATCGAAAGGCGCCATTTTTATCTTCTCAAATATTATCTTTTACCTGCCTAGGGTTTCCCTACTATGTGGGGCCCAACTTCCAGCATAGCCGAATGCGACTGAATGAGTATTTAACATAAAGTTACTGGATGATATCTAACTTACTGTAGCTATTCAATAGTAGTCAGCCCTCGGCAAGACTAGGATCTCTGACTTTAAGAAGACTATCCGTGACGTCTTCTACCCATCATCTGCCTAGCTTTTTACCAAACTATCTCGGGGTCGGCTTACAGTCTAACCGGATGCAGCTGAGTACCAATATTTTACATGAAGCGACTGCCTATCTGACCTCCACAACCCAATAGTAACTAGGTTATTCGAAAATCCTTGGTAAGACTGGATGTCAGACTTTTAGCTTCTGACTACTCGTAACGACTGTCAAAGACCTACAATTGAAAGACGGCTTATCGTGCTTTCCAAGGCACGGAGGAAACTCGATATGTAATAATGGTCACCCATCCGACCAACATCGGCAAGCACGGCTTAAACTGACGTCTTCTATCCCAAACAAAGAATTTAATGCTTTCTCAGAAATAATAGCATATTACTTTCCAGACATACTTTAATTTCATCTGTCTCTTGTAGAATTATCTAAAGAAAAAGTTTGACTCAATTTGGAAGATTAACTGTGATGAAGATTCAGTACAGTAATCCGTGCTTATTTATTCTTGTTCGTAATTGTTGTGCTCGTCGACGTTTATTAAACATATTTATTTCAAGTTCTTCAGTAACAAACTTTCTGGAAAGGCGTCAGAAAGACGTGTTAAAGTTTTTTGATTAAGTATTTTCATTTCTGATTCTGAATGCTGTAAAATTTAGTTGTAATGTATCTTACGACGACGCGATAACGATTTTTGAGGAAGATAATAGGCTATTTTCATAACTGCATACTGAATTTATAATTTAAATTGTCAATGGCTTTTATCGCATTGGTATTTCAATGCCTTATTATTAAGCGTCGCTTTACTGGGAACCATAACTTTAAAGATCCTTAGGCAGGTACTGTTTTTATTATCCTTCTCCTGAGTAAAAGCCATTTAATCCACTTCTCGCAACTACCCTAACCAGGTTACATCTTTCTTAAATCATATGGGCCTAGCGCCACGTTATTTTTTTTCAAGCAGTTACAAGTTGCCCCAAAAATAAATAGATTAACAAAACCTTTTCTACAAAATGCTATTTTTTTCTAGGTACCCCATTACATTTAAACAAAGTAACACTTTCTCAAGCTTAATGCTCAACACTAAAACAAATGCAAAGGAGATGTTCCAGAAATGTATGGAGCCTGGGCTAGCACTATGTACACTATATGTAAATATTGATAAATAATACAGTAACAGTTTTTTATTATCAATTTTCTTTAATTTCACTTCGTTTTAACGTACATTCAAATTAACTTGGTCAAAGAGAGCAACACAACATAAAAATTAAACATGGTGGATCAGATCAGCACGTGATCACCAGGCGAAAAATGACATTTTGACAATGACATTTGATTGACGTGTATTACGATACACGTCAATCAAATGTAATTGTCATAACGTCTTTAGTAAAAAAACAATTAGAATTTCGAAAATCTCGGGTTTTGGTTTGTTTTGTTTGGTTTGGTTGAACAAAACAACAAGTTCAATCCAAACTCAATGCAAAGAAAGACTCAAATACCGCACTTCTTAAAACTGTCAAAGACGTCAAACGTCAAACAACTATCATGGCTGCCCTAAAAATAGAATTATCGTAGTAAAATACTTTTCATATGATAATTATTGTACGACTATACCCTTCTTCAAATTATTTTTTTAGTATTTTTATGGTATTCCTCTATTTTTTTCCTATTTTTCTATGTGGTGTACATAGTGGTAGCCCAAAATCAAACATCTCCTTTTAACGACTACACAGACAACTGGAAGCTATTTTTGTATCTAGATTTCAGTACTTAAAGGGAGTAGCCCAACAAATATGTATGTTATGCTAAGAATGCAGACGCTTCCAAAACATATAAATGTAAATACAAAAGTGTCCGGAGACACAATATTGTGGGGTTAATGACATGCGACTAAAAATATACAGCATAGTATTCCGAACGAAGTTTTTCGTATTTTTAGAGCCATGATGATTCGGAAATGAGAATGATCATAAGATTACGATTTTAACAGTACCAGAGACATAATTTATTTTATTTACTACACACAAAATTGTTTGCTCTACTTATGATTCTGACATTAATAACAAACTTTTTAATGGTTGCACTTGAAACTATAGTTATCTAGTTTATTTAAATTATATCGTTTATATAAAAGAGCTTTTATTTATTTATTTTAGAAAGACAGTCACATCAAATATATTACACTTACGTATAGGAGGACATCGTAGGCCCGACAATAAGTCGTTGATTACTACAAAACGTAGAACGAGATAAAATGTTACAGGGATCTGGAATCTATACGACCATTCTTACTTTAGTTATAAAGATTGTTTCTCGGGTTAGTCACCAACTCGATAAGATAAGATAAGATATATTTATTTGCTTAAACATGTGATTTCATACAATAATTAATTAGTGCATGTAAGATAACATAATATAAAATAAAAAAATGGTCCAGACATGTTTGCCACATACTATGGCGTGCAAATATTGAGAATAATAAAATTGAGTTTTTTAATTAATAATTCCAATGCAATATAAAATAATAAATGTCAAAATTATACATGTCAAAAGTAGAAAAATAAAATCATAATTTAGTCAATGTCAACGTATATGTATGTCAAAAGTTATTATTAAAATCTATACATATAATAAATCTGTAGAAAAGTAATTTTTGTACATTGAAGAAATTGAAACAAAAAATAGCCAGCGTGTGAAAAGATAAGTAACAGAACCCATTTCCATCATTTTTGAAATTTTTGTCTGTTTGTCTGTTTGTCTGTTTGTTTGTGCGCACATCACGTAAAATCTACGAATTCAATGCTGACAATGTTTATATACAAAAATTATACGTAACTTGAGGTTTAACTTAGTTTTTGTTTCATCGAAATCGGTTCACTCTATCAAAAGATATGATTAATTTAGTGAGTTCAAGAAGTAAAATATTACGTTACGCAATTCAGTATAGTACTTGCAACGACATCTTAAGACTAAAAATAGAACTAATGTTGATAGTTGAAATCCAAATCCGATAGATGGCGTTGTGCAAATGACGTCATTTTCTGAATCGCGGTGTTAAGATTTTCCGCGCTAGAATGACGTCCACCGTGTTTACTAGGCAAATTGGGTTTCGTTAGGTATCTTAAAAGTTCTTGCGTGTGTCGTAAAAGTTCTATGGTTGCTTGGTTTATCGATTTTCTAAATTGGTCGAAAAAAAGTATTGGCTTATCTTATTGGTTTCGTTTGGTCAACTTTGGTCATTGGTTTGAAGTACGAAGTAAATATTGTATTTTATTTACTTCGTAGTTTGAATCCAATAGTGCCAATCGTTATACTGTAAGTTAGTGTTGCCAATTCGTTGAGTCACGCACGACCACGAACAGACGATACGTTGTCACACTAGACTGTTCGACGCACCGTTCTTTTAAGTTTGTAGGCTATTCAGTCATAAGTGTTGTTGGTTTTGTTTATTGCTTTAATTTTCCTTGAAAATGCCTCAAAGAAAAAAAACTAACCTTTCGCTGCGTAGCCGGAATACGAAAAGGATGAGACTTTGTAGGTCTCAGGAATCGGAAGAAGATCGTGAAGCACGGTTATCTGCTAACCGAGAGCACATCGCTCTTTCACGTGAATCGGAAACGTTCACCGAAAGGGAGTCACGTTTAAGTTCACAAAGAACACGGACCGCGACTTTGCGGTCTCAAGAGAGTATCCAGGAACGCGAAGTCCGGCTGTCTGCTGATCGGGAGCGCCACTCTCTCTCACGTGAGTCAGAGACATTCACAGAAAGGGAGTCGCGCTTAAGTTCGCAAAGAACTCGGACCGCGACTTTGCGTTCTCAAGAGAGTATCGAGGAACGCCAAGCACGTCTGTCATCTGACCGAGAGCGACACGCTCTCTCGCGCGAGTCTGAATCTCTCTCCCAAAGAGAAGAACGATTACAAATAGCTAGACATAACTATGTAGGTGTACAAAGAAACAATGAAAGTTATCTTGCATCTGAAAGGGAAAGAATAGATGAACTAAGACGAGCAGAAACAGCAGAACAACGTCAATCTCGCCTAGAAATAGAACGAGCTCGATACCATATGAATAAAGAAACAAATAGCGGAGCTGATGAGTCCATGGAAAATGACGATGCCAATATTTTATTACCTTGGGACAATAGGGAAAAATCAGGGTTCACATATTCGTCTAGAATTAATTATGCTGGCTTTACTTCCGTGGGAGACATGAGAGAAATTTGTAATTTTTGTCATGCTTTGAAATGGAGGAAAGAGACAGACGGAATGTGCTGCTCAAATGGAAAAATTGTTCTTCCAAATTTCCAAGATCCACCACACTTACTTAAAAGTCTCCTGAATGGCGATCATCCCCAGTCGAAACATTTTTTGGATAATATTCGTTTATATAACAGTGCTTTCCAAATGACTTCCTTTGGGGCAAAACAAATAACGGAAGGACCGTTCATGCCAACCTTCAAAGTACAAGGTCAAGTTTATCACCTTATTGGATCTTTGCTGCCAGAAAATGAACCCAAATTTCTCCAAATTTATTTTGTATCCGATTACACGCAACAGCTCAATGTTAGGAATCACAATTTTCCCCAGCTCAATGCTGAGCTTTTGGGTCAACTTCAAGAATTGCTGCATCACGTTAACCAGTACGTTCGTGAATTCAAAGCTGCATTGGAGTCAATTCCACAAGGCAGCAATGATTTCAAAATTGTTATAAGTGCCGATAGACGTCCTGTGGGTGAACACCGTGGAAGACACAATGCACCCGTCGCAGATGAAGTTGCAGTTGTTTTAGTCGACCAGGAGTGTGAGAGACGTGATATCGTGTTGCGTACACGCGACGATCGCCTTCAACGCATTTTGGAAACCCACCGAGCTTACGACGCCCTGCAATATCCACTAATTTATTGTCATGGTGAAGATGGGTACAATTTTGGGCTGTACCAAGTGAACCCTACTACGAGAGTCACTAATTATCAAAAAAAAATATCTGCTCAACAATACTATTCCTACCTTTTACAAATAAGGCAAAACAGTTTCGTATATTTGCAACGATTTCGTGGTTTGTTCGGCCAATTTATTGTGGACATGTACGCAAAAATAGAAACTGAACGTTTAGTGTATATTCGCACTAACCAGCGACGGTTACGCGCTGAAGAATACGTGCATTTGCGGGACGCCATGCAATCAGATAATAACGTCGAAGACTTGGGTCGATTGGTTATTTTGCCATCCAGTTTCACAGGCGGTCCGCGGTATATGCACGAACGAACGCAAGATGCTTTTTGTTACGTCCGTAAATACGGCCGGCCGGACCTTTTTATAACATTTACAACAAATCCAAAGTGGACGGAGATTTGCCAGGCACTTCTCACAGGACAGGCGTCATACGACAGACATGACATTATTGCTAGGATTTTTCATTTAAAACTCAAAGTTTTGATTAATCTACTTACAAAGGAGAAAGTTTTCGGTTCAACTCTTTGTTTTATGTATAGCGTCGAGTGGCAAAAGCGTGGTTTACCCCACGCGCACATTCTTCTGTGGCTGGAAGAAAAAATTCGTCCCGATGCTATAGACAGTGTCATAAGTGCAGAATTTCCGGACTATAATGCAGATCCGATTTTGCATGACATAGTAAAAACACATATGGTTCACGGGCCATGTGGCGTCTTAAACAGGGAATCACCGTGCATGAAAGATGGTCAATGCTCAAAAAAATACCCCAGAGCACTGAAAGAACTAACTATGGCTGGGGAAAATGGGTATCCGCAATACCGGCGAAGATCACCGTCACAAGGTGGTTTCACAGCTACTGTCAGATTCCGTGGACAAGAAATAATTCTAAATAATAGTTGGGTGGTACCGTATTCTCCAGTTTTGTCAAAAGCTTTTCAAGCACACATTAATGTTGAAATTTGTAATAGCGTCGAATCTATAAAATATATATGTAAATATGTTAATAAAGGTAGTGATCAAGCCATGATAGCACTAAGAAATAACAACCAATTTGATGAAGTGACAAGGTATCAATCTGGCCGATACATAAGCTCTTCGGAGGCAGTTTGGCGCATTTTGAGTTTCCCTATTCATGAAAGGTATCCGCCAGTCATCCATCTTGACGTGCACCTGGAAGGCGGGCAGCGAGTTTACTTTCAGCCAGAAAATGTGGCAGAAAGAATGAACAACCCAAGACAAACCACCTTGCTCGCATTCTTTCGCCTTTGCGAAAGAGACAATTTCGCTAAGTCTCTGTTGTACAATGAAGTGCCACATTATTATACTTATAACAAGCAGCAAGGTGTTTTTAATCGCAGGAGACGTGGAACTGCTGTAGAAGGCGAGTCCGGCATTTTTAAAGAACACGTGATTGGAAGAGTATACACGGTGCACCCAAATAATGCAGAGTGTTATTATTTACGCCTTCTTCTTCACACAGTGCGAGGACCTACTTCTTTTGCTGAGCTCCGCAAAGTGGACGATATAGAATATCCCACATTTCAAGCTGCTTGCCGCGCACGGCATTTATTAGATGGCGATCAGCATTGGGATGATGCTTTAGCCGAAGCATGCGTCAGTGATAGTCCACATCGTTTGCGCCATTTATTTGCCATTTTGTTGACATTTTGTGGCCTATCGGACGCTGGGCAGTTGTGGCAAAAATATAAAGACGCGTTTGCCGAAGATTTTTTGAGACAGCAAAATATAAATAGTGAAACTTCTGACCAAGTACGTGAAAGCTGCCATAATAGGTCTTTGCTGGCTATACAAGATATAGTTACAAGTATAGGAGGGAACCCCCTCAGTCAATACGGCTTGCCGACACCGACAGTTGGTGGGGAACGAATTAATAGGGAGTATACATCTGAAATAAATTACAACCCCGAAGAGTTAGCAGAAATATTGCGAAATGGCTGTTCAAATTTGACGTCAGAACAACGTCAAATCTTTGATAGAGTATGCTGTAGTGTAGAACATTCATTAGGAGAAATGCTGTTTTTAGATGCACCTGGTGGAACAGGTAAAACTTTCCTCACTAAAGTTATCTTGGCTCAAATAAGGAGCCAAAACAAAATTGCCCTTGCCGTCGCTTCCTCAGGAATAGCTGCCACTTTATTACCAGGAGGAAAAACTGCACATACAACATTTAAAATACCAATCGACTTGGACCGCACAGAAAACCCTGTTTGCAACGTGTCTCGCAATAGTGATAAAGCAAAGGTTTTACGCGATTGCGCCCTTATCGTTTGGGACGAGTGTACGATGGCAAATCGTAAAGCTGTGGAAGCTGTAGATAGAACGTTGCGAGATATAAGACAAAATGACCGACCGATGGGAGGCTTAACGGTGCTATTCTGTGGAGACTTCAGGCAGACACTCCCTATAATACCCAGAGGAACGAGGGCCGATGAAATAGGTGCCTGTTTAAAGAGCTCTATTTTATGGCGTAGTGTCATATTAACTAATTTGAGCTTTAATATGCGAGCATATTTGGGAGGTGACGCAAACGCGCAGGTTTTCTCAAATTTACTACTTCAAATTGGTAACGGCACATACCCGACTCAAGAAGGAGGTAAAGTAACTTTAGTCGAAAGCCTGTGTTCTTCTGTTGCCTCACAGCAGGAACTCATTTCCTCTGTATACGGAGATCCATCAGAGATCTCGAACCATGACGCTGCTTGGCTATGCCAACGAGCTATTTTGGCACCTCGCAACGACCAAGCAGCAGCAATAAATTCTCAAATATTGGTACATGTTTCTGGAGAAAGTAGGGAATATTTATCTATTAACACGGTTTTGGAAGAAGGAGATGCCACCCACTATCCAGTAGAGTTTTTAGACTCTCTAAATACACCGGGTCTTCCAGCACACAAAATTTATTTAAAAGTCGGAGTACCAATCATTCTACTCAGAAATTTAAGCCCACCAAAACTATGCAATGGAACTCGGTTGAGAGTAACAAATCTCCAACGAAATGTCATCGAAGCCGAAATCTTAACAGGTTGCGGCTCCGGTGATGTTGTTTTCATTCCCAGGATACCCATTATCCCCAATAATTTTCCGTTTACTTTCAAACGTGTGCAATTTCCTGTAAGCCTCTGTTACGCTATGACTATTAATAAAGCCCAAGGCCAGACGTTATCCGTTGCGGGTGTAGACCTTACTTTTGATTGTTTTTCACACGGCCAACTCTATGTTTCTCTATCACGTGTTAGCAACCCAAACAACCTTTTTGTATATGCTCCGGGTAATTCCACCGCTAACATAGTATATAGAGAAGCATTAACGTAATCAACTATACCAAAGTCAGGACTCTTATCGAAATCATCAAAAAGGTGATATACTCTTATCTAAACGACGTTGTTTTGTTCTCGACAACCACGCGAACGAAGTCGCGGGCACAGCTAGTCATGAATAAATCTATGTTACACTAAATTGTTCTGCCAGAAATTCATTAATATTATAGAATGCTTTGTCACTTAGAAATGATTTTAGTTTTTTCTTCAATTGTACATTATTAAGCTCTCTCCAACTTTTGGGTAACTTATTATAAATAATGGGAGCCATGCAGAAAACACTTTTGCGCATAAGTGCAGTCCTACTCCTATGCAGACACAGCTGGTTTTGATCACGCCTGTTTCTGGGAAATTTATCTGCCATTCGCGAAAATAAGATTTTGTTATTTATAATAAACATAACTGTTTCCAGAATGTAAAGGGAGGTCAGTGTCAATATTTTATAGCGTATGAAATAGGGTTTACAACTATCGGTGGTTTTTAACTTAAACATGGCTCTGAGACATCTCTTTTGTGCTTTAAATGCGGCTTCTTTGTCAGTCGACACGAAAGACTGGACCTTTTGAGCTTTTTGAGTTGGTGGAACTCAAAAAGGGGTTTGTTAAGTAATAACGCTGTAACAGAAATATTGTAAAACCAAATGATTTTAAAAGAATAATCATGGAGTTTCTTGCCGTTTCTTCTCCATAGGAAACGACCAACCCGAACCGAGCACCTTTTTGTCGACGTTTTATAAGTGCCCTTGTAGGCCTATGTAAAATAAAAATATTCTTTTTTTTTATTATTATGAATGCGCATGAGAATTAATAAGGCGTACTTAATAGCGTTCGCCAAAATTTAACCTTGTTGGTAATTTGCCGAATAAAAGGCAAAATATTATACCAGAGTAATTGAGCTAAACAGCTAACTGAACTAAATACATTAAGTAAGAAATCGAGACTTATTTATAGCTCCTACGATACAATGTTTTATTGAATTGACATAATAGTTTTGTTAACAACAATAATATGGCCAATTACAACTTTTCACAAATAGGTATACAATCGCTGAATAAAACAAAAAGAATTAAACTAAAAGACAGTGGTAAGGACTAGTAGACAAAAAAACATTAAAGAAAAAAGAACACATATTGACACAATACAATGGTTATTGGTTGTCGAAGTAGTGGTTGTCGAAGTAGTGGTTGCAAAGAGTCGTCTTCAATTTAGACACGTTTGAAAAAACATTAAAGAAAAAAGAACACATATTGACACAATACAATGGTTATGGATTGTCGAAGTACTGGTTGCAAAGAGCCGTCTTCAATTTAGACACGTTTGAAAAAACATTAAAGAAAAAAGAACACATATTGACACAATACAATGGTTATTGGTTGTCGAAGTACTGGTTGCAAAGAGTCGTCTTCAATTTAGACACGTTTGAAAAAACATTAAAGAAAAAAGAACACATATTGACACAATACAATGGTTATGGGTTGTCGAAGTACTGGTTGCAAAAAGTCGTCTTCAATTTAGACACGTTTGAAAAAACATTAAAGTAAAAAGAACACATATTGACACAATACAATGGTTATTGGTTGTCGAAGTACTGGTTGCAAAGAGTCGTCTTCAATTTAGACACTTTTGTATTAAAAATGTCGATCACAACCTCCTGGCAAGCATCATTGTACACACGGCTCGCCCTAATCATGTACGAGTATTGTCTGTAATTAGTTCTTGTCGTTGGTATATGCAAAAAGTTTTAAACTTTATAATGAAACTATAGCTTTCGCCCGCGGCTTCGCTCGCAATTTGACAATAACCGTCTCGGACTCCATCTATCTATTATTGTGCCGCCATCTATCTATTATCATAAGGACGTCAGTGTTGTTTTCCTCGGGATCAGTACTACTTTTCGGTATGAAAGGTACCCTATGTCCGTTTCTGTACACAGGTTCAGGTGGTTTTGGCGTGAATAGGTAACAAACAAACAAACTTATTTTCGCATTTATAATATTAGTTAGGATTAATTTTAAATCATTGAGCTCACAAAAAAAAATACTTTGTATTCACAAAATAATCTATTATTTGCTCGTCGCTTTTTATGGAACTTATATTAGGTAACATAGATTGAATTTACGGTTAAAACTCAAACTTTGAAACTTTTAACTAAAGATGATTCTTCATTTCATTAAAAACTTTGTGGTTTGATAGTTATTTTCATTTTTCTAATAGCCAATTATGTCTTAATTATAAGTTTTATTTGTTTCTCAGAATAATCTTAAAAACAACATAATATTAAATAATTCTTACACTAGTAGTTTCTTGAGGCTCTGCTTTTAAAATAAAAACAGCAGCATGTGCAAAGACAGACAAAATTCAAACAAATTTGAATGTTGTCTGACTTTGCACACACTTTAGAATTCATAATGTTTCTTGAAAAACCATCTTTACTGAGAAAAAAAAAAGCGATGCTTATTTTTTTAAGGGACAAGCCCGCCACACTATTCCCAAACCACTGCAACTCCTGTAAGCCAGAATCAACTGTGGCGAAATCCCGGAGAAACCAAATAACTGTCTTGGATCCCGTAACGAAATAAAGAATAGCAGAGGAGTTGGAAAATCATAATTCCATGATTCCATTTAAAACACTTTCCTCCATATAATCAGGACACAGAAAGAACAAGCCAATAGGCACAAAGCGACGTTCACAACTGGGATAAGCCAAGTTGCCTAGCACCACGGATAAATATTATCATTAATATGAATGGGGATATATGAAGGATTGGGTCTTAAGTTGTGAGCTGTAATATTTAATGATGCGATGCTCCTCTTAACTAGTATAGTAAACCTGTGAAGTTTGTGTGTTTGTTTTTTAGGACGGGTATAGACTATATAACATCAAGCTATGACACCGCAGCGCGAGGAAGAAAAGAAAATATATTCAGTCCATAAATATTAACTAAGTACAGAAACCTGCTCTTCCTCCCAACGTCGATACGATCGCAAAAGACCGCAGAACAATAAAAGATTGCATGTAAATATCAATTAAAGACAACCATTAACTAATAACGTCCCTAAGCCATAAACTAGCAATTATTTATTAGTCGCTAGTTGGGTTATTTACTGGTGTGATTATTAAACCCGGCGTGGAACCACAGAATAATAGCTACAGAAGGCTGGTCCCATACAACGAGCGATCGGGAGTACCTAGTAGTGGTCTAGTATCATAGATTCGAATACAGGAAGTCGTTTTACTTTCTGTAATTGATTTCACCTGCTCTCAAAACAGCGAAGATAAATATCGTCAGGAAATCGGTACATCTTACAAGCGAAAATTCGAAGACATGTATGACATGTTATGTCTACCAACCCGTTTTAGGCCAGCGGGATTCATTACGGTCTGCTTCCCTTTCAGAAGGAGGAGGCCTGTATCCCAGCAGTGGGACAATTATGGATGAATTAGGTACACAAAGACGCTTATGAGTGATCTCACTCAACCTTATGCCAGTCACAAGTGCTTGCACTCGCAAACCATGATTCGTGTCTACGTGTGCGTGCGTTTTTGATAGTTATACAGAGCAGACCCTTAGTATTCTATGTTTATTTCTGACCTATTCTGTAACTGAACCGTATAGGCGACGTTAATCGGTTGATTAAGACGCCATGAAATTCTCATTGGTTTGCAAGGACATTTGGGAATTGGTAATATAACATAAACAAATGATCTATAAACACGTGATTGCCAACCCACGTAGGTTAGATATTGACAAATTAAAAACTAACATTGTGAGTTTAATACTAATAATTATTATTGTTTCGTGAAATTGTTAAAAAATAACAATTCGCATTCGTTCCGATAAAATAAAATCTATCGTCAAATCATCATCTGCCTAGCCTGCCTACCCTTTTCCCAAACAATCTTGGGCTCGGCTTCCAGTCTAACCGGATGTAGCTGAGTACCAGTATATTATATGAAGCGAATGCCTATCTGACCTCCACAACCCAGTAAATGGGTAATACGATATCCCTTGGTAAGACTGGATGTCAGACTTTTGGCTTCTGACTACTCGTAACGACTGTCAAAGATCTACAAATGACAGCCGGGACCAACGGCTTAACGTGCTTTACGAGGCACGGAGGAAACTTATGTTATTATTAAATCTATCGTCAAATAAGAACTTTTATAGAACCTTGAAGTCAGAAAGTTCCAACGGACCTTTACAACTTCAAAGTGGATAAGAGCTAAACTTTAAAGGTAACAGCGATTGATTTTATGTTTTAGAAACTATCTTTTTAATTACCTATAAGTTTCCCGAAATATACCAAGTATCATCTATTACCTCTCGTATTCTCCCCAAAAGCACCAGGCACTGAGAAATAGACAATAACCGTTTAAACATATGACGTCATATGACGTTGAAGCTCTGCGGGTATTAATTGAGAAACCGCAGGTGGCGCCGCAGGGCGATGCATGTCGGTGAAGCGAGCTCTCAGATTATAGTGAAGGAGTTCTTGTTCTGCATAATGCAAGCTTTATTTAGATTTTGTAAGACTAACCGGGAGGAGTGACTTTGCCTTTGGTATTTTTATTATTTTCAGCGAAGCCAAAATTTTTAACGTCTCGGACAGGTCAAAAGACTGAAAATTCTGACAACCATTTTTAGACTGGATGTTCAGAGTCCGTTGGTCCAGGTTGTCATTTGTAGTCAGAATTCCTAAAATCTGACATCCAGTCCTCGAAGTCGCTCTATGTAAAATACTTCGGTACTTAGGTTCTTCTAGTAATCCTGTTAGACTGGAACTCGGTTCTAACATAGTTGGAACTTGAGAAAAGGCTGGGCATTTATGTGTGATGGTTTCGTTTCATCATCATCATTTCAGCCGAAAGACATCCACTGCTGGACATTAGGCCTCCCCAAGTGTTGCCACATTGACCGGTCCCGTACGACTTGCATCCAGCGGATCCCCGCAACCTTTATCAGGTCATCGGCCTACCTAAGGTTTCGTTTATTATTATGAAAATATAAAATCATCGTTCTAAGATCAAACATGCTGCATGTAAAAATAAAACAATACCATCTGATATTGGCATCTGAAATCAATTTATTATTCGAACGAATGAAATAAAAGATTTTCACACGGGCGTAATAATATTTCGCCAGGAATCGTAATTTTAAAAACCAATAAATACGTTTTACAAGTAATTGGAAGACAGTATTGACTCATAACATGAAATTACAATTTATTTTATAATTTATTGAAATTTTTGATCAAATTTGTTTTGGTCCTTATAAACTGTACACGCAAGGATCATTTTATAATAGCAAAAATCCGTAAACTAATGGATTTATTTTGGTATTTAATGGAGTTTTTGTTAACAAACAAATCGATGGATGTCTTAACGTTATCAGTTAGATTCAAAAATACAATTTCACTTATTTCACATTTTGCCAAATAAACCTTAATTGCCTTATCTTTATATAAATACTAGCTGTTTCGCGCAACTTCGTCTGCGTCACATTTTCCCCGTTTTCGCAACATTTTTCATTGCTGCTCCGCTCCTTTTGGTCGTAGCGTGATGATATATAGCCTATGTCCTTCCCCAGGTGGAAATCTATCTTCTTACCAAATTTAAAAAAAATATATATGTACCGTAAATATGTACATTCAAAATGCATGTAGTAAAAAGCGGTTATTTTAAATTACAAACAGACAATTTAATTTTATTTTTGGTATAGAGGTATAGAAATAGAAGATATGCCTTGCAAGGGTACAAAATGTCAACTGTTATGATTCCAAAGTCGCAGGATTGGTCCTGCACGGAAAAATATTTGCATGACTTACACAATGAGTAAACCCAAATCTGACATTCACTTTGTATTTATGTGAGGTTTGCACTCTTGAACCAGTTGAAATTCCTAATGTTGAGAATTTCTAACTAAAATTATGGATGCCAATATATCTGTTTTTGCTAAAAAAATATGTTACTGTTGATACTATGGAATAAGTAAATACTATGGTTTCTGCTTTTTCTTCTCCATCAGCTTAAAAGTTACCAACTAGTATTCATTACGTACCTTAGGCAGAGCTTCTAAGTCATTTCAAGCCGCTCTAAGCTGAAAAGCCTCGACGGGCACAATTACCTGTACTAAGGAATCACATAGAACATACCTACCTTCTCTATTATCCAATTAAGCGCTGAAGCAATTTGTTCATGCTTTAACGCTTTATTTTATACAAAAACGTTAGGCCGCTTGAAACTTCTTCCAATACCGACAATGCGATAGCAGCTTTAAAACTAGAACAGTTTTAAAACTGGGCGGGCAGTATCGGTCGCTACAATTCCGTTTTCAAACTGTTGTATTTTTTTTCTCTTTTTTCCATTCTTTGTGTGGCCAGTCAATATGCCTGTGGTTCAGAGTATTTGCGCTTTGTACCAGCCAGTTAGCCGAATAGTTAGTAATTTGAGGGCTGGCGGTTTTAGTGTATGTATGTTTTGTTTTTCTTTTTACTTGTGGACACGTGGGGAAATATAATACATTCCTTGAACCATGTTAAATGGTGTGAAGATTGAGGACGATTAGGATATACAAAGAAGCAGTCTCCAGTCTACCTTAGTACGGAATCTCAATAGAATAAGATGCCAGCTAATACTGGTTTGGTTGTCACTGGCATGCGGCCTACGGGGCATTTCCAGGACCATGTAGGTACGAGTTAAAAAAGTTATTTGTGTAAGTTATATGTATAAAAAGTCATATGTGTGTCATAAGTGTTTTTTTTTTATCGTATATATAGTTCGTATACTTAGTACCTAAATATTCCTACAGAGTGGCGATTTTAATTATTTTAATTTTCAGAGCAAATCCTGTTAGTACCCAGTACTATTATCGTAGTATTATTATATTATGTATTATTATTGTATATAATCTTAATTTCCATTTCGGCAGTTTCGAGGATTTCGATTCAAAATCTAAGTTTGAATACAAATGTCCCAAGTTTCTTAGGCTTAGAGAATCGAATTCCAAATTTCACATACACTAAACGTCATCTAAACAATACCTGTTCTATTCTGTATGGTTTCGGATGTTAAAATAGCACCATCCCATATCTTCCCGTGTGCGTCGTAAGAGGCGACTAAGGGACTTTCCAGAATATGGACAGCAGCGTTCTCTGTGCTTTTGTAACAACCGTACTGCGATCGCCAACCCGCCTGCCAAGCGTGGCGACTATAGCGAAACCCCCTAATATACACTTTGGGGAGGCCTATGTCCAGCAGTGGATGTCTTTCGGCTGAAATGATGAAACAATACCTAAATGTTATAGCAAAAGAGAATTGAACCTGTCGTTACCCATCAAGCCTTATTTAATTTTGGCTGAAACTGCGAGAATTGTTTGTGCATAATTTAGCAATGTTTGAGTCGATTGGATTAGTATTGTATCGTCTGTGCCTATTGATTATTTCATTTTAGCTCACTTGGATTGTTAGGCCGATGAAATGACGAGTAATAGAGAAGTATGGAACAAGAAGACGTGCTGCGCCGACCCTAAGTAAATTGGGGTAAGAGCAAGAGACTGCTGATATTTTTTTGTGAGGAGCGGATGGCCAAATAACGAATACTATACACATAATAAATGTATCATCAAAGTCAGAGTCAAAGTCAAAATTATTTATTTGCAGTAAATGTAGTACAAAAGATGGAAAAAAAAAATAGTAGGGCAATGACACATTTCGCCATAAAGATGGCATGCAAACATTAATGAATTGGCCAATATTAACATAACATCATAATCTTCCACCAGTTTTCTCCAAAACTTAGGTCGCACATAGTAAATTATCACTGTTCGATTTTCAAAGCTTGAAAACCGAACAGTGCTAAGGCATTTCTTTTAGAGAACGGCCATTACACACCTAACTGACGTCAAAGGCGTAGGTGACATTATAAGTCGTTCAATAATTTGACAAGACCATTAATTAAATTCTAATCTTTACCAATGGAGCAGCGATTTATTAAAACTTTTCTACATAAATAGAATGACCTAAGTATACAACCTTTTCAGCCGACTTCCAACAAAACAGGATATTCTCAATTCGGTTGTATTTTTTGTGTTTGTTACCTCATAGCTCCGTCATTTAAAAACCGATTTGAAATTCTTTTTTTATGTACAAGGATATACATTCCTCGTCCAATTAAGGAGTAATTAGTGAATGAACGCGTGAATGAAATTGCAATTCCGGATGAAAAGATCTTGTTTCGTTAACTTTTTAATTCATCGCCCATGTTATTTCAATTTAGATTAATTATTAAAAATGTTTTTTGACGGGACATTTGAGAAAATATTCCGTACTCACGGCGACACAACAAGCTATATATTTCCAGTTTAACATGGCTTTGCTTTGTATAGATTTCCCTTACGATGAGAGATCCGCATAAACTGGTTTAGTATAGCTTGGTTGGTCAATTTGCTTGATGTCAATGTTCCAAAATTACATCATAGTGTGACAAAAAATCGTTATTTAATTATGTTCAGCTACCCCAGTAGGCCGCACGTCACTGCCCTCTTATTCTTTCAAACTCCACACAACACTAGCTCAGCTCAAAGTGTTATCAACTTTTTTTTATTTATTTATTTAATCGATAATGATACAGAGTTTTATTCTTACATAACACCTGCCAAACTGCAAAGCAATTTGTCGGCAGTTGGTTCTCGTGGATTTTGCACGAGTCTTAGTTAAAAATAAACATTAAAATTAACTCTAAGTTAAGACTAAGACGATGGTTCTATAGGTGAAGACTCCGTATGTAATTACGGAGTAGTCACCCACACAACCACAGATTCCACAACCTCAGCTAATACACTCAGCTGCATCAGCCTAAGAATGTCATGAGACCATCCCTACTCAATCAACTTGATTGAGTAGGTACTAAATTGTTACAAAACACTTGGTAAGTATGACAACAACCAATTACTGAATAAATAAAATTAACCATAACACTTCAAAGATTGTTAAAGATTTCATAGGGTTGAAAGGGTTTCCTATACACTTCTCTTGACCAATGTCCTCATTATTTAATTCTGATGAAATAGAAGCAACGAGTGACCTAATAAAACAAAAACTTATCCCTATGGGAAATAAAGAAATATTATTAAATTCCTTAGAGAGCAAAAAGCAATCAGAGAACGTAGCTACTCGAAGCAGCAGAACGACTAATATTGAAATCTCTTCTGATTGAACATTGTTAGTATATGGGTCATATTCGCGAAGTAACTGAAGATAAACCCTGACCTGTTACCTATATCATTCTTGTATACTTATTCTGAAATTCCTAGCTTACTCAATGCACCCACCAAAATTAAAAAAAAACTCAATGCCATATTATTACAAAAAAAAAATAGCTCGTCTACAAATAAAATCAGTATCAAACAAATGAAAGCGTCAGCAATAATTGAAAATCCTAAACACATCAGACAAAACATTGCCAACCTGAAAATGCCTTTTCCCTTAACTGGCAGCCCTGGTAATTTTCCTTATTCGCCACTTAACGAAGCACAATGCGGGTAATATTAATTTGGGGTCAGGCATCCTAAACCCTTGAACGCACAAGACCAGTTAATGGAGAAAATCTTGGTCATGTAAACAATGATAAGTAATTTCTCAGGGGCGGTCGCTACACGTCTTGTTCGGGTCGGTACATTTGATTGGGCACCATCTGTTGAATACCAAACCGAAGCAATGATTATACGGTAGGCTTTTATTCGGCTCGGGCTGATCTGATAAAATTGGCATCTAAAATCGCTGAATCACTTAGTCAACCACAATCGCTGGTGGAACACAGACCTCTCTAAGAAGAAGTAGGCTCTAAACCAACACGAGGACCGCGGACAGCGTTGGCAAATGTCACATGTCTAAAATTATTGGTTCTAGAACACGCCGGTTTCCTCACGATATTGTCACCGTATTGAGAACAGTGATTTACACAAAGTAACCCAACTGCCTGGATTCGACCTCACGACTTTCTCCCGAACGTATAACGACTTATGCCGCCCGGCTGTGCCAAATAATGTCGAGCGGAGGATGCGTGTAGCAACCCTAACGTCAGGAAAATCGTACGGTGTGTATTTGGGTATTCTCCTTTGCTTACAAGCAATTGCCGTTTGTGCTCAAGATGAGAAAAGGTTACCATCAGAGGTAATGCATGGTCAATGTTTGTAGTTTTCTGTTTCTTTGCAAAAGGTTAGTTTGTGTTTTCAAACTGAGGTACTGCCGAAGACACTGACGGTCGTCAACTTCTCAGCCTTATTACTCAGGGCATAAGGGTGAAAAGTAGTTGGTGTCTGTCTAAATAAATGCTAATAATTGGGAACTTTGTATCTAGGAAATCAACCTTGAGGTATAAGACTTATATGGCCTATATATAAGGGAATATTTTAGTTAAAATAACATTAGATCAATAACAAATGTATAGTGGAAAAACTTTTAGACCAGCTATAGCTAGGTTAAGACTATATGACATAGAACTATGAATGGCAGCCCACACACAGGTGTAACGTGCATAGAAATATGGTTTTAGAGCTAAACTTTAGAGCAAAACAAAAAATAATAAACAGCATTAAAATCCATTAAACCTATCAAAACATTTCCGCGTATTTATTTTAAGAGAAGTGATAAATGTAGGGCGGTCAAAATATATAAAACACTTATATAACAAAAATAGATGCAGGATATACACATGCTACGTATTTATAAAAATAGTTTTCAGAGAAGAATGTATGATGAATACTTTTGTGTAATACGTCTGTTTATTTTTAAACGAACGTGACCCGATTGGTTTCACCGTCCGCCAAACAATCGATACTGGTTTTTTTTTTACTAACAATAAATACAAATCTTTAAACACATAAACAGATGCTTCGAGATAATATAAAACATTTATAGCGCACTTAATAATGTTTTTGCTCTGATTTTAGTTTATTGTACTTTTGTTAGTGACCTTTTGCAGTAAGTCGAATGCGAGACAAGTGCAAGGTTATATTTTTATTGCGTTAGCACACTGAACTTTGCTGCATCAAAATTGTAAATGAAAACGAAAAAACTCTATCGCAAGGCATTTATTTCAATCAAACCATTTTCAGGCACTTTTTTAAACCCGAGCATTAAGCCAGAAACTCCCAAAACCTAGATATCTATGGAGAGAAACGGGCAAGCACCTGCTTCCTTGGGCATTCTTTACAACGACGACTAAAAACATTAATAAATAAGAGGCAAGAGTTTTGGTTGCGCAGACTCAAAATCAAAGAAATAGGTATATTATGCATTAAAACAACACATGTCTACATTAAATCAATTATCAAAGAAATGTCGTTCTATTTTTACGTGAAAAAGTAATTTATGTTGGTAATCCACGGGCAATTTTCATGAGACATCGTATTATTAATATTGTACTTTCATTACGGTGCCGACCAGATTTGATGGAATCGGTCCTTCAGTGCGTAAACGACGTTTACCAATTAGGAGTTCATTTATTTTAGACTAGTTTTCCCGCGCAACTTCGTTTGCGTCATATTTTCCCCGTTTTCGCAACATTTTTCATTGCTGCTCCGCTTCTATTAGTCGTAGCGTGATGATATATAGCCTATAGCCTTCCTCGATCAAAATTATTTCATTTGTGTTGGATAGCCCATCCAACACAAATGAAATAATTTTTGCAAATTGGACCCGTTGTTTCTGAGATTAGCGCGTACAAGCAAACAAACTCTTCAGCTTTATTATTATTAAAATAATGGGAGTTCCATCTCTTTATTTCTGTTTGTACTAAGATACCATTGAAGGAGCCCATCGTTACGTATTTTAGAGAGTTTGCCTTGTTGGTCTAGTGGACTTCGAGCATGAGTTCCTGGGTTCGATTCCCAGTTTAGGCAAACTGTTATTGGATTTTTCCACCAGGAATTTCGCAGTAGCAGCCACGGATTCTGGATTTGTGCCCGGTTGAAGTTAGACATAACTGGCGAAATGCGGGTGATTATTAATGTCTAAAACCTCTGCTTAACCCTTCGGGGATTAGGCGAGATGTTGTGTAGACTCAAATTAAATATACTTAGGCAGTTTTCTATTTCTAATGATGTTGTTTATAATGATTTAATTGTAATATTAAGTCATCTGAACGTAGTTTAAGTAAATAAATAAAGTTACGTTAAAAAACATGACTATACCTGCATGCGTAGCATGACCACTGTAGAAACGAGTTTTGTCTAAGGAATAATCGACATAATGACAGATAGACAATGACAATTTGTCAGTTTGTCGATTCTTCCGTCGACATAGCCCGTTTCTACGGCGGTCATGCTACGAGTGCTGACCTCTTCAATCAACCGTCGAAACTAGCTAAAAGTAATAAAAGGTGGCCTACCATGACGTCTTAAAGCAGGATTGTTTTAATCTTTTTCCAGCGTGGGAAAGGGATGGCGCTAGACGTACTTTCTAGCTTTCCCACACTGGAATAAGATTAAAATAATACTGCTTTAAGATGTCATAGTAACCCCCAGGCTGCTTCCAATTGCACCAATAAAATTCGTTAATTACATAGTTACGAAATGCAAATATTCCAAAAATGACTTATTGCATGGTCTGCAAAGTAGTTCAAAAACCTTAAATCAAAAAACGTTCAACAAAAAGTAGATTAATGAAGAATAAATTACACGGTACTGACATTGCCCTTAAACTTATGAAATGAATTCAAATGTCAATGTCAAAGTACAACAAAACTTCGACCGAGTTATAGGGCGACCAGAAAATCTTGACACTTGGCAATAAAAACAAAAATGCATCATCATTCCGATAGGAGCAAATGCACTGCAAAAAATAATTTAAATGATTTAATTTTTAAAGTGATTGGTGATAACCGGTTGGGAACTGAAAGCATTCCATTGTTTAATGACTTGTTGGGATTGGTTCTATTTGTGTTGCTTTTCATAGCAATGAAAATTCACTTGCTTTTTAAATGTGTTGTACAGTTGCAATGTTTTTGATTAGATAAAAAAACTTCAATGAAATTGTTGTAATGCTCTATAATTTAGTGGATAGTATTCACCGATTGGTGAAAACTATACTATACTATTAATACTACTTCGCTCCTTTATAAAAATAGGAACCCCGAGTTCCAGGAGTGGAAAAACTGATCATTGTTATGATGCAAAAATGTGAGCAAGTAGCGACGCCATCAAGGACCAAGAAAAACGGGCTACCCTATATTTCGAACACATTTAAGAAATACAAACTGTATAATAACATATAACTCAAAGCGGTTGCGTGATAAAGGTCGTCCATATTTAAATACGACTCTTACTTGATATTAAAATTAAAGTTAATACGAAAAAAGTAATATTTCATAACATGCAAGTCTACACCACACCGTATTTAAATTATTTGCGTACCAAAGGTCAGTTTTTGCGATTGAACTTCAAAAAGTTATGTAATGTCAAATATAAAACTTTATACCTTTGATGTGACACCGGACATGTAGTAAACACGTAGTTTAAACGTCCATGAATACATCATCATATAAAATAACCAACAGACAAATTAAAATAATAAATAAGCCGGAGATCAAATAAATATGACAGAGTGTAGTCTGGAAGTATTTCTGGTTTACATCTGTCAAGTGGTGAGAAACAGAGTGCGATATTTTTTTTATTTTTCTCCGTGACAAAGTATAGTGCAGTGAAAAAAAATATTTCCGTTGAATTTCCGCATTTGCATTCGCTCTATGTAAAAGTTTATCTAAAATTTATTACTTTTGCTAGAATCACTTTGATCTTTCTAATATTTAACATTCATACTTCTTTTCTTGTCGACTGTAGGTACATGTATCTGTATTCAATTTGGAGCCAGCAGGCGGTCTCGATAATTACGTCCTAAGCCTTGTTATGATCGTTAGGGGTGCAGGTTATTTGGATCACTTCAGCAGGTGTGTTTGACATAGTATGATCGGGAGTTGGAATCGTTAAACACACCATTTTGCAAGATTCATTTTTGATTTATTTAAAGATCATAGTATTCAACGTATGTACATTAATGCAAACTGCGCACCACTCCAAACCGCCCGAATAGAAGTAAAAGCAATACTACAAGTTCAAGCTCATTCTCCATTACTTCTATTTCAAGGTGCCTGTTTTGGTCCTATTACCATTAACACGTTCGAATCTGTCTTTAATAGTCTGCCAAAAAAATACAATCGTTTTTGGTCCAATCACATGAAAGCACTCGACGTGCCGATCTGCGCCGGCGCCTATATTCCACTCCATGTGACGTCACTTGGGAAACAGACGTTCATAATTTATTTGTTGGCAACACTATATCACTAGTCTGTAGTGTTGTGAACCAGATACACTATTTCTATTTTTAATTGCACGTGGTTTTGCGTGAAATCTTTTTTGGAGTAACAGTTCTTCATTTGCGATGCAAAGAAAATATGGATAGATTGTATTAATTAATGGAAGTCAAAGGGGTTAATCATATTGACAAATAGCTGTGCCCGCGACTTCATTAGCGAGGAAATTAAAAAAAAAAAGTTTTTTTTTAATATTTTTTAGATTTTTTTCTCAAATAGAAGTAGCATAAATTACTCCTTATTACATCAGCTATCTGCCAGTGAAAGTCCCGTTAGATTTTTTTTCGTGTCAGGAAACGGTGTCTATTAAGTGATGCTGCAAATAGGTATAGTAAAATTTCAATACTCTAGATAAATGATAAATGATGATTGATGCTGATAGATGTTCTGTATGGTGTCGGACGTAAAGAATAGCAACATCCCATATCTTCCCGTGGGTGTCGTAAGAGGCGACTAAGGGACTTTCCAGAGAATGGGCAGCAGCGTTCTCTGTGCTTTTGTTACAAACGTACTGCGATCTCCAACCCGCCTGCCAAGCGTGGCGATTATAGCAAAACCCCCCTTCTTGGGGGAGGCCTATGTCCAGCAGTGGGCGTCTTTTGGCTGAAATGATGATGATAGATTGACAGGGGAGACTGGAAATAAAAGTAATACCGAAAAAGGACGAAAAGATGATGACAGTAATTTGTGATTGCCATTTCATTTTCACAATATAATTAGTCGCCGAGCTATACCATCATCCCCATTTGTCATACCTACAGACTTTTGTCTACCCATAATAACTCTGAAACTCATTGGGGTACTTTCTATATTTGAATGTCTCTTTGTTCAATTTAGTCAACACTGCTGCTGCCGCCATTTATCTTTATAATCACCTTTGTTCCATCATTCTGAAGATAAAACAACACATACAAAGGAAGACGCTCACATTATCTTCCACCTACTTACCACACAATACCAGCACATTACCGATTTAACGTTAAACACGAAATTAAACGGAAATTACGAAGGTACGCTCGGGAAATGTACAGGTATTATTTATCGTCGAGTAAAAAGTTGTATTTTGTGCTGAGACAGAATGTATGATGGTGTTGGGTTGAAACATTTTTTTAGTTGTCACTTCGAATAAAAATGGTTGAAATCATCTGAGCCAACGGCCAGAACCCTACTTTCAATATTTTCTATCGCAATCTGAAGAATTTTGGAGGTAATTCCTAAATCATTGCTTCACATGTGGATAAAATTCGATGACTTAACTAACGCAATAGACTCAAACTCAAAGCATTCATTCAACTAGACCATTACAGGCACATTTAAAAGTCAAAAAACAAAAAAACTCGAAGCTACAGTCCCTGTCACAAGGCATTATAATTGTGAAAGAACTTTAGTGTAAGCTGCATCATCGCTTTACAAAATCTCTTAAGATTACCAGGTTTATTGCAACATTGTGATTAACCCTTAATCGGGTCTAACAAAAAAAACAACTTTTCATGGTTTAAGTGTAAGTTCTTGTATTATGTTAGATAGCAGTGTTCATAAAATACAATATAAATTACTGAAACTGAAATAAAACGGATTTTTTCGTGTGGGAAATTATTTCCCTTTGCCCGTTTAAGGATAACCCCAGTGGGAAATTATTTCCCTTTGCCCGATTACGTCTATAAATTTTAATAGACTAGTAACTCACGCTGACTTTACTTTTGAAGTTATGTTCCTCAGTCCTCAAATAATTGTGCACAGAGTTGTGAAATTGGAAGTGAGGTGGGGGAACAGTGTGTGAACGAGGGTCAATAATAAATAAAAAACAATGTGAAAAAAAAATATTGAGCCAAATGAAATTGTTTGAAACAATCTTGCGGGCATTATGGTACCTTGCATGTGCAACACAAGATGTTGGTGCGTTTTTATAAAGAAACAAAATTACATAAACAAAAATAAAAAGTCGACAGAAATAAATCCCCACATTTTATATATATTGACGCAATATGGAGTTCAGGAACGGGCAATCGCAACTATTTTCCCACCTGCAAGACAATTTTTCAAATGAATAAAATCCACATAAAAATACCATTTTTGCATTGAATAACTTATCAACGTTACACAGAATATCATATATTAGGCACTGACGGATTAAATGTCTACTTACCAGAATCTTTCTTGAAGAAACTTAACAGAATTATGTCTCCACTACATGAAAAACGCGCAATTTTGTCAAAAGTGACTTAAATCCGATTCCGACGTTAACATTTGACATTTGAAAGAGTGGGGTTGTCAATAAAATAAATCAGTAACTAATCAAGAATATATTTGGGTAAAAAATAGTCTGGGGAGTTGCCATTTTAAAAATATTAGAGTATTTATGAATCGGCTGTTGGGGTGGGAAAATACTTCCCTGTGCCCGATTAAGGGATTACCAATCATCTACATCCCAAACTTTAATCCGTCTATTGATAGTCAATAGACATTGCTGATTAACCATTGATAACACACACTCCCAACCTTCATCATTTTTCAATAGTCTTGCTACTACGATTACTACTCCACGAGTACCTAATAGAAAAACCAACTGTCGCCTCTTAAAATATTTATTTTCGACAAAAGATATGAGGTCACCAAATGAAATTTGATCTATACTTTGGTATTGGACCCCTAATTGGATTTCCCCCAGGAGGAAAAGGAGTTTATTAAAAATATTCCAAAAATGGGGCTTTATTGATGAAAATATGAACCCATAATCGGGATAAGAGACCCAATTTATCGGGACAGACAAGTTCGTCAAAGTTAGGAAGTTGGGGTTATCTAATATAAACGGAATAACAATCAAAAGAAAGTTGACTAAAACAAAAATTGCCATTCAATTTAAATCGATTTTAATTGTTTTCATTGTTTCGACATTGCCTTATTCACAACCAGCCAGAAATAAAAAAGAGTACAGAAATATATTGAGACGGTGTTGCGAATATTCCTTCGGTCGTTGATAAGATGTTCAAATAAAACAAACATTTTATAAGGACGTGTTCACATTTGCGTCTCATAAGCTCACGAGTAAAGTTATCGCCCATTCGCGTTTTCGATTTACATTTAAAAACGGAACTTGCCTCTGTAGTGTCGTAACTCCTTGGAGTCGACTTTGTATTCTTATTTTAAGTTAAAGATTGTGCATTCGAACGAACGGAATTAAATTAGGACGTAACAGGCAGTTTAAACTGTTTTTTGTATATATCAAATATTTATATTAATTTAAATTGAATGATCAGGCACGATGTATTAGTACTAGGCAATGTTTTACTACGAGAGAAGCGGTGGCCCAGTAATGGCAAACCCATCTGTGAGCAGCGGTGCGGTGGCCCAGTGGTGGCAGCCCCGACTTACGAGCAGTAAGTCGTAGGTTCGACCCCAGGCAGATGCACTACTTTGTGTAATTTATTTCATCACCGCTGCTCTCAAAACGGTGAAGGAAAATATCTTGAGGAAACCGGCATGTCTAGAACTAAAATTCGAAGACATGTGACATCTACCAACCCGCACTGGGCCCGCGTGGTGGATTACAGCCCACTGGGAACATTATAGGCTGATGATGATGATGTTTTACTTCGAATTTTATGTTGATGACGGTTTATGCCCAACAGACAAAATCTTGTTCATTTTAAACAAGACTTCGTAACAGTAAATTAAGTTGCTCACAAAGCATGACAAACAAGGCTCAAAATCCGATCCAAAAAAACTGCTTGTCAGAAGTAAACTAATCTAAGCATGTAGAACCAAAATGTTGCCCCAAAAAATCTCCATAACAATCTGGTCAAAAGGCGTGTCCATGTATCGAGGTCCTAACGTAACATTGGCCGTGAAACCGAAACGTTTTATCGCGTAGTATTCGTAAATCGTAATTGAACTCGGCTTGCACGTCACCACTTCGAAATTCCAATGTTTTCAACCCGACGAATTATGTTGTTGGATTTTCGGGATCCGGTCGGAAAGTCTCGGAACGGATGCCCGAACACGAATTTTATTGAAGGCTCTATGTATTTTAAACAATGTGAGGGTATGATCTTTTAAATGCTTTTCCAGAGTGTTGAGATGCAAGGCCTTCGCCATACAATGCAATAATAAATCGGTCTAAACTGTTTATTCTTGGTGACAGTTTAAATTTAAAAGTTGTTGTAGAAATACTGAAGAAACTCAAAGCACTTGGAAAGCGTTTGCGACTTATATAAACCACAGATTCGTACAATGTTTTTCAATCTGCTAGCAACCAATATCTTACGAAAATCATACGAGCCCCACCTACTAAACCTGCGCCTACTTAAGACCCGTGTGATCCTATACAGAAAACTTCAATAAAATACATAAATCATTTTTAGTTTCGTTACATCGATTACTATCAATAAAGCACAATTTACACAAAACACAATAAAGATTTCACATAATCGTATTACTTTGCGAGAGCAATCGCGTGATATGTGTTCTGAACAATCTCATTGAAAAGCACCTTTTAAAAACCGTATACACAATATGCTTGGTTTTTTCAAAAGAAAGATTATGTTTAACATTGTAGTCAAATAGGTTTTCATTTTACAACTTGAGCACATTTTTTGGACTGCGTTGTCTGTAAAAAATAAAAAAAAAAACGGGTTGCACTCCGGGAGTGCCGGCAGAAGTGAAAACTTGAATAGTAACGTTGTGCATTTTTGGATATGGTTAGGAAATAATTTTGAACGAATTGCTTTAATTATCTAGTTCTATCATTTATGTGGTAAAATACAATATTCATTTATTGCGCTATCATACACAAACATGACAACTTACATTACATAACAAATTTAACACAGAAATATTACGATACGTTTTACGAATTTTACCTCTTTGGAGAAATCGAAGGTTTTGTTTGTGCATAAGATAATTATCCAGTTTTGGAAAACTAAACTCAATGACAGATGTCATAAAGAAAATTCCTTCGCAACCTAATGTCAATTCGTCTTACGAATTTTCGATCAGGACACGTGACCTGACGCGAGTTTAAGATTTTATACCCATTACAGAAAAAGTGCTCAACGCCGCTAAAGAAGTTTTCACTTCAAAAATGCAAAATAGTGTCAATTTTCTTTTTTACTTAAATCTCATTTTGAAAATACAGCGATTGAACTTGCTGGAAGGACGCAATCGCTGGGGTCTAAGGGAAATCTTCAGATACTTTAACTTGAAAGCTAAGTGTAATAATAAATCATCTTGTCTTGTGTAACTAAAACTTAAATCAATATTTTATTCAGATCAAGAACTGTATTCATGCTCTAAATATCTACGGAATCTTTGACATAAAGTAATTTCATTTCTACATTATTTATTTTCAGCTGTTTTCTTACTTCAAAAGCTGTACCTACAGTTAACAAAAAAAATCGAGAGCGGTCCGAGAGTGTGTGATACGAAGGCTCAGTAAACAGATGTGTTACGAGTGGGGCGGTTGTTTGTCTGACCCTACTTCATATGAAGTTGACGTGTTTCAGCGTCGATTGTTCTGAGGAACAAAGAGGATGATATTTCTGACCTCACATAATTATAAGTGGGACCTACGTTTATTTTTCAACAAGTAGGAAAAATAAAACGTCACTCACTTTCTCTAGTGGTAGGCACTTAATAATTACGAAGGCGATTTATCTCATTTGATTTTATTGCAAGATTAAAAAAAGCCAAAAAGCAAAATATTAATTTATTAGCCAATCCAAACGCCTAAAAGTTAGATGCTGCTAATTATGACTGAAAATATACCGGACGAAAAGCCCTAATTATTTTTGAAATGTAATATTTATTTTACAATCGTAATCATGGGTTCCCTAACTAAACGTACGTAGGTACGATTTAGTAGCACTAGTACTAATAAACATGCATATTAGAACATAATCTAAACAATAAAGACTAGTAAGTAACTATTAACTTATATTAACTATTACTTAGAATATTGCAGCATAGTTTGGACTCCCTACTACGAAATACATAAACATCGCTTAGAATCAGTGCAGAAAAGATTTCTTTGGCACTTGTCCTATCACTGTAATATGGTCAGAATTTTAACTAGCTACAGCTCACGCTTGAAACATTTTAAAATTATGAGTTTGGAAAATCGCCGTATGATTCTTGATCATCTGTTCCTATACAAAACAATAAACACTCATTTTGATTGTCCGCGATTACTTAGTCAAATAAATTTAAATGTGCCCTACAAACTTGCTCGTAGGTCTAGATATCGGTTGCTTCGCGCTAAGGGCTTTAAAACCAACCTGGGTAATTTTTCCACCATTAAAAGAGTGCAGGATCAATTTAGTCGCCTCTCACGCTCGCCCAGTGTAGATATTGATATGTCTTATTCATTGCATAAGGTCAAGTCTGTATTGCTCAAGGAATTATCATCGAAGTGATAACAAAAAAAAAGGAATACTGGAGTTCCTATTGTCTTTCTCACTTTCCTAGAGATTTAGATTGAGATTGTGGTTGTTCTTTTTTATTTTATTTTCATTGGTTGCCACAACGTCGAACAAAATTTATTAAATTAATAGTAATAATCGAACTCATCCAGCATTACATAGTAAGTTTCATTTGTATTTGTATGTTGCATTTAACAAATGTCTATATTTATTTAACTAAATAAGTAAAATCTGTTTTTCTATTTTTATACTCCTATGTTAAATAAATGCATGCCGTGGCAGCCTTTAATTAAGGCTACACTATAAATTGTAAAATAGTATGAGTAGTTTAGCATGTATTTTTGGTGTAAGCTTTGTTGGTTGTCCTTAAATAAATAAATAAATAAACTTGAAATAGTGTAACTATTTTATAGAAAACATAGAACATCCTATCGTGCCTAAAACTATGTCAATTTATTATAACAATTACCTACAAGACCTAAAATAAACACACAAAAAACTACAGAATTCCTTTTGTTTAGATACGCAATTTATGTTTCAGACACAAGTTTGCCCAGTCTAATTAAAATAATTTCAAAATGAGTTAATTTTCTAAAACTTTTTGCCTTTAACAAGAGTAATATTTTCATTAACATTATTATGTTAATTTTCGTAGCTATTACATTGTTAATTAATATTTTAAAGCGACTGTAGCGAAATAGTTAGACAAGTCGGACATTAAAATAAAACAGGTACATCATGTTTTGAAAAATATAGCGCTTGAGCAAGTTGCTTGCTGCGGCATTTTTAAGACTTTTAGGCAGGGTGGCTTAACATCTCCTAGCCTGGCTGATCGTGGCGCTTAACAGTCAGCATGTCGGTTGTCACATTGACGGTTCTTGTCTCAATAATCTACTTAAGTTAAGCTGACGACATGGCGCTGATGAGCGCTTCGGTCTGCGGCTTGAGGAAGCTGTTAAAGATATGCGAGGAATGTACTTGTGGTCACGGTTTATTGTATAATATAAAGAAGAGCCAGTGTATGATCTTTGAGACCGCCATCGCCAGTGCGAAATGTCCTGGGAGCATACCATCTGTCAAGTTCAGTGGTGTTCCTTTGGAAAGGGTAAGTTAATTTAAATACCTGGGGCATATTTTAACTGTAAACCTCAAGGATCACGCAGTCATGTAAAGGGAGCGGAGGGCGTTGGCTGTTAGAGCGAAAATGGTCGCCCGCAGATTTGCGCGGTGCTCAAGCGGGGTAAAAGTTACGCTTTAGAGCGTACTGTATATCGCTGTACTCGTGCAGTCTGTGGGCGCACTACACTGAAAGAGACTACAGCGCCCTCCGCGTCCAATACAATAATGCGTTCAGGGCGGTGTGATAGGGTTGCCCCGATACTGCAGCGCCTCGGGTATGTTCGCAGAAGTGCACACCGACTGCTTTCACGCTACGATGCGTGAAGCGCGCCACGTCTGTAGTGCGCAGAGTAGGGCCCAGTCCACACTCCGTTTTGGCGAAGATTGGGGGAAGGCCACTTTTACCCGGCATTATTCCAGCAGAAATGTAACTATGCCAATGCCGGACCGAAATTTGTAATTTTATTATTGTATTTTTATTGTCAAGTACATACCCTGCATACCCATACTTACCACTTACTTACTCGAGAGGTCAGAAGTTTTTTTTTTAAACGATTCTTTGTTATCAATAATCATTTCCATATCTAGAAATAGAGAAACAACCTTGCATCTTGCTATTTTCTCTTAATACGTACAAATTTTTCCACTATGTTCCTAAGTTATTTCTAACTACTAAATTAAATAAAATGAAATGTGTCCTAAACAGATTTCAATTTAAATCACGTCATTATGTCTGACAAAGTGTTGAAACCGACCCTCTTGTTCAAAACGTTGCTGAAGTGATTTCCATGGCAGTGTATATTGATGTTTGCGTCATAAATATGTGTGTTATGATTATGAACAATTTACGTACAATAATATTGTGCGTGATCTGGTGTTTTTCAGGAAGACGAGCGATTTTCAAGGCTGGCTGTGGTTTTCATCGATTACCTGGTCGGAACTCCAGGTATGTAAGTATTTTATCAACAAAATAAGTTATAAGAACATTTATGGCCACTTCGTTTCAAATACCTTTTTATTGCTGTGTAGAAAATACAATGGTAAATAACATATTTTGCTCCGTTAGAATAAGAAAAAAAAAACTAATTATTTCGTATTCAAGACTGTTTCAATACCTGTTGAATACTTTATTAACATTTCCCCAGTTATTTTCACGACCCATGTAAGCCTTTTGCCACCAAGCGGGGACAACTCCAGGCTCCGTGGCGGCTACTAAGTATCAATTTGATTTAAGGTTATGCCAAATGTATTTACATAACTTAGGTACTTCTTAGATTTTTAAATTATTACTTTAAAATAAAAACAACATTTTAACATTTCTTAGGCATCACGGGGTGCCTAATTATTGAGTGAGTAACTATGAATTAGTCTTAAGTTCTTTAGTTACTTATTAGTATGAAACTAATGATTCGTGATCAAATCAGAAATGAGGACATCCGCAAGAGAACCAAGGTTACCGACGTAGCCCGAAGAATTGCCAAACTTAAGTGGCAGTGGGTAGGGCACATTGCTCACAGAACAGATGGCCGATGGGGCCGAAAAGTTCTGGAATGGCGACCGCGAACCGGGACACGATGCGTTAGAAGGCCTCCCACTAGGTGGACCGATGACCTGGTGAAGGTTTCGGGGATCCGCTGGATGCGAGTCTCACGGGACCGGTCAATGTGGCGACACTTGGGGGAGGCCTATGTCCAGCAGTGGACGTCTTTCGGCTGAAATGATGATGATGATGATGTTGAAAGTAATATAATATTACTTAAGTAATTTCCAATGCACGATTATGTCACTAAATGTCATTAAAAAATCGATTAGAATGGTTACCCGTTTATCTCAATTTTACCCTAATTTAGCATTCCACAAGGTACTAATATGATCACCCTCAGGTGGTAATAAATCCGTTTAACAACTTGCAATAATCCGCATTCATGATAACTGCCCCTTTCATGTCGGAAACACGGCATTTTTATAATTTATTCGGGACATTTAAATTTTTGCGCCTACTGAAGGAAATCCTGTGCAAAATATGACGGAAATTAAACGAAAACATTCGGTTACCTTGGTTTACAGGAAGGAGCTTCTAATTTATAGAAATATTGGTATATAATATGAAACTGGGTTGTATCTACGATAATTATGAACCTTTTTTTTTCGGATGGGAAGTCATCAAATGACCCCTCCCGCTCTGGGCAGAGCGGAAGGAAGTGTCAGACTTGACTGACTAAAACCCATCCATGTACCTTTATGTAGGTACCTTACCTTTAATTATGTACCTTTGACAAAGAAATAAAAGAAAAAAGTAGTACCTAGTGCAAGTGTTTTTTGTTCGCTGAAGTGAAAATCACCTAAAGTGGCACATCACTCACTGGGTGCAACAAAAATAATTGTAAATAAAAATGTAAATCTAATTTACATCTCCAAACCAAACCTTGGTTATCTATTGGAGCTCCTAATCATTTCAGGCGAATAACACCTTCAATAAAACAAACGCATTTTTGACTAATGATCGCAATTTGCACCTCCAAATGCCAAGGGTGTCAAACAGTAAATCGCCAATAAAAAACAAAACTGGCCAGAATCGGTCCCATTTGCTGCCAACCTTTACGTTATCACTACGGATTTATGGCTGCAATATGAGAAAGTTTCTGTCATCGTCAGGGGCGCTCAACATTTGGAGTAGGTACCCGTTATTCATAGCCCCGTTTTTTGTTTATCTGCGAAGATAAAAGAGAACTGCTTGTATGGCTGGCGTTGAAAAATTTTCTGTTGTTTTAGTATAACTCCCTACTAAAACAACACATTTTTTGTGGCAGGGTAGTCTGAGCTGAATTTTAAGTAGCTCTATCAAGTTCGCTAGCTTTTGTTTATGGCTTCGTCCACATGGAGGTCGGATACTACTAACGAATTAAAAAAAAAAAAACAAAAATAATTCAGGCCGTCCATGGTATACCTGTTTGCCAATTATTTTAAAACTAGCTGCTCCCCGCGGTTTCACCCGCACAGACCGGTATAAAAAGTAGCCTATCGCAACTATAATATTATAAAGAGGAAAGATTTGATTGTTTGTTTGTTTGCATTGAATAGGCTCCGAAACTACTGATCCCATTTGAAAAAATTTTTCAGTGTTAAATAACCCATTTTTCGAGGAAGTCCATTTTGCAGATTATTTTGTGGTTCAGTAAATTTTGTTCGATAACATTACATTGAACAAATAGGTAAGTTGGTACATACAAACTTATCAATTTGTTACATAAGTAGGCTACTGGTAAGGCATCACCACTGCAGTTGTGTAGTGTTTAGTAAAAAAATGCTGGTTTAAGGGTCTAATAATATTCTGTTATTGTTCTATGTGAGCTTATAGGTAAACATCTATCTTTCTTTTAAGGTATGCCATTACGCAACTGTTTATTTCACCTTGCTAAATTAGAGAAAAGTCCTAATATGCACGCTAAGCTTTCTCGCCAGGCATTTTGATAACAAATTGCTCGAAAGCTTAGCCCAAAATGGTTCTAGGTATATGAATATTCTCACATAACTACACGAATTTCGTATAATAAGAGACGTGTTGAACAATTACGCTAAGTCAGTCACTTAGATGATGATTATGAGCACTAGCTTAACTAAAGTTACACGTTCGCGCATTAGTGACTTACTCGTAAATACATAACATGACACAATCATCTACGAGTATGTTTAGTAGGGAAATAATGCAAAATAGTTATTAAAATGTTAAGCTGTTTACGTGACTCAAAGTTTCAAATGAAGGCTGGCAAGACACGGGACACAGACAGATCCTTCAGATTAGAAGAGCCGGGCCAATACTAAGATCCATACTTTAACTGAATTTTATAATAAAAAATATACGAAAAGTTTTTATTGTTTCACATACAATTGTTCTACAACACAAAACTATGGCAGCCCCATTAAGTTATAAGGATACTTGTGATGTGGTTACCTCGCAACTTCACATGGGTTACAGTTTACAAAGTACTTACTTAATTAAAAAAGAAAAGGAAAAAGAAAAACAAATAAAGTTCAAGGATTTTACAAAATTATTGTAATTTCGGGTATGTGTAGTGTTGGTTTCACACCACACACACCCGTGTGTGGTGTGTGAGTGTGTGTATGTGTGTAGAAGGTTGGATGTGCGGGGTGTGGAATAATTACATATTTTTTTAAATAAAGAGAAATATGTAATTTTATTTTTCCACCATTTTGAACCATTTCTGAATAATTTACTTAATAAAGGTACTTGATTCATTCTGGCCAGTCCACTGGGAAAAACTTTGGGGGTTTTCTGTCAAACACAATCTTAGTTTTCCAATCTCCGAATAATAGAGAAATTAGAAAGGAAAGTTAGGAAAGAAATCTCAGATCTTTTCGTACTAGATCAAATCAATTTCTTATGAGAGGCAGATACTTGTAATTCTGGACCAAATTACAAATGTACCAAACCTAAGTAAATGCAAAAAAGTTCTTATCTTTTTAAACATTATCAAGTTTAATCTTTAATGTGCTTGTTAAGATTACCCAAATAATCTCAATTTTCAAGATATCAGGGGTTTTTTTTACCAAGTATCTCGAACCCACAGTATTTATAACTAGAGTATTGAAATTTTACTATACCTATTTGTAGCATCACTTCCTAGACACCGTTTCCTGACACGAAAAAAAATCTAACCAATTTCTCCAGTATTTTATGTAGTGTATTAAAATTTTACTATACCTATTTCCACGACAAATTACGTCCAATCACATGTGACGTCACCTTGACGTCACCTTCCGTGTGTTTTAGCATGTCAATTAATTATTGCATTATATATTTTCACATATAATTTATTATTGCTAAAGTATCATCAAAAGGAATCTTCATGAAAAACCAGGAAGTAAAGAAATGAACGATATATTCAAATCTCATACTCGCCGCTTTACGAATAGGTACTATAATTTCTTACACTCATTATCATAAGTAATATTTTTACTAATGTATGTTGTTTATCAGTCTTCAAAGAAACACGGAAGTAGATGTTGATTTTTTTTGGTTGTGTATATCATTCCGATCTCACAAGTACTCACGGCGACACATAAGCCAAACATGTCCTGTATAACGTGGCCTCACTTTATACAGATTTCCCGTACAAGGAGAGATCCGCATAAACTGGTATCGTATAGCTTGATTGGTCGTCAGGCATACCTACATAAACAGGCAAGATAATATGAGGATGATAGAATCAAAACTTACGATTTGTTGCAGAATGTGGCTTCATGGGGGAAGACTGCTCATTATCAGCAGCTACTCTTATATCTGCTCAACCTGAAACAACCAAAAATAATGTCATTAGTATTATATTATGCCTGTTATCATCCAAGTGTGAGACAGAGGTGAGCAACTGTTCTGGCCACTGACTAGCCATAACGACTTTCAAAGACCTACAAATTGCCGCCGGGAACGACGGCGTTTTCCGAGACCTGGAGAAAACTCGGTATGGAATGGGTGGTCACCCTTCCACGGAACAACCTAGGCCAGCCCGGCTTAACCATTTTGTTTGTCATTTCCCGTTAAGACATTTTCTTAAAGTTCATGAACCCTTAATTTATCCGGAGTTGTTGAAATGCAAGAAGAGAGATTTTGTTTTCATTGAGCTAAGTACGGGAAACTAACTTCTGTATTTTAGAATGATCTCTCTTTGTTGTCAATGCTTTTGTGATTTCTTTCAAGGGTATCGATATCTTCTATTATACTACCTTTTCTGCCCAGTTTCTTTACAGCTTCTTTATTCGTAGGAAAATTAGTCTTTCTAAGTTGGCAAAAGACTAGGGCGTCCTAACGTTACATGATCTCATTTTCTACCAGATCATGGCTAGAATTGTGTCAAATAACGTACGTAAATGCCCTAATAACGTACAGATTTATGCGGCAAAGATTTCTAAGAAATATATTTTACACTCACGTATGTCAAATCGGTGGCTAACTACTTACTAACGGATAAAACCCCTGTGTGTCCAATGTTTTTTTAAAATATTTGAGTACTAGCTGTCCCGCGCAACTTCGTCTGCATCACATTTTCCCCGTTTTCGCAACATTTTTCATTGGTGCTCCACTCCTATTGGTCGTAGTGTGATGATACTATGTTAAATGCCTATGTTACTTCTAATACCTCCAAGAATATGCGTACAAAGTTTCATGATAATCGGTTGAGTAGTTTTTGCGTGAAAGCGTAACAAACAAACTTACATTCACATTTATAATAGTAATATAGGTTATATGATTCTACGTATACAACACTGGTAAATCCTTACTACGGAAAGGTTCTTTCATTCAAATATTCAACCCGGAACTATCCCAAAACTATCAACATTCCAACTGCGAACCATTTTCTCTTTACTGTCAGCTGGCATTAAAAGCTGAATCACTTTTGATAAATGGCATAAAACCATCCAAGTGCCATACTGCCACCGGTCTACGTGTGAGAGTCCCCAAATGTACGTATTATACTAAAGGGGACTTTGAAAGGGGGTAGAGGGGGGTTGAGAGTGTAACAGTATGCTTTTTTCGCTGAGTGCTGACGTGGGGATGTCCTTGTGTGATGACGTAGGATTGGTAACTGGGGTTGTGAATTTCATAAAGTGCAGGACGATGACTGGTTCCAATATTTTTTAAGGTTATTGGTGTATATGAACTGATGTTAAAAACAAAGTGCACATACAGGTCACCGTCATTTTGACAGGTTTATCACAACAACCCAATGAAAACCTTATAGCAAGGGCAATAAAGGTCACTATGATTTTGACAGCTGAACTATTGAATGATTACAGGTGAACTAACTGAAAGGAATGTACACTTCAACCAACTTATCAGCGCATTCGGGAAAAAATATATCTAATATAGAAGTACCTTGACATATCGATAAAAATATTATGACAAGCAACGCCCCCTTGAACTGCACACTTAAAGTAGTCGTACTACACGTATAAGCCTCTTAATTTAAAATAAACTGACGTAAAGAACAATATTTGCTGCACTGTTAATCTTTAGTACCGACAACACTTTTATATCCAGCCTGCAACACGTCACTCTATAGCAACTGGCCAGTGACAATTTATGAGAAGTTAAAAGCTCGTAATAAACATGAAAGTTATTGTTCGAAGTCTGAATAAAAATGGATTTAGTATTTCTGGATGGGCGTGGTAGTTCTTTTAAATGTTTTAGGGTATTATATTCAGGATTTTAGGAATATGATACAGGTTCATCAAGACTATGGGAGAAGCTAGGATTTGAATAAACGTTCTTAGGGGTAGAAGCCTACCCCTAAGAAAATTCCTCGCCTTTTGAATTGACCTCGCTTTCGCAACCTACAATCCTAATATGATTCATTTGTCGAATTCGCCCGTCAAAAAATGTTGCAGGAACATGATACACTAGCTTATGCGCATGCACATTTTAGGATCACAAACCACCGCATTTATGATAGTAAAGTTAAATTCTAAAGACAGGTAGTATACGTACATTTCGGGATATCCTATACCTGGTACCTATCTTATATAGGATCTCATGTAACATGAAAATGTCAATCAACTCTTTTTGCGGACTATACCTACCTTATACCAGGAAAACAAAGACGTGACGTCTACCTGAAAATAATCTTGGCGAGACATATTTGACTACACTCAATCAATCAGAATGGCATGATGTATTACCACAATTTTACTTGTATTAGGAAAGTAAAACCTTTTCTTCTCCTCAGCTGAATTTTTGTCACAAAATATTGAGACGTTGCGATTACCCAATCACAGACCTATGCGAATAAAAAATCTTAAGGTGCGTCTACACCGAAGCTAGTTTTCGTAGTGAAACAGTTTGCAAAATGATAACGTTACGATACTTTCTGGAACGTTTGCAGCCACTTGTTGCTATTGGTGGATATTGGTTATCTTGTCCATACCACCCCAAGCCGATAATATCGTACCGATTAATTATCAGAACGTTGCTCAACACGACAACATTAAATAACTGATGATTTTTATCCGGTGTCGCTCACTAACACTTGCAAAGCTTGCTCCACAAAAGTAACTTTCGTGTGGATGCACCCTTACGTAGTCTCAAACAGGTACAAAAAATGAGTGACGCATATGTTTTCCCAATCATCTTGTTTGTGTTTCTAATATTGATTTGCAAGATGATGATACAGAAAATTAACGAGCCGTTAATTCTAAGGATTAAACGGTCCAAATTGACCCGGATGACGGAATCCGACTAGTCTGTAATTTGAAGCTTAAGTAGCTACTTTAAGGAGCTTCTATCATCGATTACTAACAACTGGTCGGCAACTGACTCTCAGCGACTTTTAACTTCATGGTACTTCCGTGCGGAAAATTTAGTAAGATTTAATTTTGGCAGCAATGTTTTTTTTTAGCAAATTACGTGATATGATTTTGCCAACAAACATGGATTTGATGTATCTTTATTTCCGCCTTATAATAAGATAGAATCGCTCCCGCTATGTCGATTCCCTTTACGTCGACTCGTGATTTTGTACCAAGTGCACAAATTTATGCGCAAACACACTCGGTGTACTCTCCTCTCGCTCTCATATTGCGGCACGGACGGCAATTCGATACGACCGGAGAGAGTTGAAAGGCTTAACGTGCTTTCCGAGGCAAAGGTATATTATACCACTTCCAAGCTCTAAAACACTTCTGTGAAATTACTCATAGCCACCTAAAAAGGTGATATGAATTATGATGATATTATAAGTATTATAGATGTGATATATAACTATTAGCTCAGTAGCACGTGAAGAAGTGAATTGAACAAAATCAGTTTTTAACGAAAAAAAAAAAAAAAAAAAAAAAAAAAAAAATTAAATTCTCAGAAACTGATCTTCTAAACTTGTTGAGGGAAACACCTAATACATAAATCGGTTTCCAGAGACGTGCTGGAACTATTGTAGTTAGTTTCTACATATTCGTAGCAAGGGAGCGTTGAGACCAAGGTTTGATTTTCGGAAAGGAGTATGGAACAGTCTGGTGATAGGATATCTGGGAGGTTTTGAATGGGTGTGTAATATATGCCAAAATAACAGATAATATATTGTCACTTGAAATAACGTTCACATGATATAATTTTCATATGCTATAAAAACAAATAACCTAATTTCATGTGATCTAATATTACATTTCATATAAAGTTCTTTTGCTCTAAAAACATTTAGTATAACGTTCATTTAATCTAATTTTCATTTGAACTAATTTTCATTTGACCTAATTTTCATTTGACATAATTTTCATATTAACTCATTTTCTGCCTAAATTCTGTAGTGAATAATTAAATATCAGAAAACATCATACGTTTATAACCTCATCTAACCCAAATGATTCACCAACAATAGAAGGGATATGGCGCTCGGCGGCCGCTACTGCGGCACACTCGCTACGCTCGCTCGCCTTCGCCGCTAATGGTCATGGTTCTAACCTAACCTAACCCAGATGGTTCACCTACAATAGGGGGGATCTGGCGCTCGGTGGCCGCTTCCGCGGTACGCTCGCTTTGCTCTCTCGCCTTCGCGCGCTAATGGTCAAGGTTCTAACCTAACCTAACCCAGATGGTTCACCCACAATACGGATCTGATGCAGGAATGTATGAGGAATCATATACGAACTAAATACTAACTGAATATTAGTTCAAGTGTGCATTATAGAAAATGTTTATTAGACCATACAAAATTAGGTTAACTGAAATTATATCAACAGTTCATTAAAATAATTATATTATTATTTAATTTTTGATTAGTATCAAAAATTATATCAAATGAAAATAGGTCAAATGATCATTAGAACTTTTGTTATTATATCAAAAGGTACGCACCCATTTAAACTCACATACCCAAACAGCCAGACCCAGAACAACTATCTGTATACAAATATTTGTTCCGTGCGGGGATCGGACCCGCGACACGCAGCGCAGCAGTCGATCGCTCAGCCACTGCGCCAACCGTGTCGTAAAAACTTAAACTCAAGTAATTACTTTAACTTGATTAAAAATACCAGCGTTAATATTCTCTCCAATGCTTACTGGTGACTTGCTACGCCAACTTAAGTGTCAACGCGGTATACAATCCTTTTAACCATTTGCGTTACATTAAAGGCGTACAGGATTAAACGCTGCAGCTAGTAAGCGTAAGCTTTACTAAACGCTTAAACCGTAATATAGTGAACGGAACAGGTGCTTCTAATTCCCTTAGTTCGCAGCGGTATGCCTTTGAAATTCATTATTAACCCGGCTTGCGTGATCGTCGTGATCGATGACCGATTTGTACTTAAAAGGGTTTACTTATTCAACACTACTACAAAAGCTTACACAAGGATAATCCGAAAACGTGTCATTATACATTTTATATGTAGGGATAGGAACGCCAGCTGAAGTCGGGTTTGTCTTGAAATAAAAATGCGGTTAGAATTCAGACCGTTCGCTTCTAGAATATTTAGCATAAAATCGTCTTTGAAACTCTATCTAGTTTTGAAAAGATACTCATGACAATGCATCGTTTAAACATACGTCCTTTAATCTTAATTTGGATTACGCTTACCATTTACCATTATAATTGTCTGTGAAGGTGATAGATGTACTGGTGATAAAAGATTTACTTATTACTTTCTTTTTGGAAGGATCAACCAAAGACAAACTCTAGTTGATGAAGCTTTCTGTGCTTCATATATAAACCTATTTTTAAATATTTCAACTAGCAATTTTTCTTCAACTTGATAAATATACGTATATGTACGTATTGTATTTCTATCAAAACAAGAGATTTCTATATACATTCTCACTCTCCACACACTCTTCTAGTTCAATTAAATTACTCTCAATTTAAGGCAAACTTTGGCTGGTATATGAACAGCTGATGCTTATTTACCTCTGTTAGTTACTATATTCCTAACGACAGACGTCAATGGAACCATTGTTTTCATTTTAATTAGTACCACAAACCACTATTGAGATTTAACGAAATAATAGCAACTTTGTCGAATATTATGTTAATATGTCATATTAGTTACTAGCTGTGTCCTCGACTTCGTCCGCGTGGAATTTAATAAAAAAATTGTCTAATTTTGTAGAATTAGTTTTTTTCCAAAAAACAAGTAAATGCCTAAGTTTCTCCTTATTACATCAGTTATCTGCCAGTGAAAGTTCCGTTAAAATCGGTCCAGCCGTTCCAGAGATTAGCCGGAACAAACAGACAGAAACAAAAATTGTAAAAAATGAGATTTTGGTATAGTACCGTATATACATTAAAAAACGGTTATTTAATATTACAAACAGCTAAATACTTCAATACTTCAATTGTATTTATTTATTAAAGATGTTTATCAATGTTAATAAATAAAACAAAGGCTTGTAAGGTGGTAATAGTTATTTGTTATACAAGAGTGCAAAGTTGCTTTTTAACCGCGTGTTCAATTTTGATGACCGAGCAAGCGAAGGATTCTAAAATTGAATCACGAGCGCAGCGAGTGATTCAAAATTAGAATCCTGAGCGTTAGCGAGGGAATCAAAAGAGCACGAGGTGAAAAATCTTTGCACTCGAGTGCAACACGTAACTTTTCATTCCACCTCAGCGAGGAAATGACTAAATGCAAAAAAAAAACGTTTACAATCACAAGATAGGCACACTTTTATTTCAGTTTAGGTATTAATTACTACATTATGACAGGTAAGTATTACAGAAAAATCTTAAAATTATAACAAAAGAATATTACGATATAATTAACAATGACGTAAAAAAATGCCGCGTAAAGAACCGCGTACAAAGCAAATTGAAAAAAGAACACCAAGAAGGTTCCGAGTCTGAGTTTTTAACAAATTAAAAAAAAGTTGTATGATATATTCGGCACCATAGAGGTAGCAGTAAATAGGTTTAATGTTTTTTTTAATTCACAAACTAAACTATTTGTTTAAATTATGTTGTAAAGATTAAATGGGACATAATTCATTTTCCTTGTGGGTTCGGCACTTGAAATGTTGGGCTCCTGAGATAAAGGTGGTAAAGAAAGCGGGGATACAGAAGGTGGTGAACATGATGACCACGCAAACAGAATAAATAAAACTCCACAGTCAGTAATCAATCAATAACAAACAGTAGTGCGTGAGTTAACCCTGCGTTAATCAAACAAACATACATTAGTCCTACGAATAACTTTACTTTTACTTACCTCGGGAGTAACTTCAAGGCTCCAAAAAGCTCTTAAGACAGTTATTAAGGACAAAATTATTTAGAATTAGTAGAACAGGTACACACCTAATAAAGCTCAATTTGCTAATTAACCCTTAATTGGTCGCGCCTAAATAGATACCTTAAAGATCGCGTGGGGTGTCATACAAATAAAACATGAAATACATACAAAAGAACAATTGCCCGATACTTGATCATAAAGGACACGTGTTTTTATGATCGTAATGGGAACTTCAGCGTGCAAAAAGCAGAATTTAAAAATAAAGTTATGCTGGGGTGTGTAACACCCCATGCGATTAATTAAGGATTAAGAAACGTTTTATTGAAAACATATTTAAATAGCAATAATAATTATTACATAAGAAGGTAGATAAAAGGGTGGCTTAGAAATGTCTAGACTTATTCAAAGTGCCTTGTAATTAAATTTTGACTGAAGGCTTACCTCGTTGGAAATATTCTCATTTTCACACTACTACTTTATTCCATTCCATCTGTATCTTACGAGCGTTTACACCTTGCGGCATTTCATACAAACTTTCTAGTCCTTATTTTCCGAAATGACTGAACCGATTTCAATGTAACCGTAATACGCAGCAGGATACAAAGGTCTAAAAAGTTACTGAAAACATTTTCGAAATGTCTTTTAAAAAAAAAGATAACTGTAAATTTCTGTTTCTATAGATAATTTATAATCGGTCTAATTTAGCTGTAGGTAACACTATTTTTCGAAAAATGTTTTTACTAAATTTAAGACCTATGTATCCAGCTTATGTGTATGAAGTTTCATTACAATCGGTTCAGTTATTTCGGAAAATACGGATTTGAAAGTTTGTATGAAATGTCGTAAGATGTAAACGCTCTTAAGAAATGCGAACGTTTGTTTGTCTCTCTTTCTGTTTCCTTTCACGCTTAGCCTAGTATATATGTTCCGTGCCGGGGATCGAACCCGCGACTCGCAGCGCAGCAGCGAAACGCTTAGCCACTGCGCCAAACGTGTCGTCAAATCCAGTTGAGTATCTAGCATAGGAGCCAGACGATAAAACAAGACCACATAAAGATACAAACTCAACTACTACAGAAAGTATTTTCCTCAAAAGAAAGCACCAGCGTAAAAGGCATCAGTAATTATTCTTGTAAGGATCTAGCCTAATACGCCAGTGTCATTATTATAATCAAGTGGCCTTCCAAAAAGGTCTCATTTCCACGAAGGATCTCCGGGAAATATATTCTGCCATATAAAGGGGTCTTGACCCCAAGATTTTGGGTGTCTGAGGTAAATTGAAATCTTTTGATGTAGCGTAATAATGTTTTGGGAGTGTTTTAGTTAAAATGGAAAAAATGCTTTCTGTTTTATTTTAGTTGGAAGCATGTTTTTTGGTGATTAATAATTTTGATGATTGCAATTTATTTTTTTTGGCTTTTATGATTTCGGACGTATAGAATAGCACCATCCCATATCTTGCCGTGGGTGTAGTAAGAGGCGACTAAGGGATTTGCCAGAGATTGGGCAGCAGCGTTCTCTGTGCTTTTGTGACAACCGTACTGCGATCGCCAACCCGCCTGCCAAGCGTGGCGATTATGGCAAAACCCTCCAAAATGTCAATGTGGCGACACTTGGGGGAGGCCTATGTCCTGCAGTGGACTTATTTTGGGCTGAAATGATGATGATGATGCTAATAATTTTTATAAGCTTGATTTATTATTATCTAGCATTAAACAGGGACACCGACACGAAAACGCTTACCCCGTACTCAGTACATCATTCTGAACTCCCCACTTTGAAAATGTCATCGGTAATTTAAAAGAAAGAGCTGTTTCCTAAAAAAGTGAAAGAAGAAGACAATATAATTATTTATTTGTCGCAGGGACATGAAATGCATACAAAACGACAAAAATAAAATAAAATAATAAACATACGTACAACGCGAAAAAAAAAGTTTTATCTACAAACAGGACGGAACGAAAATGTTTACTGCTTGCGCGTCGTGACTGCGACAAGCAGGATACCACTCAGCATGATGCTGTGCCATAGGACCTACGGCAAATCGCTGGTTTTCAGTGGTTACCTGTGATATTACGTTAACGTTAGTATTATCCCCATTTTTTGTCCTTTTTTTATTAGTATTTCTATTATGATAAATATATTTATTTGTAGTATTTTGATATATATTTATACTATTTTATATATCCTTGTAGTTTGTTTTAGAATTATATGAATAATATTTTATAGATATTCACCTACCACTGCTTGTCTCTGCATCACCCAAAGGTTGACTGGTAGAAAATGCCTATGGCATTAAGTCCGCCTCTGTACTATGTGCTTTAAGTTTTAAATAAATAAATATAACGCAAGTTCAACACCTACCCGGTCAAAATGTATGGAACACCAAACGCCACGTATTGGGAATAATCCACTGACTATTCAACTTTTCACTATTATATAAAACTACGTCTAACTAAACTATTAACGATAAAGCTTTCTTATACAAACACGGGAAAAAGCCCGTACCCTTTTCAATTTATCTGTTCTACTTATCAATAGATTGCTATCACTAGTAGTAATCTAGTGTTATTGGGGCATTAAACTATCAGAACTTAATACCTTTTTAACCTGAATATTAAAATATGCGATACCACGTAACTACTGGCTGACTTTTCTTTCATCATCTGCCTAGCGTTTGTCCAAACTAGCTCGGGATTGGCTGCCAGTCTAACCGGATGCAGCTGAGTACCAGTATTTTACATGAAGCGATTGTCTATCTGACCTCCACAACCCAGTAACTGGGTAATACGATAACCCTTGGTAAGACTAGATGTCAGACTTTTGACTTCTGACTACTCGTAACGACTGTCAAAATCTACAAATGACAGCCGGGACCAACGGCATAACGTGCTTTCCGAGGCACGGAGGAAACTCGGTATGTCATTATGGTCACCCATCCACGAACCAACCTCGGCAAGCACGGCTTAACCTTAAAGATCGACCCTTGCGGCTGTTATTATTTAGCCTCGAGCTCGTCTTGGCTGACTTTTCTATCAACTCAATAAAATTGCCTGCCTTGACTTGATTGCCCTGTTGGTCTGGTGGTCGCTAGCGCAAGTGCTGAGCAAGAAGTCCTGGGTTAAATTCCCGGGCAAAGTGTTTTTGAGTTTTTTCATCAGTAATTTTTCAGTAGCCGCGGAGTTTGGATTTGTGCCCACTTGATGACAATAGGCTCGCCATCAATTTTCTTTTTTTTTTTTAACTTTGCCCCTCTCTGGGAATTTGTCCTTTATAGTGGGTGCGTTTACAAACATTTAAACTAACACGCACAAACAGCCAGACCCGGAACAACTATCTGTAGGCCATACCAATATGAAACAATGTGCGGGGATCGAACCCGCGACACGCAGCTCAGCAGTCGATCGCTCAACCACTGCGCCAACCGTACTGTCAAATGGGCCGTATTACATGGGACTAACCATTACTAGCGAAATGTGGGTGTGTATTAGGTACACCACTGCCTCACCTTTTGGGCATTACAGGCGTGATGATTTGTTATTGTATCAATAAAATTAATAAAAATGAAATCAGCTTATAGGAGACTAGTTTTGAGCATAAAACTCAGATTTAAAGCATTTATTTTAATTAGACCATTACAGGCACTTTTGAAAGTCAAAAAACAGAACAAAACGCGAAGCTACAGTCCCAGACACAAGGCATATTAACTTGTGAAAGTACTGTAGACTTAAACTGTGCAAACTTGACTTGACTTGACTTGTACTGTTATTTACAAAAGTTTACTGTACTGTAAACTTTTGTAAATAAGAGGCCAAGTGCGAGTCGCGGTCCCGTAAAAAATGGCGTAAATATTTATACATAATATATATTACAGATAATTTGTTGTTTTATCAAAATCAAAATATTTTATTTTACATAGGCCTACATGGGCACTTATAAAACGTCGACAGAAGAGGCACGGTTCGGGTTGGTCGTTTCCTATGGAGAAGAACCGGCAAGAAACTCCATGGTTACTCTTTTAAAATCATTTGGTTCTACAATATTTGGATGTTACAGCGTTAGTACCTAAGTATGAGAGGACAGCGTAGGCCCGACAATAAGTCATCGCTTACTACAAAAGGTAGAAAAAGATGATGGTGAAAAAAAAAACTGAGTTTGTCTACATATTATTTGTTATTATAATGATGTGGCCATAGTACGATAAAAAGAAAACTGTGTAATTGTCAAGTGTCGATTTATTACGGTTCAAAAGATACAGCCCTGTGATAGTGGGACGGACGGGCAAACAGACAGACAGACAGACGAAGACCACGACAGGGCCGTAATACGGATTGGTCAAGAATGTACTACCTAAATATAACTTATCACCTGCGGAGCCTTATATATATCTACTATACTATACTCATCATAATATTATATAATAAAATTATATTATTACACTAATAATAAAGCTGAAGAGTTAGTTTGTTTATTGCTTGAACGCGATAATCTCAGGAACTGCTGGTCCGATTTGAAAAATTCTTTCAGTGTTACATAGCCCATTTTTCGAGGAAGACATTAGGCTATCATCATCTAATATCATCATGCTACAACCAATAGAATCAGAGCAGCAATGAAAAATGTTGCGAAAACGGAGAAAATGTGACGCAGACGAAGTTGTGCGGGACGGCTAGTCCCAAATATGTTGAGGTCAGTTTCCACCAGTCTATTCGGATGCAGCTTAATACCACTAATTTACCTGGAGCGACTGCCTATCTGACCTCCACAACCCAGTCAGTACAGGCCCCCTTAGTAAGGGTGGTGGTGGCGGCTAGTGACTACCTGTAACGTCTGTCAAAGCTTATGTAATGGATGGTCACCCATCCACGTACCGACCCAGGCATGAGCTGCTTAGCCTTGAAGATCGACACGCGCGACTTTTATTATTTAGGCACGAGCCTTCTCAACTACCTAATTAAATAATGAGAAATGTTTTTATTTTGAAACAAAATCGGCCAAAAAGGATGAAGACTGGGTAAAGAAAACGAAATTCTATTTAGTCTATTAGTAGTATTCTAGTCCGTCAGACAGGTAATACAAAAATATTAGACACATATTTTTTATTGTATCAAAATATCAAAAATAACTTAGTTAAAACTAATAATTAAAGTTGGACAGTGGGGGCTCACTACGTCACAAGTAGGTATAAAAATTACGTACACGTGACGTCATGCGCCATTTCAACTCAATATATCTCCGTAATTTTATAACCACGTGAAAAAAAAAAATACGTGTCCAATACTTTTCAATAATCTACCCGATAGACAAAGAAAAAAAAATAGTGATCATCCCCTATTCTATAAAAACTTAAAACAAACATCGGCTTGAGCTTCTAGAACAATAACAAAACAGAACAGATAAACAATAGATTTTTCTCCAAGCGGCGGAAAATTGCAACCACACAACAGTTCCCGATAAGTAATAGTCTTTAGGGAAATAAAGTAAATCAAAACCACTAAACGCAGGATATTGTAGAGCTTACCGGTTCCGGTTATCAACGTACCGGGATTCTTTATACGCTCTTGCTTTTCCCGCTTTATTTTTGCATGAATATGTTAAATAGTTTAGAGATTTATATGAAGGCGAGGTATCGATGGTATATTCTGAATTTAAATTAAATCTATACTAATCTATACTAATAATAATATCTATACTAATCTATATCTATCTATACTAATAATAAAGCTGACGAGTTTGTTTTTTTGTTTCTTTGCTTGAACGCGCTAATCTCAGGAACTACTGGGCCGATTTGAAAAAATATTTCAGTGTTAGGTAGCCCATTTATCGAGGAAGGCTATAGGCTATATACTATCACGTTACAACCAATAGGGGCGGAGCAGCAATGAAAAATGTTGCAAAAACGGGGAAAATGTGACGCAGACGAAGTTGCGCGGGACAGCTAGTATAATATTAATAAAGAGGACTTCATTAATCGGGAATTTGTCAGAAGCCCTTTGTTGCTCGATGTTAGGTGGGGTTGAAAGAAAACTTCAGAAACGAACAAGTTATCTATTCGTCATTTGAGACAAATATGTCCACCTAAACAACTCTTTAGAACAAACCCATATATAACGCCCGATTACATTCTAATCCCATTCGCATAATCTTCCCATTACCCGTTAAATCAAAGGGAATATACCCAATAACGAATTCCAATTTGCAATATTAATGCTAAATAAACAAAGTTCTCTTTGAGTCAGCGCCAACAGCGGATATCCGGAGCAATTGTTTATACCATGTCAGATGACTGGATCAACACATTTATACCATGTAAAATGACTGTACAGTCACAAGCGCCAATATGTATACACTTCATAATCTTCATTCATAGCCTGCACCACCCACTCTACCTATCCTCCACCCCCTGCGGGTTAAAGGTCTCTCTTTGTTTGTCTCAATACTCTGTATACACTTACCCAATTTTCTCGAAGAATAACGAAAGTAACTTTGAGATGAGACGTAGTTTTTCACAACATTATGGGTTACAAAAGACTATGTTGTTAACAAAATTAAATTGCAAACAATACTGGAGAAAATCACTTTAAAGTTTATTTAAACGTTGCTAAGCTTACATTATGAAAGCTGTGGTTTGTCACTTGTGTCAAAACGGTGAAGGAAAACATCAAAGACATGACTGTGACATAATACCAACACGCACTTAGCCTATACTTCTCATAGAGAGTCTCAGCAGAAGTAACATTAAAGGCTGATCATACAAAGAGTAAACATTGATGCTTGTGAGTGTACCAATATTTCAATGACATATTGGAGCAACAGATGTCGGAGTAATATGACGCAGGAAAGCGGTGTCGAAATTATACCAAGGACCGTAATAAAAGTTAATTTGAAATTTCATTTCCTTCATGAATCAGTTAATTGGATTTCTAATAACTCTCGATTTTATTACCGGCTGTTGTTATTGCTGCATCTGGTTAGAAAACTTATAAGCTAGCATATTATAACCTTTAATTTTTCAAACACTTCGTATGAATCGACAGGTAAATAAATGCTTTGCAATACAGCTGAAAGTAGTTTTACGTGGCCGTTGCTCTTTTAGTGTGACAATTAAAACTATGAGAACCTAATGACGTTATTTAAATTGTTTTCCCTCACATTTGAAAGCACAAATTGTTTTTTGTTACAATTTCGGTACTAAAATCCCTTTTTTTCTCTTCGAATTTATAATTCGGTTCTTTTGAATGAAATCGTTTGACAAAGAGTGAGGACATACTACAAACTGCTTGTTAGTGTAAATGAAAAGTAAAAGCTTACACATCAGGCTTTCCTCACGGTGAGATCCGGAGTATTTGCTAAATGGAAAAAAAACAGTATTATGAAAATTAAGAAATTGCATATTGTTTACGGAAGCTTTAACCCAAACTACCACTCAGAAATCATCACCTATGAAAGTAACAGAATTTAAATACGACAGTATACATCTGAAAATGTGATAAGGTGTTAATGTGATAATAAAGCTATAACCAATTAAAACGCCGTTAGTCTCCTCGCCTCAAGCAGATTTTGTTTTTATCTAGCAATAGAAAGGTCAATGCGACACGTGGCTCCAGTAAATATAACTTTAAACGTGCCACTATCAGATTATTTGCTGAGCGACACAGTAATCTAGTTTCTTCAAACCATGTTTTGAGTTCCAACCAGGTTCTGTATGGTGTCGAACGTAAAGAATAGCACCATCCCATATCTTCCCGTGGGTGTCGTAAGAGGCGACTAAGGGACTTTCCAGAGAATGGGCAGCAGCGTTCTCTGTGCTTTTGTAACAACCGTACTGCGATCGCCAACCCGCCTGCCAAGCGTGGCGATTATGGCAAAACCCCCCATGTCATGTCAATGTGGTGACACTTGGGGGAGGCCTATGTTCAGCAGTGGACGTCTTTCTGCTGAAATGATGATGATGTTTTGAGTTACTCTTTTCTAGAAGAGAGTTATTTAGTCCTATATTTAAAAAACCGCTGAAAAAAAATGCCTTGTTTTATTATTTTCATTGCAAAATCTTCTCTATCTGCCAATATTTAATTTTATGATTGCTACAATAACCACCAGGTTCTTATAAGCTGTAATGAAAATTTCAGAATGCGAATGTCTAGGCTATTTTTAGCTTTCCCAATTTAGTTAGAGCGAAATTGCCCGCAAAAATCCCTTGAGAAAGAATCATGGTGAAATAAATGAGTCCGATTCGAAGCTTCCACGATCAACTTAAAAGGGAACCAAAAATTGAGGTCTATGTAGATTACAAAAATGAAAATCTAATGTTGACAAATGAAGATCAATCGGCTGGAATTCCGGGAAAGTCAAATTATTTTGGACCTGCATAATACGGAATCTAACTTTACAATTCGTATTTTTGTGGTGTTCTTGGGTTTATAGGTAAACATGAAAAATTATTTTAGACAGAAAAACTATTAAAAGCCTGCCGGCTTTCTGTAAAAACGAGATTTTCACATAAAATACAAGCGCAATACAAGAAGAACCGCGGTCAACTTTTCAATCATTTTCCTCTTCACGAAGCACAAAGAATTCGCCCGAAAAGGTTTCTTGCAATCACATTATACTTACAAATCCCTTTCCGGTTTTTATCAGTAAAGTATGTACTTAAATCATCTAAAATATCCACAAGGGCAATAAATATAATTATCAATTGCATCTCTACCACAGTTCGCTTGTGTATCACCAAATATTGACTGTTAGGAAATGCCATTGGCGTTAAGCCCGCCTCTGCATTATGTGTGCTTAAAGTATCAAATAAATAAATAAATTCTGTTTTATTTCTTAAACTATTTTATTAGACTCGTAGGATCAATGAACTACTAAAATGTACCTACAATTTTGGTCCTCCGAACACTACAAGTATTAACAAATTCCCGCTGAAACGTTTTCCTTGTAAAACAAAGGTCAACTTTCCCAACGACCATGTTAAAACCTTATAATTGTACGTTTCCACTCTCCCATATATCTTGCCACTAGTCTTTAAGCTTGCATGCCGAAAAGTCAAGGATACATCCTTGATTGAAGGACGAATCCGGATCGAAGGACGCGGCTTAGATTTTCGCGTGAAGTCAAACCTATTGAGTACAACAAGGTCAATCGAATGGCATTTCTTTAATTATAGGGAAAGTGATATGGGGTTATTTCACTTCGGTACTTATGTGTATTAGTGTACCTAGATTTCGAAATCGTAAGTATAAGAAATTTCTCTCCAAGTACAAAACTTTTAATATTTGAATTTAGAACACAAATAAATGATAATTTGTTGATAAAAACAATTCATTTCTATAAATAATAATGTTCATTTAATAATATTCTTTTTATAAACACACTTTAAATAAGTATTCATAAAATATTTCACCCATTTGGTGAGATCGAAAAAAAACAATCACCTGCTGACTGCAAGAATCGAACCACTTTAGTTTAATCCTATTTGTGGAAATAAAACACTAGTAGAAATAATGTGAAAAAGCCACTAGTGCAAAATACATTGCTTTCTGAACCTAGTGTATTGATAAATTAATATTGAGATAATAATATGGACATAATCTGTTGTTATTAAAAAATCGTTTTCTCCATATTTCCTCTCTTCCAAAGAATCGATCATTAGAATTATATTCAATAGTACAATGAATACTATTGAATATAATTCTAATGATCGATTCATTCATCGAGAGCAAGCATTAGAGGATGTTTTTAATTGAGAAAAACGGTCGGACATTTTTCTCGTACTTAATTTAATTGACTCAATTTCACTTTTATACTTCCTCAAGTTTTCGTAACAGAAATGTTCTCTCACTATAAAAGTAGGGAACATTTGTAAAATGGTTGGATGAAATTAATGAGCTAAGCTCTACAGGTGTACTATCACTCTTGGGGAAACCTACATTTTGTTGATGGCCTGCCTAAATGCGATCCGCTCTTGTCCGCCCATTTACGTCTCACACACCCCCAATTTTATTTTCTCTGTCACAGACCTCTAGCATGTCTGCGTGACTTTTGTGCTGGACCCTTTGAGGTCCAGGTCGACTACTTAAAGAATTACCGTTCTTCATTATTTCGTTTTTTACTAATTCCACCTATGACAAAACTTTAAATATTTGAAATTCAGCAAGGTAAGAAGATCAAGTCGAAAAGCTCAGGATTCGCCAGACCATGTACTTCTTTATTTTATCTAACCGTAATTTCACAAGCATTTCAAACTATAACTCTAACTGTGACTATAATCTGAAACCCATTCATCAATTCTACAAAATCAATAGTACCGGAAGTAATCCTGAACATGCTTTTGATAAATGGCCGACCGATTAATCATGAGCGTTTCAAGTAATTAACACATGTGCACTCCCAAGTTTCGGAGATTAAGTCATCTGGTTATGACAACTTAGTTACTTCATCTAGTTGTGTAGAATAATAGAATTTGATTTTCGTGGGTTAATATTAGTTTTTTTTAAATCTCTCATCCTTATATCATCATTTTTCTGCCCATAACCCAATTTATTTAGGATGGTGCAGCATGTCTTTATCTTCCACACTTCTGTATTACTTTTCATCTCATCAGACAACTTCTTGCTTACCTTATGATTCTTCACACAGTCCATCCATCGCTTAATAATATTAATATATTATATGATCAAATAGAATAGGTACAGCCATTAAATTGTCATCATATTCTTGGTTTTTTTTCGCCGGGGGCTTGCGGATATGGACAGAATAAAATATTTATGAACGTGGACGAGAAGAATCGTAGCAGGTGGCGTTCTTCAGTTTCTGCTTATCCCCATGGGATCAAGATGATGGATATGGCTTACGTATGTATATTCAATGGTTTTTATTTTTTTACGGACGAAGAATTCTGACGACCGTAATTTATGGCAACTGTAATTGTGTAGTTCCTGTTTTAAATAATCTGGAAAACGGACTTACGTAGTGTGTAATACAGTCGCTTAGGATTTAAATTAAGTAGAGAATTAGCGTGGCTTAGAATATCCAGCCTTCGTGACCTTCTTAATCCATAGTCGCACCCACAACATAAGCTGCGTATTTGCGAAGGGTTTCATTAAATATGAAACTACCCATTAGGTTTTACAGCACGATAAGCCGGACACCAACCACAAGGCGTTTGTGTGAAAGCAGCTTTATGCCCATTTTCACTTATATTAAAACCGATATCATCTTTTCACCCTTTAATTTGGCAAATTTTCCAATTGCAACGACTGAAAACATCATCATCTGCCTAGCCTTTTCCCGGCTTTTAGACGGCTCCGAGTCTCACCTGTTGCAGCTGAATCGAAAGCAGCACTCCAATTAAAACGTCTGAACACAATGAACCAACGGTGAAAAAAAGAATTCATTAGTGAGCTGATCTAACGATGTTGGATATCGACAGTTAGCTGGCATATCATCGTTTAGGTGCGCCAGTCCAAAATAGCAAATTTTGCAGGGAAGTGAAAATACAGCATAATTATACCATCTGATTGGGTGAAGCAACGCGTCTTCTGATTTTAGTAAAAACCCACTAACACTGTGCCTGTTGGAATTAAAACTGATCTTTTTTATTTAGGCATTCATATAGGTGTCGTGTTTGTGAAAGCGCTAAGCGATAAGTCTCTTGCGAAACACAGAAAAGAGGTTACAACCTATTCTTGGCTAAAAACAGTTGCTCAAAATTAACTCTTTTCCCTCTAAATGTTTACAAAAACGCCAGATGTAAATAACGAAACGTCTTTAGTGTTATTAAACAAGGTTATTACAAACAGGAAATCTTTTTTAATTTTACGATTCAAGAAATAATAACATGGAAAACAAGAATTCATTTCTCTTTCAGAATTTCCTGCGGGAACAATTCTTTATAACGTTTGGAAGCAATTTGAAAACGGTTATCGTGAGGACGATGGTGAAACGGTTGAGCGTTTCTTTTGCTGGATTTGGAGATTTTTGTAAGAAAGGTGGTATTTCGAGTTGGATAAACCTAGTGCTAAATAAAGGTATGTAAAGTCGAATGACACTTATTAGAAAAATCTCATTTCGCGCTGTATTGACAACATTGATGAGTCAGATTTATAGGTTGATTTATAAATGCATTTCATTGATGAATTAACTCATTTAAGATGTGTTTGTAATCTGGCTTTACAATACTAAAATTACTGAAACATCAAGCACAGCACGACTTCCAAACCGAGATTCGTGATACTTAAAAACTGTTTTATTTAAAAAATCCTCACTAAGACTGCACATACTTGTTTTAAGCTTTTCAACACTTATTAACGTGCAAATACCGGCCTCCTTAAACCATCGGATATCTAGACGTACTGCAAATTACCATTCTTACCTTATTGCTTTTCCACCGATTCGCAGTAAGCGTTTTCAAACGTCTTTCATAATGCGCACAGCAAAGAAGGTGAACTCTCTGGCTGCGTCTGTGTATCCAAACGCTAACAACTCCAATCTCTTCATAGAGTGAACAGGCTTCTTCTGAGTAAGCTCGTACCATCGTCGACTTTGTCTCTGTCATCACTGACCTAGACTAGAGTCAAGAGCAAACCAATCGTAAATAAAAAACAATAACACACGAGTGAACTCAATACTGAAAAATCCAACGCAATAAACTACTCCTACCTACTTTAACAAAACAAAGAAAAGTAAACAAACAACCAAACAAATAAATGAGACAAAAACAAACCACTATCGGTGTATTTTCCACATAACAGTAAAAGTCAGCAAAGCGAATTAGGTCATTGCGGGCCTTCCATACGACGGCCGATGGGTCAGACATTACGTATGCACAGTTATGAGCTGGACCTACCATCATGTTGGGGCTTGAGTACATCTTTATGGAAGAGAGGACCTGAAATTACTCGTGGTTTCTTCCTCATGTGCTTGGAGCTAAGTAAATCGCGTTCATATTTTCGGTTCACTTTTGAAAGGTTGATTGGTTTTCAGAATCTCTTAACAATGAAGTTCATCACTTCAAAATAATGTACACGTGTTACACGCTTTTCATGCTCTTTACCCTTAAATTCCTCACCCTTGCTTTCCATTGACTTATTAAAAGAGAACGTTTCAGCCTGTCCGATTGAGTTTCAATTCAAGTATATAAACCCCATAACAGTCATTAAAGCTTTTAAGTAAATCAAAATCAAATTAACCGAAGATCTATGGGGAATGTCTGTTAAAGTTTGTCAAGCCATTATCGACACTTAGTTTTTTTCCCGTACTTAGCCTTAATTTTCAATTTGTGTGTGGACCAGGGAGTCTTCCCAGACCTTATGAAATACAGCAAGGTAATACCACTTTTCAAATCTGGGGACAGTAAAGAGACCAATAACTATAGACCCGTTTCCGTGTTGCCGGTTTTCAGCAAGGTGTTTGAAAAGGTAATGCTTAATCAAATGCTCACCCACTTTAACACCAAGAAAATCTTACATGACAAACAGTATGGTTTCACCAAAGGACGTTGTACGACTGACGCCGGTGTCACTTTATTAAAACATATATATACTGCGTGGGAAGAGGCACATGATGCCATAGGAATCTTCTGTGACCTCTCGAAGGCATTTGATTGCGTAAATCACGAAACCCTGCTCTTGAAACTTGAGCATTACGGTTAAGGTAAACTTGCGCTCAGTTTAGTAAAATCGTATTTGAATGATAGACAGCAGCAAGTACAAGTAAATGGTGTAAATTCAATGGGTTTAAAAGTAAAAATGGGTGTACCACAAGGTTCAATATTGGGTCCTTTCCTCTTTTTAGTATATATTAATGACCTACCCCATTTGTTTAAAAACCAACCACAAATGGTGTTGTTTGCTGACGACACTTCTTTAATATTTAGAATAAACAGACGTGCCACAAACCTCAATGACGTAAATAACGCTCTAATGCAGGTCTATAACTGGTTTACCGCTAATAATTTAGTATTAAATGGGAAAAAAACTAAGTGCATAAGATTTACTCTACCAAATGTCAAATGTAGTGATTGTGACATAGTATTAAATCAAGAGAAACTTGAATTTGTCGATGAAACTGTTTTCTTGGGGATCACGCTCGACTCAAGGCTACAATGGGGTTCTCATTTAACATCTCTTGCAGGACGGCTGAGTTCAGCAGCATATGCTGTCAGGAAAATCCGTCAATTTACTGATGTAGATACCGCGAGGCTAGTGTATTTTAGTTATTTTCATAGCATTATGTCATACGGTATTTTAGTATGGGGACGGGCTGCAGACATCAAGTCTATATTTATTCTGCAGAAAAGAGCTATCAGAGCCATATATAATCTACGTAGGCGCGATTCTCTAAGAAAACTGTTTAAGGAAATTAACATCATGACGGTACCTTGTCAATACATCTATGAAAATATCATGTACGTTAGGAAAAATCTGCATTTATTTAGTAAAAGAAGTGACCGGCACCACTATAATACTAGAAACAGGGACCAACTGGTTCAGCCAGGTTTCAGGTTAGCTAAAGTAGACTCATCTTTCATGGGGTACTGTTTAAAATGTTACAATAAAATACCTTCCCCCATTCTACAACTGAATGAAATGAAATTTAAATCTTGCATAAAGCGCACACTATGTAGGCAAGCATATTATAAGTTGGGGGATTACATTGATGATAAAAATGCTTGGCTCAATGCTGGTCCTGCTCCACAACCATCTATCAAATTACCATGTGAAGTTACTGTGGAAGTTGCAGAAGATTGTATAAATATCTTTGCTTTGTATAGATTCAATCTCTTAGTATTATATAATTGCATAGCACATGTGTGAAAACTATGTACTGTAAAGCCACCATTTACTGAGTACCTACATCTTACACTGACGCGAATTTACCCTGGCGGTTGAGTAAATGTCATGCTCACTTAAATGTCACGCTGATGGCGGCGGGTGTGTCGGGTCATTTAGTTCCCTTCAATATGGTTGAGTTGAATGATGGCTGATACATGCGTCATGTTCGTGAACGGGCGCTGTCAGTTGTGCCTGGTCATCTCTTAGCTGCCACGGTTTATTTTAATTATTTTATTTTTAACTTCATTTTCGAATTATTGATTTCGTCTTTTACTCTGGACGCTCTTAACTTGGCCGTATTTCTACATCGTTCTCACATACTAGTAATTCTCAACACGATTGATGTAACCAAGATTTTGTAACATATTTTGATTTAAAAGAGTGTCCATGGAGTTTCTTGCCCATTCTTCTCCATAGAGATCTACGCTTTGGAATGGGCAACTACAGTACTTTCACAAGTTATTATGTCTTGTGACTGGGACAGTAGCTTCGCGTTCTTCTTTTTTGTTCTTTGACTTTCAAAAGTGCCTGTAATGGTCTAATTGAAATAAATGCTTTGAGTTTGAGTTTGAGTTTAGAAATCTGAAATGATCTCACAGGAACCAAAACCGGGATGAAAGTAACATAATCTCTAAAGTGCACACCCTTTATGGCAAATATCATTGAAATCCATTCAGCTATTAAGTAAGTAGATAATATTAGTATGGGCAGCAGGAATGGATCAACATTCTCCTGGCTGTCACATTTTCCTGGCAGTTCTGAGTGTAACATAGTTTTTTTGGCTGAAACACATTTCACGCTGTTGGCCGACGCTTTTCTAGGAAAACTAAATACTTTTTCACACAAACTTTTCCACTGACCATGTTTCCACGAAACATGACACGTTCACGTGTCGTTGATGTAATTTCATGCGTTTATATAATTTTATAATAACGAAATTAACTCTGCCTGTTACGGGTTAATACATTTCTATGAAAGACACAATGATAGACCATGACATGGTTAACGACATATTATGATACTTTTTATTCGAGTAGTACGTTCCCGTAGCATAATTTTTGACACCAATGTGTGGATCCAACTAAGCAAAAAAAATAACAAAACACATGTGCCAAACAAGCGCACATTAATTCGAAGTCTACATCATTCTGTTAACATTCCTCATTTAAAATCCAGCTGTCAATGACCCAAAACTTTTTTTACAGGGGGTTTCATGAACCAGAGGAAAATACGTCACAGATGTTGTCTATGACACGAACGTGATAAATATTTGACGTGATGCCTGTAACCTGCGAAGGGTTTGGCGGAGACGTACTCATAGTGGACCCACATGACACAAGTTATGTTTAAGCCCCAAGTAGTTCTTTTTTTTTATTAAACTTTGCCCCACACTAGAATTTTTCTCCTGTATTGTGGGTGCGTATACAAACATTTAAACTAACATACACAAACAGCCAGACATGGAACAACTATTTGCCATACAAAAATTTCTTCCGTGCGGGGATCGAACCCACAACACGCAGCGCAGCAGTCGATCGCTCAACAACTGCGCCAACAGCGTCGCTGCGTCAGTTAATAATCCCCTTATTATTACCATCAACTGGACAAATGTCCAGACACGTGACTCATACTTAGAAATTCCTGCTAGAAAAACCCATTCCCACTATTCCGATCCATGAATCCACCGACACACACTCAGCCTTAGCCCTTAAGACACCAGTACAACGAAGCAGCCTTCAATGACCAAACCTCAATGTCACCGAGTGTCATTATCCAGAAGGCCAAAGACTGTTCCTATGCTACCAATGACAGGAACGTGATCAATATCTGACATCCAAGCTTACCATAGTTTAGTAACCGTAATTTATAATAATCCCATAAGATTATCGACAGCCGTAACGAAGAGGTCTTTGTAAGTTTTAGGGGTGATGTTCTTTAGCAAAGTTTCAGTTAAAAAATATCTCTTGGTTGGACAAAGTTTCGGTAAGTTTTGGGGTTCGGAGATTCCTCCGAACGTCTTAAAGTTGCCGTGATTTCAACAGCTTTGAAACTAAAACCCAACTGGTGGCGCATTATTCAAGTAATAGATTTTGTAACCCTAAATATTACTATATAAAAAATTGAAAATCGCCATAATGTTCAGGTTGTGAAGCTTATCGTTAATTCAACGTCGTCACATTTTGATCAGGCCGTCAGTTCTTACACTTAACATAAAATAATGCCTATGATTTCTGAAGGGTTAGGCAGAAAAGAAGAAAATGGCAGAGGTGTAACTAATCCTACACCCACATTTCGCCAGTTATGTTTAATTCCCACCATTCGATCAACGAGGCAGTCTCACACATAAAAATTTTCATTCTCTTGAATGAAATGAAGTCGCGGGCAACAACTAGTATCTAAATTAAACCTTTCCAATTTAGCCTAAAGCATGAACAGTGAACACAATGGATGTTCAACAATTCTTTATCATAAAACTATCTTGTAAAGTTCATTATCGATAATGAAGGTAAGCAAATACGGTATTCCAGTTTAGTTATAATAAGATGTTATCATAAGCCCGTTCATGACCTTAGGCGATGCGACGTGCGACGCGACCTGCGACAAATTACATGCGTGAGCGTCCCTTGATAACTCGTCAAGTCGCTGTCCCACGAACCCGCAGACACTGTTGCTTGAACATGTAATACAAAAGGTAGACCTAATTAAAAGTTCTAAAAAAAAAACAAAATAGAAATCTATTTCAAAATCAAATCAACCAGAAATAGAATCGTAACACAATCGAATGCTATCAACACGAACATCCCAGTTGACAGACTACAGGATGAACGAGTGAACGAATGAAAAGTAAACAATAACAGAATAGAAGGGGTGAACGAATTAACACGCTAAATGGTTCGTGAAACGGGAATGCGTTGTCGGGTTAGAATGATGGCGTTCGTGCGTTGTCATGAAACTAGTGAGAACAGACGGGTTAAGCTCCGGTGGGTGAAGTTTGTTTCATGTTTTACTGGAATAGTGGTATTTATTTACAAAACTGAGGAAACACTTATTCAAATGCACATACATAGTTTTCCGGTCAAAAGGTTGTATCGTACTGGCAAATTGCTTGCGTGTATGGCCAGTTGTATGTGCGTGTATGAGGCGAAATAAATATGTTAGGATTGTAGCAGTTGGTGTTTTGAAGTTTCTGCCTAACCTTATGGGAAAAAGCGTGAGTAAATTTTTGTACAGTTCTCACTTTAAGCCTTTTTTTACGGATGGGAAATCATCAAATAACCCCCTCCTGCTCTGGGCAGAGGGGAGGGGAGTGTCAGACTTGCACTGACTAAAACCCAACCTTCTTAACCCTTTGTGTTCCAGGGCCACGGTATCTCTTTCGAACAGTCCCACAGCCCTGGCAGGCATCGGCCCTCTTGGAATTCTTCCAATTTGCTGATATCTCGCGAGCGAAACACGCAGTCCTGTCCTGTCCAGTGACTACAATAAAATAAAAATAAAAAAACAATTGTGTTAAAAGATTTATAATATAATCTTCTTATTTTCTGTGAAATGTGTCAAATTTAAATAAAACAAAAGAATAATAAAAAAGGTAGTACGAAACGAAAATCCAATTATTATAAAACTATATGTCATTTTCTCTAAATACTACAATAAAAATAAAAAACAAATTGTATTAAAAAGATTGCTAATATGTCTTCTTATTTTCTGTGAAATGTGTCAAATTTAAATTATACAAAAGAATATTAAACCAAATTGATCTAAAAAGGTCAGGAATAATATGTCATAAATTTTAAATACAATAATAAAAAATAGAATGTCAAAGATAAAATTTATAATCATTATTACTAGAGATAAAACAACAATATTAAGTATAAAAAATTCAAAATAATATATTATATTATGTAAATGATGGTTGAGATTAAAGTCATTTTCCAAACTTTAGGTTTTTTTCAGCCCCTTTATACCAGCAAGATTTTCCTGTACCTACTGAACGTGTTTTGCTTGCCCCAAATAAACATGTTCCAACTTTATACCTCCGTTTTTGTACCCACATATTATGTAAAATACAAGGTGTAAGGACATCAAAGCGAAAACGTAGATGATTCTGGTTTCCTCTCTAGTACCATACGTCGATTAAAACAAAAAAAAACAACTGTTCCAAATATTTTTGATGTGTAGGTAGGTTATTACCGAATTGTCAATTTTGTTTGTTCCGCTGGCGGTCTAAAACACACATTATTGGATTGCTGAAATTCATGGAACAAACAGGTAAGAGAAGACCGTGTTTAGGTCGTATTTCACAACACTCACGAAATAATATACGGGTGGCCTTTTGAAGATATCAATCGAATTTTCGGTTGTACATAAATTGTCGATTCGATGGGCGTACAATCGTTATCCTTGCGGAAAGTGATGGATGACTGGTATCACAATTGAATGACATAAATATAAATAAACTTTTATGTGCCCTATACTCTATTTTATTCGCCTGTGACAATTAGTTTTAGTGCTTTTTTTATTACTCTAGAAATTTTTGCGCTTGCCATTGTGAGTTATACTTTTTCGTCGATATCGAAGAAAATAGAGGTCGAAATAATAATGTAGTTCGCCCATAATATTGGGCAATTACATTTTTGTTTATGTATTTTCAGAAACAACGCACAACTCCACTGTTACTGCACACCGCAGAATCATGCGAATACTTCCCACAACCCATCAAGATGAGGAGCTATTGCGTAGGTTCATAACGTAACAATGCGTTCGTGTCGTGATCGCGTTACACCACCGCTTCACATTCGAAAGAACTTATTTCGTTTAACTGAAAACGGACGACACTCATATTTCTCTACACAGAGTAAGTACGTATAGGTATCTACTGAAAACCTGAATCGAATGCCTGAAAACTTATTTCGTTTATAACTGAAAACGGACGACACTCATATTTCTCTACACAGAGTAAGTACGTATAGGTATCTACTGAAAACCTGAATCGAATGCCTGAAAACTTATTTCGTTTATAACTCAAAACGGACGACACTCATATTTCTCGTCGTCTATTTACTCTAGTAAGTACATAGGTAAACCTGCTGAAAACCTGAATCGAATGTCTGTTACATTACTTGGCAATTTATCTGCGCCAGGACCACGGTGCAGATCTGTCATAAAATACGTTCTCCTAAATGTTAGTTGCTTTTAATGGAGTTTATTTTTAAGAAATAAAAATTTTGTAGCACTAGTTTTCAGAAGGTTGAGCCTCTAAAGATAAAATGAAGAAGGAAAGTTTTTAAAGCTAAGTAGGAGTAAAAAATTTTTCTGTCAGTGTTATAAAACATTATCGGTATAAACACTTGTGACTTAAAGAATAGCTTTTTACAGTAACGTATCAGTCACTCATTCATGGATTTAATTTTTCTAAAGCAACCTGCTACCAGCGAAGGTGGTTGACGATCTCATCGTGATCCAAATATTGCACAGGATAGAGAGGTTTGGAAGGAAAAAGGAGAGGTTTTTGCCCAGCAGTGGGACACTCTACATGCTCGAAACCCACTAGCTATCTAGATGATATCAGCCCCAAAACCTGTAAATTACAATTATTTCATCACCACCGCTCAAAACAGTGAAGAAATGCATCGCGAGGAAACCGGATGTCATAGAAACAAACGCCAATTATGTGAAACTCACTTCGCGACCCAAATACTTCATGTTTTGTGAATGATCATTTTAATTGCGTAATTCGTAATTCTCTCTTCAAAAAGGCAGGTAAGTGTTACTGATGTTAACTTGATATTAACATAATGAGTGGCATTTAACTAAGATCATCTTTACCTTGATGTAAGTGTGATGACTTTTAGTAACTTAAATGAAATAGATTTGTCAACACAGTTAAGTTTAACCTTTAATATCGAATTTAGAAAGGTAGCTACCAAATAACTTGTGCGTAAACTTATTATCTTTACCCCCTCCCTCACACGCTAAGCTACACTTGGCGTGACTAAAACTAGATTCTGGTGGTCTAAAAATAGGCTGTGAGCTACTGAAATCTGGCCTAACACAGATGAATTAAATTTTAAACTAACGGTTGGCCCGTGCACTTTTCTTTAAGCATTAAGTATAATGGTGACGATGATGCCATCTAGCCGATTTCGGCCACAGCGACTGCATTCGATGGCTTTCTAAGGTGGTTGTTGAGAGTTTTGGTGTCTTGCTTTTTCATGTGCTCTCAAGTGGCTAGCATATCCAACTTTGCCCGAAAAACTCCGTGCATCAGGCGGACATGTCAGAACAACATTGATGACATTGTAGGGTATAGCTGTAAGTGGTCTAGCTTTAAGGTCATCACGTTATAAATCTAACTGCGACCTTCTTCTCTCTACAAAGGCTTTGACCTGCCATTGCACATAATGTATATTTAAGTATTGAATAATGTCCTTGAAATAGGGTACGAGTTCTTAATAGTAAAGCAGCCTGCTACAGGCCCAAACTTGTTAAAAATGGTTGACCACGATGTAGATCCTTGACTTGAAAAAGCTCAGTATTATTTACTTCCCAGAGACAGCTTATTGGATAAGGCAAATTTTCAATCCCTACAAATCCTAGCCCGCAATCACTCTTCATCAAATTCTCATCCAACAAAATCCCGGAATGCATGATGGAAGTTTTGACCAAAATAATTGTGATAGAGAGATAGTGCCAAGAACAAGTAAGAAACAGCTAATCTTATTGGAACCAGTTTGCATGATCGGATAACTGAGGTAACGAAAACAATGAACTCGAAGATAACAATCATTTGGCAGAAGTGTCTTGATCTCAGATTTGTACTGTTGTATTTGTAGAATATTTAATCGACAGAATCGGTGGTCTTATGGGCGCAGAAGACTAATGGACGTAAGGTTGAAATTCAGGCCAGTTTAAATACTATTTAGTTTTTCTGTTAGGAAATTCTTAGGAACACCAGGGAGTGTGGAACAATAGGGTTACCTATCATTTTATTGGACTTGTAAAACCATTAAAATGCAGGTGATCCATACTCCGCTGGAGGAAGAATGTACATCCTTTGGAACTGCCTGGCAACACTAAAAGTCCTTAAATGGCCAATTCTCTAATAACTAAAAACTCCAAATAAAACTGACTTCTGTTCTGGAGTTCGGCTTAGTAACACTAACTTTACCAAAATACAAATATTGCCGTAAGATCAAGTTATTTTGTGATTAAATAACCCTAAAACCACTTAGATAAGTTTATTCAAAGCAAGTAATCATAAGTTGCCTTGAGCAATACAGTCGTAGATTAATTTTATGTAATTATTGAAAGATAAACTAATTATTATGATATTGGGAAAGTTACTGAAGTGTAACTTAGTTATTTGGAGAGGAATGTTGTTCCTATTATGGGTTTTTAACGTCATAAACAAGTTTAATACTTTCTTTGAGTAACAGATACGAGCCCCGCATAAAAAAAAAACTGCACGGGCCCTAAAAAAAGTTTCTAGATCAGGGAAAGTTGTCGATCTTTTTTGGATTTGTGCATTTAAATTAAAGCTGTTCAGGTTTCTAGATCTGATGTAATAATAATTAGAGATTAATCGACACCTCGTGAAGAACTGTAATAATGTTAAGCTATCTTATTGTACTATGCAGAAATAATAAGAGAATTCTTTATCTCTGCGGTAAGGTATATTTGAATTATAAAATCTGACCTTATAACAACATTTCAGTCGAAACTTGAAACTTATGCCTCTCTAAGAAAAATACAGAACTTAATAGAGATTATTCTTTCAACGATCAATCTTATGATAGCCACCCACGACCTAAATCCTGTCAAGTAAAGAATGACTGAAAGGCCTCTCCTTCACTTTCAGTACACACTACTTGCCGCCAAACATTCTGAACGCATGAAATCATAACACAAATATTTCAGGGAATCAACTTCCTGTAACGTCTTGTTTTTTTATATAAATCAAGAAAGAACATTTTGAGAACCGTCCCTTTTATGCGGAGAAGGGACTCAAAATAGAAATATTTACAAACTTGCGACAAAAAGATATGCTTATTTGATTAATGTTATTGAGTAGCCATCTTGAATTATTACTTAAGTTACGCTTTTTGAAATATATAAACATCCAAGCAAAATAAGTTGCGATATTTATCATTAAGAAGTGAAAAGTCAACTGCTTGTTCTGACTTACTTAGTATAAAATTTTTGAATTCGGGTCTTTAGTTCTCTACTCAATAGTAGAATTGTTTCTAATTATTTTTTTGCTGTAAATGTCTAAAGGGAAATACGGTGTCAAAAAGATTTCATTCGAAATAACGCAGACGATGCTAATGAATTCGATTAATGTAACAGGTTTGCTAGTTATCTAGACTCAGATCTATCTTCAATCAAGATCCATGAATAGTATTTTAGAATATAGGGCTAAGAAAATACAACTTAAACTAAAATACTCTACTGCATACGATACCGAATCTCGTTGCCAAAAGAAAGCAAACACTGACGTAATTTCTATTGAATCGTTAAAACAGATTGTTAGTCCAACAGTATTTACTATTTTAGCAAAGTGAAATTCAATATAAAGATATTGAATTTCACTTTGGAGCTTGGTACCCCATTGCTAACAAATTGCTGACCTGTCCTTTTTAAAGCCGTCAACCAAGCATTCGTCAAAGGTTCATGAATTTTTTTTTTTTAAACTCACCGTTTTCGGTAAGACTCAATGTTACGCATACAAAACACTGCGCTGATTGATGCATTGAATAGAACAAGGGTCATGGAAGTATTTAAAATTAAGTTGTAACATTGAAGACTTGTCAATGTCCAGCAGTGGACATCTTTTGGCTGAAATGTTGATGATAATTGAATACTTGTAACTTTGGAAGTTTGAAAAACTTCGAAGGTATGCCTAGGAATCTTCTACTTGCGGGAATACTGGAGGTCTCGTCTTGGACCATAGTACAGAACAAAAAAAAAACCCAAAGACGAGAAGAACAAGTGCCTTTCGTGTTCGTTCAGTTTTTTTTCATCCATTATTTTGTGATGAGTTACGGACACCAGTCCGAAATAACTATAGGTAATACAATATTTGGTACATCTACCAAACAATCCTGCATGGAAGAAAACAGAAAACTACATTTATAACACCACACAACGTCGAGATACTTTTCAATGATTTACAACCATTCGTCTCAAGCGTCAATTACGATCCATTGAGCGAACTTCCTCGTTCTTCGTAGAAACAACTTTACGATCAATTTAAACAAATCTAAAACAATTTTGAGTCATGTGAGATATAAAAGATAATATGATCGGATAACAGCTGGGATCAAATTGCATGTAGCCACGGACAAATATGGGTAGGCGACGATTATGATTTCAGTTTCGGTTTCTGAGGCGCGATGCATGTTGAAGAACATGGCATAGATTGGACCTTACATAGCAACACGTATGGCTTGATCAGTTTTCTTGAATAGACGTCATTATTTTCTTATTTTTTGACGAAAAGCACCGTGGAAATCTTTCTATAATCTGTAATTTTATATTTCGTTTCTTTCTTTTCTACCGATATCATTCTCTGCATGCGGAATTTTCATCAGTACACAGCATCATCTATCGTCCACCTCTTTTAGCGTCTGAAAATTTTGCTTTTTCTCCATGCATTTGACGTGCAAAAGGTAAGGATTCGTGACTCTTTCTTGTCCATTGCTCCCGAAACGATCAGTCATTGCCAACTTCATCTTTCATTAATATCCTCAAGTACCCACTTGAGGATATTAAGGTTACGTCCTGATATTTCACATAAAAAAAACTGTGCTAATATCACAAGCTTTACTCATCATCATCATCATAATTTCAGCCCAAAAGACGTCCACTGCTGGACATAGGCCTCCCCCAAGTGTCACCACATTGACATTTTGGGGGGTTTTGCCATAATCGCTACGCTTGGCAGGCGGGTTGGCGATCGCAGTACGGTTGTTACAAAAGCACAGAGAACGCTGCTGCCCATTCTCTGGCAAGTCCCTTAGTCGCCTCTTACGACACCCACGGGAAGATATGGGATGGTGCTATTCTTTACGTCCGACACCATACAGAGCCAAGCAGAGGCAAGCTTTAGTATTACAATAATATTATAGTCATTTTTTCTGGAAGTTTGAAGGTAATCTTTGGAACTATTGATCCCATTCCGGGAATTCTTTCACTAGCATAAGCTATGTTTGGATGTTTGCGGAATAATTTTTGGCCAAAAGAGAGCAAAGCCGTGTGCAAAATCTAGTATGTAATGTGATTATAATGTCAGTTATTATGATCACTGAAGCTGATAATCTAAATTTCAAATGGAAGAGTGACCTTTAAAGAAATTCTTTGATTAGGTCTTCAAACGTCATCTGCAGTCTTATGCCTAATTAATTTATGTCTGAGTTCACCAAGAATTAGGTTAGACGGAAGAATCACACGTGGCTTTTTATAAAGGGGTAAGCCAACAACCCGTAGTCGGAATAATGTGTGATTAGCAATCGAGAAATTCTATTAGGAAAAATTCAAAAGCACTTGACCAAATGGGGCATGATAAGTGGTAATCGCTTTTGATTCCCATTTCTGCAATGGCTTTCAACGAGATTTACTTTTTGCGCTTTAGGTTGCAAATATCAGAACCAAATGGTTTTGTCTCGTTCCTCTGGTAGAATAATAGTTAATTTGCTAACTTCCTGAGTTCCTTATTTCATGACTCTGCTTAACGTAACCCCAAAACCACATGACAAACAACATAATCAAGATAAAAATGGAAGCAAGATTGAATACCAAAATATCGAATCGAATATCGGCGACGCGTTTAACCTCTGATTGAATTACATTCCTTTGGTATTGGGCGCATGTCCTACTGCTGGCGATTAGCGGAAAGCGAGTTCTCAAAAGTCTGAAGGAAAACATCGTGCGAAAACTGGCATGTCTTGGAACCAAAACATCGAAGCCATTACGAGTACTAAACTGCACTGGACCCGCTTGATTAGCACCCCATTCCCTCTCATAGACGAGGCGTTATGAGTAGATTTAGTAACTAAAGACGAGTTGGAGCAAAGAGCAGCGACTGCCCGAAGGCTACGGGCGATTACTCACCGGTGTGGGTATGTACTAAACGAGAGTCTGTCAGCGAGTCTTCAGTCCGCCAAACGAGTGTCGCTAGCGAGTACTTTCTTAGATATCGCTGTGATAAACGTGCAAACTTTTGTCTGAATAGTCACCGACCATCTTTTTCTGACGGACCCGAGAATGTTTTGTACAGACAGCGTCATTAACTAGTAACCCCCCTGGCGTACTTGGCGTACTCCTGAGCGTACTCCTGAGCATGAGGTGCTTGGTTCGATTACCAAAGTTGGGCAAAGTGTTATTATGTTTTTCTATCAAGAATTTCAGAGTAGCAGCCACAAAGTCTGTATTTGTGGACGGTTGATGGCAATAGGCTCTCCCCCTTTTATATGGGATTTAAAAATATCTGACGAAATGTTGGTGTATTATTAAGTGCACTTCTGCCTATCCTTTCTTGGATGACAGGCGTTTTGTTATGTTAATCTAAAGCATTTTTTTTTAACTTTTCCCCACTTTAGGAATTTCTCCTGTATCGTGGGTGCATTTACAAACATTTAAACTCACATATACAAACAGCCAGACCCGGAACAACTATTTGTAGGCAATACAAATATTTGTTCCGTGCGAGGATCGAACCCGCAACACGCAGCGCAGCAGTCGATTGCTTAACCACTGCGCCAACCGTGCCATCATCATCCGTGCCGCCGTGTCGTCTTTGATCGCTGGCAGTGGGACAGATACCCTATGCGAACGGCATTGCATATAAAGTGTATCCAAAATTAATAATACCGAGATACACGCAGGTTTATGCTAATGCAATTTGTGATTTCTTTATACGTGTTCGTGCAGAATTGTCATGTTTATTATCAAGATTGACTTCTTTCGAGATTGGGTTATTAAGGAGATCGTTATTTGGGTTCTGAGATGTTGGCGTCGGTATGTTGTTGAAAGGTGTTTTATCATTAGCGTTTTCTTTTATCGAGTAGTCATCATTATCATCAGTCGTAAGATTGTCAGTGTTGAACAATCTTCTTTTAGCAGTATGTTTTCTGGATTGCATAAATGGTTTTTCACCAAATATAAATGATTCTGTAAGTATTTTCTGTTTCTATTTTTTTTATTTGTCCACTAATTTAAATAACTCATCTATCGTCTAATGTACCAATAGGTGATCTTAGCAATACAACGGTAATATTGGGTCCTTACCTATGAAATTGGCGTTGAAATTATTAGTTTATATTAAGAATTGAAGGCCATTGTGGAAGTGGATCCATCGCAAACCATGTCCGAGTTAGCTGCAGGACGCGGTGTTAGTGATAAAACTATTTTAATCCACTTGAAGCAAATTGGGAAGGTGAAAAAGCTTGAAGGGCCTCATGAATTGAGTGCAGCAAACCGACAAACGCGCGTCGACTACTGCGTTACATTACTCAACCGCCACAATAATGAAAGGATTTTAAATCGAATCATTACCTGTGATGAAAAGTGGATTCAGTACAATAATCAAAAATGCTCATCGCAATGGCTGAACCCTGGCGAACCAGCCAAATCCTGCCCAAAGCGAAAATTGACTTAAAAAAATTTACTTGTGAGCGTTTGGTGGACTAGTGCCGGTGTCGTTCACTACAGCTTTCTTAAATCTGGCCAGACGATTACGGCGGATGTCTATTGTCAGCAACTGCAAACCATGATGGAAAAGCTAGCTGCTAAACGTCCGAGGCTGGTCAATTGCTCTAGGCTACTGCTGCTTCAGGACAACGCTAGACCACACACTGCACAACAGATGGCTACCAAATTAGAGGAGCTTCAATTGAAATGTCTAAGACATCCACCGTACTCTCCGGACCTTGCTCCAACAGATTAACATTTTTTTCGAAATTTGGATAACTTCTTACAAGGGAAAAAAATCAACTCGATGGGGCAATCCAAAGCGTCTTTAAAGATTTTATTGATTCCCGTCCGAATGGTTTTTTTTTTGTAAAGGGATCAATGTACTACCTATGAGATGGTAAAAGTGCATAGATAGCAATGGTACATACTTTGATTAAATTAATATATTATAATTAAAAAAAAAAAAAACGACCTTATGGTCCTCCCATACAAAACGCCAATTTCATTTGCAAAATTTTACTATGGGTTGCAGATGCTGCGCTTGCAAAATGTGTATTTTTACACCTAGTATTACTTACCCTCTCTGATTCATAAGTTTTTATCTTCAAACAGTTTTTAGTTTATCAGGTATTTAACCGCCGCACTTTTACACTAATCTGAAGTTGCTAAACTCAATTGTGTTTTCCATGAATTCGGTAAATCAATGGGTGCACTTTCGGTGTTGGTTTGTTATCGAGTGATCCTATCAACCTTATCTTGCTTAGTTTTTCACACCTACCTCCACCTCGAAAATTGAGTAGGGTGTAGCAGCACTACAAACAACTACTGGAGCATCATAGAGCAAAAAGCACTACAGCGCCATCTATGACACACTTGAAGAACTAACATCGAATTTCTACATTGCACGAACAAAGTAATCCTCGACTTAAGACTTAGAAATACCCGACAACAACTGCCGGGCATTAGACCACCAGACACAATAACCGACTGGTCGGAGGACCCTCCCTTTTTTATAGGGGATGAAGAACTTAGCACTCTGTTGTTCATGTTCATATAAGGGAATGGATAGAAGTTTTGTGTTACTACTTTTCGTCTCGCCATAGTATAGAAGGTACCTACCTATTTCGAACCTATTGTATCATCATCTGCCTAGCCTTTTCCCAAACTATCTTGGGGTCGGCTTACAGTCTATGCAGCTGAGTACCAGTATTTCACATGAAGCGACTGCCTCTCTGACCTCCACAATCCAGTAACTGGGTAATACGAACCTTGGTAAGACTGGATGTCAGACTTTTTGGCTTGACTTTTCGAAACTCTTGAATAAGAGGTGCGAAATAGGTACTTATTACCAAATCTTCCATATTGTCTTCCAAACATATTGAGTAGGTACAGGTGAAATTATTTACTAAGTTGTACCTAATTAAAAGGGAATAATGACTTTCGAGAACGTTAATGTTTGAGTCATTTTAAAATCTGCTAATTAGGCGCTGGTCCCACGTACAGATGAATTCATTAAACCGATTTGAAGAAATTTCAACAAGTTAATTTTACATTGTTGAGACTACTTTGTTGAGCAGTAAAAAAATAAAACTGACAAGTATACAGATACCTATAGCCGTAACTCCACGACTTGACCTCATTTTTTTTTAAACTAGATTCTGCCTCATAGCATGCCATCAAACCTCCAAAATATCCTTCTCAATTTCGCTAACTAGATTGGAACCGGTCCCCATTACCACATACAGGCGGTTCTTCAAAGCAGAACAATCTCAAAGTAAACAAGGTTTGCGAACAATAATTATGAAGAACAAGGAAAATTTCGCGACCACCTCACCCTGACCAGCTTACCTAATGTAGTGAGACCGCAACATTATCAACATAATGGACCCAAAGCGACATTGTTGTTGTTGTAAATATTGTTAATTACTTCCCTTTATTATTTGTACGAGAGCAGCGGTGGCTCAGTGGTGGCAGCCCCGACTTACGATCAGTAAGCCGTGGGTTCGAACCCAGGCAGGCGCATTACTTTGTGTAATTTATTTCATCACCGCTGCCATCAAAAGTTCGATATCCGTTCGGTATCATAAGTGATCACTGTATCAATTAGCTATAGCATTATATCAATAAATTTATCATTATAAACTCTTTTTTTGTGAATGGCATCTCGCAGTTTAACCTAGGAGGTTGTCGTCTGCTTAACCGGACTGACCTGTTAGTGCCTTGAGTGTAAGGCCTCCAGGCAGGGCATAAAACTACTTACAAACTAAGCGACTACACGCTAAGGGCGCCCCCTGTGGGGTACGAGCCTCGGCTTAGTGCGTCGCTGGGGAGGACAGCATGGGGACAGGCTGTATCTGAATGAATTATAAACTCACAACTTATCATTTATAGTTGTCCCTTACAGTGTTCTTCCTTGTGCAAAAGGCTCGTCAGGGAAATGACTAACTTGTTACCGCGGCTTCGTTGCGTGGAGATTGGAGGTTACCCCATTGGAACGTCGTACTGGGACAAACAAAATGTATCCTTTGTGCTAAACAAAATCAGGGTCAACCAAATCCGTTCAGCCGTTAACTAGTGAAGGCGTGACAAACAAAGAAACTCATAACATCACGCCTATAATCCCTGAAGGGTCAGGCAGAGCTAATAGTACACCCACATTTCGCCAGTTGTGTTTAAGTCCCATGTAATAGGCATTTGAGCCCGATTGCAATAGGCTCGCCTCGCCATATTGCCATCAATCGGGCACCAGACTTCGAAAACAAAGAAGCTCACTTTCTCATAAATTGTAGTATTAGTCAGGATTAGGACAAATACCTATTTAATAATTACAAAACAACCTAGTGTAGAGTAGTGATATAAATGAAATATTCAGAAAAAACTACCTAGGTACGTTAAGTAGTTGACCACTGTGGGGTCCTCACTTCTGACGATTTACGTACCTACAATGGTACGGTCAGCAACGCAAATAGCTATACATATCCAAAGTTATAAGACGTCTTAGTTGTAGAACGATCCATATTAACAGACTAGAGTAAAAGACATAATAGTATTTTCATCAATGGTTTCACAAATTCGCAAAACAATATTACATTACATCACACTGATCAGCACAAAACTTGGTATAATATTGATAAGTGTCAACCGACTTCTGATGCCGACTGTACCTACCTACTTAATTTTATTTGGTTGAGACATAAAGCAATCGGATAATATCATATTTTTATTCATGATAATATTAAAACTAAAAATAGCTTGGTTGATCGCCATGCCTGTCTACTCACCACGTAAGCAATAACAATAATCAATTGATATATCTAAGTACATTATCATATATTACGATCATTCGATTTTATGATGTACAAAGTGTCATTATGCATGTATAAGTATGTATATGAGTATCTTTGTAAGGACCTATAACCAGTTCTGGTCCAAAAATTAACACATACGTTCAATACAATACTCGGCTAACTGGGGGCCGCATTAGCAGAATCATAATAGGATAATAATATAAATATATAATAAAAATAAAAAAGGGTTATTGCAGAAACTTGTACCACTTCTACAGTAAATCTTATATAGGGACCTCCTTTTAAGTAAAATATAAATACCGCAGCTAGGAGGCCCCGCTCTTTAATTACAAATAAAAAAATGGTTAAATTTTATTTATAATTTTTATTCCACGTACATAAATAAAATAAAATTTAACCATTTTTTTTAACAAGTTTAAAGAAGAAATTATAAGTCAAATCTAAAATTTTAAAAAAACTTTAACACAATAAAAGAATAGAAAAAATAAATGAGATTTGAACTTTTAAAATTAAGTTAGTTCGTAAAATGGTGAAAATTGATAATATTAACTCCGTCTGTGACAATTTTAACGCGATTCATATTTTTGTACTATTATGATTTTGCTAAAGCGGCCATTTTGGTCCATTTTTGGCTCAGTTTGGCCACAAAGACCTTTATAGTTCTAAAACTCAAAGATTGTGTTTTATAAGAACGGCTCTTACTATTTCAAATTCAAAATGGCATTTCTCTAATAAGCAGTCCTTACAGTAGCTACCTACTGTGTAGCTACTGCTTATTATAGAAATATATTCGAAATGAAAAATGATAATATGAGAAACCTAATAAACATGATTTTCAAATACATATTCAATGGTATCCCACTTAACATATTTTGTCGATTTTTTTTTTTCGTAACTAACTAAAATTCAATTTCGCGACAACCAGCCGCTGTATTGAATTTTAATTACCAACTGTCATATCTGTAGTGACACTCGCAAGATTAACATAAATCGATTGACTTAGAATTTTAGGAATCATCAAAATCGGCCCACGTGCTTTGTCTCTAGAGCGCCACAAACATAGACAAGTATAGGCTGATAAATACATTACCCTCCTCAGTCGGGTATAACTATATAATATAGTATTTTAAAAACACTCACTTTTCTAGAAAGAAGTAAAGAAAGAATTAATTTATTTGTTATTAATGTAGATTTGTTGGTAATTTTTAGGAAAGTCCTGATTCATTTTACCTTGCGACATGCAAATTTCTTTAACAAATTACATCTTATCCATTACATTAAATTAAATTGGGTCCATTTATTTCATATCCAGTGTCAAAGAAACAGTCTTAGCCAATATCGAACTAAATACGAGTATTATTCCATAGCTTAGTTTTTACTCAGAATATTTGCTGAATGACACCTCAGCTACTCAGCTCCAATAAAATCATGAATGAACGCTCATCGGTCGCGTGACAAACAAAATAAAAAGGTACTAAAAATAACTCATAATCATTACAACCGACGTTATCGATTTATGTATTACATAAATTACAAAATAGCAGTCGTTTATCATCATTTTTCGAAGTCACAAGTCACAATTAAATATATAAACGCCGTCATATACAGATTGTGGAGTGGCGATATGAAATACGAAATAAAAATAACTTATGGTATAGCACTTGATGAAACAATTTATATTTTCGCATTTAATTTGATTTTAATAACACTGATTGCTCCATCTAAAGCCGACATTCTTCGACACTATTAAAAAATCTCCGGTTATTTTTTTATAATTATTCAGCTAGTTAAAGTAAGCTGCTGTTACAATGTATTTTTATACATACTAGCTACCAGCCCCGGTTTAATAACCGGACCGGACAGGTTCAATTTACTAATGATGGAATGAGAAGTGCACTTACAATAAAAAAAAATCTTTAAATAAAATCGCAGGATAGATAGGTATGGAAGGAAAAAGGGGAGACATTTGCTCAGCAGTGGGACAATAAGTACGATATAAAAAAAAAACTAAGTAAGTTGGTTTTAAAAACACGTTTTATTTTAACACGTTCACACGTCACATTTGGCTATATTTTAAACTTTAGGAAGCGGCCTACTCTGAGAAGAAACAGCCGAAACAAACTAAAAGGTCAGTGTTTCTATTAAAGTCCAGATTCCTTCGTCCGAAATCCTGTGGAACACAAAAAAATACTTAAATCGTTCACAAGTGATGATCCTTACATACATGCAGAAATTCATTTTTATCTTAAATTTTATCTGTCTATACAGGGTATAACGGAAAGGTATATACATACTTACGGGTGTGCTTCAGACCATCACACTGAACATGTTTTCTCCATCGGACAAACATCGTAATAGCGAAAAATGTATCTGCTGCCCCATACAAAATTTCAGTACCTATTCGACCCAAATGTATGGGGCAGCAAATGTTTTCGTTATTAAGATGTTTGTCCGATGGAGAATAATGTTCAGTTTACGTACATTACCATTTCCGTTACACCCAGTATAGAAGAAGATATCTAATATATTAATAAACATGTAAAAAACATTTTCTAATTAATTCTTCGGAACTAATTGCTGTATTCTTGTGTATGATACTGATGTACTGATGTACATCACACACGAGAATATAACAATTAGTTCCAATAAATAACCGCTGAATCCGCAAGGGTCGTAATTAGCAAAATCACAAAAACTGTCGTCAAACTGACGAATAGAAGTTTCATTTGGGAATATCATATTACGTAATCAGCATAACATCATGCCTGCTATTCCTGAACGGTTAGGCAGAAGGCCGTAAGCAATAACCCACATTTCGCCTAGTCTCACGTAATAGATAGAGGACGAGTCTATTGCCATCAAATGGTCACAAATCTGGACTCCTGTGGTCGCTACTTAGAAATTGCTGATGAAAAATCTAAAAAACACTTTGCCGAACACAAACACAAACTTTGTGTTCGGCAAAGACTCGTCGCGCTAGTCGCGCTTGCGACCATTATCAAAAAATCCATTATCAAAATCTTGTGTACAAAATTGTTGTGTATTTTATTTTATCTTTGGGTATTTTATTTAAACTACCTGGGCTATGCGTAACGTTGCAATGCACCTTTTCCTACCTACTACCTCCTAATACTCTACCCTACCTATCTACCCACCTTCTCATGTTACCTACCCATATGCTATAAGCGTGCGTTTCGTGAGCTGTCAATGGATATTATCAATTTTTCAAAAAATTGCTAGTATTGCAAAACCATTTCGAGGAACATGGTCCCTAATCATTTGTACCTAATTAAAATGAAAACATTTTCCCTATTCATATACATTTTTAAGAAGGAATATCGAAAAATACGTTTTATAGTATGAGAGCTAACGACTAAAACCATGTGCCATCGTTAGACTAGAAGAATCTGCACCCTGCAGTAGCAGTAGGCAGTGCAGACAGAAATTTATATCTTACATTCAAAATATTTGTACATTAGTTTAGACATGTTACTACCAAAAAGTTTTAGTATTTTTGGAATCTAAACAAAGAAATTTATCGATTTTATACGGTTTTAGTCGTAAAACGATGAGGTAAATGTTAGTGTCTCTCACTTGTTAAATCGTTGAATGGACAAAAGAATTAGCCCGAAAACTTAAAAAAATACATATAAATTAAATTAGCTAATGAAATGCAGAAATATCTAATTAGGTTTCTTAGAATACTGTTTAATAAGTAAGAAAAAAATAAACAGGTTAGATTTTGAACAATGCCTAATTTAGGTTTTTCAACTAACACTATCAAGAACAAACATTAAAAACAATCAAACACGGTAATTATACCTTTAGTGACAATGCCTAATTTATTTAAAACCGTTTATTGATATTTTTATTTCCGTGATTTAAGATATTTAAATAGTTATTCTGGTATTCGGAGACGGAACAAAAAAAATATCCATTCTTGAGTTATAAATGATGTAACAAACTAGACTTTGTTTTAAATATTGTTTAGATATTAATGATTTATGTTTTCTTTCACGAATGTTTTATGTTTCTAAATTTATTAAAATACTAATTTATAAATCTAAATTAATTACTAAACATTAAACTAGATAATTAAAACTAAAATAACAACAAATTATAAAAGGGAAATTTAGATTATATATTATTAAGTTGAGACCTTAGAAACCAAAACAAAATAGAGTGTTCTGGGAGTCTATTGATTTCTCCTTAATAAAAATTGTCATAGTAATACTAATTTATAACATTAATTATTAACATTGTTACAGGTTGAATCTTAAACTTAATACCAGTGCTCGTTTTTTTTTTTAAATTTACGACAAAACAGCGATGATGTTTCTTAATGACATTAAGAAGATCTTCAGTCGCTTCATATGTATGTTAATTACTGTAAACACTTACCAATCCTAGTTTAAAATTATAATTTTGTTAAGGTATATAGGTAATATAAGTATGTAAGTTTTAAGATGAATTAATTGTAGAAACATGAGCCTAGTGCTTTAAATTGACTACTTGTAAATGTTGTTCAACAACTGACTGAAATGCAGACCGGAAATCCTCTGCGTCTTTTAAGAAGTTTATCATCTAGGGAGAGTCATTTGTAGATCTTTGACAGTCGTTACGAGTAGTCAGAAGTTAAAAGTCTGACATCCAGTCTTACCAAGGGGTATCGTATTCCCAGTTACTGGGTTGTGGAGGTCAGATAGGCATTCGCTTCATGTAAAATACTGGTACTCAGCTGCATCCGGTTAGACTGGAAGCCGACCCCAAGATAGTTTGGGAAAAGGCTAGGCAGATGATGATCATCTAGGGAGAGCATAGAATAGCAGCGTAGGACAGCGCGGATAATGAAAAGTTGTCGGACAGTGAGGTCTTTGGTTTCGGTGTAGAGCTTAGCAGTGGGGTAATCTCTGCGCTTAAAGTGCAAAACTTTCAGAATTGCCCTTTGATCTCGTTATGCTTGGAGTAATAGGGTTTTAAAGGAACCGCCCCAGTCAGTAATACAGTAGGAGATTATTAATACACACAGACTTTGATAGACGAGGGACAAGGTTGCAGGGTCGGCTGAGTATCGAAGCCCACTACAGATATTAATTAATTTTCTAAACCGAGCTGATGATGTCTTGATATGTGATCGCCAAGTCAATATAGTATTTCGTCAAAAATTACGCCGAGGTATTTAATGTTAGAAACTTGAGAAAGAGTGAAATAGTTAATGGTCCTGTTATTATTGTAATAAATAATAAATTATATAATAATCATCATCATCATCATTTCAGCCGAAAGACGTCGACTGCTGGACATAGGCCTCCCCCAAGGGGGGGTTTTGCCATAATCGCCACGCTTGGCAGGCGGGTTGGCGATCGCAGTACGGTTTTCACAAAAGCACAGAGAACGCTGCTGCCCATTCTCTGGCAAATCCCTTAGTCGCCTCTTACGACACCCACGGGAAGATATGGGATGGTGCTATTCTTTACGTCCGACACCAGACAGAATAATATAATAATATATCAATGACAACATCCATTTATCCTCCGTAGCTCTTAGTACAATAATATATTAAACTGTGAGAACGTAAACTCTTTCTTACAGAAATAAAATAAAGATAGACTAAACCAAAGAAAATATAAATATAGGCATAAACACTTCGATTCCTTGTTTACCTACCTCTTGAAATCCGGTGCGTAAACATGGATCTTGTATAATGAAATTATATTCCTGTTCTATTAAACGAAAATATTAAATTGCCAGGTATATCATTTTCAGGGGGTTTCAGGGACGGTTACATACGACTGTTTGCCATATCTTCTTGTATCTGCCTTAATTTCGAAAAAGGTGATAATTTTTCAGTATTTTTTACACATATCAAGAAAAGATCCTAAAAAGAGTTATAAGACTACATTTAGATCTATTTATTTATAAGTCTCCTCGATTTGTTTGAAATGACGTTTTTTATATGTAGTGTTTTTTTATTTGATGTTTGATTACAACTCAATTTGACTTAAAACTTTTACTCTACGTACGCATCATGGCCACCTGATTAGCAGTTGGCTCTGAAAACTGTGTTAGCTGAAAAAAAAATCTAAAGTGAAGACTTGACGAAAATTCTATAAACGAAATTGGTGCTCAAAAGTACATGTTTGCTTTCAGAATACAATTTATTTTATACATTAAAATTTGTTTTCTGATAACTGTTTTTTTTGTTGTTTTTGTTTCAACACTAAAACCCAACCAATACTAAGCATTTACGACTTCTGTTTATGTTATTGATTTAATAACAGTGCTTTCATTTATTTTATTATTTTGGAATATTAAAATGACATCAGATTTTTAGTGTTAAGTAAAAAATTAAGATTTTCTATTAACTCCGAAAAGCAATACGTACTTGATATCAGTCTTAACCAATACAGTAACAAAGTGTCCCCATAATTATAATAACCACAATAACGTCAAAAGTTTTCCGAACTGTAACGAGAATGTGCCAAAGAGAAAATTAATTAATTAGCTACTTACTGAAACTTCGTCCTTAAACTTCGAAAGACTCATAACTAAGCATCAAAAAGACAATAAATAAGCATTAAATGAAATAAACATAAATAAAAGACAGTAACACACTTATTAACCCGTAAATATCAAAACGATTTTATGTGCGCTCAATACGACGTGTTTATTTTTAAATGAAAGCTTTTTTGATGTTTATTTCATTTTACAATGTAAAATGTCTTGTGGTTCGGTTATATTTTTAAACTTGATTTACAATAACGTTTACATATATTTTGTGTTAAGTCGTAACCGTCCCAAAAACAAAGTTTTGAATTGTTGCAGAGCTAAATTAAAAACCTTTAAATATGATAATTATTTTTAAAGGACAATATTTTATTTTATTTTTCACCTTCCCAAGTGGATTTTAAAATTACCGCATATTAAAACAACAACTATATAACTCAAGGAGCTCAGGTAATATAAAACTGATCATAAAGGTGTAAACTGCAACGTTCTTAGTAAATTAAATACTTAATTATAATTACTTACACTTTGCCGCCTTGACTTCGAAACTGTTGTATTCACTGTTCATAGCAACATTGTCAGTTCAAACTCACAAATAAACAAACAAGTAACAATTTTAAAACTTCACAATTCAGCAACAAAAAAAAAACAACAAAAAGAATTAAAAGTCCAAAATAATATTAAACTATCATAAACTCTTTGGCCATTCTAAGTCACCTCGTTTTGAAACATTGTCATTTTACTTTTTTAAGAATATTTTTTAAAGTTTCCGAGCGCGGGAATCTGTGAGGGCTGCGGGCGCGTTCGCTCGCAACCGCAGTTAGTCGACAAGTGAAATGAGCGAGGAACGCTCCCGGTTCGTCACTCTATCAAACGCTATCCCATCTTTTTTGCAACCGTTGCGTGCCAGTCAATTAGGGACGATCACACTTAGATTGAATGAACGTTTTAAAATCAGAACCCTAACGGTCGTCCCATTCCTTTCGAATTTCGATTCCTTTAACTGTCCCGCGGCGTATCCAGGTTAAGTGCCCTCTTTGAACGTCAACATTCTTTCATAAATAAGATTGCATTTCCTTTACCTACCGCAATGACTTTTCTTTTAGGTTTATTTTCGCTTGCACACAAAGATATCAAAAGTGGGAATTCTCCGCGGGATTTAATTAAAGAGGGGCGGTTTTAAGACGTTGTTTATTTTCATTCATTTATTCTAATAGAATTCATGGCGTTCCACCTGTATACTTTTAATTCTGTGTTCTTGATCTCTGTTTGTTGAACTTTGTTTTGCTCATAAAATATTGCTTGTTATTGTTACTTTGTAAGTTTATTTGTTTCATTGTACTGTTTTTAGAAATTTCATTAAAGTTTTCGCACTACATTTGTACAGCTTTCGGAAACGATTGCTTCGTTTCGTTGAATGTTCTTAGAAGTTTTTGTAGAAGACTTTTTTATAAATCACGTCTCTAAATTGGATATACAAACTCAGTTCACAATCCAGACGCCCTAGCACGAATGCGTGACGTAAGTGTATTGAATATTAGCACGATTTTTTTAAACAATAAACAGACACATGGGCAATTTTCATTGAAATCTAGGCGTAAGACCAACAGAATTGAAATATATCTCAAATCATAGCTCTTAATAAGTACATAATAACTAATTCAATACTATTGCGATAAATACCATAATTTTAACCAAGACCCTTTAAAAAAAGGGCACACACGAAGCTTAGATAATTTTTAAATCCTTAGAATTTACGTTACGTTTGCGGTAAGCCAATGAGATCTAATGAGCTAGGTAAAACTGAAAATAACTTCACCTGTTTCCTTCTAAAGTTTAATTACTCTCTTTATTAAAGGAGAATGGTTACCAAACCTGCGGAATTTGTGAACTTTGATTGGTTCTATCTTGTTGATTCCCTTCCCATCTCCCCTTCTCACCACGTTTGATGAAACTTTTATATGTGTGTTCAAAATGATGTACTGAACACGAGATAACCGTTTGTGCATCGATGTCCCATCCACTATCACCATCCATCCATATCTTTGATTTGGCATCACTGTCAAAATCAAAGTGATCTTTACTTTTGTTTTAATAAGGTTCAACAACAGTGCTGCGTTCATAGGTAAAATAACCGTGAACGTACTGTATCATTTTGATTTGTGCGTGCCTCTATGTCAAGTCAATGTATATGCTACCACTTTAGAAAAAAAGCAGAAAGTTAAATAAGATTGGAGAAAAATAATGTTATTTTTTATAGCCTAGAACTTGATTATACATAAAAAGCGAGTTAAACAAACACCAGACAAGTGTACTATATAATTATCAACAAATTGACAACTTCCTGAATTATCGGTAAGTAGCACTTGTGTATAATTTATTGAGAGCTTTTTATTTACATGCTGATTTTATACATATTATTATTTGAAAGTGTATTGGGTAGTTAATCATAGATTGATTAATGTGAATAAATAACTTACCGTCTTTACTATACCTGACCTGTAGTCAGTGACTCGAAAGTGTGGCTGCCAGTCTTACCAAGGGGTATCGTATTGCCCAGTACTAACTGGGTTGTGGAGGGCAGGCAGACGCTCCAAGTAAAATACTGGTTTTCAGCTGCATGTGGTTAAACTGGAAGCCGACCCCAACATAGTTGAAAGAAGGCTAGGCAGATGATGATGACTATACCTGAACTAAAACTTTACGTCGTCGGTCTGCTAACTGCAAGGGTCCTGCAGGGTTCTAATCCCAACCCTTAAGTTTTTTCATAAGAATATTAATATCAGTTGGCCTACCATGACGTCTTAAACATTATCGTTTTACTCCTTTTCCAGTGTGGGAAAGAGATGGCGCCAGACATCCTGTATAGCTCCGTCTCTTTCCCACACTGGAATAGTAACCCCCAGCTCTGAATCTAGAGTGTCTAGGAAATTATAATCTACCTTCCTTTTTGCCTGTAGGTACCGCCTACCGACTCATCACTCAACTAGGCTAAGGCATCCATCATTTTATATTTCTCTGTCCAAAGCTTCCAAGGCAAGGACCTATTATAATCGAAGAAGTCAAGTTCATCCCGCCATCGCTGTCTGGGCCTCCCACGATGTCGTTTGACATTAATTCATTCACTGGGCTTGACCCACTGGATCCCGTAAAGTTTGGTCTGAAATAAAAACTTTTTGCAAAAAAAAACCGACTTCTTGTGCTTGCAAAAAGTTTTTATTTAACCCTTTTTAGTTGTGGTATCTCACAAGAACCCTTGCCAAGTAACAATTCTGCATTGTAACTAGAAAATATTAGCACAACATCCAAGAAAAACAAATAATTTTAGTTGTTGAGTTTGTTTGTAGGGCAAGCCGGGCTTTTCAGGTTGTATGATGGATCCGCCACTGTAACTATAGCTAATAATAGGTGTTTCCTTTTCCAAAACTTTGTGTAGTACGCTTTGCATAGTATCGGAAGAACTTTTGATTTGATGTCTTTTGCCAAAAGTTTTGTTGTTACCGACTTCCGAAAGTAGTTGAAAGCAATCAATCTATTTATTTTACAACTAGCAATTTCCTTTGAAACTGGTTAACATCCTTAGATTTGCAATAATTTTGAATATGATTACAGACCAACATCAACATAAAGTTTTTACAAGGTTATACCTGCGGCTTAATCCACGTGGAAGTCAGAAATTAACCTAAGGGAACTTATTACCATAAAAGGGCTATTTGTTCTAACCCTGATTATTGTCTATCCCTATAAATCACATCAAAAGTCTTTGGAGCAAAGAGGCAACAGACAGACAGTGTTACCTAACATAATTAATTATAATATTATTAGAATGGAATATTATGGAATAGTTTTTTTTTTTATATCAGTGGATAACGAGCAACGTTTATATGATACTGAACCGTAGGACCAGTCATAACGTAGTGTAAAAACTTTTACACCCAATAACATTCAAAATCAATTTTTTATTTTTTTATTCCACATAGGACACACGTCACAAAAAGGTGCTCGGTTCGCGTTGGTCGTTTCCTATGGAGAAGAAATGGCAAGAAACTTCATGGTTACTTATATTAGCTATCTATCGCAGGTTAGCCGTGGCAGAATGAATGTGTGAAAACGGGCTGTGGGTCACAAAAACAAAAAACAATAACCGTCATGCTTCACATTTCCCAAAACATGTAAAAATTGTTGGTTAATATATCACACACTTTGACAACGACGAAATTAAATCCCATGTGATGGGGGCGAGCCCTTCACCATTTCCTGTTAACAATCTATATATATAAAAGAAAGTCGTGTTAGTTACTTCACTTATAACTCAAGAACGGCTGAACCGATTAAGCTGAAAATTGGCAGGGAGGTAGTTTAGAGCCAGGAGAAGGACATAGGATACTTTTTATCCCGTAGGGTAGAGTAGGGTAGAGTAGGGTAGAGTAGGGTAGAGTAGGGTATAGTAGGGTAGAGTAGGGTAGAGTAGGGTAGAGTAGGGTAGAGTAGGGTAGAGTAGGGTAGAGTAGGGTAGAGTAGGGTAGAGTAGGGTATAGTAGGGTAGAGTAGGGTAGAGTAGGGTAGAGTAGGGTAGAGTAGGGTAGAGTAGGGTAGAGTAGGGTAGAGTAGGGTAGAGTAGGGTAGAGTAGGGTAGAGTAGGGTAGAGTAGGGTAGAGTAGGGTCGAGTAGGGTAGAGTAGGGTAGAGTAGGGTAGAGTAGGGTAGAGTAGGGTAGAGTAGGGTAGAGTAGGGTAGAGTAGGGTAGAGTAGGGTAGAGTAGGGTAGAGTAGGGTAGAGTAGGGTAGAGTAGGGTAGAGTAGGGTAGAGTAGGGTAGAGTAGGGTAGAGTAGGGTAGAGTAGGGTAGAGTAGGGTAGAGTAGGGTAGAGTAGGGTAGAGTAGGGTAGAGTAGGGTAGAGTAGGGTAGAGTAGGGTAGAGTAGGGTAGAGTAGGGTAGAGTAGGGTAGAGTAGGGTTGAGTAGGGTAGAGTAGGGTAGAGTAGGGTAGAGTAGGTAGGTAGTAGGTAGGTAGAGTAGGGTAGGTAGGGTTGGGTAGGGTAGGGTAGGTGGGTAGGGTTGGGTAGGGTAGGGTAGGGTAGGTAGGTAGGAAAAGTGCATTGCTTTAACTTTTGACAGAACGACGTCTGTCCGGGCAGCTAGTTAATTATAAAACTTGGGGTTGATAACAATTTAAACACGGGGACATTTGTCTTTTTAACCGATTTCCAAAAGGAGGTGGTTAGGGGTAGTCCTTACACGTAAGATTTGGAAATTTCGTTTAACATACAGCGTGACACGAAACAGTTGGAAGTCAAGAAGGCCTCTTGACTTCCAACTGTTTCGTGTCACGCTGTCCCAGCAGTGGGATGATACAAAATCGTTTAGTTTCATTGGTAAAATTTGCTCTAAGTGACAAATGTCCTGATTTTATCGCAATATCGCGTGTCGTCTCATCGTAAATGGCCATTCCACGGTCGACGTAAATAAAACTCGATCCCTTCAAAACGAGTCCCGTGGCGTCCATATTGCGGACTATGCCGACTTAGCTGGACTTTACTTTTTTCGTCATGTGTAAACAAGGCCTAGAACAGCCACCAATATGTGCGATAAATTTATTTAAATACCTTTTTCTTTTAAATAAATCCTCATAGATGGCAACATCTGGGGAAAACGAAGGTTTATGTGTCGGCTAAAACGACAACTACTAGTTGGTACACACTTCCATGACTTGATGGCCTGACTCTGCCACACATCCTCCCATAAAGGCGCGTATTCATGTGTGAACGCACAGTCACAAACTGCACACGGTCGCAGACACACTGCTGCACGAAGGCAGTCAACGTGGAGGACGATGTGTGTATTGTGACGTATGCTGACGCAGCAGCAGTTTTAAGCGCGTTCGCCTCGATCCTGCGTGCCACCTTTTTGGGACTGACTTGAGCGTGGACTGACTGGCTCGTTGCTCTATTGGTCGCAAGCGCTACAGTTACTGCTGAGCATGAAGACTTGTATTTAATTCCAAGGCCAGGCAAACAGTTTTGTTATGGGATTTCCCGTTAAGAATTACTCAGTACCAACCCTTTTTTTACGGATGGGCAATCAACATGATCCCTCCCGCTCTGGGCGGAGCGGAACGGAGTCTCAGACTTGTACTGATTAAAAACCATCCATGTTCCTTCTTTGTGTTCAAAGGCCACGGTATCTCTTTCAAATAGTCCCGCAACCCTCAGTAGCAACCCTGGAGCCTAGATTTGAACCCGATTTAGTTGAACAATCGATTCATTAACATTAATATAAGTCTCGTTGGTTTGGGTACTGCAGGAACTTAAACTTCTCTTTCTAACCGTTCGGGGAAAACAGACGTTAGGTACTTATGTTATATATTCTATTTTGACAAAGTTCAACTGTTACGTACTTAGGAATTATCGTCGGGTTTTAGCAACCAGTGAGATTAATTATAGCATAAGGGAAAATACATAATTTTCGCTATCAATCTTAATATTTATTGACAGCCGTGTTATATACATAGATAAGTGTTTGTAATTATATCTCGTTAGACAGTAATTGTTAGAAGTAGTTACCTTCATAATTATATTTAAACCTCGTATCTAGCAAACTACCTAGAACCCATGTAGTATAAATTATATTAGCCTGAATAAGTTTATTTAGCACAGATTAGTTACTTTAGCGCCACCTGTTGATATTTTCTATCAAAAACACCTTATAAAAATACCTAACTGAATGCAATAGACACTAGAACACACATTTTTTGAAAGTAATGAAATTTGTCAATTGCCTAGTTAAAAACCTAGACCTGGACCTAATTTCAGTATAATCACGCGTTTAGGATGCTGGTGGGCAGGGATGTTCGCTGATACGCATGTGGATTGTTTTTACGCGACAATGCGTAAAAGGTGCGCTTCCCTGTTGAGCAGGGTGTGGGGCAGCACCAACAGTATCCTAAGCATGATTGAAAGTCGCCTAGACTGTGTTTATGTGGGTGGCTGTTGTGCTATTTCTCATGGGCTGGCGCAGCAGTGATCCATTGTGTTGTTCGTTTTATTAGTGCTTACTAACATAGCCTTAAGTTTTATTAACAGTTTTTTGAGTCATGGATACTCGAATAAAGAAATTATTATTATTAGTAAAAAAGAAAATATCAAATATACGATGCCATCTTCCCCAACAAGTAGTTCGACCTCTCCGCATATGTCCCCACGGATGCGTGCACCGCGAAATCAATTTCCTTACAAATATTGACCCGAACAACACGAACCGAAAATCCACTGACCCGCCTCACATTTTCTAACAAACACACATCAACAACATCAAAATCAATTTATCAACAACCAACATTCACCAACACAACATAACTTTCTAAACCATAATAAAACACATGATATATGTATCAATAACAGTAATCCAATGAATATTTTCACTTATAACTTCATAATAATCGTGATAAAAGCCCAAAGTAATTTCTGAGTTTGAAAAAATCTGTAGTTTGTGACTTTTATTGCCCATAACCTTGCTGGATACAGAAGTGTTATAAAGTTTTTAGTACGTAAGTAATATGTTTCTGTCAAAATGCACATAAAGTTACGTTTCGTCTTAATCTTTATTCATATTTTTAAGGTGGCTTTGAAGGATAAATGTATAGGTATCTCCATAATCAACATTATGTTTCTCCAAACGGCCCTTACGAGACATAATTTTCCATCTCAAGATCTAAACATTCCTAAAAGAAGAAAGATTAATCTCCAAGGACAGCAGCGGTGGCCCAGTGGTGGCAGCCCCGACTTAAGAGTAGTGCGCCGTGGGTTCGAACCCAGGCAGGCACATTACTCTGTGTAATTTATTTCATCACGGCTGCTCTCAAAACGGTGAAGGAAAACATCCGGCATGTCCTAAAAGTAAAAATTCGAAGACATGTGACATCTACCAACCCACACTGGGCCCGCGTGGTGGATGACAGCCCACTCCCTCTCATTGAGAGGAGGCCTGTGTCCCAGCAGTGGGAACATTATAGGTGATGATGATGATGATGAATCTCCAAGAAGCGAGCCTAGTACCAAATGGGCGCAAATCCCGACCCTGTGGCTGCTTCTGAGAAAATTCTTAAGGGTACCCAGTAGCACTTTGCCCGACCTGAATCGAACCTAGGAACTTGGTGTAGTGGGGAATATAAGTTCCTGAGTTCGATTGTGAGGCAGTCGGTAGCTTTAGAAACGTAAAAATGATTTTAAAATAAATTTTCACTTTTTAAAGACAACAGTCTTGCTCGTGAGCTAAGTAGGAATTTGTAGATCTTACAGAAGTCTCATGCTTGAGACTAATTGAGCTGTTTTGACACGATATTGTTCTGAAATATATTTTTTGTTTTTTTTCTGTGTTTAGGTTTAGGTTTTTTTTTTAATGCTATGTGTACCTACTTGTGTCGTGTGCGAAATAAAAGTATTTTCTTTCATTTTTATTTTTCCTTCTGCTATTTTTAAACGTACCACCGACATTGTAGATAGATAATATTCAACCAAACTATTATCACCCGTCTAATTTACGGAATCAGCGAACAAAAAGATCGCCCTTTGAACTACGAAATTCATTAATCTCCTCAACGATGTATCTCAGTAGCTACGAGATAGTGAAGCGGGAAGTAAGAAAGATAAATCTTGGCAAAAAGATTATCTGGCAGACAAATGTGTGCGATAACATTATGTGATGACCTTTATAACCTTTTGAAGTCTTTTGAGCCTGTGTGGGCGTGCAGACGACCGATTATCATCGGTCCGACAGTTAGTCGATGAGAATAGAACATTAGATGATGACGCGTATCTACAGGGTAAGTACTTTTTCGTCTGCACGCAGGCAAAATTAGTCAGCAAAGATTGTTGTTCAACGCATAGTTAATTATCGTAACTCGTAATGCCTCGTTGGACTAGTGCTCGCTGAGCATGACGTCCTGGGTTCAACTCCCAGGGCGAGCAAAATGTTATTAGGTTTTTCCATTAGAAATTTCTCAGTAGCAGCCACAGAGTCTTTGTTACAGAGGATTTGTGCCTGATTGATGATCGGACTTAAACATAGCTGTCGAAATGTTTGTTGCACCAAATAAACAGCCTGGATGTATACTACATCTGGCGGATATATATATACTCTCGAAGATCGGCACCTGTGCTTAACACCCCACCGATAAGAAAATTTAAACTACCTATATCGCAAAATGGTCTGTTTTGTTTGCGTAGATTGTTCATTATCCGCTGCCCAACTACATGTGTGCAAAGTAAGAAACATTGTACTATGTTGAAATTAGTCCTATTAACAAAATATGATTTAAAACGCTACATGGGTATAAATAAAAATAAAAACTTAAGAGGTGTCAAGGGACGAAGTTCCTTTTAACTGGCTTGCTTTCTATAAGAGAGAGACAGAGAGACAGACAGAGAAACACGCACACGCCGTACGGCTTACAACTATAGCAATTGTCCCTGTCCCTGTCCCTGTCCTTGTCCTTGCCCTTGTCCTTGTCTTTGTACGCCGCTCGGCTTACAACAATAGCAAAAAGTGTCGTTACAACTTTTTTGGTCTTCATTTTTTCCGTCTAGCCCCCTTTCGCAACGCGCGATATGGAACTTCGTTCCAATAAAAATCTGTACAACTACGTAGTCCAGAGTCAGGCAAATTCAGGAACCAATTAACCAGGCACATATACTTAGGTATATATAGCTAAAAATGACTTTTTCATCAATCTCCTACGCGTTTGTATGCCGATACAAAAATAACAGACTTCCGTAAATGCGTAGGTTTTCCGAGTATGTAGGTTTTATTTAGAGATGTTATGCAGCTTATGTGGACTGTGCCTATAAACGCGTAGGCTTAGGGTCCTTTCTTTCGTTAAAAGCATTCGGGTAAATTGTGACGCGTGGGTAGTGACGTCATATTCATTAAGACTTGACGAGATGAGACGTACCTACGTAGGTCTAGATACTCATTGTACCTTGTTAGGTAGTAAACGAAAATAATGATCGACCCTTGGATAAAATTAGCCGTAAAATAATGGACATTGCTTTACTCTTGAGTACGTAATGGAAACCTTACACCTGGCTAGCTATCTATCAACTTTGCTGACAGCTACTTTTAAAACCATCATACGTATCTATTCAGCCCCTTAGCTCGGCTTATTCCCATGCTTCGATCAATAATAGAACTAGATTAAGGATCAGGAACAAAAATGAATCGCTAAAGTGTCCACGTTTGCACACACGTAAACATCTATATTTCATAGAAAAAAGTTTAATAATATTAACAACTTCAGTTTATTATAAACCATAACACCCTCACATAAAGTTTAATAACAATTGCAAAAGATATTTATTTAAGTCCTTTCATCGGAGAAAGCTAAAAGGCAATAAATTTAAAACGTCGCTTGAAAATAAAAAGTCATGAGTACAAAAATATTTATTCTAAAACGTATCTTAAAATCTAAGTGACAAGGTTAAAAAAAATACGTTGACAATTTCGTGCTTACACTAATTTAGAACTAGACGTATTTCTTGGTATTACATTTCAATGCTCAGAACACAGTAAGTATTGAAAGACGTAGAGTTGCAGAATATATTTTTTTAGGCCAAGGCTCGTTTTGTATGGTGGCAATTTTTTTTTAAAGTAGTAGACTAAGTAGTAGGTACTATTTTTAACCGACTTTAAAAAAGGAGGTTGTCCATTCGACTATATTTTGTTTGTTTGTTCACCTATTTCTCCACCAATAATTGTAAACCGATGTTAAAAATTCTTTTTTTTATTCTAAAGCATATACTCTTGTGGTGGTCCCGTTGTCACCAAGTCCTAGAGAAATCGAGGCAACCCTCAAATTATATAGGTGCATACAATGTTTTTCATGATCTAACGAGGCTCGTCACGTATTCCTGTGGTATCATCAGAACTTAAACTTGTTGAACCTGTAAAGAAACAGGCGCGGTTTATTAAATACAGTTTTAAAGTATTTCATGAAAATACCTACAGGTACTTATAGTTTTCTTCCGATAAAGATTTTTGTAATCTATTTGCGTGTTCCCAGTTATGTCCAAACTATCAAAATAAATTGAACATATTCTCGAATGTTTATAAGGTTTATGTATTCTGCACATCGAAATGGTTCGCTAGAAAATCTATAAACAAAAATAATATATAAAATAACAACACTACTCCATGTATTGCCGGTTCCAAAACAGTCGATGTTTGTAACAATAGTTGGTGCGTTGTTGCAAACATTGGCCAAACATCAAAGTATTAGCTAACTTAATTATTTTTACTATTCATCCTGTTTTTATTTCACGAAAAATCACTTAAATAATATAAACTTACCGAAATAAAAAAATCCTTCCAAAATCGTGGTTTTAAGGTGGTTATTTTCACAGTTTTAAAACGCGCACTACGGCATCTCGACGTCTTAACGTTGGCTATGCTTGGACAATACTAATTTGAAATAAGACCACAAAATTATTTGTGGTCTTATTTTTCGTGCCGTTTTTGAAGCGCTCATCGGGAATCTAGTACTATTATTGATCGAAGTTCCCATGCGCTCCAAAAAAACAAAACAGCAACACATAAAATCGGCCACGTCCCGTCTGGTTCTTTCGCTTTTTGCCAACTAAACAAAGTACCATTACAAAACGGCCGTTTCGTAACTATTTTGATTTTCATGCAATAAATTAATTAATTCAGTCTGGTTCCGTCAACTTTTGAGTACCTATGCATATATTCATTTCCGTTTGGTAAACTTTTAACAGTTAGGACTCAGAACTACTAAAATAATACCGTAATTATTATCTATAAGATCTTATTTATTTTTAACTTTCATTTATACCCAAACAAGGTAGTTAAAGAAAATCAAAACTATGAGAATAAAATAACATTAATAATTATGACTTTGCAAATTAAGTAAACAAATACATAGTTCCAATAATACTTGAACTAACTACACTTACAAAAAATAATAACAATGACATTAAAAGTTAACAGAACAACCATCTAGAATTTTTACAAGCCTAGTACTTTGACAATAAGTATGTCCTACCCAGACGGAACTGTTAGAAAATAATAACAATGACATAAAAAGTTAACAGAACAACCATCTAGAATTTTTACAAGCCTAGTACTTTGACAATAAGTATGTCCTACCCAGACGGAACTGTTAGAAAACGGGACTGTTATAAATACCACATTTGAAGGATATTCACTAAAAAGACAATTTTAGCGGCACCAACATCGTCTTCGATTCTGCTCTCCTAGTACTTTCTGTTCAACAAATTCTTAATTGAGTTCTCTCGTAAGAAACCTTAGTGTGCCAGAAAGAGACAAAAAATAGCAACATCAATAAAAAGTTACCAGGTGGGACGTACCCTTAACATGTTTTTCACCCGTTGCTTTTTTGTTTTAAAGCCGAATTTTGGAGCGCCTGGGAATAAACCTCGTTTTTGTTGACACTAAAGACGAAGGCAAAGTAATTTTGCCATTATAATAATTATGTCAATGTTTTCTTGTTTTAATACTAAGTAATGCAAAAATGGTCAACTACAGCTTCTAAGTATTTTTCCGAACAAACTAAAAATACACGAAAACAACCGCATAGACTTTTACCTGTCGAAGAGACATAATAAATCTTTATACGTGAAAGTTCTAAATTGGTCTGAAACAGTTCATCGACTCGATAAATTCGTTTAATTGTACCTTTGAGAACGATTGTGTTATCTCTACAAAGAAAACGTAAGACTAGAAAAATAAGTTTTATTATATCGTTAAATGGCAATGACAATTCTACTATGTTCATTGCAATATGCTGTCGAGCAGACGGCATTTTAAAACCGACTTATAAAAAAATCGGCCAGGTGCGAGTCAAACTCTTGCACGAAGGTTCCGTACCATTATTTATAAAAACCGGCCAAGTGCGAGTCGCGCACGAAGGGTTCCGTACTATTATTTATAAAAACGAGCAAAAAAAATACACTTTTTTGTATGGGAGCCCCCTTAAATATTTATTTTATTCTGCTTTTAGTATTTGTTGTTATAGCGGCAACAGAAATACAAAATCTATGGAAGTTTTAACTGGCTAACTATCACGGTTCATGAGATACAGCCTGGTGACAGACGGACGGATGGACAGCGAAGTCTGAGTAATAGGGTCCTGTTTGACCCTTTGGGTACGGAACTCTAAAAAGGAAGAGGTTGTGTACTCCACCAACATCTTGTTTATTTTTCCATGTATTTTCACTGATTACTTCTTGTATTTTTACTGGTGAAGTTAAAGTTTTGATACGAATATGGATGGGTATAAGGGTAGAGGAAGACCATAGAAACGAAGGATGGACTGTGTGAAGGATGATATGGCAAGAAAGGAGGTATCTCATGAGATGACAAGTAATAGAGAAGTATGGAAGAAGAAGACCTGCTGCACCGACCCCAAATAAAATGGGATAAGGGCAAGAGAATGATGATACTGGTGAAGTTATTTTCCACTCTTTAGATTTTTTTTCTGTTTTTTCAATATCCTTTGAATTGTGATTGTAAGTTCGTCATGTGCTCAATTCGGGGCCGGATAACTGCACCTTAATAATGAAAATCGTCATGAAGTAGTCGCGGTTACCAAACTTAGTACGATTTATAACCCTTGGAAAGTTTATTATATTATTATGACTTACTGCATTAATTGCAACCGCACATTGACTAAGTTCCAAATAATTTTGACTTTCTCTATTAGTGGGTTAGAACTATGAACATTATGAACGAAGTGATGCATGAAATTTGATTGCCAATGCATGAGTACAAGTGCGTGGCACTCAAGTTGAAATGACAAGCGTTGACAGCGCCATCAATCGCAAAATGGTCTGTTTTGTTTGCGTAGATTGTTCATTATCCGCTGCGTCCAGCCAGATACGTGCAAAGTAAGAAACATTGGACTTTGTTGAAATGAGTCCTGTCAAGACCTCAATTTTTTTATGGGACACATGATGCCGACAGTTGGTTAATAAGCTGCTATAATCATCATTTGTCTCCCCCAAGCATTACCACATCGCCCGATACCATGTTTCTCGATTCTAGAACATTTCGCGATCATCAGCAGGACATCGGTCCACTTTGTGGGCCTTACAAGGAGAAACAACCCTTAAAAAAATGATTACGTCATAAATTCATAATCGAAATCACTCCTAGATCTGAGAAGCGAAAAACAAAGTAGAAATTATGAACTATGTAATAGATACCATAAAATATTCTCATTTCCATCAGTTAAGCACGTAATATCCTTGAATGCTCCCACATTTTATTGGCTAACGGCTCAGGAAAACAGCCAAATGTACTGGAAGTTAACGAAACGTGACAACTTTATTGTTAAGGCTTTCTTCAGAATAACATTCAGTGAACGAGAAGGTTTCAATTTGCGGCAACTACACTTACTTTACTTTCAAGTAAACAACAGCTTTTCATTTCGTCTTTTATCTAAACTATTTTACAAGACATCATTGCAATTTTGTAACATTTGATATTTTTACAGTCCATTCCGTTGATATTTGACGTGTAAACTGCATTCGGAAAATGAGTTAAGTTTTAGTACAGAAAGTCGTAAACTTGGAGAAACTTTTAATAATATGTGAGGCTATGCGATAAAAGCCTAACAAAATGGTTGTCCATGCATAAAGATGAAAGGATTTTTTTATTAGTAATAAAGATAAATATACCTAAATACACCAGCCCACTCCATATTGCCCAGGCTTTTTAGCATTTCTCCACATTTATCGTTATTTAGTAACGCAACTTTTTTTTAATAGTTCAGTAATTTTGAGTTTTATTCTATTTGTCTCACGAGTTAAAGTGTTTCAGTTTATTTTGCAGTTTTCGATTTGTACACAATCAAATAAACACGCACAAAATTTCTAATTCCCAAAAGATTGTTTGTCTGTCTGTTGTATTTCTGTTTTACATTTTGTTGGACCCACTGAGAAAGCTAGAGATAGTAAAAGTGTATTTGAAAAGCCAATTTAACCTTATTGGCAAATATTTTGGCTGGATAGAACATGAAACGTAATACCGTTCTCAATTGAGCGATTTAGATTCAGACCAAACCAGAATGTTTAATTACGGTCATGTTTTAATGTAAAACGAGATATTTACGTATACAACTTTTTCTTCATTCTTTAACTTTCGACCACTTGGCAGAACTTCGTTTCTAATATAACATAACATCACACCTGTAATGCCCGAAGGGTTAGGCAGATGTGTAGGTACACCTAAAAGTACACCAACATTTCGCCAGTTATGTTTAAGTCCCATCTAATAGGGGCGAGCGTATTGCCATCAACCGGGCACAAATCCAGACTCCGTGGCTGCTCTGAGAAATGACTGAATTCCTTTCTGTAAACGAATATAACAACAGTTTCATCATATTTCTCTCAGTCGTTTCTACATTTGGTTCAGTATTTTGATCCTATTCACAGTTCTTCCAAGAAGACTCAGTTCTCTCTCTTTCTCTCCTAAAGACCAAGTAGCTGTATCTCAAATCTCAACATTAGTGTTACCGCTCGGCCCCAAAAGCTTTTAACACCAGTACGTATGGAATCCGCCATGACACCTCAATATAGATTTGACAGTGCATCTGACACGACTATCTTATCAGTATGTACGTAGGCGCCTATCAAATTAACATACGAGTTGGTCAGAACGATGATAACAGATATTTGCTAACCACTTGTCGAATTTCACTTACCCGCTTAAAACGTTTGCTTTGTTCTCAATTCTTCGACATTTCCGCCAGGGCAAGAACATTGGCAGATTAGAGGTTCGGGGTTGACGACCCGGTTAGCTATCGGGATTGGTTCAATTAATCTTATAAAGATCCTATTAGAAGCACAGGTGTTCCTTAAATGAGGGTAATGTGGCAAAAACTAGGCTTTAGTACGAGGCCGCAGAATTAATCCTGGCTCCTTAACTTGCCCATGGACAACTAGTTATATTAAACTGTAGGTAGCCTGATTTCTTGGTACTAAGTAATATTTGTCAACCAATTCAGCTGATGAGGCGTAGCTGCGTAGTTTAGGGAAATTTTTGTACTCATGTACGTACATCATAACAAATCAAAAATCTACTTTTCAAACTAAGTTGATAACATCGTAGTCACCGGGAACAACTTGTAATTATTATTATGATGTACCGTTGGTGTTACGCACAAAAGAGGTACCTACTTCCAATCTACAAGTACTTCTGAAGGACAATAACCAGTGCAAGTGTAAGGGCACGTTAAAGCTCAGGTCAATAATCACATTATTGGAGAACGGTTGTAGGCTGTCGGTCTATCTATTGGAACACGTTACACGACACATTAGTAAAAAGAGTTCCGTAAAGTAATAAACGTGGTATGCCTCAATATCAATGAACTGTTGAAAAACTTTAACTTTTAACGTTGGAATTTGAACTTCCAACGCAGAGCCGAGCGTCGATAATCCATTTTTATTTATTTAGGCCTTTATTCCAATTTTGCCTAGTGTTATTTAAAACGAGCAAGTATTTTAACTTAAAGTCGTTCATCTGTTATAAGTTCTTAACAGACATTTTTTCGGAAACTTTATAAAGTCTCATTTTCGATGTTGCTTAGTTCTCTTTCTGAACATAATTAAAGTTTTGACATTACTGAGTAATGTGACTTGACAGTTGTTAGAAAGTTTCAGTTGTACTAATAACTTGTTGTTTCACAATATTTAAAAACAACTAATCTCCTTTCCATTTCCAAATCCCCGTTATACAAATATTTTATCATTTTGCGAGTACTTGATTCTTACGTTTTGTTTTCAAATAAAATATTGTCAGTGGCAATAAGCACGAATAGTGCAAAGCCAAAACAAAAAACCAAAAAAATTAACTTGTTGTTCTAAGATCACTGTTATTAGAACCTATTTTTTTAATGCTTACTAATAGCTACTTTCCTTAATGTGAGCTTGGACAGAACCAAATACTCTCGAACTCGTAGGTATCAGACGAAGTGTGGACCAGCTGCAGACACTGTACGATTGTTACATTATTACTAATATATTGATACCTCAGTAGTTATTTGTATGGACTTGTTGGTGTCCGGTGTCGTGTCCGCACCAAACCTTTAGACGTTAATTAAGGAAGGTTTCGGCACAAAAAAGTGACTTATCTAGATAGTTAGAACTATCCACTTAGTATAGAATTGACATTAGGGACACTAACGATGTTGTTCCCCTAGTCCAAACACTTTTTAACCGACTTCAAAAAAAGGAGGAGGTTCGCTATTCGGCACGGTTGGCGCAGTATTTGAGCAATCTACTGCTGCGCTACGTGTCGCGGGTTTGATCCCCGCACGGAACAAATATTTGTATGGTCTACAGATAGTTTTTCCGGGTCTGGCTGTTTGTGTATGTTAGTTTAAATAGTTGAAAAGGCTTTAAAAAAATCTTCGGAATGTTTTATATTTTATGTATATTCCCCTAGTACTCGAAGACGCCTGGACCGATTTGTAATATGTTTGAAATGGTAGGTATACGAATGATATGTGTCACCATATCATTCGTATACCATTTCAAACATATTACAAATAAAAAAGTCAATGACATAAACAAAGTCACCGACTTCCCAAAGTAGAATTAATTACTATTTTTTATTTTTTTTGTATGAATCCTTCTATCCAACGTCGAATTCACACTTGACCGCTTATTTGTAGGTACTACGGGTATGTGGGTACTTATAATCAAGGTAATAGTAGGTAAGTGCCGAAAGCGACACAAAGTAGATGAGTTACATTAATCAGAGGTCTATTCATGTTCGCACTATTTTGTTAAAGAAACCGTAGTGGAGGTCAATGTCTTAATGACAGATGTCTGTTGACGTGTAGGTATTGTGTTGTTAGTTTTGTGAGAGTAAGTAATGGTATTTTTGTTGTGGTTTGAGGTATGAAAATGAATGCCACCACTCATATTCCTATAATTAAGAGCGTGTACGCCTTACGGCATTTCGTACAAACTTTCAAGTCATTATTTTCCGAAATGAGTGAACCGATTTTAATCAGCCTTAATAGGCAAAAGCAAATTACATAGGTCTAAAAAGTTTCTAAAAACATTTCGGAAATGTCTTTTAAAAAAAGATAATTGGATATTTCTGTTTCCATAGATAATTTATATCCGGTATAATTTAGCTGTAACACTATTTTTCGAAGATATTTTTGGTAACTTTTTAGACCTATGTATTCTGCTAATGCGTATGAAGTTGCATTAAAATTAGTTCAGTCATTCCGTAAATAAGGACTTAAAAGTGTGTTTGAAATGTCGTAAGGCGTAAACGCTCTTAACGGCATAAATGCAAAAAACCGGCCAAGTGCGAGTCGAACTCGCGCACGAAGGGTTCCGTAACATTATTTATAAAAACAAACAAAAAAAACACTTTTTTGTATGGGAGACCCCTTAAATATTTATTTTATTCTGTTTTTAGTATTTGTTGTTATAGCATCAACAAAAATACATAATCTGTAGAAATTTCAACTGGCTAACTATCACCGTTCATGAGACAGACGGACGGACGGACGGACGGACAGCGAAGTCTCAGTAATAGGGTCCCGTTTGATCCTTTGGGTACGGAACCCTAAAAAGGAACCCTGTCTGTGAGACTATTAGATACCTTTCCACGACTGTACGAATTTCGATACACATGGAATAATAAGCACTTTAATCCGAGGACTACATTCCCGTGTAATAATTTCCGACTTCGAAGACGAAAGCTGTAAATAAATAAATTTGCCAGTTACCAGTTGCTCGGGGTATGCCAGATTTGATTATATAAACTTCATATTCACAGTTTTTTGTCCAGATACCCAAGTTTTCACAGCAACAGAAAAACACTTAAACGAATGTAATAAATTATAACATACTTTGCGTAATCACAGTAAACGACATTCCAATTTTCCTGTAAAACTTTTAGGGAAACCGACAGAAGATAGGGATTTACGAAGTTCCCCGATTGTAAATCAAACATTTTGATTTATGGATCGTTCAGGTGGAAAATGGAGGCATTTTTTCCATTTTCGTTTCCCCTAACTGTTCTGTTTAAGTTCTTCACGTGAATAAATAGATTAAAACGTTTTCTGAAAGCTTTCATTTTCCTTCAAAATACTTGCATTTTCTTTTTTTTTACATTTATTTATTTTTTACATGTTTGGTATGGCTTATCATAACCTTTTGAGGTATAAAAAGTTACTATTATTCTTCTTCTTCTTCTTTGGGTGCTGATGGCCATCTAAATTTAATCGACCCAGACTTTAGGGACGACTTAGCGGCTTTCTACAAGCTGTTGTTTTGCATCTTCGACAAATTCAAGGAGGTAACTAAACTAAAGATTCTCGAACCGAATATTTTTTTTTTCACCCTTGTTTTAAACACGACACGTCTGATCCTCGTCTTATAACTGCGCTTTCACACACACAAACAATCTTAAACGTTTATTCGATAATTTCTTGTTCCCTAAGCCACATCAAGGGGGTTATTCTGAAATACTTTCAAATTCAAACAACAAAAAAAACAGCATTTTTGAATTATTAGGTAGCGTAATTTAGATGGTCTTTTGTGTCAATCTCCTGAATTTTGAGGAGGATGCAAAACAATACCTTGTATAAAGTCCATTAGTTCCTCTAACGTGCAGTCAACAGAACAGCAGGACACGCAGGGAACGATATTAAGTGTATCATTAGTACATGTAGAACAACACCACATTATACTCTACGTCAAAATCATGTATCAATATCCACCTGAACTGGTTTTTCTTGGTTTGGTCAACTTTGGGGGCAGAATGTTTTTTCACTAGTATTTGTATTTTAAACTTTCTATTGAAACAGTGAACAATAATAATACTGGCAATTTAATCATTAGTAGATTAATTTATATTTTGAAGGGTTCTACTAATACTTGTGGGTTTCATTTCTTTAGCTCTTGCAATTGGAAAATGTTGAAGCAGCATTTAAAATTATGCCAGATATATTTTCTGTTTTATTTATTTGCCCAAACAAGTTTTCGATACAAAATGTTTTATTTCTTCTAACCCTATCCACACTGAATACCAATAAGATTGGTTTTGAAGAAAAGAAACGCTTTTGTTTTCAAGTAATTGATTGAATTTCAGACTTTTCGGATACGTTTTCATTGTTTGGACGTAAATTAGTACTACAACACAGTACTCAATCGTTAAATAAAAATAAATAGAGTATAATTAAGAATCAAACGAACTTACCTTGTGAAGTTTGATTCCAATTATGCGAGGGTCTCAACCGAAGACGATTACTTATATTACTTGCAGCATTACATGAGATGGTGCTATCTTCATCACACGTTTAGATCTTAAACACAAAAAGAAATAAGAAAATTGCCAATTTTTTTTTTTTTTTTTGTTTGATTTCCTGTGTCCACCACAGGCAACACCGTGCGCCCGTGAATCATTATTTCAGAGTAGGTTTTTGTGTTGTAACATTGCCTTTTGGCCATTGGGTTGGGGGGGATAGGGCAGTAATCGTCTTCGGTTGAGACCCTCGCATAATTGGAATCAAACTTCACAAGGTAAGTTCGTTTGATTCTTAATTATACTTCGGGTCTCAACCGAAGACGATTACTTATATCACTTGCAGATGTTTAGAGCAATGCAATATTGCAGAGAAAAAGAAGAATTAAAAGACCATTTTAGTGTATGAACTTTAAAGAAAGGTTTAATTAGATTTATTGAGAATCAAATACAATGATCAAAGTACATCTATCGTTCCCTTAACAAGCCTTAACATGTTAATTATATAAATGCAATTAATCTTCTACACTATGAACCGAATATAGAGGTAAAAGTGGTGTCATTCGAGTCTACCACATCTCTACAATAATATTTAAGGAAGATGTTTGAGCAATTGCTCCAGCCCGCGGCCTTGCGAACCACCTCCAGACTGACCCCAGATCTGTGCGCGGCAGATGTAGATGCCGAGCGAGTACTATGAGCACCGAATATGGAAATGTCTATTCCGCTGTCTTGCAAAACCTTTTTTACCCAATGTGCTAATGTTTGAGGGCCTACTTTTTTATGAGGTTTGCGTACACCGATAAAAAGATTTCCTTCAGGGTAGTCACTTCGCAAAGATCTAGTTTTGTCCATGTAGGTTTCAATGGCAAATGCTGGACAAATACTGGGGTTTTCGCGAATGTACGGTAGTTTAATAAGTGGTTGGTACGCCCCGGGCCGCGACGTTTTGATTAAATCACTAATTTTAATTACAATCTCATTTTCTTGTATCGATATATTTTTTAACTTTATAACACTGATGGTCTGCATTCTTTGGGCAGAAGCGATTGCCAATAACGCACAAGTTTTGTGTGACAAATCAACTAAAGAAATATTATCGTAACATACATCGGAAAGGTATTTAAGTACTACGTTTGTATCCCATGTTGAATTGTATTTTGGTTTTGGGGGAGTAAGTCTGTAGACACCTTTGAGGAAGCGGCTGATACAGTCATCTCCAATAACGTTATAGCCTAAAATAACTGAGAGGGCAGACCTATGCGTATTCAAACTACTATAGCTTGATCCCTCCTCAAATTTTCTTGTTAAAAATGATATAATTTGGGCACTATTCGTCTCGTAAAGATCCAAGTTATTATCTTTACAATAAAGCCACCAAGATTTTATCGAACTATTGTACTGCCTTAAGGTTGTATTTGCAAAGGAGGCCATCATTATATGTAGTGACGTTCGTGGTACTCCACGCTTGATCAACGCCTCCCGGATAATTTTGCTGCCACCAGGATAAGCGTCGCGTGTAGTGGGTGGCGGACTCTGAAAGGAGATTTTAAAAGTGATTCCTGAGGACCAAAGAATATCTTTTCTGATGTAACAAGACTGGACCATAGTGGGTACCATGGTTGAGATGGCCATTGAGGCACTACTAAAATACCTATTGCTTTATCTGCGATAATTTTTTCTAGGATTTTAGTAATTAGACAGAAAGGGGGGAAAGCATAAAAGAAAATGTTACGCCAAGAAACAGTAAATGCATCAATAACTTCGGAATACGGATCTAGTTTCCATGATGCATATCTTCTACATTTGTAGTTTTGAGCGCTCGCGAAAAGATCAAATTCCGGTTTTCCGAACAATTGACTTATATGTGAAAAAACACAATCTGAGATTTCCCATTCTGTATCTATATTAATTCGCCGAGATTCTCGATCTGCTATTACGTTGTCGCTAGATTTGATATACGATGCGAATACAAATATATTTCTTGCTTCGCACCACTGCCAGATCTTTCGAGTAATGTCATTTAAATGTGGGTGCTGAGCACCACCCATGCGGTTTATATAACATATGGCAGTGGTATTATCAATCCTTAACAAAATATTGACATTTTTTAGTCCTTTAGTAAAAATCTTTAAGCCATAAAATGCGGCCGTAAGCTCAAGTGTGTTTATATGTAAGGACAATTCTGTCTGTGACCAATTACCGTTCGCACTTTGACCACTGCATGTTGCACCCCAGCCGGTGTTCGAAGCATCACTAAAAATCTCTAGACAATAATAGTTATTTTTTCTGATAGGTGAAGATGACGATAATATGTTATTGATCCACCATGAAAGATCTTTATTAAGATAAGTTTCTATTTTCATGTGTCTAGTGTAGTTTTCGGAATAATTTAAAGCTATGAGTTTCTCGCGCTCAAGCAATTTTGTGTACATCCAACCGTAACTGACTGCTGGGCACGCCGAGGTCAACAATCCTATTATTTCAGCAAAGTACCTTATAGTGCATTGTTTTGACATCAACTCAGTAACTTTATTTTTTTATTCGATGTTTCTTTTCATCCGGTAAAGTAATAATCATACTTGAGGTATTAAATATAAAGCCTAAAAACTTGCAAACCCTACTAGGTGACATAACACTTTTATTAATGTTGATTACAAAACCTAACGATTCTAACATTGCGGCTGTAGTTTTAACATTTAACAAACACTCGTCATACGAGCTACTTATACATAAAAAATCATCGAGGTAGTTTACTGATATTAATCCTAAAGTGCGTAAGTATTTCAGAACCGGTTTGAGTAACTTTGTGAAAACAAATGGTGCAGTGCAAAGGCCGAAGGGAAGAACATTGAATTCGTATAATTGAGACTTCCATCTAAACCGTAACTTCTTCCGATCACCCTCACTTACGGAAATTAAAAAATAAGCATCCTTGATGTCTATTGTTGCCATGAAATAGTTATGGTTCAACAATTTTAGTGCAGTACGATAGTCCTCCATCTTAAAATGTTCAACCTTAACAAATTTATTTAGTTCTTTTAAATTTAAAATAAACCTATGGGTTCCGTTCGACTTGGGCACTGTAAATATTGGTGAAATAAATTGTCCTTGGCAAGATGTACATGTTGATATAAATTGCGAACGTATCAAGTCTGATATACATTTGTCAATGATTTGACTTTGTGACTGCGAATTACATGCATTGTTATGGGGCTCAGCTATTTGTATAGGTTCTTCACTGAAAGGAATTTTATATCCCTGAACCCATTGTAAAATAGTATGGTCGTCTGTGAGCTCACACCATTTATCGTAAAAGTTTGATAAACGGCCAGCAATAGGTACCTGTGTTTCTAATATCGCCTCCTCGCCTGATGCCGCGCGTTGTTGGCGTGGCGGCGTCCCCGGGTTGCTTCTAGATGTCGGTCCCTCGGCGGTCTGCGTACTGCGGGGGTCGACCGCGGCTCGACCGCTGGTGCTATGCGCGGCGGCGCCCCCTTCGAGTTTAAAGCACCCCGAGGTTGTGTAACGGTCGATGTCCTATACGTAGGCCGTTGAGTTCTTAATTTTATTTCTGAACCAGTCCTAGTTATAGCTTTTGACGACTTAATATGCTCAGATAGGTCGGAACCGAATAGTTGTTCGTCGATGTTTGTATTTTTGACAGTATCTTTGATATTTTTATTTAAAGTACTTAAAGCCGCATAACGTCGTGATTGAGACTCTTTATAATGACTATCGCATATGAGTCTACCGGCATCACTTAACGATTTTATTATATCCTGTGGCACCAAGCTTTCTGGTGAAAGGGCCCAATTCAAAACGCGTCCTATTGCGGCGAGACCACAGCCAAGCTGATTTTGTTTATTTTGACTGAAAAAGTCTTTTTTAATGTTTATATCCGAAAGGGCTGCCTTAATTTCTAAATTAAGTTTTGGAGCTCTTATAATTGGACAGTTTTCTGGTGGTAAATAAAATTTCATTAACTCCACCTGTGTATCTTTGGACAAACCGTTAGCCAAAATATAAGCCCATCTTGAGGCAATGTCCTTATGTAACGTATCTCCATAATTTTTCTGATTGGCGAGGTCTGTGCCGAGTAGTTGTAAAATGTCAGGGTCTAATTCAATAGCGTCGTTTGGATGTGGTGTTTCAACATTTTCGACGCTAACATCCAGCGGTGCCGACGCCGCCGGTGCGGGTGCAGGAGCTGACGCCGGCGCTGCTGTTGACGTGGATTGTCCCGCGACCGGCTCGTCGTAGCCACCAGCGAGTTGAGGGTCATCGTAGACATGGACAACGTCATCAAGATCCTCTTGTTCTGTAGGCAATAGACATGAAGACCAAAACCTAAGTGACACTGATAATGTGTAACTTGCTTAAAATATAGCGAAGTATAATCTCGACATGATTTACGTGGAGCAGTTATCCTCAACACTAATAGTGGAGTAGGTATGTATATCCTCAACACGATTTACGTGGAGCAAATTTATCCTCAACACTCATAGTGGAGTAGGTACCTATATCCTCAACACGATTTACGTGGAGCAAATTTATCCTCAACACTCATAGTGGAGTAGGTACCCATATCCTCAACACGATTTACGTGGAGCATATTTATCCTCAACACTCATAGTGGAGTAGGTACGTATATCCTCAACACGATTTACGTGGAGCAAATTTATCCTCAACACTCATAGTGGTAGGTGCCTATACTTAAATCCTCAACACGATTTACGTGGAGCAAATTTATCCTCAACACTCATAGTGGAGTAGGTGCCTATACTTAAATCCTCAACACGATTTACGTGGAGCAAGGTTATCCTAAACACTCATAGTGGAGCAGGTACCTATATCCTCAACGCGATTTACGCTATGAAACATTCCAATGCCCATCACGGAAAAGATAGGTGAATGAGGGTAGGTCGTTAAAACTTTAACCCATATTTTTCTTGTACTTAAACATAATTATATTCTTTGAATTCAATTGTTATGTAAAAGAATAATAAATTACCTGGTAAGTTCGCATCCTGTTCATATCCGTGGGTATCATAATATCGGTTGTACGAAATGTACGACCTATCACTTTCCACCGACTCCGACGCTGACGAAGAAACACGTCGTTTTCTTAATAATTTAGACTCCAATTTTCTCACTTTTCGCAAAATACTATCATAATCACTATCTTTTGACTTTGAACGCTTTCTTTTTCCCATTTTAAATACGCGCAGTGAAACTTCGTGTGAATCCGATAACACAAAAAACACGTAATGATTCACGGGCGCACGGTGTTGCCTGTGGTGGACACAGGAAATCAAACAAAAAAAAAAAAAAAAATTTGCAATTTTCTTATTTCTTTTTGTGTTTAAGATCTAAACGTGTGATGAAGATAGCACCATCTCATGTAATGCTGCAAGTAATATAAGTAATCGTCTTCGGTTGAGACCCGAAGTATAATATCCAAACGTTTGACCTTCGTGCCTAGGGCATAAAATTTACGATATTTGGTCTTGTTTACTATCACTGGCGTGAATATAATGGTAGAGTAATAAAATCGTAAATAATAAGCTGAAATCGAACATCGTAAAAAGTCTACCGAATAAATCTTGGATTGAATTGAAAAACATTGGCTTGGTACGAATATAAATAATACTTTACAAGATATTTTTGAAAACATCAAAATGTAAGTAATTATTAAGTAAGGTACTAATGTATAATGTGATTAATAGGTGTCAGTCACATGGATTTATCTAAAGTATAATAAGAATGCGATCCCATTCTCTGTTTTGATCGAGTATCTATTGAAGATTTCAAAGTTTTGATATAATTATATTTTCTTGAAAAGAAAGAACATTGTGAGCTACTGAAATAAAGTCCATATCTTTTATTAGTATAGGATCCCGATATACAACGACCTTCACCGAGCTGGTTAATGGATGAAACTTATTTTATATTAAATTTAATATGTCAGTTAAAATATTTCATATGGGTTGTCTAAAAAAATTCAGTCAGTATTTTTTTTTTAAACATTTCACCGGTTTGGTTAATAGACAAATTCCATACCAATCGAAAGTGTAAAGCCCTTATAATATGCAAACATTAGGTTGCCTTTTCTTTTCCCGTCACAACTCTCGGGTAGGCAGGTATAACGTGGTATTACGTGTTTAGTTATAAGGTTTTTTAATACGTATTAGTTTATTTTTATTGTATAAGATTATTTTATGTATTTTATGTATGGGGCCTTAGTTGCCTGATAATAAAATGATTGATTGATTGATAAACAGGTAAATCGATACTAGTAACTTGCACCGGCTGGTTAATGAATCAAAAAAGGCAAACTAACGTTTGTATATTTTATGGGCTTTATTCTCTCGATTGGTATGAAATTTGTTTATTAACCAAACCGGTGAAACGTTTCAATTTTTTTTTTAGATTATTAATTAATCATATCCTGGACTGAATTTTTTAAGGCAACCCATATGCAATATAATTATTTATTGACATATTAAATTTAATATAAAATATATTTCATCCATTAACCAGCTCGGTGAAAGTCGTTGTATACCGGGAGCATAGGCTATATGTCTTTAACTCCTTATCGATTAGGATACAAGGTAGTGCCAAAAGCTTCGATGTTAGTGATATTCATGTAATAAGCTTTTCTTACCATTTTATTACAGTACCTCTTATCTTTACTGGGACATATAAAAATATGCGTGTCTATGCAAAATTCAGGATAAGACTTATGGCTTGACCCGAGAATTTAGCGCTTCCCTAGATTTTATTCGCTATAAAATCTTTATTGGATTTTGTTTGTTGTCAACTCATGAAACGTTACTATGTTAGGACATGCTAAAGATTTCGTTCATCGAAGTATTTTTCATCTCTTAACAATGCTTGATCATGAATGCAGTAGGTATTGGTTTCTTAATCAATTCATATTTCTTCTTGTTAGCGTGTCGATGGCAATCTAATATATATTATTTCAATTAATTCAACCTAAAATTTGACAAAGAGTTAGGTACTTTCAGTTACAGTTTCATCTTTTTGGAAATATCGTATCGCCTAGTCATCGTAATTCGCCATTCGCTGTCGTTCAGGCGTCGTGATTTTCCGACTTACTGATTTTATTTCCAACAGTTTCAACGACTTGTTTCCATCGCATTAAAGTGCAACATTGTTAAACTTAGATTTTCACAAAGTTAAACATCATTCTACTTTTATCACGAATTTATTGACCTCCGCCTCGAGGGAAAACTCGAAAGACGAATGGAATACTTGCATGATGCTATTTTAAAATCTAGGATAGCGTTATCCTCTAGAGAGATAACTTAAAATAGCTATCTTTTTGAAAATCCCAGATTATTGAAAGAGATAAATACTCAGCGTTCGGCATAAAAACTCTGATACAAGGTTAGGCATTGGTCACACGATGAAAAAAGATATCCTTAATGGTAATATCAGTACTTCTCTTGTCAAGCTCGAAACACATAAGTACTGAACACACTAGCTACAAAGACAATTCTACTAATTTCTAAGCAAAGTCCTTATCTATACCAATATTATAAAGCCGAAGAGTTTGTTTATTTGTTTGCTTGAACGTGCTAATCTCAGAAATTATTGGTCCGATTTGAAAAATTCTTTCAGTGTTAGATAGCACATTTATCCAAAAAGGCTATAGGCTATATATTATCACGCTACGACTAATAGGAGCGGAGCAGCAATGAAAAATGTTGCGAAAACGGGGAAAATGTGACGCAGACGAAGTTGCGCGGGACAGCTAGTTTGTTATACAGTAGTTGATACTGTTACTGTTATCTTAACTAACTTTAGATAAGACCAACCGTAACAAGGTTACGAGGATTAGCTTAGCTTTTAAGATTCCAGTTTCTATATCAAGTAAGGGTTTATATTCAGCAGTGTTCCTTAGCTTAAGATACCTTGGGATGGTCGATAAGGTCATCTGCATAACATAACATTACGACCGTAATCCCCGAAGGGTTTGGCAGAAGTGTAAATAATAGTACACCCACATTTCACCAGTTTTAAGTTCCATGTAATAGGGGGCAAGCGTATTGCCGTCAACCGAGGACGAACCCAGATTCCGTGGCGGCTGCTGACAAATGCTCGAAAAACCCAATAGCAATTTACCCGACGCAGGAATCGAACCCTGGACCTCGTACTCAGCAATCGTGATTGCGCCCACAAGACCAACGAGGCTGTGTACGAGGCAAAAGTTTATCTTATAGGTAACAAGTGCTTATAATTATACTCGTTAAAATTTACTAATAGGCATAAATCGTTCCCACTGCCGAGACACAGACCTGATCTCTGTGAGTCGGAGTAGGCCACGGAAAAAAGCGCGCTTTGGTAGATAAACATGTGTTTTTTTTTTAGGCCATGTTGGATTTTGGTGTTGAAATAAATTAAACGAAGTTAATTGAGTTCGAACCTAAGGGGAATTTACAACCTGCTTCTCGTAAGTCGAGGCTATTACCTTGTAGTGGGCCACCCCTGATCTATATTATCTAACGACTAACACATAAAACAGTTCAACGAACCGCATTGCACAAACAAGACCAGTGCACCCGCACTGGTCTTGTTACTGGGTCCACATAATTGTACAAAAGACATTTCAGCAATGTGTTGCGGCGCACCCAAATGTGTGCTAGTCTTAATACATTTATATGAAACACACGCCCCATTAACATCACCAATCTGTGTTCATCTAAAATCTCAATTACCATAAGAATGTCTTTCTCCAGCTTCGCAATTGATACTTAACTCACACAGCACCACGAAAGAGCCTTTAATGTATTACTTTACAACATTTTTACAAAAAAAGAGACAGATCAAAGAAAAATGTATGAATAAAGAATTGCGTTTGGACGATAAAGCCAATAAGGTTCGAAGTTCAAAATCCCGGCCTTCTCATTATAAGCTGGCATTATACCTTGTATAATTTTATTCTTGTGAAAAGAGTTCCATTTTCTTTTTATTATATTTCTGAAGAATAAATCTTTTGATGTCAGATGTGTCGCCGTCCGTGGATATTCATACTTCATACTACAAATGCGAAAGTAAGTCTATCCGTCTGTCGGTATGTCTGTTTTTTACCTTCTTCTTCTCTTTCGTCTCACAGAACTCTGCCACCTCCATAGTGGCAGTATTTGCACAGACTTTGCTGCAAGTGCAATTGCACGAATGCACAACAAGCAGGACGCGTAATGCCAAACTGTATGTTACCACAGACATCCATAGTCTGTGCTGGACCCCTTAGTGCTCGTTACACTAAAGAGCCAAATGTATTTCAACACAGACATTCTCTATAGTAGTGTACATTATGCTCGTCATTTTCAAAGCAAACTACGTACGAGTGCAGAGCAAAGGATTTGGCAGTGTAGTGACATTAACGAGAACTTAGGATGCAAGAGCGAGCGAAGCGAGCTCGGGACATTGGACACCCCGACTCGGACAGGTTAGGTTCGATGGGATGGCGGGGTCTAGTGAACAGAGCGAGCGAACTAAGACCCCGACATCCCCTTCGTATTAGGTTACTGCAAACCCTGCAGACAGAAATAGGAGCCCCGCGTAACGGGGCTACCTCGACAATGCCTTAGTTTGGAACTGTGGTTTGGAGTTTGCTTTAATAGGATAGCAATATGTACAATTTTTGGTTTTAGTTTCACATTAAAATGAAATTGTGGTTGTCTGTACTCGTATGTATTGCGCTCTATTACTCTTAAGCAAAATGTCTTTCAACACAGACATTTTCTGTGCCAGTATGTAATATGCTCTTCATTCATTAAAGCAAACTACCTGCGAGCACAGAGCAACCCGTGTCTGTGGTAAAATACAGTTTGGCAATACGCAAGCAGGACAGGACGTATGCGATGTTCCTCCACAATAATTTTTCCTGTCAAAGATTGATATGGAATTTGTCATGCGTTTAGTTCTGACCTAGGTGAGGACATAGGACACTTCCTCTCCTGCTTCTATAACCCCGTGAGATAGTTCCCGATTACCACGCAGTTGAAGCCGCAGGCAAATTATGGTCTTAAAGAAAATCACTTGTATTCAAAGAGTGAGGCTGAGCGAAAAAGATGGAAGCTTTTATTTCGGGTCCTATATTGCTTGTTGAAGCAAATTGGACATGCGGTCGGGGTTGTAAACCCAGCCGGGATGGGCAGAAGTGAACAGCAATTGTAGCGATATTGTTACCTGAGGCTGTTGTTAGGGTAAATACGCCAGCGTTTGATCTTGGTCAGCCTAGGAACTAGGCGTCTAGCCTTCTAGAATTGAAAGTACTCGTATATGTGATTGAGGATTTCTTCAGTTCACTATCAACACGTGTAGTATGACCACCAAAAACTCGAGTTGTAGATAGTTTTCTACGGCAAGATGTCGAACATGAAGAAAAGAAGATGTGTCTATTTTACATTGGGTGTAGAAAAAAGTGTGTTGGTTAACCTAAAGCAGTCGAATCTTTTTTGGAGGCCACTCTTACAACTTACTTAGATACTTGCCTGTGGACGTTGAGTAATGGGCTAGCTCACCGACCGTCCGTCATATGACGACAGGCCGTGCCGACGGAGCGTTCGTGATCCACGCGCGCCTCAAGGAGATATCAGCAAATCGGAAGGGGTCCGAGAGGGCCGATGCTTGCCAGGGCTGCGGGACTGCTCGAAAGAAATACCGTGGCCCTGGAACACAAAGGGCTAAGAAGGAACATGGAAAAAAAAGATACAGTGAAGGTTATTTCTTTTCTCTTACACTTAAATATCTTTTATTAGTATCATAACTTTGCTAGCTTAGGTGTAAATTCTATAAGTGAAGGAGTACACCTACGCAATACTTTCCATTATTTCTTTCTCATGATTTGTGTTCATCGTTTGTTGGAGATATAAATAAACTTCAAAATTCAGGTGTCTTTGTCTAAATCAATCAATTGTATCTTAACTAACAGACGGTTCACTGACCATGCGTAAATAATTATCTTGCTATTTTCTTAAATCACCTTAGTAAAACTTTCAGAATTTCTCAAGGTTTTATAATACTTTCATCCCTGATGGTCAGTTTGTGTTCCGCCTTTTAATATTCAATCCATCTAAACAGCTTCTTACGCCTCCCGGGACTCTGTTTTAGCGATCCATCATAAAATCAAGACGTTATACTTATTCATATTAGTATACTAACAAAACTTGGTGTAATCATATGGAGTTTAATATAATAAATGTGTAGGCTTAGCATAAAATTTGGGTGTGAAGTTTTAAAAGACAAACACAAATGTCAACAATCTTGGAAAAGTATGCAAAGCTTGCATACCAACTTCTGTTTCATAAAATTATGGGTATTTCTAATTGCATTCTGGGTTTAAAATATTGAATAGGGACGTGTGATGACAATTTCCAAAAATAATCTTTGCATGCAGACGACTGAGCTAAAAGTAGTCGAGACAAAACATTCCTGAACAAGTGTTCATTAGTTTCCGAGTAACGTGCAGGAAAACGGACATTGCTCTTTGTGTAATGAATGAAATAAAATTATTTTTACCCACGAGGATATTCCGCGTACAATTTACGAGAATTGTATGAGATAAGAACATGCGGGGCGTATTTTATATAATTTTTAGGGTTCCGTACCTCGAAAGGAAAAAACATAACCCTTATAGGATCACTTCGTAGTCCGTCTGTCCGTCCGTCCGTCTGTTCGTCCGTCCACTTGTCCATCTGTCCGTCTGTCTGTCTGCCAAGACCCTTTTTCTCAGGAATGCGTAGTGGTATCGTGGAATGCGTAGGGAATTTATATCAAATACTTAGGTCTACTGTCCCTTGAAACTGAGAAAAAATCAAACTTCTAAGCCAACGCAATCAAATGATACAACCGTTTATGCCACAAATGTCCGCAAATTTTCGACACTCGCAAAGGAATCAAAACCTACAGGGTACTTCCCGTGAACTCAGAATCTTGAAATTTGGTACGAAGCAACGTCTTATAGCCAAGATAAAAGAAAAATTGCAAAAACCTTAAAATTTTTGTTACATCGTATAATAAAAAATATTTTTAATAATTTTTGTACGGAACCCTCGGTGCGCGAGTCCGACTCGCACTTGGCCGGTTTTTTTATCAAAAGCAGCCTTGCAATTCGACATTGATTCTTTTTTAATCGTATGATAATGTCCCAGTTTGTGTTATTGTTTATTTCCTTCCTTCCTTTACTTTGGATGATTCAGAATTTACAGAGTAGGTAGCTTTTATAAAAGGGAACTTCTTTACAGCGGTTGTTCTACTGACTGAGATAATTGGCTGTTATTGTTAGGTCCCTGTAACCAAAGCACTCAATCGACCGAATGGTTAGTTACCAGGCTAACCGGATGCAGCTGAATTCCAGCATTTTACATGGAGCCACCGCCTGTACATTAATGTACAGCGGTTTTTGATGGGGCCGAAAATTCCTGGAATGGCGACCGCGAACCGGTAGACGATGCGTTGGAAGGCCTCCCACTAGGTGGACCGATGACCTGGTGAAGGTTGCAGGGATCCACTGGATGCGAGTCGCACGGGACCGGTCAATGTGGCGACACTTGGGGGAGGCCTATGTCCAGCAGTGGACGTCTTTCGGCTGAAATGAATGAATGAGTTTTTGAAATTACATCGAGATACTTGTCAAAAATTGCCTGGATTTGTGCCCGGTTGATGGCAATAGGCTCGTCCCCTGTTACATGGGACTTAAACATATTGGGTGGATACTGTTGAACTTGCGAGTGTACTGTTAATTTCACTTCTGCCTAACCCTTCGAGGAATACAACCGTAATATTTACTTCACTTACCAAAACAAACTGGAAATGTTACACAAAATAAGTTATCAAGCAGTTTTCAAGTTCTCTCGTAACCCAAAATCTGTCCTAAATAAATATCTTCAGGTGTTTTAGTTAGTGTCTTAATTTCAAATTTGATCCCTAAAACCACGTGTAAGATACAGTAGAATTCAAGGTTAAAATAAGAGAAGGTTTTAGGTACTCACACTATGTAAATTGAATTGCACGGGTTGATCTCTAAGGTTAAGCCGTGCTTGCCGAGGTTGTTCCTTGGATGGGTGACCATAATTACATTCCGAGTTTCCTCTGTGCCTCGGAAAGCACGTTAAACCGTTGGTCCCAGCTGTCATTTGTAGATCTTTGACAGTAGTTACGAGTAATCAAAAGCCAAAGGTCTAACATCCAGTCTTACCAAGGGGTATCGTATTACCCAGTTGCTGAGTTGTAGAGGTCAGATAGACAGTCGCTTCATGTAAAATACTGATAGTCAGCTGCATCCGGTTAGACTGGAAGCCGACCTCAAGATAGATTGGGAAAAGGCTAGGCAGATGATGATTATGTAAATTGAATGCCCAAAAGTCTGTCAACCAGTCTTGCCAAGGGGTATCGTAATTCGTATTACCCAGTACAAACTGGGTTGTGGAGGTCAGATAGGCAGTTGCTCCGTGTAAGAAAACAGATACTCAGCTGCATACGGTTCGACTGGAAGCCGACCCCAACATGATCACGTAAGCAAGTCACCGATGTAAATGACATCCCTTTGATAGGTACAGCCTATTCGAATTCACAAAATATAGGTTACACCAGTTAAATTGCAACTAATTGTAATTTAGCTCCTAACTTAGAAACAAGCGTGGGCGTACATCAATGTAATTGCAAGTCTGGTGAGAGCTAATCCGTCTGCGAAGTTTTATTACATCTGGGTCATTTTTACGACATCACACTGTATATAAAATGTTAATTGGTATACCTGTTGGGATTAATTGAGTAAGTAGTGCTGTAACTATTTAAGAAACAACATTAGAGTTAATATAGGTTGTTAAAACCTTTATAAATGTTTACTGATGAGTAATTACTGCTACTTGTAATGATAACCCTTTTGCATTTCTACTAATTTTTAAACTGAAATGGTCACTATCATTATCATTAACACTGAAAACTATATTTACCATGTTTACTATTCGGAGTATCGGGAACTCAAAACAAATAGTAAACATTCCATTCCGTTTCCTGTGAATGAAAGTGCATTCTTACTGCCCATTTATGATTTGTGTATTTGAGTAAATTCGAAGCAGACAAATAACACTCGAAAGTCAAAATTTTAAACATATTTACTAGCATTTGAAAACTTGACTTTTTTATTCTTATATTGTAGTAATCGACTAATAATTGTGTATACTAACATTATATGGGCCCAATGTTGTCTAAAAATATAAAGGTATATTATTTTTTTAGACAAATCGTAACAATTACTCAATTCAGAAACCAGTTATTACTACTCAACACCTACTTGTAACGATTGAATTAATAGAATATTACTCAAACACTTTTCTTTTTTTCTGCAGATGCGTTTTCGTTTTTAGGGTTCTGTACCCAAAGGGTCAAACGGGACTATTACTGAGACTTCGCTGTCCGTCCGTCCGTCCGTCTGCCACCAGGCTGTATCTCATGAACCGTGATAGTTAGCCAGTTGAAATTTCTACAGATTTTGTATTTCTGTTGATGCTATAACAACAAATACTAAAAACAGAATAAAATCAATATTTAAAGGGATACAAAAAAGTTATTTTTTGGTCGTTTTTATAAATAATGGTAGTACGGAACCCTTTGTGCGCGAGTCCGCCTCGCACTTGGCCGGTTTTTTATATTCCGATCTACCTACATCAATCTTCAGCAGTCCTGCACACTCCCTTATTTATGTGCCTGTTCTCAAAAGGTATTGTCAAAATAGGAATATATTATCATATAAACTGTTTTTTTTATATTGCGTTAGTGTATTTTTTTAATGTATTTTTAGCCCTTAACAGCCGTTGACGGCACTGTCCTGTAAAAATGTTTTATGATAAAGAGTTGGGATCACAAGTCAATTGCCAATTTTCATACGGTTAAAAATAAATGCAGTATGGAAATGGAAGATTATAATGCAAAATCGTCGTTTGAACGAGGTCTATCGTAATAAAATTACGTAAATAATAAAACGAGAACTTAATTTGTGATAAAGCTCGCTGTAACTTTGTAGTTGATATTCAGAAGACGGCAGATGTCCAGCTCAGCTTTCCCTAAACAAATATTTCACTGGTTTAAGTGACCCAAACTGTAACGAACTTCCTTTAATCGCTTTAAGTTTTATGGCTGTTTCTCAGAGATATAATGCAATTGCTTAACTTCTTGATTAATCAATCTACTGTCTAAGGAAAATTGAATTTTCTTACCAATATTCTGCAACCGGGGAAATTACAGTGTTACATGTAATAAGTTTACCTTAATAGTGATGATATCACTAGGTACGGTAGGCAGTACGTCAGTCAGCAAAACCAGTTATAGAAGGCCTCTTATTCTACTGAAAGTCCCCTCGTCGCAAGGCCAACTCAGGTTCAAAGCGTTACCACTGAAGCGCGGCCTTCTGTACCTAATCTAGTTTTCCCAGAAGCTTTTAATCTCCGTTTCAGTCTTTTTTTTGGTAGGTTACTCTTTCTATGTAAAAATGGATCTTCGTTAATACAACTAGAATGTCCGTGTTTCGTTTAGGTACTGAGAGGAATCAAATAGATTTTTGAGGTGTTTTAAAATTAATTCAAATCAATGAGCACTTTTTAATATCAAAATTACACAACACAGTTTCCCAAAAGACCCACCCTTAACCATTTCCTATTGTCTAGCTAATCTAATGAATTTAGATTGTCATAGAATCGCTAGAAGAGAAGTGTTCTGACCAGAGAGAAGACGCGGCGCAACGAACTCCCCAGCAAGACGAGGCAGTTTAAGAGCTTGTTTTTATTGTTTGTATTTCCTGTGCATGTCCCAAATAAAATACTCTCCTTTTTATCCTACAGCTTCGATGGTTTTTTTCGGTAAAATGCTTGAGAAAGAACAAATAATAGGTTAATAAGTTACCTGGGTCCATTTGTATCTAGGTCGAAAATAAACCAAGAAAATAGTTTCCTAAATGGCCATTTTCCTCGACGATTTCCTCCTTGATCCTGTAAGGTAAAAATCGGTATGAAAAACAAGTAAAAAAATATATTCAGTCCAAAGCTTTTTAAGGGTAACATAACATTGAGAGCAAACAGTAATCCATACATATTCAGAGCTTTGTATGAACAGAAAAGTTGGACGAAAAAATGTCTGCAAAAACTTTGGATAGATCGCCGTGTTTTTTCCAGGTAAAATTTAGTTAGATAAACTATAAAGGAATAAGAAAAGTTTCGTACATAACAGATTGAAGCCAGTTATGCGTAAGGGTTCACACTTAGTAGGTAAGGAAAGCGGAGTTAGAGCATAGGAGTGATGAATAGGTCAGTCAACCTTTGAGTAATTCGTCTGCTTACCAAGGCAATCCTGTTCAATGTACTTGTGTTATTAATAAAAACTCCAGTAAGGGCAGAAAATATCCAAATGGCTGAAAACACTAAAGTTATAATGACGTTAACACTTAATTGGTTAAAATTTAAAGCCCAACATAGACAACTGTGTCATGCACAATTATGGTGGGCTTTATAAAACACGCGAACCCAGTGCGGGATGGTAGATGACACACGTCTTCGAGTTTTCGGTTCTAGGGCATGCTGATTTTCACTCAATGTTTAATTTCGCGGTTTTGAATGCATTGGTGAATAAATTAACACAGAGTTAAGTGTTTGCCTGTGTTTGAACCCTCAAACTACAATTCGTAAACTATCCCTGTTACCACTGGGCCACCCCTGTTGTCTGTGTTTTCAATTTAATTGAAATTTTAATGGAAAGTTCAGAAATCCTTGTTCAGCCTCAATTAATAATGTCTGCTGTTAATGTCAATTCATCAGAGCCGAAACCGTGCTTAATCAGTAAGTTTTGTTCAGCATTTCCATTTCCTTTGTCCATGAACAAAATACCCAAAAACTTGTAAATAATGCTACGATTCTGACGGTAGTTTTCACTGCGACTTCGATTTCCGCTTCCGGATTCCGCTCCTACTGCTTTTATTTACACAAAGTCCATTTCATTTTAGCAAACATAAACGAACTTTGGTCATTATTTTATATTTTTAGACTTAAAATATAGTTAGAAGTTTGATGATTGTTCTTGGTCTTTGCTCAAATTAAAGCTTAATTTTATTAGTCTCTTTTTATGGAACTCCCAAGCATGTTGATGCTGACATGTCTGTGTTATTTATAAATCAAACATTCTATGTTTAGTTGTTCTTTCGTTTTTTGATTAGGAGTTGTTCAGTAAGTGCATTTTTTTTGTAGAACTAGGCATGACAAGACAGAGCTAAAATACTATGTTGGATTCCAAGGTTTGGCTCGGCGTTGAGAATCAAGAGTGTTAATATTTAGGCTTTCATTTAGTTGCGGATAGTGTAAATGACTGATGATGGCTCTGTATGGTGTCGAACGTAAAAAATTGCACCATCCCATATCTTCCCGTGGTCGTCGTAAGAGGCGACTAAGGGACTTGCCAGAGAATGGGCAGCAGCGTTCTCTGTGTTTTGTAAGAACCGTATTGCGATCGCCAACCCACTTGCCAAGCGTGGCGATTCTGGCAAAACCCCCCCTTATGCCAATTTGGCGACACTTGGAGGAGGCCTATGTCCGGCAGTGGACGTCTTTCAGCTGAAATGATGATGATGAGTGTAAATGAAAATGAAAAGAGGAGCTCGTGGCTAAATAATAACAGCCGCCCAGGTCGATCTTTAAGGTTAAGCCGTGCTTGCCGAGGTTGGTCTGTAGATGGGTGACCATAATTATATATCGAGTTTCCTCCGTGCCTCGGAAAGCACGTTAAGCCGTTGGTCCCGGCTGTCATTTGTAGACAGTCGTTACGAGTAGTCAGAAGCTAAAAGTCCAGTCTTACCAAAGGGTATCGTATTACCTAGTTACTGGGTTGTGGAGGTCAGATAGGCAGTCGCTACATGTGAAATACCGGTACTCAGCTGCATCCGGTTAGACTGGAAGCCGACCCCAAGATAGTTTGGGAAAAGGCTAGGCAAATGATGATGAGTGTAAATGAAAACTGACATTAGTGTTAATTATGGTGCAAGGCAGTTGTAGTCTACAATGAGTACCCAAACAAGTTTAATAACACATAACATCACGCCTGTAATGCCCGTAGAGATAGGCAGAGGTATACCTTATAGTCCCATGTAATAGGGGGCGGGCCTATTGCTATTAATCGGGCAGAAATCCAGACTCCGTGTCTGCTACTGACAAATTCCTGATGGATAACTCAATACCACTTTGCATGACTCGGGAATCGAACCCAGGACCTTCTCTGCTCAAAAGTTCCGCTTGCGGCCACCAGACCAACGAGTCAGAAAAAAAAAACGGGCAAGTGCGAGTTGGACTCGCGCACGAAGGGTTCCGTACCATTATTTATAAAAACGAGCAAAAAAATCACTTTTTTGTATGGGAGCCCCCTTAAATATTTTTTTCTGTTTTTAGTATTTGTTGTTATAGCGGCAACAGAAATACATTTTAGGGGTATGAGTAACAGGGTGTAAAGTTCCTCGATACTCCTTAGAGAAGGGAGGATCCTCCGACCAGACAGATGTTGTGTCTGGTGGGCAACGGCCCGACAGTTGTTGTCGGGTTTCTCTACATAGTCTTAAGTCGGTGTAAACTTTGCTTGCGAGATGTAGGAAATTGATGTTAGTTCTTCCGTCGTGTCGTAGATGGCGCTGTAGTACTTTTTGTAGTAAGTTGCTTTTAGTACGTCGCCACAATATAATCTGTAGAAATTCCAACTGGCTAAGTATCACGGTTCATGAGATACAGCCTGGTGGCAGACGGACGGACGGACGGACAGCGAAGTCTCAGTAATAGGCTCCCGTTTGACCCTTTGGGTACGGAACCCTTAAAATATGCGACACAAATTCCCATTTACGTTTTCGGAGAATAAAGTTCGATATTGTTTTTCAAACTATCAAAATATTGCTTCCATTAAAACATCAAACAACAGCCAGTAGATAACTGGTACAAAATAAACCTAGTTTTCAGAATTGAGTGTTCAACATTAGTATCGTACGTTCCCTGGAAATGTGAAGGCAATATTTGCATCAATCGTATCGCACTTATAGCTGCCACATCAATGTTACTGTGGAGAGAAGGCAGAAGTTTATAAAAAATAAAGTCTACACACTATCACGACTGTTTTTCATGAAATGGTAGGCAGTATGGGTAGGTACAGTACCTATGCCTAATGCCTAACCACATTTCATTAATTGCGTGTTAGAGAGCAAACTTATTGCCATTAAAGCGTTGCCCCATACTAGGCATTTCTGCTGTATCGTGGTTGCGTTTACAAACATTTTCTTAAATTCTTCCCAAATTCGAGCTTTCGAGCTCGCCGCGACGAGGACAGTCTGTGTCTGACCACGGCGGAGTCAAGACGTCTCGAAACTGTAACCCGATTCATTGTGCCTAGTGTTATTGAGTTGGATTGTAATTTCAAGTAATTTGTTAGTTCGATAAAAGTTCGATAGTGTACCGTGTGGGTGTGTTTTCATAGCACGAAACCCATGTTCTGCCCACATGATGACCGTGTCTAACGGAATAAAATCATCTAACTGCGACATATATAATTAATAGTTTACCGGTACTACAAATTTGACTGATGAAAAGTAGGCGTTTATATGTCAATTTATAAACAAACAGGGCGGAATGTAGGCGTGGTTAGCCTGACTTAAGTTAAGTTTATGACTAAGAATACCAGTGTTAAACTCACAAACACAAACCGACAGACCCGAAACAACCTGTAGACCATACAAATATTTGTATCGTATGGAAATCCTACCCCCGACACGTAACGCAGCAGTCATACGCTCAGCCATTGCGCCAACAGTGCCGTTACTATGTTTTGCCAACTAGTCAGTACATATTTAAGGGTCGGCTTCCTGTATTTTAACATGGATCGACCCACTGTGATGAATTCTCCGTTCTTCAAGTGAGGCAGCAGTACTTTCTATACTCACGCATCAAGTCTATATAATTTTCTGAAGTTATAACCTCACTCCTGACTCAGACACAAAGGTAGACCTTGAAAATTAACCTTCACGAGAATTAATTACGCTTCCTAATAGCCGTAAGATAAATATTCTCCAATCTGAAACAAAAACAGTTTAATATATAAGCTGCATCGTATAAATATAACATTAATAGCTTTTACCCGCGACTCCGGCCGGGATAACAACTCCTCCGGGAAATACTACTAGGGAAAAAATCTTCTATCCTAACCATCCGACACACGTATTAAGACAGCGACTGCTTAAAAAAAAACAAAATATGTAAGAAATTGCTAAGAGCTGCTGGCCTACCATGACGTCTTAAAGCAGTATTGTTTTACTCTTGTTACAGTGTGGGAAAGAGATGGAGCTATACAGGATGTCTAGCGCCTTCTCTCACACTGGAAAAGGAGTAAAACAATGCTTAAGGCGTCATGGTAGGCTATCTGGTCACAAGTCACCCGTGTACCCATGTTACTGTTGAAATCCATGCGCCTCAGTCAAACTGGCCAAAAAGTCTTGCTATCACCAAGCTTGTATGAGAAAGTGAGACCCACATTAAGATGCCAGAAAAATTTAAGCAGTCCTTCGGCAAAAACGTTATTACAAAAACACGGGTAGGTGAATTTAACTTTCCAAAATAAAGTTATTTGCACTAATTTATACATAAATGCCTATGTTAACATATATATATGACGGAGAAAATGTCTCCGTTCCGTTTTTAAAAAGAGTGACGTCAGCATAGCTGACGTCACTGACTATGTTCAGGGTGATCACTCATCTTCGATCTTCCAAGTAAAACACCACAAGTACACTGTATTACTCGTTTATTCAACCGACAGCGTAACGACTTATTTACATAGATCCGTACAGTTCGGCGGCTCAAGCAAGACTGAACCAATCGCCTACAGTGCGGCCGTATTTATAGGGCTCGACGTACGTGCACGTTTCATTTTAGGTTAAGTATTGAAATTACAATGATGACATTAATTTTACATCGTAATAAATTCAAAGTAATCAACTTATGGTTTTTAAACTAATTTTTAGGACAATTAAATGATTGAACTTAGTTATTCTAGGTTTTTCTAGACGAATTGTTGTAGTTGCGCCGATACGGCCATACTGACAGGCGGTGCGCGCTCTGCACCAGCCTCGTTGGTTCTCGTCGATTTTTGTGGATTCTCGTAGACCTGAAAGAATAGAAACAAAACTTCCTCTGAGTAGTACATCTGTAAACAACTTGCGTTGTTTTGTCTTTTGAGAATATCGATTCTGATAAGGTTAGTAGGTTCTCGGAGATTTTATTAAAGGGTTCTCGTAGAGTTCTCGGAGGTTCTCGTAGAGTTCTCGGAGGTTCTCGTAGAGTTCTCGGAGGTTCTCGTAGAGTTCTCGGAGGTTCTCGAAGAGTTATCGGAGGGACATTTAGAATATTTGAATTAAGTTACTCACGGTTTTATTCTGATGAATTACGGTTTTCCGATTCCGATACGGCCACACTGACAGGCGGTGCGCGCTCTGCACCAGCCTCGTTGGTTCTCGTCGATTTTTGTGGATTCTCGTAGACGGTTTTATTCTGATGAATTATTTTCACCCTGTACATAACAATGTCTCGGGAGTATCTGTTCTCAGGTTCAAATGTGGTGATGATGTTCTTTCGTAACTCTTCCCAGGTACTACTGGTCACCATCCAATCATCGATCCTCATTTTCGCACGTCCCTTCAGCAGACTGCAGACTTTCATACGAACGTCGAAATCACTCAACTTATATGCCTCAATGGCCACTATCAATATGTTGACACCACTCACGTACTCCGACATGGGTATCCGGGTCGAAAGATGGCAGGTAAATGCCTTTGATCCTTATTATTGATTCGGTAGGCGGAGCACACAAACGCTCTGACATTCTCTGCATCATTTCCATCATCTGCATAAGGAATTGTGGTGGTATTCCGTCCATCCGCATTCCTTGATCAGGGTATGTATGCGGTCTTGATTGATTCATGGCTTCCATTGATGTATTGGAGACCAGTCCAGGCTCCTGACGCCGAATGTTGGCTGGTTCCAGTTGCTCAGGTGGTAAACGAGCTGATGAGGAAGTGGTTTGAGTAGAAATCTCTTGCGATCCCACTTCTGATGACGGAGAAAATGTCTCCGTTCCGTTTTTAAAAAGAGTGACGTCAGCATAGCTGACGTCACTGACTATGTTCAGGGTGATCACTCATCTTCGATCTTCCAAGTAAAACACCACAAGTACACTGTATGACTCGTTTATTCAACCGACAGCGTAACGACTTATTTACATAGATCCGTACAGTTCGGCGGCTCAAGCAAGACTGAACCAATCGCCTACAGTGCGGCCGTATTTATAGGGCTCGACGTACGTGCACGTTTCATTTTAGGTTAAGTATTGAAATTACAATGATGACATTAATTTTACATCGTAATAAATTCAAAGTAATCAACTTATGGTTTTTAAACTAATTTTTAGGACAATTAAATGATTGAACTTAGTTATTCTAGGTTTTTCTAGACGAATTGTTGTAGTTGCGCCGATATATAAGGTATAACTATGTTTTAAAATATATGAAATCATATTTTTTTCAGTTTTTATTAGTCTAATGCAATTTATTTCTTTAAAATCAGTTCAGTCTTTTTGGAAATAATTTTCCGGACTTGAAAGTTTGTATAAAATGTCGTAAGGGGTAAACGCTCTTAATGCATAAAAAAGGAACAGACACACCGACAAAGTTTTATTAGCTTCACAATACTAGCATGGATTATCACTGAATAACTTCCATTCACAATTTGTTTACACCTGCACTTCTCGCAGTCCTGTTTCGCCATAATGTGCACTTAGTTGGTTCTGCTTTCTAATAATATCTAACAAATTGGATGCATCGTACTGCAGGGTTAATAAAGATAAGGAAATAGTTCCGGTGAAATTTTCATACCTGCTTCAAGTGGATTACAGCGCAGACTAAAAGCATTTTACGCAATAATTCTGCAATAGTAGTTTAACATTTTGTGAAATACGGTTACGTGTACGATTGTGTACTCTGGAGAAAGGAGTAAAGGTTCTGTTCTAGTAGTTTTTAGGATCCGTACACGATTTCTAACGGTCTGTCTGTCACAGCGCTGTACACACTTGTAAAACATGTATTTCTTACATACCTTAAAAAAAAACGTTTCCCATCTCTAGGAGTTTCACCTGTATCGTGGGTTCGTTTGCAAACATTTAAACTCACAAACAGCCAGACTCGGAAGCTACATGTAGGCCCTACAAATATTTCATAGGAGCGGGAATCGAACCCGCGACACGCGTACAACAGCCAATCTCTCAGCCACTGCGCAACCTTGCCGTCCATTTTCACAAAATACGTTTTTATGGAGCCTCTACCACAGGCAATAGGTAATAATGAGAAGAAGGAGTTTAGTTTTAGTTGCGTCGGTACCACGTGAGTCCCGCTGGAACTTTGCGACGTTTTTCAAATTCAAATTCAAGCTTTTTATTTCAGACCATGGATCCATATAGTATTAGTATGAACTTATCCTATGTTAGTAAATAACAAATCACATGAAACTTAAAAATATACTAATTGGCTACATGAACATGTGCTCGCACATGTCTGCCGGCCCAGAGTCTAATAAAAGGTCCGTCAACCTTGTCCGCCAGTGTAGATAAGATACTGTTAGGGCTACCCCTGAATCGCCGCAACATCGATGCACACCGTTTGCGTATGATGGCATGAAAGTCATCTATTCGCGCTTCCGCGAACATGCCTGATGCACTGCAAAACCGAGGCAGCTCCAACAAATATATCCTCAGTGCATTATTATTATACTGCACGCGCAGAGCGTTGTAAGCCTTCTGCGTATACCTAACCCACAAGCTGCACGAGTAAAACGACTGGCAGTAGGCTCTAAAGAGCGTCAGTTTTACCTCGTCAGTGCACCGCGCAAACCTGCGGGCAAGCATATTGCATGGGACTGCCAACGCTCTGCGCTCCCTATCTATATCCTGGTCATCCATGAGAGAATCGGTGACCACATGACCGAGGTATTTAAATTTAGTGACGACCTTTAATGGTGTTCCTTGTAACGTCACCGGTGGTATATTCGTGGGTGTATTATTTGGAACTTTAAACACCACCACCTTACTTTTAGTGGCATTATACCTCAAGCCATGAGCCTCCGCATACCTCTCACAAATGGCCACCAACTTCCTTAGTCCACAGATTGATGGGCTGAGCAGCACCATGTCATCAGCATAGCTAATGTTGTTAATCATGTTTTTATTGTGAGACTTTTTTCTAGCCATTTTAGCTTTCTTATTTTTCTGCACGTCAAATTACAACATAATGTACCTACCCATTACGGTATCCCGTAATACTTTACAGTGCGATATCTTGGCAGTTACAAACTTTAAATCAAAGAAGTCAAGCCAAACAAAAAGACAATGTGCTTGTATAAGAAATTGTAGAACCGAGACAGTTTTATATACTTTGTAATGTTAAACCAAGCTTTTATTCATTTTGAAAGTGATGGAGTGGTCCATTAAACTTATTATCTAGCTCAATAAATTATTTGCTTGTATTGCATTGCAAGCAAAGAGGTAATAATTACTCAAGGAATGATTTACTTACTAAAATATAATGTTGTTGAAGTAGGTACCGTTTTATAAGTAAAGTTGTAATGTTTGATTGTTGATTAAATCAGTTGAGTTTTGTGAATAATACGCATGATAAATTTAGTTTGGAAAATTTGTTCGTAATATTAATAATTTGCTTGTGAATAAAATTAAATAAAATTATCATGCATAATGTGAACCTAAAAAATGCATCTCTGTTTACTTTCAGTCATCATGGTTAAAGGATTTAAACGGATTTTACAAATCAACGTGAATGCGATCGGCTCCTCTAAACGGAGTCCAAATGCTGTCAGTGCTAACATTCCATGGCAATTTTGCACTGACAGCTCTAGAACTCGTTTTCAATGTGCTGATCGGATAGACTGTGTTACCGACAGCGAACTGTTCCTTCTCATCATGCATCTCGTTAGCCTCGCCCAGTCACAGCGATTTGTAATAATACTTTATTACAAGTCCGTAATGTCCAGTTCTAAATATGAGACGGACTAGAAACTACTCCAAACTCTGTTAGATCAATATTTAATCAATTTTTTAGATCAATCTTTAATCTTCTCTAGCAACATTAAGTGTCCCGGCGACATTAAGCCTACGATCTTAATAGCTATCCCAGTAACTGGACCCGGAATGTAGTACAATAGTCCTAATATTAAAATGAGTGGGCGATAATGGGGCCCAAGGCCGCAACTAAGGGACACCATAATACTTAACCCTCATGGGGCAAAGCGTGCGAAGTTCCCCTTTTACAAGAAAATGAAAGTACTTTGAAACTCAAAGTGCTTTTTTTCCGGACTATTGTTTCGCTCCTTGTTATAAAACAATGCGATGCATTATAGGACTTTCTTGTTGACTTTTAAACAGCTTTCTTCTATGGCAGGCCTTGAAATACAAGGCTAAGAAAAGTAAGAAACACGTCGTTTATGCAAGGTGAAATTGAAATAACTGGAAAATAACCTATAATTGGTTTAATTTAAATAGCTGAAAACCTAAAAAGGTAGCTTCATACAAAAAGGGTTCTAGATAGAGATAGAGATATGGAAAAAGAACTCAGTTTGAGTTATTTTTACTTTCTGTTTACGTTGCACAAACAAAGGCTTCAACTAACATACAATGTTTGTCTAATTTTCTGCCTCACCTGAAAAACTACATGAAACAGTTTGTTTGACAACATCGTCGCAATTATTTGTCAAACAAACTTTTTCTGCACCTACAGGGTGCAAACATAAATTAATACGGTAGAACCAATGAGATTTAAGATACCATATACGGTATGATCATCATCATGATCAGATTACAGCAGTCCACAGCTGAACATAGGCTTCTTCAATCGCTCCCCACTTAACTCGATTCTTCTCGTTGCCGAGAATCAATTGATGATCATACCGTATGGGTATCTTATTAAATCTCTTTTGTCTCTTTGGTATAGAGAAGTTACCAGAAGAGATGTCATAGAAAAAATCAAATTCTATGTTTTATATAATAGTATTCCAGTGTCCCGGTTATAATATCTTTTCCTACCTTTTTCACCTAACCTAGGCGTAGATTCCAAGGAGGAGAGTAAATAAAAAAAGGTAGGTACAAAATAAGGAACATTTAACTTAAAAAAAAGGTCTAGCTCGGTAAGTGGTGATTTCGTGGGTTAGGGCCTATACAGCGATTACAACCTCCTCCACTGGTCTAGGACTCCACTGACGTCACTGGCCACGGCTGGAGATGATTGCTCTTGGAAGGAAAATTTTAAAAATAATCACCAAATCTTTGACACGTTATACTCCAATTTTACAAGCCAGAAATTGCCAGTTGGCACTCAAGAGAATTTATATTCTATTGACGCTGTCCTGTCTACCGTTAAGTACATCTAATTGTCTTTGGGTAGACTCAACCACCAACTCAAATGTCCAGGAAATGTATTGACTCTTGGACATTACACACACTTGGGCTACATAATTAAATGCGTAAATCGTGGAGGCCCTTGACGATTTACGATACCTAATTTTGTCTTGACCTGACCTGCTTTGACTTGGTTTTCAAAACGACAGGAATGTTACGGGTTCAGTTGGGGCCACTAGAGAATAGAAATATTGTAGACAATTTACTTTCTTTTTTTAAATGTCAGTAAATGTGAATTAAAAACTATTGTTATTAGATATTTGTACAGTTAAACCATAAATGCTTAGCTTCGATAAGCTTCGTGTTTCTGTACAAACGTCGCATCACAGAGGCAAAGCTTACAAGTTTAGTACTGCCTCGCCATGCCTCGCCATGCCTCGCTTTGTCGTGGTGCACCTGTCACAGAAAAAACTTCATACAAACGTGCCATACTTTTATATGAAGTTTTCTCTTTGTCGGTTTTCCTACCCTGGTCGCACTTTGTCATACATCACTCGTAAGCTTTGAAAACTTTTTCGGAATTGCATACAGCTGCTCATTTCTAAGAAAAGTACAATATATCTCTTTATAGCACGTTTTTCTGTAGGCGAAGCGCATGCTTTTACTGGAACATCCGTATGTCATAATATTATTATGTCCATAAGAATAATGAATTTAAATTTTTCCATGCCTGCGATTCTCACACTGATGTATCTAAATCAAAGATGTACATATCTCAAGCTAGTGACTCACCGACATCTAGTCATTTTACGCTGTTAGGGTTGGAACAGACTAGTCTTTGGTATGATTTCTTACACGTGCATGCATGGCATCTCGGCGTGCTCGTATAGATTAACAAGATAACGAAGTGCAGAAGGTTTAGTATTTGAACTCGCTGTTTATTTATTTATTTATTTAAGCTTCACGAACAGTCTGCAAAGGAGATAAGTAACCAAGTTCTCATACTACTATTATGAGAACTTGGTTACTTATCTCCTTTGCAGACCGTACATTGGTGGTACATAGGCGGACTAAATGCCACAAGGCATTCTCTACCAGTTGTTCAATACGAACCCGATTCCCAGACCCAGAAAAGTATTATTTGGTTGTTCCCCCAGGATTTCAGGAGCAGCCAATGGAGTCTGGATCATTGTCCGGTTGATGGTTATGAGCTCGCCCCCTATAACATGCGACTTAATCATAACTGGCGAAATGTGGATGTACTATCAATCACCTCGGCCTAACACTTCGTCGATCACAGGTTTTGTGTAATGTTATGTTAGTTTAACTTCTTCCTTGTTTCTTAAATCTGATAATTATGAATACTTACATAATTGTTCAGGTTTTGTACGAGGTTGACCTTCTATTTTTATCTGACATTTGAATAACCATCCCGGAGATTATCGTCCTAGTTACGTGATGAGAATATACATGCACACAACACAGTATAAAATTATTCTTTCATATTTAGTTGCAATGAAAACGAAGTGAACCTACCACACATTATCTGAGGAGATTTGTGAAATTTATTATGATAAGGTTCTAAAAAAGAATCGTGCGATAGAGTCTTTTTGAAACAATGATTTCACATTGAATACGGAAATACAGGAATACGGTTTGTGTGAAATATTGTTCTGAAAACCATTTAGTTGACCATTGATTGTTGATTTCCTTTCTCTAGTTTACTAGACTGCCTAGACAAAGTTTAGTAAATATCATCAATAACATGCGCCATGATTGCGGGATGACATCACGCGGTCATGGCGTTTGCAACAGGGTCGAAATATCGGGTGCTCACATTTTAAAAAACATCATTTACACTGTCTCGATTTCGAAGTAATATTATAGGTACCTGGCTGTATGTTCAGAATGTCTATGCTTGTGTTTTAGAATTTATGACGATTCGCATAATGCAACTTGTGTCGTTATGGGTAGCATAATGAAATCGCTGTCAATTTTGTAATTCGAATATAACGAAACTAAAGTAGATAAAACAATTTTTTTAAACCAATTTGTATTACACAGCTTTTGCTTTTGCAATAAGAAGCATGCAAACAAGCATACACCATGCATGCAAACGAGCAAGCAACATGCAGCAGGCATGGTTTCTGTCACGGCTCCGGCGCGGCGCTGCGGGGCTCCGGCTGTCCCACTTATCGTCGCAGAGGGTTTAATGCCCACCGCCGCAGCTTTGGCTTGCTGGCCGGTGAAGACAAAGAAATGACTTCTGCTGCTCTGGGCGGAGCGGAATGGAGTGTGAGGCTTGACTGACTAAAACCCATCCGTGTTCCTTCTTAGGCCACTGTTTGCCCCCCGACGCCCGGGGCGTCTCCTGCGGCAGCTGGGACGTGAGGTGCTCTCCCTCTCAGAGGCCACCTCCTTCGCTAGCATGACTGCTTCGCAGAAGGAGGCAACGGCTTCCCATTCCCTCTCGCTCCGGACCATGGATTGAACCAGAGCCGGACGCGAGAGGTCGCCGCCGCCAATCGCCGCTACGAGGACACGGCGGTGCTCAGCCCAAGCGGGGCAGAGCTCCACGGTGTGCTCCACCGTGTCCTCCGGCCGATCCTCGCAGTGGTAACACCCGGGCGTTTCCTCCCGCCTAATTCGGTGCCAGAACCTCCCGAAACAACCGTGTCCGGTGAGGACCTGCATCAGGCGGAAGGTGAGGGCGCCGTGGCGCCTCTCCAGCCACTCCTCAAAGAGGGGACTTATCGCCACTATTGCGGCGTGCCCTGCACGGGGTTGCGACAGTCGCTCTCTCCATGTCACCATGAGATCGCGCTGGAGGTCTGTCCGCTGAGCGAAAATTTGCCGCAGCAGCGGAGTTTCCCCCCGGCGTAGTGCCTCCGCGCGCCATTCGTGCAGGCACGCGAGGACTATCGCCTCCAGATCCCATGGCGGTAATCCGGCCAAGAGGCTCGCCGCCTCGCCGGAGATCGTGCGGGGGTACCGCACGATCGGTCGATCCGGACCAGCCTTATGGCTACCACCTTCTGGGGTGGCCGGTGAAGCCTAAGTTAAGGTGAAGTCTAAGTTGTCCTCTCAGTTGAAGTCTAAGTTGGTCGAAGATGTAAATTGTCTGCAGAAATATTATGAAACATTTTGAAGGCGATTGTCTCTTTCGTCTTCTTATCTTTCTTGTCACTTTTGTTCTTGCAGCCTTCAAATTTAATATAGAACACATCACACTTACACGTACGCAAGGGATTCGATTCACAGCTTCAAGACATACTGTCAGACTTCATAAAGTAAGGTACCATACGCTTGTGGAGTCTGCAGAATCAAATAAAATCCGTTAGAGCATGACGGATTTTTCCAATTCAATCTTTCTACATACTTCCGAGGTGTTCACCCTCTGTGGAGTTGGCACGAGTATTTTTTTAAAAATCTTGGATCGTCGTGATGGCCCAGCACTCCCAGCAGTTAATTAAGGCCTTGGCTCTCATGCACGAGAGAAGGTAAGTTCATATGAATTGCAAACGTCATATTTTCTAAGGTAAGTTCATATGAATTGAAAACGTCATATTTTCAAATACGACGTTTATTAATTAATTTGGGTATATTTGAAAATATGACGTTTTCAATTCATATGAACTTACCAAGTATATCTTGAACAACACTGACATCGGTGAAGGAAAACAACGTGAGCAAACCTGGTCATATAATTTATGAGTCATAGTGTCTCAAACATGATGATCAAAGCCCGATGGCTGGTGTATTTTTTTCTAAATGAAACTTGCCTGCTGCTACAACTACGTAGTTATAGACTGAATTGTAGCACTACAATAAATCTATAAGTCTGGCCAGTTCCTAAAGTAGCACCTTATAGACACAAAACAAAATAATATCACAACTCTATTATCAACAAGTCAATCGCATTCACAAAGGAAGGAGGTTCCATTATGCGCCAAACTGCATCGACCACGACAGCTGACTCAGCAAATGCAAGCACACTTATCCGAAAGAGCTATTTTCATGAAGCGGGTAATAAATAACTGAACCACTGAAGTACTGAAACGAACCCGTAAATCAAAAACGGTTCAGCATGATTCAGTTCCGAGTACCTACTGATGTAGAATTTATGTTATAAACAAACAAAGAAACGGGTATTTTATTGTTTAAAGGAATACATGAATCAGGTACCTCGTGATGTATCGTGGGAATGTTTCTGATGGATTTTGTAAACTTCGGTTGCATTTATGAAGTAAAACGCAGATATATTAGTTCTGCATGGAGTTAACAAGGCAAGTCATATTTGAAACGTTTTGATGTGAAGTGTCTTTCACAGAAGCTTAAAATATCAGATATCGGTTTCTACACATGTAGAGTCGAGTTGTAGTTATACTAATGCGTTGTAGTTATAAAAAAGTAAGATAGATGACGTCTGATAATGATTCTATTTGTGAGGGCAAGAGGAATATAAAACATGCTCTGATTTAGCAAAAACGGTAAGATGCAAGTTTCCCTTAGTTAAAATATAAAAATGTTGTGATGAAGTCGTAAAACAAGGGTCCAGTCCACTTGTCCCGGGTTATAACTAGCTAGACTAGGCGTTACAAAAGGGAATGAAGGCTGATTGTATGTTATTTATGTTTTTGCTGTAGATAATTTGTGCCTAAAAACGCCATACTCGTATCATATCATACTACCTATACAGAATATTTTAATGAAGTAGGTATTCATTAAAATATCATATATATATCTATTTCTGCAAAAATAAAGTCCTGCGTTTCTAAGTAAGTATCATACATAATGTAGAGGAAAATGAAAATATGTGGCCATAATTTTTACGGTAATCTTAGTAATTTGTCAGTCTTACTATGCGGGTACGTGATTCAACTATAATATTATTATATGTCGCTGTGCCTCCAAAATGTGATCATAATATGTTTGGGAAGGGAACCTCTGATGCTGGGACTCGTGGACACAGGTACACAAAGCCCGCCACGCGGGCCCAGTGCAGGTTGCTGGGTGTCATCTAACTGCGAATTTTTAGGTAAGACGATTTCCTCACAAAGTTTTTCACGTTGGAAAAAAGTTGGTCTATGAAAGTCGATACAACTTACGTCTTCCGGGAAATAAGTACATGGTTTGTGGTTGTTATTTTTCTTTTTGTTTTCCTGCATGAGTAATAGAAAATGAACCGGTTAGTTCCAAACTTCCAATGAAAAATGTATTCTTTTGAATTTTCCTAGAGCTTTTACGAGAACACTAACATTAACACTGGTTCTTGAAAATCACAAAAATACACTAGATTACTAGAAAACTATCAATGATTCAGTTTTTCTTCGTCTGATCTTGATCAATATTCAATTGAAGGTATATGTTTATGTTCGATCATTTATTCACGATAATCTAAAATAGGAATAGATCCAAACACAATAATAAAGAAACTTAGACAGGCTTGATTAATATATTATCTTCTTAAAATATATTACATCATCATCATCATTTCAACCGAAAGCCGTCCACTGCTGGACATAGGCCTCGCCACATTGACATAACATGGGGGTTTTGCTATAATCACCACGCTTCTCAAGAGGGTTGGCGATCGCAGTACCGTTGTCACAAAAGCACAGAGAACGCTGCTGCCCATTCTCTGGCAAGTCCCTTAGTCGCGACACCCACGGAAAGATATAGAATGCTGCTATTCTTTACGTACGACACCATACAGAGCAAGTATATTACGTTATTATATTATTGTGATGTGTTATAAATTTAGAAAATCACCCTAGCAAATTCTTTTATAAGCTTTATTTGTGATAGTCTAAACAACACTTTAGTATTAATAAACACCTAAACCGTTTAAGATTGACGGTGACAGCTTTTGGAAACTCATTTTTTATCCATAATATACTGAATTTAAAATATTATAGTTCCTGGAAGATTCAATGTCCGATCAATCTTTCCAAGGCAATATAATTGAGTTCTAAATATAAACAAGACAATGTCAAATAACAATGTCATACGATTCCTTTAACCGCATAATAGTTTATTCATCGTGAAATACTGAATTATTACACGTAACTCAAATAGTTTGAAGATTCTCGTTCATTTGGACTCAGTGAGCCAGACCTTTTATGCTTAAATGTCGACATCTAGTTTGAAACTATGGAACTAAAATATAGAACGTATGACCATTCTTGACTTCTAAAGTGTAGGCTGTTTCTTTATGTGCTGAGTAAAAGCTTTTAAGATTATACTTTTGAAAGTATAAGCTTTTAATATTATACTTTTATCTGTTATTTTAGAGAATTTTATCGAAGCAAACAATAAAGATTCTTAGAAAATTATTTCGTATTCTCTAGTTTTATCATTCTATGTTAGTAAAAGTTTTTTTTGCTGAGTTTGCCCTGTCGGCCAGAATTTTCTAACCTATTTCACCAGAGTTTTATCCATTCTTGGTAGACATAATTAGGTTTTCATAAAAATGATAACTTTTATCAAAAAATATTCAGCCATGTCATCTTGAATGTAGTATCAAAATTCTATTACACTTATTCAGAGTAAAAATGATCTAAAGTATGACTTAAAGCCTCATATCTTTTAATGAAACCCATAGAAAAGTACCCCTATTTATCCCTATTTTAATATCATCTTGTATACTCAATTTCGGCCGAAAACGGTTGATTACATGACCGAGTTCACTGACAAACAACACACTACAGTGTATCCAACATCGCCAACGGCCTTAGAAAAACTAATAAGAAACAAGACAAGTTTAATCCCTGTCCCGAAAGTTGTAAAGGAATTTCGTGCCTCTCTACGCCTACATAGTGTTGCTGTAGTGTTGCAGTGTATTTTTTTCTTTCTTTATTTCTATAGAAAAATTAGTTACGACGCACTACGCACTATGAAGGTCTATTACGGCTACTTTAGGTGTTTTATCTTTTTAAAATGTTATACAAGGAGTTCTGTAAATCTATTTAAAATTCATATGGCTTCTGATATAATAGCTTTATAATGGCTTTTGTGGAGTCCCAGTTTTTAACCTCTGTTTGCTAAGTCGGTGCCCGTAAACTATTTTTGTTACATACAGGCTACTTATTTCGCACCTTTGGGTAGTATAGCAGTAACGGTTTTGAAGGAAAATGCAATGCAGGGGGAGTTCCAGTTGCATCCTATTTTACCCTATACACGATCTTTCTGCATAACTATCATCAAAATTGGACTCTCTACTAAGCTCAGCATTGTTTTCAATTCTTTACACCAATTGTAAAGAATAACATTAACATGACCATATAATAAATGGTCGTAGGTGGAGGTGTTCTGAAATTTCTACTTATCCCGAAGGAAAAAGACATGAGATTTTGAAGATCTGTAAAAAAAAAAAAAACTGAAAAAAAAATGCTGCAAATGGGTAAAATACTAAATTAATCTTAATTAAACAATGAAGGTCTAACAATGTTAGATATCTGTACTTGGATAATCTTTTAGTATATACATTGTATGAACCCGTACGCAAAATATACGCTTTGGAGTTGTAATTGTGTGGAGTAGATACAATCCCAATACACAAATTTGTATGAACGAAACAGTCGATGGCTTTAAACATTCCTGTTCCTATCAGCTAATACTCTGACTTTATTTTAGGATCTCAAGTAGGTACTAGATCTGCTACTCGTGGAATTTGAAGCACGTTATAGACGAAACGTGGAGGAAAATTTGCAAGACACAGCACGTATCCATAATGAACGTTTTAATAGCTTGTTATTTCTCGATAAACATCAATCGAATTGTGAGGTTGATGATTTGATAGATATAAACTAATGCAATACTTAAGGCAGTCTTTAGTCTATAGTTTAACCAAGTGATCTTGAGTGTATCTTGTTATCCAGTAACTTGGTTTGGTCAGATAGGCACTTATACATATACTAAGTAGTATCCGTTTGCGCTGACTTCTTCTTCTTAGCGTGTCAATGGCCATCTAAATTGTGTCGGCCCAGAACTGAGGCCACTAGTTTGGCGCCCTCAGTATCGTCCATCAGTTCCTGTAATGAACAAACAGCAGGACACGCAGGACACGATATTAAGTGCCGCATCGTTTGTGGAACTATGTATAAAGCATATCTTTACGTAGTTGGGAAAAAAACTCTTTTGTGTGCAAAAGAACTCCTCCTCCGGTAGTACACATACTACTTGACTTATAGCCTTTGCTGTGTTCTGTTTTAAAGAGAATGGGTGCACTAGTAAATATAGGAACGGGAAAACTTTGTATCTGGGATGCATATAGACAATGCGACGCTTCAAGTACGGAAACCAATACACTTACGTAGTAATTATAAAGTATTCCTAACATCCGTTCATTGCAGTCTATGAGTCTACTCGCGTCCATGTAAGACAACGGACACATAAATAAAACTTCACGAATCTGAAGATTTATTTATGCACGATACGTACGTACTACACCCACGTTTCACGAAATATCTATTTTCAATACATTACACAACATAAAACATAAACACTCACAAAAGCTTTACGAGCATCTGTTTTGAAAAACAACCGGAAAAAATGTGAAGATTGTGGTAAAATTATATGTAGAATGACGTCATTTGGCGCGTTATATTTCAGTGTGAAATCTTTAACGGATTTTTCTTGTATCGGATTGCGGAAAGATACCACAGATGCTCTCTTAGTGCATGTTATTATCGGTATAATGGTGAATTGATAGTGTTTGTGTCTGAGAAAAGTTCTCCTAATATACCTATTAGAAGTATAATATCAATATAAAAAATTAATGTCAAAAATGTTTAAGTTGGTAATGAAGACTCTGAAACCAGTAACTAAAAAAAAATACTCCGGTGGCTTTAAAGTAAGAACATTTTTTTTTATTAAAATTAAATGGTGATATAATGAAGTTACTTTTTAATTTATTGTACAGTTTAAAACTGCCAAAATGAGACTTAAGGTTACGAACCTATGTTAAATCACGAAAAGTTAATATCGTGTGTATATTCAGATTTTACCTCACTAATCTTAACATTAATGCCTTCTACATCTGCCAGGAGTTTGGTGCAATAACCCTTCAAGATCGTTCGTCTTAGAATACGGTTCAAGAGAGGACATTTACATTACAGCTTGTTTTGAAGTCTGTACTATTGCAAAATGGCGATAAGTCAATAGAGGTTTACGTTGTTCTCGTCAATTTGGTTTGAATTTCTTTAGTTGATAATAACTCTTTTCTTCTTTGATACGTTGCTTGAGAATTTGATTTGCCTTTTTATTTTTGACTTTGAAAATGTTAATTTTATTTGATTTCTCAATTTTGTTTTTTTGCATTTTAGTAGGTACCTACAATGAAAAATGTAATTGTTTTATTTCTGTCACGTTAGCTTTAGTTGAACAACCTTAAATTAAAAAAACAACTTAGCATAACGAATATTTGAACGTGTCTTTTAAAATTGAGCTAGAGAAACACGGAATCCTAGTAAAATGATAAAAACAGAGACACTGGCAACACGATCATTTAATGATAAATAAATGAAGCAGTAGTCAATCAGTATGTAAGTACCTAAGTACCACAATGCATTCGTGTTCCACGCACGCCTCATGGTGATGTCATCAAATCGGAAAGGGTCGGAGAGGGCCGATTCCTGCCAGGGCTGCGGGATTGTTTGAAAGAGATACCGTGGCCCGGTAATCGTGTTCCACGAAGGGCTGGGAAGGAACATGGATGGGTTTTAATCAGTACAAGTCTGACACTCCCTTCCGCTCCGCACAGAGCAGGAGGGCTCATTTGACGATTTCCGAAAAGTAAAAAAAAAAACTCTGTACTTTATATAGAAAATTGGAAATACGCGAGAAATAAGTAGTCAATATCGAATTTCTTCACATACTCGGCTACTAACTGAAAGTACTATCTGACCTTATATTCATTATGTAAATTAATCAATATACATAAGTGTTCATTTGTAATAGTGACGTTTTGGTAAGTAACACACCCTGGAACAACACCCTGGCAAGTCCAAACACACACCGATCTTACTGACTGTAAATTAACCCTTTTCCTGTCCTAAGCACAAAAACATTAGGTATACGGTATACCTACTACCTAATTCGCTTATGCTAGAAGTGTTCATAATATCAATTACGTAATATTTAACCTACTAGCTGCGTTCCGCGGATACACCCGCGTAGACCGGGACAAAAAGTAGCCTATGTGTTAATCCAGGATAAAGCTATCTACATACCAAATTTCATCACTATCCATTCAGTAGTTTTTGCGTGAAAGAGTAACAAACATACGTTCTTACAAACTTTCGCGTTTATGATATTTGTAGGAAGTAGGATTGCCTGCTCTGACACAAGAGAAGACGAAGACTTAGATAATACTCTACGTCATTATGAGTTACTTGTCTGAAATCAGAAATATCAAAATATGTTCACCTGAGTAGGCAATATTGAGTAACACAATCATGTCATATTAACTTTCACAAATAGTTACTTGCTATAAGATGATCGCCAACATCAATCCTTAACTGTTTTAACTTTGCATTGCGGACAATCATAACGACTTCTTCTTTTTCGTGTCGCTAGCACGACACATTTTATGTCTTCGGCATCGGTAGCAGCGCACAGGTCACTTCGACAGCATGATTTGGGCTTATAGGGCAGTATAGGGGGTGGCGCATAGTTTGAAATATAACTCCACAACATCTAAAAGACGGATTATCGAGATCGAAGTTCCATTTGTTCTTCATCATCTGCCTAGCCTTTTCCCAACTATTTCGATTGATTTCAGTCTAACCGGATGCAGCTGAATACCAGTATTTTAGATGGAGCGACTGCCTATCTGACCTGCAAAACGCAATTAGTACTGTACAACCCAGGTATTACTATATCCCGTTTTAAGACTGGTGGTCAGAATTTCGGGCCACTGACTACCTGTAAAGACTGTCAATGTCAAAGATCTACAAATGACAGCCGGGACTAACGGCTTTACGTGCTTTCGGAGGCACAGAGGAAACTCGTTATGTAATGGGTGGTCACCCATCCACGGACCAACCCAGGCAAGCGCGGCGTAACCTGCAGTTCGGCCCGAGCGGGTGTTATTAATAAGCCACGAACTCCTCCGCCTCACGAAGTTCCTTTTCTTCTTCAACCCATATAAACAGTGATTCTCGACACGGGGAATGCTTTGAAGCTTATAATTAGCAGCCAAACTTCTCCTTTCAGCCAAGGTCCTGTCCTTGCAAAAGAAATTGCGGAAACTCCTAGCTCCCAAGTAAAAAGTTAAGTGAATATGTAAATGCGGGATCATTTGCGCGTTCCCGCCATATTTGATTAGGCCACTTACTAATCTTCAAGGGGCTTTTTTATCCCCTTCCTTATTTAAGGAGCTGAGAGTGTTTTAGCTCCATGGTATATTAAGGGTTGAATTCTATGGAACATTTTGGTACTAGGATTATTTTATTACCATTATAATATGCGGCGTTGCGGCGCAATCATGCTTGCTAAACAGATAGGCAAAAGGCTGCCTGCTCTTCTGGCTTATTCAAAACAAAAATAAAATATCAGAAAGCTTAAAAAGTTTACAGCTTCAACTATAAAATTAAAGAATTACATCCAAACAAAAATGGATTGAAATTAGATATTGAACACAAATATTACTATTTTACTGTGGGTAACTAGAGAAAACTTCATTCGGTTAGTGACATAATTGTTTTGTTTCTCTGGTTAACATAATGTTTCTAGGCCGGAAACTATAATACTTAAGCGTGTAAAACTCAGAAGTTCTTGTAACTCCTAGAGATATTGACTCTGTAACTAAAGTACACAAACTAAAATAAGACCAAGGATTCACACAGGCTGTAGATAGCTACAACATAACAAAAATACCATCAGTTCAATGGACGTTAAAATGGCCACTGTTGTTCATTATGTACTGCCAACATGCTCTCCTTTATATCCTTAGCAGAATTTATTTCATTACAAAGTCCGCTCAAGCTCATGACGTCACGGGCGACGCCTATAAAAACCCTTAACCCACACATCTATGGTGGAAGCATATAAAAACATACTTCCTTTGTTAAAGCCACAGAGTAATAGAGAAAAGAAGCGATACTCTCGTTTGAAAGGATGTTCAATGCCTACAGATTTCATGCACCGGGTGATAGGCCGCCAAAGTTTTACGGAGGTTAGTGTCTAACAGCAGGATAACAGTAGCCGAGAATCGAGTTACAGTTAAGCGTGTTGTTAAAGAAGTCTTACAATGTCCAGAATGTCACCTGTACTTGCTTCGGGGAAGGTTAAACATCGTGAGGAAACTAGCATGCCTGAGAAATATGCGACATAAAAACTACACGGTAATACAGGTAAGTGCTAGTACCTTACCTGGTGTCAGAGTTTTTATGTCGATGAAGAAGAAGAGGAATGTGCAGCTGTGATAAACTGCTACGGCCTGGTGATTATAACGAGGAGTGACCAAGACCAAGGCAATCAATCCCTGTATAAGAAAAGCGAACCTCTTATTAGAGGCTTTTCTCAATTGTCGTGACATATCCTGATATGTGCTTTTCGCATCCAGCTGTTTCGCTTCTGTTTTTTTTTTTTTATTCTATGTTAAAAGACGTTGTCACGTAGCAACAGCTGGTATAAAAGAAGGGAGCAAAGGTAAATTAAAACACGATTTTCTCCTTAGTATAAGTTGATTGTGGGTGAATTGAGTTTTCGTGTACTTTTAAATGTTTTTGTGGAAGTTATAATATCGATACTTGGAAGCTTGGTGGTGTGTCTTTTAAAGTAATTTTATTATGTCAACGGAGACTTAAACTTTGTAAGAAATAACAGCCTTTACAAAGTGCTTTATGTTACTAAGCAAAATATTAAAAAGATTTCATTATTTGGATAGGTTGTTACCACCCTACAATAACTTTCCAAGAGCTTTAATATTCACGGTTGGACAATATCGGTGATGAATTAATGATTTAAGGACGCTATGTAAGAACTTTTGGTATCCACCAGAGGGTTTTCAAAGCATTTCGTGTTAAACTGGACTGGCATAAGCTTTTTGGTTGTATTTAATATCAATCCAATAGGTACAGTATAACCACTTTAAGTGTGCAGTTCAAAGTGGTGCTGCTTGTCAACACAAAATGCATCATTATTTCAAACTCAGTACATTTATTTTAGTTCTGTGTTTTCCCGCCTGCACAAATTAGTTGGTTGAATTGTACGTCTATAACTTTTCCATCATTTCATCAATAGAAACAAATCTCACGTCATTCCACGTCGAATCAACCCCTTTCTTCCCTCATACATCTCCCATCTCTTTCCCCCAATAACTAATATCAGAAGCGAAGAAGTTTTTTTCGCCATGATCGTTCAAAGCCATCGACGGCCAACTGAAATCGCTCTCGAACCTAATGGGGGTCGAAATGTGTTCGACCTCGATACAAAGTAGGCGATACATGGAAAATGAACAATCATAATGGGGCTTATGGTCGAGTATTACGGTAAGCGGGTTGTAACTTGTAAGTGCCAAGGTTAGATTTGGGACAAAATGATGTAGGTTTTTGGTAATGAAACAGTATTTGTTAAATAGCAGCTTTTACGTTAATTTTCAATCAGTCTTCATTGAGCTATTCAGGTAACCTGTACCTGCAAACACAAATAAAAAATGTAATAATCTGATACTGTTTCACAAACGATGGAACGCAAAGCCAAAAGGCCAAGACAAGTGGCTTGTTTGTATTTTTTCTAACAAAGACTTACAACATGATTGACTTAAACTTTCCTGTAGCTTATGTTCTTCGTTTTTGCCGTGAGAATGTCACTTTGTGTAGGCCTGGGGGCCTACCCCTGTCCCTAAAGGTGAATATTGCAATCTTCTCTCGTCATCATCTGCCTGGCCTTTTCCTAATTATGTTGGGGTCGGCTTCCAGTCTAACCGGATGCAGCTGAATATCAGTATTTTATATGGAGCGACTGCCTATCTATCTTCCACGACCCGGTTAGTACTGGGTAATACGATACCCCTAGGTAACATTGGTCGCAATCTTCTCTCGTGTGTTTACAAAAACACTACATAAAACACGTTGTGCTCAGATGAATAATAGTTATTTGTATACAAGAGTGCAAAGTTGCTTTTTAACCGCGTGTTCAATTTTGATGACCGAGCAAGCTGAGCGTTAGCGAGGGAATCAAAAGAGCACGAGATGAAAAATCTTTGCACTCGAGTGCAACACGTAACTTTTCATTCCACCTCAGCGAGGAAATGACTAAATGCAAAAAAAAAACGTTTACAATCACAAGATAGGTACACTTTTAATTCAGTTTAGGTATTAATTACTACATTATGACAGGAAAGTATTACAGAATAATCTTTAAATTATAACAAAATAATATTACGGTATAATTAAGAAAATTTTAAAGTAACGTTGCTACAGTTATTTAAATTGAGTGTAATATTTTTGTTTGGTACTGTAATATTGGTGTTAGTCACTTGTGTACTGTTTTTCGGTAAACTATCTGTCATACTTAATAGTTGTACCGATTCATCGGATTCCCTTGGCGTGAATGTTGGAGAGAGAGGGTGATGGTTAGGTGTTTCATAACGGCTTATTTTTGATGTAGAAGGGCCAGTCCTAGGATCCGATTGAGGCTCTTTCAGTGTAATGGCTCCTACGATGCCTTCACATATTTTAGACTTATTTTGGTTGGAATCCTCTACAACTGCATTGGACTTCCAGCCTCCGTGGCGCTTAAGGGACAAGAGATCAGCTCCGGAATCAGCCAAAAGTGTGGCTGAAGTTCGTCGGAAACAATGACCCGTGTACAACAGGGGTTCTGGAAGTTCAAGAAATGTTGCTATTTCTCGTGGGATACTGCCTATTTTATTAGTACCCATAGGCTGTCTAACACACTTTTCATTGCGATACTGTAGAAAAAATCGATTGATTGGAGTGTTAGGCGGGCGTAAGGCTTGATATTTCTCAACAATCGTTACGTATTCCTTGCGAATGACGAAGTTGCGGTCTCTTTTTGTCTTTGTATTAGGTAAATTAATTAATAGTAAGTCATCTGAATGTTTCTCAATGTTTTTGACATTAAGTTGTGTTAGTTCATTAGTTCGACATGCTCCGTTTATTCCAATAATAAGAACAACCTGTAACTTAAAGAGTATTGTAGTAGATAAATGAATAAAATTGATATGAACGCATAATTATGCCTATCAACATCTACTAAGTATACTATTTAATTGAGATTAATATACTTAAGTAGATACTGAATGTGCAACTGACTTACTTTTGCCGCCAAATATACGGAATCGGGTGCTTCGTTAAGAAACTTTTCAATATCAGATACTGTGAAAACCTTCGATTTTTTTGGTTGATGACCAGATGAGGCTCTTTTTAAAAATGCCACTAATTTAGGATAGGTATCGATATGTATGTCTTTTTTCATCTTTATTGTTGCTTTTAGCATCGAATACGTAGATACTCCATAGAGTGCTTGCTTTCTTGTTCTCGGATAATTCTATAAAATATGCCAGCTAAACGTTTTCTGAGAAAGTTTTGGCTCCTTTTGCTAGTCGCCACGTGTTAAACATATCGTACTGTTTTAAATACTTCTCGCGTGATTGTTGAGGGAGAAAGCTCATTTGCGCATTATTAACAGTTTCAGTCAATTCTGTTGGCGTCAAACAAACTTCCTCGTCGCTAGAATCACTCATTTTAGTTTTTTCACTTGTTTTCAAGTTTCTTGTTTTTAATAAAAGGTTTAACAATGACGTGAAAAAATGCCGCGTAAAGAACCGCGTACAAAGCAAATTGAAAAAAGAACACCAAGAAGGTTCCGAGTCTGAGTTTTTAACAAATTAAAAAAAAGTTGTATGATATATTCGGCACCATAGAGGTAGCAGTAAATAGGTTTAATGTTTTTTTTTAATTCACAAACTTAGTGCACACGATGTTCTAAATTCAATTTACTTTATCCTCTAGAGAATAAAAACGGCTTTTCCACTCAGATATTGAAGATTAAAAATACTCTTTCCGAGATAGTGGGATGAAAAAGTATTATAAGAATAGAATTTGTTCTTCGCAATGAGGCTCTTCTTACTCATTTATTCTCTGTAATCCCGATTTGCAATCAGGAAAAACGTTAGCCAAATTAACATATCGATGAAGGTTGTTAATGTATTCCCCGGTGAGGTATAGGGTGGCTATTCACTTTTATGGGGCTACTAACTTGGTGCTAATTGGCGTCCGCTCCCAGAATTATTTATAATGCAATGTAATAGAAATGTTACTTGGGCCTACTATACTATATACTATACGATTTTATAGGACTGGATTTGCTCAACTTAATTTTTAGTAAATCGGACAGGATTTGTTTAGGAGGTTGCATTGTTGTTACTTAAATTTCAACAACATGGAACATCCGTGTCATCGTTTCCGCGAGGTTTTCGGCCCATTATTATTTTATTTTTTATCAACCATCCATCGCATACCTAAAAGCTATGTTGATTTATTAGTACACAACTTAAGAAGGGAGTGGTTCAATTTAGTTACCTAAAACAATGTAAAATAAAACTGTAAATGAACGAATGTCCCTAACACTGGTTTTCTTAGTCATGAACTGAACTTAAGTCGGACTAACCACGCCAACATTCCGCCCTGTTTGTTTCTACTTTTCATCTGTCAAATTTGAAGTACGCGAATACTATTAATTATATACATCTTTAACAGTGATTAAAGTGACATAATATGACATCTTTAGCATTGATTGAAGCAGGGTGCAACTATGGGTTTGACAAAGATAGGTAGCTGGAGGAGGTACCTTATTCGAAGATCCACCAATTGCAGCAAAGAAATTCTAGGAATATGATTTGGTGCGTGTTTTCGCCCGAAACACGAAGCCCGAAGCTCGGGAACACTTAAGAAGCTGGCAGTTTCATCTCATAATTAAATTGTTGTTAGTAGTTTATGTATGTATTTATCGTTATATTATTTATGTATTCATCGTTATATTTTATTTGAAAATGTTTTATTACCATTTGTTATGCTGCACCTACTATGTTTTCTCTCTGCATCACCCTAAGGTAGACTGGTATAAAATGCCCAAGGCATTAAGTCCGCCTTTGTACAGTGTTTTTTTTATACTTGTGCATAAAGTTTTAATAAATAAATATAGTTCGACTAAATCCAATTCCCATTCCTTCCTCATCATACTGTCTCAGTGATATTTAAAAACTTATAGAAACAGATCGATGTTTAACAGTGAAAGGTCGATTCATAAAAGTTGTGAACACGCCATCTAAAGGAGCACAAAAGGAGTCAAGTCCCAAAGGAATAACAGGACATAAACTAATACACTAAAGGTGAGTTCGACGGGTCATTGAATGGTGTTTGGTATGGTAGACACGCAGGGAACCCCATGATCTTATTACCGAACTACACCGTGAACCTTTATACCAATAATGTTCCCGTTGATACTTTCGTACGATAGTGTAATTGAACCTTTTATACAAATATTTGACAGCAAAATTTTCATGCAAATTAATTGCTTATAATTTACTGTATTAACCACATATGTCGAAATTGCACGAACCTCTGACCCATATTAGAACAGCTTCCAAAATAGGTACGCAAAATGCGAAATCACTTGAAAATTCTCATTTTTATGATTTTATAAAATTGTATATAGGAGCTGCATCTGCCAACAAACTGTTTTTCAGTTTGGCAGAAATATATATTTTGATCGATGTAACTACGAATAAACGCTTTTTTTTCACTAAACGTATTATGGCTAGGACTTCAATCCGTAGTCCAAATCCGATTTTGCTCAGTGTAGTTACGTACAATATACAAATTACTTACAATTAACGCGCGGAATACAACGCAAGAAAATAATCTTTTTAAACAGCAAAAAAACCGGCCAAGTGCTAGTCGGACTCGCGCACGAAGGGTTCCGTACCATTATTTATAAAAATGAACAAAAAATCACTTTTTTGTATTGGAGCTCCCCTTAAATATTAATTTTATTCGGTTTTTAGTATTTGTTGTTATAGCATCAACAGAAATACATAATCTGTAGAAATTTCAACTGGCTAACTATCACCGTTAATGAGATACAGCCTGGTGACAGACGGACGGACAGCGAAGTCTCAGTAATAGAGTCCCGTTTGACCCTTTGGGTACGGAACCCTAAAAAAGGAGAGTTTGAGAAGCCGAAGAGTATAGACTGAATTCGGAATATATGAGGTTTCATCTAGAGGACAAAACATCATGATTTACACGGTTCGGCATAACCGACTCCTAACGTAGGTATTAGCATTTGCCTCACACGTCTGACCTAAGGGCTTCTATTAATCTAGACAAAAAGGCAGACGCATTTACATAAAAACCCTGAACATTATATTTACGTGCCTAAATAATTAAATATCCTATACCTTCAGGCACTGCCCACGTAGATAAACAAAACGGCCTAGACTACACGTGCGCGTTGCTTAGCTAAGAATTAAAAGTAAAACGTGACGAACGGTCTGGTATCGTTTCTTTCTTTATTGAAATTATTTTTTTGAATAAAGTAGCTTTTCCCCGGGCTTAGGTTGCATGGAGGTGGGAAAATTTTCCCATAGGGGCGCACTGGTCTGGTGTCGTTTCTTTTTTTATGGATTATTTTTCTGACTATCTTAAATTTTAGTAGCTTTTATCCGGGCTTAGCTTGCATGAAGTTCCAAAATTGACCCATAGGACCGTACTTCCTGGATATAAAGTAATAAGGTCCCTATAAGACCGTATTCAAATCTCACAAAGATCGTTGCAGTGTTTCATGCGTCTGAAAAATTAACAGACAGACAGAAGACGCTTTTGCAATTATAATATTAATTTGTAACATAAAATAAACGCCCCCAAGGGTTAGGTGGAGTCCCAGGGTTGGAGTTTAGTCAGTCAAGTCTGACACTCCCTTCCGCTCCGCCCAGGAGAAGTCATTTGATGATTTCCCATCTTAAAAAAAAGGGTTGGGTAGAGTTGTACATAATAGAATACACCCACATTTTGCCAATCATGTTTTAAGTCCTATGTAATAAAGGGCGAGCCTAATGCCATCAACCGGGCACAAATCCAGACTCCGTGGCTGCAACTGAGAAATTCCTGATGGAAAGATCCAATAACACTTTTCCCCACTCGGGAATCGATGCCTCATGCTCAGCAGCCGCTCTTGCGATCACAAGACCAACGACACAGCAGAATACGAATTAAAATGGATACTAAATCTAGCATAAGTATCACAATCCACCTTAATCACTATCACTATCATCATCATCACTACATAGTACAAAATAAAGTCGCTTCCCGGTGTCTGTCCCTATGTATGCTTAGATCTTTAAAACTTCGCAACAAATTTTGATGCGGTTTTTTTTAATAGATAGAGTAATTCAAGAGGATGGTTTGTAAAATATAGTAGACAAACACTGATAATTTTAAAGGTTTCTAATGTGATGTCGTAAATAAACACATTTTATTGCGCTTACATTGCAAACGCTGGCTGAACCCTACGAGATAGATCAAAATAATCTAAACCGTGGGGTATTGTACACCTTAAAAAGGTCTACAAAAAAACTCCGCGATGGTATATGTCTATCTTTTAGGGATAACCCACAATAACCATATTTTATCCTTTACTTTTTACGAGAAATAATGGCTTATTTATGAAGCAATTCAGCATTAATCCTTATCCAATTAAGTACCTTAAATACATTGTGCATTTAATATGGATCAATATGATCATTTAGAGCATCTAATTTAAATTAATATTTTCGAAGATATTACTGATTTAAAATGCAGGGATATAGCGGTTGCGGAGGTGACAAAAAAGCTGTGAACGTTGTATATAAAGACATTCTGTAGTACCTATATATTACACACACACACACGCACGTACAAAACACACACCAATGCACACTAAAATACACACGCACGCACAAAACACACACCTATACACATACGAATAAGTGCGCTCCTCACACATTGAGAGCTGCCTAATTAACTATCATTTAATTTAATTTAATTTCTTTTTTCTTTAATTTTATTTCTATTCCGTTCTCTAACTTCAATTTCATCATTGTTAAGATACCATTAAAGGGAGGGGTGAGACAGCACCGACACACGTACTATTGTAACTTACCGGGGCTGCCTCAGTGTATGTAAGACACAATGTTATAGAAGAAATAAATATTTTTTCATTACTCATACTCTGAAAGTAGGTCTGAAGTAGCCTGAGGAGCGGGATGAAAGTAATACTTTTCATCCCTAGGGAGAATCGCTTTCAACTGACAGATGTCAAATTATTAAAAAAAAAACTAGTTATATTTACACATGTTTATTGAACCATGTTCCAACTTTCTATGCAGCCACGGTGTAAAATTTAAATAACTTAAAGTTAAGTATTGATTAAACAATATATTATATATTTTAAATAACTTTATTATAATTTAGTTTCAACAATTTCTTTAAAATAACATAGAGTTGGGCAAAATAGTTACCAATTTTTTTAACGACAAAAATGAAAAATAAAGCGTGGCTGGCCACAGAAAAAAAACACAAAACAGGCTTGAAAGCGGCAATTCGAAATAAAATTGACTAACTTTTTGTTTAGCTAATTCATGTTTATATTTTTACTTTCCTTGTATTCGTAATGAAAAGCACAGTGTTTACCTCGGGTTAAAGACTTATTTAGTCCCTCGAACTATTGGCCCTCACTTCGTTCAGGCGCCAAACCCCGTCTCGGGATTAAATAAGTTACCTTCACCCCTGGGGTAACAATGTACTATTGTATTTTGTACATAGTTACAGAATGTTATGCTTGTAGTATAGTGAAGCTATCATAAGGTTGCTTTTCATACCGGAATGCAATTCCAAGACTCATATGAAACTAAAGTGCTCGCTAAGTTGCTCATATTGCAAGTTGCTATACTTACTTTATGTAAGCTTTTATCTAGAACACGTGCTGTATTATATAATATATTGGTTCTTGCGTTCAGATGGGGAGCCTAGAAGTGTAAGAGAAAATAAAAGTGTGAAAACTTATAAGCACGGTTATAAACAGAAGGGTTTTCTGAGGGAAGTATAAAGTCCGGTTAAGCAGTAACAACCTTAGCGAGGTGCTATGGAAGTGGTCAAATAAAAAAAAATTGTGAAGTAAAAAGTGTCTAGATTGGGGGAATCAAATACGGACAAGTGACTTTTCAATACATATGTATTTTTTAAGTCTCTTTATCTCGAACATGACCTGTCATTAGAAACATCACCTGGACCTTATAATTTGATATTATCAGTACGAAATCGCCAATCTACCCTTGAGCAAGCATGGTATTTGGTGATCAATGCTCATGATGTCTTTGTGTAAAGCTTTGACCCTACATCATCCAGTCTTCTTCCAGTCTAATCGGATGACTGTCTATCTGAACTCCACACCCAGTTAATGTTGGGTCATACAATACCCCTTGCTAAGACTGGTTGTCAGCCTTTCGGGCCATTGACTACCTTTAACGACTGTCAACAGCCGAGGCCAACGGTATAACGTGCTTTCTGAGGCATGGAGGAAACTCGGTATGTAACGGGTGGTCGCCCAACTATAGACACAGACAGACATCGGCAAGCGTGGCTTAACCTAAAGATCGACCAGCGTCCGTACCATGACGTCTTAAAACATTGTTGTTCCATTCCTATTCCAGAATGAAAAAGAGACGGAGCTATACAGGTCGTCTAGCTCCATCTCTTTCCCACTCTGGAATAGGAATGGAACAATAATGTTTTAAGCGTCATGGTACGGACACTGAGCGGCTGTTGTTATTTGGCCACGAGCTTTTACCCTACAGTGGGGCAGTAATAAGCTGGTGTTATTAGTAAGTACGAGTACGTAGTAATTTTTAGGGTTCCGTATCCAAAGAGTCAAACGGGACCCTATTAACGAGACTTCGCTATCCGTCCGTCCGTCAGTCACCAGGCTGTATCTCATGAACCGTGATAGTTGGCAAGTTGAAATTTCTACAGATTATGTATTGCTGTTTCCACTAAAACAACAGATACTAAAAACAGAATTAAATAAATATTTAAGGGGACTCCCATTCAAAAAATTGTTTTTATAAAAAATGGTACGGAACCTTTCGTGCGCGAGTCTGACTCGCACTTAGCCGGTTCTTGTAATACGTATGTAGACAATCCCCACTAGTCCAAACTATCCGGAAGAAGAAAACACTCGTTGGAAAATAAATTATGCAAGTCAATGCATAGGGTACCAAGAAAATAGCAAAGCAAAGCGCTGAACCACAGACCTCCAAGGAACAGTCAGGCGTTTCCTCAAGAGAAATCAGTTTAACCGGTTTAGCATACATCCTTTATTAATTGAACAGCGAGGTCAGTTCTTGTTAATGTGTTTTCATCCGTGTCATAACAATTTCCAGGGTGGGTGCAACTGATATAGGGAAATAATAGGTTCGTAGATAAATAAATTTGGTTGTGGTACCAACCTAACACACATTACACACACTACACTACACACACACTACACTACATTACGCCTGTACTACGCAAAGGGTAAAGCAGAGATGTATCTTATAGTACACGTAAATTTGAAAGTAATGTTTTATTTCCTTTAATTAGGGGCCGAGCTTGTTTGACCATCCTACCTTATTTTCTTTAAATTATTGTGCCGCGACTATTTTAAAAATATTATGATGACCTCTTACCCACCTAGAAAATAACTTTCGAAATAAAGCACCCTTATCGAATACCAAAGTCATAATCAATTCACTACTGTAACTTACGAAGTTTTTCCGTTGTAACTAAACAAATAACATTTGTACTAATGCTTCCCATGCAGCTGTGATATTCCCATAACATAACATGAGAAACGTTCAGCTGTCGCCCCATGTTGATATTAGAAAAAACCCTTTCCAAGTAGCTTTCAAAAGTAAGATGTTTGGTATTGTCAATTTCTTCCCCGAAATAAACACCTTAATCCTCTTACGAGAAAACCTAATCCTTAACTGAAAAATAATACCTACTTTTTCATGAAAATATATCCGAAACTTTTCGTCCGAATATTTTCCAGTAAATATGTACCTACAAAGGCCGGGTCTTATCTCTGGCTACAAACAACCCAACTACACAAGTTCACATCTGATATAACTTTTGATATGAGCTTGTATCGAATTTTTGGCCTGTTTCCATAATATTTTTGTGAAGTTTTGGAGGAAAACTGTGAAGATGTCAGATTTATCAGATGGAGGCACTGTGTAACTGCTTTATTTGTTTTTAAATAAAGGTTTTACTTTTATGATATTTGCGTTATTGTAAGAATTAGATCAAATATGGACTCATAAGAAAAGAACGGGAATGTGACTTAACACAAAATAAAAATAGTAATAAAAATATATAAAATAGTAATAGAATAAGTGAGCTCGGCACGTCACCACGTGCATATTCTTATTCTTCAATTATTCTTCAAATGGTTAAGAACGCATTAAACTGCCCAACGGCGAAATCCTACACTCACCATACCTGGTTCCCCTGAGGGTTTCAGAGGGCAGTAGGTCAAACTCTTCTTCCAACTAAAAAACTGTTTGTTTTTTTTTGAACAAATGAAGAGGTGTTCTTTTATCCCAATTATTCCTCAATCTCATTGATGATTGAATTCGCTGCCGATTCCTATTCACCCAGAGTTAATAATGATCAAGCAGATAGCAGAGCTATTTTTATTTTATTATTTAGGGACATTTATAATCGCAGTTTGGGAAAACGCTAGGCAGATGATGATGATGATTTATAATCGCAATGCGTATGTCAGTCCCACCGTAATAGCAGAGATGAAATCCATTTTTAAAATGCATTTAATGAATTATTATTCTTCTTCAATCGGTCCCTCATTACTGAGGATCACGGTCACTGGACCCCTTTAAATGGACAATCTGCCTCCATCGACTCCGGTCCAAAGTTGCCATCACCTCCTGCTGAAATTTGCTTGAGGACATAGCCTCTTTTACTTGGTCGGACCATCGTGTTGACGAACGGCCTCGTGCTCTCTTGCCTTCGGTATTGCAATGAAAAAAGAAAAAAAACGTCTATTTCAATTACAATAAGCATTTCGATACATATAATTGGAGATCACCTTTTAAGCAAGGAATTGCCTGTACTTATTAGAAAAACAAAAAAAAAAATATTAACTAAGTTGATTTCAAAATACTACCTCGTGGATCGAGTGGTCTCAAGCGCTTGCTGTGCATGAGGTCCTAGGTTCCACTCCCGGGTCGGACACAGTTTTATTGGGTTTTTTCATTAGGAACTTCTCAATAGCAGCCACGGAGTCTGGATTGGTGCTCGATTAATGAGACTTAAAACATAACTGACGAAATGTGGTGATTGAAACCATCTCAGGAATGTTTGAAGTTACAGCGGAAACTGAACTTTGTGTTGTGGGTGTCAAAGTTGGTTTTTCGTCATGTTTGAACTACATCGAAACTTAAGGCAAATCAGTAGGTTGGTATCAACAGAAGTCAATTTTATTAAGTTTGTTTCATTCTTTCCTAATGCATGTATTATTTCTGTTTGAATTTTGATTCAACCGTACCTTCTAATTTGAAAACTGCAGATTATGTCCCCAAAAAAGTGGACTTACCAAAAAAAAGTAGGGCAACACAAACAAAGTTAAGTCAAGTAAAGTTTAGTCAATAACAGTGTTTATAAACGCATTTGTGTACTTTAAGTACCGAATTAATTACCGTCAGTAGAGTAACGCTTTTAACATAATTAAATGAAGAGGCACTTGGCTGAAGCTTAGAAGGTAAAGTTTGGCGCCAAGATTCAATATTGGGTAATAAACACCACAAGAGGAAATTGTTTCACTTAGTATTTAAGTAGCCATTTTCTTGCCTAGAATGCTTGCATGGCAATGTGGTCAAGGCAGTATTTAGGTTTATTGCTTTGCTTCCCGAATGACTAAATGCTTTTATCTGCCATTTTATGTTAGAGCTTTCAAACAATAAAGGATTTTCTTGACTCGTGTTCTATTATAAATCTATTAGGTATAGTTTCCTTTTGAACTTTTTGAGAATCGAGTTAAGTTGCGTGCGATTGGAGAGACTTATGTCCAGAACTGGACTGTAGTTGGCTGATGATGTTGCTTTTTGTTTTAAAAAGAAAAAGATCCGGAATCACTGGATTAAATATGAAGCATTCTTACTTCAGAAAAATAAAGTCTATTCTCTCTGCCTAGTCTCCTCAAGGGACATGAGTAGGTAAAAGAATGCTTGAAACAGTGTTTAAAATTAACGCTTTCCGTGGAAAATTTCACATTTTGACTTTTTAAAAAATATGATCAAATTGCCCATTATGCAGCTATCTCCTCAAAAAGGAAAATACTTCCTCAGGTAGGTACGAAAATAACGTCTAAACCGCGTAACCCGGTAATGTGTTTTGAATCCGGAATTTTCATACGCCATGAATCAATAAGGTATTCGCAAGTCACGATAACAAATTGCATCGAATTTATGTTGATAAATGAACATTTTCCGCGTGATTTGAGCTTTATCTTTGGAAATATTCGTCTTTGTAAATCCTGCTTACTCAATGGGTGCGTAAATCATAGGGGAACGTGATTTTCCTGTTATAATTTATTTCGGTTTAAATTACTATAGCTAACGTGATTTCGAAGAGATTAAAACCTTCCCTAGCTAACAAATTCTAAGGTATGTTTTTTCTGTATCCGCAATACAGAAAAAACATACCTTAGAATTTGTAAAGTGGTTTTAAACTTATAGCAATAGAGGAAAAACGCTTTACATGGAAGATTTTCCGCTTTTATCTAACCTTCAACTGGAAAATGTTTGGAAATAGATAGCCAGATAAAGTTTGCAATCGCCTTTCAAAATATCCGTAGGCCGAACAAGACTGTGTAGCTGTAGTCGGTTTATTATTATTCCAACTAAAGGGCGCTCTGTATGGTGTCGGACATAAAGAATTAGTACCATCCCATATCTTCCCGTAGGTGTCGAAAGAGCCGACTAAGGGATTTGCCAGAGAATGGGCAGCAGCGTTCTCTGTGCTTTTTTGTAACAACCGTACTGCGATCGCCAACCCGCCTGCCAAGCATGGCGATTAGTGAGTTAACCCCCCAAAATGTCAATATCACGGACACTTGGGGGCGGCCTATGTCCAGCTGTGGACGTCTTTTGGGCTGAAATGATGAGTATAATGATCACAGCGCAAAGGCCTCCCTTCCCTCCCTTTTATTAATCATAAATCTTTATTTAAGATTATGATTAATAACGACAATTCGACATCAAGAATTAAAGGCGCTGGTTCAAATATTATATGTACAATCTTATATAGAGAAACGTGTCTGAAATAGGAAGATCCTGAGGTACAGATCACTTCTCGGGCTTAGAAATAAACATTTTATTTTTAGGAAAAATATACTTAAGTTAAGATACAATTTAGAATTGAAAGTAGTAGGTATTAAGATTAATAAGTTATTTGAAATTTAAACAAAAGTAAATCAAAAATATGAATTGACATAAAAACATAAAATTACTGAAACATAGGTACTATAGTTCCAAAGTTAGAGTAAAAACAATCATATGAGAAGGAAAATATTAAAAAAAAAACCGGCCAAGTGCGAGTCGGACTCGCACACGAAGGGTTCCGTACCATTATTTATAAAACCGAGCAAAAAATCACTTTTTTGTATGGGAGCCCCCCTTAAATATTTATTTTATTCTGTTTTTAGTATTTGTTGTTATAGCATCAATAGAAATACATAATCTGTAGAAATTTCAACTTGCTAACTATCACGGTTCATGAGATACAGCCTGGTGACAGACGGACGGACGGACGGACGGACTGCGAAGTCTTAGTAATAGGGTCCCGTTTGACCCTTTGGGTACGGAACCCTAAAAAACATTATAAATTTATATAGATTATGCTAGCAAGTATAATAAAAAAATATAGATTGAACAAAAAAAGCTAAAGTTAGGATGTATTAGGATCCATTACTATTACTACCCCGTCAATCTCTAAGAATAGAGTCGATTTTGTCTTGCTTTCATCCTGGGTCGTGTACATTTTATTAAAATATTATAAAAACTCTGTCGAAAGCAACTGTAAAGTCTTTGTACAGTCATGAAAGCTGTCAAGCTTTCCAACTTCTACGCAACTGAAACCGCTGACAAAAGCCAGCAAGAAACAATAAGAGATTGATGGTCACCAAAGCAAATGGACATATGACACCAACGCGCACTGTTGAATGGTTGTAAGACGGATGACCTCACAATTATGATGGACAGTAATCCGATACTGGAGAAATAGTGGAGATAACGAGATCTTGTGAGGGTCAGATAGAAAATGGACGAAATGGAGGTGTCAAGATATCTTCAACGTGGTGGGAAGTCATTTGCACAATATTTTACTTAGAATTTTCCGCTAGAAATCATTATGTCAGTTTTTTTATTTGGACATCAAACAGGAAAGTCAGACTACTAACATAGACTCTTTTAAAAGAGTTTCTTGTCTGTTATTTTCCATATAAATGAATGGTTCGAACCGTACACTTATCCTGTGACGTTTCATAAGTCCCCATGTGTGCCATGTCCCATGACATAAGTGGAATAAAATACGTTTATTTTGATTATGACCACGACACAGCACAAGCGAGGTACGTAAATAGCAGGTGTGTTTTTAAGGCAGAATATTTAAAAGATTCTGCAACACATTATCAAACCTAGGAACCCACATACCTACAGCGTAGTCGAAAACACAACAGTTGAAATTTTCCGAATAAAACCTTAGCAAACATTTTACTTTGATCAAAACTACCTACACAGTTTTATAAAACTAGACAGTCAGACTAATTAAAAACAACTGCCACCATACTAAACGAACTAATTATTGCTATGTATAATGTATCTGTGGACTCGTGAAGTCGTGACCCTTGTTTCGTCATAGTGAGAGACCATACAACGTCGAAAGTCAAACAGAGGATAATTAATTCGGGCTAAACTTTTCGTTTATAATAAAAGTCTCTATTTATTCTGTTAAGTGGTTCCAGACTGACTGTAGTTTTATGAAACATGTAAGTAGGTAATTAGGTGAGTATGGTGTGTATTGGACAAATGACAACCTAAGCTTTTATAGGAGCTTGTAATGAAATAATTACAGCCATTCAGGTTGATATTCAGGTTAAGCCGCGGTTACCTATGTTGGTCTGTGAATGGGTGACCCTACATACCGAGTTTTCTCAGTGCCTCGGAAAGCACGTTAAGATGATGGTCTCGGCTGTCATTTGTAGATCTGTGTAGTGGCCCAAAAGTTGGACAACCAATCTTATCAAATCTAACATATTACCTAGCACTAACTGGGTTTTGGGGGTCAGATAGGCCGTCGTTCAATGGAAAAATACTGGGATTTGGCTGCATCTTGTGAAAGCCGACCCCAACATATTTGGAAAAAGGATAGACAGGATGATGCCTTCAAACCTGAGCAGACACTTTTATCATCATCATCATCATCATTGTTTGCTGGATTTATCTTGTTCCTGTGTCACATAAAACAATGTTTAAGTACTTAAGTTGGAAGCGCCAGGGTAGCCCGCGAAATTCAAATTGTATTACGTTTTTTGCAATTTGCCGGTCACTGTCAGGTTTTATGTTAAATAAAATATGATATGCGGCCTGAAGAGCACGTATTTACATCATTGTAATCATTTAAATCGCCAATACAAGCCCTTTAATTCCAATGAAAGACTATTACCTACATGAAAAAGTCACTGTATGGGGTTAAATGAACTTAGAGGGGTTGTATAGATGACTATAATGATTTTATAACTCAGTAAAGCCATATTATGGTATCGTATCGGTACCGCGGTATCGTTATCGGTATCGTATCGGTATCATATTTTATACAACTTAAAAACTGACACTGACAGGCAAATTGCAAACAACTTAAGAAAATTTGGATTTCACGGGCCACCCTGTAACTTCCGCCTTAACTTTGTGTAAGCTATTTCATCAATACTGATCTCAACATGTTGAAGAAAAACATTGTGAGGACACTGGCACGCAATGACCTAGAACCGAAAATTGGAAGACATAATCCATAATTCCGCACCACGCGCGATGGATTACAATCCACCCCCAAGAATTTAAATGAGGAATGTGCCCCAGCAGTGATTGGAATATATTATACTAAAACAAACAAATAATAAAGTAACTTAGGGTATTTTAATTGACTAACACAATCGAGCGTCCTTAGTGTCATTACAATATCGAGACATTTGGTATTCTGCTAGTTATCGAGACCCACAGGCCACTGCACGTAAATGGATAACTGCTTCGATCAATAATTATTGATCGAAGGATAACTGCCACTACTGCCACGTAATTGGGCCCCGGCCAATCCTGTGACAAACGATCATCGGGGACACTTTCATCAATCAATCATTTTCGACAGACGGATTGGAAATTGCCCAATGATGTTGTCAGTCAACAGTTTCCTGTGACTCCAAAGTGGCATCATGGACGTCGTTTTAGAACGTTGTTAAGTGCGATCATAGGACAGATTTGCTTTTGAGTTTATCTCTGATACGTTGTAACCACAAACTACGGCAGGTAGTAGTTTTGTATTTTTCAGATGTTGTCATGATTATTGCCAGTTTTATATTATAAGCATTACGCATCGCTTAGTTTTACTCAAAAACGGCCATAAGTGTCTGTCTATTCTTACATAGTAGAAATACCTGACCCCGTATAATCTTACCCCAGAAACCAATAAAATCGACTATAAAATATTATGGCATCCGAATAACACCCTCAAACAAGTAAATTGATTCGCTTCTTCAACAGAAAGTGCTTTACCAAATCCACTCAGCTTAACCAAATCCCTGTAGAATGCAACGCCATGACTCCCCATAATAAGTTGGGTAATAACTTGTGAAAAAATTAGGTCACCCATATACAGGCCGGCACGCATGGGTCATATTGTTGATTTTGTCATTTTTTCCGCCAAACATCTTTCCACTCCGATGGGCTTTGGGATATCCAATAAGGTCATGAGGAGGTCACTCGGTTTTTCATCAATTTTTGGAGTAGTAACTACTTTTGAAGGGGATGAGGTAAATAGTTTCTGCTTCCTTAATTCCACGTAGTTTTAGGATACAAGAATTGCTTATGAAAATAAATTAGAAAAGTGATATTTCGTTACATCGCCTTTGTACTTTAAAAATGCATCCATGCATCCTCATCCTCTTGCAAGCTTATATGGGAGACTTTAGACCGACTTGGCATGTACCTTTTAAACTTAAACCTTCACTTTTATGCTGAAAAACATCTAACTTTCACTCCGTCAAAGCGTCAAATTGTATTATTGCCATAAGAATATAAGGGCCTACTGAAACTATAAGAGTACAACCTAGCAAAGGGAATTTTGTACAAGATATTTTACTCTTTCAGGCGCCTAAAATATTTTATTCTTATTCAAGCGCTGCCGCTGTATTAAATCATAATGTGCATTGAAAATATTAATTTAACCAATATTTAACAAACAAACCCATAAACATAGCATTGTAAAATAGGGCCATAAATGTAATGAAAATACTTTAACGTTATTATTAAACTGGCAACACAGCAAGCCTCCGCTGTCAAAATGTCAAAGATCTGAAAGATCCAATTTCGAAATTGTTTGTTGATGTAAATATTTGCAAAATTCTATTATTAAATTTCTCGGTGTTTTATCAATAACAAGTCTATGAGAAGTGAAAGAGTGTGAAGTTGTGTGAGAAATGGCGTATAAACAAGAATACAACTACATGTACTCTCCACTATGGGAAGGAAATGAGTGAGTTGAAATTGTTCTGCCCTATTATTATTTAAAAACTCATCACCTAAACTTACGACCGGATATATAAGCAAAGCAACTTATATTTCATCGGGTATTTGCTCTGTTGTTGTTTCTACATAACGTATGTTCATGGTTAAAATAATTGGTGTTATTAATTAGGATTTCACCTATCAAGGCCTTAATAACTGAAACCCTGTTGAAGTACTAACAAATTCCTGTCGGAAAAATCACATCCTTTCCCAATTAACTTCTTCCAGAGATGAATATGAATTTTCAAAATCCTCAGTGCTAAACATTATTTGTAAATAACACAAATAAGTATCATACTTTCAGTGGATGTCCAATTCGTTTAGGGTTAGCATTGTCTGTCAGCGAACTGGAGATGTTTACTAGGTAGATATTAAAATAGTGCTTTGCAGTGTTCAATTCTCAAGATACAACTTTAATGTTCCAATTTTTTGTTTGCTTTTTGCAAAGCTAATAAACAAACCTTTGTCCAGATATGGGACAGTAGGTGTTAGAAAAAACATATCATGTTCCATTTTTATTTGAAAATATGTTGCTTGCTTATGCATGTTAAGCAAGTGCTTTACGCTAATGAAGAAATCCTTTGACATAAAAGCAACAAAAATATAAGCAATAATGGCTCTGTATCATCTACTATCATCATCGTAAAGTAAGATATTCCCATGTTATAATTTCTGATCTCCGTATGATCAAAGCCGCAGCCAAAAGCTAGACCATTTCAAACATCCTAGCACTCATACAATGTAACACATTTAACAAGCAACTGTATGATTAATTATCTACTTTATTTACAAAGCATAAACTGAAAATTTAATATTTCATTACTTACTTCAAAGTCCGGGGGAAAATACCTACTATTTCCCCCCTGACTCAATTTGTTTTTGTCACAGCTAACAAATATTTGATTACCTAATGTACATTTTTTATTTTGTCTGATAAGTCATTAAGTCAACATTGTATTTACTTAATAATTGTTTTACATAGTTTTGAATATTATGGTCTTTAGTTGGGTTTACTTACATAATGGTTTTCAACCACGTTTTGTAAAACCAAGGAAAGGAAGGCAAACAAATTATTCTAATTGAATGAATTATATTAAAGTTTACTTTGCACTTCAATCAACACCATTTATTGGAGCACCTACTAATGAATTGAAAAGTAATGTATTCTTTACAAATTAACAATACAATACATAATGTACAAACAATACATATCATTTTCAACAAACAACATCACGCCTGTAAACCGAAAAGGATGGAATAGGTGTGCCTATACTAATATGCCTTTAATATACCCATACATTAACCAATTATTTAGCCCCAAGTAATAACTTAAAAATAACAGTTTTTATAGTTCCTTACCTAAAGGGTCAATCGGCACCCTATTACTGAGACTTTGCTGTCTGTCCATCTGTCACCAGGCTGTATCTCATGAACCGTGATATTAAATGTGAAATTTCTACAGATTATGTATTTCTGTTTGCCGCTATAACAACAAATACTAAAAACAGAATAAAATAAATATTTAAGGATGCTCCCATACAAAAAAGTGTTTTTTTTTTGCTTATGTTTATAAAAAATGTTTCGGAACCCTTCGTGCGCGAGTCCGACTCGCACGTGGCCGTTTTTTTTTACAATATATTCAATATGAAAGTGAGTACCTTTTCTCCCTTAACATGTTATCTTAAAACTAACACCTACTTATGTTAAACAATGTGTCATACAATCATTTTACAAACAAATTCTTAGTGATAATGTAGTAGTGGTTCAACTTATCACTGTTAGTATGGCTAACATAACAACCTGCTCTCAGCTCTCTGATTAAAGTCTGTTTCCATTGCATGAAGATAATTTGAATATTTCAAATTATATATTTTTTGGATGACGATTTAACTAATGAGGTAAAGAACTAATTCTTGCTTGTACCTACATTAGTTTTTTGTTAAGATAAGGTATTTCTTTTTAGGTTTATATTATACTTTAAAAAAATACATAAACCTGCATTTTTGCTTAAATCAATATCAGAGCCTCACTGTGAAAAATTAAATCAATGCACTCAATCGTTTATTTGGTGGCAAAATAGCAAAGTTAATCTTAGTAGGAATACCTAAGCTAATTATAGATTCTTCGTTGTCTCCTGTATTTCGAGTTCTAAGTCTTGAATTAAGTTAATACAGGAGTCTATGAAAGTGAGAACGGTACACTGCACAGCATACTCACTACATGACAGCTATTAGTAGACTGATTAAAATTATGTGTATCATGGACACTTCATTGATATTTATTAAAAAGTGGGTAGGTGTTCTTACCAAAATATGATTACATACTTATTATAACGTAGTTATTGTGCTCAAATTACTTTATGTAATTGTTTGCCGTGCCGTATCGTCCGAAACAATGGGCTGGCTCATAAGTGGGGGGTGCAGGCCGCGTGAGTGGGCGATCTAAGTCGATTGTCGTGTCAGTTCACAGTGAGAGGCGCGGGCGTCGAACGCTGACTTGCCGGCCTCCAAATACCAACCAACAATCACCTTTGAACCTTCACTCAAACGAAACTCAACCTTAAATTGCTATTTTTAAAGTCTCTTTTCACATCCCAGTTACCCGGTTGTATGGTGTAGTGACCCCGTTGCCGAAAACCAGTGAATTCAGTGTTGTGAAAATGTATGAAGACAATACCGTTTCCGACGATCTGAAAAGGCAAGCTGCAATGTTCTATAACAGCACACAAAGGTTGGTTTATAATGTTTATTGCGAAAACATAGCAATTGTTTGAAACTACCAACGGATGTCGCGACTGTTACTTACATTTGGTGTTTTTTTATTGCCTTATTCCGTTTACATAAGGTTTGTTTTCGTTTGATATGCGATTTGATGCTAGAAATACTGGTGCGGCATATGCCTGCATTATACGTGTCGTGAAAAAATGTTCCGGTACGTTTGCGAATTCAGATGATCGATAGTTCCATATTATTAACTTTTTGAATGGCCGTTCCAACTGTTATTATCATAATTGGGGGGTTATTATACGAACATCTATATAGATTTTAATTCGAAACGTTGAGGTGACTAGTACATCTAGATTAAAAAATAAAAATAAACTTTGCTTGCATTATTGATGGACAGTATTTTTATTCACATTGTTATTCTTTTAGTCATCATTTCAGGCCAAAAGACGTCCACTGCTGGACATAGGCCTCCCCCAAGTGTCGCCACATTGTCATTTTGGGGGGTTTTGCCATAATCGCCACGCTTGGCAGGCGGGTTGGCGATCGCAGTACGGTTGTTACAAAAGCACAGAGAACGCTGCTGCCCATTCTCTGGTAAATCCCTTAGTCGCCTCTTACGACATCCACGGGAAGATATGGGATGGTGCTATTCTTTTCGTCCGACACCATGCAGAGCATTCTTTTAGTAATTAGTTCATAAAGGTGTTTTCCACCTTATCATCGCTATAGTTGACAGATGGGACTGGTTAACTAAGTAAGTAGGTACCTAACTGCCTGAAGAAAAAAACAAATACCTACATCATGGATTCGTAGGTACCATGAAAACCTTTTTCCGCATCTTACCATACAAAGCCACACAGCCAATATATTTTTTTATTGCTATTTATTGTTACTATTCATGTGTTGTTTAACGATGTAGGTGCGAGCCTTTAACAATGCTCTCCATCTACAACCAGCATGGGGTGATCAGGTAGGAGGTATCATGATATATAAATTACATTATCATACTGAGCTAACCTCAAGTGGAAATGACTCGATGAGAACAAGGCATCATCACTCATCATCAATGATATTATATTTTAATCTCACAGCTGTGTTCAGCCATCTTTATCTTTGACTTTTAGAAAGTGTTTCAAATATAATTTACTTCACATCTGAGACATACGAAGAAAATGATTTTACAATGAATGGCCACTAAATCAGGATTACCACTAGAAATAACCAGTGGTAGATGAAGAGTCCCGGTCAAAAACTAGTGACTTTTACTTATTACACCATAACATAGGCGGCAACACGTGGCCATTAGCAATTAAACTCTAGTGAGTGTCTAGTCTTAGAGAGTGTCGCTAAAACGTTGTAATAAACCACAAGTGATTTACTAAATAATAAAATTAAACAGAAACACTTTCTCTGTAAGCGGAGCAGATAGCTAAACTCCTGACAGACAGATGTGTTGCTGGAGAGTTTGTTCCGCTACTTCTTCTTTTCAGCTAGAACACTAGTAACGTTACGTTAGTTACGTTCAAAAAGTGCTGATTTCAGCCCAATTTGAATGAATGAATTTTAATTGATTGATAATGAACTGCTAAATGAATGAATTCTCAAATGGGAAATGTAGGGCTAAAAATGTATACTAAGGGGTTGTTTGTGGAGCACCCACAATAGCTTAAAAAATGCGATGAATCATAGCACCTATGACCTAGAGGACTAAGAAAGGCTTAAATTGGTGGGCCTAAATGAGAGCATATTACTGAACTGGTAGTAGGGGCCCATATAGCCGACTAACCTATTGTGTAAAACTTGGTCAACTTAATTTCTGTAGGCTTGAAATCGACCTGGTTTTTGTACTTGTACTATCAAACAGTAACAATAAAGAACTGTTGAACAATGGATGAATTAAATGCACTTTTAATAATTATCATTACTTTACTTAAAAGGAATTTTCCATTAACTACACAATATAAGAACAAGTTTGATTCAAACGCAGTTTGTGTATTGTAGACCTGTGGAACACTTTAATCAATAGAACTTTGAAATAGACTTGTAAAAGTCATAACCAAGAACCTTAGGTCAATGGAAGAAAAAGACCAGCAACACTGAGTCCAATATACATTTTGAGAAAGGCAGAAAGACACTGTTGATGACCCAGAAACATAGGTCCTAAGGTAACGACAACAGTTTAGGTCCTAAGTTTCGCCATATTAGGGATACGACTCAAGGACGAGAAGTATTTTACACTAAGTACACTACTACAGAACTATTTATTTTCTGAACATCGCTTATGGAATGTAACATTCGATCATTAACCTATGTAGACTGTTTAAATAAACAAACGTACACGCTACTGACAATACTCTGGGTACATGAATTACATAATAATTATGTATTTATTTAAGTATTGAGACTGCGCAGTTGGTGGCGCGGTCGTAAGCACGTTTGCCGAGCTTGGGGTCGAGTCTGAGTCCAGAGTCGAGCAAAAAGTGCTATTGGGTATTTCCTAAAATATTTCTTAATAGCAGCCACGGAGGCTGGATTTATGCCCGGTCGATGACAGGCTCGCCCTCTAACACATACAAAAAAAAAAAATACTTATACAAAAATATTTATATCTTCTCAAACATTGTGTTTTACATAACTAAGGCTGCCCCAGTGAGTTACAATAGTACTTGTGTTGGGGCTGTCCCGCTCTTCCCTTAAATGGTATCTTAACAATGGTGAAAGTGAAGTCATAAACGGAATAAAAATAAAATTAAAAAAGAAATTAAATTAAATGATAGTTAATTAAGCAGCTCTCAATGTGTGAGGAGTGCTCGTATTTGTATGTGCATAGGTATGTGTTTTGTGCGTGCGTGTGTATCAGTGTGCGTGTGAGAATGTGTTTTGAGTGCGCGTGTGTGAGTGTGAGTGTCTATGTATAATTATCCAGCATGTTAGCCTACCCTGATCAAATTTTTTCTGATTCGCCTCAGCCGCGGCGGCGGCGGTGAGCATGAAACACATCTGCTACGATAAGCTCGCATGGGACCGCCGGAGCCCTGACAGAAACTGTGCCTGCTGCATGTTGCATGCTTGCTGCATGCTTGATTGCACGCTGCACGCTGCATGTTGCATGCATGCTGCATGCAACATACAACAGGCATGGACACTATTAGTGAGAATAACAAGATTATTTTTCTGCATCACAACAATTTTCCCGCATTATTTTTGTGAACTCGGTGTTGTAATTTTATAGGAGGGTATGCATTTTTCATTCAAAGGTATGAATTGAAACGTTAACGTACTGTCATTCGATTAAATGTTATTCTCGGTACTAAGTTTTATGTGAAGCAAACAATATGTGGATAAAGAATATTTGATTTGTTATTCTATGATATGAATATTCTAACATTAAACTTTATTTGAAACAAAAATCGATGATTTAAATTTCATCAAAGTAAGTATTCTGCGCATTGATTATTCTATGAAATGATAATAATATGAGAAACAATTTATGCGAAACGAAATTCGATTAAACAATTAGCGATGAAACAACGCACAGCCGGGTGCACTATTACGTCTAACCCTTCGGGGATAACAAGCGTGATGTAATTTTATGAAAAAATGTTGTTAGTAGTTTGCTTAACATTTTCCCTCCTCCTTGCACGTATCTATAAGTCTATATTTCTTGGTAGGCACACGCAAGACTCAGGGGAAGTTGCTTATTGAATAAATTGGTCAGCTCTGCTGTAATAGAGTTTTATTGCCATAGTTCCTACAGCCATCGATACATGATAACTTGAACGAACATAATATTTTATGACTTGAGTGACTTTTAATCAATGGATAGATTCAAAATAGGGTGAATGAGATACTTGCCTAATTACGTACCTACACGATATTAAAAGTGTGTCACCACCATCACCATCACCATCTACCTACCAGACAATTTGTTTAAGAGTGAGATAAAAATAAGATTAACAAACAGCTTGAAAAGGTCAGTTGCGTATCTTGCCTTAAATTCTCGGAAGACATCACGTGATCAGTATGCCAAACAGACAAAAAAAAAACAACTTAAAAATGCCTGTCGAACTTTAAAAAGTCTCACTTCTTTCTCAGAAAAAGTCCTTGTTTGTTATTTCCTTTTCCAGCACATACAATACAAGATCCATGATATAAACTGTAGGTACCTACCTATAGTATGCTATTTGTATCGTGTCATACTTTAAGGTAATCTTTAAGGTAAACTTAATTTCCTATAAAACAGTTAAAAAAAATAGATGTTTATTTATCTTTAAAGTCCGTCAAGGCTAGAAGCATTCAAAGTTTTTACATAAGGCATGCTTCTTCAACTTACTCGTATTGTATTGTCGAACGATCAACAGACGTCTGTCAAGGAAAAAATGATTCTCAACGCCTTCCTGAATACTCTAATTCAATAATTAAATTAGATATTTGTCCCCAAACCTACGTAAATGGCTTTGTTATTATTAGATTTGGTAACTTAATTGTGTGCGTTACATGCTTTCTACTAGCATTCAGTCGTAAAAAAGGGTCACTTACACTCGTAGTACGCTGAGGAGAAAACTTTGTAGCAACTTAAATACAAACATCAAGAGAAGTGAAAACTAGTGCCTGTGCCGTAGAAAATAAAACTGTAAATCTGGTAAGAAAACATAATAAACTAAATGTAAAGTAAAGTTGAGTGATACTAATCCATTAAATTGGACCTTTAACTCACAGACCTTACTAACGAGCGTTGTATATTTATAAAAGAAATGATTTATTATTTAATCAAACAAACAACGATAAGTGGCCTTCAACGTAGTTCCAGTCTAATTATCAATATTACATAACGGAATATTTAAGTACAGGATGTAGATACATGACGTAAATAAACGTTTTCGTGGCTGATAATTTTAATAAGTCTATTCATTGAAAAGAAACGTTGTTCTGTATCCCTGTGTGCATGCATCTTCTCACCAATCTTTCAGTAATTATCTCCCGATAACGAACTTATTAAATTATCTGCGGCCCAGTTGTGGAACAATACAAGCTAACGTCTCAATCGCGAGATGATGATGGCCGATTACCACTATAAAAAGTAACTACAATGTCAACTAACAATATAATATAATTGAACTTACTTAGTTATTATCACAATTACGTGTTGTTCAAAAACCCAACAATCTAGTATTTGTGTTATAAAGTCAAGTCGCACACGGATCGAAACTTACCCTTGGTAATAAAGATTTTTCGACCTCCATCTAAGAGTTGGAGAATATTGCGATTGCACACGCTATGAATGCATCAACGGGTGTATTGAAGACCGCGGTCGTAGAGGAAATGATATGATAAAACTGACTTTTGATACTTTGGAAAAATCTTTATGCATACTATACATTAGGGAGAGTGATCAAGACCAAAGAAACGATGGATGGACTGTGTGAAGGATGATATGGCAAGAAAGGAGGTATCTCATGAGATGACAAGTAATAGAGAAGTATGGAAGAAGAGGACCTGCTGCGCCGACCCCAAATAAATTGGGCTAAGGGAATGATGAGGGAGTGAGAGAATGAGAGGAGAGAGATCATGTTGATCTCTCCAGCAACAGGAACTCCACATTTCTTGTTGCTGGAGTGTTGTCCTTCTTACTTAAACATCTTAAGTCGGAAGGATGGGGTATTCTCGCACAAGCTTCACATCATACCTAAAGCATTTCATCATTATTTTCTACCGACTTCCAAAAAGAAGAGGTTGTTATTTCCCTATGCCAATTTATTTGAGATTGACGCAGTATGTTTTTTGGTTCCATACGTCATCTCTGTAGTCTATACTACTACTACTACTACTACTATCTTTCTAACTGGCATTAATAACACCTTAAAAATTATACAAAATAAATAAACAAACAAGACTAATTATGCCAAAACGGCCTCAGCTCAGCATAATGCCAGATGGCAACACGAGGTGTATCACCTGACGCTGATTTTCAGCTGCAGCCCACGAGTGCCACATGCTCCAAAACATAAACAAACACATAATTAAAACACACGTTTTTTTTAATGTTTTAGTAACTTTTTAGGGTTCCGTAGCCGAATGGCAAAAAACGGAACCCTTATAGATTCGTCATGTCTGTCTGTCTGTCTGTCTGTCTGTCTGTCTGTCTGTCCGTCTGTATGTCACAGCCACTTATTTCCGAAACTATAAGAACTATACTGTTGAAACTTCGTAAGTAGATGTATTCTGTAAACCGCATTAGGATTTTCACACAAAAATAGAAAAAAAACAATAAATTAAGGGGGTCCCCATACTTAGAACTGAAAACCAAAAAAAAATTTTTCATCAATCCCATACGTGTGGGGTATCTATGGATAGGTCTTCAAAAATGATATTGATGTTTCTAATATCATTTTTTTCTAAACTGAATAGTTTGCGCTAGAGCCACTTCCAAAGTGGTAAAATGTGTGTCCCCCCCCCTCTAATTTCTAAAGTAAGAGGAGGAAAATTCTGAAAATATTTAGGATTGTAGAACGTAAAAACAACTATCAACGAAAATTGGTTTCAATAAGATATGATGTTTAGTTTTTGAGATATGGGACTTTTTCATCAAACTGCAGCAGTAACTTTGTTTTTCATAAACATACTATGAAAAACAAATTTAGTTTTGCGGTTGTGTGGAAGTTTACTAACTAATACTACTAACTAATGAATGACAGTTCAAAATATTGTTATTATATTGTTTGAAGCTATGGAACCCTGTGTGCGAGTAAGACTCGCACTTGGCCGGTTTTAGACCTATGTATCCTCATATGCGTATGAAGTTTCATTAATATCATTTCGGAAAATAAGGCCTTGAAGGTTTGTATTAAATGTAAGGCGGTCTTGATAGTACCAATAGCTTAAATTCAAAGTTCTATTTAAATATTTAATCAATATCGGAGCACTAGTGGCGACAATGAAACGCAATGGAAGCTAGCTGTCAATCCAAATGCATTTTAAATGGAAATGAGTATTTTAGTAGCAACTTAACACGTTACCTTTTAGTACACGGCTGAGCAGATTTTCTTGAAAGATAGCTAAGAACACTCTTGATTTCTCGACACCTTTGAAACGAAACAAAACTTTGTAAAAATCGGTTCATCCGTTCAGGAGTTATGATGCCACAGACAGACACACCAAAAAAGAGGGGTGTTACTGAAGTGTATATCATTACACTTCTGTAACACCCCTCTTTTTTAGTCGGGGGTTAAAAAGAAACGTAGGGTTCTAGCATAAATTCGTAACTATAGGATTTGTTTGTTATTATAATCTTGTCTGAACAAATTTTATTAGCAATGGTAATTGACTGGTCCAGAGTGCCTGTCAAGAAGCCTATCAAGTTCATTAATTCGATAGCAACACCGCAATTTTATAGTCTTAATAACCAGTACAGCTTGTTTTGATTTGTAATTGAATTCCGCCTGATTAATTCATAGTCCACATGACATTTAAACTTTTCATCTAGCCACTTCCTTATGCCCTGGTTTGAAAGGAGCGCAGTCGTGGTTATTCAAGCCTCATATAACATGAGCTTCAAATCAGAATCGTATAGAGAAAGATTCTAAACAACAGTTCCGTGTTGCCAGAACTGAAAAAAAACTTTGTCTCAATTTTTTATTCAGTCACGCAAGCCTTTCGGAATTTTCATAAGGTTCTAAAATTGGAATTTAATTTTGATTGTCTGGTTAATAATAACGGAACCATTCAAAATAATTATAACATATTTATAATTTGGCATTTTTTTGTGGTTTGGTGCCTAGTCTAGCAGTTTCATTAATGCCTGATATCACCTCCTAAATCCATAAATACGTAGATAACAAATTAATAATGTATTAAATAAAAAGCAGTAGAAAAACAAACAATGCAATTCCTGCATGAGAAATTATTTCCCAGCACATTCGTAATTTGCTATGACTGCCGTGGGTCACAAAATTAAAAATGGCGTCATCCTCAAAGCATTCCCTAGCTGCTTTCATCCAATTACCTCCAAACAGGCTCGTGAAAATTTTCAATTAAATTCACATGAGAGCTGTAATCAAGTAGCTACATGCCGCTGGTACGCTAAACTAACTTAGTTATTTTACTGGATATTTCATTATTTTTGTAACAATTGTATTTTTTTTCCTCCTGTAGCTCGCTGGTTAGTTTGTTTTGTTTCAATAACAATTTCATTAGTTATTCTTTTTATGTGGAAATGGAACCCAAGTCAGTGAACCACTAAACAAATTAGAATAACGTTAAGTGATGTTCTTTCGTAAAACTGGAATATTCCAGAAGCCATGTCCTTCTCCTTGATCACTATGCTATCGTATCTTTTTGACTCTTTGTCATATGGTGCCTAAGGAGTTTTTGCATAAGACGTCTTGGCATTGCTTAGGTCATCGACTCTGTACGCTCGATATTAAAATGATGATCTCACTAGTATAATTCTCCATCATATTATTACATTCGCAAGTCATTTGTATGAACTTTGATTACTTTTTGGCGCTCACACATAAAACTGTTGTGTTACATTGTGTTATAAAATTTACATCTTGAAAGGTTTCTTGTAAAAAGCGCTTAATGACATACAAGAACACGATTTCGTTCGTAATAAAATTAAGTTTATGGATTTTCAGAGGCACGCGAAGAATTATTACGTAATAACTTCATAAGCGTAACCTTTCGTGAAAAATGCTGTAATGGCACGGTAGTTAAAAGTGTAACCTTGAGATGTATTTTATTAAGAGAAAATTTTCGATGTGTAGGTGGTATTTTGAAACCCCGACTGCAAAAAGAAGTTTCACACACAAGTTTAACTTGTCTGTCTGTGGCGTCATAGCATCCAAAAGCATTAGCCGTATTTTTTGCTTAAATAGTCACTCGTTCAGTTCCTTCATTAATATTCATAACTCCCAGTTTATGCATCACCTTTCAATAGTTAACCTCGGCAGTCATCATCATCATCATCATCATCAGCCTATAATGTTCCCACTGCTGGGACACAGGCCTCCTCTCTATGAGAGGGAGTGGGCTGTAATCCACCACGCGGGCCCAGTGCGGGTTGGTAGATGTCACATGTCTTCGAATTTTTAGTTCTAGGACATGCCGGTTTCCTTACGATGTTTTCCTTCACCGTTTTTGAGGGCATCGGTGATGAAATAAATTACACAAAGTAATGCGCCTGCCTGGGTTTGAACCCACGGCTTACTGCTCGTAAGTCGGGGCTACCACCACTGGGCCACCGCTGCTCTCCAGCCTCGGCAGTAATACCAGGAAATAGCATACATCTGGTACTAACACTAATCACCCTCATCATTCCATGGAATGACATGGCCGCTGATCGTAATTATACCATTTATCGCAAATAAAAACGTAGGTAACTGCATCGAACGACATTTCTATACACAAAGAGACACGTAACATGTTCTTACATCATTTATTAACATAAATTGGAGTGCCTCACTGTTTCTGTTTGATATGGTAAACAATTTGCCAGGTGGTCGTGTGTTTTACATAATAATAACGCATAATGTTTTGGTATGTTTGTCTGCAGTACGCTACTGCAGACAAACACACCTTTCCTTTTCTAGTAATGATGCTTTATTAGTTTGTACGTAGGTTAATTATCATCATCATCATCAGCCTATAATGTTCCCACTGCTGGGACACAGGCCTCCTCTCTATGAGAGGGAGTGGGCTAATCCACCACGCTGGCTCAGTGCGGGTTGGTAGCGTAGGTTAATCATCAGGGCATTATCCCAGTCCAGTGCAGCTGTGCTATCGCATTTATTGTCTCCCTAATATGTTCATACAAGAAAGTGTTTGAAATCACCCTCTTGATATTAAACTGTTATTCTTCTTAGTCCTCGTCATAGATTATGAGAGTTATCACAGCTTTGAGATCATAGTAATCATTACACTTGTTTTCAATACCGTATAATGATCCTAGATCTATAGAATTGTTTATACAGCTTGAAAATACTCTAGACACAGATAATATAATATGCACACTAGGGCACAGATAATAATGGAAAGAAATGAATTATGTGCTCTCATAATTTAGCCAACGCTATTAATTTTACACAGGTATGACGTATCCAATGATCGAGACAAGCTGGCAAATGACACTGACTAAAAATATTATATGTTACTAAAAATAATCTCGAATACAAATCCATGAGTTAAGTACCCATTTTAATATACAGACCCCTCCTCCTTGCGTCGTATTCCTCAATGCTGAGGGTCGTGACCTTCCTTCGTATCACCTTCTCTCGGATGATCTTTCTCCAACTGTTACTGTCTGTGGCTATGTGAAGGGTGCTGTGGACTGTGAGTCAAAGGCGGTGCGGATCTGGTCAGACCAACGTATTGGGTTGCGTCCACGAGGTCTTTTGCCGGCCACCTTGCCGGTCACGACTGGCTTTTCAAGGTTGCCATCGTCTTTCCTCGCAATGTGACCGAAGTACGTCTATTATTAATATTCAAACTAGACTATATGAAAAGAGTAGAAAAGTAATTAAATGAGTAAATTAACTGACAACGGCACAGAGCTGCGTGTTGTTTTTGTGGGAGAACAGAAAAAAAAACGTGACTCTTCTACATAATAATTATAATCTGTAGACTCTAAACTAGCGTCGAAAGTGGACAAAATCCAAACAACAAGTTTATTGATTAAAAATAAGCCGATAACAAACTTACATACTTGTTAGCTGCTGTATTTTTTATTCGGAAACCAGCGCTCAATAAATTAAGAAAGCTTGAGCATTAGAAATAAGACAAAACCGACACAATTATTATAATTACAAAATCATGTTACTGTTGTTCGTCAGCAACATTTGTTTGTTCATAATCGTGAGTATTCAATAAATATAAAAAAACCTATCACGAACTCAGGCTACCGTTAACTGTATGTATCATAAAAAAATATATAATTACGAAATACAAAGGCCAAATATTACTTTGTCTAAGTACTTATTAATTTTATATTTAAATGTATAGTAACAATTTCCTACTACAGTTTTTATAAAGTGAACGGTTAATTCTATATTATTAAAATGTTTCCTGCTTTGCTATAGCTAAATAGGGTTCCCTACATAATAATTGTCTATACATAGTTACAAATAAAACTACCTGATATGAATGTTTTTTTTTTACCATCAGTCACTAGTTCTAGTTCCTTAAACACTTCTTTTGTTTTAATTTATATGTGACGAATTTACATCATGAAAATGGAACTGTGGCAAGTTTACACATACTTTTTTCTGTGGCGAATTTACTTTGTGACGAATGAATAATAACCCTACAATTCCAATATCCAGAAGAAGTTATGATTAACCTAAATAAGATCACTAATTCCCGTTTTATAACCCCCATCATTGGAACACCGCTTCTTGTTTATTAAAATGGGCTTAGACTATCAAGAATGAGGAACTCGTCTAGCATTTCAACCGCATTGTTGAGATATCTCAGTTGAAGGCCCAAAGGGTCCAAGTAACTGTTTACTGTTAATAAAGGTAGGTACTCAAGGTCAAGAACCAGTCACTTGTATGTACTGCGTCTGATTGATACAATTTTTGTTTGTTCAGCAATGTTTGATTGTTTACTAATAAACACTCCACTATTAATAATTAAACAATATCAGTTGAAATAGTCTTGTTCTTCTTAATATTCGTCTGTCTTACAGTAAGTAGGAATGGTAAATCTCTTTTTTTAGGGCTCCGTACCTCGAAAGGAAAAAACGGAACTTTTATAGGATCACTTTGTTGTCCGTCCGCCCGTCTGTCCGTCTGTCCTTCTGTCTGTCTGTCAAGACTCTTTTTCTCAGGAACGCGTGGAAGTATCAAGCTGGAATTTATATCAAATACTCAAGTCTACTGTCCCTTGGAGCTGTGAAAAAGTCAAACTTCCAAGGCAACGCAATCAAAAGATACAGCCGTTTATGCCGCAAATTTTCGACACTCGTAAGGGAGTCAAAACCTACAGGGTACTTCCCGTGAACTCAGAATCTTAAAATTGGTACGAAGCAACGTCTTATAGCACAGATAAAGGAAAAATTGCGAAAACCGTAAATTTTTTGTAACATCATATAATAAAAATATTTTGTACAATTTTTGTACGGAACCCTCGGTGCGCGAGTTTTACTCGCACTTGGCCGATTTTTTTTATAAAAAAATAAGGCAGATTCATAGTATACCAGTATTTCCGAAGAAATGTTGAAACACTCGCACTCCAGTCCATTTGCCATAGCCAATCCCCCCGTAGCTACCTGCGCCACCTTTAAACATTCATTCACCGTTGAAAAATACCGTTTTCTCAGCAGACATGCCTGATCATTCTCCTGCTTTTATCCCAATTTATTTGGGGTCGGCGCAGCATGTCTACTTCTTCCATACTTCTCTATTATTCGTCATCTCAGCAGTATTGCCATACCATCCTTCACAGAGTCCATCTTTGGTCTTCCTCTACTTTAATACCCATCCACATTCATACCTCTACTTTAATACCCATCCACATTCATACTCAAAACCTTCCTCACGATATTTTCCTCATTCCTCCACATCACATGCTCATACCTCGACAAGCGATTACCACACAACTTTTCAGTCACCGGCGCTACTTTCAGATTTTCCTCTAACGTAAATACTCATTTCTTAATTTATCTTTTCGCGTAACACCAAAGATATATAAAAATAATTCCATCCGCATTAATAGGTTACTGAGACACGTTCAAAAAACCTATCAAGAATCATTTAGACCTGTTTTTGTAATTCTACACGTGTTTGGCGCTTTGGACCTCATTAATATTTATTTCTCTCACAGAGGTACAAGTTTCTGTGACCTTCGCATTTCCTAGTTATCTTCATCGGTAAGGTATTTGTATACTGAAAATACAGTAATTAAAATTACATTAAAGTTGTTGGTTATTTCAGTATAAGCCAGAAGACGGACGTCCAAAAAAGTTTACTTCCTTACGATGTGTTTTCTAGTTATTTTCCTCTGAAAAATTGCTTCACATCTTAGGACTAAAAGATTATGGACCTTACCTGCTTAAACACTTATTTAGAAAATAATGAGTGGATATGTCTCTAAATCCCTTTATTATTCTCCAAAAAACGAATACTTGGGATTGCTAAAGCCAGAAATGGCAGTTCTAGCAAAATAAATGTGAGCTTTTTGCGCCAAATTAGTTTTTACTCGGCTGGGAAAATCTTTTCATTCCAAAATAGATTATGTTCTTAATGTAGTTTATTTTTTACTATTTCTCACGTGTAATCACATTTTGTACTTAGTTCAGAATCAGTTTTTATACTTTTTTTATGTAAATAAAGGAATTAATTCAATTAATTTATTTTCTGAAAAAGTTCACGTAAAAACCGTATAAAATAATTCGCTGGTTTTTCCTATTGTTTTTTGACTCATCACTACTAAATAAATTAAGATAAGCAATTATTTGTACGTATTATTAAAAGAAGCAAACTAGTTTTCGTAACCGCAATCTCAGTGACTAACAAAAGTACATAAAAGACGTAATTCTCAGTAGTTATGCGAAAATGAACACAATACAAACGCCGGAAAGCCAGAAATATTCTGCTAATGGCGTAATGGCTCGTAATGCAGTTTAATAGCCAGTTATTAAAGCCATCGCAGACTGATTAAAAATGTTCCCAAGGAAGAACGTTGATCGCGTGCGTCTTACATAATTAGTCCCATTAGTTTTCCATCAGTCTTTTTAATCGAGGACATGGACTCTCTAATCCTTGAGGACATGTACCCCCTCCTTTTTATTAAGCTTTGTTGCTTTTTGTTACAATCACAGTAGACTTCCTCTTTTATTACTGCTATTTTGGTACGGAATGCGAATCCTGCATTCCTGTGCAATGGCTTGCAAAATTAAAATCGGGATATTTACTTTTATCTGCAGTTAACACAGAGTGCTTGTTTCCATTCCATTCCAAATTGTTATCTCTGGAAAAAATTGGCTTGCTGTTGTTACGAATAGTGCAAATATTGTTATTGTCAAATGGTGCCACTGTTAGTGTTTCTAGGACCTGGATGTCAACTGCGTCATGGAATTTGTCAACAGTAACCTCATCAGGTTTATTTATGTGTTGTTCACGAAGTCAAACAATATACATGCACCTACATGACATATACAACGTGTGACGTTAAATGCGCAAAACCTGAAAATAGTTTGATCAGAATTACGAGCAGTTCCAACCACTTTTTAATATTGGTCACATTTTTAAAAAAACCGTCATTAAAAATGTTGCCCTGTCTATTTTTGTTCATAGGTCAAGCCATCACGTGCGCAAACCCGCCAAAATAGATAAACAAACACAAATGTTTGTCGTCCAATTAAAATTTTCTCTTACGCGGGAAAAGAAGAAAGAAAAAAAGAAACGATCAGAATTGCCAGTAAAACTAAAAACAGCACATAAAACCTTTACGTTTTTTTTAATATTTTTTTTTCTCTCAGAATTAGGTCAATTGAATTAAAAATCATTTGGGGTGTCTGAGGTTTTGCGCATTTAACGTTACACGTGGTATATATATATTCCGTATTCGTGTCTAAGCTTAGAACTCAGTACAAACTGCAAGTCGATTTCAATTGCTAATTAATTCATTTGAAGCAAGCGTTTCTAAATAACCACGAATAGTTCTTTATAATTGTATTAGACTTAAGTCATACTTAATGTAAAATAAACAAAGCGATTTTAGGTGCTGAGATCTTTTTGTCCGTATGTATTATGTATTAATGTATGCTCATACTAAGTATTCACGGAACTATTAAACAAGATTACTGTCAAGGCCGCAATAAACTGGAATTTCGCTTACCAGTTTTTTATAGAAAAAGGCTCGGATCTAGTCGTAAACTTTGAAATTGGTGCTATTCAGGCACTACGATAGGCTTGTTGAAAGTTTTGAGAGGCGATAAACTAATCATATGCGTAGGGGGTAAGGAGCTGTGATACATTTTACAAAGAAAAAAAAAATTTCAAACAGGTGATTTTTCACCAATTTGAGCCTAGTTTGACGTGACTTTTAGTTATGCCAAGCGAGAAATAAGGGACGTTTGCCCAAATTAGAAGAAAAGCTTATATCGCAGAGAATTTCTTGCAGTTTTAGACAAGTTGACGTTGAGTTAACGCACAACAGGAGGGCTAACTAAGAATTTCCATGTCGTACGAATAAAGATATAAAATTAACTGCCAAATGGCGCTAATGAGACGTCAAAGAGAGATCGTGATCTTGGCATTTTCTTGATACCAGTTTAAATAATAATAAGTTACGTGAGTAGCAGTTACACCGGCAATAACTAGTAAATAGAGCTTCAGAAGATATAACATTTAAGTTTAAGTTTTATTTCTTTCCTTAAAAATATAACATTTTGAACCGATTTGAAAGCAGTTAGAATTAAGCACAAAAAATATAAATGAGCAACTGCGCCCGAGCTAGGCTGAGCCTGTATTTCAGGTCACAGTTCTCTTCCCAGAGTTATGAGCGGTATTAACAATTGTTGAACAATTCAGTTAGTTGTCATTTATCTTAAAAAATCTTGCTTCATGTTTAGTATAAAACAGAATCAGTTCGCATAAGTTTAGAAACTCGACTCAGTTAAGCTCCTAAGTTACTACTTCATGAAGCTATCTAGTATTTTTGTTTACTTAAAGTCTTGAGTAGTTGGCAGACGAAAGTTTAACTTTCTGTCGGCATGTTTGGTTCGAAAGAAACCCTCTTGAAAGGTGGTGCTGGGGAAGAAGTTACAAACAAGAATAGAATAAACTGGCCCATAAGTACGTATTTGTATAAAACAAGATGGTATGAAATATTTAATTTAGAAAGTATATTGTGAAGTAGAAAGAGTGTAGCGACCAACAAAAAGCAACTTACTACAAAAAGTACTACAGCGCCATCTATGACACGACGGAAGTACTAACATCAATTTCCTACATCTCACATGCAAAGTTTACATCGTTTTAAGAGTATATAGAAAAACCCGACTACAACTGTCGGGCAGTTGCCCGCCAGACACAACACCTGTCTGGCCGGAGGATCCTCCCTTTTCAATGTAGTATTGAGGAACTTTCCACCCTGTTCCTCATACCCCTAAAAGAGCAAGAAATAGATCAGGTGGCCTACCACGACGTCTTAAAACATTATTGTTGTACTTTTTTTATAGCTTCGTCTCTTTCCGACACTGGAATAAGAGTAAAATAATACTGCTTTAAGACGTCATGGTAGGCCAGCATATGCAAGTCATCGCTACTTTAACGTATCTATATAGGTGGAAGGGACACCGACGCAAAAATGGTTACCTACGTATTCAATACATCATTCTGAAATTAAGTAAATAAATAAGGAAAATCGAATATCAAAATTAAGGAGCGGAAAGAACCCATAAACACAATACCTCTTTCGCTAGAAAACCTTCGCGAATTTAGAATGAGGTTCAATTTTATTGGCAATAAACTTTCGAACAAGTACCGCGACGGTCACAAAGGCTAGGCTGTAGAAAACTATTTTCGCGACGAATTTTTCCAAGTGTTTCTTCTCATTAGTTTTACTACTGATGGCATTCAAAAGCCTTTTTAAGATAAACACTTGCAACTAATACCTACTAATACCATAGTTCGACTACCAAAGCGTCACGGTTTATAACTTCAGTTCCAAATGTAGCTCAGTCTACTGTTAAAGATATCAAAACAAATGATCCATTTTACTGCGGAACGCTTATCGCAGTCACAAAGTCAGCTATAATTCTACTGGACTTTATCTTTAGGAGAGGAATTAGGATACGCTATCAAGTCGACACCATGTATTTTTAGGATTCGCCTTAAAGTCGTATAGAGAAAACTGCCAGACGAAACACCAGGAAGTACATACCTATTGGAATTCGGTCACCTGATTCATGCTTCGTTATACTCAAACCTGAAGCATTAACTTGTTACATAGAAACCAGTTAGGGGCATTTTTGTATTGTCTGGGAGCCGTTTAGACAAAAACAAAAAATAAAGTTAACCAATATATTTGCCCATTCCAAGGCGCAGATTTCAGAGAACGAGAAACTCCATGGACCACCGCCTTTTTTAATAACCCTTTTTATATCAAAATAAATCGTCCAAAGTATTACTTATTGAACGATTATGCCACAGATAAAACCGGATTGGCAGAGTGCTCAAACCACAGCATACGTTTTAAAAGTTAGTAAAAAAATTCGAAACCTGTATTATTATTAACGAACACATAGTCAAACCCCCTGGTATAGTCCTTATGCTATCCTAAAACCGCAAACATACATAGCAAAGTTTCTCTACCTTTGAACTGAACAGACTGTACGATAATACCACTTGTTTTAGATCTTGTCTGTAACCTGCAGACTCGAGACTGTTGAGGTCAGAGTTCGGAGAACTGTTGGCGTGATACGAACTTATGTAACACGTTACATCACTCCTAAAGCTAAGCTAGTGTGCAAAAACGAGACCTTAGACCACTCAGGTTCTTTTAATACATAAATTAGCAATAAATGATTCTTTCTGGAAGATTCCACATTATGTGCTTTAAAAGTTAAAACCATGTCAGTTCTAGAGAAAAATGTGGACATTCTTAAAAAGGATACCAATTAAGTCAGGTGCATTGTTGAAAACTTCAGGATCTTATCACAATTATTTCCAAAGTTTTTTTTTTATGGATCGGAATTCATCAAACAGCCCCTCTCGCTCTGGGTGACGCGGAAGGGAGTGTCATAAAACCCATCCAATGTTCCTTCTTAGCCTTTTGTGTTCCTGGGCCACGGTATCTCTTTCGAACAGTCCCGCAGCCCAGGCAGGAATCGCCCCTCTCGGACCCCTTCCGATTTGCTGACATCTCCTTGAGGCGCGCGTGGAACACGAAGGCGCCGTCGACACGGGCGGCCTGTCGTCATACATAAGACAGACGAACGGTGAGCTAGCCCATTACTCACCGTCCACAGGCCCGCGCCTGCGGTGGACGGTGGCCCCCAACGACTCCCGCGGCGGCTGGGACGTGAGGCTCTCTCCCTCTCACGTTCCGCCACATTATTTCCAAGCATAAGAAAGGTCCTACTAATATTATAAATGAGAAACTGTGTGGATGTATATGGTATAAGGATGTGTGGATGTTTTTTACTTTACCGAACGTAACCGTGCCTTGGGCATAAGCTACTCACATAAAAACTGTAGCCTCAAGTGTTATATTCACAGGTTCTTTAGATTGCTATCGTTTTTATCTTAGTCACAAGCTCAACATTTTACGCCATCGTCCGCTGCTAAACGATTCTGATCCTGATGAATTGATTAGTTGACGTTTTACGAACGTGTGCATTTATCGTCATCGACTGAGTGCTAATGCGGGTGGCATGAACATTTTGTTGTGCTATTATATCTGCGGCACCCATATTTGGAGTTCTTTACGTCATCTTTACATAAGTGCTGGGTTTACCACAAAATACATAATATTACGAGTACTTTAGCTTTAAAGTCCTTGATTAGTATAGGATTTCTGGAATCGGTAAAACAATGAAGAACTTTCTTCCTTGATTTTTGCAAATTTCTCGTTGGTTTCTATATTCTATAGTGTATTTCATGGCATTTAATGTGTAGAAATAAGGTTGCAAAAGTACGTATTTAAAAAATATTTAACTCACTTTGCCGTCCTGATAAGAACATTTATTTTGTTATGCATATTTACTCTACTGCGCGGTATGGTAGGTATGTGTAAGTTATACCCATTCCACGACGAATCCATTAAAAAAAAAAACGCGGAACCTTTTGCCTTCGTGTTCACATGGGCTGCACGAATGTACTTAGTATTCTCGAACAAATCGTAGGTAACCTACCTGTGTACTACTTGAAATTTTCCATTGAGTTTTTATGAAACGGTGTTCGGAATTTCTCGTAACTTGAAATTAACATTGTTCGTAACTTAGTTGTCCGGAGTCGGGATTTGTGATTTTTTGTTTAGATTAGTAACAATAGTCTCGCCCCCTAAAACTTGGGACTTAACTTTGCGAAAAGTGGGCATACACCTCTGCCCATTCTTTAGGGAATTACAGACGTGATGTTATGTGTATGTAAGTTTTTGTTTCTATTTTCTTCTACACAAAAACGATCCTTCATCGTCCCGTCCCAAAAGGGATGTCGCTCTAATGAAAGGTACTGAGTGGGTTGAGGCTACTCAGGAATTAAAGTGAAGTGTATTTAGCAGCACTGGAATTTTCAAACAAAATTATACTGTTCAAGTCTCATTTCCCTAAGGATTGCTATGTTCCCTTCTACAGCAAGAGGTCTTACTAGAGGTCATAAGACAAAAAAACAGTCTCTTTGTAGTCGGTTAAAACTGATTCTGTGTTGCTAATTAGCTCGCAACCAGTGCCTTTATAAAGAGAAGTGCATTCTTGGTGCGTCAAAAACAGGATATAAGACGCGCAAACTGCGACCATGAATTCAGTAAAGGTTTTTTTATGCCTCTTGTATAAAAGTAAGAAAAAAACTTATATCTTTCTCGTCATCCGGCAAGTTACTTAGTCTCGGCAATCGCGCTACTTACTTTTTTTAAATTAGTATCAACCATAGATAGAACTCTTTGTTTATAACAATTCTAGAACAGCATGACAAGTAGGATAGTTTTTCCTATTTCCGCATAACTCGACATTTTACTCGGTTTGCATTTCCACTGAGTATATTTTATAAATGTGCATCCGATTCAACCTTGAATGTGAAAGGTGTTGCCAATGCAGATAATTGAAAACAGCACGCTTTGAAGTCATTTATCGAGACGTTATAGAATTTCGAAAATTGGAAAAGTTTTACCAAGATAATCTATCATTGAAACACTCGTATATTATTGAAATTCCTGTTCCTTAATGTAGATGGATGGAGAGGGAGAGGAAGGCCAAAGAAAAGATGAATGGGTGGTGTGAGGAATGATATGAAAGAGAAAGGAGTAAGGCCCCTAGCACACGGCGTATTTTAAACGCGCAGACGACGCGCAGATGACGCGCGTATACGTGCTTAAACGAGATTTGAACGCAACCTTGTAACCTAAGCACACGGGGCGATCGTGAAACGCGCGTCTGCTGCGCGTATACGCGCAGATACAGCGATACAGACGCGCTGTAGTCGCTCTTACCTTCTGCGTTTTGGTCAGAAACTCCTCGTCAGTTGTGCCTCTCTCACCCCTCCTCCAACCCGCTTCACACGCACGTTTGTATCGCGTTTTACGCGCGTTTGATTCTATAAAAACTCAAAAATCGGCATCTACGGCAAAGAAAACGCGTGTTCATGAAACGCGCGACGTCTGCGCGTTTAAAATACGCCGTGTGCTAGGGGCCTAAATGATGCTGTGACGTCTGATAGAGAATGATGGAAAAGAAAACGTGTTGCACCGACCCCAAATAAAATGGGACAAGCTCAGGAAGATGATGATTGAAATTCCTATTCCTTAGAGGTAAAGCCATTATCATTGTCTGGTACATAACTCTATTTATTGAACACACACACCACTGGAAATATTAAAACAGTACCGTACCGAAATGATTACCCGGCCTACTTAACGTGACATTTATCAATCGAATAATAATGAAATTGAAGAACAATAATGTTATTGTTTCCAAAGACAATGACAGACGACTACATGAATAAAGAGCGTAGAATTTGAGAGCTTTACTTGATTAAAATTGTATTGAATATGAAATTATTTATTTTGTTTTTCTCTTTCTTGTCCGATGGTGCGTTCAAAGACTATAATTTTAGGTCAGTAACTTTTCGCCTTCTATCCAGGCGTTAACTACCTAGGTCATATTTTAACAGGGAACAAGGCGAAGTTATATATAACTAAATATGCCTCCACAGATAAATACAAAATTGCCATGTTTATTTTTCGCCTATTATATTGAAAACAATACCATTATTAACAAAGAAGACTTAACGACCGGAACCACGATTGATTTCTATAAAACGACGCATCAATCTGACGAATCAACCGATTTCTCGTAACGGTACCTTTAAAATAGTAATTGGGTCACAACCTAATTAGGTCGTAGCCAATTCGACACCCGTGTCGAACATCTTATGGTACCCATCGAATTAATTTTACCACAGGGAGTTTTCTTAATGACATAAGCCATGAGCCCCATAAATGACGGGAAAATTTCAAATGACTGTCCCAAAACTTTGTTTACCACGAACATTTTTACTGTCTCTCACTTTCATGGTGTTTTTCTTATGAAAGTTATTGTGTTGTTGCCATCTTTCGTTAATCGAATTACTCAAATTGATTATATTGTGTGCGTTAGGCTGTTGATTGGTTTTTCTTATTATTTGCCCACGTACTATATCTACGTCATTGCTGGTAATTTTATTGATGAGAGTTTGTTAGTTAAAGCTGTGATCTTTTCCTATGTGTGTCTTCATTGTATTTTCTTGATTGATCTAGTTTTCTTTTGATGGATCTACTTTTAGTCATTAGTTGTCGTTGACATTATTTAACCGCTGTCATACTGTTTCACCTGGAAATACTGCTGCAGTACTTCAATAGACAGACTTAAGTGTTTGTAGCTGTAAAATTAAGACCAATTTTTTTATTAGTTTTCCTGCCCTGGGCCCATGTTAGGCACAGGTCGACGGAACACGTTTTGTTCTTCCACTCACTTATGTTATGACTTATGAGTCGTCGCTGTTATTCACTCCTTTTTCTTTTAAGTATATAATTCTGTATGAATCATGATATTGTTTAGGCATGACGCCTTTTTATAACTATTGTCGCATTTAAAACATAAGTCACGGTCATGCCACTGAGAGAGGTTTTTCGTGTTATCTTTCTAAAATTTATTTTTAAAGGAAATCTATGCCATCTTATTTGACGTTTTTACTTGGTTGACTTTCATGCTGTAGTAGACACAAAATAAAAAATAAAACTTTATCAACGTATTGCCAATAACCGCGTTCAGTATCAGTTCCAAAACTGTTTTAATAGCTACTTCTACATCTAAATTGTTAGCCTTATCTTCAAGTTGAATTTAACAAACTTGGAGTCAATAGCTTTTTCCGGTTTTATGTGGATATATTCTTTTGCTATTATCTTTTAAAACCTATAGACAAAACCATTTACTGTCCCTATCTACATTACGCTCTAATCGAATCTGCATCCGTTACATGAAAATGTCGTCTACAAAGCAAAAGCCTGTGTATACAATAAAGAATTCTTTTAAGTATAAAAGTGGTCGCAATCTACATACGAAATCAGTTTAAATCAGTTAAGCCTTCAGAAGTTCATGTTTGTTGCACCTGTTCGTGCTTGGGTTCACTTTGATCAGCTTCTTAACAGATGGTTACCTGCATAAAAATTTATTTGTATGGTTTATCATAGATTGGTATTTGTGGTGTTATCCTATCCAATCAATAGTCCTTTGCCAGGGTTGCGTTGGCTCTTAATCCAGGGTCATCGACGGGTTATATTGGGTAAATCTGGGATAAAAGAAGGCTTACATATTTCACCCACAGAGATTTTTTATGGGAAGTGGACTATCGGTGTTTAAAGCTCCGACCGATCCAGAAATATGGGAGCTCGGGCACAAGATTTCGTCTAAATCTATACTTCATACTTACCAATATTATAAAGCTGAAGAGTTTGTTTGTTTGCTTGAACGCGCCAATCTCAGGAACTACTCGTCCGATTTAAAAATTCTTTCAGTGTTAGATAGCCCATTCATCGAGGAAGGCTATAGGCTATATAAAATCACGCTACGACCGATAGGAGCGGAGCAGCAATGAAAAATGTTGCGAAAACGGGGAAAATGTGACGCAGACGAAGTAGCGCGGGACCTCTAGTTTTAGATATTTAGTGGGTAAGCTTTTAACTGACATATTTACCTATATGGCTCATATTGCGTTAGAACTTCTCTGTACCAATATTGTCCGTCAGCACCCACCTGCGAAATTTCACCGCTTTAATTATCACATTCATGAGAAATCTTCGGGGATAAACACATTCTCTTAGAAGTGTGACGTTCTAATTACTATAATTGAACCTACGCTACTGCCTACACTGTCATTGACTTATATTTACCGTTGTGTATGTAGGTAGGTACTGTTAGTTTACGAGGCTTGAGTGTATCGAAGATTTTGTAAAGTATGTTATATGCTTTAATAGAGACCTTGACCGCTAAGTTTTGCTTCGCGCTTCAAGTGTTATGCTTATATTTATATCAACCAAATCACCAGGTTTTAACGCCAATACTTGTACTTTATGACGCGTTTAGAGAACAACCTCATAAAAACTCAAACATAATATTTAGGGCACTTCTGATGCGTTTAGTATCGCATGTTCTTGTGTCTTCCTTCAGTGGCTGGAATCGCCCAGGACTCATCGATTTCACTTCATACCTGCTTAAGATCATTGAATCACAAACATACTTAAGTGTATGATGAAGTACCACCTTAGGCTTAGTAGACTTAGCTGTTGGTACTTCAATATCTTAGTAGTAACCCATAACTGCTCCGTTGGTCTCGCAGCTGCAAGCGCGACTGCTGAGCGTGGGGTCCTTGGTCCGACTCCCGAGTTTAGCATAAAAAGTGATTTTGGGTTTTTTCATTTGGAATTTCTCAGTAACAGCCCGGAGTTTGGAAGTTGGCGGTCTCTCAGCCATTACCCTATCACTTACCCCCTTTTTGCTTCATATCATTCTCCATATAGGTATATTATCATCATCATCATCATCATTTCAGCCGAAGGACGTCCACTGCTGGACATAGGCCTCCCCCAAAAAGGGGGGTTTTGCCATAATCGCCACGCTTGGCAGGCGGGTTGGCGATCGCAGTACGGTTGTTACAAAAGCACAGAGAACGCTGCTGCCCATTCTCTGGCAAGTCCCTTAGTCGCCTCTTACGACACCCACGGGTAGATATGGGATGGTGCTATTCTTTACGTCCGACACCATACGGTATATTATATCCATCATATACAAGGTGTTGTTTTGCAACCTCGTCAAATTCTAGGAGGTAACTATGTTAATGATTCTCGACCCGAATCAATAATAAAATGAGTAGGTAATTTTCTTTTTTTTTATTTATTTACTGAAATCGCTAACTGTGAACCACCCGTGTTTTAAACACGGGCCGTCTGATCCCTGCCTTATAACGTCGCTTACACACAAACAAAAAACCTCAAACGTTTTTTCGATAATTTTCTAATCCCTAAACCACGCTATGGGGGTTATTCTGAAATATTGACAAATTTAAACAACAAAAAAATGCAGTGTTTTTTAATAATTTACTAGGTACCGTAATTTATATTGAATATTTATGCCTTTTGTGACAACATCCTGAATTTTGACGAGGATGCAAAACAACACCTTGTATTACTCACACAATCCAACCATCTTTCATACCGGTTAACCGCTATGAAAGATGGTTTGATTGTGTCGTATTACATCCCTGCCACTGTGCACAAATTATTGATACATTAGTACAGAGGTAATTAAAAGTGCAATAGTGCCAATTTGACAGCTTCAGAAGAAGCTCAGGAAACTAGAAACAACGATTGTCGTTCTATTAAACGGCTATTAATTATATATATGTACCTTATTTTTTACTTTTCCAAAGTAAAAAATAAGGTACATATCTATTTGTAGAATTACTATTATTTATTCATAAAATGACCTAAAGAGTCAATATAATGCAGATTTTTTTTTCACTTATCTTGTTCCAGATGAAACACAGTGCGGTTGTAGGTTCCCATAGGATAATTTCGGACCTCCATGTGTACAAAATCAAGGGTTTACTGAATAAATCACCTGTATATTACAAAAGAATCCTTTGTCCCTTCCCAAAGTCACAGCCAATCAATAAGAGATTTGCCTCGCAAATTGTGTCTGGGTATCGTTCACAGTGGTAGATGCCGGCTGTATTAAAGAGCTTCGTGCCCCATAGATCCACTGATTATGTGTTTATTGTTGAAGGTAATAAAACTATAGGTTTGATTAAGTAGGTACTGGTTTATTTCGTAAAATTGTTGATTAACATTTTAATAAGCGTCATGTAGGTAGAGAAAGGAGTGTATAGAAAAGCCAGTGGCTCGTTGATTTACCTATTTAAAAATGCACTCTTTCTACATAATTCAGTCTTTGCTGATACGTACTATCGCAAAAGTGCCAGTAGGTTCACTTTTCAAACCAAATCCCGTGCACACGAAGACCACATCTGTTTAACACCCTTACTGCTATTGGTCCGCAACTCCGCACAAATAGTTTGCGGACCAATAAACGCGACCCTTTTTTTAAATACCTTTTGTTTAAAAAAAAAATCTTAGTCTCTGTTAATGATTCCAGATGTTTGACCACCGTTTTTCGACCAATAGGAATAAAACAAAAAAAGGGACTAACTGTTTTAACGCTGGAAGCAAGGATAGTCCTTACGGGGGTCCGATACTGAATTAGTTGACTGTACATTGCTATTTCTTCAGGAATATTACTACTTATGATGAAGTTACTTAGTTATCTCTAACATGTAACTAAGAAGCGAATCAAGCGCTCATTGCTAAATGCATAATGCAGTCTTTACTGATTTCTACGGCTATTTCTTTATGATATTACTACTTAAGACTTAAAGTTTTATTTTAAGATAACTTCTGGATTCTCTAACCTTTCACTGCTGCCGATTCACTTAAGCGGGTCCTGCAGAGTCTGTTGACTTACAGTATAAAAAGCACGAATATAAAACACTGAATAAGTAGGTAATAATAATTGGTAACCCAATTCGTTCGTAACACGGTACATTCAACGAACGTGTTGTATTAAATATCAAAATTAACAGTATACAACGACCTCCAGTTACATTGTACTTTCGCTTTTAATAACCTCACGTACTTGTAAGTTAAAACGAATAAGTTATACAAACCCTGATTTAATAATTATGAAGTTAAAAGTTACTAGAAAAATTTACTGTACTGAAAGACGGTTCCAGACTTTTATAGCTCAATATAAAGATGTTGAAACTTCTCATGAGGAGGTGTTGCGGAGGTGCTTCAGTCATTTCTTTTCTCATAAACAAATTACCCACCATGGTTGTTTGGTAGGACAAAGATGCCTGGCCAGTAAGACAAAGCCAGCCTACCCTACTGGATTTCACGAAAGTGATTTTAAGAATTTATAATACATATCTATTCTTTTCATTTTACTAGATACTTAAAACTTTCATGAGTACGACTAAGCTTGGTTTCGCATTTTATTGTTTTGCCACGAAACCATATAAGTTAAGTCATTATTTACTTTCCTAAGCCAACAGAGTTTTACCAAAAGGTTTTTGGTTAACTACATTAAATAAACTGTTATCTAACAAACCCACACAATTATAATTAATATTTACAATGCTTCTGAAAAAAATACTCAGTGACGTATTTTCCCCATTTTCAGTGTGACCAATCTAGCTGATAGTGTGAAGTGGTTTGAATGAAATACCAATAAATAACGAAATTGAGTGATAAGGTTTTATGTGGGTTTGGCATTGAACTTGTTTATTACTTTACTATAAAATTTCTGTTTGAATTTACTACGACGCAGTTTTGAAACGACAGGTGTGTATTATGCATCAATCTGTAAACAAAAACCGCATAGTTTAATTCTAACATTCCCGAAGGATTAGGCAGAGGCACGCCTACATTTTGCCAGTTCTATGTGTAGGGTACATAGTAAAAAAAACACTTAAAAGAAATATATTGAAAGTTTCATAGGTCGAGAGAGAGCCAGCTATAAGTGTTAAAATCAACAACACCCAAAAAAGCTTAATTCATGTCTACTCTCCCACGGAGGCTGCAAGCGATAAGGAACTAGAACTTTTCAATTCTGTCGACAGTGCTATACAAAAAGTAGGAAGAAACGTTATCGTCATGATGACTTTAATACAAAAACCAGCCAACCAAAACCAAACGAAACATTAGTGACAAGGAGTCACGGCTATAATGGCGTACTGCATTAGGAAATGTGTCTCATCATAGTCGTCATCATCATCTTCCTACCGTGGCCCTAGTCCCATGCCAGTTGGAGTCTGCGCGACTCGTTTTGTCCACACTCCGCTGTCATTCACTTCCTTCTCCGTCCTTCTTCCTCACACAGTCAATCCTTCTTTGTGTGGCAGTTTTATAATTTCATGTTTCTTCAAGAAGATCCCACTACCCATAGTCATGACTGGAATTGGAAGTCGCGATTACCATGCGAATTTCATTCCATTTCAGCTTACGGCATTGGTGACCTTAATATACATGCCTTCCTATAAATACATATACACAATAGGCTTCGCTTTGTCGCCAACTAAAATAAGTCAGTCATAGCATTCGAGGTTGCGGAGCAGTCCGTACGGAATGTGTTATTCCGAGGTTTTTATTAAATAACAGTTGCAAGAAAGTGCTAAACAAAAGATGTCTTCCTAACAGTGTTGTTCTTTCAAGGATATGTATGGAAACTCTTTGGATTCAGTGCAGATGAATTTTGAAGATGTTTTGTAAGTGTTTATCCTTAATTATGCATAACTGGTTTATCTGTGTAATGGAATTGTACATAGGGAAAATAGTGTACTTGTGTCGAGTTAATTTGAGGTCAGTTTAGGGCAAACGTAGATGTTTATTTATTATGATGCCATCCTGAGGTACCTACTTTCCTTGGAAGCTAGAATTGCGCTATGGTTTGTTTTCATGGTGAATTTTTTTGACTCGCAACTGAACTTGAATATAACAAATGGTCTTAGTTTTGAATAGCAGGAAAATATTCTCATACTTAGTTCATATGGTTAGAACGAGTGGTAAGTTAATATTCACTGAAACTGTCACTTATAAATAAATCAGAGCAAATAAAAATCTTTCCGATACTGACACTATTCTCGCACGGTATGTTTTATATCGAGATTCTTTCGATAACACATAACATTTACTGCATCATTATAGCAAATTGTTCGATAAAATATTGCAGTGCATCATACGTGTCAAAGAGAAAATATCTTTTTAATACAGTTGCTCAAAAAGTGGCGTATTGCAGGGACGTATAGCGGTCGGGATGTGGGCTATTACACACTCGAACTTTTTCTTTACCTTTTCCGAACTCGTGCGTTCTCTTTCCCAACTGTCAAAAAAAAGTCTATTAAAAAGAAAAAAAACCAACCACGGAGTTTTTACTAAAAAAAAACATAGAAGTTTTTATGATTCATGCAAATATTTCTAAAAAGAAGCTACTAATTTGTTTCAATATCAGATTTAATGATTTGATTCAATGAGTTAGGTTAGGTTTCATTTCATTTTCATTTCATATCAAAAAAAAAAATCTACTGAAGACTTGGCTGTATGGGCATAGTTCCCTTTGCCTACCCAGAATGGGTGAATAAAACAAAAAAAAATCTCTGCTTATATTCTTTTACGGTTGGCGCCATTTTCCAAAAATGTTCTTTATTAAATTGCTTCATTTTTTCGCAACTGTATTAAAAATAGTGGTTCAGTACACGTGCGGAACCGTCATTGCAACTTGTTCCGACTGTCAACCCTCACCTTCGGCTGCGCCTCGGCTCGGGTAGACATTTGTCGGAACTCTTTGCAATGACAGGCTTTCCGCACTCGCAATGAAATTTGATGATGTGTTTCATTGCAGTCGTACAAGGCGAAGTTATTGTTCTCGTACTTATATTACTTAGTTCCTCATCAAGGTATTTTAGGATTCCGTAACCAAAGGTTGTCAAACGGATCTTACTACTAAGGCATCGCTGTCTCATCAGCCCGTCCGACCGTCTGTCACAAGGTTGTGTCTATTGAACCGTAATAGGCAGATACTTGAAATTTTCTCTGAATGTGTGGACGATATACTTAACAATAAAAATAAATTAAGGTAACGTGTTTTTAAACTATGCAGCTATGTACAAAAAATCATGATCATCTTCATGCCTTTGACCCATTTTACTTGGGGTTGGCGAAACATGTTTTTTTTCTTCTATTCTCTCCTGTCAAGCTTTCTTTTACTTCTTTTTTTAGCTTTGTAAAAAAATATGTATTGTACAGCGGAAACGTTCGTGTGCGAGTTTGTGTCGCACTTGGCCGATTTTAAAACATCGATACTGTTCGGATATACCTACCTCACTGAACTGCAGAGTACTTACCTACAGATGAAACAGTACTCACCCGATACATTTCTTAAACAAACCATTATCATACACATACAACAAACGCAATAATCCAAACAGGTTCTAATCCCCGATTCAAGCTGACTGGTTTGCCTAAACATTCTATAACTTTACCTAACAATATAACTACTTCTTCGCTACCAATTTTCCTGTTTTACAACCGTTGGTTACGAAATCCAAGTTTACTTGGTACTTCGATACTTGTTACCGCGACCTGAATACCTTTAGTATGGAGGAAAATGTATTTGGTTTGATAGAATTGTCTGTATTTGTAGTCACAGAATTACTATTTCAACTTAAAGAAGTGACCATTTGGAACCTATACTTTTTTATACTTTTTCACAGCCGGCGTACTTATTCCAATTTCCCAAAAAGCTATATATCTAGCTAGTAGGATATTTCTAGCTAGATATATAGCCATAGATATAAATATGGCCAATCGAAAGCCGATTGAAGACAAAGACAAGAAGCTTTTTGTTAAGCAATCGATCGAATGTACGCTTTCGGCGACGCATTTCTGCGACTGTATTTTTTTCAATCTATTCAGAATTTTATCGACAGAATACTTACGTACCTCGAAGTTTCGTCAGCCAGGTCCCAATCCTTGGCAATGCAAGTTTTACTATCAAACGGTCCTCTTCTGCTTCTAGACCCTTCACCTTAATTGAAATTGGTGGTCATGGTCGGCTTAGGCAAATGACCTGCTGCGAAAATATGACAATGACGTGCATTTGCCTTCATTTACGTATATTAAAGATTTGCTTTGCATTGCAAATACCGATGTGCATTTTGCAAACTCAACATTGTTATTGTAAGGTATGGCACCTACAAAAGCTTCTCAAAGTCATAAATTGCAAAACAACGTGACACTAATGTCAATGTCAGTCGTCAGAGGTGGATGGAATGTTGTAAGAGTCGTGCGTTACAAACTCTGATAAATATCTGCATGTGAACTTTACTTTGTAATCCTATCTAAAGTTCATTGACACTTTTTATATGATGCCCATCAGTCACTCAAGAATTTATTATTCAATATACTTATTTCTTTTATTCAAATCTTCAAATGCCGATTACCGGTTATATTTAGCTATTCGTATGCATACGTTCCGTTCTACGGAATCAAAGGCATTTAAATACTTGAATCTCTTTGTACGGAGTCGAAAAAAATCTGCGTTCCAATAAAAGGCAAGGCGTGAAAAGGGTCGAATAAGCCATTCCGAAAAGCCTAATAAGAATTGTTAAAAGAATGTCCGTGTAACATTCACACATAATTTTTATTCTCGAATACGAACTCAATTAAAATACATTCCAGTGTTAATTGCCGTGAAATTAATGCGTGGCCATTTTCTTTTTACCTATTTTAATTTAAAACACACTCTTTGTTAGAAAATGAGAGTTGGTTGTAAACAGAAAGCATTCGTCATCGATACTTTGTTTATCTTGTTAGGTAATTAGTAATGAAGTCCGTGGATAACGAATTTGTTTAGGATATAACAACGTTGGCCACAAGACTCCTAGGTGTTACACCCCACTCGTTAGGTAGTCAAGGCTAATGTAATATAGAGCTACAGTACTACGTATTTAGTTCAAAAGTCATTTACCTATTTAGATCTTGATCACTGGTCACTTCAGCAAGCAGTTTGCATGTGGCGTTTGAGTGGCAATTTGAACCGTATTCAAAAGAGGCTTTAGTGTTATTCCAATTGTTACCGCAATCCTACATCGGATTTATTTTACCCATTAGTCGTCGCTTTGGATTATAATGTTCAGTGTGTTAACTCAATACGTAAACAGAATAATTAATCAGTTAATACCTAATCAATACACAGTACATAATACCTACTAGGTGTTATCGTTTAAACTTAACATAATCTAATACGCACATGTCTGATGTCTGCCTAAGTGAATACTCAATTGAGTAGAAGTCTGTTATCCATCAGACTTATGTATAGACAGACATACAATAGACACATGTGGTGTTCTTTGTAACATGAGGCAGGCGTGTTATGTGACACCGTTACTTAGAACTTGGCAAATACTTTTAGTGCAGAGGTTCTCAAACTGGATATGTGTTTGATGCGTCCTGTAGTTTTTGCTCTTAGCCAGTATGAGTAGGTACTACCCGCGAAGTGCGTGCTTTTTAAAATAATTATTTTCGGATCTTTTCATGGATTTGTAATTCTAAGTAAGAACTAGTAATGGATGTACTTACAATTCTTTATCCTTATTTAATTTGCAAAAATATGATATCATCAGTAAGAATTATTCAATAAAATTAAGCCGACGGATGCCTTAATTTTGGGTGTTTCTGTTTAGTCTTTTCACACCGCAAGCGTTTCGGACCGCGGTGTGAATTATCCAAGAGCTCTTTTTGAATGGGTCCTTTCCCACCGCGTGGATGGAGCGGTGCGAGTGGCCCAATGTATCTTTTGAAATGGGTCGATTCAGACCACGGGGCGAAACGACCCAATGTTTTTTCCTAGATTCGATTTGGACTCATATAAAAAAATTAAGGACTCCAATTAATTATTCGTATGGATGAGTAGAAAAGTGGAGAGTGGAAAAAAATGCGATATAATAGAAAGTTGAAAGTGTGTTACTACTGCGGCAATTATTTATTTCCCGTGTTACTACTGGCGGTTACAAAACAGAGAAAGAAAGAAAAACATTACAAATAGTGATAATAATAAAACATTAAAAAGACAAAGTAAAAATAATAAGATGTTAAAAAAAAACGCAAGAAAAGTACTAAGCTAGCATAAGTTTTAGGTGGTTTTACTTATTGGTCTAATGACATAATTATACAACTTTTTTTTTGTTGATTTGTGACTGGCTGGATTTGTAATAAAACTACATAAATCTTCCCTGTCCGAATTCACCCATCAAAAAGAGAACTGTTCCCACTGCGGTCCGAATCAACCCATTCAAAAATAGCTCTTGGGTAATTCACACCGCGGTCCGAATCGCTCGCGGTGCGAAACGACTTAAGACCCTTGATTTTACTCCGAACGTTCCGATTATTTCCACCGCTGAGAATATGCTTGCTATGTTTAATTATGCCACTTGACTTCATTCAGTACTAATCTGATTACCATCCATCTGACTAGGCATGATATGATGCCCTTACATTTGAAATCATTCACTGAACATCCCAGTGATCCGGCCCAGGATAAAGTTTGAGCATCACAGCTCCATGATAGTGCTGATTCAGTCGTTAAGCTCTAATAACGTACATAATTCGTACCACGGCCTTACGCATTCGTTTCTAAATCAGATTTCCCTAGTTTTTTTGTACCTGGCAACTTGAAGAATTGGTTCACTAAATAACTTTGCTTTTCCGGCGATTTTCACCTTATCTGCCGCGAGACAGGTGTATTAATTATATGTAATCACTTTACTTGGAAGTGTTCGCGGTCTTAAATAAATGGCTGGCTGTTATAGCATTTTCTATTGGGCCTTGAGGAAAAAAAGTGCTTTGAGTTTTCCAGGCTATAATACAATTTTGTTTATCGAACCGACAGAAGTATATGTATATCTGCTAGTGCTTAGCTTTCTCATTGTTCAAGTTTTTCGACCAAAATCATTCAGTACTTTTCACAAAGCGTATGACGTGACCAATAAACTCCCAGAAAACTACATATTTACTCAACTGAAAACTGACATTTTCACAAGCATAAATACCAAGCGTGAGGTCCAGGGACCACGGATTTCCCAGATCGCTATTGAAAGTTTTTATTATATATGAATTGACGGTAATATCAAAAATCTCAAATCTGGATTTTGGCCCGTTCTCTTTCACAGAGCGGACGCCAGTGTCCCGGCAGTTAGAGGCTGATGATTATGTATTAGAAAACAAAGTAATAGACCTGAGTCTTCTTCTTTCTTTCCAGAGAGCAATCCAAAGACCACGAGATGACATGGCGATTCTGGCGGCGAAGACGGTTGGTGGTGGCCCTGCTGGCTTTCTTTGGGTTCTTCAACGTGTATGCCTTGAGGGTCAACCTGTCAGTTGCCGTGGTCGCCATGACAGAACCAGTGGAGACTAAGCTGGAGAATGGGACTATTGTTTTTGTGAGTACATTTATTTTAAATCATGTTTTCTAGTGGAACGACTCACACTAAGAAACGTTGGTGAGTTTGGTGACAGGATATCATCACGAGAAAATGAATGGGTAGTCGTGCTGTCAATAGAAAACGACGTAAAATAAAGACCAACATTGAAAATAACAGGCTGAATGAAAGAACGAAGAAACGATGAGAACACAAACATTAAAATGTTCTTTACAAATAAAATCCGACATAAAAGTACTCTATTCTGAAGTACCTCTAAGTCCAATGCTAAAAAAAATCCTCCTAAATTGTAACCAAAAGTCTGAAATACTCGTCCAATCTAAATTAAAGTTACGATCCCAAAAATACTCGAATAGTAACAAACTAAACTAATCCGTATATCCGATCCCATTCAAAATCCAGTCAACCATTTTGTTTTATTGGAAACAAAATAATAGCCAATACACTTAATGCTGAGAGGCTTTTAATACTAGTGCGTTTAGTATTTATTGCTTCCACTAGTCTCATCTTATAGAATACTAGTTTTTGCCCGCGGCTTCACCTGCGTGTGATTAGAAATATTTTTTCGGTTAGTACTGGATAATACGACTTAAAGAGCAGCGGTGGCCCAGTCATGGCAGCCCCGACTTACGAGCAGTAAGCCGTGGTGGGTTCAAACCCAGGCAGGGGCATTACTTTGTGTAATTTATTTCATCACCGCTGCCCTCAAAAACTGTGAAGGAAAACATTGTGAGAAAACCGGCATGTTCTAGAACTAAAAATTCGAAGACATGTCACATCTACCAAACCGCACTGGGCCCGCGTGGTGGATTACAACCCACTCCCTCTCATTGAGAACATTATAGGCTGATGATGATGATGATGATACGACTAAATATGACTGGTTGTCATACTTTCGGGCCACTACTTCACTACCTGTAACGACTGTCAAAGATCTACTAATGCAAGCCGGGATCACGACTTAACGTGCCGAGACACAAAGGAAGCTCTGTGTGTAATTCGTGGTCACCCATCCACGGACCCCTGAATCATATTTTATTCAACAAAAAAGTTGACTTTGACTGCAAAACGTAAAAAAAATTGAATTCACGGGCTACCTAGCTTGTGCTACGCGTGCTGGTCTGTGCCCTGGTGCTTCCACCGTAAGACGTGAGAGGGGTAACAACAGACAGATTTACTTTCGCATTTATTTATATAAGTACGGATATAGGAAGCTCTTACTTAGTAAAAGATTATGTCATTTATCTTCGCAATAATGTCGTCTTGAAATGTTTTTGCCAAATGTACTTACGCCATCTTATGCCTGGAAAATAAAGCTATTTTATTTATGCCTGAAGCATAGAACTGTATAAAGTCATGTTTTAGCCGAAGACGGAATAGATTTATGTCCTTTTACTTCTGCTCTCTTGAAAACAAGTAAACGTCCGTTTTAAGTAAAAGTCCTGAAAACGATTGCGAAAACAACACGTTGATTGAAAAGACTGAAATCATTTGAATAAAACAGTACAAGAATACAGTAGCAAAAATATCTATTGCTGCGTTCTGTCCTTTGTGAGAAAGCGCGTTGAAATGGAAAGCAATGCTTGTTATATACTAATAGAGTCTGTTTATTGGGGATACATTTATTTATCAGCATCTTTCTTCTTCTTTAAAGCGTGTTGAAGTCGGTTATATATATAACTAAATTGAGTGCAGTATGTTCAGAGGGAGTTTATTCTGCTACATCTTCTCCACAGCTAAAATACTAGGAAGTGTTTTAAGGGCTTCTCTGTTTTATTTAAATATTGCACGAGTTTTGCTACGAGTTTAGTGAGCAGCCTTCAGTTGCAGGACAAGCTTGAGTAAATTAACTATATCGTTGGCGTCGTTTGTCGATGCAGGACCACCTACCTAGTGTCATCTTTATTATGACTGTCGATACGATTATGACGTCACTGTATTCATATTTTTGATTTAGGCAATATAATAATCTCTAGAAGTCTAGATCCATCCCTCGGTATCTTTATTTTCGGTATTTTATTTACTCCTAAGAAGCCTTCAAGGTACTTACAAAAATACAGGATGTAAACGGCCCTTCACGAAGCCATGAATTAAGCTTTCTGTACATCAAAATAAGTAACTCCACACAAAAATTTTCGCTGGGAAAGGATTTTGTTTGGGGTTAAAAAGCACGTTTAACGTAGGACTCCGCACACAAAACATTATGCTGGTGGATGCTTGAATAGAACGGGGTCGTGGAGGTATTTAAAGTAAAGTTATAACCAGTGATTAGAGTATGTAGATTGATTTGTGATACTGGTATCATAAATGCACACAGAAAAAATAACATTGATAAGCCATTTTTCCGGAAAGTAATTCCGGTATTTCCTGATTCAATTAAATATTGTTAATGTTGGTAGTGATATTATTACTAAGGTAACAAAACTAAATTAATTTATTATTTATCTGTTGAATAATAAAAACAATCGAATTCCGATCGAAGCATTAATATTTTTTTTTATTTTTACCCTTTTTATGGCCACAACTTTTTTATATAAATTGTTGTACTTAAATTTCAATCATATCAACGAATTCCAGAGGAATGTCCATATTAATACAACGTTTCGGATCAATGACCCCAATTCAATTTACCTACTCCGATCTATGGTTATAACATTAAAAGCTTGTGAATAGGTTGGAACCAATATCCTCCAATATACCTAACCTTACATTTGACCTCCAATATCTCCGTAACTAGAAGGTCTAGTAGGGAATGTATGGGCTACAACAAACAAAATATCGTAACGACGGGGAAAATAATTGCCTTTCGGCTTCGTTCTTTCGCTTTATAAAATAACTAAATACTAACTTAATACTCTTTCAGATCCCAGAGTTCGACTGGAGCTCTCAAACCAAGGGTCTGGTGCTGAGTTCCTTCTTCTACGGGTACATCATCACGCAGCTACCGGGCGGCTGGCTCGCGGCTAAAATAGGAGGTAACAGGTTCGTTCCGTTTTATAGAACCATAGACAATAAGGTTGCGTCGTGGCTAAAGGTTTGCTAAACTGTGTTGGCTCCAACCATGCCTAGAGATGGGTGAACGTTTTTTGCAAATCATGAAGCTGCATGCCTTTAAAGCTTATATTTTCTTAACAAGGGATACAGTACGAAGCCATGGCCCACTTGCTGACCAAAATGACCATAGAAGCAATAACCGTCTGCTGTCCCTTACAATAGTTACAATTGACAGTCAGGAAGGAAATTCCAATTACGAAATCGCCATGCTTGCTTGACAGGGATAAGGCGGATGGGTGAACCCCATACCTATGTACTCGTATATTGTTATCAATAATAGCCGACAGAAGGAAGTTGTTGACCATCTTTTTACTGCGGCGAAGCCCAAAAGGAGGGGTTATTGGCATAATTAATAGGTAAACTTTTACGAAACATCTATAATTTTATTTTACCAAGCGCTGTTGGAAGCTTTTGCTTAAGTATGCTCTCAAAATTACTATCATTTTGCAGGGTATTCGCGATAGGTATCGGAGCCACATCTCTGCTGACGCTCTTCACGCCGCCGCTTGCGCATACCAGCACAGCCTTGCTGATAGCTGTCCGCGTTGTTGAGGGACTGTTTGAGGTAAGTGTTATACGCTATTAGTATAAGGTGTGACGTCATTATTTATTGATCACCACGTTGCTCTAGACAGGTTGGCGAAGTCCAGGTTTTCCTTCACAGATGTCAGTTGTGGCCAAGATAAACTTAGTATCTGATATACGGGATGGAAGGGACATCGATGCACAAACGATTAACTACTTCGTATTCAATACATCATTCAGAACCCCCCCAAAAACACAGCCGCATAATAACCGCCGCACTGGTCGATCTTTAAGGTTAAGCCGTGCTTGCCGAGGCTGGTCCGTGGATGGATGACCATATTTTCATACCGAGTTTCCTCCGTGCCTCGGAAAGCACGTTAAGCCCTTGGTCCCGGCTGTCATTTGTAGATCTTTGACAGTCGTTCACTCATCTAGTCTTACCAAGGGGTATCGTATTACCCAGTTACTGGGTTGTGGAGGTCAGATAGGCAGTCGCTTCATTTAAAATACTGGTACTCAGCTGCATCCGGTTAGACTGGAAGCCGACCCCAAGATAGTTTGGGAAAAGGCTAGGCAGATGATGATGATGATTCACGTTTTGACGCATAATGACCAACACGCGTATTGACTCATTTTAAATACGCATTTTGACATATACGCAAAATGTGCAATACGCATAATGCCATATTAGTATGATGACCAACACGCGTATTGACTAATTTTAAATACGCAATTTGACAAATACGCAAAATGTGCAATACGCAAAATGCCATGTCAAGAGACTAATTCACGGTTAGACAAGGAAAGGGCAAAAAGAATTATTCCTTCAAACAAAACATTTACCATCATAGGTACAGTGAAGTTAAGAATTTAAATAAATAAAAATGCAATATAAGGGTGAATAATTATGCACGAGCATTGGTATAAATTAAGTTAATTTTAGACGAATCCTTTGAAGTAGCTCATTTTCAAAGATAAACTTTCGAGTGGCCAGTAGTTTGATGAATTCATTACGTTTAAATAAAAGTAGGTATGTAGGTACACCACTACCCTTTAAACTATAAAGTACTACAGATGTTTCGTTTTACGAATGCGTCATTGTGCGTTATTATTTGTATTGGTCATTTTTCAAATTGGTCTAAATGCTGATGTGTCAATTTGCGAATTGGTTCTAATGCGGATATGTCATTTTACAAATGCGTCGATATGCGAAAAAAAACCTGATCATTTTGGTCATTATGCGTCAAAAGGATGATTCAGAACCCCCCACAGAGAATAATTATTTTCATAGCCTGTTTAAAAAAAAAGTCTTCAACAATAAACCCTACATACCTCTGTTCCCCCCAGGGTGTGACGTACCCGTGCATCCACGCGGTGTGGTCTCGCTGGGCGCCCGCGTCGGAGCGCGCCCGGCTCGCCACGTTCGCCTTCAGCGGCAGCTACGCCGGGACTGTGGTGTCCATGCCTATATGCTCCCTACTGGCACACTATACTGGCTGGCCGGGGATATTCTATGTTTTTGGTAAGTGTAGTACGTAATGATTGTCATCACCATCAATTTTAGATTTTAGGGTTCCGTACCCAAAGGGTCAAACGGGACCCTATTACTGAGACTTCGCTGTCCGTCCGTCCCTCCGTATATAAGGGTTCCCAGACAAAAAAGTGAATTTTTTGTTCGTTTTTATAAATAATGGTACATATGGCAAGCCACCTTTACAGCCCACAATAATCTTTGAGACCCACTAGACAGAATGCCCGTCTGGTGAGAATATCCTCCTTATCGATTTGGTTTCCTTGCGTCTATCACCTGGATAAGGGACGCACAGAACCGGCAAGAATCCCAGAAAAAGGGGAAGCCTGTATCCAGCAGTGGGTAATTCCGGACTGATATTATGATGATGAACCTTCAGTCTTATGTTTGAGCCTAGTGAGCCTATAATTAGCGAAATGTGTGTCTCTTCATAAAACATGTACTGAATTTTCTTTATTCCCATTCCAGGTCTGTCGGGTTTGGTGTGGACCACGATATGGTGGCTCGTCGTGAAGGAATCACCTGAAAACGATCCGCACATAACTGCGGCTGAACTCAAGTACATACAGGTACGATAACGTTGTTCTGTGCCACAAACTGGCTAATGTAATGCCATGATCACGTATATTCTGACAAAATTCGACTAAATAAATGCTGCCATGATGAATGGCTAGCATAGTTAACAAAAGTGCAGTCAATATATGGGTTGAACCACCTTCAATTAAACACGACCAACGCTAAGTGGAAGGAATATACATACAACCCAACATCACAAACAATACGGCAACTATTAATTAATTAGATTTACACATAAAAACCCAGCTCATCATAATCTACCTAGCCTTTTCCCAAACTATCTTGGGGTCGGCTTCCAGTCTAACCGGATGCAGCTGAGTACCAGTATTTTACATGAAGCGACTGCCTATCTGACCTCCACAACCCAGTAACTGGGTAATACGATACCCCTTGGTAAGACTAGATGTCAGACTTTCGGCTTCTGACTACTAGTAACGACTGTCAAAGATCTAGAAATGACAGCCGGAAACAACGGCTTAATGTGCTTTCCGAGGCACGGAGGAAACTCGGTATGTACTTATGGTCACTCATGCACGGACCAACCTCGGCAAGCACGGCTTAACCTTAAACATCGAACCGTGCGGCTGTTATTAATTAGCCACGATCTCGTCAGTCTGCTCCTCACATAAAAACCAACCGTTGAAAGAAAAATAAGTAAATATTTAACAGATTCCAATTGGTAACATATCCGGTTGGACTGAAAGTCAAAACAGTAAGTACATCATTTTGAACCCCACACGTAGTTACCGTTTACGCGCGGGTGTCCCTTCCTCCCTTTGTAGCCGGGAAAAGCCTAGTTTATGATGACTTAACCAACGTATAAATACTAAAAAAAAAATCTATCTCTTTTAATTCCAGGACTCCCGCGGAACTCAAGCGGTGGAAGGCTCGAAGATCCGTCACCCGTGGAAGGCGATGCTGACGTCACCACCGGTGTGGGCTATTGTCATGGCGCACTTCAGTGAGAACTGGGGCTTCTACACGCTGCTGACCTTCTTGCCTACTTTTATGCAAGGTATGCTGAATTTGTCTCAAGACTTTTATCTAGTTGAAATTAGGTTTATATTGCTGTGATTGAAGCACGCTCTTGAAATGCTTTAACTGTACTGGACAACGCTAAGCCTGGACCTTGTCAGATGAAGCGCAAGAGGATAACACTTCTTTCCTTTTAGGAATACTGTTTTTACAATTTAAAGTTTCCTGGGCTGGTGTAAATTACAGTCACATACGAACACATTATTTAATATACTTTTATTCTTGTCGCATAAATTCATCGTTCGTCAAATCAACTTTACACCCTGTTCCTCATACCCCTAAACATGTATCTCAGACTTGTGATATCCTTTTGCGTCAAGCAGTATGTGTAGCTCTGCCCTTTCTTTTATGCCTTACCGACCAGCTGATCACTGCCTAAGCCTACCTTTTATCAATGAATAAGTATTTTATAACATCATATTATCAAGTTCTATTTAAATACCCTCTTTTCTACTACTTTCCAGACGTATTCAAGTTCGAGACCTCCCAAACGGGCTGGCTGTCAGCCGTGCCGTACCTCGCGATGGCGGTAGTGCTGCAGGTGGCGGGACACGTCGCCGACTGGATGCTGCGGCGCGGGCTCATGTCGCGGACCAACATCAGGAAGCTGTTCAACTGTGGAGCTTTCCTCTCACAGGTAGGTTACGAACACAAAAGATATCAACGGGACTGTCTACTAGAACTTGCGCGTGACAGACAGACGTATTTCACAAGTCTGTAACTTATCCGTAATAAGTACTAAGTTAAATTTATTAGATTGGCCATTTTGTAATACTAGGATCTCATTTCGAAGCAATCTCATCATCACCATCCTAAAAAGTTCCCACTGCTGGGACAAAGGCCTTCTCTCTATGAGAGGGAGTGGGCTGTAATCCACCATGCGGCCCCAGTGTAGGTTGGTAGATGTCACGTGTTTTCGAATTATTTGTAGTTCTAGGTCATGCCGGTTTTCCTTCACCGTGTTTAAGGCAGCGGTGATGAAATAAATTGCACAAAGTAATGCGCCTGCCTGGGTTCGAACCCACGGCTTACTGCTCGTAAGTCGGGGCTGCCACCACTGGGCCACTGCTGTTCTCTCGAAGCGATCTATATCTCCGAATATCTCGGTAACGTGTCACTTTAGGACACCTTATCTCGGGATATTTTTATAGCGCGCTGCAATATAGAAAAAAAAAACAAAATGAGGAATCTGTGCCTACGCCCTTTTCTCCGAATACATATTACTATGACCTCTATGAACGCTGACAATAAATAGCGTTACAGGGCGAATATTTATTTCGATTAATCATTTTTTATTCCAACTATTCCAGACGGTGTTCATGATAGCGGCGGCGTATTCGTCGACGGTGACGGGCTGTATCGTGTTCCTCACAATTGCTGTAGGACTTGGAGGGTTCGCCTGGTCGGGATTCAGGTATACAGAATTTATTGTTGTACAGACACCTTGAGAAAAAAGAAAGTAAAATATTTTTCAACACACTTGCTCATACAGTGGCTCTATCGTCACCGCAATTAGACACAGAATGACACCCATAATGTGAACTTAAAACTGTGACTTTTTCATTGCTATAACTCACTAGTGAGTTATAGTTTTTTTTTTTTTAATTTTATTGGTTGAGGTGCTTTGTTCTTAAAAAAGTTTTTATTCAAAGAAAGATCGTGTTTAAAAGAACAACATGAAAGTATTTCAATAAATAATCTATCTGATGAGACCGCTAAGCCATCAAAAACAGTTAATTATGATTTTACTAATTGTTTCTCTAAATAAACTTTTTATCTACTAAATAAAATGAGTTTTTATTGTTATTTTATTCACAAGTGTGTTGAAAAACGTCGTATGATACACGTGTGTATTGATGATTACCGTCCTCGGCTCTCTTAAGACCCCACCTGACGGCTCGGGTTTCAATGGCGCCTCAGCGGTAATCACCAACATTACACACTAGTACCATAATGTACTATAATTCGTCGTAACCACAACATATATTACAATATATGTAAATAAAAATGCTATGCTATGTTTGTCTTTTTTTTTGCTTATTAAAAGGCGCTCTAGTGTGACAAATAGAGAGTGATTATCGTGTATTATTTTTTAAAACTAACGTCTGCCTCTTTAGGCAATGTTGACAAGATTGGCTTATATCCAGCACGAAAATAGGAAGATAGTTGCTTATCTAATATTTGTTTGCAGCTACAAAAGTAACCGTTTTATTTTTATTTAGCTATGTTATAATAAACATTTAATCGTACGTTTTCAGTGTAAACCACCTGGACATAGCCCCGCCGCACGCCAGCGTACTGATGGGCCTGTCCAACACGGTCGCGACCTTGCCCGGCATCATCAGCCCGCCGCTGGCTGGCTCTATCGTTACTGACAAGGTAAAAGATAACATGACATCACGACTTAATCCCCGAAGGGTTTGGCAGAAATGTACAGTCGCGGACTTTAATTGATGAGCAACTTCCCATTGTTCGTATTTAGCCGAGTAATTCAAATCGGGTTTAGTCGGTAATATTCGTACATAGTACAGAGTGACTGACGGTGAATATGACTGATATCTTGTTTACGAGCATGCGGTTTGAGTTCGTGTTTAATAGTGAAATCTCGTGAATGTATAAAACTGCAAAATTGGAAAATTTGTAAGTGGCTCAACAATTAAAGTCCTTGACTGTACCTAATACATAATTACACCCACATAATTATGACCATTGACTAAAATCAAACCTATCTAAAGCATTTAGAATTACCAATAAAAGAGAAATGTTGGCAAGGAGGAAACAGTCAGTAAATAAGAATATTTTGAAATACTTATTCAAAAATATTTAAGTTTCACATGATAATGATGACATACTAGATGCTGAGTCTTTTGGTAATAATCATCTTTGGCTAATCTAAGCAAAGCAAAAATACTGGATTTAATGATAAACACATACTTTAGCTTTTCTAAGAAGAACATTTTAATATCGAGCAGTCAATACTGTCGAAACCATAATCGCCATGCTAATTTGCCATAATCGCCACGCTTGGCAGGCGGGTTGGCGATCGCAGTACGGTTGTTACAAAAGCCCACAGAACGCTGCTGCCCATTCTCTGGCAAGTCCCTTAGTCGCCTCTTACGACACCCACGGGAAGATATGGGATGGTGCTATTCTTTACGTCCGACACCATACAGAGCACTCCCCACTCACAATAATTAAACCTTATTTATCCTCATTTCAGACTGCCGAACAATGGCGTATAGTGTTCTTCATATCCAGCTTCATCTACCTAATAGGTGCCATCGTCTACGGAATGTTCTGTTCCGCGGAGCTGCAGCCCTGGGTCGTAGAACTCGACACGGACGCCAGCTTCGACACAGATGGCGCTTCCGTCACCACGGCCAGAGGATACGACAATAAAGGATTAGATCAGAACTCGGAAATGTAAATAATTAACTTGTGATAAATGAGATTTTAAAATGTATGAGACGATATTGTGAATTTGACCGGTGTATGGAAGTTTTTTTTGTAGACTGTTGATAGTGATTTGTTTTATTAAGTTGGACTTGAATATTTTAGTGTTATTCACAGAAAGGCGATTTGTCATACTGCAGTTTGGAACATCGTTTATAATTATAGCACAATTCTTTGTATTTCTCAAGTTCTATGGGCTATAAACTATTGTTACAGTGCCACAAAGCTTTTGATTGACACTGACTAAAAAAAAAACATTATGACAGTGTAAGTTCCAATTTTGACCACGCGCCTTATGATCCTTGTTATGTAATATAGTTGGACAGAGAACAGTACAGTATGACCTTTATTCTCGCTGTTATAAGGTGTATGTCGAAGTGAAATAACTTTGGAAGCACTGTAAACGTATTTCTTAACGCATATGAAGTTTGAATATACAATTTTATTAATAATATTAAACTTATCTCATTCTTCCACTGCAGGATAAAGGCTTGGTCACATAATAATGTAAATATTCTGTGTTCTGCATAAAATGTTCCACTGAATTATTTTTGTAGTGTTTGGCACATAGTATGATTTATTGTTAAGTATTAGATTATTTTAAACTCAGTTTAGTTTTTAAGACATATTTTAAGTTTTTGCCCGTTTTGTTTGACTAAATGTATTTACATCATAAAAGGCTTAGATGTATAATTCATTTTTTATTGCTGATCTTTTATTATTTAAAGCTTTAATTCGTCTATATCCGTCCGTGTAAAATTCATTCCATTTTCAAATTTTTATTTTTAGTGCGAGCATTTTTTGGTAATATCCTCTTTGGTGTAAATATTTATAAGTGATAAGAATTATATTTGTTTATAAAGGGTGTAAATAGATCCTGAACGAAGCTGAAAGGATATTTTTTTTGCGCTGGACCATACCTGGGAACCTTATAGTTACTGAGATATTGGACGTCAAAGTTCCAACTTTATCACATCTTTTTTTTTAATACTATATTTTAAAGTTAGAACTGTAGTTTAAAAACCTCCATGACGTGTTTCCTAGTTATTGCATCCATCAGCACAATGTTTTGTGTGCGTTACATTGACTTTTGCTGCCGTAAAACGTGATTTTTCACCTCAGAGAAAAAGTCGTTTCCCAGAATCGGTTTTTGCGTAGGATTACTTATTTTGATTTACTGTTTCGAAGGGAATGTTTACACCTTGTATAGTGACGAGCACTAATATGTTGTATACATTGAAAACCTTTATTAGGTCTTCCTACTCTATCGTTATGAAGTATGAACTCATTCCCAGTCCACAAGAAAATTGCTTCTGACTTTTGCCATGTATAACGTACATACATATTAGTAAGATTTATTAATGACCAGAGATCGGAATTAGGTAGAGTTATATGGATCTTCCCTTGCGTGTGCGCATTGGAATTTTGCAACTTCGGACATCCGATGTGGGGGGTTATGGGACATCTCGTCCAGACAAAAACTGGTCCGCGGACCAGTTGTCTACTTTTTAAAATGCGCATGGGTAGATTCGCCCGGACCAGTTTAGTAGAACGGACGAGATGTCCCCTATTAAAAACCGAAGGGATATTTCGGCCAAATCGTATATTTTTTAATAAAATATCTGATAAATCAGTAAATCATAACATAATGGCAATTATTTTAACAAAAAAGGAAAAATACAGAGTAAAGTAATCATCATAACAAACTTATAGCTAGTCTCATACAATTTCTTGGTACAAATATTAATTACGTAGTATTACTTATGTATGTATAATTTTAATAATACGAGGTGGAAGGGACACCGACGCGAAAACGGTTATCACGTATTCAGTACATTATTCTGAGCACAATCATAGAAATACCACCACATAGAAATTTTACATCGGTTATAAAAAAAAATCCTGCTGTTTCCTACAAAACTGCAATACCTACACGGTCAAAATGTATGGAAAAGCATTTTTTTTATAACCGAATAAAAATTTCTATGTGGGACACCCATCTGCTCAGAATGATGTTCTCAAAACGAGGTTTTTTTATTATCTATAGGCTCGCGCTTGACCACTATCTCACTTGATGGTAAGCGATGACGTGGTTGAATGGTGAAGCACGCTTGCCTACAAGAAACCTATTCACTCTTGACTTAAAGACTCCTAGATTGTAACTTTCGGGAAACACAGACTCCGGCAGGGAATTCCACTCCTTAGCGGTACACATTATAAAAGTTTTCCCAAAACGGTTAGTGCGTATAGGTGGAATGTCCACCATGTACCTGCAGCCAGCTGTGTCTTTGCCTCAATAAATGAGCCAAAATTGAGGGTTGATGTCAACGTAACGCCAAGAAGCTCAAGATGGCTTACAGATTAGACAAGTATCTCTCAGCAACAGTGCTGTCGTCTGCACACCCAAAGGCGCCGGGTCTGAGCAGATCGTTAATGTGCAGCAAAAATAATGTTGCGGAGAATGCGGACCCCTGAGGGACCCCGGCATTAATATGCAGTTGGTCCGACGAGCAGTCATCGATAACCACTTGAATGAACCGATCTCTCGGGAAGTCTGCAATCCAATCACACAGACCACCGGGCAGACCGAATGGAGGAAGCTTACCAATAAGGCTTTCATGCCAGACCCTATCAAAAGCTTTCGAGATGTCGAGGGAAACGGCTAGCGCTTCCCAGTGCCTCTCGATGGCCTCACTCCATAATTATGTGAACGGCATACGCTTGAAGATCCCCAGGAACCGGATGGATGGTAACCGGTTTCGAGTCGGTGTCCTTTCCAACCTATTTTATTAAATTACGTTTAGTTTATAAATTACATATTTTTTCAATACAGTGCTCTATGCTTATTTCTTGGTCCAATGATTCTTTTAAAATTTTCGTTATTTTGTGTTCGTTATTTTTTTTTTGCTTATACATCCTTTTTTTCCAGCCATCCATCTCTGGTAGGTGGCATAATGGCAAACAACGTTTAATATGAGATGTAAAAATGTATTACATATTTAATTTAAAAATATACGATTTGGCCGAAATATACCTATACTTTTTAATAGGGGACATCTCGTCCATTCTCCTAAACTGGTCCGAGCGAATCTACCCATGCGCATTTTAAAAAGTGGACAACTGGTCCGCGGACCAGTTTTTGTGTGGACGAGATGTCCCATAACCCATGTGGGTTGGTTTTAATTGTGTAAAAGTAAATAACTTTTTTATTTAATAAATCACGGAATTTTCCTGCTCTTTAAAATTAATCTCGGGATTTCAGGCATATCCACTTTATTCTTTCGCTGTATGAAATCAGTGTAAGTACAAAAATAACTCTACCTTATTCCGACCTCTGTTAATGACTCTGCCCTGGAGTGTAAATGTGGTGCCGTTCCACAAACGATGCGACACTTAATATCGTGTTCTGCGTGTCCTGCTGTTTGCTCATTACAGGAACTTATGGACGCTACTGAGGGCGCCAAACTAGTGGCTCTGTTCTGGGCCGACACAATTTAGATTGCCATCGACACGCTAAGAAGAATATATATACATATTAGTGCTGGTGACTGAACTCATGTTAAGTCAAATGAAGTATATATTTTGTAACCTCGCATTCTTGAATGTTATAGTTGTATCTTCTATCTTCTTCTATATATCTCATTATTAGGACCTTGTTGACTGTAATTTTTGAAACTGACGTAAACTATTATCATCACCATCTGTTTAGCCTTTTTCATACTACGTTGGGATCCTAATGAATTTATAGAACACCACATCTTACTTCATTCTATGCAAATATGTTCTTTATGAGCTTTCTCATAAGGCTTACAATAGCAATTTTTATTCACGTGCGAACTATGTATACTTTCCTATGACAGGGTCCAATTTTTCATCGTGCATCTCAAAGATCTGCTTGTATGTATTAAATTAATTGTGATAATATTAGTTTTAAGTTAAAAACGGCTTCTTTATAAGCTTCAACTATGAGATATTTCTGCTGTAGCTTATGAATTTGTAATAAAGGCGATTTTTCAATAACACTAGACGAAATTTGAATGAACACAATTCAAGCGCGCTTTTGATTTTCAATTTTCGGCGCGTTTTTTTAAAGCACTCATTTGGATGTCGCATATCGTTAGCGAAAACGGCGATTTGTGTTAAAGCTCCTAGTGTGTATAAGTATATGTATGAGATAGTTGATAACCTACAGAGATACATACTGTCGAAATCTCAAACGTCACAAATAGTCCGGGGAATTTACGCCGAAAATTAGGCTAACTTTGCATTAATTAAAAACAGCGATTTTTTTCATTGAATGTGTAGGGTATGGACAGGAGAGTATATTAAGCTGTATCCCGCAAAAAGTTCACCTCCGCGTATATGTTTTTTTTAAGAAAACGTCTAATATGTATATAACTTGGTGGAAAAAATATAAACAGGTATGTTTATTTGGAGTATTTGTAGAAGAGATTGAGTACTACAAGTAGGTCAGAAAATTAAACATTTTCGTCCACGGAACACTCGTTTTTTTAAAAAAACCTTATAATTTGACTTCATACTTAAGGCAAAAATATTAACAGGACAAAAATAGTGCTAAAATGATTTATATCACCATGTCTAACTATTATTATGAAAATTAAACAAATTCTGCTCCGGACTTCACAGAAAATCAAGAAAATCAAAAATTCTTAAATAGTACTTACGGCAAAAATGTAACAGGATTTAAATTTATTTAATAATGAGAAATATATAAATCCAAACCTTAATCCCCCAAAATTAAACAAATTAGAGCGATAATTAATATTGTCAAAGTAAAAATTAAATTACGATGCACGGTGTCAGCGCTAAGCAGCGTGCGGCGTACGGCGTGTGCTAGTGTGCGTAAACAAGATAAGCGCTGCGTTCATTGTGTGCGTATGACTGTGTTGTTGTTTGAGTCGGTGTTTTATTGAGTTACGCGATTGTACACCTTATTTCTATTACGGAAAGATCAAATTTCCATGAAAGTGCTGCGCCAAATACAAGAATAAAGCTTGCAGACGTATTTTATGTAAACATTAATTTTTTTTTCACGATTTGCTTTAAAGTGTTTAATTTTCGTGTAAATAGGTTAGAAATAGCCTTTAGATGAAAGTTAAACTAAATTAAACCCTGTTACCTTTCTGCCTCAACCGCTGTTGTAAAAAAACTGGTCATAATAACTTCCGGTAGTACAATTTGTTTAATTTTGTTTATTGGCGGTGTAATATATTAATTTAAGTTATTTTATGTAAAAAAACCGCTGTTTATATTTTTGCCTTAAGTACAATCCAAAAATTTCGTAAACGTTTTTTTACCGTAATTTCCGTGGACGAAAATGTTTAATTCTGAAAATAGTAGATTATGCACCGAGGGGCTAAAGTTGTGTCTTATGTCACGGGCGTCATATTGAATCTCGAGCGCAATGAAGGATTCGGGATTTAACTCACGAGCAAAGCGAGGGAGTTAATACAAGAATCCTGAATGCAGCGAGGGATTCAAGCTAGCCCAAGGCAAAGACACCTTTAGCCCAGAGGAGGATACTCTACTTTTTACACCTACTGTGAGAAAATAATAGCCATAGTACGAAAAACAAAGTATTTATTAAATAAACAAAAAGTAAGAATAACTTATTTAGAACTAGTTAGTTATATGCACTTTAAATTAATAATTTAAAGTTTCAACATTCAAAGGTGTGAAAACTTTCGATTTCTTTGATTGGTGACTTTCCGATATCCTCTTTAAAAATGCTAATAGCTTAGCGTATGTCTTGATGTCTATATTGTGTTTCATGCTTATTGTTGACCTAAGCATTGAATAAGTACACCATAGGCTACTTGACTTCTGAGTACAAGATAAATGCTGAAAATACACTAATAGAACTGGTTCCGAAATGGACTTGACGCCTTTCGTACTTTTCCATTTTTGGAAATTGTCGTAGGCTTTTATATAAGTTTCCTTTGACTTTTCCGGCAGTAAATCATTGGAAATATTATTAGCTTCGGTTGTAATGAATTAAGGAGTACAATCACTTTCATCACTCGACATCTTATAATACTTTGTTGATAAATTTAAAGTTTAAATGCCAAAAGTTCGCGCCTTTATTGCGTCTACCAATAAGTAGCCAAGACACGATAAATTCGATTTTCAAAAAAAAAAGTCTCTTCTACGGTTTTGTCGTGTATGTCTATTGATATCACTCTCATGGAAGTGGCGTTTGTGTAAACTAAGCTTTATACAGGGCTGGTAGAATGGTTTTGGATGATTGGCTTTATGAATTTTGAATTTAGAACGTCATTGGAGACGCTCGTGAAAATAGAGTATTTTTGATAAAATGTGATAAATCGACTGTAGTACAGAACGGTTTTATTATTTATTTATTAAATCACAAAATCCACAGCAATCTTTGCGCAGTTTACTTAAAATAAATTAACTAATGTTTCAGCCAATTACTATTACGGTATTACGGCGCGGTACGGTATTTGTTATTTTTAATGCCAGTTTTAATGTGAATCCATTACTTTAAAAAAAATGGTTCGTAGTTATCTAATTATTCTTATAATTTTTGTCTTCGAAAACATAGCAACGATATGAAGAAGCAGTTGTTATGATTTTGTAGGAAATCGAGAATATCATCCACGTGTAGTAAGGGTATCGAGAATAGCTTTCCTCTTTCTGGCAACAAAGGGTGTTTGTTAGTACTATACTGCCAATTTAGCTGAGCATGTGAGATTCCAAATTCAAATCACATTATTGACCAGCGGGTCATAATGAAATCCAGTACAACATTATTGACCGGCTGTGCCCCCGGCCACTAATGACTCACTTTAGGTTAAGGTTGCTTGACATATAATTTGACATTTTCGAGCAGGTGGTGTGAAAAATATATTACTGTCACCAATTCTTTACCTAAAGTAACTAAATTTGTCCTGTTAACTTTTTTTCCCATGTTTTTATTCACAAAAACGTGTTTTCGTCTTTTTCAGCTTGATCCGGTCTCGGAAAATGTTTAATTTTTTTTTATTATTTGAAGAGCTAAGGTCAAGTACACGATTCAAGAAAAAAATCGCTGTTTATATTTAATGCAGGGTTCAAATCTAAAAGCCCCGGACTAAAAACTAAAAGATGGTTTTAAAAAGCGGCAACTTCACTTTAAGTTGCGTTTAAGAAGTATTTTTGTGTATATAAGCGTTTCCTATTTTATATAAAAGCATAAAATGTTGAAATCGTGCCAATCTAATTTCAACCTTATAATCATGTTGTTAGATACCTACTTATTACTTTTACAGATTACTCAAGCTATAATTTTGTATGTAATGTCGCTTTGAATGTTACCGAATGCTGTATGTACTGATTAAGAATATAATTATTTTGTACGTGTTGTGTATTTGAAATCATATTAAAATTATTGAATTTATTTTTGTCTTTTGGCTATTTATTTACCCACTTCAGTAACTGACAAACTGAGCGCCAATGTTTTAAAAAAAACATTTTATTGGTATGGATATACCTTACCTAACACAAAATGCTCACACAATTACTGTCATGTCTGTCTGTACCTATGTGTGGGATGATGCTGACATTATCCTCTTGTTGATATCGTAAGGGTTGTACAGAGCGGGAGTGCTATCGCACGCGGCGGCATCAACGATGCGCTCGGCAGCACGCTGTATTTCTCGCTCTTGCAAACGACGGTTCTTAGCGACAGAAAAGGATAGGAGCATGAAAAAGTGCGATTCCGTGCTGATTGACGAGGACCCACTGTATTAGTTTGGAGATGTCTCCTACTATATGATAGAATCTATACATTGGTCTATTAGTCGTCATCTTAGTAGCTGCCTTTCAAGCTATAAAGTATTATCATTTTTCACGTTATCCTTTCATTGTTCTTAAATTAATGAATAGAGTTTCTAAATCTAAATTAATTACTAAACATAAAACAATTAAAACTAAAATAACAACAAATTATAAAAGGATTGTTCTTTGATTGTACTTAATTTCCATCTTCCCTATCTAACTTGTAGGTAATGTAAAAATTTTATAGATAACTTAAATGTGCTGTATCTGCTATAGAGAATATGAATAAAGATCTGAAAAAAAAGGAAAAATAATTGAGCCATTTTCAATGGGGAAATCCCCCGAATTCCTAAAACTTCTATTAAATCCGCACCAGCGCCATCTGTGGCGCTGGTGCCGATTTAATAACAGTTTCATCGACACGGAAGTTTATCTTGGTAAGAAATTACTTTATTTTCCGATCATTTAAAGTAATTGTTGCATTTTAAAGCATCAGCATATATTATTACGGATTGTATTAAAAAAAAATAGGGGTAAAGGTATTTTGGTAATTTATAACACCAAGGATTTCCTGAGAAAACTTTTCTCAATCAAACTGTAAAACTTATTGATTCTCTCATGCTCATTTAAATCATTTTATTGATCAAATAGGATTGATTAATTATAAAATAATTGTTTTACATAATTTCATTAAATTCTGGTCTTCATTTAATAATATTTTTTTATCAGTGGAATTCATGCATACGAAACGTAAGCTTACATTACAAGTATAATCATTCTTAAGATTAATTCGTAATTAATTTATTTCTAGTATTTTTCTAATACTTATTATTATATTTGTTAAGCTTCTTTTGTTTTGTTCTTACAATAACGTAATAAAACGGAAGTCGTATTCACAAATACCTACATTTTTTGCTTCACTTTGAAATACCGACGACAAGATGAATACTAATACTCAAATGTATATCTTTTTTCCTTATATTTAGTCTCATAACTAATAATTTATTGTAATTATAATAGCGTAATAGAGTCATTATTACAAAATAATAATACGTACTAACTATCTATTTCCACAAGAGCGTTTTTCAAATATTTTGCAGAGAAACATACCAGAAATCAGCGCCAAATTTAAAAAGTTTGTTACGTCACAACCGCCGCACTGTGTTTGTCGGCTTGTATCGGCAAAAGTATAAAGCGAGCCGCCACTTTGATTTGCCGCTTTTTCGTTGAACGGACTTCAGTTGATTTGTAGCACGCGTTGGATCAGTTGATTGTTCTTGATTATTCGAATAGTAAAAATGGTAGAGCCAGGCAAGTGTATGACGCAGAAACTCCTCGACCTGATGCAGGAGACAGGATACCCGCTGGTGCAGCATAACGGCCAAAGGAAATTCGGACCGCCTCCGCACTGGACTGGCCCTGCTCCCCAGAAAGGCTGCGAAGTCTTCATAGGCAAGCTCCCCAGAGAAATCTTCGAAGATGAACTGGTTCCAGTGTTCTCTAAGATGGGTAAGATCTACGAAATGCGTCTCATGATGGACTTCTCTGGCTCCAACCGGGGTTACGCCTTCGTTACGTACACGAACAAGTCTGATGCCTCCAGGGCTGTGAAGGAACTGAACGGCATTGAGATCAGACCGCGGCGACACATTGGCGTCGTTAAGTCTGTCGATAACTGTCGCCTGTTCGTCGGCAATATCCCGAAGACAAAAACTAAGGAAGAAGTGTACGATGAACTGTCGAAGCGCGTGGGTGGGATTGTAGACTTAATCCTGTACAAGAACTGCTATGACAAGAACCTGAATCGCGGCTTCGCGTTCGTGGAGTTTGCGTCTCATCGTGCGGCGGCGATGGCTCGGCGGGCGCTCGTTCCTGGCTGCGTGAAGATATGGGACCAGGAAGTGATGGTGGACTGGGCCGAACCGGAGCCCGATATTGACGATGAGCAGATGCAAAGGGTGAGCAGATTCTAATATGTTGTGCAGCGTACCTTATTTTATTGACCTCTTAATTGTTTCTCTTGCTTAGTTTATAAGATCGCATTGCATTTGTTTATATAAAAATCGCGCACGGCGAGTTTTAACAGCGATAGCAAGCATTTGTATTATTTAACGGACTCTTGCGAGTAGGTACATAGGTACATGCCGTTTTCAGTTTGGGAAAGTGGCTGTCGCCGCTTTTTGCTCGACATTTAATTTGTTTGCTTTTAAGCAATCTTAAGCTTTTTATGCCTTTGCAGGTGTCTAAAGTTTACAATTAGTGTCCTATAGCGATTGTTTATTTAATATGAGCTGGCGACACTTGAAAAACTGTTTATGTAAAACATTTTAATTAATGAAACCTGCATCTTCTTGCAGGTGAAGGTGCTCTATGTAAGAAATTTCCAAATCAAGACCACACCTGAAACCATCCAGGCAGTATTTGAGGCAGCCATAAATAATCAAATCGAGCGAGTTAAAAAGATCTACGACTATGCATTCATCCATTTCTACCAACGTGAGCATGCAGAGTTGGCCATAGTGAAGTTGCAAAATGCTGAAATTGATGGAAGCAATGTTGAAATACGTTGGGCAAAACCAGTTGTTCGTGAAATTTACCGCATTCAGAAGATGAACAGGGGCAACGCAAAGTTCAACAATAGTTTCAACCTGTCTCAAACCCTGTTGCTCTACAAACAGCAGTTGGAAAAGCAGGAATACATATCCTCTCCTAAAGAAGATGAAGGTATTGGTTCTGTGGGTGCAGGGGATTCGTCTTGTGGGTCTCCATCGGACATCAATTCAACGTATCCATATGTGACTAAACAACATTACTCATTGGCTCCAGCTAAGCTAGATTCAATGTGTAAAAGGTGAGTAAATTTTGCAGTTACTTATTTTCTCTTTAAACCCATGTAATCCATGTGCGAATTTATGTACTGTAACTTATTTCTCAGTATAAGGATAGTTTCATTGTTTTTTCTATACAGGTACATGTGGGCACCTCCAGTTTACAACTACCAGAAGTACATAGACCCTACAAGCACTGAGATATGGATAGGAAGAGTTGAGCTGCCCCACATCGGTATGCCCCTGCTGAGTGCTCCGCGCAGACTTGGACCTCTGGCAACAAGACCCTGTCAGACTATGCAACAGGCACACATTGAAGCTGCTGAAAGTGCGTTGCAAGTCATTAAGGTATGTAGACTTTTTATTTATCTATTAGCATTTATTGTGTTTTAATGCCTTTTTCTTGGCAATCTTCCCTTGCAAATAAGTTACGCTGTGCAAAATTCTAGACTAACTACAAGTAATGTGGATTTTTATGGATTTAAATTTCTTCAAACATTTTTGGTAATGCTTTGCCCCATCATGGGGGTAGACAGAACTATAATAAAATCTAATAAAAATATAATAAAATCCTAAGTCTTACCGTTAGCGACTTGGGGTCTAAGAGGAACTACCTACCTAGACACTCCATTCCAATGTTTTTTACATGGCAACAGATTGTATACAATTATCCTGATGAATCCTTAAAAACATGAATTTTCATGAAAAGGCAATTAATGTGAAATAATGGATATCCAAAGGTTTTTAACTTGATATAAACACATACTTAACTAGACTTGTAATTGATTTCAGATGCTGAAGGCAGACCTGATTCAGCAGTCTATGCCGGCTCCACCGCCGCTCGCGCCCGTCTACCCTACAATCATGTCACCAATGCAGAGCTGCATCAGTTTACCATATGACTACATGAGCCCGCAAACTGCCATTTACCAACCCAGACCAATGCCTGTCACCATGCCAATCTGGAGAAACGTTTGATATATTAATTAGAAATTAATTCTAGGTTTTGATTCTCAGGATTCTACACCCTATTTTTAAGTAAATAAGGTCGGAATTCTTTTGTAACGTTTTGTTGTTGCTGCTCGTGGAATCTTAACGGCAATTTAATGGTTGTGCAGTTGGGATTTCTTGAACATTTCCAAGTTTTGTTGGCGAAAAAGTATTTTAGGCTAAGCGACTTTTGTTAAGTCTTCATATTTGTGACTTCTTTGTTTTGACTGAGTATACTATGTTTTTGACCTATTGTATATCGGACGCGCAATCGCAGTAGTTTTTCTTTGACGATAGAAGTTTCGGACGTTCGATTTTTGATTTGTGTAATATTAATTCCAAAAGTAACTTAATTTTTGTATATGTTAGGTATGTTAAGCTCAATAAAGAGTAGGTATCTCAATTGTGACTGATTGATAGTTTAAAATTGAATTTTAAACAATCTGTTGCAATTTAGAGATTTGCTCTAGTTTGATTCTAGATTGTCGATCATTTTCATTAGTTTTTTTTTTAACTAAGGCTATATTTAAGACTGTAAAGCTGCCTATTCGGTGCTTCCTTGTGCTTATATCTTAATATATTCAGAGTGAAGGCACTGCATTGACATTTATTTTGGTTGCTATCGACTTCTATGTGTTGTAGAACAAATAAACATTTAAAACATAACTATGCTTTTAATTAATACCATCAAGGTAATTTTATGTAACCTTAATCCACAGGTTACATTTTTATTTTTTTATGGAGAGGTTAAGGGGAACAGGGCCCGTGACGAATGATTGCCGTCACGCTGCTATAAAGCAGGTTGCAGACCGGAAACTTAAAGCTATTCCCAACCCATACTAAGCTAGCTTAGCTAAGATACTAAAGATATGTCCCGTGCACACCAAAAACTAAGCTTTGTTTAGTGTTACGAAGTTCTTCGACGGACTTAACGCTCGCCATGAAGCATATAATCGACTAGCTGTCCCGCCCAACTTCGTCTGCGTCACATTTTCCCCGATTTTGAAACATAATTCATTGCTGCTCCGCTCCTATTTGTTGTAGCGTAATGATATATAGCCTATAGCCTTTCTCGATAAATGGGTTATCTAACACTGAAATATTTTTTTAAATCGGATCAGTAGTTTCTGAGATTAGCGCGTTCAAGCAAACAAACAAACAAACTCTTCAGCTTTTTAATATTACATAGTATAGATGAAACAAGTTTCGATGATGAATACGCTACACACATCTCTAAGGGCTTAGCTCGCGTAGCTGTGCATCTGCATACACAACTAAATTAGGGGGCACATGATGGGTTGCGGCGCCGCACCGCAAAGAATTCACCGCATAGGCAGGCACACGAGCTGTGCGGCGACGCAACGTTGTTAAGACGCAACGGCGCCGCCGGCACCCAGTATAAACAACTGAGCGGTGCCGCTCCGACGTTCATTTCGTCGACGTTCGTTCGTGCGTGTTGCGCGGCGCCGGAGCGGTGTCGCTGCGTCGTCTTACATAGAAATATGGAAGACGCTACACGGTGCGGTGCGGCGCCGCGTCTCGCTAAATTGAAGTGCGGTGTGCCTGCTGTGCGGCGCCGGAACGCACCGTCTGGCATATCATTGATTTTTTTTATATGCAGGACGCCGCAGCGACATCGCTCCGGTGCCGCGACGCAACCGCACCGCACCGTGAGGCTTCTCCCTACCTGTGGCATGTCACACGGTGCGCTGCGGCGCCGCACCGGACTTGTAACCGCCGGGACGAGGTTGGGAGAGGTTAATGCGTTGCGACGTCGGAGCGGCACCGCTCAGTTGTTTATGCGTCACAAGGAAGGGCACACATTTCTGTCTGCAGGGTTTACAGTAACCTAACAAGAAGGGGATGGCGGGGTCTAGTGAGCGAGCCATCATCATCATCATCATCATTTCAGCCGAAAGACGTCCACTGCTGGACATAGGCCTCCCCCAAGTGTCGCCACATTGATCGGTCCCGTGCGACTCGCATCCAGCGGATCCCCGAAACCTTCACCAGGTCATCGGTCCACCTAGTGGGAGGCCTTCCAACGCTTCGTCTCCCGGTTCGCGGTCGCCATTCCAGAACTTTTCGGCCCCATCGGCCATCTGTTCTGCGAGCAATGTGCCCTGCCCACTGCCTATTAAGTTTGGCAATTCTTCGAGCTACGTCGGTAACCTTGGTTCTCTTGCGGATGTCCTCATTTCTGATTTGATCACGCAAGGAAACTCCGAGCATAGCTCTCTCCATTGCCCTTTGGGTGACTTTGAGCCTTCTGATGAGGCCCATTGTGAGCGGCCACGTTTCGGTCCCGTATGTAATCACTGGCAACACACACTGGTCATAGACTTTCGTCTTGAGACACTGCGGTAAGTTGGACGAGAAGATACCACGCAGCTTCCCGAACGCTGCCCAGCCGAGTCGGATTCGACGATTGACCTCTTTCTCGAAGTTAGACCTACCCAACTGGACCGTTTGTCCCAGGTAGACATAATCGTCTACAACTTCGATAGTAGAGTCTCCGATCTTGAAAGGAGTGGGTGTTACATGGGCATTCAACATGACCTTGGTTTTGTCCATGTTCATTTTAAGACCCACTCTTTCGGAAGCTCTACTGAGGTCATCGAGCATTGTACTGAGGTCCTCCATGGTCTCAGCCATGACCACTATATCGTCGGCAAATCGAAGGTGAGAGATGTACTCGCCATTGATGTTGATGCCTAGCCCTCTCCAGTCCAGAACCTTGAAGATAACTTCCAGTGAGCGAGCGGAGCGAGCTAACTAAGAACCTAACCTGACCGAGTCGGGGTGCCCAATGTCCCGAACTCGCTTCGCTCGCTCTTGCATCCTAAGTTCTCCTTAATGTGTTTCACTACACTGCCAAATCCTTTGGTCTGCACTCGTACGTAGTTTGCTTTGAAAATGACGAGCATAATGTATACTAATACAGAGAATGTCTGTGCTGAATTGAAATACATTTGGCTCTTAGTGTAACGAGCACTAAGCGGTCCAGCACAGACTATGGATGTCTGTGGTAACATACAGTTTGGCATTACGCGTCCGGAGGTGGAGGGCTTACGACCGAGGCGATCCGGTGACGCTACGGAGTTGATGTATTGAGCGCATACTTACCCATACAAGCAGTGGTGGATTTACCAGCAGGCTGAAGAGGCTGGAGCTTGGGGCGGCAAATTTAGGGAACGAATTTCTTTTTTTTGCTACCTCGTAGAAATCAAAAAGATTTCTGCATGGCGCTTTTCTGATGTTTTACAGATAAAATTATTATTCTGCAATAAATTTTGCGAATGACTTTCCCCTCTCACTTGTCATTGTAGTACATTCGGTGTATCGAACTTCCATATTCTAGAGTAAAACAGCTAGTTCGCCGCCCCCTACCAGTAGTCTGCCTCTGCGCTCTCAGCCCACACTTTATATTAGTGAAAAGAGCCAAATTACAGAAAATGTATTTCTCTCTTCGCACTATCAACATTATCAACCCGTACATGATATATTTGAGCTTTGATTAGCTCAAAAATAAACCCAAAATTATTTTACGTGCAATTTCAACGAAATTGTAGGATTATAAAAATAATCTAGGACATGAAAATTGTAGAGACCAGGGCACCAAAAACTTTACAGGCTATACCTTGAAAATTTGTAAATCCGCCACTGCATACAAGTCCAAATAAAGAATACTAGCCGCAGGAGGCGAGGCGGTACGGAGTGGGTGCCGGGTGGCTCTAATGAGCTGTGACCTAAAGTGCCTTTGTATCAGTGAGACATAAGAACCCGAGCATTACAGTGTGCAACCTGTCATTTTTCACTGGTTTCTGTACAAAATCGAATCTTGGATTTTCACATTACATGCGAATGATCAGGCGAGGGAGCGCATAAAAGTAAAAAACAACGGGTTGCCGGCAGAAGTGATAACTTGAATAACGTTGTGCATTTTTGATATTTTGGAAAGGTTAGGGAATAATTTTGCACGAATAGCTTTAATTATCAGTATAAAAGTACTATCATTTATTTTGGTAAAATACAATATTCATTTATCTATCGCTATCGTACACAAACATGACAATTTACTAAAAATAGAACTATTACAATCCGTCTTACGAATTTTACCTGTTTGAGCATAAGATAATTATCCAGTTTTAGAAACCCAAACACACCATCGCAGCTTAATAATATTCTGCTGATATAGAACATATTCTCTACACTCGTTTAGTTTACACCTCTAGCAATGGAGGACTGTCCATCGTCGCACTGGAGCTCCGACAGTGCAGCGCATCACTCTCGCCCCGGTTTATCTTTCGTACGTCGGCGTCGATCCGTTGGAACGTCGCCTGCGGCGACGCCACGCACAATGTGGCATGTCAGTCAAACATGGCTAGATATCACACAAGATAGAGAGGTTTGGAAGGAGAGAGGGAAGGCCTTTGCTTAGCAATGGGAAATGGGACACATGACACTTAAACAAAAATAAATTCATTGTAAAAATTATATATTTTTTTATTAATGATTTTCAGTAAGTTATCACGAAAAATCTCAGATTAGCATATAGGATTTACTATTGTTGTTAACTCCTTTAGTAACCTAGTAATTTGAACAGGTAATGCGAAAACTTTTTACCGGCATGCACACACTCCGTCGAATCCCTCTTCTGGGGACATTGGCAAGAATGTAAACACGGTGCGTTTTCCGCTATCCTGAAGTATCCGTCCTTGCAAACGCATCCAACATTGGCGCATATTTCTTCACTGTCGCAGTTGGATGGATACCTCATTGAAGAGCAGGTTTCGTCCAAGCATGACTTTTTGCATTCCGTAAAAACTTCATTATCGCCACACTTCGGGATTGCTGGAAAGTAACGTAATTTAAAATCGGAATTTGTTAAATGACAGTCATGTCGGTACAGGCGGACAGTAAAACATAAAATCTTTGCCGCCGAATGAGGCCGAACCAAACATGTAAGACCCCGTACTGCAGCAATGGTGCGATTCACAGACTGGACATTGAATTTGTTAAGTTAGCGACTTACACGAATATGAACTTATGTGAATGAAACGCATGTAGAGATTCACATAAAATATTATGGACTTCAAATGCTTGAGAATTAATTACGGTCCATAATTAATTAAGACTTATTCGTCAACAAAAGAGCATTCAGCGAATCTTGCCTTTTCAGCCTCTAGAATAAAATAGGTACCCCCCTTTAGTTAAATACTTAGTTATATTTTACTCACGACATTCATGTATAGGTATGCAAACACCGCTAGCGTCTCTTGCGTATCCATCATCGCAGTAGCATGAGGGATGACAGTCACTTTCGTCATAACCAGGACAGTTGGTCTTGTTATGTAAATGAAGCGTGTCGCATATGTTATCGCATGAACCACCGCACGCGTAGTGTTCGTTGGGACCCGGACATTTGTCTGAAAATTATAAAAGTAAGTATTATAATAAGATTGTTTAGTAATACAACTAACCATATTACAATCCTCTCACTCCTGTACAATCTCCAGTCATTTCGGATTATGCTATGTTTCGTACAAGAAATCAAATCACTTGTTTGTTCTCAGCCTTGATTATGAATGACAACGTTAAAATAATAGACGATTTGGAATACCTCTCAGCCTCAGCATCACATCAGTGCTCCCCGGAACAAGTTGAGTCACACCTACATAACGTTAACCACGGCTTGAAAATTCTTCATGTCAACATAAGAAGCATCGGCAGCATTGCAAACTTTAACAACCTCCTGATATTGCTGCATCAAATAAAGATACAGTTTGACATCGTAGTCTTATCGGAATGCTGGTTACGTAAATGCTCTCATCTTCCCTCCATACCGGGTTTTGTATCTAATCACTCTGATCACTCTAACCAAAATGATGGAGTTGTGGTGTATACTAAAATAGAGTTACAGTTCCTTTTAGAAAAGCCTACACTCGCCGACGCCAATTGTCTTGTACTAAAATTTAAAAATGAGTTGGCGGTTATAGCTATATATAGATCACCCTCAAATAGAAATATTCAGCAGTTTATAACCAGTTTAGATGTAATCCTCAATTCACTAAATACCGTCAGAACCGTTATTTTGGTTGGAGACATCAATATAAACATAGCCCCAAATTGGGTTGATTCGAACTCCGACATGTACCTTAACGCTGTTGCGTCACATGGCATGCTGCCTGCTCATGTTTTCCCGACACGCAACGATAGTTGCATTGACCACGTTATGCTAAAATCAAATAAACCAGCGATTACCTTAGTTCTTGACTCTCTAATTACTGACCATGCTCCCGTTGTAGTTTTTTGTAATCTGAAATTCGATATCCCTAAGTCACCTTCCCATCAGTATCGTGTGGACATTAATGCTTGCATAGTGGCTCTTGAGAATGTTGATTTTACTCCCGTTATGAGCTGTCAAGACGCTGAAACTGCTGCTTTTATCATGGTCAAACTTGTTTCCTCAGTTGTAGATAAAAATAGTCGTGTTTCTGTTGTATCGAATCGAAAACGCATTATTAAGCCATGGATCACACCAGGGCTCCTTAGGTGTATTCGAAACCGAGACAACATGTATCGCAAAATGAGGAGGGATGCTGATAATAATACTCTGAAAATCACCTATAATCGGTATAAAAAATTTTGCAACAATCTATTAAAGAAATTGAAACGAGAATATGAACGACATGAATTTGAAAAACATCGCAGGAACCCGAAAGCTACCTGGAATCTCATTAAAACTATATCCAATCTTCAAAAGAGTAAGACCTCTGCCAGTAAGTTGCTATCTATAACTCCAGATCCAACTCAATCACTTGATTCTGTCAACGACTTTTTCGCAAACGTGGGTACAAAACTGGCATCTAAAATCCTTAACTCCCCAAACTACAACTCAACCAACACTTCCGACTCTAGCAATTTAGATGTCCACCGTAACTCGATGGCTCTTTTGGGCACAGACGACAATGAGATAGATTATCTTATTCGTGGCCTACGACTAACTAGCGCTACGGGTTGGGATGGTATCCCCGCCACTGTAATCTACAGTGCTAGAAGCACTCTTGTCCCAGTTATATGCCACGTCTTCAACCTTGCCCTTACATCCGGAGTATTCCCATCGGTGTTCAAAAAGGCCGTTGTGCACCCTATTCACAAGAGTGGAGACAGAGACAGTGTCAACAACTACAGACCCATATCGGTATTATCAATTCTGTCGAAGCTCCTCGAAAAAGTGATTAACAAACGTTTGCTGGATTACCTTAGCTCACAAAATATACTTGCAAATAACCAATATGGATTCAGATCAGGCAAAAACACAGAGGATGCTATATTAGAATTGATAGGTTCAGTAGCTCAAAATCTGAATAACAAGGATAAATCTATCGCTATCTTCCTTGATCTTTCTAAAGCTTTTGACACTGTCTCTGTCCCCCTTCTCCTCAGTAAACTAGAAAGGATTGGTGTTAGAGGCCTCCCGCTTAGTTTGTTTAAGAGTTACCTTAGTGGTCGCTCACAAATCATCACAATAAACAACCACACCAGTAAGGAAGCATTTCTCACGTACGGAGTTCCGCAAGGTAGTGTCTTAGGACCTACCCTTTTCCTGGTTTACATAAACGAGCTCTGTAAACTTGATCTAAGAAACTCCAAAGTGATTACTTACGCTGATGACACTGTTATCCTGGTTCGTGGCAGTGACTGGAACGAGGCTCGACTTCGGGCAGAGTCAGCCTTGCAAGTGACTATGAGATGGCTCACACAAAATTTGCTTACCCTCAACTTGGATAAAACCAGGTTTATCACTTTTAGTCCAAGGAAAGCGTCACAGCCAGCTCCACCCTTCCGTCTAACAGCTCATGCGTGTTATGCGCACGGACTCAATAAAATATCTTGGAGTCTGGGTCGACAGCACGTTGACATGGTGTGAGCAAATCAATTCGCTGGTCTCTAGGGTAAGAAAATTAATTTTTGTTTTTAAAAATCTCAGGTCCTCCGCCAACTTTTCTACCCTGAGAACTGTGTACTTTGCTCTTGCTCATTCCATTTTAACGTACTGTATTTCGGCCTGGGGTGGTGCTGGTAAATGTCTTTTGCTGCGTTTAGAGAGGGCGCAGAGGGCTGTCCTTAAGGTAATGGCCTTCAAACCCTACCGCTTCCCTACAAGCGAACTGTACACGTTATGGAAGCTTCCTACAGTAAGGCACTCTTTTGTGTTAAGTACAGTGTTGCGGAAGCATTCAAACTTGGCTTTTGACCCTGAGTTTAGAAGACAAAAACGTAGAACTGACAGAGTCTGCCCTACATCAAGTGTTAAATTGGAAACTGTCCGCCGGCAGTTCGCTTTCTGTAGTCCCGTGCTTTATAATAAAATAAATAAAGTTCTTAACATTTATCCACGTACTCTCCGGGATTGCAAAAATATTATTGATAAATGGCTTCATACTCTTACATACGAAGAATTGGAAATTTTAGTCAAACCCTAAATATGGATTTTTCATCAGCAGACAAGCACACCAAATACACGTAGCGTAGAGTGTGCTCGGGGGGAGGTTCCACAAGCACACTCTACACTTACACCCCACAGACATGCACTACACTCTCATACAACACTCCCGCATGCACAACACTAAACACTTACCTATTTTAATTTTTTAACTGTCTACTAATTTATTTTTGTTTTTTATTATTATTTGTTATTGTTCTTTTTAACCCTTACTGTTTATTTTTTAACTTTGAAATGTGGAACGATGTCGTCTCCCTCTTGGAGGTGGGCGTTAATAGCTGCGACACAGTTTTGCAACTAATGTAGCTATTTACGTACGCAATTAATTTGTAATATGTGTTTTTGTTCCAATAAAGATTATTATATTATTATTATTATATTTAACCACCACTGATTTGTTAAAAAAATACACCACTCACTTGTTTTATCTAATTGCCGGGTAGGTATATAGTAGTCATCGGACCGAATAATTATGTCCAGGGTTTTGGGTTATAGTCCGGAGTTTTCGGATTTTTCGAAAAAGTAGTGTATAAAAAGTAGTATATACGCATAGTCTGGAGTTCCTGACTAATCATCATGGTTTATTAATCCCTGACGCGTCTAACATTTGTTCCCATAGTATTGGCGTCCGACCGAAGCTAAGCTTCGGCCACCTTAGGGTCAGTGGATACGAATCGGGGCACTTTGAAAAAAAGACTTACAAAATTTTTCTGTCTTTTTTCCTCAGTGCCCCGTAACGTACACTCCAACCCACCTTAGGTCAAAAACACCACCTGCGGTTTCGGCCAAAATATGCTGACGCCACCGGGTGTTAGAAAGTGCCGAAATTGAACTGCTTTTTATGAGAGGGCGATGGAAGGAGTAACGAGTGGGGCCAGGCTTTACCCATTTCGAAGTAACATTATTTTCGACGAAGTTGTAAGGAACATAAGGTTTATTGGTTGTATTTCTTTTTTTCTTGGGCCGAAGGTTGTGTCAACAACCGATTGGTTTCGGCCAGAAATCGACCTACAGTCAGACACTGCATGTTATTGCCATGTCTCTCGTGATGGCCAAACTTTAAGATTTTAAAAGATATTTTTCCATTCATAACTTACCACATTGCTTTTCTGTTACACAAACGCCGTTCTTAGTATTTCTGAAGTAACCCGGCTCGCACACACATTCGTGTACACAAAATGATGGCTCTTCTTCTCCCGTACAATTTTGCGTTATTATTTTTTCTTTATATTCTCTACAAGTTTGTTCAGGAGCGCATTCGTACAAGCATTGTGATACTTCGTTTGAAGGACAATTTATAACTGAAAGAGAAATTAAATTAAAAAAAAAAAAAACATGTATAAAAATATGAAAAGAAAAAAACTTTTATCTATCAACATCCAACAAAGTTTCGTGTCCATGCTAGTAACCGATGAGGAGTTCTCTCGTGAGGAGGTAATCCCGGATCAAGTCATGTCTGCATAAAAAATATTCTTACCAGACCCAAAAGTGTCTGCAATAGCTCAATCAGTTGGGTGCATAAAGTCTTTGGTTTGGGAGAACTGGTTTGAAGTTCAGTTGCAAGATTTACAAACGCATACCTAACCAACTAAATCATAGTTGGTTAGTATGTGTTTTGGTCAAACACGACACAAACAAAGCTTATAAAAATAATATTAAGAAATTAAACTTTAAAAGTTAGGGATATAATTTACAAACAGATTAAAAAAAAAAAAAAACGGTCAGTGTCAACGTCAATGTCATGTCTTGTCAAGTGTCAGATGTATCAGCTGTATGTCATGAATATAAACACAGTCAACATTGTTGAAGGGCCGAATTGAAATTTTTTGAACAAAAAGTGAATACGGTATATAAATAGGATTTCAAGCGAAACGGAAGGAATGTGAGTTAACTGATTATATCCACAATAAATACCTATTTATGAAAATAATATCGCTACAGCTTGTTTCAGAAGCAAAAATGTTTGTTAGAAATTTGCGTTTATATAAAAATTGTGTGAAGAGAAGTGTGTGTTCAATATCTTCATACTATTTAAAAAGCAAGCACATAAATCAGCAATATCGTACTTTTGCAAACGTTAATTGTGTTCTATCTCAAGATAAAAACATAACCTCAAAGCATTCTTATTTTGTGAAGAAAGAACTGCAGGAAACTAAACAACTCGTGAAAGCAGAACGAGAGGATCCAACTTGTAATACGTTTACATATAGAACACATTCATGTGGAGAACTAAGACCTGAACATGAAGGAGAAAAGGTCACACTTTGTGGTTGGGTTCAATACTCAAGATTATCCAAGTTTCTTCTTCTCAGAGATGCATATGGCCTAACTCAGTGCGTTGTAAGCAACAACAGTATAAATCTGTCAAACATTCCTTTAGAAACAGTTGTAAATATCAAAGGTACTGTAGTTTTAAGGCCTAAAGAAATGGTCAACAAAACCATGACCACTGGTGAAGTTGAAGTGGTTATGGACAAGTTGGAAGTACTTAACACCGTAGATAAGTTGCCTTTCAACCTTAGGAACTACCAAAAGCCTAAAGAACAGTTACGGTTGCAGCATAGGTACATAGATTTGCGGTTTCCAGTGATGCAGAATAATTTGAGAGTGCGTTCACATATGCTCCATAATATGAGAAGATTCTTGATAGAAAATCATGGATTTGTAGAAGTTGAGACACCTACATTATTTTGCCGAACCCCTGGTGGTGCAAGAGAGTTTGTAGTGCCTACACATCACGAAGGACTCTTCTACTCATTGGTGCAAAGCCCACAGCAGTTCAAACAAATGCTAATGTCTGGAGGTGTTGATAGATATTTCCAAGTTGCAAGATGTTACAGAGATGAGACAACTCGACCGGACAGGCAACCAGAATTCACACAATTGGATATAGAACTATCTTTTACTAATCTAGATGGCGTCTTGACTATGATTGAACAGTTGCTCTACAATACATTTGTGAAATCACTTCCAAAACCACCTTTCAAAAGAATGACTTATAAAGATGCTCTGAGTAATTATGGCACTGATAAGCCAAACTTAACTTATGAATTAAAATTTATAAATCTGAATAATTTGTTCCCTGAGAAGTCCAATAATAATAACTTTGGCGCTTATGCATTACCATATAGTAAAGAAATTGGAAAGTTAACTACAAAATACAAAGAAAAAATCAGAGAGTTTGCCAAAAAGCATTCATGTAAATTTATTTTAAATGAAAATATTTCAAAAGAATTGGGAATTGAAATCAGTGAAAGGATCCAATCTACAGTTGGGGACTTAAACGCAGCTATAATTGTTTTAGGTGATGATGAAAACTCTTGTTTATGTCTAGGAGAAATAAGGGAAATGATGGCGTTGTTGTTGAAGTCAAATAATATGCTTCAAGTCAAAGAAAATGTACAACCATTGTGGGTGATAGATTTCCCTTTATTTGTGAAAGGTGAAAATGGTTTAGAAACTTGCCATCACCCATTTACTGCACCTCATCCAGATGACATGCATTTACTGGACTCCGAGCCATTAAAAATGAGGTCTTTGGCCTACGACATTGTTATGAATGGTAATGAAATTGGTGGTGGTTCAGTGCGTGTGCACAATGCTGAATTACAGGAGAAACTATTGAAAATTTTGAATATTGACGCTACAAAGCTTTCACATTTCTTGAATGCTTTGAAATGTGGGTGTCCCCCGCATGCTGGGATTGCATTAGGTATTGATAGGCTAGTGACAATTGCTTGTGATGCTGAATCAATTAGGGAAGTTATAGCATTCCCGAAATCACATGATGGGAGAGACCCATTATCTGGTGCCCCCAACAGTATAAGCGAAGAAGACAAAAAGTATTACCATATTTCTACTTAAGTAACAATAATTAGATTTTAAATGAAGTATAAAACTGAATCCAAATTTTTTATTTTTTATTTTAATTCTTTAAATTTAACTTTTTACTTATAGAAACAACATTTATAAAGGGTACATTATTGTTAAACTGAGATAAAGGATAAAAAAGATGTTTTGACATGACGCCAAATTAGTGGGTACATTGCACCCGAGCGTAGTACTGGACGAGTCGCTAGTAGATACCTACCTATCTACGTAATATCAAAAGAATATTTGTGTGTATAATATGTATGAACGTTAGTGGTTTTCAATAACCTTTGTGTTTCTGCGGTCTGTGAATCAATAGCATTGTTTTTTGGATCAACCAGTTTTTATAGCGTTTTTTGTACCAAACAAGTTTTGGTAAAAGTTTTTCCCCTTAATACCGTGACGCAATAGCTTACAGAAAATATCATATTTATCCTCATCGCATCGTGATGAACTTACAAACAATATATCTTTTAAACTTTAAAAGATATGGTACCTACTAAGTTAATTAATTAAGTACCTACCCTTTAACTGGTTTCAACCTGGTCATTCTGCCTTGACCAGTTACTGTGCGTGTCAAATGGCTAAACATTTGCTTAAATAAGCATATAATATGTCAACGAAAACAAAAAACCCCGTATCTCAAAAACTAAATATCAAATCTCATTGAAATTTTCGCTGAAAGCTCTTTACGTTCCGTTTTTTTTCCTCCTCTTACTTTAAAAGTTAGAGGGGGAGGGAGGACACCTTTTTAAGGCTTTGTAAGGGGATATCTCATCAATTTTTAACATCACATCACACGTCTAATCCCCGAAGAGTTAGGCAGAGGTGTAGGTATTTAATAGTTCACCCATGTAATAGGGGGCGAGCCTATTGCCATCAACCAGGCATAAACAAACTTCTGTTCATGGAAAAATTACTTTGATAACCACATAATGTTTAATTGTTATAGTTTAATTTGTGCTACAGACTACAACTTAAAACATAAGAACTAATGGTTCTGGTTATTCTGAAGTTAATTTAATTATCACTTGCACATTCATTCATACCTAATTGTTAATGGTAAATAAGTCGTCGGGGATCCGCTGGGTGCGAGTCGCACGGGACCGGTCAATGTGGCGACACTTTAGTGTTCTGTGCTTGGGGGAGGCCTATGTCTAGCAGTGGACGTCTTTCGGCTTAAATGGTGATGATGATGATAATGAAATAACGTCAGTTGAAAACGGATTTGAACAATTAAAGTATTTCAATTTCGTATGAAATAGCTCATTATATCAAAGATTGTGGTTTTTTAACAATGCGAAAGTTTGTGAGGATATGAATTCGCATTTTTATAAAACATCCATGAAGATTTATTATTTACTAGCTGTCCCGCGCAACTTCGTCTGCGTCACAGTTTCCCCGTTTTCGCAACATTTTTCATTGCTACTCCGCTCCTATTGGTCGAAGTGTGATGATATATAGCCTATAGCCTTCCACGATAAATGGGCTATGTAACACTGAAATAATTTTTCAAATCGGATCAGTAGTTCCTGAGATTAGCGCGTTCAAGCATTTCTTTATTACAAATCTATAGGTGAGAACTATGCCCCACAAAACCGTTTTCACGGTTTGTCTGTGGTAACGGAACAGTACATGTTTAAAGAAAATGTTAATAGTGCGGACACTTAATGAATACTAATATTACTTGTAGCTAACAATCAATAAATCTTAGAAACTACTTATTTACCCTGCCTCAACAATCTGCAAACCACCTTCCTAAAAATATGGTTTACAAACTCCTGAGAAAGAACAGTCTAAGCGATTTGGCAAACTTACTCACTACTTAACACTACTGAATGGATCTGGATGAAATTTGGTACCTACATGGATAGATAATAGTTTAAAATAGCACATAGGATACTTTTTAACGCGGTCGTACGGTCGCGTGGGACAATTACCGAAAAAAACACGGGCGAAGCCGTGGACACAAGCTAGTAGGTAGAATAATATAAAGACACTTGCCGCTTGGTGGAGTAAACATATAGTCCAGGTACGTCTCCGTATTAAAGTATTCATCGTCTGTGCCGTAATCTTCAGTAAAATCAGCCTGAACCGCACTGAACCCCACACAGCAGAATAACAACACGCGCAATGATGTGAACATGTTGACGACTCGATGTGATGAATTGATATAACGTAGACTTGTCTCGGTGTATTTATAGATAGTTTGTTTTTTGGGCATGATTCATGCAGGCAGTGGCGAAGCTAGTCCTGAGTGGGGGCCCCTGTATACTTTTTTTTCTGGGGTCCCTTGGCCTAAAAGGAAAGTAATGTGTTTCTATAAAACAAACAAAAACAGTCGCATAAACAAAAGTTTGGAATTGCGTCCAAACCCTATATGATTATGTTAGTTAGATACTATTTATAGACATTGAAATCCAAGCACAGTACCATTTACAAGAAAAACGCATTGAAAATCGGTCGACATGTAGTGATTTTATAATACAGAATTCTGATTATAAACTAATTGTAGCTTTATTGTTTTTATTTAATCTTTGGATCTAGGCATTTGTCGGACTAGTAGAATGGATGACTGTGCGTAAGTGTTGGTAGATGACTTGAGAATGTTCAAACGAGTTTTAGTGGAGTGGATGCCCTAAATGGTAAAACTATATTGATTATCAGTAACACTGGTTATAATCTATAGCAACAACACATGACTTCTTTATGTTGTAATACAGACACACGTCATTATTCTTGTGGATGCTAGTGGTTTAATTAGTTATCATCATAACATTTATATATCATCATAGTACTCAGCACCGTTATGTACAAGCATGCAAACAAACACAGGTATAATGGTAAAGGTTTATTGATACTCAAGCAATACAAGTTATAGCAACAGTACAATTTCCACAACATTGTTTAGGACGTAGATACAAACTTTTATTAGGTATCAGTTTATCACACACAATTTGGCATAGTCCTGCCTGATGAGCTGCTTTGTGCTCTAACTTTGAATATCCATCCACTGCGTAGGTACATTTCGTCTTATTTGAAATGACTACATTCATTATACAAGCCTCAAGTGACGCGACTTTCGCGTACCTTTGCCATCTGTGTTCACTTCCGAAAACCGCGACCTGGCAAACGTGGCGGGAATTCACTGAATGCGAGATTCACAGTAGTTTTTTGGCTGATATCATAATGATAATGATGCACTGATATTGCTAGAAATACTATCCAATCGACTAGTTTACCACACCATAACATCACGCCTGTACCTCTCGAAGGATTGTGCAAAGGTGTTTAGTACACCCCTCACACGTAAATAAATACGTTTTTAATGCAATATATATCACGACAATACATTTTTTAAGTATAATTTTTACAACAATAATAAATAAGTCGTCTCGGATCAACTTTTTTTAACTGTCAAACATTCCTGCAATTTGACGTAAAAACATTCTTGCTGGGTGTCAAAAGACACGTCATGGTACCAATTGAATGAACTATTTGAGGTGACGTCATCAAAATTGCTAATTCTAGCAGGCCTCTGCCTCGAATCTTGCAGTCTACGGGGCGGTGGCGGCGCAGCGCGGCGCGGGCTACCTCCGCTTGACTGGAGTGCACCGCTCGTTGCCCGCTGCCTCGTCGGTGTTTTCGAGGCCCGCCGGCCGGTCCATTTGATTTTACGCATTAGATCCTGCCACTCCCGCGCCGCCGCCGCTGCCACCCCGCTGCCCGCAAGATTTGAGGCAGAGGCCTTAGGCCTAAAACTGCGTTAAGCGGGCACCTGCGCGGTTTCATACAAAAGTGCTACGTCGCGGGGGCACGCGCCACCAGCGGTAAAACGCATGGGCATGTTCAGTCAATAACGCTAGGCGATACGGGTCGCATGCACACTCGGAGAAAATCCAGGACAATGTCTTTCGATACAGAAAGAGTAATTGTGGAAGTGCAGTGTCGCTGCCATATGGGAACAGGCAAATGAACTGTGTAAAGACCAAAATGCACGAACAGAATGCATGGCTAGAAATTTGTAATGAGTTAATTGAAAATTTTGAACATTTCGTTGAGGCCGAAAAAAAGCAATAAGTAGATTTGAACCTGGGGAAGAACATAGTCCAATATTTGTATTTATCCGCATACAAAATCACGACCAATAGCTGTTGTGCTTGTAACTTCACCAGCAACCTTTCCCTTACAAACTGAACTTAGCAATGCTAAAAACATGCGTTTCTTTTCACTGACGAAGGCTTGTTAATAAACTTTAATTCATTAGTTCAAGGATCCTTCTTCAAAAACATATTTTTGTAAGATCCCGTCAATCTCCGAAATAGGGGATTTACCATTGTAACTTAAGCCTGGTAGAGTATTGCCATCCGCATGAGGTCATACAGCTCGTTGCCACCGTGATGGAGGAAGCAGGGGCAAAACAAAACAGCGAGTGCATCAAACACGTTTTTATCGCAGATTAAATAATTCTAACACAGTCATTTGGTCCTCAGAATGCGCTCTTCGGATATTGCCCGTTCGGCGATTTTTGTCTCTAACAACCCGTACTAACATGCACACCGTTAAAATTGAACTAGCGACACTGCGTAAATAAAATAATCTGGGCTACGACGGGTCGGCGGGTCCCCACGACGGGGACCGTCGCGTTCCCACGGAGCCCACCCGCGTGTCCACGCGCGTTAACACGCGACGGTTACCCGTCGCGGGCGCCCGCTTAACGCAGTTTCAGGCCTTAAGGACGTGATGGTGCGAAAACGCAAAGTAAGGTTAAAATAAGACTGCTCTAAGAAGTCATAGTAGGGCCCAGCAGTTTTTTTTTCAAATTACCGATGAAAATTTTCTATATGGGGGGTTCTGAATGATGTACCTACTGAGTACGTCGTAAGCGTTTTCGCGTCGGTGTCCCATACACCCCGTATAGTATATCGAAACGAGGTCTAGCGGTTGAGTGATCGCATTTTCAGTCATTGAAACTGAATTATTTTAAACCAGTAGAAAATCCACTTATCACTAAAATATAAGGAAATCCACTAGGTTGGCAGCACTACTTCAACCTAGCAGAGGGGTTTTATGAAAGAGACAGCGCTATACAGTTTATATTGCTTATTGTGTCTTCCATCAACAATCTTGTTGCAGGGAATACACAAATCTTATAAATCATTCGTTCTTTTAGCAGGAGTAAAACAAGATTGTTTTGTTGAGCTCATGGTATGAAACAAAGTAATATTAATTTAAGCTTGAAACAAAACGTTCCTGCAACAAGATTGTTTTGTTAACGGTCGTGGTAGGCCTCCTGTTCAAACTGTCCACAAATAGGAACTGCTGAAAAGAAACTTTCTATTACTTCGTCGTGGAATGATAGGTTGTTCTATGATAGGTACCTCTTATAGTAGGTAAATTATTTTCCTAGCCTTTACCCAATGCATGAAACCATGATCTGCCTAGTCTTTTCTTAACTATGTTGGGTTCGGCTTTCAGTCTAACCGGATCCAGCTGAATACCATTATTTGACATGGAGCGACTGCTTATCTGACCTCCACAACCCAGTTAGTACCTACTAGGTAATACGAAACCCCTTGGTAAGACAGGTTGTCAAAGTTTCGGGCCGCTGACTACGGCGGATACGGCTCGTATAGTAATGGGTGGTCACCCAATCACAGACCAACCTAGGCAAGCACGGCTTAACCTGAATATTGAGCCGAGCGGCTGTTAATGCTGTTATCTTTTTTATAGCTATTATTATTTTAGCCACGAGCTCGTGCACTTAGACGGGGTGTAATGTAAGGGACACCGGCGCGAAAAGGCTTACCACGAGTAGGTACATCATTCTGAACCATATATTCTTGGGTAGTGATGGTAAATTCCCGAGAATATTCTCCTTGCGAGAACTTTGCTGTTAAGTTCTCGAGAATATTTTTTTGGCAGGGAATTTACGAGAATTTAAAAATTGAATGACTCTTTTGTGTCGATCTATTTAAGAGTAATAGTTTTTAGTGCATTTTGAACTTTTACGAAGTTTGCGTTAAAATAATCTACTCCACAACTTAAATTCTCTCGAGCAAGAACATTCCCGAGAATATTTCCAAGAACATTTTCATAAATTCTCTTAAAGTTCCTAAGGTATTAATGTTAAATTAGGATTTCTGTATTAGAACAAACTTTATGAGTTACAAATAATCAGCTTTAGTAAAATTTTAAAAAATAACATTGTAAGAACGGTGTATGGTGTACCTACCTAAATAATTAAAAACAAAGTAACAACCACAATCTTAACATTTCTTGAAATCGAATCAAATTGCTAATGCACTAATGCTATTTGTCTATTGATAACGACTGATCCATGCCATCTAAGTTGATGTGGTCTGTTTCCGCCAAGATTACTGGCTCATCCTCTGCCTCTTCTTCTAATGATCTCTCTTCAGATTCGTTGTCTAAATTGATTGTAGGCTCTTCTCGTTCGCTTGTGGCAGAGGTAGTTGGATTTGGTTCTTCAGACTCTTTGTTTAAACGTTGTGGTTTGTTCATAATTTTCCAATTGTGAGCAATCCGACAAATTTTGCATAAAGTTTGGATTTCAGCCGAACGTCAGGTAGAGCAGTCACGCGATCTCATGGTGATATGGAGGGAGCGACTGTCGCAACCCCGTACAGGGCACGCCACAATAGTGGCGATAAGTCCCCTCTTTGAGGAGTGGCTGGGGAAGGGACACGGCGCCCTCTCCTTCCGCCTGACGCAGCAGAATCAGCAGATACTCACCGGACACGGTTGTTTCGGGAGGTGCCTGCACCGAAACGGATGGGAGGAAACGCCCGGTTGTTACCACTGCGAGGACACGGTGGAGTACACCGTGGACCTCTGCATCGCTTGGGCTGAGCACCGCCGTGTCCTCGTAGCAGCGAGTGGCGGCGGCGACCTCTCGCGTCCATCCCTGGTTCAATCCATGGTCCGGAGCGAGAGGGAATGGGAAGCCGTCGCCTCCTTCTGCGAAGCAGTCAAGCGAAGGAGGTGGCGGAACGTGAGAGGGAGAGAACCTCACGCCCCAGCCACTGCGGGAGACGCGGGCCTGTGGACGGTAAGTAATGGGCTAGCTCACCGTCCGTCCGTCTTAAGAGAAGAAGCAGGCATGCTAGCGAAGGAGGTGGCGGAAGGTGAGAGGGAGAGAGCCTCACGTCCCTGCCGCCGCGGCAGACGCCCCGGGCGTTGGGGAGCAACCAGTAGCCCCCGCCCACCGTAGGCGCGGGCCTGTGGACGGTGAGTAATGGGCTAGCTCACCGTCCGTCCGTCTGATGACGACAGGCCGTGCCGACGGCGCGTTTGTGTTCCACGCGCGCCTCAAGGAGATGTCAGCAAATCGGAAGGGGTCCGAGAGGGCCGATGCCTGCCAGGGCTGCGGGACTGTTCGAAAAAGATACCGTGGCCCTGGAAAACAAAAGGCTAAGAAGGAACATGGATAGGTTTTAGTCAGTACAAGTCTGACACTCCCTTCCGCTCCGCCCAGAGCGGGAGGGGGGTTATTTGATAATTTCCCATCCGAAAAAAAAATCTTGAGAGGTGTCAAGGGACACCCGGATGGAACGAAGTTCCTTTTAACTGGCTTGCTTTCTATGAGAGAGAGTGAGAGAGACAGACAGAGAAACACGCACACGCCGCACGGCTTACAACTATAGCAATTGTCCCTGTCCTTGTCCTTGTCCCTGTCCTTGTCCCTCTCCAGGTCCCTGTCCCTGCCCCCCTGACCCTGTCCATGTACCTGTCCCTGTCCCGGTCGATGTCCCTTTCCATGTCCTTGTCCTTGTACGCCGCATGGCTTACAACAATAGCAAAAACAGGTCAAGTGCGTGTCGGGCCACACGCAGTGTAGGGTTCCGTAGTTTTTATAACAGCTAAGTGCTGGTCGTATTCGCTGACTGATAGTTTCGTACCATGCTCTAACTAAAAGCCAAACATGACTACCTACCTAATCTGACTTCCTATACAAACAACAAAAACAACTTATTTAGGAATGAAACACTGACAACGCGAGACAATTGACGCTTAGCGCCATCTATCGACATTTCTATGGAGATGTTCGAAATTTTCGAGTCAAATACAATTGGTCGACTATTACTCGTAAACTTGTAAAGCCCACTTAAGTGTGATAGTTTTCCTTTAAACTTCGTTCTATATAAGTACTACTGCCGTGACATTTGTATTTCTAACTACAACCGTTTAGTCTGTAGAGAGGGGGACACTTAAACCTAACGAAAATTGGTACTTAAAGCTAGATAAGTCACGAACGGTTTACTTAATCAAAAAACGGTCTGGACGGAAAAAAAATTATCATCCCCGTTTTACATGTAGGGGAGGTACCCTAAATAATTGTTTTTTTCAAAATTTATTTTACCACTTTTTTGGCGTCATTAACGTGTATACTCATGCCAAATTACAACTTTCTAGAGCCAATAGTTTTTGAGCTAAACCGCGGACAGACAGACAGACGGACATGGCGAAACTATAAAGGTTCCTTGTTGACTACGGAACCCTAAAAAGTGTCGTTACAACTTTTTTGGTCTTAATTTTTTCCGTCTAGCCCCCTTTCGCAACGCGCGATAAGGATCTTCGTTCCAAAAAAAAGTTAGAGCAGTCAGTAAATCCAATTTGAAATTCTCGTAAATTCTCCGTCGAAAAGAATATTGCAGAAAATTCTCTATCCGAGAACATTCTCCGTGAGAGAATATTCTCTCGTCCCATCACTATTCTTGGGGCACCCCAACTGTTAGGTTACTGTTAACCCTGCAGACAGAAATAGGAGCCCAGCATATATGTGTAGTCCGGGGCTTTTAAATATGAACCTTGCATTAAATATAAACAGCATTTTTTTTCTTGAATCGTGTACTTGACCTTAGCTCTCCAAAACGTGTTTTTGTGAATAAAAACATGGGAAAAAAAGTTAACAGGACAAAGGAGATTGCCCGATTTGTAAGGAAAGTTGGGTCCCAGTGGAAAATTGTTGTGCCCTGAAGATTTTTATTTTACATAATAGTAAAAACATTGTATTTTTATAATCAGAAACCATTTTTCATTTATTTACCCTGGTTCAAGACATATCATTGTAAGTATCTACTTCTACTACATAACTATATATACTATCTGTTCACAAAGAACAACACTATTATGAGTCAAATATCTCACAAAACGTAATGCACTCGAGGAACTTATTAGCTCAACTTGGTAGTAGCAGGAAAAGCACGTATCGTAAATAATAACTAAGTAAAAGATTACGGAATTCTAAACTCAACGTATCTAAACAAAGCAATCACGCACGTAACTAACCACAGAATACAGAACCAAGTCTGTGACATCCGCAAGTAAATGTTGCCAGATCAATTTTTTATAATCTATTATTAAATCGTTATAGATAAATCGATCAAAACGACTTTGTTAATAAGGGTTTTCTAAATAAATATGGCTATTATCTTTGTGCCTATAGCTTTTGTGAACATTTATTATTTATCAATGTAGGCCTAATAAGAATTTATGCAACCTCTTATTGTCATCGTTTCATCGGTTTCACTCGCATCGACTAAGAGCAGTGTTTATTTATTCAATAGTTTTCGTCATCAAGAATACTTTACATAAACTCATATTTGGCGTACACCTATCGTTGTTCATTTCCGATACATTTGGTACAATAATACGTATAAAAAGGACGGGGAATAACATCATTCTACGTCATTGTCGTAAAACAAAATGTTAACACAGTAGCGTTGAAGTTGTCAAATATTGAGATATAAACTGCCCATAGGTTATTACTTAATTAAAAATTATTTTATTTTTATTGTTTCATAATCGTTTTATTTTAATATCGATTACTCAACTGATTAAAAGATGTCATTATTTATTTAATTCTTTGATACCTGGCAACTTTTTTTGTATATCAATCAAACCACAGACTACATTGAATCAAACGGATGTCAACGTAATGTTTAACTATTAATTAACTTTAGGTTTATTCCCAGGATGAAAGAAATTGTATAAAAAATACTCTGTACACAATAAAATGAATATTTTTTTTAGGTTATTATTCCAATCAGGCACACGATACCCCAAAAGGAACCTGCTCCGTGGCAATCTCCTTTAGTTACTAGGTTTAGGTAAAGAATTGGTGACAGTAATATATTTTTTCAGAATTAAACATTTTCGTCCACGGAAAGTACGGTAAAAAAACTTAAGGCAAAAATATAAACAGCGGTTTTTTTACATAAAATAACTTAAATTAATATATTACACCGCCATCAAACAAAATTAAACAAATTGTACTACCGGAAGTTATTATTACCAGTTTTTTTTACAATAGCGGTTGAGGCAAAAAGGTAACAGGGTTTAATTTAGTTTAACTTTCATATAAAGGCTATTCATCCTATTAACACGAAAATTAAACACTTAATATAAGGTGTACAATCGCGTAACTCAATATGTCAAAGCTGATATTAACGAGCAGCTCTTGAGGTGGTCGGGTCTTCTTCAAGTGTTCACAATAAAACACCGACTCTCAAACAACAACACAGTCATTCGCACTCAATGAACACAGCGCTTATCTTGTTTACGCACACTAGCACACGCCGTACGCGTGCCGCACGCTGCTTAGCGCTGACACCGCGCATCGTAATTTAATTTTTACTTTGACAAAGTTAATTAACGCTCTAATCTGTTTAATTTTGGGGGAATAAGGTTTGGATTTATATATTTCTCATTATTAAATAAATTTAAATCCTGTTACATTTTTGCCGTAAGTAGTATTTAAGATTTTTTGATTTTCTGTGAAGTCCGGAGCAGAATTTGTTTAATTTTCATAATAACCGATGAAACGATTACGCCCTAAAAGCCCAAGATTGTTAGCTGCGAACCATTTCGAGAGAACAGTTAGACTTTCGTTGACATGTATGACATCCTTATCTTTCCTATGAATTTTAAAAATTAGCGAAGTGTCGTCAGCAAACAGAATTATATCCGATAATTTGGCCATCATATATGGGAGATCATTAATATAAACAAGAAATAGGAAAGGATCAAGAATTGAACCTTGGGGCACACCCATCCTGACTATAGACCCAGAGGATGTCGCCCCATTTACATTTACTTTTTGCTGCCTGTTTGATAAATAGGAAAGAACAAGATCAGCAGCTTGTCCACGAATTCCGTAGTGATGTAATTTACAGATCAGCGTGTTGTGGTCGACGCAGTCGAACGCTTTTGAGAGATCACAAAAAATGCCAATAGCGTCCTGGGACTTCTCCCAGGATTCCAGAATGTGACTGATGAGTTTTACTCCCGCGTCCGTTGTCGACCTACCCTTCGTGAAACCAAACTGCTGACTATGCAGTATCCCATTAGAGTTAAAGTGAGACAACATCTGGTCCAGCATGATTTTTTCATAGATTTTACTCAGTGCTGGAAGCACAGATATCGGTCTATAATTAGAAGGATCACTCTTACAACCCGATTTGAAAATTGGTACCACTTTACTATGTTTCATCAAGTCAGGAAACTTGCCGCTGTCCAAACATTGATTGAATATGCCGGTTATTCTGATATACTGATGATTGAAACAACCTAAAAAATCAGCGCTTATAAATTTCTTTAATAAATAGAATTACTTATCCATCGCTCGGCAATAATAATGATCTACTATTTTAAATAGTCCTAATTTCAAATTGAAAAGCGCTAACGGTCCAAAATAGATTTTGTTGTGTGTAGATTCTATTGCCGTTTGCGATCGATGTCCTAATCTTGCGAGTGTCACTAAATACAAGAAAGTAATCGAAAGGCTCATTATGAAGCTGGGAAACTGGAAATAAAAAAAAACGGGCCAAGTGCGAGTCTTACTCACACACAGGGTTCCATAGCCCCAAACAATATATTAACAATATTTTGAACGGTAATTTCGTTAGTAAACTTCCACTCAACCGCAAAACTAAATTTGTTTTTGATAGTAAGTTAATGAAAAACAAAGTTACTCGTACTGCTGCAGTTTGGTGAAAAAGTCCTATATCTCAAAAACTAAATATCAAATCGTATTCTACCCAATTTTCATTGAAAGTTTTTTTTAACGTTCTATATCCCAATATTTTTTTCAGAATTTTTCTCGTCTTGTTTTAGAAATTTGTGGGCGGGGGGCACACCTTTTACCACTTTGGAAGTGTATATCTTTCAGACGATTGACTTTGAAAAGAAAAATGGTTTTAGGAACCTCAATTTAATTTTTACAAACCTATCTATAGACACCCCGCACTATATGCTCGCGTATAGGTTAGATGTTTTTTTTTTAGTTTCAGTTCCGTGTGGGGAGGGGATATCCTTTTTTTTTCAGATCGGATATCATCAAATGAATCCTCCCGCTCTGAGCGGAGCGGCAGGGAGTGTCAGACTTGACTGACTAAAACGTATCCATGTTCCTTCTTAGCCCTTTGTGTTTCAGGGCCAGTAGGGCCACGGTATCTCTTGTGAACAGTCCCGCACCCCTGGCAGGCATCGGCCCTCTCGGACCCGTTCCGATTTACTGACCTTGTTGTTGTTGTTCCTTGAGGCGCGCGTGGAACACAAACGCGCCGTCGTCACAGCCTGTCGTCATAAGACGGACGGACGGTGAGCTAGCCCATTACTGCCCGTCCACATGTCCCACGCCTATGGTGGCCGGGGGCCACTGGTTGCCCCCCGATATCCTTAATCTATATTTAGTTATTTTTGTACAAAAATCGTTAAGCGGTTCACAGAATACATCTAGCTACCAAGTGTCGGCTGTGTAGTCATAATAGTCTCGGAATAAAGTGGTTGTGACATACGGATGGATAGTCGGACAGACAGACATGACGAATCTATAAGGGTTCCGTTTTTTGCCATTCGGCTACGGAAATATATAAAGGAATTATAAAAACTAAAACACCCGACTAAAAGCAAATAATAAGGCCATTTGGAACCAGTCAGGACCCATTCCATGTTTTAATACTTACTTTTAATTTTCAATGGGTCCCCCCTGCAAACAAAGGTTTGTTTAGTTTTATATTACTTTTTTTCTGTTGTAGATACTTAGCAGCGGTGCAAGCACTATAGTCGACGAGTCGTAAAAAAGGCAAAAACAAACGAAAATTATCGAAGGCCATTTGTTTCATCCATATCTCACGCCATATTTTGTTTGCACATCGGTAATTCCTCATAGGTAGATCTTAGTATAAGTAATGAATGTTTTGAATGACTTGATATGATGATTGATTGAAGATTTGAATAATAGTGTTAGATATGGTTCGTATCAGCAAAAAACCATGTTCCGTCTATATAGAAGTCCCCCGATCAAAAACGGTAGGAAAAAATATACACGTAGGTATGCATATCTTTTGATAATAATATGTAAGTACCTAGTTGTTTTTATCATCGCAACTCATGTAAATGTGGATTCACCATAAGTACAATTAAACTCTGTTTATTTCTTCTGGTTATGTAGGTAGTAGTAAGTACCTACTGAGTTAAGTACCTACTCTGGTAATTTTCTTTTTTTTTTCAGGATCAAAGATGTACAGGGTGACCGGGAAACTCGACCTATTCCTTGAAAGGGTCCGACCTATTCCTAGCGACAAATTAAGTCCTATTTAACTAGGGGTCAAAACTGGATGGTTACCGAGCCGTGTCAGTTCTCGATTTTTTTAAAGTAGTTAGAAATTTTACTAATTTTTACGCAAACTGTACTTACAGTACTTTTTGGGAAAAATTAATGCCACTAAAGACCTTTTATTTTTGAGATTATTTAAGTTTTGGGCAAGCATTTTTTTTAAATCATTTAATTGTTTAGAATGGAGTAGTTTTTTCATATTCAATTGTTTTTGGTAACAAATCAGTTTTGACCCCTACTTAACAGGACCTAATTTGTTGCTAATGGCCTCTAGTACCCCTTACAAGGAATAGGTAGGTCGAGTTTCCCTGTCACCGAGAACTGGCAAGCTTTTCGTTACCGTATGCCAATAAAAAAAAAATATACACAACTTTCGAAAGAAAGAGTTAGTTGTGTTCTCTCGTTGATAGAATGTCACTTTGTCCAGGCATTCAGAAAATTCTGGAAGTAAATTATCTTCTACTTCACCTATTTTACCATGTTTACTTAATTAATAAAATAAAAGACATGTTAAACATAGTCACATTGTTTATATATAGGTTTTGCATTACCTACATATCTTCAACAAATGAATGGGTTAAGTACATATTTAAAATCTCAAAAATAGAATCTCGGTACCAGTAAACCTACCAAATTCGAATAATACCTAACAGGTAGTTAGCTCGTTCGGTAAATTACCCGAGGACTGGAGTTTACCATACACACTCGGGCGTATCTTTCAACTCAGGACATACGCAGCGATGTAGACAAATCGAATCTTTATCTGCCCTGTAATGTCCATCCCAGCAAACACATCCCGGGGTGCAAGTCTTTTTATCGTCGCAATTTTGTGTCACAGGGTTCGTGATTGAAGAGCAGGTCTCGTTCGCGCACTGTTTGCATTCCGAATAATGTTCGAATGTATCACAAGGAGTTCCTGAAAAGGTATGTTTCATTATTGAGATCTATTATATTACTAGCTTTCGAATCCTTTTCAGATTTAGGGTAAAAAAAACTAGGGTATTCATAGTTCCATAACTAACCACATTCTTCTTTTGGTATACATTCTGTGTGCACAGTTTTTCTGATAAAGCCTTTCTTACAAACGCATGACGGACTACAAGGTAAGAATTCGTCGTCTAGGCAGACAATCTGACCACGGTCATAACAGGAATCTTCGGGAGGGCACCCAACGCACTCGTTGAATACTTCGTTCGGCCCACATTCCTCTGGGAAATATAAAAGAAAGTTAACAAGAGATATAAAATAATATAATAAGATCGCATAAGCGACAGAAGAAAAATTGGGACGTGTGACCTATTTAATCTTTTTTAATACAGTTGCTCAAAATGTGGCGTATTGCAGGGGCGTTCGGGATGTGGGCTATTACACACTCGAGCTTTTTCTTTACCTTTTCCGAACTCGTGCGTTCTCTTTCCCAACTATCAAAATAATGTCCATTAAAAAGAAAAACACCAACCACGGGGTGTTTACTAAAAAAAAATCATAGAAGTTTTTATGATTCATGCAGATATTTCTAAAAAGAAGCTACTAATTTTTTTCAATATCATATTTAATGATTTGATTCAATGAGTTAGGTTAGGTTTCATTTCGTTTTCATTTCATATCAATAAAAAAATTCTACTGAAGACTTGGCTGTATAGTTTCCTTTGCCTACCCAGAATGGGTGAAGAAAACAAAATAAATCTCTGCTTATATTCTTTTACGGTTGGCGCCATTTTCCAAAAATGTTCTTTATTATAATGCTTCATTTTTTCGCAACTGTATTAAAAATAGTTGTTCAGTACACGTGCGGAACCGTCATTGCAACTTGTTGCGACTGTCAACCCTCACCTTCGGCTGCGCCTCGGCTCGGGTAGACATTTGTCGGAACTCTTTGCAATGACAGGCTTTCCGCACTCGTAATGAAAAATACTATACTGTACGTCTACCATGAGTTTTAACAATCTATACTTGCTAGCGTCTGTAGTTAAAAAAATGTAGGAAAACTTTTACAGCGCCTCTAGCGGATAGTTGGGTACTAAAATGCGCAGTATGGGTCACATAGTTATCTATCCTACGTCACCGTGTAGTAAACTATACTACAGCGACTGAAGTTTGGGCTTCATTTGCTTAGAATTTGGTACCATGAGTTACAAATTTGACAAATGTCAAGGTAACGAACTATTACTATTGTAGTTGCGGCACTCACCGACATTTTGTTCCGTGAAAAGACTATAGTTTGCGATTCATTTTGTTATTTTTAAATTATAATGTTCAATAGATCACTTTCTGTGTGGGAAATGTTATCATCATCATCATTTCAGCCAAAAGACGTCAACTGCTGGACATAGGCCTCCCCCAAGAAGGGGGGTTTTGCCATAATTGCCACGCTTGGCAGGCGGGTTGGCGATCGCAGTAAGGTTGTTACAAAAGCACAGAGAACTCTGCTGCCCATTTTCTGGCAAGTCCCTTAGTCGCCTCTTACGACACCCACGGGAAGATATGGGAAATGTTAGCTGCTGCCGAATTAGAAGATGAACGACGCAAACAATGAAAGTTTCAAAGTGAGATGCGTGTTCTACTTGGAAATCCACTTGAAACTTTAAGTGACACCAGGTATGGGAAACTTCATAGGTTAACCAAAGAAGCTTTTGAGAATTTGTGTGATTTCTTGCATAACGGACACCAAGCTGATGAACCGTCGTAACACGAATAAAGGAGATGTTTGATTTTGGGCTACCACTATGTACACTACATAGATAAATAGGAAAAAAATAGAGGAATATCATAAAAATACTAAAAAAATAATTTGAAGAAGGGTATAGTCGTACAATAATTATCATTTGAAACGTTTTTTACTACGTTAACCTTATTTTTAGGGCAGCCATGACAGTTGTTTGACGTTTGACGACTTTGACAGTTTTAAGAATGCCGTCTTTGAGTCTTTCTTTGCATTGTGTTTGGATTGAACTTGTTGTTTTGATCAACCAAACCAAACAAAACAAACCATAACTCGAGATTTTCGAAATTCCAGTTGTTTTGTTTACTAAAGAACTTATGCCAATTACATTTGATTGACGTGTATCGTACTACACGTCAATCAAATGTCATTGTCAAAATGACATTTTTCGCCTGCTGATCACGTGCTGATCTGATCCACCATGTTTAATTTTTATGTTGTGTTGCTCTCTTTGACTAAGTTAATTTGAATGTACATTAAAACGAAGTGAAATTAAAGAAAATTGATAATAAAAAACGGTTACTGTATTATTTAGCAATATTTATATATAGTGTACATAGTGCTAGCCCAGGCTCCATACATTTCTGGAACATCTCCTTTGGGCTGCATTAGATTTCATTGAGAAGAGTGAGTTAGGCGACTTTCTACATTTTGTTGGATAATATTACCATATGACCTGTCTTTTGTCTCTATCATCGTACATTATTTAAAAAGAGATGAAAATATGCAATGTGAAGTGAGCATCGTTTTATAAAATGATGCCAACATAACAACACTGTGTAGTTGTAACTATAACATTAGTAGTAAGCACCAACACAGCTCATGGTACCGTTGAAAAAGCTAAATATAGTATTTGCGTATTGACGGAACTATTGCAGTTACGTCAAGCGATCTAACTATAACAACTCATGGTAGACGTACTGTAATGTGTCCTATATGGCCCTAGAAAATTAATCATAGGTCTTTACCGTTTGAAATTGTCGTTCTGCAACACTGTTCTGGTTGGTAAAAAAATTAAAATTCGAATAAATTTGAAACTGTAATTCTAATATTTGAATTATGTCATTAGTTTATTGATTTGTGTTTTGTTTTCATCACATTTTTTTTTCTGTACGTCTTCCATGAGTTTTAACAATCTATACTCGCTAGCGTCTGTAGTTAGAAAAATGTATGAAAACTTTTACAGCGCCTCTAGCGGATAGTTGGGTACTAAAATGCACAGTATGAGACACATAGTTATCTATCCTACGTCACCGTGTAGTAAACTATACTACAGCGACTGTAGTTTGGGCTTCATTTGCTTAGAATTTGGTACCATGAGTTACAAATTTGACAAATGTCATAGTAACGAACTATTACTATTGTAGTTGCGGCACTAACCAATATTTTGTCCGTGAAAAGACTAATAGTTTGCGATCAATGTTGTTATTTTTTTATTATAATGTTCAATAGATCACTTTTTGTGTGGGAAATGTTATCATCATCATTATTTCAGCCAAAAGACGTCCACTGCTGGACATAGGCTTCCCCCAAGAAGGGGTGTTTTGCCATAATTGCCACGCTTGGCAGGCGGGTTGGCGATCGCAGTACGGTTGTCACAAAAGCACAGAGACCGCTGCTGCCCATTCTCTGGCAATTCCCTTAGTCGCCTCTTACGACACCCACGGGAAGATATGGGAAATGTTAGCTGCTGCCGAATTAGAAGAAGAACGACTCAAACAAAGAAAGTTTCAAAGTGAGATGCGTGTTTTACTTGGAAATCCACTTGAAACTTTAAGTGACACCAGGTTTGGGAAACTTTATAGGTTAACCAAAGAAGCTTTTGAGAATTTGTGTGATTTCTTGCATACGGACACCAAGCTGATGAACTGTCGTAACACCAATAAATTTGGGCTGCATTAGATTTCATTGAGAAGAGTGAGTCAGGCGACTTTCTACATTTTGTTGGATAATATTACCATATGACCTGTCTTTTGTCTCTATCATCGTGCATTATTTAAAAAGAGATGAAAATATGCAATGTGAAGTGAGCATCGTTTTATAAAATGATGCCAACATAACAACGCTGTGTAGTTGTAACTATAACACTAGTAGTAAGCACCGACACAGCTCATGGTACCATTGAAAAAGTTAACTATAGTACACACATCAAAAGTGTCTAGGGATCAACATATATTTTTGCAATAACTTTTCTCCTGATTGATATTAATTAAAATTTTCTTTAAGGATTCATCAAATAAAGTGTTTTCGTTTGTCACAGTAACGATAAACCAAGTCACCTTTGCATTAATAAAGAAATTTGCCATTTTCTAATAAAGGGATTTTTGACATTTGAACCACTAACATTAAAGTTCGAAAAAAAGACTGAAATAACAGTTTTCTTTAAAATTTTATTGGGTAACTTAAACAATTAATAATCCGTGTTTCTACCGCGAACACTAACAACACAAGAACATCGGTTTGGCATACTCAAAATGAGTTCATCCAAATCACGCTGTGGAATGGCCGCCCATGTTCGTTGCAACAACAAAAAAAGGTCTTCTTGCGACTGGATACCCTCCATATTCGGCAGAGCTCTTCTCTGTAGCATATCCCATGCATGCTCAATCGGGTTCAAGTCTGGCGACTGAGCAGGCCAGGGCAGGACATTGATGTTAGCTGCGGCGAGAGTCTGTCTTACAACTCTTGCGGTGTGCGGTCGTGCATTATCATGCATTAACTGAAATAAGGGACCGATTTGCACTTGTAGAGGAACGATGACGTCTGATACAATCGTCTCAGCATAAATTTGAGCGTTGAGGTTGCCTCTGATCCAAATCAACTCAGTTCTTCCGCCGATCCAAATACCCGCCCATACCATGATGGTTCCACCACTATAAGGATGGACTTCCTGGCAGGATTTTAATCGCTGTTGGCGTCCAGGGGTTCTCCAGTGTCGTATACGTCTTGTATCCGGTCTCATACCAAAACGAGACTCATCAGAAAAGCACACGAAACGCCATTGTTCTTCTGCCCAATTTCTGTGTTCAAGAGCCCATTGATATCGAATCCTACGATTGTGCATTGCTATAGGTGGTACCCGTAGCGGTCTTCGGGAATGAAGGTTCACTTCATGCAAGCGGTTTCTGACTGTTTGGTCGCTAATTAAGTTCCCTGAAGAGTGATGAAGCCTCACGGCTAACATCGTGGCGGTTATTGTTGGAGCTCTTCGAGTTAAGATTTGAATGTATCGGTCTTGTCTCCGTGTGGTGCAGCGATACCGTCCTCCATGGCGCTCAGCCACGGTACCAGTGCTTCGGTAACGTGTCCAAAGTCGACTGATAACACTCTGACTTGTATTCAGAGCTAAAGCCACAGTACGTTGCCGGGAACCAGCTTCTAACATTCCCACGGCTCTGAGCATTTCTTCCCTGCTTAAATGACGTCGCCGCTCCATAATAACGTTGGTTTTAATCAGTAGTAGGGAAACAGTAGCACTAATAATGTCTTCAATGCGTTGTATGTTTTTATAGGGAAAATATTGACAGCTGATTTTCATCTTTTACTCGAATTTGATTCACAGTTCCTGATTCAAATTATGAAATGCACCAAAAAGGATCCATATAAATTTATAAAATCATAAATTTATTACAAAGCCACATCTCAATCTCAAGAAATCCGCATAAAAATGCTTGATCCCTAGACACTTTTGATGTGTGTATTTGCGTATTGACGGAATTATTGCAGTTACGTCAAGCGATCTAACTATGACAACTCATGGTAGACGTACTGGACACGTAAAACATACGAGTAATTATGGAATACGAGTTCCGTCGTGGTGGCGGCTTACAACATTAACGACGTAGGTATACGTGGTATCTAAACTTATATCTAAACTTCTAAACTAATATTATAAAGAGGAAAGATTTGATTGTTTGTTTGCATTGAATAGGCTCCGAAACTGCTGGTCCGATTTGAAAAATTCTTTCAGTGTTAGATAGCCCATTTATCGAGGAAGGCTATAGGCTATATGGTTTGGCTATATTCGTCTGTATGGTGTCGGACGTAAGGAATAGCACCATCCCTTATCTTCTCGTGGGTGTCGTAAGAGGCGACTAAGGGACTTGCCAGAGAATGGGCAGCAGCGTTCTCTGTGCTTTTGTAACAACTGTACTGCGATCGCCAACACGCCTGCCAAGCGTGGCGATTATGGCAAAACCCCCCTTATGTCAATGTGGCGTTGGGGGAGGCCTATGTCCAGCAGTGGACGTCTTTCGGCTGAAATGATGATGATGACATGGCATGGTTTGAAGGTTAACCCTGCGAAGACTCAAGTCATTGTTGTCGGTAGCCCTAGACTGCATTTAAGAATTGACTGGACTAAGCATCCTCACATTGTTTTTGAGGGTGCCACAATTCCATATAGCGATGTGGTAAAAGACCTGGGAATTAACATTGACAAAGAATTGTCCTGGGTTCCCCAGTTGCAAGAAGTGGGCCGCAAACTATTTGCGTCTGCGGGGTCTTCGTCAATTTTCTCCTCTAAAACTGCGCTTGCTCAATCTCTTCTTCTCCCAATCCTCGACTATGCTGATGCCTGTTATCCAGATCTCACTGTAGTGCAGCTAGATAAGCTTGAGCGACTCCAAAATTATTGTATCAGATTTATATTTGGTTTGCGCAAATATGATCATGTCTCAGAGTTTCGCGTTAAACTTAAGTGGTTGCCTATCCGCCTTCGCCGGAATGCGCATATTTTGCCCCTTCTCTACAGTATTCTGTTTAATCCCACTACACCCTCCTATCTTAAACAACGTTTCAAGTTCCTAAATGACACTCATAGCAGGCACTTGAGATCATCGGAGAATTTGCGACTTTTGATGCCAGCACATTCCACCAAATTTTATGACCAGTCCTTCACGGTCCAGGCTGTCCGTTTATGGAACGAATTGCCGGTGTCGGTAAGACAAGCACAGTCGCTTGTTGTTTTTAAAAGCAAAATTTGTCACCATTCTAGTTTTATTTTTGCCATATAATATTAAAAACACAAATATCTATATATATATATATTTATTTATATATTATATTTATATTAACCATGTATATATACATATATGAAGTGATAACTTAACTTTTGTTATTTAACATTTTTGTGTAGTAGGTACACCAGTGACTGCACCCTTTTTTTATTCCATAATGTCCATCCAAAGGTTGTCTGGAAAATATCGCTATCAGCGATAAGACCGCCGTTGTAACCATAAGATTAGCAGTTTCGTAAGCCCTATTTTTTATTTTTTGGTGTACAATAAAGTTTTATTCTATTCTATTCTATATATCATCACGCTACGACAAATAGGAGTGGAGCAGCAATGAAAAATGTTGCGAAAATGGGGAAAATGTGACGCAAACGAAGTTGCGCCGGACAACTTGTATACAATATAGCGTGGGTGCTACCCAAATGAATAGACATAGAAAAAAAAAACTCTTAATTTTTAAATACAAAACGACAGTTTCTTAATAAAAGCCTAATATTAACTAACACCTACATAAAGATTTAGTATTGAACTCACCCAGTTTGTCCTCAGCAACAGCTGGCGGGATCACAATCACCACGGTACAGCATAATAAACAACACTAGAACAGGTCTCAACATGTTGAAGACTCTATGTGTAGTGATAAATGGAAGCTTGCCGCTGTTTATAAATAGTTTGTTCTTGTTTGATTCAGGGATCCTTCCATGATTAATTACAGAAAAACACTCTTTTAAAACAAGGTAAAATTCCGGTTCTAAATAAGAATGGAGTCTTATCATATGTATGTGCCATTGACATTAAACCTCCAACGAATAAAATAAAAGTTATCACAACCAGTGAGGGTAATGTGGGTGGAAAAGCTGTCGATAAGAAAACTTCTCATAGAAACCTAGCAAACGGCTTATCTAGTACATACAATTCATACATTTATTTCGTTAAAAGTTTGTATTGCATTATGATTCCTTCATTATAATTATAGTTTATAAGAAAAGTAGACCTGCACATAACTTATAATAATAAAAAGGAAGGTTGTTAATGTGATATAAAAAAATGTAATAAGTAAAAAGCTACAGGTACTTCCTTTGATTTTAATAATATTATTTTGGAGTATTTGATAGTTTTCAGCAACACTATCGATTCATGCAATAATAGAGGTTGCTGTTTTTTTTACAAAAAAAAACTGATTTCAGGCTATGGCCGAAACTAAAAAAAAACGTATTACCTTTAACGTTTTTTTTTTAAGTTTGTTGTTTTGTTCTACTCCAAAATTGTGATCATGGTTCCTTTGGCCACTTTGTTCTACTACTCTCAGGGACACGGAAACTGGCCCAAGCGCGATATGTCGTCTATTATCAAAATGAAACGTTCTGTGGGATTAATGTGTGGACCAGTCCAATTTTGTAATTTTGACATGCGACAGGCAATCAATCATTCACGCAATGCGCTGTGTGAGGTCGGGCATTATCTTCCATTAAGACAAAAGAACACCGGCGAGCTCCCAAAGAAATGTTTGCGTCTGCCTATGAAAAATATGTGAAGAAATATAGTTTGAATTCCTTAACAGTTTTGTCTTTAGTTTTACTTTTATAGGAAGTCAGAATAAAATATATTCCAGTTTGATGTTTTAGAGGTTATGTCTTGTCAACCACAAACTAATCGATAATTTTTCAAAATTAAGATAGCGATAAATCGGTCATCACGCGCGGATGTACCTACACCTAATATCGCCACTTCTTAGTCCCTTTGTGTAAGCTGTCTGGTCATACCTTGTTGAGACTTACCTGAGAGTTGTATAAGCTACAGTTAAAGTCTTAGCAACATCTTGCTGCATTCGCTCCCTGGACCCGAAGCAACACAGCTTGAGTAACTTGAGCTGAAGTTAGGGGCACTGGCTTCAAAGTTTGGAAGCATAAGGGACTACAGATCAATTTAAAAATAAAACGATGAAGATTAAACGCATGACCATTTTAAAATCGTATTTTAACTCATACGTGTTTTCTGCGTTCCAGTAACGAACTAACATTAAATGTCAGACTAATAAAAAAATAACTTTCATTTGTGCCAACCCCCTTAAATTAACAAAAACAAATGTCCTGACAAGCTGCCACTCGAAATTTTCATACGCGATACCAAAATGGGTTTGGGCCAAATTCTGTGCCACTGAGTGTATCTATAAACCCCGTACAGTATAAATCTCTCTGCGTAAACTGATCTTACTAAGTCCGGATTGAGTTCCGAGCTTGTGATTTCGGCGGTCTCTGAAGTCCTGTGCCCAAAACTCATGACGGGACGCCGCTCTTTTTCTATTTCAGGTACCTTGTGTCGCTTGCCTAAGGGTATGGCGAACTAGAGCGAGACGTAATGCTCCAGGTTAACTAAGAATGGATGAAATAGCGACATTACTCCCGGATGACCCTTTTTTTAGGATGGGAAATCATCAAATGACTTCTCCCGCTCTGGGCGGAGCGGAAGGGAGTGTCAGACTGGACTGACTAAAACCCATCCATGTTCCTTCTTAGCACTTTATGTTCCAGGGCCACGGTATCTCTTTCGAACATCCCGCAGCCCTGGCAGGCATCGGCCCTCTCGGACCCCTTCCGATTTGCTGACATCTCCTTGAGGCGCGCGTGGAACACGAACGCGCCGTCGGCACGGCCTGTCGTCATAAGACGGACGGACGGTGAGCTAGCCCATTACTCACCGTCCACAGGCCCACGCCTACGGTGGCCGGGGGCCACTGGTTGCTCCCCGACGCCCGGGGCGTCTACCGCGGTGGCTGGGACGTGAGGTTCTCTCACTCTCACGTCCCGCCACCTCCTTCGTTAGCATGACTGCTTCGCAGAAGGAGGCGACGGCTTCCTATTCTCCGTCGCCACCGCCAATCGCCGCTACGAGGACACGGTGGTGCTCAGCCCAAGCGGGGCATAGCTCCACGGTGTGCTCCACCGTGTCCGCCGGCCGATCCTCGCAGTGGTGACACCCGGGCGTTTCCTCCCGCCCGATTCTGTGCAGAAACATCCCGAAACAACCGTTCCGGTGAGGACCTGCGTCAGGCGGAAGGTGAGGGCGCCGTGGCGCCTCTCCAGCCACTCCTCAAAGAGGGGAATTATCGCCACACCCCCCCGGATGCCCCTCAAGTAAGAAGGAAAATATACAAGTCCGTGATTAGACCTTTCGTGCTGTATGCATCGGAAGAATGTGAAGATGGCGGATAAAACTGATTGCATGTAGTGGAGGTGAGCATTTCGAGGTGGATGTGTGTAAGGAAAATAATGGATAAATAAAGTGAGAAACCATGGTCATATCATGGAGCCTTAACGGTAGTGTACGTGATGCGGTTTCGATGGGTAAACTTCTGATATGGATCTTTCCAGTTAATAAAATTCTTGACAATCGCAGATGTTTCTATTGCTTTTATTAGAACTTTATCAAAAAAAAACCTAAAAACAATGCAGTCTCAGTACCAATGGACCTTTAATAACAATAAAAGGAAGGTTGTTCCGAAAGTTACCCGAGGAATGGAGTTCTCCACCACACACAATAGGGCGTATCTTCCAACTCAGGACATGAGCAACGATGCTGACAATATGAATTTTCATCTGCTCTGTAATATCCGTGCCAGCAAATGCAGCCCGGAGTGCAGGCCTCTTTATCGTCACAATTCTGTTTCACTGGATTCGTGATTGAAGAGCAGGTTTCGTTCGCGCACTGTTTGCATTCTGTATACTCTTCATATATATTACAAGGAGCTTCTGAAAAGAAACTTTTCATTATTGTCGCTTGCTATAAACATCTGAACATCCTAAACTTCTTGCTGACTAGTGTAGAATCGTTTCGAGAACTCTTTCAATCAAAAAAGAATCATCAGTTAACAAAAGATACTGGCGTCAACGTAAAAATAAAGATGAATACTTGTATAAACTCATAACTTACCACATTCTTCTTTTGGTATACATTCTCTATCCAGGGTTTTCCTGATGAAGCCTTCCTTACAAACGCAAGAGGGAGTGCAAGGTAAGAATGCGGCTGGGCAGACAATCTGATTACGATCATAACAGGAATCTTCGGGAGGGCACCCCACGCATTTGTTTACTTCGTTTGGTCCACATTCTGGAAAATAGAGAAGCAAATTATGAAACCTTATACAATGTGCGATTTGAACACTTGAATGCAAACTACATAATATTTTTAAAGTAAGTAAGATATAATACATCGAACTGGTCCGAAACTCACAAAAAGCTTTTAATATTTCAATATGGGAAAGGAGGAGGTTACGCATATGACGTATTTATTTCAATAGATTCAAAATGATGAGCCTCCAATCTATCAGTAGGCAGTATAGTCAAGGTTTATTTTACGCACGTAGTCTGTGTGATTACGTCACCGCTTGGGGAATTCCGTTTGCCATCACGACTATTCTACGCGCGGCGGCAGATATAGGTTTAGAACCTTTTCCCAACTCTGAAGCCGACTTTTTCCAATTCTGAAGCGGTCGGCTTCCACAGTCTGTTCAGACACAGCCGACTATATTTTTGTCCCAAAAAATCCTATCCTGTACGTATTTACGTATATTCACAATTCAATATGCACTCTAAACCTTCGCAACTTATGAAGCGAATCAAGTTATTAAATTATTACAAGCTGTCCGGCGCAATTTCATTTGCGTCACATTTTCCCCGTTTCGGCAACAATTTTAATTGCTGCTCCACTCCTATGGGTCGTACCGTGATGATATATAGCCTATAGCCTTCCTCGATAAATGGGCTATCTAACACTGAAATAATTTTTCAAGTCGGACCAGTAGTTTCGGAGCCTATTCAATGCAAACAAACAAACAAACAAACAATCAAATCTTTCCTCTTTATATTCCTCTTTATAATAATATATATATAATATAATAATATATATATAAGTTTAGATATATAACTGAGGTCTTTTGGAAATAAATTAAATGGAAACCAAAAGATATTTGTGCACGACAGTAACTAGCCTGCTTAAAATGCTTATACTTAGTTAATTTAGATACTATAGTTATATTTGTTTAAAGTTAGTTCTAAGATCTTTTAAATTGTATAAAGTCTCAAAAATATCTTTCTCTTTAAAATAAATCGCAGATGTCATTCGATGCAGGAAAATCTTAACACCGCGATTCAGAAATGTGACGTCATGGCACAACGCCACCTGTTACTGAGTAGCAAAATTAATTTAACAAAAGAATAATAATGAGGTTTGTTATGCCTACCAAAATGTTTACAACCAATCGTGAGCTTGGACGCGAGTTTGCCCTTTATATGTGTGGGTAATTAGGGTCCGCTGGCCAGCAAAAATGTAATCTTAATAAAGGATTTGAAGGAGTGTGAGTCAAAATACCCTATATTGAGCCTGCACTTTTTTAAGTGTGTGTGAGCGCACGGTCCGCAACGGTCGGCCACCGAATGTTCCAGAAACAATAAGTTATAAAAGAGGACGCGCCAATCACTAAGTAACCAGTAATAATTGTAAAGTCTAGAAGATCACTATGTCCGTTTGGCTCCGTAAAAATTAGGGTATTTTAATTCAGTCTCAATCGCTTACAGTAATTAAAGACTTGTTTTATTAAAGTACTTATTCCTAAAAAGAACCCCTCTCTTGGGAGTTCCCAGTGACCTGCTAGCTGCTACGTATGTATACAGTCCACTCGCTGCACATTCTGGTCCTTCGCAGCCAAATCTTTAAGTAAGTACATCCAGCAGGATGATGACACGCAGCCGTAGCAGAGACCCCAAGAGAGAACCGGCCCAGCAAGAGCCGTCAGCGACCGCCGAGCCGGGTGCCAGCGAGCCGGCACCAGAGACCGGCACGGGCCTGGTCACTGAAATGGACACAGGCAGCAGATCTACGCAGAATACGACTACTGGTTCACATGGTACGCTCAAGCCTGGCGACACCAGGTCACGCCGCTCTACAGCATCAAAGCACAAGCGCCTCGCGGAGCTCAAGGCTACAGAGCGGCTGGCTGAAATGAAAGTGAAGCAGGCGCAGGCAGAGCGAGAGCTGCAAGAAATACAGTTGCAGCGAGTCAGAGCCGAAGCTGACTCAAGTGAGGAAGACGACGTGGTGGACGACCTCGCCTCCGTAAGGATTGGAACGTGGCTAGCGCAACCGGCGCCGCCACCCGGAGATGAGGCTCGACCGCCGCCACACGACGTCAGTGGCGAAAGGACAGGCAGGGACACAGCGAGGGACACCGGCGCCGCAGGCGCTCGACCGCTGTGGGACGACGGCCACGAGCAAAGTGTACATAAGCAATTAAGTGCGAATATAAACAAAGGCAATATCGCGAGTGATAAAGTGTTACACGGTTACGAAGTGAGTGAGAAATTGATAGACGTGGGGACGCTCGCCGCGGCCCTAGCACAGGCCGCGCGCAGCTCAAGGGAGCCCCCCAAGTACATACAGCAGCTACCAATCTTCGATGGAAAACCCGGTGAGTGGATAGCTTTTAAGGCCGCGTATTGTGACTCACTAACATATTTTTCCTGTGTAGAAAATGTTGCTAGAATTAGGACAAGCCTCAGAGGCGCCGCAAAGGAAGCTGTAGGTTGCCTATTATTTAGTCAATCTGACCCTCAGGTCATTGTAGACGCATTAGAAAGACGTTTCGGTAGGCCCGAAGCCTTGATTATAGCCGAATTAGAAAAAACAAAGTCATTACCTAAATTAAATGATAATCCTAGGGACATATGTATATTCGCTAGCCGTATAGCAAATACGGTGGGTACGGTAGAAGCATTGAAAAGAATACAGTATTTACATAGCCCTGAAATGTCGCGTTGTATAATTGAAAAACTAACGCCGATACTAAGAAACAAGTGGTATGATTATGCGGCAAATAAAAAGATGGAAGATATTCCTGAGTTGAAGCGCTTATCAATGTTTATGAATGAAGAGGCTGATAAGTGTTGCGCGTACGCACAGCCCGAACAAGACAATGGCGACGCTAACGGTACTCGACACCGGCGCAGAGTAGAGCGCTCGTTTAACGTAAATACAGAAACAACAAAAGAGCGATGCCCGGCGTGTACGCAACACGGGCACAAATTACCAGACTGTTATAAATATAAACAGCTAGACATAGACGCACGTTGGGAAATAGCAAAAAAATCCAACATGTGTTTTAGATGTCTACGAAACAAGCATAGAAGGTTTACGTGCAAAGCACCTATTTGTGAAATAAAAGAATGCAAAATGAAACATCACAAACTTTTACATAAAGAGCGTAAAGTGGAGGCGACACACAATAATGTAGTGACGTTATCGCCATCGCCACCGGCGCCGGCACCTGTTATCACACACGAAGCCGTTACGTCCACGCGGGAAACAGTATCTGCGATATCGCCTAAGAATCGCCGCGCTTATTTAAAAATTGTACCTGTCATATTGACCGGACCACATACAAGTATAAACACATACGCTTTGTTAGATGATGGAAGTACAGTCACCTTGTTAGACGCGTCAATAGCAGACGTCCTAGGTGCAGATGGGCCAGCCAAACCTATGTGGATACAAGGCGTAGGCACGGAGGTCAAGCATGAGAATAGCCGAACCGTGAGCTTCCACATTCAAGGCAAGCACCATAGCGAGCCACATATAATAGAGGCGGCGCGCACCGTAAATAGGCTTGAAATTATGGCGCAAACTGTACATACCGAGGACATTAATAATTGTAGACATTTGAACGACATTCATAGCACTCTTGTATATGAACACGCGCAGCCAATGATTTTAATAGGCCAAGATAACTGGCATTTGTTGGTAGCCACAGAAACACGAACAGGCGCGCGTGATCAACCAGTAGCATCGTACACAAAGCTTGGATGGGTATTGCATGGATGTCAGTACTCTGTAAATAAAGTTATAGCTACTTTTTGCGGCAACATTAAAATAAAGGAAAATCTGGAACCAATCGAAGAAAGCATGAGAAACTTTTTCAAATTAGGATCATTATGCATAGAACCTAGGATACCTAGAGATGACCCGCAACAGAGAGCCTTAGACATACTAGAACAGAAGAGTCGACGATTACCCGATGGCAGCTTTGAGACCGGACTATTGTGGAAACAAGAGGTACCTAAAATACCAAACAACTACCTAGGTGCCCTAAAGCGGCTAGAAAAACTAGAACGGCGCCTAGATAAGGACGAGAACCTCAAGACCCAGTACTTGCAGCGCCTTGAAAATCTATTTAACTCAGGCTATGCAGAAAAGGCACCCGATACATCCACAATTAACAAAACCTGGTACCTACCTCACTTTCCAGTGGTTAACCCAGCCAAGCCACATAAGCCGCCACGACTCGTACACGATGCAGCAGCAAAGACAGCGGGTCTATGCCTAAACGACCTACTTCTGTCGGGACCTGACTTGTTAAAATCGTTGCCCGGTATTTTAATGCGCTTCCGTCAAAATAAAATAGCTGTGTCAGCAGATATTAAGGAAATGTTTATGAGAATAAAGATAAGAGAAGATGATCGTGATGCATTGAGATTTTTATGGCGTGGTGAGCAACGGAATGGAGACCCAGACGAATATCGAATGACATCTGTTATTTTTGGCGCGACGTCATCCCCATGTACAGCGCTATATATAAAGGATCGCAATGCTAGCGACTTTGCCGACAGATACCCAGCCGCGGCGTCAGCAATAGTAAACAATCATTATATGGATGACTATCTTCAGAGTTTTCCCAGCGAAGAGGAAGCCAAGAAAATAACAACGCAAGTAGATAACATTCATAAAAAAGCCAACTTTGTTTTATGTGGTTGGATTTCAAACAACAAAAATGTGTTGAACAATAAACTCGCGTCTTCACAAGAAATAAAAGTACTAGGCGGGGACGACACCGAGAAAGCCCTAGGAATACGATGGGATACTAAGACAGATTGTTTTATATTTAGAATCGTAAAAACAGTAAACTTCATACCAATACCCGCTACTTATAATCTACGCGCCGAAGAACAATGGGTCAAGGGCTCACAAAGCGAGAGCTTCACAAAGGAAATTGCTGCCATAAAAACCAACAAAGCGGTGCCCGGCGACAGCCCATTATCCGTATTAAGTACATACCTAGACAACACAGGTGTTTTACGTTTGCGCGGGAGAATCACAGCGGTACAAGACGTAAATGAAGAAATAAAATACCCTATAATACTCGAGAGTAAGAACAGATATACGAAGCTATACATAGCTCATGTGCATGAAAGTTTACATCATGGCGGAACCGAGATAACGGTAAACGAGTTAAGACAGCGTGTTTGGATAACGAGACTGCGTCCGTCTGTAAAGAATGTTTTAAAGAGCTGTTTATATTGTAGAATAAAGAAGGCAAAGCCAGCCAATCCTTCTACGGGAAACTTACCGTACCCCCGTTTAGCTCATCATGTACGACCTTTTACTTTTACTGGTTTAGATTATTTCGGCCCCATATCTGTTACTGTAGGTAGACACAAAGAAAAAAGATATGGAGCTTTATTTACATGCCTTACTTGTAGAGCTATACATATAGAGATAGCAAATTCACTTAGTGCAGATTCAGCTATCGCCGCTCTCAGGCGATTTATAGGTAGGAGAGGTTGTCCAAAAGAAATATGGAGTGACAACGCTACTTGTTTCAAAGCGGCTGATAGGGAACTAGGAGAAAGCACCTTAAGTGCTTTAGGTAGTGAGTCCAATGCGCGGTCCATAAGCTGGAGATACATACCTCCCGCGTCACCATTCATGGGCGGTGCATGGGAGAGGATGGTGAGGGCAGTCAAGGAAGCACTGTACGTCACACTAAAAGAAGTTCACCCATCAGACGAGACCCTCGCTACGCTGCTCGTAGAAGTAGAAAATACGGTGAACTCCAGGCCACTCACGCATGTCAACGTGGCACCTGATGAGCCCGAAGCCCTAACGCCTAACCACATACTGATCGGCCCTAACTCACATGTACCCTCACCGGGTAATTTCACCGATGCCGACGGCACAGCACGACAACAATGGCGACGCGCCCAGGCACTAGCAGACGTCTTCTGGCGAAGATGGGTACGTGAATACCTACCGCTCTTACAAAACCGGCGGGAGCCCTACGGTAGCGGCACACCACCCAAGGACGGAGACGTCGTTGTAATCTGTGACCCCAACCTCCCACGTAACACGTGGCCCAAGGGAAGGGTAACGAAGGTGTTGCCAGGCGCAGACGGTGAGGTACGAGTAGTAGACGTGATGACCAAAGGTCACGTACTCCGAAGACCATCGAAGCGGATTGTCGTGCTCCCCACGGAGTCGCCTTACGGCGACGGCGGGAGAAATGTGCACGACAGTAACTAGCCTGCTTAAAATGCTTATACTTAGTTAATTTAGATACTATAGTTATATTTGTTTAAAGTTAGTTCTAAGATCTTTTAAATTGTATAAAGTCTCAAAAATATCTTTCTCTTTAAAATAAATCGCAGATGTCATTCGATGCAGGAAAATCTTAACACCGCGATTCAGAAATGTGACGTCATGGCACAACGCCACCTGTTACTGAGTAGCAAAATTAATTTAACAAAAGAATAATAATGAGGTTTGTTATGCCTACCAAAATGTTTACAACCAATCGTGAGCTTGGACGCGAGTTTGCCCTTTATATGTGTGGGTAATTAGGGTCCGCTGGCCAGCAAAAATGTAATCTTAATAAAGGATTTGAAGGAGTGTGAGTCAAAATACCCTATATTGAGCCTGCACTTTTTTAAGTGTGTGTGAGCGCACGGTCCGCAACGGTCGGCCACCGAATGTTCCAGAAACAATAAGTTATAAAAGAGGACGCGCCAATCACTAAGTAACCAGTAATAATTGTAAAGTCTAGAAGATCACTATGTCCGTTTGGCTCCGTAAAAATTAGGGTATTTTAATTCAGTCTCAATCGCTTACAGTAATTAAAGACTTGTTTTATTAAAGTACTTATTCCTAAAAAGAACCCCTCTCTTGGGAGTTCCCAGTGACCTGCTAGCTGCTACGTATGTATACAGTCCACTCGCTGCACAATATTTGATAATAGGTACATACAACTCTTCAACTTATTATTGTATTTTTGTATTTCCATAAAGTAAATAAGCATGTACAACTCGACCAAGCTAAGTTTGCACCTAAAAAAAAATAATAAATAAAAATTAAAATAAAAAAAAAAATGGCAATACGGACAGAAGTTTTTCTGTCCGTAATGCCAATATTTTTTTTCTTTTTTCCAGAATGTGGGGCAAATGAAGTAGCAGCCATCCAGACCGGCTATCCAGATGGTCGAATATCCGAACTATATATAGGTTGGAAGAAGAGAGTAGGTACTGATGCAATTTGTAATCAATCGCCACGCCATCGCCACCGCTCGTGAGTGATGTGAGTAAGTTACTCGATTAGAGTACTTGCAACTACCTACTTACCTTGTTTAATTTCAAATGAATCAAAACCCAGATCGTAGGCCACACTGTACCCCACACAGCAGATAAAGAACACAAGAAATGATCTGAACATGTTGAAGTCTCACTGTGTATTGAGAGACCGTCACTTGACTTAGTTGTTATAACTATGTATATACCCAGTGACTAGTTTGCTCAGTTCTGCACAACTGTTCGGGGTTCCTTCATACAAGTTACATAATTTTTATGTACGAGTACTTTTTAATACTCATCATTATTTTGTAGGATTATTGAATATAGATTTTTCTTAAAAACTAGGTCTGGTAGGTAAACAATTTTATTATGCATAACATCGAGCGGTCCATTCTGGATGGTCACATCTCTTTTGGAGGATAAGAAACCGACCAAGTCCGAGTCGCACTCGCGCACGAAGGGTTCCGTACCAATATTTATAAAAACGAGCAAAAAGCAGCAGGTAGTCTGATTTACAGACCGAAGTGTTCAGCAAATCGTCACAGAAAGTTATCAATGTTTGGTTTTTGACACTACTCAGACTTGTTACTCACCACATTCTTCTACTGGTATACATTCACGATTCTGAGTCTTTCTGATTTAGCCTTCTTTACAGTGGCATTGGAATTGACAAGGCTTAAACGTTTTCACGATTCTGATAGGTCTTCTGAGGAGAACATTGATTTATGCATCCCTCTGCTACTTAATTTGCCCCACATTCTGAAAAAGAAAAAAAAAGATACATCAGTACGGACAGCTGTTTGGCTGGATATCCGGCCTGTATGATGGAACTATAGGTTGGAAGAAAAGAGTAGGTACTGATGCAATTTGTACACAATCACTGCGCCGCCGCTCGTGGCTTAATAATAACAGCCGCTCTTAAACGCGCTTGTGAAGGTTGGTTCGTGATACGTTTGTATTCAGCTGCATCCGGTTGGACAGGAAGCAGACAACAACATAGAGTTCGGAAAAGGCAAAGAAAAGGAAAGGTTGGAAAACGATGATGATGCCACGCCACCGCTTATAACTTATACCGTGTAGTGGTAATTGCTGTCACGTTATTTACTTATTACTTTGTTACACATCAAAATGTTAAAATCTTCTCGGACAAAATCCTTTTTTGCTTAGTAAGTAATAAATTTTCAAGCAACTGGACTACCAGATACTTCGTTTTTTTTTTTATTACAAGTCACATGTATAATTATTTGACAGTTTTTTTAACATTGATAAAACACGGCAAACGTAAAGTATAAATTTGCTTATTATTTAAATTCCCTGAGGGTATGTACTACACTACATAATGACACTCAATGTGAGTATTTGTTATGCATGTATTCCGACTGACCTACGCTACCATAATTGCCTTGTTGTCGTTAAATAACACATTCCAGTGTATTTGTTTATCAATAGGTCATTACCTCGGGTTTTGTAAAGTTTTTTTGTAAACATATACGAAGCAGTGTCGGCGATCGTAAGTACTTCCCCTTATCTACATCTACCTACAATTAGCTGTGATAAAATACCGCAATAATCTTTACTTATGTTGATAAACTCTTAACCTTTTTGTTGTTAAAATGCTATTTGTACCTATCATAAACTAGCCAGGTAACACATAGAAAAACGTGTTAGCTATTTACATAAATTATTTTAACTACAAAAAAATGGTCAGGTGGTGGTTTTCAAGTTAATTATAGCGCAACAAGAATGTTTTAGAACTTGAATGACGTGGCTGGGGAGCACCATTTTGTAAAACAGTTTCATGCATTGTCACTGAAATGAAATGTCTTTAAAAAACAAGATGGTGACATGGTATCTAGGCAGATTTAAGTACGTCTCTAGGTTATTTCCCTCTCGTACAAAAAAAAGGTCAAGGTTCATACAACAAGTGAAAAAAAATTGAATTTGATTCTATTTGAATTGGATCGGAGAGCAGCGAAGAGATTCTAGAGTAGAATCCTAAGCGAAGCAAGGGATACTAGGAACGCGTTTTTTTTTTCACGAGTTGTGTACTCTACTTTTAACCATGGACTGCGAGAAAATTAATAGTAGTATACTAGAACAAATTTTTACGACTTTGGCAGCAAATATCTCATCACCATTACACAGACAGACCGACAAACAGACAGATAAAAAGACAGGCAGATAGGCTGACTGGCAGACAGACAGACTGGTAGACAGACAGTTTCCGAAATTCAGTGTTATAAATTCTTGTCAGCACGTTTTATTTCTTTTTTGTTTACATAATTCCTACTTAGGGCATACTTAAAGTTTCTGGAGTCTGAAAAATAAGTCTTTGGCAACTCTCTTGACGACTGCCACAGCGAAAATCATAAAAAAATATTGAAAGAAAATGTTCACGAGTTAAAATTTTGATAGCGACACACAATTTGTAACGACGCCACTATGAAGAAGGAAATGAAAATCTCGCAAATTAAAAATTAACTTGCTCCCAAAGAGTTCCATTTTAGAATACCTGAACTGTTTTTTTCATTCTTCTATTGTAATTGGTCAGATGCAGAAACTTCAAGTATGCCCTACGTATAATTCGTGCTTGTTTTAAATTCAAATGTTTTTATTCACTAGAGAGTAAAAGAGCGTTTTATTCACTGTTATCGATGAAACAAATACGGCAGGAGTAAAAATGATATCGAAGTTTTTTAAATAATTTTTTTCGTAAGTCAATGAGATTAAAGATAGCTGATTTTTAAACGCTTTCACGGTTTATAACTAAACTTACACTGCCACTTACAGAATATCTTCCGTGATTATAATTATTTATAGTAAGCTCCCGATATTTCGAAGCTGTTGACAAAGTAAGTTTATTTGATACTAGCAGCCTGCCCCGGCTCTGTACGGGCATTTTACAAAAATTTCAAAAATAAAAATTATATTACACTCGCTGTCCGGCGCAACTTCGTTAGCGTCACATTTTCCCCGTTTTCGCTGCATTTTTCATTGCTACTCCTCTCCTGTTGGTCGTAGCGTGATGATGTACAGCCTTCCTCGATAAATGGGCTATATACCACTGAAGAATTTTTCAAATCGGACCAGTCGTTTCGGAGCCTAATCAATGCAAACAAACAATCAAATCTTTGCTCTTTATAATATTAGTTTAGATAATTATTTCTTGACATTGATTCCCCTCCCGTACGGCCCCTACCCCAGTGTCAGTGAAGCCTTCATCGCACAAGGTACTGCCTAGCTGTCTTGAATATGAAGTCATTTATTTTGATTGAAGGACTAATACCAAGATACAAATAAAGAGCCTTTTCTAGCGGCGGCACTTCAATTATTTTTTTATAATAAAAGAACAGTTATTGTGGCATAACTATAGTACATAGTTACACATATGCTGTCGCGACACTTTTTGTAAATAATGATGTGTTCTGCAAAGTACATTATTTTATTCTATAATTAATAGTTTTCGCAGCGCACGCGATGTAAAGATTACTTTTAGGTATTTTTTTTACACCTTGGGTTACTTTATTGGAGTTTTAGTAAGGATTCTTATTTTTTTTTTGGAAATATAATATTGCCTATGACACCCGGGAGTAGTGTAGCTTCCCAACAGTGAAAGAATTTTTCAAATCGGTTCAGTAGTTTCGGAGCCTATTCAATGCAAACAAACAAAAAATCAAATCGTTCCTCTTAGAGATTTAGTTTTTGTAATTTAGGATTTTTTCATTAAAATACTACAAAACGAAACAAATTCAGTTTTGCTGTTATGTTCAATTCTACATATAAACATGAGTCTAAAAATATTGTTACTATATTGATCGGTGCTACGGAAACCTGTGTGTGCGAGTATGACTCGCACTTGGCCGGTTTTTTTGTGCACGTCTCGCACCAAGCAGTGTTGTCGTTGTAGGTACTTCCCCATATCTACATATTCAATTAGCTTTGAAAAAAAAACCGCTTTGCTTAATCTTGATAAACTCATCAACTTTTTGTTGTTCAAATTATATTTATAAAACTAACAAGGTAAAATTCATAAAAAATATAGGTATACAAGATGAAAGGGACACCGACTTTAGAACGTTTACCACGTATTCAGTACATTATTCTGAACCCTCACATAGAAAATTTCGTTTTTTAATACATCTATTGGCCGGCACCATTTTGAGAAACGCTTTCATGCATTGTCACTGAAATGAATGTGTTGAAAAAACCAGATGGCGACGTTAGTTTCGATTGTATCAACACGCTAAAAGAAACTTCTAGGTTATTTCCCTGCCGTACAAAGCAAAGGTCAGGGTTTATTGGCAGCTCTTAAAATAATATTGTTTTTTCAGGAATGGGATTAGTATTAGGTTCAAGTAATAACCAGAGGTCGGAATTAGGTAGAAGTATTAATGTACTTACACTGATTTCACACAGCGAAAGTATAAAGTAGATATGCCTCAGATCCCGAGATTTATTTTAAAGAGCATAAAAATCCCGTGGTTTATTAAATAAAAAAGTCATTTACTATTACACAATTTAAACCATCCGACATCGGATGTCTGAAGTCACACAAGGGAAAATCCACATTAATATCAACATTTCGATGCAAGTACAAAAATAACTGTACCTAATTCCGGACTTTAAAATAGTTATTATTCTGATAGAAAAGTCAGTTGATGATACGATTGTTTTTGATGTTATTGCTTTAACATTTATAAGTTTATTGTATTTTGCCTTAATAAGCACTTGTTACAGATACCTATTATTAAAAAAATTAAAATGGGTAGCGCAAAAAATTTCGTAAGTCTTATCTGTTTGGATTTAGGAGAAGAACTGACATTAGAAACATTATGAAATTGTTTAAAAATGGAGACTGAAAAATATATGTTTGTTTTTTAAAAGCTTTTATTAACATTGGTTTAGTTAATTATTTTTCATTTTCTTCTCGCCACGTTCTTTTTCTGGTATACATTCGCCGCATAGAGGAGGCTGCCTACTCTATGTGTCAAAAAACCACTTTATTCTGGAGGCCTGAGCCCCAATAATTGCGGACCCAGGCCGGTTATGCTTAGCTCTTCGAAAGAGTCATTGCCGACCGCCTCGCCGGGCACTTTGACACGCGGGGTTTCGATAGTCGTGGAGAGAATCCGGCAACTGGGTCTCGAGGTGGCATTGCACAAGTCCGAGGCCATGTGCTTTCATGGGCCTCGGAATGTGCCATCGTCGCGATCTGGATCCATACTGACGGTTAGAGGGGTTCCCATCGGCGTCGAGTCGACGCTGAAGTACCTAGGGCGTGTCCTCGACAGCCGGTGGAACTTTGTGGAGCACTTCGGACGTTTGGCCCCCAAACTGGAACGGGCAGGGGCTGCGTTCAAGCGGCTCTTGCCCAACCTGGGGGGTCCAAACGACTCCTGCCGGAGGCTCTGCGCGGGGGTCGTGCGGTCCATGGCCCTTTACGGGGCCCCGGTGGGGGCGCGTTCTTTGAGGCGGCGAGCCGCCCATTACCTGAACGCGCCCCAGAAGGTGGTAGCCGAAAGGCTGATCTGGGGGTACCACACGATCTCCGGCGAGGTGGCAAGCCTCTTGGCCGGATTGCCACGGTGGGATCTGGAGGCGATAGTCCTCGCGTGCCTGCACGAATGGCGCGCGGAGGCACTACGCCGGGGTGAAACTGGAACTGGTTCAATCCATGGTCCGGAGCGAGAGGGAATGGGAAGCCGTCGCCTCCTTCTGCGAAGCAGTCATGCTTGCGAAGGAGGTGGCGGAACGTGAGAGGGAGAAAGCCTCAAGACCCAGCCGCCGTGGGAGACGCCCCGGGCGTCGGGGGGCAACCAGTGGCCCCCGGCAACCGTAGGCGTGGGCCTATGGACGGTGAGTAATGGGCTAGCTCACCGTCCGTTCGTCTTATGACGACAGGCCGTGCCGACGGCGCGTTCGTGTTCCACGCGCGCCTCAAGGAGATGTCAGCAAATCGGAAGGGGTCCGAGAGGGCCGATGCCTGCCAGGGCTGCGGGTTGTTCGAAAGAGATACCGTGGCCCTGGAACACAAAGGGCTAAGAAGGAACATGGATGGGTTTTAGTCAGTCAAGTCTGACATTGCCTTCCGCTCGACCCAGAGCGGGAGAAGTCATTTGATGATTTCGCATCCGATCCGATTTCGCAGCCGGTTATACTTTGATGATATTTATATAGTTAAAACCATATTAGGTTTTTATTTTAGGAGTGCCGCGTTGGTCTAGCTGTCGCAAGCGCGACTGCTGAGCATTAGGACCTGGGTTCGATTCCTGGGTCGGCCAAAGTGTTATTGGGTTTTTATATCTAGAATTTCTTTTTATCAGCTTCGGGGTTTGTACCCGATTGATGGCCATAGGCGAGGAGTTTGTGGCTAAACAATAACAGCCGCACGGGTCGTTTTTAAGGTTAAGCCGTGCTTGCCGAGGTTGGTCTCTGGATGGGTGACCATAATTACATACCGAGTTTCCTTCGTGCCTCGGAAAGCACTTAAGACGTTGGTCCCGGCTGTCATTTGTAGATCTTTGACAGTCGTTACGAGTAGTCAGAAGCCAAAAGTCTGACATCCAGTCTTACTAAGCGGGTATCGTATTACCCAGTTACTGGGTTGTGAAGGTCAGATAGGCAGTAGCTTCATGTACAATACTGGTACTTAGCTACATCCGGTTAGACTAGAAGCCGACCCCAAGATAGTTTGGGAAAAGGCTAGGCAGATGATGATGATGGCAATAGGCTCACCCTATTACATGGGTCTTAAAAATAAAGTAACTGACAAAATGTGGGCGCACTATTAGGTACACTTCTACCTTACCTTTTGGGGATAAAAGACGTGATGTTATATTGTATTTTTGAAATGAGAAAAGTGAGATTAGTGTTGAAATATAATTATTTTTATTGACATTGTTCTTACATATCAGTAACTATGGAGACTGAAGATGTTGAAAATATTTTTCCTTTCTGTACGGAGTCAGCCAAGCTGAGCAGTCATGGGAGTCTTGTGCCTCAGGGCATAAGCAGAGTGGTATGCACGGATGAGCTTCGTCAACTCCGTCGTCCCTGTAATATCCTTCCCTGCAGACGCATGCTGGTTTGCAAGGTTCTTGAATGTCGCAGTCCCACCGACCATTGATTGAAGAGCAAGTGTCGTTCGGGCAAGGCGGTTTGCAATGGGTGTATTGTTCAAATTCGCCACATTTAAGTATAGGTCCTGAAAAGAAACGTTGTTTAATTACACTGTGTACGTAAAGACGTTGCAAGAATTTTGTAGAAGTTGTATAGAACTGTTCTCGTTAAACAGTTTGGTTACTCTATGGGTCATCACCATATATCGGAGTAGGTAGATTGAATTGGGGTCATTGATCCGAAACGTTTATATTAATATGGACATTCCTCCAATTGGAATTCGTTGAAGTGATTGAAATTTGAAAGTTGTGGCCATAAAAAGGCTAAAAATAAAACTTATTATTAATGCTTCGATCGGAATTCGATAGTTTTTATTATTCAACAGATTAATAATAAATTAATTTAGTTTTGATACCTTCCTTTAAAATTTTGAATTGAGTAGTAATGATATCACTACCAACATTAACAATATTTAATTGATACTGGAAATACCGGAATTACTTTCCGGGAAAATGGCTTATCCATGTTATTCTTTCTGTGTGCATTTGTGATACAAGTACCAAAAATCAATCTACCTACTCCGATCTATGGTCATCACACATCATTTGGGTAAATCTGACGCTTTCGTCAGATGTGCCCCTAAATGACATATCTCTAGGTGCCCGTGACACATCTTTAGGTGTGTATCATCGGTCACATTTCGCCAGAACAAATAAATAGACCGACATATTAAGCGACCACCCTAAAGTAAGCAGTTCCGAGGCTCCTATAAGAGGAAATGAATGGATGGACCCATTTTTACCAACAACCCAATTTTCTTATCACTTGGCCCGGGATTCGAACCTGGGGCGTTGGTATTCCCATCCACAAATCAAGCTATTAGATACATCAATACATCAATACGCCAATCTATATTATGATGTGAGAAAACTTGCTACTTACCACATTCTTCTTCTGGTATGCATTCACCGCCCTCAGTCCTTCTGAAGAATCCATCCTTACAAACACATTGGTACTGACAAACTTGGTTCGTTGAACAAGTTATGTTCAGAGCACGATCTTCACATGTCTGTATAAGAGGGCATGGATTTACGCACTCATATACTTCGTCCGGTCCACAATCTGTAAACGAAGAATAGTTAGATCAATAATAAAAACACTGAAACATCGCTTAGGTAAGAAAAAGCCTAGAAAAAAACACACATTCTATCAACAGTAGCGATGAAGGTAATGAAAGTTTTAGAATGACATAAGCTACTGAAGAGCATATTTTTGGAAGTCGTATTAGAAATATGGAGTGCTTTGAATACGATTGTCAGTTGTTAAGAGCGTTTACGCCTTGGTACAAACTTTCAAGTCCTTATTTGCCTAAATGACTGAACCGATTTAAATGAAACTTAATACGCATAAGCAGGATACGTAGGTCTAAAAAGTTACTAAAACATTTTCAAAATATCTTTAAAAAATAAATTCCAATTATCTTCTTTTTTAAAGACATTTTGTAAATATTTTTAGTAACTTTTCCAAAAGATTTCAGATATATATAACTTGATTCACTTTTAGACAATGTATCCTGCTTAAGCGTATGAAGATTCATTAAAATCGGTTCAGTCATTTCGGAAAATAAGCACTTGAAAGTTTGTATGAAATGTCGCCAGACGTAAACGCTCTTATCGCCCTTATTACGTCTGACGACATTTCATACAAACTTTCCAACGATTATATATTTAATTAAAAATTAACATGTTTTTCTACTTTATTTGTTAGTTGTACTACAAATTGGCATCCACAGTTTTTGATGCATTTGTTCACATTGAGATAGTTTTGAATCAGGGTATTATGTGCTTACAAAAGTAGGTAAAGTACCTACTTTAGCCAGTAGTGTTCGGTACCCTTATATCATTGCATTACACGTGTCTTTGTTTGTGTCTGTGATTCAATAGCTCGGGTTTTTGCTAAGTTTTTTTACGGTCACGAACCAGTCTCGGTCATTCATTGTTAGTGCTTCCTCTTTTTGCATTGCGTAATAAAAAAACATCTATTTTCCTTATGCTGATGAGCACATTTAGATTTTGTTTTGTTTTTTTTTTTCATTGAAATAATATTGTAATGATTTAAGTACTTTTTATTTATTATATTGTTTATGTTTTTGTTGCTCCAAAATTTTTAACACTAAGAATTGTAGGCATGATGTTTATATGTAAATATTATTATTATAAGTATTCAAGAGGTCAAAAAAATCTCAGAATAATGAAAAAACGTGTCAACTAATTTTATGCTATGTGTATAGGTCTTAGGTTCAGCGCTTGATTGACATTAAGAAAAGAGTTGGTATCTATTCAACATTAATTGTAAAATTGATTTGTGAAATTGTATTGAATAAACAAGATGTCGGATTTCGTTCCGATTTTGGCTACGTGGCAAAATACCCTTGCAAAACTGTAAAACTACATAAGATTTTAGTGTCACCTTGACCTGCATTAGTGCCCCGAACCAAAACAGCACACGATTAGGTAAGGTACGAACCCAGCTCTGTATTAGGACCTACCTGCCTACCTGATAGTATAGGATGGCGTGGCTCCTGTCTCCAAGGATAATCCGAGTAATCGTCTTGGGCCAGACTGGACCCCACACAACAGATGTACAACACAAGAAATGATCTCAACATGTTGATGACTCGATGTGTATTGATAAGCGAAGGCTTGACTCGATCTATAAATAGTATTTTGGATTTAGGGTTCCGTCTATCTGAATTTGTTTCTTTTTATTACAAGCTTTTATTTAACTTTTATGTTTTTGTAAATAGTTAAAGAATAGACAGACTTAAACAATAATATGTCGTGCATGTATCAAAAAGGGAAAATTAAAGCTTAACCAAAAATATCCGCAGCGCTGTTTATGGACAGCATTATTTGCACTGCTGGCAGCTTCTGGGCTCATCATCATTCTCTTGACCTTATCCCAATTTATTTGGGGTAGGCGCAGCATGTCTCCCTCTTCCATAGTTCTCTATTACTTGTCATCTCATTAGATTCCTCCTTACTTGCCATATCATCCTTAACACAGTCCATCCATCGTTTCTTTAGTCTTCCTCTACTCTTATACGCATCCACATTCATACTCAAAACTTTCCTCACGACATTTTTCTCATTCTTCCTCATCATATGCCCATACAACGACAACCGATTATCACACATCTTTTCAGTCACCGGCGGCGTCACTTTCAGACTTCCTCTAATGTAGGTACTCATTTGTTATTTTATCCTTCCGCGGAACACTACACATCCCCTTAGCATTCTCATCACAGCCACATGGAATGACTGAGAAGAGAATGCTAAGGTATGTGCAAATGCCTTTCATTACAGCCCAATATTCTGATCCATACGCAACTTCTGGGCTGTATGTAAGTATTTAATTTCTATCTGGCGCGATCATGCTAATTTTAATGGGAGAACTAATTGTTCTCAAGCATTGTTTCAATTTTTTTTTTTGCAAATCGATACCTTATTAGAAATTCTCACGATAAAATATAAACAAGCGACCAAGGCAAAAGGCAGTACTTATGAAAAAAATATATAGGCGAGTTACCGTAGTCTAGATTACGTAAGCTGAACCCACACTTTATACGTGCGGGATTTACCCGATGATGATTTTTTACCAAAAGTCTCGGGACATCACAGTAATCTAAAGATTTCATACACCAGGAGTCGGGACATTACCTCTCAAATTTTAAGTTAAATATTATGCTTGATTACTGTCGATGACCTCTATATCATTGATTTATTAAAACCTGTTTCTATATTTTTTGCAAAGACTAACCACAATATAAATGCGCAGTACCTAGTTGCCACTTATACAATAGTTTTATTGAATGCTCATCCTACAAGTTTTTTTACACCACAATGAAGCTTTAAAGAGGTACGAGTTCAGTATTTTATTATTTATCGTTTATTCATTTTCATAAATATTTTTTATATTTGTTAAAGAAACAAAAAAAAAAAACAAGACCGTAAAATGAAGTAATAAAAATAGTTGATATTTTTATAGATGTGGGATTATTTATGAAAACGTTATGAAATTAGGGCAGACACGGTCCTGAAAAATTTTCACTAACGGGAAGCTACGTTATCTCCAAGTGTGATAGGCTATATTTAAAAACTATCTGTGGGATAATTTTCGATCATAACTCGAGCGAAGCCACGGGCAAAGCTAGTATGAAATAAATATCCAGTGAAGCTCATTATTCCATTTGGTAGTAGGATCCCTAGGTAGGTCCTGAAATCATATAAAAGTACTCAGGCCTGCGTTGATCTGGTCATGACTTTGAGTCGTCAACATGTTGAAATCATTTCGATATTATTGTGGTGTTCAACTGCTGTGTGGGTTTTACTGTCGAAGTGTATGCTGACGGTATAGAATGTCTTATTTTTCTTTGCGGGAAAATAATGATTCCCAAATATTATAGTAACCTTTCAGATGATATATTGTCGAAAACAAAAAGATGTCAAAATAGGTTGTGATTCTCAGCAGTTCTAAATTAGTGAATTAACAAATAAAAGTATCTGCAACATAGGTTTTGGAACCTAGATTAAATGAATCTATAGTAGTTAAATAAAATAGAACAAAAGTATCATCAACATTTCATGCAGAATAAAATTAAAAAGCAATGAAGCCCATTTTTTCATCAATAGAAGTGTTAAAAGGATCTCTAAACAGGGCCCAAAAGTAACGATCATATAAATAGAACCAAGCCTCAAGTTTGAACAAGTTTATCAATACACTTTGAGTCGTCAACATGTTGAAATCGTTTCTTTTATTGTTTGTTTTCTGCGTGGGGTGCAGTGTAGGGGATTATGCTGACTATGTGGATTATATTGATTCTCTTTCAAAAGTTTTTCCATGTTAGTCTTTTTTAACTATTTTTTTAACTCCTTGTGCAGGGAAGTTCTTTGATTGATTCGATCCGGAATAAATTACTTGGAAGGAATAGCTTGCAAAGTAAGCAAACTGAGATAGCTTAAATTGTTCTCTTTGGCTTTTGGGCAGATAAGTCCTAAAGGACTAATAAATTACAAACTGTATGTCCATATTGTGAAACCTCATTTTATCCTACTTCTTAGCGCAATATAAAAAAGACTTTTATATAACAGTGAACCGGATATACTATCATTCAACGTTTCTGTTTCAGTCATACAATTATTCTTATTTCAGTTTGCGGGCAAAACGAAAAATACTCCTGCATTACGCCTAAGTGCCTTCCTGAAAAGGCTTGTAAGACACGTGAAGAAAGTACAGAATGCGTTTTGGAGGTTATAATTTGTCAACACAACTGTGTCTGTAAGGAAGGGTTCTTCAGAAACGTAGAAGGCGGCGAGTGTGTATCAGAACAGCAATGTGGTAAGTAACAGTCTAATGCCCTAGTTCACAAACACAAAGCAACACCTAGCATAAGCATAATCAGCCCTTAATGTTCCCACTGCAGGGACACAAGCCTCCTCTCTAAGAGAAAGAGTGGGCAGTTATCTACGACGCGGGCCCAGTGCGGGTTGGTAGATGTCACATGTCTTCGTTTTTTAAGTTTAGGACATGCCGGTTTCCTTTCGATGTTTTCCTTCACCGTTTTGAGAGCTGCCTGGGTTTCGAACCCACCACGGCTTACTGCTAGTAAGTCGGGGCTACCACCACTGGGCCACCGCTGCTCCAACACCTAATGCATGCCTAATTGAAAGCCTAACTCAAAATCCTAGATGTTCAGATCTTAACCTTAGCGTCGGGAGTTGAAAATTTACCAGTTTCATAATATTTAAGGCATAAGTGGAGTCACAGTTGTCATGATTTTCTAATATGAATGAGATTGTTTGATATTAATTAAAATACATTTGAAATTAATAGTACTTGACATAGAATAGGTAATTACTAAAGCATGCATGGAGTACTAAAATAGCAACTGAACTCACATTTTTGCTTTATTATGACTTATGGAGCCGCTATGATGCCAACATCATAGCGGCAAGGCAAGATAAATATACCGAAAACATTTCGAAAATTCGTAGGTGGTCACTTGTTTTATTCAGAACTAGTACCCCGCGAAAATTGTGATATAAGGATTTTTTTAAATCGGTCGGGTAGTTTTTGAGTTTCTAATAGAGAATCTAATATTGGTTTAGATAATGATGTGACCTACTAAATTTTAACGTCGATAGAATTTATAATGACTTGCCAAAAATTATAACTGTACCTACTCAAAATTTATAAATTACTAAACACACTGTGACTGTCTGTAGAAGTACGTGACATTGACATTTATTACCTACTAGTTGCAAATTTTGCAGTCATAGATTAAATTTTCATCATTCTCTTGCCCTTATCCCAATTCATTTGGGGTCGGCGCAGTACGTCTTCTTCTTCCATACCTCTCTATTACTTGTCATCTCATGAGATACCTCCTTTCTTGCCATATCATTTTTCACACAGTCCATCCATCGTTTCTTTGGTCTTCCTCTACCCTTATACCCATCCACATTCATACTCAAAACTTTCCTCACGACATTTTCCTCATTCCTCCGCATCACATGCCCATACCACGACAACCTATTTCCACGCATCTTTTCAGTCACCGGCGCCACTTTCAGACTTCCTCTAATGTACTCATTCCTTATTCTATCCATTCGCGTAACACCACACATCCCCCTTAGCATTCTCATCTCAGCCACATGCAAGTGCCTTTCATTCATCCCTTTTGTGGCCCAACATTCTGACCCATACAAGACAGCAGGTCTAACCATTGTTTTATAAATCTTCCCCTTAAGTTTAAGGGGAATGCGGGAGTCGCAGATAGTTCCCGTGACCTGCCGCCATTTCATCCATCCAATGTTTATTCTGTGCTTAACACTACGATCTATTTCGCCATCGCTTTGCACGAGTGAACCGAGATACCGAAAGTCGGAGCAGACAGGAAGAAACGCGCCATCTAGCGCTATGACTCCAGGACTGGAGAGACCGCCGAAATCGCAGAACATGTATTCGGTTTTAGTTCTGCTGATTTTCAGGCCAACATTCTCCAGCTTCTGTTGCCATTTCTCCAATCTGCTCTGGAGCTCTGGTCCATCTTCACTAACAAGAACAATGTCGTCGGCGAACAGCATGCACCAGGGTGCCTCTTCCTGTATGTCCGACGTCAAAGCGTCCATAATCAACAGGAAGAGGTAAGGACTTAAAGCCGACCCTTGATGCAAGCCTACAGCCACAGTGAACTCGTCGGTGTTGCCAGCAGCTGACCGGACGTAGGTACAAGATTGGCTGTACATAGCACGAATTAACTCTACATAATTCCCAGGCATACCTTTCTCTTTCAAGGCCCACCACAACACTTCCCGAGGTACCCTATCATACGCTTTCTCTAGATCAATGAACACCATGTGCAAGTTCTTGTGCGCACGTCTGTACTTCTCACCTAATTGGCGGAGTGCAAAAGTGGCGTCCATTGTTCCTCGACCTGGCATAAATCCAAACTGATTTTGGCTAATTTCACTCTCCTCTCGTAATCTTTTCTCTATTACTTTCTCCCAAACTTTCATACTATGTGACATGAGCTTTATCCCTCGATAGTTGTTGCAGTCCTGCACATCACCTTTATTTTTAAAAATGGGCACTAGCGAACTATTGCACCATTCTTGTGGGATTGCTTCTTCGCTCAACAGCTTATTGAAAAATAAAGTCAGCCACATACATCCGTCTTCTTTTAAACACTTCCATACTTCCACTGGTATTTCATCAGGGCCCGTGGCCTTTCCATTTTTCATACTTCGAACTGCATTCCTCACTTCATCCATGCTTATTTCCTTCACCATACCCATATTTACTTGTACCTCATTAAGCACACCGCTCCATTCATTCTCTTCATTCATCAACTTTTCAAAATAGGTCTTCCATCTCCCTTTTATTTCATCATCTTTAGACAGAACCTTACCAGCGCCATCTTTTACACACTTTATACGATTTATATCTCTCGTTCTCCTTTCTCTTGCTTTTGTAATCCGGTAGAGCTCCTTCTGGCCTCTAGGACTGTCCAGTGAGTCATATAACTTCTCCTGCGCCTTAGCCCTGGAAACTGCTACCGCCTTTTTTGCCTTTCTCTTCCATTCTTTATAAATCTTCTTCTTTTCTTTCTTCAAACTGTCGTTCCCGATTCCTACACCCTGCCATTCTTTAAACGCAATCTTCTTTTCTTTCAGACACTTTTGTACCTCTTCATTCCACCACCAAGTATCCTTATCTATCATACCTTTCCCTTTCGATTCTCCAAACACATCTTTTGCTACTCTCCTTATACAGTCCGCCATCTCTTTCCAACATTCATTCACAGATTTTCCTTCCATATCTTTCATTTCAATCATCTTATCTACTACCTGGCTCTTAAACATACTTGCACATTCTTCTTTTTCTATCATACGCCATCTTGTTTTAGGTGGGAGCCGTTCTTTGTTTCCACGAGACGGGACACTAACTTTTACCTCCATTACGACCAATCTGTGTTGGGAGACTAAGTCTTCGCCTGGCAGCACTTTACAGTTTGTAACGCATTTGAGGTTGTTCCGTTTGACCAAGAAATAGTCAATTTGCGTTGCGTGGTGGCCACTTTTATAAGTAATGAGGTGTTCGTCTCTTTTCTTAAACCACGTATTCGTAATTGCCAGGTCGAAGGCAGAAGCAGCTTGTAGCAGTGCCTCGCCGTCAATGTTACGGTCTCCATACCCCCAGCCCCCATGCACCCTCTCATACCCATCCTTCACTCGTCCAACATGCCCATTGAAATCACCACCTACATACACGTCTTCACTCTCTTGCACATCCAACATCACTCTATCAAAGTCTTCCCAGAACTTCTCTTTTACACTATCCTCACTTCCTGACTGGGGTGCATACACACTAACTATATTTAGCACCAAACTATCTACAATCACTTTCACAGCTATCATTCTATCGCTCACTCTTTTAACATCCACCACACATTCTTTTAACTCACTGTCCAAAACTATTCCCACCCCATTCCGCTTGCCATCGCTGCCACAGTAATAAAACTTATATCCTTCTCCTATCTCTCTTGCCTTCTCACCCTTCCACTTAGTCTCTTGCAGACACGCTATTTTTATCCGTCGCCTTTTTAGAACATCTGCTAACTCTCTTCCTCTTCCAGTCATCGTACCTACATTCCAGCTCGCACACCTCATTCTCATTTCTTTTACACTCCGAGCTTGCGTCTTACGTCGCACCCGCCCGTTCTGGTGCGACAACCCTTGTCCACTTTCCGCAGTGGCCGGGTGCTGCCTCTGCGCGTCGCCTGTGGGGTACGCCCTAGCCCTAACATTTCTTCCATTTATTTGAATCATACTGCTTGGGTTTCGGCAAAGATTTTATAACCGGCCGCCTGCCTGACGTCAACCCTCCTCGGGAATGCTATTGTGCATATCTTTTGATTGTACATCTGCTATGTATTCCATTAGTCGCCTTTTACGACACCCGCTGGATGAAATGGGGTGGTGGTATTCTTTGAGTCCGGCACCACACGGACGCATCATATCATAGATTAAATTTTGTTTTATTTAATTCTTTTATTCTTGTAATGTATATTTTTTGTTAAAATTGCCTTTTTTTGGACTGAAGGATATAATTATTAAGAAAATCACTTGTAATTCTAAACATTTGCACGCCGTAGTATGGCAAACATGTCTGAACCAATTTTTCATTATGTTATCCTGCATGCACTTTTTATTATTGTATGTATACACATGTTTGGGCAAATAAATTTTTATCTTATCTCTTATCTTATCTTATCTTACGTGTAGTTCTAATTATTAAGCAAATATCTAAGTCTGGATTCCTATTTCAAAATTATCACATGGTATCGGCCACTTACAAACACAAAAGACCTTTAGTTTATGGTTTGACAGCCTGACAAGTTACCTTAATTAATAACGAAACGTTCTTTCTTCCTTTGAATATTTGAGAAGCAAACTATGGACAATTGGCGGTCGAAAGGCCAAATGTAATATTTTACCGAATTCCTAAGAAACGATAAAATATCAGATTTATAAGCGTAACTTACAATAGCAGAATCACATCTGGTTGCGATAAATGGATTCCTAAAACAATAGAGACGTTGGCACAAAGAAGGCAATAAAAGGAACTCTGTGAAAGCGTGGGAAGATGGTCCGAGGGAAGCTTGGAAGGATGTTCTTGGAGATGAAGGAAGGACAGTTGGTTGCAGATCATGGAAGAGTTCGGACGTGTTAGGTTTAAGATCTTAAAGTGCTAGGACGTCCTAGGTTAAGCTCGTGAAGTTAGCGTAGTCTTAGTACCAAGATGTTCATGTCCGAGTAGGCTATCGTAAGGGAGTGAATCGTATTTTATAAGTTAAATATAAGTAGTAGTAATACCTAAGTCTAGATAAAGTGAATGTCGAGGCGCGGAAGGAGATGAGCTGCGGCGGAGGCGAAACTGGTAATGTGTGCAGTACTCTGTAAGAGATATGTAGGCTCCTTAAATTAACACGTGGTAAGTGTAACTATTATTAACTTTTACCTCATAGTAGCAGTCTGGTGGTGGTACAGAGGAGCTGTTAATAATCATTTATTTCAGCATGACGGAGCCGCTTCATTCTATGTATAATGTATTCTATTATCTCTTGTGTTATGTAACCACCTCCTAATCCGTACCTAGGCAAATATCCGTCAGTTGCGTTTGGTTATAGGGAGACGGGGAAGGCCCTTTGCTACACTCTACAATCACCATACGACATGTACACTGACACTGACATGTACCTACACTAACACACCTGACTATTGATGAATATTGACTTTTACGTGGCTCACCACAAATGGAAGGCAGAACCGTAATATTCGCATTTGAATTAGAACAAACTATACATATTGTTCCGTGGTGAAGGCAGCACCGTGATATTCGCGGTTAGAATAAAACACATGATGTTGTTCAGTAATATATTTCCGACTTGTACTTGTAGAACAAATCAACCAAACGCTGGTGATGAATACTGCTTCCTATAAAGGTCTAGCTCAGAAACATTGCGTAGTGATTGAAATCGCACATTTTCAGGAATACTTAGTGGAGCCTACCCCGGCTCCACTAAGTATTACAAACTGGTATGAAAGCTTTGTTCTGAGGAACGCTAGGGACCTTGTCTCGTTAAAACAGCTATTCTGAATCGACACTATTTAGCGAGACACGCAATCAAGACATGGGGGAGATTAAGGAAATGTGAAGTGATGATGGAATTACCACTTCAGCATCCATTATAACTATTGCAATATGTTCTGCTACAGACTGACCCTTTTTTTTTTTTTTTTAGGATTGGAAATCATCAACTGACTTCTTCCGCTCTGGGTGGAGCGGAAGGGAATGTCAGACTTGACTGACTAAAACCCATCCATGTTCCTTCTGAGTCCTTTGCGTTCCAGGGGCACGGTATCTCTTTCGAACAACCCGCAGCCCTGGCAGGCATCGGCCCTCTTGGACCCCTTCCGATTTGCTGACATCTCCTTGAGGCGCGCGTGGAACACGAACGCGCCGTCGGCACGGTCTGTCGTCATAAGACGGACGGACGCTGAGCTAGCTCATTACTCACCGTCCACAAGCCCGCGCCTACGGTGGCTGGGGGCCACTGGTTGCCCCCCGACGCCCGAGACGTCTCCCGCGGCGGCTGGGACGTGAGGTTCTCTCCCTCTCACGTTCCGCCACCTCCTTCGCTAGCATGACTGCTTAGCAGAAGGAGGCGACGGCTTCCCATTCGCTCTCGCTCCGGACCATGGATTGAACCAGGGCCGAACGCGAGAGGTCGCCGCCGCCAATCGCCGCTACGAGGACACGGCGGTGCTCAGCCCAAGCAGGGTAGAGCTCCACAGTGTGCTCCACCGTGTCCTCCGGCCGATCCTCGCAGTGGTAACACCCGGGCGTTTCCCCGCCCGATTCGGTGCAGGAACCTCCCGAAACAACCGTGTCCGGTGAGGACCTGCGTCAGGCGGAAGGTGAGGGCGCCGTGGCGCCTCTCCAGCCACTCCTCAAAGAGGGGACTTATCGCCACTATTGTGGCGTGCCCTGCACGGGGTTGCGACAGTCGCTCTCTCCATGTCGCCATGAGATCGCGCCGGAGGTCTGTCCGCTGAGCGACAATTTGCTGCGGCAGCGGAGTTCCCCCCCGGCGTAGTGCCTCCGCGCGCCATTCGTGCAGGCACGCGAGTACTATCGCCTCCAGATCCCATGGCGGCAATCCGGCCAAGAGGCTCGCCGCCTTGCCGGAGATCGTGCGGTACCCCCAGATCAGCCTTACGGCTACCACCTTCTGGGGCGCGTTCAGGTAGTGGGCGGCTCGCCGCCTCAAAAAACGCGCCCACACCGGGGCCCCGTAAAGGGCCATGGACCGCACGACCCCCGCGTAGAGCCTCCGGCAGGAGGCGTTTGGACCCCCCAGGTTGGGCAAGAGCCGCTTGAACGCAGCCCCTGCCCGTTCCAGTTTGGGGGCCAAACGTCGGAAATGCTCCACGAAGTTCCACCGGCTGTCGAGGACAAGCCCTAGGGCTTGTCCTCGACAGCCGGTGGTACTTCAGCGTCGACTCGACGCCGATGGGAACCCCTCCTACCGTCAGTATGGATCCCGACGGTGGCGCATTCCGAGGCCCATGAAAGCACATGGCCTCGGACGTGTGCAATGCCACCTCGAGACCCAGTTGCCGGATTCTCTCCACGACTATCGCAACCCCGCGTGTCATAAGTTCGGCCGCCGCGTCGTGCGACCTCCCTTGTGCCAGCACCAGCGTGTCGTCAGCGTAGCAAACTACGCTGACACCGCTAGGGAGGTCGGCGCGCAGCACCCAGTCGTAGCCAATGTTCCACAAGGGCGGCCCCAGAACCGATCCCTGCGGAACACCGCACGACACCTCTCGCCGGTTCCATTCTCCGGTGCGACCGGGGTAGATGACGGCCCTATCCGTCAAGTAGTCCCCGACCACACGACGAAGGTAGGTCGGCACCCGGTGATACCGGAATGCCTGAATACACCCCTGAGTAGACACTGTAATTACAGACTGAGCCTATGGTGTTCTTGTGCAAGTTTTGAATTATTATAGTAATTGGGGTAGTCTGCCGTAAGTGAGTTATTAACGTGAGTACGCGAGTAGATGGAATTACTGAAGACTTGTCTTTCTCAATGGCAGCTGGCCTCACAACCCACTGCCTTAGGATTGAGAACGACGCGTAAATAGTGCCTAGGGAACGTGGTCGGTTAGAGTTCGCAGCAGTGTCCTTAGAAGGACTATGCACTCAAGTCTAACATTACACGTACAAACGTTGTTAAATAGTTCCATGTTGTGACATGGAACCGTTTGCGTCTGCAAAGCGGCATCACACAACATACAACACACACTCACACTTTATTGTTTCGACATTGGAAACAATAAAGTAACGAAGAGAACAGTTATACAAATTCTTAAGCACAAGCACAACGTTCCATTTACCACCTTTGCCCTACATATCATATATTTGCGGCCTCTTGTCTTATTAGCTTCATACTTTACTGTTGTATTGTTTGATATTATTTATGTATAACTGTGAATTCCCAATATTAACTTCACCTTGTATCCCCTCCCTGTCCCCTAGCTTTCAAAGTCGGGACAGGGCTGCCCTACATTGGAAATTCAGTCCTCTTTGTCAGTGGGAAGGCGACCAGTCTGGGACGAACCTTACAGGGCCGTGCGGAAATGGCGGGGCCTGGCCCTTTCCCCTTCGGGGGAAATCGACCTTTAATACTAATATATTAATATGATTTAGGAAAAACGAAAATTTGATCAGCCTAGGGTAATTTAGGAACAGTCACAACACGTATACGAGAGAATACATATTACCAACATTATTTTTTGAGGTGCATTCAAAATGAAACGACACTTTAATAAGTCCTACGAACAATCAAATGCTCTTTATGTTTTCAAAAATTAAGTCTGTCTCGGCTAACCCCGAATGTATTTATATAGTGCTACAGAATTCCATAACTTCGTTTTCTTAAAAAATCACCACAACCCCCGCCTGAACCTCGAACAATTTGGTCCTATCTGGCTATAGTAACTGATGAGTTTACTGAAAAGAAAGTGGGGAGTCATTTGCTTTTTGGTTTTTTCTTTTTAATAGACATTATTTTGACAGTTGGGAAAGAGAACGCACGAGTTCGGAAAAGTAAAGAAAAAGCTCGAGTGTGTCCCACATCCCGAACGCTATACGTCCCTGCAATACGCCACTTTTTGAGCAACTGTTTTAAAAAATATTTTTTTCTAAACAGAATGAATTCTTTGGAATGAATTAATAAAGTATGGAATGATGATAATTTATTAAATGGTCTAAAAGGACCTACATGTTTCCTATAGAATGTAAATGTTTGCATGCCCAATGGTAAAATATGGCTGAGCCTCGATAATTATATTGTAACAACTATTCTGTACTCATATTTGCAAAAATAAAATTCGCCGAGCGAAGCCGCGGGAAAGAACTATTATCTATGACATTTAAATGACTATTTTCGACATTATATTTTGGGGTAACGCACACGTGGGCAATTGCCGAACTCCACGCGGGCGAAGCTGCGACATAAGCTTGTTGTCTAAATGTGTGTAAGTACGAGTAACAGTATGTGTAAAACCTTCAATCAGAGGTAAATTCTGCCCTGGATTGAGAACTGGAAGTCGTCAGGAGCCGTGGAATGATGCAGGTCAAAGAGAATCAGTGTAATAAGCAATATTTATCTTTTACTTTCAGCCAAATGTCCCGGTCCCAACGAACATTATGCGTGCGGTAGTCCATGCGATAACGTCTGCCACACGCTTCATTTACAAAACAAAACCAGCTGCCCTCATACCTACACTGACTGCCAACCCTCCTGCTACTGCGATGATGGATATGCAAGGGATGATGACGGAGTGTGCATTCTTATTGAAAATTGTAATAAAGACAACATCATTTTTTCACATTTGTAAACCATCCCTTGGCAAGCAAAGGAAATAAAAAAACAATATCACAGGTGATTATTAATGTTTATTATATTTACTAAACCCTAAACCCATGTCCCTTAGTTTATCTTTACCAACACCTAAAATGAAATTGTTTTTCTCTCAAATCAAGGTAAATTGGATGGGCCAAGTCGGCGAAGCTTTCATGAGCTAAAAAAGTTTATTTGCTACACCTTCTCCATACAGTCCGGTGAACCTTCTAGCTGCGGACACTTACAAATCGGTATACAGGGTGAAGTTAAATTTTTCCGTAAATACCCGGACTTGCAACTACATCCCTTCGTGCACGGATCAGCACTGGAGCAATCGTAAAAGGCGAGCATCGAAAAGCACACTTCGGGTGGGCACGTATCCTTGCAGTCTGTATACACTTCATGTTCGTCGCATTTGGGTTCTGAAAAGAGATTTGCGAATGTTTACTATCAAGAATATGTAAATGTAAAGACCCCTCCGAGTTTCAGATAGCACGTTACGCCGCGCCGTTAGTTGCGGCTGACATTTATACGTCTTAGACCTGTAGGCGTTACAGCTATTCATAAGCCAGAAAGTTTTACTAGCAGTCTTACAAAAGGGTATCGTGGTGCCCAGTACTGAGTTTTCAAGGTCAACTGACCTTGGAAACCTACTGCGACTGCCTATCTATGCTGTCGCTCCTTTATTTAACAAAGGACAAGCGAGCGAGTTAGCCAATTTATAGGTAGGAAAATAAAAAACAAAAACAAAAGATTCAATATAGTCAATTCCATATAGTCAATTCATGTATCGCCAAAGTTGAATTATCGTCATAAGGTTCAAAATGCAAGGCAAGTAACTCAAATGGCCAATACAGTAAATATTTCCAAGGTTACTTTAGGGTTTTTTACTCTTTATCCTGACATTCTAGTGCTTTCACCCGCTGGGGACATTTGCAGGTTGGGATACAGGGCGTGTCCATATGTTCGCGTAAATACCCGGGCTTGCAAACACATCCTAACGAGCAAGGCGCGAAGATTTCAGAACAGTCGGGAAAGGAGACTAGCGAAAAGCATAGTTCTGGTGGACAAGCTCGTTTACAGTCTGTATATACTTCATTTTCACCAGTGCATTTGCGTTCTGAAAAGAGAGGTGCAAAAGTTTACTACCACAAAGAGAAAAAAGTTGAGACTCCTCGGTTTCTTGGAAATCGCGTAAAGTCGATATTCATCGCTGTCAGTTGTAAATCTTGGGCAGTCGTTACGGGTAGTCAGTGGCCCGAAAGTCTGACTAGCAGTCTTCTAGAGGGTCGTGTTGCTCAGTACTGGGTTGTCATGGTCTGATATGCATTCCTTTATCTCTTGATTTGTTAGTTAATTTGACGGGTAGGTATAGGAAGGAAAATAAAAACTAAAAATGCGATTGTTACATGTTTGTTTATTAATTATACGTCTAGTTATTCCATGTCAAATTACACATCGCCTAGAGTTAAATTATCTAGTCCTAGTTAAGCGGCCAGTACAGTAGATAGTTCCCACGTTTCTTAAGGGTTTTCTATTCTTTATCCTGACATTCTGGTGCATTCACCCGCTGGGGACATTTGCAAGTCGGGATACATGGCGTATCCATATGTTTCCGTAAATATCCGGGCTTGCAAATACAACCTTTCGTGCAAGGATCCTCTTCAGAACAGTCGTAAAAGGCGCTAATCGAAAAGCATACTTCTGGTGGACAGGATTGCTTGCAGTCTGTATATACTTCATTTTCGCCAGTGCATTTGCGTTCTGAAAAGAAAGGTGCAAATGTTTACTAGCAAAATAAAAAAATAAGACTCCTCGGTTTCTTGGAAAGCGCGTAAAGTCGATATTCATTGCTGTCAGTTGTAAATCTTGGGCAGTCGTAACGTCGGGTAGTCAGTGGCCCGAAAGTCTGACTAGCTGTCTTATCAAGGGTGGTCGTTTTGCCCAGTACTGGGTTGGCATGGTCTGATAGGCAGTCCCTTATCTCTTGATTTGTTTGTTAATTTGACGTGTAGGTATAGGAAGGAAAATAAAAACTAAAAAATGTGATTGTTACTTGTTTGTTTATTAATTATACGTATAGTTATTCAATGTTCAAATTACACTTCGCCTAGAGTTGCATTATCTAGTCTAGTCAAGCGGCTAGTACAGTAGATAGTTCCCACGTTTCTTAAGGGTGTTTTTTTTCTTTATCCTGACATTCTGGTGAATTCACCAGCTGGGGACATTTGCAAGTCGGCATGACGTATCCATTTGTTTCCGTAAATATCCGGGCTTGCAAACACAACCTTTCGTGCAAGGATCCTCTTCAGAACAGTCGTAAAAAGCGATAATCGAAAAGCATACTTCTGGTGGACAGGATTTCTTGCAGTCTGTATATACTTCATTTTCGCCAGTGCATCTGGGTTCTGGAAAGTGTGTGGTATAATTGTGGTTAAGTAAACGTTACCCGTGGGTGTCGTAAGAGGCGACTAAGGGATTTGCCAGAGAATGGGCAGCAGCGTTCTCTGTGCTTTTGTAACAACCGTACTGCGATCGCCAACCTAGGCAGGTTGGTGATTATGGCAAAACCCCTCAAAATTTCCATATGGCGACACTTAGGGGAGGCCTATGTCCAGCAGTGGACGTCTTTTGGGCTGAAATGATGATGATGAAACGTTACTTTTGCCCCATGTCATGGTTGGGAAACGCTTAATTAAGGGCTTCTCAGAGACGACGCCGTCGTCTGGAATTGTGATCAGTTTGTGGCAATACCTTCGTCCTCCATTACTATTCTTGGCTTAAAACTAACATGACAATTCTCTGTTTAATACTTTGGCTAAGCAAGCATGATGTGTGTTTGTAGTAGGTAGTTTCAAAAGGTTAAAGAAAACTACAAGAAGTTTTGGAAATGTTATGTTTATTGTACCTTTTGGAGTCTGCAAAGTGTCTCCACATACTCACTTTAGATCACAGAGAACATAAAATGCATTTGACGTCGTAGTTTATGAGGGTCTAACCCTGGTATCTATAGTCAAGTTAAAGTAATTGACTTGAGCTTAAGTAATTACGCAATTTTATTAATGCAATAGAAAATAATTTAAACAAAGTAATAATCAACAAAGAAAGCAAAGATATTGATTCTATCGTTTGCAGTTCCAACTTCAAGCAAGTACTAAGCTAATAATAAAAATCGTTTTACATTTACTCAATTAAACACTTTGACTTTTTTATAAATACGGCTGTTAGTGATTTCAAGAGACGTATCATGGATACAAAAGAAGAAGAAGAAGGAGAAGAAGAAAATTACTCATTCCAATTTCCAAACTCATATTCATTGTTCCAACTGGCATTCTGTCGCGTTCTTCTTCTCAGGGCACTGACATATCGGTATGCAAGGAGTGGAAGGTTCGTCATCTTCCCTCAAATAGCCAGGCTTGCAAATACATCCCTTCTGACATGGTTGGTAGGCACACCTGAACTCTACCGTCAGTGAAAAGCATATTTCAGGGGGGCAAGATCTCTTGCATTCCGTATACACTTCATTCTCCTCACAGGTTATTTCTGTAAAGAGAAAGAAGGTGTTGGTTGACTTCTAGATAAAGAATAATTTTCTACGAAAAGATATAACAAAGACATTGTTTTGTTGTTTTTTTGTTGCTATAAGTTATGGGATAGTGGTAACTCTTTGGGAAATTCACCAGAAAATTAGGAAAATATCACAAAACAAAGATGAAATTGAACTTTTCCAAACGGTTTTAATTACTTTAATAAGAAAAATAAACAACTGTTGGTCGTTGTGTCAGTACAGATTATTTGATAATTTTAGTAGATAACTAAAACGATAAATAAAATGGCTAGTCTCGCTCTACCAAGATCAGCCACATTAAGGCCTTATTCCAGATTCATCAGCGAAATATTGCACAGCAAAAAATAAATTAAAATGTTACTAATTTTTCGTCCTAGAGCAGAAAATTATTAAACAACAATTCCTTTTTTTTTAGGGTTGCGTTGCTAAATGGCAAAACACAGATATTATAGGACCTTTTCATCAAACTGCAGCAGCTTTGATTTTCTTAACATACTATTATTAATTATTTAATTGGAGCAACAAAACTTACAAACAATGTAGCTACTTACAAACTATGTTAATAATACACTTACAAAAATTAAAACAGACACAGATTGTGACATAACTGCTGCAAAGTGACAGCTAACCGAAACCTTGCAGCAGTGGTTCACAAACTCAAGCCTGCTAGCAATCATAGATAGGATGGTGGTGGCGCTGCCCCGCACCCTACGCACCAAGTTTGAGCACCGTTTCCGCATCACCGTGTAGAAACAGTCCACGTGAGCTTTAGCAAACATCCCTGATGCGCTGAAGTATCGATGCAACCCCATCAACACCCTGAATGCGTTATTGTATTGGACGCGAAGGGCACTGTATGTTTTTTTTAAGTATAATTAACCCCAGTTTTTTATTGTATAGACTCTTTTTCTTATTTACCGATTATTTGTAAATGTGTAGACTAATCACAAAAAGAAATGTAAAACTGATCCGAATAATTACCGCCCCATTGCCCTCTTACCGACAGCTTCCAAAATATTCGAAAAAGCTATGTGTAATCGAGTATATGCTTTTTGTGAAAAATATCATATATTTAATGACTGCCAAAACGGCTTTCGAAAAAACCGTTCCACTACCTTAGCCGTTTACAAATTTATCCAAAAAGCCCTTGACATCATTAATAATAAAAAGTACGCGATAGGACTTCTCCTTGATATGACTAAAGCATATGATAAAGTTAAATTTGAAATATTATTAAATAAATTATATAGTATAGGACTCCGCGGCAAATGCTATGACTGGTTTGTATCATATTTGAAAGATAGGGAACAAATAGTTGAAATTGAAAATTACAACAATAGCAAAAACGAAATAGAATTAATCAGATCCGACAGCAAAAAAATCACCGCCTCAATCCCGCAAGGAAGCGTAATAGGATGTTTCTTATTTCTTGTTTACGTAAACGATCTTCCTGATAATATAAATGAGCCATGTGTCCTGTTTGCTGAATGATGACATATCCATACTGATCTCATGTGAAAATAATACCAATTTAAACGATAAATTAAATTCCATACTAGATTCTACTATAAACTGGATGACTGAACACAATCTAGAAATTAACTTCAATAAAACTAAAATAATCTCATTCCACCCTCGCCAAAAAATACCAATAGATATAAACTTTAGCTTTAAAAATAATAAATTAGAAGTAGTTGATAACTTCACCCTACTAGGCTTGAACATTGATACTCATATAGATTGGAAGTCACACATTCGGAAAATAACAGCAAAAATATCTAAATTTTCATAGGCCCTCCGCGAGATCAAAAAAACTACAGACCTTAAAACTGCATTAGTAACTTATTACGCGTACGCCTACGCATGGCTCAAATACGGTGTCATATTATGGGGCAACAGTACTGACGCGCCCACGCTATTTACCCTACAAAAAAAGCTCATTAGAATCTTAGTAAATATTGAAGTCACCGATAGTTGTAAACCCCACTTCCAGGAACTAAAGATTCTATCCCTACCGTGTCTTTATATATTTGAAGTTTGTAAGTTTGTGCGTAAGTACCCCGAATTCTGCACAAAAAGAGAGGACATACAAATGAAAATTACCTTAAGACATAAAAATAGACTAAACTTACCAATATCGCGTCTAAAAATGCACTCGAATAGTACGTTTGTCATGGCCATAAAAATATATAATAAGTTGCCCGAAGTAATAAAGAATCTAACGAAATACTTAAAAAATAAATGATAATAAAAAAATAAATAATAAAATTAATAATTTAAAAAAATATATGATTTTAAAAATGTTACTAATTGATTAAATAAATGCATATAATCTATATGTCGGAGTCAAATTATTAGTACGGACTATGGATCGAAAGCGCGCCAAAAGTCAAGCGACCTACTTACAAGTCTACCCACACCTAAGCGCGCTTACTACAGAGTCGTGATGTTTCGAGCTCCCAGCGAGGCGGACAGTCTGTGTCTGACCACCGCGGAGTCAAGACGTCCCGAAACTGTAACCCGATTCATGGTGCCTAGTGTTATTGTGTTGGATTGTAATTTCAAGTAATTTGTTAGTTCGATAAAAGCAGTGTACCGTGTTTGTGTGTTTTCATTGCACGAAACCCATGTTCTGCCCACATGATTCCGAGTCTAGCGGAATAAAATCATCAGACTGCGACATATACAATAATAATAATTCTAACATTCCATTCAGTAATATTAAACAGTTTATCTTAAAAAATAATAATAATAATATATAAATGATGTAGATTTTCTAGCGTCCGTGTCCTGGCTACGATTCAGCAACCTCTTTGGGGAAACTGAAGGTTTTGTCTGTGCGATTATGGACGAAGTTATGTTGACGAACAACTACCGGAAACATATTATGAAGGACGGGACGGTTGACGTGTGTCGGGCATGCCACCGTCCGGGAGAATCGATCCGACACATTATTTCTGGGTGTTCTCGTTTGGCTAACGGAGAGTACTTGCATAGACACAACCTCGTTGCCAGGATTATCCACCAGCAACTTGCTTTGAAATACAACCTTGTGGAATCAGAAGTGCCATACTATAAGTATGCGCCCGACCCAGTTCTCGATAATGGTAATATCACGTTGTATTGGGATCGACCTATCGTCACTGACAGGACTATTGTTGCCAATAAGCCTGACATTGTGGTGATAGATCGATTGGAGCGTCGCGCAATGATTGTTGATATAACGATCCCACATGACGAGAACCTCGTGAAAGCAGAGAAAGATAAGCAATTCAAATATCTAGATCTGGCTCGCGAGGTTGTCGACATGTGGGATGTGAATACAGCAGTCATTGTGCCGATAGTCGTGTCGGCCAATGGCTTAATTGCCAAAAGCCTCGACCAACATCTTAGTAGGCTTTCGCTTGGCAGCTGGATCAAGGGCTTGATTCAGAAAGCAGTACTTCTGGACACGGCGCGTATTGTTAGGAGGTTCCTCTCTCAAGAGCCCTGACCACCGGTAGCTCGGACCCTGTTCCCAATGCCGGTGGGCTCCTATTTTTTATATTTTTAAATGTTTTTTATATAATTTTTTAAAAATATTTAAAAATGTAAATTATATGTTTTAAAATGAATAAATGAAATAATATATAAATATATATTTATATAATTTATCTCATTAAGCACCCAGTGTTCTTCCTCCTCTCTCCTACTTGATCTTGCTGTGCCCGACAGGGTCCATAATTGTGACTTATATAATTACTTCCTTTCCATCTATGTAAATACATTATGGTACGCAATAAAGAATTGAGAATTGAGAATTGAATTGAATTGTAGGCCATAACAATTCCTAGATCCTTGGTAACTTTTTATCTTGTTCTACGTTTTGTAGTAAGCAACGACTTATTGGAATTTGGTGGTGTCCCCATACAAAGTCAAAAGCAATCAATTGTATGAGATAAACGTCATCACGTCAACGTCATTAGCAAATAAAATTATTTCATTTCATTTCATTTCATGGCTCATTTAATATTTAAACTATGACAAAAAAAAAAAATCTTATGCTTTGACAGCTGCGAACTCGGAAATAACTACTGTTTTGTATTGCCTCGTGATCTATTGATATAATACTAAGATTCCTAAACCGTGATTGGGTCACTGTTGCCCTCAAGTAGTTTTTTTTTTTAAATTTTAATTTATTGAAGTTCCTCTCACATGAGGCTACGTTTTATTACTGCTGCTGCAGGTTTTTACAAATTATACATAGAGTTGAGGTAAAGCTAGAATTTGCGGGAGAATCACGAATATTCTAAAGTCATCCTCAATGGATTGTCCCCGGCTGGCAATCGAGAATAAAATTCCCAGATGCCCCCGGGTGGCCACTGGGAAGTTATTGCCCCTACTTCAAATCGCTGTACATTGCATCGCTATCATCGCTGTCTTTCTTACGGCCGCAATTGTTGGCTGACGGTCAGACTTTTCCAATGTGGTTTTATTAGTAGATAAGTGATAATTATAATGGACATACAAGAAAAGTTGGTAATTTGCTTTGGGTGTGCTAGCCATTTAATTTTTCTTAATGTTTGTATTTTGTTCTTGAAGTTATCACCGGGTGTCACTCCAAAAACGGTGACTCGCGGCGCAACACCCCCTCCCCCCTAGCTACCCCACTGATTAACCCACATACTGCAAGCTTCGACTGCAAGCGTAAAAAGACGTGCAGTACGCACTAAATATTGTGCGCTTGACCTCTTTAGAGGCACGCCTGAATCAGCTTGCAATCATGTTAGCTCTTTGATGTTCGTAGACCGATCTAAGGAAATAAGCTGAATGTAACCTACACGAAGTTGTATTAGTTACCATATCTATGGGCGGCAAGTGAATTTTAAGCCACCTGCATATAAAGCGAAAAAGTTGCCCACGTTAAGAGCCAGAATAACCTAAAATTGAGATTTTTTTTGGTTTTAAATTGTTTCGACCCAGGGCCAATGCGGACCACTCACCGGTCTTGTCTAGCTCGTCCCACCATATTCTACGAGGTCTGCCGCGACAACTTCTGGCTTTAAAATATAAACTTCTTAAAATAAATACAAGGAGTCTGTTTCAAGGTATTCCTTCTTGCACGTATTGAACGCTGCTTCGCACAAGCGAAAAATTCATCCAAAGCGTTCAGATCAAATATTGGAAGTCAATTCTGCTTCTGGTGGTCTTGATTCTGGAAAGTTATTAGGGATTAGTGATTTGTGGTATTTTTTGATAAGTTGAATGCATATTTAAATTCATAACACCTGAATAAGAAAAAATAATTACATATTAAAGGCTCTGAAACAGTCTCTAGCACGAGCGGACGGCGTAAACGAAACGTAAATACGTCGAGTTTAAAATAAAAAAAAACCGTTTCAATTTTCATAATTTTGAGAATTTACTCATATTTATGAATGACACTGATTTTGCTTGTTGCAAACAATTTAACTAAAATGCTATAGTGTAGGGAGTTTATCCGTGATCATGGCGTTTGCAACAGCGCGCAGCGCCGAATAATCGGGAACAGCATGTTATCCTGTCTATATCCTTTTATGTATTTGTTTGTATATGAGTCTTGCTATTAGAAATAAACAAATTTTATTTATTTATAAACAACTATCTAAGGTTTAGATTCCGCTAATAAACCGGTAGCCACTTATCGCACTGATCATGAGTTACACGACTGTCGCTACCGTTCTTGAGGAATCCTTACAAGTATTTTCTTGAAAACAAAGTCACAGATAGCCTTAGAAATAAATAAATGAAAATAGTCTTTACGTACATAGAAGATGCTTCTACGCCACGATTGCCCGACTAGTCTCCTGGGCACACCGGCCACAACGGATTTCCTTGTTTCTTCCTCATGCTGAAAATATAAAACCTAAGTATGACAAAGACGAAGAATTTTAATTATGTTAATGAAATTTGAAAAAGATGAATTGCGATTGGTATTTAAAAGCATTAGGTCCTGTATACTTATAAGAAGCTACGGAAAGCAAAAAGTGAAAAGTAAGAGATATCAGAATGAATACAAGTAGATTTGGTACTTCCCCTGATGTTTTAACATCTCATTTCTCGTAAAACGCAAACACAACGAACACGTAACGTCTTATACATAACTCCTGTTTCTTCGGGGCAACAATAATAAAATGTAAAAACATTTGGAAAATTTCAAAAGCGATTTTCTCGTAAATTTAAGTTTTCTACTTTGATAATAGTGTGACTCCCAAATTACTATGTTCATTAAAACATAAACGTAATCAATACTGCGGGGAGAAAAACTTCTCTTTAGCTCCTCAATAAAATTTAGCTAAGTGTTTACATTTCATTGCTCGTGACTGTACTGTACATAAACAGTATTAAAATCCTATATAACAGCGGGGCATGCCTATTGTCAACATAAATCGAACACAAATCCAGATCCCGCTGCTTTTTATTTTTTATCGCTAATAATACTTTACTGAAGTGGGAGTGGGAAGGCCACGTAGCTCGGATGCACCCGGATATCATGGGCAAATATTGTGACACACTGGACGCCTGAGGAGGGACAGCGCTGTCGAGATCGACCGTGGCGAAAGTGGCGTGACGATCTGATCATGCTTACGGGCCAAGACGATCAGAACAAGACGGAGGAAGCGGCACAACTGTCAACTTTAATTGCATCAACAAAATGGCCCAGGTAAAGGATGTCGCGATTTTAAGGCTGTGTCCCCAGTAGGCAAACTGTTAGCAGCCGACTGAGTTTGCGGCGTATCGGTTTAGTACGCCCTTCCATATATTTGAAAGGAGTGTCTACAGTTGGCTAGTTTTAAGACTCAGATGACTAGACGATACAAGAAGACTAAGTCGTTTTAAGACTCAGTCGGCTGCTAACAGTTTGCCTACTGAAAATACAACCTAAAAGAACTTTGGAGTTCACAAAAAATACTGAATAAGCTCTACATGACTTATAGACCGTAGCGGACAAACAATACTTTGAAGTAGCCTTCTGATAAAAGGCATATTTTAAAACTTTTGGACCTAGCCTTTGTCTTTAGCCTGTATACACAGATTTAGATCATAGATGTTCACTGGCTGTACTGAGCTCGCGTGAAAAAGTGTTTACACTAAAATGAGTAAGCTCACACTTCCTGTATGAAACGATATAACCATGTGCAGTATGAGAGAGCGAGACAATGCTATTCAAATCTTATTGTGAACGAAATAGAAACGAGAATAGTTTTTTGGCCGGTATGTCTATGATTTAAATCCATGCCTGTATTATGAGCGTTTACGCCTTGCATACAAACTTTCAGTACTTGCCTGCTTTATACCCAGCACAAAACACGATACAGGAGGCCAACAACACAAGGAATCTGAACATCTCGACGGCTCAACAAGTTCTGAGCTCCACTCCCAAAGATGTTGAACTTCTCACTTATACCACTTTTAGGGTTCCTTTATCAAGAAACTTGTTTACATTAATTTTACGTGATTATTTTATAAAGCGGGTATTTTTATCGATAAGATTTGCAATGTGACCTCTTGGAGAAACTATTGCAGTTTAACATAGCCTCACTTTCTATAGGTTTCCCGTATAATGAGAGATCCGCATAAACTGGTTTTGCATAGCCTTATTGGTCGTCGTGCGTAACTTACCTAATTTTTAAGTTGCTTTTGTCTAATGCATTCTTGTTGTTCATTATTAAGATAAAGATCTTACGACCGCAGTTCCTTCTTTGTTTTAGTTATCAGTTACCAGTTGTTTTAATTTTAACATCCTTGGTACCTCCTACTAAACGATCTGTTTTGACGTAAACTTTGCATATTCGAGAGCTTTAAGGTTATTTTGCTCTAGATTCACATGTCTATCGGGTCTTTTGATGTAAAAGACCACCATATCGATAGAATCAGTTCACCTAAAATACGAGTGAAAACAATATAACACCCGTTTTGTGAATGGCCGTAATCATAAGTCATAAGTCATAAGTCATTTAATCATTTGTTAACACAGGTACAAAGAAATAGTTGTTATAAAAAAAATTACAAGCGCGCTATGTTATACCCGAAGGCGTACAAATATTTATAGAGGTCATTGACATTAAAATTGATAACATAAATAAATAAATGGAATGCATATAGTATTAAGTAAAGAATATTGACAGCAACAACATAAAAAAAAAAAACTAGAAAAACATATAAATGTCAAAAATAATTGTAAGTTTACTAAGTCAATATTCAAATAATGTCTACACAAAAAAAAAACAACATAGAAGAAGTTCTATGGGGAACAATAGGGAATTGGGGAAGCCCAATTCCCATTGTGTCCCAAACCCAAAAACCGAACTAGTGACTGGGCCACAGGCCTCCATTTCCCAAACTATCTAGGGGTCGGCTTCCAGTCTTACATAACTATTAACTATTTTACATGAAGCTACTGCCTATCTGACCTCCACAACCCAGTAACTGGGTAATCCGAAACCCCCTGGTAAGACTGGAAGTCAGACATTTGGCGTTTGACTTCTTGTAACGACTGTCAAAGATGTAGAAATGACAGCCGGGACCAACGGCTTAACGTGCTTTCCGAGGCACGGACGAAACTTGGTAAGTAATAATGGTCACCCATCCACGGACCAACCTCGGCAAGCACGGCTTAACCTTAAAGATGAGGCTGTTGTTACTTAGCCACGAGCTCATCCAAGTACAATACAAGTTACTACGGTTTCAGTAATCTCAGTAGATATTCCCTTCAAGAAAAGGACTCATAAACTGCTGGAACGGATTAAAAACACACAGGTACGGAACTCTATATATTAAAACACTACATTTTATTTAGTCTGTTTTTGAAAGTCAAGTTTATCGTGTAGGTAGGAACAGGTTTGGACATAAATACATAGTACCAAGGGCTACTAAAGGTACACTCAGTCTCAAGTACCACAGATCTTATAAATATTTGAGAAGGTTATCTTTTGATTGAAAATTGGTTTGTATTTAAATAATGTCCTACCTACCTAAGGATTTCAAATTAAGATGATATACCTAGCAAGCTTCGAAACTTAAAAAGGACACCCATCGACGAGCCGCCCTTGTCAAGCGTTGCATAACCATGGAGATTATATTTATTTATTTGGTACATCAACAGCAGTACATACTAAGAATTAATAGGAAACATTAAAAGTATAATTTAGAAGTGGTTCTATATGGTGTCGGACGTATAGAATAGCACCATCCCATATCTTCCCGTGGGTGTCGTAACAGGCGACTAAGGAACTTGCCAGAGAATGGGCAGCAGCGTTCTCTGTGCTTTTCCAACAACCGTACTGCGATCGCCAACCCGCCTGCCAAGCGTGGCTATTATGGCAAAACCCCCCCTTTTGGGGGAGGCCTATGTCCAGTAGTGGACGTCTTTCGGCTGCAATGATGATGATGAATATAAAAACGACATTCACCATGTGACAAGAACATAAATTTGGAATTAGGGATGTTCCGACTAGTCGCTGACTCTCCGGCAACTTTCGTAGTCTTCGACTTCGACTATTCGGCAAACAGCGCCGACAATCCGGCTTCTTACTTTGTATGTTTTTTTCAAGCTTTGTATGCCGTAAGCACTTCCATTTTAATCAATAAATTCAACGGATACAGGCAGATACATTTCCTGCTTATGCGTTTGATTTCATTAAAATTCGTTCAGTCATTATTTTCGGAAAATAAGGACTTGAAAGTATGCACGAAATGCCGTGAGGCGTAAACGCTTTTAAAAGAAGGTGACTCGTGGTTGTTATTATGTAGTCATGAGCGAGTATTACTATAACTAAGCTAATTATTTTTTATCTCACGTCGAGTTTATCATATAGGTCATCCACATTTATTAACACAATAAGTATCAACAAAGTTTATGATTCAGAAGCAATCATCATCTGCCTAGGCTTTTCCCAAACTATCTTGGGGTTGGCTTCCAGTCTAACCGGATGCAGCTGAGTACCAGTATTTTACATGAAGCGACTGCCTATCTGACCTCCACAACCCAGTAACTGGGTAATACGATACCCCTTGGGAAGACTGGATGTCAAACTTTTAGCTTCTGACTACTCGTAACGACTGTCAAAGATCTACAAATGACAGCCGGTACCAACGTCTTTACGTGCTTTCCGAGGCACGGAGGAAACTCGATATGTAATTATGGTCAGCCATCCACAGACCAACCTCGGCAAGCACGGCTTAACCTTTAAAGATCGACCTGGGCGGCTGTTATTATTTAGCCACGAGCTCCTCAAAAAATTCAGAAGCAATATGCTAATAAAATAGTTTCCATTTATATAAAACCAGTATATATGACCGGTCGAGCCTCTATTAATGTCATAGCGAGTTTGAACGCCAAGATGTTGAGGTTTGTCGTGATTTCCTGTTTTGTTGTGTCGTCAATATGTGCTGCTGATGATTTTTTAAGTAAGTAAATCAGCCTTATTGGAAACTTAATTTTACTTTCTTAATTATTATTTTTTAGAAATTGTTTGAATATTTTTTTATTTAAGGGTATGGGTAAAGTAATAATAATAGTCACAAGTTGTTCATTGGTGTAAAAATAGTTTTTTTTTCATATGTAGCACAGATTTTTGTTTGTAAATTGCCGTGAAATCTGTATTATTATACCTATAAATTACGCGGGGAGAGTCTTAGGTAGGTACTGATAGTATTTATTTTTAATAAGGTGCTTGATTTTAACTTAATAACCAAATAATTGTTTACTATAGTTCTTTCAAATTATAAACATACTGAATCAAAACAAAACAGATTCGAGATAAAAATAGGAGGAAAACAGATGTTTCCGCGTTCCACGAGATAAAAACTACAGACAATGTCAGAAGGGGAAATACCTCATGTATGTCAATGTTCTATGACGTCAGCGTCATTAAGTTGCAAATCGAGACGCGCGAGAGGAACGCGAGACATTAATATAACGTTAATTCGAACGGTTTTCGCATCGATAATAGCAGCAGCTAAAATAAAATTTTGGGTGAAAATACGAGAAGTACGATAAGTATCACCAATAATATTAAAAAAAATCGTTGTGAATATTGTGGTACAGTTACATATAAAAAAAAAGTAAAATATGACTTTATATGCCTTTTGGATATTAGTCGAAAGTCACAAGAGATCCTGGAGAAAACTTCGGTACCTCATAATAATTTTAGGTTCTATTTCTACGTTACTATTTAGTTTTGTACTATGGATTGTCCAGAAATAGCTCGTAGTCTTGATTTTTAGCCGTTTTATGGCAACATACGCGAGTTCTTTACGACAATATGGATAGCTGTATGGATAAATGTCTGTTAAATATCCCTGCCCACCCGTTCAGAAAATTGAGCGTGGTGTTATGTTACAAGATACGTTAAAACTTCTTCCTCATAATTAATAAATTGCTGATAGGTATCTGTAGGTATCTTAATCACTATCCTGTGTCGTTATTTTTTTTGCAACAGTTTCACCTGTGGGTACTTACTGCAAAAAGACTGAGCTATATAGCTCTTCTGCTTAAATGGGCATCATCGTAAGAAAAACTGTATATAATAAAATATACATTCAGGAACAAACATTTTGTTCATTTCAAACACCCACCAAACTGCGCAACAGTTTGTCGGCGATATAAAATATGTCCTGGAAACAAAAAAGAGACGATAATAGAATAAAATTAGACGATATGACTCTATCTACAACGACCGTTGTCTGGCTCATGTCCCAGCTATGGGACAATATTATAGACTGATAATTAATTATGATACATATCTTTAAAATTCTTAGATTGTGGAATAAATGCAGAAATGAAATGCGTACAGCCGTATCCCCCATAGAAAACTTGTAAAAATCGCCACGTGCAATATAGCTGTTTGCAAGAGGTCCAACCTTGCCATCAGATATGTACTTGCAAACCACGATAACTAAGGAATGCTGTGGGAGACTGTATATCCAATGAAGAGTGTAATGAAGTATATGTAATGATGAGTTGAATGAAGAGGCCAAACATGTGGCAGTCGTTTTCCAAGCATCAGCTCTTTGCCTTGGCCCTGAGATGTATAATTTGCGTAGTTGTTTGAGTGGTGACAAGATCTTACTGTGCCGGGCTCGACCCTAAGGTTTGGAAAAATTATTTTCCTGTTGGGTTTTTCTGGCAGACAATTCTCAGTATCCACCTACTTGGATGCAGCTGCAATAAATATCGTCCACTGTTTCTGCTGGCATCCGGCTTCCAATACGGTACGGCGTTGAACATAGTGCATTTCTTAACAATTAGAAAACTATAATCTTTGTGTACTTCTGTATGGGGTCGGACGTAAAGAATAGCACCATCCCATTTCTTCCCGTGGGTGTCGTAGGAGGCGACTAAGGGACTTAGCAGAGAATGGGCAGCAGCGCTCTCTGTGCTTTTGTAACAACCTTACTGCGATCGCCAACCCGCCTGCCAAGCGTGGCGATTATGCCAAAACCCCCCCTTCTTGGGGGAGGCCTATGTCCAGCAGTGGACGTCTTTCGGCTGAAATGATGATGATGATGATGATGAATCTTTGTGTATAGGAATTCTGGTTTATCTCCCAAATACTTTTAAATGATGAGCACTTCTTCAAAATGATTATCTCTTCGAACTTTCCGATTTTTCCAACATTTCCTGATATATGCCAACGCGAAAACGAGTATTTTGTCTGTGGCAGTGTATGCGATAACGAATGTGTCGCAATTGACACACAGAATAAGCAACACTGTCTTATTAAAACACTAGCTGTCCGGCGCAACTTCGTTTGCGTCACATTTTCCCCGTGTTCGCAACATTTTTAGACGCAGGGCTGAATCGAGATAAAATTTTGAAAGCTATTCTAACGTTGAATTAATACGAAATGTCAATATTAAAAAAAATATCAAATTTGAAAATATGATATGTGAATTATACTTAAATATCTGTCCGGCGCAACTTCGTTTGCGTCACATTTTCCCCGTTTTCGCACCATTTGTCATTGCTGCTCCACTCCTATTGGTCGTAGCGTGATGATATATAGCCTATAGCCTTCCTCGATAAATGGGCTATCTAACACTGAAAGAATTTTTCAAACCGGACCAGTAGTTTCGGAGCCTATTCAATGCAAACAAACAAACAATCAAATCTTTCCTCTTTATAATATTAGTTTAGATCGTCTGCAATTGCAAATGCTACTGTGAAGATGGATTCGCTAGAGACGACAAAAGAAACTACATACCTATTGAGAAATTCCGTAGGTATTTCTTGTTATATTCTGGCTTTTTGTATCCCACTGCGGGACAAAGGCCTCTTAACCACCCTTACACTTATCCCTATCCATTGGTGTTATTGGCGAGTTGAGGTTCTTCACGCCATCACCATCTGCTTCTGGGCTGTTACCGTTTGGTGTTGTTTGGGACACACTGTGGACGTCCTCACCCTCAGTGCCCTGGCACCTGTGTGCGCTGCAAACTTCGCACACAGGGGCAGTGCAGCGCTACGGATTACTTTAGCCCAAAGCTCCTCTGAGTCTCTGGCATGCGACAGATGAGGCCCAGGCCAGCCATATTTGAGCTTGGTAGCCGTGTGACCTAAATCAGCAACTTAATTAGTTCTGGGATTTTTGAATGCCTGCGATCAATAAGTTTAGCTACTATACTACGCTCCATTCTTCGCAGACATTATTAGAGTGCGGATATGTGTATGATACTATTTTGTAAAAACAGGTCCTCATAAATTGTACATCTCGTTGGTTAAGTGGTCGTTAAAAAATCTACCGTTGGCAACCAGGTTAGTGACCGATCAAATATGCATCTATATAGATTTTCATTAAGTATTGTTTTATCATTCACAGACAGCAAAACTGTTGAAGGTGATTCGTCTAAAGTAGTTGAAGAAGAATCTCGAGTGCTTCGAAGCTTTGACTTATTTGGCAAGTATATTATTATAGATAATGGTTGTAGCATGTAGACTGTGTGAAGGATGACATAGCAAGAAAGGAGGTTTCTGATGAGATGACGAGTAATAGAGAAGTATGAAAGAAGAAGACATGCTGCACCGACCCCAAATAAATTGGGATAAAGCAGGAGAATGATGATGGTTGCAGCGTATGCGGATGCGGATATTGCTGGGAGGGATCTATTTTATTCATTATTTATTTCATTATAAAGGGCTTCGGGTAAAATGCCATTTGGAGACAGTTCAGTACTGATTGACTTCACATCGGTCAGCGGCAAAATGGGATGAGCTGACTTTCTAGTGTTGGTAAAGAGTGTTTTTTTAGGGGCGGAGAACTTTAAATTGAAATAAAACACGGAAAAATGGTATAATATAAATTAAATTTACTTTATTTGACTGACAATTTAATGCTATTTTGGTTTAATATGACATCGGCAACAAAAGTTCTGTGGACTTTCCAGACTAGTAAACAGGGCCTCAAGTCAGCTGTTACAATAGTGTCAGAATGGCCTATCATTGATTTCATAATTGTTGATTTGACAAGTTTGGTAATCTAACTATAATGGCGTCATTATGACTTCACAATGGTCAACCACTGACACTCCATTAAAAGAAATGGCATATAATTTGACAGACCATTATGAATTTAGTAGATTACGAACTTTTAGCAAATGACAATGGTATCGTGTTAGAATGACAATGTTATAAAATAGCAGACTTGAGGCCCAGGCCTCGTGTACAAATAAATAACTTATTACCACAAGGTTCAAATATTTTGCACTGTATACAGATTGAAAGGTATTCTTTATTTAGCATTCGATAGACAAGTACGCAGCCCATATAAGTAAAAAATTATGATACCTACTCTAAGTAACTAAATATTGTGCATTGGCAAAGCATATCTTGGGCAAAATAGGAATAATTAGTAGTTGCCTTATATATGGCTTTAGCCTTTAATATTAAACCCGATTATAGACTTTATTTTACTAATCGTAATACACTTTCCAGATCCAATCTGCACTGGGGAAAACGAAGTTCACACTGACTGCAAGAAGTCCTGCCCACCAAACACATGCCTGTCCCTTGTTGCTCGGTTCAAGTGTGACAGCGACGAACCTTGCAGGAAGGGATGTATTTGCAAGCCAGGGTACTTGAGGCAAACTCCGACCTCCCCCTGCATACCTAGATGTCAATGTACCCAGATGAAACATTCACCTGATTGTAAGAATAGCCTTATTACCAAAAAATTGGATTAGAGTTCAATAGACTGAAACAAATTCGCGCGGCATGCAGCTGCGGCTGGCTCAAATAATCTGGTTAGTAATTATATCCCCCGTCCAGTAGTTCATGAGGAATTCGCGTTAGTCAATACTGTTATCCAAAATATGATATTTAGATATCAATGTTGTTATGTAGATTTGGCGCGTCGATGATATTCGTTCCAGAAATCAGTGGTTTCTTGGAACGTTAATTTTAGTGTCAATTAATAATCTAGGTACGAATGTAACTGCTTTAGACAAATAAAATATATGTTACGTTTACTGCGCGTTTTTTATTTTACACCAGATGTGCCTCGCGACGTATAAATATATTATTTTGCTATTTGGATGGGATTTTATTAACAATTTGAAAGGTTTTAATTTTTGGCTTGGATCCCTAGTATTTTTCTAATATAAAATTAGCTTAAGTTACTCCTAAAAACATCAGCTATCTGCTACTAAAAGTCGGATTAACCAGAACAAACAGAAAGAGAGACAAAAATTTTAAAAATTGCTTTTTGTTTCTTAGTACCATATAACATTTCATATGCGTTGTGTAAAAACGGTTATTTTAAAATAAAAAATTGAGACTTATATTTCATGTATTTTATTGTACAGATAAATAATTACACAAGCACTTAACATCATCGGCCTGTAACGTTTTTGGTTCAGGGACACACCTCTTTCTATTTACACACTTTCACTTTTTTTTTAAATAAAATTGTTTTATTATCCTTATTTAGTACATTACCTGAATTACAAAATTATGCACAACAACTTCGAATTAAGTGCATTTTTAGATAATATGCAAATGTTAAAAGAAAGAAGAACGACCGGTTTAATTAAATGGCATACTGGGTTAAAAGAGACGCAGGGCTGAATCGAGATAAAATTTTGAAAGCTATTCTAACGTTCAATGAATACGAAATGTCAATATTAAAAAAAAATCAAATTTGAAAATATGATATGTGAATTATACTTAACTAGCTGTCCGGCGCGACTTCGTTTGCGTCACATTTTCCCCGTTTTCGCAACATTTTTCATTGCTGCTCCACTCCTATTGGTCGTAGCGTAATGATATATAGCCTATAGCCTTCTTCGATAAATGGGCTATCTAACACTGAAAGAATTTTTCAAATCGGACCAGTACTTTTGGAGCCTATTCAATGCAAACAAACAAACAATCAAATCTTTCCTCTTTATAATATTAAGTTTAGACTAGCTGCTGCCCACGACTTTATTCGCGTGGATATTTTGATGGATATTTTTATGTATTTTCAGGGATAAATTATATATTTAAACTTTCCTATTAAATCATTCTGTCCATTCATGAAAACAGTATCAAAAGCCGTTGCGTAGTTTAAAGCATAAGCAGAGGCAGAAAATTATTTGCTACCCCATACAAAATTTTAATACGTATTCGACCCAAATGTATGGGGCAGCTGATATTTATTTCGCTCTTACGATGTTTGTCAGTTGTTCAGTTGGCTTTAGCGCACCGTTAAGTACATATGTATATACCCTTTCCGTTACATCCTGTATAATTTTCAGTCCCTACAGCTATCTGAAATTAGTTAAAAAAGTAATAAAACAACTCAATTAAATGATAATAGTTAAAATGTAACTCATATAAATAGTTAGACCATTCTCCATTGACGTCAAAACGAGTCGACTCATCAAGATGTTGCGCTTAGTCGTGCTCTCCTGCTGTATTGTGTTAAGTGTCGCAGGCAAGTGGCTATATAGAGATTATAGTAATATTATAAAGAGTTAAAGTTTGTAAGTTTGGATGTAGGGGTAATCTCGGAACTGCTGATCCGATTCCGAAAAAAATATCACTAATAGAATGCCACATTATCTACCTCTGGTCAAGTGGTTGCAAGCACGACTGATGCGCATAAGGTCTTAGGTTCGATACCTAAATGGCGCAAAATAGTTTTTTTTTAATTGTTTTTCCGGTGATGACAATAAGCTTGCTATAGGACATTGGACTTTAAAATAAAATAATGCCTCATTTTACGCTTTTAAGCACAGCACCGTGTTGATTTTTATTGAATTTTAACAAGACAACACCACTCATTACTGACTCTACTATCAAAGAGCACTGTTAATAAATTATTTAATAAAAAAGCAGGTGCAATCATAAAAACTCAAAACAATGGAATTACTGTGTTCATCTTTTGAATTTTCTAAACGCGTCGCTAGTCTGGCGCTGTACGTCACGAGCATATCGGTCACACGAACCCAAAGATGTTTCGCCTACCAAAAATCGCTCAACTTGACTAAAGAAGTTTTGACTCCAATAGATTGCCATTCCGACTAGTCTACCTACAAATGTACTCTATTAGGGTGATAGATACCCAGGATTTCCGAAATAGTCAGCTGAAGGAGCTTTATCTGTAAAAATCGGGATTTATTTGCCTAAACTTCGAAGTTATCGCAAATAAACTCTATTTATTCTGACCTCTAATGATAAATTCATCACTTCTTTCAAAATTTTCAGAACTTATAAACTGTACACGCCCGAATGAGCACTACGAATGTGGGAGTGCTTGCCAAACGGAGTGTGCTACTCTTGGACAGACCTGCCCCTTCGTGAATGTTCGTTGTAATAATGCATGCTACTGCGACGAGGGATACGCAAGAGACAGCACAGGAACCTGCATCCCTGTTTCGAACTGCTGAACGTATTGGGGGCATGATTTCGACCTTTAAATATTAGTTAAGTTGCGTAATAAAGGGATTAAGTGCAGACATGTTAAGTTTCTCTTATGTAATACAGATTGTCAATTATAGTGATTCAATACGTTTACAAAGTGATCAAGCCATCCTTTGTCTAAAACAGCAGCAACAGCAGGAACTAAAGCGCTAAAGCTTTCCTGGTAGCTCTTGAACGGCACAAATATTTGAATAGCCTCTAACTATTATCAATCTTCATCATCATCATCATTTCAGCCCAAAAGACGTCCACTGCTGGACATAGGCCTCCCACAAGTGTCGCATTGACATTTTGGGGGGTTTTGCCATAATCCCCACGCTTGGCAGGCGGGTTGGCGATTGCAGTACGGTTGTTACAAAAGCACAGAGAACGCTGCGGCCCATTCTCTGGCAAGTCCCTTAGTCGCCTCTTACGACACCCACGGGAATATATGGGATGGTGCTATTCTTTACATCCGACACCATACAGAGCCAGACAGTTGTTCTCAATCTTATTTTTTTAATAAGATTTTTTACAATAGTTTTCATATCGTTTATACAACTTGTACAGAATAGTTAAAGATAATTAAAACTTATCTGCACTGAGTACCACCACGGGGGTGGTAGTCAGTGCAGATCAGTTTTGGTGTAAATAATCTATTTAACCTTTGGTTTATTTTCGTGGAGGAAAGCGAAGCAGCAGTAACCGATGAAAAAATAAAAATAAATTAAAGATAAGTGAATTATAAGTTTATGCTGACTATGATCGATGGTAAGGTTGGTACTCGTATCCAGCGGATCGCCGCAACCTTCACCAGGGCCTTAATAAACGTTACACTCCGACAATTTTGTAAATAAGTGACTTAGTTGTAAAATTGTATGACAAGTGCTGTTTATTAACCTAACAAGTATGTAAGAATTTTACAAGTATAAACATTACAATTATTACCATTACAAGTGCTGTTTAATAAACGTTTACAAGTGTAGAAAACGCCTGTAGATTTCGATGAGAATATTGTATCTACAAATCTGTAATAAGCTAAGCTAAAAATTACATTTGTTGAAGATTCTTAAATCGAAACATTTAACAAAATGCCTGCTATTCTAGGTATATTAAATTTCGTAAACAATCTAGGGATATCGAGACAATTAGTTGTAAAGTTTATTCTTTTACGAAAAACTCGCCGTTGCCGTTCACTCATATATTCATCATCACTAATTTCACTACTTCCACTACTTGTTGTTAGAACCATTTTTTAATGTATAACAATTAAATTTCTTGACTTATTAAATTGAGGTACAAAATTGTAAAGTTCTGACACAAGGCGAGTCCATCTATTGGAATTGTTCTACAATTTACAAAAAATAAAAATTTGTTATTACAATTGTGCGTTCAATCAAACAGTTTTCCTTACAAATATGTAAATTGTCACCTGTAAAGAGAAAACGTTTATTAAACAGAAATATGTAAAATTGTTAGTACAATTTTACAATTTTGTCAGTTTTCCACCATGGTAAATTTGTAAGTCGTTTTCTTTACTAAACAGAATCTTGTAGACTTGTAACTTGCAACATACATTTACAATTTACACTTTGTAACGTTTATTAAACAGGGCCCAGGTCATCGGTCCACCTAGTGGGAGGCCTTCCAACGCATCGTCTTCCGATTCACGGTCGCCATTCCAGAACTTTTTGGCCGCATCGCCCATCCGTTTTGCGAGCAATGTATCCTGCCCACTGCCACTTAAGTGTGGCAATTCTTCGGGCTTCGGCGATAAACTTGGTTCTCATGCGGATGTACTCATTTCTGATTTGATCACGCAAGGAAACTCCGAGCACAGCCCTCTTCATTGTCCTTTGGGTGACTTTGAGCCTTCTGATGAGGCCCATTGTGAGCGACCACGTTTCGGTCCCGTATGTAACCACTGGCAACACACACTGGTCATAGACTTTCGTCTTGAGACACTGCGGTAAGTTGGACGAGAAGATAGCACGCAACTTTCCGAACGCTGCCCAGCCGAGTCGGATTCGACGATTGACCTCTTTCTCGAAGTTAGACCTACCCAACTGGACCGTTTGTCTCAGGAAGACATATTCGTCTACTACTTCGATTGTATTGTCTTCGATCTTGATAGGAGTGGCTGTTACATGGGCATTCAACATGACTTTGGTTTTGTCCATGTTCATTTTAACTGAGTACGGAGTACGAAGTTTTTACTGTTCTAGAAAAATCTTGATTTGTCATAACTCTTCAATACATTACGTATAATTCCTTAAAAAAATTATAAGTTCTCAGTTTTTCACCCAAATTACTTCTAGGGTCATATTTGACCAAGTCTTCGAAACGGAATTATCGATCCAGTGTGCGGCGTTGGCGTGATGACGTCAACCGGTGCAGTTGATAAAAAGACTATTTCAATAGTTAAATGAAATGAAAACACAATTAGAAGAAACATGTTTTTACCAAAATGTTGCTTTATCTTGAAATAAATAAAAGTAGTAAGTCAGAGAAATTGCATATATATATTTTTTTAAAATACTTATTTGCTTTAATATCGTAAATTAACCATTATTCTACGGACCAAGGTGCAATTTGGTGTGATAATGATTATGGAAAATTGATTGAATGATGGCGTGACGATTGACAAAGGAAAATGCAAGAAAATAACGTGTTGCGCTGACCCCAAGTAATATGGGACAAGGCCAGGAAGATTATGAGTGATTATGGAAAATTAGTACTAAATTACAAAAAGATTTTATTCCATATTAGGCTGTATAGTTCCAACTACCATTGCTAAAAAAAACAAAGAAGTAACAAAAGCGCGGTTCAGCGAAAATTTTAATTAATATATTTTTTATTTAAATTACTTGCTGGTTTTATTTAGATTAGGTACTTGCATTTTTGAGTAAAGCACTATACAAACCTTGGCCCATAATGACTGCTTCGCTGGTCACGCTATGATTGCCTCAAGCTAGCCTAGCTACGCTCTAGGCCTATCAGCCTAGCCATCATTGCAGCCCTTGCTGTCCGCTTACCGCGCTATGTCGACCTGGAGCTGCGCTACGCTGCGCTGTCGGCCATAATTAGCGCGACCAGCAAAGTAGTCATTATAGACCGCGGCAGTAATGTACTAATTATGAGTACCTACAGTCTTACCTACTTTGGATAAGATGGTACAAAATCGTGGTTAGTATTACAAAGCTAGTTCAATCCTAGGTTGGAAGTCGTAGTTAACATTTAGTTTTTAGGAGCATATAGGTAATACATTCAAATGGTCTCCCTACGACCGCGACGGTATGTCAAAAGTTTTTTTCATCTGCTAAGGGTTTGGAAATTCATAGGCCATGTCATTTGAGTAAAGCCACGGGCAGCCGAGCTTAACATTGACACTTAACCCTCGGGGTGTGAGTTCTACACGAACTTTTCAAGTTTTTTTAAATGTTAACAATATACACTCTTTGACACAAGTTACCTTGTGTCAAAGAATGGATAAAGAATGTATATGTGTGACTATTGGAAATAATAAGAAAAAAGGAATCAAGCAACATTTTTATGAAAAAAAAAATGAGAAGCTGAGTTCGTTGTTACTACCATCCAATTAGTACCTAAATTGGACAGTGTTACTGTACAATTTACTAATTGGATGGTAGTATAATAAAATACATTTTTCCCTTTTTTGTTGTATTACCCTAAACAAATATTTGATATGCGTTTATTGTACACTAGTTGTTCCGCGCAACTTCGTCTGCATCACATTTTCCCCATTTTTCATTGCTGCTCCGCTCCTGTTAGTCGTAGCGTGATAATATGTAGTCTATAGCCTTGCTCAATAAATGGGCATCTAACGCTGAAATAATTTTTCAAATCGGACCTGTAGTTCCTGAGATTAGCGCGTTCAAGCAAACAAACAAACTCTTCAGCTTTATAATATTATTATATATTTAATATATATATATATGTATATGTAGGATCAGGAGTGCCGAGGGGTATGTCGTCAGGGTTTGTAGTTCCCATTTTATTGGGATAAACAAGACTGTATAAGTAATTACAGACTTTTAATTAAGGTGGGTACAATAAAAAAATGATACAAATTAGAAAATGACACAATAGGAAATGAAAATAGAAAATGATAATTAATTATAACACACACAGAAATACAGTAACAGTAAAAAGGTAACAATAGGCGAACAGACCTTTTCAGGTCACAGTTCGTACAGTGGCCAAGCCACCCAATAACAAAGTGTATTGCTCGCTATCAGCAAGATAATACGACTATTGTTAATATACAGCAGCGCTGTACCAGGTAAACCGACAGTTTTGTCGGGAGCAGGGGAGCTCTGTATCGAGTCGAATCCGAAGATCGACTGACGAGCTTACAGAAGGCACGCTGTTTTATACAGCAATGCCCCCACTTTTCAATCCCTCCATGACAACTCTGTCCGTTGACGTACAAAAGTAGGTCACGCGCTTACTTGATACAAAATGTGCTAAATCTAATAAGACTTACGTGATAAAGTAACCAAATAACACTAGAATAACTGTCGTAATTAAGCAATGGTAAATTCACAAAGAAAATCATTTAAAATTAAAGCATCAGGTCATCAATTGTTTTGAACAAAACTAACTGTCACATTTATCGAAATAAGTTGCCAAAAATGAATTAGTGCGTACACTAAGTACTTAGTAAAAAGGCTTTGATTTAGTAGACTATACTTTACAGTAAAATCACTTAAATTAGCAAATAGGAACATCAACCAACTAAATGTGAACAAAATTTGGTGACTACCCACAATTATAATTGACAACCAACTCCGACACGGCCAGAACTGACGTTCTACACGACCTCGTGTGATCCTGAAAAAAAGAAAATCTTTTGTGAATATCGATCGGCCTTTCTGACAAACAAAAGCCTTAACAAAAGGTACGTTGAAAAGAAAAATCCTGATTAGTCACATAAAATTATTATCAATATCAGTTGCGTCACAACTACTCAAAATCACTATACTGCTACTGACAATACATAGTTAGACTAAAGTAGAGACATAGTCTCCCAGCCGAAATCACACCATGGGATTCGACAAGTAATTTGGAGTCGAATAGACAACCCGCATAGGCGTCAACATAGACAACCCGCATAAGCGTCAAGATCAACATCCAAATCCAGGAGTCAACATAGACATCCGAACAAGAAACTTGGAGCCGAATAGACAACCCGCATAGGCGTCAACATAGACAACCCGCATAAGCGTCAAGATCAGCCTCCAAATCCAGGAGTCAACATAGACATCCGAACAAGAGTCAACATAGACATCTTGACAGTTTAGCTATACTATGTCAGCAGCATATGAATCATCATCAGTGTCAGTATTGACATCACTAACAGTAACTGGACATTCAGGCATTTTTCGTACACGATCAAGGGCATATTTGTAAATTCTATTGGTATTCAAACCTTTTAACAAATAGCTATCACCATCCAATAGTTCTAAAATTTTATAGGGACCTTTAAATTTAGGATCCAATTTAGTTTGATTTCGTTCCTCATTAGCAATAAGTACAAAGTCTCCAACTTGAAACTTTCTCAAAATAGCTTTAGATTTAATATAACTGGTTTTATCATATTCGGCACTTTTAGTTATACCCAGGGCTGCTTGTTCTCTTACTCGGGACAGATTTACTTCTATCTCCTCATTGTCAATAGTCATCAAACTCAAAGGTCTAGCAACTCGTCCAATCAATACGTCTAAATGACTAGATTTAGTAACTCGACTAATTGTGCAATTTAAAGCAACTTGAACATCTTCAATGGCATCTTGCCATGAGCGCTCACTGGTCTCAAAGGCGGTAAGCATACTTTTTCATGTTTTCATTATGCGTTCAACCTGGCCATTAGCCCTACATGCACCGGTAGCTATTAAGTGCAAAGCAATATTATGGGGTAGAAAGTTACTACTAAAGAAATAAGTTGGCCAGACACCTTTTCAGCACATAATTCAGCAATAAGAGAACAGTCAGCCCCAGAGTCATAACAAAATGAAAGTGACTCACCAAATTGCTGTAGAACAGCAGTGATGGGTGTACATCACAAGCTTCAAGGATGGTTAGCTGCTCGAAGGCAGACTCCCGGTATCTTCACTCGAACCTTCTGGTCGCTTTCCAGACGCCTTTGGGCAGCGAGGAGCGACATGTCCAGACTCCCCACAGCGGTAGCAGACGATCTTCTTTGGTGTCGCCTTAGGTGACGAACTGGCTGATCTAGGATGTTCGTTTGCCTTCTCGGCCTTCTTACGACAGTTTGTAGATTTATGGCCTTCTATACCACAAAAGTGACATACTATTGTACCTGGTTTGAACTTTTTCGGTTGAGAAGAATCTTGATCAGAGGAAATCTGAGACTTTCTCTTAAGGTGGGACAAGACACTCAGTTCTTGTTGAAGTTTATGCCTAGATTGTATTTCGGTAGTAAATGCTAGTCTATGAGCACGGGAATCAAATTTGGAGACATGGGCCAATACAGTTGAAACAGCAATGTGTTCGACACTCAGGCTATTCCATTTGGATGTCAGTGAAGTTATCTGTCTACTGGCATATGCGGCTAAAGATTCTCCTTCTTTTGGTTGACTATTATGAAGGTTAATTAGGGTAGCAGAAACAGTTTCCGAAACGGCATAACGAGAGAGGAAGAGACTCTTAAAGTCTGTCCAGGTCATACCTGCGTATGATATTTGGGAAAGCCATACATTAGCACTGCCCTTCAAGGCTTTTGTGAGGGCAATAATAAGGGTGCTACCTTGAAGAGGCTTTTCCGATAGGCAAATATCGACGGTTGTACTCCAAGATTGAGCATCGGAATCGGGTAGGTCTGGGTCAAAATCGGGCAAAGAAATCACAACAGACGAAGCGGAGTTAGTCTTAATCGCTTCAATTAATTGAGTCATATTGCGACTCTGAAGTTCTAACATCACTCGCCATGGTTCAGGACCTTCCGATTCCTGGGCTAAACCTAATCCCACTTCTGATGTAGGATCAGGAGTGCCGAGGGGTATGTCGTCAGGGTTTGTAGTTCCCATTTTATTGGGATAAACAAGACTGTATAAGTAATTACAGACTTTTAATTAAGGTGGGTACAATAAAAAAATGATACAAATTAGAAAATGACACAATAGGAAATGAAAATAGAAAATGATAATTAATTATAACACACACAGAAATACAGTAACAGTAAAAAGGTAACAATAGGCGAACAGACCTTTTCAGGTCACAGTTCGTACAGTGGCCAAGCCACCCAATAACAAAGTGTATTGCTCGCTATCAGCAAGATAATACGACTATTGTTAATATACAGCAGCGCTGTACCAGGTAAACCGACAGTTTTGTCGGGAGCAGGGGAGCTCTGTATCGAGTCGAATCCGAAGATCGACTGACGAGCTTACAGAAGGCACGCTGTTTTATACAGCAATGCCCCCACTTTTCAATCCCTCCATGACAACTCTGTCCGTTGACGTACAAAAGTAGGTCACGCGCTTACTTGATACAAAATGTGCTAAATCTAATAAGACTTACGTGATAAAGTAACCAAATAACACTAGAATAACTGTCGTAATTAAGCAATGGTAAATTCACAAAGAAAATCATTTAAAATTAAAGCATCAGGTCATCAATTGTTTTGAACAAAACTAACTGTCACATTTATCGAAATAAGTTGCCAAAAATGAATTAGTGCGTACACTAAGTACTTAGTAAAAAGGCTTTGATTTAGTAGACTATACTTTACAGTAAAATCACTTAAATTAGCAAATAGGAACATCAACCAACTAAATGTGAACAAAATTTGGTGACTACCCACAATTATAATTGACAACCAACTCCGACATATATATATAGGGTGTAACGGAAAGGTTATATACATACTTAACGGTGTGCTACAGACCATCAAACTGAACAAGTTTCTCCACAAAGAAAAATGATCATAGCGAAAAAAATATCAGCTGCCCCATACATTTGGGTCGAATAGGTATTTAAATTTTGTATGGGGCAGCAGATAATTTTTTCGTTATTACGATGTTTGTTTCTGGAGAAACATGTTCAGTTTGATGGTCTGTAGCACACCCTTAAGTATGTATATACCCTTTCCGTTACAGCCTGTATATATATGTATATAAAGTATAGATTGTTAACAACACATGTCATCGCAATAGGCTTATCTGTATAAAATTGGTTCATAATTGGCAAAGATATCTGAGATCAAATATCGGTCAAAAAAATTTTGTAAGTGCCCATAAAATTTAAGTGTTGATTTTTTTTATTTATTTATTTTACTATTTATGTACACACAGTAGAAATCACAGGAAAAAAAACATAAAATATTTGAGTACAAAGGTACTGCTTATTTCATACGAAATTTCTGCCAGCAGACCTGCGAAAGGAAAAATGAAAAAGAAATGTAGACGATAGTGTGTGAGAGAATGAAGAGAAAAATGTGTTTATGTGCCTTAACTAACTTAACCTATACTATTTTAAATATAAATACATATATAACTAAATATAAATACATAATGCTAGGATATAAAAATACATATATATATAAATAAGAATTGAGAGGAAAGGTAATGCTCTTTCACTCGGGTTTTGAACAACGAAATGGTCTTTAAATCACGAATGCTAGGCGGAAGTGAGTTCCACAGCCTTACAGCATGAACAGAGAAGGAATAGGAGTAATAGCTGGATTTATGAGGATGGGATTTAAGGATGGATGGAAAGAGGAAAGAAATTTTAGTCTTCAAAGGCAGGAGGTTCTGAAGGCATTTCAACGAGTGTAGAGAACCGGTGAAATGTCCGCGGTAGCCATGGCTACCCCGCGCGCACGCCGCGCGCGCATGGAAAGTTTTTGCCGCGCAAGCCCCCCGCGCCACTTCCCATTTAAAGCTTATTTTCTCGTAAACTATTGCAGCTACACCAAAACAAAAAATACGTGTGTATAGCTGAAACTATACAGAATCTAACTACGTAAAAACTAATTACGACAACTAGATATAAGTATTTCGAAAAAAATGTGAACTTGAGAATATATGTTGAATGTCAGTTTCTCCAATAAGATTCCAAGTTTTACCAATTAGAATTGTAATTGGAATCAATAAAACCTATTTATAATTAAACTAGACTATATAAGCTTCGTTTTAATACCCATATATCCTTACTTTGGCACTTTCTTAGTAGCACAATCACCCAAAACAATCAACCCTCCTCGCATTCTATTCGATACCTACTGATTTTGTCGTGTTTACGTAAAAAATTCGATAAGATTTCGTTTTATTTTACTGTTTTATTTTGCGGAGACACTAATAATTACTTAATTGAAGTAATTTTCATAATACGAGCACTTTTTTAACTATTTTTTCAACAATTTCAAAAAAATAATGATCGAGGCGTATAAGTACGCCCGGACGTTTGACTTACCTGAAAAAAAATTAGGCGTATTTGGAGGCCCGAACGTGATATTCTTAGATATTCGTAAAGCTTGAATAATGAAGTTTATTTTAATATATAACACTATTCACACTGGGTTATAAATAAAATAGTATTTACGTTTTAAAACCAGAGAACATAAATCACAACACGGCATTACGGTAAAATTAGACAACTGACTTTTAAAACTTTTTTGACATTTAATTTTGACAGCTGATATTGTCGTTCTTTGTGCCACAGACGCAGAATTTAATACTGTATCGATTAAAGGGGACCATAGACGGTACATTTAGAGATGTTACCAGTTTTAGTAAGTTTTTTCGAAGTTTGTTCGATACAAATTTAGATGCAACAAACGGGGCCTAAGCACTGGACCGGAATATTTTTTTGGTCCTTTTTAGGGCGTAATCGTTTCATCGGAGAAAAGTGTACCTTACGGCTGACCTCGCTGACTTGAGCTCGCCACGACAGATTCGAATCAACAGTAACACCCAGATCTTTGGCAGTATCTGTATATTCGATGCGAACACCATCGAGGTACAAAGGCATCAAAAATGCAACAACAGCCGCAGTTCGGACAAATCTGCTGCCTATAATCATGGCCTGAGATTTTGTTGGGTTAATTTGCAGACCAAATGACTTAGCCCAGGCGCTGATACAAGCCAGGTCATGATTCATAGCAGCAATGGCGGAATCCGCATCAGCTACATTAAAATGCCGGTAGAGCTGCAGGTCATCTGCATAAAGATGAAAATTAGAAGCGATTACACAGGTAACCATGTTAACGAAAATCGAAAAAAGAAGAGGAGAGAGAACGCTACCCTGAGGGACACCTTCGGTGAGGCTACACCAATCAGAGAAAGTCTCATCAAGGCGAACGCACTGAGAACGTCCCCGAAGATAAGAATTGAACCAGGCTAAAGTAGAAGAGGAAAAATTTAAAGATTTGAGGATACCTAGCAAAATGTCGAAATCCACTGAGTTGAAGGCACTACTGAAGTCAAGCAATACAAGTACGGTAAGTGACTTACTCTCCATTGCCCAGCGGATATCGTCAGTTACATTCAAAAGAGCAGTGACAGTACTATGACCCGAGCGGAAACCCGATTGGAAAGGGGATATTAAAGAGTTTGACGTCAAGAAAAATGTTAATTGTTTATGGACTAAGTGCTCAAAAACTTTGGAAAGAAATGGGAGAATAGAGATAGGTCTAAAGTGGGATAGCGAGGATGGATTGTTAGTTTTAGGTGAAGGTATAATGTGAGCCTGCTTCCAAACTAAAAGAAAAGAGCAACTAGAAAAAGAGTTATTAAAGATGTAAGTCAGAACAGAGCAGTTGATTTTGATTTTCCTGGGATCCCATCATCAGATTCCGACTTAAACCTTTCTTCATCAGCTCAGCAACCTAAGATGATGAAAACCAGGTACAAATATCTGAATTGCGTTGGAAAGTATATAAAAAACATTGTACCTATGTGCCTATCAAATTTGAGGGTTGCCCTCGATTTCCCTGGGATTCCATTATCAGATTCTGACTTGGTGACAATGGGACCACCTCAGGAGTATAGGCTTTCTAATAAAAAAGCTCGTTCCTTAATTGATTGAGAAATCAGTGAACAGACAACAAAAAAAGTACAAATTAACTTTTAAAAAATTGTGGCTGTACCCATCATGGTACAGTCACAATTTTTTATGTACCTATATCAATACTGAATACATTTGAGCAACCCTTTCGAGTGTACAGGTGTGATGTTATGAGATTGCGTAAACAATGCACATTTATGCGATAGCACCAATCGCGGTTGATTTGCTGTCAATTTTTAAGAGTTACGTTGTGTATCTCCGAAACTCATCATCAGATCTATATGCAATCTAAATGGGACTATTTCGGAATAAACCCCTTTCGAACAAAAAAAGTATTTTGCAAATCCGTCTATAACGAACATACAAAAAAAATAAAAACATCCAAATTGATAACCCTCCTTTTGAAAGTCGGTTAAAAAGAAACCGACCTAGTCTCTAGTAATTTCTCTCATTGATAGTATGAGTAGTAAGTAGGTATTTCTTTTTAAATTGGTCCATTGTTGCCGAGACATAACCTCTAGAACCTAAAAATGTAATTTCTGACTTCCTATAAATAAAAGTATAACTGAATACAAAACGGTTCAGGAATTTAAACTCTTTAATATATTTTTAGGCAGACGAAAAAAAAAAAATGTCAACAAAAATTTGTATGGAAGTTCGCCATTTTTCTTTGACGCGTTGCCACTGGTAGGATATCTGCAGTATATAAAGTAAACCGTCGCAGTGTCTAGTAATTTATTATTTAACGACTTGAATCATGAAGACTTCGTGTTTATTCGTATTGATCTGTACTGTTGTGCTGTGTGTCGAAGGGCAAGGCAAGTATTGATAATTTTGGTATATTAATATATTATGTACCTAGTTATATAATTGTATGGACAGTCTTGTTGGTCTAGTGATCGCAAGCACGACTGCTGAGCATGAGGACCTGGGTTCGTTTCACGGGTTGGGCAAAGAGTGATTGGGTGTTTCCCAAAACTTTTCATGGTTTTCGGGGTCGATGATTACGAACATAAGGTCAAAATAAAAATCAGCGATGGCGCCCAAGAAAATTTCCGAATTTTCATTTGAATGGTTTTGGGGTTGGTGATAACGAAAATAAAAAACCAAGATGGCACCAATGAAAATTTTTGCATTTGCTTTCACTGGATACATTTTTGGGGTCGATGATAACGAGGATGATGGAATTCATTAATTTATAGTATAATAGCATTTTATATTATACTAGCTGTCCCGCGCAACTTCGTCTGCGTCACATTTTCCCCGTTTTCGCAACATTTTTCATTGCTGCTCCGCTCCTATTGGTCGTAGCGTGATGATATATAGCCTGATATATATCCTTCCCCAGATTGAAATCTATCTTCTTGGCAAATTTTATTAAGATCTGATCAGCTGTTTAGTCGTGAAAAGGTAACAAATAAACAAAAAAACAGAGTGACTTTCGCATTTATAATATTAGTATATGTATGGAAGTATGGATGAAGAGAGGCCGCTAGTATGTGATACTGTTTATTTCGACTCTGTGTTTACTAATCCATATAAACGTATAAGTGATTTTTCACTTAAACAAGTGACTTACAATGTGCGATCTCCGCGAGATCGTCAGCAACAACAAGGAGCTGCTGGCCTTTCTCGGGGAACTGGGGTGGTTGGAGTAATGTTCCCACCCGCACGCAAAATACGCGCTTTAGACGTGGAGTTGCGGAAACGAGCCCTCTATACAAATACAAACATACAATGTGACAAAGTGAAATATTGCGTGGACAAACTACAAAACAGTGATCGACAATTGACTGCCAAAGACAGTTATTTTCTGGTTACTTCTCGAACAGTTCTGCAGTCAGAATACCAAATCATACAGTTTTACATTAACAGCTAAATTGTGCTGAAAAAGTCAATAGAACGGACATTTCCATCAAATACATGGACACATGGACTCGTCCGCAGACACTGGCGAGGGTATCACTGAACTTTTCTCCACCTACTTTCAGTCTACATTCCAAGAACCTGACTCAGAAACTGACGATTTGGATGTTAATATAGACATTCATTCTGTTAGCTCGGTGAACCTGAGTACGGTTAGCGTGTGTCCGGAGACGGTACTCAAGCTACTTATAGGTTTGGACCCATCTAAATCTGGTGGGCCAGATTTGATACCCCCCATTTTCATTATTAACTGTGCAAAGAGCCTGGTGGAGCCAGTATGTTTGCTGTTTGAGCGGTCGTTGAGAGAGGGTATCGTCCCTAAGATGTGGAAATCGGCCTTTATTACACCGATTTTTAAAAAGGGGGATAAATCTAAAATAGAAAACTACCGCCCCATATCTAAATTATGTCTTTTCTCCATAGTTCTTGAACGAGTAGTACACACTGAAGTTTACTTAGTTATGAAACGCCATTTCGGCGACGAACAACATGGTTTCCTCAGAAATCGGTCAACTGCCTCCAACTTGATACTGTCCAATGAAATTATAACCAATGGGATGGAAGAACGATGCCAAGTCGACGCGATATACACGGACTACAGCAAATGTTTTGACCGTATAGATCATCGGGTGCTTCTTCAAAAGCTATATTCCGCAGGAATTCACGGTGATCTATTCCGGTGGTTTTCATCATATACAGGGTGTAACGGAAAGGGTATAGACATACTTAAGGGTGTGCTACAGACCATCATACTGAACATGTTTCTCCATCGGACAAACATAGTAATAGCGAAAAAAATATCAGCTGCCGCATACATTTGGGTCGATTAGGTATTGAAATTTTGAATGGGGCAGCAGATAATTTTTTCGCTATTATGATGTTTGTCCCATGTTTATCATGTTCAATTTGATGGTCTGTAGCACATCCTTAAGTATGTATATACCTATTCCGTTACACCCTGTATAGATAATCGAACGCAGGCTGTAGTTTTGCGTGGATACGCGTCTGGATGGAAATCCGTACCATCGGGAGTGCCCCAGGGTTCAATCTTAGGACCGTTATTGTTTACAATATTTATTTTTGACGTAATAAACTGCTTTAGATTCTCACATATCCTTCTATACGCAGATGACATGAAGGTCCTTAAGTCCATACGCACATTATCTGATACTGAGCTACTTCAGTCCGACCTTGACAGATTCGTACAATATTGTAAAACTAATAAATTACAGCTAAATGTAGCCAAATGTTTTCACGTAGTATTCTCTCGTCAGAAATCTATTATTGGCCCAGGCTATACACTAGATGGTACTTTTATAAGTAAAAAAACCAGTATCAGGGATCTTGGTGTGGTACACGACAGCAAGCTGCTTTTTGATGATCATGTGGAAACGATTGTCAACAAGTAGTTCAAAGCCTTGGGCTTCATTATTAGAGCTTGGTCTGGCTTTCTTTCTCTAAAACCATTAAAGGTTCTTTATTGTTCTCTGGTGCGTAGCCAACTTGAGTACGTTTCTCAAGTATGGAACCCTCAATATGAGATGTACAAATCTCGTATTGAGTCTGTGCAGAGGAAATTCATGCGGTACTTGGACTACAAGGCTGGGCAATTTTCAGTCGACTATGAACACCGTTGTAAGCGATATAATTTCTTACCGTTGGAAGTAAGACGTAATATCAATGATATCTGCTTTTTAGTGAACATCGCAAACGGCTCGGTTGATTGTCCCGAACTACTTAGCAAAATATTTCTTCGCACTAATATCAACAACCTAAGAAAACGGCCGCTACTCCATTTACCATTCGCATCGACAAAGTACAGGCGCAATGCTTTCTGCATTCGTAGTGTTATAGCTTTCAATAGTTTACCGTCACATCTAGAAATTGATTTATTTTGCACCAGCGCACATAAAATTAGAAATATATTAAACAGGGAGTATTTTGGTGACAGCCATAAATAGCATTTTATACTGCACTTATTTTGATATTGCACGACTCGACATGCCTAACATGCTGAAATTGTAATCTGTTTAGTTACTCATATCGCTGTAAATGTTCAACGCAAATAACACCTAACTAAGTAGATATATATATGTGGAAGCTTGTTATTAGCAAATGTCATTGTTTATGCATAATACTTATGATTGTTATTAGTCTGTAAGCTTTCTTTAAAACTAAATAAATAAATAAATAGTATAGATAAATCAATAAACCTGCAAGATGATTTAGCAGAATTACGTGTATGCAAAGCTCTGTATGGTACCGGACGTAAAGAATAGCACCACCCCATACCTTCCCATGGGTGTCGTAAGAAGCGACTAAGGAATTTGCCAGAGAACCCATTCTCTGGCAAATTTCTTAGTCGTTTCTTTAGCAGCGTTCTCTGTGCTTTTGTAACAACCGTACTGCGATCGCCAACCCGCCTGCCAAGCGTGGCGATTATGGCAAAACCCGCCAAAGTGTCAATGTGGTGACACTTGGGGAGGACTATGTCCAGCAGTGGACGTGGAATTTCGGGCTGAATTGATGATGATGATAACATAGAACAACGCCGTACATTGTACATCTGCGAGATCTAAAATAACTAAAGCGAAACTCACGCCGTCACGTGACGTGACGTTTGTATTAAAAATAATTAAACTACACAGATTTGAATTCTTGTTGCTATGTATAAATTAGATATTAGAGGTAGATAAATTGTGGATCAGTTTCTGCGAAAGCCGTTTCGGCATTCGTTAAAAATTTTGTATTTCTCGCAAAAGGAGTATACAAGATTACACATTGATTTCTCAACAAATTTGGAGGCGGTTGGTAAAAGAGCTATTTATTGGGCTGTAATTGTTTTGATCCGTTTTCGTTTTTTTTTTGTGTAGATCGATTTTAGTAGTGCTTTCTCAATGCAATTCGGGATTCAGATTGACTGTACACGTTCGGATGAATACTACGAATGTCCGTGCTTACTTCCTTGATGTTATAGCAAATAAACTACCTATTCCGATTTCTGACCAAACAATCACAACTTCTTTAAAAATTTTCAGGTTTTAAAAACTGTACACGCCCCTTTGAAGAATACCAATGTGGGAGTGCTTGCCAAACTGACTGTGCTACTCTTGGACAGCAATGCTCCGTTAATAATGTTCAATGTAATGAAGATTGCTTCTGCATCGAAGGATATGCAAGAGACAGCTCAGGAGCTTGCATCCCTCGTTCGGAATGTTGAAGGTATGTATATATTTATTTATTTTATAACCAAAAAAAGATAACAAAAAGGTATTTAACGAAAACATATTTCGACACAATACAATCCGTTTTTTTTACAATAATTTAGTGAAAAAAAAATAATATAATACAAGAAATGTGGCAAACTTTAAAAAAGTAAACTCCTAACTATTCACTGCGTCTCATATGAACGAAGGTTGTTGCTATGAATGTAGCATCAGGCACCAACATAAACAAAACTATATATAAAAAAAAAACTTCAATTAAGTTGGTAATTAAATGTTTAAAATAATGATAGGACTGTGGATAGATAAAATAATTACTCTGGTACCTATCAGCACGCGTAGCAAGACCGCCGCTGTAGAAACGGGCTAGGTCGGCGGAAGAATCGACAAACTGACACAATATGTCATTCATTATTGTTTATATTTATAACTAGCTTTTGCCCGCGGCTTCGCTCGCGTTATGATGTATTATTATTAATTAGGTATTTATCAGCTCGGCTTTACAAATCGTCAAATATAATCGGCTAGAAATATTTAGGTTTAGTATGTACTATTAGATACGGCGGCCACTCATCATCGGGTATATGTAGCTCAGTGAAAACACAACGATAGCGCGTTTTAAAATACTACTAACGCCATCTATTGTCAACATTTAGAACTAAAAATTATTTTGTTCGTCTTAATTTATTCGTTCCATTAGGTACTGATAGGCTCAAACTAATACAATAACATCCTCCATCATCCCTTATTTTATCCCCATGGTGGTTGAATTTACCAAAATCCTATTTAAGCGGACGTCTTCATCATAGTAGCTCCAATCTTTAATTTCAGTTCAATCAGTCGAAAATCTAAGAAGATTTATACAAACTTTCATCCCCTATTTTATCCCCTTGGGGGTAGAATTGATCAAAATCCTTTCTTAGCGGATGCCTACGCCATAACATCTACAAAAATCTGCATGCCAAATTTCAGCCCGATCCGTCCAGTGGTTTGGATTGTGCGTTGATAGATCCCTATGTCAGTCAGTCAGTCAGTCACCTTTGAGTTATATATATCTTTATATATTATATATATTTAGTACGTCATAGTAGGCTAGGAGCTTTATGCATGCAAAGTCTCAGCCCGATCGGTTTAAAATTGACAAAGTTTCATACAAACTTTTATCCCCTATTTTATCCCCTTGGGGGTAGAATTGATCAAAATCCTTTCTTAGCGGATGCCTACGCCATAACATCTACCTGCATGCCAAATTTCAGCCCGATCCGGCCATTGGCTTGGGCTGTGCGTTGATAGATCACTATGTCAGTCAGTCAGTCAGTCAACTTTGAGTTACATATATTTAGAAGATGTACCACGTGATGTTGTTGCAATGTTGAGGTATTGGTACACGAGTCAAAGGAATGTTGTGCGGTGGGCAGGCTCACTCTCGGACGTGTATTGGTTGGAGTGCGGGGTGAGGCAGGGGGGGTTAAACCTCTCCTCGTCTCTTTAACTTATACATACATGAACGAGCTGATTGGCGAGCTTAGCACAACAAGCACAGGGTGCCGTATAGATGGTCAGTGCGTCAATAATATCAGCTACGCGGACGACATGATGCTGCTGAGCCCGTCGGTCAGTGCCATGCGCCGACTGGTAGATCTGTGAAAAGTATGTGCGAACCCATGGACTCAGATATGATGTGACGAAGAGTGAAGTGATGGTGTTTAAGGCTGGTAATAAATCCTTGGCTAATGTGCCACCCTTATATCTTTGCGGTGCCAGCTTAAACAGAGTGTCTAATTATAAATATCTGGGTCACTGGGTCCCAGAAGATATGTGTGACTCCATGCATTTGGAGAGGGAGCGCAGGGCGCTGTCTGCGCGTTGTAACATGCTGGCCCACAGGTTTGCACGGTGTACCGATCAAGTAAAAGTTACATTATTTAAGGCCTTCTGTCAATCTTTTTACGCCTGCGGCCTGTCACCTAAGTACACGCAGCGTACATACAGTGCTCTGCGAGTACAAAACAATAACGCGTTCAGGGTACTGTTCGGGCTGCCGCGCCACTGCAGCGCTTCAGCAATGTTTGCACTGAAAAGCGTGGATGGTTTTCATGCCATCATGTCAGCGCTGTGCGTATCTTATGAAGCGCATGCGGGGCAGCTCGAATAGCCTTCTGAGCTTGTTCGTGCGCCGCTGGGACTCGCCGATGTGGCGGCACTGGATGCGAGTTCACACTGCGGGTGGTCGCGTCCAGGGCTTGGCATAAACTGTCACTCCTGTGCGGTGCCACTAATTGATTTTGATTTTGTTTTGTATGTACTTACTTACAATAGCTTTAAGCCTATAAGGTTTTTTGATATAGATCAAAACTAGAAAATCGGTGAGAACATTATTAAAATTCACCATAAAATTCCTGAGAAACAGACAAGGTTAAAGTCAAACTTAGTAAATAAAATAAGAAATTAATAAAAATACACATAAAAAAAAAATCTTAAAACAACAATTATAATATAATAAATTAAAACAACATACAACCTCAAAAATTAAAGTCTTAACATTTAATAAATTATTTTGACGCGATTTTACGAAAACCAAAAAAATATCTCGACTAGACTTTCTAGATCTTTTTTGTTTTTTTTTTTGTGAATGAAATGAACACATTTATTTATTTATCATGAATACTAATTGTTCATGTTAAATAAATAAATGTGTTCATTTCATTTGAATTATTCATATTGTAATGGGCATATCACATACATTAATTAATATAAATTCTTAAATAAACATGCATCAATAATAATAACAAAAAAAAACCGATTACTAAAAACAATAATAAATAGCATTTTTCTTTTTAAATAGATTATTGGAATATTAATATTAAAATACGAGTATGACGTATATTTGTATGTTTGAGAAAATAGTCAATAATATGGATTTGTTTGCCAGCCGATCACTTTCGTCTCTGCGTACATCCCTTCCGGCGGCACGTCCAAGGAGCACACTCTGTTCCCCAAAGACCTTGCCGTCTTCTTTGGCTTGAGCGACTCCGTTACCATAGCGGGCGACCTCAACGCCAAACACCCTGCCTGGAACAGCACGACGACCTCTGCCAGAGGACGTAACGTGTATAACCTGAGCGAGTCCCTCAACTTCGATCCCACATTATGCTTATTCGGTTTGTAAGTGAATGAAGTTAACTAGACTAGGGTTCTTCCTTAGGATTGCATTTCTTAAAATTGTATTGCTTAGGCATAAATCAAGCATGCAGATTAAAGCAGCATCTTTTTTTTGGTTACTCTTATATTTGATAATTTATAGTATTTATTCATCGATCTTATTATTTAACTGAAAATCGTCAAAAGTTAACTGATCAGATGTAGATTGACCATAATTAACCAAAGTGAGGTCATCAGTCCATCATGTTTTGATGCTAACGACCTTCTGAAGACACGTGCAAAACTGATGTTAATAACCGGTATAACAAAGGTAGCGCCACGATATATGTGTATGAATAATGTGACGGTTTACCTTAAACCCGATTTTGGGGAGATACCTCATACCCGTTGATGGTGTCACTACTCTTGCGCAAACACATTAGCGTGCATAAACTTTTGAACGGACACTTGAGCGACTAGATATTTGCGAAACAGGCACTTGCCCTAAAAACATTAAATTTGCGCCCATCCACTAGGGCGAAGGACATTTGCGCGAACCTACTTCCGTGACTGGACACTTGCGCGGCTTTTTGGTCAGTGACCTTACACACAAAACATAATATCACGCCTGATGACTTGACAGGGCTGAGAGGAAATTGTTAAGATCGCCGTTTTTAGGGTTCCGTACCCAAAGGGTCAAACGGGACCCATTATGGGGACATATTACTGAGACTTCGCTGTCCGTCCGTCCGTCTGTCACCAGGCTGTATCTCATGAACCGTGATAGTTAGCTACTTGAAATTTCTACAGATTATGTATTTCTGTAGCCACTATAACAAAAAATACTAAAAACAGAATAAAATAAATATTTAAGGGGGCTCCCATACAAAAAGGTGTTTTTTTTTCTCGTTTTTATAAATAAGGGTAAGGAAACCTTCGTGCGCGAGTCCGACCGGATTTTTTAAATTCTTAATTCTAACGGGTTGTCGTTTGTCGTTTACAGTGTCAAAATTAAAATCTAAGATGGCGCCGAGGAAAATTTTAATGGTTTTGGCGGTCGCTGATAACCTAAATGAGGTCAATGTGAAAATCTAAGATAGCGCCTAAGAAAATATCCGGTTATAATAATTCATGGGTGTCATTTTCGCTGATAACGAAACGGCTTCCCCTTACATAAAGAACAATGGCATAGAAATTGTTGATGAAATTATTAAACGTCTACATACACATGAATGTGATAACAAAAATAATTGTTTGTGCTAAGAATATAGCGCTCATCATAGGTACAACACAGCGAAATGCCATTCTAGTATGGCAACATCCAAGACATTTTTTTTTAAATTTCAATTGTCAACTGTCCTAATGTTAAATATACTAGAATTAAGAAATTAGTTGGAAAACGAACTGTTGGATTTTGACAATTACTGTAATATATAGGCCAGACATCAACCAAATATCTAAGCAACCGCAGGTTTTGTTGATTTTATTGTGGTGACAGATGATGATGATGATTTGTTGATCGATGCCATGTAATTAATCGTATAATGTATTTATAACTGCCTTTTAGATAGTTGTCTAAGATTATTAAATAAATATATATGCACTTACGACGCATGTGGCAGACCTATGTACATCGATATCATTAACACTAGTAACGTGATATTTACCATGGTTTACTATTTGTTTCGGGTTCCTGATATAGTGATAGTGGTAGTATTGGTGACCCTAAAATGATCAACAAAACCACCACTATCACAAACCTATGTACGTGGGACACTCAGAAAGTTTTGCGAAACTAAAAAAAATTGTTCTATACGTACATATATTTTTATTAAATCTTTTCAAAGTACTTTCCACCAGCCTCTATACAAAGATTCATGCGCCTAAACCAGTTTTCAAAACACTTTTTCCAGTCCGCCGCAGACACCTCGTTTACAGCCTGCTCGAACCCAGCCAGCGCATCTTCCGGCGACGAAAATTGTATCCCTTTGAGCTGATTTTTTATTTTTGGGAATAAAAAGAAGTCACACGGTGCTAGATCAGGGCTGTAAGGAGGGTGACCCAGGAGTTTGACTGGCGTGCTGTCCAGGAAGTCCCTCGTTTTGAGTGCGGTGTGCGCAGGTGCATTGTCGTGGTGGAGCAGTAGCCCGCGGAGCCCTGTGTTTGGTCGCTTGTTGCTTATAACAGAGAAAACTTCTGGCAAACATTTGGAAGTATACCATTCGGCATTAATGCTTCTTTGATCCCGTAAGGGAATTGATACCAAGTGGCCAGTCAAATTAAAAAAGCTAGCGATCAAAATCTTACCCCCGCTTCTAGATCGCTTCACTTTGGTAGGCGTTGGCTCATTTTGAAACACCCAAACAGTCGACTGGCGCTTGGTTTCTGGGTCGTATTGATAAATCCAGGACTCATCACCTGTAACGATGTCGTAAACACGCCGAGACGAGCCTGCTTCAAATTTGTTAAGCATATCACGGCACCATTCCACCCGGGCCTGCTTCTGAGCATCGGTGAGGTTGTGCGGCACCCAGCGTGATACTATCCTCCTCACGCGAAGATGGCTGTGTAGAATCTCGTGAACGCTTCCCGATCCAATCTTCAATATGTGTTGAATCTCCTGATATGTAATTCGCCTATTGTCTTGGATTAAATTTTTCACTGCTAGCACGTTTTCTTCGGTAACAGCCGTCAAAGGGCGACCGCTTCTTTCGTCATCCCCCAAAGTTGGTCGACCGCGCTTGAATTCGTTATACCAACGATACACGGTTGCCTTGGAAGGGCCTTCATCCATGAATGCCATTTGAAGTCTATCGTACGATTCATCCGGTTTCAGGCGACACTTGAAATCGTATAAAATCATAGCTCTAAAATGTTCCCGGCGCAGATCCATATTTCAGTGAGACACAATACTTTGAATTAACTCGCAAAAAATGTGGAGGGAAATTTTGAAATTGGAACTTACTTATTTTTACTTATAAATAATCATATTTTCGAAAAACATAATAACTGGCCAGTCTCCCATATATAAAAACTTTTTTTCGCAATACTTTCTGAGGGGCCTGGTACATCGGTTACTAAATACTAATATAGTAAACCTATTCTGAATACGTAATACGTAGTTTATTCTGTTGTGAAATTGCATTTCTATCAATGATATTATGAGTGATACATAAACTCTAAAACGTCAGAATGAAAAATCTGTAGTTACTGACTTCTTATAAAAGTAAAACTGAAGACAAAACGGTACAGGAATTCAAATTACAACAAAAAAAATGTCTACAAATATTTGTTTGGGAGTTTGCCATTGTTCTTTGACTCGTTGCCACTGGTAGGATGGCAGTATATAAAATAAACCGTCGCAGTCTCTTGGAAGGTCTTGGAAGGTCGACTTAAATCATGAAGACTTTGTGTTTATTTGTGTTGATCTGTACTGTTGTGCTGTGTATCGAAGGGCAAGGCAAGTGTTGGATACGGAAGTGTTAGGTATAGGTCAATCAAACTCGCTAGTTAGTTGCACACTGAATCATATATTTCAAGAGGGTACCCGCGCGGCGGGGAGGTGCGGGGCGCAGCCCGCACTCCTACACTATGCATCCGTCGCCATATACATATATGTAGGCACATATATAACATCCCTTCCCCTCTAGCTAGGAAATACTCTTAACCTATATAACAACTAATAAACCTACTTATAAAATTACTAGACTACTTATTACTTCTAACTTAATCTATGGTGGGTATCAGTTGGTTCAATACTATCATCTTCACTGCCGTACGGGCTTGCGGTAGGTGTCGTGAAGATAGGACTAATTGCCCGCCGCCTTTGGCCATGCGCGGCGGCGCGTGGCGGGGCCACCGGAGTACTCGGCGACGTCGCTCCGAGTCCATGGTCCGTTCCCGGTCCTCCTCCCCCTCCAAGCTGCGTCATTGGGTCGGGGTGAGATGCGTCAAGCGGCGCCACATCTGGCACTACGTCTGGATCCCAGTCTTGGTCGTCCATCGGTGAAGAGCCTAGCCTTGTTCTTATTTGGTCAATGTGCCTCGTGACTTCGCATCCTATGTGTGGCACGTATACCAAGTACATTACATTGCCGATTTTCCTCCTTATGATGCATTGTATCCAACTGAATTTTTTATTGTTTGTATTTTTAGTTATCCATACATTTTCTTTCTCTTTAAAGTCTGTTCTTTGTTTTCCCCGGAAGTATTTACCCTGTAAGGACTGATTGTGTGCGACGGTTCGGGTTAGATCTGTGGACGAAGGTGACGGCGCGATAGGGTTCAAAAGATCTAGCCGCGAGCGCAACGCACGCCCGAATACTAACTCCGCGGGTGACTTGTCAGTGGTACTATTTTTAGAGTTCCTGTAATCGAATAAAAGTTTTGCTATTTTCCCGTGTATATTTTTTTTATTACAGCCCTCCAAAATGACAGCCTTTAGCCCTTTTTTTATTATTTTCACGAAACTCTCGGCTTGCCCATTACTAGCTGGGTGATATACAGGAGATAGGACATGCTCTATACCGTTAAGACTGCAAAACTCCTTAAATTCTATGGAAGTAAACGACGTACCGTTATCACTCACCAACGTGTGTGGAATTCCAAACCGTGACATGAAATCATATAACTTACTTATCACCGCCTTTGAATTGTGAGTTGAGGACATGTCGTAACATTCTACCCATTTACTGTATGCGTCCACAATAATTAATAACATATAGTCATGGAACGGGCCCAAGAAATCTATGTGGATTCGGTGAAACGAGTACGGCGGCAATGGCCAAGGCGCGAGAGGGGCATGCGGCGGTGCGGGACGCAGCGCACAACACACGCCGCAAGCGCCCGCTATTTGCTCCAGTGCTGCATCTACGTTCGGGAACCACAGCCGCTTGCGAGCCTCTGCCTTCATCTTCACCACCCCGAAATGTGAACTATGCAGTTCCCTACATACTCTATCTTGCAACGACGATGGAATCACGACTTTATGTCCCCGCATTAAGACCTCATTTTCTATAGATAACTGTGCCCGACAGTAAAAAAATGGTTTCAAGCCTTTAATATTAACTGTAGACGCGTCACCGTCAGGGTTAGGTGCTATACTATCCCATCCTCGTCGCCACGTGTTGGATACGGAAGTGTTAGGTATAGGTCAATCAAACTCGCTAGTTAGTTGCACACTGAATCATATATTTCAAGAGGGTACCCCGGCGGCGGGGAGGTGCGGGGCGCAGCCCGCACTCCTACACTATGCATCCGTCGCCATATACATAAATGTAGGCACATATATAACAGCAAGTATTGATAGTTTTAGTATATTAATATATTATGTACCTAGTTATATAATTGTATGGACTGTCTCGTTGGTCTAGTGATCTCTAGCTCGACTGCTGAGCATGAGGATCTGGGTTCGATTCCCAGTTCGGGGAATACACGATTGGGGTTTTCCGACAGCAATTTCTCAGTAGCCACCACGGAGTCTCTATTTGTACTCGGTTGCTGGCAGAGGCTCATCAATAACCTGTTTCCGTGTCGCTTAAGTGGTATACTTAAACCATTTAACACGAGCTAAACGATCAAGCTACACGATAACCGCGACGCGCCCGGTACTCGCACGAAGGAAACAAGCGTTCATACACGTGTCTTTTGAAGCAGTCACATCACATGTGTAGTATGTGTACGTTTCGTGTCGCACCACAAGTCGCGTCGCGGTGAGTCGTGGCGCGCTCTAAACAACTTATGTCATTGCATTTGTATTAGGCACTTTGAGGCAGTTTGTGCACACACGAACGAATTATATGCTGTAATATGCTAGGCTGTACGCTGTTAAAGCGCTAACAGTGCCAACAGCTTAACGAGTCATAACAAAATTATTCAGAACTCAACATTTTTAGGGCAGATGGACTGTACACGCTCGGATGAGCATGAAGATTATTGCAAATAAACTACCTATTCCGATTTGTGATCAGACGTTCAAAACTTTTTTTTTAAATTTTAGGTCCTATGAAATGTACACGCCCGAATGAGCACTACGAATGTGGGAGTGCTTGCCAAACGGAGTGTGCTACTCTTGGACAGACCTGCCCCTTCGTGAATGTTCGCTGTAATGATGCATGCTACTGCGACGCTGGATACGCAAGAGACTGCACAGGAACTTGCATCCCTATTTCGAGATGTCGACGGTAAGTACATATATACTTATTCATTTTATACTTTGCTCGCACAAATGTATAGAGCCGGACTTAATGCGAGAAATGCCTCTCACAATAAATTCGCCACTGAGCATTGTTCGAGTCAACTTAGGGTAGGTATGTAAACGCTTTTGCAAAAAAAAAACGGGTACTTTAGATTTTTTTCTCTACTTCAATGAAGAAGAACAATAAGGAGGTTTTATTAATTTGACAATGTATTGGCATGTCATTTAAAGTGACCCACCCTGTAATGATTATTTACGTTCCAAAGGAGATGTTTGATTTTGGGCTACCACTATGTACACTACATAGATAAATAGGAAAAAAATAGAGGAATATCATAAAAATACTAAAAAAATAATTTTAAGAAGGGTATAGTCGTATAATAATTATCATTTGAAAAGTTTTTTACTAAGATAACCCTATTTTTAGAGCAGCCATGACAGTTGTTTGACGTTTGACGACTTGTGACAATTTTAAGAAATGCCGTCTTTGAGTCTTTATTTACATTGAGTTTGAATTGAACTTGTTGTTTACTATAGCAGTTATGACAATTACATTTAATTGTCGTGTATCGTAATACACGTCAATCAAATGTCATTGTCAAAATGACATTTTTCGCCTGCTGATCACGTGCTGATCTGATCCACCATGTTGTGTTGCTCTCTTTGACCAAGTTAATTTGAATATACATTAAAACGAAGTGAAATTAAAGAAAATTGATAATAAAAAACGGTTACTGTATTATTTAGCAATATTTACATATAGTGTACATAGTGCTAGCCCAGGCTCCATACATTTCTGGAACATCTCCTTTAAAATTTAAAATTAACAAAAGAAAAACATTGATTATTGGAGATTATTGTAAAATTGCTGTAATGGCGCGAAATGCTGAAACGATATTTTTACTGATTACTAAAATTTTAAAACTTTTTGGAAATTTTCTGTAAATTAAACCATTTTCTGAAAATTAATCTTTGTTTTTACATTAAATACCACTTTTTGATATGAGTTATAAAGCGATAAGGACCGGTAAAATGATAGCCCTACTTGAAGAAGGTTGTTCGCAAACTAACGTGTCTCAGCGGCTAAAAGTGAGTCGTTCAACTGTCCAGAGGACTTGGCAACGGCATTAAGAGACCGCTTTGGTCAAAAGAAGACCCGTTTCGGGAAGAAAACGATGCACAGAACCAAGAGTTGACCGCTTTTTGGTGAATCAGGCGTTGCGGAATCGTAAAGCGTCAAGTGTGGACCTGAAGAAGAGCCTTGAAGAAGTAAGAGGACTAGAAGTGAGCTTGTGGACCGTCAAGAGGAAGCTTTTGGCTGCCAAAATCAAGAGTTACCGCCCGGCTCGGGGCCCTAAATTACTCCGAGAGCACCATGTTGCTCGACTTCAGTTTGCTCGAAACTGTGCTTCATGGACTCTGGAGGATTAGAATAAAGTATTGTTTTCTGATGAAGATGGAATCCCTTTGTGCAGAGAGGACCAACGCTTGCGAGTGCTGCGAAGACCACGGGAACGCTATGCGGAAGTGTGTTTCGAAGAAATCACTCTTTATGGCGGAAGCTGCGTTATGTTTTGGGCAGCAATTAATTCGACGCATCGTACGGAGTTAGTTTTCATAGAAAATTGAACATTAAAGGCACACCGGTACATAATAGAAGTCTTAATTCCATATGAGAGCAGCGGTGGCCCAGTGGTGGTAGCCCCGACTTAAAAGCAGTAAGCCGTGGGTTCAAACCCAGGCAGGCGCATTACTTTGTGTAATTTATTTCATCACCGTTGCCCTCAAAAACGGTGAAGGAAAACATCGTAATCAAACCGGCATGTCCTAGAACTAAAAATTCGAAGACATGTGACATCTACCAACCCGCACTGGGCCCGCGTGGTGGATTACAGCCCACTCCCTCTCATAGAGAGGAGGCCTGTGTCCCAGCAGTGGGAACATTATAGGCTGATGATGATGATGATGATGAATTCCATATGCACTACCCGCTTTGACTGCACTTGGGGAAGATTACATTTTTATGGACAACCTGCTCGCTCGCACCGTTCTGGCGACGTGGAAGCGTTCATGCAAGAAGTTGGGGACCGTCATTTAGATTGGCTAGCTCGAAGTCCTGACCTCAATCCAATTGAGCATGTCTGGGAAGGTCTAAAGAGACGGGTAAGATAAGTGCAACCTCCACAAAACATCGGGGAGCTAAAAAGAGTATTTGCAAAAGAGTGGGGAACGTATTCCTCAAAACGTTATTAAAAACATCGTGGAAAGCATGCCCAGGAGGATTCAAGCTGTGATTTTGACAAGAGGTCACACTCCTTATTAGGGTTTTACATAAGAAGTGGTCGGCAATAAAGACAAGAAAATAATTTAAAAAATCTTTTTGTCTTTATTGCCGACCACTTCATAATGTTTGGCCGTGTACATCGGTTTTAATGAATTAACCGTTTTTTTTTTAAATGCCAAAATTCACTTCACGCGTATTCATCATGATTATAGGTACACAGAGTACATCAAATTCAAATTAAATTTCATTTAATTAACTTAAATCGACCTTAGAACGTAAATTTCCATAAGTGCCCGTTTTTTTTGCAAAAGAGTGCATGTGTAAGATATCAAATTTGGAATTTCCCACACTTCCTGAACGAGCCTCAGATATATTCCATTTTCTTTTGATATTGCATACTGTGAATAGGGAGGGGGGAGGGCATACCTTTTTGGGTAACACCGCCGATTTAGGCCTTCGGTGCTTTTTTGGCTTGGTAGACCTACTGGCTCGGACACTTCGTTCCCGAAACACCTTGGGCGCTAGTATCCCACACCACTTTGCTCTCTAGGTATCATGCCATAATGAGAAAATAATCTACATTTCTTAATTTCCAGATATCAATCAAAACAAACTCCATGAGATGGTGCAGCAGGGTGTTTTGGAAGACGACATTTGTTAAAAATAATTAGGCAACAAAAATAAATATGTTACAATAACTTTTTCATTTTATGTTCATTGCGTTACGGACAATTTAGGTTAGCCCTTCAGCGAATTTCCTTCTTGATGTAATGCTAAATATTGCTGCTTATCACGTAGGTATTTTCATAATTATGTGCAAGATAAAAACACTCAAATTAACCCGTTTACTTATCAGTCAATTAGGTTCCTTTATTTTAATGCAAATTTAATCGTGCAAATAACAACATCTTTCTTTAGAACTTTTAGAACCGCAACAAGATCACAGAAATTAATTCATAACAAAAAAAAACCGACTTCAAAAAGCCCTATACGCACTAAAAAGTTAAAAATAATACTATAACCTACCTATATTAATAAACCTAACCTAACCGACGATTAACCTATAATAAAATTTAATAATTCTTTGGAGTCGGTGCCAAGCAATATAATTTGAATTAATTAATTAATTAATATTTAGAAACTGTAAGATGTTTTGTTTTTCTGGCCTTAGTCTGTCTATATAGTCATTCAGGTATCGTATATTGCTTGGCACCGACTCCAAAGAATTATTAAATTTTATTATAGGTTAATCGTCTAATAAGAATGGTTCTCATTGAACGCAAATATTTCACTTGTTGTAGAAAATACTAAAATCGCTGTACGTTTTCCTGTAAAATTTGAAGAGTTCCCTCGATTTCGCCAAGGTTCCATAATCAGATCCCGACTTGGTGACTATGGGACCAAATGGAAAGCAGAGGCTTTGGAATAAAAAAATAATTTTCCAAATCGGTTCGTACATGACTGAGTTATGCGCGAACAAAAAACGCAATTCAGAGTAAACGAAAAGTTAGAATATTTAGATTTTTGTTGATTTTTTCAAAACCGCTTGTCTGATTTCAATAAAATTTTCATTTTCATTTCATTTTCATGGGACCATTTGGAAAATATACGCTTTCCAACAAAAACAGATTTTTTAAATCGGTTGGTAAGCGACAGAGTTATGCGTGAACAAACATAAAAAAATATATATAAACATCCGCATTGAGAACCTCCTTTTTAAGAAGTCGGTTAAAAATATTTTAGTGCTAAGCTTTAATTTAAATTTTAAGTTATGTATGAGACAGCGAAATCTACAAAAAAATATAGTTACTTTAAGTACATAAATAACTAGATCAGGTTCACACATGTGTGGTAATTCAATGTTTAAACTAATGATAAGAATGTGGTTACATAAAATAATTACTCTGATACCAACAATGGCTGAATTCAGCTTGTGGTCAAGTTTCATTTGATGGGATCCCGATCCCTAGATGGAATTAAAATTTAGATCAAAACTTAAATCTATGAAAAAATCACTGATATTCACCAAATTACTGAGAATTATTTTACTTTAAAATTTAAAAGTGACGTCACTTTACTACGTTACTTTTTGTGTTATTTATTCTTTAACTTTTTAATTTCTAGAGATATTTTAATATATTTTTTTTAACATTTTTATTTATTTTCTAAATGATATGATGATAAAAAATATAACAAAAAATGGAAACTTGTTTGTTATTAAAACTTGAACTGTGACATCGACATTGTGACATTGTGACATAATGAGTCGGCTAAGCAGTAGTAGTGTCGTGCACGTAACAAGCAAAAATACAATTTAAGGCGACGAAGTTTTTTACTGTGACTGTACTTTGTACAGACAGCGATACATCAAGCATACATTTCCAGTATAACTTGGCTGGCCTCGCTTTGTATCTAAGATTTCCCGTAAAGTGAGAGATAAACTCATAAACTGGTTTTCTAAAGCTAGATCGGTTGTCGTGTGTACCTACTACTGTCTTAGAAAACGATACTTTACAAATAAAAAATAAAGTAATACAATGCAGTAAGTTTTAATAAAGAAATGAGCACTTATTTACAATCGGGCGAACTTTTCATTTCTGGGCATTCACAAATCAGTATACAGGATGAAATCTGAAAATTATTTTCAATGGAGTTATTCTCCAGTCGGTTAGAGCAGTGGCTGAGCGATTGGCTGCTGCGCTGCGCGTCGCGGGTTCGATTCGCGCACGGACGGCCTACAGATAGTTGTACCGGGTGTGGGTGTTTTTGTATGTGGGTTTAAATGTATGTAAACGTACCCACGCCACGATATACGAGAAATTCCAAATTTGAGGGAGGGTTTAAAAAAAACATTTTTTTAAATATTTTTATTTTTTATTTAGCTGCATCTGGTTAGATTAGAAGCCGATACCAGCATATAAAAGACTAGAGTGATGATGATGCTCATGAAGCAGTCTTCTCACCTCCACACTCCTTATAGGGAACACAAACTCCTTCGTCATTTCGGAAGAAATTCTCCTGGCACACACAGCCTCTCTGACACGAAGCTTCGTCAATTTTAGGACAGGTTTCCATGGTAACGTCGCGGTTTGAGCAGTTCTGCGGACGGCATGTTTGTTGCGTGCAGGGGGAATACACCTCGTTGGCAGGGCAGAGATCAGCTGTAACATTGATGACAGACGACAGATTAGACATTTAATTATTATCAGATATAAGATTTTTTTTATAAAGTCAGAAATTATCCCACGAGAACGTAGTTATTACCGTAAAGGATAACAGACAGACAGATAGGCCAAAAAACAGACAGTGACTTTCACATCTAAATGATTATTAGGTACGGATCTAGCATAGGGTTGAATTATTACGAAGTAAATGTATATGTTTTGTTCAAAGAGTATGGTGGTATGGTTAAACAATGGGAGCCGAATGATGACATGAGTAATGCTGACTTCTAGTATGGTCTAGTTGGAATGCGACCACAAAAGCGCCATCGATATATTTTTCCTCGTTATCATCTTCTGTTCTCTCCGTCCCAGGACATCATATTTGTCTCATAAATTTTGAAGGACAGGCATTGTACTTTAGAGAAATTAAGGAGTCCTGGGACACACTTGCGTGTAAGAGCACACCTTAGTGCTCATTTACGGATACGCGGCGCGTCGGGCGATAGCAGCTCGTTGCACGTTTTTTTCCGTTTACGGAGAGTAGGCAAGTGAAGCGGCCCGCTTTGTCACACATGCAACCATAAACATAATATGGCAATGTACGAAATTGTTTACGAAGACGCGGGGCGTGATTCAGCGCGACGTGCGGTGCGTGAGGACCAGCGGTGCCCGCCCGCCGCGGGCATTGATCCATATCAAGCAAACGCGCGAAAACCGCTTTTCCATAAACGCTCTCATATATCGCCATATGTTTGAATTGCAAGCGGGCTGAGCCGCACAACGCGCCGCTCGACGCGCCGCATCTCCGTAAATGAGCCCTTAAACACTACCTATTGTAGACTTGATCAAATAAAAGCAGATACTTACGGCATTCTGCAAACGGCACACAGGTGTCATTTACTCTGCCATATCCATCCTTGCATTGACACTTCGGTTTACACTGAAGGACGACGCCTATATTAAAAGGGCATCGACCTTCAAGTCTAGGTTTGCCACATTCATCGGACGGACAAAAGGGAGGGCAGGATACATACTCTTCGTTGGGTTTAGCACTGCAGTCGAAAGCAGCTGAAAGAGTGATTGAGGTTTGAATTAAAATATTCTTTAAAAGTAAGATTTTTTACTTTTCGTATTTTCATCGAACTATTAGACTAGTAAATGTGATCTAAATATCGTACAGTGCAACGTCATGTGAACGCATTCTAAGGCATCAGTCCTTTTGCTCGTTCATAAAACACAAAAGAGATGTAGGTTCCGTTTCATTGAATGAGATACTTAATTGATCGCTAACTGTTTACACATAACAAACAGCTTATTGCTAGCTCTTCTCGCATTTCACAAGTGACACTAAATTTAAACGTCAGTCTTGACTTTTTGTCTCCCAAACTACTTCATTTGTCTCAAAACTGTATCATTTCTTTAGACACTATTTCATTTATCAAGAAATAAGACATGGCAGACTTACGACAGTCAGTTGTAGGTATACAAGTTCCATTTGCAGCACGTTTGTAGTTGAACCTGCATATACAAGCCGGGACGCACGGGTCCGCTTGGGCACACCACACTTCTTCATCATCGGCTGATTGAGGGCAGTTATCGGTGTTGCAAGTCGGTGGGCAGTCATCCAGAACTTCGTTTTCGCCACAAGTTGGTTGAGGTTCAACTAAGAAAATAATATATAAAAGTACTAATATTGTAATTTATATAAAGCCGCCACCGCGTACTGCTTGCTGCGATAATCCTATTCCGTCTGTGTTCAGGACTTGAAATTAATTGATCAGAAAAAGAATCAATAAATGGAAATGGGCATGAGAGGCATTTATTTATTTATAGACTACTAGTCACGCCAAGAATTACTAAGTCAACATAGTCGTAGGTACTCATATCTTTAACTACTGATATATAATAATATTATCAAATCTTCGGTCGACATGCGACGTAGAACGTTAACTTGTTACAACTTTTATAATACCCGATTTTGATAAAAAGTTATGTTTTTTACCGCACTGGTCTTCAGGTACGCAGTCTCCATTTTCGTTTCGTAAGTAATTCTCTTTGCATACGCATGCTTCCTCACAGAAGCCATCCGCGATAAAAGGGCAAAAAACTGGTTTGCCCTTTTCTGTACAGTTTTGTGGTCTACACGTTCCTTGGGCACAAGTAGACCACTCTTCGTTGGCAGAACAGTTAGGGGCTGAAAAAGACAATGCGGCTCTTGGATCATTCATTCTGATTATAATTTAAACTAGCGACCCGCCCCGGCTTCGCACGGGTGCAATGCTGATACTAAATATATTCCAGAATTTCTGTCGACATCACATTGGAAATCTATAAAATGATCAGTGTTTGTCTACTATATTATGCATTTATTATACCTATAAACCTTCCTCTTGGATCACTCTATCTATTAAAAAAACCGCATCAAAATCCGATAAAATATGATAGTGATAATGTTTTGATTTTGGTTTGGCGTGTAAATTCATGTGCATTTGGCCAAATCGGTCCTGTAGAAAGTGTTTAAAACAAACTTCATGCACCTGAAAAATGGCACTGAACTGATTTTTTTTAATTTAAGTCTCATTGAAGCACGGCTGAGACATTTAGGAGTAGTAGACGCGACTATAGATCTTTGCACTTAGATCTTAATTGAATTGAGGCATTGTGTTTTCTCAAAAACTCACATTCGCCACAACCGATAAAATAATATAACGACAACAAACTAAAAAAGATTTTTAACAACGTGTGGCCAACTTCGTCAATATTGACACTGACAGCTTTTGAACTTTGCGATGTGCAGATGGCACTCAGTTAAATTCATTTCAAACGGCTTTAAAAAACATTCGATGCAGTTTTTCTCCAGCCAAAATGAGAGCAGTTGTAGATCAATAACTCGACACGATTTTCTTTTCGCTTTTAAACCTTGTTAAATAATAACAGCCGCACGGTGAATCTTCAAGGTTAAGCAGCGCTTGTTATTTGTAGATCCTTGACAGTGGCCCGAAGTTTAACAACCAGTCTTAAAAGGGTGTACCGTATTACACAGTATAGCTAGATAATCTCTCCATGTAATGTACTGATATTCTATAGCTGATTCCGGTTATGCAGGAAGCCGACTCCAACATTGCTAAGTTAAGACTAGCCTGATGATGCTCATGTCTTCTCACCTGCACACTTCTTAGAGGGAACACAAACTCCTTCGTCATTTCGGTAGAAGTTCTCCTGGCACACACAGCCTTTCTGACAAGAAGCTTCGTCAATTGTAGGACAGGTTTCCTTGGCAACGTTGTCATTTGAGCAGTTCGGACGACATGCTTGTTGCACGCAGGGGGAATACACCTCGTTGGCAGGGCAGAGATCAGCTGTAACATTAATAAGAGACGAAAGATTAGACAAATTATCTCGCTAGAACGCAGGTATTACCGTGATCAAATTGGCTTGCAGGTCATTGCCTATCTTTATGCCATACATGGAAATCTGGTCAGCCGTTTAGGAGTGAAAAGATTAACAGATAGACAGACAGGCAGACTTTCGAATTTATATGATTAGTATAGATTTAGATTAGGGTCGAGTTATTAGTTAAATAATTAATTCGTTCAAAGAGTATGGTGGTATTGTCAAACAATAGATACCGAATGATGACGTGAGTAATGGGGACTTCTAGTATAGTCACAGAATACGTAATAGGACAAGGTATGATTGGTCCAGTTGAAATGCGACTACAAGAGCGATTCGATATTTTTTTCTGGTTTTTATATTCTCTTCTGTCTGTCTCAAGACTTTTTTTTTATCTCAAAATTTGTTTGCAAGGACTGGCATTGTTCCTCCATTTGAGAGAAATTGAAGGGCCTGGGACACCCTTAAGTCTTTAAGCACAGACCACATCTTAGATACTACCTACTGACTTTATCAAATAAAAGTATACTTACGGCATTCTGCAAACGGCACACAGGTGTCATTAACTCTGCCATATCCATCCTTGCATTGACACTTCGGTTTACACTGAAGGACGACGCCTATTTTAAAGGGGCATCGACCTTCAAGTCTAGGTTTGCCACATTCATCGGATGGACAAAATGGAGGACAGGATACATACTCTTCGTTAGGCTTAGCACTGCAGTCGAAGGCAGCTGAAAAAGTGGTTGAGATTTGAATTAAATGATTCTTTTTCCATTTTGATACTTGTTCATATTTTTATTTAGGTCTGTAAAAAAATATTCTTTAAAAATCATATTTAACGCCATTCAAATTTTCAACGAACTGTTAGCCTAGAAAACATGATCCGAATGTTTTAATAAAACTATCGTACAGTGCAACGCCATATGAACGCAGCTAAAGGCACCAGTCCCTTTCCGGAAGGGGGATTAATAATATAGATATTGGTTCGTTCAAAAAATATAAATTAGATGAACGTGTCTGATCGCTACATGAGCTATGAGATACGTCTTTGATCGCTAATTGTTTCAGAACAAACTTACAAACAGCTCTTTTCTAGCTTTTCGCCCATCGGTGGCGGACTAGTTGCCTTAGTAAAACTGAATTCTCAATGAGTTTTTGTCTTTCGCACTATACCTTTTCGCCTTTCTAACTATGTCATTTCAAGAAACGGCATTATTTGTCAATAAAAAAATGGCAAACTTACGACAGTTAATTGTGGGTATACAAGTCCCATTTGCAGCGCGTTTGTAGTTGAACCTGCATTTACAAGCCGGGACGCACGGGTCCGCCTGGACACACCACTTTTCTTCATCATCGGGTGATTGAGGGCAGTTATCAGTGTTGCAAGTCGATGGACAGTCATCCAGAACTTCGTTTTCGCCACAAGTTAGTTGAAGTACTGAAAAAAAAATCAAAAACATAACAACATGCACGGTGACCAAACGGTTGGCGCATTTGCTGCTGCACTGCGTGTCACGGGTTTGATCCCCGTACGGAACAAATAGTTGTATGGCCTACAGATAATTGTTTCGGGTCTGGCTGTTTGTATATGTGACTTTAAATGTTTGTTAACGTACTCACGGTACTGGAGAAATTCCTAGAGAGGGGCAACACTTTTTTTTAATAAAAATATAAAAATACATAGCTGGCTTGCTATGAACGATGAGGCAGAGTTGTGCCTGTGCCAAGTATAACATCCATGTAACAGGGCAGCATTTTCTATCAACCGGACACAAATCCGGATACTACTGAGATGTTGCTGATGGAAAAATCTAACAACACTTTGCTCGACCTGGTAATCGAACCCATGCACAATAGTCACCAGCTAGTCAGCTCGCCAGCTGGGTAGTCACCCCAGTACGTTAACAAGTAATCAATAATAATTATTATTTTATAAATATTTCCTACCGCACTGGTCTTCTGGTACACAGTCTCCATTTTCGTTTCGTAAGTAACTCTCTTTGCAGACGCATGCTTCTTCACAGAAACCATCCTGGATCACCGGGCACACAACAGGTTTGCCCTTTTCTGTACAGTTTTGTGCTCTACACGTAGCTTGGGCACAAGTAGACCACTCTTCGTTGGCAGAGCAGTTACGGGCTGAAAAAAAAAACTGTGTCAGACGGACGAAAAAGTAAGAAGAAAAGTGATAGAGGATGCAGAAAGGCTCCAATTTTCCTTTTGAGGTTCCCTTAAAATACGACTGTTGGCGCATGATCAGAATACTTCATGATCAGAATATGAATTATGTTTAGTGAATTAAGTAACGCCATTGATCCTTGATGGGTAAGGCGGAAGTGAAATCATATTTCACCGGTTATCTTTTAAATATTCACCGGTTATTGCCTTCAAACACAAATTAAAATAAATCTACTAGAAGTTCCTATTGGCAAAGCCAACAGCAATTTGTCCGACCTGCATATCGAACAGAGGACCTCACTCAGCTTTACTATTTACTAGCACTTCGCCCGTGACTTCGTCCTCGAAAATTGTGTTATAATTATTATGTTACTTGTACTAATATTATGTGCTTATGTTACTTGGTAAAGATGTACCTTTCTAATGGTGAAAGAGTTTTTAAAATCAGTCGAGTTGTTTTTGAGTTAAATCGTAACAAACAAACAATCAAATCTTTCCTGTTTATAATATTAGTTTAGACAAAAAATCTTACGTTTGCATTGTTCTTCAGGTACACAAACTCCAGATTCGTCTCGCAAGTAATTACCCCGACATAAGCATCCTGGGTCGCACTGCGACACGCTTGGGCAGAGCAGCGACAGTCCTTTTTGATAACAATATTCTGCTCTACAGACGGCGTTCGAGCAAAAGGACCATTGCTCGAAAGGCGGGCATTTAGTAGCTGGAAAATGAATAGAATATCGGTTTTGCTACACCGTTGCACGTTTGGTAGCAAACGGTTTGGTGAAATAAGTTTGTACCAGCTCAAGAAACTTGTTGTGTAAGAGAAGACAAGTGTTTCTTACATTCGCATTGATCTTCCGGAACACAGTATCCATCTTCGGCCTGTAAGTATCCTTCTTGACACACGCATCCTTCCTTGCAGTCGCCTTCAGCTACTGATGGACAGCCTTGAGGCATACTTTCGTCAAAACAATTCTGTACACACTTCGCTTGGGTACAGTTAGTGGGACGTTTGTTAAGTTCACAGGAATTTGCTGTGAAAGAATTACATGAATTGAATAAAGATTCTGTTTTGTATTTCAATGGCTGTTTTCGCATTCAAATTTGGATTCTTTTTCGCAACATACTGTTTATAAGACAACATATTGTTCAGTTACAAGTTGTCAGTGTGGAGCCCTTTAGCAGGATATGCTCCCCTTCCAGTCCTGCGTATCCTGCACAACTGTGCACTAGCACCTTTCAGAATTTTATCAAAACAAAGTAAGTAAATGTTACAGCTGTACAGGTGGCTAAATACTGGTCGACACGTAAAGAAGAAGAAGTTACAAGGTAGTACATAATTATAAAAAAAACCTTACATGGGCAATCATCTGAAGGTATGCATACATTATTGACGTCTCGTAAGTAACCCCATTTACATACGCATCCTTGTTCGCAGGATCCTTCTGCTATAATCGGACAAGGTATGGACAAATATCTATCATAACAATCCTGAGCTCGACAGACTGCCTGCGTGCAGTTGGAAAGCTCTTCGTTAATGGGGCAGGAAGTGGCTGAAAAAAAAAGCTAAAATATAGGTACCGCTAAATTAAATTAGTCTTTCTCGTAAAAACTACAGAATTAACCTGGATGAAATTTGGCACAGGGATAGACAATAGTCTGGAATAACCACGTTGGTCTGGTGACCGACGTAAAGAATAGCACCATCCCATATCTTTCCGTGGGTGTCTTACGTTTAGACTAAGGGATTTGCCAAAGAATGGGCAGCAGCGTGCTCTGTGCTTTTGTGACAACCGTACTGCGATCACCAACCCACCTGCAATGGCAGTCAGCAAAAAGACTGGTATTTAGAAAGCTCTATGAAAATGGTAAAGATAATCTGCAGAAGTGTTTTCAAAAATTCATAGAAACCAGTCATCACTTAAAGAATACAATAGAATCTCCAAAGATAACACTGTATATTAGTGTAAAATAGTAGCATTGAGTTGACTACATTCGAAATTCACCCTTATCACATCTTAAACTTACTTTCACATTTGTTCTCCGGTACGCAAGTACCATTTGCAGCTCTTAAAAAGTTTTCCTTGCATATGCAGCCGCTGTCACACTCTTCTGTAGGAACATCGGGACAAGGAACATCTTGTCCTTTCTGTGAGCAGTTCTTGGCTCTGCACACTCCTTGCATGCATGTTACATACTCTTCGTTGGCAGAGATGCAAGAAGGCTGCAAAGCTGCAAACACATCATAAATAGGCCTATTCATCCCAAATAAAATCTAGTCATTTGCTCAAAGTAGGCTAAAAAAATTGGTCAAGTCATCATCACCCTGCATTCAAGCCTGGACTTGTTTTGCAGAAATATAAGTTTTTAAACTGACATGGTCACTAACACTATCAATAACACTTGCAACGGGAAACCAGTTTATCCGTGATCATGGCGTTTGTAACAGCGCCGAAATATCGGGAACTGGAAACAAATAATAAACATGATAATAAACGTGGCAACGGGATATCGTTGCAAGTGTTATTGATAGTGTTGTCTTGCAGAATTCATCATCATCATTTCAGCCGAAAGACGACCACTGCTGGACATAGACCTCCCCCAAGTTTCGCCACACTGACCAGTTCCGTGCGACTCCATCGTCGACGTCCAGCGGATCTTCGCAACGTTCATCAGGTCATCGGTCCACCTAGTGGGAGTCCTTCCAACGCAACGTCTTCCGGTTCGCGGTCGCCATTCTAGAAGTATTCAGTCCATCTTGCGAGCAATGTGCCCTGCTACTGCCACTTAAGTTTGGCAATTCTTCGGGCTACGACGGTAACCTAGGTTCTTAGTTGCAGAATTAAAACTAAATATTATGCATAACACTTAATATCAAGGATTTCCAAAAATTTACTCCTGATTCCATAACTTATATTGTGTTGTTGGTTTATTTTGAATTCAAACCGTAACGACCAATGTACTTACGTTCACATTGGTCTTCTGGTACACAGACGCCATCTTGATTTCTGAGATAACCTTCTTCACACACGCATCCTTTTTCGCAATACTGTGGGTCAATCCGGGCACACGCTATTGACTGGCCTTTTTGGGCACAGTCTAAGGCTTTGCATTCACCTTGTAAACATCCCGAATATCTTTCGTTAGCAGGGCAAACTCCAGCTGAGAAAATACAATGTAGTTGAAATAATAAACTTATGGATGGATGGATGAACTGTGAGAGAGGTTACATGGCTGGAAGACTATAGAATATAGAAGTATAGAAGAAGAAAACATGCTGCATTCTACCACCGGAGATTGGACAACAATGAATTCATTAATTTAAAAATGTTGTAGTGGGCCTTTGATACGTGTTTGTTTACTAGTAAACTTGAGTGGGGTCAACCTTATTTTTCTGTTGCTTCATCTAAAACCATTCCACTCGAAAAAATACATATTACGCTTAATTATTGTGGTCCTTCGTCTCAGATCTTTGATCATAACACAAACATAATAATTAGGTATTATTTCGATTGCTATTAAGGCTCTCTCTGGTGATGCCAGATAGGCAGTCGCTCCATGTAAAGTACTGGTACTCAGCTGAATCCAACTAAACTGGGAGTTGACCGTTACCTAGATGGGACACGGCTAGGCAAATGTATATATATGTGTGTTATTTGGCCCCTTTTCGATCCACTATTATTAAAAGACCGTCTACTTACGGCACTGCCCATAAGGCACACAAACTCCATTTAGCCTCCAGTAGTCTTTGATGCATCTGCATTTGGGGTTGCAAGGCAGTATGATTCCTATGCGTCCGAACTGTGGTGGACATTGCCCAGTCGGTGAGGCTTGACTACAATCATCAGTAGGACAGAGAGGTGGACATGCGTTGAATTCTTCGTTAGTTTTGCATGCAAAGGGAGCTGTAGAAGGTTAAAATTGATTAGTAATGAAAATCATATTTGTTACAACATTTTCTTGCATAGGTACTTCCGTAAGCCGCATTCAACTCTCTGTAATCGCTTATCTTACCTCGTATTGAATTTTAAACTTTCAGCTTAGCCCTGACCGCTGAGATTCCAACGCTTTTTAACATACTGGAATATATCCTGTTGGAATGCCAACACAGAGAGCAGAAAACCCGCAGTTGTATAATTCTGTTATTCAGCTACATGCTGTTACATTGGAAGCTGACCCTAACATTTTTGGAAAATTACTAGATGATGATAATGATGGATGATAACTTACGGCATTCCCTGGTGGGTATACAAGAACCGTTGGAAGCGCGGCGGTAGTTGAAGCTGCACTTGCAGGCTGGAGGTGGGCACATGTCGGGCGTGGCACATGGTGCAGCCTCAGAGACGTCCTCGGTTGGACAGTAGTCGGTCCCACAGTTTGATGGACAGTTGTCCAGCACTTCGTTGGCACCACAAGTGAGCGGACCTGGTAATAAAGATAGGAAGAGAAACATATTAAAAGCCTGTAAAATCTTATAAAATTTGAATCTTTGGCGAAAATTAAGATTAATCTGCAAATTTTAAGGTAATTAGGACAGGTTGACGTGTCGCAGCTTGGCCAGTTGTGTTCTGCTTTGATCTGTAATAAGCTTCGCAGAGTGATTGAGATTCAAACCAGCATAATAAGGGGCGTAGAAGCTTCCAAAACTGGCAACACTATAACTCTAATAAAAAGGCAATATCACTTTCTACAGAAGCGTTTGAAAAGTTTCATATAAACCAGTCGTCACTGCGGTCTGTCACAGTTGTTGGCAGTCTTTGCGCTGGCTTCATTCCAAATCCACTCTCATGTCTTTAACTTACGTTCACATTTGTCCTCCGGAACGCAGGTACCATTTGCTGCTCTTAAGAAGTTTTCCTTGCATATGCAGCCGCTGTCACACTCTTTTGTAGGGACATCGGGACATGGAACATCTTGTCCTTTCTGTGAACAGTTCTTAGCTCTGCACACTCCTTGCATGCATGAGACGTACTCTTCGTTAGCAGAGATGCAAGATGGCTGCAAAGCTGCAAACACGCCATAAATAAAAATAAATCATATCTATTGAAAATAAGTCATGTGTTCGAAGTAGGCTGAGAAAATTATACAAGATATTTCCCTAAAGCGCCCGCCCTACAATACTTCTTGTATTTTATGAGAAGAAGTGGCTGAATTCAATACCCATTAAAAACAAAGTGTCCTTACTTGATGGGATTACATCATATTGATTCGCGCAATGTAACGCCTGATTCCGTAACTAATCTTGTATTGTTGGTTTATTTTGTATGAAACCTTATCGACCCATCCACTTACGTTCACATTGGTCTTCTGGTACACAGACGCCGTCTTGATTTCTGAGATAACCTTCTTCACACACGCATCCTTTCTCGCAATACTGTGGGTCAATCCGGGCACACGCTATCGACTGGCCTTTTTGGGTACAATTTAAGGCTTTGCATTCACCTTGTAAGCATTCCGAATATCTTTCGTTAGCAGGACAAACTCCAGCTGTAAAAGGTTAAGATGATACACACATCAAAAAAGTTTAAGCAACACATTTTTTTTTGCAAATATTTAAGTATTTTTTTTATGTTTTGTTGTGTCATACATCAATAAAAGCGAATTTAATGCATAATTTAATTGCGAAGTATTGATAGGAAACTTTTAAATGAAAAACCGGCCAAGTGCGAGTCTTACTCGCACACAGGGTTCCATAGCTCCAAACAATATAATAACAATATTTTGAACTGTCATTCATTAGTTAGTAGTATTAGTTAGTAAACTTCCACACAACCGCAAAACTAAATTTGTTTTTCATAGTATGTTTATGAAAAACAAAGTTACTGCTGCAGTTTGATGAAAAAGTCCCATATCTCAAAAACTAAACATCATATCTTATTGAAACTAATTTTCGTTGATAGTTTTTTTTACGTTCTACAATCCTAAATATTTTCAGAATTTTCCTCCTCTTACTTTAGAAATTAGAGGGGGGGGGGACACACATTTTACCACTTTGGAAGTGGCTCTAGCGCAAACTATTCAGTTTAGAAAAAAATGATATTAGAAACATCAATATTATTTTTGAAGACCTATCCATAGATACCCCACACGTATGGGATTGATGAAAATTTTTTTTTGGTTTTCAGTTCTGAGTATGGGGACCCCCTTAATTTTTTTTTTTTTTCTATTTTTGTGTGAAAATCCTAATGCGGCGGACAGAATACATCTACTTACCAAGTTTCAACAGTATAGTTCTTATAGTTTCGGAAATAAGTGGCTGTGACATACAGCCGGACGGACAGACAGACAGACAGACAGACAGACAGACAAACAGACAGACAGACAGACAGACAGACATGACGAATCTATAAGGGTTCCGTTTTTTGCCAGTCGGCTACGGAACACTAAAAATACAAAAAAAAAATTTGGGAATTAATAAATTGTGGGGTTTAGCACAGAATTAAATTGCAAAGAAACATTTTAGGAGCTTTTTAATGTTCAGTTAGACCTAAAGGCGGCTCTACATCGGTGTCAATAACCGAATATGGGGTTTTCGATTTTCTCCAATGGTATAAGTCTAAATTCACTGAAAAGATGTGTAAAAAATTTGGTGAATATTGCTTAGAGCTCTTCCCTCAAGAAAATTCCATGCATGCTCAATGGAATTGAAATCAGCAAATTGGGAAGGCTGGTCTAAGTCCGTGATATTGTGTTCGTTGAACAAATTTTTTACTGGTCTTTCGATGTGTGCAGGCTCATTATTTCCCATTTACACAAAATCTTAGCCAAATTGCTATCAATGAGAAATAGAGGAACTGTGTGAGAGGTAACTTGTTTTCTTTTTCTCTACTTCTCCATCAGTTCTGGGCCGACACAATTTAGATTGCCACTGACACGTGAAGAAGAAGAGCGGCCACTTGGTTTCCATACATGTATGATATGTTTAGTAAACTTAAATGGCTCCAACTAAAACCGTTCCGCTTGACAAAATACATGTTTAGCTTAATCGTGGTCCTCATGAACATAATCATTAGGTATTATTTCTATTGCTATTTTGACCCTCAAAAGTCTGGTGAGGTAAGATAGGCACACGTTCCATGTAAAGCACTGGTATCCAGCTGAATCGGATTAGACTGGAAGCTGACCCTAGATAGGATACGGCTAGAAGTTGTGTTTTGTTTACTTATGTATGTTTGCTATTTGGGCTTTTGTTGATCCACTGTTATTAAAAGACCGTTTACTTACGGCACTCTCCATAAGGTACACAAATTCCATCTAGCCTCCAGTAGTCTTTGATGCATCTGCATTTGGGGTTGCAAGGCAGTATGATTCCTATGCGTCCGAACTGTGGTGGACATTGCCCAGTCGGTGAGGCTTGACTACAATCATCAGTAGGACAGAGAGGTGGACATGCGTTGAATTCTTCGTTAGTTTTGCATGCAAAGGGAGCTGTAGAAGGTTAAAATTGATTAGTAATGAAAATCATATTTGTTACAACATTTTCTTGCATAGGTTCTGCCGTAAGCCGCATTCAGCTCTCTGTAATCGCTTATCTTAACTCGCACTGAATTTTAAACTTTCAGCTTAGCTCTGACCGCTGAGACTCCAACGCTTTTTAACATGCTTGAATGTATCCTGTTGGAATGCCAACACAGAGAGCAGAAAACCCGCGCTAATTCTGTTATTCAGCTACATGCTGTTACATTGGAAGCTGACCCTAACATTTTTGGAAAATTACTAGATGATGATAATGATGGATGATAACTTACGGCATTCCCTGGTGGGTATACAAGACCCGTTGGAAGCGCGGCGGTAGTTGAAGCTGCACTTGCAGGCTGGGGGTGGGCACACGTCGGGCGTGGCACATGGTGCAGCCTCAGAGACCTCCTCGGTTGGACAGTAGTCGGTCCCGCAGTTTGATGGACAGTTGTCCAGCACTTCGTTGGCACCACAAGTGAGCGGACCTGGTAATAAAGTTAGGAAGTGAAAGATATTAAAAGCCCGCAAAATCATCTGCCTATATATAAAAATCAATGCCACTTTTCGTTGTAATTTTATAACTCGAGAACGGCTGGGCCGATTTGGCTGATTTAGGTTTTGAAATGTTTGCCGTAGTCCAGGGAAGGTTTAAAAGGTGAGAAAAGTATGGTAGGGTAGGTAGGGTAGGGTAGGTAGGTAGGTAGGGTAAAGTAGGGTAGGTAGGTAGGTAGGGTAGGGTATGTAGGTAGCTAGTAGGTAAGTAGGGTAGGGTTGGGTTGGGTAGGATAGGGTAGGTAGGGTAGGGTAGGGAAGGGTAGGTAGGTAGGTAGGTAGAGTAGGGTAGATAGGGTAGGTAGGTAGGGTAGGTAGGAAAATTGCATTGCATTAACTTTTGACAGAACAAAGTCTGTCCGGGCAGCTAGTATAAAATAAAAATCTTAGGCGAAAATTAAGGATTAATCTGCAAATTTTAAAGTAATTAAGACAGGTTGACGTGTCGCAGATTGGCAAGTTGTGATCTGGTTTGGACTGCAATAGGCATAGCAGAGTGATTGAGATTCAAACCAGCATAATAAGGGACGCAGAATCTTCCAAAACTGGCAACACTATAACTCTAAGAAAATGACAATGTCGCTTTCTACAGAAGCGTTTGCAAAGTTTCATATAAACCAGTCGTCACTGCGGTCTGTCGCAGCTGTTGGCAGTCTTTGCGCTGGCATTGAGTTGACTTTGTTCCAAATCCACTCTTATCACGTCTTTAACTTACATTCACATTTGTCCTCCGGAACGCAGGTACCATTTTCTGCTCTTAAGAAGTTTTCCTTGCATATGCAGCCGCTGTCACACTCTTCTGTAGGGACATCGGGACATGGAACATCTTGTCCTTTCTGTGTACAGTTCTTAGCTCTGCACACTCCTTGCATGCATGAAACGTACTCTTCGTTGGCAGAGATGCAAGATGGCTGCAAAGCTGCAAACATGCCATAAATAAACCTAAATCATCTCTATTGAAATTAAGTTATGTGTTCGAAGTCGGCTGAGAAAATTATACAAGACATTTCCCTAAAGCGCCCTACAATACTTCTTGTATTTTATGAGAAGAAGTAGCTGAATCCAATACCCATTAAAAACAAAGTGTCCTTACTTGATGGGATTACATCACATGGATTTGCGCAATGTAACGCCTGATTCCATAACTTATCTTGTACTGTTTGTTCATTTTGCATAAAACCTTATCGACCAATCCACTTACGTTCACATTGGTCTTCTGGTACACAAACGCCGTCTCGATTTCTGAGATAACCTTCTTCACACACGCATCCTTTCTCGCAATACTGTGGGTCAATCCGGGCACACGCTATCGACTGGCCTTTTTGGGTACAATTTAAGGCTTTGCATTCACCTTGTAAGCATTCCGAATATCTTTCGTTAGCAGGACAAACTCCAGCTGAAAAAAAATAAGATTAATAACATATGAAAAAAGTCTAAGCAACACAGATATTTTTGCAAATAATATGTATTAATTTTTTTTATGTTTTGCCGTGTCATACATCAATAGAATCGGATTTAATGCATAATTTAAAGGCTAAGTATTGATAGGAAACTTTTAAATCAAAAATATAAAAAATGTGAAACGAGGCGGTCATGTTTTTGGGAATTAAGAAAATGTAAGGCCTAGCAAAGAAATAAATTGCAAAGAAACATTTGTAAGAAGTTTTGGATGTTCATTTGGACCTAACGAGGGCTCTACATCGGCGACATAAACCGGATATGGGGTTTTCGATTTTCTCCTATCGTATACGTCCAAATTCACTGGAAATATGTGTAAAAATTTATTCAGGTAACTTAAAAAAATTGGTGAAGATTGCTTAAAGTACACACATCAAAAGTGTCTAGGGATCAACATATATTTTTGCAATAACTTTTCTCCTGATTGATATTAATTAAAATTTTCTTTAAGGATTCATCAAATAAAGTGTTTTCGTTTGTCACAGTAACGATAAACCAAGTCACCTTTGCATTAATAAAGAAATTTGCCATTTTCTCATAAAGGGATTTTTGACATTTGAACCACTAACATTAAAGTTCGAAAAAAAGACTGAAATAACAGTTTTCTTTAAAATTTTATTGGGTAACTTAAACAATTAATAATCCGTGTTTCTACCGCGAACACTAACAACACAAGAACATCGGTTTGGCATACTCAAAATGAGTTCATCCAAATCACGCTGTGGAATGGCCGCCCATGTTCGTTGCAACAACAAAAAAAGGTCTTCTTGCGACTGGATACCCTCCATATTCGGCAGAGCTCTTCTCTGTAGCATATCCCATGCATGCTCAATCGGGTTCAAGTCTGGCGACTGAGCAGGCCAGGGCAGGACATTGATGTTAGCTGCGGCGAGAGTCTGTCTTACAACTCTTGCGGTGTGCGGTCGTGCATTATCATGCATTAACTGAAATAAGGGACCGATTTGCACTTGTAGAGGAACGATGACGTCTGATACAATCGTCTCAGCATAAATTTGAGCGTTGAGGTTGCCTCTGATCCAAATCAACTCAGTTCTTCCGCCGATCCAAATACCCGCCCATACCATGATGGTTCCACCACTATAAGGATGGACTTCCTGGCAGGATTTTAATCGCTGTTGGCGTCCAGGGGTTCTCCAGTGTCGTATACGTCTTGTATCCGGTCTCATACCAAAACGAGACTCATCAGAAAAGCACACGAAACGCCATTGTTCTTCTGCCCAATTTCTGTGTTCAAGAGCCCATTGATATCGAATCCTACGATTGTGCATTGCTATAGGTGGTACCCGTAGCGGTCTTCGGGAATGAAGGTTCACTTCATGCAAGCGGTTTCTGACTGTTTGGTCGCTAATTAAGTTCCCTGAAGAGTGATGAAGCCTCACGGCTAACATCATGGCGGTTATTGTTGGAGCTCTTCGAGTTAAGATTTGAATGTATCGGTCTTGTCTCCGTGTGGTGCAGCGATACCGTCCTCCATGGCGCTCAGCCACGGTACCAGTGCTTCGGTAACGTGTCCAAAGTCGACTGATAACACTCTGACTTGTATTCAGAGCTAAAGCCACAGTACGTTGCCGGGAACCAGCTTCTATCATTCCCACGGCTCTGAGCATTTCTTCCCTGCTTAAATGACGTCGCCGCTCCATAATAACGTTGGTTTTAATCAGTAGTAGGGAAACAGTAGCACTAATAATGTCTTCAATGCGTTGTATGTTTTTATAGGGAAAATATTGACAGCTGATTTTCACCTTTTACTCGAATTTGATTCACAGTTCCTGATTCAAATTATGAAATGCACCAAAAAGGATCCATATAAATTTATAAAATCATAAATTTATTACAAAGCCACATCTCAATCTCAAGAAATCCGCATAAAAATGCTTGATCCCTAGACACTTTTGATGTGTGTATATAAAACTCTCGTGTCGCGGTGTTTGTTACCAAACTCCTCCGAAACGGCTGAACCGATTTGTATGAAATTTTGTGTGCATATCGGGTAGGTCTGAGAATCGACCCATCAAAATTTCCAGCATTTTTTGGCAGCAGCTTGTTGTATTATATAAATTAATTAAATACCTGTAACTTTTAAGATATTGCTTAAAACCCCGTGCGACTGCAGCTATATATACACAAGGATGTAACCTATTGATTAGTACAACAAAAAAAAATATCTGTAGACTTTCCATGTCTCTGTGATGGTTTAAAGTCAAGATTACGTACGGGAAAATAGACGTCGTAACGCATATCAGGCATTCTTGATACGGGAAGTATGTGACTTGTACAGCACTGGAAGTAAGTATAAATCTAGCGTAGCCGCAGGGACAGTGTTAAGTTCCCTGAAGAGTGATGAAGCCTCACGGCTAACACCATGGCGGTTATTGTTGGAGCTCTTCGAGTTAAGATTTGAATGTATCGGTCTTGTCTCCGTGTGGTGCAGCGATACCGTCCTCCATGGCGCTCAGCCACGGTACCAGTGCTTCGGTAACGTGTCCAAAGTCGACTGATAACACTCTGACTTGTATTCAGAGCTAAAGCCACAGTACGTTGCCGGGAACCAGCTTCTATCATTCCCACGGCTCTGAGCATTTCTTCCCTGCTTAAATGACGTCGCCGCTCCATAATAACGTTGGTTTTAATCAGTAGTAGGGAAACAGTAGCACTAATAATGTCTTCAATGCGTTGTATGTTTTTATAGGGAAAATATTGACAGCTGACTTTCATCTTTTACTCGAATTTGATTCACAGTTCCTGATTCAAATTATGAAATGCACCAAAAAGGATCCATATAAATTTATAAAATCATAAATTTATTACAAAGCCACATCTCAATCTCAAGAAATCCGCATAAAAATGCTTGATCCCTAGACACTTTTGATGTGTGTAGTTCCATGTATGCTCAATGGAATTAAGATCAAATGCAATGCAAATTGGAAATGCTGGTCTAATTCCGTGATATTGTGTTCATTGAAAACAATTTTTACTGGACTTTTGATGTGTGGTGGCTCTTTATTTCGCATTTTCAAGACATTCTAGCCAAACTGCTATCAATGAGGAATGGCCATAGGTTGTGCATTCTCGTCACGGTATTGCTTTAAATTGAAATTGCAACATATCACGACGAGATAAGTTCGTCTACACGGGCAATTTCCAGCCCAGACTAGAAGCTTTCTGCCATAATAAAGATGAATTTCCTGAGGATTCCGTAATCGGCTTTAGTGACCAAGATCTCGCCAAACACGCACTCTTCTTCGGTCTAGTACAAATTTGCGTATACCCAAAATTCGCGACGCCCTCGATTTTCACGTCGCAAAGCTGAACTCTTAACGGTATGCGAGCGAATAGATTGAGCTTCTGTCATCATCTCCTGGTAGTTTGGACACTGATCACAACTTTGTACGGGGACTAGAGACTTCCGACTAGCTGGCGAACTGAAATTTGAAGCCACCTTTTAACATACCCCATAACCTTGGCATCCATCCCTGTATTAAATTATGACGTGACATAACGCTCCGAGTCACAAAGGTTACAACAAAGAAGCAGTCATTCCTTTTAACCATTAAAAATATCGAAAACTTACAAAAACCCCTCAACTACATATTACAGTACAAAATTCCCTTCACTGCGACCAAGCTTAGTTTTCCTTGCATATTTTCAAAACAGCGTGTGTTTTTTGTTTTATTTTTAAAATTTTGCTTGTTTATTGAATGTACTTTCGACCCACATTTATAACTTTTTATTATTTTTTAAAATAATTTGTTAGTTTGCGTGTTGCTTAGACTTTTTTGATGTGTGTAGTTGAAATTATAAAAATATGGTTGGATGTGAGTAGATGATAAGAAAAAAGAAACGATAGATCGACTGTGAGAGAAGTAACATGTTTTCTTTTTCTTTACTTCTCCATCAGTCTTTCACTAATGGAGAAGTAAAGAAAAAGTAAACATGTTGCACCGACTACCGGAGATTGGAGAAAGATGAAAAATGATATAAATTAATATCAAAATGTTTTAGTGGCAACTTGTGGTGCTGTTATATAAACGATTAGCTGTCCGGCGCAACTTTGTTTGCGTCACATTTTCCCCGATTTCGCAACATTTTTCATTGTTGCTCCACTCCTATTAATCGTAGCGTGAAGATATATAGCCTTCCTCGATCAATGGGCTATCTAACACTGAAACAATTTTTCAAATCGGACCAGTAGTTTCGGAGCCTATTCAATGCAAACAAACAATTAAATCTTTCCTCTTTATAATATTAGTTAAGATGGGCATTTAAAATCGTGTCCTGCTTGTCCTGTTGTTTGTTAATTATAGGAACTGATGGCCGCAACAGAGGGCGGCAAACAAGTGGTTCAGTCCTGGGCCGACACAATTTAGATTGCCATCGAAACGCTAAGAAGAGTGGCCACTTGGTTTCCTTACGTGTATAGTAGTAGTATATGTTTAGTAATCTTAAATGGCTCCAACTAAAACCCTTCCGCTTGACGAAATACATGTTTCACTTAATCGTGGTTCTTCATCACGAACATAATCATTAGGTATTATTTCGATTGCTATTTTGGCCCTCAAAAGTCTAGTGTGGTAAGATAGGCAAACGCTCCATGTAAAGCACTGGTATCCAGCTGAATCGGATTAGACTGGAAGCTGACCCCAGATAGGAAACGGCTAGACGTTGTGTTTTGTTTACTTATGTATGTTTGCTATTTAGGCTTTTGTTGATCCACTGTTATTAAAAGACCGTTTACTTACGGCACTGTCCATAAGGCACACAAATTCCATCTAGCCTCCAGTAGTCTTTGATGCATCTGCATTTGGGGTTGCAAGGCAGTATAATTCCTATGCGTCCGAACTGTGGTGGACATTGCCCAGTCGGTGAGGCTTGACTACAATCATCAGTAGGACAGAGAGGTGGACATGCGTTGAATTCTTCATTAGTTTTGCATGCAAAGGGAGCTGTAGAAGGTTAAAATTGATTAGTAATAAAAATCATATTTGTTACAACATTTTCTTGCATAGACTGCCGTAAGCCGCATTCGGCTCTCTGTAATCGCTTATCTTACCTTACACCGATTTTTTTACTTTCAGCTAAGCCCTGACCGCTGAAATTCCAACGCAGAGGATACATTCCAGCATGTTAAAAATAACATGCTGGAATGTATCCTCTTGGAATGTCAACACAGAGAACAGAAAACCCGCGGTATTCAGCTACATGCTGTTAGATTGCAAGCTGACCCTAACATAGTTGGGAAATTACTAGATGATGATAATGATGGATGATAACTTACGGCATTCCCTGGTGGGTATACAAGACCCGTTGGAAGCGCGGCGGTAGTTGAAGCTGCACTTGCAGGCTGGAGGCGGGCACACGTCGGGCGTGGCACATGGTGCAGCCTCAGAGACGTCCTCGGTTGGACAGTAGTCGGTCCCACAGTTTGATGGACAGTTGTCTAGCACTTCGTTGGCACCACAAGTGAGCGGACCTGGTAATAAAAGTAGGAAGAGCGGGGTTGTTAAAAGCCTGGAAAATCATATAATTAGTAAGAGTCTAAGGCGAGACTTACAGATTGTTCTGAAAATTCCGAGGTAAAATTATTTAAACGAGGATAGATTCACCACTAGAATCAGACTGGATGAGGGAGGCGGAGGGAAGTTGTTGTGGTGCACCTTAGCCTGCTGTGCTCTTGTTTCTTTCAATAGGTTAAAGCTGAGTGATTGAGATTCCAAGCAGCAAAATACGGGATATAGGATCTTCTAAAACTGGCAAAACATGAATTTCTATTCCCCTGCTGCTGTTTGCTCTGTCCCTTCAGAAAAATAGGAACTCTGATATTAGTGTTACTTACATTGTTCTGCTGGTATACAAGTGCCATTTTTCGCTCTCAAATAGTTCTCCTTACAGACGCATGCTTCCTTGCACGTAGATTTGTCTGGTGTTGTATTATTAGTAGAAACAGGCTCAGCTTTCTCCGAACAATTTTGTGCTCTTTGGAGCGATTGAGGGCACGAGGAAAATTCTTCATTCTTCGGACATTTCTTGACTGGAAAAGAAATAGTACATTATGATACTAGTGAGCAAAGTTTGTTATTACTGTTTTGAGTTTTTCGACACATTTCGTAATTGCGTTTGTTTTTTCTTTTCTATACCTAGCTATCAGCCGAAACAAAGCGTTTTAAGTTGATCATAGAAACTGTTCGTATTATTATGTAAATGTGAAATGTGTGTAGCCATATTTTTACCTATTTACTGGTACTAACATAGCAAAATAAATACAATCAATAAATTCATTTGTCGGCACAGACTATATTATAAATGCCTTAGATCAGAATTGCACTATTTATTTTTATTTATTTATTTATATTTAATTCAGGTACAACCCATAAAGGAGATGTTCCAGAAATGTATGGAGCCTGGGCTAGCACTATGTACACTATATGTAAATATTGCTAAAAAATACAGTAACCGTTTTTTATTATCAATTTTCTTTAATTTCACTTCGTTTTAATGTACATTTAAATTAACTTGGTCAAAGAGAGCAACACAACATTAAATTAAACATGCTGGATCAGATCAGCACGTGATCAGCAGGCGAAAACTGTCATTTTGACAATGACATTTGATTGACCTGTATTACGATACACGTCAATCAAATGTCAATGTCATAACTGCTTTAGTAAACAAAACAACTGGAATTTCGAAAATCTCGGGTTTTGGTTTGTTTGGTTTGGTTGAACAAAACAACAAGTTCAATCCAAACTCAATGCAAAGAAAGACACAAAGTCGTCAAACGTCAAACAACTGTCATGGCTGCCCTAAAAATAGGGTTATCGTAGTAAAAAACTTTTCAAATGATAATCATTGTATGACTATACCCTTCTTCAAATGATTTATTTAGTATTTTTATGATATTCCTCTATTTTTTTCCTATTTATCTATGTAGTGTACATAGTGGTAGCCCAAAATCAAACATCTCCTTTGTTAGTATTCCTTAACCTATGTTAGTAAAAACACACAATAACCCGGACACCCGGCAACAGTACATGCACTGCGCACAGGTGCCCCATAAGGCGGCCCTCAGTCTTACTAGCAACCACGCTCAGAAGACTGTTGTCGCTGCCCCGCATCCGCCGCAGTAGTGAAGCGGATCTTTTACGAATGATCGCATAGAAGTCGTCGGTACGCGCTGCTGCGAACATCCCTGACGCGCTACAGAAACGGGGCAGCGACAGCAGTATCCTATAAGCATCCTAAAAGCATACACTATTGAAGCTTGATTTTTAGCATTGTAGAGTACTAAAATAAAGTAAAATTTAAAGCATAAAAACACACTATTATTTTACAATTCGATAGTGTCGCCGCTAAGGAAAAATTTTGGGTCTAATAACATACGGAAAACTAAAGGAAATAGTAATATAGAGGTATATTACTATTTTCGGGCTATTATATATAGGCGGGTATAATAGACAATTAATAATAAACCAGTGATGCATATTCCTATTGTTAAAAAAATGTGTTGTAAATGCACCTCTATATAAAACGTTTGTGTTTTGATATTGTCCGCAGTTGAGAAACTAAAAATCAGTTAAAATATATCTTGTTTGGATTTACAAATTTAAATGTCATTGGTATGCCTAATAATATAACTTTAGTTCAAATGAAACTAAAAACGTGAAAAATTTTTATTTAGTACAATTGCAAACTAAAGCATCCAATGCATTGTTCAACATCAACTTAATAAATACACACAACAACAACCTTACAAGTTAAAACCTAATATTAAATAAATTATTTTTATACGCTTTTTTAACAAAAAAAAAAATTACCGATTTCGATAAAGTTGGTTTTGTTTGTAAGGTGTCTTAATCGAGAGTGTTCTTAGCTTTAATTCAAGAAAATCTAAATACTCAGTCGTTTGAAGATCATCACGTTTTCTAGTTGATGAAGGGATATAAACAACTTCCACCGCTATGGTCGATTCAAAATTAGAAATATTGTCACTTGTCATCATCGGCATCGACAGGAGGGGGGATGCCCTCCTCCACCAACTCCCCTCTAAAGGCTCATCTTTTTTATTAGGTGTTTTTTTTTAATTTAAAATAATATAAGTTTAAAAAATTAAAAACCTCTAAACCTCAAATCGATACACTTGCTAACGAATAATCCAATCATCAAAACATAAACCTCTGACATCGTCGTTGCTAAGTAGACCGCTTAGCGCAAGCACAAAACCAAGCGGACGGGGGCGACAGCAGTTTTAATTTTTTTAAGAAAAAACTTATTTACATGAAATTTACAAAAATGACGTAAATTGGTATGTTTGAATAAAATTATGTTATTTGTGTAATAGTGAATAATATGGATTTGTGTGCCTTAGTTTATTGTTCTACATACTGTTCATTGCCGTAAGTTGCCACCTGTGTAAATGTTGATCTTTTAGCAATCATTTTATTACAATAATTAAAATTATGTTAAACAATGCCTCTGCTGGCGTGATTTATTTCTGGGTTGGCAATATGTAAGCATAAAAGGAAATTTATTTAATTTGGAAATTTAAAAGTTCGAGTGTCAAAATTATCATTAACATTAATGTTTAATCAAAAATGTAATTATGATATTTTTTCAGTTTTAGAGTAAAAATTTAACATGACTAATACTTATTTTCTTGAAAAAATATAATTGCGTTAGGATCAATCAAGCATGCATATTCTAAGGCATTTGTTTTAGGGTTTCGTTGCCAAATGGCGAAAACGGAACCCTTATGTATTTGGTTTGTCCATCTATCTGTCTGACTGTCTAGCCGGTGTGACAGATTTCTCTCATTTGAAAATATCTAGCAACTAGTAGTTCAGCGATCTTATTGTTTAACTGAAATTTCTCAAAACATATGTGATGTAATTTGAACTAAGTGACACAGTCGGCAAGCACGGCTAAGCCTTAAAGATCGACCCGTGCGGCTGTTATTATTTAGCCACGGGCTCCACTCCATAAAATTAATATTTTTTTAACTGAAAATTAACATTAACTGACTTAACATGATTAATATTGAAGGTAGGTACGTATGATTTCACAGTATTGTTATCAGCTATATGTATTTAATAAAAATGTAACTACAATGTAGCTATTTTAGTAGTTTAAGTAACTTAACAGACATTTAACGAGTGATGAACTCACGATATGACACTATCTTTGCAACACGGGTATAACACCTATTTAACTAGAACCAGTTTTCCGAAATACCTAGATACATCAATATAAAAATAAAATTGAAGTGTCTGTTAGTAATTTCAAAGCAAAAGTCTTTTACTGAATGTATTTGAAAGTATATGTACCTATATACGGTAATTAAAACAACATTTTTTTTTAAATTTTTTGGTCCGTCTTTGTGTTTCAGTTAATCTCCGAAACAGCTGCGCCAATTTTGAAAAGACTTTTACTGGTAGATAGCTGATGTTATAAGAAGTCACTTAGGCTAATTTTACTTTAGAAAAAGGGTTAGGGTACCGTTCAAATCGGATTTAAATAGGAGAGTAATATTTGTATAATAATTTCGCGGGGACGAAGGTCGCGGGCAACACCTAGTATACATAATTATAAAGATCACATATCGCTATGTTCGTACACACTAGTGTCCGAAACTAATTTTGCCAGGCTTGGCGACAAATTCAAACGTATATTTTGCAGCCCAAGTTTGCCGAATCGTCCCGAATCCGGCCGACCCGTGTGTAAAAGTTTCGAAATGACTGTCGAACCTCCTTAAAACATCTCTTTATAAAATCAGCTTTAAAAAACTTTATACCGCCTAGATTATTTGTTTAAAGCAGGAGTTGATCCAAGTCTACGATACAATAAAATATTGTCTATTTTTAAAGTTTAAATCCAATAACTTGCTCGAAGGTTTCACCTTGAACTCGTTTCGTAATAGGTCGGATCATATCAAGTTTCTTACCTCGACGACATTTGACCGGCTTAAGGGTAGTGACTGACTCTGAAGAAGAACTAGAAGAAGCGTAAGATGACGATAATGTCGTACTGGCTGACGATGCACTCGTTGCTGTAGATTGCGTGGTTTCATCTGAAAAAAAAGTCATCTTTCTTTAATTTTTGATGCCTACTCTGACATTCCAATTTTGAAATCACTAATGATTAAGTAAACAAAATTAAAGATCAACCTACTAGCAACTTCAGACATAAAAATTAAATCAGACGTATTTAAAACGAAAAAGTTCTGAATAAAAATCTGCACATGCCAAAAGAGCAGCTGTGCGTACGTGGGATCCGGGATTGGTACTCCAAAATAGCGACCGGTGTCGCGGTAGACTAAGAAACCAATGGCAGGAGCAGAGCTGTGATAGATGTACAGGATGGAGGAAGGACTAGACTGATTATAAACGTCCAAAAACCAATCGCAAAAAAATGTTTATGCCACAGACTTCCGATATTGGCGAGCGTTTGACATTGATTCTGATTTGTGATGAATGAAATCGACATATAAATTGATTGATTAATGATTCAATTGATTATTACAAGATCTTTCGACCTTTATACGCTAGACACCATCCTGATAACCTTATTGGTTCTAATACATAATATATACACATGGTTGGATTTTCCGATCATACGAATGTTACCACTGCACTAGATAGAATGATAGGGACACAAAAATTATAAAAAAAATGAATATAGAAATGTAAACAGACAACGAAAAGCTTCATTAATGTCGATACTTTCTGAACTGCAATTCAGGAATTCTTTATACCTAAAAAGACATGGTAATGAACAAAAAAAAAACATCTAAAATGGGTAAGTATTAACCAATTAAAAATTAGTCCACTTTACAATAAACTGTCTACCTAAAATAGCTTTAACTGGTTTAAGTGGTCATGCGGAAAACAATAAAAAAATACATAAACATAAGATCTATAATTATAAAAATATCGGTCTAATTTTTGCATGTTGGCAACAATAAAATTAAAACTTATCCTTACCTGAACACAACACTAACACTAAAATATTAGCCGCCAAAACGGCACTAATCACTAACCTAGCCATCGTCGCGACCAAACCACGTCTGATTATGTACAGCAATAAATTTTGTTTATATACACAAAAACATAGACGTATTTTTAAAACCAGCTGTTTTATTGCACACGTTATATTTGAAACAACAACAATTTTGGCGTGACTCTAAGGTAAATAATATGGTAGAACTCCCATGATAAGGATTTTGGTGGTAATTATACGTTTTAAAAAAAAAAATATTTGTTGGGTTTTCAGAAAATTCATGGAGGTATAGCAACGACGCGGTTGGCGTATGTATAGTATTCATTCTCCCCGTAGCGGGGATTATATTGTAGTGCGAACGTCATAATTTTTGTTCACGTTTAATTTAGATAATTGAACCGCAGTTTTGTATTTACTTCTATATATTTATATAAATTTAAATCTTCGAAACAAAGTGTATTTCTTAATAACAGACATTTTTACACCCTGTTGCGGTTAATATAGCTGATAATGACTAAGAGATTACGCTCTTCTACTTCTTTTTAGGGTCATAGTTTGCGACACAGCTCAACAACCCCACCATGCAGCCGTTCCGAAGAGACAGCCCCACTATTCACTAGGCAGAGATTTCGTTACGAAGATGGTACTGCGCAGTGCAGAATCCTTCTGTCAACTATATTGCAAACAGATTGCGATCACTAATTTGACTCTCATGAGTGATGAAACAATCGATGGCCTAACTGACCGTGTCCAAATCATCGTTTATGACGACATGGAATGAATACAGAACAGGTTTTTTGGAGCAAGTTAAGAGGCTTATAAATGTTCCAGAGGCCCTAACCCGACTGCGCGGTATAAATGTAATATAAATACGTCGGTTTTAAAATCGAAAATACAATTATTCTATAGCAGTTTAGTTAAATTATTTGTACATAATCAGTACCATCCAAAGGTATGACATGAACGAATTCTTAAAATCATGAAATTATTTTATGAGAAACGAAATTTTTTATTGAATTTAAAATCGACGTAATTACGTTAAGTTTACAATACGCGCTCGTATTAGGGTCTCAGTTTTGAAAGGTAGGGTTGTTAAGCAACTCCAGACTTACTATGCCTTTCTTCTTTTACAGATATTATACCGACAAATGATAAGGTAGAGAGAGTTAATTTACATAATAATATGCTTAGGTATGGTGTCGGACGTAAAGAATAGCACATATCTTCCCGTGGGTGTCGTAAGAGGCGACTAAGGGACTTGCTAGAGAATGGCGTTCTCTGTGTTTTTGTAACAACCGGACTGCGATCGCCAACCCGCCTGCCAAGCGTGCCAATTATGGCAAAACCCCCCAAAATTTCAAAGTGGCGACACTTGGGGGAGGCCTATGTCCGGCAGTGGACGTCTTTTGGGCTGAAATGATGAATGATGATGAATATGCCCCATAAATAGTTGGATTTCCTTATTCAGCCATAGGGTGAACATGCCTGATCCTTACATCCCGAAGATTGAAACATTAAGATAATTTGAATTCTTATTTCATCATCAGCCAACAGCAGTCCACTGCTGGACATAGGCCTCTCCGATCGCACACCACTTGACTCGATTCTCAGCAACTCCCATCCAGTTGCTACCAGCCACCCTAGAATTGTTGGTTACAACAACGATACGAATCGTTGTAAGCAACGTATCTTTGTAATAGTATTATAAGTGTTTGTGATTGTCTGTGAGCCTGTTAAGGAAAAGATATGTATTGTGATTCGTTTCTAACGTGTACCAGTTTAAATGTCGCGTCGTTAAAAATCTCCAGATGGCTTACCATGACGTCATAAAACATAATTGTTTTACTCCTTTTCCAGTGTGGGAAAGAGATGGGGCTAGACATCCTGTATAGGTGCGTCTCTTTCTCACACTGGAATAAGAGTAAAACAATACTGCTGTAAGACGTCATGGTAGGTCAGCTGATGTATGATCAGGACGATCACACTAACTGTTCGCTAATGACCTTCTCCATTAACGCATAGTTTGTAGCACGTTTCCTGTAGGATCTAGGTCGCCATGTCATTCATCTTTGTATGGCATCGCCGCATGAGTGAGAACTATTGGGTTGGTTTAGTCGTCGTAAGCGCGACTGCTCGTCAAAAGATCCAGGGTTCGATCCCCAGGAATAGCTAGAATACCTGTACCCTGCAACAGCTGTGCATATCTCGGAACGGACAACTGGACTTGTCCAGGGATTTAATTATTTATTCAGTAATACACATACATTCTATACATTTAAGTTGATGCCAACACAAACTCATTAGACTTTTATCATTGACTACATCATCATCATCATCATTTCAGCCGAAAGGCGTCCACTGCTGGACATAGGCCTATTGACTACATAATTTAGAAAAAAAATATAACCACTTAGGTAGGTAAAAGTAACATAAAAAAATTACATAACAACGGGTATATGCGAAATATTATATAGTACTAACGAGCGCACATCGGTGACCAAACCGGAAAGTGGTAATTGATACAGGCCGTTCCTAGTATTACCAATGTTTTTAGTAAATATTAATTTTAAACTTTAATATTGTCTTATGATATTATTGCAAGGTATTATTAATGTTTTAAACTATTACTCTATAATTTATTCATAAATTGTGTGTTTTTATGAATGTATCTATGATATATCTTAGGTATGATGGTATTTTGCAAAAATGTTCCTTTAACTTGTATTTTATGTATTTCTGAGTTATTTTGTCCATCAATGAAGTAGTAGTGATAGTTGATTAATAAGGTACGGTATTATATACTTTAAAGATCTCTTGCCGTGTAAATCTGTGGTATTTGGAAGTAGAAGCTCCATTGATGAGGCTACAAGTCCTAATTTCATTAATATTTTTGTTTTTTTTGCTTTCTTTATATTTTCATTAAAAAAATATTCTTTTAAAAGTGCAAATTTAGTTGTCGATAAACAGTCTTAATAGCATAAAGTACTGATTTTTTAAACCATTGAAGTGCGGTCTACTGTACAAAACAATGACGAGAACTACAAACATTTTGTGTTTGCAGTATTTGAATAACTACGATTTGAATAGATACCCAAGAAAAGAAGTTGCAGTTATTCAGAAAGGACTTTTCGTGATTTAGTGCACGATTGAAGTGTTTAGTGCCTATTTTAATGATAAGTACATAATTATTGCTTTTCCACAAATAAAGGTAGAAATCCGATAATATTAATAGATGCAATTTGTGAATCTTCTTTCCTGTTTGCCTGTAGTTCCGGTTTCGTTTTGGACACTGGGTTATTTTCATTTTGCTAAACCTTTAAGAGTGATGTATTTCGTATTGTATGACGTCTGTGGAGACAGAAATACAATGTGGGAAACCCCGGCCGACTTGTTTACCTATACCTTACAAATAAAATAAATATTATGAAAGTTGCAACGGTTACCATGAAGTTGAAAGAGAATTGTCTGTCTTGGTATAGGGATGTGGTGAGAAGGACACGTGACTAAAATAGTGATGTCTATATTTTTTTATGAATGGAGAGGCAAAAGAAAAGTTGGATGGAAGAAAAAGGAGTAAATGATGACGACTGACGGTGAAGAATGAAAAAAAAAACAAAACGTGTTGCACCGACCCCAAGTAAATGAAGAAAGGGCGGGATGATGATGATGGTGAAGTAATGTGGTAACGCAAAGTACTATTTCGTCTTCCACACAGGCGGGCTCGCCGGCAAAAGTAAAAAGGCATACGTAATATTCGTTAGATCTAAACTGAAAATCAACAAAACCTTCTTGTAAAGGATTCAACGATACGACTAAGAAGGACGATGTTCAAATTAATGTATCTTTTATTTAGGTATTTAAATAATGTATATTATCACTTGCAGGCCAGGCAATAGTCCTACCAACGGAATAAATTTAACAAAAGTCCCGTCCTACGCCAGCTAAGTATACACAAATAAAATAAAGCAAATTTAATTAAATAACGAGCATTTATTTCCTTTTGATTTAACGTAGTATCTTCTAGTTTGTTATAAAAGTGAGGTTTCTTGAGGTGTCCATTCGATGCAGATGACGCAGTACTGGTTGTTGAAAAATACGATTCTCGGGGGTTATTATAATTTTCTCCTTGAGGCTGCTTGAACTGAAAAGTAGTAAAAACTATAATTATCGAGAATTCCAAAGTCGGGGCCGTTTTCACTGCTGCTGTCTTTTATATGCCTTTATAATAGTCAAGTTATTTTTTAATATGAGATTCATTGAAAATTTCATTAAATAACTGTGAAAAGTGATTACTGATGGTTCATTGACACAGATAAGGCGTATTAGGTAGCGTGTTACGGTCGGCATCAGAAGTCGGTTAACACTTATCTAATATTGTTTTGCGAATTTGTGAAACCATTGATGAAAATATTGTTATGTCTTTTACTCCAGTCTGTTAATATGGATCGTTCTAAAACTAAGACGTCAACGAACTAAGCCACTACACTTTTCTTTTTTGCGGGTACGGTCAGCAACGAAAGTCCCTATACATATCCAAAATTTATAATTTTGGATATGTATAGGGACTTTCGTTACTGACCGTACCCGCAAAAAAGTGTAGTGGCTCTTTATACCAGCATTGACTATGCAATTGCAATTTTTAATGACTTTTTTAAAATTATTTCATTCTTATCAAAATTTTTGTACCTACCTAGATAATAAGTAAATGATGTGGTTGCCTATAATTGGAAGCGCACACTTGTATTGTCCTTGTGTATGTTAGCATGCATGTAATTGTGTAGCCTCTGTTGGCGATCCAAATAAATAAATTGATATGCCTCAAACACAAATAGCCCGGAAGACATTTTATTCGAAACATTAAAAATATTTCATGTTTTGTTCTATACGGGTTTTTTTAGCTTTAATCATTCGAAAAACATAAACATACAATACTAGCTGTCCGGCGCAACTTCGTTTGCGTCACATTTTCCCCGTTTTCGCAACATTTTTCATTGCTGCTCCACTCCTATTGATTGTAGCGTGATGGTATATAGCCTATAGCCTTCCTCGATAAATGGGCTATCAAACACTGAAAGAATTTTTCAAATGGGACCAGTAGTTTCGGAGCCTGTTCAATGCAAACAAACAAACAAACAATCAAATCTTTCCTCTTTATAATATTAGTTTAGACAAACCATTGCGGGTTTAACATCGATATGCGGCGAATCGAATGACTTGTAGCTCAATTACCAATCCTTTGAGTACAGCGCCATCTAGCTTTCAATTTAGTGTTTAAGATTATAATATTTACCTCTTGTTTTATTTAGTATCCCAGGGGAAAAGGTAAAGGTGTCGCGTGCTCAGCTGAAATTAAACAAGACACACATTATGATAGATATTTTAAATGAATAGCAAGTACGTACCTAAAATATTTTTGTTTGCTTGCAAAGGTTTTTTATTTCGCCTTCTCCCTCTTCTCCTTCTTGGAGATTGGTAGACAACTCCATCCTGGAGTGCAAATGTGAGGCTGTTCCACAAAAAACGGTTATAATGATATCCTGCGTTCCAGGATGCTTGCTTGTCAAGGAACTGTACAAGTTTGACACTATCAGTAGTGTCTAGATACTACTGATTGTGTGACAGCTTCTAAAAGGAGCCAAACATATTGTATCCAATACAATACAAATATACAATACAAATATTGAATATTATTGTATCTAATATTATGACGTTCTTTGTTAGAGCGCCAGTACGATCCAACAATCATACCTAATTAATACTCAAGAATAACACTTACGGCACTCCTTATAAGGCACACATTTCCCATCCTTCCTCCAGTTTCCCTTGGTACATCGGCAGGCTGGGTTGCACTCTATCACCGTCAGGATAAACATATAGCCAGACATGGGACAGTTCCCGTCTGGTGTGGATTGCTTGCAGTCATCTGTTGGGCATAATGGCGGGCAGGCTACGTACTCCTCGTTTGGTCCATTGCATTTGAATGGGGCTGGGGATTCAAGAAAATATTGATTAATTAGATAAGTTCTTACTCAGGCCGGTGAGGCTATATACCTACACAGATTTTTCGATTTATCAAGATCTTATTTTTTTTAATCAATTTCTAGTTTTTTGAACGGCTTTATTTAGCTTGCCCTGTTTGTTTTTTGTAATGCTTTTATGTTTTATCAAAGATCCTCGTTACACTTAGTTCTTGAGCAGTCCTATTTCTATATGTAGTGTTTTATGTTTGAGAAAGATCGAATACTAAAGGACGTCTTAGTAGATCGCTATAAAGACCAAACAAAGGATTCCCTTATATCACGTCCTGTGTTAGACGATGTCCAGGACTGAGGTAGAACAATTTCTATTCTGACACATGATTACAGACAGACATGGCAGCAGACCCGGCATGCTGAGTTTTACCCGTTGATGTTTATTAATTTGGAGATTACTAACTTAATGGTATTTTATGATACAAAACCCAATTAACGGATGCTTCTAAATTGCATTGGTCATTACATTTTTAAATAACTTTAAATTAACATCAACACAAATGGCAATAATGATTTATGGAAACAACAACTGAATGAATTTAGTCTTTAGTATTTAAAAGTAGTATCAATAACCCTCTACCGTATAAAGGAATAAGTTGGATGTTGGATTAGTGTTTGATTATTCTGTATTGTCCCATTCTAGCATAATATAACACTCGTCATCTACTTGCTGTTACGGGTCATTTACAGTTATAACCTTTGGTATGAACGGCTTTTAAGAATCCTTATCATCATTTCAGCCGAAAGACGTCCACTGCTGGACATAAGCCTCCCCCAAGAGGTGCCATATTGACATAACATGGGGGGTTTTGCCATAATCGCCACGCTTGGCAGGCGGGTTGGCGATCGCAGTACGGTTGTTACAAAAGCACAGAGAACGCTGCTGCCCATTCTCTGGCAAATCCCTTAGTCGCCTCTTACGACACCAACGGGAAGATGGGATGGTGCTATTTTTTACGTCCGACACCATACAGAACTAACTACTACGTTTAAGAATGCCTGATAATATCTTCTTTATTTTGCTGCCTTATCCCAGAAGGGTCTGCAATGCAAGTTTTCTTCTTTCTTCCTACTGTATTAGTCGTCATCACTTGCGTTACTTTATTTCTAGCAATATCATTTAACTTTAGAATGTACAAAAAAAACACTTACGGCATTCCCTAATATCAACACAAGTTCCATTCGATGCCCTCCTCTGATTGAAAGGACATTTACATCGTGGAGTCCCACAAGCCTCAGTGTTGGAGCCTCCAAGATTCTTTAGCTCTTTTGTTGGGCAGCTGTCTTTATAGTCTCTTGGACAAGTGTTCTCGATTTCTCCAGGAGAGCATTGCAGTTGAACTGAAAAATATAAAAATGTTTTGATACTTTTTGTCAAATCATTAAATTAGAGCATCATAATTTTTGGGTAAGAGTTTTTTTGCCGCAAAGCTAATAACATATTAACTAAAAACGTAAATATTAAACTATTATTAGTACCTACAGTAGAACTGAGCTGAAACGTAAATCTATTATGTAATCAATAGGTACTTTCGTCATGCCTACATTATAACGTAACAATGGAAAACCCTGTTCCAAATACAGAGTTATTAAACATCAAGTAAGTAAGATGATGAATAAAACTTAGATACTTAGGCTGAGAGCAGTATTAGTTAGTGGCCCTAAGGTCTGACAACCAGTCAAGCCAGCCAAGGGGTATCGTATTTGGCCAGTACTAACTCGTTTGTGGAGGTCAGATAGGCAGTCGCTCTATGTAAAATACTGGTATCCAGCTTCATTCAGATAGACTGGAAGCCGACCCAAAAATTGTTAGGAAAAGGCTAGGCAGATGACAACATAGGCCGAAATCTGTAAACGTTCCTGAGCATGCACTTTGGCTAAGCATTATTCGAGTCACTGCCGCACAACTGTTAAACTACGAAGTGCAAGATAGAAACATGAACATGTGTAATACATAAGTAACTTTTTAAAATTTCGCCTTTTTCAGCACCTACTTATTATGTACATCCTATTTGAAAATATACCATTTTCATAAGTGATTGCTTATTTATTATGCCTGCAATCTTTGAAAGGTAGGACAGAGAGTTTTTTCGATTGTTGCTCTAACAACCTTTTTTTTGTTAATCCACTTCCAAATTTAAAAAAATAATCCATTTGCAACAAAAATATAAATGTAAAATGAAATAGAAAATGCTTACCGCTAGAACTAATAGTGCCACAGATGACGAACAAAATCACAAACACTGTTCGCGTCATTTCTGAGCCGGTCTGTTCGTGATAATGAATGATGTACAACTATATTAGGTACATAGTTACTCAATAACAATATTATTTAGCACTTCATATTATCTCCATCCCACTATAGGTCGTCCATGACATGATGGTATTGGTAATTTACCCGACTTCATTAGGTCTTTGAATATTTGAATTTAGAGCCATCTATCTTTTGTTTTACAAACTAAGTGATCACCGTGTCTACATGAATGTGAACAAATTTTGATATTTTGTGGTAGATGGCAGCACTAGTGTTAAAATGGAAAACGACACTGGACAGTTTTCCGATTTTACAATAATAATTTTGTATATTTTATTTCTTTTTCAGCATTTTCATAAGTATTTCCTCTTGCGTTCACCTAAACACTACAAAGGAATTCTTTAATAAGTATACTTACGGTAAAATAAGCAAGTATAATTAGATGGGCAGTGTATAAAGTCAGATTCAATGTTTAAAATGTTTTAAAACTCAACAACAAACTTAATACATAATATTTGCTGTGGTCTATAACCGCAGAAAACTTGCAGTAATTACACTCATGACCTTAAAACTATTTTTCTGCAAAACTACTTCCGGCCTCTCCGTACCTAATTAAGTAGGTTAACCGCACTAATCCTCTTTACCGGACTTTTGAGCTTCCGGGACATTCAGCAAGCCCGGACATGAGACCGGAGCATCGTTTCGGTTCAAACGTTCATTACTCGGTTGGAACCGGCTCGACAAATCTGTTACGAAGCTGGTCATTTATTACAGACCTAAGACCTTTACGGCCATTTTGGATGGATATGGTTCACTATATGGTTATGTTTCAGTATCATCTTTCAGTAAGATGGACAGTGACGGTAATTATGTAGGTGTCTATCGCAGGTGGAGCGTCAATATTTCTTTATAATATAAAATTGACGCTCTGCCCTCTTTTCGAATCTGAATAGTTCCGGAATGTCAATTTCTTCATAAGGAACAAAAAAAGCAATGAAAACGAACCTAATTTTAGCAAATAGATGCTGCAATAATGTGGCTATTGCATAATCATCCTATAACATCCCAGTGCTGGGACACAGGCCTCCTCTCTATGATAGGGAGCGGATCGTAACGAATCCACCACGCGTGGGCCTAGTAGTGCATGTCACATTTAAGAATTTTCCGTTCTAGGAAATGCCGTTTTCTTCACGATATTATTTTCCTTCTTAATCTTGAAAGCGTGTTGTGATTGATTCACAAAAAGAAATATAGTGGACTTGGTATGAAATTATTCACTTGATTAACTCGGACTTATGCAGAGCTAATGAAGATTCAGAAAATCAGGAGCTGCTTAACGTTTTCCATTGATCTGAGTAACGAAGGTCAATTGAATTCGTAAGTAGTTCCTGCTTTTAATACAAGCTCTTAACATTCCCAATATTCAAACATTCAGCGTTCTATAAAGGTAGGTATAAAGCGAAATCCTATAATTTGGGTGGTCCTATAATTTGTCCTACTCAAAAGGTGATTTTTAATAAAAGTGACAAGGCGTTATCTCATCCTGAAGGCGCAATGATAAGGCGTTTTGCCTCTAAAGCCTCTTAACTCTTTCATTTTAATGCGGTGTGATAAGCGGAAGATTTACTTTAAGTCTTTAATTTTCGGAATTATTAAGAAAGGTTTTTGCTTTTATGATTTGGTTTATTTGTAGAAGCATTAAAAACATTTTATATTATGGTTAGTTATTTGGTTGTTGCTATCATTAACACTAAAAACGGAATACATATTTACATACCATGGTGACTACTTGTTAATATCCCGTTTTCAGCAAACAGCGTTTTCAAACTTTTACTTGATTGATGAATATGAGAAGGAAGGAGTTAGACTGGTTACGATACACAATTGTTATTTACTTGCTAGCTTGCATTTCTTTGTGAGAGACACCCAGGTTGATATTTAGAAATTACTGGCACATGTATTCCTGGCGGTCTAACCTTGGAAAATTAACACACACAATCAGCACCCCATATGTAACACAATTAATAGCAATTTAGCAAAATCCTTCGAATTGATTATAATTCGAAGGATTTTGAATAATTAACAATACCTGTGCTTCTAAACAAAGAGGCGTCTAAAGGAATGGTACCTTTCGTTGGACTATTAATCTTTTAAATGATAGAAATTATTCTAGATCGTTCGATAATTTTCACATCATTGAAGGTGGAGAAATAATCAAACGAATGCAGCGTTATCAGCCTGAACATCATTATTAAGCTTACTCAGCTTCTGAAATATTTAAATAAGACTTAGTTCTTTGTTCTGTATGGTGTCGGACGTAAAGAATAGCACCATCCCTTGTCTTCCCGTGGGTGTCGTAAGAGGCGACTAAGGAACTTAGCAGAGAATGGGCAGCAGCGTTCTCTGTGCTTTTGTAACAACCGTACTGCGATCGCCAACCCGCCTGCCAAGCGTGGCGATTATGGCAAAACCCCCCCTTCTTGGGGGAGGCCTATGTCCAGCAGTGGACGTCTTTTGGCTGAAATGATGAATGATGATGATAGTTCTTTTTACCTGAACCTCAAGTTGAGTAGCGTAAGGTACATAAATAAATTGGTCTCTATTCGATAAAATAATGATGATGTTTTTGGCGCATGCCGCCGAGCGAGCCCTAATAAAACTATCTTGATAATTTCTCCAGGGAATATTAAGAATATTTGTTAGTTATAGAAGTGCTAACGAAAAGTTTTACGAACTTTTTTATAAGATAGGTTAAGTTGTAAACTGGTAAATTTTGTGGGAATAAATACTTCGGGAAATGTAATAAGAAGCTTCGTTACTATACTTTATTAATTTCCTATAAGTAACGGTTCATCAAAATAAAATTTGAAGGCCTTGAAAAGATATCTGAAAAATGCTAGGTATGTACCTACGTCAGTGGTAACAAAACCAGTAAAAGCTGACCTCTTTTTCAGTTGAAACTCCGCACTACGCTAGGCTAGCTCCAGTTCAGTGTGTTGTGTATGTGTTATCTGACGTGCGGTTGACTATACAATCACGAGCAATGAAATGTAAACACTTAGGTACCAAAAAGAAAATTCTCCTAAAATTGCTGTCTGAAAATCATTATCCATAACCCGTTTGCTATAAACTTCAGTAACCATAATGTCCAAAAATTCGAAAATTTGTTTTAAATAATTATCTTTACTTCTAAAACTATTGTTATAATATCGAGCACTAAAATAATTGAATCACCTAATTTTACATGAAATAAACTCATATATCTTAAGTATTGTACTATAAAATGTGTATTAATCCGAATGTACATTTATAATAAAAGATTAGACCAAAAAAAAATTTTGGTTTTAGTGACAGAAACAAATCGCTGTAAATCTGGCTCCACGCAGTCTTGTCTGCCCCACCCCTAGATTGTAACTTAGAATAGAAGGGCGCGGGGCGAGGCGGCCCGCGAGACGAGGAGCTGGTGGTGAGCGTTAAACCATTTGCGACGATAAGCTAGCGTGGGAACGCTGGAGCCCCGCAGCCGTGACAGAAACCATGCCTGCTCCATGTTTCTTGCTCGCTTGCATGTTGCATGCTTGCTTGCATTTTGCATGCTTGCTGCATGCATAAATGTTTACGTGTTTATTTGCATGCTTCTTACAGCAAAAGCAAAGCGAATTTGTAATACCAATTTGTTTTAAGAATATTATTAGGATAAATAAACATTACATAATTATAACTTTTATTGAAACCGGTTTTAAGTCTTTTGTATTATTGATTGTAATATTTATGTCAAACGGATTTAGGGCATATTGTATATAGAGATTTTAATTTTATGGCATGTGATATTATGTGAAATTAATTACGGGCAAGTTATCATTCAGACAAATGATGATTCGGACAAAAAAATATGGCACTTTAGATTATGGATGAAAAAGTTAGGGTACACAATAGGGAACCCATTTCATTGCTTGAGATTGTGTACAAAATATGAGGATATGAAATTAAAGCCCCAATCAAATTCAAATTCTTCTTTTTCCATAATATTATCATTTGACACGGCTGACAAAAAATATAGGTACTTTCGCTTACAAAGAAAAATATAACAACCAGAATGCCACAATGTTAGTGTTACTTTTTTTGTTTCTTTACCAAAATTGTCTTGCGCGCGCTTTTTGTCGGCTCATGTTGTATCATCTTTTTTGTTGTATTTCTTATTAATATATTCTTTTTCTTTCCCTTATTTTCTTTTTTTGTCTTTATGAAGGACTATCTACCCGCGGCTTCGCTGGCGTTCGGACGCATCCCACGGGAACGTTTTAAATATAGCTTATGTCACTTGAAATAATGCAGCAGCTTCCCATTAGGGAAAGAATATCCCAAATCGGATTAGTTAGGCAGGTACCTCTTACTAAATCGGATAATCTTTCCACCCTCTAGGTACATCCAAACTTACAAACTGTTAATCCTTATAATATTGGTAAAAGTAAATAAATATCTATATGTAGTATAGTTAATATATGCTCTGCATGAAAATATTAGTATTGTCAATGAGAATGATGTTATCACTGCCTTACAAGGAAATGAATTTGTTTCATTTATGCAAGCTCGACTCTGGGGAACTTGTAAACTGCAAACAATACGACTATTCCTGCGTCGTCTCAGAAGAATTGTAAGTGGTAGAAATACAAGTCAGAATTTTAAGTAGCACAGTGAGCATAGCTGTCATCTCCAACAGTGAAATATAAATGCTTATCGTCGCTGATGTTGCGTACTATTAGGCTGTGGTTTGAGTCATCGATAGAGCGGGCCGTGAGGACAAATAAATCCTAGACGTGACGTAATGTCGTAACATTACAGGACTTCAACAAATGGCTGTGACGCGACTATTTGGGTCACAGTTCTTAAACCACTTTGCTAGTATAGATGAAGTTGTATATTAGATCTCCCGACATTTAGAAAAATGATAAGGCTAAGAAGGTAAATTTTGAGTTCGAATGTGGCTATAAGAGCAGAAGAAGACCAAAGAAATAATGGATGGACTGTGTGAAGGATGATATGGTTAGAAAGAAGGTGACTGCAGAGATGATGAGTATGGAGGAAAGGATTAATGAGATGATGACTGATAGAAAAGTTGGGAAGAAGAGTCTTCTTCTTCCCAACTTGACAACAATGGCACTTGTTCAAAAGACAAGTGCCATTTAGTTATATGTCTATTGCCCGACGTTTGGCTGTACCTCTATTGGGTTTCCAAGTTCCCACATCAGTTAGTTAACTCATCCACCTAGCAATTAGCACGCTCATTCGTTTATCACTCATAAGCTTCGTTGCCCTCTCCACGCGTTCTCAGAAACCACGGTCTTATAGTTACAGAAGTCTGACTCTGAACCCCGTTTCACACTAAAATATACACGGAGGCAATTTTGTGGCCGCCGCTGGGGAATCGAAAGAAAACATTTGAGTTTCACGAAGCTTATAAGTTGGTGTAACGTTATGTTATGTATGTGGTGTGTTAGTGAATGTTGGGTGGTTTGCACACAGGGCTTTGTGAATCTGTTTCCGAGGCGAGCATAGTATGGATAAAACTGACTGCCCGTAGGGGCGTGGGTCAGGCAACGCACGAAGAAGCCCGACATAGTTTCAGAGAATCAGAATACGAAAGCACCTATCTGGTGACATGATTCTGACCACCGTAAGAAGTATTCTTGCTTGCAGCGCCCAGCTCCTTAGAAGCGCTTATAATAATTAATAATAATAATTTATTTCCAATATTCGGATAACCTTATACCTAGTGTTAGTACACAATAATAATGAGTTTGAGAATCATTTTGCACAGAAGTTGAACAAGTTTTTACTCGGTCATCTTCTCCACAAAATGCCTCATAAAAGGAGAAAACACACTCTCGGCCACTGTTTTTAGGATGCTGTTGCCACTGGCCCGGGTTCAAGCTGCCAGCGACGCTATTTTCTTCGGCACGATTGCGTGGAAGCCGTCAGTACGATTCAATGTAAACATGTCTGACGCGCTACAGAGCCGGGGCAGTCTCAAGAGCATCCTAAAAATATTATTATATTTGACGCGCAGGACATCTAGCAACCTTTTGGTTTAACTGATCCATAGAACCCCCGTGTACAGACCCTGACAATACGCCTTGAAAAGTGTTATTTTAACTGGTCTGCACAGCGGGAGAATCTACGAGCCAACATATTACCGCGGACCGCCAATGCCCTGCACTCCCTCTCAATATCCGCATTATCCTTCAGGTCGTCGGTTAGTATGTGTCCCAGATATTTAAATTGGTTTACTCGTTTTATGTCCAAGCCATTTAGGGTAAGGTTAGGTGAATAACCTGTACACTTACCGGCGACCCCAAAGACCATATACTCACATTTCTTTACATTATATACGAGCCCGTGCGCAGCCGCATAATCCTCGCACACTTTCAACATCTCCCCAATGGATCCTGCAGTCCGGCCCAGCAGCACCATGTCGTCCGCATAGCTGATGCTGTTAATATTAACACCACCTACCGAACAGCCGACACGCATGCTGCTCAGCCCAACCATGAGGTCATTCACATATAGGTTGAAGAGTCTGGGAGACGTCAAACCTCCCTGTCTCACTCCGCACTCGAACCCATAAGCCTCGGAGAAAGTGTTGGACCACTTCACGTGGTTAGTTTGGTTCGCATACCAAAATTGCAGAATTCTAAGAACTTCCGCCGGTACATTCCTGTCCCCCAACTTCTTCCAGAGCACACCATATGACACAAGATCAAAGCTCTGGAAAGATCCAGGAAACAGGCATACACCGTTTTACGATCTGTATAATATTGGACAGTATTCTTGAGACTTAGGATTGCACTTTCAGTTGACAGTCCAGGTTGAAACCCAAACTGTGAATCGTGCAAGTACAGGTGCTTTTCCAAGCACGAATCAAGCATTCTGTCCAATATTTTAGCAACGGTATTTGCAAGAGCGGCCGGTAATTTCCTTTGTCCGAGATATCCCCTGTCCTGTTTTTGACTACTGGTACCACAACCGTTTTTATTAGTTCTGCCGGTAGGTACGCGTGACTAATGCACATTGAATAAAATAAAGACAGGACCCTCGGCAGGTGAACCCCAGCAAACTTAAAATGCTCGATGCTGAGTCCATCTTGTCCGGGTGATTTCCCTCTACTCATATTTTTAATTACTGCTCTGACCTGCTTAGTTGAAAAATGCGTTACCGGTTACCACTCCCTCACCGAAGAACTCAGCACCGGTCATCGCACCTGAGGGGCCAAGAGGTGATTGCACTCTGAAATGTTCCATGAACATATTCGAAATATGCTCTCATGCTCTGGATCATTCACTCCCCCGACGCTCACCGGCAGCCCAGGCTAGGTATCCAGCTTACCCGTAGCTTTCCAGAATTTACTAAAATTTTTAGTCGCTCTTTGCTCGGCTAAAAAATCCATTTTTAGTTGTTCCATATTTATATAAACAGACGACGGTTTTCGTGTGCACGAAGTGGGAAGAGTAAACTTTTTCAATACGACAGCTACGTAGCTGTCATATTGAATTATACAAGCAGTGTCATAAACTTTCCGTTTAACTTCTGGTATTTTTTATCAGCTGCAAACTTTTTGTTTCAATTAGAAGTTTTCTTCCACGTTCTCGCACTCTTCCTACTTTTCGAATGCTCCTTGCTCCTGCAAGTTCCTTGCAGTGGTGCCATCATGAATTTATATTTGGCCTAATATGGATTCTAATTCCGTCATACCACAGATTCGCGTCATCAGCCCGTCGTCGTTCGTCAACGTAGTTCACTTGGTTGCTTTATTTCCTTTATTATGTAGACGAGATCATGATGCCCGTACGAGGGGCCTACCACAGATAATAATCAAACTAAAAGCGAAATGACTGTTTTGTGCAGAGTTCGTACAGGTTAGGCGTTAAGGCTTTTGTAGGTGCAAGACGTTTATGACCTGAAGCCCAGTGAAAGTGTTACCTCTTTAGTATGGGTTTTCATCTGGTTGCGGTTGTTAGGCCACCACACAACATATGGTTTGAAAGTTGAAAGAGTACAAGTTCTGAACGACTCAAATTAAGCCGTAAAAGGGTAACCCATGTGTGTATGAGCTTTTGATCAGCTGCTTAGAAAAATCCTATCGAAAATCCTTCCAATGGGCAATCAAAATGGTCTCTGGTTTTGAGTACCTAAAAGATTACCACATTGCCACGTTGGAAGGTAATTGCAAATTCTTTGGCCAAAGAACGAACCCGCCAATGGAAAAGTTTAAATACAGCATGTACAGTATAATTAAGGCTTTCCGTTTGAACTTACGATTTTAAGCTCACTACACACTGTATGAATAGCGAAAATTATGACGGAATTATTCTGGTTTTAAAATACAAAAGGATTTTACAACAATACTTTTTAAATAAAAGCGAATGTACAGCAAGAGTTTCGTTGAAAAAAAAACTAATCACATAACGCACCACGAAGCGTATTTAATTGTTAATTATACAAAATCTTATGAAGTACTTAATTAATTCTTTTTTGCATATGAAAGTAGCTACGCGAATTCTAAATAGTAGGAACCCACCTTAGTTTTTCTCTAACTCACGTTTAAATTATATTTAGTTATCGTTAAGTACCTAAATGCGATGCCTGTTCAGCGCGCGTAACATGATCGCCGTAGAAACGGGCTATGTCGCCGGAAGAATCGACAAACTGACACATTGTCATTGTCTATTTGTCATTATGTCGATTCTTCCGTAGACAAAACTCGTTTCTACAGTGGTCGTGCTACGCGTGCAGATTCATTGTGTTTTTGTATTCTTAGATACCTGAAATCAATGTTCTCTCCTTCCTCAGATTTTTTGGTTAAAACACGGACATAATGGGTGTAAAAACACCCTTAGCGATGCCGGAATGCACTTTTACTCCCCGTCATTGCGGTATTTTTTTTTTGTTCCAGATCATACCAGGGCACCTTTTAGTTACGGAGATATTAGGGGTCAAAGTTCCAACGTTTTCAGGATTTTTTTATAATAGAATTTTTAACGGTTATCTTTAGTTAAATACCTCCTTGACCCGTTTACTATTCAATGCATCTATTAGCACAATGTTTTGAGTGTGTTACGTTGAGTTTTACCGTAAAACGAGATTTTCCATCCAAAAAAAAGAGGGAGAGAGTTTCTTTTACGATTCCCTAGTGTTAAATGTACTACTTGTATCTACAGAAATCACGTGTTAGGCCATACATAATGTATCGAACACCTTCCTCATGCCTGATCTAGTATCGTATCCATACGAATACAAAGGCGGTATATCCGTCGCGCGTCATAGCTAATCGGCTCGCGTCGCGGCGCCTCCTCGCTTTGGAGAGCTGAGAGCTTTATTGGAAACTGATAATGCACTCGCGTGAATGCATACCTTTCACACATCGATATCTATGCAGGCTTTGACTCGTGTCTCAGTAGATTATTATGCGGTGATATGAGCATTGAGTATAATAGACAATTCTCGATATTAACGACTTAGGTTAGCAACCTTGATGAGGAAAATTTCACAAGTGAAACTGAAAGCCATCTGCGTTATTTCACCTCGTTCAAGAACAGGTAATCTCAATCATCGTTCATCAGCATTCTCCTACCCTTATCCCAATTTATTTGGGGTCGGTGCAAACTGCCTTCTTCTTCCATCCACTATTACTCTTCATCTCTGCAGTCACTGCCTTTCTAGTCATATCATCTTTCATACAGGCCGTCCATCGCTTCTTTGGTCTTCCTTTACAATAGTAGAGATATCCAACTACATTCATACTCAACATTTTCCTCATTCCTCCACATCACATGTCCATACCACGATAACCAACTACCACACCACTTTTCAGTCACCGGCGCCACTTTCAGGCTATTTAATATTCCGCAACAATGATGACACTGACAGGTCTTTAACACGGTTTCGTACGTCCTGTTACTATGCTTTTTCAATTCAGTTTAATTCGTCACGTCGCACGTCGTAGATAATTTGTTACAAAAAGTGGGTTAGTGCAGCGTGTTTTCATTTAGGTACTCACAGAAGAAACTGTGGCCATTCCTCATCCCAATTTTTATTAGAATGTGTGAAAGGCACCTAGCCTTTCACACATTCACCGATACGCTCCTAAACCACGTTCCAGAAAAATCTTAGCGCTACTTTGATGTTAAACGATCCTTGATTCCCAGCTAATCGTCTTGCGTTAGCACCTGACAAGTGCATTGAAATTATCAATGCATTAACGTCTATCATGGATTAGTTCTCTGTTTTAGAATTGTCAACCTATAGCGGTCTCACTGTTGTGACACAGGCCTCTTCTCAGTGAGACGGAGCGGAACATAATCCACCGAGCCGGGCCCGAATCCACAATGCGAGCTGTAATCTACCACGCGGGCCCAGTGCGTGTTGGTGGATTGCACACGTCATCAAAAACAATTATCCTAAAACCATTTCAATATCATTTGCATTGTAAACAAGATATAAATATTCCCTTGGTGGTGATAAATAAGCTCTTCAGCTATTAATTTCAACTTCGCCTAATAAATTGTTGCATAAATTCGTATTTTAGCTGCGAATTAGTTAAAATATGTCCGCGTAGTCGTAACAGTGGCATTGTTTTTCTCTGGTGTGCGATTAAATTAGAAAACTAATGTTATTCGGATGAATAGAGTCCGATTCTATTAGATATTTACACGAATTAAAATGAAATACTGTTTATGGTAAGCACATGACTTTAGAAGGGCTAAATTGATTTGGTATTTTAATGTAGTATTTATAGTTATTGTTGTTATACTTATATACAAGGTGTTGTTTTGCAACCTCGTCAAATTCTAGGAGGTAACTATGCTAATGATTCTCGACCCGAAACAATAATAAAATGAGTAGGTAATTTTCTTTTTTTTATTTATTTACTAAAATCGGTAACTGTGAACCACCCGTGTTTTAAACACGGGCCGTCTGATCCCCGCCTTATAACGTCGCTTACACACAAACAAAAAACCTCATACGTTTTTTCGATAATTTTATAAGCCCTAAACCACTTTAAAGGGGTTATTCAGAAATATTGACAAATTTAAACAACAAAAAAACGCAGTGTTTATTAATAATTTACTAGGTACCGTAATTTATATTGATTATTTATGTCTTTTGTGAAAACATCCTGAATTTTGACGAGGATGCAAAACAACACCTTGTATGTATTATGATTTATGGGCCCTAGTTGCCTAAAATAAAGGATATTATTATTATTATTTCCATTAAAGATATAAAAAACAGGTTTCCGCTGGAAACGAAGCTACCGGTGGTTAGGGCTGCAGAGACAGGAACCCCCTCACAATGCGGGCCGTATCGAGGAGTACTGCCTTCTGAATCTGGCTCTTGATACAACTGCCAAGTGAGAGGTTCGAGAGATGTTCGTCGAGGCTTTCAGCCATCAGGCAATTATATAATATTTGATATTTGGTTCTAGAGACTATAATACTGTGCTTATAATTATATTAAAATAAATCGATGGCGAGTGTGTCACCACAGTGGACTTTTATTGTTGTGTCAGCAACATGTGTTCAACGCGGAAGTTTAACCTAGAGTATAACGCTTTACGCGCCCTCATAGTCGATGGGGTTGATGTGCCTATATTCTGCTATCTTCCTAGCAGGGCACTCAACATTTCCCGTTTTATGGTTGTTGAGCTTTTTAAATCGCGAGCACGTTGCACTTTTAGGTGTGTCCGTTTTCTTCGTGCACTCAGTTATCGAGTGTCCTGCTTCTCCACAATGACCAAGCGAAGAGTTTATCCCCCTGCACGATTTTGCTGCATGACCAAATTGTTGGCATTTGTAGCATCTGGTAACCAAGGTAAAGTCCCTAAAAAGGCAGGAAAAGCAATTTATAAAAAGGCTCGCTTGAGGTAATGTTAAGGCTCTACGTATCTTGGATGGAACTTCGATAACAAACGTACAGGTAGATGCATCTTTATTTCCGAATTTGTGGCTAAATTTCACTTCGGCCAAAAAGTTTTCAAGTGACATCGTTGGAATCTATGCGATGTTCAGCTCGTACATGAACCTGGAGAAGTCAGCCAAAGAAGTCGGCACTTCTACAACCGTGATCCGTGGTTTGAGCTTATTGGGCTCGTCAACGTGAGTCCTGATGTAGGCGTCTGGACTGCATGCTTGAGTTTACCAGCATCCTGTTTGGTCTCGGTGCTAATAATAACCACCACCAGACTCCTTAATTGTCCGTTTGAGCTCCGAAATTTGTTCTGTGAGGTTTCGCTTTTCTTTCAGGGCATTGATTATATTGAATGCTTGATGGGCTTTCTTTTCAGAGCCTGATACCATTAGAGATAGCCATTTGAGAGGTGTCAGATTCTAGTTTACAGCATAAGTTGGTTATCTTTAATTTCTGCTCAGAGTTGAGTTTGGCATCCGTGGCAATAGAGCAAATCTCATTTAACTTCTGTTGCATGCATGCATGCCATCCTCTTTTGGATATTGCGTTGAATAAATACTGCTCATGAGCACGTCTGAAAACGGCCACGATAAAATAATGAAAGAAAAATTTGAATATTTTCCCGGAAATTTGTAAAGTTTGATTTGGACAGCGTATAACTGGTCAGGTTTTTTCCATGCGGGTAAACCTTGGGAAAAACACCTAGTGTTATATAAACATTTTAATTACTCGCAGATATAAAGTTGTCAATAAAACCTTAAAATGAAAAGTGGATTTCGCAGTTAAGATGTCACAAATTTTGGCATCAGGCCAAAATGTCACAAACATTTTACTTAACGCCTGGAAATCCGAATGACTTATTTATTTTAACAAACATATTTCCATATTTTTCTGTGTTTGCGCTTTGGATTTTAATATTTCTGACCGTGAAAACACTGTAAGATTCCAAACACTGAGACTTTAAAAAAAATAGTGAAAGTAACGTTTTAACCTTATAATTTAAATAAAAAAAGCTCTCTTTTGTGCCAGACACATGTAGCTTGAACATAGCCTAGTCTAGGGTATATAGACACATGTAGCTAGTCCACCGAAATGAAAAACAAGCGTTATGTAAAGATTTTTGTATTGTACGTATGTTAACATGTAGATATGTCTGTATGTAAAATGTACTCATAAGTACTCTATGCCCCAATTTAAAGAGATGTTACCAAAACTCGTAACGAATCGAGTCACTTAATGAGATGACGTGAGGGGAAAGCAAGCATCCTAAGTTGAAGTATAAGACGATTTAACTTCAGAAGATTAATTAAGAGAAGTCCTCTAATTAACCCAGTAGAAGTTTGGTCTCGGAAAAATTGCGATAGCATTAAGAAGCAGAAAGTTTTTATTTTTGTTGTTGTTTTAACTTTATAATACACATGTTTGTTTATTTTTACTAATAATCGATTAATTGATTGTAGTTATATGTAAATATTTTTTTGATTGTAGATATTTGTAAATATTTGTTTGTACCCTAATACAATGCTGTCGTATTTATCTCAAAGGTTGGCTGGTACAGAATGCCCTGTGGCATTAAGTCCGCCTATGTACCACTATCGTACATAATAATAATAATAATAATAACGTGTGGGGGTCGTGGCTTCTTAAATGCCAAGACCCTGCACAATCGTGAGGTATGCAGTCTCAGGGAATACTTCCTAGAAGCCGACGTGGGGATACACCGAGATGTGGTCTCAGTGGACAAGGGCCTTACCCCGCTCTTCTTGGCTAACGAGAACTGGCGCAAGCCTGTAGTATTAGACACTAATGATCGCAGGGAGGTATGGCAGGGCAAGGAGCTTCACGGGCGCTTCTACCGGGCTCTTCATGGCCCCGATGTAGATTTTCTAGCGTCCGTGTCCTGGCTACGATTCAGCAACCTCTTTGGGGAAACTGAAGGTTTTGTCTGTGCGATTATGGACGAAGTTATGCTGACGAACAACTACCGGAAACATATTATGAAGGACGGGACGGTTGACGTGTGTCGGGCATGCCACCGTCCGGGAGAATCGATCCGACACATAATTTCTGGTTGTTCTCGTCTGGCTAACGGAGAGTACTTGCATAGACACAACCTCGTTGCTAGGATTATCCACCAGCAACTTGCTTTGAAATACAACCTTGTGGAATCAGAAGTGCCGTACTATAAGTATGCGCCCGACCCAGTTCTCGATAATGGTAATATCACGTTGTATTGGGATCGACCTATCGTCACTGACAGGACTATTGTTGCCAATAAGCCTGACATTGTGGTGATAGATCGATTGGAGCGTCGCGCAATGATTGTTGATATTACGGTCCCACATGACGAGAACCTCGTGAAAGCAGAGAAAGATAAGCAATTCAAATATCTAGATCTGGCTCGCGAGGTTGTCGACATGTGGGATGTGAATACAGCAGTCATTGTGCCGATAGTCGTGTCGGCCAATGGCTTAATTGCCAAAAGCCTCGACCAACATCTTAGTAGGCTTTCGCTTGGCAGCTGGATCAAGGGCTTGATTCAGAAAGCAGTACTTCTGGACACGGCACGTATTGTCAGGAGGTTCCTCTCTCAAGAGCCCTGACCACCGGTAGCCCGGACCCTGTTCCCGATGCTGGTGGGCTACTATTTTTTATATTTTTAAATGTTTTTTGATATGTTTTTTGTAAAAATATTTAAAAATGTAAAGGATGTGTAAAGAAAATGAATAAAGAGATAATAATAATAATAATAATGTTTATTTCTCACCACAATATAGGTACATTAGAGAGGTATCAATACAAAATACGTAACACAATCATTATACTGTGGGAGACTGGTGCCTAAGCTAGACTGTGAGGTCTGTATTTCAGGACACCAGGTCTCCACCCCTTGGGTAATGCTTACAATTACTGTTAAGTACACTTTAAAAAATGAGGTAAGAATGACCAAAGAGCACAAATTAGATATAAAAGTAAAAAAGAAATAGAAAAAATTAACAATTAAATACGCATGGTGTTAGTATGCTTATTAGGTAGGTATTTGCATGGTTGTGTGTCTGTGAGTGAGTAATGTGAATGTGTGGGTGTGTTTGTGGGGGCAGTGTGTGTTGGGGAAGGTGTTATTTTGGCTATTTTGTGACAGCAAGTAGTTTTTCTGTTTCTTCATAATTTAACTCCCAGAGCCAATCTCTTAGTTTAATTTTGCATTTGATTTTGGTTAGGTTATATATTGGGAGCAGCCTATTTATCTTATTATAAAGAAAGCGACCAAGGTAGCAAAAGAAGCGATTGGAGGAAGTAGTCGAGAGCCGGATGTGATGGCGGACTATGGGATCGAATCGTCTACTTCTGTGGGAGAGTGGGTGGTTGAAGGTAGTGAGGCCATGCTGTTTTATAACCGTTTGCAGTATGAACAGCTGACGAACAGTTAATACCTTTGCTTCCTTATACAACATAACCGTTGGATATCGGAAAGGTCGGAAAGAAGATACCTTCAGAATGGCTCTCTGCGCTCGTTCGAGCTCTAATATAGAAGTTTTTGTAGCACCACCCCAGGACGTTATGCAGTAGGTTATTAGGGACTGGGCGAGAGCCAAGTAAACCGATTTCCTTAGCTTCTCGTCTGCCACTTGTCTTAGGGTCTTGAAGACATATATAAGTTTACGTAACCTACCGCTCAAAGTATTGATATGCTTGTGGAAACTTAGGGTGCTATCTATTATTACCCCTAGGTACTTTGCACTATCTGTTTTCTGAATGCGGGTGGTGCAGGTGCAATTATTTATATTTTGTTTGGAACATGTGTGGGCAACTATAGAGTACGACGAGATCATGTGTGCGGTTGATGCATTATTTTTCAAAAACAAGGGCATGTAAACTGTTTTTTCCGCATTTAGAGTGAGAAAATTATTACGCAACCACTCCATCACGACATCAAAACCTGACTGAGCTTGCATGTATACATCGTGCCATGAGCTAGCACTGAATAGAAGGGCGGTGTCGTCTGCGAAGGTTATGATTTTGCCTTTGGGAAGAGTGAGCATACCCAGCTCGTTAATGTATATTAAGAAGAGTGTTGGGGCTAATACGCTGCCCTGTGGAACGCCGTAGGTAACCGCGCGTTCGTCACTGATGGCATCCCCTATCTTAACGACCTGGGTACGCTCGCTCAGATAGTCTTCAAAGAGCTTTAGCTGGATTTCCCTGATTCCTATGCTTTCCATCTTACAAATTAGAGTGGGGATAGACACCGTGTCAAAAGCTTTTGCAAGATCAAGGAAAATCCCCAAGACTTTCTGTCCAGCATCCAAGTTTGTGATGACATAATTGGTCAGATCATGAACTGCATCGGCCGTGGATTTGCCCGCCCTAAAACCATTTTGTGAGGGTGAGAGGATTTTAAACTTTTCCAAATAATCCACGAGCCTATTGTTCATGATCCTCTCCAGTATTTTGGATAGAATAGGAAGTACTGCTATAGGTCTATAGTTGTTGACACGGCCTCCATCCCCACCCTTAAAGATTGGGTGTATAATAGCTTTTTTGAAAGCTTTGGGAAATTGACCAGATGAAAGTGCAAGGTTGCAGACATACGTGAGGGGTGGTACAACAATGTTTATGTGTTTTTTTAGTAGACCGCTTGATATTCTGTCCCACCCCGCGGCAGTGTCGTTACGTAGGGACATTATCAGTTTGGCAACTTCTTCGTTGTCAGTGGGTAAAAGAACCAAAGATTGTATGACCTCTTGCTTGACGGTATTATGTGCATAATTAGATGCCCTAGGTATCCTTTCCGCGAGATTTTTGCCGATTTCCGCGAAGAATTTATTGGCTTTGTTAACCGACTCCTGAGGAGTAGCAAACGAATTTAATAAATCTGCTGAGTGATCTTTCTTTTTGATTCTGCTTGTAATTGAGTTAATTGCTTCCCAGAGTTTTTTGGTGTTATTACCAGCGTCGCTTATTTCGTTCCTTTCATAGTCTTTTTTATTTTTTTTCAAAAGCTTGTTACAGTAGTTTCTGTATCTATTGAATGATGTTTTTAAAATTTCATTATCAGGTGACTTTTTTAATTTTTTGTGGAGGTTATCTCTATGTCGGACACATCGTAGAAGGCCCGGAGTGAGCCAAGGTTTGATGATTTTTTTCCGGTTAGGTATTTTTACAGTTTTGGAACATGACTCAATTGCCTGTGTAATAAGATTGATCATGCGCTCGGCTGCCTCATTAGGATTTTGCGTGCAATATACTTGATCAAAGTTAAGTTCTTTTAGCTCTGCGTCAAGCTGATCATGGTTAATGCGGGTGGCCGTTTGTTTTATAACAGGTTTAGGGACTTTCTTCACTAGGAAAAACAGGACAGTTTCGTGATCTGTTAGTGCAGAGTGAGCCACATAGGTGAAAGCTGGCAGAGTGGATTTAAGAATAACATGGTCAAGGCAAGCTTGAAGACGCGTAGGCAATGAATGGGCAGGCAGAAGTCCATGCGAGGCTAATAGATTTAGGTAGCTCTGTGAGGCAGAGTCAAGACATTTTTCGTGAATGTTTATATTTATGTCACCGGTGATAATTATATTTTTACAGTGTGTGATATTTGTTAGAAGCAAATTGAGTGAGTTAAGGAATTTATTAATATCTTTATATCCCGGTGGACGATATATTGCTACGAGGATGGTGTTAGGGTTGATTTTTATTAGTAGACTGTTGGCTTCCATGATTGGGGGTTCTTCCACGGAGACCACGATTTTTTTATTAACATAAACGACGACCCCCTCGTTTTGTGTGGAGTTGTTTGCAGTTTTGAAATAGTTGTAGTCTTGAAGGTCTGGAATGTAGTGTGTATTGGGAAGCCAACATTCGGTCAGTGTTATGATGTCCCACTCGATCTTTGTTCTAACGAGTATGGTGTGAAATCCTGCTATATTTTTTGATATACTTCTAATGTTCTGGTTCAGAATTTTGAGCGAGTGAATAGGATCAAGGTTGGGCGGGATGCAATTGTCTAAGTCACAGGTCGATGAGTCCGACACGGAGACAGAATCAATATTATTTACGTTGTTTTGGGTATTGTCGAATTTTGTTTATTAAATATTAATATTTGCATTTTTTGTGTACTACTGTATTTGGAAATGTACGAAATATTCAAAGCACAAGAAAACACTAATGCTGAGCTATGACCTGGGTAAATTCCTATAATGTGTATGTATGTACTTGTGTATTTGATTGAGCAATAACACGGATCGATTCCAGAAATATGTGCATAAGCGTGACTAATTAACGAGAAAGGTAGTGAATTGTGTATTAATGAATGTGTGGTTAACGAGTATTGGTGTGGAAACGTAAGGAGGTAAGTTTTTGTATGTGTATTGTATATTAGTTTATAGTAAGTATGTGCGTGTTTGTTTACAGGTAGGTTAGAATTAGTTTTACATAATTTTAAATGGATCAATAATTGGAGGGATAAAATAAAATTTTTAGGCTGTGGTAAGAGCGGTCCTAGTCACTTCTGTTTGCGTAGTATAGCCAGGTCGTCCTCAGATTTAATCAGCCTACTGGGCATTCCTTCTTTTTCGCGAACGTATATTTTGCCGTTTGCAACCCAGGACTGCTCGAACGCACTGCTTTTTATAAACTCCCTTGTCAGATAGTGGAGGCGTTTTGCTGTAGTAGTAAGCGCTTCTGATATATATATCGGCTTTTTAGGTACTTCAGCTCGCAAGTGGGTGGTGCTAAGACGATTTTCAGAATTAATTTTGTTGTAGTTTTTAGTAGACCGGACGAATTGTTCTTTTATTGTTGGGGTTGTAAATTCTACAATGACAGTACCCACTGTCTCTTTTTTACTTCTCAACCGAAAGATATTTTTTAGTTCTGATACTTGAACGGGGTGATTGATGACGGTACCCAGTTTTTGGACCAAGCCAGTAACGGATTCCCTGGTCTCGGAGGTTGAGGTTGGGATATTACTTATTTCGATTGTAGCTGCTTTCATGTTTCTCTCAAGATAGTCAACCTTTAGCTCAAGCATTTTGATTACTTTTTGGTTGTTATTACATTGTACCTGTAGGTTGTTTATCTCCGTTATAGCATCGTCGTATTTATTTGATAGAAATTGTATGGTGTCTCGAATATTATCATTCTGGGTACGGATTTCTGCGTTTTGCCTGCTAATCACACTGTTTTGCGCCCTAATGTCCTCGAGAGCCGAGTGTAGCGAGTCAATTTTAATATTCTGTTGCTCTTGCTTTGACACAAAATCCGATAACATTGTGTTCATTTGAAGCATCATATGTTCGAGACGTTCCAACTCGGCAACATCACCTCGTTTCCTTTTTCTCAGATTTATATTTTCAGTTTCATTGTCATTCTTAGAACTGGAAGATAAATTCGGTTCTGAGCCGTACAAAGGTGAGGCAGGAGTTTTCGGAGGCGAGCGAATCATCGTTATATTCCTTAGGCAATTTAATATTATAAAAGCCTTGCTTAAAATCAATCGGAAATGATACGATGGTAATTAACAGAACAACTTCATAAAATAATGTAAACAAGACGCTTTACTCACACAGCTGCTTATCTTGTTTAGTTGCGCACGCTCGAGTATCGTGCTATCCTATGTAGTCACTCCGTCGCCGCCGTCGGAAGTCTTCGGGACTCGAACAACCGCCGAACGCTTACTACGAGCGGGCGCCGCGTGCGTGTGTCCTTGCAGTGACGAGCAGCAATGTGTGCGTGCGGAGGACGGTCGTTTGACCCCGGCACGTCGCTCGCAAATTTCGTTGGCACGATGATTCATGCGCTTGCGATGACAGTTGAGATTTTTGCAATACGAAAATAACACAACCGTGTTTTATCAGTGGTCACTTAGTAAAATTCACAGCGGATGCGCAAACTAGGTAGTGCAATCACTCAGTTTCACAACTATATATAATTTATACTTAGATAATCACTATTTTGCTGGTTAAAATTTTTTTATTGCGAGCACATTGAGTTTACGTGTTGACGCGTTTGAGCCCGCGCGCGCGGGGGGAGCAAAAATGAAGTTTAACAAAATAAATAAATAATTGTGCAAGGTTTTCTATTTTGATTGGGTTACTCATTGTTTCTAAGTGCAATCCTTGGATTGTGAGTATTGCTACACAAACCCAAATATACGTTTTATTAAAACTACAACCGTCTAAAGTAACCGCATTTAAAGACGCTTAGGAAACTAAATGCGAAGCCTTATTCAGGTTTTCACTTACTCCAGGCGAAACCTGAATTAATACTAAAATAAAAGCTGGCTGTTGCATTTTCAACTTAGAGCGCTAAGCGCACCTTTGAAAAATCAACAGCGCCCTTTTATTTAGGCCTTAGGCATTCATCTAGTTGAGTGAAAATTGGCATTAGAAGTTAAAACAATATAATTGTTTAAGATGTTCTTATAAATCTTTATTTTTACTTACCCCTTAAGGTGTTTTGTTGCAAAACAAGACACCTTAAGGGGAAAGTGCCAGGGTAGTACGCGAAATTCAAATCTAAGTTAATATAATTATTCTCTAGTATAATTCAATCTCATTGAATGACTATTTCATGTAAAAATCTTACAATGGGATTAAATGTACTTAAAGTGTTGTATTAAACTTATAATTAATTTGAATGATTAAAACTTTGTTTTTCGTATTTTTGACGGTCGCGAATTGTAGTTTAATCAACAAACAACCTTAAAGATCGACAATTAGTGATGATTTCATTCAACTTGTAGGTACAAGTCAAGTTTGATAATTTCAAATTCAAATAAACCTAATTTAATAGCCGAATTTTTTAATAATTTTTTCATTGAACAATCCTCTGGCATACCTAAACGTACGTTATGCGATACCATTAACATAAATATAAACCCACATACAATATTTATGGCCCCAATTATACCTCAAGATGTAATGCGTATAATTAGAAACCTGAAAAATAAAAAGAGCACTGGCCTCGATGGCATTTCAACAACAGTTATCAAATTTGTTGCACATTGTATAGCTGAACCCCTTGCTCATATTATTAATTTGAGCATACAGTCTGGCGTATTTCCAGAAAGTCTCAAAAGCGTATTAGTCATACCAGTATATAAAAAAAACGATAAAGAAGAAATGGTAAATTATAGGCCAATTGCTCTTATTTCTATATTCTCTAAGATCATAGAGAAAATTATTTATGAATCTCTTAACAACTTCCTAACTAAATACCACATACTATGTGACGAACAAAAGGGCTTCAGGAAAAACAAAAATATAAACATGGCCATCATTGATTTTCTTCATGAAATAATGCCTAAAGTAGATTCCAAAATACCGGTATGTGCAATATATGCCGATATGTCGAAAGCTTTTGACTGCGTGGACCACGATATTCTCTTAACCAAACTTGATGCGTACGGTATTCGTGGAAATGCTCTTAATTTAATAAAAACCTACCTCAAAGGCCGTAGACAATGTATAGAGATATCAAGCCTATGTTTAAAATCTAGGAAGGAACTAAAAACTTTAACGTCATTTAAAGAAATAAAATATGGAGTCCCGCAGGGAAGTGTCCTCGGACCTCTACTATTCCTACTATATATTAATGACCTGCCACGTCATATATCTAATCCAATGGTTTTATTTGCAGACGACAGTACTTCTATTGTTTCATGTATCAATAAAGACTCTTACATAAATGACATCAATAACTCAATCAGCAGTTTAATAAAATGGCTTGACAATAATAACCTAGTTATAAATCTACAAAAACTTAAAACTATGCATTTTCACCAACGTATATCTACAGGTGACATGGTTATCAACTACAACGGCCAAACTATCGATAAAGTGAATAGCACAAAATTTTTGGGAATCTTAATTGATAGCCAGTTAACATGGAAGCCGCAAGCAGAAGATACCTGTAAACGTCTGAGCACAACCGCGTTTATGTTATACAACCTATCCAAAAAAGTAAATCTGACAACAATACTAGTGGCCTACCATGGTCTTGTAACTTCTATTTTAAGGTTTGGTGTAATATTTTGGGGTTATTGTAGTGAACGAGAAAGCATTTTTAAAGCTCAAAAGCGCTGTTTGAGAGCTATATTTGGCCTCAAAGTTACTGACAGTTGTGTGCCTATATTTAAGTCTCAGAAACTATTAACTTTCCCATGCCTCTATATCCTCGAATTAGCAATATTTGTAAAAACAAACCGTAATCTATTTGCCACACTAACAGAAACCAGAAAGCGGAGTACATCATTAAGATCACAATATCAGAATTTACTTCTCACAGGCACATTTAAAACTAGTTTATTAAAAAAAAGTGTGATCTGTATGGCTCCTGTTGTCTTTAATAAAATTCCTGATCATATGAAAACCTTGCCATTGATGAAATTTAAAAAATGTTTTACAGAACTACTTGTAAATAAATGTTATTATTCTGTTCAGGATTTCCTAAATGATACACTTTAATAACCTGTTTTTATAACTTATATAATAAGTATTGTATTTGCATGCCAACAAGGCAGAATGTACACGGTTCTTTATTATGTTATTTACGATCCTATTTGTATTTACCTGCATTCAAAGCAAATAAAAGTCTATTCTATTCTATTCTATTCTATTCTATTCTAAATGTTTATTCGTGATACGAGTAGGTACATAGGTAAAAGTACATGGTGTTATCAGTAAAGTTATGTCTCACTATGTGCTGCCGTGCAAGGCGTACAAAATTATAAATAATGTTCACACATTATGTAGTTAGTAATAACCAAATATTAAATCTTTAATAAAATTTACAATTCACAAATCTAATTTAAAACAATACAAAATAAGTAAACAATAAAAGTAGTAACAATCTTACGAACTAAAGCTAATAATCAGGGGAAAAAAATATTAAAAATATGAAATAATACAGTTTTCATTTTTCTTTCATTTATAGAATAACTAGCTGTCCCGCGCAACTTCGTATGCGTCACATTTCCCCGATTTTGAAACATTATTAATTGCTACTCCGCTCCTGTTTATAGTAGCGTGATGATATATAGCCTTTAGCCTTCCTCGATAAATGGGCTATCTAACACTGAACGATTTTTTTCAAATCGGATCTGTAGTTCCTGAGATTAGCGCGTTCAAGCAAACAAACTCTTCAGCTTTATAATACTAGTGTAGATATGCTTTTTATATTAGGAATTTATGGAGGGTTTTGTTAAACGTATTGGAGTCTTTTGATGCTTTTATTGACTTGGGTAGTTTTTTAAATATTTTTGGTGCTATTCCTGGGATCCTTTTTGAGTAAAGGGCGGTTGGATGGGATTTAGACTTAAGTGCACCTTGGTGGTGTTTCTCTATTAGATGATACGGTTTCGAATTGGCTAGGGTTATTTTTGATAAATACAACTTGCCAAACAACTTATAGAACGGAAAACGAACAACGTTTAACTTAACCCAAATCTTCTCCTAAACACAATTCTGTAACTAAAACCCTTCTACAGAATAACATTTTCGTAACATCCGTCTTGAAGTTCTAATTTAATATGATTTTACGCCTGGAAGTCTGTGCTTTAGTGCTTACAAACGAGTGCTGGTAGAATTAATTGTTCTCTCCCGGGAAAATATCTCGAAGTACGTAAAGTTTGCTGGTGATTTTAATAATAAATCAATTTATAAGCGCGTTGCTCGAGTGGTTTGCGTTCTAGCGTCACAGTAGACACTATAAGTGTTGATATACAGTATTTCAACTAGGGACAAATGGTTAGAATCGGCTCCTACACACATGCAACATTTTTGCATGAATCATGCTTCAGGTAACTTTTGAGAAAATTGGGCAAGTGGTCACGTATTATGAGTGAAAAGCAACAAAACAAAAAAAAATAACAACTCTAACATCCACGTTTGATTTCACAAAAAGGTCCTAGTTGGTTTACTGGTCTTCTTATTTATACTGGGACTGCGTCCTTGCGTCGGCGTCGGCGTGGGATTGCTAAGGATTAATTTATTAATTAATACCTTTGATTATTACGTAAACTAAGTATGCGTGATATAACATAATTATTAATAGGTACTTTTAGTGTTTTTGTTGTGGCTAAAGAGGCTCGTGCATGTCTTAATAATCTCACTCATAGTACTATTCGTAACCCAGGCGGGCGATTTACTTGGTGTACTTAGTTAAATTTTCATCTCCACTGTAGGTACTCAAAATTGTGTAAGTAGGAAAAAATCTATTACCAAAATGTTCAAAAATCAAAAGCAACCCACAACCCGGGTCAAAACTAGCGTGGAGGATTCCTTATTCTCACACAGAGGAGAGACTTGTCATGTTTCATAATATAATATGTATATTAGATATTGAAAAGTCAAGACAATGGCAATCGAGATCCAAAAAAGTGTACTTAAATCACAAAGAAAGCCAAAATACCTAATTAAACTTACTCCACAGTACCTAAACCGTACATAATGAAATAATGAATGAACTTGTAAAGCTAATCCCAGCAGATATACAGTCGTCGCCACAAGCCTCCGAACATTCCGCAACAGCTTGGTAGCAAGCCAGTGAAAGCTATTTAACTTTTTAACTTGTTCAAGTTTTTCACATTTACGTACTGTGGCGTGGAGGTCAAGTTTCGCAGTCTGTCCGTGATTTATGGATGTTGGTACTGCAGTTCGTAATTGTACCGACCTCGTTGATCTTGTGCTGAGTATTGGTACGATTTGATTTGGGTTTTTTCAAAAGGGATGTCTCCAAAGCGGCCTGAGTCTAGATTTGTGCCCGGTCAATGTCAATAGGTTTGCCTTCGCACCCATGGGTTCAAATCTTATCATTTGTTCACATAGAATTTAGGTTATGTTCTATAAAGTTGTTACTTATAACACAAAGTGAGCCGGGTACATTCTGCCTGAGTTTTGGCATGCAAAAATGGTGCATGATGGTCATGGGCTCACATCGGAGTCAAACATGCTTGGGGAAATGTGATTGTTTTATACCTCTGCCTAAACTTTTGGAAATTACAGGCGTGAGGTTATATTAAGAAAATAAATACTTTGCAAAGTAAGGTACAGTATGCTATTTTGAAAGAAATTGTATTTTATCATATGCATGTATGTTAGTCTGTAAGGGCATGCCATGCCATGCCATGCCATGTATCTTTGGCCCAAATTGCATGAGAAATAAATGAATTCTATATTATGTCTAACCTAACCTAACCTATTGCATTACATGTTGGGGTGGAGCTTCGAAAACCACTCTTCTTCCTCTAGAAATAGCACAAAGGGCAATCCTTAAAGTTAGCTCCTTTCGACCCATTTATTACCCTACACATCTATTATATCAATCTTGGAAATTACCTACCGTCCGCCAACACTTCATTATAACTACGATCCTCAAACAACACACTCTCACACCTTTAGACAGGAGTATTGTGCTTAAACGACGTCGCAATGCCGTAGTCCCACGATCCATTCAATTCAAACACATTTTTACACATAGATTTTTCTGTTTCTGCGGTCCTTTCCTTTACAATAAACTCAACACCACACTTAACATCTACACACTAAACAAACAAGAGTGCAAAACCAAACTATTAGACTATCTACTCAAATGCGATTACCAAACTACTGAGGATATTCTTAAAACTGTAAGATAAAAAAAAGATATATTTAAAAGTAGCACCCGTCCATACAAAACACAACACTCACAACACAACACAACACACCGACACAACACAACACACCGACCTCCACACTCACATCCTCTGCACTCACACCCAAAATACAACACACACAAACACAACACACATCAAATCAAATCAAACCAACTTTTTGTACTTAATTTATAATTTATATTGATTCATGGAAATTATTGACTTTTTCATTTTTATTATTTCTGTAGTTTAAAAAGCGTTTAACTGAATTGATCAACAATTGTTAATACCGCTCACAACTCTGGGAAGGGAACTGTGACCTGAAATACAGGCTCAGCCTAGCTCGGGCGCAGTTGCTCATTTATATTTTTTTGTACTTAATTCTAACTGCTTTCAAATCTGTTCAACATGTTATATTTTTTAGGAGAAATAAACTTATTATTATTATTATTATTATTATTATAGGCCTCCCCCAACGCCAAATTGACATAAGGGTGGTTTTGCCATAATCGCCACGCTTGGCAGGCGGGTTGGCGATCGCAGTACGGTTGTAACAAAAGCACAGAACGCTGCTGCCCATTCTCTGTCAAGTCCCTTAGTCGCCTCTTACGACACCACATGTTATCCTGCACATATTGTGAGGGATAGCCACTCATTATAGTATAACATTATGAATACCATGACTAGACTAAAATTGATAATCGCGAACAACAAGGCAGAAAAAGCCATTGCTATGTGCCGTTCAGTAAAGCCTAGTCCGAAGTCAAAAGCCTCTACTCGTCGATATTTTAAGTCAGAAATAGCTGTATCTCCATCAAATGGTTCATAATGGTGTCTTAGACGGAACCCATTTCTCTCTGTAGCGTTTTATCGCGTTATTTTCCTGAAGGGACATAAGATTGATGATGCCGCGTTGTCTGCTAAGACTTTTGTCGAACAACTAAATCGAAAATGTCAATCGCAAGCAGAATTTTCACCACAATGTTTTACTTCCCTGTTTTTTTCGTCAAACACATGAGTAGACGTTTTTGATGACGTTATGTTTAGTATGTGTTCAATTGAGAAAGGTAGAAAGTTGAAAGAGGAGGAAAAATATTTTGGCGCGATTATTTCCTGATTGGTAATATCAATAGGGTTTGCATTATACATGTCAGAATTCAAAATGTCGATACATAGCCTTTACAAGCGGCTTTGCCCTCGTGATCTAGCCTTCTACGTCATAACCCAGGCAATAGTCCATGCGTGTGCTAAATTTCATTCAAATCCATTCAAGAAGGCTAGGACAGGTTTAAGTTACTTGGTATTTTTCAGACAGGAATAGAGGATTTAAATTCGACCCCAAAGCAAGTGGGCCTTATGAAAATAAAACATGGCATGGCGACTGTCTAGCTAAAGTATTCATATTATTATGGATATAAGAATAATTATAGAAGGTAACACAATTAAGTTATTTTTTACAATTATCACCGTACAAGAGAATATATTTCTCCACGCCAAGAGAAATATTTTTCTTCCTACCGTAGATTAAATTTAATTACTTTTAATTACACGTAACAGGATTTTCAGAGTATTTTTTTGCAAAAAGGTTTTAATTAGGTACTTCAGATGAAAGTGAGCCTGAAATTATGATAATGGACAGTAATTTTTCTACATAAAACAGTACTTCGTCTTGAAATGTTTTTATTAAGATGAATATTACTCATGTAAATATTTGTATGTAAGAAAACGAAAATTGCGAACTGGACAAAACAAAGTAATGGTCCACGTTAACCCTGGATCGAAAGAGCTGGAAGGCATCTCGAAAGGTTTTTGCCCAGCAGTGGGATGACACAAACTAGCACTAACAGAAATACATCTAAAATAATAATAAGTTTAAGTTTCAAAGTCGATTGACATCTTTTTCCACCATTTTGTAATTCGACTTCGACGACGGTTCGACAACTCTCAATGGTATTCGGATATGATAGCCATTATGATTTCATATCATTCACGTTTCGCTCGATATATATGATGGCTCCAACTGTGCGTTACATACCGATCATCAAGCATCATTTGTTTCAGGTTAATCACTTCAATACAACACGATCAGCCAGGATTTATTCATTCGAAAAACGAGTACAGTCGTACAAAGAATTTTGTATACAGACAAATAAAATGTCCTACAAAGGAAAGATGAATAGATTGCCTAAGAAAATAATAATTAATATTGGCAGTGTGAAGATCTTCTAATGTTGTTTTATTGTGAGACACTAATTGAACTGAAATCGGAATCCTCCTCGCATCGTGCTCCTCATTACTGACCAATTTGATTTCCCCGACTTGAAGCAATCTTCTGCTTGACAATGTTTCGCCATCTGTGCCTATCCCTGGTATTCTGAAGCGCGTCGTTGAGTTTCGAGTCCAGCGATGAGCGAATTTGGTCCAAGTATACTGCAACCCCTCCGACGTTTGCCATCGACCATAGATCGAAATACGTAGAAGAGTTTATTTGGCTTTTGGCCTCATCATCATCAGCATATAATGTTCCTACTGCTGGGACACAGGCCTCCTTTCTATGAGTGGGAGTGGGCTGTAATCCACCACGCGGCCCAGTTCGGGTAGGTAGATGTCAGATGTCTTCGATTTTTTTGTTCTAGAACATACCCGTTTCGTCACGATGTTTCCCTTCACCGTTTTTGAGGGCAGCGGTGATGAAATAAATTACAAAAAGTCATACGCCGATCTGGGTTCGAACCCACGGCTTACTACTCATAAGTCGGGGCTGCCACCACTGGGCCACCGCTGCTCTCACAAGGCAATAAGAAACAGAAACAATGTATAATACCACCTTCTAAATATAATAACATAAATAATGACTCTAAAGTAAATGATTCTAAAAATCATTCCGGGACTTTATATAGAGGTGCTTATGAGCATGGCAAAAGAATTGACTACCGATCAGACTCTTAACATTAGATACAAGCAGTTGCAAATTTACTGTTAGCCTGTTTACCACATCGCTTGTTCGACAGTACAGTTGTTGTCGAACGGAAAAATAATTGGCAAGGGAATTTATTTACTTGTTTTTATTTTATTGTTTACGCTTTCCTAAGTTTCATTGCGGACTAAATAAGAATCCAGACGCCACGGTGACGAAGTGGGAATGTTGAGGGAAGCAAATAAAGTGATGATTTGGACCGTTTTCTATGTAAGTACGAAAGTAAATAAGTACCCTAGTTGTTTTGGTGAAAGTTTCGGAGAAGTGCTTTATAAATTAATGTTCAGGTTGGCATGATTCAGGTGAACTGGGCGGCAAAATCAAATATACGGGGTGTAAATCACCTCATCACAAAGCCGTCAACCAAGCATTCTGTACATGAAACTAAGTAACTTTACGCAAAAATTATTGCTGGGATACGACTTTTTTTTGGGGGGTGTAAAATCATGTTTTGTGGTATAAATCAATTTAACGCACTCAAAACATTGTGCTGATGGACGGATTGAATAGTACGGGGGTCGTAGAAGTGTTTAAAGTAAAAATCTTCCATTATAACTTGTATTTAAAAAAATACTTGTCAAAAACTTGGAACTTTGACCCCTAATATCTCCGTAACTAGAAGGTTCCCAGGTATGGTGTAGAACAAAAAAATGATAGCAATAACAGGGAGAACCAGTGCCTTTTGGCTTCGTTAAGAGGTGTTTTACACCCTTTATAGATATTAGGAACGTTCGTAAAAAGCCGCGCAGCTTAATGCGTAAGTAAAATAGTTCTTCTTTAGTTTGGTATTTAGTTTAGTAATGTTAACTATTCGTTTTATTATTTTTGTTTATTTTCGTTCTATCTATTATTATTCACCTAGGAGTATCTTTCAAAGATGATTTTTTTCCACCGCTATTTGTTACCTACAATAAATGGCCCGGCCGCTGCGGCAGCGGAGAACCTCAAGCGGCGTAAATATAGTAACCTTTGTGGTAACTATATTTTCGAGGCGTTTGGGGTTGAAACTCTGGGGCCGTGGGGTCCAAGTGCTCACAGTCTTTTTAAGGAAATCTCCAAACGCTTAGTTGACGCTTCCCGTGACCCAAGGGCTGGCTTTTACTTTGGCCCGAGGTTAAGTATTGCCATACAACGTGGCAATGCTGCCAGTTTCTTGGGCACATTACCAGCTGACAGCGTTGGGGAGGAGTTTTTTGACGCCCTTTTATAGTTTCTTAATCCTTGTATACAATAAATTGACAATAATAAATTGATATTCTATTCCAGCTTAGCTAGAATTACAACTAGCTGACCAGAAAAAGATTCAGATGGTCTGCCAGCTGAATATTGTACCAATCGAAGTTTAACAATCGGTGTGAACCGTATGAAAGCCGAATATTCAGTTATGTCTTTGGGTTGAATTTTTTGTTCCTGTTTTTTGATCCTCGTCAAATTCAAAGAGGTAACTATGCTAATGATTCTCGTTCCGAATCAATAATAAAATGGGTACGTAATTTTTTTTCTCATTTACCGATAAGTATCCGTAAGTGTGAACCACCACATGCACACATCTGCTTCTCGCCCTATAACCGCGCTTTCACACATACAAACAATCTCAAACGTTTATTCGATAAATTCTTATTCCCTTAACCACGTTATGGGGTGTTATTCTGAAATACTGCCAAACTAAAACAAACAAAAAAAAAAGACAGCTTTTATAAATAATTAACTGTTCCCTACATTTTGACCGGTATTGTACTTTTGTATAGATAGAGTTCATTTCATTAAACAGCTCCTTAATACTATTGCATCGCCTGTGTCAAACCGAACAAGTTTATATTTATTTCAAAGCTAACAAAACTCGTATGGTATCTGAAACAAGATACCTTATTGTAGAAGTACAAAGTAAATATGTAGATACGCCTTCAAAAGTTTTTATATAAATCGTTTTTGCTCCTGAAGATAAATCTTCGGTGTACATCGTTTTTGCCGGTCGCTGCTTGTCCGCCTCGGGCCATTATTATCGATAGCAGCCAACGAGTCTATGTTTACGAATATAATAGGATTTTATATCGAAATATATTTTTATCTTGTTATAAAAAGAAAACAGGCCTTGGATAATGAGCCTTATTATAGCATAAAGTAGACACTTAAAGAGATGTTCAATTATTGAATATACATATTAGCGTGTCGAGGAAATTACCTACCTGAGCCTGCACTATTACATGCCAATAATAATTAACGAGGACAATATAAAAGTACAAAGATCACGTAAAAAAATCTTCTCTGTTCTTTTCTTTCGGATATTATAGCGTGCTTAAAAGATTAGAAAGAGATGAACCTATAGTAGGTACAGTACATCCACATTTCACCACTTTATGTTTGGGACTTCATCTTATGTAATAGAGAGCCTATTGACATCAGCTAGTTACGAGGCAAGAGTGCTCCATCCTAGGCCGCATCATCGCTTCACATCAGGCTAATTGCGGCCAAAAGCATGCCTATTTAGCATAAAAAACACCGGGCTGCTGCTGAGTTATTCCTGATGCAAAATTTCGATAGCACTTTGTCCAACCTGGATATCGACAAGGACCTCAGCAATCGCACTGGAGGCCACTACACCATCGCGACAAGTAAACTTCCTTACATTGGTATTGTTCGTCGTGTCACGATCACTGACAAATGCGTGCACTGAATGGACAGGTCCACTAAAATCTGTCTGGTTCTTTCTTCAAAAGACCATCTCAGATACTCACCGACAGTTATCTGCATGGTCCACATATGACTTGAACAATGTCTGGACATTAAAAGTGACAGCGACCTCAGAGTTTTTTTCGGCTGTTTCTTCTCAAAGTAGCCAGGTAGGTCCATTGACCCCATTTAGTTTTAAGACATAATTAGATTTGGCGTGTAAAAGTGTTTTAAAGCCGATTTACAGAAATAAACATGATTTACGATTTAATAAGCCTGTGGAACAATACTAACTGACGTAAAAGCCTAGTCGCTCAATCAATCAACATTATACATCGATAGTTATCTAAACGATTGATGGGAACTCGATTTGTAAAACGATTCGCATCCACTCGCTCGACATTCAACTCGATTCAACGATGGATAGACAGGATCGAATCTGTCAGTGTCTAGTCACTGGATGTGGGCCATTTTTCAATTAGGTAGTGTTCATGAAGCTAGTCGATTAAAACGAATTCAAAAGAGGATTACAAATTTAATATAATGTACAGACGCCAGCATATCAACCTACAACAATCTGTCAAATTTATAAACAGACATTCAACTTTATTGTTAAAGAATTAGGTTCAAGGTTCAAGTTTTTAAACTGACATGGTCACTAATACTATTAATAGCACGTGTAACGGGATATTTACCATGTTAATTATTTGTTTTGAGTTCCCAATATTTCGGCGCTGTTGCAAACGCCATGATCACGGATAAACAGAGTTGGGTTGAGTTGAGTTTATCCGTAATCATGGCGTTTGCAACAGCGCCGAAATATCGGGAACTCAAAACCAATAATAAACATGGTAAGTATACCGTTACAAATGTTATTGTTAGGTTAGGTTAGGTTAGAGACGTACTTACATAATAATGATCATCATCATCATCGTTTCAGCTGAAAGACGTCCACTGCTGGACGTATGCCTCTCCCAAGTGTCACAACGTTGACATATTGGGGGGTTTTGCTATAATAGCCACGCTTGGCAGGCGGGTTGGCGATCGCAGTACGGTTGTTACAAAAGCACAGAGAACGCTGCTGCCCATTCTCTGGCAAATCCCTTAGTCGCCTTCAAAATCCAAAGTAGCACCTACTAATCCTAAAACCAATGCAAAATCCTTATATTATTAAAACTTCTTACTACACCGTATTCTGTTTACATAAATTCTGAATTGCTTTGAGAGTTTAGCCTAAAATCTCCATTGAAAACGCCCTTAACCCGTACAAAGGCAGATAATCGACTCAATGGCCCAGCCTTCAGTCGGTACATGTTTAACAAGTGGCCGCTTCACTCTGGGGGGCTAGATTAAAATAGATGGAATTACTTGGGAACTTTAGTCCTCGTAGGTACCACTTACCAAGAGTGAAAACGAAGACTGATATTGTTTCAAAATTGTTTATCGTTTTTTCTGTACAATAACCCATTTGGTTGGGTGTGCCCTCGCTTACTAGACTGCGACTATCTCGGCTCGAACATAGCTGTTCTTGATTCTTATTTACCTAATCTTGATAAAATTTCAGGCGGATGAAGGTCGCAGGACAGCTAGTTTAAAATAATAATGATAGATCGCAATTGTGGTACGTATAGTATATAGTATATACGCCAATACCTTTGGTGACATGATACTTATTTTTATTTTAATAATAATGTACGAAATTAGTAACCCACGTAAACTTTCCCTCCATTCAAAATGAAAGGGTTGCCCGAGTAAAAATAATTTAATTAAGTAAAACATTACTTAATTATGTTTGCTTTAAAATAACAGTTCAAAAACAAAATGTTGGAAGATATTTTACTGAAATATTCATTAATTTATAAAAGAGGTTTAACCACGTAGGTAACTTTGTTTACAAAGTACCTACGTTTCATGAAGAAAAAGCGAATATTTAATGGTGTCGCGGTGAAATCGTCGAAATTAATTACTTCATTCAATTAAAACTCCTCTGAGTGCCCAAAAATTAAGCACATTGTGCCAATAAAATAAAATAGTGAATTAAAACGTCTATTTAAAATGGCGACGGGCTCAGCTCGTTATTCGATATTCGAATACCAGTTCCAATAGCAAATGAAAGTACTGTCTGCCAACGACAAAGCATCCGAACAAAAAAGTAATGGCTTAATTATTTATTCAGAACCCTTGAAGCAAAAAGGTCGTTAATGTTTTGGTATTAATCCAACCTAATTGCTGCGAATCGCAACCCTTTGTCTTTTTCAAAAAAAATATTTTACGATTTCAAAAAGCGAATGTTTTTAATAAAGCTATCGAGAATCGTGACAAAAATGACCTATAATTATTATAAATTATAAATTTGGAAGAAATTACAATAAAACAAGAGAAGTGTCATAAAGCTTTTAAGTTTCTGGTATCGGAGCAGAAACTATGTTCTTAGACAGTAATTTATGGCCCGAAGGAATAATATTTAGACGATTTATACATTTTCGACAGAGGAGTACGAACGTAGATTGCGCTGTGACCGATCAAAAACCAAATAAATATGGCAAATGAAGAAGTATACAACTTTATAAGTTTCAACTGTAAAAATGTGAAGCGCTCAGTTGATGATGTGCGGCAGTTATGTCAAACATCCCACATAGTTGCCTTGCAAGAACATTGGCTACTGCCGCACGACATTGATTTCCTGAGCTGTATAGATGACGACTTCGCTTATACGGGTGTATCGCCCATGGACACGTCAAAGGGAATGATCTCAGGAAGGCCGTGGGGTGGAGTTGCATTGCTATGGAATAAGAAAATCTTTAGCAATGTTACTGTAGTGCGTTGTGATAATACTCGAGTGTGCGGTATTAAAGTGGTGATAGGGCAAAGGTCATTCTTAGTGTTCAGTGTGTACATGCCGACTGATAACAACGTGAATTTAGTCGAGTTTACGGATTGTTTGGGAACGCTGAGCGCAGTTGTGGCTAATGAAGGCATTGAGTGTGTTTACATGCTCGGTGACTTCAACGCCCACCCGGGTGAGCAATTCTATTATGAACTTTTGAATTTTTGTAACGATTTGGATTGGAAATGTGCCGATATAATTAATTTAGGTTTATTGTCTGACACATATACATAGTTTTATAAGTGACGCTAATGGGGCGTTAAGATGGTTAGACCACTGTGTTGTAGCTGAGTCGGCTTTTCAAACTATAGTCGATACACACATTAAGTATGGTCCGGTGTGGTCTGATCACTTGCCACTCATTATTAAGTGTAATTTGAATAATGTAAAACCAAAATATTTGCAAGAACATTTTAAATGTAATAAAATAAAGTGGGGGGAAAGAAACCTCGAACAAATAGATTTATATGGAAAATTATGTAATGATAGTTTAAAAGAAATTGATTTTCCGCCTGAACTAAGTAGTTGTGGTGATAAACGCTGTGACAACCGAGACCACATGCGTATTATTGACAGTATGTATCTAAAGATTGTTAGTGCGTTGTGTAAAGCTTCCTCTGAGAGTCATACTATTGTTAAGCTGTGAACAACCTGTGACCGGTTGGAACAAGCATGTGCGTGACGCTCACGGGGTAGCTCGGTGTAAATTTTTGGAATGGGTACTGAGAGGTAAACCGAGTGAAGGACGTGTTTGGGAGGAGATGCGGGAGAGTCGTAAAATCTTTAAATCACGCCTAAAGTGGTGCCAAAATAATAGGGAGCAGATTAAGATGGACATTCTCGCTTCTCACCATTCTAAGCATGACTTTCGTAACTTCTGGAAATCTACAAATAAGCTAAATAATAAGCCGGGCTTACCAGTGAGCGTCAACGGTGTGAGTGAACCGAAATGTATTGCGGACTTATTTAAGGATCACTTTATGGTGAAATCGCCATTGGGACCATCACGGTCATTCTGTGTGGAGGGTTCACATGGACAGGAGATACGCACTAGATTCACAACTAAGGATGTTCGGGGAGTTATAAAGTCAATGTCGCGTGGAAAGTCTCCTGGCCATGACAGCCTGAGCATTGGACATTTAAAGCATGCTGGCGTCCACCTGCCTAGAGTTCTTGCCATGTTGTATTCATTTTGTATAGGACATGCTTACTTACCAACAGAGATGATGAGGACCGTGGTGGTACCAATTGTGAAGAGTAAGACCGGTGACCTAAGCGACACGAGTAACTACAGGCCAATCTCACTAGCCACAGTGCTTGCTAAGGTTCTTGACAGTTTGCTTAATACACAGCTTGACCGGTATGTAAACATACATGACAACCAATTTGGTTTTAAACCGGGACTGTCTACCGAGTCAGCTATCTTGTGTCTGAAGCAAACTGTCAAGTACTACTCCGATAGGAGCACACCTATTTATGCCTGTTTTCTCGACCTCTCGAAAGCGTTCGACCTGGTTAGGTATGACATCTTATGGCAAAAATTTAAAAATATCTCAATGCCTATCGAACTGATAGAAATTTTCAAGTACTGGTATCTTAACCAGGTCAACGTGGTTCGATGGTCGAGTGCTCTGTCGGAGCCGTACAGGTTAGAGTGCGGGGTGAGGCAGGGAGGGCTGAGCTCGCCGAGGCTCTTCAACCTGTACGTGAATGCACTAATAGAGGAGCTCAGCAGTACCCGTGTCGGCTGCCATATTGACGGTGTGTATGTCAACAACATTAGTTATGCGGACGACATGGTGCTGCTGAGCGCCTCCGTGTGTGGCCTGTCCAGGTTGCTGGGCATCTGTGAGCGTTACGCGCTGGATCACGGTTTGCTCTATAACGCAAAGAAAAATGAGTGCATGGTCTTTCGGGCCAGGGGTCGGAGCTGCCCGGAATCTGTTCCACCTATTAGAATAAACGGTGTCCAGTTAAATAGAGTTCAACAGTTTAAATATCTCGGGCACATCGTGACCTCTGACCTGAGGGACGAAGCAGACATCGATAGGGAGCGGAGGGCGTTGTCTGTGAGGGCCAATATGATCGCCCGCAGGTTTGTTCGTTGCTCAGGTGCCGTCAAAATATCTCTTTTCAGAGCGTTTTGTACGTCCCTGTACACAGCCAGCCTGTGGGTGTCATATACCCAGAAGCAGTACAATGCCCTCCGTGTTCAGTATAATAATGCGTTCAGGGTGCTGTTGGGGCTGCCCCGGCACTGCAGCGCATCGGGGATGTTCGCCGACGCCCGTGTTGACTGTTTCTACACGACGATGCGGAAGCGGTGCACATCTCTGGGGCGCAGGCTTCGGACCACCTCCAATACCATCCTGAGCGTATTTGCGAACAGGTTTGATTGTCAGTACATTAATCATTGTTATATGATTAATGTAATGACAAACAAACAAATGACTCAGAGGCAGGCGTATTAGTCATTAGTGAATATAATTTGAATTTTATTTATGTTAGTTAATTACTTTTTAATATATATATTTAATATGATTAAAATACAATATTTTTTATAATTGTTAATTGTTAATTTTATTGAATTTGAATGATTTAATTTTTATTCAACATGAAAAATAATGTGTTAATTGAATTTTCATGTATTATTTGATGGTAAATTTATAATAATACTATTGCGTGGTGTGTATTTATATGTTTCTGATTTTTGATTTACTAACATTATTTTTAAGTGTGCTTATTAACAATTTATGGATCATTGTGTCTGAAAATAAATGAATTATTATTATTATAAATATTTAAAAAATTACTTAGTGCTCAAATTATTTATTTAAATATTTAAAACCTTCATTGGTTAGTAAAATTCTGGCGATTATTCATAATTTTAACTTTTATTGTCGCGCAAACTTAACTGTTACTTACACGGGTTCTTTGTGTAGTTTAACTTTCCGTTTCAGAATATTATTTATAAGTTCAAGAAGGAAGGGTCATAACTGTAGTTTCTTTTAATAAATGACGAAGCCAAAAGTGCAGCCTTAATCATGGCCGAAACAATTTATTTCCTATCTTTCTTCCATATACCATCATGTCCCTAACCAAAAATAACCCCCTCGATAATAAGCCTGATTGTAAACACCTCTGTTTACTAACCACTGGCTTAGCACTTACACTAGAAAATCATTACCATAAATACCAGTAGCTCGTAAGCGTAACATAGGAAAGTTGCGAAGGAATCGGTCTCGCAGGAATGTGATGGCAAGCGTCCAAACGAGGCTCGGTGCAGATAACATGGTTGTTACTATGGCAGGCGGTAGTTTCGCGCGATTTAGATCGTAGCAATGACAGCTGGTGTTTTGAAAGGAAATAAGGCTTGGGTGTATTTAAGTTGTATTTTTTTAACTTTTTAAAAACAAGACAAATTATTTGTTGAATCAGTCATGGTATGTGTTCTATCACTGACGTTTAAACAAAACGTCAACGCGTAACGTGTAAATAGAACTTGGTTTTGCTCTTTGATTGTTCATATTCAAAAGATTTAAAACGATATCTGCCGATAACAATGTTTTTCTTGGTGTGTGTGTTTTTTTAATCATTATAGTGACCTTTTGAAAATGGAAACCACTTCATACTTTCTGATACCAAAGTTGAAATTGGTGTACTAGGATTTTACGAATTCCTACTACGTAATACGTGGGGTACTCAGATTTTAGTCTGGATTAATCTGCTCCTCAGTAATGGACTAGTGGTACAAATTATCGACCCATGTTCTGTATAAGCAAACTTCGCTGGTCTAGAACATAATTTGGAACATGGTACAGTCACGCTCAAGCACTTATTTGTGGGTATACCTACCAAAACACTATGTTTTAATTAATAAATTATTCGGTTTAGGTAAACTTGCGCTCAGTTTAGTAAAATCGTATTTGAATGATAGACAGCAGCAAGTACAAGTAAATGGTGTAAATTCAATGGGTTTAAAAGTAAAAATGGGTGTACCACAAGGTTCAATATTGGGTCCTTTCCTCTTTTTAGTATATATTAATGACCTACCCCATTTGTTTAAAAACCAACCACAGATGGTGTTGTTTGCTGACGACACTTCTTTAATATTTAGAATAAACAGACGTGCCACAAACCTCAAAGACGTAAATAACGCTCTAATGCAAGTCCATAACTGGTTTACCGCTAATAATTTAGTATTAAATGGGAAAAAAACGAAGTGCATAAGATTTACTCTACCAAATGTCAAATGTAGTGATTGTGACATAGTATTGAATCAAGAGAAACTTGAATTTGTCGATGAAACTGTTTTCTTGGGGATCACGCTCGACTCAAGGCTACAATGGGGTTCTCATTTAACATCTCTTGCAGGACGGCTGAGTTCAGCAGCATATGCTGTCAGGAAAATCCGTCAATTTACTGATGTAGATACCGCGAGACTAGTGTATTTTAGTTATTTTCATAGCATTATGTCATACGGTATTTTGCTATGGAAACGGGCTGCAGACATCGAGTCTATATTTATTCTGCAGAAAAGAGCTATCAGAGCCATATATAATCTACGTAGGCGCGATTCTCTAAGAGAACTGTTTAAGGAAATTAACATCATGACGGTACCTTGTCAATACATCTATGAAAATATCATGTACGTTAGGAAAAATCTGCATTTATTTAGTAAAAGAAGTGACCGGCACCACTATAATACTAGAAACAGGGACCAACTAGTTCAGCCAGGTTTCAGGTTGGCTAAAGTAGACTCATCTTTCATGGGGTACTGTTTAAAATGTTACAATAAAATACCTCCCCCCATTCTACAACTGAATGAAACGAAATTTAAATCTTGCATAAAACGCGCACTATGTAGGCAAGCATATTATAAGTTGGGGGATTTTACATTGATGATAAAAATGCTTGGCTCAATGCTGGTCCTGCTCCACAACCATAGGGGCTATCAAATTACCATGTGAAGTTATTGTGGAAGCTGCAGAAGATTGTAATATATAAATATCTTTGCTTTGTATAGATTCAATCTCTTAGTATTATATAATTGCTTAGCACATGTGTGAAAACTATGTACTGTAAAGCCACTATTTACTGAGTACCTACATCTTTCATTGACGCGAATTTACCCTGGCGGTTGAGTGAATGTCATGCTCACTTAAATGTCACGCTGATGGTGGCGGGTGTGTCGGGTCATTTAGTTCCCTTCAATATGGTTGAGTTGAATGATGGCTGATACATGCGTCATGTTCGTGAACGGGCGCTGTCAGTTGTGCCTGGTCATCTCTTAGCTGCCACGGTTTATTTTAATAATTTTATTTCTAACTTTATTTTCGAATTATTGATTTCGTCTTTTACTCTGGACGCTCTTAACTTGCCCGTATTTCTACATCGTTCTCACATACTAGTAATTCTCAACACAAATGATGTAACCAAGATTTTGTAAGATATTTTGATTTAAAAGAGTGTCCATGGAGTTTCTTGCCCATTCTTCTCCATAGAGATCTACGCTTTGGAATGGGCAACTACAGTACTTTCACAAGTTATTATGTCTTGTGACTGGGACTGTAGCTTCGCTTTTTTTTTCATTTTTGACTTTCAAAAGTGCCTGTAATGGTCTAATTGAAATAAATGCTTTGAGTTTGAGTTTGAGTTTAATAGTATATTGTTACCCCAGGGGTGAAAGTAACTTATGTAGTCCCGAGACGGGGTTTGTTCGGATTGCCGCTTTCCCGCCTGTTTTGTTTTTTTCAGTGGCCAGCCAGCTATCCAGCCATTATTTTTCATTTTCATCATTGAAAAAATGGTAAATATTTTACCCAACTCTATGTTATTTTAAAGAAATTGTTGAAAATAAATTATAATAAAGTTATTTAAAAATATATATTCTTTAATCAATACTTAACTTTAAGTTATTTCAATTTTACATCGTGGCTGCAAAGAAAGTTGGAACATGGTTCAATAAACATGTATAAATAGAACTAGTATTTTTTTTATAATTTGACATCTGTCAGTTGAAAGCGCTTATCCCTAGGGATGAAAAGTATTACTTACATCCCGCTCCTCAGGCTACTTCAGACCTACTTTCAGAGTATGAGTAATGAAAAAGTGATTATCTCCTGCTTTATTGATTGAGAGTTTTATAATTATTTCGAACCTACATACCGTAGACGATGTATTTACCATGTGACGATTGATACGGCAAGAAAGGGTGACTGTAGAGATGACGAGTAATAGATAACAGTAAGTATATAAGAAGACATGCTGCGCCGAATCGATATAATTAAGGATCATCATCACCTGCCTAGCCTTTTCCCAAACTTTGTTGGGGTCGGCTTCCAGTCTAACTGCCTATCTGACCTCCACAACCCAGTAACTGGGTAATACGAAACGCCTTGGTAGGACTGGATGTCAGACTTTCATCTTCTGACTACAGAGGCAGGAAAATGACACTGATTGTATTTTGTAATCCATTTTATTATGAAATAGATCTTATCTTAAAGTAGCAATCGTTATTCCAATGGAAAATTGCTTTAGTACTTCACTAATTAACCGTAGCAAAACATGCCTGTAATCCCCGCTAGGCAGAGTAGTACTTGCAGTGTAGTCACGAGCACCAATATGTATACACTTTCCTAAATTTAAAAGCGATGTTCACATGAAATAACGATTGTAACTTTAAGATAGGATCTATTTCATAATAATGTGAGTTCCTAAAAACTATGTTCGCAGCAACATGAATTTTTAATAAGAACATTAGGAGTTAATCTTTTTAGGTAGACCAGTAGGTTTTTTTTTTAAGTTGCTTAGTGTTTACATATTGGTGCTCGTGACTGTACACCAACATTTCGTCAGTTACATACATATTCGCGCTCTTGTCTGTACCTACAGAATTTGCACAGAAACATGTCAATGTGTTTCTTTTCATGGCTGGTTGAATGTAAGCTGATGTAAGCTTCTCACTTCACGTTGTGTGCTGAAAGACGTGTTTTTACAACACGAGGTTACTGTTGGATATTTTATGTCTGCAGGTATTTTTGCAATGGACCAGTTGGTTAAGTGTACACTTCAACTTCCCGAATCAAAGCCACAAGTATTTTGAAATGGCGTTTCCATGCTAAATATTTGTTTTAGTTTTGCTGCAAAATTGTTGTAAGTGGACATGAAAACTATTCGACTTTCTTATAGTTTTTTTTTAGTAGTTGTACAGTCCTATAGAAGTTATCCTCGTTACAATATGATCAATGACGTCCAATTGATCGAAAATAACAACATCGATATAAAAATAAAAATAAACTCCAATCCAACCAGTACATTTTCAAAACATCCAGCAATGGTTTAACAATCCCCGAAACCAACTGTTATATTCGCGACCTGACCATATAACCGGGTAATATAAACCCAGGTACACAATAGCCCTGTAAGCGGCATACGCTTCGCAAGCTGCACGTTGGCCGTAACGTAAAGTTTTAACGTTCCCCACTGCCCAATCAACACACTGCTTTATTGCATAAAGTAAGTTGAGCTCATGCCACGCCACATCGTGTAATGTTCATAATATGTAATGGTTTTTTGTGCCACGTGAAAATGAAAGAAAATTGTCGTCAGATGGAAGAACCTTTTGCGGGAACCAAAACTCTTACGTGCACTTAGCTTTTGGCAAGCTATACGTGTTCATGTAGGTGTATATTAGACATGGTACTTCACATACTTAAGTGGACTTTAATCATAAATATTGAATTAAAAAAAAACCCGTCAAGTGCGAGTCGGACTCGCGCACGAAGGGTTCTGTACCATTATTTATAAAAACGAGCAATAAATCACTTTTTTGTATGGGAGCCCCCCTTAAATATTTATATTATTCTGTATTTAGTATTTTTTGTAATAGCAGCAACAGAAATACATAATCTGTAGAAATTTCAACTAGCTAACTGTCACGGTTCATGAGATACAGCCTGGTGACAGACAGACGGATGGACAGCGAAGTCTCAGTAATAGGGTCCCGTTTGACCCTTTGGGTACGGAATCCTAAAAAGCACTTGCTTCAGACAAATTATCAAGTTTTCTTTACTTGAAGGTTGGCAATAATACGGTTTTATAGTAAATACTTCATCATCATCATCATCATCATCTGCCTAGCCTTTTCCCAAACTATCTTGGGGTCGGCTTCCAGTCTAACCGGATGCAGCTGAGTACCAGTATTTTACATGAAGCGACTGCCTATCTGACCTCCACAACCCGGTAACTGGGTAATACGATACTTCATCATTTATATGAACAATATCTTATCCATATGAGATGCATAGATGCATGGAATGACCCATAGAATAAAAAATATGATATCGTTGCATTTCAAATTGAAAACTAAAGTCTTTTTGAAAACCATGTATTTTATAACGAGGTTATGAAGTCAAACATAAATACACTTCTGGAGCATCTATTGGCCCACCCATTAGAGCTTAGGTTTCGATGGCCCCTACCGAAATATGATTGCTAGAATGAACAAAAACTGTTGATGAAGTTTTAAACCTGATACATTTTACCATCTTTTTCGATCGTATTGTTTTAAATTTGAATTCAGAATACCATACGACATGGAGCTACGCCTAACAAGTCGGATATGCGCCTTGTTAAAGGCAATTGATTTTTGAATAAAAAACATGTTTTATCAAATAAAGGTTTAATTTAATAACGCGTGTTGCCTCCATGTGCATCTACCACAGCTCTCATACGATTAGGCATAGAGTTTATCAACTGCTCTATGAAATTTTGAGGGATCATCTCCCATTCCTCTTCTATGGCAGTTTTCAACTCCTGCATCGTCTGGGCAACTGGCTGACGAGCCCTAACACGTCTTTTTAGCTCGTCCCATATGTGCTCAATGGGGTTCATGTCTGGGCTTCTGGCTGGCCAGTCCATAACTGTGATGTTCACATCCCGAAGATATTCCCTGACGATGCCGGCCGCATGGGCTCTTGCATTATCATGCATTAAAAGGAAATTTGGGCCCACATAGTCCGCGTATGGTATCACGTGAGGTTCTAAGCACTCACGAATGTACCTTTCAGCATTTAATGTTGGCAGCCGTGGTCCTGTAACAACCTCAAGTTGAGTTTTGCCGCTCGCGGATATACCGCCCCAGACAGTCCATGAGCCACCGCCATAAGCAACCCTCTCTTCAAAGCAGCATTGTGCGAAACGCTCTCCCTTACGTTGGTAGACCTTCTTCCTTCCATCATTGCCATGTAACACAATTTTAGACTCATCAGAAAAGAGTACACGGCTCCAATCTTGCTGTGTCCAATTTAAATGACTGCGTGCGAAATGAAGGCGCGCTGTTCGGTGGGCTCGCGTTAGTTTGGCCCCATTAGCTGGCTTGTGTGGTACCATATCGCGTCTTTTTAACCTTCTCCGAACAGTTCGAGCGCTCACAGATACTCCGTGGAAGTCGCGAAGTTGGTTTTGTATCTCAATGGAGGTAAGGTGACGATTTCTCAAGCTGGTCGTCACGATGAATCGATCCTGCCTTTCAGTTGTGACCCGACCGTGGCCTTCCTTGGCGACGAACAAAGCCGCCAGTCTCTAGGTACCTCCGATAAACATTTCGGACCGCAGATCGACTTAAATTAAGTTGAGCACTCACGTTTCTTTGGCTGTGTCCGGCCTGAATAAGTGCCACAGCTTGGGCGGCGACTTCAAGTGAAGTATCCATAGATTATTGATAGAACCTCACCTTAATGTTAAGAATAAGTAATGTTTGTTGCAAAACCAAAGATATCAATCACTTTTTCAAGAATTAAATCCAAGTAAACCAATAAACCAAGTTTTCTTAGTATTCGATTGTTTGATATTAACAAACAGGCTCCAAATTGTCTTTTGTTTCTTTAAATTCTGTGTTCGAAATTCAAAAAAAGACTATTGAATGAAATTGTGAATGTGCCAGGTTCAAAACTGCATAAAAACTTTTTGCTCGACCTAATATAATTCAAATTTAAGCAATTCCGATTTGCAACATCGATTACTTAGAAATAAAACTTCACTGACAGACAATGCTGGGTGCAAGCAAGCGTGAATGTTTCAAAATTTAATCTCTAAAGGGGTTGAAAGTTTTTATGGAATTTCGTCATTTTTCAAATGGCAATATCCATTGACACATGGTTTATAATGTAATCATGATCCTAAAAAGCAGAGAAGAGAATTTTATAAAGTTCTTAGTAGTGTGCACTTTGCAGTACAGCACAATATTGCTTCACCGAGGAAGAGCTTTTAACACTATTAGGTTACTATATAGTGGAACTATACTGGCACAAGAGGTACTTGGGTTTCTTACCTCATGACCTATCCCACGCCAATGCCTTAACCATGCAGGAACATGCTTCTTGATTAAACTTTACCTAAGTTAATCGTTTCCTCACGAATTGTCCTGTGGTGTAAGCGCGCTTACAAACAATCTATACTATTATATGATGATATCATAAACGGTTAAGTTTATGTGTTAGGATTTTAATAAATTCATAACACAGTCGCAGCCATATTTCATTTAGAGCAGCTCACTTGGTTCTCCGACTCCAAAGTGTAAAGGCCTTAAAGTGATATCGTCACTCCGTGTCAAAATATTGCTATCCGTTGGAGCAAGCCCAGGTCAGTTGATCTTGTCTTAAAACATTTATAAATTACCTATGAAATTTTAGGTTAATTTAAATAACGTGACACGTGGAAACGCAATTTAAGCCTACGAGGTAACTTCTAACTACGAGGTCTTTACTGATGTTAAAAATATCCTATTGAATAATTGACTAAACAAAACTATTTCACAAATGTTTTTTACCTACAGCGCTATCTTATCAACATCATTCGAGCACCAAAAGATCCTTTTAGTGGTATCTATTGTTTTGTGCACTTACACTGAATTGACAGTGCCGTAAAGTTCAAAGTTTTTCTCAATAAACAGCATTGAACTAATTGTTTGGTTTTCTTTACGAGCGTGTTTTCTCTGTTAACCGGGGGCTATAAACCGGGCTTTACAATAGTCCCTCAACTCGGATCGTTGACTATGGAGTACAGACGTTAAATTTTAATGCTCTCAGCTGCCGAATCACCACGTAGCTCTTAAGCCTGCAGCTGGAGAAAACAACCCGCGCTGTTACATTTTCATTGTGTACTTTTGTGTATATTTTCTCGTACTTTAAACAGGTGAAGTAGAATATGCTGTGGAATTGGCATATTTTTGAGTGCTGGTGTATGTCGCTGCTTTCAGAGGATAATAGTAGTTAAAGTGTTACTGCTACTGGTTAGGTGATATTTGTTTTTATGGCTTCACTGTAAGTGCCGCCGGGATGTCCTAGAACCCAACATTCAAGACTACTACGGTGGATTACGCGTAACGCCCTCATATAGAGATAGGGATCGACAAAGAGCATGCCTTTGTCACATTCGTAGGAACAATATATAAAGATTATTCTACTGTAAGTGCCTAAAGTATAGTGACCTAGCTGTACATTATATAAAAATATAATGTAGATTTTTTTTGTCAATATACGAATGCCTTTTTGCTCAGCTTGATAAAAGTAATTCTAGTTCTAGACCTTCTCTTCAGCATCGTACAAGTCTTTCAACTATTACCGATTCATCCTCGTAAATGTAACATAAGTTAAGTATGTCGTATAGGCAGGTTACACACGACAGTCATTGTACCTACAGGATAATTATGTGCCGCGTTACATTAATTTGTGGCACAACGAGTTTCCAAGGCTGTTATTGTGCGAACCAGAGGTGTTTGTAGAATGCCTTAAATTGTAATAACTTAAACTTACGTCATGCTTTCCTGTGTAATTGTTGTTTTGATTTGTTTCGTTTTGTGTGGAGGAGTTCATGGCTAAATAATAACAGCCGCCCAGGTCGATCTTTAAGGTTAAGCCGTGCTTGCCGAGGTTGGTCTGTGGATGGGTGACCATAATTACATATCGAGTTTTCTCCGTACCTCGGAAAGCATGTTAAGCCGTTGGTCCCGGCTGTCATTTGTAGATCTTTGACAGTCGTTACGAGTAGTCAGAAGCTAAAAGTCTGACATCCAGTCTTACCAAGGGGTATCGTATTACCCAGTTACTGGGTTGTGGAGGTCAGATAGGCAGTCGCTTCATGCAAAATACTGGTACTCAGCTGCATCCGGTTAGACTGGAAGCCAACCTCAAGATAGTTTGGGAAAAGGCTAGGCAGATGATGATGATTTGTTTCGTTTTGTGTAGGTAGTTTTTCGGGCGTGAAATTGTTTGTTTTTGTTAAAATGTTGCTTCCCGACGCCTTGGGGCGTCGCCATATTTTAGTTTGTACTTAGGTTAATGACTTTACAAATATTTATTCTGATTTATTCTGTATACTCTTGGGTACACAAAAATTTTTTATAGCTGAAGCCCGGAACCCGATTTTGTGAGCAATTAAGAGCGTTTACGCCTTACGACATTTCATACAAACTTTCAAGTCCTTATTTTCCGAAATGACTCAACCGTAACTTCAGACGCATAAGCAGTATATTACATAGGTCTAAAAAGTTAATATTTTTTTTTTTAAAGATATTACATCTAAATTAAACCGATTATAAATTATATATATATATATATCTATAGTCTTTTTAAAAAGACATTTCAAAAAAGTTTTTTAGTAACTTTTTAGACCTTTGTATCCTGATTATGCGTATTAAGTTTCATTCAAATCAGTTCAGTCATATTGGAAAATAAGGACTTGAAAGTTCGTTGGAAATGCCGTAAGGTGGTAAACGCTCTCAAGGGCATTATGCTCAAATCTACTTGACCATGAGAAGTGTGGGTGTAGGTACTATACCTCCATAATTTATACCCCACACCTGTGCCGATCTCTTTGGGGAAAACTTTTATCTTTCATGAAAGTTCTCGAGAAAAAACTTTGGGAAAAGGGAACTAGACAAAATCCACCTTTCCGCATCTATAAACAAAGGCGTAAATTGCTCTTCAATCAATGCCCCGGGGTACGTACCCCAGAATTTGCTAGTTCAGCTGTTACTAAGCTATTCTCTAGGGGGCGCCAGTATCGCAGGTGGATAAGTGTCACACAACACCTGGATAACTGCAGTATAGTGTTGGGTAATCCCTCAGGTTTACAGACACAGTACAAAGATAACCAGTAAACCTAGTAGGCCCTTTCTGGGAAATCAAACGCGGGGTTTGTCAACTCAACTTTTTGTTACGTTGCATTACATAAATTGTAACTACTTCTATCGATGCGACGGCTCCGACTTACTTGCGAGTAACCTGTTAGTAAATACATTAATTTACCTAAAATGTGAAAAATATAAAAATGTTATAACTATGCACAAGTCACATTCCGCCGAAAGAATGTTTTTTTTTTTTAATTTTGCAATAAAATTAAAGAATTTATACGTGTTTACGTCTTTCTGTTGCCTGAAGCCTGCTTATGGTTCGTACAATCGCTTCGACTGCGGGTATGAACTGTTTCCGATCATTTGTACTTAGTTGAAACACTGTATGCTCATACTAATATATCTACCGTATCACAAGGGAGATCACACGGGGGAATTAAAGAGCACTCGAATGTAAATTCTCGTTGAGCCTATTGCGATGTGCGGAACTTGTAAAGGTGGAAGATTTGCGTTAAAAAGGGAATTTGTCGTGGGTTTAACTAGTAATGAATATTTTGTTTGCTTTACGTTTTTGTTTTGTCATTTTATCTATTTTTATATAATTTTGGTGGTCGCTCACAATGGACCTCATCAGAAGGCTTAAAGTCACCCAAAGAGCAATAGAGAAAGCTATGCTCTGAGTTTCCTTGCGTGATCAAATAAGAAATGAGGACATCCGCAAGAGAACCAAGGTTACCGACGTAGCCCGAGGAATTGCCAAACTTAAGTGGCAGTGGGCAGGTACATCACATTGCTCGCAGAACGGATGGCCGATGGCCGAATCGCAACTGCGAACCGGAAGACGATGCGTTGGAAGGCCTCCTACTAGGTGTACCGATGACCTGGTGAAGGCTGCGGGGATCCGGTGGATGCGAATCGCACGAGACTGGTCAATGTGGCGACACTGGGGGGAGGCCTATGTCCAGCAGTGGACAGCTTCGGCTGAAATGATGATGATGATTTAATTTTAACATTGCCTCCTTTGTGGAATGGTCCCGGCAAACCCGACTGCTGAGCATGAGGATTTTTTAATCAGGAATTCCTCAGTAGCTGCCTCGGAGTCTGGATTTGTGCCCAGTTGATGGCAATAGGCTCGTCCCTACCCGCTCGCTATTATATGGGACTTAAAACTTAACTGGCAAAATGTGGGTGTACAAAGCTATTAGATATACTTCTGCCTAAACCTTCAGGGATTACAGGCGTCATGGTGTTATGATGTTATGTTATTGTAACTTTATTAAAAGATTTCTTTTTGGTCTGTTTATTGTGCATTTGTGCCATGCTTTTAATATTTAAACACATAAATTAAAAAAAAAAAAAAAAAATTAGACGTACAAGAAAGAGGGTAGACCGTTTTGTCTGCTTATAAACATCCACCCGCAATAACTTCAGTTTATCCGTGATCATGGCGTTTGCAACAGCGCCGAAATATCGGGAACTCAAAACAAATAATGAACTTGGTAAATATCCCGTTACTAGTGTTATTGATAGTATCTATTTTTAAGTATAGCAAAGACAACTTTTCTGTGTAAACTGTTCAAATAGATTCTCTTTTGCATTTGAACACATAATCCTAGTTTCTTTTGCATCTTTTTAACTTCAGCTTACTCTGTATATTGCTTTTTGTGGTTGTTTAAACAGGCAGGTTTCCATTTCACTTATCAGGTATATCTGAGCGTGTAAAACCAGCCAAACGTTAACAAGTAAAGGGTAATTCAAGCAAATTGTAACCTTCACGACCCGTTCATGGCGTCGAGCTATCACACTTGCGAATCGACTTGCGTCAAGACACTCGCACCTTCATTTGTTTCCTTCGCGTGAGTAGCGTTGCTCCCCAAGCCACTTCGCAGTTACTCTCTACTATTATTATACAGTTTGCAAATTGCTAAAAACGTTAGAAAACGTATACTGTTACTTAAGGGATATCTGCCGTGATTTCAATTGATTTTAAACGCTGTTGCAAGCGCTTGCGACGGAAGAACCCCGTAAGTGGCAGTGTACCTACCTTTAGTTATAAACCGTAAAAGCCATAGAAAATTTCAAATTCGCAAGCTACCTTGGCGCTTCCTTCTTAACAATTTCTTTCATTTGTTTTTCTGACAGTTGCTGGCGCAAGGCGCAAGTCACTTGAACATGTAGATTGTGGCCAATGGATAACGTTAACGACAAAAGGGTAATTCAAGCAAATTGTAACTTAAATAGAGAAACATATCAAATGTTTATTCGCCAAGTACATGTTTTCATGTGAAATATATTATTTTGTTACTCCTTCTGTAAGGGTTACTTCACACGTGTTCGGGTCAGCATATTTGATTCTACAGTAATTTTTGAATAACAAAGCCGACCCGAAGCAACTTTAACTACAAACACTTATGTACCCATTCCTCTTGCATATCGGATTGTGATGATTGACGAACTTCATATCATCCACCGTCGCTGAATCATATTCGGTTCGGCTTGGCACAATTTGAGCTAATCCGAGCTTCTTTTTCCTATGTTCGTACATATCATATTTAAATCATCATCTGCCTAGCCGTTTTCCCAAAGTCTTCTAGTCTAACTGGATGCAGCAGTACCAGTATTTTACATGAAGCGACTGCCTATCTGACGTCCACAACCCAGTAAGAACCCTAACAAACAAACATCCATTCCCCTTTTAAAACGTGAGAATACCATTTTCTGCATTAGTATGTTCGATCACCATTTGTTTGTTTATGACGTCATGTCACTACCTGAGAAGCGACCGGAGTGTTGTCCTGTGTTGCCATGTCAGTTTCCTAATTTTGCTATATTTTATTAATTTTTTGTTGGGGTATTTTTTTTTACTTATTATCCAAAAAGGACTACATAAATATATTCTAATAGTAATACCTAATAAAACCCTCGCGGATAGGACAGGGTTTTTTAACATATCGTATACATAAACTCGCTACGGGAAAATCCCTGTACCTGCCGTCCGGCTGTGCCAAATCATGTCGACCCGAACATGTGTGTGTAGCACCCCTAAAGAAGAAAACGTCGCGGTCGGTCTAAAGGCTGAAAGAATAATTATCTTTGCCTCATGGGACAGCGCGGGAACGCCGCGTGAAGATTGATTATTAGCTGCACAAACAAAATGGCGGGAATGGAACTAACCTTTTTGTTGTTTGCCACCGATTGAGTTGTTTTTGTAACGTTGTAAACTTGGATTGTCAGATAGTGTCGCGTGGATTTAGTAATCTAGTGTTGTGTTTTTCTTTCGTTACTTTGGAGCTTGTTGACATGATTCATGTTGACACTTTAGCGTTATACAGCTGATTCTTTGTTCGCGATTGTGATGTTGGTTCAATTAAGAAAGGTTTCAGTTTGATTGCTTTAAATATGAACACAATGAAACGGGATTTCAATTTGCTTTATTATTAATTTCCCTGACTTTACACTTATCCCTATTACATAAGGTACTTATTCGTTATTGAATATTGTGTTTTTTAAAGACGAAATTAAAAAACGTTAGTACTTAGTTCACTTTAAAGCGCAGTTCTTAAAATAAAGAAGAACGATAATAACGTTTTTTTTTATGCATTATACTGGGGTAGACATTACTTTTACCGTAATCAGATCATAACTGCAATATTACCTGTAAAAGTTAAGAAGAAACGCTATAACAATCGAATAGAAAGTATAGGATTAACATAATACCCCGATTATTCAAATAAGACGCATTCAATTTTATTCCTTCTCGTTTCGTTTTGAACTTTCATGAAAATATCTGATACAATCTTTTCAATGTAATATTGCAGTCTAAATAAATAGCTACTCATCTTTTAAAGTGAAAAAGCACTTAGAGATTGTCAACATCTGTGCCTTGGGGAGAGCGGGCAGCTCCTACTACGAGTATTTGTTCTCGGAAAAAAGTACCGAGTAAGTGAAGTCGTGTTCCGTTTTACTCTGTACTGCGTTTTTCAGTATTTTAAAAACGCAGAACAAGAAGAATCTTGTTCACCTATTTTGTAGTAGTTTGCAGATTGGTCTCGTAGAAAATTATTTATCAATTAATTGCAAGGATTGGGCTGGCCCTGCCCGCCGTATGTGCAACAAGCTGTACGCCAAAATAACCACGATGTAGAGACCTGACACAGTCAAAAGGCGAGGCGGTAGACCTCGCAGGTGGCGGGACAAGATAGGCTTAAACAACGACCTGTGGTCCACATTGGCCCTGGATCGAAGGATTTAGCAGTCGTGGGGAGAGAGAGACCTACGCCCAGCAGTGGGATGACATAGGCTAACATTAACATAAATTTGTGGTGCAGTGTAAAAATGCTTTATTTGTGATCATCCAAAAAATATTCCATGCGAGTATGAGCTATTTACAAAATGTCAAAAGAAGTTATTCCTAAATTATTCCAACAGTTCTAAAAGTAAAGAAATTTTTGATTTAAACCCACGTAGAGTTATTAGTTTCTAAAACTGAAAGTAATCTCGCAGAATCACATTACGAGTCTACTGAGATATTGCTTTAGAATTTGTACAAACTGTCTAGTAAAGAATGTAAAAGTCAAGTACATCGAGATATTTATTTTGGGGAGATAGTACATTCTTACCTCGTAAGTGCTCTAAGGACTCTAATGCTCGAACTTGAAGTCGCAATAAATATAATGGATCTTTCTATATTGAAGACAGAACTACGTATACACGGCAACACATCAAGCTATACATTTCCAGTAGAACATGACCTCTCTTTGAATATATTTCCCGTACAATAAGAGATCTGCATAAACTGATTTTTGTAAAGCTTAATTGATTGCCAATTGAAACTGAAACCATGAATTCAGCACAATCATGATTGTAGACACCCCAAAAGAAGAAACTTTTCGTTGGTCATAGAAAAGAGTAATATCTGGTGCATTTAAATGTTTTGTTTTAATAACTAACGAAAAGTTCAGTTCTTACCTACCAGTAAAAATTCACCTATGTCTTAAATCTACCGCAATGTTAGCGGTCTTGTGAAAAGCAGTAGATAAGTAAGCTGCTTATAAAGAACTAAAAAAAAATTATCGCCTTTAATTTTAAAATAAATAGTATTGTTTTTACAAAACAACCATTTACCTATAATCATCAGTTTCATGTTGTCTAATGCTACAAGTAATACCATAATGTTTCAAAAACCCTCACATTCGAACGAAACTCTCCGCAGGACCAAAAATAAATAAATATAATATTCCAAATAATATCCTTCGTGAGAAAATATTCCCAACACGCACGTCAGTTAGAGGAATATTGATAGACATTTCATTTATCAAAGTCAATCCTCTGGAGCTTGTATGAGCTCGCACCAGTCGATATGAAATATTGACTTCGAGTTGCGTTAATAGATTTATGTGACATTAACGATGGAGGTAAACTTACGTGTGGTGTGGGGTGGGCAATATAGGTAGCGCTGTGTTCCAATACGTATACACATTTTCTCAACGTTTTCTACGTGCCCATTACCCTCCCTTTTGTGAAATAAAATATATAGATTTTATAAAAAAAACCGACTTCAAAATATCACAAAAACGTGAAAAATAACTTAAATTTCGGTCGTCGGTGACTTTGTTTCATTTACCATTTCAACCCTGTTGAAAATCGTTTTAAAAATGCATGTTATAAGGGTGGAAAGAACAGAGTTCAAAGTTCTTCATCCCGCATAGAAAAGGGAGCATCCCTCAACCAGACGGGAGTGCAATCGGGTTCTTCTTTAGTCTTCAGCCGCAGATAACTTTGTTAGCGCGATTCAGATTTTTGATGTTTGTTCTGTCATTTGTGACATAGATGGCAGTTTAGTTATTTTTTACTGTATTGCTGTAGCAATTTTTGGAGTGCCGCTAAACATACTCTTGTATAGGTAGTTTTTGCTAAAATTTGCCAGGAAGGTTAAATTGTACAGCTGCAATCATCATAATTTCAATAACTTATTTGAGGTGCTCATGGTTCCTTATCAACTCAATATCTAAGCCACCACTCCATCAAACCATTAGTCAAAAATCCTCAATACTAAAGAGAAACCTAGTAAGCAAACATTGCAGACCAGTTAACGAGTCAGAAAAAAAACTGCTGACTACTAAATTAGTAAGACAAAAAGCTTACCAGGCTCTGTCAGTAGCTCTGTTAGTTTTTCATTAGCGTCCATCTGCCTGCATCCGGAGCGATAGCAATGGACGACCAATCAAAAGGGAAATAGCCGTGTTCAACATTCATTTGTTTGCTTTTCTGTTGACACGAATGGGTTAGATAGAAGTGTTGGAGTGCTTTTGGTTTAGTTATTCTGAAATTTACGTACCTACATGGAAACAACCAAGCCTGATTAGCCACAATTAACAAGATCCTTTTCACAGAGATTAGGTATGTTTTCCAGCAGTGGGAATATAACAATTGTTTAGGCTGATTATGCAAGATGAAAACGTACAGGTGAAACTTGCACGTTACATGTAATACGACCTTCTTGCTCCTAAAATCTTCAACTCTAAATTTAATTACTAGAATCAGTTCATCTGTGTTTAAAAGTCATACTTATTCGAGTCAGCTCTCTGAATTTACAAAGTAAATAAATAAAATATTTTTCCCATTTACAGGTCAAATTATGAACATTATAGTAGTTGTTTGTAAAACGAATTCTACCTAAACGGCATTCCACTAGGCAAATCCTTCTTGGAGTAGGATTTTCCTCTCACAATTTTTCCGCATAAAATATTCGAAATATCAAAGTTATCGATACCGGGTTAACAGAACAAACACCAGCTGACGGTACGGTCAGCATATAAATCAATGCTAATTGGACTGCGGCGGACGTGTCGACAGTACCTGCAAACTTTACCGTTCCATCTTTTCTGTCGACGCTACGAATTGGTTTGTCAATGCACAAATTGACAATTTGTTCTCCGATAGTGATGTTGATAATTTCTGGTAAATATTTTCGTGACTTTTTAATTGTTTTTTCATTACTCATACTCTGAAAGTAGGTCTGAAGTAGCCTGAGGAGCAGGATGAAAGTAATACTTTTCATCCCTAGGGAGAATCGCTTTCAACTGACAGGTGTCAAATTATTAAAAAAAAAAACTAGTTCCATTTACACATGTTTATTGAACCATGTTCCAATTTTCTATGCAGCCACGATGTAAAATTGAAATAACTTAAAGTTAAGTATAGATTAAAGAATATATAATATATTTTTTAAATAACTTTATTATAATTTAGTTTCAACAATTTCTTTAAAATAACAGAGTTGGGATTTTTTTTTACCATTTTTTCAATGACGAAAATGAAAAATAGTGGCTGAATAGCTGACTGGTCACATAAAAAAAAACAAATCGAGCAGGAAAGCGGCTATCCGAACTAAAATTTACAAATTTTTTCTTTAGCTGATTCATGTTTTTATTTTTACTTATTTTGTATTCGTAATGAAAAGCACAGTGTTTACCTCGGGTTAAAGACTTATTTAGTCCCTCAAACTATTGGCGCCTGAACGAACTCGGAACTAAATAAGTTACTTTCACCCCCAGGGGTGCAAAAAAAAACAAAAAAAAAGTACATTGTTACCCCAGGGTAACAATGTACTTTTTTTTTGTGCCATGACTGATGCAGGTCTGCAGTTAATTTATATTTTTCACCATTAGTAAAAATCAAATTCACAAGTGTTGTGATTTTGATTTTTAGGGTTCCGTAGCCGAATGGCAAAAAACGGAACCCTTATAGATTCGTCATGTCTGTCTGACTGTCCGTCCGTATGTCACAGCTTATTTTTCCGAAACTAAAGGAACTGTACTGTTGAAACTTGGTAAATAGATGTATTCTGTGAACCGCATTAAGATTGTCATACAAAAATAGAAAAAAAAAAAACAATAAATTTTGGGGTTCCCCATAGAACATAGAACTGAAAACCAAAATATTTTTTTCATCAAACCCATACATGTGGGGTATTTATGGATAGGTCTTTAAAAATGATATTGAGGTTTCTAATATAATTTTTTATAAACTGTCCCCCACTCTAATTTCTAAAGTAAGAGGAGGAAAATTCTGAAAATATTTAGAGTTACAGAACGTAAAAAAACTATCAATGAAAATTAGTTTCAATAAGATATGATGATTGGTTTTTGAGATATGGGACTTTTTCATCAAACTGCAGCAGGAACTTTGTTTTTCATTAACATACTATGAAAAACCAATTTAGTTTTGCGGTTGAGTAGAAGTTTACTAACTAATACTACTAACTAATGAATGACAGTTCAAAATATTGTTTGGGGCTATGGAACCCGCACTTGGCCGGTTTTTTACATTTTTACTGACGACGAAATATGAACAGTTTATTATATCAAAGTGTTTTGCTTTAGCTTAGAAATATCTTCTACTGCTATGAGTTTGTCCACATTTATATCACCTATAAGTTAGTCGTCTTAAAAAAAAACAACATTAATAATAAGCTCTCTTAGATGAGAAAAAAACATAAAGAACAAAAAAAACCATTTATTATCAGGTTACAAAGATTTATAGATAAATACCTTAACCTAAATATGCATACTACTGTAACAAAAATTCTGTTAGTATATGAAACTTAAAACTACGTTAGTATCACTTCACTTGCACGATGTTTTGTTGTTCGTGTGGAATTTGTCCCCGGAAGCGACGGAAGACCACATCCTGCGGCCAAAAACTTTCTTCCAAGACCAAATGGAGATAACGTTGAGATAACGTTGGTATGCGCACCACAAATACCTTGAAATTGACGTTGCGGTGCGACTAAAGCAGCTGCATATTTGGCGTGTACTTCAATTTTTGGCGCACGTACTCCTCAATGTTCTCTGCGTCGGTGGTGTAGTGTAGGCGAGAGATGTACACCGGGGTGTTCGGCTTCGCGACACGCAGATTAACGTTGGGCTCTATAGAAGCCTTATCGCAGTGGTTCATACAGCTTCGCTTGATACACGGTAAATACATTGTTTATTAGACGTCAAAAAGAGAATATTATAGCATAACATCACGCCTGTAATCCCCGAAGACGTGTGCAGAGGTATACCCAATTATAGTTGTTAGTAGTTTTTGTTATTTTTTTTTTAATCTTACTGTTGTAAATTTTATGTTATTTTACTTACAAATGTTTCTTATGCTTTGCATGTTTATTGTTTCCATTGTTATTTTGTATTTTCTTTCTTTCTTTCTTTTACACCCTAATTTCTCCAGTTATGTTACCAAACCAGGACCTTGTGCTCAGCATTCGTTATTATTACTACTAGACTACAAGGCCTACAGGTTGTGAATATTAAAACAATTAATAATCTATCTCCATAAGTTAATACAAAATGTATCCATAATAATTAATTTACATATTATCAAATTAACTGCTAGACTGTTTGAAACTCCGTAATGAGCTGTCAGAATTACAACCTGTAAACTTAAGCAACGATAATTAAACGCCTGAATTATTAATTATACTAAAGTTAAGCAAATTGAGTCTCTACAACTAGACATAATTGAGGTAGTTCTACGAATTTTCGCAGCCCACAATTTTATAACTCCAATCATGTAATCAAGAAGACGTTTTAGCAACCTGATCGAGTTTACTTGTTTTTAATTTACGTTAAAACGATTTTCACTTAACACTAGAGATGCTAAACCTGAACTTTAACTAAGTAAATAGTAAAACAAAATATTGAAATGCCTGTTAGCTCGTGTCAACAAAACATATTATATTTCAAAGGTTTAGCTTATACGGACAAAATGCGGAAACAGACTTTGACAAAAACTTCAGTGCATCATCTGTCAATGTCCGGTCTGGAATTTAACTCGGTTTAAAATGGGTTCAAAAAGCACATTTATTGTTTGTTTATTTTACCAAACTCCCAACATAAACTACGAAGCAAAAAATATAACTTATCTCATGATAAATAAAGTGTGTCTTTGGTCTGGTTTGTTGGACCAACCCGCACTGGGCCCGCGTGGTGGATTACAGCCCACTCTCTCTCATAGAGAGGAGGCCTGTGTCCCAGCAGTGGGAACATTATAGGCTGATTATGATGACATGATAAATAAAGTGTCTCGTTGGTCGAGTGGTTCCAAGAGTGACTGCTATCCATGAGGTCCTGAGTTCGATTCAGTTCGGGCCATGTGTTTGGGTTTGTCAATCAGGAATTTCTTTATTTATCATATCATCATCATCACCATCAGCCTATAATGTTCCCAACATTATAGGCTGATGATGATGATATGATAAATAAAGTGTCTCGTTGGTCTAGTGGTTCCAAGCGTGACTGCTATTCATGAGGCCCTGAGTTCGATTCAGTTCGGGCCATGTGTTTGGGTTTTGCAATCAGGAATTTCTCAGTGGTCCACATTGGCTCTGGATCGAAGGATTTGGAAGTCATGGGGAGAGGCCAGCAGTGGGATGATATAGGCTAGCAGTAACAGTAATTTCTCAGTAGCTCCTACAAAGTCTGGACTTAAGCCAGATTGATGGCAATAAACTCGGCCCGATACTGGGACTTAAACATAATTAGCGTAATGTTGGTGTAGGCACACCTCTGCCTATTCCCATACCGGAGTGATGTTATGTCAATGATAAAAAAGAACAGTTCATCATTCCGTTCCAAAATAACAAACCACTCTCAATAAGAACCCTTCAAAATTAAGGAAAGCTCCGTTCCTTGTGCACAACTGCGCTCTACGCTTTAATTGCATTCATTTACAGGACTGTTCGGGCCATCCAACAATGCGGGAATTTACAACGCAGCCGACAGCGGCATTTGTCAAGAGAGTCTCATAACGAGTGCCGGAAAACCCTGTGATGGTATGTTCTTTGTTCTCACGATGTTAATGATGGTGCTAATTTGTTTTGTTAAGTTATGGTGTTTTCTTCATCATTAAATCTGGATCTATTAAAGGTTCGAGTGAATTGGTTTGTTCTAGGCAAGCACACTCCGCCCTAGGCCGCATTATCGCTTCACATCATAAGTTGGGGCCAACCGCCTATATAGTATAAAAAATGGGGATGTTGCAAATAAATTGTGTCCCCAAGTCCTGAACATTAAAGTAATTGATGACTTGTATGTGTCTATAGGATCTCATTCGAACAAGGCATTATTAAAAATAAACATTCTATAATTTGATCTTCACTATTTGAAACTTATTTATTCTCAATGTTTTTTTGTTATCATTCAGTCATCTGCACAAAAGAATTATGACTATATGATAGAAGCTAGATTGACCTAGAAGTTATGACTGTATAAATAATTTCTCAAAAGCATGTTACGTGTGTACTCTACTCAAAACAACCAACATTTCAAAAGTAAAGACAAAAACAAACCAAGCACATGTTTTGCCAAATAAAAGAAGTATAAAAAGTACATACGGTAGAAAAGAAAACATTGGGTTATATAGTTCAAGACGTTTTCCAAAGTGTGTATCTGGCACTTTTATCTTCAAAGGTAAAAGCTCGAAGCAATATCAAATTGTTTATCTGAGGTACCTTGTGTAGATGATTTTCTTCGAAAATTGATTTCCTTGCGGTATTGAACTGTAGAACTAAGATATTGTTGTCGTAAGGGAAGTTTTTTCATTGTTTTGTGCACTTTGCTTGCTGCAAACACAACTTCTGTTTTGTAAAAAAAAAAACAAATATTTACACAACAAACATTTTTGTTGCACTGTTCTGTCAAATCTATTATTTAAACGAAAGCGGTCTTTCATTTCGATATTTCAAATAGGAGGTTATAGTTTTTGCTGACCTGTTTTGGAAAAAGACGTAACTTTATTATTGTTGTTGTTTCAGACGATACTAAAGTTCGAGTTTCCTTCGTGCCTGGGAAAGCACGTTAAGCCGTTGGTCCTGGCTGTCAATTTTAAAATCTTTGTAAGTCATTAAGTAGCCAGTGGCCCGAAAGTCTAATAACCAGTCTTACCAAGGGATATCATATTACCCAGTACTAACTGTGTTGTTGAGGTCAGATAGGCAGTTGCTCTATGTAAAATACTGGTATTCAGCTGCACCCGGTGAAACTGGAAGCTGATCCCAACATATTTGGGAAAAGGCTAGGCAGATGATGATGAGATGATTATTAAAACAAACAACCGACTTCAAAAAAGGAGGAGGTTCTCAATTCGACGGTATGTTTTTTTTTTTTTTTTGTGTATTTGTTACGCGATTACTCCGCCAAATGTGGACCGATTTTCAAAATTCTTTTTTTGTTCGAAAGGAGATACTCCTGAAGTGGTCCTTTAGTCACCAAGTCAGGATCTGATGATTGGATCCAGGAGAAAACGAGGGCAACCCTCAAATTGAACCCTCAAAGGCAGATGATGATGAGATGATTATTAAGTGTAGTTTTGACCGACAGCATTATGATTTACACAACAAAATCTTTCGTCAAATCATTGTTTTTACGAATTATTCTGATGTCTATTCCTACTCGTCATTCAAAAACAACAGAGCACGATTCATAACAATTTCAAATATTTTTAATTTCTCAGTTCCTATTTTATTTTATGTATTCTACAAATAGGTGTCTCCTTTATAGGACTTTTCGCCTCTTGCCAGTCGGTTCTGTCTTAAAATGTCACCTTAATAAATTGAAACGTTACCCCAGACGAAATAACATTCCTTTCAATACAATGTAACGGAGAAAATGCAATTTCTTTTTCGTGACGTCACTTTATTAGATTTGTTTGGAGGAGGCCCCGAGTTTGTGTAACCATTCAATTGATAAGGACAGAAAGTTAACTCGGTTAAGTTCCTGAAGTTTTAATTGGAGAAAAGAATAATTTTCAAAGGAAGTTTTTTTTGGGTTACATTCCTCAATAGGAAAAAAACGTAACTCCTATTGGATTATTTCTTTATCCGTGTGTCAAGAGCCTTTTTGTCAGGAACGAATTCCAGTAGGGAGGTACCAAGGTAACAAGTATTTTTTTCTTCATATATTTAGGTATTTGGTCTTTTGGAGCTGTATGTAGCGGTTATTATAACATCCCATGATTTATAGATACTTTTTTTTCTTTATTTCTAGGGCTTTATCGCCTAGCGATAACGTCGCTATATAAGATCAACAGCAAGACTAAAACTAACACTGTACTAAAAATAAACAATTTCAAAGCAAAAGCTGATAATTTGTATAAAATCCCAGCTTGTTCCGATAGAGGACAAGCTAGGATTGCATTTCATTCACCAACATCATAAATTTTGGTTGATCCGAGCAAACTATATCTCATGGCCTCATTCCGTACACATTCCACCATAGCATGTTGAACATCTTCGACTACTCCAAATTCTATCATTTATAGTTAAAAACAAGTTTGAGCCTTTTCCGAAGTATATGATAAGTCCCTTTTGTTGAATTCTATGATATTTTGCCCACGGGGTCGAAAGTAAACGAAAGGAAAAATATGATACTGTTGCGTGAAACTCTTCAAATGCCACAGAAATGTTTGGAAGTTGAATAAAAGCTTGCAAAAATAAACAGTCATCTGATCCTTTGTATGGTTTTCGAATTTTTCCTTATTGTCTTTCTTTTGGTTATGGGAGTTTTTGAATGACTTGTAACTTTTTATTCGGTCGTAAAGAATTATCGGCATGAGGGTAGAGTAATCTTTGTTCACATTATGGTAATTTTTCCTCTTTAGCTATAGCCTGAAATGAGCTCCTGCCATAGTAAACTGCCAAAAATCCTTTTGACAGGTTGGCAGCGCAGCTGACTGACCGCTTACACTTGATTTCTGGAACAAATATCATCGAAGCGTCAATATTTAGCGTAAGACAAGTGATGCGATTGGTAGATGATAGGTCAGTTAACCAATCACAGCAGGTTACGGGCTTTTTGATTCGTGAGCAAATTTTTTTAATTGAACTTTTTCCAGAAACATAGTATTCTCATGGATCCTTTTTATTGCACCAGAATGTGGGGTTGGCGTAAGAATCGCGATCCCATTTTCTAGAATCGAAATTGTCTCGTCATGTATATTGTCTAATTGATCGTAATTGTAAGTGAGACTGCTAAGCATGAGGTCTTGACTTCGAATCCCAGGTCAGGCAAAATGTTATTAAATTTACGGACTCTGAATGTATGCTCGGTTTATGTCAATGGGCTTTACCCCTATTGCATGGGACTTTACTATTAGCAGCGTTCTCTGTGCTTTTGTAACAACCGTACTGCGATCGCCAACCCGCCAGCCAAGCGTGGCGATTATGGCAAAACCCCCCAAAATGTCAATGTGGGACACTTGGGAGAGGCCTATGTCCAGCAGTGGACGTCTTTTGGGCCGAAATGATGATGATGATGAAACCTATTTTGCAGGGTTAAATTGTTGCTGAATTTTCAAAGTGAATTAATGTCGGTTATTTTTAAAAGCAGTCTTCGGGCAAACTATATTGAATACAGGGAAGAGGCGGTTGGATAACCCGTTGGAGGTCACGGACGTGATGTTTTATTATGAATGCCATCAAAATCACATTACTTTAAAAGTTATAAGGAACCAAAATGTTGGATCTAGTGTCAGCAAACAATCCTGCGGTCATTCACGATAGAAACGCTGTAATTGAATCGTTTCAGAACGCCGGATGCACTTAGATTTCCACGAGAAACTTCCAAACACGGAACACTGCATCTGACATATGATTTGTCTTCCGGTCAGGTAACCTGTTTCGTTGGATGTGGTTCAAGGTTTTGTAAACATCAACTGTATCGTGATCAAAATACACATAAAATACTAGCTAGTGCCCGGGGCTGCACCTGAGTGGAGTTCGGTAATCGTTCCACGAGATCGTATTACGTTATACAGGGTGTTACGGAAAGGGTATATACATAAGTACCCTTTCTATTACACCCTGTATACGATTCCGCGATACGTTCCAAGATATAAAGTTCTCTGTTAATCGAGACTATAAACTATCTGTGTTTAATTAGCTCGTTAAGGAGAAATAATAGTGGACTGTATTTGGGCTTGGTGAATTGCCGATTAAATTTACAATGAGAAACTGTCCTTGACAAACAAATAATCTAGTAAGGCGTTTGACAGTGTCGTCTATCGCGGCGGCGTCCGAGGAAGCGAGTGCGGAGTGTCCGCAGGCCGGCCGGCTCCCCGCAAACTGTGTGTCAAATTTCATCTAAATACGTTCAGTAGTTATTGCGTGAAAGTGTAACAAACGTCCGTCCATTAATGCATCCTCACATACTTTCTGTTAACAAATTGACCATTTTTGAAGGTACGATACAAATAAAGATGTCTGTCTGCCTCCTATACCGTCACCGAAAATAACGTCGCAAAATATATAAATAGCGCGAATGAATGCTTTTGGTCGTAAATGAAAACTCGGATTTTCTCACATGCATGGTGTAGGTAAACAGATTCTTACGAAATAAATAATGATATTTATATAACCTTTAAAAAAAATATGTTCGGTCTGATGAAAAACTCACTGAATTGTACAAACGTATCAATTCTGAAGGTAATCCTCTTAACTGAAGATTTACGTGGTATCTTCATTTTTCGCGACGTATTATCAATGTTTTTTTTACGATTGTATTTATATAGGTGATACATAAGGCAGACTTCATGCCAATTATTCTGTGCTAGTGCCAAAGTTATAGTGCCTGCAAAAGTTTAGCTTACCTACCTGAAACTTGCAAGTTTTGTAAAATGGTTTTATTCTCCTTGTCATCAAAGAGTAAGCGTTCCTGAAAAAAATATAGCATATTATATTAATCGATTAATGCCTCGTTGGTCCAGCAGTCGTAGTACCAAGCACGACTGCTGAGCATGAGGTTCGATTCCCAGTTTGGGTAAAGTGTTATAGAGTTTTTCCATCAGGAATCTCAGTAGCAACCACGGAATCTGGATTTGTGCCCGTTTAACGGCAATAGGCTCGCCTCCTATTCAATGGGACTTATAACACATAACTGGTGAAATGTGTGTGAACTATTAGGTAGACCTCTGCCTTACCCTTTAGGGATTACAGGCGTGATGTTATGTTATATTAACCGTACCGTAAAATGTACCCTACTTTAACACAAATAATTTACTCAACTGTCACTCAACGACAGAGCAGCGGTGGCCCAGTGGTGGCAGCCCTGACTTACGAGCAGTAAGCCGTGGGTTTGAACCTAGGCAGACGCATTACTTTGTGCAATTTTTTTCATCACCGCTGCCCTTGATAACGGTGAAGAAAAACTTTGTGAGAAAACCGGCATGTCCTAGAACTAAAAATTCGAAGACATGTGACATCTACCAACCCGCATTTTGCCCGCGTGGTGGATTACAGCCCACTCCCTCTTATAGAGAGGAGGTCTGTTGTCCCAGCAGTGCGAACATTATAGGCTGATGATGAACTGTCACTCATTACCACAAATTGTAGCTTTGGTAACACTCATACTGAATAGAGGCTTCTTCCGAACATTAACATATCAAACGGATGTTAGTGTGCATTCGTTGATTTAAGCCATCGATTCTGTATAATGGTCCACATTGCTGAATTTACATGTACCTCTTTTGAACAGACAGATATATTTCATGCAGTGGTTATGTGGATAATGACTAACCATTGCATGTAAAATAGGTATTACATACAAGGCTAGACAGATGTGTTTATAATATAGGTACTAGCTGACCAGCGCAACTTCGTCTGCGTCACAAAGTAATAAATTTCCCCCTTTTTGCAACATTTTTCATTGATGCTCCGCTCCTATCGGTCTAAACTTGTTGTTATGTAGCCTATAGCCAATCTCGATCAATGGCCTATCCTACAACAAAATATTTTTTCAGTTGGAACCAGAAGTTCCTTAGAATGGCGCGTTCAACCAAACAAACAAACTCTTCAGCTTTATAATATTAGTACGGCTAATATTACATATTACTGCACCACTGCTGGGCCTCTTCTCATACGGACAAGGCACGAGCGTTGATCACTACTCTTGATCGACGGGTTGACGATTTCAGACTTACACTCTGTTTTGCTCACTTCACTATGTTTTGCTTCACTGACATCAGTGATGTCCAAGATAAACTTAGAAAGTACATTTGAATTGAAAAAGTCTCATTGCTACTTGCTCGGATTTGAACCCACAAGCTCGTGCATGAGAGGCGAATCCTTAACCTCTGGGCTATTATGACATCAACCAGAAGCTTTTGCTAAACCTTTTTCCAACTATGCAATGGGATCAGCTTCCACCCATTCCAACCCAATGGTGTAAGGAAACTGACATTCTAGCAGTGCAGACGATGAAGTTAAAATCCCTGATAAATATCTATGTCGATCCTAATAAAAGCCCTGTTCGAAAGTAACAACTCGTCAAGGCTCCTTGATCCCGACAATGCAACTGATCACTTTGTATGAAGCATACATAGTAATTTCACTCATTCCGTTCAAGTGAACGGATCAATGTCAGTCTACACTTGCCTCCTGTCTGTGTAACACGTAAGGCATTTTTAGTGCTTTAAGCATGTCCGGCATGGATACACTCCACTATAAACTTTATTTTGTGTGGTTCATGGTTACCAGTGTTAGCCATATATTATATACTAGCTGTCCGGCGCAACTTCGTTTGCGTCACATTTTCCCCGTTTTCGTAACATTTTTCATTGCTGCACCATTCCTATTGGTCGTAGCGTGATGAAATATAACCTATAGCCTTCCTCGATAAATGGGCTATCTAAAACTGAAAGAATTTTTCAAATCGGACCAGTAGTTTCGGAGCCTATTCAATGCAAACAAACAATCAAATCTTTCCTCTTTATAATATTAGTTTAGAAAAATGCCATACGTGTTACACAGGCAGGTAGCGAATGTAGACTGACATTGATCCGTCATCTTCATACACATTTATCATTTATTTACATGCAACGCATATATTATTTGATTATATCTACGGCTTTTAAAACAAAGAGCTTATTATTTTCGTATTGTCATCACAACAGCTACCAAAGCATGGTTATGGCAGTTTTACCGCAGTACAATTATTTGTGGTTGGTTGACCGTATCGCTTTCATTGTGTTATGGTCAGCAAACTGTCCTGTCTTTCAGAATATATCTATGATATTGTCCTTTCAGTAATAATCTATTACCTTTATATATACGTTCTCTATTGGGAAAATGGAGAGTATAACACGAAGTCGGGGTCTGATTTTTTTTTATTTGATTGTCTGTCTCGATATAACTGCGGACTTCTTAAACTGTTTGAGTACCTAACCAAGACAGTAGAAGTCCGCAGTTAGGAATAATGTTGTACGATAAATAGGCATTACGAACGAAAAGATACGACGAGAATCGTAAATCTTTGGCAAAGTAAAATACAACAGTAGACAAATAAATAAACTATTACCTAGTTTTACTGCATATTTATTTCGTACCCACAGAATCTAAGTATCCCTGAATTTCATTAATACCAATGGGTTATAAAAACGGCACTTAAAATCTTTTACCTAATTAATTATTAATGAGGGGCCGGAATTAATCTTCTTAAAAGTAAGTACTTGATCTTCCTAAGATGTCTTAAGATTAGCACTGTGGAATATTAATTTCCTGAGATGGTATCAAGCAACGAGGAAAAATATACGGTATTAAAACCGCTGGCCGTCATGAGTCGGCCGACCTTTTAAAAAGCTAAATTAAAAGACTTCGTAAAATGAAATACAGACTGAATTAAAAATAAGTTCTGGTCGAAATTATTTTACGCTGGCTTAACCGGCTCGACTTTATAATTTGGCATGATTTCTTAAGTTGGAAGCGCCAGGGCCACCGCGATTACAAATAATGAAAAAGTCATTCAAAGGGATTAAATGAACTAATAGTGGTTGCATTAATGATCTAATGACTATTATGCCGCCTGCAAATCATATTTTGATCAACAAAAAACCTGACACTGACCGGCAAATTGCAAAAAACATAGGAAAAATGGAATTTCGTGGACTACTACAATTTGTCTCTTTTTCTATGTTTTTAATTATGTTAGGACGGTAAGCGTAAGACGTATTCAAAATGAAGACACGTTTACTCAAAGGTGAAGTAATATAATTGTCATCAATACAGCAAAATCGTCTTTGAAACTGTTATTTTAGCAGTTTGTTCAAAAATGCTATTTTGCAATCACACAGGCGTAGAGATGTAACAATCCCAAAGAGCTTCAATATTTAAGGTTGCTCTTCAGTCCAATCCCAGCGGATAAGTCAATGTGACACTTAGCATAGCTTACACTTAGCGACTAGCGTAGTAAATCATTATGGCTACATCTTCCAATATCATATAAAAACAGAAGTTTACGGAGGTACAAACAAAAATAACCCTCAGACCCAAACATTTTTATATCTTCAGATTTATAGCAGTGTTAAAGAAAATCTTCGACGCCACTCAAAGTGTTGGCATTTCGCCACGTCTACATTTATGACAAGTTAACAGCCAAATCCACTGGAATTTGCCAGTTTTTATATCCAGACCTTTTGAGGCATTAATCTCGTATTACACTCCAATTTTCGCTGGACCAACAAAAAATAAGGAATATTACGCATGATGTATTCGTAATTTCTTATTGTTTTTTGAGCTAGAGGGATGCATTTTGCGGGCGCACGATACAATTTTCGCTAAAAAAAAACTGGATGTGTTGACATCAAAAAGTAGCTTTTTTACTTTATTTTAGAAATAGTAAAATAAGATTTACTATCATAGATTAACTTTATTTTACCGTTTCCATTCCGAATCCATTTTCGATGCCTCTTTCTTAAAGTTGACTTTCAGAAAGAGGCATGAAAAATGGACTCCCGTCGTAAAACATCACTTCTTTCTAAACTTACCTTTAACTTTCCTGTCTGGTAGCAGAACAGTAAGGATTCTTTTCTCATTTCATTTGAATGAAATATTAATCAACAAAGAGATCCGCCTTCAAATCAAGGAATACTTGTGTAATGTCTGACTGTGCTTTCAACTCGTCTTACCAGGTTATTTACAAGTCCTCAGCGAAATATAGCTTTTCTTCCTTACCTTTCAATGAATACAATTGTGGTTTATCCAAACCTTCCTCTATGACTTCACATGATATACGGATACATATCTAAACACGGAAAGCCGTACTCCTGTAACCGCCGCGCCGGCCGCAACCTGCGGTCTTCATAAACAACTTGTTGGTCTTGAATAAATACGAGCTTAAAGACTTCTTGTGTAAATGATACACAACATTGCGCCAATTGTTACCTACAGAGTAAGGCAGAGGTGCACTTGAATCACACCCAAATTTTGGCATTTATATGTAAGTCATGTAACAGGAAGCGAGATCATAAATCCCGATTTAGGACTGCTAATTCCTAATAAAAACACCCAATAACACTTTATCCGTAATGAGAATCGAACCCAATGCCACTTGCTCGGCAGTAGCGTTTGCGACCACTACACTAACGAGGTTAGGACGAACGGGCTAATTGTGTTTCGAACAATTCAATCCATTCTTGGTACCTATTAGAAATTTTGAATTTTCATTTAACTTTTGCCGAAGTTAGCACGAGTTTCCGAACTTATAATGTAAGGGAAATAATAAACCGAGCGAATAAATAATATGCGGACGACTACTAAACTCGCGAGTTTTGGACCTGCGGCACCCTGACTCGGACAGGTCAGGCTCGAAGTGGATGGCGGGGTCTAGTAAGCAAGCGAAGTGAGTGAACTAAGACCCCGCCATCAACTTCGTGTTAAGTCACTTTAAACCCTGCAGACAGAAATAGGAGCCCCGCAGGCGAGGCTACGTCGACTATGCCTAAATTGTTGCTTATTTAGTTATATTTCGAGGTGAGTATTTTGCTGTCCGATCAGTAATTTGATTGGAATTCGGTATTTTTTGGACATTTTTTTTTATTTGCTTTTAATGGGTAGTCCCGTTAAAAGAAATCTACAGACAATTGTCAACCCCCCCTCCCAACCCTTTTGTGATAGCGATAGTTTTCTGAGGTTCTGGGTTCGATCGGGTTCGTGATCCCGGGTCGGGAAAAATGCTATTGGGTTTTGCCATCGGGAATTTCTCAGCAGGAGCCACGGACAATGGATTTGTGCTCGGTTGATGGCAATAGGCTCGCCTTCTATGACATGGGACTTAAATATAGGTAGGAGGTTCATGTCTGCCTAGCTTTTCGGGGGTTACAGGCGTGGGGTTATGTAATGGTTTCAAGACTATCTAGAATATATACTGTTGTTGACTGAGTTTGGAAGTCCACTTTTTTATTACTAAACATCACTACTCATCATCATTTCAGCCTAAAACACATCCACTGCTGGACATAGGCCTCCCCCAAGTAACGCCACTTTGACATTTTGGGGGGTTTTGCCATAATCACCACGCTTGGCAGGCGGGTTGACGATCGCAGTACGGTTGTAACAAAAGCACAGAGAACAATGCTGCCCATTCTCTGGCAAGTCCCTTAGTCGCCTCTTACGACACCCACGGGAAGATATGGGATAGTGCTATTTTTTACGTCCGACACCATACATCACTATTACAATAATATAAAAGTAGAAAGATCCAGGGATCAAGAATACTCCCGATTCTTTGCTAGTTCTTGCGAATTTATTCTACTTGAAACTATCTTGTTGGTTTAGTTTCCAACTTGCATTTCAGTTGAAAACGTTTTATTATGGTCTGGAATACAAATGAGTCTTGTATTATTTATCTATCGTAAGTCTACACAAATATATTATTGTCTTGAAATGTTTTAATTAAATACATTTAGCATTTAAAGATTATCATATTTACCAGATACTCGTACATAATTAGATTCCAAACTAGCAGTCCCGCGCAACTTCGTCTGCGTCACATTTTACCTGTTTTCGCATCATTTTTCATTGCTGCTCCGCTCCTATTAGTTGTAGCGTGATGATAAATAGCCTTCGTCGATAAATGGGCTATCTAACACTGAAAGAAGTTTTTCAAATCGGACGCGAATCTTATTTCAATTAACGCGCACGGAAGCGTTCAAGCAAACAAACAAACTCTTCAGCTTTATTATTAGTGTATATGTATACATATATAGTAAATATATGAGTATATTAGATAAGATTCGTTTATCTTTTCTGTCTGTATTGGTTACGTGATTCTTCCAACCAACACAACCGATTTTAATGTGTGTAAACTTAAATTATAATTTATACAATAAAGTCTGCTTTGGTTCTCAGACCAGTAACTTTATACATTAGTGCTTGCGTCAAATCCGGTATAAGTTCTGATTTTTTGCAGAGTTGTTTATGATATTAGCCCAATGAATAATCCAATTTTGTGACCTAGAGCGCCGGACGCAACTTTGTCAAAAATCAAAAGAACTGCCAAAATTTCGGTGTTTTTTAGGTTTTGGCGATTATAACCATAAAGGTTAGTACTAGTTTTTTGATCGTACCTTTTCAGGACGTTTTTAAACAGACTAAACTTGCGACAATAACTATGAGAATTGTCTCTGTAGACACAATATTTTCCAGGATAAAGCCTTTCAAGTTCCGAAATTTTCCGCGATTTTTGACAAAGTTGCGTTCGGCGCTCGTAGAACAAAAAAATCAAAACTACCGGATTTGACGCAAAGTACCCCGTACTTTCAGGTGACAGGGTTATTGGACTATCTGGGATTATTTTGGTAAAAAAATGTAATTGTAAGACTCTTCGTGCTATTAAAATTTAACGTGAAATGTTTTGTCATAACTTTTGGTTCAGAAACTCTTTACGCATTGGTACATACGTACGACAAATTAAATCCAAGTTCCTTCAATCTTCTAAAACGTCTAGTGCGATAAAATCTACCTCCTACATTTCATTTCAGATCGAACCCGATACGAAGTTTCGAGACGTTTCGAGATGTTTCGAGATTATGTAAGGGTCCTCCAAACCTGCGATAGTAAAATCTTCAGACGTCTTGAGTTTAGTATCTGTTAAATACGTTTAATGTATATGTTGGGAGCTAACTTTGTTACATAAATAAACTACGCGTACAGTGTAGTGCTTGTTTTAGTGATTTATATATTCTGGTGGCCTCGTAAATGTTTCAGAACCGAATTTTACTGCGTTTGACACTATTCTTTGTTCATGTATTTGGTCGATTCAAGATGACGTAGGAGTAGCCACTCTGCTATATCACCTTTCATTGATAAAAGTAATTACTCTTCGGACACTGTGGCCATCCAAGGCTGCAATGCTACAAGTCTTCTGAGCCCTCTATGCGTTGACAGTAATGCGGAAGAAGTTTTGACGGCCTAATATATCCTTTTCTGCTTTTACACAATTAATTAATTACTGTCTATAAACGGAATGCCTGTTCAGAGGTAGGAAAGACTAAAGTAACGGTAGATGGACTGTGTGAAAGATTATTTTATGGCAAAAAAAAATGGGTGACTATAACTGACACGAACATAATAATATATATGATGACCCGAAGTTCTCACAAAATGTACGAAAATAGATAAGTGACATGCGATTGGACCTGATATTAATCCCCGATACTATTCGTTTAATTAATTACCTACGTAATTTCATAATATTACCTGTGTGATTTCGTATCCGTTCCACGTTAATTTTCAGAGGCAAATGTAATTGCCACCGATTGCCATACAATTAATAGGTTAGTTAGAAGGATTGTGTGTGTGTTCGTGCATGTGAAATTGTAGTCTCATCATATAAACCTACCTTCTAATTTTTCTTTTTTTTTCTTCTTTTTTTTTAAAAAAAACTTGGACCCACACTGGATCGTGAGTGCGTTTACAAACATTTAAACTCAAATACCCAAACAGCCAGACCCGGAACAACTATCTGTAGGCCATACAAATTTGTTCCGTGCGGGGATCGACCCCGCACCATGCAGCGCAGCAGTCGATTGCTCAACTACTTCGCCAACCGTGCCGTATTGTGTGACGATTACCTCGTATTGCCCAGTAACTGAGCTGTGTAATCAGCTGCATTTGGTTAGACTGGAAGCCGGCCCCAACATAGAAAAAGGCAGAGAGTCTTCAAAATACTAGAAAATAACTAGCATGTGGCAGCGTCTCGATTTAAAGCGGAGAAAATAGGTAAGGAGATTTTTTAAAATTGGCCTTAGACTACATATACACAGTTTTCCTTTCATTGCGAAGTACTACATTGACATTCAGATCACGAAGATCAGGCTCCCTATTCACAAACGCTCGGATTCGATTTCGATTCGGATAGTCGTATGTCTATCTCGCTCGCTTTCGTAATTCCAAAACAAGATAGACATACGACTTAACAAATCGAAATCGAATCGAAGCGTTTGTGAATACGGGGACAGGTGTGACCCTGACAGTCAAATCACTGTTACTAGTCCCTTATCAGTTTTAAATCTCGTTGGCTAGGAGGTACGTACTTACACATAATTAGCCAACCAGGGCAGGGTCTCAAGTGGTAGGTACTGTCGTGAAGGTCAAAACAATACTTGTAAAGGTCAAATACCAATAGCAGAATAAATTGTATTGAGAAAATTGACAGTGTAACTAGATTTGACATTTTTGTATTACTTAAGTAGAAATGAAATCAGAGACGGTACTGGTTTTATTTATTTAAACAAGAGTCTTTTAGGCTAAGTACTTACTTTTTATCCAAACCTATTTAGTTATGAAAGTAGACAGACATCTTTGATTCTATCTTTAAAATTTCGTCTGAAGTCAAATATAGTTTCTTTCCAAAATTGAAACAAAAAAGAATCACCTGTAGAGATCGTTTACGAATATTCTTTTACGAGTAATATCGTCTAGAAAGTTATTTATTGTTTCTGAAATATTTGAGTAAACAATATTGAACTTTCTAACTTTTGTTAATATTTTATGTGTCAAATAAAGAGAAGATTTCTAAAATAATATTTCAAATTTGTTATTTGTCTGTCAGACGTTACAAGTGGCCTGTAACGACTGTGAAAAAAAGCCCGTATGTCTGACATCCAGCATAGGCTTACTAAGATATATCATGTTACCCAGTAACTGCTGCGTGCTGTAGTGGTTAGACAAGCGTTCCATGTAAAATACTAGTATTCAGCTATATTCACTGGAAGCGAATCGAGCCAAAGATGATGACGACCTAAACTATTGCATTTATCTTATAACTGGCTGTCCGGCGCAACTTCGTTTGCGTCACATTTTCCCCGTTTTCGCAATATTTTTCATTGCTGCTCCACTCCTATTGGTCGTAGCGTGATGATATATAGCCTGTAACCTCCCTCGATAAATGGGCTATCTAACACTGAAAGAATTTTTCAAATCCGACCTGTAGTTTCGGAGCCTGTTCAATGCAAACAAACAAACAATCAAATCTTTCCTCTTTATAATATTAGTTTAGACAAAGAACCACGTGCCATTTAAGGTGGAAACGACAGAGTAGCCCGCGAAATTCAAATTTCCTTGCGTTTTTAGCAATTTGCCAGCCAGTGTCAGGCGGTATGTTGAACAAAATATGATTTGCGATCGTAATACGCATGTATTTACAGAATTATAATAATTAAAATCATCAATACAACCTCTTTAAGTCCATTAAATTATTTCTTCCTTAAATAGTTGTTTAACGGGATTAAATGAACTATAAGGGATTGCATTGATAATTTTAATGATTATAACTTTGTAAAGCCTTATTTTTTACGGCCTGATAATACAAAAATCGTAAAAAAAATAGAAATTGGCAATCTACCCTGTCGCTTCCACCTTAAAGAATAAATAAACACTGTAATGTATGTCACAGTAGATTGCATTATGTAGATACCAAGCGAAGCGCATACAAACGAAAGTTGAACAAATGCAATGCTAAGTTCAATGTTAGATAAATTGTGGCTGACATTTGGCGCTGCTGTTATCTCGTAGAGTTAATGGCTCGGTTGCTACTGCTTTGTCTAAGGCATGGCAGGAAGCGGGTATTGGGTTCTCTTTTACAGGAGAAAATATTTATTTATGTATAACCATGACAGTCTGACTGCAAGACTGGTTGTCAGACTAAACCAAAGTGTATCTATCGTGTTACCCAATAACTGGATTTTAGAGGTCAGATAGACAGTCGCTACAAGTCATCATGATCATCAGCCTATAATGCTCCCACTGCTGAGACACAGGCCTCCTCTCAACAAGAGGTAGTAGGCTTTAATCCACCACGCAGGCCCAGTGCGGGTTGGTAGATCTCACATGTTTTCGAAGTTTTAGTTCTAGGACATGCCGGTTTCCTCACGATGTTTTCCTTCACCGTTTTGAGAACAGCGGTGATGAAATAAATTACACAAAGTAATGCGCCTGACTGGGTTCGAACCTACGACTTACCACTCGCTAAAAGTAAAATAATATAATTCACTTGCAGCTGGATAGATTAACAGCCGACTTAAGCTAGTCGGGAAAAGGCGAATGATGATGATAATTAATATCCAAATATGTGAGTAGTAGATTAAAGTAAGTAATAAGTTACCGAACAAGGATTGTTTGTACGCGCTAAATGTGAAAGATATTCGGATAGAGACCGACTCTACCTAGTTCTCTAAGCCTGCTCAGAGCTTGCTTGCTCATGTAACTGGCGACATGGCTATTACAAGGATCTATATTATATACCCTTCGCCAATTCCCCGTCTGATTTTGATTCGAACCAGGCCTGAAACGATGTAATATTTCGTGCCTGTACCTAATTGGGGACGTACTTTTGGAAAATTGTTTAGCGAACGAATTCGACTAATAGTGACACGGAATATAAAGTTGAGACACATATATGTCACAAATGAATAAGACGCAGAATGTTTTAGCTAGTCAAACATGCGCTTTGGTTGTATAAGTAGTACGTAAATATAGTCGCCTTTGTAATATTTTATCATCAAATGTATGTTAAATATCCCTTACATATTCAAAACATAAAAGGCCAGGCAAGGGGAGTAAAGTTTAATTTTATAGAGATTTCTTTTATTGTCAATAGCGACCAGACACCAAACCTTTTAAACGACATCATCGATGAATGTATGGTGTGGTTGTGTACTGTATGGTGGTAAACGTATGATAATCCTTCATAATAAATCCTAAACCATCGGTAACTAAGTCCTCACTCATTGTCTATAATTAGATGAACGCACGCACTGAACACACATCGGGTACATCCCATTTCGTAACTTTCCCATTTCGACAACTAAACAAAATAGCATCACAAATGTCGTAACTATTTTGATTTTCATGTATTCATTCCTTAACCTTTTTAATTGGCAAGTACAGTTAGGATTCAGAAGAACTATTAAAAAATACCACTCGTAATATTATGCAGTGCCGTCTTTAATCAATCGGAGACCAAGGGCTCTTTAGAATATTGGAGCTTAGACTTTTTTGGTAGGATGCGAGCTCAAATTTTTTTACATCCCGATTCTGTCAGGTTAGAACTTTTACTGACAATTCATACGGCAATCTAGCATGTTCAAGCACATATGCATGTTTAGTGAGGACCCATTTCTGAACAGCCATCTTATATGTATGCAAGCCTAGTACTTTGATGGAAAGTATAAGTGGGCAGACGGAATTGTTAGAATAAATACCTCATTGAATTCATGCAGGCCTAGTACTTTTTGAAGGGTATTCACTAAAAAGACGATTTTAGCGGCACCAACATCTTCTTCATGATTCTGCTCTCCTAGTACTTTTTATTTAAATTCTAAATTTAGTTCTCTCGTAACAAACCTTAGTGTGCCTAAGAGAGACAAAAAATAACAACATCAATAAAAAGTTTAGTTGTAACTTTGGGAGCTGACTGTACCGTACAAAAAACAGTTGAAAATTATGGGTTTCGAAACGAGACTCAATGTATGACGATATAAATAGTTTCGAAATGGCACTGTTTTTCTCTTGTTTTGCACGTCTTTTGTTTAGTTGTCCAAATAGGAAAGTTACCAAACGGGATGTACCCGACACATCGTACGTTTATCTAATTAGCAATATTATAATAACGATGAATGTGGCACGTGTTAGTTATTAATTATCTGCGCTAACTGTAATGAAATGAAGGCTGGGGACTATGTAATTGGCTGGGTAAGCAAACCGCACGGTTTGTGTCATTGTTTGATGTCTGTTATTGATTTTACATAATTGGGCATCTATGTTGGTAGTAAACTAATTTACTAAATGAACGCCATAATTATTACTGTCAAAAATATACTGTGTTGATTTTGGTAAGAAGGGCAACGCATTTTATCCATTGACTAGCTTCTGCCCGCGGCTTCGCCCGCGTGGAGTTCGGAAATTGCCTACATATATGTTACCCCGCAAAATAATGTCGAAAATAGTAATTTAAATGTTATAGATAATAGTTGTTGGCTGCAGCTTTGCTCGCACGTAAGTGTATGTATAGGATAAATAGTTGTGTTAAAGTCTGTGATTTTCAAAGTAAGAAGTCAAATAATTAATTCTGGTTAGAAAAAGTATGTCTTGGTATTTAACTCCCGGAAACCAATATAAATAATGAATTATCCTACCACCTCTTTGTAAATGACGTTTGCATTGTTTCCTTGTGGGGTTAAAATTACTAAGATACTCGCAGAGCTCATTCCGGAGCATGCAACATAAAACTGCCCATGTGAGAAACATGTTCTCACATCAATGCGAGAAATAGCCAAGGATATTGAGACATTGTGCATTTTAAATTTCCTTATTTGCACCTAGAAAAGAGAGGTAAAGCTGAAAATCCAATATGGCGCCGACGAAAATTCTCATTTTGTTTTTGGCGACCCGAAAACCACGAAAACGACACCCATGAAGAAAAAACAGAAAGTTTTCGTCAGCGCCGTCCTGATTTTCATTTGGACCTTATTTTCATTGCCAGCGACCCAGAAAACCACGAAAACGACACCCATGGAGAAAAAAACGAAAGTTTTCCTCGGCGCCATCTTGGGTTTTCTTTTTGGCTTATTTTTATTGTTAGCGACTCCGAAAACCACGAAAACGACACCCGTGAAGGAAAGATAGTAAATTTTCTTCGATGCCGTCTCGTCTTTGCATTCTGACCTCATTTTCATTATGAGCGACCCCGAAATCCACGATAATGAGACCCATGAAGTAAAACTAAAAAGTTTCCTCGGCGCCAGCATCTTAGATTTTCGTTTTCATTGCCAACGACTCGCAAAACCACGAACACGACGCCCATGAAGGAAAAACCAAAAGCTTTCGTCGGCGCCATCTTGAGTTTTCATTTGGACCTTATTTTCATTGCCAGCGACCCAGAAAACCACGAAAACCCATGGAGAAAAAACCGAAAGTTTTCCTCGGCACCATCTTGTATTTTTATTTGACCTCATTCTCGTTATCACCGATCCTGACAGTCACGACAAAGACACCCGTGAAGAAAAACCGAAAGTTTTCCTCGGCGCCATCTTGAGTTTGCTTTTTGACCTTATTTTTATTGTAAGCGACCCCGAAAACCACGAAAACGACACCCGTGAAGGAAAGATAGTAAATTTTCTTCGATGCCGTCTCGTCTTTGCATTTTGACCTCATTTTCCAGCGATTCGCAAAACCACGAACACGACGCCTATGAAGAAAAAACCAAAGGTTTTCGTCGGCGCCACCTTGAGTTTTCATTTTGACCTCATTTTTTGTATCAGCGACCCCGAAAGCCACGAAAACGACACCCGTGAAGGATAAACCGAAAGTTTTCCTCGGCGCCATCTTGGATTTTTACTTTGACCTCATTTTTATTGTAAGGGACCCCGAAAACCACGAAAAAGACACCCGTGAAGGAAAAATGTAAATTTTCTTCGTGGCCGTCTTGGATTTGCATTTTGATCTGATTTTTATTGTAAGCGACCCCGAAAGCCACGAAAACGACACCCGTGAAGGAAAGAAAGTAAATTTACTTCGGTGCCGTCTTGGATTTGCATTTTGACTTCATTTTCGTTATCAGCGACCCCGAAAACCACCGAAACGGCACCCATGAAGCCATTGAGTCGCGCCAGTATCCAGTCGCGGGAGTGCCTGTCGTGCAAGTGGGTTCCCGAAAGTGTCCTTCGCGCAAATGTCTTTTGTACAAATGTCCCAGATCCCCTAGAAGTATGTTTAAGAAGTTTTGATAGCGTATTTGTACGTACAAACGTGCTAACACAACAATACAAAAATAAAAAAAATCCATCGTCTGAGGGGTGGAATTTCCAAAAACTTTGAATTACATGTATATCAATTCAATCAAGAAACACATTGTGAATTTCAAGCAGATCAGACCATTTTTGTTATACTAACGTTTTCACCCCTTTTCGCACATTTGGGGTTGAATTTCCAAAAACTACGAAATACATATAAAAATTTTTTTACTAATAACCTTCAATATTTAATTTCATACTTCTTACTTCAAAAATGACGGAATCCACATATAAACTTTCAACCCCTATCTAACCCTCTTAGGGGGTAGATTCTCAAAAACGCTCAAATACGTATTTATTTATTTCTAACCAGAACCTTGTATGTGAATTTTTATGCTTTTAACTTAAAAAAATTACCGGTTTCCATACAAACTTTCATCCCCTAATTAACTCCCTTAGGGGTTGAATTTCGAAAAATCCTTCCTTATTCCTTGTCTACATTATAAAAGGAACCTCTGTGCAAAATTTCAACTTTCTAGGTCCAAGGGTTTGGTCTGGGCGTTGATGAGTCAGTCAGTCAGGACTTCTCTTTTTATTTATATATATAGATATAAAGCTTATCCATAGATACTCTTATAAAATAGTGCAATTTCAAATACATTATAACTGTTTAATTCACTTTTCATCATTATTATCTAACCTGCGTATGAAAATAAAACTGTCATCATCATCATCATTTCAGCCGAAAGACGTCCACTGCTGGACATAGGCCTTCCCCAAGTGTCGCCACATTGACCGGTCTCGTGAGCCTCGCATCCAGTGGATCCCCGCAACCTTCACCAGGTTATCGGTCCACCTAGTGGGAGGCCTTCCAACGCATCGTCTTCCGGTTCGCGGTCGCCATTCCAGATCTTTTCGGCCCCATCGGCCATCCGTTTTGCGAGCAATGTGCCCTGCCCACTGCCACTTAAGTTTGGCAATTCTTCGGGCTACGTCGGTAACCTTGGTTCTAAGGGCAATGGAGAGGGCTATGCTCGGAGTTTCCCTGCGTGATCAAATCAGAAATGACGATATATAGCAAGAGAACCAAGGTTACCGACGATAAAACTCTATGCCGAAGAAATTCTCTATGAACCGAATATTTCGTCATTCTTTTTTCTTATTATCCAAGCGAAATAAATTCAAATGCCGATACCAAAGGTTTGCCCGCGGCCGTGTGCGTGATGTAGAAATTCTATTAGTCTTGAATTGGCATCGCTTAATTGCGTATTTAAATAGAATAAACGATTTATATTTATCTTTTACAATGAAGAACGTAGTCGGCGATTTTCCCTCTGGCACATTAGGTTTATGAACGGGGTATCGATTGTTTAATGGATATGTAAAGTAATTTTTTTCCGAAAGGAAGTTGTATCAGTCGTATAGGAACCGTGGAAAATTCGATTACATTTGTGACCAAAATCAAAATATTTTTATTTACATGCGCCTACATGGGCACATATAAGACGTCGACAAAAAGGTGCTCGGTTCGGGTTGGCCGTTTCTTATGGAAAATTATCGGTAAGAAACTCCATAGTATGAATGATGTGTGTCAAAAATGAATCTTCACACGACAACGCATACCTAGCATGTCATTTTATTTTCTCTATCTAGCCTGTCAAAGTCCCATTGCAGGGCGAAGACCTCCCCTTTCTCCTTCCAGATCTCTCTATCTTGTGCGATCTCTGGCCATACTCGCCCCACAAACGATTCATCTTCAGATCAGATTATCACACCACTTCCGCCATTCTAATTCCTAACATTATCTTAAAACAGAGTAATTATTCAGAATGAGAAAAAAAGCAGCACCTTTTTTGCCAATGTATATTACGAGTCTGACAGACATGATCGGAGATCAATAGCTTTGGGAATAAACCTGTATTGTAAAAAGGATCTTGGCTCATCAGCCATCTTTCAGTTTTCCCTCGCCAACACCCACTTCTTGCACCAACCCACCAATATCGAAGTCAGACTACAATATTCTTTATAAGGAACCCGACTCACATTGTGGCTCACCGAAAGTTTGATGGCCGCGTGCCATCGCTCGATATAAAGTCGATTTACTTGCATCTATACTTATACTATCGATCAAATTGGATGGAATGGAATGCTGATATGAATTGAGTAATCGATTTATCAATGCATTGTTATAGCGGTTGAATGAGATTAATTATCATTTAAAATAAATAAACAAAGGAATCCTTCAATCTAGAATTTTGTATGAAATAAAATCAGCAAGTTCCACGATTGGGAAGTTTCTTCAAGATAGTATTTATACCGATGCAGTGAGAGCTACCTAAGTTATTTAATGGAGTTTAAGTATATCTAGAACACGATAAGTGTCTGTTAAATGGCCGAATAGTATATAAGATATATTTAGATATGTATAGTAAGAAAAATCAAAGAATGAGTACCTATAATAAAATGATGATTCTAAAAGATGACAATCTGTGACAGTGACAGAGATTACTCTGGTCGCTGTCAGAGATTGTCATCTTTTTCTTCTTCACATTTTCAATTTCATAGATCAAAAAACAAAACATTCAACTTTTTCATTCAAATTGTCAAACGCGCCTGAATCAATAAGCAAAATCATAAAAAGTCATTAATTATTCAAGAATTTAAACGAGAAGTCGAATAATAATTAAGGCGAGAAGTCTGGAATTGAATAAAATTAATATTGGGGACAACAGGATTATTCCAAGACTGAACTAATATAAAAGTCTTTTTGACGATTCATTTTTCCCGTTTTCATTTTTGTTGAATGTGATTTTTTCTTTTGAATACATTTTTTCTTACACTTGGGGCCTTTGATGAGTAAGAAATTGATAATTTTGGCTTCTACCTTTTATAAATCGTCAATATTTTTTAACAGCTGTTCAAGGGAGCTAATGATTTAGTAAAGTGATATTCACTGAATATCTAATGATGTAGACGAGTATTTATCAGGTAGAGAGCCAAAAAGTCTGTGCCACATATTAGGACATTTGCAGACTGATTAAGTAAACCTTATCAAAGAAACAAATATTTCTGTGGACTCAAAAAAATACTAAGCAAAACACATAGAGATATCTTTCAGCGATAACACCGCCCCGATTCTTATTTTGCATAAAACTGTGATTTATTATGTTATCATTATCTGCCTAGTCTTTTCCTAACTATGATTTGGTTGCCTTACAGACTACCCGTGTGCAGCTGAATATCAGCATGTTTCGTAGAACGTCTGCTTATCTGACCTCCATAACCTAGTTGCTAGATCAACGATACCTAAAAATAAAACTACTTTGTAGCTGTTTTTATATGTAATATATGAAATTCACCAAGTAGAACCAACATAGCAAAAACAATTTGCATCGGAATAAAATACAAACGACCGCTATTTCAACGACCAGCCGCTTGCAAAAGTTCAGTGATTACCGCTGGTATATTTCCGCCTTGTTTTTAGGGTAACCATTCGTCCAGATTTGTACGGACATGTCTGGCTTTCTGGCCCTCTTGTCATTGTTGGACCTTGTTTATAGGAATTTTCGACAAAGGATTATAAAAAGGGGAGGGACTCGCGCAGCGAGGCTCCCGTACAAACTTGTAGGTATTTTGTTATAAAACTACTTATTAACGGTTTTCAGATTTTATCCTTTACATTCTGTAAGACATTGCTTCTTGCCAAATTTCATGATTCTAGATCTATGTACCCTATAGGGTTTTATTCCCTTGTGGAATCGAAAAATATGTGACATAAACAGTTACATCTTTTGATCGCTTTGACTTACAAGTTTGATTTTCACAGCTGAAAGACACCATAGACCTGAGTATTTGATATAAATCAACACACATTGATACATATTCAACTTGATATCTCTATACGTTCTTGAGAAAAAACCCCCGACGCAAAAAACGTCTAAAAAGCCAAAAATAAATTAATCCAAGCGTCGTAGCGTCGGGGGTCCGCTTTGTTCTGTGCTTGTACTAAGCGGTCTTCTTAGCGGTCCCCCGACGCTACGACGCTTGGATTAATTTATTTTTGGCTTTTTAGACGTTTTTTGCGTCGGGGGTTTTTTAAATTTTTAATTTAATTTTTTTTATGCTTTTTAAACTTATTTTATTTTTTCCTAGCCTTGACTGTCCTACTCCTAGTTAACGAAACCAAGGAAAGATATAAATTAAACAAAATATAAATTTTGGGGGGAGGGGGGTGCACCCCCCCCCCCTCAGCAATACCCATGGTGACAAGCGACAACATTTCAAATTTCAAATAGACTACCTGTGAAAGTTTTTAAATCCCTACATCAACTAGAAAAGAGGTGATGATCTTCAAACGGCTGAGCAGATTTTCATGAAACATAGCTAAGAACACTCTCGATTAAAATACCTTTCAAACGACACCACTTTTATCCAAATCGGTTCATCCGTTTAGGAGCTACGATGCCACAGACAGACACACAGATACACAGATACACAGATACACAGATACACAGATACACACGTCAAACTTATAACACCCCTCTTTTTTGGTCGGGGGTTAAAAAGGGTCTTGACAGACAGACGAACAGATGGATAACGAAGTGATCCTTTAAGGGATCCTTTTCCTTTTGAGGTACGGAACACTAAAAATAAAAATGCTGGACAAAACCAACGACCAGTGTTCCACAGACATCTGGAGTGGGATGTCGCAGTAACAATAAATTAATAACTTTCTTAAAAAAGTCAGGACTTTTCAAATGGTGACCCTACTCGCTATTGAACTTGCTTCAAAGCGTTTAGTAAGAAAGCTGGCTATTACCGTTTTTAATTCAAATTGATTTTGTTTCACTTCAAAGGAATGGCGAATCTAGAGCTTTAGAGCTTCTTTCACCTGAGAAAATTATTTTGCAGATAATACCAGCGGCCGTACCATGATGTCTTAAAACATTATTGTTCCATTCCTATTCCAGAGTGAAAAAGAGACGGAGCTATACAGGTCGTCTAGCTCCATCCCTTTCCCACTCTGGAATAGGAATGGAACAATAATGTTTTAAGCGTCATGGTACGGACACTGTAGTATGAAGGTGTCTTGATAAATGGGATAGATGAAATAACTGACTGCATCGTTGGTCTAGTGGTCACAAGTGCCACTGCTGAGCTTGAGGTCCTGGGTTCGATTCCCCGGCCGGCCACAGTGTCATGGAGTTTTTCCGTCAGAAATTTCTCAGTAGCAGCCACGGAGTCTGGATTTGTGCCCAGCTGGTGGCAATAAGCCCGCTCTCTGTTACAAGAGACTTAAATATAACTGGCGAAATTTGGGTGTACTGTTAGGTACACTCATATTACCTCTACCAAACCCTTCGAGGGTTGCAAGCGTGATTGTTATGATGATGATGAAATAAGAACGCATTTAGAAGAAAAAACATAAATATGGGATGGAAATACAACCTTATATTTGATTAAGTCTCTTTCGAACGCCAAGCCATAATAAACAAGGGGTAAAAGGTGTCTGGGTGTTTTATTGTTCTCCATCACCTTTCAACAGTATTTTTACTAACTATGTCTATTCAGTACAGTATTGAATTTTCCATTATCGTGATTGCTGCTAGAGTGTTGCTTTGCACTGCTGGGCAAGTGCCAGTCTTCTCTCCGTGCGGTTTTCTCGTTATTTTTTCCTGAATATACTTCTAAGCCTGCCAAAAGTTACAAAAGATCTATTAGGAGGACTCCGCTTAGAAATAAAGTAAATAACTCTCATCAAGTTAAGGTTAACCAATCTCACAGACGTCTAATAAACCTGACGCACACACATCCATCAAAACTAAAACTAATAACTTTTCCACGACTTCAATATATAGCACAATAATACCACCCGATGCAAAAGTTCGTCTTTCGTCGTTCGTCTTTCGGCTATTTACCGCGATACCCAAGTTGCCAAGTTTCGTCATTCCGAAGCTAAGTAAGGATTATAAGAGACGTGCCCAACTTAGACGTGGTTATGGACTTATGAACTTTCGTACTTAGTAAAGGTGAAATAGCTTTTATTTATAGCAAAGGTTTCCAGTGAAAGGGTGCTTTCTTTATGTTATAGGTTGGAAAACAGGCTTCAGGCTCGTCTAATGGAAAGTAGTTAGGACCAAAGTGGTACACAAGACCGTACTTTGAACACCTACAATATTAAGAGAGCAAGTTAAAATGTGTTATATTCTAGACAAATTCACAACATAATATGGGTGTTTTACGGACGAAAAGACAACATTGGTGCTAAATCAGAAATTGGAGTCTTTTGTTCGTAAGGTGACAAACTGACTTATAAGAAGATAGTGGGATGCCTTGGACGGCTTCTTCGCGAATTGGGGAAAAGAAACAGACGATCGTGAGAAGTGGAAGTAATGGGAGGGGTTGCTTATGAGTGGTGCAATAGGGCTGACTTAAAAAAAACAAGGTGATTTGCATAGGTAGTCAGTTCAAAACTGACTATCCGAAATAAGTTTTTAATCTAACATGGTCACTAACGTATCCCGTTTTCAATGATATTGATAGTGAGTGCTACTTAATAAGTTTTCATTTCTGTTCTTGGAAATGACTCCTTAACTCAAAGAACAAGAGAAATGCATTCAACGTAAAACTTTTATGACACTCTTTAGTACTACAGTTCACTTAGCTTTTCTAGTTCTCTTTTAAGATGTAGGGTTAGGAGTAGGAGGAACAGGGTATAAGGTTCGTCGATACTCATTAGAAAAGGGAGGATCCTCCGACCAGACGGGTATTATATCTGGTGGGCAACTGCCCGACAGTTGTTGTCGGGTCTTATGTCGATGTAAACTTTGCCTGCGAGATTCAGACCATAAGATTTCTTCAGTTTTATCATAGATGACGCTGTAGTACTTTTTGTTGTAGGTCGCTTTTTGTACGTCGCTACATAAGTAAGAAAGGAATGATTATACTTAATAATATTGCAAATTTAATGGATACAGGAGGAGCATAAAATATTGCCTTTACTGTATGTCTCTAAAACGTGAAAGTGTTAGAATTGGACCAGTTGCAAAATTTCTTTTTATTTATTTATTTGATACTTCAAACATTCATAGAGGTGGACTTAATGCCATAGGCATTTTCTACCAGTCAACCTTTGAGTGACGCAGGAACAAACAGAACCACGACAACTATCTCAACCTATCGAACCGACTTCCTCCTCCCCCCTCGATCCGTTTTTCTAACTGAATTTCAACTCAAAAACCTCTTATTCTAACTTGTGATTGTGCAGCTTAATCTTTTAAGCATGATAGGAACACAGCTCAGTATTAGATTAAAGTAAAAATATTTATTAATACTGTATACATCAACTTTAAACAGACTACACTTGTAGAAAACTTTCATAATGAATTCGTACCCCTAAAACGATTAATTTCAATTATAAATAGAGTCAGAAGTTTATTACGTACACATTACAGTAAATAAAGTGAGAACTGTTTGCAATAATTTAACAAAATAGAATAAAATTAATAACATTTCACTGCGGCCACGGTTTATTTCCCGCTGAAACTGAGTTAATTAAAATTGGAGCTCTTCAATGTTTTATGTATGCATTTGAATTCTAACTACAAGCTCGGCTTACAGTACGGAAATTCATCGGGATCGGGGAGTATTTCGAAAGGAACGAATAGTTAGAGTTACGAGCATATATACTTTTCTATACGAAAACGATTTTTAATCAATGTTGAGGAGCTACTGGTCTGGTCTTACGGAAGACATACTGAGCGTATTCCAGTATGCACGTTTTTCTAACTTCATGTACTAGTCAACTAATATTTATTTAAAATGTAAGTACAATGTTCTACTGCGCAAATTGTATTGTAGTATAAACTGAGGAAAACAGAAAGAGTTTGCAGTTGGTCACCTTCAAAATTGTATCTTGTGATCCACCAACTAATCAGTGATCCTTTGTTTGTGAGGTGCAAAAAGTGAGCTTTAAAGCACCATAGCCCATCACTACTTCTTTAATCTTAGTAATGTGCAAAGACATCGTAAAATGTTTAATCCGAACACCATGTTTTACTATCATCCATCACAGAAAATGAAAGTGTGACGTAGCTATGTAATTAATGACAAGCGTCTTCGTAGAGCGTTGTATATAAACGTATATATTTATAGGATCGCGGTTAGCTACTTATATACCGGTATAACTAATTTAGAAGCTGGTGTTGAGTAACCGAAGTGATTCTGGCTTCCATAGGTATCTTTGAAGTGTTTCCGCATATTTTACTCACTGTTTTTTTTTGAGGTGACTGAAAATTTTTGAGTAAATTTTATTCAAATACAATTTTTTATTTATTTATTTAAAAATACATTACACTATAATCACAGGCTTACCTAATACAATAGTGCAGTTATATTTATAATAGCTAAAATAAAAAACATAAATTTTAGAATAACCTTTTGCTAAACATAAATCTTAAACTAATAATTATAGCAGTCCGGGGCAGTGGTCCAACTGCTCTGTCCAACTACAATAGTTGGACCATGGGTCTTTACTAGGGGCAGTTGTCTAACTTTAAAAATAGTTGGACCACAGTACCTTTTGAGAGTTCCGCGGTCCAATTCATTTAAAAAAGTTAAATGAGTATATTGCGGACGGAACCGTTATATGTTGCCCAATACCTTTCGTACAGTTATTTACAGGTTTTATTTACAACTAACAAGAGAAATTTCACAAAATGCGGCCAAGTTTTACACAGTATGTTATTATGTCATCATTTGATTACAGCAAACTTCTCTGTTTCATTTAAAACTAAGGGTGGGCAAGCTGGTAATGTTATAGATTTTCTCTGAACCAGCGGTTTAGAGAAATTGCTTATTTTCATTTTAAGGTTGCAAGCCATTTGAAATAGCAAGACGTTGGAGCTTCTCCAAATAGGTTTTATAGTTCTGCCTGAGTTAGATATCTTCAGTGTTCTTCTATTATTTCTTTGGCAGAATTAAAGTAAAAAAGTGACTTAGTTCTGTCTAAAATATTAATAAGAGTAGAAGCCACAACGTCGCTTGGATGCCAAATTGAAACACAGGAATTCAATTAATAGGAAATTTAATTTTTGAGAATATTATTGTAAAGGAGACAGCTGAAATAAAGGGTTTATTTAAGAATAATTGTTTTAAAAGCAATTGAAAACTGTTATTTAGGGTTTATAGAAATATACCCTCAATTTTGCACACTTTTGCAAAATGTTATGTGATTCTAGTGTTGGTTCAGGTCAACAGAATTGGCTTACCCTGCGACCGTGGTCACTCGATTTTTGTTACAATATGATGCATCAGCCTTGTCCATGGTGATGGGGCACAGGTTACACCTCTGTGAGAGGAAGAGGGAGATGGTCTACCACTCGGGCCCAGTGTGATTTAGTGGATCTCACATGTCTTCCAATTTTCTGCTCTAGGACTCGCCAGCTACCCCTTTCTTGATGATCACCCTCTAATTATATCAAATTGCACTTTCTACTGAACATCATAATAATGTCTGCACCGAAAAATATATCTTAACGGACAAGAAACATCCCGAAGGAATCCGCCATGATGGATTGCCGCCATTTATTTCCCTTACTCACGCGATCCCATGTTAAGAAAAATAACACCTGTATTTCTGGTATCTATGTCCGTGCAATAAATTAAGGCTTTGGGATTACAAAGACATTGCACTAAGGTGTAATAATTGTTGAAGATTAGTGGAAAAGGATGGAGAATATATGGGTGGGAAAAATGTCTTGCAATGAAGAAGGGCTTATTTATTAGTGACAGCGATAAAGCTACTATATTGTAACTCATCAACGAAGTATTTATACCGCAAAACAACTTTGCTGGGTTCTTATTATTTTGCTTAGTTTTTTTGTGTAATCGGTTTAGGCCCTTTTTTCTGCCTTAGTGCCGGAGCGGCTAAACTGTTGTTTGATCAGGAATTCATCCCCGTCATCTGGATTTGTACCTGGTTGATGGCAAAAGGCTCGCCCATTAATTGGGACTTAAACTAATCTAGCGAAATGTGCATGTAACTACTATAGTGTCTACCTAATCCTCTGGGAAAGGCATGCAGGCTGTATGTTAAATTCACGAAATTAAGTCACATTTTCTGCTGAATAAATACGGCATTTTTAACATAATTAAACGTCAACGTCTTCTATAAACATTAACAGAAAGCGCAACAGTTATACTGTGTCAAAAATCTCACAGATGGCACCACAAAGAGATTCGGCGCAAAGTCGTGCCACTTGGCTGAAGAGGCTTTTTATTCTTCTTTGAGTACGACGCCGGTTTCGTATCAGGCTTAAAATGCGCACCAGAATAATTGAACAACTTTTTTGACGGCTTTATTTTGGGAAAAAATCGTGACGTAACATTTTACACATTATTATTTTTCTGACGGGTTAAAAACAACTAATTAAAGAAGCAGCTTTATGAACTATTTTGGCTTTACCACTGATCCTTCTAGATGCTAGAAAGTTCAGTTAAACAGGTATGGAGATAGCAAACTGGCATCAGCATTGACAGATTTTCAATTAAGTACCTACATAATCTGTCACAAACCAGTGTCCGGAGCAGCATCCGCAATCTGTCCGAACTCTTTTGTCCAAACTTTAAGGCAGTCATTGTAAAACCAATAATGTGTGTGTTTCATTTAAATAATTTTGTTGAGAAAAGTACTAATTCGAGATGTTCGCGTTAAAATCAAAGACACATTCTTCTGCTATCAAAATTATGCCTTTTAAGCCAAGAATATCTACCCGAGATCCGCAAGCAAATGGTGCATATCGCTACACTGAAATGGATCGTTAAATCTCTGCCTAGATTGAGAGGCGGAATGGGTCATAAGCTTTTAGGATATGATCCTGGGCTTGAATTCTGTAATAAAGGTAGGCTTATTCTACGGCTCAGAAATTTAGGTTTTATAAATAAGTTGAAGGAGATCTATGTAGATGCATCATTGTGATCTTTATTCATTAGTGAAAAAACACAGAACTTAAAAGAAGTTTGGAAATGGCAACACGGCAGGCCCAAAGAGAGCGGGACAAACTCGACTCTTTAAAAAAATATTTGCCATTAACAGCTATGGATATGCACAAGTGGCTCCAAATGGCTTAAAAAAAAAAAGTTTTAAGCAGCCGAGAATCACTTAATCTTTCCATTATTGTCAGCATACATCACCTAGGAATCTTCTGGTTACAAAGATTTTTAGTAGATAATGTATTAATCAAGTCTGATTCTTCTAATCAAATAAACCAAAAGCAGAGATTTTTATACCAAAAACAAAAGTCGTTTAAAAGCCATTGGGTACAGTGTTACTTACCGAATGTGTAGATGATTTAGCTTTGTAAAGGGTATTTTTACATCCTATATTTTAATTTATTTGAAATCCCCCGTTCCGACTTTCAATACCACCAATCACAGCCCTGTATCGAAATTTAAAACAATACAACGAAATTGCGAAATTGTATTCCGATAGCATACCTACTATCCGTAACAAATCATATATGTTCACCAACTATTGTGACAATCGTGGAGTTTATAATACCTAGGTATTTTACGTGAACATATTTGATTATTTTGTTTCACGATATAACTTTATTGCTTGCTAGTTATTTTTCACTAATAATTTAGTTTTTTTTCATGAAATGCAGTACTTACTCATTTTAGGTACCCCTACTAATATTAAAAATGCGAAACTGACTCTCTCTGCGTGTCTGTCTGTCTATCTGTCACCTTTTCACATCGTAGTGAAAGAGCGTTCTATTTCTATTAACACAGGTAGATCATAAAATTATCTGTGGTAAAGACTAAAGCTACGTTTTGTCCCGATTATTATAATCTGTATCTCTGCAAAGTTCGAATGAATCGGTTTCTTCTAGGTCAGTGTGGTCCACCCTCAGCTGCATCATCGCTTTACATCAGGCAAGTTGCAAACGCAAGCGTATTTAGTGCAAAAAAGACGGTAGGTCGTAGCCGTGGGATGAATTCAACTTCCAGGTGGACAACGCTGTGGATAAACACACACACACAAAATGTAAAACGACAAAAATTAAAAAAATAAAAGCTACTCTTGTTTGCATATTATTACAGTACCAACTTAGTATTACGATGTACACAAACAGACTTTATCCTAAGTTATAACTTAGAATAGATAGCAAAAAAGCGATCATTTATCTCAAATCAAGAAATGACTTCTTTGAAATTTAATATCTGCTAATGTTTCACCAGAAAACATTTAAGGCTTAGACTTGACCTAAATATAAAGTGACAAGAAGTGATTAATAGAGGACAATTTGTATGAAAAAGAGACGGTAAAGATAAGGCGGAAACTCTTGATAATGTTAAGGAAGATGTACTCGGGTACTTCCTTTTCCTCGTTGTATGTGAGTGAGGACGTTACTTTAAAAATATTTGTTATATTTTTTTTTGTATTTTTTTTTTGCCTTTAAGATTAACACGAAATTTCGCTGATAGAAAACTTAACCTTGTGCTAGGATTGAATTTCACACCTTTTGTAATATCATCGATATTGAGCACCCTCCCCGTACCTCAGAAAGCACAGTAAGCCCTTGGTCCGTAAGCTGTAATTTTTTCGTTCCCTGAAAATTTCATAGGTAGTTAGTAGCGATAGTTTGACAACCAGTCTTACCAAGGGTTATCGTATTACCCAGTACTAAATGGGTTATGAAGGCAGTCGCTCTATGTAAAATTTTGGGATTCAGCTTTATCCGGTTAGACTGGAAGCTGACCCCTATATGGTTGGGAAAAGGCTGGACAGATGAGATGATCAATGTACTCACAGATAAATACAAACAGTAACTCAGTTAAGGTCGATAGCTGCTGCTTGCAGGAAGACCCTGTAAGATTCATGAGCTTTGCCACTGTCGGTCAAAAGTCCATTTCAATACCGAAAGGTTCGTAAAATTCTAAAAAAAAAAACGTTTCCGTATTTCAAACTAAGAACAACACGTAAATCTTATCTTCGCGCCAATACTGCCGTCATTCCAAGGAGGTTTCACACAATTTTATGCCTGACATAAAACAAATTCGTTGCTTGGAATTGATGCTACATTTTAGTAGCCCGACAGTATTTCTTTCAGCCTTTTTGAAGACAGTTCCTGAATGAAAGATTAATGAGAAGAGTGAGGGGGAAAGACAAAAGGTGCCGTCGAACTGTGTTGAGGCGATTTTAGACAGTCATCTGTTTTTTTTGCGGTTTCAAATAGCCTTTTGAAGCGTGAGATTTATTTACGCTTAATTAGTTGGCTGTGGTTTTTTGGTCTTTTGTGATTAGTGATTAATTTAAAGGCTACTACAACATATTTGGGTTTTTTATTTAAATTGTTTAGTAAGCTATATCTAGTTAAAGTTCGAAAATAAAGTTTGCGCCAGTGGAATACTGACATAACCCTTACCATAGCGTCATCTTTTAAATAAATAAACTATGGATGTTTTTTATCCAACGTATTTAAGATTAAATACATTTTTGTGTTCAATTACTAAACAATGCCATGAAACATAATTTAAACTTTATTTCTTGTTCAAAACTAATTTAAATCGCAGCATTTCCTAAAAATAGAATAAAATCCGCCCGCTCCGAAATACGCGGCTAAAACAAAACGTGGACGGAAGCGCACCGGCTGTAACAAAATTACTTCCCAACTCACAATTTATCGTGGACATCCCTAAATGTTAAATTCAGTTTATTGCAAAAGTAGGAAACGCTACCAGTAAATTAAAAACTAACAGATCTGTGAAATTACGAAACTGGAATAAATATAATTAAGAACCGTTTTGCACGCCTCGGGTGTCTCGCAAATAGCGGTATTCATTTGTTTCCGTTTGAGAACAAGATACAATATTATTTTACTCAAAAATGCATGTAATGTGGTTATTATTTTGACAACCTGGTTTGAGCAAAGTCGACCTTGCCGTTCTGTTTCAAGGAGCGGCCGGCAATGTTTTGCCGGCCGCTATTTTGACGTTTCAACGTTTTAAAAAATCAAATCCAAAAAGATTTGATTTAGAACACAGCTGTTTGTATCTATAGAGATAGGTACAAAAAGATTTTATTCCATATTAGGCTGTATAGCTCCAACTATCATTGCTAAAAAAAAAACTAAGAAGTAACAAAAGCGCGGTTCAGCGAAAATTTTAATGAATATATTTTTTATTTAAATTACTTGCTGGTTTTATTTAGATTAGGTACTTGCATTTTTGAGTAAAGCACTATACAAACCTTGGCCCACAATGACTGCTTCGCTGGTCACGTTATGATTGCCTCGAGCTAGCCTAGCTACGCTCTAGGCCTTTCAGCTTGGCCATCATTGCAGCCCTTGCTGTCCTCGCTGTAAAGGCCTCGACCTATGGTCTCCGCCTTTATCTCGGCTCGTCCATCAAGTGCTGCACGCTGACCGCACTGTGTCGGCCTGGAGCTGCGCTACGCTGCGCTGTCGGCCATAATCAACGCGACCAGCAAAGTAGTCATTATAGACCGCGGCAGTAATGTACTATTATTTCATAAATAATTATATTACTGAAGATGGTAAGTATAAATTGTTATTGAGTACCCTCAGTAGTATGACATAAATTTCACTTTTGCGCCAACATCCATTTAGTTAGAACATAATTATTGTATTATTATATATTGGCATAAATATTGTAGTATAAAAACATCTGTACTACAGACTTTAAACTGGAACATTAAGCTACCTACCCAATAAAATTTATTCTACAGCGACTTCCCAAAAATGTTACGTGGACATCTTAAGTAACCTAACATTGACCTACTTCAGGCGCCTATTCTTGAAGCCTGCGCTCCAAAATTAATATCAAGCGATATAGCAGCCATATATATCACAAAATAGATAGTTACAGAAGGTCCGTTCCGTACAACGAGTGAAAACGCACGGAAACATACAGGGGTTGCAATTACTGTTACAAACACTCACGACTTCTGGCTTTTTGGCTCCCCGAACGGACATAGTCAGTCCTTGTCATTGGTTCGCAATTTTCAACATTAAGGATCAATAAAATCGATACTGACAGATTGTGGAACGTCTGTGAATATCACACACTGACAAATCGGCCACTGACAGGTTGTTTGCGTACGTGAGTTTAAATGTTTGTAACGCACCCACGATACAGGAGAAATTTCTAGCGTGGGACAACGTTTTTTTTTTAAATAAGAAAATACAGATCCGTACACGCAGGTGTCTGATAAAATGACGAGTAATAGAGTAGTGTGAAACAGAAGACAAGCTGCGTCGACCACAAATAAATTGTGATAAGAGCGGCCAATGAAGATACAGATCAAAGATCATTATCGATCAGAGTTTGATATCCAGAGCCACGTCCGCAATTTGAACGAGCCTTTTCTTTTTTTTCTTTACGGGTTGGAAATCATCAAATGACTACTCCCGCCCTGGGCGGAGCGGAAGGGAGTGTCAGACTTGTACTGACTAAAACCCATCCATGTTCCTTCTTAGCCCTTTGTGTCTCGGGGCCACGGTATCTCTTTCCAACAGTCCCGTAGCCCCGGCAGGCGCTGAATATGATTCCTTACCAAATATTCACACACTCACCTCAATGCCTGAATAAGTGTAAGTATCGGTGGAATGATGAACGAGAAGAAATGCAGCGCTGACCCCAAATAAATTGTGCTATGGGCAATAAAGATACAGATCAGTACATAATCTATCAGAGTTTGATATCCGGAGCCAAGTCCGCAATTTGAACGAGCCTTAACCTCCATTTACTTGCGACTGACACACGTACGTGCGTGTGCCTTTTTTTCGCTCTATATATGAAGCTTATTTTCTGTGCCTACCTGCTTAGTGGCTATACCCTGATACAGGAGGATCGTCGAGACGATCAGATTAATAGCATCGTCTGCCGTCAACGCGAGAAGTGCTCGTAAATCACTGAATGCAAGCACTGATTAAAATACAAGGCGATGTCGGTAAAGGGATCTAGACGATGTCAGGCTTGAGTGAACGAAGACGGGTATATTGAGCGTCACTTGTTTATTTTGAGAAGGAAAGGGCTTGGAGTTTATATTGTGAAAGCTCGTAGATTGATTGAAGCACTTGAATAAAGTGATAGTGATAGAAATCGAGAGGTTACTGGAATTGATAGAAACGATAAAATGTTTAAGACTAGTTTTTCTTGATGTTGTTCATATTTTCCAAGAAATTATTAGGTTTTCCCCTGTTCAGGGAAGGAACTATTAATAAAGGATACTCGTTTAATATTTAAGAAAGTATCGTGTAACAATAAATGGAGCTTCGAATCTAATATTTTTTACCTAAAGCTTTTCGTCTAGTTATTATTGTCTATATTATTTTAAGGCTTTAAACTGTCAAAATTACATTTGAAATTGCACCAAACCTAAACTCGTAAAACCAGTCTAGATTTATCACGATAAGTGTCAGCCCTTACCCAGATACGCTTGACATTGAAGAGTTAAGTAGCTTTATCTAGCTTGTCACCAACCCATCGCTCACCGCGGTAGACATTTTCGTATATTTTACCTGAGACCCTAGTTGGAGAGCTCGAGGCTAAATAATAACAGCCGCACGGGTAGATTAAAGGTTAAGCTTGCCGAGATTGCTGCGTAGATGGTTGACCATAATTACATACCGAGTTTCCTCCGTGCCTCGGAAAGCACGTTAAGCCGGCTGTCATTTGTAGATCTTTGACAGTCGTTACGAGTAGTTAGAAGCCAAAAGTCTGACATCCAGTCTTACCAAGTGGTATCGTATTACTCAGTTACTGGGTTATGGAGGTCTGATAGGCAGTCGCTTCATGTAAAATACTGGTACAGCTGCATCCCTTTAGACTGGAAGCCGACCCCAAGATAGTTAGGGAAAAGGCTAAGCAGATGCTGACCTTAGTTGGAGAGCGAATAAACGCTCTCGGACTCAATACCTCAAAGTGATGTGTTTACAGAAGAATTGACGAAGAATCTGTCAGTATGTTTGGAGTATAGCGAGATGAGGGTTCTGTATTTGTGTATTTTCTTCGTGTCTGTAATTTATATGCATTTATTGGCTTTTGGCTGTTTCATGTCAATTTAATTAATTGTGCCTCTTTGGTCTAGTGGTCCTAGGCGTGACTACTAAGCATGAGACCCTAGGTTCGATTCTCAGGTGGTGTATAGTGTTATTGGGTCGATCAAGAATTGGGCAGTAGCAGCCACAGATTTTTTCCTGGTTGATAGCTCACGTCCTAAATATAACTTGCAAAAAGTGGGTTCACTATAAGTTTATACACCTCTTCCAGACCCTTTAGGGATAACAGGTGTACTGACATGTTATGATAAATGACATAATGGTTGCCAGCCAGATAATAGCATAAGTAAAATAAAAATAAACCCGACAAATTGATTTATGTTACAAGATAAACAAAATCGTTTCAAGAAATGATAGTATCTTCAAAATAATAATATATAAGTGGTAAGCTGAATAAACAAGGTTTCTAATGTAATGAATATTGTATTCGGTTAGTTATTTGATTGTTCAAATATGATCGTAAACAATTGGAACATACTTCGCCTCCACGGTACTGTTCTGAGCAGTGTTTGGCATCGCCCATCGTGTAGTCTTATTACATTTAATCATTATGATACAACTACAAACATGATAACTTCATGTAAGGTTTTGTAAATGAAAGATTCGAAATTAAAATTGTGTAAAATTATCATTGTAACCGACGGGTGTGTGGGTTTAGGCCTTGGAAAACGACTCGCTAGCCGTAGCGCGCGAGGGCTCCGCGTGTGGCGTGTTTTCACCGCCAACGTTCAACGCACCTGATTGGCCGTTGAGGCTGATCTGTGATTGGCTGCCACGTACAGTGCAGCCAACATTACTAACTGCCGGATTCTGGGCTACATCATGTCATTCAACAAAATGTCTTCATAGTCATAAAACTCCGAAAAGGAAACACAACTAAAAACTACCTACCTACCAAGAATGCTATTCATAACCAGAAATCACAAAGAATTATAAATTCACACAGACATTTTATACTTACCTGCAGCCTGTGGGTCCGCTATACGCGTAGATCTTGCAATGCCCTACGGGTCTTGTACAATAATGGTTTTAGGATGCTATTGGTGTTGCCTCGCTTTTGCAATGCATCAGGTATGTCTGCTAAGGCCAGCACTGACTGCTTTAGGGCTATAGTACGGAAAAGAGTGGCTTCCCTGATGTGCCGCGTGCGGGGCAGTACCAACAGCCTTCTGAATATCATATTGGGAAGGGTTGATTCTCCCGTTTTGAAGCATTGGCATACCGTTCACGGATCTGGAGGGGTCCTTTTCAATGCAAAATAGAGTAATGTAATTAATTAATAATTTTATAGAATATTATGAATAAATACTAACATAGTTTTTTTTTTTTTTTGTTAGCCTCTCATGTGTCCCACTGCTGGGCAAAGGCCTCCCCTTTTCTCCTTCCATACTAACATAGTTATAAGTAAATAAAACATAATAACATAGTAGTAAGTTATAATAGCATATTATTATAAGTGAATATTTTTTGATTCTGAGAAGAAATGAAAATTAAAATAAATAAAAATAATTGCTAAGCTCGAAAATTTATTATCGGTCAACGAAATCATGCAAACTTTATTATTTTATATTATCCAGTAGGACTTACATGAGAAAAATACCCGATTTTTTTAAGAGTTAGAATTATATAGCTGTACATTGCAATACTAATTTCTTTGTTTACCCCGATTTACAAACAAACTAACTACAAAAAAAAAAAATTAAAAGAACAGTTATCCGGAATCCACTGATGGAATTAAGCAAGGTCTTGAACTAAAAACCTTATCATCAAGTACCACACTTCAAACAAGCCCTAATTTCCGTGAACATCGTTGAGCCTGAATATTGGCTTATTATATTAAACAAAATGTTATACCCCGAAGCCGAGTACCGAGATTGCTACTTTAATAAGCTCTCGTCCCTTATCGACCATTTATACATAGTTATCTTACCCTCCAAATACAGTCCATTTACAATTATTACCTCTCATTCTTTTTTTGAATTTATATTACCTAATATGAATTTAAAAAAAAAGGAATGAGAGGTGTCTCGAAAAAAGGCCTTTGTCACCGTTTTTTCACTGTGATTTTGAATGTTAATTCAAGTCCCCTGACTTGAAATGTAAATAAATGTGAAAGGACTGTACCTATATTTATTAAAGAAAATCTTTGTTAATTAAAAAAAAAACGTTGCCCCACACTAGGAATTACTCCTGTATCGCGGGTGCGTTTACAAACATTTAAACTGACATACACAAACAGCCAGACCTGAAACAACTATTTGTAGGCTATAAATATATTGGTTCCGTGCGAGGATCGAATCCGCGACACGTAGCACAGCAATCAATCGCTCAACCACTGCGTCAACCGTGCCGTCACGCCACGTTTATTTAAGAAAATCTTGGTAATATAAACGAAAAAATTGTTTTTTTTTTTGTATCACGAACGAAATAACCGGTTTTATTATTGCTAATGACAAAAAGTTTCCCTTGGAAGCAGTCAATAAAAAAGGAATAGCAGATAAAAGAGACTCATTAAGCTACCAGTAATATAAAACTGAGATAAATGGAAAGCCCGGTAAGCTTCGTTTTTTATAACGATTAGCTACCGATCCTTCCGGACTCGTGTTGTTTGGGTTTTGATCAATCGGAATTAATGAAATGCTTTAAAAACAAAAACGTAGTGCTGAATCGAATAGTATCAGTCACTCTAACCAAATTATTCAGTCACGGGCACAAGTTGCGAGGCAAGTCAATTATAGGTGCAGAGTTAAATGGGGCATCAATTTGACGCTTGGCCTAAACTTTGTCTTAGCCAAGACTAACATACGTAACGGCCCCATCAGAAAGTTTGCCGGAATGACTTCTGTCCAGTTTTGAAAACTTTTTCCCCCTTTCGATGCTTAGTAAAATTATGCCAAACCTCTAAAAGTACATGGTAAATCTGAAATGTTATACTTGGTAATTAAACAACAGTTTTTTTTTTGTTTGTAAGTAAAGGACTTAAATGAACCTAATTGACTATATTTGGGGATTTATTGCCTTGCATTTAGGAAGAAAGTTATCGCCCATTGCCTATATATACGCTGACTTTTTTTTGTATTGATAATCTGTATTTTGCTTGGCCAGCTCAAGTTCAAAGGTTCACCACCGATGCGTGGTCAACTGTACGGTAGTTACTATTGCATTCTAAACTTTCGACAGTAGTCAAGTCTTCCAAACCATCCATCGTAGAAAAAAGATGGTTCTCTGAAACTTTACTCTGCTATTGCAACATAAATTAAATATTAAAATATTAGTCCGTTTATATTTCGATGTATGAAATTGTTTTCAATATTCATGGGAACACTGCAGTGTAAAACAATTTGCAAGTCAAATACTACTAATTCCTACAAAGAACAAGAAGTATGATTTCTTAAATAAACCATATTTTTTTTATTTAACAATGTGCAAAGGCAGACTAAATTCTTTTGGGCATTTTCTACCAGTCTACTCTAGGGTGTAGCAGAGACAAAAAAATATCGGTAGAATGATTATTGTGTCTTATTCAACCCAAAGGTTAACTGGTACATAATGTGTATCATTCAGATCCAGCCTGTCTCTATGCTGTCCTCCCCCAGCGACGCCCATAGCCGAGGCTTGTACCCCACAGGGGGTTAGCGTGTAATCGCTTAGTTTGTAAGTAGTTTTATGCCCTGGCTGCAGGCCTTACACTCAAGGCACCCACAGGATAGTCCGGTTAAGTAGACCTCTTAGGTTGAACTGCGAGATGCAATACACAAAAAAGGTATATTATGCCTTATGGCATTGAGTCCAACTATGTACCACTACTACCTATAAGAAATTTAAATAAATAATCCAATACAAGCTGTGGAATAGCCTTAGTATAATTTTGACATTATTCTGAAAGAGAAAAATGTTATCGAAATACTGAAACAAGTTAGCATACTGGCAGAAAGGAATTGAGTTTCAAAACTGTTTTAGATCCCGATACGGTTAAACGAAAGTCGTACATTATTGCATTATTTTTAACCCCCGACCAAAAAAGAGGGGTGTTATAAGTTTGACGTGTGTATCTGTGTGTCTGTCTGTGGCATCGTAGCTCCTAAACGGATGAACCGATTTAGGTAAAAGTGGTGTCGTTTGAAAGGTATTTTAATCGAGAGTGTTCTTAGCTATGTTTCGAGAAAATCTGCTTAGCCGTTTGAAGATCATCACCTCTTTTCTAGTTAATGAAGGGATATAAACAATTTACACAGGTAGTCTATTTGAAATTTTTAAATGTTGTCGCTTGCCACCATGGGCATTGCTGAGGGGGGGGGGGGCACGCCTCCCCCCCTTTTTAAATTTAAGTATATTTTTCCTTGGTTTCGTTAATTAGCGAGAAGAGACGCAACATCGAGAAAATTGGAAGGAAAGGGGGAGGCCTATGCCCAGGAGTAGGACAGTCAAGGCTAAGAAAAAATAATATAAGTTTAAAAAGCATGAAAAAAAATTAGATTAAAAATTTAAGCGTCGGGGGACCGCTAAGAAGACCTCTTAGTACAAGCACAGAACAAAGCGGACCCCCGACGCTTCGACGCTTGGATTAATTAATTTTTGTCTTTTTAGAGGTTTATTATGTCGGGGGTTTTTTAAATTTTTAATTTATTTTTTTTACCTGTATAGTTTTGGTACATTCTTGTTTATCGATATTTTTGAATGAAGTTGTTATCCTAAGTGAGGTAGAGAAGCAAAAAAAAAATATATGGGACATACTAGTCATTTTTACTATACTACTACAACTATTTATACTAAATTTTGTTATGAATTATTTGTATTTTTATAAGTTTGGACATACGGGGTAATTTTCAGAACTACTGATCTGGTTTCGAAGCCTTGACTGGGGGCCTTAAATTCATTTGAGGTCACTACATAATAGACAGGTTGAGCAGTCTTGCAAACTCATAGAGTTAAACAGGGAGTAAAAAAAAAACTGATTTTGAAAATTCTTTAGGTAGTGACAAGCTACATTATCCCCGCGTACCATAAACCATTTTAAAGACGTGCTTGCAGCATAATTTCCGAGCAAATTTTCCGCGAGACAGGCTCTAAGATTCTGAACCTAATATTCACTTTAGATACTGATTACTTTCAAAAAGGTTTCCATGCCTTCAAGTACCGGGGTATTTCTCACGATTTGCATGATTAGATTATAATATAAATGCGTCGCGGGAAAATTGGCGAATACGAATTTGGTAATACTTTAAGTTAATAATGTCTGCTCCAAGCAGTGTCACCGAATTTTGTGGAACTCCGACCTCTACAAAATTACGTAAGTTAATTGTGTAAGTGCTGTTTCAGATATTAATAGTCTTTTCTTCATTTACATTTTATGCTCGTACGAAATGGCCTTTTGTGTTGATGGTGAAATTTGATAGCTCCGCGAAATTTTGGAATAACAAAATATTTTGAATGTGAAATAGAGCGTTTTGGTCGACCTTCCACGTGACCAGAGGGCTGGCTTTTTTTGGCCAAAGAATCACTATTACCATCAAACGTGGCAATGCTGCACGTCTTCTCGGCACTTATCCTATTGTCAGCAATATGGACGAATTTTTCGACACCCTGTAATTGTTTTTTCCATTTTGATACTGGTACATATTTTATTATTATTTTAGATCTATTTCATATTGTATTTATATTCTATCACAAATTAAAAAAAAAAAACAATCGCGGTGACATTTCTCATCGGCAAAACTTCAGAACTTTAAGCAAAAACACACTTTCATCCTCTATTTAACCCCTTCACGGATTTTTTTCAAACGTTTCGACGTACCGTAGTGCTCATCTTACTTTTAAAAAGAGGGGTCTCCTTTTGCAATATTTTATGCTTCTAGTCTAGACCCAGCTGTTTATGCTGTGGATTTTATGTTGGTGTTTGAATACATTTAAGTTTTTTTTTTCAACTACGCAGTAATGTTATCATTAATCACTACAAACCCGATCACAAAGGATGTATTTTTTGCTAAAACAGTGCAGAATAGTTATATGAAATCTCATTATTGCACTGTTTTTAATTACTGCCCTGTTTTAAATTTTAAATTCAGAATTAAAATTAACCACAGAGGTTTAATAGGCATTAAACCTCTGTGGTTAATTTTAATTCTCTTTCTATTAAGTTTAATAAAATGTATGCATTAGATCAAAACGATACTGGCTGAAAATAAAAATCGGCTGAATAAAACCGACTTGGTGAAAAAAAAAACCAATGGCGCTCATTTTGTACCATTGTAAAACTTAGATACTTCCTATTTAGCAAAAAAAAGTTTAAAAAAAAACATGGAAATTGACAGCTATAGCGATATAAATTCAACATAGTGAAGAAAAGGCAAGGCAGATGAGATGTTGAAATGTATAGTGAAGGTTGAAGTAACCTCCATCAATAAAATCATTCCTTTGATGATTTGTTTTTGCCAAAACAACAACTATTCAGTCTATTACAATGTTTTTCTATTTTACCCGAAGGTTGACTGGTAGAGAATGCCAGTGTACATGAAGTTGAAATAAATAAATAAACCCTTTTATTATTAATTCACCTTCTATCTAGTACGTTGTAACAAATCTTTGTACACAATACTATAAAACAGAGCGAGATCGCGAACATCTCAGTTCAGTCAGTCACTATTCACATGCAAATACATTCAATTCGCGAGAAAAGCCGGGTTCTGTGTAAAACTACCTTTTGTATCGAGATAAAATCCTGTTTCAGTGTTGTGTCTATCCTTTACAATACTGATACTATACAGTATAGGTACTGTTTTTTGTAGAAGTATGTAAATCCTGGCTTAGAAGTACTGGTTTCGAATGTGATTCGTGTGTGTTTCGTCATGTTCGTGAATGGGCGCTATCAGTTTGTACCTGGTCATCTCTTAATTGCCACGGCTTACTTCGAACTAATTACTTTATGTTTGAATTGTTTTTTTTTTGTTATAATAAAACATAAACTAATACATATTAAAAACCTTATTAAACAAATAACTAAACACGTAATGTTGACGGCGTCGTGTTCCGCTGCGTGGTGTCGCGTAACCGTCCTCGGAAACGTCGAAATACGACACCTGTTGTGGCGCGATTCCAACCTTTCAACCCTCAGAGTCCAGTTGGACTGTTCACTGGGTTGGAGTTGTTCACTTTCACGTACTGCACGACATCCTCAACCGTCGTGGTAGTGGTGGTAATGTACCATCTCAACATGAATAATGTAACCAAGGTTTTTGTAACAAGATTATGTTTTAAAAGAGTGTCCATGGAGTTTCTTGCCCTTTCTTAGAGATCTACACTTTGGAATGAGCAACTACAGTACCTACTTTCACAAGTTATTATGCCTTGTGACTGGGACTGTAGCTTCGCTTTTTTTTGTTTTTTTTTTTTACTTTCAAAAGTGCCTGTAGTGGTCTATTTGAAATAAACGCTTTGAGTTTGAGTTTGTCTGTCTCTGTCTGTCTGGCAAGTTTAAACAACTTTTCTGAAATGCAGTTGGAGGTACGGTACGTTAAGGTTTGACAACCAGGGTTACCAGGGGGTACATTATTACCCAGTACTTATTGGCTTGACGACGTCTGGTAGGCAATCTCTCCTTGTAAAGTACTGGTATTGCTGCATCCGTTAAGACTGTAAGCCGATCTCAATAATGTTGGAAAAATGTTCGTCGAATTACTATAATAATATCAATGCTACTTTCCAATGCAAATTAATAAGTTAAGTATCAGGATAATACGTTTTGGGTTTTTAAGGGAAAAAGTTGATTCTCAATTTAAGGGGTTAGCGAGTCGTATTTCCATACTTTTTATAAAAGTTTACGCGTGGTACGATGTTTTATAAAACTTTGTTATCGAAGGGAAAAACGGTAGTTCTATTAGCAAAAAGAAAATTCTGCAGATGTAATCAAACTTGTATTATTTATTGAACACATCTCGTTGATAAATACTGGTCGAAATAAGAGTCTACACACAGTACACGCAGACAATAAAAACTGAATAAATACAGTTATATCTGCTTTCAAATTGTATTTATTTAGGTAGTCAAACATGTATTTAAGATATCTTTCTAAAATTGGAGAAGTGAAGCAGAAAGGGGCCACTGTACCGGGGGCACAGCAGTGGGTGATTCCGGGCTGATATGATGATGATGATCACAAACTAGTATTTGTGTTTGCCTGCGTTATCCCATTTTTGTGCAAAAGTATCTTTCAGGCTTCTTTCCTTCTCTGCGTCAGGGCGCCACAAAATGTCTTCTTTTTAATGTTTTTTTTTGGCTTTTCTTTTTGTCTAGAGAGCACACGTACACGGCAGATGTGGCCAGCCCAGACCCAAATCAGAGTAAATATAATAAATTAATTCTAACAATAAAATTGTAGAGAGACCAACTTCCTGTAAAATTAAAATATGATTCAAGCGTTTCGTTTTATGAATTCGTAGCACGTCACGTCATAATTCAATGTCAACAGTTTCCGTGCGTCGTGTTCCGACCCTCGACAGTCCACCGCCCTAAGTGTTTAATTACATCTCTTCGACTCACGAATATGGGTTTAAAATTTTTAAAACATTACAGATTTTCCTTACGAAAAAAATGGCGAAATATGTACCTGTTGGGTTGATCAACTTGCAATTAAAGTCTTGTATGGTGCTTCCACGTTTATATTAGTTTTACATGTTGTTACAGAATAATAGTTTCATTTAGTTAGAAAAATAATAAATCATGCGCAGACATGCGCGCTTAGTTTCAGTTGTCGGATTAGAAGGGGAGAAAAAGATGGCCGCCGCCGGCGCTTGCGACCCGTCGCGTTCCATCCGTGAGGAGCCCGAGGTTTTAGGCGTCAGCGCGTTCCAGCTCCGGTGCGAACATCCTCCCCCCCCTTGGGGACATATTCCCCAAGGAGCTCTTGGGAATCTAGTAGAGATAGTTTTGAGACGGGCCTATGAATGACGCCGTTCTCAGTCTTCACGTCAACCACTCTGCATACGCCGTCAGCTCCCGGGTACAGCTTGGTGATGCGGCCCATTAGCCACTTCATGGGTGGCAGCTGGTCGTCTAGGATGAAGACCAGGTCGCCAACACGAACATGGTCTTGTGCACGCTGCCACTTGACGCGTTGCTGGAGAGTGGATAAGTAGTCCTTTGTCCATCGGGACCAGAAGTGGTGTCTCAAGCGCTCAATCAGCTGGTATCGATTGATGCTGGCTTTTTCGATAACGGGTGAAGGTAGTGAGGTCAATGGTCGGCCCACAAGGAAGTGTCCCGGTGTAAGTGCTGACAGATCAGAAGGATCAGCAGACATGGAAGTAATGGGCCGTGAATTCATAATGGCTTCAATCTGTGCAAACAGAGTATACAACTCTTCAAACGTTAAACTAGAGTTACCCGCTATCCGTTTTAGATGATATTTAGCTGTCTTGACTCCTGCTTCCCAGATACCACCAAAATGCGGTGCATACACGGGAGAGAAATTGAACGAAATACCCTCCTTGCTTGCGAAGTCGCTAACTGAACGTTCATTCTCCTTGAGCAGTCTGTTCAGTTCGTTACTAGCTCCTACAAAGTTTTTACCATTATCACAGTATATAGAGTGAGGTTTACCTCTTCGTGAAATGAATCTACGCAAGCACAAGATGAATGCATCGCTACTTAAGTCGCTCACGACTTCCAAGTGCACAGCTTTCGTGCTGAAACAAACAAATATGCATAGATAGCACTTGGAGGTCTTGGCACCGCGACCCTTTCTATTTAAGATTAAAAAAGGTCCTGCAAAATCAGTGCCACAAGTCGCAAATGGTGGAGCAGGAGTTACACGAGGTTCCGGTAGATTACCCATTATGGGTTCTAAAGGCTTTGCTCTGAACCTTTTACAACGAACACACTTTCTGACAGTAGTCGCAGCTAGTACTTTCCCACCTGTAGGCCAAAATTGCTCACGAATAGTATTTAAAAGTTGCTGAGGGCCACAGTGTAGGAGACGAAGATGTTCTTGTTCAAATAAAAGTTTAGAGAAAGTGTGTTTGGGGTCTAGCAATATGGGATGCTTTTTTTCATAAGGACAGTGAGATGCATTGTCGATCCTTCCACCGACACGCAAGACACCGTGTGGATCCAAAAAAGGGTTCAAAGACAGAATCCGTGACTTAGAATTTAATTTTTCTAAAGTTTCAAGTGAGTGAATTTCCTTTGAAAAGCATTCTCTCTGTGAAGCCTTAGCTAGGAGTATCAGTGAGTTGTTTAACTCAGAACAGGTAAGTTCACCATTTAATTTAGTATTCGATTTTTTAATGTTATTCATGAATCTTAGTATGTAAGCGAATATTCTTTGTAGTTTGTATAGTTTAGAATATTTTTCAAAGGGTATTATGTCACTAGACAGAGTTTTAACATTTAAACTTATTTTTATTTCAGGTAAAGTAGAAGAAGTAGATTTAGATTGGGGCCATTCATGTTCAGACTTGGTCAGAAAGAAAGGACCATGCCACCAAAGAGTATTATCATGAAGAAGACGTGGTTGAATGCCCCTGGACGCCATGTCAGCAGGATTATGTTCAGAAGGTACATGACGCCATGTAGATATGTCAGTTAATTCTCGGATCTGTTCAATCCGATTACTTACATACGTTTTAAGAGTTTTAGGTGGAGTGTGTAACCACCCTAAGACTATGGTTGAGTCCGTCCAAAATACTGAGCGTGCAAATTTAATTTTTAAAGAGTGAATTACTTTAGAGTATAGTTTTGCACCAAGTAAAGCGCCTAACAATTCCAGACGGGGAATTGTTTCCGATTTCAAAGGAGAAACTTTAGCCTTAGCACATAATAAGTTACAATTAACTTCACCTAAACTATTAGTCGATTTTAGATAAACACATGCAGCATAGGCATTTTGCGAAGCATCAGTAAAGCAGTGAGCCTCAATGTAAATAGGAGAATTGCAGAAAATGTATCTAGGTATCTGAACGTGAGCAAAATGTTGTGTTTCATTATAGAATTCTATCCACGAGTTTTGAATTTCTTTTGGAATTTCATCATCCCAATCTATTTTAAGTAACCAGAGCCTTTGCAGTAAGATTTTATGAAAGATAGTGCAGGCAGATAAGAGACCTAAGGGATCAAATATTCGACACGAGTTCGACAGTATAGAGCGTTTCGTAACCTTAGGAATAGGTTTATTTTCGACTGAGTAGTGCAAAGTATCAGAGATAGGTGACCATTTTAATCCCAAAACAGAAGATTGTTTACTAAAGTCTTGAGATTGGTCAGTTGTAAGTATGCTATCAAAAATATCAGGGGCATTTGTTCTAAATTTACGCAAAGAGAAACAGCCTTCAGCAAGTTTGGTAATCACTCCTGAAATTTTAGCCTTTAATAGAGATTTTGAATCTGAACCGGTATTCAGGTCATCAACATAGAAGTCATGTCTTATAGTATTGGCAACAGCTTCATCACTACACTCCTCTGCGAGTTGGACAAGACACTTGGTACTCAGATAGGGAGCTGAAGCTGTTCCATAAGTGACAGTATTGAGTTGCAAGGTTTTAAGTGGTTGACTTTCGTCTTCCCTCCAAAGAATAAGCTGTAAATAACGCTGTGATTCATTCACCATAACCTGCCTATACATTTTTTCAATGTCACCTGTCACCACATAGGTATATTGACGGAACCTGAGCAGAATTGCCATTAAATCGTCCTGAACTACTGGTCCAACAAATTGGATATCATTTAGTGACTTATTAGTAGAGGTTTTACAAGAAGCATCAAAGACTACTCTTAAGCGAGTGGTTTCACTGCTTTCGCGAATTACTGCATGGTGAGGAATGTAATATCCAAAGTTAGGACGGCTTACTTCAGATAAGTGCCCTAATCTTTGATATTCCCTAATAAAATCAGTATATTCATTTTTAGTTTTAGATTTATTTAGTTTCTTTTCTAAGTTAAAGAAGCGCCTTCTAGCAATAAGATAAGAATCCCCTAAAGCCTTACTGGGGACTTCACGCAATGGAAGTTTTACACAAAATCTCCCATCACTCAAGCGGACAGTGTTTTCAGTAAAATGGTTTTCACAATATTGTTCTTCATTGGAAAACTCAATAGTTTTAGTTGGCAGAGCAGGAATATCCTCAACTTCCCAGAATCTAGCCAGAGAGTCCCTAATTTCCTGAGAAAAGTTTGAATGAGTAGTAGTAGTAGGGCTCACACTGGTAGGGCCTGACACGAGCCAACCCAGTTTAGAATTTATTAGTGTAGGTTTATTTTTCCCTAACTTAATTTGCTTGGAATCTACAATTTCCCAATAAATATCAGCTCCTAGCAGTAAGTCAATTTCAGAGGGCATATAGTAGGTAGGATCTGCTAGTTCTATAGATTTAGGAAGATTCCATTCAGAAGTGTTAACCCTTGAGCTGGGCAACATGCCAGTAATATCAGGCACTAAAAGACATGAAACATTCGCATGGAATAGGTTAATACGCGATTTAAGTTTTATGTTACACCTTTTAGTAGTATTAGTTAACTTATTATTTATACCAGCAATTGATATATTGATATTAGAACAGGCTAAATTCATTTTTCTTTGCATTCTTTCAGTTATAAATGAAGACTGGCTTCCATTATCCAATAATGCTCTCACAATGTGTGTTTCTGAAGTTCGGCTATCAATTAATTTCACTTGAGCAGTACATAAGAGGATCTGCCTGGGCATTGCAACAGAGAGTGATACAGGATTAAACATGGCAACAGTAGATGTCTGAGAGGTACTGGATTCTTGAGGAACTGATGTTGCAGAAGAAGTATTAACAGGTGAGTTTGTCTTATCATTATTGGACTGTGGTTTATGTAGCAGTAAATTGTGTCTTTTGTTGCAGACTTTGCAATAATGATGTTTGCAGTGAGAAGAGTAATGACCAGGACGCAAACAGTTGTGACAGAGCTTATGCTTATTAACTTCCATAAATCGAGCATCTAATGACATGTCTTTAAATTTATCACACTTATATAGTAAATGATCTTGTGAGCATACAACACAGCCTGTTTTATTTGTGTTCGAAGAAGAAACAAATGATTTAGTTTGTTTATTGTCTTTATAGTAAGTACGTTTTTCAGTTTTTGTAGCAACATCGTTCTTGCTGTACTGTAAGGTTTCTAAAACGTCAGCACGATTTCGCAAGAAATTATAGAACTCTTCGATTGTAGGCGAAGCAGCAATAGTACTCCTGTGTTCCTCCCATATGCGACTTGTGGCGCCATCTAGTTTGGACACCATAATATGTACGAGTAAAATATCCCAGCGGGATTCAGAGTCATTTAAAGAAGATAGGGCTCGAACATTTTTAGAATAGTAATCTATCATAGTACGAAGTGACTTGTAATTTTCTTTAGATATTGTGTCAAAATTCAAGATAGCATTTAAATGATTATTAGTAAGTATCCGATTGTTATCAAAGCGTTCAGTAAGTAAATTCCAAGCTAATTTATAATTGGCAGCAGTAAACTCAATTGACTTGATTATATCAGATGCTCCTTCCTTTAATGAAGAGCGGAGGTAATGAAACTTGTTAATTTCTGGAATAGTATCATTGTTGTTGATTAAAGAATCGAAAGTGTCTCGAAATTCCATCCAATCTAAATAATTTCCATTAAAAGAAGGCAGCTGAATGGTAGGCAACTTAATGTTATAGCTGCGGCTATCTTGGTTAAGATTTTGACAGCTTGATATTGAATTGCCGTTCCTATTTCCAGGTATGTTGTCACTAGGGGCAAGACTTTCAATGAACAGTTGAGCTTTAGCAATGTTACAGCAAAATTCATTTTCAATTATGTCATTCTCTTCCAACTGATCAGGATCCAAACACTCAATTTTAGTTTTTAAAGCATCAAACTGTACTAACAATTCTTTGAATCTCAATAGTTTTATTTCAGTTTCAACGAGTATTTCTTTAGGAATGCTGTCAGTTTCTATGAGTTTTACAGTGTTTAAGTATTTAGCAAATATAGTTACTCTAGCCTTTATCGTACCACGTTGTTGAACAAGAGGTTTCAATTCAACCGACATGGTGAACACTTAGAAGAACTGAACAGACCGTCAAGAAATTAGCTATGCTGGTATTGAATACCGCATGTAAAATTAAGAATATAAAGCCAAACCGTATATGTCGCGCAATGGCTACGACAACAGCTCGTGCAGTCAGCGACTCACACACAAGCAAAGCAGGTTACACAGCGCAGGATGCAGGTAGCAGCAGTTTTAGTGTTTAGCAGTGCATTCCAACGGGACCCAAGAAGCAGGCAGCACAGCAACTCTGGAAAATGCCAGGGTGGTCCCGTAAGCAAAGTGAAAGAAAAAGAGAAAGGAGTTACTAGTAAGGCAGGTTTTTTTTGTCATTTAATTAGTAAGTACCTCCTTACTAAGCAACTATTGTCATGTAATCTGACTCCATAGGGTGCAAGTTAAGTAGTTAGGTAGGCAAAGTTGTCATTTGTGTAGTACTTAGCTAAAGAGAAATCATTTGCAAGTGACTAGGTACCTACGTGTCATTTAAGTATATGGTAGGTACATTTATAAGAAATTATCATTAATTTGAGAGAAATCAGTAGGTCTGATGCACAGAAATCGGCTGCATTATCAATGCAGGACATGTAGGTTAAGCATAGATACCAAAATTGGGCGTACTTCCCTGTGAACAGACCAAATCACTCACTACACAGGACCGCAGGGTAGGTCATCAGCTCGTCGCACAGATAGGAGTTGCAGCCTTGTAGCTGGAGTAAAGTTGCTCATCAGTCAGCAGTTCATCGTTGGCAGGCACCACGCGGTCGCATCTTCATCAAGTTGATCACGTCGTGGTCTCCATATGTTGGGTTGATCAACTTGCAATTAAAGTCTTGTATGGTGCTTCCACGTTTATATTAGTTTTACATGTTGTTACAGAATAATAGTTTCATTTAGTTAGAAAAATAATAAATCATGCGCAGACATGCGCGCTTAGTTTCAGTTGTCGGATTAGAAGGGGAGAAAAAGATGGCCGCCGCCGGCGCTTGCGACCCGTCGCGTTCCATCCGTGAGGAGCCCGAGGTTTTAGGCGTCAGCGCGTTCCAGCTCCGGTGCGAACAGTACCAGTGAAGGGCTTTATACAGTCGGGATGATTGCACAATATTTGTTAACTAAATACGAGTTAGTTCGTAGTATAATTCAGAGTAATTCTCAAATAACGCGACTGGATGGATGGATGGGCAGAACGAACTTGTAAAAATGGCAGTGATAAACCTACCTTTAATAGCTGGGAATTCAAACAATCCCTTAATTGAGACAGATAGGCTGGTTTTTATCCTGTTTAAAATTCAACAAACACGTGCAGGCTCTTTTTGCATTCACTTTAAAATGTTTTTTTTTGTCATTGATTGCTCTGTTACGTATGTGCATAGTTTATCTATAGGACATGTGACAGTAGATTTATCTATAAAATACCAAAAAAGCTGTTTTTTGTGCTATTACAATAATCATCAACCATCATTCTCCTCCCCTTATCCTAATTTATTTCGGGTCAGCGCAGCATGTCTTCTTCTATAATACCTACTCCTCTGTTAGTCGACTTCTCATGAGTTACCCCCATTATATTCAAATCATCTTTCACACAGTCCATCCATCGTTTATTATACCCTTCCACATTCATTCTCAAAGCTTTTCATCAGAATGGCCAAGGGATTAAGGTGTGTTTAGGAAAAAGATGAAGTAAATAAAATATACCTGAAGAAAATGACGTTTATTGGTTAAGGACATAATAATGTACAGTTCTTATGTATATTATAGACACAGCCGCCACTAAAACTGTTATACAACAATTCACATGTATACAAGATGTTGGGTTGCATTCTCGTTAAAAATCAGAAGGTTGTCGCAAAATACATTAATAATCAATTTAAATTACGATACTTAGTTAATTATTAATAAACGCTGCTTTTTTGTTGTTTGAATTTGTCAGTATTTTAAAATAGGGGTTATTTTAAAATACTGACAAATCAAGCAGCGTAAACAACGCAGCAAGAGCTTAACGTGGTTTAGGGAATAAGAAGTTATCGAATAAACGTTTGAGATTGTTTTTTATATGTGAAAGCGCGGTTATAAGGCGAGGATCAAAACTCGGGTGGTTCACACTTACCGATTTCCATATTTTTTTCCATAAATAAGAAAAAAAAAACAAAAAACTAACGCATTTTATTATCATTCGGGTCGAGAATCATTAGCGTAGTTACCTCCTTGAATTTGACGAGGATGCAAAACAACAACCTGTATAATACACCTAAAACTATATCACATACAATAAAGTTTTTTTTGTAGTAATACAGACTTTTTTATATTTACAGGTTTCTTATGTACTGTGGTAAATAGATAAAAGTACAGGACATCTACTACACAGATAGATAAAAAAATACAACATCAAGTCAATTTTATTACATAGGTCAAAGTTACTGTAAATATAGGTGGACTACATAAAAATTTATATACAGACAATAGATAGATACATATCTATCTATGTATCTGTTGTCTTTATATTATTATTAATATTTTGTTTTTTTTTTTGTTGTTATACTCGATTACTTACTCATATTTTAAAAAGAGAATGGACAGCTTTATTAGGTAAAATTAAGTTTGAGCTCACAAATATACTCGGGAATATCCCAATGTACAAATATAATATTCTAGATACAAAGTTTTACAAAAAATATACAGTTTTTCAGACTGTTCCAAGAAAATGAGACTCACATTATATAAATTTTATTAAAATAATTGTATAATATATTGAATATAATTAGTGGTAATTGTATGTCTAAGGGATTTTTTTTTAAATCTAGTACCGATTTTGGAAACATTCATAATTTTCTGTAAAGTACAATTGGAAGTACGATAGGTCGCACGTCGGTAACAAAACCAGTACAAACTGATCTCTTATTTTGGTAAAACTTCCACTACGCTAGGTCAGCGTCAGGTCAGAATGTAACAACTGCCATGTGCCCACTTGCGTTCTACTGTACCTAAGTAAAATAAAACTAATGTTCTATATTAATTTCATAAGGTATTTTTTCAAGCATTAAAAAAATATTCCTAATCTTTGTTTGTACATTAAGTACATATTTAGCTTAATTTTGAATTTAATTCTGTAATACAGCTTTTGAATAACCTAATGTTATAGTGAATTACGAACAACCATCGAATTCGAGTTTTATTAGAGAGATAAAACTTACATAATCATTTAAATTCGGTATACTTATTTAAAGCTTTTACATAATCTTGTGTTTTTAAAGCTCTTTTTATCAAATAAATGTTAATGTTTTTATGTAATCAGAAATAAAACACGATGTTTTCATCTTTCATAAAAATATGAAGTGAACTTGTCTTTACAAATAAAATGAAGAAATAATTAAAACATGAATAACACACAATATTACTGCTATATCTAATAAATAAAGAATAATTTATTAAGAAAAATATAAAGTATAACGTGTAATGGACTTACACAGACAATTTTTTTTTTTTAGAGTAATGTTAACATTTATCATTAAAGGATTATAATTGAATGATATCGATTTCGTTTTCTAATACAATTATTTTGGCATAGATTGAGAATAATAACGATAAAATGCACTTTTTTTGTTTGTTACTTAGTCCTACTATTTCACGATTTACACTAAAGAAAAAAAATTGATTCCGCTGGTCCCAAATAAGTGGGATCAGTTGACTAAAGAGCCAAACATCGCTAAAGAGAAAACATGCAGATTTATTTATTTTTATTGCTTGACTATGTACAGTTTTAAAAGGCAAATTCGTACAGTAAACACTTGATTTTTCGTATAATGGGTTACTCTAGTAGGTTCATAATTAATACATCAAACAATTGAGACATTCAATGGTACCATATACAGATAACGTTACGATTCCATTATATACTGTTGTAATCGTCTTCTGAAAGTGTCTATTGTGCTAATCATTCTAATCGGCGGTGGCAGGATATTCTATACTTTGGAAGCCGCATATCGAAAGCTACCTCTGAATGCTGCTGTGTGATGAGACTGAGTCGAGAGTTGTTATGAGCCTTCACTCATACTTGCGTCTACTAGTTAACCTGTATAAGTTTTTTATATTTCCGAAAGGAGGCACGCCAAGTGTAGTTTGCGTCTAGATTTAATTTTTTTTGAGAAACGCTTGGTATAACATTTCATTGAATGTTATATACTTAAAACCGCCATTGAAATGCAAAGGCGGGAGGCACATGCGCGCCAAAGCTACGCGCAGGCGCGCGGTGGCGCGGCTGCGTCGTCAAACTACACAATCTACTACCACTTTTTTTATTAAAAACATCGTTTTACTGTTACCGAATAAAATAACTAGTGAAACAACATTTTTAAAGTCACAAGCCTACGATGCAGTGTAATTTTTTGGTTTGACGCATCATATAAAAGTACCTAATCACTTAAACAAGTGTAATATAATTTACTTCTCGAGCCCTGCACGTCTTCTCATGTCTCAGAGTGTGGTCTTGGCGGGAGAATGGCTTGTTACAGTAATCGCAGCAGTAGTGTTTGCGTTTGGATAAGTGTATGCACCTAATGTGGCGGGCCAGCGAACCCATGCTCGCAAACAGCCCCCCGCAGAGTGGCTCGTCACACTTATATTTTTCCACAATGGTTCTGTTGCAGCCCGGAGCACCGCAGCGACATTCGAGCTTACGTTCGACGTAGACTGAAGGCGGAGGTGAGGGGCGAGTCTTCCCTCTCTCTCTCTTTTCTTCTGGCTGAGGCAGTGGCGTTTGTAGTGAAACTGCTGGTATATCACCGCAAGTTACTTGTGATATACCAATAGTTGGAGAAACATCGATCATATCTATTTTTCGCGCAACTAATCTCTGTGGCGTATTAGAGACTACCGACAGGGTTTGCACCCGTACCTTCTGCTGGGGACGATAGCTGTATTTGGGAGATATAATCTCTTGGGGAGCAGCGGAACATTGGAACTGCTCCACTTGTAGTGATTTTTTACACTGGTTATACTCTCCCTGGGTCTGTTCCTCTTGTGGTAAACATTCATGCTGGATCGGCTCCAACTGTTGTGACATTTTACACCAGGGTGGCTGGTTATCAGGAGAATCATAAGACGAGAATGGCTCCTCTTGAGGTAAATTGCCAAAGCCCGTTGGCCCGACAAATTCATTAAAGCCGGCGTAATGTAGTGGCTCCTGAGGAAGGCGTAACGGGATCGGCTCCCCTCTTATATGTCTCGTCATTTTTGTCTCATTTAGGGACGGTTCATCGGAGTCGTAGGTGAAATCTACCAAGTCACTCAATAGGCTACCGCTAGGTAGTCGTAGTAGTAGTCCGTTTAAAGGATATCGGGCCATTATCGATCGATTACAAAACAAGGCGAGGCGCGCGGCGCGACATGCACCTACACCGGTCACCGAGCGACTGTAGTGCCAACATTGAGATGCTGCAACGCATCACTAGCATCCGGCAAAATAACGTAGTAACTGTTTTGCCGGATTATAATCCGGCCATTTCATACATAACCTCCTATCTATATGTTATAATATTATAGCATAGATCGGACAAAAAAGACATGTATAGGTTTAACAATAATTGGGTATAAAAATATTAAGTAAAAAAAATATTAAGTACCCTAGTATTGTGTTTATACTAAACATTTTTAACTTCGCAGTGAGGTTTTTCCACAATAGTTCTCTAAATAACAAAGAAACCAAGAAATAAGTGAGGATATTTGAAAATTCACATCCTAGAGGGGAAAATACTTTGCTTGGAAGTTCGTTATAGTACCATAAATAACAAGTTTAGAAGCAAAAAAATCAAACTCCACAATATGGCGCTCAAAATCCGCCATCTGTGTTTGTTTTTTAAATTTTATGTAGCCAGTGACACACGCGCCACCAAGACAAAACTAACGACTTAAATTTTATCCAAATCAGGTCATCTGTTTACTCTGTTTATTAGTTACCCGTTGAGCGGTCCGGGCGTACTTATACGCCTAAAAATTTTTCCCGTCAAACGTCCAGCACTCAAAGTACGCCCAAAAATTTTTCCCGTCAAACGTCCGGGCGTACTTATACGCCTCGAAGAGTTGTACCAAAAAACTTACTAAATCTTTTAAAATCTCTATGAATTTACCATCTATGGTCCCTCTTATGGATACAGTATTAAATTCCGCGTCTATGGCATAAAGAACGACACTATCAGCCGTCAAAATAAAATGTCAAAAAAGTTTTAAAAGTCAGTTGTCTAATTTTACCGTAATGCCGTGTTGTGATTTATGTTCTCTGGTTTTAAAACGTGAATACTATTTAATTTAAAACCCAATGTTTATAGTGTTATATATCAAAATAAACTTCATCAATCAAGCTTTACGAATATCTAAGAATATCACGTTCGGACCTCCAAATACGCCTAAAAATTTATCAGGTAAGTCAAATGTCCCGGGCGTAATTATGGGCCTCGATCATTATTTTTAGAAATTATTGAAAAAATAGTTAAAAAAGTGCTCGTATTATGAAAATTAGTTCAATTAAGTAATTATTAGTGTCTCCGCAATGTAAAACAGTAAAAAAAAACGAAATCTTAGCGAATTTTTTACGAAAACACGACAAAAACAGTAGGTATCGAATCGATCAGAGCAGGGGTTGATTTGTTTGGTTAATTTAGCTACTAAGAAAGTGCCAAAGTAAGGACATATGGGTATTAAAACAAAGCTTATATAGTCTAGTTTAATTATAAATAGGTTTTATTGATACCAATTACAATTCTAATTGGTAAAACTTTTATTCTTATTGGAGAAACTGACTTTCAACATATATGCTCAAGTTCACATTTTTTTCCAAATACTTCTATCTAATTGTTGTAATTAGTTTTAACATAGTTAGATTCTGCATTGTTTCAGCTATACACACGTATTTTTTGTTTTTGTGTAGCTGCAGTAGTTTACGAGATAATAAGCTTTAAGTGCGCCGTGTTTCGCGCCAAAAATTCGTGCATGCGAATTTTTGAGAATGAACGTTGAAATTTGATATGTTTTGTGACCTTGACTCAAATTACTAGGCGTATTTTGAGGCCCGGACGTTGGAGTGTATCTAATAATGGAAGAACATACATCCATGCGAAAAACACTACCCGTCTTCTGGGTCATTTGTGTAAAAATACATAAAAGACGAATAACAAACATCTCTTTTTAAACTCTTTTTCTTGATTCTGTTCTCCTAGTACTTTCGGTTCATATTTTAAATTGAGTCCTCCCAACCTTAATGTGCCAGAGAGAGAGAGAGAAACACAAAATAGCAACATCAACAAGAAGTGTCCTTGGAACATTGAGAGCTGAATGTACCGTACAAAAAACAGTTAAAATAATTTTATAGTTTCGAAAAGGCACTTTTTTGACTGGTTTTGCACGTCATTTGGTAAGTTCACGAATCGGGAAAGTTACCAAACGGTATGTAGCCCCAGTTGAAGTCAAATAAGACACTTAATTGGTACTAAATACTAATTCCTCTCTCATAAAATTAATTATGGCACAATAGCCAGTGTTAAAAGGGGCACACTATTTCCCAAAATCCCTCCATTTTCCATCATTCTTAGAAGTCTCATAATAATTTATTTTTAACCTTATCTTACGAAGCCTCTCGTAATGTCCTGTGTACAATTGGACTTAAAACCCTGTTCCGTAACGGACCTACTGAAAACACTTAACCCTGAAAAGTAGCCTGTAATACGACGCTGAAGCGTACTAGTATGTAGCACATTTTCAGATATTTCCATTTTAAGCTATTGTATAGCTTTTATCGCGGGCTTTGAGCGCGGCGACCGAATCAAGAAATACCGTAAGAAAATAAACCTAACACAGCGAATTAAAAAAAAATCATGTCAGTAAAATTGTTTTCTTATCGGTCACTACGCTCAAAAAGTGTAACTTGAATTAATATCAAAGAAAAAAAAAAGTATTGCATAAATATTATAATTGCATAAGTTGATAATGTAGTTATGTGGCTAATATTAATTTTCCAGCATTAACTACTGAGACGCAATCATTATCTGTCTAGCCTTCCCAATTTTGGGGTCGAATTCCATTCTCACCAGATGGATCGGCTGCTTATCTGACATCCACGACTCGGCTGCTGGGTGTTAAGTAACCTCCTTTATAAAACTGGTTGTCAGACTTTTGGGCCAATATCTACTTGTAACGACAGTCAATGATATACCAATGACAGCCGAGACCAACGGTTTAACATGATTTCTCAGGCACTGAGAAAACTCGTTAGCTAATATATGGACAGACTGCGGCTGTTATTATTCCACTCTCCGCCTGACCGCCGCCGCGTACGGACGTGCCGCTACCTGCTCGCATTCCCGCTCGCTATCAGTGTGTGTCATCGGTTCGTCGCTTCCCAGTGTCGTGACGTCATCAGTAGTCCCTTGACTACACCCCCGAACAATTGTTGTCTTTTTATTAAGACAGCACTTGCTCATTTTGCTTCGGATATTATTCCGATTTAACTTCCTTTGCCCCATCAGGGAAAAGTCCTCAGTTTCGAGGTTCTTGGTGGGAAACCTAACGGTGCCAACGAAACCAAGAGAGGGTGGTGACCCAATCCGCCCGCCTAACCCCTTCAGGGCCTAGGTAAAAAAAAAAATTGGGCTCCGTCGCGAACGTGTGCGCCGCCGATTTACTGTGCTAGTGTTTCCCGTTTCAACAAGTTCCTGAAAGCAAAGTTCCCTGGACTGGAGTTGGAGTTGCTACCAAGCCCGGACCCTCGGACTGTGGCTGCGGAAAGGTTGAAGCGGGTGAGTCGCTGGACCCAATAAATTCCCTACATAATTGTGCAAGGAATTAGGTTGTTAGGCGCGCTGAGCTTCACTCAAATGTCTGCTAACTCTTAGCAGATAATATGGCCCTTGATGCGGATGAGGAACGCCTTTTTGCGTTTTTCAAAAACGTTGTCCTGAAAGATCCAGATTTTTTAAAGAAATATGGGTCCGATGTCGCTGCCTTGCAGCAACCCAGTATTGCCTTCACTGACTTCAGTGACGCGCTCGAGAGCCCTTTGTCGCCGCCGCCTGCCGACAGAGGCTTACCGCCAGCCGTCGCCGCCGCGATTAAGGCCACCCCAAGACCCATTCTTGTGAAACCCTTTGTTTCGCAAACAAAGGTCCAGCCCGCACCTGCGTCCATTGTTCCCGTTTCCGAGAACATGGACAAAGGCTTACCGTCAGCCGACGCCGCCGCGATTCCGGCTAAACCGAGACCCATTGTTTCGAAACCTTTTGTTTCGCAAACAAAGGATCAGTCCGAACCTGCGTCCATTGTTCCCGTTTCCGAGAACATGGACACAACTGAGCCAATCTCCGACTCAGAGTCAATTTTAGACGCGTGCTCTGCCTCCTCATCCTCTGAAGACGACTATCAAGTCGTCGGAAAGGGCAAGAGGAAGAAGGGCAAAAATTCCCAGGCCGCCATGACCAAAAAGATCGTCGCGCTCCCTTATGCCCCCTCTCACGCGGCCTCCCGTCCCACCTCCCCGGTCCCCTTACCTACGTCCGCCGCTGCTCATACCAGTAGGCCAGTCAGCCCTAAGGCTAAACCTTCAGCCGCTTCTTCAAAGAAGCTGAAGCCCCCTCCCCCGTTGTTCATTCAGGACAAAGGGAAATGGACAGACGTGTCCAAAATGTGTAATGAGCGCCGTATTCAATACACAAGCGCAAAAAGCACACAGCAGGGCATAAAAGTGGTGGTCCCTACGACAACCGACTTCAGGGAACTAACCCGCCAATTAATCGGAAGGCGCATAGCCTTCCACACCTACTCCCTCCCAGAGGAGAAGCCCACCCGCGTGGTGATCAGGCGGATCCCGAAGGAAATCCCCACGGAGGACATCCTCAATGACCTCCTAGGCCAGGACATCCCGGTCACAGCCGTCCACCGCCTTCATAAGGCGAGAGGCGGAGACCATTACGATATGGTACTGGTCATCTGTGACCCAGTAGAAGGTCACCACCCGATCTTCAAAGTGAAGTCGGTTTGCTCCCTGACAGGCATCTCAATAGAGAAGCCCTACCGCTCAAGCGTAGTCGGACAGTGTCACCGCTGCCAGATGTACGGTCACAGCCAAGCCAACTGCCATGCACCGCACAGATGCGTAAAGTGTCTAGGCGACCATGGCACGGCAGACTGCCCCCGTCCCAAAGACAAGTCGCTTTGCACGGAGCCACCGAGCTGTGTGCTTTGCGGCCAGTCGGGCCACACGGCCAACTACCGCGGCTGCTCAAAAGCCCCCAAAGGCTCCTCCTCTAACCTGGTGAAGCGTGCAAGCGCCCGCCAACAAAGAGAAAGCCCATCGGTGAGGCTACCCTCTGCCCAGATGCCGGAGAGACTCAGCCCTCAGAGGCCCTCTCCCTGGACCACGCTGAACCACCAGAAAGCCTTCCCGGCTCTCAGTAAAGCAAAGTCCAACCCCATCCCCGGGCTATTAGATGCCCCTGTCCCCACTCCCGCGGCCCAAGCGAGCGCACCGTCGCCCGCTCGTCCCACGCCACCCGGCCCCGCGGCCGTGGACCCCTCTCACAACGTAATTTTAGAGTCGCTAGCAGAGTTAGTCACCCCCGAAGCAGACCGCATGGCGGCTGATCTCAGGGCGGCTAACACTGGTGGCGATAAACTTAAAATTATCCTCAAGTCCCTACTCAAGTTAGGCGACCTCCTCCGCAACCTTAACCTCGACTAACTCCAATGGATAATACGAGATTAACGTGCACCAAACCCCGATCCCTAAAATTAGGGTACTTTAATGCCAATGGCATTAGAGGCCAGCGTGATGAGATCGCCACCTTCCTCCGCGACCATCAAATTGATATCCTCCTCGTACAGGAGACCTTCCTCAAGCCCAGTCACCGCGATCCGAGAATTGCCAACTATCGCATAGTTCGCAACGATCGGTCACGTTGCCACAAGGGCGGGACTCTAATCTATTATAGGAAAGAACTGCATTGCATCCCCTTAGATCCCCCTTCCATGGAGTCTCTACTCGAGACCTCAGTGTGTCGACTAGGCATGACCGGCCATCAACCGATCACTATCGCCTCTGCGTACATCCCTCCCGGCGGCACGTCCGAGGAGCACACTTTGTTCACCAAAGACCTTGCCGTCCTCTTCGGCTTGAGCGACTCCGTTATCATAGCGGGCGACCTCAACGCCAAACACCCCGCCTGGAACAGCACGACGACCTCTGCCAGAGGACGTCACTTGTATAACCTGGGCGAGTCCCTCAACTTCGATCCCATCGCTCCTATGGAGCACACCCACTATCCCCACGACCCCGACCAACGTCCGGACGTTCTCGACATAGCGCTACTCAAGAACGTCAACCTTAAGTTGCATTCCATCGAGACTTTACATGAGCTTAACTCAGATCATCGACCAGTGCTCATGCACTTAGTTCCTCGCTCGGGTCCTTCTGACCCCAGCCAGCCCCCGCCGACCCAAGTGATAACCGACTGGAGGAAAGTCAGCGAAAAGCTGAAATCCACTACGTCGCCTCACCTAGAGGCCATCCCCGACCACATAGTCTCAGTCGCAGACACGACGGCCGCCATCAACTCGTTTACAGAACACGTGCAATCCGTACTGAAGGACTGCTCACGGGAAGTCCCAGCAATGAGCGATCAACGCTGGATACTACCCGCTGACGTACGTGAACTGATAAACGAAAAGAACGCGGCCATCCGTGCCTACAGCAGCTTTCCCTGCGAGGCAAACAAAGCCCACATGCGTAATTTACAGCGTACTGTAAAGGATCGCACCAGTGAGCTTCGTAATAATCAATGGGAAAAAACGCTAAGCGAACTCGAGCCTACCCACCTAGCCTTCTGGCAGCTGCAACGCAAGATGCGCTCGACCGAAGAGGCTTCGATGCCTCCCCTCACCCGACCCGATAAGAGCGTCGCATTCGACGACTCTGAGAAGGCCGAATGCCTAGCCGACAGCCTGGAGTCCCAGTGCTCCCCCAGCTCGCAACCAGTAGACAAGCGACATCTCGATGAGGTGAACGCATTCGTCGAACGTAGAGCCGCCCTGCCCCCCGAAGAAGACCCTGATGATCCTCTGCCTCCGGTCACAGCTGACGAAGTGCAAGACATCATTAGCAAACTTCAACCGCGGAAAGCACCCGGCTCCGACGGAATCACCAATAGGGTGTTCAAACTCCTCCCCGCTCAGCTCGTCGTGTTAATGGCGGCCATCTTCAATGGCGCCCTGAGCAACAACGCGTTTCCCCAAATATGGAAAGAGGCCACTGTCATCGGTTTCGCCAAGCCAGGCAAACCCAAGTCTGAGCCTTCGAGCTACAGACCTATCAGTCTCCTGAATGCACTCGGTAAAATCTACGAGAGACTTATGTATAAGCGACTCAAAGACTTCGCCGAGGCTAAGAGTCTCATCCCCAACGAACAGTTCGGCTTCAGGACCGGACACTCTTGCATTCAACAGGCCCACCGCATCGTAGAACACTTGAGCGCTGGCTTCCAGCGTGGAGCGATGACGGGTGTGTTGTTTTTCGACATAGCAAAGGCATTCGACAAAGTCTGGCACAACGGCTTATTATATAAGCTGTACAAACTGGGAATGCCAGACCGTCTCGTGCTCATCTTACGAGACTTTTTGTCGGATCGCACCTTCCGCTATCGCATCGGGAAGGCACTGTCTTCCCCCCACCCCATTAGAGCCGGAGTCCCTCAGGGCTCCCCGCTCTCTCCCCTTATCTTTACTCTGTTCACCAGTGACATCCCCAAGAGCAAGAAGGCACAGTTAGCCCTGTTCGCGGACGACACGGCCATCTATTACACTGGCCGTAGTCACGACGCTATTTACAGCACCCTCCAAACCTCAGCCAACGTCTTAGGCGCTTGGTTCCGGAAATGGAGAATCGAGGTGAACCCCGACAAGAGCCAGGCAGTTCTTTTCTCTAAACCGCGTAAGAATAAGCCACCCGCGCTCAGCCCGATCACTATGTACGGTAAGCCTATCCCTTGGGAGAAGCAAGCCAAGTACTTAGGAGTCTTACTTGACAACCACCTGTCTTTCGCGGCGCACATCAAAGCAGCTCGCGACCGAGCTGCCTTTGCTATGGGTAGGCTTCATTTCATGATCTCGGCAAAAAGCAAATTGTCACTCAAGTGCAAGTTGCGCCTTTATACCGCGGTGATCCGCCCCATTATGACGTACGCTTGCGTCGTGTACGCTCACACCAAGCCTAAATACATCCATAGGATGCAAACCTTGCAGAACCGGTTCTTACGTAGAGTCACGGGAGCCCCTTTTTATGTCCGTAACGACCGTCTACACGTAGACCTTAGAATGCCCACCGTCCTTCAGTTTATGAAACGTCTTTCGAAGCGTTTCTTCGATAACGCCATTAAACACCGTAATCCCCTGATCGCAGCGGCCGCCCGTTACGAACCCTCGCGCATTAGTACAGTACGCCGTCCTCGGCATACCCTCGTCACTCCCGATGATGCTATCACCCTCCTCCAGGAGAGTAGTAAAGAGACTAGCACTCTTAATAAGTACAGACACAAACCGCCGTCTTTCCGACCTCGCCGTCGAGGTCCGTCGCGACGTCCCGGTCCATGCCCTCCCCGACCCTCGCTCGAGCCAGCCCGCGATGCTGTGCCAGTAGTTTTAAATCAGCCCCTAAATAATGATATCATTCAGATCCAGCCTGTCCCCATGCAGTCCTCCCCCAGCGACGCCCTGAGCCGAGGCTCGTACCCCACAGGGGGTGCCCTCAGCGTATAGTCGCTTAGTTTGTAAGTTTTTATGCCCTGGCTGGAGGCCTTACTCTTAAGGCACCCACAGGATAGTCCGGTTAAGCAGACGACAACCTCTTAGGTTGAACTGCGAGATGCCATTCATAAAAAAAAAAAAAAAAATGTTATTATTTTGCTACAAGATCCTCCAGAGGCACAATAAAGAATTGTTCACTGTTGCAAGACCCCTGGAGAAACAATGCTTGATTTGGATGCAATCACTGATAATTAGGGAGTTATCTTTGGTGGCTTCGTCGCGAATAAGTCTCTACCAACATAATAAAAAAGCAAATTCAACTTCTATCTCGAATGAGGTAGATTCTCTTTATTCTGAAGTATTTTTCGTTTACGAGCGTAATTTCAAGGCATGAGGATGATTTAAAGATTCGCTTTCAAGCACCACCGCAGCATATAGTTGAAATTTATGACTGACAGGGATGATTCAGATGCAATGCACTACGGAGTGCTTGTGCTGTGGTGCAGAAAAAAGCAGAAGTTGTGCTCTTTTATAGGCAGTTTAGTTCTACAGGATAACTCGACGTATTCCTTGCAGTACTTTAAGGTAGAATTAAAACGCAACAAATTAAGCCACCAAATGATTTACCGAAATACAGCAGTTTGTGAGTTGATTCGATTTTTAGTTTTTTAATAAAAATCCCAGATTAAATCATTTCTAGCCAATTTTAGAACAATTTACGACACGACTGTACTAAAATTTGAACTATTATCAGGATGTCGTAGCAGGCTTATTTTAAATATTAAAAATTCAAAAATACTTATAATTTTGGCAAAGATCACAAAGTATCATTTTGCCAGACCTGGGAAGTGACCACGAGACCAACTAGCTATCAACGAAAAACGATCGATGGAAACACTGAAGATCCTGAATTGCAAAAAAGAAAGTTCTTAATCCTAAATATTTAACAGCAGTTTTTTTCCAAACTGCCACGACTAAATGTTTTTGTCAGTTATTATATTTGTCGGAGTCGGAGTCATTATTACGGATACAAGCCTGACTATGAATCGAAAGCGCGCCAAAGGTCAAGCGACCTACTTACCAGTCTACCCACACCTAAGCGCGCTTACTACAGAGTCGTGATGTTTCGAGCTCCCAGCGAGGCGGACAGTCAGTGTCTGACCACCGCGGAGTCAAGACGTCCCGAAACTGTAACCCGATTCATGGTGCCTAGTGTTATTGTGTTGGATTATAATTTCAAGTAATTTGTTAGTTCGATAAAAGCAGTGTACAGTGTGTGTGTGTTTTCATTGCACGAAACCCATGTTCTGCCCACATGATAAACAAGTCTAACGGAAATGAAATCATCAGACTGCGACATCAGAAGTGCGATCAAATCGTGCTAATGCAATCACACGCGAGAACAGTGACAATAACAATCAGTGACGGTTACTTTTTTTTGAAATGCAAAACGAATAATTGCACCCGCGATACGAACTAAAACTCAGCCAGTGAATAGCAAGCTAGTGTTGGTGGTTAGTGTTTTTGTTTAGTGTGTTAGCGGATTTTGATCCCAACAAAACATAACATATCATCACGCTTGTAATCTCCGAAGGGTTAGGCAGAGTGTACCTAATAGAATACCCACATTTCACCGAGTGCGATGCGCGCTAATAATACGTCATCCATCGCTGACTTGTTTTGTGTAAAATCTGGTTCTTCTAACCTAACAGACAGATGTGTTGCTGGGGAGTTTGTTCCGCCACTTCTTCTTCCCAGCTAAAACACTTAGGAAGTGGCGAAGGGCCGGGCGTTTTGGGGGACTGTCTGTTGTAATTTTGACGTTCAAAAAGTGCTGATTATCAGGCTAATATGAATGAATGACTTTTGATTTTTTTCGTGTTGAGTGCAGTGGAAGGAATCCAGCTTATTTGGACGTTAGGCAAGGCGTTGAAGGGCTCCGCATCTACATAGTGTAACACAGTGTAACATAGTGTAACATAGTGTAACATAGTGTAACACAGTGTAACATAGTATAACAGTGCTGTAACAAAGTGCCGCAGCACATTGGTGTACTGTGGTCATTAGTTGATGTGCCTCGGAAAACGAAGGTGATTTTCAATCTACGGTGTACCTCCAAAATGTACTACCGAATTTCTAGATGTACCTTGAACACAAATGTTTGCGAAACACTGAGAACCTATCCAGGTTTGATGTGGTACCAGTTTAAATAATTGTTCAAGGCCAGACTCTTGTGCGCCGTAACTTTTACGACTAAAGGTAATGCGCACTGACCATGACGGGGGTAAGAAAAACGTCACAAGTGTTCATCGCTACCGCAAATCAAGTGCCATGCTTGCGGACCAGGGAGAAACCAGGACTAAACGCAGCGGATTGTCGTACGAAGAAGCCGCTGCCTGTGCCGGCTGCTACGGGCATCGGGCAAGCGACAAAGGGCCGCGAAGCCCTTGCTGTGCGTGAAGTGTCATGCCGGTTCACGTAGCCGTCCGGCGTACGTGCGTCGGTGACAGCATGCAGTGGCAGTGTACAGCGGGCCTGCCGACGGCGGCAGGGCGCCAAACAAGCGGCGCGTCGATGTCTGCGTCGTACAAGCAACATCGCGGGCACGTAACAACAAAGGGGTGAGTTGTTACGGTTTACTTATTATTCTGATTCTAAATACTCGTTGGTGAAAGAAAGTTTTCTATCGAAATTTAATGGCAAACTTATTAGTAACGTTGTTGCTAAGACTGGTATAGTACAGACACGAGTATTCAGTACAGAACAGATTTTATGATGTGTAGTGATTAACGATTACCCTATCGAAACTTTGTTGCAATGTTTGCCTGATAATTATTTACAAAGTGACGTCATGCTAGGTGGCGAGATTTTAAATCGGGGTTTTGTTGCCAACATAATGCCTAGGGAGTTTTCGTTAACGAAAATCTTTTGTGTACATTCGGTGAAGCATAATAGTGGTAACAAGTTTCAATCGGTTTTTAACTGTTATGGCAACGAATGTAACTGGCAATGAGTAGCCAAGACTTAAGTGCTAAGTTCAGGCGTCTTTCACCGTCATATTCAACTCAATGATAGGTCTAAATGCCTATCCTGTTTAGCTCGTGTTCGCCGATGGTCGGTAAACAGTAATTTCCGTGACTCTTATCGTTCACCTTGGTGCTGAAAAGACTACTGAAAAGCTTTTCGATTATAATTAGTTCCCGGGAAAGAAAATTCGTAAATAGCTGCGTTACGTGCTAAGTAGCGAAGTCTCACTCCGGTAAAGTACAAGCCGTTGCACCCGGTACCTAAGGTGACGAGCCGGTGGTACACGTTTCGTATAGACGCGACGGGTTAGCTTAGCTCAACATGACAAGTGTGCCGAGTAGACGAAACGATGGCAAAATTAAACGTTTTGCGATTGGTGATTTTGGGTTGTTAAAGATTAAAGGTCTGTTTAGAGTGATCGAGGTTTTAGACGGTTATCCTTAACACGGAAAGCTTTAAATTCTAAGCGTACCTACAGATACGCACGCGGTAGGCTAAGAAAGATGCCAGCGGGTCACGTACCAGTCGAAGTACTAGAAGGGGATCGCTACACATTGAGATCATTAAGTTCTAAGCATACTTACAAGTATGCACATGATGGGTTAAGGAGAATGCCCGAGGGCCAAGTACCGTTACCGTTTGAAGTAAATGATTTAGAGTTGAGAGATAGTGTGGAATCTTGGTTCGGATGGTCAGACCGTACCAGTAGCCATTTCGTAGCCGTAGTCCGTTAGAAGTCGGTGTCTGCTTATAGTAGTCCGTGGATGCGCGGTGCGCGGGTGGCTCTGGCGGAGGTCGGGTCTTGTAGAGACCAAAGTCATGCATGTGGGACTCGGCGTTCTTGAGGAACGTAGTAAAACAAACAGAGGTTTGTTGGGGGCCTGAGTGTTGCCCATAGGCCACGGATGAGATTCCTGCTTTATGTGGTGATTAGATGGATGAAGAGGTACTTGGTTTCTCTTGCATTTTAATTGACCTAATAGTTTGTTTGATCTAATTTTAGTTTTGATCCATGCGCTGGATGTGTGAGAGCAATGCGATTGCTGATCGGCTAGAGAGCCGTGGCGTTAGTGGCTTTACACGACGGCTTCTATAAGCTTGGTAGTTTTTTTTGTTGCAGTAGAGTTTTAAAGGTTGGTTTGAACGACTATGGTACATGGCCCAGGGTTATCATTATTGTATTTCCGATTATTTCCAATCGGTTCGGTTAAAACGAAACGGCTAGTTCTACAATGTTCTTATTTCCACCACGCCGTTGAATCTAAAGTTTGGTCAGGAGTGACCGAGTGGAACAAATTTCTGTCGTGGAGTATTTGTTTGCAGGGTACCCATCACACGAGGACGTGTGCAAGCAGGATGGCCGTGTCGGAGTCGGAGTCATTATTACGGATACAAGCCTGACTATGAATCGAAAGCGCGCCAAAGGTCAAGCGACCTACTTACCAGTCTACCCACACCTAAGCGCGCTTACTACAGAGTCGTGATGTTTCGAGCTCCCAGCGAGGCGGACAGTCAGTGTCTGACCACCGCGGAGTCAAGACGTCCCGAAACTGTAACCCGATTCATGGTGCCTAGTGTTATTGTGTTGGATTATAATTTCAAGTAATTTGTTAGTTCGATAAAAGCAGTGTACAGTGTGTGTGTGTTTTCATTGCACGAAACCCATGTTCTGCCCACATGATAAACAAGTCTAACGGAAATGAAATCATCAGACTGCGACATATTGATAAGAAATTTAGAAATGTATGTGTATCGTACCTTCTTCTTATGTTTCTTTTTCTTCTTTATGGTGTGGTTAGTGCCAGACCTGCTGGCCAACTACGACGTCTTAGAGACGGAGCTATACAGGATGTCTAGCGCCGTCTCTTTCCCACAGTGAAAAAGGAGTAACACAATAATGTTTTTAGATGTCATGGTAGGCCACCTGGTGTCAGAGTTTTTTTGGCGCCCATGGGCCTCTGACTTGTCTTTATATGCCGTCGAGAAATATCTAATCTAATCTAATAGGCATTATGAAGCTGAAGATGAGGTTGTTTTTAGGGTTCCGTAGCCGAATGGCAAAAAACGGAACCCTTATACATTCGTCATGTCTGTCTGTCTGTCCGTCCGTCCGTATGTCACAGCCACTTTTTTCCGAAACTATAAGAACTATACTGTTGAAACTTGGTAAGTAGATGTATTCTGTGAACCGCATTAAGATTTTCACACAAAAATAGAAAAAAAAACATAAACTTTGGGGTTCCCCATACATAGAACTGAAAACCAATTTTTTTTTTTAATCATACCCATACGTGTGGGGTATCTATGGATAGGTCTTCAAAAATGATATTGAGGTTTCTAATATCATTTTTTTCTAAACAGAATAGTTTGCGCTAGAGCCACTTTCAAAGTGGTAAAATGTGTGCGCCCCCCCCCCTCTAATTTCTAAAGTAATAAGAGGAAAATTCTGAAAATATTTAGGATTGTAGAACGTAAAAAAAACTATCAACGAAAATTGATTTCAATAAGATATGATGTTTAGTTTTTGAGATATGGGACTTTTTCATCAAACTGCAGCAGTAACTTTGTTTTTCATTAAGATACTATGAAAAACCAATTTAGTTTTGCGGTTGAGTGGAAGTTTACTAACTAATACTACTAACTAATGAATGACAGTTCAAAATATTGTTTGGGGCTATGGAACCCTGTGTGCGAGTAAGATTCGCACTTGGCCGGATTTTTTTTTGTTCGTTTGCTTGAACGCGCTAATCTCTGAAACTACTGGTCCGATTTGAAAAATCCTTTCAGTGTTAGATAGCCCATTTATTGAGGACTATAGGTTATATATCATCACGCTAAGACGTGTGTGTTACATAAGAGGTGACGAGCCACCCCCTGATCGAATATTTTTACGTCACCAGTTTTTGTCAAGCGTGATCGATGACGTCACCTATATCCGTTCTTAGACCTAATGTAAGTAAACGAGGCGTGCTCAGTATGTTTTCATGTTGACGTGAAATAAAGTGGTGCTGACGTAATACCTACCTAAAGATGACTATGCCGACGACGCCTTGAGAAAATATGTGCCGCTTATGTCACTACTTTATCGATGCCTCAATTTCCACTTATTTTTAGCCGACTCACAGTCGGTGAAGTGTAAATTGACGCTTCGCTAGTCTGGAGGTTGCAAATTCCAACATCCCACGGATATATACTTTAGTACATATAGGAAAAAAATAAACCTTACTAGATGCTGCCCACGACCTCGTTCATCATCATCATCTGCCTAGCCTTTTCCCAAACTATCTTGGGATCGGCTTCCAGTCTGACCGGATGCAGCTGTGTACTAGTATTTTACATGAAGCGACTGCCTATCTGACCTCCACAACCCAGTAACTGGGTAATACGATACCCCTTGGTAAGACTGGATGTCAGACTTTCAGCTTCTGACTACTCGTAACGACTGTCAAAGATCTACAAATGATAGCCGGGACCAACGGCTTAACGTGCTTTCCGAGGCACGGAGGAATCTCGATATGTAATTATGGTCACCCATCCACAGACCGACCTCGGCAAGCACGGCTTAACCTTAAAGATCTGGGCGGCTGTTATTATTTAGCCACGAGCGACCTCCTTCGCCTTAACTTAATATAAACCTTTCTCTTGAATCATTCTGTCTATTGATGAAAACCGCATCAAAATCCGATGCGTAGTTTAATAGATGCATACAAACGGCGGGAAGCGACTTTGTTTTATAATATGTAATAAAAATGTCCTAATCCGGGCTATGGTTTATCCGTGAAAATGTTATCCGAATCTGTTCAGCCGCTTGCCGATGAGGCGTGAAAATATAACAGACTGGTAAAAAGACAGAGTTACTTCCACATTTATACCATAAAGTAAATGTAGAATACTATTTCACATATAAAAGATGTCTACGTTATTTTCTTTATTATTTTTTCTATGTAATCTGCTGTAAATAATACCTATCAACTGATACCAGACCCCGAATTTCCGTAAACCCTATCAAAGAAAGCATCCCTAAGATAAGGTAATACATTTAATTAAAATCCCTACATTTAAATACAAAGAAGTCAGTTAACTTCGAAAATCTAGTTATGAATGGTTGAAATATACACAGAGGGAGTGAACAAAGACGATGTCACTCGGGGGTCCACACCGCTATTTACTGAGTTACGTATTTCGAGCGAGCATTCCCGGAACGGCGTTTTAAGAACAATTGTGTTCGGAGTGGGTCGGAAACGGTTAAAAAGAAATTATGAGTCAGTATTATAAACAATAGAAGGCAGGTTAATTTTGGGTACTATGTAGTTTTCATATAAGTGAAGTGGCGCAGGAGCGTGTGATGAATGAACTCTGTCCTGGTCCACTTACTGTGCGAGCACTAGCAAGTAGGTAGGCAGGTAGATAGATACTTGATGGGTGTAGATGAATATAAATAAAATCCGAATAAGCCAATGATAAAAATGAGTATTTTGATTAAACGAACAAGCTGATGATCGAAACTGTAATGTCTGCTGGCCCTGTATTTTTGGTGCTGCGTTCTAGTGTGCGATTTTACTTGGCTGCTTGCCACTGAAGGATGTTGTTGACATTTCCATTATGTCGTGTTATCATTTCATGTTGTCATTATTGCTGATGGGGTTGCCCCGATACTGCAGCGCATCAGGGATGTTTGCTGAAGCTCACGTGGACTGTTTCTACTCGGTGATGCGGAAACGGTGCGCATCCTTGGTTCGTAGGGTGCGGGGCAGCGCCAACAGCATCCTGTCTATGATATCGAGCAGGCTTGACTGCGATTTTGTGAACCACTGCTGCAAGGTTTCGGCTGGGCCTGTCACCTTGCAGCGGTGATGTCACTATCTGCTTTTGTCTTGTTTTAATTCTTGTAAGTGTATTACTAACATAGTTTGTATGTACATTGTTACTAACACTATGAGTCTTGTTACTTGAAATAAAATGAATAATAAAAAAATATTGTCTTGGTATTCACAGTTAATTTTTGAGGCGGCACAGTATATCTTCTTCTTCTATAATTGTCTATTATCGGTCATCGCAATAGTCACCCACTTTCTATCTAACGTATAGATAGACTATCCATCGTTTCTTTGGTCTCTCTCAACTCTATTAAAGTGAACACAAAACTGTCCTGTGGACATCTCCTGTCCTCCGCATTATAAAAAAAACTGTATCTCATGATTTTCATTATGTCCGTATGAAACATTAAAAGGGACTCCTCCTAATAAAGCTGTAGGTACTATTACGTCAAACAACATGTTCAAAACCAACAAAAGTTTATTCACACACTTTATATGAGAGTGCCTATTACCTCCCCATTAAATTACTACGTAGTTATTTAACGGCTATCAACTAACAAACAGTTTAAAAGCCTCCATGAGGACCCCTCTAAAATGGAGGGGCTTGAAACAATATTATCTCAACTCTCGCCAATGCTTGATAACTTAGTAAACATTTGCTTTGCATCAAGCGGCGCGTCTATGAGAAAATAAATGGAAAGTTTACTGTCAAATCATAACACACTAACCCCCAGTCTGTAGGGTTCCCGAAGGGATCAGTAGAGGTACCCATAGTAACATCCACGTTGCGCCAGTTATGTTATAGTCTCATGTATTAGAGGGCAACCCTATTGCCATCAACCGGCATAAATCTGCATTTCGGGTCCATATTGGCTCACCTAAAGTTCTTTACCCGAAATTGTTCTTCCTAACGATTTGTAATCCGAATGATCATTCTTCCTAAAATTTTTCATCCTAAAGTTTTCATTCATACTATTTGTAGTGCTACCGGCGATGTTCATAACACTATTAATAACATTTACAACAAATTAATTACATTAATGATATTATTAATTACAATTTTCGGGATCATGAATCCCGAAAATTGTAATTAATAATATCATTAATGTAATTAATTTAAACTCCTACTGTTTTTTATCATAACCCTTTTATCCCTAAACATAATTACCATAATATTTCCACTGATACTCAGATAGAAACATTTACCAAGTGTAATAAAAATATATGTGGGTAGAATATATTTATAGTTTTAATTTGGGTGGGGATTAGGTCAGAGTGTCGTCTTGGGGGCACTATGAAAAAAATACTTAGAAAAGTTTTGCGACCAATTTCGAGGTAGTGCTCGCCGGCCGCTGCCGCGGCACCGCTCGCTTCGCTCGCTCGGCTCGCGCGTAGTTGGTCAGAGTTCTAACCTAACCTAACCCATAGATATCTTTCCAGGTACACACCGCAATAAATAAAAAAGTAAAAGTTACGCAAAATCAATGTGTATGTCGGAGTCTAATTATTAGTACGGACTATGGATCGAAAGCGCGCCAAAAGTCAAGCGACCTACTTACCAGTCTACCCACACCTAAGCGCGCTTACTACAGAGTCGTGATGTTTCGAGCTCCCAGCGAGGCGGACACTCTGTGTCTGATCACCGCGGAGTCAAGACGTCCCGAAACTGTAACCCGATTCATGGTGCCTAGTGTTATTGTGTTGGATTGTAATTTCGAGTAATTTGTTAGTTCGATAAAAGCAGTGTACAGTGTTTGTGTGTTTTCATTGCACGAAACCCATGTTCTGCCCACATGATGAACAAGTCTAACGGAATAAAATCATCTATCTGCGACATCAGAAGTGGGATCAAATCGTGCTAATGCAATCACACGCGAGAACAGTGACAATAACAATCAGTGACGGTTACTTTTTGAAATGCAAAACGAATAATTGCACTCGCGATACAAACTTAAACTCAGCCAGTGAATAGCAAGCTAGTGTTGGCGGTTAGTGTTTTTGTTAAGTGTGTTAGCGGATTTTGATCCTGACAAAACATAACATATCATCACGCTTGTAATCTCTGAAGGGTTAGGCAGAGTGTACCTAATAGAATACCCACATTTCACAGAGTGCGCGCTAGTAATGCGTCATCCATCGCTGACTTGTTTTGTGTAAAATCTGGTTCTTCTAACCTAACAGACAGATGTGTTGCTGGGGAGTTTGTTCCGCCACTTCTTCTTCCCAGCTAAAACACTTAGGAAGTGGCGAAGGGCGGGCGTTTTGGGGGACTGTCTTGTGTAATTTTTACTGTTCAAAAAGTGCTGATTATCAGCCTAGTTTGAATGAATAACTTTTGATTTTTTCGTGTTGTGAGTGCAGTGGAAGGAATCCAGCTTATTTGGACGTTAAGCAAGGCGTTGAAGGGCTCCGCATCTACATAGTGTAACATAGTGTAACATAGTGTAACACAGTGTAACATAGTGTAACAGTGCTGTAACATAGTGTGCCGCGGCACACTGGTGTACTGTGGTCATTAGTTGATGTGCCTCGGAAAACGAAGGTGATTTTCCATCTACGGTGTACCTCCAAAATGTACTACCGAATTTCTAGATGTACCTTGAACACAAATGTTTGCGAAACACTGAGAACCTATCCAGGTTTGACGTGGTACCAGTTTAAATAATTGTTCAAGGCCAGATTCGTGTGCGCCGTAACTTTTACGACCCTCATTAACCTGAGTAGTGGCAAACCAAAGGGGAACCCCTAAAGATAATGCGCACTGACCATGACGAAGGAAAGAAAAACGTCACAAGTGTTCATCGCTACCGCAAATCAAGTGCCATGCTTGCGGACCAGGGAGAAACCAGGACTCAACGAAGCGGATTGTCGCATGAAGAAGCCGCTGCCTGTGCCGGCTGCTACGGGCATCGGGCAAGCGACAAAGGGCCGCGAAGGCCTTGCTGTGCGTCAAAAGTGTCATGCCGGTTCACGTAGCCATCCGGCGTACGTGCGTCGGTGGCAGTATGCAGTGCTGGCAGTGTGCAGCGGGCCTGCTGACGGCGGGGTGCTGAGCCACGTCGATGTCTGCATCGTACAAGCAACATCGCGGGCACGTTGCAACACAGGGGTGAGTTGTTACGGTTTACTAATTATTCTGATTCTGAATACTTGTTGGTGAAAGAAAGTTTTCCATCGAAATTTAATGGCAAACTTGTTAGTCATGTTGTTGCTAAGACTGGTATAGTTCTGACCCGAGTATTCAGTACAGAACAGATTTTATGATGTGTAGTGATTAACGATTACCCTATCGAAACTTTGTTGCAATGTTTGCTTGATAATTATTTACAAAGTGACGTCATGTTAGGAGGCGAGATTTTAAATCGGGGTTTTGTTGCAAACATGACGGCAAGGGAGTTTTCGTTACCGAAAATCCTTTGTGTACATTCGGTGAGGCATAATAGTGGTAACAAGCTTCAATCGGTTTTTTAACTGTTATCGCAACGAATGTAACTGGCAATGAGTAGCCAAGACTTAATTGCTAAGTTCAGGCGTCTTTCACCGTCATATTCAACGCAATGGTAGGTCTAAATGCGTACCGTATTTAGCTCGTGTTCTCCGATGGTCGGTAAACAGTAATTTTCGCTACCCTTATCGTTCACCTTGGTGCTGAAAAGACAACTGAAAAGCTTTTCGATTATAATTAGTTCCCGGGAAAGTATCAGTACGTTTGAAAATTCGTAAATAGCTGCGTTACGTGCTAAGTAGCGAAGTCTCACTCCGGTAAAGTACAAATCGAATTGCACCCGGTACCAAATGCGACGAGCCGGTGGTACACGGTTCGTATAGACACGACGGGTTAGCTTAGCTTAACATGACAAGTGTGCCGAGTTGACGAAACTTTGGCAAAATTAAACGTTTTGCGATTGGTGATTTTGGGTTGTTAAAGACGTCTGTTTAGAGTGATTGAGGTTTTGGACGGTTATCCTTAACACGGAAAGCTTTAAATTCTAAGCGTACCTACAGATACTCACACGGTAGGCTATGGAAGATGCCAGCGGGTCACGTACCAGTCGAAGTGCTAGAGGGGGATCGCTACACATTGAGATCATTAAGTTCTAAGCGTACTTACAAGTAAAGGGTTAAGGAGAATGCCCGAGGGCCAAGTACCGTTTGAAATAAATGATTTTGAGTTGAGAGATAGTGTGGAATCTTGGTTCGGATGGTCAGACCGTACCAGTAGCCATTTCGTAGCCGTAGTCCGTTAGAAGTCGGTGTCTGCTTATAGTAGTCCGTGGATGCGCGTTGCGCGGGTGGCTCTGGCGGAGGTCGGGTCTTGTAGAGACCATAGAGTCATGCATGTGGGACTCGGCGTTTTTGAGGAACGTAGTAAAACAAACAGAGGTTTGTTGGAGGGCCTGAGTGTTGCCCATAGGCCACGGATGAGATTCCTGCTTTATGTGGTAATTAGATGAATGAAGAGGTACTTGGTTGCTCTAGCATTTTAATTGACCTAATCGTTTGTTTGATCTAATTTTAGTTTTGATCCATGCGCTGGATGCGTGAGAGCAATGCGATTACTGGTCGGCTAGAGAGCCGTGGCGTTAGTGCCTTTACACGACGGTTTCTATAAGCTTGGTAGTTTTTTTGTTGCAGTAGAATTTTAAAGGTTGATTTGAACGACTATGGTACATGGCCCAGGGTTATCATTATTGTATTTTCGATTATTTCCAATCGGTTCGGTTAAAACGAAACGGCTAGTTCTACAATGTTTTTATTCCCACCACCCCGTTGAATCTAACGTTTGGTCAGGAGTGACCGAGTGGAACAAATTTCTGTCGTGGAGTATTTGTTTGCAGGGTACCCATCACACGAGGACGTGTGCAAGCAGGATGGCCGTGACGGAGTCTAATTATTAGTACGGACTATGGATCGAAAGCGCGCCAAAAGTCAAGCGACCTACTTACCAGTCTACCCACACCTAAGCGCGCTTACTACAGAGTCGTGATGTTTCGAGCTCCCAGCGAGGCGGACACTCTGTGTCTGATCACCGCGGAGTCAAGACGTCCCGAAACTGTAACCCGATTCATGGTGCCTAGTGTTATTGTGTTGGATTGTAATTTCGAGTAATTTGTTAGTTCGATAAAAGCAGTGTACAGTGTGTGTGTGTGTTTTCATTGCACGAAACCCATGTTCTGCCCACATGATGAACAAGTCTAACGGAATAAAATCATCTATCTGCGACATGTATAATACTGATTATTATGAATAAAAAGAAATCTAAACAAAAAAGATATGACTTTGAATAATAGTGTAAAAGATGGTTATGTTGAGAAAATATAGGAAAACAAATAAAATTATAATAGATGTTTATTGCTACTGACATTATGAAGTTGAATGCTTCGGAATTATGAACATTAGAGACAGAGTAGTTAGGAATTGCGATTGTTAGGATAAAAAATGTTAGGAAGAACATTTTCGGATTTCCAATTATCGGAGTTGAAAATTTAGGTGAACTTTGGCGCACCCCTGCATTTCTGGTAATGGTTGATAAAATTTCTCAATAGCAGTTAGTAGTAGAAATTCCTGGTGGAAAAACCCAATATCATTTTGGCTGACCTGAAAATAGAACCTAGGACCTCTTGCTCAGCACTTAAACCAGTGGAACAACTATATAGGTAAAATGTTATTTAGAAATATTATTTAGAAATATTATTGAGAAATATTATTTAGAAACATTATTTAGAAATATTCTTTAGAAATATTATTTAGAAATATTATTTGTAAATATTATTTAAAAATACAGACAGTATAAAGATAGAAGGTACGAACAATGGTCGAAGAAGTTTTTCACTGCAAAATGCTCTAACGTTGATTGGTTAACGGTCACGAGCACAACTACAACTGTGCTGTGGTACTTGGATATTGGTTTTGTCGGGTCGGGTAAAGCGCTTTGATTTGCGTTCTGATTTTTACGAAATAATACTCCACCCTGCTACCCTTTGAAACACTGTAATCACCAAACCGCTTAGATTGGATCGTTAATTAAATTCAACGATAAGTGTTAGGGTCTTAATTCGGACTTTAAATTAAAAGCAGTGGACTGTATAGACTGAAAAATATATCCAAAATTATGTACAGAATTAGAAATAAGACGCGCGTGTGTCGTCGGTTGCTCTCGCTAATGAAGTGCCGCTCGGCTCCTGTACCCCCGCGCAGCTGCTCGCTCCGTCGCCCGCGCTGCCGCTCGAAGTCTGACGAAGATAGCCGACGGCACCCGAACATCCTCCCCGGGTTGATATATTCAAGAGAGAGGAAGTGGGCAGAGGTTGTTGTAGGCCCGCAGGATTGTCCCCTTCTTCGTCTTCAGCTCGACCACGCGTGAAGCTCCGTCACTGCCTGGGAAGACCTTCGTGACTCGTCCCAGTGGCCACACGAGTGGCGGTTGTCCCCGTTCCTTGATAAGGACAAGGGTTCCCACAGTCAGCTGCCCTGTTGAAGACGTCCACTTTCCTTTCTGCTGGAGCAGAGAAACATATTCAATATGAAATCGCTTCCAAAAATGTTGCCGTATGTGCTCTATTCTGTGGTAGCGCTCCAATCGGCTGATGTCAATGTCAGTCACCTGTGGATGTGGAATAGACATGAGTGGTCGTCCAATTAAAAAATGAGAAGGACTTAGGACAGCGAAATCTAGAGGATCAGAGGAAAGTGGGGTAAGTGGACGTGAATTTAATATTGCCTCTATTTGACTTAAGCATGTGGCCATCTCCTCATAAGTGAAATGTGTTAGAGTGAGAAGCCTTTTCAAGTGGTGCTTTGTGGATTTTACAGCAGCTTCAGCAATGCCGTTGAAGTGGGGAGAGTAGGGAGGCGCAAAAGTAAATTCGATACCTTGTTGACTGATATCAAATTCAAGGTTTGAATCTTGAAGAAATTTCCCCAATTCATTACACGCACCAACAAAGTTGGTGCCATTATCTGATAAGATGCTTTGGGGCTTGCCACGACGAGACACAAAGCGATTTAAGGCAGCCATGTACGATTCCTTAGTCAGATCTGTAACGAGCTCAATATGCACAGCTTTAACTGCAAGGCAAACAAAAATACACAAATATGCTTTGACAAGTCTACACCCTCGCCCTTTGCGATCAGATATCATTACTGGCCCGGCATAGTCGACACTGCATTTTAAAAATGGGAACTCCAAATGAGTCCTTGAAGAAGGCAATTGACCCATAATAGGTTGCACAACTTGACACTTATATTTAAAGCATTTAATGCATTTTTTAACTATTGATTTGGACAGATTTCTGCCACCCAGAGTCCAATACATTTGCCGTGTATTTGCCAGTAATAGCTGAGGGCCAGCGTGTAATAAATCAAAATGATACTTAATGAAAATAATTTTAGTAATATGATGTTTGCTACAAAGCAAAATGGGATGCTTGACAGTATACTCGTAGGGAGAGTTGTCCAGTCTGCCTCCTACACGAATGATACCATCCGTGTCAATAAAAGGACTTAAAGAAATAAATCTATTTTTACGAGGCAATGATTTACCTGTCTGCATTAAGACACACTCTTTTGGAAACATTTCAATTTGAGCATGACGAATAATAAAATTTAAAGAATTTTTGAGCTTTTGATGAGATAGGGAACCTAGAAATTTATCGCGTTTACATTTTAAATTATGAATATATCTTAGTACATAGGCAACTACTCTCTGTAAACGATTAAAATTTGAAAATTTATGAATTAGGCAATGAATGAATGCTTGATTATAATTTGTCTGATGATGTAAAATTGAACATGATTGAGGATGAGTAATGAAGTGAGATGACATAACTTCAGGTAAATCCTGTCTCACGTTTTCATTGGGCATTTTTGGCCAGTCTTTTTTGTCCTTAGATAAAAAGTTTGGACCTGACCACCACAAGGGACACTCTCTGATAAGGTCAGCCTTCAGCCCGCGAGAAACAAGATCTGCCGGATTATCTTTTGACGGCACGTAGCTCCACGTATACCCAGTAGTGCTCTCTTGTATTTCGTCTACGCGATTGCGAACAAATGGCTTCAATACACTTGGTGACATTGACAGCCAACTCAACACTATTGTCGAATCGCACCAAAACCGACACCTACTGAAAGATAAGGTAAGAGATTTCAGCACATTAGTACACAGTCTTGTTCCCAACAGCGCGCCACATAGCTCCAGTCGGGGAATAGTAGTTGGCTTGATTGGCGCCACTCTACTTTTAGAGACCAACAATTGTACTTTAATTGTTCCGTTTTCATCTATCGATCGCACATACACACAAGCACCATACGCTTTTTCAGATGCGTCAGTAAAAACATGAAGTTCGTGTTCAATTGAATTGTCACCAGATACCCACCTTGATATTTTTAATTCATTAAGATGTGGAAGCGTATTTTTAAAGGAAACCCAACGATTATGGATGTCATCAGAAACTGGTTCATCCCAGTCACACTTAGCTATCCATAACATCTGCATTATTATTTTTGCCTCGACAACACAAGGACCTACAAGGCCCAAAGGGTCAAAAATCTGACTTATCACAGACAAAATATTTCGTTTAGTTACATGTTGGTTGTTGTCGATACCAATTGAGAATGCTAGTACATCTGATTCGCAAAGCCAATGCAAACCTAACGTTTTCGATGACACGTTCCTGTTTGCGGACAAATCCAAACTTTTTGAACTACCTGAAACACCTGTTATTTCAGCTAAAATTTCTTGACTATTAGACTGCCATTTTCGCAGATGAAAGTTTGCTGAAGCTAAAACCGAAATTACCTCCTTGCCCATCGCTATTACCTCTGAAATGGAGTTACCACCACTAAGAAAATCGTCTACGTAGTGATCACGGGCGATTGACAACTTCGCCTGCTCACTAGTGGCAGCTGCCGCTAGGCTAACCAAACATTTTGTGGCTAAATAAGGAGCAGGAGCCGTACCATACGTAACGGTATTAAGGCTATATGTTTTTAGAGGAAGTTTTGGATCAGTCCGAAAGATTATTTTAAGCAAGGAACGTTGCTTAGGTGTCACCATAATCGCCCTATACATCTTTTCGATGTCTCCAGAAATTACGTATTTATGTTGGCGAAAACGTAACAAAATTGAAAAAAGATCATCCTGGACAGTAGGTCCCACCATCTGGATATCGTTTAGCGACAATCCAGATGTGGTTGCAGCTGAGGCATCGAAGACTACCCGGAGTTTCGTAGTGACTCTTGACTCTTTAACGACCCCATGGTGCGGAAGGTAATACTCCGAGCTACCATCTGAATGAAATATCCTTGGCGAGCGATCCTCTGTCATGTGCCCCAGACTCTCGTATTCTTGCAAGAACTCGATATACCTCTGCTTGAAGACAGGATCACGCTGGAAACGACGCTCTAACGACAAAAAACGACATTTAGCCATTTCATAGGACCTGCCTAATATATTAGGATCTTCTTTCAGAGGCATGGTAACCACAAACCGACCTTTTTCATCACGGGTTGTATGCAGTTGGAAGCTTTCTTCACAAGCCCGTTCTTCCTGGGATAAGGAATGTTTAGAAGAAACGGAATCAAGCTCCCAAAATTTACTTAAATTACTATTTATTTCACTTAAAGAAGCGTTACATAAATGTGACTGAATTTTCGTGGATGGATGTAATGGAAGAGCTACGGAGCCTGATACAATCCATCCGAACTTAGTGTCACGTAATGTGGGTTGGTTCTTACCTAGGTTAATTGACGCGGAACCTAGGACGTTCCAAAATACTTCGGCACCTACTAGAATGTCAATCACTGACGGAATGTGAAACGTAGGATCAGCCAATTGTACATTTGAAGGTACAGGAATACTATGCCTATCTAACAAAGTAGACGGCAATATTTTTGTAATTTGTGGCAATACAAAACAGCTTATATTTGTTTCATAACCACCGTTGCGAGACTGTATAGTTAAGTTACAAGACTGTGTACTGGTTGTGGTCTGACTGTTTATACCTGTGATCGTGGAGCTCGTGCTTCGTCTAGATAACCCCAACTGATCAAACAGCGTCTGAGTAATAAAATTGGCTGTGCTACCGTTATCGAGCAGGATCCGGGCATCAACCTTCTGTCCTTGCTTGTTCACCACCCTCACCAACGCTGTGGACAGTAAAACATGGGAAGCGGTAGAAACTTTTAAAGAAATATCAGTAGATATTGCGAAATTTTTTGGAGGGCAAATATTCGAAAAAGTACTACCAGCTACGTCAGTAGGTAAGGCAACGCTACTTGGCATGGGATCTTGAAAGTTAGACGATTTGGAATCATCAACATGTAGAAGCGTGTTGTGTCTACCTTTACAATATTTGCATCCCGCTAATCTACAACGTTTAGTTAAATGGCCAGAACGCAAACAATTAAAGCAAACCTTAAATTCTTTCGCTTTTGCTATACGAGTTTCAACCGGTAATGCACGAAATTCATCACAAGTGTACAAAAGATGAGCCTTTGTACATAAGAAACATTTTATTTTATTTGTTGACCTTTGATTACAAGTTTCATTCTTATTTGCAGTCTGATCAGTTGCTACAACCAACGATTCATTTTTATTTTGTACTGTATTACAAATACTGTGTGCGTTTGACTTTTTGTTGTGTTCTAAAGTTTCTAATAGATCAGCCTTTTTCCCAATAAATGAACAAAATTATGTCAATGTGGGTGCCTTTGGTAAAGTGTTCCGATATTCCTCCCAATTTCTACTGGTTACGGAATCTAATTTAGCGGACATCATGTGCACAGTTAACGTATCCCAGTACTCCGTGGGCTCGTTCAATGTTTTAAGACCTCTAATATTTTTATTTATGACGTCAACTAAACGCCGCAAAAGGGTGCAAGACTCCCTCGGTATGTGCTCAACATTGAACAATGCCTGCACGTGATTATCAACTAATATAGAACTAATATAGAATAATTTTTTAAACAAAGAAAAAATACGTTAAGTATGAATAGACGCGTGACCTTGACAGAGTGAATCAACGGACACACGACACGTGACAGGCAGCTGACGCGACCGTTACAAATCCTAACGGTTAACAGCAAGCGATAGGTAAGCAATGCGTGAATGCAACAGAAACTGTACGTGTGAATGCAATAGAAGAGTGAAACATACAAAGGCGATGACAGTAATACTAACGAGGCGAAAAAAAATAACAAGATACCACATAAAATAACTCACATAAGAAATTGACACGGTAATCGTTAATAACGTTTGGAAAGGAAAAAGAAGGGAAATAATTGGAACAAACTCACAAATATCCTTATCCTTATCCACAAGATGAACTTATTTGACTCCCACGAAGCGGTGACTCGGCGTAATTCGACCTGAGCAGTCGTTCTTGTACCACCGTCGTATCCAAAGACTTCAGGAAGATGATCGAAGTTCTATTATTCTTCTGATTGACCGTTGACTTCAAAAATTGTCGTTACGAACAATGACACGGCGCTTTCGAACCGACGCGCGACGATGTAACGGCGAAGTTCTTCAACTGTACGGCCAGTCGTCGACCGTTTTATATACTTTAAAACGCGACGTAAAAGAGGCTTGAAGGACCAAAATGTTAGGGTCTTAATTCGGACTTTAAATTAAAAGCAGTGGACTGTATAGACTGAAAAATATATCCAAAATTATGTACAGAATTAGAAATAAGACGCGCGTGTGTCGTCGGTTGCTCTCGCTAATGAAGTGCCGCTCGGCTCCTGTACCCCCGCGCAGCTGCTCGCTCCGTCGCCCGCGCTGCCGCTCGAAGTCTGACGAAGATAGCCGACGGCGCCCGAACAATAAGTATTAAACCAATTTGCCCCTTGCTCAAATAGTTAGACTTGAGGAAACAATGTTGGTGAACCATTTTTCTCGGTGTTTGATCTTTTGTGGTGTAAATCCGATTTATTCCACTATGTTATTAACATTAAACTAATCTAAATATTAAGTTGTTTATTGATTTGAAAGTATTTATTAGCGTACTTTCTGGGGCTGATAAAAGTCCACCACAAGAATATAAAAGCCGCGTTTGTTCACCTGGGTGAATCAATTCCAAGGTGATCAAAAGCCTCCGCTTAAATCAAATTAATTCACCTGGGAGATATCACCTCGGTGAAATTCATCCAAGGTGAAATGACCACACCAAAATATATTTCACGTATCATGATAACGGTTGGTCTGATAATTTCTTTCGATATAAAACTTTATTATTTAACTAGCTTTCCGGCGCAACTTCGTTTGCGTCACATTTCCGCCGTTTTCACAACATTTTTCATTGCTGCTCCACTCCTATTGGTCGTAGCGTGATGATATATAGCCTATAGCCTTCCTCGATAAATGGGCTATCTAACATTGAAAGAAATTTTCAAATCGGACCAGTAGTTTCGGAGCCTATTCAATGCAAACAAACAAACAATCAAATCTTTCCTCTTTATAATATTAGTTTAGATAAATTTCATAGTACAAATCGTGACTTCTGGGCTTCTTTTACACATGTCATGTTTATCATCATCTTCCTGCCCTTCCCATGTTACTTGGAGTCGGTGCAACATGTTTTCAGGGTTCCGTACCCAAAGGGTCAAACGGGACCCTATTACTGAGACTTCGCTGTCCGTCCGTCCGCCCGTCTGTCACCATGCTGTATCTCATGAACCGTGACCGTGATAGTTAGCCAGTTGAAATTTCTACAGATTATGTATTTCTGTTGCCGCTATAACAACACATAATAAAATAAATATTTAAGGGTGGCTCGCATACAAAAAAGTGACTTTTTACTCGTTTTTATAAATGGTACGGAATCCTTCGTGCGCGAGTCCGACTCGCACATGGCCGGTTTTTAGGGTTCCATAGCCGAATGGCAAAAAATGGAACCCTTATAGATTCGTCATGTCTGTCTGTCTGTCTGTCCGTTCGTATGTCACAGCCACTTTTTTCCTAATCTATAAGAACTATACTGTTGAAACTTGGTAAGTAGATGTATTCTGTGAACCGCATTAAGATTTTCACACAAAAATAGAAAAAAAACAATAAACTTTGGGGTTACCCATACTTAGAACTGAAAACCAAAATTGTTTTTTTCATCAAACCCGTACGTGTGGGATATCTATAGATAGGTCTTCAAAAATGATATTGAGGTTTCTAATATATTTTTTTTCTAAACTGAATAGTCTGTGCTAGAGCCACTTCCAAAGTGGTAAAATGTGTGTCCCCCCGCCCTCTAATTTCTAAAGTAAGAGGAGGTAAATTCTGAAAATAATAGGTCTTTACCTATGAAATTGCCGTATTGGAGTACAGACTTTTTCAAACAAAAAAAAGTTTTGATTGGCTATGAGTTCTAAATTCAAATTAATTTTGTTTTAAAAATATGACATTCTATTTACAAAATCAGTCTTTTGTTTATTGATTAGCGTTGTATTTTCATTACATTTCAACATTTTTCCTCATAATGGATACTTTGAAATTTCGTGTAATTATGGAATATGAGTTCCGTCGTGGCACCAACGCGGCACAAACGACCCGTAACATCAACGACGTTTACGGAGAGAACTGTACAAACGAACGCACAACCCGTTATTGGTTACCTCGGTTCCGTTCTGGGAATTTTGACTTGAAAAATGAACCTCGTGGTCGTCCGGAAACTTTGGTCAACAATGATGAATTAAAGGTGATTGTTGAAGCTGATGAAACTCAATCTACAGCTCAGCTGGCAGCAGCTTTTGATGTTAGCATTAAAACAATATTGGTCCATTTGCGACAGATTGGCAAGATAAAAAAGCTTGATAGATGGGTGCCCCACGAACTTAACGATCGCCAGCGCAACGTACGCGTCGAGACTTGCCTTGCGCTGCTTAACAGGCACAGAAATGAAGGAATTTTGAACCGAATTGTTACGTGCGACGAAAAATGGATTCTTTTTGACAATCGAAAGCGCTCAGCAAGTTGGTTAGATCCTGGTTCGGTACCAAAGCAATGTGCAAAACGAAAAATTACCCCTAGAAAGGTGATGGTCACAGTTTGGTGGTCTAGTGCTGGTGTGATTCATCATAGCTTTTTACAAAACGGCGAGAGCATTACTGCAGATGTGTACATTGAAGAACTGACCACAATGATGGCGAAACTCGCACGTCTGCAACCAGCTTTGGTCAATCGGTCGTCTCCACTGCTACTTCACGACAACGCGCGGCCCCATACTGCACAACAGACCGTCTCTAAGCTGCATGAGTTGGGTTTGGAAGCTCTCCCTCATCCGCCATACTCACCAGATCTTGCGCCTTCCGACTATGACTTTTTCCAAAATTTGGACAACTTTTTAGCGGGAAAAAAATTCAATTCCCGAGAGGCAGTACAAAACGCCTTTGAAGAGTTTGTTGTCTCCCGTCCAGCTGATTTTTTCAAGAAGGGCATCCATAAACTGCCACAGCGTTGGCAAAGATGCATTGATTGCAGGGGTGATTACTTTGAATAAAAGAAATAAATAAGTTCGAAAAAAAAAATACTTTAACTTTTTTCAAACAAAACGGCAATTTCATAGGTAAAGACCTAATATTTAGGATTGTAGAACGTAAAAAAAACTATCAACGAAAATTGGTTTCAATAAGATATGATTTTCAGTTTTTGAGATATGGGACTTTTTCATCAAACTGCAGCAGTAACTTTGTTTTTCATTAACATACTATGAAAAACTAATTTAGTTTTGCGGTTGAGTGGAAGTTTACTAACTAATACTACTAACTAATGAATGACAGTTCAAAATATTGTTGTTATATTGTTTGGGGCTATGGAACCCTGTGTGCGAGTAAGACTCGCACTTGGCCGGTTTTTTCTTCTATTCTCTCCTGTCAACCGTCTCGCACTCATATACACTTCTTATTCTTTGATATTTCAGATGGCATCTTGTATTAGTTACATTGAGGATAATATCTTTCCCGGAATGATAAACTAGGCCTCGAATGTCTATAAAACTATTGATGACAAGAGAAATGTTTACCGACCCGTGTTTCAGTATCATTTACAAGTTCCATCACGTTCCTTAGGTGTCTACTTCAATGAAATACCGTTTGAGACTACGTAATTTATAACCCTGTATAAAGTTAGAAGCCGTAAACCTTCGGAGTATTACCGATTTAATTGAAGATTGGTGAAGCGATAAAATGGGTTTCGGGAATATTATTTATGTGGTAAAAACGTCAATTGATTTATTTATTTATAGTTGGCAAACAGGCTGGCAAGTGTCGTAAAATGTTAGACAATTCGTGTAGAATTGTAGGCATTAAACCAGTTTGGTGAGTTTTTGATTATTTAAATGTTTGTTAGAATAAACCTTTAATGTCGGCCTATCTCAGTCCACGGCTGGATATATATAGGTTTGTCTCCGTCAAAACCCTTGTCATTCGCTTTCCTCATCCAGACTGCCTCAGCTACCGTTAAGGTTGCTCCTTAAAGCTGGTTGTCACGTCATGGTGGCTCTTGCTTAACGAAACACTTACAATATAAATTTACGTATTAAGTATGAGAGTTAGAATAGCACTTTTGCAGTCCTACGTCAGCCCTTATTTTGATTCTGCACATAGTTCGATAAAAATATAAGTATCCCTTAAAAAATCTAAGCACATAGTACAGCACCAAAATCAATTTCCGACAAAAATGAAGATTTTTCTTCTAAAAAGGGTATCTTTTTCAAAAACTATGTGGCCTTCTCTGTTAACAAAAGAAAAATCCCCGTATTCTTTATTTTTTCGGATTGATGGCACATATCACACTGACCGAAAGATCAATGTCGGATTCTCCAAAGATTTCAACTTAGTGTATCAAAGACCAACTGCCAACATAGCTAGACCCAGCTTCTATATTTAAAACGCTTTAAAGCGTAACAGCATTAGGTTGAATTTTGAATGCTTTGGGTTAAACGAAGAGGTCATGGAAAAATAGTTTTTGGGGTTTCGAAGTTTCTTAGGGTATTCAAGGTTGGCTTGCCTTTATCTCGATAAGCTTCAATGGATCGAGTAATATTGTTTTAGCGTCGAAATTATTTATATGGGACATGTCAACGGGACCTATTTATATAGGTAGCTATAATGTTTATGCATTGGGAAAGGCTTGACAGATGATGATGATGAAAGGTTTATGTGGATACTAACAATATTTTGAAGCCTTAATTCAATTTTTAACACGCTTTTATTACTTTCTAACTGTAGCTACCGCTGTTGTAAAATTGTTAGTTTTGTAAGCCCGTTATGTTTAATTTTCGGTGTACAATAAAGTTTTATTCCATTCTATTCTATATAAAAAAGATATAAAATTTGACCTACTTCCCGGTTTCTTTTGAATGAGCTGAAATTTTGCATTCATATTTAGTTGCCAATGACAATAATTATATGTTTAGCTAAATGACGACACTCGTCACTCTAAAGAGTGTTTTTTAACTAATAATTATTTATTTGTTTACGATTTTAACTGAGAATATGTGCATGTGATTATTCGATCTGATTAAATAAATGTTTCCATCTATAATTACTACATAATTCTGAAATACATACAGCATGATTTTTTAGTCACCGTCCAAATTTAGACATTTTAATCTTTGGCGAAAACCATTGAATACGTGTTTTTTCTTTTAGTATCACTCAATACAAAAATATTGAGATATCATGGACACCGCCGCGCCGTGCGTAGGTACACGCTGGGTAACTCTACGCGGGCTGGCCGCCCCTTTCCATTGAATGTTTGCGGGGCAAGTGTAGTATTTTTAACGTTTAACTTAGTGACCAGACAGAGCAGATACTTTTTTTGAGAAAATGATTTCATATGAGAATATGAAATATTCATATATCGATTTTTTTCAAAAATGGCGTTAATGAATGATACATAATGCCTAGAAAAAATTTGGACGGTGACTAAAAAATCTTGCTGTATTTTACGACTGTAACCAGACTACTAAGTTATGATAAGACACAGACTAAAATAATTCCTTTGTGCTTTTAATAGCCTTGTATTGTTAGCGTTAATACGTAAGCCGATATTCAGCCCCTATTAATTTATTTGACTACAATAGCATCATCTAGCCTATATAAACTCGCCTTCCTTTACCTAGAAGCTTACATTATAAATGGGAGCATAAAAGCTTTGGATTGGACTTAAACATAACTGGTGAAATGTTGGTGTACTTATAGGTACATCCTCTGCCTTACCCTTTTGGAATCACAGTCGTGGTGTTTTAGCGTTACAACACAATATTGTTAACGGTTTTATCGCTCATAGCGTTTTCATAAAATATATTATGTACCAGAACGTTAACTCACTATAACTCTTTAAAACTCGTTAAAAGCTCGGTATAACAACCACCAATCCAATTTAAAACTATTTAATTTTTAATCAAGAATCAAGCCTTAACTTAAGAGCGTTTATACCCTACGGCATTTCATACAAACTTTCAAGTCGTTATTTTCTGAAATGACTGAACAGATTTTAATGAAACTTCCTACGCATAAGCAGTATACATAGGTCTAAAAAGTTACTAAAAAACATTTTCGAAATGTCTTTTAAAAATGAAGATAATTGGAAATGTCTGATTCTATAGATAATTAAAAATCGGTCTAATTTAGCTGTAACATTATTTTTCGAAAATGTTTTTTAGTAACTTTTTAGACCTATGTATACTGCTTATGCGTAGGAAGTTTCATTAAAATCTATTCAGTCATTTCGGAAAATAACGACTTGAAAGTTTGTATGAAATGCCGTAGGGTATAAACGCTCTTAATTGGTTGCAAGTGGCATAGTGATGGGCTGAATTGCGTCGATTCGGCTTCCGGCCTCGAACGGGGCCGAGGCCTGAGCCAATGCGTAATTGGCCTGGCATTGTCAATGAACATGCAAACGAGCCTTGTGTGGAAATTGGCGATGTTTTCGGCCCGTATTTCGTTTTGTTTTACGTGGGATTGAATGGGTTTTTTAGATTTAGTTTGGGCTATGAAGCTTAAGTGGCCTATTTCTTTAGTATGTTGAAATCTGTACGTAGCAATAATGGCGCGACCTTCAATGTAGGTATGTATAATTTATTATAGCCAATAGTCTGCCAAAGACGGTAATAATTTAATCTTAGTTATGTATGCTTTATATTAGGTCTTTACCTATGAAATTGCCGTTTTGTTTGAAAAAAGTTAAAGTATTTTTTTTTTCGAACTTATTTATTTCTTTTATTCAAAGTAATCACCCCTGCAATCAATGCATCTTTGCCAACGCTGTGGCAGTTTATGGATGCCCTTCTTGAAAAAATCAGCTGGACGGGAGACAACAAACTCTTCAAAGGCGTTTTGTACTGCCTCTCGGGAATTGAATTTTTTTCCCGCTAAAAAGTTGTCCAAATTTTGGAAAAAGTAATAGTCGGAAGGCGCAAGATCTGGTGAGTATGGCGGATGAGGGAGAGCTTCCAAACCCAACTCATGCAGCTTAGAGACGGTCTGTTGTGCAGTATGGGGCCGCGCGTTGTCGTGAAGTAGCAGTGGATACGACCGATTGACCAAAGGTGGTTGCAGACGTGCGAGTTTCGCCATCATTGTGGTCAGTTCTTCAATGTACACATCTGCAGTAATGCTCTCGCCGTTTTGTAAAAAGCTATGATGAATCACACCAGCATTATACCACCAAACTGTGACCATCACCTTTCTAGGTCATTTTTCGTTTTGCACATTGCTTTGGTACCGAACCAGGATCTAACCAACTTGCTGAGCGCTTTCGATTGTCAAAAAGAATCCATTTTTCGTCGCACGTAACAATTCGGTTCAAAATTCCTTCATTTATGTGCCTGTTAAGCAGCGCAAGGCAAGTCTCGACGCGTACGTTGCGCTGGCGATCGTTAAGTTCGTGGGGCACCCATCTATCAAGCTTTTTTATCTTGCCAATCTGTCGCAAATGGACCAATATTGTTTTAATGCTAACATCAAAAGCTGCTGCCAGCTGAGCTGTAGATTGAGTTTCATCAGCTTCAACAATCACCTTTAATTCATCATTGTTGACCAAAGTTTCCGGACGACCACGAGGTTCATTTTTCAAGTCAAAATTCCCAGAACGGAACCGAGCAAACCAATAACGGGTTGTGCGTTCGTTTGTACAGTTCTCTCCGTAAACTTCGTTGATGTTACGGGTCGTTTGTGCCGCGTTGGTGCCACGACGGAACTCATATTCCATAATTACACGAAATTTCAAAGTATCCATTATGAGGAAAAATGTTGAAATGTAATGAAAATACAACGCTAATCAATAAACAAAAGACTGTTTTTGTAAATAGAATGTCATATTTTTAAAACAAAATTAATTTGAATTTAGAACTCATAGCCACTCAAAACTTTTTTTTGATTGAAAATGTCTGTACTGCAATACGGCAATTTCATAGGTAAAGACCTATTATCATTGTATGTGTATATACTCACAATTCTACAAAAAATGTCCTGAATCTTTGATCTTTAATCTGCAAACCATGTTTTAACCCAAAACTAAGCGAGTGGTGTTTAGTTTCGACATTACCTTCTGTGCCTAAAGACTTGGACACAACACAACAGAGAGAATTTAGTCAAACTTTAATTGCTCATCCTTTAAGCTGTATTTGTTTACTTATATACCACAATAACGATATCCCAATGGCCTAAACACTCGAATCGAAGGGACCGAAGGCCACAACCCCTCTATTCAAACAAAACAAATCACAAATATATTTCCGGACCACCACACATGTTTGTTTATACTTTTGTTTTGAGGCCACTGATACGTGGGACACTCAGAAAGTTTTGCGAAACTAAAAAAAATTGTTCTATACGTACATATATTTTTATTAAATCTTTTCAAAGTACTTTCCACCAGCCTCTATACAAAGATTCATGCGCCTTAACCAGTTTTCAAAACACTTTTTCCAGTCCGCCGCAGACACCTCGTTTACAGCCTGCTCGAACCCAGCCAGCGCATCTTCCGGCGACGAAAATTGTATCCCTTTGAGCTGATTTTTTATTTTTGGGAATAAAAAGAAGTCACACGGTGCTAGATCAGGGCTGTAAGGAGGGTGACCCAGGAGTTTGACTGGCGTGCTGTCCAGGAAGTCCCTCGTTTTGAGTGCGGTGTGCGCAGGTGCATTGTCGTGGTGGAGCAGTAGCCCGCGGAGCCCTGTGTTTGGTCGCTTGTTGCTTATAACAGAGAAAACTTCTGGCAAACATTTGGAAGTATACCATTCGGCATTAATGCTTCTTTGATCCCGTAAGGGAATTGATACCAAGTGGCCAGTCAAATTAAAAAAGCTAGCGATCAAAATCTTACCCCCGCTTCTAGATCGCTTCACTTTGGTAGGCGTTGGCTCATTTTGAAACACCCAAACAGTCGACTGGCGCTTGGTTTCTGGGTCGTATTGATAAATCCAGGACTCATCACCTGTAACGATGTCGTAAACACGCCGAGACGAGCCTGCTTCAAATTTGTTAAGCATATCACGGCACCATTCCACCCGGGCCTGCTTCTGAGCATCGGTGAGGTTGTGCGGCACCCAGCGTGATACTATCCTCCTCACGCGAAGATGGCTGTGTAGAATCTCGTGAACGCTTCCCGATCCAATCTTCAATATGTGTTGAATCTCCTGATATGTAATTCGCCTATTGTCTTGGATTAAATTTTTCACTGCTAGCACGTTTTCTTCGGTAACAGCCGTCAAAGGGCGACCGCTTCTTTCGTCATCCCCCAAAGTTGGTCGACCGCGCTTGAATTCGTTATACCAACGATACACGGTTGCCTTGGAAGGGCCTTCATCCATGAATGCCATTTGAAGTCTATCGTACGATTCATCCGGTTTCAGGCGACACTTGAAATCGTATAAAATCATAGCTCTAAAATGTTCCCGGCGCAGATCCATATTTCAGTGAGACACAATACTTTGAATTAACTCGCAAAAAATGTGGAGGGAAATTTTGAAATTGGAACTTACTTATTTTTACTTATAAATAATCATATTTTCGAAAAACATAATAACTGGCCAGTCTCCCATATATAAAAACTTTTTTTCGCAATATTTTCTGAGGGGCCTGGTATTGGCCTCACTAAACAAATATAAAGGACATGAATGTTGCGGAGAATTGGACTGGAACCGTTTTGGCAGCTGTCTAAATCGCTTAAAAGAATAATACACTAACAGTTTCATAAATGAATAAGTGGAAATGGTTTCAGTTTAGATTTTTTATTTTTAGAAATGTGCGGTCTGCTTATTTTCTACCTATTCATTGTTATGCATGTCTGTCAGAGGGCCTCGGCAAGACTAGATATCTTTCAAAGCGTTTTGAATCTATAATCTTTCAACAGGATTCAAAAATATATGCAAATTACTTTTTTTTCTAACTTTATCTGTCCCACTCCTGGATAAACCTCTCTCCACTTTTTCCTTTCGTTGGGATTGACATACGCTACTGAAAAGCTTATCTCGACCATTTTCATTGATGGAAAGCAAATTTATCTCAGGTCACTTTGTTTTAGGAATACAAATACCTAAGTATCTCCACTTAATAATAATAAATAACTAACTCATAATTATTTAGTTTCGGTTGTTCAAGAATCTACAACACTGTACATAAGTTGGGTAATCAGCGAAACTTTTAATGAGTTAGTAAACTAGAGTAACGAAGCTTTTGAACTGCCGTGTAGATGAACTAAAACTAATTAACACCTAGTTATTAATCTGTACTCTAGAAATGCTAGTATTATACTGCACCGGGGTTGGAAACCAACTCCAACACAGTAGGAAAAACTTAGGCAGATGATGAGGCTTAGTTATGGTACTGTTTCTCTTATTCATTGATCAAACTACATGACTAACTGTATAGTTAGTCATGTAGTTTGATCAATAAATGACTAACTGTCTATTTAGTCATGTAGTTTGATCAATAAATAAGAGAAACAGTACTATAACTAAGCCTCATCATCTTTAGTTTAGTTACTAGTAGATTAGTTATTTTAACTTGAATGTTCAAGCTCGAGAGTAATGACTTTAGTCGACGTGTAGCAGCTGCTACGAAACCGTAGCGCGTAGCTTGCGTAGTTGTGAAACTGTTTAGTCCGCTACGACGACGTACGAGCAACGATCAACTGTTTTTGCTTTGGCCAAATAATTGCTAATGTCACGCTCAAACTGTAGTACTGAGGTTTCATCCTTAAGCCGTTGGTCATTTTTTCTGCTACTTTGCGCCTAATCCCTCTCCCTGTAGTGTCGGATGGCCGCTCCACTGGACTATGAGAGTGAGGGAAGAGAAATTGCATACAGTTTTGCACTATACTATTTTCTTACGTCGGTGGTAAGTCGCCGGCTATCATGACCAAAAACGAGCAACTATCAGTTTTATATACGGATACTAAATATAGTTAATTTAGGAGACATAAACAAACTCAATCACGACAAACCTTCCAGACAAAAAGCGGGTTCTGTTCAAAATAAATAACAACCCAAAACACGTACACAATTTGTGCCGATTAACTAAAACTTTTCAGACTTGACTAACCAATAAAGTTATAAACAAAGCCTTCGTATGTTATTCCAAGTTGTTATCTTCAAGTGTTTAAAATTACCAAGAACTGGTTAAAGTAAAGTCAAAGTTAAATGACTGAGTAATCTTCGTTCGATATCTTCGAGTTTTGTCTTGTGTATAAATTTTGTATTCTGCTGGCATGCTTTGCTTCGATGTTATTGTGGATAACAAGTTACCTGGAATTGAGTTCATTATTGTGTACGGTTGTTAGTTGCTATCTATTTTTTCAGTTGTTTTTCAAAGGTTGGAATTATCTATTAACAACATCTAGGTTACATTGCACTGTTTGAAGTCATAGCCACTAGTGATGTGAAGGAGTCAAAATGCAATGGTTGCACTTCAGTTTGTCGTGAAAGGATTTGTAAGTTAGACTCAGCGTTACCAAAGACTAGCTGTTCCAGGTGTGTCGATTGTTTTGAATCGCAATACGATTAAAATTAACGCCACTCGGAAGGTTTTACATTCACTATATCTTCACTGGGTATGGCAAACGACAGAGCCGTCCAGGTTGCATCGTTCTCCTCGGACACAGAATGTAAGTCAGCACGAGAAGAAGAAGATGAAGTATGGACGAATAATTTTTTCAGTGATTTAACTTGGTAATTTATATAATGTATTTATATAAATTACCAATTTTATAATTTATATTGTATATAAAGAGAAAAAAAACCATGTATCCATCGAATAAGCAGTTTTTCCAATCCATACTTTCCTTCTTTCTTCATTGAAAACAATTATTCTGGGACACAATGTTTATGCATAGTTAAACGAACACGACGCTATATTAATTTGCTCGAACAAACAGAGCCTTCGTTAATTAACAAACACACGTTAAGCAAAGAAAATAGATTCTAATGCGAGCTTCCGGTGTACCGGAATTAATTTCCTGTTGTTGCTTATTGAATCAGGTACGTATTTGGGGTAGGTTTTAATTTATTGTTTTTAGTTGATTGGTGATTTGTTTTAGGATTTATTTATTTATTTTTATGGCACTTCAACGACTTACTCACTAAAACATACATAAATATAAATCACAAACAGTTTTAGGTACAGTGAACGTCACTTAAAGAAATGCACAGCACTCGCAAAATTATAAAATAACAAGTCAGAAGCAATTGCAGAATTTAAGTTTTACAATGAACAGATAACAAAAAAAATAAAAGCCGGTGGTAAATACAGAATTATTCAACAGTAAAAAATACAAGTAAAATAAAAACTAAAGAAATAATTTATTTATTTATTTATTCGTATGCGATCTTAAGATTTCGAAGATCGACCCTGTCGAGGTCAGGGTGAGGAGGAGGATCCGGTTTTTTAATAGCACGAAGAAAAGATTTTTACCAGAACAATAGCAATATTAAGCTTTAGTCTCTATGCATTATCCTTAAAATAGGTACTACTGGGAAAATGGGGACGTCGGTTAAAATGCCTTTTATGTTCAAGTAAGTACCTACTTAAGTTTTATGTTACGGTCCACATATTTGCAACATTGTTTTTTTTTTCAAATTCTTTGCACGTGCCAGTTCGGTGGCTAAAAGAACAACACTGGACAGTTTACAAGGCACAAAGGCTAAGAATACTCGGGTCAATTAAAACTATGTCAAACAAAACACTCAACAGCTCTTTTTAGAGTGTAGAGAAAAAAGAATTTTTATTTCTATTTATAGTCAACACCAGTAGTCAGCAGCAGGTCAACTTCAAACTGCTGTAAGGATGAGGTCAAACCTACATCGCAATAACCACATAATATGTTATTCCACCTTTCATGTCCTGTCTACCCACATCAATTCTTTATTGACATATTCGCACTTCAACTTTTGAAGTGTTGAACTGGTACATTCACTTCAGCTTCTGTTCGTGTTACGAAATATATAATTTGTTTACTCAAATTTTGCGCTCACACTTTATTTTTGAAATGAAATCTTCTTTAGCAGTGTTGTGCACTTTTGTGATGGGTAAAAAATGTTAAACTCGATTGATCGAAAATTCGTAAGACGGATTGACATTAGGTTACGAAGGAATTTGAACTTTATGACATCTGTCATTGAGTTTGGGTTTCCAAAACTGAAAAATTCGTAAGACGGATTGACATTAGGTTACGTAGGAATTTGAACTTTATGACATCTATCATTGAGTTTGGGTTTCCAAAAATGGATAATTATCTTACGCACAAACAAAACCTTCGGTTTCTCCAAAGTGGTAAAATTCGAAGTAAGATGGATTGTAATAGTTCAGAAGTGTTAAATTTGTAATGTAATATAAATTGTCACGTTTGTGTACGATAGCCCAATACATGAATATTGTATTTTAACACATAAATGATGTACTTTTATACTGATAATTAAAGCAGTTCGTGCAAAATTATTCCCTAACCATTCCAAAACAACAAAAATGCACAACGTTAATATTCAAGTTTTCACTTCTGCCGGCACTACCGAAGTGTATGTAACCCGTTTTTTTGTGGCTGCTTTCATCCTACCAGACCGAGCCTCAGCAATGTTGCCACTGTCTATTGTTACACACGCGTTCTCTTTATGAGAGTCAATGATAGTGGGATATCAACCACCACGCGGACTAGTGGATAGATAAATGACTGGTATCTTTTGACAATGCCTCAAGACCTCCCATGGTCCTTGCTTTTATTACACACACTGCAGACGGCCTTAACCCATCAAATGCCACCTACGTCTGTTCTGTGCAGCTTTTCTGTTCCACTCCTGGTTAAAGTCTATATCAGTCTACTTGATTAAATTAATTTAAAACAGAAACATTTATATAAAGATAATACAGATTATGGAGAGAATGTGGTTTGACGGTATGGTATGTGCATGGAGATGATTCAGATTTATATTAAGCGTATTTGAATATATTTGAAATTCCTCTGTCATTAAGTCTTTTAAAATAAACCCGAAACCTCTTAATAAAGTATGTCAGTCCGAGATGTTTTTCTCCTGCATAACATTTTTTTGGCCACACTCCAGGAACTGTATTATGCAGACGATTTGTTAATGGAGGGAAATATGGTAAGATGGCTGCCAAACGAAAGGAGTGCTTTGTTCACGATTTTATTGCGAGTTCATAGAATCCAATGACCCACACTGAGAACGTACAAGAGACAAGTAGGAATTGATTTTGAATAATGTTCAAAGCTTTTTCGACGAAAGCATAATATAAATACTCAAGTGCGTTTTAGTTAAATAATGCTTTAAACTTCCACTAAGAAATAAGGGCAAAGACAAATTCGTGGTTTGTTAAATTTATTTATTTGTTTTCTTATTAAAATCGACACGAAATAAAACAATTAATTTTCGCTTTAGGTATAAGGTTGTTACATACCAAAAACGAACATTTATAAGATTCGTATTCAATTCTGATAAAACAAAAAAAAGACAACCTTTTTAATGTAACGTCACACTAGAACCCCTCGAAAGTGAAGTACGATCAGAAAATTACCATTAGAACAAGATACACTTATGTAAGTCCAATAAATGGAGATAGTAACAGGCAAGCTTTACAAATCATGGCACTTAGCCCATCGCTAGTAACGATTACCATTACAATAACATTGCGACTGACTCGAACGTGCTTTGAATATTACAGCCGGCTTACTTATGTGATTTCCTACGATTATTGCTCGTTTTCAGCAACTCTATGTGACATATAAAACTAATGCTTAAATAAATGGAGCAGTGTTGGATTTTCAACACTCGACTGAGCGCCGACAGTTGATATTCTAACAATTGTAACAATCTTTAGAGAAAATATGCAATAGCTGTAATAGCCAGAGTAGTACTAACAATTACAATATTTCATCGTTATTGTTCTAGCTAAATACGAATGGTCGTTCTATTAGGTTCCTCAGTAGGCAATATCGACAATCGATGTCGTTAAGCATTAGTTTGAGACACCACATCTTTATCTTAGCTTTATCGCTGAGGTGGATATTGCAGCATTAATCATGTATTTCTAGGTGTAATAATGACCACATATAAAAACTATGAAAAGGAACGGTATATTTGGTCTTATGAATAACCCGCCAAAAGTTTATTTATTAATAATTTTTTTTTTTTATGAAAATGACTAGACATTTACTTTATTTTAGATTAAGATATTATATTATTATATATAACACAAGGAGTGAAGAGAGAGAGATTTTCCCAGCAATATTTTTTGCGTAGGGTTACTTAGTTTGAAGTACAAAATGATTGGTTGACGTTTTTTTGAATGGTTCGCTTATACTTTGTTTAACATCAAAAGCGTTGATGTCGAAAAAAAGAAACACCGTGTATTATTACACCATTCGATGGTGTCGCTGCTAAGGATCAAACTCTGGGAAGTAATGACATACGGCAAACGATAGGAAAGAGTTCATTTTTGATCAAATATGTGCATAACAGTAGCAAACAGTTAGCAGTAATCTACGAATAACACAACACTGACATCAGATATTTAAGCTCCTATATAATTATCGGTAAAATTCTTATAGGAGACTTTATTATTACAACTTACCTTTGTGGCCGTTGTGAAAAAAAAACATGCAACTGTTTTATACAAAGTAATCCAAACTCTTTTGCTGTCTATTTTTACGGGTTCACCGTAGAAATAAATAAGGAAAAAACTAACGTAGAAATGTGAAAATAAAATAAATTGTTTCTTAAGCCGACTCGGCCGCCCAAGAAGGCGTTCAATATAATTTCTCAATAAACGTTAATTATTTAACTTATTAACAACTTAATCAATTACGCTAAGATGAACTGGCTTGCTCAAGCATTTGTTTTCAATATTCCTCCTTCTATCTTCGGAGCTTGTTTTGATTTAGGATCAGGAATAAATAATGCATGAAGGAAATTACTATTAATGATTGCTTTTATTTGCTAGTATTCACAGATTGTTTTTAAGATATTTTATTATTATTGTATGTGGTTAATTTTTTCTAAAGGATAGATTACTCTTCGTTCATTCCATGTAAATTTTTAGTAATATTAAAATTTCTCTCTCTCTCTTTGTGGAGGTCAGATAGGCAGTCACTCCATGCAAAACACGGCGTTCAGCTGCGTATGACCACCATTACCATAATTGGGAAAAACCTAAGCGGATGTTGATAAAGATAAGACTAAAGTCAGAATTATTAATCCATTAGAGTCTGTTATAACATAAGTCAATTACAGTAAGTTCTCAAAACTATATCGTTCACAACGTCTATAATCATATCTTTATTCGCAGCCATTTTAACAATTTAGGAGTTGTCCTATTTTTGCTGCTAGTGCTAGCTCAAGCAGTAATAAATGATTATCCCGACAGAATTTTGACAAGGCTACATTTCAGGCTTCGTGCAGTACAGCTATTTTCTTAGAAGTTTCTTGAAAATAGCCCGCACGGAGCCGCTGATATATGAAACGAGTTGGGTCCAGCTGGAGAAATGTATTGCGTTTAAATATTCTAACAACGTGCTGGTGGTTGTACTTGGGAGTAACGTTGAAGTATGACCGCTTGTAGTGGAGTAACACGACTTTAATTATCTTGTCTCAGGCTTGTATATGAGTATACATGCGTAGTGCTTTTTTTATTCGGCCTCGTGATAGTCATTATATATGTTATATATGACACAGACTCCTTAATTTTTTTTTTTTTTAAATTTATTTATTTATCGCAAACACTACTAACATTACAGGGAAATCCTAATGCGTTAGCGTGGTCCTTAATTAAACTATCTTAAATAACATAAAACATACAATATTGTTTTTGTGAATTCATTCAGAGAGCACGAAAATAAATCGATCCTGTCAGCAGTGTCATTTAGTGCGTGCAAGGCGCGTGTCAGTGGTGCCTTGCTGAGCAAGTTGGTTCGCGCGCGAGGAACTGCTAGTAACCGTGGCAACCGGCGCCGCGATACATAATTGTCAGGCACATTTAGACGTATCTCTTTTAAAACACCGGAATTGCAGGTCTTACCACGTAATAATTTAAATATATATGTGGCCATCGCTAGGTCCCTCCTTGTCTCGAGTTTGTTGTACCCGACCATACCGATAACGAATAAGGTTGGGTACAGTCTGTCTATAAAGTCATGAAAAAAATTGAGGGCGCTGCGGTCGTGCACCTAGCAACCCTGTATAGTGTGACTAAATTGATTTTGATACTAGCACATTATTTTGTACTAGAAGCAAACCTGATTTTAATGAAAACAATTTTTACTCGTAGACGCTTTTTTTAAAACTGGATAGAAGAAAAGGTTAAGTCGTAAAATCCGTAGATCTTATATAAAAAACTACAGAAACCAAAAATGCGACCTTCATTAGTTTTCTTATACGATCAGATAGCATAAATAATACAGTAATATATGAGATCTATGGTCTCTGTCGTTCAAATAAATGAGTAAATAAAAGAAAAATGTTCATACATATTTTTTAACCTTTTATTATTAATAAAAATATCCCGTAACATAATAATTAATTACTTTCACTTGTAAGAAAACCCAATCAATTTCAAAATTTTACGCAGGCCTTCCAGGCTTCATTCAAAATCCAGAAGTTTCCTTAAGGTTGGTTCCTCTTTGTTCACCGAGTAAAATAATTGAATCTTTTGTCGAAGAGCACATATGTTGAAGTCATCCATTTCTTTCTTAGGACGACCTGATCTGTGTTTGCCAGGGGTTCCGAATTTGCCATCGTTTTTATGGCCTTCATCTACAATACGCTTTACTATACTCTCAGATTTTCCTGAAAGAAAGTTTTAAATAATTAATAATTGTGTTGTATAGTCTGTGGTATGTCATGTCATTGTCTATGTTTATAAAATAAAGATTGGTCTTTGATCTGAACTGAAGCCTATCACTTGTGCTCCCCGTCTTCCCGCTTCCATGAAATCCCTTGAAATAAAATAAAGGTTCCCAGGACCTGTGCCATCTACCAAAGAACCAATACAAATTGTACTAACAGAAAATAGATACTATTTTAAATTTCAGACATGATATAACTTATTCAGATTTAAAATCAGCAGTAAATTTGATCACCAAAAAGTATCAAAAATTTTGGTCGCACTACAATATGGCCTACATAAATTTGCAATCTAACCTAATAATGCACAATGTAAACAATCCTTATTTTAGTCTTAAAATCGTATATTTAGTATATTTGTAACTTCTGGTAGATAAAAACAAACAGTAACACGATTACATACCTGTCATAGCTGCTGTTTGAGCATAAACATCATCCAAATTTGATAAAATTTGTCCAGCTTGGTGTTAAAAACAAACATCGCTGATACACTTTAAAAATAATTTTCTGAGCTCCACTCCGATTGGTTTTCTTCATATTTAACACATTTCTTCTAGGTTTTATCCACTTAGATTTGAAAAGCTATAAAAATGCAATAAATAACGAGTTACAAAACAAGTCGATGACAGTCAATGACATTAGATGTACTTTGATTTAGTGTTGCCCTACTTTTAAATAATGTTAGTTCCTCAAACATTAATTTCATGACTTTATAGACAGACTGTACATCAACGGAAAGAAGGGATAGACACCGTAAAGTCTCAAATACAAAAACCTGGTGAATTTGTTTTGTATGCGCTCCAACATGAGACTATATTTAGTCTCATACGGAGCCCATATGACAGCATTATACTCAAGCTGAGTTCTTATAAGCGCATTATACAATGCTGCAACTGCTTTTATATTTGTAAAACCTGATGCCCGTCGAAGAACAAAACCCAGACTCCTGTAAGATTTCTTACAAACATTTACAATATGTTCACGAAATGTTAACTCAGTGTTCAGGCGGACACCCAGGTCGCGTACCTTTTCTACTCGCTCAATTGATGTGCCCTCTAGCTTGTACTCGTGATGATGTGGTTCCTTCATTCTACTGAAAGTTATCACTGAGCATTTTTTAACGTTAAACTGCAGTTTATTTTTCCTACTCCACTCAGCTACATAGTCTATGTCCTGCTGCAATCGCGCACAGTCACTTTTATCTTTAATTACCATAAGCAACTTAAGATCATCCGCAAATAATAGACAAGTGGCAACCCTGACAGCCTCAGGCAGGTCATTTATCATAATAATAAAGCTCAGCGGACCCACATTACTGCCCTGGCTTACTCCTGATCTTGTATAATATAGCTCCGATTTACAACCAGCATATTCGACGAACTGCCGTCGATCCCTCATGTAGTTAGCAAAGAACTGAAGCAATTTAGGAGTACATCCGATTGCTGCCAGCTTTTCTAATAGTATGTCATTATCAACTAAATCGAAAGCTTTTTTAAAGTCAAAGTAGGCAGCGTCGACTTGTACCCCAGCATCAACATTTGGAACCACGTACGTCATAAAGTTTAGTAAATTGCTGGTTGTGCTACACGCCGGTCGAAATCCGTGCTGAGCATCCGATAGTGAACTGGACACTTGTTCTAATATGCACCTTTGTATGGTCGACTCAAAAACTTTTGCCGGAGTTGACAGGATTGCCACTGGCCTATAACCACTCACGTCTGAATCCATCCCCCCCTTAGGTATTGGGATCACGCGCGTGATTTTCCAACTTTCAGGAAAATATGAGGACTCAATGCACAGATTATAAAGATGTAAGAGTGGCTTCGCTAATACAGCGTGGCAATCCCTAAATATAAAAATAGTAACATGCATTCTGTAAAAAACTTGACACGAACTCGTATATTTAAAAGATATAACCCTATGACACTCAAACAAATGGCATGGTAATAGGGTCTCCCTCTGACTCGCTTTGAACACGGAACTCTAAAACCTAGTGCTCAGATTCTCGAATTTCAGATGCTCTTTGCATATGAAATTTACAAATCAAATAATATGGTTAACCACAAACTGACTGCAATGAAATACAAATTGACCAAACTTTATTCATTTGAAAACTATAATTTCATCACCCTAGCAAACTGCCACAGAAATATTTCAATATAACTGTTTAGTTCGAGTGTGTTCATTGTATTGCAACCGCAAATGTATTTCAAGCACGTGGCACTTTAAAATGTAGCATTACTGTTACTGAACAGTCTAATAACCCGTCAGTGAAACACAGTGATGCTGGGTTCAGACAGAGTGATGCATCAATTTAAAGGGTGTTCAAGTTTCTGCTATGAAAGTAGAAAAAACTGCAATTAGATTTTTATGAAGAAATTTAGCCGAAATGTGAATGACGTGGCGCTATTAGCTGGGTCCTTTTTTAACACTCTTTTATTAGCTTCATATGTTACCCGATTTCCGATGGAGCTGAAATTTTGCACACATGAGGACAATGCATGGTTAGCTAAGTGACTTTATTCTAAATCCAATAAAGTGGACTTCTAGACATGGTGGACTATTTATTTTGTATGCAATCCCATGATATGGGTATACTCGTAAACTAAAAAACAAAAAGTATATAAATACGGTACAAACACAAAAAACTAAAAAAGTAGTCAGTAGGGTAGAATTGGGGGTTCTGGATCACTTGCTCTCGCTTTGCTCGAGCGCATGATCCAGAAGCCCCAATTCTCCACACATGATTAATACAATGCGTTTAGTAATCTGATTGCATTCGACGCAGATGCGCGATGATGTTATGATTATTTACACTTGCTCTCGCTTTGCTCGAGCGCATGATCCAGAACACCCAATTCTCCACACATAAACAAATATCATCGCACATCTGAATCTGATTGCATCGACTCAGATGTGCGATGATGATTAAATTAATTATTATTTAATTGTTAGCAGTTATAGTTCAAAGCGTGTCTGCTTACAACGACTGATCATAATAAATGTCGCATCGAGACAATTGTCGAACGTGTCTTATTCGTTTGATGTCTGTTATATAAAATTAGCTCACTTTATACAAATTATGTGATATTATCTGCTTAAAATTATTGGTCATATTATACTTTTTGTTATTCACCACAGTACGAATAAAAATAAGATTATAATTACTCTCTTAATTTCTTGTTAATTATTACACGTAAAAGAGTGTCAAGAATTCTCATACCATTTACAACCAATTTATAAAACTGTGAGAAGTCCCGATTCTAAACATATTCCTCGCTTTCTCCACACAAATTTACCAAGTGATAGGTATCAATCTTATTGTTCTGAGAGAGTACATAGCACTTCCTTTTTAGAAAATCATCTCAGGTATACGCGACAGAGCGGCGCCGTCGACAAATAGGGAAAGTAAGGATGCGATCATATTGAGTAAGTAACAATCAATGAATTTTAGACCCTATTTGCTGATGACATAGAACTAATCTTTTAGCACACATGTCGAAAACGCTTTCTCACTTTGCTAGCGATTTGTAACTGTAATCACTGCTTTAAATCGTGTAATCTATAAATATGACTGCATTCAATAATTTCATTTTTAATTAGCACTCATCCCGAGTACTCGCGGTTTTTTTGCTTTTTTTTTTTTCAATATTATTGTGATCAATAGAACTTCAAGTATGTACGTATAACTCAAATAATATTAATATCGAATTTATGAGTGACTTTATTTATGGTGTTCTTAATTTTAGGTCGACAAATCCCTTCGATTCTGACTGTGAAATACCAACATCTCAGCCAGCACCATCGGTAGAGAAAAAGAAGTCAAGGAAAAAGGTTTCCGGCAAAACAAATAAACCTGCAATAAAGAAGATTTCCAGTGCTCCAGTGGTAAAATCTAGCTTTTTTGGGTCCGACACGGAGTCGGATGTTGATTTGCTGGCGCCATCGACATCGGCCAAAAAAAGGAAGCTGTCGGATTCAGAGGTATGCTAAAGTTTATTTATTTTTTTAAGGAAGGCCTGAGCATTGATCACCGCGCTTGCTCAAGACGGGTTTGCGATTTCAAACTTATAGGTATTAACTATAAAGTCCTGGTTTTCCTCACGATGTTTTTCCTTCACCGTTGTCAGGACCATCCAAGATAAACTTAGAAAATACAAATGAATTTGATAAATTCGCATAGGAACTTGCCCGTTTTTGAAACCACGACCTCAAGCATGAGAATCAAGGTCTTTGCCACTAGGTCACTAATGATAATCATTTTTTAATTTCAGAACGAACAAGAACTTGGTGGTGAACCCATCCGCGCGGCTGCACTGCGGAGCTTCTTGTCAAGACGTAGCGGTTCTGGTTATACACTCCAGCGGGATCCCACCCGGCAGGGCAACTACTACGTGGAACTGCGTGTTTACAACGCTCGGGAAGCGGAGGCGCTCGGCACCGACCGCTGGAAACGAGCACTAGTTACCTTCAAATCGGCTGTTGATGACAACAGTCCGGTATGGAAAGCAGTCACAAAACTTGTGAATTCTGCTAAAGAAGATTATCGGAAGATACAACCGATACTCTATCAGTCTAACTTATTTTAAAAAATAGGTAGGTAAGCGTCTCTTACCACAATTTTTAAAGACAGAAAAAGTTGTAACGATCACTTTATCAGTCTAATATTAAACAGTAATAAACAGTCTAAACTTACAATTTAAGTAAGTACATATCCATGAAGTCTATAATTGATATTTCTTTTTAATGTTTTTTTGCCGTAGATTAAGTAGATTAGTATAAGTACTCACTTGTATATCATTATTTGTATGTTTTCTTTCAGTAAACCAAAAAACTAAAAACCAAAAGCCAAAAAACTAAAAACCAAAAGCCAATAAACTCGAAATAATGAATCTCAAAGCTTAAAATACTAGACCAGTAATTATGACCTTGAATCTGATGCTTTAAGTACTTACTTGTATATAATTATATGTATGTTTTCTTTCAGTAAACCAAAAAAACTAAAAAACAAAAGCCAAAAAAAACTAAAAACCAAAAGCCAATATACTAGAAATAATTAATCTCAAAGCTTAAAATACTAGACCAGTAATTATGGCCTTGAATCTGATGCTTTAAATATTTAAAAAATCCAGATCAGTAATTGTGACCTTGAAACTTAATTTTGAAGAAGTTATAAATTCTAGACTAGTAATTTTGACCTTGAAGAACAAAACTTGAAACAACTTTAATTTTGGTGAATATAGTTAAGGTTAAATTAATGGACTATTGTTTTACTGTTTTTTATTCAATATAATCAAACATGAAGTTTTGCCAAGATTGTAAGGTTTATACCCAAAAATATTCATCACATAAGAAAAGTAATATACATAAATCAAACTGTTTGTTGAGTACTGATTTTGATAATGTACAAATAATAGCTACTGCTTTCAAAAACAGAATTGCTAGTTACAGATTTAATCCAATAAGTTTAGATAACATATCACCAGAGATATTTTTATCAGATATTTCTAGCATGATTTACAAGATTATTGACACATTGAGATTAAAACATCGAGCGATTAAAATACAATTTGAGCTTTTTGTATTATACAAGTTACCTAAAAACGACGAATTGTCTTTGAAATCTTTCAATACAAAGTATTATGTGATAATTCAGAATACTAATATAAAATTAGTTTTTGAAGAATGTGTACAAAAAATACTGCGTAAGTGCACCGAATTTGAATTATCAGAATCTGGTTGGGCTATAGAGTTGATTAATCATTTGGAAATGAATATTGTAAAGTATAATCCCTTAAAAGCTGGCAGTTACATATCTTTACCGATAAAAATTATTAAAACAAAGTCATGTCTTAATATTTGCAATAAAGATAGACATTGCTTTCTCTGGTGTATTGTAGCTCATATGTATCCAGCACACTATAACAGTAATAGAGTTTCATCATATCCACATTACTCTAAATTATTAAATATAAATGGTATATCTTTCCCACCATCATTTGATGACATAAAACAATTCGAAAAAATAAATCCTCATATAAGTGTAAATGTTTATGGTTTAGAAAAAAAAAACACTATTACTGGACCATTATACAAAACTTTACAGCGGAAACTTGCTCACGTAAATTTATTATTGATTCAAAGAGGAGACAAAAATCATTTCTGTTTGATAAAGAATTTTGCGCGACTAGTTCATCATCAATTAACAAAACACAAATCTAAAATTCACTTATGTGACGAATGTTTTATATACTTTGATTCAGAGGCAAAATTAGATAATCATAATTGTGCACGAATGCAAACAGTGCTCCCAGAAGAGAATAGCAAGCTTCGGTTTTCTAATTATATAAGGACTCAAAGAATTCCTATCGTTATTTATGGAGACTTTGAAAGCTTACTTCGAGAATATTCAGATAAAAATAAAAGTCAGTTTGTTGAAAACATACAAATTCATGAAGCAACATGTTTTGCCTATTATATATGCTGCGAGACTAATCCAGAACTTAATAATTTAGTATCTTATCGAGGTCCAAATTGTTCAAAAAAATTTGTAGAATCTATTGCTAAGGATTTAGAAAGTTTATATGATATTTTATCTTTGCCTAGAGACATGTCCCCGCTGAATGATGAAGAGCTTCTTTCATTTAAGACTGCTGCAGTTTGTCATATTTGTAAAGAAAAATTTTCTAGTAATGATCTTATCGTTCATGACCATGATCATTTCACCGGTAAATATCGTGGTCCAGCTCATAATTCATGCAACTTAAATAATAAGTCTGTAAAGTTTATTCCCATAATATTTCATAATCTTTCAGGATATGACTGCCATTTATTTATAAAAGAACTTTCAAGTGTTTGCGGTCGAATCAATTTAATTCCAAGAACCAAGGAAAAATATATTTCTTTTACTAAATTTTTCCCATTTAATCCTCAGAAAGTAGCCCAATTAAAATTTATAGATTCTTTTAATTTCTTAAGTTCGAGTTTAGACAACTTAGTAAAGACGCTGGACTCCAATGATTTAAAGCATTTACGATCATTTTTCACTAATGAAAATTTATTTCGACTATGCCTCAGGAAAGGTGTGTATTGCTATGATTATATAGACTCCTGGGAACGATATGCGGAAACTCGGTTACCAGATCGCTCAAATTTTTTTAATAAACTCGCATCCGAAACAGTGTCTACTGACGATTACAATCACGCTTTAAATGTGTGGTCTAAATTTGGTATTAAGAATTTAGGTGAATATACTGATTTATATTTGAAATGTGATGTCTTACTATTGTGTGACATATTTGAGAAATTCCGATCTATGAGTTTACATCATTATGCGCTTGACCCTTGCCATTATGTTTCATCACCATCATTAAGCTGGGACGCCATGCTCTTGTTAACTAAAGTAGAATTAGATTTAATATCTGATATAGAAATATATCAAATGCTAGAAAAAGGTATCAGAGGAGGTCTTGCTCAATGCTCACTGCGGTATGCAAAGGCTAATAATAAATATTTGTCAGACTATAACGAAAAAGAATCAAGTACTTTTTTAGTTTACTTAGATTGTGTCAATTTGTATGGGCATGCTATGAAACAAAGACTTCCCACTGGCAATTTTAGATTTTTAACAAAATCTGAAATAGCTTTATTTGAAATTGCATCCGTTTCTGCTGATAGTGACGAAGGGTACATACTTGAAGTTGATATTCATTATCCTCCTGATTTACATGACACGCATTCTGATTTGCCATTTGCGCCAGAAAAATTATCCGTTCCTATTCCATCTGGTAGCAAAAACACAAAACTAATTGCTAATCTGTATGATAAATATAGATATGTCATCCACTATGCTCACTTACAAGAATGTTTAAAGAATGGTCTTATATTATTAAATATCCACAAAATTCTAGCATTTACTCAAAAAAATATCTTAGAACCATACATAAATCTTAATACAGTACTCAGACAAAAAGCTAACTCAGATTTCGAAAGAGATTTTTTCAAGAAGCAAAATAATTCAATATTTGGTAAAACAATTGAAAACAAAAGGAAACAAGTAGATGTTAAATTAGTTAATGTGTGGAAAGATAGCTTTAATAAGACCAATAAAATAAAGGGGGCAGAAAAATATGTAAGTGCCCCTAATTTTAAAAATATGGCTATTATTTCAGAGAACCTTGTTGCTATTCAATTAGAGCCTGCTAAAGTTGTTTTAGATAGACCAATATACATTGGTTTTACAATACTGGAATTAGCAAAGTGTCATTTATATAAATTTCACTATTCTGTTATGAAGAAAATATATAAAGATGGAATAAAACTTTGTTATACTGATACTGATAGTCTCTTGTATTTAATACATACAGAAGATTTTTATAAAGACATGATACAAAATATAAAATATTTTGATACTAGCAACTTTGAAGAAAATAATATTTATGGTATTCCGAAAGTGAATAAACAAATACCTGGCTATTTTAAGGATGAGATGGGTGGAGATGTCATTACTGAGTTTATTGGTTTGAGGGCTAAACTATATTGTATAAATAGTTTAAACAACACAATTAAAAAAGCTAAAGGAGTTAAAAAATCTGTTTCTAATAAACTCACAATTGAGAAATATAAAAAAACTTTGAATAATGACATAAATCTCAGAGATACTATGTATGTCATTCGATCTAAAAATCATAAGTTGTATACACAGAAAATTAATAAATTAGTACTTAATGGAAATGATGACAAACGTCAAATAAGAAAAAATAAAAATGATACTGTACCTTGGGGTCATCATCGTACTATGTTCTAAGATGTTTATTTTGGACTATGTACCTGCTTAATTTTATTATCTACTATTTACTTTATTTTATTTTATAATGTTACAATAATATATCATTGTATGAACAATAAAATCTCATGTATTATAATATTTCTTGTTTTATTTCTCATTTTATGTAATAAATATACTCATTTGTCTAAAGTACCTTTAACCTGAGTCTGAGTTCAATTCTCAGTTCAAATAAATGTTTTAAACTTTACTCTGAAATCCTTAGTAAAGTTATTATTTTATCAGAGGAAATGACAATAGGCTAGACTTTTATTATAATGTGATAATGTTTTACTGTAGTGAGCCATCTAGTTACTAAGTGATGAACTTGATAGTTAGTCAAGTCCAACTTAATTTCACTTTTAAATTATAGATGGCATGCATTATGAGGCTCGTTCTCATCGATTAATGTATTTTTCAATTTGCATCCAAAACTTCAAAATATGGGCGCAATGCGAATGACATTTACAAAGGATGAGTGAATATGAATGTACGAATGAACTCTAGGAATGAATGAGTATTGTGTGATGTGTTTTATTATGTTATTTTACTACCCATGCAGTCTAACACAAAATGAAACTAGTTAAGTTGGAAATCATAATATTTATTAAACTTTCAGATTCATATATTTACATGAGACAAAAGAAAGACTTAAATATTACAAAAAACAAAATACATAATTTAACATAGTCAAATAATCAAAACACGCACTTAGGTAAATGTTCACAATCACAAAACAAACTCTTTATATTACACACATTTAAAACTGCTTATTACTTAATTTTTTCACTACTTTGCCGACTAGATGTTCAGTTTCATCTAAAATGTCATCATAATCATCTTTTACAAGGTATTGGATGTTTACGTCAGCGCTGTCACTCACATCATAGTCAATTTCACAATTTTGTTTATTGTCTTTAACACATCTGGTAAGATCATATATAAGTATTTTAATCAAATGATGAGGTATTCCTGTCTCCTTCCGAATAACGTAAGATGAAGACTGTGTAGGATACTTTTTCATGACCTTCTTGTTAATATTTGATTTTTTTCTTTTATGTTCTTTAGTTTCCACAGATTTCTGTTCTTCTTTTTTTTCATTTAGATACTCTTGATGTGCTAGTTCTGCTTCTGTGTTATAAAAAGTTTCCCTGTCTTGCGCAAAAAGAAACGGATTTCCAAGAGAGTAGGTGTCGTCTGGACAAAGATTATTCGTTTCCTGTAATAACATAAAATAATTATAACATAAAATAATTATAACATAAAATAATTATAACATAAAATAATTATAACATAAGTAAATTACAAATGGCTCAAATAACGATAAATTAAATACGCACCGCAAGAAAATCACTCTCCACAGGACTATACGATGGGGAGACAGACATAATTCTGTAAAAACGAAAAAAAAGGTTAGACATAAATTCTAATAATTAATTATTGAGATATCATAATTATATGAAATATAAAATTATAGAAATACTTGCCTTGAAGATTTAATTCTGAATAGGTCCTACTTATTGGAAGAATAGTAATAAACTGAATTATGAGCTTTGTTGCTTCACTATATTGAAACTGGTACAGGAATTAAGTTACACTTACCATATTTAATATTATCTTTTACGATGCAAATAATCAAGTCTAAACTTGTTGTAGGATTGGGATAAAGTTACTTACCATATAAGTCGTGTATATAAATATGAAGGTCTATAAAGAATTGAAGTAATTAGCAAGATGAAGTTGATTAAACAACCCATATCTCTGAACGTTAATAATAATATAAATTTTAGTGACTCTGCTCACCAAATCAAACACAGCATTTTACTGCCTAATACGATTCGTTGTATAATATGCGGCCCTTCGAACTGTGGTAAAACAAACGTGATGATCAGTTTGCTTCTGCATGAAAATGGGCTAAAATTTCAGAATCTTTATCTTTACTCAAAAACAAGTTTTCAGCCAAAATATCGTTTTTTAAGCGAAGTATTAAGAAGAGTACCTCAAATAAAGTTCTACGAGTTTAATGATGACAAAGATGTAATATCTCCGAGTGAAGCTTTAACTAACTCGGTATTTATTTTTGATGATGTAGCATGTGAAAATCAAATTAATATCCGCAATTATTTTTCTATGGGTAGACATAAGCAAATCGATTGCTTCTACCTATCACAAACCTATTCCAAAATTCCGAAACAATTGTTACGTGATAATGTAAATTTTCTTATAATATTTAAACAAGACGATGTAAATTTAAAGCATATTTATGAAGAGCATGTAAGTTCTGATTTAGAATGGAAAGAGTTTAAAAATATTTGTCAAACTGTTTGGAGTAAACCTTATAATTTTCTACTTATTAACAAAGAATCGTCATTAAATAATGGAAGGTACAGGCAGAACTTCGATACTTTTTTTAAATTTGATTGATTGTTCCTATATACTTCATGTCTGTAATCCTCGAAGGGTTATGCAGAGGCATACCCTAATAGTACACCCACATATAGCCAGTTATGTTTAAGCCCCATGTTATTGTTTATACATATAAGTAATTAACATGCGAAAACAAATTCAGTATGATTTGTTCACTAGCTGAACGCAGTTGATAATTAAATATGGAGAAAAATATTAAGATAGAATTAATAAAGTCCGTAGACTCCATAAAGAATAAAATAAAACATATGAAGAACCAGGAACACACAATGAACTTGTCACTCGATAAAATGCTTAAACCTGTCACAGATCCTCTTAAAACGCTAGCTGATTCCAACACAAATATGGAAAAAATATTTTTGTTACAAAATACAACCCCCACATGTTCTGGAGATATTAAATTGGATGAAATTAATAGTAGGTCGACTACAAAATTTGAGGATTGTTACGAACCAAATCAAAATTCCACACACTTGGTTAAAAAGTCTCCTAAAATGGAAGATGATTTAGAGATTTCATTAGAGGATTATGATATTTATGATGGTGTAAATATACCGTTTGGAATAAGAAGTGAAAACAAAACTTTATTTATGGGTAATTCGATAGTATCATTTTCTAAAATTGATAGTTTGAACAACGATAGCGTCATTTTGATTAAAATCGGTGATAAATCTTACAATTTAACTCCTGGCCTGAAAGAACTTTTACTTCGAAAAAAACCTGATTTACAATTAGTATCCCCTAAAGATAAACTTGTCTACAAGGATATATTGCATTACACAAATGCTCACAAAAGAGACTTTAATCCTAAAGGTCAAATAAAAGGTGATAAAGGAATAAAATATCGTGAAATAATCAGACCATTTTTTACTGACGCGTTAAATGATAACATTCACGCCAAACTTGGAGGCAACTTGCCAAAGTTAAAGAAGTACAAAAACAATACCGACTTGGTATATTGGGATGATCCCAATGAATTGGTTGAGAGATTAAAATTATTAGTCGCTTCAAGAGATGCTGGCAATACAAATCATGATAATGAAATTTTATCGATAATTGAAGAATTAAAAGAAGCTGATATAATTAGAGAATAAATAGTGGAGATAGTATGCTTTTCATTCAGTATTATTGGTGGGTTCAAGACAAATGTTGATATACTGAATTAAAAATATGAGTAAAGCCGACGTAGTCAACGAAATACATAAAAATGCAAGACTAAACTTTCCGCGAAGACATGTTATTATGAAAGATATAGATGACCTTTGGCAAGCAGACTTAATTGATATGCAATCAATTTCCAAAGAAAATAAAAATTTCAAGTTTATTCTTGCTGTTATTGACACATTTTCGAAATACGCCTGGGCCTTTCCTTTGAAAAGTAAGACAAAGGATAGTGTATGCAATTCTTTCAAGATTTTGTTGGTTAGTGGACGTGTTCCCAAAAATCTGCAAACGGATAATGGAACAGAATTTTATAATAACATATTTCAAAACCTTATGAAATCTTATAACATAAACCATTATTCAACCTTCTCAACAAAAAAGGCGTCAATAGTCGAGCGATTTATTAGAACATTGAAATCGAAACTGTACAAGAAATTTAGTTTAAAAGGTAACTATAATTGGATAGACAGTACTCTTAATAATGTTATTTATGAATACAATCACGCCTATCATCGTACAATTGATGAAATCCCAGCAAACGTGGATAACACTAATAAAAAACACATATTACAAAGATATTTCAGTCTAGTAAAAACTATTAGCCTAAAAAGCAAGTTTAAAGAGGGTGATTATGTACGCATTAGTAAGTATAAGGGGACATTTGAAAAAGGATATACTCCCAACTGGTCGACAGAAATATTTAAAGTTCGAAAAAAACAAAATACAACTCCTATCACCTACTTAATTGAAGATGCAATCAGAGGCCAACCCATTTTAGGAGCATTTTATGTACAAGAGCTTCAAAAGACAAAAAATCCTCACATGTATCTGGTTGAAAAAGTTCTTAGAAGGAAAGGAAACAGGGTTTTGGTTAAATGGTTAGGTTTGCCTTCTTCTGAAAACAGTTGGATTGATAAATCGAATATTTATTAAGTGTTCAGTCCAAATGTGTCAGTCTTATGATGTGTATTGAAGAGAGTAGTCTTCTCAATTGGATTATAAATCATTTACCATTTGAATTACATTTACCGGGATACAATTATTGTGGGCCTGGCACTAAATTAATTAAAAGGCTTACACGTGGAGATAAAGGTGTTAACAAGTTAGATGAATATTGCAAACAACACGACATTGCTTATCACGAGTCTTCAAAGTTAAAGGATCGTCACAAGGCAGATTTAGTTTTGTTAAATATGGCTAAAGAGCGCGCACTTGCCTCAGATGCGTGTGTAGGGGAAAAACTGGCAGCACGCTTAGTAAGCAGTGCTATGACGGCAAAAATTAAAACTGGATTTGGTCTAAAAAAAGACGACAAAAAGAGTTCTCCTAAAATTAAATGTGGAAAAGGATTAAAAAATAAATTTAAAAATGTTATTAGAAAAACGGGGAAACATATAAAAAAATTAAAACCGAAATGCAAGAAAGTGGCAATAGAATTAGCTATGGCCGCCGCCAGAGAATTAGCTGGCGATTCATCGATTAAACTTCCTCGTGTTATTCCTATACCAAAAACTGGTGGAGTATTGCCGTTGATTCCGATTTTTGCGGGATTATCTGCGGCGGGAGCTTTAGCAGGTGGTGCAGCTGGTATTGCTAAAACCATAAATGAATTCAAGATGGCGAAAAAGTTATGGGCTGAATCGAAGAGACACAATGAAAAGATGGAAGCTCTCTGCATCGGAAAAGGAATACACCTTAAACCGCATAAAGATGGACTCGGTATTTTTGTATCAAAAGAAAAAAACTAAGATATTGGCTACCCAAACGAGCCTTGAGTAATTTGGACATTTTGAAGTATGGAAATAATATTCCCTATTTCAGAGGTGTCTTTATGAGAGATAAGCTCCCTAAACATCCTTTTAAAAAAGAATGTGGAGTAATAAATTTAGATAGCTCTAAAAATCCTGGTTCTCATTGGGTAGCCTATGCAAAATACAACGATTATATTGAGTATTTTGATAGTTACGGAAATCTCAAGCCTCCTAAGGAATTTATAAAATACTTGGGATCCAAAGTTCACTATAATTATGATAATATTCAGCGTGATCACCCTTTTAATTGTGGACATCTTTGTTTAAACTTTTTGAAGAATTTTTGGTGCAGTGAAGGAATAAAATAAGCAGGATCTGCTGAAAGTTGTCAGTATAGAAGTATGTCTACTACGATTACCATCTCTGGGAAAAAATCGGAACTAGTTTCATACTTTCAACCACCATTGCATTTGTCAGATCAATATGAGTGCGGTTTGATATACTTTTTTTCAGTATTAAAATCAAGACCAAATATTCCCATTATTAACAAAGGTCTGTCTGTAATCAGAATCGAATGTGATCTTGTTCAGGGTTCGTACTGCAACGGATTACCAACTCATTTTATTCATGAATTTGTGTCTGATACTACTCCAGGTCAACAGTGCATGGAAATACCGCAAAATGTTATTTACTTTCCAGTAAATAAAAATATAATTTCATCGGTATCTGTTAAGATTGTAGATCAATTTGGACACTGTATTAATTTTGGAGAGGAACAAGTTCAGTTACGTCTTCACTTAAGGAAAACAAAATGATAGTACATTATAAAAACACTCAAGCGAATGAAAAACGTCTTAGTTCTTCTGCGATTGTTAAGGTGCAAAGACGCAAGGAAAAAGTTAAGAAATTGACTAAAGCAAATAAGGATTTTCTAAAAGCCCTAGGATTTAAAGTATGAATATACTACAGGTTACTGAATTACCACACTTCGACACTTCGATCGAAAGTTATGAAGTCCATTCATACAATCCCTACAATAACAGCTTTAGAGAAAACGATGAAATCAGAATTCCCATCCACCAGCAAGACATATACGTGCTACCATCAGCCAGTTCAATTTACATCGAAGGAAAAGCGAAGCTCTTCGGTAAAGATGGGAATCCAATCAAGAAAAATGTTACGTTCACTAATAACTCTGTTATGTTTTTGTTTCAAGACATCAGATACGAAATGAATGGTATTGAAATAGACCGCATAAAAAATTCTGGAATAACATCAACAATAAAATCATACATTTCATTAAATGAAGCAGAAAATAAAGTTGCTGCCCTATGGGGTTGGAGTTTAGAGGGATTTGAAAGTGATGGACATTTTAGTGCGGTGATACCATTAAATAAGGTATTAGGATTTGCAGAGGATTATAATAAAATAGTGATAAATTGTAAACATGAACTTATATTGAACAGAAGTAACACTAATTTAAATAGCGTTATCCTTACTGATGATATTGTTAATTTTCAAATAGATGTACAAAGAGTTCAGTGGAGGGTGCCGCATATAAAAGTATCAGACCGAGAACGACTGTCACTTTTAAAACATTTAGAAAGAGATAAACCTATTCAGTTGGCGTTTAGAAATTGGGATTTGTATGAGTATCCGTTACTACCTAAAACAACAAAGCATTCTTGGTCAGTTAAAACTGCTTCACAATTGGAAAAACCTAGATATGTAATTTTTTGTTTACAAACTAATCGAAAAAATAATAAAACTAAAGACGGTTCAGTATTCGATCATTGTGAAGTAACAAACGTTACGCTCTTTTTGAATTCTCAATATTATCCATATGAACCTTTAGGTTTAAAGTTTTCTGAGAACAAATATAGTATATTATACGAAATGTTTGTGAAATTTCGTCAGTCGTATTACAACTGTCCAATAGACCCGTTGCTTGATCTAAAGGAGTTCAAAGAAAAAGCTCCTCTCTTTATCTTAGACTGCTCAAGACAAAACGATAGCCTGAAAACAGGTCCAGTGGACGTGAGGTTGGAAATTGAATGTTCTACGGCAATACCAGATAAGACGACTGCATATTGTTTGATTATAAACGATCGACTTGTGGAATACAAACCTCTCAGCAACATTGTGCGCAGGTTATCATGATTGCTATTGTGGATATTCAAGGCTTTAAAACAGAGACAAATGAATTTATAATAAAAGAAATCGCTATATTGTATGATAAAAAATTACAAGTGTTTTTAATAAAGCCACCATTTCCATTTTCAAAATTAACGAAACTAGAAAAAAAACAAGTTTCTTGGATTGAGCGTAACAGAAAGATACACTGGTGTGAAGGATTTTTACCCTATTCTAATTATCAGAATTTGGTTATAGATATTTTAAGAGATAAATGTATCTACGTTAAAGGTTCAGAAAAAGTGTTGTGGTTAAAGCATATTTTAGAAAATAGTAATTGTAATATATTTAATTTAGAAGATAAAGGTTGTTCTAGTTTGATAAGTTTATACGATCTATATAAACATTCTCAAGATTTATATAACTGTATTTATCATGACTCTGTATGTGCTTTAAAAAATGTATTATGTTTAAATAAGTGGTGCTTTGATAATAAAATTCTAAAATAAATATTGTTTTTGTTTTATTTCTATAGTTAGGTAAAACACATCTTAGTTTTCTACCGCTGTCCGGTCTTTATAAGTTGTTGACAAAAGGTAGATGATATCATTATACGTTTATAATTGAATTAGAAAGTGAATAGAACATGTCTCAAAATGAATACAAACCTCGATATGACATGTATAACAAGTTTAAAATGCGTGAATTTTCATTTAATTATTACTGGGGGGTGTTTAATAAAAAGAAAAGATTAGTGATGGAAATGGCTGACGCAGGATTCTTTTACTATGGAAATAGTATAAATGATATTGCAGCATGTTTCTCATGCGGTGGTGTTATCGAAGATTGGGAGATTTATGACGATCCTTGGATGCAACATGCTATACATTATCCTGATTGTGTTTATTTGAACGCTGTGAAAGGGAGAGAATATATAATGAAATATGCATATCTCCACACGGCATTAAACTCTTAGCATTGTAATGTGATGGTTCCATCTTAACCAACGCTTGTTATATCAAGAAAAAATAATAAATTAATATTATTCACAATATGTTTCATTCATCGAAATTTGATTTGGAAGGCATTTCTAAAGTTATTTTCAAGAATACTAGTGGTGAGATTCTATTTACTCAAGACATTAGTGACCAAAAAATAATGAACACCAGTTCATCAAAACTTCAGAACAATACAAGCAAGACAGAGCAAAACTCAGTAAAATCCACCATTGAAAATACGACATATCTAACACTCAAGAGAGGTCGCAATGAGCTCCTTACATTTGGTCGAGTTGGCAACATACATCCTGGTCCTGAAAAACTGGCTGCAAGGTCACCAAATGCTGTGCCTGACACTAAATTAATAACAAGAAGTATAGTGCGTGATATAGTGTTTCCTGATTCAGAAGACATTCTATGCTACCAGATACTGCCAGAAGATGAAATACCTTTCTTTAATTAATAATATAAATAACTGTCCTATAACTACTAAAAATGTTTAAGCTTAAAATGATATTGTGTTTATGTGTGGAGAATTGGGGGTTCTGGATCATGCGCTCGAGCAAAGCGAGAGCAAGTGATCCAGAACCCCCAATTCTACCCTACTGTAGTCAAATTAAAACAGGTAATCTACCTAAAAATGTAACATTACAGAGCAGTTTAGTTACCCGTCAGTGAAACACACGGCGGTCTCTAGTTCAGACGCTCCAATGCATCAGTCTGCCGCAGCCGAGCAGAGGAACGATAAAACTTTATACGGGAACCATTATTCTTAGATATTGACTTAGAAGTATATTGGGAATGTTTTGTTTTGAAGTTCAGCTTCATACAAAGAGGATAAATTGTTGTGTGATGCGAAAGTAACTCTGTTTGCCTATTATTTTTACACGTCTTAATGGCTTTGTACAGGCCCTCGAGTAGATCATGTCTTGGGTTAGAACTTTTATCCCAGTAGTAAGTTTTCATGGGCAAATTTTATTTTCAACAATAGCGTGGGTGAAGCCGCTCGGGTAAGCTAGTTTTTTCATAAAATAGCCTGTATGTGTATAACGTTTCGGTTTAAAATAAATAAATGATATCTAGCTCATCATCTGCCTAGCCTTTTCCCAAACTACCTTGGGGTCGGCTTGGAGTCTTACCGGATGCTGCTGAGTACCAGTATTTTATATGAAGCGACTACCTATCTGACCTCCACAACCCAGTAACTGGGTAATACGATCCCCTTGGTAAGACTGGATGTCCGACTTTTTGGCTTCTGACTACTCGTAACGACTGTCATAGATCTACAAACGATAGCCGGGACTAACGGCTTAACATGCTTTCCGAGGCACGGAGGAAACTCTGTATGTAATTATGGTCACCCATCCACGGACCAACTTCGGCAAGCATGGCTTAACCTTAAAGATCGACCCGTGCGGCTGTTATAATTTAGCCACGAGCTCCTCAAATGATATCTAGCTATGAGAAATAAGTATGTAATAATCTCTAAGTAGCAGATTTTGTTATAAGAGCATAAAAGAACAATAAAAGAGCAACAAAAAATGTATTTGGTCACAAAATGCATATAAAACATACCAGTATAAAGCGTCAATTCCAGTAACAACGCTGTTATACTTGAATTTTATTCCTACTTACTTTAAAACGTACAAATAAACTTAAACTAGATCCTCCATCAAACATGTTACAACTTTTACTCTGGTATTCTTACACTGGTATTCTTAGTCATGAATTGAACTTAAGTCGGACAAACAACGCCTACTTTCCGCCCTGTTTCTTTATAAATTTACATATAAACGCCTACTTTTCATCTGTCAAATTTAAAGTACCGGAAAACGATAAATTATGTACATCTTCAACATTGATTAAAGTGAGATATGGCATCTTCAGCATTGATTGAAGCAGGTTGCAACTATGGGTTTGACAAAGATAGGTAGCTGGAGGAGGTACCTTATTCGAAGAATCCTTATTGCGACCAAAAAATTCTAGTAATACGATTTGGTGCATGTTTTCAACTGTTGTCATGCAATACAGTTCGACCGAATCCAAAAATGGATTTTGTTTGGCTCTTAGAATATGGGTGTTAGTATCTCAAGACATAAATCGTAGTGCAGCGTCTACGGCGTAGCATCTCTACGGCGTAGCATCATCTACGCCGTAGCAACGTCTACGCCATAGCAACCGTCTACGTAGACAGCGTCGGCTATCATTCGTCTTTACTTTACGCCAGGAATTTTCAACATTTTTTAACTGTGGGTGAGAAATACATACTTAAAAATTAACCAGACCACATACAGAAAAATAAATGTGATTGCGATTTTACAAAAATATTGGTACTTAATAGCCCATTTCCGATATTTTTTGCGGTACTAAAGATGGTGAGATCAAAAGCTGCAATACTCGAAGGTTGAGTGCCCCTGCTCTACACCAACATTTCACTCCGCTAGAATATTTTGTTTTCAATTCCGTTCGACAAAAATGGATCGTGTGGTTTAACTGAAATATACATTTTACGTAACGGTTTAACTTTATCTCAATAACTGGTTTGGAGTATTTACTTTGCTTTTCCTCATCGATTCGAGAGATCGTACTTCTTTTAAGTTTTTATTTTTGTTTATTTTCTATATATACCACAAACTAATGTAAGGTCAAAGATTTTGTTACTGTAAAGTGCCATTTTATTGATTTGCTTGTACTCGTATGTCACAATTGAGGACTTATTAATTAGGCTGCCATGATCTTAAAGTTTTTTTCATTGGTTCTATTTAGTTTAGGTTATGAATTGGCTAGATAATCATCATCATTCCCTTGCCCTTATTTGGGGTCGGCGCAGCATGTCTTCTTCTTCCATATTATCCCTATTACTCGTCATCTGATTAGAGACCTCCTAAATACCTCCTGCCTAGATCATAAATTGATAAAATGAAGAGCGATTGATAATATGTAAAAGCCAATCTTCGATAATTGAGGTCAGCAGTAACTGTATATAATATTTCACCTTAACACCTGACAACACGAGGAGGAGCTCATGGCTAAATAATAACAGCCGCACGGGTCGATCTTTAAGGTTAAGCCGTGCTTGCCGAGGTTGGTCCGTGGAGGGGTGATCAAAATTACATACCAAGTTTCTTCCGTGCCTCGGAAAACGCGTTAAGCAATTGGTTGCGGCTGTTATTTGTTCATCTTTCGTTTACAGTCGTTAAGATTAGTCAGAAGCCAAAAGTTTGACATCCAGTCTTACCAAGGATTATCCTATTACACAGTTACTGGATTGTGGAGGTCAGATAGGCAGTCGTTTCATGCAAATACTGGTACTCAGCTGCATCCGGTTAGACTAGAAGCCGACCCCAAGATAATTTGGGAAAAGGCTAGGCTTCGACTTCGAACTTTTTATTTTAATACTACGAAGCGAATCTATACTAATATTATAAAGCTTGTTTGTTTGTTTGCTTTAACTTGCTAATCTCAGGAACTACTAATCCGATTTGAAAAATTATTTCAGTGTTAGATAGCCCATTTATTGAGGAAGGCTATATATCATTACGCTACGACAAACAGGAGCGGAGCAGCATTGAATAATGTTTAAAAATCGGGTAATATGTGACGCAGGCGAAGTTACACGGGACAGCTAGTTATAGGATAATACTATGAAAGGCACATTGCTCAATATCAATTAACTGGACTAATTGGTTTCGCTAATGTAACAACGGATAAGCTATACAGTTTTAACAACCTGCTTCGAATGACTACAAAAAAAATGGAGTATAAAGTTATTTTCAGTGACCAGCTACACATTTTTTTTAGAAAACACCTCTTTGCAATAACAACTCAACTCTAGTTGCGTTAGTTTTAATTAGATACTTCAAATTATGACTAATCAAATCAAATCAAAATATTTTTATTTCACATAGGCCTACATGGGCACTTATAAAACGTCGACAAAAAAGTGCTCAGTTTGGGTTGGTAGTTTCCTATGGAGAAGAACCGGCAAGAAACTCCATGGTTACTCTTTTATAATCATTTAGTTTTACAATATATTTATGTTACAGCTGAGTTAGTACTTAAGTATGGGAGGCATCGTAGGTTCGACAATAAGTCCTTGCTTACTACAAAACGAAGAAATAGATAAAAAGTTAACAAGGATCTAGAGAATCTGTGTAAATAAAAATAATAAAACACTGTTATTTTCTTCAAGAAGCTACACTTTTCCTGTTAAAACTAAACACTATCTTTGCTACAACTTTACACAATTTTAGTTACTTCGATTTCAATTTCAATTACTTAGTTGAAACTAAAAAATATATAGCATAATGGATTTCAATATTTCTTTCATCAGGGGATTGAACAAGAAACTTTTACTTGTTCAATATTACACTGAGTGTTTTTGTGCAAAAGATGCTTAAAACTCGAGTCTAAGAGAAAAGTTTTCACAAATTGGCATCGCGACTCCGTGTCTGTGCTATCACTTAATGTATTGAAGGCTTAAAGTTGGGAAACTTTCAAGTATTTCCCCTGTGTAGGTACTAAGTTGTTCAAGAGTCTGGTTTTTCAATACTTGGTACAGAAATTGGGTTTAAGTTTCATTTATGAAAGCTTGTATCTGTTGTCTGTGGTTTCAGTCGCATCTTAGTAAAATAACTAAGTAAATACAGATAAATTAAGCATTTGGCACTCCACATTAGGTTGCTGTGTAAAACATATTTCATAGAAATGTCAAAGAACATATATACAAAATGAATTTGAACAGCAGCAATGATAAGAATATTGTCAATTTAAGTTTGTCAATGTCAGACAGTCAATTTGCTTAGCTAATAATTTCCCTGACTTTACATGTATGTATGTAGGTACTGAGGCTAGAATCATAATTGGTTTATTTATTTATTAGGGACATAAAACAGTTACATGCTACAGAAAACGAAAAGTCCTTAAAAGCTAAAGTTATCAAGCATGTAACCCACAGGAATATCCACATCTTAACAAAAGAATAACAGACTAATGTCACATGACTATGCTAGACAGCCGATTTTACAGAATACAGAGCCTTCTGTGATGGCTGTCTTTAATGGGTAACCAATTATTTATACTTAATGTCACTCCTAAATCCTTTGGTGAATTATTACATAGTAATAAAAACTATATAACAGACATTTATTTCCCGATAATAACTACCCGACACTTTGCAGACTTTTGTAGTAAAATTAGGTTACGTACAAGAAGAACTGGGGCAACCTAAGTAACAGATACGTAGACAGAAAAAAAGTTTTAGTGGCGTGTATATTACTTTTGTTGGAGAAAGATATTAAGGTTTAGTTACTAACATTTTACTGTAGAAACGTTAAAGATTTATTGACAATCAAATTGTCATGGTCATATTAATATCAGGCCAAAAATCTAGCGCTTGATTTTAATAGGGGTACTTCATCATCATCGTTACATAGTATAAAAAATTAAATTAAAAATTTAAAAAACCCCCGACACAAAAAACCTCTAAAAAGCCAAAAATAAATTAATCCAAGCGTCGTAGCGTCGGGGGTCCGCTTTGTTCTGTGCTTGTACTAAGCGGTCTTCTTAGCGGTCCCCCGACGCTACGACGCTTGGATTAATTTATTTTTGGCTTTTTAGAGGTTTTTTGTGTCGGGGGTTTTTTAAATTTTTAATTTAATTTTTTTTCATGCTTTTTAAACTTATTTTATTTTTGCCTAGCCTTGACTTTCCTACTCCTGGTTAACGAAATCAAGGAAAGATATAAATTAAACAAAATATAAATTGGGGGGGGGGTGCACCCCCCCCTCAGCAATGCCCATGTTGACAAGCGACAACATTTCAAATAGACTACCTGTGAAAGTTTTTAAATCCCTACATCAACTAGAAAAGACGTGATGATCTTCAAACGGCTGAGCAGATTTTCATGAAACATAGCTAAGAACACTCTCGATTAAAATACCTTTCAAACGACACCACTTTTATCCAAATCGGTTCATCCGTTTAGGAGCTACGATGCCACAGACAGACACACAGATACACAGATACACAGATACACAGATACACAGATACACACGTCAAACTTATAACACCCCTCTTTTTTGGTCGGGGGTTAAAAACAAAGTCACCCGCAGTCTGTCTGTCCCTACGTATGTTAAACCTACGCAACGAATTTTGATGCGGTTTTTTTTAAATAGATAGAGTGATTTAAGAGGAGGGTTTATATGTATCATACATGCATAATGTAGTAGAGAAACATTGATAATTTAGAGGTTTCTAAAGTGTTGTCTTAAATAAACACATTTTTTTGCGCTTACATTGCAAACGCTGGCTGAACCCTACGAGATAGATCAAAATAACTACAGTATTGTACACCTTAAACATTTCTACAAAATTCCGCGATGGTATATGTCTCTCAGGGATAACCCACAATAACCATTTTTTATCTTTTACTTTTTACGAGAAATAATGGCTTATTTACAAAGCGATTTTAAGCTATACAGCATAAACCTTATCCGATCGCGTACTTTAAATACATTGTGCATTTAATATAGTTAAATATAGCCCTTTACTGCATGTAATTTAAATGAATATTTTCGAAGATATTACAGATTAAAAATGCAGGGACATAGCGGTTGCGGCGGTGACAAAAAATCTGAGAACGTTGTTTTTGGGTTCAATACTGATACTAATTATACTACAGAATATCTTTATATATGTTACCGGGCAAACCCGATTTCCGGCTAAACTAGTTTGTCCTAGGCCAAACTCAATCAAAAGGACTCTGCACCCCATCTACTTGGGTTAGGTTAGGTTAGAACTGTGACCATAAACGCGCGAGCTGAGCGAGCGTAGCGAGCGATGCAACATCCAAGTTGAGCGCATTGTAAATGTTTTGTTTGGGTTAGTATATCCTGACACGATAAACCAGTTAACCGGTTTGGCCTCAGACGAACTAGTTTGGCCTGAAATCGGGTTTGGCCGGTAACATATATAAAGACATTCTGTAGTATAATTACTATCAGTATAGCACCCGTGCGAAGCCGGGGCGGGTCGCTAGATTGTAATAAAGTGTGACCATCGTGTCTTGTCAAGGCATATGGTGATTATAACTGTGTTGTGCAGATCAAATAGGCTCCCCATGTAATATACTGGTAATCAGCCTCATCTGGTTAGACTGCAAGCCGACTCCAAAGAAATTAGCCAGCAGATGATAAGGGGCATATTTGCATATCACTGCCACAGTCTGTGCAAACAAAATGGTAGAGGAACAAAATGTTCGCAAAATTATCGTGTTTTGCAGTAGTATTACGGTGGTAAACGTTGCAGTTGATGCTGTGACGTAAATCTTAATGTTTTAGTACATTAAATAAACTACGAGGAATAGAAAGATAGCGCGGCATAATACGAACCCTAAATATTTTGTCACTAGACTTTTTAACGTTCAAAACGTTTTGTAATATTTTTTATCATTTATCTGACAATAATGACACATAGAATTTTGTTTTTCAATTGACATAGCGAGACACTGCTAGGTATCCATAACATTTAATCTCTATCAATACCATATCGAAAATAGCGAGAAATAAACAGCTGACACTCTTGTTATTCAGTTCACAACACCTACACTTAAAAATGTCAAAAGTCGGTGGAATTCGTACATTTTCGCGAATGCTACTATTTATAACACGTGCACAAAAGCGGGCATCCGAATTTATCTGTCGTCGGGACCTGAGCAGTTGGCAAAATGCCCAGTTTGCCACGGGTCGACGACCCCTGCCAATAAATATTTTTTGTTTACGCCACCCAATTACACGACCGGCCTGTGTATTGACCGCTGTTGGAGACTGTGCCATTGCTTAACAAAAGTTCAGGAATCGACAGTAATCATCTGTAGGTACCATGCTACAAAAACTGAATAATTGGATAGGACGACTAAACAAGTTTTACCTGAAATTCAATAAAAAACATGTTATTTTTTAATTGGTTGCGCCTATAAAGAAAATACAAACACGAAAAAAAATCGACAGAAAATATTGATACCGTCATTCAGCCCATCATAGACTACGCCGATGCCTGTTACTTGATGCCACCGAGGAGCTTTTAAATAAACTTGAGCGTTTGCAAAATATCTGTATTCGTTTTGTTTTTAACCTTAAAAAGTATGACCATGTTTCCCACTTTCGCAACATACTCAAGTGGCTCCCAATTCGACTTCGCCGGAACTCTCGGATATTGTGTCTGCTATTTAACATCCTTCATAATCCAAAAACGCCTTCCTATCTGCGGGAAAGCTTTTCCTACTCCCGTCCTTCTGATGCACCTTGCAGGTCGCATCTTAGGAAACTCCTTAAATCCCCTCCCCACTCTACCGACTTCTACTCCTACTCCTTCACTGTACACGCTGTGCGGTTGTGGAATTCACTTCCGCCTGATATTAGAGACTGCCAAACTGTTGCAGTTTTCAAAAGAAGAGTAAAAGAACATTATCTTTCTATTCCATTAAAGTTGCATAGGTATTTATTTTATTGGTATATATAATATTTTGTTTTGTATTTTATACTATAAATTAGTAATTTTTTTTATATTGTATTTTATATTTTAAATAGTTATTTGCTTTATGTTTTATGTATTCAATTCTCTCTTTTTGTTTTACACACTATGTCTGCATCTCTTTTTTTATATCTCCTTTCGCAGGTATGCTGGAAGAGATTTCTTTAGAAATAAGCATTACTTTTGTACCTATTTTCTGTTCCTTTCTTCTTCTCTGTATTAAGTGTGTACATAAATTGTTAAATAAATAAATAATATGATATTTTACTTTAAAAATACTCTTCATGAATACGTTTCAGGATATTTTTATGCCATTCGTTCAACTTCACTAGCAGTTGATGTTCGGAGAGCTATAAATTCCGAATAGGCGCGGCGGGCCCGCATTCACTGAACTATTGAGCGGTACAGTATCCACTTCCGAAGTTTTCTGGTCGGACCTGACAGTCACTGGAACTGTTTCGGAAATTTATTTGTACTTACTGAAACAGTTTATTATATGTAAGGAATACCTCAACTGACACTAGTACTATGTAGTTGAATGTCCACTCATACTATATTTGTATGAGTGGACATTAGACCGACTATTAATCATGAACTGAACAACTGGTCACTAACCACGCCTACATTTCGCTCTGTTTCTTTATAAATTGACATTTAAACGCCTACTTTTCATCCGTCAAATTTGAAGTACCAGAAAACTACAACATACATCTTTAACATTGATAAAAGTGACATGAAATCTTTAGCATTGACTGTAGCAGAATGCAACTATGGGTTTGAAAAGATAGATAGCTAGAGGAGGTACCTTATTCGGAGATCCACCAATTGCGGCCAAGAAATTCTATGAATACGATTTGGTGGATAGTTTAATCTTTTGTCATTGCAAAAACTGTCGACTTAGTTCAAAAATAGATTAGAGAAGGCTTTAAGAATATGGGTGTTAGTAACTGAATTTTTCTGTTCAATACAAATTTAATACAGTATAGATGAAACACAGGATTGGGTTCACACCCTTTTCTCTTTTGGTGTCAACAGTTGTAGGGACGCTTACCAATGTATCAAAATAACGTTAAAAGACTCGAACAGTGCAGGGTGTCTCATGTCATCGAATTTCGGATTCCTAAAGTAGTTTTCTTCATCGTTATGAGACAAATAATGATATGATAATTGAGCTAAAGAAAAATGCTACATGGGTTTGAACTCAAGACCGATAAGCGTATAGTTTAAGTTTTTTCTTTGGGTATTATGATGTAACTACTGTAGTTGGCACTGAATACTTCGGTCACATTCACCCAATGAATTATAACAATAATATAATCAAGCGAGCTTATGATAAACGATTCGATTAGTGTCGAAAGATACTGCTTGAAGCGACGTCTATCATAAATATGTAGTGGACAAAAATGGACGAAATTGTGTTCTGTTGGCAACCGGCCAACAATATCACTCTACTACTACTTAGGTTTTTAATAAAATGTTGTAGAAAGCGAAGTCTTCCTCTGAAGTTGTGGTTTCTGGCGGAGTAGTATTTACTTCTCGAAGGTCTCGTCCGTGGTTTGTACTGAAAACTTACATAGGTACGTTTAATATTGTATGTTGCGTGATTTTAGTCTTATGGATAAGCACTAACTACTTAGTTGGTACTTAACTATAATTATTCATGTCTATGTCCATCTTTGTGCGTGGTTCTCTCTCGATAACAAATTATATCGTTTGTCACTAAATAGTGTGCCGTTGCCGCAAGAAAAACATTAAAACGATCAGGCGGTAAGTTGAGAATTAGTCTAACTTTTATCTCAAATCCAACACTTTATTCAAAAGTCAAAACTTACAGAACTTCACCCAGCAATAAATAAATAAAATAAACACTTTCAAAGTTACCACTAACTTGAACAACTCTTTATTAACTCGAAACTTCCACAATAAACATTATAAGGAATTCCTTGTACATTAAAATCTTTACTTAAGCATTTTAATTAAACCCAGCTTTAATTTTACTAAGATGTCGAGAGGAATTGGAATATTAGCAAGTGGAATTGAAATATTAGCAACTTGAATTGGAATATTAGCAATTGGATTCAGAAACGAATGAAATCAATAAAGACGACTTTTCAGGCGGAAAATTTCTAATTTTTGTTCGGGATCCGGATCAGAAGGTGGCAGAGTTTAATATTACTTTGTGAGATTTGAGCTAGAGAGTGATGAAATTAGGTTTGACTTTAGGTGTCTAGCCGAATTTAAATAATTGGGCTATTCAATTAATCAGTCAGATACAGTTTAACATTCACGAAACTGTAGGATAAATAGGGTCACCTTAAATTGGATTTTACGAAATGTTTTGTATTCCTTTCATAAATAAAATCATTTGTTGTAATTGATAATCTACTTGATTCTTGAATTTAGAATTCATGCGCAAGAGCCTTCATAACGAAATAAAATACAGTCTTAAAAATAACTAGTAACTTACAGAACATAATGTGAATATATTCAAATTAGCATATTATTATACTGGCATCATTACAAAGACAGATACAAGGTTAAATATCTCTGTGGTGGAAGACTCGCCTCGGTTGCTATCACCAATTGTTTTACAAGGCTTAGGGCGCGTTCAAATTGGTCGAGTAAGTGTTCAAGTAGGGACAGAAGAGTAATAAAAATGTAATTTCGAGTCTTAATTTAAAGCCTGGCTGTGATTTTTAATTTTGTATTAAATTTTGCTATTTCGAAGGCCTCTTTTTGTTAGCCATGATACCGTAAAATTAAGTGAAGAGAACTTGATTCTCTAATGGTAACTTGTATCAAACATTGCCAGTTACAGAGAGAACCATTTATTTGTAACATCACGATGGAAGGAATGTACGCCTCAAGCAAAATTTAATAGCGATTTCCTCGTGATATTCGAAATCGATTACATCTTAAAGAAAAAACTTATTTAATAATAGCATGAGTTCTATAGTATTAACATCTATACGATAGGAGAAAATCACTCTTGAAAGTTGCTGCGTGTGAAACACGCAAACGTGATTTCAAAAATGTTTTTTTTTTTGCATATTGTTTCAAATTTGGTTCGTCATTACATTATACAGCACACGTTCCCGAGTTCTAGGTTGTTGTGAATGTAAACATTCTGGAACCGCAGTAATATTTAAATGTAAGTTTAAGGATGCACCTTCGTAGACCCCGACTAGGCTAGTTACTCGACCAAGTGAACGCGCCTCAGCACGTCGCCTGCCGAATAGTTCCGCATATTTGGCCACGGAACTTCGAGTTATAGACATTCTTCAAATTATCTGTATACGGTGGAGTTTTAATATAGTCGGGCAATTAATTGAGATGGCTGAAAGCGTTTGAGCTAGTATCATAGTTTTAATTAATTTAGTTTAAATTGCGGTGTTTTTCATACTCCACTAAACAGTTACGTGACTATTAAGTTTTTTATATTGCTATGTTGGACTTCTTTCCGCTGTAAGCTTTTCTACATTGATTAAGACTTTCAACTTTGTATTTCTAGATCTAAAGAGTTTATTTAAAAATTTTTATTTTACATGCCAAAACTGAAGTTAGAACAATTCGTTTTTAGTTTAAAATGCATAAATATAACTATACAAACTTATACTATTAATGTGAAAGTGAGTTTGTTTATCACGGCTTAACGACTTAAATGGATATTGATGTTTGTTATACCGATACGGATATACCTGGGTTACGACTTACATACTTTTTTAACTTAGTAGTTCGTTCCCGTCCCAACCTCTAAGTGAGCGAAGCCGCGGGCAAAACCCAATACTTAAATATTCTTGGCGTTTGTTTTGTATTTGCTTATGGAAACTATAGAGGAAGCCCAAGCCCTCACTTATATTATGGGCCCCCTGCCAACACAAATATCATTGCGAAAATCGTAAAAATAGTATAAATATTTATATTTTGGTATCATGTCTCAACGTCTAGTCGAAAATATTAATATCATAAGTTTGGCCCTTTGACCCGCGGCCTTTCTTAATCCTCCTTTCTTTCATTATAATCTTTTGGTCATAAAAATATTTGGCATTGTTTCGCTACCATATGAGTGTATTGTAGCTATTAATCCTATTATTTATTAAATTAAAGTTCTTTGGTCCATAACGCTTCTATTTTTTCTGCATTAATTTCAGAGCAGATTATTATTTTTTTGTATGCTGGTGTTAAGGCTGTGAATTATACCGCAGTCTATGCTTTGCTAATATAATTTCACGCGCTTAATAACTCTGCAAGCCAATTAATAGATAATAATGAACGTGACAGGATAATTATATGTGTATGTGCTTATCATTTGATAGCTTAGGATTAATTATCCAAAGTTAATGGTTTGCCCGATTTCCGGGCAAATAATCAAGGAAATATGAGCTATTGTTTAGTTAGCTATTAGTTTTGTGTTGGTTTTGCCTTCTAAGATTACGAGCAAATAATTTTAGTATAAATATCCGAAGGGTTTAGTTACAATTCATATTAGTATTTATAGCGGAAGATATAAAATTGATACGAATATCAAACTGTCTGAGATTTGGTCCTTCGAGCCGGATAGGTTCTCACCGAATTTTTTCTATCTTAAACTTAAACTTATGTAGGACAACAAACAAATGAAGACGCATGTTAATCTGCATCAGCAATCACAAAGTCCCTATTAAGTTACCTGTTACACGATGTGTGAAAAAATCATGACCAATCAGAAATAATGGGGAAAGTAAGCAACTCATAAAAACTCATAAAAATAAAGAGAAAATTCCAATAAAATAAGTAGGTAATAATATAAATCGTGTAAATGGCTTTGTTCTGTATTAACGATAATGGCTTAAGTGAATGTTTCTATCGTTAACAGGGTTACCATTTAATGACGGTACGTGTGTTTTCGTTTCGTTATTGGGTTAATCTGAGTTGTTATACATTCTGATAGGGACAATGTGAAAGCGAAGTCGCAGATTCTTTTTTAAATACCCCTAATTCAAACGTCAAAGCTATGATGACGATTTTGCGAAAAAAAAAAAACATAAATTGCGGCTGTTTTCTAAAACATCCGCTATCCTAGCTATTTTAAACAGAAACAACGTTAATAAATTATAATAAGAATATAAACCTAGCCGATGAAAAGCAATCTCTTACCGACCTTTGTTTACTAAAGCTCAAAATAGAATAAAATCTCTCTTGGCTTATTGTTTTTTCTAGGAAAATTGCCTTGCGGGACTATATCTAACTCATATTTAATAATTATAATCTAGAAGAAAGGCTTGTGGCGGATAATATGTACCCGGCTCCAAGGACCTACAATACGTACAGTCGCGAACATAAATATGTATAAATTTAGCTATATGCAATCACGATTTTCTCCTTAATTCATCATCACTTTCCTGCACTTATCCCATTTTATTTGTGGTCACCGCAGCATGCCTTCTTCTTAAATATTGTGAGTGAAATTATATGATATGTATTGTTATTTACATAAAAAATCATATTATGAGCAATATTCTAGTACAATAATGTTTAGCAGTATTTTGAAAATTCTCAATAAAAGTCAGAGATGAAAGCAATTACTTTTCCAGGGATTTCTTGTACCAGCGATCTGGGAGTAAAAATAGTAGAACGAAAGAAATAGAAGGCTGAGACCATGGTATAGATAAATGGATGGTGTAAGTACGGCATAACGTGTCGCTAATTGAATGTGTTTGTTTCAAGGGTTGAAAAACTGGCTTCTGCGACTTGTGTCGCGGAGTCTCACCTACACTTTAAAATTCGAAGTTCGCTACAAAGATGTGCGTTTTCTACTTTTGAAATCCCCCCCTGCAACGCTAAGACTTGTCGTAAAGTTGTATTAAGAGAAAAAAAAACACAATTGACTCAACACTAGTTTTAAAATAATATTGCATAATAAAATAATGAAACTACTCACATGTATTTTTACAACTCTGGGTCATCCAAACACGGCATTCGACTCGCGTGGTAAATCTGCGCGTCTTAGCAATGCAGCATTATGGGCTGGTTACTCAAGCATTCTATCTCGCTCAGTTTGGTTTATCCACATTCCCTATATCTTTGGTCTCGACTTCGTTGAATGAGAAAAAACCCGGCGGTGTAAATCGCCTTGTTAGCCATGATTGTTGTAAGGAGTCGTCGGACCATTTAAATCGGGAAACTGCGGGCCTCTGGTAAAAGTATACGTACCCAACTTTGTAGAGGGAAAACTGAACTTTTGTACGACCTGTTTTTCTCAGTAGTTGGTTTTGAAAGAGGAAATTATAGAAAATTAGAACATTGCAATGTCATTTTTGTTTTTGACAGGTTTCTTTACAATATCAGAAAAAGTTGTATTTTTCAGTTTTAAACTCAAGCTTTCAGATAAAATACAGGTTGGTAACAAAAAAAATAAGGATATTTTCGGTCGTCAAAATCTTAAAGACATTGTACTTGTCGGGACAGACTTATGAGCATGGACCATTATGTAAGGATCTTAATGGTTGTTGTTCTGTACTTTCTATCAACCTCTAAAACCAAGAAGCCGGAAAGCCCTTAATGATTAAGCATTCAGAACCCATAAATTCCTCTTCCATGATAACCAATTCACTCTAACCCCTTTCACAAGCAAATGCATTCATCAAATTGTCTCATTTGTAATACAAAGCCAGCTTAGAGCGCAGATGTTCCCGAGACAGTCGTCTCCATGCATTCATCATTACTTGACTACGTGACTTCAAAGAGAATGGGCCCCTGCATTCACTCATTTGCTATTTACAAAGGAATTTAAATATACAGCATTTTGTGTAGACGAAAAAATTGCGTTCGTCAATTGTTTCTTTTTAGTTAAAGGTAATGGAAATGGTTGTGTTCGCAAAGCAAATATTTAGAACGTCAATTTTATAATTATGTAGGTAGCTTTTTTAATCTGATTGGATCTCATCACCCCCACCACGAAACGAACCACCTACCTACCCAAATTAAGATTAAAAAATTAATTAAGCAAAAAAATTAAAATGGATTAGATCTAATCTTATCTTTTTCCATCAATTATTTGTTGATTGAAAATCAATGAGTAGCTAAGTAGATGGTATTTTAAAAATCAGGATGTATGGTTAATGTACACATGGTGTGCATGATGTGTGTGCACAAGAAAAGAAGAAAGAAAGAAGAATTATTTATTTGTCACAGGGACATGACATGCGTACAAAGTGACAAGAAAATAAATAAACATTAGACATACAACGCATGACCCGCCTGCCAAGCGTGGCGATTATGGCAAAACCCCTCAAAATGTCAATGTGGCGACACTTGGGGGAGGCCTATGTCCAGCAGTGGATGTCTTTTGGGCTGATATGATGAATGAAGAATGATACAACGCATAACAAATATTTATAAATACTGGACGGAACAAAAAAAAATTCAGCATGCATACTCTCAACATAACGCTGTGCTATGGGAGGCCCACAAGAAAACTAGCTACCTAAATAAAACAATCACCACACATTTAACACTGATCAAAGCTAAACAACCTAACATCAAATGAAGAAAAGCAAAACGCCCGTCGAAAGTATTGTACAAGAAATTGTCGGTATAATAAACACAACTGTTACCGCAAAGACTTGGTGTTAACTTTATCACAGGCCGGGGATTGTTCAGAAAATACAAACATAGCCGTTGCCTTAAACCAGACGTAAACAAGTCGCCGACGGTAATTTCTCCCTGCTAGTACGGCAGAGATGGTAAACCTACATACTGTGCGTGTTGTCATTGGCGGTGGATTGTTTCAGGTTACCAGGATGCGGGTTTTTTTATGGAAGAAACGGAAAAGAGAATAGAAACATCCGTGAGCACTACCCTACGTTACACTACTAGGTACCTATTTTCAGGTCAACTTCTTGTAACTCTTTTTTTAATAGTAGTTTTCGGTATTGTATTCTAAATCTGGTAGTCTGCCATGACGTCTTAAAGCAGTATTGTTTTTCTCTTATTCCTGAGTGGGAAAGAAATGGCGCTAAACGTCCTCACCGACACTGGAATAAGATTAAAACAATACTGCTTTAGGACGTCAAAGTAACCTTCCAGGTTCTTCAACACTAGGACATCGACACAATTGTCCAAAATGCTAAAATGTATGATTAGGATGAAAGTGTGCAATTCATACTATAAAGTTCGTTAATTTTGTAGTTCTACTAAATATTAGTAGATAAAGCATCGAAAAAAAAACCTTTTTTTTACTGTTTGGGCTTACGTTTGGGCACAATTCGCCTGTTGTGAAGCAATGATGCGGTAGGGTGGAATTCACCGCTGGCGATGATCATTATACATCGCCAGCGGTGAATTCCATAGACTGGCAGTTTGCACAATAATGTGGAAGCATAGCCCTTTCAAATTAAAAAAATGTGTCAATGTTTACCATCCCTACCGAGGCTATAATTGTGAAGTACCTGCGTAAAGTTTAGTTGATAAGCGGCACTGCGGGAGCGAGGGACCCTGGGAGTGCTGGGACAGGACGCTTTCGTGTAAACTTGACCGTACGGGAGGGACCGACGAGTCTGACTGATATACGACAACAGGGAGTTTAGGGTAAGTAAGCAATGCTCCGACGAGTCTTTTAGAAGAAATATAGCTTTTGAATAGGTTGTCAATTATTTGAATACAGTTATTCGAATAATTTTATGTGTTCAACCTTTGAACAACCTTTTCAAAAGCTATATTTTTTTCTAGTTAGTATAGTTTATCAATATACAAGGCAGGAAATTACTACACGTATCGGGACAAGGAAATAGTTTTTCATCACACTAAGTTAAAATTGACTCGATAATTTAGTGCCATTTTAGACTATAATTTGGATTGAAAGTTGACAGGCCTCCCTAACGTAGACCTCCAAATCTGGCCGGCCAGTTGGTGGTGGTGGTGAGTTGCATTTTAACCACCATAACCCAGTTACTGTGTAAGACAATTCCTCTTGACAAGACTGGTTGCAGAGTTTTGGGTAATAATGACGACAGGGACCACGTTTAGTTAGCCCGTATTATCCCACTCCTGGGCAAAAGCCTCCCCTCATTCCTTCCACTTCTCACGATGATGTATCTCGCCAATTCGCGAGGAAGCCATCGAAGGCGTCCCGCCATCTTCTCTTAACCTTAATGTTCCTAAAAGGAACAACGATTTCAAGTGTAGAATGAGACGAGTTCACGACTTTTCCTTAACTTTTCGTTTTGTAATCCCCTCTTGGCTGTCGAAACATGGAAACCATTTTCGGAATATCGGACCACTAATGTAATAGTATTGTAAAATATCAAAGAGGTCAGCTCTGTTCCCTACATTTGAAACAAAAGAAACTTTCACTTAAGTTTCGGAACTGACAGCTCAATTTATTGCCGGGCAGCACAAATTCGGCTTCAAAACTTACAACTCGTTAAGAAACTTCAAGACTGAATTACTTATTTACTTTGTTGAGTTTATAGTCTTTATGGTGTATAGTCGTTTACTTTTACATAATAAACTTCCTAGGTTTATCCTCAATACTATCCAGTATCGACTTTATTGCTGCTTTACAAAGATGCTTCTCAACAAATAATCTTTTTGTGGCCGGCTACGTGACTTCTAAGCTCTTCTAAGCTATGCGGTTATACAAGGTGTTGTTTTGCAACCTCGTCAAATTCTAAGAGGTAACTATGCTAATGATTCTCGACCCGAATCAATAATAAAATGAGTTGGTAATTTTCTTTTCTTTATTTATTTACTGAAATCGGTAACTGTGAACCACCCGTGTTTTAAACACGGGCCGTCTGATCCCTGCCTTATAACGTCGCTTACACACAAACAAAAAACCTCAAACGTTTTTTCAATAATTTTATAATCCCTAAACCACGTTAAGGGGGTTATTCTGAAATATTGACAAATTTAAACAACAAAAAAACGCAGTGCTTTTTAATAATTTACTAGGTACCGTAATTTATATTGATTAGTTATGTCTTTTGTGACAACATCCTGAATTTTGAAGAGGATGCAAAACAACACCTTGTATTTTAAATTGGTTTGCACCATCCTTTTGATGATTTCTTCCAAATGGTGTGGTGTATTAGTATACTGCATTGACTAGTTATAAATACTTATCACAGAAACTGGAGAAAGGGTTGATTAAGTTTCGTTGTTATAACTTTGTTCAACAATTACAAAGTTAACATTGAGATTAGCTGTTCACAGACTTGGCCAAGATTTCCGTGTCTTTTTATTAGGCTTGTAGCTAAACGTTGCCCGTTAAACATACGTACGGGGTAAGACTCTTGATCCTTCCCTGTTAGGTACTCCAAGAAAGATCATCTCGATATTAAAAGCCCATGCAAAAATATAATCGAATAGGTACATACTTTTCATCCGCAAATAATCTCTGAGATATATTTTACTAAAGTGATGGACATTTTATACCTTTGTTGCAATCAAATTATTTTACTATTTATTTGTTTCGGTTTAGATAATAAAGTTGGGAAAAGTCAAGTTGATGATGAGAAATATTTACAATCAATTCCTTATTCTTACTTTTATAAGTGCAACAATCACTTACAGGCCACACCACACACCACCACACCACACACCACATGCACCATTTATAAGAAACCAGAAGGATTATGGATTAGGTACTATACTTCAACAAGAAAAACAAAATATTCGTAGGGACTAATAATCAGTACAAAAGTTTGGTCCAATTGTTGTGTTGAGTTCCTAACACGTCTGAATAAACTTGATTAAATAATCATCACCCGGCAGAACGAGTTTAAAACACCCGGTTTATTACCATACCGGTTTTCTACTATTCGGAAATTCCCGGGAACAGAAAGTCTCTATAATGAAATTTAAGACTTTAGTAGCCTAATACGGGGGGGTTCTTTCTGTGCCTACCACTTCTAGGTATTTAAGGTTGATGCCATGTTAAACTCTTGTATCTACAGTCAAGTTAAAGAAATTATTGAATTTACTAATTAATTAAAAATATTAATTTCTAACTTCAAGCAATCACTAAACTACAGAATAAAAATCGTATCTGAATTACACGTAATAATTTTTACTCAATTAAAAAAAAGCAGACACACCAGTCATTATCAGAGACGGAAACGAACCTACACAAAGCCAAAATTTTCCAAAACCCGGTATCCCATATTTACGGCCAGATATTCCATTCAGTTTGGTATAAACCCAACCGTGTGAAGCCCACAACCTCCGCCCACAAACGAGGATCATTGGGTTTACAGAAATCTATTGCGCAACCTTCTCCTAGTGGCTATTAATTTACCCGGGCTTAACTCCCAGCGGCGAGGGTAGATGCTTTGAATTCCTTATTACAGACAAACTTGAAAGAAACAAGCTGAGAACAATGTACACTACATTATTTATGTACTAAGGATTAGACTTAGGATATGCTCCTGTTTTAGGTGTAAAGCGAAAGTAATCAGTAAGTAGTTAAACATTTATTTGAAGTTTCTTAGAATTTCTTGGAAACTAAGTAAGTATTTCTAACATTCTTCGTGTTAATAATTCATTATAATTAGTTGTATTTATTTTTCTGACTCTTTTTATTATATTTTCGTGGCCAAACTTCAAATCTAAACATTGTTTTATGATAAGCTCAGAAGCAGATTCACTACCGAACTCATAAAAAAAGTTCCTTTTAATTCCTTTATATGATAGTGGCTAAATTTTATTAAAATACTAATTTCTAAATCTAAATTAATTACTAAACATAAAACTAGATAATTAAAACTAAAATAACAACAAATTATAAAAGGGCGTCAAAAAACTCCTCCTCAACGCTGTCAGCTGGTAACGTGCCCAAGAGACTGAATTCCTTTATATTATTATGTATTTACCAAAAGCATACTATTTTGGCAAATACATACCGATTTCCATCCATATGTGCATATCTATGTATCATGTCACACATATTTATACAAATAAATGCATCTTATCTTATCATACATAATATAAAATATCGATTAAAAGTACCTGACCATCTTTAAATTTCCGAAAGTATAAAGTTTCCACGCAAGAGGAGCCGCCGGCGCAACTAGTTTAATTTTCAACTAACTATTTCTTTAGATGGACTTCAGACTGTCGAAGGCATTACAAGAATACTAAATTTCGTCGCTAGATTATATTGCCTCTGCCAAAAAGTTAGGGCAAAAAATACTTCTTGCTTTTGCCTTATTTTAAAGTGCTTCCAATTACGGAGTCTAATTCTTCAAAATGCCCCTGAAAATTCCATTAAAACCTAAAAGTGTTGTTTTAGGCTAGTTTTAATTTACATTTAAGGCTTTTGGTTTCAAACACCTGCTAAAAACGTTGAAAAAAATTACTGAGGCTGTTTTAAACGAGTTGTTTTTAAGTACAAAACTTGAGACCATGTTTCAGGCAATATTAAGTCCTACAGCCTCACTAAGTTTTAATCCGAACGGTTGATGTCAAAATATAATTTATCGCCTGTCGAAAACCTAAGATAGATGTTCTAGCAACATCGATTAATGTCGGATATTAATAACACAGACCGAATAATTGTGAATAATTGTTCTGTATGGTGTCGGACGTAAAGAATAGCACCATCCCATATCTTCCCGTGGGTGTCGTAAGAGGCGACTAAGGGACTTGCCAGAAAATGGGCAGCAGCGTTCTCTGTGCTTTTGTAATAACCATACTGCGATCGCCAACCCGCCTGCCAAGCGTGGCGATTATGGCAAAACCCCCCATGTTATGTCAATGTGGCGACACTTGGGGGAGGCCTATGTCCAGCAGTGGACGTCTTTCGGCTGAAATGATGATGATGATGATGAGACCGAATAATCGTAATCGGTATCGGAAAACTAATGTCATAGGTTAGCTATGGGAAATGATTCGTTTAGGATTGTATTAGGGTTTGTCACGGCCTTGCCAGGGCACATGTTATTTTGTTCTCATTTTTGCTGATATAACGAAAATCTGGAACGTATAGCTATCGTATAGCTCAAGAAATAATTTATCATAAGTAGTCGAAAGTTATCTAAATCAGTGATTACTTTCATCGTCATCGTCATTATCCTGTCACTATCCCAATTTATTGGGGGGATAAATCCATAAAAAAAAATATTAATTTATCCGTTATTACTTTGTACCTAGTTATTTTTTTAAGGACCTTGTAGTTATTGTTAACTACACAACACTGTATTGTATTTTTTTATTGAATGTTTCGAAGAACTATTTGACATGTATTTTAGTTGAGAATAGTAGAGTATGTAATGTGGCCCCAAAGTCTGACAACCAGTCTTACTAAGGGTATCGTATTACTAGTACAAATTGGGCGGTCAGATGGGCAGTTGCTCTGTGTAAAATATTGGTATTCAGCTGCATCCGGTAAGACTAGAAGCGGACCTCAATAAATGTAGCTAGGAAAAGGCTAGGCAGGTGATTATTGTGCATTGAAAAATCAGCCGTCGGGCTGAGGTCATTAGAACGTCGACTTGACTGTATGAGTACCTACTTAATATTGTCTCGATGTGTGGTACCTACTATATGCTATGCTATGCTAGGGCAAGCATACAGTCAAGTCGACGTTTTAATGACCTATCCAGTTTTTACAACATCATCATCATCTGCCTAGCCTTTTCCCAAACTATGTTGGAGTCGACTTCGAGTCTAACCGGATGCAGCTGAGTACCACTATTTTACATGAAGCGACTGCATCAAAGTCCAAATATTTGTATTTTAAATAGGGCCCACACGGGCCCTTTTAAAACGTCGAAAAAACGGTGCACGGTTTGCGTTGGTCGTTTCCTATGGAGAAGAACCGGCAAGAAACTCCAAGGTTACTCTTTTAACCCTTAACCAGGCCCAAGAAAACCGCTAAAGCTGGGCAAATGTTTTCCATGGATTTAAATTACTATTTGCGTATTGTTTGACGTGTAGTCGGTAAAAATTGGAAAAATGAATGGAAAAGTAAAGAAAATGATGTGGGAAAACATAATCCCTTTGCCTGGTAAGAGATAAAATCGTGTGGGAATATATAATCCGGTGCCTGGCAAGATAATAAAGAATAATACTGCGACAACATAATATTTGAACCTAATTTTTTTTTTTTTTTTGTAAATAAATAATAAAATTTATTTATTATTATAACTTAAAATATTTTAAATAACAACAACTTAAATTCACTTTTTTTACCTATACTTACATCAGGTGTATCACCTGTAATTATAAGGTAAAAAGTTAGTAGGCCAGGTTAGTAACCTTTCATTAGAAAGAAAAAGTAGTGATTAGGCAGGCAAGTATTAGAAATAAAACATATTTTGTGATAATAAATTTATTTAATAAAAAAATACAAATTTCCTCATTTAATTAAAAATCCTCATCGTCACTATTCTCCTTTTCCGATGACTGCCAAATTTGGAGTAAGTTCTCAATTTCGTGGTCTTTTACAGGTCCCTGTAATAATAAAAAGCATTGTTAGGCTGGGGACATATATCTCCCACCATCACCAACACTAGTCAGGCAATGGACACTGTACTCCCACATACTTTTAGAGGTTGTTATAAAAAAAAATATCCAGTAATCTGCACAGAAATATGACAATATCACAATAAAAACTCATAATCTACAAAATATAAAAAAATAGCACGACTTACCTTTCATGATTTCGACATTATTTACAAAAATGTCTAAGCTGGGTCAAAAATGCACACACTCGACGACTTCACGAATTCAAATAGCTGTCACTGTGACATTTACGTTCCGTTATAACATCGTTCACTTTCGTTTCATAGATAATATATTTAGGATGACTTTCTATTAGCCTGTGGGTTTTGTAACACCGGAACCTGATAAAAATTAAGCATTAATGATGTGGGAGCATGATGACCTAAGCCTGATTAAGGGTTAAAATCGTTTGGTTTTACAATATTTCTGTCACAGCGTTAGTACTTATGACATTGTAGGCCCGACAATAAGTCGTTGCTAACTACAAAACGTAGAACGAGATAAAGAGTTACCAAGGATCTAGGAATCTTTAGGGCCTACAATGTCCACACATTTACAAACAATCGGTAAATAAGAATAATATAAAACTAGCCAAGTGCGACATAAACGACTGTGTCTTTTGATTGCGTTGGCTTAGAAGTTTGATTTTTTCACAGCTCCAAGGGACAGTAGACTTGAGTATTTGATATAAATTCCAGCTTGATACCTCGACGCGTTCTTGAGAAAAAGGGTCTTGACAGACAGACAGACGGACAGACGGACGGACAACAAAGTGATTCTATAAGGGTTCTGTTTTTTCCTTTCGAGGTACGGAACCCTAATAAGAATAAATATCTAGATCAAACAAGTGACACAAATGTTGTCATCCGTGCTAACTATTCTGCCTATCTGCCCTCCACCACCCAGTAACTGGGTAATACGATACCCCTTGGTAAGCCCGGATGTCAGACTTTTGGCTTCTGACTACTCGTCACGACTGTCAAAAATCTACAAATGACAGCCGGGACCAACGGCGTAACGTGCTTACCGAGGCACGGAGGAAACTCGGTACGTAATTATGTCACCCATCCAGGGACCAACCTCGGAAAGCACGGCTTAACCCTAAAGATCGACCTGTGCGTCTGTTATTATTTGGCCACGAGCTCCATTTTTTACAACAATTCCCATTTAATATAAATTTCATTTAAGGCAAACTATCAAACTGTAAGATAGACAAATAGATCTGGTCGTTTTATGAAGTACCCGTGACGTAAATCCATTGTTTGGCATGCCAGTTACGAGGTCGAATATACATTCATTGATACATAGAAACGATGTCACTTACTAGCCAGCTTTATTTCAAGGGAATCTCTCTATATTGCATTTCCCTCGGGATTTTTCAAACATACAGATATAGAAATACAATAACTTACAATATGAAACGTTAAAATGAAGCATGAGAGTTTATTTGTAATATTTCTTCAATATTTCACAGTGACGTTACTGAACGATATTGCATTCGTCGTTCTTGAGATTTGAATATGAAATATGTAGTTTTCTAATAGTAATGTTTCATTTTAGCCTTTAAAGCCTTTCCTATATCTCTCCGTGGGTGTCGTAAGAGGCGACTAAGGGACTTGCCAGAGAATGGGCAGCAGCGTTCTCTGTGCTTTTGTAACAACCGTACTGCGATCGCCAACCCGCCTGCCAAGCGTGGCGATTATGGCAAAACCCCCCAAAACGTCAATGTGGCGACACTTGGGGGAGGCCTATGTCATTGTCCCACTTTTGAACGTCAAAAAAACAAAAATAACGCTAAGCTACAGTCTCAGTCACAAGGCATAATAACTTGTGAAAGTACTGTAGTTGCCCATTCCAAAGCGTAGATCTCTATGGAGAAGAATGCCGCATTGATGTCGAATAAACTAGGAAATCAGCAAGAGAAATTGTGATGATAATGTTACGTTTTAGCCACTGAGTACATTAATTTCAATGACAAGATATAAACAACGCTGTCAACGCACTATGATACGGAAGAGGGTTTGTCTGGATGGGTTTGCCAATTGTGTTCTACAAATATTTTAATAACAGTTATAATATCCCAAATAATAATACTAATAGCCAAAAGTGCCAAATAATAATCTTATAACGATATATGAGAGTTCGTTTCTAGTAGTTTAGATCTTCTACATATTTACCTAGCCGTTTGTTTAACCTGTTCCGTCTGTTCTATCTGTACTTGGACACCTTAAGTACCATCTAAAGTCGGTTAACAACTACAAGTTTTCATTTAAATTATTTTACCACTTCAGTTTATAGGGGGTGTTACTCTCCGGAATATACCCATCAATTAGCTTATACAGCGAGCCTACAAATTTGTCAAAGTTTTACAATTTAACCAACTAGGTGTTCTGGTATTCATAAAAAAACTTCGCCAAAGTTTTTAGGCAGGTACAATGTTTAACGAGATACTAAATGAATTTTCTCGGAGAAGTTTTTAATGCAGGTAGTTATAAAATTTACTAACAGTCTTGTGGTTTATAAGACTCTGTAGAACTTTTTCTGAACTTGATTTATTTATAATTTACTACGGAGTCTTACCCCGCGTCCTAACTTAGAGTACGTTCAAATCAAGGGGATCGGAGTTCCTACTCGATAATGAAAAGAAAATGTACAGACGATAGCACATTTATTTTCTTCTTTTCCCGATCTTCCCAATCAACCTTGGAACTAATTCTTTAACGATAAAGTTGAAAATCTATTTAAGAAATTTGACAGATTGGATCAACACGAATGGACAGTTGTCCTTACACCCGACGTGTTTTAGAACTGATAAATCCGAAAATATTAGGAAATAGGCTTAATTTCGACGTTACGACGGACCCATATTTTCGTTGAAGGACTTAAAGAGTGGACCCCCTAGTTCGATCGTTTTGATCGCACCTTCAAGCGATCATGATCTTGATCTTCGTACGAGTTCAAGATCGTCGAGTTCTGAGAAGGCGGCCACTCTTGGTACAATCAAGCATTCGCAAAATCAACGGTCGTGATGAGATGGTGCTTGCGCCTGCTTGCTTACGCGCGTTCATCCGCCTGAGATATACTTACGAGGTAGGATGGAGCTAACACGTAGAGCAGGGGAGTAAGGAAGACGGCCCTTGAATGTGCGCTTTGCACGAATTCTGTAAAAATCTTTAATTCATTGAATTCTTTTCTGCCAGTCCAGACCAGTCTTCTTGGTTGATTTTCTTTATCGTACTTGAGCACAATATCAGGCCTTAATGCAGCCTTACATCTATGTGAAAAACATTATTAAAAAGGGATCCTTTCTCAGATAACTTACAGCAGGTTCTTTAGAAAAGATTAAGTACTAGTGGGAATCTTGTTCGATAAATTACGTAGTTCCCAAGGGAAATTGTTTGGAATCGATCCAGTGCGGGTCAGCTGTTGGGGCCCCGATCGTTATCTCATTGACCCTGTTGCCAAGGTTGAAGAGATAAGCATGATAATAACAAACAATGTATTCAAAAAATATTAGGCATAACGTTAAATCCAATTTTTCCCTAATCTATGTCAAGTTCACTCAGTTCACTATGTACCGTTAGTGTTATTCATAGACAACGATTTATAAAAAAGGAAATAAAACACAAATGGATAATAACAGGCCCGTTGCATTAATACCTATATTTCTAAAAATTTTCAGAAAGTATTTGTAATAAATTAGCAAATTTCTTTGAAAAGCACCAAATTACTATGATTAACTACTGATTAACAAAATGGTTTTCGTAAGAATAAAAGCACATTTTTGGCTGACCTTCAATTAATAAAATCCATTACGGAGTCTATTAATGATAAAATTCCTGTTTCAGTACTCTATAGATATGAGTAAGGCGTTTGATCGGAGTCAGAGGGAAAGCTTACGACTGACTGAGTTCATATCTAACTGATTGAGTACAGGCAGTGGACATATCAAGTTATAATGATCAATCCAACTATTATTAAATATAATCTGCTTTCTTTGAGTTCAAGGCGTACGTTTCTTGAAACTACATTTTTGTATGACTTATGCAACAACTCGTATGATTGTTTAGACATTTGCAACAAGTTGTGTTATATAGTTCCCAGAACATGCCAGGGGCGCGAAGTGCGCGCACGACCTGTATTCGCCACTACTTCCTGTCGCACAAATGCTGGCTTGCGTGCATCTCTTCGTCGCCTTACGAGCAATTTTAATAAGAATTTCTGCAGTTTGGATCTGTTTGCTTTGCCGAATAGAAAGTTTAGGCTCATGTTACTTAACATTTTGAAAAATTAAATTAATTTGATACTAATGTTCCACTAATTAACTAACATAAACTTAATTCCTGTTTTTTTAATGTTTACAACGTTATGCGTTAGTCTAAAAACCAAACTGTCTCATTATGTATCTGTGGAGAACGTGGTTGATTTCACATTTGTATAATTTGTGTCCCAACTTTTTGTAATTTTTAATGTGTAATTGTTTGTTTTCCCTAATAAATAAAATAAAAATAAAATAAAACTATTTGCGGATGATACGACTATTATAATAAAAGACAAAGGATAAAAAATCCAATGAACAGGAAATAAACACGGCTTTACAAACGTCCACAGAAGAAGCTAACAATCTAAAGGTAAACATAAGTTAAACAAAATTTATGCAATTTCATACCTACCGAACAAAACCGATGAACCTAAATATAGTAAATAAAGGGAACGCCCTGACAGAAACTGAAACAGTTATACTTCGTTCAAATAAAAAAATGGCGACCGAAAAAACTTCAGGAAATTCCCGTTGTCATTTATCCTACAACAAAATCAAAGAAAATCTAAACTAGAAATGGAAGAAAAGTCGTGTAGTTTCTGCAAAGGTATTGCCCGAATCTTATTTTTCGGTGGGTGTCAAAATCAAAATTATTTACTTGCTATAATAAGGTACAGAAGGTGCTTAAAGATAAGTATATAGATCTCTTATTCTGCACTTTTATTTCGGCATGTAAATTTTACATATTAATAATAGTAATGACAAGTTAATTAATTGGAATTATGCATGCAGTTAGCAAATTCAAATTTAAAAAAATAAACAATAAAAGTAATAATTTCATTCTAATAATTCGTTATTCATAATGTGACAATCATTGACATTACAATTCATGACCCACAAACTTATAATCTAGGAACTCAAGTACACTATGAAAGCATTTATCAATTAATATGTTTGTTAACATACGCTTAAATTTAAAAAATGGGAGGTATTTGGAAGTCTATTTAATACATTTTAATACACATGATATAGCTGTTGTTCGATGTGAGTGTCAGATTCGTCTTCGAATTATTTAGCTTGTTGGTATTGTGAGTTCGATGGACATAGGAACTTGTCGTTTGAAAAAAAAAACATTCTAAAATTAGAACACAAATATACAGGTTTCCAAGATATAGATGCAGGATAAAGTAAGTATCTTATATTTTCTAAAGAATAGGTGACAAGCATCTATTTGCTTCAACCCAAATACATTTTTTGCTTAACAAATGCTTGATCAAATTCCACACTGCGACCCCAAAGAACGATACCATACCGCAAAATGGAGGATAATATATAGCCGTGATATGCGGTGATTGCAGCGCTTTTTGATATCTCGCATGTAATAACGCTTCAGAGGGTAGACAAAGCTGTTAATTTTACCGGAAACTTAATTGACATGGCTTTTTAACCCCCGACCAAAAAAGAGGGGTGTTATAAGTTTGACGTGTGTATCTGTGTATCTGTGTGTCTGTCTGTGGCATCGTAGCTCCTAAACGGATGAACCGATTTGGATAAAAGTGGTGTCGTTTGAAAGGTATTTTAATCGAGAGTGTTCTTAGCTATGTTTCATGAAAATCTGCTCAGCCGTTTGAAGATCATCACCTCTTTTCTAGTTGATGTAGGGATTTTAAAAAATTCACATTTAGTCTATTTGAAATTTGAAATGTTGTCGCTTGTCACCATTGCCACTTGGCACTGCTGAGGGGGGGGGGGTTGCACCCCCTCCCCCCAAAATTTATATTTTGTTTAATTTATATCTTTCCTTGGTTTCGTTAACCAGGAGTAGGACAGTCAAGGCTAGGAAAAAATAAAATAAGTTTAAAAAGCATGAAAAAAAATTAAATTAAAAATTTAAAAAACCCCCGACACAAAAAAACCTCTAAAAAGCCAAAAATAAATTAATCCAAGCGTCGTAGCGTCGGGGGACCGCTAAGAAGACCGCTTAGTACAAGCACAGAACAAAGCGGACCCCCGACGCTACGACGCTTGGATTAATTTATTTTCGGCTTTTTAGAGGTTTTTTTGTGTCGGGGGTTTTTTAAATTTTTAATTTAATTTTCCAAGAGCATTTACAGAAGAGTTTAGTATGGTTCCTATACGGCTAAACTTATTCCTGAAATTAATTCATGTTCACATATAATTAACTTAGTCTAAGGGAAAGGTAGCAAGACATTTCAGTAAGATATATTATAGAATTCACCTTCAGAAACACGCTTTGAAATGAGTTCCTGGCCGGACAACTAATTAAGTATAATTAATGTAAGTAGACTCCGTGGCTGCTATTGAAAAAATTCTGATGAAAAATCCAAGCACAATTTGCCCGACCCGGGGAACTGAACCCAGGACCTCATGCTCAGCAGTGGTGTATCAGAAAAATGAGAAAAATGAGGTATTTCGTGTAAACCTATCTGGCCTTCTGTGAGTTGAGGCGTAGTTGATCTAGTACAGTGTCATCCAACATATGGTTACGCTGGATGACCCGCACCTGATCCGGTAGTCGCTGCGCCGACACGCTGATAGCTAGTTCAAGCACCTGAAACAGAGAGACCATCCGACCACGGTACGCAGTCAAAATGAGAAAAATGAGGTATTTCGTGTAAACCTATCTGGCCTTCTGTACTAATTGTTTTGTGGGCGATATTATCTCAGTTCTATTCGGATCTGAATCGCTTTACAAATCACACAAAAGGATCCAGAGAGTAGGGTTCGAATCTGCTTAGAGAAAAATCGTGTTGTGTATGAATACTATTCATTGCATTGATGTGGGACTGTGGATTCTATTTACTCGTGTATAAAAGAATTATTGGTTAAATAAAATATGTTTTATTTTTCTGCTGTTTAAGAAGATAATTGTTCGTATTGAGACCATGTTCAATGTGCCATCAGGCAAACATCTGAACGTTATACATGAAGGTCTTATAATTGTTTAAATAAGAACAAAATACACACTTATAAAGTAGAACAAAATAGACTAGATAGAAGACAATTAGAGCTTTTTCGCTGTTGTTAAAAAACCGTGTTAATAAATATGTAAAGCCAAACCTATCGCGAATGTCAGCGGTAATTATCATCTGTGGTAATTAAAATGGAATTTGGAATTCTGCGAATACTGAATCCGGTTCCCTTACGTTGCTAGTTTAATATAATGCTAGTCGGTTTGTATCATCTGATGAGGATAAATCTCTTCTTCTGCTAAAGATCCGTCCATTATTTCTAAATGACCCAACACCACCTAGTAAAATACTGGCCATTTCTTTCATCGTGTTCATTGTTCTGATAGAAAGGCCAGCAACATTTTTTTGACGTCTAAAATACAGGACAAGATCTTAGGTCGGATTCCCAGGTGTGGCAAAGAATGGGTTTTGTATATGTGCATACCTCTTATAAGTACCTTCGCAGTAGGTTTAGGCTAAGAATCTGCTTAGCCTTTTTCCGAGTAAGTTGGGGTCAGCTTACGGGATGCTGCCGAATACCAGGATATGGATTTGACATGGAGCGACTGCTTGTTTGGCCTCCACAGCTGACTCTGGGTAATACGATACTCCCTAGTATAATTTTTGTTTTCTTCTTTGGCAACTGACCCGTTGACTATTCTGCCAGCGTCGTGTTATTGTTGTGTTTATGAATGTAATGTCCAAAATACGTACAAAGCGACACATCAAGCTATACATTTCCAATATAACATAGCACCGCTTTGTATAAATTTCCCTTACATTGAGAGATACGTATAAACTGGTTTTGTATAGCTCGATTGGTCGCCGTACTCGAACTTCTGATCGATCACTAATCCAATGTGTCAGTTAAACAAATACGGTTCATTGGATATCTGTGTAGTTAGTTCTGTTTGGTTAGTTGCGCGGCTAAAAGGACCGCAAACAGTAATATCAGGAGTCGGAGCCGTGTTTGTCCGTTATTGATGACGTCGGAATAATAATATGGAATGAGCGTGTGATGGATCGTGGCAATTAAATATTCTGATATGGAATAATGCAAGACTGAAAGATGGGATGAAAATGTACTGACGCGGGATGTAATGACTATCAGTATAGAACTTACTCAGTTTCGCCGCTGATCACTATGGAGAGTTTTGACAACGATTACAGCAGTCTTTTAATTTAATCTAAAAATTAATAGGAAGTTAACCTTCGGGCTAACTTACTACCAACACGAAACACTTTGACAGTTGTTCCAAATGACTACACGGCAGATTTAATTATTAATGTAGGCTGTCAATTTATCTATCGAATATTTTCCGTACGGTAAATAAAGACGTTATAAAATGGGTTTACAAATATTGCTATCTTCATACCAATAACATACTGTTACAAAGAATTAACACTCGTAAGTAACAAAGCAAGATCCCAAGTTTCTTGTAAGAAAGACTTCCCCAATTCATATGGATGACACATCAAAACGTCAAAGTAATTTAAAAAGTAATATTCTACTCAAAGCTAAAGATATAAAACTTGAAGCAATATACGAGACCATAAACGTTTCTCTTTTAAACGAAAAGATATCCTTTGTTCGCTTTCTTTAACCTTAATAAGGGCTGAAATTAAAAACGACGACGTTCATTTCGATGAAATCTCGTACAGAAAAGATAAAATAAAAAATCAGTTGACAGTTTTTTTTTTTTAATCTGTCATCTGTATGCTGTATGTTGAAAGGCTGAATCAGGCTTGAGAATACACGTTTAAAATATGTCTTTGCCTTAAAAATAACATAGATTTATTTGAATAAATTGAAATGATTCCATGTTTGAATCAGATTGATAACAGTCTGTTATTTAAAATGTCATAACTTTAGGTTATGTCACCAACATATCAATGTGAAAATAATACAGTGCTACTACAATAATTAGAACTAATATAGGAACGTGATGGAGAAATATTATTTTATTGTGTCATTGTTAGTAATTTTGTCAAGTGATGAGTGTGTCTGGTAACGTTGATACTTGATTTGTGAGTGAACCACTAGTAGTGTATACCAAGTATAAATTAATCCCTAGATAATGTATACTATACTTTTATTGAATGAATTAAAAAAAAAAATCGTTCGAGATTAACGGACACCCACCTAGAAGACACTCTTCGAATTTGCTGTTCTTCTCGAGAACCAAACTATACAAAACTGGCTCAAGACGGTGCAGTTTCTCACATTAATTTTAGGTCTTGTGTTTTATAATTCAGAATTTTATTTAAAGCCATACAATAAATACACTAATTACCCTATTTTAACGCTTAATTATTAACAGTTATTTTTTTCTGGCCCTCGTTATTGAAAATAATAATATCATTGAAAAAGTGAAATTTCCCCACAGTATCCTGGGGTCCGGATATTGTGGGAAAATTTTCCTAAAACTACCTGCCGACCTAACCTGACCTATTCAAAAGTCTTAGGTCATATTGATTTACTGTTAGTTTTTTATACCAGGCTAATCTCTTGCGTCTTTTCATAAATATCATAAACATGTAATAAAAACCTCACTTGAGTAATGCTACGTTTCATAAAAGGTATAAAACCTCTTTAATACGTGTTGTAAAGAATTTATTGTCTATTAAATTCCTTCTTAGGTTCAACGAAGCTTGTAACGAATGCTGGAGCGTTTGCGAGATATTAAATTTGAATGGCTCGGCTTTCGTAATATCCTGAACTTAATTTGAATGATACCCATATAAATATAATGTCACGGTAATACCCCATGATGGGGTGGATAGGGGTGTACGCCTATTTGAATACATTTATCATGTTTATTTTCTACATATTTTATCAAAAGAAAAATGGTCCACTGCTTTGACCACAGGAACAATTGCGACTTCTAAAATCAATTTTATTTTTTATATAATGTAGAAGTGTTTGAGCGGATCATGCATCCATGAATAGATGATCTATGTGTGAAGATGAATTTGCAATATGCATGTCTTCTTTAAAGTCGACCGTTCGCTGCTATTCAAGATGTGTACGGAGAGGTATGCTATATTAGGTGCACGGTTCATTTGTTCGCAAGCCAAGCGTTCGTGCATAGCATGGCCGTGGATAGCAGTAGACGATCCAATGTTGTATTTTCATAAGCTAAGTAAGGTATACATACATACATTAGGTTTGAGGTACCTAAGCCACTGGCATCTGGCCGTGGCGCTATAATATCAAAACTTTTGAAGTCAAAACACCTCGACGAATTCCAACCATTATGCTAAAAACCCGAACAAACCCTAAAACGTGTTAGCACAAAATATTCTTATCACGAGAATGAGCTGAATTCTTAATCCTATTTTTCTTCGCATTTACTTTCGGCCAGTTAAAGAGTCGGTTTTGGCAGCTGGCCAGAAACAAGCACTATCTTAGTACCGACAGCCGACCTATGTATAAGTAAAAGTTTGGGAGGATAAGAAGCTATGCTTAATGGCTTGTAGATAATCACTGACCGCTGAGTAACATTGGGAAGATATTTGACTGCTTAGGTCGGCACCATAATAACGATTTTACTTGAGCTGATAATTTACTTTTTCTGAAGTGAAGAACTTGCTCAGGATAGAAATTGTGTGGTTTCTAATTTATTATTGTCTTATGTTGTTTGTATTTGGCCTGTTTTAAAAGAGAGATTCACCTGAGACTATTCACGTATTTTTTTAAAAAATATGCTTTTAAATAAAGCATGATATTATCTCTTTGTGTTCTAATCTATAGACACTTCAGAAAACCCTAGAGGAAACAACCATTGTAAACAATAATCTGAAAACCAACTAATTTACCTTCTGACTATACATTATTTGGGCATTATCCTTTGCCAGGGGTAACGCAGGAACTTAAAGGTTAGAAGTACAAAGCCTGTTTTGTTCTCAAAATCAACACAGAAATCTAAATCTCAATCTTTGTCTACAAAAAGGACAATGGCCGCGTAAACATGGCTTCCGTTAAACCAGGAAAATGTATAAGATTACGTTATAACGAACAAGAACAAGTTTATAACTGGAGTTAAAATGCAGCGTCATTTCTTTGGTGTTGTTTTGTTTTTGTTTATTGCAAAGCGTCTGTAATTAGGGCTGTCAGTTTGGTAGATCCTCTTTTGTAACTAAAAGTTAATTAATTGACATTCTATTATCGATATCTTTTCCGTCAAAAATATATTGCATTGTCATGAACCAGCGAAAAGCCTATGCCGATTGCAGTAAAAGCCGATGTTTATTATGAAAACATTAAGTGTGCAGTAATTAAAGGTCGTGCTGCTTGTCTAGGAAAATATGCTTCGATTTTTGTCAAACTTCGTCTATTTCTTTTAGTTATATGTTTTCCCGCTTTCTTTGCTCAGATAAGTTGGCTGAAGTGTAAATTTTAATATACGAAACACCTAAAGCGACCGCCACGTGTCTAGACTCTTAAGACTACATTCGGTATGCTATTTTAGATTTTAAGGCCAAGTGACGGATTTCTTTGAGAAGGGTCGGATGGCGTAATATTGCCAGAATTAACCCGCTATAAATACAAGATTACTTCAATCTGACTGTTCGGTATTAATAATCCCATAAGGATACCTCTTCTAAGCTTGCCCCAGGCGGTTATCTAATCGGTTCAAGTTAATAAGATAAACATTTAACTCATCTGTCTAACTATAACTATTTTTCTAGCAACCTAAAGTTTTAAGCCGTTAGATGCATCTGACGGCTTAAAACTTTGAGTTAAAATCACCGCGACAGTATTTAAAAGAATTAACTCACACATCCTAGAAGGAACAATAATTATAAATAAATTTCACTATAAGTGAGACGTCAACATTATCATCGGCATAGCCTTTCCCAACTGTTCTATATTGGGAGAGCAGCGGTGACCCAGTGGTGGCAGCCCCGACTTACGAGCAGTAAGTCGTAAGTTCAAACCCAGGCAGGCGCATTACTTTGTGTAATTTATTTCATCACCGCAGCTCTCAAAACGGTGAAAGAAAACGACATGTCCTAGAACTAAAAATACGAAGACTTGTGACATCGACCAACATGCGTTGGGCCCGCGTGGTGGACTACAGCCCTCTCCCTCTCATTGAGAGGAGGCCTGTGTGCAGTTGAATAACAGTCATTTACATGGAGTGACTTCTAATTTGATCTCCACAACCCAGTTAACATTGGCTTAAACGAGCTTGGCAAGATAGGTTATCAGACTACCATTAAAATGCCGTTGTCAACGAAACAGAAACGTGGCCATTATTTGAAGCGGTACGGCTAATCTGACCACTTAAATATTATATGTAACAACCCTACTTTTATCCATGAATGGCGGTTTCCCTAACAAATAATAGGATTTTTATTCTGCCCTCAGAATAAAACAACGCTCGCCTCCCCTTTGTCTGTATTAGGGAACAAGGTTCGTTAATTAACCCGGCTATCAATCTTATGAACAGCGCCGTTTTCATTGTACCATTGAGTTAGGCTCGATTTCTTTCATCAAGGATGTCACTGACGGCTTTAAGGATACTTATATTAAGATTGGATAAACGATGGAGATCTTAGATGTTTGACAAATTAACTCGCTACAACCTTCCACCACCAACTAACCAGCCGACACCTACCAGTTCTTTTATAGAAGTCGGTTAAAAATAATAGGTCTTTACCTATGAAATTGCCTTATTGCAGTACAGACTTTTTCAAACAAAAAAAAGTTTTGATTGGCTATGAGTTCTAAATTCAAATTAATTTTGTTTTAAAAATATGACATTCTATTTACAAAATCAGTCTTTTGTTTATTGATTAGCGTTGTATTTTCATTACATTTCAACATTTTTCCTCATAATGGATACTTTGAAATTTCGTGTAATTATGGAATATGAGTTCCGTCGTGGCACCAACGCGGCACAAACGACCCGTAACATCAACGACGTTTACGGAGAGAACTGTACAAACGAACGCACAACCCGTTATTGGTTTGCTCGGTTCCGTTCTGGGAATTTTGACTTGAAAAATGAACCTCGTGGTCGTCCGGAAACTTTGGTCAACAATGATGAATTAAAGGTGATTGTTGAAGCTGATGAAACTCAATCTACAGCTGAGCTGGCAGCAGCTTTTGATGTTAGCATTAAAACAATATTGGTCCATTTGCGACAGATTGGCAAGATAAAAAAGCTTGATAGATGGGTGCCCCACGAACTTAACGATCGCCAGCGCAACGTACGCATCGAGACTTGCCTTGCGCTGCTTAACAGGCACAGAAATGAAGGAATTTTGAACCGAATTGTTACGTGCGACGAAAAATGGATTCTTTTTGACAATCGAAAGCGCTCAGCAAGTTGGTTAGATCCTGGTTCGGTACCAAAGCAATGTGCAAAACGAAAAATGACCCCAAGAAAGGTGATGGTCACAGTTTGGTGGTCTAGTGCTGGTGTGATTCATCATAGCTTTTTACAAAACGGCGAGAGCATTACTGCAGATGTGTACATTGAAGAACTGACCACAATGATGGCGAAACTCGCACGTCTGCAACCAGCTTTGGTCAATCGGTCGTCTCCACTGCTACTTCACGACAACGCGCGGCCCCATACTGCACAACAGACCGTCTCTAAGCTGCATGAGTTGGGTTTGGAAGCTCTCCCTCATCCGCCATACTCACCAGATCTTGCGCCTTCCGACTATTACTTTTTCCAAAATTTGGACAACTTTTTAGCGGGAAAAAAATTCAATTCCCGAGAGGCAGTACAAAACGCCTTTGAAGAGTTTGTTGTCTCCCGTCCAGCTGATTTTTTCAAGAATAAACTGCCACAGCGTTGGCAAAGATGCATTGATTGCAGGGGTGATTACTTTGAATAAAAATAAATAAGTTCGAAAAAAAAAATACTTTAACTTTTTTCAAACAAAACGGCAATTTCATAGGTAAAGACCTAATATTTATATGCCTTATTAATGATTATAGTTATTACAGCATTGTGTGTTTTTAAGTTTTTTTTTTTTTTAAATAAAGCAAATTATTTACAGGAAAGATGCCTTAAAATAACCTAATTATTACGAGAATTTGATGTTTAAATGATCATGACATTGAAAAATATTTTTACAATTCATATAAATAAATCATAAATAACAGAAATCTCAAATTTGCCCTTGACAACCATGAAAACGATCGCCATTATAATCTACAGTATAATGCCGCCACAATTTTATTCAAAATTCGAATACAATAGTGACGGGTATATGGAGTGCTCCCTTTTAAATCGAATAAAGCGTTCGACCAAAATGAAGTTGTTAAAAAGTAAAATGAGTTTTAGATACAGTGATTTATTTGGACCTCATTTCGTAACTATCATAAACTAATCAGAGCAGCGGTGGCCCAGTGGTGGCAGTATAGTTTCACAAGCAGTAAGTCGTGAGTTCGAACCCAGGCAGGCGCATTACTGTGTGTAATTTATTTCATCACCGCTGCTCTCAAAAACGGTGAAGGAAAATATCGTGAGGACATGTCCTAGAACAAAAAATTGGAAGACATCTATCAACCCGCACTGGGCCCGTGTGGTGGATTACAGCCCTCTCCCTCTCATAGAGAGGAGGGCTGTGTCCCAGCAGTGGGAACATTATAGGCTGATGATGATGATAAACATATCCAAACCAAAAGTCACTGACCCTGACCAATGAATACCAAATTTTTGCTGTTTGCAGAGTTGGATTGAAAATCATCCTCACCGAAAGTCATTTTGTTGTTTGGAATGTCTCATTGGTCTAGTGCTGAACAGGTCGTCCTAATGTCCGGTTAATTTCAATAGGCTGGTCTCCTATTCCATCATCTCCCTAGCCTTTTCGGTACCAGTATTTTACATGGAGCGACTGCCTGTATGACGTCCACAACCCTGTTAGTACTGGGTAATGCGATACCCCTTGATAAGACTGGTTGTCAGACCTCCGGGCCATTGACTCCCTGTAACGACTGTCAAAGATGTATAAGTGACAGCCGGGACCAACGGTTTAACGCACTTTCCGAAACACGGAGGAAACTTCACATGTAGGGCATAAGGCAGCGACCGGCTATTATTATTAAGCCACGAGTTCTCCCCCCTCCATGCATGGGGGAGATGGTCCTCTAATCCATGGAACTTAAATAAAACTGACGAAATATGGGTGTGACGAAATAGGTACACCTCTTTTCTTACCCCTCGGAAAAACATAGGTGTATGTCATTTTGTTCTATTTTCCCATTAACCCGAAAGCTTGGTACCAGAGCCTCATAAAAGTCGATCGGTCTCGAACAGCATTAAACTACCGTTATCACATTAACGTCTCACCTCCACTAACTTCGTTATGGCAATAGCAATCAACTGGTTCGCTTACTCCGTATAGTTGGTGGTAAAAGTGGATAGTTATCGGGTGTGGTTTTCATGAAACTAAGCCTTATGATGAACGTAATAAAAAATCCTTCAGACACTCTTTCAGAACAATTTTTCTTTTACAGAATTATATTGACAGTGCCAGTTTTGTTTTTTTTTTTAACACCTTCTAGGAAACGCTCTAATTATATTCAAAGTTTATTTCCCCTTAGATAACTTAATTCGATTGTAACTACTTAATGAAATAAGCTAGTGCCTGAATTTCTGAAGCGTGATGCCATATTATCATGCCCAGCGGGCACGGAACTGAGAAACGTTCTCAATAGATACGGATATATGTAGTTTTTTTTTTTGCGATTATCGAACTGAACAGAATGATATCAATGAAAAAGTGACACACACAATAAATATATCGAAGAAGTAAATAAAATTCTCCAGATTATTAACTCGTTTTTCCACAAAACGAAAAACTATGTGAATGAGATTTTGCCATACTTACTGAAACGGTAATTAATTGTATCTTGAGTTGAAAAACATTCTAACGCCATTGAGACAGCTTACTCCTTTACTTTCCGGTCTTGGAAAGCACAAAATATACTCATATTTACTTTGACATAAACTTCAAGTTTTCTTGAAAAACAGATTATTTGCATAAAAGACGTGACATTCAAACGGATTATTCCAGAAATCCCCACCGACAAATCCCCACCAGTGGGGATTGTTACTTTTTTTTCCAGAAATCCCCACTAGCTATATAGTGGGGATTTCTGGAAAAAAAAGTAACAATCCCCACCATGTGGGTGTTTCAGTATCCGTGATCCACCGTAATATGCAACGATACAGACAGACAGGATCTTACGTGCGCAGGCGAGGACAAGGCAGAAATCGTGCTACCAGTGCCCTAGACGACCGTTTTATAAGAGTGCAAACTTTGGAGGGAGAAATCGTCGTCGAACGGCTGTTCAGACCAGAAATGTTTTGGAAGAAGTGCGTAACGTACATGTTAATGAACGAACAGTGAGTAGAAGAAAAAAGGAAGGAAGAAGGTTAAATGAAGTTGGTTTAAAGTTATACGCGCCAGCAAAAGCGCCAAAATTCGAGTTGAGCCATCGAGTAGCTAAATTAGCGTTCGCCCGTCAGCATCAAAATTGGTCCGATGAGTGGAGTCTAGTCTTATGCTCTGATGAAAGCCGTTTCTGCGTAAATTTCATTGATGGAAGGGAGAGGATGTGGAGATATCAAGGAGAACGTAACAATCAAGCATTTTTTTCCGAAACAACGGCTTACGGTGGAGGGTCTGTAATGGTGTGGGGCGGTATAAGTTTAACGGCACGCACAGGTCTAGTCATCATTGATGGCGGTTCTCTGACTGCACACAGGTACATAACTGAGATCTTAGAACCCCATGATATCCCTTTTGCTCTATTCATAGGCTCAAATTTTGTGTATAGGCACGATAACGCACACTGCGCGCATAGTGCGGGATCATCTTAATGAGACCGGTTTAACGCAGATGGACTGGCCAGCACGATCACTAGACATGAATCCAATAGAACATGTTTGGGACATGATTGGACGAAGGGTCCGAGAAAGAATCCCAGCCAGGTTGAAGAATGGGACACTTTGCTTCAGGAAATGATTGGAGGTGTCATCAGGATCATGGGTAGACGTATTCAAGCCCAAAAAAGAGCGCGTGGACGTAACACACGCTATTAATTCTGACTTTTTTTTATTAAATTTAGCACTTCTCTATCAATAAATTCTAACAACCCCATTTTGCTGTTTTGTTTCATAAAATATACAAATACACGTAAAAAAAAGAAATCAATAAATGAATACATTTAATCTCAAAAACTGACTCATTTACTTTTTATTGTGTTCCCCAAATTTTGCCCAATTTTGTTTTGTGTGTGTAGTTGTAAATATGTTTGCTTTTCATTTCAATGCAAACAATCTATAATGAAAAAAAAAATTGTTTAATAATTTAGAAACAATACATGGTGGGGATTGTTACTTATTTTTCCAAAAATCCCCACTAGGCTGAGTTTATATAACTAGTGGGGATTTCTGGAAAAAAAAAGTAACGATCCCCACTGATGGGGATTTGTTGGTGGGGATTTCTGGAATGATCCATTCAAACGGTTATGCATTAAGAACTCTTTGACAAAGTATTCCTTTGCTGACAGAAATTCCTTTGAACGTATAAAACTTCTCTTCACGTATTGACAAAATACGTTTAAGTTTACTGCTAATGCCGATATTAGACGCTTCACTCGAACGAACTATTTATCCGAGTGATTGCTAATTTTTATAAATTATACAACACTTTGAAAAAAAAAAAGAAGTAAGGTATAACTCCTTTCATTTATTTTTTGATAATTTAAATTTTAGTCGAGTACAAGTAGAGTGCTAAAAGAGTCGCTGGATCGGTTAACCAAAAAAAACATTTTTATTTATTTATTTGTAAACAGCACAATGTATGTACACACCTTAACCTGCTAAGCATAAACTAGTGACCCATTATCCTAATAAGACGCAGAAAGTAAACTTAAAAGAAGTAAATATCTTGACATACATATTGCGTTATGTATGTAGGTGTACGTATTTTTCCCTTTCAATTCATTTAATGTTCAGATGTTTCACTTTGAGAGAAAGATACCGAATCATCATCTGCCTAGCCTTTTCCCAAATTATCTTGGTGTCGGCTTCCAATCTAACCGGATGCAGCTGAGTACCAGTATTTTATATGAAGCAACTGCCTATCTGACCTCCACAACCACTGGGTAATACGATACCCCTTAATAAGACTTGATCTGACTACTCGTAACGACTATCAAAGATCTACAAATGACAGCCGGGACCAACGGCTTTACGTGCTTTCCGAGGCACGGAGAATACTGGGTATGTAACTTTGGTCACCCATCCACGGACCAATCTCGGCAAGCAGGGCTTAACTTTAAAGATTGACCCGTGCGGCTCTTATTATTTATCCTCGAGCACCTAGAGAAAGATGCCGAATAAAAGGCTAAAATGAAGCGTCTGATATCAATTCTACGTGGCGTTGTTCGTTCGAGCATGGAAGCCACGTACGGGTCGTATTATCTTCAGTAGGCTGTTAGAATTAGCTATTGGAGAGAAAAGATAAAACGATTTCACGTGTGTACAGTAACATGTGCTCTCTCGAGCGTGTGTCTCAGTTATCCAAGTATCTTTATTTACTTTGACGATGTAATTACTTACCAAATTTAAATGGTTGGTGCAGTAATCATGCTGATAAGGTTTCTTTTGCGTTATAGATTTTAATCAGTACCGTATACAGTCACGAGCACCAATATGTAAACACTTAGCAACTTTAAAAAATATTATCTCCTACTGTTTTGATTAAAATGTCATGTTGTTGTGTACATAGTATTTTGTATCTCATGCTATTATGAAATAGCACCTATCTGATATATCTATTTGGGGGAGGCCTATGTTCAGCAGTGACCGTCTTTCGGCTGAAATGATGATGATGATGAGCTATCTGATAAACTTAGGAGAGTGTATACATTTTGGTGCTCGTGACTGGACATGTTGATTTTTTGAGAATTTTAACAAAGTCATGGTTATTAAAGGTACTAACAAAGTTTCCAATAAAAAACGTCACGAATAAAGTTTTTTTATTTAGTATTCTAGAATGAAGGTTGGATATTTTATAGATACGATCCACCAATACAAACTCGATCCTCATGGTGGATATGGTACAGTGTAACAGTGTGGAGGCTTGTGTCCCAACGATGGGAACTTTAAAAGCTGATTATGCTAAGCGGATTAAATTCATGCCTGAAAGCTTAAACAACATTAGGTTACATAAAACATGACAGCTCCGTGTAGTTGTGAGACGAATTGTGTACTCGCAACAAACTAGAAACCTAATGAACTATGTACGAGTATGCAGAGTCTGTTGATGAGCTCGCTAATAACCAACTGTTTTCCCGCCTCGGGCGTGGATCTGTCCGAACAACACTGTTTACTGCACTGGTGTTAATAATTACTATTATACGTAGTTATATTGTTTTACAGCCCATGTAATAGAGGGTGAGCCTATTTCCATCAACCTGGCACAAATCCAGACTCTCAACATTCGAGTCTCATTGGTCTAGCGGTCGCAAGCGAGACTGCTGAGCGTGAGGTCCTGGGTTCGATCCCCGGGTCGGGCAAAGTTTCATTGAGTGTTTCCATCAGGAAATTCTCAGTATCAGCTACGGAGCCTTTATATTTGCCCGATTGATGGCTATAGGCTCGTCCCCTTTTACATGGGACTTACAACATAACTAGCGAAATGTGAGTGGGTAAGTAGGTACACCTATACCAAACCCTTCTAGGATTACAGGCGTGATGTATAGTATAATATTATTTATTAAAATATTAACGAAAACCTCAAACCATATAACAGGCCATAAAATATTTAACGCACGTGTCGAGTTACAATTACGAGTAAAATCATCCATAAACTGTGAGTAATTGGCTATAATCCACAACAAGCATTTTACTAATGGGGAAATGTGGCCGCTTCTGAATGGTAAATGACTGCATTACTGAGGCCCTAGCATAACCGCGCGTTTTAAACGTAGTAAACACAACCTGAATACATCGATTTAAATCGAAAATACATTTATGCATTTTCATGGGGCCGAAAAGTTCTAGAATGGCGACCGCGAACCGGAAGACGTTGGGTTGGAAGGCCTCCCACTAGGTGGACCGATGACCTGGTGAAGAGTGCGGGGATCCGCTGGATGCGAGACGCTCGGAACCGGTCCATGTGGCGACACTTAGGGGAGGCCTATGTCCAGTAAAGAACGTCTGTCGGCTGAAATAATGATGATGATGATAGCATTTTAGTTAAATTATTTGCGTGCGTTTGGAAAGTAAGCAACATACAAAACGCGGCATAAAAGGCTGTATCTTTTGATTGCGTTGGCATAGAAGTTTGGTTTTTTCACAGCTTTTAGGGACAGTAGACCTGTATTTGATATAAATTCCAGCTTGATACCACCACGCGTTCCTGAGAAAAAGGGTCTTGACAGACGGACAGTCGGACGGACGGACAACAAAGTGATCCTATAAGGGTTCCGTTTTTTTCTTTCGAGGTACGGAACCCTAAAAATTATAAAGTTTTTTATTTAAATTAATAATTTGCAAAATCAGTACTATCCATAGACAGGGTGAACTTTTTAAGTGGGCGTGGATGGCCAAATCTGAAACTAAGAGGAATATCTAAAAACTCACCTTGCATATTCATAAAAAATGAAAATATCATACCATGAAAGTGAAACAAGTATTATTTTAAATAATATCGACGTGTTTACGTTCCGTTTACACCGCGCGCTCGTGCTAGGGTATCTGGTATACGGCCTCGTTATTTAAGAGTTACAGACTCGAACACATCCTTTGATCAATTACCGATAGTCGAAAGTCTGACATCCGGTCTTACCAAAGGGTTTCGTATTATCCAGTTACTGGGTTGTGGAAGTCAGATAGGCAGTCGCTTCATGTAAAATACTGATACTCAGCTGCATCCGGTTAGACTGGAAGCCGACCCCAACAAAGTTTGGGAAAAGGCTAAGCAGATGATGAAACCAAAGCTGCTGGCAAAATGCTTCTTCGTCCACAAGTATAGATAGAGCTTTGTGCACTATGAAACATGTGTCAGTGTGGCGAGCATCAAGCATTGGAGCTAAAACCCCATTTACATTGGGAAGGACTGTGGCGAATAGCAAGTTTAAGTGCAGTGGCGAGTGGCGAACACCTTGACCGTGACGCTATACTCGCTATTGACGTCGATTTCCAGCACTGTCGTTACCCACTGTCAGGGACTCAAACTGTAACCGTGATGAGTGTTTTTCACACTGTTTTTTAAAACAGTGATAACAGAAGTAAAAAATTGTGAATAGAAATTGTGAAAAACACTTTTAAATGTAACAGATACAATAATGTTGCCGAAACAAACTGTAACCTTTTATATGTGTTAATAAGTGTTAATATGTGAAACTGAAATAATCAATTATAGCTTTAGTGCGCTGCGTGTTTCTGTTACACTTATTAACACTTGTGGTTGAAAACACATTTAAAAGTGTTACATATTTGATTCTGATACTAATTCAAAATGTAACACTTATAATTCTGTAACCTTTATAAAGGTGTTTTTAAGTTCCTGCCCACTGTTCTGTTTTGTTGTTTTTAATGTTTTATTTTACTTATAGCCTTAAGTTTTGCCTTCCAATTAACATGTTCGAAGATTGGTCAAGTGTAGGTGTGCGGTCTGACTAGATGCTACCATCGACTTCTAAGTGTGCAATACCTAAGCCTGCGCATAATTTTGTACGAAAAAATCTGAGAAAATTGTATTATTTACTGTGATTTGAAGCTAACAATGCGTTTACTATCAATAGCACTAAAAACGCCATGTTTGCCATGTTTACTATTTGATTGTGTTTTTTTGCTCGGTTCGCAAAAAAACAAACAAGAAAGAGGGTAGACCGTTTTGTCTGCTCATAAATATCCACCCGCAATCATAGCGTTTGCAACAGCGCCGAAATATCGGGAACATAAAACAAATAATAAACATGGTACATATCCCGTTTTTAGCGTTAGTGACCATGTCAGTTTAAAAACTTATAACAATGCTTTTGTTACCTATGCTTTGTTTATATTAACTTCTTCTTCTTTGCCTCTGGCACGATAATTTTACGTTTTGCTAGCCCAGAACTTCACCACTTCCACCGCGTCGGCGGTGGCAGCACAAAGGTCACTTTGGCTGTTTGTTTGGGCTGTGACGGCAGGATATGAAGTATACCAAGTACAGTTTTTTAAAAATCGCAGCTTCCCTATAAGGAGACCCGGCCGACCGTTGATGCAATCTGTAGGAAAATAGCTGTCCCTCTCTCACTCACTACTCACCTCTAAGTAAGCATTCTCCTGCGAGGGCTAACTCTCCGTGGTTCACTTGGTTGTTCTTGAACCGTCTCCGAACTCAAGTGGGAAGATGTAAGTACCTCTTACCTTGTTAAGTGGGGATATAATAATAATAATAATAATAAATAAGCTGGCAACACTAAAGTCAACGTCATCCAATTTCTTTCCGTGATTTGATACAATTTTTAATTTTTAACAGTCGTTTCCATTCAATCTGGTACCTATTTCATCTCTTTTTTAAAATCAAGAAGCAATAAATTCAAGCACACCAACATGAAACACATATACTATAATAGATGGAAAAGAAAAAACCTGGTCCCTAAAGTGACATAATATGACACATGTCATAAACGAAAATTTAAAGAAATAAATGGATGAAAATGTTGACCCGAGCAGCAGCTAAAGCTAAGCTTGCACGCCTACCGCCTCCGGACTCGTCGCCCCGCTCCGCCTCGCCGCCGCCGGAACCCAGCCTCATCGTGAGTGCTGTGACACCGGCCGTGGCAGTTGCGTCGAGCGACAGCGACGAGTACTTCTCTCCGCCCACGACGCCACCACCTGCTCGTCGACGGGGAGGACGCCGGCCGCCGGACGGTTTCGGACCTCGAGGCCCACCGGCCTCTGATAGGGTCCCAGCTCCCGGTGGAAGTGTGCAGCGCATGCGATGGACTCAAGCCATCAACGAGAACGTCATGCGCTCATACTATGGGGCTACAGAGGGAGGAAACAACCTGACCGCGTACCGTGTTCGGATGCTCTCTCTGTTTCAGGTGCTTGAGCCAGCTGTCAACGTGTCGGCACAACGATTATCGGATCAGGTGCGGGTCATCCAACGTAATCATATGTTGGACGACACCGTACTTGATCGCTTGCGAACTGAAATGCAGAGTAGTCACGTCATTGTCCCTCCGTCGCAGGCTGTGGATCCACCACAGTCTAGTCAGTTATTTAATCGCGCTGACGAAGTGAGTAATGACGTGGCTACTAATGTAAGTACCCAATGCAGTGAGGAAATGAGGAGTGCTTTGGAAGGTGCGATTCGAGAATATCGGTACATGTCGCCTGAACTTAGACCACGCTTACCTCGTTTGCCCATGCATAACAGAAATAGGGCGCTGGTAGCTGTTCTGGATTCGCAGTTGTCAAACTATTTTGATAACTGCGAAGACCTCACTGATGCTCACTCAATCCTGTATTGTGCGGCTGTAGCGGCATGTCGTGTAGCTAATGTCAAATTTTCTGATGACAGAGCTACACGACCTAAACCTGCCGTACCGGCTTGGCAATGCAGGATTGAGCGACGTATTAGTGGGGCCAGAACACTCATCGGCAAACTAATCTGCTTCAGGGAGGGCAACAATCGCCCTCGAGTGATGCGCTTTGTGAAGCGGGCATTTGCGGGTACTGATATTAGTCCTCGTGACTATATGTCCCGTATCACAGAGCGCATCGACTTCCTGAAGCAGAAAGTGTATGCATGGGCAAACCGTATCCGTAGGTATAAGCGGCGGGTGGAACGATACACTCTGAATCGCACATTCCAAAGAGATGAAAGGTGGGTTTATAGGAGTTGGGAGCGATCGGACCAAGGTGTGGCTGACACGCGCCTGCCGGATGATGACGCCATGTGTTCGTTCTGGCGCAGCATCTGGTCGGTGCCTGCCAGCCATACCGAGGGTGAATGGACTCGGGAAGTCGAGCGAGTGTGCGATCCAGTTCCAGAAATGGGGGCAATTTCTATCAGCCCCCAAGATGTAGCTCGTGCAGTCCGTCCGTTACCTAACTGGAAATCTCCAGGGCCGGACGGGCTGCACAACTTTTGGATTAAGTGGATCCAAAGGTCGCACGCTCGCTTGGCGGCTCTATTCCAGTCAGCCTTAGAGTCAGGGTCGCTGCCCGAATTCCTGTCTACTGGAATAACTCACCTGCTCCATAAATCGGGTAGTACTGCGGAGCCCAAAAACTATAGACCTATAACCTGTCTCCCGACAGTGTATAAAGTTCTTACATCCATTTTGAAAGCTAAAATTAGCAAACACATTGATGACAATTCGATCATGTCCGCTTCTCAAAATGGATGTAGGAACGGGTCCCGCGGTACTAAGGAGCTGCTCCTCATTGATATGGCCATTAACCAACAGGTTCGGCGTTCCCGAAGGGATCTGTCGACATGTTGGATAGACTATAAGAAGGCCTACGACTCGGTGCCACATACATGGCTCATGAGGGTGCTAGAATTGTATAAAGTTGATGCAACTCTGCGCACCTTCCTGATGTCGTGTATGGGGCAATGGAGGACAGTCCTTCGCTATCCAGGATGTCGACATAACCAGAGGAATAGCGAACCGATACGGATAGAGCGAGGTATTTTTCAGGGCGATAGTTTGAGTCCGCTTTGGTTCTGCTTAGCCTTGAATCCTCTAAGCACGCTGCTGGACGATTCAGGTCTAGGCTTTCGGTTGAGGAGAGGTGGTCAGGTTATATCTCACCTTCTTTACATGGATGACCTGAAACTCTTTGCCCCCAACAATTTGCAACTGATGGAGCTACTGAAGATAACAGAAACTTTCAGTAGCGCCATCAGTATGGAATTTGGTGTAGACAAATGTGCGGTCATGCATGTAAAGCGAGGTGGGATTGTGGAATCTGTGGGAACCCAGCTCACAGATTCCATAAATCTTAGATCCCTCTCAGCAACCGAAACCTACAAGTATTTGGGTATGTCGGAAGCGCTGGGCATCAATGCTGTTGACGTGAAGCAATCGTTGAAGGAGCGTTTCTTTGGCCGCCTGAGAAAAGTATTTAATAGTCTTTTATCAGGCGGAAATAAGGTGCGTGCCTTCAATGGTTGGGTCATGCCGGTTTTGATGTACTCTTTCGGCGTACTCAAATGGACTCAAACAGAACTAGACGCCCTGGATAGGAAGGTCCGTACATTGTTGACGGCATATCGAATGCATCACCCACGTTCTTCGGTTATGAGACTGTATATCCCGCGGAGTTGTGGAGGTCGAGGCTTTTTAAACGCCAAGACTCTCCACAATCGCGAGATATGCAGTCTCAGGGAATATTTCCTAGAAGCCGACGTGGGGATGCATCGAGATGTGGTCGCGATGGACAAGGCCCTCACCCCGCTCTCCTTGGCTAAAGAGAACTGGCGCAAACCTGCAGTGCTAGACACTAATGACCGCAGGGAAGTATGGCAGAGTAAGGAGCTTCACGGACGCTTCTTCAGTGCCCTGCATGGACCTGATGTAGACCATGCAGCGTCCGTAGCCTGGCTACGTTCCGGGGAACTCTTTGGAGAAACCGAAGGTTTTGTTTGTGCAATTATGGATGAAGTTATGATGACAAATAACTACCGGAAATTTATTGTGAAGGATGGCACGGTTGACATATGTCGGGCATGCCACCGTCCGGGCGAATCGATCCGTCACATTATCTCCGGGTGTTCTCGTCTAGCTAACGGAGAATACTTGCATAGACACAATCTTGTAGCCAGGATTATCCATCAGCAACTTGCTCTGAAATACAGCCTTGTGGAATCGGAAGTGCCGTACTATAGGTATGTGCCCGACCCAGTTCTCGAAAATGGCAATATCACACTGTATTGGGATCAATCCATCATCACTGACAGGACTATTGTAGCCAATAAGCCTGATATAGTGGTGGTGGATCGATCAGAGCGGCGCGCAATGATTGTTGACATAACGGTTCCACATGACGAGAACCTCGTGAAAGCCGAGAAAGATAAGCAAGTTAAGTATATTGACTTGGCTCGCGAGGTTGTCGACATGTGGCCTGTTGATTCAGCGATCATTGTGCCGATAGTCGTATCAGCCAATGGCCTTATTGCCAAGAGCCTCGACCAACATCTGATGAGGCTCTCGTTAGGCAGCTGGATCAAGGGCTTGATTCAGAGAGCGGTACTCCTGGACACGGCTCGTATCGTTAGGAGGTTCCTTTCTCTGGAGCCCTGACCGCCGGTAGCTTGGACCCTGTTCCCGATACCGGTGGGCTACAATTTTTTATATTTTTAAATGTTTTTTTTTAATTATTATTTATAAGAAATATTTAAAAATGTATTAAATTTGTATATAAAAATGAATAAAGGGAATAATAATAATGTTTATTCACAAAAAATTGTACATCTCTCTTTACATGTAAAGTGCTTAAATTTAAACTTATAGTACACAAAAGTATTAGCATTTGGGGCCGAACTAGGCATAACCTGTATTTCAGCCCTCAACGCCGATCCCCCTGAGTTACAAATTAAGAGTTTTTATTAAGATATTACTATGATCCCAAGTATGAATGTACGTATCTTAAACTATAAAAGATTTTTTTTGAAAAAGGATTACAATATTTGAAAAGGTGTGTAACCAGTCCTCTCTTTGTGTGATGGAGGTGTGTATGAATGAGTGTGAGAGGGTGTGTAAGATTGCGGAGCATAATTGTTTTAATTTTAATAGTTCAAAAAGTGGTTGAGTCTTTAGCTGTTCATCTAGGTATTTGAAGCAGGTTTTCTGTCTCTTCATACGTGAGTGTCTGTAGGTATTCACTTACTGTAGTTTTGCAAGACTTTTTCGTCATCGGGTAAATGTTCAGATTTTTGTTTAATTTGTTGTAAATGTAGGGGCCAATAAATGGAGCAAATCTGGTGCTAAATTTTGTTTTAAAAGCGATGGGTTGAGCGCAAACCAAGTGTTTTGTGCGTCTATTTAGAGTGTGTGGGTTGTAGGAGATATTTTTGTGTTGCATTAATATAATATTAAGAAAGAATAGTTGTCTTACTGAGAGAACTCCACAAAATTCGTAAAGCTGCGAGGTAGGAAACAATCTTGGTTTGAAAGTGCTAACCTTCAGGATGGCACGCTGGGCAACCTCAACAGGTTTTATGATTGTTTTAGGGGACCCTCCCCATGATGTTATACAATAAGTAATGAGGGATTGGCAGAGGGCAAAGTATATCCGCTTCAGCAAAGAGGGTTCGGTGACGTGTCGGAGGGTCTTAAAGATATAAATTAACTTCCTGATCCTGCCACAGAGAGCCTTAGTGTGTTCCTTAAAGTTGAGGTTCTTGTCTATGATAACGCCTAGATATTTCATTATTGTTACACGCTCTAATTTAGGGCAAGAACAGTTTTCTCTAGAGGAACATTCGTGAGCTATGATATTATGTTTACCATGATTTATTTCTGTGTTAGACCTTATAGTGAAGCAGATATATTTGGTTTTATCCACATTTAAAGTTAACACATTGTCCTCAAGCCATTCCCTCACCGCATCGAATCCTTCTTGGGCAGCTTTGAAGGCCCCTTCCCATGTATCGGCAGAGAAAACGAGAGCAGTATCATCTGCAAAAGAGATAATTTTGCCAAGGCGAAGCTTAAGGCTCGTAAGCTCGTTTATATACACGAGAAACAAGGTAGGACCTAAGATACTGCCTTGAGGAACCCCATACGTGACTGGAAGGTCTCCACTATCGACGTTACCAATCCTAACACTCTGAAGCCGACCAGTTAAATAACTTTTAAAGAGGTTTAGTTGAGTTCCCCTGATTCCAAGCAGTTCCAACTTGTTGAGTAAGATCGGGACAGAAATCGTATCAAAAGCTTTCGCTAAGTCAAGGAAAATAGTGAGAGATTTTTGTTTTTTATCAAGGTTATTGCTAACAAAGTTGATGAGATCACTTACGGCTTGGTCTGTTGATTTGCCTTCACGAAATCCGTATTGGTTTGTTGAAAGCAGATGTTTGGATTCTAGATATCCAACTAACCTTGTATTGATAAGTCTCTCTAGAAGTTTAGAAAGCGCTGGTAGAATAGAAATCGGCCTGTAGTTAATGATACGACTTCTGTCTCCGCTCTTGTGTATAGGGCAAACAACAGATTTTTTTAGGCTGTCAGGGAAAACACCATTCTGAAGACATGAGTTAAATATGAATGTAAGTGGATACTTCAATGAAACAAAATTAACTAATTTCAACTTATCCCTATGTCATAATCTCTATAAATTTTGAAGGTTAAACGTCTATGAATATTTAATAACCAATTTCGTCGTGATCACCTTGTTCACTGAAGTGAGGCTCATTTTCCGATACATTAGCGCTGATGTTATTAAAATCTTCTTTCGTTCTCGAGAAATTATTAATTTCTTACAATTATCTGCCGTTTGATTGCCGCTTCGCTTATTTCGCGAAAACGGATAATGGGTTTGCGTTGTTATGGCGATAATTACCGGGAAGTGAGTTCGTAAAATGATTATTTAATTAATTGTGAGAGAAGATGATGTGAAAGCAGTTTGGAGTTATTTGCAGATCGTTTAATTTGAGTTTGTAATTAAATAAGGTTTTCGAATCGACCTTTGTTAATCTACAAAATTGGCAAGTCCTGCAGATTATTTCTCGCTCTAATATGGTCTTTAAGTAGCAAAAGAAAGAACTTAATGTAAGAAGTCTTTTTTCCAACATAATTTACTGACATCCAATCCGATCTCGGGATCGGTGGGGACAAACCCACCTTCGCCTGACCCTACAGGGAAAACAGCTTTATGTTATGTTATCTTATAGAAGACTACAATGTCAATATCAAAAACAGGTTTACATTTCTCCAAATCAATTCACCACGTAAAAAACAAAAAGCACCAAACTGGATTGTAGCAATATCCTCACATATTTATGTAACACTTATTGACCACACATAACACCAAAGATATACGTAGTAATATTCCCAGCATATAGTACTGTTATATATCGTTAGGGTCGGAACATGAATATAATTCAGGACTCGCGTCATTGGGATAAGTATTCACAATCTCCGCTTCTGAACCAGAAGCACGGAATACATAATAAACGGATTATGAACTTGTGATGTTAAAGTTTTGGCGCACGCACGCGACACTTTGCTTGTTCAAGTACTTAATTAGGTACGTCGTATGTTCATAAAGTTCCTTAAGATTCTTCTACCCCTATATCAATTTATTAGGGGTTCGCGGGAGCGTTGGCGCAGTGGTTGAGCGATTATCTGCTGCGCTGAGTGTCGTGGGTTCGATCCCCGCACGGAACAATATTTGTACGGCCTACAGATAGTTGTTTCGGGTCTGGCTGTTTGTGTATGTGAGTTTAAATGCTAGGAATTTCTCCTGTATCGTGCACAGGAGAAATTCCTAGTGTGGGGCAATGTTTAAAATATGTCTTCTTCTTCCATACTTCTCCCGTTTCACACAGTCCATTCATCGTCAGTTTGGTCTTTCATTACTCTTATAGCCATTGTACATAACATAACATTACATAACATCACGCCTGTAATCTCCAGGGGGTATAGCAAAGGTGTATTTGCCTAATAATACACCCACATTTCGCCAGTAATATTTTAAAGTCACATGTAATAGGAGACGAGCGTATTGCCATGAACCGGGCACAAATCTATACTCCGTGGCTTCTTATTCTTTCTTGATGGAAAAACCAGCAATTTGCCTGACCCGGAAATCAAAACTAGGACCGGACCGAATTTAGCTTGCCACTACTAGAGCAACGAGGCGGTTAAACATAATCTGTCCCAAAATGGTAATACGGTCGGTCAGGCATTCGGGGAATAAATGCCACTTAACAACCCCGTTCGCATGCAAAGGGCGTGTAAGGCTATAAATTAAGGGCATTGATCGTCATTAAGGCGCTCTTCTAGGCGACTTTCATGCTTTTGAGGGGGTGAAGCAGATGAAGAGGCCCCCCTCTTCATCTGCTTCACCCCGAGTAGTCCCTTTAGTCCCGCCTACTGCGGGGTGCCCCGCTTGAATCATGTTGATGTGCGACGTCAATAAATGTATAGAAGCTTAATTTCAAAACTCAAAATAAAAGTACGAATAGCTCAGCGCGCCGCTAGCCTACTTCGCACATTGCTTCCGCGATGATCTCTAGGTTCGAACCTCAATACACGCATTTCTTTTTTAACTTATTTTTTTAATATAATGTATGTATCTACATTTCAATATCGCATTTTTTTTTAAATATGTTTATAATTTTGTTTTCTTATTTTTTCGTAATAATTATAGGTTGATTGTTATTTTGGATTGTTTGGTTGTTTGGATTGTTATTTTATAGAAAAGGTTATCGAAATATTATCGAATAGATTCGTCAAACGAATAATAAATAATTCAAAGCAGCCTCATGGACAACCAAGGGCATTAAAGTCGGCAGTAAGAGGTTGACGAATCTCCGACTTGCCGACGACATGGTCCTTTTTGCCCACACAGCCCTGGAACTACAGACTATGCTCCAAAAACTGCACGCGTAGCATGACCGCCGTAGAAACTCGACGGAAAAATCGACAAAGTGCCACATTGTCATTGTCTATCTGTCATTATGTCGATTATTCCGTAGACAAAACTCGTTTCTACAGTGGTCTTGCTACGCGTGCAGTTTTATTTTTTAATAAAGAAGTAAATTTAAAATTTATTGTTCGATTAAATTTAGAATTTGACAATAGCACGTGGCGCCATCTATTGTGATAAGAAAGTTATTGTTTTTTCGGATCAGTACTTTTTGTCGGGATGAAAGGTATCCTATGGCCGTTTGGGTACACCTTACAACGTACATGCAGAATTTGAGGATGATCACTTCATTGGTTTAGGCGTGAAGAGGTAACAAACAAATTTTTAATATAATAACTTTTGCATTTATAATATAATAACTAACTGCGTGCGACTTCGTTGGCGTGGACTTTTTTTATGTGTATAAATAAAATAGATTTTGGACGATTCTCAGACCTACCCGATATGCACACAATTTCATACAAATCGGTTCAGCCATTTCGGAGGAGTATGGTAACTAACACTGTGACACGAGAATTTTATATATAAGATATAAGTATAATATATAAATATATATTTAAAGAAATATTTATTTATATAAATATATAAAATTAGGCTCAGGATAGAGAAATTAACTTGTAGCGGTTCGATATTAGTTCAATGCTAGCTCAGTGGATAAGACCGTGCGCCTCACATACGAGGAGTTGAAAGAATAATCACAGGAAAGAGGCAGACGGAAAGTAGTCGCCGTCAAGAATTGGCAAGTCCCGAAAAACTGGACACAGGTCAGTGTATTTTTGTTTTTAGCTCCTACTATCGACGGTTCGCAAAGAATTTTGCTGACATTGCGAAACCTCTACACAAACTCACTGAGGAAAAGTGACAATTCTGTTGGGACAAGAGCTGCGACGTCGCATTTCAGGAATCAAAGAAACGTCTGTGCAAAGCACCTATTTTTAAACAAACCAAACCGGAAAGGAATCATTGCGTTACTCGACGGGCTACTGCCGTTGTAAAGACATTGCAGCATTTCAGTAAATAAACTCTTTTGCAAAAATAAAACGGGCACTATAGTTTTTTTTTCTCTATTTCAATGAAGAAGAACAAGAAAGAGGTTTTATTCATTTGACAATGTATTGGCATGTCATTTGAAGCATCCTGGCATGATTCTTTACGTTCCAAATTTAAATTTTGAAATGAGCAAAATAAAATATTGATTATTGTAAAATTACTTTACTAATGGCGCGAATTGCTGAAACGATATTTTTACTGATTACAAAAATTTTAAAACTCTTTGGAAATTTTCTGCAAATTAAACAATTTAATTTTTCTTTTTACATTAAATACCAGTTTTTGATATGAGTTAAAAGCGATAAGGGCCGGTAAAATTATAGCCCTACTTGAAGAAGGTCGTTCGCAAACTTACGTGTCTCAGCGGCTAAATGTGAGTCGTTCCACTGTCCAGAGGACTTGGCAACGGTATCAAGAGACCGCTTCGGTCAAAAGAAGATCTGGTTCGGGAAGAAAACGATGCACAGAACCAAGAGACCGCTTTTTGGTGAGTCAGGCGTTGCGGAATCGTAAAGCATCAAGTGTGGACCTGAAGAAGAGCCTTGAAGAAGAGGAGTAGAAGTTAGCTTGTGGACGTTCAGGAGGAGGCTTTGGCTGCCAATATCAGGAGTTACCGCCCGGCTCGGGGTCCTAATTTACTCCGTGAGCACCATGTTGCTCGACTTTAGTTTACTCGAAACTGTGCTTCATGGACTCTGGAGGACTGGAATTAAGTATTGTTTTCTGATGAAGCTAGAATCTCTTTGTGCGGAGAGGACCGACGCCGACGAGTGCTACGAAGACCACGGGAACGCTATGCGGAAGTGTGTTTCGAAGAAATCACTCCTTATGGCTGAAGCTCCGTTTTGTTTTGGGCAAAAATTAATTCGACGCAGCGTACGGAGTTAGTTTCCATAGAAAATGGAACATTAAAAGCACATCGGTACATAATGGAATTCCTAATTCCATATACACAACCTGCATTGACTGTACTTGGGGAAGATTCCATTTTTATGGACGACAATGCTCGCCCACACCGTTCGGGCGACGTGGAAGCGTACATGCAAGAAGTTGGGATCCGTCGTTTAGATTGGTCAGATCGAACTCCTGACCTCAATCCAATTGAGCATGTCAATGTTTTAAAGAGACGGGTAAGATGAGTGCAACCTGCTCCACAAAACATCAGGGAGCTAAAACGAGTCATTGCAGAAGAGTGGGAACGTATTCCTCAAAACGTTATTAAAAACATCGTGGAAAGCATACCCAGAAGGATTCAAGTTGTGATTTTGGCAAGAGGAGGTCACAGTCTTTATTAGGTTTTTACATTTGTAACTTTATTTAATCTAAAAAAGTAAAAAAATCTTCTTGTCTTTATGCCGACCACTTCTTATTGTTTGGCCGTGTACATCGGTTTTAAAGAATTGATCGACTTTTAAAAAAAAATATTGCCGAAGTTCACTTCACGCGTATTAATTTATACGATTATAAGTATACAGAGTACGTCAATGGCAAGAGAACGATGATAACTCAAATCGTACTTAGAACGTAATTTCCTTAGGTGCCCGTTTTTTTTTTGCAAAAGAGTGTATTGCTGGGACGAAAGTTCCAGCTGCGAACTGACCATGCTGCATTGAAGTGGCTATTACAGTTCAAAAATCCGGAGGGACAAGTGGCGACATGGATTGTGATGATGGTGGATTGAACTACTGCAAGAGTTCGACTGCATAACTGAACATCGCACTGGGAGAACTCACGGTAACGCAGACGCCTTGTCAAGAAGACCTTGTCCTGAAGATTTTAAGCACTGTGCCAGGCAAGAGACTAAGGAGGTAGCAATCGTGAGGGTGCTTAGAACGAATCTCAGTCATGAATGGAAGGAAACCCTACAGCAGGCTCAGCAAAATGACTCAGAGATCAAACCGATCTTCGAGTAGATCAAAGCTGGTGCTCCTAAACCCAAGTGGAGTGATGTGGCAGCGATGAGTTCCATCATGAAGAGTTATTGGGCCCAATGGAACAGCTTGGTTATCCAGGATGGAGTCTTGTGCCGTAAATGGGAAAACGCTCGAGGGGACAGGTGTCATCTACAAATGGTTGTCCCTAAAGCCAAAGAACCGGATGTTCTACGGCTCTACCATGATGTATGTTCAGGAGGACATATGGGGGTAAAAAGGACTCTAATGAAGATCCGAGAGCGATTTTACTGGATCCACTGTCGAGAAGATGTGGAGGACTGTTGCCGTAAATGTATCACTTGTGCGGCTGTGAAAAGACCCCAAACACGCAGCAGAGGTGCATTCAAAGTGTACAACGTTGGAGCCTCCTGGGAATGGTGAGCCATTCTCAGAGAGTGAAAGTGGGAACAAGTACTTAATGGTTGTCATGGATTATTTCACAAAGTGGCCAGAAGTGTTCGCCATTCCTAACCAAGAAGCTACAACTGTCGCAGATAAATTGGTTCAGGAAGTTTGGAGTACCCTTAGAAATTCACAGATAAAGAGAAGTATTTCAGGAGGCTTGCCGAATGATGGGTACCCACAAAACAAGAACCACTTCTTACCACCCACAATCTGATGGAATGGTGGGACGCTTTAACCAAACGTTGTAGAGAAATCTGGCAAAAGTCGTAGCAAGCATGCAAAAGGATTGGGAGAACCACATACAGCCGTTTCTTCTGTCCTACCGTAGTGCAGTCCACGAAAGTACGCCTGTGGCACCAGCCTTCGCGAACTTTGGAAGCGAATTACGGTTGCCCGCAGATTCAATCACTGGAACTGCCCCTGATGCACCACGCAGTGTTACAGATTATGCAAATGACTTGCGTAACAAGTTGAACGATGTTTATGAGCATATCAGACAATCCGGCCAACAGATGTCTGAGAAGATGAAGACCCGTTATGACCAGAAGACGAACAGGAGAGGTTTCGACGAGAATTCACTGGTGTGGTTGCATAACCCAGTGCGTAGCAAAGGGAAGTCTACGAAATTGCAACCAAAATGGGATGTACCATACCGAGTGGTGACCAGGATTGTCCAGGGTCAACGATGTCACCTACCGAATACAGAAAGGTCCACGAGGTGCGCCTAAGATCGTACATGTAGATCGATTAGCGCGATACTACGGGACTAACGATGCTCGGGACGAGCATGTCTAAGGAGGGGCAGTGTTACGTTGCCTGCTTTACGAGAACATTCTAGGATTACGTTCGAGTCTAGAATGATCCAGTATGTCTAGAAGATTCGAGAATAATCCTAGAATGTTCCACAATGTAAATGTCTAGAAACTTTGAGAAAGTTCTGGACCTTTCTAGAACTTTCTAGAAGGATTGGTTCCACTATAAAGCTATCTGGAAGGTTCAAGAAGGTTGTAGAACTTTCTCGAAGGATGGGTTTCCCCTAAGGAACTACCTAGAGATTCACGGAAGTTGTGGAAGTTTCTCGAACATGAGTCGGCCATTTAAATAGGCGACGGGTACGGAAGTGAGTTAGTCATGCATTCTAACTCACGCAACGAAGGAGCGGCGCAGGCCAGCTATTCGTTCGCTTACATGGGCAGCGTTACACAGTACATTGCCGCTCAAATTCAAACACTACGGCCCCTAGTCTGGAGCGCGATCGGCTAGCTCTGAGAGCATCTGCAGACGGGGGCCAGCATCCTTAGCGGTAGGATGCGCCAACAAAGTCACCTCCGTCGCAGGTCGTCATCCGCTGGGCCGCCTCCGGGCAACCGGAGGTCTCACCTGGCGGTGACCGACCGCCGAGGTGGCGTAAAGAAAGCTGCGCTCGCTACGGTAACGTTTCACCGTAGCTAAGCGCGCAGTGCCCAGCGCCGCTGGTGACTCCTACCGGACAAAATGACAATTACACACTGGCGAGTCACGCACTTTACACACGCTCGCCCTCTCCGATATCCTATACAAGCAACCAAATGAGGTGCCCGTATTTACGAGCACATGTGATGATACCGCGGGGCAAGGGTAGAACCCACATCCCGCCAGCCTCGCCCCTCTACGGGGGCATAGCGATTTCTCGCGAGTGAGTTAGTCTGATTTTGGCTACGGAACGAAGTGATCTAAGTGAACTACTAATGCGATATATTAGTGATTAGTTGTGTATTTGTGATTGAGTTATAAGTGTTGTTTAGTGTTAAATAAAGATTTTTAGTGTTTAATTGGTAGTGTGATAATTTATCCTATACCCAGCTTGTAACAGTATGATAAGATAAGATAAGATAAGATAATTTATTTGCTTAAAACATGGTATACAGAGGTGTTATTATAGCATATGAGATCATACATGTTTTGCTTAAAATTAAAGCATGCAAACTTACACGAAAAACAAATTTGAATTGGTGAACATTACAATTTATGTTCAAAAAAATCTTTAACACCATAGAAATTATTTTCGCTCAGCCATTTATACAGTTTAATTTTGAATAACCTGCAATTTAACATTTTTAATACAATAGGCAGCTTATTATAAACACGCACACACATAGCCAGACAGCTTTTATTATATTTTGCTAATCTAGGGAGCTCATCTAGTACAAGTCTGTATTGATCACGGCGACTTCGAGAACTAATTTCCTCTGCTGTTTTGAATAATCCTTTATATTTCCTAACAAACATACATGCTTCATACAAATATAATGAAGGTAAGGGTAGCAAACCAAGCTTTTTAAATATTGGTTGACATGATTCATCAGATGGAATCCCGTATATGGCTCGTAAACACTTTTTTTGGGCGACAAATGCTCTGTTGTGATTTGTACTATTTCCCCACATAATCAATCCATACCGTAACGCGGACTCAACATATGCACGGTATGACATCACAGCCGTTTTTATATTTGTTACCTTTTTAATCTGTCTGAGGGCATATACAAATTTATTTATTTTATTGCATATTTTATCGATCTGAGCTTTCCAGTCTAAATGCTCGTCAATGACCACTCCTAAAAACTTAGTTTGTGTCACTTGTGTAATTTTTGGTATGTCCATTCTAAAATTAAATTGATTTTGATAAGATTGATTAAATTGTATAAATGCAGATTTCTTAAGATTAATTGATAAATTATTATTATTTAACCAATTGATTAGATTATCTATTGTATTATTTATGTCCGCTTCATGATCAATTATTGATTTACATTTTTTATCGGAAGTAACAATTATGGAAATGTCATCACCAAAAAGAAAGCATTTATGATCGGTCACGTTTACTATGTCATTTATGTAAAGTAGGAATAAAATAGGGCCCAATATGCTTCCCTGGGGGACGCCGCGTTTTACAATTTTATATTCAGACGAAGAAAATACATAAAAACATTTAAAATAGTAGCATACCGGCATCGGACACCGTGCCCGAACTACCGATGGTCAGGGTTTTTCAAAGAGGAACCTCCTAACAATACGCGCCTTGTCCAGAATTACTGCTTTCTGAATCAAGCCCTTGATCCAGCTGCGAAACGAAAGTCTCCTCAGATGTTGGTCGAGGTTTCTAAGCCAGTTAGCAGTATGCGGACCTTCCTATCACGAAACTTGTTTGCGCCTGACAAAAGACTGCTTAGCATCTTATTCAGGCGGCCAAAGGAGCGTTCCCTCAACGATTGTTTCATGTTAGCAGTATTGATGCCTAATGCTTCTGACATTCCCAAATACTTGTAGGTTTCTGTTGAGAAGAGGAATCGGATCGGAGATTCTGGAATCCCATGGATACCATTATCTCGCTTCACATGCATGACTGCGCATTTGTCAACAAGTTTCTGTAACCATCAGTAGCTTCATCAGTTGCAAATTGTTGGGGGCAAAGAGTTTCATATCAATCATTTACATGGTTGAAAGGCGAGGTATGACCACCTCTCCTCAACCAAAGCCCAGACCTGAACCCCTCAGTAGCATGCTAAAAGGGTTTAAGGCTAGGCAAAACCAGGTCTTGCCTAGCACTTACTTAGCTAGACTTAGCTCAGACTATCACCCTATCTACAAGAAACTTTAAAAGGTCTAAAGATAGCCACTCAGAAACTGTATCATTAATGGCTTTTAAGTGTCTTCGCAGTCTTGATATAACTAAAAGTTTTTCCGAATTATACATAGAGCTGAGCTAGTGTTTGTGAGGGAATCCCCGAAAAAGACAGCTGTGCTAGCTACATATTATTATTTTTCTTAATGTTTGTATTTTGTTCTTGAAGTTGTGAGGCCCTCCTCTGCCCCCCCCCCCCTTTCTGCTAGGTTACTGGACAGACAGGTGCGTGGATAGACGAATGAAAGGGTGGACATACGGACGGGGCGGATGGAGATATGCATGAAGAGGTGAACCAACAGTAAGAATACACTAAATTAAAACAATCTAAGTCTAAATAAATTTTATTTCTTTTGATGATTTTAGCAAAATCTAAATTGTATAAATTCTACACGACACAATTCTTCAAAATGTTGTCTTCTAACATGAGACGTTTTCATATATGGTATCTCTCGCGCTTTTTAGTTGACTTATTTACATAAGATAAATAACTTTAATTTTGTTTATGGTTCCTCTACATCATTCTTCTACGTCATTTTTGTAGTTTTAAGGGTCGCTGATAACGAAGATTTGGTAAAAAAAAAACTTCAAGATGGTGCGGATGAAATTTTCAGTTTTTTCGTCATGGGGGTCATTTTCTTGGTTTTCGGGATCGCTGAAAACGGGAATGACGAATAAACAAAATTACATTATTTAATTTTTCGGATTCCCTTTGCAGAACTTTGACCCTTCGCCACTGAGGTTCCCCACCCACAATTTTGACTCTTCGCCACTGATGTTCACTGATTTTTTATTTACACATTTTATGACTAAAATCGAACAAAAATTTACACGAACGAAAAACTACTCATAAAATGAAATATAATAAACAGCTTTCAACAACAAACAGATCGAAATTTAATTGAAAAAATTTGAGCGGCGAGCGGAAAAAAAGTGACATACGTCCATCTAGCAGCGCGCCTCAGCGGTCACTGTCACTCTGCGTAGAAATAAAAGAGATGCGACAAGACGCCGCGAATGGCGTGATGTTTCGTTCGACTTGTTCGAATAATTATCATTAAAAACATGAATCCTTACAAATATAGTAAATAAAACGAAAAAGAAAACCGACAGTTCCCTTTATTATTTTATATTACATCACTGTTATTAATTTAGTCAAGATTAGTTGAGCAGTAATACAGTTACACTTGCTTGAAAATCAGAACTTCTCGATTTTTTTTTATCGGGTTTTTTTTCCAAAAACGTGTTTTGGGTCCGAAGGTTCCCTCATAAATATGGTCAAGAGTAACATATATTTTTTTTGTTGCTCTAAAATGTATACATTTGGCTAAAAAACTGTTCAAAGTTGCCTGTTTTGACGAGGTACAGCGTCTTAATATTTATGGACATATTGGGGGTCTGGTCCAATATCCATACTATTTGTGTGTGTGTGGGTCTGCTTCCAGAATGACCTTCGTATTATATATTTTAAAATAGGAATGGAAGAATAACGATTCTAAAACACTGGGAATTGGCGAAGTCCGGACATTTTGGGAACTGTTTGTAATTGACGTTCAATAAGAGCAGACTTTCATACTAATTTGTGTACACCACTTTTGATTTGATTTATGCCATTCACGAACTAGTTATAGAACAGTAACCGTGAAGTTTTGTGTCAGTTCTCCTCAATTTGAACCGTGCAGCACCTGACATTTCATACTGCCCAAGTAGGTTTATGAGAAAAGGAACAATTGAATTTTAGAGATTTCTAGAGAGTCTTTGGTGAACTGGACCCACTCGAAATGAACCCGAAGGAGAAGACAACCAAGCCAAAAACTCTTCGAAACTCTTCAAAAGACCTGGAAATGTATGAATGCAAGAAGCATTCATAAATTTCCAGGTTTTGTTTAGTCTTCAAATCTTTCTATGTCTACTACCAAATAAAATTATAGACCATCTATCTTAATAAAAACAACACAGTATACTCAATATGGATGGCTGAAATCTTAGAAATTCAAACATGTGCCAACTGACCCTATAAAACAAAATAAGGTTGTCTCCTATTCAAATGCGTACGTCAACATCATGATATGCAATGTTTTGGCACAGATGTCACGAACCGTTGAATGAGGGATGAAGCCACATTGAGGTATCGGGTAAGAACGAATCTTGGGTATGAATCTAAGAGCTATTGTCTCACTTTTCTGGTTAATAATTCTAACGTTTAGTGTTATAGCCATAGGGTAGATGATAATGGCTAGATGTAGCTAGAGACACGTTACTAAAACTCACCACAACTTAGAAGAGTTTTGACTTACTTTTGAGTTCTGCCTAGGCTTTTCCAAACTATATTGGGGTCGGCTTTTAATCTAACTGGATGCAGCTGAATACTAGTCCAAACTAATATTATAAAGAGGAAAGATTGATTGTTTGTTTGTTTGCATTGAATAGGCTCCGAAACTACTGTTCCGATTTGATTTGAATTCTTTCAGTGGTATATAGCCCATTTATCGAGGAAGGCTACAGGCTATATACCCTCACGCTAAGACCAATAGGAGTGGAGCAGCAATGAAAAATGTTGCGAAAACGGGGAAAATGTGACGCAAACAAATTTGCGCCGGACAGCTAGTATTTCATATTGAGCGACAGCCTAGTGAACTGCGAGTTTTGACGAATCATAGACTGGAAAAGTTAGGCTAGTATAGGATAGACTACGTTATATAATACTACCTGATCTATGATATCAGAACCTAAAAGAACAATAATTATTTCAAACAAACCAGGCAAAGTCACTTTTAAACTGTAATTGGTCAGACTAATTATTTGCAAAATTGTAACTCTATAAGGAGAAAAACGAACAAGAAACACATGGAGATGTAGGGTTCTTTGAAATCAAAATATTATTACTAAGTAAGTGCGTCCTAAATAAATAACTTTCTATCACACGAAACCAAATCCGAACAATCAATAATGACAGGCGTGTTAGTTCACTTCACAATGTTTACATAACAGATTGGTATAATTGTTATTTGCGATGTTATTGTTTACTCTGATTGCCCCAAATAGAGCCACGCACACACTCCCTAAACATGTTTCATGTTTCGCAGCTTACTTGTGTTCCCAGATAAATATTTATGTGTGTAGTATCGCAAAATGCCATCTTACCATTTGTATCGTGTTACAACAGCTAAAATTCAACTAGTACGCAATATCTTCATCATTACTGAGTGCCATAGAATTTAATTTATGACGCAGGTGAGAGGAATTACAAAAAAAAAAAACAACCTTAAACTCAAAATTATAATGTATTAATATTATTTTATGTTAGTGATGTTGGTTTTGTACAAAATTATTTTATTTCGTTATTCGTAATGTGTGTGTAAATGTAGAAATTGATTTGAATTTAATTTTTGATTATAAATTATTATCTGAAATAAATTAATCTTATTCTGTAACGTATGGTTAGTGCCCAAATGAATTAATAAGGTTGATTAGCTGATTATTTTAAGGTGTAGAAGCCAAATAAGATGTTTCTTTTTTTTTGCATACCTGCCAAATAAAATTACTGTGTTTCAATTTTCAATCCATATTTTTTATCCATAAATTTCCAATACTCGAACACGACTACGTGTAGCTGTCTCAAAACCTTTTGGGTAAAGCGTAACGATATCTTGGTTGAATTCCATCTATAAATAAATAGTAACACATCATCGTCATTTCAGCCCAAAAGACGTCTAGTGCTGGACATAGGTTTCCCCCAAGTGTCGCCACATTGACATTTTGGGGGGTTTTGCCATAATCGCCACGCTTGGCAGGCGGGTTGCGATCGTAGTACGGTTGTTACAAAAGCACAGTGAACGCTGCTGCCCATTCTCTGGCAAATCCCTTAGTCGCCTCTTACGACACCCACGGGAAGATATGGGATGGTGCTATTCTTTACGTCCGACACCATACAGAGCCAATAGTAACACGTACGAGTATAATCATGTTCTTGAGTAAGTCAGTGATATTTTTAGACGTTCGTTCGGTAAACCGACATTTCTCTAACGAGGTACGCCTGTTAGGAAGTCTCGGTTTGTTGAAGCAAATATCGTGGGTTTGAGTTGAAAACTGACTTTTGGCGTCACGTTATTGTCATGTAACTTTTACCCACTAAGGTTAAAAGTTCTACGTCGGTAAAGCTAAGTAACACTGAGTAGACTTTAAATTAACTGACTGTAGATGTTACTTACGGACAACTCGAGTAGTGGGCAGTGCCTAGCGTGCATTGCCCACGGCATTTCCGCGTGTAGGTTGGAAAATATCCTACTACCAGGATTAAAAGTATCCTTCGACCTCATTCAGATCATGATCTACCTGTGTGCCAAACATTGAATCAGGCGCAAGGAACAGACAAGCAGATGAAGCAGACCAACATACAAAACAGAGTTAAACAGAGTTATCTCCACATTTTTATTAATGTTTAAAGTGTGTGTGTGTGTGTTTAAACTTCGAAATTTTGAATAGCTTAACGGCCAATCTACTGTTGGATTAGACGTTGAATAGTGAACACATTGTTGTTTTTTGCGAATAGGTATCGTTGTACACATAGCATCACGCCTGTAATAACCAGTGGGTTAAGAATAGAATAGAATAGAATAAAACTTTATTGTACACCAAAAATGAAAAATAACGGGCTTACAAAACTGCTAATCTTATGGTTACAACGGCGGTCTTATCGCTGATAGCGATATCTTCCAGACAACCTTTGGATGGACATTATGGAATATAAATAAAAAAGGGGGTAGTCACTGGTGTACTTATTACACAAAAATGTTAAATAACAAAAGTTAAGTTATCACTTCATATATGTACATATACATGTATAATATAAATAAATATATATATAGATATTTGTGTTTTTAATATTATATGGCAAAAATAAAACTAGAAAGGTGACAAATTTTGACTGAATGCAATCACAGAGACTGAAAATGGTTTGTAAATAAGCTTTTAAAAGCAACGAGCGATTGTGCTTGTCTTACCGACACCGGCAATTCGTTCCACAAACGGACAGCCTGGACCGTGAAGGACTGGTCATAAAATTTGGTGGAATGTGCTGGCATCAAAAGTCGCAAATTCTCCGCTGATCTCAAGTGCCTGCTATGAGTGTCATTTAGGAACTTGAAACGTTAAGCAGAGATGTATTTGTCATAGTACACCCGCATTTCGCCAGTTATGTTTAAAGTCCCATGTAATAGGAGGTGAGCGTATTGCCATCAACCGGGCACAAATCCAGACACCGTGCCTGCTTCTGAGAAGTATTTGTTGTAATCTCTAATAATTACTGGAATAATGTACTCACTGGATTACTGGGAATTACTCCATTTCTAACAAAGCGCTGTATTTTTTCCCAGTAGAAATCTCGTGACACGTGCCACCAACTGATACTATGTACTGACTGACTACTGATACTACATAGTAACCAATATCCTTCTAATACATACGTAACCAATAAAATATCCATGCCTCGATCGGCACTGTGGTGGGCAGGACATACCAATATTTATTGAGGTTGACATTGTATGGGGAAACCAGAAATACAACCTTTAAAACAAGGAAAAGTAGTGTGTTGGGGTTTCTGGCCAATGAAAATTAAATAGTAGCCACGAAAGTAATTTACATAGAAAACTTCCATGGAGTCAGAATGCAAAATAATTATCAACTCGTTCTCTTGTTGTCTCGGCTTGAACTATTCAAATATTTAAAAACAAACAGCGAAACTGAAGTGGAAGTGAGTGAGTGAGTGGTCCCTCCTCGGAGAGATGGGCAAAGATCATAACTCATTGGACGACTGAGGGAGGCCATCGCAGTTGAGGTAGACCATGCGAAGGTAGTATGACAAAGGTGGTTTTCGGGACAAGCATGACAAGCATAACCGCACATGATAAAGAGCTCAGCAATTATAGGACAGAAATAAGTAAGTAAGCAAAAAAAAATTGGTCTACCAAACTTCAGAATTCCTATTAGCCAGCCAGCAAGGTCGTAGTGGAAGTAACTGCCTGGCATTGATGAGCTAGAAGCTAGCTACTCATGGAGACGTCTATTTTAATGCACTCAATTTATTTGAATAAAAACGTTCTACAAAGTGTAGAAAAAAGCTCTCGGAATAAGTAATCTCTCGCAATTCAGTATTCCTTGGCATGCTTTTTTTTTAATTATTCTGTGTTACGTAGGCACTTATCGAAGATAAATTAGTCTGGAGATCTGTTTCTACCAATTATACGTTATACTTTTTTCTTGAGTAGAAACTCTGAATCGGCAAGCGAGACGCCCTCAGGGTTTGTGCAGCGAAGATCTTCGCAGGGTGAGAGGATGAGGGTTACCGAGAATCGAGTTAAGTGGCGTGGGATTGGAGAGGCCTATGTCCAGCAGTGGACTGTTGTAAGCTGATGATGATGATAATAGTTATACGAACACCACAGCTCAATTTCATTTTAAAAAGTCCATTGGTGTGTGTCGTAGGTTCTTCATAGAAAAATGATTAAAGTTGCAGGCGTATAGAAGCTATACATTGGTGCTTACAAATCGATAATTACCTAAATTTACAAACTCCTCACCTCAATTTAATTCGGGTTCGCTTAACTGGTTTAAAACTTAGACTTGTCTGAGTTTGTTAGCCTAATTATTGTTTTACATGGACGTAGGTCTTTCCAGTCGCACGCTTCTAACACACATGCACGCTACAAAGTTGTAAAAGACATTTAATACATACTACCTTTTAAAAGACAAAACAGTAGAATGTGAATTGGTATTGCTGATACGACAATGTATCATCTTCATTCAGTTGCAATTTCCGTTGTGATCAGTGAAGTGCAGTAAACCAATTAGAGACACAGCCAGAGAAACAAAATATCCGTTTTTTTACCTTCTTAAATCGTATCGGATTGTATTGCTTTTCTATTTTTTTCACCATCCCTTTTAGGAGTATTATTTTAGTGTTACTTTAATTTGGGTAAGAGTCATGTTTAGTTGGTACCTTTACTGTATTTTTTTTCAGATTGTTTCAATCAGATTCTGCCAGTCTTCTGGGCACGTTCCCTAAAGACAGTGATGCGGAGGAGTACTTTGGCCACCGAAGAGTATTATTGTCGCAGTTGAGTATACGAGTATGTACGTACTTACTTAAAGTCTTAATTTTTTAGTAAAATGTTAGATACATTTGTAGTTTGTATATAATGTACTCAGTTATAAATAAACAATTTTTATAACCTACCTAAAAAATAAAGAAGGAAGGTTCAGGAAGCATTTCAATAAACGTTAAATCAGATTTTGTTTCAGGGTGTCTTATTAATCTGCTGAATAATTTCTACCCTCACTCGCATCACTTTAAAACAGGCCTTTGAACTTCTGGATTAATTTGTATGGTGGGAAAGGATAGAGCATGTGTGCCCAATGATATTCATGTGACTGCTTAGAATAGGAATCTGTACACTATCGTAAGTCATAAACGTCGTATGTGTACTAATAAATATTATTTAGGTGTAGCATGGCTCGTTGGCTCTGATAGATAGGACAGATAGTTGTCTCACTGTGATAAGTGTCATTGGTTCATTGATTTTTCATGAGAGATAACTTCCTCCTCGATTCTCCCTCGTTAGTCCACTGCTCACAAGGTCGACTGCTGTCCAAGGGGTTCTCGGTTCGATTCCCAGATCCGTCAAAATATTAATTGGTTTTCCCGTCAGAAATTTCTCTATATAGGGTGACTGGTAATTAGTGACTGATACTTTAACATGTGATTGTACTCATGATAGCAAAAAACTTTCCCAAAGAACCATTTTTTATACTTATTCACCTTTATCACAAGCTGATAGGCCACAGGCGCGTGCGCGCGAATTTCATACGGCTGTTGTATTATTGTGATTATAAAAAAAGTGTTTCTTTGGGAAAGTTGTTTGTTATCATGAGTATAATCACGTGTTTAAGTATTGGTCACTAATTACCAGTCACCTTATAAATGTGAACGGTTTATGGCAATAGACTCGCCCCTTGTTTTATGGGACTTAAACTTAAGTATCGGTCACTAATTACCTGTCAGCCTATTTACTGATGAAATAAGAGAAAAGCAATGTTTTTTTTTTTTGTTATATTCCGCTTAGTTGAATAATTTTACATCCCATTCTACAAATATAAAAGTAATAATAAAACATAAAATTTCTCAAGAAATATTATTTTTATTTAGTGACGTTCCAGTCGTACAAAAATTAAAATCAATTCCATAAATTATCTAAGTAGGTACATTTACGTCACATCGTGGACTAAATTACATTACTTTAGATATTTTTTCGCTAAAGTACTCGGAAGTAACTGGTAAGGTAATCAGATTATACCTAAGAAATTTCTTTTAACGTAAAAGGTTTTCTAACGAGCGATAGGTAAAACGTTTCTTCAGAAAGGGAACTTTGAACTTTTAAAAATTTTCTTCGTGAATATTCTATGTGCACGTCTCTCAAAGTGACATAATAAATGTAGGTAAGTACTTTATTCAAGTTTTTTTAGACATTTTCGTAGTTACCGGTTCAGTCGAAAAAATTTCATCAAAATAACACTTTTTTAAGTCATGAAGTGGATATTTCTTCTATTAAAAAAAAAAACAAATAATTAAATCAGAGTATTCCAAATTTAAAATGATACAAGAAAATAAGGCAATAAATGGCCTATATAAAAATACACGACCTAAGACGATTTTAAATCTTAATAAAAATTGGGCGACTTAACGAACCTTCAAGTCTTTGCGGAATTTTCTGAATCATAAAAGAAGAGAACAGTAGTTACAATCTTTAGTCATCAAATCAATCTAGCCTTTTCCCAATGTTGGGGTCAGCTTCCAGTCTAACGAGATGAAGCTAAATACCAGTATTTTACATGAAGAGACTGCCTATCTGACCTCCACAACCCAGTTAGTACTAGGTAGTACCATATCCCTTGGTCAGACTGGTTGTCTGAGTTTTGGGCCAATAACTGCCTGTAACGACAGCCAAAGATCTACAAATAATATCCGGGACCAACGGCTTAACGTGCTTTCCGTAGCACGGAGGAAACTCGGCATGTAATGGGTGGTTACCCATCCAAAGACCAACCTACGCAAGCACGGCTTAACCTAAGGATCGACCCGAGCAGTTGTTATTATATAGCCATGAGCTCCACGATAAGAGGTAAACTTTAGTATTCTCTGTAATACATGTTCAACGCATTTTGATAACCGTAATTCCGCATGTTCTTATTTAATAATAGACTAGTTGTCCCGCGCAACTTCTTCTGCGTCACATTTTCCCCGGTTTTGCAACATTTCTCATTGCTGCTCCGCTCATATTTGTCGTAGCGTGATAATATATAGCCTTCCTCGATAAATGGGCTATCTAACACTGAAATAATTTTTCAAAGCGGAGCAGTAGATCCTGAGATTAGCGCGTTCAAGCAAACAAACAAACTCTTCAGCTTGATAATATTAGTATAGATAGGTAATAATCTCTCTCTTATTATTTAATAATATCCATGATTCTCACTATAGTCCAAAAAAAAAACATAAAAAAAACTGTCGTGCTAGCGACACGAAGAAGAAAACTATAGTCGATATCTTTTTTTTTTCTATTCGTTCGCCATCTTTTCTCAAGAGTACCAGTTAATTAACGCTGATGTTAACCAAGGAGTTTCTCCGACCTTTTAGAGAAGTTTGCCAGTTTTGCTTCAAGCTAATTAAACCTTCTCCTACCAATATTCTATGGAAAGGTTATTTTTTACAAAGACTTGAATTTTCTCTAAGAAAAGATACAATCCTTAGGAGTGCTACATAAAAAGACAAAACGATTTTTTTTATACATTTCCCCATTGAATTGTGAATTTCTCCTATATAGTGGGTGCGTTTATAAACATTTTAAGCCACATACACAAACAGCCAGACCCGGAACCAGAGGCGGACCCGGACAACTATCTGTAGGCCGTACAAATCCGTGCGGGGATCGAACCTGCGACCCGCAGCGCAGTAGTGTATCGCTCAGCCACTGTGCCAACCGTGCCGTTACAATCCTAAGGGGTGCTACGTTAAAAGACAACACGAATAAATTACTTCCCTTGCTTATTCGGTTTTCATATGGCTTATTTGGCATCTAACATTACATGGCACAATTTAAACGACTGTTTCTCATACAAAGTGTTAACAGACCCTTCAAGAAGCCGGCAATCGAACATTCTGTACAACAAACTAAGTAACCCTACGCAAAAATGATTACTGGGAAACGACTTTTTTTTTGGGCGTTAAAATCACGTTGGTAAAACTCAATGTAAAGCACTCACAACATTGTGCTGATGGATCCATTGAATAGTAAACGAGTCGTGGAGGTATTTTATGAAAGACTAGTAAAAAAGTTGAACTTTGACGTCCAATATCTCAGTAACTAGAAGGTTCAGAAGATATGGTCCAGAACAAAAAAAATATCGCAATAACGGCGGAAACAAGTGTCTTTCGGCTTCGTTAAGTGTTTATTTTCACAAGTCATTAAGTCGCGCAAGACGAAATATGTATAAAATCTTTTTTATTTATTTCTAACCAGGAGCTTGTCTATGAAATTTCATGCTTCTTACTTTAAAAATGACCGATTTCCTTACAATCGTTCATCCCTTTTTTTACTTCTTTAGGGGTGGAATTTTAAAAAACCCTTTTTTAGTGGATACCTATTCTTCACAAAGAACACACACTCCAAATTTCAGGTCTTTAAGACCAGCGGTTTAGGTTGTGCGTTGATATCTCAGTCAGACAGTCAGTCAGGACTTTGAAATAAATATATTTAGATTTAAGAATGTAATATTTTAGAAAGCATGTCAAATATGTGTAAAGCTACCTGTTAAACTTTAAAAAATCTATTTTAAAAGTCGTCTCTTTTGGCAAGAGAATATTTTCATTTTGAATCAGTTTAAGTGAAATCTCTCGTAGCTAATTAAAACCTTGAGTCGCAGGTAATTCTGTCTTTTCAGCAACTTGCAGGAAGGAAATGCAGCTATTTTTCACAGTAATTAGGAAGACACCTCGCTTTAAAAAATACTTGAAACTAAATACATGTTTGCTTTTAGGAAATGCAGCCACGTTTGGAACTGAAACAGACACTGTTTTTCAGTTTTAATAATTCAACGATAGGAAGAAATAAAAATACATTTATTTGCGCAAAAAACATGAAGGTTAACAGAACATTAAACCTCAGAAAACATAGAATAAAACGTTACATACTGCGCCGACCCCAAATAAATTGGGATAAATTCAAGAGAATGATGATAACGTTACATACTTAGTATCGACAGAGATTTGGACCACAGCGTCAAGTAACTCTTTCTTTTCACGATCGATTTTAGTATCTATATTATAGTGAATATAATATTAGAATATAATATTCTTTATTATGTACACCAAACAAGTCTCTCCAGGAAACATTTCATATAAGGTGACACAATGTTATTAAACAAATATCAAGCGATAAAACGTTAATCAAAAACAAATGAACTCCAATCAAACTCCAAATTCAAATAGCTTTATTCCATTCTTAATTCGATCAGTGCCGCCGAGCCTACCTAAAATTAGCCTTCTCCCTCGTGACCGCTTTCGGAGTCGAATCTAATATATGTAGGTGGTATACCTGGCTATAGTACCACCATATAAATATACTTCTATATTATAATATTATAAAATGGTAGTATTTGTAAATTTGGATTTAGGAAGTAATCTTCGGAACTCATCATTTGATTCCGAAAAGTCTTTCACTAATCGAAACCTACATTATCCCCGAGTATTATGGATGTAAAATACTCCCTTAACGAAACCGCAGTGTACTTTTTCACGTCGTCATTGTTTATTTTTTATTCTAGACTATGCCTGGGAACGGAGGAGCTCGTGGCTAAATAAAGCTAAAGGTTGCTGTGCTTGCCGAGGTTGGTTCGTTGATTGGTGACCATAATTACGTACCGAGTTTCCTCTGTGCCTCGAAAAGCACGTTAAGCAGTTGGTCCCAGCTGTCATTTGTAGATCTTTGACAGTCGTTACGAGTAGTTAAAAGCCGAAAGTCTGACATCCAGTCTTACCAAGGGGTATCGTATTACCCAGTTACTGGGTAGTGGAGGTCAGATAGGCAGTCTCTTCATGTAAAATACTGGTACTCAGCTGCATCCGGTTAGATTGGAATTCGACCCCAACATAGTTTGGGAAAAGGCTAGGCAGATGAAGATGACCATACCTAGGAACCTCCTAGATACGGAAATACTAGGGGTCAGAGTTTCAACTCTTTCACAATTAATGTTTGATCTTTACTTTAAATACCTCCACGACCTCCGTACTATGCAATGTATCCAACAACACATTGCTTTGAGTGCCGGCTTCCCATTCCCTCTCGCTCCAGACCATGGTCTGGAGCGAGAGGGAATGGGAAGCCGTCGCCTCCCATTGAGTTCTACCGTAGAACGTGACTTTCTAACCCAAAAAAGTCGTTTACTACAAAAAAGGGTACTTAGTTTGATTTACAAAATACTTGGTTGTCAGCTTCGTGAAAGGTCCGTTTATATATTGTATAGGTGAAATTTTAAATGTTCCCATAATATGAGCGAAGCCGCGTGCTAAAGCGATTCAGGATATTCCAAATCCCGTAGTTAATATCAACCGCTCTTATAATAATCCTACTCGATACGATGTTACTAATGGAGTATCAATTATCCCTCTTCACATCAAACATTTAAGACAGTTATTGGGTTACTGATCAAGGGTATAATCCATAACGATAGTGTTAATAAGTTTCAGAACTTGTACAGTCAAGTGTAATTGAATCGAATAACTTGGATTTACGCAGAGTCATCATCATCAGCCTATAATGTTCCCACTGCTGGGACACAGACCTCCTCTCTATGAGAGGGAGTGGGCTGTAATCCAACACTCGGGCCTAGTGTGGGTTGGTAGATGTCACATATCTTCGAAATTTTAGTACTAGCACATGCCGGTTTCCTCACGATGTTTTCCTTCACCGTTTTTGAGGGCAGCGGTATGAAATAAATTACACAAAGTTATGCGCCTGCCTGGGTTGGAACCCACGGCTTACTGCACGTAAGTCGGGGCTGCCACCATTGGGCCATCGCTGCTCTCTTAAGCAGAGTATGAGTAATCGAAACGTGGTTTTAAATTGTGTGTTTTTTAAACTATAGAGTATATCTCCGTACGCCAAGCAATGGCTCGGTGCCTCCAATCTAAAATGCTATAGGAGAAATATATTTTCAATTCAAAAATCCACTTATTTTCGTAACGTTTACTGCGCAGCGGTAACGTCACCCAATCACTTTGACAGACCACAATACAACCTTTTTTTTCTTTTTGTTTATTGAAACGGGAACAGGCAATTTTACCTCCTAAAAATCTACAGAAGCGGTTACATAGTTATGTAGAAAAAAGTATTGTTGCATATGAAGACTAGATCTGATTGATTTAATCTGAATTCACATTAATATGTTTAGATATTTTCAAACCACGGGTTAGCTAGCCGCATAAATAAAAAAGTAACGTAGCTTTTTCTTGCAAACTGGCCGGGAATATCAACCACATAATATTCTTACGAAAAAATGGACAACCGATGACTGATCGCCCGGAAATGACCGATATACATATAGAATATCTGAAAGAAAATCTGTGGAGACCGATAATATTTAACAAAAAAATTCTTGTCCGTGATCGTGTAACTGGCCGTGACGAAAATGATAAATAGTAGAGCGGCCGCCATGTATAGCGGGCAAAAGAGATATGTATACAGCCAGCTACCACATACGTTTTCTTTTAACATAAGTCACCACTTCTCTAAAATATGGACATGTATGGAGTCATCATTAAACTAATATTTTTACTAAGGCACTCATTGCTAGGTCTCAACGCATAATCTATATTCTATGTACTTTTTAGTTTATTATCATTACTACCAAGATAACTTTGAACTTAGGTGAACCAAGTTCTGTTCCAAATCTGTTAAGTGCAAGAAGTTAGTAATTGTCATCGTTTGTCTGAGTGAGCTTAAAAAATCAAAAGTGTCGACGTTGATTCAGTACCGTACGCATATGGTTATAGCCATACATGTAAATCTCTTTTGCTAACAGTACCATGAAAGCCATACAAACTGATATAAATCCTACTAATATTTCACTCGTTTTAAAAGAATGACTGGTGACAGTGCAATAACAAATAATATTTGTTTGAAAGCTCTCTCGTTTGTATGTAGCCCTGGTAGCCGCTGCCGACATGACGTATGAATACAAAGGTTTTGCATCAAAATGTTGATGTTCGGACATTTGTTTTTTTTTTGTTTCAGCGCGGTGATCAAAACAAATCGGTTATCGTGCGTGTAAAGCAATGCGAACAATTTTTTGAAAAAAATAATTTTTGTAAAACTGCGAACAACTTTTCATCCTTATGTTATTTATTCAATTGTGTGGCCAACAAACTGAAGGTGGGCTACCTGATGTTAAGAGCGTTTACGCCTAACGACATTTCATACAAACTTCAAGTTCTTATTTTCCGAAATGACTGAACCGATTTTAATGAAACTTAATACGCATAAGCAGGATACATATATTATATAAAAAGTTTCTGAAAAGCACCACACTGCACACCACAATAGCAAGGTTTTGTACCTACCTATTACATAATTTATTGCAGAAAAAAGGAAATCACGCACCAAAACGACCCTAACCACGCAAGCGTCTTATTAATTACAAGCCCAGTCTTTCTCAAACAAAACGCTAATTAACTTTTCAAGTTATACCCCGTAACATAACTTTCAGGTTTAGACCGTTTGTAAAATTAACTGCGTGTAAAGTTTCCACGGTCTACATGTTCGCTTTGTTAGGTATTTTACATAATCTTTCTTATTGTTCATACTTTTGAATATGTAATCTTCTTAGAGTGTGGTAGATTGTGGGTTTGTTTTAATGATGTAACGCAAAAAATGCAAATTTCAGTTAAGTATCTTAAAACCTACACACATACACATTCATCTTTGCTGTTTATTATTTCAACAAGCCAGCAATGAAAAAGCTAGGTAGATGACAATTTCAACGAGCCTTGTTTCCGATGATTTCCGATCTGTAATAAAGACGAGCTTATATTCAAGGTGGCCCTGACAATACCACAATAAATGAAAACACTGGTAATACTATCATGAACACTGAAAACTGGATATTAACCATGTTTACTATTGAGTTCCCGATATTTCGGCGCTGTTGCAAGCACGAAAATAACGGATAAACTCAAATGATAGTGATAGTGACCATGTCAGTTTAAAAACTTATACTGGTAATACTAGTTCATAGAAATATTTTTAAATAAACAATTTTTTCACCTAATCTTTGAAAAGGTCGTGGCTAAATAATAACAGCCGCACGAGTCGATCTTTAAGGATAAGCCGTGCTAGCCGAGGTTGGTCTGTGGATGGGTGACCATAATTACATACCGAGTTTCCTCCGTGCCTCGGAAAGCACGTTAAGCCATTGATCCCGGCTGTCATTTGTAGATCTTTGACAGTCGTTACCAGTAGTCAGAAGCCAAAAGTTTGACACCCAGTCTTACCAAGCGGTACCTATCGTATTACCTAATTACTGGGTTGTGAAGGTCAGATAGGCAATCGCTTCACGTAAAATACTGGTACTCAGCTGCATTCGGTTACACTGGTAGCCGACCCCAAGATAGTTTAGGAAAAGGCTAGGCAGATTATGATGTAACACCTTTCAAACTCAGCTCAGCTTAGTTTTAAAAGGACCTCTTGTTCAAAATCTCATGCTTCCAGAGCCAGGTTTAGTCTTTACGTCGCCTGTCAGTGAATTAAAGCATATAAAGATTTTATTTTATGGAATATTCAGTAAAATTGCCCAGCTTTGTATTCATACTGGCAGCCACCCTATTATTATCAATGAAAAAGATGGGTCTCTTAACTCAAGTACCCATTTTCTACACTCATGTTAAGGTTTTGTTCTTTAAGTATCCGGTCTCTTTTGATGACAATGTGTGTTATTTTTATGTAAAGAAAGAAAAGTCTTATTATAACATACAAGTAAAACTGCTTAAATACTACTTTTCTTAGCTGGATCCCAGAATGGTTGATTCAACCGTAAAATGTAAACTTAAAACAACGATCCTTTAAATAACTTACTAGCCTACACTGCCCAACTGCAGTGAAAAACCTACCTCTCTTTTGTACACCTGTATTAGGCAAGTGCCATTTCTTTCAGTCGGAAACAAGCTCGTACCACCATCTACGCCTTAGTTTGCCGCAATATCACATTGCGGCAAACTAAGGCGTAGATGGTGGTGTTTAAACAATCGTTTAAACAATCCCATTAAAAAGAACACAAACTTCCTGAAAATGTGTTTGCACAAACACAATCAAACAGTTTTTACTTCTGAATAAAAATGCAGGCAGTAAAACTTTAGCCCGAGGAGATTCGACAAGCGCATTCGTAGAAATAATCCTAATTGTCCAACGAGTGAGGGCTGATACAGTCTGCTACAGTGTAGCCACAATGTAAGGCAAAAACAACATGTCCGCTGAGGAGCCGGCACACTGTCACACCGTTGTGTAATGTTTAGATAATTATAATCATGCGTGGAATATAAAGTCTCGTTGGTATATTTGCTACTGCCTGTTTAAGTCCTCTATTCCCAGGCTGAGCCAAATGTTATTGGGATTTTCCATCAAGATTTTCTTAAAAGCGGCCTAGAGTCAGGATTGAGGTTCCCTGGGACTTGGCAATTATCAAAAAAATGTGAATGTATTTACTATAAGGAAAACACAATACTCAATAAACACGGTGCTTGGTAGTTGTGTGCATTCCTTGAAATCATTGTGTACCTTGTTGTGCATAGGAACTTCTGCTTTACCTTTCAAAAATTATAGACGTGATGTTATGTTATGTCATGTCATGTGTAAAAATGCTACCCAAGGCGTTCCGCTTATTCCAGTACTTCCATTTCCAACCCAATACTTCTCCTGTATGGATACGATTACCAATGTCCTATTGCTTACTTACTACTATTAAACCGTACGGTGGAATAGTCAGCTTTATCTAGAAGGCAACACAGAATGGCAGCAGTCGCAAAGTAAAGTGTCGTGTTCGCACATTTTGTAGACAGACATGAAATAAAATAGAACAAAATGGACTTTAGCTGTAGAAAATTGTTTATGTAGTTTATTAAAACTCTAAGGATTATTATTAATATAATATTTATATATTAAAAGAAGAATTATAGTAATAAACAGGAATTAGAAAAATACAAAGACAGGGAGGAGGAAACAGGACAGAATTTGCACGTTTTGAAAAACATCAGTTTTGTTTTTATTAAGTTGTATCAGAAAATTTATAGATCAGTCTTAGAAACCAAATAACAAGAATTACAAAGAGCAACCCAAAAAAAATGCAGCTTTCGGAAACCAAAAAAGGTATGTTATACTGTTTCACTGTTTGTGGAGTTTATTTGTAATCACTGATTGAAGCAATGTAATGTAAAGAGTCGCTACTCATGACTTTACTGCAAGCGTTTTAATGTGTGGTATTTTCCTATAAATACCTTCCTTTAAATATTAAAGTACCTGTCTATATAATACAACAAGCTGCTGCCAAAAAATGCTGGAAATTTTGATGGGTCGATACTCAGACATCTCATATCATCAAAATCTCATATAAATCGGTTCAGCCGTTTCGGAGGAGTTTGGTAACAAACACCGCGATAATAGAGTTTTATGTATTAGAAGATAGTCTGACAGAGGAACCAACTGGTGTAGTGTGGTTTAGTTGATTTAGGACTGACGAGAACTTAGATTAAACGCTACGTTAGCAGATTTCAAAAGCAAATTCTACGCCAGTTCTAGTTAAATTGTAGTGGTTACCAAATAGGATGTGGTGGAATCAGCTGACGATACAGACGGCAGATGGATGCACAATTTATTTACAATGTATTAATTAAGTGACTGAGTTGTTGGTTCACTTTTCGATAGCGCAACTGCTGAGCATGAGGTCCTTAGTTCGATTTCCAGTTCAGGCAAAGTGGTACTGGCACCTCAAGGAGATGTCAGCAAATCGGAAGGGGTCCGAGAGGGCCGATGCCTGCCAGGGCTGCGGGTTGTTCGAAAGAGATACCGTGGCCCTGGAACACAAAAGGCTAAGAAGGAACATGGATGGGTTTTAGTCAATCAAGTCTGACAAAAAAAGACAAAGTGGTACTGCCTAACTCTTCGGAGATTTCAGCCGTGATTTTATACTTCATTAATACATGCAGTGATAGCCTAGTGGCGTGACCACTTCACTGCCAAGTCATAGGCTCAAGTTCGAACCCAATACACGCACCTCTGATTTTTCGGATTCATGTGCGTATTGTATAATAAAATTATCACTTGCTTCGGTGAAGGAAAACATCGTAAGGAAACCAGCATGCCTGACAGATATTTCTCAACGGCATGTAAAGCTAAGTCAGAGGCCCATGGGCGGCATAAAAACTCTGACATAGTTAGGCAATAACCACACGTAAAAACTCTGACACAGTTAGGCAATAACCACACGAAAAAACTCTGACACACTTAGGCAATAACCACACGAAAAAACTCTGACACAGTTAGGCAATAACCACACGAAAAAACTCTGACACAGTTAGGCAATAACCACACGAAAAAACTCTGACACACTTAGGCAATAACCACACGAAAAAACTCTGACACAGTTAGGCAATAACCACACGAAAAAACTCTGACACAGTTAGGCAATAACCACACGAAAAAAAAAGGTTAATAGTATTAATACAAAACATTACATCACGCCTGTAATCCCAGAAGGCTTTAGCAGAGGTGTAGGTACCTAATACTTACGCCTCTGCTTAACAAATCCAGACTCCGTGGCTGCTACTGAGAAATTCGTGATGGAAAAACCCAATAATATCAAGCATTAGCTTATTTAATATACTAACACACGATTCTAAGAAATAATTAACTTAAATATTTGTTTTTTATATCCTTAATTAGACAGTTAGTTCAATAATCTTGTCACCAAGTATTGTTTCGTTTTTTTATTCACCCTTGCGAAATCACTAACCTTCTTATCTCGAAAATCCAATATTCAAAACCGAAAATTAGTTTAGTTTTGAAAATTAATAATAATCACAGTTAAAACCTTCCAGAGAACCACTTTATGTATTAATGTTGTAGCATTTCGTAAGTAAATTTTCAGAAATGATTTCCTTTAACAGCAGTTCCGTGCAAATAGTCAATCCATGTTCTGTATTTACAGTTGTGGGCGTTCGACCAGTTATGACCTTTACAGTCGGTGTTTACTTGTACTTGCTGATTCAACAAGCTATGCGATATTTGAACTTTAAACTGCTAACTGGAGTTATTAGTTGGCATTTGTTCAATACTTAAAGATAAAAGCGTAATTTTGATACTAACTGCACAAACTTTTTGTCAACCATATAGGGTGACTTGTACTTAGTGACCGATACTTAAACATGTGATTATACTCATGATAACAAACAACTTTCCCAAAGAAACATTTTATTACACTCATTCACTTTTATCGCAATAATACAACAGCCGTATGAAATTCGCCTGCGCGCGCCTGTGGCCTATCAGCTTGTGATAAAAGTAAATGAGTATAAAAAATGTTTCTTTAATTACTTGGTCAGTCATTTTACCACAGAGGTCACGTACCTAACTTACATCAGCTGCCCCAAGAGAGTAATTAGCTTTTTAAAGTAAGCTATTATACCCGATCCAATACATAATATTATTCAAAGATTGTTTAAAGCAAAGCTAAACGGTTCAACTGTTTTCACATAAAACGAATGACTGCTGAGTTGAGTCGTCTCTTTACGAACTAATTACTCCCTTATCTGAAAACGTGCCTGTAATTAAGCCTATTTGCCTTACCCTTAAATGGTACATTGTGACATCTCTTCAGAGATCAAGAAGTGGTACCTACTGGAGTAATAGTAATAAAGGCTTACTTCCTAAGCTAATCGAACGCTACATGCTAAGGCAGCGCTCCTAAGAAACCTTACCTTACTCCTAAGCTCTTAGCTACTTCTTCAGGGTTAAAACTTTAATTCAACTCATAAAACAAAAATCTGTTAGAGGAACTGGGACTAATTTCACTACGCCGTCCCAGGGCCTGTGGATGTCACCTATTATTATATTCAAAGTTTTGAGTCCAGTAGAGGCCGGTTTCGTCATAAAGTTTTCTTTAACCGTTTTGATAGCAGCAGGGATGAATCTAATTACACAAAGTTATGTCATAAGTCATTTATTCATGAACAATAAATTGTATCTAAAATTACACGATATAAAAAATTAAATACATTGGGAAAAAGCAAGTTAAATATTACAACAATGCATAAATTCAACAAATTTTATAGCAATTTCGTTACAGATCTTCAACAGAGTAAAGACACTTATTCAATAAGAAACTCTTAAGCAGATTTTTAAAAGAGCTTGAGTAGATAGCACTTTTTATATCTAGAGGTAACTTGTTAAATAATATTACCGATTGATATCTGGGGCTGTGCTTCACAATATTCAAATAAGGCTGTACCTTGTAACGTTTAATGTCCTGTCTACGTGTGCATTCTCTAATCTGTCGTTCTACTGTTGTCTCATATTCATGCATATATTTGGCCATGTTACACAGAAGTACAAATACATAAATGCTTGGCACTGTAAGTATGTTCAATTTTTTAAAATGTTCACGGCAACTTTCTCTTTGCGGGATACGGAGCACTGTGCGGATTGCGCGTTTTTGTGACACAAAAGCTCTATTTATATTATAGTCATAACTCTTTCCCCAAAACATTATGCTATATCTAATTTTCGATTCTATGTGCCTGTTTAAGTGCGATCCCACGACACGTAATGCCGTCCGTCACCAATAAGTTATCACTCCAATATTTATTTAGTCCTTTAAACATACATATGTAAAATACTGGTCTTCTTATTCAGCTGCATCCGGTTAGACTGGAAGCCGACCTCAACATGGTTGTGAAAAAGTCTAGGCAGATGATGAAACATATATACGTATGTACACAGGTGGCCTTAATTCCAAAATCAATATTCAACTCATGTCGTGGTTAAATAATAAAGCAGCCAGACTAAACACGGTGAGTTAGTTAAGCCATTTGTGGAAGTAAAAACCGGCCAAGTGCGAGTCTGACTCGCGCACGAAGGGTTCCGTACAATTATTTAAAAAAACGAAAAAAAAAACTTTTTTGTATGGGAGCCCCCCTTAAATATTTATTTTTTTCTGTTTTTAATATTTGTTGTTATAGCATCAACAGAAATACATAATCTGTAGAAATTTCAGCTGGCTAACTATTACGGTTCATGAGATACAGCCTGGTGACAGACGGACGGACGGACAGCGAAGTCTCAGTAATAGGGTCCCGTTTGATCCTTTGGGTACGGAACCCTAAAAAGATATCTAACCATATGGTGCAACATTGTTTTTCTGAACCTCACGATACTATAACGGAAGGATTAAGTCAGCATGTGACTGTAACAAAGCTCGAAATTCTCATTCACATGCAAACTAAACTCACTAAAAAATCAGATTAACTCTGAGTAACCTCGTTAAGCTTTGTAACTATCCTCAAAATGTTGCACCAGAAACATGCAGAAATACACACAAAAACAACATAATAAAACGCCTGTTTTTCTGAGGGTTATGCAAAAGTAAACCAATGGCCTATATGATGGCACACATTCAGCCAATTATGCCCTCGTTCATAGTCCCAGTATAAATCTTATGCATAGCATAATCAGCCTACAATGTTGCCACTGCTGGGACACAGTCCTCCTCTCAATGAGAGGGAGTGGGCTGTAATCAACCACGCAAGCCCTCTGCGGGTTGGTATATGGCACATGTTTTTGAGTTTTAAATTATCTTATGCGATCTCACATAAATATAATATAACAAAAAAATTAAATTCTTTATGTAGCTTTCTCTTTTCGTGTCACAGCCAAAAGTTGGGAGTTAGCGGATAATAACTAGTTTATACAAAAAATCGTGTAATCAGGGACTAAGCGAAGCTTAAGTGAAACTTTTGCTTTGCTTCTTAACGGCAACACCGGATTAACATTTAGGAAGTTTTGTCGTCACTGCAAAGTTTGTGTCGCGCTTTAGTGCATTCGAACTTTTTGGGCGAAAATAACAAAATTAGATGTTAAGGTTTTTTAGTAAATAATTTAAGAAAACAGCATAAGACGAGCTCGCTGGATTTGCTTTCAATGCCGGTATGACTTTTAAAGATTTGCTATTAACATATTTAATTAAAAGAAATGATTATGGTCCTGAACGGAAATGTGTATTGTTCTAACATATATTTTTGGAGTCGAAACACTCGGGTCATGGGGCCCAATTGCGCGTCTCCTTTAAGTGAATTGCTCGTCCACTGGTTAACACTTCACGTAACCAGAGGGCTGGAACCAAGGAATAGATAGTTTTTAACTGTTTTAACGCTGCAATCAAGGAAAGTCCTTACGGTGCCCCAATACACAGTTTGGTGATGGTACTTAATGACATCTGTCATTGAGTTTGGGTATGCACGAACAAAATTTTTGTTTTCTCCAAAGAGATAAAATTTGTAAGACGGATTGTAATAGTTCTGTAGTGTTAAATTTTTAATGTAATATAAATTGTCATGTCTGTGTACGATAACGCAATAAATGAATATTGTATTTTACTACATAAATGATAATACTTTTATACTGATAATTAAAGCAATTCGCGAAAAATTATTCCCTAACCATTCCGAAATACCAAAAATGCACAACGTTAATATTCAAGTTTTTTGTCACATGCGATTCGTCTATGCTCATCACATGCCCATACTATGGCAGACGATTCCCTTTTAACTTTTCTGTACCTGGCGCAACTTCCTTCACTCATTCCTCACTTCATCCATTCTTGTCACACCGCAAATCCACTTCAACATTCTCATCTCCACTACATACAATCTTTTAGTTAGTTTATTCTAGGTTAGTTTTTTTTTTAAATATTTAGTTCTAAAGATAATAATTCTTAAAGGTTTAAGGCTGAAGCCAAACGAGCGTACATTTTTGAGTAGTGAGTTCCGTAATTTTGGTCGCGTAATTTCTGCTGCATTTGGTTTCATACAAAACTCCTATTTCATTCATACGGCGACGCAAAATGAGTTGTCTGCCGACTCACACGCATTATTCGTATCGAATCCAGTTTGCGGGGGGCGAGGGGCCCGACGCGGGCCGAGCAAAGCGTCAGTCAGGTACAGATTGCGTGAGAGTCGACACGTATTTTTACTCGGAAAATACTGGACATAAAAAAAAAATAATTGAAATTGAACAACGGCCATGTCTATGGAACTTATCGGAGAAGGCGTTTAGTGATAAATAGGCGTCTTCTAAATATGCTTCGTAAAAACACAAAATTTTCAACGGTTCCATTGCACAACACCGACATCCGCTATAAACGTTGGATAGTAACTAAATAAAATGCGCTCGTCTGGCATCCCAACAGAATTTCTGCGACCAAAATTCTGCGACTCACGACTCCCAAAATTACGCTCGTTTGGCCTCACCCTAAGAGTAACGAAACATTAAATTAGGAAGCAAAATAACAAAATTACCAAACTTCAGAAATAATTAAATTCGCCTTCATAGCAATAGACCAATTATCTTTCTCTTATATCCAAGTACGCTTCCTATCAAACACACATTGAACAGCATCTCAACAAAATAATTGATCTCTAATGTACCTATCTCACTGTCACGAAAGGATACAAAGGTAATTAGCCGCGAGCACATCCCCAGTAAAACAATGACTATCCACTTTTGTTTCACATTCAAATTTTTAACAACGTATTACCCCTGTCCCTACAGTTAACCCTTTTGTTTGAAAATTTGTAAAATATTGTGACCCACCTTTAAAATAAACATAAGCTTGAAACACAGATTGCTTTTTGATTCCATTTTTGGTATATGTGGAAATAACGAATTTATTTTATTCATTGTGAAAACAGAAATAACACGTTTTTACATTTAAAAGTTTTTGGTGATATAAATGCCGACCTCTCATCAATATAATCACACATTTTCGAGATTAAGTTCCGAGTTTATAATGAGAGATAATTTTAAAGAAAATTCAAAACCACTTCTAATATCATACCGTAACAGTAGTTTTCGTCTGTAAATATCTTAATTCCTTGGTTCTCCTGGGAAGATATCTAGAACTACCTATCTAAAAACAATCGCATTTGGATCACTGTTGATAAGCGACTGCTATATGATGATAACAATGGCCACCAATCAATAGGTATTCTACAAGCTGTTGTTTTGCATCCTCGTCAAAGTCAAAGAAAAAAAAAAAGTCAAATTCAAGGAGGTAATTTTGCTAATGATTCTCGACCCGAATCAAATGACGAACGAACCCGAATCGATGAACGATATAAAATGGGTAGATACAGATTATATACGTATTTCTTCTTATTCACGTAAATCGGTAACTGTCAACTACCCGTGTTTTGAAAGCGGCTCGTCTGATACTGGCCCTATAACCGCGCTTTCACACATACTGTAAACAATCTTAAACGTTTATTCGATAATTTCTTATTCCCTGAACCACGTTAAGGGGGTTATTCTGATATACTGACAAACTTAAACAACCCAAAGAATCAGCGTTTGTCAATAACTAACTAGGTACCGTAATTTATGTATTTTGTGACAACCTCCTGAATTTTAGCGAGGATGCAAAACAACACCTTGTATATTTTGTTTAATTTTCAATTCTCGTTCCACAATTAAAACTTTGTTACTTCACAATCATAATGTTGTGACCGCTTACTGACGCTGCTTGTGTCATAAACACCTATCTTGGAACACCTATTGTTTTAAAAGAGAGCGATGCATATCTAAGGGATAGTGTCATAGTTGTTTAATAAATAGTTATAATGCAGAGGTTATGGCTGAGGCCTCAATAGTGCGTTCGCCTTGCCTACTTGCTACACGTTGCATCGTCGCTGCGTTGTTTTAAATTATATATTTTTTTGTGTCATGTCACATTATGCGTTGCGAAACGAGCATTTAAATACTTATTGTTAGCGACACGGGTTAAGAACACCGTAATAGAATAGTATTGTAAATAGCAAAAAGGAAAAAAAAAATAGGAATGTTCGGGAGGCACATTATTATCGTATGTTTGTGTTTTGATTTTGATCGCTTTTCTTTATTATTATTTTGAAGGTAAGTAGGTACTACATCGCTCGAGAAAAGTCAAAACAGCGTGCGCGTACGCAAACAACTTATAAAAACACCGCGAATCGCTATCGTAATTTCGACCGTACGCCGACGGCGTAAAGTGCCTATGTATTTTTTGTTAAAGTTATTAAAAATATAGTATTGTTTAGCGAACAATACATCGCTCGAATAATCGCACAGCGCAGACGTCGCGCAGTGAGTCAGTTAGTTCTGATTATTTCGAATAGTTAACATCAGTTCGATATTCGTTTTCGATTCATTGTAATTAAGTGAATACTTACACATTTTAATTTTGAAGTCTTCATTCAGTTAATAATTTCAGTTCAGTTTTAAGTGTGGATTTTGTTCCGTTCATCGTGTAGTATTTTATGCTAGTTTTACCATAGTGAAATAGTGTCTTATTTCTTCTCCACCAATGGTGATAGTGCAGTGCTATTTTACCTACCTTTCCGTTCCATTAAACAAAACTTGAAGCCGGAACCTATAGAAATAAGACTGTTCTTGGTGTATTTTGGATCCGATATAGTCTTATTTTTACAAATACGCGACCGCCCGTATGGTACATGTTTATACTGCAAGAAAAGCTTATTAACAGAATAGCTTGCAACATTAAATGACCTAGGGCCACTTTAGTGTGTTGAACATACATCGCCTCTTAATCAGTGCTAAGACATCGGAAGATGCTTTCGTGAAGATCACGCAGTGTGCATTCTACTGTTTTGTTGTGAAGTTATAAAAAACTCTGAAATCATGGACAAGATGTTGATCGTCCTTCTAGCTGTTTGCCTTCTCTACACTCAAGCCTTCGCGAAACGCCATGAACGTGCAGATGCCGACGTCATCCGCTGGAATACATTTCGGAAGAACTTCCAAGACGTTTCTAAGAATATTGACAAGCAAATGGCTCTTGCATTCGATACTCAACTTATATATAAGGACGGGAAAACATTATACGAAACGCTAATTAAAGTGATAAATCATAATATGCAACGCTAACGAGCAGAGGAGGAACAGAGAGAGATTTTAAAGGCGCTAAGCCTAAAAATTCTTGAGTTAATTAATTTAGTATGAAAATTATCTGTATGATATCCATCCCAAACTATCTAGATAATTTTGAATCATGTTCGACGATGACTGAACTCCGGCTTGATGGCATCTGCAAGAAGAAGATTCAGCGAAATAAACATAAAAAACAAGTCATGAACAGATTTTGCCAAAACCCTTGCAGATTAGTTCTGAAGTGACTTATACACAGTCACATTCGTGCTACAAAGTCGACTGAAGTTTTGTTAATAGTTAAGTGACATTTATTGTACTATATACAAAGTATATTTGTATTTTTCTACTACATATCGAGTTTCCTTCCTTTTGCCCAACCCGTAAGCAAATACTGCGTTCGCCAATGGTGATATCTCATCACAGACATATACGGTGTGTAAGGGACACCGACGCGAAAACGCTTATCACGTACAGTCTGTCTATAAAGTCATGAAATTAATGTTTGAGGAACTAACATTAGTCAAAAGTAGGGCAACACTAAATCAAAGTACATCGAATGTCATCAACTTGTTTTGTAACTCGTTATCTATTGCATTTTTTATTGCTTTTCAAATCTACGTGGATAAAACTTCGAAGAAACGTGTTAAATATGAGGAAAACAAATCAGAGTGGAGTTTCAGCGATGTTTGTTAGAACACCAAGCTGGACAAATTTTAACTAATCTGGATGATGTTTATGCTCGAACAGCAGCTATGACTGGTATGTAATCGTGTTACTGTTTGTTTTTTTATCTACCAGAACTTACAAATTATACGATTATAAGACTAAAATATAGATTGTTTACACTGCGCATTAATAGGTTAGACTGCAAATATAAGTAGGCCATATTGTAGTGCGACCAGAACTTTTGATACTTTTTGGTGATTAAAATTTACCGCTTATTTAAAATCTGAATAAATTATATCATATCTGAAATAAAAAATGGTGCTATCTATTTTCTGTTAAATACTATTCATTATTATTTTTAAATCTTTCTTACAGGAAAATCTGAGAGTACAGTGAGGCGTATTGTAGATGATGGCTATAAAAATGATGGCAAATTTGGAAACCCTGGCAAACAAAGATCAGGTCTTCCTAACAAAGAAATGGATGACTTTAACATATGTGCACTTCGACAAAAGACTCAATTCTTTTACTCCGTGAAGAAAAAGGTACCAACCTTAAGGAAATTTCAGGTAGTCGCCAAAACAGATCTGGACTTTGAATGTAGCCTAGAAGTCCTACGTAAAAATTTGAAATCGATTGCGTTTTCTTACAAGAAGTGTGAAAACAACAGAAAGACTCTAATCGAACAAGCACATATTGCAGCAAAACGAAAAGAATACTTGGCAATTATTAATAAAAATAGAGATTTGCCAGAAGAATTGCAAAAATATATAATTTATCTTTACTAGATTATTATTATTCATTTATTTCGAGTAACAAGACTCATAGTGTTAGTAACAATGTACTTACAAACTATGTTAGTAATACACTTACAAAAGAAAAAAAAAAACAGATTGTGACATCACAATCTGTTTCTGTTATTGTGTTAATTTTTGTTATAAAAGGTTTTATAAACTTTTTGTTTTTGTGTAATCAATAATTATATTGAATATTTTTTACTTTATTAATAAGTACCATTTTTTTCACCAGATTTGAAAATGTTGGCAATCTGTAAACGTGGAAGGCGTCACGGAAAATATATCGAAAGGAAAGCGTTTCATAATTGTCCATGCTGGAAGCGAAAAGGGGTTTGTGCCAAACGGTCTTCTTATATTTAGTGGACAAAACAAGCTCGAAGACGAAACGACGATGAAGAGAGATGAAGAGTTAGTCATTCGCCTAGGCGAAGATAGCAGCAGCAATGAATGCAGTTGTAGCGAAGACGTTGTTAGTGACGCAGCTGACAATGAAAATCCTTTTTTTAACGTAGAATATTTGGAGTCAGATGATGAAAGTAATTAATTATTATGTTATAGGATATTTTTCATTAATAAAAAAAGGTAAAACGTATAATAAAAAATATGTATGAACATTTTTCTTTTATTTACTCATTTTATTTGAACGACATAGACTATTGATTTGTGCTATCTCATATATTACTATACTCTTTGTGCTATCTGATAGTATAAACAAACTAATTAAGGTCGCATCTTTGTCTATGGCTCCTGTAGATTTTATTTAATAAGATCTACGGATTTTACGAACTTAGTTTAAAAAAAATGCATCTTCGAGTAAAAATAATGTTTTCATTAAAACCAGGTTTGTTTCTAGTACAAAATAATGTGCTAGTTTCAAAATCAATTTAGTTACACTATACAGGGTTGGTACGTGCACGACCGCAGCGCTCTCATTTTTCTCATGACTTTATAGACGGACTGTACTCAATACATCATTCTGAAAAGACCCACAAACATTTTTCATCGGAACGTTAAAAAAAGCTGCTGTTTTTAGAAGGATTGATAAGAGACCGTATAGTTTGTGGTGTTGTCGACAGTAGGCTACGCGACTGTCTCCTCAGATCGGAAGATCTCACCTTGGTCAGAGCAGTCAAACTACGCCAAGCGAATGAGATGTCAGTCACATCAGGAAAAACGGCAAATTGAGTAAAGCAAGGCTGGAAGAAGCAGTGAGGGTACGACGCTGGTCGTGGATGTGTAGTGCAAGGGTCGCGTGGGAGTCGCGGTGGCAGGGGCCATCGGGCGTTGCCACGAGCGCGGGCGCGGGGCGGAGCGAACGTGTACCTCCTGTGTAACTGCGGCTTGTGATGGTTATCATTGTCCGGTAGCTAAGGTTGTGTGTTATTCGTGTCAGAAACGCGGTCATTACAAGACGTGCAGTTTACCATTTAGAGGAAGACGATGTGAGCGACGAGGAACTGTATTATATATGTATAGATGGAAACAATAACACTGGTGACGCTAAGTGGAATATATTTTGGGCGAAATAATATTACAGTGGTAACTGATCATAAACCCTTGGAGGTATTGTTTAGTAAATCATTAGATTCAATTCCTGCGCGTCGACAGCGCATGATGTTAAGTACACAAGCTTATGATTTCGCTGTTGTGCATAAGCCGAGTAAAAACATGTTGTTGCTGATGCGTTATCACGTGCGGCTTTGGTCAATAATGTAAAAGAAAGCATTACTGAAGAAATTACCGAGCAATCATGTTTTTAGCTCAGAATGTAACCGCATCTTCCGTCGTGAGAGCCCTTACGCGCATGATGGCTTCCACCTACGAGCGCCCTTTGCGGAAACCAAACAGATGTTCCGCAAGATCCAGTCCCAACCCCACAAGGTGCCCAGCGAGGTGGTTGGCAATGACTCTTTCAAAGAGCTCACCCACCTCGTCGAGCAACACAATGGGCCAAAATGTGGACGGAGAGTCCACCGGGCACCCCGGCTTCCTTATGAGGACCAGGTTCTCCATCTTCCAACGTACGTCTGCATCATCAGATAAAATCCAGATATCTAGATATTGTTGTATTGCCATCAAAACTACCAAATTTAATAATCGATTCACATATGAAAATTCAGTATGAAAACCAGTGCTCCTGTTTTTCTTTTCTTAGAATGGATGGATTTTTAATTTTAAAACGGACCAACTTTGAGATATACCCCTCCAATAAAAAAAAGAATCATTCAAATCCGACCTCTCTGTAAAAAGTTAATAATAATAATAATAATTCTTTTATTTGGGACAACATCGGAACCATTTTTGTTAGTACCTTAAAAACTACAACTTATACACTAGGATTAGTAACAAAACTTAAAATTCCAAATTAGTGAGTCATGTACTTAAGAGGCATTTCATGCGGACAATGATTCCGCATGAGATGCCTCAGTACAGGAGCTCTCGGGTCCTCAGCTACGACTTTCAGGATGCTATTGCTGGTCCCCCGAATCCTCCTCACAAGCGAAGCCACCTTTTTCCTGATGATAGCATGGAAACCATCTGTACTCGCTTGGGCAAACATCCCCGAGGCACTACAGAAACGAGGGAGTTTCAACATCATCCTGAAAACATTGTTATATTGGACGCGCAAGGCATTTAGCGTCCCCCGTGAACAGCTGAACCACAGACTTCCCGTGTACAGGCCTTGTACCAGTACGCTTTAAACAAGGTTATTTTGACCTGATCAGTACAACGAAAAAATCTGCGCGCCAACATATTCCCGCGGACCGCCAATGCCCTGCGCTCCCTCTCCACGTCATCATCGTCTTTAAGGTCGTCGACAAGTATATGGCCCAAATATTTAAACTTGGTCACTTGTCTTATATTAGCGCCGTTCAAAGTAATTGAAGGAATAATGTCAGGGCACTTGCCGGCGGCCCTGAAGACCATGAACTCGGTTTTCGTTGTATTATAGACAAGGCCATGTGATGCGGCGTACTTTTCACAGACCTTCAGCATCTCTCTGATTGACCTCGCAGTCGGTCCCAGCAACACCATGTCGTCCGCGTAGCTGATGTTGTTCACACAAACACCACCCACCCGGCAACCGACACGCATGCCACTGAGCTCGACTATGAGGCGTCTATTAAGCGTGGTCATACATAATACATTAAAAATACGCGTCAAATTAATATCGTCTTTTTTTTGTAAGAGTGTTTCATTCGATTGTTTTGTCTATTTTATTATAAAATCTAAATTCAAATCATTTCAGGAATATCGCACACAATAAATTTCCAATCAACTAAAAACAAGTTTAACACTCCAGCATATTTGTTTGCCTCAAGCTTTTAACACAATACCATGCAATAAACATTGAGGCTCACTACATAAACAACAGACATACAATAACAGACAATACCAACATTTCCTTTTTATTGTTATTGCTTTAGTCATTTACAGGCTCGAAGTACTTCGTATTTGCGTTACAAATTACAATATAGTTTATACCTTTCACGCCATAGTAACGTCTTGGTTTAGAAGATCAATTCTAGAAGATATGGAAATAATAAAGCTAAGTTGTTTTAAAAAGTCAATCAAAATATCAAAAGATCATCATCATATGCCTAGCCTTTTCCTATGTTGGGATCGGCTTCCTGTCTTACCAGATTCAGCTGAATACCAGTATTTTACATGGACCGACTGCCTGTCGGACCTCCAAAGCACCAGTCAGTGCTAGGTAATACGATACCCCATGCAGGTAGTCAGTGCCCCGAAAGTTTGACAACACCTGTAACGACTGTCAACGATCTACATATAACTGACAACCGGGACCAATGGCTTATTGTATTTTCTGAGGCACGGAGGAAACCCGCAATGTAATGGGAGATCATTCATCCACGGAACAACCTAGGCAAGCGCGGCTTAACCTGAAGATTGAACCGAGTGGCTGTTATTATTTAGCCACGGGCTCCTCAAGTAAGAAAAGATCATGTAACAGTCAAATTCACCGTTCAGTTGGCCTACCATGATGTCTTAAAGCACTATTGTTTTACTCTTATTCCAGTGTGGGAAAGAGACGGAGCTAAACAGGATGTCTAGAGCCATCTCTTTCCCACACTGGAAAAGGAATAAAATAATAATGTTTTAAGACGTCATGGTAGGCCGCCTCTTGTAACACTAAATTTCGTTATAAAAATACGAAACAGGTTGAAAGCCAGTCCACTTGCACTTGTCCAGCACGTCTGGCCAGCTATAGTCAGCTGGCCAGACGTGCTTCGCTCCATGACCAAGTACAACTGGCAATTGTTTTAAACCTTCTGTACATATTCATCTTCGTCGGTTATACCCATAAACATGTCCCGGCTTGACAGATTATCGCAGGCCGTGGGCGCACTAAAGATTAATTAGAGATAAGAGTAACATGACATATTACGACGGTGTTGGTTTATAAGGGAGGAGTTGTATGTCAATTTTAAACTTTGATTGTCCGTAAAGTCAGTTGTATGTGGCATGTATAATGAATCAGAAAAGGCGCTACGAGAATATAAAGTCTAGATTTGTGATCGGTTATAATTATAGGCTACATGAGACTTAATACAAACAGACTTGGTGGAATGTTAGCGATACCTCTGCTTATCTTACGAGGAATGCAGGTGTGATGTTCTTTATGTTATATAGATCAGACCAATATTTTGAACCTATTATTAACACTGAAAACGGGATATTTACCATGTTTTATGTGTTGTTTATGAAAGTGTTAGTAATTCCCTTTGTCCCCTTTAACGGGGATTTGGCGTACGGGGACAACGGGAATACAGGTTAGTGACCATGTCAGTTTTAAAAACTTATATGTTTAAACTAACACTACTAACTAACATTATTAACTCCTATTTTGAAGTCTGCTATTTTAATGAATTATTTTTCCGTTCTTTGAGTGCAGAAGAAAGTTAAAACATTCTTACACAAAGAAGTTTTTGAGCTTTACCCACAAGCCAAATAGTTTACTAAGGTAAGGCAAGTACTCGCAACATAAAGGAAAGACCTTTGTACCGTAAACTATTCTTAACGTCACTAACAAGGCTGGTTTCACACAAAACGAACAGTAATAGCCTCGTGAGATTAGGCGAATGGACTTCTCGTAGACGTGCTACGCCGTAGTCGTGCTACGCCGTAACCATGCTACGTCGTAGCCGTAACTATTTAATTTTACTGCTTGACTTGAAGTGGCTGGTACTTCTATTATATATTTTCAATAGCAAAGGGAGACTATGTGGCTTAGCTAGAAAGTCTTATGTTGCTCAAACCTGAATAGGAATTGGTGAAATCTTGGGACGATCTTAGGCAAACATAACACACTAAGGTCAAGGCATCACCACCTGTATCTCATTCTAAATCTGTCTATTATTGTACACCGGAAATATCGAAATACTTTATTTTAATTTTACACAACCATAAATTATCTACTTCATTTTAAAAGTTTGTAAAAATGAGGTAATTTTTCATCTGCATAAATAACAACACGATACACAAAATAAAGTAGAACCACAATATTACACATTATTACTACACATTTGTCTTCCAACAATACCACAAACACCAAAAACCTAATAATTTAGGGCCAACAATTCTCTAGGAGTACCGAAATCTTGTTTTTGTCGTAAAACAATTTTCGTGGAAACTTGTTCGCAATTTTCGTCGCCGTAATAAAAAAGTTGCAAGTCAGATGATCGTTGGATATTTGTATTTGTGCTAGACATTAATTTGGGTCTCGGCAGGGTGTCGCTCAATCTTCTTAGCCGTGAAAATGTTCACGTATATTTTTTGTCATAATATTCTGATCTTAATAAGAGACGTTTGGGAAGAATTATTTTTAGGGGAAAAAAAATAGTGAAATTTTAAAGAATGTGGTTACAACTGAGAAGGTTTGCCTGTCATTAATGCTATTAATAGTTATTGGCTTAAAATAACATATTATTATTCCGTATACAAGGTATATTCAGAATATTAGAATTGAAAATTAATTAAATTATTGAATAAAATTCGGGAAAGAAAAATTCAACGTACTGCACATAACATTGTCACCTGTAAACGCGCTGTGACAATGACACTTTCATTGTGTTTCCGTATCGTTTTGAAATCAAACGGGTGTGTCATTCCGTATTGTTTTGATTTCAAACGTGGTCTCGAACAGGATTTTGTAAACGTTATATAATAAATTAAATGAAGCAAAAATACTTTAAAACTTCAACTTAATGTGACGTTGAAATTAGCACATAAGTATACCATCGTATGTAAAAAAAAATAATATCACGTACTCGTGATTCGGATAAAAAATGTAACTGTACAAATACGACAGGAGATTTAGAAAATTTGCGTCGTGAGTACTCGCGAATAAAAATGAGTCTTGAGAATTGAGTTTAAGACTTGGTACCTATGAATAGGTACGTATATACAGTAGCCTCAGACAACACCGGAATAAGCTGGCCTCTGATTCAATTGAAACTTCGTACAGCGCTAGGCCAAGTCAAATTCAGTGTTACCACTGACGTACGGTTAACTATACTAGACGAGCCTTTCTGCGTAAGTAGTTGGCTACCATTATACATAGCGGATTTACCACGCAGGGTAATATTTTGCAGGTTTCTTACTTTATTTTTTTGGAGAATAGATTTTTGTCCTGCTGTCGCACTTGGATTATTTAGATAGACATATTATCGTGTCTGAGTGTAGATGGTGGTAGGTAGGTGGGTGGGGCTTTATTTAATAATGTACTTTTTTATTTTACACGATATTTTGTGGCTATTTATAATTTTGGTGAAAAACTTAGATGAGGCTGGCACGGGAATGTGGAGATTCGCAATAGAAAAGAGAGGCCGAAACCTAGAAGTGGGTGAATTCAGGCGGTGGATGATGAGGATGATTTATATATCGTAATTTAAATTCATTTGAGTTTGCCTATATCAGCATACCTTGCAATACTCAGCAATGAATCAACCCCGTTCACCAGCTAATCTATATACTCCGGTTTTAAACTTTCTTGGATCGCGCCAAATGAGTAACTAATGTAGTACATACTAAATAGTATATATATATATAAAGATGCAATGCAATACAATATAATGCACTGTGCAGTGTTGGATTCAAAACTTTCAGCGTTGACCAGAGCGTAGAAAATTCAACAGCTCATACTCTCAGTGAAACTGAATAGGTACTTGTCTGACTAAAATCTAGTTAATTTTATATTAAGTACTGTTACTGTTAGCCTGTATCATCCCACTGGTGGGCAAAGGCCTCTCCCCATAACTTCCAAATTCTTCAATCCAGGGCCAATGTGAACTACTGGTCGTTGGTTGTGTCCAGCTCGTCCTGCCATCTCCTGCGAGGTCTACCGCATCGCCTTCTGGCTGTTTTAGGGCTCCACATCGTGGTTATTTTGGCCCACAACTCGTCTAAGTTAATGCTATTTGCATTAGAATACAATTTATCATGAAAATAAAGCGAACAAATCCACTCGTATAAATAAAATAGAACAGGATTTTCACGCGAGTACGTTCAGACCTGATAAACTATATGTACGTTTTATGAAGCAATAAGCGAAACTGTAGGTACTCGTGAAAATAATGTACAAAAACAATTTGTAGGATTTACTTTTATTAGGAGGTTTTTTGGAGGCTTTTATACGTTTTCATGTAAACTCGGGAGTGTAGAGTTAGAGATTAAATTATCTTGTTGCGAAAAACTGAGCTGTATACTGGAATCGTATGTTACGAAGTAGATCCTTAAATATATATATTAGTCAGCGTTTTTACATAGTGGTGAGCTAAGATTAATGTCACGTCCGTTTTAAGTTTTATATTTGGAAACGCCTGACAACTACTTCAGTTTTTTTTTTATCTTATCCACACTATCCACCCCACCCGTATATAATTACGACAGTACAAAAAAGTAACAATGGCGGAAGAACTCCTTCAATTCACCTTCTTTTACACTTGACTTTTGTTTTACAGATTTAGAATTCATGCCTTGCCATTGTTTCAAATCCGATCTTATTAAAATTTATTCAAGTGAGAGTGAGAAGTATGAACTATATTTTTTATCATAATCGTAGGACGTCTAGGTCTACGGTAGTCGGTAATATCACCATTAGTCCAGTGATTTTAGCAAAAAAACAGGGTCAACCTCAGAATAAGAGATATTAATACATGTAAAATCACGGCGGTAGGATCAATCAGAACATATACCGCAATATAGAGAATGCTCCCTTTGACGTAACTTTACTCCCGAGTGTACACTGCGACCTAACTCCTAAGCCAACACAATTGTAACCTAGTCTACATTTAGCATTTCTAGGTGGTCCGTCTAGTGAATCCGTGATCGTACATTTCACTACTATTGTGTATTTTACAATTGGCGGTTGTAACTGACGTGCTTTGTGACGTCAGAGATATATTTCATAGGGAAGGGAAATTAGTTTTACATCATCCTTTGTCTGCACTGTTCTTGGGTAAGGAACTAAGGGTCTATTTATGGTTTGTTTGTCATCGTCTACAAATTATTTATATTGCCGGTCTCCACTTTGTGATTGGTGACCGTTGGTAAATACAAAGCTATACGTCTCAGTTACAAAGTATCTGGCGTTGTGCTACAACTTCCAAACTAAAACATGTGAGTCTGCGTTACGTTTTCGTTACATGTTTAGCAAGTGTTAGCCACAACCATTACTTTGTGATCTTATGGTTTCTGGAACAAAAATCACCGTCATTAATGCATAATTTACAAAAATAAAAGTGAATTAATGCGATTTTAATTGACAATTTACTCAACCAATCACAGTTGTGTTAGCTAATTTTCGTTCAAGAAATCGGGCTTTACTGGCTTTCAAAGTTAGTATCTATTCTCGATTATATATATTCTATATATTTATTATATCTATCTATTGTGTCTCACACAAAACTAGTTTGCATTGATAACAGCTATCAATTAATACAGGTTTCAGGCGCGGCTAATAAAGTAAAAGTTATACTGAAGATGCCATCGGTGAACGGATTTTAACTTTGATAGGTCATATCTCGGAAACGTGACGCTTTATAGGATTGTGTCACACAAAACTAGTTGTTATTGATACTAGCTATTGATTAATAGAGGTCATATGCGTGGCCGCAGCTTTGAGAAATTATTAAAATGGTGGAAGTTAGGCAGGCCATTTAATTCAAACTCCTTTCTTGATGTCTATTCTAGATCTACTAGATTATAAGAATGTCCACCAAAAACCTTACCCCAACTACTTCCTCATCCAAAGTTTAGTTTTGACCACATTTTAAAATGAGCGATTGTCACTCATATTTTAAAGTGCTTACCTTGCTGCCTATAGCTGTGACCTACATGTGTGTTTGTCATAAAAATGCAGAAATAACGACTAGAACTATAAAATATGGCGAGAATGCTTACCTTGAGTGTTAGCACTCACCACGTTCACAAGTGCGGGATAAAATACATACGCAGTCGTAAAATATTACTCAGTATGCTGATGTGCAAATATGGGGAAAAATATTTTATATGGCGAAATGTGGGTGAAGATACACTGCCTAACCCTTCGAAGATTACAAGCCTGATGATATTTCATATTTCAAATAACTCACAGGTCGAAGACACTTATCGTGTTACTCAGTAACTAGATTGTGTAGGTCAGACTGTCAGTCGATCTTTAAAAAGACTAGTATTCAACTGCATTCGCAATGCAGCGGGGAATACCTAGGCTAGGCAGATGATGATCACAGGCTGAAGACACTTCTAGGATGCTGTGAAGTAGGTAGAGCTGCCCCTTAAGTATCCATGTTGGTATGCTTTTTAATGTACTTTATCTATACTTATGATTATCTAATCTATACTAATAATACTAATGTGCCTTCAATGGTTGGGTCATGCCAGTTTTGATGTACTCTTTCGGCGTACTCAAATGGACTCAAACAGAACTAGACGCCCTGGATAGGAAGGTCCGTACATTGTTGACGGCATATCGAATGCATCACCCACGTTATTCGGTTATGAGACTGTATATCCCGCGAAGTTGTGGAGGTCGAGGCTTTTTAAACGCCAAAACTCTCCACAATCGCGAGATATGCAGTCTCAGAGAATATTTCCTAAAAACCGACGTGGGGATGCATCGAGATGTGGTCGCGATGGACAAGGCCCTCACGCCGCTCTCCTTGGCTAAAGAGAACTGGCGCAAACCTGCAGTGCTAGACACTAATGACCGCAGGGAAGTATGGCAGAGTAAGGAGCGTCACGGACGCTTCTTCAGTGCCCTGCATGGACCTGATGTAGACCATGCAGCGTCCGTAGCCTGGATACGCTCCGGGGAACTCTTTGGAGAAACCGAAGGTTTTGTTTGTGCAATTATGGATTTAGTTATTATGACGAATAACTACCGGAAATTTATTGTAAAGGATGGCACGGTTGACATATGTCGGGCATGCCACCGTCCGGGCGAATCGATCCGTCACATTATCTCTGGGTGTCCTCGTCTAGCTAACGGAGAATACTTGCATAGACACAACTTTGTAGCCAGGATTATCCATCAGCAACTTGCTCTGAAATACAGCCTTGTGGAATCGGAAGTGCCGTACTATAGGTATGTGCCCGACCCAGTTCTCGAAAATGGCAATATCACACTGTATTGGGATCAATCCATCATCACTGACAGAACTATTGTTGCCAATAAGCCTGATATAGTGGTGGTGGATCGATCAGAGCGGCGCGCAATGATTGTTGACATAACGGTTCCACATGACGAGAACCACGTGAAGGCCGAGAAAGATAAACAAATCAAGTATATTTACTTGGCTCGCGAGGTTGTCGACATGTGGCATGTTGACTCAGCGATCATTGTGCCGATAGTCGTATCAGCCAATGGCCTAATTGCAAAGAGCCTCGACCAATATCTGATGAGGCTCTCGTTAGGCAGCTGGATCAAGGGCTTGATTCAGAAAGCGGTACTCCTGGACACGGCTCGTATCGTTAGGAGGTTCCTTTCTCTGGAGCCCTGACCGCCGGTAGCTTGGACCCTGTTCCCGATACCGGTGGGCTACTATTTTTATATTTTTAAATGTTTTTTGTTTATATCATTTTGTAAAAATATTTAAAAATGTAATTTTATGTTGTGTAAATGAATAAATAGAAATACTAATAATAAAGCTGAAGAGTTTGTTTGTTTGTTTGCTTGAAAGCGCTAATCTCAGGAACTACTGGTCCGATCATCGAACCAACTCCGGACCTGGTGACCTCGGATCTGGTTTGATTTGAAGAATTCTTTCAGTGTTAGATAGCCCATTTATCAGGGAAGGCTATAGGCTATATACTACGACCAATAGGAGCGGAGCAGCAATGAAAAATATTGCGAAAACAGGGAAAATGTGCCTCAGACAAAGTTGCGTGGGTCATTACGAGCTAATGAATAAATTAAGCAAAGAAGCCGTTTTAGAAATTATTAGATACTCTGTATCAAAATGGTTCCCGACAAATTGAAACGCCCATTAATCACATTGATCCTTAATACGGCCATTAGTCAACTTTAGATATACTACGGACCTCTGTAGATCAATATTGGTATAGATGACCATCGTCAAAGTTAGGTAATATTCGTATTGATGTAACAGAGCTAAAAGTTTGCACATCGTCAATCTGTGTCATACTGATATCTTGGCCACAAAACTTTCGAAGCTAGTAATGAGAGTTTGAAAAATTGCAGTTCTGCACGAAAATGTTGATATCGTCGTGACGTCATTTTGAAGAGGAAACATTCTTTCATCTATATCTATATTTAAAAATGAAATGACGTTTGTTAGTCTCACTGAAACTTGAGAACGGGTGAACGGACCGATTTGGGTAATTTTGGTTTTGAAATATTTGTAGAAATCCAAGGAAGGGTTAAAAGGTAAGTAGGGTAGGGTAGGTAGCGTAGGTAGGGTAGGATAGGATAGGGTAGGTATGTAGGGAAGGGTAGGTAGGTAGGTAGTTAGTTAGGGTAGGGGGTAGGTAGTAGGTATGTAGGGAAGGGTAGGTAGGTAGGTAGTTAGTTAGGGTAGGGGGTAGGTAGGTAGTTTGAGTAGGTAGGTAGGTACCTACCCTAGGTAGGAGGTAGGATAGGTAAGTAGGGTAGGTAGGAAAAAACTGCATTGCAACGCATACGGGTACCGCTAATGACCATTTAAAAAGCCATGTTGTGTTATAAAAAAGTACTTCCAATGCTTTCAATTTGCACAATGATCATATTTAAAAGGGTTAAAGCTGCAAAATATAAAATATGCAATACTGGTACAAGTACAAATTTCAAGTCAGAAGACTTTATAGTGCTCTGTTCTCTAAGAAAATCCAGACACTTAATTAAATAAACTGTTTAATTATCGATCGCCTTCGAAACAATAGTATTTTATACTTCTTCTTCTTAGCGTGTCGATGGCAATCTAAATTGTGTCGGCCCAGAACTGAGCCACTAGTTTGGCGCCCTCAGTAGCGTCGATGAGTTCCTGTAACGAGCAAACAGCAGGACACGATATTAAGTGTCGCATCGTTTGTGGAACGGCACCACATTTACACTCCAGGGCAGAGTCATTAATGAATCTCCACCTGAGCAGGTTTTCCTTGCTGCAACCAACCTGGGTCCGAAGTCTATTTAAAAGCCATGGCAACTCATGTCCAGGTGAAAGACATTCAGCAGGTGGAACGAATGGGTTAGGTAAGGAAGAACTACCTCGCCACAGCGTTAGTCTCTCCGTAGACCGCTCGCCAGTGAGTGGGGTGAAACACTTCAAAAAACTGTTTCGGCTTTACAACCTTTGCGACACGAGGGTATTTAGATAGGGTGTCGTGTGTCTGAAGCCATTTTGAATCTTTCATTACAGCTTGCCACTGTTCGGCGTATTTCTGGTGATATACTCAAGTTTTCAAGATATTCACAGTATTTTATACTGTGAATATCTTGAAAACTCCGTGTTTGGTCTTGTGGCCGCAAGCGCGACTAGTAAGCTTGAGGTCCTGGGAATCGTTATATTTATTGGGTTTTTTCACTATGAATTTCACGGTAGCAGCCATGGAGTCTGGATTTGAGCCTACTTGATGGCAATAGTCTCGCCCCCTATTACATGGGGCTTAAACATAACCGGCAAAATGTGATTGTACTAATGGGTATACCTCTGCTTAAACCTTCGGGGATTACAGGCGTGATGTAATGTTATGTAATATCTTGATTCGAAGTAGTAGTTATGACGAGAAAGTTTAGTTTCGTACCTACATAATTTGCATATTGGTAGGTAAGTACAGGCACATGCAAAAGCGTGTAGCATACTATTAGCAAACAAAGTTGAAATTCTGTATCCGTAGTATACTAATTCACTTCATCATTATCATCATTTCAGCCGAAAGACGTCCACTGCTAGACATAGGCCTCCCCCAAGTGTCACCACATTTAACGGTCCCATCCGACTCGCATCCAGCGGATCCCCGCAACCTTCACCAGGTCATCGGTCCACCTAGTTCACTTATTGAAATATATATTCTTATGAGCTTCTTAATAGTTATCACCTGTAACGGGATATTTACCATGTTTATTATTTGTTCTTAATGGTTCTTCTAGAGAGCAGCGGTGGCCCAGTGGTGGCAGCCCCGCCTTACGAGCAGTAAGGCGTGGGTTCGAACCCAGGCAGGCGCATTACTTTGTTTGATTTATTTCATCCCCGCTGCCCTCAAAAACGGTGAAGGAAAACATCGTGATAAAACCGGCATGTCCTAGAACTAAAAATTCTAAGACATGTGATTTCTACCAACCTGCACTGGGCCCGCATGGTGGATCACAACCCACTCCCAACAAAAAAAAAAACAACTTTATACTATAACTGCAGTTTGACATATTTGATAAACACTTATGCTTAAAATCAGAAGATAAGGAACTGATGCTGCTGGGGATGAGGAGCCAGTGGCTGAATGATAACAGTCGCTCGGATATTGATCCGAGCGGCTGATGCGGACCTGATGATTGCATCATGCTAAATCGCAAACCGAAAGCACGTTAAGCTGTTGGCCCCGGCTGTCATTCGTAGATCTTTGACAGTCGTCGTTACAAGCACCCCGCCCGCTCCATGTAAAATACTGGTAGCTGCATCCAGTTAAACTGGAAGCCGACGTGATGATGATATATTAAAATCACATACTTTTTTAAAACGTCTCAAGAGAAAAGACACACTGTAGTGGAACACCTTGCAAAAATACAATGAGTAGCTGTATTCGCTGGGGGAGGCACTAGACCTGACAAAACCTCTCAGAATATCTGCTTATAGTTGACTACGGATAGCAGATCAACACAGAGAAAAAAACATATTTTTAGACACCAACCTAGAAATACACCATCATCTGGGGATGAGCATGGTGAAAGAAGAGAGTCACAACACTTCAGAGACATACAAAGGGAAGCTGGAAAGACATCCCAACAAATTGGCGGCTAAGCTAACAACTAGATGCTACAAAAAACGGCTAAAGCGGAAAGATATAAACTGACCATATAATCCACTACTATGGTCATCTGATGAGGAGATGACCTCAATGGAGGACACACTCAAACTGCCACATCCTACAACATATCTGCTTGTAACCGATGCTGATCACAGATTTTAAATAAAAAAATAATAATAGACTCATGTGAAAATCTTTGTTGAATTTCATTATCATTTAGATTTATGCACGTGACAGTACACACATGTAATCACGATACCATTCAGTAACTAAGCACGATTTGTGTGATCTATGAATATTAATGTGATTCATTACTATTGCTCCAGCTAGTTTCAAACTAAATGCTAATGTACCTACGTGTTCTCCATCGCCGATAAATTATAAACAGAGAACTTCTATAGGGAATATTATATTACTTCGGAATTTGCAACTTAAATGTAAACGTAGTAAATCCTTTGTTATTTAGATGAGATACTTGAGGATTGTTCTATATGGTGTCGGACGTAAAGAATAGCACCATCCCATATCTTCCCGTGGGTGTCGTAAGAGGCGACTAAGGGACTTTCCAGAAAATGGGCAATAGCGTTCTCTGTGACTTTGTAACAGCCGTACTGCGATCGCCAACCCGCCTGCCAAGCGTGGCGATTATGGCAAAACCCCCCTGGGGGGAGGCCTATGTCCAGCAGTGGAAGTCTTTCGGCTGAAATGATGATGATGACTTGAGGATTGCGTTTGGAAAATAATTTGACGGAAGGCAGTTACAAAGGTAAGGTTTCAAGCGATTACAAGGTTTATGGCAAAACTTGGATCCACATACAGAAAATGCAATTCGGAAGAGTAACGTCGACTTTAAAAGAAGAAAATACCTCCACGAATGTCTACTACAGCGTTCCGCAAACTTTTTGTGTGCACAGTACATCTAGGCTGTCGGAATATTTTGGAGGTACACCATAAATTAAAAATCTGTCGCGTGTTTTGCGGCTGTCTAAGTAGGTATTTCTCTCCCGTCTGTCTTTTTAACATTAAGAGATAAACTTATTTTTCCGAGGTACACCGACTACAGACTACGGTACATCAGTGTGCCGCGGTACACACTTTGCAGAACACACTACACTAATGAGGTTGTAAAAAAACAGATGTTTATTCTACATAGCATATGAATTTTATTGGTAATAAAGAAAACTGTTATACACACGGCGACACCTCAAGCCATTTCCAGAACAACATGGCCTAACTTTATATAGATTTCCCGTGCAATGAGAGATTCTCATAAACTGGTTTTCCATAGCTTGTTAGGTCGTGGAAGTGGTTCGTACTGCAAATGATATATTATAATGTTAATTAACAATTATTAGGTATTGTTATCCGGTTGTTACACACGAAACTGGTTATCTGTTGTGTATTCGAACCTAAATTTCGTACAATTTCTAGTTTTAGAGATATGTTTACTTTTGAAACAAGAATGTTATTAAAAACTTTGTCCTATACAAGGAATTTCTCCTGTATCGTGAGTGCGTTAACTAACCAAAACTCACATACACATAAATATTTGTTCCGTGCGGGAATCGAACCCGCGATACGCAGCGCAGCAGTCAATCGCTCAACCCCTGCGCCAACCGCACCGTCGAATTGTACAATATTTTCGGTAAGATCATTTTACCGTAAAAATTTAAAACATACTGTTACATATCCATTGGCATATTGTCGTGAAAAATCAATTTGACATCAAGGAAAAGCTACAAAAACCACCCCTTTTTCAATAACAATATTAATTCGGCACCGTAAAACTCGTTACATAAAATTTTATATCACTGTCTCCACTCCCGTATTTCCTGAAAGAAAAGGTATCTATCACTCCGTTGGCCCGTAAACTGATGGTACTGGAAAATACTTGCCGATGTGATGAACAGTTACCTACATCAAGCAATTGTGTTTCTGAAGGAAAACAATTTTCGAACGGATACTTTATTTGTGGCATGCAAATCATCACCACAATATGTTGTAGTATTTATTTGTGCTAACAAAGAACGAGACTTTATTCTAGGACGCATACATAACGACAGTCCCGTACAAGCTTACCCACCACTTATAATTTTTATAACTTACCCTTCGTCAAACTCCCCCTATTGTAACCTTGTAGCCAATCCCTACATGCGTAGCACGTAGTATACTCGTATTGTGGTAGTAACGCCTCATTTAGACCCGTTTAGCTCGGCGAGCATCGGACAGCCTTGACAGCGCAAAATGACATGCAATTGCGTCAGCATTCATCATGCATATACAGGGTGTAACGGAAAGGGTATATACATATTTAAGGGTGTGCTACAGACCATCAAACTGAACATGTTTCTCCACAAACAAACATCGTAATAACGAAAAAATTATCTGCTGCCCTATAGAAAATTTCAATACCTATTCGACCAAATGTATGGGGCAGCTGATATTTTTTTCGCTAAGACGATGTTGGTCCGATGGAGAAACATGTTCAGTTTGATGTTCTGTAGCACACCCTTAAGTATGTATATACCCTTTCCGTTACACCCTGTATAGGATGGCGCCGACAATACCTATACGTACATCATAAGCATTATAACTACTACTTGCTATGCAAATAAACTTTCCACGTCTACATCAAGACATAAAACATGTTTTCTACATGTGTCTTCTGTGTCCCTTTACAGTTTACATCATTAACGACAGACATTTCGAAAATGGTTTGTGTACTTTTTAGAACTATGTATCCTGCTTATGCGTATTAAGTTTCATTAAACACGGTTCAGTCATTTCGGAAAAAGGAATTGAAAGTTTGTATGAAATGCCGTAAGGTGTAAACGCTCTTAATTCCCCACCAGCAAAATATAACAGCATACATAAGTTATGAAGAAGCGAGCTGGCCTCATTGAATTGCACTTTAATTTCCGACTCGCTCACATTTCTGCTGACATTTGTACAATAACTCTTCTAAACTTGAAACATGATAAGTATGTTACGGTCGCTGTAATGATGTCGAGAGGGAATATAAAATGCTTTGAAATACATCATTTGTTAAAGGTTTTTGCTGTTCGTAAGACTTTTATGAAATTCATTTTATTTTGCAATGTATTACGAACATGGTTACAAGTGTGACAACGTCTTATTTTGTAATACCTCCTTGTTGTCGTCGTTTCTACTTGATGAAATGTTTCGTGTTACGTTCTAAGTAACATAACGTAAAACATAATATCACGCCAATAATCTTCAAGGGGTTAGGCAGAGGTGCATCTAAAAGTACACCTATATTTTCAGCAGTTGTGTATTAAGTCCAATGTAATAAGGGGCGAGCCTATTGCCATCAACCGGACACAAATCCAGACTCCGTGGCTGCTACTGAGAAATTCCGGATGGAAATACCCAATAACACTTTGTCCGACCCAGGACTCGAACCTCGGACTTCATGCTCCGCAGTCGCGCTTGCGACCACTCAACCAACGAAGCAGTAATTTTGTTTAATGCACCTAATAATAAAGCTCTTCAATCATTACAGTTTTAAGTAGGTAACTAAAATATCGTCTGAGTATTTTGGGATTAGAAAATTAAATGAACACCTGTGATTAAACCAGAACCTTGTATTTAATCAGTCACAACAAAGCGATACTAGATCGAGATCTACAAACGAAACTTAGCACACACTTTGTCTAAGCATTATACCTGTCACTATCAAACCATAATCGCAAGACAAAGACGGAAACATGTTACAGCCAAAGCATTTGTGTAGCATGCGGTTTGGCTTAGACTAGCTAAGCAACTTTCCTAAATCTCGACCTTAAAATGTCAAAAACCACGGCTAAGCCCTAAAGGTAGGTACTTTAAACGTAGAAAAAAAGCTACTGACAGCTTATATGTTCCCTTTTCAAAGTTCGAGTGAATCGGTTTCTTCCAGGCAAACATGATCCAGACGAGTAGCGGCTGAACGCTAGCGTGTGTTGCATATTTAACAAAAAAATTGTTGCCTGCAACAAGTTTTTCCTTTGACACCAAGTCAATAAAGATTACTTTAATTTCAACAGCTAGACATGGTATAGATTGGTAGCAGCAGTATCCCAATAGCAACCTTATTTCAACTAGAATAACAAGAAAATACAAAATTAGAGATACAAAAGCAGAGGTTACATAACGGTCATCGCTAACGGTGGGATAGGTTAAATGGTGGGGTAGGCTAAATGCGTAAGTTGTGTGTTACGTTACATTGACAGCGGACAGATCCCGCATCATGTGCGGCTCACCTTTATCGAAAGGCCAATGATCCGTAAACTGTGGTTCAATATACAACTACAGTGCACAGTGGTGCAAATGCAGTGAGATCGTGTTTTGTTTTTTTTTTATTGCAGTATCTAGTCCTCAAATTAGTAAAAAAGAGTTTTTATTGGATTCATACATAAACTTATGCCTTTTTCCAAAGGAGGTAGGCAGAAACCAGATAAATACGCAATTGGATATTACCATAAAAATGTGTTTAGTTAAGAAACCAGTGCACAGTGGTGCAAATGCAGTGAGATCGTGTTTTGTTTTTTTTTATTGCAGTATCTAGTCCTCAAATTAGTAAAAAAGAGTTTTTATTGGATTCATACATAAATTTATGCCTTTTTCCAAAGGAGGCAGAAACCAGATAAATACGCAATTGGATATTACAAAAAAAATGTGTTTAGTTAAGAAACCAGTATGAACAGAAAATTTGAAGACATGTGCGACATAGATCTACCTACTATCCATGCGGGTCCAATGTAGGTTACACTGGACCCGCATGGATAGAAGGCCCAGGTCTGGAACGTTATTACAAGTTGATTTTGCCAATAAAATTTTCCAGTCGTTCAAAATTTAAGGTACGGATTCAAAAACCCTGGTCAACACAAAAAGGGACCTTCTCTTTTTGTGTTGACCAGGGTTTTAAAAAGCTGTTATCATGCTTTGACAGACAAAAAACACACAATGTTCGTTCTAAACACAAGGGTGGCTGAGTCCACAGTCGCCTGTAAAATGCACCGGTTTGCCTTCACTGCTTCCCCGTCGGCACGTTCCGCGACAACAAAGTTACTTGTTTAATAATAAAATACGGTCATGAGAAAACGGTGCTTCTAAAAATTTTAAATATTTTCTTCAACAAAATATTTCACTTAAACTAGAAATATCATTCTATTTTCTCACAGAATTATATCACTAAATAATATGAACACAAAAAACAACAACAGTAAAAATTCTGGCCGGACTATCGCCAACTGCCAAACAATTAGGTACTGGTGCTATCATAAACATTATAAGAATACATTATTGTAATATTATTTGTTTGTACCCCTATCACAATGTTGTCGTATTTAACCCAAAGGTTGACTGGTAGAGAATGCCTTGTGGCATTAAGTCCGCCATGTACATTGTACATGAAGTTTAAATAAATAAATAAATAATAGTTATGTAGTATACGACCTCATTTCCACCCCCACCCCCCCTTTCTAATGACTCGCCTAGCTTACTTTTTATGCGACTTTTTATTACGAAGGATAAACCTTTGTAAATTAATCTCCACCCTGTATAACACCATTCATTTTGACACCCCCTCGTTAAACTCGTAAGTGTCATGGCGGCACTTGATATAATAAGGTAAAAGAAGATTTACCTGATTAATGGTAGAATCGTAAATTCATGTCAAAAATACTATGATCATCATTAATTTTTGTCTCATCTCTATATATATATGTCGGTGCTGCCGTAAATATGGCATAGGGTTTTAAGAAAACAATCGACTTTGTTTTAGTTCCTATAGTGGCTGCACTTATACTCTTGCCGAGACACAGGGCAAGAGCGAGAATGGATCGCCAAGCCAGAATCACCGAGAATTGACGAGCGCTCCTTTATACATTCTCGCATTCGCCCTGCCTAGTAGTGCCTCGGCGAGACTGTACAGCCACCGTTAATAGTTACAATCTTTTTCTAAAGCTCCAACTGCCATGTTATCACCTAAGCACTGTAAGGCTAAGTTCACGACCTCGGGTTTTGCAAGTAGCGTCAGGAGAAACGCGCGCGTCACCTGTTTCCGTCGTGTGAGTACCGTACCATCATCGTCAGTCCGCAAGTCGCTTCGCGGTGACTCGTAGCATGCTATTAACAACTGTCATTTGTTTTTTTCCGCGGTTAACTGTCGCAAGACGTCTGTCGTTTGACCGCATCACTTGTGGCCAATGGATGAGTAGGTACTCCCTAGTAAACTATCATTAATGTTGAAAACGGGATATTTACCATGTTTAATACTCAAACCCAAACATAACAAACGTGGTAAATATCCTGTTTGTAGTGTTAATAATAGTGTAACACTACAGTTAGTTTAAAAACTTATACTCGCTAGTTATATTTGTGTCTTAGTATTTTTGTGTTGTACAATCGAGCAATGAAACATAATACACGCAGCAACTTTTAAAAGTGATTTTCTTCTACATCTATTGATTAACCTGTTACTTTTGCACGAACATATATGTAGCATTTTGAAAGCCATAATATAACGAAATAGGTCTTATCTCAAAGGAGAAACCGTTATTACACGAAAAAATCGCTTTTGAATTTTGCTAAGCTTAAACATTTCATTGCTCATGAGTGTACAACAAAAATTACTTAGTAACAAACATTACCAGCGAGTCAGACTATATCTCTGATTAAAATCATAAATAATCGAATTTGATATAAGAATCGCGTTAAGTCTATTTTCGTACAAATACACTTAGATCAGCGTCAATTTCACAAAGGTATCAAATCAAGGCTCGAAATAAAAGCCACAAAGATAAGGAAAATATTGGGTTTCTGTTTTCCTCAATTTGCGAAGACGATTATACATAATATGGATCTACTATTAACGCACCTTTATTTATTTTTAACGAACCTTGAAAAGTTTGCGGCGAAAAGTACTGGCCACTCTTTCCTTGTTCATAGGTTAATAAAAAAGTGGTTATAAGGCAGCCCGTACCATACGCGACACAGCTAATTAAAATTATAACAATAAGGACTTAGCAAGTCGTCGGCGTGTACTGACCGCTAATCGTACGATAAACATAGTTATCGACATAACCAATAAATGCGGTTATTAATCCCGCCCCTAGTTGAAGACCTTACACTCATGGCAACCACAGGATAGACTAGAAGCAGCAGCAGATTACGTCCTAGGTTGATCTGTGAGCCATCTAAACAATAATAAAAAGGTAATTAATCCAACGGGATTAATAAAAAAAGATTTATTAAAAACATAGCCTACGCAAAAACAATATAGTTTTGCTAACAACCTAAACAATAGTGTTATTGGGTAGACTATGTTCATCGATAAAACGCAAAAGTTCTACTAAGATAGCTCTAATTAATAATTCTCAACCTAAACGTTATTAAATTGTGGAAGCAAATTCATATCCATTAGTCCCAAAAACTTTCTGGAAGGTTCTATTATCATAAAAATAATCTAGGCACCTATTTCTAAGAAACGTTTTAATAAAAGATATTTTCAAGCTTCTGAAATGTTTATTATAATCATTTCTTTCAGCAAAAATCGTGAAAGAATTTGTCTTTCCCCTAAATAATATAATATTTTTCACGAAAAAGCGTGTTTCTTTTGGGCATGATTTTTTATATGGACATCACTTACTGAGTTTTTTAATTAGATGACACAGAAATTACTTCCGTGGACATTCCAGAAAGTTTTAGGTACTAAAAACCAATATTTCATCCGACATTTACGTCACACATAACTTTCTGAAAAAAAAAACTTAAGTTATCGCGTATGTATGTATATGAGGTAATGTTAATTTTAATACATCATAATCTACGGGCAAGAGTCACCTGTTTTTTTTGTCAGTTATGTGATTTTGTATCTTGGCAATTGATATATTTTTTTAAGACGTCATCAACACCGTTAAGCCGTTGGTCCCGGCTGTCATTTGTAGATATTTGACAGTCGTTACGAGTAGTCAGAAGCTAAAAGTCTGACATCCAGTCTTACCAAGGGGTATCGTATTACCCAGTTACTGGGTTGTGGAAGTCAGATAGGCAGTCGCTTCATGTAAAATACTGGTACTCAGCTGCATCCGGTTAGACTGGAAGCCGATCCCAAGATAGTTTGGGAAAAGGCTAGGCAGATGATGACATCATCATCACCGAGACTTCAGTGTCATCTGTGAGTTTTTTCTGTGACATTTCTTCATACAGCCTCTTTGTGTTCATCATCATCATCATTTCAGCCGAAAGAGGTCCACTGCTGGACATAGGCCTCCCCCAACGCCATTTTGACATAAGGGGGGTTTTGCCATAATCGCCACGCTTGACAGGCGGGTTGGCGATCGCAGTACGGTTGAGACAAAAGCACAGAGAACGTGGCTGCCCATTCTCTGGTAAGTCCATTAGTCGTCTCTTGCTATACCCACGGGAAGATATGGGATGGTGCTATTCTTTACGTCCAAGACCATACAGAAACTCTCTTCTAGTTCTCTTTGTGTTGGTTACGACAAAAAAGATCTTGTGTTTATTCGCCAGTCAACATTTTACGAAGACAAATATAAGCAACTGTTTGCGATACGAATTTCAAGTTAAGGCCGTGATAACCCAAGCGCTGGCATTCATCGCTTACCCCAGCACCGGCCAGGTAAGACGACACTAAACAAATATCACGATATGCGAGTTCAGGGCCAGAATAACCCCAAATTGTGAAAGTTGAATGGCTCTGGTTTTCATATTACTGCAACATTCACTTTATGATTTATATTTAACAAAGTTGAGGACTACTTTTAAGTGCCATCGGTTTTAAAAAAACCTATTTCGTAAAAAAATCGCGATTCAAAAAACCTCAAAGTTATCTGTAAAATAAATTATAAATGGATAATATTCAATTCAAAACTTTAAATTAGGTTATGATACTTTGCAAGATAGTCGATCTTTGTCTAAGCAGGAGCCACATTCTTTGTTTTTTTTTAAACCCATTGTTTTCATCGTAAAAACATTTACTTTGAATTTTCGAGCTTTTTAACCTGCCCCTCGCAGGGATAGGCTATACACAACATGTGATATATTGGGTTGTTTGTTGTTGTTGTAAGGGGTCCTTGGTTGCGATAGTCGTGGAGAGAATCCGGCAACTGGGTCTCGAGGTGGCATTGCACAAGTCCGAGGCCATGTGCTTTCATTGGCCTCGGAATGCGCCACCATCGGGATCCATACTGACGGTAGGAGGGGTTCCCCTCCGCGTCGAGTCGACGCTGAAGTACCTAGGGCTTGTCCGCGACAGCCGGTGGAACTTCGTGGAGCATTTCCGACGTTTGACCTCCTGAAATGCTCCACGAAGTTCCACCGGCTGTCGCGGACAACAGCCGGTGGAACTTCGTGGAGCATCTCCGACGTTTGACCTCCAAACTGAAACGGGCAGGGGCTGCGTTCAAGCGGCTCTTGCCCAACCTGGGGGGTCCAAACGCCTCCTGCCGGAGGCTCTACGCGGGGGTCGTGCGGTCCATGGCCCTATACGGGGCCCCGGTGTGGGCGCGTTCTTTGAGGTGGCGAGCCGCCCATTACCTGAACGCGCCCCAGAAGGTGGTAGCCGTAAGGCTGATCCGGGGGTATCGCACGATCTCCGGCGAGGCGGCGAGCCTCTTGGCCGGATTGCCGCCATGGGATCTGGAGACGATAGCCCTCGCGTGCCTGCACGATTGGCGCGCGGAGGCACTACGCTGGGGGGAAACTCCGCTGCCGCGGCAAATTGTCGCCCAGCGGACAGACCTCCGGCGCGATCTCATGGCGACATGGAGAGAGCGACTGTCGCAACCCCGTGCAGGGCACGCCACAATAGTGGCGATAAGTCCCCTCTTTGAGGAGTGGCTGGAGAGGCGCCACGGCGCCCTCACCTTCCGCCTGACGTAGGTCCTCACTGGACACGGTTGTTTCGGGAGGTTCCTGCACCGAATCGGGCGGGAGGAAACGTCCGGGTGTTACCACTGCGAGGATCGGCCGGAGGACACGGTGGAGCACACTGTGGAGCTGTGTCCCGCTTTGGCTGAGCACCGCCGTGTCCTCGTAGCGGCGATTGGCGGCGCCGACCTCTCGCGTCCGGCCCTGGTTCAATCCATGGTCCGGAGCGAGAGGGAATGGGAAGCCGTCGCCTCCTTCTGCGAAGCAATCATGCTAGCGAAGGAGGTGGCGGAACGTGAGAGGGAGAGAACCTCACGTCCCAGCCGCTGCGGGAGACGCCCCGTCGGAGCGCAACCAGTGGCCCCCGGCCACCGTAGGCGCGAGCCTGTGGACGGTGAGTAATGGGCTAGCTCACCGTCCGTCCGTCTTATGACGACAGACCGTGCCGACGGCGCGTTCGTGTTCCACGCGCACCTCAAGGAGATGTCAGCAAATCAGAAGGGGTCCGAGAGGGCCGATGCCTGCCAGGGCTGCGGGTTATTCGAAAGAGATACCGTGGCCCTGTAACACAAAGGGCTAAGAAGGAACATGGATGGGTTTTAGTCAGTCAAGTCTGACACTCCCTTCCGCTCCGCCCAGAGCGGGAGAAGTCATTTGATGATTTCCCATCCTAAAAAAAAAAGTTGTGCTGCGAGGGCCGGGTGGCAGGGTGGTCCGAGCTGTGACTGGTTAAAAAGCTCGACAGTGCGGCTTCGACCTTCTGATGGAGGTGTTGTATTTCTTTGTTTTCGTTTTACGTTCGTTACGTTTTATGTTCTAAAAAAATATTCATATATGCAACATGAAATTTAGATTAAAGAATAAAGCACCCGTATTTTTATTTTCTGCAAATGTTGTAGTTTTCATTCAAATGGTTCAAACAACAAACAAAATAGATTTTAATCCGTGCCATCTAGGAATAAAATACCAAAAAAACGACGTAAGTCCGTGTCGGCACGCCTCCATGTTTCGGTTATGCTTTAAAAATACCGGTTAAACCTTTATACTCAGCGATATTTATCGAAGAACAAAATATATTCAGAACAAACATCATCTGCCTCGCCTTTTCCCAACTATTTCGAGATCGGCTTCCAGTCTAACCAGATGCAGCTTTTACATGGAGCGACTGCCTATCAAACGTCACAATCCAGTAAGTACTGGGTAATACAATAGGGGTATTGTACGTAGTAAGAGTGGTAGTCAGTCTTTCGGGCCACTGACTATCTGTAACGAGTGTCAAACAAACAAACAAATAACAGCCGGGACCAACAGCTTAACGTCCTTTCTGAGAAAAGGAAGGAAGGAGGAATCCGTTGTGTAATGGGTGGTCACACCTCCACAGACCAACCTAGGCAACTGCGGCTCAACTTTAAAATTGCACAAAGAATTGAAATATTCCAGTTCACAAAAAGTCAATTTACTTACTTCAGCTTATTTTTAAAGATGTCGAGAGTCTAGACAGACTTATGAAAGTATCTAGTTTTATCAGGTTCACCTGTCTAGGTATTGAGTAAACCTAATTAAGAGGTCTGGACATATCATATTATAATGTCACCATTGATAGAATGGAGACAGGGCGGGTTAATTCATTTAGCTCCCGAAGCCCCGACATATTCTGTGGTCGACCCAACTTTCTAGTACTCGGTTTTTGCTGGTGTAGGTCTAATCACCTCACGAATTGATTATTGGAGATCAGATATCAGTTTTTGGAGTTTCACAGCTAAATGACAAAAACGTTATCCTTTCCTTTTGCCAGTCTGTTTGCTAGTGATTTTATTCATGAATTCATTTTGTTTGATATACTATAACGCACTTCGGAACCATTAACTTTCACATATAAAGGTTTTGTTTTTGATAAAAATACTAGCTTTTCATCTATTTATTATATAAAATCAATCAGAAAATGTGATTACATTATTGAGACAGAAAATGTTATTTTTGGAGTGATATTTCTATGGGCCTCAATATTTGATATTTTATTTATTCAGTACACCAATCTTTTGATGTTTTGATAGGTAGACAAAATCTTATAATATTTGAGATAGGTACATTATTTTGTTATTTTTTGTATCACATTTTGATTGAAGTACTTTTTATAACAAAACACTTTTTTTGGATTTATTAATTCATTTGAGGGTTTTTTTGTTTCATTATTCGTTAGGTGTTGTTTTGCATCCTCGTCAAATTCAAGGAGGTAACTATGCTAATGATTCTCGACCCGAATCAATAATAGAATTGGTAGACAATTTTTTTCTCTTTTTACGGCGATCATGAAAAAATATCCGTAAAAATGCCCGTATTTGCAACGCGGCCCGTCTCATCTTCGCCCTATAACCGCGCTTTGTCACATAGAAACAATTCCAAAAGTTAGTTCGATAATTTCTCATTTCATAAACCACGGGGGTTATTCTGAAATAAAGACAAATTTAAACAACAAAAAAGCGGCCCGTGTTAATAATTAACTAGGTACTGTAATATAACTTGATTATTTATGTATTTTGTGAATTTTGACGAGAATGCAAAACAACGCCTTGCATAGAGTAGACACAGTAGATATTTCAATATAATTTAAATTCCGGAGTGCTTGATGACCAGGTGGCCTACCATGACGCCTTCAAGCAATATTGTTTTATTCTTAGTCGAGAGTGGGAAAGAGATGGAGCTAGACGACCTGTATAGCTCCGTCTCTTTTCCACTCTGGAATAAGAGTCACATTAACCTCCCAGATATATGAACGTGGACGCAGCAAAAAGAGTATGTAAGGATCGTAGCAGGTGGCGTTGTGAGGTTTCTACCTACGAGTACCCCCATGCGAAAAAGGAATGTTAGATTCTGGTTCCCTATTACACGGGGCTTAGTATAACCGGGCGAAAAAGGGGTGCATTTCAGGTGAACCTCTGTCTCATCATCTTCCTGGCCTTTTCCCAAACTATCTTGATGTCGGCTTCCAGTCTAACCGGATGCAGCTGAGTACCAGTGTTTTACATGAAGCGACTGCTTATCTGACCTCCACAACCCAGTACCTGGGTAATACGATACCCCTTGGTAAGACTTGATGTCAGACTTTTGGCTTCTGACTACTCGTAACGACTGTCAAAGATTTAAAAATTACAGCCGGGACCAACGGCTTAACGTGCTTTCCGAGACACGGGGGAAACTCGGTATGTAATTATGGTCACCCATCTAGCCAACCAACCTTGGCAAGCACTGCTTAACCTTAAAGATCGACCCGTGCTGCTGTCATTATTTAGCCACGAGCTCCTCCTCTTCCTAAATTTTCACACAAATTAAAAATCCCTTCGCCCAAGCATCAAGTAACATAATGTATATTTCATGGAATCAATATCGTCCTCTACACGTACTTGTGTTGATCGGTACACTGAAAGTCAAACACAGACTTTATCTAGTTTTATCCCCTATCGGTCCCTATATTACAACCGCAAAATGTGAGGGTCGCATGCTATACAGGTTGGGTTTTATGTACGGGCAGCAAAGGCATAGCATTGTAGCTACACGAAAACGTTCTTAGGTGACCTAACTACCCCTTCTAATAAAATCCACCCCGTATAATGTTTCAGGTCGACAAAACTCAAACAAACTCAAAGCATTTATTTCAATTAGACCATTACAGACACTTTTGAGCTTTTGGGCTCTGTATGGTGTCGGCTCATTATGGTGTCGGACGTAAAGAATAGCACCACCCATATCTTTCCGTGGGTGTCGTAAGAGGCGCGACTAAGGGATTTGAAGAATGGGCAGCAGCGTTCTCTGTACTTTTGTAACAACCGTACTGCGATCGCCAACCCGCCTGCCAGGCGTGGCGATTATGGCAAAACCCTCCAAAATGTCAATGTGGCGACACTTGGGGAGGCCCACGTCCAACAGTAGACGTCTTTTGGGCTGAAATGATGATGATGATGATGAGACACTTTTGAACGCGAAGCTAAAGTCCCAGACACAAGGCATAATAACTTGTGAAAGTACTGTAGTTGCCCACTCCAAAGCGTATGGAGAAGAATGGGCAAGAAACTCTATGGAAACTTTTTTAAATCAAAAACTGTTACAAAATCCTACATCATTCATGTTAAGAATGATAGAACTCATAAATGTTGTAAGTCCCCGAAATAGAAACGTGTGGGTATAAATCCAGTTATCTACGCTCTCGTAGGTTCTCGGTTCTGTCTCAAAGAGCCTGCGGCTAGGACAATGATGAGGCACTTAAATCTTGTGTTACACTGTTAATAAATGGTCATGTAAAATGGTTATTATTTTCTTTTCTGGTGATGAAACTACCTCTTGTTCCGAAACTTGTATGTTCAGAGATGATTCTGGGCTACCTAATCATTTAACATCAGATTATTCAATTCCGTTTCATGCTACTAACATGGCAAAGTTTTTTGAATAAATTGCGTCCAGTATAATATATTATAATTATGATATTGAGCAGCGGTGGCCCAGTGGTAGCAGCCACTTACGAACAGTAAGTCGTACGACTTGCAGACGCATTACTTTGTGTAATTTATTTAATCACCGCTGCTCTCAAAACGGTCAAGGAGTAAATCGTGTCCTAGAACTAAAAATCAAAGACATATGACATATAACAACCCGCACTAGGTTCACGTGGCGGATAGAAGCAGTAGCAGTAGGAATCTCATCATGACTGACTGATCATGATGATGATTTTTTATTTAACCACTCAAAACTTCTGAATACTTGTGAGTAAAGCAAATTTTAAACCTCACTCCTTCTCATGCTATTTATTTTTACTGATTAAAGTTCTACCACTACAGTACACTACCCTCTCATTGAGAGGAGGCCTGTGTGCCAGCAGTGGTAACTTTATAGGCTGATGATGATGATGATGATGTGTCTTATTTTTATGCGTAGCTTTGCGCTCTAGTGAGATATGTAGTAATTTATATTCTACTCTATACCATGCTAATTCTTTAAGCGGTTTATATCTGCCTTATTAAGCATTGGATATTTCTTATAATAATCTAATTGGACGGCGAAGCGTCACCATTATTGGTTGAAGTTCCACGAACCCGAACAAAGCACTTTGCTTCCACATTTATTGTACGGACAGCGTCAGTATGTGCTAATCCCTCTACAGTCAGGTTACTACTTAATGACGCTGTACGAACCGCCAGGCTGTGGAATTTACTGCTGGCTTCCATGTTCCCTTATCATTAATCTGGATCTCTTCAAACTTAGAGTGATTTGGTTTCTTCTAGGCAAACGTGCTCTACCGTTGGTCGCATTATCGCTTCACATCAGGAGAGTTGTGGCCAACGGCAAGACTATTTAGTATTAAAAAAAAAACTATTCGAAATACCACCATAACTATTTGCCAACCTCCACACAATACCTCCATCAAATGATATCTTGCAAACTCAGTTCTTGTTTACGGCAGGAACGTGCCGCTCTAACGTTAACTGGGGGTATATCGGTCAGGGTCATGACCTTTTTGCCCGGGGTTGCACTTGAGCGAGAGGAGGCATGGGACGCGCACCCCTTCAGATGAATAGGGGTTTGTAATCAAAGTAAATATCCAAAGTAGGTTGAGATAGATAAAAATGTGGAATTATTTTAAATTAGATGGAGATAGTTTGAGGTGCATACATATATATTTTTTTAGTTACATGGTGAAACTTTACAGATGTGACGGCGCCTTTGCAAAAAGGCTTCATATGTTTCACGTTGCAACCTAAACTGTTACCACAGACGAGAGAGAAGCGGTCTACAATTCTCTCTGGTGAAACGTCAAGTCGTTGCGGGTAGCCATAATGCCATATTGACTTGGGTAGTTGTCAAGGAAGGTGGCGCGTAACAGGACGTTGACGGATCGCCGACGTCTGTTTTCTTAATTTAATTAAATCTGGTGCCACATATCATAAGTAATTCCGATGCAGCGGGTAAGAGCCTTTATCAGAATTGGGATAAAGTATCGCGCCCTCCACGAAAATAAGGCCAAGTGAGGAACATAACCAATGAATTTTTCAAGCAACAAGGAAAGCGTCCAAACCTGCGAGCACAAATCATCAAGAGGGTACCCCTCACAACATCATCGGGTGAGACCGTTTCTTTTCTTTTTCGATAAGTAGGTCATCTGACTCATTGCTTAAACATGGCTTGTTTAATTGGTTTGTGGGTGACATCATAATCAGTAAACCTTACTGGCATCGGAGGTTATGATTTAAAATGCACGATGGAGATCGTACCATTAAAATAGGCGATATTTTGATAAAATAGGTTGTCGGTCAATAAGTTCAGGAATTATTAGATGCTGCCGTAATTTGTAAAAGTTCTTTGACGTTTGGAGTAAGCGCTTGTGTGGTCTACATGTTTCAGTCGAAAAGAAAGTGTGTTTAGTCGAAATGTCACTGTTGTCCGGTTCATGCTTTAAAATGATCGAAGGGACGCAGGTGCCCGGTTTATGATGTTTTTGTGATGACGTTGGTCGAAGGGACGCTGTTGTCCGGTCCGTACACTGGTATGGTCGAAGGGACGCAGTTGTCCGGTCCAAACGTTGGTATGGTCGAAGGGATAATGTCGTCCGGGCCATGCAGCTGATAGCGGCTGGTTGAGGGGACACATTCATCCGGTCCAACCTTAAGTGTTCACTGGTCGAAAGGACAGTGTCGTCCGGGCCATGCAGCTGATAGCGGCTGGTTGAAAGGACACACCCGGCCGGTCCAGGTGTTAACTGTTTAGAGAAAGGTGTCGTCCGGTCCATGAGTGGTCGAAAGGACACACGCTTTCGTTGTAGGAGAAAGGTGTCGTCCGGTCCATGAGTGGTCGAAAGGACACACGCTTTCGTTGTAGGAGAAAGGTGTCGTCCGGTCCATGAGTGGTCGAAAGGACACACGCTTTCGTTGTAGGGGAAAGGTGCCGTCCGGTCCATGAGTGATCGAAAGAATACACGCTTTCTTTTGTTCTGAAACAGTTACAGTTACGATGAGAGTAATGTTTGTCATAGTTTGTCAGGATGGAAGAGCGGATGTCTTGGTGATTAGACATTGTTTGTTCCAGGAATACAATAACGCCCGAGGTCGGTCGTATGTCAGTCTAGCCGTGACGGCGCCTTTGCAAAAAGGCTTCATATGTTTCACGTTGCAACCTAAACTGTTACCACAGACGAGAGAGAAGCGGTCTACAATTCTCTCTGGCGAAACGTCAAGTCGTTGCGGGTAGCCATAATGCCATATTGACTTGGGTAGTTGTCAAGGAAGGTGGCGCGTAACAGGACGTTGACGGATCGCCGACGTCTGTTTGCTTAATCTAATTAAATCTGGTGCCACATATCATAAGTAATTCCGATGCAGCGGGTAAGAGCCTTTAGATGTAATGGGCGTTATGTCAATTATTGGTACTTATTTTTTTTTTTATGGATCGATATTTTTGTTTTTGGATATTGGATTTATAAAAATTTTAATAATCAAGTAACATTGAGAAACATGAGGGATTTCATGTTTTACTAGAATTATGATTTTAAGAAAACACAATGAGTGTGTTTTTCGTTCATTTTAAAAACACAGAATTTAGTTTGCTATGGGCTAAGTTATTTAAAATGTGAAACCGTTTTATTGATTGGCGTGGCATCAGTTTCTAATTTAGATGCACAGGTCAGACAGTGTTTATTATAGTGTCTTCGTTTTCATTCCGTGTTTCGAGACTAAAGTTTGTTTATCTTCGTTATCAACTAAAACTCGCACAGTTTATCATAAACTTAGGAATAATTCATTCTCTGTTCAAATCTTGGAAAAAATGTTGTTCAGTACCTACTGCAACTAGGGTCACCATCTGACTGGATTTGTATGGACATATCCAGCTCATTGAAATAGGAAAATCAAAAACCATTCTTAATCTTCAGAAAACAAAAAAAAACTTCAAGTGTCCGTCCGCTTTTAGGCAGCAATTTTTAAATTTCAAAATGTAACCCTTACCGCACATTCGAAAAACAACCGTATCTACCTAATGTTAAAATAGATGTACGAGATAAATAATTCTGGCAGCAATTCTCGTGACGCTATATTTTGTTATCCCTCATGACAAGACAATATTTTGTGGAGACCATGTCAAATGTTTGTTTGTTACACACAGAGATTTGTCAAGCTATTTTATTTTTTTCAGCGTACATTTCACCTTCAGCAAAATACGTAAAACTAAGGAAATATTTTCTCTCTCCATACGTTTTGGGAGATATTTATTTTGCCTACTCCGTGATTCTCGTTCGGTCTTTCTCAAAGTTGAATTGCTTTCATTCTTATGTTTGATTGATTTGGCATTATGGAGAAATAAGATGTAAATGTTAACGTATAGTGTGCGTAGTAAAAAAATATTTTTATAAATTACAAGGTCTCAAAACTCATCGACATTTGCATCCTGCCCGTCCTAACCTGCGATGCGAAATTTGGTCACTTACTGATCAGCAGAAGTCCAAACTCAAGATTTACCAGCGGGTAATGGAGCGCAGCAGTATGGTGTCAGACGTAAAGAATAGCATCATCCCATATCTTCCCGTGGGTGTCGTAAGAGGCGACTAAGGGACTTGCCAGAGAATGGGCAGCAGCGTTCTCTGTGCTTTTGTAACAACCGTACTGCGATCGCCAACCCGCCTGCCAAGCGTGGCGATTCTGGCAAAACCCCTCATGTTATGTCAATGTGACGAAACTTGGGGGAGGCCTATGTCCAGCAGTGGATGTTAAAAGGGCTGAAATGAATGGAGCGCAGCATAATAGGTTTTAAGCGTACAGATCGCGTAAAAACACAAAACTGCGCTCTATTACTTAAGTTATAGATGTTAAAGAAAAAACAGCCAAGCTGAAGTGGAAGTGGGCTGGCCACGTAGTACGAATGCGCCCGGAGAGATGGGCTAAGATCGTCACTCACTGGACGCCTGGCGGAGGAAATCGCCGTCAAGGTAGACCGCGGCGAAGGTGGTGTGGCGATCTGCCCCCGTATTCACAAAGGCTCGGATTCGATTTCGATTCGGAAAGTCGTATGTCTATCTCGCTCGCTTTCGTAATGCCAAAACAAGATAGACATATGACTTATCGAATCGAAATCGAATCCGAGCGTTTGTGAATAGGGGGCCTGATCTTGTTTGCGGAGCGAACATGGCCAGATATTGCACAGGAGAGAGATATTTGAAAAGAGAAAGCGGAGGCCTTTTCCCAGCAGTGGGACACTAATTAGCCTAGACAAAACAAAAGAAAAATACAAGGTTGTACAAACGGGTGGATGTCCAAACTTATCCCACTATATCGTACTACCTATATTGAATATGTCATAATTACACAGGTCTACGTTTCTGGCAATTTTATCGATACTCGGTCATCCGTTAATTAAGGAGTGAAAAGGTAGCAGAAAGAGAGATATTATAATATTAGTATGGAATATCTTATTTCTAATATTCGGTTTTAGAAATATGGGACGGTTGACTGTGAAATGAGCACGAGTAAGAAATAAATTAAAACATTTAATAAATCACTTTATTTTCAATAATTTTATTTTTCTCTTTTTATTATAATTTGAAGAACACAATTTTATAATCTTCTGTTAGTTCATATATCTTTTTATTTTACAACATAGTTACTTATTTTACAACCATCATTAATACATCGATTTACAATAAATATCACCTAACTATCAATAAAATTGTATATTATTATAAATAATTGTAAACGGGACGACTTTATTTACGTTTTCTTCTTTAATTTTTGTTTTATACGTAATTTTAATTCACACCGATAAATAATGTTAATGAGATCAAACATTTATAAATTGCTACGAAGAAATAGAATAGAATTCTCTAAATATTTAAATAGAATTTGAAAAGATTTAGAAACCAAAATTGTTCAATTTATGTACTTAGGTATATACAAGATACGTACAAGTTTTTATATAAGAAGTTTATGCACTAACAAGTTTTTTATCATAAGAAATAAAAACAATAATAAGAAGTCCCGCTGTAGATTTTGATTGCTTAAAATCTATGGCACAATGAGTTTCATAAGTAGGTTTTTTACATTGGATTTGGCACAATTTTGTACAATACAAACAAAATCTTTGGCTCAGTAGTTATTGAAATAGGAATACAAAATAAACATTAGAATTGTAGAAATAGCTATTAGCAAACTAAAACATGCCGAGTGGATTTAGAAAAAAAATATACAAAAAATATTCAGTCTTTAAACAGTTCTTAAATACTGCTGGCAAGTTATATTTTCAGCTACAGAATTAATACAGAAGCGATATAGAAATTAGACTCAATGACACATTTATTTTCTCTTCCTAAACTACTTTTTTTGTTATTATACCTATCTACTTGGTGTTCACTTAATGAGAATTCCACATCATCTAGTTAACCTCACAAAAATATATTATTTAGTTTAGTACTTTAGTTGTGTTCGAGTCACTACTGAATATAGACTCTGGAAGTGCCGTTTATTATATTCTTTCTACAAACTCGTGTATTTAGAATTTAGCTTTCTATATTGACTTACAGAATAGAATTGAAATTACACAATGTACAATTCAAAACCTAGATTTAATTTAAATAAATTATAATGTTATCACGTACATCCATCTAACAAATATTTAAGAAGACCTTAAATATAATTTCGTAATATTTATAACCCTTTCTATACATCAATATTCTAAGAGCATCACGACTACTGAGACAGAGACACTTCAAGAACTTTATGTACAATTTGATGACGTTATTGTTCTTATTATTTTTTGTTATATTTACAGAATGATCATGTATCGGACGATTACAGCGGCCACATGTAGGATATGTGTGTGTAGTCGCGGGCCGGCGTGCGCGGCGTGCGCGGTGCGTGCGGCGTGTGCGGCGTGCGCGGCGTGTGGGGCGCTTGCGGCACGTGAGGGACGTGCGGGACGTGCGGCGAGCGCGGCGCGTGCGGCACGTACGGCGCAGGCGACGCGGGCGCGGCTCCCGCTCATATCGCGGGCAGCAGCGGGCTCGGCGAGCGCGGCACCCGCCGCACGCTGCTGCTCCACGCCTCCCCCATCATATCCTCGTCTCCCTGCACACGCGCACTCGACATACTCTCAGCATCACACTCCTCAACTTCCCAACTCTGAGAGCGAGATGTTTCATTCGTTTTACTATGAGTAGGGCAGCTAGGACTAGGACGCCACTACCACGGAAGAGGAAACTATGCGACAGAAAGTTTCTCATCCTCGTCATGCATTCAGCTCGCAGGCAATGTTAGTCTACGACTCGCGGGGTCTAGGGAGTTGACGTGCGGGATTGTGCGAGAGGTTAAACCACGTATTACGGTGTCAACACTTACATATAAGAAGTAATTACCATCATCGTGTGAGGCGCAGGCGCGGAGTGCGCCGGCGCCGGGGGGGCGGGAGGGGCCATCGGCGGCGGCGGCGCGGGGGGAGGCTCCGGGGACACCGCCGCGGGTGAGAACGACGCGGGCGCTAGTGGCGATTGCGCTACGAAAAAGAATGTTACGATTACTCCTGAACATGGCCCTTCAAGCCAAGCCTCCTCTAGAACTCTACCTACCAGCGGCAGTCAGAGCCAACACAAACTGACTCCAATGGACGCAGCAGCCGCAGCACAGCTGTAAGGCTGCTCTCCGCAAAGCTCGATGTAAGGCCATGAACAGCAGCGGGTTGACCGCTGCGTGCACGTACGAGATATGTAGAGTGATTTGGAAGTACATCTGGAACAAACATGGCACAGTCAAAGCTCTTATCTTGGGGGAAAGTTCACAGATTGATAAAAAAACCGGTGATTTACTACTCTCTTTATATGAATTCCTGCTAGCATTCAATTTACGCTGCTTTGTATTAAAATATTTAATCAGACCACCATGTCAATAAAAAATATCAGCAGAAATCTTTCAGACAATACAGAACAATATTATCCCCTTACTTCATAAGCTATATGCGACGTAAGAGCTGGATGATGCAGCAGTGTGATGAGGAACAGTGGTCCCCAGAACAGCACGTAAGCCGCCGTGATGACGAGGAACATGCGCACACGACGCACGCCCTCACGCTCCACCCGCGCAAGGTACCCGCGCAGACGACGACCTCCTCCCAGAGGCAGGTTGTTACTGCCTGATGGACGGCAATGTCCGTCTGACAGAGTTCCGTCTACAGTCTAAGAGAAAAGATTTAATTTTAGAACATGTCATGGTTGATTGTGAAAAGGTAGCAAGCTTCAATTTTGAAAAGAAATAAAATTTTGATGTCGAAAATAAAATCCGCCAAATGTGCCTAGTGAAATCAAATAATTAAGAAACAAAAGCCAATTCACTAAGGTCGTCACTCCAGAGTAATTTAGAAGCCCTATTTAGATAGCCATGATGGTTTAAGTAATTGAAACGGAGATCAGTGGAGGGTAGATATTTCAATAGACGTAATTAAATAGATATTTCTTTTAGAGGAGAGTCAGTTTATTTCGTAAGTTTGCAGAAAACGAAAAGAGATATAGAAATACAGATAAAAAGGAACAAAGTACAGTAGCTGAAAATATACAAACGCCTGAGATCTACGAGATGAGACAAGCATGCATCACAGTCCTTACCCTGGGTCCGACGCTGTTGGGCAGGTTATCCATCCGCCGGTTGTCTCCAGCCATGCTGACAAGCGTGGTCACTAAACCAGCTACTCGTACTGCTTCTACGTTAGCCTGCATGCGATAAGATTTAAATTTATCGAATACTTAAATCTGAACCGCACTTTGGCAACGGCAAGCATTGAGTATGGTTTTTGTTGTTTACAATTTATATTGGCAGTGCACTTCTAAAATGCAAACGTCCATTTCGAGTGGGGCGAGTTCCGAAAATTTAAATCTTATTTGCGGTACATCGCAAGGAATATTGGCAAGGTACCAACAAAAATTCCTTTACCGGCCAACGTAACACTAGAGTATATGTATATGCACAATATTGTACAGCGACTAGGAATTATGCGGATGACTTTGTGAGTTTCAACGAGATTGGAGCGCGCCAGTTCTGCGTCTCTCGCAACTGTGAACTGCATTACACTACTACGGAACTTGTTACATGTCATTCAAACAACTGCTATAGCTAGTACCATTTCTTATAAAGCTGGATGACATGTCATGGTTACAAATTACTTCGCAATCAAATGATGATCATGGAGAAGTCAGTTTTGTGAGAATGGAAGATGATGCAAACAATGTAAACAAAGCATTACTTTTTATTATTATTTCTCGTGAAACTAACCTCTCCATGCCATCTGTTATAAGGTCCCAAGAGTGTTCGTTGAGTGTTGTGTGATTAATGACATACAAACCTTCGTGAGATCCCGGTGGAGTTTTTTCAAGTGGAAAAGTGTCAATCCAATACACACTGCGTTAACGCCTATCCACAGCGCGTTAAGTACATAATGCCTGAAGGGTCCTCGTACGAGAGGACACGACGGGGCGGGTCCGTAAGACCCGTAAGAGCCTGCACTGGCAGCCAAAGCTCCAGATAAGAACGTGGGCCCGAGATTTATCGTTATTGATGCGAACCAAATCATGAATGTTCCGAAAAGGACGCACTGTAACAAAAGGTTTATTTTACTAAAGGATCTTTGGTTCACAAAATATGTAAATGAGCGCAGTATTTCATTGCGTAAACCTCTTTAAAATTTCCAAAATTAAGAACAGGAAAAGGGCCATTTTTATCACTGACAATTTCGAAATTTTCTCCTCGACCGAATTAAAGTAACAGCAGGGGTCGCGAAGGGAACGTCTAGATAATAATTTTACCTGTGGACTGTCCATCAGTAATGGCGCTGATAAATCAGCTTGCTCCTCCTCGTTTTCAGGGAAAATTGGACTGTCGTTGAGAACAGTCGTGAGCATGTTCACTGTTGACACCGTCACCTAGAATGTATTTGGAAGTTAGTTTTCGAATCCTTATTACTTAGTAAGACCAGTATAGTTACATGTCATACTAGTTATTTGTTCCTTCTTGTAAGGACTACTTCTTGTAACTAACACATAAGAACCTATTTAAGTTTTTGCCAAAAAAAATAACAAACAAAACTACGAATTACTCTAGATTATTTTCCCCAAGCTAGTTATTTTCCTAATCTACGTCATAATTCCAGACTCCCAGACACATTCGTCTACAAACACTCAAACTATTCAGAACTTATAAGATACTATCAAAATTAAGCATCGAAGATTATTCTTGGCACTTTTCTCGTCCGTCCCGCCTGAAGTTAAGTGGTGATAAATCACTTTTATGTGCCAACTGCCTCCAGTTTCGAACAATCGTACTTTTGTCTGTGAGAATCTGTTACTTTTTGCATTCTATTGATGCTCATCTGAGTTTGATGATGCTTTAGTTCAGTCTAATTTTGATATCTAAGAAAGGCGTTGAATGTGAGTTTTGCAACAGATTGCAATAACAAAGGCAAAGGCAAAAAAAAAAAAAAAAGGTTTATTAAGTTTATGTTCTAAACTTCTGCCCTTTTTTAGAAACGATAGGCGATACGTACATATTTTTGTACCGTTGGAATTTAAATCCTCGACCTTGATCCGAAAATTAAAAATCCAACTGAGCATTTTTATTCACACTCATTGAAGTGTCTGTTAGTGTTAGCTAAAACAAATACTACTAGATCACATTAAAGTAAGATATGTTTTCTCAAACAAAGCACTATAATGTCAAACTGAAAGCAAGCATTAACACTTCTAAAGTTAACGGTCCTTGTCAGCAATATCCACTATTCTTGATAAGAGTATGTATTCATATATACGAATTACTAAGCATGGACGTAGGGGTAATCCTCGGAACTACTGATCAAATTTTAAAGATTGTTGAAAACCCAATTCTAGGTTAAGCTCGCCGTTGTACATAAGCTATATATTATTTGTGTGTATATCTTTTAATTTTATGTGCAATAAAGAATAAGAATAAGAATTGTTTCACTAACGGAAAGCTACATTATCCCCAGAGTGCCTTAGGCTACATTTAAAACGCTCCCGTGGCGTAGGTGTATTTGCGTACATACCGGGAGTGAAGCCGCGAGCAAAACGTGTCATAGCTTAGATTTGTCCATTCACAACTACATACTTAACTAGCTACTACTGCAAATAAAAAGCAAAAGAAAGCTGCCAGAGAGCCAATTCCACTAATTCATATAACTGATAACGTAAACAGCGACATTCACGGAGATAAAAAGTAATAGGTCCATGAACATTCAATGGCTCATATAAGATAATGGAGCCATGTGGCCGTATGGTCAAGTTATAGGCCATTAATCGAGATAATCATTTGCAAACATTTCCGCAAATACTACCAGCCAATGGGAATTGCCCATATCTAAATGTAGACGACTGGTCGTATACATTATTGATTCTAATGGACTCTCATTCCGGATCTTTTTTGGATAAAACTGTATCATTGTATCCGAAAAGCTTTTTAAACGCCGAACTCAGCTGAAAATGTCACTTTAATTAAAAAAGGCTTACGTACGTGTTCCATTTATGTCTCTAGGGATCCACTTTCAACGAAAAGTAACATCGATAGTAGTACCGTCCTAACTACACTTAATGTTTGTAATAAAATCACGAACAGGTAATAATGTTAACTCTTCCTGTTTCATGTCCGTCTTAGAAGGCCTTATTACATTACTTGGGAAATAACGTGTAACTTCCTTGCCTTTTTAAGAAATGATTTAAATGAAGCTAAGGAACAGCTATTTTATCATCGTCTGCCAAGCCATTTTCCAAACTATGTTGGGGTCGACTTCCTGTCTAAGCGGATGAAGCGACCAAAATTATCATTCATTACTTCCTATTGTTTAAGCTGATACAAAGAAATAGTAGAATCAATTCCTCAGAAAAAGCCTTCGGTCTAAAAACATTAATATCTATATTTCACCTCTAATCTACTGGGACATGACAAACACTGCACACATAAGACCTAGATCACACAATTCAAATTTTCAGCTTTTATTTTTGTTGAGTGTTTCCAAAAACGCTGACTGACCGTGACACAGAATTTAGTGGAACAAAAAAACAGCTGATGTGCCAGTGCAGTTGTGGTCCATGCGGTATTTAATTTCTAACGGTCGTACAGTTTTAGATTGTGAAGGCTCATCTCGTTTAGTCGGCCATGTTGGAATTGCGTGTCATACGTGTGACTGAAGTGTGTCACGTAGAGTGGAAACAATATTAACAGACCTGTATTTGTATCGGTTTGTGTAGTTTGTTGTTATTGCGTCCATGTCGACAAGTTAATAGCAATTCTTATTCGTCGTAATTCGAACTCGTGAACGTTATTTCTAAGTTGTTCTTAGATCGGTGAACAATCTTGTTTAAAATTAACCTAACCTTTAGGAAAGTTTTTGATCTGGAAATTTCTTGAAATACAACTTACTGCCCAAAAATGCCTACCCACAATTTGACCTTCATTGAGTAAGATAATAAATCTATCTTAAAATCACTCTGAGGGTCTGCTTCAGTGGACGGATTAAAATTATCTTCCAGACACAATTAAACAATGAAGCAGAATTTGAGTGAAATTATTATCAGATAAGTTAACCGTATTTATCGTGTGTAGTTCAACAGCCCATTAAGTTGATATCAAATCTATCACTCGAGTGAATGCTCGTTTTTGTTTTACTTCATGTTCACAGGACATCGACAAAATTAATGAGGAATAAAATTGTTCATCCGCTCATTTCACAATTATCACTTTATGATAATTTAATAGGGTAGTGAAAGATGACTAATGCCAAAAATTAACATAGTTGAATTCACCATTTGAATTAATTTTAACTTTCGGCCCTGTTTCAGATGTTTCACATCGATTGTAAGGTGCCAAAGGAACAACATGAATTGTCTGGTATGTGCTTTAGATGTATGCTTAAATAGGTACTTTATTGAACATCAGAAATATACATAACGAAGAATAAATTAAAGTACTATAATATATACAATTTAAATATTTACCAGTAACAAAAAAGCGGTCTCGACCAATGAGCACTTGTACACGGGTTGGCAGCGGAACACAGCGATGCCGAGCGGCAACAAGATGGCCGCCCGAGCCAGGTCCACCACCGCCTGGTGGAACAGCAGCCCGTGGGACCATCTACGACAAAGTTCATCAACATAATAACTATATATGTCACAAGGTAACTGGAAAAATCCTATATTATAATCATATCAAAATCAGTCCAAAGTTTCCTCATGATTTTGTTATTATGAGCGTTTACACGTTATGGCATTGTTGTATACAAACTTTCAAGCCCTATTTTCCGACATGACTGAAGCGATTTTAATAGGCATAAGCAAAGGTACTGGTTTTTTTTTTTTCGAAATATCATTCATAAAAAGATAATTGGAAATTTCTAAATAAATTATAAATAATCTTAATTTATATTCGGTCTAAATTAACTGAAACACAATTTTTCAGAAATATTTAGTAACTTTTAGATCTATGTACCTAACCTGCTTATGCGTATGAAGTTTAATTAAAATCGGTTCAGTCATTTCGGAAAATAAAGACTTGAAATTTTGTATGAAATGTCGTAAGGCGTAAACGCTCTTAAGCGCACGTCAATTATTTCACATTTTAACATTGAAACATAATATCACGCCTGTAATCCTCGAAGGGTTAGACAGAGGTGTTCCTAATAGTACACCCACATTTCGCCAGTTATGTTAAGATCCTGGGACTCGAACCCAGGACCATGAGGTCCTCAACAGTTGAGCTCGCGATAACAAGACCAACAAGGAGCCTCAAAAGGCCCACCTACATACCAGCTGGCCTACCATGACGTCTTAAAGCAGTATAGTTTTATTCTTATTCCAGAGTGGGAAAGAGACGGAGATATACAGGTCGTCTAGCTCTATCTCTTTCACACTCTGGAATAATAATAAAACAATACTGCTTTATCACGTCATAGTACTCCCCAGGCTTAAATCCGTAACAGATATCTTGATTGACATGCTTATTAAACACTAGCTTTCCGGCTCAACATCATTTGCGTCACATTTTCCCCGTTTCGCAACATTTTTCACTGCTGCTCCACTCCAATTGGTCGTAGCGTAATGACATATAGCCTATAGCCTTCCTCAATAAATGGGATATCTAACACTGAAAGAATTTTTCAAATCGGACCAGTAGTTTCGGAGCCTATTCAATGCAAACAAACAATCAAATCTTTCCTCTCTAAAATATTAGTTTAGTAGACTTCAGTACATTATCATTTCTTCTACATTTACACGTCCAGTGACCCAGAGCTGGATAAACCTTATAATTCATTCTGACAAGTAACAGGTATAAAATTTCGATAAGCGATTTATCAATCATCTAAAGTGTCACGCACATAAAGACCTCCGGGGTTGGGAAAATACCGGAGGGTACATTCACTTCGAATCTCTGACGAAAATAATACAGCAGGTGAATGTTTTGGGGTATTTCTTCGCAAGTTTCAGGTTTAAGGGACCAGTTTATGTGTATTTAAAGTTTTCTACGAACATTTTTTTCTTCTGAAGTTCTTAAAAGGATCTTTCTTCTATATTATTTTGGAGATGTACCAACTTTGGCTTCGTATTTGAGCTGGAGGGTGACCTTAATAATAGTATTTTTTTATGTGAAACATCTATTGCTGTATCTTGGCGGTAAAACCGACTCGTCTGCCGTGACGGAAAACGGTATGACGCTGTAACGTTGTGCCTCTACGCCAATAAGAAAAATGAATCGATTTTAATTTTGCCGAGCGTTCCATGACGGCCAATACAATTTTTTTATGTTTGCATTTTTCACCTAAATAATTATTAAAACCTATGATTTTTACAATGCGTAAGGCATAATCTACACAACACCTGCTACGACCCGCACATACAACAAAAACAATAATTTGGAATTACCTTTTCCTGTCGTGTATACCAACCAAAAATGACACTGTTAACACAAAACATTAATTAAGTAAAACATGCTGTAAACCTTTGTTACCTCTAACACTTAAAACATTTTACTGCTAAAATTTGGTAAACTTTTCCCAACCAGTGTCGGTACTAACAACAATGTCCATCACCATGTCATTAAAATTGTTCCGGAGGAGAACATTAAAATGAAGCAAAAATTGTATCAAGCAACGTTGTTAGTAATTGTTTCGTCGAAATGTGAGTTGCAGTACCTACGAGTTACACACAGTTACCCCTCCGGCCTACTGGGCCGGAGTGTTGAGGGGATAGCACATACTAACGCTGCCTGTACGAGGCAGCAACGAAAAAGTGTTTCTAACGCCAAAATCATACAGTTCAATTTTGACTTTAAATTTGTATAAAGCAAGCAAATTGAATAATTGTAAACGAAAGTTTTCAAAATTTCTACTAATCAAAGCATGTCACTTAGGTATTCGCTTTAATTTATTATATTTGATCGAAAGGCCTTTTCAATCAAATAGAATAAAATTAAAACGAAACGTGTGAAATAAGTTTATCATGTAGTTAGCGTAAAGATTTAATTTCAAAGGAAACTAGTTAAGGCGCACTGGCCAAGGTTGATCCGTGGATGGATGACCACCGAACACATTCCGAGTTTCCTCCGTGCCTCAGAAATCACTGAAAGTCTGATAACCAGTCTTACCAAAGGGTATCAATATTACCCAGTACTAACTGGTTAGCGTAGTGAGCAGCGGTGTCTTAGTGGTGGCAGCCCCGAGTTACGAGCAGTAAGCCGTGGTTCCGAACCCAGGCAGGCGCATTACTTTAAGTAATTTATTTCATCACCGCTGCTCTCAAAAACGGTGAAAGAAAACATCGTCAGGAAACCGGCATGTCCTAGAACTAAAAATTCGAAGACATGTGACATCGACCAACCCTCCCTGGGCCCGCGTGGTGGATTACAGCCCACTCCCTCTCATAGAGAGGAGGCCTGTGTCCCATCAGTGGGAACATTATAGGCTGATGATGATCAACTGGGTAGCGCAGGTCAGATAGGCAGTCGCTCCATGAAGAGAACTGGTATTTATCAGCATCTGGTTGGACTGGAAGCCGGCCCCAACATGGTTAGGAAAAGACTACGTAGATGATGTAACTAAACCTCCAATAGAAATCTAACTTTCTGAAAATGTTACATCGAAAATCGATCTTCCCCAGAATTGGAACCCAAAGATAGAGTAACAATGTCAGCGCCGCCGGCCGCTTTACAAGACAAGAATAGTGCCACCCGAAATACTTTTTACTCCGACATGTCAATCCTATTGAACTAGGTTACGTTCGTTAGAGCTCCCGGTACCTGGCTAGACATAGAAATGCTATTTGGAATTCTAAGAGTAAAACTGACAAGGTATGAAAAAACCGGCCAAGTGCGAATCGGACTCGCGCACGAAGGGTTCCGTACCATTTTTTATAAAAAACGAGCAAAAAAATCACTTTTTTGTATGGGAGCCCCCTTTAAATATTTATTTTATTCTGTTTTTAGTATTTGTTGTTATAGCATCAACAGAAATACATAATCTGAGAAAATTTCAACCGGCTAACTATCACGGTTCATGAGATACAGCCTGGTGACAGACGGACGGACGGACGGACGGACGGACGGACGGACAGCGAAGTCTCAGTAATATGGTCCCGTTTGACCCTTTGGGTACGCAACCCTAAAAAGACGTTTTTAGGGTTCCGTAGCCGAATGGCAAAAACGGAACCCATAGAGATTCGTCATGTCTGTCTGTCTGCGTGTCTGTCCGTCCGTATGTCACAGCCACTTTTTTCCGAAACTATAAGAACTATACTGTTGAAACTTGGTAAGTAGATGTATTCTGTGAACCCCATTAAGATTTTCTCACGAAAATAGAAAAAAAAACAATACATTTTAGGGTTCCCCATACATAGAACTGAAAACCAAAAATTTTTTTTTCATCAAACCCGTACGTTTGGGGTATCTATGCATAGGTCTTCAAAAATGTCTAAAAAAACTATCAACGAAAATTGGTTTGAATAAGATATGATGTTTAGTTTTGAGATATTGGACTTTTTCATCAAACTGCAGCAGTAACTTTGTTTTTCATAAACTTACTATTTAAAACCAATTTAGTTTTGCGGTTGAGTGGAAGTTTACTAACTAATACTACTAACTAATGAATGACAGTTCAAAATATTGTTTGGGGCTATGGAACCCTGTGTGCGAGTAAGACTCGCACTTGGCCGGTTTTTTTGGGTATAGTTTAATTTAGTTAGTACTTTTAAACTATTATACCTAGATGATTACCCTAAGTAGGCTTACCATTGGGTAACAAATAAATTTGTCTTATTTTATCCTATTCGGGGAATAACAAACTAAAAATATAAAATTAAAAAACCAACTCAAAACTACATTCAGACACAAACAAATCAATTACCTATTCGTTAAAAAGCTTTTTACTAATATATGCTTGAGCCGAGAATCACTGGTGTTGAAAAAAAAACACTCTCGAAATGGTTCGCAGCCAACAATCTTTTATTGAATACGAATAAAACAAAATGCCTTAAGTTTTCTTTACCAAATGTACCACAACGTGACCTAAATTTAAATCTTGACGGCAAGAAGCTTGATGTTATAGCGGCAACTGTATTCTTGGGGATTACTATCGATTCAAAACTGCAGTGGGGCGCGCACATTAGAACTCTTTCAGGAAGGTTAAGCTCAGCTGCCTATGCAATCAGAAAAATAAGGCAGTTAACTGATATAGCCACAGCTAGGTTAGTATACTACGCTTATTTCCATAGTATTATGTCCTATGGCATTCTGCTGTGGGGATCGGCAGCAGACGTTGATTCAATTTTCATACTGCAAAAGAGGGCAGTCCGCGCTATCTACAAAATGGGTCCTCGTGAATCCCTCAGAGAAAAATTTAAAGAAATCGATATACTGACTCTGCCTTCACTTTATATTTTAGAATGTATTTTATATGTCCGCAAAAACCGAGGACTTTTCAAAATTAGAAGCGACTTCCATAATATAAATACACGCAGTAAACACGAAATTGTAATACCCAAATTCAGATTAACCAAAACTAGCAAGTCTTTTCTTATAAACAGTATACGCTTTTATAATAAGTTGCCGAAGTCAGTTACAGAACTGACCGATGGAAAGTTTAAAAATTATATTAAACGTGTCCTAATTAAAAAAGCATATTACAAAATTAAGGACTACGTTGAAGATAGAGAAGTTTGGCTTTAGCCCCCCTTCGCACATGCGGCTTCCCTGGTAGCTCATAAACGGCACAAATGTGTGGATGTCTCTAACTATTCTCAATCTTATTTTTTTTTCCTTTCTTTTTAATCAGATGTTTTACAATAGTTTTTAAATCATTACACCTTTTGTTTAGAATAGTTACAGCACGGATGACAACATTTGTGTCACTTATTTGATCTAGTCATTTTGTGATATTTTCTATTTATTTTTTGTTGTTGTATAGACTCTTTTTCTTATTTACCGATTGTTTGTAAATGTGTGGACATTGTAGGCCTTATAGATTCCTAGATCCTTGGTAACTTTTTATTTCGTTCTACGTTTCGTAGTAAGCAACGACTTATTGTCAGGCCTACGATGTCCTCCCATACTTTAGTACTAATGCTGTAACAGAAATATTGTAAAACCAAATGATTTTAAAAGAGTAACCATGGAGTTTCTTGCCGGTTCTTCTCCATAGGAAACGACCAACCCGAACCGAGCACCTTTTTGCCGACGTTTTATAAGTGCCCCTGTAGGCCTATGTAAAATAAAAATATTTTGATTTTGATTTTGATTTTTGACTGGTGTTGTTTTCTAAATAAGCTTGTTTTGTTCACAATTATAATTGTTTAATCAAAAGAGATCTAAATCTTAATTAAACCACAATCTCTTGAATGTAAATTATAGAAAGATTAGAATTGGGATAAGGTTTGGTTTGAAAATTTGAATAGGTAAAACGAATTAGCATCTTAGTCCAAAGACAAGTTGTGAGGTGACAATTACTAGCAAAATGCTGACTGAATTTAAAATCGCTTTTTAATTGTTCTATCTAGATTTTATCAATTGGTTTCTTGAAATGGGGGTTTTTGAGTAAACCCCTAAATATTACACCAAAAATGTTAGACGCTGTTCAGAATTAGAGTTTAAACTAGGAGACTACCAGTGGATCACATTATAGGCATAAGTCCATTCCTATAAGTACCTAAACATAATTTACAGCCCGAATCTGGATTTGTTCCCAGTTGATGGCAATAATGTTAATGTAACACCCACTCCTATCAAGATCGGAGACTCTACTATCGAAGTTGTAGACGATTATGTCTACCTGGGACAAACGGTCTAGTTGGGTAGGTCTAACTTCGAGAAAGAGGTCAATCGTCGAATCCGACTCGGCTGGGCAGCGTTCGGGAAGCTGCGTGGTATCTTCTCGTCCAACTTGCCGCAGTGTCTCAAGACGAAAGTCTATGACCAGTGTGTGTTGCCAGTGATTACATACGGGACCGAAACGTGGCCGCTCACAATGGGCCTCATCAGAAGGCTCAAAGTCACCCAAAGGGCAATGGAGAGAGCTATGCTCGGAGTTTCCTTGCGTGATCAAATCAGAAATGAGGACATCCGCAAGAGAACCAAGGTTACCGACGTAGCCCGAAGAATTCCAAACTTAAGTGGCAGTGGGCAGGGCACATTGTTCGCAGAACAGATGGCCGATGGGGCCGAAAAGTTCTGGAATGGCGACCGCGAACCGGGAGACGATGCGTTGGAAGGCCTCCCACTAGGTGGACCGATGACCTGGTGAAGGTTTCGGGGATCCGCTGGATGCGAGTTGCACGGGACCGATCAATGTGGCGACACTTGGGGGAGGCCTATGTCCAGCAGTGGACGTCTTTCGGCTGAAATGATGATGATGATGATGGCAATAGGATCACCCCAATTACATGAGACTTAAAACGTAAACAGTGTTGTGAATTTAATAAAAAAAAAATAGGCTGTCCTCCCTAAATCTTCGCAAATTTTAGGCATGGTGTTATTTCTAAGAAATAACAGTCTAAATCAACACGTTATCGTCAGTACAACCTCCAATTTGCAAATAATTATCTTGCCTACAAATTGATATTACATGATATTGCGGCCGACACGCAGGTGTTCTGAAACCAATATGCAATATTCGCATATAATACATGCCATTAAAGGTCCCACAGCACGGCAATGGGTTCTTTTGAAAATGGGTTCTTTGCAAATAGAAAACGATTGATATTTGAATGGTCTTACAGTGAAACCAGTTCGTAGCATTTGCTTATTAAAATTCTAGAGAAAAACGGGGCATTGATTGAAATAGCATAAAACTATTTCTTTTGCAAGCAGAATCTCTGATTTTTCGGATGGGTACTCTATAATTATCACTTGATTCGGTGAAGGACAGCATCGTGAGGAAACCAACAGGCCTGTGAGATATTTCCCGACGTAAAGCCAAGTCAGAGCCCCAAACTCTGACACCAGGTTAGGCATTAATCACAAGATAAAGAAATAAATAATTACAATCCGAACGGTTTATAGGAATTTCTTAAACCCATTGCAAAATGCGCGTTGCGCAAATAGATTTTAGGCATATTTGAAAAGGACCTCTGCTCAAAAACGTTTTTGAACTGTCAACATGTATTAAACAAATACCCATGGTACTAACTCAGATAGTCCGAGCCAGTTTTTACTATCGATCGGCCATTTTATCAAACACCTCCAATCCGATTTAAATAGCTCCTATCTTATTGAATTACCACTGGTAGTGACTCGGTAATTTGATTTCGCAGCAAATTGAGAGCCCTCCGGTGTTAAATCAGATTTTCTGGAGGCTTTATCTCTTAGTAGGTGGGAGATAAAAGTACTCAAGGAAAATTGGGTAAAGAAGACGACATATAACGGTAGACGAAAAGATAGTTGCTAGCTATTTTAGTTTAGTCAGGCGTATCTAATTAACTTTTTTAGTATGTTCGTTACCGGCCAAACCCGATTTACGGCTAAACTAGCCTATAGGCCAAAATAGGGCCATTATAAAAGGACGATCATAGAGCACCACATCCTAATGAGTTAGGTTAGAATTGCGAAGCAACCACGCATCCAAGTTGTGTGCATTGTAATTGTTTTACCAATAAACCGGTTTGGCCTAAGACAAACTAGTTTGGCCTGAAGTCGGATGTGGCCGGTAACATATTAGTTTTATTATTTTTATGTTCAATACCCAGACGTTTGAAATAGAAATCCTTATTGTTCTTTATATCTATATTGATTGTTATTCCCTAGATTATAATTCGTTACCTACTTTTATGTTGCCCAAAACTTTTTCGAATACTTAAAACTTAGTTCGCTACGTTTCTTTTGTATGAGGACCGAAGTATAATACTTAAAGTACCTCAAAGTTATTTATGAACATTTATTTAAATGTGTTAGGTTTTTTCAGCTAAGTGGAAACTTGCTTTTAACCTAATAACCTACAAGTTTTATAAAAGGTCTCAAGAAATCTTTATTTTAGTCGTCAGTCTCTACCAGTTTTAAAGCTACTGGAAACAAGTATTTTTTCGCATTAAACGAACTGAACTGCTTTAATGGAAATCCTTTATACACAGTTCGTTTCTTCAGCTAACAAGGACCCTCCTAACAGAAAGGCCTGATATCATCTAATTATCCACGAACCTTCCAATTTCGTTAACTCCAGAGTTCCTTTTCAAGTTCAAGCTTGATAAAATCCAGCCTAACTTAACACTTTATAGATTGGCACCATATAAAATGCAGATTTGGTGGTCCCATAAGTAGAATTCCGTGTTCTGGAATACAGACGTGCCCAATCTGTGGCGCCGATCGCTGGCTTAACAATAACATATTAGACCTACACTGTTATGTGTTATGTAACGAATAACGTTAATTCTATCGGTGTAATGTCTTCAACAGTCGTAACATGTTATACGGCTGTAAACGGACCACAGCATCGTAAAATAAGCAACATTTGAATAATGACAAACATTCATTTTTTCCTGTTTTTCTATTCTTCGGTCGCTGTAATTTATAGCCTCTATTTCTTGGAAAGTATTTCGGCTTGATTTATGTTTGTTTTTTTTTCGGCGACAATATTTGATAATATGGCTGTAGAGGCTATGGGTATTCAAATGGAACCAGTTATCGTGATTTACGCTCTGCAATGTTTTTTAAAATATTCTTATTCAGGTCTCTGTGAAAGCTTTACAAAAATGTTAATTCAATAAGATATAAAAGAGTTATTTATGTCCTTATTACCTATATAAATCGTGATAGAGCGATCAAAACTAACATAAAAAGCTGTTTGTGTAACTTTCGCCATCTCAATACAATATTTAATTTGTTCTATAAACATTAGGTCAAACTCACCTTCGCAGCTGTTTTTTGCTAAGAATGACGGCCATCAGCGCCAAATTGGCCGACATTCCCAATCCTGAGAGTGCGAGCAAAGCCGCAGCGCTAGCAGCGCCACCTGGCGGACAATGCCGCGTGTTATTGACCACTGAGGAGTTGGTCGCGCCTGCCGAACCGAAGCGAAGATTCGCTCCGATCATGGCTACGGCAGACCCTGCTTGAGGAATAACTCCTGTTAAAACAATCATGAATACAATCCAACATGAACATAGAAATAGGCCCATAGTTACCTATTGTTATTTTGCTATTAGTTTCGTGATCTGAAAGATGAAATTAAATATTGTTCAAGTCAACATCAACAAATTGCAAATAAATCACAGTAAAAAGACAGTTACGACCGATGTCTTATGATTATTTTTCAATCAAAGATAACGATCGTTTAACAAAATAAAATTGAAAATTTAGAAATTTTGGAATTATTTAAGACATAAAAAGCCAATTTGCTATTTCCAATCATACAACAACATTTTACATATAAACACACATGTACATAACACAACAACAATTAAATTACCTGCTGACATTTTGGCGTTTAGACGTCTGCTCTTATTGGAAGTTAACTATCGAATGCAATGAATCACTGTGACAGCCAATGAAAACGCCCCCCTCCCCCCCACCGGCCCATTGCATTTTTGCACCAATGACGTTGCTGTTCACTGACATTACAATGGGGCTTATGTCCTTTATTTTATTACACTGTACCGTTTGTCACTCAGATTTAACACTTTTTTTTCGATGTTGTACGAACGATTGCAGATTTTCTGTAATTATTTTTTCGTGCACTTTTATAACGTTTCTTCAGTTTCTTTCAAATCAGTTGTGAACCGTCTCTAGGACTTAAAGTCAAATTAGCACATAAGTCAATGTAGCAAGCACACTTTCTGAAAAACACAAAAATGGTTAACTTACGTAGCTATAATCTGCTAAATGGATACAAAACTACTGGAATTACATACTACATAGTCAAAAAATGCTTATCAATTAAAACAGGCCAAGATATACAGGATGGACTAATAGTAACTTAACTCTGGCTAAGTGGCATACTCCTATAACTATTTTCTAATCAACGCAAGCAGAAGAACCTACTTAATGTGATTACTGGCAATGGAACTGGCACGACGCGTGGTAGATATACGCTGCCAACATGTCAAAAGTCGTACTAATGAAAAGGTCACAGAATAATTAAGTACCTACAGCAGTACTGTTCTGTAAAAGCACACCCTATGAATGGGTCTCGATAAAGTGCCTACGTCTATCGTGTGATTTTAAGTCATTTTATGATGGTACATTTTGAAATGAAATAAGGGAATGGAATATACAAGGTGTTGTTTTGCAACCTCGTCAAATTCGAGGAGGCAACTATGCTAATAATTCTCGACCCAAATCAATAATAAAATGGGTAGGTAATTTTTTTTTTCTTATTTCCGGAAATCAGTAAGTTTGTGTGAACCACCCGTATTTTAAACGTGGCCCGTCTGATCCTCGCCCCATAACCGCGCTTTCACACATACAAACAATCACAAACGATTATTCGATAATTTCTTATTCCCTAAACCACGTTAAGGGTGTTTTTCTGATATACTGACAAACCTAAACAACCAAAAAAATCAGCGTTTTTTAATAATTAACTAGGTATTGTAATTTAAATTGATTATTTATGTCTTGTGACAACCTCCTGAATTTTGACGAGGATGCAAAACAACATCTTGTATATTGGAGCATGGGGGTTACACGCACAGTTTCGCATTTCATTGCATCTTTTCCCATTCTGTCACTCAAAATTGCGACCCACTAAAGTGAGAGGTCCAATCGCTCGTATAAGTGCTTCTGCTGTGACAAAATGTAGTATTTTACAAAATACACCTGGGCACTGACTACTTAGTTGTTAAAAAAACATATTATTATATTTTTTAACTAATAAATGTAATAATTATATTTTTACCAAAACGAATTCTCAGCAATGTTTGCTAAAAAGTACAGTGCTACTTTTGCAAACAGTAGCCGTTATTTTTTCCAATTCTATTTCCCCCTACCTTTAATATTACTACTAATAAGCGAGCCTACCATCATTTATTTGAGCATCAGTTCCATGGAGTGTCTAAATGACTTGCAGTCAGTTCTCAATCCCTTTACGTTTGACGTCCAGCCAACCTCTGATTCCCTAGTAATTCAGTTAGTTACTGGTAACGTGGCGACAGTTATTTATTTATTAATTTATTTAACACTTCAAGTACAATGTACAGTGGCGGACTTAATGCCATAGGCATTTTCTACCAGTCAACCTTTGGGTGATGCAGAGAAAAACAGTGGTAGGTGTCTATCTGTAAAAAATAATAATTTAATAAGACATACTAAGGATATATAAAATACTATACTACTACTAGTTAGCTAGATTATTTTTGACAGAAACTGGATTTAACTCTCAGAGGAGTGAACTTTAAGATTAATTATACGCCATTCGTATTATTGTGTGGATTGGTTTTTAAATCAAAATCCCAAGTATTTTTTTTTGTTTCGTCGTTTATTCAAACAAACATTGTTACCAAACAAACCAAAAAAAACCCCAACAAAAATTAACCCATTTTGAAAAAACAAACATACAAAACCTCCATTTATTCCAAACCTTTTATTTTGTTTTACTTGAAAGATACTTATTCACTGACAAACAACATGCAACACAAACCACTTGGTATATAATCATTAAATTTGGCAACAAAGATAACTATGGAACGATTTATGAAAATGCATGTCTTAGAGGGGAAAACCAATTCCACTCCATGACGATCGGAAGTTCGTCATTTTACCGACATGAAAACGTATTTAACACATGGGTAGTCATAAATACTATCCTTAAATATCCTTCTAAAACTGAACAATAAAAAACTATTGAGGACAATAATATTGAGGATCTTCTGCTAACAAAAGAATGTTTTTTCGAGATATTTTCCTTATCGAACCATTCCCTACAATGCTGTATGAAAATCTCAACACAAAAGAATATTGATAAGTCCCAATGCCATCTTCCACACCTAAGTGAAAATAATAATATATAAAAGGAATTACATAATTCTGAGATCGTATAGGGAAGTGTCAAAGTCACCATACTTGAGGGAGAAAAAGGGTCAACACTATACGTTTTGTATACTTCTATCCCTTTTTATATTTCTATCGTCAATAAAAGTATGGCTGAAAGCTATAACAGGCTTTTTATTCATACCACACCATATTTACCATAAATAATCCTCTATTGATGTCGACTAGGGTACTAGGATATCATATTTGATGAGGGTGAGGTAATCCTGTCCTATAAGTTATGTGTCGTTGCCTTTATAAAAGCATAAAGAATCACGTAAATTGTTTACTGTGTATCATAAATGATATCAGACCTTATTTTTGATAGGTCGGTATTGTTTTTTGCAGTAATTTTTGTGACTTTGATTCTTTTGAGTTTACTGTAATTTTGTAAGTCTATTTTTGAGGAAGCAAATCACCGATAAAAAGCAACTAAAACTCAGCTAACTCAATAAGGTGAAAAACTTTGATAATTATACATTTATTCGGGAACTCTTCACCAAACTTCTACCTACTATTTTAAGTTTGGTGAAAAGTGTTATAAAAGGTGATCATCGCGTTAGCTACGCTACACCGACGTCATTGCTACGCTAGCTACGCCGTAGTTGATCACAGATATAAGGTCTCACATCTATTGCAGAAAATACTTGTCTGGTAAAATAATAAAAAATGCCGTAGCTTCTATTCAGCTAACGTAACCACTACACTAGATACATAATCGGTGAACACCAATGTGCGACAGAAGTGAAATTGCATCAAAAAACTGTATGTATTTTTGGCGGCACGGTTGGCGTAGTGGCTGAGCGATACACTGCTGCGCTGCGTGTTGCGGGTTCTATCCCTGCACGGAACTACACGGAATATTTGTGCAGCCTACAGATAGGTAGTTAATCCGGCTGGCGTTTGTGTAAGTGAGTTTAAGTGTTTGTAAACGCACCCACCACCCAGTTTGGGGCAACGTTAAAAAAGGTTTAACTGTGATAAATTAGTGCAAAATAACTAAATTCCTTTTAAACATTTTGGAACCAAAAACTGAATTTAACCTTGGAAAACCAGCCACTAAAATCTTCAAATTGCTCTTAGTCACAATTACATGCTACGCGAAAGCTACGATAATGCTGACGTCACTGCTACGCTTGCTACGTGTTCGTAGCTGAACAATGATGTCTACATGACGATTTTCGACGTAGACATGACTTGGACATGTTATTTTAGATTGATAGTTGTACAAGAACCCTACCTACAAGTGATTGATTCGGATTATCGTCGTCCGTAATATACCCTAACTAATAGTTACTAGATGTGCTTACACGGTGGTTTAGACGTTGGTAGTAATGTTTTTGACATGTTAATGTACATATATATTACTAGCTTCCTCCGGCCCTGCTGCCCGCGATTTTGTTTGCGTGAAATTTTTTATGTGTTTTTCAGAGATAAATTATACGTATAAACCTTCCTCTTGTATTATTTTGTCTATTGATCAAGACAGCATCAAAATCCGTTGTGTTTAAAAGATCTCAGCGTACAGGCGGCGGGAAACCACTTTGTTTTATACTATGTTAAGATATATAAGAACTTTATTTCTGAGGAACAGTTATTAAAATCTGATTTATTCGGATACTTGTTACCCTATTAGATTAATTACACAGATTTCGAGTATAGTTACTAATCAACTGAATATACAAAAAAAACCTTTCTAAATATCTTTGAACTTCATCTGGTGGCCTACCATGATGTCTTAAAACTTTATTGTTTTACTCCTTTTCCAGTGTGGGAAAGAGATGGAGCTATACAATATGTCTAGCGCCATCTCTTTCCCACACTGGAAAAGGAGTAAAACAATAATGTTTTAAGACGTCATGGTAGGCCAGCTGTTTTGCCTCTCCAACAACATTTCATCCAATAATTTGGTTGCAAAAGCAGTTTTGTTACGATTTTATCATTCATATTTATAGACTAGTCTACACATAGCCCAACACAAATTAAACAGAATTAGCATAGAGAAGCAAACAGTAAAACGGTAGGGAACAATAGAAAGCTTTTGTTAATATCAGGCTGAATTTCAGGCTAGACGATCTAATTCTGAATCCCCCATTTCGGCGAAGTGTTTAATCTGAGTACAATGAAAGCTATTATTTTACGATGAAGGGCGCTTTTCAGGCTAACATTGCTGTAAGATCTATGAATGGGAAATTTTCAGAAACTCTGAACATCAGTCACTCAAATGTTTTTAAAATGTAGTAGAACTTTTTGAACGTGAAATTCGACGAAACTTTTGCTAGCCAACCGTTTACTAATACAACTAGAACCTCGGTTTTTAGGGTTCCGTACCCAAAGGGTCAAACGGGACCCTATTACTGAGACTTCGCTGTCCGGCCGTCCGTCTGTCACCAGGCTGTATCTCATGAACCGTGATAGTTAGCAAGTTGAAATTTTCACAGATTATGTATTTCTGTTGATGCTATAACAACAAATACTAAAAACAGAATAAAATAAATATTTAATATTAATTAATTAAATATATATAAAAAAATAAATAAAAAAAAATAAAAATATAATAAATAAATAAATATTAAAATAATAAATATATATTAAATGTATATTGTTTTATTATTATTAATTATTTTTTTTTTATTTTTTTTTTTTTATTTTTTTTTTTTTTTTTAATATTTAAGGGGGGCTCCCATTCAAAAAAGTGACATTTTTGCTCGTTTTTATAAATAATGGTACGGAACCCTTCGTGCGCGAGTCCGACTCGTACTTGGCCGGTTTTTTTTACGGATGGGAAATCGTCAAATGAAAGGAGTGTCAGACTTATATAGACTAAAACCCATCCACGTTCTTTCTTAGCCATTTGTTTTCCAAGGCCACGGTATCTCTTTCGAACAGTCCCACAGCCCTGGCAGGAGTCTGGAAGGAACTAAGAGGCACCTTCAATAATAAAACTAATTCCTTTAAAAATATGTACCTAACTTTGGTCAAAAACACCATAAGAATAGCAACTCTAGGCACATTTTTATTTGTCTTTTATTACCACTATTTGTGCCAATAAAGGCGGATCCGAGAAAAGTTTATAAAAGCCTACAATGACATCATATTTATCTCGAAACTCACACTCATCTTCTCGGTATTTTTACCCGACTTTACGGCACTTTTAGTGCCATACATTATAGTTATGACTAGGCTTTAGACAATGACTATTTTATGAAAAGCCGCAAAAATAAAGCTGTATACAACGCGGGATCATAATGACCATGGGGGTCATCAAGGTATACAGGGTGTAAGGAAAACGCTTACCACATACTCAGTACATCATTCTGAACTGCTGTTTTTTTTTTCAGCACACTTGCACGTAAACAGTATCGAAACATACAGGTTAACTTGGCCGTAATGCCCCATATAAAACCCTCGAGCTTTCTTTTTGTTATGAAACCCAAGGTCGGTAAGTATTTTCAGCACAGCACATAGGTCATGCAAGTTCAAGCAAGGAGTTAACACGCAATGGGGATGGAAACTGCGGAACTAAGGGCGCTAGCATAGCTGGTTCCATGCATTGGTTGAAAATCCGGTAATACCATTTTATATTTCAAATTCGCTCGACCTCATTGGTCAGATTGAGATCCAGCTATAGTCGTGCCATCTACAATTAGCTTTTAACGGGCTTCCCCATTGAAAAATTGTCTTAAAATGTTATCTAAACAGGAATTTCATTGCAATCTCGCTACATATTTTACTTAAATACTCAACTAATGTTCTTAATAATCGATAGTTTTTTTATATCAAAGCGTCGTTTTTTTTTTACACGTGCCCTGTATACCTACATAAGTATTTGTCCTTAACGTTTCTAAACGAAACATTTGTATAATCTGTGGTGTCGGCAAAACCCGCCATCTGCTTAAAAAAAGGTTCACGTATTTCGTTATAATAGTTGGGCTGACTTGTGTAAATAATTTGCGAATAAATAATTATGAATTTTAAGGCTATAATTCATAATTATTTACTCGCAAATGTGATGAAAAACATTGTATGTTTCACGGGCGATACGGGAATTACGAACCTCGACTCAGAAAGATCTCAGTCTTCGACTTCGGGCTTCTACTAGAGCCTCGATCGTAATTCCTTACTTACCGCCCTTAGTACACAATGTACTAAAAATTACCCACGATAAATTTCTATGTGGGGTTTCAGAATGATGTACTAAGTACGTGTTAAGCGTTTTTGCGTCGGTGTACCTTACACCCTGTATAGGAATATTTTTTCTCGAGGAACGACGGTTCACTAGAGTAAAAAATAAGGGTAAATTATGAAGGTATTTTTTTAACTATATAACACAAATAGCATTTTATTAGCAGTGAATAAACGAATCAAAAACTACTTTACAGTTAAACGTAGCAATTTTATCCTCCGGGGCTAACTTCCGAATGGTTTAAGACTTTGAACAGTAAACCTGTTGGGTGTTACCATACCAATCGATCGATCGTCGATCGATGGTAGAATAGATCAGTCGACAATCAATCGATAGGTTTTAGCCAGTAGAAACTATCGATCGCTTTGACAAGTTGACAAAAATAAAGCAAAATTAGTTGTTCTGTTATTGACTAATTCTCATGACCAGAGTATTGTATTTTTGCCTACGATGTGGCTACCTATATATAATATATGTGTGGGCATGCACGTTCAGACATTCTCACTCCTACTCCTTGTATGGTAGTCACGCGCACATGTTTAATCGTTCTGCCACTAGAACCTGAAAAGGATCCCGTTCAGTTTAGAATAATGATGATTTCTTAAAAGTAATAATAATAATTAATGAATGAATGAAAAATAAATGAATCTGTGGCTCGGATGTCAAATTGACGTGACAAAATTTTTCTTAACTCCTGTTTTATTTTAAATATTTTACCTAATATTGCATCAAAACTGATTTAAACAAACAAAAAATGAAAAGAAAAAAATAATCCGTTACCCAGAATACGTTAATCCAGAAAACTGTGCAAGACTAAAACAAATATTCAGAACATGAAATAGTAAACGTCACCGATGCTGACCCGACTTCGAGCCAGAAAACTAACGGCACAACCACCATCTCCGGGCTCGTCGCTGAGCTCCGCCTCGCAGCCGCCGGGACGCGCCACATCTGTTGGCGCTGAGTCGCCGGTCGCTGCAGTTGCGTCGAGTTCCAGCGACGAGTTTTTCTCCCCGCCGTCGACGCCATCACCACCACGACGACGAGGAAGAGGACGGCCACCAGCGGGCCTGGGACCTCGAGGCCAACAGGCCCCGAACAGGGTCCCCGCTGCCGGTGGAAATGTGTCGCGCATGCGATGGACTCAGTCTATTAATGAGAATGTCATGCGCGCATATTATGGGGCTACTGAGGGGGGAAGCAACTTGACTGCGTACCGTGGTCGGATGCTCTCTCTGTTTCAGGTGCTTAACCAGCTGTCAGCGTGTCGGCGCAGCGACTATCGGATCAGGTGCGGGTCATCCAGCGTAACCATATGTTGGATGACAATGTACTTGATCGACTACGCCTCGACTCACGGAGTAACCCGGTTACGCCTGCTTCGCCAATGATCGCGGCGCAGATGCAGAATGTATCCAGTGCTTCGCCGCGATTCGATCGCGGTGGTGAAGAGGATGTTGACGAAGTTATAACCGTGAGTACCCAGTGCAACGCACAATTGAGGAGCGCTTTGGAGGGTGCATTCCGAGAGTATCGCTCCACACCGCCTGAACTTAGACCACGTTTACCTCGTTTGCCTATGCACAAGAAAAACAAGGCGCTGGTGTGTACTCTAGATTCGCTGCTGTCAAACTGCTTTGACAACAGCGAAGACCTTGCTGATACCCACTCAATATTGTACTGCGCAGCCGTAGCGGCATGTCGTGTAGCTCACGTCAAATTTCCTGACAGTGACCGAGCTACACGACCAAAATTAGCTGTTCCAGCTTGGCAGTGCAGGATTGAGCGGCGTATCGGTGAGGCTGGAGTACTCATCGGCAAGTTAATCTGCTTCAGGGAGGGCAATACTCGCCCTAGAGTGATGCGCTTTGTGAGGCGGGCGTTCTCGGGAACTGACTTTAGTTCTCGTGATTATTTGGCCTGCGTCACAGAGCGTATCGACTTCCTGAAGCAGAAGATCTGTGCATGGGCAAGCCGTATTCGTAGGTACAAGCGGCGAGTGGAGCGATACACTCAGAATCGCACATTCCGTAGCGATGAAAGGTGGGTATATAGGGCTTGGGAACGACCAGACCAAGGGGTGACTGACACGCGTCTGCCGGATGATGACGCCATATGTTCGTTCTGGCGCAGCATCTGGTCGGTGCCTGTCAGTCACACTGAGGGCGGTTGGACCCGGGAGGTTGAACAAGCGTGTGATCCAATAACAGAAATGGGGGCAATTATCATCAGCCCCCAAGACGTAGCTCGTGCAGTCCGTCCGTTACCTAACTGGAAATCTCCAGGACCGGATGGACTGCACAACTTCTGGATCAAATGGTTCCAAAGATCGCACGCTCGCTTGGCGTCCCAGTTTCAATCAGCCTTAGAGTCAGGGTCGCTGCCCCAGTTCCTGACGACAGGCATTACCCACCTGCTCCATAAATCAGGTAGTACTGCGGAGCCCAAAAACTATAGACCTATCACTTGCTTACCAACGGTCTATAAAGTTCTAACATCCATTTTGAGAGCTAAAATTAACCAACATATTGAGAGTAATTCCATCATGTCTCCCTCTCAGAATGGATGTAAGAACGGGTCCCGTGGTACTAAGGAGCTGCTCCTCATTGATATGGCCATTAGCCAACAGGTTCGCCGCTCCCGAAGGCATCTGTCTACATGTTGGATAGATTATAAGAAGGCCTACGACTCGGTTCCGCATACATGGCTCATGAGGGTGCTGGAGTTGTACAAGATAGATGCAACTCTACGCGCCTTCCTTGAGTCGTGTATGGGGCAATGGAGGACGGTCCTTCGCTATCCAGGATGTCGACAGATGCAGGGGAACAGCGAACCGATAAGGATCGAGCGTGGTATATTTCAGGGTGATAGTCTGAGTCTATTGTGGTTTTGTCTAGCCTTGAACCCTCTTAGCACACTGCTGGAAGGTTCAGGTCTAGGCTATCGGTTGAGGAGAGGTGGTCAGGTCATATCTCACCTTCTTTACATGGATGATCTGAAAATCTTTGCCCCCAACAATTTGCAACTGATGAAGCTACTGAAGGTAACTGAAACTTTCAGTAGCGCCATCAGGATGGAATTTGGTGTGGACAAATGTGCAGTCATGCATGTGAAGCGAGGGGAGATTACGGAATCCGTGGGAACTCAACTCTCGGATTCCGTACACCTTAGATCCCTCTCCTCAACAGAAACCTACAAGTATTTGGGTATGTCGGAAGCATTAGGCATCAATACTGCTGACATGAAACAATCGTTGAAGGAGCGTTTCTTTAGCCGCCTGAATAAGGTGCTAAGCAGTCTTCTGTCAGGCGGAAATAAGGTGCGCGCCTTCAACGGTTGGGTCATGCCGGTTTTGATGTATTCTTTCGGCATACTCAAATGGACTCAGACAGAACTTGATGCCCTAGATAGGAAAGTCCGCGTACTGCTGACCGCAAATCGGATGCATCACCCACGGTCGTCGGTGATGAGACTGTATATCCCGCGGAAGTGTGGGGGTCGTGGCTTCTTAAATGCTAAGACCCTGCACAACCGTGAGGTATGCAGTCTCAGGGAATACTTCCTAGAAGCCGACGTGGGGATGCACCGAGATGTAGTCTCAGTGGACAAGGGCCTTACCCCGCTCTTCTTGGCTAACGAGAACTGGCGCAAGCCTGTAGTATTAGACACTAATGATCGCAAGGAGGTATGGCAGAGCAAGGAGCTTCACGGACGCTTTTACCGGGCCTTACATGGGCCCGATGTAGACTTCTTAGCGTCCGTATCCTGGCTGCGTTTCGGTGACCTCTTCGGGGAAACTGAAGGTTTTGTCTGTGCAATAATGGACGAAGTTATGCTGACGAATAACTACCGGAAACATATTATGAAGGACGGGACGGTGGACGTGTGTCGGGCATGCCACCGTCCGGGTGAGTCCATCAGACATATTATTTCTGGTTGTTCTCGTCTGGCTAACGGAGAGTACTTGCATAGACACAACCTTGTTGCCAGGATTATCCACCAGCAACTTGCTTTGAAATACAACCTTGTGGAATCAGAAGTGCCATACTATAAGTATGCGCCCGACCCAGTTCTCGATAATGGTTTTATCACGTTGTATTGGGATCGACCTATCATCACTGACAGGACTATTGTTGCCAATAAGCCTGACATTGTGTTGATAGATCGATTGGAGCGTCGCGCAATGATTGTTGATATAACGGTCCCGCATGACGAGAACCTCGTGAAAGCAGAGAAAGATAAGCAATTCAAGTATCTAGATCTGGCTCGCGAGGTTGTCGACATGTGGGACGTGACAACAGAAGTCATTGTGCCGATAGTCGTGTCGGCCAATGGCTTGATAGCCAAAAGCTTCGACCAACATCTGCGGAGTCTTTCGCTTGACAGCTGGATCAAGGGCTTGATTCAGAAAGCAGTACTTCTGGACACGGCACGTATTGTCAGGAGGTTCCTCTCTCAAGAGCCCTGACCACCGGTAGCCCGGACCCTGTTCCCGATGCTGGTGGGCTACTATTTTTTATATTTTTAAATGTTTTTTTTAAATATTTTGTAAAAATATTTAAAAATATAATAACTATGTAATGAAAATGAATAAAGGAGAATAATTAATGAGACAAGTTAACTAACGAAGGAGCTTATTTCATAGGAATAGCTTTAAATCCCAATATCCCTTGGTCATGTGAAAATATATCACATTTGGTTAAATGACTTTTGATTTTAAACAGAGACACCAATCAATGTGTTTAAAGCGGAATGATAATGATAGATACATTTTAAATTATCATCATTATCTGCTTGTCGGCTTAGCAACTACGTCAAAACAAAATGCTTAAAATGGAAAAAAAAACGTTTTTATAAGCTTTTATTTTAATACCTGACTTTTAATAAAGTTCCATAATTCTGTTTACTACTTTTGGTTTGAAACAAATGACTAGCAGGAAGCAACGAACTAATTTTGCATTCCAACTAAAACTACTTGCAAAATATTAACAGTAATACCATGAAATCAAATAAAATAAACTACGGCTGCCAAAACTTTACATTGACGACCACCCATGTGAAAATGTGGCTGACCTACTCAATTTAAATTTTGTCAATTTCTCCACTGTTGGACATTATAGGTTGCATATAATTATAGTCTCATGACTATTCAAATCCTTAATCAACTGTAAATCATAATAGTAAATCAACTCCATTATCTACCCACTTGAAATTCAAAATTTCCGCAATAAGTTATGCCACATTAAAATATCTTCTGACGTCAAAGTCCTCTATCATGTCGTAACGGCGTTCCTGGCAGCCAATTAGTGAAACTAACTGGCACATATTCTGCGTAACACGAACTATTATTATGCCAATTAGGTCGACAGTTGCCTGGCACATTAGACCAGTTACCACATATGGGGGAACAATGTCACCACATTGTAATAGAAGATATCTTGAAGAAGCGACGATTAATGCGAACAGTTTTATATATACACTAGCTGCTGCCCGCAACTTCGTTCGCTTGGAAATTTTGATGGGTTTTAGGGGTATGAAAAATATATGTTGGCCGATTCTCAGACCTACCCGATATGCACACAAAATTTCATACAAATCGGCTCAGCCGTTTCGGAGGAGTTTAGTAACAAACACCGCGATGCGAGAACTTTATATACTAGATAAATACGGTAACTTTACCGGTGAAATGTCCAAGGTAACCATGGCTACCCCGTTCACATGCCCGCGCGCACTCGGAAGTTTTTGCCGCGCAAGCCCCCCGCGCCACTTCCCATTTAAAGCTTATTTTCTCGTAAACTACTGCAGCTACACCAAAACAAAAAATACGTGTGTATAGCTGATAATATACAAAATCTAACTACGTTAAAACTAATTGCGATAACTAGATATAAGTATTTAAAAAAAAATTAAAACTTGAGAATTTGCGTTGAATTTCAGTTTCTCCAATAAGAATTGTAGTTCGTATTTAGAAAACCTATTTATAATGAAACTAGACTATATGAATATATTTCAAATACTTTTGTACCTTTGATGCTTGTCACACAGAACTTTAAACTCACAAATGTGTCACTGTGCTGACAAGGGTTAACTTAAAAATGCTTTTCTTGCAACAATGTTACCTTTAGCGATGCTTTTCTTACGTAAGTTTACGTTACAAGATTAACTTCGCTGGTGTTAAAAATATTAGCCAGCCAGCTAAATCGTAGCGGGGTAGATTTCCTAGGATGCATCAAGAATCAGCATTCGTGGGGGCTATTTTAAATAACTAAATGGGGCTATTTAAATGACCACAGATTAAACGCGAGTTTGGCTATTTATACACAGAGTGAATATGTAAGAAAATATTAAATTAATTAAAAATATGACTTAAATAATATTTATTAATACTATTAAAACATGATTTATTATAAAGTGTGTCTATTTGTGTGTATAAAGAATTTGATATTTTAAACTAAATTGTTTAAAAGTATCGATAAGTTCAAAAACAATTTAATTATCGAAAACAAAACGTCACATAGTTATGTGTCGCCTAGTTAGGTGATAAAAATGATGGGGAAACAAATTTTCATTTAGGGGCTAGTTAAGGGGAGCATTTAAGTCCCATTTGGATCCCATATTTAGGTGATAGTATAGGGGATGTTGTTGAAAAGTGGCATTTGTCCTCGATACTTTAAGATACCAATTTTTCAGAAACTTGGCCCTTTATGCCTTCTCAAATAAATGTTCCACAGACAAGATAGACACCGGTTAACATCAGGCTTCTAACAACTATAGTTGAAATGAGAGCAGTTATTAATGCTGATGATAGTTGCTAGGGACATTGGGCAGCCCCAAAGCCATAAGATTAACCGACTGACCGTAGATCAAATGGGCAACCTCATCAAGGTCAGCGGTTAGGCTTCCGTGTTTGACCCTTCTCATCGTTTCAAGCTTATAATATTGATATCATGATAGATGATATTTTAATGGGTGATGTGTGTGTAGAGTGTGTTTATGTGGATTCTTAGCTGCGCCATTGGTCGACTGGTGAGTCCCAGGTTCGATTCTTAGGTCGGGTTAGGTGTTACTTGGTTTTTTCATTATGAATTTCTCATCACTTGCAAGTTGGCGGTATAGTACCCCGCGCCTCGGAAAGCACGTTAAGCTGTAAGGTCCCGCGCCTGATCTCTCGGCTCATGTTGGATTACCGCCCCATCGGACTATGAGAGAGTGGGAAGGAAAGTACCGAGTTTACGTCCACATTTGTGCATAATATATTTTCGTCAACAGCAGACTAGACCCCACTGAGATTGGCCGCCATGATAGAAAACTGGAGGACTTTTAAGAAGGAACAGTGACGAGTCGGACATAACTCGGTTTAACATCTTATTGTTTATGTCAACTGTCTCGGTTCGACGTAACGAACTCTTATTTATCCAATTAGGTTAACAATGATTATGTACGTTAATTAGAATATTACCTAGAACTGGAGAACAATGTCGTCACGAACTGCGTAATACGATATTTGCTTGGTCAAGCGTCTTCTCTCAGAAATGCCACTACAATACAATATAATTAATTAATTATTGACTAAGACTGTTAGTTAGTAACAAAACTTTTGAGCATGGTGAACCGTGAACCATTAAACAATAACATCACGCCTATAAGACCAGAAGTATTAGGCAGAGGTGGACCTAATAGTACACCCACATTTCGTTACTTATGTTTAAGTCCCATATTATAGTATTACCATCAACCAGGCAGAAATCCAGACTCCGTGGCGGCTACTGAGAAATTCTCGGCGGTAAAACCGAATAACAATTTACCCGACTTGGCAGTCGAATCCAGTACATCATGCTCAGTTGCGATTGCAACCACTAGACCAACGAACAACCAATCATCATCTGCCTAGCCTTTTCCCAGACTATCTTGGGGTCGGCTTCCAGTCTAACCGGATGCAGCAGAGTACCAGTATTTTACATGAAGCGACTGCCTATCTGACCTCCACAACCCAGTAACTGGGTAATACGATACCCCTTGGTAAGACTGGAAGTCAGACTTTTGCATTCTGACTACTCGTAACGTCTGTCAAAGATCTACAAATGACAGCCGGGACCAACGGCTTAACGTGCTTTCCGAGGCACGGAGGAAACTCGGTATGTAATTATGGTCACCCATCCACGGGCCAACCTCGGCAAGCACGGCTTAACCTTAAAGATCAACCCGTGCGGCTGTTATTATTAAGCCACGAGCTCCTCAACGAACAACCAATATATCTACATACATAAAACTGGTCTAGCCCAAGGATAAGAGTTACCATATAACTGTCGCTCTGTGTAAACCTCTTTAACTACATAATCAAATCTATCCGTTTCTCTTCACCATAATACGATGCGCATCCATTAGAATGACCAATGAACCACAAGACCCTTCCTTATTCATACTATTGTATGAAGAATACTTATCTTGGCTCTGATGGAACGCCAAAATAAACCGAATAGTATGCACATTCATCTTGTTGCTTTTTATATACGAACGACATATTTTTGTATGCTTTTGCTGTAGTGTTGATATTTGTTATCAGTTTGCTCTTAATGACAAGTCAGAGGAAAGGATTTTTTAGCAAATTGATTGTCAACTTAACATACGTAACAAACAGGTTTGAAATTAAGGTGTTATATTAGGTTTGACTTATATACAGGCTGTTGTTTTGCATCCTCGTCGAATTAAAGGAGGTAACTATGTTAATGATTCTCGACCCAATAACTCGAATCAATAAAAAAGGAAAGTTTTTTTTTATTTACGGACATCGGTAAGTGTGAACCACCCGTGTTTTAAACGCGGCCCGTCTGATCCTCCCTCTATAACCACGCTTTCACACATACAAATAATCCCAAACGTTTATTTGATAATATCTAATTCCCTAAACCACGTTATGGGAGTTATTCTGAAATACTGGCAAACTTTTTTTTGGCCAATTTAAATTGATTATTTATATATTTTGTGCCAAATTCTTGAATTTTGACGAGGAAGCAAAACAATAGCTTGTATACTAACCAACTAAGCAAGTTAAATATAAGCTTTTAAAGACCCCAAAAGGACCCCATCGAGCTCATTCTATGTCATTTCCCTGTCAGTCTTTGTTACTGGTACGCATCACTAAATAATCATATAACTAGGTATGTAACTTGCTATTACAATTTTCATGGATTTATTTTCGATTTCCAAACCTGTGGATATTCGTTACAGCCATATATCTCCACCAATTGGCTATCCCACCAAACTAACGGCCTATAAAACATGTACAATGTGTGAACGTTACCACCATATATAGGTATATAGTTATTATGTGTACAATAATCCTACCCTATTACGAAGGGGTCGTCCCTTCTCATCAGCAAAAAAATTGGCTGGGTGGGTGACACGGTTGGCGCAGTGGCTGAGCAATTGGCAGCTGCACTGCGCGTCACGTGTTCTGTTCCCGGACGGAAGATATATTTGTATGGCCTACAGGTAGTTGGTTCTGGGTCTGGCTGTTTGTGTACGAGTATGTGAATTTAAATAATTGTAAGTGCACTCACGATACTGAAGAAATTAATTGTGGATGGTTTCTTTTTTTAAGGAATCGTAGAAAAATAAATTGATTAAAGTAACGACATTTATTGAATATTTTTTTAATCATATGTTTGTAATTTCTGCCTACGCCCATTAAAAAAATATTAATTATATAATTTTAAAAACGTAGTGGGGTCTTAGGAGCCAAAGTAGCGATGGCATCATTTGCCCGTTGTCAAAAAATTCATCAAATTAAAATCTACAACTAACAATACTTCATTATTATAACGATACCTACCTAGAGACAAGTCGTTAGGATACCTTTTGTTAATAAATGCTTTTTCCTAATATATATCTAATGAGCCCAACGCAGATATGTTGTCAGCAAGTTCCATGACTGGCCAATTTTGTTAACACAGCTTGAGATATTCTTATCGCTACGAGAGAAGAAAGGAAGGACTCCAAATGAGCAACTTATATTATATGCATTAGGAGCGGCCGTAAGTCAACAAAGGGCCCAGCTGCCTTCATCCTAAACAAACGGATATAGGATTCACTTTGGCACTTCGATGTTATATCGAATTTCCTGTCTCATGTGCGAAAACATCCCAAATTATATCTGGTCCATGCGGAAGTTCTCGATAACAATGCGAATTGATTACATATCTTTGTCCAATCGACATATTTTAGAACGACAATGTTTTGTAATATTATGTACGGTGTGATACTATTTTCGATTGCCCATCTCTAAAATTACTGTCATCATCATCATCATCATTACAGCCGAAAGACGTCCACTGCTGGACATAGGCCTCCCCCAAGTGTCGCCAAATTGACATTGGGGGGGGTTTTGCCATAATCGCCACGCTTGGCAGGCGGGTTGGCGATCGCAGTACGGTTGTTACAAAAGCACAAAGAACGCTGCTGCCCATTCTCTGGCAAGTCGCTTAGTCGCCTCTTACGACACCCACGGGAAGATATGGGATGGTGCTATTCTTTACGTCCGACACCATACAGAGATGATACATAATGGTTAGTAACGATTGGAACTTAAACCATGTTAGTAGATTAACTACATATGTGAGTAGGTACAAAATACAATTACAAGGTATATTTACAAAATACATAATCCATTTACACTATATCGGACATTACTAGAAACTTATCTTTTATCTTATTCTATTCTGTTGCCGCGGGTACTCTGCCTGACAACGACGACACATGCTTGCGTCTCACTACGTAAAAGTCTTCCGAACGTGCTTCAACAAACATAGCGGACGCATTACAGAATTGCGGTAACCGCAACAACATTCTGAAAACGTTATTGTATTGTACCCGCAGAGCGCTGTATGCTTTTTGAGTATAATTAACCCAAAGGCTGCTTGGGTAAAAATATTGACAATATGAATTTAATTTCAATAACCGTCATATGTCGACAAGTAGATCTAACGCCCAGTTTTTGGAATGAAAATCAACACGAAAGCTAACAAATTATCTTGCACGTGTAAACTGCTCTGTTTGGTTCGATGAATTATTAACCCCCAATTACACCGCTTGGCTGGCGTTTAATTTTGTTGTATCGATGATTTTGTTGTAGAAATGTTGCATTAATAAGTTTTCGTAAGGTCCAGAGCGGCCCGATATAAATATAAATTGCAAAAAATTTAACCCCTTTACTTTGATTTAACTACCTAGAAACTGCAATAAAACCCTAAGTGCGAAAAGGTCTCGCGGTTTTATGCGAAACCCCATTTTGAAATGGTTAAGTAAAAAGAAAAACACTTAGCCGTTATCCGTCCAGAAGTTGGCTATGCTATTAGCCTAACATTCCGTTGGCGCCATTTTGAACCGGTCCGGGTCCATTTTAGTGGGAGCTGGGAGCGTTATATCAAACCAATCGGCGCCTAATTTCCACGTATTATGGGATCCATTATCTGGGTAAACCTTCTGATTTATACAGTTTGAGTGCAAACGTTCCAGCCATACTTAGAAACGTATACGTCTATGGTTTCATGCAACGTTATTTATTTTCTAGTCTGTACTAGATTTTTTACTCATAGGAAAATTTTCAAAGCAGTCGATTCTTTTAGAAATTTCTTTTTATTTTCTATAATCAATTCATCGTGTTAAGTGAAAGTAAATTGTAGGGTTAGGTAGCTTGTTTGCGACTCACATAAATCACGAAAATGTTTGAAACAATTTAGCAATTAAGAAGACGAGTAGTATTATAAGCTGTATTTCTTCTTTTGTGTGTGTTTGAATGCCTTATAAATAACCTTGTTCATGAATTTTAAAACTAGAAATATAGACGGAGCTTTAACATCTGGAAAATGTCGGAAGAATTTCTAGCTCTGCTAAGTGCAGCTTTTGTTATCCGCCGCAAACTGCAGACCGCGGTGTATAAATGAAGATTGTTATCGCAAGAATTCTTGTAGAATGGGATTTTGTTTGCCAACATGTGAAATAGTCCATAAGCTAACAGGATTTACACATTTATCATATTATTATAATGATAATTACTTTGTATAAAATTAAAACAAAACAAAGGATCTACGGACTCAAAAGGTCCCCTTTACAGTTCCGACCATTCTAAGCCCTTTGTGTCAACGACATACACCCGTGAGAAAAAACGAAGCTGAATACTTATTTCTTCCGCACAGGAAGCAATATACGACACTTCGTGGTAATAAAATAACCAAGTTTCCTCACCCTACACCGGGAAAATGCATAGCTTACATACTTCACACTACAAAAATAAACCACGTTCTTTAAAAACAACACACGACATGATTACTCACATCGTTAAAGGCCTGCTCTCACGAATTATATTAAAAAAAAAACGGGTTGCACTCTGGGAGTGCCGGCAGAAATGAAAACTTGAATATTAACGTTGTGCATTTTTGATATTTTGGAATGGTTAGGGAATATTTTTGCACGATTTGCTATAATTATCAGTATAAAAGTACTATCATTATTGTGGTAAAATACAATATTCATTTATTGCGCTATCGTACACAAACTAGAGAATTTATATTACATAAAAAATTTAACACTTCAGAACTATTACAATCCGTCTTACGAATTTTACCTCTTTGGAGAAACCGAAGATTTTGTTTGTGTGACAGATGTCACAAAGTTCAAATTCCTTCGCAACCTGTGACCTGACGATCACGTGTCCTGACGCGAGACCTGATGCGAGTTTAACATTTTTTACCCATCGCAAAAGTGCACAACGCCGCTTAAGAAGTTTTCACTTCAAAAATTGTGTATTAAAAACGTAGGCTGCTTAAATTCTCCGAGTCGTGTAAGGCCACTCTTTTTGACCTAGTAACCCGGACTCATAGCTGAATGGTGAACGAAATCTTCTAACAAACATTTTTACATGTGCAAATTAACCGAATTTACGCAATTTCATCATTATCAACATCATTTCAGCCGAAAGACGTCCACTGCTGGACATAGGCCTCCCCCAAGTTTCGCCACATTGACATAACATGGGGGGTTTTGCCATAATCGCCACGCTTGGCAGGCGGGTTGGCGATCGCAGCACGGTTGTCACAAAAGCACAGAGAAAGCTGCTGCCCATTGTCTGGCAAGAATTTTATTCAATTATAATAACTGTCAAATTAATAATTGCGCTTCCAAAATTAAAGGTCTATTTTATTTTTCTATGCGAATTTACATTTCGGGAATTTGTGTAAATATTCGATTTAATCCAAATATTGCATCTAAATTTCTTTAGATTTTTCTCCATAATTATGTTCTAATTACGTTTTCATATCCTGCATAGTAAGAGAAAAGGAAAAATCCTGATAACGAACCTACGTCTAATATGTGGCTGGCCCTCAACTCACTGACAATATAAAAAAAAAACCGGCCATGTGCGAGTCGGAGTCGCGCACGAAGGGTTCCGTACCATTATTTATAAAAACGAAAAAAAAAACACTTTTTTGTATGGGAGCCCCCCTAAAATATTTTTTTTTTCAGTTTTTATTATTTGTTGTTATAGCGTCAATAGAAATACATAATCTGTAGAAATTTCAACTGGCTAACTATCACGGTTCATGAGATACAGCCTGGTGACAGACGGACGGACGGACAGCGAAGTCTCAGTAATAGGGTCCCGTTTGACCCTTTGGGTACGGAACCCTAAAAACAGATAAATGCAAATTTTCAGTTCGTTATGTAGGTGTTTTTAAGTTATAATAATACGTATAAAGTCTGCGGTGTCGTCCACGTGGAGAACCGAATTTATCCAACGGGAACGTTCTACCACAAAAATTTGTTCCCTAAGTTTATATTTTCATTGAAATATCTGTTCAGTCGTTATGATTTGAAAGGTTAGCAAACAGTAAGGGGTAGAGTTACTTCCAAGTTTATAATATTATGTATGGAAATATGGAGAAAATATATATACTATCCTAGTGATTATATTTTAAAAGGTTCCGATTGGCACAACGGTTAGACGCTGTCTTTCTTTGCCAAGGGGTCACAGTTTCGATCCCAACTCAGGAGTAGGTACAAAATATGTGTCACCTATATTCCACAGGTATTTTTGTCACGTCTGGTTCAGTGAATATTCGAGATTCAACTCAAACACCCACGATATATGCACATGCGTGCAGCATTTCATCACTTCATAAGTTTTTTTACGGTACTATTTTCTCAAATCTCAATTGACTTTGATGAAGTTGGAAAATATGAAAGTAGAAAGAAATAAAATGAGCCTAAGCCAAAGATTTGGTTGGCTTTTGATCGAACACTGACAAATCATGACTAGAAATCTTTGTTTGATTTGTAATTTCGAGCAATCTACACAGAGTTATAAGCATTTCTGCTACGAGTTCCTAGGCACAGCAACGACATTTACCTTGTAAAATGAACCATCAGAAAATTGGTCTGCTCTCATAAAGCAAATCTCGAACAAAATGATCTACAAAAAAAATGTGTGAAAAAAGAAACAAAATACATTTATGCCACAAGTGCACACAATGCAACAGTCGTATTAATTCATTTATACCAATTCTATGTTACTCAAATTAAATAGGTCAGCTCGTACAAAATATTCATCCATCCATAGAAAAATATTTGTCGGAAAAACTGTAGGCCATACAAAAGGTTAAGTATAAGTACATTGCACTTAGGTTACAAAATATGTGGAAGAACGTGACTGTATAAATTTGCTTTAACCTGTTTTCAAACATTATGATTCGGCGAAACGGAATAAAAGCGAATTCAAAATGCATTTTTTTTTCTTACAAAATCATAATCGTTAATTCAAATGATAAAATCAGAACTTTTTGAACTTTGTAAGTACCTAAGACAGCCCACAAAATGTTTCATCCTTTGCTGCTTCCTTTAGACTTTCCGATACACCTTAATTTTCCAGTTCATATGACTTTTCATAACGTTTCCCTATAGCTACAAAATGAGTCACCAAGTGAAGTGTAAAATTGTCTTATATTCATGATGACGAACCATATACATCAGACGACAAAATTTGGAATATTATAAGCTAGCTATTGCCCTTGGTGTTACTCGGTACAGGTCGGAAATTCATAATCATCATCATCAGCCTACGATGTTACCACTACTGGGATACTGGATTATAGTCAAGAGTGAATAGGTTTCTTCTAGGCAAGCGTGCTTCACCGTCGACCACATCATCGCTTACCATCAGGTGAGATAGTGGTCAAACGCGGGCCTATAGATAATAATGAAAATAAAATTAAAAAAAAATACAGGCCTCCTCTCTATGAGAGGGAGTGGGCTATAATCCATCACGCGGGCCCAGTGCGGGTTGGTAGATGTCACCATGTCTTCGATTTTTTAGTTCTATGACATGCCGGTTTCCTCACGATGATTTCCTTCACCGTTTTTGAAGGCAGCGGTGATGAAATAAATTACACACGGCTAACTGTTCGTAAGTCGGGGCTGCCACCACTGGGCCACCGCTGCTCTCCCCTGGTCGGCAATTGTTTCGCGATAACTTCCTACCGTGATAGAAGTGCACTATCGATATAAGGCGTGAAAGTGTGACAAAACATGAACTGAAAGCATTCTTTCCAAATATCAGCGACAAGCATAATAACTGTGAAAGGGCTATAGTTGCTCATTCCAAAGCATAGATCTCTATGGAGAAGAATAAGTAAAACGACGGGAAGAAGGCACAGTGGCTGAAAGATTGGCGGCTGCGCTGCGTGTTGCGAGTTCAATAACCGCACGTTACAAATATTTCTATGACCTACATAATACTATGGTAGTTGTTCCGGGTCTGGCTGTTTCTATATGTGAGTTTAAATATTTTTAAACGCACCCAAGATACAGGAAATCCGTAAAGAAGGCCTTTAAAAAAAAAGAACAATTTTACTAATAACTAAACAAACAAAAACATTCACATTGACAATATTAGTTCCTCCCACAAACATCCAATTTTATCTACGGAAATCAGAATGTTTCTCAAAATGTGAGACATCAAATAAACCTACCTTCTTCCCGGCAGCAATACTGGCCTAAAACTTGTCTAGTAAACACACACATGACAAAAAATATCCCCGAAAAACAATGGGAAAAACTTCTAAATCTGTCTCCAAAAATAGAAATCTATTTCCTTCATGAGATTTAGTAAGTCAATAGTTTTTTCTTACGTCGAATGTGAAAGGTTGGAATGTAAAGTGAAATACGACGGAACCATGAATGTTTCATAAGCCTCTGTTTTCTATATACATTACATTTACTATTCGCGAAACAAGTTAGTTTAGTAGGGGTTACCTCGCCTGAGGAAAATTACTGACATTTGTTTTGTGAGGGTTGTGACTTTATTTAATTAAGAGCGCTTGTTAACTTTCGTCTTTGTTGTTTGTTTCTAAAATTATGAAGAAAAAAATCTATTTTGGGTCTGAAATCATGATTGTTACAAATATTGTTTGTTGAAAGAGAACTCATCGTATTTTAATTTTCAATGCGTCACTTCATCTACGCGATCACATCATACGAATTGTGAAACATCGATACATCGATACATACTACATCGATTTGTGAAATCAGTTCTAGATTGATTTCACAAATCGAACTGAATCTAATTAACTAATCTAAATGCTGTCAGTTTCAAAATTCCAGAGTAATTATGACACTGACAGGTGGTCTATACAAAGGCCGTATTGAAAAGATCGCTTTTAGCGATAAGACAGCCCATTGTGTCACCCTATGTGAAATGTTTTCTTGTATGAAAGTTACTTGTCATCATCATCATCATCGTCATCATTTCAGCCGAAAGACGTCCACTGCTAGACATAGGTCTCCCCCAATGCCACATTGACATAAGGGGGGTTTTGTCATAATCGCCACGCTTGGCAGGCGGGTTGGCGATCGCAGTACGGTTGTTACAAAAGCACAGAGAATGCTGCTGCCCATTCTCTGTCAAGTCTCTTAGTCGCCTCTTACGACACCCACGGGAAGATATGGGATGGTGCTATTCTTTACGTCCGACACCATCCAGAACAAAAAAAAAGTTGTACAACTTGTATGGTGTACAAAATAGAGAAAAAAATATTTTATTCTCTTCTATTCTGACAGCGACCGTACTCCATTGAAAAACAAAGACCATAAGTGAATTTCACCCTTTGACACTCTATTACCGATGCTATTTCTTTCAAACTACTACAGTATCAACAATTATTTAAAGCTTTACTATCTTTGACTACATGCATAATACTGTTATCAAATATAATGGTTGTACTAATATCTTTAGTTGTCGCCACATTGTCGCACAATAATGATAGTCGTTAAGACACAATAACAAGACGTTACACATCTATTATATCAAGGAGCGAATTAAGGATACGATGTTAGCATACAGGCTTTAAGTGAACATTAAACTAAGGATATTTGTGACTTAAAGGGAACTAGATATTGAACAGCAGCCAAAACTTTACGTGTTTAAAATCTTTATAAGTGTTGGTGGCTATCGGTTGGGGTTGACAGGACTTTATAGATTCATCAATATATAAAAAAAACGATTTTAATTAATCAGATGTTTTATTCAATTTCATTAAAATCAGCGCAATATTTAAACCCCTTGAAAATCACGTACCTGCAAAACCGATAATCTTGCACATAAGCACTGAGAAAACATCGCTTCAAAAAAAAGAAGTGTACTTGCAGAATAATACGTGGTGGATAGATATGTATGTGGTCTAGGTTATCTCACTGTTATGCAAATTGTAATCAAGCTAAAAAAAAAAAGCAGTCTAGTCAACTTCTAGAGCACTAGCGTGATAAATAGCAGGTGATCTACTTGGCTTACGAAGGTGACTAAGTATCAAAGATTTATGCTCCCGGTTAAGCGAGGGTTAGAAAAAGACGGAATGGTACTCGTGTAGTTTATGTATATGGATACTTGGGGGTTACTATGACGTTTTAAAACATTATTGCTTCATTCTTATGCTTATCTTATGAGTGGGAAAAAGATGGAGCTAGACGACCTGTATAGCTCCGTCTCTTTCCCACTCTAGAATAATAATAAAACAATAATGTTTTAAGACGTCCTTTTAGGCCACCTGGTCCTGCGTCCGATTCTCAGTTTTAATGGGTTTATTCCATCAGGAGATTCTCAGTAGCAGCCACGGATTGGTGCCCGGTTGATAGATATAGCCTTGCCCCCTATTCAAGGGAATTAAACATATGTAACTGGGAAATTTGGTTCTGTATGGTGTCGGACGTAAAGAATAGCACCATCCCATGTCTTCCCGTGGGTGTCGTAAGAGGCGACTAAGGGACTTGCCAGAGAATGCGCAGCAGCGTTCTCTGTGCTTTTGTAACAACCGTACAGCGATCGCCAACCCGCCTGCCAAGCGTGGCGATTATGGCAAAACCCCCCAAAATGTCAATGTGACGACACTTGGGGGAGGCCTATGTCCAGCAGTGGACGTCTTTCGGCTGAAATGATGAATGATGATGACGAACTGGCAAATATGAATATATTTATTTATTTATTAAAACTTCATGTAGGTACAATAGTGGTACATAGGCGGACTTAATGCCACAAGGCATTCTCTACCAGTCAACCATTGGGTTTAAAAAGGACAACATTGTGATAGGGTACAAAATAATATCTAAAAATATATAATTAACTTCGAAATAGTATATAATTACGTAGATACTAATACACAAATACACATAAAATAGACTAATAAATATTTTAACAAAAACCAAAATAAAAAAAGAGAAAACTAATAATAATTACTGTGACTAGACTTTTAACTGCGAGCTACTTCGTCTGATTTAAATAGTGGCTACGAACTTTTCTTTTAAAAATGAATTAGCTTTCAGCTTATACAATAGCTTTTTGCTTTTAGCAATATACTAATAGGTACACCTCTGCCTAATTCTTCAGGGATTATAGGCGTGATATACTTTATGTAATGTGTAGATCTTGATAGGTACAACGACGCGCTACTCAAACCACTGTTCTAAAAACACAGCTTTGTAACTAAAGCGGCTAAAGTACTCCTATTACAATGAATTTATTATCCTTTGAAACTTTTTCTAAGTATACTAAACTACTCGTGTTAGCCTCCATCTCTATAGAGGCCAAGATAAGTTCCGTAAATAAATGTAATTTATTAAGCTTCACTATCTTGCCTGCGATCTTCTTTGAAAATTAATGGTGTTTGAGATTGTTTTAGTACTAGAACCTTTTGTTTATGAATCTAGAACTAGGCTGTCAAGTAAACAAATTAATCTTTCAGATTGGCGACTTCATTGCCACACTGGTTAAGAGTTTGAGTTTTTACATAAAACTACCGTAAGAATAAAACTTAAGAATATATTATCCATGAATTCTCCAAGTAAAATACTACCATAAACCATGGTTTCATATTTGACTTAAAGATAGCTTAAGCCAAAAAGCCGTCTTATAAATAAAAATAAAATAAAACGATCCTTTTAATGTTTTCGTCTCGTGAATATCAAGTCAAATCCAAAGAAAACTTCTCTTGAAAAAACTCTTAGACAGCTCTCTGTTAATTCAATAGAAAAGTTCTAAAGATACATTAGATCCAAGCCGAGAAAGCGCCGCAAAGGACCATGGACAATCTTGAAATCTGCAATTTAACGAGACGAAATCACGGGACGGGGATGAAATTCAAATCGAGGGACCTTCCAACAAATCACTGGACGATAAAAAGGATTCCTCACAATTTGTGAAAGGAGAGTGCTTCCACCGTTTTCACCGTCTAGGTTGCCATATTTTTTGTAGTCATTTGTTTTTAACCTTTCTGTCATTTCTAAGGAGGATGTGGAGCATATTTTTTGTAAGTAGTCATTTGTTTTTTCCTGATCTATCATTGCCATGGTAGGTATTTTGAATAAAGCCTCCTATTTTTTTTAAGTAAAACAAATTGTTAACAACTCTTTTACTGATTACTTTACTGTACTTAATCTCGCCAAAACGACGCCAATTTACTTGCTCAGTTTAGCGTCTCCGTGTAAGAAGATTTGAGGCATATTCTTGACAGTCATTTTTTTTTTCCCTATCCGTCATTCCTGAGGAGGTATGTAAGATATACGGCCTTGCGTGAAACGGCGATGTTTCGTGCCAAATGTCTTGTGAATGGCCGCGACGTGCTGTTTCGCATTTTACGGCCGCATCAATTGCTCTGTTGTTCACACTGTAAGTAGTATCGGTGTCGTTTTTTTCGGCGATTTTGAGTTATGTTGTAAGACGAAAATGTTACTTTAAAGATAGATTGGATTCGTGGTCTCTTCTCGTGGACCGAAATATGGCTAGTAATTTGAAACCCCCTTTTACATGGGACTTACACTTCACTAACAAAATTTGTGTGTATTTATTTCTAGGTCAACTCTGCCAAACCCTTAGGGGTGTACTGGCATTATGTAGTCAAATGTCCACTCATACTATATTTGTATGAGTGGACATGCGACTCGATTATTTTATAAAAACATTGCTCTTAGAAAAATGTAACTATAGACACAAAAGTTTATGGACGATAGGAAGTTAAAATAGAGATCAAATATATATGTATGTGTTTCTGTTAATTATAATATTATATATTTTCTTTTTTGTATAAAAACTGCTAGATTTAAGTTTATTTTTTTATTATGTAAGTTCCTAAGTTATGTGATATTAGATAAAAGACTCGCTGCAATATTATTAAGTTATTTTGAAGTTCATTTTAAGTTATTTTGCTGCGCTCTAACAGGGTCATGTACTCTCTACTTAGCCCAGCTTTTAACTATGATTATCTACATTTTGCATTCAATAAATAAATAATATTGCGTTTATAAACTAGACAATATTCCCAGAAAAAAAAAACTAAATCATATATTAACAGAAACAAGCCACATGATTCAGAAACCAAACACAGCCAGAAAAACTCACAATTGAAAAAGAAAACCAACCGCTATTCATATCCCGTAATAGTTAAAATACATCACGGAAATATTTTACAGAGCAAATTGAAGATAGCGCCTGTAATAAAGAAGAAACGTGATAGAAAAGCCGAGCTCTCTCATATAGACGTGCGTCGTACCGCCGCAGGAAATCTGGCTTCAGATGGACACGCGGACAAACCATATACATATTTAGGGAGCTTAATATATATGTGGAAGAAAACTTATTGGCAGTTTTATGGTTAAGATAGTAAATAGCAGGAATGTTTTTAAAGTGAGGATATTATAAGAGGGATTTAGATGAGCGATGATGTGGGCAGGGCACATTGCTCGCAGAACGTATGGGCGATGGGGCCGAAAAGTTCTGGAATAGCGACCGCGAACTGGAAGACGATGCGTTGGAATGCCTCCCACTAGGTCCCTAGGACCGATGACCTGGTGAAGGTTGCGGGGAACCGGTGGATGCGAGTCGCACGGGTCCGGTCAATGTGGCGCCACTTGGGGGAGGCCTATGTCCAGCAGTGGACGTTTTTCGGCTGAAATGATGATGATGATGATGAGATGAGCGAAATGGAATTTAATGCAGTATGAGTTTTTGCTTATTGTGGTTGCAACAACAGCAGTATCATTACAAAATATGGAAAGAATAAACTTTCGTTTTTAAAGTGAAAAGAAAGTCAACTTGATTGGTTAGAATTGAGTTTATACTAGATAATTAAAAAAGCCGATAAACTGAAGTAATTGAGTAGCAAACAACAAGAAGTTATTAAGTATATGAGACTCCTCCTTTTGGAAGTCGGTTAAAAATCGGGATATTTTCACACAAGCAAGAGGGTAGATCGATTTGTCGGCTCATAAACACCCCGGGTGGGTGTTTATGAGCCGACAAATCGATCGGTATGTTACATTGTTGTTACTTTTGATATTACAACAAAAAATGGAAAAGTAAAGAAAACTTAGTTTAATATTAATGATAATAAAAATTAAATCGCGACACTATTCTCGCCGTGCCACTAAAGTCTAACCAGTGACCTACTAACGGAACTCGCACTCGCTTCGCTTATCCGCGATCAAGCAAGGCACAACACGTCGTCTTTTGTTTTATCTCAGACTCGACTAGGAAACAAGTGACGGAATAGTTGATACTCACCCGGCGAGATGCTACTTGAGTATTCAAGGCGCAGTTTTTTCTTTTTTACCTGATCGAAAGGATAAACTTTTCTATCGGCACTTTTTGGAGAGAAATACCTGTACGTATAATGTTTTAAAGAAAAGGGCTTTCTATGTGCTTATGTATTCTAAAGCGGTAATGTTGGATTGGTGTAATTTGAGAGACTTACACGGCTGTCAAAAACGGTGAACGAAAACATCGTGAGGAAACCGTCATGTCCTAGAACTTAAAAGTTCGAAGACATGTGACATCTACGAACCCGCACTGGTCCCACGAGTTGGATTACAGCTCACTCCGTCACATAGAGATGAGGCCTGTGTCCCCGCAGTGGGTAGTATCGTAACCAGATAATGGGTACATGAGCATTATATCAAGTAAATGAAAAATCAAATAATGCCCATAAATTACCATCATCCTCACTCTACGAAAATTCACTATATCACTGAAGTAAAAACTTAATTGGCCCCCTTTCAATAAATAAATTTGAAGCTTTTTACTTGTTTTGGCATTGTTGGCAACGCTCGTCTCAACGCTGAGACTTGAAAAAAACATTGAACGGACACTAGTATGCATATTAAACCCTAGTAATGTCCTGCTAAGGCTGATTTAAGAAAATCCTGAAAAAGAAGTCCGCAAAAAATATGTACTACAAAATAAGCCGAACATTTTACAGAATAACCTCTTATTATAGCTTATGAACGTACTAACTTTTTCAATCAATTAAACGTTACTGTAAAAATAAAAATAAAGCGTAACAGCTGTTCTTAAAGTTAAGTTATTCAAGTTAATGGCGTAGCTTAACTCAGCGACACAGTGCCCATTAAAGTTAAGCTTTCTACTTCACTTGAGTGTGGAGTACAATGCTTGTTCTTAATCTAGTATTCAAGATAACATCGTTGTTCGTCGTTATGATAGGGATAAGAATACGTTACTTGATGAGATACGATTGGATAAAAATGGCTTACTAGCTAAGTAAGACGAATTGGGATTACCTTTCTATCTAAGCCACTTCGAAGTACTTTACCACTTTATTTACATTGGTGACAGGCTACAAATAATGGCAAAATGAAAGTTCGTAATCAAAAACTTTACAAAAATGTAAATTTTCAAATTAATTTATTCAATTAAATATAAATTGGTATGGATTTTTGAATGGATTGACATTGAGACTAAGAATGTGACCGTTCTATAAATACAGATATAACTTGAGGGTATAGACAAATTGAAATTTTATCACTGATATCGATGATAGAACAGTAAAAGTATATTGGATGACTCATGCTACCGAAAAGCTTTTGGCAATACTGTTGAAAGCGGTTGTAGAAAAACAAAAAGGTTTTTTTAGAAAACGTTTTTATATGGGTGTGTTTACAAACATTTAAACTCACAAACAGACCTGGAAGAACTTTCTGTAATCCATTCAAATATTTGTTCCATGCGAGAATCAAACCAGCGCAGCGTCACGCAGCAACCAATCGCTTAGCCACTGCGCCAACCGTGCCTCACACGGGTTTCAAACTTTTGTATAGTCTTATTCATCCAACATAATTGAGATAAAACTAGATAAAAATAATGTTAATTCATCAACGTTACAATTAAAATCTCGCATTCACAAGCATTTTACCCCTCATCACATGCTTTAAATACTACAAATACACTACAAACAAAATTTATTTTAATTCCCGCCACCCAATTCCGTTGCACCATAACATTGCCCAAACTCACTGTTTCCGAAAATTTACCGCTATCGTGGTACCCACTTGGGATTTATACCGATAGCACTCGTAAATCGTGCGTGTTACCAGTCTGTTACCGCACGACCTGTGAACTGCTGTCGGTAAATTATGTCGTACTTTGTTGTGTGTTAGCACGTGTGAGTATGGTTGTGAAATAGAACAGTAAATAGCGGTGTTTTATTAAGTTTTGTGAAGGATATTGTATATTAGTCATCTGTGTAGTGCCTGCACAGAAAAGATAAAAGGGAGTCGTCTGTCTTAGTATGGACATCGGCTCCGACGGAATCACCAATAGGGTGTTCAAACTCCTCCCCGCTCAGCTCGTCGTGTTAATGGCGGCCATCTTCAATGGCGCCCTGAGCAACAACGCGTTTCCCCAAATATGGAAAGAGGCCACTGTCATCGGTTTCGCCAAGCCAGGCAAACCCAAGTCTGAGCCTTCGAGCTACAGACCTATCAGTCTCCTGAATGCACTCGGTAAAATCTACGAGAGACTTATGTATAAGCGACTCAAAGACTTCGCCGAGGCTAAGAGTCTCATCCCTAACGAACAGTTCGGCTTCAGGACCGGACACTCTTGCATTCAACAGGCCCACCGCATCGTAGAACACTTGAGCGCTGGCTTCCAGCGTGGAGCGATGACGGGTGTGTTGTTTTTCGACATAGCAAAGGCATTCGACAAAGTCTGGCACAACGGCTTATTATATAAGCTGTACAAACTGGGAGTGCCGGACCGTCTCGTGCTCATCTTACGAGACTTTTTGTCGGATCGCACCTTCCGCTATCGCATCGGGAAGGCACTGTCTTCCCCCCACCCCATTAGAGCCGGAGTCCCTCAGGGCTCCCCGCTCTCTCCCCTTATCTTTACTCTGTTCACCAGTGATATCCCCAAGAGCAAGAAGGCACAGTTAGCCCTGTTTGCGGACGACACGGCCATCTATTACACTGGCCGTAGTCACGACGCTATTTACAGCACCCTCCAAACCTCAGCCAACGTCTTAGGCGCTTGGTTCCGGAAATGGAGAATCGAGGTGAACCCCGACAAGAGCCAGGCAGTTCTTTTCTCTAAACCGCGTAAAAATAAGCCACCCGCGCTCAGCCCGATCACTATGTACGGTAAGCCTATCCCTTGGGAGAAGCAAGCCAAGTAGCATGTAATGATAGCATGATGAATGACAGAGGAGAATGGAGGAAAGAGACGTGTTGCGCCGACCCCAAATAAAATGGGACAAGGGCAGGAAGATGATGAGTAGTACCTGTATAATGTCAAATTAATCCCACGATAAGTCCAGAGCTAAATATACCTATAGTTTTAAGCAGCTGTTTCGTTTCTGAATTTCAATTGAGCTAATTTCTATGTCCATCATCTCTCTATGTCTATTATGTCTGAAAAGCGCCTGAAACATGGCAGAAATACAAAGTCATCATTTTAAAAAGTCCTTTAAAATATATCAACAGAAAGACACTGTTATTACAATGTTCTACCCAAAAATCCAGACTAAAACTTAAATTAAATACAAACTGTTACCTCAAACAAATGACAAAAACAGAACACAACACAGACTCTAGATAAACCCTCCCTCGACAAAACAGTTGTCAAGCAAAACGTCTACCATCCTACATAGCAACTGTTTAACAAAAACAACATACATTTAGCAAGCTCGCAGGTCGCCTGAAGGTAACCGTTTAGCTTAACAGGACTCGTAAGTACTCGTAACAGTCGTAACCAAGCCATTACGACGCAGGTCGGCACTAATAATACATGTTTCAGTACTTACTACTTGGTAGGGGAAGTTTTTTTCACACAATTCTGTTTAAGGCAATAAAAAGGGCGATTCTAGGCTGTGGTTAGTATGAAATCGAAAATGTGGAAAGTTTTGGGTAGTTACTTGTATTTTTGTTACATATTGTCCTTAAAGAACTATTCCTTAACCGGGTAGGTAGGAATATACACATTGTGCCTATGGTCAGAAAAACCAAGAGCTTTTTTAAGCTGCTTGGATTGTCATTAACATATTTTACATCGAAATCTATATTAAATGTAAAAAAAAAATGGATTATGTAAGATGTTTCGTAAATCATCTCCAAAACTCATTTGTCGAACGAAGTAGCCTCTTACTCTGCGCCAATTCAGCGAATAGGTTAAAAGATAAAGTATGAAAAGAAAGCAATTGCCTTTTCTAAATTTACTTCCGTTTTCATTCGTAATATCGTTTCCTTGGAGCGTGCATGAGGCTCCTTAGAGAATTTGATGGAGAATCATAATTTATATATGCCTTTATGATACAATCTAATCTCATGAGACTTCGTTCTCTTGAATTTTCCGAAAGTAGGTAATGTAATAATTTTCCTACGAAAATGTCATTTAGTAATTATGTATTCTAAATATTGAACCTCTACCTACATCCGTTTGAGACATCTGTTAACTCTCGTCCTCATTGCTGTATTGTAATTATTTTATTTGCAGCTAATAACACTATCACACTGGTGGTACCTATATTAAATTCTTGTTATTGACAAAAAATGTATTAAAAGTAAATTTCAATAATCCACTATATTGCACATCACCGAAGCAAAAATAAAATCTACACCATAAAACATCTTCGTACTAATAATGTATTTACTGATATAAAGCGAACCCTATGCGGTATTATGAACCTTAAGTGAGGAACGCGTCGTTAATGGTATCCGAATCGTGAGAGCTAGTGGCGTTTGATCTCGGAGGGCCGATAAAGCGAATGCGAGCAGCTTCTTTATTAGCCGCCTCGCCACAGACAGCAGCAATAGAGCGAAATATCGTGACAATATATTATGTACGTACAGTTTCAGAAACAATGAATGTAGATTGTATAGTGAGGATTACGAAATGTTTTTGTAATAAGTATTTAACAGTTATTTGAGTGTGACTAGTGGTGAAATTGTGAATCTTGTAATAGCCTTCCCAAATCCATTTTTTAACTAAGTCAACCGTTGCCATGACAACAGTTGAAAACATCTACCAAATTGTATTCCTAGAATTTTTGGGCCGCAGTTGGCGGAATTTCGAATAAGGTTTTAGTTAGGCTTCAATCAATGCTAAAGATATCATTGTCACTTTAATCAATGTTAAAGATATTTATAATTCATAATTTTCTGGTTCTTCAAATTTGACAGATGCAAAGTAGGCGTTTAGATGTCAATTTATAAACAATTTGCGCGAAATGCAGGTGTGGTTAGTCCGACTTTAATTAAGTTCATGACTGAAGAATGCCAGTGTAACTCTCAATCTGTCGAAAATACCCGGTGTTTTACTTACTTTTTGACAAGATAATGTTATTGATTGTCGCTGAAACGAGATTTTGATAATTAATTGAACCTTTTTTAGTACTCCACGTGTAATATTGGCTTCTACGCGTAAGGAACGTTGAAGTATATCCTATTTTTTTTTAATATTAGAGTAACTTCGTATATGAAGTCTTTTAATTAAGGTTCAATATGTAGAGGAATACTAAAGAAACGATTGGTGGACTGTCTGATATACTGAAAGATATGATATTATCAGAAAGGGGGCCAAAGTTATCTTCCTGGCCCTTTATCTCTAATAGGCCATTAAAAGGCACTTTTGAAACTTAAAAACAAAGGAAATTTATTTTACACCACAGAGTTGACTACTGATAGAGAAGTTTATGAGAAGAAGACATGATGAGTTGACCCCAAATAAATTCGGCTCAAGGCATTCGGGACATTTACAAAATGTAACAGCCAGTAGTAGGTGACCTAACTTAACCTAAGTCACTATTCCTGTTCTTTCAAAGATGAAAAGCGAAACGCCTATTAATGTTTTGGCCAAGTTCATTCATAATATACGAGTCCCCATTTAAAGAATTCAATCCGTTGCCAAAATACTGTCGTTGGTAGGTTAAAAGTTGTCCCAAGAGCTTTTTAAAACAATATCTTTAGTTGACATAGTCCGCTGTTCAAAACAAGAAACGTAGCTAAACAGTATACTTTCTAAAGTACTATTTCTGATTCTGTATTGAGACGATTTGAAAGAAAGAAAATACGTTTATTGGTACATGCCATAAGTACACACAATCTAAAAAACGAAAACATTAAAAAAAGCTTAAAACTAAACAATATATTGAGTGACTCACGGCTGCACCAAATAGGCCGAGTTCAGCAAAATGCCGGACAACTAGTGCCCGACGCTGGTTTTCAACTGAACCTACATGATGAGTGTACGGATGTCAGTAAGTAACAGTAATGATATAAATATTGTGTAAAATATGATAAAATTATGTAGTGTGTATTGTGAAAATAAAATAAGGTATCGGCGGGACAAAAACTACATTAGCTATTTTAAAAACCGGTAACAGGATTTAAATGTAGGTAGTTCTACGGTTTCATTATAACCTGACCACTAAATAAAATATTTACAGTAAAATAATGTTCGTGATATATTGGGTCTACTGAAACTTTATGATTAATTGGATAAATGCGGTAAAAATAATAAGTTTCGTGTCTGCCATTAACGCCGCTGTAATGACCGTTCCACCAACAAGTTTAATAACGTGCGCTTCGGTATACAAACCTGAATTAACGAGGGAACAAAATGATCACCTATTTTTCTTCGCCATATAAATAAAATCTCTTGGACGAGTTATTATGAGCAACCCAAAAAACACTATGTACAACAACATACAAGTGACCAGACCAAACAAAGACTTTTAGTATGTTTCACTTTCAAAAACACAAAAATAACAAATCAGATTTACAACAATTTACCTACTGACAATAAGAAACTATATTTTTTGTCAAAATAAAAAAACACTTTCACAACATATTTCATATTAAAAATTACACGTTACAATCAAACCCACAAAACAGATTTACAGACATCTCATTGCTCACTCACGTTGGTACAAATTCTTGAGATACATTCAACTATTCAGATATACTCTTTGCTTTGAATTAAATTCATACGCTCCACATTCATGAAAGAATATTTCGTACTACATCAGCTTCAAATACTCCACAAACCGACAAAAAATACCTGAGATACTTGTAGTTGAGTTAAAACTTGTTTAGAAGTATCTACAGATCTTTCTGTATAAAAGGAATCTTTTACTTGGCGTGATTCAATCCGATTTTGTTTGCAACGGCTCTGTACTTTCTTTTTTTTTGTTTTCAATAACGGAATGCTTCTTTGGTGTCTCAATACAGTCTTGCGTGTGTGGTTTTATGCAAAATAAGCTAAATTGTGTGTCCGATATTTGTTGTTACTAAAATATCTATAGATTGCAGTAACTGGTGTTTGCTACAGCATTCAGAAAGACTGGAAGCCGAATTCAACATGATTGGGAAAAGGCCTATGCATTTACCAAAGGTTTATGCATTTTAGACATATTTTATCTTCTACTGAACAATCCTTAAGATAGAGTACTTCGTGTCTAGATACTTGATGACATGTACGAGTATTGTAAGTTCATGCTTTGTAACTTTAGGAGGATTTATATTATATTAATGTAGCGAAGAGACGGATCCCCTTAAAGCGATATTATTCACGTCGCATTACGTTCAAGCGTTTGTTCATTTTGAGACACAGAGAAACAGTTTCTCATTTGTATTCAGACAATTATAGTGCGCTCCACAGCCTCACTTGTACCCACAATAGTTTTGGTATTCTACGAACGTTTGTATTGGATCCTTTGATACAAATCTAATCAATTTATTACTAGAACCGTAGTAGGTAGTGTAGGTATATAATCTATTACCACGAAGGTACGTGGTAATAAATTATATACCTACACTAGAATAGTACTCTTATAGGATCTACCTTATGAATACTAATACCAGCCTATTGCAGTCCACTACTGGGCATAGTCCTCTTCTCATACAGAGGAGGCACGAGCAATGATCACCAGGCTTGCTTAATGCGGGATTACCATCTTGTAAATATAATTTAATCAAAACTTTTGAACTAAAAGAATATATTTTGGTAAAATATTTCAGAACTTCTACAGCTCGCATTTTCCAAATACGAATCATTGCACGGTTTATTTCTCTTTTCAATTTGGATGAAACAGGCATAATGATAACCAAACATTTTAATTTCCGCACCTTTTGACAAAATACCACTTTGACACAATAACATCGATCTGTCACAAACGTAAAAAACCACTGGCAGCAAATACCTTTTTAAATTCAAAAGCCCACTTTTTTATTGTAATCATTTTCTCGTCATCAGTAAACAGCTCATCCCACCATTTAATATGACAAACTTTATCCGTGAAACGATCGTGATGTATGTACAGACCGAAGTTCGCCCTTCGCGTCAGGGAAATTTATCGGCCATTTTAGACGTTCGTGTGCCGGTCGATTTGGTTACGGCCTTGTGTGTCATGTAACGTCTTAATGTGTTAAATGTACGAGCATGGGAATTGTTCAAGATAATTTATTGGTGGGTGGTGTATCTGGGTGTGAAGGAGATAAGTTTTGGAAAGTAAAATGGAGGAATTTTGGTCGGGTGTGAAAAACGCTTAAACGTAATACGACGTGAATAATGTCTTTGTAAAATTTAATAAACGAAATTGAGCTGCAAAATCCGAACTACCGCTGCCATCTTGTTTTTCCCCTTGGTCAACGTCAATCAAACGCCATAAGATCATAGCACAAAAGTTAAAACAAGAAAACAACCCCAACAGGTAAACAAGAAAGTTGAAAATTGTTAATTGTTTCTTAAGATTTTCGTTTTATAATTGGCTGGGTTATCCAATTATTAACAAGCAAAAAAGGACCGAAAAACTTTGAAAACTGAAATTAGTTCAAAGTAAAATAAAACCTTCTAAATAAAATGTGTCGTTTCTATTGATTTAAATTTTCCTAATATTCTAATGATTCCTCCATAACATTAAAGTCGCCATTAGCCAGCTCAACAACTCAAACGTTTATTAAAATAAGGTCGGTATTAAAACCAGTACTTACGAATAATCAGGGTTTAACAAGCAGTAATCGTTCGGCGGTCATTAACGAATGTAACAAATTGTGCTAATTATCTAAATGTTACGATTATTTCCTTGCTCCCGAATCTTGAACCGTTCCAAAGTAATGGCTATTATTATTTGATGATAAGGTAGCTTTTTAATGGAAGCTTAATATGCCAATTATTATTTCATTATACGTTTTCGTTTCTGAAATAATTGTAATAAAATATGGGAAGCCATTATACTTGGAATGAATTTAAACGATAGCATTGTTGTATTTTTGTTTTTAACCCCCGACCAAAAAAGAGGGGTGTTATAAATTTTACGTGTGTATCTGTGTATCTGTGTGTCTGTGTATCAGTGTATCTGTGTCTGTCTGTGGCATCGTAGCTCCTAAACGGATAAACCGATTTTTATAAAATTGGTTTCGTTTGAAAGTTAGTTTAATCGAGAGTGTTCTTCTCTGTTTCAAGAAAATCCGCTCAGCCGTTTGAAGATCATCACCTTTTTTCTAGATGAAGAAGGGATATTTAAACAACTTCCATGGGTCTAGTCAATTTGATATTTGAAATCTTGTCACTTGTCACCATGGGCATTGGCGACGGGGGGGGGGGGGCTGCACCCCCCTATCCCTAATCAGGGCTAAGAAAAAATAATGTTTAGCTGTAAGTCTTCCAAAGTTCTTAAATAAATAAATAAATAATATAAGTTTAAAAAAGCATGAAATAAAAATTAAATTAATAATTTAATCCGCTATTAAGTCCGCTTTGTTTTGTTCTTTTGTTAAGCGGTCTACTTAGCAATCCCCCGACGCTACGACGCTTGGATTAATTTGCTTTGGTCTTTTAGAGGTTTTTGCTGTCGGGGTTTTTTAAATTTTTAATTAAATTTTTTGAAGAGAAAAGTTAGACCTTTCATAAAACATATTGACAATTACGGTTTTATTACCTTCTGGCCTACCATAACATCTTAAAGCAGTATTGTTTTACTCTTATTCCAGTGTGGGAAAGAGACGGAGCTATACAGGATGTCTAGCGCCATCTCGTTCCCATACTGGAACAGGAGTTAAACAATAATGTTTTAAGACGTCACGGTAGCCCATCTGATTAGTTTAGAATTTACAGAAAGTCCTCCTGTGGACAAGCTGTTTAGGACTGAAACTAGTTGTTTAATTTCCGAAACATATTGTATTTTTATATTACGGGAAGTTTCAGTCTTTTTGTTTTCTTCCCTTACTTTTACCTGCACCGTATTATTTTTCCGACTATGTATTGTAAATATATGAAATTAAAATGATAGTCCAAAAAAGTAGCATGCACCCGTTTTATGCTCTGTTGAAGGAATGTAATTATTAAGGCTTGTGTGAAAGGATTAGGTTTTGAATTGCTAAACATTCATTGCTCAACCTTATCTAAGGAGTTCAGGCTTCACCATTAATACTACTTACAAAAAACCCTTAAACATTGCATGGTATAAAGTGCGCCGTAATCCTATAAAATCCGCCAGTAACTCCGCCTTCCATTTCAACGGCTGAACAAATACGCGGTGTTTTCGGCGTAGATAAAGCACGCATGCGCCGGCCGTGTTAATGAACATGCTAATTTGGAACCAGTGTGTGGTGAAAATTAATTTTATGCAAGATAGGAAAACTTTACAAATTATATTTAGTGTAGGAAGTATCGTAAAAGGCAATTCCTGAGAGAGATTGTGAAGAATTAGAATGACTAAAACTTGTCGAAACTTTCGATCACGTGGAACTAGTAAAAGATAGTAAGTATTTCGATTAAGTTTCGTCTTCATCGGCTGAGACGAAAAATAGTCAAATGACAAGCATTCATAAGAAAATTGGCCGACAAAGTTATCAGCTTGGTTATTACTTTATTTCTCGTTACCAAAATGTATTCCAATACGAGTTGATCTCGTGAAACTTCCTTGGCTGTTGCAAGTGAAATGGAAATTGTCAATGTTTAAACTCAAGCTAACGCCGCTACGCCGTAGCACTGCGTAGCTTATGGCGTAGCGGGGCCATCTACGCTTTCGTAGAAAAGAGTATATTTCGCGGATGCAAGAATTTGTGCATTTATTTTTGAGTTTCGAGTACAACACACATTCTTAATCCGCACCTTTAAGACTTTTGTTGCAAAAACAGTTTTTTTTTAATGACACACAGTTCATACGAAATTGCTCACCTACCTACTCAACTGAATTTACTTAAAGTATCTACACCACGCTCGATCCCTTCAGTCTATCCATTCATTCACGTTCCTTTCCATTAAAGTATTTCGTAATTTATCGACTTTCGTATACTCTACAGAAAGGTACCGGTAGGAATAGGATTTGGTTTTTTTCGTAATCATAAATTTTAATACCATTTGTCAATCGGTCGTCCCGCCTCTGTCAGTATATTTTTTAACTTCCCTTCTATCCTATCCTTCATTTATTTGACTCCGATTATAGGTGCTATATTTTTATACTTTTTGAATGACGATATACTAGATAGATTACTTAATTTCTTAATGCATACAGAAATACCAACAAGCTAACCATCATTCATAAACGTGGGCAGACTAAAATGGGTCAAGTCAACGGCGCATGTATAGAGAATGCTAGACAACAGTCGCCACACGGTGAGTGTCTGAGCATGGACGGCGACGCGGAAGCTAGCCGAGCGAAAAGACCTAGTTGCGTGATAGGCCTAGTTCAAGGTGGCTTGGTACGGGATACCTTGAAAAATCAGGCAGGGATTTGTCTGACTAACTGCAACAGTGTCTGCCAAAGAAAATTCTCCTCCCCTTATCCCAATTTATTTGAGGTTGGCGCAGCAAATCTTCTTCTTCCATACTTCTCTATTACTCATCTAAGCATTCATCTCCTCTACATCTCATCTTCATCTCCTCTTTCTTCTTCCTCTACTCTTATAGCCATCTACAATCATACTTAACGTTTCCCCTATTCCTCCGCATCACAAATGTCCATACCACGAAAACTGATTACTACATAAATAAAATAATTATTCTAAAATAAATTATCATTTTTCTCACCATAACCGCGCCGCTGTACGCCCCGCTACTCTATAACCTCTCCATAAGAAAAGCTTAGCATCGCGCGAACAAGTTATGAAATTATAATAAGGCTGTGTTTTGTGCGATTATGTCAAATGTGTCCCTTTGTGTTTACGCCACACGGTTCGTATGGCCGTGACATTTGCATCACTCAACGCCGCGGAATGGTGGCCTACCATGACGTCTTAAAGCAGTATTGTTTTAATCTTATTTCAGAATGGCGCATGGGAAAGAGATAGCGCTAGACATCCTCTAAAGCACCGTTTCTTTATCACACTGGAATTACAACTGCTTTAAGACGTCATAGTATAACCCCTGATCTCTGTTATAAAATTACGTAGGCTGTTAAAAGAGTTTTTTTTGCAATGGAGTAGATGGCACAGAAATATACTTTTTTTTTACTTTTCAGATCGAAAATTCTGCTACTTTCTTTTCTTTATTTCATCTTGACCCTGAATGACATTAGCACATCAAAAACACGTCAGTCGCTGTCAGTGTCATCATTGAGACGGGATATTGACATTAACAGCTCTTGAATATGGTTTAGTGTTGATCGCGTTCAATATCAATGGTGAAAAAGCCTCAATTTTTTTTTACTTGTTTTTCTGAACTCAATCTTTACCAATATTATAATATTATTTACTCTGGTCCGAGTGCTCACAGCCTTTTAAAGGAAATTTCGAAACGCCTAGTTGACGCTTCCCGTGACCCAAGGGCTGGGTTTTAGTTTGGCCAGAGGCTAAGTATTGCCATTCAACGTGGCAACGCCGCCAGTCTCATGGGCACGTTACCAGCTGACAGCGTTGAGGAGGAGTTTTTTGACGCCCTTTTATAATTTGTTGTTATTTTAGTTTTAATTATCTAGTTTAATGTTTAGTAATTAATTTAGATTTAGAAATTAGTACTTTAATATACTTTTAACTTTTGAATATTATAAAGAGATCATGTTTGAATGTGGAGAGTAATCTTCGGAAATACTGATAGGATTCCGAAAATTGTTTCACTCATGGAAAGGTACAAAATTCCCGAGTATCATAAGCTATAAAAGGCTTATTTTAAGATTGTTCATATTCTAGGAACCTTGCAGAGCTTACTTGACAAACGAAACCTATAAATGTAAAATCACCTACCTTTCCAAAAAAGACTACAAAATGCAATATAATTTTGGTTCTGCGGTTTAGTTTAATAAACCATTTTGGAGTAATATCGTTGATCATATTACTAATTAAATGGAGCCATTTATTAAAGCTATTCATAATTGAACAATAATCGTCCTGAATACAATACAGTCAATTAATATAATGGCTGATTAATTTATTAAAGAGTTTATATTAGAGCAGTCGCTCCATGTAAAATACTGGTATTTAGCTGCATTCGGTTATACTGGAAGCCGACTTCAACATAGTTGGGAAAAGGCTAAGCATATGATCATAATGACAAGGGATCATAAAAATAACTCAACACACAGCGGTGTGTTGAGTTATTTTTATAATAAGAGAACTAAGGAAAGATTTTAGAAAATTCCAGCTAAAATTAAACTTGCTATAGAGATTCGACAGACTTGCCGATAGGAATTCACATCGGATTTACTGCAAAAGGCACGGAAAATCTGCAAGAAACCGGCTTTTGTTTTCATTGTTCATTGTCTAAAAAATATGTCATTCTCAGCTCTGCAAGATTGATTGAGCTAAACGACGATTCTGCCCGCTTGCCCCAAAAAGGAGGTACAACCTACATTACTTTATAATACCGTATCTGTCTCACAATCAGTCCCAAGACCGGTGTACATAAAGGGACCGTCTATTACTCCGATAACAGAGTAGGTACCTAGTAAATCTTACCAAGTGCTCGTAAAGTTCCTCGTAACTATACATTTCTGAGAAACATACATACAAGGACATAATTTACTGTTATCCACTGGTTCTCTTTAGACAAGGAGTTGCGAAGATCGGAAGTCACTCGCCTTAGCATTTTGTGCAGGATCGTTACCAGGTCTGCTTCGCGAACGCAACTGCTGAGCTTGGCGTTCTGGGTTCGAATTGCGGGTCGTGCAGGGTTGTATAAGGTTTATCATTAAAAAGACTGTCTTTTTCGGAAAAAGAGCTCTTTGAAAACAATTGTCAATTGCAGGCACACCAGACCATAGGTTGTTAGGGATTTGTAACCAGTATAACTACGACAAATGCAATACGACTTTAATTTATTGATCTTTAACTTTATCTATCTCTATTACAACCTACGTGCCATCTAATAGTTCAAAATCAGTTTACGACATAATATAATCAAAGGTACATTTTAATACTCCGTATTTGCAATACCTTAACCTCCTATTGAGATATTACGTTTCGCAATTCGTCCCAAAGTCTGTACATAAAGGGACCTCTTATGTACACAGATAACTGTATACCATATAGTGAATCTTGACTAAGTGCTTCATAAAGACGTTCTAGGCTAAATAATTGATGCAAAGGAAATAGTGGTACGTCATAGAGAACACAGAGAGAGAAATAATTAATTAAATCATGCTTTGAATGAAAGCATTATGTAACTATTGCTCTTAACTTCGCTCCTGTAGTGTACGGAAGTTAACCCACGGGGACTAAATTAACTGAAATACCGCCAAATTATTTAAGATTCAATAAACAATTATTTTGATAATAACTTAAAAAAATTATAATAGGGTATTTTTGATAAAATTTATCAAATCATAATTCATGTAACTAAAGAATAAAATTTAATGAAAATTTTACTTAATTATATATTTTTTTGTTATGAAAAAAAAATATTAATTATATACAGGATGTTTGGTGCATCGTGTGCCAAATTGAAATGGTCGATTGGGGGGGCCATCTGCTATCCTCTCAGACCCCTAAACAATTCTCATGCCCTGTGGATTTTTTTTCATCGACTTTTTATTGTTTTATTAACAAAATACCCAAATTTTACATTCAAATACAAATTTTAAAAAAAGTATAAGTCGTAGATACAGAATTTTAATTTTATTTAGATGTGTATTGTATTCCAGTACTTTAGAATTCAAAATTAGTGACTTTAGCCACCTAGATTTTTTTTAAATTAACTCGTAAAGTTTCGGACTTCAATTAACGCTGTCCATGTTACAGCTAGTTACATGGCTTTAAAAAAAAAACTAAAAACGACCGGGATCTTCCAACTCCCTCAAAAATTCTCTAGTCTATCCTCTTGCTAGTGATGTGCCTCATGCCATTAAAATCTTTTTACTGCTTTGTGAATTCGCTAGAATTGTGAATCAAGTCACAAAAAATTAAATTCCAAATTATGATTTAGAAAAATATTTTTGCTTAAATGATACCTGAAAAACTTATTAAATCTGTTATCTCACTCTTATGAGGTAAAATCTGTCTCGTATCTCTCTTTAGGGGGAGAAAGGGGGGTTTTGAAAATAAAAAAAAAATGCATTTTTTAAATTTATTTAATAACTTTGTTTGACGTTGTGTTCCCCGATGCATGGATTGGTTGCGATGGCCCTATTGAAGTAGTACCTCCCTAGTCGGAACCTCCGTGGCGTATACCAGCTCTTTGGCACGTCTCCAGACATAAAAGTCTAGCGGAGTTAGGTCTGGGTAACGTGCCTGCCATGCAATAGGGCCATCGCAACCAATCCACGCATTGGGGAACACGTCGTCACACAAAAATATTAAATGTTTAAAATGCATTTTTTATTTTATTTCTAAAACCCCCCTTTCTCCCCCAAAAGAGAGATACGAGACAGATTTTACCTTATAAGAGTGGGATAACAGATTTAATAAGTTTTTAAGGTATCATTTAAGCAAAAATATTCTTCTAAATCTTAATTTGGAATTTAATTTTTTGTGACTTGATTTACAATTCTAGCGAATTCACAAAGTTGTAAAAAGATTTTTATGGCATGCGGCACATCACTAGCAAGCTGATAGACTAGAGAATTTTTGAGGGAGTTGGAAGATCCCGGTCGCTTTTAGTTTTTTTTTTATAGTTATGCAAATAGCTGTAACATGGACAGCGTTAATCGAAGTCCGAAACTTTGCGAATTAATTTTAAAAAAAACTAAGTGGCTAATGTCACTAATTTTGAATCCAAAAGTACTGGAATACAATACACATCTAAATAAAATTACAATTTAGAGTCTACGACTTATACTTTTTTAAAAATTTGAATTTGAATGTAAAATTTGGGTATTTTTTTAATAAAACAATAAAAACTCGGTGAAAAAAAATCCACAGGGCATGAGAATTGTTTAGGGGGCTGAAAGGATAGCAGGTGACCCCCCCAGTCGACCATTTCAATTTGGCACACGATGCACCAAACACCCTGTATAATAAAATAATTAAAATATTAATCCATAAAATTAAATTTAATGTTTGTGTTACCGCAATTGCTGGCACAAAATTTGTTATTAATAAAAGTATTACTAAATCTTGATCATCATCATCATCATTTCAGCCGAAAGACGTCCACTGCTGGACATAGGCCTCCCCCAAAGGGGGGCTAAATCTTGATACTTGCAGATAATTTAGCTTGCCGTAAGTGAAAGAATTTTAGGAATTTAGATCAATTTCCCCTACATGCAAACTTAAAAAACTTTTACGTCTTGAAAAATATTAGTATGGATTAAGCGGTGGTATTCTCAAGGAAATTTCGCATCTTGCAGGCTAGCAGAAACTATTCTAGTAGGATTCGATCACTCAATCGAATTTAGAATCAGGTATAACATGACGCTTAATTTATTTGTTTAAGTTTCAAAAAGTTTTGAATGCCCTAACAGTACCTAGTATGCCCACTAATATTGTTGTGGTAGAACATTTTTTTTCCATTATTTTTCTATATGAAAAAGTCTTCACGCTGCAAAGAGCAGAGTAACATTTTTTTATCGATTAAGAATACCAGCCAGAGACAAATATTTTGTTACTGTCGTTGATATAAATTTCAAAGATAGATCCATGCAAAAAGTTTTATTTTTAATTTTATATGGAAACGTGTTAATTTTTCCGTTCGTCTATAAAAGAACAACCAAAAACATAAGGAAAGTGCGTACTTTTGGAAATAGCATTCATTTATCCGTATTATGTTTTCTCGAAAGATAAAAAAAACAATAAAGCATAGTAGACTTTTCAAATAGATTAAACTTGAAAGGAAGGCTTTTAATAAAAAATGAGAAATTGTCTGTGGAACATGTTTTTTAAAAATTGAAACGGTGCTGTAAGATCCAATTAAGCCTACGCGTTTAAAGAAACATGTACAACTTAGAACAAACTATTTAAATTTCACAATCGTAAAGGATCACTAGATTCTCGTTACGTCAACAGTCGGGACGCTCAGGTCATTTATCTTGCTAAGCATCTGTCAGGCCCTAGTTCCTAAGCTTTATATAAACACCACTTATGATATTTGATATATGCATTCAACATCCTACTTTAAATAGATACTTTTAGAAGGCCGGATCACAAACGACACTAACCCTTTCACAACTGTCTTGTTGCAGAAAGGAAGTTCGTTTATATCGTCAGCTTAGTAAAAGTAGTTAATAGTATTTAGATTGGCAGTTACATGAAAACTTTTTTTTGTTCGACAGTTTGTTCTCGCAAGAAGAAAATTGGTAGTTTCTTTCTCAATCTCTCGTCCATATACTTTTCATTGAATGAAAAGTGCCGGGGATATCGAACTTTTTAGGGTTCCGTACCCAAAGGGTCAAACGGGACCCTATTACTGAGACTTCGCTGCCCGTCCGTCCGTCCGTCCGTCCGTCTGTCACCAGGCTGTATCTCATGAACCGTTATAGTTAGCGAGTTGAAATTTCTACAGATTATGTATTTCTGTTGACGCTATAACAACAAATAATAAAAACAGAAAAAAAATAAATATTTAAGGGGGGCTCCCATACAAAAATAGTTATTTGAAATACAAGAGTGTAAAGTTGCTTTTTAACCGCGTGTTCAATTTTGATGACCGAGCAAGCGAAGGATTCTGAAATTGAATCACGAGCGCAGCGAGTGATTCAAAATTAGAATCCTGAGCGTTAGCGAGGGAATCAAAAGAGCACGAGGTGAAAAATCTTTGCACTCGAGTGCAACACGTAACTTTTCATTCCACCTCAGCGAGGAAATGACTAAATGCAAAAAAAAACGTTTACAATCACAAGATAGGTACACTTTTATTTCAGTTTAGGTATTAATTACTACATTATGACAGGTAAGTATTACAGAATAATCTTTAAATTATAACAAAATAATATTACGGTATAATTAACAATGACGTGAAAAAATGCCGCGTAAAGAACAGCGTACAAAGCAAATTCAAAAAAAGAACACCAAGAAGGTTCCGAGTCTGAGTTTTGAACAAATTAAAAAAAAGTTGTATGATATATTCGGCACCATAGAGGTAGCAGTAAATAGGTTTAATGTTTTTTTCATCCCACCATCTCGGAAAGAGTATTTTTACTCTTCGATATCTGAGTGCAAAAGCCGTTTTTATTCTCTAGAGGATAAAGTAAATTGAATTTAGAACATCGTGTGCACTAAGTTTGTGAATCATAGGGGAAGCAGGCTTGATATCATGTTAATTATTATTGCCTCATTATAACGAACACAATGACTTACAAACAACCATCATATTGCCACAGTAATCCTTGCAACACATCCCTATACATAAGGCCAACAACACACTGACCGACATGCCACAACTGACCCGCAATGCCCGAACTTTCTCCTCACACGATAAGCCAGTAATGTACCTAATTAGCGACTAGCTTAACCGACTACCTCTTAATTGCGAAACTTTGTGTCCGGCCTTAGCAATGGTTGTTTAGCGGTTGTTATTCGGCTGGGGAAGCTTTGTTATTTTTTTAGGGAAGCAACTGGACTACGAGTATTTTATTGAACCGCACTTGTGGTGGGCCCTTCGCAGAGTGAGGAGGACTGTGTCCCAGCAGTGGGAATGCTAAAGGCTGATTAGCCATGAACATCACTTAAAAATCGTTGGTTTAGTGGTCATAAACGCGACTGTTGAGCGTGACATCCTGCGAACGATTCCCAGAACCACCAAAGTATTCACCAAGCATACTGGGTAAATACTGGGTAAACACCAAGTATACTGGGTATTTCCTTTGGGATTTTTTCAGTAACAGACACGGAGTCTAGATTTGTGCCCAGTTTATGGCAATAGGTTCGTCCCCTAAAACATGGGACTCAAACATAACTGACGAAATGAGGGTTGTACTAACCCTAACCCTAACCCTAACCCTTCGGGAATAACAGGCCTAGATGTTATGTATAACTTAAAGATTGGGGCTCTACAAAAAAAAAACTTGTTCAAATGTTTATACTCCAAGAAGAAATATCTTTACCAGGACACAACACATCATATATCACATCTTTTTCCCCATGCATGAAAAACAACATGACGCCATCCTTGCATAATTCTTCAATATTCATGCATATATTACACATCCGTGCCACGTACGCAACCGCTTGACTGCGCGTGAAAATACCCAATACCGTATGGTTCTCTAAGTCGCAAACGTAGGTACCTACATAAACTCATTCCCATGGGAATTCTCATCCTCATTTCATTGGGAATAGGCAGAAACCACAGAAAGCCACCTGCTGCGATCTTGACATACTCCTTTTGCCTCGTCCACGTTCATACATGTTATTCCAGTGTGGAAAAGAGACGGAGCTATACAGGATGTCTAGCGCTATCTCTTTTCCACACTGGAAAAGGAGTAAAACAATAATGTTTTAAGATGTCATGGTAGACCACCTGGTAATACACGCATGCGGCGTTGCTAGTACTAGGAAACTGACCGTTGCTTCCTTTCTTTTTTTTTATGTCGCAATGTAAACGTAAAGAAGTATTCTTATTCTTTAATGAACACACAAAATTAAAAATATACACACAAATTGCAATAATGTTAAGTTCCATATAGTAAGGGGCGAACCTATTGCCCTCATCCGGGTCCAAATCCAAATCCCAGTAGCTATTAAGAAATTCCTTAAGAAAAAAACCCCAAGGTTTCCTCCAGTTTAATAAACTGTAAATATATCTCGCTCCACACTATTTGAACGGCTTCGGCCGATACCCTCGGGAACTAATAGAAGCCTTCTGTTAGGACTCGCTACTGTACTACAGTACGGTGGAAATCTTTTACAGCCTTTAGACTTTTATTAACACTTCTTGTGTGTACAGTTTCATTGCTTTACTTAAAATCTTAGATACCGTATAATATTGAGACGGTTTATTTTCTCGTATAAAAATAACTAATAGAAAGCTAATTCATACAATGCAGATAAATTTTTCCTTGACACAATTTTTTTAGATGTTTACTTGCACAAGATTTTATGCATAGGGGAATTGATCTTGAACTTTAGTCTTACACTTAAGATAAGACCGAGCTAGAACATTTTCAGTTAGTCAGCTAAAAATGTGTCTGTTTGAAAACATCACTAGTTTGTTGAGACGATTATGATATATAATATATGTTGATCAATTAAAGTTAAACATTAAATATTTCTACAGGACGTCCCTGTAGAACTACCGGCACTACCGAACTATCCATGTATTACGTTGTAAACTTTCTGGGTCTACTCGGTAACAGTAACCGATTACGATTTGTTACTTTACTTCATTTAAAAACTTCGTATAATGCTTTTTTACTTGTTAGGTATATTTGTTTTAATTGTTTTAGGAAGACATGTAAAGCATAATCGGAAATAGGGGAAAAATAAGAAAGATAATGTTATTTCTCTTCCTTTGTTTGAAAATTATTATTATAGTACACCTATTCCGACCCTCAACTTCCGTCATTATGATTTCAACAGCAGAACAAAAGCTGTTTTCTTTTAATTTCAAAATTGTTTTGTGTACTAAGTTTTATTTTATAGAATAACAATCTCTTGCTGCTCAGACTACAAACTTTCTCGTTGTTAATCTATTGTGACGCACAACCAACCAACATTTTCAATGTTTATTTTTAATCTCGCAGTGTTTCATTCAGTTCGACCATTTTCCTGTAATTTTTAATTGCAAAACATTCATTAATCGCAATATTTACTGGCCTGTCTATTACCGCACACTAGTGTAGCCAACAGCTTCATAAAATAGGGGTATTATTGGCAAATGTCGTTGCGGTCAATCAGAGCAATTCAGAACACTAGACCTCGCACTAAATGTGGCCAGGCTAGTGCAAATACTATTAGCATTTTAGTCGAGAGCATTATGCCAAAACTCATGACGTATGCGGCTAATTTCTTTAGTCTTTCGGTATATTTTTGCCAAATAAAACATCAAGTGGGTAGAAGCAGTGTTGTGTTTGTGCCAAAAATGTCACCGCGTTTCTTCTTAATTAGATTAGGTCCTGAATTAAACTTGTCATCCTAGATATCTGTGCCTATATTTGGCTAGCTAGCTAGCTGTGTCTAGCTTTAGTGTCCTAGCTTTTCATTTTGAAAGATTAGAAACATTTTTTGTAAAATAAAATTATAACGTGCACAACTTTTCACAAAAAAAAATACACTGACATTCTATTCTAAATTCAAACTCACAACGCGCAACGCCACATACACGTCATGCTAATTTGACAACTCGAAACACTGGCTGGCGCACACACAGAACAGAAATGAAATGTAAAAAAAAAACAAACATTTGAATAGGGAATGTCATCGATAACGGTGTGTGTGTCGGGCTTTAACCTAAAGTGATTGAGCTATGGAAGATTTATGATATTCGTGCTTTTTCATAAAACATGGAAAAAGGTAGAACGTGTATTGGATAGATTTTTTCATTGATACAATAATATTGATTAAGATACGATAAGAATTTTGAGTACAAACTTGAAGTAGTTAAGTATAGGAAGGTAAAGCAGAGCTACTTTGTTTCATAAGATTGCAATAAAGTTTGCTATGAAATTGCTTTTGACTTTATTCAAATACCGATCTCTTTTTCCACCACCATTAAGATCTGAATAATTAAAACGTTGAAAGAAACACTGCAAATGCTCATGTCAGTTCATTTAAATAGCTCGAGTAGCAAAATGTCTAGCTAGTGCTACCAAATTGAAAGCTCAAAACGTAACACAATTTATTTCCCAAATGAACACTATTTTCCCACTCCAAAACTAGATCTTCTATTTCTGTTCTTAAATTGAACTGGGAATTAAAGAAAAATATCGAATTTGTTTCTTGAATCCACACTCAATTGGATAAGGCAGACCAAAATGGATTTCTAAAGTACCTACTTGCAGACCAGTGCTAGCTATATATATATAGAATAATGTATGTAGGACTCCTAAAAAACACTGTCATTAGATTACTTGTATATTTGTGATGTTAGATATAAATTTTCGTGTAAATTGAATGAGTAGTTTTACCAAACAAAAATAAGCAACGAAAACAGACGTATTTGCTGCGACCTCTCTCATATCTATGGGATATGTATAATTCTCAAGTAGTTCTAAAAGAGTTGTTTATTATTAATAAATGGCCCCGTTCATCACGAACCCGACACTGTTTACCGTTTAAGATTAGAGCTAATATAACTCGAGTTATAAGTGTTTATCTTTACGATATCGGATGACTCACGCAATGGCGTAATCAAGGGGCCCCCGAAGGGTTTCACGCGGGGTTTTACTGTTACGCGCGATAGGATAAAGAGGTTAAAATCATTATTGGACTTCACTATAGGAAAGTGCACCATATTTTTTTATATGTAGCAGATCGTTATTTCTAGTGTAAAGTACGCTCTTAGTTGTTCATAAAGCGGATAATGAAAAGGGACTTAAAGTCGAGATGATAAAAAAAAAAAAAAGATTACTTTTTAAATAAAGTTCATTTGCAGCATGTATGAAGGACCATCACTTAAGAACTTGTTGGATTTATTTGTTTTTGTTCTTGTTGTTATCGTAATTGTCAAGACAAGGTGTGCATGAAAGATTTTTGTTGGAAAATCTAAATGTAATGTGGATGGTATTCTTATTATACTATTTAGATTTTCATCTTAATAAGATTTTTTCATTAGTAAATTGCACCTGTCGCTCGAATATATTAAAAATGAATTCAACTGCACTATAAATATCTAAGTTTTAAAGTTTCAATCAATCTTTCAATCGTTTTGGCAGAATTCTCTGCATCCTGGTGGATATTACTCGCATAAATCACATTCTAGAACAAATATCTACGGACAATATGTTACATCCAGCTTCAGAAATTTTAACGCCTGAGCGATTGCAAAAATCACTTTTTTCTATTTGACTATTCTACGTCATATAGGCCCAGAATAGTACAGTGATGAACGAGCAGTCGAATTAGTAAGAAACACCGATTAAAACATTTTTTTCTTTACCAAAATTATGGCTAGCACTTCACACCTAAGTCTTTTATTGATATTTTACCTCCGATAGCAACAACCCAAAAACAGCTTTATTATAACTTTGATAAAGATCACTGCACTATTTCAAATCTAACACATGTTTTCCATAATCAATTCTGTGCACAAATTCCATCATAAGTGATGGCACGCATATTGAGTAGATTAAGTATACGTATATTAGTTAGTTTAACAGTTACATACAACTATTATGTATTAAATACCTACCTTTTACTCATGGCGTAGCTTCAGGTTTGACTAGTAAAAGATTAAGTTTTTTTTTTCTAACAATCCAATACTTTTATTTAAATGCCGGAGTCTGTGTTTCCCAATAGCTACAATCTAGGGGTCTTTAAGTCAAGAGTGAATAGGTTTCTTCTAGGCAAGCGTGCTTCACCGTCGACGACATCATCGCTTACCATCATGTGAGATAGTGGTCAAGCGCGAGCCTATAGATAATAAAAAAAAACTCTCTCCTGCCAATCCCTCACAAAATAAATGTCTAAATTATCAGCCGCCCCTTTCCCGCATCTCTTATATTCCTTTATTGTACCCTAATTATTTTACAAGGGCAAAGCAATTTGTACTTAATTTCCTCGTTCAGGCCCATGAAGTCAGACCCTCAGTATACAAATTAATCTCAATTTGAGTCTAAAGAATGTTACGCTTGGCCTCGCCACAAACGCCAAGGCTTTTTCTTTATTTTAATACAGAAACGGATTATTAATTGTGAGGAAACGGGCATGAAATCTTCCAACCCTCACTGGGACCGCGTCGTGAATTACGGCCCGGTCCCTTTCATGGACAAAAGTCATGTATCCCAACTGTGACCGTACAGGCTGATGATGCCGTAAGATTTAAAAAAAACATAAATCTGACAACTAATATGGGTGTTAATAGACCCTTATAGAAACCGAAAGGTACTTGTTCTTCCCGGCATTGCGATATCTTTTTTTTTGGACCATACCTGGGAACCTTCTAGAATATTTTTATCTATCTACTACGTATAGTGAACCCACTGTCAGTGAGCAAACAAAATATAATGGTTGACTAACAAAATGATGGGTGCCATATTTCATTCTACTAGCCTTTCATCTTACATTGCCCATGAGAGATAACAAGCCACCCTTTGCGTATGAAAACATTTTTTTATATAGAAAATTACATACCATGACGCCTGTATTCCTCTAGGGGTTAGGCAGAGGAGAACCATTCAGGACATCCATAGTTTTTCAATTTTGTTTAAGTTCTATGTGACGATATTTTTAGAAAATTATAACGTATAAAGGCATATTATATGTTAGTAATATTTATGCGTTTTAACGTCCTCTAAGTTTAGTCGGATCATGGTTTAAAGTTTATGGTAGCCTCAAGTAAAGCGGTGTCTTCTAGGTTAAACGTAGGATCAAAAGTTAACAAAAAGACAAACCAAACGGCGCAATCCTTTGCTACGCAAAGATTATAACAAGATTAACAGAAGAACTGCTCTTGTGACTTGTTATCGTAGTTGAAATCGTAATCGTTGTAATCGTCGAAAAATAAAATGTAGTTAATGAGTTGTTGTCAGTAGCCCAATTGTATTGAAATATTAGACAACTAGCTGTCCGGCGCAACTTCGTTTGCGTCACATTTTCCCCGTTTTCGCAACATTTTTCATTGCTGCTCCACTCATATTGGTCGTAGCGTGATGATATATAGCCTATAGCCTTCCTCGATAAATGGGCTATATAACGCTGAAAGAATTTTTCAAATCGGACCAGTAGTTTCGGAGCCTATTCAATGCAAACAAACAATCAAATCTTTCCTCTTTATAATATTAGTTTAGATATGTAGATTTTATCCTAGATTTATATTTATCAGAGAATTTCAACACTCCACTTACAAGTATACTTGAAATTCCTATGTAGATTGTAGGTACGTTTAAAACTTAGGTAGGTATGCAAAATATTCCGGCTCGGAAGTAATATCCAAAGCCATGCAAATATTTTGTCTCCAAGGACACCAAATGGATTCGCCCGCGTGAGCCATAGGGCGGTCGTTTCATAGCTTCGCTATTTTTTGTTTTACTAGTTTCTGCCTGCGAATTTGTTATTTTCTTCATAAGTGATTGATAACGTTGACGTTAACTAAAAGAATATTTGTGAATACCATGTATTTGTGAATAAATAGTAAAAGAGTTTGGCTCATTGCCTATGAGAAATTGAAATTAACCAAGCGCGATATCATCAATACTGTTTGAATCTTTTCTCTATGTATTTCAGTTTTAGGTATTCTGTACAAGTTTTTTTTGGATTATAATATTTGTTTTTTTTTTGCTATTTTTTATATTTGTTTTGTTATTGTTTCAAATGTACACAAAACCAATATTAGCTAAACCAGTGTAAAACACAACCCCGTGAACAATTGAAAATAAATACTCACGTATCGTCCAAGAAATCTATAACCGAGCGACAGTCAGCAAAAATATTTCAAATCAAAACTATTTGTCAATTCATTCAAATCAAAACTATTTGTCAATTCATTCACGTATGATACTAACTAGTTCTTTGTATAACTATCTAATAGTACAATTTAATCCTAATTTTATTACGGTTAAACTTTAAGTATTCATTTTATAACTATATTGGGACCCTACAATGTAATAAAGCGGGTTCATGACAAAGGACATCAAATAGCTAGGCTATTAAGTTTTATTATTCACTCTGACATAAGTAGTATGTCGATGTTTAGTCCTATAATTAACACTGCCACTATTAGTAATTATACTAATATAGATTTTTACAATTATTGTTCTGAGGAGGATCCATGTGTCAACGTGGAAACTTCTCAATTAGATTATAAGATTAGTGATAGGATCTCGCTGTCTGTTGATGGCACGGGTGTCTCGGGGCTCACTCCGGATACTAGTACTAATATTAATTTAAACTAGGAAGTGAGACAACAGAAGGTATGTTTAACATTACAGTTAAACCAAACAACAACAAGGTATCTTCTTGCACTCAATTAGTTACATATAAAAAGGGGCCTCAGCAGAATACCTTGAAATTATTCCACCAAAATATTCAAGGTATTTCTTCCAAATTATTAGAAATTGAATTATTTTTAGAAAAGACTATGTTTGATATTATTTGCTTTACTGAACATTGGCTAAAGGATTACCAAATGCTTATTAATTATGAGAACTATACGGTGGGTAGCTGTTTTAACCGTAAATCTATGCTGCGTGGAGGTTCCCTAATATTAATTAAAAATTGTTTAAAATTTAAGCAACGTAATGACATAATAGGTCTCTCAGTTGAACATTGCGTCGAACTGTCCTGTGTTGAGCTAGATAAGCATGTAATTGTGTGTGTCTACAGACCCCCAAACTATCAAAACTTTTCTTTATTTGAATCAATAATGGAAGATGTCCTGGCAAAACTTACAGCCAGTAATAAATCTGCAATTATCTGTGGTGATTTCAATATAAATATTTTGGAAGAAAATTCGAATAGCAGTAGGTTATTAAATCTTTTTAAGTCATTTGATTTAGCCAACATTTTTATAGAACCAACTAGAGTCACTCCATCTTCTGCTACTTGTATTGATAATGTTTTCTGCGATTGTGATTTCTTAGATAAAGCCATAGTAAGTTGTCTGCCTTCGGATCATAGCGGACAAACGGTAACTTTTAGTTGTATTACACCGGTGCAAAAAGTTCAAATTAAATTTCGACCTATAACAACTAGCAAATTAAATAGATATAATAATTCCCTACAGAACAAGTTAAGTGTTATGGGTCATCATATGGACGATATTAAGGTAAATCAGTTGTATGATCATTTCTTTTCAATAGTTCACACTGAATTCAATAAAACTTTTGAAAAGAAGATGAAAAGCATTTGCCCTAAATTTATTTTTAGTGATTGGGCAACTACAGGAATAAGAAAAAGTAGGGAAAGACTATTTGAGCTGTATGGCCTTAAGCCTTTCATAAACTCTGAAACTTTTAATAAGTATGTTGCTAATTATTCAAAAATTTTTAGAAATATTTGCAAGGTTGCTAAAGCCTTGCACATTAGCAATAAGATCAAAAACGCAGAAAATAAGATAAAGACTGTTTGGAAAGTTATAAATAATGAGACTAATAGGAAAAAAATCGTTAACACTAGCTATACATTAGATACAAAATGTGGTCCTAAAAGCTCTGATCAGGAAGTAGCTCAAGAATTTGTAAATTTCTTTACCGATATTCCGCTTAAAACTACGGAGGCTCTAAATTCCTCACCGGAAGTCTCACTTGCTTTATTAAAGGCGAACGTGTCTGGCTGCCCCGCTGAATTTAAATTTAAACACATAAACCCTATAACAGTTATTAAAGCTTTCCGGCAAATAAAAATCAAACTGACCGAAGATCTATGGGGAATGTCTATCAAAGTTTGTACATCCATCGTTGAGACTATAGCACCATACTTAGCTTTAATTTTTAATTTGTGTGTGGACCAAGGAGTTTTCCCTGATTTAATGAAATACAGTAAAGTTATCCCTCTTTTCAAATCCGGAGACAGTAAAGATACTAATAATTATAGACCTGTATCCGTGTTGCCAGTTTTTAGCAAGGTGTTTGAAAAGGTAATGCTTAATCAAATGCTCAATCATTTTAACACCAACAAAATTTTGCACGAGCAACAGTATGGTTTCACCAAGGGACGTTGTACAACTGACGCCGGTGTAAACTTATTAAAGCACATATTTACAGCGTGGGAAGAGTCCCAAGACGCCATTGGAATTTTTTGTGACCTCTCCAAAGCATTTGACTGCGTAAATCACGACACATTACTTTTGAAACTTGAGCATTACGGACTTGGTAAACTTGCACTTAGTTTGGTAAAATCATATTTGAGTGATAGACAACAGCAAGTTCAAATAAATGGTGTTAATTCACAGGGTTTAAAAGTAAAAATGGGGGTTCCGCAGGGGTCAATATTGGGTCCTTTCCTCTTTCTAGTATATATTAACGATCTACCCTCTTTATTGAAAAGTCAACCACAAAATATGGTGTTATTTGCTGACGACACTTCCTTAATTTTTAAGATAAATAGACGGGCCCAAAATCTAGATAACGTCAATAATGCACTACTTCAGGTACATAATTGGTTCACAGCAAACAATTTAGTATTAAATGAAAATAAGACTAAATGCATTAGATTTTCATTACCGAATGTTAAATGTAGTGATTGTGATATAATATTGAATAAAGAGAAACTAGAGTTTGTCGATAAAACGGTTTTCTTGGGGGTTACGCTTGATTCAAGGCTTCAATGGGGTCCTCATTTAACATCTCTTGCGGGGCGGTTAAGTTCAGCAGCATATGCTGTTAGAAAAATCCGTCAATATACCGATGTTGATACCGCGAGATTGGTCTATTTTAGTTACTTTCATAGTATAATGTCTTACGGCATTTTGTTATGGGGACGGGCTGCAGACATTGAGTCTATTTTTATTTTGCAAAAAAGAGCCATCAGGGCCATATATAATCTCCGTAGGCGCGATTCTCTAAGGGAACTGTTTAAGGACATTAACATCATGACGGTACATTGCCAATACATTTACGAAAACATAATGTACGTAAGAAAAAATCTGCATCTTTTTAGTAAAAGAGGTGACAGACACAATTACAATACTAGAAATAGAGACCAATTAGTTCAGCCAGGCTTCAGACTCGCTAAAGTAGACTCATCTTTCATGGGGTACTGTTTAAGATGCTATAATAAAATTCCACAGAGTATTCTTGAACTGAGTGAGACGAAATTTAAAACATGCATTAAACGCACACTTTGTAAGCAGGCTTATTACAAATTGGACGATTATATCGCTGATAATAATGCTTGGCTCCATGCTGGTCCTGCTCCACAAGGACAGGTTCGCATAAATTGATAGCATTTAATAGTATTGTTGGAGCTGCTGAAGATTGTACAACTATCTTTGAATTGTATAAATTCAATTAATTTAGTATTATATAATCGCATAGCCCATATTGTGTGAGTCCTATGTACTAGATAGCTATCATTTACTGGAAACCTACGTCTTTTATTGACTTGAATGTGCCCTGGCGGTTGAGAGTATGTCATGCTCACTCAAATGTCACGCTGATGGCGGCGTGTGTGTCGGGTCATTTAGTTCCCTTCAAAATGGTTGAGTTGAATGATGGCTGATCCATGCGTCATGTTCGTGAACGGGCGCTGTCAGTTGTGCCTGGTCGTCTCTTAGCTGCCACGGCTTATTTCGAACTAATTATTTTATCTTCTGAATGTTTTTCTTTTTGTTTTTGCTATGGACACTTTTAACGTGAAGTCTTGCTACATCGTTCTCACATAATGTACCATCTCAACATGAATGATGTAACCAAGGTTTTTGTAACAAGATTCTGATTTAAAAGAGTGTCCATGGAGTTTCTTGCCCATTCTTCTCCATAGAGATCTACGCCTTGGAATGGGCAACTACAGTACTTTCACAGTTATTATGTCTTGTGACTGGGACTGTAGCTTAATTTTTATTGTCGTTCGACCATTCAAAAGTGCCTGTAACTGGCTTATTTGAAATAAATGATTTGATTTGATTTGAAAGGGAAACTCCAAATTTAATCTTTGTGACCCTTTGACCATTTTTATTGAGTTGAACGTCGAATGCAAAAACTGTTTCATTTGTTTTGCTTAGTATATTGTGGTTTTAGTTTAGTTCCTAATTTCTAGGTCACGCAGTGCGATGTGCAAATATGCGTAGCATTTGGACGTGTATTTGGACCAAATTTTAGATAGAACTACATGCTCGTATATGATTTTGTACCTATAAATACGATAATTCCAACTGGCCAGTCGTACGGGGTTTATGACGATTTAAGCTGCTACGAAATTTCGTAGCACTCGTAGCACTTTCGTAGACACTCTACGCCGTAAACAACAGCCGTTCTACAGACAAATGATGTGGAACAAAATATATGCTAATGAAAACATGCTTTATGTGTTATTGTACGGCGCCGGCAAGACTGAGTTCCACTATAAAAATAATGATCGCATAATTTTAATGGCGATCAAAATATTTGGATGAATCTATAAAACCTATTCATGCCATTAGCGCCAAAATGAAAGTATTATTTACAGAAAATTTTGGCAATGAAATGAACATCCACTTTTTTGTGTTCCAGAATATTTCTTAACCTATAATTACATTAATAAACCGATACACTCTATTCTTACATGTTTATGATTTATTTAAATATGTTTTGTTTGTAATGTATAGTATCTACATGATTGCCACATTAATGTGTTGATAGGCTTCGTATGATAGTACTAATGAAATAAGGGTTTAATTAAACATAATGCTCTTAACTGGAATCCACTCGTGTCCAAACGCCGCCACCGCGAAATTAATTAGCAGATAATTTAAAATCGATCACCGATATCGGATCATAATTAAAACGAACGCGGCACTAATTTGGCGGACGGTGACTTGACGTTAAAACTTGCCAAGTATTTACCAAGCGGCCACACTCCCAGTCCTTGCCAAGGACCTTTGCCAAGCTTCTTATAATTGTCGGGACTTCGGGACTGTGCGAAGCGAGCGATTGTAAACATCTGGTCCCCGAGCCTCGTTCGAGTAATTTCACGGAAATATTTTTTGTTTGAACGCTGGAGAATTGTCTCCAGCGTTCAAACAAAAAATATTTCCGGGAATTGTCCCGGGACTCGAGTTACTAATGGGTTATTACTTTTTAGTACAGTCGTAAGGAAGCTGAAGTTAACTGCATACGAACGTCTAATTATTCCTTCCTACATTTACGTAAGCTCTAGGAAATTTCGTGAATTTAGACCTTGCAAGCATTTTAAATGGATATTAGGTTTAGTTTTCTAACTAACAGGCTTAGTAACTTTTAATGTTGCTACGCTTTTTCTAAGCTATTGTAAGTTTGAGTTACATATGAATAATAGTACCAATGAAATATAAAACATAATCCTGAAATTAAGAAGACTCACTCAAATCCCCAGTTTAATATTTCCATTTCCCGATACAGGCACGAGCCATCGATGACTTTAATCAGGCTTAGTGTTAAGCCTCCATATCTCCGCCACATGACGTGACCCGACTGAAAATAATCCCCAAAAACGCATTATGACACTTTCCTGCCACAAAACTTAACAAAAGTATGCTCGTTTAAAACGAACGTTCGTTATTTGCATCTTATACGGGAAAAGCCATGAAACATGTATAATACTTAGCCAAAATTCCTAATACTTTCAGATTATGTATGCTGCTCGCATAAACAAATAGTTTTTCATGAATATTTATTACTTATAATTTATTACATACCAGCAATTAAAGTTTGAATCCGTTACATAATAGGAAAAATAAAAAGTTTTAAAACCATCAATTAAAAATCGTAGATAGTACTGTCCCGAGAGAGAGAATCACACAAAAAAAAACTAAATTCTAATTTTAAATTGAGATCGATTTTGGAATAAGGTGTTCGCGAATCGAGGCTGGCGATGTAGCCGGGACGCCTCGGGGCGCGGGTGCGCGCTCCCACTGTCGGGTGGATACTGGATGCTGGCTTTGCCGCAGGAGCCTGCGTCACAACCACTGGACCTCGACACCTTTTTGTGGGACCCTAATTAATAAGCAGGCGTGACGCGAACTCGCTTCACATCAAATCTCTTTCGACACTGAGCTGAGGGTGGGTGTTTTATCGCGAATTGTTAATGAAAGCGATTCTTGGCGGCATCTACAAATAGCCCGCTCGTAATTCAGGGTGCTCGGTCAAACGACAGCCGTCTCGGTGAGTCGGCACGCCACCAACTCCTTTTGTAAAGTAATTTATGTAAAATTGCACGATGCTGACATTTTTACGCGACTTTCCGCAGAATTACAAGTTGGTTTTATGTTGTGTATTAAATTTCTTTAACCGCTTCCGTTTTTTTTATTATTGCGATATTTTGTAAGTCGGCTTTTTTATTTTAGAGATGATTGCTCTTTGCTGATTGCGCGTTTCCTGACATATTTTATATTTCTGAGTCAAATTAACGTCGAGAAAGTGAAATGAACGTTTCATCTTGATTAACATCAAGATGAAATGTTCATTTCTATGAAATATATAAACATGAAAGATGCATAAATATGAAAGGCTCATATTTAAATATTTATAATTTAATACATACTAATGTTATGGTTTTCGTCTGGTTTATAGACTAAGCCGGCTTTAAAAAAACCGAAGTCTCTCTGCTCTGTTTTGTTACGAAAAGGTACCTTTTAGGTAATAACAAGGTCTGAAATTCACGAAACGAATTAAAAGACAAAAAGACGAAAGTAAACAAATGACAAATGAAATACAATCTAAATTGAAATACAAATATGTGCTTCCCTTCCTTTGCTGAAAAACATCGGGATTTCGGCGCCAGTCGTCGCTAGGTTACTACATATTATAATTACTATGCTTTTTCAGTGCCACTTCCCGACATGACTTACTAACTCTTAGTCATACAATGTGTTCGGTTTATTAATTTTGGCCTTGTTTAGAATGTGTAGGTGATAGGGTAAAGAAATTGGTTTATGTTGTTTGTGTTTTTAAGTGTAGTTGTTCGACTGTTTTTTGTTCAGCTATCTACTAGTAGTAAATCCGTGGAAAGTCTGATCAACTGAGGCCCCCCGATTTTCAATATTTTCAAGCTGTCATTACTTTCAAAATGGTAATTTTGAAAGATATGACTGACATTTCATAATGGAAGATGCCTAATGTCTTACAAAAAGCTTTTACTACAATTTTGAAACATTTTTTTCGCTAAAAGATAATATTTTGCTACCTTTGGCACTATTATATGTAGGATCCGGTCATTAGTACGGACAGAAAATGAATCGGCAAGCGCGCCAAAGGTAGCACGTGACCTACTTACCAGTCTACCCACACCTAAGCGCGCTTCTACAGAGTCGTGATGTTTCGAGCTCGCTGTGAGGCGGACAGTCTGTGTCTGACCGCGGCGGAGTCAAGACGTCCCGAAACTGTTCCCCGATTCATGGTGCCTAGTGTTATTGTGTTGGATTGTAATTTCAAGTAATTTGTGAGTAGTAAGTGAGTTCGACAAAAGCAGTGTACCTCGTGTAGTGTGTGTTTTCATAGCACGGAACCCATGTTCTGCCCACATGATGACCGTGTCTAACGAAATAAATCATGACAACTGCGACATATATTTAGACGGAAACTTTTATCGTTAAGAAACACTCGAATATTTCAGGAAGTTTAAAAACTTTTGACCATCCATCCATTGTTTTGGATTTATCCTTGTTCACCCAGATAAGACAAAGTGTCATTGTGTTTTTCATCAGGATTTTTTTAGTAACATTCCGGAGTCCAGGACAACGTCCGAGTTTTGGCAAAAACATGCCCCCTACATGTGACTTTAAACATAAATGGTGAAATATTGGTGTATGCATATAGTATAATTACAACTCTAAACAAGCGTGATGTAATGTTATTAGCTAAAAAATAACATCACATCCACGAAAAGATAACATCGCTCCACATGTGTCCTAGTGACTCCAATAGAAACATTTGATTGTAGTTTTACCAGTTTCTAGTCAAAGGATTTACCAAGTTAGTAACGAAGCTTAACTCAATTTGACTTTACGTACATAACTAAGTTTTTCGTGACTAGTTTGGCAAACCTAGATTCCGATCTGAAATCGGCTCACTAGAAAATATTTGTGAATTTTCGTCATGAGGATAGTTTGGGAATTACGATTTTTTTGTAGGGACACCGCCTTAGTTTCAATACGAGTATTCATATTTCATACCCCTTTTATCAAGCTTTTTAATTTGCATAAAAAGTGGGTAAACAATTCAAATCCCAGGGCAAATGGGAAAAATAACAAAGAAAATCTAATATATAAAATTCTCGTTTCGCGGTGTTTGTTACCAAACTCCTTCGAAACGGCTGAACCGAGTTGTATGAAATGTTGTGTGCATATCGAATAGGTCTGAGAATTAGTCAACATTTATTTTTCATACCCCTAAAACCCATTGCCCAAGCATTGTGATTGATCCTGGCTTAAAAACTTAGGGCCGATTAATTTTGTCTAATGAAATAAATATGCTCTGTGTCTGACCGCATTTTTTATTTCTCGTAAAAAGTTATCTGAAAATTGAAACGTCGACCCTTAACCAATAACAGACTCGTATTATAACCACGCGAATGACCTCTGTTTATTAACCGCAAATTATCACTCGTGTCATTGTCATGGACAGATTATTAGGAGAGCAATCGAAGGTGTGTGTTGATCATTGCCGTTTTCGCCAGCCCATTCATTTTATTGCCGTATCTCTGTGCTTATGATTTAGAGTGATTCAGATTTGTCAGTATTTAAAAATCATTTATAATAATACCGCATTTGTGTGATTTGTGGCTTTCGTCTACTGTGCAACTACGAATATTAAAGTTCTTTGGTCACATCACAAGAAATGAGAATTCGATGAAAAGACTGGTGGTTCAGGGCCAGGTGGAAGGCAAGAGGATCACCAACTCGCTGGACTGACCTGATCTAAAAAGCTACTGAGTCCATCATGGTCCAGTGTACTAGCAACGTCTCCAACCGGCAGAAATGGAAGCACATCGCTGAAAAAGCAATCCTCGGGGAAGTCAACGACCCACAGAACATCTCTCCGTGTACCTCGTCTGCGCAACCACGACCACTCTGACAAGAGTGTTTCGACTAAGAAGATTTGTGTCAGAGAACAAGTGCCCTAAAGGCTGCCAAGTTTAATGGCAATGCTGAAGAGTGCAGAGTAATCAATACAATCCGGATCCCTTCAAAGCTCGAGTGAATCGGTTTCTTCTAGACAAGCGTGCTCCATCCTAGGCCGCATCGTCGCTTCACATCAGGCGAGTTGCGGCCAAACGCATGTCTATTAAGAATAAAAAAAGTTAACCAACCACTTATCTGACCCATCATTTAATATTTCAACTTAAAATAATACAAAGTTATAGACGTTTGCTTTAGTTCAGACAAACTATAAACTGTATTAAATATTCACGCTAAAATTGTGGGAAGAGGAAAACTGAACAAAAAATTGAGGTGCAATAAGCCTGCACTCTGTAAAGACAGATACGCTCGATCTCCTCACTGAGCTTTTCTTGTATTTTGAGCTCATAAGTAAAAAGTTAAAGGGATGATACAACATTTTTAGTAGTCTCGCAAAAAAGCGCATTTTTTCAAGATCTGCGAGTGGTCTTAACAACAAGATCATAACTTTAGATTATATATTAATATTCGATTTTATATTTACTGTTTAGACTAAAGTTTTTTTTAAATATATTTCCGTGTTTTATATTGTGTGTACTTGTGGCATGTACCGATAAATGTTTTTTTTCTTTTCTTTCTTTAAGTTGCCATATAAAACATACAGCACCTGCGAGTATTTACATGTTTTCTTATTCTTAAGCTCCCCGAATTTTCATACAAGATCTACGAAGTTGAAATATGGGTTTATGTGTTTGGTTATCCCACACTCCGGATATTAAATCTTGGTTATTACCTGTTTAAGCCGCCCAAGAGCTACTTTCATCTCTCTCCTGATATATAAGGGTTCTTCAAGAAATATTTTACACCTTTTGGGCCAGATTAATATTTGGGTACATCGGTAATCCACACTTACCTGCGCCTGGTAGCTGCGCCTCAGTAGGAGTATTTAATGTTTCGTTAATGGATGGATGGATCATGGATCCTCCTGTGTTTAACTCGTTTGAATACAGTCTATGGCTCAAAACGTCTGCTTCTGTCTTAGACGTTAAAAAGTTGTTTTGCCTTCAATTTACACTAACTATGTATTCACAAAGAATTTTGTAGTGCTTGTTATTTTATATATAAATCTATTTGTGTACAGTACATGAATCCAACTCTTTTTATCTATAACGAGCAATGCATTCGCAATTCGAGTAGGTGCCCGAAGGTGACAGACTATAACCATGTGTCACATGAAATATCATCTATTACCACTTGTTACTTGCAGTTACTACTACTATTGTCATAGTTGATCCGGACTACCTTACAGAAACTAAGTCATCATCATCATTTTAGCCCAAAAGACGTCTACTGCTGGACATAGACCTCCCCCAAGTGTCGCCCATTGACATTTTGGGGGGTGTTGCCATAATCGCCACGCTTGGCAGGCAGGTTGGCGATCGCGGTACGGTTGTTACAAAAGCACAGAGAACGCTACTGCCCATTCCCTGGAAAGTCCCTTAGTCGCCTCTTACGACACCCATGGGAAGATATGGGTTACTGTCATAAGTTACTACTATTACTGTCATAGTTGATCCGGACTACCTTACAGAAACTTAATAACAATGTCTAATGCAGAACCAATGTTCTAGCGAGCTCTAACTAACTTGAACGTTAATACTAAGAGTGGATCAACCGCGGAAGTTTACTAGCGCCGGATTCAATCTAAACTCTGATAGGAAATAAGCAGAAGCTTGTGTATGTCTAGTGCTTTAAAATGGCGGCTTTGATTGGTACAGAGAACCACAGAGGAGAAGAAGAACAGTAATCTTTTGAGCCCAGACTTGCTCTTACCCCGAACCAAGATTTCTGTATTTTGGGGTTAAATATTGACAAATAAAGAACTTTTGTTTTAGAATTGTGATTGCATTTTCTTTAAATGCCCATTCCGTGATTATATTAAACGAGGGTTGAAGTTAATACTGAGAGTGGATCAACCGCGAAAGTTTACCTGCACCGGATTCAATAGCTTCGATAGGAACTAACAAACAATAAGTAGCCAGTGCATGTCCAGTGCTATGAAATGATGGATTTTATTGGTACAAAGAACAACAGAAGCTTCAGTAATATTTTGAGCCAAGACTTGCTGCTCTCGATAACACACCATTTTTTGTGGGTTCCAAAATTGTGTTGTTAAGCACTGAAAAAGGATATTTCCAAAAAGAATATGTTTCTCAATCCATAGATAGTGTGTGGCTTTGATCCATTGCATTGTTTGGTGGCACGGTTCGCGCACTGGCTGAGCGACCGGCTGCTACGCTGCGTGCCGCGGGTTCGATCCCCGGACGGGACATATATTTGCATGGCCTTAAAGTTTTTGTTTCGGGTCTGCCTGTTTGTGTACGTGAGCTTAAATGTTTGTAAACGCATCTACAAAACAGGAGAAAATCCTAGTAAAAAAATAAAAACATTTTCGTCCCGTGATTCGTTTAAACGTGGGGTTAAAGTAATTAAACGAAGCCATGGACAAAAGCTCGCCGTAGCTATCTCTATGTGAATAATGCTTGTTAATTTGATGACCTAGGTAGATACAAATACAAAACCTATTGTGCATAGAGTTCAATGCTTATATATGTGTGCATATGTGTGTAATGTGTATGTGCAGTTGTATGGGAAAATAGAGCTGATACTCTGAGAGTTTCATGTTTTTTTGTGTTTGGTTCGTCGGCCATCTACTAAATAATCGCTTATTTAGTAAACCAAACAATGAATGAAGGAACAAGGAATGAAGGAATTATAAATAATATCGGAAAACATAACAACCCTACTTTATAACAAGAAGGTAAAATCGATCAACCGTCTTTAGATCCGATTATTTAGTAGATGGCCGACGGATCAAACAGATAAAAAAAAAACAGTAAGCTCTAAGAGTATCAGCTCTATTTTCCCATTCTATATAACAAAACAGATTCCCTTAGACAAAGAACTACAAAAAATATGAATAATAAACAACCCAAATTTACCTACGTTAAATCCGCTTAGTTTAAACGAGTTTGCGAGCCTATTATAGGGTCTCCTGAATACCTCACATGGCAACGGATAAATATGATAGGTATGTTTGATACAAGCTGTTGTTTTGCATCCTCGCCAAATTCAAGGATGTAACTATTCTACTGATTCTCGACCCGAACCGATAATTAAACATATTTACGGAAATCGGGAAGTGTGAACGGCCCGCGTTCTGATCTGATCCTCACCCTATAACTTCGCATTCACACATACAAACAATCGCAAACGTTTATTTGATAATTTCTTATTCCCTAAACCACGTTAAGCGGGTTATTCTGAAATACTGTCAAATTTAAACAACAAAAAAAGCAGCATTTATTAATAATTAAGTAGGTACCGTAATTTGAATTGATTATTTATTTATTTTGTCACAACCTCCTGAATTTGACGAGGATGCAAAACAACACCATGTATAGGGACCTGATATATACTTTGTAACTAGAACTTATTGAGATTGTTGCTAAGAGACATTGAGAAACGCAGGTAAAGTAAATCAGGTTAAAATAGATATATACTAAGCATATGTCCGCAGTTTCGCCCGTGTGGAGTCCGGTAATTGTCCCAAGGAATCGTACTACTGGGATAAAAAGTATTATAATATGTGTTAATACGGATAATAAACTATCTGTGTACCAAATAAACAATATCATCCAAATTCGTTCAGCAGTTTTAGCGTGAAAGAGTAACAAACGTCTTCACAAAGTTTTGTATTTTTTTAATAGTAATCTAGGTAAGATGTGTACCTGAACATAAACATTCAGATACCTACGGTACTAAATATATGCTGACCATTCTTCGCAAACTGTAGTTGAACCTTTAACGACCCAGAAGCGCCCATGAGCCTTTTAGGTCATTTATCACGGAAATATCGCACAAAAATAGTTTTTATTCTTTCCTAAAGCTATCTAATACTTCTTTCGAATTCCCAGTACAGCTATAACGGACTCAGGAGCCGACTAGAACAAACTTTATGCAAAGCGAACTGCCCCAAATGGCCAAGTTTAAAACTTATCGGTCCATTCCCGATGAAAATACAGTGTGTTTTATCGCGGATTTGCAACTGAGTAAACAAGACGGTTAAAAATTTCAGCTATTATGTTATGAATATCTCGATCTGTTTTTATAAATGTGAAAGTTATCTGGAAGATTGTCTGAATCAGTCAACCGCTAACTACGAAATTAAAAACCTGCAACAGATTGGTAGCTTTAGAGATGGAAAAGGACATCATCATCATCATTCATTATTTCAGCCCAAAAGACGTCCACTGCTGGACATAGGCCTCCCCCAGGTTTTGCCATAATCGCCACGCTTGGCAGGCGGGTTGGCGATCGCAGTACGGTTGTTACAAAAGCACAGAGAACGCTGCTGCCCATCCTCTGGCAAATCCCTTACAGCACCCACGGGAAGATATGGGATGGTGCTATTCTTTACGTCCGACACCATACAGAGCTATCAGCAGAGAGAAGGACATAGGATATTATATTCAAGTTATTTTTTTAAGATAATGAAATACAAAATATACGCAGAAAGTTGTAAAACTGCTGGAGTTCACTGCCGGCGTCTCTGTTCCCTGATCATTATAATCTGGAATTCTTCAAAGTTCGAGAGAATCGGTTTCTTCTAAGCAAGCGATCTCCATCCTAGGCCGCATCATCGCTTCACATCAGGCGAGTTGCGGCCAAACGTGCTCCACCGTTGGTCGCATCATCGCTTCACATCAGGCGAGTTGCGGCCAAACGTGCTCCACCGTTTGGTCGCATCATCGCTTCACCTCAGGCGAGTTGCTGCCAAACGTGCTCCACCGTTTGGTCGCATCATCGCTTCACATCAGGCGAGTTGCTGCCAAATGTGCTCCACCGTTTGGTCGCATCATCGCTTCACCTCAGGCGAGTTGCTGCCAAACGTGCTCCACCGTTTGGTCGCATCATCGCTTCACATCAGGCGAGTTGCTGCCAAACGTGCTCCACCGTTTGGTCGCATCATCGCTTCACCTCAGGCGAGTTGCTGCCAAACGTGCTCCACCGTTTGGTCGCATCATCGCTTCACCTCAGGCGAGTTGCGGCCAAACGTGCTCCACCGTTGGTCGCATCATCGCTTCACCTCAGGCGAGTTGCGGCCAAACGTGCTCCACCGTTGGTCGCATCATCGCTTCACCTCAGGCGAGTTGCGGCCAAACGTGCTCCACCGTTGGTCGCATCATCGCTTCACATCAGGCGAGTTGCGGCCAAACGTGCTCCACCGTTGGTCGCATCATCGCTTCACATCAGGCGAGTTGCGGCCAAACGTGCTCCACCGTTGGTCGCATCATCGCTTCACATCAGGAGAGTTGCGGCCAAACGTGCTCCACCGTTGGTCGCATCATCGCTTCACATCAGGCGAGTTGCGGCCAAACGTGCTCCACCGTTGGTCGCATCATCGCTTCACATCAGGAGAGTTGCGGCCAAACGTGCTCCACCGTTGGTCGCATCATCGCTTCACATCAGGCGAGTTGCGGCCAAACGTGCTCCACCGTTGGTCGCATCATCGCTTCACATCAGGAGAGTTGCTGCCAAACGCAAGCCTATTTAATGTAAAAAATAAGAATTATAACAAAATTATGTCTGCAAATTCATTTACGTAATGGGTACTTCAAAATCAAAATCAAACTATTTTATTTTACATAGGCCTACATGGGCACTTATAAAACGTCGACAGAAGAGGCACGGTTCGGGTTGGTCGTTTCCTATGGAGAAGAACCGGCAAGAAACTCCATGGTTACTCTTTTGATTTGACTTTTGATTTTGACTTGACTTAACTTGTCTACCAAATGAGACAAGTAAAGAAAATGACACCAGTGTATGTGTGAATTGTCGCCGGTTCGTATGGAGGTAGCCTATCAATAAGTTTCAAAATCGTTTGTTATCAAATAATGAATATTACACGTTGGTTCGTTGTTTTTTAGAGAAATAGTTTATTGTTCCCCTTTTTCGTGTTTTGGCTTGCTGCCGAGCTTAGCTTGAGCTGAAACCTGCTTCTGAGTTAGTGTACCTGGGTAGATAGGTACTAGATATATCTCGAAACTCATAAACCTAGAAAGAGGCAGGTTCTGGGGCCAAATATCGGCAGTATTCCCGACACAAAGAGATTTTCTCAGTCAAATGATAAACTTTCATGTAAATCACTGTTATCATCAGTGAGATAATTATCTTGCGGTGGATAATTCCAGTTACATATGTATTATTTCCAGCAGTAAAATAGCTTTTTCTCTATAAACTTTTCAAACAAGTGATAACGTTAACTTGGCTCGTTCTCTAATGGTCTTATCATAACTGCTACTGGACCCATTCGGTTAAAATATAATGAAGGTGATTCTAACGTATCTTCTCGGAATCCAGATTTATGCTTGGATAATGGAAATAGAATAATTTATCCTTCAGTTTCTTTTTACCTTCATCTATGCCTCTTATACACTTGAGAGTAGATACACTACATAAAGATACTCGTATACAAGGAACCATTACTTTAGCAAGTAACCCCAGTAGGTAGTTCCTTCATATCTCGCGTGTTTCATATCATTAAGACAGTCTCACCTTCCCCAAACAGTCTATATCTGCACGCTATGTACACTGAAAATGTAGTTTTTCTAATAGATTTCGAGTATGTGAATAAATAAAGTATAGAGTAGCGTGGATCAGTGAGCAGTGGCATGAACCTTGGAACCCAGCTGGGCGAAAATTTATTTAATAACCACTGCTCGGAGGAGCTCGTGGCTAAATAATAACAGCTGCACGGGTCGATCTTTAATGTTAAGCCGTGCTTTGCCGAGGTTGGTCCGAGGATGCGTGGCCATACATACCGAGTTTCCTCCGTGCCTCGGAAAGCACGTTAGCCGTTCGTCCCGGCTGTCATTTATGGATCCTTGACAGTCGTTTCGAGTAGTCAGAAGCCGAAAGTTTGACATCCACTACTAAATAAGGGGTACCGTATTGCCCAGCTACCTGGTACTCAGCAGCATCCGGCTAGACTAGAAGCCGACCCCAAGATAGTTTGGGAAAAGGCTAGGCAGATGATGATGCTCTCAAAACGGTGATGGTTTTTTTTTAGTTTTTTATGATTTAATCGTACTTACATTGCTAATTTTCAGCACGCGTAGCGTGACCATTGTAGAAACGAGTTTTATCTATGGAAGAATCTACATAATGACAGATAGACAACGAAAATGTGTCATTTTTTTATTCATAAAAAAACTAAAAAAATACGTAACACAACATCACGCCTGTAACCGAAGGGTTAGGCAGAGGTATACCTAACAAGTAGCCCCATCTAATAGGCGGGGGGGGGACTATTGCCATCGACCGGTCAAAATTCCAGACTCCGAGACTACAAAAATAAAATAGACATAAAAAAGGTGAAACCCTGACTCCTGAGCTAAGTGAGACATGTGCTACAGGGTCAATATATTTTCGCAGAATCATCGAAATAATTAGTATTGGATTGAGTTCCCCAAAATATTCGACAACCCGTTAATTATTCCGTTTATTTTACGTTTCGTTTTAATTAAACTGTATGCGTTAATTAACATTGACCACGTGTATCAACAGCGTGTGTTTATTTTTGGTTAATAAGCTCCACGACACGTTTAAGTTGCAATATCACTTAGTTTGAGTCATCATCATAATCAGCCTACCGCAGTCCACTGCTGGACATAGGCCTCTTCAATCGCTCGCCAGTTAACCCCATTCTCGGCAACTCTCATCCAGTTGCTACCAGCTACCCTGCGAAGATCATCGCTCCACCGAGCATGAGGGCGTTCCACCTTACTTAGTTTGAGTACTTTAACTTAAATAACTAAATTATCATCATTCTCCTCCGATTATCCCAATTTATTTGGGGTCGGCGCAGCGTGCTATCATCATTGTTTCTTTGGTCTTCCTCTACTCTTAATACCCAAAGCTAAAGTAAAATGAAATATGAGTTTAACATTTATACAAGGTGTTGTTTTGCATCCTCGTCAAAATTCAGGATGTTGACACAAAAGACATAAATAATCAATATGAATTACGGTACCTAGTTAATTATTAAAAAACCGGCCAATTGCGAGTCGGACTCGCGCACGAAGGGTTTCGTACCATTATTTATAATATAATATAAAAACGAGCAAAAATATCACATTTTTGTATGGGATATATGGGATATAAACAGAATAAAATAAATACTTAAGGGGGGGTCCCTTAATTATTTATTTTATTCTGTTTTTAGTATTTGTTTTTATAGCAGCAACAGAAATACGTAATCTGTTGAAATTTCAACTGGCTAACTGTCACGGTACATGAGATACTCGTACAGCCTGGTGACAGACGGACGGACGGACAACGAAGTCTCAGTAATAGGGACCCTTTGGGTACGGAACCCTAAAAACCACAGATTTTTTGTTGTTGTTTAAATTTGTCAGTATTTCAGAATAACCTGTTTAAAGTGGCTTAGGAATTATCGAATTAATGTTTGAGATTTTTTGTATGTATGTAAGCAAGGTAAGGCGAGGATCAGAAGGGCCGCATTTAAAACACGGATGGTTCACACTTACCGAATTCGGTAAATAAAAATAAAAAAAATATTACTTACCTATTTTATTTTTGATTCGGGTCGAAAATTATTAGCATATTTACCTCCTTGAACTTGACGAAGATGGAAAATAACAACAACCTTGTTTATTGTTTAAACGAAAAGTTAAAACTGTACTGAATCAAGATTGAGCTCCATTCTTATTAAAAGAATCTAAGATTTTAAAAGATCTTTTCAAACAAATCGTTTGCTTCGCAACTAAAACATAAATCGAAATATGGTTTGCTGTAAGAAAACCCATTTCAGGGTTAAGCTCGCCGTTGTACATTGTATATTGCAATTTGTGTGTATATTTTTAATTTTGTTTGCAATGAAGAATAATTCATATCCAGAATATTATTATTATATAATCCTCGCTGCACAGAGCTTTCTGTCAACCATATGTACAGTAAGTACATGAAGCATGAGCAAATTAATTACATTGAACAGTGCAGCACTCCACTAAACGCTGAATTCCACAACCGTCACCGGCGTCTAACTCTAATTAATATGTTTGATTACATACGGGCGAACATTTTGGAGAGCAACCATGCTCTTATTTTTAAGTATTTTATTTAATATTTTTATCATTCTTCATTTTAAATATCTTTTTTTAACTGTGCAATTCCTTGGATTTATCTGTATTATGGTATAATGATTTTTCAAAATAAATACATTTTGGATCGTTATCTACGAAAAGTCTGCCTCATTGGTCTGGTTACTAGAATCCAAACTCCTAACTGATGCTTAGAAATATATGGTGGAAAAACCAGATAACACCTGTAACAATATGCCTGAAACCTAAGGCCTGGCTCATGTGCCCGTTGGGTGGTAATTTAAATGGCAATAAAGTTCGCCCCTATAATATTGTACTAAAATGAAGCAAGCAAAGGTGAAACAGACGCAAAGCACTTTGTCTTCCATATTTATTGTGCGAACCGCCAGTCTGTGGAACACACGTTTACTGCCAGCCAGCTTCTCCGTTCCCTAATGATTTTAATCTGGAACTCTTCAAAGTTAAAAAAAGAAAAAGTAGATAAGTGAATATGCTTTCAATCAAATATTTTGACGGCATGGTTGGCGCAGTGGTTGAGCGATTTACTGCTGCGCTACGTGTCGCGGGTTCGATCCCCGCACGGAACAAATATTTGTATGGCCTACAAATATTTGACCCGGGTCAGGCTGTTTGTGTATGTGAGTTTAAATGTTTGTAAACGCACCTACGATACAGGAGAAATTCCTAGTGTGGGACAAAGTCCAAAAAAAAATAAAAAAAATAATAAACATTGATGATGATGATGTCAACACTGCGTTACATTTTCAGCCCTCAATGGCGAATGGGTGTGAAGTCATTGCTCTGAATATCGTCAAATTGGTAATGTTTTCTATTTATATTTTTATTTGATACTTATAACTCTTTCTCTCCTCTGTTAATCATCTGCCTAGCCTTTTCCCACACTTAGTTGGGGTCGGCTTCCAGTCTAACCAGATGCAGCTGAGTATCAGTATTTTACATGATGCGAGTGCCTATCTGACCTTCACAGCCCAGCAACTGGGTAATACGATACCCTTGGTAAGACTGAATGTCTTTCTCTCCTCTGTTATGTACTGTGATTAGTTTTCAGTCTCATAACATTACGTCATCATATTTCGAGAATTAAAGTTCGACATCATTTCCGTTCGTATGTCACAAAGCAAGCAAGGTGAAGCAAGAAATTATTAGAACGTGTACATAAATTAAATACTTCGGATTAAGCAAATTGGTGTCTCGTAAATAATGGCAGAGAGTCTATTTAGGCGTGAATTATTACCTGAACACAATTAAGTGCTCAACGGACTGTTTCACGTACCTCACTTAGTAATTAGTAGGTACATGATATACCTTTGTTGAACTATCAAGAACAATACTGAAATTTAGTTTGATTGCCTCGATGATCTAGTGGTAGCAATCTCGACTGCTGAGCAAGAGGTCCTGGATTCGAATCCCGGGTCGGGCAAATTATTGGGTTTTTTCCAATAGGAATTTCTCAGTAGCAGCCGCGGAGTCTGGGTTTGTGCCCGATTGATGGCTATTGGCTCGCCCCATTCTACATGGAACTTAAACATAACAGTCGGAGTGTGGTTGTACTATTAGCTTAACGCCTAACTCTTCGGAGATTACATTTGTGATATTACTGGTTATTTGAAATTTTGGATTTGTATCCTGTTGATGGTAGGCTCGCACACTATTTCAGAGAACTTTAACATACATATCTGTGAAATGAGGGTGCAATATAAAGTACACCTAACACCTACGCTTAACCCTTGGAGGATTACACGCGTAATTTTATGTTATGTTTTGATCTAAACTTATTATTTTAAAGAGGAAAGATTTGACTGTTTGTTTGTTACGATTTAACTCAAAAACTACTAGACCGATTTAAAAAATTCTTTCACCATTAGAAAGCAACATCTTCACCGAGTAACATAGGCTGTATTATAATCACAAATTGCGCGGACGAAGTCGCGGGCGAAGTGCTAGTAATACACATTTTGGACGCTCAGTAGTCTGCAAACGCGACTAATGACCATGAATATTGTGTTTCACCTCCTGTGGGTAACCCCATGGCGTCTTAAAAGCAGTCTTGTTTTATTGTCATTCCAGTGTAGGAAAGAGACGGAGCTATAAAGGGTATCTAGCGCCATCTCTTTTCCACACTAGATTAACATTAAAATAATACTGCTTTAAGACGTCATGGCCACCTGGTTGGACATGGTACTTATAGGTGTAGGGTATTTCGTTTAGTTTGAAGTGCAGAAAGCGTAGATGGCGGGTTTGGAATGGTTCATTATATATAACCTCTAAATACACTCCGTCTGTCCATCTATACTAATATTATAAAGCTGAAGTGTTTGTTTGGTTGAACGCACTAATCTCAAAAACTACTGAAGTTTTTAATTAAAAAGTTCTTTTAGCGTTGGATAGCCCATTTATTGAGGAAGGCTACGAACAGTAGGTGCAGCGCATCAATAAAAAATGTTGTAAAAACGAGGAAAATGACGCAGACGAAGTAGCGCGGATCAGCTAATATAATATACAAAAACAGAGGCAGTCAGAAGGACTGCCGGCAGAAGTGAAAACTCAAAACAATGGAATTACTGTGTTCCTTTTTTGAATTTTTAAACGCGTCGCTAGTCTGGCGCAATACGTCACGAGCATGTCGGTCACGGGAACCCAAAGATTTTTCCCCTACCAAAAATCGCTCAAAGCGGCTAAATAAGTTTTCACTTCAAAAAAAAATTGCCCACTCATCCTTTAGGTGAAGTGGTGTAATAGTTCCTGTATATACCTATTCCCAAACTAAACATAACTAAATCACGTAAACATGAAATCCAACAGTCGCTAGTGGTTTAATTATAACAACCATATCAAAGTTGCTAGTTTATATAATTGGCGCGAGTCAAGCTATGGTTGCGTTCCATTTTGAATTCAATTTCTGCAGGGTGCAGGGTGCGGACGTCTTTGTTAAGTGATCCCTTAGTAGAACAATTACTTTGACTGCCAAACTTATTATTAATATTATATTATTATAAAACAGAAGGTCGCAAAACCATCCTTGACTTATTTATTCTCAACCTAAGTTTCGGAAAATCAATTTCTTTTATACTTCAAAACATTATTCATGTTTCTGAAGCAAAATGAAGTGCCTTAAATGCCAATCTCTAGATTACAGATTGCTCAAACGTTAGTACGCTGTTATTGAATATAAATATTTTTGTAGGATAAATTAAAACACGTAGGTTCCCAATCTACGGCCTAATTACGTATCACACTTGTAATCACTTTCATTTTAAGGCACAGAATATTTCTCCCGTAATTTGTATGACGTGAGGATTTAAACTACTACGCTATACAGAACATTGTTCAAGTGCCAAAATAAAACCTATTTGGAATGGGTCATACAATTTGCTTACTATTTCCAATGTGGCACAAGGTTATGGCATACCAACATCCAGATGCGTAGATGACCTACAAAGGACCGCAGGAAGGACAGTATGATATTTGCAAATACCAGGAAAGCATGGCGCTGAAGACAGAAGACTTATACGACCCTGTATGTACCGCTGGACGCTCTTAACTTGCCCGTATTTCTACATCGTTCTCACATATTTGTAATTTATAACATGAATGATGTAACCAAGATTTTGTAACATATTTTGATTTAAAAGAGTGTCCATGGAGTTTTTGCCTATTCTTCTCCATAGAGATCTACGCTTTGGAATGAGCAACTACAGTATTTTCACAAGTTATTATGCCTTGTGACTGGGACTGAAGCTTTGCGTTTTTTGTTTTTGACTTTCAATAGTGTCTGTAATGGTCTAATTGAAAAAAACGCTTTGAGTTTGAGTTTGACCTAACTCAGTAGTGCGTAAAACTATCAATGATGATTATGGAAATGTTTTGGTACCTTTACGAAATACGGGACCATGCTAAAAATCGCTATCTACTTGCATTAACTAACTTGATTTTGTGTTTAGAAGTGTTAGTAAGAAACTTAGCAATTATATAATTTTGTTAGATGGATGATTTATCCATAGAATCTTTAATCTCTTTGGTACCTACCTTTTTGGGTGCGAATGAGCAATCGTGTGAAGGAAACGGTTCCTTATTTTATTACCTGCCATTTTATTACTTCACAGTTAAATTACGACTTTCATATTACTTATACTGTGATCTTCTACATCTCCAATCAAAGTTTAGTTACGATCCATTTTAGAATCCAATTTACGATCTCTGCGATGAATAAAATCGAATTGGGACACGAATATCGGATGAAGACAGACGTTCAGAGATTTATTTTAGTCACTCCTGCAGTTTCTACCTATCTACCTTTTATGGATAAGTCGGATCAAGACATTGCTACTTTAAATCAGTTTTTTATCTGTTGTAGGTACAGTCGGCATCAGAAGTCGGATTAGTTTTTGCAGATGGAACGGAAGGAAGAGACATTCCAGCCCTCAAGACCAGATAATGAACAATGCTGTGCCATCACAAAATAGCTGCCAAAATATATAAAATCAAATTATATAGATATATAAATTACGTGTCACGTTGTTTGTCGGGGATGGACTCCTAAACTACTTAACCGATTTTAATCAAATTTGCACGCCGTGTGCAGTTTGGTCCAACTTGAAAGATAGGATAGCTTACATCTCAATTTATAGTCGCAATATTATTTTATTGCAAATTAAGTCACAATTATCTGTTAGCCTCAATTCTAACAGATGGCGGTATCTGTTGACTGGATTGAGTAAGTAGGTATTCAATAGATGGCGCTGTATAGGCACGCAGCAGCAATGAAAAATATTGCGAAAACGAGGAAAATGTGACGCAGACGAAGTTGCGCGGGACAGCTAGTATTATATAAAAATCAGGAGAGTGTGTCAATATACACACTCCCCTGTATATATAATATACAGGAGAGTGATAAAATACTAAAATTAGTTATGCATCACGAAAATCTATAAAGAAACAACAAAAAGAAAGTGTGTATGGGCAAATCAAACAGTAGCCTTTGTATATTTTGTTACACTTCATGTTAAAATCCAATTTCTAGCCGTCCACATGATGACGTCACAGCCTCGCAGCGGAACAACTTCTGTCATACGCCGTCGTAAAAGGTTTACCCCTGAGGGCTTTAGTGTATGAAGAGAATATTGTACAAACTTTCTACTTATACAGATATAGTTTTGCGAACCAATTTTATGGTAGGTTGGGTGTATGCTATTATCTTTTTTAAATGGTAGCTTTCTGCAGTCTGAAGCAGACTAAAGAAGTTGATTTACTACAGTTCTCCTGACCGTTTGACGTATGAAATATTGTAGTGCACACTGCAAAAGCAGGTGCAATCTATCACTCGTACGTCTACCAATATTTTAGTCGGTCGTAATAAATATGAAATAATCTTATCGTATCTATAAAAAACCGGCCAAGTGCGAGTCTTACTCGCACACAGGGTTCCATAGCTCCAAACAATATAATAACAATATTTTGAACTGTCATTCATTAGTTAGTAGTATTAGTTAGTAAACTTCCACACAACTGCAAAACTAAATTTGTTTTTCATAGTATGTTTATGAAAAACAAAGTTACTGCTGCAGTTTGATGAAAAAGACCCATATCTCAAAAACTAAACATCATATCTTATTGAAACCAATTTTCGTTGATAGTTTTTTTTACGTTCTACAATCCTAAATATTTTCAGAATTTTCCTCCTCTTACTTTAGAAATTAGAGGGGGGGGGACACACATTTTACCACTTTGGAAGTGGCTCTAGCGCAAACTATTCAGTTTAGAAAAAAATGATATTAGAAACATCAATATCATTTTTGAAGACCTATCCATAGATACCCCACACGTATGGGTTTGATGAAATTTTTTTTTTTGGTTTTCAGTTCTAAGTATGGGGACCCCCTTAATTTATTGTTTTTTTTTCTATTTTTGTGTGAAAATCCTAATGCGGTTTACAGAATACATCTACTTACCAAGTTTCAACAGTATAGTTCTTATAGTTTCGGAAATAAGTGGCTGTGACATACAGACGGACAGACAGACAGACAGACAGACATGACGAATCTATAAGGGTTCCGTTTTTTGCCATTCGGCTACGGAACCCTAAAAACAGAGGCAGTCTTGAGGACTACCGCCAGAAGTGAAAACTCAAAACAATAGAATTACTTACTGTGTTATTTTTAGGGTTCCGCAGCCGAATGGCAAAAAACGGAACCCCTATAGATTCGTCATGTCTGTCTGTCTGTCCGTCCGTATGTCACAGCCACTTTTTTCCGAAACTATAAGAACTATACTGTTGAAACTTGGTAATGTATTGATGATGTATTCTGTGAACTGAATTAAGATTTTCAAACAAAAATAGAAAAAAAAAAAAACAATAAATTTTTGGGATACTTAGAACTGAAAACCATTTTTTTTTTCATCAAACTCATCTGTGTGTGGTATCTATGGATAGGTCTTCAAAAATTATATTGAGGTTTCAAGTACCATTTTTTTCTAAACTGAATAGTTTGCGCTAGAGCCACTTCCAAAGTGGTAAAATGTGTGTGTCCCCCCTCTAATTTCTAAAGTAAGAGGACAAAAATTCTGAAAATATTTAGGATTATAGAACGTAAAAAATCTATCAACGAAAATTGGTTTCAATAAGGTATAATGTTTATTTTTGAGATATGGGACTTTTTCGTCAATATGCACCAGTAACTTTGTTTTTGATTAACATACTATGAAAAACAAATTTAGTTTTGCGGTTGAGTGGAAGTTTACTAACTAATTAATGACAATTCAAAATATTGTTATTATATTGTGTGGGACTATGGAACCCTGTGTGCGAGTAAGACTCGCACTTGGCCAGTTTTTTGAAATTTTAAATCACTACACAGTACACAGGCTGCTGTACTAAGCGTCGCTAGGCTGGCTTATTACGTCACGAGCATTTCGAGGTCATCACTGACGCGAACTTTTAGTTTTTTCCCCTACCAAAAATCGCTCAACGCACCTGAAGAACTTTTCATTTCAAAATATACAATATACAATCGAAACATAAAGAACGGCCTTTATTCCCAAGAAAAACACGTCATTTGATATCGTATTACGTACAAGCACTTTATTGTTGAGTTAAACAAACACAAATACTCTAAATACGTGTGTAAGTACTTACAATTGATAACTGTTAATAAATCATGTACGTTTACCTTTTATAAATGGTTTATGTATTCAAAACACACAAACCATTGCTGTGTGTCAACATTTTTACGTCAACTGGCCAAACACAGGTGACACATGTGTTTTAAGGTTAACAGGCATTATTTATTTAGTTTAACCTTACAAATTATCGCAATTACATTTAATTAAACAAAAAAATCCCTAGGAATAATTAAATATTGCAATTTATCAATAAACACGAAACGATTTATCTAAAGCATAAGCACCTATAATGTTTGTTCCCACAGCAGGGACAAAGGCCTCCTCTCTACAGTTCAGTCATTGTATTTCCTTCATTTTCACTTATTAAGCTTTTCTTTGTTAAATAATGTTTACTAAATGAGTATCTTATCACCCGAAAACTTTGTAAGAAGATAAATCGTGACAACGTTCACAGTTTCAATTTTAATCAAAACATCGCTAGATTAGGTATATCCTTGCTACACAAAACCCATTCACTTCAAAAACTTTGTATACCGCATTCAATATGGCCGGTTTAAAAACGGTACGAGACCGAATGAACGTTTAAACAAAAGAAGTAACATAAACATACGTCCATGCACAGTCATACACAGATATCCTCTATTCGTCCATACAAACAGCTGTCCGCATTGAAAACTGCCCACTTGCCCACTCACTAAAAACAAAATCTGTAAATCGGTGTTGAAACTGGAAAATACCGGTTTCACAAGCCAGTGATAAAGTTAAATGCAATTTTCCGTACCTCCGCGGGAACGTTTCACAGGTCACTTACGTTTTCAATCGACGCCAATGTGATATTGGCTTGAATTTTTACAATGAGAGTACGTAAACATTTTCCAACATACATCGCCAATTCTGATCCACAAAACTTACGCAGTTTAACAAACAACCGGCAGTGTATTAGACCGGATACATATATTCGGCGATTTATAAATAATAGGAAGGACCAGGAAAGAGGCAACTTCTCTACAAACTGTTATTACTGATAACGTTATTTCGTTCATGAGATTTTGTGAAATAAAATAACCTGGCTTGGCTCAGACTATGAATTTTTTAAAAGATTGTCGATGCTGATACTTACAAAATAAGTGGCAAATAAAAATAACTGCCCAATTTCTTTGACTGCCAAATCAATTTTTATGGTTTTGTGTATTCGTAGATCAGTAAGTACCTACTTATATTTAATCAGTATATTATCATCATCTTCCTACCCTTGTCGCATATTACATGGGGTTGGCGTAACAAGTTTTTTCTTCCATTTGATTCTCCCCTGCCAGCCCTTACGGTATAATTTACTCTTTTTTCTTCTTGATTAATATTTTATGCGGGAAAATAATAAAAATAATTTATAAAAATAATTTATTTAACTTGGCAACATTGATCCACTGGTTAGTACAAAAACAAACTTATCTAGTAAGGGAAACACTACTTACTAATTAATAGTAATAACTACTACTACTAATAATTACTACTTACTACTAATTAATTAATTAAGTAAACACATTTATACATCACTGACGCACGAGCAACCGGACACAGTGTCTAAGTATTGGTGCATCGTGCTGTTCAGTTAGGGTTTTCAAAATGCTGTTGCTGCTAGCCCTCATTCTGCTTATATTCATCTTCATCTTATCTATATTATATCTTCGCCCCAAATATAGGGCCGACGAATTACAAAAGAATATAAGAAAAGAAAACAAATTAACACAGTCTAGACAAAAAAAAATGTAGGTTTAATAAATACTATAAATCAAGCTCAAACTATTTCAAAAGGTTCCACATGCCGTCCAAATCGAATCTGTAAAGCCTAGAAAAAGGACATATTACGTGTTTATCCAAAAAATAAATAACGTTTACCGTGAGCTTCGTGTAAATCCTAAGATTTGGCGGAAAATCTTCTAATAAACGGATGTTCGGGATCCCCGTAACGTATGCCTAGAGATGCCGATATTGTCACCCTTTACATTTATTAACTGTCTACTTGACTTTTCTTCTAATGGTTTCTCTACATTTTCCGAAAGGTGGCCATCAAAATATTTATCCTTTGCTAAGTGGAACAGCTCTGCAGTACTCGTGATTACGCTCCAATCATGATTGTTTCTCAACCAATACCGTTTTTTCAGACTAACACTGTGTTTCCTAGCATTATTTTCATAAAACAATGCTAACATAATTTAGCCTAGCCGAGCCTGCTAACATTTAAAAACTGGCCAAGTGCAAGTCGGACTCGCGCACGAAGGGTTCCGTACCATCATTTATAAAAACGAGGAAAATATATACACTTTTTTGTATGGAAGCCCCCCTTAAATATTTATTTTTAGTATTTGTTGTTATAGCATCAACAGAAATACATAATCTCTCAAAATTTCAACTGGCTAACTATCATGGTTCATGAGATACAGCCTGGTGACAGACGGACGGACGGACAGCGAAGTAATAGGGTCCCGTTTGACCCTTTGGGTACGGAACCCTAAAAACTGCTTCCCAAAGTCTTCACAAATTGAAAACATGCATGTTGGAATTACTTTTCTTTCAATTTCAGACAACGGAAACCCACCATAACCCTCTATACAACGTATTTGGTAAATAATATCACGTTATTATTGCCAAGTTTCAATTCAATAAAAATGGTTTGAGAGGGAATAAAATGCAAATATCCCGAAGAAACGAGTGCAAACGAACATTTCGGAATATTGATCAGACAGATTTAATGTCGCTTGCAAACGATTAAAAAAATGGATTTCAGATTTTTCTAAGCGGGAAAATTTTGAGATTTACTCGAGGATGGAAGAAATATTTAAGTTTTTCCATTAACAAGTTAAGGAAGTAAGAAGATAAATTGACGGACGGATTGTAATGACAAAGTTGAAAAATAAAATAGGAATAAAAAAGGCTCAACGGATACTGCAGCCCTTATTTACTAGAGGGTAGATATTAAACCGACTTCTATTTAATAGCATTTTTGTCAACTAAAAAATAAATTGTCCTCTAAATTATTAACTCGGCCACCATCAATGTGCATCTAAAAAGTACTATCTCAGCCACCATATCATAGATATCAGCTACTGTAAATAAATCTCAGCATGGTTTTATTTTTTATCAATTAAACAAGGTGTCGTTTTGCATCCTCGTCAAATTCAAGGAGGTAACTATGGTAATTATTCTCGTCCCGAATCAATAATAAAATGGGTAGGTATTTTTTTCTTATTTACGAAAATCAGTAAGTGTGAACCATGCTTTTTTATATAAGATATTAAATTAGAGGTAGGGCTAAATAAAAATGTTGCGGCTACATTTATAATTTCCTTTTACTAATTGCCAAACATTTGATAAAAAAACAAAAATAATTTGAAACGCAAAAAAAGGAAGTAACGTAGAAAGAAAGTGGTGATACTTTCTTTCTTCGCTACACCAGCTACACCCTTTTTAAAAAAAAACGTTTCCCCGCTCATGGAATTTCTCCTGTATCGTAGGTGCGTATACAATCATTTAAACTCACATACACAATAGCCAAACCCGGAACAACCATTTGTAGGCCTTATAAAAATTGGTTCGGTGCGGGGATCAAAACCACGCCACGCAGCGCAGCAGTCAATCGCTTAACTACTACGCCAACCAAAATGCAATTTTTTTAACTTGTCTAATTTTGCCTAACTACTAGTAGACGCTACTTCAATACCCAAATTACAACCAACTTCAAAATTCCCGCAACCCAAGCGACACATCCTACATTCTCCTCTTACAGAGAACAGAACCTACAGAACAAGTTTCTGACAAAGTTTGCGCTACAATTTAACTTAAAATTTCCCTCACAAAGTCTGGCTCACCAGCCAACAAGAGCAGAAAAACGACACCGCGGTGCTGTGTGTATGTGGACGTAAAATTGGATTAGCTCCCCGCCATATAGTGAACGTTAGGACCAGGGAACAGATGCGACATATTATAGAATAAACACCATTTCTCACGCTGACTGCGTTGTTGCCGCTTTAAAAATGGCGGCACAGTTAACAATTACGTTAGTAAGCTTCTTTGATAAATAAGTGCAGTTAGATTCAGATGAGGTCTTTGTTTCGGCCATTAAGGATCTGTTATTAAATTGGAGTAAATGTTGTATCATTTTTCATTCTCTTACCCAAAAAAAGCTTGCAAATGTTTGTTTGGTCTTGTGCCCATAATGTTCTTTATAAAATAGATGTTTGTTTGTTAGCAACATATAACTTTTTGAGCCAGATTGTTTAGCAACTCACGAAAATTATGTAGCAAAAATAAATTCAGGAAGAACGCCAAAAAAAGTGCATTAACGCTCATTAGTTTGCAACACACGGGTTTTAATATTTTTACGGAAAATGAAAGTAACAAGCTGTTACCTTTGCTGCTGGTTTTTTCAGAGAACCCTTTTAAAACTTTTTACGACAGTCACATTTTCATAAAAATTAAAATGCCGTACTAATTGTGTTTACCCTTCTTTTGAGCAGTCGGGCAAAAATAATGACGTGTAAATATAACACGTTTTTCATTAAAAAAGGGACAGAACTTTTTAAAAGTTCTTAAGAAACGTTTCACCAACGCCTTTAGAGCTTTTGTATAAAAGTTACTTACTCAAATGAATGTGAAAAGCTCTCAGATGCCTTTCAATCCATATTCTATCAGATTTAGGATTTAGTTCGCTTACGTTTGCGTAAGCTTTCGAAGACTTGCAAATATGGATAACTCTGGGATGGGAGGAGATTGAATTTTGGATGCTTGGTTTGATTTTTCCAATAGGTTCGTACGCGAGGCTCAGTGCTATTGAGTACCAAGCTAGTAAAAGCTGTGAAATGGGACATGCGCGGTGTCAGAATATACAGGTGTCTCGGGTATATCATGATATATAGGGCTTTAGACAGAGGTTCACATCATCATGATCAGCCTATAATGTTCGCACTGCTAAGACACAGGCCTCCTCTCTATGAGAGGGAGTGGGCAATCCACCACGCGGGCCCAGTGCACATAGATGTGATGAAAAGCTTAACTTCTGTAACTCGATGTACTATGTAATCCATCTGAGTAGGAGGAACTCGTAACTAAATAATAGTTACGCCAGGCTAGCCTAGGCTGGTCCATAGATGGGTGACCACCCATTACATACCGAGTTTCCTCCGTGCCTCGGAAAGCACGTTAAGCCGTTGGTCGCGGCTATCAATTGTATCTCTTTGATAGTCGTTACGTTCGTCAGTGCCCTGAAAGTCTTACCACCAGACTTATCAAGGAGTATCCTATTACCCAGTACTAAATGGGTTGTGGAGGTCCAATAGGCAGTCGCTCCATAGAAAATACTATTTTTCAGTTCGGAAAAGGCTAGGCAGATGATGGTAGGTATCTTTGCGTACTTAGTTATTATAAAATAAACATCCAATTTGTGCCAGTAAACTTTATTTTAATTCATCAAAGTTTGACCTGAAAAACACATTGACATAAACTTTCGTTCCAAGATCACAAAAACAAGAACGTGTGCCAATTTAATATTACGTAAGGTGCACTTCGTGTCTCTCGGTTTTTATAGCCGAACTGTCACAGTTAACTTAGGTTATTACTAGTTATAGGTACGTTCCCTTTTACTTTATTTGGACTTTTTCAGTGTTAATGTGGCAGGACGATTGGAAAAATCTTTTTGTTGGAAAAATGATAGGATTTCTTTAAACTTGATGCCATTCAGTTCTTAGTCTTTATCTTGACTCTGGATAATGGCAAAATACGCGCTTCTGACGAGGAGTGAAACTGTTATACAAGCGGTTGTTTGGATCTTCGTCAAAAATCAGGAGGTGGTCACAGAAGACATAAATAATCAATTTAAATTACGGTACCTAGTTAATTATTAATAAACCCTGGTTTTTTTCGTTGTTTAAATTTATCAGTATTTCTGAACCCCTAACGTAGTTTAGGGAATTAGAAATTATCGAAAAAACGTTTGAGATTGTTTGTACGTGTGAAAGCGCGGTTATAGGGCGAGGATCAGGCGGGCCACACAATCAAATATTTCCTCTTTATGATATTAGTTTAGATTCGGTTCGAGAATCAGTAACATAGTACCTTCCTTGAATTTGAAGAGGATGCAAAACAACAGCTTGAATAATGTGTGCATCCGTCAGTGCAACGTTCATCAGCCAATCAGCATACTTACTAATCGAACAACGACGATATCATAACATCACGCCTGTAATCTTAGGTTAGGCAGAGGTGTACCTAATAGTACACCCACATTTCGCCAGTTACGTTTAAGTCCCATTTAATAGGGGGCGAGCCTATTGGCATCAATCAGGCACAAATCCTGACTCTGAGACTGCCACTGAGAAATTCCTAATGGAAAACGAAGACTTCCTACTTTTTCTAATGGAAAAGTAAGCGGTATTTTTTTACAAACCTAGGATTTGGTAAAAAATATAGTTTTACTGTAATCCTGCGACGTACAAATCTTCTATCTGTTTGAAGTCACGTGTGTTCTTGAAAGGCTACGCTGCGTCGACATTTACTTAGCTAACTACGAGTAGGTACACCCGGTCACGTTCAAGCCGTATCAAGCTCTACTAATATATCTTCTTTGACTTCATAGCCCTTTGATCATGAGATTGGATCATCCCTTTTCGTGCTGCCAATGGCATTAAAAATAGAACATGTTTTGTCTGTGCCTACGAAAAGTACAAACAGAGTTACAAGGATTTTTGTAAAGGCGCTGTTGGTTCACATTTATGCAATTATTTGGGCCCTGTAGCGTCAATCAGGGTTATTTCTGACAAGCTTTTATTTATTTTCTATCTTATTATTTATTTTACTTGTAATGTTTGTATTTTTGTTTAGGACAAATCTTGTAACTGAATTTTAAAACAGCTGTCTCCAACCAATGGAGCAGAAATTTTGTGAACACGTTTAGTTTGGATGATAATGCATGGTTAACTAAGTGAGGTAATTTTTAATCCAATATGGCGGACTCCCAAAGATGGCGGACTACTTATTGTTTATGCACCCCTATGATATGGGTCAATAATCAATTAAAAGGATTATATATTTTGTACTACTTGTAAGCTTGTTCTAACCCAGGGCTAACCCGACAGTTACTATGGTATACAATTATGGCTTACACACAAAAATATGACGTCTGCCAAGATAACTCTAGGCTAAAATATATATATAGGTTTGGACAAATTTGACTACGAAATGCACCATATGTTGCATTTCGTAGTCAAATTTGTCCAAACCTATTTTGGGCAGAAGATCCTTGAACAGATATATTTCAAGTGCGATCTTCTAATGAAAAGTAAATACGCAAATAAAAGCTTACTTTTCGAAGCAATCAAATTAAAAAGAAATTAATGATTCTGTTTCTTCGTAATTACGTTTATATTTCGTGTAGCGAACTCAATTAAAAGTAAAATAACTATTTGTTTAGGATTCCCTCGTGACCTTTCATTCCACCGAGTTTTACTTTTGGAGGCTTATTCTGCAAAACGTATTTACTGAATACAATTAAGGTGGCTGTCTTTTTTAACTTGTTTTTGGATTTATAGATAAACCCTCCGTTAGAATTCTTCTCATCACCTGCCAGCCCATTTTCAACAATGTTGGGGCTGATTCTGGACTGCCTACCTGACATTCACAATCCAGTAGCTAAGGAATAAGATACTCGTTGGTAAAACTGGTTGTCAGGCTTCTGACTACCTGTAACGATTGTCATAGATCTGCAAATGCCAGCTGGGACCAACACGAAGGGGTCACGAAATGCAATGGATAGTCAGCCATCCACGGACCAACTACGGCAACCGTTGCTTTACCTTCGTGCAGCTGTTATTATTAAGCCACTAGCTTACTTTTAAATTCTTCTTTTGAATTGAATATAGTGAAAGCCTGTGTACTAAACTCATAAAACAGTCTTTGGCACTTAAGTATTACCTAGATATAAGACAGTGCCCACTAAGTTTGTTCAGGCTGTTTCTTCTCAGAGTAGTAAGGTACGAAACACCGGCCTTATCTAGTTTAAAAAAACCGGCCAAGTGCGAGTCGGACTCGCGCACGAAGGGTTCGTACCATTATTTATAAAAACGAGCAAAAAAATCACTTCATTGTATGGGAGCCCCCCTATATTTATTTTATTCTGTTTTTAGTATTTGTTGTTATAGCAGCAACAGTAATACATAATCTGTAGAAATTTCAACTGGCTAACTATCACGGTTCATGAGATACAGCCTGGTGACAGACGGACGGACGGACGGACAGCGAAGTCTCAGTATTAGGACTAAAAAAGACGATGTAAAAACTTATTTGTAAAATAAACATCATTTATCCTTTATACCTTTAATCTTTCTGCAAAAATTTGACTAATTTCACTTAGGAAATATTTCACATAGTTACAAAGTTGGGGCAGTTTGCGGCTATCTAGACATTCGGGCATCTCCGGAGTTCGTCGGAGTACACTTCGCGAGTTCGCCCATGGCACGTACTTATACTGCCAGGCTCAGAAGTTTGCCCACATCGTCTGAGCAGCTTATACTAACACAATACAAAGTTTTGTGGGCCGCAAGTGTAAAGTGCTCAAAACAATTTGTGGGGTATTTGCGTGATTGTAATTGGTGTAATTTAACGTGAGATTTTTTCTCGTTGGCAGTGGAACAATCAGAGATATTAATTCTATCAATAACACTTTTACAGGGATATTTACCATGTTTATTATTTGTTTTGAGTTCCCGATATTTCGGCGCTGGTGCAAACGCTATGATCACGGATAAACAAAAGTGTTAAAAGAGTTATTGATAGTGTTATTGACCATGTCAGTTTAAAAACTTATAGAGATATTAATTGTTGAGCAACTTGACCAACAGACCACAATCAACTTAAATAGTCCGTTTTTTGTCAATTTTGACATCATCATCTGCCTAGCCTTTTCCCAACCATGTTAGGGTCGGCTTCCAATCTAATCGATGCAGCTGAATACCAGTAATTTACATTGAGCGACTGCCTATCTGACCTTCACAACACAGTTAGTACTAGGTAATAGTCCTTGGTAAGACTGGTTGTCAGACTGTGGTAGGCCACTGACTACCCAACTAACAACTGTCAAAGAGATAAAAATAAGAACCGAGACCAACGACTTAGCGTGCTTTCTAAGGTGCCCAGGAAACTTGGTATGTAATGATGGTCACCCATCCACAAACCGACCTTGGCAAGCACGGCTTAACCTTGAATATTGACCTGCGCGGCTGTTATCATTTAACCACAAGCTGCTACCATTATGTCATTTTTCACAGTTGTATGAAATGCCGAAAAAACGGAAAGTTGACGTAGAGGGTGAATTTGCAAAACGATTCATTTCCTTCTCGGTAGGTATATATTAGTAATAGTTACGAATACCTTTTTCTATGTGAGTGGACTTCATAAAAGGAACATGGAATGGAAGCTCGATCTTACAAGATGTAGTGGAACTGGGAGACACGTGCCTAGCCTAGCTTTGATCTACGATACGCTAGAATTCAGATGGATTGAAAGAACCTGGCTTTGATCTCAGAGTTATGGATTGATTCAAGATTAAAATGTTGTATTACATTTTTACAATATTCATTCCTGTATTTAAATATTTGTAAAGTGTTAAGGACATGAGTACCTACCTACAATTAAACTTCGGATAAAATTCATTATATGTACCGTGCCATTGTAAAGTTATAATGTTTTATTTGGGCCGACAGATTTATTTGATAACATTTTAGCTGCTATCGAAGCTAAATTAGATACCTACTTATAATTAAACAAGCCGTACACTTGGTGTTATTTCCTATCGTCAAAAATTAAGAACTGCCATAAAACTTTCGTCTCCAATTAAACCGACTGGGGAGCTTAAAAAAAAATATCTCGTTCATTTTTTACCCGACTGCCAAGGATGGGTTGTGTTTTGTTAGGTGAATTTCATAAGGAATTCTCGTGCAAAGACCAGTTTAGACCCAGCGGTCTAGCTGCAAGTCAGTTAGTGATCTTAAGATTTTCACTAAGTAGAAGATAACAATAACTATAGATTTTATTCTCAGTAAACAAAAGCCTTACTTTTAAAACATGTCTGTAAAAAATCCCTTCAGCCAACCTCTCAAACTCTAGAGTCACTTCATGTATTGTAGTTTTCATCTAATACATCTGTTGGGAGTTGATTTTCAATCTCTGACAGCAAGATGGCTGCTCCAGAATACGAAAGAGTACCTACGACGCGCCAGTGTCGATATTGAATACAAATACTCTTCCATCCACTCGAGGAATTTAACTCTTAATTTTTCTTTCCAAACTTTCGCTAAGAGATACTTTTTTGAACCGATTTTTATGTGTGAGAAACTTACTCTAAAATCTTTATACTTATTTGTTAAGTTAGTTGCTGTTGTTATTTGTAGATTATGATGTGTTACAGTCGTATGGAAATGAGTGTGCGTTGCATATGATTACAATTATCTTCACAGCTTTGCTTCATATTAGGATTTTCTTCCGGGGTCTGAATTTTTGCGTAGTTGATAACTTTGGAACTTAAACGTAACTGGTGACATACAAGTATACATCTGTCTTAGCCTTCGGAGATGAGAGACGAGATTTCATTTTATCTTCTCATCAAAACAGTATTTTTACTTAAAAGTGTCCATGATTGGACTTCTATCAGGATCCTTTAAATGTAATCTCCCAGAGGATCTAGAAGTGGCATCTTTACATTTGGTTTATTTTGAACGCAGTGATACAACGCGATGTTTACGTATTTCACTGCCAGACTGCGCACACGGAACTATAACTTGCGATTAGTTGGAACGTTCTAGCATTCTAGCGCTGTCCAAAACTAAATCCGGGTTCTATTATGCAATGTTCCAAATTCCATTCAGAGATATAGGTATTGGCTTTTTGGATTGTTTTTTATTGCGCTAAAGAATGTATATCGAGGCAATTCACTTTTTATAGATTAAAAACAGATAACGAATTCGGAACTTTTAAAACTGTAATATCGGAACCTAGAGAACCTAGAGATAATATCGGAACCTAGAGAACCTTTAACCTAGAGACAAATACAGTAGAGCTTCACAAATAGAACAAAAGCCTGTCGCTTAATAAAGTATTTTTCCATACACAAGGAATCCACTAACGCTTGACCGCTATTCTCTGATAAATCCCGCAGGGTTCCCTATCCATTTTCATTAAATTTTAAGACCTAATATAACTTAGCAACATTTTGTTTGGCATCATTATCATCATCATCATCAGCCTGTATTCGTCCACTGCTGGACATAGGCCTCTCCCATGACACGCCACTGAGCACGATCCTCGGCCACTCTCATCCAGCTCTTGCCAGCTGCCTTGCGCAGATCATCGCTCCACCGAGTCTGAGGACGTCCTACGCTACGTTTACCGATCCGTGGTCTCCACTCAAGAACTCGTCTACCCCAACGGTTATCGGTTCTTCGGGTTATATGGCCGGTTATATTTTCGCATAATATAATTACGCATAACAGCTTACGCATAATTTTTTTAAGCATAATTTCTCTAACCATAATAATGATTAAGCATAATATTCTAAAGCATAAATTTATTAAGCATAAAGTTCTAAAGCATAACTTTTTTAAGCGTAATATTCTAAAGCATGTTCGGGGTTGGGGTGAGATCGAGATAAACTAGGATTAAAGATTATAAAGATAACTATATTTCGAACTTTCAAAAAAGGTTAATATTGAGACATTGCTAGTAGCATACCACGGACTCGTAGCTTCTGTTTTACGGTACGGAATTATTTTCTGGGGGCAGTCGGCTAATAGGGAAGTTGTATTTAGGATGCAGAAACGTTGTGTGAGGTCTATGTGTGGTCTAAAAACGACAGATAGCTGTATTCCATATTTCCAAAATCTAAAAATATTGACACTGCCAGCAATGTATATAATGGAAACTGCATTGTTTGTAAAAAAAAACCCGCATTTATTTGTCAGTTTATCGGCAGTCAGAAGAAATCCATTGCGTACTCAATATTGTAACAAACTATGTAACGTTAAATGTAAAACAGCCTTAATGCGTAAAAGCTTTTTCGGCAACGCTCCAAAAATTTATAATAAAATACCGGATGCCATTAAAAATATGCCATTAATAAAATTCAAAAAGGCACTTAATAACTTGCTTAGTGACAAATGTTATTACACACTGGAGGAATTTTTCAATGATGGCTCAATATAATGCTGTTTCTGTAATTGGAAAAAAATTATCTTAGATGATGCATTAATAATGTGGAGTTGAAATGTATTATTAATATTGACATTTAATTATTTTTTTGACATTTGCAATTAGATATTCTCATTTAGATTTTTTTTTTTTTAATTTATGTTCTTGACATTTATAACTAAATAATTCCTCCTTTAAATCTGACATCACTCAATTTTTTAAATAATATTATGGAATTGTTATAGTTTATTTTGAAATTTTAATTACGCATGATTTTCAAACATCTTTTTTTAATTTAAAGTCGTAATATTTGAGCTAGATGCTCACCATATTTGTACGCCCCCTGGCATAACATAGCGCTCTGTTCACCAAACTCAACATCTGTATTTCTTTACCTGTGTTAACAAATAAAAGTGATTTGATTTGATTTGATTTGATTCAGTAATTCAAATGATAACGATTAAAACTAATGAGGTGAATGGGATGAGATTGAGTCGCGCCCGATATGCTGTTCGAGACGTAATGACTGTTATTACTTAGGTAATACATAAAATATTCAAGGCATAGCGCACGGTCCGCAATTACGCTGACATGCCTTTTTATTGTTCGGTGATTGACCCGAACATGCTCCCGAGGGAGAAAAAGATGAGGTTAGTAAGGAGGTATAGTTAAATGGGTAATGAAATTAATATTAACAAGGTGAAAACAATGTTCAACTAATACTAAATATTAATGTAGGGTTAGTAATGTTAAAACATGAGATAAAACTAACATTACAAATTAAATGGAATCGCTATAGTGTAAATCAGGAAGAGAAAACACGCGAAAGATCGGTGACGAACCTCTATCTTCCTTTTTTTGTAAGCACTCACTGGATAGCGCTAGTCGCTTAGGATCACTTTTCACTGATTTGCTACTAGATTGCCCATTTTCCCTAATTTCACTTCACTATATCACAACACTTCCGGTAACGGTGTGTGGAGGTGGCAACGCTGTCGCCGCTGAAGCTGTCGTCGACTGCTCTGCAGTAGAAGTGGGACCATTTCCTTTACGATGCCTTTGCCACCAGCATTTAAAACAGTAAGCTGCCACCAATATCAAGATTCCCAATATGATGACATATATAGCAGTATACTGGTGGATGTCGTGGTAGGAGATATTGGTGCTCAAAGGTTCACTCTGCTTCATGATCTCGAGACTTCTCTTAATAGCTTCAAATTGTCTGAGGTTTTCTGAGTTATTGGGATTAAACTCATATGAGATTTCTGGCATGGTGATATTTATGATGTGATTAATTGGGGATATTTCTGGCGAGATAATCTTAGTCGTCGTGCTGTCATGCGTCATGCGTTTTACTAGACAATCTTTTGCCTGAATACACTATAAAATCTTCTGTTTTTACTAAACAGCCTTCCCCAACACGCAACAGACCGGCACCTGATAACCTAACTGCCTTAACTTGATATTCACACAGAAGTTTTGCGTTACATTCATTGCATGCTGCATGCAAGCAAGCATGCAGCATGCAAACAAGCATGCAGCATGCAGCATTCAAGCGAGCATGCAACATGCAGCAGGCAGGGTTTCTGTCACGGCTCCGGCACTGCGGGCCTCCGGCGGCCTCACGCGTGCTAATCGTCGCAAACGGCTTTCGCTCACCGCCGCGGCTGAGGCTGGCCGGCAAAGCCGGCCAACAAGCCGAAGCTGCGGTTCGCTCGCAGCCGCCTGCTCCTCAGCCCGCGGACCGCCTCACCCCTTCGCGCCTACGCGATTTTTAAATTGGGTTTACACTCTTTGGGTTTTGGTTACACTCTAGGGGTAGGACTAACAAGACTACGTGGATTCGGTTTTGCAGCAATTCGGTTCTGTCACTAACTTTTGTTGCACAGCATATTAAATTTTTAACCCACAATATTATTTAATTGTTACAGAAACTATAGCAAATTGGTTTGATTAGAATTATGTATGGGGCACTACAAGTTCACGATCACCATTTCCACCCAAAGTCTCACAACGTCTCATATATTCTTCAGATAAAAGTTATCTCGCGATTGAAAAGTCGTTTAAGTTACATGATGTATAATAAATCATTTGCATGAAATTGTTTTTGTTATTAAATATTATTATGCTAATAGTCATTAGGCCTACTAACGTTATGCGAATCAAATTTATGCCAAAACAAATTAGTTTTTAAGATGATTATGCCAACATAAATTGTATGCCTAAAAAAACTGTGCCGAAGTATTATTATGCCAAAACAAATTGTGCCAAAATCGTTATGCCGAAGTATATTAGGACAAAGAACATTATGCGAAAAGAAGGTATCCCATCCCGCAGTCACAGTCACTTACATAACAAAAAGAATGGACCTTCACAAAGCTGATTCTATTTTCAAAATCCGGCTCGCTCTATTGTCGAACACATGCCATACATATGAAGCGGAGGTTTGAATCTCAACCAGCCCGCTTTATGAAATTCTATTTGAACGACGCTTTACAGCGCTTTTTCAAACCACGCACAAAAGACTGCTATGTCATTGAAATTAAAACTTTCCATAGTATAATCCTTTCATAGATATATTACCTCTTACAGTAGCAATCCAATAACAACCTTATTTCACCGACAGTAAGTATCACTGTGATTTTGACAAGCTTCTCAATAGTAGTAACCAAACAACAACCTCATTGCGACGAGAATAAAGGTCACGTTGATTTTGACAGTGATGGAAAGTCAGAGGTAACATACGTGTGGAAGGACTGTACATACTTTTTAACTTAACTGTGAATGAAAATTGTGAACGTGTTTTGAGTTCGCAAATTTCTTTTTTTTTTCTTTTTGATATAGGAAATGGAATGAAACTCTCTTATTGTCAAGCTTTACGTCATTGTGGTCTAAACGAGTTTTCTTAAAGTTATACAAATCGTTGGTACTTCGTTTTTATTCAAGACGATTTGGTTTTCGAATTCAATTATAGGTATCCATTTCGAGGTGGCCCAAAATAAGTTCGGAAACTTCTATCGAGTGGAAATGGCCTGCTCTTTTATTTTCTTTTGAAGACGGCGAACCAAAAATTGCCTTAATAGAATTGTAAAAATTAGTCAACGAATAACAATAAAAAATACGTTTCTTTTGTTGTTAGTGTCTTTTCTCGTCAATATAGTTTCCAAAATAACCTTCCTTCTTACTCGAAGTGTTCATGTTCCTAAGGGTATGTGTGTGCACTTTCGTAAGGAAAATTTAACGCAATTAATCGTCCTCCTTGCGTCGTATTCCTCAATGCTGAGGGTCGTGACCTCCCTTCAGTATCACCTTCTCTCGGATGATCTTCCTCCAACTGTTTCTGTCCCTGGCAGTGTGAAGGGTGCTGTGGACTGTGGAGTCAAGGGCGGTGTGGATCTGGTCAGACCAACGTATTGGGCTGCGGCCACGGGGCCTTTTCCCGTCCACCTCGCCTTACCGCAATTAATAAGTGTGCTCAAATAGGTCGTCGAATCTACGGGCCTATTTGCCATCAATAAATAATCTAGTCTCTAAATCATGAAAGCATATTCCTACCAAAATGTCGTCTTTTATTTTGTGTACATCAATAAAACTAGCTGAAGAAGTTCGTCACAAAACATTTTTGGTGTTTCGCGAGCAACTTAAACAATCAGTCGGCACAAAGTTGAGCCAACTCATCTAAAAGTTACTGTGCCAATAAATAGTTGCAAACTTCTGTGGTGGCTGAAATAAACCTACAATGTTACTATACAGGGTGTATCGGAAAGGGTATATACATACTTAAGGGTGTGCTACAGACCATCAAACTGAACATGTTTCTCCACAAACAAACATCGTGATAATGAAAAAATTATCTGCTGCCCCATAGAAAATTTCAATACCTATTCGACCAAATGTATGGGGCAGCTGATATTTTTTTCGCTATGACGATGTTGGTCCGATGGAGAAACATGTTCAGTTTGATGTTCTGTAGCACACCCTTAAGTATGTATATACCCTTGCCGTTACACCCTGTATAAACTTAGTCACAAAACGTTATTGACATATCTAATCTGTTCATAAAAGTTACAGGTAAAACTAATAACTAAAGGTATTTAACCCCATATTTTGTTTGTAGAGCTTAAGTAAATCAACCTAGTTTACAATTACAAAGTACCTAAATCAGTTATTTTATACAAGTTATTTACATAAACCTTGTTACACCGCTCTATTCTCATTATTATCATCATTCTCTTGCCCCTATCCCAATTCATTTGGGGTCGGCACAGCGTGTCTTCTTCTTCCAAACTTCTCTATAACTCTTAATCTCACCAGACACCTCCTTTCTTGCCATATCATCCTTTGCACAGTCCAAGCAGCGATCTATGGTTAGGGTAAATGACAAATTACAAAAAAAAACACATATATCCTCCCATTCAAAACCCCCTCTTTCTCTCCTTCTAGATCTTGTTATAACAAAAATTTAAGTCATTCAGCAGGTTGATTGCACATTTAACCCCAGAGCGCACCGGCTGAACGCAGAGATATTCAGTATTTCAGAGGTCAATAAAACCTCTGAAATACTGAATATCCATTCTATCAACGCTGGAAGAATAAGCGCAGCTTTGTTAATTTTATATCACCCTCGCCAGAAAATATACTGTGAGCACAGAGTCCATCCAGTTTACCCATTAATCTTTGCTCCCTGTGGACCACTCATCTGTCACGTTATTTTTTCCACCGAGATCGACAAAAACGTTTATCGATGATGACATATCGATAGCAGGTCAAACATTTACTTAATTAAGTAACAAACAAAAAGCAATCTTAGTAGTGGTAGCATGCAAGACTACTCAGAGTTAGTCTGACTTTTTTGTTACCACCTAATTTAGATACAAAGCATTTAAACAGTGCAAGCGCAAATGCAAGCATTCTTCGATAAAAAATACACGTGGCTCAAAAAATCTCAATCGCCATATTGACGTCTGTAAATCAGACAAAAGTATCTGCTTAAAACTCTCGAAAAACACCATGAAAAACTGAATATTGAAGCAAACACCTCGACATATGGCCTTCCAAAAGACCCTAATACAGTTATGGCCAATAAAATAAAAAACTTTACAGCGGGATCTTTACGACACAAAACATTAAGTTTACACTTTATTAAGGTCACTTTATGAATTGCCAGCAGCTTGGATGGCTACTTACGGCCCATTAATCCTGCACTCCAGTGTATAGTATACAAGAGCTTAAGTCACTTGGTATACTAAATTGCTTTGTTAGGTTCCGGATTGTTCGGCAAATAGTCGAGTATAAATTCTTAAATGGGTACTTGCATAAACGCCCTTGGGAATTTCAGTGTCTTCGTCAAAAAGAATTTTCTTCTGGATTATGTCTCATGGGTAAGGATACCAGCAGATTTTGTTCTGTTTTTGATCTGCGAGGGTGTTATGAGGTATCGAGATTAGATTTTATTTATATAGTCCTTTTTGGATAGCAAGTAAAAAGAAATTACCCCAACCAAAGTTTAATAAAATGTAGTAAAATGAGGAAACTGACATGGCAATACCGGACAACACTCCGGCCGCTTCTCTGGTAGTGACGTCATAAACAAACAACAGATCGAACATACTAATACCGAAGATGGTGTTCTCACGTTTTAAAAGTTTGTTAGATTTTAAGAAAATAGTGGTAATTGGTAATTTGGGCCAAATCACCGGATTTTTTAAATTCAATAACATGTTCACTTTCCTGAATATTTTATGTTTCTTATTCGATTTTGTAATATCATTGGTATACCTATATGCCCCTTTCGAATCGGACAGGGTTTTTTTAACATATTGTACATACAAATAAATAAAATGAAGTGTCTGTATGCTATTTCAAAATAACAGCTTTTTACTGAATTTAAATGCAAGTATATACGATACTTTTATAGACTATTTTTTCTCTGTCTGTCTCGGCTAATCTCCGAAACGTCTGGACTGATTTTGACGGGACTTTTACCGGCTGCTGATGTATTAAAGAGTAACTTAAGCTATTTTTATTTATGTAAAAAAATTAGGGTTCCGTGCAAAAAGTTTTTTTTATTAATTTCACACTGAAGAAGGTGAAATCAACCCGCACTGGCCCGCGTGGTGGATTGCAGCCCTCTCAGTCTCATATACATAACATTATAGGCTGATGATGATGATGATGACGAAGATGGCGGGCAACAGCTAGTCCTAAATAATTTCGTTTAAGGCACGGGTCGTTTATGCTATGCAATTAGGTATTAACGGATTGGTAATTGGGTGCACTAAGAACTGCGACCCTTGCCTTTCCATGCTTTGTCAACATTCATACATACGCTGTCCTACCATGACGTCTTAAAGCAGTATTGTCATACTCTTATTCCATTGTGGGAGAGAGACGGAGCTATACAGGATGTCGAGCGCCATCTCTTCCCCACACTGGAAAAGGAGTAAAACAATAATGTTTTAAGACGTCACGGAAGGCCACCTGGTCATTTTATAGTCTGGGCTGGTCAAGTTCGGATTAAATGAATTCTCAAAGATGTAAAATTACCAATTCATCCAATTGGTGAGACAGGAGAGATGTTACTGTGCTGGTCTCGCTCGAACAATCAAAACAAACTTCATCCCGCAGTCCTTTGCATAATTCAGCTGCATCCAATACGGAAACTTAGGACAACGGGAACTCAGTACGTTGACCGATTGACTTTGTATCTGTTGAGAGTGATTTAGGAGTAACACAGCAGTTTCAGAGTGCCAGCTGAGCGAAACTTGGTGTTTAATTACGGTGAAAGTACAATCTCTACTTATATATGTTTAGGGAGTATGAGGAACAGGGTGTAAAGTTCCTCGATACTCCTTAGAAAAGGAAGGAACCTCCGACCAGACGGGTGTTATGTCTGGTGGGCAACTGCCCGACAGCTGTTGTCGGGTTTCTGTATATATTCTTAAGTCGATGTTAACTTTGCTAGCGAGATGCAGTCAATAAATATTATATTTTGAAACATTTTGTATTTATTTCTGTAAGGATCATGTCCGATAGTATTCGGAAACCGCTGCACTGTTTTTAGTGGAATCTTTGTTTCTCTCTATATCTAAGCGAAAATGATTTATTTTCCATTGTTTTAACGTCGAAAGCTTTCTGCAATTTTTGTATCATGACATTTTATTAACATTACAGGAATTCAATTGGCACTGTGTTGTATAATGTCGGATCCGGTCAATAGTATGGACATAAAATAAATAGCAAGCGCGCCAGTGGTAACATCACGCGACTTACTTCAAAGTCTACCCACACCTAAACCTTCTACATAGTCGTGACGTTTAAGCTCGCAGCAAGGACAACATGTTGTGTCTGATCGCAGGAGAGCGGAGCTGTACCCGATTCATTGTGCCTAGTTTTACTGTGTAAAATTTTAATTTCAAGTTATTTCTTAGTTTTATAACAAATTTTAAACTAAATTTATAACTTATTAATGCAATGAAAACAAATAGGGTACTCCTATTTGTTTTCATTGCATGTTGCCCATCTTCGGCCCACATGATACCCAAATTTGAACTCGGTCCAGTAGTTTTTGAGTTTATTCGTTACAAATGTATAAAGCAAACATTTTTAATACAAAAAAAGTTTCACATTTAAAACGTAAATTAGAATTTGATAATAGACTAAACGTACGACAGTTTCAGTTTGTTTAAACCTCGACATTTTTCTTCTTAGAGAAATTTTATACCCGTCAAAACTTCTAAACGAAAAGTCCGATCCGAACTATTTTAAGTGGAATTTATATTTACATAATCAACCTTATTTATCAAACCATTTAAAAGGATAAGGATTATTATCATGATACCAATATCACCAATATTCGAATCAGAACATGGGTTTCACACACACACACACACACTGTACACTGCTTTTATCGAACTAACAAATAACTTGAAATTACAATACAACACAATAACACTAGGCACCATGAATCGGGTTACAGTTTCGGGACGACTTGACTCCGCCGCAATCAGACACTGACTGTCCTACTCTCAGCGAGCTCGGAACATCACGACCCTGTAGTAAGCGCGCTTAGTTGTGGGTAGACTGGTAAGTAGGTCGCTTGACCTTTGGCGCGCTTTCGATTCATAGTCCGTCTCCGACTTGTTTTTAATAATTAATCAACTGTCTTATATTTTAATAGCCCATGTTTTTAATGTACATCTGATTAATGCTAATCTCACTTTTTACCTAATCTTAATTTTGTTAACATGCGGATAATGTAATGGGCTGCAATATTGTTATTACTAACCTATTTTATTATTTGTAAAATTTCTAGTGTAGCTGTTTATTGTCCCATAATAAATAAAATAAAATAAAGCTCTGTTCATGGGGTCTCGTGTTCGGTTCCTGGTTTGTTCAACCAAGAATTTTTCAGTAGCAACGCGAAGCCTGGTAAATAGCAAAAGGCTCGCCTTCTGTTCGATTGGTTTAACGTAACTGGAAAAAAAAATGATACGGTTAGTATACGCACACCTAGAGATTACAGGCAAGATATTTACGTTTAATGATAACACGTTACATGTACCACATGAAAACAATTTAAATTTTAAAAGTAAATAAAATCGCCATTGTCGGGTTTTCCACTAATTCTTTGATTTATACAAACGTCACGTTTGTCGCTATTTCAGTTTCACCCGAAGCTGTGGATTTTATCATTTTAACGATGTTTACCTACTCGTAACGTTTTGATTTACGCTTCATTTCGTAGACAACACTTTTATGAATAAATTATTCACGAATAGTTAATACTGTCTTTATTATGTAAATAGATACAGATGGAGCTACTTTGTTTAAAATATGGTGTTTGTTTTTTGACAAGCTTTTGTAGTAATAGAGGAAATAAATACACGTCGAGGGCAAATTGTTTTGGTTTCAATTTAACTCGGAGATTTCGCTCGAAGGCTCAACGTCGTTCTACATCAGCTCAAATACGATACCATTACGATTTTCGCAACGAGAATAGGGCTTTGCGTCATTGATTGGACGTTGAAAGTAATAAGACGGACAAAGCCGCAGACCCATCATCATTATTAAAGTCAGCTCAGATTATGCAGATTTACAACGGAATTGTTGCACAAGCCCTCAAAAACGGTGAGGAAAACATCGTGAGGAAACCGGCATGTCCTAGAACTAAAAATTCGAAGACATGTGACATCTACCAACCCGCACTGGGTCCGCGTGGTAGATTACAGCCCACACCCTCTCATAGAGAGGAAGGCTGTGTCCCAGCAGTGGGAACATTATAGGCTGATGATGATGATGTTGCACAATACAAAGAAGATTAAATTATGATTCGAGTAACGGACTTTGACTTGTATGACTTAATTTGAATTATTCTTATTTTTGTATTTGATATTAAACTATGATTATGATTATTTATGTAACAAACCAATTTTGACAATACACAGCTCAGAACTATTTTGACCGTTAATTATTATTGTTGTTATATAGTGCATGTATGAGTTAATAGCATTGTGATAATTTAGACTTACTTAATCAATTATATTTTGTACGCCATTAAGGCAAAACACGACAGTGATTCAACTGAACTTTATTTAACATCTTGCATTTATTTGGGTATACTCATGTTTTAGCAAAATAAATATCTTGTATACTGTAAGACGGAAAAAGGAAAGCTAGATATTGTAGGTAATGGAACTCAAATGATATTGGGTAAGACAGTTCTGGCAATTAAGGCTAAGTGATGATAGTAATCATAAATCGGTGGCGAGAATTGCAACTAAGTATGGCGGTGAAATAGCTGCAAGATTGTTGCCATCGCTAGTCCAATACAAATGAGATTCATGCGAGAATACAAATAAGATTCATGCACAAATGAGATTCATGGAGCTTCTAGCCAAAATCAAGTGAGGCTTAAGGTATCCCAGCAATGGGTTCAACTATGCTAAGATGACGATGAAGTGAATGCCGATTAATTCAAATACATTTATTTGTGCTCAGAGGAACAAGATAGGTGTTGCAATAAAACTGTTTTTGAAAAAAAGAAGCCGAAAACAGTTGTATGTATAAATAACTTTAAAGCAGCGGTGGCCCAGTGGTGGCAGCCCCGACTTACGAGCAGTAATCAGTGGGTTCGAACCAAGGCAGGCGCATTACTTTATGTTATTTATTTCATCATCGCTGCTCTCAAAAACGGTGAAGGAAAACATCGTGAGGAAACCGGCATGTCCTAGAACTAAAAATTCGAAGACATGTGGCATCTAACAACCGTTGTGCTGCTACCAACGACCATCTGGGCCCGCGTGGTGGATTACAGCACACTCCCTCTCATAGAGAGGAGGCCTGTGTCCCAGCAGTGGGAACATTATAGGCTGATGATAATGATGACGAACTTTATTTTCGAAAGTCGGTAACTTCTGTTTCGCTCATTGACTTTTATGCCAAAATCACGAAGAAATCGGTGAACTACATGAAAAAAACATGCTGTTAGAATACATAACCTACTCCTTTTTAGAAGTCGGTTAAAAAGATAAGGGCATCTCTGTGTTTTATCACATAGTGACATACAAGCATAATAATAATAGTGAACAATACTAGGTACTTTCAATTTTATGTACACATAATGAGAAGATCGAAGAGTGCCTTAGCTGTAAATACTGTAAAATGTCAAATTAAGTTTAATATAAACAAAATTGGAATTGAAATGAGATGTAACATTTCATATCATAACGTTGGTTGTTTATGACCAAATCTAAGAAGATTGCGTTTTAAATAACGCTGTTTTGTTGACATCTTATTATGGAGCAGACGTTTTCACATTTCGGGAACGTTGTAGATTCGTTACATACTCGTGTGTGACTCTTGAGAGATTTGAACTCATTAATTTTTGAATTATTGTTATTTTGGTAATGGAAAACCAGATTACAAATGGAGGCTGTAATTCTCTTGTGTATTTGACACATATGATATACTTTTTATGTACACCATACATATTTCAATTATTAAATAAGATTTTTGATAGCTTTACAAATCATTCTTAGTAGGCACAATTTATAAATAGATGTATGTACGCACAGTGACCAATCAAACTATACAAAACCAGTTTATACGGATCTCAATGTATTTGAAATCTATACGAAGCGAGGCATGTTATTCTGGTAATGTATAGTTTGAAATGTCACCGTGAGTAACTAAATTAGCATTTTACAGCATTTTGGTCTTAAATTCATATAAATATATTATTATTGCTTATAACCAACGGCGGATCCAGGGGGGGGGTCATGGGGGTCATGACCCCCCCCCTGAGCTGGTTGCAGGACTTAGGTGGACCACTAATTGAACATAATGATTTTATTTATATATTTTGCCACCATACAGATTTTATGTAACTACATGAACCTTGAATATTTAATTAATTTAACCGGACTGGCACTTCTCCACGTTCTTAAAAACGTACCCATTGACGTAAATGACGTAATAACGCGTTTCGGGAGAAGACGTAAAAGAAAAATTGATTTTGTTATTTAAATACAGGGTGTTTGGTGCATCGTGTGCCAAATTGAAATGATCGACTGGGGGGGGGTCATCGGATTAGATGACCCCCCCAGTCGACCATTTCAATTTGGCAGTCGATGCACCAAACACCCTGTATACGTATTTTGTCTGTTTCTATTTTGTTTGTTGGAAACCCTTGTCGTACCACCTCTTCACTTTTGCGGTGTTTTGCGTCATACCCCTCGACATGCCTCTAGCTGTTATGACAAATCATTCACCACGGTTATGGAATATAAATGGGCTGCCTCATTCCGTGCGTGATAGTGCTTCTCAGGATGTCTTCAAGAGAAGATGGCAATATGTACGTGTATAGGTACAAGTTATTATGTGTTAAGTTTTTCAAGTTTACAATAAAGAATAAAGGTACGACTTTCCTTTGTCTGACATCGAATTAAGGGGGGGAGGGTGTTGGGGGGAGAGTGGGGGAGGGGTGCAACCCCCCCTTAACAGGAAAAGTTGCGACACCACCCCTTTTTCGAGTTTTTTTTTAATATTTTTCGTGTTATTTGTCTGTCTGCAGGGTTTAAGGTAACCTAACACAAAGGGGATGGCGGGGTCTTAGTTCGCTCGCTCACTAGACCCCGCCATCCCCTTCGAACCTAACCTGTCCGAGTCGGGGTGCCCCAATTCCAGAGCTCGCTTCGATCGCCTCAGCCGCTCCGGCTCGTCCGATGCCTACGATTTGTTACAGCGGGCGGAGGCTCCTCTCCCTACGCGCCTCCAGCTTTTAAAAACACTAGGGGTAGGACAGACTCGTAACAGGTGGAGTTGGGGTCAATTAATTCGGTTCTTTGACATTAGTTGTGATTGATTTTTTATCTGCCCTAATAGGTACTGTAAAAATAAAATATAATTATTAACGTAAATTTATATAAAATAAAATGTTACCGAACGTATGACAACCTAACCGTAGGTTAAACGAAGCGTTCAATAGCCAGAATTCTATACATATAATCTGTGGTAGGGATTGACTTAAATATTGCAAAAATAATTAATTTGCATTATGTTTTTTTCTCAAAATCTGCGCGTTTTCGCATATTGAAACTTTGCGAGTGTGCTACTGACCCAGAATAAATATTTTTAAGTACAGTACTTACGTACTAGCCCGATCACTATGTACGGTAAGCCTATCCCTTGGGAGAAGCAAGCCAAGTACTTAGGAGTCTTACTTGACAACCACCTGTCTTTCGCGGCGCACATCAAAGCAGCTCGCGACCGAGCTGCCTTTGCTATGGGTAGGCTTCATTTCATGATTTCGACAAAAAGCAAGTTGTCACTCAAGTGCAAGTTGCGCCTTTACACCGCGGTGATCCGCCCCATTATGACGTACGCTTGCGTCGTGTACGCTCACACCAAGCCTAAGTACATCCATAGGATGCAAACCTTGCAGAACCGGTTCTTACGTAGAGTCACGGGAGCCCCTTTTTATGTCCGTAATGACCGTCTACACGTAGACCTTAGAATGCCCACCGTCCTTCAGTTTATGAAACGTCTTTCGAAGCGTTTCTTCGATAACGCCATTAAACACCGTAATCCCCTGATCGCAGCGGCCGCCCGTTACGAACCCTCGCGCATTAGTACAGTACGCCGTCCTCGGCATACCCTCGTCACTCCCGATGATGCTATCACCCTCCTCCAGGAGAGTAGCAAAGAGACTAGCACTCTTAAAAAGTTCAGACACAAACCGCCGTCTTTCCGACCTCGCCGTCGAGGTCCGTCGCGACGTCCCGGTCCATGCCCTCCCCGACCCTCGCTCGAGCCAGCCCGCGATGCTGTGCCAGTAGTTTTAAATCAGCCCCTTAATAATGATATCATTCAGATCCAGCCTGTCCCCATGCAGTCCTCCCCCAGCGACGCCCTAAGCCGAGGCTCGTACCCCACAGGGGGTACCCTTAGCGTGTAGTCGCTTAGTTTGTAAGTTTTATGCCCTGGCTGGAGGCCTTACTCTTAAGGCATCCACAGGATAGTCCGGTTAAGCAGACGACAACCTCCTAGGTTGAACTGCGAGATGCCATTCCCAAAAAAAAAAAAAATACTTACGTACATTAATAAAATACCTACTTTTTACTTGTACCTATTGTTATCAAAATTAAATTATACGTTCTTGACTTGACCACGACTATGTGACCCCCTCCTGGCGCCAAAGCTGGATCCGCCCTTGCTTATAACAGCCACGCGGGTCAATCTTCAAGGTAAAGCCTTGCGTGCCGAGGTCGGTCCGTGGATGGGTGACCATAATTACATACCGAGTTTCCTCCGTGCCCCGGAAAGCATGTTAAGCCGTTGGTCCTGGCTGTCATTTGTAGATCTTTGACAGTAGCTTCATTTCCAATACTGATACAGCTGAATCCGGTTAGTCTGGAAGCCCACCCCAACAAAGTTTGGGAAAAGGCTAAGCAGATGATGATTTGATATTATTGCTATTGTACAACAGTTCGTTCCATAAACTAAGGATTAATATCAATTAAATCCAGAGTGACACATTGTCGTTAGCTGTGCGTGAACATGTGTGACCTGGATACATCTCATCCATTAAAATAATCCTTAGCCACCTGTAACGAGAGCTATGGGAAGGGATCGAGCGATCGTTCCTAAGGCCGGCTAGACGATTTATATTGGTAAACTCATTGCTAACTAGAGTTACGAAGTCTGTTTTTATCCCCCGACCAAACAAGAGGGGTGTTATAAGTTTGACGTCTGTATCTGTGTGTTTGTCTGTGGCATCGTAGCACCTAAACGGATGAACAGATTTTGATAAAATTGATTTCACCCTGTATTATGACTGGTTAGACGGTGTATACCTTTAACGAAGCGTACTATTTACTCATGTAAATGAAAAACTTTTACAATGAGAATTGTTATGAACCTTGAAAAAAAAATTTGTGGTGGATGTCAAGTTAGGCAAACATAAATGTATGGAAAAGCTTTTTATTTGTTTTTTTTTCCCGATATTTTAAAGTATGTACCTCGTTACATTCCCTATTTTGTGTTAGTAAAAACGGCCATTAATGTTTTACTTCAGCAGGTTATCTTCACGTCGGAAATGACCTACAAGCTCGCAAGAAAACCTCTTTCTTGTTTTTTGCCTTCGGGTTTACTCCTTAACGAACTTTGTCTGCAAAGCTGGGTGAGTAAAATTCAATTAAGTATCAGTTTTTTTAGTCAACCTAAGTTTACCTACAACAGAGACTTTACCTACGATAAAAATCGTAAATTTTCTTTTACACAGTAAGAATTTCACCAAACTTTTACAACTATTCTAAGTTTATCCTGCGATTTTTCTTAGTTTTACCATACAAAAAACTGTCAGACGTCAATTTAGTATTCGCAGCGCAAAAAGTATATCTAGTAGGTGTAAAAATTCGGGCGCCGTGGCGCCTCTCCAGCCACTCCTCAAAGAGGGGACTTATAGCGCTATTGTGGCGTGCCCTGCACGGGGTTGTGACTATCTCTCCATGTCGCCATGAGATCGCGCGGGAGGACTGTCCGCTGAGCGACAATTGGCGTAGTGCCTCCGCGCGCCATTCCTGCAGGCTCGCGAGGACTATCGCCTCCAGATCCCATAGCGGTTGTACTGCCCTTAGTGAAGCTTACTGAATATCGTCTCCTTTTATTAAATAAAGCAAACATTAAACCTTTGTTTTTGATCGTCTATAACGGGCTTTCAGAGCCTCATTCGCGTAATATAGCCAAAGCCTCTACTCAAAGAGATAACAAACTCCATTAGTTGAAGCAATTACTTGAACAAAAATAAAATCGCTATTTCTGTTTTGCCACCTCCTTACGTAGGTAAATTGGACCTCGGCGTGCCATTAGCTGGCTCGGTTTTCCCGCGAACTTTTTCCCGACCGCTCACCCGAAGGGATGTAATCCTCTGGATAAAAAGGGAATAAACCCCCGCTCGTTAGCCGATGACGTGGCATTATGAGGAGATTGGATCCACCCGCATCTTGTTACTTAAAATATCCACCGAAGTAATCTACTCCACTACTTATGTAAGGTCCCAATAAAGTAGGAGGACACATTTTAACACAGCGTTCAGTACTTCTCACTAAATAAATCCAAATAAAAAATCACTGGTTAAAGTGATTTTATCTTGACCTAAATTAATAAATTGCCGGCACATTAGAATAAACACATCCATTTTTAGGTCAAAATAGTTTTTATTTAGGTATCTTTGGTAAGACATACTAAACGCTGTTTTAAAATTACCTACATCGATTATTCTTTTTTTTTTAAACTAGACAACTTAAGCCCTACACGCATCTTTAAAAGCCTTACGTCTGCCATCGATCACCATCCACAAAAAATAAAGACCCCTATCTATCTAAATTACTTACAAAATAATCAATCAATGACAAGATTTATTGAGCCTTATAAAAATGTAAGGAGACATAGAAGGTGATTTATCGAAATCGATTCTGCATTTATAATGTATCAACTTTTCGCAAACATAAAGGGTGTCAACCCTTAACGGAGCAGAAAGGCACTTGTTCTCCTCGTCATTGCTTTATTTTTTTTTGTTCTAAACCATACCGGCCTCAAGTCTGCTATTTTTATAAATGTCGTCATTCCAACACGATCCCATTGTCATTTTGCTAAAAGTTCGTAATCTGTTAAATTTGTCATGGTCGATCATTGGTCTGGCAATCGTCTCGTAATAGAATTGTATTATAATGACATTAGTGTATTGCCATTATTTTAAAACCCGTTAGTAGAAATGATTTTCGAAAATCTACTACGAAATTTGAACATTTATGCATGCCAGATTTTATTTATATGTATATATTTTTACATATTATTTATTAGTGTTATAAGCAATCTGAAGTAGTAAGAAGTTTGTAAATAGCAGAAAACATACATGTGAAATTAGAAAACTCAGTATTTTATCTGTTTAGCTGTCAAAGTCAAATTGTCTGTCAAGTCAGTCATTAATTTGTCATTATGTACGAGATTACCATTCTAAGTCATTTCTTTCAATGGAGTGTCAGTGGTTGACCATTGGGAAGTCATGATGACGCCATTATATTAGTAGATTACCAAACTTGTCAAAATCAACAATTATGAAATCAACGGTAGGCCATTCTGACACTATTGTGATAGCAGACTTGAGGCCGGTAACCTTCTAGTTACGGAGATATTGGAGGTCAAAGTTCCAACTTGTTCACAAGTTTAAAAAACGGACCTTGTGCGAGTCTTACTCGCACACAGGGTTCCATAGCCCCAAACAATATTTTGAACGGTCATTCATTAAACTTCCAATTATTCAACCGCAAAACTAAATTTGTTTTTCATAGTAAGTTAATGAAAAACAAAGTTACTGCTGCAGTTTGGTGAAAAAGTCCCATATTTCAAAACTAAACGATATATCTTATTGAAACCAATTTTCATTGATAGTTTTATTTACGTTCTATAATCCTAAATATTTTCAGAATTTTTCTCCTCTTACTTTAGAAATTAGAGGGGGGCCCACATTTTACCACTTTGGAAGTGGCTCTAGCGCAAACTATTCAGTTTGGAAAAAAATGATACTAGAAACCTCAATATCATTTTTGAAGACTTATCCATAGATAACCCAAACGGAAGAGTTTGATGAAAAAAAAAATTGGTTTTCAGTTCTAAGTATGGGGAACCCCCAAAATTTATAGTTTTTTTTTCTATTTTTGTGTGAAAATCTTAATGCGGTTCACAGAATACATCTACTTACCAAGTTTCAACAGTATAGTTCTTATAGTTTCTCAAATATCAAATCTTATTCAAACCAATTTTCATTGAAAGTTTTTTACGTTCTACATCCCAATATTTTTTCAGATTTTTTCTCCTCTTGCTTAAGAACTTAGAGGGGGGGGACACACGTTTTACCACTTTGGAAGTGTCTATCTTTCAAACGATGGACTTTAAAAAAAAAGGTTTTAGGAACCTATATGTCATTTTTAAAGACCTATCTATAGACACCCGCACGTATAGGTTTGATGGTTTTTTTTTTAGTTTCAGTTCCGTGTGGGGAGGGGGATATCCTTAATCTATACTTTTTTTATTTTTTGTACAAAAATCGAAAAGCGTTACACTTACACAGAATACACTTACCTACCTACCAAGTGTCAGCTGAGTAGTCCTAATAGTTTCGGAATAAAGTGGCTGTGACATACGGACGGACAGATAGACAGACATGACGAATCTATAAGGGTTCCGTTTTTTGCCATTCGGCTACGGAACACTTACTGTAAAACGTCCCAAAAAATACCAATTATTGCGTTTCCTAGCAATAATTTTTGCTTAGGGTTGCTTAGTTTGATGTACAGAAAGCTTGATTGCCGGCTTCGTGAAGGGTTTTTTACACCTTATATCTTTACAAGCATAACCTTTACGGTTGCATTTGGCAAAGTGTAATCGGGTTTTGTCCATCAGTAGTAGCCGCGAAGTCTGGGTTCGTACCCGGTTCATAGCAATGGGCTCGCCCCCTATTACATTAGGACTTAAAACATAACTAGTAAAACGTGGGTGTACTTAACACCTCTGCCCAACCCTGCTGGGATTACAAGCATGATGTTACGTTCATCTTTATATATATATAATTCTACTGTACGTTTGTATGTCACTGAACTCCTAAACGCCTGGACCGATTTGAATGTTTTTTTTGTACGCGTTTGGTTGGCGCGCTGGATGTTAAGATCTATATCATCACGCAAAGACCAATGAGAGCGAAGCAGCAATGAAAAATATTGTGAAAACGGGGAAAATGTGACGCAGACGAAGTTGCGTGGGACAGCTATTACATAAAATTCATTGAAGTTCCTCCTATTTCTTTTTACAAAACAAATAATTCCTAATTTACAGCGGTTCCAACGACACCAAGTGTCGCAGCCCCCTAATGAATAACAAAAAGGTTCTTTGTATAACAGTGTCGAGAGGGAAAGAGAGCCAATCACATTATTTATTTAGTTACTGAATGACAAACAGCTCTTGTAGTTATTTAGTATTTATGTTATTCTGTTGGCTTTTTGGTTGGAAGAATATGTTAAGGGATCCATTGAGCTGTGGGGATAAAGAAAAAAGAGAGGCTCGACAATTTATGTAGCTCACCAATTGTAAGTTCATACAAAGGGTGTCGATTTTAACAAATTATAGGTTGGCGTTAGTGTGACGAAAAGCCTGTTGGAAACTTTCAAAAAGGTTTACGCAGAATCTATACTAATATTATAAAGCATAAGAGTTTGTTTGTTTGTTTGCTTGAACGCGCTAATCTCAGGAACTACAGATCCAAAGAGATAGTCCATTTATATAGTCCGTTATTGGTTATATATCATCACGTTACGACAAATACGAGCGGAGTAGCAATGAAAAATGTTGCAAAAACGGGGAAAATGTGACGCAGACGAAGTTGCGCGGGATATAGTATGCTTATAATTGCAAAATCAGAAGTGGTCTATCTATGCTTTACTGGCCGGATTTCATCATTTCGGCAAAAAAGTAAAAAAAGTAAAAGTCCTGTAAAAGTTACAGAAATTCGCTGAGTAATGAACAGATCTGCCTAGATTTCCCAGTTATGGAAGGAGGGGCTTCCAGTCTTACAAGAAACAGCTACCAGTATTTTACATGGAACGACTGCTTATCTAACATCTAAAACACAGTTATTGGCTATAACGATCCTCTTTATTACACTCGCTGTCAGATTTTCTGGCTTCTGACTTCTGTCAGAAAAAAGCAATCATCATCAACATCAGCCTCTAATGTTCCCACTGCTGGGACACAGGCCTCCTCTCTATGAGAGGGAGTGGGCTGCAAGCCACCACGCGGGCCCAGTGCGGGTTGGTAGATGTCACATGTCTTCGAATTTCTAGTTCTAGAACATGCCGGTTTCCTCATGAATGTTCTCCTTCACCGTTTTTGAAGGCAGCGGTGATGACATAAATTACACAAAGTAATGTACCTGCCTGGGTTCGAACCCACGGCTTACTGATCGTAAGTCGGGGCTGCCACCACTGGGCCACCGCTGCTCTCAAAAAGGCAATAGTGAGATAATATTCACCAAATCGGAGTTTCAAACGTTATTTAAAATATTATAACCCAGCGCTGTTCGCCGCAAATTCCCAGAACACCTGTTATTGCGGTCGGTTCCAATGTACGACAAATTCGGATATGCGACCAAAATACATTTCCATATTAACGGCTTGGTTCAACTATTGGATTATGTCTGGTGCAGGTAAATAAGGAAGGAACCTACTAAAGTGTTTTTATTTTATGATATTACACTTCTGGACACATCTATTGGCCCACCTTAGAGTTTAGGTTTCGATGGCCCCTACCGAAATATGATTGCTAGATTGACGTTTCTTAACGTTTTTTTTTCTTTCAAAACGTTACTCCACACTAGGAATTTCTCTTGTCTGTCTCTCATACACATCTTAGCCAGACCCGGAACAACTACCTGTAGGCCATACCAATATATATTTCGTATGGGAATCGAACCCGCGACACGCAGTGCAGCAGCAAATCGCTCAACCGCTGCGCCAACCGTGTCGTCAAACGTGTTTTTCATACTAAAATTTATATCGGTCAATCAGTAGCATTTCATTGTCTGTAAATAAATTACGCCAGAAGGGCTGTTATTTTGAGAGTCCAAACAAAGTGGCATTTTATGCGCTATAACGATGACATAATGTATTAAATTGACATAAGCTACCGAAAATGTTACGTCAATCCTTACACCTACACCGTGAAAGTAATTTTCTAAATCGTTTTATTCTTATGTTACTTCTTACTTTTATTTCTTTTAGTTTGCTGACCAATCTGTAATATTGGTACCTAACAATGATTATTGTAAAATGATTTCTGAGTGGAAACATGGTGACCAGGTACCATACAGGTGTTCTACTACCTACCACAGGCACCAGTGATTCACAACCGTGTAAATTGCTTGTTATGCTAATAAATAAATTTATTATTATTTATTACGTATGGGACAGCGACGTGACCGATGATAACAAAGGTGATTATATGTTGTTGAGTTAATAGAAGAAGAAGAGTTAAGAGAAGAATATCTCTGTAGCAGCTCAAAGTCTCGTCATGTGAGCAATTGATGACAACAAGCTTGCTCCCTATAACATGGAACTTGAAAATAACTCAAAACGTGGATGCACTGTAGATACACCTCTGCCTAACCATTCAAGAAATACAGGCGTGATGTTATCCCCGGGCGTCGGGGGGCAACCAGTGGCCCTCGGCCACCGTAGGCGCGGGCCTGTGGACGGTGAGTAATGGGCTAGCTCACCGTCCGTCCGTCTTATGACGATAGACCGTGCCGACGCCGACGGCGCGTTCGTGTGTCAGCAAATCGGAAGGGGTCCGAGAGGGCCGATGCCTGCCAGGGCTGCGGGTTGTTCGAAAGAGATACCGTGGCCCTGGAACACAAAGGGCTAAGAAGGAACATGAATGGGTTTTAGTCAGTTAAGTCTGACACTCCCTTCCGCTCCGCCTATGCCGTCCCGTATGTTATACTACAGAATCCACGAAATTGTCGGAGCTTTACGTAGAAGCTGCTGAATAGATCGTTCTCGCTCTTGTGGTACAAATTATTGCAGCTGCTGCGTTCAGGCGGGCTTCCTAAATAACCAAGTCCCTTGAAACATATATGCTTATGCATAAACTTTGTGGCTGACAGTGTTCACCAAAACAGAACAAACAGCGTAAAAACGTCTTCAGTAAATTATAGTCTTCACTAAGCAAGCAAGTTAAATTATATGTTTAAGTATTTTATAGGGAACCCTTTATGATACTTATCCTTACTTGAATGCAAATCACGTGAGATCGAATAACACTTTGCTCGAAAACGTTAACTCAATAGTACTTGAAATCGATATGTTATGAGCGCGACAGTTAAGTATATAAATAACAAAGTGATATGCTTCTAAACAAAGTAGCTTTTATTAATTTATGTATTTATTTATTTAGGATCTCCAACAAAGGATGTGCACAGATCATGTGAAATAAATAATCTTACTTAAAAGTATCACGTAGGTGAACTCCTTCACTTAAGTACAGAAGACCACAGCATGCATAATTGAATTTACATCTAAGCTAACAAAATTATAATACCATTAAAATATATTGAAAAAGTTTAAAAGAATTAAAATTAAAAACACATCAGATAATATTAAATAAATGAAAAATAAAATAAAAATTAATATTTAGATAAATCTTTAGACATTACGTAGACATTGCAAGAGATTCACTGATGTCGAAATTGGTTATAATAGAATTTACAATTCCTAACAAATTGATAATACGATTAAAATATATAAAAAAAAGTTAAAATCAATACAAAGCGATGCCATGTTAAACTAGAAACGTTTAGCTTCTCAGTCTACCTCTTCGAGGAATATAGCGTGATGTTATTCAACAAAGTACAGCAGCTCATATAGTTGCAAAAACCTGAGAAATACAACATGTTGTTGTTCAAGTTTGTCGACAACAGGAGTGTTAGAATGGCCCAGATTTATAGCTCTGTTTGCAAGAATTACGACAAAGGTACTTGTGAACCAACTTGTTGGTGCCACTTAATTACATATTTATAAGGCTGCCTGTGACTTAGTGTACAAATAATGAGGCGTATTTTGTTGCCTTGGACGTTTCACCGGTTATACAAAGGAAAAACACATTTATATTTAATGTAATGTCGTTTATGTTTATACGTAAAAGTACAGGCCACACAGTTAGATAAGCCAACGCTAAGCTACTCATGAAGTGTATTTTAGTACTTCATTAAAGCTGAGTAGAACCTAAATTGCTTAACACTTTCTATCACAATCATAAAGATTTTTAAGGAAATTGCTCAGCCATTGTTTCATACGATTAGAAAATCGATCGCTTGACATCGCACCGTATACTGCAATGAATGCTGTAGAATTGCCAACATGAAAGGCATTGCCATTGTAAGTGTGTTACACAATTTCTCAGCAGAGCGGTGCTAAGCGAACTAAATTAATTACATAAGTAACCGGTCTAACTTTGATGTGGGCCCAGAAATTCCTAGTTCGCATGACTCGCACTAGCCTAGCTAAGCCTAGCTGAGTCAGCTTAGCTCACGGTATGGCCCACACCTAACGTATGCTGAAGCTTATGGTGTCTGCAAAACGAACATGTTATTTATCCAATTGACAAATGATTTATGTTTTAATGAGTGTACTGTAACTGTAATCTGCAGCTGTGTATATAGTATTCAGTTTGTTAAATGTTACAAGACAGCGGTAATATATGTATGTATGTCAGTATTAATTTTGCTTTATATACCTACGTTAATATCAAAATCAAAAGCAGTCGTGATCATTTACTATCTTTGCACTCAAACAAAAGTAAAGCTCTTTGATTCTGATCTGAGTGCCTTCTATAATAACGTTTTAAATCATTAGTAAGCCTGAGGATGACAGGCTCTCCAGTTTTCTCCTCCAATGGAGCGAATATTCCATAATACATCTTGAATCAATTGCCTGAATAAGATTGGACTGTAGTAATTGCAAAATGGCACTCGCACTTGTTTGAGTTTTGTCTGAGAGCGTTATTTTATATTTAGAAAGATTCCTGCAGGTGCGATTAATTTGTTAAAAATGAGGCAAAGAGATTAAAAAGAGACGAGAGACTTTTGCCAACCTTATGACGTATCAAAACATCACGCCGGAATCCCCGAGCAGAGGTGTACCGTAATTAGGACACCCACTTTTCACCAGTTTAAACCACATGTAATACGGGGCGAGCCTATTGCCATGAACCGGGCACAAATCCAGGCTGTGACCGAGAAATTCCAGCAGGGTAAACTAAACTTAGTTTGAGTAACTAACTTAATTGGAGTGTACTATTAGGTACGCCTCTATCTAAACATTCAGGAATGATGCTAGGCTTGATGTTAGGTTAGGTTATCTTAATTTTTCCACATGACATCCGCAACATAGTAAACCAACCAAAAAATATATCTGTTCTCGGATTACCATGCGAACAAAGCCATTATTAAGGCTTTCGCAGACAGACGCGACACGGCACGCGGCATCAAAACTTTCAAAATTTCTTTTCGCAAGCTACTGTTCACACAGGCGCGACGCTACGCATTTCAGATTTTATTATCACTTTTCGAGAGCGCGATACGCCGCAACAAGGAACAAAAGATTCGTAGAATATTTCGTATTCAGCCGAGTCGGCGCGCTGTCGCGCCGCGCCTTCAACTCGTTGATCGCAAAGACGAAAGGCAACTATCGTACCGCATCTTTTTGTTGGAGTTTTGTAATAGAATTTATACCAGTTATTAAGGCAACTAAGCCTTTTATTTTCATGTAAATGTACTATTTTAAAATGTTGGGATTCATAAATAATATCAATAAAAAGATTTGATTAATTAAACGTAATTGAATCGTAAACTAAACGCAGTTTTGTTTTTATAAGTTGCCATACGCAAAAACACACAAATATAGCAACAATCATTAATAATTATTTAGAAAAATAAATAACATTGAATATAATTAAACACTTAATTATTATACCTGAGAAAGCATAATTGATGCATAAAATCATAATAGTTAACGATTCAATGATACAAATGATTTTCATCATCTTTTTTTTTGTTCATGTGGCAATTATTTATTGACAGGTTAAGAAAATCTGTCATATAATGCTCGATAATATTTGAATGTCTGAACTTTCAGTTCAGTTCTTTGCTGTTGTTTTGGATATCTGAGCAATTTAGCGAATTATCTGGCCGTCTTTACGTTGCGTTGAGCATTTGTTCCTCGATCATCTGTCTCTTGATACTAGTTTCGCGAAAGGACGCTTTATTAACTGTGCTGTGTGTACGTGCTTCGATTAAAATGACGAGCCTGCAATGTGTTCATTGCAACATTCGCTTGTCCCGATTAAGAAGGCACGCTTTATCCGATGACAGCGAAGATCTCGTCGTCAATACTATTCGACTGTGGACATAACCTAGAAATGTAAGTAGTTTACGAAAAACATTCTACTTGAGTGGGCCGAGGACGAACTCTGTGATAGTTTTACGTATTGAAAAGTAGTCCTTAACATTTAAACCACACCATACCATTAAAATATGTATATCTGCTAAAACTAATCTTAATACTATTCGAAAAACTAACATACACGGTAATGAGTATGTTAGTATGTTTGACATACAAATTGTTATTTAAATGTATCTTACCTACTTGGTTTGCGTTTGAGTGTTAGAATTGGTATTACTCTGATAGTATGACAGTTGAAACGGAAAGTAAATAAAATAATGTTGAACGGTAATCACTTATTATATTTTTCTAGATAACAACTGCTGACCATGTTTGCTATGAATGCTGGCAGCTAGCTTCTCATCCACATTCATCTGATAATACGCCGAGAAGACGAGTTGGCCATCAAAGTGCTTGTGTTGTATGCGGAAGATCCATACTAAGAATCAGTCGATGCAGGATTTTGATTGAAGTGGCAAATGAAGAAGAACAAAGAGTGGCTAATACAGTTTTTACTTGGATCAAACCTCGAAAGGTATAAAAATCATGTACCTACTGCAACTATTATTAATTATCTTTATTTGATTTAAACTAAGAAATAAAATAAATTATTTCCTACTATTACAAGCATGTTTGAATGCAAGCTTTTCTTTATTTACATTTTTTTACCATACCATGCAAAGGGCATTACTCTTATATCAACTTATATGTTGCTAACTCTGGGACACTCATGAGGTTAGCTCTACTAACAACAAAAGGAGGGTCCTTCCATTGCCAAATGAGCCCTTTTCCTCTACCCCAATGAGCAATAAACTTATTCACTCATAGTAACACAACCTTTACCAAATACCTATTATTTGGTAAAGGTTTTCTATAAGTTGAAGGAAACCAATTATTGTCCAATTCAATCAGGAATCGCGCTGTGTCCTCCTCTCTTATTTCTTTGTGTTTCTTGTATGCTTGAACATGTTGGGCGCAAATTATGTCTATCGAACTTCAGTGTTTAATTTGTATTTCATCAATGCTATGATATTGATATTTTTGGCCATCTCATGAAGTGAATTATTTACAGATGTCATCCATGAATGAAGTTTGTGGAATTTGCTGGGTCCAAGCTCAAGATTTGAGCTTACATTTTCCAGAAGGACCACAAGAAAGACCCGAGCATAATGTGCCAATATAAGAACAGCAGCTGAAACACCAAGGCATTGTATTTTCCAAGAATGCATTGAACCAGAGCGACATGTTGTGCCCGAAGAAACCTGGCAACAATTATTAATTATGTATCAATATTATATGTATATCAAGAGGTGCTTGTATTTGTTCTCAAGATTCAAGATTCTTTATTTGCGTGAAATATGGTACATTATGGTCTTATCAATTAAAAGGTTTCACATATTTTGCTGACTTATTTCAGCATGCAAACTCTCTCTCTCTCTCTGCATAGACAGGAGGCAAATTATGGAAGCCTCTATACTGCTGAGTGTAGCCTTAATTACTTCACTTCCATTAAAAAAAATCCTACATTGCCGACCACATTTTTGGTGAACCTGATGCACCAGGTGAACAAAAACGTCGCAATTACAATAGCTGATGCAATATATATGTACAGGGTGTCCGGTAATTAATGGATAACCTTAAAATGGGTAATGGTAAAACTAATGACCATTCAGAAAAAAAATACAAATAAAAAAAAATACAGTTGGTACCAAAGATATGATTTTTTTAATAATAATCGGTGTTTTTTGTTACCTTATTTCACATTTTTATACACCACGGCCACAAATTAAGGAATTCTATCGGTTTTTTTTTGTTATAGTAATTTACGTTAACTGAGCTGATAGATAGGTAATAAATAGTATGACTACTATTACACGGTTTTTTTTTTAAACAACTTGAATGTTTGTTCTGGGGAAAATTTGTGAAAAATATTCAATTTGACAAAGTTTGAGCAACCGTAACTTTAAAAAAAAGTATCCAGACACAAGTGACCAATTATTTTAAAATATTATGTGCTTCAAGCCAATTTCGAAATGGTATCATTCATTATTGTATCTAATGTAAATTCTGAATTATGGCTATTTGTGTAGAAAAGGTGTGTATTTTGGATAAACATCAAAATTTGCAATATTGGAATATTTATTTACATTGAATGTACCTGACCATTGGAGTTTAATAAAAAACAACATTTGACATTAGTAAAACTGTATTCGTTATTAATTACAATAAATGTTCAAATTGTCTGCCACCCACTCTGATACAGGCTCTACATCTACGAATGAATGCTCTCCTGAGCAGTCGCGTATAGCGTCGATCGCTTATTTTCGATGCGGCTGCCCGGACACGGCTACGTAAATCTTTTCAAGGAACGGATCGGCTTTGCGTAAACTTCTTCCTTAAGACAGCCCCAGTAAAAAAAATCAAGTGGATTTAGATCTGGTGAACGTGGGGGCCACAAAATTGGCCCCAGGCGGCCAATCCATCTGTTTGGGTATGTTCTATTTAAGTATGCACGAACAGATACAGCATAATGCGCAGGACAGCCGTCATTTTGCAACCAATATGATTCTCTCTCCACCTCGGGCACCTCTTGCAATAAGTTTGGAAGATCATTTTCAAGGAATTCTAAATAACTTTGGCCAGTTAGGTTCCCCGGTAATTCAAATGGGCCTATTATTTTTCCGTTTAATATTCCAGTCCAATATTTTTTTTTTAAATTGGTACTGTGACCTGTCTTCACGCATAGCACGAGGGTTCGTTAGTTGCCAGCTATGGAGATTGTGTAAATTCATGTAGCCATCTCTTTTCAATGTTGATTCTTGTACAATGTGAAGAAGAGTGTATTCATGGTATTCAGGGTTAGTACAAAGAAGCATAGAGCGGTGCCGCCAGTTTACCTATATGGTGTAACCCTAAACCGAGTGCCTTGTTTTAAGTACCTTGGCCACTTAGTAGATGACAATCTAAATGATGATCAGGATATGGAAAGGGAGCGAAAGGCGTTGTCAGTCCGATGCAATATGTTGGCCCGCAGGTTTGCTACATGTACGAGACCAGTGAAGATCACCCTTTTCAAGGCATATTGTCAGTAATTTAACAAATGCAGCCTGTGGGTTACACATACGTTGAGGGCCTACAACGCTCTTCATGTCCAGTATAACAACGCCTTCAGGGTGTTGTTGGGGCTACCGCGATTCTGTATCGCATCAGGCATGTTTGCTGATTCGGCTACCGATAGTTTTTCAACTATCATGCGAAAAAGAACGGCATCATTGTTACGCGGGGTTCGAGGGAGTGCAAATAGCATCATGAAGGTAATTTGGAATAAACCAGACGGAGTTTTCCAGGAGTATTGGACCCGTATGCATAATTACAAGTCTGATGCTGCAGGAAAATATATGAATTAGAATGTTTGTAATTTAGTTTAGGTACTGACATAGTTACGTAAGCTGTATTACTAACAAAGATCTATGGAACAAGTGTCTGAAATAAATGTTTTTATTATTATTATAAGAATTTTCATATTTTCGAACCAAGTGCCTTAGTCTCGGCTTACTTTTGATTTGGCTCTGCATTTAGATCTGTTTGTCGAGTATTCTATTTTCTTTCGAGTCTAGTATTTTATTTCGTAGATAGCTGGGGTTCAGCTTCTATCGCAGAACGGCTCGTTGATGGTTGGGGCTCCATCGTCCGTGTAGGCAGTAAATCGAAGTCCGGGATACGTGCAAAGGTCAGTCGATTACGCAGAAAATCGGTGTCCAGTGTACAAGCGGAGGTCAATCGTGAAGGCAAACAATTCGAGTCCAGAGGATAAGCCTAAGACGTCGAATGAACCCATAAGAAAAACACTACGAAACACAGGAAACACATTCACGCAACTCGAGGAAAAAGGAAATGAACAAACGAATGACAGTGACACTTAAAATACTTTTTATTTTTACGTTCCGGTTTGACTATTTTTCACGACATTTAGCACCATAGACAATATGTAGAACAGATTTGGTTGTCAATCGCCCATTTTAACGTTCCGTTTTCGCTTTTATCTGATTTGAGGTTAGAAACATTTTTCATTAATATCTCGAAAAATATGCATTACCTTGTAATAAGAGTAGTAGCGTTATAATCGGAAACCCAAGCCCTACACACTTTAACCCCTTTTACCACCCAACTAGTGCCAAATCATTCTAGATCCAGCCCCGTTAATTGTAATTAACGTGAAATTACTGGCAATGTTATTAATTAACGTTATATTTTTGTAACGTTGATTAGGTATCACATTGGAATTAACGTTAAGTAACAGTTATTATTTTGTTAGTTGGTAACGTTAACATGTCCTGACTATATGGTCCGCGTACATGTATGATATATCCATCAGAGGCACAGAGGATACTTAAATAAATTCCTATATTAGTGTAGGGAATATGTTTCCTTTTGGAACAAGTATTATATTTTTCGTGTATATATATATATATATATATATATATATATTGCATCAGCTATTGTAATTGCGACGTTTTTGTTCACCTGGTGCATCAGATTCACCAAAAATGTGGTCGGCAATGTAGGATTTTTTTTAATGGAAGTGAAGTAATTAAGGCTACACTCAGCAGTATAGAGGCTTCCATAATTTGCCTCCTGTCTATGCAGAGAGAGAGAGAGAGTTTGCATGCTGAAATAAGTCAGCGAAATATGTGAAACCTTTTAATTGATAAGACCATAATGTACCATATTTCACGCAAATAAAGAATCTTGAATCTTGAGAACAAATACAAGCACCTCTTGATATACATATAATATTGATACATAATTAATAATTGTTGCCAGGTTTCTTCGGGCACAACATGTCGCTCTGGTTCAATGCATTCTTGGAAAATACAATGCCTTGGTGTTTCAGCTGCTGTTCTTATATTGGCACATTATGCTCGGGTCTTTCTTGTGGTCCTTCTGGAAAATGTAAGCTCAAATCTTGAGCTTGGACCCAGCAAATTCCACAAACTTCATTCATGGATGACATCTGTAAATAATTCACTTCATGAGATGGCCAAAAATATCAATATCATAGCATTGATGAAATACAAATTAAACACTGAAGTTCGATAGACATAATTTGCGCCCAACATGTTCAAGCATACAAGAAACACAAAGAAATAAGAGAGGAGGACACAGCGCGATTCCTGATTGAATTGGACAATAATTGGTTTCCCTTCAACTTATAGAAAACCTTTACCAAATAATAGGTATTTGGTAAAGGTTGTGTTACTATGAGTGAATAAGTTTATTGCTCATTGGGGTAGAGGAAAAGGGCTCATTTGGCAATTGAAGGACCCTCCTTTTGTTGTTAGTAGAGCTAACCTCATGAGTGTCCCAGAGTTAGCAACATATAAGTTGATATAAGAGTAATGCCCTTTGCATGGTATGGTAAAAAAATGTAAATAAAGAAAAGCTTGCATTCAAACATGCTTGTAATAGTAGGAAATAATTTATTTTATTTCTTAGTTTAAATCAAATAAAGATAATTAATAATAGTTGCAGTAGGTACATGATTTTTATACCTTTCGAGGTTTGATCCAAGTAAAAACTGTATTAGCCACTCTTTGTTCTTCTTCATTTGCCACTTCAATCAAAATCCTGCATCGACTGATTCTTAGTATGGATCTTCCGCATACAACACAAGCACTTTGATGGCCAACTCGTCTTCTCGGCGTATTATCAGATGAATGTGGATGAGAAGCTAGCTGCCAGCATTCATAGCAAACATGGTCAGCAGTTGTTATCTAGAAAAATATAATAAGTGATTACCGTTCAACATTATTTTATTTACTTTCCGTTTCAACTGTCATACTATCAGAGTAATACCAATTCTAACACTCAAACGCAAACCAAGTAGGTAAGATACATTTAAATAACAATTTGTATGTCAAACATACTAACATACTCATTACCGTGTATGTTAGTTTTTCGAATAGTATTAAGATTAGTTTTAGCAGAAATACATATTTTAATGGTATGGTGTGGTTTAAATGTTAAGGACTACTTTTCAATACGTAAAACTATCACAGAGTTCGTCCTCGGCCCATTCAAGTAGAATGTTTTTCGTAAACTACTTACATTTCTAGGTTATGTCCACAGACGAATAGTATTGACGACGAGATCTTCGCTGTCATCGGATAAAGCGTGCCTTCTTAATCGGGACAAGCGAATGTTGCAATGAACACATTGCAGGCTCGTCATTTTAATCGAAGCACGTACACACAGCACAGTTAATAAAGCGTCCTTTCGCGAAACTAGTATCAAGAGACAGATGATCGAGGAACAAATGCTCAACGCAACGTAAAGACGGCCAGATAATTCGCTAAATTGCTCAGATATCCAAAACAACAGCAAAGAACTGAACTGAAAGTTCAAAGACATTCAAATAATATCGAGCATTATATGACAGATTTTCTTTACCTGTCAATAAATAATTGCCATATGAACAAAAAAAAAAAGATGATAAAAATCATTTGTATCATTGAATCGTTAACTATTATGATTTTATGCATCAATTATGCATTCTCAGGTATAATAATTAAGTGTTTAATTATATTCAATGTTATTTATTTTTCTAAATAATTATTAATTATTGTTGCTAATTTGTGTTATTTTGCATATGGCAACTTATAAAAACAAAACTGCGTTTAGTTTACGATTCAATTACGTTTAATTAATCAAATCTTTTTATTGATATTATTTATGAATCCCAACATTTAAAAATAGTACACTTACATGAAAATAAAAGACTTAGTTGCCTTAATAAGTGGTATAAATTCTATTACAAAACTCTAACAAAAATATGCGGTACGAAATTCCCTTACAAGGCTGCCGTTCACCTTTCGAAATTGGTTTTGAGTACAAAAACGTAACTTGAAAAAAAAAAATTAAGATATCATCTGCAACACTTTAGCTTGGCCTTTATAGGCCAAAGTAGGTAATTATAACAATATATTCAATCTCTCAATATGCAGATGGATCCAGGGCTTGATTCAGAAACCGGTACTCCTGGACACTATCCTAATCTATCACTTTTCGATTGCTTTTCGATACGTTAGGATCGAGCAATTGATTCGATGCCGCGACGCGGCAACTCCGCTGTGCCGCGGCACGCCTGTCTGCGGGAGCCTTTACGTGATGAGGAATGGTGAGTATTAATCGCAGTCATTTGTTTTTATAGGGTCGCAGCCTGACTGGACAGGTACCATTTATATTGTCGCGAAAATTTATTTTCTACAACTAACTATGCCTGTTTTTTCTCACAAATGTTGTGGATAACCCTTTAGGCCTTTACATAACCCATATACTCGTATACTAGTACTATTTATACCTATTTTATAACCAGAACCCACATTTTTGGAAATAGTAATGAACCTTAGGGCGCTTTCAGTTTATACTCGGACTATCGACTACTAGGATATTTCGGACTGCCACCGCACAGCTATTGCAGAATTATAACTACCGTAAAGCTAGCTTCCCACGGTCCACGATTCTACGGATCATCACGCACAGCCGACGACCACGGACGGCAACGCACACAGACAGGGCTCTTTCAACGGTGCGTGTCGGTCTGTGTAGATCTTTTGATAGCTTCATTTCAAAATGCAAAGTGAAAGAGAACGTATCGTCACTGCAGCTGCGGCTGTGGTATTAATTAACAATTACCAAATTATGCGATCTAGTAAAAGTAAAAAGAAACCACGTCGCTGGTGGATATCAGCTTACAAAAAAAGTCGTTAAAGGTAAGTGTACATAAATATCTAATTTTATTTTTTGTTTTGTCACCCATTAGTAGCAGTGGGATAATTAACGAATGACATAGAATTCCATAAACTTGGTTCATTTTGATAAAGATTCAAAAATTCAAAAATTAGTTCGTTTGTCAACTTCATTTCTCCGCAACCGTCTACTCACAATACCACTACTCGTGTCAGCGAACAAACAAGTCCTGACCTGTCGTCTGTGCTACCACGGACGCGTTCGGATCGCGTCGCACCGCACCTTTGAAGTTACCGCCTCGCGACGGATAGCGGCGCACCGCCACAGACGTCCTGAGCTACCACGGACGAGACCCTTCCCACGATGTGTGGTGCGAGCTGGTCCGCGTCCGTCCGCGATATCGCGGACCGTGGGAAGCTAGCTTTATTTGAAGAGGTACGCGACTGCAGTCCCATCGAATTTTAGAGATTACCATCAAAACCCGACTTCAGTCGATGCCATGAACTCTGACGAAGAAGCGTTATTGTTAGTTCTCTTGCTACGGAAGAAACATAAACGACACCGTAGATACTAGAGCGTCGCCAATGTTTTCATTAACATATAAAGCTGGTGATTTTTACACACTTTACCGAAGATTGACTGAGGCAGGTAGTATATGCATGGTGGCCGCCCCGCCAACGGAGGTACGACGCACTACTCTCGCACGATCTTGCATCGAGTCCTTTTGTATGAAAAATCATAACCGCGCAGTACGATACCTGGATTGCAGCAGTTCCGACCAATCAACTAAATTGAAAGCGCCCTTAAACCAGGCTTTATATTTTAACACATCACACACAAGACGGTAAATAATAATAAATTCTACTTTCAGTAGAAACAGAAGACTAGAGAGATAATATATTGTTAGCTGCGTCACCAACCTACACCCCACCAGAAAGCCCGGACCATATCACCGAGCCTATATAAGTCAACGCGTAGCGTGGCCCAGGGCTCATTCCCCTATTCGGCGGCGCGCACTTTTAACTATACCCCTTGATTTTGTTCACTCGATTCATTTTGTTATTTTGTTACGTAAATTTATAACTTTTGTGTTTTGATAGATTACATTTGTTGTCCTGACAGTCATTTCATTTCATTTCCTAAAATCAGAAGTGAGATAGTCTCATCGTTCTCCCACTAAATTAAAAAAAAAAAATGTCGAATAATACTGGCCCCAGAAAAAGACGTAAACGTGAGCGCTCGCCACCGCCGCCCGACCTAACTCATCTTAGTATAACCTTAGACGCAATACTGAATACGGTCTCTGCCTTCGAGAGAAGCTCAGTTTCAGAACCACGATCGAGCGTGGAGCACCAGCCGCGCCCTGCCAACACCGGCACGACCAGCCTTCCCGCTGTCACGCGACCTGTCCCGACGCCACTGGCACCTGAGCCTTCGCTGTCGCCCTCACCTTCAACTTCAGCGGCTGGGGACGTCGCAGAGCGCCTCATCGATCCGCTAAGGAACTTAAACCCGGTGAGATCAAACCATTATTACGTCTCTGACTTCGACCCTAATGTTCATGACGTCATTGCATGGTGTGAAGAAGTTGACTGCGCTAAGACACAAAATAGGTGGGACGTCAAAGAATGTCTGGCCCGTATCGGTTTGTGTTTGAAAGGTGAATCTCGCTCTTGGTTACGCGATTGGACCGAAACGGATCGTACTTGGTCTACCTTTAAATCACAATTAAAATCACTTTGTCCACAACGTGTTGATGTCGCTAATATCCTGTATGACGTCATGTGCACTGAGTCAGATAAATATTCCACATACGCGGAATACGCGCGCAAATCCTTGTTGCGTTTGCGTATAATGATCTTTTGTGTGCAATTATTGTGCGCGGTATTAAGGATCCGCAGATTCGTGCTGCAGCTATGAATGCAAAATGTACTACCGAAACCATTGTGGAATTTTTATCAATTTATGTTAAACCTAGTAAGACCGCAAATACCAACAGAAACAGTGTTGACGCCCATTTTAATCGACATAACAGCTGTCGCGATAACGCTAGTAATAGGAACCGTAGTGCTACAGTGTCGAATAAAAAAACTTTGAAGTGTTTTTCGTGCGGCGCTCATGGCCACCTCAGTAGGAGCAACACTTGTCCCAAGCGTTTTAAAAATAGTAATAGCAGCTCAAACTCTAGCAAACCTGTAAGTGATAGTCAGAATTCTGTTTCCAACTCAAATTCCGCGAACATGAGAAACCCTAAATGTAACTTCTGTAAAAAAACGGGGCATAGGGAAGAAGAGTGTTTTACTAAACAGCGATCGGAGTCGCGCAATAAATCAAATGTTAATTTTTGTCGTGAAATTATGGGTGAGACGGCGAACCGTGACGTGACACCCGCAGTGCTGTGTGGTGTACCTACGGACGTCTTAATTGACAGCGGCTCGTCTGTATCTCTCATATCGAACCAACTTCTCAAACATTTTTCATGCCGCCTAAACCCTAATGCTCAGATGTTGCGCGGAATAGGAGGCCATGAGTTAAGATCGGATAGCTATGTCACTTTGCCAATAGAGTTCGATAATTTGACTTTAGAGGTAGACTTCCATGTAGTACCCGGAGGTTGTTTGAGTACACCGGTGATAATAGGTACCGATGTTTTAAATCGCAGTGGTATTGCATACATTCGTACCGGCAATTGCCAGCGTATCTGCACTGACCATGCGTCTGTAAATAATATTACGGTGACAAGCACCAAAGAAGTTTCTAGTTTTGAGTCTGTTAATACGCCCTTACAGGGTGACGATAAAAAGCGTCTCGGAAATGTTTTAAAAAAGTATTTGAATTATTTTCTAAGCGGTACCGCCGCAAGTACTGTAAATACCGGCGAAATGAAAATTCGCTTAACAACAGAGACTCCTGTTGATTATCGCCCATACAAGTTGTCTCACAACGAAAAGTTGTGTGTACGCGCAATCGTTAATGATCTCAAGGACAAAGGCATAATTCGTAATTCAGAAACTTCTTATGCAAACCCGATTCTTCTAGTGAAGAAGAAAGACGGTACCAATAGGATGGTCGTTGATTACCGCGGCTTAAACAGTGTTACAGTAAAGGAACGGTACCCATTGCCTCTTCTAAAGGATCACATAGATAGATTGGGGAAATGTAAATATTTTACAGCTCTTGATATATTAACAGGCTTCCACCAAATTAAAATTAGTGACGATTCTATTGACAAAACAGCCTTTGTTACCCCAGAGGGTCACTTCGAATATCTCAAGATGCCCTTTGGACTTGCGAATGCACCTGTAGTGTATCAACGCATTATTTCCGAAACTCTCAAATCATTCATCGAGTCAGGAAAAGTGCTTGTTTATATAGATGACGTGTTATTACTAAGTGATAATGTTGAAGAGGGACTAACTTTGCTCGATTCGGTATTAAAAACGTTAACGAAATCCGGTTTTTCAATTAACTTGCGGAAATGCTTTTTCCTGACAAAAGAAGTGGAGTGCCTTGGGAGAACCATAAGCAATGGTCAGGTTAGGCCGAGCACTCATAAAATAGAAGCCTTAACTAAATCTCCGACGCCAAAGACAATTAAACAAGTGCGTCAATTACTCGGCCTGTCCGGTTATTTTAGACGGTACATCCCACAGTATGCCACTTTGACGGCACCTATCGCTGCCCTAACACGTAAAGACGTTAAATTTGTTTGGGGTATAGAACAGGAAAAGGCAAGGCAGGACATTATCAAACACTTAACGAGCGAACCCGTACTGGCTATATTCGATCACGAGTTAGACACCGAAGTACATACCGATGCAAGTTCACGAGGTTACGGCGCAGTCCTTTTACAAACACATCGCGACGGACGTAAACGTGCTGTTGCGTACTTCAGCAAAACAACTGTAGGTGCTGAATCAAGGTATTACTCCTACGAGTTACTGTGCTGCATTCTTCGAATGTAAGTTTTAGTATTCTAAAAATAAAAACGTTCATTTTGACATTCCTCTAAGTTCACATAAACATTCACTGATTATATTATCGTTGCATTTATGCTTATCTGACTTGTGTTAGATTGAATTGCTACATGAGTGGCACTGCTTACAGCGTTAAACGACGACGCATAAGCGCACGGTACTTATCGCTATGCGACAAGTGTCAAAATGTACTTGAGTGTAAAGTATGCTGTTCATAAATTTCATAATTAATGAACTAAACAAACCTCACCCGTGTGAAACTTTTGTCAAGCTTATGAACCAATTTATTGTTAGTGGTACTTGATGCAAGATGACGTTACTTTTAAGAACTGTGCTCGAGTGCTTGAGTTTAGGATCTTTGTTATTGTTTCTGGGACGTGAATTAAATCGCCTAAATAACGAGTTCTTTGTGAGCTTTAACCTATGCCTGTAGCTTGGTCCTACCAGTAGTTGGTAACAGTCGTGACCCAGGAAGTACCCGTGTCTGAGTGACATCGGGTCGTGAATGGCAAAGTACTGTGTAAAGCCCGGTAACAGTCGTGACCCAGGAAGTACCCGTGTCTGAGTGACATCGGGGCGTGAATGGCAAAGTACTGTGTAAAGCCCGAGGACAAGCTTTGTCATTTATACCGTAAGCCCATTGCAACTGCGCAATTGCATAAGGTTTTGTTTGGTGTTATGGCGTGTGAGCTCATTGATGGCCTTTATGAGGTTTTGAGTTCGTGTGGCTATGGTTTATGTTATCATGGTGAATTTGGCATTACCTAAATAAGTATTAAGAAGCAATTCATGTCTCATTAGCATTTGATCAACTTAACTCTTTCATCTAGCACACGAATGAAAAAAAAAAAGGAAGTTAACTGCTATGACATCTAACATTTTGATGCTCACTCTTGGTTTATGATGTGCAGGTTCTGATGATGAAGAGAATGAATCAGATCAACAGCCGAGCACCTCGTCGGCGACACACAGAAATGCCGAGTCGGAGGTAGCTCCCGCTGACGACGCTCCGGTGGTTGCCGAGGCCTGCGAGGACGCCGGCACGTCAGGAGAGGCCGTGTTAGCTGCGTCACCAACCTACACCCCACCAGAAAGCCCGGACCATATCACCGAGCCTATATAAGTCAACGCGTAGCGTGGCCCAGGGCTCATTCCCCTATTCGGCGGCGCGCACTTTTAACTATACCCCTTGATTTTGTTCACTCGATTCATTTTGTTATTTTGTTACGTAAATTTATAACTTTTGTGTTTTGATAGATTACATTTGTTGTCCTGACAGTCATTTCATTTCATTTCCTAAAAATATATTCTATATTGATAGATGTAAGTACTAGTACCTACCTACTTGGAGATATATAAAATAAAACAGGCTACAATATTAAGTTCTTATTTTAATATGAAATAATCTATGGAATTTAAAATAGATACAAATTAACGAAACATGGTATTGTGTTAAAAAATCAGTATTCATCTTATTTTTCTAAATTTATTAACACGCAAAATGATACTACTTGTGTAGTTCATAATCTTCGATTTGCATGATCTCCGTCGTTTTTACTATCGTCGGGGTTGAATCTGTAATTGAGAAATATTTTGGATATCAAAATCATTGCAAAATCTCTACCCAAACTGGAACAAGTACACTTTCAAAGTGCAGATAGTTATATTTTATTTTAATCTATCTGAGGCCCCAGCTACACTTGCTCGAAAACCATGGCAAGAAAATATTTCTTACATCATCATCTGCCAAACATTTTCCCAACTATATTGGGGTCGGCTTCCAGTTTAACCGGATGCAGCTGAATACCAGTATTTTACATGGAGCGACTGCCTATTTGACCTCCACAACCCACTTATTACTTGGTAATAACTACGACACTCCTTAGTAAGACTGGATGTTAGACTTTTGGTCCACTGACTACTTAACGACTGTCAAAGATCTACAATTTTAATGACAACCGGGACCAATGACTTGACTTGCTTTCCGAGGCACGGAAGAAGCTCGATATGGAATGGTTCGTCACCCATCCATGGACCAACCTAGGTAAGCGCAGCTCATCCTAAAGATCAACCCAAGCGGCTGTAATTATTTGACAATTCAAACAAATTGATTAATAAGCGCAAGTAACGGGCAGGCAAAGTAGACTTCTTCTGGTTTAAAATGTATGTAAGGGCTTGTTCAAAATTACCATCTTTGTGTGCATACGTAATTTCTGTAGTTTCTATAACTACGGTACCGTTACAGTATATTGTCGTTTCCTTCTCTCTCTCTATAATAGGTTGATTTTCTATATTGAAGAAGTATACCACATCGAATTGCGTGTCATTCGACGTTAACTTGTCGCTGATATCTTGGTTTGTTGTTTTTATCCACATTATTGGTTCCCCTTTCAGGTTTGACAAATCTAGAAATTCAAAAGATCCTATTACCTTCAATACATTATTGACGTCTGATGATTTCAATAATTTTTTAAATGAGTAATGTCATTAAGTTACCGATTTCGACATTCTTGCCTGTGTCATCATCATGATCGTGATCCCCTTTGCAATCCTCGGTTTCCGTATTTTTAAAGACATCGGTTTTCAAAGTTTTAGATTCATCATCGTTCTCGGGATTTGTATCAATGTTAACCACCAGCGTTTTATCGCTACTGGGGGAATCTGCATCATCTGCATTAGTAAAATTCGTATTAATGTTTTTCAACTGTAAAGGTAAAATAGATTCCGAAGAATCATAATAAATATGGAGGGGCATCACCTGTACTTTCCGAGACTCCAATATTTATGGTGATAATATCGTCTTCAGAATCATGAGTTGTGCTACTGCTGACTGTTATTGTTACATCAGTCTCGGATTGCTCGAGTTCTGATGAATTATCACCAGAAGCATCACCTGTATTAACATCGTTTTGAACTGGACGGTATAACAAGCGAATAATCATCGGTTTCCTCCGGAACATCAGTGTGTGTATTATAGCTAGCAATTCACTTTAATTCTATACAGCTGATTGAACAAAAAAATATTGATGCTTTACCAGCTTGATAATAATTAAATTGAACAGCAACATTATGATTTGAGCAATCAGTAAATTCTATCTATTACAATTATGAAATTTCACTTACCTGTTTCTGTGTTATCTTTTCCATTGTTTTCTTTGCTTACGACAGCTTTGTTTTCATTTTCTTCAGATTTTTCTTTTGTTTTATCATCGCTGGCAGCGTCAGTTGTTGTAGTTGAACTGCTTGGAGTTGCCGTAGTAGTAGATGTTTGGATTTTATCTGAAATACTGGCTAGATCTTCGGACGATGACTTTGTATCATCCTGTGCCTCATCTAGCTTATTGTTGTCATCTTTATAAGTATCTTTTTTTTCAGGGGTTTCGATAGGTTTTGCTGTAGTTGTTGTCAATGTTGGAACATCGCCCACATTATTAGCTACTTGTTCAATCGGTGATAATGTAATTATTTGATCCTCTGAAGAATCATCCGGACTTGGCGTAGTACTTACGACTATAAGAATGCAATGCATATTAATTATTTTAGTCCCATTCAATTATTGGAACGAAAATGTGTATTGTGCAAAATGTCGTACTCACCCGGTGGAGCAGTTGTAGTTTTACGATGCCTGTATTTGCGTTTATATTTTCTTATATCCTGTGGTTTGGGTGTCGCAGTGTAATTGAGTACACTTGGAGATAGCGTCGTGGATTTAGATTCGTCATCATTTTTGCTTGAAAGAGAAGGAGATGGTTTTGAATTTAAATCATCAGTTGGCTTATTTTCAGATGCAGGCAATGGTTTGGATTTAATGTCATCTTCTGGCAGGTTTTCTTCTGGTGCCGAATTATTTTCGTTAGTTAATTGATTTTTAGATGTAGGCAATGACGTTGATTTTTTATCATCAAGCTGAGTTTCATCTGGAGATATTTTAGAATTATTATCATCTTCTGATTTATTAACATGTACGTGTTTTGGTTTCTTACGGTGCGCTCGCTGTTTCTTTTGTGGTGCCAATGGTGTGGTAACAGTTTCATCTCCTGACTTGATTTCATTATAAGGCAAAGGTGTGCCAGCCTTATCATCTCTTGGCTGATTTTCATCTTGGTTTGATGGATTTGAATTATGATCATCTGATTCTAGATTAACATGTGAGTGTTTTGGTTTGTTATGGCGTGGTCGCTGTCTTATGTGTGACGGCGATGGTGTGGTATCGGTTTCATCTTCTGACTGATTTTTATTCGAAGGCAAAGATTTCACAGCCTTACCATCTCCTGGCTGATTTTCATCTTGAGCCGATCCAAATAAATCGGAGTTTGAATTATCGTCAGCTGATTCTAGATTGACATGCAAGTGTTTAGGCTTAGATTGATAATGATGTGCTCGCGGTTTTTTGTGTGGCAACAATGGTTCAGAATCGATATCACTTTCTGACTGATTTTCATTTAATGGCAGATTTTTGGCATTTTTATCGTCTTCTGGTTGCTTAACAGGAGAACCGTCAACTTCATTCGGATGCAAAGGCTTGGAAGTGGTGTCATTCGTTTGATGATCTGCACCTGGAGGGACAGGGTTTGAATTATTATCATCAGCTAGTTTATTGGCATGCGAGTGTTTTGATTTCTTATAGTGTGCTTGCTGTATTTTGTGCGGTGGCAATAGTGTTGAATCGGTTTCCCCTCTTGACTGATTTTCATCCAAAGTCTTAGAAGTATTATCGTCTCCTGGTTGCTTGTACTGGGAAATGTCATTTTCATTCGCAGGTAAAGGCTCGGACTTTTTATCTTCTGCTGGTTGATTTATCTCTGACTCTGAGTTTGAATCGTCATCATAAAAATGTCTTGGTTTATGACGATGTGCTGGGGATCTTTTGTGTGGAGGCAATGGCTCAGAATCAATTTCATCTCCAGACTGATTTTCATTCGTATCTAAAGGCTTAGAATGTTTATTATCACCTGATCGATTTTCATTAGAAGGCAAAGGTTTGGCAGAGTTATCATCTCCTGGTTGATCTTTGGGGTAATCCAATGGCTCTGAAGTCAACGATGGATTTGAATTATTATCATTAGCTTGTTTATTGTCATGTAAGTGTTTTGATTTCTTATGGTGTGCTTGCTGTTTTTTGTGCGGCGGCAATAATGTTGAATCGGTTTCATCTCCTGACTGATTTTCATCCAAAGTCTTAGAAGTATTATCGTCTCCTGGTTGCTTGTACTGGGAGATGTCATTTTTATTCGCAGGTAAAGCCTCGGACTTTTTATCTTCTGCTGGCTGATTTATCTCTGACTCTAAGTTTGAATCGTCATCATAAAAATGTCTTGGTTTATGACGATGTGCTGGGTATCTTTTGTGTGGAGGCAATGGCTCAGAATCAATTTCATCTCCAGACTGATTTTCATTCATATCTAAAGGCTTGGAATGTTTATTATCACCTGATCGATTTTTATTAGTAGGCAAAGGTTTGGCAGTGTTATCATCTCCTAGTTGATCTTCGGGGTAATCAAATGGCTCTGGAGTCAACGATGGATTTGAATTATTATCATTAGCTTGTTCTTTGTCATGTAAGTGTTTTGATTTCTTATGGTGTGCTTGCTGTATTTTGTGCGGCGGCAATAGTGTTGAATTGGTTTCATCTCCTGACTGATTTTCATCCAAAGTCTTAGAAGTATTATCGTCTCCTGGTTGCTTGTACTGGGAAATGTCATTTTTATTCGCAGGTAAAGGCTCAGACTTTTTATCTTCTGCTGGCTGATTTATCTCTGACTCTAAGTTTGAATCGTCATCATAAAAATGTCTTGGTTTATGACGATGTGCTGGGTATCTTTTGTGTGGAGGCAATGGCTCAGAATCAATTTCATCTCCAGACTGATTTTCATTCATATCTAAAGGCTTGGAATGTTTATTATCACCTGATCGATTTTTATTAGTAGGCAAAGGTTTGGCAGTGTTATCATCTCCTAGTTGATCTTCGGGGTAATCAAATGGCTCTGGAGTCAACGATGGATTTGAATTATTATCATTAGCTTGTTCTTTGTCATGTAAGTGTTTTGATTTCTTATGGTGTGCTTGCTGTATTTTGTGCGGCGGCAATAGTGTTGAATTGGTTTCATCTCCTGACTGATTTTCATCCAAAGTCTTAGAAGTATTATCGTCTCCTGGTTGCTTGTACTGGGAAATGTCATTTTCATTCGCAGGTAAAGGCTCGGACTTATCTTCTGCTGGCTGATTTATCTCTGACTCTGAGTTTGAATTTTCATCATAAAAATATCTGGGTTTATGACGATGTGCTGGGTGTTTTATGTGTGGAGGCAATGGCTCAGAATCAATTTCATCTCCAGACTGATTTTCATTCGTATCTAAAGGCTTAGAATGTTTATTATCACCTGATCGATTTTCATTAGAAGGCAAAGGTTTGGCAGGGTTATCATCTCCTGGTTGATCTTTGGGGTAATCCAATGGCTCTGGAGTCAACGATGGATTTGAATTATTATCATTAGCTTGTTTATTGTCATGTACGTGTTTTGATTTCTTATGGTGTGCTTGCTGTTTTTTGTGCGGCGGCAATAGTGTTGAATTGGTTTCATCTTCTGACTGATTTTTATCCAAAGTCTTAGAAGTATTATCGTCTCCTGGTTGCTTGTACTGAGAAATGTCATTTTTATTCGCAGGTAAAGGCTCAGACTTTTTATCTTCTGCTGGCTGATTTATCTCTGACTCTAAGTTTGAATCGTCATCATAAAAATGTCTTGGTTTATGACGATGTGCTGGGTATCTTTTGTGTGGAGGCAATGGCTCAGAATCAATTTCATCTCCAGACTGATTTTCATTCGTATCTAAGGGCTTGGAATGTTTCAGGTTTTTATCACCTGATCGATTTTTATTAGTAGGCAAAGGTTGGGCAGGGTTATCATCTCCTGGTTGATCTTCGGGGTAATCCAACGGCTCTGGAGTGGAACCTGGATTTGAATTATTATCATCTGCTGGTTTATTGACTTGTGAGTGTTTTGATTTCTTGTGATGTCTATAGTATGGATGCACTGCCTTAGGAACGATATTATCTGCAGACAAATTTTCATTAAAAGGCTCTGAGTTGTCATCATCTGCTGGCTGATTTACAACTGGGAAGGATGGCTTTGAATTATCATCCTCTTCTGGTTGATTCCCATATAAATGTTTTGATTTAGTGTAATATACTGTGTGTTTTTTATTTGGACGCTTAGAATTGGCATCATCGCCTGACTTATTGTCATTTGAAGGCAAAGGTTTGGCAGTATAAACATCTCCTGGTTGATTTTCCGTGTTAGTCAATGACACTAGAGTGGATATTGGGTTTAAATTGTCATCATCTAGTGGCTGATCTTCATGTGAGTGTCTTGATTTTAATTGATAATGATGATGATTATGTGCGTTTCTTTTGTATAGATGCAATAGTTTAGAATCATTATCGTCTGCTAATTGACTTTCAAAAGAAGTCAAAGGTTTGGTTTTTTTATCATCTGCTGACTGATTTCTATTTGGAGACGATGGATTTGAACTATCATCATTTTCTGGTTGATTGCCATGCGAATGTTTGGGTTTTGTATCGTGTGCTGGCTGCGTTGATTTGAATGATTCATAATTTCTATCGTCACTTGGCCGAGTTTCATTTGGAAGCAAAGGCGTAAGAGTATTATCATTTGCTGGATGTGCTACGTATGTATGTTTATGTCTATTAACATGTACGGGATTTCGTGCATAAGGATTCAAATTTATTTCATCGAAACTCTGTTTCACGTCCTTAAGTAAGGGTTTTGAGTGGTCATTGTCTCTTGGTTGATTCTCTGGAGAAGTCCAATGCTTTAAAATATCATCATCCTTTGGTTGATTCACATCATAAGGCAGAGGTTTTGAATTATTATTATCTTCTGACTGATTTTCATAGGTAGGTTTTGTATTGGCATAATATGCTTGCTGAACCTCATTTGGATACAATGAATTTGAATGTTTATCATCTTTAGGCTGATTTGAATTGCTATCATCCCCTGGTTGATTTTCAGTTGGTATCAATGGCTTTGAGTAAATACCTTCAGGTGATTGATTTACTGGAGTAGGCAACAGTTTTAAATTCTCCGTATCTGCTGGCTGTTCTGCGTGTGGAAAGATTTTTTTTAAATGATTCTGACCTACTGGCAGATTTTTCAAAGTTATCACAGGGTTTGAATCGTATTGATCTGTTGGTTCATAATTCGTGAGCCACGGATATTCATCTACTGGTGCAGTAGTAGTCTTGTGGATATTACTTGGTAAATTCTGTGGCGATTGTGGCGTGAGAACTCCATTCACCTCACCTTCCGAACCATCAATATTTTTACGTTTGGTGTGCACCAGACGGAGGTTTGAGTCCCGCTGTGAATCGAGAGGAAGTGTGTCCAAATATTCAATAGTTCCATTTAAATGGACAACTACATAACGTTTATTAGTTCTTGCTAATATATGTTGTATTTCCGGATTCGCTACAAGGCTCTTTAAACTCAATTCTGAAATAAAAAATCTTTCATCATTTCGTGAAAATAAAGAATTTCGTGTAATAGACAATAGTTCGTATTTTTATTTGTTTAGGATCTCCTCAGATTCATTATTAAAAATATTACTCTGTAAGATAAAGATAAGGTCAATAAGGAAACAATAAAAGCACCCACCTTTTATGCCTGAAGTTAAGTGATGAATCGCATTCTGTTTTGATTTATTAGGACTACTCGATCCATATTGTGGCACGTTACTTTCTGCATATGTATTACTTTCAGAATTTTCTAATACTGTCGGTGTTGGAGAATATTCCGGATATGTATTAATCGCGAAAGCCTTTTCTTCCGCATAATTAGCTCCATACTTTCCTTCTTTTACCTCTAATGTTTCAGTAATGTCAGTAGGTTCATCATTGTAAGAATTATCACGTGCAATATTACTCCATCCAGATTCTGATCTGTGTACGTGTTTATGGGCAAGAGGTTTATGGTCTACAATTTTACTTATTTCAACAGTAGCATCTTTTATTATATTTACTACAGGTGCAAGGTTGCTTGGTCTTAAATCTGAACTATAATTATCTGTTTCAGATATCACAGAAGACCCATCATCATGAGATGTTATTGGTGCATTTCTCAAATGTGAACGTAATCTGGATTTTCCTATATTCCTATTTTCAGTTTCATCTGCCACAGTCTCTGGAAATTCTACAGTAGGGATTTCATAGTTTATTTCAGACGGGGTTCTAAAGTTTTGAACGTGTCTGTGGACCCCGATTGGTCTTGTCTTTGTTTCAGATGCCTGACCTTCACCGTAGTTTTCGTAAGGTACAGGGGCTCTTGACCCAAAGCGAGTTCCAGGATTCACAACATATTTGTCATCACTAGAATGATCTACCGAAGTATATTGAAATTGTTCCCTTGTTGGGTACCTTTCCGGCTGATAGAACCGTCGGTTTGTAGATGGTACATATTTTGGTTGTAGATATTGGGCGTGACCCTGGTAAGGTTCTTGAACAGAAGTCACCAACGGGCTTTCATCGTCCGGAAAAAGGACTGAGCTTGGAACGGAATTGGTAAATGGATTTTGCAACCGCCATTTTTGGTTTCTATTATGATGGTGGTCAAATCCAACTTGAGATGTATGAGATGGATACGATTCCACTCTGGGTGGGTAAGTGTCCAACCTGCGGCCATCAGCAGGGGAATCATAATTGACCAAGAGTTCTTCGGCGGAGGGCGACAAAGCAGGTCGTTTATTATATCCGTAACTATCGTAATTATATCCTCTTTGGTTTGAGTAATAATCTTCGTTGTTTTCCAGCTGAATCGCTGAATTTGGCAATTTATTCACATTTCGCATTTGTGTGAAACCAGTATCGAGATATTGTGCATTTGGTACATTTTTGTTAACCTGCCAGTTCGATGGCGGGTTTGCTCTTTGTCTGACATGATTCTCGGAATGAGGAATCGAATCTGAAAAAGTAAACTTACGTAAGCACTAGGTGTCTTGTGAATCTATTAATCATCATTCATCACATCATGAAATAATAAAATGGATGAGATTTAAACACTGTTCTTCGAGATTGTTATAAAACAACAATATTTTTTTTGTAGAAGATTTTAAGCTATGGAAAAAGCCTGTGGTAGAGCCAACTTACCGACAATTTTGGAGCAAAAAATCAAAACACAAACTAATATCACTTTGGACTTCATCGTCAACTACAACGACGGTGTTTCACACAACACTGTACATTCCAAACCTCTCTTTATGATTAAAACGTGTGCTCAGACAAACAAAGTGTTTAAAAGCTGTATACACAGGTCCATTGTTACCATTATATGTATTGTAAATGTGCGTGCACGAAAATTGCTCATTATGTCACAAAGAAGATTTATAGGACCTCGAATAAATGAAAATATTGACGACCAACATTCACGGTTGAAAATTCAATATAAACGTGTATTCAAATTTCAATGTTTATTCGCTGAAATTATAGCACAAAGTTCCTTTTCTTGACTATGTCTGTATGTATTCTTTGTACTACTGTTTATTTTAGAAGCGACTGTTTTGTTTTAACTCATACGGGCTGGATTTCCTAACTGATATACATACCTACTTGTACAATTATGATAAACGCTCACTCTGTAAATAAGAACATAAAGAAACATTATGAAATGTGTTTTCATTGTAACTTTAAACGTCTTCAATTTATTGCTGCTTGTTGAACATTTGGGGTATTTAAAATTAATGACAATTTTATTTGTGTTTGCTCGATACATTATTTTAAATCAACATTATATTCAAACATAAGGTGATTTAAAAGTTTGTTATTTGTAGTGAATATTGACTACTATCAATACTCATGCGCACTTAGGTTAGCGTCGGGGGTCCGCTTTGTTCTGTGCTTGTACTAAGCGGTCTTCTTAGCGGTCCCCCGACGCTACGACGCTTGGATTAATTTATTGTTGGCTTTTTAGAGGTTTTTTGTGTCGGGGGTTTTTTAAATTTTTAATTTAATTTTTTACTCATGCTACTTATATTATTTTTTCTTAGCCTTGACTGTCCTACTCCTAGGCATAGGCCTCCCCCCTTTCCTTTCAATTTTCTCATTGTTGCGTCTCTTCTCGCTAATTAACGAAACCAAGGAAAGATATAAATTTAAAAAAAACATGAAAATTTTGGGGGGAGGGTGTTGTAACCCCCCCCCCCTCAGCAATGCCCATGGTGACAAGCAACAACATTTCAAATTTCAAATACACTACCTGTGAAAGTTGTTTATATCCCTTCATCAACTAGAAAAGAGGTGATGATCTTCAAACGGCTAAGCAGATTTTCTCGAAACATAGCTAAGAACACTCTCAATTAAAATACCTTTCAAACGACACCACTTTTATCAAAATCGGTTCATCTGTTTAGGAGCTACGATGCCACAGACAGACACACAGAGACACACGTCAAACTTATAACACCCCTCTTTTTTGGTCGGGGGTTAAAAAGAAAACATCACGACAAAAAATGGACAAGCACTACGCCGCGGCGTACATGCAAGCCACTATTTCGTAGTTTTTTCGTTGTATCTACGCACGTATAAACGTAACCATATGTATATAATTATGTAAAACAGCTAGGCAGTTTGCATTAAAAGTACTCAGCATGTAAAGCCGTCCCGCGAACCGTTTAAACGCATAATGCAAATAGAACATTGTCTTTATTTCTTCGTCCAAATGTGAGAATACAAACGTTTTCTTTTTTTGCGAGAGAATGTGATGTCACGTTCGTCGTTAAATAGAAATGCTAAATTATTCTGAATAATTTTACGAAACTTTTTGGATAGGTACGGTGGAGCGAGTGTACGGTGTTTTTCTTTTTCTAAAAAAGGTAGCAGTGGAATTAAAGAGAAATAAATGAATAAGACATTTGGAGGACTTATTTCCAACTTGCATGAAAATTGAATGTAGTAAAGTCGAAAATACCGTACCTTCCTATCTACTCGTGTAAATATTCAAATTATTTCGAATTTAAGTTATTATAACAACGGGTATTTATAGATTTAACATTAAATTCGTCATACTTTATCTTTTCATCACCTGCGCCTAAGTATCTGTATTTGATTTCCGCTGACGTACAAAATCAATGATGAAACAAGGTGAGTACCTACTAGCAGGTAATGCCTACTTATTAATTTTCTTAGACTAACAACAACAAAATTTAGCTAAGCTTCCCTTAAAACCATTATCGTACCCAAGGATGCAATAGGTACCTAAATTTTAAGCCCCCCCCCCCCCTTCCTTGTTTAGAAAGCACATACACTCAAAATAGCCCGCATAAGCCCGGGACTGTTATTACTCTATAATAAACTTCCGAATTGCTCCTCACAAGCCACTTACGCGCTGAAAATGGTGTTTCATAACTTCCTATAGCTCAGTGAAATGTCAAGTGTGGATGCTATTTTATAAAATGGTTCAGTAGGATTTTGTACCTCTTTCGTTGTTCGTAAGGTTATTAAATTGAAAAAGATTAAAAAAAGAAAACACGGCAACACATCATAACATAAGCACGAAAAACGTTTGACCGAATTTCATTTCACCTATTATCAATTCGATTTTTTTCGTCACTCCGACGACGTTTCATTTGGTCGAACAACTTTTTACCGAAGTTACACTTAGACGAAATAACAATTGTCCAAAGTATTATGTTTCCGAACATTCATTAAACCACTGTTATATTTACCCTAAAATGGGGTGATGAATAGGGCACATGGGCGAAACTTTAAAAGGAATTTTCACGTTATTTAAATATTATTGGTAGCCTAAAAATACTCTATTGTTTATTAAATTAAAACAGAAATGATCCCGCTAGCTTTATAGTGACGAATTATTTGTATTCAATGATGAAATCCCATTCACAGTTTTATCCCTATTCTCCCTCGCATCTCTATTCACCACGTGCAACGGTACCATATTTATTTTGCAAGCAGGCATGCAACATGCATGCAGCAAGCATTGTTTCTGTCTCGGCTCAGGCGCGCGGCGCTGCGGGGTTTGGGCGGCCCCACGCGAGCTAATCGTCGGAGATGGTTTTAACGCTCACCACCACCGCTTCGGCTGACGTATAAAATGGCCTCGCTTTGCAAAGATTTCCCATAGTCCGGTTAAGCAGACGACAACCTCCTAGGTTGAACTGCGAGATGCCATTCCCAAAAAAAAAGATTTCCCTTACAATGAGACTTTAGACACTGGTTTGGACCTATAGCTCGTTTGGTCGTCGTGCGTACATGATTATAAATCTTCTTTATTTAAAAATCTTACTTTTAACGTTATTCTTTTCTAAAAAAACATTTTTTGCAGAGGAAAATTAATGTAGTGGGATGACGTTTTGAAAACTACATGAAAATGTCCCTTGATTATTTAATTTCAAAATACACTTGAGATGTTTTAATCAAGAATATTATGAGAATACTTAAATTCATACGAATCCGCGGCATTTATCTATATAATTCTAGCAGAAAAAACACTCATCGAACTAAATATTTTCAAAACTAAATAAGTTTCTTCGTTTGAAACGTGCATTGCTCTTGTTATGACATTTTTAACTTTACATACGTAATTCCGAATACGTGGTACGTTGGAAGGAATTAAAAATTTCAAAGAGGGAAAGTTTTCGCTAACAACCTCACGCTTCACGGATCTGTCAAGATCTTCTAAGTACGTAAAAAGTTTTAGGAAAATGTTCATATATTCGTAAATCCTAAGTAGACATTCTAGATTTTATTATAACTTATGTTATTGTATGAAAGTAGATTAATGGATATGATTTTCTTTACAAACAAGGTTCGGGAGGTACCTACTCGAAAGCGTGTGAAAGAGATAATTGGGAATAGTTCGTCTAACTTGATCAAGTGCGTGTCTAGCACCTATTAGGATTACACAGTGCAAAAAGTACTGCTGCTATTTATTGGAACGGGTACGATTTCTCTGGGGTACCTACCTAATTTTCTCTTCGTAAGAACTACTATGTAAAAAAAAAACAACAACATTTTATTAGGTTAAAAGTTTCAATAATTTAGGAGTTATATTCTAGGTTCTTTGTAGGGTTTTTCATAGAGGACCCCATATTCGTTTAGAGCGCCCTCGATTACCATGGTCGTGACACCCATGACAAAAAATTCGCTACTTATCGTTTTCGCCATCTTTGATTTTGATTTTGATCCCATATTCGTACAGACCGCCCTCGATTACCATGGTCGTGACACCCATGACGAAAAAATCGCCAATTGTTGTTTCCGCCATCTTTGATTTTGATTTTGACCCCATATTCGTTTAGAGCGCCCTTGATTACCATGGTCGTCACCACCAGGATAATCATGAGTAAGTTACGGCTGTCGCATCGTTACAAATGGTTACTTTTTATGTGTTTAGTGCAACATAGCAAAAAAGTTTAACTGTCAACCCTAACACTTGCGTGTGATTTCACAAAAAGGGTCGTGTTAGTTTTCTGGCTACCTTTATACTGTGACACAGTTCGCCGCAGTGTTAAATCTCTTCTAAACCGGGAACAATTCCCTTTTACCGCGTCGGGAAATGCCTCCGCCGTATCTCACCAGCGGACATTTTTACCGCGAAACCCATTCGTAAATTTTTCAAACATGGAATTGCTGATACGACGAGTACAGAAATGGGTTTATTTTGAAACAGGCAGCTGACAGTGAATAATCTGTTACACTGTGAAACCTAGACGGTATTGAATGGAATTTAAATGTTGGGGTTTTCATTATTTCCGTCACTGTCATCAATATACGTAATAAACTAGGTGCAGCTATTTCATGACCTCCAGATGCAAACCAAGTCATTGCAATTTCATCACGATTTTGGGTTGTTTAGTACCCTTTTGAAAGCTGCCATACCAAGGTTTTAAATATGTATTAAATTGTTTTGATGGGTTTGTCTCACCGATCCTGAGATCAGATCGAATTGGAAATGGGTTACATAAACCAATATTACTGAATGAAAGTATGAAATATCTCTGTGTTGCACTAAAATATTGTAAAATCTTCGCATCCGGTCGCAATGCGCGCTACTTGCACGCGATATTTTTGTACCCTAACTACCTATATAAATTCATATGTAATTTATTATTATCACCCATGAAATACAAATAAGTTTTGAAACGAGTATTTCCAATTTTAAAACCGTTAGGATTAGATCTATGTATACGTTAACACCTCTCGCTCGTGCAAGTGCCTAAGGTAAAATACTATAAACGAGGTACCGTACTCGGTTTTTCATCGTTGTTTCAATAAGAATTACTCTTCCGATATCCTATCGCGAGTAGGCAGTTTATCGCGCCCTGGGGTATTATTTCAGCACTCTAAACACGTAGCCATGTCTGTAACATTCGTTAGATATCGCCGCCTCTGAAGTTTTATGTGATAACGTAGGGAAAATCACTTTGGCTTAAGCAAGGTAATGCAGATATAAGTTTTAAGCTAACCGCAAACTTCTTTATCGAACTTTTTCTTTTGGTGAACCGCATATTTGTGTGAAAAAGGATGTGTGAACAATGTGCATTGTGTGAACAACCTATATCTGAAAGTTTAAATGGCCGACAAAAATCTTTTAGACACTATCAAATCAAATCAAAATAATTTATTTCAAGTGGGCCAGTTACAGACACTTTTGAATAGTCAAACAATAAAAATGAAACTACAGTCCCAGTCACAAGACATAATAACTGTAAAAGTACTGTAGTTGCATTAAAAAGGCCAAGTCTAGGATAATGTGTCTATTCCCATGTTCGTCTTAATATTTTTACAGATGACGTCACAAATTGTTTGCGGTTCTTTTTTTATAATTTGTGGGACGACTCGAATTTCAAAATAAAAATTCCGTCACTCATTTTTTGCTATCCAAGCCGTCTTAACTCAATGACACACACAAAGAGAAAATAGATGGAGTTTTCCTTACATTGTCCTAGTAGCACCTTTTGAAAAGAATTCCCTTCAAAAGATATCAAAGCTCCATTCAATCAAAAGATCCGAGGTAAAGCCGATAATCCCAACTTTCGTTCCATTTGTTTTCAATAGTGGCCAGATTTTTGTTTCATATTTTGGTTGCTACACCTTTGTTTAGGAATAAAATAGTAATTTGTAGGATCCGGTCATTAGTACGGATAGAAAATGAATCGGCAAGCGCGCCAAAGGTAGCATCACGTGACTTACTTACCAGTCTACCCACACCTAAGCGCGCTTCTGCAGAGTCATGATGTTTCGAACTCGCTGTGAGGCGGACAGTCTGTATCTGACCGCGGCGGACCCAAGACGTCCCGAAACTGTTCCCCGATTCATGGTGCCTAGTGTTATTGTGTTGGATTGTAATTTCAAGTAATTTGTGAGTAGCAAGTGAGTTCGACAAAAGCAGTGTACCTCGTGTAGTGTTTGTTTTCATAGCACGGAACCCATGTTATGACCGTGTCTAACGGAATAAATCAAGACTACTGCGACAAATTTAATGAACTAAGAGGGTATTGATGATTATATTGATGATTCTAATGATTATGTTTCTGTAAATACATAACTAGTTTTAGTCGCAAATCATATTTTGTGCATCATACAGCTTGACACCTAACCGGCAAATTGCAAGAAAGGTAAAAAAAATCTAACCTATGTGTTTTGCAAGTTGCCAGTCTGTAAGTGTCAGTTTATATGTTAAATGTAATAAGTATTGTATTTTTGGTGTACAATAAAGTTTTATTCTATTCTATTCTATGATACGCGGAAGTAAAACGTACGCATTTGCATAATGGTAATCATTATAATTCTTCATTGGGTTTAATTGGGTTCTGTATGGTGTCGGACGTAAAGAATAGCACCATCCCATATCTTCCCGTGGGTGTCCTAAGAGGCGACTAAGGGACTTGCCAGAGAATGGGCAGCAGCGTTCTCTGTGCTTTTGTAACAACCGTACTGCGATCGCCAATCCGCCTGCCAAGCGTGGCAATTATGGCAAAACCCCCCAAAATGTCAATGTGGCGACACTTGGGGGAGGCCTATGTCCAGCAGTGGACGACTTTTGGGCTGAAATGATGATGATGATGAATCATTATAATCATCAATAAAACCCCTATAATTTCATTTAATCCCAATGAATGATTATTTCATGAAAAAGTCATTTTAGGGGGTTAAATGAACTGGGAGGGTGATATTGATGATCTTTATGATTACAACTCAGTAAAGCTGTATTAGTTACGGCCGCGTATCAAATTTTATTCAACATAAAAACGCCACTGACCGGAAAATTTCAAGAAACGTAAGAAAGTTTGAATTTCGCGGGCTACCCTGTCGCTTCCACCTTAATCGATTGTGGTTAATCGATTATTTGAAATGCAGTGGGATGAGCCGCTCTGCAGGTTGGTACGGAGTAACATTATTAATACGTCTACCAATACTGCTGAGTGTGCCCGCCTGCTGGCTGTGGGTGAGTGGGAGTCGAGTCTCTTCCTTCAGTCACTACCGTCACCTAACATAGCCACTATGCTAGGTGACACAGCATTCCGGGGCGCTACATGTCTGCGATTGGGCGGTCCTAGCGGGGCTCCACATCACTGTCGATGTGGTGAAGCAGTCAACGGCTTCGGACGCCATAGCCATTCCTGCAGTAAGAGTGCAGGTCGGATAGCGCGACACGCTAGCATTAATGATCTCATTCGTCGGCCTCTTGCCACTGCCGGGGTGACAGCTATGAGCAGAATGGCTTGGCACGTGTCGATGGGAAGAGACCAGATGGTATGACCTAGGCCTTTGGTGTGGGATGCAACTTGTGTCGACACCCTTGCGCCATCCCATCTTCCTAGCACGGTGAGCTGCGCTGGGGCGGTTACTGCAGCTGCTAAAAACCTTAAACGCCGCAAATACAATAATTTTATTGGTAATTATGTATTTGAGCCGTTTGGGGTTGAAACACTAGGGCCATGGGGCCCGAGTGCCCACCTTTTGTTTCGGGATATCGCCAAGCGGTTGGTCGACGCTTCACGTGACCAGAGGGCTGGCCTCTTTTTTGGTCAAAGAATTATCATTGCCATCCAACGTGACAATGCGGCCAGCCTTCTGGGCACTTTTCCTGTTGACAGCGATGTCGAATTTTTTGACGCCCTGTAATTTTGATACTTGTACATATTTTATTTTTATTTTATATTTATTTGTAATTTGTAACCAGGAAACCCGTTGTAAATCTAGCGAATGACCCAAGAGCTAGACTGACCCGACACTATACCGAAGACATCCCGGACATCAGCCTGTACGAGATTAGGATGGCTCTGAAATAGCTTAAAAGCAGCAAGGCACCGGGTGATGATGGAATTACGGCCGAACTTCTGAAGGCGGGTAGATAACCGGTACTTAAGGCCCTTCAGAAGCTGTTTGATTCCATCATACTCGAGGGAAAAACGCCACAGGCATGGCGCAGGGGTGTGGTGGTACTCTTCTTCAAAAAGGGCGACAATGCCCCGTTGAAGAACTATAGGTCCATCTCACTTCTAAGCCATGTCTACAAGTTGTTTTCAAGAGTCATCACGAATCGTCTCGCGCTTATGTTTGACGATTATCAGCCTCCCGAGCAAGCCGGATTCCGAAAAGGCTTTAGCACCGACCACATACATACGCTGCGACAGGTTATACAGAAGACCGAAGACTACAACCTGCCTCTCTGTTTAGCGTTTGTGGACTACGAGAAAGCCTTCGACTCGATCGAGTACTTGGGCTGTACTGCAGTCTCTCCAACAGTGCCAGATTGATTATCGGTACATCGAGGTGTTGAAGTGTTTGTACAAAAAAGCCACCATGTCAGTCCGACTTCAGGACCAGACCTCGGAACCTATCCTTCTGCAGCGAGGTGTGAGACAGGGAGACGTCATATCTCCGAAACTTTTCACTGCTACACTGGAAGATGTCTTCAAGGTTCTGGACTGGAGAGGGCTAGGCATCAACGTCAATGGCGAGTACATCTCTCACCTTCGATTTGCCGACGATACAGTGGTCATGGCTGAGACCATGGAGGACCTCAGTGCAATGCTCGATGACCTCAGTAGAGCTTCCGAAAGAGTGGGTCTTAAAATGAACATGGACAAAACCAAGGTCATGTTGAATGCCCATGTAACACCCACTCCTATCAAGATCGGAGACTCTACTATCGAAGTTGTAGACGATTATGTCTACCTGGGACAAACGGTCCAGTTGGACGTAGGTCTAACTTCGAGAAAGAGGTCAATCGTCGAATCCGACCCGGCTGGGCAGCGTTCGGGAAGCTGCGTGGTATCTTCTCGTCCAACTTACCGCAGTGACTGTGACGCACAACTGACCAGTGTGTGTTGCCAGTGATTACATACGGGACCGAAACGTGGCCGCTCACAATGGGCCTCATCAGAAAGCTTAAGGTCACCCAAAGGGCAATGGAGAGGGCTATGCTTGGAGTTTCCTTGCGTGATCGAATCTGAAATGTGGACATCCGCAAGAGAACCAAGGTTACCGACGTAGCCCGAAGAATTGCCAAACTTAAGTGGCAATGGGCAGGGCACATTGCTCGCAGAACGGATGGCCGATGGGGCCGTAATGTTCTGGAATGGCGACCGCGAACCGGAAGACGATGCGTTGGAAGGCCTCCCACTAGGTGGACCTGACCTGGTGAAGGTTGCGGGGATCCGCTGGATGCGAGGCGCATGGGACCGGTCAATGTGGCGTCACTTGGTGGAGGCCTATGTCCAGCAGTGGACGTCTTTCGGCTAAAATGATGATGATGATGTAGTTTGTAAATAATGTACTATAATAAAAAATTCAATAAACACAAACTTTTAACTAGCTGTCCCACGCAACTTCGTCTGCGTCACATTTTCCCCGATTTTGAAAAATCATTCATTGCTGCTCTGCTCCTATTTGTCGTAGCGTAATGATATATAGTCTATAGCCTTCCTCAATAAATGGGCTATCTAACATCGAAAGAATTTTTCAAAATTTGCCAAACCGGGGGTCGATACCGGAGCCGAAGGTGAGGTGTTTGAGGACGCATCCAGCGGTGACGGTGACACAACAGTTTTCAACATTTTGTTTCACGCTTTGCCTGATGAATTTTTGTTACATGACATTATGATTGGGCAGGAAGTGTTGACTCAAGGATTAGAAATTCACGTTACGTTTGACAGAGTGATGTTTACCAAAATTAAATCCTTAATAATTGATGTGTGTACTGTCCTTGATAATAATAGTGATGTTAGCTTTGAAAATATCGACACTATTATTCCCTTAGAGTTCAAGTCTAAATTGCTAAATATTTTAACTGAGTTTAAGGACTACTTTGTTTGCGGCATCCCATCAGGCCCAGTCAATACTGATCTTGTAGAAATTCGCCTTATTCACCCTTGTAAAACTGTTTATCATCGACCTTATCGTCTTAGCCCCCAGGAACGTAGTGTTGTACGTGGTAAGGTGAATGAGTTACTCGCATGTAAAGCCATACGTCCAAGTTCGTCTCCTTTTGCCAGCTCTATTCTTTTGGTTAAAAAGAAGGACGGTACTGATCGCATGTGCGTGGATTATCGAGAGTTAAATGATAACACCGTGCCTGACCGTTTCCCTTTACCACTTATTTCTGACCACATTGATCGCCTCCATGGTAGTCATTATTTTACCACACTGGACATGGCCAGTGGCTTCCTTCCACCAATAGCCAATCCACCCGGATTCAATAGAGAAGACCGCGTTCATGACTCTAGAGGGTCATTACGAATACTTGACCATGCCCTTTGGTCTTCGTAACGCACTTGCTATATTTCAACGAGCTGTTACCAAGGCCTTAGGCCCTCTTGCCAATTCGTATGCTATTGTTTACATGGATGATATTCTCATAACGGGAAACTCAGATATTGATGAATCCCTGCCCAGAATTCGTACATTTTTAGCGATGCCGAGGTTTAAGCGATGCCGCTGGTTAAGCGATGCCGCGGTTTAAGCGATGCCGCTGGTTAAGCGATGCCGCTAGTTAAGCGATGCCGCTAGTTAAGCGATGCCGCTGGTTAAGTGATGCCGCTGGTTAAGTGATGCCGCTGGTTAAGCGATGTTCTGGTTAATCTGACCTGTCTTGGTCAGGCATGGCCGAGAAAATATAATGTACACGGAACATTCTATTTCAGATGAGCCACACGAGGACGTATGAAGCGCAGGAAGGCCGTGTTGCAGCAAGATGCCGTACATTAAAGAAACTTCTTACATTTGTTATAAGATGGCGGTAGTGAGGACGTGTTTTTGACAAGTGAGAGTTGGATGGGCGTCGATGGCAGTTCGTGCTGGAAACGGAGACATTTCCATCGCGCATATTTTGTGATTCCATTACTTTGTGTAATTATTAAAGAAAGTCAGTGCTATCTGTTCGTGGTATTGTTGCTTGTTTTCTGAAGATGCACGAGAAGGAAGGCTTCCCCGAAAACAACATTCCTGTCAGCTCTCTGTCATCAGAAGTGGGATGTGATCCACGTTCTACACCTCAGCCCACGATGAACGATAGTGAGGAAAGATGGAAATTGATGTTAGAGCAACAAAATCAGAATTTTGTTGCCGTAATTCAAGCCATAAAAGGACCGACAATGAGTCGTAAGGTTATAAGGTCGTAAGATATCCGTGGACGCACGTGCTTGGTTATCGACGGCAGATATGTTACAGTTATGCTGTCGCGGCCTTTTTTTTAGAACTTTTAAAGGGAAACAATTCTGTAATACATGATTTTTGCGAAACTTTAACCGTTTACGCAGCGCACGCAGCGGAAGCTTTCAAAAGGAAAATAAAACCCCCGATTTCGATACATTATTCATTGCTGCTCCGCTCCTTTTTGTCGTAGCGTAATAATATTTAGCCTATAGCCTTCCACGATAAATGGGCTATAACATCGAAAGAATTTTTCAAATCGGATCAGTAGTTCCTGAGATTAGCGCGTTCAAGCAAACAAACTCTTCAGCTTTATAATATTATATTATAGTATAGATAAACTTCATCTGTTTTATAGTTAGGATTAATTAAATGCATAATCATCCGATAAATTATAATTATCTTGTAAAACCATAATTTTTCTGTATGTTGACGTGACATAGAAATATTCAACAAAGCTTTCGTTGTAAATGCTCTTTATTTTTAATCTGTATCGTATTTCGTTCCAATCGAAAAATATTGAGATGTTATACATTGTTGAAACAGGGGTTGAAATAAAAACCATTTTATAGGCTGATCTACATGAGAGTGACAGAGATGGCACCATTATCAAATATGTAAAAATATTGAATTTTTTTTAGAAGAAAATAGACATTATGTTTTTGATTGATTTGTCGTGATAGCGATTTGTGATGAAATCACAAATGCTTATTTAGATTTTCTGTATTAATTAACTGCTTTACTTCTTTGTTCATATAATTATATGAGTGCTTTGTGTTTTTTTGCAACTCCTGCTACAATGTCATCACAGTCAATCTTTTGTACCTAAAAATATGTCCGAAACCAAAGGACCTGAAAACAAAAGTATTGAGTTCGACCCTATTCTGCCTGATCAGGGAATATTATTTTATGAAGAATGCCCAGTGGAGTACGAAATCGAACGGCCTAGATTGCTGCCTTTGAAATCTACGACTCAGATTCGGTTTGAACAGCTGCAGCACGAAGCAGCGAGGGTTTGGAGAGAGAAGCAGAAAACTGCGAAGAAGAACTGACTTTATTTGTTTGTGAATCAGTGTAGTGTTGTGTCAAAATGGCTTACACGTTATTTGTGATAGAACTGATATCTGCGTTCATATTAGCAGCGACTTTACTGTACAGATATGGAGACTGCTATCGGAACCACATAATAGTAACAGTGTCAGTGCTAACAGCATGGTACTTCTCGTTTGTGATTATGTTCATCTTGCCTCTGGATATATCATCAGTGAGTATGAAAAACCTATATGATGTAGCTTTTTCCAATAAGAACCATAAAATAACTCATCAAATAAAGAAAAAAATGAGCTCACAGCATTGTAATACCAGCAATTAGTATTCAACACTGAATAAATCATAAACATTCCTTGCAGAATTCATAAACTTACATAGAATATCATTGGTTTATTTACAATAGCAGTACAAAGACAGCCTTAATGCCATAAAGCATACTCTACCGGTCAACCTTTGGGATAAATAGGACAACAATGTGATAGCCTAAATAACTGAAAAATCTCAATCACCGTTTATTTCCCACAGACAGTGTATCGACAATGCATGGAAACTGCAACAAGAGCGATGGAGACTACTCAAGCTGCGCTAGCGAATGGTTCCACTACAGTAGCTCCCATTGTCGAGTGTCATAAGCCTTGGAGCTTGATGAGCACCGATGTGTTCCCGAACCTTTGGAGGGTTGTGTATTGGACGTCACAATGTCTCACTTGGTAACTATTAAAATAACCTCTATGATCTTCTTCTTAGCATGGCGACAGCAATTTGCTAAATATATTTAACCCAAAAATATTTGGAAGGTGGGCCATTGTCTGTGGAGACACGCCGCATACACACTTGAGATCTGAGCCGTCCATGAACCCCCGTCAGATTGTATTTGCAATGGCCGACTTGGGTTCGGAGTCTATTTAGAGATTTCCCTTTATTGATTTTAACCTCTATGATAAAATATAGAGATAATAGTGGTGGTACTTTCATACAACCCTAAAAGCTTGGCTTGTCCATATACCCTGCTATTCTTCATGATGTAAGGGTTTATGAACAGTCTGCTTGCCGAATTGTTAGCACCTAAACAAGCCACTGTCAGAAAGGCACATCTGCTTAGTAAATTCATTCAAACACTGAAGGACAACGCTCTGCCCAAGAAAATGGCATATCAAAAAATACCTCATGTATGTTCTGTGAATCTTGATAGTTTTCGAGTTAGTTTGTGAAGATTATATTTTTTTAATCTATGGTTATCTTTACATACATATGTCTAGCATACAATATGCTTGTACTGTACTCTGACCTTGCTAAATTTATACCACAAGAGATTTTCAGCCCACTGCCATAGAGACAATGCTTTTGTCCTAGCAGTAGGAACATGGTAGGCTGATTTTATGTTTATACATTGCATTACTTATTCTATTTCATGCAGATACAACAGTAAAAGAACTGAGAGATAGCAGTTCTATTTGGAAAAGTCAATAACACTGTCAGATAATATAGCTTTTATTTGAAATGTTTCTGTTATTACTTAATCTTTCCTTTTATGTACCATATCATTAAATTAAGTAACAGTTTATGTAGTGATAACAAAAATACCTTTTCATAAAAATATATTCTTATTTAGCTCAATTTCATATAGAGGGTTTTTGATCATTAAACACTTTTAAATTCTATTAAATTAATTATTAATAACTAACGATAATGTCCATACTATTTAGCATAGTTTGATACCAAAAGCTTCCGACTTGTACATTTGATGAACAACATAATTAAATCAGTTTTTTAATACAAATAATACTTCGCACATGCAAGTAAGATAAATCAAAAGATTTTTAAATAGACACATACTGTGAAAGCTTGTGATAATGGTCAAATCTCATTTCCAGGTTAATCATGCCAATGATGCAGTCATACAGCAAAGCTGGCGACTTCACTGTCAAAGGGAAGCTAAAATCAGCTCTAGTCGACAATGCCATATACTATGGTTCATACCTATTCATCTGTGGCATACTACTCATATACATCGCGTTGAAACCAGGCGTATACTTGGACCCGCCTAAAATAAAGGCTATAGCATCATCAGCTAGTAATACATGGGGTTTGTTCTTGCTAATCCTCTTACTCGGATATGCCTTAGTCGAAGTGCCTAGAAATCTATGGAATAATTCAAAGAAGAACTACACTTTGACCTACTGCTACTTTAAAATAGCCAAACTGAGCACAGATAAGTGTGAAGCCGAAGAAACCGTTGACGATATCTTGGATGTGAGTATTTATTTATTGTGATAATCAATAAGATAAGATTTATCAAGCAATTGTGGATCTAGGATGATGATAAAAGAAATATTTTATCATCATCCAATCACCCAAGCTTTGATGAAGTTCATCTATATTTTTTTTTTAAATTCTCTTTGATCTTATGAAGGTCACAGGTATACCTCCTTAATCCATCTTCCAAATAGTTTTAGGTAGTGTGATTTCAGCCTAACATTCTCTTTTTATCAATTCAGAGTTTAAAAGCAGTGTCAACAGCAGTAGGGTCTGGTCACCCTCTATTTCGTCATGTCGACACCATAGTACAGAAGTTGCCAATACAACTGCGAGACCGACTCAATGGACGCGCGCCGCCAGACAGACCCACACCACCCTCCTTGAAGTCACTTGTCAATCTACATAAAAAGGTAATTTACAAAAGCAAAAAAGTCTATGGACTTAATATGTTTCTGTGATTTTGTCAAAGGCATTTGACTGTGTTCTCAACAATACAATCATTAGAAAATTACATCAATATGGTATTTTACAACTCATCTGATTGCTATTACTTAGAACTTGAAAATTGGATTCTTAATGTCGAAACTTACTTCTAAAGATGTCCAAGATCGACGGTCATACTGGGAATTTCTCAGGGTTCTACTCTTGGCCAATATATTTTTTTACTTCTACTGCATTTCTATGTACACAGACTATCAAAGCACTACACGTGCTACAGCGCACGGAAACGCAATGGGGTCTGATGCTGGAGCGCATCTTCCATCTCGAAGATATCTCGACCAATCAACGGTCGCCTGACCACCGGTTCCAACACACTTTCCACATACCACGGCCAAGAGTCCAACGGATATTCTACCCGCCAATTATTGGTAAGTTACCAAAGAATGCTTCGCGACTCGCGAGTATTTAACAGACCTCGTTTTTAGCCTATATTTCGTATAATTTAAAAAAAAAAGTAAGCGAATTTATTCTGAATATAAATTAATCATCTATTCATTCATTCGTTATCAGCTAAAATCGAAATGTAATACGAAGACCCTAGTAGTTTAGCATGGTTAAATATTTCCCACTAATTAGGTAATTTATTCTAATCTAACTAGTAGAATATTTTATCCTTGCGCAAATTAGAGGCATTTTATTCATAATTCGTTAGTTAACGAGCCTAGCGTCCAATGTTAGTTCCGTTCCAATAACTACGATAGCGTAATTTAATATTTTCTGTATTAATGAGATTTCAATAGACATAATTTACTTTTAAACATAACACATTTATGTTATGCGACATCCAACCTTTATGACATTGATTTAAAGTTACATAAGGTTGTTATTCAAATGAGTTGGTTGCCAACACATTACCTACATTCTCCAGCATAATTTTCACATCAAATATGTTCATTTACATAATTATTTAAAAACTTGATCTGCGAAGTACTGAGGACAGGGGTCGTAATATGAAATACTAGCCTAGGCCCGCGGCTTCGCACACGTCCACAGGGTTGTACTACCGTGATAAAAAGTATCCTATGTCTTAATCCATGTTATAAACTACCCGTGTGCCAAATTTCATCTAAATCCGTGCAGTAGTTTTCGCGCGAAACAGTAATAAACATCCATCCACTCAAACTTACGCATTTACAGCTGACCCGCGCAACTTCGTCTGCGACACATTTTCCCCGTTTTCGCAACATTTTTCATTGCTGCTCAGCTCCTATTGGTCGTAGCGTGATGATATATAGCCTATGTCCTTCCCCAGCATGAAATCTATCTTCTTGCCAAATTTGATCAAGATCTGATTAGCCGTTCAGTCGTGAAAAGGTAACAAACAAACAAACAGAATGACTTTCGCATTTATAATATTAGTATGGATTAGGATCAAGGCCATCATTTTTCAGTGCGAGATAAAGACAACAATAAAAGCATAAGTTTTTCGCAACAGAATCATAATAGCATTAGAACTTCTTAGCAGCCCTCCAAATTGTGAAATCAAGTAATAACCTAACATCACATTTGGTGGCCTACCATGACGTCTTAAAACATTATAGTTTTACTCCTTTTCCAGTGTGGGAAAGAGATAGCGCTACTCATCCTGTATAGCTCCGTCTCTTTCTCACTCAGCAATGAATGTAAAACAATACTGCTTTATGACGTCACCGAGGCCAACTGGTTTATTGATGGATGAAGAGGGAGAGGAAGACCAAGAAAAGATGGGGAGATTGTGTGAGTATGTAGGAAAATAATGTAAATGATCGAGTGACGACTGACAATGGAAAATGAAAAAAACGTGTTGCGCCGACCCAAAACAACATGGCAAGAAGATTATGATGACACCAGTTTATTTATAAATAACACTAGCAACGGGATCTTTACTCGTACCATGTTTATTATTTGTTTCGAGTTCCCGATATTTCTTAGCTGTTGCAAACGCCATGATCACGGATAAACTGAAGTTATTGCGGGTGGGTGTTTATGTGCAGAGTTTTGTTATTTTTTTGTGCGCCGTACCACTACCACTGTCACTCACAACTTGATTCTGGTCCCGACACACGAACTCAGTGTCCACTCGCGAACTTTAAACGGCACTTTTTGCGGTTTTTACACAGTTGACCACTGGTTTCCAGGCTCTTGACAGTTGAAAGCCATCCTCCCGGTTGAAGTTCTTATATTTAGTCATTTCAATCGCTTCTCTCACCAGTCTGGGTATATAGTGGCGTTCTGTGGAGATGACCTGAGGGTTATGTAACTCAATCCAGTGGATCGATCCTGATTCAAGAAGATGTAGAACTATGGCCGATTTTACAAATAATAAACATGGTAAATATCCCGTGGCAGGTGTTATTGGTAGTGTTAGTGACCATGTCAGTTTAAAAACTTATACCAGTTTATTTTCCCGAAGAGTTAGGTAGAGGTGTACCAACACCGTGTAAATTAGATCGAGGATATAATAAGAAGGATTTTCTTTTCAGAATGGTACTGGGAATGTTTCCTGAAACAGTATTTCCTGAAGACGATGGCGGTGATAACGGGTATCTTGTCTGTAGCCGTGGTCTGGTCGGAGATGACGTTCTTCTGCAAGAAGCCCGTACTCTCCATATTCGCGAATATTGTTATAGCAGCCACCGATACTTACAATTATTCGGCAATTGAGGTGAGTGTGTGAATATTTGGTAAGGGATCATATTCAGTGCCTGCCGGAACTGCGGGACTGTTCGAAAGTGATATCGTGGCCCTGAAACACAAAGGGCTAAGAAGGAACATGTTTGGGTTTTAGTCAGTACAAGTCTAACACTCCCTTCCGCTCCGCCCAGAGCGGGAGGTCATGTGATGATTTCCCATCCGAAAAAAAGCTGTTATAAATGCCTACCGGGACATTTGGTACTAGAAATAAGGTAGATCATGGATAGTAAAAAAAAGAATTATTCAGATGCGGGGCAAGATTAAATATTGCGAGGCCCTAAAACTGGAAACAAAGAAAACATACAGATTCTTAAGACTTTTTACTTCCCATGGTTGGAAATATGATAACTTTATTCTTTATAATAGCATCACGCCTGTTATCCCCGAAGGGTAAAGCAGAAAGTGTATCTAACATTACACCCACATTTAGAAAGTTATGTTTAAATCCCATGTAGCAGGGGGCAAGCCTATTGCCGTCAACCGGGCACTGATCCAGACTCCATGGCTGCTACCGCGATATTCCCAATGGAAAAACTCAATAACACTATGCCCGACCCGCGGCCACAAGGCCAACGAGATCATCAATAAAATGATCTTATTCCATATCTTCCCCAGATAATATCAACAATAATAATCGCCTACATGTTCTACTGCGCCTACTCCACGGTTCTGAAGATCCGTCTCCTAAACCTGTACTACTTGGCGCCTCACCATCAGACCAATGAGTACAGTCTGATCTTCTCCGGGATGATGGTCTGTCGACTGACGCCTGCCATGTGCCTCAACTTCCTCAGCTTGATACATATGGACTCACACGTCATTAAGGAGAGGATCATGGAGACTTATTACACGCAGGTATGTTGTAATTTGCAATCTCCCCAGGGATGCGCTCTGGCGTTGCACAGAGGGGGCTCGGGATAGGACTTTTAAGAGGAAATGGTGCCCCTCCACTGGGGTGGTCTTGTGAGGTAGAAATCTTACACTCTCCGGTCTTACCCCCAAAGACCGGTCGCCTTTTCAAGGTTTCCTCCCTTGAAGAAAATAAAAGTATGTTGTAATAGTGAAATGGTTGGAACTATCGATAACGTGTTTGAGTCAAATCGAATTGGTTTACGGCTGAACAAAAACAAGTCCGTGGAATCGCAACAGAAGTTTGTTTAAAAAAAAGTAGTGTCACGAAACTGCGATAAAAAAAATAAGACAAACGTTTATTTACGCTAAACGTGATTGCGTAATTGCAAAACAGCGTCTTTTTTACAATTTTTGAATTACGAAGAGTGGCTTTATAATAAACCGTCGTCTTCTACATTAACTGATTTTCACCTAATATCTAGCCATGTCAATGGTTATCGTGGTATAGACATGCGATGCGGAGGAATGAGGAAAATGTTGAGTATGAATGTAGATGGTTATAGAGATAGACCAAAGAAACGATGGAGGGACTGTGTGAAGGATGATATGGTTAGAAAGGAATTGACTGCTAAGATGACAAGTATGGTAGAAGATATGCTGCGCCGACCCAAATAAATTGGGATCAGGGCAGGAGGAATAAGGATAATGTAACCATATCACTCAGCTTTTCTTTGACCAATATAAAGATAAAGCATGTTGTTACGAGCTGGGTATAGGATAGATTAACACACTACCAATAAAACACTAAAAATCTTTAATTAACACTAAACAACAGCACACAGTGTGTTGCCAGTGATTACATACGGGACCGAAACGTGGCCGCTCACAATGGGCCTCATCAGAAGGCTCAAAGTCACCCAAAGGGCAATGGAGAGAGCTATGCTCGGAGTTTCCTTGCGTGATCAAATCAGAAATGAGGACATCCGCAAGAGAACCAAGGTTACCGACGTAGCCCGAAGAATTGCCAAACTTAAGTGGCAGTGGGCAGGGCACATTGCTCGCAGAACAGATGGCCGATGGGGCCGAAAAGTTCTGGAATGGCGACCGCGAACCGGGAGACGATGCGTTGGAAGGCCTCCCACTAGGTGGACCGATGACCTGGTGAAGGTTTCGGGGATCCGCTGAATGCGAGTCGCACGGGACCGATCAATGTGGCGACAGTTGGGGGAGGCCTATGTCCAGCAGTGGACGTCTTTCGGCTGAAATGATGATGATGATGATGATGAAACAACAGCAACAACTATATTGTTGTAATTATTACACAACTGATCACTATTCACTTAGATATCGCACTAATAGTTCATTTCGATCGCTTCGTTCCATAGCTAAAACCAGACTAACTCCTTCCGCTAACCCGTCGTCTATTTATATGGCCGACCCATTTTCGAGAAACTTCCACAACTTCCGTGAATGTCTAGGTAGTTCCTTAGGGGAAACCCATCCTTCGAGAAAGTTCTACAACCTTCTTGAACCTTCTATAGTGGAACCAATCTTTCTAGAAAGTTCCAGAACGGTCCAGAACTTTCTCGAATATTCTAGACACTTCCATCATGGAACATTCTAGGATTGTTCTCGAATCTTCTTGACATACTGGATCATTCTAGACTCGAACGTAATCCTAGAATTTTCTCGTAAAGCAGACGATGGTAACAATATCATGTCTACAATGAAGCAAAATCGTTTTCTAGATAATGGGCCACATGGACGTGCTAGGTATCATCGCCGAAGGGTTCAACATCTACTTCCCGATGCTGGTGGTGCTACTCTGCGTAGCCACGTACTTGTCGCTTGGCAGTCGACTGCTGTCACTGTGCGGCTTCCAGCAGTTTGTGGGCGATGATGAGCTTACCACCGACCTGGTTGATGAGGGACGAGAGATTGTAAAGAGAGGTATGTTCATATTATACAGAGTGTAACGGAAAGGGTATATACATACTTAAGGGTGTGCTACAGACCATCAAACTGAACATGTTCTCCATCGGACAAACATCGTTATAGCGAAAAAAATATCAGTTACCTCATACATTTGGGTCGAATAGGTATTGAAATTTTGATCAAAGTTAACCTTAAGTATGTACCTATATACCCTTTCCGTTCCGTAGATATAACAAATATACATATAAAACAAAGTTACTTCTCGCCGTCTATACGTTTAGATCTTTTAAACTGCGGATTTTCATAAATGGACAGAATGATTCAAGAGGAAGGTTTATATGTATTTTTTTATCCCTGAAAATACAACAAAACGAAGTGGAAGCGAACGAAGTTGTAGGCAGCAGCTAGTGCTTAATAAGTTCGTGTAGTAGCGAAACTCAAGCTCCCAAAGTTGAAAACGCAATATTACTTTGCAGGTTTGGGACGTATGATATGTACAGTTATTTATTTACTCAAAAATGCATGTAATGTGGTCATTATTTTGACAACCTTGTTTGAGCAAAGTCGACCTTGCCGTTCTGTTTCAAGGAGCGGCCGGCAAAGTTTTGCTGGCCGTTCTGACAGGCCGGCAATGTTTTGCCGGCCGCTATTTTGACGTTTCAACGTTTTAAAAAATCAAATCCAAAAAGATTTTATTTAGAACACAGTTGTTTGTATCTATAGAGATAGGTACAAAAAGATTTATTCCATATTAGGCTGTATAGTTCCAACTACCATTGCTAAAAAAAAACAAAGAAGTATCAAAAGCGCGGTTCGGCGAAAATTTTAATGAATATATTTTTTATTTAAATTACTTGCTGGTTTTATTTAGATTAGGTACTTGCATTTTTGAGTAAAGCACTATACAAACCTTGGCCCACAATGACTGCTTCGCTGGTCACGCTATGATTGCCTCGAGCTAGCCTAGCTACGCTCTAGGCCTTTCAGCTTTGCCATCATTGCAGCCCTTGCTGTCCTCGCTGTAAAGGCCTCGACCTACGGTCTCGGCCTTTATCTCAGCTCGTCCATCAAGTGTTGCACGCTGACCGCTTTGTGTCGGCCTGGAGCTGCGCTACGCTGCGCTGTCGGCCATAATCAGCGCGACCAGCAAAGTAGTCATTATAGACCGCGGCAGTAATGTACTATTATTCCTCGTACATTTTATCATTAGAGGTTTTTTAAACCTATTGCGATCAACGCTTATGCTATCGAAGGTTTTTCAAACGATATACGTACGAATTATTATTTATTTTTGTTTAACGTTACTTAGCGTTTGCACCTATATTAAAACTTAGTTTTATACTGCGCAGACCTCAGCTTCAAGTTTTCAAATGTAATTATTGACCAAACTACCCATTTTGGATTTCTAAGGTTTTTATTTTTTATTCATTTAACATGATTTTGATTGTGACAGAGAAACGCAAGCGCCAACGTGCCGAGGAGTCGCTAACTCGTCGTCGTGACTACAGCGAGCGGTTCTCAAACTACAGGGCGGCGCGCGACACACAAGACGGAGGTAATACGAACAGCTATTTTGTTATAAAGCTTTTCTCTTACTTAATACCGATGTAACTTTTATATAAATCTAAAGCCTTTTACAGTGAATCATTCTAAAGTTAACATTGAACAAATATCTGTGAAGTCTTGAAGGTACTCTTCCGAAACCGCGGGAACAATCACCAATCGCAATGATAGACCACAGCGATACAACTTGTTTCTAGTTCTACGTAACTCTGATAACAAGGACAGGTGGCAATGTTGCCCCTTCTATAAGCGTTTTCATAGATTTACTGAAAAAAGTATTGACGTTGCGTTTTATGTTTGCAACGAGAAAGACAGTTAAAACTCATTGTAGATGGCGTGACCATAACTAGGTCCCAATCTGACCAATGAGGTTAAGCTATTTGGAAATGTAAAATTACATCACCAGATTTACAACCAATGACGATGCTTGGAACTCTATGCTAACGCCATTAGTTTCACAGTTGCCAACCTCATTAGGCAGCTGCGCCGCAGCGGTTTGTGGTTGCAATAGGCTTCGGAAGAACACCTTTAAACTTACTTTTAAAATATATTTTTCCTTGTTACATTTTTGAATTTATTTTATTATAAACTTTTTTCATTTATTTTTCTTTACAAAGAAAGTATCATCTCAATTTGTTTGTCTTGTTTGTTTTTCTTTGTGACTAAAACTATCATACGCACTATATCCATTCTTGCACTGCCATTTAAAACGACTACTATTATGTACTGTTTATTGTATGCTCTTGGTATTCTCCTTCTAGATTGAAAAACTAATTCTTCAATCGTTTTGTATTTTTTGATACTTAACTGAATGATTGCTTTTTATTTTGAGAGTGAGTGAATGAACTCGGTAACTCTGGCCTTTAATATCGTGATGTCGTGTGTAAAATTGCTATTTGCATGTGACTGCAAACAAGAAATATTATTATTAAGATTAAATGAACGTGTAGCTGCAATGCATAAAGACACGTCCGTTCGCCGCCGCTGCGCTCGCTTCACTGAGCCTCTCTTTTTTGTGAATGGCATCTGCAGGTCAACCTAAGAGGTTGTCGTCTGCTTAACCGGACTAACTGAGCATCGAGTGCTGGCTGGGAATATTTATATGCCGTACAAATACGCCGCGCTTAGGCGCTTTAGTTGTCTGCGCCGCTGTAGCCCTTAGGTGGTGTGTAATACTCCAGATGATAACGGCGTAGGAATATTTAAAAGGTTACAGGTTATGGAGAATAACAACAAAATGTGTGTGAATTATTTTCTAACAGGAATGTCAGAATATAGTTACACATTTTCTAAATAGCAATCCATATTCTCCAAAACCTGTAACCTTTTAAATATACTTACGTCATTATCGAGTATTATAACACACCACCTGACAGCTATAAACGTATAGACAAGTAACCAACCTGGACAAGTGCTGCGTGGTGAATAATGGCCCACTCCTCAAAGAGCTTAAGTCCCATTAATGGGAACGTTTTAGGCGAGTTGTGCATGGCTCTGAAAAGACATCTCGCGTTAGCCGATAACGCGTAGACTCAGCTCAAACGTCGCCGTGATTGTATTGCAAATAGCCTCGCGTGTTAGACCCCTTTCAAGAATACCTGTTACGAACTGGATTACAGGCCCGGTATACCTTATTTAACGACCCCATAAAAAGTTTATAAAATACCAAAAGCCAACAATAAACAGACCCTTCTTTCCAACCATCAATAATGTATCGGTTATTGTGCATGTCGTCACATTTCAGCCCACACCGGGCTCCTCAACGACGTGGACTCAGATTACTATGTGCAACCGAGCCCCGAGCGCAGCCAGCCACAGCTCACCGGCTACCAGCGCGCCGAGGTACCTTACAACAGGTCCAACTTGACCCTAGAAGATGAACTCGACCACCGCTTCGGGGAAAGCACCCTGCCGTCCATACGAACTGAGTTCGACGAGCGGAGGAGGGATAAGATGACCATCCCACCTCGCGGATTGTTTGATGATGTATAGAGTGCAATATTACTTTAGTAGGTCATTTTTGTAGGAGTTTTTGTGAAGGCATTCTTGTTAAGAGAGCTGAGCCAAAAAGGAGGGTAATGTGTAAGAAGTATTCTCGCTGTGCCGTGACTATAAAATGTCGTCTGTTTAAATTTCTTTTCAAATGCAAATTGAGCTTTTAAGACAGACTTTAGACAACAATCGTACACCACTGCCCTCAAAAACGGTGAAGGAAAACATCGTGAGGAAACCGGCATGTCCTAGAACTAAAAATTCGAAGACATGTGACAACCAACCCGCACTGGGACCGCGTGGTGGATTACAGCCCACTCCCTCTCATAGAGAGGGGGCCTGTGTCCCAGCAGTGGGAATATTATAGGATGATGATAGACAACAATCAACTCAAGAATCGGCCGCGGTATTTTAAGAGGGAAGCGCCAAGGTAACATGCGAAATTAAAAGGTTCTTAGGTTTTTTTGAAATTTCCAGGTCTTTTTCAGGCTGTACGTTAAACATCATATGATTTGCGACCGTAGTACGTATGTAGTTACAATATTATAATCCATATGTGATAATCATAATGTAAAGCGATATTTGTTAAGATCGCCAATCATATTGTTCGACATACAACCCGACACTGACCTACAAATTTCAAAAACGTAAGAAAATTTGAATATCACGGGGTACCCTGTCGCTTTCGCCTTAACAGCGTTTACACCTTACAGCATTTCATACAAACTTACAAGTCCTTATTTTCCGAAATGACTGAACCGATTTTAATGAAACTTAATACGCATAAGCAGGATACATAGGTCTAAAAAGTTACTAAAAAACATTTTCGAAACGACTTTAAAAAAATTTTGGAAATGTCTGTTTCTAATTTATAATCGGTCTAATTTAGCTGTAGCAGTATTTTTCAAAAATGTTTTTAGTAACTTTTTAGACCTATGTATCCTGCTTATGCGTATGAAGTGTCATTAAAATTGGTTCAACATTTCGGAAAATAAGGACTTGACAGTTTGTATGAAATGCCGTAAGGTGTAAACGCTCTTAACATTGTAGGTGTAATTCCGAAACGTCTCAAACAACAGATTACGGCTTTTCAATGTAATTGGTTCGCCATCAAAGTTACAATAAGTTTTAAAAAAACGAGTGACTCAACTCATGCTCTTCGATAGCTCATATTTTTTTTATAAATAAATGGAAATGCCTTCACAAAAGCAAGTTTAGTGATTGTAATTAGATTAAATATAATTGTTTTAGTGATAATGGTAATATAAATGAACTTGAATGTTTTGCAAGTGTGATGGATATGTGAATAGTTTTCAATTGATTTATTTTAGGTACAAATATAATATATTATAGCTTACATTTTTATATAGAATCGAATTCAGCGATAAACAAACTTAATATTCAGCATTAAATCGCTAATTAAGCTTGTTAACAATTCAACCACAATTTGAATAATAAAACTTATATAGGATGACTGGTAATTAGTAACCAATACTTAAATACATGATTGTACTCATGATAACAAACAAATTTCCCGAAGAAAAATTTTTTTTAAACTCATTCACTTTTATGACAATAACACCACAGCCGTATGATTTTCGCGCGCGCGTGCCCCTGTGACCTATCAGCAGTTAGCCGCGTGATGCTGTTCTGTCTTATTACTATCGTACCGTGCCACAACGGGTAGGCAGAGCACGGCTCGGAACTCGGAATGTCATATAGCTGTTGTGTCATGTGATAAAAATGAATGAGTATAAAACAAAAGTTTCTTTGGGTAACTTTTTTTTTAACGTTTGTTATCATCATGAGTACAATCACGTGTCGAAGTATCGGTCACTAATAACCAGGCACCCTATATTTGACGCTTGCAGTTTGCACTTTTGCAACACAATTTGTCCGATCTACAAATTCTTATCTTTGAATACCATTGCACCAAGATATCTACCACTGTATTATTCGTAATTATTGACATTATGTTTCACAAACACTATGTATTAGAGGTGCCATATTGGATGGTTATACGTTCTGTTGGGCAGCTGGCATAATTCAACCTCACTAATGCCCGATTCCTCGTATTCTTAACGCTCATTTGCCAAAAATCTTTTTCGTACCTGCAAAAATATAAGAAAATAAGCCTCATCATGTTGTTTGCTAGTCAACAAGGTGGTATTAATTAGAAAAGCTTTTGATCTCGAATCATCATACCCGCGTTTACAATTTACAACCACAATGAAACAAGTTAGTAAACGATTTGTTTTCAACAAGTTCAAAAATGTTTAGAACTTGTTGCATTATGATTTAGACATGTTTAGTTAGCTTAGTTTTTTTTTCACAGATTGGTAATTTGTGTCAAGTTTTGATACAATTAGACTGTCCAACTTGTTTTTAAGTGAAAACGATACAGAAGACAAAATTTAAAAAAAAAGCATGATTTATACCTTTTAGTAAACGTGGTGTCAGGACTATTTTACGTCAAGTTCCCCAGACACTCCATCATCTATTATGCTGTTTATAACTTCATATCACATTTTTACGCAATGTGTACCGAATCACCACATACTTAAAAAATAACACAGGCAACTGGATTATGTATTGCTGCATCCTTTTTGAAGTGAAAAACTTATTTAGCCGCGTCGAGCGATTATTGGTACGGGAAAAAACTATAGGTTCGCGTCACCGATGACCTCAACATGCTCGTGACGTCGCTACGTGCCCGACTAGCAACGCATAGTATAGCGGCTATAATTGATTTAAAAATAAAAAAATCGGCCAAGTGCGAGTCGGACTCGCGCAGCAAGGGTTCCGTACCATTATTTATAAAAACGAACAAAAAAATCACATTTTAGAATGGGAGCCCCCCTTAAATATTTATTTTATTCTGTTTTTAGTATTTGTTATTATAGCATCAACAGAAATACATAATCTGTAGAAATTTCAACTGGCTAACTATCGCGGTTCTTGAGATACAGCCTGGTGACAGACGGACGGACGGACAGCCAAGTCTCAGTAATAGGGTCCCGTTTGACCCTTTGGGTACGGAACCCTAAAAAGAACACCATAATTTTATTATTTTGAGTTTTCACTTCTGTCGACAGTCCTTATGACTGTCTGTTTTTTTTTTGTTTTTCGTTGTAATGTCATGTAAAATATAATTGACAATGTGATCCAAGCTGGTACCCATGTAATTAAAAAAACAGCATCGAAATCAGTCCTATAGTTTTCATGAAAACTACATAACCACAGACAAACGCACATTGCTCGGACACTTTTAATCGAGATTTAAAAAGTGTACGTAAAATTTGGGGGATGATCTAGCCATAATTCAGTTGTCTGTACCTGTCAACACATTTATTTTTAAGTATGTACTAATTCAGTACATATTGCGTACAATTGTGATATGTATTTATAATCAGCAAAATAGATGGGGTGTTTGGGGAGCAAGGCGTACCATTTTTAGCATTTCAAAAACATGTTTTTGATGTTAGGAACCGGGCGTTTAGAGTAGTATAGTTTTAATGTCGCATAATATGTAAGTAAAACACCAGTTTACATTAGGCACGGAGTTTTTAAATGAATAGCTTAAACGCAACATTCTTACTTATTTCATTATTTATGACAGGCCTAATGCACCCTTAAATGTTTATTCAAAGAGCGTTACTTTAATCTTACCCTTTTTGGTGTTTATTCGAATAATTATCTAATATTAATTTACTAAAACTGCAAACATATGGTCAATTTTTTTATTTTTTTTATACAGTGAGTTTTTGAAATGTCTTCAGGCTAACATCGAAAACAGTAGAACAAAAGGGAAAGTAAAGTATTACATTTATTAAAGAAATAATGTTGTTATTTTTTCCTACAAATTTGGGATAATCTCTAGCCTAATTTCAAAAAGTCACCGTGTATAGAAACTGCGAGTTCTTAATCGGAGGTATTAGTTTCATTATTTAATCGAGATTATTTTGTAACTTCGCTGTAAACATTGGGGACGTATTTATACAAATATTAATAAACTATGTATTATTTTGAGTGTACATAATGATTACTTATTTAGCTTAGGCGATGTTTTTATGCTAACTAATTATTTTTGTTATATACTTTATTTCATTCCATAGGTTTATGTAATGCAGTAGCATTAAACACTGATGTGATATTGTTATTTGGTTGTTTTAATTAAAAACTCTTTTCTTGTAAGGTAGAACCACGGCTTACTGGCGGTACTTTAGGCCTAAAAGCTTGGTTTGCCTATAAGGGCAAACGAAGCTTTACTTATTCATGATAAAGTGTCTGCTCGCCGTATGGGCTTGCGGTATTGTTGTCCCCTAGCCACAAATTTGTGGCACGAGTGGGTAGAGCAGTCTGATGCTAATGACCCCTACTCACGATATCGTAATTCGTAGGCGGTTTGATCCTAGCCAGTTTAGATTTTCGAAAATTTCATGAAAGTGACGTTCTGCGTCAAGACCACTATCAAGTATCTAAACGCACAACATTTTCCCACCCGTACGCAAAATACGCACTTTAAACGTGGAGTTGCGGAAACCACCCCACTATACAATACGATCTCTCAATCGCATATTCCACAGCACAGCATAGCATAATTCTTAGGGTGTTACCTCACCAATCGATCGATCATGGATTAGTCGACGTCCATTTATAGTTTCTAACACCTATCGATCGATTGTCGACTAATCCATTCTTCGATCCATCGATGCCATCGATCGACTATCGATCTATTGGTGGTAACACGTTTACGCTGCCCTAACCATTGTAATTTCATCGAGAAAATCGCTTTCTCCAGGACAATGCAGCCTGTAAGATTGATTTATTTGAACTAAAATTAAATTTCTGCTGATACGATGATTATCTACTTAAACAAATCTTAAATTCATGAATTCACTGACAAGAGCAATGCATAGCCTTTAGCGTAGAGACCACCGTTTCCCGTTTTCCAGATGCCGAAAAACAGTCTTGCTAAAAATAAAACAACAATGTTTTCGTAGAATATTTTTTAATTACTGTTTTTGCCACGACAATAAATAAGAAATATATGTACTATTTAAAGTGTACTTTAATGCTTTCCACTTTGGTTCGTATTTCATGCGAAGAGTCTTTGGACAAGTCTTGTGCGTACGACTGGTAGATACTTCGGAGTTTGTCTAACTCTTCGGTTTTGTTGAGATCTGAAAAATAAAAATAAATAAGTCTTTACACTGGCTTGGCAGAAAATGGAATTGTATGGTAAAATAGATTCGTGGAGGCACCATAACACTCTTTGGTGTTAGTTAAGTTGACCTTATGTAAGACTAGCTGTTGCCCACGACCTTTGTCCGCGTGAAAACATTCTAAAAATATTACTTCCGTTTTTTTAATCGGATTTTATTAACAATTACAAGGTATTTTTTTTTTGCACGGATCCCTAATTCCTTTTCTAAAATAAAAGCCAAAGTTATTCCTTATAACATCAGATATTTGCAAAGTCTCGCCAAAATCGATCCAACCGTTTCGGAGATTAGCCGGAACAGTCAGACAGACAAAAACTGAGTTATAAGTACCGTATACACTTTCATATATTATGCTTTCAGTAAAATGCTGTTATTTTGAAATTGCAAATAGACACTTCAATTTTATTTATTTGTATGATAGATTTCAAATAGGTTGGCGATTAAAACAGCGATTCAGAGATCATTTAAAGTTGCACTACTCAAAATTTCCGAATTGCTCTTCTTCTGATTTCACGATCAGTGAACTCCTTTATTTATTTCTATACAAATAGATTATATTTTTAAACATTCCTTAAAACAAATAACAAAACATTTAAAAATATAATAAATGTTATTCCACCGGTATCGGGAACAGGGTCCAAGTTAGGTCAGGGCTCCTCCTGGCCGTGTCCAGGAGTATCGCTTTTTGAATCAAGCCCTTGATCCAGCTGCCTAACGACAGCCTCATCAGGTATTGGTCGACCCTCTTGGCAATTAAGCCATTGGCTGATATGATCGCTGAGTTCACATCCCACATGTCGACAAACTCGCGAGCCATGTCAAGATACTTGATTTGCTTATCTTTCTCGGCTTTCACGCGGTTCTCGTCATGCGGAACCGTTATGAAACTATTTTTATTTACCTTTTAATTGTATGACAAGTATTTCCATAATGTTGAGCGCGTCCCTTCTGTGCCTCACTTGATTGCTGTTTTCTGTAATATATTAAGAAAATATTAGTCTCAAATGATGGTCAGATAAGAGTAAAGGAAGACCAAAGAGGCATGGCAAAAAAGAAAGTGTCTGATGAGATGACGACGAGAATGCTGCGCCGACCCCGAATGAATTGTTATAAGAGCAAGACGATAATGACAGTCAGATACGAATTAATATCGATTGCATCAAAACAGAATCTATGCTCGATTGATGAACGTTTCCCATTCCATTTGCTTGAGAACATTGAACGAGCGATGTCAACCGAGAAAACCATTTAATCAATCTTGAGTAAAATTGAATATATCACGCCTGTAAACCTCGAAGGCTTGTGAGTGCTACTAAAAATCCTGATGAATAAACCCAATAACACTTCACCCGACCTGGAGTTAGACCTAGGACCTCATCATGCTCAGCAGTCGCGCTTCTGACCACGAGGTAAAATAAACTTATTGTAAAAACTCCTCAATACTCCGTGGCTGCTGTTGAGACATTCCTAATGAAAAACCCAATAACACTTTACCCTAACGGGGAATCGAACCTAGGACCGCATGCTCAACACTCGATTGCGACCACTAGACCAACAGAGCAGTCTCGGATCTGGATTTTTGACCGATTGACGGCTTCCTATTACATAGCACTTTAACATAACTGGCAAAATGTGGATGTACTATTAGGTACACCTCTGCCATACCCTTCGGGGACAAGCCCGCCACACTATTCCCAAACCACAGCAACTCCTGTAAGCCAGAATCAACAGAGACTACCACCAGAAAATCGTAGAGACTATGAAGCTCGACAAAATCCCAGAGGAAGAATTTAATTGCATTGGATCCCGCAATAAAATTGATCAGAAAAGGTTAGCTGAGTAGGAAAAAATAAAATTTCTAGTTCCCTCGATCTCAACAGGAGATAGAACGTAATACAGGGAATGGCACAGTGATGTCACGCTGATGGTGGCGCGTGTGTCGGGTCATTTAGTTCCCTTCAAAATGGTTCAGTTAAATAATGGCTGATCCATGCGTCATGTTCGTGAACGGGCGCTGTTAGTTGTGCGCCGGGTCATCTCTTAGCTGCCATGGCTCATTTCAATCTAATTATTTTATCTTTTTTTTTGTTTTTACTATGGACAGTTTTAACATGCATGTCTTGCTACATCATTCTCACATAATGTACCATCTCAACATGAATGATGTAACCAAGGTTTTTGTAACAAGATTCTGATTTAAAAGAGTGTCCATGGAGTTCATGCCCTTTATCCTTCATAGAGATCTACGCTTTGGAATGGGCAACTACAGTGCTTTCACAAGTTATTATGTCTTGTGACTAGGACTGTAGCTTCATTTTTATTGCTGTTCGGCTATGCCAAAGTGCCTGTAACTGGCCTAATTGAAATAAATGGTTTTGATTTCATTTGATTTAAAAACAGAAAAAAAAATGACCCTTGGGGTACTGAAGCCGTGATGTTCTGTTAAGTGATGTTGTTGAAGACTCACGGAGCGTATAATCAATGATGAGCGCGACGTGTCCCGTGACGTTGCTGATGGCGGTGTCCCGTGCGGGCGCGGGCACATCGGTGTCCATGGGCTCGCCCGCGCTGAGCACGGCCAGCCGCTCCAGCACGCGCGCGACTGACGCTAGGATGGCGAGCTGCGTCGAGCGAGAACTGACCGGGTACGACTTTGAGCAGTGCTCGAAGAATAAGTCTTGATATTTTTCTGTAGATGATGAAAAACAATGAAAATGGTTACAATTAAACCAAAGTGATGAACTTCGGGTTATTAGAATTGTGTTTGATTTAGTATCAAATCCTGCTATCAGTCTGTTATAATTAAAATTCAGAATTTAAATTAAAACAGCCGCAGCAGGTTATAAAATTAAATTGAATAGTAGTGTTGGTCCAAGACTCATTCAATAAAAATGAATTTCATTTCATAGATGTTTACCCCCATAAAACAAATGGTGGTATCAACTCGTAGTTTAGGCAACTTCCATCTTACATCGAGGCAAGAAACAGGTGGCCTACCATGACGTCTTAAAACATTATTGTTTTACTCCTTTTCCAGTGTGGGAAAGAGAAAGAGATGGTCCTACACATCCTGTATAGCTCTGTCTCTTTCCGACACTGGAATAAGAGTAAAACAATTCTGCTTTAAGACGTCATGATAGGCCAGCAGCACAAAGAATCTTACCCTGTGTGTCAGGTTCCTTAGGCCAGGCTTTGCCCAGTAACTCGTATGCAGCTTCCTTTAGCGCCGTCAGTTGTTCCCGCCGCTGTCTCGCACCTTCGTTGTCTTCTTCGTCGGATTCTTTGCCCATTGAATGTTCATCCTGTTGAACAAATTCGACCAAATATGAAAACTGTTGGCATTTCTCGGTACAATAAATTGCACATGTAAACATTTACTATGTATTAGTATGGTGCTTAACTTTTCATTCCCCGGCCACATTTATGCAATTACGTCTCAACCACTTTTACTAAGGGTATTGGGTTTTGTATTACCCAACTAGCTGTCCCCGGCATGCGTTGCAATGCACTTTTTACCTACCATATCTACCTACCTACCATACCCTACCCTACTCTACCCTACCTACCTACCTACCATACCCTACCTACCTACCTACCATACCCTACCTACCTACCTACCATACCCTACCTACCTACCTACCATACCCTACCTACCTACCCTACCCTACCTACCTACCCTACCTACCTACCCTACCCTACCTACCTCCCTACCCTACCTACCTACCTACCTAGCTACCTACCTACCTACCTACCTACCTACCTACCTACCTACCTACCTACCTACCTACCTACCTACCATACCCTACCTACCTACCCTACCTACCCACCTACCTACCCTACCTACCTACCCTACCTACCTACCTACCCTACCTACCTACCCTACCTACCTACCCTACCTACCTACCCTACCTACCTACCCTACCTACCTACCCTACCTACCTACCCTACCTACCTACCCTACCCTACCTTTCCTGAATTTTCTATGCTATAAACCTCACGGAGCCCGAGACCTTTCCAACGAATGCAAAACCGTGGAAATCGGTTCGTGCATTCTGGAGTTATAGCGTCAGGAAGGAAAACCCGACTTATTTTTATATAGTAGATTTAATTAAGTAACCACGTTTCCGAACAAACAATGCTCTTTCAATATAGTCTATGGCTGTGAATGACATTGACATTCGTTACGCGCGTTTTTTAAATATGCAAAATTAAATGTATATTTTTCAATATTTCTGAGAGATTTTCTTAATATTTTTTTCCGTAAGAACCTTCTCCTAATAATAACAAATACAACAAAAAAAGAATTAGTGAAATCGGTCCAGCCATTCACGCGTGATGCCGTGACCAAGGAAAACGGGTTTCATTTTTATATATATAGATAGATAACTGGCGTAACATACTGGTATTCAGCTGCATCCGGTTAAACTGGAAGCCGACCCCAACATAGTTGGGAAAAGGCTCGGCAGATAATGAACATATTAAACATTAAAAAGTCCGTTCGAATTCCCAACACCATAATACTTTCGAAAACAAGCACTGCTTATGTTGGCGATAAATCTGCGAGGTTATAGTGGGCTTGGGCGTGTAACACCTACAGGATACATGAGGACCAAATAGCCATCATCACAACTGCCACCTAACACTCGCTTGGGCGACGCCCGTCTTAAGGCAGCCAATGTGCCCGCCCGGGCAAAAATGCTCCCGGTGGGAAGCCCGCGAAGCCGAACACTCCGGTGTACATCTCCCGCCTACACTACACCACTACGGCGGAGGACATTGTGGAGTACGTGCGTCAGAAGACCAAGTACGTGGCGAGAGTGCAGCTGCTTAAGTCGCGCCGTAACGTCAACTTTAAGGCGTTCGTGGTGCGAATACCAACTTGTTAACTGCACCTCGTCTTGGAAGAGGACTTTTGGCTGCAGGGAGTGGTGTTCCGTCGCTTCCGCGGGCAAGTGCCACATGAACGCGCAGTGACGTAGTGTGCCAGTGAAGAGTTACTAACATATCTATTTACGGTTTTGTTTACTAACACAAATTGGGCTAAAATCTATGGGCCAAAGTTGCCTGGAAATAAATGTATGTTGTTGTTGATGAAGTCAGGCTTCTTCACCAGGGCAGATCTAGGAAACGATAGCGTGACGATCTGAAATCGTTATTTCCGGATTGACCGGAAGAAATAAAACATACAAGGACTGGAAGCGACCCTTTCCCAGTAGTGGGAAAACTTACTTAAAATAAACTGCGTAGTTTACCTTAGACAGTATAACCTTGACGATCTCATACAGCTGCTGGAAGCGGTCGCAGTGCGTTGCTGCGATGGCCTGTCCCAGCGCACTGATCGCGTGGCGCTTGTACACCATCTCCTGTTTGCGACTCTCTGTCAGTAGCGCGTTGATAACTTCAGAGGCTAGCGCTTGTGATACTGGAGGCTCGTTGTCTTTTACACTGTGGAAGAAAAAATAAATTTTTGGGCGGTGCAATCATACTGAGTATACTTATATCATACTCAGTTAAAAAAGACATGAGATCTCTATTCCCAGACAAGAGTGCAGCTTCTGTAATTAATCAACAGAAAGTTTGCTGTGAATTCGGCCGAGATCATTTATAAAATAGCGATACAATATAAACATGAAAACAACTTTAGGCGTAGTAAACCAAAGAGAAAAAGGGATAAAGAAGGCTTATTTCTGAGAAGACGAGAAAACGCGTTAAACCTTCCTAAAGAATACTAGCATAAAAACGTCCACTCACGCGCATAATTCAGCCAGTGCCTCGATGACATGTTCCTTCCCGTCGAAAGTCTTCCCGTGCACGGCCGCCAGCATGGCGCGTATCAACTGTTCGCGATGCTCGCCCAGACCTGATGACACGTCCTTGCATATCGTCTTTATTGCGTTTGCGGCCTGTAATGGGTGCGTAAAGGATTAAAGACCATATTGTGTATGTCGTTTAGATGAAAATAGCTTGGCAATGGTGGAATGGTGTCAGCAGAAAGTTTGCTATTTCGTTGTCTGCAGTTATTTTATTTTGGATGTTTTGGGGAAATTATACTGCAACTAGCTTTTCCCCGCGGCTTCGCTCGCGTTAATTTAGTATTTGACAATAACCAATTCGAACACCTGGCGCCATCTATTATCATAAGAATGTTATTGTTGTTTTCCTTGGGAACAGTACTTTTTTTCGGGATGAAAGGTACCCTTTGTCTGTTTCTGTACACCTGACAACGTATATGCAAAATTTCAGGACGGTCGGTTCAGTGGTTTTGGCGTGAAGAGGTAAATAAACAATGTATCTAGTAAAATAATTAAGTTACCTGTATCTTCTTGGTCCAGCTACTAGAGCCGAGACACTTCTCAATCTCCTCCCGTATGACTGTCAGATGTTGTTTGATGCCGCTCTCTCGCGCCGGGCTTATGTCCGTCCATATGTCTTCAAACATCTCCACTGTTGTTGAATCTGAGAATTGAAGTAAAACCAACTTTAACTCGACTGATTTAGATTTCCTTTATATCAGGATTTATAGCACAGCATGTATGATTTTGGGCTCATTCACGCGATGACGAAATCGACTAAATAAAACGACATGTTTCGACAGGTTTTTGTTTCACCGCTCGCGCGCCACATGAATCTTGCAGTTTGTTTGGCATTTCTTGTCATTACATAACCTCTTTCATAACATCTCTAAATAATTACTTACCTACATGACTGATTAAAATACCAATTGATAACCTAGACTAGTTAAAACCTATAAATAAAACCAACTTATTACATACTATTTGTGTTTATATTTTACTTCAATCTAATATCCGTAACCGAAACTATCGGATAATCCGAAATAATTACATAACCGTATCCGAAACCGATATAATTTTATTGCTATATCCATATCCGTATCCGAAATATCATATCCATAAAATCTCTGAATATTACTGTCATGCGTTTATAAAATATGAAAATATCGTTTATCCACACAAAATGCATTGTTATGTCTTGTCTTTTCCTTCTGTCTACCGATAAATTCTGCATGATGTTGAGCATTACAAAGTAAACGTATCGAAATACTGATAAAATACGCTAGTATAGGTTGATTTAAACTCCAAACAAAATTAGAGTTTCAAATCAACCAATCACAGCTAACATGATATCAGCAGCATTTATTAATTTAGGACTTTGTCAATCTTTCAATAACTTCCTAAATAGTCATTTCTTTTCAGCTCTTTGAAACTTACCATCGTCCTTAGGCCCATGCATAGCCAGGAACACCATCGGCGCAAGTAAAGTCTCATTATCCTTGATATGTTCTATCTTAGCCTTGGATATAGACTTGAGACAAAGTGCGATGGCCGAGCGGGACATGTCGTCTTCTTTTGTTTCGTATAGCGATACTAGCTTTTTCATTAGTTTTTCTGCTGATTGGACCTAAAATAGAAGACTTATTTTTAATAATTATTTTTTGTACTGGAAATGCATTGCTTTATATGTCGCCAGACATATCAAGCAATGCATTTCCAGTAGAACATGGTGCCGCTTTGTATAGATATTCCATACAATTCGAGATCTGCATAAACCGGTTGTGTTTAGCTAGATCGGTCGCTGTGCGTACAAAAAAAAAACATAAAATAAGAAATTAAATTAACCTTTTGAACGCCAGAGCATAGACGCACGCGCGTGCCCTCCACGCCAAGCCACAAAATCAACACAAATACTTACAAATAAAAAATGCGATTTCAAAAGTATTGTTAACTTTTCTTGATAAGACATTTAATATTCAAGGTATGTAGATCTCATTTTAAAGATAAACAAATAAATACACTCAAAAATAACGATTTTAATTGCTTATTTCGTGTTATAGTGCACCACATTTTTTGTCACATATTTGTGACGTTGGCGTACAGGGCACGCGCTTGCTTGTCACGTATATGTGACTATGGTGTTAAAAGGTTTATTGTAAGATTTGATAGCAAAATTTCGTTGACAAAAAAGTTAATGACTTTTGTTACAAAGCTGAAATAGAATAAATACATATTGCATTTTCTAAGTTAATTGAGTTTTACCTGCACATGGTCAAAATAAAATGGTCGCGAGGTCGACGGCTTTTAAATTCCCAGGCCGATCAATGTGTTACTGTGTTTTTACATCAGGAATTTATTTATATTAAGCCTAAATTTTTTGAGTGCTCGTTCGTTGGCTCGCCTCCAATTTCACCTCTTAGAAGTACTATACATGGGACTTGAACATAACTTGTATAATACATATTTGTGTCTATAGGTACATACCTAAACCTCTGTAAACCTTGCAAGGCATACAGACGTCATCTGCCTAGCCTTTTCCCAAACTATCTTGGAGTCGGCTTCCAGTTTTACCGGATGCAGCTGAGTACCAGTATTTTAAATGAAGCTACTGCCTATCTGACCTCCCAGTAACAGGGTAATTCGATACTTTTAGTAAGACTGGATGTCAGACTTTTAGCTTCTGACTACTCGTATCGACTGTCAAAGGTCTACAAATGACAGCCGGGAACAACGGCTTAACGTGCTTTCCGAGGCACGGAGGAAACACGGTACGTAATTATGGTCACCCATCCACGGACCAACCTCGGCAAGCACGGCTTAACCTTAAACATCGACCCATGCGGCTGTTATTATTTAGCCACGAGCTCCTCCTTGCGACGTGGTGCTATTATCACGTTTTAGCTTTATTTAAAATACTTCCAACAAATAATCAAAACAAATAATCTCACCTTAGCAAAAGCCGAAACCTGTCCCAACGCCTCAGAATAGTTCTTCCTCACAGTAGAGTTCCGATCAAAGGTACCATTCAGTAGATTCGACATGATCTTCCCAGCGACCGGTTCTAGGTCAGTTCTCAAGTAATGTGCTGTTAGCACTACGAAGTGACAGACCGCTACTTTAGTACCCAGCTGTGGGGACTTCATCAGTTCCAAGATTTTTGGGAGCATTTCTTTCATTACTTCGATGTCGACGTATGGCATACACTGTTGATTGAAATAGTTTTTATAAGCATTGATATAAGGTTTAAATTACAAGCGCACGGAATAAAGGAAACTAAACTCGATTGATAACAGTTTCTTCTTATTCCGGATTAAGCTCAACGCACACGTCGTTCATAAGCATCGCCACGGCTCAAGATCGCAAAAATAATTAATTATTAAGTTTTTAAAAATAATTAGGTGATGTGATGTCGATCCGGTGCAATGATAGGCCAAGAGCCAACCCAACAAGAGAGGGACAGAGACTTGTAACAAAATTATGACATCTGTTAAAAAAGGTAGACAGGGTGAAACGTTAAGGGTGTGCTACAGACCATTAAACTGAACATAAGCGAAAAAATTTCTGCTGTCCCATAAAAAAATTCAATACCTATTCGACCCAAATGTATGGGGCAGCTGATATTTTTTTCGCTATTACGATGTTGTCCGATGGAGAACATGTTCAGTTTGACAGCCTGCGATGCTCTTGAACAGTAAAAGCACATCCTTAAGTATGTATTATATACCCTTTCAGTTACACCATGTATAAACCTCCTTTCTCTGCTACATCGGAGTAACGAAGAGTAGTGAACGAAGAGTGGTGAACGAAGGCATTTCAGTCTGACTGAAGCGTGACAGCATCGACACAGAATCGTGGTTACTAAGGCGAAGATACAAAGTCAGCGACAGTATTGCGGCCGTAGTGCATTTGGTGAGGGTCCTTACTTTGACAACGGTATCAGTAGTGTAGTGGTGTCGCGCGGCGCTGGCGCGCATGTCGTCGAGCACGTCCCGCGTGGCGCTGTCGGCGAGCGCGGTGGACAGGTACGACAGGCGCGCCGACTCCAGCTCGCCGGCCGCGCCCGCTAGAGCTGGGATCAGTCGCGCTAGGAACGGTTTCAAAGTCTCGCCGGCTGCGGTTACTAGCTTGGAAACTGTCTGTAAACTGAGGATTATATTTTTAATACTGTGTGTTGGTAATACTATTCGGTACTACAATATTGCCGGAAGTCGATAATTAGATTAACGAAAGCACCGTTTTCGATGTCGAGATAAATTTTGAATCATTAGAATCAAATACAATACATGTCATCATTGATAAAAATCATCATCATTATCTTGCCCTTATACCAATTCATTTGGGGTCGGTGCAGCATGTCTTCTTCTTCCATACATCTCCACTACTCATCATCTCACCAGACATCTCCTTTTTTGCCATATGATCCTTCACACTGTCCATCCATCGTTTCCTTGGTCTTCCTCTACTCTTATAAATGTTTTGAGACATTCATACTCAAAACATTCCTTACAACATTTTTGAAAAGCCATCAAAATGTAATTATTCGACTTTAACGGTTTTTGACCAATAAAGCTGACCTGAAGCCATCACCACACGTATCCGGCTTTCATTCGTCTCGTGCCGAACTGGCAAAGTCCGATCGGGATCTACCATCGTTGAATCGGATGACGAGCCGACCTGAACATAATTGTCTGTAGCATCTATAAACGGTATCGAAGAGTTGGAAGCAACTAAGCTATTGAAAGTTAAAGTTGATGATTTTTAAACTAAAGGTGATGCTCTTGAACAGTAAAAGACTAGTATAAATAAATATGTCACATACCTGACACTCCTAACTTCTCTGACCACATTGGTGATGCCTGTGTCTAGTAGAACCGGCAATATGACGGACACCACCTCCTTGCCGTCCTTGCCAGTATTCACGTCGGCTGCACGAATACATAGCTAGAAATACAATACAATTAAAACATTACAAATTTATAGAATCTGCTAAAAAACATTTGTGAAACTGAATTGATAAAGAAACGAGTTTACGATGTTTATCTCGAATCACGATATATTAACTATACTGTAATTTTAAGAAAATGGACACATTGGTATCGTTCTATACTAAACTTAGTATTATAAAGCTGAAGAGTTTGTTTGGTTAAGCGCGCTAATCTCAGGAACTACTGGTTCGAATTATTTTAGTGTTGGATAGCCCATTTATCGGCTAGGCTACATAAGGGAGTTACCACACCAATCGATCAATCGTTGGTAGAATGGATTAGTCGACAATCAATCGATAGGTTTACCTATTAGAAACTATCGATCGACGTCGACTAATCCATTCTACGATTGATCGATGGCATCGATCGACGATCGATCGATTAGTATTGTAACCCCCTAATACAAGGTGTTGTTTTGCATCCTCGTCAAAATTCAGGATGTTGTCACAAAAGACATAAATATTCAATATAAATTACGGTACCTAGTAAATTATTAAAAAACACTGCATTTTTTTGTTGTTTAAATTTTTCAATATTTCAGAATAACCCCCATAGCGTGGTTTAGGGATTATAAAATTATCGAAAAAACGTTTGAGGTTTTTTGTTTGTGTGTAAGCGACGTTATAAGGCAGGGATCAGACGGCCCGTGTTTAAAACACGGGTGGTTCACAGTTATCGATTTCAGTAAATAAATAAAAAAAAGAAAATTACCTACTCATTTTATTATTGATTCGGGTCGAGAATCATTAGCATAGTTACCTCCTAGAATTTGACGAGGTTGCAAAACAACACCTTGTATAACATCACACTACGACCAATAGGAGCGGAGCATCAATGAAAAATGTTGCAAAAACAGAGCTTTAGTTGCATACGCAGACGAAGTTGTATGGGTGAGCTAGTTAAATATAAGATCGTATTAGGGTTGCTTACAATCAGAAATGTCACTATCTTACCTTAGACAGCACGCTAGCAGTAGAGGTGGCAGATTGTCGTGTACCTTCGTGCACGTCGTCCATTACTCGGAATAGCTGCTGCCATATTGTCGGCAGTTGATCTAACGACTCGTGTAGACTTTTTGCGCCTCTGTACAAGTTAATAGAAGTAACAGACAATTAAAATACAATGCTTGTATTACTATGTATATTTGGATAGTTGACACCACTAACCAATAATTCCTAGACACATTTTCTCTAAAGAAACACTTTATTTTAGGCCTGAGAACAGTATTAATTTCGAAATAACTTTAACATTAGATTTTTTGTTGTTTATAAATCAATAAATGGTTGAGTCATTGATTTGGCAAATAAGCTTAAATAGGAATGGCCCTACCGTAACTTCATCATCATCATTTCAGCCGAAAGACGTCCACTGCTGGACATAGGCCTCCACCAAGTGTCGGCACATTGACCGGTCCCGTGCGCCTCGCATCCAGCGGATCCCCGCAACCTTCACCAGGTCATCGGTCCACCTAGTGGGAGGCCTTCCAGAGCATCGTCTTCCGGTTCGCGGTCGCCATTCCAGAACTTTTCGGCCCCATCGGCCATCCGTTCTGCGAGCAATGTGCCCTGCCCACTGCCACTTAAGTTTGGCAATTCCGTAACTTACTAAGAAACTTTAGGAAATACGTTTTTGTGTACCTCAATAAATCGGAGAGCGCGTTACAGCAAGACATCCTCACTCTCCATTGGTTCGAAGTCAAATTCGCTACCAAGTCATCCAAGATCTGTTTGTGATATTTGTGTACCTGAAATAAAATACATTATGATTACCTACTTCCGTTCTTCTCTAGGAATTATGAGAACTTGAGCCCTCGTGACCATTTATGAAAATATATTTGGAGCTTACGAGCGCTCTTCTGAAAAGTTGCGGTCAGACGCGTCATAGTTTTTTTTTAGGACGACCCTTTTTTCCCAAACCACTGTAACTCCTATAAGCCAGAACCAACAGAGGCGACCCCCAGAAAAGCACTGACACAAGCTTGACGAAGTCCCAGGGAAACAATTTAACTGTCTTGGATCCCGCAACGAAATTAATAAGAAAAGAATAGTAATTAATAACGGAATAGTAGTAATTTTTTATTTATCTCCATATCAGCAGGAGACAATAAAACAAAAACAAGGCCCATAGGGACAAAGGGACGTTTACAACTGGGATAAGCCCAGTTGCCTAGCATCACGCAAAAATATTATCATATATATGAATAGGTCCTAAGTTGTGAGCTGTTATATTTGATTCCACCCAAATTATTTGCATTTTTTGCTTACAAGGAGGCTCCACTTCAACGTGTTTGTAATTATGGTTACGAAATAAACAATATTAATGAATTATTGGTTTTTGCGGCAAACCATTTCCAGAATAATATCAGTACTTACAGTAGCCATAGTGTTGGGCACGATGGCGTGCCAGATGCTCTGCATGGAGTTCTGTATGCGCGGCGTGGGGTCGAACCGGTAGCGGTACAGGCGCGGCACTATCTTCGGCAAGTGGTCCGACAGCTGCGCGCCCGCTTGTAGGGCTATCGAGTGGAAACCGAATGCCGCTCCTACAGAAAAAAAAATAAATAAAACCACTGTATCAAAAGTCATGGCAAGAAGGAGAGAAGGTATCTCCTGATATGACAAGTATTTGAGAAGTATGGAAAAAGAAGACATGCTGCGCCGACTCCAGATAAATTGGCATAAGGGCAAGAGAATGATGATGTATCAAAAGACATGAGTACACCTGACCTGGCCTCTTTCTTAAATACCCTAGTTTTACAAAATCTTTAACTTTTCTCAAAACTTCTATAAGACTGACATGAAATCTATAAACTGACCTTTCTTGGAGTTCCACATAGAGTTGTGATGCGCAAGATGCATGAACTTATATAGCAGATCTGGTTGATTCAAGTCCGACGCAAGAGAACACAACTCCTTGTAAGTAGACAGGTTTCCACTGAAAAGAAATGAAAACTATTTTATTGGTTGCTTTCCACCTGGAAGCAGCGCCACTTTCCAAGAAGACTATGGCAGAACAAACTATAAGTATTAGAGAAATCAGCCCCGTAATCAAAAACGTTTCGGTTCGATTTCGATTCTGTAAATCAAATGTCTGTCTCGCTCGCTTTCGTTACGCCAACGAAAGATAAACGTTTGTGATTACGGGGGCAGGCATCTGCATACGGTAACCGTGTTGATGATTTGCAAATACATATTTTGGCACTTATACTAGCATCAGTTAGAATTAAAAATATTATTTTACATGTAATAAGTTATAGACGGGGTCGCGGCAGACCGAGAAAGAGATGGTAGGCTTGATGGCTTTCTCGTTAATTGGCGAGAAGAGGCAAAAAAACCGGCCAAGTGCGAGTCTTACTCAAACACAGGGTTCCATAGCCCCAAACAATATAATAACAATATTTTGAACTGTCATTCATTAGTTAGTAGTATTAGTTAGTAAACTTCCACTCAACCGCAAAACTAAATTTGTTTTTCACAGTATATTATTGAAAAACAAAGTTACTGCTGCAGTTTGATGAAAAAGACCCATATCTCAAAAATTAAACATCATATCTTATTGAAACTAATTTTCGTTGATAGATTTTTTTACGTTCTACAAACCTAAATATTTTCAGAATTTTCCTCCTCTTACTTTAGAAATTAGAGGGGGGAGACACACATTTTACCACTGTGGAAGTGGCTCTAGCGCAAACTATTCAGTTTAGAAAAAAATGATATTAGAAATCTCAATATCTTTTTTAAAGACCTATCCATAGATACCCCACACGTACTGGTTTGATGAAAAAAAAAGTATGGGGACCCCCAAAATTTATTGCTTTTTTTCTATTTTTGTATAAAAATCTTAATGCGGTTCACAGAATACATCTACTTACCAAGTTTCAACAGTATAGTTATTATAGTTTCGGAAAAAAGTGGCTGTGACATACGGACAGACAGACATGACGAATCTATAAGGGTTCCGTTTTTTGCCATTCGGCTACGGAACCCTAAAAACAGAGAAAAGTGGAAGGAATGGGGGAGGCCTTGGCCCAGGAGCGGGAAAGATCAAGCTAACTAAAAAAAAAAAAATTAAATTAGCTGTTCCCCAGTTCCATTTCACAGAAGTAATGGGGAGACTTACCTAATAAGAACGTTATAATATCAGCTAGTATAACTGTCCTATTTCGACTTACCCAGTAGGAGCCTTCCCCAGCTGTCCCTCCTCAAAGATCTTGGTATCTTCTGTGACCTGCGCGACGGAGCGCTTGCCGCTCGTCAGCTGCTCTATGATCTGACCCACCAGCGCTTGCTTCTGACTCTCGTCCGAGTTTTGGTACACGAGGGACAGACCCTTGCTGGCTACGTCTTGTACTATGTCTGTGGGGAAAAGGTTGAATCGGTTTTTACTAGGATTGGTATTACATAGGATATTTTAGTTGTAGTAATTTTTATTTCTATTTTTTCTATTATGCATGTACTCGTATGTATTTGTGAAAGTTAAAATATAAAAATACTGTCAATGTTGTGGAAGTAGTATAGTTTACACTACGACTTCCACAACACTTCAACTTCAACCGTTCAACTTCAACACTTCAGCTTCAATACTTCAACTTCAACACTTCAACTTCCCTTTCGATTACATTAACGTAAAAATAAACCTATAGGATTCTGAAGAACAGGGTGTATCATCTTCCATAGATAAAGGAGCATCCTCCAACCAGACTGATGTGGTGGGCTAGAATACTGTCCGACGGTTGCTGTCGGGTTTTACTATTTAGTCTTAACTCGCGGATAACTTCGATAGCGCGTTTCAGAATTTTGTTAATAGTTTTTCCTTTGTGGCCTAGATGGCGCTGTAGTACTTTTTTGTACCATGTTGCCGTAGTATTTTTTGTACTGTCCGCCACAAACTTCTATAAACGGGCAGAAAATATTTGAGTAATATTCAAGATGATTATAACAAATAAAGAATAATCGAGTTTGAGATCTGAGGGGCCTATTTTCAATAGATGGGAGTTAAAAGCCCATGTATGGATTATTATTATGGATTATGATTATATTATGATGGGACTAAAGAAACCAATTTGTCTACACTTAAACCGGTTGACAACTTACCGCTGTTCTCTGATAGGAAGTCCATGAACACATCTTGTAATACTTGCAGTTTGTTCTTGATAGGCTCTCGTTCAGGGCAGTTCTTTAGTAACGCCAACAACCAAATACTTGTAGCCTGGACAAAGCAACAAAAGTCTTGTTTACGAAGATTATAAATAAACTAGTTAAGTGTTTTTCTTCTTTTCGAATCGATCCAAAACATGTTGAATATTAATTCAGTTGGGCCCACGTGGCCACGCTAATCATAGTACAAATTCAGGCTAGCTAATGCTTAAAAAATATTCAATTTGAGGGAAGCTGTCAGGTTGAGACAGACAAAATAAGCGAAGCTTCCATCCCCTAAAACGAATTCCTTTTGACGTGATTTTGGCGAATTATGTCGTAAATTAAGTACTCTCAGAACACTGGACTGGACTGGACTTACTCTTAGAAAACTGGAGAAATATTTAAATTAGATTATTTACCTGTCTGGAATGCGGATGAGGATGTCTACCAATCTTGAACAGTTCCTTTAATAACCACTCTAATAATTGGTCATTCTCCTTCAAAGCTTCTGTGTTCTTCACTTTAGCCGCACCCTGTACATAATAAAATACCGTACAGGTTTTTTTCTCCTCACACTAGGTATGTCACCTGTATCGTGGGAGCGCTTACAAACAATTAAACTCACATACACAAACAGCCAGAGCCGGAACAACTGCCTGTAGGTCATACAAATATTTTTTCCGTTCGGGGATCGAACCCGCGACGCGCAGCGACGTCGAATGGATATTATATGATAGGAGACAAAGATGGGATACTCCCCATCTTTGTTTGTATCTTTGTTTGTACCAACAAAGTACAAACTAATATAATGTACAATATAGAGGGTCCAAATAAATTGGGATAAGGATAGCAGAATGACGCCAAACTGATATATATAATTTAGTTTCTCATAATTTAAATAAAACCTTACCTCTTTAGGCAATTCAGTCCACAAGTCCCTGTTTTCATTAGAGTTTACTCCTTCAACACATAATACTAATGACTCGCCGATTTGCAAATGTATTTCAAACTCCTTGCTCTAAAAAAGAAAAACAATAGTTTTCACTGAAACTCATTCATTTGTTCGAATTCTGAAGGTGTAAACGCGAAAGTAGGAGTTCAAGGATACTTTTGGGGGCCATTAATGACGTGAGACAATTTTGGCGACTTTTAGAACCCACGCCCCTCTTGGTGAGATATCGTGAGATTTGATTTGACAAACAACATCCCTTTTACAACGTTATTCCTGCGCCAGAAGATTCTTGTACCGTTGTAGTCTTAATTTAAATGGCCTCATTATATTCGTATTTAACACAAAATAAGTAGAACAGTAAAGTTGTTACAATTAATGATAATATAACTGAGGCTCTAGCTAGGCGGTTGGATCAAGGGCCTGATTCAGAAGGCAGTACTCCTCTATACGGCCCGCATCGTGCGGAGGTTCCTGTCTCTGGAGCCATAACCACCGGTAGCTTAGACCCTGCTCCCAACACTAGCAGAAACGTACTTTATTTATATTTTTATGTTTAAAAAAATATGTACAAACATAAAAAAATGTGGGCGAATAAAAGAAATATAACTTACATCTTTAGCCATCTGCAGGAAGCCCATAACGATTTGTTTGGAGAAAGACAATCTTTCTCCACAACACATTAGACCAAGCGTATACAACGACCTCTCTTTTAACTTCGACGGTAGTTTTGCGTTTCCTACTATCTTGAATAACCTGGATTTAGAAGCAGTCAATCAATTAAATGAAAAAGGGTTTGCTGGATACTATTCGATACATGGAAGCGGCTGTATGAATGAACCAATCACAACATAGCACCACTTGGAATCACAAGAGTTACAAAATGTAAACGATATCTAAGTTTCATACCATACATACATAAGTACATACGAGTAATACATATCATAAGTTTGGCAGAGATGTGCCTAATAGACCACCCACAATTCGCCAGTTTTGTTTTAAGTCCCATGTAATAGGAGACATAGCCTATTGTTGTCAACCGGGCACAAATCCAGACTCCGTGGCTTCTACTGAGAAGTTACTGATGGAAAAACCCAATTACACTCCATCCATGCTCAGTATTGTGCAATTTTTGGTACCTTTTCTAATAAACAGTCACACAAAAATCAATATATCAGAAAGGTCCAAACAAAAATGGATTGAAATAAAATGAGACAGAGAGAGAGGAGGAGTATCGTTGTAGTAACGTGAGAAAACTCCAGAAATTTAGTGGCACGATAGTATAGTATATTATATATATCTCTGATTAATCTAATGTTTGTAGGCGGGGAAACTTTTAGACCTTGCCAAGCAAATAGGAACGTTGAGTAAGAGTCATAGAATACATACCTATCAGCAACAGTAAACTTAGTAACGTCAACGTCTTGAATATTGGTGTCATTTTTATTAATATTGAAAGGGTTCTCGCTTTGTAGCAACGCGTCTTGCTTGGTCGACGTGTTGGGGAGAGGCAGGCCAGAGCAGCGGGACAGTAGCGAGAAGGACGAACATGATGTGCTGACCAGTAAGGTCTGTGTGCTGGCTAGGAAGTTGGCTGAAAGAAAGGTTGGTATGTTAGTCTTGAGACGACGGCAATGCACTATAGTAATTAGGTCAGCTAACTAACTACTGAACCGATTTTGATGAATTTCTATGGGATCGAAGTTATGAGGTAACAAACATACTTAATAATAAGACGTAATAAACATTTTTCAAGAGTCGTCCCGAATCAAAGTAAAAAACCGGGATTATATTCAGATCTGTCGCTTTTAAACCGAAAACGACTGTCATGCATTGAAAGACATATGCTTTAATCGGTATCTCATTCTCTTATATTCGCTCTCATATTCTAACTCTCCAACTTCAATACGCAAAGTCATTAAAAACAAACTAAAATTATTAGAGAAATATCTGGATTAGGCGATTTATAATTTTATGTCAAATTATAAGTTGGGTCAAGCAATCTTGACCCAGCTTATAATTTGGAATATAATAGTTCCGATATGGCCAATGCCATATTAACTTGTTTTTAGAATTAACTTTTAAATTTAATTAGAATTAACGGTGTAAAGTACTTACCCAAAACAACAGCGCCCTCCTGATACGGCTCCCAATTCGCCGGACTGAATCCTTTCCCTCCGAACTTCCCTCTCTTCGACAACACGACACATCGCTCACACATATTTGACAACGCCGACAAGTACCCGCATTGAGCCTCCAAGCTCTTATTATTCTGTCCCTGTACCACGAACTCCTTTATCTCCTTATCTATCGCTGACTTCTCGCTAGTGCTCACAGTAATGATCGCGTAGATGACCGCCGCTATATCGCGAATTTCTTCCTTGGTACTGGTCGTGAATAGGTTGCGCAAAAATGGGAGAAGGCTCGTGTATTTTGGCGCCATTTTATCCGGGACGCAGCCGACGATGTCCAGGAAACATGATAGGGGCATTATTTCTGTGGATAGAAGGAATATCATAAGTCAAAAGTCCATCATTAGATGTGATATGGCGACTTATGTATTATATATTTTGACGACACGGTTGGCGTAGTGGTTGAGCGATCGGCTGCTGCGCTGCGTGTTGCGGGTTCGATCCCCGCATGGAACAAATATTTGTATGGCCTACAGATAGTTGTTCCGGGTCTGGCTGTTTGTGTATGTTAGTTTAAATGTTTGTAAACGCACCCACGATACAGGAGAAATTCCTAGAGTGGGGCAACGTTTAAAAAAAAAAAAGAAAAAAAAAATGTATGAGACAACTAAGTCGCCAATTTTTGGAAACCGTAACGGATTATAAGCCCAATCTTTTTCACAAGGCGTCAGTGTATTCCATTGAACAAATATTTCCTTATAACTTGACAGGGCTGTCACAATTTTGTGCTGTTAAACAATTGTATGAGAAACTTTTTTTTTCTGACAATATCTACCTAAGCGTATCTTTGGGCTAACCTTTAAAAAGCTATGGTAGCGAATGATCTTCTTACAAAAGGTGACAGTACTCGTAGAATTTTAGCAGAGTGACGATTCGCTGTGTGTAATATCGATTGTAGTAATTTTAAATGTCTTAAGAGACAAAAACTCTAAGAATAATAAATACCTGGACTAGCACTCAGCAACGATGTGATCATGGTAAGGTACCGCGTCAACACCTCCGTATCTAGCAAGTTATCGTAGAAGTACTTAGAAAGGAGTGGGGACGTCGCGTTCGGGTGGTTCGAACAGTCCTTCAGGTCAGCGTCACGGTTTAGGCACATTCGCAAGTAGCGGAGAATCTGGAAGGCAAAGTAAAAATATGAGCTTTATTTTTAGTAGCCCTCTGTGCCTCTGAAAGCACGTTAAGCCGTTGGTACCGGCTGTCATTTATAGATCTGTTACAGGTAGTCAGTGGGACGAAAATCTGACAACCAGTCTTACCAAGGGGTATAGTATTACCCAGTACCTAACTGAGTTGTAGAGGTCAGGTAGGTAGTCGCTTCATGTAAAATTAAGGCAATTCAGCTGCATTCGGTTAGACTGGAAGCCGACTTTAACGTAGTTGGGAAAAAGGCTAGGATGCTGATGATGATTTTTAATAGCCCTCAAAATAGGAAGCTCTCAAATCGAACCGTATATTTTTTGGGATCTAACAACAAGTTAGGAAGTGGTGAAACGCAACGCAGCCCTATCGAATATAAAGAAAAGATTGAATTTCGAAGGTAATCTCTTGAAATCAATCTTTTCTTTGTATTTGATAGTCTTGCGTCCAATAGAATCAACTTGAACAAACATAGTAGAAGCCCATTCGAACCACTCACCTCCTGATAAGTCATAGGATGAAACTGCAGCACTTGATTCCCGATCACGAACCTATGTTTAGCATTAGACCCCTTCTTTCTCTTCTGCATTTGATCCCACACATAGTTTACTACTTCACTGAACTTCGGCACTTTCAACTCCTGGCTCTCGGTAGGTCTGTCCTTGTCTTTCTTAGAGGCGTCCTCGTCTATGTTGACTGTTGCTGCATCTTTCTTCGATACGTTGAATACTGCGTCTTCTATCTCGCTTGCGCGCGATGTGCCGTATAGGCATTTTAGGGCTTCGTTTGAAATGTCGTCTTGGCTAAGGGAGAAAAGGTTTATTAAACAAATTTCAAAACTCAGTTTTTTTCAATCTGAAAAGTATTCTATTATAATTATACTACAAAATTCTCTCAGGTTATTTTTTTGGCCATTATGTTCCTACTCCTCATTTAGAACAAAAACTTTTCTGAAGTCTTTAATAAATGCACTTTAAGTGTCTTGAAGTTTAAAATAAGAACAATAATTAATAACTTCTATCATCCTAAAGATTTCCCGAAAGCGCTCATGTGTTCCGATTTGCCCTGTAAAACTACAAGCAATAAGGTTCATTGTTCGATACCACTATCTATCTATATATATACACAAGATATATCACTATATATCTTGTGCCTTGGGTTTACCGATTGAAAGTTTCTTACCTGTCTCCACTGGCTAATAACAGCAGATATCTGGACGGCACGTAGTCTTGTGGGAACACGACCGATGAGTACCTCATAGCGATGTACCGGATCATTGGCTCTTCGCTGTGCATGTAACTGTTGGATGAAATAAGTACACATTTATAGTTTTGGTAAGTATCGAGATATCGAGTATCGAGCACATTTTCATTTTTGTTACACGAACGATAAAAATAATTTGGCTTATGTGATACAAATGTCTACTAATTAAGAGCGTACGACATTTCATACAAACTTTCAAGTCCTTATTTTCCGAAATGACTGATAAGATTTTAATGAAACTTCGCTTATGCAGGATACATAGGTTTAAAAAGTTACTAAAAACATTTTCGAAATGTTCTCAAGTTCTTATGTTAAACGCTTCAATAATATAGGTACCAAAAGTAAAAATATGTATTTCTGAAATCAACTCACTGATCCAGCAAAGCGAACAGTGCTAACGCCTGCGGTTCGTCGAAGGGGCTGGTCTTAGCACTTTCATCCACATCCATCTTCTCTGACGAGGTACCGGCCGCTGGGGCGGTCGGAGTGTCTGCTTTAACTGTGCAAAGGAATTACAAAAAAATGGGTTATTTATTTGTCCAAAAATAAGAGAATAATATTTGTAATAATTAAAGTATCAAGGACTTTTATGTCAACACAAAAATTTTATAAAATCTAGATCGGGTCGGGTCGTGCCTTCTTTGCCATGAAACTCACAGTTCACAGTCTCTTCTAAAGTTCAGACATCCCTTAGCTACTCCCATCCAGCTGCTGCAGCGACCATGTGTCCATTGCAAGTCCACCAAGCCTGAAGTTGTCCTCCTAATTTAATTTTACCGACCAAGGAATCTGGGCTCTGTATGGTGTCGGACGTAAAGAATAGCACCATCCCATATCTTCCCGTGGGTGTCGTAAAAGCTACTAAGGGATTTGCCAGAGAATGGGCAGCAGCGTTCTCTGTGCTTTTGTAACAACCGTACTGCGATCGCCAACCCGCCTGCCAATTGATTTGGCGATTATGGCAAAACCCCCCAAAATGTCAATGTGGCGAGACTTGGGGGAGGCCTATGTCCAGCAGTGGACGTCTTTTGGGCTGAAATTATGACCAAGGAAACGATGGATGGATTGTGTGAGGAATGATATGAAAGAAAAAGGAGTAAATGACAGCTTGAAGGATGACAGAGGAGAATGGAAGAAAAAAACGTGTTGCGCCGACCCTCCAGTAACATGGAGCAGGGGAAGATGATGATTCGCAATCATCACTCGAAAACATAACAAACCTACAACCCTCATGTATCAAAGCACAATAACAATAACATCATCTGCCTAGCCTTTTCCCAAACTATCTTGCGGTCGGCTTCCAGTATTTTACATGAAGCGACTGCCTATCTGACCTCCACAACCCAGTAACTGGGTAATACGATACCCCTTGGTAAGACTGGATGTCAGACTTTTAGCTTCTAACTACTCGTAACGACTGTCAAAGATCTACAAATGACAGCCGGGACCAACGGCTTAACGTGCTTAGCACAATAACAATAACAGATTACTCAAATTAGTTCATGTACGTGAGATACGTACTCGACGTCTATTTGCTACTAGCCTCTGTAAATCGAACGCTGGCTCGCGTTCACCACTTCATCGTTTGGTTGACACATACAACAATGAGTTCCATTCAATCGACATTCTTTTTCTAAGTAGAAATTTATTTAGAAAGCAAATCCAAGCAACCCTAAAGGACCAGCAAATTACTGTATAATTTTACTTTACTATGATACCGTTATGTAAAAATACGCACATAAATTTCTTTATTTACTTTTCCTTTTTTTTTTGTTATTTTATAAATTATTTAAAAATCCAGTTATGTGTTCTAGGACTCTTTTATAGCTATTTTATTTGTGTTGTAACTAGCTAGTTCAATGTACTTTAAATTTGTAATCTGTGGAGAACGTAGTCGGTAGCATAATTGTTAAAAATGTAATATTTAAGATATTGTAACTAAGTTTTTATTGTGCTACTGTTTGTTTTTCCTTAAATAAATCATCATCATCATCATCATTTCAGCCGAAAGACGTCCACTGCTGGACATAGGTCATTAGGGGTCATTAGGGGGGGCGGTAGGTAGGGTCATTTTATTTTAAATTTTATTGCGGACATTATACAATGCATAATTATTTTATTTGACGAAAATTTAATGTATTAATTTAATTTAAATTTAATTTTGTGTACAACTTAGTTATAATAGTATTGTGTGGTGTGTATTTGTCTCTGATTATTTGATTTCATACTAACATTATTTTTAAGTGTATTTACTAACTAAATTATGGATCGTTGTGTCTGAAGCAAATAAATAATAATAATAATAATAGGCCTCCCCCAAGTGACGCCACATTGATCGGTCCCGTGCGCCTCGCATCCAGCGGATCCCCGCAACCTTCAATAAATAAAATAGCATAAATAAATAAATACTTTTTGATATTAAAATATCTTCTTACCTTCAGCATTAATCTTGAAGCCAGCCGACATCTCGAGCACCGCGTCTCTGAGCGCAGTCTTCATCTCTGGAATGGCGTCCGGGATCTTCTTGACGAGCTCCTCTAGTAACGCGAACTGATTGTTTATGGTATCGGGACACTTCATCGCGAGGCGGCCTGAGGGTGTCAATTTATGAAGTTGTAGAAACTGAACTCTATGAGTGGGCTGGTAAAAGGTTTTTTCCAAAAACACATAATGTTTACATGACATGTTTAAGTTATAAATCTATAACTTAAAATTCTCATACAGTTGTAAAACTTTTTTTTTTAACCATTATGTATTCAAACAATTAGCACAAACCTAAACACGTGTAAGCCTTAGGATGCTGTTCAGCATGTTCTTCAGATCTGATGAGTTTCAGCAAACCCTGAAGGAACACCGTCGCTACCTTTCTTAGTTGATTTTCGTCACCACTGTAATAATAGTATTATAATTTAATTTCTACCAGAAACACTGTTTTAAGGTTTATAACTAAACTTACAATTTCACATACTTACGCGATATCTTTCGTGATTATCAATTATTGTGAGCTCCCGATATTTCAACGCTGCCGCTGTTATCACCCCGCGATCATGGCGCATCGCAACAGCGTCGAAATTTCGGGAGCTCAGAACAATTAGTAATCATGGATGATATCCCCTAAGCGACAGCGTAAGTTCTACCAGGAATGCTCAGCGACCATATCAATTTTCCAGTCACGAGAAAAGGATGGTGCTATTCGCCTGTGATTCCATCTCTCTGCTCTTTCTCTCTATCTCTCTCTGTCTCTATCTACCTCTCTCTCTATACACCTCTCTCTCTCTATCTCTCTCTACCTCTATATCTCTCTACCTCTATATCTCTCTACCTCTATATCTCTTTTTCTCTATATATCTCTCGTTTTCTATATCTCTCTGTCTTTCACTCTCTCCCACATTCTCCTCTCTCTTTCTCTGTTTCCCATATTCTCTTCCTTCTCGCATTCTTCTCTCTCTCTTTCTCCCACATAGTCCTCTCTCTCTCACATTCTTCTCTCTCACACACATTTTCCTCTCTCCCTCGCATATTCTCCTCTCTCTCTCTCTCACACACTCATTCTCCTCTCTCTCTCACACACACACACACACACACATTCTCCTCTCTCTCTGACACAAAAAATGATTTCTATAGAAAACAAAGGTTCAGAGTAGTTGCCACACTATAATCAGATCAAAAGATGCACTTACCTATTGATAACATTTAGGAGGAACACCAGAGCTTGGTTACGTAGTCTTGAATTCGTATTTGGATCAAATAAAGACGAAAACACAACCTGTGAAAAGTAAATAAAAGTAACAAAACACAAAATTTTTCTTCAAATTGTCACTAAGACTGAATGACAAAGCTATAGAAAAGAATTATTTACCTGAACGCAATGTGGAAACATTATCGCAGGTCCAGTTGCCTTATTCAAATACTGGATCAGTTTCAAACGCAGTCTCGTGCAAGCGGGAACCTAAAAGTACAATATTTTAACAAGCACTTTTGACATCACGGTGCACGGCAGTGGCAGATTGACGGCTGCGCTGCATATCGCGGGTTCGATTTCCGCACGGCACAAATATTTGTATGACGTACAGATATTGTTCCGGGTCTGGCTGTTAGTGAGTTTAAATGTTTGTAAAATCACCCTCAATACAAGAGAACTTGCTAGAATGGGCAAAGTTTAAAAAAAATAAACATCAAACTATACTCAAGTAACTTTTAAGGTCCACGCACACTTATGAGCACTTCACAGTAACAGTATCGCGATAACCAGCCCGGTCGGCCCGATGAAATCGGGGTTTGGGTTTACGCCTGGTGGACGACGAATCAATGTGATACCGACCCCGCGCAGTGCTTATATGTGAGCGTTGACTTTTATACTGTTGTAAGAATTGTGCTTACCTTGCGGTCATCTGGGGGTACCTTCATGCCTCCGAATGTGCCCAAATATAAGGAGTATAACGGAGCTACTACTGAAGGTGAAGACCAGTCAACCGAACTGTAACAAAGTTGGAATTTGTCAGCAGCTATCTAGGTAGTTAGTTACGCCTTTTGATTAATAAAAAAATTTGAATCAACTTTATGCTTTTACTTAGGGGGCATACTTTAATCACGTGCGGTTTATAGGCCACTTTTAGGCCCACTCTCCCCCTTGGTGATACATCGTGAGGTTTTAGGCCACCACACCTCCCCGTCCCAGAATCACGTGTATTATAAAATGTTCTTTTAGTTTTTTAGACACAAATCTGCTTTCTCGTGTTTTTACGTGATCAAAAATGTAATTTCTATCATTTTGGCTTACATTGCATATCGAGGAGTCCCTATTTAGGCATAGAAAATGCCTGTAGTTGCGAGGCTCCACTCTTCCCTTTCATAGTAAACCCACACATCTCTCGATGTGATACGCAATACAAACCCAAGGAAATCTTTGTTAAACACCTGAGTAACACTTAACAGAGTGTCTTGTATGTTTCAGGCATTTAAAACCTTTTTAAAATCAATATTTACCTGTTAACCCTTATGAGTGGGCTGTTTGCATGGTTAGCAACACTGAACCTTGAATCCGCGGCGGCTACGATCAAGGTCAATAGAGTGTCGTTCATGTTAAATATATCCTTGCCTATGAAATTCACTATGGACAACTTCATCTGAAAATAACATAATTAATAAATGGACATGGATGGAAGGGACGCAAAACGGTTACCTACCACGTATTCTGAAAGATATTTTAAATCAATAATAAAAAAAACAGCTGTCTGCTATAAAAGTGCAATACCTTCACGGTCCAAATATTAGGTCTTTACCTATGAAATTGCCGTTTTGTTTGAAAAAAGTTAAAGTATTTTTTTTTTCGAACTTATTTATTTCTTTTATTCAAAGTAATCACCCCTGCAATCAATGCATCTTTGCCAACGCTGTGGCAGTTTATGGATGCCCTTCTTGAAAAAATCAGCTGGACGGGAGACAACAAACTCTTCAAAGGCGTTTTGTACTGCCTCTCGGGAATTGAATTTTTTTCCCGCTAAAAAGTTGTCCAAATTTTGGAAAAAGTAATAGTCGGAAGGCGCAAGATCTGGTGAGTATGGCGGATGAGGGAGAGCTTCCAAACCCAACTCATGCAGCTTAGAGACGGTCTGTTGTGCAATATGGGGCCGCGCTTTGTCGTGAAGTAGCAGTGGAGACGACCGATTGACCAAAGCTGGTTGCAGACGTGCGAGTTTCGCCATCATTGTGGTCAGTTCTTCAATGTACACATCTGCAGTAATGCTCTCGCCGTTTTGTAAAAATCTATGATGAATTACACCAGCACTAGACCACCAAACTGTGACCATCACCTTTCTAGGGGTCATTTTTCGTTTTGCACATTGCTTTGGTACCGAACCAGGATCTAACCAACTTGCTGAGCGCTTTCGATTGTCAAAAAGAATCCATTTTTCGTCGCACGTAACAATTCGGTTCAAAATTCCTTCATTTCTGTGCCTGTTAAGCAGCGCAAGGCAAGTCTCGACGCGTACGTTGCGCTGGCGATCGTTAAGTTCGTGGGGCACCCATCTATCAAGCTTTTTTATCTTGCCAATCTGTCGCAAATGGACCAATATTGTTTTAATGCTAACATCAAAAGCTGCTGCCAGCTCAGCTGTAGATTGAGTTTCATCAGCTTCAACAATCACCTTTAATTCATCATTGTTGACCAAAGTTTCCGGACGACCACGAGGTTCATTTTTCAAGTCAAAATTCCCAGAACGGAACCGAGCAAACCAATAACGGGTTGTGCGTTCGTTTGTACAGTTCTCTCCGTAAACGTCGTTGATGTTACGGGTCGTTTGTGCCGCGTTGGTGCCACGACGGAACTCATATTCCATAATTACACGAAATTTCAAAGTATCCATTATGAGGAAAAATGTTGAAATGTAATGAAAATACAACGCTAATCAATAAACAAAAGACTGATTTTGTAAATAGAATGTCATATTTTTAAAACAAAATTAATTTGAATTTAGAACTCATAGCCAATCAAAACTTTTTTTTGTTTGAAAAAGTCTGTACTGCAATACGGCAATTTCATAGGTAAAGACCTATTATATGGTTCAGCTGTTTTTTTTTTTAATATTTTTTGGAGGTGTTCAGAATGATGTACTAAATACGTTGTAACCGTTTGTGCTGTATAAAAGTTTTTGAAATATTTAATTATTGCAGCAAAGCATATGTTCCAGTTGCCAGTACACAGCCTAGGCCTCTCCTCTGTGAGAGGTAGTGGACCGTAATCCAATACATGAGCCCAGTACGGGTAAGAGAATCACAATAACATATCCTGTAAAATATTTATGCACAGCTTAATAAGATTTCACCGTTAAAAGCGTTTAGGTACGCCTTATGGCATTTCATACAAATTTTCAAGTCCTTATTTTCCGAATTTACTCAAGCGATTTTAATGAAACTTCATACGCATAAGCAGCATACATAGGTCTAAAAAGCTACTAAAAAATATTTTCAAAAAAAAAATGTTTCAGCTCATGCGTATGTGCTAATGCTTATGTAGTTTAATTAAAAACGGTTCAGTAATTTCGGAAAATAAGGACCTGAATGTTTGTATGAAATACCGTAAGGCGTATACGCTCTTAATAGTCGTGGCTTTTTTTAATACATGCAAAATAAATCTAGAGGAAAAAAGCCCGTCTTTTCAATCTTCATACAGAAATTAATCATATTTTAGGTACCTCTTCAAGCTGATTTGGGTTGAGCTGGTTCTTGTCAACAATACGTTTATAAGTCCTTATACTCATACCAGGCGGTACCTGAAAGTCGCTCTCACCAGGGTTTGGTAATGCCCTTAAATAAAAGATGCATCATTAATTAATTAATTAATGATTTATTTATAAAAAAACCAGCCAAGTGCTAGTCTTACTCGCACACAGGGTTCCGTAGCCCCAAACAATATAAAACATTATTTAAAATGGTCATTCATAAGTAAATTTTAAGTCAAAGGCAAAACTAAATTTGTTTTTCATAGTATGTTAATGAAAAACAAAGTTACGGCTGCAGTTTGGTCAAAAAGTCCCATACCTATCTCAAAAACTAAATATTAAATCAGAATTTTCCTCCTCTTACTTTGGAAATTAGAGTGGGGCACACATTTTACCACTTTGGAAGTGTCTATCTTTCTAGCAATTGACTTTGAAAATATATGGTCTTAGGAACCTCAATGACATTTTCAAAGACCCATCTAAAGACACCCCGCACGTATAGGTTTGAAGAACAAGTTTTTACTTTCATTTCCATCTATTTGGAGCCTTTATCTATAAAGCGGTTCACAGAATACATCTACCTACCAAATGTCAACAGTATAGTCCTAATAGTTTCGGAATTAACTGGCTGTGACATACGGACAGACAGACAGACAGACATGACGAAGCTATAAGGGCTCCATTTTTTTCGAACCCTAAAAATGGAAAAAAATTACCTGTATGGTAAAAGCAGAACATCAGTAGCAAACTTGAGTATCAAATTGGCAACTTTTGGCTTCTCCTTCAAGTTCAGATCAGTTTCCTTGATATTGCCCAGCAGTGGCATGACTAGCATCAATATACTGTAACAAAGGCAATTCAAATAAAATGCTGTTAAAAACAAAATAACAAAATCGTCTTGAGGAAATCATGACCGTAACACAATTTGGTCTACCAAACGGTAATAAATACTTTTTTTTTTAACTACAAAAGCAAACCGATGAGTTATGATTTTTCTGAAAACAAGAAGTCTCAGTGACTCCCTAATGTGGAACAATAACAGAAACATGTTAATAAATACTTCTTATTTTTACCTGCCTATGGCAAAGCAAATGGTGGGTTATGATTTTTCTGAAAACAAGAAGTCTTAGTGACTCCCTACTGTGGAGAAATAACAGCCTAATACAATACAGTACAGTAATTTTTCATTTCAATTTATACACTTCCTTATCAACCAACAGTAGTATAAGTTAGCTAAAGCTAACTAGCTGGTTCATTGACTTATAAAAAGGCTGGTGGCTATGGTATATTTATTCAGTGAATGTTGTACAATTCTTACCCATCCTGATGTCCCTGAGGTTTGTTCTCAATGGCTTGTAACAGAGTCGGAGCCAAACTTAGCTGTTGTTCACGGGGCAGTCTCGGGAAGCCCATAGTGATGTATATGATTGTGAAGTTCTGTAACAAATTATTAATGTTTAGTCACTTAGTCTTGAGTAACTACATAGAATGCAATAAACATGTTCATTAGATCTAAAATAAGAAATTAAAACACTAAAAGGGATTTTATAAACTCTTATAGTGTTCATTCAGGTTTCATCATTACATAAAATGACAAGACAAAAAACCTGACCTTTCCAAGGATACACCAAAAATTCCTTGAATTGGAGCCAACATTTTTCCAAAAGCTGCTTTCTTATGCTGCTACATAATTTAAAAAAATACTTACAATAATAAAGCTGTTGGACGTAGGCTCCTTATACAGCTGCAAAAGAGTCTGCACGGGCAGCTGCACATCAGCACGGCACTTCACTCTCTTGTTCACATGAACAAGCAGCTCCATCACTTTGGTGCGCACCTAGCATAATACAGGAAATTATTTAATAAGTTTGTTGGCATGGTTTGGTTGAAGTTTTGGGATGTGTTTGTGAGCTGCGGTAATAATATCTTTACATACTGTGTTACTATTGGAGTTATTTTTTTTTTCTATTCTAGTATATTATTCTTTTGAAAAAAAAAGCACACAGGATTCGTTCAGATTGTACATATTTAGGGGCCGGAGCGACGAAGCGACAATGGTGTGCAGCGCAGTTCGGGTGAACTCAGGCGCGAACGTATGACATCATAACTTGTGGTCGCGTATTTTTAAGCCGCCGTAGAGCGAAAGACTGCAAGCAATATTTGTGTTTGCTTGCAGTCTTTCGCTCACTGAGTATTTCAGTACGCCATAATCAGTATTTTTGACAGCCTGATTTTGAATTTAGTTGATTGTTTAAATACTACCCATAAAACTAGATAATTAAAACTAAAATAACAACAAATTATAAAAGGGCGTCAAAAAACTCCTCCTCAACGCTGTCAGCTGGTAACGTGCCCAAGAGACTGGCGGCGTTGCCACGTTGAATAGCAACACTTAGCCTCTGGCCAAAGTAAAAGCCAGCCCTTGGGTCACGTGAAGCGTCAACTAAGCGTTTGGAGATTTCCTTAAAAAGGCTGTGAGCACTCGGACCCCACGGCCCCAGAGTTTCAACCCCAAACGGCTCGAAAATATAGTTACCACAAAGGTTACTATATTTACGCCGCTTGAGGTTCTCCGCAGCCGCAGCGGCAGCGCCAGCACAGCACGATGAGCTTGGAAGATGTGATGGCGCAAGAGTATCGACGCATGTTGCGTCCCACACTAAAGGCCTACCCATCTTCCAAGGAAACAACGACATGCCGTCCGGTCTTTTGCCATCGTCGCGTGCCAAGCCATTGGGCTCTAAGATAGCTGGAACGCCGACGGTAACAAGAGCTCGACGGATGATGTCATTTATGTTCGCGTGCCGCGCAAAACGGCCCGCACTTCGGCTGCATGACAGGCCGTGGTGTCCGAGGCTGTTGACAGCTTCACCACAGTGACAGCGATGAGGAGTGCAGCAGGCGGCACCAAGACGTAAGGAAGCAGCGAGGCGGAAGGTCGTGTCGTCGAACAAAGTGCCTATGCTCGACGACGGGAGTGCGTGAAGCCAAAGACCCGACTCCCATTCACCCACAGCAAGCAGTCGTGCACGCTCAGCAGTAGTAGCAGCTGTGTGAAGTAAATTGTCCTGAACTACTCTGCAGAGCGGCTCGTCCCACCGTCTCTGGGAAAATGGATTGTCGGGTTGAGGAGGAGTTTTTTGACGCCCTTTTATAATTTGTTGTTATTTTAGTTTTAATTATCTAGTTTTATGTTTAGTATTTAATTTAGATTTAGAAATTAGTATTTTAATAAGTATGAAATAAAAGATATAATACTACCCTATAACAACTTGCAAAAAGTAATTAATTTTAGAGAAAAGGGTCTCCTATTATGTATTTTATTTCATCAGGTTGTTGTTCATTTGTTTTTGTATGTTCTTCATTCTTCTATTTTTAAGGGTATTAATCAATAACCCCGTGCTGTATTCAAGCTACATAAACAAGACACTGTAATTCTAATTTGTACCAACAAGAGCTAGAATCGAAAAGAGACGCATCCTGATACTACAATTTTATGTAAATAAAGCCACTCAGACCTGCTCATGGGGCGATGACAGCTTCAATATCACAGGCGGAAGGAACCGGCCCAGACAACTCTCAAGCTGGTCATCGCTATCCGCGTTGCCCAGCCGAAGAAACACGCGATCCAGAAGCACTAGAATGATTAAAACAAGGCTTTATTTATCCTGACAAGCTGCCGGTGGATGCAAGCTAGGTTATCACGCAATTTAACACTTTTTATTCAAACCTGTGTTCATTTGTTACTTACACAAATCGTTGGAACAATCGTTCCCACTCTCCGTTACTTCCATTTCAGACATTTTCGAGGTTTTAATTCACAATAACTTCTGAAAGTTTATGTTGAAGATGACAAACAAAAATATTTGACAGCTGCTTGCTACATGACGTTTTACGGAACGTTTCATTTCAAGTGTTATTGTGGACTGCCGGACACGTATCATCCTTTCAGCCAGGAATTACCCACCGTTGGGAATAGGCCTCTCCCTTCCATTCTTCTGTGATAAGTGCGTCACTAATCCATCTTTTTTCCGCGATTTAAAATGTATTGTTACGGACCCAGCAAAACCAAAGTCCATAATGTTTGAATAATAAATAAGGAACATTATTGCCCCTGGAACAAAGAGTCAAGCTCAAGGAGTGTTGTGGGTTTAAATCAGGCTTTTTACTGGTTGAACTGAAGGGAGGGCCAAGAAAACTTCCCGAAGTTCGACACCCTCAGTCAAACAGTGAAAACGGTTTTGTAGTTCGTATCTAAGTAAAGATTTTGTGAACTTTGTTTTGATAAATAAATAATCTGATGGGGTAGACAGAAGCAGAAAAGAGGCTGGAACGGACCTCGCCCATATTCTGGGTTTGCTACTGAAAAAACCCCCCTATCAAATCAACCCTCCTGTTTTTCGTTCGCAAAGTGGCTCTGTAGCCATAAAACCTCAAGATAACCAATGTTTAGCCACTAGCATCTAAAGGTCACGAAATCAAAGTCTGGTGCTGGAGTCTGCTGGACCCCTTGAATGGAACTACTACTTACCTACCACTTATCTTTTTTAATACAGGATGTAAGGGACACTGACGCGAAATCGCTTACCACTCAATCAAACTCTGTATTTTTCGTCAAATTAACGGTCAAAATGTAAATGTATGGGACAGCACATTTTTTTTTAAATACCGATGAATGAACTATGGGTTCAGAATGATGTGTTGAGTACATGGTAAGCGTTTTCGAGTCGGTGTTCCTTACACCCCGTATACTAGTGAGCTTACGTTTGGCCGCACTCGTCAATTTGAACTATTTAATTTAAAGATGGGCCATGCTTGCGTGCGTACAAATGAATAAATGTGGACAAGATGTAAGGAGTATGTATGTAAGGATCGTAGGCCGCCTTCTGTACTTTCTACCTACCCCCATAGGAAAAAGGGGGGAATTTAGGTAAATGAAAGACGGATTCTCATCAGTTAGTGATCATAAGGTATATTTATTTAAAGATTGAGCTAAATGCATAACAGGTTACCAATTACAAAAATAATGGAAATTGAATTATGAAGTAAAAGTAGGAATAATACAATAACATTATGCTGGAAATAATGCTGGTTACACACTGAACGATTGAAGGAACATTACAAGTACGCATAGCGACCAATCAAGCTGTACAAAGCCAGTTTATGCGTTGTACGGGAAATCTATAGAATTCGAGGTCATGTTATACTGGAAATGTATAGTTTGACGTGTCGCCGTGTGTACATAGTATTTTTACTTCGATACTTGTTATATTTCAGTTAACGATTTACAGAGGCAAAATGCTGTAAAAACTAGTATTGATGCCTCAGTATGTACGCAGCATAGGCTGAAGGTATTCGATAGGGTGTCATTAAATAAGCTAGCGAGACTCGGAAACACTTTTGTTTTCACCCAAAAAAAATGTTGCCCGACACTAAGAATTTCTCCTGTATCGTGGGTGCGTATCCAAACATTCAAATTCACATACACAAAAAGCCAGACCCGGAACAACTACGTGTAGGTCATATATTTGTATGGCCTACAGGTAGTGTTTCATTTATTCCGTACGAGGATCGAACCAGCCACACGCGGCATAGCAGCCAAACGCTTAGCCACTGCGCCAACCGTGCCGTTTTGTAATTTTTAGAAATCCATCACGTTTGCAGTCTCGCTAGCCAATTTAACATAACCTTATATAAAACATTGACACACTATATTTAAACATAACACAGCATTCAATCACTAATTTAATATGTAAAAAAAAAAAACTTATACAAAACTAGATTTCATTAATACTTAAATTTTGAATTCCATATCATAACTTTTAGTAAATATTTATTTATTCTTTTCGTTTCATTTCTATTCGGAATGTCTTCAATCCAATGCTATTTATTATACTAGAAACTCACATACTTCATACCTAAAAATATTTCAACACTCATTATCAAATATGATTTGTATAATATTATTGTACAATAATCATTGGTCTTAGTTGCCAGACAAATACTTTTTTCAAAAATGCCAACGTGTTTATGGCAGGCCACACAATTTTTATGTGGTGTTTTTTTTTAAATTGTATTCTAGAACTATGGTTCATATTGGCAGAGATTGTCGTGGTCGCTCAGAGATCCAGGTCGGCTCCTCAATGCCGCGTATGTTTTCTTTGAGTGTGGCGACCCTGACAAATCGTGTGTTTTGCGGAGGCACTGAGTGGACGGACGAATAAAATTGTACATACATTGACTTCCAACACCATTTAGGAACAATTGTGACAGAACCTTAGTTTACCCTGTTCGTATCTAAAGCATAGTAACTTAACCTATCAATTTCTTTACAGATTCAATTCATTACTGTTAAATTCTAATAGTAGTGCGCTCAGTGCCTCCGCATCCAAGTCACACGATGTCCACACATCTGAGAGCATGTAGCTTGTCACTTGAAAACCGACAGCTTCCTGTCTGATGCTATTCGATGCCATGCGCAAAGATCATGACAAGGCCAGGCTCCACCATCATATGCTCGTCCACATGCGTATTATCACAATGTAGAACGAGCACCGCTTGCTTGCCGGGCACTCTTTTACACACGTATTTTTCATATAATCTGTAAATAAAAAATTCTGTGTTTTTAGTACAGTATTGACATTTTCGAAATTCGAGTTTGGCAAGAATTTGGCTAAACTTTGTCCTACTTTTCTTTATTTTGATCAATAATTAAAATAAAAGAGTGATCAACTAATTACATGATTGTTTATTGCATAATTTTGTTTCCGAATATGCCATTCTGGATCAGAGCATTTGCGTAAATGTCAATGTCATATACTTTTAGTTTAGTTGGAGTTGAGTTATGTCACACATTCCGGAAAATATAAATATTTTTTTACGCGTCATGTTTTGCATTTCGGGTTGGTATCCGTAACTCCACATCCAAGGGCCTATTTAACACGTTTTTCTTGTTAGCCTTGCACGTCCCGCTGCTGGACAAGACCCACCTTATCATTTAAAAAAATCTTTTCGTAGGCATCTTCAAAACATGTTTACGGTATTAGTTTCACAACTTACCTCCTATTATTTTGTCTGGTTTCTAGCGAGGAAAGACCGGGGGGCCACCGTCGTTCATGGCAGTTTTCCATTAGGTCATCTATTATGTGAGGTGGGCAGCCAGATTCTGATAAACTTCGCTTTATCATCATCTGAAAGAAGAAAACAAATTATTGACTAATTCAAGATTCAAATTCTTCAAACTTAACAGAAAGATGTGTTGTTAGGGAGTTTGTTCCGCTACTTCTTCTCACCAACTGAAATACTGGGAACTGGTTCTAAACTGCCCGCCTTTGGGCAGTTTAGAAGACTGTCTAGTGATTTTCCTTTCTATACGTGCTGATTGCAAATCAATATTTACTGCTGATTTCGAGCTCGCTCTGACATTCTGTGTTCTTTTGGTTCAAAAGCTTTTTTACTAAGTTTTAATTAGAATAAATGACTTTTGAATTTGCAATATACACGACCCTTGTAGCTAAAGACTTGATCCAACTATCACGTGGTAATATAATTTTTTCGTACTTACCATCCCGCACAAATATTATTTTATTTGTACGAGATTATTTACCTACTGGCTACTGTACTGCTAAGCCAGAACGTACTAAACTCTCAGTGCGTCTTACGCAAACGTACCCGCGCCTCGCTCAACGTGGCTCGGTATTTAGATCGTAAGTATGATGTTTTACTGTAGACTGTGTTATTATAAAACAGTTGAATATACAATATCGCGCGATAACATTACTGCATGAAGCGTATGCCACTGCTAATTTAGTACAGCATCTCAGTAGATCTACTCAAAATTAAGGAGCGCTCTATGAGTAATTGAGCACATACCATTCGGTACTATGTGATGATCAAGGAAGCCGAACAGAAGCAACTTCTACAATTACTTGTAATTTTTTTTTTTAAACTTTGCCCCGCACTAGGAATTTCTCCTGTATCGTGCGTGCGTTTACAAACATTTAAACTCACATACACAAACAGCCAGACCCGGAACAACTATATGTAGGCCGTACAAATATTTGTTCCGTGCGGGGATCGAACCCGCGACACGCAGCGCAGCAGTCGCTCACTCAACCACTGCGCCAACCGTGCCGTCGAAATAACATATCATAGAATAACAATCTTTTGATTTTCCATTCAGCTCGCTTATAACCTCGTTAAAACCAATTCGGGTTGGACAAGCGTGCGACTTTTTTCTTGAAGCAGTATTCAAAAAGGGTGTTTTTTTTAGAAGCGGAGAACTTTAAACTGAACTAAAACACAGAAGAATGGTTGAACTATACTTGTAATTAACTTTTTATTAATACATTTGTGCCTTTTATGTTTGAAAATGATTTCAGGCATGTGGCCTATCAATTTTTCATTTAAAGTTCTCTGCTTCTAAAAAAAACCCCGTTTCATATAAGTATTGCCGCCCGACTGTGCCCAAACAGGTCCCCCCTGACATATACAAAGTAATGCTCACCTGTAAAACATCATCAGGTGTGGAGATCATGCCGCCCCAGCGAGTGACTCTCGCCCGCGCAAGAGAGTTCGCCCAGCGGACCACTTCCTCTCGCTCCATCTGGTCGGCTAACGCGCGCATGGAGGGGTTCGATAGACGCATCGCTCGCATAAATTCCTGCCAAAATATTTCTAAAATAGTTAGGTGTTATATGTATGTTAAGCGATGGCGCGACAAGCTGGACAAGAACAGCGACCAGTGATCCACATTGGCCCTGGATCGAAACAACTGGGCCATGGTGGGAGGTATTTGCCGAATAGTGGGATCAAGCGAGGTATCAGTATCAGAAGGTGTTATACTTTTATGACTAGACTATGTGTCAGTTTAGTCAAACTATGTTTCTAAAGGGTGGTTACTGGTTTCTATTAGCCTGTGTGGTCTTACTGCTGGGCAAAGGCACAGCACGACTGCACGGTTGGCGCAGTAGCTAAGTGACTGACTGTTGCGTCGCGTCTCGCGGGTTCGATCCCCGCACGTAACAAATATTTATATGGCCTACAGATAGTTGTCACGGGGGGTCTGGCTGTTTGTGTATGTGAGTTTAAATGTTTTTGACGCACCCACGGAGGAACTCCAAGAAAAAATTCCAAGTGAAATCACCAAAAGAGAAATTCAAAGTAGGTATGAAGCAAAGTTTTTATTAAAAAAAGGGCTGTTCCTATAAAATTCAGTTCCTTTCATCCAGTGGTAATGTGAACCACTGATTGTTGGTTTACTACGCATACTCTATTTATGAAATTCATTTTATATTGGTTATTGCAGTTCACGGTCCCGTGTTATTCATTGTATGTGATTTAAACCTTATAATAGTGTACTTAAGAGCCACATGACGCGCGCTTGTGATTTCCAACAGCTGAGCTCATAGAAAACAGCAAATGAAATAATAATGGCATAGTTATTGAATTGTAAAACTAATAAAGCAAGCATTGGCTTTCACTATCTAGTATTCTATTCATTATGTGTATCAAAGCAAATCAATTTAATGACATCATTAAACAGCTGACAAATACTGTAATAACACTTATATATGTTAATTAAACAAAACAAACGATCAGTTTCGTAACAGTCACATTGGCCTAAGCCTATCTAGTGGTATGACTTTTATTCACTTCAAGACAAACTCATAAGTGGCTTTGATAAGGTGTATGCTAACACTAGCGCGTGTACCCTCACGGACTGAGCGGGCGCTCGATCCGAACATCCTATAAAATTATACTAAGAAAACCACTAACACCTGCCCGTGCCTGTTAACGCTGCTATCATCATCATCATCACCATTACAGCCGAAAGACGTCCACTGCTGGACATAGGCGTCCCCAAGTTACGTCACATTAACACAAAATGGGGGGTTTTGCCAAAATCGCCACGTTTTGGCAGGCGGGATGGCGATCGCAGTACTGCTGTTACAAAAGCACAGAGAACGCTGCTGCCCATTCTCTGGCAAGTCTGGACTTTTATTTTAAATTGGTATAATTTTAAATTTGCATGTTACCTCTATAATGTAATGTATATTATATATTAAGAAGTTGTTATTCTGTAACTGAATTAATGACTATGTATCAATGTTACTGTTAGTTCGTATAATGTTAATTTTAATTAGAAACGGGTGCTTAAATAATAATTTTATTTTAATTTTAATATGTATATTGCTGTGCCCTAACAGGGTCTATAATATTGTACTTAGCTATAAGCATTTTTGTAACACCTTATAAACATTATAGAATGCAAATAAATTGAATATGAATATGAATATGACTTAAAAATATTATTTTACACTAGCTCTTTTAAGGCTAAGCTAAAAGCATTTCTATTGGATAGAAATTTGTACTCAGTAGACGAACTGTAATTTATAACACCATTTTCCTAATTAACAAAAAAATTGTTATTTTATTGTTATTGTTTTTGCTCATTTATTTTTTTATTTGAATATTTTTGTTATGTTATGTTTTTAATTATTGCTGCATGTCTTATAGTATTGCATGCCACTTTAGAAGTTATATTAATACGATTAATTATGATGTATGTAATGTATCAAACACAATTTATTATTCCTGCTAAATAAATAAATAAATAGTTCCTTAGTCGCCTCTTACAACACCCACGTTAAGATATGGGTTGCTGTTTTTCTTAACGTCCAACACCATACAGATCACGCTGCTATATAATAGTTTTCAATACAGACATGTGAACGTGCGACCCACGCAAGCTCTACCGTACACCCTTAGCCTGATTAAAATTAATATTACTTAAGTATAAAAAACATACACAACATACTTTCAACAACGCCAGTTCTCGTTTATGTTCGTTTATCACAAGTCTTTGTTCTGCTAACTCTTGTTCGTAATCGTTCAACTTTCCCTGATGTGTTGCAATGAGTGCCCGCAGTTCACGGACACAGTTGTGTTCCGCCAGTTCATCTTTCGGTATCACAAGTCCACAACCTGCTTCACATGGCATTGGCCTTTTGGGATTAAATTCACCTGTAAAAAGATATATTATTTTTTAAGAACATTAGATCCTCAGTATGTTAGTAAAGCTTAAAAACTGTGTTAATCCGTCATTAATGCAATCATAAGAGAATCAGTACTTAACTAATATGTTATATTTATCTTATCCGTAACCATCTTATAATTTAATGGGTAGATGATTAGATCAGCTATTATTTGTGATTTTTTAAGGATAGTGCTGTTTTGGTTTATATAAAAAAAAAAAATGGATATAATGTTGCTGTTAAGGTTGGATGAGGCTGGGGCAGGACCGTGGATTGGCACAAGAAAAGAGAGTCCTATACCCAGCAGTGGGTGAATTCAGGCTGCGGATGATGATGATGATGCATGTTATTGTTGACAGATTTACAATCCATTTTAACCTTTTGAACACCAGAACAAGCCACAAATTTACCGCAAAAACTTACAAATAAAAAAAAGGGATTTAAAAAGTATTATTAACTTATTTCTTGATAAGATATTTAATATTTAAGATATATAGATTACATTTTAAAGATATATAAATAAACACACATAACAGTAATGATTTAAATTGCTTATTTCGTGTTATAATGCACCACATTTTTTGTCACATATTTATGTTGTTGGCGTACAAGCGCTTGCTTGTCACGTATATGTGACAATGGCGTTCAAAAGGTTAAAAAGTATGTTCATGTTTTTAGGTTGATGTAGTATAAAATCCTACTTGAAGGAAATCATGAAATGAAGCACATTAATAAATGGTTTGTCATACATAACATGCAAAGTGGTTCTTTCATATTATTAATTATGGAACTAAAACATACATTCAACTAAATGAGATGCCAAAGAGTCCAGTTTCAGTACAGCATTGCACCCATGCGGTGCGTTGTCACAACTCGTACAAAGTCTATAAAGTAAACATTGCTTTGAAATTTTAATGTCTTGCTCTTTCATTATAATTACTGTCTTCATGACTCAAGTGTTTAAGTTAGTTTACGAATAACTATTATAATTATGTAGAGATATCTTTAATGATGCATTGAATAATGTTTTGATTCACAAACGGTTACTCAAAACATGATCCAATCAATTTCACAGAATCCATTATCTGATTATTACAACACAATTGCTGTTAAACTCATGATATTTATTATATAAGCCCTTGCAAAACAATCATAATGTGTGACCTACAAACTTTAAGAAGCCATGATATTCTTGTGAAATGCTCACCTTGATAATAAGTTGCGTAGTATTCTGGGAACAGGTCTGAGCTGGCTGGCGGTGACGGCCTGTCGGTCCACAGGGCAGGTGGGCTGGCGACTGATCCACTCCGTTATACAAGCGCGACAGAACGCGTGCTCGCACGTAGGAGCCTACGAACATAAATACACCCATTCGTAACAACACACACATTTCACACATTTCCTTGTCAAAAACAATACAGAAAAAAAACAAACCTGAAGTGGGTCCTCTAGAACCCCTGAACAAATAGGACAAATGAGTTCTTCATCAACGTCACCTTGAAATCTTTTGATTTCAAATCCCATGTTTGTTATTTTCACACAGAATTGTCAAACATCAGTCCGTTGTGTTCTTGCGAGGAATTTTTTACTATTTATAAAACTGCAATTGAAGGAAATGCCAATAACAAATAACAAAATCAGCACAGTTTGCTTTGCTTTCCTACCAAATGATTTTTTAACAACGTTATTACGTTACCACAGACTGATTTAAAAAAAAATGGGTGATCAACAGGGAAATGTCAAAATGCAATGCTGTCAAAAATTTAGTCGAGTCCATTTAAATATTCATCGACATTCCAATTCACGTGGGTTCCAGTTCTAGGAAGAAAAAGTAAAAGCCTTGTCTCTGCTACGATTATGTTGCTAACTTTTCTTCGAAATTTCCCTGCATTTTACTTAATCCGTTTCATTTAACTGCCAGAAGGGTTGCTAAGTTATCTTTAGTCTTTAAAGATTCCTCTTTCTATTGTTAAATTTCTTTTACTTGTGAAGTTTCGAATGCGATAAAAAGAAAAATAAAATAAAATTCAACACAAAGATCTGGCGAGTTTATAATTTACCCGTAGAGTGGCTAATACTTCTATTTTGGCAACATTGCACTCGTCCTGCCATTTGCCAACAAATCTGCCTATTCTTTTTTTTCTGCCATTAGGTGCCATTGTAAAATGGATTTGGGCAAAGGGTGCTGATAAAATACAATTTTCTTCTTAATTTATATAGAAAAATCACAAAATTAGATTCCAAAATGAGCGTCTTTAAGTCAGCCATGGGCTATTTCAGCTCAGGAGGCGCTAACGGTGGCAGTGATAATGATTTTGTTGGTCAGTTTGTTGAAATAGGAAATATGAAATTGAGAGTTAAAAAGGTGATCGCAGAAGGTAAGTTAATATCAAATTGTACTAACTATTTCATGCCCCGCCACGAGTAACATGTAAACAAAAGACTTCTGTTGTCGCATTTCGTGTAGGTTGATGCAGTACACGTACTAACGTCATAGAAATTGGGGGCGTAAGGGTACATTGTCCGACAAAATGTTTGGGGTCGTTATGATGAGCGTATCCGTTATGACCCTCAAGCTAATTATTTTACTGCAATAAAGTGAATGAACCTGTAAATTACATCGACTTTAACATTGTTATGATGAAATATTTCTTCCTGTTAAAAATGTACAAAAAGGTTTTGTACATTGCTTGCTCTCATTAGTTTTAGAGAAAAAATAAAGCTATGCAAGTAGCAACACAATATGTGTCTTTCAATATCAATTTTGTATATTTTAAGGTCATATAAAGTAGTTGGAAGCACTGCATCATACCATTGTTGAGTGAATGAACAAATTGATTGGTTTATCAGCAGATATGATTTTAGTAACCATAGTATTATCTTTCACACACTCATTGTTAACTGTGTTCTGTTGACGCATCCTACCCATATGGCAGTATTGAAGAGAGATTTTATTCAAAAGTCTTCATTCTTGTCCCTTTTAGGCAGAGGAGTGGTCTTTGCCCTGGAATAGGAGAATTTATAAACAAATATTAGTAGCTTAGATACAATGATTTATTTTATGTTCCAATAAGACTTCTGAATAATGGTTGTAAGGGGAGGCTGCAATCATCTTTGCCATATTGTGATAGCAATATGATATTGAAATACAGACATAGATAGTTGCAGTTGCCTTTTCACTATTCACTTGACTTATCCGCTTAGTAGTCTAATTATTACAAACTATGTAAAACATTTTAATATGGATTTTTAAGGCTGCTGTTTCATAAAATTACGATAAGCTCTCATGTGTTTCCTTAAGGCACTTAATTGTTGTTACTATAAATTTTCCTGAAACACTATGGGTTTTCCTATCACTGAATGTAGCCAGTATACATATTATGGCACATGACCATTCAATAAACTAGGAAATTGGACGAGAAATATGAAGTTGTAAACCAATCTCTTTTAAAATCTGCATCTGCAGGAAACTGTTAACAGGAAATTGATTTTAAAAACCAAAAGAATTGGTCCATTGACAATATTCCTACTCTATTTCAGGTGGTTTTGCTTTTGTGTTTGTTGCTCAAGATGTGTCCACCGGCACAGAATTCGCCTTGAAAAGGCTAATGGCAGCTGATGAGCAGGCAAACAAAAACATTATACAAGAAATTAGCATATTAAAAAAATTATCAGGTCACCCTAATATAATCAAATATATAGCAGCATCTTTTATTGATAAGGCGAAGACATCACATGGCATGGGAGAGTATTTGTTGTTGACGGACTTGTGCAGTGGGGGAAGCCTGATGGAAGCTCTGCAGAACAGAGGCACAGCTTTCCCTCTGCCAACCATACTTAGGGTGTTCTACCAGACGTGCCGTGCAGTGCAGCACATGCACGCACAAGTACCCCCTATCGCACATCGTGATCTCAAACTAGAAAATTTCTTAATATCAAATGAAGGTAAAAAATATTGTCTTATGTAATATCAGCATGATAGTTATGGAAGAGTTATGTCCATTGTTTAAACAGTATGTGGTGTGCTAATTGACTTTGACTTTTTATAGGTACAATAAAATTATGTGATTTTGGTTCAGCTACTACAGATATTTATTCACCAAATCCTTCCTGGAGTGCAAATCAAAGAAATATGTTAGAGGAAACTGTAAGTTGCACTTTATTCCCAAACTTATATAATTATTATTGGATATCCTCTTTTTATTTAATAGAAATAACATCACCTCCTGTTTCTTCATTTCCAGCTGGCCCAATTCACTACTCCTATGTACAGAGCACCAGAAATGCTAGACACTTGGGACAATCGTAAAATTGACCACAGTGTAGATGTTTGGGCACTAGGATGCATCCTCTACACACTGTGCCATATGCAACATCCATTTGAAGATTCTGCTAAACTTGCAATTCTTAATGGAAACTATAATCTTAACCCCAATGATCAACGCTATAAATGTTTTCATGAAGTTATAAGTGAGTATTTTTTTTTTCATTAACTCGTCTAATCCGCCCTTAAGACGAACCACTGACCATATTTTGTCTGTGAACTGTAATATGTGATTGTTATGTGTGTTGTTCCCAGGTGGTTGCCTAACAGTGAACCCCGAGGAGCGCTTGACAATAAGTAGTGTGCTGGAGCGATTGGCGGCGATAGCGGAGTCCAATAATGTCAATCTCAAGCAACCACTCAAATTTGAGCGTAAAAAAGTTGAACAATCTGTGGCCACTAGCTCGCCAGGTAATAAGAAGTCAAGTAAATATTACACTACCATATCCTAAGAGAAATGTCGCGGCGCGGCACGTTCAACATTTTGTGATAAATTCGAGACAGAGTCGTCTAACGGTTACATTGAGTTGCGAGCGCGCGTTTCACTTCCATCCCCTACGGACCATCGTTCTGTTCTGTTGCATTAAATACTCGAGCTAAAAATGGTCAAGTATTTTTTGACTTTTTACACTCAAATTTTTTATTTTTTCCATATATTTATTTTGAGTTCCTTAGAAAGGTTATTAAACGAAATGTGAGATTTATTTACATTCCAATGTTGATTATCACCAAAAATTTAACATCACCAAAGGTAAGGCAATGTTGAATAAATTATTCTCTGAATGAAATAAGGTAGTATAGCATTTATTTGACTTTGAATCAAAATTGATTATTTATGTTGCTTCAATGTTGAGATGCGTTAACATGACGTTCGCAAAATTAGAGTTTAATTTTGGAGCATTTCTTTGTGTTGGAAGAGGCTCAGACTGTGCGTTTACATAGTGCAATATTAGCCATGATGTTTCATGTACAGTGAATGTTAATAAGCTTTAATTTGATGTTTAAGTCTGATTATGAAAGAAGACTTCAAAGATATATCACAGTGATATAGTAATAAAATGGTCACTTTTAAATTATAAAACAATATACTTACTGGACAAAATTGAATACACTTGTCGCAAATTCTTCTAACATTCTTCTTGAATAATCTTATTACCAAAAAGTCAGTGTGCATTTATGAAATGCATACCTTTTATAGCTAGATAGGATACTTGTCGCTAGTTAGTCTTTACTATATTTTAGGTGTAATTTTTAAACTATCTATACATTCCTGTAACTTTATTGGGCTATATATACAAATTCACACCAATGTCTAAACCCCTTACTATACTATATTAGGTATATTATTTTTCTATATAGTCAAATAGTTAATATTAAATGAATATCCAGTAGTATATAGACAAATGTGCAGTGGTACTAAATCTGGATATTGACAAGTCTATGATATGATATATATTGGCTTATAATAACACGTTTGAGACATATATGTGAACTAACATTGGTTGCGGTGGCGCCGCGGCTCACGTTGGCATTTAACGGTATGGTTGGCTTGGTGCTTGCTGGTATCGGCACCCTCGCGCACTTGTCACGTAGATTATATACTTTGGCTCTTATATTTTAAGTTATTTGTGTGTATATAACTAGTCTATTACGTAGATCGGTGTATTCTATTACACTGCTTGTTATCACATCTTATTATATCTGTGTTGATGCAATCAAACACTATGATCAATATCATGGGTCAGTCCTAACTGTCCAGACAATATGAGGAAATGATATGTTAAACTGAGGTACAAGTATGAATTAGAGTAGTTTTATATGATATAGAATACATGATGTTTAACATTCATACTTATGTCATTAGTTGATATCACACAAGTTGGTGTTTCTATAAACACTATGTCTTACACTTATGTCATTGGATCATTATTTCTGTTGTGCATATTATTATTTAGTCATGTGGGAGCTTATAGATAAATAAATGAGTATATTCTTCACAGCCGTCGTTTGATTTTATTTCTAACGCATTTTGAGTGGCACAGATATTGAAAGTGAGTTCTGTGGGTGGGCGCTCCGTGTGTGGACAAATGTGGGTATTTCATGTGTTTGTAACATGCTCTGTGTTACTGAGCAGTTTCACGTTGGCTTTCTACTAACATGGTGGTACGCACTGTAGATCTACTGGTTGCACATTCATAGGCACAATTGTAAACTTTAATAAAAACTAACAATATTTCATGTGGTGTAAATTACTAGGAATCATCTAATACATTAACTCATCTTTTCTTCTATTGGGTGTCTAACACTAGGTATGGGTATTCCGTAAGGCACAAGAGGCGTAAAACCATAAAACATCATCATAGTTAAAAAGGCGTATAGCGTTAAAAGATAGCGACCACGATGTACGTGATAAGTGGTGTGACGACCGTTTTATAGGCGCATACATTGCATCGCGACATAACTCACTGGTCATTTAGGATGTAGCATTCAAATCTGTATTTAACTTCTCTTCAATTTTGAACCTTGTGGCCTGTCTGTTAAGACCTATTAAAAGTCAAACACTTTTTGAACTGTCTGCAGTTAAAAATCTTACACTATAATGAACCTTATGTCGTTGTATCAAGTTCGTTTTCTGCTTAATTTCATCAAATACATTCGTTAATTTATTAGTGGAAACAGACACAGACAAACTGTCGCACTTATATCAAAATTGATGACTGTGAAAAGAGTTCAATTGTTTTAATTGAAGTTTTAAATTATCCTACTTTTCGCCGCGAACATAGGAACTCATTTGTTCTAACGCGTACATACCGCGGTAAATTTTTGTATACTGGAAGGAAAATTTTTGCGTTTAATTATGATTAAACGCAAAACTTTTCCTTCTGATATACCTACAACTAGAAAAATGTACCGCGGTACCTACGCGTTAGTCTAAGTAATTGTAAACATGTTTGTCTCGTTTATACTGAGTCCTAGCAATGTGTGATGCGTAGGAGTCTCCTAATTGAATGCGGTATAGCTTGATTGACTGGCCTGTCCGGGCCTTACGGTGACGATCGAGACACTCGCGTCGTACTGAGAAATAAACTTATAACTATCTTCATTTATGGCTTCATATTGCATATTAGTACTTAGACTTCTTGGTTGGTTTCCATATTTATATTTCCCTCAGATTTCAAGCGGATGCGCAAGCTAAGCTATGCGATTAGATTTTTTTATTAATTTAATAATTAAGATTGACAATGGATAATTATTAGCCATTGTCCATCTTAATTTTTATTGTTACTTGTCATGTTTTTGCTCGTTCCTGGGTGTCAATATTTAATAAATACCATTTTTTGTTAAAATTTCATGTTCATTATGTATCGTCAAAATGTAAACTGAAAAATGTACAAAATTTTACAGGGAATTAGAACCACATTAAACGTTTAATATTTTTATACCATCAAAGTTGGTGTTCAGGCACTTTTCTATGGTATATGACCATAGAAAAATAATTCATCTTTTTTACCATTTTATAAAACACTTTTTTTTAATCTTATTAATTTATTTCACTAACACTTTACCTACTGTTAAGGATTTTTTTCTAACTCACTATTAAAAATATCTATAATTTTTATCTTATCTTGAAGGATTGATAACTGTTTAGATACCGTACAAAATATAAAGTAGGCCCGACGGTATGCGTTACATTACAATACTTATAAAACTAATAATGAAGAGGCATGACTAAAAAATATTTCAATTATTGTTTAAAAATATTATATGGAATCTGCCATGCATGTTAGCCTGTTAAAAAGGAATCAGTGCTTATATTTTATTTCTTTTGAATGGTCATAACACATTGCATGTACCTGTTTGTATAGTATCTGAAGTCCCTCGCCTCTTTTTTATTAAAAAAAAACAATTCAATATTTTTTTAATACTATCTCTGTACTGAATGCTCCGCGAGGCAGTGTCCGAGTGATTCCAATAAATCATTTGATATAGGAACTAGGAGCAAAGATAGCGTGTTGAAATCAAGAACCCAACTGCACTGAAGTGTTTACAATCGATATATTGATACATTTATGTCAGTTCTTACTGTAAGATAACGTTTACTCACTAACAAAACAACTTTACCGACTCGATACTATAAAGAGTTATGATCGTTGATAGAGGCGAGAGACTTCTGTCTTGTAGATAATGTGTATGCAATACATATCACGTTTTCTTTTTCATTTTAGGTGTTTTCAACTTTTTCGGATGCCCAATAGTTTTCTCGTTTAAATGAACCGCTGCATGAACCCTTGCATCGGACACCCATCACACATAGACGCTTGCTAGAACCATTGGATATGCTCGCAATGATGAGTATTCATTGTTTTTATTTATTAATGTTTAACTATATTTAATAATGTTGTTATTGCCTTAGAATACTTTATCTTATATACCACTCGATGGTTGTATTTGGCAGCAATTTACCAATTATTTGTTTACTAAATTCGATGTTTTTTTGAAGACTAATTTTATTTGTACCTTATTTTTGATAACAGTGCAATTTATTATATTTGTGAGCAGTGTTCTCTGTCCGCCAAACGAATTTGAATAGAACCGTATATAATAATCTATACAGTTTTAACGATGACAATAATATTACAATTCTCTTTGTATTTAAATAAACCCAAGGCTATAGATATTGTAGGTCCGTCCTATACTTAGATTTTAGTATAGTTCTAATTTTTTCCTAAACAAATATCCCTTTATTTTATAGCCTAATTGAAAGACGGTATATATATATATATATATATATATATAGTCGAATTATTAAATGTAACTGTTGCTTCAATACTACGATATAAGTAAATCTTCCAACTATATTTCCACATTCCATGAAAAGGTACAAAGGTGAAGTTGTTGGTCGATAGTATTAATAAGTTACCATAATTGTTATGTAATTACGAGTTTAGGATTCCTGTTACATTATATGCAGTACCTATGTATAGTATTCGACATGGTTCTTATTAGAATCTAATCCAGGGATAGTGCATTTTTATTCTTGAGATTTTTGTTTGCATTCCAAAATATATATAATATTCCAAGAGCAGTAAATCAAAAAAATATGGTTAGTACTGTTTGACTTAAAATCTTCCAAAATAGATCTGTGTATATTAGTTTAAAGCCACGGTATTAGATCTATTGAGTGCTTTGGAGTTATAAATAATAAAAATAAATCAAGAAGTATATAAACGTTAGAAAACCAAATCAAACTGCGCTGTGAAAAATGTTTTAATCAGTGGGGAATCTAAAAAAGCTTAAGATATCAACAAGTGCTTCAGAAGTAATGGTTTAATTTTAAAAAAATACACTGGCATATGTTTTTGCCTTCAGTTTTGTATAATTAAAAACGATATTAGGAGTTATAGGTGCTTTTAATTTATATTCATAAATATTCCATTGTATTTAGGAAACTACTAAGCATTTTGCCCCAATTTATGTCAAAATATTTATATTCTCAACTTGAAATTATTTGATCAAGTTAAGTATAAATTAAAAATAAAAATTGTATTTTGCTCACTAAAGCATTGAATTTACTGGTTGAAAGAAAATATTTCTAATTACATAGTTTTCTACTATAAATATCCAAGTCTTCTGTAATTTCAAGTATTCCGTAGAATATTTTAAAGAAGTATTATTATTGCGGTTTCTGTGAACTGGACCATGTTGACGCATTTTCTATGTCGGTATGGTAAATATTAAAAGCGGGGCGTTACCAACACAAGAATAATTTCTGTCTTGTTCAAACTTATTTGTTTAATAAATGTTTGCATGCGCATGTCGGTCTGTCTTTTGCTTAAAGACAGGAATGGATTTTTAAAAAATGGTATCTTGTTTTTTAACCGGTACACAGGTTTAAACTAATTTTATTTGCTCAATTTTAAATTAAGTATATTTGAAAAATATATTAAAGTCTTTTGAGGGTTGGTAACGAACCAATTTTTAATGTATTTTTTTCTCGAGGATTTTGAAAATGCACCAATCTGGTGCAGTTGTAACAGGGACCTTTAGGCACTATTACCAATAGGTAAGTAAAATTGTTTATTTTTAAATACTTTTATAAATGTTTTCAACAATGTTATGTTGTTAAAAGAGTATATTGTAATAATGTTAAACATTTTTCATTATATTCGCTGATTTTAAATATTATTCTTTAACATTTTTTAATTGCCCCAGTGATTTTTTTAAACAACTGATTTGTTTTATATTATATTCGAATAGTTAATTTAAAAGAGATAGTGTTTAAACGAGCAATATTTTTGTTACTATTTAGATATTTAAGTGTAAACATGTAAGATATTTAATGTTAGAAATAAATATCTAGTACTCTATATTGGTGTTTTTGTAATGTCTTAACCAGAAACCTCGTGATATTTTATTATCACTTTTGAATAATGTAAACTCGAGTACTTAAATACTTAAGCCAACATTACAACGACATATTTCTTATTTTGTCATGGCATTAGAACCAAGAGTTATCGATGTCAGAGTGAGAAATCGAGTAACGCTTAAGAGTGAAAGAGCTAATCGTCTATCACGAGTGCCATTGCTAAATAATCTACCAGATTAGAATCCATTCAATGTAATTTACATTCTATTATAATATTATTTACAAGTATTAGGGAAACTGTAATACTTATAAACTTAAACACATTATACTAAGTCTAGACATGAGGATTATCATTATTCTCCGTAAGAAATTCAAGATAAACTTAAAAATCTCCAAGACAGACATGTAACTTTAAAATCAACTGACACACGAAAGCGCGCCAAATTAACTGTCACTTTTTATAAATTATCTGTGTGATAAAACTTTTTATTTTTTCATTTTAGCGAGCAAAGAGCCTGCAGCAGTCAGCCAGGAGGTGCCGAACTCGCGGCCACCGGAGCCGAGTCGCCCCCCGCCACCCGCTCGCCCTCCGGCTGCCCCGCACTACCAGCCACCATTGCCAGCCACTCCGGCCAACTCTGGAGGACTGTTCTCGTCTATTAAAGGAGGCGCTGGTAGCTTCCTTAAGAATTTAAAGGACACGTCTTCGAAGGTTATGCAAACTGTGCAACAGTGAGTATGGGAACTAAGTTTCTTTTTCAAGCCTTATAGGAGTCTTCTCTAGATATCCCCAGTTAGATACAGATTTTATTTATGGAAAGTATTTAAATGAAATCAACAACAACGTTTTGCTAAAACCTGACTTTTTTCAACGAAATAAAACCCATAAAGCCTATAATGGACTCATGTTTGCTTTTTCTTTCAGGTCAATAGCTAGAACAGATTTGGATATTAGTTACATAACTAGTCGTATCATAGTGATGCCTTATCCGTCAGAGGGCTTAGAAAGCGCCTATAAAACCAACCATATTGATGATGTCAGGGTAAGTAATTTATCTAGATTATGTGATGCCCTAACTCTGTTAATCTTGCGTCAAGAGGTGACTGTGAACTGGTTCATGTCTGAAAGAAATACTGCAATGAAGAAAACTGATGAATTTTGAGAATTTTAATCAGACCTCCAATGTGCTGGACCTTTAAAAGGTACACATTTACATTTTTGGAACTTTTCCCTGGGATACTTAACACAATCCTAAAAGAACTTCCATACTAGTTTCTACTACGCGACATATAAAAGTAATGCCAAATAAAAGTACTGTTCGATTTTCAACACTCAGCTCAACGTTGACAGTTGAAAATCCAACTCCGTCCAACAGTGGAATAATTTTTAGGCGTGTTTATTTATTTGGATAGCCAACAAAGGATAAAATAAATAGAATCTAATTTCGATACCTAATAATACCCTCACGGATCGGACAGGTTTCTTTTTAACATATTGTATAATTAAAGAAATAGAAATATTATACATAAAGAAAACAAAATAAAAATAAAATGAGTAGAAAATTAATAAATGAGTAGTATTTATGTTGATTGTGGGAACGGATATGAAGTTAAGCTATGTTTAAAATGTTTCATATCTTCATTCAGGCATTCCTAGAAAGTCGTCACCCGGGCGGCAAGTATAGCATCTACAACGCATGCCGCGGCTGCCGTCTCTCCTTCCCTCGGCACGTGCCCGTCACGGACGCGTGCCGTACACTATGGCCCACGCCGGCCCATCGCGCGCCATTACTGGCTCCAACATATGCCTTACTGCAGCATATGTACCAGTACTTGGGTAAAGATGACCGGCAGGCTGTTGTTATTACGTGTCAGGTATGTTTATTTATTTATGTTGACATCACAATTTGATAATGTTAGCTGCTGTATCCCATTTTTTCGCCACGTGCCCGTGATGACCGCATGCCGACTTTGGCCTATACCGGCTCTTTATGCGCCATTACTGGAGGTGGCACTTGCTCCAACACACTATAGAACTGTATGTAGACTCGCTCAAGACTCGGTTACACGATAAATTCTGCACGGAAGCATTACTCTTATTGATATTACCTCAGCGAAAGAAGAACTAATAAAGCGATAAAATGTTCAAAAATAACCTAAGACTGACAGATTTTTTTTTTACCGAGTTACTTCAACTTATTGGTTAGTTTTTTCTAACGAGAAATATTATTTTTACAGATGAGACGGTAACAAAGAATAAATAAATGTGTATTATGTTACAATTAATAAGTGCCTTATACTTCGATATGCAAAAACGATATGCGCGTGACACAATAGTGGCGTTGCAATTGCGCTTCTAGATATTGTATAAAAAATAGTAGTCACGCGACTAACGCATCACAGACCCACTGCAGCGCTTCTCTGTATTACTATCAATTAAACGGGAAACGGGATATTTACTGTTTACTACTAGACCATGCACGAAACGCGGATCACGGACCGCGATAGTTATCCGTAATCATGGCGCTTGCAACAGCGCCGAAATATCGGGAACTCCAAACAAGTAGTTTTCCAGTGTTATTGATAGTATTAGAGACCGTGTCAGGTTAAAAAAAAAATTGCTCTGTATTGTCCCAGGACGGCAAACCAATGTCGTGCATGTTAGTATGCGGCCTCTTGCTGTACGCGAAGTTGGTGACGGTGCCCGAAGATGCGCTGCAGATGTTCGCGGTGAAGCGCACGCCCATCAACATGCCGCCCAGTCAGCTGCGATACCTCTACTATCTCTCCAACATTATTAGGTGAGTTGTTTTGTGAACAAGTTGTAACCACTATTTAATGTTTATGTTAAATGGTAAGGCACGCTAAAGAGGCGGAACAGCTTCCTTAGGTCGACTAATTCACTAAACGACAACGATAGGGTGAAGCTCGAAAAGAGTTGTAGCTCCTCAAACATCCCCCCGGCTCACATATTGAGCCTGCAGAAAAGCTCCCAGTAGGCTACTAATTACCAAGGCCAACTTGGAAGACCCTAAATTCCAACTACCATGGCCCACCTAGAGACCCTAAACAGACTGCCAAACACATTTTATTGTTATTGGCACAAACTGCAAATTGTAACGACCCAGACATAAAATCGAGAGTGAGACGTGTGTGGGCTCTTGTCTTTATCGCAGTTTTTTTTTTTTTTTTTTAAATATAGGATGATGCTATTACCGTCCAATATTTTAGTGTCATAGAAGATAAACAATATAGTTAGTCATTTAACTTTAGTCTGTATGGTGTCGAACCTAAAGAATAGCACCATCCCATATCTTAGGTGACTAAGGAACTTGCTAGAGAATGGGCAGCACCGTTTTCTGTGCTTTTGCAAAACAACCGTACTGCGATCGCAAACCCGCTTGCCAAGCGTGGCGATTATGGCAAAACCCTCCCTTGGAGGAGGCCTATGTCCAGCAGTGGACGTCTTTCAGCTGAAATTATGAAGATGCTGATGATTTAACTTGTAAACTAATTTGTAAGCCCTGGCCTTAAATTCATTTGAGGTCACCACAGGATAGTCCGGTTGACCTTCGGGAGTAACCACGTCAAAAAAAGTCAATATAGTGATGTCAATATTGTTTCAGACCAGAACCAATTCTCCCTCACTTCCGACCAGTCACCCTGGTATCTCTGACTATACAGCCAGTCCCTCTGTTCACTAAGGCGCGCGATGGCTGCCGGCCCTACATAGAAATATACAATGAGGACAGAATGCTGCTGTCGACGATGCAAGACTATGACAGGTTGCATCTCTATAGCATGGCCGAGGGGAAAGTGAGTATTTATTTATTAATACACACACAACACTCAAAACAGAAAATTACATTTAGATAGAAGAGCACAAAGGTACTGCTTAATGTTATTCATTAGAAATTTCTTACAGCAGACCTGCAACAAGATAAATACTTATCAAAATCTTTATGTCTATTCACGTTTGCTGGTTCACATCATGCCTTAACATTGGTGTTAATCGGCTTTTTGTCGAGACAGCCCCCTCACAAGCGAGGCAATAGTGGAGCTCTTCATTATCACATTACACCAACTTGACGTCAACATGTCGCGTCGATAGTGGACCTTAACCAACACTGCATGGCAAGCCCCTAAAACGTAATTTGTATTGGCGGCGCAGTAGCTTAGTGATTGCTATATTAAGGATCACAAGTTCAATTCTCACCCACAACGAAAAGAATAACTATAGGAAACTGTTCCCAGTGCCTCTTTCAATGTGGGAGAGTAACATCAGTGCAGTTCAATATTTGAAAATAGGATTCAGATAATAAAATCAGGCATAATCTTCATTCTCCTGTCCTATCTTTATTTATTTCGGCTGGTTATTGATTATCTTCTTCCATTCTCCTCTATTAGTCGTCAGCTCATCAGTCAAATCAGGTTGATGAAACATAATCGTTGTCCCTAGGTAACCCTGCCACTAGACACGACAGTGGTGGGCGACGTGGCAGTGTGCGTGTACCACGCGCGGCAACAGCTGGGGCGCGTGCACTCCGTGCCCGTGCTGTCGGTGCACTTCCACACCGGTTATCTAGCACTGGACCAGCATCACATCAAGTTTAACAGGTAACATTCACTTTAACATCCATGTTTCTTACAGTGGACTGCTAGTCTACATAAGCTGGTGTTCTTCTGCTTAACGTATCGATAGCAAAAACTTCAAGTATGGTTTTCCCATGGGGCTAACATGGCCAGAGATCTCACAGGATAGAGAGGTATGGAAGGAGAAAGGGGAGGCCTTTGCTCAGCAGTGGTTTTGGCAAAAAAAAAATGTTTTTCCCAAAACCCAGCTACGCGAACATTCTCGACTTCCCGCAAGGACTACACAACTACCCCGGGTAAACTTAAAAGCCGGAAAAGCTTCCTACGCTTCACACACGCAATCTAAGACAGGCCACCTAAAGAACGAAGCAAGTTATGGCAAAAGAGTTGACCACCACCTCACGACTTCCGCCGAAAGAACTGCTGGCACCCGGAAGTGAACTGCAGTGGCATATTTAGAAAGCTCTGAATCGATTGGCGTACCCAAGAAGGGCGCTGCAAATATAATCTGGCAAAATGGGATATTAAAAGTTCGAGTGCGAGTTCGGCGGTCCAGATCAAGCTACTATATATCCGTTTGGAGGCGTTAGGCAGGCCGTCGTAAAGTGGATTTGCACTTTCGACGACCTGAATAACGCCTCTGACGCAGCAATCACGTGACCACCTACTATGCTCAAACTGTGTAACATGGAAGTAACATCGATACGATACAAGAAGAGGTACGCAAATTCCGCACACTGATGCAGACGTAAGGTCAGCAAGTTCGTAGATGTCAGGGCAAGCGGCGCTTATGGCAGGTGGGATATTGTCTACGAGGAGACAACGCCTACGCATTTGAGGTCTGAGTCTTTGCACCGGCCGACTTGAGTTCGGAGTCTTTTTTAGAGATTTCAACTCTGCTACGGTGACCCGCGAAGGTGGAACGCTTGTCAGAAATCGCAACTTGCTGTAGAGACCTTGCTGTTGGTTGGACTAGCTGGGCTCGCGCACCGTAGAAAACTGTTACGACTTTCATCCTCTGAGCCATAGCTGTGCATCGAGTTTCGTGAATCAATAATAAGCTGGTGTTGATAAACTGTAATTAAATATTGCAAAGTTACTTGCATAAAAGCAGTAACGGGCAATCGGGGCACAACGCAGGGCAGTATGGTTTAATCTCCCGAATGACTTTGCTCTAAAATAAAGTAGACTACAAAATACCATCCCACTTTGACCTTACCTTGTACCTCTTTCAAACAGGTCCGAAATCGACGGCATAGACGAGTCCCTCCCCGTGAACGATCACTTCTCGAACAACACGAGCGCCGTCATAAGCCTGGTCGTCCAAAACGGTGAGCGTCGCAAGCCGCGCTCCGATCTGTGGGAAGAAGACCATTCCTTCCCCATACGGACGCCAGATGTACTGTTCTCTACGAACCTGGAGAGAGACGAGACTATTGATAACTTTGGTAAGGAGTTTTTAATGTTTTTTGACGATGATTTTGCGGGTAAAAGTATTTTGGACTCTTTCGTAAACAGTTAAGAGTTTTAAGTTCCAAAGTACAAATTAAATTTGGTTATTATTAATTATTTTACGGGTTTTTTAATTGACCTTGTATGTCGTTAAACGTTGAACGGTAGACACCAATCTCCAAATTATACTTACTGTTTATGTATTATAAATCTGTATACTATATTTCTAAGTATTTGTGTACATCTATCTTATCTATTCACGCAGCGAATCTTCGCAACAACCCCGCCGCAGTACCAAAAACAAGTATGTTGTAGTGTTGTGTTAAGCAAATCATTTATTTAGCTGAACATTCATAATTCATTTTATAAAAAACAAATCATGATGGCCAATATTCTCTGTTGATCGCCAGATCTGGTGTCCTACCATGACGTCTTAAGACAATATTGTTTTACTCCTTTTCCAGGATGGGAAAGAGATGGTGCTAGACATCCTGTATAGATCCGTCTCTTTCCCACACTAAAATAAGAATAAAACAATACTGCTTTTGGACTGTATTTTGAACAATTTAACCCATCATACTTGTTCAGATATTTGATTGAATGACTTTGCCAAGGTGTATAGAACTTTGAAAAACTACAGTACAGTGTCCATTTTTGTTTGTATTATAATATAACCAGTGATCGGAACAGCTAGAGCTAATTTACCTAAAGTTTGAGGAAGGAAGTAACATAGAGTTGATAATACCTCGCTTAAATTCCCGATATCATAAACTTGACGTTCAAATCCCGAGATTTATGAAATTTCAAATTACTTGTTGCGGTTCGAATAAATATATAATAATACATTGAACTAAATTATTATATTGAAGAATGTTCTTATGTTTTTAGAGTTTTATACTAAAACTGTTAAATTAAAGAGCTGTGTTCTACATACAAACTATACAAATATTAATTCTTGAAAGCACTCCTGTTATACCTGATTATGTAATAAAAAGGGTCACAAAGGTTAAGTCATAAATTAAAATTGATCTGATATCCACGTAAACAAAGCCAATTTAGTTTTAATTAAATCTGACACAATTTTAGTACAGAATCTTAAAATAAGAATAAGATTCTTCAAATCAATAATTAGTACTATACCTACTCAAAGTCCAGTTCATGTTTTTATATTCCCGGGTTTTAATTGGCATGTTTATTATTCCGAGATTTTAGACGAGGTATTATCAACTCTGTCCTTCCTCGAACTTTAGCCTTTAACGTTTTTTATTCATTCCATACTCATTATTTTAGCGTGCACAAGTCGTCATACTTTTTTATTTTGTATGATTATGGCACTGTTTTGTTTTTCGTTTTAGAGGTATGTTTTGCAACGCCAACATTATAATTATGTAAAAACATTTTCTTTCAACTACGCAGTAATGTTTTCATTACTCACTACAAAACCGATAACAAAGGATGTCTTTTTTGCTTAGAACCAAAACAGTGCAGAAAAGTTTATGAAATCTCATTACTGCACTGTTTTTCATTACTGCACTGTTTTAAATTTTAAATTTGGAATTCAATTTGCCACAAAGGTTTAAATGCCTCATATTAAGTTTAATTAAATGTATGCATTAGATCAAAAAGATACTGGCTGAAAGTAGAAATCGGCTGAATAAAACTGACTTGGTGAAAAAAAAAAAACAAATGGCGCGTTATTGCCATTTTGTGCCATTGTAAAACTTTGATACTTCTTATTTACCAAATAAAAAGGTAAAAAATCATGGAAATTGACAGCGATAGCGATATGAATTCAACTCCAGAAAATATAAAACAGCTGCAAATGAAGTTGTTAATAATCTTTAATAACTGCACTTTTAATGATTGTATGTTTGAAGGGAAGATGAATTAAACTTTGTTTCATTAACTTGAGTTTTTATTTTGAGTAGGTATATTTTGTCAGGGTAGTTGAAAGAAAAGCAGATTACGCACCTCGATAAAGTGAGTAATTAATGCACTCGTGATAATTTAGTGCCCTCGCATGCGCTCGGGCACCAACATAACACTCGTGCATTAATTACTCACTTTGCGCTCGATGCAACAATCTACTATTACACGTCTTATTTTTATATTGACATACATAACTGTTGTAGTAATGCATGCGTTTTATTACTTATTTAAAATTCTAAGAGTAAGGTTTTTTTATGAATGCAGAAACTGGTCGACTCCTCTCGACTTGAGATGCAAATCCTACTCTTCTTACTAAAAACTAAAAATTCATTCAGCCACAGTCCGTAACGAAAATTTTAAAATCATTTGTCGTTCTTAAAAACAAATCAACTCCGCAACATTTTTTGATACCTCATCATTCACCCACAGTAACAGCTGACTACCCAGTGCCGGAGCCGTCGCGTCCGACGCCCCCGTCCCGCCCCGCGCCCCCGTCCCCCCTGCCGCCCGCGCGGCCGCCCCCTCTCACGTCGCAGCCCGACGCCCCCCGCCCCTCCGAGAGCACGGCAGACTTCTTGAACCTGAGCTCCGGGTCTGCACCACCGCAGGGACCGAAACCAGAGAAAAAATTGAAGAGCGATGATTCGTTTGATTTCTTCGGAATGATGGAGAAGCATACTGATGATAGTTTCGGAGATTTTCTTACTGGAAATAAGGGGGAGAAAGCTCAGGTGGGTTCTATTGATTTTTTTTTTGTAATTTTTTTACCTGAGTAGAGAAATGCCTGGGATACTATAATATTTCTCAACATATTGCTTCAATTTAAATCTTGAAACTAATCTCCTATAAACTACTTTATTATTATGTCTTTTTTGCTTTGCTAAATGATATTTAACGTCCCTTCCAATTTATCAGCATTTAAAAACTTTTTGTACCCACTATCATACTGTTCTTAGATTATCTTTTACAACTCTTCTTTCATTGGTTGTAGACATTCGCAACGGAGTCTATATTCGGCGATCTCCCCGCCCCACCGACGGAGCAAGCCGAAGCGAAGCCGAACGTGAACTCAAGCGACCCGCTCAACTTCGATCCCTTCGGCCTCAACGATCCTCTGCCGAAGATAGAGCCTGTACTTACACCACAACAGTTGCTTCAGGAAGAAGGTCAATATCATAACATAACATCCTCGATAGGTACGCTTGCGAGTTACAATTTTTTGTTATCGGGAAGGTGAACAGCTTTCGTATTTTCTGTGGAACCTGACGTCGAAGTCAACTTAAGCCGTTTTGATTTTTCAGCTTTGTAGGGTTCTGTAGTCAACAAGGAACCCTTATAGTTTCGTCATGTCCGTCTGTCTGTCTGTGTCCGCGGTTTAGCTCAAAAACTATTGGTACGAAAAAGTTGTAATTTGGCATGAGTAAACACGTTAATGACGCCAAAAAAGTGTTAAAATAAATTTAAAAATAAAAACAATTATTTAGGGTACCTCCCCTACATGTAAAGTGGGGATGATATTTTTTTTTTTCGTCCTTTCCGTTGTGTGGGATCGTTGGATAGGTCTTTCAAAAATATTAGGGGTTTGTGAAGACCGTGTTTTGATTAAATAAACCGTTCGTGACTTATCAAGCTTTAAAGTACCAATTTTCGTTAGGGTGAAGTGCCCCCCCCCCCCCCTCTACAGACTAAACGGTTGTAGTTAGAAATACAAATGTCACGGCAGTAGTACCTATACATAACGAAGTTTAAAGGAATACTATCACACTTAAGTGGACTTTACAAGTTTACGAGTAATAGTCGACCAATTTTCTTTGACTCGAAAGTTTCGAATAACTCCATAGAAATGTCGATAGATGGCAAAAAAAACCAGTTGTTGTTTGTACAGGAAGTCAAATTAGGCAGATAGTCATGTTTGGCTTTTAGTTAGAGCATGGTAAGAAACTATCAGTCAGCGAATACGACCCGCACTTGGCTGTTATAAAAACTACGGAACCCTACACTGCGCGTGGCCCGACACGCACTTGACCGGTTTTTTTTATTGCTACGTTCAAGTTTTTGCTTTTTGCGCTCTTTAGCGCCGTATTTCTCGGCAACGTGGCGCTTTAGAGCACTTCATTCCAGCCAATTTTTTAGGAGTGAAACCTTTAGCCACGTTGACCGATTTTTAGTAGGGGTAAAATAGTTGGGTTTGCGTGACCGATATGCTCGTGACGTGTTGTGCCAGACTAGCGACGCGTTTAAAAATTCAAAAAAAGAACACTGTAATTCCATTGTTTTGAGTTTTCACTTGTGCCGGCAGTCCTTATGACTGGCTCTGTTTTTTTCTATTCTAGTGTCCTCTACCCATGTAAGTCTGACTCACCCTACAAAAATTAGTCTATGTGGCGCACAATAAACTGGAGATCAATCGGGTAGCGGACACGTAATTCTATCAATCAGATTAATAACTGAATATTTACCATGTTTACTATTTATTAGAAAATAAAAATCGGAATCGGAATGTCGGGAACTCAAAATAAATAGTAAACATGGTAAAATCCTGTTTATTTTGTTATTGATAGTGTTAGTGGACATCTAATTGTCGCGCTATAAACTTTTGTACTGTATCCTCAAATGTAGTTTATTCTACTTTGTGACAAAATTTGTAATGTTAATCTTCTATCTAACTAGGTCGTCCCCAAAGCGTGCCTTTAGAGCGTGCGCAACCTCACCAGGCCGGACGGAAGGACCCCTTCGCGGAGCTCGGCGTGCTGGGCAGCGCGCTGCCGGCCAGCGCGTCGCTGAGCGCGGGCGGCAGCGTGGGCTCCACGCCGCGCGCCTCGCCCGCGCACACGCCCGCGCACCTGCCCGGCACGCCGCAACATCAGCCGGATTACAAGTAAGTTGTATTGTATGAGATTACGACAACACAATTATAATCATTTGAATGAAGCTTATGTAAGACGAACGAATCATCAGAATTATCAATTAGCTATTTATGCAACTGTTACGTTATGGACGGTCTTTTAATACGAGTGCCATTCTTAATAAATTTGTGAAATAGGTAGGCATGAGTTATTAAAAGACCAATAAAGTACAGTTGCATACAAGATTTTATCTACGAAGGAAGGAATAAAACACATATACACAAATAAGTATTTTTATTTCCCGCGTCCACTTTTTTTATTTAGTGTTTATTAGGTATAAGGCAAAGATCTTGTAGCCGCAGCAGCCAAATAGTATACGACACTTTTGTTCTAAACTTATTCCATTTTTATAAACATCATTTATATTGTCTCGATTTCGAAGTAATATTATAGGTACCTGGCTGTATGTTCAGAATGGCTTTGCTTGTGTTATAGAATTTATGACGATTCGCTTAATGCAACCCGATGTCGTTATGGGTATCATAATGAAACCGCTGTCACTTTTGTAATTCGAATATAACGAAACCGAAGTAGATAAACATATAAATGTTATGATTTCATGAAATAGTCATTAGGTTGATAAAAACTGGTGGCGGATCCGTCATGCAAACTGAAAAGCCCAGCTTGCTTTAATAATCGAACGCAATCGTACTTTTTTTTAGTATTTTATTGACATTTACTTAATTAAATAATAAAATTTTAATGGAATTATTTGCTTAATGACCAGAGGACGGAATTAGGTAGAGTTATTTGTGTACTTACACTGATTTCATACAGCGAAAGAATAAAGTGGATATGCCTCAAATCCCGATATTAATTTTAAAGAGCAGAAAAATCCCGTGATTTATTAAATAAACAAGTTATTTACTTTTACACAATTTAACCCATCCGACATCGGATGCCCGAAGTTGCAAAATTCCAATGCGTACTCGCAAGGGAAGATCCATATTAATATCAACATTTCCATGCAATTACAAAAATAACTCCACCTAATTCCGACCTCTGTTAATGACTGCATGATTTGATCAATAATTAATTTAAATAAAATGTGTACCTAACATAATTTTATATTTGGACGCCGAAATTAAAGGCAGAATAAGAGAACAATTTTGTATATTTTACCAACCTTCTGTACCTTATATAAGCTAATAAATACTTTTGGTTAAAAAAACATACAAAACAAAAATAATATAAAAATTCCGCGCGCCACGCGCCAAACCCATCGTATGGCGATGCGAGATTGCCAGGTTTACGCACTCACTGAACTGTCTCTATTATATATACCAGCCGCGACTCTGGCTCGCTCTAACACGATATAAAAGAAGTGCACTATGGTCCCTACGGTCAGTGAGTCTGCGTTCATGCTTTCTCAGTGGCACACAATGGCTTTTGCATTCGGCTTCTAGGAGCTCTCTGTTTTTGCTAGAAAAATGTCTTTGTTCTTGATAAATTTGGTAGGTATTAATTTGAAAATTTGTATTGAATTAAAAGCTGGGTTTTTTTTTAATGTGTAAGGTTGAGAAAGAATGTGTGTTTGAATTCGAATTGATTTCTAATTAGTAATTATTTTTTTGAGCCATTAGTTGTGCATCTTTTTTTTTTGTGATATTATTATTAGTAACCTTTTTCTTATACCCAAGATTTGTTACCAGTTAATTAAAAAAAACTTGTAATTTCCAGTAGGTCTCACTTTGAGCCAGCAAAGACTCCTGCAGACGAGAAAACTCGGAAGCCAATGGACGTGTTTGGTGACCTCCTCGGTAGTCAAGGTTACGAGTTTGCGGCCAAGAGAGACTCCGGCCCCAAGACTATGAATGCTATGAGGAAAGAGGAAATGGTCAGAGATGGGGTCGACCCCGAGAAATTGAAGATCAATGACTGGGTAAGTGGTGAACAATAGTATAGAAATACAGGGTAGAAGGGACATCGATACACAAACGATTACTACGTATTCAGTACATAATACAAAACACCCCACATAGAAATTTTTCTATACGTATATATAAATGTATAGATAGATAGATAGATCACAATTTAGTATCGCAACTTTATTCCTTTCTTGCTCCTTTTGATTTTGCAATTCCTTGTAATCTGTATTCCCAGCCGGTTCTCAGCTATCCTAGCAGACCAAGACAAAACATAATAATAAACGTGATGGGCCGCGATTTACCCGCCAATTAACGGCTCATGTCGCGCGTTCATCAAGTATTGTAGAAATTGGACTGTTGGTTCACATACGTCAGCGCGATGGATTTTTTAACGCAACGATTTCTCACTGGATGTTCAAACCACTGCTTCCCGCTGTGAGTTGAAAGTCGAACAATGCACTTTTTTCTGTTGCTCTGGACTGTTGAATCCGCACTGTTGAATTGTCAATTCTCGGCTTGATACCGAGAGTTGTAAATCCAGTGCGCAATAATAATCGCCCGTTTGAACGAAGGCTAACTGTTGTGTGCACACAGAGTTAGTCTCTGTTACTCCTACTTTAACTTATGCCATTTCGGCTGCCCCGTAGTTTATTTCAATGTTGTCTATTCTTATACGTCCGTACTAATGACACAGACGGAGGGCAAAAAGGCGAATATCCGCGCACTGATGTGCTCGCTTCACACCGTGGTCTGGGAGGACTGTCGCTGGACGCGCTGTGACATGTCCCAACTCGTCACGCCCGCCGATGTCAAGCGCAACTATAGGAAAGCGTGTCTCGCTGTACATCCTGATAAGGTAAGAATTTTTAAAGGCTTCTTCAGTAGCTTATAGGTTGGACGCACGGAACTGAGAAATATCGCTGATGAAAAGGGAGCTTATAGCTCGTGGAAGGGGACAGTAAAGGCTTCGATTTATCCACCAAATGAACCGACTGTACGCCACTGAGCTCGACCGTAGGGCAGTCTTATCAATTTATTAACAGCGAATCTGTACAGATCGTCGCGCCAAATAGCCTTAGAGCGTTCTACAGCGTGTTTGCCAATATGACATACATTGATTAATTGATGCAAAAGTGATAACCAGAGATCGGAATAGGTACAGTTTATTTACCTAAAGTTTGAGGAACCCTCAGGAGGAGGAGTTGTCGGGTTTTAATTGTCATGTTTATGATTCCGGAATTTTAGACGAGGTATTATCAACTCTATGTTACTTCCTTCCTCGAACTTTAGGTAAATATATTCTACCTATTCTGATCCCTGGTTATCACTTTTAACAAATAACTAATTCCCTTTGTATTGTTTCTAGTTTAGCTAAAATGTATCTACCAATTCTCTTTATTTACAGCAAATGGGCACGCCCAACGAGAATATGGCGAAAATGATCTTCATGGAACTGAACAACGCGTGGAGCGACTTCGAAAACGACGCCAAGCAACAAAACTTGTTCTCCTAAACGTAACAATGCAGCTGAAACATTAATCACGGAGTAATCAACATGATGGAAACCTAACTCGCATGTTCGTCTGTCTAATCAAACATGCGAGAGATTCTTGGCGCGTTCGGTGTCTGTTGAAGTCGCGGGTGACATAAGCACTCCATCTGTTCATTACTCCGCTGCAATGGAAACTTATCCAGTTTATTAATAGCGAATAATATATTTATTTATCCCATTCAAATAGATGGATAAACTTTTAGTACTCATTCAAACCACCACAATAAGACCAATGAGATAAAAAATAATAATAAGAAAAATGCATTAGATACTTACAAGAAAAAAAGAATTGCTAACAAAAATACACTAAAAATGTTGGTTACCCAGTGCATAAACACATCCATGTCTTTGTTAAATTACGAATTTGCAGGCGCATCTGACTAACAACCCGCATTGGGCCCGCGTGGTGAATTACAGCCCACTCCCTCGACTAGACAAGAGGCCTGTGTCCCAGCAGTGGGAACATTATAGGCTGATGATGATGATGACCTGACTACGTCACTACCGCCGCATTCAATGTCCAACTCATGCCATCTCACTCTATGACTCTAACATATCCGTTCGTCGCGTGCGCCCGCCGCTCGCTTGACGTAATGTCTATGTAGTGATATCTTGACTGTACTGTTAATGATGAAGAGAGAAACAAACCAAATTTAAAATTAAAAAAAAAAAAAAAAAAAAAAAACGCAATTTCAGTTTCCGGCGCGCTGCCTAGCCGGCACAACGGTATTAGTACCTAACTTTATGTTCATAACACAATCCCAAGTACCTAAGCTCAGTGGATGTGTTTATTCTAGTGTGCCGGCAATTTATTATTTTAGGTCAAATAAAATGACTTCCGTGTTTTGTTTTTTGTTTGGATATCTTTGTTTAGAAGTACTTATTCCAGTGTGGGACAGAGACGGAGCTATACAGAATGTCTATTGCCATCTCTATCCCACACTGGAAAAGGAGTAAAACAATAATGTTTTAAGACGTCATGGTAGGCCAGCTGAACGCTGTGTTAAAATTTATACACCTATTTTAATGTGACCTTAAATAGACCCAGCCAACGGCGTATATTCTGAAAGCAAGTTGGACATATAAAGAATCTAAAAGCTTAACGCGGAGTCGCGGATTTGTCTTACCGCTAGAATGTAACGGGAAATGGCTAAGTATAAATTAGAATTGTGATAAATTCTTAAATAGTTTATTAAATCAAATGTTAACTTTGTGGATATGCATCTTATATTGATGTTTGGACGTAGCCCCAATTAATAAAGGCTTCTTAGTAGATCTTTAAATGTCTCGTATTGATGAAAATTTTTATTGCGTAAAAATTTTGTCAATTTTATTGCATTTGTTCAATGAAGTGTTCTAACAAATGGTGTTTTGAATACCAGAAGTAACAAAGTTATGAGATCTCTTTAACCTTTTTCATAGACAAACAACAATTTACTTTCTGAAACGAATACTTTAAATACCAAACATCAAAACGTGATGATGAGATAACAACTTTCCATACAATGCCATTTTAGAGACGTTGGTTCGTTAAGTCAATGTCTTGTCTTCCGATTGCATTTTGTTTAGGTACCGTAGCAGTAGTAAGCGATGCAATAAATATAGTAGAAATTTACTAGGTCTTTTGCTTAGTGGTGGCACTACTTGCAGACGGTCGTTCGTACTCTTTCTAGCGCTTACCATACAGCGTTGTCTCTGTCGGAAATGTGCCATCGTTTAGTAATTGACCTGTACCGACTGCAAAAACAACGACTCAGTCAGAGCTTCTTACGTTAAAAACATTGTGCTCTCGCATTCACTGTCGGCCGACCACTTTTCAACCTTATACTGAGGGAATAAGGATGAAAAGTGTACAATCGCCAGTGAGACCGATAGTACATTACTCCATAAATAATGGTATACATATTTCGTTGATTTAGCTCAGTTTTATCTTTAAATATAAATAAACGAATCTGGTTCGTGGGAGGTAAATATAAAGGATTTATTTTATAAAACTTATTCAACAATAAAATAGTAATTTGTGGGCGTTACTTAATAGTTTTTAGTGTTGTATTTTAGTACATTCACGTACATATTATAGAACAAAATGTATTTTAGATATTAAATATCACGAGAGCTAAATTGATATGAAATTAATGAAAAATCAAAGTTACAGTTTATTATGGTTAAGAAAGTTATTCTTTGACTCGAAGTTATCGATAAAATTAATATGCTATGTCTATCTATTTGTGGGGAGAGTAGGAATTCAGCTTCTTTACGATTTCGCTTATTACGTTACTACTACTTTTTAATGTAGATCTATGCACATCAGTTCAGGGGAGCTCAGCCGTTCAAAACGCCAAGTTTGACCAATCCTGAACTGTTATGCGATATAAGTTTTTAAACTGACATGGTCATTTTTATTATTTGTTTTTAGCTCAAAACAAATAATAAAAATGGTAAATATCCCGTTACAAGTTTTATTGATAGTGTTATGCGATAATTATGTTCTTTTATTTTGTCAATTTATGAACGCTTCTGTTATGTATACGACGCTGAACTCGGTTACTTCTTGAAAGTACCGTTAGTCGCATAAATCTTATTCTTATGATACCAATTTACAAGGTAAAACAAAGGAAAGTCGCGCAATGATATCAATATAAAACGTGATCACTGGTACATGGAATCTTATCAACGCAGAAAAGTGATATTTTATTTTATTCCCTTGGGTTTCAGGACTTGGTGTTGTTAGATATTAATTAAATTAGTTCTCTGAGAGCTTACTTACGATAATGTTAAGTTTATACATTCCTATTGAAATAAGTGTAGTCGGATGTCCACTATCGTTAAAATAGATGTGTTGATAAATGTGAAGTTAAAGCGTTTACGCCTTACGACATTTTATACAAACTTTCAAGTCCTTATTTTCCGAAATGGCTGAACCGATTTTAATGAAACTTCATACGCACAAGCAGGATACATAAGTCTGCAAAGTTACTTAAAAACGTTTTCGTTTCCGTTACAGCTAAATTAGGCCGATTATAAATAATCTAAAGAAACAGAAATTTCCAATTATCTTTTTTTATAAAAGACACATCGTAAATATTTTTAGTAACTTTTTAGACTTATGTATCCTGCTTATACGTATTAAGTTTCATTAAAATCGGTTCAGTCATATCGGAAAATAAGGACTTGTAAGTATGAAATGGCGTAAGGTGTAAACGCTCTTAAATATGTACAATCTTTAGAATCTTATGAATTATTTGAATCAGTATTTGATCTTAGAATGAGGCTTCCGTTCATCCGACTTTATAACAGATCGTGCAATAGTTCATTTTGAAATCTTACTTTTTGTATACTTATGTAGTTAGGCCTATTACAGAGTCAAATTTGTTGTTGATTACAATATGGTATAGAGCCAGTGAAGTCACCAATAACGTGTATATTTTGCTTAGATAACGTACCTATGTCTAAATAACAAATCTGTTCGAGAATAAAGTAATTTGAAAAGTATACCTTTCGCCTTTTTCTTCCTAACATCCTACCTACCCATAATTTCATAGTACAGCGTTTAGGACAAGTCTGGGACTGTCCCGCTGGTCTGATTGTTGCAAACGCGACTGCTGAGCGCGGGGGGTGATCCTGCCAGCCCGGGCTCGACAACCAAGTTGGGTAAAAGGATAAATAGGGTTTTTCTATTAAACTTCATCTGTCACCAACCCTGAAAGTTGTCGGTGTCTCCGTCGCATTAGAATTAAATAATTGACACAAGGAATAGACCATCTGTGTTGTGCACTGCAACTGCATCTCCTGCGTACTAGGTTAATCTCTGAAGATTAGGCGTCTGAAATTCGTTCGGGAAGTTATTTAGTTATGGGCGTTACCGAAGTACGCAAGAAAGACGAAATGAAATCCATTAATTTATTGTAGTAAAAAATTTATTTCTTAACATCAGACCATCATTTGTCCACTAAGCTCCGTCTTGACTTCCATACAACCGTACTTCTCTAGTAGCTCTTGTTTCTTGCGCCTTAGCAAAGCTTCTTCTATATCCTTCTGTGATGGTACTGCGACGTGTGACGTTACTACTTGCCGGACTGGTTCGTTTACCTCGTCTTCTTCCATTCGTTTGTCGTCGGGCTGGAAAAGTAAGCAAAGTATGGTCAAAAACTCCCGAGGAGAGAGATAAGGGGTGGTGTTAACTTAAGAAAGGAATGCGTCTAGAGCGTGTCGCTGTCGAGGTAATATCGGTATTGTATATGTTGAAATAGAGTCGGGAATATATAAAACTCGCCGTCAAAGCAGTCCAGAGCCATCTTATTTTGGAACGCATTCAGTAACAGTTTTTGATCACCGTATGCATTGCATTGTGGCTGAGTACCAGCGCTTATGTTGCAGCATCATGCTGACATAACTTAGAGCTTTTGGCTTCACACAGGACCAATTTAGTTTCATGTTATTTTCACGTTGATCAGGTGGTGGCGAGCGCGACTATTGAGTATGAGTGGGTTCGAATCCCAGATCGAGCAATATCTTAGATATTCCGTCAGGAATTTCTCAGTGACAGCCACGGGTCTCGATTTGTGCCCGGTTGATAACGATAGGCTCGCTTTCTATTATATACATGGGACTTATACATAACAGGTGAAATGTGGATGTGCTATTAGGTACACCCCTGCTTAACCCCTCGGGGATCCCAGGCGTGATTTTATGTATTTTGTATGCTTTTATTGTTTGTACTGCTTGAGTCCAAAAACATACTTTTTCTTTATAAAAGCGCGTTCATTGCTCTTTGTCCAGTCTGCTGGCTCTAAATGTAACCGGTTTTCCATAACTTGCAAAATACATAGTTGGTAATAAATAGAACTGACATCTTTCAACACTTTCGCTGCTAAGTCCAAATAATTATATTTCACTCGTACGACCAAGTTATTTTAGCTACGTATAAAGACGTTTTTGGAAGGTGGATTGTGCGCACACGAACGAATTATTGTTCGACCCGGGTCTCGGTTGCTTAGCACCGAAAGTGGTAACCGGCTAGGAATAGATATTATACGTAAATATGGTAACTCACATCTTCTGGGTAAATTTCCTCTTCTTCCGGCAAGTCTTGATCCTTATCTTGTTCTTTATTCCTCTTCCATTCGTCCACCGCTCGCGCTATGGCTGCAAAGAAAAAAATATGGGCTGTAGAAATACTGAATTTTTTAGGGCTTTTCAATTTTGTAGATTTAGGAGTTTTTTGATGCCTTTCCATAGTTTATTGTTAGTTTATTTAGTAGTTTTTAATTAATAATGCATATACATAGTTAGCTTATGCTGGTTTAGCTCTGTATGGTGTCGGACGTAAAGAATAGCACCATCCCATATCTTCCCGTGGGTGTCGTGTAAGAGGCGACTAAGGGATTTGCCAGAGAATGGGCAGCAAAGTTCTCTGTGCTTTTGTAACACCGTAGTGCGATCGCCAACCCGCCTGCCAAGCGTGGCGATTATGGCAAAACCCCCCCCAAAATATCAATGTGGCGACACTTGGGGGAGGCCTATGTCCAGCAGTGGACGTCTTTTGAGCTGAAATGATGAATGATGATGGTAGTTAGTTTACTCCTCTTAATAAAGACTTATTCTTTGTCTGTGTTTCTTTGTGACTGCACATCAGGGGCAAAATAAATTTCACCTGCCTGTCGTTAGTTTAGTCACTGATGAACTTTGAAAACGAACACACATACCTTCCTTCTCAGCTTCCTGTTCGAGCGGCATCAGCAGGCCGTCGTCGTCATCTCTGTACCCGTAGTAGTCTGCGTCCACATCTCGCATGAGGTCGGCGCGGGTCCTGCGGGGCGGCGGGGGAGGTTCTTGTTCGAATAACTCGCGAACACCTGCCCATAGGAAAATGTTTATAGAGAAAAGAGAAGTGGATTGGATAAAGCACTTTATTACAACTATCATTTAGTGCAAAGTCGGGCGAATATCAAGGCAGACATGTAACAGCTTCGTTCGTTGAGTGAATGATGCGTGGGATTGTTTGCATTTGAAACAGCTGATAATAATATTATGGTAAATTGCATATAAAAACTCTTCCGGAGTATTCTGCATTCTCTTCGGTCTGCGTTGAGCCTTATTGTTATCTATAGAATATTTAATTGGTGGTTATAGAACTATTATATTAATACTCTTTAGCACAAGACTGAAATTAATTTGACGTTATGACAGTACGCCTCCCAAAATCTTGTGTCGATATCTGATGTGGGTATCCACATGCATGAGTACTTTACATATAGCTATTCCTGTCAGAGCTGCTTATTAACTTGGATACGGTTACAAAATACGAAAGGAAAGCATTCTTTGAGATTAAAAATTGCGTACAAACCTGGTAGATCTTTAGCGGCTCCGAAGTATTTGTAACCTCTGTTACCGGGTACCTCCTTGCCGTCTTGGTCCAGCATCTTAGGCCCGACACGCGCATGGTCCGGCCCGCCCAGCGACTTGATCTGCACCTCCCAATGACGCTTCTCGCGCATGAGTTTGTTTATCTCGTCGTTTAAGTCTCGTATCCGAAACTCGCCTAAACCGGCTAGTAGAAAAAAAATAATTAAAGCAGTCTTCATAGTAGAACACAAAGGTTAAAGACAATAACATGCGTCATACTGACAGTCTACAATAATCTAATAAGGCCGTCACTGCGCCCCCGTAAGGGGGTACGGCTGGCGGACACGAGCCGGCGCCCCAGCTCCCGCAGTTTCGCACAGCAGCGCCATAGCGGCTAGTCAGACCCCGCTGAGTGAGACCCCAAATTTCCTTCGCGAGGCCCGGCAGGAGACTATCAGCGACAGAAGTACATACTCCGACGCACCTACAGTGCCTATATGGCTCCCGTTTTCAGAGTTCACCGGTTGCGGTCCGGACTAAATCATGACGGTCTATCTGCGGTCAGGGCGACGATAGTTTTAGTGTGCGAGCAGACCGCGCTATACAACGCGCGTGAGCGAGAGCGAGATGCTTGCCTTGGCACCACGCTACCCTCGCACCGCGTTACTTTCTCTCCACGCTACCGACACCTAACGCATTATTACAATTTGATTTAGACTTAAGGAAATTAAACGTATTTTATTGGTAGGTAAATATTGTATTTAGGTTTAAGTAGCTTGAATTTTAAAATAATGGAAATATAAAAAATATTATATATCATCGATTGTTAGGTTACTTCTTCATTTTTTGCTTTTTGCCGCTTTTTCCTTTCTTGTCTTTGCTGCCTTTTCCTTTTTTCTTTCCTTTGCTTTTATTTTTTGAAATGTCGCCACCGCTGTATTGCAGGGCAACATTGTGACCTTCTAATGATTTATCACACGGAGGAGCTTTTGGAGTTATTAATTCTATTTCTAGGTCAGTCTTTTTATCTTTTGTTTCGAGTTTCTTTCCAATTTTTAGAATGAACACATCCTTTTGGGGATGTAGTTCTTTCGCCATATTCACAGGGACGGGGCAATTGGTAGGCGTTACGTTGACGGTCTTTCTGTCTTTCCTGTCGGTTTGTCTTTCGAGTCCTTGCAACGAATATGTCAAGTTTGACGAATAAGTATTATCTCGACATGATGTAGGATCTCTTGGCAGTTCAAATTGAATTTGTTCGCCAGTATTGTATGGCGTGCTTTCACATGAACACAACTCTTGAATCTTATCATACCTCCCTATTCTTTCTACTCTACTGCTCTTCGGTACTCTAATCTTCAATTCGTTGACATTCATTTTGGTATAAATTTCGTCGTATTTTTGAGTTGGTTCTGGAAAATATTAAGAATATTCAGTTTTTGGCCGTTTTTATGTAATGCAGTACATTTGACGATACGACTTACCATGTTCGTAAGAAGCCACTGGGGCACAACAAGGAGCACATTCGTAAGATCGTCTAGATATTGTGCTAGATATTTGCGACTGTGGGCTCTCTGATCTTGTGTGTTGATCCGCTGTGCAGATCGTTGCTTTCTTCGCCATAACTCCTTCATCAAGAAGTATTTTACCCTGCTCGTCCATTTCCACCTTATGGCAAGAGTACATCGTCATGCCATGATCTTCTTTCAGGAGAAATGAAGTACCCTTTGGTTTAGGTGAAGCACAAAATGCGGTGGTTATCTCTTTTCCTAAAAACGACATTCGTATGGTCACCTCAATAACTCCTATTGAGTCTCGGTTCTCACCGTCACAGCACGACAAATAGTACATGTTCTTGGAAAGCGGTGTCGATGTGGTGCACAGTATATTGTCTGTTGGCTGTTCCTCCATCCATTTTTTGCAAAGTTCTTCTCTCAACTGGACAAACTCACATGTGAAGTCTATGTGTGTTTCAGCTATTCTCGTCACACACGTGGTACACGGGGGTTGTTTCGTCAACAGCAAAACAATTTGGAATTCTTTAATACTGCATATTTTATCATACGTCATGGCAAACAAGGTGGATTTTCCAACATTTAGTCTACTGAAATTATCAATTTTACCAAAGGACGAATCATATAATACAATTGGCGGTTTCCCCAAAAATACAGCTGAAATAACTAAATTATTGAAGTCTAGGTCGAAACATTCACACTTCATGTGGATTTTGTTTATTATCATCTCAATAAGGAATAAGTGATATGGGAAATTGACATTCTCTTCTTTGCAGTAGCATAATTCCTGTTTAGTACGCGCGATGTCTTCAGTCAAACACTTAATAGACTGTCTCAAGGCGTTGGCTTCGCACGTGAGCAGTTTGCTCATATTAGCTATTTTATCTATATTTGTAGTTAAGTTATTAGAATTTGAACCCCCTAGCTCACTTGCAAGCTCTCTGACGGTACCCTTTAAGCCTTCGACTTTTTCGGTTAAGGTGTTACCATTTGGCTGGAGTTCTGAATGACCTGCCATTCTCTGCACTTTTGGGCTTTTGTGTTCTTTGTTAAGATGTTCAGCCGGCGCAGCTGCAACGTATTTTGGAGACGGTGACTTTGGACTTTTGTAAATTTTGTCGGACAATTCAGTAGGTGATGCTACTGTGTATTTTGGAGACTCTGACTTTGGACTTCTGTAATCTTTGTCTGGCATTTCAGTGGGTGATGCTACAGCGTTCTTTTTTGGCGACTGTGGTGTGGGCGAGGGGATGGGAGCCGCCTGTGTCGTGCTGCGCCGGGGGCTCGACCTCGCCACCGACGGCTGAGGGGAAGGCGTCGACGGCGGCAGTGGTATTGCTACCTGCAGCTCTTCGGCAGGTGCCGCTGATCCTTGATCTGAAGCTGCTTCGGCATCATCCATTTCAGAAGGCTTTTAATAGTATATTATCAAAGCAGTGTTGTATTGTAACAAAAAAACTCACATTTTAAACTATTGATACCATTTTAATAGCCATAGCCCTATTGATTCATGACAAAGATTTTAAATCAATCAAATAATTTAGCTTCCAATATGCTGTGTCTATGCCAGTGACAGATCCAAGGTGCGTATTGTGTCAGCATACATCACACAGTGTTCATACGGCCAGTGTGTTACGTTAACAATGGTTACCTATTTATGACCTAAATGCGTGCTTCTTCTTATTAAAAACGTATAACGTTTCGCCACTCAATGTGAAAGTGACTTTCAAAATGTTCGATAAGACTAAAAAAATAAAGCTTACCATTCTGTATCTGTGCGACTTTCTTTGCTATTTCCCTGACGATCTGCAGTCTCCATTTCTCAGCTTGTGGCAGGTCGGTGCACTCTGACGCGAGGTACGGCCTCCTCTCGCGCTGGCCGCCCGCCTCCTGCACTTGAGCTGCGCGCCATCGAGCCAGCGTGGTCCTGGAAACAACTCGATATTCATAAAGCAAGCTTTGGCTTCAGGGCTGCTTTAGGTCGGAGAGAAGTGGTTGCACAGTGGTAATGACCCTTGTGAGTACTTGGTCCCAAGTGTTGTGTGGGTACACAGGCTCGCGACTATGTATAATATATGTATTTCATCGCCATTGCTCTCAAAACGGTGAAGGAAAAAATTGGGAGGAAACCAAAAATTCAAAGACATGTGACGTTTCCGAGATATTAGCTACCATAAGTTTACTCATAACACCATCGGTGCAACTTTGATAGCTTATATTTTGGGAAAGTGCCACTTAGGTTGATTTGGTAACACAAGTTTGATGTGAGTTTGCTACTTAGTAGATAAAACCGCAGACAGTTATGGAGGCCAGAAGCCATACTAAAATATTCAAACACCTGTTCTAATCTTCTTTTTAGTTTTCAAGGGAACTTTCTACATGGAAGAGTTATCATAATCACAACATGTAAAGGTACAGAGAAACATTAAAATAGACATGCTAGGTTGTTAAGACTTATCCACATATTTTCAGAGCTTTCGAAGATAGGCTTGTGCCTATGGTTTCTAGTCTCTGGTCTCTATGCGCACACTTGTTGTCCTGTTGTTGACAATACATTAGACTAAAGATTACTTGATCCATTGAATGAACTGGTTTGATTCAATGTCAAAGCAAGTTCTTATGTAAATACTCAAGTTTGTCACTATAGATTTCACATAGGCTTGTATAGTCACGAGCACCAATATGTAAACACTTAACAACATTTAAAAAGATTATCTCCTAATGTTCTGATTATGAACAGCAGGAGATAATATATAAATTATTTTTGCTAACATGATATTTTGGATCACATATTATTATGAAATAGATCCTATCTCAAAGTTACAATGGTTATTGAAAATCACTTTTAATTTTAGGAAAGTGTAGACATATTCGTGCTCACGACTGTAGGTAGAAGATATACACATAACCTTTTCTAGCCTGCATTTACTGTACACTACAGTAATGCATAAGTATTAGTGACTTCTTTCTGGTACTGGGTACATTTCTGGTGGTTCTGTATTTGTGGTTAAGAAAGTTAATGTTACACTTACATAGCCTTTTCCGCATTGCGAGCCTGAAACCGAACAAAATACCTTAATATTTGACTTCTTGATTTCTGATAGGTACTGAACAGAATAATTATTGTTCTAACATATTGTTGTGAAAGTAAGTGTAAATCTAAATAGGTACCTTTCTGTTTTTTTTTTTTATCTTTTACATTTAATGTATGTCGGAAAGTGTATAATGTTGTTTTAATAGAAAGCTTATGCTGAAACTTGAAATTACAAGTTTAAATCCTTTTTTTTAGTGTAGCGGTTACTAATTTTATTTGCTTAGTACTCTTACCATTTCTGTGACTGTCTATTTGTCAACACTACTAGAATTATTGCTGAATTGCACTGTTATCACCAAAATAATCACAATGTTATTCGTATACAACAGGTAAACATAACCTCAAAATGGAAGCGACAGCTGTGACACAAAAACCAGAGACATTTTTTTTAATTTGTTCCTTTCGGAACAGGCTAAGATCTGAGACCATGCTGCCTAGTCTTCAGTTGGCAGTTTTCTTGAGTAGGGTAATATTGTACCAGAGACGAACGGAGGCTAAAGATGTTTTATGTTGTGTGTGTGTTTTATGTTGTGTGATGTCTTGTTGTTTTTTAGTAGTGCCGTGCGACAATAACAAAACTATCGAATTTTAGTAACAACAATTTCGAGTGAGATATTAGAGTGGGAGAGGTAGGAAGTAAGCAGTCAAAATTCCTTTATTGCAAAAAATTGAAAAAGTAATTGTAGTGCAATGCAAAATTATTCATTAATGTTTGCATACCATTTTTAGATACTAATTTTAACAGCTAAAATGTCAAAAAACGTCCGCACCACATCGATCGTCTGCTAGGGCGTGTGAGACTTCCAAGACACTTCTCACTTTGGTATTGACACAAAAGTATTCTGCACTTTGCTTTCCACTATTCCGAATTCACTCTTTAGTCTTTGTCAAATTATAATTCATTGAATGGGGATGGAAACTGTGGAACTAATGGCGCTAGCATAGCTGGTTCCATGCATCGTCATTGGTTGAAAATCCGGTAATGTCATTTTAAATTTCAAATTAGCTCGACCTCATTGGTTGAGAACCAGCTATAGTCGTGCCATCTACAATTAGCTTTTAACGGTCTTACCCATTGTCATACTGATGAATTGAATTGGATCTACCCTACTCACGAAAACTGCCAACTGAAGACTAGGCAGGATGGTCTCAGATCTTAGCCTGTTCCGACAGGAACAAATAAAAAAAAAACATTGAATTGTCATTGTCAAAAGCAAAGTAAATGTCAATAATCCGGCTTGTTGGTTGTTATTTGTTTACTTGTTCGTTTTTGCTATGAAGTTGTCTTAAACTCTTTTAATTTTATTAATAGATCTGATTAATTTGTGCCTTGGGGTACATTCCAAACATCTCGTTTGGAATTACACAATAATTTCTTAATAATTGTGTATAATGGAAGTCCCAATATCATCCGGAACCACAACTTTGACCTGGGAATATTGTCCAGAGGAATTACTACGGATGATATTTAAACAATTAGACTATCAATCGTTGATATCATGTATGACAGTAAACAAGAGATGGATGGATATTGTAATCGATTGTATTGAGGTAATTTAAATTATTCTTCGAAAGGTATCTCTCTAGAGATATACTACTTTATTTTTTAGTAGCTTTGTGAGGTCTTTGCCCAGCAGTGGGGCTGCTGGGCCAAGGCCTCACTGCTCTGCTGGGCATATCCTTCCAGGTACTTTTCTCCTGCCCAACTTTGAACCAGCCTTATACTGACTATAACAGAGCAATATTGGTTGCTAGCGTTCCTGCTGGGCATTAAAGTGAAAGCAACATGTTGAATAAAATATAGCATAGCTAATATGGCTTTACTCCTCAATCAGCTTAGCATATATTGTTACATTTCAATCGGTTAGCTTTTTTATGCAAACCTGGCACAATATTCAAGGTTTTTTTTTCAGGGTACTAATAAAAACTACAAGTTTGCTACAAAGCACTATCCATAACGTAATGTGACTTGAAAATGCAGAAATTAATTACTTCTTTCATATTTGTTTTAAAAAACAAAAAGACTTATAATTTAGACATTAAAATAAAAGGAAATTATTTCTTTACAGGCTTTAGGCCTTTGGTCCACGATCTTTACAGCAACAATGGTAAACAAGGGTCGCACTTTCGAAAGTAAGTCTGTTCTTAGCATGAAAGATATGTGGAAGAATTCCATGCTGTGGACTTATGTGCCGCAAGCCAAGATAAAACTACGGCACTCATATGCGGAACAGAATGTTAAATGTATACATGTGTATAAAGGTAACAAGATAATAAAACTACAATGGCATGATATTTTTTCACAGCGGCCACAAAGATAATTGTTGCTAACATATGGTGGAATATATAAAAATAACGAGTCCTAAAAGAATTAGCCGAAAATTATATCGGGGCTTAAATATCTGATGTCAAAGTTGTGTTGTTTGTTGATTACTGCTAACTGTGTGTATGTACATATTTTACCAAAAATGAACTCTTTCCTATCGTTTGCCGAATGTCATTACTTCCCAGAATTTGATCCTTAGCAGCAACACTATTGAATGGTGTAATAATACATGTGTTTTTTTTTTTCAAAATCAACGGGTTCTATTCCTGGCTAGGAATATTGATTTTTCAAAAAACCAGTGATGCTGTTTTAGTTTTTATTAAAATCGGGCTCGAAACTCCTTTGAATTTTTTTCGCTATTCCTCATCGTTTCGGATTTGGGATTATCCAAAATCACCCATTTGAAAAATTCACCCTGTATATCTCGGCTCCGATGCATTTTGGAAATAATTGTTCATAAAAGAAAATTAATTTCTCATTGTGTTCTTCGTAATGAAATATTTTTCATATCATTAGCGGCCGCAGACTTGAAAAAATTATGGGTGTTTTACCCAAACCCCTATAACCCTTATCCCATATTAATTGGGATCAGCACTAAAAGTTTTTTTTCTGCTTAGAAATATGTTACAGCATGTAAAAACGACAAAACAAAGAAGACACACACCCAGTGCACCCCTAATGTACCAGGCATAATATAAGTGTCATGGTTTTCAATCGTGTTTAGCGTGTACTGCTGACATGTGGCAAATAATTTATAGTAGGTGTATTAAAAACAAGCAAAACATTAAATACTGCGCCTCATTCTATTTTATAAAATCTAACAGGCAGACGTATTACAGAGGAGTTTATTCCGTTATTGCCACCAAAAAAAAAAAACACCAAAATTGGAAAAGGGCAGGTATTTTGGGACAATGTGTTTTGTAATTTTCGACATTCAAATAGTGCTTGTTCTCAGCCAAGATGATTAAATGACTTTTGATTTGAACGTGATAGTGATCATCATCACTTCAGCCCAAAAGAAGTCCACTGCTGGACATAGGCCTCCCCCAAGTGTCGCCACATTGACATTTTGGGGGGTTTTGCCATAATCGCCACGCTTGGCAGGCGAGTTGGCGATCGCAGTACGGTTGTTACAAAAGCACAGATCAAATCCCTTAGTCGCCTCTTACGACACCCACGGGAAGCTATGGGATGGTGCTATTCTTTATGTCCGACACCATACAGAGCATAGTGTGGTAGTGTGTAATGGGACAATAAAATACAAGGCCATTGCTGACTTAAACCATTGCAAACTGACAGAGGCACTGGACATACTAGGCAAATATTATGACAGTACCGCTCTACGGCTGAACCTATCCAAGACATAGTCGTGTGCATTCCACCTCCGCAATAGGAACACAAATTGGACACTCAACATCTCGGGGCGAGGAAGTCAGGTAGAACACTGCTCGAATCCAAAGTATCTAGGTGTCACGCTGGACCGGGCCGTGTAGAAGTCGCAATGTCATAGAACGAAACAGAGTCGGGACCCGAAATAACTTGTTACGCCGTCTAATTGGAACTAGCTGGGGAGTGGCACCCGATGTTCGTCGAACAACCGGCATGTCCCTATGTTTTTCTGCTGGCGAATTTGCGTGCCCAGTGTGGCACCGATCCGCTCACGCGAAATAAGTAAATACTGCTCTAAACGAGACGTGTCGGATAATATCGGGCTGCCTAAAACAGACTCCTATCAATAAGCTCTACCCGCTAGCAGGTATTGCACCACCGGCTGAACGAAGGGATGTCGCATGCGCGCTGGAAAAAAGAACCAGGAATCCGATTCCCGACATCCCCTCTACGAACACACAACTATCTCTGGTAGACTAAAAAAGCTGCAAAAGTTTATTGTGCTCCACTCATGCAATCCAGGACAGCCCACCTAAAGAACGAAGCAAGGTATGGCGAGAAAGATGTCCACCACCTCACAAGTTCGTAATGCCCCAAGAACACCTGGCTCCCGGTAGTGATCTGCAGTGGCCTATCTGGAAAGCTTTAAATCGATTGCGTACCCAAGGAGGCCGCTGCAAACATAATCTGGCAAAAGGGGGTATTATAAATTCCTCCAACACCTCCGATCAAACTATGCCCCACCTGCTGGAGTGTCCCAGGTGTCCGTTTACCTGCACTCTCGACGACCTAAATAACGCCTCTGACGCTGCATTAAACGTGGCCTAAACCATATAACAAACATAAAGAAGTATCGTGGATACGACCAGAAGAAGAAGCCCATTGCTATCAACCTCACAGAAGTTTAGGTTGCTACTATACCAAGCAATGAAACCAGTGTACAATTTAGGAACTCAAGATTATAAACTGACCACTAAATAAATTTAACAATGAGGCCATCAAACAAACTGTTACATATTTTTATGTCGCCACCGCCAGTCTGTAGAATTCAGAGCCGGCTGCTCTGTTCCCTGATCACTATAATCTGCATCTCCTTAAGTTCAAGTGAATTAGTTTCTTCTAGGCAAGCTTTCTCCACCCCAGGCAGCATCATCGCTTCACATCTGGCGATTTGTGGCCAACTAAAAGCTTTTCAGTATAAAAAAAAAACATTATCAATTTTCAGATACAATGATTTTCACCACAAGTATGAAGACGATGGATAGACCTATAAAATATTATAATATTCCAAATGCGGAATTGATGAAAAATGTTGCCAGTGCAGTAGGTATGGTATTTTATCATTATTATTTATTTATATTATATTTATATTATTTAAACTGGTTTTTCGTTAGGAGCTTATTTAGACTAAACGTTTTTATTTTTCGCTTTTCAGTTTCTTTTTCATACTCCAGCTAGGACTAAAGTTCATAAAGAATGAAATAAGCCCATGTACCTTCTGTAAACTGTTGAGACTACTCCAGACCTTTATTCTGTGTAAGTGTGATATGACGGGACGAACTTCTGAACCAAGGCAGGTTAAGTGTCTTATACATCCGTTATATAATATCCATAAGAGTCTACTTACACATATCAGAATTCAAGTACAGCTGTGGGGTCTCCCGCGCCTAAGCAGCTATGCTCCGCCTATACACAAAAAATGGGCCTTCACTGGGAACTGTGTGGATAGAGCTAAAGTATTTTTTTTTTCTATCACTTAAGTTGAACCAACTGAATGTAGAGAGAACGACCATATGTTTGTGTATTTTGGACACGGGCTTCGTGCATATGGCAAAGAGACCCCAGAGGACACAGCACTTGATTTTGAACGAATGGTCTACTATGCCATTGACGACATTCTCTTATATAGGTAAGTTTCGCAGGACTCTATAATTTACTTCGATCAACAGTCAACATACATATACTTACCCAACTGGGTCCTACAACTTGAACTATACTTTTACTATTAAAGTCATGTTTTCTCTTATTTTATTGTGTCTGCAAATATCCTAATCTTTTGATTTTTTGCAAACACTTTTTTTGCAACTCTACCTGTCTGTCTCTCCGTCCGTATGTCACAGCCATCTAACTCCGAGCGAGACTGTTGGCACCACACAGTTGAAATTTGGAGACCAGGTGTCTTGTGTTTTTCTATTTGAACTGCTACACAAAAGTAATGTAAAATAGTAAAAAAGACAAAAAATAGGGTTGGCCCTCCGTACTTGTAACCGAGGCTTAAAAAAAGCTACGTAGGTGTAATTGTATGTAACTAAATTTGAATCTCATAGTATTTCAATGAAAGTTACTGCTGCAGTTTCACGAAGAAGTCCCATAATAAATCTAAAACCAAATATCTAATCTTATTTTCATTGATATGTCATTTTATCTACAAACCCTGTTTTAGAAGCCAAAAATTTCATAAAATATCGACTCAAAAAAAAAAAAAATTAAGTATTTATTATACTTTTTTTTTATTCAATATTTGCAAAAACGGACATAATACCTTCCATCCCGAAAAAAAAGCACTATTCCCGAGGACAATACAACAACAACGTTCTTATGATAATAGATGGCGCCACGTGTCCGAGCCGGTTATTGTCAAACTCTAAATGACCGCGAGTGAAGCCGCGGGCAAAACCTAGTTTATAATATGTTGGAAGCTCATATCATTTATCATAATTATTACTATTTCCGCAGACTGGAAGACAATATTATCTACATTTATATGAGTCCATGTTCCATAATATACGCCCTTATCTGGAATAAGAAAAAATGGACGCTTGTATCAAGAGGTCGCTACTACGGGAATTCATACGACTTAGTCTGTAGTATAAACGTGTTTAATGATAGAGTTTGCCTACTAACCAAGCTTGGATTTGTATTGTGTGAAGATCCGGAAACAAGGAATTATTACAAAGTAAATAGTCAGAATCTTGTGGAACGCATTCGGGATTCAACCGTTTTGGAAATGTTTGATCAACATAGAGTTGCTGTATCAGGTAAGCTAGTTACTTAATAAATAAATAAATAATTCTTTATTTCACCAAAAGCCATCACATAATTATGTGATGGCTTTTGGTGAATAAAGAATTATTTATGAATATTGTTAACAATATTCATAAAACCGGCCAAGTGCGAGTCGGACTCGCGCACGTAGGGTTCCGTACCATTATTTATAAAAACGAAAAAAAAAATACATTTTTGTATGGGAGCCCCCCTTAAATATTTATTTTTTTCTGTTTTTATTATTTGTTGTTATAGCGTCAACAGAAATACATAATCTGTAGAAATTTCAACTGGCTAACTATCACGGTTCATGAGATACAGCCTGGTGACAGACGGACGGACGGACGGACGGACGGACGGACAGCGAAGTCTCAGTAATAGGGTCCCGTTTGACCCTTTGGGTACGGAACCCTAAAAATGAAGAACATGTAAGGCTTTTTACAAGGTCACAATAATTTGAATACTCTGACTCCTAAACTGAGTGTAGAAGAGTGATGAATATAAGTGTCGATGGATGGAGAGGGGGAGGAAGACCAAAGACAAAATGGATGGATTGTGTGAATAACGATATGAAGGAAAAAGGCGTAAATGATAGCATGACGAATCTGGTAATAGGCTTGCCCCATATTAGGTACAGCGGACGAAATGTAGGTGTACATAATATGTAAGTTTGTGATGTTATTTTATGTACGTTTTCAGTGAGAAGTAATGGCAAGCAGCGAGTTACTGCGTGCCATAGAGACAACTCGAGCTTCATGTGGTTATCATGTGAGAACATGACGTGCGTCACCCGACATGGAGCAGTCTTGTTAATTGGCTTTAAGGATGGAGCGGTGGGTACCTAATGATACTTATATTTAATACTTGTACAGCACCGGACAGGAACTCGTGGGCAAATAAAAACAGCCGCACTAGTCTATCTTCAAGGTTAAGCTGCGCTTGCCAAGGTCGGTTTGTGGATGCGTGACCATCCATTACTTACAGAGTTTCCTCCGTGCCTCGGAAAGCACGTTAAGGCGTTGATCCCGGCTGTCATTTGTAGATCTTTGACAGTCGTTACAGCTGCCCGAAAGTCGGACGACCAATTACCAAGGGGTACCGTATTACCCAGTTCTAACTGGGTTGTGGAGATCAGATAGACAGTAGTTCCATGTGAAAATTAAATACTGGTAGTCAGATGCATCCGGTTAAACTAGAAACTGAGCTCAATATAGCTGTAAAAAGGTAAGGCAGATGATGATGACAGAACTGCGATTGGGGCTATCGTCAAAGTTCCGGGCAACAATTGAATGAGGGACGTTCAGAACGGAGAATTATGGCAGAAGAAAGTTCTTTCTTCTCAGTTACTTTTTACCTATTGTCTGGCTGTTTAAATACTTTTTGCGGCTTACCCAAATGTCCTTTATTTGGTATTGTTCCTCGTGTCGTTGAGCTCCTTGAGTGAGACTACGCGATAACTGACAAATGCTCGCACTGACTGGACATGTCCACTCAAATCTTTGTGGTTCTTTCTTCAAAAGACCATCTCAGACACTACTCTGCAAACTCTTTAGAACAGACTCCGACCTCGTCAGTTTGTTACGGTTTTTTTCTTCTGAGTGTAGGTATGTCAGATACGAAACACCGGCTTCATCGAGTTCTAAAACGATAAATTTATTTTGACGTGCAGAAGTGTTTGTAATTTTGAATAACAAAGTAAACATCATTGACTCATTTACAGTGGCGTAACTAGTCTTAATGAGGCGCTTTATCAAAAAAATTGGGGCCCCTTTGCGCCCAAGTGTGGCGAAGTTCAACAAGAGGACTATGAAATAATGATTTTAGCAAAATATATTAGAATACCATCCTGACTGGCATTGCGTAACCTGTCATTGATGTTACTAAGAGAATGTATGATGATCGCTTAAGACCAGTCTTCATCGAAAAGCAAGCGAAGCAAGCTTGAAAAATTTGAATTCTTATCAATAAGAATTTGAGGTTATAGAAGATGTGGTTATTTTCCTTTACACGTCGGAGGCCCTCGGTAATCGGGAGGGGTATCATTCATACGGCTACTAAGGCGGTTCGCGCACATGAAACCCTTCCTAGAAGCAGAAATCTGGAACAGATTTTTATTATTATTTTACGGGGTCGATTTCTTGGGATATTCCCCTTCCACGGGATAGAAAATTCAAGGGCGGACGAATTCGCTGGCAAAGTGCTGGTTATAAGTTGTAACATATTCTGTATCGATATCTGCCCATACGCGAAATCGTATGAAATATTGTAAAACCAGCTTTGTGCAGTCCCATAGCGTAGCATCATGCCTTCTGTCAGTCACGACGAGCAATTGCCAACTATTTCGTTCCGTCACTTACTTTTTGTGTCCTTTTATGTTTTGATTTTATATGATGTCTCTGCGACAAATAAACACATTTTCTACCTTTCTTTTTTTAGATCGCTATATATACACCGCCCGCTACGACGGAGAAAAAAGGTCAAATGAATCGACTGTTCAACGTGAAAGATTTCGACAGCAGTATACAACAGCCCGCCATATGTGCATTGGAAGTGTTTGAAGACACACTCTCGCACCACCTGCTTGTGGTTACTCGAGACAAAGTTCTTCAACTGCTGATCACTTATCCTGAACACATAAGAGCTTATTATGAATAATTATTCAGGTATTTGATGGTAAGGGAGGGAGAAGAAGTCCAAAGAAAAGATAGTGTGACTGTGGAATGATACGAAAGTAAAAGGAATAAATGATAGCGTGACTGTTGACTGGAGACTTGGGCAGAATGGAAGAATGTGTTGCAGCCGAAATAAGACGGGAACAGAATACAATTTTACTGTCTCCAGTATTATTATTTATTACAAGTCGTAGTAAGTAACATACATAAAACTATACGGAAGCATGACAGGAAGATTTGGTGTTGAGGTCAATTTTTCTATTTTCGTGGGGAGGGCTCATTTACGCAGACACGGTGCGTCGGCCGGTGCGGTGCGCGGCGTGTCGCGTGGCGCTTCGGACGTATTTTCCGTTTACGGAGACGCGGCGACCTCCCGCGGCTGATCTTGTAGCCCAACATGGGACAACATTCTTCAAGTGTTTGTCAACTGTCACAGCTAATGCATATTAGAATAGAACATCTATTTTAGACTAATTGTCAGTGAAGTAAGTACCGGACCGCGAATCAGAAGTTGTATGTTTTTTTCTTTTCATGCTGTAAAATATTACTTTTGTACTAGGTATACTGTTTTATTTTAATGCATTTTGTATAATTTTCACAATTATTTTTTTAAATTACAAAATATGTAGTTTAATAATATGGATGTATATACTTTTATTTTTTGAAAGATTCAAATGACAGTTAAGTAATTGTAAATAACAAATAAAAATTGACCAATACACGAAAAAAAAAAACTATGAAATTTAAAATAAAAACAAAATGATTATTTTCGGATAAAACTAGACGTTGTAAATTTATTTCTTGTGGGAATCGAACCCGGGCGGGCGGGTTGTGATATAATGCCGCGTCGCCGCCTACATCTCAAGCAAACGGGCGTCAAACCGCTTGTCCGTAAACTCTCTCATACATCGTCATATGTTTGAATTTAAAAGGGGCCACGCCGCGCGCCGCCCGACGCGCCGCTCGTTGCTCTGCGCAAAGAGTATAGTAATATAGATGGCATAGAGAGTTACGCGAATTTTTGACACCCATATTGAACGGTGTCGCCGCGCCGTCTGGTACAATATCCGTTAAACTAATCCCTATAGCTATAGCTATAATATAGGTACGCGCCTATAGCTGCTGTGCGTACCTATATTTATATCTATATATTTGTTATTGAATAGGTTTTCTATGGGTAGACAAGTAATTTGAAATGTAGGCCATATAAAAAAACAGTTTTGAAAACAAAATGAAACAAATACAGTTAATGTTTACAAAACTGAATGTTAACAGTATCGAAAAACCACATAAATTACACAAAATGGGAGAGATTTCCAAACATGCGCACACACCGAAAGCAGTGGCCATTTTGTAAAAAACAATTTGCGTGATAATGTTGCCAAACCTAAAAAGAAATATTTGCAATTTCAAAATGAAAATAAAAAATGGTCTTGTTTAAAATTAGAATTTATTATTTTTTACTCAATTTTCATTCAAATTAAAAAGGTACTGGCAATAATTGGCGTAAGTACCATCTATGTCATTATATCGTACTAAATCTCAAGTTTATGCGGATTTTTCTAGAGATGGTGTTAGTATCTTTGTGAAAAATTGGACGCCTATGTCAAGTATGGCAGTGTCCCCCCCCCCCCTGGCTCTGCGTCTCCGTAAATGAGCACTTTGTCTTGCATTTCCTTGCACGTTGAACACAAGTCACAACTGCTACAGTTGACTACCTGTCATTATTTTTTTTTTTTGTAATAACACCGTTTAAGGCCAGTGCACATTTCCAGCACGAGTATCAAAACCAAGTAGATAATAAAAAAAACCTTACCGCGTACCTTGGCCGCTTTGATGTGCTCTCGGATTTATGCAAGTTTTCAACGGTTACAAGGTTTATATTTTTTTTAGGGAGGAAAACCCGTCACCGATGCGGTTACTTTTATAAGTCTTTAGTAATATGTAATTAAATCTATAAAGGCTAATTAATATTAATGAATAAGGAAACACAATTGTAATTTCTAAATTTATTATCCAACAAACAATGTACAACCCGAACAAACTATCTTTGGTATAATTTATTCTTAAGATGCATTTTTCGATATTTATATAATTCGATTATAATAAGCATAAAATAATATACATAACACTAGATAGAATTATTGATTTGTATTAACAACGATTTTGATGTGAAACTTAGTTCCAGTCAATTTAATCAGGGTTTAATTAAGTAAACAGTCGACCAAAGCTATGGCTGCTCGTTTTTAAAACAAAACTTTATCTATTAAGGGATATGTACTTACCTACTATTATAGTATTTTTTTTTCAAATTTGTAATGCTTGAAATATCGCTGTTTCGATATATGTATAAAAAATCCTCGTAAAGTGACTGTACAATTTAATTAATTAAAATGAATAAAGTGAACATTAATATAATATTTTTTTACTATTTAAATAGTCATGTAACACACAGGCTGAGAATGTAAACGCTAATTAAAACGCGATTGTTGAATTCGAAGTAACTATAGATCTTTGAAAATAATGCAGCGTGTGTGTTACAGCCTTTACCTACACCTATTCCATATAACAACACAATTTGTGTACCAGACACAATAACATACGATTTAATTGATATGCATTTCAACTGATTTTATTTAAGGTACCCTCTACATAAAGGTATCGATTCGTTTTAGAATACAACACTTATTACTTATTAGGCAGCTTTTCAACTCGATCCATTCTTGTGTAAAGTAGATTTTATGCATCTACTATTCCGAATGTTCTATATCCTACTCATAGGTACTAAGTACTTATTCGTTACGGCTACAAAAACTCGACTGCCGAAGACTACCGTCCAGCGGGACTTACAATCACCAATAATAACACCAACGATCACGCATCGAACGTTTTCAAAAACGCCTTTGCGCCCGCGCCTGCTAAATGTACCAAGGGAATTTCAACCATCGCTCTATGTGCTAGAGTTGAGTTTAGCGGTCTGTCGTGTTGGGGTTCGTGTAGGAGAAACCTCTGAAAGGTTCCTGGTCCATGGAGCGCAAGACATGGGGCTCCACTGCGGTGAGGCGGGGCCGCTCACCGGTGAACGCTTTGTCGAAGTATTGAGTGTCCATCGGATGTCTCTGTGAAGAAGTAATTATGGATCAGCTGATGGGGACATTCATGGAAAGACTTCTAAAATGTGGAAGATCATAAAGAATAAAATCATAGGTCCATCCAGGAGTGTAAGTGTGGTGCTGTTCCACAAACGATGTAGCATATAATATCGTGTCCTGCGTGTCCTGCTGTTTGTTTATTACAGGAACTGATGGACTCTACAAAGGACGCCAAACTAGTGGCTCAGTTCTGGGCCGACACAATTTAGATTACCATCAACATGCTAAGGAGATAAGTCCATCGAAGATCTTGTCCTTCTATAGAAAAGGACGTTTTTGAAGGATTTATATTCAAAGAGGGGAGTTGCTTGAGAAATAATGCGCTTACCACTCGTGGTCTGAAGGGCGTCTCCAGCTCGCGCCTCTCGAGCCGGTCCCAGTGGATGGCGTGGAAGAAGTCCTGCTCGCGGATGTCCCCGTGCATGCACTCGGTGCCACCCAGTCTGGTCTTCGCGTCCTTGTCCAATAACTACAACGACAAACATTAGGAACATTGTTATGAATGACGTCTTTGTCCTTCTTCTTTATTATGAATGACGAAAGATGTACATGTTCCAAAGGATAAACTGTCTCACGTCCCAAGCGTATCAGTTACGAGTAATTCGTCCAAAGATCAGTTCACCAACCTATTTCAACATTATTACCAAAATAACCTTAATAAACCTTCTACTTTTTTAATTTTCCCTTTCTCTTAGACATATCCAAGCTATAAAACCAACATACCCTAGTCAATATGGTGAGCGCTTCATGCGAGAGGAAGCGCGGGTAAGACGGCATCTCGTTGCAGATGGACCAGAACAGTTCATCCTCGTCGCAGCCGCTGAACGGACTCTGTCCAATCAGCATCTCGTATAGGAGTACGCCGAAAGACCACCAATCCACTGTCTGGTTGTATTTCAGGCCTTTTATTATCTGTAAGTAAAGAAACTATTTTTACCCTCTATTTATGTATCATATATAGTCTCCATTGGGCGACCGATGTTTTTATGACATAACGGTTTTACTTTCGCTATGAAATATTTTAAGAGGACTGATAGTATTTATTTTCTCTTCTCGTTACCGCATTCCTGTATCGCGGTAGCGTTTACAAACATTTAAACTCACAAATAGCCAGACCCGGAACAACCTGTTGGCCATACAAATATTTGTCCCAAGCGGGATTCAAACCCGCGACATGGCACGTTTGGCGCTGCAGCCAATCGCTCAGGCACTGCACCAACCGTGCCGTCAAGCTTTTTTTTTAAAGCTGAATAGAGTGGGTAAAAAGAGAAAAGTTACGTAGGCAAATATGGAAGACCCATTATCAGCTTTTCCCAAGATGTCGTTGAATTAGGTACGTATGCTAAGTATGTCGCGTGACCTGCGCATCGAGTTTCGGTGTAGAGGACAGAATGAGACGCTAACTTGTTGTTGTGGTGCGTAGTGTTGACAGACACTTGGCTGCTAATTACAAATCAGCCATAGTCAAGATGTGTCATATCATAAATATGCAACACTGTGAGACTCACAGTGTTTTCCTACGTGTCTTATTTAGTAAACAAACCGTCAGAAAATCACGAGCTTTAGGATATATCATATTCACACTGAGTAACTTAAATGCGAAGTTCAAATAATTCATTTTACTTGTATGCACAAGTCATTCAGCCAGCTACGTATAGCGACGACTCGGGAGGCGGGTTGTGGGCACACGATTATTGTTTTTACGGGAATGAATTATTGCTTGACCCTTGGGTGCTTAGCTAACCCCGAAAGTGTTAATTATGTTAGCATCTTAAACAGTTTCGAACCAGCCATGCAACATTTCCAGATAACAAACGAATAGACTGAACGATCCGTTCATTGCATAGTCGCGTAGTTGCGTAGTTGCCATAATCGAAAAGACCCGTTTAATATCAAAATTTCAGGTACAAGGGTGGTCTTTCGTTGATTTTGTGCTGTTTGTAGTAAATTTGGTGTCCAATATTTTATCATTTCTAACTAATTATCACAGCTTTCCTTCGGGAAAAACTTAATCAGTGTTATAATAACTTGGCCACAGATTTTGTGGTTTTGAAGATCTTAGTGAATGCAACCAGAAATAAAAAAATGTGCTAATATATCGGAGAAAGGCGTCGACCTTTGACCAGTCCACGCCACGATTATAAGAACATAAACGACTGCCAAATTGCCAAACATGAGATTGGCAGGTGTATGGATGATTCAATAATCATTAATATGACAAGATAAGATCTATTGAGACAGATCTGTTTTATTGTAGAGAGCTTTAACTACTACTGAAACGTTATATGTAGGTACTTAAAGTCTTTAATGCTAAGTAAGTACCTACATACCTACATTAGTACTTTTTTTTCCTTTCTTCCACTTATTCTTTTCTTTTTCACTTTCTTACTCTTTAAAATAAATGTTTTGTTTTGAATAATCCCCACTGCTGAAAGAATTAACCTTTTAAACGTCAGTCAGAGCATAGGTAAACGCACGCGCGTGCCCTTCACGCCAAGCCACAAATTCACCGCAAATAGGTACTTAAAAATAAAAAAGTGATTTCAAAAGTATTGTTAACTTATTTCTTGATAAGACATTTAATATTTAAGATATGTATAGGTCACATTTTACGTATATGTATATAAATACACAAACACAAAAGTGATGACTTAAATTGCTTATTTCGTGTTATAGTGCACCACATTTTTTGTCACATATTTGTGTCGTTGGCATTCAGGGCACGCGCTTGCTTGTCACGTATGTGTACCTATTATGTGACAATAGCGTTCAAAAGTTTAAAAGTTATCACATGACATTCGAGAAGATCGTGGGGAAAACAATAGACAGGCCGTCTTTTGTTTTACCGCCCTGTACTTAGCAGTGTGTGGCACAAGGTTGCCAGTGATGATGTTAGGACTTTCAATGAACTTTCAACTCAATCGCAACATGAGTCATTCCAATGTTATTTCTTTGTTCCCGTTCACAGACGCGCAGTGGCGGTTTTACAAATTTTCAAGGTATAGGCTGTAAAGTTTTTGCCGCCCTTGCCTCTACAATTGTCATGTCCTAGAGACGGCGTAGCGTAACTAGCTGTATTACTCTAGATTGGAAGTTTGCTACACCGAATTACAATGACAAGTTAGAGGGGAAAGTCATCCGCAAAATTGTTATAAAAGAAATTCGGTCCCCAAATTTGCCGCCCCAAAAATCTGCCGTCCTAAGCTCCAGCCTACTCAGCCTGCTGGTAAATCCGCGACTGCAGACGCGACCATTTAACAGTAAGAAAAACAGAACACAACTAGGTTCTCCCAACTGACCTCAGGCGCCATATAGTCTGGTGTACCGCAGAAAGTATCTGCCGTCTTGTCCAAGTAGATCTGTAGCTTGCACATACCAAAATCGGCGATGCGGACGTGACCTTCGAAGTCTAGAAGGATGTTGTCCAGTTTTAAGTCCCTGGAAAGGAAATAAAGGTAATTATAAAGTTTTGTTTCCAACAATAAATTGATTTGCACTCGAATCGGTGGGAGCTGTGGGAATTTCTTTTATAAGCAAAATATACCTTTCAAATTATTTACCACCGTTTGCTTAACTTAAAGCTGTCTTATAAAATTTTTAATGTGCAAAACATTTGGGGACCTACTTAAATATATATGACGGAGAAAATGTCTCCGTTCCGTTTTTAAAAATCGTGACGTCAGCATAGCTGACGTCACTGACTATGTTCAGGGTGATCACTCATCTTCGATCTTCCAAGTAAAACATCACAAGTACACTGTATGACTCGTTTATTCAACCGACAGCGTAACGACTTATTTACATAGATCCGTACAGTTCGGCGGCTCTGATGACGGAGAAAATGTCTCCGTTCCGTTTTTAAAAATCGTGACGTCAGCATAGCTGACGTCACTGACTATGTTCAGGGTGATCACTCATCTTCGATCTTCCAAGTAAAACATCACAAGTACACTGTATGACTCGTTTATTCAACCGACAGCGTAACGACTTATTTACATAGATCCGTACAGTTCGGCGGCTCAAGCAAGACTGAGACGATCGCCTACAGTGCGGCCGTATTTATAGGGCTCGACGTACGTGCACGTTTAATTTTAGGTTAAGTATTGAAATTACAATGATGACATTCATTTTACATCGTAATAAATTCAAAGTAATCAACTTATGGTTTTTAAACTAATTTTTAGGACAATTAAATGATTAAACTTAGTTATTCTAGGTTTTTCTAGACGAATTGTTGTAGTTGCGCCGATACGGCCATACTGACAGGCGGTGCGCGCTCTGCACCAGCCTCGTTGGTTCTCGTCGATTTTTGTGGATTCTCGTAGACGGTTTTATTCTGATGAATTACGGTTTTCCGATTCCGATACGGCCACACTGACAGGCGGTGCGCGCTCTGCACCAGCCTCGTTGGTTCTCGTCGATTTTGGTGGATTCTCGTAGACCTGAAAGAATAGAAACAAAACTTCCTCTGAGTAGTACATCTGTAAACAACTTGCGTTGTTTTGTCTTTTGAGAATATCGATTCTGATAAGGTTAGTAGGTTCTCGGAGATTTTATTAAAGGGTTCTCGGAGGTTCTCGTAGAGTTCTCGGAGGTTCTCGTAGAGTTCTCGGAGGTTCTCGTAGAGTTCTCGGAGGTTCTCGTAGAGTTCTCGGAGGTTCTCGTAGAGTTCTCGGAGGTTCTCGTAGAGTTCTCGGAGGTTCTCGTAGAGTTCTCGGAGGTTCTCGTAGAGTTATCTGAGGGGTATTTAGAATATTTGAATTAAGTTACTTACGGTTTTATTCTGATGAATTATTTTCACCCTGTACATAACAATGTCTCGGGAGTATCTGTTCTCAGGTTCAAATGTGGTGATGATGTTCTTTCGTAACTCTTCCCAGGTACTACTGGTCACCATCCAATCATCGATCCACATTTTCGCACGTCCCTTCAGCAGACTGCAGACTTTCATACGAACGTCGAAATCACTCAACTTATATGCCTCAATGGCCACTATCAATATGTTGACACCACTCACGTACTCCGACATGGGTATCCGGGTCGAAAGATGGCAGGTAAATGCCTTTGATCCTTATTATTGATTCGGTAGGCGGAGCACACAAACGCTCTGACATTCTCTGCATCATTTCCATCATCTGCATAAGGAATTGTGGTGGTATTCCGTCCATCCGCATTCCTTGATCAGGGTATGTATGCGGTCTTGATTGATTCATGGCTTACATTGATGTATTGGAGACCAGTCCAGGCTCCTGACGCCGAATGTTGGCTGGTTCCAGTTGCTCAGGTGGAAAACAAGCTGATGAGGAAGTGGCTTGAGTAGAAATCTCTTGCGATCCCACTTCTGATGACGGAGAAAATGTCTCCGTTCCGTTTTTAAAAATCGTGACGTCAGCATAGCTGACGTCACTGACTATGTTCAGGGTGATCACTCATCTTCGATCTTCCAAGTAAAACATCACAAGTACACTGTATGACTCGTTTATTCAACCGACAGCGTAACGACTTATTTACATAGATCCGTACAGTTCGGCGGCTCAAGCAAGACTGAGACGATCGCCTACAGTGCGGCCGTATTTATAGGGCTCGACGTACGTGCACGTTTAATTTTAGGTTAAGTATTGAAATTACAATGATGACATTCATTTTACATCGTAATAAATTCAAAGTAATCAACTTATAGTTTTTAAACTAATTTTTAGGACAATTAAATGATTAAACTTAGTTATTCTAGGTTTTTCTAGACGAATTGTTGTAGTTGCGCCGATATATAAAATGTAGGCTTCTGAAAAAAATAATATAATAATTTTCTTACCTGTAAACAATGCCTCTTTTGTGCAAGAATTTGAGTCCTGATACAATTTCCGCAGCATAGAATCGTGCACGTGCCTCCGGGAACCGCCCGCTTTGCTGGATGTGGAACATCAGATCACCACCATTCAGGTACTCCATCACGAAGAACAGGTGAGACTATAAAGGATATTAAAGCAAAAGCATACATATTATAACAACGTACTAATGAACTCCTACCTATATCTCACTAGGATACAAGTTACAGCGCAATCAGTCGCGCTACATAGATATTGCGCTAGCAGTTGGTCTTTTGTAGCTTCAATCGGCCATCTTTCTCTCTTCTCATCTGATTGGGAAGCGTCCATAGCTTTGCTTTCCTAGACTCACTGTCGTCTTGTGAGTATAAATTCTATGATCAAGGTCCTATGAATTAGTTTATGGCTTATTATTCTCATCACTTGCGTAATTCAGTTTCCGCCGGAAATCATAACTGCTGTCCTAAACCTATAAGTGCCCCTTAGTGCGCCAATTTAAAGTATAATTAATATTCTTTGCTCTTTTTACAAAGTATATTAATAAAGATTTGTAGAAAAATATTTCCCACAATTTATTCGATGTAAATATGAAAGCGTGATCATTAATGAATTCCGCAAAAATAAGGTGGAATGAAGCGATTTAAAATGTCATCATGAAGCGTGAAATATGATTATAAACGTTGACTTTACTTACATCCGACTGGAAAGTAGCGAATAAATGGCAGAGATAGGGGTGGTTAGTGCCAAGTGCTAGAACTTTCCTCTCGATCAACGTGCACTCTACGTCGTCGTCTTCTAAAACCACATCTTTTTTCAAACATTTCACGGCGTAGTAATATTCAGTGTCGCGAAGTTCCGCCAATAATACCTGGAAATATAGAGAATTAACTGTATTGTCAAAGAAAGTACCTTTTTGTGGAAAATCTAGGCTTAGGCATTCATCTTCTTCAACCGTCTTCTAAATACACTATAGTAGGACTTGGGGCTTCTTAATTCTAAATATTCTAATGCGTCGTTTCTGTATCATAGAATTGCTGACACCTAGTCTAGGGCTTACCCAACTTATTATGTGTCTAACTGAACATTATTTGAACCAACAACATAGGTAAATATAGAAATCTATTTAAACTTATATACCTATAGTGTTCATCGACCCATAGTTCTCCAGTTAGTGCGTAGGCACGCATAAATAGACGTTAGTACAGAGACAAACAGATATTGATACCGGTTCTATTTAAAGAGACGCAAATCGTTAGCGGATGCCACAAAAACGAACTGTGCAAAAGATTTGTCTTTGAACAGTCATGCAGATGGCGAGGCAGACACAGATACAAATGATCGAGTCACTCGATGATCTTCCATCTTGTTTGTTATTACATAACAAGGCGTTGCGTTTCACATTAAATATTTTAAGAGGCGTCCCTAATTTTATTGAGTGTTTTTGCAAATTGCGACTGGACAAAAACAAAGTAAAATTATGTGCTGATTTATATCGCAGGAAGCGAAAGTGACACCCATACGACACAAGTTTTCATTTTATAATTAATATATTTCATGCTTTCTCCGTATTCTTGGCCCATTCTCAAAGCCAATTGGGCCAAGCTCTGCGAAACCAGGAAGACTTCGTGTTCTGGCTTCTGGCTCACGTAACGCCCGTATCACCCTTGCTAATAAACGTGGATTTGGTATATGGCCGTAAATCAATTTTAACGTTACGCATGTGCTCATTTATTTAGAGAAAATCTTATCCAAAATAAAGTGCTTTAGACGCAGCAGGTGTCTTAGCCAAATTGTTCGTATCTTCAGGAAAAGTTGTACCTAAAATATGTACTGCACCGACACCAGATCGATGAAAAGACAATCACGTAACGCATTCGTTTAGAGAATAATAATACGTTGTAGAAAAATAGCGCACCTCTACATGCGTTGAAAGATTACGTGACGAGTACGTTTATTAGGCGACAGTACCTACGTCGAGCGGAGGGAGGACGATGACACGTGCTCGCTGACGTTGGAAAGGTGGCCGGTGATGTAGGCACCACAAATAGAGCGAATAAATCTAACGTTTCAGTGCGATAGTGCTGCAGGTAAAGTGCGGCGAACCGCTAAGCTGCAGGTGGCACTCTGCCATAACCCATCATCGCTGAGGTTACGGTCAGCACTGCATTTACACCAAAATGATAAATGCATCATCATCAGATAAGTCAAAGACAACAAATATTGTCTTAAAATTTGCACATTTCTTTTTCTGTGTACAAAGAGTTTCTGAGAAAGTTGTAACCCGATTTTTGTCATTGTTATCTCAAACATTTTCTACCCAAATGGGAACCCACTTCTACTGCCAAATCATTCTTAATGTCATGCCGGATAAACAAAAAGTCAACCTAATTCCAACGAGCATTGTTGTCTTGTTGTGCTAATTTTCCTGTCACAATATTTCGTTATTTTGTTTCAAAGAGATTCTGAAAAACAGGGCGATTATTAAAATAATTTATTGCACTAGTCACCAGTGAGACCTGCTCATCTGTCCTGATTTCTATTTCCACGCTAGTCAGGCTAACAGCCTGAAAAGTCAAAGCACTATAACTGAGACTAGGTATCCGTTACAAAGAAACGGGTCCGCGGTTCATCGTTTTTTGACACTTAAGTTTTCGGAATTCTTTTGTTTCTTTAAGTCTTACTAGATCGGTCAAAATAGATATTTCAATTAACAAAAACTCAGATCAAGCTGAATTTTGGTAGAGATCTTGATTACACCAGTAGAAATAAATTGCCTAAAGTCCCCATCGATCCCATGTGAGCTAAAAACGTTAGTTACGTTAGTCAAAGGTAAAATTTTCGGTATTTTGAATTTTTCTCGAAAACAGTAAGTTTCAGTAGTAGTTTGTTAATTATTGTGAAATTATCTTGAAATACAAATAGGCATCTCACAATTAAATTTAAACTTCAGGGTTCCGAAACATTTCGAGCTGAAACCTCAAACAAATTGTTGCACAATTTCGGTAGATAATTTTATCCTCAGTTGAAAGGAAAGGGCGATTGGCGATGTACGAGTAAAGTTTATCGCTGGCGACTGACAGCTATATGGGAACTTTGATTTTATGTCCCCTTTATTTATTATTCGAGCACTGAAGTTTAAAATGAGAATAAGTCCTACCTTGATAGGTCAGATATCCTCTTTCACCGAGCTTTGGTCTATAAAAAGCTCTTACGTCTCACAACGGAGCCTCCTTCTTTGAACACATTCAACTTTAATTAACAATCACGCATTTGCTCAGTAATTCATGAGTAATTAAGTGCGACTCATTTCAAATCCAGACCATTTAATGTAGCATTTAATATTTCTTTAAACAGACACAAATGGTCCAGAACTTTACGAGTTCATCGCCCTCTACGTACAAAATAAAAATATTATTTGACATTTCCTAACTCTTTGATGTTCAGCGCGTCACTATTAACAGGCTGCCCGCCGCTGCGTCTCGAATACGAGAAATTAATAGCATTATATCGTCACTTGTCCAAATCAACTAGACACCTAATATATTTCAGATGGCTCCGCGTACTATGACGTATTTTGTCTACCCTGTCTACCTGTTGGGAGTCGAACGCGTCTACTGACGTCATCACGTCACCAACCATGATGATGCGTGTAATAGCTCGTTGAGACTTAATAAAAACGTTACCCACACAGTATTTTCCTTTATATGTTTCATTTATGTAGTTGCGCACATCGAAAGATCTTTCATCATCAGTTATCCAAATGATATGTAGTTCTCCGTTCAAATTGTCATCAGTTTACATGAACATGAAGTACACTTTGGTGACCTAGTTCCATCTATTCTTGAATTCACAGGTAGTTAATTCTATTTTCACATGATTTCCTAACACTTTGACACAGTTTAATAGTGCAATAACTAAGGTGTTGTGACACTAGAATATTCGTTGAGTTGCTGTGTTCGTAGCAGCTAAATACTCCTACGTACTAGAATATTCGTTGAGTTGCTGTGTTCGTAGCAGCTAAATACTCCTACGTACTGCGAAGACTGTAATAGCTCCAATATATTCTCTCAAAATGTTTCAGCAGTCGGGTCCTGCCTAGGACTGCCTTTGTTCATTGAATTAGGCCGTTGCTGGCCGAGGTACTGTGCTATAGGTGACAATTTAACACAAGAATACACAGAACACATAATGAGAAAAGCCATTATGCCATTGTATACGAATAAATCTTGTGGAAAATATGTAAGAGCTATGAAAACTAGAAGAATAGGTACTACGGCTGAGATCAACACAGACATTTTAGAAGTTAGTCATCATCTGCCTAGCCTTTTCCCAAACTATCTTGGGGTCGCCTTCCAATCTAGCCGGATACAGCTGAGTACCAGTATTTTACATGAAGCGACTGCCTATCTGACCTCCACAACCCAGTAACTGGGTAATACGATACCCCTTGGTAAGACTGGATGTCTGACGTTTGCCTTCTGACTACTCTTAACGACTGTCAAAGATTTACAAATGATAGCCGGGACCAACGGCTTAACGTGCATTCCGAGGCACGGACATTTTGGAAGTTAGTGACTGTGCATAATAAATCTCAACTAGAAGAATAGACACAAGGCACAGAGAAAATGTATAAAGTTAAAAGCAATCGGAAAAGAGCAATAAATAATCTGGCTTTGATAAAACGTGCCAAAGTTATATAAGAATTATATAAGAAATCTATATCTGGATTAAAACGAAAATTTCCGCGTTACGCAAATCTCAAAGAAAATACTATTATAAGTTTTTGCAATACGGAAAAAGTTGAGTAAGAAAACCCAAAAGAAAACACGTCTCAGGGCTAAACGTTAAATTGAACAAATTACTTCAGACTTAAACATTTAAAGTTTTTGTAAATTAATGGGCGTATTATTTTTGTACAGTTGGAATGTGTCGAGTTTGTCATATCTTCGTATATTCGACGAGTCTTTCAGCGACTAAATACAATGTGTTCAGTGTTGTCCGTTGCAAATCATTACGTGTACACAACGGCTTATCTATGTATGTGAGAGCTGTTTTTTCTCTTGGCAAAATCCCTTGTTTCAGTTTTCGTTTATTTTGGGACGGAGAATACGTACACACCTTGGATTTTTACAAAATAAAATCACTTTTTCTTGGTAGCAATTAGGAAGAATAATGTTTTATATCTGCGAGGTGCAGACACCATCATTAGCTTAGCTGTTTTGGATTTGAAAAAATAAATTCGGTACAAGGTATCTTCTACTACATAAAATATTTCACTGAATCAAAGGCACTTTTGAAGAATACTTTTAAAACTATCTGAAAGTAGAATAAGATGATCTCTTTGATTGTTGTGACATATTGATCCATTTTTAAACCTCGAAGCGGAGCTTCACGTCCGATATCTGGGACTTATCTCCTCTGAGCCAGATTCAGGTCAACGGGAGAAAACAACGATCATTGCGAGCAGACATCACTGACTAATATTAATGCCCTGATGACGCGGAAGTTCTTGAAAGATTGCTGAAAGATTTACCTACGAAGACAAAAGAGTTAATGAACTTACTTTGCCAAAGCTTCCTTTGCCCAGCACCTTGATAAACTGGAAGTCTTCGACAGTGTACTTCCTGAAGCGAGGGATAGACCGCGCAGGAGGAGTGAACCGACCTGTCTTCCTGAAGATATCGTAGGCAGTGGATTGTTCTGAGAAAGATAAAAGTTTCGTCCAAAATATGTTTAAAAGCACATTTGGTAGAAGAAAGTTGCTCAAAATATGATTTGTTGTTTATGATATTTTATAAAGAGTCTCAAGCTATTTTGGCACAGTTATGACACCGTGCGTTCCCGATGTTAAAAGGGTACAGTGTGCTTGAGCTACAATAATAATTTTAAAAACTGAAGTTGCGAAGTTGTTACATAACTAGAAAATACAAGAAATGATGACGTCACAAAAGATTGATTAACATAAATGTTTCGAATGTGATGTTTGAAATTATTTTTGAATTTGGTGTGGGTCGTTCGCATAATTTATGTTGTTTTAATGGCCCTCAGTACTTAACTGATTCCCTTTCCACTAACTTCGTGATGAATTGCGCATTTATTCCACGAGCGAGCAGTTTATTTCATACAGACTATCGAAAACTGGACCCAGAGTCCAAAGTTTTCATTTAAACTGATAAAACCCAGGTAAAATTTATTGTAAAACTCCGATTTCTGTGTGTCACCCGAGGTACTTTCTATGTTTCATACACAAAAACCAAAGAGCCAACGAAAATCTGTTTTCTTTGTATACAGGGTGGCGATTTAGTCACCGGTATACAAGGAGGTGAGTTTATCCGTCTTAATAAACTACTTTAACAAAGAAACTCATAAAGGATTGGTGAAAAAAGATTCAAATTCCGATACAATAGAAGACAGACTGTTTCGATGCATGATTGTATGCAAATTTTATTTTTTTCTTATACATTTGCCCTGTTTGTCTGTCTGTCGACAATTTCACTCCGAGACTGTTACCACCTCACAAATTAAATTTGGAGAGTAGGTGTCTTTTATGAACAGACACACTGACTACACCAAAAGGATGTAAAATTATGAAAAAAAAAATAAGCGTGTTTCTCCATTCATGTAACAGAGGGTTGATATAAAAGTCCATGTATATAACTGGATGGCCGGTTTTTTATGCATGAATCTAATATGAGTTTCTTTGGAAAGTGCATCTCCTTGCAGGATGCAGGTAACTAAATCACTACCCTGTTTAACTCTCCTTTTTGTCAGGATTCGCCGCTTTTCATTTAAGTTTTCATCTATCTACGTACACATAGTTTCCAGTGTTTTATATTATTGGCACGAGCGCGTTGGCATTTACCTACCACATCTGTGACGACTGTGCGATCCCATCTGTAAACATCCTTTACCGAAGCTATTAGGTACAACTGATCCTTATCGGATGACACTTCCAAGTGCGGCCACTGACGCGGTCACTTTACTAATTTTTTTAGCTCGTCTTAATAATAAAAATATGAAATAAACCTTATTTATTTTATCACGTTTGGCTGAAACTTCAATGTGCTCTCGACAGTTTTGCTCGTTAAAACTTAATTTATGTTTTCCAGCTTTTTGAAAAGCTATTGTAACACAAAGTTGTTATTGCCAAAAGCTTTTTAAGAATTAGGTACTTTTTATTATTTGAAGCCCTTAGTTCCTAGATCTATTACTTGTATAAATGGCCTTTTTTACGGATGGGAAGTCACCAAATGACCACTCCCGCTCTGGGGGGAGCGAAAGGGAGTGTCAGACTTGTACTGACTAAAACCCATCCATGTTCCTTCTTAGCCCTTTGTGTTCCCGGGCCACGGTATCTCTTTCGAACAGTCCCGCAGCCCCGGCAGACATCGGCCCACTCGGAGCCCTTCCAATTTGCTGACATCTTACTGAGGCGCGCACGGAACATGAACGCGCCGTCGACACGGCCTGTCGTAATAAGACGGACGGACGGTGAGCCAGCCCATCCCTCACGGTCCTCAACCCGCGCCTACGGTGGCCGGGGACCACTAGGTGGCCCACGACGCCCGGGACATCTCCCGCCGCGGCTGGGACGTGAGGCTCTGTCCCTCTCACGTTCCGCCACCTCCTTCGCTAGCATGACTGCTTCGCAGAAGGATGTATAATGTATATATAGCCTAACATTTAGTTTTAATAAGAGTAAACTGAAAGCTTTATCCTTTCTATTCCTATCCTTACTTCTCTACTCAACTCCTTTAAAATCCTTTTGAAACACAGCGTCATGCCTCCCAATGCATGTTTGTTGATCATATGTTTTTTCATAAACGTCGGGTCGTTGGTTTACAACATGATTCAAGTTCATGGATGTTTACGTTGCGTTATAGTAGTATGACATAATTGGTACAGCATGTGCGATATATTAATTCTCTTTCACCTCGGATGAGATCGTGACCGTCGCTAAAAATATTTGCTCAGACGACGGAGCAATATCAAGGTCGGAGCAGTTAATTCGGGGGTGATCACGGGATCTTGGTAGGAAAAAGTTGAGCTTTCCATATTAAGGTTTGTATTGACAATAGAAATAGTAATAATGGACTATGCATAATGAGATTCAAGATCTGTTGTGGAGTGATCTTTTGTTCCTCTGCCACAAGCCCTGGCTTAGTTTGGGAATATTTTTTAGTGCCTTCGGTAAAAATACTGTTTCTATGCACCAAATTCTGTAAATGCTTTTATTAGGGACTTTTTTAGTTCTTTTATTCCTATGCTTTCTCTGAAATATATTTCAGAGAAACGACAATAGCCCGTCGTATATTCTCGGTAAAGTGTGCCAATTTCTTTCGTCTATTTTCAAAACGAAATTTATGGTAAAAAAGTGTGAAACGAGGTTCACGTGTTCTGTTCTTGTGACATCTTTTGTTGTCATCGGTGTCTGACTGAGACACCTTTCTATTAATTGCCTGATATTTCATTTAGAAATTACGTACCTATTGAAAAACCGATAAAATTAAACATATCGATCAGAGTCCAATATATTATTCTAATGCTTGTTATAACATCATAACGCATAAATTACATGCTAGCCCCATTACCTATAATTCAAGAGGCTATCTATGTTCTATTTCTATGTTAATCTCCTTTAATTTGTAAGTCGAAGTTCTCATATAAATAATGGTTACTATTATTTTATTTGGCACGGATGATGTTTTTGGGATCAAATCTTCACATAATGTTTATTTAGAATTTAGAATAGTTAGATATTTTTTTAAATATTTCTCTATCTTGCTAAAAAATATTTTATAAAGCGTCCCTGTTGAATGTTTCGCAATCCAGACCTGGATTGGATCAACTTACTGAAAAATCTGGAAGGTGGCTAGTACATCAGGACCAAAGGCATCAAATTGATTGCTTAATTGTGTATCGATAACTATTAAGTTTCTAATAATACCTCTGTCTTTGTTTTATTTTCGGTATCAGAGTCATTAATTTGGAAAATTAATGTTGCTTATGTGTAGCCAAAACTTGGCACGTCTCGCTTGATTGGAAATAAATCATTCGTCCATCTCCAACATTTTCAGAAATTTTCTAATTTTCCTGTTTAGTCACTTAGGTTCAAGGAAAATTTTGTATATTTTACGTTGTTCTTCTTCGAGGAAAAGTTGTTTACTGAAACCATTGTTTATGCTAATAATTTCCAAAAACTAAGTTTAAAATAACGCGCTCTGAAAATGTTTGAAAGTTTGAGTTAAAATAGAAAAAGACATTAGTCTTTGTGAACTTCTGACGTTTTAATAAAGCTGCTGCACGGATCCAGCAGCGGCTCATTAATTGATTCAATCAGGAAGTGATATAATACAGTGTATATCACATAATTTATTACAGTGATAAGTCGACACTCGCGCGGTCGGTATGCGGAACCCGACTCGAAGTGGGTCGTGGGCCTGCAGTCTGTTTTCAGCGAAAGTCCTGCTGCTTCAGTGCAGATATTTATAGATTTGATCAGAATACAATAAGTTTTTTTGCTAATCGTGTCAGCGTCCGTGTTTGTAATCAAACAAAATATAATTAATAAACTGGGGCGTTTTGATGAGCGGCAATATATATATAAATAGTTACGACCCACACCTTTGATGATTCTATGATTGAACAAAATATAAACATTAACATGAAATCACATATAATTTATTTCTCTAACGGTGAGCCTTTATTCTTTCTTTAGAAGTTTCTGGAGATGTGATTTCGGTAAAAAAACATTTTTGAAAAAAGTTGAAATGAAAATATGATAACTATGGAAACTGTGTTAGTAGCTGCAAGCAATATTTAGTTGAGACTAGATAAGCTATAACTAAAACATTCAATCAAATTAATTTACTCTTATTTATAGAAGCGTATTTACAAGGACAAACACAAACGGACAATAAATACTCGTTATTATAGTACAACATGTCTCACCAAGCTCCTGTTCTAAGATGTCAGTGTTATTGGCCTGCGCAGTTATGCTCGACGATGACCCGGAAGCATCACCACCTGTGCGGAGGAATAACAATCAATTTGCTCTATCTTACACACAGCAGAACCTTATACTTGATTTAGAAAATTAATAAATCATATTAACAGTTTTATAAAAAAATCAAAGCGATTTTGCATTTTATTTCATCCGGTACAATAAGATGAAAAATCAAAGTCGGTGAATTTTTTAAATTATTTGTTTAGTTTGAAATTTGAATGTTCAAGATCGAGAGAGAGCGAAAATAAAGGTATTTGAATTAAAATGTAAATGCATTCAAACATTTGATATTTTGACATACAAAAATGTAAACATAAACATAAAGTTGCAGACTGTAGCGTCTCATAGAATTAAACAAATATTATTTTGAAAATTGTGCATAAATATTACTTTGTGTGATGAAGTGAAGAAAATAGATACGGCACAAATTGAGTTACAGATATAAAAAATTTATTCGTGAAACATAATAATATATTATTGATGTAGTTTTTATTATCATGCAAAAGATATAAAACAAAACCACTACTGATACTCCTAATCCTAAAATATTTCTGACGTTTGAGAATAACAAGAAAATCTTTTAAAAAAATATTCTTTGCTTTTACGACACTCTGTTTATCATAAAAATCTTGACAAAAGTCCATAGCCTGTCGGCTTGTAAATAAAAATACATGCGCGTTTGAGAAGTGGTAAGCCAATTAATCGATGGTCGAAGAAACCATCGATCCGTAAGTCACGAGAGCTTAGAGTCTCAGACACGCGCTGGCGTCCCTCATTACACGCCATTACGTCGATGACTGATCAAATTATAGTGTCCTTCATTTACGCTTCCGATACATTTCAGTGAAATGTCTTTGAGATTAATCTAAAGAATCTTGGGTTGTTGATGCTCGATTTACGACTACCAGATGATTGGCAGCCAATCGTATCAACCATCGATGCCCGTGATATTCGGTTTCCGATTTCTGAACCAAGGAAATTTCAACCTTATTCAAATTAAGACGGTGTAAAAAGGTTAGGCTAAAGAAATTCCGTATTTTCATAATGTCGACTCCCTCTTTATGTTAATTATGGCTGCAATTGGTCCTATTAATTTTGTACAGGTGAGCAAATGGCTGGCTCTTGTCCAGACAGCCACATCTCACACCCACGCCTCAATGTACTTCTGAACATAAACAAATACGCACAATAGTATTACAATTTTATAAATACATTCACTAGAAATTGACTTTTTTGAAGAATAGATTGATTTGGCTTGTGAATTGAACATTTTTGAAAGAAATAATGTGTTTTTGGCTTATTTGCCTACTTTTATCTTTTATCCTTCGAAGGTTCCTGGTTATATGATTATTTGTAAAGTTTTTTTTAATCGTAGTCATATCAATAAATTCCTACTAATGACAACAGAAACTGAACAGACATTAGGTAGCTAGCCAATAAAATTGCTTTATTTTGGGCTGAACGAGTGACGTCGCAATGACGCTCGCATTGGTATGTTAAAACGCTGATAACATAAAAACCGCTGATATCACCGCAGACATACCGTGTTCCTATTTCGAGTATCTACCCACCTTTTCTAGATGCAGTCCTCGATGCCAAGGCTTCTACCAACAGACGCTGGTTCACGCCGCACAAGTTCGCTGTCAATTTTTCACACTTTCGGTGGCAGTTTACATCGCAGTCTAAAACAGATTACGGATTGTCGCGTGGCTCTAGGCTTGTAAAGGTTTTTTGTACAACTGTGCAGACATGCTACATCTTAATACTTATATGCTGAAAGCCGTGCAAAAGCAGACGTGCAAAGTTTCCTATCGGTTTAGTGGAAAATTAGTTTGTGGATACAATATACAAATGAGTTTCGTTACTTAAATCAGTGTGTCCCTGGATTGGTTTCTGGTCTTTTTAATTACCTTTTTTAATTTGTGAAAACGTCGCAGGTGACGCAGGTGCTGAAGAATCGAAGCCGGAATCATTTGAGCCAGTTGATGTCCTTCCATCTGGGTTATTCTCACACTCGTAAAATTCCGCAGAAGCTTCACTTTCGTCTGATTCATCTTCTTCATCCTCGTCTGAAGATTCTTCTTCTGAAGAGGAATCCGATGAGTCTGAATGTATTACTTGAGGAGCTTTCTTTTGCAAAGGGCGTGGAGTCGCTATTAAAGGTCTCGCAGCTTTTTCTTCCTTCACTGGTTTCTTTGCTATAACTGGTGCAGTGATCACAGCTTGAGTAGAGGTTTCTGGTTGTTCGTCTTTTTTAATAATATTTTCAGCCTTATTTTCCTCTCCTGTTTTTGGTTCAATTTGTACTCTTGCTTTAATTTCTTCTTTTGGAATGTCTTCTGACTGTAACTCTAATGGCGTAGCAGGAACATTAGCCGTTATGTTAGTCGGCTTAGAAGTTATGTCATTGCTTGATAAAGTTGATGTTTTTTCATTTGTTGACTGTGTAACATTTGCTTTCAAAGTTTTATCATCAGTCTTATCACTCTTAGTTACAACATTATTAGCCGGCGGGCTACCTTTTGATTTAATTTCTGGAGACTTCTTCGCGGGAGGTGCCTTTAAGTTTTTATTTGAATTAAGGACCTTCGCGTCGACAGATTTTTGCACAACATGATTCGATGTGCATGTATGTGGCTTATCAAAGTGGCATGTGCATGTGCAAGGTGGCTTCTTATTTCCAATTAGAACGCTAGGGTCATTTAGCACTTTCTCTGCCTTGTTGCTTTCCGGCAATAGACATGTACTTTTTATATTATCAACTGGTTTAGTCTTTGGTGAGCTTTTTACAGTTGTGATGACGTTTGTACTTGCACCTGCAGCTTTTATTTCGTCAAGCTTAGTAACTGTTGGTTCAGCAATTTTAGATTTTGTGTTATTTGAAGTCACTGGTTCCGATGGTTGCAACTCCTTATCATTTTCTTTTTGCTGTTCAGATTTAATCACTTCATTTTGTTCAAGTCCTAGTTTAGGTAGATCCTTTAAAGGTACCGTCATAGTATTGTTTGTTTTTAAAGTATTCAATTCTACTGTTTTTGGTTCATCTAATTGATTTTCAGGCGCCTGGAAAGGTTTTCCAATTTCAATTTGAAGAAGTTCATCAGCAGCTTCATGTTTGCTTTCGGTTAGCGCAATATTTTCTTCCAATTTTTTACCACTATCGTCTTCTAATTTTTTCAATGTCTTTGCACTGGGTTTTGGCAACGCGGTCTGAAGAGATTTTAATTCTGTTTTACCATCGGTTTTTATTAACTTCTTCGATTTTTCTGATTTCGTCTTCTTCAAGCTAGGTTTTTTCTCTTTATTGTCATCTAAAGCATCCAGTGACGCCCTTTTTCCTATATTCTTACATTCATTAAAAATAGATGATAGTTTGAGAGATATGGTATTACTATCCTGCACTTTACAGTCTTCAAGTGATTTGGAGTCTTTTCTTTCTTCTTCTTTTGTCACAACTGTAGTTAGTTCAAGTATTGTTTTGGTTACAGTTTCATCCATAATCTCAGATTGATGACTGATTTCGGACTCTTTTCTGATATCTAAATCTTTTACTTCTTGTTTCTCAACTATTAGTTGATCAGGAAATTCTGTCTTGACCCCGGAATTTAACTTATCTTGCCCAAGGTCTAATTTATTTGTTGGTGCTTTCGATGCATCTTCGTCAGTTTCTTTTCTTTTATTAGTATCAATTAAAGACATACCATTACGTGGAGTTTGATTTGACTCGCTAATATTATTGGCTATGATTTGTGCAGTATTATCGCCTTCTTCTTCTTCTGGAAACCAGAAGAAATAACGCTTGTTTTTTTCTCTGGCCTCATCTAAGTTTTGCTTTCTTTTTAATAAGTAAACTGTTTCTCTTTTTTCTATTTTGTTCCAAAAATTACCATCGTCAGGCTCAGGTGATTCAAGATCATTTCCAGCATTCTTTTTGTTCGTGGTTTTCTTTATATTATCTGTTTCCTTATTTACGTTAGATAAATTTCCTGATATATGCGGTACTATTTCTACTTCACTGCTGTAAGTCATTTCTTTTTTTGGCACGGTTAGCTTTTCTTCCACAGTAACATTTTCAACTCTGAATTTCAGCGGACTCTTTGGGGATTCCGTTACTTCAACCGTTGATGTAATTTTAGTTTTTAATTTCGGCTTTGGGTTTGGTTTTATATCCTCTTTTTTCACTGATAATCTGCTTTCTTCTATGGCAGGCAAGTCCACATTTACCTGTTCTTTAGGAAATTCGGTAATAGAATCTAATCTGCGTAAACTACTTCCTGAGGAGGATTTCTTAATACTTCGTCGTTTTGAAAAGTTTCTTGGATCTCTAACATCTTTATACGATTTTAGACTATCGTGTAATGAATGGTCAGATTTTGTAGTCTTGAGCGGATTTTGTGAATCCTGTCTTCGTCGTTTATTAGACTCAAAAGCGTCTGAATTATTTTTAGCTTCAGCAGCAACACCAACTTTGCTCAAATCCAAAGTGGCGGTACTGAGATTTTCGCTCCTAATTAATGAATCTAATAAATTAGCCTGTTCTGCTAAAAGTTCCATTGAACATCTTCGGTCTAAACATATATTTTCAACTGGTTCAATTTTTGGCGCCGGGGTCGCTGGTACACTGTAAGATTCTTCTAGTTCTGTCTTCTGTACCTTAATTGGCGTTTCCCCGTCTTTTTCATTCTTTACTTGAAACTTTTCCACAAGCTTGGCTCCCATTGTTTTCTTTTCTTTTTTGTCTTTGTAAGTCAAATCGTCAGACAGCTTTTCCCTCCATTTCATAAATTCTTTCTCATTTGTTTTGGCTTCTTCGTTTACTCCTTGTTCAGTTTGATCTTGTGTAACTTCGGAAGATTCTGCCTCTTCATTTGGCTTACGAGGAGAATTTCGTTTAATAGTATAAAGTCTAACAACTGTTCTTCCACGTTTTATTGTACCCTTTTCCACACCTTGGGATGAATCATTTCCAGTTTCTGTTTTGCCATCTACCCTGGGCATGAAAGGTCCACTTTCACTGACGTGGTTTGAATCCTCTTTTGGTGGTGTTGGTTCAGGTTTGGGAGGTGTGGGGGGCGTAGGACGTCTAGTAGGCGTCGAAGCCTCCACCACACGCCTGTATCTATCTCTGGAAACATCGATATCAGCGGTGTTTATATTTACAGGACGAGGTGTATAGCTGGGAGTACCGTAAGTTCTAGATGAAATTGGTATCCTCCTCGGGCTGTGTATTCTTACAGGACTCGAAGAACCTCTCTCAGTTATGGTAGTGAGCATAGGAGAGTAGTTTCTTCCGGCACTGGTAATCCATCTTGACGACAATGGTGCACGAGAGTAGCTACTGAGAGACGAGTGGTTGCTATAATTGCTTCCAGGATTGAGATATGAAGCACTGTAAGACGTTCCCAGAGGCAAAGCTGAACTGCTATAACTGTAAGGTGATCCAGTGTACGGCGATGATGACCCGTAATACATGTTCGCGATGTGTTCGGAAAACAGTGGCATAATAGCACGTTAAAACACGGACACGCGACAACCGGGGTCGCGCATCGGAGCGCGCGCGCAGACTGGCGCAGGCGGCGCGCGGGGAGCGCAGCGCGTGCAGGTACGCGCCGCCCACCGCCCGCCTCGGCCCGCGCCCGCCTGCCCGCTCCGCCCGCCCGCCCAGGTGATTGATTGATGATGGCAAGTAGATAATAATAGATACATATGACTTTTGTCACAATCTCGGAAGGAAGTTTTTACACAACTAAACGATAGCTTTTCCTATGAATCATTTTTTCAACATAGTGCCCTTTTAAGTAACCACAAAGCTTAAATGCCGAACGCAGTGATAAACATAAATGTTCCGATACCGATTGAGTTTAAAAGCAGTTTGCGTGTCATTTATTACCGTTCTATTATTATAGGATCCAAAAATAAATCTTCTTGCGACATGCCTAGTTGTATTAATAGATAAGCAAGCATTGTCTGCCTACTTACGAGAACTATTCCTAGCTGGAATTGTTTATTAACGAGGTACAACATTTTTGTGACCACGGGACACTTCAGTCAGATAAAAAAAGAAATTGTGCCTTTCAGCTGTTTACAATGTCACGGAAGTCGTGAGTCAGCGTTGGAAAATGGGTTTTTGTTTAATCGGGGCGATGCACTGGCTTATAATGTCATTGTGCTAGTTCATTGTGAATACATGCTTCGTTTTCAGGACATATATCTAAACTAATATTATAAAGAGGAAAGATTTGATTGTTTGTTTGTTTGTTTGTTTGTTTGCATTGAATAGGCTCCGAAACTACTGAACCGATTTGAAAAATTCTTTCACTGTTCGGAAGCTACACTATCCGCGGGTGACATAGGCTGTATTATATTTTCAAAAAAATTAGGGATCCTTACTAAAACTGCAATTATGTAACCCAAGGTGTATAAAAATTACCTAAAATATTGTTTACATCGCGTGCGCTGCGAAAACTATTGATGATAGAATAAAATAATGTATTACGACTTTGCAGAACACATCATTATTTACAAAAAGTGTCGCGACAGCATATGTCTAACTATTATATTTATGCCACAATAAGTGTTCTTTTATTTAAAAATATATATTTTAATGCCGCCGTTAGAAAAGGCTCTGTATTTGTATCTTGGTATTAATCCTTATCAAAATAAATTACTTTATATTCAAGACTGTTTCAATACCTTTATATAACTTTTTGAATTATTCAATTCGGACATTCCATTCGAAAGATATCAGGAGTTTAAAAATGTAAGTATTAGAAAAAAGTAGCGTGGTCGCCGCTCATCCTGCTCAGCTGGTTAGGCATCACCTAATACGATGTAGGCGTCACTGGGGTACGGGCCGTACGGGAGGGGAATATTCAAACTTTGTATATATTTTTTTTTAGTTCATCATCATTCATCATTTCAGCCAAAAGACATCCACTGCAGGACATAGACCTCCTCCAAGTGTCGCCATTGACATAAGGGGGGTTTTGACATAATCGCCACGCTTGGCAGGCGGGTTGGCGATCGCAGTACAGTTGTTACAAAAGCCCACAGAAAGCTGCTGCCCATTCTCTGGCAAGTCCCTTAGTGGCCTCTTACGACACCCACGGGAAGATATGGAATGGTTAGCACCATTCTTTACGTCCGACACCATACAGAACCAAAAAAATTTAGTTACCTGACGCAAATAGAAGGGTTTATTTATGTTTGTGTATTGATAAATACCCGTGCGAAGCCGGGGCGGGCTGCTACTACGTACATAAAAGTCTCTTGTTTCGTGTAACACGGTACTGATAGCCCGGTCAAATTAGATATTAAATAGTGATCAGATAACAAAAACTCGGATCGAGCTGAATTTTGATAGAGACCTTGGGGTACACCAGTAGAAATAAATTGCCAAAAGTCCCTATCGACCCCATGTGTGCTAAAAAAGTTATTAGAGGTCAAACGTCAATATTTTCGTTTTTTTTTAGATTTATCTCGAAAACAGTACTTTTTATCAAAAACATAACACAGGCAAGATGTATATCATAAATTATCTATAAAAATGGTCTTATACTTTTTTCCTAAGAGTCACCATTCCTAAAATATCGCGATTCTAAAACTTGGAGGAGGCTCCGTAAATTATCTTTCAATATTAAAAACCTAAAATAAGCCCATAATTCAGCTCATACTTCTTGTACCCATATAATCTTGTTCATAGCTCGTTTATTTTTGACACGTAGTTGCATCTTTAAAACTCACACTACACTGACATTGAATGAAAGCCGTTTTGGAGTGTTTTTCCTTCTGCAACGCCACGCGCAACGCTTAGGCTGCGGTACCACTGAGTGCTCCGCTCCGCCTCAGTGGAACCGCAGCCTTACACGCTACAAGCTACGCCGCTGTACGCCGTGTGTCGCGGCGTGCACCAAGGCGCACACAGCTGCTCCTCACGGTGCGTGCCCCACGTGACCCACGCACGTACCGCGTTACGCCCCGCGTCTTCTAAACAACGCTCCTCTATGCCGCGTAAAATCAACCTTTTCAAATCAAAATAAAGTTTTTTTTAAATCGATTGTTGATATGTTTACTTTGTAACTGCTTCAACTTTTAATACCTATCGCAATATCTTAGGAATGGTGATTATTAGGAAAAAAGTATAAGTCCATTTTCGTAGATAATTTTCAAGGTCAAGTTTTTGGACATCAAATGTAGCTAGCTAATCTGCTTGTCAGGGTCTCCATTTCAGTTTGTGATAAACATATTATGTTGTTGCTTATTTTTTTTAGAATCTTGCATGACTATTGCCAGTAGCTCACAGCTGTCTTTTAAGAGGCAATACTCCTGCAATTTGATTGTTCCTGTGATCTTACTCTCCGGATTGGTGGGTGATGTGATGAGAAATTGTAAACAAGGAGCAATAAAGAGAAACGCTCTGGCTAAAGAACTTAATCCTCAGCATTTTATTAGTTGGACGTCGTATTAGGTTGCCGTACAAAAATAACTGAAAACGTCTTATAAAATCATGCGAAATAAGAGTGCTTTAAAACAAATATAACGGGATTTATGGCTCAGAAATATAGTTTATGATTTCCTTCTTGTTTACTATAAATAAAATAACATTATAACGAGCAGTGCAAAAAATGCAACAGATAAATTTCATAGAAACAAGGATGACGTTGTTGTTGTTTATCATTATATATGTATTGTTGTTGTAATTTGGAAAACAACAAAAAATATGGTAATATTGGCAAAGGCACTTATTCTCAATAACAAATACGTAATAGGCATACTGTTTGCAAGAATTTACCGGAACTTTCTATCTTATCTGGGAACTTTGCCTTTGCCCATACAATATTACTATATTTCCGTCTGCTCGGCACAACAAGTCGCTAAATACCTCGTGTTTATTTGAAATGACTGGTATTCAGCTGCATCCAACTGCGTTGTATGTTGAGGGTGTAAAGAATAAAACAGTAGAGTGGCATTTGTTCTGACGAAGGTGATCTGATTAAATATTTGAAAACATTAATAAGCGGCTGCACATGTAAATTATATCTCCTTACTTAACTTTACTTTGAAAGTTTGAAAATAACGCCGTTAATAACTCTCGTCTTCTCTTTGGGGATAATTTATACCATTTATATTGTGTAGACAAGGGTCTACACAATACAAATGTAGCAAAACATAGCCCTTTTTAGCAGTTCGTGGGATCTACGTAGCAGGACGTAGATCCGTCGTAGCATATCTTAGAATCTTCGTAACAGGGCGGAACAGCTTCGGAGAAAGACGTAGACTTTTCGTAGCAGGACGTAGACCCTTCGTAGCAGGACGTAGACCCGTCGTAGCAGGACGTAGACCCTTCGTAGCAGGGCACAGAACTTTCGTAGTTCAACGTAGACCCTACGTCTTAGAAGCTTCGTAGCAAGACGTATGTCATATGTAGACGAAAGTCCTTTATAGCAGTACGTAGACTCTTCTTAGCAGGACGTAGCACCACTGATCACTTCAAGAACGGTTGTATTACAAATTCAAATTGGTACCTCTAATAAAATGTATGTCTCTCATTTTTCTTAATATGTTTTTGCCTTATCATAATTTTATTTGATTTAAGTTTGCCAATTTGCAGATACTTCGTAGACCCTTCGTAGCATGGCGTAGCGTCAGTGTTTACTTCAATAGTGGACACTAAAATCTGTGTTTTCATAGCTATTAAGCGCATGTCTGTCAAAGATCTTGAATTTGTTGACCTACTGACCTGATTCGTAGGTCCGGCTCTGACTCTTCGTAGCGGGCGTAGCATGTATGTTGATTTTTAGGATGGTGTTTTACAGTACAATCGGTTCTTCTTTCTGTACCTAAGTTATATTAGTTGAATCCAGATGGAAAAAAAAATCTTTACAAAATCATTCTGAGGCGTCAGAGATTTTCTTAATTTCAGTAGTAAATATTAAGCATTTGTGTATTGTTAGCAAGATGGGCTATCTTTGTCTCAACGACGACGTCTTTATTCAAAAGTTGACACCTTGCAAAAATGGTTTTGAACTGAAAACTAGGTCATTGACCTCATCATTATGAACATCTTTTACTATTGGAAAAAGTCTCTCTTTGAAAATAAAACAATTGTTTCATACATTTTATCGAATTTTAAGGACATTATCATTTGATTTACCTACATTAGAAACCCAAAACGATGCACGCATTAACTGAGAAATAGTCAGTTCTTTGTTAAATTACCGTTTATAAACAGGTTTTTGGAACTTCTTATTTTTTTTACAGATTTTTTAATAGACCGTGCTCCATGGATAATTAATACAAAAGGTGAATGATGACTTACAATTCACATGCATGAAAAAGCGATACTTTGGCAACAGTAGCGTAGCTTTATCCATGCATAACTCGTAAATTTATTGCTTAAATAGAAAAATCATTTTATAGGTTCAGGCATAATAGATGAACGCACACAGTACCATACACAGCTCATGTTAAACTGACTTCTAACAATACTTTTTATTACCAAACTTCCGAGTACAGCTCAAATTAACAGGTGTTCACACACTGCATAAAGTGATCCCGGAATACATAAAAAATAGGTTGTCTGTAAAGTCGGTTTACGGACGATAGTTTAACGTGACAACGTCATAACAAAACATTTATGAAATGATTGCATACTTTTATGAATATCAAACCGATCGTGCCTTTAGCTCGCACGTGCAGCACTCTCGCTCCGATCGTAACGTTACAATGAGTCATCATTTTTCGTGCGTGCAGCCGGCGTTCATCGATTTATTAGTCGTTGTCACGTCAGTAAATTATTGCTTTGGCGCTTATACAAGGTGTGACGGAAAGGGTATATACATACTTAAGGGTGTGCTTCAGACCATCAAACTGAACATATCTCTCCATCGGACAAACATCGTAACAGCGAAAAAAATATCAGCTGCCCCATACATTTGCGTCGAACAGGTATTCAAATTTTGTATGGGGAGCAGATAATATTTTCGCTATTAAGATGTTTGTCCGATGGAGAAACATGTTCAGTTTGATGGTCTGAAGCACACCCTTAAGTATGTATATACCCTTTCTGTTACACCCTGTATAAATGTCTATACGTGGTTCACCTTTGAAGAATTGCAATATCAGAGGCTATTCTTGCACCATGCATCCATTCAAAGCATGCAATAAATTAAGAACACAGGTGTACATCAATAAGAAACATCTAAATATAAATAATACACATATTTTAATATAAGATTTCCTGCCAATCAGAGACAGAATACCAAATCGCAAATATTTTCTTAGGTTTTTTGCAATTTGCTGGTGAGTGTCGGGTTGTATTTTGATTAAAATATGACTCGCGGCCGTAACAAATATGGGTTTACAGGATTATAATCATCAATATGGCTCTGTATGGTGTCGGTCGTAAAGAATAGCACCATCTCATATCTTCCCGTGGGTGTTGTAAGAGGCGATTAAGGGACTTGCCAGAGAATGGGCAGCAGCGTTCTCTGTGCTTTTGTAACAACCGTATTGCGATCGCCAACCCGCCTGCCAAGCGTGGCGATTATGGCAAAACCCCCCAAAATTTCAATGTGTTGACACTTGGGGGAGGCCTGTGTCCAGCAGCGGACGTCTTTTGGGCTGAAATGATGATGAATGATGAACAATCAATACTACCCTTTTAAGTTCATTTAACCACATTGAATGACTATTTCATGAAAAAGTCAATCAATGGGGTTAAATGAACTTAGATGATTCTATTGATGATTTTAATTATTATTAGTATTGGAAATACATGCGTATTACGACCGCAAATCATATTTTGTTAAGCATAGTAGCATACAGCCTAATACTGACCGGCAAACTGCAAAAACCTAAGAAAATTTCGCTGGGTAACCCTATCGCATCCATCTTAGGGCCAGCTAGATCTCATCATATAGAATTACACAGTGCCAAGTTGATAAACTTGTTCAGGAAATGCACGCACAGTTAGCATTCTATTAACGCGTTTTATTTTTGTTACACAAGTGATTCATTTTTGTGCGATAAGTACCCTTTTTCAAACGATGCGTGCCGTGTGGCACGTTTGCTAGTGCCCTAAATAAAAGCATTTGTCAGAAAGTTGTGGTCATATTTAAAGATGTGTTATAGACCATCAAACTGAACAACGTTCTTCATGGGACTATCATCTAATATAGTCAGCTGTCCCATACAAAATTTCACTAAATACTCGACTCAAATTTATGGGACAGCTGTTTTTTTCGCGCTTACGTTATAATGGAGAAAGTTGTGCATTGTCGTTGGATGGTCTATACCACATCCTTAAATATGACTACATTATTAAGGACCTTAAAAATAACCTATCGTTCGTTCTAGGTATTCTTCAAGTGATGTCTAGCCTAAGTGCGTGCACTTCCTTCTGAAGTTAACCCTTATATTCACCAGCATAAAGTCTAGAATACCTTCACACTTGAGCTCCTGCTTGAAGAAGCCGTAGAGCATAGCCCCGCAGTGGTCGCAGAAGGTGGGGGACATGAACTGGTGCGGTCGAAACCGATGCGGCACGTCCACCTTGAACCTCTCGCGAAGGTACTGGAAATTAAGTTTGAAATTTTATTTTTATATATATATACAGGCTGACTTTGAATAAATGCGACAAAAAGAAATGGGAGCTTCAGTTAGAGTAACATAGTAATTCTAAACTGTTTTTTTTACAATCTAAATCGTTAAAAAAAATTACGTGATTATCGTTTTAAAATGGTCCATTGATGTTATTATCTTTATTTAAGTACGAATTATCGGTATTCCAGCAAAATAAATTAATATGCAAAATAAATAAGAAAAATTAAAGTATCAAAAATATCTCGTCCGACTCATCGCAGTGCACAATAATCGTCGTGGAGTACTCATGTTATTAAACGTTGCCGTTCATAGCGGTCATTTACCTAATTTTGCCTATTTTCTAGTGTAAGTATCGCGCGACGTTGCCAAACCTCGCATGAGCGCCAGCGCCGTCATCCCTTCCCGGCGACCGCCCCGCCGCGCACCCTTCCTTCGTTCATTAGTCGTCCTAAAACGTTTGTAGGTCACGGTCGCGCGCGCATTCCGCAAATCCTACTTTACGTATTGCGAATAATTTGTATTGTTGTCTTGTGCTTGTCATAACAATGAGCTCCGGCTCATTATTTCAGTGAAGTGCGGGCTTATCTCCGAAGTGAATACGGTGATAGGTGGATAGGTCGCGGCGGACCCGTAGCATGGCCGGCACGGTCACCTGACCTAACACCGTTAGACTTTTATTTGTGGGGAGAAATAAAAAGACTCGTTTACGGACGCGAGTCCGAAACTTTAGACAAGCTAAAAAACAAAATCAGGAGTGCATACGAAACTGTAAAATCACAAACTTTAGTATTAAAATACTTAAGGACAATTTGCGGCGCCGTGCTCAATTGTGTTTACAAAACGGAGGTGGATATTTTGAATAATTATTAAAATACACGTAAGTGTACTGATTTGATTTATTGTAAATACCTAATAATTATTGTAAATACTGTGATTCCAACTTTTTAAATACGCCAATAATACAATAATTGATTTGTAACAAACATTATTCATGTTATACCTCTTACTAAAACATTGTTTTACTATTTACTTTTATTGTATTTTTGACCGTCCTAAGCCGACAAAAGTATGAAGGGAAATTTGGTCTCACAAAATTTTTATTAATCGTGCGCGCGGGAAAGAGATGCGCGGGCGGCCGGGCGGACGCGGGCGGCGCGATTCGCCGATTCATTCATACCGAGCTGCGAGAATGTACCTAAATCGTGCCCACTACGCGAAAACGGTAGTACGCGAAATTCTTTGATACTTTAATTATTTTAACGTTTTTCGTAACAATGTTAGATTATTTTTTAATTTTACATTTGATATGTTCAAATTTTTTTTGACAACACGTATTATTGAATATTTAAATTTGTCGCATCTATTCAATTTCACCCTGTATAAAAGAAAGTCGTGTTAGTTACTTCACTTATAACTCAAGAACGGCTGAACCGATTTAGCTGAAAATTGGCAGGGAGGTAGTTTAGAGCCAGGAGAAGGACATAGGATACTTTTTTTTTTTTTTTTTTTTTTTTTTTTTTTTTTTTTTTTTTTTAGGTAGGTAGTAGGTAGGTAGTAGGTAGGTAGGGTAGGGTAGGTAGGGTAGGGTTGGGTAGGGTAGGGTTGGGTAGAGTAGGGTAGAGTAGGGTAGGGTAGGGTAGAGTAGGGTAGAGTAGGGTAGAGTAGGGTAGAGTAGGGTTGGGTAGGGTAGGGTTGGGTAGGGTAGGGTAGAGTAGGGTAGAGTAGGGTAGGGTAGGGTAGAGTAGGGTAGAGTAGGGTAGAGTAGGGTAGGTAGGTAGGGTAGGGTAGTTAGGGTAGGGTTGGGTAGGGTAGGGTTGGGTTGGGTAGGGTAGGGTAGGGTAGGTAGGTAGTAGGTAGGTAGGGTTGGGTAGGGTAGGGTAGGTAGGTAGGAAAAGTGCATTGCTTTAACTTTTGACAGAACGAAGTCTGTCCGGGCAGCTAGTAACAGTTAAAATTGCTTGTAGTGTCTTTGATGGATCAGGGAGGTAGTTGATCAAATCAAAACTTTGTTTGAATAGATCCCTGCTTAGGCCTAGTTTTGACTAATGGTTCTCTCCTCCTCTAGGAGAGAACCTGTTGACCATAGAAACCGAGTCTTCTATGGACAACAGGTTGAACAGGAGGAATGATTCCAGTCAAAAGCATTGCCTCTTATTAACCTTGGCCCTTACTATCTCATGTAGGTAGGAATGGTATCAACAAACGCGAACAGCCAGAACCACTACCACCGTAGGAAAGAAATCCGCAACATTTAGCGCTGTAGCAAAAATAAATACAGACGCATAATCAACCTGTAATACTTCCACTGCTAGGACACGCCCCCCTCCCTCTTGGTTGAGAAGAAGTGGGTCATAATTCATAATCCAACACGCGGGCTCAGTGCGAATTGGTGAAAGTCACTAGATTGTTTGTGAATTTTCGGGTCTACTAGATACCGGTTTTTTACGATGCTGTTTATGACCGTTTTTGACAGCAGTGCTGATGATAAAATGACACAACTAAAGAGCCTCTATCATGGAGCTACCACTGAGCCAATAGGTACTGCTCAAATACAGGAAATACGCTGAAATACTCATCCTCACCACAGTGGCCTCGGAATGCGCAGAAGATCCGGTACATTTTCCGAGCAGCTTGTTGTGACATCTCTTGTGCACAGCCGTCTGACACACAGAGCACCGGTAGCCCTGCTTGCCGAAGCCCCACAGGAACTCTTTGCAGAACGCACAGAATGTCGGCTGCCGAAAGAACTTCGCCACGAATTGGTGACCGTTTACCTCGTGGACCCTGAAATCAAAAAATCAAAGGTTACTTTTTTCTATTAAACATAGCATTGATTGTGTCCTATATCCTATGGTACCTAGGTAGGCACCATCCAACCGGTCACAAAATCCTAAGTTTTGTAGAAACCAATGACACATTGCCCCATCAGTTTTAGGGTACCTACTTTTTTGCGTAATGCAAAGGGGTTGGATGATTTTTGTGTCAAGCGAGGCCTGCTTAACTTCCGCCATTTTAATATTTTCTCAAAGTTTGGCCACGCATATGACCTGCTGGTATCAATAGAAACTAATTTTGTATGAGACAAAATCTTCTAAAACGTCACGTTTCTGAGATCATCATCATCATCATCAGCCTATAATGTTCTCACTGCTGGGACACAGGCCTCCTCTCTATGAGAGGGAGTGGGCTGTAATCCACTACGCGGGCCCAGTGCGGGTTGGTAGATGTCACATTTCGTCTTCGAATTTTTAGTTCTAGGACATGCCGGTTTCCTCACGATGTTTTCCTTCACCGTTTTTGAGGGCAGCGGTGATGAAATGAATTACACAAAAGTGATGCGCCTGCCTGGGTTCGAACCCACGGCTTACTGCTCGTAAGTCGGGGCTGCCGCCACTGGCTCTCACCGTTTCTGAGATATAACCTATCAAATTTAGAATCTATTATAAATATATCTCGGAAACGTGACGCTAGGATTGTGTCTCACACAAAAGTAGTTTGTATTGATACTAGCTATCGACTAATACTGCAGGTTTCAAGCGTGGCTAATAAAATAAAAATTGTACTGAAGATACCATCGGTGAATGGATTTTATCTTTGATAGCTCATTTCTCGGAATCAACTAGTTTATATTGATACTAGCTATCTATTAACATAGATCATGGGCGTGGCCGCAACTTTGAATAAAAATTAAAATGGCGGAAGTTAAGCTGGCCATTTATTTCAAACTCCTTTGTCTCTCTTATAAAAGATTGCCGACAAACACCAAAAGGTAGAAATTAATAAAACGAGGGCCTTTTAACTTAAGATTTGGCAATACTTGTAAAAAAATCACAATGAACCTGAATTATTACAAGACATATATACATTACAAGATAAATAATTTATTTTATGCAAAATCTACATAGTCTAAGAAGTATATTGGAGGTCCGGAACCGCTAATGTAAGAATCGCAATGAATAAAACATCGAATCATTTTGTTCACATTCTGTAAAATAATTAATATATAAATGTTCCAGCACTCCCGTCAGCCACACACTTCTTGTAAACCCGGTAACAGTAAATAAGAGAACTCGAGCAATTAAACGGGCGTTCCAGTCCAATTCAATAAACTAGGTAACCTGTGTCATATATTTTACCGAAAGTATTCCTAAATACAACATGGGACGTAGGCGGTACCAAGTGTTGGTCTAAACACTCGTGCGCCAAAAATCTTAAACGCGACGTTGCGCGAAATTATAGTCAAGAGGAGGCGTGATGTATTGCCGCGGATATATGCTTTGAATCTAATGTTTCCCCTGACGATTTGTTTTTCTAATTTCCAGGGCTATTGCCCGGTTGAAAGAAATATGTATAATAATATTGATTCGACCGAATTTCTACTACGTCGGCCAATCCCAATGGACATTAGCAAAGTACGCAGTAGATATTATTGTGAAGAAGGGTGTGCCCAAACACAGGTGCACTCTCCTTTCGTGTTCTCTCATAGTCCGATGGCACGTTAACAAGACACGATCAGGGACAGATCAAGCCCCGGAAGGACCAACGGCTTCAATGTTTTTCCTGAGTCACGGGGGTTCCACACTTCCAGGTTGCTTGCAAGAAATTCTGAATGGAAGCACCTAATAACACTGGTAGACGCGGGCAACGAACCCAGGACACTCAGCAGCCGTCCTTGTGACTACGAGTCCAGAACGGTAGCAAGGAAATACATCGCCGCTTATGCAGTGCCTGATGAGTGTTACAGTTTAACTACTAGCGACGGGACGGCGCAAATATTACCCAGCAGGCGATAATGCGTCTCAGGCATACAAAAGGAATTTTAGCAAATGCGTCATTGTCAGTAATGCTGTTAAACATATAGGCGTCAAAAGACAATTATTTTCGTTGTAATCGTTCAATTAGCATTCCCCGCCCCTGCGAGCGTAGTTTTATGAATGACCAGCGTTATTTTACCGTTAAAGTTCTGCTTTGTAAAACTTTGTGTGTTATGCCATACAAATATCGCCCAGACACTGTACTAAGTAAGCAGTGAAACACCGTGGGAAAGCCGGCATATCCTAAAACTGAACATTCAGACACAAGTGACATCCACCACCTGCGGGACTGGTTTCCTACGTGGTGGATTACGGCTCACTACTCCCTTTCATTGAGAGGAGAGCTGTGCCCCAGCAGAGAAAAAAGTGGCTTATTATGATATACGTGTAGGGGAAGGCCAAAATACGATCCACCTCTGGACTGTGTGAAAGATTATTTCACACATATTATTAGAGAATTGGGATGTCTCATGAGATAACGACTAATAGAGAACCATGGATAAAGAGGACAAGCTGCGTCGACCCAAAGAAAATGGGATAAAGGCAGGAGAATGATATGATGATATGCTACGAGTATATGTCATGCTGCTGCTGCTGTACTTACTTATGGTGTTTGATGGCACCGCGTCTCTGCGTGATGCGCTTGCCGCGGGAGCGGCGAATGGCACCCTCGCCACCCTCGCCGCATACCCCGCCCGGCAACCACTGGAACGTACAGGGAAATGGTTTTGAATCTATGATTATATGTATATATTATTATTTATAAAAATAAAAATATATATATTTTATTATAATTATAATTAATATTATAAAGCCGAAGAGTTTGTTTATTTGTTTGGTGGAACGCGCTAATATCAGGAACTACTGGTTCGAATTGAAAAATATTTTAGTGTTGGATATCCCATTTATCGAGGAAGGCTATACGCTGTATAACATCACGCTACGACCAATAGGAGCGGAGCATCAATAAAATATGTTGCAAAAACGGGGTAAATGTGACGCAGACGAAGTGGTGCAGGTCAGCTAGTGTTACATATTTTTAAAAGCAATAATTTGTTATTTCTAAAGTATCGGAGTTTGCCCAGACCCTGAATTTCTGCCTAGTTAATGGCAATGAGCTCGTCCCATTTGACATGGGGCGTTAACATGACTGACGACGAAATGTCGGTACACCTCTGCTTAACCCTAGGGAAAATACAGACTTGATCTTATGTTATATCGTTAATTACAAATATTATGTAGTTAAAGAAACAATCAGTTTTCTAAACTAATATTTTAAAGAGGAAAGATTTGATTGTTTGTTTGTTTGCATTGAATAGGGTCCGAAACTACTGGTCCGATTTGAAAAATTATTTGAGTGTTAGATAGCCCATTTATCGAGGAAGGTTATAGGCTATATATCATCACGCTATGACCAATAGGAGTGGAGCAGCAATGAAAAATGTTGCGAAAATGGGGAAAATGTGACGCAAACGAAGTTGCGCCGGACAGCTAGTGTATAATAACTAAGTACATATCCTAGTTTGACGGGAGTAAATTTGCTCAAGAAGTTATCATATTTGTAACGGTTATAAGCTTTCGCACCAGTCTCTTGCAGTATTTCCATATTTCCATTCCAACCTATTATTGTTTTTGCCATCCACACATTTCAGTAGAATGACAGAGAAAAAATCGAAAGAATGTGAATGTATTTTGAAAGAATGACCAGTCATACCCAGTGAGTGGGTTGTGGAGGTCTAACAGGCAATCGCTATATGTAACACATGTCACAGTTTACGTTGGCAGGACATAGTTGAGAAAGGCAGATGATAATGAACATTTCAGTTGTAATACTAATATTTTATCCGTCGAAAGACCACAGAGTAAATTGTACGGTCATTGAATGATCTATAAATTAGGGTCTGAAGATCGGGCAATGACTACCTGTTATGAACAAAGATCATTTATAATGACCGCCCCTTCTGAACAATGATCATATACAATGACCACCTTTTCTGAACAAAGATCATAAACAATGACCGCCTCTTCTGAACAAAGATCATATACAATGAGCGCCTCTTCTGAACAAAGATCATATACAATGACCGCCTCTTCTGAACAAAGATCATATACAATGACCGACGTATCTTATCGTATTCCGGACGATCGTAGACTTTCAATTCATTTATTGGTGTGATTTTTGGTACACTTTGCTCAGCCTTTTTTAACAAGACATCATGATTCAGCAGTAGAGTCAAACAACTGCTTGAACTTTTTTACTCCGCTTCTCTTGCTCCTCTCTACTTACTCGTTCTATTGTCTCTTTGTCCTTTTGTATATTCGTAAAAGGTGGCCAAAAGAGGGTGAAATTTAAACACATATTTAAAGCTTGAAATCACCGGGAACAAAATTACCTGTGAAGGGATTTGGAACATTATCCAATAAGGAATTGTACCCACAAATAATGGTGCCGCGGGCATGGTTATTGTCAAAATGCACCGAGAATGAAGAAGATGCAGACTCTGTTGCGTTGTTTACACCGCATCGGTCTGTAAACAGTCGGCTTTGCGCCGCGTTACGCATCAGTGTAGCGCGCTACATTGGAGTAGCGCTTCCGCATTTTTAGCTTTTGCTAACAACGCATTTTTTTCTTCATCACATACTTTTAAATCTGTTACGGTTGTTGTTTATTTCGACATAGTAAAAAAGTAAAGTTCCGTAAAAAAGTACCTAGGTATGCTTAAATTTATGATTTATTTAGTACGTCATAATTCCAGATATTCTAAATACAAATACCTTTTTGCTTAAATACTTTACTCCAAATCATACAACAACTACAAATATCTACTCCATTTTCAAAACTATTAACAACAAGCACTGCAAAACCCATCAAATAAACTCATGAAGACTTAAGAACTTTGAAATTGTAACGTATTCATTATGTAGAAAGACACATGTCATAGTTGTAGATTCCGTGCAACCAAGCGACTATCCTCATTGTTTTCTAAACGGCGACATTACAACCGATTGTAAACATTAGTCGTAGCGATTAACTGTTTGTTGTTTAGGCGCTCGTGCATTATGTCACTCAGCACAAATTACGGTGAGTTGAGCGCCTGCCAACAATGTGCACCCACATTGGATACGAAACAGCGACGCCCATACGTGATGCAGCCTTATTATGAAAAATGAACACATAATTATTCATACAAAGTTTTATTTATATAACTTCTATGGCTGCAAAACAACGCGAGGCTTTTGCTGCCACAGAAACGATTGTAAATCAGTTTATTTTCAGCGTCACAAAAGATTTTATATCAGAGACTGAAATGCCGAAATAACAGCTCCACGTTTTCTTTGGAGCCCCTAATCTTTTCACTCAATCTGTTCAAAGTGCACCGAGATTAAAGACGATACTATAGCCGCAAAAATAAACAACTTTAGCGCTGCTAAATGAAATTTACATTAAATAAATTTAGTTCCAACGACTTTAAACCCACGCCCATATAGTAACAGTTTACCGAAATATCAAGTTTTGAATATCGCTACGAATGCTAGAATAGGGACGGATTCGATCGATCGTATGAGCCCTTGATATGATATTAATCAGCGTGCAGCGTGTGTTAATTTATAATTAGTGCACCCGCGCCCCACTCCGCGCGGCGCGTCGCTCGCTACAAAGCCCGCGGTTATTCACATTACGAGTATCTTATTCAGCGATATCAACGAAAAGCTCTTTGAAAGCCAAGAATTTGGATGGCGTGCGAAACGAGAAATTGGACATACCCGAAACCAAGATGACATCGCACGCAACTGATGTCGGTGTGTGGACACATCGCCAAGTCAGACGTCACAGCCACTGGCCGGGATGCACAAAAATGCCATCGCCAATAAACACCAGATTCTGTGATACCGATGTAGTGCCCTTACAGCCGAAGGGACACAACTAGATGCACCGGTATTTGTATAGAAAGCGTCGCCGCTCAAGGCCTGCAAATTCCCTGGCATGGATCCGGGTGGCTACAGTTGAATTCACGGCTAGTGTCAAATGGCCAACATTGAGAATTCGTATGAGATTTAGATTATATGAGATGCAGTGCGATCACGTGACCGATTGCACTACGCGATGAGTTTGATTTTTGATTCAATTTGCAGTCGTATTCGTATGCATTGGCGGTAACACGGCGTGGCATTGGACGATCGCTCGAGACACTTGTTATTTCCAATTGATTTTCCATTTAAACGTTACTACATCAAAGGAAATTAGATTTACAGATCGTAATCTAATTGCTCTGATTCAACTTTAATAAATGCCCATAGAAAACAAGTGATATCTGCTTCGCAAACTCTTTAAAACTGGTTTATCTTAGGGGCTGCGCAAACGTAGACAATTTTTGTTACCAACACGGCACACCATCACAGGAAACCGTAGTTGCTGTGTCCTGTAGCGGCGATCGGACACAGTCGCCGGTTGCTACACCTGGTCACTGGTAACCGTAGTAATGTGTCTGGTGGCGGCGATCAGACACAGTCGCCGGTTGCTACACCTGGTCACTGGTAACCGTAGTTACTGTGTCCTGTAGCGGCGATCGGACACAGTCGCCGGTTGCTACACCTGGTCAGTAGGGTAGAATTGGGGGTTCTGGATCACTTGCTCTCGCTTTGCTCGAGCGCATGATCCAGAACCCCCAATTCTCCACACATAAACACAATATCATTTTAAGCTTAAACATTTTTAGTAGTTATAGGACAGTTATTTATATTATTAATTAAAGAAAGGTATTTCATCTTCTGGCAGTATCTGGTAGCATAGAATGTCTTCTGAATCAGGAAACACTATATCACGCACTATACTTCTTGTTATTAATTTAGTGTCAGGCACAGCATTTGGTGACCTTGCAGCCAGTTTTTCAGGACCAGGATGTATGTTGCCAACTCGACCAAATGTAAGGAGCTCATTGCGACCTCTCTTGAGTGTTAGATATGTCGTATTTTCAATGGTGGATTTTACTGAGTTTTGCTCTGTCTTGCTTGTATTGTTCTGAAGTTTTGATGAACTGGTGTTCATTATTTTTTGGTCACTAATGTCTTGAGTAAATAGAATCTCACCACTAGTATTCTTGAAAATAACTTTAGAAATGCCTTCCAAATCAAATTTCGATGAATGAAACATATTGTGAATAATATTAATTTATTATTTTTTCTTGATATAACAAGCGTTGGTTAAGATGGAACCATCACATTACAATGCTAAGAGTTTAATGCCGTGTGGAGATATGCATATTTCATTATATATTCTCTCCCTTTCACAGCGTTCAAATAAACACAATCAGGATAATGTATAGCATGTTGCATCCAAGGATCGTCATAAATCTCCCAATCTTCGATAACACCACCGCATGAGAAACATGCTGCAATATCATTTATACTATTTCCATAGTAAAAGAATCCTGCGTCAGCCATTTCCATCACTAATCTTTTCTTTTTATTAAACACCCCCCAGTAATAATTAAATGAAAATTCACGCATTTTAAACTTGTTATACATGTCATATCGAGGTTTGTATTCATTTTGAGACATGTTCTATTCACTTTCTAATTCAATTATAAACGTATAATGATATCATCTACCTTTTGTCAACAACTTATAAAGACCGGACAGCGGTAGAAAACTAAGATGTGTTTTACCTAACTATAGAAATAAAACAAAAACAATATTTATTTTAGAATTTTATTATCAAAGCACCACTTATTTAAACATAATACATTTTTTAAAGCACATACAGAGTCATGATAAATACAGTTATATAAATCTTGAGAATGTTTATATAGATCGTATAAACTTATCAAACTAGAACAACCTTTATCTTCTAAATTAAATATATTACAATTACTATTTTCTAAAATATGCTTTAACCACAACACTTTTTCTGAACCTTTAACGTAGATACATTTATCTCTTAAAATATCTATAACCAAATTCTGATAATTAGAATAGGGTAAAAATCCGTCACACCAGTGTATCTTTCTGTTACGCTCAATCCAAGAAACTTGTTTTTTTTCTAGTTTCGTTAATTTTGAAAATGGAAATGGTGGCTTTATTAAAAACACTTGTAATTTTTTATCATACAATATAGCGATTTCTTTTATTATAAATTCATTTGTCTCTGTTTTAAAGCCTTGAATATCCACAATAGCAATCATGATAACCTGCGCACAATGTTGCTGAGAGGTTTGTATTCCACAAGTCGATCGTTTATAATCAAACAATATGCAGTCGTCTTATCTGGTATTGCCGTAGAACATTCAATTTCCAACCTCACGTCCACTGGACCTGTTTTCAGGCTATCGTTTTGTCTTGAGCAGTCTAAGATAAAGAGAGGAGCTTTTTCTTTGAACTCCTTTAGATCAAGCAACGGGTCTATTGGACAGTTGTAATACGACTGACGAAATTTCACAAACATTTCGTATAATATACTATATTTGTTCTCAGAAAACTTTAAACCTAAAGGTTCATATGGATAATATTGAGAATTCAAAAAGAGCGTAACGTTTGTTACTTCACAATGATCGAATACTGAACCGTCTTTAGTTTTATTATTTTTTCGATTAGTTTGTAAACAAAAAATTACATATCTAGGTTTTTCCAATTGTGAAGCAGTTTTAACTGACCAAGAATGCTTTGTTGTTTTAGGTAGTAACGGATACTCATACAAATCCCAATTTCTAAACGCCAACTGAATAGGTTTATCTCTTTCTAAATGTTTTAAAAGTGACAGTCGTTCTCGGTCTGATACTTTTATATGCGGCACCCTCCACTGAACTCTTTGTACATCTATTTGAAAATTAACAATATCATCAGTAAGGATAACGCTATTTAAATTAGTGTTACTTCTGTTCAATATAAGTTCATGTTTACAATTTATCACTATTTTATTATAATCCTCTGCAAATCCTAATACCTTATTTAATGGTATCACCGCACTAAAATGTCCATCACTTTCAAATCCCTCTAAACTCCAACCCCATAGGGCAGCAACTTTATTTTCTGCTTCATTTAATGAAATGTATGATTTTATTGTTGATGTTATTCCAGAATTTTTTATGCGGTCTATTTCAATACCATTCATTTCGTATCTGATGTCTTGAAACAAAAACATAACAGAGTTATTAGTGAACGTAACATTTTTCTTGATTGGATTCCCATCTTTACCGAAGAGCTTCGCTTTTCCTTCGATGTAAATTGAACTGGCTGATGGTAGCACGTATATGTCTTGCTGGTGGATGGGAATTCTGATTTCATCGTTTTCTCTAAAGCTGTTATTGTAGGGATTGTATGAATGGACTTCATAACTTTCGATCGAAGTGTCGAAGTGTGGTAATTCAGTAACCTGTAGTATATTCATACTTTAAATCCTAGGGCTTTTAGAAAATCCTTATTTGCTTTAGTCAATTTCTTAACTTTTTCCTTGCGTCTTTGCACCTTAACAATCGCAGAAGAACTAAGACGTTTTTCATTCGCTTGAGTGTTTTTATAATGTACTATCATTTTGTTTTCCTTAAGTGAAGACGTAACTGAACTTGTTCCTCTCCAAAATTAATACAGTGTCCAAATTGATCTACAATCTTAACAGATACCGATGAAATTATATTTTTATTTACTGGAAAGTAAATAACATTTTGCGGTATTTCCATGCACTGTTGACCTGGAGTAGTATCAGACACAAATTCATGAATAAAATGAGTTGGTAATCCGTTGCAGTACGAACCCTGAACAAGATCACATTCGATTCTGATTACAGACAGACCTTTGTTAATAATGGGAATATTTGGTCTTGATTTTAATACTGAAAAAAAGTATATCAAACCGCACTCATATTGATCTGACAAATGCAATGGTGGTTGAAAGTATGAAACTAGTTCCGATTTTTTCCCAGAGATGGTAATCGTAGTAGACATACTTCTATACTGACAACTTTCAGCAGATCCTGCTTATTTTATTCCTTCACTGCACCAAAAATTCTTCAAAAAGTTTAAACAAAGATGTCCACAATTAAAAGGGTGATCACGCTGAATATTATCATAATTATAGTGAACTTTGGATCCCAAGTATTTTATAAATTCCTTAGGAGGCTTGAGATTTCCGTAACTATCAAAATACTCAATATAATCGTTGTATTTTGCATAGGCTACCCAATGAGAACCAGGATTTTTAGAGCTATCTAAATTTATTACTCCACATTCTTTTTTAAAAGGATGTTTAGGGAGCTTATCTCTCATAAAGACACCTCTGAAATAGGGAATATTATTTCCATACTTCAAAATGTCCAAATTACTCAAGGCTCGTTTGGGTAGCCAATATCTTAGTTTTTTTCTTTTGATACAAAAATACCGAGTCCATCTTTATGCGGTTTAAGGTGTATTCCTTTTCCGATGCAGAGAGCTTCCATCTTTTCATTGTGTCTCTTCGATTCAGCCCATAACTTTTTCGCCATCTTGAATTCATTTATGGTTTTAGCAATACCAGCTGCACCACCTGCTAAAGCTCCCGCCGCAGATAATCCCGCAAAAATCGGAATCAACGGCAATACTCCACCAGTTTTTGGTATAGGAATAACACGAGGAAGTTTAATCGATGAATCGCCAGCTAATTCTCTGGCGGCGGCCATAGCTAATTCTATTGCCACTTTCTTGCATTTCGGTTTTAATTTTTTTATATGTTTCCCCGTTTTTCTAATAACATTTTTAAATTTATTTTTTAATCCTTTTCCACATTTAATTTTAGGAGAACTCTTTTTGTCGTCTTTTTTTAGACCAAATCCAGTTTTAATTTTTGCCGTCATAGCACTGCTTACTAAGCGTGCTGCCAGTTTTTCCCCTACACTCGCATCTGAGGCAAGTGCGCGCTCTTTAGCCATATTTAACAAAACTAAATCTGCCTTGTGACGATCCTTTAACTTTGAAGACTCGTGATAAGCAATGTCGTGTTGTTTGCAATATTCATCTAACTTGTTAACACCTTTATCTCCACGTGTAAGCCTTTTAATTAATTTAGTGCCAGGCCCACAATAATTGTATCCCGGTAAATGTAATTCAAATGGTAAATGATTTATAATCCAATTGAGAAGACTACTCTCTTCAATACACATCATAAGACTGACACATTTGGACTGAACACTTAATAAATATTCGATTTATCAATCCAACTGTTTTCAGAAGAAGGCAAACCTAACCATTTAACCAAAACCCTGTTTCCTTTCCTTCTAAGAACTTTTTCAACCAGATACATGTGAGGATTTTTTGTCTTTTGAAGCTCTTGTACATAAAATGCTCCTAAAATGGGTTGGCCTCTGATTGCATCTTCAATTAAGTAGGTGATAGGAGTTGTATTTTGTTTTTTTCGAACTTTAAATATTTCTGTCGACCAGTTGGGAGTATATCCTTTTTCAAATGTCCCCTTATACTTACTAATGCGTACATAATCACCCTCTTTAAACTTGCTTTTTAGGCTAATAGTTTTTACTAGACTGAAATATCTTTGTAATATGTGTTTTTTATTAGTGTTATCCACGTTTGCTGGGATTTCATCAATTGTACGATGATAGGCGTGATTGTATTCATAAATAACATTATTAAGAGTACTGTCTATCCAATTATAGTTACCTTTTAAACTAAATTTCTTGTACAGTTTCGATTTCAATGTTCTAATAAATCGCTCGACTATTGACGCCTTTTTTGTTGAGAAGGTTGAATAATGGTTTATGTTATAAGATTTCATAAGGTTTTGAAATATGTTATTATAAAATTCTGTTCCATTATCCGTTTGCAGATTTTTGGGAACACGTCCACTAACCAACAAAATCTTGAAAGAATTGCATACACTATCCTTTGTCTTACTTTTCAAAGGAAAGGCCCAGGCGTATTTCGAAAATGTGTCAATAACAGCAAGAATAAACTTGAAATTTTTATTTTCTTTGGAAATTGATTGCATATCAATTAAGTCTGCTTGCCAAAGGTCATCTATATCTTTCATAATAACATGTCTTCGCGGAAAGTTTAGTCTTGCATTTTTATGTATTTCGTTGACTACGTCGGCTTTACTCATATTTTTAATTCAGTATATCAACATTTGTCTTGAACCCACCAATAATACTGAATGAAAAGCATACTATCTCCACTATTTATTCTCTAATTATATCAGCTTCTTTTAATTCTTCAATTATCGATAAAATTTCATTATCATGATTTGTATTGCCAGCATCTCTTGAAGCGACTAATAATTTTAATCTCTCAACCAATTCATTGGGATCATCCCAATATACCAAGTCGGTATTGTTTTTGTACTTCTTTAACTTTGGCAAGTTGCCTCCAAGTTTGGCGTGAATGTTATCATTTAACGTGTCAGTAAAAAATGGTCTGATTATTTCACGATATTTTATTCCTTTATCACCTTTTATTTGACCTTTAGGATTAAAGTCTCTTTTGTGAGCATTTGTGTAATGCAATATATCCTTGTAGACAAGTTTATCTTTAGGGGATACTAATTGTAAATCAGGTTTTTTTCGAAGTAAAAGTTCTTTCAGGCCAGGAGTTAAATTGTAAGATTTATCACCGATTTTAATCAAAATGACGCTATCGTTGTTCAAACTATCAATTTTAGAAAATGATACTATCGAATTACCCATAAATAAAGTTTTGTTTTCACTTCTTATTCCAAACGGTATATTTACACCATCATAAATATCATAATCCTCTAATGAAATCTCTAAATCATCTTCCATTTTAGGAGACTTTTTAACCAAGTGTGTGGAATTTTGATTTGGTTCGTAACAATCCTCAAATTTTGTAGTCGACCTACTATTAATTTCATCCAATTTAATATCTCCAGAACATGTGGGGGTTGTATTTTGTAACAAAAATATTTTTTCCATATTTGTGTTGGAATCAGCTAGCGTTTTAAGAGGATCTGTGACAGGTTTAAGCATTTTATCGAGTGACAAGTTCATTGTGTGTTCCTGGTTCTTCATATGTTTTATTTTATTCTTTATGGAGTCTACGGACTTTATTAATTCTATCTTAATATTTTTCTCCATATTTAATTATCAACTGCGTTCAGCTAGTGAACAAATCATACTGAATTTGTTTTCGCATGTTAATTACTTATATGTATAAACAATAACATGGGGCTTAAACATAACTGGCTATATGTGGGTGTACTATTAGGGTATGCCTCTGCATAACCCTTCGAGGATTACAGACATGAAGTATATAGGAACAATCAATCAAATTTAAAAAAAGTATCGAAGTTCTGCCTGTACCTTCCATTATTTAATGACGATTCTTTGTAAATAAGTAGAAAATTATAAGGTTTACTCCAAACAGTTTGACAAATATTTTTAAACTCTTTCCATTCTAAATCAGAACTTACATGCTCTTCATAAATATGCTTTAAATTTACATCGTCTTGTTTAAATATTATAAGAAAATTTACATTATCACGTAACAATTGTTTCGGAATTTTGGAATAGGTTTGTGATAGGTAGAAGCAATCGATTTGCTTATGTCTACCCATAGAAAAATAATTGCGGATATTAATTTGATTTTCACATGCTACATCATCAAAAATAAATACCGAGTTAGTTAAAGCTTCACTCGGAGATATTACATCTTTGTCATCATTAAACTCGTAGAACTTTATTTGAGGTACTCTTCTTAATACTTCGCTTAAAAAACGATATTTTGGCTGAAAACTTGTTTTTGAGTAAAGATAAAGATTCTGAAATTTTAGCCCATTTTCATGCAGAAGCAAACTGATCATCACGTTTGTTTTACCACAGTTCGAAGGGCCGCATATTATACAACGAATCGTATTAGGCAGTAAAATGCTGTGTTTGATTTGGTGAGCAGAGTCACTAAAATTTATATTATTATTAACGTTCAGAGATATGGGTTGTTTAATCAACTTCATCTTGCTAATTACTTCAATTCTTTATAGACCTTCATATTTATATACACGACTTATATGGTAAGTAACTTTATCCCAATCCTACAACAAGTTTAGACTTGATTATTTGCATCGTAAAAGATAATATTAAATATGGTAAGTGTAACTTAATTCCTGTACCAGTTTCAATATAGTGAAGCAACAAAGCTCATAATTCAGTTTATTACTATTCTTCCAATAAGTAGGACCTATTCAGAATTAAATCTTCAAGGCAAGTATTTCTATAATTTTATATTTCATATAATTATGATATCTCAATAATTAATTATTAGAATTTATGTCTAACCTTTTTTTTTTCGTTTTTACAGAATTATGTCTGTCTCCCCATCGTATAGTCCTGTGGAGAGTGATTTTCTTGCGGTGCGTATTTAATTTATCGTTATTTGAGCCATTTGTAATTTACTTATGTTATAATTATTTTATGTTATAATTATTTTATGTTATAATTATTTTATGTTATAATTATTTTATGTTATTACAGGAAACGAATAATCTTTGTCCAGACGACACCTACTCTCTTGGAAATCCGTTTCTTTTTGCGCAAGACAGGGAAACTTTTTATAACACAGAAGCAGAACTAGCACATCAAGAGTATCTAAATGAAAAAAAAGAAGAACAGAAATCTGTGGAAACTAAAGAACATAAAAGAAAAAAATCAAATATTAACAAGAAGGTCATGAAAAAGTATCCTACACAGTCTTCATCTTACGTTATTCGGAAGGAGACAGGAATACCTCATCATTTGATTAAAATACTTATATATGATCTTACCAGATGTGTTAAAGACAATAAACAAAATTGTGAAATTGACTATGATGTGAGTGACAGCGCTGACGTAAACATCCAATACCTTGTAAAAGATGATTATGATGACATTTTAGATGAAACTGAACATCTAGTCGGCAAAGTAGTGAAAAAATTAAGTAATAAGCAGTTTTAAATGTGTGTAATATAAAGAGTTTGTTTTGTGATTGTGAACATTTACCTAAGTGCGTGTTTTGATTATTTGACTATGTTAAATTATGTATTTTGTTTTTTGTAATATTTAAGTCTTTCTTTTTGTCTCATGTAAATATATGAATCTGAAAGTTTAATAAATATTATGATTTCCAACTTAACTAGTTTCATTTTGTGTTAGACTGCATGGGTAGTAAAATAACATAATAAAACACATCACACAATACTCATTCATTCCTAGAGTTCATTCGTACATTCATATTCACTCATCCTTTGTAAATGTCATTCGCATTGCGCCCATATTTTGAAGTTTTGGATGCAAATTGAAAAATACATTAATCGATGAGAACGAGCCTCATAATGCATGCCATCTATAATTTAAAAGTGAAATTAAGTTGGACTTGACTAACTATCAAGTTCATCACTTAGTAACTAGATGGCTCACTACAGTAAAACATTATCACATTATAATAAAAGTCTAGCCTATTGTCATTTCCTCTGATAAAATAATAACTTTACTAAGGATTTCAGAGTAAAGTTTAAAACATTTATTTGAACTGAGAATTGAACTCAGACTCAGGTTAAAGGTACTTTAGACAAATGAGTATATTTATTACATAAAATGAGAAATAAAACAAGAAATATTATAATACATGAGATTTTATTGTTCATACAATGATATATTATTGTAACATTATAAAATAAAATAAAGTAAATAGTAGATAATAAAATTAAGCAGGTACATAGTCCAAAATAAACATCTTAGAACATAGTACGATGATGACCCCAAGGTACAGTATCATTTTTATTTTTTCTTATTTGACGTTTGTCATCATTTCCATTAAGTACTAATTTATTAATTTTCTGTGTATACAACTTATGATTTTTAGATCGAATGACATACATAGTATCTCTGAGATTTATGTCATTATTCAAAGTTTTTTTATATTTCTCAATTGTGAGTTTATTAGAAACAGATTTTTTAACTCCTTTAGCTTTTTTAATTGTGTTGTTTAAACTATTTATACAATATAGTTTAGCCCTCAAACCAATAAACTCAGTAATGACATCTCCACCCATCTCATCCTTAAAATAGCCAGGTATTTGTTTATTCACTTTCGGAATACCATAAATATTATTTTCTTCAAAGTTGCTAGTATCAAAATATTTTATATTTTGTATCATGTCTTTATAAAAATCTTCTGTATGTATTAAATACAAGAGACTATCAGTATCAGTATAACAAAGTTTTATTCCATCTTTATATATTTTCTTCATAACAGAATAGTGAAATTTATATAAATGACACTTTGCTAATTCCAGTATTGTAAAACCAATGTATATTGGTCTATCTAAAACAACTTTAGCAGGCTCTAATTGAATAGCAACAAGGTTCTCTGAAATAATAGCCATATTTTTAAAATTAGGGGCACTTACATATTTGTCTGCCCCCTTTATTTTATTGGTCTTATTAAAGCTATCTTTCCACACATTAACTAATTTAACATCTACTTGTTTCCTTTTGTTTTCAATTGTTTTACCAAATATTGAATTATTTTGCTTCTTGAAAAAATCTCTTTCGAAATCTGAGTTAGCTTTTTGTCTGAGTACTGTATTAAGATTTATGTATGGTTCTAAGATATTTTTTTGAGTAAATGCTAGAATTTTGTGGATATTTAATAATATAAGACCATTCTTTAAACATTCTTGTAAGTGAGCATAGTGGATGACATATCTATATTTATCATACAGATTAGCAATTAGTTTTGTGTTTTTGCTACCAGATGGAATAGGAACGGATAATTTTTCTGGCGCAAATGGCAAATCAGAATGCGTGTCATGTAAATCAGGAGGATAATGAATATCAACTTCAAGTATGTACCCTTCGTCACTATCAGCAGAAACGGATGCAATTTCAAATAAAGCTATTTCAGATTTTGTTAAAAATCTAAAATTGCCAGTGGGAAGTCTTTGTTTCATAGCATGCCCATACAAATTGACACAATCTAAGTAAACTAAAAAAGTACTTGATTCTTTTTCGTTATAGTCTGACAAATATTTATTATTAGCTTTTGCATACCGCAGTGAGCATTGAGCAAGACCTCCTCTGATACCTTTTTCTAGCATTTGATATATTTCTATATCAGATATTAAATCTAATTCTACTTTAGTTAACAAGAGCATGGCGTCCCAGCTTAATGATGGTGATGAAACATAATGGCAAGGGTCAAGCGCATAATGATGTAAACTCATAGATCGGAATTTCTCAAATATGTCACACAATAGTAAGACATCACATTTCAAATATAAATCAGTATATTCACCTAAATTCTTAATACCAAATTTAGACCACACATTTAAAGCGTGATTGTAATCGTCAGTAGACACTGTTTCGGATGCGAGTTTATTAAAAAAATTTGAGCGATCTGGTAACCGAGTTTCCGCATATCGTTCCCAGGAGTCTATATAATCATAGCAATACACACCTTTCCTGAGGCATAGTCGAAATAAATTTTCATTAGTGAAAAATGATCGTAAATGCTTTAAATCATTGGAGTCCAGCGTCTTTACTAAGTTGTCTAAACTCGAACTTAAGAAATTAAAAGAATCTATAAATTTTAATTGGACTACTTTCTGAGGATTAAATGGGAAAAATTTAGTAAAAGAAATATATTTTTCCTTGGTTCTTGGAATTAAATTGATTCGACCGCAAACACTTGAAAGTTCTTTTATAAATAAATGGCAGTCATATCCTGAAAGATTATGAAATATTATGGGAATAAACTTTACAGACTTATTATTTAAGTTGCATGAATTATGAGCTGGACCACGATATTTACCGGTGAAATGATCATGGTCATGAACGATAAGATCATTACTAGAAAATTTTTCTTTACAAATATGACAAACTGCAGCAGTCTTAAATGAAAGAAGCTCTTCATCATTCAGCGGGGACATGTCTCTAGGCAAAGATAAAATATCATATAAACTTTCTAAATCCTTAGCAATAGATTCTACAAATTTTTTTGAACAATTTGGACCTCGATAAGATACTAAATTATTAAGTTCTGGATTAGTCTCGCAGCATATATAATAGGCAAAACATGTTGCTTCATGAATTTGTATGTTTTCAACAAACTGACTTTTATTTTTATCTGAATATTCTCGAAGTAAGCTTTCAAAGTCTCCATAAATAACGATAGGAATTCTTTGAGTCCTTATATAATTAGAAAACCGAAGCTTGCTATTCTCTTCTGGGAGCACTGTTTGCATTCGTGCACAATTATGATTATCTAATTTTGCCTCTGAATCAAAGTATATAAAACATTCGTCACATAAGTGAATTTTAGATTTGTGTTTTGTTAATTGATGATGAACTAGTCGCGCAAAATTCTTTATCAAACAGAAATGATTTTTGTCTCCTCTTTGAATCAATAATAAATTTACGTGAGCAAGTTTCCGCTGTAAAGTTTTGTATAATGGTCCAGTAATAGTGTTTTTTTTTTCTAAACCATAAACATTTACACTTATATGAGGATTTATTTTTTCGAATTGTTTTATGTCATCAAATGATGGTGGGAAAGATATACCATTTATATTTAATAATTTAGAGTAATGTGGATATGATGAAACTCTATTACTGTTATAGTGTGCTGGATACATATGAGCTACAATACACCAGAGAAAGCAATGTCTATCTTTATTGCAAATATTAAGACATGACTTTGTTTTAATAATTTTTATCGGTAAAGATATGTAACTGCCAGCTTTTAAGGGATTATACTTTACAATATTCATTTCCAAATGATTAATCAACTCTATAGCCCAACCAGATTCTGATAATTCAAATTCGGTGCACTTACGCAGTATTTTTTGTACACATTCTTCAAAAACTAATTTTATATTAGTATTCTGAATTATCACATAATACTTTGTATTGAAAGATTTCAAAGACAATTCGTCGTTTTTAGGTAACTTGTATAATACAAAAAGCTCAAATTGTATTTTAATCGCTCGATGTTTTAATCTCAATGTGTCAATAATCTTGTAAATCATGCTAGAAATATCTGATAAAAATATCTCTGGTGATATGTTATCTAAACTTATTGGATTAAATCTGTAACTAGCAATTCTGTTTTTGAAAGCAGTAGCTATTATTTGTACATTATCAAAATCAGTACTCAACAAACAGTTTGATTTATGTATATTACTTTTCTTATGTGATGAATATTTTTGGGTATAAACCTTACAATCTTGGCAAAACTTCATGTTTGATTATATTGAATAAAAAACAGTAAAACAATAGTCCATTAATTTAACCTTAACTATATTCACCAAAATTAAAGTTGTTTCAAGTTTTGTTCTTCAAGGTCAAAATTACTAGTCTAGAATTTATAACTTCTTCAAAATTAAGTTTCAAGGTCACAATTACTGATCTGGATTTTTTAAATATTTAAAGCATCAGATTCAAGGCCATAATTACTGGTCTAGTATTTTAAGCTTTGAGATTAATTATTTCTAGTATATTGGCTTTTGGTTTTTAGTTTTTTTGGCTTTTGTTTTTTAGTTTTTTTGGTTTACTGAAAGAAAACATACATATAATTATATACAAGTAAGTACTTAAAGCATCAGATTCAAGGTCATAATTACTGGTCTAGTATTTTAAGCTTTGAGATTCATTATTTCGAGTTTATTGGCTTTTGGTTTTTAGTTTTTTGGCTTTTGGTTTTTAGTTTTTTGGTTTACTGAAAGAAAACATACAAATAATGATATACAAGTAAGTACTTATACTAATCTACTTAATCTACGGCAAAAAAACATTAAAAAGAAATATCAATTATAGACTTCATGGATATGTACTTACTTAAATTGTAAGTTTAGACTGTTTATTACTGTTTAATATTAGACTGATAAAGTGATCGTTACAACTTTTTCTGTCTTTAAAAATTGTGGTAAGAGACGCTTACCTACCTATTTTTTAAAATAAGTTAGACTGATAGAGTATCGGTTGTATCTTCCGATAATCTTCTTTAGCAGAATTCACAAGTTTTGTGACTGCTTTCCATACCGGACTGTTGTCATCAACAGCCGATTTGAAGGTAACTAGTGCTCGTTTCCAGCGGTCGGTGCCGAGCGCCTCCGCTTCCCGAGCGTTGTAAACACGCAGTTCCACGTAGTAGTTGCCCTGCCGGGTGGGATCCCGCTGGAGTGTATAACCAGAACCGCTACGTCTTGACAAGAAGCTCCGCAGTGCAGCCGCGCGGATGGGTTCACCACCAAGTTCTTGTTCGTTCTGAAATTAAAAAATGATTATCATTAGTGACCTAGTGGCAAAGACCTTGATTCTCATGCTTGAGGTCGTGGTTTCAAAAACGGGCAAGTTCCTATGCGAATTTATCAAATTCATTTGTATTTTCTAAGTTTATCTTGGATGGCCCTGACAACGGTGAAGGAAAAACATCGTGAGGAAAACCGGGACTTTATAGTTAATACCTATAAGTTTGAAATCGCAAACCCGTCTTGAGCAAGCGCGGTGATCAATGCTCAGGCCTTCCTTAAAAAAATAAATAAACTTTAGCATACCTCTGAATCCGACAGCTTCCTTTTTTTGGCCGATGTCGATGGCGCCAGCAAATCAACATCCGACTCCGTGTCGGACCCAAAAAAGCTAGATTTTACCACTGGAGCACTGGAAATCTTCTTTATTGCAGGTTTATTTGTTTTGCCGGAAACCTTTTTCCTTGACTTCTTTTTCTCTACCGATGGTGCTGGCTGAGATGTTGGTATTTCACAGTCAGAATCGAAGGGATTTGTCGACCTAAAATTAAGAACACCATAAATAAAGTCACTCATAAATTCGATATTAATATTATTTGAGTTATACGTACATACTTGAAGTTCTATTGATCACAATAATATTGAAAAAAGCAAAAAACCGCGAGTACTCGGGATGAGTGCTAATTAAAAATGAAATTATTGAATGCAGTCATATTTATAGATTACACGATTTAAAGCAGTGATTACAGTTACAAATCGCTAGCAAAGTGAGAAAGCGTTTTCGACATGTGTGCTAAAAGATTAGTTCTATGTCATCAGCAAATAGGGTCTAAAATTCATTGATTGTTACTTACTCAATATGATCGCATCCTTACTTTCCCTATTTGTCGACGGCGCCGCTCTGTCGCGTATACCTGAGATGATTTTCTAAAAAGGAAGTGCTATGTACTCTCTCAGAACAATAAGATTGATACCTATCACTTGGTAAATTTGTGTGGAGAAAGCGAGGAATATGTTTAGAATCGGGACTTCTCACAGTTTTATAAATTGGTTGTAAATGGTATGAGAATTCTTGACACTCTTTTACGTGTAATAATTAACAAGAAATTAAGAGAGTAATTATAATCTTATTTTTATTCGTACTGTGGTGAATAACAAAAAGTATAATATGACCAATAATTTTAAGCAGATAATATCACATAATTTGTATAAAGTGAGCTAATTTTATATAACAGACATCAAACGAATAAGACACGTTCGACAATTGTCTCGATGCGACATTTATTATGATCAGTCGTTGTAAGCAGACACGCTTTGAACTATAACTGCTAACAATTAAATAATAATTAATTTAATCATCATCGCACATCTGAGTCGATGCAATCAGATTCAGATGTGCGATGATATTTGTTTATGTGTGGAGAATTGGGTGTTCTGGATCATGCGCTCGAGCAAAGCGAGAGCAAGTGTAAATAATCATAACATCATCGCGCATCTGCGTCGAATGCAATCAGATTACTAAACGCATTGTATTAATCATGTGTGGAGAATTGGGGCTTCTGGATCATGCGCTCGAGCAAAGCGAGAGCAAGTGATCCAGAACCCCCAATTCTACCCTACTCTGGTCACTGGTAACCGTAGTTGCTGTGTCTGGTGGCGGCGATCGGACATAGTCGCCGTTTGTTACACCTGGTCACTAGTAACCCTAGTGTTTGTGTCTGGTGGCGGCGATCGGACACAGTTGGCGGTCGCTATTTCTGGTCACACTGTAGTCCGGGGAATTTACGCCGAATATTAGGCTAACTTTGCATTAATTAAAAACAGCGATTTTTTTCATTGATTGTATAGGGTATGGACAGGAGAGTATATTAAGCTGTTTCCCGCGAAAAGTTCACCTCCGCGTATATGTTTTTTTTTAAGAAAACGTCTAATATGTATATAACTTGGTGGAAAAAATATAAACAGGTATGTTTATTTGGAGTATTTGTAGAACAGATTGAGTACTACAAGTAGGTCAGAAAATTAAACATTTTCGTCCACGGAACATTCGTTTTTTTTTTTTTAAATCTTATAATTTGACTTCGTACTTAAGGCAAAAATATTAACAGGACAAAAATAGTGCTAAAATGATTTATATCACCATGTCTAACTATTATTATGAAAATTAAACAAATTCTGCTCCGGACTTCACACAAAATCAAGAAAATCAAAAAATCTTAAATACTACTTACGGCAAAAATGCAACAGGATTTAAATTCATTGAATAATGAGAAATATATAAATCCAAACCTTAATCCCCCAAAATTAAACAAATAAGAGCGATAATTAATATTGTCAAAGTAAAAATTAAATTACGATGCACGGTGTCAGCGCTAAGCAGCGTGCGGCGTACGGCGTGTGCTAGTGTGCGTAAACAAGATAAGCGCTGCGTTCATTGTGTGCGTATGACTGTGTTGTTGTTTGAGTAGGTGTTTTATTGAGTTACGCGATTGTACTCCTTATTTCTATTTCGGAAAGATCAAATTCCTATGAAAGTGCTGCGCCAAATACAAGAATAAAGCTTGCAGACGTATTTTACGTAAACATTAATTGATTTTTTTTTCACGATTTGCTTTAAAGTGTTTAATTTTCGTTTAAATAGGTTAGAAATAGCCTTTAGATGAAAGTTAAACTAAATTAAACCCTGTTACCTTTTTGCCTCAACCGCTATTGTAAAAAAACTGGTAATAATAACTTCCGGTAGTGCAATTTGTTTAATTTTGTTTATTGGCGGTGTAATATATTAATTTAAGTTATTTTATGTAAAAAAACCGCTGTTTATATTTTTGCCTTAAGTACAATCCAAAAATTTCGTAAATGTTGTTTTACCGTAATTTCCGTGGACGAAAATGTTTAATTCTGAAAAAATATATTACTGTCACCAATTCTTTACCTAAAGTAACTAAATTTGTCCTGTTAACTTTTTTTCCCATGTTTTTATTCACAAAAACGCGTTTTCGTCTTTTTCAGCTTGATCCGGTCTCGGAAAATGTTTAATTTTTTTTTATTATTTGAAGAGCTATTGTCAAGTACACGATTCAAGAAAAAAATCGCTGTTTATATTTAATGCAGGGTTCAAATCTAAAAGCCCCGGACTACTGGTACAATTTGTTGCTTGTTTTCCGTCAGTGAAGACTTACCCGCTCGCAGTACCTACAGTAAGGAAATTTGTTAATGTTGCTTGTGTCTTCAACTGACGACTTTTAGTTTCCAGTTACCGACACTAAACAACAACGAACACTTTGTGATCGGCAACGAGAATGTGTCAAGGAGAAGCAATTGGACAAAAAAATGTTTACGTCTGCGCAGGGAGTGACTGATTACATACTGGTTATATGTATAGAAATCAAATATTCATTGGTAGCTTATATCCAAACCGAGACACACGTCTGCGCAGCGCCTTACGCTCTTCTTACAAATACGAGTACCAACAATTCTTAGTAAAGCACGACAGCTGCAATCTGCATAACGCGAAACCACAACACATCAAAGCGTACCACGTCATAATATGTCTCTGTGATCATAAAAGATCTGTTTACATAGCAACATTTTGCGGTAAAGTACAGGGTTCCGTTTCACCATAAGAACTTAATTAATACCTACGCTCTTACAAATTCCTGAAAGATCAACTTGTGCACCGCTTTTCAGAAGATTGTTGTGACCAACAATCTCTTTTGTCCTGTAGCATACAAGGATTTAACGACCAAAATTAAGGTTCTTATCTGCCGCCTCATAGCCTGTACGCAGTAATAATAGCTGGCTGCACACAGAGTGATATAAAGAATAGAAAGAAAGAAAATACACGTATTGGACTCACACAATACAAACAATAAAACTAAAATAATAAGTAATTATTTACATTGAAAACAAAGAAAGGAAAAAAAACAAAACTAGATTTTCACTAGAGATAGGCTAGGCTACCTCTCCTACAGAATTTTCTAATTTTCGGTAAAACAAACTTCAGGGGTCGCCATTCCCACCAACCAACCACAAATTGACACCTCGCCCCTGACTATTACTGATAAACCCATAAAAAACCTATATGACATTGACCGAGATACGAGATTCAGAGTTGGGGACGTAGTCGAGCTCAGAAAATAACTTAATCATGTAAGAAAGGGAGGGACATTCATTTAAAGGAGCTGGGTGGCCCTAAGATAGTTCCTTGAGGCAGTCCTTGGTCCAGTCACTAATTATTAAAATCATACAACTTAGTATGGCCGATGGGTGAAACAACGGTTTAATAGGTACAGTATCATTTCTACAAACGCAAAGTTAGTTAAAAGTTCTAATAATGAGTTATAAACTCGCTCAGAGACTATTATTATGATGCAGGAAGTCGAAAGCCTTCCTAAAAATCAAATCTTATCAATAAAGAAAAGTCCTCAACCTATTTGATTAAAACGATCTATTTTCCAATCGAACATAATATTTCCATCCAACGATTTTCATTCGCTTAAAAATGAATGCTTCATACCTACCGGTTTACAATACGTATATATGATAATGCAAAAAGCAGCATAGTATGTACATATATTGCAAAAATGTGACGCAGATACGTACCTAGTGACCATTTATTTTAATGGAATAATTGTACTTGTGAAAAGATACAAGTTTTTGCGAATAGCAAAGTCATCATGATAGTGACTTAGATGATAATAAATGTAATAATACAAAGGAGTGCTTGACGAATTAATTTCTGCCTTATCATGCCTACCTACACAGATAAATTAACCTTCAAGTGGTTCGCTGTCCTCGTATAAGTTCATGATTTCTATGGTGTATTTATTCTGACACACATTAATCAACAAGTTAATTTACGCTCACTTTAATAGACTTTAATATTATTTTTCTATATTGCTACCTATGCGTCTACCCATTATTTTATTTGTGCGCCAAAGGAAATTTTCAATCGGGCTGTTATGTGAAAGAAAAAAAAGAAAGAAAACATGTTTATTTGGCACATACCACAAGTGCGCACAATATAAAACAGAAATCGGAAATCGGCATCGACAAATCGGCAAGTCTACTCCGATGCGACATGTGAGATTGACCGGAGTATCGATCAATCCGTTTCTTGTTATTTGTATTATAATGCCATTGTTTAGGCACATTTTTTAGGGTTCCGTAGCCGAATATGTAGATTCATCATGTCTGTCTGCCTGTCCATCCGTATATCACAGCCACTTTATCCCGAAACTATAAGGACTATACACAGTTGATGAACCGCTTTACGATTTTTATACATCAATAATTTTAAAAAAAGATTGTAAGCCACCTCATTCATGGAACCGAAACTAAGAAATCTTTTTTTATCAAAGATATATGTGCGGGAAAAAATGATTAAAAATGACATTGAGGTTCCAATATCCTTGTTTTCTGAAAGTCAATCGTTCCAAAGTTATAGATTTCCAAAATGGTAAATAAATACCAGCAACATAGGCACTAATAAACATAAACAGCTGTAGATATGTCAATGGTATAGATACAAAAGTGACAAAATTCGTGGCGAATAATATTGCCCTTCACTTATGCCATATAAACTAGCTGACCGGCTCAGCTTTGTTTGCGTCACATTTTCCCCGTTTTCGCAACATTTTTCATTGTTGTTCCACTCCCATTGGTTGTAGCGTAATGATATATAGCCTATAGCCTTCCTCGATAAATGGGCTATCTATCACTGAAAGAATTTTTCAAATCGGACCCGTAGTTTCGAAGCCTATTCAATAATAAAGTTTTTATTGTTTATATTTTATATATTATTCAATGCAAACAAACAAACAAACAAACAATCAAATCTTTCCTCTTTATAATATTTATTATTATTATTATATATTATATTATATTATTATTTATTATAATAAATGTATGCAATAACTTTGGAATATTCCGAAACGGTCTAAAACACGTACAGAAAAACCACTTTGCAAAAAAACGACGAAGAGAGTTTTGTAAACTATAGACTCATTGCCCTAATTCCCATGTTTTGAAAAGTCATCGAAAATATAATTTATAAATGAATTAATAAGTTTTTACGTAAATATATTATTTTATGTGCTGAGCAAAAAGGATTTAGGAAGAACAAAGGTACATATTGCTATTTACGACTTGCTAAGTGTTATAATAGGGAATATTGATAAAAACTATCCATATGCGCAATCCTTACAGATATGACAAAAGCTTTCTATTGTGTCCATCTTGAAACCCTAATTGATAAGCTTAACATGTATGGAATAACAGGAAATATACCTGATCTTATCAAACGTATTTATGTGACCGTAAACAATACACGTAAATTTCTAAAGTTTGCATTATCACTAGGCGTGAGAAAAAATATAAATCCGAAGCAAGAGTTATCAGACATGGCGTACCTCAGGGTGGAGTTCTTAGCTCACTCTAATTTTTGCTATACATAAATGACCTACCTCATCACAATAAACACCCCATAGTTTTATTCGCTGATGACAGTACCGCACTAATTATATGTACAGACATAAATAAATACGAACAGGACATAAATACTTAACTACACTTAAGGACATTGTGAATTGGTTTCACGAAAATAATTTAGTACCTAATTAACCTGAAAAAAACGACCGTGCGTTGATATAGCATTATCAACGCACGAATGTATTAATACAAGTATAGACCTAGTAAATGTTGTATGTCCTACATAATCTGGCGAAAAAGGTCAACATACATATAACAGTAGTTGCATACCATGGTCTAGTCGCGTCCATCTTAAGATATGGAATAATCTTTAGGGGAAACCGTACTCTACGAGACCAGGTGTCAAAGCCCAAAAACAATTTATGGGCATTAATATAAAAATGATATAGAAGTGAACGGATAGTTGCGTTCCAGTCTTTAAGTCCCTCAAACTTTTAACTTTCCCGAGTATGTACATTTTAGAAGTTGCAGTTTTAAATGTAACTTGAACATTTTGACTACAATGTCCGAAACTAGGAAGAGACCTATGAGAAGTCAGTTGCACTTACTAAATATCGAGAGATGTAATTATTGTGTAGTGTTGTTCAAAAAAGTGTTATTAGTATGGGCCCAATAATTTTCAATAAAGTACCCAGTATCATTAAAAAAAGCAACTTTCAAAATTTTAAAAATATAGTTACATCTATAATTTATTTGCAAAATGCAATTATTCTGTCAATGAATTTGACTTTTTAAATGACACTGATTTATGTATTGAATAATTTAATGCATAACAATTTAATTAATATTGATATATCTGATGATCTCTCTGTTTTAATTTATCTCATTTTATAATTATAATCAAATAATATTGACATCTAACGATCTCATTGTTGTAATTATTGATAGTATATATCAATAATTACAACTATGAGATCGTTAGATGTATATAGATATATATAGATGTTAGATATATTTTAAAAATTTTGAAAGTTGCTTTTCTTGTTTGATCTCATTATTTAATTATCTAATTTTATTGCAATTGTAAAGTAGACTTTATAATTATGGTTTACGTTATGAGTGTAGGTACTTTATATGTTTTTTTTTTTTTCTTATTTAATTGATGTTTGCATGCCTAATGTAAGGTAGATTGTACAAGGCTCATCCATTTTAATGTTACACCTTATTCTATGTACCTACACTCTCAGCAAATAAATTTATTTTACTACAATGTTTGTGCACCCCCCCCCCTAATTTCTAAAGTAAGAGGAGTAAAATTCTGAAAAAATGTAGGATTGTAGAACGTAAAAAAACTTTCAACGAAAATTGGTTTGAATAAGATTTGATGTTTAGTTTTTGAGATATAGGACTTTTTCATAAAACTGCAGCAGTAACTTTGTTTTTTATTAAAATACTATGAAAACCAAATTTAGTTTTGCTGTTGAATGTAATACAATACAACATTTGAATGAGCCTTCAAAATGTTTTTATTATATTGTTTGGTGCTAAGGAACCCTGTGTGCGAATGAGTACGACTAGCACTTGGCCGGTTTTTCAATACCAATTTCGAAAATCTAATTAAATTAATTCAGTGATTTCTACCTTTTACCTAGGTATAATAAAACAAACTCGAATAATCTCTGCTCAGATCGATCTACAGGTTAAGCCGCGCTTGCCCAGATTAGTACGTGGATGGGTGACTACCCATCACATACCGAGTTTCCTCCGTGCCTCGGTAAGCACGTTAAGCTGTTGGCCCCGGTTGTCATTATAGGCTTTTAATAGTTGTTATACGTAGTCAGTGGTCCGAAAGTCTGACAACCAGTCTTACCAAGCGCTATCGAATTACCCAGTACTAACTGGGTTGTGGAGGTCAGATAGGCAGAAGCTCTATGCAAAATACTGGTATTCAGCTGAATCCGGTTAGACTAGAAGCCAACCCCAACATATTTGGGAAAAGGCTAGGCAGATGATGACCTAGGGATGATTAATAATGGAATGACAGGCCGGAGTAGTGCAAAAGCGCCATTACAATACAATAAATTTGGGGAACTATATTTCTTGTCACCAAAATTTATATTTGTCATCAAAGTTGTATCACCTAGTAAATAGATCTATCGCCACGAAATATTTTCGTTCTCAGATAAACAAAAAGTGTTCCCAGGTATGAATTATCAAATAAATGTTGATACATGTGTAAAATAAGAGATGGATTACCAATAAAATTGTAGTGCCTTAGATGAATATAAACTTCGTTCTTATAATAATAGTTTTATTACTTAAATAATAGCTTTGTGCTCGGAATGGTAGATCTGTCACCAAATAAATAGATCAGTTCCTTATTTCTATGAAGAAATGCTTTATACGAGACATTGGGCACACCGACTCGGACAGGTTAGGTTCGAAGAGGATGGCGGGGTCTAGTGAGCGAGCGGAGCGAGCGAACTAAGACCCCGACATCCCCTTCGTGTTAGGTTACTGTAAACCCTGCAGACAGAAAAAGGAGCCCCGCGTAGCGGGGCTACGTCGACAACGCCTTAGTTTGGACCTGTGGTTTGGAGTTTTTATGTAAACATTTTTACATTGTTTGATGATTCAATTTTCGTGACACTTTTATTATTTTTAAACGTAATAAAATTACTTGATTATTGATATTATTTCCAAGTAATTCTTAATTAATATTTACGTAAGCGTTTTGATATTATTTGATGATTCAATTTAGGTGACAGATCTACTATTTTGGGAACAAATATTATTTATTAGGTCAATGAAAATGCATTTATTAGGGTATTGATAAAATCATACCCATAAATTTGCCTTGTTTGACGCTACTATTCATCTCGTAAATTCTATGAACAATACAGGCCAAGGAGAAACGATTCCGGGATTCAGGTATAAATTTATATCAAATAATCATGATTCTTTCAAAGATTTGACAGCCTTTACAGATAAAACCAAGCACTTAAATATTTATAAATAAATGAAACATGTTTTTGAGCTGAAGTAAACTTGAACGTGGCTTGGAGAGAATCGTGCGAGGAGCATCAAGGCTGAGTGCTTGCTCGGTAAATGCACGAGTAAAAATAGACGGAACCCAACGGTTCGCTCGATGGTACTGCTCCACGCTCCACCGTCGTATGAGCTGTGCGTCAGCGCCCATTCAGGTATCACTCGCTCACTATCATAACAAAATAACGACTTATAAACTAGTACGAGCAAAAACGGCCTGTGACGTAGTGTCGTGATTAGTCTCGTCCCATTAACTTTTGCTGGTAAACACCTGGTAATGTACCCACGCTTTGACGTGGCGAGACAGTATGAATATCGGCCCGATGTTGATGGTTCGGGTAAATTCATAGAAAATACCAATTCATAGAAAATCCAATTTATAGAAAATACTAAAGGACAGAGTGATGGAAAAAGATGTGTGTGAAAGACGATTCGAAAGGACCATAAAGGGGTGACCTAACAGAAGAGGCATGGAAAAACACAACATCCACTGACCCCAAATTCGTATAAGAGCAGGAGTATGATGATGACTAAAGGACAAAAACTCTTGTTTCAGATTGGCAAAATGCGAAAACGTGCATAAAACCCAAAGGGTCACCAAAGAGTTCAATTTCCGTCGATGATCGTAAGGCAGTTTAGTTACCAGGCCAATGCATTTTACTCTAGACAAACGGAAATGCCCTCAATCACCCTACCGAATTCCGAACCTGTAAGCAAAGCCTTTTTTACTAAAAACCCAAACATGTTAGCCGTTCGATTTCAGTTTTCAATGGAGCAATGTGAGTTGTAAATTGAATGTCTAACAATAGATATCATAATACAGATGTACACGCGTAGATACATAAACATCGTGAATTGGGTATCGAACGAGTAGTAGCAACAGTTTGTACCAACACTTAAATATTTACATGAAGATTGGTCGTAAAGTATTTATTTATTGGAGAAGGAAAGTAAGCCGTCTAAACCAAGCTGAGTTGCTAATCAACTTGGCCCACTTAGAAAATTCTTTTGGCGTGTGTAATCATTTATTTTTTCTCTTCATCGGCATCTCGCATTTCAACCTAAGAGGTTGTCGTCTGCTTAACCGGACTGTCCTGTGGCTGCCTTGATTGTAAGGCCTCCAGCCAGGGCATAAAACTACTAACAAACTAAGCGACTACACGCTAAGGGCATCTCCTGTGGGGTACGAGCCTCGGCTTAGGGCGGCGCTGGGCTAGGACTGTCTGACAGGCTGATTTAAAACTACTGGCACTGCATCGCGGGCTAACTCGAGGTAGGGTCGGGGAGGGCTAGGACTGGGACGTCGCGACGTACTTCGACGGCGAGGTCGGAAAGACGGCGGTTTGCGTCTGAACTTTTTAAGAGTGCTAGTCTCTTTACTACTCTCCTGGAGGAGGGTGATAGCATCATCGGGAGTGACTAGGGTATGCCTCGGACGGCGTACTGAACTAATGCGCGAGGGTTCGTAACGGGCGCCCGCTGCGATCAGAGGATTACGGTGTTTAATGGAATTATCCAAAAAACGTTTCGAAAGACGTTTCATAAACTGAAGGACGGTGGGGGTTCTAGGTCTCCCGTGACTCTACGTAAGAACCGGTTCTGTAAGGTTTGCATCCTATGGTTGTACTTAGGCTTGATATGTGAATACACGACGCAAGCGTAAGTCATAATGGGACGGATCACCGCGGTATAGAGGCGCAACTTCCACTAGAGCGACAACTTGCTTTTTGCCGAAGTCATGAAATGAAGCCTATTCATAGCAAAGGCAGCTCGGTCGAGAGCTGCTTTGATATGCGCCAAGAAAGACAGGTGGTTGTCGAGTAAGACTCTTAAGTACTTGGCTTGCTTCTCCCAAGGGTTAGGCTTTCCGTACATAGTGAACGGAGCGGCTTATTTTTACGCGGTTTAGTGAAAAGAAATGCCTGGCTCTTGTCGGGGTTCACTTCGATTCTCAATTTCCTTAACCAAGCGCCTAAGTTATATTGGCTGAGGTTTGGCTGGTGTGGTAGATAGCGTCATGCCTGCGGCCAGTGTAATAAATGGCCGTGTCGTCCGCGAAAAAGGCTAACTGAGCCTTCTTACTTTTGGGGATATCGCTGGTGAACAAATTAGAGGCAAGAGGAGAGACGACGGAGCCCTGAGGGACTTCGGCTCGAACGGGGTTAGGGGAAGACAGTGTATTCCCAATGCGATAGCGGAAGGTGCGATCCGACAGAAAGTCTGACGACGGATGAGCAGTGAGCACGACACGAACTGGCACTCCCAGTTTGTACAGCTTATATAATAAGCCGTTGTGACAGACTTAGTCGAAAGCCTTTGCTTTGTCGAAGAATAACACACCCGTCATCGTTCCACGCTGGAAGCCAGCGCTCAGGTGCTCTACGATGCGGTGGGCCAATTGTATACAAGAGTGTCCAGTCCTGAAGCCGAACTGCTCGTTGGGGATGAGAGTCTTAGCCTAAGTGAAGTGTTTGAGTCACTTATAGTGTGTAAACTACCAATAATTCTTGTATAAATACTTGTTCTGTTAGTTAAGACTTTCCATAATGAAGTTGTTGTCAGCAATCAGTTCATGGTTCCTGGTTACTGACAGATGTATCGTCATTCAGAATTCAGTAAACTGCTTGCGGGTAGCAATTTGGGGGATATCACGGCAGGGCCAAAACCTCGACCCCCTCATAAGCCTCAGTATGTAATCCACGTTATTGCAGATAGCAGACTAGTCGCGTCGCTTCAGTATTCTTCTTCGATATTGTTTCTCTCACCGTGAGCCAAAGTGAAGCGTTTTTGTGCTCATTATTTAAGAATATGCTCTTGCGCTTATTTGTACTTATATGTTCGAATTTATGTTCCTACTTAACCGCTTTGTATTGAGTATTTTCGTATTGAACAAGAACGGTAATGAGAGACTTTCAGAAGGCCAGGCCAGGCACCAAGCGTATAGCCGCCGACTGTAAGTAAGGTACTTACCTTAGTAGCGAGCAGGATGATCTTAAGATCGCGTCTCGGTCAACTATGAAGTGTACAGCTTTAGTTTTCGCCTGAAACTACTTGCAGTACCTGAACCATTTGTATAATGAGAAAACTATATCGATGCTTTATCAATTATCCAGTTTAAATGTGCTTCTATCAGACAGTTCCATAAAAATGATTGATGGTATTATCATGATTCATAAAGTTATGTTTTCGTGGAACTGTCATCCATCGCCCGTCGTCATATCTCCATTTATTTAAGTCTGGGTGCGGTATGAAACAATATAAATTGTAAGCACTAAGAAACCGATTTTACGAGTGTTGACTTACCGATTTATCTGCAGACAGTTACTGAGAAATATTGAGCTGAGAAGATAGGCATTCCCTAGCTGTTGAAAAGTGGACTCAAAAGGAATACCTAATTGACAAACGGTCGTGAACAGGTTAAAAAAATCTTTTGAATATTTGGTGAGAACCATGCCTACGGCCCGCTATCAAGCCAGCCCACGTGACTAAAATATACACGAGCACCCTTCGAACGCACTTCGGAACACATCGATATTGCTTAGTGGCAAACACAGGTGCGGTGGAAGTAGGTGTTCCCTGAACGTGCACCTTCACAAAGACCTACTAAAACTCGTAGGTGCACTAAATACGTCTTCACGAAAAATGCAATTAGCCTCGGTATGCGTTACGTCTTCAGATTGATAGTTATCATTCTCTGTTTATTGCATTAGTTACATCCGTTATGTTTGTTTAATTGCTGAATAGAATTTATATCTCTCGGGTCGTTTAATGCCCGACATCCTCAAATAGCTGCTTTAGTGCTGACATTAAACTGTTGGTACCAACTTGTATGACAGCTGTTCACAAAAGCTTTTACAGAGACTCAGAATGACAGGTTATGATGGTCAGGAAGAAGTTCTACCTGATCTGAACATGTTATCGAGGACGCAGGAAGAAAATAAACTCAACGTAAACTTTTTCAACGTACTTCACACTAAAAGAAGTGGAATTTCAATTCACAAGTAGTTGCTGAATAGCGGCACAAGATCAATCAATGGCAGTGTTATTGATATGTGAATTAGATAGCATTATTAGTAAATAGCTAATGGGCGCTCAGACTCACATAGTCGGCATGGAGTCGCTGGTACTGGTGCGGGCGGGCGGGGCCACGCGCGCGTGGCGCGGGCGAGGTGCGCCGGCGCGCCCCCCCGCCCGTGAATATCATCGGCGCGCGCGCATGCCTGCGTGTGCCTGCGGGCCGCGAGCGGGCCGCCTGTGTGCCTGCGGCCGCCCTGCGCAGCACGCTCCCTCGCCGAGAACAGAGATCTCCCGCCGCGCCCGCACTCGCGTATTTATAAACGGAATTCCACACGCGCTATTCGCGGCCGGATACAACTTTTTACACGACTTTCAGCACTTACGTCGTACGGAGCACTGAAGAAGCGGGTTTCGCTGATTCGGACTCCGGGATTGTCTGGCGAAGCCGGCGTGAGTCACATCGCTCGCACCTTACGACCGAAGTTAAGCGGTTCACTCAAGAAACAGTGCTTAAAATAATTATATTACAAGCTTGTGAGAACGCTTCGACGAGTAAATAAAACACCAATATTTATTTATAGTTGCCTCTAATGTTTATTTTTCACACAAACAGAATACAAAAACAATGGTGCTTTCTCTTGCGTCGCGCCGCCTAAATAACTTCGTGTCTACGTAAGCGCGAGGTCGAGCTTATTATGCCAAGCCACAATAAAATAATAATTAGTTTGCATTTTTGTAAACGCTGATGGTAGCTAGGAAATGGTATAGCCATGTACACAACCGATATAAGAAACAACTGGAGAACAATGCAGGGATCGGGATCAGCTCGGTTTACTTCTGGCGGCGCTGAGCCATAAAACGGCAGTAAAGACGCAATGAATCAAACGGTGGTCAATTTTACGAGCGTCCTCTGATACTGTTCTGCGTTCACTAGAACAAAACTGAACAATTCAGAAGTTTATGTTTTCTGAATAAAATATCTATAATTCTGCAAAAGTTTTGAGCCCAAATGGAAGCACCACGCTCCTTGCGGTTGCCTTTTATCATGTTTGGAAATCATCATGGATGTCCTTCGTCCGTGTCTCAAGGCTCGTAGGCTTGTTATAATTTCAGGTCAAATATTTTAATTAAACTTTTTTCTACTACTTATGCTTTAATTGGTTAGAAGTTTTCTAGTTCGTTCCATGCTTACGCCACTCCTAACGATTCAAGAACGTAAACAGGGTGTACGATGACCGCAGCACCTGCAAAAGTGTGTCATTTTCATTTAGAACTCAAACACCATACTTCAACAAGAACCCTTGCAAAATACAACGACATTACGTGTATGTAGGTGTCCAAAGACATAGGGATGACGTATGCGGTGCGAGGCGCCAGTGGCCGGCTGCAACACTGCATCATCACAAGGAGTTGTCTCCGGAACCGTGGCGACAGGCACAACCAGTCGCAGCAGTAAATCGATTGATTCACCAACTCGCTCTGAGAACACACACGCCCACGTTACACAAGACCGTGCCAAATATAGATGAATTACTTTTACTACGCTTTGTTAAGTATTCATAGGAAGCTGCTACCGCTATTTAGCAGCCAATTTATACAAGAATGAAGTGGCGACTAGTGGTACACGTGCGCGTTCGCTATAATGTCTCAATCAGTTACCTCAACTTTGAGTTGTGTACCGAAATAGCAGTAAATAAACAGCTGGGCTAGCATGCAACCCAAATACACGGCCATGGATACAAACTCCGCAGAAACTATGCTTAGCTGAAAGAACAAATAACACGGAATAAGAGAAAGGAACGGTTTGCTCAGTAGATCTATATCCAAATAAATTGGGATCACGTACCCCCACAATCTTGTACATCGTCATGCATATGACCCAAGCCATCACAAAGAACTGGACGACCATTGCTTCGCCAAATATCGACTCTACTTCTTTTGCAAACCTGGTTACACAAACAAAAATGATATACCTAGTTACTTGTTTAGATAGATAGACTGAATATTTATCTAGAAATTGTGCCAACTGGCTGAAGTTTAAAATTTGACTGAGATTTCTTTCGGCGGTACGATAAGACAATGATGCACTAGCTTACTTTTAGCGCCAGTATGCAACTATACCAGGCAGACACTACTCATTGGTACCTACTGGAAAATTAGAATTTTCACTGTCGTGTCGTCTGGCTTGAGGTTGCATCACGCCAGACGTCACGTTAGGACGTACAACAAATGCAATTTACCGCAGGATTTGATCATAATGCAACACGCTTTTCTTGAGCCTTTCCTGTACCTCAGTTTTCTCCTGTTCTTCGTCTTTGTAAAAAGTGTATTGAATAGGTCTCTTAATTAATGTGCTTATTTTTTCAGTGTCGCCAAATGCCACCAGTTGTTCCAGATTGTAGCGAAGCATCTGTATTTGTATCTTGGCTTGCGCGTAGAACGCTACGATCGTGCAGTCCATTGTAACATTGCCATAAGCTTGGAAAGTTATCAGAATAATCATGTAGGCCAGTGCCAGCGAGAATCTGAAATGGAAGATTATATTTTGATTTCTTACCGATAACATAAAGCGCATCAAAGATGTTACTTAGGTACTTCATAGAATCATGATTTAAACAAATTTCTGCAGTCAAGGTCAACAACATTACGGAGGAACATGGCCGGCTTACATACTCATAACGTTTTTGGGATAGCAAATTTCCTCAATCTAGACCTTCAGGGACCATCTACTATAATGTACCAGCGAAGGTACGTTTAATTAAAAAAACAAAACCACTTACGCTAGCGTGCTTGTAGTTTCGAAAGGAAAGTATCCAGTGAACAGGACTTCAGTGCCGAGCAGTCTATTAACGATAGGGAACATGGCCCACAAGGTTCCGCAAGTAAATATGGCTACGTGGTACAAGGTGAGGAGTCGGGACATGAACAGGGCGTTCCCTTTCAACACTTCAACGTGGTATTCCTTGCTTGCTGCAAATATAGGTCCTGTGGAAAAAGTTTAAATTCAAAGGGGCAGCCAATTACTTAACTCTCGCATTTGGGAGATTTGCCCTTTAGAAATCTACGTAAGGTACGGCCTGATTCAGCCAGAGGTACCTCTAGCCTCCTCTCCCTCTCATGGATTGGCCACGACATACCTACATTAGGTAGGTACATATCTCATAATTTGGGCAATTTTTTTTTATTTTTGTTTATTTCTTTTTGGTTTTTTAAAGAATCAAATGGAGAAACTGAGTCAGAATACAATCATTGCATTCACCCCCATCATTATTTGTTTGCGAGTAGGTACTTGCAAACAAAAATAATTAATCTCCTCTGCACCATTGATGGTGATATGGTACAACGGGTGCTACTTTATTACTACGAAACACTTGGTAGTGCCTAATTATCAAGCTAAGCTCGCCTTTGGTAATAAGTTTTTGTATTGCAATTTGTTTGTATATTATTTAATTGTGTGTGTAATAAATAATAAGAATAAGTAGTATGGTGCAAAAATAAAAGTCCAACCGTTAATTATGTCGATTAGTTTATCAATGCGGCGGGTCCTCAGATTGAAGGCAGCTTGCTTCCCCAGCGAGTTCAGAGTGGTGAGCAATATGAACAGCGTGTCCACTATTAGATTAGTGCTATTTCGGACCTGTGACACGAGGGGAAAATCATTATTTAACCCTAGAAAGATAATCATATTAAGTTATACGTAAAAGATAATCATACGTAAAATTGACTCCTTAGTTTTGAGTGGCTGATAAATGAAGATTTTTTTACTGATTTGAGTAAAACTAAAAAAATAAGTTTTCTACTGCTGTAATCAATAAAATAATAATATCATTTACATAATTATATTTATTCTTTTAATAATAATAAACAAGAAAATTACAAACTGCTTAAATAATCAACAAAACTTAGGAACTTCTTTTTCTTCTAATTTTTTTTCATAATCATACCATAAATTAGTATTTTTATATTATATTCTAAGTAGTAAAATTACTATAATTGAACAATAACATGAAAATTGTATAAAAATCCGTCATAATAGCTAAGGCTAGTATTCGACGAGAAGCCGTTGAGCGAGTCCCTTGTTGAGAGCTTTCTTCCTCGATGGAGTCAATTTCACAGGGAGTTGCTGCCTCGCCTTCCCTCACTTCATCCACAACACCTTTTTCCTCATTGCTCTGGGCGTCATCCTCGCTCTCGTGATCTTCAACTTCGCTTTCGGTGTCAGCACAGGGCGGCTCCCTTCACCCTCTAAAAGAGCAGTCAGGATGTGGTTTTCATACAAATCTCAAATCCCCATTATGCTGTAGCAATATCAGGATAACTAAACAATATGAAAAATAAATAAAAATAACTAATACAATAAATAAACAACGCAAATAACAATTTCACCATATATCGTAAAAGTCACGTAAAAGATAATCATACGTAATTTTGACTCCTGTGACTATTGTATCTCAAAATTTCGGGCACTTAACTCAATGATGCGATGGCACACTCTAGGTCCCACCCTCGAATGTGATGTCTGAAATACACGACACCGGATTCGCAATAGTTAAAAAGATACGGCAATATTTCGTTCGCGTGGGAGTAATTTTGACGTAGATTATCTTTCTAGGGTTAAAGTACAACCTGCAAAGCATGAATAATTTTACTACTTATTGAAAAGAGAATAAGCTAATCTGCCCCATCAGCCCCCAATAGCGTTAAAATGCATGTCAATGGATAGATCTCATCAAGGAGAATATTTCTTATGAAAGACGACTTATAATATCACTAGCGACCCACCCCAGCTTCGCACGGGTGCAATGCTTTAAAGGGCCATATTGATCTAAGTATATTAAATGCACAATGTATATAGGGTAGGTACAATTCACAATGGATAAGGATTAATGCTGTATCGCTTCGTAAATAAGCCATTATTTCTCGTATAAACTAAATGATAAAAATGGGTATTGTGGGTTATCCCTAAGAGACATATACCATTGCGGATTTTTGTAGACTTTTTTAGGGTGTTCAATACCGTAGTACATTATTTTGATCTATCTCGTATCTCTGTGTTTATTTATGACATCACATTAGAAACTTCTCAAATTATCAGTGTTTTTCTACTATATTATGCATGTATTATAATATAAACATTAAATAACATAATTATATAAACATTCCTCTTGAATCACTCTATCTATTAAAAAAAAAGATCAAAGATCTAAGCATACATAGGGACAGACAGACAGCGGGAAGCGACTTTGTTTTATACTATGTAGTGATTCATCCTAAAACACTCAGGTTTCAAGAAAAGCAACAGGAGTTTCGTCTACAGAGTTTTGTAGAGCAGTGTTAATTACCACCCTTAGGTTGTCTCGTCAATCTGTTACTACGTAGGATATTGACGCAAATAATAAAGAGATCCTTGCTTAACTGACCACCCACAAGATAAAGTGGTCCTCCTTTTAGATCTTCTTACCTGAATAACTCGTATGACGTGTTGTAAATTGTACGTCAAAATAAAAGTCCAAGACATAACACGATATGCGTTATGTAAAAAACGTTTCGTAGAAGACAAGGGCTTTAAAACAATTTTGAAATAGCCGACCCTGGCCAACGCATCAAAGTGAGGTCTAAATCCTTGAAACGTGGAGTAAGAAATTTCTTCAACCATTTTGCAAGGAAATTAGATCGCTCCTGTCGGTAGTATAATAAAATTAACTTAGGTGTGGACAAGTCTAGGTTACTTTCTGAAGTGAATGTAGGTCATTATCACTATTGGGGTGTCAATTTGGAATAGTTAAATAGGTACCTACCCATTATTAACTCGGAAGCTACAGGATGTTTCAGTTTTACAATGTGTGTAGTAGGTACTGCTGCATAATGCTATGGCGTGATTTATAGTTCTTCCGGAAGAACTTGTTAAAAACACCATGGCTTATTATTAAGCTCTGGCCACAACCTCCCTCTTCTTTCCTATATTTTTAACTGCTCAAAAACGAAATAGCGTGTAGCCAGACAAAAACTTTGCACGAGCTTACGTCTTGCCGCCTACCTTGTGCAGGCAAGACCACAGAAAAATTCAAATTCATTTATTTGCTAATATGGGTAATTACATAAAGTTGTTAAAGCCAAGGATACTCTAGGGGACACGTGTCGCCTGTGACGTTGGGTGAAGTAGCGCGATGTGTCGTATTATGTAAATGAGAAATGTCAAAATACATTAGTAAGTAAATAATTCTTAAAATAATACTAATAGATAAAATTAATTAGTGCATTAATCACATGTCATATCAACAACAATAATTATTTCCGAGAACAGTATGTCCTTACATCCTCTATAATAATCCTGAATACAAGAAAACATTTAAATAGCAAGAACTTTTTTAATTTCTTTAATTCATCATCGGAAATGGTTTCTAGTATACTTTGGTAAATTATTGTAAAAATCTGAAGGTGGAGCTGGACCGTTAGATCCGTTAGACCGTCTTAGATCTCCTAGAGAGATCCTGTTTTCTTTTCGTGCTCGCAGTAAATTCAATCGCCACTTAGCTGAAAGTTACTAGTCGGCTTCAAAAGATGATGGCAATAGCTTTGCTTAAGGGCGTTTATACCCTACGGCTACAAACTTTCAAGTCGTTATTTCCGAAATGACTGAACAGATTTTAATGAAACTTCCTACGCATAATTTAAATAAAATTACGAAAACCGACGAGGCCGTATGAGCTTGATGCCTTTGCTTTTCCGACAAAAAAATATTTGTCTAGGAATTTGTCGCGTTTTTGTTTTCTTCAAATACATACCTAAACGTTTATTTTAATAAATAAGTTAATGTTCTAAAAACACGAAGCGACAGTGACAGTGAATTGTCGGATTCCATCAGTGCAAATGCTGCCGCAATTATAAATAATTTGCTTCCAACAAAATCCAAGGAAAATTATTTAAAAACTTATGAAGAATTTTCAACGAGAAGAAGTGCGAAAAGCCTATCAATTTCAGAATCAGTACCTACTTCTTGTCTATTTTGATTATTTATCCAAGACAATGAATCCGAATACACTTTGGTGCATATACTCAAAACTGAAAGCTACAATAAGCATCAAACACAGCATTGAAATAAATAGATTCACGAAATTACTGTTTTTTTTTTTTAAAGAAAATCAGAAGGGCATTGCGCAAAGAAATCTAAAATTTTTACGACTCAAAATGTGGAAAAATGTCTTAATGAAGCTCCTGACGAAATTTTACATGATACATGATTTAACTATGAATATTTCGTATCTTAGTAATGGTAATTATTCTATATACATATTTACCTGTTTTTATATCTTTGTTTTAAGTGGCCTTAATTTTTGGACTCAATGGTGCTTGCCGCGGATGTGAACTTATAAACTTAAAGATGGAGGATGTTGAAAATCATTCCAATGAGTTACTGCTGATTAATATAAAGGAAACTAAGAGTTAAGACATAAAAAATCGGTCATTCATTGTAAAAGGACAATATACTAAAATCATTCGTAAATACCAAGCATTACGTCCCACCAACATGGAAAACAATAGATTTTTTATAAACTATCGGAATGGGAAATGCACTCGACAAGCCAACGGCAAAAATAAAATTAGCAATATGCCAAAGGAAATTGCTAAATATTTATAACTTAAAGATGTTGAACTCTACACCGGTCACTGCTTTAGAAGAACTTCGGCGATTTTCTTAGCGGATTCAGGGTCGGATATTACGCAGTCAAATTAACAAAAATATAAAACTTAATCCATCAGAGCCACAACCATCAACTTCCGGCATCTTATCTTCGTCCGTAACTCACGATGCTCCACCACCACTATCTCCGACGTACACTATCTACAATGAAACGCAAGTTCCTCAGACGCAAGAACAGAGAAATACTCAAATCAACTCATCAACAATAAATGTGACCCTCGCTATCAATAATTGGACCAATGTTTCAAATGTTAACTTTTACTTTTAATTGTCATTTTTAATATATGCTTATCTCTTATTATTTTTGTGTTAATTTTTTCGCAAATGGTACGAAAAGTAGAGTTGAGTTCCTCGGTGATAAAGCTGTCTTAGTCTTGGGTGAACTTAAATCCCTCGCTACACTCGCGATTTAAATCGTCACCCACGACAGAATACACTGCTTTATCCCCTTGGTTAATAATCTACTATTTCGAAAAGTCTTTCAAAAATGAAGATAATTGGAAATTTCTGTTTCTATAGATAAATAATAATCGGTCTAATTTAGCTGTAACATTATTTTTCGAAAATGTTTTTAGTATCTTTTTAGACCTATGTATACTGCTTATCCGTAGGAAGTTTCATTAAAATCTGTTCATTCATTTCGGAAAATAAAGACTTGAAAGTTTGTATGTAATGCCGTAGGGTATAAACGCTCTTAAACCAAAAACTAAGAATAGATCTCCGCACCTATGTCACGCTCGATAGGTCATTTTCAATATGATGAAAATTAGAATGATCTAGAACCCACATATATTATTAAAAGCCCAACCCATGGCCACCTGCTGAAAATCTCCCTGAAAGTCTTTAAATAGACTTCGGACACAGGTTGGCCGAAGCAAAGAAAACCTGTTCAGGTGAAGATTCATAGATGACTCTGACCTGGAGTGTAGATGTGGTGTTGCCCCACAAACGATGGGACACTTGTTATCGTGCCCTGTCTGTCCGGTTGCTTTCACTTCACAGGAGCTGCTGGACGCTACTGAAATTGCCAAACTCGTCGGCAAATTTTGGGCTGACTCAATTTAAATTGTCGTCGACACGCTAAGAAGATATAAAAATCACCCTGTAGCATTCTGTTGCCCCTGCATACCTCGAGGGTGTTAATTTTGCGACACTTCCTATTAAGTTAATGACGGCTACAATATATCAAGTGATCAATTAAGTAGTTGAGCTAATAAGCACTGTAAACAAACTGATTTGACGAAAATTGGACATTAATAAAATATTGACAAAGTAATTTTTATTTAAATGCTACCCCACATTTAGTAGAAATGAGTATCATGGCGCTAATTAAATGTGGATAGGTAGAGATGTATGATTAGGGGCTTATGGGCGAGGAGGAAAAATATAACCCAAAAAGGAACTTGATTTTAATCAATGTTGTGCCGTAAACGCTGTCATTCCCAAAGTGGGCGATAACGCCCCATTGTGGGCGTTGCAGTCCTAAAGGGGGGCGGTAAGAGACCCAGAAAAAAAATCGGGGGGCGTTGTGTAGTGGCCGATGGAGTGCGTCGCCCTCTTGCGTTACGTCGTGCGTCGTCGCAGTGCAGGTGTGGCATACAATGCGTTGATCCGTTGTGACGACGCAACGCAACGTACTAATGAGGCCTCAGCCTTTAGTGCCACAAAAAGTTGGCAGAGTAGTTTTAACGATTAGATTAACTGTTTTGTTGTCGTCAGCTACAGTCATAACTTTGTTGGTTTATTTGGTCACATCATCATTCAACAGATGTATGGTGGAAACAAAATGCTTATGTACAGATGAAGTGCCACATTTGGAATGCAATGTATGACACAAGGAACAGGGAACAGGTGTTTTAATAACAATGTGTGTTCTATTGTGAAATAGTTTATTTAAAAATCTATCAGAAAATAAACCACATCAGTTACTGTATTTGGTATTCAGCTCTGGCCGAACATGCTAAACCATTTGCGTTCGCATGCAACGATTGGAATGTGAGAACAGAAATTTTGAGCCGTTACATAGCACATCATTTAATACTGCGGCCACTCTACTTTGTACTCAAATATTTACTCAAATGCGTGTGCGGTCGCTATAATTATTAGAAATGGAACCTCCATTAGTAATAATCAACAATGTTGTAAAATGCTATATTAATTTAATCATAAATATTTCTACACATTATCTATTAGTTACATTTACATAAAAGATTTCTATTTGAACCCAGAGCTTTCAGCGGATGTTGAACAAATGAACCATGTCCACATTTACATCACAAAGTTTATACAACGCGTCGTTATGAACATAAGTATCGGTATCACTCTATTAATATCTTGGGGCACTGTCTCTTAGGGGACGTCTCGTCGTCCGCCGGTTCTTTCCGCTTCAGTGACTTGCTGTCTACCTTCATCCCATCTACGTTGGACTCGTGTTCCTCAGTCTTTTGTTCATGATCAGATTCTAGCCTTTCGTTATTGGCTAATTCGTTATCTGGGACGTCGTCATCGAGTGCGATGTCGTCAGCTGCGTCTTCTGGTTCATCGTCGTCAGCTTTCTCGAGGTAGTCCTCTTCGTCGGCGGCTGCCTCAAGCCTTTCAGCAGCTTTTTGAGAAGTGGCATTCTGCGCGCCAATGATTGAAGACGCGGAACGTTTGCTCACCGAAATGCGAGCTGTCAGAGCCCTATACAGTTGAACTATATCGCCTGGGGCACCCTGCAAAACGAAAAAAATCAAAACTTAACAAACCACAATTTTCGGGAATATTTAACTTACTTTCAACACATGTGGTATGCTGTTCTGCAAGTATTCTTTAGACAATACTTTACATGTCCTGTCTGTGCAAATACAACCTTGAAGATATGATAATACATGATAACCTTCAAGATGCCTGTAAAAAAGATTAACATGTTATCTTCCTACACCTACTAGACCTTTCACTTGAAATTGTAGCAAGCTACAGTGCAACATAATTCCACATGTCTAAAAGTTACTCAATAGCTTATTTCTTGAAAAACTTTAGCAACAAGTCTTCTAATTTCTGACCTACAGCTACAGTTGACTAGGTTCAACTTTGCTACGCCATACTAACCATTATGAGGAATAACTTAATCTGCTGCTGGGAATCGACAGCTGTGATTCTGAGAGACTTTGTGCCGGCTCGCTCGACTACCATGTCGGGCCACAACTTGGTGTTGAGCACGACTCTCAAGGAGCCCGACACCCGCGCCACGAGCCTCGCGGCGCCGCCGCTGCCCGCCGGCGCGTCGTTCAGTCGCAACATGCCGCGACCCCGCTCGCGCCAGCTGCCTGCTTCCCACGCGAACAGGCGACACGATATCTGAGAAGGCGAACATGACAAGGTTATTACATTTGTACTGATATCGGTTTTTTATTTGATTGTAAACTACTGATTTGTGTATATAATGTTATTGTAGATGGTTTTATAAACCATTCAATCATTTATAAGACATTTACATAGCATCAATTAGGTAATAGTGTAAACTAATCCCGAGAACACCTGAGTTTAGACCTTCGATCAATAATAGTACTAGATTAAGGATCAGGAACAAAAATGAATCGAAAAAGTGTCCACGTTTACACACACGTAAACATCTATACTTCATAGAAAAAAGTTTAATAATATTAACAATTTCAGTTTATTATAAACCTTAATACTCTAACATAAAGTTTAATTACAATTGCAAAATATATTTATTTAAGTCCTTTCATCGGAGAAAGCTAAAAGGCAATTAAAATGTCGCTTGAAAATAAAAAGTCATGAGTACAATAATGTTTATTCTAAAATGAATCTTAAATTCTAAACAACAAGGTTCAAAACATTATGTTGACAATTTCGCGCTTACTCTAATTTAGAATTAGACGTAGTTCTTGGTATTACATTTCAATGCTTAGAACACAGTAAGTATTGAAAGACGTGGAGATGCAGAATATATATTTTTTTAGGCCAAGGTTCGTTTTGTATGGTGGCAAATATTTTTGACCTATTTAAAAAAGTAGTAGACTAAGTAGTATGTACTATTTTTAACCGACTTTAAAAAAAAGAGGAGGTTCGCAATTCTACTGTGTTTTGTTTGTTTGTCCACCGATTTCTCCACTAACTGTAAACCAATGTTTAAAATTCTTTTTTATTCGAAAGCCTATACTCTTGTGGTGGTCCCGTTGTCACCAAGTCAAAATCTGATGGTAGGATCCCAAAGAAATCGAGGGCAACCCTCAAATTTTATAGGTACATACAAAGTTTTCTGTATACGTATTCCTTTCGTATGTTCAAAACTTAAACTTGTGGAAGGTGTGGCCTGTACAAAAACACACGCGGTTTATTGAAAATAGTTTTAAAGTATTTCATGAAAATACCTACAGGTATAGTTTTCTTCCGATAAAGGGTTTTGTAATCTACGCCTTTGCGTGTTCCAGTTATGTCCAAACTATAAAAATGAATCGATCATATTCTCGATTTTTTATAATATGTATTCTGCACATCGAAATGGGTCGCTAGAAAATCTACAAACAAAAATACTATTTAAAATAACAACACTACTCCATGCATGGCCTGTTCCAGAACAGTCGATGTTTGTACCAATAGTTGGTGCGTTGTTGCAAACATTGGCCAAACAATAATAATTTTAGCTAATTGAATTATTTCTACTATGTATCCTGTTTTTATTTCACGAAGAAATACTTAAATTTATATACTTACCGAAAAAAAGATATTCCTTCCAAAATGTTGGTGTTACGGTGGTTATTTTCACAGTTTTAGTACGCGCACTACGGCATTTCGACGTCTTAACGTTGGCTATGCTTGGACAATACTAATTTGAAATAAGACCACAAAAATATTTGTGGTCTTATTTTTCGTGCCGTTTTTGAAGCGCTCATCGGGAATCTAGTACTATTATTGATCGAAGGTTTAGACACACTTATGCACTAGAATAACTTCTCCTCATGAAATTGGCCACCATGTCAGCCTAATGGTTGTAGTAGCATAGTATATATTACCTGCAGAACATTGATCTCGCCCTCCTCGCCAGTGATAGTGTTGACGTGCGCTGCGGGCGGCGGTGGTCGCGCATGGGAGCGTTCGTACTCAGCTGCCGCGGCCGCCAGCCCGTCGCCACCGCTTGATGAATCGCCTGGATTGCTGTCCTCCTACCGACATAATGGCGTATACAGTTACTTCTAGTTTTTCAAAATGAGAGTGAGGGAAGAGAGTGTACACCCGTTATTACGGACACACTTCCTGCATCAATGGCTAGCCTCCACTGAGACTAAGATATACAATCTGTAGTTATAATGTAAATACATTAAGCTTCAAACATGCTCTATAAACAGAACTAGCATTCATAAATTGATTCATCACATCTGATAGAAAAACATGCTTATTTGATTGCAGGCTTCAATTTTAAATGAGCCTCCATATTCATTGCTGGATGACATACAGGCTCTATAATAAACACAACTAAACATGACAACAATATAACAACAAAAACTCAGTCATCTGGCATCTATCTTATCAAGCTATGAGTTTTAAAACAGCATCAAAGGTCAGTTCTGTATTGTTTATATTGATTGGAAACAAGTTTACAAACTACAAACAGTACACATGTACTGCAAACAAAATAATGTTAAACTTAACAGCTGTAATCCCAAAAGATTAGCCAGAGGGTACCTAATAGTATACACACATCTTGTTTAAGTCTCATAAAATAGGAAGAAATAGAAATGTATATGCTGGTTATGAAGAAATATGAGCATGTTCTACTAGTTAAATATTGTGTAAAATTATGACTTAAGTATTTAATAATTGAGAGACTAATTAGATAAAGCTTTAAACCACTTAAGAAAATTGACTGACCTGATTTTCCTTGACAGTAGCTGCAGCACTTGTGAACAATAACTCTGATGTTCCATTAGATGAGGTGTGGTCTGCAGATGATGCTTCCCCATTATTAACAGTTTCCTTTATGACAACTCTCTCACTTAAATTTTGACCAAACACAAATCCTGAGGAGCCAGGGGCAGGTTGTCCCGCAGGGGGCACTGTGTTGTTGGTCCGTGGAGTGACAGTAGTGCCTCCTAAAGGTACAAACTTGGGAGCCTCAGGTTCAGGTTTAGTTTCCTTCAGTCTGTCTTCAGTTGGGGTCTCTTCTTCTTTTTCCTTTATTGCTTCAGAAGCTTCAACTGTTCCGGCAACTTTCAGAAAAGGATTATTACCAGGTTTCAGCTGGGAAGGTCGCAGAATTGAACCTAAACAGAAGTGGCAGTATTAGTGGAGGCTCTTTATTTATCTCATTTTAACTTTGAGATAAATGATCAAAACTTAAGTAGCTAATTTACCAAATGGATTGAGCCCTTTGTTAGAACTTGATGGAAAACTGGAGGAGCCAAACCCGCCAAGTCGCGGCTTTGCCAGAACCACTCTTGATTGGGCTAATCCATTAAAGAAATCTTCAGTGGGGGATTTTCCTAAAAAAAAAAAAAAAAAATTCATAGAATATCCAAGAAATTATATTATGACTGATGCAATGCTTCATTTACTACAATATAATGCACAAAGCCTTTTAACATTTCTTAATTTGATTAAATAAAATCAATAACAAAATCTGAACAAGAAAAAAAACATGGAAAAATTAAAAAAGAAAAACAATCATGGTGAATAGTCAACACTATTGCACGTGACATCTACATGACAATATTTGCGTAATAATAATAGCAGCTTTTTATCCAAGACAACAATAATAAAGTAAACGGCATAGTTGCATGTTTTCTCTACAAAAATAAAGAAGAAGGAATTCCATACAAAAGAAGCAGTATGGTGAATGTAAAAACATCAAAGTAGTTTTATACATTTCTCGTTCATAAAACAGCAGGTACAACTGTAAATTACTAGCGCAAGCACATTATGAATAACGCTCAATATCCTGATTTATTGTAAAGGAATAGTAAAATAGGTGTAAAATAGTCAAAAGAATCTAGTTGATGATGCAGCATGGATAAAGTAAAATTAACCCGTATAACCGTCCTATATACTTAGTCAACTATGTGGACTGAAGCACTCAAACTAGGTTTACATAAAACATTTGAAATAAACAGTACTAAGCATAGAAAATTACAAATAATGCTAAATTTTACCTTGCTTTGCGTCTGCCATTGTCGAATTTGTAGGTTTTTTTTAACTGGACATGTAGAGTGACAAGGACATGTAAGCTAGTGGCATTGCTTTGGTAACTGAAAAATCGAAATATTTTTTAGAATAATTTAAATATAATTAATAATGAAAATAAATTTTTAATTTATGTCCTTATTTATAAAGTGTAAAAGATGGCGATGAATTAAAAAGACACTGGATTCGACTACCGGATCAATAGAGGTGTTCCCAAGTAAAGATCATCGATACTGCGTAAGCACCAAAGCTCTACAACAAATTAAAGAATTGCCAGCCTTTGAATAATGCTAGATTGAAGAGTTTTATTTTTCATTATTTTCATGCTGGATGCTTACTATTTTTATAGGTTTTATTTTAGTATTTTTTTATCGTTCATAAAACTGCAACAAAGTAACCGCATGCTACATAAAATGCAAGTTATGTACTCTGTGGTTACTGTACGTGTACGTGCTTAGCGCAAAGCACTTTGTTTTCCCAAAAACAGTAACTGGAAAATATTTTGGATGTCTTTTTCTTTATTTTGCCTTGAAAATCGACCGAAAATCGATCGTTTTATTGAGATGGCACTCATCGCAAAAATTGATGGGGCTCAGTTTAGGTTTGTAGTGGCAACACCTTAAAAGTTGTCAGTGTTGTCAATGTCATTTGTCAATCTGAAAGGAGCAAATAGCGAAATGATTTTTTGAGTGAACAAAAAGTAATTTTAATTAATTTTGTAATAAAAGAATAATAAACAGAAATAATCAAGACATTCCAGGAACAGGATATACAATTCAGTGAATTTTTGACGTGGATAATTGAAGTATTGTGACAAAAGTCTTTCGGAGTGAATTTACGATTTTTATTATGAATTGGATAACTTGGAATATATTTTTATAAACTGCTTGCCTTATAGCCCTATAAAAGTATTACGGGTGCATTTACTACTGACATCATATCACATAAAATATAAACATAGCAGGTAAGCATATTTTGTGTTGAAACCAGTTTTCAAAACTATTATTCTGAATAATACAAATGTAAGTATACCAATGTAAAATTGAAGAAAGCTCTGGTTGGTTTTCTTATAACTTGATTCTCTAATCAATACTGACATGACATAGTAGAAGAATATAACCTAAGAAAATCCTGTAGGGATTATTTTTTACTTAATTCTTCAACTGACAGCATTGCGTTAATGGACTTTCCATTATAATGATAATTACTTTGGATTTACTCATTCTCATTGTTTATAAAATACAGTTTGAATTTACTAAACAACAATCTTTATTGGGTAACTACATTTATTTGGAATGTATGCACGTGATTATTATTTTCAGTAAAACATTATATTAAAGTGTTTACTAAGTTAAACTGCAAGTCATTTAATTGATCTTATTTTATTTTCGATTATCTTACTTTAATCTACTTTTATAATACTCCTTCACATGCATCTGATAATTTTATCAGTAATTAATATAAATGAAGAAGAAAATTGTCGTATAACAACTATCATGACTTCACAACGACTCGAGAGCCAGGGTATATAACATATAGTCATAACATCACTTCAACTTCTCCAACCAAACAAGACTGAAAAACAGCGTAAATACATGAAAAGTAAGAAATACAATGAAAAATTTCCCCAATTATCATTATGAATCATACTGGCCACTAATTTGTTATCCAATCAAAGTTTAATATTATTTAGATAAGATTTATTATGAAACTTATCCTGTGTTTGCAAAATGAGTAACATTAAGGCCCAATTTCACCAAAGTCATTGTTATCCGAGAATAACTAGTCTAGGGATTAAATTATGTGCTGCGTCTAATGCCAGAATAACGCATAGTGTGTTCGGTTTATAATGACAGAAAGTTAGTCCCGGTATAACTATTCTTTGATAAGTGCTTTTTGGTTTTCTGTGACGCGCTGAATGTGAAGTGATAAATGAATGAATGTGAATGCAGATAAATTAAATGGGCTTGTCGTTTTCTTAGTACAGTATAGAATTCAAGGACCTTTTAAATTTAGTCGTCCTTGCACTTGTGTCCATGGCCGGTGTCGTTTGTAGGTACTAAAAGTTACACTACAATCAATGACACAATACATCATTGACTACAATAAGATCAACATTGAGTATCATGTCTTAACACAGCATTAAATTGACTATGTCCATACTTAATTTACACATCTTGCACCTACTAGCCTCTCAGATATCTGATATTGAATTTTTAATAAGAATTTTATTGGTATTTCAACATTAAAACATTAAAACTAAATTAATTATTATTCAAAAAACAATTAAAACTAAAATAACAAATTATAAAAGGGCGTCAAAAAACTCCTCCTCAACGCTGTCAGCTGGTAACATGCCCAAGAGACTGACGGCGTTGCCACGTTATATGGCAATACTTAGCTTCTGGCCAAGGTAAACTCCAGCCCTTGGGTCACGGGAAGCGTCAACTAGGCGTTTGGAAATTTCCTTAAAAAGGCTGTGAGCACTCAGACCCCACGACCCCAGAGTTGAAACCCCAAACAGCTCGAAAATATAGTTACCACTAGTTACTACATTTACGTTGCTTGAGGTTCTCCGCAGCCGTAGCGTCAGCGCCTGTACAGCATGACGAGCTAGGAAGATGTGATAGCGCAACAGTATCGATGCAAGTTGCGTCCCACACTAAAGGCCTACCCATCTTCCAAAGAAACAAAGACATGCCGTCCGGTCTTTTGCCATCGTCGCGTGCCAAGCCATTGGGCTCTAAGATAGCTGGAACGCCGACGGTAACAAGAGCTCGGCGGATGATGTCGTTTAAGTTCGCGTGCCCCGCAAAACGGCTCACACTTCGGTTGTACAGGCACAGGCCGTGTTGTCCGAGGCTGTTGACAGCTTCACCATAGTGACAGCGATGAGGAGTGTAGCAGGCGGCACCAAGACGTAAAGAGCAGCGAGGTGGAAGGTCGTGTCGTCGAACAAAGTACCTATGCTCAACGACGGTTTTTAGGGTTCCGTACCCAAAGGGTCAAACGGGACCCTATTACTGAGACTTCGCTGTCCGTCCGTCCGTCTGTCACCAGGCTGTACCGTGATAGTTAGCTAGTTTAAATTTCTACAGAGTATGTACTTCTGTTGCGGCTATAACAACAAATACTAAAAACAGAATAAAATAAATATTTAAGGAGGGCCCCCATACACAAAAGTGATTTTTGTGCTCGTTTTTATAAAAAATGGTACGGAACCGTCCGTGCGCGAGTCTGACTCGCACTTGTTAATAATAAATTATATTTAGATAAACAAAATCTAATCATGAAATCCCTCTCGTCATAGTTGTAAAAATGCACATTTCTTACTTTTAAACGATCTTCACTATCGCTTTCACATGTATTACTTCGTTATCCTCAGGATACGTAGTGTGTGAAATGGGTTTTCATTTGTTATTGGTTATCGGAGAGTAAATAACAGCTTTATCCTGGGAATAAAACTTATTATAGATTGGTGAAATCGGGTCTAACTTTGCAAAGCTAGAAAAAAAACCATCTCTAGTTAAGCATCAGCCTTTATCTTTCCCACTGCTGGGACAGAGATCTCCTCTCGGTGATTAGGACTGGGCTATAATATAAGTACAAACCCAATGCTAGTAAGTGAATTTCACGTGTTAACATTTTTCGTTGTGTTGTTTCAAAAGTTGATTTCTCTTAAATTTTATATATCAAATCAAATCAAATCAAAATATTTTTATTTTACATAGGCCTACAGGGGCACTTATAAAACGTCGGCAAAAAGGTGCTCGGTTCAGGTTGGTCGTTTCCTATGGAGAAGAACCCGCAAAAAACTCCATGGTTACTCTTTTAAAATCATTTGCTTTTACAATATTTCTGTTACAGCATTAGTACTAAAGTATGGGAGGACATCGTAGGCCTGACAATAAGTCGTTGCTTACTACAAAACGTAGAACGAAATAAAAAGTTACCAAGGATCTAGGAATCTGTGTGGACATTGTAGGCCTACAATGTCCACACATTTACAAACAATCGGTAAATAAGAAAAAGAGTCTATACAACAACAAAAAATAAATAGAAAATATCACAAAAAGACTAAATCAAATAAGTGACACAAATGTTGTCATCCGTGCTGTAACTATTCTAAACAAAAGGTGTATGAGCTCCTCTATGTAGTAAATTTGCTTACCATTCTACAGATTACTTATTTCTTTTGACGCTATAACAACAAATACTAAAAACAGAAAAAATATTATTTAAGGGGGATCCCATACAAAAAAGTGTTTTTTTTTTCTCGTTTTTATAAATAATGGTACAGAACCCTTCGTGCGCGAGTCTGACTCGCACTTGGCCGGTTTTTTAGGGTTCCGTACCCAAAGGGTCAAACGGGACCCTGTTACTGAGACTTCGCTTCCGTCCGTCCGTCTGACACCAGGCTGTAACTCATGAACCGTGATAGTTAGCTAGTTGAAATTTCTACAGATTATGTATTTCTGTTGATGCTATAACAACAAATACTAAAAACAAAATAAAATCAATATTTAACGGGGGCTCCCATACAAAAAAGTAATTTTTTTGTTCGTTTTTATAAATAATGCTACGGAACCATTCGTGCGCGAGTCCGACTCGCACTTGGCCGGTTTTTATGGACTTCCTCTACTCTTATACAATTACATTCTTACTTAAGTTTTCCTCACAGCATTTTCCTCATCCCTCCACATCACATGGCCAGACCAAGCCAACCAATTGATCTGTAGGAATGACTTTAGTTTCATATTCATGTTGACCAGGAGTATGTCGCTAAAGAATAAAAGCCGAACAGATCAATCTCCACGATTAAGCCGCACTTGCCAAGGTAGGTCCATGGATGGGTGACCATCGATTATGTACAGAGTTTCCTTGAATGCCTTGGAAAGCATGTTAAGCTGTTGGTCCCGGCTGTCGTTCAGCATCATGCAGTTAGACTCGAAGCCGACCCTAGCAAAGTTGGGTAAAGACTAGGCAGATGACGACACTTCTGATTTGTTAGTGAAATGGTGGGCCCGCGTGGTGGATTACAGCCCACTCCCTCTCATAGAGAGGAGGCCTGTGTCCCAGCAGTGGGAACATTATTGGCTGGTGATGATGATGATGAAGTGGAATGGTAGCATGTGATGTAGGTACATGTGTACATACTTGAATGTCAATGTCAATAGTCAACACATTTGTTAAAGGATTGTCATTATTCTTGTTCACAAAAAAAAACCGCAACATTCTGCAAGTCATTGTAGACTTGTACAATAATAATAAATGTCCTCAATTTATCTTTATTGAATGGTCCTGAATAACATTGTGTATTTCATATTGTTTTGTATAACTTAAGTGCAAAATTATGTATTATGTACCTATAGATCGTGCTTTTACCATATCCTGTATTGCAGGGCGCCATTTTTAACCGCCTTCTAAAAAATCAGGAGGTTATGTATTTGGCGGTTTTCTTTTTTGTTCTTTTTAAGTTGTGGCCATGTCGTACTTTTTCTTTCCATTCGGCACAAGCTACGAACATGCAGAGCAGCATTTGAAATGTAGTGCAATAGTGGAAACCTAGCACCCAGGTAAAAAGGTGCTTCCTGGTCTGGTTAAAGTAATATACTGCACTATCATCAGTTGGGAAGGCTCGTCAAGCAACTACAGACCTCTTTATGTGAAAAAGATAACGGATCTAGCCCTAATATATAAGACAAACCTCTAGGCACTTAGGCTCAATGATATAAACTTTATAATACGTCATTGCTTAGGCTATAATATAGGGTCTAATTTGAAGCGGAATTGTTGGTTGGTTGGTTTTAGAAGGAATTAACAAGTAAGTACCTAAAGTAGAGTTTAACGGGTTCTCAACTTCAAATATTTCTCAAATCAGAAGCTGTCTCAGACTTCAACCATTCTAAGTACTGTAAGCGTTTCATACGTTTATAAACATTAACTTGATACGAATAAGGTTAATTTTTGTTTGAAACTAAAATTACACATAAATAACTTGATGATTAAGTAAAGTCGAAATTCGCTCGATAGATCTCCGCTATTATGCAACAGCCCTAAGCTCAGCGTTGAAAATCCAAAAGCGTGCTTTTACTTAAACATTTACATGTCGCATCAAGGTTGGACTACAAAAAGAATGTATGCAAAGTATTTGCATGTGGCTGAAATGACAATGCTAAGGGGGATGTGTGGTGTAAGGCGAATGGGTAAAATACGGAATGAGTACATAAGAGGAAGTCTGAAAGTGACGCCGGTGACTAAAAAGTTGTGTGGTAATCGTTAATCTTGTTATGGACATGTGGTGCGGAGGAATGAGGAAAATTTTGAGTATGGACATGCCGCGCCGACCCGAAATAAATTGGGATAAGGGCAAAAGAATGATGACATGATTTACATGTCGCCCTTAGTGAAAATGGGCATTAGAGGTTGCGCTCTTTGTAGGACAACCATGGCCCCTGACGTTCATTGTTTGTATGCGATTGATTTTGAACATGGTCGCTAGATCTTGGAAGTACCCGAACCTTCAGTCAGAACTCATAACCAGAGTAGAACTCAGGTAGAATTAATTTTTGCACCAATAAGTACATACGTAACGCACAGATGTAACCAAGAATAACTGAAAAAGTATCTAATTCGTATTTGAAAAAAAAAAAACGCAGAGTAAAGCTTACGAAATAGTAATTTAATTGAATTACTATTTTCGCCACCAATAGCTCACCTTCAAATTACTGTTTATTTGACCGCAACCAATGAATGAGAGTACCTACTGTCTACAAAACAATTAATTCTTTAAAATCTAACAACTCAATAGGCTGTGATGACATAAACACCAACATTCTCAAATTATGCTCAACATTTCTGACATCGCATCTCATGGATAATTCAGTAGGAACTTAACAGAGTCTGTCGAGTTCAAAAGAAGTGCATTCGTTCAATATGTGGAGCGCACTCTATGGACAACTGTGACCCATTATTTAAAAAAAAAAATCACTTCCCGCACTATATATTTTTAAAATTTGTGTTTTATGTACCAAAATAAGCATGAATTTAAACTGCATAATGACCTTGTATCCAGACCTAGCCGCAAAGTTCATCATCATCATCATCATCATCAGCCTATCGCAGTCCACTGCTGGACATAGGCCTCTTCAATCGCTCGCCAGTTAACCCGATTCTCGGCAACTCTCATCCAGTTGCTACCAGCTACCCTGCGAAGATCATCGCTCCACCGAGCCTGAGGGCGTCCCACCTTACGCTTGCCGATTCGCGGCCTCCACTCAAGAACACGTCTGCCCCAACGGTCATCGGTTCTACGGCTAATATGGCCGGCCCATTGCCACTTCAGCTTACTTATTCTGTGGGCTATGTCGACTACTCTGGTTCTCTGTCGGATCACCTCGTTCCGGATGCGATCCCTCAAAGAAACTCCAAGCATGGCCCGCTCCATAGCTCGCTGAGTGACCTTGAGTTTATGGACCAACCGTACCGTGAGTGTCCACGTTTCGGCCCCGTAAGTCATTACAGGCAGGACGCACTGATTGAAGACCTTAGTCTTTAGGCTCTGTGGAATACGCGACGAGAAGACCCGACGAAGCTTCCCAAACGCTGCCCAGCCCAGCTGAATTCTTCTGTTAGCCTCTCTCTCAAAGTTGTTCTTACCAAACTGCAGAATTTGCCCGAGGTAAACATATTCTTGAACAACCTTGAGAGGAGCGCCATTGACAACAATAGGTCCTGGGGTGACGTGTTCGTTGAACATAACCTGCGTTTTGTCCAAGTTCACCCCGAGACCAATGCGTAGTGAAGAATCAACTAGGCCATTCAGCATCTGCTGCAAGTCGTGCAGCGATTCAGCCAGTATGACGATGTCATCTGCAAATCTCAAGTGTGAGATGTACTCGCCGTTAATGTTAATGCCACGTGCTTCCCAGTTCAGCGTCTTAAACGCATCCTCCAGTGCGTTGGCGAACAATTTCGGGGAGATTACGTCCCCTTGCCTCACTCCCCGACGCAATGGGATACCCCCTGTTAGCTGGTTCTGGGTTTGGACGGTCATTGTGGCGTTTTCGTACAGACTTCTCAACACTTGGATATATCGCCAGTCCACTTGGCATCGCTGCAAGGACTCCAGAACTGACCAAGTCTCGATAGAGTCAAAAGCCTTCTCATAGTCCACAAATGCAAGACACAGAGGCCGATTATACTCTTCGGACTTCTGTATAATCTGCCGCATTGTGTGAATGTGGTCTATGGTGCTGAATCCTCCTCGAAACCCGGCCTGCTCCGGTGGCTGAAAATCGTCGAGTCTTCGCGCTAGACGATTTGTGACGACTCTTGAAAACAGCTTATATACAAATATATATATTATAGCCGCAAAGTTCACATGCTTCGTATCCCTAGACGAAATAATAAACTAGCAGATTGTTTTAAAACTCTTAGGACATTTAAATGCAAGTAATTCGGTTATTTCGCTACTCGACTAATGATTTTATGAATAAAAAGTTGACTATAAAATAATTACATTCTCTTCATATTATTTCTTTGACATTTGTAATAAAATTTAAGCTTTTTAACATTTTCATACTAATATTTAACCAATTTTCAATTTGAATGCTAGCTATCCTAATTTATTTAATTCAATGTAATCTTGAAAACTAACCAAAATCCTGAAAATTTATTTGTACGCCGGAAACGGCAGAATATTATGAAGTTTTATAACTATGTAACAACTCTGTAACAATATTCTGACAAATAAATGTACTAATACTATTCGTATTTGAACTGAAAATATTATTTAATTTACATATGCAAACGTGGATATTATTTCAGTTTCAACCTTGACATAAAACAATACTTAATTACGTCAAAATAAGGCAAATGTTTTTCTTACGTTAAGTGTGAAATTCTTCCTATATTAAGATATATTGTAGTAAAGCTGTGACAACGAACAAGACGGACAAATAAACTCATTGTAACTCATTTGTAATTTTATTGTGGATAAAAATACACGAAAGAAGTGGTAACGAGCATTAAACTACAAGAACAAGCAAAATATGTGGAATCTATTGCAAAGTACCATTTTTTTGCAATAAATCTAGAATCATAGGAAACCCACGAATCAATCTATCTACAAAGTATTTTGTTTTTTAAGAAAAGTTGTAAATTAATTCTCCCATTTCTTTTGGTAAGTACTGCTGATTCCTCTATTGTCTGGTATTTCCGAACACCGATTTACGTGAGTACGACAAAGACGCCTAAAAATCTTATTTTATCGTCAAAGCGACGTCAACGCCTTCGCTACAGCTCTGTACATAACACTCATTTTGAGTATTGTTCGTTTTCGCTACATTGATACAAATGGGGACGCAATCTTAAATCGGCTTTCATAATACATTACATATTTTACGTACTTCTTGAGCTCAGTGTTCTTGCCATAAGTAGTCATTGGGTAAGACCAAAAATACCGTTCGAAGGATTTAATGAAATATGCGACGTCTAGTTAGAGAGACTCTGACTAAGGTCCAAGGAAGACAAAGAACTTCTGCCAACTCAAAATAAATTGGTGATTAATTAATCTCTTCTTCTACCTCTCCTAGACTATGCTGATGTCTGTTTTCTTGATGCAACTGAAGAACTTCTTGATAAGCTCGAACGTCTGCAGAATTTGTGTATCTGCTTCATTTCGGGCTTCGAAAGTACGACCATGTGTCGGAATTTCGGAAGCAGTTGATGTGGTTACCTATTCGGCAGCGTCGAGATTCTCACTCTTTCTTTTTTTTCCTGTTCTTCATAACCCTAAGGCTCCTTCGTATCTTCGGGAACGCTTCGATTACTTTGTTCCTCGAGGTAAACCCTGTCGCTCATCATCATCTCTTCTCCTTCGCTTCCCTCCCCACTCCTCAAGTCGGTATGATGGATCATTTACTGTTCGTGCTGTGCGCCTTTGGAATTCACTTCCACACTCCTTGCGGGATAGCCCTTCGTTAGACGTGTTCAAGAGAGGAATTAGAGAACATTTCCTGTCAACATGATTATATTATCCTATCCTCTTTGGCAAATATTCCTGTTAAAATAAGGTTTGCTGTAAGAAAACCCAGGTCTGGGTAAAGCTCGCCGTTGTACATAATCTATTATTTGTGTGTATATCTTTTAATTATATGTGCAATAAAGAATAAGAATAAATTGGTATAGGGGCAGAAGAATTAAATGGATAAATAACTAAACATAAAAAAAATCGTAGAGTAATAGAAACAATTTTAATCTCAATAAATCAACAAAATATCCAAAAGTCTAGAGATGAAAGTATGGCGTGATCATGCTCACGCATTGCAATACGAGTTTGGCGTTGTAAGTATTGGCTAGATATTGTACATCCATAGGCTTCCAAGTACAATAATTTAAAAAGCATTGCAGGCTCTCTAAGCAATCTAAACATTCAATCGTGATCGTAGCCGCGACTGCTTAGGCAATAATAAAATAAAACAGATAAATAAACTAAATTATCTTAGGTGGAATTACTGGCCCAATAACACGACCGCGATGAATTTTATTTTTTCGGGGTTATTGAAAATGCGATAAAATATGGTTTTATGCTGAGTCACCATGACTCGAAACGTTTGCCTCGTTTGGTTGTGACTACCAAAAATTTCAGCGTGCAAGGTGTTTGTTGTCCTGCCGTCAGTAAGCGCGCGTCTGTTGCGGCTAATACAACACTCTCCGATATATCCCAACAAATTTGGAGTGGAGGGAGCCCAAAAGCGATTTAATTAAGAACTAAATAAAAAATAATCTAAGTGAATTGTGGAATAGTGAAGTGTGTGCTGTGCTTTGCTTCCTCTTTAGTGTGGTTAATTTGATCTCAAATTGAAATTGTGATAATATAGTATTTTAGTCACTTATTCATTAAATATTTTCCATTGAGTGATAGATATGAAAGTTGACAATGTGTTCGGATCACAGTGCAACCCGTCTTACATAGGTAATTTTAAATTGGTTTTCAAAGGTATTTTATAAATCATTCAATCAGAAGTGATTGTGCTTCTGTGACTCGGCTAATGGTTTTTTTTTTGAGTTTCTCCAATACTCTTGCTGCAATAAATACTTAGTAACTTATAAGTTCTAAATTCAACATACCTAATCAATATTCATCTTATAAAAGAAATACAGCTATTAGATACGTTTAAAACCAAATAGAATTAAGCCTTATACAGGATGTAACGGAAAGGGTATATACAAACTTAAGGGTGTGCTACAGACCATCAAACTGAACATGTTTCTCCATCGGACAACAAACATCGTAATAGCGAAAAAATATCAACTGCCCCATACATTTTGGTCGAATAGGTATTGAAATTTTGTATGGGGCAGCAGATATTATTTCGCTATTACGATGTTTACCCGATGGAGAAACATATTCAGTTTGATGGTCTGTAGCACACCCTTAATTATGTATATACCCTTTCCGTTACACCCTGTATAACTGATTACATATGCCTAGAAAATACACAAACTTGAGTAGCTAGCTTCACTGTCATCCATACTTCCAAATGACACTACATCATAACATAATAATGCCTGAGAGCATCCATAAAAGTTCTACATGCTACTCACCCGTGTAATTTTTCTAGCCTTTATTGAATCTATCTCTGCCTGCTTGGTCTAAAATTTTACAAACAAAAATGACTGTCTCGCATACAAATTTGGGCATTGAACTCCTATCGCTCTTTTCAGTACTCGTGGCAGCGGGCTTGCAGTCAGCACACGTTCTAAAAATGTTCTGTTAAAACCAAGCCACCTGGTTTATCTAGCAGTAGGTGTCTTCTGACCAAAAATGATGGTGTTAGAACACGCCGTTAGTTAACCAATCCACTCTAAACCTCCGTAAAACGGCAGTATCGATGCCTGATTCCCTTTATAACCGCTATGAGCAAGCGACTGGCGACATACATCCACCGTACAAACCACCGTATCTCCTACAGCTCATAGAACCCTAGTACTTAGATTTCCGTTTGTCTTTCAGGTATGGAGACAGATGAAGATATGGGCCGAGGCAACATGTTGGATAACATGCCGCCCATCAGCTGCGACGTGTTAGAAGGCGAAATGGGCACCGGTTCTAATGAAATTGGTGACCTGACGTTCTGCATGGGCAACTATATCAGTGACTTTATGAAGGTAAGCAAGCTTTTTCCCAACTCAATCGGTATTTTTCTTTCTTAATCAACCGCAGTAGGTGTAAGTGTCTCTACTAGTATAATAGACTTAATCCAGTGCGCTTGCCTAAACCGGCGGTGTTGGCAGTGTCGTCTTTCCCAGTAGACATTGCCTCGGGCCCTGCTATCTATGAGGTCCAAGGCGGCGTGTTAAAATCTTCGAGCTCGTGTTGCTCGGTCTTGCATCTTGCTCTATCCGTGGAAGTTCCATTTTCGCAAATGCCCAAGGCATGCAATAGGTTAAAAAAGTCCCTGAACATTCCTGGCCCACAGCCGTGGTTAACCAGAACTATGAGAAAAGATAGACCGATCACACATGTTGTATCGTTGACTAACTTCACAGTACAGACCAAGTCTAGTCAAATTCAATCATCTACAGACTAGCATAAGTATTAGGATGTGTTCAATCGTGTATTCACGATGCGATTAGGTACTGCCTGGTGTTAAAATTGGACATCTTCTAAGCTTGAAACTACCCAGAGAAACTTGACGATCTAGAGCTGTGATTAGCTGATCCATATTAATATTAACGTAATGCCAATTCAAATCACCTTAAAATCGAATATAATACATTTGATTCAATTGACAAAATTGGGTTAAACTGTTGCTATCCTAAAATTACCTACTCTGTAATAAATCCTATTTATCTAAATCCAACAAGTAAGCGAAAAAATAGAGATATAATTACAAACTAGGTAGCATGTTTGTAGTTCAGTGACCTAGCGTCAGGATTTGATAGGTCAATGGACGTAGCATTAATACTTTTGGGAGCCCAACTTGCAGACAGAACAGCAACATCATCATGATGACTCAATGGTGTACTTTCATTCCAATTAATTCCAAAGTAAATTTTGCACTAGGCGTCCTACAACCGCACACAACTAAAGATGACACGAGAAATCCATAGGCTTAAGATCATCAACCTCATCATCATCTGCAAATACCTAATTCGGCATTGAATCTATTGTTAAACCAGCATATTTTATTTATAATATTGACAAACAGACAATTTAATGTCAATATTTTGAAAACTCATTATGTTAAGGTGGCGCAGAATTTGTAAACCGCTTTACAAATCACATGTCTGCTATTCCAATGGTTTTAAATTTTCATATCGTTATTAATCGCAAATTATCGCAATGTATTCATTATGTATGAACGATAAAGTAACTTATTATGTTACGTCGCATTGCCTTACCGAAATAATTAATTTAATTCGTAAAAAAGGTAGGTCGGCATTGTGTTGACTGACGACTGGCAACTTACTTTTGTGCGTTGTTTTGCATTAACTTTTGCGATTAAATTTGTTGCCAGTATTAAATACCCACTGAATTTCGCTTAGATTTTTTCTCAGAGAAGGAATCCTTTAGACTAACAGCAATATTATCTGCGTTTACCCGTCGTAGATACAGCGTTCAGAAATCAATGCAAGTGCGAATTTTGCATTGAATAAGATTGCATACGTGAGACGCTACGGATTTCGCTACCGCATGCGGCCACGGGAGAAAACTGCGTCGTGAATCTGCGGTTTCTAAATAATGATTCCAAAGAGCACAAACATTACAAATATTTTTACCTGTGTTATTTGGTTTAACATGACTTGCCACATAATCTACAGATTCTTAATGATAACATTTTGGACTTTGTACTAAGACTTTGGATATTTTGTACATGTCCAAACTATTTATATATTTTATACGCAATATCTTAAAGTCAAACGTTTTTACGGTTCAATCAACTTCAGTTTTTCTGACTGTCCTAATTATTCTACGATATTATCAGAAAAACACACGTCAGCGACTTCCGACGGCCATGCCTGCACTTATTCTAGTTTATCAGTGATGCATGCTGTTCCTACCAGTCATTGTAACTTTTAGGGTTCCGTACCCAAAGAGTCAAACGGGTCCCTATTACTGAGACTTCGCTGTCCGTCCGTCCGTCTGTCCGTCTGTCACCAGGCTGTATATCACGAACCGTGATAGTTAGCCAGTTGAAATTTCTACAGATTATGTATTTCTGTTGCCGCTACAACAACTAATACTAAAAACAGTATAATCGATTTTATAAATAATGGTACGGAACCCTTCGTGCGCGAGTCCGGCGCGCACTTGGCCGGTTTTTATTTCCTTCTCTGAATATCATCACCTTCCACCGACCCACCCAATGTTGCTAAGCTTTTGTAGCTGCTGCTTTTCTTATGTCCATAGTTTTAATTTAGCCTATTTTCACACTCAGCCGTGTGTCTTGTTAGGTATGAATCAATATTAGAAGTTTTTTTACTATGATGCATATTTCTCTGCATCAAATGCACAAATCTGTATCGTCTTTGGCAAATATTCCTGTTAAAATAAGGTTTGCTGTAAGAAAACCCATTCTGGGTTAAGCTCGCCGTTATACATAAGTTATATATTATTTGTGTGTATATCTTTTAATTTTATGTGCAATAAAGAATAAGAATAGTGTTTATGCCAACGTCAAACCAAACAATCAATTTACTAAAGTATTTACTTGGCTTCGATATGGAGTACAAGCTTAGTGACAGACTGATGACAATCAGGCATTTTCAGCTCAGCATCTTCAGCCTGTAGAACAGTACAAGTTACGCTTGAGTTAACTGTTACACAATGAACGAAGCAGCCAAATCAGTGAGGTTTGTATCAAAATCTCTGGTTGCATACGCAAAACGATGCTTGATCGTCACATAATGCAATCACATCTAACAACTGCTTTCCTTTTGCGAAGTTAATATAAGCTAATAAGTTGAATAAATACCAGGATGTCAGCCATTCTTGCATTGCACATTACAGTACTGTTATATTAGCTTCGCGGTGTCGGTAACACAGACAAGTTACTTTTCAAATCTCTAATTGGTCCTTTAGAAACGTAATGTAGACAGTTTACATAATTATTATTAATCATTTATTTCGAGCAACAAGACTCATAGTGTTAGTAACAATGTACTTACAAACTATGTTAGTAATACACTTACAAAAATTAAAACAAAAACAGAAACAGATTGTGGCATCACTGCTGCAAGGTGACAGGCCCAGCCGAAACCTTGCAACAGTGGTTCACAGACACACAGTCAAGCCTGCTCGCTATCATAGACATAGCTTCTACTGAATCAAAATACGCTAGAATATAAGATCTACAAATCGATACTAGCGGTATATTATTTAATAATGTATTATATTAAAAATCGGGCATTAGCGCCTAGCTATGCAAGTGACACAGTGATTGGCCAACGGCCGTGAACTCGTGATGTCTCGACGTCATTTCTCGAGACCGCTTCGCAATCACCAACATGACTGGCAGCATTCGAGCCACGTTAAACATTTTCGACTAAACGAATTCCTGTTATGTATGTATTTACTTAAATTATGTTCCTTATGGCTCACCAGTCATCATTAAACATGGGCCTCCAATTTTGCGCGATAACATCCGGTTGCGTAGTAGTTTTCTAGTAATCGTCTAATATAAGATATTATTAATTACTTTTTTCTACAAACTAATGTAAAATAGCATGTTTGTCATGTATTATTGTCAGATTCATATATTTATTATTGGCACAAGTTTTTTTGGTTATCGCTTTAACAAACATTGCAATTTTGATCCCAATTTAAGATCATCAATCCGAAAATAAATCTCGAAAACACAAACGAGTGTCAGAGTACATGGACATAGAACCTCTTTAGCATAACCTTTGTAATAATTGACAAGCATCTCAAAGCCGACTACATTATTTATCAGTCCAAAACTTGAACTTAGTCGACCTTCATAAATCGATCTTGATAAACAATCTCACTTGAAGTTGTTGACTCATCGGAAAATCACCAAAAAACTTTGGTCAGTACTTTTTGAACCTGCTGCAGATTCCACTTTTCTCTGAAAAGCACAAAACAAGAAAGTGACGGAATAAAATCACTAGAATGTCGTCTGGATAAACTGATTTGAAAGTTTAGACACCTACACGCTACTTGAACATCTTCTACTTTTGCTGTCTTTGAACTGTCAATACTTTATGAGTTTATGAAGAAAGCAATAATGCATCAATCTTTGCAGTGTCGTCTGCCTCTTTTATTTCTTTTGCAATTAAATTAGGCAATATCCCGGAAGAGTGTCCTGCTCTTAAAACGTATAACAATCATGGAAAGGGGCCAGATCGGCCGGAAGTATCAGGTTATTGATAAAAGAAATAAGTAAAGTGATTTTGTTTAGGCGAGGAAAACCTCTAAACATTTTCGGATCGAATGGATGTTGGCACTTCGGTGTTAGCAATGTAGTGGCTCTGTTAATGATCTCGTTTATGCGTCTGAGTTTTGGTGTACGTGACTAGAAGTGCTTTGTCATGGTGATGGCTTAATTCCCAGACCATGTGGAAACCCTAGTCCCCAATACAGCATATTAGTTATTTAGGCTATCTATCACGTTTTACAAACATGGTATGATTTGAGGTATATTATTTGTTTGGTCCATTTATATTTCAATTAAACAACAATATTTATAGTTTATTCTGAACGACGTAAGCGCAGTTACCACACCGGGAAACTCGTCAATACTAACTAATTTGACTGGACGTATTATTTCAATGCGCGGTATCAATATTTTGTCTTTTTTAGTTCATCTTGAATCTACAACTTTGTCGCCAGAGTCGTGTCACTTACGAGTCGTGAAAGCATCATCTGTGATGACTAACTACGTGTCAAAGACAATAATAATTGTGTGAGGAAAAATCGTCTTCATCGTAGTTGGCATGACGTTTAAGTGCCATTCAATAGGAAGTCACCTTACTTTCATTAGCAATGTCATGTTAAACGAGGATTACCGTAACTGTCGGTACAGAGAACGTCATTAAGTAGTAACCCCCTGGCGTACTCGGCCGGACTGTAGAGGGGTTAGCACATACTGAGGCTGTCTGTACTACTGGTAATTGGTTAGTATTCCCGAGTATACCATTTGGGTTGAACCTCATCTATCAGTATGGAATCGCATTTATCCTGTTCTGTTGCTCAGAACCGGCTTTTGCTAGAGCGAGAAACTGCAGCGTTCTGCCGAGCGTATTGTCGATGCTGCCGCGTGCGATGGCAGTCGGGCTGTCTTTTTCGCTCTAGCTACATTTGAAATAACATTATCTTCAACTTACAATATCCTTTCGGGTCGGTACATATCTGACGGAAAATGCGTTGGGCGTATCGTCATTAGTATGATCGACGCCAACGTACTAACGCATCATCGGTTATTAATGTGTAATAGATGGGATGTTTTACTATCTCTCTGTTATGGCGTTATGCGGCCGCCGATGTGTCGACCCTTAAGGAATCATTGCTTGACGTAAAACTTGTCAGAATAGTCCTAAAGAACCTGTTCTATTAGGAAAATGCAAGGCAACAAACAAGATAAAAAACAAAGTCGTATACGTATCTAAAAGTAATTGCTCACGACTTCGTCCACGTGGTTGGAGGCTTTGCAACTCGAATTTATAATTTAATCACCGTACCTCGACCTATCCAATATCTAATCTAAATTGTTTGGTTGAGGTATTGTGTCAATATTATGAAATTCATACCTTTTCTTGCTAAAGAAACTTTTGCTGGAACGAAATATGTTAAAGTTGGAAAATAATTTAAAATGTCTTTATTTAGCCGCTTGTTCTCGGTCTAAAGCTTTTGCCAAATCCAAAGATATGTCAAAGCTACTGCCTGATATATTACGACCCTAAACGTTATTTCGCCGTTACGCATTTGTGTTGATGCCAAAAACACATACAATGGTCTTTATAACGGTAAGAATAAGGCGTAATTCTTCGATCAATACATTGCAGAAGCGATTGCTAATATTAAAATAACAACAATAAAAATACGTGGATTTTGTCTCACTCAAGCAAAACCATGAATAACTATGTATAATTAAATTGTTCCGCTTGTCCTCATTGATGCTAAAGTGGATTGAGACAATGTTTCGATGAGGTCTCATGCAAATAACTAGAGTTTGAGACTAGGCCAGTATGAGCAAACAACATAAGAACGCGGTCAACGTGCATTCAACACATTCTGTTCATATACTACATAAAAATAGCCAATAAATAAACATTGTAACTTGCCTACTTATCGCGGGTTCGCACCACAGTCTGCCATGACAAAGCATATTTTTATCAGCCACCTTCGTAGCCATAGGTAGGTACTTCATTTTTGTCGAGCTGTGTTTACATAAGTATCTAATATGTATGGAAATGATTGTATTTTTTCAAAACGGGTTTATTTCGAAATGCTTAAATAAATTTATGTATGTACTATTTTAGCTGAGTCACGCTCTTAAATTCCGTCTGCTATCGTCGTCGCTGTCAGTTCAACTTGTTTTGCTGTATGAGTTTGAGATGGAAATCAGATTTTTTTTTATAGTGCCCGTGATAATTGCTAAAGTATTTTTAAAAGAGGTTTGTTGTCTACGTCTGTATCTATGAGATAACAATAGGACCTTGGACCGAGCAGTAATGGTGACCATAAATTAGATTATCTAACCGAAATAGTTTGTATAACGATGACTGGGCGATATTTTTAGCACGTGTTCCTGAGTATTATTCTGATCTTTGGCCACAGGAACATTTTCGTGAGAAGTGTTAACAAATAAGATAATGATTAGGTATGTGTACGTGATCCATCCATACTACATAATAGAGATAATTGAGATAGATAGATTGAAGTGAACGGTACTTACCAACCATTTCCTTTGAACGGATTTCGTCAAAAGGCATACAGACCTGGGTTACCTGGGTCCTAACCCAGGTTACCCAGGTTAAAAGTATCCTATGCATAGGCCGGGCGCGAGGCGCACGGGACCGGTCAATGTGGCGTCACTTGGGGTAGGCCTATGTCCAGCACTCAGCAGTGGACGTCTTTCGGCTGAAATGATGATGATGATGAACATAGGATACTTTTTATCCCGATACCTCGTTCCGTAGGATAATTTCTCCGACATCCACTCATGCGAAGCCGCGGCAATAACCCACTGTAATTATGATTATGTCATAACAATTACGATATCAGTGACAACGACAAGTAATCAATGAGGTCTAGCCGAGGGGTTACTAAGCGCACAGCAATTTGTATTCTAACCCTACGCTACGGCTAAGTGATAGACATTTATTTTGTCTTCTTTAAAACAGACGGTAAAACCATGCCAAATTCTATTAATGGTAGAAAATCAAAATATCTGAATAAATATAATTTCTAGCTGGATGATTGGAGAATTTTAGGGTAATGAGACTTTGCAAAACCATCGACCCCGCTTGTTCAGTTGTACCTACTGTTTAAACAACTTTGTGTAAACATTCACGGTGTTCAACAACATGTTTACAGAATATGACAATAGGTTATGTTTTCAGATGATGTTCACGATGCGATCACACCACATGCTGACTGACGTTGTGTTGGAAGTCGGCAATGAGCTGTTCCATGTCCACAAAGTCGTCTTAGCTGCGGGGAGCCCGTACTTCAAAGTAAGTGGTCTTTTTACAGTTTCGATGAGTCGCAAAGACGAACCTCTGAACCTCAAATCTATGTAACCGATTAAGGCTGCCATTTGCCCAGATTAACCTCTCCAGTAGCCTCTGTTCCATTGGTGGTAGGGGGTCAAATTATGGACCTTCTGAAGCTGTGGAGCATTTGAGTCACAATTTGATCACCACCAGGCTTGAAAGTTGAAACTACTTGAAACAAATCGAACTGTTATCGGATTATTGACATGACATACACGATAGATAATCAGGATATTTAGTGCCCACGTGGGCACTAAATAAATAAGGAAAAATAAACTATTGCTATTTTTCTTCATAGATATGATTTCTGTAAAATCTTGTCATCAATCAATTCGGACTGATGGGTATCGAACCTACATTGGACAGACCAGTCCTTATCTTGAGCTGTCAGAAGAATCATTAGCATTTTATGTTTCTAAAGCTCATCGAACCATATTATAAGGTCGACGAAGCGATGTTACGTAATCATAATTTAATATAATGTTTATCACACGCTTCTAATTAAATAATTGCAAGTCATCCTGCAGAAATAAAATCATATACATATATATTAGTTATAAACAGTAACAGTACCTATATGTATACATTCATGCGAATAGGTATAATGGTGTATTATTCTAAGCATATCCTTTGAAGGTAACCTACATAAATGTTTGTTTGTCACTTACTAATTTAACGGATCGTCAAACTCGTGACTGCTGTAATTGGCTAACAAAAATAACAATAAAAGGTTAATCAAATCACTTGTACATAACTTCGCAAAGTATTAGTTTTTGTCTAAAAATCCCTGACCTACCAGATTATCATTTTAACGTAGCCGATTATGTACCACTGCTGGGCAAATGCCTCCCCCATTCCTTTCCTCTTCGATTCCACCAATCATATTAAATTTATTCATGAATATGAGACAACCAACCATACCGAGTAACTTAATGGTAAACACAGGAAATAGTAGATTGGAAAGATGGTTTGTTTGCTTTGGACTGATTCACCCTACCCCCTCGTACTAGTATAAAACTGTATCACGAGCGGATAGTCTTCCTCAACCTTAGGACAACAGATTTTCACAAGGTTCCAGTTACATGTCACATGATTAAGCAGAGAGCTAGTCTAGAACTAGTAATCAGCCCCGAACGAGTCCAAATCGTTTAGGTATATTTCATTATATCATAATTTATGACATTATCTTTTATTTATTTTCTGCGCTACTAAACATTACGATCACCAAACTGTGTACTAAATAAGGTGATTAAAGCACTATCCTTTACAGTGTTCCTTTCAATTGATCTATTCGTATTTTATACTTACCAGATATTACTTTAAATTCCTAATTAAAAATCGTGTATCTATACATAGACAGAGTTGTTACTCATTCATTCATTCACGTTGAATGAGTCGTTACATGTAAAATTGTTCGATAAACAATGACTCCTTATCATAGGCGAGCCTCTGAGCTCAACAAATATTGTTAGTATATCCACACATTCCAAGCTACGATTTTCCGAAGTGTTATTTAAAACGTGCGCAATGACGAGAATATTTTCCATGTCATCGCGAGTTTGTAAACATGGTTAATCCCCGTAATCTGTAGATAGAAATTGTTTTTTGTCCATTAACTTTTTTGCTATGTAATATTTAGGTATAGTTAAATTTTATTTTTACATAACAACTTCACGCTAGTAGTTATTCCCCGAAGGATTAGGGAGAGATGTACCTTATAGGCCTGGTATCTGTGTGGTGTCGGACGTAAAGAATAGCACCATCCCATCTCTTCCCGTGGGTGTCGTAAGAGGCGACTAAGGGACTTTCCAGAGAATGGACAGCAGCGTTTTCTGTGCTTTTGTAACAACCGTACTGCGATCGCCAACCCGCCTGCCAAGCGTGGCGATTATGGCAAACGCCCACCCTTCTTGGGGGAGGCCTATGTCCAGCAGTGGACGTCTTTCGGGCTGAAATGATGATGATGTACCTTATAGAAAACTAACAAATGTGGGGAAGAGCCTATTGCCATCAGCCGGGCACAACACAAATCCAGACTCTGTGGCTGCTACTGAGAATTGAGATATTCATGATGGAAAATCCAACAACTCTTTCCCAACCCGGAAATCGAACCCAGCACCTCACGCTCTGTACTAGCGCTTGCTTATACATATTATTTTACCAGTATCTTCTTAAAGCATCATCTCTATTTGAAACTGTATCCCCCGTTGAGGCACCACTGAGGCAAACTTAACGGTGAATAATCTGATTCAGATTTGCGACCTAGATGAAACCAGTATTCTATTATGATGCGTCAAAATTTATCATTTGAATCCATGAATCATATCAAACATGAGTCACTTTCTGTAATAGATTTAGATTCAAGTAAAATCAGTCATTGGTGATAAACCCATGAGTCCTAATCATCATTTTGAATTAGATTATGTTGACTGGTGAACTAGAAAATGCCTATGACTTTAACTCCCCCAATGTATAATTGTTTGCTTCAAATATTCAATAAGTAAATATACTTACATAGAACAGCATTCATAAAATGATGTGAATTGTTACTCAAAGTAACGAAGCACACGGTCAAAAGCCAATCTTTTATGTGTTTCATCATCATCATCGTTTCAGCCCAAAAGACGTCCACTGCTGGACATAGGCCTCCCCCAAGTATCGCCTCATTGAAATTTTGGAGGGTTTTGCCATAATCGCCACGGTTGGCGATCGCAGTACGGTTGTTACAAAAGCACAGAGAACGCTGCTGCCTATTCTCTGGCAAATCCCTTAGTCGCCTATTACGACACCCACAGGAAGATATGGGATGGTGCTATTCTTTACGTCCGACACCATACAGACCCATTTTATGTGTTTATGAAAGTAGGACTACTTCAATTCTTGCAAACTCTTTATCGTGCGGTTAGTGCGTAACCAGGTGTCTAGAATTTTTATGCTGCCCAATTGGCCTCTGACTTGGCTTTACATGCCGTCGAGAAATATCTCTCAGGCATGCTAGTTTCCTCATGATGTCTTGCAAACTACTCTATAGATAAAACGTCAAGGCGCCAAGGGGAGCTCCCCTTTGAAATGAAATGAAAAGAAAAAAAAAATAAGAAAAAATGTTAACAGACTGTTTAGGGCTTTGCTTTATTTGGCCACTACTGTAACACATACACGTACTAAAAAAATGCGTACCTCGTTTTATGGATCTCAATTGTTTTTGTTCTTCCACAGGCTATGTTCACAAGTGGACTGAAAGAGTGCGAGATGTCTCGAGTACGTCTACAAGGCGTGTGCCCCTCGGCCATCGCGTGGCTAGTCTACTTCTTGTACACCGGCAAGATTAGGATCACTGAGATCACTGTCTGCCAGCTACTGCCTGCCGCCACCATGTTCCAAGTAAGTTATACGTTATGTTATGATACAACTTTATTTTGAACCTTATTACATGGGACTTATGAAATTTCTGGCTTAATTGTCGGGGTGCAGTCACGAACACATCTCTATCCGTTTATCAACACATGATAAACGGATGGAATAACGACTAACAACTTTGAGATAAGAAAACCTGTTTTACAATAATATGGGTTTCAAAATACTATGTTAGTAGCAACACGAAATTGTAACTAATACATTAGGAGAAATTCACTTCCAATAGTTGTTCAGCGTATTTATAATTAAGTGCCCAAAACTGTACTATTGCCCAAAATTATGATCTGCACGGGTAGCATGACCGCCGTAGAAACGGGCTATGTCGACGGAAGAATCGACAAACTGACACATTGTCATTGTCCATCTGTCATTATGTCGATTCTTCCGTAGACAACACTCGTTTCTACAGTGGTCATGCTACGCGTGCTGATCGACAGCCTAGTATTTCAGCATCTGGCTATAATTTTGATTAAAAAAAAAAGTACAAAAAGAAAATTCTTCCTGTCGTTCAAAATCCGACTATTTCTGTTGATATATAAAACAGAAGAAGGAATACATAATAAAGACACTCCTACAAACAGGCAAATCTCACATTAGTCAGAGTCAGTGAAATAGTAGAGTAGCTTATTTCTGTGACCTACTGTGTGTTCTTTGAACTTACGTCACTGTCATGAGTTCATGACTGTCATGGTAACGTGGAAGACGGAACAGACCGGTTTGTTAACTGCGCAAAAAAACTGACTTGCAAAAAAAGAGTTGAGTCAAATGCTAGGTTTTTTTTCTCTGGAAACAACCGATGATTATTTCAAATTAAATAACTGTCCAACTAATCCACATAAGGCCTTTTCTACATAAGGGGCCACGCGTGGTTTTTTAGGCTGCTTTTATACCCCTCCTTCCCCTTAGTGATACGTGGTAAGGTGTAAGGCCAGTCCTTCCTCCTATCGTGATGAATAGTGTTTTGTTTCTGATGTCCCCTCCCCCCCTCTTTGATCCTGACGTTTTTAAATTTAAATCACAACCGGATTTTTTAATTTTTCAATTTTAAACTTTAGTAAGTTTAATAATAGGACATAGGTAGTTAATCTTTTATATCAGCATAGAATGAACTTATTGTGTATTGATTAACATTCACATGCATGCACAATTAACGATTCTCAGTAACTTATGCATAAATAAATACCTAAGCTTGTTTCCATCGCCTTTCCTTTCTTTGTTTCAAGATAATTCAAATGACACGACGCAAATAAAGGGTACTGATAGCGATGATATACTTCGTGCAATACTCAATTTGTCCAAGTAAAAACTGACATTTGGAAAAGTCTTTCTGTTTAATTGTTTGTCTAACCAGCATCAGCCTTTTTTAACAGCCCGCTGCTGGACATTGCAAGACCCCTGTTATATAATTCCATGCCTGTAATCGCTGGAAGGATGTCCGTATAGAACACACACATTTCAACAGTTGTGTTTAAATTCCATGTAATACCCCGAATAAGCATAGTTGAGTCCTCACACACGATGAACATCTTATGCAAATATAAATCATTAAGTACGCAATTTAAATATTTGTTTAAACGGCCTGGAGCAGTGTCACAAAAGATTGATGAATAGCTCTGCGGAAACAAATTCCTGTAGCCAGCTTCGTGTGCGTTTTCTCCCCATTTTAATATTCTAAAAGCTTAAAAGTCGCTTGAAAGAGTACAATTACGCGTAAACGTGTAAACTTTAGCAATCTACACTTATTTTAGCTGTGTGCCGACAGATATCGAACGTGATCGACGCATGCTGTGCCTTCCTGGAGCGACAGCTGGACCCGTCCAACGCCATCGGAATCGGAAACTTCGCGGAGCAACACGGCTGCGTCGACCTCAAGAAGAAAGCCCATCACTTCATTGAGAGGCATTTTACTCAGGTAAGGAAGGAACATTAGGTTATTCATATTTATGAAGCAAAGGATGCTAAGTACATGTTCTTCTTCTTCATCTTAGCGTGTCGATGGCAATCTAAATTGTGTCGGCCCAGAACAGCCACTAGTTTGGCGCCCTCTGTACAGTATTTGTTGAACAACGAAGCCGACCCAAAGCAATAACTACACATATTTGGCTTTGGCCTTTTGGCTTTAGCCATGTTCGGTTCAATCTAACCGGCTTTTTCCCGAAATTTTTATCTACATTACATAAATTCGGTCTTGCTTCGCTTTTCAGGCGATTCAAACTTGTGTGTAACACCCAAACATAATAACCTAATCTATAAAATCGAATCAACTTATCTATTAAAAACTATTACGCAGTAGTGGGTTTTTTGTTAACTTATCGTGGACTTCGACATTATTTATTGACAACGTGGAGCCTAGGATTCCCCGTTGTTAAGTTTCGTTTTCAGAGGAAACGGAATTAATCAAGTATTTTCCTAGTTTTTCATACTTCAGTAAAATTACGCACTCAATAACCATACATAACACGATCACGCAATAACAAATGCAAACCTGCCTTTTCATATACCGATATCATCACGAAAATCTTGAAAAAAAAAGCCAATAAAATCGTGCTTACGTGTTCCATCATACCTAACTTGCTGCAGCGATGATAATCCGAGTAAATATTACAACGTGACTGACAACGTGACATGACACGTTAAAATAGTATCCCGGGATAAAAGCAGAAAAGCACTGTCACGCCGCAACGTGGGGACTTGCGTACCTACGTAACGCGCGGTTTGCTAACAATCATATCGCGAATTCACTACTATAGATAAGGGACCATCGTGAATTAATGTAGCCCGACTTCTTGGCCGTCTAATGCTGATCGGTATCACAGGAAATGAATTAGGTTTTTGGTAGTAGGTATGTTTGTTCTAGATGTTTACAATTGCAGTACTATGTGCCAAATCATTTTGCATGAAGAGATCGGTTATAATCATAACACTCTCACATTTCTTTGCGTGGATATTATCCTAAAGATATTTTATCTTTAGGATAATAGTTAATAAGGCAGAACTAAGTCGGGGTTGCTGGACTATTCGAAAGAGATACCGCGGCCCTGGATCACAAAGGGCTAAGAAAGGACATGAATGGGTTTTAGTCAGTACAAGTCTGACACTCCCTTCCGCTCCGCCCAAAGCGGGACGGGGTCATTTGATGAATTCCGATCCGAAAAAAAGGCAGTACGAACATGAATATAACATCACACCTGTAATCCCCGAAGGGATGGGTAGAAGTATACTTATATTCGACTCGGTTATGTTTTAGTCACTTCTAATAGAAGGCGAGCATATTGTCATCAACCGGGCACGACTTCGCGGAGACTTCGCGGCTGCTACTGAGAAATTCCGGGTGGAAAAACCCAATAAAATGTAGGCTTGACCTGGGATTCGTACCCTCTGAAGTTTCGAACTGTTAATGCTTAATTATTAGTGAAACCATGTTGGCTAAATAGGTACAGGATCTATGACGAACAAGCTTAAAGCTCACGTATGTCATGAACTAAGATGATGATATCCATTGCCCTATTACTAGTTTAATTGCAAGGAATGAAATCAAATTAATAATAACATTTATTTACAGGTGTGTCAAGAAGAAGAGTTCCTACAGTTAACGCCTCAAGAATTAATATGTATGATTCGCAAAGACGAGCTGAACGTCAGGGAAGAAAGGGAGGTCTATAATGCAGTTTTAAGCTGGGTAAGTTCATTCAATATTTATTATCTTTACTTATAAATTTTGCTTACACCCTATTTACATTTTTATTTACAAAATGACATTTAAAAAACATCGGGAACAGGGCTACCGGTGGTCACGGCTCTTGATAGAGGTACCTCCTAACAATACGCGTCGTGTCCAGAAGTACTGCTTTATGAATCAAGCCCTTGATCCTTAAACTGCCAAGCGAGACCCTCCTCAGATGTTGATCGAGGCTATCAAGCCATTGGCCGACACGACTATCGCCACAATGACTCAAATCTTTATTTATTATTACGTAAATAACAGCATTGACCTAGGTCCATGACTAGCTAAATAATTACTAATAACAGATGCTCGGGGCAATCGAAGGGTACGCTTGCTGAGGTTGATCCGAAGATTGGTGACCATCCGTTACATATCGAGACACTTCGTTAAGCTCTTTAAGAGTGTTTATACCCTACGGCATTTCATACAAACTTTCAAGTCGTTATTTTCCGAAATAACTGAACAGATTTTAATGAAACTTCCTACGCATAAGCAGTATACATAGGTCTAAAAAGTTACTAAAAATCATTTTCGAAAAATAATTTTACAGCTAAATTAGACCGATTTTTAATTATCTATACAAACAGAAATTACGAATTATCTTCATTTTTAAAAGACATTTCGAAAATGTTTTTTAGTAACTTTTTAGACCTATATATACTGCTTATGCGTAGGAAGTTTCATTAAAATCTGTTCAGTCATTTCGGAAAATAACGACTTGAAAGTTTGTATGAAAGGCCGTAGGGTATAAACGCTCTTAAGAGGTTAGTCCCAGCTGTCATTAGTAAACCTTTGGCAGTTGTTACGGGTAGTTAAAAACCTGAAAGTCTGACAACCAGTCTTACCAAAGAGTTTTATAAATTATCAATGAACATGTCAATATATGTGTCACTGTAGCATTATTTAGTACAAGGAATAACCCAATTAAAGGCCCTATACGGGAAACCTTTCAGAGGTTACCCCTATAGGGGCTTTAATTGGGTTATTTTCAGAGTTAATCAGCCTATACTAAACGGTTCATAAACAGAGTTCAGTTTTGTACATACAAAATATTATGCAAGAAAGTAAGGGAGTTAACCCGCGCTCTTACATTCTGGTTAATCAGCAATATTAAAATGGTTAAACCATATATTAATAAGGGTTAACTCGTATCATGGTTAATCAAAGATATGTGGTATAGGCCTAACCGGTTAAACTTTTAATCAGTTCATGTTTTGTGCTAAATCCCAGATACTACATGCTTGTTCAATATTATGATCTCTTGCGAAAGGTCAAATCGCTTGCCAAGATTTGATTTCTTGTCGTTTTTAGGGTTCCGTAGCCAAATGGCAAAAAACGGAACCCTTATAGATTCGTCATGTCTGTCTGTCTGTCTGTCCGTCCGTCCGTATGTCACAGCCACTTTTTTCCGAAACTATAAGAACTATACTGTTGAAACTTGGTAAGTAGATGTATTCTGTAAACCGCATTAAGATTTTCACACAAAAATAGAAAAAAAAACATAAATTTTGGGGTACCCCATACATAGAACTGAAAACCAAAAAAAAATTTTTAGTTATACCCGTACGTGTGGGGTATCTATGGATAGGCCTTCTAAAATGATACTGAGGTATCTAAAATCATTTTTTTCTAAACTGAATAGTTCGCGCTAGAGCCACTTCCAAAGTGGTAAAATGTGTGTGTCCCCCCCCTAATTTCTAAAGTAAGAGTAGGAAAATTCTGAAAATATTTAGGCATATAGAACGTAAAAAAAACTATCAACGAAAATTGGTTTCAATAAGATATGATGTTTAGTTTTTGAGATAAGTATGGGACTTTTTCATCAAACTGCAGCAGTAACTTTGTTTTTCATTAACATACTTTGAAAAACCAATTTAGTTTTGCGGTTGAGTGGAAGTTTACTAACTAATACTACTAAATAATGAATGACAGTTCAAAATATTGTTTGGGGCTATGGAACCCTGTGTGCGAGTAAGACTCGCACTTGGCCGGTTTTTTTGTTATACCAAACGATCATGATATCATTTACTTGTAACAAAGTTTTTTAGCCTTTTCCTTAGCTGGGTAATAATAGCTGCAAAAGGCTGCTATCATGATAAGTAAATTCCGCCACATCCGTTTATATCGCAAACTAAATTGACAATTCACTTCTGTTATCGCGTGTTCAAACATAGAGTAATGATTCGCAGAATATTTAACAGCAGTTACTCTTAGAAGCAGCGATTTTGTGCCAATAACCCGAGGTCATTGCGTCACCTTCACAGTAGCAAGGTATCTTGACCAATACGCCACGTAGAGAGCAAATAATAATTATCATGTTTTGTAAATCTTTATAAATCAGTTTATCACAATTATGTTAAGATAGCAGCGGTGGCCCAGTGATGGCAGCCCCGACTTACGAGGAGTAAGCCATGGGTTCGAAATCAGGCAGGGTAATTTAAATTACTTTGTGTAATTTATTTCATCACCGCTGCCCTCAAAAACGGTGAAGGAAAACATCGTGAGGAAAGCGGCATGTCCTAGAACTAAAAATTCGAAGACATGTGACATCTACCAACCCGCACTGGGCCCGTGTGGTGGATTACAGCCCACTCCCTCTCATAGAGAGGAGGCCTCTGTGCCAGCAGCGGGAACATTATAGGCTGATGATGATGTTAAGTTATTGGAACAAGGACCGACCGAATGCTAAACATACCTCAACCCAAATGTTGCCATTCCCACTATCTTATCTCCCCAGATATCGTTGAACTCGTATTGAGCGATAGTTTAAGTAAAACGATGACTCTCAGTTTTGTTATCACTAAAAACAACTCTCGGCAATCAATTACTTTACATGTTTTAAAGCAGTTTTTAAAGTCTGGTGAATCGATTAAGAATATTTAATTGATAAAACTGGATTTTTACTAATGACAAGTATAAAAACGGCGCGAAATTAAGGGGCTTGCTGGGGGAGCAATAATTAAATCGCAAATGTCACGTGAAACCGCAGAAGTGTTTAAACTAATCAACCACAATATAATCATCGATACCTACGTAACGCCAATGTGACCAAATAGTATGTATAAAAAATGTAGTGTCACGCCAAAAAGGCCCAGTTGTCAATGATCGATCTTGCTTGAGAGGTAAACAGCGCAAATCACTTATCGTCTGCGCCGATATGTTTATCATCGTATGACGTGGGCAAGAATTTTGTGTCTGTAATCAAATAATCACTTTATCGGAAAATTAATACGTCATTATGAATTCCATAACAATTTTGTTTGTTCCTGTACAATTATTAAATACAGGGTGTAACGGAAAGGGTATATACATATTTAAGGGTGTGCTACAGACCATCAAACTGAACTTTTTTCTCCACAAACAAACTTCGTAATAACGAAAAAAAATTCTGCTGCCCTATACAAAATTATTAACCGTACTGCGATCGCCAACCCGCCTGCCAAGCGTGGCGATTATGGCAAAACCCCCCAAAATTTAAATATGGCGACACTTGGAGGAGGCCTATGTCCAGCAGTGAACGTCTTTTGGGCTGAAATGATGATGAGGATGATACAAAATTTCAATACCTATTCGACCCAAATGTATGCTATGAATTTCGCTATGACCTTGTTGGTACGATGGAGAAACATGTTGAGTTTGATGGTCTGTAGCACACCCTTAAGTATGTATATACCCTTTCCGTTACACCCTGTATAATATATTTGGTATTTTTTCTAAGTAATTTTGGACGGATATTTTTATTGGGCACCGGATATGTGTATGCAACTCTTATCTCGTTTTGGTGATAATTAATATACGAAAGCTCATGTTTAGATTTATTTAGGGCTCATTATTATTATCCAGGGGTGCGCCCAGTCTGATGGCAGCATAGTTATTTACACGTTGTATGTGATAAAGGAAAGGATGTCACGTAATCATCATCATCATTATAAAACAAGCTAATTTGCTGCACAAATAAGCCTGTTTTCACAAAGCACATATTATCACTAGTATAACGCATTGTTAATATATAATACAAACAAGTAAATAAAAAATAGGAGACTCATGCTCTGATTGTACCTACTGATATTCGTTGACATTCACATGACTGTTTAACGTTTAAATAAATTAATATTATATGCCATGATGATTATGGAGGCAAAAGTCATTAGTTCTCATATAATGTACCAGCTGTCCGGCGCAACTTCGTTTGCGTCACATTTTCCCCGTTTTCGCAACATTTTTCATTGCTGCTCCACTCCTATTGGTCGTAGCGTGATGATATATATGTAGCCTATAGCCTTCCTCGATAAATGGGCTATCTAACACTGAAAGAATTTTTCAAATCGGACCAGCAGTTTCGGAGCCTATTCAATGCAAACAAACAATCAAATCTTTCCTCTTTATCATATTAGTTTAGATCTACTTCATAGACGAAATTTAATCTTCGTTTGCATTTAAGTTTAAAAAATGTGTTAAAGGAAAAAAACATTAAAACTGACAAAAAAGTTCAGTTACAGTGAGTGCAACTTTAAACAGCTTGACTTTTTCAATAGAAGCAATCATTCTAAAATCAATTTAATTTACACCAGATTAAAGTAAAATTTAAGATAAGCAGAAATAGGTAACATTAATTGGAAAGATATTTTAATGATAAATAATTATTGTTTTTCGCTTACTCTGGAACCTACCTAAAGCGCATATAAATCCTCAAACAGATCCGGTTGCCCAAATAGTCATTAAGTTAATAAATTGATAACTATCAGGATTCAGGACCTAGCAATAGCATTTTTTATTTCCATAACTTTTTGTCGGTAAACGCAAGTTCAATTTAATGGTAGGCTGATTCAAAGTTTTTGTTGGTTTCATTTTTTATCACTCGGCTAAATTGCAATCAGTCGAGGTACACTAGTGCCTGACCTACACTAACATAACTTGCGTACTTGAATAAAGGGTAATATGGTGTTGATTAATTTGAGCGTCCCGTATTTATATAGAATAATTAGCTTCTACCTTTCCCACTTCTGGGGCACAAGGTTTCTGGATCTCTTCTGTGTGTGAAAATAGGTCATATAATCAACTATGGTCCATGCGGGTTGGTGAACATAACTCGAACTTTTGAATCTACAGTTGTGTTAACTTCGATCTCCGAGTCGAGTAATGTATAGTACTTCAGTAGCCAAAAGTTTCGATTGAGGCCCAGTTACTGACATGCTCGCCCCTTATTACATGAGACTTTTACATAACAGCCAGCGAAATATCATTGTTTTATGTTAACCCATTTACGCCCGCTGTCCTCAATTAAATAAATCTGCCTGTGTGCCCCCGGGGGTTACGTCACAATAAATAGTGCCCAGGTTTATACATCTCTGTCTACCCTTCCTCCAAAAACAGTCCAATCGGTGTATTAATAACATTAATGTTGTCTACAGGTGAAATACGACGAGGACAGACGGCATCCGCGCATGGAGCACATCCTGCAAGCAGTGAGGTGTCAGTACCTGACGCCAAGCTTCCTCAAGGAGCAAATGAGCACGTGCACTGTGCTCAAGAAAGTGCCCGCCTGTCGGGAGTACCTCGCTAAAATATTTAAGGTCAGTTTGCATTTATTTATGGACCTAGATTGGTGATCAATTATTATGAACAGAGTTCTCGGGAAGTGCGCTAAGCCGTTAGTTCTGGCTTTCTTTCGTTGATCTTAGAGTTGGTACGCTTACAACCGGTTACTAAGGGACATTATCCCTTGGTACCACAAAGGGGAACACCACACCAGTATATGTTGTCGGTCATCTGTCATTTTACGTCTTTCTATGTCAAATTCTGGTATTCTGCTTAGGCTGGAAGCCGACCATACAAGCACTGACTACCACTCTTATTCCCATCCAGTGGAGTTGCGGTCACAAGCCCAGTATACAATATCCAAAACCTATGTTCATATTACAGGATCTCACTCTACACAAGAAGCCCGTGGTGAAAGAGAGGCGACCAAACACACCTCGTATCATCTACGTCGCGGGCGGCTACTTCAGGCACTCGATAGACCTGTTCGAGGCCTTCAACTTGGACGACAACTGTTGGACCACGCTGCCCAGGCTCACCGTGCCACGGTCAGGGTTAGGAGCCGCGTTTCTTAAGGTGAGTCACGTTCGATATTTTATAGTATACGTCAAGATGTCGATTTAGTTGTTTGAAGTCTTCAACTTGGACGTTAACTGTTGGACCTCTCTGACCAAGTTCATGGTCAGGGTTAGGAGCCGCGTTTCTTAAGGTGAGCCACAAATGATAACATATCGAGGAATTCGATTGAGTGGTTTGGAACCTTCAACTTAGACGATAACTGTTCGACGATACTGTGAAGGTTTTCGAACAGCATTTGTGGTCAGCTGATGATAATAGACTTGCTTTCGATGATATGGGACTAAAAAATAACTAGCGATATGATGAGTACATCTCTGTCTGCCACTTCAGTGAATAAAACCGTGGTGTATCATTATTTACTACTAACGTTAAGTGTTGCCAATCTGCACTTAGATGAGAATTTAAAAAAAAAAACAATTCTATGAGGCAATAAAAACTTATCTATAGGTAAATGACGAAGTAGTTTCTTGTTCTACGAAAAACATATCCGACGTGAGTGTAAAATAATATTTAACAATAAAAGTCAACGCACGGCATACGTGGCGATCATACGTTCGCACTGCGCAGTACCACAGGCTAAATGTTTCCGAGTCAGGATGACGGCGAAAAAATGTAACGTTTCAAACGTCATCGTTAAATAATATTTATTGTCTATATTTATCAGTCGCATACAGCATAATCATTGTGTTATATAATGGTGTATGTTTTAAAAATTGTAGTTATTTTTACCGATAATTTTGGGGGATTTTGAAAAATAACATTTTGGGGAACATGCATAGTAGGGTATTACCATTTCGTAGTTTGAAAACTGACCAAAAGTCCGGACGTTTTACTTTTTTCGTCTCTTTTATTAGTAACTAGCTTCTGGATGCGGCTTCGCCCGTGTGGTACCAGGGTAAAAAGTAGCTTTTGTCCATCCGGAACAATGTGCCTTTCCAATTGTGAAATATTTTTTTCAAATAGGCAGTGGTTCAGACGATTGGCATCTGCATACATACAAACTTACAAAATTGTCACTCTATGTTTAAAATATAAACCAGCTGAGCCCGGCTTGCGTTACAATGCACTTGTTCCTTCCTACCTATTACGAGTACATACCTACTACCTACCTAAAAACCTACAAAGTGTTAGAAACAATAAAAAAAAAGATAATGGAATCGGTTAAGTCGTTCTCGAGTTATGGCGTGACCAAGGGAAATAGGGATTTATTTTTATATAATATAAATAATTATACATAGGTTAGATTTGCATACTTTTTGTTCCCTGGGATTTTAACCTTACACGCAATTTAAGCCACGGAAAAAACCTAGATTGTCTTTGATTCCAATATTCATTCCTGTCCAGCAAATTAACCATTGTTTCTATGTCTACAGGGTCTATTTTACGCCGTCGGAGGTCGCAACACGTCGCCGGGCTCTTCGTATGACAGCGACTGGGTGGACGTGTACAACCCTGCTACGGAACACTGGCGACCTTGCAGTCCTATGTCCACGCCTAGACACAGGGTATGTACTCCACTATCACTTGACTAGTGTGAGAATCACACGTTAAAGTGATTCCGATGCCGATTACGATCGGACTTCTCGCTCCACCAAATGACGGGTTTACATGACAGAATGGGATAGAATACTCAAAAATGTTGACCTTATCATCATCTTACTGCCCTTGTTGCAATCGACAATCTAAGCTATATAAAAAAAAAAAAACAATAATGGATATTAAAGAATACTTAAATATCGATAACTCCATGAATCTTTGAAAAAATATTGTACCTAAACAAATTGCTAGAAGCTCGACTAATATTATTTTTATTACAGGTAGGAGTAGCAGTAATGGACGGATTATTATACGCAGTCGGCGGTTCCGCGGGCTCCGAATATCATAAATCAGTTGAATGGTAAGCATCACACATCTATTACGCATACATATACAAACATACGTGCTGTTCCATCTTCAACTTTCGGCACTGAGACGAACGTTGCAAGTTCAACAGCGCTCTCAATGTTTCAAATTTCCACCGTTGATATTGCGAAATCGTCAATCGTTGCGCGGGGATTTCCCACAAAGGAATGGACTGAAAACTTTGATGACGTCATACATGTGTATAAGTCGGGCAGTGACGGTGGGAATTCAAAAATCACAAGGGAAATTTAACGTTTTGGCGCTGAGCCCAGCGGTGCAATTCCAACGGCATTTCGTTCCAATTTTGACATGTATCAAGTCGAAATTTTATCCACCGGTAAATACAAGATTGCCAAATATAAGATCAGGGTCAGTGCCAGACTTTATGTGAATCCCGGTGTTGAGACGAAACTTGGGACTGGGGCCCATGTCCAGCAATTGTTGTGTTGTGATAGGCTGAGTTAATTGATAACTTTTTGGGCGTGGCTTGTGTTATGAAAACTTTTAATACAATTACATATTTACGTCAGTAGAGTCGTCCTAATGTGATGGATGACGAATAACTGGTCAACAGTCAATATTTCCAATATTGACTGTTGACCAAGAAGTATATTCTAGGTTCAAACTGATCATATCTCTTTCTTTACTATTAGAAAGTATAGTATGCCTACTATAATTTCTACATTAGACTGATAAAAATGCTAAATGATTCAAGAAAAACTGCCATCTAGAATCGAAATACATATTGTCGTCGGGTTTTTCTACTTTGATAAAATACCTAAACAATGAAATTAACTGCAATATACCGAAGGATTTTAGATATGAAAAACCAGTAAGCATGATAAGAATATTTAGTTCACTGTGACAAGGCACTAACAATAGGTTTAAATTTTTTGCAACGTGTGCGTTAGTTGCGACAAAAAACCTACCTACATATTTGTAATATCTATTAAGTTTAACTTTGCAGATATGTATAGACCATGCTATTTTGTACACAGCAGGAGTCACGTGGATCCGTTTCATTATGCCTATAAAAGGTGTGCTAGAATAAGTGCAACACCTATTACGTGATGATTCAGAGAATCATACTGGACAACTTGCGAAAGGACCATAAGACGGGAAAAACAAAATTGGTCTTCCCATACAAAATATCGCATCAGTTGACGCAATTAGTGTGAAGAGACCAAATTATGTATCTTCAAACCAAGTTCCCCAAGGAATGTCGTCCAAATTGATTTTCTGAATCACCACCCAAGACGTATTGCACTTATTCTGTTACACGCTGTATACAGTATCGCTAATAGTACAAATCGAATTTTCGTTCTACGTCTGTCTGAGCGTTTAGTGCTTCTAAACTAGACAGTGACTTTTAGTGTGAGTTTCACCATCATTTGTAATTTTAGAAAAATCATTCCGTAAGATATACGCGTTTAAAAACATAAACTTTTCGAATACCTTCGTCAGCTTTCAAATTCATTTCTTGATTAAAGCAGTTATTTTGCCACTTTCATAAAAAGTGCGCGTCCCGACTCTTCACTGACTCAAATAAGCCCTTTGACAACAATATAAACCCTTCACCCACTTTCTCTACAGCTACGACCCCGAACGCGACACATGGACATCAGTAGCATCAATGGGTTGCGCGCGTCTGGGCGTCGGCGTCGCCGTCGTCAACAGACTGTTGTACGCAGTCGGAGGTTTCGACGGCGCGCGACGAATCGCGTCGGTCGAGTGTTACCATCCTGAGAATAATATCTGGACCGAAGTGGCGCCCATGCATATAGCTAGGAGTGGAGCCGGTAAGTTAACTTGATGAAAACATACTGATATCAGTTTTATTGCGTTTGAGCCGTTTCTATAAGGTTTATGTAGATTTTCGGTGACCTTCCTTAAGTCTGCATTCGCATGATAAGATCTTCGTCTCTTGTGTCGTTCAATAAACATGTCTAAGAAATAAAATGCCATTACAGCTTAGGTTTCAAGTAAAATGAGTGAGAAGTCGAAGCGAAGGCCATTATAGTGTACATTTGACACCGTAACTTAGCGGTCCCACTGGCGAAACATTCACATAAAACGTTGTGTGTGTTCGTCACAGTAAACGTTCGTTTCTTATTTGAAATCTTTAATCTCATCAAACATGTTCGTATGTCCATGTTTGCAATAAACGTGACCACCTACGCCCATACTATATTATGTGGAAGTAACATTGACAAGAAGAAGAAGAATGGTCCGCCAGTGGGAACGTCAAAAGATAGATTCAAATTACAGACGTTACATGACGGCACCTCTTTCTTAGATATTTGCTTCTGCACACACGAGACCGTACAAAATTTCGGAAATAAATGAATAATAATTATAAAAAATATTTCCAGGTGTAGCAGCAATGAGCCAGTACATCTACGTAGTGGGCGGATACGACGGGTCGCAGCAGTTAGCGTCGGTGGAGCGGTACGACACCGAGCGCGACACGTGGGAGCTCGTCGCTCCCGTGCACATCGCACGCTCAGCGCTCTCGCTCACTGTGCTCGACAACAAACTATATGCGCTTGGTGAGTATTTGGAATCCTATGTGGATACTCCCGTACCAGAGTGTCATGCATGATTCTTTTGCGTGGTTAGGGTTTGTACACAAAACTGCGAATCGGCGCGATGCGAATTCGCAACGCAGAAATTTGTAACTGTTTGAGCTCGTACATTTTTACGATAGGACGTCGCATCGCAGTTTTGTGTGCAAGCCCTTAAGTCGGAACTATCGCCAACATTTTGTTTAAACATAATTTGTTCCCCTATATCGACGAGCGTTGTCCCATACGGCATTTCGATTTTTTACTGTCGTGAAGACAATGTTTACATTTAGCTTTCTCATAGACAGTATGCTAAATAATAGTGAATTCCTCCAGGTGGTTACGACGGCACGTCGTTCCTCGACATCGTGGAGGTGTACGACCCGGCCAGCAACTCGTGGAGCGCGGGCACGGCGCTGACGTCCGTGCGCTCGGGCCACGCGTCCGCCGTGTGCTACCAGCACGTGGCGCCGCACAACGACGTGGCCGAGCCTATCCCCACCGTCATCAAGAAGCTCGGCAAGCGGCCCTCCGCCTCGGGCTCCTCCATCTCCGGCACCTCGTCAAGCTCCGCCATGTCCAGAAACGACGACATACCCACTGCCAACAACATCATAGGAACCCTATCCAATCCCAGAACGCCCAGCGACTACATGTAGTGAACGCTCCCGGTCATCGCTATCGGTGATTATTTGCCCGCGAACGCGTTCGCGCTTGTAGCTTAGCTCGCAAGCAACGATACTTGCCGTAATCTCAATGATATCCGGTTTCAATTCCGTACTACAAAGCGCGACCTGAGAATGGAAGTTTAATTTATACAGCAGATCCTGACGATTTAAGAATTTTAAAACCAGTTCAACGCGCTATTATCTGAATATTGTTTACACTGGCTGATATCAAAATTGTGCGTCACAAAGTCATGGTTGATTGCTAAACTGTCAACTCATCTGTTATAATCGATAATCACCAACTGATGTAGAGTTCTGAGTAATCAGATAAAAAGTCCAAATAATATGGGAAATATTATTTGTAACGAGTTTGTAAATAATAAGGAAAAATAATCTTCCAATATTGTTACCGGGAGAATAACATATACATAATACTTATGTCAGTTTGTCCTAAATTATATATTTTGTTGAGGCTCCTTTTTATGACGTCACAGCAAAGTTGTTTTTAAGCAGTAAATTAATACAAGCAATATTATTTGAAAAAGACTTCCTGGTAAATATAAATATTTTTTAAGTTGATATGGAAATTAAATGTATCTTTAAATAAATAAGTTATAATTATGTACAAATTCCTATAAGCATAGATGTTAATCATTCTTTCCAATGTATCATATAGATAATTGAAAATGTAAATATAATTTACAGTAATTTATAAGGAAAATAAAGACTGTTATGGGAATATAGTAAGTATTTTTATTTACTTCTTTAAAATTTATGTAGCACATAAGGTGCTCAGTCCGAATAAATTCACATTTAGAAGTTGAAATATACACTGGGACACAGTGAAAATATATACTCTATTAGGCTTTTCTTATTAATTTTCCGGTGCGATCGACGGTATCGTATACGACGACCCTGGTATCGATACATTAGGAGTAAAATAGTGAAACTGTGAACACATGAAACTACAACTATTGCACTGATAACTAAAAACCACTAGTTTGTATTGATGAATAAATACATGGACACCAAGAGATCTAATATCAAATACTCATTGTAACTGGTAACTAAATACTTCATTGTAATTCCCAAACCCTGATCATCGCGACTTCCACACACAATTGCATTGCAATACAAGTACATTAGGAAATCGACTCATCATTCCATACTTCATTCCTTAATCTAATTTCTATATCTACTAAGTCATTGGTGGTCGTTTGACGACTTTTCTGCGCCTCTTCACAAATATCCTCACATCTGGTGCGTCATCCGTATCTAATGGATTTATTTCATTTTGATTGACTGCTTTTTCTGTATTAATGATCGTTGCAACAGCCTTGTTTGGATCACAAATGACATCAGATTGTGCAGCCTCAGATAAAAGTGGATTCACTGCACAAAATTCTTTATGAGGTGTAGAGGTAGCTAAAGCTTTCAATAAATCAATTTTATATTCTTTTGTAGCCGGAAAGGGATTAATATCGTTAGTGTTCTGTATTGAATTAACTTCGGCAGCTGCAGCAGGTTTTGTTACTTCTCCTTTATTTTCATAGGCGATTTCAGGTTGTTTTCCTGTTGAAATTATTACAGTTTTGACAACATTAGAATCATTTAAGTCAGTTCCAGGGTTCACATTTTCAAAAACGATAGGCGATGGAAGTTGACTAGGTTCTACAAAATTTTCTTCACTCTTTTTGGAAGATTTATTTTTCACTTCTGTAACAACTTCTTTATCATCTACATATGTATTCGATTTTTGTAAAACAGCTTTAGGGATGTCCTCATGTACTTTTGTTTCTTGTATTTTATTAACTTCAAGTCTGTTTTGTGTCTGTATAACTCTAGGAATTTCATATTTATCAATTAGCGGGGTAGCATCAATTATTTGGTTAATTTTCATGTCAACAGCGTCTTGTGTGTCTTCAGAAATGGGTAAATATGAAGGTATTCCTAAATCCTCTGGAGTCATTAAACTACCACTATCGCCAAAGAGATCACTAAACTTCTCCTTTGTTACTTGAGGTGTGCTCTCTTTTTCGTTTTTGGACCTTGGTTTATCTTCAGGAATGTGGATGTCATCAGCTGTACTTTCTACTAAATCTTTATATATCTCCTTTGCTTTAGATTTTTTCTTTTTGCTTTTTTGTTTCTTTGCACCATCCGATTCTTGAAATTTATCTTCCTCTGTGGCATCTTTTATTTTGGCAGTATCGACTGTACTTTCTATTTCAGTATTATGAGAACTAGTAAGTGTTTTGTCATCTGAATTATTTCCAGAGTCATCAGTTTCTACTTTGTTCATGTTTATCGTCGTCACGCAATTTTTTTGTAACTCTGCTGGAACTACTCTTTTATTAGTATCCATATGATCACTATTGTCATCGCTTAGTTCTAAATCGTCTGCCACAATAGCAATTTTGGTGAGTGTTGCCTGATTTTGATTCTCACTTCGATCTCTTGATCTTGATTTTTTATTAACTTCTAGTTTTTTACTGTAACGTTTATTTTTAGCAGCAGAATCTTCTATGTTTGCATGTTCTTCATGCTCATTTTGTGTAAATCTTTTTTTACGGAAACTATTTTCTCTTTCTTTGGATCTTGATTTTTCACGATCTTCTGTTTTGCTGTATTTTTTATTATCAGAAAGAGAATCTTTCACCTTTACACGTTCTTCACGCTCATTACATTGTTTATTTGTTGATAATACATTACGAAAACTATTTTCTCTCTCTCTGGATCTCGATTTTCTATTACCTTCTGTTTTATCGTATTTTTTAATATTAGGAAGAGAAACTTTCACGTTCACACGTTGTTCTCGCTCATAATATTGCTGTGTGTGCGTTGATAATTCTTTTCGCAAACTATCTTCCGTCTCTTTCGATCTTGTTTTTTTAGTATTGTGTTCTATTTGAGCGTAATTTTTATTATTAGGAAAAGAATCTTCTATGTTCGCAGGTTCTTCATTATATTGCTGTTTATGAGTTAATAATTCTTTCGGTGTATCTTCTGCAGTTTTTCTATAAACATTCTCACTTTGTGGTACATTCTCTTCTATGTCAATGATAGGAACATCCATCTTGCTAAGAGTATTTGTTTTATTTAGCCCCTTTTTGGGAATTCGATACTGAGCTATATTTGTTATTGGAATATTTAATACATCTGGAGCTTGCTTCGAAATATCTTTTGTTACTTGTTTGTTTAGCTCATAATCTTGAGTATTATTTTGAATTTCCTTTGGTTTGCTACGAATTTCATGAAATTCCTCATCAGTCTTACGAACCTCACCCGATTCTTTAGCAACATTTCTCTCTGGATTTCCAATGTCCATATAAATATCCTTTACAAGTTGATCACTGCATTGTGACGGCCGACGCACTAAAGCAACAGGGATATCCACGGGTTTAATATTCCATACAGCTTTGTTAACTGGTCTGATATCAATATTCACGCCTACAGCTGTAGATAAAGTCTCTTTGCCATTTTCATTCGAAATGACATATCTTTTGCTTTTTATTCTCGGATCCTCCAGGGGTGCAGCAGAAGTAGTCAAAATTTCTGCAAAAGTTTAAGGGTTATTGACTTCATAATCTTGTATTTGGTTGGCTGAACTGCTTCCACTATATAAATCGCAATACATACAAACAAAGAAGCATTTAAATCAGAAAAGGCGCGCGAACTGCTAGGGTTATATTATTCGTATTTTTTATTACCTGGTACGGGATGTGCAATACTTGCATCGGTGTGCACAAAATCAGGAGACTGGCAGGAAAAACGAAGCATATCGTATTCATGTGGTGAGAAACTTGGACCAGGCCGCATATCCACCGGCTCTCTCTGATGGTAGTGCCTCTTGTCTTCCTTAGAATAAGCATCAGGGTTACCATATGATTCTGTCCTCAGTCTTTTAGCATGAGGCTCATCATAATCTTTTGATCTATATTTTGATGATGAATATTTGTCATCATGGTGATATTTATATTTTTCGTGATCATGAGAATATCTGTCATATTCAGGATGGTGGTCTGATTTCCGACGCTGATAACGGTTGTAAGATTCAGGAGGGGGACTTTCCAGGTGCCTTCCTTTATATCTTTCACGTTCATATCTGTAATAGTCGTCATGATGTTCCCTGTGTTGTCTCTTCTGTGCCCTCTCTGGACTGTATGGCTTCCTGTACCCTAATGAAACGTCGCACTTATCCCCACTTCTGTATAAGTGTGTCTCAGGGTATCTGCTTGTTTTAAAGGATTTACCTTTGTAGTAATCCCTTGAAGTGGAGTCATGGTAGGTGCGCACTCTGTCATCCACACTGGATGTTTCAGAAGTTTTGTTAGTATATCTGTCATTTGGCATTTTGTCTGTGTTCCTCCTTTCATTATAACTTTGGATTTGGTTAGGTTTTGTATCTTTGGCTTGGTACTTTCGATCTCGTTCGTCACCAGAACTAAATGTGTCGACAGGCTGGCTGTAATGTTAAAAACTTTGTATAATAGTATATGTGAGTCTTTATAAAATGTTTAAACACAAATAAAATGTATTACCTCACAGCTGACATTGATTTCCTCCTATCCTTAATGCTGCTAGCAGTCGTCTTGGGAGGCTCATTGAGATCAGTCTTATGTTGTGCAATGTTTTCATTAACACTGATTTTGCTGGATAGTTCTACCTTGGAACCAGGATTGTCAGACTTATTTCTATCGCAAGTACCAGGCTCAGCCACCGCGGCTTTTGGTGGTAAAACAGGTACTGCGGTTTTAGGGGGCAGAACAGGCACCGCGGGTTTTGGCGGCAAAACAGGCACTTCGCATCTAAAAAAAACAGAAATAAATTCTGGTACTTATAGGTCAAGGTTTCCATTTCGCATCTTAAAACTGAATTTAGAATCGAAAAAAAACTCTTATGGAAAAGCTAGGTTCTAGGCTGGCACTATTACTGTAGTCTTCCATTTATTCCTGAGTAATAACTAGTTGGGGAATGTTTGGAAATAAAAATATTTTGCTTGCCAAAAAAACGATGTACTTACATGGAAACATATATTGCAGGCAATTGGTATGATTCCACGTTTTACAAACGGCGTCATCCGTTTAAAAACGCTCGCTGTTTTAAAATAATATGCCGAAGGTAAATTAGCCCACTCGTTCAATTGTTAAAATTTCGACATTGATTGTTATAAAACACAGGTTGTGTTACTTTTGCCACCAGGAGAATTTGGATGCAAGAGCGAGCGAAGCGAGCTCTGGACTTGGGGCACCCCGACTCGGACCGGTTAGGTTCTACTGGTTAGGGCTACGTCGACTACGCTTTTTAGGCGAATATAGAACCAATAATATTCCACAGGAGTCCTCCGAGCACCAGATTCCATGGACACCTTAGCGTTTTTTACGTGCCGTATACACGTAACGCAACGTAAGGCACGTAAACCCAAATAGTTCAATTTGCCGCGGTATTTTGTAAGCGGCGATTGAATTGTCATTTCACGCGGGGATCCGCTGGATGCGAGGCGCACGGGACCGGTCAATGTGGCGTCACTTGGGGGAGTCCAGCAGTGGACGTCTTTCAGCTGAAATGATGATTGAATTGTCTATCAAATGTTGTGGCATCTTACAAAGTGACAAGGCAATTTACATTTTGCCTTCGGCATATTTTAAATCAGCAAGCGTTTTTAAACGGACGACGCCGTTTGTAAAACGCGGAATCATACAAATTGCCTGCGACACATATATTGCACATTCAAGTCACACGATAGCAATGCCAACATGACAATATTAAGCTTATATATATTCCAAATAGTTAATACTGCATTCAACAGTATTTACTGCCCATCAGCTGGCTTCAACAATACAGTCATGTAAAAATCACATTTCTAGTAACCTGAGCTAGCTGACATAGCTAATAACCTTAAAATTACCTCATGATGTAACCATTCTTAATACCTAAGAACAGTATAATACTTTTACAGGAAAATTGTATATATAACATTCAATGTGCTAGAATTCTATAAAAATAATCTAATGTGGACTAGTTTTGTTACTTTGAAATGATGAATAACAGACAGTCTTAGAAAGAGAAATATGTTTTTATATTCTTCTTTAAAAGTTATTGGAAACTGAATGCAAAGCAGAAACAATAGTTAACCAATTGATGTGTGTCATAAAAGAAAAAATATCAAAGATAGGGATAAAAAGAGTCCAATAAACTAATCCAGCTCATGGTTTACTTATGTCCAATATTTCATTGACTAAAGGTACTAGACACTTTCACATTTATAATATTAGTATGGATAAGTAGAAGAGGGAGGCACCTGTCTTGGTATGGACATGTGATGGAACACATGTGGCTAAAAGAGGGATGAATTTAAATGTTAACGGATGGAGAGGGAGAGGAAGACCAAAGAAAACATGGATGAATTGTGTGAGGAGTGATATGAAGGAAAAAGGAGTAAATGATAGCTTGACAAATGACAGGGGACAAAGGCAGCAAAAGACCGTATTGTGCCAACCCCAATTAACATGGGACAAGTACAGTAAGGTCGGATCAAAGTATTTCTTTCTCACTTACCTTTCCTTTTTAATATCAACATTCTTCTTTTTAACATTATCCTCTTTGTTTTTAGAATTTCCTCTTCCAGGCTCATACTTCATTTGACCTCCGCTGAAATTTCTTCTAATTCTCTTCCCACTCTTTAAAGCATCCAGCACCATCAAATCTTTTCTAAAAAGAGAGATTTTACTGATGATGACAAGTGAAAGGTGTTATTAAAAACTTACAATAAGTAAGTGTAGTGGATATTTCTTCACTATCATTTTATTATGAGAAAGAGACTGTTTGACCCTTTCCATAATGAAATTAAATCAACATTTGATATTCACTCTTTCAACAAAAAATCAAGGTACTGCATGATTTTTACCCCTTTCAGAATTGCAGAAAAAAATACTAACTCTGTATTAAGTTGGTTAATCCTTTGAGTCTTCCTCTCAATCTCCGACCGGGCAGTAATCAACAGAGAAGAGTAGTTATGCTCTAATTTCTTGAACTCTGCCTCAAGGGTGTCATAATCCTGCAATATTTCCTATAATATCAATGTGTTATCCATTCGTGTTACTTTTACATTAGCTGGCAAAATGCATTTTGTTATAAAGAGCCTTTGTGAAGACCACAACCACCAAGCAGTTTGTATGTTTAATATTTTTTTGAATTTAAGACTTGACAGGTTTAATGTAATGAGAATAATTTCAGCATAGGACATCCAACTAAACATGTTAGAGTTACGCAGACGTAAGCACAAGTAGTTATAATAGCCAAAAATACAGTAAAGAATAGTGCAGCAAAGCTCAGTTATTAAAAAAACAATGGTCCAATACAAATGTATTGTATTGTTGTTGTAGTTTTGGTCAGAGGCGTTCGTAATAAAAATACTGCAAACATGAACGTTAAATCATTTAAGCTAGTTCCGATCACTTACTTTTTGAAGTTTTTCCACGGCAGCTGTACGTTTTTCAAGCATCTCTTTCAGTTCTTTGTTTTCAGTACGTAGCTACAAAAAGCACAAAAATAAAAAATATATTTCTGTGAGAAGACATTTCTGATATTTTGAGTACAAGGCAGTGTAATGAGCTAATTGTATATATCGTAAAAATATTGTGTTTTTTATTAATTTAGGTAATAACGTTGTCGAGACAAAATTTCTATGACAGCTAGTTTTGGCGCTAAACCACAATACCTCCTCAAGAGCGTGCACGTCTTCGTAGTTAGTTAAATCGTCGTATATGTCCTCCATTGCGAAAGAAGATTAATAAAGATGTATCCTACAATTTAGAACTTGTTGTTTTTCAATTATTCAATGAAAATAAACACTAAACTATACGCTCGCACTACGCCACTTCGCCATTCGCAACAAAAACTTGACAAGTTCAAAGTTGACATTGATACTTGACACTATCGACGTTATAGAGTGGAGCTTCGTTTATTTACAAACCGTAGTCGATTTTTTTTTGGATTATAAAGGCTCATGCGTTATGCAACTATTTTAAGTATGGGTCTATAAGTTCCTTGGGCATGTCATTATCTCGTATTGTATTCATGTCGCTTCACTTATTTGGTCCAGTATTGGTAAAAGTAAGGAATTTGTGGAATTTTACTAACTTTGTTATTTCTCCTATGTCTTTTATAAGTGATCTTCTTCGAGTTACAAAGGAATGTAGAAACCAACCAGCACAGAAAGATGTTATAATAGATAAAATAAAATACTGCGGAGTTTATTTCACCACTCCTTCTCCCCAGCTAAAACAACACTAGGAAGTGTAAAAGGGAGATTGTTTTGAAGTGTTTTCCTTTTATATTCTTAGCAAAGTTTGAATTTTTTTTTTTTAATAAGGTATTTTTTTTAAATTCTTTTTTAGGTGATTTACAAATAATTAGTTACTTTTCACCCAAGTCGACTAATACATTTAGGTTTTCTGCGTTCACGTTGTTTGTATCCGAGATCCGATTATCGATGTTTGAGAATGCCTTGCCGAGTTTCCTACTGTTGCCGATTATCGTTGATGACGCCCGGCCCGGCCGTTGCTCATGGCTCACATCACAGCTCGACCCACCTTGCCCCTCAACCCTTCACACCCTCCTCGGAGCCCATGTCGGATGAAATCGTTCGTTCGGTCGTTGTTGCGTTTTGCTTCGCCGTCTGGCGCCTGGCTCGCTCGTGGTGAACGTTACTTTACTGTTGTGTTTATTTTATATGGCTTTCTTCAGTTTTTATTAGATTTAGTTCGGTTCGGATTTGCTAATAGCTAGTGTTAACAAGAATGTCGGTGTTGAACACAATTTACAAGATTTACATGTATTAGTGCAACAGGCGATCGTAAGTCGCAAAGGGCTCGTGTAAACACAAGAGAACGTTGTAAATTACAACATGCCTACGGATTCTGAATGCGAGTGCGACCTGGTGTCGAAGGAGTGGTTGTTGTCGAAGTTGCGCTCCGACGAGAGGGATACTGTGCTGATAGACTGTCGCGGTTCCAACGAGTACTCGATAGCTCACATCCGTTCCGCAGTGAACTTTTCTATACCGAGTATAATGCTGCGGCGGTTGGCAGCGGGCAAGATCGAGCTCGTGTCGACAGTGCAGTGCAAGGAGCTGAAGGCGAGGATCTCGCACTGCCGCACGCGGGGCATCTTCGTGCTTTACGGGGACGGAGTTCCGCGGGACCCGGACTCGGTGCACGGGATCCTGCTGCGGAGGTTAAAGCAAGATGGCGTGCAAGTTGTCTGCCTTGAAGGTACGAGTCACAACATTTAGTAGTACCTACCTAATTACGTTAGTGGGCCGAGTCCCTTGCGCGCAGTAGGTGCAGCCTTCAGCCATGTATTGCACCACTGATTATTGACTTCATGGCCATGGTATACCACCATCTCAGGCTAAACATAAAATTATAACATGACAATGAGCATGTAAATTTACTGCATGAACTTGTTTACATTGAAAACTGCTTCCAAAACAACAACTATTACACTATTTCATATGCTAATTTACAATTCTGATAATTGACCCTACATGATGATATAAGGTTGTTACCACACCTATCGATTAATAGGTTTACATATTAGAAACTATTGATTGATGTCAACAAATCCATTCTACCACCGGTCAACAATCAATTGATTCGTGAGGTAACACCCTAATTCATTTGCTAATGCACTTGGTGTGACAAGCAGTCATGTCTATTTTTCTATAGGCAATGTATGTCCCTGTATCAAAATAAAATCATGATATCTACCTTTACTTGTGCACAAGTCTTCCTAATCATCAATTATACTGACCCTTTTCAGAACTATGTTAGGGATGGTTTCTAGTCTATCTGACTGCAGGTGTGTTCCAGTATTTTATATGGAATGACTACCTATCTAACCTCCACAACCTAGGTAAAACCCCTGTACCCAAAGGAAAGACTGGTTGTCAGACTTTCAGGCTTCTGACTATTAGTATCACCAGCACTCAACATCTTACTATTATGCTTTACAATCTACAGTTATTGTAATTATTGCATACCAGTCCGGCATTATAAAAATGGAATATTGTCATTTATTCAATCTGCCATCCAAATTTATGATTCTTGCAATTTCCCATGTGTCTGTCACACATGGGAAATTGCAAGAATCATCAAAAACAAAATGGATATGACAAAAATAACTTATAAATTAAATGCTTTGTGTTACAACAGCATTATTTACACATTGTTGTTTATAGGGGACACAATTCTACACAGATTAATATTGCAAATAACTAATTACAGAAGTCTCTAAAATTACATATATCATTTTGTTGTTTTGTGAGTTTTGGATTAAATTGATAATACACTTAATGATTAAAAGAAATTATTATCACATTATGTGATAAACAACTTTTACCACCTTATCTTACTAAAAACCAGCTAAGTGCTTTATGGAGCTAGGGTTCTGTACTTATTTTTTATAGTTAGTCATAGATATAAATAACAAACACTTTCTAAGAATATCTCACCTTTTGCCTTATACCATTAACCAGACCAACATTGTTTGAACTGAAAACATAATAACAATTCACTTGAAACAATTAATATACTTAATTGTTAAAACTGTAGAGCTCTTGCGAGGAAAGGGCTGATTGTAAGTAATTGCTTGAGTTAGTAGGATAGGATACAACCAAGTGACATACAGACCCCAATGGCTTTGTAATCATTTGTATTGTTTAATAGGCTGGTGTCCACAACTCCATGTCCAAAGCACATATTTTGTGTATGGAAGGCATTGTAATTATAGATTTCTCCAGTGACACTTTGACCACAGATTTTCAGTATAATCTGCTCTTCTGCTTGGTTTGGCTAATTGGTTTTATTGATTCGGCCATTTCAGATGAAATCTAAATGAATGGCATAATAATAAGTAATGCAGCACTAAGACCAAAAGCAATATACGCCTTCGCCCAACTCTTAGAAGGTATATGGCTTGCTATAATAGGAATACTGCTTAAATAACTAAAATTTGCAAAATGTTTGAGCTTTGGGGTTTTGTGATAAACTAATCCCTCAGCCTACCACCTCACAGCACTTGGACGTAACCTGAACCTGAAATAATAAAGTCAAATTCAGCAGTACTTCTGGACGTGGGCAATTTTTAAGGTTTCCCAAATTATCTTGAAAAATTTAAAAATATAAAATTGAAAGGAGAATAAATAAAGGAAACAATAAGTCATATTATTACTTGTATTAAGTATTCAAAGTTCTGGTTTAAGTTTTCTTATCTTTAGAATAAATATTAATATGCATACATTATTATCTCATTAATTAAAATTCATCACATATTCTATTTTAGTATTCAAAAAAGTAAAATGCACATAATGCAAATAATAGTTTTTACCAAATACAAAAATTAACTATAAATTCGGTTTTAGTGCTATTTAAACAATAGAAATACTGCAATACTATATGAATTGTTATCATATACATAGGGTCAATCATAATATTTAAAACTTTTTCTACGTTCCCCTAAGTATGTATGCATTAAAAATATCTATTGAATTTACTAAGTTTCATAATTATTATACCAAATCTTGTTGAAGTTTCATCTAGCCTTTCTGACTTAAAAAGTATTTCTTGTACCTTTTAATTGGAGCATTGGAACAGATATTCTGTTTTCGTATATTACATAGCCTTCAATACCTCTCTGAAGTTGGCATGGCAAATATAGCAGGCAAACAAATAAAGTACTGGATAATTAGCCGTTAATTAACCGCTAATTAACCATGGAAACCAAAAATTTTCCGCTCGCCGGAAAACCCGAAAATCGATTTGTATGCCAACTTCAGGTGAAGTTAGCATGCAAACATTTTAAAATCGGTTAGGAAAGACCTAGACAACTGTACCAAGAGTCATAATTAGCCGTTAATTAGCCGCAAATTAACCGTGAAAACCAAAAATTTCCCGCGTGCCGGAAAACCCGACAATCGGTTTGTATGCCAAATTCAGTAGAAGTTAGCATGCAAACATTTTAAAATCGGTTAGGAAAGACCTAGACAACTGTACCAAGACTCATAATTAGCCGCAAATTAATCCTGAATACTAAAAATTTCCCGCGTGCTGGAAAACCCAAAAATCGCATTACATGCCAACTACACTACAAGTTAGCATGCAAAATTTGTAAAATCAGTTGGGATAGACCTAGGCAACTTAACCAAGGCTAGATAGCTGATTAGCCGTAAATTAACTAAATAACAAAATAAATTTAACGTTTGATAGATAGTTTTTAAAATAATTGTTACGTGTTTCATACATGTTGTATAATTACGAGAGCAACTTGAAAATGTCTTGAAAATGGACCCATTTACCTGATTCAAACGTATAAAATGGTTTTAGACCTAGGTCTTTCATTTGACACCAAAGACGTTAAGATATCTCAACAAACAAAAAATCACATTTTAAGTTGCTCTCGTAATTATGCAACATGTATGAAACACGTAACAATTCTTTTAAAAAACTATCTTATCAAACGTTAGATTTATTTTTATTATTTAGTTAATTGACGGCTAATCAGCTATGTCAATCTAACTGATTTTACAAAGTTTTGCATGTTTTGTAGTGTAGCTGGCATGTAGATGGCGTTTTTCGGCATGTTGGAAATTTTTGGTTTTCACGGTTAATTTGCGGCTAATTAACGGCTAATTATGAGCCTTGGTACACTTGTCTAGGTCTTACCTTACCGATTTTAAAATGATTGCATGCTAACTTCCACTGAATTTGGCATACAAACCTATTTTCAAGTTTTCCGGCACGCGGGAAATGTTTGGTTTTCACGGTTGATTTGCGGCTAATTAACGGCTAATTATGAGCCATGGTACAGTTGTCTAGGTCTTTCCTAATCGATTATAAAATGTTTGCATGCTAACTTCACCTGAAGTTGGCATACCAATCGATTTTCGCGTTTTCCGGCGAGCGGAAAATTTTTGGTTTCCATGGTTAATTAGCGGTTAATTAACGGCTAATTATCCAGTACTTTATTTGTTTGCCTGCTATATTTGCCATGCCAACTTCAGAGAGGTGCCTTCAATTTCAGGCCAGGTACATTAAACAATAAAATGAGGTTTTAGTATGTTACAGTAGAAATACAAATGGATATCAAATAAGTAGCTACAACTATTATTCTCACGACGGCATTCATTCAGTAAATTATTACCTAACTTAGTGGCAACACGTAATACCGGTTGCCACGCCGAGGAACCGTTTCATAACATTCATTCATTGACAAAAACTTCTCGATACTTATCTATCTTTGAATTTGAAAGCGACGTTGGTACACGAATGATGAAATACTCATCACGCAAACGATTTAAATATTTATTGACGCCCCAAAATGTAGAAAACTACCACTATCCAATTTCTTTCTATAAAAAAAAAACAAGGAGGAAATGAGATTTTACCAATAGATAAAATCTAGATTTTGCAAACCGGAATAAAAATAAGTCTTCCGCACTAATTAAGATCGATTTATTTTGTAACAGTAAAGTATAAGAAAAGTGCTGGTCTAACACTTATTGTAAGTCAGACTGCATAACCGGTAGTTATTTATTACTACTATCAGATGGGACGAAACGTCTTCGATTCAATCTGTTTTAGTTTAAATGTGTGAGGGGCGTAAGAGGCATGCCGGAGGTCGCAAGTCGAGGCATCCGCTCCTCCAAACGTGGGAGAGGAAGTCGACTACTTATTGTGCTCCTCAATGCGAGACGTTAGATTATAATCACAGTCTCGAATGCGCTTGTTTGTTCCGACGCTACGTATTTTCTGGACTGGTAAATGAACACCATTTAGTGGCCCATTTATTGCTGTGTAATTTATTGTACAATTTATATAACGATTTGCTGTACCCGGCAAGCGTTGCAATACCCTACCTACCTACCTACCTACCCTACCCTACCCTACCCTACCCTACGTACCTACCTACCTACCTACCCTACCCTACCCTACGTACCTACCTACCTACCCTACCCTACCCTAGCTTTCTCAACTTTTAAACCTTCCCGGGACTACGACATACATTTCAAAACCTAAATCGGCCCAGCCGTTCTCGAGTTTTAGCGAGACCCACGAACCACAATTGATTTTTATATATATAACATTTGAATCATTGATAACAGCCGCCCCATTTTAATTATTTTCACCATCTAATCCAGCGTGATAAACAAATCCCTCTTGAATCTTTATGGAATTCATCTTACCCCGAACACCGCCTCAATGCCATACAAATAGATCCTACGAAAGTGTCCACATCCATACTACCTACATTGAGGAAAAATATTGCGATAGCTTTTTTTTTACGACCATTCAGCTCATTTTGATGACTCAATCATCAAATATTTCTTAGTTTCAACATCTACATTAGTAAGAAACTTGAGAGGATCGTAATAATTTATCAGATATTAGAGACTGGATGATCAAACGGGCCGGATGTGTCGAGCTACTGCTTCGGTCTTCGGCCGACGCCGACGGAAGAGCGCCGCAATTTTATTAATAAGTTCCCGTTTCACTCACGTCCTGTCAATTTCAACTTGGCGTATAAACTATGTATAAAATGTGAGTGTTAAATATATTTAATGATAAAATAGATGCTTTGCTCCACTGAAAGTAGGCAGTTTTGTACAATATTACAAGAATACTATCGGCTGATAAATCTATAAATTATTTATGTCTACTAATAGGTTATCTAATTACCAATACCTATTTATGTAAGTAGCTAATGTTGCCCGCAACTTCGTTCGCGTGGCATTTTTGATGCGTATGGGTGACAAAAAAAGGTAAAAGTAGCCTATGCGCTATTCCAGAGTACTTATCCATACTTAATATTATAAAAGCTGAAGAGTGTGTTTGTTTGTTTGCTTGAACGCGCTAATCTCAAGAACTACACATCCGATTTGAATAATTCTTTTAGTGTTAGATAGTCCTTTTATCGAGGAAGGCTATAGGCTATATATCGTCACGCTATGACAAGTGGGAGCGGCGCAACAATGAAAAATGTTGCGGAAACGGGGAAAATGGGACGCAGACGAAGTTGCGCGGGACATCTAGTTATCTATATATGTGCCAACATTTATCCAGATCCGTTCAGCCGTTCTGGCGTGATTGAGTTACAAATATCCATCCAAACAGGCATTTATAATATTATTATAGATGCATGTCCAATATACTTTGATCCAGGCATTTAGGCCATATTGGGCATAGTCATGAAAATGTCCAATAATAGTAGCATCAATGCCCAAATAATTAATAGTATGATCAGAAACACCGGAAGCAAATTAATAAATTCAACGATGGCATTAATTATAAATAAGATATTCCATTGATCTATATTGGACAATGAATTGCCCATTTGAAGTGTCTGAGTACGGAGCAGCTCGATCGTAAAATAAATGGCACGTGTTTGCGAACAACAGGATGTTGTGAGCTCCGCTTTGAATGTAAACTCTTTGGGGCTTAACATTTATAATCGCAGAGGAAATCGTGTGCATCTGGCCGGAGTGGATGGCTCACGCGAATATTATATGATAATGTGCTATCATAGAGGAAAAGCAAATGGGTAAGGGAAGCGGGATCTCATAAACGAGTGTCGCGTTAGGATTAACTCAACGCATGGAAACAATTATTACGTATGCTTTGAGCTTCTATATCAATTGGATTTCCTATAAGCTTATTATTAAAACAGAATATCATTTAAGGACGCCCGCCGCGAAAAAAAAGACAATGTTTATAAATTGCGTATCAATGTTATATCGAAACCAAAGCGTAAAACTTTGAATGGAGCTCAGTGTGTATAAACAAGTACATCGGAAGGCGTAACATTGGCATTGACAGTTTTTATGTGCTGATGTAATGTCCAATCCGCGGATTACTATTTTGTGCTGCGTATTGTATTCTGATTTTATTTATATCTGGTTCAGCTACAGTGAATCTGAATGAATAAAAAAAATAGGTAACTTGTTACGCCGTAAAAGCACGTAAAGGTCACCAATTTGTTAACGCTCGTGTACATTGAATATGGTTCATGAATTAGGTATCAGCATACAAGTGTACACTGCACACTTGTACGCTATACATAATTGTGTATGGTGTAACATGTGATGTGAGTTCGAGGCTCGGGGTGCAGCGATGAAACTCTGTTAACTACTGATACGATTATCAGGAGCACTATCTGGCGGACAGCCGACGACGGCGCCACACTCATTATCGGCCTGAAATCGAGCCGACACTCAATTAGTGCAACATGTCCTGTCCTGACCATTTATAATTGAATACACTGGCAAATAAACCTACCTACCTAAATTAATGAACAGGAAATTAAACATTTTGCGGTAGTTAACTAGAGACACTTAGTTGACTAACCGCAAAATATGTAATTTCTCGTTATTTGCCGAGACATCGTCTAAAATATAACATGATTAATTAAACAACAATGTAAGTAGTACAAGTTTAACCTTTGCCTGCTTGTGTCCGTCATATTATTGCGTGGACTTCGGCTCTAGCTTAAGGAAGAATTAGATCATGCTTTTGTACTGTTTAAATAGTCTAACGTTGACTGTAAACCTGGGCTTGTAGACCCACTGGCGGTAAAACCCTACAGGTGACTCATTGTTACAAAAAATAGTTTATTATTTACTGCCAAATCCTAACATAGGCATCGCCTCACCAACGCGTGGGCTGCTTTATAAAGTTTATAATACAGATACACTTTTCTAAGTACAAGCAGAATATCTATTTTCGTGATATCGCCTTGAAATCCAAAACTCCCATTCCGTCGATTCTAAGAACCTGAATCAAATCGTTAGTAGTGACGTCAATCTGCTACATTCGCAGAATCTGGTCGAACGTTATTATTTATTTATTACAGTGTTATTTCTCTATTGTTTTCTTAACACAGAATTCTAAATTTAACTGTTAATAAGAATTGCTTGCACAGGTAACAAAGAACATGATTCCCAGAAAGTGCTGCATCTTTATTTAGACTCAGGTTGTATTCGCTGGCTGTTGGCTAAGAAGCCAGAAGGTTAAAATGTTTATGTCATTCATTTAACAAGACTTGTTTGTCGCGATCATTGTGAATGGATTTAATTGACCCAACTCGAAGAACAGTCAATAGAGGCCCATGTGCAATCATATCTATAAGTTGCCCACTAACCTTAGTAAATTGGTTTAAATTGTTCCAACAGGCTTGATTAAAGTCTATTTAAAGATGCCACATATTATCAATGACATACGCTTTCGCTTCAACCTATTTACTTAACTACATTTCGGTGCAGTGCAATCATCAGAAAATTTAGACAAGAACCTGGTTATTTTATCCACGTAAATCCACGATTTGGAGATTCTGGAGGGCGAATGATACCTTTTGTGTAACGGCTGACCTTATTAAAATTGCATGAGAAGAAGTTGGAAACTTAAAGTTAAATTTTGTTAATTAAGCAGGATTGGCAGGCGCCAGGCCGATTTGTTACTTAATTACCTTGTGAACGTGGGCTATCTAGTTCACTGGATATTCAACTATTACAACTGCAATAAAAACAATCAATGCACTGCGCCTGATCAGTGACACCAAACAGCAAGACAGTTGAAAATCAGATACTGAGATATACAGATATTGCCTGTAATTTTCACCGTTCTAATATCGGGGATGGTACAGAGCCAATATTCATCAACAGAAACACCCCGCGAGTCCCACTAGTAATCTGTAATCAAAGAAAAAAGTTGGCAATATCACTACGGAAATCATACTGAGGACTTGTAGAACAAAGACCTGCAACCTGCGAAATTCAGAATTGTACATTGAACAAAGTATGATTCGCGGAATCATATTTTAATCTACACACAACCTGACACTGCAAATAGCAAAAAAACAGACTTGGTTTTTGCAGGCTATCCTTGTTCCTCCACCTTAAGTACTTAAGCGAGAAGAAAATGGTATGTGGAATAGTTAACAGTCTGCATAATGATGTATTAGGTGGTTAAAATCGCACAAGGTTGTTGATAAACGTGGCTGGAAGGACGCGGGCCGCCGCCGGGCCAAGGCCTCCCCGCAGTCCGCACCTGCCTCCACCCACACGACCACGCCAGTGCCTCCTCGCCATCGCCGAGCATGATCCTGCCTACTGCCTTGTATGATTGTGTGCCATGCCATGCGTATTGCCACATCTTGTTTCATACTTTACCGCATTTACATCATTTTTTATCCTCTTCAAGGTCTCTGTTCGTTGTGCCCCAAACCTTGTCAAATTATAATCAGTTCAAATTACATCAAAGCTACATTTTAGGTAGACTGTTTGTTGTATGGCTCTCTGTGGGCGGTCAGGAGTGGGTGCTAAATGTGTGCGAAGCGATCACGTTCATATTGTGTGGGTGTAGCAGGCAGGCTGAAGGATTGGGTTTGCGCGGTGAGGGGCGAGTTTTATGGAGTCCTTGCTACCGAGGACGAGCGTGGAAAGTGGGGGGAGGGGTGTCAGAGACGTAGAGGGGGGTACGACGGGTTCATTGAGTGCGGCGGATGAATGGGCCGCGATGAGTCATCGGATCGATGCCGAGCCGCCGCGCGCCGCCTACCCCGCTCCCCCGCGCCGCGCAGCTGCGTGATGCCTGCCTGCCTGCTAGGCTTGCAGCTCACCCAATGGCCCATATTTAATGTGAAAGTGGCAAATCGGCACACTTGTCTTGCTATCTGATTATTCATCGTCATTACGGTAGCCGACATGTTTTTAATTCGGTTGAGCCTTGTCGGACACGGTCTTGGAAGTTGCTCTGTTTGTCTGTGGTATGGCTAAAATTTTATATGAAAACATAAAACATCACGCCTCTAATCGCCGAAGGGTTAGGCAGAGGACTACCTAATAGTACACCCACATTTCGCCAGCTATGTTTTTATGCCATGCCATGCCATTTGGCATTGTCACTACCGACTTTCCAACCTGGGAATTGAACCCAGAACCTCATGCTCAGCAGTCGCGATTACCACTAGACCAACGAGGCAGTTATATGATAACATAACAATGAATAATCCAAGGGAAATACATAGGAATGTATGCTAATTCAATCAGTTGAGCAAGGAATGTACGAACACAATGTTTATCATCATTTGTATGTATTTAGAGCCTTGTCCTCAACATGTTGGCACTTAATCACCTCATAATTTTGTTCAATAAAGACTGTTTGGGAAAATCATGAACTGAAGGAATAATGTCATTTGCTGGACTTCCATTCCTGCCATATTCCAATAACCGTCGATTAACTGTTCAGTCACAAATGATATCGTATGCGAAGAATATTGAATGGGCGTCAATAATGGACTGTCGAGCTCGTGACTCTTGGATATACCTCTTATAGCTCTGTGATGGACATAATGGGAGCGTTATTAGCATCACAATCGTGGGCTGAGCAGCGGACGACAGGAAGCGGCCGGACGCGACGGAAACGTTGCGTGTCGTCTAGTTACCGCACCTGTCGCCAACTCGCCACCAACAACACCGTGTTAGGAACTATACATATTTGTATCTAAAAACCTATTAACAGTCTTTTGTTATATTCTATTTATGCCATCACAACTGCCGAGATTCATCACAGCTGTCTCCATTCTCACTGAAAGGGTAACTTGGGTTGTGGGCATTAAAGGTGTGGGTTGCGAAACATTTTAACTCCGACAAATAAAAGCATGACCTTTACCATAAAATATTCTGAAGATTTTCTAAAAGTCAAGAGGATTTTGTTGTTCGGAAAACACGTCATAAGGAAATATTCAAGATCTGAGGTTCGCTCATTAAAATTATCCGACCCGTTACTCTTCCTTTTTACCCTCTCGTATAAAAGATATTTTCAGGCTTGATAGTAAATGTCAGACGTGCATCATTATATGAATGGAACTATATTAATGAACTGAAGAATGAATGGAACAAATAAATTTGACATTGAATTAACGAGCGCCTACACAGATTTTCGTCAATAGTTAACGCACTGCTAGTAATTGTAGCTAACAATTGCCTGTTGTCGTAATGGAATGAGAATGTATGGATCAACGTGAAGCCTTTGCAAAATACTTCAGCGCGGTCTGTGCCGGGGCACCCGGGAATTTATTTCATGGTTCAGTTGGACCAGCTTTAAAATTCCGGTGAAAACTGGGCCTTCTTTTAAAGATATCTTGATGATTGAACGAAGAACGGAAGAAGTCCAGTGCTCACAGTACACGTCTGCTTAGCAATGGCCATTATTAATTAATTGTTTGATTTTCATCAGCAAGATAATCGAATCAGGTTTGAAAAGAACAGCTCGAAATTAATCGATTTTTTATTGAAGGATTCAAAGTATGCAAAACGATGGTCTGAAGGATCCCTCTCTTCATTCCTTAAATGCATCTGCCTGCCTTTATGGGGAAATGTCGTGCATACTTAAGAATCTGTATCAAAGCATCCATACATAGTATATCCTGTAGTCATACTCGGAAATTATTATTGAATGACGTGGCTCACGGGGATTAACTTTTTGACCGCATTCAATGCCCATTCCTGCAACATTATACTAGAGAATTTTGAAATAATATGTTTTGTAAGTTAATGAAACACGGGATCGAAATTCTTTTCTAAACATAGACCACCATAAGGAAGGTTTAAAGTACTGTAGTTAATTACCTTAGCTTCCACGCTAACATGACTAATCACTTTATCCTAATTAGACCACAGGTGGTCTTGTGCGTCATCATATCCCCCAGATGCATCTATAGGGTGTGGCGCGTAGCCTGTATTATTATCATATACCATTGTAACCGTCCATTAATAATTAATTCTCAGCTAAAATAGCTGCAAGAAGCTTCTTAGTCAACCAGAGAATTTATATATAATATTTAGGTGTGCGCCATTATGCATTACATAACTTAGCATAACTTTAAATTAATTTTGCATATTATACTTACGTTTCTAATCCGGTTATAAAACCTTATTTCTGGTTGGTAGCGTCAATAGTCAAGCAAGTATTTTAATGACTTGCCTTGCTTATAAGTTGCATTTGATTTTAATGAAAATTGTCACTTTTTCCTTCATTCTTTTTTAATTTCTGTACATTACTGCTAAAGTTTAAACTTCACTTCAGCTGAAAGACGTCCACTGCTGGACATAGGCCTCCCACAAGTGTCTCCACATTAACATATGGGGGGTTTTGCCATAATCGCCACGCTTGGCAGGCGGGTTGGCGATCGCAGTACGGTTGTTACAAAAGCACAGAGAACACTGCTGCCCATTATCTGGCAAGTCTCTTAGTCGCCTCTTACGACACCCACGGGAAGATATGGGATGGTGCTATTCTTTACGTTCGACACCATACAGAATAATTTAAACTTTTTCGGTGCAAAAAAAGTAGGTAGCAGTAATCATTCTCTTTCCCTTATCCCAGTTTATTGGATTGTTGACGTAGTTTTTCCATAAACCTCTATTAGTCGTCATCTCCTCAGTATTAGCTTTTCTTTCACACAATCATTTCATGGTCTTCCACTACTCTTGATCACATACACACCACACCATCCACATACTCAAAACTATCCTCGTGACATTGAGGTAATTATGTATTTTCGAGTCATTAGAAATCAGGTTCCATTGAATATTTGTTATGTTTCTAAATACCTTAAGTTTTGTTCTTGGTGATATTCTTACATGTTTGTCCAAGACCCAAATGTTACTCTCACATGATGCCTTAAAATAAAAAGCCTAATTGTGTTGTTTGTCAACAGGAGACTTCAATGAGTTCCGGCGCGCTTACCCTGAGTGGTGCAGCGAAGCTGGGGCTCAGCATGTGCCGCATCTACCCCTCATGGGTCTACGGTCAGTACCACGTTCTCTAACCATACAGTTATCCACCTCCCGAGCAATATTTTAACCAATACTTGTAAAAAAAACGTAAGATCTTGTCAAGTCGTGACCGATTTGCTGACCATGCATGGCCAATTCAGTAAGGGAGAATCAACCAAGCGGAGCCACTTCTAACTTGTCAGCAATCAAAGAAAGAGTGGACATGCATCTCCTGAGCACGCTCGTTCTAATGTAGACTGCATCGGTTTCCACCGTTTTCCATCCGGCGAGATCGTGGCCAATAGCAGGCGCATCCCGTCATAATAATAAAAGAAAACTCCTGGTTGGTACTTTACTGGCTCAAGTATAACATTTTAGAAAATCATGAAAGATTTTCTAGGTCTTCCCCGCCCTACTTCTCCAATTCTATACAATTTCGGTTTTTTTTCCTCAATAACTCTCCGCTTCAATAGTTTATTTTTCAATCTAGTTTATGCCAACAATTCAATTATTATTTCGCAAGGTTTCATTTACGGCAATCTGGCGTTTTAAAGATTTGCGTTTCGCGTTTTAGAGTTTTGGTTAAAGAGCCAGGAGGATAGAAGGCACATCAATCGTGACTCGTGGGCATACATGGCCCAGTAATGGAGTTTGCGTGTTATGTTCAGGTACAGCGAGAAGTCAAGAGGGCTTATTCTCACAGGGACGGCCTGGTAGTAGAGGCGTACGTGTTAAATTTATAATACTCGCTCGCCACCGGGAGTGATCTACGAAAACTTTAATAATTCCTAGTATACTTTTCCGCGCTCGCATTTGGGTAACATGCTGCTTTTATTATTTAACTAACACTGAATCTATGACGTAATGTCTAAGGTTATTAAGATCACAGTTATAATTAAACTGGATTGTATAATACAAGTATATCGAGGAAATCATTAGAATTGTAATTCTGAACGGGCTGCCTCTCTCGATTGAGAGAACGAGGAAACTGACGCGTGGGAACGAGATTTGCGCGTGAGAAGATTTTTCACTTCGACGGAAAAAGTGTCCGAACCGAACCGATTCCGGCAAGACTGGATGCGAGCCGGCGGACTTTCTCATTATAATGTTGTTGATGAGCTGATCCGGGAGAAGTAATTGTACGTTCGCTTGATATATTTTATTACAGCACGGTATAATCGCTTATGAACGTATTGGTGGTTCTGTTGTATTGTAGGTATTAGATATTATATCAATGATCGTGCGACATGTGGAAATTATTAAATAATTGAGTTGATAAGGTTAAAATGTGTGTAAAGTTTTGATCGAATCAAGTTTTCGAGTGTTGAACAGCCGACAATGTTGAATAACACTCGTGTACTTTATTTCACCTTCACCTGGAGTTTGTTTAACGCGTGGGCCGCATATGCAAGCAGATCGAATCATAAAACCGAATTCTCAGTATCGGTGACGATGACAGAGGATGTTACTCATAAAGTGCAAACACCGGTTCCTTCCTACCTGTCTTTGTTCCTCAGTAAATCAGCCAATATGTGATAATGTTCATAAATATAATGTTAATAGGTGTCTATCACACGTAGCCGCGACTGATTGAGTTCTGCACGTGCGAACACACGTCAATGTCAAATATTCCATTCATAAGAATGAGTGATTTGTTTGTTCTGCTGGAATAGTATCGTTTAGTACTACAATGTTAATCAAATATACATATGGGAGCTAAGGCTTAGCACTAGCCTATTTAGTAGTATTGTGTTAGAACAAAACTGTGTCTATGCAGAAATATGGGCTCTATTTTGTAAGGCGACTTATTGTGTAGCATCTAACATGTGATTCTCAAAATTTGGTCAGACAGAAAAGGAAAAGAAAAGGAAGGAAAAGGAAAAGTCAGAAAAGGTGACGCGTTGATTTTGAATAAAAATGGTCTTTATACCATTTTTATTCAAAATCAACGCGTCACCTTTTACAAAATTCATTTTTACGAAATCGATCGTTGAACGGTGCTGTGCAAAAACACGCCTCCGGCGACAAAAAAACGAGCAATAATAAAGTCATTCATCATTGTGACGAGCTCCGTGTACGCCGGCTGTAAGTGTGCAGTTACCTAAACGTAATTGGCGTATTGCATTAGAAGCGGTGAAACGGAGCCTTGCGCTCAATGGAGTGCGCTCCATTCATGCCAGCCAGCGCATGCGGTCGCCCCGTTCACTGCTCACTGCTCACTCAGTCGCTGCTCCGTTTTTCCCTGCGCAAATCACTGTAGGTGTTCGGTACATGATGCTAATGAACCGACACGGCGACGATGTTGAATGGCGACTTGTGTAACGTGACATCACCATACAATATTGCTGTGTTGGTACAACGCATCTCAACCTACTTATTATGTATTTTGTTATTCATCATTAAGATGAAGTTCGTGCAATGAAATAGTCGTCGTAGTATAAAATAGAATAGATCTATCTGTAGTGTTGCGCGCAAATCGATGAGTTTCTTTCTAATTCTGAGCGTATGAATACACATAAAGAGGATGTAAAACATATTTCGAGCATCCCGAATTATTTTCCATCGACTGTGATGTGATTTGCAAGCATCCGCTTGTGATCGCGTGGGTTGCATGACTGCTACCTTTCACGATACCCGAGCGAACTATAAATAGGAACATTCAAATTAATGGTGTAAATGTAATGACTCCCACGCTGCCTCGCTGATGCCGCGCCGCCTCCGGCACTCGGCTCCCGGGCCGGCCGGCGGCCCCGGTACTCCGGTACTCCGGCCGGACGGACTGAACACGCACGACTTAGTTACACGGCCCACGACCAAGCCCTTGGCCGATATACCTGCTCTTCTAACTTATAAAGTTAGAAGTTATAACAACGTTCTATTTTATAAAAATAACATTGTACAATCTTCTCAAAAACAGGACGAAATATAATTGCGATCCCGCCTACACACGTTATATAAATAGAATATTTAGAAATGCCCTGCTTCTTTAATTTAATCTTTTTTGTTATAGTTTCCATACGAGATGACGTATACTGCTTTATTATCTCGAGGGCTGACGTCAACATCCCTTGATAATTTGATATCAAATCCTCATCCATGATAGATAATCTTGTTTCAATGCTGTAATAATACCTCTACTGAAATAAAATTATCCAGTTTGGAAGAGTGTGGAAGTAGAATTTTAGACTTCCATTAACCACTCTCTGACTGTCTCCTATGAATCACGATTCTCCCGGGAAATGTTAATTTGGCATTAGTTGTGATGTCAGTGTGCTCAATGATGACACCCGTAGATCCTGGTTGACTCGACCGCGGCGGCATCGGCAGGTTATCGCTGACGTGACGTCATAGTTGTTGACGTCAAGGCAGTCCTCGCTCCGCGTGAGTTCATTCACGAAATAATCCGTCCACGGTCACGGTCGGTGACGGTTTCATTTTATTTATATTCAAAATATTGCGATTCTTAACTAAGAACGTATTGATATAAAAATTATCTTCAATAAGAACAGAACATTTTATTATGCGTTCTTATATGACAATTATTTTAATTACTTATTCATTTAAATAATAGGTAAATAATATACAGTGTTGTCAATTAACTTTATTATCAAAAGTCAGCTTCTGAGCTTCAAGATTCAGATAGTTAATTGGTTAATTTAACTTGATTAAAACGACAACAGGACTGTTTTTTATAGTTTTTTTTTTAATTAGCCTTATTGCATACCCATATGTACAAGTACACACCGTAAAATACTGACTGCATAAATATGCGGTTTATTCGCGATTGGTCCAATGTTTAATAAATATCCAATTCGCGGTTGGTCCAATTCGCATTTGGTCCAATTAGCGGTTAGCCCAAAATTGTTTTTTTTTTCTTAAATTCTACAATATGTAAATGTACTTAGGTTTAGGTAGGGATTAGCCGATTCCAGGCCAGACTGGAAAGAGGCAAATAGTTGCCACGCGCAGCGTGGCTACGTCGCCCAAGCCAAAACTTAAATGTACAATATGTTCATAAATATGTGTTATTTGTTTAATTTGGAAATATTATATTAGACCAACCTCGAAATGGCCTAAACGAGACTTGGACCAACCGCGAATTGGACTAATCGCGAATTAGACCAACCGCGAATTGAATCAATCGCGCTGTAAAGGAAATAAGCGTTTGCAATTATTTATTTCGATGTGGCCAAAGCTACTAGTCCCTTTAGTTTGGCAGCTGTCATGTTAATCAAGTTTTTGCTTTTATCGATTGTGTGCGTAGGATCATTCGTTTTCGATCTTCTCCATAGAAAAGTTTGATAAATTTCATTTAAATACAAGGAAAGAAACCAATTTACTCGTTAGTAATTTAATTATAAATCAACGAAATATAATTGATACGAATATAGGTAAATGAAATATAGAAAATCCCTATCATTTTGTGTGATTAATTAGCGATGATCTACCGTCCGATCATGATGATTTAAAGATGTATAGTTACTATAATATTATTAGGTTTGTATGTCGAGGGGTAATCTTCGGAACTGCTGAACCGATTCCGCAAAATTCTTTCACTAACGGGATGCTACATTATCCCCGAGCGTCATAGGCTACATTTAATACTTTCCCGTGGGTTGATTTCCTTACATAACTGGAGCGAAACCGTGAGCCAAAGCTAGTCGCTTTACATTTAACAATTGTAATTTATTATTCATTTCATTATTCATTTAATAACATCCATTTAATAATATAATATAACATTAATTAAAGGTAAATGTAATTAAATCCATATTAAGGTATGCATAGCAGCAACTGCTTGCCACAATATTTTACGTCTTATTTTATTATAAGGTATAGTAAGACTGTTTTAGTCATCATAACGAATAAATTAATAATCTTAACATTCAACTATGCTATAATATTTCTTGGCATACTTGTAACACCATATTAGTAAAGGCTATAATAGCACTATAAATATAGGTAATTCTGCAAAGTCCTTATGGTTTTTAGAGAAATGTTTTGCTTGCTACTCAATTCTTCCTCGCTCGTTGTTGTTAAAAAGTATATTAAGCTTTTTAAGTCTTGCGGTACTAAAAGAACGAAATGCTTTTATTTATTATTCAACTCTTCCATTAAATTAGACGAAGCCTACCATCTCAGAAGTTGAATAAAAATAGAACGTTGTGTTAATTTTCTCGATATCACTCTTTAGTGTAGTGTAGGTGCTAGCGTGGCCTGCGACCTCGACACACTTGCTAAAATACAATACCAAACAAACACACGTCCACACTTACATACATTTATTATAATCATACATACAAACAGGCCAAGTATAACTTATTTTAGCCCGTTATACATAACACAAACGGGCGATCCGCTTTGTCCGGACAACTCGGATCGTTAAAACGGCTGCCAGGATGGGAACTAGCGAGTCCGCCATTAAAAAACCGTCCCTTGCAGGCGGTCATTGGCAGCGGGTGGGTCGAGCCGCATTCCTGTGCGCCGGCGCAGCGCACGCACTCGTACGCCCACACGCACCGGCTCTCCAGTGTGCACACAGTTACCCAACCGACTCGCGGAGCCCGGCCGCTATATCTTGTGCTAGCAAGTTGGGCCGTGCTCGTCATTCGGCCGGCTCGCGGAGGCACCGGCCGCCCATACGTATCGGAGTCGTTCATTAATAACACGGCCGACCGTGTCACGGCTTCCGGCGTCCGCCTCGCACACGCCGCCGCCATTCAAATACGAATTGTATTCGCATGGAGCCGCCGACGCCTTCACTTTACACAATGCACTACTACAAGTAGCTAGTATGCGCGCATTGAAATGAGCTGCTCGCATTCATTGTTTTAGCGGAGTGACATTCTCCGCAGCCTTGTTACACCTGTGTATCGGGAATATTGAGTTTACAATCGGCACTTGCGTAACTACCGGGGCTCCGTTCACCCACATCACTCACGTGTAGGTAAAATTCGTGTAAGTATATCGTTAACATTATGGGATCGGACGGAATGGCGTCGGCTGCGTGGGCGAGCAGCTCCCCTGAATGGAACGTGTCGGCTGTGCGCGCCTACGCGCGGCCCACGCTCCGCACTACCTACAATGAGCCTACTAATGCCGAGTACATGCTGCCCACAGTGCCCACGGGCTGCCGACTGTTCATAATTATCTTGATGACCACTCACGCGAAACTGATCCAATTTGGATCAAGCGCCTGTTTGACGCACGCTCTCTATTGAAGACAATAACATTGATACTTTTTATGAAATTCGTGGTAGTAGTAATTCAATTAAAACGAACTCACTTTGGCTTTATAATACCTGCTTATTTTTTATTTTGGATTGGTTAATCTGGTTAGATGTTCTTTTCGACTAAAACAAGGTCTTGACTAAACCAACAATGCTTTGGCTTAAGCAACTTAGAGCTCTCATGATTAATGAAATTTTCAAACTCTATGGTATAAACCTGAGATTTTTTTGTGTCGATTAGCCTTACGGTATCTCCTATTTGCAACTATGTGATCAGTATTATTCAAGTAAGTAGTACATAAAATTAATTATCTTCTCGCTCGTTGAGCTGACGAGACGACCACAAAGCTTTGGCATTTGGTAAAAAAAGAGGTTGCTGGGCCCGCATTCCACAAACGAGGTCCAAACGTAAAAACATAACATTGTTTTGGCGACTGGAAGCCAAACATTCTTTATGAATTAGACCACAAAAATTCAGTCCAGTCCGTTTGTTTTTCATTTGGATGTAATGCTAATGAATGGATTGCTTATGCTTACAATTTAGTTATGTAACACGAATGGACAGAATGAAGGTTATGCTTTCATTGAATCGTTTAATGAAAACGTTCAAAGTTACGATTGCCATTGTCTTTCCATAACTTAATAACTTTGCGAAATATACTCAGTTGTTAAGTCTTACTTTATTACATTATATTGTTGACCTTCAGTTGTGATATAAATATTAGAATAGGCACGCGTAACTGCGGTGTGGAGGACAAGAATTTCTTGATATGGCAATATAACCGCAGATCTTCCTCGAATCAGGCATTGTGGCGTAGGAGGTAGGCTATCAACAGTACGCTGTACGAGGCTGCGAGGGCGCACATTCGCCTAATTTGATTGCTTTCAAAACAGCAAACTGAATGGCGGCGAGACGATTCTGAGGGCGAATTTGGAAAAGTGTCGCGTGGGAGGAGACGCGTTGGAGCCGCGTGCGAGGGGTGCGGGCGGCGAGGTGTGCCGGTGGGGGCGAGGGGATGAGAGTAAGGACTCGGCTGCGTGGGCGGCCATTGAGCCGCGGGGGCAGGTGAATGGAGAACCCCCGGAACCTCCTCCCCCATTGAGCAGCCCGCGATCGATACCGCCCCGAGCCCGGGCCCACACATACCGCCAACACTCGCTCGGATGCGCCACCAGCCACCACGCTCTAACAACACTATGCTTATGTCGCACTCCTGAAGGTCGATACCAGTTTTGCAGAAGATTAATGAGACTCATAAACGTCACTCACTCTCACGGTGCTATTCTCTTTGTCGTGTTCTAGCGGTGTGGTATTCCTCAAATATGAATTCTTATTACTCGCTCCGAAGTCCTACGATGGCAAATTGGAGATGTTGTCATCTGATAGGTTCAGGTTTTAATTAGCAAGGTACTTTTAACTTTTAGAAGAACTTTTAGGTTTGTTTACTGGTAAGCGATGTCAATATTGTTGACCTTAATTATAGGGTTAACGAGTGGTTGGATGCAGGATATAATTACGTTACGGGGATGAGGTCTGGCTACCCTTGTTTCCAAAAATGTTAGCCCTTATTTTTAGTCTTCCACTTGTTAAGCAATTACGTCATAACAATGTATAGCGGTGTGAGGAAGTGCGTAATATCAGAATTTTGTATAAAAACAAGTGTAACCTTTGTCTGAAAAGAGAGTGCACTAAAAGTAAATATTGATTATTATTGCAAGAAGATTAAGACAAAGGGCTTGTAAAGGATTCAGAATAGGTACATTTTAACGAAAGTAATACATTGTTAATAGAACGAAATTAAAATTATTAAGATTTTAACAACATGTGCGAATATTTGTATGTCTGTTATTTCTTCGTTTGCTAAATAGAGTTGCGTTGTGGTCGCATGTAAGTCCGTGAACTGTTTAGTTTGCAGACAACGATGTTGATACCAACAGAATAGAATCCCATTAGCTCGCAAGTCACACAATCAATCAATCAAACTCTACTGGCTGCACAACATGTCGCCAACACAAACTGCATTATTGCCGTAATAACGAGATACAGCCTCGTGACTGCAGAGCGTTAGGTTGGGTCCTGGGTTCGGTCGCCTAGTCATGACATTTTAAATAGGTGGTAATTAACCCAGGTTATGCCATAGACCCCTGTAACTTGGTGATTTAAACATAACCAGCGAAGTGTCAACGTTATTAGTTCAGTTAAAAAACACTAAGAAACGGTGAAGGGTGAGCGTTTTAGGAATTCTATTTTTATCTAGAATAAATTAAAAGCAAACTTCACCATTGAAGCTGAACGCGATCAGCCGATCTAAACCGCGTTCAAGTTCTGGCACGTTTGTCCATAGCTCTTGCACGCAGTTTATAAGTGCTGGTCACGTTCAGTTTCACAGTTTCATTGCTGAAATTCTTCCTAAGAACCATGCATGAAACAGCCGTGACGTCAAAAATACAAGATAAATAAATAAGTAACAGGAATATTGTCTATGTTTCAGGTCGCTCCGCATCTCCGGCTCCGGTTGCGAGGATGCGCTGTCCTCGGGGTCCTCCTCCGAGTGCGAGGACACGCATGGCCACGTGCCGCAGGAGTTTCCCATCGAGATCCTGCCCAACCTGTACCTTGGTAACTCCACCAACAGCGAGGACTGTGACGCGCTCGCTAGGCATAATATAAAGGTACAACCCAAACTAACAATACTTATTTGAATTCTTTTTCTTTTCGTGTGGCTAGTACCTGAACTGATATCAGAGTTTTTATGCCGCCCGACTTTGCTTTGAATTAAACCATTCACGGGCACTTTTTATTGTTAAACAGTTGGTCAGTTAAGTCAAACAGTTGAAGGTTCCAAAGGCTAATTACCACACGCTCCAAAAATACTAAACATATAAATTCGGCTACGTCCCGTCTGGTTCTTTCCCATTTCGCACATTAAACAAAATAAAATTACAAAAGTGCCGTTTCGTAACTATTTTGATTTTCATACATTAACGCTCGTTTCGTCAACTTTTGAATATGCGTGTATTGATCATTCCCGTTTGGTACACTTTTTGTTTGGCAAGTATAGTTAGGACTCGGGAGAACTACTAAAAGATACTACAACTGTAAGCTCTTATTTATTAGGTACAGAAAATCAAAACTTCTCGCCATAAAAAAAAAAAAAACACTAATATAACTTTGTAAGTAAACTAATACATAGATCCAATAATACTTGGAAGTTATAACATTGAAATAAAAAGTCAGAAATTGTAAAAGAACAGCCACCTAGAATTTATACAAGCATATTACGTAGACAATAAGTAGGTCCTACCCAGATTTTTTGTGTGCAGACAAAACTGTTAGGATAAATACCACATTGAATGTATGCAAGCCTACCACTTTTTGAAGGGTATTCACTAAAAAGACGATTTTAGTGGCACCAACATCGTCTTCATGATTCTGCTCTCCTAGTACTTTCTGTTCAAATTCTTAATTGAGTTCTCTCTAAGAAAACTTATTGTGCCAGAGAGAGAGAGAGACAAAAAATAGCAACGTCAATAAAAGTTAACATTTGGGACGTACCTATAAACTGATTTCCACCCGTTGCTTTTTTGTTTTGGAGCCGATTTTGGAGCAATCCATAAAAAAACTACATGGACCACTCTTGTAAATATAATAATAATATTTCTACTTCTTGCTCAGATATTTATTTAAAAGCAGTCAAGATAAGCAAACGTGTGATGAACTAAGATATAATCTTATTTCAGACTGTTAATCGACGACATTGTTGCCATAGCAGGAAAAACCTGGATGAGGTCTTTATCACGATTGTAATAGGTGCAAGCAAAGATTAAGAGCAGCCTATGTCCAGCATGTGGCTGTAAATGCTGATTTATCGAGCTTTGCATTAGTCAATTCTGTTTTGATACGATACAATTTTATTATGTAAACGACCACGTGCTAAGGGTTATTGGTTGTGTTCACAGTATGTGCTGAACGTGACCCCCGACCTACCCAACACTTTCGAAGCGGACGGCTGCGGCATCAACTACTTGAAGATACCCATCGCTGACCACTGGAGTCAAAACCTCTCCGTACACTTTCCACAGGCCATAAGATTTATCGGTAACTAAACTAGGATTCTACTGACTTCATCAACTTTTTTATTTAGAGAGAAGTTCTTCCCGAGTAGCTGTAATCGTAAGATTTCATCTAGTTATTTATACTGATTGTTACATTCATTTATTTCCCGATTTTCATTACTGCCTCCAATCGCTAACATTTTCCTAATTGTTGTCTCCACCTGATCTTAAATTTGATTTAATCCTCTCATCATTTCATCCTCTTTTTTAATTACTTTGTTGCTTCCACTGTATTGAAGCGTCAATCTAGTTCCTTATTCTGATCGGCCGATCGCTGCTTCCACACTGTTTCTTATTCCGAGTGTGTGTGTGTGTGTGTTACAGAGGAGGCGATGTCGGCGCGGTGCGGCGTGCTGGTGCACTGCGTGGCGGGCGTGTCGCGCTCGGTGACGGTGACGCTGGCGTACCTGATGCAGCGCCACCGCCTGTGCCTGCGCGACGCCTTCGAGCTGGTGCGCTCGCGCAAGACCGACATCGCGCCCAACTTCCACTTCATGCGGCAGCTGCACTCGTTCGAGCGCGACCTGGGCCTGCACGAGCACAGCGCCAGTCTGAGTAAGGTCCGCACCGCTTCGCCCCGCCCCCCGCCCGCGGCCCGCGTGGCGCGGCGCGAGCTGACGTGTGTACTGTGGTGTGCAGGTGCTGGAGGCGCTGGGCGTGCGTGAGGCCGGCGCGGGCGCGGCGGGCGCGTGCGACTGCGCGGCGCCGTCGGGCGTGTCGCCGGACTCGGGCATCGAGTTCGACCGCTGGAGCGCGGCGCGGGACACGCCACAATGACAGTTCTTCACGCCGCCGGCGCAGACGCAGCCGCCCGCGTGAGCGCCGCGTCCGAGCCACTTAGTTTGATGCACGTTTCAACATGTATAGTCGTTCAGCACGCTGCGAACTCTCTCACGTCGGAAGCGACACTAGCGACAGACGTAGTACGGTAGAGCGCGGCCGGCCCCGCCGCCGGGTGTGGTTTTATCTGTTAGTCTTAAGTGAGTCGGATTAGTGTAAAATGTATACTTGATACATATTTTTTAAGTCAATTTTCTAAGTTCGACATATATCTGGATGTACAATTTGAGATGCATTCCCGAGTAATCTTCCATTATGCTACGCATTTGATGTCAGTTTGAATTTATTTTAAAACTTGTGCGCGCATTAAACTGTATTTTTATTTGGTTCTCTAAATGTTGGACCGTTGCGTTGCGTTGTGTTGTCCGTAAATGTTTAACCTCTGTGAGGGTGACGCGCCGTGTAGGGTGACTACACGTCACTAGTGCCACAGCATTCAATCCAAAAACATAATACAAGGTATTATTTGTTAAGATTGGATTTATGATTGTTCTATTCATATTTTTTACATTAAATTAAGTCAATTTTTTCGTAGAAAATTGTAATGACACGGGGCTTCTGATAACTCTTCCATTGTTGTTGATATATGTATATTGTATTAGTATGAGAGTGAGTGCGCGAACGTGCGAGTGATATTATTATATAGTCGTAACTATTGGTCATATGGATACTATATTTACAATTTTTTAACGCCACACTGACCACAGCTGCTGGCCGGAGCTCGCCGCGTGCGTCGACTGTCGAGCGACGGCCATGGGACTTCCGCAATTAAAATTAACAAATATTTTATACGTAAAGAAATATATAGGATGAATGACTACTTCAATTTATTTTTATATTAGTTTACTACAATCTGTCTTAGTATCGAATAGCAGCAGAACAAGAGAGTAATAAATGTTGTACATTAGTGGTCACCCACAATTAGTGTGGGGATGTATTTATAATTTACACCTACGTAACAGTTCGATTGATAAATCTTGATATGACTATTTTTATATGGATTATAATACACAGTGTATGTACTCTAGCTATATAGGTGCATATAGAATATGCCATAACTCACATTAACATTGCAGTTAAAACCCGAACTCGTTAATATTATATTTTTCTGATTCAACTTTTAGACTAGTTTCTTTTTTACGAAACCAAACTGTCAAGTATTTGATGTAATCAATTAGAAAATTCTATTTAGTCATGATCAAGTACAAAAATAGCAAACACGCAGTCTTTAGCCAATTAAATTTATGTAATGAGCCTACACATAAGACGTTCAGCATATCTTATCAGTTCATCAGACAGGCTTTGCTTTTAGGACGGTTTATACCTTTTAAAAACATCCGAATTGAGAACCTCCTCCTTTTTTAGAAGTCGGTTAAAAAGTCCGTTGAGATAAGACACTATAGGGTACAAATTGCAGTGGAGAATGTGGCATAAATAGTCTAAGAGCGTCTTCTACACATTAACTATAGTAAAATATTTTCATAAGTCCATGCTTATTGTCCTAATCACTTTCAGTGGTAAGTATGTGCCAATTCATCGCCTAAAATTGTTAGTACACTTACAAGTTTAATTTATAGCGTTGTTTGCGCGAATAATGCGTGGGTAATGGTTTATCTTTGCACACAGATTAGCATGAGTAAGTAGGTAATCGATATTAGATAGCGTAATTGAATTTCTGCGACGGAAAGGCAACGAACCTTACGCAGTAACTATAACAGTTGCTATCGTAAAAATTAGTTTGTTATTTAAATGGATTCAGTAGCTGTGAGCGAGTTCGGGGTTTATCCGCAGCGTACAAATCCTCCGCCTCGCTGCCAGGCAACGACAGTGAATACGTGATATTTTTATTTTACTATATTGACGTCTCCATTGGCATTTATCGTTTACTGACTTGAACATAACTATATATTTTTCTATATGTTGCGTAGTTTCATGAGTTCTAACATTTAGTATGTAAATAAAAGGCAAGCTTTAATATTAAGTATGTTAATTATGATTATGAGAATGTAGAAAAATTGTTACAATGTAAATTTGTTATAGATGATGAGAAGAGACTTAATTGAGATTCAGCTTCCTTAACATTGAATGCCAATTTATTCGTAGGTTTGGACTTCAATACAAATTAGCTAACATTTCTGTTACTTACTTTTGTAACGAAAGTGTTGAAATCCTTTATTTTTAGATATTGTATCTTCCACATTAAAATAATATTATAGAACACTACAAGTTTTAGCGGAGTTGTAATTTTAAGTCACGTTTCCAAATTAGTAAGGTGGAAGATTATGCCAAAGTTCACTGTCATTTAAAATTACGTCACAGAAAATAAGGAAATAATAAGTATCCACCGTTACGAACTAAAACATTGTTATTTTAGTTTAAACATATAAGTTTAGTTGTTTGGTACAAACCGCCTTTACATTCTGAATGTTTCTAATTGCACTATATATTGTAAAGTTTTATATTTCTAGATATAACGTAATATTATAATTGTAGTGCACAAACTAAGTTCTGGTCCACGTATCGACGCCACTGTGCTGGTCGCTATGGATGAAACAAAACAAATGTTGTAAATAGTATTGTATCATTTCTGTTATGATATAAAACTCATGTTAACTGATGATGATGTTGATAATGTTTTAGAAAATCATTTAGTGCTTTTTCCTAAAGGTACCTAAAGCCACATGGCACACGTAATATTAACCTCAAAACAAATATAAACACTGTTAATCTATTAATTGTTTTTTTATTTATTTTGTCTTTAATTTTCTTTGATAATATCATAAGATATAACCGACTTTGAAACTGAAATTGGACCAGTATTCACAGAGAAAACGATGAAACTACACGAAAAAAATACGCAATTTCGTTTCATATTTTTTCCAGCTATTTCGATTTAAAACCAAACTAATGAACCGATTTTGATGAAAATTTTATGGGACCAATCGGAAAGATATCGTTTCACATATGAAAAGATTTTTTCAAATCGATTCATAAATGACTGAGACATGTGAGGTAAAAAAAAACGTGTGCGTCGTCGGGACGCTCGACAGAAGTGATAACTTAAACTAATCTAAGTTTAACTGTTTTATATTGAAAGAGCCTGCCTACTGCTGCCGTATGCGTGAGAGAAAGGGAAGCCAGACAGAGTGGCGCCGTAACGCGTTACGTTAGGAAGCGGTTTACCCTCCTATAAGAAGTTATCACTTCAAAACCGGCCAAGTGCGAATCAGACTCGCGCACGAAGGGTTCCGTACTATTATAAATAAAATGTAGACAAAAACTTCTACCAAGTTACGTACCGACAATTCAAACAAAAACAAATACATAATCCCAAATTCAATCAACTCAAAGTAACTTATGTGTAGTACGAAACTAACTAGCAATTACACTTAGTCGGGTTATATTTTTGCGATATAGCTCTGTCGTCTTATGTGTTGTAGTTGTAGTACTGGAACGTAAACATTTGGGTCACCATTCGAGTTTCTAATGCGTTTCAGTTTGTTTGTTTGGTTTTGGTGGACTAGGTTACCATTTGATCCAAAGGTTGCGAACTCCTCTGATATGTTTACAAAATTTATATCTTCTCGTGGCGCGGAGTATAGGAAAATGTTTTACTTACACCTGGTTCCTAAATTGAGAATTTCAACATAGCCCAATATCGCTTCGAACGTTATTAGCGTTTATTTAAAATTCCATGGGAATTAGCAATCTAAAGTAAAAGTTTATAAGTTCTAACTTTAAAATTAGAATTTAAAGTTAGAACTTCTGAACTTTTACCAATTAAACCGATCGTACACACGGCGATACAACATGCTACATTTCCACAATGAGAGATTCGCAGAAACTGGCTTCATATAGCTTGATTGGTCACCGTGCGAACAAAAAATTGTGATGGTCAGGATGGCTGGACCGAGAGAGATTTTGGAGGTTCGAGCAATACCAAGCTTTTATACGTATTTTATACTATCTGGTACCAGACATCAAATTACTAGTACCTCGCTAAAGAGGGAAAACTATTACGAGGAAAGTGGCCAGCCATTCTGACTTCAAAATGGCTGGACCAAACCGGTTTCACCTAGTTGTTGGCGTTATAACTAGTTCATCTTTTCGTTAAAATATACTACCTGATCGGTACCTCAACATGTTTTTATAACAATATGTTTTTCTTATATTTTTTCGAAAACCCGCAAATAAGGTACACCTACAAGCCACTTTCCTCGTACTAGTTTTCCCTCTTTAGCGAGGTACTAGTAATTTGATTTCTGGTACCAAATAGTATAAAATAAATATAAAAGCTTGGTATTGTTCGAACCACCAAAATCTCTCTTGGTCCAGCCATCCACACCATCACCAAAAAATTGCATATTGTGAGAGATATTTTGAGATTTTAACATTCTGCAACTTGGAACGTTTCGAGACTTAACTGAAGAAACAGCTTTATGTTCATGAAAAGAAAGTTCTGCCGCGGTCTCGAGAGATGCGTCGTCCGGCCGAAAAGAGGCTGACTGATGTCGTTTTTATTCCTTGGTCATAAAGTTCTTTTTGATTGGCTTAAGGCGATTCTACTTCGATAAGTATGGTCACTCCCTATATGATATTCTTGAAATAGTACTAGCCCTTAGGAACCCGTTTCGGGCTGAAATAATGAATCAGGGTAGACCGACACAGCTGAGAATCATCAGGTTTCTTAATTAACAATTTAAATTTAGAGATCTTGTAAACTTTAGATTGATGATTCCTATAGGATTCAAAATGTTTTAAGACAATCATATTGCAACTTTAAAAAAAAATATTTGAATGTTTGCAACCATATGTTATTTTGCAACTAGAACACTTTAAGACTAAACAGTTTATTTGGCTTTGACCCAGCCGACCATCGCAGGACCAGCCCAGCTGATTCCTCATTAATAAGTGTGCTCACTAACTTAGAGCTAGCTATATGTAAGTTCAGTGATACTTGATAAGCATTAAGAAATACAATTAATTTGGTGAGGTGGAAGAAATCACCTTTACAACATGCAGTTCCCTCACTTGGAATAATATTTATTATTTTTTGAATGTACAATGTACAAACTTTAAAAACTAGAGACTAGTACTTGACCATGGAGGGGCTAATAACCGATCAAGCGCTGTAAAGGTATAGAATACCGATATTCAGTTGCTCTCTGGTTCGATTGAAAGCTAACCCCAACATGGCTGGGGTTTGATGGCTAAGCTGCTGGACTGAAAAGGTTATTTAGAAGAAGAAAGGTGCGTAAATAAAACATCTGAATAATGTTACTTTATTTATTTTCAAAAGAAAGGAAGTACAATAGCTACCGTTAATAACAAGAATAATAATTAGTTTGCATAATAATAGTTATTCGAATTATGTTACTTAAATATTCATAACGATAGTATTTTGACGTTTTCAAGCGTAATTATATACAGTATAGCTATTGAAATAATTAAAACTCCTTTCTAAAATTAATCTCAATCTTTCTCTAATTGACTATCGTTGGGTGAATACTGGGAATCTACGGAACCGAATCCCCAGGAACTAAACTAAGTCTACCCTCACGTAGGCTTTCCGTCGCTTGGACTCGTCAATCAAACAGTTGCCATCGCTCTATCCTCGAATAAACATTTACATATACAAACAGGTGTACAAAAACCTTAATATAATCACAAGGATTCCACTACCTACATTATATACAGTAAATTGGTGCTATAAAACGTTAACCATAATAATGTTATGAGTAGCAACCTAGTACTCTAACAGCTATTATTTCAGAGGTTTAAAACTAATTGTGTATGCATGCTGACTGATGTCTTGTGACCAAAGAAGTGGGGCATTTGACTATGTATTTAAACGGTTTTTTGTGTTTTCAACTTATTGGACAAAGACATAGGGTATTACTAAGTAACGTGACCTATTTAATACTGATGGTCTAGCTAGATGGATATAGTATAAAGGGAAAAGTAAGTACGGTCTTAACTTGAGGAATACCAATAAAGCTTATTACACGTTCGCTGTTTCGACATTCGTACATCTCTTTATTCATATACAACATTCTGAGTAAAGTAACACCCTATTCTTTTAACAATTTCGAGAAAGTAGTCTAACCCATTCATAATAATATTGGTTGCCACTAAATAAAATAATTTCGCCATTCCATGCAGGTTTGCCACAATGGAAATATTTTTTGGCACAAAAACGTGCTTAATTAGACTATAAACTTTATTAATTGTATTTACAACAAAGTCTTCACAATATCTTATTGCTTTTTGTTAAAATTCGAATTGCAATAACAGGTCAATCTTTGAAATAATATTGTAAAGATAACAACCGCTATAGCGGTACACACATAATACATTCATGTTTCATAGGAATGCTTTATAAAATACATATAAAATAGAAAAAAAGAAACGTAATGTTCTTTGGAATGTTACGAAGTTACAAAAAACATTTGTTTAAAGATGGCAATGCATGTAATCTTATGGTTTGAAAATATGATGGATATGTTAATTTACTTTTAAGGTACACGTAAAGGCACCCTCCGATGTCGATCACTATTTTGGTCCTCCCAGAGAATAAACTTTTATCATTATATAAACGGCAAAAACCCATTATACAATATACTAACATAATGGCACAATAGTTCCGACTTTAATTCATAAATAGGATGTGCCCGTTGGTAATATGTAAGACAAATACCGAAAATATGAATACGATATAAATTTAAATTTGAATATTATAACCAACTATTCCCTATATTAAGATATGGTCTGATAAATTGTAATGTATAATTATAATAATATCATTGCACTAGCTGCTAAAGCGACATCTTGTAAACATCATTCAAAATTTGCATAATCATAAAAATATACCTATGTGGGAAAGAAAACTCGCTTAGATTCTATGAATGACATACAAAATTGGTGCTACGTACGTTTCGTCACAAGGCAATTCATGGACCTTAGTCACCACGAGTATAACTGGTTCCTTCAGGAATAATTTCACTTTCAAAGGTTTTCCTACATTTATGTCATGTGTGAAAGCGAAAATAGTGTCATTATTATTCGAAAATGTTAGTATTTAAGGTACGTTTTGGTTTTAATTTTTCATGCGTAAAAAATAGCTGCCGAAAAGCTGAAAACAGTTTCGTTCGAATGATCGAAAAAACAATATTTTCGCTTACACCGTGAAGTCCTTAGAACGGAATATAAATATGTTATTATAATACTGTAACGCAAACTGTAACGTATCGTTACAACTTTGCTATATTACTATAAAATTATTAAACGACTTATGATATTCCTCTATACGTACAAATTATGTACACGTAAAAAGTATGTATTCATAACGCATTACAAGTATAATTTAATAGTCATCATTAGATTAATGTACCGCATCGATGTCTCGCTGCGCGCGTGATATTTTCACCTGCAAATAACATTGACTGGTTTAAACCGGGTGTGTGTTTTACCCATGCAAAGTTCAAGAATTGAGTGATTTTGTCAAATATAAGAGGGAAGGCATCTTCAAAGTAGTGCATAATTTGAAGGTGCATAAAGACTATACGGATGAGGTACACTATGTAGTTGCATTAAGACTAGTGTTAGAGACATGGAGAGGTGTCGATGAAACATGATGCGTGGCGGTACAGTGGCTCACAGTCAGTGTCTGGCGGTTACCTTGTCCTTGGGCGTGGAGGCCTCGCCGGACTCGAGCGCGAACATCTTCATCTTCTCCTTGAAGGACAGCTGCTCGGGCACCGGAGCGCTCGGTGCTCGCGCCTGCTGCTCCGCTAGCCGACGCGCGCGAGGGTCCCTAGCGAAGTAACAACGTCGATACAGATTGCAATAAGCGGTGATATACACTAATAGCAAACAAATCTACATATTGTCCAATATAAAGATATGTGTAAGTCAATTTCGTCAGCCCGGGATGCCTTCACACTGGCTCAGATCTGATGACCGATTTTTTAAGCCGTGAAGTAAATCAAGAGGGCGAAGAAATACACTTGGAGAGGTGTCTCGGTGGTAACAAGTAGTCGAGAGTTTAGCAGGGATTCTGCACAGTCTAAATTGCGAAGCTGACGTCCAGGGTGTTCCGAATGATCTCTTATTAGGTCCGTCAGCTGTGTATTTTATTTATATATATATTGAAAGTGATGTACAATTGTACGTCTCTAACTAGTCGTACCTGTAGACCTCTTGTGCGCCGATGACGCCGGGCGTGTGCTGGGGTAGGTTGGGCGCGTTGGGCGTCTGCGGCGACACCGGGCCCGCCAGCATACTCTCCGCCTCCTCTATGAAGCGCTGTAATTGACAGTTTTTATTATAGCTTAGGATGATTTCAATGAACGTGATTTATGTCATTTGACTGTTCTTGAACGCTCATGGTTGGCTGGGATATTCTTTGGTTAGCATTAAAAGTAATCACTGTAATGTACTGGTTTCTTGAAACTAGCTAAATAGCTTTATTCATTTTACAGGAAGGAACATATTCATACTTAGTTACTTTTATCACAATAACACAACAGCCGTATGAAATTCGTGCGCGCGTTGCGCCTGTGACCTATCAGCTGTTAGTCGCGTGACGCCGTTCTGTCTCATTCGTTACTATCGTACCCTGCCACAGTGTATAGGCAGAGCACCCGCACGGCTCGAAACCCCGAATTTCATATGGCTGCTGTGTTATTGTGATATAGGTGAATGAGTAGAAAAAAATAATGTTTCTTTGGGAAAGTTCTTTATCATGAGTACAATCACGTGTTTAAGTTTCGGTCACTGATTACCAGTCACCTTATATAACAGGACGCTACGAATAACACGAGCGTAGTCTCAATGAAAAATGTTGCAAAAACGGGGAAAACGTGAGTCAGGCGAAGTTGCGTGGGTCAGCTAGTTATAGATACATACGTCAGGATCCTCTCGTGCGGGCTGCTGCATGTTGAGGTGCGGGTGATGCGGCTCGTGCAGCGGCGGCGGCGAGCTGGCGGGCGGCGCGGGCGGCGCCGAGCGCTCGTGGAACGACACGCGCTTGTCACGCGCGCTGCCTACTGGGGACCTGCCAGATACATTGGATTTTAGTTCACTGCTACTACAGTATAGGTTATTAGCGTTTCTCATACAGTTTTAGGTTCGTTTACATCAACACTAAATGCGTTAAAATCATCATTCTGACTCTTGACACTTTCAGACTATTGACTGTTAGAATGTTTATATTGTACGTGTATGAGTCATTTATGTACAGTTAGATACTCTGTTTGTGTGAGTAACTGCGTAACTAGTGTTATACTTTCGTTCTCATAGATTTTGTTAGCTATGATCCAATAACAAAGTAACAAATGGTAATGTATACGCACTGCGGCGCGACGTGCGCGTTGTGCGCGTGGTGCTTGTGCGGGTCGGGGCGCGGCGGCGACAGCGTGCGCGCGCGCTCGGCCATGACGGCGAAGGACGAGCCGCGCGCCGGCGGTGCGGGCGCGCCCGCTCCCACGTGCGTGCTGGGGGACACGCTCAGCGCGCTCACGCCCGAACTTACTTCGGCTACTCGAGTCTCCTCGTAAGTCACCTAAGAAAATTATTTTGTTAAATTATTATATCACATTATGTTACTCGTAGAACAACTATTGTACCTTAAAACAACTAAAGACAACGATTTATTTTGCTCTCTAAATAACATAATAGAAACAGAAACCGCTGGCTTATGTCAGTAAATTTTCGAAAAACAGTTCTAAGTTTTTAAATTTTTATCCTTACGAATACCGTTTTATCTGGACGCCACAGCAAACCTAACGACAAACGGCATCCACATAAGGATTTCCACACTGAAAAAGGGTAAGATTAGACAGACCTGCAAAAATCACTAACGTAGTGACATATCTAAGATAAGTTAGCTGTCTTGTATCGGATGTAAGTAAGCCAACGGTATAAATCGTGAGTATAACCTGCCTGCTTTACCTGTCACGAATGCTGTTAGAACTGCTATAATAAAGTTTGTAAGTACCTGTTCCGTAGCATATCCGTTGGTGATCTCAGTGCGTGTGTTAGTCTTAAGTATGGACTTGGGCGGGTGCGGCTGTGAGAGCGCGAGCGGGGGAGGCGCGGGCGACGCGGCGGGGGGCGAGGCCGGTATGTCGTCCAGCAGCTCTTCTATGTCTTCGGAACCTTCGGCCGCGTTGCCTTCCTCCTGGGAGTAAAAAAAATAATGTTACATTCACACCACATCACATCACATCAACATCATCATCATTCATTCACATTCTAGAGACACAACTGAAAAAAATAAAAACTAATCAACTGAGGACGTCCATAGACAAGATGTATTATTCACATTCCCGCAAAAACTAAGAGATTATTGTTCGAGTCAGAACAATAGATTAGGCACAATTGTTTTAACAACAAAGCCAGCCAAAATAATCACTACACATATTCGGATATCATTCATTTGGCTCGTACCGAACGGCGAATTCCTATGAAATACATGCCCGACTGTGCCAAGTCCTGCCGAACCGAGTATGTGTGGTAGCAAGGATTGAGTCTTTGACGAGCTGTAAATATTCTGTTAAGAAAGCTTCTGAGATCATCATATGCCTAGCATATTCCCAACTATGTTGGGGTTAGCTTCCAGTCTAACCGGATGTAGCTGAAAACCATTGACTGCCTATTTGACCTCCACAATCCAGTTAGTACTGGATAATACGATACCCTTGGTAAGACTGGTTATCAGACTTTCAGGCCACTGACTACCTGTAACGACTGTCAAAGATCTACAAATGATAGCCGGGACCAACGGCTTAACATGCTTTCTAAGATCATCAAACAAAAATGTATTATTGTACCTGGTCGTGTTGCGTGGCTCGCAGTTCGAAGTCTCTCTCCAGCTGTAGCGCACGTAGTTGTTGGTTCTGTACAGGTGTGCGCGCTGCTCCTAGTGATAGCAACTGAGCAATTGTTGCGTCCCTGAAAGTGTCGTTATAAATTTAGGAATTTAGTATAAAAAACCGTTACTTATGAAATTAGAAGATGCCACGAACATCGTACCGTATCGTTTCGTTGCTTTTGTCAGCAACGAAAGTCGGTTAATATTAAGTTTTATTAAAACATTTTTATTGAATATTATGAAAATCATCAATTTAAAATTCAAATCCATTTATATAAATAAGGTTGAGAATTAGCCCTTATAGAACTTCAAGATTTAAGGTTAACCTAGTTGGTGTTAACAAGAGATAAGGTTTTCGTTTCTTAATGTTGTTTTAGCTGAGGAGAAGCAATTATCACATTTGTCTGTTAGGTTAAGCCTGTAATAGAGCTTAAGTGGAAGTGCGTTGAAGAAATCCCCAGGTAAGTCATTAAAAAAACGTTACGAAAAAAAATCGGAGTAGATCAAACTGTTGGGTAAGATCTCTTTCTCTCTTTTCTACAAAATTCTGTAAATTTGCCTGCCTTTTGGTGAGAGTCCAGCTCATTCCGTCATCTTTGCATGCTAAAAATGAGTCTAAAACGAAGTACATAGCAGAGTGTAGTGTTGAAATAGGTTGTGTTACCTGCGCGCGCGTGCCTGCGCACGTCGCGCCTCGTGCTGACGCTCGCGCTCCTCGCGCTGCCAGGGGTTGTGGCCGCCCGCCGGGTACGTCGGGGCCGCTGGCGGCTCCAGTGCGCTGGCCACGTACCGCTCTGGTTATCATCAAACTTACATTGAATTACTTCTATTATAACTCTTGTATCTATTTCTATACAAACAGTAAACGGACCCTTTAAAGCCGGAAACCAAGCATTCTGTACATCAAACTGTACTCAAAAATTGTTCTATGAAATGCCTTTTTTTTGAGGTGAAAAATCACATTTTATGTTAGGGCTCAATGTAACATACTCAAAAAAATAAACTTGAAAAGTTGGAACTTTGGTGAACTTTGAGAAATATTGGGAATATTTCTGAAACTAGAGGGTTCCCAGGTATGGTATAGAATCAAAAAAATATCGCAATGACGGGGAGAACAAGTGCAAAAATACCTTTAACGAAGTCGAAAAACCTTTCGGCTTTGTTGCATACAAAAAGTATTTTGCCACTAAGATAACCAATGACACTGAACGCCAAAATACCAGAAAAATAACACTTATTGAGATGAGAACATGCTCGATAATCACAGAAGTGCGAAACTCATCTATCACCCGAGGCTACCGGATCCGAACCGAACATGAATGTAGAATACTTTATAGCTATTTAAGCAACTATTACGTTGTGGACGGTCTTTTAAAACGAGTGCCATTTTTCGGTACAAGCGTAGCGCGTACCGAAATATGTGGGCACGAGTTATTGAAAGACCAATAACGTACAGTTGCATACATGATTTTATCTACGAAGGAAGGAATAAAACACAGATATAGACAAATAAGTATTTTTATCTACTTTCATAACATTTCTCATATACATGTCTTGATTTTTCTGGTAGTAAATTATTTGTAGCCAAAACTGCTCTATTTGTTATATCTGGTGGAGTATTTTCAATATCACTTGATGTTGAAGACATTTTTAATAAAATTTGGAATAAAATTTCACTCAGTTTTTTTTGTCTTTATTAGGTATAAGGCAAAGATCTTGTAGCCGCAACAGCCAAGTAGTATACGATACTTTTGTTCTAAAATCGTTCCATTTTTAAAAACATCATTTACATTGTATCGATTTCGAAGTAATATTATAGGTACCCGGCTGTATGTTCAGAATGTCTTTGCTTGTGCTTTAGAATTTATGAAGATTCGCATAATGCAACCCGATGTCGTTATGGGTATCATAATGAAACCGCTGTAAATTTTGTAATTCGAATATAACGAAAACGAAGTAGATAAAATTAGAAATGTAAGCATTCGTACCGTCTTCTGGTTGCACAGTGTTGGGCGGAGCCTGCTGCGGCTGCGGGTGCGACTGTGGCTGTTGTGACTGTGCGTGCTGGTGCGACTGCTCTTCCATGTCCATGTCCGTTCGCCGAGCACCCTGACAACAAACAAATAATTATTCATTTAGTATATAATTATTATGCGAGAGATATTTAAATAAATATAGACAGTGTAAAATCGAAGATACGTAAACTGAGACGAGCACCTCCGCCTGGAATTAGATGTCAGGCTACAGGAAGTTTTATTTATTCTCAACTTTGTTCTATTTAGTTCACGGTTTATATTTGGAGGCGAAAACTGAGTTGCGCTTCGCCAACTTATATAGACTGTGCATTTTACCTGAGGTTTCGGGGCAACCGGCGGCTGTGATCTGTGCGGTGATGGTGGACCGGGCGCCATCCATTCATATCTGTAAGAAAGGTCATAGAAGTCATCAGGTCATAAAGGTCAAGTCATTTTAGATTGTTTAGGTCTGAACTGTGACGTTATGCGTCATTTTGTGTCGTTAGGCCTCATTTTTATTTGGAAACAGATTTGAGCAAAATTGATAGAAAAAAAAAATTGCTACCTAGAAATAACGTTACGCGTCATTATTCCTTAAAATTGTTTCCAATAATACGGGGGCATTGGAGATGGACCATATTAGACTTGGGTTTCCACCACAGTAGAGTGCGGAGAGGAGACGAGCAAATTCACATAACGTTTCTCATCTTTCCTGTGTCTCCACTTTGGTATGAAAATAATCGGGTCTTACTCAGTGCTGCATGCGAACACATCTCCAGTCAAAAAAATTACATGCAGATAATGAATGCAGCATAAGCATAATAATAATAATAAGAATTGAATTGCTGGCAACACTAAAGTCAACGTCATCCAATTTCTTTCCGTGATTTGATACAATTTTTAATTTTTAACAGTCGTTTCCATTCAATCTGGTACCTATTTCATCTCTTTTTTAAAATCAAGAAGCAATAAATTCAAGCACACCAACATGAAACACATATTATTATACTATAATAGATGGAAAAGAAAAAACCTGGTCCCTAAAGTGACATAATATGACACATGTCATAAACGAAAATTTAAAGAAATAAATGGATGAAAATGTTGACCCGAGCAGCAGCTAAAGCTAAGCTTGCACGCCTACCGCCTCCGGACTCGTCGCCCCGCTCCGCCTCGCCGCCGCCGGAACCCAGCCTCATCGTGAGTGCTGTGACACCGGCCGTGGCAGTTGCGTCGAGCGACAGCGACGAGTACTTCTCTCCGCCCACGACGCCACCACCTGCTCGTCGACGGGGAGGACGCCGGCCGCCGGACGGTTTCGGACCTCGAGGCCCACCGGCCTCTGATAGGGTCCCAGCTCCCGGCGGAAGTGTGCAGCGCATGCGATGGACTCAAGCCATCAACGAGAACGTCATGCGCTCATACTATGGGGCTACAGAGGGAGGAAACAACCTGACCGCGTACCGTGTTCGGATGCTCTCTCTGTTTCAGGTGCTTGAGCCAGCTGTCAACGTGTCGGCACAACGATTATCGGATCAGGTGCGGGTCATCCAACGTAATCATATGTTGGACGACACCGTACTTGATCGCTTGCGAACTGAAATGCAGAGTAGTCACGTCATTGTCCCTCCGTCGCAGGCTGTGGATCCACCACAGTCTAGTCAGTTATTTAATCGCGCTGACGAAGTGAGTAATGACGTGGCTACTAATGTAAGTACCCAATGCAGTGAGGAAATGAGGAGTGCTTTGGAAGGTGCGATTCGAGAATATCGGTACATGTCGCCTGAACTTAGACCACGCTTACCTCGTTTGCCCATGCATAACAGAAATAGGGCGCTGGTAGCTGTTCTGGATTCGCAGTTGTCAAACTATTTTGATAACTGCGAAGACCCCACTGATGCTCACTCAATCCTGTATTGTGCGGCTGTAGCGGCATGTCGTGTAGCTAATGTCAAATTTTCTGATGACAGAGCTACACGACCTAAACCTGCCGTACCGGCTTGGCAATGCAGGATTGAGCGACGTATTAGTGGGGCCAGAACACTCATCGGCAAACTAATCTGCTTCAGGGAGGGCAACAATCGCCCTCGAGTGATGCGCTTTGTGAGGCGGGCATTTGCGGGTACTGATATTAGTCCTCGAGACTATATGTCCCGTATCACAGAGCGCATCGACTTCCTGAAGCAGAAAGTGTATGCATGGGCAAACCGTATCCGTAGGTATAAGCGGCGGGTGGAACGATACACTCTGAATCGCACATTCCAAAGAGATGAAAGGTGGGTTTATAGGAGTTGGGAGCGATCGGACCAAGGTGTGGCTGACACGCGCCTGCCGGATGATGACGCCATGTGTTCGTTCTGGCGCAGCATCTGGTCGGTGCCTGCCAGCCATACCGAGGGTGAATGGACTCGGGAAGTCGAGCGAGTGTGCGATCCAGTTCCAGAAATGGGGGCAATTTCTATCAGCCCCCAAGATGTAGCTCGTGCAGTCCGTCCGTTACCTAACTGGAAATCTCCAGGGCCGGACGGGCTGCACAACTTTTGGATTAAGTGGATCCAAAGGTCGCACGCTCGCTTGGCGGCTCTATTCCAGTCAGCCTTAGAGTCAGGGTCGCTGCCCGACTTCCTGTCTACTGGAATAACTCACCTGCTCCATAAATCGGGTAGTACTGCGGAGCCCAAAAACTATAGACCTATAACCTGTCTCCCGACAGTGTATAAAGTTCTTACATCCATTTTGAGAGCTAAAATTAGCAAACACATTGATGACAATTCGATCATGTCCGCTTCTCAAAATGGATGTAGGAACGGGTCCCGCGGTACTAAGGAGCTGCTCCTCATTGATATGGCCATTAACCAACAGGTTCGGCGTTCCCGAAGGGATCTGTCGACATGTTGGATAGACTATAAGAAGGCCTACGACTCGGTGCCACATACATGGCTCATGAGGGTGCTAGAATTGTATAAAGTTGATGCAACTCTGCGCACCTTCCTGATGTCGTGTATGGGGCAATGGAGGACAGTCCTTCGCTATCCAGGATGTCGACATAACCAGATGAATAGCGCACCGATACGGATAGAGCGAGGTATTTTTCAGGGCGATAGTTTGAGTCCGCTTTGGTTCTGCTTAGCCTTGAATCCTCTAAGCACGCTGCTGGACGATTCAGGTCTAGGCTTTCGGTTGAGGAGAGGTGGTCAGGTTATATCTCACCTTCTTTACATGGATGACCTGAAACTCTTTGCCCCCAACAATTTGCAACTGATGGAGCTACTGAAGATAACAGAAACTTTCAGTAGCGCCATCAGTATGGAATTTGGTGTAGACAAATGTGCGGTCATGCATGTAAAGCGAGGTGGGATTGTGGAATCTGTGGGAACCCAGCTCACAGATTCCATAAATCTTAGATCCCTCTCAGCAACCGAAACCTACAAGTATTTGGGTATGTCGGAAGCGCTGGGCATCAATGCTGTTGACGTGAAGCAATCGTTGAAGGAGCGTTTCTTTGGCCGCCTGAGAAAAGTATTTAATAGTCTTTTATCAGGCGGAAATAAGGTGCGTGCCTTCAATGGTTGGGTCATGCCGGTTTTGATGTACTCTTTCGGCGTACTCAAATGGACTCAAACAGAACTAGACGCCCTGGATAGGAAGGTCCGTACATTGTTGACGGCATATCGAATGCATCACCCACGTTCTTCGGTTATGAGACTGTATATCCCGCGGAGTTGTGGAGGTCGAGGCTTTTTAAACGCCAAGACTCTCCACAATCGCGAGATATGCAGTCTCAGGGAATATTTCCTAGAAGCCGACGTGGGGATGCATCGAGATGTGGTCGCGATGGATAAGGCCCTCACCCCGCTCTCCTTGGCTAAAGAGAACTGGCGCAAACCTGCAGTGCTAGACACTAATGACCGCAGGGAAGTATGGCAGAGTAAGGAGCTTCACGGACGCTTCTTCAGTGCCCTGCATGGACCTGATGTAGACCATGCAGCGTCCGTAGCCTGGCTACGTTCCGGGGAACTCTTTGGAGAAACCGAAGGTTTTGTTTGTGCAATTATGGATGAAGTTATGATGACAAATAACTACCGGAAATTTATTGTGAAGGATGGCACGGTTGACATATGTCGCGCATGCCACCGTCCGGGCGAATCGATCCGTCACATTATCTCCGGGTGTTCTCGTCTAGCTAACGGAGAATACTTGCATAGACACAATCTTGTAGCCAGGATTATCCATCAGCAACTTGCTCTGAAATACAGCCTTGTGGAATCGGAAGTGCCGTACTATAGGTATGTGCCCGACCCAGTTCTCGAAAATGGCAATATCACACTGTATTGGGATCAATCCATCATCACTGACAGGACTATTGTAGCCAATAAGCCTGATATAGTGGTGGTGGATCGATCAGAGCGGCGCGCAATGATTGTTGACATAACGGTTCCACATGACGAGAACCTCGTGAAAGCCGAGAAAGATAAGCAAATTAAGTATATTGACTTGGCTCGCGAGGTTGTCGACATGTGGCCTGTTGACTCAGCGATCATTGTGCCGATAGTCGTATCAGCCAATGGCCTTATTGCCAAGAGCCTCGACCAACATCTGATGAGGCTCTCGTTAGGCAGCTGGATCAAGGGCTTGATTCAGAGAGCGGTACTCCTGGACACGGCTCGTATCGTTAGGAGGTTCCTTTCTCTGGAGCCCTGACCGCCGGTAGCTTGGACCCTGTTCCCGATACCGGTGGGCTACAATTTTTTATATTTTTAAATGTTTTTTTTTATTATTATTTATAAGAAATATTTAAAAATGTATTAAATTTGTATATAAAAATGAATAAAGGGATAATAATAATAAAGCCTTTTATTTCCACGTAAAAGTATTTCACATTTCAAATGCTTGATTAGTTGTGTTATTTAACTCATTAAAAAACTAGTGTTAGTATTGTTAGTTTCTTCATCTTTAATTGACACAAATATTTCGGATTTTAAAATGTTTGTTAGTTGTGTTAGTATATTTAACTCCTTAAAATCTAGTGTTAGTATTGTTAGTTTCTTCATCATCTTTATTTGACGTGGATCCCGATTGGGTGAAGGCCTCCTCTTTCTCCTTCCAAAATTCTCTATCTATGGCGAGGGTTATCCAATCTCGCCCTGCTTTTTTAATGATATCATCAGCCCACCTTTTTGCTGGTCTACCGATATTTCTCTTACCTAGTGGTCCTTTCCATCGTGTAGTTTTTATGGTCCATCTATTATCTTTACACCTCGAGATGTGTCCGGCCCATTGCCATTTTAATTTTAAAGCCTGTGTTAAAGCATCGGTAATTTTTGTTTTCTTCCTGATAATGTCTGACCTTATTTTATGTATTTTCCTAATTTTTAGTATACTCCTCTCCATTGATCTTTGTGTTGTTCTAATTTTTTCTTTTACTTTATTTGTGTAAACCCATGTCTGACAGCCATACAATAAGCTAGGAAGAAGACAGGTATCGACTACAGTTCTTTTCATATCTAGTGTATAGTCACCTTTTAAAATTTCCTTAAGAGACCAGAATTTACTCCAAGCAATTTTACATCTCCTATCAACTTCTTTTTCATTATTTGTTGTACTGAAAGATACCTGTTTGCCCAGATATATATAATTGTCGACGTATTCTATGTTTTTGCCATTTGTACTTATAGGATGTTTTTGGCTATTTGTGATTATTTTTGTTTTGGCAGCATTCATTTCTAGTCCAACTCTAGCACTTTCTTGATCTAGCATGTGTATCATAGTTTCAAGTTCTCTGGATGTTTCAGCAAGTACAACAATGTCGTCTGCGAATCTCAAATGACTGAGGCAAGCGGCACCTACACGCAGTCCCTTGGTTTTCCAGTCTAGTTTTTGGAATACATTCTCTAGGACAGCAATAAATAGTTTGGGTGACAGAGGGTCGCCTTGTCTTACACCCCTTTCAATTCTTATTTCATCTCCTCTTGTTTCGAGTTTCACCCTACTTGTAGCGTTGTTATATGTATATTTTATTATGTTTATATATTTTCTGTTAATGTTCAATGATGCTAATGTATTCCAGATAGAGTTGTGGCTTATACTGTCAAAAGCCTTACTATAATCTATAAACGCTATGTATAAAGGCCTCCTAAACTCTTTATATTTCTCCATTACTTGTTCCAGTGAATGCAGATGGTCTGTTGTGCTAAAGCCTGATCTAAATCCTGCCTGTTCTAATGGTTGTGCTTTGTCGATCTCTGTTGCTATTCTTTTAAGTATTATTGATGAAAAAAGCTTGTATAAAGATGCCAGCAAGCTTATGGGTCTATAGTTGCCTACATCGAGAGGATTGCCTTTTTTGTATAGGAGTATGATGTCAGATGAACACCATTGTTTTGGTATAATTTCTGTTTCCAGAATAAGATTAAATAGTTTTGTGAAGTGTTTAAGTAGGATTGGTGCAGAGTATTTGAGCATTTCATTCCTTATTCTGTCAGGTCCTGGGCTTTTAGCATTTTTTAATAATTTAATATGTTGGAATACTTCGTTTTCTTCTATTGGTAAAACACTTTCTGTGTTAGGAATGTAGTTAGTTATTTCTTCGATGTCATTCTCTTGGTTTCTTTTCATGTAAAGTTCTTTGTAGAAATTGGTTGCTTGGTCTAATATGTCTTTTCTAGATTTCGTCTCGTTTGCTTTTGTTTCTAATTTTTGTATCCACTTTTTATTTAAATTTAGTTCCTTAAACGCTTTCTTAGTACTTCTAAACTTTTCTATATTCTTTGTTATAATATCTTGTCTATGTTTTTTGTAGTCTTTCTTGATCTCTTTGTTGGTTTCTTTAAATAGTTGCCCAAGTTGCTTTTTCATCTCCTTAGTTTTGTTTTTTGTAGATATAAGTTCGGTGCGTCTTTTTATTAATGATACTGTGTTATCGCTAAGTATTGTATGTTTTTTGCGTTTCTGTTCTGTATTTTTAAAAGTTGAACATGATGTTAGTGCGTGTTCTAAAGTGTCATAATAGTCTTGGACATTTATAGGATTTGAATCTTTTCTATCCATTTCGTAATATCTCAGATTGTCTAAGTATTTGTTAATATCTTCTTGCGTTAGAAGGTCATTTGAATTTGAATTGAAATTTGTTCTGCTCTTTTTTGGGACACGTAGCCCAACTGTAGCTCTTAGCATTCTATGATCAGAGGCGAAATTTATGTTGTTTAGTATTTCAAAATTCGTCACCAATTTTGGAGTGTTTGTCATTATGAAGTCAATTTCGTTCTTGTGTTTATGGTCTGGGGATTCCCAAGTCCATTTTTTGTTTGTTTTCTTCTTAAAATATGTATTCATGATGGACAGTCTGTGTTCAAAGGCGTACTCTATCAGTCTCGTCCCCCTTTGGTTTCGTATTCCATACCCGTATTTGCCTAGTATTGGGTGTTCTTCACTTTTGGGTTGCCCTATTTTAGCGTTAAAGTCTCCAATTACTATTACTTTTTCTTCGGCTAGTTCATGTGCCATTGTTAGATCATTGTAGAATTTTTGAATTTCGTCTTCACTTGAGTTTTCTGTAGGTGCATATACTTGGATAATCGACAAACTAAGGTCCAAGAACTTTAGCTGTAGTAGTGCCACCCTTTCTGAAATGCCAGTGAAATTTGTTATGTGGTTTTTCAGTGCTTTTTTTATCAAGAATCCTACTCCATGTAGTCCCTTAGTTTGCCCCATGTAGCATAAAATGCAGTCATTGTACTCTTCTATGTTACAACCCATTCTTCTCAGTTCAGAGAGTCCTATAATATCGTAATTAATTTTTTCCAATGCATGTGATAATTCTAGATACTTTTCTGTTGTTGCCAGAGACCTTACATTGTATGTGCAAATTTTTAGATTGTTTTCTTTATGGTTCTTTGTATTATTATTATTTTTGGAAAGAGGGTGATGGTCTAATTTCCCACGAGGACCAGTCGGCTTGGGAAATGGTTTGGTTTTGTCGGTTGATTGGTGTGTTTCAGTATTTTTTGTTACGTTCCGGTGGCTGATGGCGATATCCTATGTACTGCATTCAGATGGTGTGGTGAATGTTGACAGAGAATTGCTTCTTCCTCGCATCACATCGAACGCATTAACCCTATTTGCTTTTGAAATTACATATTGTTTTTTGGGCTGTTGGTTGAGGTTTGGCGAGTTTGAATCTTGTCTTTTACGCTTTTCTTTATTTGATGCATAAGCATAATCAGCCTGTAATGTTCCCACTGCTGGGACACAGGCCTCCTGTCTATGAGACGGAGTGGGCTGAAATCCACCACGCGAGCCCAGTGAGGGTTGGTAGATGTTTCATGTCTTCGAATTATTTGTTCTAGGATATACGGTTTTCTCACGATGTTTTCCTTCACCGTTTTGAGAGCAGCGGCGATGAAATAAATTACTCAAAATAATGCGCCTGCGTGGGTTCGAACCCACGGTTTACCACTCGTAAGTCGGGGCTGCCACCACTGGGCCACCGCTGCTGTCCATGCCTACGCGCGCTGAGAAGGTTGTTCTTTAAAGTTGTAGGTGTTGTGGTACCTCTGCGGCGGGTGGTGCTGGTTGTGGTAGATCTGGTGCGGGCTCTGGCCGTGCACGTGCAGCATGGGCTGCGACTGGTGCAGCGGGTGCGGCGACGCGGGCCCGTAGCCGCCCGCCGGGACCTGCATCTGAGGCTGGCCTGTAGGGCGTTGCAAAAAGACTTTAGTGAAAGTAAATACGAAATCTTCCCTGATGATGTCATATGGTCTGCGTCACATTTTCCCCGGCATTGCATTTTTTTAATGGATATTCATCTTTTATTGGTCGTAGCGTGATGTTATAGCCTATATAACCTTTCTCGATAAATGGGCTATCTAACACTAAATCAATTATTCAATTCGAATCAGTAGTTCCCAACTCTTCAGCTTTATAATATTACTAGTACTTGTGTAGATTTGGAGTTTTGAACCTCAGCGACGACCAGATTCGATGACTTTTGATGTGTTTCAGAGCTTTTTCGTTGACGACATTGCATTATAGGTGGTCTATGGTTATTATAGGTGGTCTATAGTTATTATAGGTGGCGTAGTTTGAAGCTCAGAATTACAAAAAAAAATCCTTATAGGCCGGTTAGTGGCAGTTTATTTCTGAAACTCTGTTGTATTAAATAGATAGGAATAGAAGACCCGACATACAACTCACATCACGACAATTGCGATTGGTTGCTTATCGCAGTACGTTTGCGTTTATTTGTGTATCTATTTTGCATTGCATATGTATATTTTGGACTGGTAGGTCCAGCATCAGAGCTTGTTTTATTTAATTTTTATTCGAAGGGACAGTAAATAGTTACATTATGAGAACTTACAACTAGTTAACAAAATCAAATTTTTGGTATTATATAACGCACAAAAACGCTATCCCTGAAAAATGATCTATCTTATGGTAATGCAAGTATTGGCAGCGTGTTACCCATGAGGTGCTGGTGCTGCGGCGCGGCGTGCGGCGCGTGCTGCGCCAGGTACGCGTGCTGCCGCCGCGACACCTCCTCCGACATCTTATGGTAATGCAAGTATTGGCAGCGTGTTACCCATGAGGTGCTGGTGCTGCGGCGCGGCGTGCGGCGCGTGCTGCGCCAGGTACGCGTGCTGCCGCCGCGACACCTCCTCCGACATCTTATGGTAATGCAAGTATTGGCAGCGTGTTACCCATGAGGTGCTGGTGCTGCGGCGCGGCGTGCGGCGCGTGCTGCGCCAGGTACGCGTGCTGCCGCCGCGACACCTCCTCCGACATCTTATGGTAATGCAAGTATTGGCAGCGTGTTACCCATGAGGTGCTGGTGCTGCGGCGCGGCGTGCGGCGCGTGCTGCGCCAGGTACGCGTGCTGCCGCCGCGACACCTCCTCCGACATCTTATGGTAATGCAAGTATTGGCAGCGTGTTACCCATGAGGTGCTGGTGCTGCGGCGCGGCGTGCGGCGCGTGCTGCGCCAGGTACGCGTGCTGCCGCCGCGACACCTCCTCCGACATCTTATGGTAATGCAAGTATTGGCAGCGTGTTACCCATGAGGTGCTGGTGCTGCGGCGCGGCGTGCGGCGCGTGCTGCGCCAGGTACGCGTGCTGCCGCCGCGACACCTCCTCCGACATCTTATGGTAATGCAAGTATTGGCAGCGTGTTACCCATGAGGTGCTGGTGCTGCGGCGCGGCGTGCGGCGCGTGCTGCGCCAGGTACGCGTGCTGCCGCCGCGACACCTCCTCCGACATCTTATGGTAATGCAAGTATTGGCAGCGTGTTACCCATGAGGTGCTGGTGCTGCGGCGCGGCGTGCGGCGCGTGCTGCGCCAGGTACGCGTGCTGCCGCCGCGACACCTCCTCCGACATCTTATGGTAATGCAAGTATTGGCAGCGTGTTACCCATGAGGTGCTGGTGCTGCGGCGCGGCGTGCGGCGCGTGCTGCGCCAGGTACGCGTGCTGCCGCCGCGACACCTCCTCCGACATCTCCGCCAGCTTGGCCGCGCGCGCGCTGCTCGAGCTCTGACCATACAATGTCACTTAAGTACACTACCGAACTGTGAAGCACAGCGGGCTAATTGCATAACGCACTTGCGGGTTGCAACTGTGTTATGCAACTAACCCGCCGTAACGACTGTCAAAGATCTACAATTGAAAGCTAGGACCAACGGCTTAGCATGCTTTAACTAAAACTCGGTATGTAACCCATACACGGACCAACCCTAGGCAAGCACGGCTTAACCTAAAGATCGACCCGAGCGGCTGTTATTATACACGGTTAAATTTTGATCGTTTTAATGCCGTGGAGGATCGATCCGGTGCATGAAACACTATCGATTTTTAAAGCTAAAATAAAAAAATTAAAATCTTTTTTTTTTTAAACTCGAATTAATATTCGCATGAGTGAATAAAAAATGCAAACCATTAGTAGGCACCATTCGATACTAAGAACAATGTATGCCTCCGGCAGTCAACGAGGACTAACAAAAATTAGCCAATCCTAGACCAAACCACGCCCCCAAACCCTATTGATTGGCAATGCATAAGGCGCGCGCCCCGCGCTCCCCGCGTGCTAAGGGCCGCGCTTGATCACGTCATGTAAGCAATGCAATTCAGTTTCTCTAAGACGCCATCGGTGTGTAGTCGTTAAGAAAATCTTTGTCGCGCGAAAGTAATGGCGTCTCGTAATTACGTTTAATCCAACGTGGAGTTCGTTGCAATGGTGCAATTTTACGCGATCGCGAGTTTTGATGCGCAAGCGGCTCGTCGTCTGTACAGTGAACCAAATCACTTGCAGTCTTTGCGACTCCGTGGGATACCTAACCCGCAAATTCCGTCAGGACAAACAATTGTGGCGGCTACGCAGCGTTTGTTAGATCACGGACAATTTCGAACACCTGCACACGCTCAGGGCCGCGGTCGCCAACCAGTGTACACACCCGAACTAGACGCGGAAATTCTTGAGTTCTTTGAAAGAGATCCCAGGCGTAGTACAAATATGGCTGCAATTAGCTTTAACGTAAGTCAGTACTGCGTCTGGAAGCTCTTAAATGTAGAAGGACTCCATCCGTACCACTTTAGAAAAGTGCAGTCCCTCCACGAGAACGACGGGACGGCTAGAGTCGGATTTTGCCAGTGGATATTAAACAATCGCGAAGTTAATATTCTGTGTACGGACGAATCGACGTTTACGCGTGTAGGACTATTTAGTCAACGAAATGAACATTTTTGGGCATTTAATAATCCACACGTGATTAGTGAGTGTAGACATCAAGTGCGATTCTGTATTAATGTGTGGGCTGGCATCATAAATGATAAAATTATCGGCCCGTATTTTGTCTAAGGAAATTTGACCGGTGGGACATACCTAAACATGCTGCAAAGTGTAATTCCAGACTTGATGGGAGACATACCACTGGCGTATTTAAATAATTTATTTTATCAACATGACGGTTGTCCAGCACATTACGAGCGTAATGTACGTTTACTCAAAAATGCATGTAATGTGGTCATTATTTTGACAACCTTGTTTGAGTAAAGTCGACCTTGCCGTTCTGTTTCAAGGAGCGGCCGGTAAAGTTTTGCTGGCCGCTATAACAGGCCGGCAATGTTTTGCCAGCCGCTATTTTGACGTTTCAACGTTTTAAAAAATCAAATCCAAAAAGATTTTATTTAGAACACAGCTGTTTGTATCTATAGAGATAGGTACAAAAAGATTTTATTCCATATTAGGCTGTATAGTTCCAATTACAATTGCTCGAAAAAAAAAAAAACAAAGAAGTAACAAAAGCGCGGTTCAGCGAAAATTTTTATTAATACGTTTTTTATTTAAATTACTTGCTGGTTTTATTTAGATTAGGTACTTCCATTTTTGAGTAAAGCACTATACAAACCTTGGCCCACAATGACTGTTTCGCTGGTCCCGCTATGATTGCCTCGAGCTAGCCTAGCTACGCTCTAGGCCTTTCAGCTTGGCCATCATTGCAGCCCTTGCTGTCCTCGCTGTAATGGCCTCGACCTACGGTCTCGGCCATTATCTCAGCTCGTCCATCAAGTGTTGCACGCTGACCGCGCTGTGTCGGCCTGGAGCTGCGCTACTCTGCGCTGTCGGCCATAATCAGCGCGACCAGCAAAGTAGTCATTATAGACCGCGGCAGTAATGTACTAAATCACTTGGATTCCGTGTTTGGAGATCACTGGATTGGACGGGGTGGTCCAGTTGCTTGGCCGGCAAGGAGCCCGGATCTTACCCCGCTGGATTTTTATTTGTGGAGTGAAGTAAAGCGATTGGTGTACAGAAACGAGCATCAAACTCGTGAAGAAATGAAAAGGGCGATAGTGGACGCGTTCAATGTTTAAAAAAGTGACAGAGACACATTATTGAAATTAAAAGACAATTTAATTAAACGTGCAAGATTATGCCTCGAAAGGAATGGTTTGCACTTTGAACATTTATTACGTTATCGTGAAGTATAGGCAGTAAACTGATGATACAGAAGTGATTAATTATTAGTTTTAGAACAGAACTCTTTTTTAATCGTTGTAAATAATTTTGATTAGGTAAGTACACATTTTATGAACAAAATCAGAGGTGATTAGGTATGTAACAAAACATTTTTTATCGTACAATTAGAACTTTTTCGTTTTTGGATCATAGTAACTAATTTTGATTCCAGATTTTTAAATACGCCATAAATAGCAGGCCTGTAGAGATTTATTTCTACATCTACCTACCGCTTTTAGCATAATTCTTTTAATTTTATTAGGTATGTCCCGAAACTTAGGCACAAAGCAATTATGACGGTCTTAAGTCCGTAAAAGTAGAAGGAAAATTTGGAATCATTTAATTTGTGTACGTGAACATCAGCTGACCGGGTCAATAACCTTAAACTTGAGCGGGCGAAGTGAAGGTAGTTAGGTTAGGTTAGGTTAGACGGCGTCGTACGTAGGTAAGTAACTCATGGTGCCTTACTACCGGTTTCATGCATTTTGCGAGTTATCACGTTATCACTTGTTTTTTTGTTTTTTTGTTTTAAGAGTTACAATGCTGTGCAAGTTTTGATGAATAGTATTTTGTAAGTTAAACCAGCGGTCCAAGGGATTTAAACGATCAAAATTTAAGCCTGTATAGCCACGAGCTCCTCACGCCAACTTTCATATTGACTGTGCATATTTCAAATACCCATCGGTTTATGAGGCGGATGAGAGAGTATACCTGTGTTTGCGTACACACTGTGTCCTGTAAAATCTCCCGAGTTAAGTCTCCGCTTACATTGGCTACATGGAGGATGGTATTACCTGGTGATGTAAAGGTGAGTCTGGCGCCTCGGCCTGTCCTGCCGCCAAGAAGTGCGCCGACTGCGGCCGGTTGCTGCCCGTTGAACTGCGCAGCGATGACCATCTGGAAAAATTACATCTCTTTTTTTTCACATAGTCTACATCTCTCTTTTATCTATTTTTCTGTCGCAGGTATGTTTCGAGAGATTTCTTTAGAAATAAGTATGATATTTGTTTCTTTCTCATTTTGGATGTGTAATTGTCAAATAAATAAATAATACTCCTCTTTTTTCTCTTTTAGCAAAAGCATTATTTTATTGAAAGATCTGTAAATACCTGTCTTGTAGTGCATGTTGCTGCGACTGCACAGTGGAGAGGTTCTGGTAGAAGCCGTCGTGCTGCGCGGGCGCCGACAGGTTGTGGCTGCTGCGGGACTTGCTGGGCCAAGCGCTCGGGGACCCACTCGCCACCGGCGGACTCACGGCCACGCTGCGAACGATTTAAGTTAGAGAGTTTGGAACTGTAGTAGTTATCAAGGTGTGCCACCGTCGCATAACTTTGATGAGAGGACAATTTTAAAACAAAATGCTGCGAATTTTAAATGGGCCTCAAAATATTTTTTTTTTTTCTTTTTAAAAACGTTGCCCCACACTGGGAATTTCTCCTGTATCGTGAGTGCGTTTACAAACATTTAAACTCACATACACAAACAGAAAAAGCGCGAGGCTGGCCGCCGCGTTTTTTCACCCTGATTTGTCTCAGGTTTTTATCGATTGGTTGGCAATGTTAGAGTCATCATCGATCTAGCCTTATCCAAACTATGTTGGAGTCGATTTCCACTTTAACCGGATGCTCCTGAATACCCGTATTTTACATGGAGTAACTGGAAATCTTGGCGACATGGAGACATGTTAGAGTCTATCGATATAATGCCAACACCTCAACCTCGCGGCTCTATTACCAGTTGGCAGTTGGTTATAATAGACCACAAGGCAGTACATACCTGGCGGGCGTGTGGTGGTGCGGCGCCGGGTCGGGCGCGTGGTGCAGCGCGGGCGTGCTCTTGCTGGGCTTGACGCCGGGCTCCGCCGCCAGCCGCGCCGGCAGTACATACCTGGCGGGCGTGTGGTGGTGCGGCGCCGGGTCGGGCGCGTGGTGCAGCGCGGGCGTGCTCTTGCTGGGCTTGACGCCGGGCTCCGCCGCCAGCCGCGCCGGCAGTACATACCTGGCGGGCGTGTGGTGGTGCGGCGCCGGGTCGGGCGCGTGGTGCAGCGCGGGCGTGCTCTTGCTGGGCTTGACGCCGGGCTCCGCCGCCAGCCGCGCCGGCAGGTCGCGCTCCGAAGCGCGCCGCGCCGCGCCCGGTCCGCCCGTGGCCACGGCGGCACCCGCTACAACAGTACCGCACTATTATAATACCTCTACATCACTTCTCCATAAGTCAGCTATTCAAATAAAAAACTAAATAGATCTATACAAAAAAATAAAATAACGTATACAGAATAAAAAATAACGAGTGCGAGTGACGTACTGTACGAAATTAAACGAGAAACGCTTTTTATACGAAAAAATAATAAACGAAACGACATTCATGCATTTGACAAAAAAATACATTCTGTTCAAATAGTAGACTTCCCGAATTGAGGGCACACACAAAACGATTATGCTCTAAAAATTTCATGTTTTCCTTGATGAATATCATGGAAAATAGCGTCAACATTTTGTGCACGACCAATGTAGGAAGCATATCTATAGAACATACATCTATGTAGAAACGAAATAAAATATGTAGTGGAGTAACGAAATGAAAGTTGTGCGTCCAGCTATAACACACCTATCGTCATGCGTGTGTGGGAGCCTTACACGAGGTGTGTGCGGCGCTGACGTCGGGGCAGGACGCCGCCAGCGACGACTGCGACTGGGAAATCATCGCCACAACCCGCGGCAGACGATCTGAACACTCCTTTTCCGAACGCTCCTCACTCTCAATCACCGACTCTTTACTCTGTTTCGCCTGATCCGAGTTCATACTCGATTGATTTGACTTCAGCCTAATGTTATCCAAAGTGATACGTCTCGGCTTTTTGTCAATAATCTCATTGAATACATATCCATTGGCAGTGGTATCTGCATGCTCTTCGGAAGGCAAGTTCGGTATTTCAAACTCATTACCGTGCGCTAGCGTGTCCTCGCTGCAGCGCGATCCGTATTTCGACCAGTCTTCCAACTGAATCAGTATACTTTTTACTTCGTCGTCAGACAATTTGTCACATTTAGTGTCACTCGTATCCGTTTTGTTGCACTCGTATTGTATATCAGCTAGACTCGCACTAACGGGAAGGGTTTCAATGATCTTGGTAGTTTTATCGCGAACGCTGAGGTTCGGACTCGACTGACAATTTCGCTTATAAATCTTAACACAATACTTCAGATTGATGTCGTTGAAATGTTTTGTCAATTCTTTGACTTTGCCGAAGGAAGGTCTATATTCATCAGGGGATTTCCATGACTTCCGATCGACACTGTCTAATATTTGTTTAGCACTGGGTTCTGCGGGAGTTTGAGCTTTAACGGTGCCGACATCATATTTCATTTCATTATTCGTCTCATCAAAAGAATCAGACGTCGAATAAGTGGACGGAATTTCGGTATCTTCAGATTTACCCGAATAAGATGTCGACATGCTAAATATTGCTCTCTTGAGCCTGCACTGAATATTATCCATTTGGTCGTAGTCCTTCTTTATATCAAGGTTAAGCTCAAGTTTTCTTTTAGGAGTAGATATTAGACTTTTTACTTCCATCGGAGAACAAGGCGTTTGACAAACTGCGTCCGCAGTTTCAGGTTTCTTCTCCGAATCAGATTGATCAAGCGATAAAGAAGGTAATATTCGTCTTATTTTCGGTGTAGCAACCTTGTCAGGAGGGCCTTCGTTTTCAAATATCAGCGGTTCTGAGTTAGGCTCATCGATGTAGGGGATCTGTTGAGTCTCAGGTTGTGGCGTGCGACAACACTCGCACGCGCTCACACACTCGTCGATGCCGGTACAACGTCGTCTATAGAACTCGTTCTCTCGACTTCGAGCATTGATGAAATCGAGGGTGAGCTTTGTGTCTATAGGTTCCATCTGCGGTGGTAGACAGATAGAGTCTCCGTTATCGCTGGACTGGTCGTAATTGGAGGGAGGTTCAGGTATTGGCGGGGGTTCTTCAGGGGGGGTGTCCAACCGGGGTGGGTGCGGCGGGGAGTCCTCGGCCTGCGTGGCGGTGGTGGAGTCACCGCTGGGCTGCTGCTCATCGAAGTCTTCGCACGTGAACGTGAACACTGGTATAGGTCGCGGTGGCGCCGCGTCGCTCCGCAACTCGAGCGGACAGCCCGGCGTGTCCGGAGACAAGTCGTCCTGTAACTGGTTGTTCTCCCTGTCCAGCGTTACAATCAACCTAGGTATAGAGCCGTGGTAGTGCGGCTGCCACTCCTCACTCTCGTCCGTACTAGACTCCGTAGACTCATCTTTTAGGAAATGACATCGATTGTGACACGGCCGACGACCATAGCCTGCAATAGACACTTACATGAACTTCAATTCGGTATTTGAATTTGTATTGCTAACGCAGCGAGAAGTCAAAAAAACTAAAAAAAAAACGCAAGGTAATCAGCAAAATAACTGGTAATCACTGACACAGCCGAGGACTGCAAAAAACAAAATATCCGAAGCTCAAAAGTATAAAGCCAAATAACAAAACAAAAAAAAGAGACCAGCTGACTGAAAAAAAAAACGCGTTACAGTGATGCCACACGATACCTTGCCAGTAAGTTGCGACGCCTAAGCGATGCCGCTGCGTCGTTATACGTATAAATCAGAAATATATGTTACATGGTGAGTTATATTATTTACAGTTAGAAGTTAGTGTGCGGTCATTGCGTTGCAACACCGCTCGGGCGTTGCTCGTGTGGCATTCAGTGCGTTGCGATGACGCAAGTGTAATCAGCGACACAGCCGAAGACTTGAAACTTCTGACAGTGTGAAACCGTAAATAAAAAGAAAACAAAAGAGACATTTGTGCCAGCTGACTGTAAATAAAAGCTGCGATAAGGTTCCGTGTTACCGGGCGTGTGGTATGGGCGGTGGGGACGGTGGGGGCGGGGGGTGGGTGTGGGTGTGTCATGCCTGCGGTGGCGAGCTCGGTGCGCGGCGAGGTGGGCCGCAGCAGCGCGGGGTGCGGGTTCGTGAACGTGCCCGAGTTGCGGCGCGACCGGTCCTCGTACTGCACCTCCTCCACTGCCCACCACACACACATTACAACTCTACTATATTACGCATAAACCTTAGACATCCTACTACATCATAATTTGCAAGCTCATACATGTGTAACTTAAAATCATAATCATGAAGAAGACAAACACTTGCATTCATTTTGTAACTCTTAATCATAGATAAGAATATATCTTCTAGGGATCCCCTGAAAAATTGCCCAGTTGTTTTGTACGACGATAAAGCCTTCTAGTCACGAATTTGCCATGAAAGCTAAAGTATGGTAAAAGGCGTGAGTTTATATAAGCAACTTTAAACCCCTGACATCCATCCATCTGCGTTCGACTGTGAAAATTATTAGGGTTAGCAACTGGTCATTATATGATAGTTATCAGCACGTACCTTGTCGTTGGTTGTAGGCAGGTTGGTGTAACAACGTCGCGAGTCCGTGCAGCATGGCTCCTTGTTTCGCCACTTCCAGGGTCACGGTAGGCCCGGTGCGCACTAAGTATTCTGCCGCCTATGAAAAACAAGCGTTAGCGACATACTTTTTTTTTAAACCTGTTAATGTAAAACTGGCAATACTTGGAACGTTTTTTTAAGATAATGTTGTACATAAGCTGGTGGTAAATCTATACTAATAAATAAATAAAGACTGATATAGTTGTATAAATTATTGCAACGATATAGAAGTCACCTGAGACGCGCTCGTGATTTGCAACAGACAGACAGGTAAAAATTTTACAAATTGAAGTTTAAGTAGGTAATACTTATGCTTATACCACTTCGTTAGTAATTAGATTGGACCTATTTTTTGAGTTCTTTGTCCTACTAAGCTGTGAGCATCTGTTGTAGTAGTGAAGATAAAAATAATGACATAATTTAATAATTGATTTATCATGTCAAACCACTGTTTATATAGTAGCCAAATTGTTCCTGACAAGCATACATTTTCTTCTAACTTCTAATTGGTAGCGACAGAGATTCCACGTACCTTCTCCTGAGTGATCCCGACGAGCGACTGCCCATCCACGGACAGCAGCTGGTCTCCGGCCGCCAGCCGGCCGTCCGCGGCCGCCGCGCCGCCCGGTACCACTGACTTTATGTAGATGCCAAGCTTCGTCTGCCCAGCGCCCTGGACAATCGAAAGTGCAACGTGAATGACTATTTAGTATTATTGTGTTTAAACAACCGATATTTGGAGTTTTGTAGACTTGAACTTGACTTTATCACGCGATTTTACGATTAATACAGTCGACTCGTCGGAATGTGGGTAAGGGCGAAATTCTCAATGAAACTGAACTTGATCAGCACATCTGAAAAAAAATTGATGGTGAATTTGCTCATAATGTCTACGAGTTCGTTTTGAAGTTGTCGTCCTAAATTGTCATGGGTCTGTTAGATAGGGAAAAATAGAATTTTGGCATTTCTTTTAATACCCAACAAACACATTTTGTTTCTTTCCAGAGCAGCATAGCTAACCTTAGCAGCAACAATGCTGAGTCCCATCCCGTTGGAGTTCTTGTGCAGCTGTATGATGTGCACGCGCGGGTCGGGCGCGCGGCGCTGCGGCGCGGGCGCGTGCCCGCACATGTACACGGTCCACACGCCCAGCGCGTGCGGCTGGTGTGCGAGCCGGCATAGTCCTCCGCGCTGGAGAGGGGCCACGAACTCTGCTAGGCCGGGCGGCACGCCACACACCACCTGAAAGTCAATATTTATGTCACTCGAATTAAATTCTGCTCAAATTTTAAAAGTTTACATTTTGCTATGGAGGTCAGATGAGCAGTCGCTTCTCATAAAATACTGGTATGCTACTTCATGTGGTAAAACTCGAAATCGACCCCAACAACGAATTCAATGTAAGAAAAACAGTGGACAGACTAATAACAATGTTGTCAAAAAAACAAACCTCGGCACTGAATCCATCGCTGGGTATCAACAAGCCGGCTCCTAACCACGAGCTCTCCTCCAGCCGTATCTCCCGCCCGTCCGCACGGTACAGTTCGTCCGTGTGCGTGCGCACGTAGGCCACGCCCGCTTCCACCACGTCGGCCGGAGCGAGCGGGGTGAGCAGCGCTCGTGTTTGTACTGAGTTCAGTTTGAAGCAAGCTTTTAGTGCGGCTACTACTTCGTCTGCGGTGCGGTATTCGCCTTGGATTAGGCGCGCTGGAAATAAGGTTTGAGTTTAGATTATATGATAACGAATAATAATGTAAATCCTCCAGACTGGATTTCAGCCATAGCGGCCAATTTCAATGGAGATTAGAATGAGTTGCGAATTTGAATAGCGCACAAGTGTGTGTACAAATAAAGACGCACTCTCTTCCGTCACGCTCATAGCAATCTGACACGAGCGGGGAGTGATCAAGCGCAGGAGCAACGGTTTACCGTGTATTTTCTGGGGCACGGGTTTATCATACCGCCACATTCTAAACTATATCCCAGTAGCCCTGCCCGACCCGAATATCGTACCTAGGAATCCACGCTCAGCAATCCCGCTTGGGACTACAATAGCGACGGGGTAGTTAATTGTTGGTTTAGACATACCAGCTTGATTCATGCGCGCGAAGTGGCACTCGGCCGCCAGCTCGAGCCCCTGGCGCTCGGCCCAGGCCGCCAGCACCTTGAGCCGCGCCGCCAGCGCGCCGCCCCAGCGCGCGCTCACCATGCCGGGCTCCGTCACCAGCTGTGGGGGGGGACGTGCTACATTCTATCTACTTGTACAACAATGTACTGCTGCATGGCACTGACAGGAGGCTGATGGGGAACATTTGTGAAATTGTCTTTGGAAATTGTATTTAACAGACATTTTGCAGCACTATGGCAAGAGATGACGTCAACAGGCTTAATAATGCCATATTTTTTTGGTAATGGAACATAAAACTTCCCTGTACGGCCCTATTGGAACACACAATAACTTTAAATCTACCATTAAAGACCCCTGGTTGCGATCGGGTTAGAAAAACACGATCTTTTGATATTCTTATGAAGGCGTAGAGTTACATCCTGGTTTTAACCCAACTTGTTGTTGCTTACCTTGTTGAAACAAACAGCATTGATGTAGTGGAACAGATGCGAGAACAGCTGTATAGTGAGCGCAGCGTTGACGCGACACCGGCGCAGGAGCACGATGGCAGCCGCTAGCGCCTGTAGCGTGGGCGCCGTCGCTTCGTTCGCGTCGCCCACCGCCGCGCTCGTCAGTGTGGCTAGGCCGCGGGAGAGCTCTTCTTGGAAACATGTTACTAGGTTGCTGAAGGCAAAACCATAAGTCAATATAAATTCATTTCTGTTATCCCCAAAGGATAAGGCAGTGGTTTAAAGTACATCTAGTTCAGTCCAGTTATGTTTAAGAAATACGCAATAGGGGCGAGCCTATTACCATCAACCGGGTACAAATCCAGACTTCAGCTGCTACTGAGAAATTCCTTATGGAAAAACCATCAATAACACTGACTAATCCAACGAGGTAGAAAAAAAAAATTTTTTAGCTATTGTACAATTCACTTGTAAGCCAGCTGCCACTTCATAAACAGCGCTGAATACTTCTATCAGATGGCGGAAGTATGGGTAAACTGGACAATTGTACCGGATAAGTGAAAGCTTTAATAATACCCCGTAAGCGGAGGTTGGAGCGTGCGAATAGAAGCAAATGTTTACATACTGGTGGTTGTCATTTGATATGACGTATTTAGTACAGAACCAGCAATTACCGTTCGCAATCAAGTTCCAATAATTCTATAGTAGACAGGTCTCGAATTGTTAGTAAGGTGTGCATGCAGTTTCTTAAACTCGTTTATTCAAATTATTATGAAACTTAGCTCTTTTAAAACGTTAAAGTGACGTACGAAAGTCTCACTAAAAAGCGTTTTAGGTGTACCTAAAAAGCAGCATTTAACACTTCGCCTATATTAATAACTCACTGGAGTTTTTAACTGTCTACAACAAAATTGCTGGCCCTTCATTTGACCTAAGAACTTTTTAAATTACTTAGCTGGCAAAATTCCGAGAACCCTGTGCTCGCGACCATTATACTATACTATTATAGGTTCTAGAAACAAGAAACAATTTAAATAATTAAAATACCTGAAAGCATTCTGCACAGTCAACGAGAGTACTTCTTGCGCTTGAGTAGAAAACGATGATATGTGTCGGTCGTATTTCAAGAAGTGTAACAGTTCACTCGCGTTCGTCATCCAGAAGGCTTGTGCCGCCGAATCTGTGCATCGCTCCTACAAAATTAATAAGGCTTATTAGATAGGTTATAAGAGTAGAGCAAACGATGGATGGATGATATGGCAAGAAAGGTGTCTGATGAGATGACGAGCAATAGTATGAAAGAAGACAAGCAGCGCCGACCCCAAAAAAATTGGGATAAGGCCAAGATAATGATGATGTTTGTTAGCCCTGGATTTTGCCCACCAGTAAAGTTATGCAGGCTAACAGTAACAATAAGGCTTATTAGAAAGTTAACGTAATTCATTGTAAGGAATTTTCGAAGGCAGAGTTATTTGTACATAGTTTGTTAATTTTGGTAATAAATCCTATATAAATAGAAATGAATCTATGATTACTTTGAGTCTTCAGAAAACGATACGAAGTAAAGTTTTTGAGTAAGTCCTAGTTTTTTAACCGACTTTCAAAAGAAGGAGGTTATATCTGGAACGGAGTGAAACACAGGAGCTCATAACGCGATGAAGCAGTAAATCACACGCCAGACGGTTCAACCCAAAAAGTAAGTGCGAAAACCGTAAACATTAATAAACATGAACACGTCTCACGAAACGTATAGTTATAATATAAACAGTCGCAATTTCAGCAATCGTGTGACCTAATATGTATGTCGTTTAACACTTTCGCTACTATGTTCCATTAATTAATTTTTACCTCTATGCTCAAAATTCACAAGTCATCTATAGGTATAACGAAAACTCGGCGAAAAGCGGGTTTTGCGCACACGAACGAAGTATTGGTCGACCCTTAGGCTGCGGTTCCACTGAGGCGGACCGGAACAGCAGCCTCATGCTGAGTGCTTATCTCCGAAAGTGTTAATAGAGCCTTGTCTCCTAAAATACTAAACGTATAATTAGCGTGATAATTACCTGTACGGTGGCGTGTATGAGCGTGGCCACGTGGTGTAGGAAGGCCGTCAATTTGTGAGCCCGCTCGGTCGGTGTCAACTCCGGGCGGTAATGCGTCGATGCGCGGTACCTGTGCACACGTAATCATACATAATACAACTTCACGCCTGTAATCTCCGAAAAGTTAGGCAGAGGTATACCTATAGCGTGTATCAGAAAAGTGTGGTCATATTTAAGGATGTGGTATAGACCATCAAACTGAACAACTTTATCCATGGGACCAAAATCGTAATGGCAAAAAAAATATCAGTAGCCCCATACATTTAGTTCAAAGAGGTCAGATTTTTTTATTCAGCTGTATCCGGTTACACTGGAAGCCGGCTTTAACATAATGGAAAAATGCTAGGCAGATGATGATGAAGAAGGAAATTTTGTATGAGTCATCAGAACGTTTTTTCCTGGTACACGCTGTCTGGTACAATACACCAATTATGTTTAAGTCCCGTGTAATGGGAGGTGAACCTATGTTCACACGTAATCAGTATAAATTACCTTTCCCACAAATTGGATTTATCTAAAATGTTATAAATGGGCTAGTCTGCAAACATATTTAGACGTAATGTATCTTTATTACGCTCACAACATTTTACCTGACGGCGAAACGTGCGAAACTGACGAAAAGTAGGTTTAGGTACTGTAGACACACCTTAACGTTTCTACAGTAAACTCACAGTTCGCCAGTTTTGTTTGAGTAGTGTATTATAGGACTAGCTTATGGAAACTCCTAAAAGAGAAGCCGAATAATATAATAGCCGATCTGGTGATCAAACCCAAAGCCCCATGCTTAATTCAAAATCGATTTGATGGTACGAAAATTGAGACCACGTTAACTATAATACCAGCGCTGCGAGATCTATTTATTTAATGTCGCAGTTGCTGATATAATATGGGCATTTTGGCCTCGAACAAGACCTATTCATTTATGTTTTGTTTCCTTTGTTAACTTTTTTGAGGTTCCGTACCCAAAGGGTCAAACGGGACCCTATTACTGAGACTTCGCTGTCCGTCCGTCCGTCTGTCACCAGTACGGCATGCAATATCGCAATGTTCTCAATTCCGGAACTGCGTTCCAATACTGGAGATCTGATTCCGGAATTCCGGAACTGGTTCCGGAACTGGTAATTTTTAATGTTTGTTTCAAATCTATAAAGATTTATAATTATATTCCTTCATTTATCTATTTCTTCTCTAGTCTTTTATTTATTTATAATAACAAATTTAACATATTTGGTCATCTTTCGCCCTTATTGCTCTAATTAAACCTATTAAACCGTAAATTAACAAGCTTTATTTATCACATAATAGAATTAAACATATTACGAAAACAATTATTATTTATTCCTTTGAGAGGACTCGTTGTTCTTTAAAATATTTTCTCAAGAACAAAAAAGTATCAAACATTTTGCCATAGAGTGAATTTCGTATTCGGTTACGAAAGTAGCCAGCACAGGAAAATACTCTCTCACTCTCCACACTCGTTGGTAGAACGCATGCCTCAGCCTCTCTCAGTTCTTCTTCTTCCCTCTTCCAGATTTTATTACATTTATCAAAATCTTAAATTTATCTAATACTTTATCGAGCTGCTCTTGTAATGTTAGTATATGTTTTGTTACGTCATTATCAGAAGAATCTAGTGCGAAGGATTGTGCAGTTGTAGGGTCGATGAGCTCGCTAGGAATTTTAAACTTTAGCTGACGTTGTAAATCGACAATGATCTCAGAAATTTCTTCATTATTGGTTTTAGGAAAGTTATCATCCTCTGCTTGTGCAAAGCAGTCGTGGGGATTGTGTAAATAGTGAAGCACAACTGCTAATAGTAGTCGTCTTTGTTTTATCCGACGAAATCCGAAACGAGAAAATATAAAAAAATATGAATATCGGAATTCCGATATTACTCGTCTCAATTCCGGAATTGAAATATCAGTAAAATTGTAACAGAATTCCGGAATTACGAAATTCCGGAATTCTGGAATGCATGCCCTAGTCACCAGGCTGTATCTCATGAACCGTGATAGCTAGCCAGTTAAAATTTCTATAGATTATGTATTTTTGTTGCCGCTATAACAACAAATACTAAAAACAAAATAGAATAAATATTTAAGGGGGGCTCCCATACAAAAAAGTGATGTTTTTGCTCGTTTTTATAAATAATGGTACGGAACACTTCGTGCGCGACTCCGAGTCGCACTTGGCCGGTTTTTATTATATTGTTTATCATGTGTATGTGTCAATAAATACATTTTGTTTCATTTTAACAGCAGACATGCAAAATCTACATTTCAACCTTTATGAAGGATTTACTTCTCTTTTATGCGTAATTCGAGTACGTTATAAAGTCGTCGTGAGGTTTTTATGTACGCGTCGTAGCGCTACAATTTATAGCTCGACTTGCTCGTAACGTGTGCATATGTTACAGCTAAAGTAATAAATTCGGAAATTATATATACTGTCCAGCCATTATGCACAATATCTACTCAATTTAGATAAAGTGATAATTGACACAGAATGAAACACATTAACTACATTAACTAAAATATCTGGGAAGAATGGTGGTTGTTTTAAATTGTAATAGTTATAATTTTGATTATTAAAATATTAGCAACATTGCAAGACAACTTTGTTACGTGCTAAACTTAGCAGGATGGTAGTTTTTACGTTGGTCATTTCAGCCGAAAGACTTCCATTGCTGGACATAGGCCTCCACCAAGTGTCGCCACATTGACCGGTCCCGTGCGAGTTGCATCCAGCGGATCCCCGCAACCTTCACCAGGTCATCGTTCCACCTGGTGGGGGGCCTCCCATCGCAACGTCTTCCGGTTCTAGGTCGACACTCCAGAACTGTTGAGCCCCATCGGCCAACCGTTCTGCGAGCAATGTGGCCTGTCCACTGCCACTTATATCCCTATGTAATCACTGGCAACACACACAGGTGAGACTTTCGTCTTGAGACACTGCGGTAAGTTGTACGAGAAGATATCACGCAATTTCCCGAACGCTGCCCAGCCGAGTCGGGATCGACGATTGACCTCTTCCTCGAAGTAAGACCTACTCAACTTGACCTTTTGTCCCAGGTAGACATTAACGTTTACAACTTCGAGTGTAGAATCTACGATGTTGATAAGAGTGTTACATGGGCATTCAACATGACTTTGGTTTTGCCTATGTTCATTTTAAGACCCACTCTTTCGGAAGCTATACTGAGGTCATCGAACATCGTACTGAGATCCTCCATGACCTCTACATCGTCGGCAAACCGAAGTTGAGAGATGTGCTCGCCATTGACGTTGATGCCTAACCCTCTCCAGTCCAGAAACTTGGAATATATCCTCCAGTGCAGCGGTGAACAGTTTCGGAGATATGATGTCTCCCTCTCTCACACGTCTCGCTGCAGAAGGATAGGTTTCGAGGTCTGGTCCTGAAGTCGGACTGACATGGTGGCATTTTTGTATAAACAATTCATCAACACCTTGATGTACCGATAGTAAATTTGGCACCGTTGGAGAGACTGCAGTACAGCCCAAGTCTTTCTCGTACTCCACAAAAAACATAGATCAGAGAGACGGCAACAGAAATAGAAGGAGGGGATGCAAGTCGGACTGTATTTAATACTTTGACTAACTTTGACTTGCTGTTATGAATAATATCTGGATAAAGTGATTATTTTATAATATTGTCTTGCCCAATTAGTCATTATATATAAAAAACAGTCATTATGTTTAATAGCTATTTAATCACTGTGACTGTAACACATATAATATTAAGTAAACCATGACACATCAAGTTTATTTCTTCAAGTTGTGACGCAGCTTTAGTTGGAAATGTTTGAATGAGCTTGCTTTGCTTGGCTTTAAAAAAATAGACAATAAGTAGTAAAAAGAAAAGTTGGTTGCTTAAAAAATGCATAGTTAATACACTAACAACATTTTAAATAACTTTAAAAGTTCATCGCTCTCCCAGGCACTCAAATTTTAGCCAGCCAGTTTCAAAATTGAAAATGTTCGGACAGAAAACAAGTACGCCTTCTGACTGACTTCTGATTATTTAGGAAAAAAATCTTAATACCTAAATAAAAAGTGTAGATAAACGACAAAGACGGACGCAGTCCGGACTGATAGTAATCTTAATAGCAACCAATTAGCTGACTTTAAACACTGCGCAATCTTTTATGGATCAAAAAGAATCTCACCTGGCACACAGATACAGGGTGTAGACAGGCGCTAGCTTGAAGGCGGGCGCGTGCGGGTCGAGCCGCGTTATCACAGCCGCTAAGAACTGCGCCTGTCCCGCTTCAGGGAACTCCAGTACTGCCGGCAGGATCGCCTCCTGACACCCGCGACCACTGCTCATGCCCGCGCTCATCCTGTTTCGTTTTATTACATTTAAAGATATGTGACGATAGGAAATGCTTCTTTGTTTAATTTTGTTTCGACTGTTGGAGGGCTTGTTTTACCACTTGTTGTTTAGTTATGGCACCACGTTATTAGTGTTCGACCAAAAGGTTTGGTTAAGCAGACGAGCTATCTGTTTCTAAACGTATGAATTGAACTTACTAAAAATATCGTGATGATAGTTTTATATCCAGATCTAGAATACTACGGTTAAGGAAAGTGGTAAAACCAGTCGGAAGATGCTCAACATTATACAAGCATATCTATGGTAAACAAGCGAAAACTTCACATAAAACATTAATAAGCATTAAGCAGGATTTATTCATCAGACGTTTACGCTAAACACAAACTTTGAACAGCACGGATACTTCAGAAACGATGTACATAAATTATTCAGTTATTCAACATCAAAGAAGACGTAAATTAATTATTAAAACCTGAGCCCTAACAAGTTTGTACATAATTTATAAACTGAAAAGTAAAGTCAGTTCCACAGCAATCCGTTAGGTTGGTGTTATCAATTATAACTAAATACCTGTTGTCATGTCCAGAGCCCCCGCTTTTCGCACTGCAGATACTCTTTGTCTCGACGTTGCCGTCCAAGTCGAACGTAGTTTCATAATTGTCTTTGTACTGTTGCACAGAGTTGGACGTGCGGTTCACATTGGAGTTCTGATCTTGATCGTTGTACACTGAGCTCGTGTGATCGTCCTTCACGTAGTCGTCTTTGGTGTCATTAAGGTGTTGCGACATAACGAGCGACTCGTTGTCGAGTTTCAACGTATTGTTGTTATAGGGCGGGATGGTATCGTTAGCGTCCCTGTAGTATGTGTCGTGCGACACCGGACTCATAGTCCTCTGGTACTCTGTGTCGTTGGTGGTGTTTGCGTTGGAGTCGAGCGGGTCGGGCTGGTGGGACGACATCGACGTCGGCGACATCGCGCCGCTATTCTCGCCGGGCGAAGTCGGCGATCTAACGTAAGGGTAACGTACACAAGCGGATATTCGTGAGCCAGTGACAGAAACATGCAAAAGAAAACAAACAATGACAGATGAACAAAACATAAAATACACAGCTTTGAAAGTGATTAGATAAGCGACGGGACTGGTCGTGTTTACTTACATTTGATAGAATTAGTACAAATTAAAAGTAATAACAAAATGTTGCAATTGTGCGATGATATTTTGATTACTAATCGACCAAGTTAATGTTCGGGTCGGTCTAAGTTCAACTATAGGGCCCAACTATACACAACATAAAGAAACGAGCTACAGTGTGTGTGCAATGTTCTCACCTGTCGTATATTGAGCCGGAGCCGAAGTGTTGTGATTGCGCGAGGTTCCTGTTAATGAGGTTCTCCTGTGCCGGGTCTACGAAGCGGAACGTTGAAACACGACCGAATTTAAGTAGGCAACCGTGCTGCGACAAAACAATTTAGATTAATTAACACAAATCTCAGTTTAACAACTCTAAAATTCACTGAATTTAACTTTTTCAATTTGTGTTTCAAGCATACATTTTAAATGAACACCTTAAGGACCTCTGTAAATATTTAAGGGAGCTGCGACTTTGTGGTTGTTTGAAAGTGGTTTGCTGTTCGGGCAATATTGATTTTGAATTGTATCCACACGAGTCTTGGTGGGCGCGAATACGTATGTTTGAACTAGATAAAAACACTAGGAAAGCTTTGGAACGATGTTAAGCGAGGGTGATTTACACAAGAATGTCCATTCTAGTTGGAGAATGTAGATATCGCGGTGAACTACGTAGGCGTTCTGATGAAAATATAACAAATAAAACCGTAACCTATTTATTAAACCTAGGGGCAAATGACTGACCCTGATCTACAAATTCGACGCCTTCCTGGAATATTTTAACAGAGCCGTATTCAGGTTACCATAACAAATACTCAATACTTGTCGTCGAATCTATACAATCGTTAGGGAAAATGTTTTCTTAATTGATTTCTTTTCCTTGGCTTCTGATTGATTGATGGTGGTGTTGAAATTTATGCCACGTACATCATTAACTTTTTGATTAGATGTATAGTTAGTATTACAATAACATGGCTTTTATATAAATATGTATAAAGATATTTTAAACATAAGCCAAAACCTCAATAGGAACGCGTTCATTTACACAAGCGTTGGCTTCATTAAGCAATGCAAACAATGTGTTCGTTCGTGTATTATGGGGCGCTACGTTTTGGTTCGACTTCGAATATATTTTCGTCAGTACTTAAACAGGGTTGGTAGAACAGGCAGGAACACGGCACATTTAGCGAGACAATCCGCCATTTATGTCTTCCTACGTCGGAAACGGTCGTCTTTATGTTAAGTGCACAGTAAAAAGTCAATAACGAATCCATAAAAATAGAAACGCTTTCAGCAGAATTTCCGTTATAAAATTCAGGTTTTACGTCACAGCATTGCTTCTGAGGGCCAAAGGATTTGTTCAAGGATTACTTAAGTATCGATTGTGTCAATAAGGATTTACACAGTACCCAAATCTGGCTATATAGGGAAAACGTCACATTGACATATCATTGCAGGAAATTGAACCTTGAGATTTACGTGGAGGAACGTCTAGTTACGGTAAACAGAACTTTCGGTTGAAAAATCGTAATAGGCTAAAGAGCTTTGTATTTATAGAATAATGGTAGGTACAACTTTTGAATGCAGCCTTCTGCTTTTTTGTTTTCCTCTGACAAAGGCTGAATTGGGTTTAATAAGTGTAGAAAGTCCCTTAAACGCTGCCTGTATCATTACACTATTACATTGTACTTCCGATTCTGAAACTGAAGAGCAAAATAAGTAACGTGCATTGCCCGTTAACCTTCCAATATCAGTTAAGGTACTTAAAAAAAAATGTTTTTAAAAATCAATTTTAGCCTAAACTTTTTAAGATATCAAACACCCGCCACATCAGTAGAGTTTCACTAAGTAATTATAAATGAACTCTTATCTTTTTGAGATGTTTGAAAAAGCACAGACGATACAAAAGGTTTCGTACTACCATCATAAGCTAAAAGGGCACAACTGCGAAAACGAATCCTCACTAAACAAAAAACGTGAATCTACTCGTAGTAAGGCTAATTTTTCTGCATTACGTTTTCTCAGATGCTCCTTTTTGTCTAAGACGCAAGCGTAGATACTTGTCAGAAAGCAATAGGTACACTACTTACTTGTAACCGCTGCGAGTGCATGATCCTGCGCCCGTTGACGTACACGTGCGCGTCCGCATGTAGCGGCGTGACATTGTACCCGCCGCCCTCCGCCGGCGCCACCACGCAGTGCCGCGCCTGGATCGACGGCCCGTACAGCTGGAGCGTCGTGCCGTTGCCTGAACCCACCTGCCGATGGATATTAACATAGAAACGGCATCGTTTTTAGATAACTTCTCTAGTTAACCTAAATGTAGAGCATCTTGTCCGGATTAGCACCTGTCCCACTGCCGACGAGGAAGCGACTTGCCGTCGATTATTTTCTCGCTCATGAAACGTAGATTGTACCTCCCGTAAAAAAGGCATAACATAACACCTGTAATCCCGAAGGGTTAAGCAGAGGTGTATCTAATATTTCATCCACTTTCGCCAGTTATTTTTAAGTCCCATGTAATAAGGGGCGAGTCTTGCAATCAACCGGACACAAATCCAGACTCCGAAACCGCTACAGAGAAATTCCTGATAGAAAAACCAAATTACACTTTGCCCGACCTGGGAATCGAACCCGGGACGACATGCTCAGCAGTCGCGCTTGCGGCACTAGACCAACGAGGCATTCAAAGAGAGACATCTATTTATAGGATGATCGCTGATCTCAAACACAGTGGCTCACTCGTTTCCTCTATCGCTTCTCGCTAATCGCCGACTGTGTGACAGTTGCAAGGTTAAATGGCGTTATGCTATACACCCATAATACCAATAAAGTCTGCCTTTAAGTAGGTATGTGTGCCTTAAGGTTATTAAAGCCTCACACAATGGAGACCGAAAACATCGTCATTTGCCAAACATCATTTGTGATTTCAATAACAATACCTTCGAAATATAACCTGAATCTCGAATTCTGAAGCTGTGCTTAAATTAACTATTTAAGTTTAAAATCGGCGTTAATTAGGGTAAATTTACATTAAGTTCACCAGATTTCAAACTTTTATATCTAACTCGGCGAGCAGAAGATTGTAGACATTAGTTGCTCTACAATACGCCGTACGAGTCTCGGGATTTGAACAATAAAATTAAATTGTTTCTTGAAAATAGAAGACTTAGGTGACTCCACTTTCATCTAAAATGGCTACAGTAGAGTTGAGTACATATTAATACACATTCATAACATATCGCCTACATTCCTCGAGGCGGTAAGCAGAGGTTAATATAATACTACCTACGCCCACATATCGCCAGTTATTTTTAAATACAATCTCAATATTCACAGAAGTTGTTTACAGTAAAATTCTTTGAAAATATAACATAGAACCAAATATTTCAATTTAATAAATATTTTCTTGAAAGCTATAAGTTAACGCAAATTGGGCTGATGTCGTAATTTAAATTAATAAGCGAGAGAACTTTAAGCATATTCGTACGAATTGACTTTGACGCGAAAGCGGTGTTTATTAAATTCATAAAGCTCGAGACTGGAGCAGCGTTAACTACGTAATTGAATTATTCTAGTAGAGAAAACTGTGCGTTGGTATTATTGCTTTAAATTCTCGGGCCACAAATTTTAAGCCCGGATTTGGGGCTTTACTCGAATGTTGTGTGGTTACCAAATACTCAATAATATGTATAATGAAAACCGACATGAACTTTTAATCTTTTCAGCGACCATTTACGGAAGTATTGCTATTTTTATAGAACAGAGTGAAATCTTTATACGGCAGGCGACATCCGTTTCTTGAATATTTGCGGCACTGTTAGTTGTTTGATAAAATCTTTGGATAGTTGCCACAGACTATTTTACATGCAAGCACGTTGTCACAGACTTTTTTTAAACTATCATAAATCAACAAACTGTATACTGCTACTGTGTGTAGAAGGGTCAGACAGAGGTGTTGACGTCATTACACCCATATGTCACATTGTGTTAGATTTCTTCATCCATAAAATAGTAATTACAATATTTGTATAATATTTACTTTTAATTGGTATATAAAACACTAGTTTCGTAGCCAATCAAACTAATTTTCTGCCTCGTGGTCGACTAATGCCTTTTTAAGTGGATGTTGTCGGAATATAAAATATGATGTGTTTGACCGAACGACATTGATATATTTCATCGATTGCCAGCACACATGACAGTTCCCTCGCGAAACTACGATTCGAACAAGAATTAGTCTAAATAGTTCATTGTAGGCATTTGTCAGTTCATCGGTTGAATGCTTGTGAATTATCCATGCTTATATTGTATGGAATCTATGAATGAAATCACTATGGGATTATATATCCCGTATATAGGGCGATCACAATAATACAACATCATCATCATCATCATTTCAGCCCAAAAGACATCCACTGCTGGACATAGGCCTCCCCCAAGTGTCGCCACATTGACATTTTGGAGTTTTGCCATAATCGCCACGCTTGGCAGGCGGGTTGGCGATCGCAGTACGGTTGTCACAAAAGCACAGAGAACGCTGCTGCCCATTCTCTGGAAAATCCCTTACTCGCCTCTTACGACATCCACGGGAAGATATGGGATGGTGCTATTATTTACGTCCGACAACATAGAGAGCATAATACAACAGCCGTATGAAATTCGCACGTGCTGGCCCTGGCCTATCAGCTTGTGATATAAGTGAATGAGTACAAAGAAATGTTTCTTTTGGCAAGTTGTTTGTTATCATGACTATAATCACGTGTTTAAGTATCAGTCACAAATTACCATTCACCCTATATTGTGTTTGAACACGTAGTTTGGTGTTTTATACCAACTGTACAGTGGCTACTTACATATTATCTTCCTGCCCTTCTCCTATTCTACTTGGGGTCGGTGCAAAACTTTTTCTTCGTCAATTCTCTGCTGTCAGACGCCACTGAATCGTTTACGCCTCTCTTTCAAATAATTCCTCACACAATCCATCCATGTTTTATTTGGCCATCCTCTCCCACTCCGTCCATCAACATTCTTTCCATCACTCTTTTATGTCTAAACATAACTTTACCTTCTTTACTTTTTCCTTTCTTACTTTACCATCGACACGAAGAGAAGAAGAGACACTGTATACTATGCAATATGCATGTATGAAATATTTCTTTCCGCTCTGTAAGCTCCCAAAGGAGAGGCAGCTTTTTCTACTCTCAATAACGCTTGTGACATTATTGGGTCATAGCAAATATTTATGTTATTTATAGGCACATTGAGAAATGAGAGGTAAACAGACTGTTTGTTTGTTATACACAGGGTGGAAGGGACATCGATGCAGTAACGGGTACCACGTATTTAGTAAATCATTCCGAACCCTCCACGGATTTTTTCCACTGATAACGAAAGAAAAAGCTTGCACCCTGTGTTTTCATTTTAATCAAAATTCCTAGTTTGGCAGGCTACTAAAATAATTTGTTTTTACACTCCTAAGATTAATAACTTTTTATTAGATTTATCTATGCATCGAAAGTTGTATTTACATTAAAATTCACGAAAGTTTACTAAAAACTGCCGCTGTAACAAATGAGACAGGTCCGCAGGTCCTAAAAGTATCTTTATTCCTAAATAAATCCAGTCCTAAACAAGATTCAGTATAATTCGGTCGGGTCGACGTCTATCCGCTTGTCTATTACATGTCTCACTCGCCATAAATTGGATAGTAGATAATTTAAGGGGTATAACCTCGATGTCCGACTGGGATTTAGCATTGTGGTTTGTATTCAAGATCCTGAATGAAACAGGATTGAAGGCCTGGTTAAGGGATTATTTGGGCTGGATGTCTAGAGGCTATCAAAAGCTGCTGGAATTTAATATAAAGTTAAACAGTTGCTGTGTCTGCATGTAGCTCATCTACTTGACAACGAGCTTTTAATTCATTCGTTTTTTTAAGACATAAAAAAAGTAACGCATCCCCCCCGATCTTAGGGTAAATAGGGTCTTAGGGTGAATTTTTTATCTAGAATTTCAAGTGTGGGGATGGCCAATTCCGAATCTAGGAATAGCGAAAAACACTCAAAGGAGTCTGGAGCCCAATTTTGATGAAAACTAAAACAGCAAAATTGGATTTATGAAAAATCAATATTCCTAGCCAGGAACGAACCCGTTGATTTTTACTTCCCAGAATTTGATCCTCAGCAGCGACACTGTCGAATGGTATAATAATACAGTGTATTGTTTTTCAAAATCAACGGGTTCGCGTCCTGGCTAGGAATATTGATTTTTGCAAAAATCCGATGATTCAGATTTAGATTTCATCAAAATCGGGCTCGACTCCTTTCAGTGTTTTTCGCAATTCCTCATAGCTTCGGATTTGGCCATCCACGCCCACTTGATAAATTCAGCCTGTATACACCACTACCACGACATGGTTTTCTTAAGTGCAGTGCATGCAACATGGTCAGATCAGCAACACACAGCAACATTCGGTGCATGTACATACAGGGGCATAAGACTCCATTTCAGACGTTTTCCTGTAGCGATGAACAGTTTAAATAACAAACCTCGACAACATCGTTTATCCTGAGTCGCCGTCCGTTCTCTAGTACGGTGGCGTCGGGTGACATCTCCACCAGCATGGGCTCGTTTCCGGGCCGTCCGCCTGCGGTGCCTGTGCCGGATCCGACTTTCTTCTTGCGCCGCCGCGGCTGCGCTTCCGCTGGCCGCCGCCGCACGTGGAACATGATGGAGCCTACGACAAACACATAGGGATCATGTCAATGTTAAAATGGAAGATGACATAAATTTACGTTAAAGTGGAAGCGTTTTTTACATATTTTGCAATTGGTTAGTATCAAGTTGTATGTTGATTAAAATATGATTTGCGACCGTAACAAATAAAGGGTTTAAAACACCTCTTAACGAAGCCGGCACTGATTCTCCCTGTCATTGCGATCATTTTTTTGTTCTACACCATACCTGGGAACCTTCTAGTTACGGAGATATTAGGGGTCAAAGTTCCAACTTTTTAACAAGTATTTTTTTAAATACAAGTTTTTAATGGAAGATTTTTACTTTAAACACCTCCACGACCCCCGTACTATACAATCCGTCCATCAGCACAATGTTTTGAGTGCGTTACATTGAGTTCTACCCCAAAACATGAGTTTACACCGCCCAAAAAAAGTCGTTTCCCAGCAATAATTTTTGCGTAAAGTTACTTAGTTTCATGTACAGAATGCTTGGTTGACGGCTTCGTGATGAGGTGATGTACACCCCGTATACTGAGTTGTAATTATTCAAATCATCAATACAACCCTTCAAGTTCATTTAATCCCATTGAATAACTTTTTCATGAAATAGTCATCAATCGGATTAAATGAACTTAAAAGGGTTCTATTGTTGATTTTAATTACTATAATTCTATAACTACATACATATGTACGTTTCACACCTGCTAGTCACATTTTGTTCAATTTTAAACCTGACACCTGACAATGACCGTCAAATTCCAAAATACGTAGGAAAATTTGAATTCCGCGGTCTATTTTAGCGCTTTCATCTTTAAACAAAAACACAGCACTGCAATCGAACACACACAGTAAATAGTATTTTACTCAACACTTAAAAGATATACTAAAGATCATATACCGGCCAAGTGCGAGTCGGACTTGCGCACGAAGGGTTCCGTACCATTATTTATAAAAAACGAGAAAAAAAAACACTTTTTTGTATGGGAGCCCCCCTTATAAATTTATTTTATTCTGTTTTTAGTATTTGTTGTCAAGCATCAACAGAAATACATAATCTGTGAAAATTTCAAATGGCTAACTATTACGGTTCATGAGATACAGCCTGCTGACAGACGGCCGGACGGACGGACAGTGAAGTTTCAGTAATAGGGTCCCGTTTGACCCTTTGCGTACGGAACCCCAAAAAGCAGCTATTTTTTGAATTGTCCTCGACTTTTCCAAGTAGAGCGACCCTCCTTGATAGGTAGGTAAACGTTTCGTAGCGCCACAGTTATATGGAAGTTGTTACAAAAACAGTGGTGCTTTTTAAACTGCATAATTTATGAAAACAACCAAGGAAAATGGGTATTTGCGGTGGTAAGGGTGGTGGGTTCTTGCCTACTGTAAACTTGTGTGTTTTCTACGCCATAAATAAAATGATTGACGTGTAGTGTCTTGTTATTTGCATATTTTGTATATTTATTTTAATAGTGCTTAGCCGTTCGCCTGTCTGGGATCGATCTTTGATCTCTGTTTTAATTTCCGCTCATTTTTACTTTTACCTAGTCTCTTTTTTACTGCCAGTCAATCAACATGACACGTAAGACACTTTCATAAATAATCTTCTAAAGATTACTCATTTCAAAAATAATATACTGAAAAAATAAGAAAATTACTACGTATTATTTCAGTATGATAGAAAAGGCATGTCTACAATAGTAATGGTTTTATTTGGGTCGACGACGCCTTAACGGCAGGTCAGCCGTATTGACAATTATGCTTAATTGATGATCGAATGTGTCGACAGGAACTATTCAAGAAACCTATTGTGATAATAAATCGGCCTATAAAGGGCAACAGGGGAAATAGTTTCTTGTTTAACATTTTACATAGCTGAAAACCTTTAGTAGGTGAGGAAAAGGGAACACAATTTTATTACCTATACATAGCTGAGGGGTAGCGACCTCTGACCTAGACACCTAAGCATTGGGTCAACCGGGTGTATATTGTACCCCGTCGTTCGTCGTCCCGGCTCCGATTTCTCTATACATTTCCCAACCGGAATCGGAACTCCTTTCTATGTTCCCCGTTCTGTGATCCCAGGCAGCTAACAAGTTGCTAACGTCTACATTACGTTCGTCTCATTGCTTTTCAGCACAATGCGAAATTCAAAGTTTACACATTTAAAGCAACGGGTATTGCTCAAGGCTGGCCGCAATATTGTTCTTTGTGTTATCTCTTAGTTCTGTTTGGCAACTTTAACTGCACTCTGGGGAAAGGTCTGAATGATAATCCTTGTTCTTAGTCGGGAATTTGTACAGTCTACATTACCCAGGAGACCTATGAGATAAATGCGTCCTACAAAGTATTTGCACAAAAGATACTTTTGTTTTGCTCGCACATGTAAATAGGTAACTACATTTCTACACAAAGATTCTATACCTCACCGTCAGAACACTCATATTTTAGTTTTACGACCGTATAAAGTAGATTGGGGGTTTTATAAACAAGGAGCAAAGGTTATCATTAGTCACCATAAACCTCGTTTTAAGGTTATATTCCGTTTATCGAACCTACATTTATGAAATGGCAAACAAAAATGTAACATTTATTTCAATTTGTATTGTTACGGGGTAATAAAACAAACACATTTTGTATTACAATGGAACTCTATTACGAATAATTGTAAAATTTAAACGAATTTATAATGGATTAGCTGTTCATGAAAACTCGTTGCAAAATGTTCAGAGCCGCGCCGCACGGTGGGCTGAAAATCGGCTTTCATAGACTTAGGGATTTCAATTTGCAAGTGCTTGTTTTTATGTCGGATATCGCTTCTATTAGTCATTACTATGTACAAAAATGACACCCGAGTTAATTCTGCCCAAAAACGAAGGAAATATAATTTTTTTACGAAAAATTTGTATGAAGCTAGTATGAAAAATCGAATTATCTCCTAAACGGCATGTTTAACCGTAATATCCTTGGAGGTGGTCATAGTGCTAATTATTCATGATTTTTTGGTTGGCGATCGGACGAAAAATTTAATGCTGTTTTTTTTTAAAAAATCGTCAAAATATTTTTATTTGTTTTTACATGTAAAACGATCCCTTTTAGTGTCCAAGTTAAAAAGTTCGATATGTTATTAACCCAAATATTAAGAACACACGAATCAAGAAAAAAGAAATAAAAAAATTGCTGTTTTTGACACATTTATATTAATTTAAATAAAAAAAGATTATCAAATTATTATTAAAGTAACATATTAAGTTATATTACATACAAAATAATTTAATTTAAGGAATTAATACTACGCATTTGTAAAATAAATAAAAAAAATAAAAAATATCATTAAATATTACAAAAAAACCCAAACACACTCAAATACAAATTTACAAATATGTACATATATATTTTTTTTACAAATTTTCCTTATCACTGTCGTTGTCAGACTCCAATTCTGAGTCAGCATCCAGATTGGATATATCCAAAAACTCGAACTCAGTTTCCTGAAATTGAATTAAGTCGAGAGTTTCAGCAAAAATGCTGTGCTTTTACTTGGCATCTAACTTAGGCCTTTGTGCACTTAGCAAAGGATCCGAAGAAACAACAAGCATATTTAAAATGTCTTGATTAGAATCCTGCCTACTTCTTTTCCGCGAATGATGTTCACGAAACCTCCTAAAATCTTTGTTTCGAGACTCTGAGGCTTCTTCCGAGAGAGTCCCAATCGGCACAATATTATTTTTCTCGATTATGTCAGCCCCATGGATTAATAACTTATGAACGGTTGACGACATGTAGTACCAGTCGTATAATAATACGTACTTTTCTGCTGTTTTGCGAGCATAATCTCTAAATTTTATTATATCGACCTGCTCTCCAGATGTAATTGCTTGTAAAATTACAGCAAATCTTTTGATGAGGTCTTCATCCAAACCGGTTATAGCTGCGGTTTTATTAGGAAACTCAAAGAATTTTCTTGCAGTATTCCCGTCATTGGTGGTTCCCGAGCCTTGTTTTACTATATCAATCAACAGATTGAGCTCATCTTTGAATTTATTTTGAATTATTTTCTTCCTTGTCTGTAGCATTTCTTTGTGCTCATCACTTCTCGCTGCCCACCGTTTGAAGTCGAGCCTGTATGCAATGTGTAACAGACATTCCATACAATTTATACGGGCGTGTAGGGATGACAAGCCAAACTCATACAGGTCCGAACACACAATTTTTGATGTTACAGCATCTAAGCGGTTCATTTCTGTAGGCTTTGCTAAGCACAGGTAGCACGATGCATTTGATCTAGCTTCAGAAAGGTAAGTGCAGACTTTAGCGTCGATCATCGTCATCATTAGTTGATGAGTCACCTTATTATTATTATTGCACTCTGTGGGGATAAGGGCCTCAATTTCTTCATCAATTTGTTTTTTCAGCTCAAGGACAACTGCTTCACTCTCCTTTACAAAAGTAAACTGAACTGGACGACAATACAAAACTGAGCATGGTTTTGGGTTCGTCCATAAAATGTTGTCTCCATCTATGAGTTTTAGTGGCACCAAGGAGGTCATGAAAATACTCGAGTCATCTTCCTCACCCTCAATTTTCTGCTTGTATCGGCTTTGGTTAGAAGCACCATCAAATCCCCACTTGGATATCAGCTTCAACTGCTTGTTATACTCTTCGTTAGAAAGGCTTTGAAGGATTCTTGTAACCGTGATATCAAGTAAAGCTTGAAGTGTAATCCTAGCCGATGAATCAGTAACTGTCACTGATTGCTTCGGAGGGTAGCAATCAAGCTTAGTTTGTTGCACTTTATAGTAAGATGGATAAAAATCCTTAGCACCTTCCCGAATGGCAGCCTCACGCAAAAGTTTTAAAACTCATTTTATGTTGATAATTATCTAGCTCAAACATAGTTGTCTACGTGTGGGTGTACTATATACCTCTGCCAACTCCTACGAAAATATAGGAGTGATGCTATTTTATGTTATGTGTAGTTAAAAGTCCGTGTTCTTCAACATAAACACCAAAAGGAATCGTTTCATACGTAAAAACAAATAAAAATATTTTGACGATTTTTAAAAAAAAAACAGCATTAAATTTTTCGTCCGATCGCCAACCAAAAAATCATGAATAATTAGCACTATGACCACCTCCAAGGATATTACCGTTAAACATGCCGTTTAGGAGATAATTCGATTTTTCATACTAGCTTCATACAAATTTTTCGTAAAAAAATTATATTTCCTTCGTTTTTGGGCAGAATTAACTCGGGTGTCATTTTTGTACATAGTAATGACTAATAGAAGCGATATCCGACATAAAAACAAGCACTTGCAAATTGAAATCCCTAAGTCTATGAAAGCCGATTTTCAGCCCACTGTGCGCCGTCGAGCTAAACGAAATTCATTCTGAAAACAATTTTTCGGCGTTTTTTAATAGTTATTTTATGACTTTATTACGTTCATTTTTGCGGCAATGCAGTTTAAGTCCGAGATAGAGCTTGGTCACAGGAGACGTTTTGTTCTTTTAATACTTTCAATTTCGAGTATACTCAAAGGCCGGTTTAATCGTGTCCTAGGTTTATTTGAACTGCCTAATAAAAATGTCTAGGTTGACCAAGTTCTAACACCTGCCATTGATTAGTAGTACACCTAACGCGGGCGTTCGTAACAGTAATTACCAACGTGCTGAATACATTGCTGTATTCCTTTCAACTACATACCTACTTAATTAACTTGACCATTCGTGGTCGAAAGTTAATTTATGTATGGCTGTAGAAACACAAATGGCAGCACCGCGGTACCACAATGGATCCTGGGGGACATTACCCTAATGACCACACTTGGCAGTTTGGCAGAACTAGTATAACGATCGTATTGTATGGTGTTATTAAAAATTAAGGTTGACATTGCTGGTTTTTGTTTTATTATGTCTAGGACGTATAATGAGATTTGGTAGAATTTAGAAACAATAAACCACACGAACGATAAAATTTTAATTTGTTATTATTTAGCTAGCCGTTCCTGTCACCTGTTACAAGCGATAAACAGAACGCTGACCTACAAGACAAAAAACACATTAGCTAAGTGAATAAAGAAATAATTAACCCAACTGGGACGGATAGATGGACTCATTACGAGGGTAAGCAAACATAATTAAAGTATAACAACGAAGAGGAAACTCGGTAGACAGACACCGAATTCACCTCTAGCAGGTAGAGTACGGTAACGTGTTCGTGCATGAAGAATAAAGCGATCCACTTCATTCTTCGCAGGAGTCCCGCACTTACATGTACATAATCTCACTTTACAAACACGATCACATGGCTTAACACAATTTCAGGATATTTCAGAAGTGCTACATTTAGTGGCATCGTATTTAGGTAAGTGCACTCAAAAGCGTGTTACGTTGTGCTCAGCGAAGGGGGCTGATGGAGGAAGGGGGGCGTGCTACGAGTGAGACAAGCCCGCCTCTAGTGTCAACATCATTAGTGTCTACATTGTCCCGTTGCTCTACTGGAGCTACGAGAGTTGCTACAAGCTTCAGCTTTCGTAGGCCGCTGCATAAGATCGGAGCCGCTTACGGTGAAGAAAACCTCTGGGGTCAAAAACCTAGTGCAATCATTGTGGTTACATATTAATTGAAAAACAAAAAGGTACATAGCAACTAACTTACTCACATAAATTGAAGTACTAAAACAGCAATCTTAACTAAAATAATTAACTCTGGTAAGTGATAGCTGTTACAAACTAAATAATGGAAATTTCACCTTGGCGACGAGCAACTTCGTTACCATCAGTCATTCGCAATACATACAATATTAACCAGTATCAATCATAATATGGACGTCTTCGAAGTAATGATCGATGGAAACAAAGAAATAATTCGTGATTAATCGAGGGCGCCACTCTGCCGATATTGGGAAGGAAAAATCAGGCTTAACTTTCGAACTGAGTGATAAAGTTTACGAACAAACTTTTAATTTGAAGTCGAGTCCGCATCCAGAGTAAGGTCAAATACATTAGTAATACAACAACAAGCATAACAAACAACTTACGTACCTGCTTTACATGGATATCTGAATTGGAAACCGGGTCAATAGTCACAAAATTGGCGAGGTAAGCCTGTTTGAGCTCAAATATACAATGGATTTGTGGTTGACGGGGCCGTTTGTGGAATAAAATACACATACATAAACAATGCACTTGGGCTCAGCAGAATGGAAAAATCAATACTTAAACCGAACAAGCAATGGAATATAAATAATTGACGAGTTATAAATTCATAGTAAGGGTTGTTCAGTTTATCAACTGCCGTATCTTCACCAAAATTGTCGCCCGCCGGGAACTAGCCCCCATCCTCTAAAGCTCTTACATACGTGTTTTATTACTAGGTATAAAACTCGGCATGAAATTGATGTCCGGTACGCAAGACAGGGAATTTAAATATAAATTGAATATCTGATATTCCATTGCATCTTGGGAAAACATTTTGAAGATCAAAAATTTAATACTGTGGTCACTAGCACAAAAAAACACTGAACACACCACATGAACACTTTATACAGACGTGAGTACGAACACTGTAAGGCTGAGGAACGATTACCTAGCACGACTTCCTTTTTATCATTTCGCAATCGAGAACTAAAGGATCTGCTGAAAAGCATATTTGCGAGCGCGATTAGAATTTACTTTAGCCATAGCCGGCCGAATACTATGAAAGCGTAGCGCGTAGTAAGTTCAAACCGACCGGCGGTCTAATTGTAACTGGACTGAGTGCCACACCACCACTACGTCATACACGACGTACCACCACCTCGGCACCGGTGCCAGCCGCTCGCCACTTAAGTCATAGTGCAATACAGGTTAAGGACTACTTTATTGTTTTTGCCTTGTTTTAGTGACCACTAGACGTCGATACACAGAATATTACGTATCACTTTGTACATATTATATGCAAGGTCTGATACATAAACTGGTTTGACGTCTACAAGCCTATCGCACATGGCGCAACGTCGATATCGATAATTGGTCATGCCAGTAATTAATTAATCGATGACTCCAATGAGTCCAATAGCATTAATAATTTGAAGAAAATTTTAAATGAAAGCCAGCATGAAAAGTTCCTGAAAAAGAAAATTGAAAAAAAAATACGTAAGTGAAATTCAAGTAGTGAGAGTAAATGCAGAAACTTGTGATTGAAACCGAAACATTGGTAAGATATCACAACCTCGTGTATTAATAAATGTTAATAAGGTAATCAGAACACACATTTTGGAAACTGTGATGCAAATTGCTAAAACCGATATTTCAGAATGACAAGTGGCGTGTCATTGAGAGATAACCCATTTTTCCTAAAACGAATAAACCAGAGATGGCACAGGATGACGAAGGTGAGCCTCAGAAACGACAGGACATGGCAGTCTGTAGATTGGGCGCGGCACAGGCTATCAACTTGCGGCCTGGCGGGTCGCCGTCGTCGTCACGTCGCTTCGGAGTATACGTTGCGTGCCTGCGTGAATTTGTATAATCACCTCACCTGTTGCTAGTTCACAAATAATAATAGTCAACAAATCGACGCAACTTACTTCGATACGATCGAATCTCTTTTACTGAACTCCACGTGTCAGGTTGAATAATTAAAACATTAGGTGCGCTGACATTTAGTTCGACATGAAATGCTGTTTTCAGTTTAGTACTCTTTCAGTTGAGTATTGATTGAATTGATACTGAACCAGTTACAGTTAAACCAGTTCATCCACTGTTCGGACGTCAAAGTTGTATTTATCGGAGCCATAACAATGGGCCTTTCCGTTTGAAGATGTCTGATGTGCTCTCGGTATTGTACCCAGATGTGGGTACAATCAAGATTTTAAAGTACTTGGCATGCTACTGTAGTGAAGGACCGATGGCTATCGCTCCGACGAAACGCCACTCAACATTACACACTAAATGATATGGGACCGTCGGGTTCATATAGGAGAAAACCTCATTTTCTAAAAGGTCACGAATATACATGTGTATAGCATAATCCATTCCACACCCTTTTCCTTTCATTGGCGCAAATGACTCTCAAATTACACTTTATTTTGAGTAACATTTTGCGATTTGCTTTATTCGGGACGGTAATAAGGTTTTAGATTTAGAGTCTTTTTCATCGGTACATTGTAACATAATATGATGTCTAACAATTTTTTTGTGGTCCTCGCAGGCTGGGGAGTATTTGAGAAGGTATCACATTTACCCACACCATTACACCGTATGACATAACGGGCTAGACGCAATGGTTGTAGACTAATGTTAACGACGTACGGTAAAGGACATACGGTGCCTAAACGTGGATACTGGTAAGTTATTCTACATATACAATGCCACTTAGGAAACTAAAGAGCGAGTTATACTAGGACCGATATCAGTTGGTGACCGCGTATCGGTAAGCAAAGCGTTGGATGCTTTCCAACTAATGGACCGATGACCTAAGTGCTGGGACAAACCGGATGAAGAAAGCAGAAATTACAGAAAACAGAGAAAATATCTGGCGAAGAATTTGCTGTGTATCACAAAAAGAACTTCAATTTGTGCAAGATGGATGTTACATCTTATTGAATAAACATTAGAAAAAATCTGCAATCAGAACGTTATTGCATGCAAATATGTTCTCATACACATTATGCATGGAAAAATTTGGTTGATTCTAGTCTGAACAATACGCTGTACCACATGTTCTTATATGATTATGCGTGTGTATAAATGATACGATAACATCAACGGAAGGTGGGTGCAGCGATATATGACATGCTGCCGACGAGGCGACGACCGATGTCGCCGGCACGCAATGTCGGACCTTGCGTAAACATAACAATGAATGTATGGCAGGGCAGGGCGGACATGTCCGCCTGTGTACCTGGGACCTACAATGCCGGGACAACAATACATCTAAGGAGACTTGAACAATTATCTAGCAAAATACGAGTATGTATGTACACATCGCCTGTTTGAACATCTCTCTAACAATAAGTATCCCTCGCGAACGATACTCGTATCAACTCATATAGGTAATGTGGGATACCGTGTATTATTCTTGTGTGTTTAGTTATCAGTCGCTGGCCAAGAGAAAATCAGGCAACCATTAAGAAAATAGCAATACAATAACATTTTTCAGTGGCTCATCAACTAGTTTCAAACACGCCATTGCACGGTGTATCAGTAAATGTTGGTGGAAAAACTTCAATTCTTCCAAGATAACAATGAATCTTTGAGGAAATAGAGCTTGTCCCAGTTTTGATGCAGTGAAAACAAAAGAGTTATTCAGCGGAAGTTGAATATCTGAACTTCTGCATAATTAGCACTCTTTAAAATTGTATGCTTTCATGTAGGAACGGACATAAAAGTGAACGGGTATTTTATTCCTTGTTACATTTAGAACTACTGTTTACGTTCCGCTTACATTCTGAAAGCCGGAAAATTGTAATATCAGGTTGCATTCAAGTGAGAGGTTCTTTTTATTTATTTGAAAACTTATACCAACTTCTAGTCTGTATACACCAAGTTTTTAAATGTTACATTTCAAACACATTTACATTACCAAAACATTAAAAGCTGAACCTAATTTGATTCCATACAAAATTCATGAAAGTGTGAGAGCAGGTACGCTGAAACATTTTCATAAATTTGAATTGCAACAGTCACTGTAAACCTTTGATTTTCCAGATCATCAAAGGTTGTTTTCCTTTGAAGCGAATGTCGTAAAATAAAAAATTTGAATGGAAAATTGTTGGAGAGAAGTACTTTGTGTGAATGAAAAGCCGCCTTATGGCGTTGCTCTCGAGACTCTCAACACAGCTCGAAAAGTACCACGTCCCTTTTTGTGACAGTTTTAGCATGATAATTTTGTCATTCTACGCGCCTTTTCAAGTCAATCAATTTTCAAAAGATTATGGAAATATTAATTTATTTTGGTTGGGAGATTTTTTCTCTTAATCATCGATAGAACGTGCAAAGATTAATAAAACCTCCTTTTAAAGCGAAGGAGTGGACAAAAATATCAAGAAATAAAAGAAAGTCAAGATAACAGCAGTATATCGTGAATATAGCATCGCCAATGCTTATCGAATCGAAGTATCGATTGAGGGTAGATGTGTGTTGTAGTTGTTTATGGGTTATCAACCTCCCGCAGAGCATAAAACTGAAGCAAGAAAATAAAGACATTTCTATATTTCCAGAACAATTTATCAAGGAGTTATGTCACATACTCGCTTCTTAGTGAATAATAGGATCAGCCATAGCGTCCCGTGGGAACGATATAGCAAACCACTTACAGAAGATGTGATAAGGATGGATGATGATAATACCCATCTGCACCTTCATACATATACATATTGCGGTCTCATTTGTCGTCAAGCGTGGCGATCAAGACAGACTTCCCGCATCTATTGTCACGGTTCGAGGCGGTGACTTGAACTAAACATATAGCTAAGAACTAACCATATCTAATGTGGGCCATTTCCGTCTGATGTAGATGTTAATATAACTCTTCACATAGGCTCGCCAGTTAGACGTTACCTATTTCTATACTAGTAGAACATGCCTATATGAAGACTCGCTATCTATCCCGAGGGACTTCGTACCGTGTAAGATGAACTGTACGTGTACTTTTTACTTATTAATAATTCTTTAGGCAGCCCTAGCGTGATGGTTTCTATGAAAAAAAAGTCTAACTATTAACGATATATCTGGAAATCTAGTAAGTCATCATCATCATCATTTCAGCCCAAAAGACGTCCACTGCTGGACATAGGCCTCCCCCAAGTATCGCCATTGCACATTGACATTTTAGGGGGTTTTGCCATAATCACCACGCTTGGCAGGCAGGTTGGCGATCGCAGTACGGTTGTTACAAAAGCACAGAGAACGCTGCTGCCCATTCTCTGGCAAATCTCTTAGTCGCCTCTTACAACACCCACGGGAAGATATGGGATGGTGCTATTCTTTACGTCCGACACCCAAGGGAAGATATGGGATGGTGCTATTCTTTACGTCCGACACCATACAGAACTAGTAAGAGCACCAAGATTATTTTGATTTATTAAAGAAGTATGACGAATTCCTACCACGAAGTTTAGAGCGTGTTCACATTATAAGTCCCTTGTCAAATCTATATGATGATGCGAATATATTCATATGACGTGACAAGTGAGCGAAGGAAATTACTTTTGGTTCATGTAACGAGCCATGAAGTACTCTTATAATATACGGGAAACCACGAATTACGTTCCCGCCACAATAATTATTCAGGCGACGAAAAACGATATTTGAAAATGAAAAACTCCAGCGGTCGTAGGCCTGTTGCCTTCATTATGCGTGAAGTACACAACAAACTTGTGAGAACTGAGATTCACGACGAGAGTGGATTTATAATTAGAGCTAACCTTCTGACTTCTAAACTTCTTCAGAATACATTGCGGAGACCACTGAATTGCAAATAATACTCACAACGCTTGTGGCATAAATATTGAACAAATTCTCGAAAGTTCTTGCTCGATCGAAGTTAGAAATGTTAGAATCACAGCGTGGTGCAGAAATGTCGAGATTTTAGTTTGAATTTTACCTCATTTTGCTTAAATTTTCTTTTATAAAACACGCCTTTTCCTATTTGATTACTGCGTTGTAAAACGAAAAAAAATATTATTCAAAGACCCAAAGAGATTTAAAACGCTTGATAAAATCGGGATAGATGTGTAACTTCAAATCTTTTTACTTTCACAAGTTATTATGTCTTGTGACTGGGACTGTAGCTTCGCGTTTTTTTTTTTCATTTTTGACTTTCAAAAGTGCCTGTAATGGGCTAATTGAAATAAATGCTTTGAGTTTGAGTTTCATGTTCAACGGTTCGCATAGACGCCTTGTTCCTTTAATGCCTGTTAAAAATCACCCTAGACATTCTTTTGAATTTCAAATATTGTTTTGGAGCCATTTTGTATAAGCACTTGCGAGAAAGATCAAAATGGCCTGGGTAAACCCCCGAGGGAAGTCTAAGCCGCCGAAGACTTCTTTGAAATAAAAGCTTTATTTACTACAGTTTTAGTCTTTTACCAACAGTTTTTAGTTTGAAAAAATCTTTGATAATTATTCATGTATATGTTATATGACTTAATGAGTAAGTCGGAGCGAAATTATACGGTGAAATTTACAAATCCTTAATTCGTAAATTTCACCGAATAATTTCGCTTCGACTTTTCTTTTTACTTTTCAGGTAAACCAAAAGCATTAAAAGCACCTTTTTTATTGTAAAATACATTATTACGTTGTCGTATAGTTTGGACGTTTATTCTTGCAGAAAATAACACCAGAACCACCAGAACGCCGTCCGTACAGTCAAGTCTTGGCTTTAAATACGGCATCCTAATTAGTCTGGGCTGCGGGTATTAGTAGCTAGTTTCCTGCTACGTCAATCAACGCCCTTACAGACCAAAACTTCAGTTAGTCTAAAAATACGATCGGGTTTCCCTATTTTCGGTTTCACCGTTTAACGCCCTAATCAACCCGCTAAAGCGTAAAAGTCCTAATGAAGTAAAGATGATTGTCTGAAAAACCAAATCTATAAGAGAAATCTTGGTGCCTGATAAAGCTTTTGTTAAATTAGAACTTTAAAATGATCTTCAAAGTTAAGCAAAAGTAAATTTATACTTTGTCATTGTTAACAAGAGTTAACGCAGTAAATTAAAAATATATCAGCGCTGACAATTGTGTTAGCTGATAAAATCAGCAATCAAGAAACAGAAGAATCGCAACAGTAAACTTGCGTCGTCTAATATTAAGTTAGTAACTAAGTAGCAGAGTGTATACAATAGTACATGTGCATAGTATTTTATGGCAGGATATAGCCAACGTATAAGTATGCAAGCACGCGCGGGCGCGAACGGTCAACAAATACATTACCCGCCAGTTTGTTCCCGAGCTAACCATACAAGCTATTTGTCTTCCACGCAGTTTCTATTGGGTTAATAGAGCAGGTGTAGGATAAGTGCCTCTTACCTTGACATTTACTGCTTGATGTCGCAAATAAAGTAAAAAACAGTTAAGTGTTATAGGTTACACGCTGTCACACCCAGTAATAGATTCTGTACGAAGATATTGGATGCCATTTTTCGTGACCCACTTCACCATGATACGCCAAAGGTAGTGATAATACTCTAATGCGCTTTGTATTCTATTCCATCAAGCAGAAAACCTGATATCGTTAAATAATAGGCGCATGCATGAAAATGATATCGTTCCAGAGAATTTCTTTTTAATAGGTACAGGTTCGAAGTGTTTTTGTGTTATACCTCGAATTCTCGATATTTGGGTATTGGGTGGTATTGCAAACTCGGAACCGTTTTACGCTTCCACTGCGTTGAATACAGTGTTTCGTGTTCTTTTAATGTGACCAATTTTATACACACAGTACAGTTTATAAAAGAGTATTGTGGAGAGGAATATAATTCACAAAAACGTACAAAAAAGTTTGATGTTTGTTCCCCTATCACGCTTTCACGGTAAACTGATTGCAAAAATTCCAGTTGAATTAAATCCTGATCAGTACTAAAACTGAACAATTTTATCAGTAAAAAGCTTTGAGTCCCTTTTGGTCACCACAAAACCGAATTACTGCTATCAACCGTAATACAGAAAACTTACTATAATATGTATAATGGTATACGTTTTACTGCGTCTTTCTTATTTAGTGCGATTTTTGTGCGATGAGCCTACTGGCCTTTCCTTATGTGCCATAAATTCATGCTAGATACCACAGCGTCATAAGTCAGCAATTTCTCTCGGCACGTCCACGCAATCGTTTATCTTCACTAACAAGTCGCCTTAGGGATCACTCTCAATAACAATTGCTAAAGGTCAAATTGTAACTGGCAGAAAGAAAGACACCACTTTATGGCCAGACTATAAAAAATGCTCAGTGCTCTTTATCGCGACATTCTCGGCGAAATAAAACTGGTTTAAGCCAAGACAAAAGAAACACTAGCAAGCTTTGATCGGCGACGACACATAACCATTTAGAAAGTTTGGAACTTCCGCATCACACGGAAACTTTGCGAGTACTACTATATAATGAATGACAAAACAAGTTTGCAACTTACAGTCGAGCACCGGAATATGTGTAAGACATCGATTGTTGGGTTCTTGAGAAACTATAACTCTATTTAACTCTTGCAAAAGTTGAGACTTTCAAGGACGATATTATGCATATCGATTCCGCGAAGGAACGGACATCGAACCGCGAAACGAGTTAAAAATACGGCGGCCGGTCGACCGGCATCTGTGGGCACACCGGTCAGACTACTCTGTCGGCCACATGCGTTTGTTTACTATCTGCTTCGATCGCGGCTGCGGCGCCGGCGATGGCCGCGGTGGGCCTAGCCGGCGATCACATTGCATTTTTTGAACAAAAAGTTTTCTCGTGCGAACTTACGGCGGAGGCCCCAATCCATGTCGAGCCGCGCGGTAAGTGAGGCGCGTGGCGCGGCGTCTGCGAGGCGACTGCCGCGTCCTGCGCCCGCACGTTCCCTCTCATGTATTCCCATTGTGAGCCGCGGCGAGCATTGTTCGACCCAAGAGGAACCTTCTCGCGGAACTACTGGACACGCAGTGCAACCACCAACTACACTTACTAAACACCACTACTTTATATACTTTCACGTAACATCTCATCAAGATAGGATGAAAACCTTTTCCTATAAAGCGTGAAAGCTCTTGAAAATAGTTTGGGATTGCATGCAGAATGTATTTTTAGTTGAATGACACAGGTCAAAAACGTGTGGGGTGTCAGTTCCAGTGCGCACGTAACTGTGGTTTGGTGATTGTTCCGCGTATCATTGATGAAACCGACATAGCTACAGATGTGCGCTTTTAGAAAGCATGGAACAAGGTAGGTATATGGAGACTTTATTAACTTCATCTGTATTTTTTTTAATCAAAATTTTAACAAAATTATGAAAAGTATAAGAAGACCTCGAAGCATATTTTAGAATTCGGAGCGAATTTTATGAAGTTTACAAGTGAAGTCTCTTCCTTACCCTAAATAATTAAATTTAGTTATATTCCCTCAGGAACCGACCTCCATCTCAATACATAGTAACTACCTCAACTTCAGTTTGGACCAAAGAATTTGTAGGTCGGGCTTATTGATGAAAAAGCGTTATCGGACAATTCGCTACGGCCTACTGACTCATTTCCCGTTCTAGATTCGATTCCGTTTTATATGCCCATCAAATGTTCTATATTAGATATATTCGCTGCCACTTTTGTCAAAGTTTGTTAAAGAGGAGATTCAAGATTGTTTTTATTTTTACCCGACCGACCTAGAAGGAGGGTAATGTTTTTTTTTACTTTTATATATATATTTTTCATGAAATAGTAGAGAATTTTTAAAGGTTCATATTATAAGCCCCGTTATAGACAGCACCGAAATGGATAACTAAATAATATCTGCTGGATTTTCAACGTTTGGCTCAGCCTCTAAAGTCGAAAATTCCACAAGTCATTCGGTTCGGTTGTTAGTGAAAAAGAGCATTAGTGTCCAAGTTTATAGTGTCAGTATTTGCAAGGTACCTAGCGCAACAATATTTTAACTTCTAACGTAGCTTTGTAAGTTTGCGTCCATCTCTGGACTTCGGCGAACTATTATTTGACTGAAGCATGACTTTGTACTCATGAATGTAGATGATATTGTATCTCAAGCCGAATCCTTATGCTTCTGGATTCATATTGAATTCATGAGTATCTTATTTCGTAAAGGGTAACTTTCCTCATACCTACTATTATTTTGCTCGAGAAAATAGACAGGGCCAAAATACAAGGTACAACAAAACGAACGCACAAATTGGCGTGTGGTGTCTTGGATCATGAAAATGGAGAACTTTTGTTCAACGAGTTCTTGAAATTTACAAAAAGAAAAATGTACTTTTCTTCCAACTACGCAGTAATGTTATCATTATTCACTACAAAACCGATCACAAAGGATATCTTTTTTGCTTAGAACCAAAACAGTGCAGAAAAGTTGTATGAAATCTCATTATTGCACTGTTTTTCATTACTGCACTGTTTTAAATTTTAAATTTAGAATTAAATTTACCACAGAGGTTTATTGCCTCCTACTAAGTTTAATAAAATGTATGCATTAGATCAAAAAGATACTGGCTGAAAGTAAAAATCGGCTGTTTAAAAAAGACTTGGTGAAAAAAAAAAAAACAAATGGCGCGCATTTTGTACCATTGTAAAACTTTGATACTTCATATTTAGCAAAATAAAGTTAAAAAAAAAATGGAAATACAAAGCGATAGCGATATGGATTCAACTCCAGAACATATAAAAACAGCTGCTAATGAAGTTATTAATAACCTTTTGCCGCAAAAGTCGCGGGATAAATATATAAAAACTTATGAAAATTTTATTAAGTGGAGAAACGAAAGACGTGTGAAATCACTGTCCGAAAGTGTGTTTTTAACGTATTTCAGTGAGATGTCCAAAAAAATGAGACCATCTTCATTGTGGTCTATATATTCAATGTTAAAAAGCACAGTTAATACCAAGCACAACGTGGATATAAAAGAATACTCTAAATTAACATCGCTTCTGAAGCGGCTATCAGATGGGTACATGAGTAAAAAGTCGAAAGTGCTCACAGCTCTGGAGATAGAAACATTTTTGAATGAAGCATCTGACGATAAATATTTAGCAACAAAGGTAAGTTTTAAGTATATAATCTAGATGTTGACACATTATGACCGATATTTACACTGTTCAGTGCAAGTGCTTAATAGAAGTACATTGCCGGCTATGTAGAATATGTACTTGCGACATGTTTGAAGTAATTCTAATTACCCGGCAATATATTTCTACTAAACTACCCTAAATAATGTATATATCGGCCATATATAATTTAATGCCTATAAATTATGGGTTAATTTGTGTGTAACGTCGAATTATAATCTTTTTTACAGGTTGCTCTCATTTTCGGAATAAACGGTGCTTGCAGAAGCTCTGAATTAATGAATATCACAATTGACGACATCGAAACACATAACCAGATGCTGCTAATTAAACTTATGAACACGAAAACCAAGAAAGACCGTCAATTTGTAATACGTGACGAATTTTTGAACGTAGTGCAAAAATACACGGCACTGCGTCCAAGTTCTTTAAACACAAAGCGATTTTTCTTAAATTACCAGAATGGAAAATGCACAAAACAAGCCATCGGAAGAAACAAATTTGGAAAATTTCCTTATGAAATTGCCAGTTATCTGAAGCTACAAAACCCGGAAGCTTACACTGGGCATTGTTTCCGTCGAACGTCAGCAACGCTGCTAGCTGATTCCGGTGCTAATTTGATTACGCTCAAGCGTCATGGTGGATGGAAATCGGACCAAGTAGCAGAAGCTTACATAGAGGAATCGGTACAAAATAAAAGTAAAATCACTCAAAAAATAACGGAATCAATTCATTTGCACCGATCAACTTCACCACGTCCGTCTACTTCCCATGGAAATGATTTCAAATTGAGCCCGCGTCTACCTGTATCGTCTGATTCTGATAATGATAATTATTATTCACAAATAAACCAAACAAATAATAGAATAAATGTTCCAACTAAAAGTGCAAATTTCACTTTTAATAACTGCACTTTTAATAATTGTAAGTTTTAAATGTTTGAGGGGAAGATGAATTAAACTTTATTTCATTAACTTGAGTTTTTATTTTGAGTTGGTATATTTTATCACGGTAGCTGAAAGAAAAGTAGATTACGCACCTTGCTAAAGTGAGTAATTAATGCACTCGTGTTAATTTAGTGCCCTCGCATGCGCTCGGGCACCAACATAACACTCGTGCATTAATGACTCACTTTGCGCTCGATGCAACAATCTACTATTCTATATGAATTCTGTATGGTTGTTCTTTATGGTGTCGGACGTAAAGAATAGCACCATCCCATATCTTCCCGTGGGTGTCGTAAGAGGCGACTAAGGGACTTGCCAGAGAATGGGCAGCAGCGTTCTCTGTGCTTTTGTAACAATCGTACTGCGATCGCCAACCCGCCTGCCAAGCGTGGCGATTATGGCAAAACCCTCCCATGTTATGTCAATGTGGAGACACTCGGGGGAGGCCTGTGTCCAGCAATGGACGTTAAAAGGGCTGAAATGATGATGATATGAATTCAACGCGATCATGGCATGTATGGTAAAATTTAAAAAAAAGTTAGAATTTCCAAAACTCATAGAACAAAAGTTGTTCATTTTCAGGTCACCAGAGGTCGTGCGTATGTTTTGTTACACTTTGTATCATCATCTGCCTAGCCTTTTCCCAAACTATCTTGAGGTCGGCTTCCAGTCTAACCGGATGCAGCTGAGTACCAGTATTTTACATGAAGCGACTGCCTATCTGACCTCCACAATCCAGTAACTGGGTAATACGGATACCCCTTGGTAAGACTGGATGTCAGACTTTACACTTCTGACTACTCATAATGACTGTCAAAGATCTACAAATGACATCCCGGACCAACGGCTTAACGTGCTTTCCGAGGCACGGAGGAAACTCTGTAAGTAATTATGGTCCGCGGACCAACCTCGGCAACAAACGGCTTAACCTTAAAGATCGACCCGTGCGGCTGTTATTATTTAGCCACGAGCTCCTCCTGTTGTTACACCTTGTATATGACGATATTATTGTACATAGTGTTGATAGCTACCACCTGTCACTTTTCTCCGGTAAATAAATAATAAGAGTACCAACACGGAAAATTATGTGCTTGACCTCGATTATTAAACACTTGTACTTTTGTTATGTCATAACCAAATATTTGTAGTTTTCTCTAACTATTTAGTTACTTCGAGAGATAATGAGAACTTTCTTCGTTTTTTGTTTGATGGTACAACATATAGTGACGGAACTTCCGGAAACAACTCCGCTTTTATTAGTTTTGCCGCAATGCATCAATTTTGGCTAAACTAGCCTCGAATATATCCGATAGAGCAAGTAGGTATAACCCGAATCAACACAGGGGACAAATTCCATCTCGAAATCGAACATCGAACGGGATTCAATTTCGATATTTGCCAAGAGACAAAAGTTCACTAAGTAATGAACTAACTTTTCCTCTGTCTGTAGATAGATTGTCCGACTGTTTGGACTTTTTCTGGACACTGTGATTTCGTATACCGCAGAAAAATTAAGGTAGGTGTTGTTTTTATTGGTCTAACTAATTGGTACCTAAATTGGGCCTGCAATTAGTAGCACGTTTAGCAATGTTTAGCACAGCAATTTATCTAAAAAAAAAACCGGACAAGTACGCGTCGGACTCGCCCACCGAGGGTTCCGTACAAATTCACTTTTTTATGCGCGTTAATTAAATCATAAAAAAATAATATTTCAAAAATGTTTTTTTTTTTATAATTAGTTAAATTACAAATGTATAGTTTTCAGATTTTTCTCTGTACTTGTAGTATCAGACTATATTACTGGCCAAATTTCATAGTTCTAGGACTTCTAGGTCAACGGGAAGTACCCTATACGTTTTGATTTCCTTGAGAGTGTCGAAATATAGGTACATACGTTTTTTGCGGTATAAACGGCCGTATATTTTTTGCGTTTTTCAAAATGTGTAAAAAATCAAACCTCTAAAGGTTTGATGTTTTACACATTTTGAAGGGTCTGTAGCTCTACATATATAGTTTTAATTTTAACTCGATACTTCCACGCATTCCTGTGATAAAGGGTCGTGACAGACAGACAACAAAGTGATCCTATAAGGGTTCCGTTTTTTCCTATTGAGGTACGGAACCCTAAAAATGGATCATATAAAATAAAACATGACTGACGGCGTTATCCGCGTTAAAAGCTGTGGAAAATTACCACGCTCAAAGGCAGCTTAGTCAGATAATTTACATGAAATTAAAAAAATATTACCATACAGATGAACCTTCTATAATCTATAGGGAAATAACCGCAAAAGGTATTCGCACGCGCGTGAACCTCCAATATAATGTTTTACTGGAATCGTAAATTGCTAAACGTATAGGTACTATACTAGTAACTAGTATTGATATTTCACATTATTATTAAAATAACGTTTTTCTTGGAATGCTATTAAATTAAAGAGTGTATTTTCTTTGCATGAATAACTAATGCACATCATTTACGACTATTTTCAGCCAAATGGTCGCGTTAAGACTATCTTAGTACCGTTCTTACCACAAAATGTCACGATGATGGCTGATGACGATATAAAGTTGCGGTTGCGAACACCGAACTGCCACCTTACCTTTCCTTTACGTTACCTTTTGCAAAATAATTACTAATCTCAAAAGCTAATTAAGGTCCCTGTGTATAATTTCGGGCCGACTTTGAACTTTGAAAGGGGTGAAAGCACTTATGATTATGAATCAACTCTAAATTGAAGCCATTTTGATTGGACTCTTTTAATGAACCTGCAGACTGAAAGGATGCCAATGAATTTAAAGATAGCCGTTATAGCTGTAGTAATGAACTACCACGAAAACGAATAGAAGCAAAGTAATTACAATGACTGATAACTGAAGTTACTTTGTAATATCTTAAAAGATAGCATATCCCAAATATCGCAAGCACGTATCTATCACATTCAAATTCATATAACATAAAACTGCGACAGTAAACACAAGATTTGTATGCACAAGTTGCTCTTAGACCGAAAGCTGAGCGAGCTTGCTCTGATTCTATTCAGGCAGAGTTAACCATTTTATCGCCGCGGACACGTACGATGATTGAAATGTCGTATCCCGTAGGTACCAACGACGAGATTGGATGTCGCGAAAACAGTTTTCATTAAGTTATTCTTTTTGTTCTCTCCTCTGGTATTTGTAAACGAAAAAGTTTCCAGCTGAAATCTACTTTGTACCTTTTATGTCTGTATTTTATATTTATAGCATGAGACAAATAAGACCCATTTAAGGTAGAAAAGGCAAATAAACTGTGTTGTTTGAGGCAAACATTTATATGCCTGGTTGTTTTCATTTCCACACAGCATGTTGCTTTTATGAACGTTAACGTTCAATAAAATGCGCTGACTCTAGTTAAAGAAATGTTTTAAAAACGTATTAGCTTAGCTGGGCTGAGTTTCGGTGGGCTATTATCCATTTGCAATAATGTGTTCAAGTCGAGTGTTCTAACTACAACTAACACAGGGTTTCAGAATCTTCTGAAGTCTGTGTTGAAGTTTTTTCCGATTCCGATCCAATAAAGTCGAGGGGTCGAACAATTTTTACGAGGGAGTTTTTTTTTTTTTTTTAAACTATTCGACTACATAGCAATTAAAATACGTATAGTCAATGCAGCTTTTCATATGGATATTTTTTGTACAGGTAGTAGATAAGCCTATCTTTGAGCACTACAGATATAATCTTTCTGCGTCCTTTTTTCGCGATTACGATGCCTTACATCCCAAATGATCTCGCTATCCGAAACTCCTTCAAAGTTTGAATATTATTAGGATAATACTATAAAACAGAAACGTGTTCCGATCCAATATTACCTTCAGATATGAGATTGGCTACAGGATGTTTTTTTTTTTCATATGAGATTCTTGAACTCTATACGTAATGAAGAGACCTTCATGAAAATACCGATAAGTGGGGCCAAAGCCAAAATTTTATCTTCAGGTTTAAACTCAGTAAATACCGGAGTTATCTTTCAGGATTAGCAAGACCTGGTTTTGTGGTGTACTATGTATTCATAAACGAAGCAATATAGCGGTATTATCAAGTTTGATAATACTGTTACGTCGTCTGCTTTACGAGAACATTCTAGGATTACTTTCGAGTTTAGAATGATCCAGTATGTCTAGAAGATTCGAGAACAATCCTAGAATGTTCCACGATGGAAGTGTCTTAGAAAGTTCGAGAAAGTTCTGGATCTTTCTAGAAGGATTGGTTCCACTATAGAGCTATCTAGAAGGTTCAGGAAGGTTGTAGAACTTTCTTGAAGGCTGGGTTTCCCCTAAGGAACTACCTAGACGTTCACGGAAGTTGTGGAAGTTTCTCTTCTCTTTTATATAAATAGACGACGGGTTAGCGGAAGGAGTAAGTATGATTTTGGCTACGGAACGAAGCGATTGAAGTGAACTACTAGTGCGATATCTAAGCGATCAGTAGTGTATTTGTGATTAAGTTTTAAGTGTTTTGTGTTAAATAAAGATTTTTAATGTTTAATTGGTATTGTGTTAATTTATTAAACGACTAGCGCTCTCGTGAAGTCTACGTTTTCTTAAGCCTAAGTTGATTTTATTTTTTATCGATATTAAATCCCAGGCAATCAACTCTCGTTGATCATTAAATTAAGGTTAGCCACTAATAAAATCTGATATTACTTCGTGTTAAATAACCATGAATTAAACTAATAATATAACATCTAAAATCGATACTGCCATAAATCAATTGATTACTTCCCTCCTTATTTTGACAAGTAAATAGTAATTATAAAAGTTTTCTGCTCGAACCGCTGTAGTTTGAGTAGTTTCGGCGAACACTTTATGTTCTGTGATTCTATTCTAGAGAGTATGGTCAATTTCAGACGGATAATTCTCTCTCCATTCTCAATGTCTTTGAGCTAACCTGAACGCCATAGATGATTAAAATATTAACATAACCTCAAAAACATCATTGCTCGATTCTCCGACTTTTTAAAAATATATTGAAGGCCATATTAAGTTATATTTATATAGGCATATGAAATGATATATGTTTCAAAAAGTTACGATTAGTTCGATTTTACTAGTCCAAACATGTTAGCCAAGTGGTCATTGTTCTTTCAAAGGATAAACCTTTGAAACACCGAATAAAACATTAAGATAAGACCCCCATCTTACACCTTATAATTCAATCAAAGTTTTAGGAGAAACAAGCTTTTGCAGTTTGCTAAGTGTATGCACGTAACTGTACCTACATAGATGGAACCTGATAAACATCCAAAAACTTTAAACTGTAAACAAAGGCCCGAGAAATACGGTACAACACTACAAACAAAACAAAACCCGGAGACTAGTATTCCCACATAGTATATTTCTAGAATATTCGTAGTGTGTCTGAACTGTATTCGCCAAGCATGTGGGTCAAGTGGCTCATGCGCTGTCATCTCATTTTCACTCTACACGAAAAGTAAACAACCCTGCACTCTGCAGCTTCAAGCTTGCTAACACTTCTTGGGAATCAGCTTACGTAGAGAGTTTTTCCTTATACTTTAGAAAATAGAAGACCGCTTATTTTGGACAAGAAAAGTAGATATAGAAATGTTGAAATTTGGGAACTAACATATTTTGACTTAAATTTCATACAGAAACTACAGTCCACGCCAGTTACTACCATCCGTACATACATTTTTTTGGTCTACGTTCATACGTCTGGTACGTGTACATAAGAACACCGGTTAATAATTAAGGAGGCGGATCACAATCCATACAAAATTACCCCACGTCCTATAACAAAGTGACGTATCTCAAAAAATAGATAAAAATGTATAATAAAATATGGCATACTCCCTAACTTAATTTTTTTACACCTTCATATGGAAAAATTGCTTTAAAAATAGTTCAGGCTTTCATTTCTCCGGGATCCTGGAGGCCGGAGACCTGAGTTTATGGCCGTGGGACTACCTTGGGGGTACCCTTTCAAACAAAAAAAGATTTTTAAAATCGGTCCATAAATACTCATACGAACGAATTTTTCATAACAGCGCCTGAACTATTTTCATAGCAATTTTTTCATGTGAAGGTGTAAAAAAAATTAACTTGGGAAGTATGCCATATTTTTTTATACATTTTTATCTTTTTTTAGGGTTCCGTACCCAAAGGGTCAAACGGGACCCTATTACTGAGCCTTCGCTGTCCGTCCGTCCGTCTGTGACCAGGCTGTATCTCATGAACCGTGATAGCTAGCCTGTTGAAATTTCTACAGATTATGTATTACTGTTGCTGCTATAACAACAAATACTAAAAACAGAATAAAATAAATATTTAAGGGGGGCTCCCATACAACGAAGTGATTTTTTTTCTCGTTTTTATAAATAATGATACGGAACCCTTCGTGCGCGAGTCCGACTCGCATTTGGCCGGTTTTTTGAGATATGTCACTTTGTTGGAGGACGTGGGGCAATTTTGATCCATCTTCTTTATTTTGAACAATCATTAAGGGCTTAAGTTTGTCCCTTTTTTACCTTTCCAAACTAAGTATACAGTCTGCTAATTGCGGAAGCAGAGTTGATTGATTTATTGAATCCTTTAGCGTCTTAATTTTTACTTCACGTCGTAAATTCTAACGATGTTCTAGCTCCGCTAGCGTATTGGCAAGTAACCAAGCCAGTAAGTTCGCGCCAGTGCGCTAACCCTAGGCTAATACATTATGCGACGGAGGCATCGAGCCGTAAGAACCAGCCAGCTACTAAACTCCATTAATCAAATTTAAATGTAAATAAAAAAAGCAATTTCACCTAATCGGTAGTGAATGCTGCCATCATTTATAGGCACAATATAATCAGGCACGCGACGGCGAATACTTAGCAAACAGTGAAACGGTAGTACTTATACACGAACTTGCACTAAACTTATAGAAAATGCAATCCAGAGATATCATTTGGAATTCATTAATCTAAAGATATTTGAAAACGATTTTTTTTTCTTAAACATTTATCAACTGTTCCATAACTGGGTCGAGAAGTTACTGAAATTTCGTACACGACCGGACAGCTGTATTTTTTTTTTTGATTTTACTATCATAGTTCCATGGAGAAAGTTTTTCAGTTTGACAGTATGTTCACACCCTTAGAACATGTGACCACACCTTTTCGACACATGCTGTATTCTGAACAAAACACGTCGACTACAAGAAAATTAGGATCAATACAAACAGCGGCTTTTGTGTAAATCGAAAGGACCAATTAAAATTTTGATGATAGGCTCAATAATAACTGGATGAGCCTCAGTAAATACCTGCAGACTGTATACCAGCTACTTTAATTACCGGTTCGCCTGACAGGCAATATGAATTGTTACATTTTCGACAAGAATCAACATTGAAGACGACATAATTAATTACCCATGTAGATACAAACTATGATTATTGATCATCATCATCATTTCAGCCGAAAGACGTCGACTGCTGGACATAGGCCTCCCCCAAGTGTCTTCACATTGACATAAGGGCGGTTTTGCCATAATTGCTACGTTTGGCAGGCGGATTGGCGATCGCAGTATGGTTGTTGCAAAAGCACAGAGAACGCTGCTGCCCATTCTCTGGCAAGTCCCTTAGTCTTACGACACCCACGGGAAGATTCTTTACGTCCGACACCATACAGAACTACGTCCGACACCATACAAAACATTGATTACTTACGAAACTTAAATCAATATCAAGCTTAGACCGCAAACTGAATGTGACGTTCAAGTTCTTTTGATTAATTGAAAAACTTTTCTTTCACATAATCAATATTCACCTAAAAATGAACTGACAGTAGACAACAATAAGATTCTAAATTAAATAAGGAGCATGCAGTACTTACTTCGTGTCATATTCATCAGCGCAAGCGGGCATTCGTCGTCTTCCAAGATGTATTCTGAATTGTCCGTTTTGTCCTCCTAAACACCGAAAACATGCTTTGTAGTATCATGTAATTTTTGTATTCATACTTTTGAAACTATAGGAATCGATATGATGGAATTTGGCGGAAGTAAAATTAATAACTAAAGAAGGGAGAAGCAATAATACATTTTGCGTCCCACTGCGGGGTAACGGCCTGTATTCAGTCACGACATCCCTTCCCATAAAAGTTAATAGGACAATGTCATTAATACCAATTTGAATCTCTAAGGGGCTGTTTCACTTTGCGTCCGCATCGGCAATACTTGCAAAAAAAACTTCAGCGACAAACGGTACAAATATTATTTTCTATGAAACGGTCCAATACTTCTTTTTTAATAAAAACGTTGCCCCACACTAGGAATTTCTCCTGTATCGTGAGTACGTTTACAAACATTTAAACTCACATACACAAACAGAACAACTATCTAACTACTAATATTTGTTCCGTGCGGGGATCGAACCCGCGACACCCAGCGTAGCAGTCAATCGCTTAGCCACTGCGCCAAACAGGCCGTCGTCGTACTTGTCACGTTTAAATACCATACAAGTACTCTGAAACGGTTACCATTCGATTAAATTGGCAGCTTGCTCTGATTACGTCATAAACCTTCATAAACTACTGAAGTAAAAAAAAAAGGGACAGGTTGATGATAGGACGCCAACGAGGCAAACCGCTATCTGGGCAGGTGCTCAATACATTCGAGAGAGTCATAACAGTACCCTTACCTGCACAATACAAAACTGCAGCGGATCTTGATACGACATGCCATACTTGTCGAGCGTCTCCCGCAGGACCGTGGCAGCGGAGTCGTTCACTGACAGCAGTAACGTGACGTATGACACGTCGGGCCGGAGTATTGAGCCGTATACCCTGAGGGTACCACCTGAATGCACATACCAAGCTATTACAAATTAAATTCATCTTTGACTTAAGTGATATCGGTAAAGGAAAACATCGTGAGGAAACTTTGAAAAACAAAAAACCTGGACAACTAAAAACATTTTAAAAGCTATTTTAGTATATAATGGTTTAATTTATGAAGTTTAGGACCTACGTGTGGTATTTTTTTTTTACCTGGGACTTTAATACATCCGATATCCGTCTTGAACTGCAATTAATGCTCATGCCTTTTTTGTATAAGAAGAGACTTTTGTCTTGCAGTAAGACAGTTACAAAGTTGTTATATTTTTTAAAATTATTAAAATTGTCATTGGAAGACAATCACAACAACAACAACAATTGACAATTTGGATTGTCATCTTTCTCAAATATTTCTTAAAACGCGACAGATATTGCGCGTTTTTATATTAATGCGTGGAAAACAGCCAGACAGTCCAGCTTATGATAAGTAGTAACTCCCCGACACTTCTGGACATCTGCTATAACTTATAACACGGCTCTCGCAAGTCTGTTTCTGATTTAGAGAGAAACTAGCTGATTGACAAATTGTCTCGTATTTCTTTAACTACACCGAGCACTACCCTGAACTACAGTAACGTGTAACCAGTAACTTACACGGCGGTAAGCGGAGGCAGTACTATCTCAAACGAGCTTCTTCGAGCTTCACTACTACTACTAAACTAACCTCTTAATCTGCTGGTAACAACAAACTGCGATCACCATGGTGATCACTGTCTTTCAGTTTCGCTTTTTATTGCGATGCTTACCTTTGTTGATGTTACGGAAAACATTACCACCCAACGATAATTTCAAATACCAAACTAAATCGAATATTACTGGTTAAGCTCGTTTTTGTACTTTGTGATTCTATGTATGGTTTTTTTTCTGTGCGTACAATATAGAATAAGAATTCATGGATGTTTCAGAATTATTCACTATTGAAACAATCGACAATCGACAAGTGTTTTAAGCAGGGACCGAAAACGTTAACCGTATAGAGCTTTAAATCGTGTAAGACCGTGCTCGGTGCTTTGTATCCTTCATTCTCGTTAGTCAGCAATAGGTATTTAAATAATAAACCCATATTCATGCATAAGGGATACTTTATCAAATGTTTGATTGACTGATAAAGTTTTAACCGATTAACCTTTTAAACCGATTAATTGGTCTCTGTTTCTAAGGCGCAAGCCACACAAATAAAGCGCAATTTAGGACACAAGGTCCGAGCCACGACATACCGTGTGTCCTAAAATACGCTTTATTTCCATACACTTTGTATGAAATTTGAATGGAATAGGAAGCCGCCCGTGCCATGTCCACGCCCAACACCCTTTGTATGGCTTCGCCTAAGGGCCTGCGCAGTCGACGGACTTTTCTCCCCGGCGGACAAAAAAATTAAAAAAAAGTCCGCCGCGGATTTACCGCAAACTCAACGCACACGGTGTGCGATCATCACCACAACTTTTTCTTTAAATTTCGGTCGTAATACTCTTTTTTTGAAGTATTATTTAGAGAAGTTAAAAAAAAGTCCGCGGACAAAAATCCGTCGTCTGCGCAGGCTATAAGGGTTAAAAAGTCGTAGTCCTGCAAAAGTCAAGATCAAAGACAAATGGACAAAGTCCAACGGAAGTAGTTTAGTTTACAAATTAATTGAAAATGCGTGAGCCATCTACTACACATGAGTTGCGTGTCTCCTCCAATGGTGACTCATCGAACAATTGTTACTATTAACTACTCACTAGTTCACCACTGTGTGCTATTAACGATGAGGCAGATGTTTAGAAATAGGCAGTGTCACGCCACAAGTTCAAATGTCAAGTTCACGCTAACTATAGTACTTTCATTTTTATATTATGCCCAAAAAAGGTAGTGGTATATTTTAAGGGTCCATGTATGTAGTATAACATAAAAATATTTTAATATCCGAAGGGTTAGGCAGTTAGGTATCCTATTACCATAGGGGAGCCTATTGCCATCAACCCGAAACGAAGCCAGACTCCATGGCTGCTAATGAGAAATTCCTGATGGAGAAACCCAATGACTCTCAAAAAAAGTTCAACGAGTATATATTTATTTAGGCATTGTATTTGTACATATATGTAGTAAATAGCTTTACTTTTGTTATTTAAACATTTTGACGAGTACACCACTGACTACCCCCTTTTTATTTTATTTCCTTAATGTCCATCCAAAGGCTGTCTGTATGATATCGCTATCTGGAATAAGATCGCCAGTGTAACCACAAAATTACCAGTTTTGTAAAAACCGTTATGTTTAATTTTTGATGTACAATAAAGTTATATTCTATTCTATTCTATAAGTGACGAAATTTGCGTGAACTATTAGGTACAGCTCTGCCTAACACTTCGGATATTACAAGCGTGATGTTACGTGACTGTAAGCAATCATTTTACTTATTTAAACTTCGTTACCTGTGTCAGGTCCCCCGTCTTTAGACTTGAACTGCTGCAACTTGCGGCCGAGCTTCTGCTGGCGCCGGCGACGCATCACCGCCTCCGGGTTACTGATGCTGCGCATGAACGACGTCTCCGGCAGCTCTGTGTACAATAGATTAGTTTCAATTATGTCATCATGGCCCAGAAGTAAAGGCCTCGCCTCTCATGCGCAAGATTGTGGGTTCAATTCCGGGCGAGTGGCAATATTACTTTTTGAATTCAAATGTATTTTCTAAGTTTATCTTGGACATCACTGACATCGGTAAAAGAAAACTTCGTGAGGAAACCTGTATACGTCTGCCATCGATACCTTAGCAAGCATGGTGAATGTGGTCATCAATCATGCTTGTGGCTTCTCTGTACGAGAATAGGCTCTGCCCAGCAGTGGGACAGTAATAGGCTGGTATTATATTATTCCATATTATAATTGTATACCAAGAGTTAGCAATTAAGACTTGAAAATACATGATCGCCTGTATTTCACCAAAGGGTTATGCCCACCCACTTTACAAACATTTTGCCAGTTATTTTTAAGTTCCATACATGTTCCATACACATAATCAAATCCTTACCATCCTAATTATCCACCAGGAATTATCAGTAGCAATCCGGCTACTGATAAATTGCTGGTGGATAATATAGAGTTGAAACGGGTCAGACGCTGCGACGGTTAAAAAAAAATAAGTTTATAAAAAAAGATTTTTGTAGGGCAATAAACATAACTGGCGAAATATTATTATAAAGTGGGTGTATTATTTGCACCTCAGCGGAATCCCTCGGGATTACAAGCGTGATGTTATGTAATTATCACATAATATATCAAAATCTCCTAAACTGGCATTAGGTAGTCACATTTGTGTAAGAACAATGTGTCAGTAACGTATTGTCCTTGCAGGACAAAAGAAACTACAAGTTGTCTTCCAACATACGAGTACTTCACAAACATATGAATCACAACTTGATTCTTACAACACGACTAGGTATTTATTTGTTCGCTTAAGATTATAACTTCAACAATCACTCTTGTTCAAATCTGTAATTTTTTAGTTTCTTTTTTACAGAGTGGCCTAGTGTCAAAATCCATTCTAATATTATAAATGCGAAAGTCACTCTGTTTGTTTGTTTGTTTGTTACCTTTTCACGACTAAACGGATGATCGGATCTTTATGAAATTTGGCAAGAAGATAGATTTCAACCTGGGGAAGTACATAGGCTATATATCATCACGCTACAACCAATAGGAGCGGAGCAGCAATGAAAAATGTTGCGGAAACGGGGAAAATGTGACACAGACGAAGTTGCGCGGGACAGCTAGTTAAATATGTTAAAGTAATTTTTCTAGAAGAACAAGTACTACACAGGATGGTTTAGACACGATGCGGAAACGGCTACCACGTATTCAGAACATCACTCTCATTCTCTGTATATGTCTCATAATAGCATTACAATATATATAGTCATTGCTCTTTTCCAAATATGTCTTAGCACGAAGTGCACGAACCAAAAAAATGACAACAATTCAATAATTTCGGTGTACTTATGTCGATTTACCGCGTTAAAAGACTTAGTCTCCATTTTTTAAATAAAGAACCTCAATAGGTGGGTCAATGACTGCTATTGCTATGCGAAAACCAAACCTTATGGAAGACATTTGCTTTAGGACGTGCTCTTTTAAAAGCCATATGTAAAACAAATCCGGAATCACTAGCTTTTCGAGTTCTTCGCTAAAATCAACCGCTGATACGAAGTAACATTTCTCAAGTCAAAAATATATCAATAAATCACCTGTATAGAGTTTTTCAGCGACCGGTCTATTTTCATCGTTGGTGTCGGATTTGAGTCTCGATAGTTTTTCTTTTTTCTTCAGTTCTTTCTTCTCTCGTTTCGATAGTTTTCGTTTGAAGTTTTGATCTCCTTTGTCGTTCACCGCCGACAATGGGACCTGTGTGAACAATGGAATTTTATTTAAATTTGCTATGATGCAAGCAATGGCATTATACTGATAATGATCGAACAAAAAAATATATAAACAAGCTTATCAGAATCCCTTTCTTGATGTGACAAGGACGTACTTAAGATTTGTTCTGAAGGAAAAAATAAAGAAAACAAAAACTAAATTCAGTAGGCAGACCAGCCGAAAAATGGCTGCCAACGCTAAGTCCTACCATACTTTGAGAACATTGAGAACGTACAACGCCTGTGTACTCCAAAAAGAGTGGAAGAATCTAAATACCAGTTTTTTTTTTAATCCGCTTAAAAGGGGATGTTTCTAGTAAATCCAGACGCAAGTAGAGACAACCTGACTGCGGAAGCTTTAAATGGAAAAATCTAATTGCAGGTCAAAAACAGACGAACCAGGATATTATATGTAGAAACAATATCATTATCAACTACCTGGTTGTCCTAGATGTCACACGCGCTACTGCTGACCATGATGCCCCGAGTTCGATTACCAATTTGGGCAAAGTATAAGTAAGCAAGTAAGTAAGTGTAAGCAGTGGGATTTTTACATTGTGATTTTTTTCCATAGTGGCCTGGAGTTAAGATTTATGCCTGGATTATGTCAATAGGCTACCTTCCTATTTACATGGGATGGAACATTAATATAGCAATGGGCAAAAACCACTCAATGGATACCTACTAAAAAGCAAGAAATGACAACGCGGCAGACCCAGAAGGAGATGGCGGGCTGAGTTGGACTCGTTCTAGTAATAATAAATGAGGGCGTACTACGGGTACCTTTGCCTTATTTTTATATAAAATATGTTTTAAAATATAGTGCTGCACAGTTCTTTTGGAGTGTGGCCAAAGGCTAGTCTTGTAGCGACATTCGTACAATAAGTACTGCAGCGCCATGTGTGACACTATGGAAGAACCAACATCGACATCGCTCTAATAACTGCCTCGTTGGCCTAGTGGTCGCAAGCGCATTTGCTGAGCATGAGGTCCTGGTTCGATTCCCGCGGTCGGGCAAAATTTTATTGGGTTTTTCCATCAGGAATTTCTCAGTAACAGCCACGGAGTCTAGATTTAATTAATTAACCGCGAATTAAGACCCTATAGAAGAACCCGATAACAACTGTCGGGCAAAAGCCCACCAGACACAACACCCGTGTCTGGTTGAAGGAACTTTGAACTCACTTTTTCAAATCCCTAAAGTCGGAAATAAACCCGTCTTGTATTCCGAATACAATTTCCACGACATTTTCACATATCATGTGTACCAACAGCACCCTCCTGACCTTTTCATTCCAACATGAAAAGAACCATACTGCACTATACCACTGTTGATTGTTACCTCATTCCCGCTAAGGCACTTAAGTAGAAACCGTCCCTCTCGATCATCGGCATGCCAGTTCAGCTGCACCAGTAGGGGCTTCTCATGGGGCTCCAGCTTGCGCTCGTCGTCAGGCCCGTGCGTCTCCCACAGAGAGTAGGAGCCGAGAGATAGCATGCGCATGTCCGGACGGAACTTCTCGATTAATGTCTCTGTGAAAAGAAATGGTGATTAGTAAACAGAGATTCATGATACCCTTGAAACAACTAAGGTTCTTAGGATAGCGTTTTTCTGATTGTTGAGGGAGAACAAATTAGTAGTTTTAAAATATATTTTGTTTGTTCATTTTCTTACATACCAATTACATTTTTACTAACAAAATTATATTTAAAATATATATATATAAAATAGTAGCCCACCGGCATCGGAAACAGGGTCTGAGCAACCGGTGGTCAGGGCTCTTGAGAGAGGAACGTGCTAAAAATACGCGCAGTCTCCAGAAGTACTTAGATCGGAACTTATTTTGTTATAAATTAGGTGTAACTAGTAAACATTACTTAAATACCGTTTGTTCCGTTCCCGCAGACAAACAGTGAAAACGGTTTTGTGGGGCATAGTTCGTATGTAAAGATTTTCCTGAACTTTGTTTTGATAAATAAATTCATAATAATATTAAAAATATATTGAGACAGATCTGCATTTGTTGAGTAGCTGTGCTGGATCAAACAATCTTTTTTCCATCCATACCGAAACATACGCTTTGGACATAAGAGTGATCTAGGTTCTTCCTGAACGTAAGTAGAATATGTATGATAACTTAGGTCATATTCGATTCGCAAAATCATCATCTCCGTTCATATTATCAGTTGAGAAGTAGTGTGTGCGGAAACACTTAACATTCCAAAGAAGTAGGTTAGAAACATACTCCCAAGTTGTTTATATTTTGTAATAGCAAGTTATCAACTCCGTTATCCGGTTGTACAGACTCGTTAATTATCTAGTATGTCGGTATGTAAGGTGACCAGTCGACTGCACTGCATCATAATAACTGCCTTCTGATGACTTATATTATATTCAACCAGCCCTAATTATTTCTACATTCCTCAGGCGAGAAGCTAATTATTATTGTAACACTCAGATTTATACTAGATGGTTTCATAAAATTTTCAAATAAAGAAAAACTTTATTCTTTTTACTTACCAGTATTTTTATTAATGTAAATAACAATAAATCACTATGAAATACCCAGTTTTCTTTCGCCCACCTCAAGAAAATATAAAACATTACATATTTATGTGATAGCCTCGAGATAAGAATAGTATAAAGTAAAGCAAAAATAAACATTATTTTTGTATTTATTCTAGCAAGATTGAATGGAGATCGAAATTACCTCTTGTGACTGATAAAATATACAATACTTTTTTTTAATACAATGTACAATACTTAGTTTGAAACTAATAGTGATTACGTCGAAGATCAGAATTAATAAAATGCTTCTAAAATTAATGTAAAACTTTCAGTACGTATTATTATTTCGTTTAGTCGATTTTTCTTCACTATAAGTATGTGACGACTGTATTGTAAACTAATCTTGTTGTATTACAAGATATTCTAAAATATCATGTAATAATACAAGATAACAAGACTATAGTTTGATCCTCTTCAGAGAAATTAATCTTTGGGCATAAGATAACAAACAAACTTTCATAATTAAAAAAGTTTAGACAACCTAAACATCGTCCGCAAAAAAAACATGAAAGAAAAACTCAACTTACATACTTCAAAGAATACAGTGACTTAGTGGCGAGAGTTTCCCCAGTGGCGGTTGAGTGAAATCGTGGTTACATCGTAAAGGCACATTAGACATTAGGTACAAGGTAAATAAGTAGTGAGGTCTCACCTATGACATCGCTCACAGTGGCATCGGAGGCGACACGAATACATTTCGTTGCTATCTTCTGACCTGAATCTTGGAAATAGAAACGCATCACACCGTGGAACTCCAGATTCTGAAAAGAGGATGATTACAGACAATTAGTAACATTATTGTATATAGTTGGATTATGCGTACTTTGGGCTATCATTAGGACTGGGTCAACTAATAGGTCCAGTAGTCGCAAGAACGACTGCTATATGAGTGCTATATCACTGCGCTATATGCTATATGCTGCGAGTATGAGGTCCTGGGTACGATTCCTGGGCCAGGCCAAGTGTTATTAGGATTTTCCATCAGGAATTTCTCAGTAGCAGCCACGGTCTGGATTAGTGTGGTTGATGGCAATAGGTTAGCCCCCTATTACATGGGACTTCAACATAACCAGTGAAATGTTGGTTTACTATTAGTTACACTTCTGCCTAGCTCTTCGGGGATTACAGGCGTGACGTAATGTATGTAGTTATATTACACTTCCCACTAGCGAAATTAGTGATGTTCTTCAGAGATGTCAGGTACGTAGTAGGTACTAGCAACTGGCATGCGTGTATGGACGTAGACGAAGCAGAAAAGGAGTATGTATAAAAAAATCGAAGCGGGTGGGTCTGTACTTTCTGCATACCCCCATGGAGAAAAAGCGTGAGTCTATGTTTGTATGGATGTGGTAAAGAAATTCTCCAGTAACCGTGGAGTAAAACAAATTTTCACATGCACGAACGCTTTGCTCCGGAAGTCGGAACCACTATCAGTGGGTTAAACAAATATTTAGACTTTGCGGGAATCGAACCCGCGATTATTGCCACCATTTGTACCTACAATCAATTTATAAAAATAATGAAATGGAAACGAAATTATCTCATTCGGTTCTTTGAACGATAATATAGTTACGCAGCGCTCGTTTTATCTCCGCAAAATATTTATCAAACATATTTGCATGACACACGGTTTACAAAGTTAGAAACAAAGGCAATTTCAGATTTGTTGTATATTTTCTCATCTAGTTAGCCAGATTCGAGGGAACTAAAGGATTTAATTAGTTTACTGATAGAGATACTGCAGAAAGTTACGTACACGTGTTGTTTTAATGGCTTCAAACTTTTTGACAATCGTTCCCAGATTACTTCCTTCTTCTTCCCTTCTCTGTACCTAAGGTTAAAACTATCGAATGGTCCCATAGACATTTTCCCTAGGACGAACAAGTGAGAATAAGCCTAAGAATGCTAAAGCATAATTATGAACATGACTATATCCAGACAACGAATTACCGAAGAAAACAGTGCCGTCGGGGTTTGCAAACGCCAGTCTAAACAATTCGTTACCAATGCAGTAATTAATCATGTACTAAAAACTCGAAACCCGAATCCCTTTTAAAAACTCGAGACTTGGCAATAGGCCAAGAAAACTAGGCTAAAAAGAAATTCAGATATGAAGAAATATGCAAAGTGGACACAGAAACGATTTACTCTAGATTTTCGTTAGTCAAGAAGTCGGAAGCGGTACTGCTGAGCAGTCGAGGGTTCGATTGCCAGGTCAAGCAAAATGAAACAGAGTTTTTAGGAATTTCACAGTAGCAGCCCCGGAATTTGGATTTATGTTCGGTTGATGGCAATAGGCACGTTCCCTTTTCAATGGGACTTCAATATAACTGGTAAGAAGTGGGTGCTCTACAGGTAAACGTCTACCTAACCCATCGGGGATTATAGGCTTGATGTCATGTACTAAATCTTCATCATTCATATTATTACAAATTAACTTTTGCCCACCACCACGCCCGCGTTTAGTTCGGTAGGTAATCGTCCCACGGGACCGTACGACCGGGATAAAAAGTACTCCTACTATCCTCATAACTATCCCTGTTCCAAATTTTAACCAGATCCATTCCAGACCAAATAGTTCAGCCAGGCTTCAGACTCGCTAAAGTAGACTCATCTTTCATGGGGTACTGTTTAAGATGCTATAATAAAATTCCACAGAGTATTCTTGAACTGAGTGAGACGAAATTTAAAACATGCATTAAACGCACACTTTGTAAGCAGGCTTATTACAAAAAGCACGATTATATCGCTGATAAAAATGCTTGGCTCCATGCCGGTCCTGCTCCACAAGGACAGGTTCGCATAAATTGATAGCATTAAATAGTATTGTTGGAGCTGCTGAAGATTGTACAACTATCTTTGAATTGTATAAATTCAATTAATTTAGTATTATATAATCGCATAGCCCATATTGTGTGAGTCCTATGTACTAGATAGATCATTTACTGGAAACCTACGTCTTTTATTGACTTGAATGTGCCCTGGCGGTTGAGAGTATGTCATGCTCACTCAAATGTCACGCTGATGGCGGCGTGTGTGTCGGGTCATTTAGTTCCCTTCAAAATGGTCGATCCATGCGTCATGTTCGTGAACGGGCGCTGTCAGTTGTGCCTGGTCGTCTCTTAGCTGCCACGGCTTATTTCGAACTAATTATTTTATCTTTTAATTGTTTTTTTTTTGTTTTTGCTATGGACACTTTTAACGTGAAGTCTTGCTACATCGTTCTCACATAATGTACCATCTCAACATTAATGATGTAACCAAGGTTTTTGTAACAAGATTCTGATTTAAAAGAGTGTCCATGCAGTTTCTTGCCCATTCTTCTCCATAGAGATCTACGCCTTGGAATGGGCAATTAAAGTACTTTCACAGTTATTATGTCTTGTGACTGGGACTGTAGCTTCATTTTTATTGTTGTTCGACCATTCAAAAGTGCCTGTAACTGGCTTATTTGAAATAAATGATTTGATTCATCCAAACATCCATACATCATCCAACTTCCATTTTTCGCATTTATAATATTATAGAAGAATTGATGGTAGGTTACGACATTATAAACCCACTTGGTTCAAAAGTAAATGAGCTGTGAATGTGTGAAGGCCTATTATTGCTTTTCCGTGATGTCGGTAAGTACCTTTTGGATTCCTTCCGGGATTAGTGAGGATCAATTGTGTATTGACTGACGTCACAAATACGATTACTTATATCCTATCCTGTCCGCGACACTGTGATCAATAGCATTTTAGATAATATGTATTTTACTATTCTACACATTTATATGTACCTACTACCGATAGTACTGAACGAGGGGACAGGAAGACCAAGAAAACGATGGATGGATTGTGTGAAGATTGATTTGAAAGAAAAAGGAGTAAATGATAGTTTGACGGATGACAGAGGAGAATGGAAGAAAAAAACGTGTTACGCCGACCCCAAGTAGCCCCAAGGGCAGGAATAAGATGCCACGTTTATGTAACCGTAAGATAAACGTTCTATCTTGAATGCTTGATTGATTAACTGTAATTTATCATATAAGTCCTTTAACGAAATAAAGATTAACCTACTACCTGTCAGTGGTTAGCTAATAAAAACCGTAAGCATTATTCATGACAGTGACTAGCGACTTCAAAAACGGTAGCTGGGTCAGTAACTCAGTTAGGATGCGGAGGGCGGAAAGCAGGGTATTGTGTGTTAGTTCGGGAGATGCCTACGTCCAGCTGAGTTGATTCATTGATATAGTGAGTTAACGAGTTTACGACATCACTGACCATTCAGGATCAGATTGTACTAATAACATAAACCCCACGGCTGAAATCCCCGAAGGGTTCGGCAGAGCTGTATCTAATAGTAAACCCATATTTCGCCAGTTATGTTTAAGTGCCATGTTACAGGGGTCGAACCTATTGCCATCAACCGTGCACAAATCCAAACTCCGTGGCTGCTACTGAGCAATTCCTGAGGGAAAACCCAATAACACTTCGCCCGACCAGGGAATCGAATCCAGGACCTTAATGCTCAGCAGTGTGTGTGTCAGATTGTAGTTATGTCAATCCTATTTTTTACGAGACTCATACCCACTCTTATGAAGTTATGAGAGATACTAGTTGAGCCGAGACTAGTTTAAAAACAAAGCTATGAGCAGATATAAAAATAATTATCATTGTTGATTAGTAATATTGATGTTAATGTTACAAGTTGCCGTTGCATTAATAAGTCGTAAGGTCAGCAAGCTAAACAAAACGCAATTAAGACTTTGTACACAGGTGATAAGGTCTAAAATGTAACGTTACCTCATTGGGTTCACTGAGCGCGAACAGATCAAGGCGATTGGCGTTCCACTGCTGGATCATGTTGCGGAGAGCCTCCCGCTCCAGCATTCGCTTGTCCGCCGCGTCCATTGTGTCACCGCATCAGTTAGCCTGGAACATCAGAAAACAAATCATTACAACTTTGACATAAACACACCGTGCCTCTGATAGACTATGACGTACTAACAGTCAGCGAAATGCATAGTTCAGCCACTTGATTTTCATAAGACTAAAGAATACAATTTAAAAATGTGAAAATGTGGGCGGTTCCAGTTACAGCGTGCTTAACGTTTTCTTTCCCTGACTGTACAATTAGAGAACAATATTCCTAATGTAATCCTTATCTTACAGCAACTGTTAAAAGTATACACATTGTTTACAAGAAAACACACTCATAAGTAATCATTAGGTGTGCAGCTCATAATAAAATACATTATTTTATTGAATACAATAAATTCTCACTGGAACATCATAAAATTAATTAGCCCGACACAAACAATCAAGTGAACTCATCACGTTCGTATGATAGCGCTCATTATGCGACCTAATGTCACCGTAATTTTTAATTACGGTCTAGTCAAAGTTTATCACTCTGACCACAGTAACGATTTCATTATTGGGTTACCTACATTAAAACCGCTATCTTAATTACAGTCTGAATTTAAGCAAAATCATGTCAAGCAGATATTATTTTAGATTTGTTTTTTATTGAAAAGTGTTAAAATTTTTGCCGATTGGTCTATTATGTCACCACAAAAAAAAATGCCAACAATTAGCCGCACCCTACCAAGTCGTCCTTATCAATTTTTCAATACTGATAATTTAATTAATAAATTATGTCACCTTTATAGATATGGAACACTCGTGTAAGACCCAATAACAACCGCGAAAAACTCATCAGTTCAGCTATACGCTTGCTGAAAAGCACAACGATTCAGGTAACAGCGCAGTTCCGATCAAGCGTCATAGGTACTCATTCCGCTGTTTTGATTGATGTAACGCTAATGTAACAATCTTACGCACACAATGCCCGACTGGTTCAGTAACGCATTTTGTTTATGTATAGTAAACATTATTGAATCAAACAAACACAGTGACTATGGTAACCATTCAATGGTGATCGTGAATCTAGGTCATGCGGCTAAGGTTGTCGGGTAACTTTCTATTACGAAAAGATATCGCATTAATTGGCGATTAATCGATTATTCTTAATTGCATCTGTGTCTAGCCAAAATCTAATAATGCATTTATGATTTAGTTTCAATGAAAAATGTAGTCGTTGTGGGCGGTTTCTGGCATTCATCATGTGCCGGGTACACGCACGCATCACTGTAGGTATTTATATCGTAAACATATGGCCCCGGCGGTCATGAAACGACCGACCAATGCCCGTAAATTTTCTCTCTTCTAAAAAGGTAAGTAAGCAAACGTGTGACTTATAACAAACAACCAAACGATTTTTAACCATTTTCCATGGTAAATGGCTTTGCAGAGCTCCGCTTCACCTTTTTGTGTGCTTCACCATTTGGAATAAAATCAAATAAAAAGGGCTACATGTAAAGAGATTGACAAGAAGTTATTTGATATTAATTAAGGTGTCATTCCTAACGAATAGAAGCTTAATTTGATACACTTGGCTTTCTTTCTACCTACAACTTATATAACATTATTGTTAAGAGGAATTCTTTAGGGCTGCCAATTTCTGTTGATTTAGTTCCGAGAATTATGGAAATTATGAAAAGGCTTGGTTACCAAGACAATCTTAAGCAATGCGCGATGGACACGCCCTGCACTATCCGGTAACACTTGACCCTATATTGCCATGAAAAGGTCAGAAACATAATTATTGTTTGTCGACTACTACAGACTATGTATACTGAGGCCCTTACTAAAATACAGTGCATCGGCTAACATCGGAATCAATCGTAATGTACATTACAAAAACGAAAAAGAAAAGTAATGTGTTCTAAACACCTGCAATTTCAACTTTATCACAAACAAATAAACGTCAATTTAATTTCCAATATGCGTGTGTGTATGTCACGTCATGCCCAATATTTGTCCTGTACTAACTGTACTGTGCTTGTAATTCGAATAGTATACCGGCAGCCCTACAACAGTAACTAACAACATAACCGGTGTTCGCTTAAGTTTAGAATTACACAGAAACATGTTCCTATTTCATCTCAGTTTTCATCTGAACCAGTTTATTAGTGTTAACTGTCAGAAACCGAAACAGCCGTCAACGTTGTTATGGTTCGGCTCGCTTCCGCTTTGGCTGAATGCAGCGTACGGTACGAGGTACGTACGTACTACACTTGGCCAGACCGAGGAACTGCGAGCCATTCAAAACAGATCGTTGACTTGAAAAAAAAAAAAAACACGCATCGACAACTGTTACTTAGGCAACGTAATACTTTCCAAGAAGTATTTATAACCTAGCTGAACGACCAAAATATACATTTGCACGCATACTAGGTAGGAATACTTTTGATTTCTCTATTTTGAAATTGCACCTACCACCGTTTGTCTCTGCGTCACCTTAGATAATGGCAAAAGTCTATAGGCTGCCACTGTACATTTGAGTGTTTTCCAAGTTTAGAAATAGAATATCACGGGAAAAGAAGCCCCAAATATTTACAATAGTGTTGGTTACTTTGTTAGCTTAGTATGAAATTGATTGCCATACAAAGTAGTTGTCTATGGTGCCGGTACTCCACGCTTGGACGCCGCCGGCCTTGCCTCTTCCTGCAGCTCACCAGGAGGTGATCTGCCGAATTGTTCGTCATAGACTAAGTACAAGGGTTATTGACATGGAACGATTCTATCGATGTTAAATTACAAATATTTGCAGACTCTAAATAGTTTTAGGTGCATGGATGTTTGGGAATAACTCTAATTTTGCACTGAACTAAATCCATAAATAATAGTTAATAATACTAAACATGAATTCCAGGAAGTTACAAGCACCTAACAATGTGGTATGAGAATCTGCAAGAAGCCGCACACCAGCGTAATTTATGAGTAAACATAAACATTCTAGTTTTCATTGAACAGGTTAATTCTGTTTAAGTGCAGCGTGGGAACGCGTGGAGTTAAAATAATAAAGCGGGTGCAAAAACCATGGGCATATCGACCACCGCGGCATGCGGCAAGTGCATAGGGGCGGAACAAGTGGACCTATCCGCGACGCGACAACACTTTGTTAAGCACCGTTGTGTACTTGCCTGCCCTAACGGTGAACAAATATTTTGGTCAAATAATTTCTATACTGGGTTTTCTCCGATTTTATAAAAGCCAGAAAAAAACCCTGTATATGGTTAAAAACAAGTAGATAAAATTTAAAAAAATATCGTTCTTTTGTCAGGTATTCGATATACGCATTAACACTTTCATTAAGCGTTTAAATCATTCATTATCTAACAATTACCTCAAGCCTCATCAGCAGCGCTATCTAAAATAACGGCCGTAACAATCGCCATTATTCTTATGATGCATGTTTTCTCTAGCGGTAAAGACAGCATTTGACAAAATGAGGATGCGCTATCAGTGTAATTGCGTGCACAGAGTAACTCCGATTACGGGAATCGTGAAACTCGAGTGTCTGCGAGTCGCTGATGATCGCGACGTTGTGCGGGCCTGAGAACTTGCCCGCTTATGTGAATGCTCCCATGTCTGTTATATAATGCGACAGTACTGTTACCCTGTCACGCAACGACACTAATTGACGGCGATTTAAGTTCATCTTCACAATTCACATAGTCGCATTTGCTCGCTTCGGTGTGCCCCGACGTCAGTCGTCGCTCCTTATCTTGAGCACGGCAAAACATTTCAAAACCGGCTTTTGTATCATCGCTGCCCTCGTTGCAAATGGATAACGAGTTTTTAGATCAACGAAGAGTGACTGATGTCAAGCCGCTAGTTCAGCTTACAAAGCTCTATTAAATAGCACCAGTGCAATAGATTAGTTAAAACCTTTTTGGTAGCTTTTTTTTACCGTTCTTCTGTCCACCTTTAACGCGCCCGCGGCTATAGTGGAAAAACCCTTTTATGACTAAGAAACAAATAAGTCGTTCCGCTTCATACAGCATCATGACATTCATGATTCATCATTAAGTATAGCAATTTGAGAAACGATCTATTAATGGTCTGACCCTGACGAATTATCAGTAGTACTAAATATTAAAGATTATAAAATGCTCACTACGATTAAGTGAGGATTTATTTAAAATAAACCTTAATTCAAAACCACCTCTTTTCATAGCCATATTATAAGTTTAAAAAAAAACTACAATAATGACTGCATGTTATTTATTGTATTAAACAAACGGAATGCAAAAGCACCAAGCTAAGGCATTAGTATGACTCACATAGAAGGCACGCGAGACTCGAAGTACCGGCGAATAGAGCCGCTAAACTCTACCCCGGAGACCTTCTAACCAAGGGCTACTTATCATAAAAACTGTCGCTTATCTCATCATGCCAACATTTAAAAAAAAAAACTAACATAATTGACTGCCAGAAATGTTCACTGAGAAATATGTAGAGTAGAGTTCGTGAGGTTAAAGCTCTTGTGCAATAATATTGGGCATCGACTGACGCTGCGCTGAGCGTATGTACTTACACCTGCTCCACACACGAACATTCCTTCATAACGAGACGTGACTTAAATCTAGAATCGAGTTACAGCTATGTGGGTTATCGTACTATATTTTATGGTATTTATTTTTATAAGTTTATCATGAAAAGGTGCTACGCATACATAACGCGAACTTTACGCCAGATGCACTGTCAACTGTAGCCCAAAAATACTATGTACTGTACTTATAAACTTAGTACACTTTCCCACATCGCGGGCACATACATGTCACCTTTTCGAACGGTAATTTTCATTGACAATGTGAGCCGAAAAGTAATGTCTCATACATTACGTATGAAGTAAAAAAAAACCCTGAAGGTGCCTAACCTTTTCGTCCTTAATCATACGAACATATTTTTTTCTACAATCTTCGAAAATTACCACCATAACTGTAAACATATTTGACAAAGAAAGCAAGTAAAACTTTATGTGACTAATCGAAGTAATTGAGAATGCCGTCATGGTATAAAAAAAACACAAACATTATAGAGAAAGAAGTATCAAATAACGAAGTGTTGTGTGTCGTTCATTGGCGAAGTGATAGTAGGGCAATACTACGGAGAGTGCGAGAGAGAGGGCTCGCCAGCAATGCTGGCACGTCAGCCGGTCTCGATTGCCACGTTCACGCCAGCCATCATCGAGGAGAAAGAAAAGTGTGACGCGACAGACTTATCGGCATTCGCGCTCCAACAAATGACCGTGACCAGACGACGCGTTCACTCTCAACGAAAACGGGATCGCTCAGATCGCTGAGCATGCAATTGTAAGATATCGATGTTTAGTGAAACGTCACCGTAACTAGTTGTTCGCAGAATGTCTGTTCCGGCATAAGAAGCCAGTTGACATATATCTAGGTATATCGACCACCGGTACGTACGTGGAGTCGGTGGAGCCTGGCACCGAGTGTGCAAAGGGAACCGATTCACCTCACGCAGGTTCTCGCAATAGCGAACCTGACACGAAAAATGTCATGTAGCCCCAATTTTATGGCTACCGCTCTACCTAATCTAAGTAGAACGAACGACGAAGTTATTTTTGAAACATCTGAATTCAGTTGCAGGTACTTAATTATGATTTCATAACAGTCGAAAAGGTAAACCGATTTAAAAGATAATCTCAAACAATACTATAGTTGCGCCATTGATGTTCAGACAAAGCGAGATGCCATTACAAGCTATTGTTTACTAAATCAGTTTTGCAAGTCAATAGTACCAATTCAGTGTTAAATGTACCTATAATTTGGGTATTTGTAACGTTAAAACATCTCTTTTGCAGCACAACATAGACATAATATAACGTTTGTTACAGTGGTGAAATGTTGAAATGTGTGCTAAATTAAGAACGACTCCGATAAAACCCGACGATCGAACATTGAACAGAATATTTTTTTTTAGTCCGAATGGGGATTCTCAGGCTGCCTGATGAAAGGTCAAATACAATTTGCAATGCAGTATGGTATTTTTGCTTGCAACAATATTTGCACCCTACAAGGAGATTATCCGATAAGTAATTTTCTCAATTACTCAAAGAATGGAAACGGCAGACACCAAAAAAAGTTAGCAAATAACGCTTGTAACAGCTGTTAAAAAACTATTCTTCATTTTCACGTCTAAATAGAAAACATTCATCTGTGTTCTATTTCTACGAGTTTAACTAATCAAATATTTGTTATGTAAAGCAGCGGTTCAGTGAGAGTGTGTAAAGCGGTCAGGCTGCGTGAGCCAGGCGCGTTCCACTTGCAACCTAATTAAATTAGAAGCAATCGGCTCTGCTGCTGACGCGGTGCTGCGCCAATCCTAGTGCGGAGCCGCCCCCCTTGTCCGTGCGCCCTAAGGTCATTGTTCCTCCCACACGACGCACCAATATGTAATTAACTAACGTGCAAGACAATCAGACGCATATTTTCAATTCAAACTCAACGTGCCTCATCTCATCTATTCTAGCGCGCCCGTTAAAGACTCTTATAACTCCGGCAATCGAATAATTGTTGATAGCTTATGGTGGGGTAATCTATTCGCATTGGTAACTCCTCATAAGTAGGAATTACAGGAAGTACCCATACCCAGTAATAACTGGGTTGTGGAGGTCAGATACGCAGTCGGTCCATGTAAAATACTGGTATTCAGTTGAATCTGTTAAGACTGGAAGCCCACCCCCAACATAGTTGCGATAAGGCTAGGATGATTGGTAACTCCTCATCTTAACAAAAAAAGTTCCTGTATATCAAGTACGTCCTTCGTCGCGAAATGGTAACCGCAAACGGGTTCCAGGCCACACAAACATCCGCATTAAGCCAACCGTAGTCTCCGCCGGTACTTCTAGGACTGCGGCTTCATACATGTCAGAGCGTAACCTCTGCAGCACAGAATGTTACATGATCCGAAGGAACAAACGAAAGCCTCGATGGCGTACGGTGAAAAAAACTGGTTCTAAGTAGTTTTAATGGCATTTATTGCGAGAAGTAGACGTGAAAGTTTGAACCGAGCTTAGAAAACTGGCTACTTCATTGCTGACCAACATTAGATCTCATAGATTGGCAGTTGAGCTATTTTCTATCACCCACCATAACCGTAGGACCATAGAATTAACACAGGACTTGTACCAAGTATTCAGTTCTTGAAAATAAAGGCAAAAGGCAATCGTTTAAACATTTCTGTGCTATACTTTGGTCATGCTTTTGAGAAAGAAGAAATATATTAATTTCGAACCGGATGCAATGAAAGTTGTAAACAAACCGAACCGAAATATATTCACCAACTGGGGAAACGTATGCATAACATAGTTTGTTTACACGTGTAGATCTCAGTGAGTTATGAAGGGTCTATTAATTAGTGTCGAAATTTGAGGATACTTGTAAATTTAGAGAGTGAAAACCCACAGTATTGTACAGATAATTTGGAATCAATGAAACCACTTGGACCAGCCAAAGTTATGGTATAAATAAAATCAGTTTTAATTTTAAAACTTCAGGTTCCTATAATTTCTGTGAGCATAGTATACGAATTCTAAACAATGAGACGTGTGAGCAAGTTAGCAGTTTCGCTAGCACAACACGGTTCAATCAAATGCTTTAAACGAGACTGCAAGGCTCCGGGGCGGGCGCAACGGCACATTTACTACGATGATACAGCAGGCCCTTGTGGTGAAAACCGCCAGGAGAACGTATAAAGACGCAATCAGCGAGAGAAAAGCGCGCACAAACTGAGACGGAGGCACAAGCGACGCCTTAATGGAATACTTAAAAATTCAGGACGTCGACCATAGCTGTGACCTACTGACGAACGCAATGGTATTTAACATAGCTGGTTAACGCTTTCTATCTACAGAATGCAGTACAAGCAATATGTGGCTAAGACCACATAGTGGAACAGGTGGAACTTACTCCGATACAATGCACTCGTTAGACGATTGGCTGGACAGCAAGCTGGCTGGAATAATCTACGTCATGCTATCTGAAACAAAAGAGCCATTTGAAAATTGGGTTTGTCTAAATGATACAAGTGCAACGAGGCCATCCATCCATCAGCACAGTTACGATATCAATTGCCACAATTGTGAAGCGAAACCAAAATAATAGCGTGACACTCACAATATGATATAGAACGACATGACGACAACTCATCATTACAAACCATTGTGCAAATAAAAATGCGAATTTGGTGTCTACAGTTACTACTAACGTAGTTTATATCGTCGCTGTACTAAAAAGAAAATTAAATATTTCTCATGTTGTAGTAGAAATGGCAAAACATGAGAAATATGTAATTTATTTATCATGTTTTTAATTAATACATATATTATTGAGGAGCTCGTGGCTAAATAATAACAGCCGCCAGGTCGATCTTTAAGGTTAAGCCGTGCTTGCCGTCTGTGGATGGGTGACCATAATTACATATTTATCGAGTTTCCTCCGTGCCTCGGAAAGCACGTTAAGCCGTTGGTCCCGGCTGTCATTTGTAGATCTTTGACAGTCGTTACGAGTAGTCAGAAGCTAAAAGTCTGACATCCAGTCTTACCAAGGAGTTTCGTATTACCCAGTTACTGGGTTGTGTTGTGGAGGTCAGATAGGCAGTCGCTTCATGTAAAATACTGGTACTTAGCTGCATCCGGTTAGACTGGAAGCCGACCCCAAGATAGTTTGGGAAAAGGCTAGGCAGATGATGATGTTGTGGTAGAAATGGCAAGAAGGTACATTGTGGAATCACTGTAGGTCTGGAGGATGTTGGTTGGGACACCGCAATTTTTTTTTATTCAGTTTTCTACCTAGCATTACTACTTTCTTGACATTTAGTGAAATATGTATTTGTTCTTCAGGCCAAACTTGAACTTTGTGATTGTCTTCATATTGGTAATGGTTTTTTGTTTTTTATTTGGTTTTCGGGGTTCAGAAAGGCGTCCAGTTGAACAATCCGTATGGGATTAACATTGTGTTACTTGTAAAAATGTAATAAAAAATGTACCCGATGCTAACACAAAGCCGGCTCACGATTGAGAATAAAAAATAGGATTATATTGCTTTAGGGACAATTATGATAAAATTATGAATCAGATTCGATGCACAACAGGATTAGTGAAAATATACATTTATGTGAGACAGTTATATTAAAGGGCAAATACAAAAAATGCGGTATCGAAATTCGTACCTGAATTCGTTCGCAATGATTGTATTCAACTCGGAGCTACTCAGCGCGTGCATCAGTGAGTCATTGAGGCAACGACCGGGTGGTATAGACGTACAGAATTGTTCATCCATTCTTCACTAACTAAATACTTAGGTAATAAGACTTTATCCCCAAGAAGACCCTTCGATGATTGCCAAATTAATAAATATACAATAATTGTAGAATGCAAAGTCAAGGAACAATTAACATGTTTTGCACTGTATGACATTATTTTATTTTTAAAAGTCTTTGGCTACTTTATAATATTTTAGAATTTGCGTCTTATTTGTGCAGATTGAAAATATTTTCTTCCTTTTGTTCACCGTGTTATATTTTTCCGAAATTAATGTAACTCAACAAAGAGGTGACATGCGCCCGCTACCCGGAATACAATCGATTACAATTCTATGAATTTCCGAAACCGAAATTATACTTCATCTTTTTTTTTTAATGAAGTATTTCTCCATTATTATAATATTAACGTGATGACATTACATTATGACGAAGGTTGTGTCACAAGTACATACCGACCGCATAAACCCATACAAAGCTAATTAGAATGGAAGTCTCGTATGCAAAGCATTATAGTCAATAGGTACTCGACACTCATGGTCGACTATGGTAAATGCGGCATAGGCCTGCGTACGATCATAGCACGTGTCACGATTGTTCACCAGAAACCGTCATCGTATTGGGAATCATCAAATCTCTAAGGAAATATTGTTATAATACTAACACTAGTAGTCTGGTACTACCAGTTCTAATGCTAAAACGTAACACTTCTAATTCTAAACAATGACGACAGATTCATTTATTCACTTTACAATTATTTTCGACAAACGAGGTTTACAACAATTTTTTAGGGGGTGGTGTTGAAACCCAAAAATTAAGAAATAGAGAGCCAACTTTTTTTTTTTTAAATCAGTTTAACATTAAAATCTGCTAGAGCTTTTCAATAGACTAAGATTGGTGATTCATCATCAACATCATCAACAGGCTGACTTAACCCCCTGCTGCACGCGTAGCATGACCACTGTAGAAACGTTTTTGTCTACGGAAGAATCAACATAATCACAGATAGGCAGTGACAATCTGTATTTTTAGGGTTCCGTAGCCGAATGGCAAAAACGGAACCCTTATAGATTCGTCATGTCTAGTGTCTGTCTATCCGTCCGTATGTCACAGCCACTTTTTTCCGAAACTACACGATCTATACTGTTGTAACTTGGTGAGTAGATGTATTCTGTGAACCGCATTAAGATTTTCACACATAAATAGAAATAAAAACAATAAATTTGGGGGGTCCCCATACTTAGACCTGAAACTCTAAAATTTTTTATTCATCAAACCCATACGTGTGGGGGTATCTATGGAAAGGTCTTCAAAAATGAAATTGAGGTTTCTAACATCATTTTTTCTAAACTGAGTAGTTTGCGCGAGAGACACTTCCAAAGTGGTAAAATGTGCCCCCCCCCAACCTCTAATTTCTAAAGTTAGAGGAAGAAAATTCTGAAAAAAATTAGGATTGTAGAACGTAAAAAAAACTTTCAACGAAAATTGGTTTGAATAAGATTTTTGAGATATGGGATTTTTTGACCAAACTGCAGCTGTAACTTTGTTTTTCATTAAGGTACTATGAAAAACAAATTTAGTTTTGCTGTTGAGTGTAAATTTACTTATGAATAACCGATCAAAATATTGTTTAATATATTGTTTGGGGCTACGGAACCCTGTGTGCGAGTAAGACTCGCACTTGGCCGGGTTCCGTTTCTACAGTTGTCATGCTAAGCATTCTGGGTATATGTAGGCCTCTTTTTACTTGTGCCAAGGTCCAAATTACTCCACATTCTTGTGCGAGCCTCATCCAGGATATTATACCTGTGATGGCAACAATGGGGTCTGCCCACCCCAACGCCGATGATTGATAGATCAGTAATTGCTGGTGAGAAAAGGGTTTGAAAACACGTTGGTTGAAATCCACACCATGTCTCTGCTCCTCTCTGCTTGTGTTGCTTGTGCAAAATGTCTCAGTATTTTTCTTTTTGTGGATTTTGCCTTGATGCCTAGCTGATACCATATTTTGTTGGCGTTTTTTTCTCAGTTGGGTTTCAATTTTTTAACATTATGTTTCCCATTTTGGTATGGAGCCAAAACAAAAAGTTTTTTTCCCTATGTACTATGTAGTGGAAAACCAAATATGTTGTTATAAACCAATGCAAGAAGGTAGTTTTATTTCTAATAGATTTAGGGGTGACGAAGACAAGCAGTCATGCTAGCGAAAGAGGTGGCGGAACGTGAGAGGGAGAGAACCTCACGTTCCAGCCGCCGCGGGAGCCGCCCCAGGCGTCGGGGGGCAACTAGTGGCCCCCGGCCACCGTAGGCGCGGGCCTGTGGACGGTGAGTAATGGGCTAGCTCACCGTCCGTCCGTCTTATGACGACAGACCGTGCCGACGGCGCGTTCGAGTACTACGAGCGCCTCAAGGAGATGTCAGCAAATCGGAAGGGGTCCGAGAGGGCCGATGCCTGCCAGGGCTGCGGGTTGTTCGAAAGAGATACTGTGGCCCTGGAACGCAAAGGGCTAAGAAGGAACATGGATGGGTTTTAGTCAGTCAAGTCTGACACTCTGAAGTCTGAAGTCATTTGATGATTTCCCATCCGAAAAAAAAAAAAAAAATGGGTGACGAAGACAAGGTTTTCATTTAGTCTGACAGTTCCCATTATGAGGATTTATATGTTATGTTTTCTTTATTCTGATCTTCTCTTAGCGTGTTGATGATTAAGTCAGCCCAAAATTTTGCAACAAGTTTGGCACTTTCAGTAGCGTCATTGTGATTTGTCCAGTACATTAGTGATCAAAATGGATAATAAACTTCTTGATGTCAAAGAGCCTTTCAATTGTATGGCACCTTACATACACTTAGAAACACACATTCCAATATATACTTTGCAAATATTAATTAACCATAAGAAAAATATCAAAAGTTAATATTAAGTTAACCATCTTTGATGTAGATTACCAATGAATATTTGTATGTTAGACATTTCATGTAAAATTGAAAAGTAATCATTTAATTTTAGGTTCATTATATCCCGTTATATATAGTTTATAGCAGTATTATTTATTGTGGATCTGTACAAGGGTACAATGTTTTGTGTCATTATCTGCCTAACATTTTCCCTTCATTTTACACGGAGTAAACAGTCTAATAACAATCTATTCTCCATAAATAAAGTTTGTTTGTTTATTTTAACACTAGATGTCCGGCGCAACTTATAGCCTATAGCCTTCCTCGATAAATGGGCTATCTAAAACTGAAAGAATTTTTCAAATCGATCCAGTAGTTTCGAAGCCTATTCAATGCAAACAAACAATCAAATCATTCCTCTTTATAATATTAGTTTAGATGCAAATTTCTGGAACCCCAGTCAACATAGATAAATTATCTTTTCATTTGGTGGCCCATTTCTCGAGGAAGGTTTTTTTAACATAATACTAGGATGCGTAGGGGCTGAGCAAAAAGGTACATATTATTTAATATGTATTATGTACTACATGTGATATTCATACATAATAGATGTTAGAGTGAGACACAACAATCATTTCAACAAGTTTATAAGTGCAGCTTTCAAGTGGTTTAACCAAATAATTCTCAACAGTTTGGTTTGAACACAGTAATATCTATTTGCATGAAGTTAATATTGAATAAATTACATAGGAAATTCAACTTGTTATCTACTAGAACAACAATAATTACAACAATTTGCCTAATAATAGAATAGAACTTTTCCATCTGAGTACACAAAGTTTTGTCAAACTTTACAGAATAAAAATAATTGAAGTTGGATAGTTTTCTGTTTTATAAAATACATCATGCGAATAATGTATTGGTACCTGTTTTTTTTTTTAATAAATACATGTTAAAATGGTGTATAGTAACATTAATGAACGGAACATAGTGAGGTGTAATGTAATCACATAGATAACGTTACGTGATTAATGTACCTGTGTCACGGCATTCCGCGCAGACCACTCTCAAACTTTTAATTACTAATATTTTAACAAACTAACCTGTTGTAATGCTTAAGTTTCAATTCAACAGCAACCACAAATACCAACAAAACCACGATCATCAATTACACAAAAACAATCACTCTTTACAACTTTGAAATTAGTCAACAACTTTTCAATGTACTGCGCGACACGGTTTTCGTATGAATAAAGCACACTTTATAAGTTCAATAAACTACTCAAATGTTGAAGTTAAGTACCCAAAACACACATTATTTTCAAATAGTAATCTTCAGTTCAAGTTTAGTACACTCATTATATCGCATAAACGTTGGAAGTGCTCCTAAAACTATTTCTCAACGCACGTAAGAACACCATTTACGAGAATGACGCTGACAGTCGGAGTCAGCAACCGTCTCCACAACACAAAAAAGCACTTTTTTAATTTCCTACAGTTGCCACAGACTATAAAATATATCATAGAAAACACAGAAATTCTGTATGCAATTATACAAAGTTGTCATTTTTATCTTTTCTTTTTAACGATACCTCAACAGAATAAACGAATCCAATTTGGCAACAAAATAGTTGCTATGCATCAATAAGACCAACATTATAAGACACTTTATATAAACAATCTCGTAGAGCATTTGATATAAAGTACAGTCTACGGCGGGCACCCAAAGTGCCTTTTTATACCTGTAAAAGTAGTACCAGTAGTACATCTGTACTGGTTGTATTTTTGTCCAACGATTATGTGAATTAAAGCAAAATAAAATCCCACCTTCTTTTGTTTCATTGCAAGGGGGACCATAGAGGAGCAATGTGTTTTTAGTTCATATCATTAATATGTTCTGTGGTTCATATCATCTACTCTAGCGGCGTGGGTGGCGCTGTGGCGCAACCATTTTGTAGACTTCTTCCCGCCATTTATCCATACATAGCGTGAACGAAAGTATAGTTTATCCAAGTTACGTATAAAATCAAATAAATATTTTGTTCGCGTTTTTTTTGTCAGTTGTCGTTGTACTGACCGTGACGTATTCTGGCACGGTAGGAACTAGACCGAACTCTACCAAATACTTTCATTTATTTATTTATTTTACTATTTATGTACACAGTAGAAATCACAGGAAAAAACAGAAAATATTTGAAAGGTACTGCTTATTTCATACGAAATTTATGCCAGCAGACCTGCGAAAGGAAAAATGAAAAAGAAATGTAGACGATAGTGTGTGAGAGAATGAAGAGAAAAATGTGTTTATGTGCCTTAACTAACTCCTATACTATTTTAAATATAAATACATATATAACTAAATATAAATACATAATGCTAGGATACAAAAATACATATATATATAAATCAGAATGATCATTTCATGTATTTTAAAACTTGTTTTTTTGGTCTCGTACTTGGAAGGCCTAGTATTGAATGTTGCAAGTATATCACATGCTTAGTTTATAGTAGTAGTTTATACTTAGAGCATTTAACCTACAAGCACACTCAGCGAGCTTTATATACGTTTTGAAGTGAAACTTCTTATGTTACTTCCAACAAGGTTGCGTTAAAGTTTAACGGTACCATGGACGGGGAATAGAAAGAGAGAGCGAGAGTGAATGCGTGGCACTCGAACGCATGCGCGAAATATACCTGTTTCAGGCCAGCGCGAGCGTGGTTCTCTTTGTGCTATAGCCTTAATTCTATTTTGTGGATGGGTGATCAAGGTTAAGCAACGGTAGCCAAGATCAGTATGTGGATGGGTGATCAAGGTTAAGCAACGGAAGCCGAGGTCAGTATGTGGATGGGTGATCAAGGTTGCGTTAAACGTTTAACGCTACCATTCCTAAATCTAATTCTGTCACAAATACGCACAAATTAAGATCTAATCGCGTACGTTTATTCTACAGGCGCTCATACAATGGTTTTAGAGATACACGATTCTGCAAAACGTTACTCCAGCAGGAAACGCAGGAAATATCTCGAAAATCTGAAGGCGCACAAGTAATATTTACGGGGCACATTTTTGCACAAAGATAAGCTCTCTGCCCATGCGCAATATTTCTCTCTCTGATCATTCGTTTAGAATTTTCCTGCTAGAAAAACGTTACCCTATTATGAATCGTTTTTTTCCAAAACGGCCAGGCGCACAAATTCTATAAGTACGTAGCGCACACGTATAGCAGATTACGCACTAAATATACGTTCCACTCATATCACTCTAGGAGACACTTTCTTGTTGGGGTAACGTCCACCCCAAACCGAGCACCTTTTTGTCGACGTTTTATGTGCCCGTGTAGGCCTATCTCACTCATCATCATAATCAGTTTGTTTGCTTGAACGCGCTAATCTCGGGAACTATGATCTGATTTGAAAAATTCGTTCAGTGGTAGATAGCTCATTTATCCAGGAAGGCTATTTTACGTGAACTCTTTGATCTAGCTCTTGGACTATACCTTATTAATTGAACTCATTTTATCTCAACTAAGAACCGATCTGTAACTTGGCGACAAAATATGGGACAAAACATAATATCTTCGCTAGGTGCCCTAGTTTTAAAGATATAAATGTGGCCCTGCTGGGGGGGAGACTCTCTCCAGATCGGCCACCTATAAACCCAAATCTTTTGAACCAGTGTCCGACAAATTCTGATATTTGGCGACAAATTTTTGTGTTTGAAAACACTTAAAATAAAATCCCTGATGGTGGCCCTGCCAGAATCAGTGACAACTAGGTACTGGGGTGTTGCAGTCAAAATCTGCTTGAGTGTATATAAACTACTCTAAAGTAACAATGTGTTTAGAGAAAAATCAGCGTGGATTTCATAGATTTATATTTTGTTCTAAACTTGTACATTCACGCACATACACACAATAAATGTCAATTAAAACAAGTTCAGTCTGACGGAATATAAAAAAAGTTGATACATGGCACTACCCATACCACTACAGATACTAGATTGTGGAACAGCTATATACCAAGTGATTTATCAATCAAGAACACATATGGATATAATATAACACCGTTCACAAATGTCACCAGTGTGTCTAATATTAAATACAATAAGGGAAAATAAGATTATTCCGAAAAGTGAACATAATGTTTATTTATTATTATATAAAATAATACTTGACTTTAAAGCCAAATTAATAAATCTACAAAGTTATATGAATTACAAATCAAGAGATTACAAAATACCTATTTGATAAATTCTACAAAAAAAGGATCTTACAAATTAAATCTTAAAAGTTGTACGTTTCTAGGGAGATCTAAGTCGTCCCAAATTTATTCAAGTGAGATTATATTTTTTATTTACTAAATATTTCGAGTAAATGCATTGTAATCACACAGTCTCCTAAGCAGCTATTACATTTGAAGTCATTTTTAATTTCTCACAAGATTAAAATTTGGGTAGACAATCTCAGATGAGAATTTTGTACTGTCATGATAACCCCATGTGCAATATTATCCAAAAGGTAATTACCGATATATGCAATCATGTAAAGATCTACAACAAAATGAGTAAATTGCAGTAACACACAAAAAGAGTTATCGTGACAAACAAATTACACTAAAAGTGAGTGTTGAGTCAGAAAACAGAACACATATTTTACTGCTCCTCAGAGCCTTCATCTTCATAATCATCATCCTGTTCCTCTTCAGTGGAGGCGGCATCTTTTTTAGGTGGGGGGTCCTTGCGTGGTCGTCCACGGCCCCTTCCTTCAACAGGTGCACTCTAGAGCAAGAAAGATATTAATTAAACAATCTTATTGTAAGTTTTCCATACAAACCAAATTTATAAATAAACAAAAATACCTTTCCCTTAGCAGCTGCCTTTTTCTTAGACCCCTTGGGCCTGCCTCGCCCTCGTTTCGCTACTGGAGCTTGTTCATCATCCGATGACTTTGTGGATTCCTTTGTCCGGGTAGGTGCAGGAGGCCTTCCCCTTTTCTTGGTATCGCTCTTAGCCTCCTGTCAAACCAAATTATTACATTAATATAAAGGAATGTATTAGTGAAGTAATTTGAATGCATTTAAAAAATTAGGACATTAAAATAATACTGACCGGCTGTGTTCCATTAGCTTTTGGTCTACCGCGTCCTTTCTTCTCTACGACCGTCGATCCGTCATCAGACATGGTCGATTATATATATATGCTGCTAGGTAGACAAAAATCTGAAACAGAAATAAATACCAGAATAAAAGATAGTTCCACTCACAAAAAATAGACAGCAACTCCATTATTGTTTGTGACGCCACTACGTGAATCGAGTTTTCATCTATAACTACAGCTTCACTTAGAAGAAGCTGTAGTATAAATGAAAACTCGAATAAAAAAAGTTTAAATCAAGAACCAAAAGTAAGTAGAACCTGATCTTAATAAAATAAAACAAATTTTGAAAATGTCAACAAAATACGATCGTTTTGCTAAAATTAATAGCCTCAATCGAATTAATTATTTACCCACTACACCTATGAGTGTCTCACTGTCTGTGAACAGACAGCAACGTATAAGAAAATAACTAACGTCAATATTATTCCAAAATAATATTGGAATAAAACGTATTTCAAGAGAAAATCTGTACTAAAACAACACAGTAAAATGCAGGAACGCCAAGCGACTAATAATGGAGTCTGCTTACATTAACTATAATACTAGTGAATTCCAGTTTAACCAAAGAAGCAATTCAGTAAATTATCATATATTTTCGTGGGAAAAAAAATGGCTTTTAAAATACAAAATAAAATCTGAGTTTTGTACAATATTACAATAAAAATACTCACATAATTGTTTACAGCAAACGTTAGCGCAATGGGTCAAAGAGAATTTATGGCGGGCAGCGAACCGGTGTTTGTCTGGCGTCTATGCAGAGGGCGCTGAAGTCTTTGTTAGCAAAAAATAAAAACAAATGCCACAAACATTATCCTATTCCATTTAAAAATTGAATTGACACCAAAAAATAAAAAAATATTATTTTCTTATTGACAGCTTATTGGCGATTGAAATATTAATATTGAAAAATTAAACTAAATGTTTTATATCAAAATTCCCGCTAACAGGAAGCTATCAATAAACAAACAAGAAATGCTGATTGCTGTTCTTAGTAAATCGCCTGAAAACGGAACCGAATATTTTACCAATCGATAAGTTAGTTTCCGCTATAAAATCTAGCTTAAACATAGTGAATGAGACGAACTATAATAAGTATAATATTCTTTCAAAATCCTCTGCTAATAGTCGTCATCTCGTGAGCAGGGACGTCTCTGGACACTTGAGAATAATGGGGCCCATGTAGGCTACAGTTTGTGAGAACGAGTTAACTGGAAGTTTTTGCTCCCTGCAATTTTAGTATCTCTATAGTATGGGACAAGTTAATTTTCTTATGACAGGCACTAGCTATGACATTTAAAGGAAATTGGGTCCCTTTGGACTGTAGGGTCTTTGGTCTTGCCCAGAGTGCCTAATCGAAAATATGGCCCTGGAGTCACAAGTCGTGAGTCATTCCTAGCCATATCACACTATTCGCCATGTCTCGCGACTTTCTGGAACACGTAGAATAAGAAGTCGGTTAAAAAGTTGGTCAGTAACAGTCCGAGACGTTTCCCACACATGTATCGTATTTCGACGTCATGGTTGGCAGGAATTATGTGCAGGTGCACATAATTCCTGCCTCCGGGCTTCGGTATAATGCTTTAGTTATTGTTGTAAGCGGTATAGTATAGTATTCTACACTTTGCTCCGGGCTGCCACTTTTTTGCTAAATTATAAGCACCCACCATTGCCATCGCATTTATGTGTTTTATTTACAAAGATTTTACTGAGTAACACGCACATACAATAACATTGTATGCGTTGTTTCATTTTGGGGGTTTCGATGAAAGAATAGAATACATAAACCAAAAGTCGTTAAAATGGTTTCGTTTTTGGAATACGTTCCGGATCTATGGCAATTGGCACTTGGTTGGCACTGACAGTTGTGTACTTGTGACTTGTGTGTGACAGTTTTAAAAGTGTAGAGCAGAGTTTATTAAATAGTAATATAGATGGAAGTGTAGAGAATGATGTAGTATCGCGCACTATCATCCATCATTCCATCCCTATATTCATTTCATGCTTGTAACAATAGATGTAAACTTGCCCTTAGATATATTGTAGTCTTTGATGTAAACAATATTGTAATGAATGTTCAGAGTTCATTAATTCTATCTCGTGCGGCTTTCAAGTGTTCTTGAATGATACCCTACCCTACGACGACCCACGGACCCGCACTTGCATTCCACTGTTTGTTATAGCTGGGGTATAACCCAGAACTGTGTGTTTTAAAGAAATTAAGTTTGTTTTATGCTAACTCTGGAATACTGCGTCGCTTTGTGCTCATCAATGGAAAAGCCGATTGAACCAGATAAGGAAGACTGTTGTAATAGTGGCTGTAACCCTTGTATATTTGATATATACGAGAGGCAGTTGCTACTGTATGAAAAATACTTGGAGAGTGGACAGAGTGTATATAACAATGATAGTATATCCCAGACTAATGGTATATCACAATTGAATTACACTGTATTTAACGTTGTTACGAACTTGCCAGTCTGTCATTCACACAATTGTATAACATTCAAAAGGGCAACTGTAAATAGTAATAAAGTTAGGTGGGAACCTGGTGACCACTTTCTATTTAAATTTAATGAAAATAAAAATGCTTGCACAAGAGCATATACTCCTTTAAAAGCCAAGCATGGACAAGCAGAAGGTGATTTCTCAATAATTGTAAAAAAATATGACCAAGGCCTAGTATCTACTCACTTGTGTAATTTAAATGAAGGGGATGCAACATTTTGGAGAGGTCCTTACGGACATTACAAATTGGAACCCAATAAGTTTAATAGAATTATAATGATTGCTCAAGGGACAGGGATAGCTCCATTTATTACCATCATAGATGAAATTTTAAATAATGAAGATGAAATGACGAAAATAATATTATTATATTGTTGTAAATGTGAGAATTCTGTACTATTTAGGGATGAACTTTATGCTTTCAAATCATATTGGAATTTTAACTATAATATTTATTTAAGCAGCTCAAGCACAAATAATTTTAAATGTAGATATCAAGAACCAATTAACAAACATAGACTAAGCAATGAATATTTATTAAATTTAAAGCCTTTTCGAAAAAGTGACCAGATTCTTTTATGTGGAGCTCCAATGTTCAGTGAGGCTTACAAAACTTATTTAAATACAGAATTTCCTGAAATAGAAAATATAGTCATGTTTTGATAATTGCTTCTTTTATTTTTTGTGAATTATCTTATTCTACAGGGTGTTTGGGACATGGGTGAAATATAATCATGTTTTGATAATCGCTTTTTTTATTTATTTTATTACCTTATTCTACAGGGTGTTTGGAAGATGGGTGCAAACCGAGAAGGAAATGGTATCTTAGACCATTTAGAACATAATTATTAAGGAAAACTTGCCAGAAAAGCTTCTTCTTTTTTTTAGGTAATAAATCCCATTTTTTTAAATTAATTCAAACTCTAAAGCATTTATTCCAATTAGACCATTTCAGGCACTTTTCAAAGAAAGCTACAGTCCCAGTCACAAGGCATAATAACTTGTGAAAGTACTGTAGTTGCCCATTCCAAAGCGTAGATCTCTATGGAGAAAAATGGGCAAGAAACTCCATGGACACTCTTTTAAATGAAAATATTGATACAAAATCTTGGTTATATCATTCAAGTTGAAAATTACAAACACATGAGAATGATGTAAAAATATGTGCAAGTTAAGAGCGTCCAGAGTAAAAGATTAAATAAATAATAAAAAAAAGGTAATTAAAATAAACTGTGGCAGCTAAGAGATAACCAGTCGCAATTGATTGAACGCCCGTTCACGAACATGACGCATGTATCAGCCATCACTCCACTTAACCATATTGAAGGGAACTAAAGGACCCGTCACCCACCACCATCAGGGTGACATTTAAGTGAGCCTGACATTGTGTAACTGACTCTGGCAGGGCCACCATCACGGATTTTAATTTCGAAAACACAAAAAAATTGTCGCTAATTAGTCGAAATTTGTCGCCAAATATCAGAATTTGTCGGTCACTGGTTCAAAAGATATAAGGGTTTATAGGTGGCCGATCTGGAGAGAGTCTCCCCAGCAGGGCCACATTTATATCTCAAAAACTAGGGCACCTAGCAAAGATCTGTTTTCTCCCATATTTTGTCGCCAATTAGTCGGAATCAGTCGCCAAATATCAGAATATGTCGGTCACTGGTTCAAAAGATATAAGGGTTTATAGGTGGCCGATCTGGAGAGAGTCTCCCCAGCAGGGCCACATTTATATCTCTAAAACTAGGGCACCTAGCGAAGATCTGTTTTCTCCCATATTTTGTCGCCAATTCGTCGCAATTTGTCGCCAAGTCATAGATTTAATCGGGTCTTAGTTTAGGAGATATAGTGAGTTCAATTAGTAAGGTATAGTCCAAGAGCTAGATCGAAGAGTTCACGAAACGTTACCAAGAAAAAAAAATCTATTAATATTTGTAATATACTTCTATTTTTATCGGTCTAAAGTGTTTAGAAATGTTCGAGAGAGATAAATTCTTAATTAAATTCATGTTTTTATGTTTTAAATTACTAGGTTAGAGTGGCTTAAACTTCTTTGAAAACATTAAACCTTGCTCTTGGTCTATTTGGTGTCAAGATGTACAGTCGCATGCAACTGTTTTACCAGTTTACGATTAACGTTAGAATAATAAAAAAATACCGTACCTTTAGTAAAATGTTTAAAATACTTAAACGTTGAAAACGTATTGTCAATTGTTATCAAATTTTATTATATGTAATATAAATTTTATTTTATTCCGCTATTTTCTCCGTTTTTGTATTTTCGGAATACCTAGAGATAACAACACTCGAGTTCGTAACTATTCATAATAAGTTCCACTTTAATTAAACTAGCTGACTTAAACTTACGTGACGGGCAACTCGTTCTAAGCAGCTCGTCTGTACACGCGCATCTATCTCTTTCTTACTTACCGTAAATGAAACAGAGCGCAGCGATCTATCTGCCTGCGATTAAGTGGTAAGTGCACATTGTGTTAGATAAATAATTACGTATATTTGTTATAGATTTGTTTATAGGTAGTGAATACAGCTTCCCTATGGTGGGTTGAAATTATAGAATAAGTTTATATTTATTTAATTCGAAACAAACATTCCCCCATAAGACGTCATAGATCCTGTCTAGAAACTACATAAAGTATTTTGTACTCGCTTGTACTACTGTATGGGGAAATTGATTTCTTTAATATCTGTTTAATTACACAACGACTAAATCTGTAACTTGGCGACAAATTACGACAAATTGGCGACAAAATATGGGAGAAAACAGATCTTCGCTAGGTGCCCTAGTTTTAGAGATATAAATGTGGCCCTGCTGGGGAGACTCTCTCCAGATCGGCCACCTATAAACCCTTATATCTTTTGAACCAGTGACCGACATATTCTGATATTTGGCGACTGATTCCGACTAATTGGCGACAAAATATGGGAGAAAACCAATCTTTGCTAGGTGCCATAGTTTTTGAGATATAAATGTGGCCCTGCTGGGGAGACTCTCTCCAGATCGGCCACCTATAAACCCTTATATCTTTTGAACCAGTGACCGACAAATTCTGATATTTGGCGACAAATTTGACTAATTAGCGACAATTTTTTTGTGTTTTCAAAATTAAAATCCCTGATGGTGGCCCTGCCAGAGTCAGTGACACCCTGACATTCACTCAACCGCCAGGGTAAATTCGCGTCAATGAAAGATGTAGGTACTCAGTAAATGGTGGCTTTACAGTACAGTCAGCAACAGAAGTCGTTGAACATAATTTGTTTCCAATATTTCCTAATCATTATTATTTAGCATAAGTTACTGACCAAAGTAAATTATAAAACAACTTGTCATAATTAAACTACAAAAGTCGCTGAACTCAGTTAAACCATAAATTGCTATACATTACTACAGACAAAATTGTATGATCTGTAATAAATACAAAAGTCGCTAATCATAGCTAATTTCCTACATTTCCCTTTCATTGAACCCGTTTGCTACAAGACACTGTCCGGCGAAGCGCAGCGCACCGCATTTTTCATAATATAAATTCATTTTGTTTTTGTTTTTTTTTTTTTAAACTTCCTTTAGGCGCCCCACACTGTGAATTTATTCTGTATCGTGCGTGCGTTTAGAAACATTTAAACTAACATACACAAACAGCCTTTTAAAAACTAGGACAATATTTATTTATTTCTAGTCATCATCTGCCTTTTTCATTTTCTTCATTTTATCAAAATTGGTTCAGCCGTTTAGGAGCTATACGATGCCACAGAGATACACAGATACACACGTCAAACTTATAACACCCCTCTTTTTTGGTCGGTGGTTAAAACAAGGGAAGTTAAAAATTAAAAAAGAAAGAAACTTTAGGAGGGAGGAGGGGTGCAGCCCCCCCCACTTGGCAATGCCCATGGTGACAAGTAACAAGATTTCAAATCGACTAGACCCGTGGAACTTGTTTATATCCCTTGATCAACTAGAAAAGATGTGATGATCTTCAAACGGCTGAGCAGATTTTCTAAAAACATAGCTAAGAACACTCTCGATTAAAATACCTTTCAAACGAAACCAATTTTATCAAAATCGGTTCATCCGTTTAGGAGCTACGATGCCACAGACAGACACACAGATACACAGACACACAGATACACACGTCAATCTTTTAACAACCCTCTTTTTTGGTCGGGGGTTAAAAATGATAGTTATCGACTTACGCTGTAATGATGTTTAGCGACTTACGGCAAAATTATAGATATCGACTTACGCTGTTATGATGTTTAGCGACTTACGGCAAAATGATAGTTATCGACTTACGCTATAATGATGTTTAGCGACTTATGAAAATATTAATGCTTAGCGTTTTTGTAGCATTGAAATGATAACCTTATTGTGTACTCTATTCTGGTTAGTGATTTATGGTCCGTTTTAGTGTTCAGGTGTTTTGAAAATTAGTATGTGTTCATGGACTTTTGTTGCTGACTGTACCTACAAGTACTCACAGTAATTTGATTGCCCCTATGGTTGTGGACCAGAATTTAGCCAAACATTATTATCATCAATGTAATCCCCAACTTATAATATGCTTGCCTACATAGTGTGCGATGTATGTTCGTCTCATTTACTTGTAGAATGGGGGGAGGTAGGTATTTCATTGTTACATATTAAACAGTAGGTTCCTCATGAAAGATGAGTCTACTTTATCTAGCCTGAAACCTGGTTGAACTAGTTGGTCCCTGTTACTAGTATAATAGTGGTGCCGGCCACCTCTCTTTTACTAAATAAACGCAGGTTTGAACAAACATCACGTTTTCATAGATGTATTGACAAGGTACCGTCATGATGTTAATTTCCTTAAATAGTTCTTGGTTGGAGTGTAGCCTTCTAGTTTTCACAGGCCTAGTAGCTGACCACCCAGTAGTCAGCAACTGTACATTCTGCTGTCTAGGTATACAGTACTGTCACTGTCCCGACGTGTTCTCACTACTGGGTCTACATAGGAGATTGGAGACGTAGGTACACAGCTAATGTGTACACAGAACTGGCCAGGTGTTTCTGACCCATTGCGTTTTCAGCCAGCAAAATGGCTGGTCAGTGCGATATAGTGAGAACAAATATACGAGTATATACGAGTATTGGTGAACATTTGATGGAAATTCTCAAAAGTAAGAAAACAAAAAAGAAATCATATGGACAAGGTGTTGGTTACAGAGGTAAAAACCGGCCAAGTGCGAGTCGGACTCGCGCACGAAGGGTTCCGTACCATTATTTATAAAAACGAAAAAAAAATCTTTTTTGGATCGGAGCCCCCCCTAAATATTTATTTTTCTGTTTTTTTTTTTTATTTGTTGTTATAGCGTCAACAGAAATACATAACCTGTAGAAATTTCAACTGGCTAACTATTACGGTTCATGAGATACCTGGTGACTGACGGACGGACGGACTGACGGACAGCGCATTCTCAGTAATAGGGTCCCGTTTGACCATTTGGGTACGAAACCCTAAAAACGATTCTGTCCTTCGGCACTGATTGGCCACTGTCTAGTTGCGTTCGTATGGAGCCAGTGACGACCCAGCTGTCTTTGTGGGAGTGGGCGAAGGTCAGAAGATAGTAGAAACAAACTATTTTGAAGTTGCTGACCGATAGGCGCCAGCAACTGATGAACTGACCGGTCAGTACTGGCTCAACTTTATTTTCACGGACGGACCCAGTAGCTGTCAGACAGTAACTGTCCACCAGCTACTCGGCCTTTGAAAACGAGGCTTTTATGGGCGCTATGGCGCTAGGACAGAAAACAAAATTTTTTTTTTCTGCATATTTCTCTGGTTTTTTTACACCATCTCATAGTTTTCTACTAGAGCAACAGTTTCTTTCCAATAAAGATTTTTATCTGAGGTATAGCTGTTTTGGAAATATAGATAGTTTTAAATTTAATAAAATTCGGAGGCCCATAATTCGGAAACGGTGCGTCTTGGGTTCATATTTCTCAGAACCTAAATGGTTTCTATGGTCAAGATTAACCCGAAAATGCATGTTTTTTTTTCAAATTTCCTAAAAAAAAACTTTTTTAATACAGTTGCTCAAAAAGTGGCGTATTGCAGGGACGTATAGCGTTCGGGATGTGGGCTATTACACACTCGAGCTTTTACTTTACCTTTCCCGAACTCGTGCGTTCTCTTTCCCAACTGTCAAAATAATGTCTATTAAAAAGAAAAAAAACCAACCACGGAGTTTTTACTAAAAAAAAATCATTGAAGTTTTTATGATTCATGCAAATATTTCTAAAACGAAGCTACTAATTTGTTTCAATATCAGATTTAATGATTTGATTCAATGAGTTAGGTTAGGTTTCATTTCATTTCATATCAATAAAAAAAATCTACTGAAGACTTGGCTGTATGGGCATAGTTCCCTTTGCCTACCCAGAAGGGATGAAGAAAACAAAAAAAATCTCTGCTTCTATTCTTTTACGGTTGGCGCCATTTTCCAAAAATGTTCTTTATTAAATTGCTTCATTTTTTCGCAACTGTATTAAAAATAGTTGTTCAGTACACGTGCGGAACCGTCATTGCAACTTGTTCCGACTGTCAACCCTCACCTTCGGCTGCGCCTCGGCTCGGGTAGACATTTGTCGGAACTCTTTGCAATGACAGGCATTCCGCACTCGCAATGAAATATACTATTTTTTTTTCGCTGCTCGTAGTGCCCCTAAGCGGATACTCAAACTCCTATAAATTCGCCCCTAAGACGACCTACTGAACCAGTTCTCTTAGAGAATCGCGCCTACGAAGATTATACATGGCTCTGTTCTGCAGAATAAATATAGACTGGATGTCTGCAGCCCGTCCATATAGTAAAATACCGTATGTCATAAAAATAACTAAAATACACAAGCATATTATGATGCTGAACTCAGTCTCGGCCTTCCTGCAAGAGATGTTAAATGAGGACCCCATTGTAGCCTTGAGTCGAGCGTGATCCCCAAGAAAACAGTTTCATCGACAAATTAAAGTTCCTCTATGAGGCGGATGATGAATAAATATTCAGTCAGACCGTGTGACAAAGAGTTAAGTCTTTTAGTATTGTTGCATGGTCCTTTAGACGCGTGGCCATATTCGGAACTAACACCGCCATTTTGTTAGGGTTTCGATTATCCGAATACAAAAACGGAACGTTCATAGGATCACTCGCGTGTCTGTGTATCATAGCCAATTTCTTCCGAATCTACAGGACCGATTTACCTGACCTTCACTCATCTGCTTACCGAGTCAATTTTCTTGGCTTTTGAGGCAAGAAACAAACTCACCCTACGAGGCGAGTTGTTGTTAGTAGGCACGAGATGGCGCCATGTTAAGATTTTATTATATTTATATATAAATAACAATTTGGTATGAAGTACACAAATTATAACTTTTATCAGATATTTTCAAGCAAATATTTCGCACACAAACGTAAATGTATACATACTTAATTCAACGGTGTTAGCTTGGCGAGGTTGCATTTACATTTTTCTATTCTGGCAATAGGTAGTGATGTAAGTTCGATATGGATTTTTTCGCGCCGGCGCGAAACGTGTTTGCTTCTAACTTCCTTGTATTTTTCACGTATTGACTATTTCAATGAAATAATGCTTTTAACCTGAATCAGTTATAATATAAGCCTAGTATTTGTAACAAAGGTACAAATTATGTATGAAACAGAATTACATAAGTGAGAAAAATATAGAATGCCTATGTGATAATTTTAAAGAATGTTATTGGTCTAAAATCAGTGCTAAAATATTATTGAAGTGTGTTTGACAAAAATGGGTTCTATCGTGTTGAGAAGTTTATCTATTCTTCTAGGGGTGTTTTTTGTATTCGTTGGAATAACAAAGCTAACCCCATTCATTTCGAAGGAACTGCATAAAGATTTGGTAAGCATTTTTATCAATTGTCTAGCAAACAGATTATAAGGTCGCTAGGTGCATTTAGATTTTTGTAGCAGAGCGAGTGGCTTGCTATTTTGGTATTTGGCCTGCCGCCTAATACCAGCACGGAGTCGCCTCGTTGCGACAGCCCACGGCATGACTCGATCGCGAGCCGCGGATCCCCCCTGCGCAGTGCGCCGATTCTTTATCATCTGTAATTTATTTGTTGGCGCATGTTCATTATTTGAACAGGTACATTTTAATCGATCCTCCTACAACAATGTTGGCAACCCATAAAATATTTGTTCATTATGTGTTGTGATTGACACGGCCTGCGGTTCTAGGAATACTTATACTTAATTATATTTAGAGATATCTACTAGGTGCTCTAAATATTTATGTCTCTGAAAATAATATGCAAAAAGTAACACGAAATAAATGATAGGCTCCAATTAATTGAAAAGGGAATGAGACAGAGGTAGATAAGTACCTATTTATGTGATCGTTATTCGGTTGTTTATATACTTGTTGAGAGTAAAATAGCAATTAATTAAGCTTAATGCGTCTGTTAAATCAGTATCTAACGACACTTCTCAAGACGACACGTGCTATAGCTAATTAGTACCTATAGTTATAACCAATAATATCTCAACGTGGCCCTTTATTTATAACAAAATCTCAAAGAATGGAGCTGTCGTTTAAAAAACATGAAAGTCATCTTAAAGGTCCGTCTACATATTAAGTACCTACATAGTAAGCATACTAAAGAGACACTGAACTGACATGATATTGTACGAAGTGATGTCGATGCGCTTAGAGTTCTGTTCTGTGGTTCATAATATGGGCTATAACTTTTGGACTGCTGAGAATGAACAGCCAGCAGTACCCCACCACTAGAGTTCACCCAAAAATTGCCTAGTTATCTACAGCTTGGCAAAAAAGAGTCTGACGCGGTGACAGTTGGAACTAAAAATCGTACTGGACATTGAAGCCTTCCATGGTGTTTGTGTAGCGTCCGAGGGACTGAACCACCCACTTGGAATTGGGATCATATCCCTAAAAATAACAAGTATCAAAATCTGTCGAGTTGTAGTATTAAAGGTTGCCACAGTTGCGATACTGGCGACCTCATTTATTCCACACTCTTTTTTGCCAAGCTGTATATGAAAGGACAAGAGGTCTCTACTGTCCAACCTTTCTTTGCGAAACTAAAAAGCCAACAAACAACTTGTGTTGCTGATCAGATTGTGTTGCAGTCTGAGGTAAATATAATTGTTTCCAATTAAACGGTCCTCCAACTGCAAACACAATAAATACCAATCAAATGATCAACCACGTAAAAGTACCAAATGGAATTTGGACACTAACAATCAATCGTGTCCGTGACAGTTTAGTGTAGAATTGCTTGCAAAAGATAGTTCAAACTGTAGACGACAGAACCCGTACAATGAATCGTTACCAAACAACAGCAAAAGTATCATCGGAATCCATGCAGCCATTTTAGCGTAAAGAGCAAACAAACGGACAGATGAGTGACAGATAGACGTAAATCCTAAAATTATTGATTCGTATTTCGTTGTTTGAAACAGCTGCGACTAACGCGACTCACATGACCTCTACGATTTTAAATAGATGATGATGGCAATAACTCTATGTTACGATACTAATTTAAATGTCCTTGTCCTTTACCTTCTGAAAACAAGAGAAAATAAATATCCTAGTTCGTAGTCTAGATGATTTCACAGAGATCAACTGCAAATTAATATATAATAATTACCACTACTCTTAAAACGACACTGCTCTTGAATCGCATGTGACTAAAAGTCTGATGAATATAAATGGTGATTGATCGAGAGGGAGACGACGACCAAGAAAACGATGGATGGATTGTGTGAGGAATGATATTTAAGAAAAAGGAATAAATGATACCGTGACGGTTGACAGAGGAGAATGGAAGAAAAAACGTGTTGCGCCGACCCCAAGTATTATCTTGGGACAAGGGCAGGAAGATGATGATGCTCTTAAAATGGCTAAGTTAGTTATCATGAGAAAACTGCACACTTAGGTATCCTAGAATCAAAAGTTCATCATGACACATCTTCAAACTTTTAACTTGGTGTGGTAGATGTCATCATGTCACATTGTATGTTCATGTGGATTGGCGGCAACATTATATTTTTTACGTATCAAAAATCGTTTCCTCAGTAGGGATATTGGGGCAGCAGTGCCATAGAGAGAGAGGCACACGTAAACTTGCCCTGCCGGCTATGTGGCCTCTTTAGATACCCTGATCCTAAACCAACAAACAAGGTTTTCATGCTTTCTTAGTGGCAAAACGTTCTTCAAATTCTGAGTTTGTTGTATCTCTAGGTATGTTTAATATTGTAAATGTAAACAAACTCCGAAAAGATATCATCGTTTTAACAATACGTAAGTAAACACTAGCATCTTCCAATGATAATAATACAAATCAGAGCTCGAGTCTGGAACTGGATCCAACGATCCCATTCAATATACGTATTTTACGCAATTTGTTATATCGGGGATATCTATAATAAAGACTGCCTTGAAATAGTTTTCGCCTTGGTGATCATGTAAACATTAACGATCCAATGTAATAGACTGATTACATCTAACAATCGTTTACATTTTTACAATGTTTTTTTAACGTGTTGGCAAAAGAAGTATAAGAACTTGACGTATCTTTTTTATCGGCATCATCAATGTGTGTAATTAATCGATTACTGTGTTCAATTATCGTCTTGTAGGTAATCTGCAGTGGATGGAACATTAATTTAGATTATTTATAGTCTCGGGTGAGTCTGCAAAACGAGCAAAAGCCGCAAAGAGGCTCGTTTATGAGACTTCCGGGTCTAGTTTCGATTCTTCTCCGCTAATGTTCAACTAAGTAGCTCCCTTTCAGCTTCTTGTCTTTCCTTTTCGAACTTAAATTTAGTATTTCTCGAAGAAAGGATATGGATGGTTTACCTATCTAAATACCTTCCGTATACCAACCCCGCATCCTGCGGAGAATACAGGTAAAATAATAGTAACAAAAGATTATTTGTTTCAGAGAAAAGAATATGTGAGATACGCAAAAGTGTTTCCTTTGACGGAGACATTAGACTTCAAGTTACCTTCCAAATGGTACAGAAGGGCTGTGGGCGGCCTCGAAATATTATTTGGACTGGCCCTGGCAACAATACCTAGTCGTAAGTAAATGCTTTGTTTTTTTTTTTGTAATTGTAGATGCACCAATGCAATTTTATCACCACTGTTTTCTAGAACGAAAATCAAAGTACCAAACGCTTTGAATTGTTAGGCCTGCCTTACTTTTACTTCCACCATTTTAAATTATTTTCAAAATAGCGACCACTGATAAACTAAATGAAACGATAGCTGGCATCAATACAAACAACTATTGTTTGAGAAAAAATCTTCTGAAGTGTCACGTTTTCGATATATAAGCCATTAAAGGAACAATCTCCGCAATCAGCACAACTTTGCATAGCACAATATTTCGAAAATGTGACGGTTTAGAAGATTTTGTCTCAAACAATATTTGTTTTTATTGATGCCAGCTATTGAGGATATGGGCTGTATGCGTGGTCGCTAGTTTGAAAATAAAATAAAATGTCGGAAGTTAGGCAGGCCACGCTTCATACAAAAATCTTCCAACCCGTTTAACGCCTGTCAAGTGATCCGATTGAGTGTTTATAAATCCGTCAACCGGTCACGGCAGGTGACACGGGTTTGATAAATTCTTAGTCAATTACTGTTCACGTTTTAGTTCCAGAATCCGGTCACTAAACATAGACACTAACCTAGCCTACCTACATTATGTTCTTAGATTAGAGTTTTGTCAATATAGCGCAATTTGAGTTTGCCATAATAATATTATTACAAAGCACGCAAAGTAGAAAACCTTGTTTTTTTTTTTTTTTTTGTTGCAACATAATTTGTTACAAACCCTGGATGCTCTGGCTGGTATGGGAATAGATCTTTTATTCATAAATTTACGAGCCTTCCTCTTAAAAACGTTGCGTGATTCTGATAATATGAAAACAGGCAAACCGGTGGCATGCATCGTGCCGGAAAGAAGTGATGTCATTATTTTGACGCTACATGAATAGAATATTTGAATAGGTTTATGAAACTGCTGAAAAAAAATGTTATTGAAGGCCACTTAGTAGTCAACTAAAATATAGGTAGGCTGTCATATGACAGCTGAAAGGTCAAAGAATTATATGATTAGACGAGTCGATGAACGCAGCATGCTGGTTAATCCCTATTAAGTCTCCTAAGTTTGCACGGCACCGTTAGGCCTACAACGCACTACTGGCTAGTCGCAATGCGGCGCGCCGGTAGTGCAATATTAAAAAGTACTCTCTGTAGTGCAAAACCATAGGAGGGTCACGAACTCTCATGTCAAATAATATCGACGGCGACCTTTATGGTGTAAGAGAGGTGGTCTATCATATAAGTCTATTGGTCTTTTGATATAAACCTCAAAGTAAAGCTAACGATCCATACGTAGAAATGTACAAAATGTGGTACAAAGTGGCCTTGCCTTGTATTGCTGTCTATGCCTATTGTCTACATAATTATATGTTCGGTCGAATCTTATTTTCGGTATTTAAAGCGCTGTTTGTCACCGTCAGTTATTTATGCAGACATAAAGTAGAAGCATAAAATTCAGTGTGTACTGGCAAGTGCGAGGTTAAATACTAGTACTTAAATAACTATAAATAAATAGTTGGAATGTGTTTAGAACCATGGTGGATAGAAACTTGAAGTTTCTACTTCAACATTTCGAATTGAGAATCTGAAGTTAAAAACGTGTCAAAGTTTTCAACTGCAAATTCAAACGAGTGCATTTTCAAGTAGAAATGTTAAGTTCCCATCACTGGTTCCCGTTCAATCATTGTTCTAAATTCATTACCTACTTACAATCCTTAATGAAATTGTTTTTTTTTTATGTTTCAGATAAAATTAAGAATACAGCTAATATTGGCCTTGTCCTGTTGATGATATTAGCAGCGTATTCTCATATTATGGTAGGCGATCCCTTCGATCGCTGCGCGCCGGCGCTGGTGTTCTTCTTTATGCTGAGCGGAAGACTTGTTGTTTGGTAAAATGTTTAACATTTATATTTCACGATACCATCACACTAAACAACACTTTATCGATTACAAAGAAGATTTTAAAGAAATCCAATCACAATAATCTAGATTCGTTTGGCTGGAAGCTATGCCCGTGGGTAGTAATTATTGACGTCAGAGCTGGTCAATTTTAGCCGAATTTTCCTTCGAATTCATGTCATCGCACCGTTGATATAAAACAAAACTAGTTTTTTTTTTAAATGATCTGAACTGAACTCTGTAATAAAAAAAGTAGTAAACGCTACAAAGAGTTTTACAGGCACATAAAACTTGATAGATATTTTACCAAGCTTAAGATTAAGTCCCTAACGCTGGTTTGTAATATTATGTGAACGAGTATCATTAACTTCTACGGTACCTATGCTATGTGCCTATAAGGGTGGTGCACCTTCACCAATTTTTATGTGGTATAAACAAGAGTTACGAAATAAAATTTGTGCTATCGTACACTAGCATTGTTTTGGCATTGGGCCAGGGAATCCGTGATGACGAACCACTGTGTCGCGCAAATAATACCTACAAGTTTCAGCCGATCGGGTTATTGCAATTTACAAAACTGTAATAGACAACAGTCCTGCAAATGAGAAAATTCAACTACAAGTGCTTGGCAACCTGTCGCTTTAGCATTGAAGCGATATTCTCAGTTATTTAAAATTACCAACGTGCTAAAATCAACACAGTGAAAGCAAACTATTAATATCACGGCTTATTGTACTGAGCAGTGAGCTGGGCAAGGGCTATATTTTAGGTGTTCTAAATTCAGCTGCACTTAGACTTGTTCATCACTATCCATCTACATTTCTTTGAGTATCTATCTACTTGAAAATCATTTTTGTAACATTCAATTAAGTGTAACCGTTTCAACAGGTATCAAATTAGCCGCCGCGAGGAAATGGAGAGAGCCACTGCTACACAGAACGGGAATGGGCTCAAGCGAGAATAATTAAGTTTTAAGAATAATTATGTTATACTTTATAAGCAGTGGCATATACCTACGTGCAAAATCTTGCGATAATAGAGTCATATATTAGAGTGAAATTATTCAAAAGATATGACCAAGTTCTCTATGAATGTCTGAGTTTAGAAGACATTCATGGTTTTACTGGGAAACTTAGAATTATTTAAAAATACATTGGTCGATGGGTAATTATTGAATCACTGTGATGATGCTAGTCAAAAGTTGCGATTATTTAATAACATTGTTACATTCAGCTTTTTAGTTTAAAACCCTGATAGTGCATATTGTTGTGAAGAGTTAACCATTTGGTTAATTAAAATAGAACGTTCAAGTTAATTTCTTATTCTCTAGGCGGACGCGCCTTATGAGAGTAATTTGTACCTAAAAGTGATATTAATTTAAGCGATACATGCTAGGTTCATTTTGTATGTGTGAGTGAAGTGTATTTGTGTCACGTTTGTAGATTCATAACAATAACTGCCAATGCATATTGATAAGCTTAGTAGTAAATATTTACTGCACTTATAAAAATATTGTATAAAATAACAGGGCACCTTTTTGATGTACTTTTTATTATTTGCTCAATCACAGTAATAATTAATAATGCCAAAGCTTTTTAATATTAATATATTTTGTTTTCAATCATTTATTTTGATGTACCTACCTATTTCTTAAACAAAAATAAAGGTTACACAAAAGGCAACTTTGATATTGTGTTAATAAAAAATATAATTATATATACCTAATAGCAATGATTTTATCTTACTGTATATTATGTGGTGTGTGATGTAAGTGAAGTAATGGTCAATGAATAAATGGGAAGTATAACCAATTTGTTTGATTTGTATCTTTATGTACCTATAATAAGAATTATATGAATTCGATAACATTCGGTTTTAGCGCTTACTACAATATTAATATATTACACCAATAGCTCTGAAACAAATAGGTAAATATCTCTTTACTTCATTTAACTTATCTTTTGTTTATATTACAGACAGAATATCACGGAAAGCATAAAGTTATGTGCCCAATACATTTCTATGATTGGTTAATTTAACAAATATGAGAAAAGTATGTAGCTTGCACACTCTGAGTACCATTAAGCATATCTCTTTACATGTAACTAATGAATATTGGAAAAGAAATTAAGGGTTTGAAAGAAATTTGTTAAAATTGCCCAAACGCCTTAGCAATGTGACTGATGGATAAATCAATAAATATTGTGTTAATTTAATTTACAGCCTATCTTTTATAAACATTAGCACTAGAAAGAAAGTTCTATCTAAATAGCTTTCAAACCTGAATAGTTTTTTTTTCCTTGTACGGCAACTGAGCCGATGTCGACTATTCTGCTAGCGTCATGTGTAACGGCAATGCAGCAAGGTGAGCCGTTGAACTTTGCACTTTGTGGTAGTTATAAGTTAGTAGCACTACCGTCAATTCTCCCTGAATAGTTTGTTTTATAGCACGGGGCGTTACGTCACCGTTTAACCTTAAGATTCCGACTACAGCTGACAAGGTATTAAAAAGACTTTGTAGTTTAAAGCTGCCTTATATTCAGGTATCATTGCGTGCAAGCCTACAAAATACAATATGTAATGTTAATGAAGCATTTCAAACTGCCTTTAACATTATTTGATAAAACGAGCGTTAAAAATAAACAATTTATACATACAGTAAATATCACATATGTACTATGTTCTGGTATAATTCAAGCAGGATCACGGCCTGTTTGGAGTAATTCTAGAGCATTCTTAAGATTGCCAATGGCAGTTTTTACATCCTCATAGTTGAGAGCACTGCTAGCCCATTTACAATACTTCTGAGCTTTTGCTATTTGCTCTGGAGACAGTTCTGCAACTCTATTATCACCATATAAATTAGTTGGAGGTTCTGGTTGTTGTTGTTGCTGAGATGGATCATAAGGTACGAACCCACCAGGATTAGGATCCGGAGTGTATGGTACTGGAGGTAGTTGGGATGCCGCCTTCATTGCAGCATTAGGATCAGGTAGAAAACTGTTGAAGCTTGATGGAGCAACTGGTGGGGTTGCTGGAGTGACTGTTGTGAAACCTGGAACTTGAGGCAAGTCGGCAGGTCCAGGAACTGGAGCTGACTGACCATCACTTCCCCCTGCATTTTCTTCACCTTCCTCTGATTGCATTGGTCCTGAAATGATCAAATCAAGATCAAAATTAATGCTAACCTAAGAACTGTCTTAAAAAATAAATGTGCTTTCTTAAAAGTGCATTCAAATTATGATTTTTTTTGAGGCTAGATAATTTAAATGTGTATGGGAAAAACAAATTTTAACCACACAGGTTTTAGCATGTTTGAGTGTTTCTTAAAGTGTTGAATTGGGAAAATGGTTATGGTTTATGTACAAAAATAATTGCAAATCATAATCAAGTGATGGTCAGTAATGGAGGAGCGTGTGGCTTAATAATAACAGCTGCACGGATTGATCTTTAAGGTGAAGCCATGCATGCAGAGTTTGGTCCGTATTACATATTGAGTTTCCTCGGTTCCTCGCAAAGCATGTTAACCCATTGGTCCCGGCTGTCATTTGTAGATCTTTGACAGTCAGTATGAGTAGTCAGAAGCCCAAAGTCTGACATCCAGTCTAACCAAGGCGCATTTTATTAGCTAATTACAGGGTAGTGGAGGTCAGATAGGCAGTCGCTTCATAAAATATACTGGTACTCAGCTGCATCCGGTTAGACTGGAAGCTGACCCCAAGATAGTTTGGTGAAAAGCTAGGCAGATATGAATCAAGTAATGAAACCAAAAGAAAAAAAATACTTTACCTGGGACTGGTGTCTCTCCATTCTTGAGGCAGTTGTGAATGTAAGCCGCCTTCCATTTAGCGTACTTTCTGTTTTGGGCAGCTTCATCAGTCAGTTCACCAAATGTAGTTAGAACATCGTAAATCATACCAGCTGTGTAGAATGCCTTCACAATGTTTCTGAAACAAAACAAAATCTCTTGAGCCTTTTTTACCAAAAGGAAATATACTTAGAGGAGTGCCTTAAATGTATCATAGGACTTTAAAAAAAAAGAACTGGCCCTATGCAAGTCGGACTCACACACAAAGGGTTCCTTGGCACCGAATTAGCAGTAAAAGTAGACACTTGTAATCAGCTAAAACCTTCAGAAGTAAACATAGCGTAAAACATTTTCATCTGTTAACAGTAGCATCATGAATGGTTTTTAATAGAATTTGACCTTCATTACTATTGTACTATGATTGAAATTAATTAAGTATATTATTATTGATAGCATTGTATGCCTAGTCAATGGAACTCATTCAGCCTCAATACAAAATTAAATAATTAGACAATTTACCTCCACAAGTTAAGGAAAACAAAATGTAATTGGCAGAACAGGAAAAGTATTCATTATTTAACAACTTACTTTCCGTAATTTTGTTCCCTGTCTTGTTTGTCAGCATACAGAAATAGCTTCAGAGCATAATTTTCAAGATGGGCTTGAGCGGCCACCTCGTTAATGACTGCATCATTATCTTTGTTGACAAGTTTAGATTCTTCCAACCAGTCCATCAGAGCTGTAATGATTAACCATGGTCAGCTATAGAGATGTACAGACAAATCCAGTTTTAAGATTTAGTTCATTTCACAATACACTTGAATTGATATTTTAACTAATAATTCTGTAAGTTTATATGATAATAATGTTGACATACACATTAGCAGCTTTGTTTCTTCTGGCGTCTTCTTATTAGCAATTTTTAAGCCCACTTGTAAGGCATGGAGTCGACACCAATAGGCCACAACTGGATCCCTAGTATCATGTTCAGCAGCAGTTTTCAAGTAATGCTGAATTGACTTCAGGCTCGGAGGGCACTCAGGAATATTCACAGACATTTTTAATTAAGCTGTAAAATTTGTAAGAAAATATTGAACACTGATTATACGAGTGTGATGAATCACAACAAAATCATTATTTTTCATTGACAAACAGAGCAAGATACATTTCAGAATAACTTTTAACTTCTTTTTACCTTCATCAATCGCTGAGTATTATAAAAACAATATCTTTTTTCAAAGAATACGCACTTGTTCGTAAAGAATTGTAATAAATATAAACGGAATTCACGAATCACGAAAACTTAGCCATAGACCAGGACAGGATTAAAAATAACAATGACATCAAATGACATGCCATGTCAAACACAATTGTCAAAATTAGAGTTGCATTGCACATAATTCTACTATGATTCGAGTGATCAATGACATGAAACACCATAATGAAACGACCACTTTCACCTTGCCTCAAAAGAAAACTCATGGACACGTGCATCCTTCTCACCAGCGATGCCAGACGTACGATAATTATCGTCCATGTACGATAATTGCCACACCGGTACGATGTACATATATATATACAATATGAATTATCGTCCGCCAAAGTAAGATAATTTCTAACCCTCCTCATAATTTGAAAAAAAACAGAATAAGAAACAAACTGTTAGAGGGGCATTACTTTCAGCGCAATGCGTAAAAAATCAATCAAAAGAATGCTGTTTTGGTTTAAACTGAAAAAATGATATCTCGAATTACTGCAGCAGTCCTTTGTTCAAAAACGGCTGGTGCTGCTGCAGAGGTAGAAATAAATAAGTTATTTTAAAATTTCTGTCTAATTTCACAACTTTCTAAAACTCCTGTTCCATGCGTTTCTGGCAGTTGTACGATATTTTTTCATCTGGTACTATAATTTTCGAATATTGAGACGATAATTCACTCGCACTCGTCTGGCAACCCTGCTTCTCACCCTCACCTACGGAGCGCAAAAGTGGAGAAAGTCCGCAATCGGGGTCTGCAAGTGAGCTACGAAACGAAGTTTACAAGAGACTTTTTAGCCGTACACCGTGGAGCTCTGCTCCGTTTGGTCTGAGCACGGCCGTGTCCTCGTAGCGGTGATTGGCAGCGGCGACCTCCCCTGTCCGGCCCTGGTTCAAGCCATGGTCCGGAGCGAGAAGGAATGGGAAACCGTCACCTCCTTCTGTGAAGCAGTCATGCTAGCGAAGGAGGTGGCGGAACGTGAGAGGTAGAGAGCCTCACGTCCAAGCAGCCGCGGGAGACACCCCGGGCGTCTTATGTCGACAGGCCGTGTCGACGCGACGGCGCGTTCGTGTTCCACACACGATACCGTGGCCCTAGAACACAAAGGGCTAAGAGGGAATATGGATGGGTTTTAGTCAGTACAAGTCTGACACTCCTTTCCGCTCCACCCAGAGCAGGCAGGCAGAGTTACGGGCACCTGATTCGAAGTGGGGGACGTAGCCGAGGCAGGCCCAAGAAGCGCTGGCTCAATTCTCTCTCTCAAAACTCATTTTTACTAGATTGGTCCGAGAAGGCAAATGACAAGTAAAAGTGGAAAGCCGTGGGGAAGGCCTTTGCCCAGCAGTGGGACAGAGTAGGCTGACACAAAAAAAGAGGGTTTTAATGATGATTAGCTGTAAAGCCATATTTGTTACGGTCGCGAATCATATTTTAGTCAACATCCAACGTGAAAACGTACACGTGTTGTACTACTTATAAAACGTAAGAGTATTTGAATTTCGCGGGGTACCTCGGCGCTTTCATGAAATTACTTGTCACGTGTTGTACTACTTATAAAACGTAAGAGTATTTGAATTTCGCGGGGTACCTCGGCGCTTTCATGAAATTACTTGTTAAGGGGGACCACAGACAGTCTACTGTCCTCCAAGTTACACTTGCACCAAACACTTTCCTTTTGGCATTACTGCATTAGTACCTACTCTTTGCTCGACACGCTGTTTTCATGTGTTTGGAGACATTGACTTGCTTTTAAAATGTATTTTGTTTTGGTAATCAAAACAAAATGTGACTTTGACAACAATCATTAACAACAAAATAAAATAATATTAAATCTTTGTAATCAAGAACAAACCGGATTAACGAAATGTCAAAGTCAAATACAAACCAAAACCAAATACGACGTTTGTCAAACAAGCGAAAAGTGCTGGAGAATTATGAATTTGGTTGAACTTGTGTTTTTACATGTAACAGTTTGAGTAAAACTATTATAAAAGTTCTAGTTCTTCCTCATATAGTTTTTCAAAATGCCATCAAAGCAAAGGAAGATTGCTATGATGGGATATCGTTCCGTGGGTAATGTTATCGTTTCAAAGTCTTGTGCGTCGTATTTAATGTGAAATTGTATTAATAAAAAAAACGTTTTCAGGTAAATCATCTTTAATTATACAGTTCGTAGAAGGTCAATTCGTTGATTCCTATGATCCTACAATTGAAAACAGTAAGTAAAATTTATTGTGAATATTATTGGTAACATGTTTTTGTCACGCCACGGTCACTGTCCGATCAATCTTTGTGTACTGTACGATACCCCACATGTTCACGAACTGCATTTATCTTTTGAGATCCTTTTCTCTCATTCTCAATCGCATTTTTTTATCATTTTTTATTAATTTCAAAATTATCATGTAGGTTATTTATAGAACACCTTTATCTCACCAAATTCATTGAAACAGACTAAAGTTTTTTATTATTAATTCAGAAGGTCAGTGAAGTGCAAAATATATTACTTGACTGGCTCTTTCATCGTACCAATAGTCATACATATTTTTTGCAAAATGCTATAAACACTAAGCTCAAAATATCATTTTATTTATATTTTATATCCTGTAATGAAATATATGATGTTATTTTGTGGATGGGAAAAGGTTATTCAGATGAAGATTTTGTTGACATTGTTGTAGGCCTTATTATTTTACTTTGGTGTTTCATATTTATTGTAAAAATGGATAACTTATTACTTGCTTGCTTTACAATTTTTTAATTTTAGTTTATAGATTCACGTAATACAAAAAAAAAAAATATATATATATATCTAATTCCTTAGCGTTCACAAAATTCATCCGGCTGAACTCGACTGAGTATGAAGTAAAGCTGGTGGACACAGCGGGTCAAGATGAGTACAGCATATTCCCACTCCAATACAGTATGGACTTCCATGGCTATGTACTAGTTTACTCCATCAATTCCAGTAAAAGCTTTCAAATAGTACAAATTATTTATGACAAACTCCTGGACATGGTTGGAAAAATACAGTGAGTACATAATAGTATTCAAATTTTCTTGTTAATTTCATTTCTTGGATTATAATGTGACAATTTTTCATTTATCATTTCAGTGTGCCCATAGTATTAGTTGGCAATAAAACTGATCTGCATCTAGAAAGAAAAATTAGTACAGAGGAAGGTAAAAGACTTGCAGAGAAATGGAAGGCTGCATTTGTAGAGACCAGCGCTAAAAGAAATGAGGTGAGTACTTTCAACAGATTAGGCAGAATTGTACAATATATTAAAAAAAATCCTTGTCTGATCTGAAAGGGGCATTTATACCAATGACATTACCAAATAGTATACCAATGACAATACCAAATAAAATAAGAAACTTAAAATATTTAAAAGTAAACATATTAATGTATTTTAAAATACATAATTTTTGTGCTTAAATGAAGGGACCATTCAAGTATTACGTAAGCACTATTGGGGGGCGAGGGTACCGGTCTTTGCTTTGCTTATTTTGGATGACATGGGGGGTGGGAGGGATCTAGATGGTGCTTACGTCAACAGTAATTACTTACTTTTTGACACGTGGCAATCCACACATTGTCTAAGCTTGAAAACGAAATGCATTTTCGGGGATTCCTACAAATAATGAATATGTTTAGGTACCCGCTTAGAACTGAGTAGGGGAATTACCGCGCGTTATACACTTGGCCGTCACTTATAACTGCTGCTCATAAATCAATCAATTGTACCAATGTTTACGTAAGCATAGGGGGAGGGGTAAGTGCTTTGCTTACTTTTGCTGACGAGGGGGAGGGGTGGATTAATAATTGCAAAAAATCTGCGAAACGTAATACTTGAACGACCCCTAACAAAAAATCTAACAATTTTTAAAACGTGACAACACAATCTTTGCCATTAGAATGTTTGATCATGAATTGTTTGTTTATGACGTGACTACCCTGTATTGCCATGTAAATTTCCTCATTTTATTTAATTTTTGTCAGGGTTTTTTGTTAAATTACCATCCAAAAATTCTTACATAAATAGAATCCAAACTCGTAACTAATAATACCTTCACAGATTAGACAGGTTTCTTTTTTAAACATTTTTTTAACTTTTTGTATATATTTTTTAATTTTATGTGTACATTTCAAATGATAAAGCATAAAACAGGGCTAATCTTCAGATGATTATGGCTAATTTAATTTATATCTTCACTTAGGTAACATTTTTGGATGCATGATATATGTAGCACTAGGAAAATCTAATATATAAAATTCTCGTGTCACAGTTTTCGTTGCCATACTCCTCCGAAACGGCTTGACCGATTTTGATGAAATTTTTTGTGCATATCGGGTAGGTCTGAGAATCGGCCAACATTTTTCATATCCATAAAAAAAGCCCCGCGAACGAAGTCGCGGGCAGCAGCTAGTTAACTTTAACTGTCAAGTCTCCTATAGAGATGGGCTAACTATGACTTTGCTGACTAGTCACTTGCAAAAAGGCTGACTAATCGGCCATGCTTCCCATGGAGTTCAGAGACCATTGGCAATGTCCATGGATTTTCATGTACAGTTGAGTCACTCGCATTGAGTACATCACAATGCATTTACTCCCACCCCCATTCAGTAATAAAATCTCAATGTATTTTTCTGTTAAAAGTTGAAATTCTGTTATTTTTGATTTTAGTTTAATTTCTACTTCCTGTTATGTGTCCCCCAGCAGGGCAAAAGCCTCTCATATCTCCCCCCATCATTTCATGTCAATCATTCAAACTGTTTAGTCAGCGCTTTTTGCCTATTAGTTGACGACTACTATTTATACAAATGTCGCCCGATAGCCCGGCTTTCCTAACTAGGCGGTACATCTTTAGTCACTTGTAGTCACAAGTTCAAGTTTTTAGTAAAATAATTTTTCTTTTACAATTCCAGTCGGTGACCGACATGTTCCATGCTATATTGTTAGAGATCGAGCGATCAGACGGACATATACCAGACAAGAATGGATGCGTTGTTTCTTAATGAAAGTTTATGTTTAATGAACAAAGTGCTTTTTACTTAAGCTAAAGTGATTTAAATGTAGTGTTTGTATGTGCACAGCCAGCTAAATGTTGCGACCAATGCGATTTATGGTAATTATGTTAATATATTTCTGGATGCTTAGAAAATGTAAACTGTATGAGCTGCTTAGGACAAATGTATATTTCTGTTTAAGATGTGTGTTTAATTAGCTTTATTTATAAATGTCAAGATTTATAAAGCTGAAATTTTAAGTAATACATGTAATGTAAAACACGTTTTTATTCACATTTAAATTGCCCATTCACCACATGGGTGACAATATTATTTTACCTCAGGCTTATTTAATTATTTCGAACACTATTATAGTAACAGTACAAAAACTACAAAATCTTGTTTTTACAAATTAGTGTATAATTTTATTTATTATATCTTATGATTTAAATTCTGTAGTAGTCCCTTCTAGACTCACCATGAAAGTTTTGTATAATAACCAGAATAGTGTTAAAAATATATTTTAACACATTAAAAAATTAAAAAAATATAATAGAGAGCTGGCATTGATTTATATAATATTATTTATTGCCTATTTAATGTTGCCTATTTTAATAGCATTTTAAAACAGGTGCTTACCTAATTAAATATTATTTTACTAATAAACCAGAAACAAATTAAATATCAAACTGTTGTGCTAACGTGTTGATATATTATTTTAGAAACCAAAGGTTCCTTGTTGTATTTTTTCGCTTCAATTACATTGTGGTAGGTATTTGTATAAAATCTAAATAAATATAAATATGTAGGCTTAAAATACTTGATTATTTTACAATTAGTTAATAAAGTTTGTCAAGTACATAAATTATAGATTGTAATATTGTTTGTATAGGTATTTAATAATGATATAAAACTTTATAACTTAAAATTATAACCAAGTTTATGGATGACTTTAACTCAACGCACATGTACAAGCACTGCAGAAGATCAGTATCCCCCCACATCTTGATCCGCTCAAGAACGGCGTTGCCTCGACTCGAGATCAGCTGGTAAAGAGCAGTCACTGAGCTCTAGTGATAACTTCATGTTATGCCATTCGCTGCAGAGCTTATATGTGTGCCATGCTAGACCGAAGCAGACTAGATGAGCATTTACGTACAAAGAATCTGTCTTCATACATAATTGTGCATAGCATAGCGCATATTTTGCTCAGTGGCCCGCCCGCGCCTTATACTTGACACGGCTCAAAGTGGTTCGGCCTAGCATTGAAGAAAATTATTTTTATTACGAGAACTGGGAACTGAGAATCCCAGAATCCCCAGCCCGGGTATCTCAGTTCCCAGTTCTTGAACAAAAGACATGGAACTTGGTTTCTGTTTTGTCTCTGTGTGAATGCTTACAGATGCATTCAATAGCCAAGGGGTTACATTCGGAAATAATATCTAGGAAATATTTAACGGTTATAATTATTTTGTCAATAGAAACGTATTGGAAATACGAAATATCGCTCTATATATTATATTGCAGTAAAATATTGAGTATCTATGGATTGCAATAATATCACTGAAATAGATGTTGTCACACACACCTAAACTTTAGCTATTTACAAGAGTTTCGCGTTGATGCGTTTCGTTGAACTATTTGTAGGTTATATGGCTATTGGCACTGCATCACTAGCACCTGTCAAAAATGACACCTTAGCCTTACATTGTTTAGCTATATTCATAGCTAGCTTAGCTATACTCAATATTTTAGATTACAAATATTTTTTGTAAAAAACTCAATAGCATTGAACCATTTTGTAATTATTGTAATAAAATTATAATTGTAATTTTGCCGTGTGGTTATAATTTATGTGTGGGATTGCATTTAGAACTTGTCGCTGTTATTTTAGGGGTTCAAGTTATAAGCGGTAGATTAACTCGAGTGTTGAATATGGAAATAATTATAATCTTTTGATGTGCCTGATCGTTATAATCTTGCAACTTAATAAAAAGCCCGGTTCATGTATAGTCACTAGCTCTATTATGTACCTATACAGGGACATCGACGCAGATTCCCTTACCACGTGTTCAGTACATCATAACAAACATCTCGACATAAAAAAATCAATGGCATTTTTGTTTTAAATCTGCTGTTTCGTACAAAAGTGCAATACCGCAAGGCTAAATGCATGGAACAGATTTTTTTTTAATGCCCATGAAAAATTGGGGGATGATGTACTAAATACGTAGTTATCATTTGTGCGTCGATGACCCTTCCACCCTGTTTGTATGTATACTTTGCTAAATTCAAAAGAGAATTTTAACTGAAATAAGCACGATTTCATATTCGAGTTTGAAATGTACTAAGTATGTCACTAACAACATAAAATTACAATCAATGCAGTAGGAGAAATTACTTCTAGAAGTTGCTAAGAGTATATAAGCATGAGCACTAATGCTTGTACAGACTACAGAGATACGATTGATAACAGTAAAAGATCGCAGTTCCTCCCCGCTTCACCGAACTCGGCTGCGGTCGCCTGATACTGCGATATGGGTGACTGCTTCAATGTGTGAGGTGAACCGATAATGAGGAGCTATATACTTGCCGTGAACAACTCATGATTGAAACATGGATTAATCTATATGCTAAAAAAAGCCTGTCCGATCCGAAAGGTATACTAATGAAATTACCAAATAAAATAAAAACATAAAATATTAATTTAAGTGAACATATTTTTTCTTTTTTTTTAAATCGGTTATTCTGCCCGAATCACCACAATTTCCCTAAAATCTAACAAACTTTTAAAAGTGACAACACTATTTTCGGCATAAGTATGTTCGATCGTCAATTGTTAATGACGTCACTACCCGAAAAGCGACCGCAGTGTTGAGTTTTGTGTTGCTATGTCAGTTTCCCCATTTTAGTATATTTTAATTCATTTTTGTCGCGGTATTTTTTTTTTAATTGTTATCCAAAAAGCACTACATACATATAAAGTAATCTCGATACCTAATAATACCCTCTCGGAATCGGAATAGTACTCTCTCGGATCGGACAGGGTTTTTTAACATGTTGTGTAACATATAAATAAGTATGTATAGATACGTTTTAGATAGTTCTCCATTATAACCTACCTGTAATTCAAGTTATGATCATGCACTTTACCGTCATTGATTTTGTGTTAAGATATATTTTGCAAATGTCACGTCACTGCCCATCACTTACATTCTTCTAGTAAAATTCAGGTTGCTGACTTAAATGTTATATTAATCTATTAGGTTGTAGTGCTCTCTAAAAGTCACTGTTTTCTAGCTTAATATTTGTACTACAAACTTAATCATGCTAAAAGTCGATGGTATGTTAATTTCAAAATAAATGTGCTTTATAATATTATATTAGCACAATGGTCTTACGACCGGATTCGCGAGAACAGAAGCTTTGATTGGTTGAATTAATTATTAACAGGGAATGGCATAATTTTCTTGCGTTTAATTTTGCCTCCGGGTTTTGGTCTATTACGTCCAACAATTTTTGAAAAATTAAATAGGTAGTATTCTGGCAACTGTGTTTTTTGAAAGTATTTTCCATCCCATGGCTCGCATGGATCCTATTTTGCTTTTGTCAATTTGTCACCAATTTTAAAAAGAGCAAAGCTAGCTTTTCGCGCACAAGTTATATTAAGAAACTTTCTAGTAGCTTAGTTTAGGTATGGGTACGTAAAAAAAAAAAAAAATCTGTAGCAAAGACGTACTTCTAGCACACAAAAGGTTGTATTGTCGTCGATAACTTGACACGGCAAATACTGTTAAGAAATTGCAACAGCGCCATGTGAGCGTATGTGGAACTAAATTAGTAGGATCGTGACGTATATGGGAAGGAGGAGCTAGAAAGTAATATGTATCCATTTAAGATACTACTGTACCTATTAATGTCAGTGTCGCATGTTCAAGATCATTGTCTTATGATATTTTTGTACTACTCTCCTATGTTATCTAAACGTACTCGCAAGGGTCCGTTTTCACTAAGTGGATTGGGCGCTCGCGCTTATTCGAGTACGCGCAAGAGGACGCTTTGTCTGTGTTGAATTTTAGACTTAAGGCAATACTGTGACATCAAAAAAGTGCTGGAGGATATTACCGGGTGGTGGAAACAGACCTTAACTCTGCATTTAAACTGGTGAAACATTCACATAAAAGATGTTGAAATCTCTATTTCTCTCTCTTTATCTCTTCTCTTAGATGCAATCCTTTATCTCATCCGACATGTTTTTTATAAGAAGGTTTTCGCCAATGGGAACGCACAGTAAGTATGTGTGACATCGTTACATATACCTTTACTTGCAGTATTGCCATCGTAATTTTGAGGCACTTGCTCAAACAAGAGTCCGATTTAGGACATATTCTTACACATTATTTTGGATGGTTACTTAGTTGGACAATTTTTGTTCTAAATGAAATTAACTTGACATTTTCTTATTAGAGCAGGTATGTTTCTACCAAAAAGTTAATTCTTGGCAACTCTTTTTTGTTACAGTTGTTTTTGTTACATTGGCAACACTTGTAGACAAAACTATAAAAGACAATGAAGTTTTCTGTAAGGTACTACCGGGAATTTGTTGTGAATTTTCGTGAATATTTTAAGTATGTTCAACATGATTATTTTGAACCGAAACTGGTGTAATTTGTAATAAATGTACATACAAGAATTTTTAGAGCTCAATAGCGACATGGCACCGGTAAAAAAGATTCTAATTATATTATGGTTAAGGTTTACTTTCACTACTTTAGGGGTATAGCTTTGTTGACGAAATGTAAGCTTTAAAGTTGCAAAGCTTAAGTCGGGCGCTAAATAATAATTAAGTAAAAAATACTGCCGATGTTACATGACGTAGGTAACTAAGCAGTAAATTATAGTAAAAGTAAAAAAAAACTCATGTCATAGGCTACGAGACCTAAGTTTTTGTTAGTTTTATATAAAAAATATTCTTTTGTAAACGACTATCAAGTGTAAATATGTAGGTATGTGAGTTTTATAGGTTTACGGACTTCCACATTAAAGGGCACGTGTACGAAATATAGCTCATAGGCTACATTTTTTTACTATTCTTTGAACAGTCGTTGAAGACTGTCTGAAGCTTGAAAGACATTCTTTCTCACTTCCCTTGATATGTATAAGTTTTTAAACTGTCATGGTCACTATGTTCCTTAAATATTTCTAATTTCCTATTTATGTTTGCCAGTATGTACGTTATGATTTTAATGCTGATTGATTCTTTATTGGACTTGTTTGTTCTCATACTTGGATTTAATTTAAGATGGAAGCGTTTTTTGCAATTTGCACGGCAGTTTCAGGTTGTATGTAGATTAAAATATAATATCGCGGCCTTAAGAAATACGGTTTTACAGAGATATAATAATTAAAATCATCGATACAACCTTCGTAAGTTCATTTAATTCCATTGACTTTTTCATGACATAGTCATTTAATTAAAGAGGTTGTATTGATGAATTTAATTATTATAATATTAATAATCATTCTATTATTATGTAAATACGTACGTACGTAAATTTTACGGCCACGAATCATATTTTATTCAACATAAAAACTGACTCTGACCGACAAATTGCAAAAAAAACGTAAGAAAATTTGAATTTCGAGGGGCACCCTGTCGCATCCACCATAAGGAGATTTTTAATTTGTAGTGTTTCGTATCACCATGCAAACTTTATGTGGAAGTCACAGTATATTTTTACCTACTTATCACTACATCATTTCTGGAACCAAAAATGGCTAACTGGCCAAAGCTCTTTCGGCGTTCTTATTATTACAGAATGATGATATTTGCTTGTATTTATTTTTGATTTCGGATCTCTGGCCGATTTTTTCTACTTACGCAAAATCCGTTTCTCATTGCATGGCGTAGCTATGTTGTGTATTAATTACAGTAAATTAATGAAGCTTAGTGATTTAGCTACTCAGAAATGTGCGAAAAAGATATCTGTGGCGCAATATTGTAGGTACCCTCTTTGTAAATAACTACAATTAATATAAACAACTGCCACTACAAGTAACTGTTTTATTTGAAACAAATACCTGCTTCAAAACCATCGATTAATATAGATTTAATAAGTTATGTACCGTCAACAACGAAAGACGATACCAAAACATAGGACTTTAGTTGCTGACCGTAAAGCTAAATCTTCATCAACTACGTTTGGAGAAAAGAGCCCAGCTAAAGCTAAAGTGGGAATAGGCTGACCGGTAGTGCGAATGCACCCGGAAGGAAAGGTTGGCAAAGATCGTCACTTACTGGACGCATAATAGAGGAAATCGCCGTCGAGATAGACCGCGGCGAAAGTGGTGTGACGATCTGATCATGTCTGAACATGGCCAGATATCGTACAAGATAGGTTTGGAAGGGGCAAGCGGAACCTTAGCTCAGCAGTGGGCTATTGGGAGAGGCAAAAGGCAAAATATGCTACCTATCGAAATGAACGCGTGTACATTTTCGAGCGAGATGATAAACAAAAATGACAACAATTTCCCCACAATCTCTTTAAGGGTGTTACCACACCAATCGATCGTTGGTAGAATGGATTAGTCGACGTCGATCGATAGATTCTGCTAGGTAAACCTATCGATCATTTGTAACACCCTCATCATCATAAACATCATTTCAGCCGAAAGAGGTCCACTGCTGGACATAGGCCTCCCCCAACGCCACATTGACATAAGGGGGGTTTTGCCATAGTCGCCACGCTTGGCAGGCGGGTTGGCGATCAAAAATCAAAATATTTTTATTTTACATAGGCCTACAGGGGCACTTATAAAACGTCGGCAAAAAGGTGCTCGGTTCGGGTTGGTCGTTTCCTATGGAGAAGAACCGGCAAAAAACCTCCATGGTTACTCTTAAAATCATTTGGTTTTACAATATTTATGTTACAGCATTAGTACTAAAGTATGGTAGGACATCGTAGGCCTGACAATAAGTCGTTGCTTACTACAAAACGTAGAACGAATTAAAAAGTTACCAAGGATCTAGGAATCTATAAGGCCTACAATGTCCACACATTTACAAACAATCGGTAAATAAGAAAAAGAGTCTATACAACAACAAAAAATAAATAGAAAATATCACAAAAAGACTAGATCAAATAAGTGACACAAATGTTGTCATCCGTGCTGTAACTATTCTAAACAAAAGGTGTAATGATTTAAAAACTATTGTAAAACATCTGATTAAAAAGAAAGGAAAAAAAAATAAGATTGAGATTAGTAGAGACATCCACACATTTGTGCCGTTTATGAGCTACCAGGGAAGCCGCATGTGCGAAGGGGCTAAGTCCAAACTTCTCGATCTTCAACGTAGTCCTTAATTTTGTGATATGCTTTTTTAATTAGGACACGTTTAATATAATTTTTAAACTTTCCGCAGCACAGAGAACGCTGCTGCGCATTCTCTGGCAAGTCCCTTAGTCGCCTCTTACAACACCCACGGGAAGATATGGGGTTGGTGCTATTCTTTACGTCCGACACCATACAGATCCCTACAACAACACAACACCCTAATATTACCAAATCTCCAAAACCCCCTGACGAATAACTTCTGCTTAGAAAAGGGATGGATAGACTACTGACTAGCGGGCACGAGGCTTAATATGTATCCTTATATTGTAAAGGCTTCTTGAGCTTATTTAAACGGAATATTTTCTATAAATTACGAATCTCCATTGTCGTATCATACCCCATTTAACTACATGATCAACCAGTGAAAATGTGTGATTTTAAAAAATCGCTGTAATTTCCCTGCTTATTTTATTTCTGAACGATTGGCTTGGGCAAATGTCAAGTTGACAGTAAATTGTCAACAAATTATTGTGAAAATGGCGACTACCGGAGTAGGCTTTCGATGGTTAGATTTATTAGAAAAGGAATTCGACAAAGCATGTGTCGAATTAGACACCTCCATCAGTAAGTAAAACTTGTTTATCACACTTTTGAATATTGTATAGCATTAGTTCCCCTCGTCTGTGTGAGGTTTCGATCGGAATCATGCTGTCGTAAGTCCAGGGTTTTTGGAGAAGATTCAATGCGTTTTGCAGTATTATTGTGATTGTAGCAGTCAATCAATATCATTTAAGTACTGCTTGATTCAAAATTTGTCTGCAGTGATTATGTTTTAACACTTCAAACTCTGTGCTACTGATTCTTTCCATTCAGAACATAGCTATGTCATTGTCTGAGTTCATTGCTTTATGTTTTCGTTTATTCTGAAAGTGATGAGTTTTAAATTAGGTGTTACACAAGACCACAAATACTTTTAAAAGAGATTTTGTTCCTTTTCCAATATGTCTACAATACAATCCCTTATGTTGTTGATGTGGTTTTCTAAATCCAATGGCTGTAACTGGGGTATTTGGAGTATAAGGTTTTCTCTAGAACTGCACATAAATCATGATATCAATTTATATTCAGGCAGAGGGTCACATTAGTCCACTCCATCTTAGTTTTGATAAACAGTATCCCCCTATTATGTAGATCAAGATCTAAAAGATGTGGAATTCACAATTGAACCTTCACAGTATCATAACAATGTTTAATCGATCAAATTACAATGTAAATCTGTATTTATGAAGAAGACCACCATATAGAGAATGGTAAAAATTTAGAAATCTGCGGCAGGCGGAGGGGGGTGGGAGGGAGGTGGGGGGAGGGGGAGGGTACCTCTTCTCCCCTGGTATCACTCCCATTACAAGGTAATGCACCGTTCTTGAGAAAAACCAATTATTGTAACCTAACCTCAAAACAGGTAAAAATTTAGAAATCTGCGGCAGGTGGAGGGGGGTGGGGGGAGGGGAGGGTACCCCTTCTCCCCTGGTACCACTCCCATTACAAGGTAATGCACCGTTCTTGAGAAAAACCAATTAATGTAACCTAACCTCAAAACATAGTTAGTAGTTATATATATATAGGTAGTAGTTTATATTCGCCTCAAAAGCATAGTCGACGTAGCCCCGCTTCGCGGGGCTCCTATTTCTGTCTGCAAGGTTTACAGTAACCTAACACGAAGGGGATGTCGGGGTCTTAGTTCGCTCGCTCCGCTCGCTCACTAGACCCCGCCATCCCCTTCGAACCTAACCTGTCCGAGTCGGGGTGCCCCAAGTCCAGAGCTCGCTTCGCTCGCTCTTGCATCCTAATTCTCAAGGTAGCCATAGTAACATTGCCTTTTGCACACACATACAATTACTATGAAACACAAGAAACACATTCACGCAAATCGAGGAGAAACAGAATGAACAACAAACGAATGACAGTGACACTTAGCAATTAGCATACTTTTTTTTTACGTTCCTTTTTTCTAATTTTTCACGACATTTTGCACCACAGACAATATGTGCAACAGATTTGGTTGTCAATCGCCCATTTTAACGTTCCGTTTTTGCTTTTTATCCGATTTGAGGATAGAAACATTTTTCATTAATATCTAGAAAAATATGCATTACCTTGTAATAAGAGTAGTAGCGTTATAATCGGGAACCCAAACCCTACTAGCTTTAACCCCTTTTACCACCCAACTATTGCCGCACGATTGCAGATCCAACCCTTAAAAACTTCTTCGATGATCATTAAAACTTGTTCAATCTATTCATAATAATTCTCTCCCAAGTGCTTTTAATTTCTCTGATCACTGAAACTTGTTCAGTTTATTCATAATTCTCTCCAAGTGCTTTTAATTTCTCTTGCTTGCATACTGTCTCTTGTTCTTTGTCAGTCTAAGTCATCCTTGACTATGATGAGATGTGTGGAGAGAAGCACAACGGTTTTAAAGAATCGAGGCCAGTGTCTAAATTAAAATTAATATTGGCTCTCTTGAGTCTCTTAAAATGATTTGGCATGAATAGCAAATAAAAAGAGAGCTTAAGGTGATTGGTTAGTCAATCTTTGTATTTCTCTAGGTACTTCTTTGCTTCTTCTAATTGGGATTTCCAGGTGCTCTTGAATTTCTGAGTTGCATGTGCATATTGACTTGCAATAAAGGTCAACTATAGGTAACCTAGCTATAAGTTTTTATTGGAAATAAACTATGTATAATAATATAAGTAATGTTTATAAATTACAGCAGAGTTGGAGACGGAGGAGCCCGAGGTGGTGTTTGCTTCTCGTCAAAGGATCGCCACACTCAGCTCATGTTTTGCTCAACTCACTCACAAGGCACTCACAATATTTCAGAACAGCGCCAAAATAGAGGTATGTCTTTTTATATAAGTTGCATCAAAAAATATGTATAATAAAGGTACTTGTGAGTTCAGTACATAGAACTTTATAGAAATGTGATAAGTTTGGGGTTTTCATAAAAATAGGAGTTTGTTGCCTCCTGATGGATGCAGTAAAATGTAACTGAGGGATATGTTCTCTTACAGCAATATTACTCTGCAATTTATTCATTCCTACTTCTACTTCTACTATTAAACAGTAGATTTCAATATAATTTAAAAAGCGATCAGTATTGGTTATCTCATTAACCAATCATTTGAGTCATATTAAAAATGCGTTAACTGTTAAACTTTTATGCTAGAGGTGAATTCAAATAAAAGTCTACTGATAACGTATTATTTTGGGTTTGAATTAATAAAATAAACATTATTTTAAGAGCTAAATATAAGTATTTCGCTTTTAAAATAACACCAGCAGCTTACTGCATGAAACATGAAGCAGGAACTGGTTTATAGCTGTGGTTAGGTTAGATGGGCTGTTTCCGAACTTAGCCTCTTTATTGGGCCATTGTTCATAAGCGGTTGTCTTCGCTCCCCTTTTAGCCAGTTCATCTGCTGCGTCGTTACCCAGTGAGTTACTGTGCCCTTTTATCCATTGCAGAGTTATGTTCGGTAGTTCGCAATGTGTTCGAGTGTGTTGTGACAATCCCACACGAGGGAAGTCAAAATATTGTTTTGTAGCTCTTGAAGCACTGATGGACTGTCTGAGATGATTTTGATCTTAAGATCTCTGACGTCTCTGGCTGCAACTTCTTGAGCCGCTCTGGTGATACCAATGCATTCTGCTTGGCAGATTGTGTTTAGTTTCTCTAAAGTGGTTTATAGTTTGATATTTAAGTCATTTGAGAAGACGCCAGCTCCAGTACTGTATATGGTTTTAGAGACGTTTGTGTATATCCTAACTTCATAGATGCCAGAGAAATCTTCAGCTTCCGCTTTGAGTCGGATATCGTACCTTCGATCGAAAATTTGGTGACATGGAGTTCGTCCATGGGTGCATCCAGGAGTGGTATTTCCTTTAGAATTCCTTGCAGAACTTTTGAGTGTGTTGTCTCTGCGTTGTAGCCTTTGGAGTTTCGTTTTTATTGTGGGCAGTTGTCTCCTGGGCCACCATACAGCTGATCCATATTTTTCATAAAAATCTGAATACAGCCTGATCTTCTTCTTAGCATGTCAATGGCAATCTAATTAGATTGCCATTGACATGCTGCTGTTTGTTCATTACAAAAACTGATGGACATTACAGATAGGGCCAAACCAGTGGCTCAGTTCTGGGCCAACTTAAATTTGAGTTGGCTCAGAACTGAGCAAACAGCAGGACGCGCAGGACACGATATTAAGTGCCCCATCGTTTAGTACAGCCTGAAGTAATGTTGAAAATAAAATAGTATGAATATTTTACTTTGTTCTATGACTATAAAGTTTGAATAATCAGATTGTAAAAGTTTCATAAACATACTGATGTTTTATTTAACTTAGACTAAACATCTTATCTATGGTATTATTTTTTAGGGTTCCGTACCCAAAGGGTCAAACGGGACCCTATTACTGAGACTTCGCTGTCCGTCCGTCCGTCCGTCCGTCCGTCTGTCACCAGGCTGTATCTCATGAACCGTGATAGATAGCCAGTTGAAATTTCTACAGATGATGTATTTCTATTGACGCTATAACAACAAATAATAAAAACAGAAAAAAAAAATTAAAGGGGGGCTCCCATACAAAAAAGTCTTTTTTTTTTCGTTTTTATAATTAATGGTACGGTACCCTTCGTGCGCGAGTCCGACTCGCACTTGGCCGGTTTTTTTTTCTGAATTCTATAGGTACCTTTTGAATCATTTCCTCAGTGTGCAAAGAGAGATTGTTTATACAAGTGTGGAGCATGACATGTATTGTGTTATGAATGTGAATCTGTTTGGTCAAGTATAGGGAGGTCATATGTTGTCTGTGGCCCGACTGAATGTATGTAGTATAGTTACAAAACAGTCTCAGGTTTGGGCTCATGTCTTCATGATTACATAACATTCACGCATGTAATCCTCAAAGGGTAAAACAGACTTGTACCCTATGGTACATTCACTTTTCGCCAGTGATGTAGTAGAAGGCGAGCCTACTGCCATCAACCGGGCATCCAGATTGCGGGCTGCTACTGAGAACTGGTTCATGATCTATCAAACAGCCTATCTAACTTAGACCTATCACAAGCTGCGCTTCACCTAGTCTCATCATACCACCTTTTTAAGATCATCTTTCCAACTTGCTATGATACTGGCATGCAAATAAAACACGAATAGGTTCTCACTGTATTTATAAAACAAACTTAATACGATGGTTTAGGGTAGTTAATGTTAGGGCCGCGGTCGTAAGGGTGTTTGTGCAGATGTCGCCGGTGCGGAGGCCGCACGGTCGTGGTCTTCGTTCTGCGAGACGTGCTGGCGCTCAGGATGTCCTTGTCTATGCCCATGATGTCGCCACCCCCACCGTCGTCGAAGTAACCAGCCTCGTCGTCCTCCCAGTCAAACTCTTCGTCGGATTCTTCACTGCTATAATGGCAAATGTTTAATTGTACGTTGTCATTTTGTGTCTCAAAGACACTGTGCAGACGATCGTCTATTTGTCTGCCATACAATATCTTAGGCTGCAACGGATAGAATAAAAAAAACAATGGTCAGGTTTCATTACAACAGTATTTTTTATCCGTCGGACAAGTAGACCATCATCTGCTCAGGGCCTTAAATGTGTCTTCTGTATCGTCCTGTTGTTGCTCTACTAGGAAAATCTAGAGATTGCCAGACATCTTTAACCTGATAATTATGTAGGGTGTAAACCATTTTCAAGATCATAAAATAAGCAAGACATTTGAAACGATCTCCTCTCGCTGTACCATCATTACTAACGACCGCTTTTGAATAATTTTGTTTTAAGGCTTAATTTAGTAAGCTCCATCACTTACTTGATCCCCTCCAGTTTTTGCAGTAGTCTGTCAGCTTCAGCAGTGACTTCAGATGCTTGTCCTGGTTCGTCGGAGTCGTCTTTCAGATGCGCTTCTAAGCGCTGCAGCGCTGCGTCAGCTCGATCCGTCAGCGATACGAACTTCTCTGTCAGTTGACGTAGTTCATTCTCTTTTAGGATCGTGTGGGATGTATTGCGAAAAGCGCCTTCTAAGCGTCGGCAGGTTACGTCCGTCTGGAATTTAAAGAAATAAATAAAGTATTCATTAAAAAAAGTGGTGATCGGTTGACTTGGTATGGACATGTGATGCGGAGTAATGAAGAAAATGTCGTGAGGGAAGTTTTGAGTATGAATGTGGATGGGTATAAGATTAGAGGAAGGCCAAAGAAACAATGAATGGACTGTGTGAAAGAAAAGCTAATGGTGTGAGGACTAATAGAAAATTATGTAAGAAACTCCGTCGACAATCCAGAAGTAAGGAAGAAGAAGACATGCGGCGCCGACCCTACATAAATTGTGTTAAGGGCAAGAAAATGATGAAATTAAGAATTAATGAATGGGCAAGTTCTTAATCCTTGTCAAGTAAGAACAGATTAATACAAAATAGAATGCTAGCGATAACTTCACGCAATAATAACAACACAAGAAAAACTCTAGATTTTAAGATAATTACGAGGAAGTCATTAATATTAAATGAATAATACCTGCGGTACTCGTGTCGCATTCAGGATTTTTACGACTCTGTTGTCATACTTATTTACGTCATCTTGAATCTTCTTAAGCTCATGGAATGTCGAAGATGTTCTGAAAACATATAGCACTGGTAGTCCATTACGTTCTTGAAAACATAAAAAAATTACCCGTACGCAATTCCAATTGAATTGCAAATAATCCTAATCTCAATTCTCACAAGTAAACCTTTGAAGCATAAGTATGTTGTATCTTATAATTCGTGAATTCGCAATAATTTTCTGTGAGTGTTTGCAATGATTATTGTAAACACTCACAGAATAGTTATTTGTTAAACAAGAGTGCAAAGTTGCTTTTTAACCGCGTGTTCAATTTTGATGACCGAGCAAGCGAAGGATTCTAAAATTGAATCACGAGCGCAGCGAGTGATTCAAAATTAGAATCCTGAGCGTTAGCGAGGGAATCAAAAGAGCACGAGGTGAAAAATCTTTGCACTCGAGTGCAACACGTAACTTTTCATTCCACCTCAGCGAGGAAATTACTAAATGCAAAAAAAAAACGTTTACAATCACAAGATAGGTACACTTTTATTTCAGTTTAGGTATTAATTACTACATTATGACAGGTAAGTATTACAGAATAATCTTTAAATTATAACAAAATAATATTACGGTATAATTAACAATGACGTGAAAAAATGCCGCGTAAAGAACTGCGTACAAAGCAAATTGAAAAAAGAACACCAAGAAGGTTCCGAGTCTGAGTTGTTAACAAATTAAAAAAAAGTTGTATGATATATTCGGCACCATAGAGGTAGCAGTAAATAGGTTTAATGTTTTTTTTAATTCACAAACTTAGTGCACACGATGTTCTAAATTCAATTTACTTTATCCTCTAGAGAATAATAACGGCTTTTGCACTCAGATATCGAAGAGTAAAAATACTCTTTCCGAGATGGTGGGATGAAAAATTATTTATTTTATTGGCGATTATGGCAAAACCCCCCAAAACGTCAATATGGCGACACTTGGGGAGGGCCTATGTCTAGCAGTGGACGTCTTTTGGGCTGAAACGATGATGAATCATGATGACTCACATAAAACCTAATCAAATCTCTATTTCTCTTTCTTTCTTCTCTAAACTGAAATGAGTGAAATCACCATGTTTTTATGTGACTTTTTCGCCCGTGGGAACGCACAGTAATCAAGAACAACAACCTATACAAGTTTACGTGAAATACTTCAATCAAAACTTAGAAGTAACAACTATAAAATTAAATTAAATGAGTTTTCCGAAAACAGTGTACGTAATAACGTTTCCGCGTATCCACCAACAGAGTACAGTCTACCTCGGTCACTGCAATTTACATAAATTAGGACTCGTATGGGTAGAGAATAATTCATTTGCTACTTACAGTTTAATTAATGATTCGATGAGTTTGTCCAGCACATCCGTCACGTGCTTCGGATCGTCTTGCTGTACTTGCTGGCACGAATCCACGAATCGCTTTTGTGCATCCAAAAGTTCCTGCATCTGCAGAAAAAAGTTGTTTGACATAAGAAAATTCACAACCTTCTAGATGTTTCCTTGAGCGAATATTCAACGAGCATGTCGGTCAAGGATTAAATGCTTCATTGAATAACTTTTGTTTTTATGTATCGGCAAATACTTTGTCCAATATAAGTTATCTGCGTACCTTTAGATCAATTCTATAAGTGTTGTCGCTAAGTCGTTTGGTAAAGGTTTGTTCCAAATCTGCAGAATTAATCCTCGCATCCCGTTGTCGCCTGGCCAAAGCCCTTAGACCATCAGCTAGCTCCCGTCGCGTCACGTTGACGAGGGAGAGGCCGTCCCTCATCAGGGACTCGAGTATTAAGCTACGGTGCCACGTGTCTGCATACGCGCCGTGTACCTGGAATATAGGAAATGATTATTATAAACAGTTTTATCGTTATTTTACTTGATACACTAAGAACGTTAATGTTATTTATGGCAACATGCCTCATTAGCATTACCATTGTTTTAAATAAGTTGATATAGTATTTTGCTAATCTTGGGTATTCCCTAGATTATGTATACCACAAACGAATCTAAATATGGCATTGATATCGCATGTTTTTCGATTTAATTAAAATTAAATGATTGTGTCACCAAACCTTTGGGCTGTCCTTGTCGGTCGCTTTAGTAACAGTAGTTCTGACATTATACTTTTAAGGATGAATAAATACCTTTTCTAATAAATGCTTGTGGCTTATTATATGAGTAGTTAGATTCCTAGCCAGTTCAGCTATCTTCGTTTGACTACGTTCTATTTTATCACTGCTTTCTTTGATGGTGGCCTGAAATGGTTAAAATTTATGTTTATTTTGTAATTTATCACGTAAGTAAAGTGAACTTCACTTCTGAAGTAAAACAAAAGCCTACCTGCACATTAGTTTGCAGCATATGTAACCTGTGCTCAAGTCTTTCTGCTGTTAATTGAGCTCTTTCTAATTTTAAAGTCAATGTATTTTCGACGCGATCTGAAAGCAAATACATGAATATTAACGGTATCCTATTCAGCGTGCGTACGTCGCGGTCGTCCATTTGCTAATTTATTCATACCACTGCAGCCCAAAGCGGTGCCTTTAGCAATTAATTGTACGTTGCTCTTGTTCATTCAATTGTGGTCGATGTACGCCAGTAGATGTTGCAAAAGTTGACCCATAGTAAAATAGGATATGACACAATAAGTCTACCGTAGTCCGTATGTACGTGACTCATTAGTTTCCCGGAACAAAATACCTATGTATTGTTGTGATATGACTTTGTTCTAGTTTATGCAGTTCTGGCTCTAGTCAGAAGACAATTTGTTTAACAATGTCTTTGCTTCCTAGTTGCAATTATGAATATTTGAGTTGGTTGCTATCGATCCTTACCAGCTTGTTGTTCACGTATCTATTAGTCTATTGCTTTGGGCAGTACTAAACTAATACGGGTATTTTTTCTCTACTTTGCCGAATACTATTGGAGCCTGGAGAATTCTTCAGGGTTTAAATGCTTTGCCAAAACTTGGAAGTGCCGAAAAAGTGACAATATTATTCCCAAATATAAAATAATTTCAAAGACACTCACCAAGTTTATCTTGAATGATATCTAGACGTCGTCCTTGTTTGGCCTGGACGGCACCAATTGTGTCTAAAACCCGAAGTCTTTCTTCAATGCTAGAAAGGATACTGTTGATGTCCTGCAAAAGAATAATAATATAATGTTATTCTTAGCTACCAAATTTGTTCCTGACAAAGTGCTACCAAAATAAACGTTAAGCTTCTAATAGGCATACATTTATTTATAAACTAGTTTATCGAAAGTAATCTACGAGAACATCATGATATTTCCGGCAGTCTTCGCCATACGTTTTGATGTCTGTCTGAGAGCATATTATTATTATGATAGAATAAAATGTGTCTCGTTTATAGTCCATGTTTTATGAAATGTGACCTGCTTTGAAAAGGACTCGGGTTAGTTCCGTATCTTTCTATTTCGTCATCAGAACTCGAGGCTGGACTTCAAGTGTGTCTGAGTTTTCTTTTTGTCCATTCTTTTGTTTTGGGCTCTTGTTCTCTGACATACTTCAATGATCAACTAATTATAAACGACGCGTGCTGTCGCCTCATTGTTTTTGTCCATTGCCTCGTTGTACTTTTATTTAAGGTGTTCGAATTTCAATAGAGTTAATTTTGTTTTCATGCATTTTGGTAATTCAGTGCATGCCCTAGTACCGTACAACTTTGCAATACCAGTTGCACCGAATATGTTGGTCCTGCTACCAGGCACGTAATATTGGTCTAGTGCTGTTGTGAGTTGGTTAAGTTGTAAACGCTAAAGTTTAGCGTGTCAAGTAGCTTACTCAATTGCCATTGACCATTGCTTCTCGTAGGTACTTATTATTGCCTAACTACTAACAAGTTTTAAATTCATTCAGTCTAGATAATTCTTCCTACATTCAGTATAGATAATTCTTCCAACCATTTATTGACAAAGGTAATTTATATTTTGGACACAGGCCACAACAGACAACCGAAAATAAGGCTTTTATTTAACTAGTGCTGGTGTCGGTGATATATTATTCCATGTTCCGTTTGCTCTAATATTGTAAAGACATGTTTGGAAAGAAACGCGACAAGATCGTTCAACAAAATATCAGGTACACAGAAGGTCCACTTCACACAAAACGCATAAAAAATAAGCTAGGAATCAGACCATGCAGCAAGAGTCTACACAAGTTTGGGTCTTGATTTGATTTTTTTTTCTCCTTTATCATACTTAAGCAGTATCAAATGCGTGTGGGAATCCTTATCTCACCTTCGGTTGTCATTTCTGTTGGAAGCCGTTTTCTTCTATGCAGTATTTACAGGGTTGTATTTATATTTACCTTGGGGTTCTGTGTGCTCAGCGCGTACGCTCGCAAGCCGTGCTCGGGGGGCGAAGCGCGCGCCATGCATAGGCACGCCAGCGCCGCCACAGCCGCTCTTAACATCGCCCCGTCTGCGGAACACAATGGTCTTGCTTGAAGATGCTTGTCAAGTCAATATTTGGAATGACAGACTTGAGGGGGGAACCGTTAATGAAAAATATGGCTTTAGAACTTGACGTCACACAAAATTGTGTAATGGGTCTCTCCTTAGATATCTTACTGATATAATAAATACGATAGAACTTATATCTGTCTGTTTCACAATTAAATCACTGAACGGATAGTTATGACATTTGATAGAAAGGAGATCATCCTTAATCGTAGATGAAGTCAGTCGCTGGCATCAGCGACTGACTTCATCTACAATTGAGGATGATCATTGCCTTTATTCCGTAGATTAACTAGAATATCTAGTTCCAGTGCTTTACAAGACCAACTATAGTACATTGTTACCCCAGGGGTAAAAGTAACTTATTTAGCCCCGACCAATAGTTCGAGGGACTAAATAAGTCTTTAACCCGCGGTAAACACTGTGCTTTTCATTACGAATACAAGGAAAGTAAAAATAAAAACATGAATCAGCTAAAGAAAAAATTAGAATAATTATTTCGGATTGCCGTTTTCCCGTCTGTTTTCTATTTTTTTCTGTGGCTAGCTATTCAGCCATTGTATTTCATTTTCATAATTGAAAAAATGGTAAATATTTTGCCCAACTCTATGTTATTTTAAAGAAATTGTTGAAACTTAATTATAATAAAGTTATTTAAAATAATAGGTCTTTACCTATGAAATTGCCGTATTGCAGTACAGACTTTTTCAAACAAAAAAAAGTTTTGATTGGCTATGAGTTCTAAATTCAAATTAATTTTGTTTTAAAATATGACATTCTATTTACAAAATCAGTCTTTTGTTTATTGATTAGCGTTGTATTTTCATTACATTTCAACATTTTTCCTCATAATGGATACTTTGAAATTTCGTGTAATTATGGAATATGAGTTCCGTCGTGGCACCAACGCGGCACAAACGACCCGTAACATCAACGACGTTTACGGAGAGAACTGTACAAACGAACGCACAACCCGTTATTGGTTTGCTCGGTTCCGTTCTGGGAATTTTGACTTGAAAAATGAACCTCGTGGTCGTCCGGAAACTTTGGTCAACAATGATGAATTAAAGGTGATAGTTGAAGCTGATGCAACTCAATCTACAGCTGAGCTGGCAGCAGCTTTTGATGTTAGCATTAAAACAATATTGGTCCATTTGCGACAGATTGGCAAGATAAAAAAGCTTGATAGATGGGTGCCCCACGAACTTAACGATCGCCAGCGCAACGTACGCGTCGAGACTTGCCTTGCGCTGCTTAACAGGCACAGAAATGAAGGAATTTTGAACCGAATTGTTACGTGCGACGAAAAATGGATTCTTTTTGACAATCGAAAGCGCTCAGCAAGTTGGTTAGATCCTGGTTCGGTACCAAAGCAATGTGCAAAACGAAAAATTACCCCTAGAAAGGTGATGGTCACAGTTTGGTGGTCTAGTGCTGGTGTGATTCATCATAGCTTTTTACAAAACGGCGAGAGCATTACTGCAGATGTGTACATTGAAGAACTGACCACAATGATGGCGAAACTCGCACGTCTGCAACCAGCTTTGGTCAATCGGTCGTCTCCACTGCTACTTCACGACAACGCGCGGCCCCATACTGCACAACAGACCGTCTCTAAGCTGCATGAGTTGGGTTTGGAAGCTCTCCCTCATCCGCCATACTCACCAGATCTTGCGCCTTCCGACTATTACTTTTTCCAAAATTTGGACAACTTTTTAGCGCGAAAAAATTCAATTCCCGAGAGGCAGTACAAAACGCCTTTGAAGAGTTTGTTGTCTCCCGTCCAGCTGATTTTTTCAAGAAGGTCATCCATAAACTGCCACAGCGTTGGCAAAGATGCATTGATTGCAGGGGTGGTTACTTTGAATAAAAGAAATAAATAAGTTCGAAAAAAAAAATACTTTAACTTTTTTCAAACAAAACGGCAATTTCATAGGTAAACACCTAATATATATATTCTTTATAGACCAGGGTAGAAGCCTTTAAAAATAATAAAAAGTGAAAAAAAATAATAGTAGGATGAAACCCATTGGAAAAGGAGGGAAATATTATAAAAAGGAAAGGAAAAATAATTTACGGGCGATCTGAGGTCGGGAAGGGGATGGGGGTGAGTTTTTAAGGGTAAAAAACGGTTTTTCTCGATTTCCGGCAAAACTAAAAGTCCTATCGAAAAAAGTCAAATGGCAAAGTTGTAAGTAATAAAAAGATCTAAAACTTTTGTATTTACACTTTTTTCACATAACCTCAAAATTTATGTGAAAAATCCAAAAAACCAAGTTTTTGGTTTTTATTTTTATCTTTTACATTTTTTTTTTATTTTTAACGAAATTTGGTGAAAACTTACCTTTTTATGTCCCAAATATGCTGTAATTTATTTGATTAAAAATATTTATTTTTTCATCTTATTTTGAATTAATATCGAAAAAACACCCTAACTTTCAATCGAAAATTCACCCGTCAAAATATCAGCTTTTTTCAAAAAGTTGGTATGGTTTCTGTTCGTTGAAATCTCTACTTTCCGATGGTGAAAAAAAAAAATATGTTACTATAGTAAATCTTCTCAGAAAATGCAAACAATCAAAAAAATCTCGAATTCGAAAGCTTTTTTTAGTTATTATAATTTCATCAAAAAAATGTGATTGCTGCAATTTGTTTCAATTAAAAAGTTGATTTATTTAATGCTAATTACATTTATGTCATAGAAAATCTCATTATATATAAATATAAATCGTACTATTAAATGTTGTGGTTGGGTAACGAACTAACAGCAACAGATTGGGGCTGGAAGCAATTTCAACGTGGAATTATGCCCAAATTTACACAAAAAGAATTAATTCCGGAAATATTGCTCAAAACTATTTGCTGCAGCTGTGAAACTGGATGTAACAGTTTAAAATGTGGTTGCCGAAAACATGGTTTAAAATGCACAAATTTATGTTCAAACTGTCATGGTTCTGAAAATTGCTCCAATATTGAAGAAGAAACCTACGAGGAAGTTAATGATTCAGAAGAAATTGTGGAAGAAGAACCAACGCAGTCTGGAAATAATGTTGGAGAGGAAGAAGGTGATAGTCATGAAGATTTCGAAGATCTACTAGAATCGGAGATGTTTGACGAATCTAACGATGAAGAAAAAAGCCATCAAAAAGACAAAAACTAATGGGTAAGTGATTAGAATTGAAGATAAGGTATTTATAAATGATAAGATTAATGTGTTTAAAGATATTGTAATGAATAACGTAATCAGAATAAAGCATCCACATTTAATAGTACGATTTATATTGAGATTTTCTATGACATAAATGTAATTAGCATTAAATCCACAATTTCTTCTGAATCATTAACTTCCTCGTAGGTTTCTTCTTCAATATTGGAGCAATTTTCAGAACCATGACAGTTTGAACATAAATTTGTGCATTTTAAACCATGTTTTCGGCAACCACATTTTAAACCGTTACATCCAGTTTCACAGCTGCAGCAAATAGTTTTGAGCAATATTTCCGGAATTAATTCTTTTTGTGTAAATTTGGGCATAATTCCACGTTGAAATTGCTTCCAGCCCCAATCTGTTGCTGTTAGTTCGTTACCCAACCACAACATTTAATAGTACGATTTACATTTATATTTATATATAATGAGATTTTCTATGACATAAATGTAATTAGCATTAAATAAATCAACTTTTTAATTGAAACAAATTGCAGCAATCACATTTTTTTGATGAAATTATAATAACTAAAAAAAGCTTTCGAATTCGAGATTTTTTGGATTTTTTGCATTTTCTGAGAAGATTTACTATAGTAACATATTTTTTTTTTCACCATCGGAAAGTAGAGATTTCAACGAACAGAAACCATACCAACTTTTTGAAAAAAGGTGATATTTTGACGGGTGAATTTTCGATTGAAAGTTAGGGTGTTTTTTCGATATTAATTCAAAATAAGGTGAAAAAATAAATATTTTTAATCAAATAAATTACAGCGTATTTGGGACATAAAAAGGTAAGTTTTCACCAAATTTCGTTAAAAATAAAAAAAAATTGTAAAAGATAAAAATAAAAAACCAAAAACTTGTTTTTTTGGATTTTTCACATAAATTTTGAGGTTATGTGAAAAAAGTGTAAACACAAAAGTTTTAGATCTTTTTATTACCTACAACTTTGCCATTTGACTTTTTTCGATAGGACTTTTAGTTTTGCCGGAAATCGAGAAAAACCGTTTTTTACCCTTAAAAACTCACCCCCACCCCCTTCCCGACCTCAGATCGCCCGTAAATTATTTTTCCTTTTATTTTTATAATATTCCTCTCCTTTTCTAATGGGTTTCATCCTACTATTATTTTTTTTGGTTTTAAAAATTATTGAACCTGGTCTATTAATCAATACTTAACTTTAAGTTATTTCAATTTTACATCGTGGCTGCATAGAAAGTTGGAACATGGTTCAATAAACATGTGTAAATAGGACTAGTTTTTTTTTAATAATATGACATCTGTCAGTTGAAAGCGATTCTCCCTAGGGATGAAAAGTATTACTTTCATCCCGCTTCTCAAGCTACTTCAGACCTACTTTCAGAGTATGAGTAATGAAAAAGCAACGTTGTTCAAATGAATGAACTTTTATTTTGAAACCAAGAACCTTTACAGGTACAGTTTAAACGTAATATCAAAAGAATGTCCTCTCTTAGCGGACCCGCATGAAGCGACTGAGTCAGATTATTATCAGGTCCACTTCCATCTTTTTGTACACTCGTATCTAAAATGCTGTCATTTCGGAAGCTCACCATGTCGATAAGGAAGCCATTCTTACATTACTTTACACAGCACAAAGCACAGAGCCTATTATTAAACCCTTTTTTGATAATTGATAATCTAAACAGTGGAGAAGATTAACTTGTTCCTAACGCGTTTTTAGTTTTATTTCAAACTATAACACGACTATAATAGGCTCTATAATTGATTACTCTCAATCATAGACCATATAAACGATAAAACATCACACCAATTCCAAAAACGTCCACTGTTAAGTGAAACCATCTCATAAACCTTTCATTAGGTTTTGACATATGAGTTGATAATCCATTAATATGGCGCCGAAAATGTAACACGGGCTATATCAATAAGCTTAATATGCGTGGGCTCTTAGTTTTGAAACTTAGTCCATCATTTGTGGGAGATAATCTATTGTGAAAATTGTTGCGTAAAAATTATACAAATGATTTCATAACAGTTTAGATGCGAAAATAAAAATATGTATGATTTACGATTTAACACCTGGTTAAGGTTGTCTCGTTAAGATACCGCCGCGAACGGCTATCGTGAAGGCTTTGTATGAAAATGTTCTGTAATGCTAAGCAAACAGTGCGGCTCGCGTGGCGGGGTCATTGATATCAGTAAACTGTAAAGCGGTTCTTTATAAGCATACGACTTCGCTAAAGTAATTTCCTAAAGGTACGTTTATTTACCTTATAACTGCACACAAATCGATTAAAGCGGGTACTGTGATTGCTTGAAAACCTTAATAAGTACTTATAGACATCTTTTATCCTTTAATTACACTGAGTACGTTATTGCTGGGAAGTAATTATCTTTATATTATCTAGTAATATTAGAATTCATAAAACGTAGATTCTTTGAGCAATTTATTACACGTTTCAGACATACATAGTAGTAATCAATAGATTTTTCTCAATTTAAGATACTATTTTTGGTAGTACCGCATGCGTTCTATGGGGGAAATTTAACCTCAGGTTTTTTTACCGCTGTAATTAATCATTCAAAATAACAGCTTTTTACTGAATGCATATGAAAGTATATACTATAATTAAGAGCGTTTACGCATTACGACATTTCATACAAACTTTCAAGTCCTTATTTTCCGAAATGACTGAACCGATTTTAATGAAACTTCATACGCCTAAGCAGGATACATAGGTCTAAAAAGATATAAATTATCTATAGAAACAGAAATTTCCAATTATCTTTATTTTTAAAAGACATTTTGAAAATAGGGACTTGAAACTTTGTATGAAATGACGTACGGTGTAAACGCTCATTAAAACAAAAAAATATATATAGTCGCGGGCTACATCTAATAAACACTAAATTAAACAAGTACATTAAATATATTTCACAATCAGTGGTTTATAATCGCCGTGTCTCTAGGAAGGCATTACCATCATAAAAAATAGTGCCGCTGAAATTACAGCCTTAAGCTTTTCCATCTTTTACACAATGTCAATATTTTGCAAATTTGCACTGACGAAATTTACGCTATAACAAGATAAAACGATATACGTTTTTGTAATACGTACGTTATAATAATAATAATAAATTGTCATTTTATAAACATACGTTTTACATTTTTAAATATTATTACAAAATTATATACAAAAACATTTAAAAATAGAAATTGTCAGAGTGGTTACAAGAAAAGTTTTTCTACAGCATGATAGAATTTTTAAAACATATAAGTTATGTATGATGAGGATTGGTTTTTTCTCTGGGACCTCTAAACTACCACTTTTATTTTTTTAGAACTTTTTTGAGAGATGTGATGATAATTAACGATTAGCAATTACGGTGTCAGCAGTTTTTATTAATATTCTTGTTTGCCTTTCATAACTTTTTCTTTCTTTATCTTTTTCTATGTAATTTCAGAGTTTTTATGCCTCCTATGGGACTTTGCTTGACATGCCGATGCCGTCGGGAAATATCTCTCAAGCATTTTCTCGTTTTTCCACAATGTTTTCCTTCACCGAAGAAAGTGATAATTATACAGTACGCACAGGAATCTGAAAAATCGCGTTTTCACACAATGTTTTCCCTCACCGAAGAAAGTGATAATTATACAATAGGCAAATGAATCCAAACAATCAGAGGTGCAGGTATGGTCTTTCAAAACTGAAAGTTTCATTTAACTTCCAGGTTTTTTTATTTGAAGAAGATTGACAGTTCGTGTGGTAGGCACAAATACATTACTACGTGTTAGGCACGCATTGTTCATGGCAAATACTACCATAATGGACTGTTGTGACAAGAGCATAAGCCAAGTATTTTTATTGGCGTTTTGTTTTACTGCTCCTGAGTTACTTCTAAAGTTGAAACCATTTCGTTAACTATTATTACAATTAACAACATTGCATTAATAAAATAAAAATAAACAAATGATTCATATCGTGTGGAGATGTATTAAACATTAGTAAGCGTTTGCTGACCGCAGTATAATGTTAGATCCGTGCTACCGTAGATCGCGGCATGACGTGCATTGTTTATTTGCCGGATCAGCGACAGGTGTACAGCCCGTCCTGTTCATGTGCATCTATTTATTTGCATTCCGGTATAGTTCGTGGACCTCGTCTGTCGGATTATCATTGTCTAGCTAGGCTGCTACGCCCACGCTACTAAGGTCAACCTTTCATCAACCATCCATCCTCCCGTATGCACCATGTGCTTGCGTAATCATAATACGTCCGCTTTATAACGTCAGACTTATGTGTTCTATGCGATTGTATCTTTTTAATATGTAGCGCTAAGAGGATGTTTCACTCATTTGAATGTGTCTAGTTTGAATGACTTCCAAGATATATTATAAGGATGTAACTCAGGATTAAAATACAGGAGGATTTAAATACATTTGAGGCTCTATCATTCAGTATTTCTATATTTATTCTTTAATACGACGATACAATGATGTCAAATAGCGTCACGTTGTCGTTGCCTAGTAGTAGTCACGTAGTCACGCTACTTTCGGTTACCGTCCTATTCGTTTCGGGTCGACATACAAAAGAATTAGATCAGTATCGTTATTAATTGACTTTAGATCAGATGTCGAAGCAATGGCATATAACGGCTATCATGATTTACTGGCGCATCGGGTACTCATACTGACGCTGACGTGATCAATGACAGCTAAACCATGATGGAGTGAATGACGACACACCAATTTCTTTTAATGAACCTTTATGAAAGGGCGTCCCGCATGATTAAAAGTCGATAAAGAAAGTACACGCTCCCGAACTGAACACAATACTTGAACATGTCACGACAACTCGGAAAGGAATATTGTTGTATGAGATCAATTGACGAAACCCCGTCATTATATTTTTGTTCCTGTTACATACCTGGAGGCAATCAAAATTCAGAAAGGGAAAAGGAATGCACGTTTGTGGAGTGCGTCGACCTCGCGGTACTTGAAAACATGCGACCTGAGAATGCAGAAACTCAACGAAAAGTATTTCATCTAATTATGATGTAAAGCGCATTACTGATATCCTGTTGACGAGAAGCCGTCCAAAGTCGTGCGACTCGTTTTATGACATTTCCTGAAATGCATTTTCACATTGGTAGAGTTTTGTATAGCGTATAAGTGCGGCAGACGTATGTGTTACAGCAATTTACCGCCGCAGCTAGTTGTCAAAGTTCAGTGGAACTGGAGGCGAGCCAACGCGGCTACAGCACGCACTTCCAGGTGCTCCGCGCTTTCATTGCTTTTATTGGTACGCATTAATTCTAAATAAATTTCATTTATATCACCAGCTCTTTCAAATCGTACTACTCATTATAAATAAGGAGATATTTACTAAAGTTAAGTTCTTAAGTAAATACTGGCAAGCATCAGACATAATTAGCTTTGTATGAGATGGGATTAATAGAGATATATTTGTTTTTACAAAGTCATTGGCCTTCTCGTCCTTCTCTCGTCCTATTGTGGCCGGCTTCCTGGTGAGATCACGTTTATTTTGTTGCAGCATTCTCCACCTTACCCCTTTTGTCTACATGGTTTAATCGCGGCGATGTTTTCGGAACAATTTATTTGTACGGATCGGCCGCGTCAGGCGGGACAACGGTGAAATTAATCTGATGCTTTTCTTGTCGAGTCACGCGGCTTCCGTTGTTAAATTAAAATGTAGGGAAAGGGGATGTCCTATTAGTTTTTAACTGGGACGCCGTGATACGTGCGCTGTTGTGCGTCATAATGGAATCGTGGAGCCGTGGACCACCCGATTGCTTGCTGTCTGTTCATTTTATTTTGGCTGTCCCTTTTGTGGTATGATTCTTAATTGCTCCTTTCAATTCTTGACTTCAAATCTTCATAAAGTATTCTGCCCAAATAACAGTTAAGTACCAATTCGCAGAGATAAACGAAAACATGAGAAGTATTGCTTATTTTTACAAGCTTTGCGTATGAGCTTTTACGCAAAGTTTATAGTCACTCTGCCAAAGATATGATCTACGAATGAATTGAAATCTGGGTTATTAGTTGTGTAGAAACTAAATGCTCTATTTATACTACGGTACGGTTACGACATATGCTTAAATGTGCACACAAACTCAAGCCGTCATTTACATTTCATACATATCGGTAAACTTCATCCAGATAAATAGTAGATCAGTAGATGCAGTCAAATCCTCTAGATTTATTATTACCACAATAATGAAGTTTTTAAATAAATATTATAAACCGCAGTAGGAAAGTAACAAAAACAAGGTTAGCCACTCGATGCCTCCAGTTTAAATAGGAAATGGGCGTACCGATTAAGTACCTAGCTAGAAAGAAGTGTCAATAAATTACTTATAATCTTTTCGTGCCGGCCGGTAAAGAACGTAGAAATTATAATCGAGATAAATCATTTGGACTTGTTAGCATTTACATGTAATAAATATTCAGTTAAATGAGTCTATCAATACGGTTTCATTACGAAAGTAGCTGTCTGCGTACTTTTCGCGCCCGCGCGGCTGGCCGTGCTCACATTGTTGGGCGCGGAGTCGCGGACTTGACTCTGCAAAGTTTACCTGTATCCGACTACGCGGCCTTCGTGGAATGTCGTCGGGTAGCTCATTATAAATTTGCCTTTATGTTGCAATTTCATATGAGTCACCATTTAAAATAAATAACCTCCGTGCTCAATTCATCAGAGATAAAGAACAAAAAAAGAAGCCTCAATGAGAGCCGTTGCGGGCGATGCGGCTTAAACTTCCTTCGTCATTCAATTTTTAACAATATAATGAGTACTTTGGGCCCTTCAAATTATGCCTGTCCCAATTATGTAGTTTAAATTAATTAACCAGATTGTTAATCATAGTGTTACGTAGGAAACGGAGTTTTTGAGGAAGTGTCGTGGTAGTTGTATTTGGATTTATTACAGAATTTATTGCATCTATTTGATTTGTAATCAATTGCTCAATTTAATCTAAAATAATAATATGTAGGTATGTATGTATTAACCATTAACGTTAACGAAGTGGTCGTCGTCGTCCCGCGGCGGTGTGTAGCCCTGGGCCCTGAGCACTGTTTGTTCTGTTGCAGTAACAACAGCGAACTGTGTTAATGTACCTAGAGATAACTACGAGTGCTCCTAGACCACGTTATCAGCTCGCGTTAGGTCGTTTCACTGTCCTCGTTTCGAGAATCTTGTCGATAGTTGAATCGTCTTTAAGAATGGGAGACGCGTCGGTCACCATAATGTCGCCATTTACAGTCACCATAACTAAACAGACGGCATTTTGAAATCTTTTCGCTAACATTGGTTGCGGTTTAAAGATTATGACAAATGGCTGGCAGAGCTACACAAAGAAAGTTGGAAAGTTTAAGATGTAGGTGTTCGTTTGTCGTGCGCATTAAGGCAAGTCCTTATTGTGTAGCTACTGTGTCATCTGCTTCTGTTGTTCGTCTTCGTAAGTGGGTTACAGACGCGGCAGACGGCGCGGCGACCACTCGCGCGAACCGGCTGCCAATTACTTGGTCCCGTGGACTCCACATTTTCTGACCAGCCTATCCGGAATTTTGGTACCATTTATCTTTAATGTCCCACTCTTATCTACGTCTTATTTTACACAGATATACGTTTCGGAGTGGCGGGGCCGCTGTTAGATAATTTCATAATTATTAAAATTTTACCTGATGGTAAATTGAAAAACGATGTTGTTGCGTGACTGCTACCGTTTTATTACGTTGTAAACGATATTATCATTGATGTTGAAATTGGTTTGTTTTAATATCATATCTAATGAAAAGAATCATGGCATGGTAATAAAGTTCGAAAAGGGCTTGTGTTACAAGTTATGTGCAAGTTTAGCTGCAGGCAGGTTATCTAACATTACTTCAATTATTTCACTTAACATTCAGTTATTCTAATCTTAATTAAGTATTTACAAATACTACTTGACAACGAAATAGTAACTTTTACTTCACCTTTACAGGCAAACAATGTTCTGTGTTTGTGTTTTATCTCACAAAATAAACACAAGTGAAGTTAAATTATTTTAACTAAAGCAAGCGCAGACACATTTTATCTTCTTATCAAATAGTTTAATACCGCTAAATGTCCCGGGAGAGCCGCTTACAAATGCATTGTGTAATATCGGGACTGCATATTTCAGCCGCTGTGCCCAGGCGCAAACGCAACTCGGCAACTGTGGGCCACGACACGCCAGCGAGTGGTCGTGGCTGGCGCATGGCGGCGCGTGGCGCTCCCAGCACTGATCTTAATCAGTTGCATCTGTCCAAGACAATACACATTGCCTAATAGGACCGTGACTTAAACCAGAACCATTGATTTCTTATCTGTTCTAATCTAGTTTAACAGGTCTTCACGATCAATTCCCTTTCCTTTATTGTTCCATCATGCATGATTTTATTGTATTGATGTGACTAGACCATAGACACTAGCATAAATAAAAGCAACGTATTTGTCAAATTAAATGCTACACAAACATCTTTAAAACTTTTCACGTTCTTGGAATTATACTTCTATCATCGCTATGCAAAGCTAAAAAATTGTTTAGAAATGTTGAATCATAGTTTTGTTGTAGCGAGTATGTGTAACCGATGTCAAGGAGGTCACCACTCAGGCAGGTTCAATGTCTTACGGAAAGGCTTTGTGGTGTGTGGTGAAGAGACAACTCATAACAATGCCCCATAAACTTTTGAAGAAACAAAAACTGATAATGTGCCCTAAATGTAAGTGCCTCCATCAAGATCGTTTTATGATAAATGGTATTGGAATGCGTTGTTGACAGTAATACAATAATATCGAGGCCTGGAATCTTTAGAAAAAAGCCAAAATGTTTTGGAGAACATCATAATTTTACTGTTATCTAAAAATCTGCTAAAGAACTTAATTTTAATCTTTTTTGGTGTTTTAAAGTTTTAATAAAATTGTATAAACACGCAATTAAAATAATAATAACGGGTTTAATATCCCGTAAAATGAAATTAATGAGCTCAATACAGAACCAAAGTGTTTGGTAGCGCCCGTCTCAAAGGCATGCGTTTGCAAACCGGCTTGGAGTCTTGGACGCGATACTATCTTAATTACTACATTAGCATGGTGATGATTCGCTTTGAATACACATTAGGCGGAATTATCTCGCGGCGACATTTTGCAAATAAACGATGACGGAGCGTCGCACGGTCGGGCCACGGGACCTCCCTCCGTCTACCGGACCGGTATTGATGATCAACATCTTCTTGACGATAAATCGATTCAAGTAAAAATCGTAGGTGTTACAAATATACATATCATCGCTGTTATAGCCGTTACAAAGCTATTTTCCAAATTCTCATTTGATATCCATTAACAAAAAATCTTTGCTATCAAGTGCTATGTAGTTATGTAATATTCAACACATGCACTCACGTAATATAATATCATTAAGTATCGCGCATAAATTGCGTTAGCATTTTATTGATGGTTGTATTGATATCATTTATGGATATTTATGCTGTTGTTTAACAAAACAACACTTAGTTTTCGATTTTCTTACTTGTTTCAAAAGGAGTTACGAAATGAACGTTGGTACTTTCTCTATCGTCTCGCAACTGATACACGCGGGAAGTGTGGATGGAGGTTAAGAAAACAAAGTTTCGTCTTCACATAGATATAGGCTGCAAAACCGTACCTATAACATGTCATCATCTATCTACGCGTAATATTTCAAGTTTCCGTCGACTAGGTTAAAATCTGATACCGAACAGGTCAGTTTTGCAACTAAGATCTTGAGAATTATCACTTTTTTATTCAGATTACCATTGTATGTTTCGATAGATAATCTAAAATATCTTGGTGGCAAGCGTTTTTTTAGTGTTAAAAGTTTAAGGAACAAGTAGGCGTTTGTCCTTGTTTGCGTGATAATGTATCCCGCACTTGGGGACGTGCCGGGAGGTTTATTTGTGTAGAACAAATACAAGGTGCTCGTGTACCTTCGGGAGCTGCGACTTGTCGTGTTTGCCTACGTTGATATGCATACCTCCCGATTTAATTGTACACCCTTAGAACGCGCTCTGCTGCCATGCATTCATTAACAATAATAGCTGCCACTGAATACTAACGAATAGCTTAGGATAGGTTATGTTATTCGTAATACCTGCTATCGTGTTAATAATTGAATGGAACTACAAATAGTAGGTATGCTTGCGCTAACATTGTCGTGCTCAGTTCGAGCCACCGCGTTGTACGGGTAATACCAATAATTTCCAACTGGATTATTTACTTGAAAATAAAACAGTAACGGCAGTAACCGTGGTTCTTCTCTAACTTTGATTAATTTAGGTTTGTATTGTACTGTACTGTAACAGGCTGGTATCCGAAACTTCACGTCCAAAGCGCGTGTTTTGCATACTGTAATTTACGGTAAAACTCATACATAAACCTTAGGTCAGTAGTAGTAGTAGGTAGTAGTTTCAGTTTATTTATGTTTATCGTAATCATGAGGTATTTCAGGAAAAAACATCGCAAACGAGCTTAATGAGCCCGTAATATTTGACTTTTTATCCTGAAAAGATAACATGCAATACATGGGTATGAAATAGGCGATTAAGGTAATTTAATCCTGGTTTACCCTAATTAATAATTTCCGAATCGAGTTTAAATTTACATCTTGGGAATTTTCTCAAAGCGAATACACATATGCATATTTTTAGAAATATGAAACTTTCCCGTCAACTTTAACAATGCTCCGAATTTTTGTTTTAATTCAATTCGAAAGCCGAACTCAAATAATTTTAGCGAGCTTTTAAATCGTTTTACGTATTGTTATTTACAAGCGAAAGTCCATTAAGTTCCCGACTCCTGCCGGACAAGAGTATGTTTCGCGTATGAACATAATAATTTATAACCCTTAATTATATTCGGTACCGAGCATATGAATTCGCTTACTTATACAAGCTGAACATGAATTTCCTCTTTTGAAAGGCTGCACCAATATTATAAGCAAGAATGTGTCAGTGTGTCAGTAATTGATTAAGAATTTCCGTTTCGGAATATTATATCGTATAATTGAACATTTTACAAGAAAGCTTTTATATTATTTTGATTGATTTATCACTTCATCAGTAACTTGTGCATATAACATTCACGAGAACGTTCCAGAGGTTATCAATCGACTTGGAATCGACGGACTGCATCGAAAGCTTTGAGCTTTATCATAGATGCGGTTATTTGATCGAGTAGTTCTAAATAGTAACCAGTGATTATGCAGTTCGAAATAGTGAACAGATGAGCGCATGCGCACACTCCCTCGGAAGGGCTTACCCAACAGACGCTCAAGGCGAGCCCTTGATGATCTCTTAATTGCCTGCAGGTACTCTCTGATTCGACATTTACCAGCGAATCGATAAGAATTAAAACAGCTATAAAGGTTAAGGCGAAACCCGTCTGAGAATACGATAAATCCAATTACCCTGACATTTCTAAATCATATGAATCCGCTCGCCAGACAGGACGTTTTAATGAGAACTGTATATTTAGCTTTTAATTAGTGAAACACTCTCCTAATCTAGATAAATGGAAATTGACGAATGAATAAATTGTTAAATTAAAACATCATCAATAAAATTGATTAATTAATTTTATGGTGTAATTGCCAAGGCAGCTGAACCTAGGGCTTGATTCAGAAAGCGGTACACCTGGACATGGCTCGTATTGTTAGGAGGTTCCTCTCTGTGTAGCCCTGGTCGCCGGTAGCTTGAACCGTGTTCCTGATACAGCTGGCCATTTTTTTTTAATATCTTGAAATGAATAAACGAAATTGTATTTCGAGTACGTGGTAGATCCCACGGATAATTTTCTGAAATGTTACGCAATTAGTAACCTACATGTTTTAATGAATGCAAAAATATAATTTAGTAGGTTGCGGTTTTCCTTTAAGAGTTTCCTTGACCGGTATGAAATCATCAGTGCAGTAACGAGTGTTTACTATTCCATGCCCTTCACTTGATCGCTCTTCCCACGTCGTTATGTAATGCTAGCCTCGGGCCTTCGAGTAGCTTTCAGGAGCTTGTGGCGGCAACGTCTCCCAGTAATTAACGTTAGTTATGACTGGCCAACGATTATGATATCCTAGTACTGCGCCTTGCCAGTTAACCAATGTCGAGGCGGTAATGCCTTGATTTATGCTGCCGTTCCTCCGCGAGGTTCGTTCACACTGCCTCACCAGGGAATAAACTACTCCAATAATCGCTCCTGGTCCCCAGAGGTCCTTTAAATGCTAATGCCATATAATAAGCTCAACGATTTACGTGATCAATCCTAACGATGTAGCAAGCGTGAAGACATTTTAATCGCACCAAGTTTTACATTAAAAAGTTGTTAATGAAAAGAGTTGCTTCTTTGAATTTAATTTACAGGTTCGATAAGGTGTACGTTCACTTTTATGTTCTGTTATGTAGGTCGATGTTTTAAATTGAAATTACATATATAAAATGGACAAAATGTGTTCTGAGCGATGTTCGCAAACGGCATTGCTTCGTGTAGCGGTCGTAGGAACCAGTCCCGATGGCGATATTGTCGATAACACGCGCGTAATGCTACTCCGCGGATGTTTGGCAGACCTCCTAGGCTTCCACCGACCTATAACGTTCGTATACTTGTCATCACCCAGCCACTCTTCTTCTTATTGGTAAACACTAGTTTTATTTATTCACTGATGAGATGACTGACATTTAAATGCTCCAGATAGTAAATTTATTTATAGATGGAGACTTATGAATTGTAATTTGTTTGATTGCTATTATGCATATTTATTTAAAATCTGCAACCTGTTTACTGATGATGACAGCTAGTTTTATAATTATCACTTTATTCATTTTTATTACATATTTCTTTCATTTTTAAATATTTTTACAGAATTAATTTAAAAAAAAAAAAAAAAAAAAAATAGTAGCCCACCAGCATCGGGAACAGGGTCCGGGCTACCGGTGGTCAGGGCTCTTGAGAGAGGAACCTCCTGACAATACGTGCCGCGTCCAGAAGTACTGCTTTCTGAATCAAGCCCTTGATCCAGCTGTCAAGCGAAAGACTTTGCAGATGTTGGTCGAAGCTTTTATAATTATTATTATTATGAGCTTACCTAATACTTACCTATGTATGTTTATGAGGGAGATGAGGAATTCGTTATGAAAAGTAATTTCAAACAATGTTTTTGGTTAAAATCATGTTGCAAACCATAAATATTTAAAAGCATTGATAATTTTAATTTTCTCCAAATGCTCAATAGGCAATAGTATTATGGAAAGGCGTATGTAAACCTATTTTCTAATGAATAGAAAATTTTATGTCATAAGTGTGTTGATTCTAGTCAACATAAAGCTTATCGTGATGAAAATAAGTTTCACAAAAGTTGATCAAACACGCAACATTCCAATAGAGACAGATGTTAAGTTTTTAATTAAAAGGATGCACTATAAAAGTAACGCGCACGAAAGATATTCGCACAGCGGATATTGCGTGTGCAATCAAAACATGCGATAATGTGATAAGAAAGATAAAACGTTGCGCTACCGACCTAGGGTTGCTCCAGATTGTTGATGGGTCTTGTAGGGGCTACTGCGGGCACTGTCACTGAACTCTCACTGATACTCATGTCACAGGGCATAAAATCGCGGGGTAAATACACGTGTGTTTCGCGTGAGGTTGGTGTCGCGGGGCGCGGGGTCTTGCGACAGGTGCGCTTGCCGCAGCTTCCGCAGCGGCTCTGGCGGTCCGCGCCGGCTCCCGCGCCGACCCGCCGAACACGCCTCGTGCGTACGCGCACCTCCCCGCCCGCCCTCACACTGAAGCCTTTCATGACTACACTTTTCAGCGGCTTTTCATTAAGTGTAATACATAATGTAGACTTATTTTTCTTGTATTGCTTAACGCTTATATTATGATTTTCATTCGTTACAGTACTACTTTCGGTTTTAATAATGCAGATAATGATTTAATGCCTCTAGTAGCCTGCGCAGACGACGGATTTTTGTCCGCGGACTTTTTTTTAACTTCTTCATTGTGATACTTCAAAAAAAGTGTATTACGACCGAAATTTAAAGAAAAAGTTTTGGTGATGATCGCACACCGTGTGCGTTGAGTTTGCGGTAAATCCGCGGCAGACTTTTTATCCGCGGAACGTAATTTTTTTCTCCGCCGTGGAAAGAAGTCCGTCGTCTGCGCAGGCCTTAGCTGTCTACTTATTTAATTATTATCTTAGTTAAACGATAAACCTACAAGCGGCTCAGTTTATGGAACCAGTGCAATTACGCTAACATCATTAAACATGACCTCATGTGCAGCGGCGCTAGTTGCAGCTGCTGTACAACTAGATGTTACAACCTACAAACATACATTATACATACGTAGAAAAGAGCTTTCTAAGAATTAAGATGAAATGATTAGATGCCATAAAATAAGGTGCGCTGAATCTGGTCAGCAAACCGCGTGAGAAAGTTGGTCTCTCACCGCTCATAAATCGTGTATTAGATTCTTCTAAACGAAGCCCTTGATTAGATGTTAATTAAAAGAAGAAGACGTTCTTTATGTGCGGCGCTTTATAGAGAAATGATGTCGCATGTTGCAAGTACGCAGGGTACTTGTGTGTTTTAAACACTTGTCGACATTGCGTCACGTCCATGCTTGAAGAATCCAAATCTTCATCGATCATCTTAATCAATATTGGTTCGTTTAGTTACATAAATTGACTTTCCCTTCGATGGGTGTCGAGTCGATTAATGTTTGCTATCAGCACTACTCTGTGATAGCGAGGACAGTGTGTACGCACGCAGGTGCCTTCGTTTTGATTGTAGTGGCGGGATTGCGTGTGATAATATCTATTGAGCGTTGGTAGTCGTTTTTGCTGTATTCAAGAATTAATCATCTGCCTATCCTTTTCCCAAACTATCTTAGGTTCGGCTTCCAGTCTAACCGGATGCAGCTGAGTACCAGTATTTTACATGAAGCGACTGCCTATCTGACCTCCTCGACCCAGTAACTTGGTAATACGATACCCCTTGGTAAGACTGGATGTCAGACTTCCGGCTTCTGACTACTCGTAACGACTGACAACGATCTACAAATGACAGCCGGGACCAACAGCGTAACGTGCTTTCCGAGGCACGGAGGAAACTCCGTACGTAATTATGGTCACCCATCGACGGACCAACCTCGGCAAGCGCGGCTTAACTTTAAAGATCGACCCGTGCGGCTGTTATTATTTAGCTACGAGCTCCTTCTTATTAAAGAATTATTCTTCATAAATACAGCCATTTAAGGAACCGTATAACTAAAGGTATCATTAAAAAGAGGTAAAGTTTGTAAGGTTGGATGTAGGAGGTAATCTCTGAAATTTATTCATCGATTTCAAAAAATCTTTCACTGGTGGGAAGCTGCACTATTGCCAGGTGCCATAGAATATGTTTTGACATGGGCAAAGTCGCGGGTTGAAGATAGTCTTTTATATTTGAACTAGCTGCTACCGGCAACAGTCGCGGTCGTCCGCGTGAAAATATTATAAAAAACATTACTTTTATTTACGTACGTTAGTCGAATCGGATTTAGCCGAAAAATTCATGGGTTTTAACTTTTTTGCACAGATTATGGTAATCCTTTTTAAAAAATAAAGCTGAGATATTCCTCATTGGCTTTATGCCAGTCCCGTCAAGATTGGTTCAGTTGTTTCGGTGATTAGCTGGAACAAAAAGACAGATAGACATACAAAAAAATTAAAAAGGTTTTTGTTATAAGCACCGTATATACTTTTATATGCACTCAGTAATAAGGTGATATTTTGTAATTATAAACAGACACTACATTTAATTTTATAAGTAAATATGAACCACCCATTAATACTGGTTAGAAATTTTGAAATGAAGAGCATCATCAAAATATTGTAGGTTCCTTTCTATCTTTGTCAAATGACTCAAGTGTTAAGATATTATTTAACCAACACGTCTATCACAATAGTGGTGTACTTATTATGGCACAAGGCGTATAATGAGTACGGTTTGTGATAGCATTCTGATTTGTTTGGTCTGTGCAAACATAATTTAACCATTTTGTCGAGTGCCATGGCTTTCCTGTCACATTTGGAATATTGGTACAATGAATACCGATGAGCTACATAAACATTCGAGTTTATGAAGATTGTGTAACTTTTTCTGTGAAAGCTGCTTATCCTTATCTTCCAATTCTATCAATCTATCATCCTGCTTTACTAAATTTCTTTTTGTGGTCGACCTAGTACATCCTTTTCTTCTATGCATCTCTTCCTCTATAAGTAATTTCGGTATCTCCGGTTCTCTATAAGTTATCTTCTTAGCTATAATATCATGTTATATACTTACAAACTAATTATCCGTCCATCCACTTTCTTAGTTCTGCCCCCTTTGATTTACCAATAACGGTGTCTCTTTGCAGACTCGGAATGTGCAACGTGAAAACATGAATATTTTCTTTGTCTGTTAAGACATCTAATATTTCTTGTTTCGACTTTCTTACCACTTATCATCTGAATGTATACAAATTTCTATGTAGTCAAAGCAAGCGCTACAAAACATGAAATTATGATGTAATATTAGTATTCTCTTGTGTGAGACAGGTATCCACTGAAATTCTGTAGGGAGCTTTTACTTCGTTTCTGGATTATCTAGTCCTAAGCATACGGCACAAGCCAACAGTATTTTCTATTGAAATTAGCATTTTCATGAATACCAATAGTCTCACATAATATTCTGGTAGGAAGCGGCCTTTTATAGAGAAATTCAGCTTTTCATATTCATTTCCAACTCACTGGAAGCATAATGTTCTTTTGCTATTGCTTGGGAATATTACGAACAGTTAGGTATTAGTATATTTCATTACGAGTTCGGAAAGCCTGTCATTGCAAAGAGTTCCGACAAATGTCTACCCGAGCCGAAGCGCAGCCGAAGGTGAGGGTTGACAGTCGGAACAAGTTGCAATGACGGTTCCGCACGCGTACTGAACAACTATTTTTAATACAGTTGCGAAAAAATGAAGCAATTTAATAAAGAACATTTTTGGAAAATGGCGCCAACCGTAAAAGAACATAAGCAGTTTTTTTTTGTTTTCTTCACCCATTCTGGGTAGGCAAAGGGAACTGTGCCCATACAGCCAAGTCTTCAGTAGATTTTTTTTAATTGATATGAAATGAAAATGAAATGAAACCTAACCTAACTCATTGAATCAAGTCATTAAATCTAATATTGAAACAAATTAGTAGCTTCTTTTTAGAAATATTTGCATGAATCATAAAAACTTCTATGATTTTTTTTTAGTAAAAACTCCGTGGTTGGTTTTTTTTCTTTTTAATAGACATTATTTTGACAGTTGGGAAAGAGAACGCACGAGTTCGGACAAGGTAAAGAAAAAGCTCGAGTGTGTAATAGGCTACATCCCGAACGCTATACGTCCCTGCAATACGCCACTTTTTGAGCAACTGTATTAAAAAACATTTTTACTACCTAATATTGGGAAAAATGTGCGTCATCGTACCGTTACGTGAAAACCTTACCTTACACGCCAAAATTATCGCACTAGAAATCTCTCCGTTTGTTTGCTTTCATGAATAGCTGATAAGCAGTTTGCCATTCTTATATCATTTACATTAGGTTTTAAATAACGCCTCAGTGGCGACATATAATTGCGTTTACATTAAAACACCTCGTAACAGAACACCCGTGGTGCCATATAAAGTCATTACATTGAATCAATATGCGATGCAAACGGGTTAGGTCTTAATAAATGATAACAAGCGGCGCCGGAGAGCGAGTGGCGCGATTGTGGTCATACAGTAATTAAGCATTAATAATTTTCGATTACCGCGAAGCGTGTCCATCCATTGCTGACCAGAGCCGGCTCGTGACAGGTTATGTGGGTTTTGAGCCGTCTCTCAGGAGGTAAGAGGGGGAAGCTACACGGGTGGTCAACTGTCCTTTACAGGCGATTGTACACATATCTTTATTCATTACTCACTAAGTCTTTGAAATTGTAGAGACGCCCCTTAATTCACCGATTAATTTAAAGACTTTATAACGTGAAACAAGCAGGTTGAAACAAGCAGAATATAACTAAAATGAAATTGAATTCTTTAGATAACCCTTTTACAAAACATCTTATGGTCAAGTACGAGTAGAGTGCATTAGTTTCCAACAAAGTGAGTCATAAAGTTATACAAGCACTTACTTAGCAGTGGTCCTTGTTTTTGAAGCTGTTATAGATACTGTTGCTGATAATAACGCTCATTCATATGTTCAATTAGTAGATTTGTGCAATCCTAAATTGCTACACTGACACATAGGTGTGAAACAACAACCGAGCTTAACGAGCCAATTAAACTGTACAAGTGGACTACACTGTTTTTCGTTTGAAAATCGAATTCGCTTTTATGATTTCATGGAATCGTTCCTTTTTTAATCGTAGTTGTTGGTACCAAATAAACCAGAAGCACAGATGATTTGATTCACTTGTATGTAGGTACGTAGAAACTGCGGTCATCGCCACTCCACTTGCTCCTCATTGGCGAAATGTATTGGTTCCCTACGTACTTAGCTTGCAGCGATACTGTTTTGTAGATTTACAAGTCACGCTCTAGAAAGCTCGTGCTTTGCTTTACTACCCCGATCGGTAACGTTAACATGCGTAAATTATTGCTTGATCAGACCTGATCTCCTTTTTCGTAGCCGCTTATAAATCTTTTTGCTTGTACTTTGTAAAATCACATTAAATTCAAACAAGGTTCTTGGATAATGTTTTATGAAACAACAGTGCTTGCTGTACCGTCGTTAACAAACACTACATAAGTTATCTATTCCAAAATGAGAATATGGTGTAGTAGGGCTTGTTGACTGCAAATAAATGGAACATATTTAATGTTCCATAGTGAGCTCGCCATTTATTTCAATCAGCACTGATTTATCGGTTGTATGTTGACGTCGAATGTGATTTTACAAGATAATGCGTGTTTTAATGCGTTGAACAAGTTAAGTTATGATGATTTTACGAATTGGATTCTGTGTAATGTCACAGAATACTGGGGTAATGTCTTGTTCAAAAGCTGGTGATGTCAGTCGGTTTTAAACTCTACTAAGTTTATTATCGACGCGATGAAAGTAAAAGCTCGACAACTAAGCTTTTATCTTCCATTTCTAATTATTGCTAAAGTATTGCTTGCATAAATCTGTCTTTCCTGCTCTGTCTTATTAGGTTTCTTTCTTTTATGTTTAATGACTGACTTGTAAAAGAAATAGATGTGAACATGATAGTTGTTGATTGAAAATTTAATGAATAAAGCTATTAATGTAAACTTGACATTTATTATCTTTGTTATTTATTAGCAATACCCTGGCCTTGTTATTTCCATGAGTAGGTATGAAGTCAAACCCTAAGAGGACAATAGACTTGACTAAGACTATTTAATTATCAATGAGCGGTTTGATTTTTGTGTGCCAAGAGATTATCACTTCACCTGTAACCAACTATGTAAAAAAGATCGTAGAAGTTGAATTAAAACAACTTCCCGACTTCCTATTGAGCTGAAATTATGCATAAGTGTATAGTTTGGATGACAATGCATGGTCAGCCAAGTGACGTCTTTCTAAATCCAATATGGCGGAATCCCAAAGATGATGGGATAGTTATTTTTTAAGAATTCCCATGAAAAGGGTCAAATGAAAGGGTTTTCTGAGAAGAAAGAAAAATTATTAAGAAAAAAAATTCGACAAATAAAATGATGTCACTCCAAAACGTGTCTTTAGTTTTTTAAAACTATAATATAATTTCATAGAAGTCGATAAATCTCCCATAAATCGTTTGCCATTTATACGTTACGTAATTGTGATTAGCAAATGGTACAAATGCAATTTCTTCTGAAAGTTTATAGTTCTTTTTACAGTTTAAATACCATTAAAGTTTATGCCAACTGTGGACTAAACAATAAGTCATATTTTACCATGTAATAACCATTATGTTTTAATAACACATCCTGGTATAGGTTCTCATAAAATGCGATGAGATTTTCTGATCGATATTGCTCTCCAGTTTATTGATTCACGATATAGTTACAATGTTATACATTACTTTCTCAGATGCGTTATCCTTTAGTTAGCGGATACGAGGAAGCAACTGGCTTCTTATTAGGTGTTGATGTGAAGCACTGTATGTTCAAAGAAATCATCGTTTCACACGTCCAATACTGCTTTTATAGTCTCAATCATCTCTTGTACCAACATAATGTGTACACCCTTTCAAGTTTACTATAGAGTTGTTCGTAGTTCGGACCTTGAAGACGATTTATGTTAATTAGTTGCAATTTATAATGTTGCATTAGAAAAACAAATATACTTAGTTATTTGTTCACATTGAAGCGTTGACATCGGACATGAAGTAAGCTGGCCAAGGTCCGCAATCACATAAAACATCACTTTAACGCGTCGCAGTCGCGTTCTACGTTTGCAGAAATGGTACTCCGTTACGCCTGTACACGATTTACCTTTAATATGATAATGCGACAGGTCTGCCTTTCTGCGGTTCGTGGGAATCGCTCGCCGCAGGCCGGAGAATAAGCTATAACCAACGTTTAATTAGGTTCCAATGCCTACTTACCTACACACGTGCAACGGGTTGACGAGTTCTAGTAACTCGCCGTAATAATTCTCGATCGAGTAATAACTATCGACGTTAAACTTAAATGCAAAATTTAACGACACCAAGCAATTACTAGTCCTACTCTCACAGATCGCCACATCCACCAAGCTTTGCGTTGTTGGCAATCTCGATTCCCAGAGATGGGGCATCCGGCTACCCGGCTGTAAAAAGAAAACCTCCAAGCTTTCTTTTGTTGCTCCAGTGGCACCGTCTATGCGACAATCTATTTGATTGACGTGTTTGTTCTACTTCATACATAATAAAATGTTTATTAGTTTTAAGTAACTGGTCGGGTGATTTATGTTCTAGTATAAAATGTTGATATTAAACTTTGAAGTAGAAAATGTAGATAAAACATTTTAAATTGATGATGCCTATCCATTTCTGTGCTTGTGGAAATATATGTATGGTTAGTAGTTAAAGCTTAGTAAGATCTTAGGGCCAAATTATGATTGTATTCGCTTAACAACAGCAAGTGGCATACGTAAACACGGGGCGGACTGCGCGCATGTGTCAGGCAGTGTGCGCTCTGCCCAGAGTGCCCACTGCCCCGTGTGCGCGCTTCCTCCACATCGCTTTACATTAACTTTAATGGGCTTCATGCTCTTTTACTACCTCATAATGTTGAAAGCTCTGTCTCGCAAATTACCTACTCGTTTCTGTAGATCTATTTGCGAGTCTCACTTTTCATTTAAAGCATTATTTCAGTTTGCCTTTGCTTGAAAATTTTGGTCGTCCTTATGTGCATGCGCAGCAATTACCGCTTGATTTTATTGTTGGTTGTTTAGTTTTTCCTTGACTTACCGCCTATCCCGTTCTGTTTACTTATTGCATCAAAACTGTAAAATTTAACCTTTCGGCAAAGCTCCTCTTCACATTCAGCTAAGTTTCTTTTCTCGAGTTAACTAATGTTGAAATGACTATTGTGGAAAATATTGAAAAATGCGAGAGACATTTCTAGTAACAATGGGAAGGAACGGGCCATGAGTTGTGGTTATGATAAACCTTAATAACCGATTATCTAAACTAATCTTATTATAAAGAGGAAAGATTTGATTGTTTGTTTGTTTGCATTGAAAGCTCCGAAACTACTGGTCCGATTTGAAAAATTCTTTCAGTGTTAGATAGCCCATTTATCGAGGGAGGTAGGCTAGATAGGCTATATATCATCACGCTACGACCAATAGGAGTGGAGTAGCAATGAAAAATGTTGCGAAAACGGGGAAAAAATGAGAAAATGTGACGCAAACGAAGTTGCGCCGGACAGCTAGTTAGAAATAATTGCGTGACAAGTGACTGTTTTCTCTCATTTTCGTAATCACTATTTTCAAGGATATTCAATCAATCGGATTCAATGAATCTTCATTGATTCACGACAAGCTCTCTAGCTTGTCATAATATTTTTAATAAGTGATTATTTACGTAGATGTGAAACATAACGCAATTAGCTTGGAGAACGTAAATAAGTAATGATGACTTCGCACACTGCGTCCCACACAGTTCAATGGCAATCACTATTATTTTCACAATTACCTCACTCAGAGAAATGGCTGTTTGATGAGCGTGAAGCAATATTTCGTTTGCCAGCAAATGAACTTTAAATAATTTGTTCCTTTCACACGTTATTGTAATAAATGTGATATCGTTCTTATGCGTGCCACTTGTAAAACAACACATCACATTATACGAAAAGCAATACTTGCAGCAATAAAATAAATAATACCATAGAAAAACGATTCGTAATCTAAAGATAGATTCATTTGAATAAATGTCGTGACGGGAGCTGTAATTTATATGTGAGTTAGCTTGAGCATGGCTCTACGTACTAAACCGCATAAGATTTGCATTTTTGTCTCTACGAAAAGATGTTTATTGTTATAATGGGTATTTTGTAATCTCATGTCGCGTCGAACGTCATTGTGTGAAGCAGAATTTTAATTACACAGGTCTTTGCATTTCGCGGAATAATTGTGCAAAAAGTTGTGCATTGCCAGGATGTTACGTATAATGTAATACAAGTAGTTTTCGCAAATCCAACGGTAGGTCGGAGTTAATGTAACGTACGTGACTATTGAATAGGCGCAGAACCATCTATCGAAGTAAGCGTCCTCGGCAGCTTTGTTCTCGAAACCGTCGCGTCATCCATGAATGCTTTGTGTTTCCCCTATTCAGGTCGTTATTCGATACGATGTACAAGTTACGCGCCTTTGGGATGGCATGTTGTGAACTTGTGAGGTTCAGTGGGTGGTGCGGGTGATGATGGCGCGCGGCGGGATGCTCCTGCGGTCCACTTTGTGGTCCGTTCGAGCGTGCCACCATCATCGGCGGACGTCGTGACCGCAAACACCGCGCCGGGCCCGCAAACCTGTTTCCTAGCCTTCAATAAATTCATTGAACATTACTCTCGTCGCCCTTGATGTGGTCGACTATTGCGCCGCCGCGGAATTGCTTATGATGGGAAAATCAACGCTTACAACCCTAATCTCTTCAAAGTTACAGTGAACAGGCTTCTTCTGGGTAAGCTCGTACCATCGTCGACTTTGTCTCTGTCATCTCTGACCTAGACTAGAGTCAAGAGCAAACCCATTTGAAATAAAAAAAATAAAAACATTCAAAAGTAATAGTACGTAAAGGAATTCAGTTCAAATTACAATAAATGCAAATAGACTATACATAAATAGCCTAGCATACTAGATCGCTATGCATTCTTCGAAGCGGAGCGACGGATGATTCATGCCCTTTAGCTTACACCCCTCGTCGATGACTTGATGCCAATTTTACTGCTCAGTGGAACACTCATAAACCACTACATGCGTTTATAGCTTAAAATCGCTTTTATTGTTTGTTGTTTTTATGAGTCTGAGAGCATTGTTTATTGACTTAATAAATTTTATTAACAATCTACTGTACACTTGTCGGCTGACGCCTCTTTCATAGAGAAGAAAAGAACCCATTGCGATTATGAATCATCGATGTAATTCTAGTTAATAGAAAAAGGTAGGAGTATATGAAAGTCTCTTTTAATGATTTATCCAGGCTATTGATTTTTATTTGATATGTAAATGAAAATTTCTCCACATAACAATCCAGTCAGCCGCTGGGTCTTTGTTCTCGCGGACGTAATCTTTTATACTGGACACACTGGACAATTGGCTTCCAATCAGCTTTTAGATTTATGTTAATTTACTTTGTTATGTCACATGGTTTATTCGATTTTAAGAACACTTCCAAGTTCAGAATGTTTGAAGTTTGTTGATTTCTTTTCTTAATGCCTTCAGTTTTCTTTTCTGTCTCATGCCATGACAAGTGCTTTCTCTTCCATATTTTCTATTTTGTTTGGGTGACTAAGTACCGCGTTTGCTCTTTTCAGAATTTAAACAATCCATTCACACTCGTCCAATGGTCTCCTCCGAAGCTTATGTTACATTCTGAGCTTGTAGTTTGTGCTGTGTGTGCCCTAAGTCCTAAAGATATGTCCTACCATTTAGTCGAACATTTTTAGCCTAATCAGAAGATGATAGTTTCAGTAGTCCACAGTTAAAAATTCACAAATACTTTTAATCTATGAATTATTTTTTTTTACTTTCATGAATATGGTAGACAGCTCAATATTGCACGGCTCTACTTGAAATTTCCCGACCTTGCCACTGAAAATCTAATCAGCACAAAAATGTGTTTCTACAAATAATGAATGTTTAAATGTAAATTTTTATCTTGATCAAATATTTTAGGTAATCTTATCATTTTATCTGAACAGTTGCAGAATAATTAAACCACTGCCTTAAAATGTGTCCTTAGGTGTCTCATATCTTGAAATATGTCTTGCGGGAGACACGATTTAAATTCATGTTTGCAACGTTTGAGCGCAAGTATTTCTTAACTGAACTATTAAAACATACTCATGACTCATTCTATCAATAACAAATTGCATTCAACGGATCGGATATTTAATACCTGCCTACGACACTCTCACATTTGTCATCGTGATTATCTCCTTAATCATTTTATTTTGTCTTAATCACATGAATATTATAATAATACGTACTACACGCCTTTGATCCGACTCTTGATAACTGTTTTTCTGTTATTAATACATTTGTATTAACATGAGCATACGAGCGCATTATGCAATAACTTGTTTTTCTGGGGTATTCAATTTCATGTGCCATTACATTAGGCACGGTTACAACCATAAGATAAGAATATGCAGTTATATCACCTGTTAATCAATCACAATAGAGATTGTTAATTTTCTTTATGATTAATAACGTCGATGATTATTGTAATTGCATCGTAAAACTCCGATTTGATTGTATCTTTCGATGTCATGGAAGGTTTAAGATGTAATAGTACACCGGACATTACAAGAACACTGAGATTAGCATATCCTCATTGGGGGTGCAGCGCATGTGCTGCATTGATTCGTTTCTGCGAAACGTGTGTCGTGAAATTGTCGTAGACAACACGACGCGACTGGCGCGCGGGATACGAATACCTGCGCCAGCGCACCGCGCTCGCCAGGTGCGATCACGATCCAATCACACGAATAAGCATGCATATTGCATAATTTCATTTAAGTCTAGCTTTAAATACCTATGTGCTCCTGTTTAATTCTCTTGGGAATCTCTTAGCATGAGGCAGGTGGACTTCAATTCTCACTCACCTAGCTATTAACATAAGCACTGGAGGCTTTGGCTGTGTACTTTTTGGATTATTTGGGACAGACACGGTCTTTCTGCGAAATTTTAGTTTAGCTAGCCGGCCATATTTGAAGGCATAGCTTAGAAACACTTCGTTGTTGGATTCACCTTGGTTTACAAAATAACCAGTAGGCTGTTAAACGTAAACAAACAAAAACTATAGTTAACTTGTCTGTCTAACCTACTTCAATAATTACGTACACCTTCAAACTATAATGTGAAACAAGATAAAATGGTTTGGACAGCCTCCAACAGCCGAGGCCAACACTTGTCACTGTGATTACACTGAGGATCATTTGTTAAGCGCTACGAACTGTTACTCCACTGTCTCCATTGTCATTACGCGTACGTTGATTTGTGAGTCGTGTGTCTCAACAGACAACAGTTAATACTAGAATGCTTTCAGGATCGGACGATTTGCCAATACCTGCCATTTAAATGTTTCATGTTCAATTGGTGTCCGCTTTTCTTGGTTTACCTCATCTACTAATATGATAATTGATATGTAAATTCAAATATCTTTTTTTAACTGTGTATCGTTGAATAGTGGATACCGTCAATAGGACGAGGTGAAAAGCGGTAATAACTCTTTGCTGTAGATAGGGCAAATGGCTCCCCGCCGCGTTCTCATCCACTACTCATGGTGCTCGATAACATCCATTTCCTGGGTGGCGATCCATCACCTTTGCACCTCGTACTCTCACCATTGTTCGAATGGTCACATCTGGTTGATCTTGTATCATTCATAAAACCTTCTAATCGATCGGTGCAGGCGATCGGTTTAAAATACATTTTATGGTAATGCACCCGTTGCTGCATTACGGATGTAGTTGTAGAGTCTAATGTAAGTTTGGAGATCAGTTGCACAAGCGTCAAGTATCATTGCAGCGTAGGCGTGCATACCGCTATCTGGTGATCTTGTTCGCCACGCAGCCTGTGAACTATGCATTGCATTTGCTAACCCACATGAAAATTTTATATTCCTGAACAAAGTGCATGACTTTTTTACCGGTTAGCGGTGTTTATTTGCTGACGATTTCTGCTTGTAAGTTGTACAATCGAACGGTAGTGAAAGAATTAGCATATTGACTGGCAATGAGTGAAAAGTTAGAGGATAGGTGTGTCCCCGGCGTGATGCGACTGCAAGCACGGCCGGGACGCATGCAAATGAAGAGTTGCACACGGTGCAAGTATTTGTCAGAGACATAAACAATGCATGTAGGGCGCTCAAGACAGACGAAACAATGACCTCATGTAGACTTACAGGAAAGAGCTATTGTACAGTTCAAACGGTCTTATGTTCATATATTTCTATACCAGTTTGCTTTTTAGCCAAATTGTCTAACATTATTTTGATTCTAGCTACAACATCAAGCTGTCTAATAAACAGGACACGTTTACTTTAAGACTGATTTACAAAGAACCCGTAATATGCAAGTCATGTACCGTAATTTATGTAATAAATTAATGTTTAAATGTTTTTTTGCCAAAAATACTAGATGTGTATTGTCGGTTCTTATCAGGTAAATCATTCCCTATACAATGTAAATCTTTTTTAAATATATTTATTTAGTACCTATTTACTTCTCTCCAGAATTGTACTGCAGAAGTCTGATCTTTTTTCTTACCTGTGGTGAAAAACGGTACCGAAAGTGAATACACAAACAACCTCTCACGAGTGTTTCTCGAAAAACATACGTCTCCGTAATGTCGCGTCGTAAATAAAGCTGTAACCACTCATATTATGTTACTACCAATTTCACTTAAGTGTTTTCCAATATAGCGTATTTAAATGGTAAAGCTCTGGCTTTGTGGCTTTTGATTTAAGGACTTAGTTCATACTTAAACCGTTTAACAATAAAATATTTTAGCTGTCTTCCAGAAGCTTATTTCTGCCGTCTGCATCAGTTATTTCTTGTTTCATTCGTTCTAATTCTAATTGAATTTAAGTATCTGCCCATATGAATCGTACTACAGCAAGACGCGATTGCATTGCGACGAGGCTAATTCAATTAAAGTTGTATATCAACTCGTGTGGTCCCCTAAACATGTCAGACAAGACTCGGGACGAGCTTTCATGTGAACTCTTACTACTAAAATGCGATGGCATGTGCTGTTATTCATGAGAGTCAGATTTCATCTCGAAAGACGTGTAAATGTGTCGACACACAGATTGGGAGATTTATTGTTGTTGCTTTGCATGAATTGTCAGATCTATGTGTGGCTGCGCGACATGGCCCGCGAGCACCGGCGGCGGCGCGTGCGCACCACGATCAAATCGTTTTGGTATCTGAGATGCGAGCAATGATATCAAACGGCGGTGAATCAATCTTCCGTTTGTTAGTCGTTATCTGAGATCGGCGCCCACACCGCGTAAAGTATCGAGTCTACTCAAACAGCATGAATCGCTTTACTTCCATTGCACCTTAAACTATCTGGCGTCGTGCAACTCGCAACTGTGGCCGCTGGAGCCGCTTTATTGCCAGCGCCCAGACATATCGCAATAACTCGCAACTTAATTAGGGAAGAGATGAAAGTAGCTGGGCACGTTGTCGTCGAAGTTGGTATTTAAATTGCCGAGGGCCATCCGTTCTAAGATACTCGCGTTTTATTGCGGCCCTAATGAATCGTATTCATTGTCTCGCAATACAACTTAACTGTTCATTTATTATAATAGTTTTTATACTGCATCTAATATTGTGATGTGTTAAAGACGTCAGAATTCTCATCGTTGTTATAATATTCACGATCGCTTTTAACAACAACAAACGCCCACTCTGTGTTCAGGCGATAATGATCTTGAAATCAGCGTAGGTCGTGTTTATTGGTGTATAGTACGAGACAGACTCATCCCAAACAATGTTGGTTAAATATTGAGAGTGCAAGCCTGCAGGCTTGCACTCCTAATATTGTATGTATTTTGTTGTGCATTTATCCAGCTTGTTCATTCACATAGGCATTCATGTAGGTTGTTTATGGTTTTTGCATACATGTATAGCGACGTCACAATATCTTTGTGTGCCAAGGATAATTGTAAAGGGTGTGGTGCTGAAAGTCTCGATGAGAAACCGTCGATAGGACACGTAAAAGTACGAAGTCTACGTGTCGTACTGAGAATCGTTGTGACAAACGTGTTTCGAAATAATAGTTTTGCAAAGGTTGGGAGTAAACTGTCTAAAGTTTATAGTCGTAATTAAGTCTGGGTATGGAGGGAGCATTCACTCACGTTACTGGAACGTTCCTTTTGTTCCACTTACACCACAAGTAATATCAAGAAGGTTTATTACATCTCGGCGCCTTTCGCTATCGTTACGCGGTTAATTTAAAAGATTTGAATATTTTAACGTTTTTAATACTTACTAATGAAATAAACATTTTGACAGTTTAACAACATCCATCGCGTTCTACACGAATGTTTAATACATGCATTTATTATATTCAATTAATACTTAATTAACCTGGTAAAAGTTCGAAATTGGTGTCAATTATTACAATCATTATGACGTAATCGATCATAAAATGGAATGCCAGCGTTCTGTTGTTGATTATCTTCGGCTAATGACCGGCTTTGCTATTATTATTTTACAGGTGGGCTTTAAGTCCCGTTCATGTAATAGTACCCTTTCGATAATGACTTGATAATAAATCAAGGTACAGGATTTACAATTGACGTGATTTAAATTAGCCATTACCTTTGAAGCTCGCTGCTCAATAATCAACTCATAAATTAAGAGTATGAAAGGTTAACTTACAAACATCAGTAAAATACTAAACATAATGTAAAATCCGTGACAGTTTTCAAAGAGCTAATTTATGGCAAAACCTCTCCACTATCAGCTACTTATAAGTAATTCCGCAGGCTATATAACAGAAGCTCTTAAACTGACATTGACATTTAACTGACTGTCATTCTTTAATCTTTTAAAGCTCGGCAATGTGTTGACGCTAAGAATATATATATCGTGTAGGTATTAGTCTATGTATACGTATTACGTATGTGTATTTGCACCACAATTCCACAAGTCGGTGCGGCTTGCGCACAGCTGCTCAGTGCCCTGCGCTTGCGCCGCCTGCCGTCCCGTAGTAACATCCACTCGAGATCATAGCCCTATTCTCCTGTACTTAAATAGTACAACTACATGCATTTCCGGCTCAAATTCACTGTTTCCAATCAGTATTCAGCACTACGGAGATAGCGTACACGCTTTAAAATTCTAAAAGAAACCAGAAATACAATTCTTCGTAAATGTCGCTTAACTGCATTCCTTGATTTAATTTACTTGTAAAATTAACTAGAGTTATTTGTGTGGATACAATTGAATGAATAGACCTGCATTAACATAAAATTATGTAGCTAAATAGATATTTCCTTGTAAGGGCCTTGTTGAACTCCGGGACGGGTATAATCAAGCTCCATTTGTAATCCCACGTAGGTTTTATTTCGCTGCTAACGGTTTAGCACATCTTGCATACCGTCGCACGAGATCTATTTGATCCACCTCTTTATCTGCATAGCTACAAGAGTACAATAGGATGTGGTCTGTGGGCAATCAAATAATCAAGAAATGGAAGTATGGAGTATTTAATTCTTCGAAATAGGAGTGAGATCATAAACTGCAGCACGACCTAAATACATAGTTAAACGATATGTTCAACTGAAGTAATAAAATAAATCATCATGGAATTGGCGGGGAGATGACATTTCAAATGTGGATGAGGGTAGGCTGTGGGCTTGGGTGCGGCCGGCACGCGCACGCACCACAAGGGTGCAGGAGTCAAACGATTTATGTGCCCGTGTCGACTCGACGACATACACGACAACAAGACCGCTGTGTCCTTTAATTCGGATTTACGCCGCCATTGATTTTGGGTCGAGATTAAATTCTATTGTGCTGAATCACTACCATGACATTCGACGCTACTTATTGTTGATATACGATGCCGTCCATTTGTTTGGGAGATTTAACCATCAGGGATTAAGGATTTTTTTCTCTGCTTGCAGGCTGAACTAGTAGATATGAGGGCCGAACTAGTGCAAGCACGAGCCGCGTCTGCTGGTAAGTTATATTCTATTGTGTAACTACTGATGTTTGTATTGATTATTCTTTACAGTCCAAAGTTTAACTGGTGCGACTTACACAGAGTGATAAGGGGTAAAAGCAATCTCGAACACTTGCAGACATTGTTTAGTCAGTTAGTCTGGTTAGTCATGTAGAGATCGTCCACAATTGAATACTAGGAATTGCCGATGTTGCTTGATATAACCCATGTAACTACTCTTACGACATCTGCGGGATGAAGTACTTTTTATGACGAATCGTGCCTATGCCTAAACCTTCTCAAAACATTCATGTCATATTTTGCTATAAAATTTGATGTCTCTTTTTAGTTTTTACCAAAAATAATCGAATATTTTCTCCTGTTTCTGTTTTCGCCCATATTGAGCTGATGGTGGCATATGGCCCTGTATGGTGTCGGACGTAAAGAATAGCACCATCCCATATCTTCCCGTGGGTGTCGTAAAAGAGGACTAAAGGATTTCCCAGAGAATAGGCAGCAGCGTTCTCTGTGCTTTTGTAACAACCGTACTGCGATCGCCAATCCGCCTGCCAAGCGTGGCGATTATGGCAAAATGTCAATACGGCGACACTTGGGGGAGGCCTATGTCCAGCGGTGGACGTCTTTTGGCCTGAAATGATGATGATGATGGGCCTCAGAGGGCTCGTAATACTTAAGGGGGAAGCGCCAGCGCAGCGCGTAAAATTAAAATTTTCCTTCGTTTTTTGCATGTCAGTGTCAGGTTGTATTTTGATTAAAATATGATTCGAAATTGAAAATCTGATTTTGGTACCTGCTTCCACCTTATTAGGGGATTACGTTAGAAGCTCAAAGTATGTGAACTTAGTGGTGCAAGATCAAAGCAGCTTCTGAATGTGTAGGAGGGTGTCAGGAGGGCGGCGACGCAGCCGGCAACGTGACAGATGCGGCGCGGGCGCGCTCTGAAGCCGCACAACTTGCGCGGGAGAACGCAGCGCTAAGGGAAACTGTGCTCGCGCTGCACTCGGAACTATTTGGAGCTAGGTAAGCATTACAAAGAAATCTCTCAAATAATCAGTAATGGAAATTTATTGGCTATTTAAGAAAATGGGGCTGTAGAGAAATACAAAGAAATAGAGAATAGAAAGAAGGAGCACGTGGCTTAACAATACCAGCTGGTCGGGTATATCTTTAGGTTAGCCACATTAGCCTAGTTTGGTCCGTGGATGGGTGACCGTGACACCCATTACATACGGAGTTTCCTCCGTGCCTCGGAAAGCACGTTAAGCCGTCGGTCCTGGCTGGAATTTGTAGATCTTTGGCAGTCATTACAGGTAGTCTTTGTCCCGAGATTCATACAACCAGGCTTACGAAGGGGTACCGTATTATCCAATACTGACTGGATTGTGGAGTTTAGATAGGCAGTCGCTGCATGTAAAATACTGGTTTTCAGCTGCATCTGGTTAAACTGCAAGCCGACCCCAACACAGGAAAAAGCTAGGCAGATAATGAAAGAAATACAAAAATGGCTAGCGAGTGACACGTGACCTTCAATAAAGTTACATAGATTTATTTATTTAACCGTGTTTGATGCTACATGCACTGTTTGAATATGGCTGTAATAAATGTCTTTGATTTTAATGTATGCCTGTCAATCATAAAATTTTGCATAAAACTGATTTATGTTCGATTTCACCGTATGTAAAGGTTAAATATGTGAAATTAATGTATTCACAAACGAAAATATTACAAAATACGTGTCATCAAATATAAAGTAGGAGACAATTTATAAGAAGAAGAAGACATGCTGCGCCGACCCCAAATAATTTGGGATAAGGGCATAAGAAATTGAGAATGATGAGGACATGTCATCAAATAAGAATAATTCCTAAAACCTGCTTAAATTATAATTAATAATTCCAGATTGGCTACAAAATACTTGGACAAAGAGCTGGCGGGTAGAATACAACAGTTGCAGCTGCTCGGCAGAGATATGCGCGCTGAACTACGAGATTCACTCTGGGCTCAGGTAAACTCCTCCCTCCTCCTCGCGTTGTATTCCTCAATGCTGAGGGCCGTGGCCTCCCTTCAGTATCACCTTTTCTCGGAAGATCTTCCTCCAACTGCTTCTGTCCCTGGCTGTGTGAAGGGCGCTGTGGACTGTGGAGTCAAGGGCGGTGCGGATCTGGTCGGACCAACGTGGGCTGCGTCCACGTTGGTTGTCGTTCCCGTCCATCTTACCGGTTACGATTAGCTTCTCAAGGTTGCCATCGCCTTTCCTCGCAATGTGACCGAAATATTCCAAGACCCTGCGCAGGCACTCGGATGATAGCCGTGAGGAGATTTTGAGCTCTCGCAGTATGGATATTTTTGTCCGATCTGCTATCTAGGGGATACGCAGCATCTTTCTCCAGCACCACATCTCAAAAGCACAACGCGTTTACGGTCAGCGGCTTTTAGTGTCCAAGTATCAGCGCCATACGAGAAGATCGAGTAGACCAGGGTCCGTACCACTTTGGTTTTGGTTTTTACGGAAATGTTACGATCTCCCCAGATTTTTCCAAGCTGAGACATCAGGTAAACTAATGTTTGTTATTTATTTTATTCCTTGATTAAGGCACCTTTTTTTCGGATGGGAAATCATCCAATGATCCGCTGCGCCCAGAGCGGGAGGGGCGCTCTGGGCGGAGCGGAAAGGAGTGTCAGACTTGTACTGACTAAAACCCATCCATATTCCTTCATGGCCTTTTGTGTTCCGGGGCCGCGGTATCTCTTTCAAACAGGCCCTCAGTAAGGCACCTGACCGGCAGATAAGGAAGCGACTAGCTATCCATTGATGAACCGTACAATAGATGTTAGTCCCGTGCCCGTAAAAAAGGATAGGTATATCTATCCAAATAAATAAAATTGTCTGTTTGTAATTTCAAATTTGTAATTTAAACTGTATTCAGTAAAAAGCTGTTATTAGAAAGTATGTAACGGTAAGTACCAAAAAATCATTAAAAAAGAATTACCATCTGTCTTTGTTTCGGCTAATCTCCGACACGGCTAACCCGGATTTGACGGGACTTACTGGCAGATAGATGATGTTATAAGGAGTAACTAAGTGTACTTTTATTTTTTGAAAAAGGATTATGCAAAAAAATTAACTCCTAAAATTCAAATAGGAAAGTAATATTTCTAGATAATTTCACGCGGAAGAAGGTTGCGGGCAACAGCTAGTATATTTAAAAGTTACTCACAATGACAAAGCTATCAAAGAAAAGCCTCGCCCAGCGACTCTCACTTGACGGGAAGAACATAGCCCAGCGACAAAATCATCCGGACTACAAATTCGCTGTTCGTCAACTCGATTCTAAGTGCTAGCTCTGCTGACTTTTCGCTTATAGTTGGCGGTGGGTCAGGGGCCTGAATGTGACCTTAGATTGTAAACAGTCGACTCTGTCAAAAGGTCCATCTATAAATAAAATTTATGTTGCTACCATGAATACCTGCGGTCGATAGGATTTACGGATTACGTACTTCCATGCAGCTTTTACCGGGTGTTAAACTTAAGGCGGTGAATTGTCTAAAATCTAGACTCGGCAATAAAGGCATATTATGTGTATTGTAGTGACAGAAAATGAATGAACATAAAAAAGTAAAAATAAGGGATGCCTGAGGCCTAACCTCAAACGAATGAAATTACGTAATTTAAGTAACGAATGGCGGAACGAGGAAAACTAGGAAGAAACCTTAGGGACACCAATCAATCGATCATCGACCGATGCCATCGATCGATGGTAGAATGGATTAGTCGACAATCGATTGATAGGTTTACTTAGAAGAAACTATTGATCGACGTCGACTAATCCATTCTACCATCCATCGATCGACGATCGATCGATTGATGTGTTAACTCCCTTAAGTAACTAGGTAAAATAATCAGTAGGCTTTCAATACCGTATATCAGTGTCGCTTAGCAGCAGCTTTAAATTCACTAGTCACATAATTATGCATAGTGCAGACGCCACAATTCAGAGCATTACGCAGTGAGTACACCTGCGACAAGAAAGCTGCGCTTGCGTCGCGCCGTACATATCGATAAAGTGTTTAGTAAGCTTATGTCTACGTGTCGTCTGTACTGCGCTTGCGGTTTTTGCACTCACTCGAAGAACACCTGCGAGGTGTGCGATTAAAGAACAATGATGACGAATTTATTTTTGTGTGATGAGATGACTAGTGTTCTGTATTGTGTCGGACGTAAAGAATAGCACCATCCCCTATCTTCCCGTGGGTGTCGTAAAAGGCGACTAAGGAACTTTCCTGAGAATGGGCAGCAGCGTTCTCTGTGCTTTTGTAACAACCGTACTGCGATCGCCAACCCGCCTGCCAAGGGTGACGATTATGGCAAAATCCCCCTTATGTACTCCCTGAGGGGAGGCCTATGTCCAGCAGTGGACGCCTTTCGGCTGTAATGATGATGATGATGATGATGATGATGATGATGATGATGATGATGATGATGATGATGATGATGACTAGTAATAAAAAAGTAAGGAAGAAGAAGACATGCTGCGCCGACCCCAAATGAACTAGAATTTATTTTTGGATTTTGGATTTTTGTGTAGCATTTGGGCAAAATCAACGACTTATTTCTTGACACATGTCGTATTTCTACAATTTATGTTTAGAACTTGTATGGTGTAAACCATACAAGTTACAAACATAAAGTGTAATATAATAAATCTATCTATTTTACAACTGTTCGATTTGATCATCGTTCATTTCGCCAGCGTAAAGTCATGGTTTGCTTATAAAGAGTGAGATTGAGTGCACTTTGCATAATATAACCAATGTTTTACATCTTTCTGGCCATGTCGTTAGCAAAGCTCTTGTCATCTAGTGTTACAGTAAAAATCTGCAAAGCATTTTTCGTTTCAAGTCCTCTTGAGTTAAATTAGAAATCATAATGTAGGTTGAAAAAACACCGTTATGATTCAACAACTCGTAGGATTCGAGGACGTACTTAGCAATATCGCAAGTGGACGCCTACCTATTTTTATTACAAAAAAATGTGAATCACAGTATTTTATTGTTTCGTTTTGTTGTTGTGCTTATTTTGTGCTGGTAGAGGATAGAGGTATCTTCTAAGAAGAAATAAGCGTCCGCTACCTTATGTAACAGTTTCAGCTTATCTTTCCCTACTTATAGTGACCTCGTTATGACTAGGTACATGTCCTTCTCATATCTTGAACTGCATTCTATCTGTTTGAAGTCGAAGATTTTGTGGTTGGAGAAGTCGAAGATGTTAAAGATCACTTTATAGGGAGCGATCATAGGTAGACCCAGGCTATTACCGAGAAACTCCTGATAGGTAAACCCAATAACACTGACTCGTCGACCACAAGAACCTGGCAATTTCTTCTAGCAAATAGTATAAACTATTTTTTAGATGTCAACCACCACTATTTTGCTTATACAGGTGGAAGCCGAGATCTTAGTGCAGCGCCACAAGACATTGGTGCGCGTGTGCCGAGGCGCGGGCGCGGCGCGCGGCATGGCGCGGCCGCCTCCCGCGCCCGAGCAGGCGCCGGCCGCGCGCGCGCTGGCCCGCACCGTGCGCGTGCGCCGCTCGCCGCACCTGGGGCTCGGCATCTCTGTCACTGTGAGTATAGCGCACGACGCAGACCTCCTAGTGCAGCGCCACAAGACACTGGTGCGCGTGTGCCGCGCCCGAGCAGGCGCCGGCCGCGCGCGCGCTGGCCCGCACCGTGCGCGTGCGCCGCTCGCCGCACCTGGGGCTCGGCATCTCTGTCACTGTGAGTATAGCGCACGACGCAGACCTCCTAGTGCAGCGCCACAAGACACTGGTGCGCGTGTGCCGCGCCCGAGCAGGCGCCGGCCGCGCGCGCGCTGGCCCGCACCGTGCGCGTGCGCCGCTCGCCGCACCTGGGGCTCGGCATCTCTGTCACTGTGAGTATAGCGCACGACGCAGACCTCCTAGTGCAGCGCCACAAGACACTGGTGCGCGTGTGCCGCGCCCGAGCAGGCGCCGGCCGCGCGCGCGCTGGCCCGCACCGTGCGCGTGCGCCGCTCGCCGCACCTGGGGCTCGGCATCTCTGTCACTGTGAGTATAGCGCACGACGCAGACCTCCTAGTGCAGCGCCACAAGACACTGGTGCGCGTGTGCCGCGCCCGAGCAGGCGCCGGCCGCGCGCGCGCTGGCCCGCACCGTGCGCGTGCGCCGCTCGCCGCACCTGGGGCTCGGCATCTCTGTCACTGTGAGTATAGCGCACGACGCAGACCTCCTAGTGCAGCGCCACAAGACACTGGTGCGCGTGTGCCGCGCCCGAGCAGGCGCCGGCCGCGCGCGCGCTGGCCCGCACCGTGCGCGTGCGCCGCTCGCCGCACCTGGGGCTCGGCATCTCTGTCACTGTGAGTATAGCGCACGACGCAGACCTCCTAGTGCAGCGCCACAAGACACTGGTGCGCGTGTGCCGCGCCCGAGCAGGCGCCGGCCGCGCGCGCGCTGGCCCGCACCGTGCGCGTGCGCCGCTCGCCGCACCTGGGGCTCGGCATCTCTGTCACTGTGAGTATAGCGCACGACGCAGACCTCCTAGTGCAGCGCCACAAGACACTGGTGCGCGTGTGCCGCGCCCGAGCAGGCGCCGGCCGCGCGCGCGCTGGCCCGCACCGTGCGCGTGCGCCGCTCGCCGCACCTGGGGCTCGGCATCTCTGTCACTGTGAGTATAGCGCACGACGCAGACCTCCTAGCGACCAGGCACCGCGGAAAGTTACCTCAGGCCACTACTCTTTATTTGAATGTTGAAGTTCGATTGAAAAATGTCTTAACTGCCAAACCTTCAGGCCATGGTCGATAACCTCTGACTTGAACATATTCCTGCCCTTGTCCCATATTACTTGGAAGTCGAAGTAACACGTGTTTTTCTTCCATTCGCCTCTGTCAGCCGTCACGCTATCATGTTGTCTCTGATTTAAACATTCTCTCTCTATATATTTATGTTTAATATCCACAGGGTGGTCGTGAACACGGCGTACCGATCCTGATCTCCGAGCTGGAAGCGGGCGGGCCGGCCGCGCTCACCGGCGAGCTGTACGTGGGTGATGCGATACTCGCCATCAACGACGTCGATCTTACACAGGTATCATCTGCCTAGCTGTTTCCCGAGTATCATAGGGTTGGCTTCCAATCTATTATTTTCCACCAGATAGAGACAGAAAAGAAAAAGTATTTATTTGCTTCGGACAAAACGAAATGGTTTAAATGAACAAAAAAAATATACGTTAAACAAACAAGAAAAAATTAAAAACAAAATAAACTGGTCCTGTACGAGGCTAAAGGGCCCCCAAATGCATATGACGATGCTTAATGACGGGTTTGTGAAACTCTACGCACATCGCTGCACATCCCTAGTGGAAACTCAGCCTAACCTAAGTTTTTTTTGTATTTTACATTGAGTGAGCCTATCTATCACAAGCCAGTAACTAGGAACGGTATCCTTTCGTACGTCTAATTCTTCGACTTTCAGGCCTCGGTCCACCCTTAACGGCTGTCAAAGATTTAGAAATGAAATCCGCGACTCTTCTACGTTGAAACGAAAGCAAAGGCATATTAGCCTAGAACACAGTTCACCCGCCCTTTAGGTTTTATTTCATTAGGAAATCAAATACCAAAAGTATGCGTCACAAAATATAGGAAGATGCCTTTTTTAGGTGAGGTTCGTTAAAAGCTTGTAACTATCTTGGTCTTTATTCAGATGCTTGATGCTAATATTTCCGAAAGCCACTAACCGCTTAATATTTCCAGGCTTGTCATAAAGAAGCGGTACAAGCGCTGCAGAGTGTGAAAGGAGACTGCGCGCTGTGTGTGCAGTTCATAGCGACGGATGACGACGACAGACTGTCCGAAGATAATTATAGGTAAGGATGGACAAGAATGAATGCAAATGGTAGGATATTGTATTGTATTACGAGCTGGTGTCCGCAACGCCACGTCCAATGCGCGTATTTTGCGTACGGGTGGGAACATGATTGTATTAGCATTACTGTATGGTGCAACTTCTGGGCAGCGTTGAAGCACGTGGGCTGCTGTCTCGTCTTCCTCCATGCAGGGCTATATGTGACTCCTAGGACAAAGAGGTGTTTATTAAAAGAGCCAAATCCGGTGATGGCGGCTGTGACTGTGCGGAGCTGTAATTTGGTCAGCCGAAGCGCCCGTTCGGTAAAGCGGCCGTCTTTAGTAGGAAGTGCTTCCTTGGCATAGTAGGATATAGTACCACCTGTCATTACACGATATTTGATACTGTGGCGACACCTACAACACCACTAAGGAACCCTAGCATCTTCGCATTCTTGCGTTAAGCAATGTTATCCGTAAAGTTACCATATTTACACTACAGCCTAAAAACAACAATCACACTACTTCCCGAAGTGACGGTTGATCCAAAATCTAGAGCGCGATGAATGGTCACGTGAAAAAATCGACCTTGTGTAGGGTTTTTTGCAAAAAAGACGCTGTCAAAGGCATATTGTTTTCATGAACGTAGGGTAGACTGTATCGTAAAGCCACGGTTTGGATGTCCTTCACCCATTTAGTTGCAATTATCCTTCTTTGGCGTTCTCTCTGCTGAAGATCACGGCAACATGCATGATAAGGTCTTCTGTAGTGTGGACCGCTCGGGACATTCTGCCTCTAACAGCTCTTGTCCTAAACATGCACTATTAAAGTATTGTAATAATATAGTTGGTGTGGTGGCAGGTTCCCGCTGTACCCGGAGGACGGCGAGGTGTTCTGCGCGGAGCCCGACGGCTCGGGCGCCACGCCCACCGCGCCTCGCACGCCCGACTACAACAGGTACGTACACACATCATCCATTATCTGCGACCCAATAATGCTCATACAGCAATAGTACATTGTTACCCCAGGGGTGAAAGTAACTGATTTATTCCCGAGACGGGGTTTGGCGCCCGAATGAAGTGAGGGCGCCAATAGTTCGAGGGACTATATAAGTCTTTAACCCGAGGTAAACACTGTACTTTTCATTACGAATACAAGGAAAGTAAAAATAAAACCATGAATTAGCTAAAGAAAAAATTTGTAAATTTTATTTCGGATTGCCGCTTTACCGCCTGTTTTTGTTTTTTTTTCTGTGGCCAGCCAGCCATTCAGCACTTATTTTTCTTTTTCATCATTGAAAAAATGGCAAATATTTTGCCCAACTCTAAATTAAAATAAAGTTATTTAAAAAAATAATATGTTTAAAAATATATATCCTTTAATCAATACTTAACTTTAAGTTATTTCAATTTTACATCGTGGCTGCATAGAAACTTAGAACATGGTTCAATAAACATGTGTAAATAGAACTAGTTTTTTTTTAAATAATTTGACATCTGTCAGTTGAAAGCGATTCACCCTAGGGATGAAAAGTATTACTTTCATCCCGCTCCTCAGGCTACTTCAGACCTACTTTCAGAGTATGAGTAATGAAAAGTACGTTTCTGCGCAAGTAATTAATTACGCTAAACGTACTTTACTCATTTTACTTTAACTTATATTCAGTCGACACTAAAACTCAGCCATGAGCAGGTCGATCAAAAGCATTGCATCATGTGCGGCTCAGATTACTAAACAAACATAACGTAATTAAACTATTGAACTTAACTGAGGTTGGTGTGAATTAACTACCTTTCTACAACAACTACCGGGATATCAGTCAATTACGAGAATACCCCAAAAGCTATTATTTTTTTGTTCTGGACCATTTCTGGGAACCTTCTAGACATTAAAAAAAAAACTAGTTTTTAAGGCTGTTTGCTAGGTATTGCATCCATCACACAATGTTTTGAGTGCGTTACATTGAGTTTTACCTAAAACTGTGATATTTCACCCCAAAAAAAAAAAATAGCCGTTTCCCAGCAATAATTACGTAGTGTGATATTTTTATATGTAGTTAGGTATTTGAGTTAAGTTACGTAGTTTGATATACAGGATGCTTGGTTGCCGACTTCGTGAAGGGTCTGTTTACACCTTGTATACATACACCTCGGATTATATTTTTGATGAGCAAGACGCTGAAATCTTATGGTGGATAGAACCAATTTAAAAATTAAGATGCAGTGTCCAAGTCAAACATTCAGTTGTAGTCGTTTTCCGGTAAATGCAGTTGTGTCAAATAATATTAATTTAAGTTAATGCTTCTATGGCAAAAGTAGCAACAATTCCAGTTTCCTGCCAGAACAGTTGAAGCGTTAAACCTTCGATCAATAATAGAACTAGATTAAGGATCAGGAACAAAAATGAATCGCTAAAGTGTCCACGTTTGCACACTCGTAAACATCTATATTTCATAGAAAAAAGTTTAATAATATTAACAACTTCAGTTTATTATAAACCATAACACCCTCACATAAAGTTTAATAACAATTGCAAAAGATATTTATTTAAGTCCTTTCATCGGAGAAAGCTAAAAGGCAATAAATTTAAAACGTCGCTTGAAAATAAAAAGTCATGAGTACAAAAATATTTATTCTAAAATGTATCTTAAAATCTAAGTGACAAGGTTAAAAAAATTACGTTGACAATTTCGTGCTTACACTAATTTAGAACTAGACGTATTTCTTGGTATTACATTTCAATGCTCAGAACACAGTAAGTATTGAAAGACGTGGAGTTGCAGAATATATTTTTTTAGGCCAAGGCTCGTTTTGTATGGTGGCAATTTTTTTTTAAAGTAGTAGGCTAAGTAGTAGGTACTATTTTTAACCGACTTTAAAAAAAGGAGGTTGTCCATTCGACTATATTTTGTTTGTTTGTCCACCTATTTCTCCACCAATAATTGTAAACCGATGTTAAAAATTCTTTTTTTTATTCTAAAGCATATACTCTTGTGGTGGTCCCGTTGTCACCAAGTCTTAGAGAAATCGAGGCAACCCTCAAATTATATAGGTGCATACAATGTTTTTCATGATCTAACGAGGCTCGTCACGTATTCCTGTGGTATCATCAGAACTTAAACTTGTTGAACCTGTAAAGAAACAGGCGCGGTTTATTGAATACAGTTTTAAAGTATTTCATGAAAATACCTACAGGTACTTATAGTTTTCTTCCGATAAAGATTTTTGTAATCTATTTGAGTGTTCCCAGTTATGTCCAAACTATCAAAATAAATTGAACATATTCTCGAATGTTTATAAGGTTTATGTATTCTGCACATCGAAATGGTTCGCTAAAAAATCTATAAACAAAAATAATATATAAAATAACAACACTACTCCATGTATTGCCGGTTCCAAAACAGTCGATGTTTGTAACAATAGTTGGTGCGTTGTTGCAAACATTGGCCAAACATCAAAATATTAGCTAACTTAATTATTTTTACTATTTATCCTGTTTTTATTTCACGAAAAAACACTTAAATAATATAAACTTACCGAAATAAAAAAATCCTTCCAAAATCGTGGTTTTACGGTGGTTATTTTCACAGTTTTAAAACGCGCACTACGGCATCTCGACGTCTTAACGTTGGCTATGCTTGGACAATACTAATTTGAAATAAGACCACAAAATTATTTGTGGTCTTATTTTTCGTGCCGTTTTTGAAGCGCTCATCGGGAATCTAGTACTATTATTGATCGAAGCGTTAAACCGTTCTTTAGTAGTTAAATACTTCGTTATTTGAATTTTAATTATGAATTTTCTAGTACTTCGAAACTCCAATGCTGTCTGTATTAGTCGTTTTTCCTCTTAATATAAGCGTGATCTTTGTCTCTAGTATAAAACTGTTTTTCTATTTGTTATAGGTATAACAATAGTTAAAAATAAGACATAAGGTTGAAAGCTATAAATCGTAAGGTTTCTAAGCATAGAGGTTTTTATGCAAAGAAACACTGCAATAATCGAAAATTTGCTAGCATAGAGATACACTGCAGTTATCGAAAGGTTTCTACTTACTAGCATTGAGGCTTTCATGCAGGGAAACACTGCAACGTCTCCTCTCCGCTCCACTCGTCTCCGCTAGGGTAAACACCAGGCCTTATTGATCTGCTGTCTACCAAGTGACATACCCGCGACATACTCGGGGGCTTTCATCTAGTAATGACGTCCTGTAATGTATCTTTACGGAGACATTGAACCTTACATGTCGCAGTTACGGCGTTTACCCAGCAGTAGCTGATTCCAGTAGTATTCCAGCTCTGTATGGTGTCGGACGTAAAGAATAGCACCATCCCATATCGTCCCGTGGGTGTTGTAAGAGGCGACTAAGGGATTTGCCAGAGAATGGGCAGCAGCATTTTCTGTGATTTTAGCAACGTAACAACCGTACTGCGATCGCCAACCCGCCTGCCAAGCGTGGCGATTATGGCAAAACCCCCGAAAATGTCCCCGTGGCGACACATGGGAAGGCCTATACCCAGCAGTGGACGTCTTTCGGGCTGAAATGATGAGGTGATTCCAGTTGTGGAGCCTCTAGGTTCTGTAAAATGACCCTATGATAATTTCCAAATCCTAACCAACCAGCGTTCTTGGAGGACACGGTAGGATCCTTTCGTCCAATGTAGAAAATGTCATTGATGATCCTTGGGGTTATCTATGTGAATATATCTGTGTTCTGCATATGTTTAAAAAAAAAAAGTCAAATAAAAAAAAGAAAATTAAAAATGCAGTTTTTAATAAAAAGAAAGTCGCTTTTTTTTGTCGGTCGTCATTAAGTCTTTTTTGTGGTTTGTTTTTGTGTCGACAGATTTCGATGCGGTTGTCACCATCAGTTACATTATTTAATCCCGAGGGAGGATTAATGTTTAGAGTTATATTAAACTTACACATAATTAAGATTTCTGGTTGTAGTGCCAAGCCGTAAAATCCGTGCCAAGCAGGGGGCGATTCAGTTAGAAGATAAATTAAATCAATTAGTAAAGCGTTGAAACAGTAAAATATAATTACTGCTTAAAATAAATCACGGAACACATCCAACATATTAGTACGCGTTCATAATTGTATTTATTACAGCATTCGTTTACATTCGCTACAGATTCATAAAATTTCTCATTATATCCCTTTGAAGTTTCTAAATATACTTAATAGTAACAATTATGTATGAAATAATTTCAAGGAAAAGCTAATAATCAATAATTAACAAAACTTTTGTGAATACTAGCTTTTGACCGCAGCTTTGGATTTGTCGCAGTCACGACGTGTAAGCTGACGAATCTTTTACTTAAATTTTGTTATTTTTAAAATCTTATTATTGTATATTTTATGTTATTGTACTTACAAATGTTTCTTATGCTTTGTATGTTTACTGTTTTCATTTTGTATGCACGTCATGTCCCTGCGACAAATAAATATTTTTTCTTTCTTTCTATTTGGTTGGAAATTGTCTTAATATACATACCATAATATGACGCTCGGGGATAGTTTTTCCCATTGGTAAAAGAAATGTTAAAATGGGATCAGTAGATCTGAAGATTACCTACCTCCTACATCCAAAATTACAAACTATCTTTTTTTATATACGTATACGTCGGTACTAGTCATACCTTAACATAGATATCATAGAATAAATTTACATCACTCTATTATTACCATTTTAAGAATACTTCCCATTGTAAACTGACACAAGACAATGGTACGTTCAAATCTAATTTGTTACAATTGGCCAAAAATAATACATTTAATTTAGCTAAATTTTTGCCAAGTTTTTGTCATGTCGCTGATATGAGATTGCGATTTTGAAGGCTGTGCGTTGTTTTATAGAATTTTGTTTCATTTTTTTTTCTCATATTATCATTTCATAGAATATTGAATACGCAGAATACTTACTTTGAAGATTGTTTTTTTGTTCTAATAATGTTTAATGTTACAATATTCATAGTTATTTTCACGCAGCAAGCTAGCTACCAAGAATGCAATGCAGCATGCAAGCAAGCATGCAGCATGCAAGCGAACATGCAACATGCAAGCGAGCATGCATCAGGCATAGTTTCTGACACGGCTCCGTCGCTGGACTCCGGCGGTCCCACGCAAGCTTATCGGCGCTGATGGTATTAACGCTCACCGTTAGGAACCTCCATGGAAATGTTTCCATGGAGGTTCCTAACAATCCTTCAATCCTTCGATCAAACAATATGAGTTAAAAATAATTCTACTGCTTGATAAGTTTGCTAAAAAACCGGCCAAGTGCGAGTCTTACTCGCACACAGGGTTCCATAGCTCCAAACAATATAATAACAATATTTTGAACTGTCATTCATTAGTTAGTAGTATTAGTTAGTAAACTTCCACACAACCGCAAAACTAAATTTGTTTTTCATAGTATGTTTATGAAAAACAAAGTTACTGCTGCAGTTTGATGAAAAAGTCCCATATCTCAAAAACTAAACATCATATCTTATTGAAACCAATTTTCGTTGATAGTTTTTTTTACGTTCTACAATCCTAAATATTTTCAGAATTTTCCTCCTCTTACTTTAGAAATTAGAGGGGGGGGACACACATTTTACCACTTTGGAAGTGGCTCTAGCGCAAACTATTCAGTTTAGAAAAAAATGATATTAGAAACATCAATATCATTTTTGAAGACCTATCCATAGATACCCCACACGTATGGGTTTGATGAAAAATTTTTTTTTGGTTTTCAGTTCTAAGTATGGGGACCCCCTTAATTTATTGTTTTTTTTCTATTTTTGTGTGAAAATCCTAATGCGGTTTACAGAATACATCTACTTACCAAGTTTCAACAGTATAGTTCTTATAGTTTCGGAAATAAGTGGCTGTGACATACAGACGGACGGACAGACAGACAGACAGACATGACGAATCTATAAGGGTTCCGTTTTTTGCCATTTGGCTACGGAACCCTAATAAAAAAAATGTGATTATAAAATTCATTGAATTGTGTTTCTTTAAAATATGTTTCATTCAAGTAAATAGTAGTTGAAACTAAAATAATCGAAGTAAAAATACAACGGCCAAATGTGAATATTTTTCTGGGAAACGAAATTCTATGACATTTCTGTCTGCGAAGTGCGAAACAAGGGGACATTGATTTTGAATGTTATTTTATTTACGAGAATTGGCCTTCACATCAAAAATCTCGTATGTCATCATCATTTCAGTCTACTGGGTATATTCCAGCCCCAAGAATCATCAAAACGCTCATCCTACCGTCCTACGTTGCCCACATCCAATGGTTTCCCACATTACCCACGGCAGTCCCCAGGTCGCCAGTCAAGTTAAAATAAAATGCTAATAACACAATTATCAAATTGTTACAAAAATTCAAAATAGCTTGCCATCAGTCGATGAATAAATTGGATTGATATTGTGTCCAATTTAAATGACATAGAGACTATAATTCACATGCTAATAAAATTTTATTGGAACATGTTGTAATATCTCGCCTACGCTATACTGAGCATATTTTGTAAACGTATTCGAAATCAGGCTGACGAGTGTGCGGTCAGGTGGTACATCGTTAAGTGTTTCACTACGATATTATTTTTTCTACGATTTGTATTTTGTATGTTAGTGTTCCTTAAGGTGGAAGCACCAGGCTAGCTCATTAGCAGGTCAATGTCATGCTGCATGTTAAACAATAGTTATTTATCCAACATGTGAGGAAAGTTCGTTTTTCCTATGAGTTTTGATTTTGAGTCTTGAGCAAACGAAGGATTGAAAAATAGAATCACGAGCGCAGCGAGTGATTATAAATTTCAATCCTGAGTAAGCGAAAGACTCAACAAAACGAATAGCAAATGAACTTACTCACATGTTGCATACAAAACTTTTCACCACTCCCAGCAAGAAAGTATTCAGTCATCATAGGTAAATAAATTTGTAATAAGCATAGCAAAATAATTAAATCAGCGCCATTTGTAAAATTTTGCCAGAACTAGCAAAAGCCAAGCAAGTTATTTTAACCAGGGTGAGAAATTGTAGGAAATACAAAATATTAAACTTAAACTTACTTTTAATCCGAGAAGAGTATCATCTGGGGCATCGTTTAAAAATTTCTCAACTTGCCGTAAAAACTTTTGATTTCTTGCTTTTGAACCCAGAAGACTGTATTTTAAGAAATGAAATCAGCTTATGATATTCTTTTATATTTATGTTATGTTTCGTTACCAATACTAATTTTATCATAGAATAAATACTGCATAATGTACTGGGTTGCTTCGTGTTTGAAATTTCCATGAAATAAGACAGCAAAACCGTTTCGGAGAAAGTTTTCGCATTTTTTTAAAGTCTCCATTGATTGAAGGTATCGAACGTTTTAAGATATCTTTCCTTCGATTATTTGGGCAAAAAACTTAGTTCGGCATTTGAAACAAGGTTTTTAACTCTTTTGGAGTTAAACTTAAATCTTCCTCACTAGAATCACTCATTTTTTTTAGTAATCAAAATCGTAAACAACACTTAGAATTTTCGCGCTAATTCGTTTTTTTTTTTTGAATTTTTGCTTCTATTGTCCTTCTTTCACAGGCTTCTTTCTTTGAGTGCGTTCAAAAATTATAATCCTAAATTTGACGATGTAATTCTTTCAATATTTTATTAAACTTTTTTAATGTTTCCGAACTTATACACTTACAATAATTTGATAAATTTTATAAAAAAACAATAATCTTAACTTATAAATATTTCTATTTTTAGCATAAAATTATTTATTTTTTAAAATATCTTTAAAACTTAACATAAAAAAATCAGGCAAGGTTAGTTTCTGAACGGGATCATTACTTTCCTCACTGTTCAAACAGTGAGGAAAAACCAACTTTCCTCACTGTTTTCGTAGAGGAAAGACACTTCTTTCGTGCGGGAGTGGTAAAAAATATGATTCGCGATCGTAAGCCGTATGTAGTTCAGTACAAACCTCGAAGTTCCCAATCAATGACTTTTTCATGAAAAAGGATATCCCATTCAATTACTTTTCGTGAAACAGTCTTTCAATAGGGTTAAATGAATTTAGAGAGTTGTATTGATGATTATCACTCTGTAAAGCCATTTGTTTCAGCCGCGAATCATATTTTAATCAACATACAACCCGACACTGACCTGCGAATTGCAAAAAAACGTAAGAACATTTGAATTTCGCGCGCTACCAAAGCGCTGTCAAAGTTACTAAAAAACATTTTGAAAATGTTTTTAGTAACTTTTTAGACCTATGTATCCTGCTTATGCGTATGAAGTTTCATCAAAATTGATTCAGTCATTTCGGAAAATTAGGACTTGAAAGTTTGTATGAAATGTCGTAAGGCGTAATCGCACTGGAACTGGTCGTAGTCGTGGCCGCATTGTTGACCGGAGAAGCTCCGATAGATATGAACTTTTGTAGGTACTAAAGTTTAGCCGCGACCGGTCGTGAGACCAGTTGGTCGTTGCGGTCATGTGCTCGTTACCCATTAGGTTTCAATAGTATCAGAGCCGTGCAGTGCGCAAAGTCCCTTATACAGCAGCCGATGCTCATTGTGGAGCTCCATTCTGTATCCACTAGTTCTTATTAATTGAAAACAATCGTGTCGTAGTATGTGTACATTTAAACTTTCTCTATTTAAATATGCAAACCAAGCTACTCAAAATCACTAACTGTAGTCCCAATAAGTCGGAACAGAAATGCTTGCAGGTGATTAAAAAAAATACTAAACTAGTGATATCTTATGTTACGCTATACCGAAGACGTAGAACTTTTAAATACGTAATTCTAACAGGCAGTCCAAGCGCCTACTGATTATAATTATTTAGTAGGTATGCTCAACAGTTGTTTGTCGTTATTTATGGCAGCGTAACAACTTTGTCACGTCGGCTCCCGACAGCCGCGTCGATGACAACCCGTGTAACCGACACGTAACGCCATTCATGGAGACAAGTGACGTCAGGACACATGCTTGTTTATTCCTTTTTTACGTATTTTTTTTCCCACTACTGGGCAAAAATCTCCCCGTTCTCTCTATGTTTCACCTTTACCGTCCAGTCTTGTAAGAACGAGTCAGCGTTGCTTAGGCTTGCCCCGGTGACGTTGTCGTTGTTCAGGCATTCCAATGTGTGACGATCCTGGCCCATCTGTCTTCTTGCATTCTGTTGGTGTGACCCGTCTTGATTCCTTGTTCATTAAATATTCATACAGGTTAACACTTTCGCTGCCAAGTTCAAATAATACATTTTTACTTGTATGCTGAAATCTATAGCTATGTATAATGACTCGGGAGGCGGGTTTTGGGCACACTAACGAATTGCTGTTCGACCCGTATGCTTTCTAGTGTTAAAGAAATCAAATAAAGAGTTTCGAAGTTAATAGTGCTATTATACATACGCTATTACGATGTTTGTGCGATGAAGAAACATGTTCAGTTTGATGGTCTGTAGCACACCCTCAAGTATGTATATACCCTTTCCGTTACACCCTGTAGAGGAATATCTGTACCATTTTTAGGCATCTTTGGGGCATTTTTATTTTTTAGGGGTAGTAGCGAACCGCCCCCTGTTTAGCACTTTTAGGACTTGATGTAACGTACTGACTGTTGTGGCGACATGTCAAAACATCGAGATTTCTGTGCTATTTCTAAGTGAAATAATAACGTTTTTTTGCACAAAAACCTTCCGGAGTCATTTCTCTAATTGCTGGTGAAAACCATATCAACACCCATGGTGTAGTTTAAACGCATAAATGGTCACACAAACAGACTCGAAAAGCTACTTGGTTTTGTATTACTTGTATATAGACACACATATATACCGCACTTTGCTCAATGTATGTATTCGGTTCTCGACACTAATCACATCACCTTCGAATGCAGGTGAATCCTGATTGAATTTGACCCTTCCTTGAATTCTGATGCTAAACCTTTCATTGGCATTGTGCCCAAAATACGCCCAACACATTGGACACCCAATTTAATATCATTTTGACGGCTGTATGTACACTTATCTGTTTGGATAATTTTAGACGATAACATAATTATTTATAACATCAAAAGGAACCACTGTGTTTGTTACATAATGTGTAGTGTAGGTAACGGCCGCCACTACCGAGTCACTTTATTACTACTTTGTGTACCTATTTTATTTCATCTTTATAACTACGTGTGTTCCTACATTATTTCATCTCAACTGCACTTAAAATGGTAAAAGAAACATCGTAGGGAAACCGGCATGTCCTAGAACCATAAAATCGAAGAGATGGTTCTTCCACCAACAAGCACTGGGTCCGCGCAGTGGATAACACAGCTCCTTCCCACATCTCTCTTCACAAGAAGGTGACCTGTGTCCTTACATTAGGCAATTAAAAGGCTTGATTATGCTATAACTGTGTACCTATATGCATGTACTCAGCGCACTCGTATACTCACAGACGCACGTCAGAGGCGGGGTCGCACAGCGAGTGCGAGTCGGAGCCGTACCGCGTGGTGCCGCCGCCCGCGCCCTACCCCGACTACAACAACATTAACAACAACCTCAACATACTCGATATGGACGACGACTCTATCAAGATTGAGGCCAGACTTGAGGTAAATAATTCCCATTTTTTATATAAACGCAGAATACAGGATGCCCAGATCCTCATTTAAGATAAGGCAGACAGAAGCCCGAAAGTCTGACCAAAGGTTTTGCCAAGTGATATCTTGTTACCCAGTCTCTTCCCAACTATATTGCGATCGGCTTCAAGTCTAACCGGATGCAGCTGTATACCAGTACAGTTTTACAAGGATTGGTAGATACTGAGTAATGCGATAAGCTTTGGTAACTGGTTGTAAGTTATATATAGGTACAGAAGTAATGTAATGACGTGATGTGTAGTGGTCAGGCAGCCCGCGGGGCCCGCGCGGCGTGCGCGGGGCGCGGGCGGCGCGCGAGCTGTCGTCCGGCGAGTCCGCCGCCTCCACGCCCGTGCACGCGCGCCCCCTCGCGCTCAAGAAGAAACGCAAACCTCAGGTACTATCAATCCAGCCGATTGTATACAATCCCTGAAATTTAATTAGTACACTTGCATAGCACTGCACTGAATTGGGTGACCATGGGTGACCAACTTAACACGCTTGAGTAGAAGTGCCGAACCGACAACAGTCACAAGAATTCATGAAATATTGTTGGTATAGGCAATTAGGCACGCACATCGATGCTTGTTTGATGCTTGGATACGTGAGTAGCAGCGAATGGACAAAGTTACTCGCATAGTAATTAATTTAACAATTAATTACTATGCGAGTAACTTTATTTTAACTTTATTAATGATAATTTAAACTTTAAAGGATTTCGTTTTCTTTTCTCGTCCACCCACAGCTTTAACAAGATTCAATCGAACACCAAGTATATCGCCATGATTCTGTTTACATTTCGTTTCTTCTAGATAGAGCGCAGATTAGAACCCCCGCCCATCGTGGTATGTACCAAGTCCTCGGTTATTTTAGTAAGATTGTCTTCGGACGTAGTATTTGCCCAGTGGGACATCAACGCTGGATAAACGCTGAGTGGATAAGTCCTGGTTTTCAGAGGAGACTTGGGGGCAAGCGCACGGGCAGCTTTCTATTCCATTCAAATTCTAAAACGTAATTTAGGACACAGAAGCCGCCCGTGCCATGTCCGCGCCCACTACCCTATACGTGTGGCTTGCGCCTTACAAGCTTACCAGCAACATTAGCTGAAATCCACATCACGTAGCTCAGTCTCTCCCATGACTGAACGAATCTTGCACGTCTCCGCACCGTTCTACTTGTCTCTGTTTTGGTGGAGACCAGGCTTAATACACGCCTGGATAAATACCAGTGGCGAAGACATCCTTAGTAACAAGACCAAGATATGTTTACATCATGAAAGACCTTGGCTAGCGTATGTCACTGTAGAATCAGCTGGAGCGTAGCCAGTGATGTCGTTTAGAGATTGCGCTGTAATTGCATATTATTATTAGTTTTCATACCGCAGATCCCTGGTAGGAATTTGTCATCGGCAGTGTCTTAAAGTCTTAGGAGTACGGCTGGTTTTCATGTTTCAAGTATTACTAGCGATAGACTACGTATTTCAGGTTGTAAATTAAATGAATTGCCACATTAATCTTTGAAATCATAATCAGTATTTATGATAGTGCCACAGAGTGAAAGTTATAATGATTTGTTGTAGGACTGGCGCACTAAGGGCGCGTATAGACCCGTGGAACTAGAAGCTCCTTCCTCGGATGAACCTCTTGCGGAAGCGCCCTGCGATAACCTGCCTATCTCTGATGGAGGTAGGTGAACTTATGATAAGTTTTTGAGTTTTGATGTAGGAGGTCATCTACGAAACTACTCATCCGATTTTAAAAAATCTTTCATCGATGGGAAACTACACTTTTACCGTGTGAGTTTCATGGACGCGTACGGAGTTGCGGGTAGAAACAAGTAGTACATGAGGAACTGCACTGCATACTAATCTCTTTCTTTATCCTGGTCTTTTCCTATCATTTGGGGTCGGATCTCCTCACATTTTTACGAAAAACAATCTGTCTTATATGTATTGTCGATTCAAGCAAATGCACTGCGTGTTGGTAAGGAATTAAAATGTGTTTAAAGATCGACCAGTTCCCATATTATCTTCGTTATACCAATTTATTTGTGGTCGGCGCAGAATGTCTTCTTATACCATACTTCTTTATTACTCGTTATCTCATCAGACACCTTCCTTCCTTCCTGCCATATCAGCCTTCACCAGTCCATGCACGGTTTCTTTGGTCTTCCTAAACTCTCTTATTACTATCCAGATCCACACTCAAAACTTTCCCCACTACATTTTCCTCATTCCTCCTCATCACATGCCCATACCACGACAATCGACCAGTTCTACTGTTATTATTTACCCACGACCAACTAACAGAACGTCCTTAAACTAACACGTCATATATTGTCCAGTCCCCGAGTCCCCGCTAACGCCCGCCCCGCCGCCGCCGCCGCAGATCGCGTTGCCGCCCCTCATCGACATCGAGTCTAAAGACACGAAGCCCGTCAGCAAGCCCAACGGTGACATCAAACCCCCCAGAAGAGAATCCAAAGGATTTAGGTAATGCTTCAACTGTTACATAATAACCTATGTACCACCGTCTTTATCAGCAACACCATTGCTGGGGACAGAAACAGGTGGCTTATAATTTTTTTTTTTTATTTAAAGCAAATTAGCTAGCGATATTCTACAGACAAGGTAGGTATCGATATCTTAACATGATGTTACAAAAGACAGACTAAAACTCTACTCAACTCATCCTTCCAGTAATTGTAACAGTAACCAGTCAAAAAATTCAATCATTTTTTGTTTCTGTTACGGTTTCGCCCTCACCAAAATTTCGTCTTTATAATTTATTTAATTCTTTATTTCATGCCATATGTATTTCATAGATGGCATAACAGGAAAATATCAATATGGACCCTATCGTACACAACAAAATTAGGACAGAGGAAGAGGGCTAAGTAGCAATTTTAGTACTTCAATCATATTACTATAAATAATTATAATTCATCATTCATTTATTGTAATTCAACTTGCGTGTATTCACTAGACTGGCCAGTGCTCATTGAAAGCAAAGTAGTGCGATTGTTGTTAAAGAAGTGGATAGGGTGATGACCCAAGATATGTAAGGCAGCCGGAAAATAGTTACTCAAGCCTTTGACAAAGGCCTGCTGACACCAAATTCAGTAACAATTGTTGCAACCTTTCAACACAAGTGCTAACGAATATGGGCAGGAGAGTACAAAGGAGTATTTTACATTCATTTCACGGCCCTTCTGGTTGAGGAAAACAACATAACGAAAGACCGTAAATGTTTCAGTACCTTTTTTTGTATAAACCACAGTTTATGTAGTTACTTCCGCCCTTACTTAATCCTCTGAGCAATGCGGGTTCGTGACCGCAGACTCATCTCTGTCGTGTGAATCAAATGTGACCGTTAAATCATTAGTGAGGTAGGGTCAGCGTGATGAGCGATTTATGAAGCTGTGCATCTAAAATTTGTCTGATTCATTATGACGGATTATCATCATCGCACATTAATTGTGAGCTTAGACACTGGTAGCGTCAAGACTCACAGTATTACATGTATGTTACTATATCAGGTGGATCAATTTCTACCCTCGATTCCTGGTCTTCGATCCCTACAGTTATAAAACCATTTCATACTTAAAATCTGAATGGATAAGTTGTAGCCTATTTAACGTTAACACCTACACCTCGTGCATAAGGGATGGATGTGTATAAAAGATATGGGGTGTAAGAAACACCGACGCGAAAACGCTTACCACGAACTCAGTACAACATTCTGAAACCCCCTCACATAACTCACCCCCACAAAAGTGCAATCTTCCATACATCGTAACCTCTAGTTACAATGTATGGAAGAGCTGTTTTTTTTCCTTAAATTACCTGTGAAATATTTCTATGTGGTTCAGAATGAAGTACTGATTACGTGATAAGCGTTTCCGCGTCGGTGTCCCATACACACCGTATAAAGTGTATCAAAGTTTCCTTTTCTCCCACACAGGATAGGGTCCGCACGGAGGGTGACAGAAGGCGCGGCGCTCACGAACGGCTCGGCCGAGCGCAGCAAGTTCCCGCCGCGCCTGCTGGCCGGCGACGGGGACCCCGACTTCGGCACCCCCGTGTGAGCCCCCCCCCCCCAGCACACACGACACGCGCCCTCACACTGGTACCCGCGGCCGTCAGTAGTACGAGTGCACCAGTTCGTCAGGACGCCGATCGACGTACTTAGTATTATTCGATCTCACTCTGCGTGCGTTTAATGGCCTACCGAATTTAGATTTAAACAGTATTCCTTCTTTTACGCCGAGGTTATTCCCGATTTTGAGTGCTTATCTTTCATTTCGTGTACGATAAGACTAAGGGAGTAGTTTACTCGTAGTTAAGAGTCGCGCTCAGTCGCTTTTAATGTGTCCATGAGATTAGTCGAATAGCCGACTGTTTGGAAGGATCTCGTCACGAGTGCTCATGCTGTATAAGTGTGAATCATTGCCATTATGCAGAGCTGAAAGTTCATCTATTTATTGATCATATTCGGTTGTTTATTAATATTATTTATTTGATTTATTCGGGCTTTAAATTTGTATTTATTAGGCCATCTAGAAAATTAAATAAGTACGCCCAACAAAGTTATAATTTATGTGTAATGCACAAATTGTTATTGTCTACGAAATATTGATGGATGATGTATTAACACCCGACTTGTTAACGTTTATTCTTCACATTCGCTAAACGAAAACTAATCACACATTAAATATTGTCAGGTTGCCAACAAGTATAGTTTTACTAAACTGAAATCGGGTTCAACGTGATTAATGAGGATGGGCGGAATGCGTCAGCTGATACTATCTCACACGTTTGATCGGAGCACATTGCAACCTTTTCAAATAAAACTACATATCGTCCATCAACAGGCAATAACAGTCTATTTACTATTTAGAGTTAAAGTTTATACGTTTAAGAATTTAGACAATTTTAATAATCTCATGTGAGGTGCGTCAACCTGATTTATTATTTTATTTTAGCTGTTTTGTTTATTTTTGTAACGTTTTGTGTAAATATTGTTTTAGATTTCGATTGTATATCTTAATATATTAAAAAAAATATACTATGTATAAAATATTAGAGCAAATGAAGGAAATTCCGACTGATAAATAAAATAGTTAACAGTATCCATTTTGTACATTCCTATTTAGCTTCTACATGTGTATGTTAATTGAAAAGCGGGATAAACATGAGATTTAACTTTTAATAAAAGTGAGCTCTTAAGAATAAGATGATAAAAGTTAACGTGTATTCAAGTAAAGCTAGATCTTTTTAACACTTTCGAGTCTAGCCCCCTTTTTATAGAGCTCATGTGCCATCCTACCACACATATTGCAAGTGAACTCTTCAGATTGGTCGCTGGCATAACGTCTGCCTTAGTGAACCAACATCGAGGGTTCTCGGCATTAGGTTTGAAACTAAGATTTAAAACCCTGAAGTAAGTGGTAAAATAGAGTTTTCAGGGACTTTTGTCGCTATATTCACTTTATGTGGGTGTATTGGGATGGGGGATGTGCAATTATCAAAGAATTTAAAATCGGTCAAATGGCTTTCCACCCCTGAAACCTAACACGTTGGTTCGGCATCTAGCAGGCAGAGGTCGAAATTGAAAATAAAAATGCTTGTAATTTGAAACCACGGCGTATTCTTATTAATCTTGTTAAATTTTACAACTGTTTTTACTTTTACATTATTTGATGCTGTATTCGCTAAGAAAAACCTACTTTTAAAGTGACCCCACCAGGTTGGTTCTCGTCATCGCAAGTGCGACTTGTGAGAACCTAGCAGGTGGATTCCCGGCACTGAAGTTGTCCGATATTATAAGTAGGTACATATAAAACCCTCTACGACATATAATACGTCGAACGGTCCATGGTGAGTATAATTATAATACATATCAGCACGGCTCGCTGAGCGTAAAGACTAACTGACAACTGTCTAGTGATCTGGACACCTGCCAACAATATTTCCGCACAATATACTCATACCTTTACAACTGTGTGCGTGCGTACACACGACAAGATAAAAAATTAAAATTAGAATAACACCTTTAAATAAATATTTTAACAGTTATTATTTACTTTGTACGGACGTTGAACTTTTGTCAATTTTATCAAGTCTTATATCGAACAGACTTTTCACATTAGGGCTCTAATCATTTTTATGAAGATCAGTTGAATCTGTTCTTGCGTAGTTGTCATGTAGCGCATGCATACGTTCGTCGCCATGTCAACGTCTCGTAATGTTTTTACAATAGAGTTATGTAATGGCTCCTAGACTTAATAGACTATAGTGTCTCGCTAGACTGGAGTCAAGTCAATGGCATGCACGTGATCTTATAAATTGATAGATAGACCGTTTCTAATGCCGCATGCCGCTGCATTTCACTAGCCACCGAGTGACTGCCGCGATATTTTGTTCTTATTATCATGTCTACAACTAAGAACAAACTCGCATTTTATAACAAATTCTTCATTCAAATAGATGCTAGAATCTATCAGGTTTTATGTGATTTTTTACATATTTTTTGTTAATAATATGTATATAGCTTTTACTATGTATGAACATTCCACGCCTGCTCTTATCGCGTTTAATGATTTGCCGGGATTTATACTATATTGTATTTACATCTAATGACAATATGCCTATGTATTATAAACGAACGTATTAAATTTTTATTTAAAAATAAAAGGTTGTATCATTTGCCCGATTTCAAATACAGCTGAAGCGACTTATATGGTCTTTACACCTCTTTTCCAAAAACTTTTAAAATAAGCTTCCAGTCTTGGCAGATGCGGCTCGATATCAACATCCTACACGAAGCTATGATCATGTTTCCCCGTGAAACTCTATTCGGTTCTCGTCAGATTTATACCCTAATAAATCCTAAAAACAAAGGAAGATGCCAAAAGCTTCGATTGTATTTGCTGCAACGTCAACGTTTTCGATAGACGATCGATCTGCGCGTGCCTGCAATTCCATTTTCAAATATCCAGCCACATTTCAGGCCGAATTAATTTACACCTTGTAACGAGTTCAAGTAAAAGCGGCGATATCACACAGCAATCCGATCTGACCTCGCAGTTATATCGAAATCCGTTGTCAACACGGATCATAAATACAAACCTTTTGATTTCGGCTAAAAACCAGGACCACTTGTCTTCATTGCATGCTCTATAGGAAATAATAACAGTTATCACGATAGACCTCCCATCGACACTTTGCATTGGTGCCAACAGAATCGGCACCAATCCCTTAGGTTTGTATTACCCGTCCTTACCTTGGTGACACAGGGTTTTGAGGGAGTTTCTATACAGCAAAAACTCTTGGTTGACCAAAGAATAAAAAAAAGATCCATGTGTGTCATGTGTCCATAGAATACGGCCTAATTTATGAAAGCCCTACAAGGTTGTAACTATCTAAACATTTATTTTGGGTAAAAGTAATGCAGTTCTGTTAGTAGGTTCTGTTTAGGTATAATAGGTTAAAAGCGCCAAAATGTGAAATGTAGTCGAGTATTCTACTCCTGTAATCTGGCCTTACTTGTTGCCGCTTACGAGCAGGCTTTTAATCTGAATCATTGCATGCGAATACAGCCCGGTCAGCAGCGGTGTTTTAGATATTTTATATTCAAACTTGGCGCATTACGATTCTGACAGTACTCTTAGCGTATAACGAAACGTTATTAAGTGCTGCCCAGTTTCAAATAATACTTGTTATGGTATAAAATAGTTACTCTGAATTGTACACGTATTTGATATTTTCCTCTTTATCTTCAATCGGCTTTTAGCCATAATCCGATGTTTTCTGCGATTAATTTAGATTGGGTGCGATTCCATTAAACGGCACCGTATGAGTTGGTAGAGACAAAAAAAAATTAAATTAAAAATTTAAAAAACCCCCGACACCAAAAAACCTCTAAAAAGCCAAAAATAAATTAATCCAAGCGTCGTAGCGTCGGGGGTCCGCTTCGTTCTGTGCTTGTACTAAGCGGTCTTCGTAGCGGTCCCCCGACGCTACGACGCTTGGATTAATTTATTTTTGGCTTTTTAGAGGTTTTTTGGTGTCGGGGGTTTTTTTTTAATTTTTAATTTAATTTTTTTTCTTGCTTTTTAAACTTATATTATTTTTTCTTAGCCCTGACTGTCCCACTGCTGGCCATAGGCCTCCCCCCTTTCATTTCAATTTTCTCAGTATTGCGTCTCTTCTCGCTAATTAACGAAATCAAGGAAAGATATAAATTAAAAAAAAGGAAATTTTGGGGGGAGGGGGGTGCACCCCCCCACTCAGCAATGCCCATGGTGACAAGCGACAACATTTCAAATCGACTACCTGTGAAAGTTGTTTATATCCCTTCATCAACTAGAAAAGAGGTGATTATCTTCAAACGGCTGAGCAGATTTTCTCGACACATAGCTAAGAACACTCTCGATTAAAATACCTTTCAAACGACACCACTTTTGTCAAAATCGGTTCATCCGTTTAGGAGCTATGATGCCACAGACAGACACACAGATACACAGATACACACGTCAAACTTATAACACCCCTCTTTTTTGGTCGGGGGTTAAAAATGGTTAGTTTCGTATTTGCCATCTTTTTAGGCGAGCTACTTCTTCTGTTGTAGTCAAGGGCTTCTTGGCATATCAGCGTCAGGTGCATGCCTGACACATGCTGAGCTGGACTCCCATTTGGTGCAACCTTGAGACGCACACCGCACCTTGTATACTCGTTATTTTATTTGAAGTATTTTGTATTATTTTTTCTTTTTGTATATTGGCACCTTGTTTTTTTTTAAGGTATATTTATGTAATCTGTGTCATTTAATTGTGCTTCTATGTGTTGTGCTATGTCTTTTATGTGCACTAAATAAATGATTTATCAATCTATCTATCTATCAAATTAATTTGCATGTTTATTTAGTCTTTCTTTGTATTACCTGCTTTTTCTCCGGCTTCCTCCTTTACGGTCACCATCTCCGAGTATTCGCGAATTTCTGTGTTTCTCACGCAACGCAATTATTCATTCGTGCGCACTAGTTAGTGTGCACTCACTTGAGACGGTTCTTAGTGCAATGTTTTTTAATTTCTGTATTTTTATTTAATCTCGATATTGGACAGTTGGAGTTGCTAGCACAGTCCCAAAGTTATATCCCGTAGGTCGGTAGATTGGTTTTATGATAGCTTTATAAACCAGTAGTTTACTACTGAGGAATAACCGGCCGTTTGAATTGTAAGGTCACTTCTGTTTTCTTGGCCTTAAACTCCAAATGTAAACCCAAAAATGTTCGTTGATATGTTGTGAATAGAACAATAATATTTACATTGTACATGAAAGGTCAATGTTAACTAGTAGAAATAGTAGAATCTGAGAATATAAGTTGGTTACACTCGCAACTGTCATCCATTCCCTTAATTATTATTATTAAAACAGATTGTCTAATGGCCAAGCCTATTTTTCACGTCTAATATTTTGTAGCTTTTGTTATTTACCTTTGTTATAGTTTGAATCGAAAGTTTTCCAATATGGTTGTCAAAGTATATATCAGTGGTATTTCTGGAAACAAAGAGGTATGTTTAATATTAGAAAATTCCTGGGACGGCCGGGCGCTTTTCTCGACTTTTTCCAAAGCTGATTCATGTAATTATTGTTTTTGATTACGTGAGTTATGGTGCTTTTTAGGTGAAGAAACGGCAGCAGCGGGTTTTGATGATCCTAGATTCCAAGAGCGTAAAATATGATGTCATTGACATAACGGAACCAGGAAAGGAAGCTGATAAAGAGTTTATGCAAACCAACTCGAAATCGAACGGTGGCACAGTGAGCGACCCCAACCCGCGGTCTGCGCTGCCGCCGCAGGTCTTCAACGATGACGAGTACTGTGGGGTATGTTTCTATTAGACATATAAATTATCAGTTAAACTATTTCGCAAAATAAAAGTACATAGATGACTTCGTATTTTTGGTATGTTGCCATCTGTTTGTATTTTGTTTCTTTGTTACTTTATGCTTGTGTAGGGACTGTTTATTGGTTTGTTTGTAAAGTACTTGTCTGTTAGTATTTCATTTCTTACATACAGTTTGTGAAAGTAAGCAACTTTTGTTTTGTAAAAAATGGTAAACAAATGGTCCTAGCTGCATTCTTTATGACTTCAGGACTATGAACAGTTCGACCTTGCGAATGAAGTGGATACATTGGAACAGTTCTTGAAGATGGAAGCACCGCCTGAGGAGCCACCTCAAGTTGAAAACGAACAGGTAATATGACATATCTGTTATTAGTACCACTCATTAATTATTTGCATACTGTGCTCTTCAGCAACATAATAATACTAAAAGCGAGATGATTAAGTGATGAATTTTCCTTGTTACAATGTCAACAACCTCATTTAAATATAAAGAATTTTTAATTAGCTGTTCATTCTATTTTAAGTTACAATGAAATCTTTCCTTTAGTATGGAATTGTAACTTGTGTGTCATTTTAGGAAAAGGCTGTAAATGGCGATGTTGAGGCTGAAAGCAAAGAAGCTGAAGAAAGCACAGAAGAAAAAGTTGACACAACTGACACTACTGAGACTGTTGATGACAAAGAGAAAACACCAGAGAAAGAGGGTAGCCCTGCTAAAGAGGCGTCACCTGCAAGAGATGCTAGTGCTGCAGCATCTAAAGAAGGCACTCCTGCTAAGGAAGAAGAAGATGAAGATGCCAAAGGTGACTCAAAAGAAAAGTCCCCTGAAAAGGAACCAGAAAGACAAAAATCTGTAGAAAAAGAAGAAACACCAGAGGAAAAAGCGGAGTCCCCAGAAAAAGAGATTGAAGTAGAAGCCAAGCAGGCCTCAAAAGAAGCCTCTCCAGCGAAGGAAGAAGTAAATGAAAATGGTGCTGTTAGTTCGCGCGAGCATTCTGCAGAAAAGGAAGTGCCCGCCGAGCAAACAGAGACTGCTGAAGTTAAAAAAGATAACCCATCGGAGGCTCTGATCGAGAGCGAGCAGGTTGCTGCAGCTGAATAATGGACTGAACATTCACTTGCTTTTCAGCTCAAATCAATCCCAATTAGCACTAAGCAAGCACTATTCATTAAGTTCTGTTATTTATAATGCATCATCATTATCACTTCTTTGATATAGTCATTGTATATAATGCAAAGAAGTATTTGTTGAGAATCATGTTATGTGGCGATGTATAGTTACGTTTTCATATACAATGTGGCCTATTATCGTAAATCATTAGAGTTATAATAAAATTAATCAAATTTTTTCTATGAAGTTCCAGAGTAAGATTTCTATATAACAATTTTGTCCTCCATAAAGGCTTGTATTATTTTTAAAGTATTAATTTTTATTTACAATTTGCTTATTTCAATATTCTTTTGTGTATTGTTACAATGGATTATTTCTTAAATTAATTTTTAATATGATTTTTTATAAGTGAAAGTAATTAATTCACGAGAATGATCATTTATGTTGTTACTTGTCTTGCTCGATGCAAAATCAAAAAGCCATTACTTCGACTAGACTGCCATGAAATATAGTATTATTTATTTACATTCATTATTTACATTGTAAACAAATAAATGATCATTCTCTACAAAAATGCACTGCTTTTGGTTGTAATGAATTACTTTTCTCATGACATCATTTTATTAATTTTAATTAAAGACAGTTTTTTTTAACAATTTTTCATATTAATTATATAAAATACGAATGAAACACTTAATTTTATTTAACACTTGCCTTGTATAAGTACTTTTTATAGTGTGCAAGCAAACCGAAAGAAATATGTGTCACGGTTTAGTAGCATGTAGGTTACAATGAGTATTATTACTTCATTTGAGCAAGTATTTCAATAAATTAACGGGCATTTTATACATTTCTAGATGGTTCGTTCTTTCACTATAGAAGTCAAGGTCGCGGATGTTGTCGAAAGAAAACTTACGCTTTCAAAATCATTGTGCATCTTACAAGCCCGTAGTAGTTTCTGTAACGTACCAGTAATCACGTCAGCGTTATGCTCGGTTTGGTCGGTAGATAAATAAATCGGATTGTGGAGCAGCAGTATACAGGTTAGGTTTTTGAACGAGGATCTCTTTTTGTAATCACTGGCAACCAGGATATCGTTTAGAGATAGGGGCGATTTCTATGAAGTACAGCTCATTATTTTGTTATTATAATCATTGTTAATCAGATAGTCATATAACACTTAACATAAATTCGTTCGACACATTGATGATCGAAATGTTTTAAAAGTATGATTCAGCTAGTCATTAAAAGATAATTATATATTTAACGCATATTTTACCACAAGTAGGTATTTTTCATTAGTAAGATTGAATCACACTTTTCGTGTATAACGACCGCGCCTTCCTCAGTCGTTAGAAATACATTCATTATGAGCATGTCATGCGATTGTGTAACTACCTACACCACACCCTGGCATGCGAAATCCGGTTTCGAACCGGACCCGGGTTATAATAGGGGACCGAAACCGGTTTACGATGCCCTAGCGCAATTCCCGCAGCTAGTGGGAAAATTACTATTTTTTCTATTTATCGGAAACTCAAAAAAAAATGGTAAAATTGGTAAATATTCCGTTTCTAGTGTTATTGACAGTATTTCTGTTATTCAGTCCATATGTAATGGCTTCCCTGGATAGTCAGCAAAACAGCCATTTTGAGAAAAAAAAAGTCTTAGTTCAAAAACGCCAGAGACCAGAAACAAAATATGGGTTTAATTGTCGCACGCAAAATACGCGCATTGGACGTGGAGTTGCGGAAACCAGCCCGCTATACAATACAATACAATGGGTTTAATTTATCTTCATCCATTCCAATCTATCTGTATTAATAAAACCAGTCTGTACAAAAAACAAGCGAGGACAGGCAGGCCGGTAAACTATCGTTTAGTACACCGTACTCTAAAGCGCCCTACGGAAATACTAATAAGTGGTACATATTCAGTAGGTCCACTCGCTAGCTGCTACTACGTCACCAATGCCATGATCCTCATTCAAGGTATGCGAAACTGCTCTATCGCCAGTGTAGGGCGCAGTTAACTACAATTTTGTAATCTGGTTACTAATTACGATTAAAAGTAGTCAACTACATGTAGTTATGATTACATGTAACTTAACTACAGTAATCAAACTACCTATAGTAGTTGTTAATTTGATTGCTGCAATCTAGTAGTTAAAATTACTGAATATTTAATTTTAAAGAACTTATATTTGGCAAATAATGTGTAGTAATACATGTTTTGGAATATGGCTGCATAAAAAAAACTGTTTATTGCACATGCCTATGTTTATTTTCATGAATAATCAAATGCAAGGATTAAAGTCGTAGATATTATGTAGTGTACCTACACTTATCAGATCTTAATTACTTTTTATTGACATGTAATAAAAAAAAACTCAGCAAACATCAACTTAATTCAAATTATTTGCGAATAAAATAACTAAGTAAACATTTTTGGTTGATTGGGTTAATCATTTAAATTAGCTTTTAATACTACACGTTTTTCGAACATTTCATCCGATAGCCTGTGGGATTTGGGATCGTTTATTATAGATGTACTTACATGAACGACCTAGCGCGCGTGTTTATTTTTTAATGATTCACCATCATTTTAAATCTGTAGTTATAAAAAGTAATCAAGTAATCGTGATTGCAACTACAATTAGTAGTTAGTAGTCAAAATTTTTAACTACATTTTTCGATTTTTTTTATGTAGTTTGTAGTTAGTAATCAGTAGTTAGATTACATTTTGCCCAATACTTTCTATCGCATATTTGCTAAAAAAAATTGGCCATGGCTTCGCGAGCACGTTAGTTTGATATTAATCCACGCGGTCGTACTACAGGGAAGAATATACATAGTATAGTAGTACATACATACTACATATAGTAGTACATGTATGTAGGTACTGACTCAGATCATGACCTACATGTGTCAAGTTTCATCGGAACCTGTTAAGGTGGAATCAACAGGGTAGCCTGCGGTATTAAATTTCCATACCTACGTTTTTGTAGTTTGTAGGTCAGTGTCAGGTTGTATGTTGATTTATATATGATTTGCGGCAGTAATAATGGCTTTACAGATTTATAATGATAGAAAATATCAATATAACCCTTTTATAACTACTTTAAATGACTTTTTCATTACTCATACTCTGAAAGTAGGTCTGAAGTTGCCTGAGGAGCGGGATGAAAGTAATACTTTTCATCCCTAGGGATAATCGCTGTCAACTAACAGATGTCAATTTATTAAAAAAAAACTTGTTCTATTTTCACATTTTTATTGAACCATGTTCCAACTTTCTATGCAGCCACGATTTAAAATTGAAATAACTTAAAGTTATTAATTAAAGAATATATATTTTTTAAATAACTGTATTATATTTTAGTTTCAACTATTTCTTTAAAATAACATAGAATTGGGCAAAATATTTACCATTTTTTCAATGATGAAAATAAGAAATAATGCCTGAATAGCTGGCTGGCCACAGAAAAAAAAAAACAAAATGGCGGGAAAGCGGCAATCCGAAATAACATTTTAAAATTTTTTCTTTAGCTAATTCATGTTTTTATTTTTACTTTCTTTGTAATCGTAATGAAAAGCACAGTGTTTACCTCGGGTTGAAGACTTATTTAGTCCGTCGAACTATTGGCTTCACTTCATTCGGGCGCCAAACCCCGTCTCGGGACTAAATAAGTTACTTTCACCCCTGGGGTAACAATGTACTATTTCATGAAATAGTCATTAAATGGGATTAAATAATCATCAGTGTTGTATTGATGATTTTTATTATTATAATTCTGTAAATACATGCGTATTACGGCCGCAAATCATATTTTTAGCCAATTTTTCGCCTGACACTGACCGGCAAATTGCAAAACTCGTAAGAAAATTTAAATTTCGCGGGCCATCCTATCGCTTCCACCTTAAGGCGTGAAAAGGTGACATATTTACTTCTGCAAATTAAAAAGCAAAAAAATTATAAGATTTTTCTAGTATTACCAAGAAATGTAATGTTTTGGCCATTAGGTCACACGTTTTTTCTGGCTACTCTTAAAAAAAAATTACATTAGTTTTTTATTTCTCACATTTATTTTTTAAATAACTAGCTCACCAGTCCCCGTAGTTCAACTGTTGATTGTTGACTGCACGGTTGATGACAGAGTGGCTTCGATTCCGCAAAAAAAATTGTATGGCCTGCCTACACGTAATTTTTTGAGAGTTGTGAGAGAGATCCTGAGTACTTGGCTGAGCTTGATAGCACATCTTATACCTACAATAAGGATTACCTACGTGAATTATACTTTTGGAATGTATTATTATCTAATCTATCTGATATTTTTTTCCTCTTTATAATATCTAATCGAGATTTCCATATCTCCTCGTCACTTCTCAAGTGACCAAGCGCTAGCTGAATAGCTCATACTGGAGCGGTCGGACTTGGTACATCCATTGAAAAATATTTTTTTTCCTGCAAGTGTCGCATTGCATTGGAAGCATTTGTAATTAATTCCATCCCTCAGAGTCCTCAATCTCAAGTTCGATAACAAACGACGCACACAAAAACATAAAATTGCATACAAATAATACAGTGGTAAAGAGATCATAACACCTACATAAGTTTCACCCTGGATTCAGTCCAGCGTAGAAACGTTTCGTCGTTTTTAGGTTTCCGTACCCAAAGGGTCAAACGGGACCCTATTACTGAGACTTCGCTGTCTGTCCGTCCGTCGGTCTGTCACCAGGCTGTATCTCGTGAACCGTGATAGTTAGCCAGTTGAAATTTCTACAGATTATGTATTTCTGTTGCCACTATAACAACAAATACTAAAAACAATAATATTTAAGGGGGCTCCCATAAAAACAGTGATATTTTTGATCATATTTATAAATAATGCTACGGAACCCTTCGTGCGCGAGTCCGACTCGTACTTGGCCGGTTTTTTTTAACTTAATATTATCATTGTTCCCGTGTATCCTAACCAGATATTTTGTATTCTAGTTTGATTAACAGACTTCCAAAAAGTGGAGGCTATGAATTCGTCAGTTTCTTCTTTATTTATCTATATCTCATGAGATACCAGCTATATAATTGGTATTCTAAAATCAGCATACTTACACTATAGAACTGTTAACGACTTTCTGTAATGCTCTGAAGGTCTCAAAGTCTACTGGCAGTTGCCAGAATATTGTCATACATGTTGTTCCCCTTTAACTCGTAAATATTGTTTCGAATAATAAATAAAGTAGTGTAGTGTTCTGTAGGTACTGCAGGTGACTCATGACTGCTGAGATCTGAAGTAACAGAGAAATATGGAAGAAGGATTGCTACGCCGACCCCAAATAATTCGGGATAAGGGTCCTGCCCTTATCCATGATGATGATATGTAGGTTCAGCCAGCTCAACTCAAATGTGGCCTCCGGTGTATGGAATGAGAATGTTGCATTTCACGTTCTCCTCCCGCTCTGATGTGTTGTCCCATAGTACTGGCCTCAATATATTCTGTAAAGTTGAGACGAAAGAGTATGTTACATATCATAGTAACATCTTGTAACATGTATGGTGCTTATGCAGTAGAAGAACGGAGGAGAACAACAAAAGAGTACAAGCGAAAATGTTATTTATTCAAGATTAGTACTTTGAGCAAATAAACTTTCTTAATAATTTATTCTACGTTTAACTTATCATAGTAAAATAAATATGGAATAACATGATATAAAATCTATAATGGAAATGTAAACATTCAGGTATCTAATTATTTTCATTGCAGCAGTAAAGCTACAATGAAGTATCTCTATAAACAGCCTCTATTTTAAGAACTTTCAGTTCGATCATATATTTTTTTTCATAACTGGAGAAGGTGGATTACTGAAATCCTTGAGTAGTGCATCTCTGGGGAACTCGGCAATGTTTCTATGTCGCAGTTCCACGTCGGGGTGCTCGTCTAGGACGCAGGCTTGTATGTTTTTGTCTAGCGTTACTAATCTTTGGCGTGAGGTTTTGTATTCTTCGACCAAACTGAGGTTACGTTTGATGCCGTCGACGAGTTTGACGACGGAATACTCGCCCATGGCGGCGCCCTCCTGTAGTTTGGTGCCGGCGATCTTGGCCACCGACGACTCCTTGACCTCGGTGATGAGCTGCATGGCCCACGTGCGCAGGTTGTTCAGGATCGTGACGGGCCCCTCGTACTCGTTCGGCACGATCCCGTCCACTTCCGACTCGAAGAACGACAGCAGTGGGAACCATATTCGCGTCCTGGAATACATACTGATAAAATATTAATGGTACCACCTGAGAATGAGTTATTAGAATGAGGCGAATATTAATTTCATGGTTTATGGAGTCGATATAGTTTGCAATAAATGACATTCGATCAGCATGTGGATAATTATTTTTTTGGAATAGTTGAGCTTTCCTGCGTTGCGTATTAAAACCCAGGCACAATTTAACTCTAAAGCACGCACAAATCAGCTTTCGAATCATGGTATGGTATTAACTTTTCCCAGCTTGCAAATGCAAAAATTATGGCCTTGGAAATGAAAAATTTGTATATTCAAGATTTACCTGGACGAGTCGTTCTGCATGAGCGCCTGGTTGTTAGACAGCGTGTGGTAGTACAGGAACAGTCGGGAGGTGATGTAGAAGGCGATGAACACGTCTATGGAGTAGTGCTCGTGCGCTGCCAGGATGAAGAAGATTCCGAACATGTTCATCACCCACGTCAGAATGTGTAGGAGGTATAAGTTGCGGGAGGTATCTGGAAAGTATAGGACAATAGTTATATTAGGCAGATATAAAACAAATATGGTACTGTGCTGTTTGGTCGACAAAGAAGTAGTTTCTTTTTTTTATTGGAACCTTTTGACTAACAGGTTTTCTACAGGTTGAATTTTAGTTTGCATCAAAATTGGGCTATAGGCTCCTTTGAGTGTTTTTCGTTATTCCTCATAGTTTCGGATTTGGCCATCCACACCCACTTGAAAAATTCACCCTGTATACTGATCTTCGTCTTCAACATAGTATTATTTTGTTTTGGGATTACAGGAATACAGTGAAGAGAAAGGCTACTATTCCCATGGTATAAAAAGTCGAAAAAGATGAAAAAATGCATTTTCGATGGTTCAAAGTCAAAGTAGGCCTTCACGAGAGACGTCCTAAACAGTCAATAAACAAAACAACGGTCAATAGGTTGATGAACTGCACTCACACAACAATGTGAAAACAACAAATTGGTGTCAAACCTGTCACTAAACGCAATCTCAAATAAAGTCGGACAACTGAGATTTTGTCCATTAGGTACGCTTCCTTAAAACGTTGATCTAAATATTAGTGATTGAGTGCTCATCATCAATCGTTGGTCAATCGTTTTCTGCTATCTAAGGAAAATCTTGGGCTCGACCTTTAACAATAGAGGAAAACCAAAGAAAAGATGGACGGACTGTGTAAAAGATGGATAGAAAGTAGGGAAATTATTGAGATGTCCATTAATAGCGTACAATGGAAACAGAAGACATGTTGCACCGACAACAAATAAATTGAGATAGAGGCAAGCTAGAGAACGATGATGAACTGTGCTTAAATAAAACTCATAAGGCATTATTTTTGGATTCGGTGATGCCCCGAACAATGATATCTTTTTATTATTTTAAGGTTTTTCCCTATTAACAATGCACATTAACAATACCTACCTAACGCGAAATATTAGGAAGTGACGTCTTATCTTTATAAAGCCGAGGTTATTTTTTAAGATAATACAAATGATAAGGTAGGTAGGTACCTACTAATTTTGCGACTTAAATTCTTTCATTGATCCTTATATTTTGTTTTTGTATAGGATTAACGCCAATTCCTCTAATGATTTATTAATAGGCATAAGAAGTGGATTAATAACTGATAATGTAGCTTTAAAGATTGAGAGAAGAAGGTTTGCACGCAGTTTTAAAAGACTTTGTCCTTCTTATTTTATCAGGATCTTATTCTTATCACACAGTAAACATTGATATTGTCGTTCAATGACCGCTACAATGGACGGTCAAAGGTATGTCCTCGGCCAGGCTTGGCAGACAAATTGCTAATGCAGTTTATTTTATTAGCGGAAAGGATAGTGATGCAGTGTTATCCTTACATGGAAAAGGGATAAGGGATAAACTGTATTTTGATCTGATCTTCTGATTTACAAATGGTTGAATTTTATACATATGTACAGTACCTACAGGTTATTTTATAAGTTTGGTTTAATTACAAATGTGCTCGGTAAAATTATCATCCTAAAGAAATACCACAACTGTGATACAGTTCTCCTCTCTTTGCGAGGGAGTGGGCCATAAGGGTTGTTTAATCGTTCAGAACTGTCATTTGCTAAGGCTAAGAACAGAGCGGGAATGCCATCGCAAGCGGCAGCAACGACAATACGGTCAGCAGCACGCTCTGTTCCTTGCCATACCAAATGACAGTTCTGATTGACAGAAAAGGAAAAGAGCATGAAAAAGTGTGATTCTGTGCTGACAGATGTAGCGCTACCCTAATCCACTACTTAGGCCCAGTTAGAGTTGGTCTTCGAATTTTATATCGAAAAATCTAGGTATATCCGCGATTAGGCAGTAAAGTCGACTCGTATGCCGTGACGGGAACAGGTTTTGCGTCGCCCACCCCTATGCCACAATCAACCTTTTCCCATTCAAATAAAATTAGTTTTGGATCGATTGTTGCCATTGTTGAACTTGTTTTGTTTCAGAAAGTTCCACGTTCATTTTTAGGGTTCCGTACCCAAATGGTCAAACGGGACCCTATTACTGAGACTTCGCTGTCTGTCCGTCCGTCCGTCTGTCACCAGGCTGTATCTCATAAACCGTGATAGTTAGCCAGTTGGAATTTCTACAGATTATGTATTTCTGTTGACGCTATAACAACAAATAATAAAAGAAGAAAAAAAAAATATTTAAGGGGGGCTTCCATACGTTTTTATAAATAATGTTACGGAACCCTTCGTGCGCGAATCCGACTCGCACTTGGACGTTTTTTTTTCTTTCTTTTAATCCATATTTCGTTATAGTTTTTAAGAATTATTAATTCTATTAAAAACATAGATGTTTCACATCTGCCGGGCGTCCCGTGACGAGTAACTTTTTTTTTAAATGTTGAAATTAAATTGATCAATTTATTTGGAAATAATGTAAGGACTACGATTTGGTAGTTACACAAATACTTAATACCTAGTTTAATTCCTCAAGAACAAAGAAATACCTAAATCTTGTCAGGCTTTGTTTTTGCAGAGTTATTGTTGGTTTCAGTGCTTATGTAGGTACCTATCTACTTATGATAAATCGGACTTTGTATCTAGATTATTTTCAATTCGCCGAGGATTTATTCTCTACTGTCTTGCTTTTGTTTTCAAAAAATTAAAGGTTCTGCGTCATTGTTTCACATTATGTATATGAGTAGCAACTGCAACCGCCAAAATAAAAAAAAAATCTAATTCTAGGACTAGCACTTTGCCCGCGACTTCGTCCGCGAAAATATTTAGCCTATGTTACTCGGTAAAGATGTAGCTTTTTAATGGTGAAAGAATCTTTAAAATCGGTCGAGTAGTATTTGAGTTAAATACGATTTAACTAAGAAACTAACAAACAATCAAATCTTTTAATGAAATCCTTATAATACGTATCAGTTTAGAAAAACTATTTTGTTGAATATATAGAAAAAATAAAAGCGTGCGAATATTTTCTCACAAGTCATAAGAAATTAAGTTTTGCTGCTAAAAATTCAAGGATAACTGTTTACTAGTCCTTTTTAAACCTCAAATACATTCGTATCGTGTGGCCTAATTTATTTAGAATTAGTTCCTTGTTTTGTTTTCGCAAGATAGTCGGTATCTACGCAGCTGAAGAGTTGTTCTGCTTATAGGCATAACATGCCCTAACTACAACGTAATTAGAAATAGGAGTCAACAACATTATGAAAACAACTCAATTGATAAATAAGTACATTGAACATGAAAATGCGTCATTCAATATTTTCAAAACTTCCTTAATACGTCATTTATCTTTATAAGGTTATCTATATTATGTAAAGATTAAGTATATTGCTGACTGATAAGGTATCTGTTTTCTAATAACACATATTCTGAACATGTGGGTCAACTAATAGCGATATTTCGTAAAAAAGGACTCGTGACCGGAATGTTGAGCGCCCCGTTATAAATAGCCAATTTGTTTACACCGCGTGGTTGTGCCGCGACCACACAATCAATGTCATCGCCGTCAAAATGAAGAAGTAAACATTTTCAATGACGAGGTTTAAACGTTAGAAATAGAACGCATTCACGTGTCATACCGTGTGGCGCTCAGAATAGCACTCTCCTTTACTTCCTGTGTCGTAAGAAACTAAGGGATTTTATTAGACTTTCGAATAACTGAATTCCGCATATCGTATGCTAGATAGAGCTCCTTGAGCCATACTCCTGAAACCAAGGCGACTAGCGAGCGAGCTAGGTGCCAGCTACAGATACAGATGAGGCTAGGGTTTGATAAGAACGATCTGTAGGCTTTTATTGGGGGTTCGTAGATACTCAATATCTCAACCCAGAGCATGAGACTAAAGGGCTTCATAGAACAGCAACAATCACTACTCACATTCAGTTATAAAGAAGTTGAGCAGCGTCAGCGCGACCGTATGCCCGGAGAACATGTAGTCCCCACACGTCCTGACTCCTCTGACGGACATGCCCGCGCCGCTCCAGATGTCATACGCCTGGCGCAGCCTCCGGCCCCACACGGTGAGGTCGTCCGCGGGCGGGTAGGAGCGAGGCTCGCATTTGAGGTGGGAACCCGGCACTGACAGCGAAGTGATCAGCATCGTGAAACACCGCAGCAGGAACACAGTGCCGGCTAACGCGAAGAATCTTCGCAGGATTATGAACCTGGAGTGGAATGATAATGTTTTGTTAGTGGTTATATTGGGAGCAGTATCGAATGCGTTTCTGGTTTACAACGGCAAGGAATTATGAGAAATCACATGGACTGGGATATTTGCCGAACGTGGAAGGCGGCAAAGAAAGTTGAGCATCCTTTAAGCTTAGAGATATGGGAGGATAGTTTAGTTTAGTAGAATTAGTTCAGAACAATTGTATATATCACATCTAGGTGATGTGCTGTGCTGAGCTTAACTAAATAAATGAAAATATCGAAGTTATAATTTCTTTAATTCAAATACATGACTAAAAAAATCCCTATTTCACCATAACTTCTGCGGAAAAATCCGAGGTTTTCCTTCTTCCCTTCAGGATACCGTCACGCACGGTCGCGTAGGTATGTCCCATAATATTAAACGCTGACATGTGAAATCCTCATTAATTATGTTAAATATGGTTTAATGAACGGAACGCACGCTCCGCTTTTATTACCATATGAAAGAAAACGGGTGTGAACATGTACTCGACGGATTACGACCATATTGGAGGAAAATATAATTCATTCTTTTATTGATAACAAAGAATTTACGTGACGTCATCTTCAAACTAACAATGGTCCTCATTCTCTGCATGCGGGGTTAACGTACAATGGCACATGGTAACTGCGTAAATAACGTAGCAAGCAACGATATTGATAAAGACGGAAATGATTCACTTAGCAATACAGTGAAATCATAATGCGTAAGAATGTTACTACACAGGCTAGTATTGGTAGATTGGGCTTATTATACGTGACCTTAAACATAGGCTAATGGTCCGTTCGTTACGTTTGAAAGTGCATAATATGTACCAAAGATTTCACGTGAGCTCGGAAAACGGTAATTGGAAAATCATTAAGATAATAAAAAATGCTGTTAGGCTTGATACATATAGGTTTAAATATTAAACGTGTTAGGGTAAAAGCGTCGTTCAATAGAAATTATAAGAACAAAAGGTTTGTTGGACACTCTCGCCTTCTTTGTAGTGACAGTCACACGAAAAGATATTTGTTTTGTCTCAAACATGTCTTATTTATGAATCATAAAGCGAGTTGAACGATCAGTAACTGACTCATTCAGTCAGTAAAGAAAGGACTCGATAACATAGCACTGAAAGTGTTCATGCAAGCTACGTATGGAATATGAAATTATCTGAATTGTACACATTTTTAGTTTGACTAAACTGCTTCCTTGATTTCGTGGTCACAAGGGCGATTTATGGCCCTGGGTTTTAAAAAAAGAATAAGTAGATACCTTTATCTCTTTATTCCGAGTGACGCTGGGTTTTTCCTTGAGGAAATTTCATTAGCAGCGTGCGGAAACTAGACTTGTATTCGGTTAATGGCAACCTTACCAGCTAACTTTTTTTACATTCTACGCTTGAATGTTTGGATTAATTGGCTCGCCTAATATAGCTAGATCCCTGTTCTCTCATTAACGGTACGGTTTGCGCTCCACCAGTCGTTAGCCATATTTGGCTGGTTTGATTCGCCCGCACGGGGTTATATGAACATGACAGAGCAGCCGGGGAAATTGTGTTAGTAAAGATATGGATAATAGGATACATTCTTAGTGACGCAAATGTAGTGTTTCTGATTTCCTGATTGAAACTTGTTTATGTTCTAAGTACTTACAGTTGAGATTAGTCAACATGATCTTTATCTGATTGTGAGAACGACTTTTATAAGTAAACATGTTTTACAAGACCGAGAGAAGATACACACACCGTGTGCGGTACACAGAAGGAGTAGGTACGTCGATGTCTGGGAAAACTTCGTCAAGTTATTGTTCCGTATACTAACCGTGGCGAGACTAATAAGCCTCTGCAATCTTCACATTCTTAAGTCTACGTTACTTATTAAATACGACGTCGTGATAATAGCTTTCATAATTGAGTGGTATGTCTATCTTCTGCAGTACCTAGCTTCTTAACTTTCAAAAAGCACTCGAGAAGAGGAAAATCCAGGATACCGTATTGCGAGTAGCGGCTCTGAAGTGGAATTGGGCAAGACATTTGTCAAGGCGAGGTAATGGTAGGTGGAGTAGATCCCTCACTGAATAGATTCCGAGAGACGGCAGAGAATGTATAGGCAGATCAACAGCAAGACGAGTGGACGGCATTCAGAAGATTTTGGGTAAGACCTGGTGGAAACTCGCGCAGACCATGGAAGAATAGCACCGAAGTGAGGAGGCCTATACTATATGCAGCAGTGGGTAGAACAAAACTGCCGCTAATATCTACAAAATAATTCATGCATTTAAGTTGCGTCATCTAAGTTCATCATTATACAACTACAAACTAATGAAATGTATTGTTACTGCTGTTATTAAAACAATTTTATGAGAATGTACACGTCTGCTGCTATAAAAATTGTGGATACGCAATAAAAGGTAGTGAAAACACGCACTCCATGGAATTATGCTGTGTGTATGTGGTGTACATGTTGTATACCGACATACGCAACCACGACCTCATCTAGGTGACTTTACATAATCAACTTTCTTTCTCCTCGTGTCATTTACATTTGAACACATTAAATATATGCAAATGTCGGAAACGTATACAAAAAATGCAGTTACAGCGTTTCCGGAATTAAATCCGCAACAGTTTATGTTTTGTTGCACCAACATCCTTAATCAATTGCCGTGGGTCCGGAAATGAATAAATCTGGAACCACGGAAGTCAATGTTTGGCTTGTTGGGAATTGTCCCGTACAAAGAGACTGTAGTTCAACGAAATATACGTAAATGGAGTGAACAATAAATTGCACACAAAGAGTGCAAAGTCTGGCTAGCGTACGTAGGTACGACACATCTGTTCCTATACTATAGTACTCAACAACGTCGACAGAGTTACAGGTTAAATCATCTAAAGGCGTTTCCTCACTGGGAAATACTCGTATTCTATTATATACTAACTGCTGCCCGCGACTTCGTTCGCGTAGAGATTTTGATGTGTTTTTCAGGGATAAATTAAACATTTAAACCTTTCTCTAGAACAATTCTGTCCATTGATGAAAACCGCATCAAAATCCGTTGCGTAGTTTAAAAGATCTAAGAGTGCAGACAGCGGGAAGCGACTCTGTTTTATATTATGTAAACATACATTACAGGCGAATACTTCCGGTGAGGAAGCGCCTTTACCTACACAATGGATTTCAATGTTTTTCACGGTAATTTAGTGCATTTATTCCACGGAAAATTCTCGATGTTTTGACATTTCGTCATTGCACCAGTGCTGCAAAGTAGAAGCGGGAAGCTAGTTGTTGATATAACATAACTGGCAACAAAGACTACCTATTGATGGCCTGCCTTTGTCCAGTGGCAAAAATGAGAGTGTAGTTCACATTTTTTACTGCAGTTGGTACTTGTTGATATCAACAGATACTGGGAATGTTGACTAAATTATCCTTGAGCTATTACAAAGTTGGACTACATTCAAACAAACCTTCATTTACATATAATAGGTTTCTCAATTTGTTGGCTTAACAAATGATGCACTTATAACAAAATGCAAACTAAGTAATTTGATCACATTACACACACACACACTTATATTGACATTTTCACATGTTTTCATGAACGGTAGGCACAGGCAGAGATGCACTTTACTGTATAATAATTGTGAATAAGGCAATTTATTTGGAAACATGTCACCATCAAACTTGAATGGTTTAATTAAAGAGGACAATGGCAGCAAATTGACAAAATAAAGGAAACAGTATCTGTAATGCGTATATTAATAATAGAAAACTAGTGTAGTTGTTTAAAAAAAATGATGATTACTCTTAATTAAGCAACCTTGATAGCTTATCAGTTGTAATTTGTTTGTAAAAAACATTGACAATACATTGTCAGTGTTCAGTTCAGTTTTAGACTTTGTACCTTTAAAACATTTTTTTTTTTTTTAATTAGATTTTTGTTCCATAGATAGAAAGCAGTTAGCAGATGTGTTTAATGTAAGAACATTTTAATGTAACCAGTTAGGCAGATAATTGCTTGTCCCAATGTGTGCATTAATTAATTGTATGTAAATAGAAAATTAAATTCAAGGAAATTCAAAATATTTGCATAAATGCTAATTCTTTGTTTACTTTTTAAGACAAAATGCCTAGACAAATGTTCGTATACATACCTATGTTTATGGAAGAAAAGCACAACTAGCCATATAGCCATAAGGAAGGAGCCCGTGATTTCACACATATCGAAGGCCCATGGGATGTGTGGCACATTGTCTAAGAACAAGTCTGGCAGTGGAGGGTATTTCTTCATGTCTGGCACCTTGTCATGCACGATGACCATCACTACGGCGGTCACCCACGTCACCAGGAAGACATAGCCTGCGCAGAAACATTCATTACAATCTACCCAATGTTAGAAAACATGTATTTATACTAACTTTCTGTTACTTTTTAAAACTTCAACTTTTTGTTTCATTGTACATGCTCATGCTAGTGTCGCCCAAAGAATATGGTAACATAGTAAATGAATGGTAGTTTGTAACAAAACCAAAATAATTTGTCTTTATTTATAATGGTGTCAAATAGTTGTTGACACATGTTTTGCAACTATGTTTTGATGACACAGTGTTATAAGTAGCATCTGTTTAATGTACTCATGCAGATTCCTTGGACTGTATCCCAAGCATGTTAGTAGGGTACCAAACAAACTCAAATTATGGCATTAAATACTTTATCTATCTTTATACATAATTACCTAGAGCTATTGCTGTCTTCCAAATTTCAGGTTTCAATCTTGAAGCTTTCACATCTGGAGTAAAACTTGACACACACTCTGTATTCCTCACGTAAATGTCACTAGGTGTTGGTATTTTGTTATGAAGATTATAACTCAAATGAGACAAGTTAGTCCCGAGGAAATTTATATTTGTAGATGGATTACTGAGGGCATCATCACAGAGTCCGAGCTCGAACATCGCAGTACGGTTGTGTTTTTGTAATTTCTTCACAAGCAGTATGAATCTCTTGCGTTCTCCCAATTTTAAATGTTGGTCAAATGGGAAGTCATAAAAGTCTCGATCAACGAAGGATAGAAGACACTGTCCGTCAATATCGTGGGATTTAATAATTTCTGTTATGATACTGGATATTTTCTCTTTATGTAATAAATCTAAAACTTCTTTGTTACTCCAATTGATAATATCCGATTCCATTTTCACCAGTTACTCTTACTTTAGTTGGGCAAATTATATGTGCTTTAAATATTTCTTGAATAATTTGTACGAGTGTAAATGTATATAAACAAGGTAACACTGAGTAGACGATCACAAAACTGTGTGTGTATTTATTTTATTTAATCCATCACGGAGTACTGGTGTATTGACAATAACATGACATGTGACGTGCCATTGAAAAGTTGACGTTTGATGTTGTCAATTTACACAGATTCAAAATACTTAACAAGAAATCACTCGTTATTTTTAGTCGAATAATTTAATTTTTGGATTTAGGTTTTGATATAGAAAAGCATAGAGAAAATAAGACCTGGAGATGGCGTGGAGGGACAGGTGACTGGCCACTGGGCAGCTGCAGTGCGCGTCTCTCGATGCACGTCAAGTTGGAGGTGTATAAAATACATACACGCTCAATATTGCCGTTCCCCGCTCCCTCTTGGTTCGCCTTTACGTGCAAACAGGATCTCGGGATTGAGAGCCTGGACGACATCAACCGGCATCTCGCGATGGGAATATACGCGCGAGTCGATGCATGTGCTTGGCCTCATGTCAATCATATTGCACCACCAACCAACCCCACACATAGGCGCGCGTTGTAGTAAGCGCGGGTAGTTGACGAAATGGTTCTGTCACATTAAAACACAGGTATAAATTCAAATGTTGACCCCAAGTGACCCCAAGGCATCAAAGAGGATTTCCCTTCGCGGCATTGAACTTTTGAATCTGTTACTTGTAACCACTCTAGTTCCGTATGAATTTGTTGGGTAAAAATAAAATACTCTGCGTAACCGTCCGCGGTGTTCTTCGCCTACCATTGGCCTGAGTGCTAGATCACTTGCGCAATACGTCACACTGCGCCGGTCAGATAGTTCCTCCTGGCCTGTGTCTGTTCATTCAGGCCTAGACTCCCCAAATCTGTCACCCGCATGCCACATCCTATAACATAACATAACATTCATTTATTCTCGGGCAACTTTGGCCCATAGATAAATACCTTACAGACTAACATATATATCGTAAAAATACAACTCGTGTTAGTAAATAGAAACTTAAAAACTATGTTAGTAGCAGGAGGTCATTATGTACCCAGCACCTTACGGCGCTCAGTGCATCTGCTTTAGATAGGGAAGGGAATTGTTTCTTGCTGCTTCTTGTACGCTACCTCCATCACTTCCTCGCAAAGGGAGGCGACAGCGTCCTGCGCGATTTCACTCCCGACCATGGGCTTAACTGCAACCGAGAGCGAGAGCTAATCAGTAACAACAACCGTCGCCGTGACCGCATTGTCCAGGATGGGGACTCCTGGATGTTGATTGGATTCGCCTTGGGTCGTAGGCCTCCTCATCATCTGCCGAGCCTTTTCCCAACTATGTTGGGGTTGGCTTTCAGTCTATCCAGATGCAGCTGAGTACCAGTACTTTACATGGAACGACTGCCTATCTGACCTCCACAACCCAGTTAGTACTGGATACCCCTTGATAAGACTGGTCGTCAGACTTTCGGGTAACGGAGGAAACTGGATATGTATCACCTATCTACGGACCACTAGGTTGGTCCGTAGATGGGTAAGCACGGCTTAACTTTAAAGATCGACCCGAGCGGCTGCCACGACCTCCTCCTCCCGTAGGCCCCCTATCTGCTGATTTTTCAAAAGACAGATTTGCGAATCAGTAAAAAATAAACTCTAGAAGACTGAAAATTAATTGAATTAATTCTAAAATGAGCAAGTTCTCAATTCAACTGAATATTCGTTTTTTTTTAGGTGGTGGCTACCACGACCTCCTGATTTTTCAAAAGACAGATTTGCGAATCAGTAAAAAACAAACTCTAGAAGACTGAAAATTAATTGAATTAATTCTAAAATGAGCAAGTTCTCAATTCAACTGAAAATTCGTTTTTTTTAGGTGTGTGGTGTGGTGTGTAGTCGTGGTCAAATAAAACATTATCACTATAATAAACGAAATGTAATTAAATGATTATTGTGATCAATACATCATTGACGACGTAATTAAAAATGACACTTCTGATATAAATCAGGAAATATTAATATAACATTCAAGAATCATAATCATTACAAAAATATTTAATCTCCACGGAAATATTAGATCTCCTTCTTACATTGATTGGTCAAGCTTTGACCCAATTTGGTACATAGGTACTTACATTTTAGCATTACTTTTACTAACAGTTAAAAAACTAAGCAAATATAGGTTGAATAACAGTGGGGCATTACAGATTGGGCGTATTTTTGGCAAGTCTCCTTTTTAATGAGCTAGTTGGGCAGACCGACGCTTTAACCCCGGCAAAAAAAAGCCCAAACTGATAAGGTTTTAAAGTTCGACATGTTTTATGAAGAAGACATGCTGCGCGGACCCCAAATAAATTGGGGTAAGGGCAGGAGAATGATGAAGAGTTCGATATGTTTTATCTGTTAGCAAAAGCATAAATGGTAAAACAGAACAACAATAATGACATGTCCAACAGGCTTCTCGCCCGTGGTTTTTTGTTCCCCTCTAAAACTAGGTAACCTAGGTATCACACAGCTGCCTCAGGTTAGCTCAATTATTAGGCAACGAAATGAATAAAACAATAACATTAAAAAAACTTGACAAGTTTTAAGCATATTCATCTTGAGAAAAACTAAGCATATTATATGCTTGATTTCAAAGAGCCTTAAAACTAAATTAAATGCTGACATTATAAAAAAAAATGGAATAGATCAATAAAATCAACGACCAATAGGCATTATTCAATTCTAATACTTGTGATTGAACTTCATCTGCACTAAGTACTTCACATTGACTTGTGCGACGTCGTATACGATGAATCTGGGCGAGTGTTAAGGAAAATATCACAAAAAAAGCTTTGTTCTGAATGGTTTCAACCCCATCAAGTAGTGTTTCTACCTCCCTAACCGGGGGCAACCTTGACTATGCTTACATATGCGCGGTCTAAACTCGAACCCCCCTGAAGTCTACTCTAATGGCCATCAATCCAGCTTTCTAACTCTATGCAGCATATTAGCATAGCAGCTATGTCGATAAATGCAGTTATTTTACGTACACTATTAGCGGCTAAATTAAAACGCTGCGAATAGCATACAGGTCAGGTAGGTGGACCGACGATGTAACAGGATGACTGGTAGCAGCTGGAAGAGAGTTGAACAGCTAGCCATTTGAGAGGCCTATGACCAGCAGTGAACTGCTGTAAGCTGATGAATAAACAGGTTACTAAAGTGCAAATTCTAGCGGCAATTATTAAAGGATACTCGTTATACAACAGGTGGGTGTTGACTGGGTTAGTCACGGGCTTGCCGAGCGGCACGATGGTTCCGTCGTCGAGCGTCTTGTTTTGTGTAGGGTCGGGCTGCGTCTTCCCCACGCCCCATGCCGAGTGCATGTTAGCCGGGAGTTTCACATTCTCAGCTTGGTGACACTCTTTCCTGTAAGGCCATGTTTTATTAGCTGTAGCTCTGTTTAATTTGAGCTGTGTTGAAATTTGGACACTGGAGAAACATTTGCATAAAAACCTGTTGTCTGATGCGACCAAATTTCTCCAAGAATGTAAAGATTTCAACGTGTTTATGAGAATGTTTCGGCAGTGCGTACGCACATTAACATCACAACTGTATACTCCAAAGTATAAAGTACGGTTTAGTACACGACGCCATATTAAGAGGTGACCCTATTGCCATTAACTGGGTACAAATTCAGACTTTAGGTGCTTTGAAAAATGAGGAGAACCCTACTTAAACATCACTAGACACAAATTATTTTTCTGGTTAATTATCATACCCTACTATAGAAAAAAAACCTCCATCTTCATTTTCTGGCATAAAACCTATACACAAAAATGGAAGATAACTTACATGTTTCCGAGAGCTACTTCACAGAGCAGCAAGAGTCCGGTTGGGTTCCTAGTGTTGGTACAACAGTAGTTTGCAGATTTGGACACCATGTCCGCAAAGTAAACACCTTTGCCGAACATGTAGCCCGTCACTGGGGCTTCCGGCGGCGCTATGCGGAGACCTGGTCAAACAGGAACGAATTTAACATTGATTACCATAAACAGCTGCACACCCATAAACTTTTCACTTCGCTAACCTATTACTTCTTGGTTCATAATTCATATCGATGGCATGTCTTATCTTATTATTTGGGCCCAACAGGAGGCCACGTTGATCGCGGCGACAGTTTTTTTTTTTTTTTTTTAACTTGTCTCCACACTAGGAATTTCTCCTGTATCGTGGGTGCGTTTACAAAACGTTTAAACTAACATACACAAACAGACAGACCCGGAACAACTATCTGTATCTGTAACCAAACAAATATTTGTTCCGTGCGGGGATCGAACCCACGAAACGCAGCGCAGCAGTCGATCGCTGGATCACTGCGCCAACCGTGCCGTGTTTTAATTCCTGGTAAGCGCAGGTGTAGGGACACTTTAAGACGTACACTCCAGCAAGTGAGCCATGGTCAAGTCGGTAGCACCCTTGGCTGTGACTGAAAACGTTTTTAAATCGGGAATCCCAGAACTGGAAAACATTCAGGTTCACATTATCCGCAGTTCCGCTTGCGAACGCTAGACCAATGGCAGTAAGGGCTAATCAAGCAATCTAAACCAACTAACCTTGAGAGATGATTCCTGCAAAGTTGGTGATGCGCGAACCGTGCCACAGCAACCGTCTGTTGTGGAGCTTCTTGAACGGCTTGAAACGCTTGTCTTCACCTTCGCGAACCACTTGGAATACCTGTAAGTTACCATTACTGTATGTGAAACTGTGAATGTGACATGACGTCGCAGAAGTTTAAGTAGTTGATCTGTAAAGGAGGTAGTCCAAGGAAGAAATAATGCAGTTTTTACTTTTATAAGTAATTTTCTTATACTGAATTGATTGCATTTTCTTGTTGATATGAACACAGTTTATGGAAAACTATTATATATTTTTTTTCAAATAGGTTTTATCTCAAAGTTCCAATCGTTTTTCGATGAGTAAATCACATTGAAATAAAGTAAAAAGTTTTGATATTGGTGCTGCTCCTGTGTATTATATTTCTGCTGGCAAGTAGAATTGCTGTGTTTACTTTTGTAACCAATGAGTGTCGGTGTATATAACATAAGATGGTGCCTCTATAATATAGGCGCTGGTATTTCTTCACAGTGTGGTTAGTGCCTTTCAGAGTTTTTATGCCGCCCATGGGCTTCTGACTTATAGAATATCTAAATAGCTAGTTTCCTCACGATGATTTCATCACCGAAGCAAGTGGTAAATATACAATACGCATGAAACCGAAAAATCAGAGGTCTTGGGTTCGAACTCGAGACCTATCACTTGGCAGTCGTGGTCACACCACTAGGTTATCACTGCTTGACTAACTGCTTAACTTATGTGCTGGTGATCACTTAACTAGACCTCCTTCTTATTTTCTTTCACCCAATATAGGGTTGCCATCACTAAAATTTGGCAACCAGCACAAGACGCGTGAAAACCCCGGATCTTAGAGTCCAGAACCCGGACATGTCAACAGGTTTTTTTAAACATAGTCAGTGTAATAAAAAAACTGTTGATTGCGGCGTGCGGGCACAGTGGGTGTGTCGCGGGCGGCTCAAGACTTTAAATTTTTAAACCCGGATTACAAATAAAGCCCGGCCCGGACGCTCCCCGGATGCCCTCTAAACTAGGACAAACAAACCCGGACGGATGGCAACCCTAACCCAATAACACAAAGGTTCCATACCTGTTCGATGTCTAAAGTGTAAGTAGAATGCGTAGCAGCATGCGTGTTGCGCACATACTCCTGGATCATCTCGAACTCGGGCGTAGTCGGCAGCAACGGAGCGATGTTCGCCTTCAGTTTCAAGTAGTGAGCGGAAATTGGGCTCGCTTCGTCCGAATCTGTGGATTTAATATATTGCATTTTAAAATCAAGGTACATATAAAAAGGTTAAAAAAAAAGTTCGACCTGTCATTGCCTTACGAATAAAATATAATAATGAGTGCATGCATGGAAGAATAAAACTGGGACAGCTGTATGACTGGTACCAAATAAGTAATTGTTGTGCCGCTGATAAGTAACAATACTTGTTTGTGTTCTAAACTTCTACCGCAATTATTTGACAAAGATAATTCTTACGTATATAAAATACTAGCTGTTGACCTGCCCGCGACTTCGTTCGCGTGCAAATTTCTATGTGTTTTTCAGGGATAAATTATAGGTTTAAACATCTATCTATTGCTGAAAACTGCATTAAAATCCGTTGCGTAGTTTAAAAGATCTAAGCATACAAACAGAGGGAGCGACTTTGTGTACTATGTAAAGATTAGCCCTTATTATATTGTGTATAAACTGGTTGTCTGACACTTAATGATACTATTATATGATTCATCGTCGGCAGTTCGGATAATTTTGACGAGTTGAAAATGCGTTACTAAGTTCAGTATGTTCAGTTTAGTGATGAAGTTGTGATTACTTGCAATTTGAACGTAAAGTTGAAGGAAAACATCGTTTTTAAAGTCAAAATCATCGCTTCACTCATGCCTTTTTTACACAAAAACCACAGAACGCCACATCTTGATCTTTACAAACTTCTTTTGTTTCGTCCACGTTCATACATCCAGCCATACACACAAGTCGGTTTCAAATACAAACATACATTATGCTAATTTCACACACCGCGACTTTATTCGCCGGCGATTTCAAAATCGGACAGATTGACATCACTGACTAATGTTACTAAAGCTGCGTGTGTACCTTGCATTTTTTTTTAGCTTGCTCTGTCCCACTCTTGGGCAAAGGCCTCCCTCCACTCTTTCCATTTTTCTCGAACCTTTCCAGTTCAACCCGCCATCTCCTTCGTGGCCTGCCGCGACCCCACCTCACTGTCTCAGGGCACCAGCTTCCTGCTATTTTGGCCCACAGTTTGTGCGGCATACGGCAGAAATGTCCTGCCCAGTCCTATTTGAGTTGGGCAGCCTTTTGAGCCACGTCAGCTATATCTGTTTTGGAGTGCAGTATTGTTTCGAACACGATCCGTTCATTTAACACCAAGTATACTGCGCTCAGTCTAAAAAAAAACTGACTACACAATCAATACCTGTCTTCATCAAGCTGTAGGCGATTTCTATCTCGAGCAAGTTGTCGAGCATGGCAGTCTTTGTTTTGATAAGCTCTACATTGTCCAGCAACGGAGCGTTATTCATGCCGAAGTCATGAGGAATCAGAGTGAAGAATCTGAAACAATATGTTAATGATTACCAAGGTAAAGTTCTCCCTAGCACAATGGGAAAAAGCACATCAAGCTATACTTTTCCCGTACAATGAGCGATCCGCATAAACTGGTTTTGTAAAGCTTCAGCCAGTTTTCCCCCTTATACCCTAAGTAATAAGGTTGAAAAGTGGTCGACCGTCAGTAAACACAGTAGTATTAAAGGCTTTAAAAAACAAAGGAAGCTAGTTTTTAATAAATAATTAAGAACCTGTTAGTAGCGTCTATCAATTTTGGTTGACTAGTAGCTCCCTTTTCAATGAGCTTCAGAAGTTCCGACAGAATTTTGTATCCTGACTTGATTTGTTTCTTCGATAGTTTTCCTAATGGCATCTTATCAGTGTCGAGCTAAAAGAAACATTGGTTTTATTTAGTACACTCTAATATTGTTTATTTCTATCGCTATTATAAGGAACCACGATGGATGGTGCACAGCCTACTCCCTCTCATATAGAGGAGGTCTGTGTGACCTGCGTCCCAACAGTGGGTCTATTGTATCATCATCATCATCATTTCAGCCGAAAGACGTCCACTGCTGGACATAGGCCTCCCCCAAGTGTCGCTACATTGACATAAGGGGGGTTTTGCCATAATCGCCACGCTTGGCAGGCGGGTTGTCGATCGCAGTACGGTTGCTACAAAAGCACAGAGAACGCTGCTGTCCATTCTCTGGCAAGTCCCTTAGTCGCCTCTTACGACACCCACGGGAAGATATGGGATGGTCTATTGTATGATTACATAAAAATAGTGCGTGGAGTCCCTGCGCGCGGGAGAAGTGAAACTTAACGTAACAGTGCTTTCATACCCCCTCCATGGTAGCGTTAAATGTTTAACGCAACCTTGTTGGTAAGTCGCATAAGAAGTTTAACGCAGTTCTATCGCTTCAAAACTTACGATGTTCTTACACGCTAATGTCCGAAACGACCCATCCGATTTCAAAGAAATTTTGAGAAAGCGTAAGGTTGTTTCCAGCTTGCAAGTTTGCAAGATAGGATACTTTTGGACCCAATAACAGGCGCCGTTCGAAGAAGGGGCGGTTCGCTAGATTCGCTAGTAGGATTATAAGTACTAAATCAAAAATTACCTCAAATTCCAGCAGCGTCTTCTTCATGACGTCGACATCAAATATTTTGATAATGAGTTTTTGTACTGGCACGGGGAGTTCGCACTTAGCGTCCAGGGCTAGGGTTTGTGGTCCCGAGTCTTCGGTTCCATAGTCCATATCTAGCGGGAAGTAACGTCCAGGCACCTGGTGTTTGCGAAATAGTACATTTCATTTATTGTCCGGATAGAATTTTTCTCAACAAAGGTATTTTACACATATTTCGCAATAGACTGACTCCGTTTTACCGAACTCAACACGATATTGGAGATATTAACCTCAAATTTATCGTACAGATCCTGTGACATATTTTTCACAATAAAATCGAATGCTGAAAGTTGATCAAAATTTCGTGAATTTCATGACAATTCGCATCAACAGAGTTCTAAAAACTTACAATTAATATAAAAATATTCTGAAATGTAACATTCTCATTACCTTCATAAAATGATCTCTGTACTCCCAAACGTTTTCAGTTTTCTCCATGTACATGTCTTCGAACTTAGTGACCGCTTCTTCAACTGACTTGCAGGTTTCTACCTTAGAGCCGCCAATGGTGGTTCCGATACGGCCCCATGAACGGAACAACCAGTATCTAGAGTATAAACATTGTAGTGTGAGTACACGCAACTTCGTCTGCGCGGTTCACGTAGTCTTAAAACATATACTCATCACCGTATTATAAAATAGAACCTATTTTCATGAAACTAAAGTTGATATCTCACTTACCGTTTTTTACCATCACTCTCCAGCACTTGCATCTTGTAGTAAGAGTTCTTCCCGGCGACTACATCCGTCTGTGACAGGACCACGGTATACTTAGTACCCTCGTAGTCTGTGTATACGTGCGCTTCGTCCTGTAGCTTGGATGCCGGGTCTACTGCTGTACCGCCTGGCAATGGAAGTAATAAAGAAAACTGATATAAAAAAATCGGCCAAGAGCGAGTCGGACTCGCGCACGAAGGGTTCCGTACCATTATCCATAAAAAACGAGCGAAAAAATTGACTTTTTTGTATGGGAGCCCCCCTTAAATATTTTTTTTATTCTGTTTTTAGTATTTGTTGTTATAGCTTCAACAGAAATACATAATCTGTGAAAATTTCAACTGGCTAACTATCACGGTTCATGAGATATACAGATGAGAGCCTGGTGACAGACAGATGGACGGACGGACAGCGAAGTCTCAGTAATAGGGTCCCGTTTGACCCTTTGGGTACGGAACCCTAAAAACTGATGTTCTGTTTTTTGTTTACACGAATTTAATGCATACATAATTCACGCCTTTTTCCCATGGGAGTAGGCAGAAACTACAGAACGCCAACTGCTATGATCCTTAAATACTACTTTCCTGTCGTCCACGTTCATACATCTGCTGGCCTACCATGACCTCTTAAAGCAGTATTGTTTTACTCTTATTCCAGTGTGGGAAAGAGACGGAGCTATACAGGATGTCTAGCGCCATCTCTATCCCACACTGGAAAAGGAGTAAAACAATAATGTTTTATGATGTCATGGTAGGCCACCTGGTCATTCATACACGCCGGTTACGTTTACTAGGGACCTGACCTGACGCATTTTATGAAATAGTACAAAAGTACAAAGTATGCACAAATCTCGTGTTCGTATTCGTACATCACTCTTGATGTCTCCAATTCTTCGAAGGCGCAAATCTAAATCATATTTCTTGTTGAAAAGTATGGATGTATTGTGGATGTTATGTTGGAAGTTTAAGAATCGCTTGGCTTGTTTGTCAAAATATTCACGTTCATCATCATCATCATCATTCTCTTGCCAATCTATTTGGGGACAGCGCAGCATGTCTTCTTCTTCCATACTTCTCTTTTACTTGTCATCTCATGAGACACTTCCTTTCTTGCCATAACATCCTTCACACAGTCCAACCATCGTTTCTTTGCTCTTCCTCTACTCTCATAACCATCCACACTCATACTCAAAACTTTCCTCATGACATTTTCCTCATTGCTCCGAATCACATGCCCATACCACGACAACCGATTACCACACATCTTTTCAGTCACCGGCGCCACTTTCAGACTTCCTCTTATGTACTAATTTTTTATTTTATCCATTTGCGTAACACCACACACTTCTTAGTATTCTCATCTCAGCCACATGCAAATGCCTTTCATTCATCCCTTTTGTGGCCCAAAATTCTGATCCATACAAGACAGCAGGTCTAACCATTGTTTTATAAATCTTCCTCTAAGTTTAAGGGGAACGCGGGAGTCGCAGATAGTTCCCGTGACCTGCCGCCATTTCATCCATCTAATGTTTACTCTGTGCGATACGACCCCACGATCTATTTCGCCATCGCTTTGCACGAGTGAACCGGGATACCGTAAGTCGGAGCAGACAGGAAGAAATGCGCCATCTAGCGCTATGACTCCAGGACTGGAGAGTAATACTCACGTTATCTGGGTAATATAATATAAAAACTATTTAATTACATCACCCTTATATTTTCAAGACTAGAAGAAAACAAAAGGTACCTTGAATCTTCAACTTCACAGCTGACTTAGATGATTTAACATATAAGCTCCCAGACTTCGGAATAGACTTCCCATCCAAGACATCTTGAGGAACTCTTGTAGCAGGCTATGACAAAAAAACAACTCCATTACAGATTTCCGAAGTAGGGAGGAGAAATTACAATAAAAAATAATAATTAAGAATTGTGAATTAAAACTTACATCGGATCCCCATTCGGCAATATTGTTCTCTTTAATAAGTTCTAATGACTTAGAGATTGCACCATCTTTCTCAATTAAATCGAGGTATGATTCTTCAACAACCTGTAACAGACATAATAGGTGAATACGACGACAATTATTGCTTCAAAATCCAATATGATCCGTAAGTACCTGTCTTTTATCGGCTACCATTAAGAGCGTTTATACCCTACGGCATTTCATATAAACTTTCAAGTCGTTATTTTCCGAAATGACTGAACAGATTTTAATGAAACTTCCTACGCATAAGCAGTATACATATGTCTAAAAAGTTACTGAAAACATTTTCGAAATGTCTTTTATAAAGGAAAATAACTGGAAATTTTTGTTTCTATAGATAATTTAAAATCGGTCTAATTTAGCTGTAACATTATTTTTCGAAAATGTTTTTTAGGAACTTTTTAGACCTATGTATACTGCTTATGCGTAGGAAGTTTCATTAAAATCTGTTCGGTCATTTTGGAAAATAACGACTTGAAAGTTTGTATGAAATGCCGTAGGGTATAAACGCTCTTAACGAAGCTTTATGAATAATGCAGAAAATAGCACAAGAAAAACACAGTCTAAGCTGAGTTGTGAGATCGCAGTTTATTAAATTAAAAGGTTTTTGGTATTGGGATAGTTCAAACTCTGAGGACATAATAACATAACAAGGTGGAAGAAACACCGACGCTAAAACGGTAACCATGTATTTAGTAAGATCATTTAACCAAAGAAAAAATATATATATTAACTAGCTGTCCCGCGCAACTTCGTCTGCTGACACATTTTCCCCGTTTTCGCAATATTTTTCATTGCTGCTCCGCTCCTATACATCGCCATCTATTGAATACTTTCTCTATCCAGTCAACAGATACCGCCATCTATTAGAATCGTTTGGAGCTAACAGATAATTGTCACTTAATTTGCAATAAAATAATATTGCGACTATAAATTGAGATGTAAGCTATCCTATCTTTCGAGTTGGACCAAACTGCACATGGTGTGCAAATTTGATTAAAATCGGTTAAGTAGTTTAGGAATCCATCCCCGACAAACAACGTGACACGTAATATATATGACGGAGAAAATGTCTCCGTTCCGTTTTTAAAAAGCGTGACGTCAGCATAGCTGACGTCACTGACTATGTTCAGGGTGATCACTCATCTTCGATCTTCCAAGTAAAACACCACAAGTACACTGTATGACTCGTTTATTCAACCGACAGCGTAACGACTTATTTACATAGATCCGTACAGTTCGGCGGCTCAAGCAAGACTGCCTCGATCGCCTACAGTGCGGCCGTATTTATAGGGCTCGACGTACGTGCACGTTTAATTTTAGGTTAAGTATTGAAATTACAATGATGACATTCATTTTACATCGTAATAAATTCAAAGTAATCAACTTATGGTTTTTAAACTAATTTATAGGACAATTAAATGATTAAACTTAGTTATTCTAGGTTTTTCTAGACGAATTGTTGTAGTTGCGCCGATACGGCCATACTGACAGGCGGTGCGCGCTCTGCACCAGCCTCGTTGGTTCTCGTCGATTTTTGTGGATTCTCGTAGACCTGAAAGAATAGAAACAAAACTTCCTCTGAGTAGTACATCTGTTAACAACTTGCGTTGTTTTGTCTTTTGAGAATATCGATTCTGATAAGGTTAGTAGGTTCTCGGAGATTTTATTAAAGGGTTCTCGGAGGTTCTCGTAGAGTTCTCGGAGGTTCTCGTAGAGTTCTCGGAGGTTCTCGTAGAGTTCTCGGAGGTTCTCGTAGAGTTCTCGGAGGTTCTCGTAGAGTTCTCGGAGGTTCTCGTAGAGTTCTCGGAGGTTCTCGTAGAGTTATCTGAGGGATATTTAGAATATTTGAATTAAGTTACTTACGGTTTTATTCTGATGAATTACGGTTTTCCGATTCCGATACGGCCACACTGACAGGCGGTGCGCGCTCTGCACCAGCCTTGTTGGTTCTCGTCGATTTTTGTGGATTCTCGTAGACGGTTTTATTCTGATGAATTATTTTCTGAATTATTCTCGTAGAGTTCTCGGAGGTTCTCGAAGAGTTATCGGAGGGATATGTAGCTGGTGGTTTTCTGGGTCTCGTGAAGTCGAAGGGATGGGCTTAATTGCAGCAGACTCCTGATGACCAGGTGATGTATTTCCCGCCGATACGGTCACCTGTTCACCTGGTTGTGGCGCGTGGTGCAGCTGATCATGAGCCACCTTGCGAAGTCGCCCCCTGCCGACCACCTTCTTCACCAAATATCGGTCATTTTCAAAATATCTATCGTTGTTAGGTATTGTGGAACTTGAGTTTGGATGAGAACGTTTCTTCCGTATAAATGTTGCTATTGAAATCAGTTTAGGAACAGTGGTTGTTCTGGCATTCAGTAAATCGATGCGTAATCGCTCTATCATTAACACATCCAATCACTGCCTCCACGGCGTGCTCATCTTCCAACTTGTCCTTGGTACCCTTCTCCATAAAATCCATGCCCGTGACCAGAACTCGGCAATATCCTTTGAGGAATCATAAAAATGTTCCCTGAACCTAACAATGTCTCGGGAGTATCTGTTCTCAGGTTCAAATGTGGTGATGATGTTCTTTCGTAACTCTTCCCAGGTCACCATTCAATCATCGATCCACATTTTCGCACGTCCCTTCAGCAGACTGCAGACTTTCATACGAACGTCGAAATCACTCAACTTATATGCCTCAATGGCTTGATCAATATGTTGACACCACTCACGTACTCCGACATGGGTATCCGGGTCGAAAGATGGCAGGTAAATGCCTTTGATCCTTATTTTTGATTCGGTAGGCGGAGCACACAAACGCTCTGACATTCTCTGCATCATTTCCATCATCTGCATAAGGAATTGTGGTGGTATTCCGTCCATCTGCATTCCTTGATCAGGGTATGTTGCGGTCTTGATTGATTCATGGCTTCCATTGATGTATTGGAGACCAGTCCAGGCTCCTGACGCCGAATGTTGGCTGGTTCCAGTTGCTCAGGTGGTAAACGAGCTGATGAGGAAGTGGCTTGAGTAGAAATCTCTTGCGATCCCACTTCTGATGACGGAGAAAATGTCTCCGTTCCGTTTTTAAAAAGCGTGACGTCAGCATAGCTGACGTCACTGCCTATGTTCAGGGTGATCACTCATCTTCGATCTTCCAAGTAAAACACCACAAGTACACTGTATGACTCGTTTATTCAACCGACAGCGTAACGACTTATTTACATAGATCCGTACAGTTCGGCGGCTCAAGCAAGACTGCCTCGATCGCCTACAGTGCGGCCGTATTTATAGGGCTCGACGTACGTGCACGTTTAATTTTAGGTTAAGTATTGAAATTACAATGATGACATTCATTTTACATCGTAATAAATTCAAAGTAATCAACTTATGGTTTTTAAACTAATTTATAGGACAATTAAATGATTAAACTTAGTTATTCTAGCTTTTTCTAGACGAATTGTTGTAGTTGCGCCGATATATATATATATATATATATATCCACATATACATTTTTTTTTCAGGATGATGTAGGTACTGACCAAGTGGTAACCGTTTTTGCGTCGGCGCCCTTCAACCCTGTACGTTTACTTTAAAAGTGATCTTAGTCAGGTTTGTACGAGAACATTAGGTATAACATTCGCAGTAAAGACAAAGTAAATAATAGTACTACCTCAATATCCATAGACTTAATTTCCTCCATTCTTTCGGGCATCCGTTCCACATCATTCTTGGTAGAAACCACAGCCACGGTAGTGGGCGTAAGTTTATTAACCACGAGACCACCTAACTTTAGAATACGTTTTTTAGTTTCTTCCTTATCCTTCAACTTGCCATACAAGAAGAACTGCAGGTTCTTCAGTGGTGGAATTGGCAATTCTTTCTTGACGCTGTGAATAATACAATGGTTATTAAGCTTTGGCTGCGTAAAGACTGATGAAAGGTAACATGTAATGTAACGTGAAAGAAGCATTTCATCAGTATGGACGTAGCGCGTGCGCAAACCGAACATGTAACCTACTCGCATCAGTTTCCTGCGCGTAAACGTAGCATCAGTCTGCTGAGAACACGCAAAGAGAGTGGAGTGTGACGACCAATTGCTGGGTATGAGGATTGTCAGGGCCTCATTATTCATAATCATCAGGTCTTTAAAAAAAAAAAAACCGGCCAAGTGCGAGTCTTACTCACACACAGGGTTCCATAGCCCCAAACAATATTTTGAACTGTCATTCATTAGTTAGTAGTATTAGTTAGTAAACTTCAAGTCAACCGCAAAACTAAATTGGTTTTTCATAGTGTGTTAATCAAAAACAAAGTTACTGCTGCAGTTTGATGAAAAAGTCCCATATCTCAAAAACTAAACATCATATCTTATTGAAACCAATTTTCGTTGATAGTTTTTTTTTACGTTCTACAATTCTGAATATTTTCAGAATTTTCCTCCTCTTACTTTAGAAATTAGAGGGGGGGGACACACATTTTACCACTTTGGAAGTGGCTCTTGCGCAAACTATTCAGTTTAGAAAAAAATTATATTAGAAACCTAAATATCATTTTTGAACACCTATCCATAGATATCCCACACGTATGGGAATGATGAAAAAAAATATTTGGTTTTCAGTTCTATGTATGGGGAACCCCAAAATGTATGGTTTTTTTCTATTTTTGTGTGAAAATCTTAATGCGGTTCACAGAATACATCTACTTACCAAGTTTCAACAGTATAGTTCTTATAGTTTCGGAAAAAAGTGGCTGTGACATACAGACGGACAGACGGACAGACAGACAGACAGACATGACGAATCTATAAGGGTTCCGTTTTTTGCCATTCGGCTACGGAACCCTAAAAACGCCGAACACCTCGACGTTGGTGGCGTGCAGAGTTGTACTGACAGAGAGCTGGTGCAGAATTAATGGCCGACTAAAACGGCTTTTGTTCCATAAGATTTCTCTTGTTGTATGGCTTTTTTTTACCCCACGATTCGTCGATAGCTGTATCTATACACGCGCGACTGGAAATACTCGTAGCGTGCGCATGAATAGTTCGCGCGCGTAAGGCGCCAGACTATGAAAATTTGTTACAAAGTGTGATACATTGCAATTTGTACGGCAGATTATTTCATTTCATGTTACGTTGCGTGCGTAAGTCGGTACGCGACCGAAATTGTGATATAATCGTGACTCGGTGGATATTTAGAGACTAACGGATAAATCTTTCTATCCCAAGACTTGCTATACCACTTTCGTCACAAATCCCCAGTAAATTGAAACTTCACGATGGCTGAAAGTTTATGACTGTACAGAGACACATACATTATAAAATTATGTGAATGAAACGGGAGTGGAAATCACAAACTTACGTAGCCGTAGACTCATCTTTGATAACAACCAGCAGTGGCAGTCGTTCAGATTCAAACAGCCTGACGTCTGTCTTAGGTTTGTATCTCTTGAAGATAGAGCCGTCTTTGTAGGCCTTTGGAACGATCATGGGGGACCTCTTGGGATTTTGAGTTACATGTGAACACTTCGTCCATTCCGTTAGGTTTCCTGTTGTAGACAAAATCATATAATAATAATTGAAGTAAATAATATAGATAAACTAGTTTAAAATAATCAAATAATTTACCTGTGCATTTATAACCAAATGTGTCTAACACCAGCTGTCCCTGCTTGCACTCAGAGCATGGCTCGAGCCTTCCGAACGCCATGCAGTCCGCAAGACGGTCCAAACGCTAGAACAAAATTAAACAAAATTTATTCATATCTGTATTCATTCTGTATGGTGTCGGACGTAAAGAATAGCACCATCCCATGTCTTCCCGTGGGTGTCGTAAGATGCTAGTAAGGGACTTGCCAGAGAATGGCTAGCAGCGTTCTCTGTGCTTTTGTAACAACGTAACAACCGTACTGCGATCGCCAACCCGCCTCGCACATTACGCAGCCACGACCACGACTTGTCGAAAACAACAAAATTGGTTGTAGGCCCGTTTGTGCGAGCAAACTGTCTTCTTGGTCGGAACTTGTGCGGCCAAAAGTCGTGGTCGGGGCCTCGTAGTGAGTGAGTTCCCTATATAAAGGGCTATAAACGGCGCACGCTTAACCAAGCACAGGTGCACCGAGTCGGTGTGCGCTCCGGACGTCTGACGCACGTAAGCAACCAAAAACCGCCCAGAGGCATCTGCGCTTGTTAGCGATGCTCATACTTTTTTTTTTAATACACACTCGCAAGCGTGCACAAGCGCGGACTTTTAGAGTACACCCTAAAACTGCTAAAACACATACACACTATAGGATATCGCAGCATAACAAGTTGCGACGTCGTGTCGTGGACAACGACGGTAAGCAACGACGCAACATACAACGTAAAAAATGTATCTTTCATTTTGAAATCTTAAAGAAAAAGTATTAATGTAAGATGGTTTATATTTTAACAAACCTCATCTTTTCCAACAGGTATTTCTTGTGAATTAACTTCAAGTAATTCTTCCATATCAGGCTTAGACAGCTCACTCAAGGCATTCCTGTATTTAAAGAAAAGTTTATTTTGTTTCTCCAATTTCTTTTCTTTGTCCCTTTCTTCTTTTAATTCTTCCTCATTTTTAGGTTCTACTTTTAATTTCTTCACTGGCACTTCGTCTGCTTTAAACGGTCTGAAACATCATTAGTTTTTATTAATACATGCTCAAAACATCATTATCATCATCTTTATGATATATTAAAGAAATCAACAAGTTTTTTATAAAAAAGGAATAACTTACTTTATCTCCTCTTTAACAATAGCTTGATCAGCTTTCTTTAGGGTCTTGAACCCAGGAATACTGTCCCCACCAGCAAAGAAGTTGAATTCACTCCTTCTTTCTGCAAAGCACTTGACATGGTGCCACAATGGCTGACCGCCATACTTAGAACCAACTTCAGTATCATACACCGTCTTAGATATACGAACTTCATCCTAAAATACAATAACAATTATCATCATTTTGCCGCTGTAACATCATCATCATCTTAAGCGCGACGTCTGAGCATGGGGTCTTCGGTTCGATTCCGGGTCGGACAAAAAGTGCTATGGGTATTGGGTTGTTTAATTATATAGGAATTTCTCAGTAGTAGTTGTTGGCGGTATGATACCCGCGTTCCTCGGAAAGCTCGCTAAGCCGTTGGTCTTGCGCCTGATCTCTCTCCGATCGTATCGGATTTCCGTCCCATCGGACTATGAGAGTGAGGGAATAGAGAATGCACCACTGCCTGGGCACACACTTGTACACTATAATATCTCCCGCGCGGATGGCTACCTCCACCAAGATTGGCCGCCGTGACTGAAAAAACGGTCAAGAGGATTATGCAATATTTAAAAATACCCTGTCCGATCCGCGAGGGTGATATTAGGTATCAATATTAGATTCTATTTATGTAGTCCCTTTTGGATAACAAGTAAAAATAATACCCCGACAAAAATAAAATATAGTAAAATGATGAAACTGACATGGCCACACAGGACAACACTTGGTAGCGACGTCATAAACAAACAACTGACGATCGAATATACTAATGCCGAAGATGGTTTTCTCACGTTTTAAGTTTGTTAGATTTTTGGGAAATGGTAATTTGGACTCAAAACTCAGGATTTTAAAATTCAATATTATTTTCACTTTCAATAATATTATATGTTAGTTATAATTATATATAAGTTAGTATAAGTTTAGTTAAAAATCGTAAAAGTTTAAAAGTGTTTGTTTCTTATTCGATTTGATAATTTCATTGGATCCGAAAGGGTATTATATGCCCCTTTCGGATCGGACAGTTTTTTTTTTACATATTATACAGTTTAATATCAAGAATTAGAAACGAAAGTGAGAATTTAAAATAAAATCGCGTCAAGAAGAGTTGTCGAGCTTGAGAAATTATACTATTGTTGGTCTGCATTTCCTATTTAACATATACCTATACCTGTTTTGTGTTCTTACACAAAAAATCTGACCAAAGAAGACCAAACACCCTAGACTTACGTGCATAGGTACTATAGTGATTTTAAAGGTTGATTTAATATTGAAACAGTATGTATCAATACTCTTACATATTTAACAAATCTTAAATTCACTGACTGACACATGATGACCAGACTAAATGACTGGGTCTACATGTATAAAGTTTTGAAGAGTTATTAATATAGGATTTGTGGTGACCAATTGTGATAAAACTTTGGTGGGTCCTCCAGTGTACACCTGCAAAAGGTTCCTAGTTCAAAAAATCTATACATTCAGGGTCGGTACATATCTGACGGACAATGCGTTGGGTGTATCGTTGCGAGTATGATGGACGTATTAACGCATCATCGGTTATGTGTGTAAGGTTGGATGTTTCACTATCTATCTGTTCTGGCGTTACGTAATCGACGATGCACGGCGTATCTTCCGTCAGATCTGTACCATCCCTTAATGGTGTTTTATACAAAATACTTTTCCTTATTTCACTTACCTTACATATTTTAATATCACAATGTTTACAAGTAGCTCTGCTACTCTTGGAATACTCCACAAGGTAGTCTTTAAGTGCTAAGTTAGTAGATTGAGCGATGGCTTCAGAAGTAGCACTATCATCAGCTGTCCTCTTCTTAGATTTACCTTTACCCTTTGGTTTTTCAACTGGCATTACTATTCCAGTTGTATTTTCTATAAAGAAAGATTTTTCTCTATTATGATTAATCTAATAGTAAATTGTTACACCTATATTATACAGCAGTATATAGACAGTAGTGTATAGAATGCCCACATTTTATCAGCTATGTTTAGGTTCCATGTAAAGGTTAATAAAAAAAAAGAGGAAATCATAAGGACTGCCAGCAGAAGTGAAAACTCAAAACAACGGAATTACTGTTTTTTTTTTAAATTATTAAATCAATTACAGTCTGAATTATTTAAATTTCATAATTAGTAATTTGAAACTATTAACATTAGTCTGTTTTTTGACATCTATTGGCACTGCAGGCAAAAAATTATATAATTTTTATACAGTTTATTACTTAATAATCATCACAACACAAGCTCCACAAGCTCAATACAAAATCATCAGTGACATGAACCCAAAGATTCGTCCCCTACCAAAAATCACTCAACACTGCTAACAAAGTTATCACTTCCAAAAAATGGTACTCTAGTTTGTTATAAACATAAATATGAGTTGACAAGTTTTGTTATTACATCTTGATATCTGATAAAATTGAAATAACATTATAGGTGCAGTTGATAAATACAACTTAAAAAAGTCCCTAACTTTTACTGGTAAACAATACTATTACTGATAACTGATACACATTGGCAAATTAATTACTTTGACCTTGACTTTAAACTGCCTTTAATACATCAAAAACTAGTGTGCCTGTGTTCATAATTTTCCTTCTCACCAGCAGAATGCTGGATTGACTGATTTTGATGCTTTTTTGTACCTATGGGGTTACCTGGAAAGTTTTTAGCTAGTTGGACCCATTAAGTGGTGCTGTTGTCAAAGACAAGACCATATTTGTTAGGCCAGTTAGTTAATAAATAGAATATAATTTCACCATACCCAATATAGATTTGATTCTTTGTTGATCGGCCATCTTGAGTTTGTTGAAGTTGCTGATTTCACTGGCTGAACTGGGATGCGACTTCTTGAAGAAACAATCTTCATGATGCCAGTTTGGTTGCTTGCCGTCAAAGAATGCAGACTGACAAGAATAGAGACATCTATTTGCTTAACACATCTTACTTTGGGTTGTAGATATAATTATTCATTGGTGTACAAAGTATTAACTTAATCAGTCCAGTAGATTCAGAGTTTATTGGCTGTGATAGACAGAGAGAAACATAAGAAACCCTATATGGTTTCCATTGTTTCATTTGGACATACAGGACCCTGAACCAGGTTATTAGAGGTCCACCAAAATATTGGTGTTACCAAAACATATTTGCTTACCTAAATAATTGTCTGTACTATTAACAAGTACTAAGATTTTGAAAGATGGCCACTGCCAGATATGTTGCACTAAGCTTATAGCTTAGTACAACATATCTGGCAGTTAGTTATTATTAGAAATTCATTGGTTTCTGATTATTTTTTTTGCTTTTATTTGTTCTCATGACCATTTGACAGTGTGAGCATCATAATGTGTACTGTTTAAGTGTAGTTATTTATCTAGATTATACTTGTGGGGGAAATATTTGAAAAGACTAACAATAAAATTATCAAGTTAATCAGGGGAAATCAAAGTGTGAGAATAGGCCCAGTGCCAAGAGCGGGCGCACGAATAGAGACAAAGCTTTACAGTTTATTCCTTTCATTTCGTGGTTTGTTTAGACATCATTTTCTGTTCATTCCCTTGATCTTTGAATATCCTAATGTCATGAACAAATTTATAACGACAAACAACAAATGTTAGCGGTTGATAGTCAAATGAATTGTGCTACGAACTCAAAGAGTATATTAATATAGAACTTAGAACATATGACTAACCTGCACCATGATGGCAATACGTAGGGATCCCTGATCAATACCCTGTTTACATCCTTTACACTTAGCTCTACTAGATTTGGCATATTCAGCTTGAAAAGGTAATTCAGCCATTTTTATTACTGAATGTCGTATTCACGTCTTTGTTTAAGGAATTCTTTTTAAAATGTTCTTATATCAACGGACCGACCGGCTTTAAACTTCAAATTTCTAGCTTGTTTGTTCTTGTTTGACATTAACTAGAGAGACGACTTTCCAAGGGGCCTCTCCAACTCTTTTGTTTTTGGTTAGTCGATTTTCTCTGGTGGTGATGTGTACAAGTAAGTTGTGAACCATTCTGTAAAAAAGCAGAATGCATTAAGTCCGTGAGTAGTTCCTATAGTCAGAAAACAGAAAAGTGGAATAACTTACTAGAATGGAAGATCAGCACTTTTCGGAGCTGCTCAACAAGTTAGTGTTACCATGTCATATTTTGACTGTGTTTAGAATTCTGTCAGTCAATCTGAAAAACACAAGATGTCAACATACTAATGTCAGTTGTGCTCTGGATGTTTTATTTTGTGAGAAAGGAAATCTTATTTGAGGCGTACAGAAGGTAGATAAACGTAAACGGATGAAACTAAAATCAAGAGTTTAAGATGGGTAGCAGAAAAGAGAACTTGAAGAAATCATTGGGAATATCGGAGTACCCCTGGAGCTCAGGTACGGTAATCGATGAACAATAAAAACCAAGTATCACGTAGAAGAACATACAACGAATAGATCAGAGACCTTCAAATACTTTAATAAATGAATAGTCGTTTTAATCGCGCGAGATTTTAATCTTACAACTTCTAAATGTTATTGCACCCCAGGTGAAAACTCTTCTTGTATTTTAGCAAATGTTTATATAAACTATTGTTATTGTAACTACGTTGTAGGTAGACATTTCAAACAACCTTGTTCACAAATGTTAAAGTTACAATATGTTAAACAACTGCCAAACTGATTAAAAAATGGGTGAAGAAAAACATGCAATAAATTCTCTCTTCAGTTATTTAAATGGTGTATATTATAAAATTAATAGTTTGTGCTATTGTTTACTTGGTAGTCAGGCAACTTTTGTATAACTTTAATATGGACACTTCCGGTTATCAGGTACACCAGTTACTAAATTATACACTTTAATTTAAAAAGGTATGCAATGTTAATAATCGGATAGAGGTTCCATGTTGCAATAAGCCTTTATGATATAGCTTCAACATTCACTATACTTGTATAATTATATAATTTGTAGAGAAAGCAAAAAAGCATAACTTAAGAGGTAAGGAAGAGTGTAGTATTGTTATATTAACTTCTAGTTGGGGTTTGAGAAAGTTTTTATGTGTATATTGATCTTATAGGCCAATCTTGATTTAAGACAAAACTCTGCATAGTGATGTAGATCAAATGATGTTTATGTAACTAACCATAAATTTTATAATGCTTTAAATTTTAGTAATAGTTTCAATGATGTGCTGTTTATTAGCATGGTAAAAGAAATAATGTAATACAGGGTGAAAGGGACACCAGCGCACATATGGCCACACAGAAATTTTTCATCTGTATTTTTCATAATATTATTAAGCTAAGCAACAGAATTTGGATAACCACAATACACTCAAAAACTGGAATTGCTGATGTGGGCCATAAGACTGCTGGGTTATAGTGGCATTGGGCAGGCCATGTTTGTAGAATACATCATGGATGCCAGAAGATGGGCGCTGTCACTGAGGGAGACCTAGAAAAGATGGTGTGATGACTTAGAGGCGTTTATGAGGGATTGGCCGAAGAAAACAACACGGAGAGAAGAATGCAAGGCTATGGGGGAGTCCTTTGCCTAACTGTGGGACACCATAGGACAATAAAAATAAAAAAATCTAATCTGCTGTTTTTTTTTTATTTGAGATGGATTTGCTCTTGACTTTAGTCTGGGTCAATGATGATAAACAAAGTTCGACTACACAGTCAAAATGTATGGGAAATTTTGATATGGTTTCTAGAATGATGTATGTATGCATTTTCCTTCAATTTTTCTAAATTATTTATGGTTATACTGCTCTTTAATCATCATCTCAGCAGTCACCCCCTTTCTACCAGAAGAAACAGACATGTCATGTTCATTGAATGTAGCATTCTAAAACTTTAATAAATATATTATTTGTAGATGAAGAAGAAAATAGCACTTCACAACCTGCCCAAGTACTGCGGAGGCAAACAGATGAGGCCCGACCCAGTGTAGCTGATATGCCTGGAACAAGTGGAAATGCTGGCAATACATCTTCACTTGGTAGGTTCACTTCTTATCTTAAGTAATTGCTTGTCATTTACATCAATTATGTATTTATTATAATCATATAATACATTATGTTATCTATGGCATTTGTAACAGAATTGTGGCATCTTTTGTTTTTATTATAATAATTAGTTTGTGGAGTGTGAAATTATGAGACATGTTTCTGTGTTTTAAAAAAATACACCCTCAAATATACCCTCTTCGCACAGCACAGCACAGCACCACTTATTGGGTAAAAATATATCTTTTAAGCTGGAACCTATTTATAGTCACAAAATTGTATTGAAATTGGTTTGGTGCTTTCGGATATTAACGTATACGAACATGTACACGTGACACATACATTTGTATATGTATATATACAAGCTGTGCCCAGCGTAGCAATGCTTTTTTTTTGGAAATTTCCATGGCGTTTCCACAAACGCCAAGGAAACGTAACAATAACAAGACGGAAGAAATCGCCGCCGTCGAGGTAAACCGCGGCGAAGGTGGTGTTACGATCTGAACTTGTATGCGGGGCGAACATGGTCAGATATCGCACAAGATATAGGTTTGGAAGGAGAAAGATAAATTCAATAATCGGTTCATTAGTTTAGGAGTATATCGTACGAACATACAAACGAACCCACATTGATTCTTATTCAAAGACTAAACAATTTTTTTTTTGTGAAAGGCTATGTGCTACATATGTATAATTTTCATTAGAATGACACAAAACATACTCATTGAGTTATTTCTAGAAAGCAATTTTACTCCCAATTTATTTAAATTTGAGTCAGCCTATCTTCGAATCTTCTTCCCTTGAGAAAACTAAAGAAAGTAATATTGGTTGGCATTTTATTTTCAGCTTGTGTGGCTTATTACTTTTCCAGATGTTGTGAAGTAGGATGCAAATTTGAAGCGGTTATTATTCACAGGTCACTCCAAGAATGGAATTTCATTTGATATGTTTGAAATAATATGACCAATTTCTCCTTACAACAGTTTTAGTTATTCAACGCCATTACTTACAAAAACTGAAGATTTTTCACTTTCTTACGCTATATTCCGCTGTATTTTCTTTACCTATGATTCAAGACTGTTCTGTTTTTAGTGATCTATCCTATAAGCTGTTTTGCCCCTTCTCTTCCATACTTGAGCTTAGTTCAAAATAACAAAATGTACTAACCAACAATCAACAATCACAATCTGCAATTCTACTAAGTACCTAATTCAATGATACCTAATTGTAATTATTTTGGATAAGTATACATTTAGATGTATTTACGATTCATTTTACTGAATAGTAATATTACCACACTTTAAGAAATGTTGAATTAGTTTGACATATTTAACAGAATTAATGAGATGTGGGTTAGTTCATTTTCGCAAAACTAAGTCCACTTGTATAATTGGCTACTAGTGTTTTAATTGTTATAAAAAGGCTATGTTTATTTATTTTACGTTTTATTCTTGAGTTTTAATAGCTGTAAAATAGTAATAATTAATGTGAAATAATTTACAAACACCTCTATTGTAACTGTAAAACGTATTTATTTATTTACTAGCTGCCCGGACAGACTTCGTTCTGTCAAAAGTTAAAGCAATGCACTTTTCCTACCTACCTACCCTACCCTACCCAAACCTACCTACCCTACCCTACCCAACCCTACCTACCCTACCCTACCCAACCCTACCTACCCTACCCTACCCAACCCTACCTACCTACTACCTACCTACCCTACCCAACCCAACCCTACCCTACCCAACCCTACCCTACCTACCCTACCCTACCTACCTACTACCTACTACCTACCTACCTACCCTACCGTACCATACCCTACCTACCCTACTTTACCCTACCTACCTACCCTACTCTACCCTACTCTACCCTACTCTACCCTACTCTACCCTACCCTACCCTACCTACCCTACCCTACCCTACCCAACCCTACCCTACCCAACCCTACCCTACCTACCCTACCCTACCTACCTACTACCTACTACCTACCTAAAAAAAAAAAAAAAAAAAGTATCCTATGTCCTTCTCCTGGCTCTAAACTACCTCCCTGCCAATTTTCAGCTAAATCGGTTCAGCCGTTCTTGAGTTATAAGCGAAGTAACTAACACGACTTTCTTTTATATATATAAGATTTAAACTTCACATACATTGGTGGTACATAGGCGGACTTAATGCCACAAGGCATTCTCTACCAGTCAACCTTTTTTTTTGTTTGTATTATGTATTGATGAATTATATTCATCGTTTGAACATATGTACCTAGATGATTCGTGGTGGAGGGAACCGAGTGGGAGCCAGCCTGTTCGTCCGGGTAGCGAGGGTGGGTATTTACAGAGCTGTTAACTTATAAGTAACTCATGTTTATAAGTTATGTAGATTTTGTACGGGGCTTATATTGCTTTTTGGACATATAGAGAAGTGTTAAAGTACCAGTATCAAGAACACGCGGCGAGATGAACTGAGAAATTTTGCCATTCTCTTTTTCGCAAATTAACAACTTTAACATTTTTCATTAGTTATATAATTAAAATAAACAATGCCGTAAATGAAGTATAAAACATCTACGTCGATGCGCAATTATTTACCTTTAATAACTAAGCTTAAGTACACGTAATTCTAGATCTCCAGCGCGGATTTTTTAACCAACGAAAAAAAGAGCACGTACTCAATTCGACTCGTAATATGTTTTGTTTTGATTCACGGTAAAGTTGCTGCTGCTCGATCCTTGAGATGTTACTTTCTTTAGATCGTTTTACTCATACGTAGTTGTTAGACATCACTCCTTTACTTAGCATACATAAATATCTTATAGTAGTATTTATAGTTTTATGTATGTTTATGTTACTAGGAGCGCAACAATCGCAGGCGACCTCGCCTGCCACTGTGCGGAAACAACAGGCTAAGATGGACCGCGCTCTGTTCTGGTCGATCATCAATAACACTCCAAGACCATCTAACGCTGGAGTCACACGGTATTGTCCTCTTTTGATTATATAGAATAGTTCTAAGTACTAGATTTTCTTTTATAACAGTTCCGTAAAATCTACGCAACTAGCAGAGGCGGATATCAATGCAAATTTAATAAAATAAGGTCTACGCAACGCTATTGCAGCGTGTTCACGGCGTCAACGCGTCAACCAACGCTCATTGTGAAGGGACCTTAACAGTCATAAGACGCATTTCACCAATCATCATCTGCCTAGCTTTTACCAAAACTATGTTGAGGTCGGCTTCCAATTTTACTTACAAAACTTACATGGAGCGATTGACATAAGAATTTAACCAATAAAACAACGATACTTAGCTCAAAACGTCCAAGGGTTTTGCGGTGTTACAACGTGTATTTTTGATGTCCCATAACTCTAGGGTATGAATGAGGCCATATCAAATAACCAACTGGGATATTAAGGTGTTTTCATTTTTCATACAAAATAATGCGACTAAGTCACGATTATTAATGTAAAACACCTTTACGTGAAACATGACATCGCATTCTCTTAGCTTTAAATATGAGTAATTGGTGTGAATGAAAATTAATTTGTCAATATCAATCTCAATATCTCTATTTTATCAATGCAACTTAGGGGTGACAATTTTTTACCTACTTTCATTATGATTAGTGATATCTTCTACTCAATTTTGGGCCACCTATCAAACTATTACGGTTTACACAATCAATCAATCAAAATATTTTTATTTCACATAGGCCTTATAAAACGCCGACAAAAAGGTGCTCAGACAAGAAATAAAGTATCATATTTTTCGAACCTGGTTTTTATTCTTATCGTGATCAGTTTCGCACAATTACGGATCCCGAGATCTATGGGTAAAAATAATAATCAATTTATTGTTGGAACTGGATCCCGAGATCGGTAGATATACCTAAATCGGCGGGATTAGTTACAAATTAAATCTGATGTGGGGTCGGAGGAGAGAAACCCCGTTCTTAAAGTGCAAAGTCTGACTACAGAAATAAAAACAGAGGGACTATGACAAATGCACGAAGTAAACGTTGAGCATTTTAGTTTTCATCAAAATCGGGTCCGAATCTCCTTTGAGTATTTTTCGCTATTCCTCATTGTTTCGCCATTTTAGCCGTATAAACACACTTGAAAAAAAAAACACCTGTTTAGTTGTATTTTCGTTTAATGTTCGAATTTACGTTATACCTACTTACGTGCTAGAGTCTCAAAAGCATTGTCCCCTCAGATCCAGGATATTGGACGTGCCCTTAGCGTACGTGACGGGGCGTGAGTTGGCGGGGCCAGCCCTCCAGCCGCGCACCCCCTTGCGCGAGCCGCGTCGCCACGACCGCACGAACGGGACGTCAGACATACAGCGCCTGCTGGCGTTCAAGAAGCTGACGCGCAACCTCAACAGCTTGTCGCAGTACAAGATGCAACCGACGAGCTCGCGACGTTAGTAACCTATAAGACCTCCTATACTTCTTTCAAGGCACAATGAGAGAGCGATGGTAATGCAGTGGTAAGCCCATGACTTCCGTGTTGTAGGTTCAAATTCGAAACCAGCCAGATACTTGACTCATCATCTTCATCTACCTAGCCTTTTCCCAACTAAATTGGAAGTTGGCTTCCAGTCCAACTGGCTACAGCGGGTAAACCAGAATTTTACATGACTCTCGACTCCGACTGCCGATCTGACCTCCACAACGCAGTTAGCACTGGGTAGTACGATACCCAGGCATGAGTATAGCAGGCAGGTAGGATAGGCAGGCAATTGAATATGTGTAATTTATTTCATCACCACTGCTTTGAAAACAGTCAAGGAAAACATCTTCAGGAAATCGACTCGTTCGATGTACTAGAACGAAATTTTCCAACAATTGATTCTCGTACAGAGAGGAGCCCTGCTTATGCTGATATATTCTTCCGGTCAGGCACGGATAGCTTACGAACGGCTAAATAAACCAAATAATAACAACAGGATAACTAATTCACGCTATTGTTCAATATTCTTAGAAAAATTGATGAATAGCGCAAAAATATAAGTATGTACTTTCAATGAAAACAAGCTTAATTTTGATCACAGGTAGTTTCGCAGGCAGTGCCGGCTGCTCTCGAAGCTCTCTGTTCACGCCGACGTTGCCGGCAGCGGCTTCTAACGCGAGGTCGCCGAGGACTTACAACAACTGTTGCAGCCGGTCGCAGCCAGGCAGGAGCTCCCTGCCTGCAGGGTACACGAGGAGTGGTATGTGCTGAAGACATTTATAGTAAAACTATAAATGTCTTCATTGTCATTAATGCTGGCTGCTGCCCGTGACAACATACGCGTGGAAATTTTCTGATACTATAGGCAAATAATTTTGCACTCCTTAGCCAACCCGCCCGACGTCCTGCCGGTGCCGGAGCCCCAGCCGGCCTCCAGCTCCCGCTATCGCTCCGGGCCGCGCGCGGCGCCCGCGCCCGACATCGACACCAGCCCGCCGGCACCGGACCAGCACCACTACGTCAATGTGGACCAGACGACTGTTGTGTGGTCTGACGACGGTAAGGCTACTGTAATCTATTACCAACATGATGGGGTCGGCTTCCAAGTTAAAACGCGCTTGCTTAGGTTGGTTTGTAGCTGGGTGACCAGACCACCCATTACATACCGAGTTTCCTCCGTTCCTGAGAAAGAACGTTAAGCCGTTGGTCCCAGCTGTCACTTGTGTATCTTTGAGAGTTGTTACAAGTAGTCAGTGGCCCGAAAGTCTGACGCAAGCAGTCTTACCAAGGGGTATCATACCAAGTAATAACTGGGTTGTCCAGTAATAACTGGCGTCTGTATGGTGTCGGACGTAAAGAATAGCACCATCCCATATCTTCCCGTGGGTGTCGTAAGAGGTGACTAAGGGACTTGCCAGAGAACGGGCAGCAGCGTTCTCTGTGCTTTTGCAACAACCGTACTGCGATTGCCAACCCGCCTGGTAAGCGTGGCGATTATGGCAAACCCCCCCCTTTTGGGGGAGGCTTATGTTCAACAGTGGACGTCTTTCAGCTGAAATGATGAACTGGGTTGTGGAGATCAAATAGGTAGTCGCTCATGTAAAATACTGGTAGTCAGCTGCATCCGGTTAGACTGGAAGCTGACCTCAACATAGTTAGAAATAGGCAAGCCAGATAATGATAAGGGGGTCGGCTTCCAGCCTTACCCGAATACCACTATTTTACATGGACCAACAACCTATCTGACATCCACAGCCCTGTCACTGGATAATACGATACCCTTCGGTAAAACTGGTTGTCACACCTTCGGCCTTCTGACTGCCCGTTACTACTATTAAAGATCTACATGACAGTCATTATGTATTTAGAACTTAACCGAAGTTTGAATAAAAGTTCAAAACTAATTTTGTCCTAGCTGACTCACTCAACCGTCTGTGTCTCATTTCCCCCGTTTTTGCAACATTTTTGTTTATTCTCAGCTTCTATTGGTCGTAGCGTGATGTTATATAGTCTATCTATAGTCTTCCTCGATAAATGGACTATCCAACACTAACATATTTTTTTTAAAATAGGAACCAGTAATTCCTGAGATTAGCGAACAAACAAATAAACTCTTCAGCTTTATAATATTAGTATAGATGATATGCAACTTGTAACCTGGACGTATGTTTTAGATGTGGAAGCGGTGCCCGACGCACCACCAGCGGCCGAGCAGACAGATAACAACAATGCGGACAATGAAGACGAGCATAATGAAAGTTAGTTATTTACGACTGAGGATGAACCCATCTTACTCTTTTGCCCTCGGCTTCGCTCGAGTTATAGTCGATTTTTTTCACACAAGATCGTTTTAAATATAGCCTATGACTTTATGAAAAGCCTGGCAAATGTAGCTACCCATTAGTAAAAGGATTTTCGGAATCGCATCAGGGCGCCTTCCCACTTTGTCGTGCCGACAATTAATCGTGTCGTTTAAAGAGTCGTGGCTTGTGTATTTAAATGGAGGTGTTTACATATAGGACGACACGATTAACTGTCGTCCACGACTTTTTTCCAGTGACGACAGATTATCAAGTCAATCGGTATAATGGGACCAGCTAGAGACGACAATCGTTCAACGATAAATGTAAAGTTCCTCGATACCACTAAGAAAAGGGAGGATCCTCCGGCCAGACAGGTGTGGTGTCTGGCGGGCAACTGCCCAACAGTTGTAGTCGGGTTTTTCTATATACTCTTAAGTCGATGTAAACTTTGCATGTGAGATGTAGGAAATTGATGTTAGTTCTTCCGTCGTGTCATAGATGGCGCTGTAGTACTTTTTGTAGTAAGTTGCTTTTTGTTGGTCGCTACAGTGGGAACGCGCGGTTAGTTGTTCCGAAGATTACCTTCTACATATAAATCTTTAAAACTTTACTTCTTTAAAATATCAGAATAGATCACATACCAGTAAGGCCCAAAAGTTGTTTCCGGCCTCCAAACATTAGATTAATCAGAGATACAAAACTATCATGTCACGAAGTTACTGAAGTTTCCCCTAGTTATCCACAGTAAAAAAGTAATATGTTTGTTCTAAATAGTGTCCTTTATTCCATTTATGTTTGGAGATTAATCCTGAATTTTATTGTTGATGCGGGAAAATTTTAGACTTTACCATGTAAGACTCACATCTATAACAAATATTTTCTATCCTTCAATATAATCTAGCCCCAACACACAACGCATCAGCCGAGGCGATACCTCTAGAAGAAGAGGTGATGGAGGTAGACGCCACAGATGAGCCCGACACGGTTCCCGTCGCAGACGTCGAGACCGACGCTACGGAACCCAATGTCAGCAACGAGGGCAATGCCGTACGTATCTGTTCTCTTAGCGAATTACTAGCGAAGTGTTACGATATCAAATCAAATCAAAATCATTTATTTCAAGTACACCAGTTACAGGCACTTTTGAATAGTCAAACAATAAAAATGAAGAGACATAATAACTGCATCAGTACTGTAGTTGCCTATACCAAAGCGTAGATCTCTATGGAGAAGAATGGGCAAAAAACTCCATGGACACTCTTTTAAATCAGTAGCTCTATATTTCTACAAGAAGATGTGATGGAAGTAGACCCCACAGATGAGACAGAAACGGCTCCCGTCGCAGACGTCGAGAACGAAGTTACTCGTTATTCATACTATATCACGTAATCGATCCAAAGTATTTGGTTTTTTGGCACTCGAAATGCAGAGCGAGAATGCTATTAGCGTTCTTTGCGTGGCTTTCACGTTACCTACCCCGAGCTCGCGACGCTTTGCATGAGCTTATATCTGTAACTTTATGTAAACCCATATAAACCGCCAGAGGTTTCTTTCCAGGTGGCCACAAATTCTGATGAGAATGTCGAGACTTCGCAGCAACAATCTCCCTTCCATGGCATTAAGAGGAAACGGGAAAGTAAGTTGGAACCTAGAAAATGTTCAGTACCCGGCAGTAACTATAAAGGCATAACGAATTTCAATAAATTATATCAATCAGAACTATACATAAATATGTATTTTTTTTTTCAATATTTCAGCAACTGATGATAATGCAGAACCGTATTCTGTGCAAGAGTTCAATCAAGTGAGTTATTGTTTTTTTTATTATGGTGTATAAAGTCATTTGAAATGGTCATAATTGAACTTGGTTTTTTTTAAGAGAGATAATCATCTATCAAACCGTATAATCATATTTTATTTATCACATTACACCGTATCTGTTTAGCTTGGGTTTAAAGCAGTGGCGTGCCTAAGGGCCAAAATACGGCAAAACTATACGGCAAGCAGACTTTTCAGGAACCCCTATCATCATGAAGAGTAGTAGGTAATGAGGGCAAGCTAAGTTTGTAGCATGTATGAAAGAACCGCCACTATTTAGACGATGTATTGTCTTTTAACATTTCGAATAAACTTTTTCTTGACTTCCTAGCACGTCAGCTAAAAGTATTGTCATAACATTTTTCCGCAATCTTGTTAAAAAACCTCTAAACATAATTCAGTTAGGTGTGGTCATATTTTAAGGGTGTTGTACAGACTACAGACCACCAAAAAGAACTACTTTCTCTAAAGGACTACACACAGTAATCGTGAAAATATAAAAACCGGTTCCCCATGCAAAATTTCAATACCTAGTCGATCCAAATGTCTGATAAGCGTTGTATAATTGTGTTATGCGAACGGCAAAAAGAAACGTTTCCTCTCTTAAAACCCGTGCGACTTAACTGTGCACCTGGCGCTGTGACGTCACTCTGTCGGTACGCCAATAAATCGTCGATAACCTGGACATCGCGGAGAAGCGGGAGAGAGGTCGCATTCTAGCGACGTCCACACTTAGTCGGACGGGTTGTACATTACCGCAGCGTATAACACAAATGTTGCGGTATTTTTTTTACTGTCATCTCAGTTTTTCCGTGTGATGAAAGAAAGCGAGTTAGGTAGGTCTTTGGATGATCTTCATTATAGCAACGCTACCTAAAGGTACTAATCGGTATTTTTTTTTAAATCAGCTGTTCCATGCATTTTCACCGTGTAGTAGGTATTGCACTTTTGTAGGAAACAGCTGTTTTTAGGGTTCTAGTTCGCCATGTCCGTCTGTCTGTCTGTCTGTCCGCGGTTTAGCTCAAAAACTACTGGTACTAGAAAGTTGTAATTCGGCATGAGTATACACGTTAAAGACGCTGAAAAAGTGGTAAGATAAAATTTTGAAAAAAAAACAATTATTTAGGGTACCTCCCCTACATGCAAAGTGGGGATGATATTTTTTTTGTGTGGGATAACGTTGGATAGGTCTTTCAAAAATGTTAGGAGTTTGGAAAGACCGTTTTTTGATTAAGTAAACCGTTCGTGACTTATCAAGCTTTAAAGCACCAATTTTCGTTAGAGTCATCTGTCCCCCCTCTACCAATTAAATGGTTGTAGCTAGAAATTAAAATGTCACGGCAGTAGTACCTATATATAACGAAGTTTAATGGATAACTAACTAATACGCGCCTAGAAATGCTTCTCTAAGCTCATATATTGTGCACAGTCAAAGTGAGTGTATCGCTCATTGTTGTACTCTGTAAAAAAAAATAACATCTTGAGATTAAGTATTTATATGAATCAGAATTTATTAATGTCAACCTTATACAAAATTTTATTGTTGTCAAATTGTTAGTCTTTTATAGCTTATTCGTAGGGGAACTTGAATTTTCTGTGAAATCTATCATGGGTTTGATCAAAATTTTAAAGCGCCTCTTGAAATTTGCTTATTTACATTTTAGTTTTAATTAATATTAAATAAATACTATGTAGGCAGTAGCCATTTTCTTGGTCAGCATTTCCAAGTGCGATATAGTGCTAAAATAAGTACTTTTAGCATTCACAAGTGTGATATAGTACCAATATTAGTAAATTGGTTCTATATTGGGTTATCACAAAACCGAGGAAGATTCGCCATTGTAACCGATTAGGGTTCCGCAATGCCCAGATGAAAATCGATTGATATTTATGGATAAGTAAGTTAAAGTAATATTTTAAGAGTTTGTTCTAAGTGCTAGGTTAAACATTAGTTTAAACATTGTTCTTATTTGACTTAATTATATTACACATTTGACATGCAATTTTTGACCTTGTTAAGTTCTCTGAAATCGCATTTGCAAATACATGTCATAGGCAAAACATTTTTAATTCTCATGAAATATTTAAAATTTCAAGTAAAGATTTCAATGCAGCCTGTGAAGTATTGAAGTCTAAAGCCCAGTGTTTAATAGATTCCGCAGTTGGAAATTTTTGTTATAATCCAAAGGTTCTTCCGGATTATCGCTTTCAATATAGCTCACAGTCCTTTCGTACTTTAGTGGTACTTTCATAGTCCAAACCTCTTCCATCTAAAGCAGTACTATAATTATCTTGTCCGGAACCCTCGCTAGAATTCGCGTTACGGTCTTAACCAATTTAATTTAAAAAGTCGGTGCTCACTGCGGTTAACATTTCTTTAGATGTTTTTTTTACTTTTCTTTTGCAAGATCTAGTTTTTTAAACCGCTTCCACTTATTTAAATCCATTTTCAATATTTGTAGACAAAACCAGTTTTCGCCTATACTGGTCGTTACAAGCAAAAGTGGCTTCATAAAAGTTTTAACCAGGATTGTTTGAGATTACTTAGACAATAACAGTACTATGGAATGCCTATATAAATCAGTCTAGGTTTAAAACGGCACACGATAAATCGATATAGAGAAACTTTTATCCTACCGAGTGCTATTATAATCTTGGTGATTAATTATTTTTAAAACGTGGATATGAAATTCATTTAACATTTACTTTTAAGCTTATGTAAAACCAAACCAGATATATTAATGATTTACGGTAATTTAACTTTAATTTACTTATATTGGCCGTAAAATATTAGCTTATATGAGGTTATAAGTAAAATTAACAAGAGTAATTGCTCCTCAGTGCATATATTCCTGGTACATGCTCCTACAGGAGTATAAAGATTTAAATGGTCCGCAGATGTTATCTTATAGGCGCATATAAGTCTGCGTTACCGGAGTAATTACTCTTGAGTGCAATTACTCTTGTTTCATGCTTTTATAGGAGTCTTGATCCTATATTTGCCAGGAAATGCGGTCCTATATACCGATATAAGTACAAATTATAGAATTAAACGTACTTGAGTAAAAACAGCATGTATTTATGCTGTTAAAAGCGCAGTAGCAACCACCAAAACCATCATCGGAGCTATATAAGACCACGTAGCATTATATAATCGCATTCCAGGATTATTTTGCTTGTTGGGGGGGGGGGGGGGGGGGGGTTGGCGATCCACGCTGCTGTGTATAGAGATTTGAAGTGGGGTCAATCCATGTGGGGGTGACTGGGAATAACGACACCAGATAAGCTCACGCCTTTTTCCAATTTGGGTAACAGAACACACCGAACACACAGAACGCCACCTGCTACAATAAATCCTCACATATTCCTTTTCCGTGGTCCACGTTCATACATCTGGTCATACACGCACGCCGGTGGCGAGTACTATGCACCTGATCTTTCTAAAGAACTTCGCCATTAAGGTCGTATGTCCTTCTAGGTTGTCCCCTCCCGTTACTTAAATCTACCTTGTAAAAGTTAGTCGCCTTTAACTCATTCTCTCCACAAGACCAAACCATCTAAGAATGCTCTTTAAATTTTTTTCCCTTTTCTTCTTTTAAACCGCAACGTATTCGTATAACCTTATTCCTCACATTATTCAGAGTTACACCACACCATATTTCAGTACATTATCTGTCCAGTGTCCACAGTACAGTCTGGTCGATTTCATTACCCTCCTAATGTGGTTTATACTTGTCCATTTACTGCAGAGTCTCCTACGGCTGCTGGAGTGCCCGGTGTGCCTAGAGTGGATGGAGCCGCCCATCTCGCAGTGCCGCCGCGGCCACTTGGTGTGCAGTCGCTGTCGCACGCGACTTGCGTCTTGCCCCGTGTGCCGCACGACTTTCTCCTCAGTGCGCAACAGGGCTATGGAAGGGGTATGTGTTTTTAAAATGACTTTATGTACAGCTTAAATTGATGTCTGAAAATTCGGTGATGGAGCTAATGCTTTAATCTTTTTCTAACTCTTAAAACTATTCTTTTTAAGTGTTTAAATCCGGCCTAAATCTCGTGTTATAACGCTTGGTCGGATGGGGAAGCACATCAGTAGCAGTTTCTCTGTTCGCAGGTGGCGGAGATGCTGCGCTACCCGTGCCGGCACGGCTGCGGGCGCGAGGTGCGCCTGCGCCGGCGCGCGCCGCACGAGGCCTCCTGCGGCGCGCGCCGCTACCACTGTCCCGCGTCGCCCTGCGCCCGGCACCCGCCCCTCGCGCACCACGAGCTGGCGCATCACTTCCAGGTAACATGACCGTGCCGGCACAGCGCCGCTACCACTGTCCCGCGCCGCCCTGCGCCAGGCACCCGCCCCTCGCGCACCACGAGCTGGCGCATCACTTCCAGGTAACATGTTGCAGGTCATAGGCCGGTCCCGAGCTGCGCAACAGCACTCAGCCCTCTGTCTCCCATATCTAGTCTGACTCACCCACTTTAAGTCGTCGGGTTATTTTGCTGGGGAGCGTCTCGCACTTTTACTTGGTGTTACTTAGGCGCTCATAAACGGGCCACAGGAAATTCGCTATTCTAGTTGTTTTAAATCACGAGGGCGGGTCATTCTCATTTGACGTAAGGTTTAAAATAATCATAGTTAATCAATCAAGTAAATCTAATTATTCAAGCGTCCTAGTGACATAAAGCTCAAGAGGCTGGTTTTTGCATCAAATTTCTTATCTTTTCAGTGCAAACATCTCCCGATTGTGAAGATCGGACGGAAGCACAAGTTCTCAATGAAAGTGAACTCCGAGCAGCATGACACCTGGCTCATCATGGCCCTGGATGAGTACTTCCACTTACGCGTGGATGTGGACATCCGTACGTGGGGAGTCATCGTGTATGTCGCCTACATCGGGCCCAAGCGCAAGGCTAAACATTATACTTATGAGGTAGGTTCAAACTATTACGGATCTGTCTTATTTCTAGATTTTTCTTAGAATGATGTTCGTAGATTTCGTTTCGGTTATTTAATCACATCGATTGGGTTTCAGGAGATCTTTGTAAATTAAACCTTAACTTAATAAACATAAAGATCACATAACTTGTATTTAAAAACCCAAAGACAAGACGTGGCGTTCTGTGCTTTATAGAAAGCACTTTCGCCTAATGTCTGCTTTTCCTCAAGACATCTGGATCTGACGATGCCTTGCTAGTTCAAACAACTTCTCACTCTAAACGTACACTTTCTCCGTTCTGTCGGTGGCATTAAATTTGTAATAATTAAATAATATACTCCAAAAAACTTCACGATTTTGTTTTCCTTTTGATAGGTTACCGTGGAAGGACAGCACAACTCGCGGAGCCTCAAATACGCACGCGCTACTCATAGTGACCTCGAGAGCTCTTCCCTCAACGTGAGTCGTCAGGATTGCTTCCACCTAACCCTGGACCAAGCCCTCAACTTCCTTCGCTTCAAGAACAGGCACTGCGAACCTGACAAGTTCTTGGATTTCGATGTCGAAATTGGCAAATGTCAAAGTGGCAACGCACAGGAATCTAAAGATGATTCCGATTCTTAAATCACATGAGTATCCAACAGACTATGATGCGTGCAGTCGTGATGCGTCGGTACGGTGATGGAAGGAAAAGGTTAAGCACTTTTGATATTTTTTTACTTGCACCGTGCATGGTGCTATAACACCATACTGCCAACTTTATAAAAGAGAAGTAAAGTTTGAAAAGGAGTTTGATAATTGCATCACCTTTTCGTTACGCGAGTGTTCACTATTAGCGAAATAGTGTGTGTGAGAGTAAACACTCGATATATCAATTTGTCATACGTGAAAGTATCTGTGACTTTTCAGTTTATATACTGCTGGCTTTGCATCACTGTAATCTCTATTCTTGTTACGAGAAGGTCGGTTTTCAGTTGCTGCTGTACACATTACACGCAAAATAACCGTGTCGCGATTGTGTGAAGATAGTTGTCTGTCGGATACTCTTGTTATTTGATGAAGCTGTGATTGTATAATAACTATGAAACTCCTGATGGAGCTTTTGAATTTAAAATTGTGAATTCAATATAATTGCAATTAATTAATCTTGCCAGCAGGCAATTTTTGTGTTAGGATTGTTACACATTTATTTGGGTTGGCCTTCACTTCTATTTTGGCAGTCTTTATTAAAGAACAAAAAAGATGACCTGAAGCGATCATTACACCTTTTCAATGCCGAGGCAGTGCTGTTCGGCAAATTCTGTTCAGCACCATCGCCACATACCATCGCCGAATTATGTTCAGGTTGTCTCGGCACAATAGGCTATTAGACTACTTTTGGAAAACCTTTTTAAATTATTCCCTATTACTTAATAAGCACATCAAATTGATATTTCGGAAAAAATATATGTATTTCATAAAAAAAACAATGATAAAGTTTAAATTGTCAAAACCGCGCGAGAAACGCTGTTGCTCTAATGGCGTTGGTCACGTGATCCGGGTGACGTCACACGCCCCTAAACATTTTGTAATAACCGAGCAGTGTACCCAAAGTAAAATTCGTCAGTTTTCTTCAATTTTAGTGGTTAAAATGGTGTGTAGTGCCACAGTGTACAAATACGTCTATAAAGAACCAACAATTTTTTTGTTTCTGTTCCAAAAAATCCCAAAAGCCAAAAAATGTGGCTAAAGTTAGCTCGAAGAGACCCAAACATTGTTTCATCTCATTCAAATGTGTTTATGTGTGAAGATCACTTTGATGTAAGTAAGTAATATTTTACTTTAGTGAGAATCTGTTATCCTGAGATATACAGCTGATCCATCTGTTCTGTTACCTTCAAAATATTGTACATAGGATGTTGTAGGTACGATTCATTGTTGATGAATCAAATAAAATTTACATAATAGACTACTCCAAATAGTAACTAAAATATCGGTACAAAATAGCCCAAAGAACGATTAAAACACCTAATAAACGAAACGCGCGTACTATGTTCAGTGATCGAAGCCGTGTTTAAATGCCTGTGACGTCACCAGGGTTGTATCCAACCACATGGCGTTCTGCTTACAGATAAAAGTTCAAAAATTATTACATGTATGTAGGTGAAATTTTCAAAAAATATACTATTTTAGTTTAAATTATAGTTTAATATGTTTTATTATGCTATTATCTGATGGGATGACCACAATTTGTAGTATGTTTTCAATGTTGTCAAATAGCCTATTGGAACTTTGTCCCGAACGTATATCCATCGATTCTGCCGCCTAGCTGTACGCACGGCGATCAATCGAGCTATACAAAGCCAGTTTTTGCGTATCTCTCATTGTATTGAAAATCTATACAAACCGCCGAGGCCATGTTATACTGATGTGTGGCCGTGTGTACCAAATCATGTCAATCCGAAAATATGTGTAGCTAAATGGTCACGACGATAACGCGGCCTTACTTTACCTAGGTTATTTTATCACTAACATCGTTTCAATGGTACTTACAACGATATTGATGATAGTATGATTAGCGACTCAGTCGCATGACCGTGCAGATTTATATATAGATGTTTGAAACTGCCTTTCAGCTTCTTTAGGGTCAGTTCAAACAGAATAGAAATATACCCGAGCAATTAACTGGCTGTATTGAAATTTGTACCGTATTATCATTGTTTAAAGTAGGAAACTGCATGATTATCGACGCAGGCATCACAAGGGTCGCCTCGCGTATGATCACTGTTTACAGGAGCGCGATCATGCGCGAGACGACGGTATTCATACAATTTTCTAATTTGAACAATGGTAATACGATGCAATTTTCAATATAGCCAGTAAATTATTCGCGCATTTTTCTTTTCTGTTTAAACTGACTCTTGAAAAGTATAATATTGCATCGGCTACAGGGAGATCCACACGTACCAACAAATCTCCGAACTTAAAGTGTTCTTATTGTAATGGACCGTCTAGGGGAGCTTTGTTCTAGTGCGAGAAAGAGATATACAAGGCTAATGGCGCCATCCCTTTTTCGCCTGAACAATGATACACGGTCCCAGTAGTGGTTTTAAGCACACAGCGCCCAAATAAAAATTAGATCTTATTTCAATGGTTGTAGGTTGCTCAGTGTTCGTATTACTCTGGTTCTAATCTAATGTTAGTAATGTTAATAGGGTTGCCAGACTTTACTGCTTAGCCGGGCAATTTCGGCTTTTTACACCTTTGTCCGGCTAAAGTTAATAGTTGATAGATAATTTAAAAAAGAAAACTAAATTATAATGTAAAACATTTCCATGACAAAATGTTTCATACGTAAAAATACTCAAGAGTGAAATGTCCGGCTAAAGTAATAGATATCTATCCGCCTTTTCTATATTTTAATCTGGCAACCATAGTCATGTAAGTGTAGGTTATTCACTTTTAACGTTTCGGTACTCCTCTATACTCTATATTTACTAAATCATTGTTAGAAAGCATTTCATGTTATGTTTTAAATCTATACATTTAATATTCATATAGTATACCTTTAAATCTAATTTATTGATAAATCGTTACTTGTAAGATTAAAATATTACCCATTAGTGCTAAACGTAAAATATTTTAAATTAAAATAAAACAAAAAAAATTTTTGGTATTTTATTTTAGATCTCTATAACGACATCCATCATTAAGGATATATACAGATGGTATCACGATTTAATGTATTATGTACAATGTCATTTCTTACAGAATATAATAATAAAATTCATGATGCTTCATGTAACATTTTCAACTGCATGTTTTGTTGAATGACCTAAAGCAATAGGAAAACAACAAAGATATAGTTCATTTGTCGCACGAAGCGTTTATTTATGTCGCATCGAGTTATACATAGAAGACTCACGTGCACATTGTTTTCTGCGTGAGAACTGCGCTAATAATAATAATAAATACCGAACGCTCTCCTTACGTACACAGATTGAAAAAAAAACTGGATGGAAACGCATTAAACACATAATCGAAGATTACCCTTAAGAAAGCTGCACTCAAAACGACAAAAGTTTCAGTGGAAACCGTTGACAGCTTCCGAGGAGACGGCTTCTTCAATGCTTTCACAATTATTCTACCTTTGAAAGCATTAACCCAATAGCAACCGTACAGGTGGCGTAACGTCTTAAAGCAGTATTGTTTTTCATCTTATTCCAGTGTGGGAAAGCGATGGCGCTAGACATCCTCTATAGCTCCGTCTTTTTCCCACACTGGAGCGATATTATTTAAGATGTTATGGTAAGCCCAGATCGCTGTAATTTGAGAGAGACGTAAAGACTTAGGTATAATATTTGCAAAAGGCATGCATCATCATCATCTGCCTAGCCTTTTCCCAAACTATCTTGGGGTCGGCTTCCAGTCTAACCGGATGCAGCTGAGTACCAGTATTTTACATGAAGCGACTGCCTATCTGACCTCCACAACCCAGTAACTGGGTAATACGATACCCCTTAGTAAGACTGGATGTCAGATTTTTGGCTTCTGACTACTCGTAACGACTGTCAAAGATCTACAAATGACAGCCGGGACCAACGGCTTAACGTGCTTTCCGAGGCACGGAGGAAACTCGGTATGTAATTATGGTCACCCATCCACGGACCAACCTCGGCAAGCATGGCTTAACCTTAAAGATTGACCCGTGCCGCTGTTATTATTAAGCCACAAGCTCCTCTGCAAAAGGCATGCTACACCGTAAATAGTGAGACTGATAACTGGACACATGTCCGACGCTTCGTAAGACAAACGAACTATAGTATTTTAAGCGTAACTAAGTAACAAAGTCTACTAGGTGTACCTAATAGGAGGCGAGGTTGTGAGAACATAGATTGAGTTAAAACTTCATGGTGGAAGGGATACCGACGAGAAAACTGTTATTACGTACTCGTTACATCATTAAGAGCGTTTACGCCGTACGGCATTTCATACAAACTTTCAAGTCCTTATTTTCCGAAATGACTGAACCGATTTTAATGAAACTTAATACGCATAAGGAGGATACATAGATCTAAAAAGTTTCTAAAATACATTTTCGAAATATCCTTAAAAAAAGATATTTAGAAATTTATGTTTCTATAGATCCATACTAATATTATAAATGCGAAAGTCACTCTGTTTGTTTGTATGTTTGTTTGTTACCTTTTCACGACTAAACGGCTGATCGGATCTTAATGAAATTTGGCATGAAGATAGATTTCAACCTGGGGAAGGACACAGGCTATATTGATATATAGCCTGCTCTGCTCCTATTGAGGAGCAGAGTAGCAAAGAAAAATGTTGCGAAAACGGGGAAAATGTGACGCAGACGAAGTTGCGCGGGACAGCTAGTAATTTATAATCGGTCTAATTTAGCTGAAAAACTATTTTTCCAAAAATGTTTTTAGTAACCATCCTGCTTATGTGTATGAAGTTTCATTAAAATCGGTTCAGTCATTTCGGAAAATAAGGACTTGAAAGTTTGTATGACACATAGAAATATATATCATCGGTAAATCAAAAAAAAAAAATTGCTGATCCATACATTTTGACCATAAAGGTAATTATACTTACATGTGGAGGGTTCTAAATGATAACTGAATACGTGCTAACCGTTTTCGCGTCGGTGTCCCTTCCACTCTGAATAATAATGTACCTATATGGAAAATTCATTGTTAGGGTTTGAATATTTTTTCCTGCCTACTAACCGCCTTTTAAAATTTGAAAATAAAAAGATGGCGGACAGAAAGTATGCAGAGCCACTAGAGCCAAGCTCTATAAGAAAATATTTAAACCACTTGACACCCTACGATAATTTGCTGTATTATAGCCATTCCGTACAACTGTTATTATTTGATTTGTATGAATACATGGAGTTTGACCTAGGTAGTCAAGTTGCTTAATAATGAATTTCCCTGAGTTTTACAGTAGTTTTCATGCCAATAATAGCTTTGATGCAATCGTCTGCCTCGCGTACTCTGTGTCCACAAGACCGCGGCAAACTAGACAGAACTCTTGCACCGCCTCCACTATCCGCCGCTTACTAACTTTCTCCCTGATAACAAAAAAGAAGGTGTTTTTCACGATAATAATACAAGAAATGTTGGTTCAATACATTATCATATCACGAACGCTCGAAAATTTTTAGTATTATTTTGGTTTCCAATGACATAAGAGGAAATGATGACGATAACGACCGCGGTTTCGCATCATCTAATGGTGCAATTACACTTGGTCGTTCATCTGAATTCGATTGTCTGTTTAAATTAACGTTTTGGAGTACGCTCGTCTTCGGACAATCTCGTCCGGTTTCATCGTTTCGGGTACAGGTACTCGACTTCATACAAGCTACTCGCAGTCGTTAGCTCGTATTCTATTGCGATGACCAGGGTATAAGAAGCATCGGGTGCCCGAACTTGAAAATCATACGTCAACCGAATACGAGCTAACGACCAGTATAATTGCGGCTATAAGTCAAAAAACGTTAATTCAACAAAACTATGCTTCGAAAACGGGAACATGTGAAATTAGACTCTTATTCAATACAAAAATTAGATATGCATATTTTTCTTGCTGGTCTTATTTTGGAATTCCGCTTTTTCCTTATAAGGTCAGTATTGTGTACGTACTTGACAACAGATTGTATGAACTTGTGCTTGTGCGGGTCAGTGGCGTGGATGCTGGGGAAGCCGGGCGTGGCCAGCGCCTGCCGCAGCCAGCAGCCCAGCTCGCCCTCGTGCCAGCTCGCGCGGTTCATGCACAGCAGGAGGTCAGCTACCGGCTCGATCTGGCTGCGCGGTGTTCCTCCACCTGACATATTAGCGAATTGTTCTAGAAAATCCAGTTGATACGTAGATAAAAATAAAGTTTAAAAAGAAAATCTTTTCAGTACATCATGTAATTTGTTTTTTTGTCTTGCTGATGATAAAATGCAACTTGCCGGACATATGCGATATCGATCGGATGAAAAAAAAACTTTCGATACATTGCTTAGTTGTTCATCCTAGTGGACAGGTACAGAGAACCATGAAGCGTCAGGCTCGGCATCAAACCGGTGGCGAGATGGGCAGACGACATTGTTGCTATCACGGGTATATCCCGAATGCGGCTGACACATGAACGTGGAGCTCGACCCAAGCAAAGAGGGGCTATACCCAGCAGTGGGCGAAGTCAGGATGCTGGTGACGTGGTGCAGTGATAGTTACCCATACACGCCAGCGCGGCGACGACGAGGACGGGCGCGCGCGGCTCCAGCAGCTGCGGGCGCTGCGTGGCCAGCGCCGCCAGCCAGTGGGCGAAGTCAGGCTGCGGATGTGATAGTTACCCATACACGCCAGCGCGGCGACGACGAGCGCGGGCGCGCGCGGCTCCAGCAGCTGCGGGCGCTGCGTGGCCAGCGCCGCCAGCCAGTGGGCGAAGTCAGGCTGCGGATGTGATAGTTACCCATACACGCCAGCGCGGCGACGACGAGCGCGGGCGCGCGCGGCTCCAGCAGCTGCGGGCGCTGCGTGGCCAGCGCCGCCAGCCAGTGGGCGAAGTCAGGCTGCGGATGTGATAGTTACCCATACACGCCAGCGCGGCGACGACGAGCGCGGGCGCGCGCGGCTCCAGCAGCTGCGGGCGCTGCGTGGCCAGCGCCGCCAGCCAGTGGGCGAAGTCAGGCTGCGGATGTGATAGTTACCCATACACGCCAGCGCGGCGACGACGAGCGCGGGCGCGCGCGGCTCCAGCAGCTGCGGGCGCTGCGTGGCCAGCGCCGCCAGCCAGTGGGCGAAGTCAGGCTGCGGATGTGATAGTTACCCATACACGCCAGCGCGGCGACGACGAGCGCGGGCGCGCGCGGCTCCAGCAGCTGCGGGCGCTGCGTGGCCAGCGCCGCCAGCCAGTGGGCGAAGTCAGGCTGCGGATGTGATAGTTACCCATACACGCCAGCGCGGCGACGACGAGCGCGGGCGCGCGCGGCTCCAGCAGCTGCGGGCGCTGCGTGGCCAGCGCCGCCAGCCAGTGGGCGAAGTCAGGCTGCGGATGTGATAGTTACCCATACACGCCAGCGCGGCGACGACGAGCGCGGGCGCGCGCGGCTCCAGCAGCTGCGGGCGCTGCGTGGCCAGCGCCGCCAGCCAGTGGGCGAAGTCAGGCTGCGGATGTGATAGTTACCCATACACGCCAGCGCGGCGACGACGAGCGCGGGCGCGCGCGGCTCCAGCAGCTGCGGGCGCTGCGTGGCCAGCGCCGCCAGCCAGTGGGCGAAGTCAGGCTGCGGATGTGATAGTTACCCATACACGCCAGCGCGGCGACGACGAGGGCGGGCGCGCGCGGCTCCAGCAGCTGCGGGCGCTGCGTGGCCAGCGCCGCCAGCCAGTGGGCGAAGTCAGGCTGCGGATGTGATAGTTACCCATACACGCCAGCGCGGCGACGACGAGGGCGGGCGCGCGCGGCTCCAGCAGCTGCGGGCGCTGCGTGGCCAGCGCCGCCAGCCAGTGGGCGAAGTCAGGCTGCGGATGTGATAGTTACCCATACACGCCAGCGCGGCGACGACGAGCGCGGGCGCGCGCGGCTCCAGCAGCTGCGGGCGCTGCGTGGCCAGCGCCGCCAGCCAGTGGGCGAAGTCAGGCTGCGGATGTGATAGTTACCCATACACGCCAGCGCGGCGACGACGAGGGCGGGCGCGCGCGGCTCCAGCAGCTGCGGGCGCTGCGTGGCCAGCGCCGCCAGCCAGTGGGCGAAGTCAGGCTGCGGATGTGATAGTTACCCATACACGCCAGCGCGGCGACGACGAGGGCGGGCGCGCGCGGCTCCAGCAGCTGCGGGCGCTGCGTGGCCAGCGCCGCCAGCCAGTGGGCGAAGTCAGGCTGCGGATGTGATAGTTACCCATACACGCCAGCGCGGCGACGACGAGGGCGGGCGCGCGCGGCTCCAGCAGCTGCGGGCGCTGCGTGGCCAGCGCCGCCAGCCAGTGGCACGCCGCGCGAGCGCCGCCCACCTCCCACGTGCGCACGATGCCACATGCTGACAGAACAATAACCATGTAGCTATACTATCAATAATACCTACATCTTAATGTTCCAGCAGGCTCATACAGAGAAGGCGTGAGTATTGATCACTACGCTTGCTCAATATCTTCTATATATATAAATTATGCGTCACGCTGTTTGTCAAATTTGCACACCGTGGCAGTTTGATCCAACTTGAAAGACAGGATAGCTTACATCTCAATTTATATTCGCAATATTATTTTATTGCAAATTAATTCACAATTATCTCTTGGCTCCAAACGAACGCTGTATAGGAACGGAGCAGCAATAAAAAATATTGCGAAAATAGGGAAAATGTGAATGACGAAGTGGCGCGGGACAGCTAGTTATTTATAAGTCCGGGATATTTGAATTCAGATTCTAATATAATCACCAATTTTTAGAACAAAAACCTCAAAAGCCTGTAGTAGTCATATCCAAAATATCTTTGCAACCAATTTTTTCCTTACAAATGGTCCCATTACGTAACTTAGAGTACAGATCGCTAAAGTAGACTGTGTTAATGACAGTAACATGTCGGTCAAATTAGCTGATGAAATTTGACTAACTTGATGGTTTCAATATCAACTACAGTTGATTACGGGTTCAACGGCTGCAGAAGAGAAGCTTTACTTATGTTAATCGATTAAATTATATTTGTTTAAAAGTGATTTGTTAAAAAATCAACTGCAAAAAATGTAAGGGGTCATTGAACATTTTGTCGAGTTATGCGCACATATATATGTATCAGCCAGCACACAAATGTATGGGGCAGTCGTTTTTTTTTCGCGATGTCTTTGTTGGGTTGGGTGGTGGTTAGTTTCTTTAGCCAAAATCAATCTATACAATTATTATTTTTAATATTATAAAGCTGAAGAGTTTGTTTGTTTGGTTGAACGCGCTAATCTCGGGAACTCCTAGTTCGAATTGAAAAAATAATTTTGTGTTGGATAGCCAATTTATTGAAGAAGGCTATACATGCTGTTGTTTTACAATCTCGTCAAATTCAAGGAGGTAACTATGTTAATGATTCTCGACCCGAATCAATAATAAAATGGGAAAGTATTTTTTTTTTTCTTATTTACTGTATTCGGTAAGTGCGAACCACCCGTGTTCCAAACGCGGCCCGACCGATCCTCGCTCTATAACCACGCTTTCACACATACAAACAATCTCAAACGTTTATTTGGTATTTTTGTATTCCCTAAACCACGTTAATGGAGTTATTCTGAAATACTAACAAATTTAATAAACAAAAAAAGCGGCGATTATTAATAATTAAGTATGAACCGTAATTTAAATTGATTATTTATGTCTTTTCTGACAACCTCCCGAAAATTTGACGAGGATGCAAAACAACACCTTGTATATAGCTTTTATAGGATAACGCTGCGACCAATATACGGGGAGCATCAATGAAAAATGATGCAAAAACGGGGAAACTGTGACGCAGACGAAGTTGTATGGGTCAGCTCGATTGACCATATAGACAATTAGCGCTTTAACATAAAAAGCTTACCTAGTTCCATTAAATCGGGCAGCATATCTTCCAACCAGCAGAGATAATGTGGTTTCTTCTTAGTGATGGTTTGCAGTAACAAGTACATTCCTTCATTGAGGTCAGGCATTGGTGAGGGATCGGGCGTGAGCGCGCGAAAGCTGGCTGATATGCTCGCGCGTAACAGTGGTTGTGCACCTTTCCAGTCATCTCCATGGGTTATCACTATCTGGTGACATAAAATTCACATAAATGCCTTGTATTTATGGTCTTCTTTATAGGTAAATAAAGGCTATTTTTATATTTACGCTTATGCCCACGACTTCGTCCGTTTTGTTCGGTAATTATCCCCCGGGTCGTACTACCGGGATAAAAAGTATCCTATGTACTATTCCAGACTATTATCTACTCCTGTGCCAAATTTCGTCCAGATCCAGTCAGTATTTTTAACGTGGAAGAGTAATAAACATCCATCCACAGTGGCATATTTTATGTTTTTTGGCGCTCCAGACCAATATGATTAGCCGCCCCGAATTTTCCAAAGGAAAAATCTTAGCTGCCGCAAGTCTGGTAGTGTAGTGTCTCACAAAAAGAAAACAATAATGCAAAGCGAGCTTAGATTTGGCCATTCATAAAGATAAAACTTTAGCGACTTGTAAATAAAAGCTAGAGAATTCACAATTCAAGAGTGAGTGAAGCGAGCTCGAACCCATCCCATGCCTCGGATATGTTTTACCATTTTTATGATATTGAAGTGACTTTGTTGCAGTATACTAAAACTCCGGAATTATCAAGAGAACGCAGCATGCATGAGCGAGCGAAGCGAGCTCGAAAATTTTAGCTCCCCGCCTTGTAGATGCTAGATTTTCCTTTTATCATTTAAACAGATTATATTAACAGATTTTGCCAAATTATGCATAAAAGTTTCAAAACATGTTGGATTCCTAAGGCTATAACAGCGAGCAAAGCGAGCTCGAAAGTTAGGAAAGCTACGGAGCTTCATGCTTTAAGAGTATTATAGAGCATCTCTCCTACTAGTGATGCAATGCAACGGAAGTGTCATAACGGAAATAGATGTAAAAAGTAAATTATAGCGGAAACGGAAATGGTTGTGAGAAATACTATTAAAAAAAAAGTACAATTTTAACCTATAAAAAAGGAGGAGTTTGTTAATTCAATTTTAATGTAAATATTCGAAATTAAGTAGTGATAAGTTATATTTTATGAAAAGCAGTTTACATACATATGTAAATACAATCTAGGGTATGCCGAAAACACAGCTTCGTTAGCCCCTACCCAGGTACAAGCCTAAATACGTTTATGAATGGCTAGAATTTAACACACGTTTTGGTAAAGAGACCAAGTTAGCATCATTATCAGATAACACTTGCCAGTTTGACGACGTCCAGTCCTGTTGCGCACGGGCACGTGTTGAACCCGGCGTAGAGTAGTTGCTCCACGTCCGATACAACTGTTAGCATATTGTCGATCAGTGACGACACTGTCTGCCTTACCATGTCGAACATTGGCTGCGGAAAGATAAAACATGTTGAAGAACTTAGAACTCGCGAAATAAAATACCAAGACGTCTTAAATAGACTTCCGGCTCACATTGGCCGCAACAAGGAAAACCTGCTCAGGTAGAGATTTATTAATGAAATCGTTTTGGATAGTTAGTATGGCGTTGTGTCACAAACGATGGGTCACATCATATCTTGTTGTCTACATATAACATGAACTCTACGATTGTCATCGACACGCTAAGAAGAAATATAATAAGCCAGCTGAAAAACCCAGAAGTATAAGAACCCAGAGATTCTAACCATTCGGTAAAGTAAAACTAATATCGGGTACCTACGAAAACAAAAAGGCCTTTTAATACATACACATTGTTTCTCGCAAAATCAAAAATTATTAGAATGTTTGTGCAACTTTTCGTTCCCAAATATTTTTGTTGTTTTTTCTTTCAGTTTAAAAACTTATATTTTTATTGAAGTTACAAACCTCAACAAGCGGTGGGTTGCTAGCATAAGTCGGAAGCACGGGCGCCAGTACGTGAAACAGAGCTGCCGCCATTTCACCGCGCGGAGCCAGCGCGCTTAGCAGTGCTGAGCAACACTCTGCTACTAGTACTGCGCTGGCACTGTCGTGTGCCTGGTGGACATAACTTTTAAGGTGAATATTATATCAGGCTGAAGGCACCCATCCCTAGTTCAAATTAAGCCGTGGCGTCAGAAAGTTTCAGGGTCTAAACGGAATGTTAACGAAGCCAAAAACCAAGCATTCCTTACATGCCATTACATCAAACTTAGTAACAATGCGTAAAAATTATTGCTGGGAAACGAATATTTATTAGTGCGAAAAATTCTTGTTTATCCTCAATGTAGCGCACTCAAAACATTCTGCTGAGAATAATATAGGGAGTCTTCCATTACTCCCTATATTAATAAATAATAAGTAGAGAGTAATATATTTAAATTTTTATTTAAAGAAATCTTTTAACATTTAAAACATGTTAGACGCAGACCATTTATTTCATTATTGACCCCGGTGGTCGATAAATCAAATAAATTGTCCATACGTCTCGTGAGGTTTGCCGGGCCAGTAGAAATTCGTTGCCGCATTGTTCACAGTGAGACGGAACTGTCTACAGCGGTGATGCGAACCCCAGTCAGTCAGGATCGGCGCTGCAATGTGGCTGACTGCTGGCGTCGACCGGGAAAACTTTTTTAGCTCTCAACCGCCCGAAAATACCTTGTGCTAATGTCATGGTCGTTTGATGAGGCTGAGGATGTTGACCAGAAATGATTCCAGCATACATACCTGTGCCTCCAGCTCGTCCCGCAGCGTGACAGCGAGCGGGCGCAGCAGCGGGCCCGCCACGTCCCGCTCCGCCGCCGCCAGCGCCGCGCCCGCCGCCGACACCAGCTGGCGCCGCACCCACGGGTCCGAGCGACCCGACTTGTTGTGGAATGTCTGCTACAATATAACATAGAGCCTATATTCCACAAATGAAGTCCAGAAGGCGCATGTAAAAGCGCTGTAGCGCAGACCAGCTCGCGGGCTTCACCCACTGTCAATTGTTCAAGTAGTCACCTGTGCAGCCTGTACGATGTCCGGCGCGAGTGCAGCGGCTGGACCGCTGCAGTCAGCGGCGAGCTTGCGCAGCGCCAGCGCGGCCGGGCGCGGGCAGCGCTGCAGCGCGGCGCCAGCTGCGCGCACGCACGCTGGACCTAATTCGCGGGCTTCGGGAACTAACGATATCCAAAATGCGTAGCAGCCTGGATAAACAGGAGATTGAAACAGTTAATCAATGCGAAAAGTTATTGGTAAACTATGGTTGTACAAACCCGCCGCTCGGGTATAAACTTATTTGAATAACGTGGCTGAGAACGAAATGTGAATTATTCGAGAGCCAAAAATGGTACAAAAATTGGCAACAGCGCACTCAGTACCTAGGCTAGGTGCAGCGGTGTGGTAACGTCGCTTTGGTCGCCGCTGTCTGTCAAGCCGACCAAAGACAATGCATGAAATGAATATTTTTTTTCGAGATCGAGATTAGATTCTATTTATGTAGTCATTTTTGGATAACATGTAAAGAAAAAATCCGGGACAAAAAATAAATAATATGTAGTAATATGAGGAAACTAACATGGCAACACAGGACAACACTCCGGTCGCTTCTGAGGTAGTAACCTCCTAAAGAAACAACTAACGATCGAACATACTAATGCCGAAAATGGTATTCTCACGTTTTAAAAGTTTGTTGGATTTTAGGGAAATGGTGAATGCTGAATTTCGGCACAAAAATCGGGTTTTTAAAATTAATTAATATGTTCACTTTCATTCATATTTTATTTTTCTTATTTTATTTGGTAATGTCATTGGTATATGCCCCTTTCGGATCGGACAAGGTTTTTTTAACATCTATCTATATAAATTAAAATGAAACGCCGAAAAGTTTGTACGCGCATAACTTCCGAACGACTGCATCAAATTGGATAATTCTTTTTTTTCTGTTCGCTATTGTCGGGACAAGGTTTGTATATAAGAAAATTTAGGGTAGGTAGGTAGGGCAGGGCAGGGTAGGGTAGGCACGGTAATCTCCGCAACCACCAAACCGATTTCAATGAATTTTTGTGAACGTGGATGGTTGACTCCGTGGCGACGTGCGAAGCAGGGGCTGGTCGTATTGTAGGTATAGTTTGTGCCGATCATCATGGGGACGGCTTCCAGTCTTACCGGATGCAGATAAATACCAGTATTTTACATGGAGCGACTGCCTATCTGACCTCCACAACCCAGTTAGTACTGGGTAATATGATACCCCTTGGTAAGACTGTTTGTTAGACTTTCGGGCCAACGACTACCTGTAACGACTGTCAAAGATCTACAAATGACCGCCGGGACCAACAGCATAACGTGCTTTCCAAGGCACGGAGGAAACTCGGTATGTAATAATGGTCACACATCGACAGACCGACGTTGGCAAGCACGGCTTAACCTTGCCTTGAGGATCAACCCATGCCGCTGTTATTATTCACCCACGAGCTCCTGCTCCTGCTGTGATAGTTTGTGCCCTGTGTGATAGTAAAGAACGACTTACCAAGACAATCAAGGGCAGTAGTAAGCATCCTTTTACTAGTGGAAGTATGCGCCACATTCAAGGCTTGTTGTAGAAGCGCCAACAACGCGGGTTGGGACCTCTGCGAGGGCGCCGCGTCGGCGAGGGCCGCGAACACGTGGAGTGCGGCCTCTCGCCCGTTCTCGCTGGTGGCCGCGTTGAATGCTGCTTCTACTGTCGCCCAACACCATTCGCCTAGGACGCCGTAGCAGTACATCTGCATAAAAAAATAAGACAATTTAAAGTACCTTCACTGCTACTGGTCGTTGAACCAGGAATCTGCTGAAGAAGCTTAAAATTTCGAGGTTAGATATCCCTGTGATGGGTTACTTGCTAATACTATAAAGCTAAACTAATATAATAAAACTGAAGAGTTTGTTTGTTTGTTTGTTTGAACGCGCTAATCTCAGGAACTACTGATCCGATTTGAAAAAATATTTCAGTGTTAGATAACCCATTTATCGAGGAAGGCTATAGGCTATACATATCAACACTCAACGACAAATAGTAGCGGAGCAGCAATGAATAATGTTTCAAAATCGGGGAAAATGTGACGCAGACGAAGTTGCGCGGGACAGCTAGTGGTTTCTGAACCTCGTAAAGTGGGGCTACCACAATGCAACGGCAGCAGGGTGTGGATGTGGACCTGTGTCACAAACTGTGTTCCAATCCTGCCCTCCGCGCCCCATTTAATTTTTAAGTGAATAGGCTTGCGTTTGGATACAACTTGTCTGATGTCAAGCGATGATGGGAACTAGGGTGGAGCACGCTTGCCTAGCAGAAACCGATTCACTCGAGAAGAATCTTGCAGTCAAAATGACCTGTGCGCTTCCACCGAAGACTTCAGTAAAAGTGGCGAAGTCGGTAGCACCGCAGCAGCTCGAGGCCATCCTCCGACAGCGACACATCGGCAGGTACTGTCGACTTGCTCACTAGCGTCGCTCAGTCGCCAGAACACTTGGTTTTTGTATTACGTGTTTTTAGGGTTCCGTAGCCAAATGGCAAAAAACGGAACCCTTATGGATTCGTCATGTCTGTCTGTCTGTTCGTCCGTATGTCACAGCCACTGTTTTCCGAAACTATGAGACCTATACTGTTGAAACTTGGTAAGTAGATGTATTCTGTGAACCGCATTAAGATTTTCACACAAAAGTAGAAAAAAAAACAATACATTTTGTGGGTTCCCTATACATAGAACTGCAACCCAAAAATCTTTTTTTATCAAACCCATACGTGTGGGGTATCTATGGATAGGTCTTCAAAAATGATTTTGAGTTTTCAAAATATAATTTTTTTCTTAACTAAATAGTTTGCGCGAGAGATACTTCCAAAGTGGTAAAATGTATCTAATTTCTAAAGTAAGAGGAGGAAAATTCTGAAAATATTTAGGGTTGTAGAACGTTAAAAAAAAACTTACAAAGAAAATTGGTTTGAATAACCAACCTTTGTTTTTCATTAACATACTAAGAAAAACAAATTTAGTTTTGCGGTTGAGTGGAACTTTACTATTGAATGACCGTTCAAAATATTGTTATTATATTGTTTGGGGCTATGGAACCCTGTGTGCGAGTAAGACTTGCACTTGGCCGGTTTTTTATATCCCATAACTGTAGGGTTATAATTATTATATGAGTAAAACAAATACAAAAAATCCTAGAATAGGTGGTTTAAAATAGCATAGTTTCGAATATATCATCAATCATAATTAAATAAATCAATGTGTGTGGGTAAGTTTCATTGATAAATAAAAGTAATTCATTTTCCTTGAAACCATTCATTCATATTTAAAGCTAAAAAAATGCGTTGTTGTCATATTTCACGTTAGGGTGATTTATATTAATAATCGTGACTTTGTCGAATTATTCTGTATGAGAAATCAAAAAACAAAGCAAGAGATAGTGATAAGGACTGGCGACAGAAGTGAACACTCAAAACAATGAAATATCTTCGCATCGCTAATCTGGCGCAATACGTCACGAGCATGTCGTAGTCATCCGGCTACGCGAACCCATAGGTTTTTTTTCTTACCGAAAATCGTTCAAAGCGAAATCTAAACTAATATTATAAAGTGGAAAGATTTGATTGTTTGTTTGTTTGCATTGAATAGGCTCCGAAACTACTGGTCCGATTTGAAAAATTCTTTCAGTGTTAGATAGCCCATTTATCGAGGAAGGCTATAGGCTAGTAATTCATATGCAAGTTGATTCTTTGATATGATCTCATTCATACCCTAGACTTATGGGTTATGGGATATAAGAAAAATACGTTGGGCAGTACTGACCACTGTGTCGCTAATGTCCTGTCGGTAGCACCGCAGCAGCTCGAGGTCATCCTTCGACAGCGACACATCGGCGGGTACTGTCGACTTGTTCACCAACGTCGTGAGCAATCGCGAGAACAGTTGCTTCCATATTGGATGCATTTCGCTTCTTCTGTCCGTAAGGTTTAGTACTTCGTCCTGGATAGAAATATTGGCGTTTGGTTATTAGGAAGCTGGCCCTGGAAGAGGATTATACAATACTAGGCTGTTATTATATTTTGTAACAATTTTGATTTGAAATAGTGTCCATGGAATTTCTTACCCATTCTCTTCGATTGAGATCTACGCATTGGAATGGGTAACTACACAGTACATTCACAAGTTATTCTGCCTCGTGACTAGGACTGTAGCTTTAACTTTTTGTCATACAAAAGTGGCTGCAATGGTCTAATTAAAATAAATGCTTTCGAGTTTAAGTAAAAAAAAAGTTTGACTTTAGAGATCGTCGTTCGTCGCTCATCCCTGCGAGACAGTCCTACAGCTCGAAGTTTCACATTAACAACAGGTTACTGTACTTGGCTGCAAAGTGCAAATCAATCTTTTCATATTATAAATTGAGTGTGTCTTCTTAAATACGCAACCAAATCCCATTTATTATCCTAATTCTCTAAATTAGAGAATCTCAGAAGGACTTACAAAAATAAAGAAACCTCTATATTTTATCAAGTTGTAAAACCGTACCAAGCAGGGATGCTAGGTAACAAAGAAATCTCACCTGCATAGTATACCAGAACCCAAACGTAAGATTGGACCGAGTCTCTTGCAGGGGATAATGACCGGGCGCTGCCTGCGCAGCAAGAATGAGCTCTATGAGTTGCCGCGCGCCTTTCGCTTCGTCTGATTCATCTTGGCTTTCTGCGGCTTTTACTAATGTGTGTGAGTGACATTCGCCTAGAGAGACGCAGCATGTTATGACGGCAGCTAACAGTTCCTGAGAAAACCAAAATATCGTTTATTAATAAGGACATGCATCATCGCTTCACATCAGGCGAGATGCGCTCAAAGCAAGCCTATTTTGTATAAAAAAGCCTGAAAGCAACTTTTCCACAAACTACAACTGTCATCATATAATATACAATATCAATTATTTTCGTCCAATCGCAGCAGTGGGAAAATACTATAATGTTCATAATATCAGATTTTAATCTCTTCTGACTGCAGAATGCTGCCAGTTTAAAAATCGTTATAAATCTCAGTAGTTCTGTACACCGATAGATAAACGATGGCTACTTCATTAACTCATTTTAATAACAAATACCTCGTTTATAGAGTTGGGCACGTTGTCTCTTGTCATAAGAGGCGTTGCAAGCGCTGCAAGGTCGGACAGCAGTAACATTGCCGAAGCAGGATAACGCGAAGAAGCCGATGTCCCGCCAGCGGCTCGCACCGATGATAGGCATGCTTCACACGCGTCTAGCGGCGTGTCACTCACTGCTGGGTTCCATCTGCCGATATACGTTAGGGGGGCATTTTTCTCACTACTTTACTGTAATTTTAAATTAGTACCTTGAGTGACATAAGTTAGGGAAAAACATATATTTAAGATAGTATGAAGATTTGATGAAGGTGAAGCCGACAGCAAACATTTGGTTATTGCAAGTTGATTATGATATTGTTCGATTTTATCCATCTGTAGTAAGTATAATGGAATGTCTTTGTGATTTCTTCATACCAGCACTGTTGTTTTTTTTTTAATGTTACAGCACCATGCTGAAATAGGGGCATTTTGGCCTTGCACAGGACCAGTTTACTTTGTCTTAGTTTTTATACAATTTGGTTTTTGTTAATTTTAACCATATTTTATTTTTTCTTTTGTGAGTCTTATAAATACTTTTTCTTTCTTATTTATTTTTTACTCACGTGTACAGGAGCTGCACGATGGCCAGCAGCGCGCGACACAGCGGCATGCGGCCGGGCAGCGAGCCCGCCTCCTGCTCGGCCGCGTCCTCGCCGCCCAGCGTGAGCCAGCTGCACGCGCACGTGGCCGCTGTCACCCACGACTGGACCACGTGCTCTGGTGGAGGTTCTGTTGTGTACTCCGCGCTGACGACAAACAAAAAAGCATCGTGAGAACATTATCAACGTGTTATTAACAATCATAAAAGGTGATAGCCTGATAGGTCACGAATTTGAACCCAAGCCACGCGCCTCTGATTTTTCGGTGAAGGAAAACATCGTGGGGAAATCAAACATGCCTGAGGTATATTTCTGGATAGCATGTCAAGCCAAATCATAGGTCCATGGGCGGTATAAAAACTGTGACACAAAGTTAGCCTTTAACCACACGAAAAGAAGAACAAGAGGAGCTTTTCAAGAGGTCTGCCGAGAGGCGCGAATTCGATCAGAGCTGTAGTCGGCGTTTTATATCTCGCTCTTAAATTTTGTAGACATGGCAAAATATAGGGATGAGTGATTTTTACACAAAGTTTAATAAATGTTTCACTTTTTTGAGGCCGTGACGAGCGAAAGGTCTGTAAAGTTTTGGGAACAATTTTTTTTTTTATAGAGAAACTAAAAAGAAAACTTCTAGATTCAATTGATTTGGACTCACTTGTATACAGTTTGTAAGCACTGGAGCATGTCATCTAATACTGCAGGGCAAGCCTGTTGTAGAGCTGTGCGATTCCTGCTACGCAGGGCTGATCCCATTGTCATGCTATTGTACTGGTAATATAAAAAAAACAGGTTTACAAAACCAACATGTAAAGGTTGAGTCCAATCTGCGTCTTGCATGAGCTAATTAAAATTTATTTTTACGATCAAGTAGAAGAGGTCATGATTAATAACTTTCCAAAACCAAAACTACACACAAATTTATAAAAAAATAACTGGTTTACTGTATGCTCAGAATAGTGTTCTTAACCTTCACTGACTATACTTACTTCTTCAGGTATCACAGTGAGAACTTCCAATAAAAGTGGTAAATTCTCCACATTGGACAGAGGACTTAATATTGTAGCCAAGTCCACTGTTCCTTGCTGCAGGATAAATGCTGCTAACTGAAACAATTATAACAAACATTCAAACGTTATGAGAATTTTAAAGCAGTCAATATGTGTTCAATCTTTGGATTTATGAAGTTCCAGGCAAACTTCAAACCTAAGGCTTTCTTTGGGGTTGGGCTTTCAAAACAAAGGGCTAAGAAGGAACATGGATGGGTTTTAGTCAGTACAAGTCTGACACTCCCTTCCGCTCCGCCCAGAGTAGGAGGCGTCATTTGATGATATCACATCCGTAAAAAAAAACGGGCCAAGTGCGAGTCTTACTCGCACACAGGGTTCTATAGCCCCAAACAATATAATAACAATATTTTGAATGGTCATTCATTAGTAAACTTTCACTCAACCGCAAAACTAAATTTGTTTTTCATAGTAAGTTAATGAAAAACAACTGCTGTTACTGCTGCAGTTTGGTGAAAAAGTCCCGTATCTCAAAAACTAAATAAAAAATCTTATTCAAACCAATTTTTATTGAAAGTTTTTTTTACGTTCCACATCCCAATATTTTTTCAGAATTTTTCTCCTGTTAGTTTAGAAATTAGAGGGCACACACGTTTTACACTTTTTGGAAGTGTCCATCTTTCAAATGATTGACTTTGAAAAAAATGGTTTTAGGAACGTCAATGTAATTTTTAAAGACCTATCTATAGACACCCCACACATATAGGTTTGATGTTTTTTTTTAGTTTCAGTTCCGTGTGGGGAGGGGATATCCTTAATCTATATTTCTTTTTTTTTACAGAAATCGTAAAGCAGTTCACAGAATACATCTACCTAGCAAGTCTCAGCTGTGTAGTCCTAATAGTTTCAGAATAAAGTTGGTGTGACATACGGACAGACAGACAGGACATGACGAATCTATTAGGGGTAAATTTTTTGCTATTCGGCTACGGAACCCTAAAAAAGGCTTTCTTTGGGTGCCATTTTTTTCCAGTTTTTCAGAGAGTGTGGAAGAGGTAGAACACAATAAATAGCATTGTGTATGGCTGTTTTGCAAAACACAACATGCATTCCAACCAAAATGTGATATAGAATGTGTGCACAATAGTTTTTAGTGTGTTAGTGAACACTTTAATATCTAAGGTAAATGTTGCATTGCATGCAACATGTTCTGTTGCTAATAATCTGAACCTGGCTTTATGTGTTTACTGTATGCTACATATACTTACACTGATACATAATCTGTTAGTGACAATCTTAGGTCCTTTGGAGTATGTAAACACGGCTTGCAGTAATTTGTTTTTCAGTTCATCATAGCTTTGTGGAGGCACCTCATTCCAACAGCGGAGGATCTTTGTATGGAGAGTAGTTGCTGCATAAAACTGGATCTCTGTGGCCTAAAAAACAAAGCGGAGTGTGTTAAGATCATCATTTTAATGTGGCAATACAAGAAAATGTGTCAACTTTTATCAAATAGTTGCAATTGTTACTACATGTTATCCAAAAACTTTATTGCCAAATATATTACAAAAAAATTTGCTCTGTATGGTGTCGGACGTAAAGAATAGCACCATCCCATATCTTCCCGTGGGTGTCGTAAGAGGCGACTAAGGGACTTGCCAGAGAATGGGCAGCAGTGTTCTCTGTGCTTTTGTAACAACCGTACTGCAATCGCCAACCCGCCTGCCAAGCGTGGCGATTATGGCAAAACCCCCCATGTTATGTCAATGTGGCGACACTTAGGGGAGGCCTATGTCCAGCAGTGGACGTTAAAAGGGCTGAAATGATGATGATGATGATATTACAAAAAGATTGTACAATACAAATTGAGGGTCAACCATTGGACAAAATAAAAATTTGGTGGCAAAAACATAAATTAAAATAATTCCTCGCTAAATTAAAAATAAAAGAACAGGACATACCCCTTTAAAAATCTAAATTAAAACCAAGTAAATGTTAAAGAATCCGGATTGTTTATTGAAACGATCATAGAAACAATTAATATAATGTATTTGTACAACGAGAAAAATCTATGAGTGACACAGTCAAAGTAACAGTTATCAAAAAAAAATTAAATAGTATAGTTTCAATATCAGCCTATGAAACCTCCTTTAACATCCTCCCTTTTTGATATCATTGTTACTAATCAGTGCTCAGCAGGCCAATCTTCTTTAGTAGTACCAGAAGCCTTGGTCCACTTACTGGCTTTGTCAGCATATCTGCATATTGATACTCAGTTGGAGTATATTTCACTTGGACTTCCTTATCGGTCACCAATTCTCTGATGTAGAAGTGCCTGAGCGCTATATGTTTGGTTCTCCTGTGCATTTCAGGATTTTGGGATATCTTTATTGCTGCATCATTGTCCACCAGAAGGCTCGGAGTCCCATTCAGCTGGGAGACTTCTATGATCAGCCTTTTCAACCAGATCATCTCCCTTGCAGTTTCACTGGCCGCTACTAGTTCGGCTTCAGTGCTCGAGATCGCTACGCAGGTCTGGCGCCTGCTGGCCCAGGATATAATTCCACCGGAGTACATGCAGAGGATACCCGATGTAGAGCGTCCTGTCTGTTTATCTCCTCCATGGTCAGAATCACTGTAGCATATTAGTCCTTTATTTCCTTTTCGGTAAATTAGACTATAGTCAACAGTACCCTTGATGTAGCGGAATATACGCTTTACTTTTGTAACATCCTCCCTGCTGGGATTCTCAAGATTGCGTGAAACAACACTGACCGCGTAAGACAAGTCCGGTCTAGATCCAGTCATCAGATACATAAGTGCTCCAACTGCTTCTCTGTATGGGAATTTAAGTTCCTCATCGGTTGCTGTTGGTTGTGTTGTAGCATCCTTGATAATAGGAGTGCTCACAGATTTAGATTCATGCATTCCAAAGCGCTCTAGCAATTTTTCAGCATAATGTTTCTGCGTAAGCTTGATACCGTTGTCATGCTTTAATATCTCCATACCTAAGTAGTATAACGCAGGCTTTACGGTTATTTTAAACCTTTTCTTCAATTCAGCTAAAAATCTTTCTGAATCCTTCGGGTTCGTGGCAGCAATCAAACCGTCGTCCACATACAATGCAAGTATGATCTTGGCACCTTGTTTAACTCTCACAAATAAACAAGGATCATTTTGACATTGCTTAAATCCAATACTGATCAAGTAATCAACAATACATCTGTTCCAACATCTTGGAGACTGCTTTAAGCCATACAGGCTTTTCAGAAGTTTACACACTTTGTTTGTTCCGTCACTATAACCTTCCGGTTGGTTCATGTAAATATCTACATCGAGTGAACCATTGAGGAATGCCGTTGCAACATCAAACTGTGTTAGAGCAAGATCTTCATCAACTGCGATTTGTATGATCAGTTTGACTGTAGCTAGCTTTGCCACAGGGCTGAAAGTTTCGTAGAAGTCAACTCCTTCCTTTTGAGTGAATCCTCTAGCCACTAGCCTAGCTTTGAATTTGTCGAGGCTTCCATCCGCATTTGTCTTAACTTTGTAGATCCATTTACATGAAATTGGTTTTCGACTTTTGGGTAAGTCCACCAAAATCCAGGTCTTAGTTTCAGACAGCGCTTTCATCTCGCTTTCCATAGCTTTCAGCCATTTATCTTTCTGTGAGCTTGTCAGTGCTTCTTTGTAAGTCTTGGGTTCAACAAAGGAACTCAAATTTAATACGAAGTCACCGTACCTCGCAGGTGGTCGTAGCTGGCTTCTATCTCGAAGGACCCTATCTACACTTTCTTCTTCCTCAGAATCATATGGAGTATCGTAACTTTCCTGTTCTTCATCCGTTGTGTCACGAAAATCTTGACTTGTCTGGGGCATATAGATAGATGGCCGGTCGGCTTCATCTTGCTCATCCTCCCTTGCACCTGACATGTCAACAGGCAATTGAATGGCTTCTTTAGGCTCATCCTCCCTTGCTCTTGACACTTGACCGTTTTCTTTAATTGAGGGAAGTTTGCACTCGATTTCATTATCAGGTTCTGATTCAATCTCATCATTTAATCCAATCGATTCTATGATGGATTCATTAAATATAACGTCTCTTGATCTGATGAGCGTTGGCTTTCCACATTTGTCGAAGCTTACTAAACGGTACCCTTCATCACCTTCGTAACCGATTAGGATACATTTCTGAGCTTTCTTGGCAAGCTTCTTACGCTTCTGTTTTGGCACATGGGCGTAGCATTCACTGCCAATGACTCTGAGATGCTTTATTCCTGGTTTTCGACCATACCAAAGTTCGTATGGTGATTTGCAATCTATGCATGTGGGCCCTGTCCTATTCAGGACATATGCGGCTGTACTTATCAGCTCGCACCATAAGGCAATCGGAAGTTCTTCATGAGAGTGCATCATACTGCGTGCGGCTTCTACAAGCGTCCTATTTTCCCGTTCACTTGTCCCATTTTGCTCTGGGGTGTAGGGCATACTCAGCCTTTGGGTAATACCAGCATTTTGCAAGATTTGCTTTACTCTACCATTGTCGAACTCTCCGCCATTGTCACTGTAAATTTCTTTTACAGTGTGTCCCCTTGTTTTAATCTCTTTCAGAACTTGAACAAGTTTATCTGCTACTTCCGATTTATTTTTCATGAAATGGACGTAGCGATATTTGCTATAGTCATCTTTGAATAGGACAAAATATCTATTCTTGCCGAAGGAAGGTGGGAATGGACCACAAACGTCGGTTTGTAGTATTTCACCAGGTTCTTTCGCTTGAGCCCTTGTTCCAAATTTTCTACGATGTGTCTTTCCATATACACAACCTGTACATAATTCGGAATCTAGCTTCACTTTGATACCGAGTTCCTTTTCGATGACCTTTTTTACATGTCTTTTGTTCTGGTGGACAAATCTTTCATGGTAAAGTTGTAGGTTGGTCATTACGTGGGTTTCAATGTTGGAAGCAGCTTTATTGACTATTGTCTTCGCAAGTAGTTCATAGAGTCCTCCATTCTTTGAACGTTTTCCCATTAGCAAGACCTTTCCTTTTTCTTTTAACCAACAAGTTTCTCTTTCAGAAGTAAATTCGCTATTTTCCAATGTGTCTTGTGCCGCAAGTACCGAAAACAGATTTTTAGTAATACCCGGTACATACCATACATTATTTAGTTGAATGTCTTGCTTTTCTTTATGAACATAGGCAATCAAGTCAACTGTACCTCTTCCAATCACTTTTACAACAGCACCATTTGCGGTGGTCAACGTATAATCCGTTGTAGAATCTTCAAAACTTTCGAAAGTTGTAAAGTAGTCTCTACGACCTGTGACATGGTTTGTCGCACCATTGTCAACATACCAACTCTCGGTATCTGTCTTGAAAACAGCGGGTTTCTTTAACGCTTGGTGACTTTCTGCTGTAATAATTTTCAGGGTAGCTTTGCTTGTAGTAGAAGCTTTCGGTGGTCTTCCATCTGAGATCCACTTTTGACATATCTTGACTTTATGGCCTGGTTTGCCACAATAACCACATTTTATTTTGGAAAACTTTTTATTTTGGTTTGGTTGAACGTTCAATACATCTGAATTTCCGTTACTATTACCGCCTAATGATTTTTCAAAATGACACAATTGCGCAGTTAGATTTTCTATACTGCGATCTGACTTTGACATTAGCAACCATGATGATTTGAAACTGAAGTAATCCTCGGGGAGTGAGTCGAGAATCTTGCAAATTAGGAGAACATCCGGTAGCTCACACTTGTACTCCTTTATCAGCTCTGTTTTCAAATCATGCCATAGGTTTTTCACCTTGGAGATATGTGTCGCCATATCATGTGTCGGATCTTTACAATAATGGTAGAAATCCAGCGAGTACGTGTACGTCCTGTCATCAGACGATGAGTCAAACAGGCGATGTAGCTCGTCCCAAATCTCTTGAGCATTTTGAAGCCTCATGATTTTTTTTGCAGCGTCTCGTCCGTCATGTTGGCCGTTAACAACAAAACGGCATGGCTGTCAACTTCGTTGTAGTGTTGTGTTTCCTTTTTATACGTAGCCACTTCCTCTACAGTTGCTGTAGACCCTGGATGGATAGGTTTTGCAAGTTTGCCCTCGACAGCACTCAATCCATCTTGGCTGCCCCTTAAAAGCTGAGTGACTTTGTAGCGCCATGTGGCCCAATTTTCTTTACCTTTTAGTTGCCCGATGTCAATCTTACAGCTGGTTGAGCCTGATGAAGACATTTTCGACAAAAAAAAATGGCAAAGTTTTTTTTTTTTACGTAAATATTTTCCGGAAATCTTAAGTACTTACAACTTTATATTCTATATCATTTCTATGAATTCTTTTTCAACCACGCTCTGCTACCATGTTAAAGAATCCGGATTGTTTATTGAAACGATCATAGAAACAATTAATATAATGTATTTGTACAACGAGAAAAATCTATGAGTGACACAGTCAAAGTAACAGTTATCAAAAAAAAATTAAATAGTATAGTTTCAATATCAGCCTATGAAACCTCCTTTAACAGTAAACATATTCAAATAAATAATTAACTAAAAACATAATAACCATGACACAGGAAACAACACTTAAATAAATGTGAGTATGGGTTGGGCTAGACATAAATTAGTTTTTAAAACAAGGAACCTAAAACCTACACATCCATAAATACATTGGTAGGGAGGGCAGCAGTATTCTTTAGTTACAAACAATTACCATTGGAAAAAGGAATAAGTTTTGTGTAGGTTTCTGATGTTGTGTTGTTGTAGGTCTACATTACAAAAGCATAATGGGATTGTGTACATTCATGTTCCAGCATACCAAAAAAGCATGAACTAAGTGAAGCAGAAAAATATGTTATGTGTTAAAAATGTTATGAAGTTTGCAAGATATTAGTAGTGTTGACTCGTCACCAGTCAGCTTTGAATATAAATACATACTATTACAACTTTGTGATATATAAAGCCCTACCATAAAGCAGCCTGTTTATTCATGAGAATAACATAATAATATAGTTACAAGTCGTCAGCCCATGACTATTAAAATCATTGTTTTTTTTTTTTTAATTAAGTGGGAATGCTCTTATAATCATCAAGCAAAATGAAATTGATCATTTGCAGAATTACGAATTCATAGTCATATAATAAACTTGAGTTACCGGTGTAGAAGACAGCAAACCATTACAAGATATCAAGATCAGATGTTATGTATATAATTAGTATAATTACCTTGCTCGGTTGAAGTAATTCCCACACGAAATTCCAAGCTTCCGGGACCCTTTGCGCGGTTGTGAGCCAAGCATGGGCTTTCGCTCTTTCACTCTGCTCCCCATTGTAGAACACGGACACAGCATATTCTAAATTCTGTGGCGAATACTCCATCCCAGCGATTGTATAGCTTGAGCACCAAGTTAAACCTCTGTATCTACTCCTATCTTACCACATTACTTCGCAAATACCGCGAATCTATTTCAAGGATCTACACTGATGAAATATTATCATGATTTAAGCTTAGAAACAAGGATAAATATTGATATTCCTGATGTTTTGCGTAAAGAACAATATTTTCTAACATCCAATGGCTGACAGGTCAGCTGTAGGTAGAAATTGAAACGTTTTGTTCCACGCAGTTGCAGGTTAGAAACTTCATAATTACTTTAAGTTTTTGTACTCACTTTATTTAAAATAAAGATCCAAGAATATTTTGAATACCACATCATTAAACAAACTTGTCAATCGGTGACCATACACATTTTAAATGTCATTTTTCATAATATTTTCTGGGTCGTATAAAAAAAAGCGTTTTATTCGATGGAGGCATTAATCATGTTGCCAACCTTCATCCTCTAAATCTCCATTGAAGAAGAGAGGCAATACCGAAAAATTCTAATATTTGAATCCGAAAGAAGTTATCATCATTCCCCTGCTCCCGTATTATTATTATACTCTTTTTTCCCCTGCCTGTAGCTGCGTACATACTTCTCTATGAGTCCTCATCTCATGAGTCGCCCTAGTTTTCCAGTCACCTCGGTCACCCTTTTTCTAAATGACCATATTATCATTTTTCACACTGTCATCCATCCTTCCTTTAGTCTTCCCCCTTATCTTATATCCACATTCACACTCAAAATTTTCCTTACGATATTTTCATAGAAGAGATATTTGAGTTGCATGGTTCATGACTTTTTAAATAATCATAAATGTTTTGCCGGTTTACCTGAAAATATGCGAATGAATATTAGCAAATCGGGCAACTTTTACTGTTTGTGTAATTCATTCATTCATTCTTTTTACAAGTTCACAGGGAATTCCCGCAATTCCGGCAAATTAATTAAAGAATAAGAAGCCTGTACACTAACGTTGACGAGATTTATAGTATAAATCTAGTCAAAGCTAGAGTTAGAGTATTTTAAAAACAGCTTACAACCCTATAAATTTTATAAGGTTGTAAGCTGTTTTTATAATACTAAATACGCTGGCGTTTGACCACAACCCGCCTGATATGAAGCGATGATGCGGCCTAGAATAGACCACGCTTGCCTAGAAGAAAACAATTTAATCGAACGTAGGAAGCGATCCAGATTATAGTTATCTGGGAACAGAGAAGACGTTAGCAAATACCATGGACTGACGGTTCGCACAACGGGTCGGGTCTGTGGAACTTCTAGCATAATACCGGTGACGCTTCGCCACCGTTATTATGGATAGCTCGTCCGATGATAGAATTCCCTTGTTTTGTGTTTGAAACAAACGCTAGTCCTTTGAAGTAATAAGAAGAAACTTCTGTCCTAGATATTGTGTATTGACTATGATTAGTAGGTGAATAATAAAATAATTGGGATCCTGCCGTTTTGCCGAAAAGATTTTGACAAAATTTCACTACCCGAACAAATAGCTACCTTTTTGAAGTGAAAACATCTTTAGCATCGTTGTGATTTGAAACTCGATGAAACGAAAAAGCGTTAACGGCATTATATTTTGTGGATGGGTGATCAAGGTTAAGCAACGGTAGCTGAATTCAGCATGTGGGTGAGTGATCAAGGTTAAAAGCAACGGTAGCCGAGGTCAGTAAGTGGATGGGTGATCAAGGTTAAGCAATGGTAGCCGAGGTTAGTATATGGATGGGTGATCAAGGTAAAGCAACCGTAGCTGAGGTCAGTATGTAGATGGGTGATCAAGGTTAAGCAACGGTAGCCGAGGGCATTCTGTGGATGGGTAATTAAGGTAAGCCATCAGCTGCCAAGATCAGTCTGTGGATGGGTGATCAAGGTAAAGCAACAGTTGCCAAGTTCAGTATGTGGAAGGGTGATCAACGTAAAGCAACGGTAGCTAAGGTAGGTCTGCGGAAGGGTGATGGTTACCATAAGCCTCTTGTATCATTTATCGAAAATGTAAGCTCTGACTCTGATAAATCTATGTAACATTACGAATAAAATGTCAAATAATTATCAAACTTTGTATCACTATGATCATTACTAAAACCTACTATTCGTCTCATTCTCTTGAAGTCAAAATTTTGAAGGTTTCACTTCTACCACGTGTGACTTGCACACATGTTTTTTTTTATACCAATGCAATTTGGAATGATTTTTTTAGTACGCACTTTTTCATTTGTTCAAATTTTTACTTGGCAGAATATTACCAAAAAAAAATGTCATTATGGCATTTAGTCTTTACTTAAATGATTTATTACAGCAAACAATCTTTAGACAATAAAAGTTAGGTCTAATGTCTAGTCCCGGTCGCCCCCACTGGGTACGAATGGGAAAAAAAGTTTTGTTCCTCCCCAGTGGTGACGATTGGAATTTTTTATTTCCTACTCGTTCCACTATAGACCGAGAGTCAAAATGCAGAATTTGGATGCAAGAGCGAGTGAAGCGAGCTCTGGACTTGGGGCATCCCGACTCGGACAGGTTAGGTTTGAAGGGGACGGCGGTTCCCCTTCGAGTTAGGTTACTGTAAACCCTGCAGACAGAAATGGGAGCCCCGCTATACGTCGACTATGCTTTTTTTGGGTTTTTAGGCTATTTTATGTTACAGAAACGACTAGATTATATAGAAAGAAATATGGAAAAAAAGGCTAAATTCCCGAAACTGAACAAAACTGAACTGAAAAATGTGTTATTCCAACTGAAATATTTGACTACATAAAAATTGGTAAAAGTACCAGTTGGTAAATAAGTTATTGTTTAAACGTTCACTTGCCAAACATTAGGTTTGCGTTACAATTATTTGTGAAGAGACTTTTTGCTAAGTAATAATTTGGCAAATGAAATTATGCGGAAAATTGTTTGGGAAGTGATAATTTGTCAATTTCTTTTCGATGAAATATAGGTAACCCAAAATAATTAACTCAATTATTTTCTGCCAAAATTAAACATTTTCGGGTGATTCCATTGATGTTATGGCAATACTGACACTAACAACGACTTTTTAGTCCATACTGTTCAGTGTTGTTATTAGTTCATTCACAAGTCATTCATTCATTTCATTAGTTTGTTGTGGTGCCGCACACAACGAGTGTGACTTGTATAATTTGTGAACATTCTACCAATCATTACTAATAGATAAACAAAATGAAGATTGAGGAAGTGAAGAGTACCGCTAAAACCCAAAGAATATCGGCTCACAGTCATATAAAAGGTTTGGGTTTGGATGAAAATGGAATTCCCATTCAAATGGCAGCCGGTCTCGTGGGCCAGGAATCTGCGAGAGAGGTAATTTCGTAATAATAAAGCATAACAATGCAGTAAAATTAATAATTATATGAATGATCTTGAAATAAATTTAAAAATCTAGACGTTTCTGCAGTATCGATCCAACTTTGAGGTTATGTTTTTTTGGTTACCATGGAGTGTTACTTCAATAGATTATTTTGTTGATACTTTTCTTAGATTACTGCATTTGCTTTTCATATAGTTTCTATGCTACGACTCGCCATGGAAACACACAAATAACTGGACAATGGATCTTGTGTATTTCAAAACATGAAATGATGAAACGGTTTCACCCTGACATGAAAAAAAAAAACTTGATTACTTTCATCAGGAAATTGGATAAAATTGTGCTTGAATATGTTTCTAGGCTGCAGGAATAGTGGTAGATATGATCAGAAGCAAGAAGATGGCTGGCCGTGCGTTACTGTTGGCTGGACCACCGGGCACCGGTAAAACTGCCATTGCCTTAGCTATTGCCCAGGAACTGGGTACTAAAGTAAGTGATATGAATAATTTGTGAATGAATTTAAAAAAAAAAATTAGTAGTGTACATCTTCTGTCTAGTATAGCTGCCTAAGTTTGATGTTACTAAATGTTACGGTGAATTCTGAGGCAATAGAGATGTATGGTTGTGGACGAAATCTATATGATAATAGTTGTAAAGCAGAGATGTGAGAGATGACAATAATTTTGGCTAATAGTAATAGATACAAAAGAAAATAGATAGCCTAGTTTAGACGTTTGGGTACCTTTTGATTTGATTACTTACTTACTGTACTTGTGACAATATTGTGTGTTAAATGTATTTCCTCTTTTTCAATAAATATTTTGTTTTTATTATTTATATTAAAATCAGAAAAATATTAAGATAAAATTACATTTTTCAGATTTTCTTCTTTTGTACTTATGTTCAAACTTCATCAGAACAGTTTTTATATCTTTAATGTTTTGAAAGGTCATTTAATTTACGACCTTTTGATATGTGATCATAACTTTAAAAATAACAGGTTCTATGATTCACAACAAACCTAATTCAACAGGTGCCATTTTGCCCAATGGTCGGCAGTGAGGTATACAGCACTGAAATTAAGAAAACAGAGGTACTCATGGAGAATTTCCGGCGTGCCATAGGCCTTCGTATCCGTGAGACTAAAGAAGTTTATGAAGGAGAGGTCACTGAACTCACCCCTGTTGAAACTGAAAATCCAGCTGGAGGTTTGTGTTTAATATTTAAATTGTGTGGAATTATCAGATATTTTGGCATTTAAACTAGTAATTGCTACTACAATGATTTATTAAAATAATATAGTAGAAACAATTAAAACTGAAAATAAATATACATAGTTTCTAATTTTACAATCAAATTAATCCTTTTGCTCTACTACAATCTGTTCTTCAACCTAATGCTGAATGTTTACCTTCTCTATTGCAAACCACTTGACATTGTCCTAGGACTCTTATCTAACATATGCATCCAATACATTGTCCAGGTCCTTGGTCTGCCTAGCTTGTCGCCTGCTTACAATCATGTCACCAGTGTAGTACAAAAATCTGGTTTTTGACAGTTATTAAAACACTAATCTACAGGTTACGGCAAGACAGTATCACATGTTATCATCGGGCTAAAGACAGCTAAAGGCACAAAGCAGCTGAAGTTAGATCCCACTATTTACGAGTCGCTGCAGAAAGAGAAAGTTGAAGTGGGTGATGTTATCTACATTGAAGCCAACTCTGGAGCAGTGAAGAGGCAGGGAAGAAGTGACACTTTTGCCACAGAGTTTGATCTTGAGGTAATTATAACAGTACATACATGATAAATTCACGCCTTTTTCGCATCGGCGTAGGAAGAAACCACATAACGCCACATACTATAATTACATACTCCTTGTGGCTCATCCATGTTCATACATCTGGTCATACACACACGATTGCGAGTAATATACACCTGATCTTTCTGAGGAAACAATTATATCATATACATATATAAAATCATGCCTTAGACCCAAGGGAATAAGCAGACACAGCAGGACAGTATACTTCCTGTATGTTCCTTAAATACTCCTTTTAATCATTCCACATATATCTTCTCATATGCAAACACTGGCTGCAAGGTTTGTAAATCATACCAATTTTTACTTTTCAGCCTTGTTGCTTTCTGAATAAAGTCTATAATATGTATGACATCATTTGAAAGAGATTGCATCTCTTTTAATTTGTTTTTGCTTTGTCTTCATGAAATAACATTTCGGCTGGTGTAAATTACTATAAGCATACTTCAATATTGCCCCTTATCTATTCGTAAATATTACGTACGTACTTGCAAGCGCCATAATCACGGATAAAACGGTTTTATCCGTGATAATGGCGTTTGAAATAGTGCCAAAATACCGGGAACTCAAAACAAATAGTAAACATGGTAAATATCCCGTTTCAAGAGTTATTTATAGTGTTAGTGAACATTTCAGTTTAAAAACTTATACTACGTATTTTGTCTAGGCTGAAGAATACGTGCCACTGCCGAAAGGCGACGTGCACAAGAAGAAGGAAGTCGTACAGGATGTGACACTGCATGACTTGGATTGTGCCAACGCGAAGCCGCAGGGAGGACAGGACATCATGTCCATGATGGGGCAGCTCATGAAACCAAAGAAGACTGAGATTACTGGTAAATTTATAATTAGGGTTCCATACCTTAAAAGGAAAAGGAACCCTTTAGGATCCCTTTGTTGTCCGTCTGTCTGTCTGTCAAAACCATTTATCTCGAGAATGCGTAGAGGTATCGAGTTGAAATTAAAACCATAATATATTCAGGTCTACAGTCCTAGTTGACCTAGAAATATGAAATTTGGCAATCAATATCGCTTTATACTACAAGTACAGGGAAAAGTCTGAAAACTAGGCATTTGTAATTAAATCATTAAAAAATATAGTCTTTAAAAATACAAAATTGTTTTGGAAGAATTTTCATAAAAAAACCGGCCAAGTGCGAGTCTTACACAGGGTTCCACAGCCCCAAATAATATAATAACAATATTTTGAACTGTCATTCATTAGTTAGTAGTATTAGTTAGTAAACTTCCACTCAACCGCAAAACTAAATTTGTTTTTCATAGTATGTTTATGAAAAACAAAGTTTTTGCTGCAGTTTGATGAAAAAGTCCCATATCTCAAAAACTAAAAATCATATCTTATTGAAACCAATTTTCGTTGATAGTTTTTTTTACGTTATACAATCCTAAATATTTTCAGAAATTTCCTCCTCTTACTTTAGAAATTAGAGGGGGGGGGGGGGACACATTTTACCACTTTGGAAGTGGCTCTAGCACAAACTATTCAGTTTAGAAAAAAATGATATTAGAAACCTCAATATCATTTTTGAAGACCTATCCATAGATACCCCACACGTACGGGTTTGATGAAAAAAACAATTTTGGTTTTCAGTTCTAAGTATGGGGAACCCCAAAATTTATTATATTTTTTTCTATTTTTGTATGAAAATCTTAATGCCGTTCACAGAATACATCTACTTACCAAGTTTCAACAGTATAGTTCTTATAGTTTAGGAAAAAAGTGGCTGTGACATACGGACGGACAGACAGACAGACAGACATGACGAATCTATAAGGGTTCCGTTTTTTGCCATTCGGCTACGGAACCCAAAAAATTGTATTTTAAAGACTATTTTTTTAATGATTTAATTACAAATGTAGGTAGTCGGTAGGTGTGTCCGACTCGCACTTGTCCGGTTTATTTTTAGCTCATTCAGGAATTCAGCATTTACGTCCTTTGTCTTCTTCGCGTTGCCGAACCGATTCTTTCTTTGCAACTTCATATTGCTGAGCATGCTTATTATAACAACTGTAACAGCATCACTTTGGATCAAGATTAACTTGTAAAAATTTAGTGAAGTGATGCTGATCGGATGCAGTGCTTTCAAGAGTGCTGTAAGCTGAAAGCAGTTCCAATATTTCGTTTATTTACAGAAGGTTAGGTGATGAGTTATATCCTAGTCTATTTCACTAATACTACTTTATGTTGCATTGCTGGGACTCTTGTAATTGTATCAGATCATCATGTCATCATCATAATGTTCTTTTTACAGATAAACTGAGGAAAGAAATCAACAAAGTAGTGAACAAATACATAGACCAAGGAATTGCTGAATTGGTACCTGGAGTTCTATTCATAGATGAGGTAATTATAACTCACCAACCCTAACTTACGTACTTGTGATAACTTGTGATAACTCATCAAACAACTCAGCCTATCACAGCCCAATGTTGGACATAAGGAAGATTTGTTCAGGTAGCCCAATAATAGCAAAGCAATGTTTACAATATGGCCTTTGTTGATTATGCTATGTTGTTTTGACCTGGAAATTGCAAAAACCTTAAGAAAATTCGAATTTTGGGGGCGGTCTCACTATAAGCCTCTACTCAAACTGCACCACACCATCCTATCTTCCGTCTCCCGCGTCCAGTCTGACCCGACTACTTCGTTAAGTTGGTTTACCAAACATATGTTGTAATCATAATTTTATTTAATTTTTAGGTGCACATGCTGGATATCGAAACTTTCACGTATCTACATCGAGCCCTCGAGTCTGCTATTGCGCCCATAGTTATCTTCGCTACCAATAGAGGCAAATGCCAAATAAGGTAATTTTATTGACCTATAAATTACCCAAATATTTATTTATTTATTTAACACTTCAAATACAATGTACAGAGGCGGACTTAATGCCATAGGCATTTTCTACCAGTCAACCTTTGGGTGATGCAGAGACAAACAGTGGTAGGTCCTACCAATAATAATACTATACTGCTTTATTATAGAATTAGTTACGGAAGTTTTCAGCATGCATTTGATACTCATCATGTGCCTAGCCTTTTTCCAAAATATAATGAAGTCATCTACCAGTCTATTGAATGCAGTTGAATCCTAGCATTTTACGTGGAGCGACTGTCGATCAGACGTCCACATAGTCACTGAGAAATACGATATCCCTAGGTCAGACTTGGACCAACTGCCTAACATAAGTTCCATGGCGCGGAGGTCTCTGAATTTAATTAAAGGATGGACCGGCCTGGGCAAGCGTTGCTTACCTTTGAAGACCGATCCACGGCTCATTGATGATGAGCCGTTCATTATTTCAGCCCAAAAGACGTCCACTGCTGGACATAGGCCCAAGTGTCGCTATATTGACATTTTGGGGGTTTTGCCATAATCGCCACGCTTGGCAGGCGGGTTGGCGATCGCAGTAAAGTTGTTACAAAAGCACAGAGAACGCTGCTGCCCATTCTCTGGAAAATCCCTTAGTCGCCTCTTATGACACCCACGGCAAGAAATGGTATGGTGCTATTCTTTACGTCCGACACCATACAGAGTTACGGCTGTTACTATGTATTTAGTCATGACGTACAATGGCCCAATAGAGAGGCTAAGTGCGGAAACAGCCCGGCTGACCTAACCTATGTATTTAGTCACCCCATCGCTAGTTGTGGTTATGTATTGAGTTTTTTTATTCTTAAAGTTAATTAAAAAACTTATGATTGTATTGTTCATTTCAGAGGAACTGAGGACATTATTTCACCGCACGGAATCCCACTAGATCTTCTAGACAGGCTGCTGATAATCCGTACTTTACCATACAACAAAGCCGAGCTTTTGCAGGTACATAACAGTTTATTTTTATAGTTGTTGCATTGTAATTTGAACCTTATGTCAATTTTGATAAAAGTTACGAATCGCGCTCGTGGATAAACAATTGTAATAATGATTGGTTTGTTTCAGATTTTGAAACTGCGAGCGTCGACGGAAGGTATTTCCATAGATGAGGATGCCCTTACTGCTCTGTCAGAAGTAGGAGCTAACAGTACTCTGAGGTAATGAGAATACTGTCTTATAAAACAAAATGCACATTGCTGCCATATCGAGGTGGGCCCACAAGGCGACTCGGAGTGCGGTCCGCGTGGAGTAGGTGATAGTTCATAGAAAATTTACGGAAGTGATGTGCAAGGATTTTTACCATGTCGCGGCTTGCCCAAATCTGCGTCAGCCTTCAAAGTGCAATCTGAAGACCCATAATCATTTGAATCTTTAGTATTGAGTAGCATCATGCCTGTGATTCCAGAGGTGTATAAGTATACGGGGTGTAAATCACCTCATCACGAAGCCGTCAACCAAGCATTCTGTACATGAAACTAAGTTTTACGTAAAAATTATTGCTGGGGAACGACTTTTTTTTGGGGGTGTAAAATCAAGTTTTGTGGTAGAACTCAATGTAACGCACTCAAAACATTGTGCTGATGGACGGATTGAATAGTACGGGGGTCGTGGAGGTTCAAACACCTCCACGACCAAGTTTTTAATGTAACTTGTATTTAAAAAAATACTTGTCAAAAAGTTGGAACTTTGACCCCTTATATCTCCGTAGCTAGAAGGTTCCCAGGTATGGTGTAGAACAAAAAAATGATCGCAATGACAGGGAGAACCAGTGCCTTTCGGCTTCGTTAAGACGTGTTTTACACCCTTTATACCCACATCTCAATGACGAAACTGATTTATTCTGCAAGACCCGGGCACCGAACTCCTCATCACCTTGCAACAGGCCAGCGAGGTGGTTCTTTTATTTTAGCAGTACTTTTGAGATTAATTTTATGAATATTTTATCATCAGGTATGCAGCCCAGCTCCTAACGCCAGCCTCATTGACGGCTCGCGCGGACGGCGCGTCGCGCATCACGCCCGCGCACATCACCTCCGTGCACACTCTGTTCCTCGATGCCAAGTCCTCAGCCCGCATTCTCACGCAGCACTCCGATAAATATATGAAGTAAACCTTAGACAGTACTTATAGTAAACCGCAGAGAAGTGAACGAATGGAGTGCTAATGCTGTGTGATATCAACGGAATTAAATTTACCGTACGACGACGATTGGATTTCTCATAGTTGATATTATGCGACAAAGTTTTTTTTTGTGGTTTATAGATGTTTGTAGTGGCTGTGCAGATCATTCGAAGAATCTGACAGATAATATTGACACATCTGATATGATCGCCATCGCCACTTATTGCCATAAAGGAAATAGCAAAGACATTTTGCGTGTTAGCATTAGCACTTCTTTTGCTGTTGCTTCTGTGTTAGGCTGCGTTTCTACTAGAAATGTGCGAGGCTGCGCGGCGAGGGATGTGTGTGAAACTAACAGATAATATCACTTCTTTTTCACTGCTTAAGCTAAGGTAGCTAAGTGATTAGTTTGTTTTTCGCACATCCGTCGTTGCACAGCTTCGGATATCTCTGGCAGAAATCCTGCATTGTGTTTACGGAACAGGACCCCTCGAACAAACTATGCTTAAGCCTTTATTGAGGACTCTTTTACTGTCGAAATGTCGCTTCAACCATGAGAGTATGTTTCATGTAGTTTGTTCAGGGTTGTCGTTCAAAATTCAATAATCACATTAGCATCGTTTACTTGTATGGACTTGACAGTATTGTACTGCCAAGTATTTCCAATCAGACATTCAGAATCCTCATGTTTCCATTAATTTAAGTTTGGACACTATTCATGTGATATTTTTATTATTTGATAGCATTTAACAATAAGTTAATTTTGAATCAAATACGGTAGCATTTTAACTGATTATTCTTCAAAGTAGAGGAATGGTTATTTTTTGTTCTGTATTCAGGAAGTGCACTTTTGTTTGATGATTATTTGTTCCACCGAATGTTACATAAGGAAGTTCAAGAAAACAGTGGAATTGTATAATAAATAAGTTTTATTTTATAAAAATGTCTCTTATTCTATGTTAGACCTAAATTTATTTACACAACAATAATTTTATTCAGGCATTTTCAATAATTAACAACAGAAATAAACAACTTTTTTTAACTGAGAACATTCAATCTAACTCCTAAATGTACGCGTCATTAGTTGCTATTTTATTAACAAAAAAACTATGTACAAAAATACTCATGTTGTAGAGATATTTACAAAATCAAAAATAGGTATCATACAGTCTCAAAAACTTGCTACGTTTGTTTAGACTTTGTGTCTACTTCGTCTCCTGGTTTGATGTACGTTACTGGAATGTATCTCGCTTCACTTTTGGGTGATGACGTAGTGCTGGGCGCGAGGGTAGAGGTAGTGGGCGGGGTGAACGTGGGCAGGTCCACGTGCAAGTCCGTAGGCGACCCTGTGTGTCGGTACAGGGCTTCAAACTGTAGCTCCTCAGGGTACGAATGCGAGCGAATCTTCCTCTCGTCTCGCGCGTTGCTCGGATACACGATGACTATCTTTTCACCTTCGCTCCTCAACGCTACCGGTGGTAAAGCTGTACTGGTAGACGCGGATGGTCCGGCGACTATTTTCAACATCTCAGTGGGCGACGCTTTAATCTTCTCTGTCGTGGTCGTCGTAGGCGGTGTTGTCGTACTTGTGGTAGTAGTCGTCGTCGTGGTGGTGGTCACGGGTATCTCCGGGTCTTCAGGAGACTCCATCTCACGCTTCACCCCAGGCGGGCCCACTGTCCGCAATGTTTCAATTTTCATTTCTAAAGTAGGTGTCGGCACTGGTACAGAACTCGTCACATTCCAATCCTCGGTGGGGATAAACCTCGCAGTTGGTTTCGGAACCTCTCGGGAACCGAATATTGGCAAGCGCGGTGCATAGGCTGATACTAGAGGTAGGAGGGTGTCTCTGGCATATCGTTCAGCCCTCGAGATGAACGATGCCAGTCGGGAAGGTAAGAATTGTACTACGAATCCGGTCTCTTCTTTCTCTGCTCGCTCGCCCCACGTTACGGTTTCGTAAGTGGGTGTTGTGGACATGTCGTAGTTCTTAGCTTTTCGTATCAATGGAGAAACAGTTGTCGTTCTCGGTGGTCGAGTTGCTCTAAGTAGTGGTTCGGATATCTCCTGGTCGTCGGACGAGTCTGCTCGTTGTCGAGGGGTTTTTCGTAGACGTGGTCGGAGCACTGGCTCGGCGATCTCGATGTCTCCACTTGGAGCGGTCTTCGTGTTGGTCATCCCGAAGGCTCGGCCTGTGTTTTCTCCTCCCGTCCACTCGTAGGTGTCCACGAGAGTGAAGGGCCTCTGAGGCGATTCCTCAGGCAGTTCGTTGTCAACAGGATCGATGGTGTTGCCCTCTTCTTTCGTTGTATTTTCTCTGTTACTTAAGTATTCGTGAGTGGTGCTCGTTGTATTTGATAGTTCGTTATCCTGAAAAACAAAATAGAATTACATTAGAAATATCGTTACTTCTAATAAGGCTATGTATGTAACGTGTTGTTTTGCAACCTCGTCAAATTTAAGGAGGTAACTATGCTAATGATTCTCGTCCCGAATCAATAATAAAATTGGTAGGTAATTTTTGTTTTTAATCTCATTTACGGAAATCGGTAAGTGTGAAAAACCCGTGTTTTAAAGTAGGGCCGTCTGATTCTCGCCTTATAACCGCGCCTCCACAAATACAAACAATCTCAAACGTTTATTCGATCATTTCTTATTCCCTAAACCACGTTAAGGGGATTATTCTGAAATACTGACAAACATAAACAACCAAACAAATCTGCGTTTATTAGTAATTACCTAGGTACCGTAATTTTAATTGATTATTTATGTCTTGTGACACCTCCTGAGTTTTGACGAGGATGCAAAACAACACCTTGTATAAATATTATAATTTATATTACCTGTTGTATTTCACAATCGCCAGGATAGAGTGGCATTTCGATAGATTCTTCAGACAACAGCTGAATTCCTTTCTTACAGAATGAAGAACTGCAACAGGACAAAATTAAACGTTAACAACTTACAATGGCAATTAAAATACCTACTTCTTTGGTTGGTGGCCACTGTAGATTCTGACTCACAATAATTTAAGTGGTTAAGGAAAAAAAATAACAAAAAGCCAGGCCTTGCAGCCTATTGCCAAACAATAAAATATTTCCTCACGTCTTAGCAAAGCTGTCGGTGATGAGTAGCTTGTTTAGGTGGATGGACTTGGCGCTTGTGCTGAGCCAGCCGTTGTACCCGGCGTAGTGGACGGTGGCCCTTAATGGGACACCCAGTGCTGGATGCGGGACTAGTACCCGGGTGAAGCGGGCGCTGCCGTTCACCACATCTTCTCGTCTGGGGAGGAGAATGAGATGAAGATGATGAATAGGGTATTTTTGACACTGAATTGAAAAGGAGTTCTTCATCGAGGTGTTGTGTTGTTTCATAGCGGTTCCAATCTCACTTAGGTGAATTTCTCAACAACCCGAAAATTTCATTGTGCAGTTGATGGCGATAGGCTCGCCCCAAATTACTCTGGCGAAATAGGGGTGTACTATTAGGTACACCTCTGACCAAACCCTTTGAGGATTACAGGCGTAATTTTATGTTACGTGGGTATTAGTTTTTTGGATTAAACAGTTTTAGTCTACTTTGTTACCGCTAGAACTATGACGTGTTGGTTTGAAAATTGACGATATTGGAACCGCATTAAACGTAGCATTGTGTTGTAAAAGTACCGTTTTAGAATAGATCATAGTATCTAGCATCAGTAGTGTAGATCAGTAGTCTAGCATCTGGTAGTCATAAAAACTACCAATTTAGTTCCATTAATTCAACATACTTGGTCATCGGGAAAGATTCGTTGAGTCCTGAGTCCCCATGTATGGTCAATGTCATTCGACCGAAGTTAACCTTGTCCCCGGCCGCGCTGCTGGCCCACACCGATACGTGATATTGATGAGCTAGAAATAAGAATATGGTAAACACAACATCCACAAAAAGATGGCAGAAGAGCTTGTGGACCACAGTCCACGGTCTGTGGTCCTTTAACACTTGCGGTGCTAAGTTTAAAATAATCCATTTTTACTCAAACTCAACTCAAAGCTTTTATTTCAATTATACCATTACAGGCACTTTTGAAAGTCAAAAAACAAAAAAGAAAACGTGAAACTACAGTCCCAGTCACAAGGCATAATAACTTGTGAAAGTACTGTAGTTGCCCATTCCAAAGCGTAGATCTCTATGGAGAAAAATGGCAAAAAACTCCAAGGACACTCTTTTAAATCAAAATATTCATATAAATTCTTGGTTACATCATTCATGTTGAGAATTACTAATATGTGAGAACGATGTAGAAATACGTGTAAGTTACGAGCGTCCAGACTACTGGTATGTGCGTCATCTATATCTACGTTTAGAGATGACTCGAGAGGCGGGTTGTGGGTACACGAACGAATTCGAGTTCGACCCATATGCAGGGTTCCTAGCACCGAAAATATTAATTGTATCGAAAATCGACGTTTGAAACGAAATGGTAGGTATTCATTCTATTGGAAGAAGGTCGTCCCTGGTAGAAGTTAGAGTCAAGCATAAATAAAGGTTACAGATTGTAGACTGGCTGTGAACTGTGGACTACTTCAGTACATTATCTGTCAAAGTCCGGTGTCAGGAGTCCGGTTCGCAATCTGTCCGTAACCGTACCGGTTTGATTGCATCTTTAGAGTGTCTAACGTCGTGATTAAAATCCTCAATCAGCTGATCCTTGATTGTTGACACTATTGGATGTCACAACTGGAATAAGCCGAAGCAGCTGGATGATTCGAAAAAAAGAACAGCTGTACCTAAGAAGTACCGTCAAACATAAATAAAGTAGTTATATACCACAAAACGGTTCTTCCTCCCTGGTGAGCAAATAAAGCTGACCGCGACCCAAGGACCGGTCTGCATAGTATCCCATGTTGCCGCAGCGGCGCGACCCATCGCAGGGGAAACACCGACCCTGATACAAATAAACAAAAAAAGTTAACAACAAAGTTTATGAAAGTATTACCTACCCTTAATTATAGGGATTCTGAGAGGGTGTGTATGGTGTCGGACGTAAAGAATCGCACCATCCCATATCTTCCCGTGGGTGTCGTAAGAGGCGACTAAGGGATTTGCCAGAGAATGAGCAGCAGCGTTCTCTGTGCTTTTGTAACAACCATACTGCGATCGCGAACCCGCAGGCGGGTTGCCCCCAAGCGTGGCGATTATGGCAAAACCCCCCAAAATGTCTATGTGGCGACACTTGGGGGTGGCCTATGTCCAGCACTAGACGTCGACTTTTTTCGTCGTCGTCGTCGCTGAGATGATGATGATGATGAATTATAGGGATTGAGCGAGCCTGTAGCACGAACTTCATAGCCAAAAATAATGAAACCTTAGTGTTACTGGACTGGTCATTTAACTAAACCATTCATAGGTAGAGTGAATTTCAAACAAAAATATGTAGTTATTTTTTTAAAAGGTCTGATTTTTGGTTAAGGGTCTGTTCAAGAACTTATAATGAGAGGTGTTACTTTAAAAGAAACACATTTTAATTCTGTCAACATTAATAATGATGGAACAATGTGATTTTCCAGCTGTAGAAGGTATTCCTACCGTATACACGTAGGTGAGTATTGGTAATATCAGTATGGGCGTTCGTTAAAACATGTTTTTATTCAGTTTACTACAGTGAAGGCAACATTGTATGTTCCACGTCCATCGTAATTGATTGGGTGGTCAACCACAAGAAAATATAATTGGGCTATTGTTTTCAACTCATAAAATCATATCATTCATTTGCAATTTTCCATCAAATTACTTCGCAACCGCAATTGAGTTCCAACACTTCCTGCTATGACTGAATCAAGACTTCCTATGCACGTACTTAAATTGTTATCGCTCAATAGTCTATTAAATAAGCGTTTAGACTTGTTATTGCAATAAACTTACCTCGAGGAAGGCGTCGTAATTCTCGCAGGGGAAAGCCGGGAAGTGACATTTGGGCGAGACAGAGTCGGTGAAGAATTTATAGGCTCGTCTGTGGTTACAGAGCGAGCGACCTTCTATTGATGCTGCCGCCCAGGGGAGGACGAAATCTGATACTGCTCCGACGAATCTTAATACAGGGAGGAAGTTGTTGAAATTAATTAATTTATTGACTAAATCCGGCTTGGAGGACCAATTATCAGCGTTACAAAACGTTGATAATTGGAAATTTGATTCCAGTTGTTGTCGAAGGCACTTTGCCAAACAGTAGTGTTTTAAAGTAGGCGTACTAGGTAGCAGTGGCGAAGGGTGAAAATATGGAAAGGGGAAGCCGAAGAAAATAATTAGAATTTTAATTTTGTTTTTCTTCATCGCATTTTTCAATTTTCGTTTTAATTATCAGCCAACCCGAAAACCCCGAAAATGACACCCATGACGAAAAAAACAGAAATTTACGTCGCGCGTCGGCGCTATTTTTAATTTTGGTGTCTTTATCAGCAACCTCGAAAACCAAGAAAATGTCACCCATGATAAAAGTACCAAAAAATTTCGAAGGATCCAACTTGATCTTTTTTTCATAACTTATGTAATGGAATGATTAAATGCACAAGAACTACTTAAAACAATGTATAAAAAAAAAAAAACCTTTTTGAAACAAGCTTTTATGAATATGAACTGAAAAGAAGAAAATAAATCTTAGAAAAAATTAAACCGATGTAGGATAATTTTCACAAAAGCTTGTCGCGTTTAGTTTTTATAGCATTTACCATTCACGCGACAAGCTTCAGGTATTATGTTTATTCATAAAAAGTGAACGCGTAAATTTACAAAGTTTCATATCCGTGCTATTAACCGCTGAGGAGTTCCCTCGTGAGGAGACGATCCTGGCGGTAGGATGAGTTCATGATACAAATCGTGATTATCCATCAAATATGAGCTAGTATGCAACGTTACGTGTCTGTGCTATTAAATGTTGAGGAGTTCTCTCGTGAGCAGACGATCCTGGCTGTAGGATCAGATCATGATAGAATTCATGTTTATCCATCAAATATGAACGTGCATACAAATTTTCTTGTCTCTGCTATTAACCGTTGAGGAGTTCCCTCGTGCGAAGACAATCCTGGCTGCAGGATGAGTTCATGATACAAATCATGATTATCCATCAAATATGAACTCGTATGCAAAATTTCATGTCTGTGCTATTAAACGTTGAGGAGTTCCCTCGTGAGGAGACGATTCTGGCGCTAGGATGAGTTCATGATACAAATTGTGATTATCCACAAAATATGAACCTGCATGCAAAGTTTCGTGTCTGTGCTATTAAACGTTGAGGAGTTCCCTCGTGAGGAGACGATCCTGACTGCAAGATTAAGTTATGTTTGTCATAAGAATGTATTGATTTTAGAAACAAAGGTGTGTGGAAAATTTCAGCTCCATCAGACGTCGGGAAGTGGATATAATTTAACTTTCTATACATACAAACACTGTCGTAACTCGATAAACTTCGGCTTACCTAGTCCCTACAAAACGATGCTGTTAGCCGCGAAGTCACGTGTCCGCGTCCATACGAATTTAGTTCTGAATTCTGACACCCGAGCTCCGGCTTACTTTTGGCGCCACATGTAGCTTTCTTTGTTGACATGAAAAATGTTGGTATTCTTTTTTTTTCAATCCGATGTATTAAATGCCTGTATTGTAATGTGATAACCACAGATGTGTACATAATTTACTAATTGACTACAGTAGACACTAGACACTACGTACATTGCCTTGTTCTCAAAGGTAAGCCGGCAGGAATCGGCTTCTTAGGTGCCTTCGGGCCTGCTAGGTAGGTAATACCATCCTGATTAACTCATTATTCTTGATTATCTCATTAATCATCAGCAGTAGCTACTGCTTATCAGTACCTAATTATTTCAGAGCGTACATAGCAATGAGCGTCCTACATACGTCACTCATGTGCGTGATCAAAGTGTATTGTTTGAAGAATTTATTACTATATTATATACGTAAAATTTCTTCAGAAAAGTTGTAGCCAAGTGGGAGTTGTAGGTCGTAGTTTCCAACGCAGATGAGAATACTTTGTGTAAATCGTAAATTATTCCATCATCATTACGCTCTAAAAGCTGTGCAAACATGTTATGGAAACCGACATGCTAAGAACCAAAAAATCGAAGACTTGGGACAGTTACCAATCCACTCGCGGGCTTACCGCGTATTGGGATACGGCCCACTTCATGGTTGGAATATTATAAGCTAATTAAGACCAGAAATTACTTACAAATTTGAACATCCATGTTGAACCCTGCCTCCGTTGGGATAGAAGTCCACGTGTCCTAGAGGCTGCGCGGCGCCCAGACCGCCCAGAACGAGAGACTCGCCGTTAGAATGAATGACGTCAACAAATTTCGCATCGGAGCGGTCCAGACGAGCACGAGGGTCTTGGAACTCGAAGAGAGGGCCCGCTGGATCTAGTCCTGGAAAGATGTGGTTTTAAGAAAGTTGAGTTATCGGTTATCTATACTCTTAAGACTTACTAACCGTTCGCAAAATACTCATACCAACCCGATATACTAAACGATATAATATATGTAAGTACAAGGCTTAATAAAGTCTAGATGTGCTAAATGTACAGCACCTAGTTCATATATCTTCTTCTTCTATATACCTATATAAAAATCAATGCCACTTTTCGTTGTAATTTTATAACTCGAGAACGGCTGGGCCAATTTGGCTGATTTTGGTTTTCAATTATTTGTCGTAGTCCAGGGAAGGTTTAAAAGGTGAGAAAGGTAGGGTAGGGTCCCTACCCTACCTTTCTCACCTTTCTCACCTACCTCCCTAGGTAGGGTAGGTGGGTAGGTAGGTAGGTAGGTAGGGTAGGGTTGGGTAGGGTAGAGTAGGTAGGTAGGTAGAGTAGGGTAGGTAGGTAGGAAAAGTGCATCACAACGCAAGCCGGGTACAGCTAGTACACAGATAAGGCAAGGACTAATAACAATGCTACTAAGTAAGTAGCAGGTTGATTAAAAAATGAACAATACAAAATTGATTATTTGTCTAACCTGTAATGCGACTAATATTCCGTAACTCTGAACCCGCGAAACCAGCAACATGAGCGCCCAAACTAAAACCGATCAAGTGAACATCCTCGAACCGCAAGTCTATATGCTTGGCGAAACCTGAAACAATGCAATACCGTAAATAACAATGAAGGAACATAGAATTAAAAACCATGTAGTTAAAGTTTAAAATGGCTTAATCATCTCTGGTCCATCGAGCCGGATTACCTTGCAATAGCATAGCCAGTTGCTTGCCGACAAGCCTTGTGTTCGCAGCAGCCCGGAGGTAGTTTGGCATCGTAGCTCCTCCTTCCCAATCTACACAAACCACGTTGCATTCTTCCTGCAAAAGGAAACAACAGTTAATTATCCTGTAAATGGAGATAGATTCTTTAACCATCACAATACTGCCATTAAAACCTTACAATACAACTTAATCCAACACAATTAATACAACTTAATGGCAGTATTAAAACCTAATGTTAATGTACCTAACATGTTATATAATCGAAATCATTATGAAACAGTGCTGTCTAGGCACTGTCTGTTCTAGTTATTGCATATTGTTCTTATGTATTGATCTTAAGATCATTATGTCCTGCTGGCATAAGAACACAATACTCATGTAATTAGTTTGGCACTGAAACTTTGTCTGCGACAACTTCCCTGTTAGGTGCTTAGATCATCACGGTGAGTGAAGAATTACCTTTTATGTCCATTTCATCAACAGAATTGGTAACTCACTAACCGTGACATGTAGCTGACTTGTCAAGGTACATTTCAGAACGCAAACCGCAGCGGCAAACCCGCTCAATGGCAGATAGACAGAAATACTTTTGTGCATGGCGACATTGCCGCTTGTAGCCGTTCTGTTTTACATAGCCAATTCAATTGTGTCGCTGCGGTCTGCATAGAGATTGGTGTTGTTGCTGCAGTTTACAGTGACGGCCGCCTCCCTCCGCAATAGTGAAGACCGTTATAAACTAGTAGTAGATGGCGCGACCGTAGCTTGGTCTCAATATGACCCATAAGGTCAAGCTATTTTGAAATAATAATATGAGATAACCAGATTTGCAATTTACAACTAATGACAATGCTAAGATCCAGCTATGCTAGCGCCATTACTTTCACTTTCCATCCCCAATGTAAGTTTATACAGTTATACATTGAAGTGAAGTTACTTACCACAGCCATCAGAGCGGACCTCATTTCATAAACCCACACGTTGTCGCAGTTAGAGCCAAACCCGTGGACTATGACCCTGGTCGGTCGGTTGAGCTCGAAGGCTCGTGCTGCCCAACCCCATGCCGCAGACATGTTGCTTGCTGACACAGCCAAGAGGGGCTGGTCACCTCTAAAAAAGGAAATACGATAGTGACATTTCTTTAGTTTCAGATTAAATTAAGTAATATCACATCAGTCAGATCGTTAAAACATATCTATGGAGTGAAACGCTTGATAACAATAAAAGTGATCAAAGAGTGAGAGTGAGCATAGAAAAAAAAACATGAAAAACGAGTGAATGATATCTTAAGTGTGACTGGATTGAACATGGATAAGGCCAAGCAAAAGAATAAGAATTACTTTATCTGTTGTATGTATGTAATCAACTCAGATGTGTCACATGAGGGGTACTAGATTAGGTACACATCTGCCTTACCCTTCGGGATTACAGGCTTGATGTTCTGTTATGATGTGTTATCAACACAGCCTATCACAGTCCACTCCTGGCCACAGACCTTTCGAAAACTTAGGCATAACACCCAACCTTGCGCCTTCCACATCCAGTCAGACCCAGCCAACTTTTTGAGGTCGTCTTTTATCTATTTGAAAAAGATTTGAGTGGTAGGACCTGGAAAAAATATATAGCTTAATGCATTACCGTACCTGCTAACAGTAGAGTAGAGGAGGAAGTGCGTGCCGACCTCCTGCGGCGAGCTAGGCAGCGTCTCCAAGTACGCGAAGGGACCAGCATCTTCGAAACACCCGAACTCTCCATAGCACACGCTTCCTTGAGATCGTTTACTCCTGTTGAGACAATAATCATTAATGAAACGAGGTTTTTTGGACATAAAAGTCTCAAACCAGCTGGGTTGCGTAACACATATACAATCTCGATGCTATTCATTTTAATCTATAACCATAGTCATAGTTCACAAGCAGACGAAGTTTTCAAAATATGAAGCAATGAATTACCAATTTCTTTCAAAATCTTTCGGAGGTAGTATAGCATGTTACGCAATTGGGGCATATTGGACTCGAGGAAGAACAAGTCCAAGATATTCGAATGACGTTATGTTAGCTTTTAGATAAGTAAGAGACTTAGGCACTGATTGTGCTTCCTGATATTGGACGTATAAACAAGTGGACAAATTCTAAGAACAAGATTTTGCTTGGGTAAGATTATATACTTGTAATATTAGAATCATAGTTTATTATTGCCTGTAGTTTTGGAGCCATTAAAGCTAAATAAGTACCTATGTACATTTTAATCGACATTTATGGTCCTTTATATTGTGTTGTGTTAACTCTTTCGTAGTCAGCATACTAGACTTGAGTAACTTCCTACGCTCTCTATTTAAGCCATATAGCGTATATTTTCGTTCCTTAAGCAACGCATACGATATCCAAGGCATTCAAAGCCAATTTACATAATAACGTTTAAGTTTATAGCTGTAGTGTGTTAAATCTAGTAAATGCTTGAGAACAATAGACACTTCGCCAGCGATGTTAAATATGGACATCTGCATAATTTCAATTTTTCCAAACAAAGCTGTTCCGTATCTTTTGTGTGTTCCGAGTTTCAGTTCCGCTCGGAAATCGTTTGAATACAAGAGCAAAGGATAAGGTTTCTAAAGAACGTTAATTTGGTGTGCATAAAGACCATATAAGAGTAGAGGAAGACTAAAGAAACGATGGATGGACTGTGTGAAGTATGATATTGCAAGGAAGCAAGTGTCTGATGAGTTGACGAGTAATAGAAAAATATGGAAGAAGAAGACATGCTAGGAACCGAAATGAATTGGGTTAAGGGCAAGAGAATGGTGAGGTGTGTATAATTAATGGCAAAGTAACGGAAATGCTGGCAGGAAAGGTAGCCCATTGAAATGCCGAAGTTTACTTTTATCTAGTTTCAGTTCTGTCTTTTTGACATAGAAGTTTTATAACCAGTTTCATAAAACAAAAGAATGTGTAAATATGAAATTGTGGTAGGTTTGTAAGTAAAGAACAAAAGAAAATAATGATGGTCGCATTGTGAATGATATTACACGTCTGAACTTACATAACCCGTGAAATATTTCACACAAGAACATTTGAAGAATGAAAACAAAGAAAAGTTTCATAACATAGCCGCGGGGGACGTGGGCCACATAAGGCCCGATCTTCACTATAGCAGACACGAGCGTGTTGGATTGATCGCCTAAGTTGCGGGGAACACTAGGATGAGAGACGCATAGAACTGAAAACTATAGCAAAAGAAGAAGGGGAGGCCTCTACCTAGCTAGCATAGGTGATTCCGGCCTAAAATGATGGTGATGATGATGAGAGACGAATAGAGACGTGCAAGACGAAAACATAAAAAAAAAACTGATATCCTAGCGGTGGGACCGTCAGACGGTCAAGTCATAGGTCTTCAATAAGATCCCAAGACACGCACCTCTGATTTTTCGGTTTCATTCGCGCATTGTATACTTATCACTTGCTACGGTGAAGGAAACATCGTAAGAAAACCAGCATGCCTGCGAGATATTTTTCGACGGCATGTAACGCCAAGTCAGATGCCCATGTGCGGCATAAGTACTCTGACACAGGTTAAGTATTAACCACACGATGAAGAAGAAGTTTGGAGAGACGAGAGATGCGATGTGAATCTTAAACAAAGTCGATTGCCACTCGTCTCCTCACCGCTGTGCTCGTGTCTGCTTCGGTGTAAACCAAGCCTAAGATCTAAGACCGCATTATTATTGAGATGTAACTCTCACTTCTAGTGTTGCGAAGATTGAAAGCCACACGTAAGAGTTATGTGTACAATAGATCATTTTCGCAACAGACTGTTGAAATCTAAACAATACTAATGATTTGAATGATTAATGACAACAATCATTTACTAAGAGACGGAAAGGTCAAGCGTAATATCTGCATGCTTGATATTAATATTTCCGCACGTAGTTGGTTTAACTAATTGTTGTTTTGATAAAAAATAACTGCATGGCTAAATTTGTAGGACTTGAACCAGATGTAGAGTAAAGGCATCTACTTTGTTATTATATTGATATACCTAAGGGTACCAACGTGCGGACGTTTTCGCCCGTGTCGCGAACTTTTACTGTGCCATCCCACTGGCGATGCAAAAACATAAACATCGTTGAAATCTCCATTAGTCTCTCTTTTTCTTCTCCAAGTTGTAATCTTTTATATTTTCAGACGACAGGTTTTTATGTGAATGTTTCCCCACGAACTCATGGTTAGGTGACATAATAACACGTACGAACAAATGTTGGTCGTGCTTAAAGCTGGTAGACTTGATCGTAATTATTTACCTAGTTCTCGCTCTCTTCTGCTCCCATTCTTTCATAGACTCCTTGACTGCCTCCACCAGTTCGATGTCTCGTCGCTCATCCTCCGCCTCCTGTGCCTCTGTCGCCGGCCTCCCGGCGCCCCGCCATGATTCTAACTCAGCATCTGTTCAAAAAATATAACATAAGCATCTCGTTCATGAATGTGCAAACAGTGGTCTAATTATCCTGTATTGTCCCGGTGCTGGGCAAAGGTCTTCCTTTCCTTTTTCCACGCATATCGATATTTTGTTAGTGTCGACCAGATCTATCTGTAGGCGACAAGCTCGTCCCGTAATCCTCTCGTAAAGTAGTAGGTGAGTTAAATTTTAAATTCAATTGTTGCACTGTGGACGGGATTTCTAAATCAAACCACACATGTAGTGTTGCGTGATTCCTACCACGTAAAGTAGGATTTTTGTATATATATGTAAACCGTTGCTGAAATATAGGCGTCTATTTAGGAGTAATGCAACTTTGCGCAAACGGATACAATTTCCGTAGGCTTCAACCATGCACCTGGGAAAACTAATATTACGAAACAATAAATTAACTGACCCACCCTAATTGAATGTTTAGCATCCCAATGTTCATTCAAATGGCACTCGTTTCTTGGAATTTCAAAACTGAATGATGTTGCAGTCTTTGCATTGCATTTTAAGAAGGAGCGAAAGGCACCGCTCCAGTAGGTGGTAACCTGAATGCTAGCGTTGTCTCCGGGTGAACGACTGTCACCACTTTTTGCTATTTAATGTGGCCTTGATCTGTCGACTGTTGTAGGGCAGTATGTAGCTCGAATGCGAGGCCTACTATGGACGAAAGTAGGCCGGTCCCAGCCGACGAGAATCATGAGAAATCCAACAGTCTACTTAGTTCAATGGTAATACTAATTCCTTGTACAGGTCGAAACACTTAAGGTACACCTACGTGAAACGTGGCACTCATTACGACTGGCAAACCCGGTCAACGTCAAGGTTTAGTCATTCGGACAGTTGACAATACTAGCAAAGCGGTGTATGTCGTTTTAAAAACTATAATTACCTATTTAACCGTTTACTTTGTCGTGTTGTATAAATTGTGGACTGGAATATAAATTGTTTTCAATTATTCAAATAGGTGCTCGTGTCTTACCTTGGACAATATTGTTTCAGTGTTGGTAACAGAGCATAGCGAAAATACCTAAAAAACCATTTTATTGTGCTAAGAATTGCATAAACTGTGAGCATTTGGATCATTCTTTTGACGTTATCATATTATTATTACAAAATCCTATTGTAAATCTCTGTGACAATTTAAAATCCAAGACTTGTCTTGCGAAAAAGTTGCTACAGATCTTTTGAATAGCACCAAGTCTACATGAGAGCCTATATATGTTCTTAAAAAGATATGTAGTTCATTTTAGTGTGACCGTCAGACTGCCAAGTCATAGGTCTCAAGTTCGATCCCAAGACATGCAATTCTGATTTTTCGAATTAATATGCGTATTGTATAATTAACACTTGCTTCGGTGAAGGTAATTATCTTAAGGAAACCAGCATGCCTGAGAGATATTTCTCGAGGGCATGTAAAGCCACGTTAGAGGTCCATTGGGGGGCACAAAAACTCTGACACCATATTAGGCATTAACCACACGATAAAGAAAGAAGTCGATTTAAGTAATGCATTCGATTGTGTTGATCAGTCAACAATAATCAACATTAACAATTCAAACTGCAAAGGTTTATATATTGCAGTTTGACTCGTTGAATCTAAACCAAAAGAACGACACAAACTGATTTTACTACTCGGCTTTGGACGTATGATCGCATTTTAACAAGAGCGATTTTATAAAAGCGTTCGATTGTGTACAGCAAGCATTTTTAGGGTTTAGGTGCAATTGGATTTTTGAGAAGGCATTTCGTAGATTTGGTTCCTTTTGGACATGGAGTTTTGGGAACTACAGGCAACTGATTATGCACAGGCAAAAATTTTGCTTCTGGATAAGTGGGCAATGTTTTCTAATAATTAATAATTACTTACATTTGGCTATAACTAGCGTGAGCACAGTCAGTAGAACGGCTAGCGAGCGGCAGGCGTGCGCCGCCATCCATGCGGCCCGGCATTCACGACCGCCTGTGAACAAAACATGATCGCCTTGTCAAACAGAATGCTTTATGTACAATTATAAATGTATATATATTTTACAGTGCAGATTATTTAGGTGAAGGACAGGTGCACTAGAAAGGTAGATTTTGAAAGCAAGCAAATCAATTAGAGATTCTCTTCTCGAAACAAGACCCTATGGAAATTCAAGTTGATTTTAGCCGAAAATCATGGGTTAGACGTACATTTTACAATGGCTTGATTCACGGCGGCTACATTGATTGACATAACCGTTTTTATTGATCGTCCCCAGTAAGACCCCATATTGTTTCTGATCAAACCATTTCAAGTGTAAAAATACGTAAGTACTAATAAAAATGTGACGCATTTATATCCTAATATAGATTTCCATATCTAGACTTAACCTTCGTTGACAAAACTTCTTAGAGGTACTTACAAACGTTTATTAAAGTGTTAAATGATTATATCATGACTGCACGCAACAGTTCGGAGACTCATTATTACTCATTAAGGTGCTAACAACCGCTCACAATAGTAGTTCCTAAACAATGCGGTGCCAAAGATCTCTAGACTGCTAATTATATCATTAACGACAGTTTCCTAGTCCGTGCTGTAGTTCCCATACTTTGTTCTGTCGCGAGTACAATGCGTTATGAAACAATGTTTTGTTTTAGAGTTTCTATGAATGCTAAATGCAGATTGGGTAGTATCGTGGCTTGAATGATGATTGTCGTAAAACACACACGTTGATTAGGATTTAATTACCACAAAGCCACTTTACTTTGCTTTGTGATTCATGAGTTCATGAGGTAGATTTTTACTCGACTTTGTGATGGTGACTTTCCCTTTGATAAGGATTATTATTGACTTTTGGTTGACACGATCTTTAATTATGTTTCTTACAATAGGCATTAATGGCAAACATAAAAGTCGTACTTATAAAAAAGTTATTTAAGATGTGCAATACGGCGAATTGAACCTTGAACGACGTACGATAAAACTTCACAAGAAAATAAATGAAGTTATCCAAACATTAAACAAGTGAGCGTAAAAGGACCGAGAGCAAAGGCCTTGGCGCTTGGCGCGCATAGGACCTGTTTTTTGGGAGCGTCTTTGTTGTTGTATCGTAGTGTCTTAATACTTGAAACATAATTAAGTAATTCATTTGCTACAAGACAGTCTTGTCATGCCGCAACAGATCATGATACCCACTTTTAAAAAAATATCATCACGATCATCAGCCTATAATGTTCCCACTGCTGGGCCACAGGCCTCCTCTCTATGAGAGGGAGTGGGTTGTAATCCATCACGCGGGCCCAGTGCGGGTTGGTAGATGTCACATGTCTTCGAATTTTTAGTTCTAGGACATGACATGTAGGTTTTTCCTCACGATGTTTTCCTTCACCGTTTTTGGGAGCAGCGGTGATGAAATAAATTACACAACCTAATATAGCCTGGTATAAGCCTGGGTTCGAACCCACGGGGATGCCACCACAGGGCCAAGGCTGCTTTAAAAAAAGAAAAAAAACGTTTCTAATGATATCCTCGATGGAAAGTCCCATGAATATACGTTATAAATAGCCTATTTCGTGAATCTAAGTCCACTTAATAGGGGGCTTAGAAACTTTGATTGGGACCGACTCCGCCTGTAGGAACCGGTATGAAGGTAAAAGACCATTAAAATAAGAATGAAAAAATACTCGATAGCCTCGAATTTTATGTGAACAAGTCTGCAGGCCTTTTGGTATGACAAAAACATGTGTTTACCCGTGAATGAAGTGGCTAGCCGTAATAAGCAGCTATTAAGACTCTGTTGAAATCTGTTGCCAAGCCTTGAAATATTATGTAATCAAGCAGCTATGCCCAGTTTGCTAAGGTTCAGCAAATGATTTATCAATTAAACAAATTGACAGCGTTACCAAACAGTGACAGACGAACAAAAAGGTGATATAAATGAAAACCTTAAAAATATGAGGATAGAGCCCAATTCTCGTAGAAGTTATCTTTGAAATATGCATGGAACTAATAAGTACTAACTACGTCAAATATGTTTTTTTTTCCATGGTCATTAATGTACCTACCAACTGGAATAATGAATCACTCTCAACAAAGAAAAGCAGTGCAACCATTTTATACCACATAGTGTGAAAAAAAGGCCTCAAACTTTCTTTCCTATAAAATGATATACGCGGTGTAAACGAACATCGTCAAATCATTGACCTATGGGTTATTGGTACAAATATGTCGGCCGAAGCAATTGACCAGAAACCGTGGTTCAGCAATCACGTCCTAATTTCACAGACGGCTGCCCGCCACTGCCCACTCAAACCAACCAACGACAAACTGGAATAATAACCAGTAACTGGATTCCAGTAATTTGAGCAAATGGATCAATTTACTCTGTCTATCCTGCAGGCCCGAAGGCACCTAAGAAGCCGATTCCTGCCGGCTTACCTTTGAGAACAAGGCAATGTACGTAGTGTCTAGTGTCTACTGTAGTCAATTAGTAAATTATGTACACATCTGTGGATATCACATTAAAGTACAGGCATTAAATAAATCGGATTGAAAAAAAATAATACCAACATTTTTCATGTCAACAAAGAAAGCTACATGTGGCGCCAAAAGCCGGAGCTCGGGTGTCAGAATTCAGAACTAAATTCGTATGGACGCGGACACGTGACTTCGCGGTTATCAGCAGCGTTTTGTAGGGACTAGGTAAGCCGAAGTTTATCGAGTTACGACGACAGTGTTTGTATGTATAGAAAGTTAAATTATAACCACTTCCCGACGTCGGATTGAGCTGCAATTTTCCACACACCTTTGTTTCTAAAATCAATACATTCTTATGACAAACATAACTTAATCTTGCAGTCAGGGTCGTCTCCTCACGAGGGAACTCCTCAACGTTTATTAGCACAGACACAAAACTTTGCATACAGGTTCATATTTGGTGGATAATCACAATTTGTATCATGAACTCATCCTAGCGCCAGGATCGTCTCCTCACGAGGGAACTCCTCAACGTTTAATAGCACAGACATGAAATTTTGCATACGAGTTCATATTTGATGGATAATCACGATTTGTATCATGAACTCATCCTGCAGCCAGGATTGTCTTCGCACGAGGGAACTCCTCGACGGTTAATAGCACAGACAAGAACATTTGTATGCACGTTCATATTTGATGGATAAACATGAATTCTATCATGATCTCATCCTGCAGCCAGGATCGTCTGCTCACGAGGGAACTCCTCAACATTTAATAGCACAGACACGTAACGTTGCATACTAGCTCATATTTGATGGATAATCACGATTTGTATCATGAACTCATCCTACCGCCAGGATCGTCTCCTCACGAGGGAACTCCTCAGCGGTTAATAGCACGGATATGAAACTTTGTAAATTTACGCGTTCACTTTTTATGAATAAACATAATACCTGAAGCTTGTCACGTTAATGGTAAATGCTATAAAAACTAAACGCGACAAGCTTTTGTGAAAATTATCCTACATCGGTTTAATTTTTTCAAAGATTTATTTTCTTCTTTTCAGTTCATATTCATAAAAGCTTGTTTCAAAAAGGTTTTTATATTATATTTTTATTTTTTTATACAGTGTTTTATGTAGTTCTTGTGCATTTAATCATTCCATTACATAAATTATGAAAAAAAGATCAAGTTGGATCCTTCGAAAATTTTTGGTACTTTTATCATGGGTGACATTTTATTGGTTTTCGAGGTCGCTGAAAAAGACACCAAAATTAAAAATAGCGCCGACGCGCGACGTAAATTTCTGTTTTTTTCGTCATGGGAGTCATTTTCGAGGTTTTCGGGTTGGCTGATAATTAAAACGAAAATTGAAAAATGTGATGAAGAAAAACAAAATTAAAATTCTCATTTTTTTCTTCGGCTTCCCCTTTCAATATTTTCACCCTTCGCCACTGCTATCCTGTTACCATATTTCCACTTTTTTATAGGCTTCTTAAGCCAAGTGTAACAAGTTTTACAGTTATTGTAAAAGGAGGTTTTGGGTGTATAATTTCAGTTAGTTTTTGCTTGTATCCACTGTTGCATGTAATTGGATCAGACTTTAAATACGTGTAGTTGAGCTTCGTTAATTTCTTATACACGGTTTTAGCAAGTATTATATGTAAAGCCAAATATCTACATATTTTTAGCTAGCTAGAGCTCTTTTACTCTTTTAATCACTATTTATCCCGCCTCATCACTTGTCCCTATCAAGACAGACTATTCCTTTTCATTTTTTCAAGAACACTTTATATACAGTTTTACAATGAGGAACTACATCACAAGAAGGTATGATATACATATGTACAGTTTTACTAGGTTACGGACGGCACAATCGATATTTTTATGATCCTTAAATTGAAGTCAGGTTAAATGAGCTATAAATTATGGATTGTGAAGGGACAACCTGTGTTTTATTATCCATTTGGAAAAGGCCATGGAGTACAAAGGCAACCCAGGTACTGTCCGCGCGATCGTCAGTAACACCAAGGAGTTGCCTTTCTCGGGGAACAAGGGTGGATCGAATATTTTTTGCACCCGTACGCAAAATATGCGCTTTGGACGTAGAGTTTCGGACACGATACAAGGCTATGGAGTTTATGGACGTGGTAAAACTCAACGAGGGACGTTACAAAACTGACATGAAAAATATTTACTTAGGAGTCCAAAACTGGACACTTTAGCTTTTTTAAAAGCCGTTGTTTTTGTTATTGCGGTCGGTTCTTCTACTAGGCTAGGCAATTATATTTAGCCGTTGGGCCAGGCTGTCATTTGAAAACCTTTGTCAGTCGTTACGGGCAGTAGGGTTATACTGGAGATGACCCCAACATAGCTAGGCTCAGGCAGATGACGATGACTACGAGTGGTGTATACACGCGGGATAAAACCACACAGATATTTTATCGATTCCACTGGGCACGGCTACATTGAAATTACTTTCTGTTCGCATATCGTTTGATCGCGCATTTAATTAAAACTGTACACTCTACCACTGTTTTTATGAGAGAGTAGGTACTTTATTTATATGACGCCTATTGTTCTTTATGGGATGTGGTATTTTTCCTATTACCTTTTATTCATAAATATGTAAGTACTAGCTGTGCCCTGCGGTTTCACCTGTCCTTGGCTCGACCCACCACCGCATCGGATCGCGTAGCGTTCCTTTGGCTTGGCTCAAGGGTCTTAGTGTGATGTTAAATAGCTTTAACCTTTCCTATGAATTGGGTTATCAAACATAAAAACAGTTTTCAAATCCAACTAATAGCTCTCACTCTCCAGCTTTATATGAGTATAAATTGCCCACTAAATACTCGATTTTTTATCCGTAAGTACTGCCCCCTTATAGGTTGGCTGTCAGTGCGCTGTATTACCCGGCTACTCCTCCCCTCTTTTTCTCTGGAAGAGGGATCAGGTAATGTAAGAACGGTGTCTTACATAAAGTCGGTACTTTACAGAGGCCATCAAAGCAATGCTTTATAAGCTCTCTTAGACAGTCCGAAAGGCTCGGAACCCACTTCGGTCACATCTTGCGGACAGACGATTATTGACCTAACGCTGGCGTCGGATAGCGCGATAAAACTTATCACTAACTGGCACGTATCAAACGAGCCTTCCTGCTTTGATCATAGAAGGATCCGCTTCTCACTAGTAGCTAATATAGATAAACCCGGACCCAGGCGTAACCCACGCCGTACCAATGTACCCGGCTACAAACGGCTGCTGGCCTCCCTACTAGTACAGCACCAAACGCCACAAACCCTAATGGACCCCAAACAACTAGAAGACACTGTAACGAAACTATCTGAATTTATAATCGAAGCCTACCACGCCTGCTGCAAGCTAAGAGATCCAAACACCAAGAGCAAGGGTAGCCCCTGGTGGAATGCGGAACTTAGTAAGCTCAGCCAAACCGCAAACCATTCAACAGAGCTAAAAACTCCAGACTACCAGAAGACTGGGACTCATCCAAGAAAACACAATACACCTTCAAGAAACAAGTCAGGAATGCCAGTAGGGCAGCCTGGCGGAAATTCTGCGAAGAAATTGAATCAAACAGCGAAGCCGCGCGTGTTATGAAGATCCTATCTACTGATCAGGATCGCACCCTCGGCTCACTGAAAACCTCAGACAACACATATACCAAGTCGGACCACGAAACAAGTAAAGTCCTTTTGGAAACCCACTTTCCAGACTGCAATCTCTCTGGGGACAGAACCTGGGCAAGTGAGCCAAGGCACATACCAAATAACAAAGACTGGGCCAGAGCCCACACCATAGTAACTGCAGAGAGAATAAAATGGGCAATAAAGACTTTCAAACCATATAAATCCGCAGGCTGCTACAATGGGGAGTAGACGTCCTAACGCCATGGCTGACCGTCATCTTCCAAGCCTGCATAGCACAGAAATACATACCACTTGCATGGCGGGAGGTGAAAGTCATTTTCATCCCCAAACCAGGCAAACCCGATTACACACAACTAGTGATGGTAAATTCCCGAGAATATTCTCTCTGCGAGAACTTTGCTGTTAAGTTCTCGAGAATATTCTTTTGGCAGGGAATTTACGAGAATTTAAAAATTGAATGACTCTTTTGTGTCGATCTATTTAAGAGTAATAGTTTTTAGTGCATTTTGAACTTTTACGAAGTTTGCGTTAAAATAATCTACTCCACAACTTAAATTCTCAGTAAATTCTCTTGAGCAAGAACATTCCCGAGAATATTTCCAAGAACATTCTCATAAATTCTCTTAAAGTTCCTAAGGTATTAATGTTAAATTAGGATTTCTGTATCAGAACAAACTTTATGAGTTATACAAATAATCAGCTTTAGTAAAATTTAAAAAAATAACATTATAAGAACGGTGTATGGTGTACCTAAATAATTAAAAACAGAGTAACAACTACAATCTTAACATTTCTTGAAATCGAATCAAATTGCTAATGCAGTAATGCTATTCGTCTATTGATAACGATTGATCCATGCCATCTAAGTTGATGTGGTCTGTTTCCGCCAAGATTACTGGCTCATCCTCTGCCTCTTCTTCTGATGATCTCTCTTTAGATTCGTTGTCTAAATTGATTGTAGGCTCTTCTCTTTCGCTTGTGGCAGAGGTAGTTGGATTTGGTTCTTCAGACTCTTTGTTTAAACGTTGTGGTTTGTTCATAATTTTCCAATTGTGAGCAATCCGACAAATTTTGCATAAAATTTGGATTTCAGCCGAACGTCAGGTAGAGCAGTCACGCGATCTCATGGTGACATGGAGGAAGCGACTGTCGCAACCCCGTGCAGGGCAGGCCACAATAGTGGCGATAAGTCCCCTCTTTGAGGAGTGGCTGGAGAGGCGACACGGCGCCCTCACCTTCCGCCTGACGCAGATCCTCACCGGACACGGTTGTTTCGGGAGGTTCCTGCACTGAAACGGGCGTGAGGAAACGCCCGGGTGTTACCACTGCGAGGATCGGCCGGAGGACTCGGTGGAGTTCACCGTGGACCTCTGCATCGCTTGGGCTGAGCACCGCCGTGTCCTCGTAGCGGCGAGTGGCGGCGGCAACCTCTCGCGGCCGTCCCTGGTTCAATCCATGGTCCGGAGCGAGAGGGAATGGGAAGCTGTCACCTCCTTCTGCGAAGCAGTCATGCTAGCGAAGGAGGTGGTGCAAGGTGAGAGGGAGAGAGCCTCACGCCCCAGCCGCCGCGGGAGACGCCCCGGTCGTCGGGGGGCAACCATTAGCCCCCGCCAACCGTAGGCGCGGGCCTGTGGACGGTGAGTAATGGGCTAGCTCACCGTCCGTCCGTCTTATGACGACAGACCGTGCCGACGGCGCGTTCGTGTTCCACGCGCGCCTCAAGGAGATGTCAGCAAATCGGAAGGGGTCCGAGAGGGCCGATGCCTGCCAGGGCTGCGGGTTGTTCGAAAGAGATACCGTGCCCCTGGAACGCTGATAAGAACACTAAGAAGGAACATGGATGGGTTTTAGTCAGTACAAGTCTGACACTCCCTTCCGCTCCGCCCAGAGCGGGAGGGGTTATTTGATGATTTCAAATTCGAAAAAAAAAAACTTGAGAGGTGTCTAGGGACACCCGGATGGAACGAAGTTCCTTTTAACTGGCTTGCTTTCTATGAGAGAGAGTGAGAGAGACAGACAGAGAAACACGCACACGCCGCACGGCTTACAACTATAGCAATTTTCCCTGTCCCTGTCCTTGTCCCTTTCCCTGTCCTTGTCCTTGTCCCTGTCCCTGTCCTGGTCCTTGTACCTGTCTCTGTCCCTGTCCCTGTCTCTGTCCCTGTCCCTGACCTTTTCCCTGACCCTGTCCCTGTCCCTGTCCCGGTCGATGTCCCTGTCCCTGTCCATGTCCCTGTCCTTGTACGCCGCATGGCTTACAACAATAGCAAAAACAGGTCAAGTGCGTGTTGGGCCACGCGCGGTGTAGGGTTCCGTAGTTTTTATAACAGCTAAGTGCCGGTCGTTTTCGCTGACTGATAGTTTCGTACCATGCTCTAACTAAAAGCCAAACATGACTACCTACCTAATTTGACTTCCTATACAAACAACAACTTATTTAGGAATGAAACACTGACAACGCGAGACAACTGACGCTTAGCGCCATCTTCGTTCGAAATTTTCGAGTCAAATACAATTGGTCGACTATTACTCGTAAACTTGTAAAGCCCACTTAAGTGTGATAGTTTTCCTTTAAACTTCGTTATATATAGGTACTACTGCCGTGACATTTTTGTATTTTTAACTACAACCGTTTAGTCTGTAGAGGGGGGGACACTTAACCCTAACGAAAATTGGTACTTTAAAGCTAGATAAGTCACGAACGGTTTACTTAATCAAAAAACGGTCTTCCCTTACCCCTAATATTTTTGAAAGACCTATCCAACGATATCCCACACTATAGGATAGACGAAAAAAAAATATCATCCCTGCTTTACATGTACGGGAGGTACCCTAAATAATTGTTTTTTTCAAAATTTTATTTTACCACTTTTTTGCGTCATTAACGTGTATACTCATGCCAAATTACAACGTTCTAGTACCAATAGTTTTTGAGCTAAACCGCGGACAGACAGACAGACGGACATGGCGAAACTATAAGGGTTCCTTGTTGACTACGGAACCCTAAAAAGTGTCGTTACAACTTTTTTGGTCTTAATTTTTTCCGTCTAGCCCCCTTTCGCAACGCGCGATAAGGAACTACGTTCCAAAAAAAAGTTAGAGCAGTCAGTAAATCCAATTTTAAATTCTCGTAAATTCTCCGTCGAAAAGAATATTGCAGAATATTGCAGAATATTCTCGATCCGAGAACATTCTCCGTGAGAGAATATTCTCCCGTCCCATCACTACACACAACCCAAGCCGTACAGACCAATAAGCCTGACATCCTTCCTACTGAAAACTCTCGAGAGACTCTGTGATCGACATATCCGGGACGGACCTCTTCGGGAGCGGCCACTTCATAAACAACAACACGCGTATTCCACAGGAAAATCAACAGAATCTGCACTGCACAGTGTAATCTCCAAGATCGAATGTGCAGTGGATCACAAATGTTCTTCACTAGCTGTCTTCATTGATATAGAAGGCGCTTTTGACAAAACCATCTTCCATAGTATCAACGCAGCCCTCGAGGAACACGGTGTGGACTCGACCCTGCGTGGATGGATCACAAACATGCTCCGACTGAGGGCCGTACAAGTTACGGTAAACGACACCACTAGAGCCGTGGTAGCGAAGGGCTGCCCCCAAGGCGATGTCCTCTCACCGCTACTATGGAACCTTGTAGTAGACAGCCTCATCAAACGTATCAGGCTACTACACGGTGGGTTATGCTGATGACCTGACCATAATAATAAATGGAACACACGAAAACGCACTATGCAATCTTATGCGCCAAGCCTTGAGGATAGTAGAAGACTGGTGCAAGGAATACAAACTAACAGTGAACCCTACCCAAACCGAACTCGTCCTTTTCACAAAGAAAAGGAAGCTGGCAATATTACAGCTACCAAGCTTCTTTGGAACCACACTAAGCCTATCGAGTGAAACCAAATACCTGGGTATTTTCTTGGACAAACAACTGAACTGGGCGAAACACACTGATTACATCACCACAAGAGCCAGTATAGCCCTATGGCAATGTAAAAGACTACTCGAAAGGAATTGGGGCATAGGCCCCAAAATCACCTACTGGCTATACATGACAGTTATCCGACCAATCATCACATACGGCTCTTTAGTTTGGTGGCCCAGGACCAATCTAAGTACGACACAAAAGGATCTCGAGAAACTACAAAGATTTGCCTGCGTAGCAATCACCGGTAGCATGAGAACTTCTCCTACTGCCGCCTTACAGGTGATGCTGGGGCTACCATCTCTACACCTCGTCGTAAGAGTCAAACCACACGGGCAGTGCGGCGCCGCACCGCAAGCCATTTCGCCGCGCTGGCGACCACACGGGCAGAGCGGCGTCGCAACGTTCTACGGAGCCGCGGCGGCGCCGCAGCGGCGGCAAAATGAGGGGTTGCCCTAATCCAGCATGCGTCCTTCCCTATCTGCGCAAACAAACAACTGCGAGCGGCGCCGCTCCGGCTCCGCTCTGAGCCCTCTACACCCTCCCCGCCTCGTCTCGATTCCGCACGGCGCCATGTGGCTACAATGCATTTTTGTAATGGAAAAACGTAACGGCGCCGCTCAGGCGCCGCGCCGCAGCCGCGCCGCCCGTGTGGTTTGACTCTTAGAGAGGAGGCGGCAAAAGCGACTTTCAGACTCGAAGCATCCGACCTTAAGTAATGATTCCAGAATCAAACACACACGCATCAGAATAGATGCAATCAAAGAACAGCCTATGATGGCATCTCCCATCGACAGAACCCTGAAGTCCCACTGTTTCCAAAAACACTACAACATCGTACTGACAGCGGAGTCGTGTGACTACTCAGGTACAAAAGAGCTAAGAATCTACACTGATGGATCAAAAACCGATGACGGGACAGGTTTCGGGGTGTTCTCCGACGACCTAAACATAAAAAATATCCAAACCACTTGGAATGCTCAACTCTGTTTACCAAGCTGAGTGTGTAGGTATAATCCAAGCGGCACACGCTATAGAGGCAAGAGAGGTTACGAATACCAATATTCGAATACTTTCGACAGTGCCTCAGTTCTCCAATCCCTAAACAGTAATCAGATCACGTCGACACTAATACTAGAATGTCATAATGCCCTAGAACGAATCACGATACTAAACCACAACACGGTAACACTACAATGGATCAAAGGACACAGTGGATCCCTGGGGAACGATGCGGCGGATGAACTTGCCAGAAGAGGATCCAGCATAAAACCCTACGGACCCGAACCTATTGTGCCCATTCTTTTCAAGCAGCTAAATAACTGGTTAAAGGATCACACTCGAACACAGGCGGAAAAATGGTGGACCTCGACACCAGGGTGTAGGCAGTACAAGGAAGCTATGCCGTCCCTTGACGCAAAGCTGACCAGGCGCCTTCTGCGTCTGGACAGGGATGGCCTGCGTCTGGTGGCGGGGACCATCACTGGACACTGCTCACTGAATAAACACTTCCACACTCTAGGAATCACTGACAGTCCCCTGGGCAGCAGTCAGCTGGATGCGCAGGAAACGGTGGCGCATGTGGTGCTTGAGTGCACCGGTGTCACCAAGATTCGCGAGGCGACCCTGGGAACACCAGGATCCCTTGCGGATGCCCTGAGTAGACCGGGAAGTGTGATCTGCTTCTGGAGGGAGGTGGGCTGGTTGGAGTAACGGCCACTATGGCTCACGCACAATGGTCCACTTAAGGGACTAAGTGCGGAAACCAAAACCCCATGAAAAATTAATGAAAATGAAATGACAGCCCGAAAGTACTTTCTTCTGTCGTAGCTTTCACGTCTTTAAGGTCGCTTTCAGTTTACACTGTTTTCAGAAAACCTTTAAATACCAAAGCTATGTTTCAAGGCTCTTTGCTTCGATTCCCAAGTCAAGCAAACTGTTAGTAGGTTTTTCATCAGAAATTTCTTAGCCACGATGTGTGGATTTGGGCCCGGTATTGGCTTATTCAATCACAATTGGATTGGAATTGGAAACTGGATTTATGCCAGGTTGATGGCAATAGGCGCATCCCCTATTACATTTGACATATACATAACTGTCGAAATGTAGGTGTAATATTGGGTACACCTCTGCCTATCCCTTTCGGGGATTACAGGCGATGTACATGTGATTACAGGTGTTATATTATTATGTTATTTATACTGCTAATATTGTAGTTTCCAGCGTGAGGATAAAGTATAAAGGAATAAGTATCAGTCAAACTGTTAAGAAGTTGTGGACGAGCCGAAACTGACAGATACTTCAGTAAGTATTGTATGGAAGTGTCCATGTCCGGAGCTGCATCCGCAATTTGACCGCATAATTTTGGCTGAAACTTTATGCATGTGTCAGTCATTGTCAGTTTATCAAGCGGTCACTATGTGCCATTAGGGTCTTTGTGGCGGGCGTTTTGTAGTACTTAATTGTGGAGCAAACAAACTATCTTCAGATTTGCGTGGGAGTGGGAGTCGATAACGCAAACAAAAACTGTTACTTGTCACTTTTAATAGAATAACTTCTTGACACGGCGTGTATTGTTAGGAGGATGCTATACCCGGGGCAACGGTCGCCGTAATTTGGACCCTGTTCCGGAAAAGCTACAGTTTTATATATTTTAAAATTTCTTTAAATATTTAAAATATTTATTGACATTCTGGAGAGCAGCGGTGGCCTGAGAGCAGCGTTGGCCCAGTGGCGGCAGCCAAGACTTACGAGCAGTAAGCCGTGGGTTGGAATCCACCCCTAGTTATTAGATTAGTTTGTCCAACAACTGAAAATTCGAAAACATGTGACATCTACGAACCCGCACTGGGCCTGCGTGGTGGATTACAGCCCACTCCCTCTCATAGAGAGGAGGCCTCTGTCCCAGCAATGGGAACATTATAGGCTGATGACGATGATGATGATTTAAAATATAAGCTACGTGTAAAAAGAAGAATAAATAATTATATTTGTAAGTATAAGTAATTGTAATATAGAAATAATTAGCCTCAATGTAAAAGGGTTATCTTTATCGTTAGTCAGAATTTTAATAAAAAGATTACGAACTGATTCAAAGTAATTGAAATAGTGGAATGGATTGTACAAATTGTAAGCAATTGTGTTCCACATTTCCATTGTGCCAAGAAGAAATTAAAAATAGAAGAAAATGGCGTGAAACCACATCACTGAGAAGTTCTTTCGTTTCTTTGTATAGGGACAACGAAGAGTAATTTGAAAATTACTCTAACCTGAATTTGATGTGAATGGTTACTACGCTATTAGTGAGGTCGCGTTTATGTACGTGTTATATAAATTACCTTCACATAATTTGTGAACTATTATATCGTGTTTTTTTTATAGCTTTTTTTATCAGACTCGGCTTTAGGCCAGCTCTAACTATTATCCACTTAAATTGACCAATCAAGCAACAATCACATTTTGCAACAATAAGAAACTTTTTACAACTTATGGAACCTTTTGATTTTGATCCGTTGTATCACTTGCAACGTTGGTTTACAGAGAGTAACTTCGGTATGGATGCATCTTAAAACATCCATCACAGATTAAGATACTATCACGTAACATCACGCCTGTAACCTGTGTAAGGGTTAGCCAGAGATGAACCTACTATTAGACCCACTTTTCGACAGTTATGTTTAGGTCCCACGTAATAGGGTGCCTATTGTTGCCATTAACCGGGATAAACCCTCCGTGGCTGCTACTGAGAAATTCCTAATGAAAAAACCCAATAATAATTGGCCCGACCCGGGGATCGAACTCAAAACCTCATGTTCAGCAGCCGCCACCATTGCGCTTGCTACCACTAGACCATCGACATCGACTGAGTCAATTGATATATTAGTCACCTCTAAATCAAGGAAAAACTGTAAACATGTTAAAAAATAATTAATAGCACACGTAATAAAAACAAATGTATTAAAAATATAATAAATTAATGCAATTAATTCCGCCATCGTATTTGTTGACGCAAGTAGACTCAGTACATCCGACATTGCACTCAGCCGGCAGTGTTGAGTTACTGTTCCTTCCGTGTAATGGCTAATCAGCACCTATACTGCAGTTAATAAGCATTTGCTCCACTCAACGACATAATCATGGCCGAGAAGTGTTTTCATCCGTTAACTAGGAAATTACATAACATTTGTCTGTTACATAGGCAAAGAATTAAATATTTTAACTAAAGACTTACGTAGATAAACGTCAAGGCAAATACTAAAGACAAAATTGTTTATGGCAAAGGTCGTATGTACGAGATTTAAAAACCATTTAAATTCAGCCTAGAGTGAGAAGGTTAGTGAAAATTGTTGCTAATGTTTTTGGCAGTGGCGACAAAGTAACGAAAAACTACATACCATTAGAACGATGATTAAAAGAAACAAATGAATACATTAACGATAACGTAGTGATTGAAGAACAATCGAATATTGTCCATGACTCTTCAAGTAAAAACACACAAACAAACTGAAACTAATGAGACGGAAACAGTAGTCGGTAAGTCTAAGTAGTACTTTGTAACTGTGGCCGTTCTAAACTGAGTGACATAATTTTGAGATCAGAAAAAATGTTACATCAGCGTGATTACAGTTTACTGGCGCAGCCCTGGCTTGAGCCAGTCAGAAATAGCGTAGAGCGTATGCAATAAAAGCGAAAAAGACTCGTTTCGGTCGAAGCGATTCGACCGTGTCGAACCAAATGCAACAGATGTGGTGATTGGCACAAGTCGATTAAGCGTCGATAATTTGAAAAAAAAACGGCCAAGTGCGAGTCGGACTCGCGCACGAAGGGCTCCGTAACATTAATTTAAAAAAAAACGAGCATAAATATCATTTTTTTTTGTATGGGAGCCCCCTTAAATATTAATTTTATTCTATTTTTAGTATTTATTGTTATAGCGGCAACATATTAAATACATAATCCGTAGAAATTTCAACTGGCTAATTATCACGGTTCATGAGATACAGCCTGGTGACAGACGGACGGACGGACGGACGGACAGCGAAGTCTCAGTAATAGGGTCCCGTTTGACCCTTTGGGTACGGAACCCTAAAAACCGTTATGTTTATGAGACACTATTCCCAGTCCACCGCAACTCCAGAATCAGTAAGAGCGAACACTAGAAAAAACGCCGAGACAATGAGTTCGACGAAGTTCCGAAAAAATAACGAAAATCAGAAAAGCATAGCGGAGGAGAGTAAGAAAACATAATTTCTACTTCCTTAGGGGTAACCTTTCTCATTATCCGTTGTAAAGAGACGATCCTACGACCAGCACACATAGCATGACCACTGTAGAACTAAACGGGTTATGTCGACGGAAAAATTACATATTTTGATTGTCTGTCATTATGTCGATTCTTCCGTCGACATAACCTGTTTCTACGGTGGTCATTCTACGTGTGCTGGCGAGTGTTCTGTCTGGTGGACTACTGCCCGACGACGCGGCGATGGTTGTAATCAAGTTGTTGTTTATCCTTCTCTAGCGGGTAACTCACCATGCGCGATCCAGGATTTTTAATTTTTAATTTGCGTCATAGATGTCGCTAGTATCCTTTTTGTCAATTAGATTTTGTTCGCTACAAACATGCTGATTTGACAGAAAATATAAATCGACAGTAACTTTAATAGTTTGTTTATTTTAATTAATGACGTACTCCTAATGAAAGACCGGCCGGTGTTTAGCATTTGAATACGTAGCCCAACGTGAAATATATTGGCGCTTGCGTCTCTGGCCGCGGTTATGTAAATCGTGCACAGCTGGGACTTTCTACTGTTTGTCTGTACAATTAACGAGGAGAATCGTATCGGCAATAGACGCTTTAGTTAGAGCCTAGTCGTGAAAACTGTCTGTATTTGTGTGGCTAATTGATAAGGCTATTTACTGGCAAGTCTGTTTAGTTACTTGTGAAAACAGGAAGATTTATCTAATTGATTTCCCTGTTTCAGATTGGGCAATTAATAAGCCAGTGGAAAGCCAAACTTTTCTGATTAATAAAATAAATATTGCAGTGACGACGAGTTGTGCAGAAATAAATTTCAAAAGAAATTGCTATATTTGCATTGCTAAACGAAAGTCATCAACGCCACTGCAGATTCCGCAATGTATTAACAAACATACACCTCTGTTTCAAGATCGTAAAAGTGATTTCTAAATCTATGAGAGAACTTGAGGTATGTAGTAAATTTATAAACATGATTATTACTTTCAATTAAATTAAACACTTGACTTAAGAAAAAAAAAAAGAATTATGAAAATAAATCAATTGAAAAGGATAAATAATGGCCATCCAATTTCGTCACGTATTTGCATTGGTTTACAATGCAACGTGACGAAATTGGATGGCCGGATTCCACAATCAGGAAGTAAATATTGGAAAAGCATAATATTAAATCTGGGGTTGGTGCTAGATTGTTGTAGCATTCAGTGACCGATATAATTAACATAATTTAAGCACGTAAATAGAAGTGAATCAGTTGACATCTTTTATTCATAAAGAAGTGTCTAAAACAACATGTTAATATTATTATTGTGAATAGGTCGTACGTTTTTAATATTTGAATGAAACTTGTGCAGAATATCGCAGCATGCTAATAAAAAGCCGATTGTGAAGGTGACAATTAAGCATGCGAAATTGTATTTACATGAAAAAACACGTAAAAAAGTAACGTTTCTACAAAACTAACTTAATAATACAGAATTTTGTCACACGATTCACTTTGAAACACCCGATTAGTTCTGATCAACCATCAGCTTCCAATTTAAAAGGTTACGCATAAGCGGCCATGTTGAACAGAACGAATGAACACAGGCTCGAGACAGTGACCGGAGCTCAAAGTGGCGGCTTATCACAACTTTCACTCAAATATATCTCAGCATGACCTCGAGACGTTTGGGCAGCACTATTATAAAATCAAAGCATTCCGGTATCAACGCAAGAATCAAAATCCAACGCTGTGTTTGTAAGCGAGTAAGGTATCACTATCAAACCTACGTGGTAATGTTCTTTTCACGATTGGATTGTATCGCATGATTTAAGCTTACTGTGTTCCGGCCTGTGGGCGTACCTTAGTTACAATTAGTGAAAGTCGAAGCGACGCTGATGCATACGATGATACGACATTAACAGAACAAATGAATCACGGTTTTATCGTTGGATGCATCTATTCATTTACGTGGTTTCGTTTGCGTTCACTTGTGTTACCTCAATTACTGAACTTGGCGAAGAAAATCAAGCGAGACACTTTCACGTTCAAATAAACGAGCAAGTGAACTTACAAGTGTACCTGTATCATCATCATTAATGCCTTTATCTGTCAGCAGTCGTCTTGTTCACACTTTCATGAGATTCGGTCAGTATAACTGTGGCAACCTCACCAATAAATTACCTCCGTTCTCTATTTGCTTATGAAAACATGTTTATTTATGGTTTGTGGGAAGTGCGGTTAGTACTGCTCATTTCCTGAATGTTTTTCTGCTATAAAAGTTGACAGTACTGTGTCCAATTAAACGATTAACGATTGTGATGTTAATTATGTCAGGGCTTTATTAATTCAGATTGCGGAACCTACGGATAGTTTTTGTTGATGGGTCACCTAAGTTATAGGTCATCTCACCTATATCACCATGTCGTTCGGGCATCAGATTTATTGCAAGTTACGGATAAATTGTTATTAGGTATCTCATTGCCTACGTATGTGGGTGCTATAATTGCGATTTAATCTACACTAAAATATAGAGATATTGGAGAAGCTAGAATTACGTTCCTCTGGGATAATTTTCAACCATAATGCGAGTGCAGCATGCAGTGGGCAAAAACTAGTTGTGATATCCAATTAACATATTATTGGATTTTTGGAATTAATAGACCCATAATTTATCTATCTCTTTAAGGTTGTATACGCAGAAACTGTGCATTTCCTGCAATTATTGCGATTTGCTCCTTGTAATTTGACCAATTACGAATAGTACTTTATGCCATTGAGCTGAATAATGTCTTTGTGTTTCCGTCATTTCACTGAAAGACATCTCTTTGGAAGACGGAATCAACCGTAATACACCAAGAGGGCCCAGTGCGGGTTGACAGATGTCACATGTCTTCGATTTTTCGGTTCTAGAACATGCTGGTTTCCTTACAATGGTGTCTTTATCCTTCATCATTTTGAGAGCAGTGGTGATGAAATAAATGTCCTACACATAATAAGTTAACTGCACTTCTCAAGTTCTATTCTGTTGGTATTTGGAAGTAAAAGTTACATTCGTTTAATCTTCATCGAAATGTGCGCCGCAAAGTCCTTGCATTAGGAGGTTTTTTTAATGGGGTACCATCCCCACAATGTTGGGGCTGCTTCTAGTAAAATCGGATGCAATTGAATGCTTTAAAATTAATAATATAAAATATCTATTTTATATAATACGAGCATGATAAACGACAACGCCTTTAAAATTCATGTGCTCAAAATCACCACAATATTATGTTAAAATATGGTAATAAAAACATCAAAAAAGTTGTCAAAGCAAATTAACAGATATTGGACGGCTTCACCTAACAGATAATATTTTAAAAAAAAAACGACTTCTGCCTGCTATCAATAAAATATTTTATATTTAAGAGGAAATCTGAAAGAAAATCAAGTCACACGCCCGCGCCGTATGCTATCAGGGTGAACAAACTTATTTGAAAAAACAGGCAGCTAAAATTGGTTGTCCAATTATAGCTTATACAATGATAAATCGGATGCACACCAACATTTACTGGGCAATTTTTTTTTTTTTGTTAATTTGCTTTGCAGGTCAACCGAGGAGCTTGTCGTATGTTTAACCAGACTATCCTGTGGGTGCCTTGAGTGTTAGGCCTCCAGCCAAAGGCGAAAACTAAGCGACTACACGCTAAGGATAGCCCCTACCTCGTAAGAGCCTCCGGTTAGGGTGTCGCTGAGGAAAGGCAGCACGAGACAGGCTGCATCGGAACAACACCTTCACTTTATGGTCAAGTTGTTGCTCAAAGCCTTAAACGAAGTTTTAAGGGATCCACCAGGATAGAAGAAGCCTTACATACAGTGCATTCTCACAGAAGAAAACTGTCTGTCTCTCTGAAATAATCTTCTCTTAGTTGAATTCTTTTATCTAATCAGGCAACAGTATTTTATCTGAATGGGTGATTATTATCATCTGCCTAGCCTTTTCCTAACGATGTTGGGGTCGGTTTTTAGTCTAACTGGGCAGCGGCGGTGCAGCTGAATACTAGTATTTTACATGTTTCGCCAGTGATAACGCGCAGTCATAGAGTCGAACCGTGAAAAGAACCAAAGTGGTTTGTCACCAAAAACCTCACTTTTGACAAGCACATTAAGACCCAATTTTACTGAAATGACTACTCAGACTCATTGCTATAACATCATCATCATCATCATTTCAGCCCTTTTAACGTCCACTGCTGGACATAGGCCTCCCCCAAGTTTCGCCACATTGACATAACATGGGGGGTTTTGCCATAATCGCCACGCTTGGCAGGCGGGTTGGCGATCGCAGTACGGTTGTTAAAAAAGCACAGAGAACGCTGCTGCCCATTCTCTGGCAAGTCCCTTAGTCGCCTCTTACGACACCCACGGGAAGATATGGGATAAGATATGTTATATGCTATAACATCAACGCGAAGAAAAAACAAAATAAATGAATTTAATAGTTTCTGAAAGCAATTAATTAGTAATTGTAGAAAGTTTATTCTGTAAGAAATATAAATGAGTTTAGAGTTTGCGGTATAGAATATAACGTTGGTTAGCATTCAGTTCCCGTTATTTTAGCTATATACCTAGTTACCTCGATACTGGTAACTAAAGAAATATGAGAATGCAATACGTGTATAAGTCCCCATTTGTAAAATGTAATTAAACAATTGCATTTTACAATTGGGGACTCTTTACGGTAAAACAGTTTTAAAACAAAGATTTAGTCGATAAATTCCTGTGAGTACTGATTTACTGAGTAGAGTAGATTCCAAATCCTGTTCTACGATAGTAACTAATACTTGTTACATAGACGGCTAAGCATGATTGCGCATGGGCAATCATGCTGCAGCAACTAAATTACAAAAGGGTAATTATAAATCTAGCCGTAGGGGCGTAATAAATACACAAATACGATGACAAAATGAGAAATGTGTACTATAAAAGTGCTGATAGACCTGAGCATTCACTTGTACCAGAACATCGAGCATTCGCCGTTTTTAAATTCGTCGAACTGAACAACGAACAGCGCCAAGCATAGATCCAAACATCGCTACAAACATTCTCATGATCTTTCTAGTGAACGCTCTAGCCGATGCTCGTCAAAAAATATTCTTCTCAAAGATGTGAGACTTAAGCTCGGAATTGAAATTTACTGTCTTTTCGCCAGAACACTCGATACAATGCTCGCTAAAACGCTCTCGTTTATTTTTCTGTAATGCAACATTCGCATGAATGCGCATTACAAGTGAATACTCAGTTTATGAGCAACTTGAGCGTTTATTTCTTACGATATTTCATACAATCTTTCAAGTCCTTACTTTCCAAAATGTCTGAACCGATTTTAATGAAACTTTATATGCATAAGCAGGATACAATATGTCTATACATAGGTCTAAAAAGTTACTAAAAAATTTGCGAAATGTCTGTTAAAAAAAAGATACATTACGTAATGCGGATGTTAATTTACGTATAAAAGACATCAACGCGCTCGGTTTTGTAGGTACTCTTATTATATTATTTTTATGTTATTGTTTATCTTACTTATCTGGTTTCTTATGAGTTTTTTTAAATATGTATACTTATTAATTTAGTAAACTGATATCCAACAGACTCCTTTTATTAAAAAAAACCGAGTATATGGTGGATGCTAGTGACTAAAGAAATTATATCATTTCCTTAAAGCGATAAAAATGCGTTCATATATTGTTTATTAATTCATAAATTACGTTTGACGTATATTTATTCAGCGATCGCGCAATAGCTGTAGAAAGCGTGGTTTTTAAATCAACTTCGAGGAAAGCTGTTTCGTAATATGTATTTTGCAGTGCCTAGTGACTCAGAACCATTCGATAACAAACAAAGTGTTGGAGGTAAAGTACATAATTTATGGCAAATTACATAAAACAGAAAGAAACGGCTTTAGTCCTATAAAAGCAGACCGAGGACACCAAAGCAACATTAACCTGAATTTAAATCAATAAATAAATTATGCAATCTAGAAGAAGCACGCATGGTGAATTTTCATCTTAAATCAGCCATTTATTTAAGCAGATAAACACGTCAAGAAATTTTAATTTCAAAATTTGAAATTTTGTTTTCAGCTATGCATCACATAAATAATTGTTCTTAAGAACCCACTGCATTTATATTAAAAACAATCATTATCCCAAATTGAACACCCAAGTAACATTTCGGGGAAATATATTCCAATTACATTTTATGCAACGACCTACAGTTAACTTAATTTGTCATGTAATGTGAATGTTAAATAAGTTTAATGAGCTGAATACGGAAAATTGGAGCCTTAGGGAAAAAAAAAAGGTGGAGGTACTTAAATACAATATGTTAAAAAACCCTGCCCGATACAAAAGAAGCATATAGGTAAACCAAAGACATCTAGAAAATATAACTATACATATAAATAAAATTGAAGTGTCTATTTGCAATTTCTATAACACAGCTTTTTACTGAATGCATTACAACGTTAACAAAATAGTAAATTGTTACCCCAGGGGTGAAAGTAACTTATCTAGTCCCGAGACGGGGTTTGGCGCCCGAATGAAGTGAGGGCGCCAATAGTTCGAGGGACTAAATAAGTCTTAAAAAAAAAACACTCAAACACTGTGCTTTACATTATGAATACAAGGAAAGTAAAAATAAAAACATGAATTAGCTAAAGAAAAAATTAGTACATTTTATTTCGGATTGCCGCTTTCCCACCTATTTTGTTTTTTTTTTCTGTGGCCAGCCAGCTATTCAGCCGTTATTTTTCATTTTCATCATTGAAAAAATGGTAAATATTGTGCCCAACTCTATGTTATTTAAAAAAATAATACTCTTCAATCAATAATTAACTTGTCAAAATAGAACTAGTTTTTTTTTTTAATTTGACATCTGTCAGTTAGAAGCGATTATCCCTAGGGATGAAAAGTATTACTTTCATCCCGCTCCTCAGGCAACTTCAGACCTACTTTCAGGGTATGAGTAATCAAAAAATATTTTTTAAAATTTTTGTCTGTCTGTTTGTTCCGGCTTCCCCAACCGACAGCACCGATTTCGACAAACTTTTACTGGCAGATAGCTGATTATAGGGAGTAACTTAGGCTCTTATTTTTAAACGAAAAAAAAAAATGTTAGGGTTCCGTACAAAACAATAAAATTGTTAACAACAGCCGATTCAAATAGGGCAGTAATATTTTTACGCGGACGAAGGTCGCGGGGCACAGCTAGTTTCGTACAAGCGGGTAGCTGAAATGGAAATGAAGTCAAAAATAATCCGGCAAAGTCAATCGCTGATATAACACCTTGTGGTTTCTCAAAGAAGTAAGAAGAAATTCGTATATTATTTTTATAATACCACAGAAATTACGACATTTACTCAATATCCAATACTCATCGGATACTATACGCTAAGCAGTTACGAGTTCACCCAGAACTTATTTATTTAAATGAAATTCCCTTACAGAACTTAGCTTCTACTCTTAGAAACTCTGTGGAACAATATGCCAATGGTAATGGTGATGAGTCGATGACTCTATACCCCGCTCTTTGCTTCGCTCAAATGGACAGGTAGCCTGACTCCCCAACTGTTGGCTCTTAGTTTCTTACAGACATCGTCTAATAACTTGTTAACTGCGTAAGACTAGTGTAGGCACTAATTCTACTCGTTAAATGACGTAAAAGTTACCAGCTAACTTGGGTTTGTTGACAGCTATTGTTAATTACGTAAACACTTACAAGTTGAATGATTGGGCAGTTAGCTGTTAGATTGTAGAACGTTCTTTTATTAAGACAATCAGAAAGAAAACGAAACAAGGTTTTAATACTTATTGTCGTTTTTTAATACTTATTATTTTCAGTACTCGTTTTTCAATAGAAAGCGCAATTACTAAGTCATTAAAAAGTCACATCGGCACATAGGCGTATCGTAGTAACTAATAAGACCCATACAGAGTCTTCAAACTTTGTAGTTATTTTTTTACTTATTAAAACATCACTCCTTGTAAGGCCTTTGGCCCAGCAGTGAGAACATGCTAGGCTAAAGTATGCTATGCGCACGCCTGTAATCAACCAATATTTAAGCAGAGATAATATATCTAACAATTACAACCATATGCGCCAGTTATGTTTAAGTTCCATTTAATAGGGGGCACCTTGAAGATGGTTTCGAGGCAGGAATGGTCACATGCACTGTGTTCGTAGATCTTTCAGCTGCTTACGATACGGTCAACCTCAAACGGCTGTTGTGGAAGGTGGAGACTTGGATTAACGATCAGAGGTTTATTCGCATACTCCGGGAGCTTCTCCATAACCGCCGTTTCCAGGTCCACCTCCTTTCGGATAAGAGTCGCTGGAGAGCACAAAAGAACGGCCTGCCCCAAGGTAGTGTCTTGGCAACGCTTCTATTACCCAACCTTCAACTCCGAACACGTCCCGTTTCCTCTATGCAGACGACCTTGCCCTCACCTCCCAAGCCACCACCTTTGAGGAGGTGGAGGTCCGCTTGTCAGATGCTCTCGGTGAATTATCCACATTCTACGTCGCTAATTCACTCAAACCCAATCCGAGCAAAACACAGTCTTGCATTTTCCACCTTTGAAACAGAGTGGCTGGGCGCTGACTTAACATCGTCTCCGGTGGAGTGCCTATCGAGCACAGGAACTTTCCAAAGTATCTTGGGGTTACTCTGGACAGATCATTCACATTCAGCAAAAACTGCAATACCATCAAGCAGAAGGTCCACACTCGCAACAGTCTCTTACGGCGACTAATTTCTTCGAAGTAGGGTGCTTCGCCTCATGTCTTGCGGACTACTGCGCTGGCGCTATCTTTCTCAGTTGGCGAATTTGCGTTCCCCGTATGGAGCCGTTCAGCTCAAGCAAAGTTAGTGGATACAGCTCTGAATGAAACGTGCCGGATCATAACTGGTTGCCTTAAACCGACACCGGTACAGATGCTGTACCCACTGGCAGGGATAGCGCCACCAGAAATACGCCGAACAGTGGCAAGCTGTAATGAAAGAGCCAAAATGGCTTCAGACACACGACACCCTATGCACCTAAATGCCCTCGTGTCGCAAAGGTTGAAAAGCTGAAACAGTTTTTTGAAGTGTGTCACCCCACTCACTGGCGAGCGGTCTACGGAGAGACTAACGCTGTGGCGAGGTAGTGCTTCCTTACTTATCCCATTCGTTCCACCTGCTGAAAGTCTTCCGCCTGGACATGAGTTGCCATGGCTGACTTGGAAGTCTTTAAATAGACTTCGGACCCAGGTTGGTTGCAGCAAGGAAAACCTGCTCAGGTGGAGATTCATTAATGACTCTGCCCTGGAGTGTAAATGTGGTGCCGTTCCATAAACGATGCGACACTTAATATCGTGTCCTGCTGTTTGCTCATTACAGGAACTGATGGACGTTACTGAGAGCGCCAAACTAGTGGCTCAGTTCTGGGCCGATACAATTATGATTGCACAATTTAGAAGATAGGGGGCGAGCGAATAACCATCAACCGGGCACAAATCTGGACTCCGTGGCTGCTACTGAGAAATTCCTCAATAAAACTTTGCCCGGGCCGAGAATTGAACCCAGGACCTCAAGCTCAGCAGTCGCGCTGGGAACCACTGGACAAATGAGGCAGTCGAAATAGTTTTTTAATGCACACTAATGACATAGAACCCGTTACATTAACAACAGAAATAACCGACTGCCTTCTTAACAGTAACATTAAGCTGTCATTACATTACAGAAAGCTATTACCCCCGTAATATCATCTGTATACATTATAATTCGCCATTAGTTGATCGTTAAGTGTGAATGATTGAGCGGAGAAGCTTGACCCAATGATCTGTTCATTGAATGAAAAACTTGTTAATGAATTAAAACAAGGTTGGCGTAACAATAAACGGCACTGGTTTTTTTATTTAATTAAATACTTGCAATATGTATAATAATAAATAATGTAAGTGTTTGTTTTTCATGACAATCCAAATTTTATAATTAAGATCTCTATAATGTACCGTACCTACTTAAGTGTGTAATATTCTATTAAAATACAAACAAAAAATTATGAAAACATTACCTTGAAATTTTTCGAAAAAAGAAAAATCGCTAAAATTTTATAATTTTGTAAAAAGTTACAAAATTATGTAGTTATTTGTTTGATGCTACAACAGGAAACTAATTAAAGATATTAGCAAAATTGCAGAAATAAAAAGTTAGATTACCTACTGTTTTAATGGCTAATCACTTCCGTGATGAAGTTAATACAAGACATTATAAAAGCAATGCAGGTCATATCCTTTTTTAAAACTGTTAAGAGTCATTTCGGCGAAGGCGGAGTGACAATGCGATCTTGTTTGCGGGGCTAACATGGCGAGACATTTCCCAAGATCTATCTTTGAGATTTGGAGGAGAAAGGTTTGCCCAGCGGCTAAAAAAAGAGTTTAGGTAGGTAAATGTATATGGTCATTTCTAATAGAAACTTTACAATATTAATGAAGGTTCAATTTGACCAAAACAAAAACAACATCTCCGAGGCATAAGATGAACTAAATTATTTAAATTACGTTTGCATTATGAAGTAAATTAAATAAACGGACCTTGAAATTATCAAGTTTCATTTTAATTTACTTTCATTTCAAGCATCTTCACGACGATACAGTTGAGTCAATCAATTATAAAAACGAAATTACTTTTATTTAAAGAAACTGTAACTGATTTTTGTGTCGAAAAAATAATAATGATGATAAAATATTCAGTTTTATTGGAACTAAAACATCGAAGAGCCAGTTGTAAGTTTTTTAGGTACCTAATCTATTGAAAATTAACATTCTAGTCATATTAATACATCGCTGAGATAAAATTCTGCCCATCGTTATGGCTATATAGTCCGACTCATCAAAATATTTTTCAGGCACATTTCTATACTCAAATGTATCATGTACATGACGAAATGGTCGGACAAGATTCCAAAGAATATTTTCGAAAGTTGACAAAGGAGTGTGTACGTGTGTAACAAACATAAATATTGGTCGCACACACACTACACTTCATTATTCATTGACTTTACTTTCATATTATTATAAGTTTAGTAGGTACTTACTTCTTTTGCTAGCAAAACTTATCAATACTTTTTCAATTTTTTGTTTTTTTGTTTATCATATCACGTTAAAAGAGTTTTTCTGGCTAATTTTCTTTGACCCTGTTACCAAATGAGAAGATGGGCCGTTCACGGTTGGCGCAGTGGTTGAGCAATCGACAGCTGGGTTGCGTGTCGCGGGTACGATCCCCACAAGGAACAAATATTTGTATGGTCTACGGATAGTTGTTCCGGGTCTGGTTATTTTTGTAGTGAGTTTAAATGTTTGTAAATGCACTCACGATACAGGAGAAAATTCTAGCGTGGGAAAATGTTTTTTTAGAAAAGGAGACAAGAACGAAAAACCGGCCAAGTGCGAGTCTTACTCGCACACAGGGTTCCATAGCTCCAAACAATATAATAACAATATTTTGAACTGTCATTCATTAGTTAGTAGTATTAGTTAGTAAACTTCCACACAACCGCAAAAATATATTTGTTTTTCATAGTATGTTTATGAAAAACAAAGTTACTGCTGTAGTTTGATGAAAAAGTCCCATATCTCAAAAACTAAACATCATATCTTATTGAAACCAATTTTCGTTGATAGTTTTTTTTACGTTCTACAATCCTAAATATTTTCAGAATTTTCCTCCTCTTACTTTAGAAATTAGAGGGGGGGGGACACACATTTTACCACTTTGGAAGTGGCTCTAGCGCAAACTATTCAGTTTAGAAAAAAATGATATTAGAAACATCAATATCATTTTTGAAGACCTATCCATAGATACCCTACACGTATGGGTTTGATGAAAATTTTTTTTTTGGTTTTCAGTTCTAAGTATCCCCTGTAAGTACCCCCTTAATTTATTGTTTTTTTTTCAATTTTTGTGTAAAAATCCTAATGCGGTTTACAGAATACATCTACTTACCAAGTTTCAACAGTATAGTTCTTATAGTTTCGGAAATAAGTGGCTGTGACATACAGACGGACAGACAGACAGACAGACAGACATGACGAATCTATAAGGGTTCCGTTTTTTGCCATTCGGCTACGGAACCCTAAAAATGAGTGAATGAGTTGGGTACTTATTGTTCCAAATGATGAGGCCAGCAAGTATCATATCCTGACATCAGACATGCAGGATCCATTTCATTAGCAGCAATTTGAAAGGACCGCACATTATTTTAAATGAATATTCGAGACAACCTTGCACCTACATAATTCTGCAGTTTAAAGAGGAAGTTGTTTCTTTGATTTAAACCTTCGGACTTCGAACTAATAAAATATTAATATTATTAACAGTACCTGGTGAGTTCCGAATACAATCGATATGCTTTGTGCATACAAATCCCTAATAATTAATCTGAAGTTTTATTACTTTTTAATGGGGCTCTAAGATTTATTAGAAGATACGTTGTTTGTCTAGTGATCTTCATTGTAATGTTCGCACTTGAGCCCTAATAGGAGTGCTTAGTCCGGTTGCTAGGACATAGCAGTGTTTTACAGGTCGAGGTTGAATAAAACGGTGACGGTCTAATTGTGTTCTTGGATCTAGTCCCAGTAATGACGACACTTAAGATTAATAACGTGTAGGTAATAGGTACCTATTATACACAGTTAAGTTTAATAACATGCACTATAGCGGAAGTAAATAATAACGAAGGTTAGTGGGACAATTTGAGCGGCTTGTTTCAGATAATTTGACACCAATCTATGGTTAGGATAAAGTATCTACTCACTTCAACGCCTGAAAGCAGATTATTTCGATGATTGGTCCGTTAAAAACAAAACATTTGCATTAAACACACTTGCATAGCATAGCATTAATATTATATAGTACACACCTTTAAGAGGTACCGCACTCCCTCAACCGTTACCTCGGCGATACCGCGCTAGACTTTCGTAAACCTACAGCCTGATTGATAAATATATCACGTAAAGTCGGTTTCATCATATTAGCATTCGGTGAACGGCAACACCAATTGTTTTACGTTGTGCATTCTGAATGTGTAACTCTTTTTTCGGCTGTATTGAATTGTATGAACAAGAAACGTATGAATCGACCTTCTACTTCGACGCAACTAATGTGTGACTTATGTCAAAACGGAGATAAATATGACTGTTTCACGTTGTTTATGTCACCTAAGGTTTACGTAACGAGTAGTGAGTGAGTAACGCACAATGCACGCTGGTGTACCAACTAATAATGTTCAGAGGTATTACCGCAACTCAAGAAAACTCATTGTTGACAAAAACTATCAGCGAGAAAACATGCTGGCTCTATAGTACTTCGTAAGACAATACAGCCAGTCACTTATGGTCATTATATGGTCATGTGTATGTCGTCGGTGTACGATGTTTTATGGGCTTTATGGCCTACGTAGAGGGGCAGTTGGACAGTTCGTATCACATTACCTTCAATGCACTATTGGCCCATTTGCCCCTTTCGAACCTAGATACATAACAAATTTAGTTGAGCAAATGTGTGTCGGCAATATGCTTGGCTGGCACTCAAAGTATCCACTTTGCGTAATTTGTACGTCAAATCTAACAAGTGAATGCAGTTTTTTGCCGACATTTGCAGATAGTATTTGCGAATGTTACATTCTGAAAACTCTAAAAGAAACGTGTCCTACTAACGCCGGGCGGATCCGCCAATTTTCGGGAAAATAGGAATAGCTACTTGACTCTACATGTTTTGTCTAGCAATTTTGCTTATAAAACATTACACCCCGTTTGTTCATACTGAAGAGTTTTTTGTACCAAGTATTTTTTTTCTTTTGTTTTAACAGTTATCACTTGAACCTTGAAGAAGAGAAGAAAGAACCTGCAGTAATTGGCTTCCTTCAAAGCATCTATCGAACCATCATTTACAAACCATTTACCAAGGCATTCTTTTTATCAGTTCCCCATCCGTTCCGTACATAGATAGCGTACTGCACCACTGCAGTAAATAATAGCTACTTTCCTCTTCCTCAAACTGCTCTTACCTACGCGTAATATGAAAGTAATTTAAACGTTCAAAACATCATTTAGTTTGTGTATTTGTTACCCATTAAATATATTCGTGTCTCGTGTATTGTAATTACGGTTGAATGGCGAAGAGAAGTTGAAAGAAACCAGTTTGTGTACACTATTGGTGACGTGGGAGCACAGCCGATTTTTTTCCCTTACAATGGTTGCGAAAGAAATGGAGGACATTCTGATACCTACTAGGCCTCTGTCTGAGAAACTATTATTCAGTTCACATGAGTTATAGTCAATTATAAAAGCTGCCATAATATTGTAGCGTGTTTAACACCTTATTTCGTCAGTAACCCGTTGTGGTTTATAACAAAACCTAGTTTAGAGTTCCTAGGTTTAATTAAGATAACATCTGATTTAACCGGCTCTTGGTACAATTAAATGATTACATAGCGATTTGAAGCATGCAGTTACTTGAGTATCAAGACCACTTTTTGATTTGCGAATTTTTTTTTTACAGTTTAATAGAAAGCGCTTGCAGCGGAAACAATGCGGATCGAAATTGGTGTCAATACTCCATTTATTTAATAAGTAGTATGGCACCATTTCGATAGTATTTTTATGACGACTTCATTCTCATTTACCAGACAGGAAACGAGTCGCATATTAATGGAGACTATGAGGTGTTAAAAACTGTATTGTAGTTTCTTTTAAAACCAGTATTGCGGCTAGTCAATACCATTGTTAACAACAATTGACTGTTCAGAGTTTCCATATTGCTTTTTAAAATAACTTTTTCATAACAGATTGTTCTCTGTACTCGTCATAACAATTACATGGCATACGACAGTGGAATCTTGTTTAACAGTTTGACACCTGCTGATATAATAGCAAACATTTAAGTATAAACATCGCATCAAGCTATGCTCAAGCTAATTACAATTACCATTAAGGATACTTATGGTAGTAATTCAAAATAACATTAGTTAATGTATTAAAAAGTCAATATAACAAACCTTACAGTTAGTCCACCGGCACTGGTGCACAACTTGTAAAATATACGGTGTTTATACGTTTGTTCACCCAGGCAACAAGTTAGCCAACTTTCTATCGGCCTATCAATTACACAAACACAATGCTCGCTTTTATAACTGGGGTTTCACACAAATTTCTTAATTTAATCCTATAATTTCGCTCATAAGTTAGTTGAGCGTGAAGGAAGATACGTTAACGCGAATAGGTTGGTATAGACGCGCGTGTTTTCCCGCGGCGGAGGTTCGACTGCGCGCGCGCCGGTGGAGAAACTCGAGAGAAAAGTATCGTCCCCCTGCTCGGCGCAACAGCTGTTACATCAATGCTCTCGTCTGATATTCTTTGCCACCTCAGTTTTTGCTAACTAATAAATGAGAGGTCGAGTTAAATGCCCGTGCCGTCACTTCCGGTCGTTCGGTGCCCATCACCGTAACTTCCGACTAGACGTGAACTGAGACACATCCATCGTGTCATGTCGCAATGGTAGTTCCAATTGTTTTGTTTGTTTACATAATTATACAGATGAAAAACAAACTAGAGTAAGACGAGAAGCCTTCACTTTTTCTCTTAATTTTCATTTCATTTTCACTTTATATGAGGTTTGTACATAATAGTGCAACTATTGATTATTTCTTTCATAATAGGTGTTGAAAAAGAAAGACAGACAGGTGTGATGAATTAAAGTATTTTAATATAATCTGCACGATCATAATTTATCAGATGCTGTGTGAAAGCTGAATTTTTATATTGATAGCGATCATACAGATAGCGATATAGCAAGATTTATCAAACAGTGTAGCTGGTGCTATATAAAACTCAATTCGGTGCTGTTAACCAGCATCCCGCACTGGGGCCATGATTACAGCCCTGACAAGAAGAGACCTGTGTCCTAGCTGTAGGAAATTATATGCTGATAATGTTTTAAAGCGAGAGCAGCGGTGGCCCAGTGGTGGCAGCCCCGCCTTACGAGCAGTAAGCCGCGGGTTTGAACCCAGGCAGGCGCATTACTTTGTGTAATTTATTTCATCACCATCTACCCTCAAAAACGGTGAAGGAAAACATCGTGAGGAAACCGGCATGTCCTAGAACTAAAAAAACGAAGATATGTGACATCTACCAACCCGCACTGGGCCCGCGTGGTGGATTACAGCCCAATCCCTCTCATAGAGAAAAGGCCTATGTCCCAGCAGTGGGAACATTATAAGCTGGTAATGTTGATGAATGTTTTAAATCGTATACAACAGTGTGTCTAGTTTTAATCTGCAAAGGCCGTGAAAGCAAAAGCATTCGTTTTATTATTTACCTCGTTTGACTGGTGTTCAAGCACTGGGGCATGCACATGACACGATACATAAAATGTGAGACTGTTATTAATTATTTGTGCAGTTGTTAGGAATTTCTCAGTAGGAGCCACGGAGTCTGGAGTTGTACCCAGTTCAATAGGCTCGCCCCGTATAACATGGGACTTAAATCATAACTGGCGATATGTAGGTGTACTATTAGGTACGACTTCACCCAACCCTTCGGAGATTGCAGGCGTCATGTTATGTTATGTATGTCATTGGGCAATTTTACACATACCTCCGCTAACAGGAAAATGAAAATTATGAGATAGAAGTGTATTATATGACTCTCCTTTTGAGGCTTTTGTATAGGCTAGGCAAATGTCATTCGTCATCATGACCGATTTGTTTTGGGCCGTTTGACATTTAGTTTGAAGATAAATGACTCGTGAATTGTTGAAGAATTACGTAACACTGACTGGCCTGGTTGTTCTTAGTTCTCATTTTCAAAGATTCTGCCGGAAAAAACGTAACAACCAGAGGAAGTTGTATGGTGACATAGATAGATGTTTCCCGAAAGAAAATCATTATATTATTATCTAACGTCGAAATAACAGGTTACAAACATACAACAACTGAAATAAAATAATAAAAAAAACCCAGAGAATATGGAATATTTCCTACTCATTCTAATGGATGAGTGTGGAACCTAATATAGAAACACGCTTGTACGATACCACTACATACAGACTGCAAAGTGAATAGAAATCTCTATTCCTAGACAGCACGTTTCGCCGAAAACTTGGTTGATAGAAAACACTGTTCGTAGATATATCGGTCATATAGAAAGCACTGTTGACAGAAATCTCTGTTCATAGATAGCACGTCTTGCCGGAAACTTTGTTCATAGAAACCAGTGTTTCCAGATACCTTAGTTTATAGAAAGGGCCTTTAGTGAAGAAACTATTAATATATTTACTACATTTCGCTTTTCTGGTTCTGGTAGATGTCCATCATAAAAACACGTTTATTTTATACACTAATGCATTACTACATACTTAATTACATGCATTAATGGTATGAATACTATGTAACATAGCTGACAAAAGGCGTGTATGAATCTGAGCAATAAAATATTATAGAACGCAAAATCATCTTCATCATCTGCCTAGCCTTTTCCCAAACTATCTTGGGGTCCGTTTTCAGTCTAACCGGATGCAGCTGAGTTCCAGTATTTTACATGTAGCGACTGTCTATCTGACCTCCACAACCCAGTAACTGGGTAATACGATACCCCTTAGTAAGACTGGATGTCAGACTTTTGGCTTCTGACTACTCGTAACGACTGTCAAAGATCTATGAACCAACCTCGACTAGCACGGCTTAACCTTAAAGATCGACCCGTGCTGCTGTTAGTATTTAGCCACGAGCTCCTCATATCGCAAAATATAATACATATATTAAAACTTTCTGCTCCATAGGCGCTTTCTGTGAACCAAGGTATCTGGAAACACTGGTTTCTATGAACAAAGTTTCCGGCAAGACGTGCTATCTATGAACAGAGATTTCTGTCAACAGTGCTACCTATGGACCGATATATCTACGAACAATGTTTTCTATCAACAAAGTTTTCGGCGAAACGTGCTGTCTAGGAATAGAGATTTCTATTTACTTTGCAGTCTGTATGTAGTGGTATCGTACAAGCGTGTTTCTATCTTAGGTTCCACACTCCTAATGGATAGCTCACCAAAATACAAATGTAATTTGGTGAGCTTTCCTCATCATTGTTTTTTTGTGTAAAAATGTGAAAAATAGAGATAATTTTAATTAGATTATTAAGATGTAGGTAGGTACAACTGCAGTCAGTAAAGAAAGCAGGTGACTTAACATTTCAGTTTTGTATAATTATACTGTTCATCAAACTTACAACAAAATTGTTAACCGAGTTTTGTTGCTGATGCTGACCACACAATTGAAATCTTCAGTGAAACTACAGTGTGAATGAAGCACACACAATGAGGCACAGATGCAACAGCAGTTACCAAGCATTCCGATCACCTCGTAAAACCCGAGCATAATCAATACACGAACACGTCCAGTTAATGAGTGTTAATATTATGTGCCTTTTACCTAAGCGGTTTCAAGTTGCAGCAGCAGCGGCGCGGGCGCAGGCTCGCTGCATCGGTTATGTAACCACTTTCACCCACCGTCGTCCCTCCGCGGGCCGTGCTAACTACACGCAAACAAGCCGTCGTGCTAACGTGACGCATACGTTACGTTATAAGTAGGTACTGGTTGAGGCCCGTGACTTTGTTTGCGGTCGTTTCCGTGTTGAAAGATCCTATTGAAGGAAGTGGTTATTATGTTGCTGGGGCTTGTTAAAAAAGCGAAAAACTAGTTCCTGTCTTAACGCTTAAAACCTTTTTTTCAGGCTTTGTTTGTAGACTTATAGGGACACAAAAAAGATATGATGAGATATTGATAAGGCTGTCGTCTTGTAGATTAGCGTTAGCCTCAATCTTTCAGCTCAAACTAGAGCAAAGTAAGAATGTATTTTGAGACGCATGAACACGGAAGAAGAGCATACACCCGTCTATTCCTTTTTGTCCTCGCTGCTAAGCCCCGTACGTATCTACACAAACAAACAAATTGCATGCATATATCGAACCATTCATGTAATTATTAATTGAGCAGTTACCGATTGTGTGATCGCCTCGAATGGGTAAGAAAGTTAGGTTACGTTGTATGATACATAGCTGATTGAGCATACTGGTAACACTATTACATCCAGTTACATTCCTGTGACCTGGCGAAGGGAACCAACTAAAAGGAGCGTCTGGAAAATCTACAGTTCAGTTGAGCAAAAGGGACTATATTTGAGGGACGTAGGTATCTGCGCAATTGTGCATGTATGTATAAACACCAGCTCATCATGCTACCCGAAACAGTCAAATTTTCCCAATCGACCTTGAACCTAATCATTTAACAATAAAGTTGCAAATCTTTTAAAGAAATTTGACAGATTCTTGTAGGTTGATGTGCTGGCGTGTGTACAGACTTCAGTATGTGCTAATCCCTCAAGTTTCAAAATATTACACTGCTACAACATTGAATTCGTTGCAAATAATAAATCTAAAGAATACCTCAAAAAGAGTTTATCGACTTGGATTCGAACCATCGCATCACTGAACTTTGTTATTTAAGTTTGTTTAACTATTTAGCCAGCGAGCCCATGTGAATAGCGATAAAATTGTTACTACTACTACTATCGTCCTAGTCACTTTATTTTAGGTCTCGGTAGATGCTAAAATTAAAACCAAATTTAAAAATAAATAACATGAATTTATTTATTTACCAAAACAATAAATTAATTATAATAAAATGTTTTTGCAAAATACAAAAACCAACTGGGCCCAACACAGATTTGAACGCACTTGTCTTTTGGGGGGGTAAGCACTTAATGGAGCCGTGTGTATACATTACAATACATCCCTTTCGTGATTCTATTTTGAAATGGATGCCCATCACTCTTATAGGGCAAGTCTCTATACTTCTGGGTTGGAAATAAGATTGTTCTTTTTCATTAGGATGCAAGAAATAAGAGATAGTACCTACTAAGAAAATCATTCACTGCACAATGGACCATTTACGTCAAGTTTTCACTTAATAAAGGTAAAACAGAAAGCGACAATGAGTCAGGGAGTTTCTTTTATTAAACCTACCTTTCGTCACTACTTCCTTAACTGCATTAAATACTTTAAAGTGCAGGTAGGTACCTACTGTAACCACAACCGCAAGTTGACGAGTTACCAAGAACCTAGAGGCTTTTCACTACCGTAGGTAACTTCCGTAACTGGCTGAGCATAATTAGCGTATTCTTTTCCCACTGCTGGGACATAGGTCTTGGGTTGGCTACAATTCCCCAATTTTAAAGTCTTGACATTTTTGGTGCTAGAATATCAGCCGGTTTCCTCACGATGTTTTCCTTCAACGTTTTGAGAGGTAGTGGTGATGAAAAAACTACACAAAAGCACCTTGACTTGATTAAAAATATGTTTAGCCGGATGATTTGAGCAGGTGTACGCTCGCGAATGTCTATTAGCGGAAGGAAGTAAACACCTAGAACAGCTATGACTAACCTATCACGAACACGTCGAATGTGAACACTCCGCACTTGGACAGCCTCCAAAACCGGCATTGCCTGAAGATCGCTATGTCCATATATGACATAAGATGTGAGTGAAGAGACTGACAATATTTTTCGGTCTCTTGTTGGTCATCAACTGTGAAATATATTTGGGGCGTAAACTTTGAAATCCCAGGATCGTAAAGTCTATTGTGAAATGGGGGCTGGATGAGACTGGATGCGGAAGAGAGGGTTTGCGACGCAGCTAGAGAGAAGTCTCGGCAAGCAGAAGGTAGTAGGTACAGCGATACACTGTATTGATGGATCGTTGTGTGATGGTAATAAACAAGGCAATAGTCTTAATCAACTCCGACTGCTCACTCAATAACACTTAAAAATTTATGTAGGTACCTAGTGTAGTGTTTCGACCACAATCTGTTAAACTGCGCTCCATGGCACAAAACCAAGTTTGTACACCGGCAGGTCAAGATGGAAAGAATACACATCCGTCCATTTACTTCTGTTTCAGAGACATGGGCCGAGTACCCATGGCTACTAACTGAGCTCAAATAATTTGTAAATCGATGGATAAGATAGATGAAGAAGGCGGAAGTCTGAGCAAACCTTGCGCAACGTCTGATACTTACATAACTTTACATAGTAATATAGGTCTGTAAGTAATCCTTCGATCCAAAGTAGGTAAACGGACTTCACAGAGGTATGCATAACAAAGTTGAACTAAAAAGTAAGAGGATGTGTCTTAACTGACGTCACCCCGGATTTCGGTCGGTCGTCACGTAACGAGACACAATTTTACAATCTCCGCCTTCAACAATCAACGCTGGAGTGGCCGAAAGTGAAGCGATGTTGTTTTGTCTGAAATACATTCTTTTGTCATCAGAGAAACTGAGCTACATTGTGAACTAAATAAGGATAGATTTGGAAAGTGGCTAGCTATTCTTCAGATGAAAAATAAGTAGCTGGGGGTATATGTAACTGTGTATTTATTTGAATAGTGTGCTGCGTGCTCTGCATTCAGCATCTCAAAATATCATCATCACTATCGCCTGTGATTGTGTTGAGTGTTCATATTATCAACCATAAGCTGGCCTGTAATCCCTGAAGGGTTAGGCGTGTGGTACACCCCACAAAACACATTAAAGCAGTTATGTTTAAAACCCCATGTAATAGGAGGCGACCCTACTGCTATCCAACGGGCACAAATTCAGACTGTGGCAGCTACCATGAATTTTTTGTTATAAAAACTCTAAACACTTTGCCCGACCTATACTCGAACTCAGGAACACATGATACATAGACCATTATAGCAATGATGCAGTCTGTCTGATGCAGTATTGATAAAATTTGATGGTGAACCATCACCGTTCTGCAAGATCAATTTTAGCCCTATAGGTACATATAAAAGGCGCTATAGCTGCGCCTGTTCATGTCATGTTTAATATTTAAGATTGTTAGTTCAGATATGAAAAAAAAAACTAAAAAACTAAGTAAGTAGCTATCCATACGATATCATTTTAAATACCTACTTAACCTCATACCTTTATGAAAATAACTTGGCACCATAATACAATACAACATAGCTTTGAGCATACGAAGGTACCAAGAAATGGAAACAACTTCACTGGAATAGGGAAAACGAGCGTCTCCGACTAATATATCTGTGAACGAGGGTGAACAATCGCTAGATCTGAAACGCTGCATTAGCTGCATGTTGTAAATAGAAAAGGTACCTAATAATGGCTAGAAACTAGAATCAAACCTACGTTTTAGCAACTAATTAATAAGAACATTACCCATTCGTTAAATTGGACGGACGGCTCACCAAAAATTGTTAAGGCATGAATAAATGAAATTCAGGAAAATGCAACTGAAGAGAAAATCATGCAAATGAGAATATTATCGGTATTAAAAGCAATCTTTCCTAGAAATAAGATTAAATCCAGTCCATCGCAACAAATTGCATTTAAAGTTACTTTTACTTGCAATTTGTTGTTTCTTGTTTATTCTCAATAATCGTTTTTTGCTCTACTCTTTCCAGCTCTACTTTTTAATGCTTTACCATACATAAGCTGCCATCTGTTGTTGAAGTTTATGACCAAATTGGCGCCATCTAGTGGTGAATAGAATCCTTGATCAGCTTCATGAAGATGTCGCTAGTAGTTTTCTAAAAAAGTTTCGTTGTATTTTCTAAAAATAACGCCAGAGTTCGTTCCAAGCGCTATATTTAGTTTTTAGACATTTGACAAAAAAGATGGCAGCGATTGCCGATTGCTGTCCTTCGGATTTATTGCGAAAATGGCGCATTATGTGATATTTTCACATAAAAATATAATTTTAAGTGAAAATTTGTGTAGTGCTGCATAGTGATGGTGTGTTATTTTTCATGAATGACAGTGTACTCGTGTGTAAATAGGACTGCGACTTTCTTCTGGATATTGGATTACACATAAAATAAAGGTATTTATGCCTCCTACGCATAATTCTTCGATTTCCATGTGATGTCCTATTTATATTTAAAATTAAACTAATAGGATCCTTAGAGAAACGTGTCCAAATGCGGAATATTACATAAGAACCTAAAAATGTGAACTTAAAAAGGTACTTGATGATTTCTTCATGTGGTATGAGCATTCCTTTCTTCCATCGGTAGCATAAGTTATTTTAAAGTTCTGAGAAGTGTAGTAGGTGTGCAAGTTGTCGGGCGTGAGCCGGGTGGACAGACTTGGTTACTTTAGATATTGGGGTTTGCATGACATCAGCAGGCATTACCCACAGCTGTAAACTTTAGCAGCATGATTCATCAGACCGTTCTACAGTCACTATCACAAACGTGCTAAGGTTGAAATTATTGGAATCTATTGTAAAAACATTGTTTTCGAAATAGGTCAGTGAATGTAAAGTAAAATTTAAAACAGATTTAAGCTCCATCATTAATAAGCTGTCCAACTCCTGCTGCCTTCATTTTGTTTCTATTCTACCATTTTAACTAAAATTTTATTTACGTATCTGTAAACATAACAGGAAAACTGTTGGAAGAATCTGTTGCCTGGTTTTATCAAATTCCTACTAAAAGTGTAAGTTAAGTTGCATTAAAAATCCTCTTCCCACATTATATGTTAGTTAATTATTCACTTTTATTTACCTCAGCAAATATTTTAATTACCAGTGCTATTGTGTTGTGTAATTTATTAAATGTATTTGAATTCTATGTGTGATGTAGAGCAGAAATATATGAATTATTTATTTAGTCTACAGATAGTCCATTGGCCAGATTACATGCATATAAGTAGTGTGATTGTTATGCATTCTTGTGCGTAACCATCTGGCAACACAGATTCATAATGTAACTTATTAAGGTGGAAGCATCTTCCTAAACACAATGTACAAATCATACAAACTACCTATTTTCCTCAATCACAATCTAAATTTAATGTTGATGATGATGAGGTAATAATTATAAATATAAATAACAAATAAATATGTAACTAATATCTAAAATACCTTTGATTAAAATGTATAGAAAACTACAAAATGTCACATAATTTTATTTCAACACAAGTAAAATGTATCTGTCTAATAATCTGGTCTGTTTAATAAAACAAGCAAACCAACAATAATAATAATACATTAGAATCAAAGTGACAAAAAAATGCTTTGTGTTTTTCATTGGACGATTGTAGTCCAGTTTCTCAATTCTAATAATAACAACAAAACTAGGTCTGTGGTTTTTTCTTAGTATGCATCCTACAGAATGGCTGTGACACAGATACCGATTGGTCAAGTTGGTTTGCTTATTTTTAAGAAAAATCGTAAAGAGATCGTAGAGAGAAAAGTAGGTAGTACTGATATCAAAAAAACTCATCGCCAAATTTTGGGCTGACTAAATTTAATTTGTTGCGACATGCTAAGAAAAACTACTACTACTAGAGTACTGCCTTTTGTGTTTTTTTGCAGTGAGGAAATGCAGAATAATGAAAAGTAATGAAAACTTATTGTACTACTTAATGAATTCTTTATTGTCATACAAATTTTTCACATATTACAAATTTATATGACATGGTTTGATATTTTCCACATGGTTGTTAGAGTCAATGCCGATGTGGCTTCTGCAATTAATAATCTATCACACAGAACTATGATCTGGCTTCCAAATGACTAACTAAAGTTTAATTCAGTCTAAAATAAACCTTCGCAGTGATTCATAATGAATTTCCCCCAGTTGAACTTACTGATAAGACATTCTCAATGTTATTATTTACATTCTTATCTGACAAGTTGATTTAAAGTTCAAGTGTTTATTTATTTACATGTAAAGCTGATAAGGCCTTTTCAATGCCACACTGAAGTGTGAGATTAAATACATATGTATTGTGCAGTTGATAACACACTACTCTAGACAGGCTTCTGATAACAAATCAGACATGCCTATATGTTTAATAGTGTGTTGGAAGTACTAACACTGTTTCAATACAATGTACAGTTTATTTATTATCCATTTGAATGTCTAGTCATGCTACCGTATTGTAAACAAATACTGCATAGAGCATGCAAACAAAGACGCAAGTTATTCAATGCAATCAATTGAACAAGGAGGTGTGAACATCAACTAACATGCTTAATATGAATTTAATGAATAAGTGTACAACTGAAGCAGTTATTTGTTATGAATTGAATGTTTTCGATACATATGGCATTGCCACATGCTGAATAAAGTGTTTATCTGGCCAACTTCCAAGCTAAAATGTTTTTGTTGGAGAATTGACACTATGTTTTATTTGTTTTTGATATTGTGTGTCATATTGCATATTCAATTGATTGGATTAGTTTATTTAGTTCTCAGGGATGTCTGTACTGTGCGAAGACTGAATGCTGGAGTGGTTATACAAGTCCATCATACTCTTCTTGTCAGAATTATTTCCCTACATTTTTTACGTATTTTTCAAGTACTGCTTCATCTCACATAAGATGAACCCTGATCAACCCAGATACTGACTTAAGGGGAAATATATGAAATGTTAGTCCAGGTCAGGGGGTCATTCACGTACAAAAAATTGCCGTGATTTGTTGCATGGACCCATATGGCTACTTTAAATTTAGCCCAATTACCTATGCACAGTCACGCATTTCATGAAAATGCGAGTATACGGCTGCACAAGGTTAATTTGCAAAAATACTGAGCAGCTGTAGATATACCCACACGGACTGTTTCAATAGAAAAAAGAGCGACAGGGTCGTGACCTAGTGTCGTAGGATGTCAAGACAAGACTCTTGGCTTCGGATTCGTCGATGCATCGCATTTTAAGAAATATTAATTTGTCAGACAAGTGTTGAAGAATCGACATAATGACAGATAGACATTGACAGATGACAATGTGTCAGTTTGTCGATTCTTCCGTCGACAAAGCCCGTTTCTTCGGCGGTCATGCTCCGCGTGCTGGAGAACTATCTACGTGCATCGTAAAGTCTTTTTGACTATTTTAAATAGGTCTCCTTTTCCTAAATCACTTAACCAAGGTCCTCTATCCGTCTTTCGTATAGTTGATGCTCTTATCATAACTTGTAAGTTATACTTATAATTCGACGTAATCGTATCTGATATAAGTATGTATAGATCTCATAAAGACGTGATAGTTTAATCTGTACAAATGGTCACTCCCTGACCTCTGTATACCTATCTAGTCTAGCTAAAGGCCCTACACTAGGTCTAAGACACAGGTAGGGAAGTTTCTCGATTTCCCTGTATACCTTCTAAGCACTAATTAGACTCTGGTGTTAATGAAGCCTTTATGTTGTCGTTCACTGAACCTTGAACATTCATTGATCCCTGCCTCGGTGAGCATTACGCTTACCTAACTTTTCAAAAATAAATAACTAAAGGTCACGTCCTAAGGTTTTCTTGAAGGTCACTACTTAAAAACAACAGCCTATAAATTCTTCTTATTAATTTTAAACTAATTATAAAAACAATGACTTTTATCTTTGTCGTCGACAAACTAGCAAGTTGGCAAGACTAAAATAAAAAGACTTCAAAGTTCAGGTCTTCATTTATGGCTTATGTGTCAAGTATAAAATCAATTAAAATGCGTCTAATACCTATGGGAACAACGGCAGACAAACGAGACGAGTTCGTTTGTCTGACCTTGACTCTATTCTCGTGTTCAACAACCACTGTGTTGGGTTTCCAACATGTTCACTTGTCTCGAATACTTCCGATACAAACACCGTGCGTCAATCTGAAGATAGGGTTTCATCCGCCTTCTTGGCCCTCGATCCGGGTTTTCTCCGGCCTGATAATTTCTCTGGACTTGTCGACTCAAGGAGATGTTTGAGTAAAAGACAAAAGTTAAATAAGTACTGCAAAAATCAGGTTTTTTTTGAAAATGTCGTGGTTGTCAGGACTTTACTAGATTTGGAATGGTAACCCTATTTAGATTTAATTTTGCGTACCGATGCGGAATTGAGCACCTTGTCGAGTGTTGCTTTCCGGTAGCTATATCCTAAGGGTGTTCAAGGCTTGAGTGACAGGTTACTTCTAGGTCTAGGCATCATCGCTTTATAAGAATATATCGAACTGAAAACATAATACTGGCTTCAAATCCTGATCGAATAGTATAGTTAGTTGCTCGTACGCTCGAATACGCGTGAAGCTGTTAACTAGAAGAACAGACGCAAAGCTTATAAGCGTGAAGACTATTTCTGGTCGTGATTTCGTTCTGCCAGCTTACTACGCAGATTCTGATAACTCAGTTGTTATTTCGTATGTTATTCGGCTTTCTAGCGAATTAGCTTCCATTTAGCTCTGCCCTCATCACAAGTTGTTCAGGGTCGGCGCAGAATGACGTTTTCTTCATTCACATACCCATATGCTGACAACCGATTACCACACAACTTTTCAGCGCCGGTGACATTTTAAAATTTCCTCTTATGGTTATTTTTTTAAAAGGATTAAATAAAAAGCCTCTAGTCATTCTCCCAAAGATCTAACTCTTTGTCTATCTTGGGACACCTGATTCAGTTTTTCAGCACATGTTCAAAATCACATGAACCGTTTTCTTACCCGGAGTGGGTGTACCCAGGGGCAACGGCCGGGAAATCGCCAACGCAAAGTAGAATTTAGAGGAACTGTTGTTTCTGGGTCGTATTTACGATAATGTTGACTGCACTGGTCATTAGTAACTGAGGTTGACCAAACCATGGGCTTTGGTACTTCTAAGTTTTGGACAAAATAAACAAAATCCTTTTTTTTTTCTATTAGGATTTTGTTTATTTTGTCCTTATGTCTCAATTTAAGCATTGATAGTCCTGAGCTAAGAACTGTTTGTTGATCAGTACGATAGTACATACCGAAGCTGATTCTGGATACGTCTGCAAGTGCAACAACCCCTTATAAATGGAGAAAGAATAATTATAATTGGGTTGTTTACTTCATTCCTGGCACAAACATCACTTAACTCAACAAATTAACTTTGATTTTAGACAAAACAACGTTGAGTCAGCCGCATGGAATTATGTTCTATTTTTACTACATTCATTGGTACTAGTTCTAGACTCTTGCCAAATTATAAATTTACGACAAAAATATGTTCGCACTACTACGTCATATATCTATCAACCTAGTACTGCACTCTGCGTCGATTAACTGCCCCAAAAGGTAAAGTAAATGCGAAGTGTATCCCAAATTAGAATTCCCTAAATCACCATTCACCCCAATTTATTTTGGGTTGGCGCAGCATATCTTCTACTTCCATACTTCTCTATTTCACTTTCGTTCTTGCCATATCTTTCTTCATCGTTACTTTGCTCGTCCCTAAATAATTACCGAATTTTTGCTGTCCACATTTCACTTTGTTGTTGCTCGATAAACCTGAAAACGAAACGTCCAATAAAATGTATTTAACCAGCAATATATTTTCTTTTTATATTCTTTGAAATGTCCTGTCTATTGTGTCATCATGTCACATGTAGAAACTATCCAGTTTCCCCAAACTGACATTTTCCGGTGCATCTGGCAACTTTTAAAGTCCTCAAATCATTCTTGACAAATCGTCCTTGGTGAAAATATCTGGTAGAAAACCGGATACTTGGCCCTCATCATCATCAGCCTACAATGTTCCCACTGCTGGGATTCAGGCCTCTTCTGTATGAGAGGGAGTGGGTTATTAATCCACCACGCGGGCCCAGTGCGGGTTGGTAGATGTCACATGTCTTCCATTTTTTAGTTCTAGAACGTGCCGGTTTCCTCACGATGTTTTCCTTCACCGTTTTTGAGGGCAACGGTGATGAAATAAATTACACAAAGTAATGCGCCTACTTGAGTTCGAAGTTTCGAACCTACGGCTTACTGCTCGTGTGTCGGGGCTGCCACCACTGGGCCACCGCTGCTCTCTGGCCCATCATACTTGGCCCTATGTGCTTGGTAAAACTGCAAATCGCCATTCCCAATCTAAGCTAGATCCATGGATCTTATCCTTGCACACATCTTCGTTCGTGCTGCCGGTAGTCGGATTAAAGAACTGAAGATTCACGTACCGTGTTAATAAAAATAGTCAGAACAATCGTACAGCCATGTGGCAGGGATTAATTATAGACTTTGCATTACAGAACAAGACTCCATAGGAATATCGGCAGCGTTACTGGCCCATGTACAAAATAGTATTATATAAAAAAGTAGGTATTAACTATAATCCAGGGCAATTGTGGACCAACTATCGTAGGTCCAGCTCGTCCGGCCATCTTCGAAAGGACCTGCAAGTCATGGGGCGTATGCCCATTAGTGAGATGATGCGGGTTTTGAGTAACAGCCATTAAAGTCTATCTTATATATCTATATATATTAGCACTTAAAACTTCCTTTATTCTTACGCGACTACTGCGAAGTAAGGAATGGCCACAAAGTTATTCATCTGGAACATACTACCAACGTTTAGGCGTGAAGTCTTGCTGTTTTATTCCACAATTTGGCCAAGTTTGGGTCTGATTAGCATTTTTATGTTTTTCATCTGTCTTATAAGGTTGTTTATGCTCCAAATTGTCTAGACAATCTTCCCGCTTCCGTTTTTTTATGAACTAGGCAGAAAACAGAATGGATGAGTGCCCAACATGACAACAAGTAAAAAGAGTTTTAATTAAACGTTGAGTCTCAGGACCAGTGGACCAATTTATCACCTTGTATTTCATCATCGTTCTGCCCTTGTGGCTGTGGGTCAGCAAAAACTTTTTTTTTCATACAATGCAATCCATCCATCTTTTCTTTGATCTTGCTCTCCTCTTCATCCATCAACATCATCCTGCATTACACATGCTCACACTAAAGCAACTTTCAAAATTATTTATTGTGCCTGAAATTGTGACTTTTACTCAAGTAACGTAATAGCTTCAAGTCGTTATGGGCTGTGTAATTACCTCACTACATTAATATCTTAATACCCTTTAATTGGCTTTTCGTCTGGCCTTCGTCAATTTTGAAACCCTGCATTATTTCGTCAGCTGACCCATGTAATAAGCATTTAATACTTCATCAGTGACATTTTAATTGAAATACTTACCACGTTCGTTAAAATACCTCGTACTTTTCCAAAACGTAATTTAATAAGCCTTCGAATTAATTCCAATGTCAGTTATATTGTAATATTTCGCTTTTGGTTGAAACAATAAATGAGTTGTGGACATACTAGTTATGGTCAATTTAATTATGTCGTCATTATGACATTTTTTTTTATATGTGGTGGCTTTGCTCTTGACTCTAGTCTAGGTCAGAGACAACAGAGACAAAGTCGACGATGGTACGAGCTTACCCAGAAGAAGCCTGTTCACTCTTACTGTCAAGAGATTAGGGTTGTAAGCGTTCGGAAACAGACGCAGGCAGAGAGTTCCACTCCTTTGCTGTGCGCATTATGAAAGACGTTTGAAAACGTTTAGTGCTAATTGATGGAATAGCAATAGGTGTAAATGGTAACTAGCAGTGCGTCTAGATGTCCGAAGGGAGAAGGGGGCTGGTGGTGTGAGGTTGTGGAGTTCTTGGGCATACTCACCGAAGTACAGCCTGTAGAAGACCGACAAGCAGGCAACCTTGCGCGATGATCCAAGCTGGGAAGCTTGGCATCCACCAATTTTACGTCGTCAATCAGCCTCTTTGCTCTGCGTTCCACCAAGTCTAGCGCGGCAAGCTGGTATTTAACTCAGCCATCCCAAAGGTGGCTGCAATCCTCCATGCAGGATAGGACTTGTGGTTTATATAGTGTTAAAAGCTGTCCATGCCTGAAGTATCGTTTCACTCTATTTAGGATGCCCAGCTTTATGGCCGCAGTTTGGACTTTGTACTCAATGGTGGCGCAGAAGTTGAGACTGGACGTCAACTTCATGCCTAGGAGCTCAAATCGATCAGTCACAGGAACAGATGTACCACGAAAAGTAGGGGTTTGGTCGAAACTACTCCTTTACGGCGGTAAAAAGACACGCCTGTGTTTTGGTGGCATTAAAAGAGACCAGGTTGTCATCACCCCACTGGCAGACAAAGCTTAAGGTCATATTTGTCCGTTCTACCATAGCCTCTCTCAAAGATCGAACTTAATCCCCGCTGGTTGTTGCGCTGGACAAGTATCTCTCTGAAACCGCAGTTCCATCTGCGTACCCAACAAGACCAGGCTGAAGTAAGTCATTGATGTGAAGCAGGAAAAGAGTTGCAGAGAGCACAGACCTAGACGAACACCGGCATCAGTAGCCATGAGGTCAAAGGAGCAGCCGTCAACGACTACTCGGATCGACCGGTTACTTAGGAAGTCTGATATCAAGCTACAAAAATCGGCTGGGATGCCATAAGCAGGAAGCTTGCTTAGTAGAGTTGCGTATCAGACCCTGTCAAAAGCCTTCGAGATATCAAGCGATACAGCAAGTGCTTCGCCGTGTTCGTGTATTTCGTCGCAGAACACTTGAATGCATCCATACAGTGTTGTTGTTTTTTATTTGAAGCTAAAATAAGCGACCTCTGCAATTATTGCTAACAATGATGCGTGATTCATACATGTATATATGTTTTGCACTCTGTTTCACCTCTCGTCTCCTCGGTTCTCGTAGTCATAAGGTAGGAAAAGAAGCTTCTCAATCCCGAGATATTGAAAACTCTTCATAGCAATAGTCCTTTTTAGGGTTCCGTACCCAAAGGGTCAAACGGGACCCTATTACTGAGACTTCGCTGTCCGTCCGTCTGTCACCAGGCTGTATCTCATGAACCGTGATAGTAAGCCAGTTAAAATTTCTACAGATTATGTATTTCTGTTGACGCTATAACAACAAATAATAAAAACAGAAAAAAATAAATATCTAAGGGGGGCTCCCATACAAAAAAGTTTTTTTTTTCTTTTTTATAAATACGGAACCCTTCGTGCGCGAGTCCGACTCGCACTTGGCCGGTTTTTTTTTATCGGTGAGCCAACTGTTAATTTATCGTATAAGAGCTATTGCGATTGGTTAATTTATCGTATTTCAGTTAACAACCACTCATGAAGGTAAGGTATTTTGACTTCAGAAAAAAATCCGGTTTTTACTCTCAAAATGAAGGCATTCCAATAGCCAGCACGATGATACTTACATAGCTGTTTGTAGACTTTAGAGATACGGAACAGAAACTAGGTTGCTCTGAAAATACGTTTATTGTCCGGAAGTTTTCCTTTATGGATGAAAGTTCGTGCACAAGTGGGGCTCTCTTCCGTTTGGCTTAGAAATTCAGAATGTGTTGTGTAAAATGAAAATAAAATACAGGCCTGAAATAAAAAATGTAGTACTACCAATTTACACAAGACTTAAAACTGCTAGCATTACCTACTCAATAAAAAAGGTAACTGAAAATAGCTTTAAATTGAAGGTCATCAAATCACATTTAGAAGAGCGTTGTCCATGTTTCAGTTGGACTCATAGGCAAGTGCGAATAGTTGATTGGAGGTTATTCAACTGTTGAGTGAACAAAAATAGATCGCTGCGTTGCGCTTGCCGTTCTGTATCCGCTCGACACACGCTTGATGAGGCCGACTTTGGAGCAAGTCGCCCCGGGACTGACGCTGCTGCTTCCGGGATACATAATCTCGTTTGGCCCAGTCTTCGATCGCCAACGTGTAAAGTATTCATCTACTTTGACATCAGTCGTGTCAGCTATAAATTATTTACTGCCGGCTTTAGATACTGGGTCGTATGTTTTAAATTCTTCGCCTTTGAAACTTTTTAAGGCCGGCGCTTAAAGGAATACGGCACTTTAGAATAATTTTGGTCTTATTGAAATTACAATACTCTCTTGTGCCAGGTCGATACCATGAGTCACCGACACGTTTCTTGATTTCGTCAGTTTCGTGTTTGTTAGAAACACTCTTCAAAACCGATGTTTCGATAATAAAGTTGAACGTGGGTCGATGCATCAGTAAGTTGTGACGTCAAGATTGGAAATTGGGATTTATGTTGTCTTTATTATTGCGGTCCTCGGTGCCGGGCGGAGACGGCGGCGGCGCGGCTGCGGCTGTCGGTCGCGGGGAGGGCGCGGACGCGGATCGCGATATTTATAGAGGCGCCGAGACGCCGGCCCCACACTATCTCACATGTTAATTGGCTACTTGCGCCACATTTTTTCTGGACGTCACCGTTCACGCTCATACAACGCCAATGCCACCCAACGGCCGCGGCGTTTCCGACCGAGAAACATTGACACCTATGTAACTGGCCTAGATACGCCAACAGTTTAACGCTAGGATGACGTTGTAACATGTGAAAACAAACAGATGACAGTTCAAGACCCTTTCGCGAGAGCTTTGGCGGCTGGGACGGTTCACGGAGCTTCGCTAGAAGTTCCACCAATTCCGAGTAGACTGGGCAATTATTATTTTTATTGTGCTTCGTAATTTTTAGAAGAATGATTATTAGACCGTATGATTTGAGCAATAAATAATGAGAAGAACAGGTGACTATTAAAAGATGAGACTCAAAAATAATTTCAAATTGTCAAGGTGGACCGAAATAGAAAAAATGTCCGAGATGTAAACGATGAGTCAATGTCAAATAGTTTCAGATTGAATTGTTTTATCTTGGTCGGAATGAACTCGTCCAAGAATTTTCATGTTTTATAGTTTAAAGCGGATGAATTTGAACGCGATCAGAACATCATGATCAGCTGTGAGTGTCATAATTGCTGTGGAATATTGTCTCTTGAACACCACTCAATTGTATTGTTCGCAATCAATTTCTTTTCTGAAAACGGTTCTTTAACTTTTATCAACACAATTTTGGAATCCCTCGGTTGAAGTAGATAATTCGTTACGTGTTAGTCTGGTGAAGAGGGGTAGACTAAACCTGTAGTATTAGCTAATGAAAACAAGCACGCAGTGGGGTGAACCGCTCTGTCAAACATAAACAAATGTGTTAATGTAGTTAACACCACCCTCTTTATTTAGACAAACAACAGTTCTGGTTTAGATTGTACGTTCGATTTAAATGTAAACTATCTAGTTTGTCTTTGAAAGAAACGACCCATCGTTTCTTTCAAAGACAAACTGTGTGTGTGTGAAGGATGATAGGGCAAAAAAGTAGGTATCTGATGAGATGAAAAGTAATAGAGACGTATGGAAGAAGAAACCATTCTGGGCCAACCACAAATTAATTGGTATTTAATATAAGAACAAGATAATGATGATGATCTAGTTAGTCTTTGTATAGTCGGACATCGGGGTGTTTAATTTTCTCTAGAATAAGAACGAGTTCACGTAAATTACGTTTATTGTAGCAATTTGCACTATCTAGTGCAAATAATGTTAGTACTTAGCACACAAATGGTGTCAGTTAGCCAACAGTAATATCTTCTTAACTCAATTGTAATAAGCAAATGGGAATTTAGGATCATAATATATTAGGTTGGGGAAAAAGTCTTTTCGCATTAAAGTATACAGTATGAACTTGTAATAAAATCTCTTTGGCTATACTATTTGTATCTGGCTGGTTTTGGTATCATTGAAAGTTTAAATTTTAAAGATCATAATTCCAAATTCAAATTAGGAAAATGTGTGGTTTTCATTTGTTTCAAGACGAGTGAATCTAATGAAGAAATTCGATACATTTTAAAATTTTACAACAAAAAAGGTAAAAATGCAGAGCAAGCCGCGAAAAAAATTTGCGATGTTTATGGACCTAGTGCAGTGTCTGTGAGAGTAGCACAAATTTGGTTTAAGCGTTTTCAATCCGGAAATTTTGATGTCAAAGATGCATGTCGCTCACCGCCCTATTACGGATAAAATGGATGCCATTTTTGAAAAAGCGGAGCAATATATCAGTAGTTACGACGTAACTGAAGAACTGGGAATTGACCACAAAACAGTTTTGGCGCATTTGAAAAAAACTGGGTACACAATAAAGCTCGATATGAACTCATTTGTGATTCTTCATTAAGGCGTAATGAAACCGAACCATTTTTGAAGAAGCTGATAACTGGTGATGAAAAGTGGATCACGTACGACAAGAACGTGCGAAACAGGTCGTGGTCAAAGGCCGGTCAGGCTTCACAGACTGTGGCGAAACCCGGGTTAACTCGCAACAAGGTGATGCTGTGTGTGTGGTGGCATTGGAAGGGCATTATTCATTATGAGCTGTTACCACCAGGCAGGACCATCGATTCTGAACTCTACTGCGAACAACTGATGAGATTAAAGCAAGAAGTTGAGAGAAAGCGGCCAGAATTAATCAACAGAAGGGGTGTGGTTTTTCATCATGATAACTAGACCTCACACATCTTTAGCCACTCAGCAAAAATTAAGAGAGTTTGGCTGGGAGGTGTTAATGCATCCGCCGTATAGTCCTGACCTTGCACTTTCAGATTTCCACCTGTTTCGGTCTCTTCAGAATTCTTTAGGCAGTGTCAGGTTAACATCAAGAGAGGACTGCCAAAACCACTTGTCGCGGTATTTTGATCAGAGGTCCCAAAATTTCTATAGCAATGGGATTATGTCCCTACCTACAAGATGGCAAAAAGTTATCGAACAAAATGGTACCTACATTCTTTATTTAAATGTAAATAAACTATATTAAAAAATGTTTTGAATTTTCTTAAAAACTGCGAAGAAACTTTTTCCCCAACCTATTATTTATCACTTCACAAAGATCCCAGGTCCTCTTTAATTTTTTGGACGATAAATTCAACAACCCCTAGTTCTTGTCCTCATTAGTCCTGGTTCGAAAGAACATAAATTCATGGAGCTTTTGCCCAGCAGTTGGACGACTCAACCTAACAGCAACTATCGACGCTAGGCCTGTTGAAGGTTAAGGTGTTATCAATCAATCAATCATTTTATTATCAGGCAACTAAGGCCCATACATAAAATACACAAAATAATCTTATACAAAAAACATAAACTAATACATATTAAAAAACCCTTATTAAACTATAACTAAACACGTAATGTTAACGGCGTCGTGTTCCGCTGCGTGGTGTCGCGTAACCGTCCTCGGAAACATCGAAATACGACACCTTTCGGCCAAAAGTCTTCACTCACGCAGGGCTGTAGATGGTGGGTTGGAACTCGTACCACAAACGACTTAAAGTTAATGTTGTGGCGCGATTCCAACCTTTTGAACCCTCAGAGTCCAGTTGGTCTACACTTTCACGTACTGCACGACATCCTCAACCGTCGTGGAGTGATGCAGACGCGAAATGTACAGCTGCGTCGTCGTAGGCACAGCAGGACCCAGCAGCATGTCGGATCCACTCCGTGCGGTACCGCACTGGTTTCGCGAACAGGGCTTCTTCTTCTTCTTCCTTTCCACCTTCGTGAAACCCTCTTCATCAACTTGCCCCATTCCTGGCACGGAGCTCCGGACCGTAGTCAAGGCAGGTTGGGCACCCTTTTTGTGTTTTTCCCCTATTTTGTTTTGTCGCTTAGGCTGCGACGCAACTGATTACCACCGTTATCACCGTCTTGCGGTGGTTTGTACGAGCAATTTGGGAGCATTAATAAAATAAAAACAAATAAAACACCAGCCGAATTGAGAACCTCCTCCTTTGTAGAAGTCGATTAAAAATAAGCTTAAGACGCGGTTAAAAAGATTAGCTACCCAGCAGGTTCTTAACATGGCGGTCTGCCCAGAGTAACGTCGTCAGATGACTGATTAGTGCCGCTTCCGTCCCTCATAAAGCCTTTTATTGCGAGCCGTAATCCCTATATGTTCGTCTATCCAATACTTTATAGCAGTATGGCGTCTATCGATATTATTGTCCCGTATCAATACCACTTGGAACTGTTTTCTTTGTAGGAAATACAAAAAATACAAGCTATAATATAATACAGGGCGTTTTTTTTTATGGGACATGCCCGCCACACTATTCCAAACCACTGCAACTCCTGAAAGTCAGAATCAACACTGACATCCACCAGAAAAGCGCCACGCGCCGAGACAATGAAGTTCGACGAATCTCGCAACAAAATTATTTCGAAAAGCATTCTTCATGTCCACTTCAAAAAACGTTTACAACTGTTATAATAAGACCAGTTGCCTAGTAATACACACAGGGTGTATTACCCAAAAAGTCTGAGTTAACAGTATTGTCAGATTGTGCACCAAAAACGATGTAAGACCTTGACATTAATTTCATATCCGTTAGTTAAAGCCAAGTCAATTTTCGACTTTCGTGCACAAGTATAGGGCCATCTGCCAGCGTTAATCGTGTTGACCATGAACAAGTTGCAAATAAGCTCTAACTCTGACCAATAATAGTAAGAACAGTCTTTTCGGTCAAGGTTTATAAATAGATGTTCTGGTTCTGAATTTTAAATGAAGAACGCCTGGTTTAAAACTTTCTTATTATGTATCAACCAGTATGAGCATGCAAAGTACTCGTAGAGTTTCCTATAGCTATTCATGAACTTCATCGTCTGGACTGTAAGTCATTCACCCACCTCAATACGTGAGCACAGCCGTTTTAAAACTACAAGCCAATTTGTTGCGTTGTCGTCTATTTTGTTTTCGTACTGTACTTCATTTGTAGTTTTTTCTTGCCTGCTAGCTACCTACCTTCCATTGAATATAGTTTTCAGATTTGAATAAGAAGCCAATTATCCAACCAAAATGAGGAGCCTGGACTATTTACCCAGAAATATGCTTTGAAAACGAATGAAATGTCTTTGTTGAATCTAAACAATTTTGCAGACAGTTTTATTATTTTCTTACGAAGCCAATATTAGACCTTACCATCGAAACGTTACACCAATCCAAAACATCATGGTATTGTTCCGAGAAACGCAGTCGCAGAGGCATTTTTTCGGAATATAAAAAGTTCGAGTCACCAGTTGGTATTACTACAGTACCTACGTGGCAGGATATTTCCGTCGCCCAACCCATATGTAGGTGGCTTTACGACAATCACATATTCATAATAATGTTCGTATCATTAACGATATTTACAAAGTAATAATTTAATTAATGAACAACTGCTGCGTTTCTCGAGATCTGTATCTATGCGAAGAACTCTGCTAACAGACTCAATCTGGTCTTCCTCCTTCTTGATAATTTATGGGCTATGTGTATGCTTGCTCATAGACTTAAAATATCCGGGTTTTATTTGATGTCGGAGAAATGCGTAGGTTTTCAGAAAAATAACTAATAAAACACGTTGTATGAGTAAGATTTTCTGGCATAAATGGTCTTGAAAGTGTTTCAGAACCAATTTAATTGAATCAAGTTTCGTGTACGCGTTTTGCGGTATGCTGTCTTGCAACAAAGGTTGAATACTTAATTTTATAATGAAAGTAACGTGCTATACTTTCTCATTTGGTCCAGTGGAAAGCTGCGACATCGTCGCACGTGCGTGGACTGCTCAAACGATTGCAGCGTGAATCACGTTCTTGGGAACAATGGTCGTAGTAGTTAATCAAACATTAAGTCTACTAGCATTGCCTTTACTAGCGTCCCTACTCGATCAGCCTATTAATATTCACTGACTGCCGGCATGAATAAATCACCGGGGTCCCTGCTGACGGGAATACTACTCTCTTTGCCAGCTTATAAACAAGCGTGGCAGATACACGGCGACACCTACGGTCGTGCTGACGACTCGCCAAACGGCTAATTGGCCGAAGCTTTCTTCCGAATTCCGAAATGACTGTGTGGTGTTTCCCCAAATTATACCAAAGAACGCCCTGCTGTGGTTCGTCAGAAAGCTAGACAATACGCCAAAATAACTTATTTTTTCTTTTGCCCTAAGAATATCACTTTAAAGACTAGTTTCGCGTGCAATTTCCTGGGTTTTATCTTTGCAGGATTAGTGGTTTTACTTTTTGAAAATTACAATATTTAGTCCCTATCCAACAAACAAATCTGTGTCGGAATAACGCTCCAAGTGCGGTACACTACATAAACCAGCATCGCAGTTTGTCGGAGACATGATATATTTTAATGACAGTATTTAAACAGGTCGTGATAGTGAGTTATTTGTTTGTTACAGTCACAATGGTGGTGGGCGAGAGCAAGCGCACCGCCAACATCATGGACGGCATTGAGAACACCGGTGACGTGCGAATGCACGACCACCGGCTGAGGCTCAAACAAAGGTAAGCCTTCTCCACTGGTACTTAAGCCTCATTGTCACATAAACAGTAGTAGGATTACCTAGTGCGAATGGTCATTAAAACAATAGTATTTATAGATTCCGGGAATTCTCTGATTCTTGGCTAAATCGATTACGCTTTGATAATAAGATCGCCTGAAATTTTCATAGTCTGACACTCTGGGACTAGAACCCTTTTTTATTGAAGCAAAGCCGCATGACCCGCTTCAAATCTATACTGGAAGTCTCGAACTCTTGTTTGTCCGAGATCTAAGAACGTAAAGTTCATACGCCATCCTTACGTCAATGCATGCTTACTCTGGTATTATTTTAGTAACGTAACGCATTCAACATGGAACATTAATGTACGCGCCGTTGGGCGTCACGTCACCAACCAATGACCGGGTTTAGGGTGTCAGACTGTTCACCTACGTCCTACACAAGAAACGTCGGAAGTTTGTAGGCGTAAAGGTTGATAGTTACATCATTCCTTCCATATACATTATCCATTCATGATTATTTTCGCTATCGTAAAATATTGCTTTTAATTTTGACCTTATTCGTTTTTGCACAAGATTGTCGAAATATTTCGAACTGATGAAATACTGCTTGGCCGAACTGAGAATGATATTACGAACGCAGCTAATTATCTCAAAAAATTCTAGTAAAACGTTTTGTTAGATGACGACCTGGGGGTCTACTCTCTTTCTCCGTTACGTAACTTCGGCAACGAACGAAAATTAAACGTAGTTACGTTTGTGACCTTATTCTATATCATTTGTGGACGCACACAATAACATTTAATACAAACGTTCACGTTAATTGTCTGTGAATTCGAACTTCTTGTGTGCGTCCGCAAACGATATAGATTAGGGGCACAAACGTAACTACGTTTAATTATCGTTCGTTGCCGAAGTTACGTTTCGGAGAAAGAGAGTAGACCCCCTGCTTCTTTGAAGTTTTTCATATCTTTTGTGAATCATAGTTCCTAGTATTTTTTAAAGCTTTTCTTCATCAATGCAATACCATATTAAAACAAAGCCACTTCCGCAATAATGAATAAAATATGTACATAATGTTAATCGGGTGAATGTCTTAGCGGCGAGGCCGATTCATTTGAATATTTCTGCATTACCTACTATACTTACTAATACTAAACTAAACAAGCGTACTTATATTGCGTGCATTGTCGGCGCGTGGGCAGCGTTCGATGCCTTTGGGTTCAAGTTAAAAGAGAATGGCTGGTTTCTACGTTTTGGTAAAATGTAACCCATTTGATGTCGTCATTATTCTTCTGCCTCTTTTTTTGTTAGCCCGCACTGTTCCTCTCCTGGGCAAAGGCTTCCTCCAGTGGTTTGCAGATTGTTGGGGGAAATTTATATAAGATTATATTAATATTTTAGAATAGATTATGAGATTAGATATTTTTAGATTTACATTAACATTATCTTTAAAATATTGTTCCGTTCCCACAGACAAACCGTGGAAACGGTTTTGTAATAAAATTGTTTAATAAATAAATAATAATAATAATTCCTTTCAATTGTCTCGATGTTGTGCTTCACATTCAATTCATGAGAAAGTCATCCAATGCGTCTTGGAATCTTCACCGCTATCCTATTCTAATTTATTTAATGACTCCAAAAAATTGCGCAGCATATCTTCTTCCATACATCTCTATTAACCTACAACTCTCTCCTTTCTAGCCATATCGACTTTTCAATCTACAATCTTTCCATCGTGCATTGTTTCTTTGGTGTCTACTCTTAAAATCATCCACATTCGTACTCAAAACATGATCTCGTTCGAAGTCGTATGTGTGCCATCTAAAAATATCCGTACTTTTGAGGATATAACACGATTTTGCTTTATTTGATTTACTTTACACTCGAATATTCAATTTAATTATTGTGAGAAGTTAGAATGAGTATATGTATTCGTCTGTCTGTTAACTTCCTGCAACTTAAACGTCTAACTCCCTCCCAAACGTATGATAGTTCATCCGTTCCTCGTCGGATAAACAGTTAAGGAACTAAAAATAGTTTCGTCCGCATTTTAAACAGTCATTTAGTACTACTACTCTTTAAATAGGCGACCGGATTCACTTTTTAAAATAGTAGTTCTACGCATTACGTTTTGCTATAGGTATTTCTATTATTAGCGTCAAAGTGTTAACACAATTTGCATACACGTAAAGAAAGTACATATAGTACTTAGACTAGATAAACGCTTTCGCTCATGTAAACTGTACTGTCCGCAAAGAACTGCTGTGTGCGTTTCCGTGACGCATCGATTTGCTTTATCGATTTAAACCTCGACTCTAACATTTGAGTAAATTGAACCGTTTTAGCTGTGATGAATTCGTATTTGACGATTAATTTTTAGACAATGACTCCACGAATTGCTGCACAAAAGATAATGACTAAAATTTGATCCTAAATTTGTATGAAGAAAGTCTATCCCTGTGATTGTAGTTAAGAATAAAGACTGTTATTAGTGCATTTGATCTAACTTTATCCCCGATTTACAATTGCAGCTGACCTCGCATCATAAATCTATGAATTTAAATCTCCTACTAGCTTCAAATCACAATCCCATTACTCTGACACTCAACCTGTTAACTTACCATTTATGAATATGCATTACAGATTCGATATAGTAAGAAAACTAGGTCAAGGCACGTACGGAAAAGTGCAGCTGGGTATCAACAAGAAGACTGGCCAGGAGGTGGCCATCAAAACTATCAAGAAATGCAAGATCGAGTCCGAGGCTGATCTTATACGCATTCGCCGCGAAGTGCAAATTATGTCTTCAGTTAGACATCCTAATATTGTACATATTTATGAAGGTATGCAGCACAAGACAATAAATTTTCTGTCTCCCTATTAAGGTGCTTGGACAGTTATAGTTTCTGCTCCGTTTAATCTTGCATAACTGGTATTCAAAACTTCTAGCTGACTGATGAGACAATTAATAAAACTATAGTCATTATAAATTCCAACTTCATTTTCTCTGACATTTCCAATTCTTCATCGTATTATTGCCATCTAAATGCCGCAGTAATAAGACAAAGACGACTATAAAGTACAATATCAATTGGTGCCAAATCTTGTATTGGCCCTTTTGTCGTTACATTTCATAGACTAACGTTCGTCTGAGAGCGCTGTTGAAAACAACCAAGCATGCGACCGAACTACAATAATATTCTATAGTTAGAGAACTGAACTCTTTATAACAATCTGACATTATGTTCATTTTCCTTTAGAATTTAATGAAATATGCGACCATTGTTCTTTAAAATATCGTTTATGTCTTTCAGTATTTGAAAACAGTGAAAAGATGATCCTTGTTATGGAGTATTGCTCGGGCGGTGAGCTCTACGATTATCTTAGTCAGAAAAAAGTATTACAAGAGGACGAAGCTAGGAGGTCGGTAGACATTTTAATCCTGAAAGTTTGTTCTTGAAGTTTGGTTTAACTAAATAAAATTAACGATGTGATTGTGGGTATCGTTTCAGGTTATTCCGACAGATCGCAACTGCTGTGTATTATTGCCATATACATAAAATCTGCCATAGAGATTTAAAATTGGAAAATGTTTTATTAGATGATACTGGTAGTGCTAAGGTTGGTGAAAATCCTTTCTATTCATTTATTATAATTTTCATGTTAAGTGTGCTATATTGTGTGTCTGTCTAAGAAGTATGGAAGAAGACGACATGCTGCTGTGACCCCAAATACATTGGAAAAAGAACAGGAGAATGATAATGATTTTACATGTGCTAAAAGTATTAATTAAATGTTTCCAGATTGCCGACTTCGGTCTATCAAACGTTTTCAAAGAGACATCTTTACTGTCGACGTTTTGCGGTTCACCATTGTACGCGTCTCCGGAAATCGTTAAAGGAACACCATACATAGGGCCTGAGGTACGCTATAATTTATTGACTTATTTACATAATAAGTTTGAGTCAATGATCTTTTCGAGGGTCATATTTGTACTGTTCGTTTTTTTTTTTCGATAAATTAATCCCTTGAACCTTAAGGATCAAAGAGGCCTTCGACTTGGTGGTGGACTAGATATGCGAATGTGCATTCTTCTATCTAGAGCAGTGGTTCCTAACCTTTTCGTTCTTGTCACTCCTATGACTTAACTAAAGAATCTGATTTACCCCTCCCGCTCTCCCTCGTGTTACCAATGAACACAGAACAAAACAAAACACATAACTACAAATTGATTTTATTAGACATATAAAAATTGCACAAAAATATTGAGTAAGTTCTTACAAATCACATTATCTATCTATATAATCTCTACATACTAAACCTAACATTAAAAAACTTGCAAATACAAAATTTTTAGTGAGATGGTTGGTACTGTTTCGCGTTCGCATTCTTACTCATACAATACGTTCTAATACCGACTTGTCATTTGCTTACATAGTTAGGGCATGAAATGCACTGGCGAGCTAGATTTGGTCTTACATTGTTATAGTATCATCATCATCATCATTTCAGCCGAAAGACGTCCACTGCTGGACATGGCCTCCCCCAAGTTTCGCCACATTGACATAACATGGAGGGTTTTGCCATAATCGCCATGCTTGGCAGGCGGGTTGGCAATCGCAGTACCGTTGTTACAAAAGCACAGAGAACGCTGCTGCCCATTCTCTGGAAAGTCCCTTAGTCGCCTCTTACGACACCCACGGGAAGACATGGGATGGTGCTATTCTTTACGTCCGACACCATACAGAGCAGAGTGCAGAGTATACAGAGTTATAGTATATTACCACTTATTACCCCCGCAGAATACCAGTTTTACCCCCGCAGGGGTAATTAGCCCCAGGTTAGGAACCGTGGATCTAGAGAATCAATAGCTTAAACGTCAAACATGCTTGGTATCAAAAATTAGCTGCACTAACACCGGTCGCTGATGCAGTAAGGTTGTCAATTGGCGGATGCATTTAATTCCTGGAATTAGAAAAGCTTTCACTATTGACATGCCTTAGGAACGCTCGGCGCGAGCGACATGACCACTGTAGAAACAGGTTATGTCGACGGAAGAAACGACAAAATGACAGATAGACAATGACAATCTGTCCCTTGGCGTAGACTTTAGTCTGGCTAACATGCCAATCTTTTGAATAAGGCATGAGCTGCATTTGGGGAGGCCTATGGTCAGCAGTACATGACTAATACTGTACGTACTGTACTCCTAGTTTGTTTGGGTAACATAAATTCTAATATATTTTGCCCTTTCAGGTGGATTGCTGGTCATTGGGTGTACTTCTATATACTCTAGTCTACGGAGCTATGCCATTTGATGGCTCCAACTTCAAACGTCTAGTCCGACAGATCAGTAATGGAGATTACTATGAACCTAGAAACCCATCGAGTAAGTATACCTTATTATTATTTCAAGTAAATTTAGCGAAATGTGTGAGTGTTTTATGATGGCGTGATATTGTGGGTGTATGTTACAATATAATGGTACACCAGGTAATTATGATCTAGTACTAGTAAAACGGCCTGTAAATCTGGTTAAAATTATCGTAGCCGGATTACAACCGTTAATATTTGCCGGCTAAAAACTACTCTTACTACAATGTTCTGTAAATTCTTTCAGGTGCATCACCTCTGATTCGCGACATGCTCACAGTGGACCCGTTGAAACGTGCTGATATCGCCTACATTTGTGACAATCCGTGAGTTTTCCATTACTCTACTATTATTCCTTGGTCGCAAGCGCGACTGCTAAGTATTGACTCCTGGGTTCGATTCCCAGGTCGGGCAAACTATTATTGGGTTTATTCATCAGGAATTTCTCAGTAGACACGATCGGTACGCGGTTGATCGCAACAGTCCCGACCCTTATTCCATGCGACTTAAACATAACTGTCGAAATGTGGGTGTACGATTCGGTACACCTCTGCCAAATCCTTCGGGGATTACAGGCGTGATGGTATGTTATGATGAAAAGCAGAATACTAAAGTTTAAACAGCTATATAGTAAACTGCGATGCTGCATTTTAATATCTATTCACTAATCAAGATCAGGCGAGGAAGCGTTCCATCAAAGCCGAGAATTGGCTTTTATGGTTCCTGAGAACGCATATGATGTACGCAAAAACAAAATACTGTCGGCCGGGCAGCTAGAAGTTGGCCTTTACCCTGCTCTATGTGGAAAGCCTATGTCCAAACACGTGTGATGTTTCTTATTTCTGACTTCAACAGTTAAGTTTATAATAATAATAATACCGACTGAGTCGGTAGTTGTATCAGGCAATGGCTTAATTGCCAAAACGCTCGACTAATACCTGTGGAGGCTCTTGTTAAGCAGCTTAATCTTGGGCTTGATTCAGAAAGCGGTACTTACTCCTGGCACGGCTCGTATTGTTAGGAGGTTCCTTTCTCTTGATCTTGTTCTCGATACCGGTCGGCTACTATTTTTATAATTTTAAATGCAAATTGTATATAATAAAAATGTAAGAAGTATGTAATATACATCAATAAACTATAATAAAGTTATTCAAGAAATAGAAACAGACATTGGTGTTGCGTCCAAAGTATTTAGTTTTTCTCAATAATAGACAAGCAAAGATTTCGTGCTCCAGGCTGTTAAATTAAAAGTGTGGTGTCGTGTACAGCTGGGTGAACACGGGCTGCAGCGTGTCGTGCCTGGAGGAGGCGGAGGGGCTGGCGGCGCAGACGCCCGTGCGCCTGGACCTGCTGCTGTCGCTGGCGCCCGCCGCGCCCTCCAACTCCGTCATGGTGCCCAATGAGGTGCGTGCCCTATAAACGTCGTTTCACAGTTTTTTTTCATTTCTAGCAGTTGCAACCCAACAGCAACCTTATTGAAACTAGAATAAAGATCACTTTGGTTTAGACAGCAACGCAAAATCAGAGGCAAAATAACGGAAATAACTGTAAAATTATTTATCTTTCTGAAGGCAAGATATCATAAGCAGTATCTGAAGCAGTGGTGATCCCAAAGTCTCGACGTATGAGTCGTAGTTTGTTGTTTCAAACCCCCAACATGCACGCAAATTGATTTGTGAATTTTATATCTTTACCTACCGTAAAATGTAGAAGGATAACTGCTTGAGTACATTCTACAAGTAATAATAAGACGTGACCCAACCTCCATCAACTCGTATTGAACTTGAATGGAGGCCTAAAACTCCATGATTCCAAAATCAATCAATCAAAACCAGGATAGAAGATGTACTTCTAGGTTTAAAGCCAGAATTTGATGTATGTTTCTAGACATAAGATTTTATTTCAAGTATTTTTTATTACAGACTGAACTAGGTCCAGAGGAAAGTGGCACAGACCTCACAAGCTCAACGTCGATGGCTCACATTGAGCCCAGCAACTCCGCCGAGAAGAGAATTCTGGATTTAGTTGCAGGTACAGAAAATTTTGCTTCAAATTATATCAAAAGCATTTTCAGGAATAATTAAAGTTCACATTAATGCAGGCATTGGAAAATGTCTAAGTATCAGTGTGTTAATTTTGCAAGCCAGCTCGTTGAAATGCGCTTGTAGTCACCGGAGCTGGGCCTCAAGTCTGCTATTACAATAGTGTCAGAATGGCCTATCATTGATTTCGTAATTGTTGATTTTGACAAGTTTGGTAATCTATTCATATAATGGCGTCATTATGACTTTACAATGGTCAACCACTGACACTCCATTTAAAGAAAGGGCATAGAATTGGACAGACCAATAATCGACCATTATGAATTTAGCAGATTACGAACTTTTAGCAAAATGACAATGGGATCGTGTTGGAATGATATATAATGGCGTCATTATGACTTTACAATGGTCAACCACTGACACTCCATTTAAAGAAAGGGCATAGAATTGGACAGACCAATAATCGACCATTATGAATTTAGCAGATTACGAACTTTTAGCAAAATGACAATGGGATCGTGTTGGAATGACGATGTTTATAAAAATAGCAGACTTGCGGCCCTGGTCTGCATCAATATCTGTCTGTCTATTGCACCGTAGTGAAACACTGATAGAGGTAATGTCTTCAGAAAATCCTTTTCCCTGCGCTCCCCTATGATTTTTGTTGGAGTAAGGCTCTATGATTAGAGAACATTTCGATTTGAGATGTGGTTTGCTAAAGTAGTAACCCGTAATCTACTTTATGCTCGGTCATGGGAAGCTAGACCCGTATGTCATGGGACTAACACAAACTCTGGCCAAATGTGGGTGGATGAACAATTCCTCTGACCCTTTCGAAAAATTTAAGCGCCATTTCTTTTCCTATAAATCTTTTAATAAAAGATGGTTATTCAGGTCCGGTATATATTATTCCATCATTTTACTTTCTCAGAGGGTGGTGAAGACGCAATCAAGCCGTCGCCGACCCGCACTATCGTGTCGGCATCTGATAACAAACGCAAACTGGAGCTCGCCATGTCGGCTAGTGGGTTGCAGAGGAAGAAGGAACGAGTGGCCAGGTAACTTAGAAATGTCATCATAGTTTACTGCTCATATGTAGGTAAGCAGGTGACCGAAGTACCTCTTTCTTTGGTTGTTATAAAGTAAGTTGTTGTCAAACCTTCACATGTTGCTGTCAAAAGCAACAATATTGGAAATATATTTGAAAATCGTATTCCTAAAGTCGTTTCTGACTCGGTGGTTAGAAGAGAAAAAATGATATAATAGAATAGATGAGTTAAAAGAAACTAGAAATAAAGAGGTTGAGTTTTCGTAAGAACCTGAGGTAGGAAACCTAACCTAACCTTTGTTCTAGTTTGATGTAGTGTAGACTAGACCAGACACAAATGGAACCGTAATAATGATATGTTTTGTTTTAGTTGTGCGAGCATCGCGCCTCAAGCCCCGGTACTGCCTGAAGAGAGTTCACCGGAAATACTGCCCAATGATGAACCCCCTCTGGCTGATGACTCGGTAATAATATTACTATAATACATTTTTAAATACCATATCTATCTAATAATATACACGTACATAATAATATACATTTGGACACAGTACAAATACTCAGTCCAAATTTATATTATTACGTTACCTTACCGTTGTTTTGTAACATACAACACAATAAGCAGAAATATTTGTATTGTAAATAGCATTTCTTTTGTAATTTTATGTATGTTCGATATAATTATTAGTTACCCTCTGAATTATCGTTAATTTATCATAAGCGCAAAACAATAAGATAATTGGCTAACCAAAAGTTTAAGTATCATCTGAATTATCATTCATTTATCACAAGCGCAAAACAATAAGATTTTCTTGTTTAAACATTTTTGTTATTACATTTACCAATTTTGTTGTAGGTAATAACACCAAATCTAAAATCGTCAGCGACGATCACAATCCAGCCTGCTCCCATCGAGCTAGTGAGAGACCTAACTAAAGACATCGTTAGGGAACCGCCTAAAGAGGAAGAATCGGTTGAGAAGCCGAGCCAGCCGCGCGTGGCTATCAAGAAGAAGACTTCACCTACTAAGACTGTGGAGGAAAAGCCGGCGGAGAAAGTTGAGGAGGCTAAGGTATGGGGATAATTTTGTATGAGGGTAATAATACTAGTATTGAGAACTTACATATTTTCATTGTAAGTAACATTTCGCTAGAAAATTCCAAAAAATTACTGGCAAATCCAGTGAAAAAAACCTACCAGTTATGAATATGAGAAATGTTGGTTTCTGGTACGTAAATTAAAAACATGCTTTTTTTTTTGTTAATTTGTTCCGTACGGAAGTCGAATCCGCGACACGCAGCACAGCAGCCAATCGTTCAGCCACTGCACCAACCATGCTGTCATTTGCTGAGAGTGTCCCCACTGCTCACGTAGCATGACCGCCGTAGAAACGGGCTATGTCGACGAAAGAATCAACATAATGACAGATAGACAATGACAATGTGTCAGTTTGTCGATTACTGATTTAGACAAAACTCGTTTCTACAGTGGTCATGATACGCGTACAGGTCTTATCATCTGCAGAAATAAACTTCGTTAAACATTCCAATTGCGTCACTACACTTCTTGTATCTTTCTTTATCATTTAAATGAGTGCACAATAAATCTATTTGTTCTTTGCAGCCACAAGAAGACACAAAGCAGAGCGGCGTAGCGTCTGCGGCAGACAAGCTGACGTCACTCTCGATAGCACAACAACCGCCCGCCAACCAGGTGCCCAAGCCCAAGAAACTGTCCATACCAGGTAACTTACATATCAATCACTTTTTTAACATTTTCACCCATAAGGAATAAACGTACTCCCAAGCAACCCATGTTTTAGAAAGTCGAATAACCTATGAATGCAGCAGTACTTTAGCTGTTCTTCTTTTTAGCGTGTCGAGGGAAATCTAAATCGAATGAGCCCAGAACTTTTCGACGAGTTTGGCACCTTTAGCAGCGTCCATCAGTTCAGTTCAGTCTATCAGAGGAGCTCGTGGCTAAATAATAACAGCCGCACGAGTCGATCTTTAAGGTTAAGCCGTTCTTGCCGAGGTTGGTCCGTGAATGCGTGACCATAATTACATACCGAGTTTCCTCCGTGTCTCGGAAAGCACGTTAAGGATCCCGGCTGTCATTTGTAGATCTTTGACAGTCGTTACAAGTAGTCAGAAGCCAAAAGTCTGACATCCAGTCTTACCCAAGGGGTATCGTATTACCCAGTTACATGATTGTGGAGGTCAGATAGGCAGTCGCTACATGTAAAATACTGATATTCAGCTGCATCCGGTTAGACTGGAAGCCGACCCCAAGATAGTTTGGGAAAAGGCTAGGCAGGTAATGAGTAGCGTCCATCAGTTCTTGCAACGTGCGGGCAACAGGACACAAAAGTAAGCGTCCGCTTTTGGCTACTAGATGAAGTAGATAAAAAAACCCTACTTTTTGTTTCACCAGGAGGCAATGTCGGCAGTTTCAAGGATCAGTTCGAGAGGAGAGCCTCTCTTACAACTGCACCTGAAATTAAACGCAATATCTCTAAACCAGGTATGATAAAAAATATATCTTTGTTTGTGTTTCTAGTTGTAAACTATTCCGTATTATTGTAAAATGAACTTTAATAACACGGACATAAAACATACTGTTGTTGTTTACAGTTGTGTCAAAGATCGCTAAGCCTAAAGCACAGAGTGAAGACCGTGAGTTGCAGTCCAAGACGCCTGACAATGGCACTGTTCGGCTGCAACAGATTGGTATTGAGCCTTCACAGGTAAATAAAAACTTTTCATTATATGCAGTAAGAATAAATAAACATAGACTCAGGCCTTTTTCCCACGTCCTACTGATCTACTTAAAAAATTACATCGCATATGGGGCAGAGTTAGGCATATCGATAAAAAATAATACATACTATAACAAGATATCGTGAAATCGACAGTATTTAGAGTTACGCTTCTTTACGAATTATAATTGATTTTTCTTTGGAAATAGTGAATATCTTTTGCGAATTGATGTCTAAAAGAAACAAAATAGGGACAGTATTCAACTATTTGCGGGATCTTAACTTCAACCTCTTGTATATGAATTCCCACATGAATTTAATTCAATATGATTCACCTGAGATCGTATAATGCAAATTTCTCTAATAGATGCACTATCAGCTAAGAAACCCGGCAGTGGTGACTGTTGCAGCCTATTGTTAGCTTTATTCTATTGTCGTACCAATTACCTTCCAACCTAGGCTAATAAAAGAATAATATAATTCATTAATTTATTCATCATAACAGGAAATTGGCAGATGAAGTTCACAATACGAATGAATCACCTTTTATTGTTTAGTTGCGTATTTGTAGGTAACTAGTATCTAATGATGCACAATGCAATAAAAGCTATCGATAAATGAATGAGATAAAATATGATATCGACGTGGAATCAGTTGTCTCTGTCAGACAGTGGGTAAGAGAGCTGAGACAGCTTAATTTCCGTTCAAGTTCGAAATAGGGACATTCAGTTCAGGCGACACGATTCGACACCGCGTTGAACTATTTATTTATTTAAACTTCACGTACATAGGTGGTACGTAGGCGGACTTAATGCCACAAGGCATTCTCTACCAGTCAACCTAAAAAAAATAATAATAAGAAAAATACCATTTTGCTAACATAAACTGATATACATAAATAGGTACATACTAATGCATATATCGACGTTAGTCAGATTAATTAGATTAGATTAGTTAATTAGTATTTAATATATCACAAATAAACAAATAACTAGAAATAATTACGTTAAGTCTTTTAAAATTAAATTTATATAATTACAAAGAGCATTTTGCATGTGGTGTTTGCCTGTAATTGGTTGTGCAGTTAGATCTAAGACTCAATTACGTATATGTTCCTATCTGTATAATATCTGTAACAACTGTTGGTGAACCTTAATAAAATAAATAAAATAAATACATATAATATAATTATATACCGAAAAAATTAACCAATATTTATTATAATACATACAAATAATCCTTAATACTAAAAACCTTACAATAATTACTAAGACTACTAATGACTGACTAGGTTGCGAGCAATTAAGTCTGACTTTAAATAGTACTTCGGAACTGCTCTTTTGAAAGCCATTCTGCTTTCAGCTTTTCAAACTATTCGCTTTTATTGTGATATACGGGGTGTAAGGGGACACCGACGCGAAAACGTTTACCACGTACTCAGAACATCGTACTGAACAACATAGAATTTTTTATCGGTAATTAGTTAAAATACCGGCCAAGTGCGAGTCGGACTCGCGCACGAAGGGTTCCGTACCATTATTTATAAAAACGATAAAAAAAAAAAAAAAATTTTGTATGGGAGCCCCCCTTAAATATTTATTTTATTCGGGTTTTAGTATTTGTTGTTATAGCATCAACAGAAATACATAATCTGTGAAAATTTCAACTGGCTAACTGTCACGGTTCATGAGATACAGCCTGGTGGCAGACGGACGGACGGACAGCGAAGTCTCAGTACTAGGGTCCCGTTTGAACCTTCGGGTACAGAACCCTAATAAAAACAGGTGATTCAGCTACAAAAGTGCAATACCTACACGGTCAAAATGTATGGAACAGCATGATGTATTAAGTACGTGTTAAGTTTTTTCTTCATCCACCTTCCCCCCGTATATTGTGTGGCCAATACCTAAAACAAAAACACGCCTATATTTCCCAACAACGTGCCATACAAACTTAGTAACGAATTTAAATATAAACAAAGCTCGTGCTATCGTCGCCAGCATGCACCCACGACCACCATATCTTTGGTGCCAGCCACCATTTTAGAATAGAAATCGAATTCGAAGTCGGGGCTGGGGCGGTTGTATCTGGCCATTACCATAGGAAATATTGATAGTTAGAAATATTAGAAGACAGTCGACCACTAACTTTAGTATTAATTATAAATACTAAAGTTTTAGAGACGAAATCATAAACCCTTTATACATAAAAAAATATAAATTAAAATGCCGGTTGTGATGAGAAAATTCCTTAAGGTAATCTATACATCGTGCGTGTATTTGTCGCAGAGCCACACTGAGGCGGAGCGGGAGTCGAACCTGCGCAGTGGCGTCAAGAAGACGGAGAGCGAACCTTCTCACAGCTCTTCTTCTGTAGACCCGGCTGTACTGCTGCAAGATGCTAGGAGGTTTGTTCATTGATTATTGTGTAACTTTGTCTTCTCAGAGCGAATGCCACCAAGAAACTAAATGCGCGGCCGCGTTTACAAGCTGTCAAAATTTCATAGCAATTATGAGACTGTGACAGGTCATGAACGTAGTTAACATAATATACTGATTGCGTTCAGTTTTATTGGTGAAATTCGCCCATAGAGATTTTCATTGATTCCTCATTTTCATAGTTTAAAACAAAGTTGCTTCGCGCCGTCTGTACGCTTAGATCTTTTAAACCACACAACGGATTTAGATGCGGTTTTCATCAAAATACCGAATGTTTTTCTTTTTTTGTTGTTGAATATACAATATCCTTTCCGGTTCTGTATGGTGTCGGACGTAAAGAATAGCACCATCCCATATCTTCTCGTGGGTGTCGTAAGAGGCGACTAAAGGATTTGCCAGAGAATAGGCAGCAGCATTCTCTGTGCTTTTGTAACAACCGTACTGCGATCGCCAACCCACCTGCCAAGCGTGGCGATTATGGCAAAACCCCTAAAATGTCAATGTGTCGACACTTGGGGGCGGCCAATGTCCAGCAGTGGACGTCTTTTGGGCTAAAATGATGAAATTAAATGATGATACACTATCCTATAGTAGTGAAGTTTACAGTCACACTAATTATTCGTCGTCATACACATTCCATCCTTACATAAGGCAAAACGTTACTGGCAATGACGAAAGCTGTTTTCTTATACATTCTGATTAATGCAGCCGCTATGATGCCAAGCTATTTATTTTACTATGACTAATTTGGAACATAATTCGTAGGAGTCTACAAAACTCTATGGCGAAGTTGGTCGAGGAGAAAGCCGGGGAAGAGAATCGTCGGCGCGCCGCAAGGGATATCATATCGTCTGCTATACGAACAACAGGTAAGAAAATATTGTTATTATGTGTTGTTTTAGGTTTATGCCTCATATTTTTATGACCTGTGTGTGAATGTGTAAACATGCGCCAATTTACGAGATGGCTGAATTCCTGTGCATTCCTTAATATGTAATCTGAAGACTGTGTTTATTATTCAATCGAAACTGATGATCCTGTAAGCTTTTTAATGTATGACCAAAAATAACGTTTACTGTGAAATGATCTGGTTGTAAACGGTCTTTGAAACTACTGTTTGAACTAGTTAATGGCAATTGCTATCTTAGCTTTAAATTGGAATGAAACAGATAGGTGATGGCCGTAGTGTTTTTTTTAAATTCTATAGCACACCTGCAAATCGTTATTACTACTATTTGCTTTTACTGTTCTAAATTCCGACGATATATTGTGATAGAAACTCAATCTATTTCCAAAAAAAGTTTATAGATTATTTCACTTATACATGTTTACAGCTTGGCAAAAAAGAGTCTGACGCGGTGACAGTTGGAACTAAAATTCGTACTGGTCATTGAAGCCTTCCATGGTGTTTGCGTAGCGTCCGAGGTACTGAACCACCCACTTGGAATTGGGATCATATCTCTAAAAATAACAAGTATCAAAATCTGTTGAGTTGTAGTATTACGGGTTGCCACAGTTGCGATACTGGTGACCTCATTTATTCCACACTCTTTTTTGCCAAGCTGTACATAGTATGAAACAAAGTTGCTTCCCGCCGTCTGTACTCTTAGATCTATTAACTACGCAACGGATTTTGATGCGGTTGTCTTTTATATGTATAATTTATCCCTGAAAAACATAAAAATTTCCACGTGAACGAATTATTATATATTTACGGAAGCACCCTAAAATCCTTCCTTTCCCCCGTAGGAGGCAAGCCCCCCATGCCGTACGGGCGCTCGTCGTCAGCGGGCGTGGCGTCGCTGGCGTCCCCGCCCGCCACGCCGCCCGCCGGCACCGCGCCGCGCGTCTTCCGCACGGAGGCCATGCACAGGGTCGACGATCATCGGAATGCCAACAGGTAACATTATCTTACTATTGCCCGATTGGCCACGACCTACACTTATATTATGATAGCTATAGCTTATATTGTAACTTTTGCATGCCTGTTGGTAAAATATGGCTGAACCTACCTGTTTTATAATTATCACCATGTACTGTACCCATATTTGCGAAATAAAATACTTACTTACTTACTTACTTAGCATCATCTGCCTAGCTTTTTTTCAACTATGTTGGGGTCGGCTTCCAGTCTAACCGGATGCTGCTGAATATAAGAATTTTACATGGAGCGACTGCTTATCTGAGCTCCACAACCCGGTTAGCAATGGGTCATACGATACCCCTTGCTAAAACAGGTTGCCAGACTTTCGTCCACTGACTACCGGTAACGACCCAAAATTCTCAACAAAAGCCACACAGCACGGAGGAAACTCGGTATGTTATGGGGTAGTCACAATTCGATGGACCAACCTAGGCAAGCGCGGCTAAACCGATCAGAGCGGCTTTTATTATTTAGCCACGTGCTCCCCATGCATATTATGACAGAGACTGCGAAAAAAACAAATGAAAGATGTAAACTCGAAAATGCCGCGAGTCATCGCCAAGTAACTTCCGCAATGCAATAGTACTCTCACGAAGGAAACCCATCCGGTTGTGTCGACGTAGTCGTGATGTTGCGCTGCCGCAGTCGGTCGCGCCCGAACCTCATCAATATCGGCCATGTGTCCCAGTTTTTTAATCCAAGCTGCTAGTGATGGTCTATCTCTATGTGTCGATTTTCCTTTGTTCCAGTGGTCGTGGCGTATCGGTAGAGCGTATCATCCCCATCACAGTGGCGGCGGAGGGCTCGCCCACGTCCCCGCCGCCGCTGCCCGCCGCGCCGCCGCCGCCGCTCACGCCCGTCACGCCGCTCACGCCCGGCACGCCTGGCACGCCCAAGGCTATGCCCTCGTCTGCACCGAGGGTTACTCCGCTCAGGTCAGTTCTCTAACTTTCATCTTTTATCCTAATTTCCAAAACATCTGTCATGATTTATTTTGTTTTTCATTGATTGATTGCACTTCCGGTTTATTACGCCCGCCACCCATGCTCATAGGTCTGCCTACCGCAGTAATACCAGCCCAAAAACCATTCAGACGAGTACTAGTAACACCATCATGTTTTCATATCGCAGGCGGCTGGCATCAACCGAGTCCGGCAGCGCAAGCGAAGTCTGCAGCAGTCCTGGCGAGCCCATCAAGAAGTCAGCTCGCGAGTTCATCATCCCCATCGCGGTCGAAGGCAAGGGCTACGTCACGCCGCGACAGCGCTCCCTCGAGCCCGAGGCCTCCACACACGTGCCCAGCGTGCGACACCATCGCACTACCAAGCCGAGGCGCATCAGGTACTTACTTATACTGCTAGTGTGTATGTGAGGCTTGAAGCTCAGTGTAAGGGCTACGTCACGCCGCGACCACGCTCCCTCGAGCCTGAGCCAACAAGAAGAAAGAGCTGTGATTAGTGGACGAACCGCACTACGCGGTTTTGCTTTTGCCTCGTCTTGCTCGTCTTACAAGTAAAATAATTTGTTCTTTTGTCATCTAGTGAACCGTGTGTTCATGAGAACAAATAGGGAAGTCTATTTTTAGGGTGCCGTACCCGGAGGGTCAAACGGGACCCTATTACTGAGACTTCGCTGTCCGTCCGTCCGTCTGTCACCAGGCTGTATCTCATGAACCGTGATAGTTAGCCAGTTGAAATTTCTACAGATTATGTATTTCTGTTGCCGCTATAACAACAAATACTAAAAACCGAATAAAATAAATATTTAAGGAGGGCTCCCATGCCAGGGCTGCGGGTTGTTCGAAAGAGATACCGTGGCCCTGGAATACAAAGGGCTAAGAAGGAACATGGATGGGTTTTAGTCAGTCCAGTCTGACACGTATTTAACAAACTGACTTTCTTATCCACCAGCAGCCTAGTAAGCGGCGGAGAATCAGAGGAAGAAGAAGACGCGCATATGCACCGACTGCGACCCAGTCGTGCCGCGCGCGCCGAGTCCGTCAGCTCCGGGGAGGACGACGAAGAGGATGAAGGCTTCCATCTGCTCACTGCTGAGAACCTCTTCTCTACGCTGCTGCACCGGGTAAGATACACGTACAAGGTCAAATCACATTAGCCTCTTATTTTCGTGCGAACCTGGTGTCAGAGTTTATGCCGCCCATGGGCCTCTGACTTGGCTTAATATGCCGTCGAGAAATATCTCTCGGCTATGCTTCGTTTCCTCACAAATTTCTTTTTTTCCTTCACCGAATCTAGTGATAATTATACAATACGCACATGAATACGAAAAATCAGAGGTACATGCCTTGGGTTCGAACTTGTGACCACTCAGTAGTAGTAGTAGGCAGTCATACCATTAGGCTATCATTGCTAACGCTTTGCCAGCGAGCTTGTACAGTTTCGCTATCTAATTTAATTGCACCCAAACCAACCAAAGCCAACCAAATTACAGCTCAAGCTGGATTTATGCGTTGAGTATGCTAACAATACTGACTGCCTCGTTGGTCTTGTGGCAAGTGCGATTTCTGAGCATGAGGTCCATCGTTCGATTCGCAAGTCGGTGATAGGCATTTCTCCGTATAAGGTCAAATTACATTAACCAGCGAGCCTGTATACTTTCGCTACTTCACGCTATAGGCAGAGATAGAACCAAATGACTACTTAAGGTGGATATGAGCGGGCTAAGAAGGAACATGGATGGGTTTTAGTCAGTCAAGTCTGACACTCCCTTCCGCTCCGCCCAGAGCGGAAGAAGTCATTTGATGATTTCCCATCCTAAAAAAAAAAAAAAAAAAATGGATATGAGCGTTTTGTATGCTGACAATACTGACTGCCTCGTTCGTCTAGTGGTCGCAAGTGCAAAGTGTTATTGGGCTTTTCCATCAAGAATTTCTCAGTACCAACCACGGGAGTCGGGATTTGTGCCCGGTTAATAGCAATAGGCTCGCGAGAACCTATTACATGGGACTTAGTGGTGAAATGTGGGTGTTAAGTACACCTCTGCCTAACCTTTCTGGGATTACAGGAGTGATGTTATGTTATGTATGCTGACAATCTTAAGAGTAATCCAACTTGAAAAGTCTGACGTGCTTAGTTATATTGAGTATGAATGTATATGGGTGTGAGAGTACGGGGAACACCAAAGAAACGATTGATGGACTGTGAAAGCGATGATAAGTTACTTAGAAGTATGAAAGAGGAGCCTGCAGGAGGCAGCAGACGTGCTGAGCCGACCCCAAATAAATGAGGCCAAGAGAATGTTGATAAGGTTGCGATTGAGTTACAACCACCCACCACACTGGGCACCATATTTGGTGAAAAACGCGACCAAACTTTAAACATTGTCTATTGTTATTGTTTTGTTAAACATGACATAAGTTATTGAAACGGCTCGACAAATAGGGTTTTAAGAAAGAAAGTGGTTGTCTTTCCTACTCTTCTATAATCGTCCTCCACCCTGTGATTTTTATTTCTTCTTGTGTACTGACAACTACTTATTTTTATTTCTTCTCGTGTGCTGACAACTACTGCAAAAGTCATAATTAATTTTCCTCATTCCAGGTGCGCGCATTGACGAACCGTCTGAATGGCGAGGAAGGTCCTGGCTTCAGCCAGCACTCACTTTTTAACAACCTGCAATCTCCGTTCTTCAACAGGTATAACTTACGATTTTTCACACATATAGCTTAGCTATACGAAAACTAAGTTAAATTTATAACAAATAAATAAATAAAAGTTAAATATTAAAGATCAAAACCTGATTAACAGGGTTCTTTAAAAACTCTCGGTTAAAATTTTCATTTAAAATTCATCTTTCTAGACAGCTTTTTAATACAAAACAAAATTTTCAAATTACTGCTGTTTTCAGTAACAAGTCGAAAGTTCATACTTATGATTTTTAACAAGTTCTAAATAATGAAATCTTGAATATTTGAATCCAATTAATTACAAGAAAGCTTAATCCATACTTTAATTTGTTAACACTTCTATTCATAGAGTTTGATTATAACATATTCAATTTAATAATTTAACAATCATGCTTCACGTTATCAGTTTTGCAAATATAATCAGTACTTTGATGAATACAAGTGTAGAATTCGCATGTAATTTTCTCGTGATATTTCCGACTAAAATAATGTTAATTTTATGCATGCAGCCCCCACTTACCAAGGAGAAACTTATTGTGAGTATACTTTCATAAATTTTTAACTACACATTACATTAACACGGTCATAAATTATAATTTTCGCCTCGTGTTTGCACCTATTTATATACAAGTTGTAATTCTTATACAAGGAATTTTGAAAACATGTTAGCGGGATGGCCAGAGAAGCCCGCACGATTCAAATTTTCTTAAGAACGTTTACGACTTACGACATTTCATACAAACTTTCCAGTCCTTATTTTCCGAAATGACTGAACCGATTTTAATGAAAATTCATACGCATGAGCAGGATACATAGGTCTAAAAAGTTACTAAAACATATTCGAAAAATGGTTTAACAGCTAAATTAGACCGATTATAAATTATCTGTAGAAACAGAAAGGACCATGAGTAATTTTGGACCAATTACTCAACAGTGATAAAACCTATCCCATATGTAAGCTTTTAGGGTATTATTAATTTCTTATTATGGCAGTTACATTGAATTCGAGCGTGAACATGGTGTTTTGGAACGTTTTCCATACTGAGAAAACTTCAAAATTCATAGTATCGAAACTGTAAACAAAATCTTTTTTACTATAAATAACATTTGTAACGGGATATTTACCATGTTTACAATTTATTTTGTCATAGGTGAAACACCGAAAATACTTTTTTTATTTGTTGTTTTATTTTTGTTTATATTAGGTCTTTACCTATGAAATTGCCGTTTTGTTTGAAAAAAGTTAAAGTATTTTTTTTTTCGAACTTATTTATTTATTTTATTCAAAGTAATCACCCCTGCAATCAATGCATCTTTGCCAACGCTGTGGCAGTTTATGGATGCCCTTTTTGAAAAAATCAGCTGGACGGGAGACAACAAACTCTTCAAAGGCGTTTTGTACTGCCTCTCGGGAATTGAATTTTTTTCCCGCTAAAAAGTTGTCCAAATTTTGGAAAAAGTAATAGTCGGAAGGCGCAAGATCTGGTGAGTATGGCGGATGAGGGAGAGCTTCCAAACCCAACTCATGCAGCTTAGAGACGGTCTGTTGTGCAGTATGGGGCCGCGCGTTGTCGTGAAGTAGCAGTGGAGACGACCGATTGACCAAAGCTGGTTGCAGACGTGCGAGTTTCGCCATCATTGTGGTCAGTTCTTCAATGTACATATCTGCAGTAATGCTCTCGCCGTTTTGTAAAAAGCTATGATGAATCACACCAGCACTAGACCACCAAACTGTGACCATCACCTTTCTAGGGGTCATTTTTCGTTTGGCACATTGCTTTGGTACCGAACCAGGATCTAACCAGCTTGCTGAGCGCTTTCGATTGTCAAAAAGAATCCATTTTTCGCCGCACGTAACAATTCGGTTCAAAATTCCTTCATTTCTGTGCCTGTTAAGCAGCGCAAGGCAAGTCTCGACGCGTACGTTGCGCTGGCGATCGTTAAGTTCGTGGGGCACCCATCTATCAAGCTTTTTTATCTTGCCAATCTGTCGCAAATGGACCAATATTGTTTTAATGCTAACATCAAAAGCTGCTGCCAGCTCAGCTGTAGATTGAGTTTCATCAGCTTCAACAATCACCTTTAATTCATCATTGTTGACCAAAGTTTCCGGACGACCACGAGGTTCATTTTTCAAGTCAAAATTCCCAGAACGGAACCGAGCAAACCAATAACGGGTTGTGCGTTCGTTTGTACAGTTCTCTCCGTAAACGTCTTATTATATGAGAGATAGCAGACACGGAGGTTCCTGTATATTAATAAAAAAAGATATGAAATATAGAATTCTTCATAACATCACAAAACTTTCATTAAGTAACATAATAGAATGCTCTGCAATCGAACTATTGGAACATCAAATAATTGTTCTATGCATTTACAGACCGCCAAACAATACCGCTGCCTCTATAGACAGCTTTTTCATAAATCTAAATAAAATATTAAATAACTCGTGTTCAAATGGGGAAAAGATAGTAATATGTGGAGATTTCAACATAGATACTTTGAAGCGTACAAAACTTTCCATTGAATTTGTTGACATTTTAACTAGATATAATTTAAAACTAAAATTCAAACAAGTAACGCGATCCGCTAGTAAAACGTGCATAGACAACATAGCCCATAACATAAAAGCTTGCAAAGGCACTATCAAGGAATTAGCGCTATCATACCATAATGCGCAAATCATAAAAGTTCCGGTCAAAAAGACTTGCACCTTAAAATACTGGTACATATTTAAACGGGATTACTCTCAAGAGAATAGAGCATTATTTATAAAATATTTAAATCAACTAACCAATAGTGACGTTTATAGTTGCACGGATGCGAATACTGCCTACAACAAATTCCATGGTAATTTCATTATGTTGTACGATCTCTGTTTTCCTCTACACAAAGTCAGGATACATAACAGAGTTAGACCAAAATGGATCTCACGAGGTTTAAAAATATGTAGCAAACGTAAATGCCAACTACTGTGGCAATATAGAAATAATCCAAGTCAAGCCGCGAAAACTGCCTTTAAAATATATGCAAAGAGGTATAAAACTATAATCAGACTGACAAAAAAGTCTCAAAACGATTATTTCATTAAATCTGCCACTAATAAAAACAAAGCTACATGGAAAGTAATAAATGAGATCAAAACTAAATACCCAAATGAAGGCGTTAATCAATTAATTACCAATGGCGATATCATAAATAATCCTCAAGACATTGCGAATAAATTTAATGACTTTTTTCTTAACATCAATGATAATAATACTAGTATACCCCAAAAATCTTCCAATAAACTGACATATAATTCTAATTCAATTTTTATGACACCCACTATTCCTGATGACATTAATAAAATAATAATTGATCTAAAAAATAAATCCAGTGTCGGCTATGATAGCATTATGACAAACATTGTTAAAGATGTGGCCCATATCATATCTGAACCTCTAAGCTTCATTGTTAATTTATGTATAGAAGAAGGCACCTTCCCAGACAAACTAAAAATATCTGTTATTAAGCCAGTATTTAAGAAAGGAGACAAAACTAACATGAGTAACTATAGGCCCATAGCATTGATACCTATTTTTGGAAAAATTGTTGAAAAGGTGATGTTTAACTGTCTTTATACTTTCTTTGAAACGCACAACATTCTATCCTCCAGTCAATATGGTTTCAGGAAAAACAAGTCCATAAATATGGCAATATATAACTTTTTACATAAGGTTATGACTAACTTGGATAAGGGGCTGCCAGCTGTCGCGCTATACATGGACATGTCAAAGGCTTTCGATCGTGTCGACCACGAGATCCTCTTAAGAAAGATGTATGCATATGGCGTGAGAGGTAATGTGTACAAACTGATAGAATCGTACCTTGACAACAGAAAACAATTTACAGAAGTAAGGAGGTTAAATCCCACAACAAAAACAGAAGAAATATATGCTTCTGAAGCTGCAACTGTTAAATTCGGTGTCCCTCAAGGGACTATCGTTGGTCCTTTATTCTTCCTTGTTTATATAAATGACATGCCATCGGTAACAAACCATGACATTACACTATTTGCTGATGATAGCACTGTTTTATTCGTTAATGATAATTCAATTGATCTAGAATCTGACATTAACCAAACAATATTATTAATTATAGACTGGCTTAAAATAAATAATTTAATGATTAACCTTGATAAAACAAAAACAATGAATTTTAAAATACGAACTCGACGTACGGGTACTTTAAAAATCCATTACTTAGATAGCGATATTGAGGAAACTGAAGTAACAAAATTTCTAGGGCTACATATTGACAACAAACTTAATTGGAAATTTCAAATTGACCATGTATGCAAGAAGCTGGGACAGTTTTCGTACGCACTTCACAGATTGGGAAAAATAGCGAATCAGACTACTTTACTAACAGCTTACCACGGTTACGTTAGCTCTGTCCTCAGATACGGCGTAATATTCTGGGGCAACAGTACAGACAAGGAGCGCGCCTTTATTGCTCAAAAACGTTGCATCAGGGCTATATTTAACTTGCAACAAACTGACTCCTGTAAGCCATTTTTTAAAAAGATGAACGTGTTAACACTGCCATGTGTCTATTTATTTGAGGTTGCAGTATTTGTCAAAAATAATATTGACATGTATAATTACTACACGCGTATACGGCGTAAGGACAAATTGCGCCCAGTAGCTAGCAAGACCCATCTAATGCATGAAAGTATCTTTTGTGCAGCTACACGCATTTTCAATAATATCCCGGGGTCTATTAGAATAATTACGGAAATGAAAAAATTTAAAAAGAATCTCCATGATCTGCTAGTACACAAATGCTACTACTCTATAAAAGACTTCCTATCAGACAAATCACTGCTCCAATATAGTCCCCCTCAGTCATGATGCGTTTGGGCCCACTGATATGCCTACCGTAATTTGTTCCGTTGTATTTTTTAAATTTTATGTGAAATCTTATTATTATGTTTTTAACTAAATTGTATTTTTTTCTGTTTTTTTTTTTTGTTTTTTGTAATGTAACTATTGTATGCCCTAAGGGCGGGACGTAGCTGATCACAATTCTATTATTTAAGACCTGTACTATGTACCTACCTATGATCCACAATAAAGATATTGATTGATTGAAACGTCGTTGATGTTACGGGTCGTTTGTGCCGCGTTGGTGCCACGACGGAACTCATATTCCATAATTACACGAAATTTCAAAGTATCCATTATGAGGAAAAATGTTGAAATGTAATGAAAATACAACGCTAATCAATAAACAAAAGACTGATTTTGTAAATAGAATGTCATATTTTTAAAACAAAATTAATTTGAATTTAGAACTCATAGCCAATCAAAACTTTTTTTTGTTTGAAAAAGTCTGTACTGCAATACGGCAATTTCATAGGTAAAGACCTATTATTATGTTCAGTTCCTCGGCAGAACCTACCAATAGATATATTTTTTGATGTTCGAAATCACCTTGTTGGCGCTCGATTTCGGCTTGGCTCCTGTAGTAACAATTAATTAATACCCAAAAATCTTTCTTTTGGAGTAGGTTTCATTAATGTTGAGGATTTGGTCCAGTCCCCATACAAATTTGCCCATGGTCCTTTGCAATTATCTTTGTTTTAAAGACATTTCGAAAATGTTTTATCCTGCTTATGTGTAGTACGTTTCATTAAAATCGGTTCATTCATTTCGGAAACTAGGACTTGAAAGTTTGTATGAAATACCGTAAAGTGTAAACGCTCGCAATCGATAAGTCTAATTCTGTAAATACAGATGTATTACTGTCGCGAATCATAATCTGTTCAATATAAAGCCTAAACACTGACTTACAAATTGCAAAAAACATAGGAAAATTGAAATTTCGCGGGTTACCCTGGCGCTTCCACCTTAAACTTTTTTAACACTTTGTGTACAACGTTTAGCATATGACTAGTTTTTAGGGTTCCGTACCAAAAGGGTCAAACGGGACCCTATTACTGAGACTTCGCTGTCCGTCTGTCACCAGGCTGTATCTCATGAACTGTGATAATTAGCCAGTTGAAATTTCTACAGATTATGTATTTCTGTTGCTGCTATAACAACAAATACTAAAAAGAGAATAAAATAAATGTTTAAGGGGGCTCCCATACAAAAAAGTATTTTTTTTTTTGCTAGTTTTTATGTAATAGTACGGAACCCTTCGTGCGCGAGTCCGACTCTCACTTGGCCGGTTTTTTTCAACACTTTCGGTGCTAGGCACCCAGCATACGGGTCGAACAATAATTCGTTCGTGTGCGCACAACCCGCCTCCCGAGTCGTCACTATACGTAGCTAATGACGCGCATACTAATAAAAATGGATTATTTAAACTTAACAGCGAAAGTGTTTAACTTGTTTTAGATGTCAATGATAAACGAAACTAGTAGAAACAGCATGTTTTAAACGCTGGTGTAAATGCGGAGTGATAATGAGTTATTGTTTCAATGACACTGTAACAATATTTTCTTATGATTACATGCAGCACTCATAGATATGTGGAAAGTAAACGAAGTGTATCTGAAACGTGAGTTTATATGAATTAACAATACATACTGTAGAAAGTACGAAACATGAACACACATACATTCGGCGTGCGAGTTGAATGCAGAGCTGAGGAATGCTCAAGCTCACTCAGCACTCAGCTATAAGGACAGCGTTATGCTGCGGGCAGGAGAGGCGCGAGGAGCAGCACATGCCCTTCACCTCAGTAGGCCTACCATGACGTCTTAAGGTGTAAGCGACAGGGTGGCCAGCAAAATTCAAATCCTCTTACGTTTTTTTTGCAATTTGTCGGTCAGTGTCAGGTTTTATGTTGAATAATATATGATACGCAGCTAATATTTATCGAGTACCCCCGAATATTATTTTTAGTTTTTATTCTCTCCGGATAGCTGATATAATAAGGATATTTTTAGAATAATAATTACGTTGACCGCCATAGGAACATTTTGAGAAAAATAACCTTCTTTGACTTTTACATAAATGATTTTTGATATTCGAATTTAATTTTTAGTCATTAGTGATTATACTCATGAATGTGGTTTTCTTGAACGCTTTCTTGGCCATTTATCTGTGAAAAAATACCAGTTGTCAATTTCAAAAGAAATCCTAGTCTTTAAATTCGACAATTTAGAAATGATTGAAGAAAATTGTAAATTTTCAAAAAATACTTTTAATGCGTATTTTATCGACAACAATGACCAAATTGGCGTTTAATGGATACACAAAGGTCACACTTACACCACCACATAAATTTGTCGAATTTGAAGTTTTCAATAACGAAAAAAAATTTGATTAATTAAAAAAAAAATCGAGCGTCCACAATTTTTTTTTTTCAATTTTCTTTTGCACACTACACATGACCAGAATTCCTAATATTACAAAAAAGTTTCTAATCTCCATTTATGACTTTAGACGCGAGGGCTGGGGCTCCCGCGACATGCACGCAGACTTCGACTCTATGTTCAAGCCCCGACAGCACATGCCGCGAGGTGAGTCCCGCGCTTTGCATCCGCTTGCTACCCGCGCACGGGGAAAACGTTGCCAGTATCACGCTCACGCCTGAGGCATGCACCGACACACACACTTTCTTTATTATGTTGGTGTATTTTTTTACTTTACATATTTTTTTTTACATAAATAGATGAATTTTAATCTAGCTTTGTCTATAAATTAAATAAATCTTTTTTTTAATCGATGTCCTTTTTGCAATGTTTTTGTAGCTATATTTTACACACAAATTTTAAATGTAAAAGATGATTATTAATTTTAAAAACAATATTCTAAGCAATTCACACTATACAAATTATAATATGTACAATTAATTCATTCAATCACAATACAACTCAACAAAAACACATTCCTAAATTGTTGCACATATTGTATTTACTTTTATTCGAATTATTCCAAATTATTTGTATAAAACACTTGGTGTTATGTAAATTCCACAGTACGTTTGGCATAGCAGCATGAAAAGCAGTTCATTAGTTACTCCTTATTTCGAAGGATTTTTTCACATGTTTCGTGTTATTTATAATTCTTGACATTTTATAAAAATCTTAAGGGCCCAACCATATTTGTCAGCATTGCTAATCAATTTAACAATTGTTTATATTCAATTTAGTGATTGAAATAAAAACTTTGTATCGACAAACATTAGTATACTTAGTTTTTATAAAGAAGTTTTCAATTAGAGAATTTTGGTCAGTCAGAACGGTGGCGCGCCTGGGGGCCAAAAAAGGCAAACCTTTAAGGCAGTTCAGAAACCCAAACATCATGAAAAGTAGTAGGTTATAAAGTCAAGGCCAGCTTGTAGGCTTGTATGACGGTACCGCCACTAAAGTAAGTGAACAGTAGTGAAGTAGCTTAGATCAGGTATTCATTATTTGGAGGTTCCTTATTTGCATCGCTTCTAGTTCCTTATTTGAATGACCATTACCTTGGGTATCCTCTTTGCGGGCGCATCTCTAATTATAATACATATATTCCAAAATCGTATTGGTTTTATATAAAGCTCAAATCATATTTCAGACTTACTTATGCTCACGGCCTTGCCCGCGTTTTGTTGGATAATTGTCCCACGGGATCTTACTATCGGGATAAAAAGTATCATATGTGCTATCCTAGACTATTATCTATCCCCGCGCCAAATTTCTTCCAGATCCATTCAGTAGTTTTTGCGTGAAAGAGTAAAAAACATTCTTACATTCTCACAAACTTTCGGATTTCTAATATTAAGTAGGATAAAGAATCACAAATATTTTCAATGGTATCTTGCTAATAGATGCTGACAAATATGATTAAGCTCTGATCCTTCACAATAAGGGCGCCGCGTCACCGTCGCACTGCAACTCGCCAGTAGTTAGCGCCGCCTCGCACGGTCAACGACACTCACAACAAAGCTAGCTTCACTAAAACAAATAAATTAACTCTCAAACCATTCCATGAAGAAGACCGAATATACGCCATACGCCACCAACGAACTACAGTAACCATTGCCTCCGATATTCGCGACGTTTTCCACCGTCGAAATCTTTTTTTTTTTCTCTCAATTAACATCAATGTCATGTATGATAGACTATCGATATAATAGCCGTTATGGCAAACATACCTACAGTCTATTATATATCTTGTGTTCTTAGAGTTTATTAACATTGTTTTTTATTAATAAAGTTAACATTTTTTTTGCATTGTAGTGTATTATTGTATTCAAATTGCATTCTTTGTGCAGGTGTTGACTTTCTCCTACCCGCTAACACTAGCAGGAAAATGTTGCGTTGCTCTCAATTATCTTAAATTCAGTTATTTCAGTTGCATTGCATGAAATGTACGTACAGGACATTTCACATGTTGCATCTCCTGTACCAATGCAGTACTATTTTTTGTATAAAGTAGATTAATCAATTTATTTTGTTTTTTGATCTGTCGACGATAATTTTCAGTGAAAAGTATTAATTGAGTATTAAAAATATGCAGCCTGACAGTTAATTAATTTGTTTGTCACGTGATCATGGCATACGTGGGACACTCAGAAAGTTTTGCGAAACTAAAAAAAATTGTTCTATACGTACATATATTTTTATTAAATCTTTTCAAAGTACTTTCCACCAGCCTCTATACAAAGATTCATGCGCCTAAACCAGTTTTCAAAACACTTTTTCCAGTCCGCCGCAGACACCTCGTTTACAGCCTGCTCGAACCCAGCCAGCGCATCTTCCGGCGACGAAAATTGTATCCCTTTGAGCTGATTTTTTATTTTTGGGAATAAAAAGAAGTCACACGGTGCTAGATCAGGGCTGTAAGGAGGGTGACCCAGGAGTTTGACTGGCGTGCTGTCCAGGAAGTCCCTCGTTTTGAGTGCGGTGTGCGCAGGTGCATTGTCGTGGTGGAGCAGTAGCCCGCGGAGCCCTGTGTTTGGTCGCTTGTTGCTTATAACAGAGAAAACTTCTGGCAAACATTTGGAAGTATACCATTCGGCATTAATGCTTCTTTGATCCCGTAAGGGAATTGATACCAAGTGGCCAGTCAAATTAAAAAAGCTAGCGATCAAAATCTTACCCCCGCTTCTAGATCGCTTCACTTTGGTAGGCGTTGGCTCATTTTGAAACACCCAAACAGTCGACTGGCGCTTGGTTTCTGGGTCGTATTGATAAATCCAGGACTCATCACCTGTAACGATGTCGTAAACACGCCGAGACGAGCCTGCTTCAAATTTGTTAAGCATATCACGGCACCATTCCACCCGGGCCTGCTTCTGAGCATCGGTGAGGTTGTGCGGCACCCAGCGTGATACTATCCTCCTCACGCGAAGATGGCTGTGTAGAATCTCGTGAACGCTTCCCGATCCAATCTTCAATATGTGTTGAATCTCCTGATATGTAATTCGCCTATTGTCTTGGATTAAATTTTTCACTGCTAGCACGTTTTCTTCGGTAACAGCCGTCAAAGGGCGACCGCTTCTTTCGTCATCCCCCAAAGTTGGTCGACCGCGCTTGAATTCGTTATACCAACGATACACGGTTGCCTTGGAAGGGCCTTCATCCATGAATGCCATTTGAAGTCTATCGTACGATTCATCCGGTTTCAGGCGACACTTGAAATCGTATAAAATCATAGCTCTAAAATGTTCCCGGCGCAGATCCATATTTCAGTGAGACACAATACTTTGAATTAACTCGCAAAAAATGTGGAGGGAAATTTTGAAATTGGAACTTACTTATTTTTACTTATAAATAATCATATTTTCGAAAAACATAATAACTGGCCAGTCTCCCATATATAAAAACTTTTTTTCGCAATACTTTCTGAGGGGCCTGGTACATGTGTAGATAGTGGATGTGGTAGCACTCGATGTTGGGACGTATGTCAGGTACATAGAGATCATGTCACGCGTCCATTCGCTACCGCGGGGCTGCGACAACTGCAGCCAGACTAGCGCTCGGCGAGGGGGAGGGGCTGGGGGGCAGGGGCAGGTGTTGCGCGTGAGAAGCGGTAGTGAGCTTGTGTTGGTGTGGTTGCAGTTGGGTTGCGCGTTACACTGCATGCTCCGACCAAATCTTCACTTCACAGCGGCACCAGCGCCAACCACAAATCTGCCACAAACGCCACACAAGAATAGGTACTAAACTATATTTATTTCTTCATTTATGTGTTTTTGTGTTCCGCACCGTGCGCCGCGGCTGTTATCAGATAGAGATGCCTTTACCATGTGAAATATATCGCTGAAGCCATAATTTAGTACGCATTTGATAAATTACTATCCCTACAGAAGCAACATTTTAATGCATTCTTTTGTGATTTGTTTTCGCATACTCAAAGCTTAAAGTTTGACCTAATTTGACTAGTCAGTATGTAGTATTCGTAGATATGTATTAACTTTTAACTGATCGCATCGATGTTTGCATCATTCGTGGATTTATTACGGGCACACAGAGCCCTCACAGTCTTATTGTACTTGATTCTCTATCTAAAGATCAAACAAGGAGGTTCCGCTCGTAGTTCCCCTTCGTTCTCGATAGACGAGCGGACAAAAAACAGATTACAATATCGGCACTGTAAATACTTCATGACAGCGAGCGTTCTGCATGATCGAAACGTGTGTTTTTCGATTGAATTTCAGGTAGTAGTAAGAAAACCGGTAAGCACCGTACCGGGCCCCCAAACACGGAACCTAACGTCGAAAGCGGACTAGACCTGTCGGACCTCGACCTGAGCTCGATCGAGTTCTCGGAGCGCGAGATGCGCGCGCTGTCGGGCCTCACGCCCGCGCTGTCGCGCCGCCTGCAGCGCCAGCTGCTCGCGCACCTGCCGCCCGCCGCCGCGCGCACGCTGCGCCGCACGCTGTCGCTGCACGCCGCGCCCGCGCGCCCGCCCGCGCCCGCGCGCTCGCACTCCGCCGACCACGACCAGGGGGAGCCCGCACCGCCCGCCACTCCCGCTGAGGCCACTGAGCCCACCGCTCGCGCTGAGGCCACTGAGCCCACCGCTCCCGCTGAGGCCACTGAGCCCACCGCGCCCGCCGACGAAACTGCGCTCACCGCGGCTGTTGATCCACCCTCACCTACAGACGAGCCCGCGCCGCCCGCTGCCGCTTCTGAGACCCCTGAAGAAACCAAAGAAGAAAGTCCAATAGACGCCGCGACACCTCAATACTCAACTCTACCGCGGCCGCGAAGACGGTCCAGCTCTCGAGAGGTTACCCCTCTGCTGGCCGCAGTCGATGTGGAGTGTCCGTCTCCGAATTCGCTCATTCGAGAGCCACTTGCGACGCGGCCGCGGGACCGACCTCTGCTCAGTAAATACTTGACCCCGGAGCGGGCACTGTCGCTGGACGATACGTACGGGTCGGACGGCGGCAGCGGCGCGTCGGAGCCCAGCTACACGTCGTCGTACGGCGGCGCGGCGGGCGCGGCTCTGCGGCGACACTCGCTGCGCGCGGGCAGCGGCGACCAGCCGCGACGCCGCTTCTCGAGGTTCCTGCGATCAGACTTTTTCGATTCACCGCCGGACGAGAACCTTTACGAGCGCCAACGAAAAGAAAGAGAGTTGGAAACCCAAAAAATCTTGCGAGAGATCAGAGAAAAGAGAAACAAATCGCAAGAGGCGGCGGCTGCGAAGAGTCCCACAGATATAGCCGACGCTCCGCCGGCATTCAGGGATGACGTTACCACTCCCAAGAAATGTCTCTCGCCTATTGGTCTCGTCGGAAGCAAAGAGCGGAGCAGGTCGAACACACCATTTTTCCCGATCCTTGATAATATCAAAGAAACCGCGGTGGATTCGTCCGCATCGACGTCGAACTCTAAACGTTACACTAATTTGGAAAACTCAAGACAAAAAACAATTATCGATGAAAACTCCACTAGTAAAGATTCCAGATTGATCCGACCCAAAAGCTACCCTGTGAAAACTTTAGATTCTATAGATGAGCCCAGTGAAAATGTGCTGCCTGAACGTTCGTTTAGTAGAGAATTCGATAAAGAAAGGTCTTTGCCGAGAGAGTCTAAACTAATAAGACCCAAGAGCTACCCTGCAAGTAGTCCATCACCCGAAAAAGTTTATGTTAGTCGTAATGTTAAAAAAGAAGATTCTAAAGATATTTCACCAAAAGATGAAGTTATCAATCCCGAAATTAAATCGGATGTAGAAGTAAGTTTCAGTATTACCTTGCCTAAGAAAAAGCCAGAAGTAGTGACAAAATCCGATTCGGTAAAAAATAACACAAAGCTGGAACAAAGTATCGATTCTAAATCGGAATCAGAAATAAAATCTAGTGACACTAGTTTGTCTTTGAAAAAGTATAGTGTAATCAAAAACAGAGACAATGATAAGTCTGAAACAACAGAAGTTAAAACAGAAAACAGTATGACAGTTCCGAATGGCGGACCATCGGTTGATGTTGTAAAAGTTACATCTAACGGAGACACCAAACACACAACTGATCAGCCATCGAAAAAAGACGAAACGGTCACAAAGACCGGTGATACAGATCAAACAGAAAAGAAAGGCACAATAAAGAAAAAGATTATTAGGAAAGTTTCATCGAAATCTAAGACTGATTTAGGAAGCAACCAAGAAACTAGTGATGCTAAAACAGCTACTGAAAAGAAGAAAGTTACAAAGAAAGTAAAGGATAAGGTTGCCGATGGGGATGGTACAAAATCAACAACTGTCACAAAAAAGAAATCTGTTTTGCAATCGATAGGTCATAAGTTAGAAAAGTTTGCGTCTAATAAGTCTAGCTCCCCAGAAAAAGGGGCTGAAAATAGTGTAAGGAATGAAACGAAAAAAGATAGTTCTAAGTTAAGCAGATTGCAACGAGAGCAATCAGTGCCCGTCAACGTAGAGCCTACAACTGAATCAAATCTCATTAAGAGAGCTGTCACACTAACTGATGTGGCCGCTTTGGAAACTCAGCAAGCACCACAGAACAAAACCACCGTTTCAAAAGTATTAGGACTCTTTAAAAAATTCGAACCCAAGGAAAGATCAAAACCTATTGTTGAAAAATCACAACCTATTGTTGAAAAACCACAACCTACTGTTGAAAAACCACAACCTATTGTTGAAAAACCACAACCCATTGTTGAAAAGCTACACAACGAAAGTGTTGAACAGCCTAATGACAGTAATTATAAAACTGAATCTAATCCTGAAGCCATTGCGGACAGTCTTGACAAAGATAAACCTCGCAGACCAACATCCCTACTGTTGAATGGTCTTGGGCGCAACAATAAATACGGGAGAACTTCTAGTGACAGTGTCTCCAATTTGTCCACAGATAACGATGACCAGCCTGCGTTCAAAAAAGAAAACGAATCAAAAAACATTAGAAACAGTTTAAAATTAGATTTCTCTAGATTGCCAAGAGTTAAGAAAATAGTTCCTACTAATCCTGTGATAGAACCTCAAATTATGAATATTTCCTCTGTTGACGGTGAGACTGAAAAGAAAGATATTCCAGAAAAGAATGCCGAGCTTGTAGACAGTAGCATACATACTGACAACACTGAAGCACAGAGTCGCAGTCGGTCGAGAAGTAGGTCAACTATTTCAAACTCCGAGCTTAAGTCTGATATTAGTGCTGATAATAAATTTTCCGATAGAAACCCCCTTTCACCTTCAGAGAATACCTCAGTACACCTCCGAAGTCACGATTCCACCACGCCTGAGAAAGAAGACATTGTCGATAGAATACGTAGAAAAAGCTTTTATTCAAGATTCAACGAAAAGAAACAACGACGAAAGAGTAGTTTAGTGGGCCCTGGAGCTGCCGAGTACGACCCCGTCGCTAGAATACACTCCTCGCAACCGACGGACACGAAGTATGACGTATCCCCGACATCGCCGCTCAACTACGACTTGTCTCCGCTGTCCCCAGGGCTCTCTGTCTCGTCTGACTTGTCGCCGTCCATGGAACGCTATAGATCTCTTTTAACCGACCTGCCTGTAAACACTAGGAGTAACTTAAGGTTTGAAAACTATGGACTGAATGATAAAATTGATACTTATAGATCTCTCGATCGCAACGACTTTAGAAAATTTCCCGGAAGCAGAAGCTATTTAGACTACGACCAACCGGCTTCGTACGGTGCCAACCGGTACTCTAGGACGAAATCGCTCTTGGATAGCTCCGATGGAACTGAGGATAATAGTCTTGTCAATTCGTTAAGAGATCCGCACAAATACAACAGAACCATATCAATGTATTCACCTGGTAACTATGCTACTTATAGACCAAAAAGAACTACTCGCAACTCTGCGATTATATTGAAAGAGAGCGAAAAAGAACCGAGCCCTGAAAACATATTGGAAAAAATAAGGCAAAGAAAAAAGATATCAATCAGCGTGACCAGGAAACCGGATGCTGAGAAGGAAACACTGCCAAGGTGTGTATGATTTTGTACTTACATGTCACGTAAATAATTTAAAATAACTTTCCCAAAGTGAAAGATAATACGATTTTATTCTGTGCACGCTTCACGCTTCCGAATTAAAGTTTATAGCACTAATGCTTTTAAAAAGTTTTACGTCCTATACATAAGCAAACGAAGAAGTTTTGTGAAATATGTAAAATACTAGAATGCGTCCGAATGTAGATAGTAGATCTAATATTCACTTTTAATGAGTCCACAATGATATTGCTCGTAGAGAACTCGAATATAGAATCACAGCAGCTACCGACATCATTTTAACGTTAAAAATCATATGACCGTAGAATTATTAATATCTTAAATGTAATATGCACTTCATAATTGACACATCACAGAGCAATACAAGAAGGAGAAACTCGCCGAAGGACTGTATTTAGCAGCAACATAATGTAAGTGTAATGTTTCAGATCCAATATCTCACCGAAAGGCGACCGCGAAGGCGACGGTGCAGAATGCTCTGAGAAAGTTGACTGAGAGGAATTATTGATTGTGCAGGATATAACTTGATTTTGTGATTTATATAAGCATTTTTGACAATTAACTTTGCGAACTTATTGCGAGGACACTGTAGGTGTATCTGATGGAACTTGATGCTTTCATTGTTTTTGTTATAACTTATTTACAATGTCATTATAGTCTTTTATTAGTGTTGATCTAATCGAGGCTGTATCGATACTCTTGCCAAACGTAGCATATACTCACGAGTTTTTAGATTTCATGTAAATTAAAGAATCTCATCACCGACAGAAGACTGTCTTTAGTGGCAAATTTAGGTAATACTTTTGCAAAGAATCTCTCACTGAATTTGAAGTATCCTAAAAGTCATGCAAAAACTAGAATTAAAATGTTACTTGAACAATTCCAAATGTTAGGCATTTGGATTAACAAATCAGATTAATTATGAATAGAGTGTTAGCTAGTTTCACACAGATTCATCAAGTATTACGACAGATAGTATTTATACATTGTTTTGTATGAACTTTGTTGGCTTTCTCCAAAGCGCGGTGTTCGAGTGCCGCACATTTGATACAGCTTGTTAAGCTGAACAGATTTTGTTACTGTTAAAGTAAACAACGATTGTCTATTGAAGTGTAATAATATATTTTGCAAAGAGTGGACTTTTTGTTAAGTGTTTATTGTAAATTGATTCTTATGTGCCTTTATAAAACATAAGTGACTGGATTTGATATAGTCCATTTTATTGAAATATATAAAATGACACAAATTTTAGAGTGTGTTTGCACAAATACGTTTTACTCAATATTATTAACTATAATTTTTCTTAGTTACTATCATTTTACATTTTTTTATGTGACCCTAAGTCAGTTTAAGTTTAAATATTTATCATAATCATTATAGTATTGAATGCTAAGTCACGACGTAACAGTAATCGAATAGAATGGTGCTTAGATGATTTCATTAGGGATAACTATTTATAGACCGGACTTGTTATAGACTCACAAAAAACGTGTATATTTTTAGCAATAGCGTTTTCAGTTTTAATTGTATTATTGTAAGCTGCTGCTGTTTGTTCCACTCAACTAGTACTGTATACTCGTTTCTCATTATTCTTTTGCTGTACAAGTCAGGGAGCGGCTAGCTAGATCAGTGGTGTTAACTCTTAAAAAAGCAATAATTTTACGCAAATCCGTTCATCTTCGTAATTTCGAATCTATTTATTAATTTTTATTAGAATTGAAAATTATTTATTGGTGTGTGGTGATTTTTAATGTTTCTCTTTTTGTCATAGTTACCGCGGTGACATTGGAACTGTGATTCTTACGATTGATATTAAATTTGCTATCACACACGTTTTGTATTGAATGTGAATAAATTATATAGTTAAAATGTGTTTTTGTTATTTATATTGTTATTCCAGTTATAAAAAGTAATATAATAACGACATAAGAGTGTGAGCCAAGTATCGTCCCTAAGACGGACGACCCACGACCCACTGACCGATAGGATCTTTGCTCACCTTTATGTGATGGTGGAACGTAAATGTAGTTGGTCAGTAATACAAGAGTAGTTGGAACTTTAGGGGTTCCACTGCATCGTATCAGCATGGCATCGCATTTTTTCATGCCCTATCCTTTTCTGTCGTCTATCGATCAGAACCGTAATTTGCTAGAACAAGAAACAGCGTGCTGCCGCGCACATCGACGATGCTGCCGCTTGCTATAGCATTCCGTCTGTTTCTCGCTCTAGCCAATCACGTTTGTGAGCGACAGAAAAGGATGGAAGCAAAACTAGAACCCCGATAATAAATAAAACTAACATCGGTATGCATTTCGTATTTATTACGACATTACATTGACATTTTAAATACTTGTAAATACGAGTATATGTAAAAAAGGACGATCAGCATACATTTGGTAATATACTATGATATTAAAATTTAGTACCAGTACGAGTGTAATCCATATTAAATCTACATAGTATAGTGGTTGCAAATCACAAGCACGCGTCATATGACTTAAAGTCATTGACATAAGGGTTAAACTTCTATGACTAACACGCGCTAGTGAAATGCTACAACTATAGAAATTGTGTGTGGTTTTCATGCAGCGATAGTCTGAAGTTCTTCGTAGTACTTGCTGTCTTTATCTGCTAGAAGTTCGAGGATGTCATCAATGTCTGTGTTCGGGAAACGTTCCACCCAGGATTTGATCATACCTTCGGCCGTCGCTGGGTAGCGCTTCAGATCTATTTCTTCACCTGAAATTACAAGGATTTTACTATATAGTGAACCTATGAATTATTGGGAAGTTTTATTCACAAACGCTCGGATTCGATTTTGATTCGATAAGTCGTATGTCTATCTTGTTTTGGCATTACGAAAGCGAGCGAGATAGACACACGACTTTCCGAATCGAAATCGAATCCTAGCGTTTGTGATAACGGGCGCAGGTAAGGTCCAGAACAAAAACATTATCGCAATGACGAGTTCTGTATGGTGTCGGACGTAAAGAATTGCACCATCCCACATCTTCCCGTGGGTGTCGTAAGAGGCGACTAAGGGACTTTCCAGAGAATGGGCAGCAGCGTTCTCTGTGCTTTTGTAACACCGTAGTGCGATCGCCAACCCGCCTGCCAAGCGTGGCGATTATGGCAAAACCCCCCCTTTTTTGGGGAGGCCTATGTCAAGCAGTGGACGTCTTTTGGCTGAAATGATGATGATGAATGACGAAGAAAACAAGTAGCTTTCGGTGTCGTAAAGATTCTTTACATCCATTATAATACGCATTGAGTATGAATGTGAATAGAGAGTAGACGAAAACCAAAGAAACTATGGATGGACTGTGTGAAGGATGATATAAGCAAGAAAGGAGGTGTCTGATGAAATGAGAAGTATGGAAGAAGAAGACATGCTGCGCTGACCCCAAATGAGCTGTGATAAGGGCAAGAATGATGATGTAATGCGCACTTACCTTTGTTGCTGTTTATAAGGAAAGTGTTGGGCTGTACAAAGATGTTGCGCGGCTGTTTGTGCATCATCACGATCTCGCGCCAGCGGCTCCACGGCTCGTCCAGGCGGCTGTACTTCTCGAACAGCTTCTCTCCGGCTTCGAAGTCAGCTGTAGCCTTTATTGTTTGCAGTTGTACCAGAAAATCACCTGCAAAATGTATGCGATATGTGTCAAGTAAATGTTTTTGTATTAATGATTGTTTAGTTTGGTACCCAAACGGTCGAAGACGAACCTTGAAAGTTAATGAATACACTGATATACCAAATACTTAACTAAAATTATTCGACCTTTGGTCGTTGATCCCAAAAGTAAAAAAAAACACTAGGAAGTGGCGAAGGGCGGGCGGTTTGGGGGACTGTCTCTTGTAATTTTGACGTTCAAAAAGTGCTGATTATCAGCCTAATTTGAATAAATGACTTTTGATTTGATTTGAGTAATAACCAGAGGTCGGAATTAGGTAGAGTTATTTTTGTACTTGCGTCGAAATGTTGATATTAATATGGATCTTCCCTTGCGTGTGCGCATTGGAATTTTGCAACTTCGGACATCCGATGTCGGATGGTTTAAATTGTGTAAAAGTAAATTACTTTTTTATTTAATAAATCATGGGATTTTTCAGCACTTTAAAATTAATCTCGGGATTTGAGGCATACCCACTTTATTCTTTCGCTGTTTGAAATCAGTGTAACTACACAAATAACTCTACCTAATTCCGACGTCTGGTAATAACACTTTCGGTGCTTAGCATCGTTTCGTGTGTCCACAACCCCCCCGACCGAGTCATCGTTATACGTACCTGTAGATATCGGCATACAAGTAAAAATGGATTATTTGAACTTGGTAGCGAAACTGTAAAACCATTTTTGCTTTTATCATGTTTAGATATCGATGCCCACCACGTCTGCCAAGTTTCTATAGCTAATTTAATCTCACATTGATTATGCTAGTTTCGATTTATACGAAAATGGTAGGCAAGTCATTTGTGCCCTGTCAGAATACATTGTGACATTTTTTTAATCTTACGACACCATGTTGGGCCTTATAGCCTCTAACAGGACCAATATTGCGTTTTGAATTTTTTCTTTTGTAGTTTTGTTTTATTATTCATTTAATCATTTTGTTATGTCCTGTGCGAGACAAATAAATACTTTTTCTGTCTTTCATTTATGAAAATATGCGACTTCAAGACTACCGCGTCAAAAACTGTCTATTTGTTCAGATTCTATTCATCGCTTTCCTACGTACCAATAATCTTCTTCCCCCGTGTAGCGAGGTGTTCCCTCTGCAGCGTGAGAAGTAGGTTCTTGCCAGGTTCGGACTCTGTGATGGTGAGCATGCCTTCGCCCTCCAGTTCCAACAGACGCATCAGCACGAAGCGAGCACGGGCGTGCGCCTGCGATAAAATGAATAGCCATTTGTACTACAATTTATTTTTGTTTTTATAACTATTTGAACAGGCCTCAGCATTAGCAAGGTAGCGGGGGATCGGCTAACCAAGACAAGACAGACGTACTTGCTCATATGTATCACTGAAGACCATACAACGAATTAAAAGAGCACAAAATTGTAACTGATGTAGTTAGTCCCAGACCCTGACTCCGCGTCGCCGTGTTAAGGCGTTTGAACATTCGAAGGGTGGTCAACTTACAAGTTTTTAGAGATATGGGAAAAAATCCCTCATCCTTTGTCCAGACAGCTGGTGTTGTCTGATGGCACGATTTAGAATTTCTGAGACCTTTGTAGACTGTAGTCCATGTGTGGTGGTATGGACTTCGCCACAAAGATAAATTGTTTAATATTCATAGTTACAGTACCTGCAGCCAAGTCTTGGTAGCGGGCTGGTACATCTCGGTAGCCTTAGCAGCTCCGTTCCACAGCAGACTCAGCCAGTTCACGTAGGTCACGTCTTCTGCTTGCTGACCCTCGTACCCGAATATTCTGAACAACACGATTTAGCTTACAATTTATATAATAGCGGAAAAATCACTAAGTGGCCACGTCGTGATGATGCCATAAAATTATGTACGAGCTATAAAATAGCAGCCGCAGCGTATTGGTTTCTAGTATTCGTCTTGGGCACTAGGAACGAATTTTTAATTTTAGCCTTCTAGGTACGTTCAGCATTTTGGCTAAGTAATGAACGTGTTAATGCCTATACTTTATAAAGTTACGAAGCTAATGTGAACACTTGGGGCCCGACTCCCCTAAGATACAAACGGTTCTGTGGTCTGTCGATTTTCTGTTTTTGGCATGTTAAAACACACAACCGAGAGACCGATGAACTGTTTGTTAATTTAGAGGAATTCCAGAAACTGGAGGTTTTGCAACTACCTTATAATATTATGAGTGCTAATGATCCATACGATTGTAGTTGTAATACTACACAACAATCAAAACATTGTAGGAGCTAGACGACGCACGACGATCAATCAAGCTATTCTATGCGAAAAAAAATTAAGCTGATCTCTCATTATCATCACGTTTATTCAAAGCAGTCAGGTTATTTTGGATATGTTAGCATGATGTGTCGCCGAGTCAAGTCAAGGTTAATTATTTTTGAAATTCTACAAAAAAAAAAAAAAAACTCTTTTATACTCACTTCAGAATCTCGGGCACCAACGACAAGTATAACCCGACGGCCTCAGCGCGGCACTCTTCGAAAGCAGAGCCTAGCGTCGTGAAGGTGCCGTCATACGTCTCACCCGGCTTGTACCACGACTCGATCTCTTTACCTGGGACACAGAAATAAAGCGTGTACCTGAGTATATTTTATTGTATACCAAAATTGATAAAATATTTTGCAATGTTCTTCAAACACACGTGCAGTCTGTGTGCTAGATGTACTCAAAGATCGACGCGTTTCGCTACTGAAGTGCGTCGGAGACGTTCGCAGATGCGCATGTGGATTGTTTTTACGCAACAATGCGTAAAAGGTGCGCTGCCCTGGTACGCAGGGCGTAGGGCAGCACCAACAGTATCCTAAGCATGATCAAGTCGCCTAGACAGTTGGGGGTCGCTGTTGTGCAATTTCTCATGTGTTGTCGCAGCAGTGATCCATTGTGTTGTTTGTTTTTATCAGTGCTTACTAACATAGTCTTAAAGTTTTAATAACAGTTTTAGAGTCATGGATACTCGAATAAAGAAAATTCTATTCTATTAAATTTATGGGTATACAATGGCGGTCTTATCGCTACACAGCATGATCAGAAAGGTGGGCATAATTTAAAGATGTGGTATCTGTATATACCATCATAATCATCTGCCTAGCCTTTTCCAAAATGTTTTAGTCGGCTTCGAAGTCTTACCGGATAAGATAAGATAATTTATTGGCGTAAAACATGGTATACAGAGGTGTTATTATAGCATATGAATTCAGCGGAGTACAAGAATTTTACATTGAGCGACTGCCTATCTGACATACACAACCCAGTGAGTACTGGGTAATACGATACCCCTTCGTAAGAGTTGTGTAGACCATTACACTCAATCAATAAATTCATTCTCGAAAAAAAAAAACCTCGGAGTAAGTGGGTCTTGAAACTGGGTGCGCCAAAGTTCACCTAAATTTTCAACTCCGATAATTGGAAATCCGAAAATGTTCTTCCTAACATTTTTCATCCTAACAATCGCAATTCCTAACTACTCTGTATCTAATGTTCATAATTCCGAAGCATTCAACTTCATAATGTCAGTAGCAATAAACATCTATTATAATTTTATTTGTTTTCCTATATTTTCTCAACATAACCATCTTTTACACTATTATTCAAAGTCATATCTTTTTTGTTTAGATTTCTTTTTATTCATAATAATCAGTATTATATACATTGATTTTGCGTAACTTTAACTTTTTTATTTATTGCGGTGTGTACCTGGAAAGATATCCATGGGTTAGGTTAGGTTAGAACTGTGACCAACTACGCGCGAGCCGAGCGAGCGGAGCGAGCGGTGCCGCGGCAGCGGCCGGCGAGCGCTACCTCGAAATTGGTCACAAAATTGTTCTAAGTATTTTTTTCATAGTGCCCCCAAGACTACACTCTGACCTAATCCCCACCCAAATTAAACATTAAATATCATCTTCTACCCACATATATTTTTATTATACTTGGTAAATGTTTCTATCTGAGTATCAGTGAAAATATTATGGTAATTATGTTTAGGGATAAAAGCGTTATGATAAAAAACAGTAGGAGTTTAAATTATTTACATTAATGATATTATTAATTAAAATTTTCGGAAAAATGAGTGTTATGAACATCGCCGGTAGCACTACAAATAGTATGAATGAAAACTTTAGGATGAAAAATTTTAGGAAGAATGATCATTCGGATTACAAACCGTTAGGAAGAACAATTTCGGGTAAAGAACTTTAGGTGAGCCAATATGGACCCCTTGAAACTGTATGGGACAGTCCTGATATATGTATGTATTGAAGTGTTTTTATGAGCATGCGGATTAGCCTCACTAATCCGCATGCATGAATATTGTGCCGTTACCTACTATGTATTTAAATATTTATTACCATCGAACAGGTCGAATTTAAGTAGCTAGCGAAACTTCACAGACGTGATGGACATGATAAAGCTAAAAAAATATGATTTGATAATGTACTTGGTACTGCAATTACTGGAATCTAGAGTTGAGAGAATCCCTAAGTTTTTTTGTCCTTTTAGTTAGTTACGGAGATATTTACTTCAAATACGTCGCATCATCCAGTGCTACCGCTAACCAGGGTTTTTTTTTCATTAAACAAAAAGTTGTTTTCCAGCAATAATCTTTCTACGGGTTCAGAGAGAAGTATGGAGTACGTAGTAAGCGTTTTCGCATCGCTGTCCGTTCCACCCTGTAAATTTGCATCACCTAATACTAAGTTACAACAGCAGTGTTATTAAAAGAGTATTACCAGTGAGCGGGTTCTTGACCTTGTCCTTGTTAAAGTTGAAGGTGCCGTCGGGTTTCTGCTGTAACAGCTTACCGCTGCCGTGGCCGAGCAGCTCGTGTAGACCTACTTGCACCTATTGGGAACAGAACTACAGGGTTAGTTCAAAGATCTGTGGGTAATGTGTCATCACATTACCCACAGATCTTTAGAATGAAACTGCTATAGAAGTATGACATGTGAGTATGTGGCAGCCCCGTCTTACAAGCAGTAAGCCGTGTGTTCAAGCCCAGGCAGGCGCATTACTTTGTGTAATTTACTTCAACACCGCTGTTCTCAAAAACGGTGAAGGAAGATATCGTGAGGAAAGCGGCATGTCCTAGAACTAAAAATTCGAAAACATGTGACATCTACCCAACCGCACTGGGCCCGTGTGATGGATTACAACCCACTTCCTCTCATAGAGAAGAGGCCAGTGTCCCCGCAGTGGGAACATTGAAGGCTGATGATGATGAGAAGTATGACAGTATGAGTGACGATACTGTATAACATAATAACACCTGTAATCCACAAAGGGTTAGGCAGAGGTGAGAGGTGTACGTATTAGTTCAGCCACATTTCGCCAGTTATCTTTAAGTCCCATGTAATAGGGGGCGAGCCTATTAACAGGGTACAAAGCCAGACTCCGTGTCTGCTACTGAGAAATTCCTGATGGAAAAACCCAAAAACATTTTGTCCGACCTGGGAATCGAACGCAGGACCTCTTGTTAAGCAGTCGCGTTTGCAACCACTAGACCAACTAGACAGTCACATGAAAAGAGTTAAGCGAGCTTACTTTAGAGACGGGAGTTCTTCAGTGACAGAGATCTCGACGTGCACCGTTATTTATCCCAAGCTTGCGCAAACATCTATATCTATACTAATAATAAAGCTGAAGAGTTTGTTTGTTTGCTTGAACGCGCTAATATCAGGTCCTATTTGAAAAAATATTTCAGTGTTATATAGCCCATTTCTCGAGGAAGGCTATAGGCTATATATTATCACGTTACAACCAATAGGAGCGTAGCAGCAATGAAAAATGTTGCGAAAATGGGGAAAATGTGACGCAGACGAAATTGCGCGGGACAGCTAGTTGAATAATATGGCGAAAGTAGTACATCCATTTTCGTTTAAACCTAACATTACTGAAAGTTAAGAATATCCTATATGGCCGTGAAAAATATTTAGAATCCTTACTTCAAAGGATGCGACCCTGTATTTCTCCAGTAGCTCCTTGTCGGTATCGTTGAGGAACGGAATGACGGCCTCCTTGTACGCAGCCGGGATCACATTGCCTAGCGACACGTTCTTGAAGCCGAAGTTCTGACGGATCTCGTCATCTGTAACACACGAGTATTTCAAATTCATTTATTGTTTGTCACAGGTGAAATATAAGTTCTTATAATTATTACATAAAGGCTCGCTGTAACATATGCATGACGTGAACAATATTTAATGCTGGTTCATATCTGTTTAACATTAATCATTATTCGTCCTAATCAACGTCCACAATATAAGTTTAATTAACATAGTCAGCTTTAAACAAAAAAAAAATGCATTGATTTCATTCAGAATAAATTATTCACTGATGTCAGACCAATTAAATTATTCATTGAGTCAGTAGCATAGCATATATATATATATATTGGTGTGGTCAACTGTATTTTTGTCATTAAAAAATCATTTGATTGAATAGTAGGCTTTACTTATAAAGAATTCCTCAGTGCTTTTTTAAAACTATCTAATGTTAAGTTTGTTATACATTTTTACTCCTATCCCAAATATACTAGTTTTAAATTTAATTGTCCTCCACTTTATTCATTTTTATACCATGTACTTCTCAATGTGTGTATGTGTGTTATGTCGGTGCAGCATGTCTTCTTCTTCTTCCATACTTCTCTATTACTTGAGTAACACATAGTAAACGTTTATAATAAATCATTTATGCCAGTTTTCTTTAACACTAAACGAAACTTTATACAATGCCTAAATATGCACTGCTGGAAATTTTACCCTCGGCGTTGAGATAGAAGTTAAACATCAGTCATACGCTTTTATTTAGGCACGGGGTTATATAGGCTTATGCCCGCGGCCTTAAGCCTATGTAACCCCCATATACCCCCTGTAGGCTTAAAGCCTGTGCTATTCTGGACTATGTCGGGGACGGACTCCTAAACTACTAAACCGATTTTAATCAAATTTGCACCCCGTGTGCAGTTTGATCCAACTTGAAAGATAGGATAGCTTACATTTCAATTTATAGTCGCAATATTATTTGTTTATTATTTGACAGTCACAATTATCTATTAGCTCCAAACGATGCTAACAGGTGGCGGTATCTGTTGACTGGATTGAGTAAGTATTTAATAGATGGCATTGTATAAGAGCGGCGCAGCAATGAAAAATATTGCGAAAACGGGGAAAATGTGACGCAGACGAAGTTGCGCGGGACAGCTAGTAGTAATGTAAGTAAGATTGAATTGACATTGCATTCGCTTCGTCAACTTTTCGCTACTTTTTAAAGCCATCTGGTAAGGTATACTTACAATTAGGAATGTTGATGCCAGCAGGGATCCCGCTTCCCGAGAAAGTCATGACATCTAAACTGGTGAAGTCAGGTCTTAAGAAGGTGTCCTTCTCCAGGTCTTCGCCCCAAGGCAGGAATTTGATGAACCTTTCGGCTCCTTCGACGAGGGCGCCGAATTTCTTCGACATTTCCTTGTTCACCATGGCTACGAACCCTTCGAACTCGCCGCGCTGACCGCTCGGGTCACGGTAGGTCTCGATGAAGCCTTGATATCTGTGGAGTATCACAAATCCATCATGACACATGAATTGTATTGATGGCTTAAAAAGACGTACTTATTGTATACTTAACTGGAGCAGTGGTAGTAACGATGCCCAGTTATTTGAAATTTCACTAAGGTTCAAAATAACAAACAGACTTTGTTGTCCAATCATTAAGATCTAAAAGTAAAATAAACATCGACCCAACAACATACATACTTAAACTCACGCCTTAAAATTTAATAAAAACATTTTAGAAATGTCTTTTAGAAAAAAAGATAATTTGAAATTTCTGTTTGGAAATTACTATTTTTCGAAAATATTTTTAGTAACGTTTAAGACCTATTTATCCTGCTTTTGCGTATGAAGTCATTTCGGAAAATAAGGATTTGAAAATTTTGTATGAAATGTAATCTCGGTCGTAAGAATAACTTCAACTTCACTTCATATTACTTACGTTTCAATAATAGGCCCCTTATCCTGGATCCAGAAGCGACTGCCTTCCTTATGCTCATTCAAGTTGCCTTCCTTGAAACTCTTCACATAATGTTCTAGCATGTTCCTTTGGTTGTCATTGGCTGCGTACTCTCGCGCCATGGTCAGGTTCTCATTGACGAGCTTTAAGAGTGGCGAGTAGTCTCCTCGGGTCACTTGGAAATAGGCCCCCTTGTATTTCTCCTTGGCCATGGTCAGGCCTGGACTTGGTCCCTGTTCCACGCTGGCCAAATGGATGGTGTATAATGGTACTGTGGAATAATAAGTTTGTAATATAGCTTAATTAAGAAACTTAAGGTGGACGCGAAATTTAATTTTTCTTACATTTTTTGCAATTTGCCGGTATATGTCAGTTATTATGTTGAAAAATATATGATACGCGGCCGTAACTAATATGGCTTGACTTTTTCATGAAAGTCATTAATTAGGATTAAATGAACGCCTGAGCATAAACGCAAGCGCGTGCCCGCCACGCCAAGCTACAAATTCACCGCAAATACTTAAAAATAAAAAAAGGGTTTCAAAAGTATTGTTAACTTATTTCTTGATTAGAAATTTAATATTTAAGATATATATATCACATTTTAAAGATCTATAAATAAAGACACACAAAAGTAATGATTTAAATTGCTTATTTTGTGTTATAGTGCACCACTTTTTTGTCACGTATTTGTGTGGTTGGCGTACAGGGCACGCGCTTGCTTGTCCCTTATATGTGACAATGGCGTTCAAAAGGCTAAAGGGGTTATATTGATGATTTTAATGACTGTAATTATGTAAATACGTACAAAAAACGTAAGAAAAATTGATTTTTGCGGGCTACCCTGACCCTTCCACCTTAAGCAAGATTATTAATACTTTTAATGACGCGGTAGAATGTATTCCTATTGTGTACATAAGAATGAATAAGAAATTTTTTGCACAACTTCCTCGTTGGTCTACTTAGTCGTAAGCGTGACTGCAGAGCATAAGTTCCTGAGTTCGATTCCCGGGTCGGCCAAAGTGTTATTGGGTTTTTTCATCAGGAAATTCTTAGTAACCGTAACCGAATCTGGATTTGTGCTCGGTTGTTAGAAATATGTCTTTAATGTAATTATTATAGCTGCTCGTAGTAGGTACCAGAATTTGCTACTACTTAATCAGACGGATGCCATAAAAAAAAAACTAATTAAATGAAAAGTCATTCATTGTCATCATCGTAATTTCTGATTGTGAAATTGTAAATGGTAGGTTTATTTAGCTTGATTAGGTAGGTATTGTAATGAACATAAAAATTAAAACAGTTTTTGTTCTTCCGTACTTACAGCCATCCTCATCAGTAGTTTTGAATGTTCGACAAATGTACGCTTCTAGGAGTTTAGTCTTCATCCAGTCATTAACTAAGTTTGAATCTTCTTCAGTTACGTTACTAGAGAAATATGTGGTCACACCCTAGAAATAATGTAATGGAGTTATTACATTGTAATGAAAATTAAAAATTGCTTACACTTTATCTTTGTTTGCATTCAAAGTTTATAAAAGGTTTTTAAATTGATAGTTAGCTGATAAATCATTTACTACTTTCATAGAAAAAAAGGTAATTTAATGTATTTGCAATGCAGAGCAAAAAATTAAGCGAAAACATTAAGCACAATATAGCCACTTTCCTTTTCTACATTGTGGGTGCAAATCACCTCTTGAAACTGTCTTTTCCATTCATATTTCTTAATGTTGGTGAAGCTTACTTAGTCAGAAAAATAATTAATTACGAATAAAAAGGACGCTTTCGATTCTTAATATTTTCTAGATTATTCAGCTGAATATACAAATACTACATTTTAATGTCAGTTAAAATCTTTTTGACTGACCTGTGGAGCTAGCCCAAGACGGGTGAGTCTCGGAGATATGCTATACATAAACTTGTCTACTTGTTGCCAAAGCTTCAAAATGTGTTGAGGATCATCTGCATAAGCTTTGGAAGCCTTCACAATAACCTCGAATGAGTTGTTAGGTAAATTCGGAATAAATTTTGTATCACCGAAACCTTTGTAGTTACCACTGTTGGCAAATATACCTCCAGCGTATACCAAAAATGCCTGAAAACCACAAAAGAACAATAATAGTAAGTTTCTCGACCGCAAAATAGTAAATAGATAATGTGTTATTTTGTTCATAGGATGTGGTGAAGTTATCAGTTCTATTTTTTTTATTTAACAAGAACAACAAATATAAAATATTCTAGTTCTATAGTAGTAGTCGTCTTTACAATAATATCTATACTTATTATATAATAAAATCGCTTTTCTATGACAGACTGCGTTAGTTTTAACCAAATTCCAAAAAAGGAGGAGGAATTCAATTCATACTATATTATTAGATGCTAGCTGTCCCGCGCAACTTCGTCTGCGTCACATTTTCCCCATTTTTGCAACCTTTTTAATTGCTGCTCCGCTCCTATTGGTCGTAGCGTGATGATATATAGCCTATGTCCTTCCCCAGGTTGAAATCTATCTTCTTGCCAAAATTCATTAAGATCCGATCAGCTGTTTAGTTGTGAAAAGGTAACAAACAAACATACAAACAAACAGAGTCACTTTCGCATTTAGAATACTAGTATGGATTTCTATACTCCACAGCAGGTTTTGATGCGATTATCACCATTACTTCAAGAATTTATTCTGGAAGATTTATATGTCATCCCAAATAATAATAAATCTCTATGCTTAGTCAAGTCTTTAAATCTAATCAAAGAGCAATTGACCCAACCCTGTTTCCCTATTCAATGACAGAGAAAAATATGTTTGTAAAAGAGTCCTTACCTGAAAATCTTCATTACTAACACCCTGTGCTATGGCAGCATCTTTAAGAGACTCCAAGGATTCCGTTGCAAAGATCCTATGGAGCAGAGAAAAGATCTTTGGAGACTCCGGACTCGTCTGCATCAGTACTATGAGTCCACCATTCCATGCTGCCTGAAATTTATCATTTTTTTTTCAAATAACTTAAAGAAAATACCCATAACTTTATTGTTTCAGAAGTACAATAGATCAAAAATAGGTCTTTGGTCTACATGAGTATTAGGTTAGGGGGAGGGCACATACTAGCATCATATTTGTAAGATCTGCTGAGCTATCTGATAAAGATTTTGAATATTTTGTGTAGTATCAACAAGCAGAACAAAGATCTCCAATTTTCAAAAATAGTGCTACACATTTAATTTTTCACTGTAGTTCTAGTCTAGTCTTTTGAGTCTTGTAATTATCAAGTTTTATAATTGTTGCTGTGCTTTTGAGATTAAGGTAATAGACAATAGTTTCTAAAAAAATAGTAAACCTTTAGTACGAAAGCAGAGGTATAGACAAAGGATAGACCTGCTTATGGTCAAGGAAAGTATAGACTGCTACATTTCCATACTTTCCGGAAAAACATAAAATGATATCACATTACTCCTATAAGGGTTAGGCAGAGATGAACCTAATAGTACGCCCACATTTTGCATTTTATGTTTGTAATATGTAATAGGGGACAAGCCTATTACCATCCACGCGGGCACAAATCTAGACTCCGTTGCTGTATACCTACTGAGAAAATCCTCATGAAAAAACCCAATAACACTTTACTCAATGCAGACGCGCTTTGGACGTGGAGTTGCGGACACCAGGCCGTTAACAATACAATACTCAACCCAGGAATTGAACCCAAGACCTCTTCTCAGCACTCGCTCTAATGACCAGTAGGCAACAAGGCAGTGACAACGAGGCAGTCTTTTAGGAAAAAGTAAGTGTAAATGAGAATTGAAATATTCTCATAAATCTGTGCATACTTCCTTTATCTCAATAGGTAAACAAGTGACATAGCTGCTTAGATACAACATTTGTACAACAAAGTGCATGATAGAAATAAAATTATGAAGTCACCATGAATGAGCATTAAAAACAACTTTATATTTTTATGTTTGTAGGTATGTAAGATAATGTTCTTGTTCTGTACTTTAGAGTTAATTTACTATTGTTTGAGTTGTTGTTAAACAGTTTATTTTGTGCATGGTCACAGCCACAGAGAAGCTCAGCCTGCCCCACCAAGAAAACCCTTCTAGATAAAGAATGTATTTTAGATTATTCAACTAAATATGTTGAATCGCAAAATGAACTAAAGGTTTTTTTTTTGCAAAACACTGCACTTTATGGACCTATAAGTCACACACTATTTGAAACAATAATAAAATGTAAGGAAGTAATAACACCACAGTGATGAAATAAGCAATTTTAGAAACAAAGATGATGGTTTTTTTGCAAAATAATTAACTTTGATAAATATTGTATGATGATGTTTCTAAGAAACAATGAATGTGCTTTAGCATCCGCTTAGTGATAAAATGAGGAAAACCACAAACTTACCCGACTCAAATAATGTGCATAAAGTTTTTCTTTGTCCGTTAGTTTGGCAAATGCCTGAGAACTGTCTAGTTCAACAAATTTCTGGTTGTTAGGCAGCAGAAAGTGAGACTTGTCTTCAGCCATGGCTAAAAGTAAAAAGCCTGTATAAAGAAATGATATATATAAGCAGGTATATGGAAAAATAAATAGAAAATATATAAATATACATATTAACTTTAATGTAGTTACTGACCCTTAACTATTTTAGGCTGGTTTGTGGATACAGACGCAATACCAAAAGTCGACCTGCCTCTGCACTGTTTACTAATAAATGAATCAGCAGTATTGGACCACCGGCGTTTTATAAGGTTAATAGTCAGAGTCCGCAACATTGCTTAAAACTAAATGAAACTGAAAACGTAATTTATATAAAAAAATTGATTAATTTTACCTTCAGTTACTGGGATTTATGGAATTAGTTTTACTTTTAGATTATTCTCAAAAGCTTTTTACAAAATTTTATCAATGAGATCAATCAATGTTCAATGATGTTTCCGATTAGACGTTTTAAAGATAGCTATGAAGCAAGCGTCAGCAGATTTAAACCAGGAACAACATTCATAAGTTGGTGGGAAAAATTATAAACAGTAACTATGTTGATGAAAGTATAAAAATTGAAACATATTATTATCAATTGAGACAATAAGCTGGATTATGATCCTTTAATTTATTAAAATATCATTTATTTGAAAAACGTACCGGTCTTCTTAAAGGCTCGATTACTGTCATGTCTGTCATCTTGGGTGATGTCATCAAAACATGTTTTAAGGCAGGATTACACCTTATATAGTTTTCTGTCTGTGACACCTATTTCAGAACCATGATCAGCCCCCGTATTCACAAATGCTCGGATTCGATTTCGATTCGGAAAATCGTATGTCTATCTCGCTCGCTTTCGTAATACCAAAACAAGATATACATACGACTTTCCGAATCAGAAACGAATCCGATCGTTTTTTGAATACGGGGGCTGAACCCACGTTTTCTAAAGAAACAGATGGGCTCTGCTAAGCCAGACGGACGGCAGCCAGAGATCTTATATATAAATATTTTTTTTTGTTAAATAATTATTATTAATAATTATTATTGCCTAGTGCCTACTATCCACAAAGGTGGCGTGCCTTGTAGGTAGTCTGTTTCTGGCTTTCGTTTCTTTTTTATGAATCATTGGTAACCTTTTCTGGGTTTGTTAGGTAAATATTTTTTTTTGCCACAAAATCTCTCCAACTATTATATTTAATAGCCTATTTTAAAAAAATTACGTTTTAAATATGATATTTTTGTTCACGATTCGTTCTGAATTTTCCGTTTCACGTAAGTTAGCGCAAATTGACGTTTGTGGCCCTACCACAAGCGCACCCATCAATGAAGTAAACATTCAACATGGATGGTTTCCGATTATTCTCATCCGTATTTTAGGTCAAATAAATTGTTTAGGATGTGTAAGTGAAGTTAAGAAAAGTTATTGTTATTTAGTAAAAATGTCGTCAGAAAGGTAATACGTTACATTTAAGTTTTACTTATTGTTGACAAATTGCTTCCGATATCCGTAGTTGAAAGTTGCAAAATCAATAAAGTACGCGGAAATCGCTAATGTCACGCCCTGAATTCGTAGTCAAATTGTTGGTGTGTGGTAGAATAGTGGTAGTAAAGTTGAGACGTTGGTGATGTTTTATTCTAGGGTGGAATGGGTGGAGATTATCGAGCCGAAGACAAAGGAGCATATGTATGCTAACCTAACAACTGGTGAATGCGTCTGGGACCCACCTGAGGTATAATACGTCCAAAATTTCATTCACTTCCTTACTTAAGCGCCGGTTAGAATTTTCCGGCAAGTGATGACTTATTTGCTTTCATAAATCTGGTATGGATGTTTTGAATGACTATAGCTGTAACACTGCTAAAACATTATCTAAGACTACATAACTGCTATAAATTATGTTTATCTCACAAGTAGTACGGGTATTCCAGATTTATGACTCACTTTCATAGTCCTCTTTTCTCAAGTCACTAGTAGTTTAAATACTTTAATATTCTCAGTAAAAAGGAAAGACTTTTTGATCAGCATAAATACTGCATTCTGACACACAGTATCTTAAGTATTCTACTGAATAAAGGCTAAGTTCTTTCTCAATATCAAAGATATTGTTCTAATTTCATCAACTCCTGCTAAAATAACTTCCTTTAGCCTGTGTTAATTGGATCAGAAACCAGTCATTCAGTTTATAATTGAATTTAATAAAAGTCTTGTTACTTTTCTAGCAGTACTTGTTAATGTTGTGTTTTGTCTTGTTATAGGGTGTTAAAGTCAAACGAACAGACTCATCACAATGGTGGGAACTTTTTGATATCAACACACATAGGTTTTACTATTACAATGCTTCCACACAGGTAATTATTATGACATAATAAGAAATTAACATCATGACATACTCATTGAACAATACATAATAATTACTTATTGTTTTAGACAACTGTATGGCATAGGCCTACGGACTGTGACATCATACCACTAGCTAAATTACAAACATTGAAACAAAATACAGACCCACAGAAAAGGAGAGAGACTTCCACACAAACAAATCAACCTTTACCTCAGGTGAGTCATAATTAAGCTTTATTATTTAAAAAAAAAACAGGTTGTTAATACCAAAGAGTTTATATTACGTAGGGATTATCACACATCTATACAAATAAATAAAACTGAAGTGTCTATTTGTAATTTCAAAAACGCAAACAAAAAAAAAAGAAGGTTTTCTACTAAATGCATGCTTAGATGGAACTTATAACTAAAACCAATTTTTCATTTATTTTGTGTGTTTTTATTTGTTCTGTTGGCTAATCTCTGAAATGGCTGGACCAATTATGACAGGACTTTTACTAGCAGATAGTTAATGTTATAAGAAGTAACCTATTAGGGTTCTGTACAAAGAAAAATGAAACGTCTTGAAATTGTTAACAAAATCCAATTCAAAGGGAAGTCATATTTTTATGATAAATTCACGCGAACAAAGGTTGTGGCTAACAGATAGTATATTTATAAAATCAAAGCTTCAGCTGAACAATGGCCAATTTAATAGTACTTAACTGTAAAATTATCAATACTATGTGATGTTTTATGTCATGTATGATACCCATTCCTTGCCTATCAACATATCTATTAAAAATAATAAATGAACATGATACCAGAACTAAAAAAGCAATTAACCTCAATATATATTTTATCACATAGTATATTTAATCAGAGGATACTATAAAACCATCTACATTGAGGAATCCCAATTGTTTTTGTGGGAGTAACCAACTTGGAATTGGGGTCAAATCTATTTTTATCTCTCCTAGCATTGCTAGGAAAGCTTATCTTAAGAATTCCAGTTTTATTATTAAGAGAACTAGGTTACATTGTGTTTTATAGAACTTACTGCATTCTTTAATGTTTGTTTTTATCATTGTCAGTTATTCTGTGGGTTTTACTATTTGAGAATTTTTTGATACGGACACTACTGTCCTTTCATAGTTTATTTATGACTAGCTGTTATATTGGCTTAACTCAATATCATCTGCCTTTTCCCAACTATGTTGGGGTCAGCTCTGAGTTCTTATCATGTTAATTAATTTCAACTGTTTAGGTTTTCCGTGCTTGCCGAGGTTGGTCTATGGATGGGTCACTATAATTACATAGGTACCGAGTTTCCTCCGTGCCCCGGAAAGCACGTGAATTGAACTGTCATTTGTAGATCTTTGACAGTTGTTATGAGTAGTCAGAAAGCAAAACTCTGACATCCAGTCTTACTAAGGGATATCTTATTACCCAGTTACTGGGTTGTGGAGGTCAGATAGGCAATTGCTTCATGTAAAATACTGGTTCTCAGCTGCATCCGGTTAGACTGCAAGCCAACCACAAGATAGTTTGGGAAAAGGCTAGGCAGGTGATGATGATAGGCTTTCTGTATTAAAATTACATTTGTACTAAGAACTTTCTTAATCTTGCAAATTGTACCTTCATATTCATACTGCAATGTGAAATGTTACTATAACATTAAAACAATAATTGTCACACAGGCCATAAATAGTATAGAATAGATTGGCTCTTTGCGCCTGACTGTATGATAAATAACTAATTTTGATTTGGTTTTCATTATAGAGAATTTACCCCAGAAGATTTTGAGGTAAAATACTTTTTTGTTTAAAAAAAATCACGATTTATTGAGATTATGTTGCCACACCATTTGATAGATAGATAGATAGATAAATCATTTATTCAGTGCACACAAAAGACATAGCACAACACACAGAAGCACAATGAAATGACATAGATTACATAAATATACCTTTAAAAAAACAAGGTGCAAACAGAAAGAAAAAATAAGAATAAGCAGATTTACAAAACTGTTATAGTAACACCATGACATACTTCAAATAAAATAACGAGTATACAAAGTGCGGTGTGCGTCTCAAGGTTGCACCAAATGGGAGTCCAGCTCAGCATGTGTCAGGCATGCACCTGACGCTGATATTCTGCTGGTGACATGGATTTGGTGACAGCCATGCAAAGCATAAACGGGCGGCTATTATATTATTAACTGTTTATGAACCATTTGTTATAACTTTAGACTCAGAGGACATATGTAGTAATGTTTTATCTGCTTTGACACATATAGTTAGAAGGTAGTGGTTACAACAATGATCATGCTAAACATATTGTGCAAGAGACAGTCATTGACATTAAAACAAGGTTATTTATAATGTATGCTCATTATCCTTTATTGTTCTTTATATCTAAGGAGAAAGAATGGCTTTTGTATTATGTTAATGCTGTTAGTAAGGATTTTAACTTAAAAAAAATACAGAAATACACTGTATTAAAAAAAAGGTCCCATACACAATTGCAATACCTACATTGACAAAATGTATGGAACACCTGATTTATATAAAAACTGATGAAAAAATGAAATATTCAGGAACCCACATGAATTCATGCTCATTGATGTATGCACACATTGATGTATGAGGTGATCGCTGCACCTTACGTATTTAATTTAATAATGAGAATTAATTGGTTCTTGAAATACCATTAATATTCAGCTAGAGCAGGAAATCAGTTGGGTGGACATTAACTGCCATAGAATTATGATAATGATAGTAGTTAACTATCCCTTGACCAATAAGAAGCCTTAATAGTTGCTAGTTATCGTAGACTAGCAGCTGTCCGGTACAAATTCGTTTGCGTCACATTTTCCCCGTTTTCGCAACATTTTTCATTGCTGCTCCACTCCTATTGGTCGTAGCGTGATGATATATAACCTATAGCCTTTCTTGATAAATGGGCTATATACCACTGAAAGAATTTCTCAAATCGGACAAGTATTTTCGGAGCCTATTCAATGCAAACAAACAATCAAATCTTTCCTCTTTATAATATTAGTTTAGTACGCCCTACAGACTTATGCGAGAAGTCTCAGCGAGAAGGTTCGCCGGGACAAGGCAATGCGCGAACTGAGAAGGTCTCTAATGCGACCGTCTTGTTATACCGTTCTCTTTTCTCACCCGAAAAACCCTTTGAAGCAGGCAAAAACCGACACCGATCGGAGAACAGGCGAGCGCGAGAACGAGATGGCAAGAAACCAATCACATTCACGTTTCTCGGGGGTTCTCGGCGTGAGTCTGTTTTTCGCTTTACAACCAAGTATAAGTAAACTAATTAAAATAAACTCTGTCACCAGGTGCCACCAATACTAGACCCAATAAGCAGCAATGGCAACAGCACAGTCGCAAGCGTCAGCAAGTTGTCGCCAGGCAACGCAAAAACCGTCACTCTCACGCAAACAAGTCCCGTGCGAACGAGGAGGACGCATTACCATCACAGGTGACAAAACAATATAATAATTTTCACTATTGTATTGTGAATTGTGTGTGAATATTCATCGTTAACGTGTAAGGTGTCAATTCACACTGTATTGCTCTTCGGTTGTTGTATGGTTTACAAAATAGATCAGTAGGTGTTTGGGAATTCAACTTGCAAGTTGCAACACATTATACAGGGTAACTCGACGTATTGCTTGCAGGTTGTCATAGTAGGGTTAAAATGCAAGGAATTAAGCCACCAAATGTTCTAAACAAATGAAGTAGTTTTGAGTGCATTTTTAACGTGCAACTCTTGCTACATTTTTCTCACATAATGTACCATCTCAACATGAATGATGTAACCAAGGTTTTTGTAACAAGATTCTGATTTAAAAGAGTGTCCATGAAAAGTCTTGCCCATTCTTCTCCGTAGAGATCTACGCATTGGAATGGGCAATTACATAGTAGTTTAGTACTTTCACAGTAATTATGTCTTGTGACTGATACTATAATTTTATTTGTATTGTTTTTCGGCTATTCAAAAGTGCCTGTAACTGGCCTACTTGAAATAAATGTTTTTGGTTTTTGAGTTAGTTTGATTTTTTTGTATTTTATGAAAACTACTGTACTGGAATTTAAATTATTATCATATTAAATGCCGCACCAGAACAAGTCAAGTTACCAATACCCCTGTATAATGATACTCTGTGTTGCAACTTTTTGTGTGTTCTGAAGTTGATAAGGGTTTCTTTAGTTTAAAAAGTTATAATGCAAGCAATTAAAAGAAATCATAGTGTGTTATATGACAGTGTAGTGAACAATGTATGCCTAACTCCCGTTTTCTCATGAAAACGGGCAGTCGTTTAGTTCATCGATCATTTTATAAATGCAATGAATTTAAACTTTCGCAACTCAGCCGAGCGTTAAAAATCCAACGAAGTGTTAACAGGTATTTAACACTTTTGTTGTCTGTACAAGCTCATGAATGTTTTCATTGTTTGTACTGATAAAGGTGTGTAGGTAATTGACTATGATTACGTGTTGATGATAGTGTGAATGAAATTATAATTTGTGCCTGTTTTAGAGATAATTTATGGAAACGGATTATGTTTCTTTATTGCTTGAATTCAGATTTGGCTGTGTATAATTGGGAGAGTATTCGAACTGTACATTTATAATCGACACATTTAGTTCAGTGTTTGTTTACCGGCATCGCCGACCCGAAGCAATTAGAAATAGAAAAATGAAATAATTTAGGCCTTTGCCTTAGGAATTTGCAAACTGCAATCGCTACATTATCGCTACGTTAAGACAAAAAGAATAATTAAGCATTTTTATTGAGAGCAGAGTTCGACCATTGCAGTGGTGGCAGCCTCGATTTACGAGCAGTAACCCGTGGGTTCGAACCCAGGCAGGCGCATTACTTTGTGTAATTTATTTCACCACCACTGCTCTCAAAAACGGTGAAGGAAAACATCGTGAGGAAACCGCCACGTCCTAGAACAAAAAATTCGAAGACATGTGACATCTACCAACCCGCACTGGGCCTGCGTGGTGCATTACAGCCCATTCCCTCTCATAGAGAGGAGGCCTGTGTCCGAGCAGTGGGAACATTATAGGCTTAAGATGATGATGATGATGATGAAGCATTTTCGTTGCTAGCCTCTCAAATGTCCCACTACTGGGTAAAGGCCTACCCTTTCTCCTTCCACACCTCTGTGTCTTGTGCGATATCTGACCATGTTCGCCCCGCAAACAAGATCAAGTGCCCTACCATGACGCCTTAAAGCAGTATTGTTTTAATCTTATTCCAGAGTGAGAAAGAGATGGCGCTATACGTCCTCTATAGCTCCATCTCTTGCCCACACTGGAATAAGATTAAAACAATACTGCTTTTAGATGTCATAGTAACACCTCAGACCGCCACACCACCTTCGCCGCCAATTCGCCTATATTAAATTAAGTTGATGATAAACACAGGAATAGCGGCGATAGTAGACGCGGGAGGCTGAGCGAAGATGGCTCCACCCAGCTATGTCGACACACAGACTCCGGCCGGTCTTCAGATAGCAGCATCAGTAGCGCGCAGCAGAGGAGGAAACAGGTATCTAAACAAGCTCGGGCGTCAGCAAACACGTAGCTGTACGTAATACCGAGATCACCAACGGTCGACCACTTTTGTCCCTTATGCCTTGAGCAATAAGGTTGAAAATTGGTCGAGCGTCAATGAGCGCGGTTGTATTTGGATCGTTTAGCTCGTGGTCAAAACCAAAGCATATACAAAAGTTTTGTAACAAATGTTTACCAATTGCCTGACAATGTTATTGGATGACTTTCATTCGCCAAAAAAACATGCATCACTAAATGATAGATCATCTTTTACATATTGATCAGAAACATAAACGAAAAATCTTTTATCGATTATGATTTATGACGTGTTATTTATATGTGACCTGATTTTGATAATGGCTGAGTAACTCATTCTGTTCTCCTTTTATTATTTAACTAGCTGATCCAGCATGCGTTGAAATGCACTTATTCCTTCCTACTACTTACCTACCTACAATTTACCTACCTACAACCTACCTACCTACAATTTACCTACCTACAACCTACCTACCTACAATTTACCTACCTACAACCTACCTACCTACAATTTACCTACCTACAACCTACCTACCTACAATTTACCTACCTACAACCTACCTACCTACTACCTAACTAAAAACCTACAAAGTATAAGAAAACGTTTAAAAAAAAGATGAATTAAATCAGTTTAATAGTTCTCAAGTTATAGCGTGACCATGGGACTTATTGTTTGTTTCAGGAACTTAGTGCAGCTGTAGTATGTAATCCCCCTGTATGTACCCCGCAACTTAGAAAACGAAGCAGTGCGACACAAGCGCACGAAACTGAGAAATGGTCTCCCCATACAGGTAAACTAAATCTTTCTTCTACTTAATTTTTTTTACGGATGGTAAATCATCAAATGAACTCTCCCGCTCTGGGTGGAGCGAAAAGGAGTGTCAGACTTGTATTGACTAAAACCCATCCATGTTCCTTCTTAGCCCTTTGTGTTCCAGGGCCACGGTATCTCTTTCGAACAGTCCCGCAGCCATGGCAGGCTTCGGCATTCTCGGACCCCTTCCGACTTGCTCCTTGAGGCTCACGTGGAACACGATCGCGCTGTCGACACGGCCTGTCGTCTTTATACTGGCAGTCAGTTCTGAAGATCGTGACCCCTCTTGTTGTTTTCTTGGCTTGGAGCCTGATAAGTCAGTACTGGGATACCCGTGTGGCTTCTCGGGAAGGTGGTCCCAAGGATTGGAGAATTACGGTCCGCCGTATTGGTTTTCGGCCTCTTGATCTTTTCTCCTCGTTGGTCTCGTGGTCGGAACCGCGACAGCTGAGCGTGAGATCCTGGGTCCGAATCCCGCCGTGCAACGTGATATTGGGTTTTTCCTTCAGGATTTTTTTAGTAGCAGCCACGGAGTCTGGATTTGTGCCCCGGTGATGGCAATAGGCTCGCGCCCCATTATATGAGACTTAAACATAACTGGCGAAATGCGCGTGTACTATTAGGAACACCTCTGCCTAACCCTTCGGACATTACAGGTGTTATGTTATGTTCTTTTCTCTTCTGGCCTACCATGACGTCTTAAAGCAGTATTGTTTTACTCTTATTCCAGTGTGGGAAAGAGACGGAGCTATACAGGACGTCTAGTGCCATCTCTTTCCCACACTAGAAAAGAAGTAAAACAATAATGTTTTAAGACGTCATGGTAGGCCACCTGGTCTCTTTCCACTGACCAAGATTCTCTAACCCTTCTTAACAGACAGGTAAAAAGTATTCCGTCTTGCTGACAAAAACTGAAAGCGTGGCGAACTATCATTTGTTAGTTTCGGATTAGTATGACGTCACAGAAAAAGAACGTGAGAGTTACAAGCCTAATTATAAGTTACATCGCTTCGCGTCTTTGTAGCAAAAAATGCCAGATTATGAAAATAACCACACTCTTATTAGCTCTCGTTCGCATTGGCAATGTTTTAACGCGACGATATTCTAACGCGTAATGGATTTTGAACTCTCGGTATTCAGCCAAGCATTGAAAAACCAGCAGAACACATTCCAGTGCGTCAGTTAAAAAAACGTACTGTTGCTGGAGCAGCAGAGTAAAGAGCAGTGCATTAAGTCCAATGAATTACAAAACTAGCGAAATGTGGGTTCTTATACACCTCTGACTACCCCTTTTGGGGAATTCTGTCGTGATTATGTATTTCTATGTTGACTTTGCAGGTTTAAACCGTAGTGGCAGCTTCATATCACCCAGAAAAGACGCGTCCGACGATTCGATGCACGAAAAGTATTTCAAATCAGTTGAGAGCACCCCTTTGACGAGAAGAAAGGTAACGATTTATTTAAATGCACTGTTGCTTGTATTGGCAGATGACATCTCTTGCGCACAGTCGTGTATGTAACATTGAAAATTGACAAAGTATACAAGCTGTTGTTTTGCATGCTCGTCAAATTCAAGGAGGTAACTATGTTAATGATTCTCAACCCGAATCAATAATAAAATGGGTAGGTATTTTTTTATTTACTTAAGTCGGTAAGTGACAACCACCCATGTTTTAAACGCGGCCCGTCTGATCCTTGCCCTATAACCACGCTTTCACACATACATATAATCGCAAACTTTTATTCGATAATTTCTTATTCCCTAAACCTCGTTAAGAGGATTTTTCCGAAATACTGACAATATAAACAACAACAAAAAAGCAGCGTTTATTAATAATTAACTAGGTACCGTAATTTAAATTGATTATTTGTGTCTTTTGTGACAACCTCCTGAATTTTGGCGAGGATGCAAAACAACACCTTGTATTGAAATATTTTGTAATGTGTAATAATCTAAGAGGCACCATTCAACTCAACCATATTGAAAGGAACTAAATGCTCCGAGACACCCGCCACCATCAGCGAGACATTTGAGTGAGCGTGACATTCTCTCAACCGCCAGGGCAAATACAAGTGACGGCTAGCTACGGAAATACGGATGCAATTTATAGAGCGACGACTTTGGCACTTTTGTTGCACATTGGATGTCACTTGGGACCCACCATAACGCCTGGCAATGTTATGTCCGAATTAAATGCATAATTAGCTGTAATCTACACCTTCTATTGCTTTTACAACCCCTTTTTTGCTCAACCACTCTCACCCCCGCCGCTGAACAGCTGCCAGGCGCCCGAATTAATAATGATAGCACAGCACACCAACTAGAGGGCTGTGGTTGCTCTATAAATTGTAACCGCATTTCCGTAGCTAGCTCTCGGGCTATAACATTACGACTTGGCATTGAAATTGTCATAATAACCTATTGTTGGACCAACTTATCAGTGAAAGTGAGTAGTGCTCTATTTTAACAAAAAGTTAAACAAAATACGATCTTTATTCTATACGTATTATGAGTTACAAGAAAACTTCTCACCTACGCGCGACGGACAAAAAGTTATAATATACTTAGGTACTTTACTTTTGGAACTTAAAAACTGCCATTTCACAGATGAGTTAGTCGAATTAAAATAGTTTAAGAACTGTACCAACTAGGTAGTAACATTTTGGTAGTATTAGCAGTAGTATAGGTCGTATAGATTGATACTAATGCTTTCAGTTAAAACAGCAATCGGCGGGAGGCTCGTCCTGTGACTCGGCGTCCCCACAAAGTCCCAGCAGCCCCTTACAGAAACCTCAGCCTACTCCATTCTTACAGGTTTGTTGTATTTTAGTTTACCCTAATATCTTAGTGACTGACTCATCAACGCACAGCCAGAACCCCAAATGGCCTACATCAAGGGTCAAGGACCAAATTTTACCTTTAAAACCTTATACCTAGAAAAAAAGTGTGTATATTCGTGGCCTGAAGTATTCACTGGCAAAGTATTAGTTTCGAATATCACTGGGACACGACTGTTAAAACTCGTTGCTAGATATTAAGGGATAATATTTTTGTGTTCACCAAAAAACTAAAGGTACATCTATGTATGCATTTCTAAAATATTGATCTTAAACCCGTTTAATTGTTTTACTATAATTAAACTACTCGGCCAACAAAATATGTTACATCAAACAAATTCCAAATTAACACCAAGATATAACACTTTTTTATTGTAGTGCGCTGCAAATATTCTATTGTAACAATAACTATTTTATTCTTCCCCGAAAAATACTGTTTGTGCACCAAATATTCCTGAATGTTACACAAAATATTAGGTTAGGTTAGGTTATTTTTGGTTAGGTTAGGTTTTTTTTATTAATAAAGCTACATTGGACATTAATTGGTGTTTGATTCAAATACATTTTGCAGTGCATTATCTGAAGTAAACCTAAAAAAATAAATGCTTGATTTTAAAATTAGGTGTGTTACTATTTTTACAAATTTGCAACAGTTGTTAAATAGATGCTCGTTATGACATATTTTAATGAACATATTTTGGTGCACATTCAGTATATTTATATATTTGGTGTAATATATTTGGTGGAACACAGGCAAAATTAGGTAAATGAAATGGGAATAAATTGAAGTACTTTTAAATACCATCCGATATTAAGGCACCGGTTGTGATAATGCTGACATAATTATGGCAATATTGGCGACTAGCTATTATTTTTATGAGCTATTGTAATATTGTGCTTGTGCCATTGGAAAATTCCGGTCAATGTCATCGAAAAATAACTTCAGAACTCTGTTTCTAGCTCTAGTTTTGACTGACCTACTTTCTCAATTAATTTTATAATTGTACGGTTTGTAAATTGTGACATAACATCTATATAATCGACTAACTTCAATTTTGGAATACGAGCATTTGCGAAATTATTTGACCATGGGACATCTCTTGCAAGTATTCTTCAAAGTAAAATTTAAAACAGATTTAAAGGCACTGAGTAGGAGTGTAAATGACTTGTTTGTAATACTCCAGTCAGGCGTTGAACGCTAACGTTTATTAGCGTAACGGCCGCGACCCAATTTAACAGAGGTTCTGGCTCCTGGCTATTGTGATGGTAACCTTGACACGATTGGACCATTGAGTGTTTGACACAGTTGAGATTGTCACTGAACTGAGCTTTAATGTAATGCCCTTGTGTTTTATTTGGAACGTTGTAAACAACGTTACTTATAGGGCGTATTTGTAAAATATAAATTTTATTAATAACATTAACCTTGTTGATAGGTTATTAGATCGTCCTTAAACTGAACTGGCGAAATGTGGGTGTACTTTTAGGTACATTTTTTTTATTTTATTTAACGTTGCCCCTTACTAGGAATTTCTCTTGTATCGTAGGTGCGTTTACAAACATTTAAACCGACATACACAAACAGCCAGACCCGGAACAACTATCTATAGGCCTTACAAATATTAGTTCCGTGCGGGGATCGACCCCGCGACACGCAGCGCAGCAGTCGATCGCTCAACCACTGCGCCAACCGTGGCGCACCTTCGGGGTTTACAGGAGTGATGTTACGTTATCTTATTGATGCTAATTAGGACTGATGATGATTGATGACTGGCTCGTTGGTCTAGTGGTCGCAACCGCGACTGCCGAGCACGAGGTAATGGTTTCGATGCTCCTATCGGGCAAAGCGTTATTGGGTTTTTCCATCAAGAATTTCTCTTTCGTATGTATTTGTGCCCGGTTAATGGCAAGAGGCTCACTAGGCTTACTACTCTATCAATGAGTTTTTAGATGATAGACGCATAAAATAAAAAATGTCCGATCCACATGTTATTCTATCTTGTTTACGATGTTACTTGTTTGAAACAGTTTTATTTAGTTTGTAGTTTTTTTTTTTACACCTAATTTGTACGCCTTGCAAGGCAAAACATAGTGATACAACACAAATTTTATACCATGTACCATATTACCTATGTTCGACAAATAAAATACTTTGACTTTGAAATGTGCGTAAACTATAAGGTACCTCTCTGCCTAACCCTGTGGGGATTACAGGTGTGATGTTGGAGGATAGCTACCGCAAGGATGTTCCTAAAGCACTGTTTTTCAATCTGTGGGTCGCGACCCCCCGTTATTCAGGATTATTCTCATAATCTTCCTAATTTATTGACACCCACTCCAGTAAGAATTTGAACAACTTAGCTGTCCATGAACCAAACAACAATTATGCTATGACTCATATTACAATCATGATTCATAGGACTCGAAAATGCACGGAATCGAGCAGAAATATAAATAAAAAGCTTGTCTATAAATAGGTCGTTGGATTTAGCTGCGACCTAAAACCAAACCCTAATTTTAAAAACAAACGACCTTTTAATACTGACATCCCCCTGTGCATATTTGATTTGGATTCATTAATCAATAAACAGTAGCAAGGGTGCGGCCCTGATTTATGAATTTTTGGTCGTGGGTTCGAATCGAGGCAAGCACTTCGTTGCGTAATTTATTTCATCACCACTGCTCTTAAAATGATGAAAGAAACCATCGTGAGGAAACCGACATATACTAGAACCTATCATTCGTAGACATGGGAACAACCTGAACCTATTGGCGGTACTTTCATACAAGCCTACGAGTTTGGCTTGCCCTTATAACTTACTACTCTTCATGGTTCTTCATGGTACTCTTCATGGGTTTCGGAACAGCCTTCTTGCCTTATGGGTTTGGCGTATTGTTGGTCCTTAGGCACGCCATTGTGTATCAGTGTTTTCTTAATTCCTCTCACTTAGAGGAGGCCTCTGTCCCAACAGTGGGAAGCATATAAGCTGATCAAGTACTGTTTTTTTCCACTTAAATTTCTCGGTACTAGCCAGGCTCTCCTTATTACATGGGACTTAAACTGTCGAAATTCGGATGTATTATATAGTAACTTCTGCCTAACCATTTCTGGGATTATAGGTATACTACGTTATGTAATTAATAAATAAACCTATGCTTCAACAGACAACAGCCGCTCGGCCTTCGCTAGTATCCTCCATATCATTGGCGACGGATGCGGCGGCGGGCGTCGCGTCGCGTGTCATGCATAGCTTGGAGAGACCACACCAGCTGTCCAGGCATGCGAGGGAACGTTTCTCTGATAGGTGAGTTTCTAATAGTTTTGTAAGGCCCTGAGCTTACAATGGGCTGTAATTAATCGTGTATTCGTGTCTATTAGTTGCTGCGTTGTCTTTTCATCCATTTGTTGTTGCAACTTGTACTCGTCTGTCAGGAGGACAAACAGTCTATCGTCTGCTTAGCGCCTAAAAAATGCTGAATCACAGCCGTAAATGGCTTTGGCTTAACGGACTGTTAAAGGCAGCATCGCTTAACAGGTTAAACTTTCTAAAATATAAGTGCATATAATTAGAGTTTTGAAATCGAAGAACAATGTTACATTCACATGAATAATAAAAAAAATGTTATTATTTACAGGCATTTAGACAAAGACAGGTTAGCGGAACTGGAGCGTATGGACAGGTACCCAGAGAAGCAAGCCGTGTACAGCGTCGACAAACCCTTCAGACAGACTAGTCTCGATCTACGTCACAATGTAGCTTCTACTAATTGGCACCCAACACGGGACTTCACTAGGTAACATTTTATAATATTAAAAATTTAATTATTAGTAGTCTCTTTTCAATAAGATTATCAGAAATTAATAACTGTGACAAAATTAAATTAAATTATTAAGTCAGATAATATCGAGAACTGGACCTCCTATTGGCGCCCATCGTGGTACTGCCTTTGTTAATTCTTTCTCCCGACGAAGGAACGGATGTGTACTTTTATAATTTTACGTAGGCCTATATTCGTGTACTTTTCATGCCTTTTATATCATCTACAATAATAAAAGATAGAGCAGCCTCAATTCGCATTAGTATGTTAGTTTCTAATTGGCGCCCAGTTGGGACTCCGCTAGATCTAGTACTCAACTTCTAATGCTTGCCTAGTTGGCAATCAACAGTTTTGCAGATTTTCATTCACATTATAGATTACATACCCAGCAAAGGGTAATGAAACGAGTCTGAAATAAAACATTATTTGTTTCAGACGTCAACAGGCGGAACCGGAGCGCTATACTTCAAGCAAAACATCTGTGTCTTCAGGGAGTAGCAAGCATCGCACGCCGCCACATGAACCACACCATAACTTTATGAGGCTTTCTTCAGCTAATGAACAGGACAATATGGCAGCTGGTAAGTCAGTTTTACTTACCTGGAGCCGTATAGGAAGTTTTAATCATCATATTCTGTTGTGACTAAGGGTGTAGCTCCAAAAGTTCGAAATCCAACGAAAGTTTACAAACAAACTTGCATGAAATACAAATTTTAATAGTGAAATATTTAATAACCTTTGTTTTACAGTAAACTACAAGTTGAAATGCGTGAACTTGGTGGAGCCGCCCCTAACGGAGCCAAATGTTCAGAAACACAACCAGAGATTAGAGAGGTCCACGGCGCCAAGAGATCGTACCAAATCTAGACGTAAGTTATAATCAGAGGTCGGAATTAGGTAGAGTTATTTATGTACTTGCATCGAAATGTTGATATTAATATGGATCTTCCCGGGATTTATAATACAATCCCGTTTGATCAACAATATTACAAATAAATAATTATAAAACCCTCAGAGATAAATAAAACAAAAAAAAAAACAAAGATAATTAACATACTAGATCCTTGGTAACTTTTTATTTCGTTCTACGTTTCGTAGTAAGCAACGACTTATTGTCAGGCCTACGATGTCCTCCCATACTTTAGTACTAATGCTGTAACAGAAATATTGTAAAACCAAATGATTTTAAAAGAGTAACCATGGAGTTTCTTGCCGGTTCTTCTCCATAGGAAACGACCAACCCGAACCGAGCACCTTTTTGCCGACGTTTTATAAGTGCCCCTGTAGGCCTATGTAAAATGAAAAAATAAATACAATTTACTAATGTGGCAACATCTTGCGTATTGGAATTTTGCAACTTCGGACATCCGATGTCGGATGGTTTAAATTGTCTAAAAGTAAATAACATTTTTATTTAATAAATCACCGCATTTTTCTGCTCTTTAAAAGTAATCTCGGGAGTTGAGGCATATCCACTTTATTCTTTCGCTGTATGAAATCAGTATAAGTAAGTACATAAAAAGCGCTACGCTATTCCGACCTCTGGTTGTAATATTAAGTATATCATCATTAACATAACCTAGCATCACGCCTGTTATCCCCAAAGGGTTAGACAGAGATGTACCTTATATAGTATACCCACATATCACCAGCACGCGTTGCATGACCACTGTAGAAACGAGTTTTGTCTACGGAAGAATCGACATAATGACCGACAGCGACAATGTGTCTGTTTGTCGATTCTTCCGTCGACATAGCCCGTTTCTACGGCGGTCATGCCACGCGTGCAGTTATGTTAAGTCCCATGTTAAAGGGGGTGAGCCTATTTTCACATTAACTGGAGATTTAACAGAATCTAGTGGTTGGCAGACGCGCTTCTGAGAGCTGGGTGTATTTATTTAGTCAATTATTCTGAAAAATCGTTAAAAGTTTGAATAACCCAGGAACTATTTTAATTTCCGGAAATTTTAATAACTATGAATCATAATTAGAGATCGGATATTCGGATGCATATTTACCTAAAGTTTGAGTGTTGATGGAGCGTGCGTCAGTATGGGAAAAGGAGTTTATTTAAAAAATAAAAACTAGTCTAGTTACTTTTTCGTTAGGTCCATATGAATTATGCCCAGACATATTTACCATTTTGTTTTAGCATTCGACATTTCAGCACAAAAATACGAATTCAAATAGTTGTTTTATTTTTTTCCTTGTTAATTTCAACAAACTAGCCAGGTTTTAAATAAATTTAAAATATTTGTTACGATATTTTGAGTACTATATTTTATACTTATTAAAGAATTATGAAATTTCGCGTTCCCGCGACAAAAATTGGCAATTAAATCGCCGCTTCCATACTTTTGTACCTTTTGCCAGGAAAGAACGTACTTTAGGTAAATATGCATCCGAATATCCGATCACTAATCATAATTCAGAAACATTATGGTGGAAATTGAGTACTAAGCGGAATATACTTTTCCACTCAAACCTTTCTGAGTTTTTCCGTTATTTGCAGGACACAAGAGGCCTGTGGAACCAGAAGACGGTCCTATCGACGGCGAGGAAGAGGAGGACGAAGGTGGAAGCTCTCCACTGTACTGCAACTGGGATCTACGCGGCATGCAGCATCTACTGCCGCTGCAGGATTATATCATACAGCAGGCTAAATTATCCAGTGAGTTTAGACTCATTATTTATTTTATACGCGAGTGATGTAAAAAAGACATAATAGGTTTAAGCTTTATGTGATGACTTATTTGTTCAACATCCCCATTTGTAGCCATAATGATTTACGTTTGTGGCAATAATCTCGGTCCTTTGCTAGACTTTTGACAGTATAGCTAGTCAGTGGCCCAAAATACTGACAACCAGTCTTAGCAAGGGGTATCGTATTACCCAGTTCTAACAGGGTTATGGAGGTCAGATAGGCAGTCACTCCATGTAAAATACTGGTATTCAGCTGAATCCGGGATAACTGGAAGCAGATCCAAATATAGTGGGGAAAAAGCTAGGCAGATAATGATGGTGTTATTAGGAGGACCGTGTTCGCATTACCGATAGCTTAAAATCCGCCTTACGTTTTCAAAATACTAACCCTTATCACCAGGTCGCGCCCGCTACGGCGGCGGTTCCGGTTCCGACGGCGAGTCAGGATCATCGCGATCCCACTCCCGATCCGGTTCGGAATCCCACTCATTATCCGGACACGAGCCGGACAACGAGTCGTCGGACGGTGGCGCGCGCACTCCGGACGATGACGACGGATCTGGCGTGTACTTGCCGCATGCGTACGCGCATAGGCCTGTCGATGTGGAGTATATGAACCATGGAGTGTCGTATTATAATACGTTTGTTGGATTCGACCGGGATAGACAGCCGTCGCCTGGGATTCATAGAGTGAGTATACAATGTTTTATGGGTTCATTGTAATTTTTGCTTAAGGTGCTCAGTCTTGTAGAAAGAAATTATTACACCCGTATTTTTCTTCCATTTCACAAAGCAGTAGTACTTATACAAATTTCAGCTAACGCTAAAATTCAAGTTGTGGTTATCAAGCAGTTTAAAAACGAAGCTCGCGCCGGTTTTTACAAATAAAAGCAAAACTCAAAACTCTGCTAGGATCTAGCAAGCTCTGTATGGAGAAGAATGGGCAAGAAACTCCATGGACACTCTTTTAAATCAAAATATGTTAGAAAATCTTAATAACATCATTCAGGTTGAGAATTACAAATATGTGAGATCGACGTAGAAATACGTGCAAGTTAAGTGTGTCCAGAGTAAGAGATTAAATCAATAATTCAAAAATAAAGTAATTCAAATAAACCGTGGCTGCTAAGAGATCGATAGAGTCACAACTGACAGCGCCCGTTCACGAACGTGACGCATGTATCAGCCAGCATTCAACTCAACCATATTGAAGGGAACTAGATAACCCGACACACCCGCCACCTTTAAGTGAGCATGACATACACTCAACCACCAGGGCAAATTCGCGTCACTGAAAGATGTAGGTTCCTCAGTAAATGGTGGCTTTATATAATACTTCTTAGTATTATATAATTGCATAGCACGTGTGTGAGTACTATCTACTGTAAAGCCACAATTTAAAAATATATTTGCATCGTATGGATTCAATCTCTTGATTGAATCATGCAAATATATTTTTACAATCTTCTGCAGCTTTCACAATAACTTCACATGGTAATTCAGATGATTCAGATTGCCCCTATGGTTATCTAAGTTCATTTTTGAAATTACCAACGAAATACACCAAATCAATAAATCAATTCGTACCCTACGAGGAAGCCCTGAAGATGAAGCTAGTTATGCTTGAAACTATTACAGGCTGGGTGGCAGGCTGGTTGGGTTTTATTTAGGTTATAGTAATTTTATGAATGCAACTTCTCCCCCACCCAGACATCATCCCTGGGCGGCGGCGGCGCAGGCGCGGGCGGTGGCACGGAAGCCGACGGCGCCGGCGCGCTGTACAGCCCCGTGCGCGCGCACGCACCGCGCCCGCCCGCCGAACAAGACATCGAGATCTTTGCCAAGGACAACCTCAACTTTAACAAGGGAATCTTCCGGAGAAAGGTCTGTTTTCATCACGATACCTCTCGACAGAACATCGAGACATCTGTAGCTCAACGCTCGCAAGACGGTCTTGCTGCAACGTCCCTTAATTGTCAAAGATCGACGAATGCTAGCTGTCATTGACAATGTCCAAGATTTATCAGGCTACTCATACCCAGTTTAGCAAACGCCTCACACCGCACACCGCATCCGCACACCGTTCACCGCACGTCGCTTACGTCTCTTCTCGCCTCCACTGTGAGCTGCTGCCGATTGCGGAGACTGGCCCACACAAATATCCGTTTCCACTAAAGCTAAGTGGAGACGAGAAATGTAAACAACGAAATTCTATTGGTGGTTTACAACACATCTCTTGTCTCCGATTCAGTGGAGTCCGGGCCTTACGCATTACCAAGGTACGGCCACGGTGTAACCTAGCAACTAAGTTGTGAACCCCAAGCCCAATTCAAAAGGTTAGGCAAGTGATCAGACCTCACATAAACTCCCGTCATAACCTGATAGGTTTACCGGTAGAAAATGCCTATAGCACTAAGTCCACTTCTAAATTGACTGCTTAAATTATGAAAACAATAAACAAACATCATTCGATTTCTTCCAGGCATCAGTCCGCGACTTACTCTCATGGACATCATCATCGATCAGCGCACCGATGGTGGGCGCGGAGTGGGACAAGGCTCACAAGAAGGCGGCCATAGATCTGTTCCGACTGGTTCAGATCTACATGGGCGACCGCAAGGCTAGGCCCGGCATGACGCTCAACTCCGTCGCGCAGGATATCTTACACGCTACCTTTGCCAATGAGAAGTGAGTATAAAAAAAAACCCGCCAAGTGCGAGTCAGACTCGCGCACCGAGGGTTCCGTACAAAAATTATTAAAAATATTTTTAATATATGATGTAACTCAAAATTTACGGTTTTCGCAATTTTTCCTTTATCTGTGCTATAAGACGTTGCTTCGCACCAAATTTCAAGATTCTGAGTTCACGGAAAGTACCCTGTAGGTTTTGATTCCCTTGCGAATGTCGAAAATTTGCGGACATTTGCGGCATAAACGGCTGTATCTTTTGATTGCGTTGGCTTAGAAGTTTGTTTTTTTTACAGCTCCAAGGGACAGTAGACTTGAGTATTTGATATAAATTTCAGCTTGATACCTCCACGCGTTCCTGGGAAAAAGGGTCTTGACAGACAGACAGATAGACGGACGGACGGACAACAAAGTGATCCTATAAAGGTTCCGTTTTTTCCTTTCGAGGTACGGAACCCTAAAAATCCGTATGGTGTCAATGGGAAGTATCACGTAGGTTCAAATGTTTCCGGCCCACACACATTAGATTAATCAGAGAAACACAACTATCATGTCACTAAATTACTGAAGTTTCCTCTAGTTAACTACACTATTAAAGTGATCTTTCTGTTCAATATAGTCTCCCTTTATTTCAAACGAATTTTGTTTGGATAATAATCCTTAACTTTAAAATTGAAGCCGAAAACATTCGAACCATACCGTGTATGCTGTCCTTACTAATGTCAAAGTGGTGACATCCTTTGGGTTGAGAGGCTCTAAGATAGACCTATCGCTGTGTAACAAAGCAATAGGTCTATCTTAACAATATTTTGTTAAATATAAAAGGCAAAGTAGTAAATAAGAGCGTGAAGGTTGATAAGGGAGAATGGAAGAAAAAACGTTTTGCGTTGACGTCCCAAGTAACATAGGGTAAGAAGTGCAGGAAGACGATGAAGGGCAATATTAAAAATAGTCTTTATTATATTAATTATTTTCCCTAGCATAAGCAATCTACTGCAAATGAGCCCAAAGTCTTTAAACATTGTATTATGACGGGATAAAGCTGGCTCCCCAACAGGAATGTTTCGAGAGAGTGAAGCAGTGCGCGAGATTTTAATATCATTATTTTAAAAATGAACAATTGTTCGAGCAGGTAGATATTTTTAAATTTCGAAATTCGCTTGGCTATGTAAAGAGGTACATTTGAAGTTGATATCAAATATGTTTACTCTTTTACCAGATTACGTGACGAGTTGTACGTGCAGCTATGCAGACAAACGACAGAGAACCCACTGCGCGACTCATTGCTCCGCGGCTGGGAGCTCCTAGCTGTGTGCTTAGCGTTCGTGCCGCCTTCGTCAGCGTTCCAGCCGGCATTGACGAACTATGTGAATAGGCATCGAGACCCTGCGTTCGCTGATGCTTTCCCTGAGGTGAGCACTATTCTTACCTATGGTTCATTGGTTTATCATCATTTCAGCCAGACCATGTACCGCTTGACGTAGGCATACTCAAAAGACTGCTTTGATTACGTTGAGAATAAAATTATATGCTAGAATTATGTAAAAGAAAAAATTCTAGGATTGCAAGTCCACTATAACGTTTCATTTTGACAAGCTTAAGAGCGTTTATAAACTTTTATAAATGTTACTAAAAACATTTTCGCAAAATAGTGTTACAGCTAAATTAGACCAATTATAAATAATCTATAGAAACAGAAATTACCAATTATCTTTTTTTTTAAAAGACAATTCGAATATGTTTTTTAGTAACTTTTTAGGTCTATGTATCCTGTGTATTAAGTTGAATTAAAATCGGTTCAGTCATTTCGGGAAATAAGGATTTGAAAGTTTGTATGAAATGCCTTAAGGCGTAAACGCTCATAAGCTTGTCCTACAAAGATGGCCTATCTTTGGATCGCCTTATCAGGTGTTTCCGAGCCTTTCTTCCGATCCGTCATTTGGTAGTATTTTATCATCGCAAGTTTTTTATGTTACAAATTGAGGACCTCTAAAACAAATAAGTACTTGATAATTTCGTAGGTCTTCCTGAACCTACTATTGCATTTATAAATATGCTCATTTACAGGTTGGCAAGTGGCCTATTCACGTGCAAGTATCACACTACGCGGGCGTGGCGTGCAAGCGGCTGGAGAGGATCGGCTTCGGAGGCAAGAGGCAGCCCAGGAAACCTACCACTGATGATATTGATCAGGCCAGGGTGAGTCATTCAAATACAACTCGTTTTTACTAAGAAGAGCTGGGATGATGTGCCGGGATTAACTGGGTAAATATTATGGAGTATCAGAGCTAAAACGCCTTACTAATCGTTAGCAATCAATTATGCTGTGGGATACTATGATAGAGCTGCTTACCAAACTACCATAGCACTGCTTAGTTATGCTCATTCAGGATAAGTGTGACTTGACTGCGTTTTGTTTGGTCTACCAAACTCTGGGTTCTCTGGGCTCTACCCAGAGAAGGAAATGAAAATTGAGAAATGTGAGTATACGTCGAACAATAGTCAAATCTTATGCACATCTTGTGCATTAAGTTTCCCTCATTAGTTGAACATAATGTAAATTCAACTCCAAGAACCTGCTGGAGTGTTCCGAGGGTCCGATTACCTGCACCTTCGATGATCTTAATAACGCTTCTGACGCTGCAATAAACGTGGCCACCTACTGGGCTCAAACAGCATAATTTGGAAGTATCATTGATACGAAAAGAAGAAGAAATCCAAGCAGGTGCTATGGCCAATGTACGTCGGTGTTTTAACTTTCCTCGTGCCACTTTTTGACCTCATTTTAACCCCTAAAACTTAACTAACCTTCAAACCATTAAAACGCGTTCAAGGTCCCAAAATTCACGCACAAAAACCATTAATGATTTTCCCCCACAGATACAAATATTCCGTCAATCGATGTTCGGCAACACGCTGTCCGAGGTGATGGCGCTGCAGAAGGAGCGCTTCCCGCTGCGCGCGCTGCCGTGGGTGCAGGTGGCGCTGTCGCAGCAGGTGCTGGCACTGGCGGGCCGGGACACCGAGGGGATCTTCCGCGTCTCCGCCGACGTGGACGAGGTCAATGCGCTGAAGGCGAAGATCGATAACTGGGAACTGCCTGATGCTTCTACTTTGACTGGTGAGTTTTCTTGGGCAATCTGATGTGATGTGACTGGTACGCATTTTACCACAAGACAATTTTTTTTTAAAGTGTTTGTCTAAGTATTTCAGGTTTATATTCAATGTGGAGTTTTTTAATTATTGAATTGTATGAGAAGAATGGAAAAAGAAAACGTTGTGTTGCGCTGACCTCAAATAAAATTAAACACGGGCATTGATGTATTGAATTTGTATGCCTTCTGTCCCAATACTGAAAGTTTAAGATATCTTATATTCAATCATTCTCATTACGGTTCTTTGTCGTATTGGATTTTGTCAATTTATTGAACGTCTTTTAAATAAATGATACATTTTTTTTGATGATTTAGAACTCGCTTGTCCAGAGAAGTCCATAATCTTGAAATCGTAAACTCATTTATGTCGAAACAGTTTTCTGTTTTCGTATCAAAATGCGGTTGATCGTATTCCAATTTTGCAACTAAATTAAGTTTGGCAACCATTGCTTATATTTTTGCCAATATTTGGCGTTTTGTTTACGAAGTTTCGTTACTAAATTTAATTTTCTTGTCAGACGCTCACGCCCCAGCCAGCCTACTAAAGCTGTGGTACCGCGAGCTGTACGAGCCGCTGATCCCGGACGCGCTGTACGCGGCGTGCGTGGCGGCCGGCACGGACTTCGCGGCCTGCACACGCGCGCTGCAACGACTGCCGCCTATCAATAGACTGGTCAGTTTTATCCATAATAGCCGATGAGTTAGGCAGAGGCGAACGTCGAGCGTTTTGGGTATTGTCTTTCTGAGGAAAAAGCCTAATAAAATACCTGGGAACTGAACCCAAGAACTCAAGCTGAGCAGTAGCGGTTACAACCACAATAACGCAAGCCAATAAAACATTATTACAGGGTGGAAAATACTCATCGCTAAGGCTATTGCCCTTGCCTATTGTCCTTGCCCTATTGGCCTTGCAAGCAGCAACAGATGTTGAACGGTAAAAATAATAACATTGATCTATTACCCAACATCAGTCTAATTAGTGGCAATCCAGCACACATTAATGTTATTTTTTAACTTAAACTTAAACAGAAATACGATTGAATAAAATCATAGAATAACAGACTAAAAACATTTCATAATGTCTTATTTTCTTTCAGGTACTCACTTATCTCATAAGTTTCCTCCAACAATTTACGGCGCCGGAAGTGGTAAGTCAAACCAAAATGGATTCAGCGAACCTCGCCATGGTGTTCGCGCCGAACTGCTTGCGCTGCACGTCACAGGACCCGCGCGTCATCCTGGAGAACGCGCGCAAAGAAATGACCTTCCTAAAGACTCTCATCACCAACCTCGACACATCTCACGTCCAAGATCTTCTGTGACCTATGAATCTCAGCTACTGCAACAATAACGTCGCTTCCGAGAGGCTGACGGACTTCTAGGGGACGAGAACTTTCCAGGCAGCTGATGAATGTGACGTTCCCATATCAAAGGACCTCTTTGTGTACCATATCCCTTCATGTGTCTAGTCTGTGCGTTCTATCAAGTTATCGACCCATCGGTGGACTCCATGTGGTACGCTCCCCAACTCCCCTTATAATTACGTATATTTGACATTCTTGTATATTTTTTGTATTTTTGTACGCTATAAATGAATAATTTTATTTGGTTGTACCCAAAGATATTTAATGAGATGTGATTTTAATTATATTAGACTTGAGCTTTACAAAAATGTATTTGCAATGTGTTTTGAAAGAATTTGTTGTTGGTGCGGCTGAGTGATTGTTTTTATTAGTTACAAATTAGGAGTATTGTTTAGTGAGAGAAACTGAGTGGTTACTTTTGTATCATTTGCAAGATGTTGATGAACTACTTTGAAGCGTATCTAAATATTATGGTGCTCTGCAAACTAAGGAGAAGCGCCTCTAATAATAAAACTACAAACCGTGTGTTGACTACCCTCAAATATTATACTTACACTGCCTACTAACTGGACAGTGCCAGTTTAGACTTGTGCTTTATTCGGAGTAATGAAAATTAAGGAATAAAAGTCAAGTATACAACTAAAAGTGATATTTACTCGAAACATTTTACAATAATAAAAAATATATTAAATATATCACGCCTAACTAAATAATTTAAATACATATATTAGAGGGAAATATTTATAAAGCGTGGTAGTGAACACAAGGTTTGTGAGAAGAAACTAACATGTCTCAATTAATCGAATAGAATAGTTTAAACTAACTGATTCAGAAAGCACTTTGCATGGAAGCTTAAACACTATATTTATTAAACACAACATCACGCAATTAGTGTAATACCAGTTCCATCAATTTTAATACTTTATTATGAAATATTTTAGTGGTATTATTAGATGAATAGAATTTATCATCACAAACATCACCGTCTATTTTAAGTTGATAAACATTTGTTGAAGTATAATTTATATTACCGAATTACGACCACAATAAGCATTTATTTTTCACTATGTAAGTTTAAAATGTAGTATAAGTTGGTACAGAGTCTCAAATATTACTTACTTATGGTACTCTATTCACCTTGGCAGAGTACTAAATATGCCTTCGCTTAACCGTTACCTAAAATACCACGAATGAAGAATTGTGAAGTATCTCCACTTAGGTAGTAGAGTTACTTTTCTTCTCTAATGAAAGAATATGTCAAGTAAAGAGTTACTATTATAGAATAGGTGAATTTAAAGGGCAGCTTTAAATAAGAAAAGCTTAAAGGAAATATATTATAAAAGATTCCTAATGGCACGGTTTGTGATTATCTCGATTGTTTTTAGTCAAACTTTATGAAAAGCCTTTAAATTTTTTACTTTTTATTTCATAAAGTAATAAAAAAGTTCAATCATTGACGTCATCACTTTTACTTTTTCACGTCACGAATGTTTGTTTCGATATCTAAAATTCGATTGAAAACAAAAAAACCATTCTTCACTATTAATCCTGTTTTATGAGTTATGTCACCGCAGTTTATTATTACCAATATATTATTATTGTTGTTTGACACTAATGTTTAAAACGCCTAGACATTTTAATAGATTGTCCGTAGTTTTAAAATAATTGAATTTAAAAAACTTATTAAACCTACCTAAAGTTTCATATTCTGCTACGCAAGAATAGCTAGTCCAATCCCAGTTCGTAGAAAGTTAATTCTTATAGCTTTATGCAGTACTTTTGTCTATGGGAAATTTTAATTAAAAATGCCAAGACTACTCAATGATAAAAACTACGGTATCGAAAACTTACCACCGTCAGCCTATATCTGACTAGATTCTAGCGTTTTCTTAGACCAATCGTGCACAAGAGTAAAGTGAGCGTGGCCTATGACCCAAGCTTCTTTTTTCGCTCGGGGCATGAAGTGAAGCTGACGCGTTCCTATTTTAAATGCTATCGACTATAACATTTTTTATTTATTTATGGTTTGTATGATGTGGCGACCGTGAAAATGCCAGTCTCTTTTGCGTATGGAGTAGTTACAAAGTTGCAATAAATATAAAGATTTATATAGACATTTAAATAATAGCAAGCATAAATTCCGTAGGATATTATTTTTGTAAACTATTAAGAGTGCTGGCAGCAATCTTCAATTCTAATGTAGTTATATCCAGAGACCTTGTTCAGATGATCTGAAACATGCGACTCTTTTGTGTGTAAATGTATTTTATAATAATTATATTACTTTAGATGTTGAATGTGCATGTTCAGGCCTGGCCAAGGTTATAATAGAGAGAGTATTTTGGACTTCCTTGAGGGTCACAATGTATAATAAGTAATAAATTACAGATCACTTTAACAGAGGCAGCTTTATATTTTGTTACGATGTTTTTTTTTTACTTTAATTCAATATTTTTAAGCATGCATTCAGGCCGCGAGTGGTATTTTCTGACTAACACTACTAACTCATCTCTTGATCTCAAAATCGAAGTTTCTATTTTATTGGTATTCTTTTCTGAAATATGAATTTCTGAAAATGATAATGTTCTCCTAATATGAAATCTATGTGTGTGTATTATGGAATATTGGCATAATCATACAAATAAGAACACAAATATTATGTCTGCTTACATACGGCGGTACAGACGATGAAATATCGGGAACTCAAAACAAATAGTAAACATGGTAAATATCCAGTTTCCAGTGTTAATGAATGATGGAATCTAAGCTGCAAAAAATTCAGTGATTTTGTAAACTGAACTAAAATAATAATAAAACCACCGCTTCTGTCTACACAGGACCCCGAAATAGTATATTTCATTACGAGTCCGGAAAGCCTGTCATTGCAAAGAGTTCCGACAAATGTCTACCCGAGCCGAGGCGCAGCCGAAGGTGAGGGTTGACAGTCGGAACAAGTTGCAATGACGGTTCCGCACGTGTACTGAACAACTATTTTTAATACAGTTGCGAAAAAATGAAGCAATTTAATAAAGAACATTTTTGGAAAATGGCGCCAACCGTAAAAGAATATAAGCAGAGTTTTTTTTTTGTTTTATTTACCCATTCTGGGTAGGCAAAGGGAACTATGCCCATACAGCCAAGTCTTCAGTAGAATTTTTTTAATTGATATGAAATGAAAATGAAATGAAACCTAACCTAACTCATTGAATCAAGTCATTAAATCTAATATTGAAACAAATTTGTAGCTTCTTTTTAGAAATATTTGCATGAATCATAAAAACTTGTATGATTTTTTTTTAGTAAAAACTCCGTGGTTGGTTTTTTTTCTTTTTAATAGACATTATTTTGACAGTTGGGAAAGAGAATGCACGAGTTCGGACAAGGTAAAGAAAAAGCTCGAGTGTGTAATAGCTCACATCCCGAACGCTATACATCCCTGCAATACGCCACTTTTTGAGCAACTGTATTAAAAAGAATTTTAATGTACCAGAAAATAAGCTTACAATTATAACGGGACGCAAATTATAAAAATATATTTGTACATCACTGTTACCGTAAAAAAACCTATACTAGTGCCATATAATAAAAATAACTATGCCTAACTATAACTAGTTACTGATACAGTGATTTTGTTCTAGACTTTAGCTACAGGGCGTAACTGAAAAAACACTTCTTTTATGGTGATTGAGACCATCTAGCTGGACCAACTTGGTACGAAAAAAAAGGCCCTTGGAAAAATAAATAAAAAATAAACTCTTCAACGATTAATAGCACGGACACGAAGTAGGGATGGTCGATGTTAGAAAAACATCGATGTTGACATCGATGTTAACATCGAAGCAAAAGTATCGATGTACGATAAACATCGTTTGAAAAACATCGATATGTCTAAAACATCGATGTTTTCGGTAACAAATAAAACTGTCTAATATATTTATGAAATGTGTTTATTGTAACAAAAGTTAAAGAAAAAATTAACATTCCCAGTATTTTTTGGGCACACTCTGTAAAAAAATCAACTTTGATAGGTGTTTTCCCTTTAGTCGGTTTCGTTGCTGGTAAAGGAGTTGGCCCGCTTTGGAAAAAAGCCTTTCTGAAGCTGTTGATGTTGCTGTGCAACACAAATACTTAAGAGCTATTTTCTTTAAATTTGGGTAGGTGGATTCTAGCACTTTCCATAAAAGCAATGGGTCTTGTTTTAAATCAGCTACCGGGCTTTTTAAATAAAATTGTAGTTCCGTAGGCATATTCGTGTCACCTTGACCAGACAAAATAGTATTCTTTTCATTAACGAGTTTATAATGATCTTTCCATATATCTCCATCTTGGTCTTCTTCCACTTGTGTTGTAGAATTTTCCGTCAATTGATCATTTTCAATTTGTTCATTCAGTTCAATATCTGAAATCAATTCTTTAATACTCCTAATGGCTCTGGAACAGGCTAATGCATCTTGGAAATGTATATTTTTGAAACGAGGATCCACGAGAGTGGCGACTGCTAGGATATTAACATTTTCTGTTTGTAGCAATCGTCTCTTAATTTCTACAATTACGTTACTTTTTAAATTCTCTCCGATTGTCTGTTTTGGTTGGATGCCTGACACTTTTATAGTAAGTAATCGGGTAAGTGGTATGACTTTACTACAGGTTACATATTTTTCACCACAGACTTCACGAGTGGTTATTTCTATTGGTCGTAAAATCTCACAAACTTCAGTTAAATCAATAATTTGTTTTGCATTCAACATTTCTGGCGCACTGGTGTGGCAATTAATAATTTTATTGATTGCAGGGCGCAGTTTTAAAAATCTTTCAATCATATAAAATGTTGAGTTCCAACGAGTGGACACATCTTGTATCAGTTTCAAATCGGATTCTCGCCTCAATTCATCACTAGCGGTAACACATTGTTTAAACCACGTTACAATTCTTTTAACTGCAGCTACTAGGTCAGGCAAATTAGCTGTTTTATCGATGGATTTTTGTGCCACTAAATTCAACATGTGGGCATAGCAGTGTATATGACGACTTCTACCAAATGCAATTTCGATTGCTTTAACAATATTGGCTCCAGCATCAGTGACAACTGCCACTATTTTATTGCTTTCAATATTCCACTCGGTACAGATCTTCAGTAATGTATTCGCTATGTATTCCGCAGTATGAGATTGCGTTAAATCATAAACTCCCAACGATACAGATTCTAATTGTTCCTCCTCATTACAAAATAGAACAGTCACTCCCAAAAAACTTCTAGTTTGCATTGTGTCTGTCCAAATATCTGTCGTTAAAGTCAAACCACTTACTTTCTGAAGTTTTCCTTTGAACTGTTCTCTAATAACGTCATATTTGGTTTCTAACATCCTTTTTAAAGTGGATCGTGAAGGTACCTTGAACAGTGGACAAGCGACTTTCATTAAATTCAGAAAACCTTCATTTTCTACAATTTGAAAAGGTTGGGAGTCTTTACAAATCATGTACAAAATGCTATTCGTCAACTGAATTCCTTTTGAACCCATATCAGAATATTGCGATATTTTACTAAAGCTAGAGCTTAGAGTTGGTTGGGAGAATAATTTTTTGACACTATTCGTGTAACTATTTTCGGAATCACAATCGCTCCCTGATTCAGACATTTCTAACGTAACGTTGGCAGTACTAGTTGAAGGCACAACATAAGGTTCTTTAAAAGTTGTTGGAGTTGAGGATGGTGTAGATTTCATAGGTTCGTGCTTGGGCATTAAATTTGGATGTTTTTTATCCAAATGACATTTTAAATTGGTAGTGTTACCAGAAGTTTTCAAAATTTTTCCACAGGAGCGACATTTGGCGCTAGATTCATTAATTTTTTCAAAATATTTCCAGTATTGACTTTTTGGTGGCATTTTATACCTGTAATTAAAAAAAAAAAACAATAGTTAAACTTTTGTATGCTTCTTCGTTATACCTACTTATTTATCACCTAAAATGCGTTGAGTGCACTGCCAGAAAACACTACTGAGAGGGGAAATAAATTTTAGATTAAATATAGCTCTATTTAATCTAAAATTTCTAAACAACTTTAAACTTTTTTCGATAATAAGAGTTCGCAAATATCGATAATTATCGCTCATGCCCAACCCTGTTCAATCCTTCCGTAATTCTGTTCCGTGTCCGTTACTCGCCCACCAAGCAATACAAATTAATAGCGTTTAGAATTTAGTAATTCACTCACCTGCAAACCATGCAAAGCCAACGACACCAAAAAAAATTCTTAGCAGTTCTTAATGCAAAACAAAAGCAGCAAGCAGGAAATTTGAATGTCGTGTAGTAATTTATCCACTTTTTTCACAAGATAACCTAAAAAATGAATAAATACAGTGAGCGGCTATATTACTGCAAAAGTTACTGGAGAAAGAAATAATAATACAATGCAGAAAAAAGATTTATATAGTTATCACATACCTGTTATTTCGTTTCCGAAGTTTCATTATTCACAAAATCAATAGTAAATCAAATTTGTTTCCGCTTTTCAAGCTCACTCACAACACAAAACAGAACACAACACCTCACTCTCATCAAGAATGACGCGACGCGAATGTTGAATTGAAGTTGACAGTATTTTTTTTTTTATTCCTTGAGAAATGCAAAGAAATAACTTAGTACGGCTTCCTCAGGTTTCGTTGGTCAGTGTCATCTAGTGGAAAATAGTTGAACTTGATACTCATAGCTAACGACTACCAACTTGATAGTTGAACCTAGTGCATCCAATGCACATTAGATGGCATCCTAAAGAAAAATTTACGTTACGATATTTTATTCTTATACATCGATGTGTCGATGATATCGAAGTCAAAACATCGATGTTAAAACATCGATGTTAAAACATCGATGTTTTCCAGCTAAACATCGATGTTTATTCAACATCGATGAATATCGAACATCCCTAACACGAAGTTTGTATACGCATTCAATATTGATAGATAAACCGAAATTTCTTCTTTTAATTATAAAAAAGATTGTTGTTTAACAGCGTTTACACCTTACGATATTTCATACAAACTTTCAAGTGCTTATTTTCCGAAATGACTGAACCGATTTTAATGATACTTTGTACGCATAAGGAAGTTTATAATTCTAAAAAGTTACTAAAAACCATTTTCGTATTTAAATTATAAAAAGAAGTTAATTTATTTGTTTTCTACCATGTTCCTTGGAAAGGTTTTCCGGTTTGATGGCCTCAATAACCACCTCAGAAGTATTGCGCTTTTTATGTTAAACTTTGAATATCTCCATAATCTTTACGATAGTTTAGTTGCTAGATATGAAGATTTGTTTTAGAATGCTTCTCAAGAAAAGGCTATCGAAGATCAACGGTTTTATAGAATAGGAACGGAGGATAAATTAAGCTCTCAATATTCCCTATATTATATAATATTCGTTTTAAGGGTTACGACAGAGCACAATTTATTTTTTGTGTACATTATTAGGTAGCTATTTATCAAAATATAGCTATTACATAGGTCTATTATCGCCGACGCAGCGAAGCTACTATATACTATATTATTAGTATACCAATGTGCTTGTAATTTCTCATGTAAAATTGTATAGTGCTTATAAATAGTTCCAACAAATAATTTTTGTCAACGTTAAATATTCCTTTGTACATAACATGCCTATATTCCTTTATTGTTTATTATGACAATATAATGCCTACGATGTTCATAATGTAGATTATCACTGTAAATGTGAATGTTCAGGAGAAATAAATTACTAAATATCCGGTGGATATACTGCGAATACCAATATTTTGTTTTATTTACTTTCCAATTTCATAACACTTAATGTTGTTACGTGTGGATTGTGACCGTAGATCATAATATTAGTTATTGTGATAAAATTCTTCAAAATTTGTTAAGTTTACTTGATCCCACACCATCATGGACGTCAAAAATAGCAACTATAAAGGAGAGTAAAAATTGGATAGAGACGTTGTTTGTTTCTGATTGGCTGAAACAAGGCGTCTTCCGATTCTTTAGCAATCATCATATCAGCCCTGAATCTCTCAATAATCAGATGTCCTGCACAGGTCCATTTGCGGCGGACCGCCCGGTCCCCGACGTCTTAGACTTTCTCCCGATGTCGGATTTCGGTGTTACTCATTCAATCTATGAGGGTTATGCCGAGCATGGGTCACTTCATGGCCCTTTGTGCCACTCGTACTCGGTGGATAGGCTCTCTTTCTGAGCATCCATGTATCAGCACCGTAGGTTATTGTTGGCAGGACACATTGGTTGAAAAGACTTAGGTTTTTAGGCACTGAGGGATCTTTGGATCTTTTGGACCGAACGTGTATCCAAGTTGTACTCTCCTAGAAATCTCCTCGATGAAATGCTATCAAAAGAAAAAACAATTCCCAGATAAAAAATATAATCAACCATCTCCAGACGCTCGTTTCCAACCATAACAGCTGAGACGGGGTCGTCCGGAATGCCTGACATCACCTTTGTCTTCGACATGTTCATTCTAAATCCAAATTGTAGGGAAGCATCAAGAAGTTGTTTCAGCACGCATTGAAGGTCTTCCAGGGATTTGGCGAACAACACGACGTCATCCGTAAACCGAAGGTGTGACAAGTAACGGTGTCTCCATTGATGACACATTGACACAACTCTAGTCCTATTTCAGTGTTTATCGTGACTTCCAGCGTAGCAGTGAAATGGTATATCCTTGCCGCACTGCCCTTTTGATCGATATTGGTGCAGTGAGCTTATGTAATCTAACCTGTATTTTTGCCGATTCTGTAACTATATACAGGGTGTTTGGTGCATCGTGTGCCAAACTGAAATGGTCGACTGGGGGGGGTCATCTGCTATCCTTTCAGACCCCTAAACAATTCTCATGCCCTGTGGATTTTTTTTCATCGACTTTTTATTGTTTTATTAAAAAAATACCCAAATTTTACATTCAAATACAAATTAAAAAAAATATATATATGTCGTAGACCCTGAATTTCAATATTATATAGATGTGTATTGTATTCCAGTACTTTTAAATTCAACATTAGTGACATTAGCATTCTAATTTTTTTATAATTTACTCGCAAAGTTTCGGACTCAATTAAAGCTGTCCATGTTGCAGCTATTTACATGGGTATAAAAAAAAAACCAAAAGCGACCGGGATCTTCAAACTCCCTCAAAAATTCTCTAGTCTGTCTTCTTGCTAGTGATGTGCTACATGCCATAAAAATCTTTTTATAACTTTGTGAATTCGATAGAATTGTGAATCGAATCACAAAATATTAAATTCCAAATTATGATTTAAAAACATATTTTTGCTTAAGTGGTACCTGAAAAACTTATTAAATCTGTTATCTCACTCTTATAAGGTAAAATCTGTCTCGTATCTCGCTTTTGGGGAGAAGCAGGGTTCTAGAAATAAAATAAAAAATTGTGACGATGTGTTCCCCAATGCGTGGATTGGTCGCGATGGCCTTATTGAAGTAGTACCTCCCTAGTCGAAACCTCCGTGGCGCATGCAATAGTGCTATCGCGACCAATCCACGCATTGGGGAACACATCGTCATCTGACGTCATCATCTGCCTAGCCTTTCCTAAACTTTCTTGGGGTCGGATTCCAGTCTAACCGGATGCAGCTGAGTACCAGTTTTTTACATGAAGCGACTGCCTATCTGACCTTCACAACCCAGTAACTGGGTAATGCGATACCCATTGGTTAGACTGGATGTCAGGCTTTTGGCTTCTGACTACTCTTAACGACTATCAAAGATCTACAAATGACAGCCAGGACCAACGGCTTATCGTGCTTTCCGAGGCACGGACCAACCTCGGCAAGCACGGCTTAACCTTTTAAAGATCGACCCGTGCGGCTGTTATTATTTAGCCACGAGCTCCTCAACATATCGTCAAACAAAATTATTAAGTAAATGTTAAAAATGCATTTTTTTTATTTTAGAGCCCCCCTTCCCCCCAAAAGAGAGATACGAGACAGATTTTGCCTCACAAGAGTGAGATAACAGATTTAATAAGTTTTTCAGGTTTCATCATTTAAGCAAAAATATGTTTTGAAATCATAATTTTATTTTGTGATTCGATTCACAATTCTATCGAATTCACAAAGTTATAAAAAGATTTTTATGGCATGTCGCACATCACTAGCAAGAAGAAAGACTAGAGAATTTTTGAGGGAGTTGGAAGATCCCGGTAGCTTTTGGTTTTTTTTTTATACCCATGTAAATAGCTGCAACATGGACAGCTTTAATTGAGTCCGAAACTTTGCGAGTAAATTATAAAAAAAAAAACTAGAAAGCTAATGTCACTAATTTTGAATTTAAAAGTACTAGAATACAAGACACATCTATATAAAATTAAAATTCAGGGTCTACGACTTATACTTTTTTTTTAAATTTGTATTTGAATGTAAAGTTTGGGTATTTTTTTAACAAAACAATAAAAAGTCGATGAAAAAAAATCCACAGGGCATGAGAATTGTTTAGGGGTCTGAAAGATAGCAGATGACCCCCCCAGTCAACCATTTCAGTTTGGCATACGATGCACCAAACACCCTGTATAATATCAAAACCGCCAAAAATTTACTTACGTGGTGTTAGACCTTCAACGACGATAGCTGTTTTAACATTAAAAATAGGTAGGGTAGGTATTCAAAGTTACGACATCATAAACTTTATAGCGTAAACTCTAAGTCTTTAAGTAAATGTAATTTACTTATTTCAATAAACAGTAGGTAATTGCCTACCAAATTAATTTGTTTAGGCTGCGAGCGGTACGACTCGAACAAAACGTTGAGTGAGAATTCAAATGTTTGGAGGATAGGTAAATTGTCGAAAACGACCACAAAATGAAAGTAAGACCCAAGAACCAATATGTCAAGGCGAAGATGACACCCCGTCAATACCAAAACATCATCGAAGCATTAGATCTATCGAACATCATACGGAATATAAGTATGTGGGATTTCAATATTTGTTCTAAAAGTGTGCCCGGACAACCGCATGATCAGGAAGTTAAGTTAGGTAGTTAACGTCTTTTCTGCTTTGGTAATATTGTTATCTTTATTGCACATACATTACCTCACGTTGAAGACCAGACTGCTGCCTATTTTATACAATACAAAAGTGCAAAGATATGTCGTTGTGCACTCGGAATTCTTGCCGGAAGGTCAAACAATAAATAAAGAAATATAAGTAGATCGTTTTATGTAAAATAAAATAAAAGACGGAGGCCAATAATTCGGAAACGGTGCGTCGTAGGTCCATATTTCTCAGAACCTAAATGGTTGCTATGGTCAAGGTTAACCCGATATTGCATTTTTTTTTTCAAATCGATTAAGTCCCAAATAGCCAAGGGGATAAAGCAGTGTATTCTGTCGCGGGTGACGATTTAAATCGCGAGCGTAACGAAGGATCCGAGGTTTAGCCTCCCGAGCGCAGCGAGGGTGTTAAAAACTTAAATCACGAGCGAAGCGAGGGATTTAAGACGAGTCCTGAGTGTAGCGAGGGCTTTAAGTTCACCCAAGACTAAGACAGCTTTATCACCGAGGAAAATGCTCTACTTTTTATACCATTTGCGAAAAAAATAACACAATAGTATTTCTCTGTTTTTGCGTCTGAGGAACTTGCGTTTCGTTGTAGATACTAAACGTCGGAGATAGTGGTGGTGGTGCATCGTGAGTTACGGACGAAGATAAGATGCCGGAAGTTGATGGTTGTGGCTCTGATGGATTAAGTTTTATATTTTTGTTAATTTGACTGCTTAATATGGTTTTATTCGCCATTGAGCTTTCGATATAACCCTCAGCTACTCTATCAGAGCTCCAACCACCGTGTCTTTTTATTGACGTAATATCCGCCCCTGAATCCGCCAAGAAAGTCGCCGAAGTTCTTCTAAAGCAGTGACCGGTGTAGAGTTCAACATCTTTAAGTTTTAAATATTTAGCAATTTCCTTTGGCATATTGCTATTTTGCCGATGGCTTGTCGAGTACATTGCCCATTCCGATAGTTTATAAAAAATCTATTGTTCTCCATGTTGGTGGGACGTAATGCTTGGTATTTATGAATGATTTTATTATATTGTCCTTGTACAATGAATGACCGATTTTTCTTTGTCTTAGTTTCCTTTACATTAATCAGCAGTACCTAACTCATTGGAATGATTTTCAACGTCCTCCACCTTTAAGTTTACAAGTTCACATCCGCGGCAAGCACCCATTGAGTCCAAAAATTAAGGCCACCTTTTTTTTTTGTTAGCTTCTCATTGTGTCCCACTGCTGGGCAAAGGCCTCCCCTTTCTCCTTCCAAACGTCTCTATCCTGTGCGATATCTGGCCATGATCGCCCGGCAAGCAAGATTAGATCGTCACACCACCTTCGCCGCGGCCAAGGCCACCTATAACAAAGATAAAAAACAGGTAAATATATATAGAATAATTACCATTACTAAGATACGAAATATTCATAGTTAAATCATGTACGAGTATACTTCCTTTTATGGCCAGAAAAATTTCGTCAGGAGCTTCATTAAGAAATTTTTCCACATTTTGAGTCGTAAAAATTTTTTGACTTCTTTGCGCAATGCCCTTTTGATTTTCTTTTTAAAAAAGCCAGTAATTTCGTGAATCTATTTCAATGCTGTATTTGATGCTTATTGTAGCTTTCAGTTTTGAGTATATGCACCAAAGTGTATTCGGATTATTTGTCTTGGATAAATAATCAAAATAGACAAGAAGTACTGATTCTGAAATTGATAGGCCTTTCGCACTTCTCCACTTTGAAAATTCTTCATAAGTTTTTAAATAATTTTCCTTGGATTTTGTTGGAAGCAAATTATTTATGATTGCGGCAGCATTTGCACTGATGAAATCCGACAATTCACTATCACTGTCGCTTTGATTGAATATCGTAACGTATTATTAGAACATTAACTTATAAAATGAATTAAAATAAACTTAACGTTTATGTATTTGAAGAAAACAAAAATGCGGCAAATTCCTAGACTAATATTTTTTTGTCGGAAAAGCAAAGGCATCAAGCTCATACGGCCTCGTCGGTTTTCTACTCATACTAATATTATAAATGCGAAAGTCACTCTGTTATTTTGTTTGTATGTTTGTTACCTTTTCACGACTAATCGGCTGATCGGATCTTAATAAAATTTGACAGGAAGATAGATTTCAACCTGGATAAGGACATAGGCTATATATCATCAAGCTACGACCAATAGGAGCGGAGCAGCAATGAAAAATAGTGCGAAAACGGGGAAAATGTGACGCAGACGAAGTTGCGCGGGACTGCTAGTGCTATATATACAAACTCAATGGTGTAAACACAGATATCGTTCAGTATAAATTTCAGTAAGTATTCCAAATTTAAATCACATTCTCCCCCTAGAGGATGAATGAAATTCAGTACAATTTTCTTTCCCTGTTTTTAACATTATTTTTTGTTTGTTCCCGTTACTTGGGACTGGGCATTAGTAATTTATGACTACTTTTGTTAGCTTGGGCCTTACCTGTATAAACAAATGTAAGTGTTTATAAATAAATAAATAACAGATTAAAAATGACTATTGTTATGTTCGAAGAATGTCACTTTTTTGAGCAAGTGGTACGAAAATAAAATTATACATAAAAAAAATGTATGGTTTTCTATGCTGTTCGAAGTGCCCCTATGCGTATACTACAACTCCTAAAAATCCGCCCACAAGACGACCCACTGACCAGTATGAATGCTAACATTTTGTTTTATTTACTTTTCAATTTCATAGCACTTAGGTTATGTTATTAGGTGTGGGCGTAAATTAATTATTTTGACATTTGAAGTTTTTATAAATTAATTCTTGTAAACGGTATCTCGAAAGTACCGCCTTCCTGGTCACACATAGGGTGTTCAATCTGGCTGTGCGTGCGCCCTCTCAAGATCACTCCTCAAAGAAATAAAAAGGGCCAGAGTTAGCACCCTTTTTTTTTTTTTTTTTTTTTCTGCTCTGGGCGGAACGGAAGGGAGTGTCAGATTTGACTGACTAAAACCCATCCATGTTCCTTCTTAGCCCTTTGTGTTCCAGGGGCACGGTATCTCTTTCGAACAACCCGCAGCCCTGGCAGGCATCGGCCCTCTCGGACCCCTTCCGATTTGCTGACATCTCCTTGAGGCGCGCGTGGAACACGAACGCGCCGTCGGCACGGTCTGTCGTCATAAGACGGACGGACGGACGGTGAGCTAGCCCATTACTCACCGTCCACAGGCCCGCGCCTACGGTGGCCGGGGGCCACTGGTTGCCCCGCGGCGGCTGGGACGTGAGGTTCTCTCCCTCTCACGTTCCGCCACCTCCTTCGCTAGCATGACTGCTTCGCAGAAGCAGGCGACGGCTTCCCATTCCCTCTCGCTCCGGACCATGGATTGAACCAGGGCCGGACGCGAGAGGTCACCGCCGCCAATCGCCGCTACCAGGACACGGTGGTGCTCAGCCCAACCAGGCCAGAGCTCCACAGTGTGCTCCACCGTGTCCTCCGGCCGATCCTCGCAGTGGTAACACCCGGGCGTTTCCTCCCGCCCGATTCGGTGCAGGAACCTCCCGAAACAACCGTGTCCGGTGAGGACCTGCGTCAGGTGGAAGGTGAGGGCGCCGTGGTGCCTCTCTAGCCACTCCTCAAAGAGGGGACTTATCGCCACTATTGTGGCGTGCCCTGCACGGGGTTGCGACAGTCGCTCTCTCCATGTCGCCATGAGATCGCGCCGGAGGTCTGTCCGCTGAGCGGCAATTTGCCGCGGCAGCGGAGTTTCCCCCCGGCGTAGTGCCTCCGCGCGCCATCCGTGCAGGCACGCGAGGACTATCGCCTCCAGATCCCATGGCGGCAATCCGGCCAAGAGGCTCGCCGCCTCGCCGGAGATCGTGCGGTACCCCCGGATCAGCCTTACGGCTACCACCCTCTGGGGCGCGTTCAGGTAGTGGGCGGCTTGCCGCCTCAAAGAACGCGCTCACACCGGGGCCCCGTAAAGGGCCATGGACCGCACGACCCCCGCGTAGAGCCTCCGGCAGGAGGCGTTTGGACCCCCCAGGTTGGGCAAGAGCCGCTTTAACGCAGCCCCTGCCTGTTCCAGTTTGGGGGCCAAACGTCGGAAATGCTCCACGAAGTTCCACCGGCTGTCGAGACCAAGCCCTAGGTACTTCAGCGTCGACTCGACGCCGATGGGAACCCCTCCTACCGTCAGTATGGATCCCGACGGTGGCGCATTCCGAGGCCCATGAAAGCACATGGCCTCGGACTTGTGCCACCTCGAGACCCAGTTGCCGGATTCTCTCCACGACTATCGCAACCCCGCGTGTCATAAGTTCGGCCGCCGCCTCGTGCGACCTCCCTTGTGCCAGCACCAGCGTGTCGTCAGCGTAGCAAACTACGCTGACACCGCTAGGGAGGTCGGCGCGCAGCACCCAGTCGTAGCCGATGTTCCACAAGGGCGGCCCTAGAACCGATCCCTGCGGAACACCGCACGACACCTCTCGCCGGTTCCATTCTCCGGTGCGACCGGGGTAGATAACGGCCCTATCCGTCAAGTAGTCCCCGACCACACGACGAAGGTAGGTCGGCACCCGGTGATACCGGAGTGCCTCCCTAATGCAGCTCCAGGGCATGGTGTTGAAGGCGTTGGCGATGTCAAGAGACACCGCCAAGACAATCCCACCCCTGGACACCGCATCCCCCGTCGTGAGAGCCCTCACGCGCATGATGGCGTCCACCGTCGAGCGCCCTCTGCGGAAACCAAACTGGTGTTCCGCCAGATCCGGCCCCATCCCCACAAGGTGCCTGGCGAGGCGGTTGGCAATGACTCTTTCGAAGAGCTTGCCCACCTCGTCGAGCAACACAATGGGCCGGTATGCGGACGGAGAGTCCGCAGGGCGCCCCGGCTTCCGGATGAGGACCAGCTTCCCCGTCTTTCAACGAAGCGGGAACTGGCCTCTCTCCAAGCATGCGCTTAAGAGCTCTTCCAGTCGGGGCCCGAGAGCCTCCGAGGCCAGGACCCAGGCTTTGCCAGGCAAGCCATCGGGTCCCGGGGCGGTATTTTTGGCTTTAAGCCTGCCTACCGCCGCTCTCAGGTCTACCCCGAGAGTAGCACCCTGTGGTTATGTTTATGGGGATAAATTGTCCAAAAATCTTGGGTGAGTTGAATAACAATAATCGTGCTGCTATTGCCAACATCGACGCAGACATGCTGGCCAAAGTAAACTGGAACTTCAGATTTCGAATTTCCCAATGTATTAACCAGAACTAACGCCACTTTAAACTGTCTTTGGTGTCCCTAGCAATTTTTTCTTTAGTTTTTTTTTACTTATGGGATATCGTCAAATGACCCCACCTGCTCTGAGCGTAGTTGAAGGGAGTGTCAGACTTGTACTGACTAAAACCCATCCATGTTCCTTTTTAGCCCTTTGTGTTCCAGGGCCACGGTATCTCTTTCGAACGGTCCCGAAGCCCTGGCCGTGGTGTCCCTACCTAATTTGATTAAAACTAAATGAATTTCGTACAGGTTTTTGTGTTTTTACCCACCCCAGGATAAAATACATACTTCATATTAGCCCTCCCTATTAAACACTCAATATAGGATGACTTACCAACATTAGAAGGTCCATACAAATATAACTGTTTACGTTTAAAACCAACTGTTCGTATATAATCATTCCACCACATACACACTTCCATGGTCCAATTACCGTAACATTCATTCAAAGGTCTCAACTTAACATTAACAACTGGTTCTTTAATGTCAGCAAATACTTTTTGTAAAAAGCGATAACAAAATCGATGCTCAATAACAAAAGGATCGTCAAAACGAAACCTCGGAGTCTGCCTAGCCCAAAGCCTGACCCTCATATTAAAATGCAACTCTGATTGCTTACAATTAAACAAAGGATTTGAATCCTCTTTAGTACAATACTTTATACAAGACTTCCTACTTTTACACAGGGACCGTACAACCCCGTTTAAGAGTTAAGCCTTTCGAAGGGGTAAGCAGTTTATGAGGTAACCCCTTGAATGGGTTCTATGCTTTAAAGCCAGTGAAAGCGTTACACATCAATATGGATAACCCATTGAATGGGTTCTATGCTTGAAACCCAGTGAAAGCGTTACACATCAATATGGATAACCCATTGAATGGGTTCTATGCTTGAAACCCAGTAAAAGGATTACACCATCATTATGATAACCCATTGAATGGATTTTAAACTTGAAACCCAGTGAATGGGTTACCCACTCATTATGATAACCTTTATAATATAAGGGTTTTGTTCGGGTTACTATATGGTTATTCAACAACTTGTGCGAAGTAAGTGGTGGAGCATCTTGCCTTCACTAGATATCGTAGGCTTGTAGACGAAACACGTGCTACCTATTAATATTTAGATGCCTATATAGTAGGGTGTGTGTCCTGAGTTTCTGACAATATTGTTGTTTTGTGAGTTATCATAGGCAATGGGTAAGTAAGAATTTTGACAATATTTATGTGAATAAAAGACTTCGAACTTTTTTATATGGAGCTTGGCATACCTAAAATTGCAAGTACCTAAAATGACGTGTTTTGACGTGCACAATGCAATGCTCTAAGATGTACACATACGCCAATCGACAGAGAAAACAACAAATACTCTTTGACAAAATGTCGTAAATGATATTCTTATTGAAATATTTTACTTTGAATAGAGATCAGACGGGATAATATAATGCCTTGGAAGGTGGGTAGGCCTTTGGTGTGGGATGCAACATGTGTCGACACCCTTGCGCCATCCCATCTTCTTAGCACGGCGGGCTGTGCTGGGGCGGCTGCTGCTGGTGCAGAACACCTCAAACGGCGCAAATACAACAACCTTATTGGAAACTATATATTTGAGCCGTTTGGGGTTGAAACATTAGGATCATGGGGTCCGAGTGCTCATTGAGTTTTTCGAGATGTAAGCAAACAGTTGGTCGACTCTTCACGTGACCAGAGGACTGGGCTTTACTTCGGCCAGAGAATCAGCATTGCCACCCAAGGTGGCAATGCTGCCAGCGTTCTGGACACTTTTCACGTTGACAGTGATGTGGACGAATTTTTTGACGCCCAATGACTACTGCCCCTTTTTATGTACGCGTTCGTAGTTTTTTTTATTTTATTATTATTTAAGTGTATATATAGGTTAGTTATTGTTAATTAAGTATGTTAGACTTTGAAGATTTGTAAAATAAAATCATATACATACCGTGTTCATTTAAGTTGCAATCAGGTAGAAAATGATTATAAACAGTAAATAGTACTTGTCGTTAATGGTAACATAACCTTTTTTTTTTAACGGGGGGAAACCTTCATAAGGTGCCTGTACTTTTGGAGAAAAGACCAGGGAGTGTGGGATATTTACCTCACTAAAACCACCCCGGTTATAAATTCCCTCTCTGGGGGACTGTAAAGGGGTCTCCCTTATGCCTCGCTGTGCACGGTACTCCGTGACCACGGTGCTACCGTCTTTTCTAAGGTCACTTGAGTGGGCGGACAGAGTTTCTGAGCGCCCGTGATATCATGAAAGAGGCAGTTTGGGTTTCGGCGTTTTAAGCATCGAGGCGGTTGCTTCGCTGATGCTTCCTTGGCCGAGTGGATGTGCTCTGTCACGATGCTCTGCGGCCTCCTGGATTATCACGGTTTCACAGGAGGCCACTTCAACTGGCATTTGTACACCAAAACACGACATTTTAAGTACTTGCAACTTTAGGTATGCCAATGAGTTTCGATGCTTTTTATGAAAACTAATTAATAATAACAACGAATATTAAGTGAACAAAAATTTTGACTTTTCAGCAGTTCAGCTTTGTGCAATTGTTTTGACGTCTAATAATATTTTCAGATGTGTATCATCAGAACAAGAAACGATCTCATTCGCCAGCACTTTTTAGCGAAATTATGCCACAGTTTAGTCAAGATATACGACCAGTATCTCCATCAATATTTCGACGAAAAATAACTCATGCAAATATCAAGCAACAAGTGACGCGTGGTAACAAAGAAAATATAGAATTGGCGGAAGTAAAGGACTATGACACAAATAAGATTAAATGTAAAGAATGTTCATTTTACGATAGCGATAATAGAAATGCAATTTTTGGACAGCTGATCGCTGAAGAGTTTAAATACATTAAGCCATGTGTGCGCACCAAATGTTATATAGAAATTTTAAAATATTTGCAACAAGCAAAAGGTAATCATATAAACGAAATAGAGACAGGGGATAGCGAAAATAAAGAGTAAATTTCCAATTTTATTAGTTTATTAAGTAATCAGCAAACACAACACAAAAAAGATTTATTGGTTTCATAATGACACCCCCGTCAAGATGCTCCAAAAACAAATCATTAACATATATTAGAAATATGTTAATGATTTATCAAATATAATTATAATTATTAATCAGTATATATACTACAATTCCTATCGCGAATCACATTTTGACAGATATGACCTATTACTGTGCTGCAATTAGCAAAAAACATAATACAATTTGAGTTTCGCGGGCTACTTTGACAGTTCCCTTTTAATACTTAATTTGCAACAAAGAAAAAAAAAACCATTTTAACAAAAATCAACAAAGATCAACCCAGCTACAATCAATTTGTAGTCAGTTGATTATATTTTTTTTGTCAAATAGGATTTTCTTTTTACTTTCCAGTTTACTTATTTTCCTCAGAACCGATTCACAATTTATTGTTAATTCTGTGGCAATAAATCCTTTTTTCTACTGGATTTTATTTTTCAAATTAAAATGGGACCATCTCTGAGATATATTATTACAGTAAAAATATTTTTTTTTGAATATCTCTATAAAAAGTTAAGCGTGATCATACAAAAACAAATATACATGTTGAATTGAGAACCTCCTCTTTTTTTCGTCGGTTAAAAATAATTAAATTCAACGTTCTGATTATGATTACAACAATACAGTTTGAGAAAAAAATATGTTTTTGTTTTCAAATTACCTACTCTAATTTTATTCTCTTCTACGCCTATGTAAATTGGTCCTTAGATCGGTCTTCATTGTCATATACATTTATTTGTTTAATGTTCTTAAAACAACTAATAAATCAATATTAAATCAGTAATTTTTCTTTCATTGTCCGTGTCATCTCTTATACTTTCTAAAATTGTTCCTAAACTACTTAAAATGTTTATAATTATTTTTTTATTCAAACAAATCATGATTGGACCGAATCAACATGATATCTTGTAATAAACATCCGCTAATATTACTTCGTAATGGGTTTAAAATATATTTTACTGATGAAAACAACCTCTCTACTGACACTTGTGTTGCTGGAGCAGCCAACACGCAATTAGCGACGATTGATAAAGGATTAGTAGGTCCTTTGTTGGCCCAGTGAGCTAGTATGTTTTCATTTAAAGGTATCCTTGGTTCATACCTTAATTTACTGAGCATGCTCTCAAAAGTATTTAAAGAAGGTCTAGGAAGTCCACGCCTTGTTTCGGTTTCTCGTAACATCTTTTCTAAGTCAGAGATGTCACTAAAATTTTCGGTGTCATGCTGGCTACTGCTCGCAATTTCAGGTGCCAGTTCATCAGTAACAGTCTCAGAAGATCTTAGTCTTTGTAACTGCTTAAAAGTGTCACATATTAATATTTGAGCCTTTGCACATTCCTGATCCGATAATACCACATTGAGGCGGCCATCTAAATACAAATTTTCGAGTACTATATCGACATTTAACAAATCGCTTTCCCTTGCTTTCATACTTTGAGCTAATTCGCTTGCAAATGGGATATAAATGGATTCCACCTTCGATTTGCAACTGAGCCATTCCATGTAAAAATCGCTAATGGTGAGTTGTTCTCGTTGCAGAGCTAATGTCGCATCATTTATGGGCTTAAAGCAGGAGAGTAAGTCTGTGATTTGTTCCCAAAAACTAGACGAGATAATAGTTGATACTTCGGAGTAGCTTTCACATATATCTCTAAGCGAAACTATTCGAAGCAACATTTGATATGTAGAAGTCCACCTAGTTGGACAATCAATTAATGGTTTGTTTAAATTAGATAACTTTATCATGTTCTTCACATTAGGCCGGCGTAAAATTTTTACAATCTTTCTAGCTAGTTCCAGGCAAATTTGTACTTCTATATTGCGTGCAATAGCATCTTTGACAACAAGTTGTAATGTATGTGCCGCACAGAGCATAGCACGCGGCTTGAATGATTCACTAGCCATCGTATTAAGAAGGCTGTCGACGTCCAGATCTAAGTGTATATGACTACCGGAGACCTGCTCATTGTCTCCCTCATCACCTTCGTTTTCGTCATCAGAGTCATTAGAGGTATCAACATTTATTTCGTCTGTTGATGTGGAACAATATTCAGTCAGCAACTTCGTCATTTTTTTAAAATTACTGCCGTTGTCTGTTGTAATCGAATAAATTTGAGCCGTTGAGATCTTAAAATCATCTAAAACCTCTAAAACTTTGTCCTTTAAGTAATCTCCTGTTTGTCTCTCTAAGACTTCCAAGACAGCTAAATTTCTGACTCTTATTCTACCTTCTTTTATGTATTGCAAATTAATACCTAAAAAATTTCTACCTAAATATGTTGCTGAATCCAGTTTTAAACTTATTAAAATATTTCTCACTTCTGATGCAATCGTTAATCTTATCTGGTAGGCTTTTTCTGGTATCATTCGCCTTATTGAGTTTATATTTATCTGTTTGGTCTGAGCATTAGATGGAACAGCTATATTAATTATGTCTTGGAACGCTTTGTCTTCTATCAATGTAAATGGTCTTCCATGTATTGTTACTAGTTTGACACAATTCTGTTTTACTTTATCTGTCGTTAAAATATCTCGAGACGTGCTTGGTTGAGGCTGAATGTTTTCTTTATTAATATTAGTAATGACTAGGTATTCTTCAGAATGCTTTATTGATATATGATTCTTTAAATTGGTCGTATGCTTTCCCTGGAAAAAAGGTAGAAATTTCAATAGATATTACAATCCAATCGGCACTATGGTCTTCATGTATATGAAAGGGGTTGGCCAGCATAAGAGATCCATAGCCGTGCATTTGGAAGTCGCCAGAAAGGGACCATCAGGATGGCGAATGCATGTTCCGCCGAATAGACATCATCAAGGTCATTAAATGTTATCCTCCTGTACCAGCTACCCCTACCAAAATAGGTAAAAAAATTGTCCGCTTCTTAAGCCTCGTTTCTGGAGACGCGGCGGGGCGTCGGGCGGTGTCCACGGTGTTGCACGCGGCGGATCCAGTGGGCTTAGTGTGAGGAGGTGAAGGTAGGGTAGGGTCGGTAGGGTAGGGTAGGGTTGGGTAGGTAGTGTAGGGTAGGTATGGTAGGGTAGGGTAGGGCTGTTAGGGAAGTGTAGGTAGGGTAGGGTAGGGCAGGTAGAGTAGGGTAGGTAGGGTAGGGTAGAGTAGGGCTTGCAGCTTTTCAATAAGCATAACCTAAATTTCTTAACCTTCAACTGTATATATTTTATTTATTACACCTAGTAAACTTCACGAATGCCTCTCCTTTCTTAAACAATCTCTTCCCGCCGCCGCGCGCCGTCCGCTCCCGATTCTGGGGGTCTACTCCCTAAGCACGAAATCCGAAGTTCGTGCGTGTCTGTGTCCGCTCGACATGATCACAGCAAGCATGTCATAGGCAAATGGCCGTCTCCGCGAACTAGTGCGCTTTCGATCGTGATCGTGATAAGTTACAAGAATGCCGTGTTGTTTAGTGGTTTCTTGTATAAACCGAAGCATAAACCAAAACTTTGTGTATCATGGAATAACTTACCATATACAAGTAGAAGTATTTTACTATATTTGTCTTTAAAATCATGAAAAACAACAAATCGTAAAATATTTCTTGATTCTACCATGTTAATTTTATTTCCAAATAACATAGCGATTGTACCATTTTTGCAATAAATACATTGCTCTGTAACCACTATCTAAGTTTGTCACTAAGTGACTGGACCAAGCAATGTAAAAATCACAAAACCATACTTTATTAAGCAGATGCGTCGCGTAGTACGGCCGCTGCTTCTTGTGACGAGTTAGTGACGTGCTTATGCAAAGCCACTAACGTAGGCTATCGACAACAATGTCGATTGACGGATGAAATATTGCTATTATAGTTTATAACTAGGTATGTTTATAACTAGGTATGTTTATAACTAGGTATGTTTATAACTGGTGTTTACTCACTAACCTGGGGGTCTACTCCCTAAGCACGAAGTCCGTAGTTTCGGCCTTCGTTACGGGCGTTTCCTACTCCGTATCACATACGGACGCATGATTAGTTCGGACCCGAACTACTAATGAATGAAAACATAATTTGACAGTTGTAACTAATCCCGATGTGTTTTCAACCGTCCAAAAAATTGAATCATTACGGAGTAGGGTTCACTCCGAAGTTCCGGAGTACTTTCGGACGGGCCCGTAACTTCGCTGACGGAGTTAGGGAGTAGACCCCCTGCAGTGAGTAAACACCATAGCAGGGTTCAACATTATCTACTGTTCAATACGCTATTACAGCCTAAACCAACGTAATTGGATTTTTGATTGTTTTAATTTTATGATTTACTTAATAATATTTATTTTTTTTAGCTTCATATTGTTTATTTTTATTATAAAGTTTTTTATTTTCAAGAGACCAATTTTTTTTTGTACGTTATAAATGGAAGAATCGATAACTTTTAGATTTAGTCAATAACTAGCGTATTATGTAAAATAAATTGCTTTTGCACAGCATAACGATAGCGACCGATGTTTTTGTGTGAGTAAGTTGTGCGGTGCATGGAAAATACACGCTGTGTTTAATGGGATAAAGTTTATAATTGATTGTGTAGTACATTCTGATTTAAGAGATGCGGGTGTGTGCGTGACTGCGTATCTATTGCTTTTACTGAACTGCATGTGTAGTAGTTGCCGTGTGGTAGGGGCAAACTGGAGACACAGGTTTCCGATACATTTTCGTTTACCGGGCATATCTCCTTGTTTATTATATCTATGGGTTCGAACTAAGAATTAAAAAACCTTTTAAAAAAAAGCTTTTATTTAAATGCTCTAAAAAGTAGAAAAATAAAATTTTCTTTTAATTTTTAACTTTTACTTATAACCTCATTATACACAATTTATATGTTCATAAAAGCTTGTCGCGAGGTTTGCGTAAATACCTATAAGAATTGAATTAAACTGAAATTTAAAAAACTTAAACTTAGCAGCTTAAGTTACCTACTCAATTAAATAGGTACTAGTTTAATTATACAAGTAAACCTCGCGACAAGCTTTTATGAACATATAAATTGTGTATAATGAGGTTATAAGTAAAAGTTAAAAATTAAAAGAAAATTTTATTTTTCTACTTTTTAGAGCATTTAAATAAAAGCTTTTTTTAAAAAGGTTTTTTTACTTATAATTTTATTTTAACATTTTTAGTTTTGCCGTAATCGTTTCTGAACACATTATTTTCTCAATCTCAACACTTTGTTTCAAATCCACGCTATTAACCGTTGAGGAGTTCCATCGTGAGGAGACGATCCTGGCTGAAGGATGCGTGCATGATACAAATCGTGATTATCCATCAAATATGAACTCGTATGCAAAGTTTCGTGTCCGTGCTATAAACCGTTGAGGAGTTCCCTCGTGAGAAGACGATCCTTACTGCAGGTTGATTTCATGATATAAATCGTAATTATGCATCAAATATGAACTCGTATACAACGTTTCGTGTCCACGCTATTAGCCGTTGAAGTGTTCCCTCGCGCGAAGACGTTCTGGCTGCAGGTTGAGTTCATGATACAAGTCAGGATTATCCATCAAATATGAACTCGTATGTAAAGTTTCGTGTCCACACTATTAACTGTTGAGGAGTTCCCTCGTGAGAAGACGATCCTCACTGCAGGTTGAATTCATGATACAAATCATGACTATCCATCAAATATGAACTAGTATGCAAAGATTCGTGTCCACGCTATTAGCCGTTGAGGAGTTCCCTCGTGAGAAAACGATCCTGGCTGTAGGTTGAGTTCAGGATACAAATCATGACTATCCATCAAATATGAACCCGTATGCAAAGGTTCGTGTCCACGCTATGAACCGTTGAGGAGTTCCCTCGTGAGAAGACGATCCTCACTGCAGGTTGAGTTCATGATACAAATCTTGACTATCCATCAAATATGAACCCGTATGAAAAGTTTCGTGTCCACGCTATTAACCTTTGAGGAGTTCCCCCGTGAGAAGACGATCCTCACTGCAGGTTGAGTCATGATACAAATCGTGACTATCCATCAAATATGAACTCGTAAGCAAAGATTCGTGTCCACGCTATTGGCCGTTGAGGAGTTCCCTCGTGAGAAAACGATCCTGGCTGTAGGTTGAGTTCAGGATACAAATTATGACTATCCATCAAATATGAACCCGTATGCAAAGGTTCGTGTCCACGCTATTAACCTTTGAGGAGTTCCCCCGTGAGAAGACGATCCTCACTGCAGGTTGAGTTCATGATATAAATCGTGATTATGCATCAAATGTGAACACGTATGCAAATTTTCGTGTCCACGCTATTAGCCGTTGAAGAGTTCCCTCGCGAGCAGACAATCCTGGCTGCAGGTTGAGTTCATGATAAAAATCAAGATTATCCATCAAATATGAACTCGTATGTAAAGTTTCGTGTCCACACTATTAACCGTTGAGGAGTTCCCTCGTGAACAGATTATCCTGGCTGCAGGTTGAGTTCATAATACAAATCGTGACTATCCATCAAATATGAACCCGTATGCAAAGATTCGTGTCCACGCTATTAGCCGTTGAGGAGTTCCCTTGTGAGAAGACGATCCTGGCTGCGGGTTGAGTTCATGATACAAATCGTGATTATGCATCAAATGTGAACACGTATGCAAAGTTTCGTGTCCACGCTATTAGCCGTTGAAGAGTTCCCTCGCGAGAAGACAATCCTGGCTGCAGGTTGAGTTCATGATATAAATCAAGATTATCCATCAAATATGAACTCGTATGTAAAGTTTCGTGTCCACACTATTAACCGTTGAGGAGTTCCCTCGTGAAAAGACGATCCTGGCTGCAGGTTGAGTTCATAATACAAATCGTGACTATCCATCAAATATGAACCCGTATGCAAAGATTCGTGTCCACGCTATTAGCCGTTGAGGAGTTCCCTCGTGAGAAGACGATCCTGGCTGCGGGTTGAGTTCATGATACAAATCGTGATTATGCATCAAATATAAACTCGTATGCAAAGTTTCGTGTCCACGCTATTAACCGTTGAGGAGTTCCCTCGTGAGAAGACGATCCTCACTGCAGGTTGAGTTCATGATACAAATCGTGATGATGCATCAAATATGAACCCGTATGCAAAGTTTCGTGTCCACGCTATTAGCCGTTGAGGAGTTCCCTCGTGAGAAGACGATCCTGGCTGCAGGTTGAGTTCATGATACAAATCGTCACTATCCACCAAATATGAACTCGTATGCAAAGTTTCGTGTCCACGCTATTAACCGTTGAGGAGTTCCCTCGTGAGAAGACGATCCTCACTGTAGGTTGAATTCATGATACAAATCGTGATTATGCATCAAATATGAACTCGTATGCAAAGTTTCGTGTCCACGCTATTAGCCGTTGAGGAGTTCCCTTGCGAGGAGACGATCCTGGCTGCAGGATTAAGTTATGTCTGTCATGAGCATGTATTGTCTACAGAACCAAAGGTGTGTGCAAAATTTCAGGTCAATCGGTCATCGGGAAGTGGTGCTAATTTAGCTTCCAAGATTTCACCGTAACAAACATACATACATACATACATACATACATTGCAAGTTAAATAAAAGCTTTAAAAAACCGGCCAAGTGCGAGTCTTACTCACACACAGGGTTCCATAGCCCCAAACAATATTTTGAACTGTCATTCATTAGTTAGTAAACTTCAAGTCAACCGCAAAACTAAATTGGTTTTTCATAGTATGTTAATCAAAAACAAAGTTACTGCTGCAGTTTGATGAAAAAGTCCCATATCTCAAAAACTAAACATTATATCTTATTGAAACCAATTTTCGTTGATAGTTTTTTTTACGTTCTACAATTCTGAATATTTTCAGAATTTTCCTCCTCTTACTTTAGAAATTAGAGGGAGGGGGACACACATTTTACCACTTTGGAAGTGGCTCTTGCGCAAACTATTCAGTTTAGAAAAAAATGATATTAGAAACCTAAATATCATTTTTGAAGACCTATCCATAGATACCCCACACGTATGGGTATGATGAAAAAAAAAAATTTGGTTTATCAGTTCTATGTATGGGGAACCCCAAAATTTATGGTTTTTTTTCTATTTTTGTGTGAAAATCTTAATGCGGTTCACAGAATACATCTACTTACCAAGTTTTAACAGTATAGTTCTTATAGTTTCGGAAAAAAGTGGCTGTGACATACAGACGGACAGACAGACAGACAGACAGACATGACGAATCTATAAGGGTTCCGTTTTTTGCCATTCGGCTACGGAACCCTAAAAATGAATGTCAACACCATTTGATAGTTGTCTCCTGCCCCCCTGGCGAGGTATTTTTAACCGTCCGAAAAATTGAACTTGATACTTGTTTTTAAATGGATCTACGAAGTCGGATAATTTTCGGACGGGCCAGTTTCTTCGTTGTCGGAGTTAGAGAGTGGAAGTAGGCCCCTGATTCCCGCCACCGTGTTTGACGTCGCGTTCAACGCTACATGCTAGAGGTTCAGCCGCGGGACACCACCACTCTTGCTTGACGCCCCGCGCCTTCATAAACAACATCGCATAATGCCATATTATGTTTGTGTTTGCGCGTGTGATAACGGCCGCTGCACGCGCCGCTTCTCCGTGAACAGAAAAAAATGTCTAACACGCCTCGAGAAGTCGAGACGCCAAGCTGCATGTTCCGCGCGACGCTCTACGTCTCTAGAAACGAGGCTTTAGAAACTTTGCCTCTGTCTCTGTACTGCTAACCATAACTCGGTTGTACCTATCAGATGCACTGAGACGTACCATCATACCTACTTGCCAATTTTCTAACCTGCTTCATTATTCGAATGTTCTTTTCCGAGTTCATTAAATTACCTACCTACGGCCTATTTTAATAGTAAGTCTACCATACAATTGATATTTCGAATTTAGATTGATAAATTATTTAACATACTTAGTTACCTATTGTAAGGTTTTAAAGTGAAGGCAAATTATAACAAATAATTGTAGATATCACCTTACCTTTAAGAAATGTCCACATAAATTACATTTACTTTTATTATTTGATGCATCATAAGAATAATAACGATGTACAGCATCTCGTTTCGGTTTAGGCATTTTTAAAATACAAATTGTTCAAAATTCACAAATTCAAAGGCACTGAGCACTGAGAACAACGCGAAAGACGACCGGATAAAAAAATCAAACGGCACAAATGACAACAAATTATAAACAAGTAAGTACCTACAGACATGAAAAAATCATAATAGTAATTTCGATATCTGGTTTGCAAAGCTAAAATGAACTCTATAGAACTTGCAGTAATGATCATAGATCCCTGTTTACAAGTCGTTAGGTAACTAGCCACAAAGGCGCCGCCGCACTTGACGCCTGCTATGCCATTTTGCAACCTATGCCCATCGTCGAGAGATCATATTACATTGCTCCAGTCGGAATAATACGCTGTTATTATTTTATACTGTCTTCATACCTACCATACATGAAAAAGAAAGAAATATCGTTGAAAGTGTAACCCTTATAAACGGCTTTAATTAAGCCCTTTCGAAAGGGTTACCAATATCGTATGGGTTTTTGATTAAGACTTTCGAAAGGGTTACCCATATCGTATGAGTTTTTGATTAAGCCTTTCAAAAGGGTTACCCATATCGTATGAGTTTTTGATTAAGCCTTTCGAAAGAGTTACCCATATCGTATGAGTTTTTGATTAAGCCTTTCAAAAGGGTTACCCATATCGTATGAGTTTTTGATTAAGCCTTTCGAAAGAGTTACCCATATCGTATGAGTTTTTGATTAAGCCTTTCAAAAGGGTTACCCATATCGTATGAGTTTTTGATTAAGCCTTTCGAAAGAGTTACCCATATCGTATGAGTTTTTGATTAAGCCTTTCAAAAGGGTTACCCATATCGTATGAGTTTTTGATTAAGCCTTTCGAAAGAGTTACCCATATCGTATGAGTTTTTGATTAAGCCTTTCAAAAGGGTTACCCATATCGTATGAGTTTTTGATTAAGCCTTTCGAAAGAGTTACCCATATCGTATGAGTTTTTGATTAACTGCTTATAAAAACCCAATCAAAACCCTTTCAATGGGTAACCAGAATGGTCCCTGCTTTTACATGGTTGCAAATCAAAACGGGCACCATTCGCAAAAATTTCTATATATTGACGCAAAGCATCGATTGGTACAGGATTATTAAATTCTAGAAAACAATGTAAATGATAACTTACTCTTGTAGAAATATGAGACTCCTCTAAACCAACAACGTATGTCAATAAATCTTCAAAATAATCAAGTAAACACTGACGACAATCGCTAGTATACTCATACAAATCAAAAGTAAGAAAAAATAAATTGCCAGGACACAATCGCTTGTGCTTCTTAACAGTGCCAGACTTCAACTGAGCACTTACACCACATGTATCAACTCCATCCACAGGACTTAGAAAAACTGAAGGACCCCCTGCTGCGCTTACAGCGGACGCGCCGGTAGGGTGTTCTAGACCGGCGCGAGATGCTGCTGACGTCATGATCTAAAAATAGAAAACACTCTGTCACGCGCTTTGTTTTAGAATTTTAATGTTTGAAGTATCATTACCGGAAACGACTTCAAAGTGGGCTGACTTTCATTTTGATGCCTCTATGAGTTGACTGAACTCGTCAGCTTACCGGGTTTGGGTACCATTATTATTTGGTACCGAAATCCGGATGACACCGTAAACAAGCAAGCAAGCAAGACTATGGTATTAACGTGAGAGTTGTTTTGTTCGTTCTTTCACAGCGAGTAGTTTTTAAAGCTAGTAGCTGATAACTACCTACTCTATATGGGCAGCAGAAGATGCAATTGCGGTGTCAGCAAGCGTTTGTTTCAGCTCACGAGTCACTTTGTTCAGAAAATAAAAAAGACTTAAGTACCTGCAATGATATATCTAATACTTTATGTTTTAAGTTTCTTTTTTGTTAAATAAGGAAGTTCCCTTACCGCATTCTGTATTTACATTAAAGTATTACAATAGCATGTAAACTTTAAACCTTTAATTAAATACAAGATTTTGTTTTGCATCCTCGTCAAACTAAAGGAGGTAGGTAACTATGCTAATGATTCTCGACCCGAATCAATAATAAAATGGGTTTGTTTACGAAAATCGGTAAGTTTGAACTACCCGTGTTTTAAACGCCCGCGCCCGTCTGATCCTCGCTTACAAACATACAAAAAATCTCAAATGTTTATTCTATAATTTCTTATTCCCTAAACCACGTTAAGGGGGTTATTCTGAAATACTGACAAACTTAAACAATAATAAAAGTAGTGTTTTTTTATAATTAACTGGATACCGTAATTTATATTGATTATTTATGTCTTTTGTGATGACAACATCCTGAATTTTGACGAGGATGCAAAACAACACCTTGTGTGTGTAATTTACTTATTTCGACCACTAGTAATAACCTGTAATTGGTCTAACTACCTTAGTTGATTAAACTAAATGAATTTCGTTAGGCTTTTACGCGGTTCCACTCGAGCCAGACGTTTATTGAGTGAGAATTCATTTGTTTAGAGGACCAATTACCGAAAAAAAACACAAAATGAACATGAACATGAACAAATATTTCAAGAGGAACGTGAAACCCCGTCAATACAAAAACATCATCGAAGCATTAGATCTGTCGAATATCATAAGGAAGCTAAGCGGGATAGCAATATTTGTTTTAAAAGTCAGCCGGGACAACCGCATCACCAGGAAATTTAGTGTGTTTGGATTTACTTGTTTTCTGCTTTGGTACGGTTTGTATCTTTATTGCACATACATAGCTCACGTTGAAGACCAGACTGTGCTGCGTATTTTATACAACACAAAAGTGCAACGATATGGCGATGACTACGAGAGGATATCTGCGACAGTGTACGTTATCATCGCCTTGTGGAAGATACCATTTAGTCTAAATACTAACAACCACTTTATGGAGATCATCGTAAGCGTGGATAAGACTTTAGAGGACCTCGGCGAAAACGTAGATTATACTAAAGACGCACATTTGGCACTCAATATGTCGTTTAGTCAGTTAGTAGTCTACTTATTTCGGATGCTCAGCATTTGGATGTCGCTTACCCGTTTAAATGTGACTATATCAGCAGAGAGACTGTATCAAGTCATTTACTCCGACGCTATCGCGTTTATTTTGACAGCTCATTACTGTTTCTACCTCAAAGTCGTGAGAGGCAGATATGAGCTCATAAATAAAGTGCTTGAGGAGATTAAAAGTCAAAAATCATGGGAATACAAGTTGTTTGCGAGAGGAAACATGCTGGGTAACGTGCAAAAGCCAGTTGGTCTTCAAGACCAGTATGTAATCAAGAAAATAAAGGCGTGTGCGAAGATGTATGGTATGCTGTACAAGGTTTGTGACGCTAACAACAGAATGTTCGGGGTCATAATAATGCTGACCATATTTGTGAGCTATAGTCACATTATCATTTACATGTTTTACTTCATGGAGGCGACAGCAGCTGGCTTGTTCCACGATGTGGAGAAGTACATTGTATTCCTCATTTATGTTGGATGGCAAATCGCCTATGGAGTCGTCATAATATTTTTGATAGTGTTCGTTTCTGAACGCACCGTGTTCGCGGTAAGTTCAAAACATGGTAAAAACTAATTTTAATATCTAAAATGCATGTGAATTTAGTGTAACATTTTAAAATAAAACTAACTTACATATTGCAGGCCCAAAATACATCGTTTATCTTACATGAAATCATAAACAGCGATTTTAGTCCAGCAGTTAATGCAGAGGTAAATTTTACAGATCTTATTAAAGCACTCGGATATACCTTTACAGGATGGAATTTGAAATCTTTAGGTTCGCGTCACCGATATGCTCTAGACATATTGTGCCAGACTAGCAACGCGAAAGAAATTCAAAAAAAAGAACACAGTAATTCCATTGATTGTTTTGAGTTTTCACTTCTGCCGGCACTCCTTAGGCCTCTTTTTTGTGTTTAGATTTTAGTTTTTTGTTATATTTTTTAACTTTGTGCGCACTTACTGAGAAATTCTTGATGGAAACCCAGAAACAGCTGCCAGCTGCTGCTAACCAGCCGCCGGAATTCGATTCCTAAGTGGGTGGGAAGTGATAACACTAGAACGCATTAGGGTCCTAGGACGCAAAACATTGCCCCACTTAGTTTCTAGGTCGCAATCAGCAGTGAAGATAGGGACCACCAGACCACAGGTCTTTTTATCTTTTTATTCATCGATGAATCACATTGTTTTTCTTTTTCAGGCGATACAGCTTTCGATACAAACTCTTCATCAGAAGCCAATATTTACAGCGCACGGACTCTGCGAACTCAACTATCCTCTATTGCACCAGGTAAGCCTATCTTCCAGGGGTTTATTTTGGCTATACGGTCACACAACACAACTGCACAACATACGTATGTATTAATAAGCTAGAGTTGATACTCCTACCATTATCAATACCATAATCTATAACCGATTCTCTACATGATTTGATAGACCCGCCGATGCCGATGTTTCATACATATTTTGACCGTCTAGAACTGCGGATTCCTCTGGTCAGTTTTCCTTGGTCGTCAGTTTATTTAATTTGACAGTTTCGTTGATTACTCAGTTTTGCTGATTGGTTAGTTTTGTGAATTCGACCAATCTGTCAAACGGGTCTTTTGAATGAAACAGCTGATTTTAAAAGGGTCTTGAATTGTGCACTGAATTCATAGTTACACTTACAGATTGCGCGGCCAAGTCGCTTTCACCGTGTACCTATATCTTGTTAAGCCTGTCAGTCACAATAACATGTCAACTGAACGTTTACGAAACTCGCTGACATGCCATGCTTGCATGCATGCTTTGGTTTGTGGGCTAAAATAGTGGCTGCCATAGAGGCTTTGCTTGCTTTTGGTTTGATATCCCTACTTGTGTTGACCATCGCTTGGGTGGACATTACGGGAAGATGGGTTTGAGTACACAAAGAAAAGTATCTAGGAAGTTACAACTTTAAAGTGTTTTTTTTTTTTCAGATGTTACGTTCAGTGTCAACTTACCTGATCATACTTCTGCAGTTTGTCACCGATGCGAAGCAATCAAACCCTATTTAAATAATGTTTAGATCCTTAGGTATGTGTTGCATTTCACGGGTTGAATTTTTTTTGTTAGAATAAGCCCGGTCCCATAGAGATATTTTTTCGGATACTTTTTAAATTTTCTCATTGAGGTAGACAGAAACTAGGGAAACAAGGAGTAAGAAGAACAGGTAAAGTTCTTTATTCCCAATGGAAAAGGGAGTATCTTCCGACCAAACGGGTTTTATGTCTGATGGGCTTCTGTCCAATAGTTGCTGTCGGGTTTTTCCATACCTATAGTCTTAAGTCGGGGATAACTTTAACTGCGCGATTTAGGATATTGATGTTAGTTCTTCATTTGTGTCATAGATGGCGCTGTAGTACATTTTGTCATACGTGGCATGTGTTTATGTGTACATATGTATTTTAATTAGGGTACCGTAAAATTACCGATGTTTTTAATGTAGTATTCCTTGTTTCAGTTGTTAGCATCGGTGTATACGTCCCTGATTATACTTCTGCAGTTCGTGGATGGCGCGAAGCAGATTGATCGCACGAATGCTTATTTAAGTGCAAAGTCAACTACGACAGCTGACTAAGATTTTTTAAAAGTACAAGTGTTTCGATGTGTCTTCATGATGTTTTCTTTGCGCAAGTTTGAAATTTTAAACCCTGCGTAAGGGGAAAATCTTTGTTATAACTTTAGGTATGTGTAGAGAAAAATGCACAGGTATTTCACTTGATCAGGTTAACGGGTGGTTAATCCATCACGACTGCTCTAAAAAAACTGAGAGTTTTCTTTTAAGAAAATGTAGTTTTTAAAGATTAATAAATGTATATCAAGGCGGGGATTCCACCATAAATGAATATCGACGCCATATTGCCTTTCAGTCGCTAGCTGTGCAACTTTATTCTTCATTATTGCTAATTAGGTGGATGGGTAGTTGAAATTACACACAACACTTGACTCAAACTCCTTATGTTTATTTCTAATAAACCAGTTACAGGCACTTTAAAACTTATAAACTTTCCATAGGTTGAGCCGCCCATTCACAAACATGGTTGATGTAATGTGTGTCTTTTGGATCTGTCTTTCAATTATTACAGTTCTTATTAAGGTGGTCCCGTTGATCATCCCGCCGCCGTTTTTTCAATAGATGGCGCTGTAGTCTTGCATTTGGGTATTATTTATGATTACGCATAACTAAAACATATTTGATGGACAATATTCTATTTGCGTAAACTAGCCTTTTGTCTTGATTTTTCCACATATACAGCTTACTTGTTAACTCTTCTCAAACGGAGATTTTCAAAATTTCCACCAGCCGTCTCAACTTCATATCCTTACACACCATGCACACACACACATGCACACGTAAATGGTTAATTTCTGAACCGCTAGATGGCATTGTCATCAAAAACGTTTAATTAGGAAACATGCAGATATCATATTTATCAATATTTTGTGACAAACATGTTTAAAAAAAAACATACAAGAAGGGCCACTGCAACGTTTTTATTTTAGTTACTATTTTTTTTACAATAATTACCATTCTAAAGTACGTACCTAACTTGAAACGGAATGTCTCTCGTTTGATTGACGTTTTCTCTGTTGGGAACAATAAACATTCAATGTGCGAAAATCTTTTGTATTTTCTCTACTCGAATCTACCGAAAGTTAGCAGACATGGTTGTAGGGACTAAACTTCTAGGTACGGTATGTAAACATCACAGGGAGATTATATTTTATACATCAGCTTCTACACATCAACAAGAGAATCTTATGTTCTGGTTCTGGAATCTCAAATTAGTTGTCATAAATGTGTTGTGTAAGTGTACCATTTGATAAAAGCATTGTGTCCGTTTTCAATGCCGCAATGAAGTTCTGTTCAAACAAAATATGAATGTGGTTATGTTGTGTTTACACAAATTATATAACTATTGTAAGTAATGCTTTTTATTCAAGTAGTATTAGTATTCATTAACCCAAAGTAAAGAGCCTGTCAGGGTTCGAACATACAACCTACAATTCATTAGTCAAGGCCATTTCCACTAGGCTGTCACTGCCCCCCTTTTCAACTAGGTACATAATACAATAAATTGTTTATAAAAACAATCAAAGTCAAATCATATAAGCACTTATAAGGCAAAAAAATACAATTGATACAAACTCAAAGCATTTATTTAAATACCATTTACAGGCAGTTTTGAATTGTCAAAGACTCATGGAGAAGAATGTACGGTCAGTGGGTCGTCTTAGGGGTGCAAGAAACTCCATGGACACTCTTTTTAAAAACAAGTTTTTACAAAATCCTGGTTACATTATTTTTTTTGCTTCTACATGCGAGAACAATGTATAACAATTTAATACCTACAAAGATTAACTAGGTGACCTAGCAGTTAAGAGATGACCAGTCTCGAATAACCGTGGCCATTCTGCTCAAACAGTTGTAAAGAAGCTGTATGATGCAAGTGCAACACACGTGCCAACATTAGCGACCCATACCATGACAAATTCTCAACTGCCATGCTCGTTAGTGTCACCTAAGAAAAAACTAAAACTATTTGCAAAAAAAAACTGTCTTCAAAAAGCAAAAATGTGAAAAATAACTTTAGCTTCAGAAGTCGGTGACATGTTTGTTTTCAGTTTTTTTGCCACCAACTTCTCTGAAACTAAAGTTATTTTTCACTTTTTTGAAGTTGCTTTTTTTCTATTTTTTTTTATCCATATTTAGTTGTAATATCCTAATAAATTATTTGCTATGAATGTAAATACATTGTTAACAATACATAATGATGGTAATATGCTTATCACCATAGATAGGAGTAGGTAGAATGATTTTTGGTACTTGTATCATAAATGCACACAGAAAGAATAACATGGATAAGCCATTTTTCCGGAAAGTCATTCCGGTAATTCCAGACTCAATTAAATATTGTTAATGTTGGTAGTGATATTATTACTACTCAATTCAAAATTTAAAGGAAGGTATCAAAACTAAATTAATTTATTATTTATCTGTTGAATAATAAAAACAATCGAATTCCGATCGAAGCATTAATATTAGTAACCATGGATCAGCTGGTTCGTACCAAGATCAGGGGTTATGACCTGGCCAGCTGATGAGTACTGAGGTCAGGGGTCTAGGTCTCTATCTAGGTCAGCTGATAGGTATATCGGTCGGAGGTCATGACCTGGTCAGCTGAAGGGCTCTGTAGATACCTAATATGGATTGCTTATTTTATTAAATAAGTATGTTTACTTTTCCCCGGGTTATGCAGCGGTCGCTCAAGAGATTCAAGACTTCACGCCGCCGCGCGCCGTGCCGTCGCATGCTTACTTGAAAATTCATCGCAGTTTTTTGTCCGATCAATTATATTCCGCAGCAGCGTAATCAGCCTATAATGTTCCCACTGCTAGGACACAGGCCTGTAATCCACCACGCGGGCCTAGTGCGGGTTTGTCTTATGTCCGAGTGGATACCTAATATAAAAATTTTAAATTAGTTCTACCAACATATTTATTTCTTCTAAATTACTTACCTACCTGTTTTCTTAAATTTTTGAGGTAATAATGGTACTATCGATACTCAATATCACAAAATGTAATCACTGTTTTTATCAAAACAAGTTTGTTTTCTTATTACCTTACTACGTACGTACCTAATAGTACATTACTGCCGCGGTCTATAATGACTACTTTGCTGGTCGCGCTGATTATGACTGACAGCGCAGCGTAGCACAGCGCAGCGTAGCGCAGCTCCAGGCCGACACAGCGCGGTCAGCGTGCAGCACTTGATGGACGAGCTGAGATAATGGCCTCGACCTACGGGGTCGAGGACATTACAGCGGGGACAGCAAGGGCTGCAATGATGGCCAAGCTGAAAGGCCTAGAGCGTAGCTAGGCTAGCTCGAGGCAATCATAGCGTGACCAGCGAAGCAGTCATTGTGGGCCAAGGTTTGTATAGTGCTTTACTCAAAAATGCAAGTACCTAATCCTAATAAAACCAGCAAGTAATTTAAATAAAAAATATATTAATAAACTAGAATTTTAATTAAAATGACAACAGTACAGTTACTAAAATTCAACACCGTCTTTCCGGGTTTGATATCTAAATCAGGCCTCCGTCACTCCATGTACTTGCGCGCTATAAGTGCCTACCGCCCAGCCGAGCGGTCTCGGTCCGCCGGCTTATCAAATTCAGTGCGGTTTTCGCCTCGCAAGCGAAGCGCGCGCACGCCGTTCAATTTTAATAGTGCTGTTCGTTCGTACGCGTATTACGATGCCGTGTGGTGCCTATAATTATGTTTTATCTAGGTTTCTTCCACAGTCAGCACCAATATATAAAACAAAACAAACTTACAAATATAATAAAACAAACTTTAAAAAAGAGTACCGACTTCAAAACACTAAACCGTAAGAAATAATTTTTTCTTTGATGTCGGTGCTTTTTCGATTCGTAATTACCAGCTGCTAGCACTACCATAAAAAAAAAAATTATTTCTTACGGCTTAGTGCTTTATTTGAAGTCGGTTCTCTTTTTAGGGTTCCGTAGCCAAATGGCAAAAAACGGAACCCTTATAGATTCGTCATGTCTGTCTGTCTGTCTGTCTGTCTGTCTGTCTGTCTGTCCGTCCGTATGTCACAGCCACTTTTTTCCGAAACTATAAGAACTATATTGTTGAAACTTGGTAAGTAGATGTATTCTCTGAACCGCATTCAGATTTTCACACAAAAATAGAAAAAAAACCATAAATTTTGGGGTTCCCCATACATAGAACTGAAAACCACAAATTTTTTTTTAATCATTCCCCTACGTGTGGGGTATCTATGGATAGGTCTTCAAAAATGATATTGAGGTTTCTAATATAATTTTTTTCTAAACTGAATAGTTTGCGCTAGAGCGACTTCCAAAGTGGTAAAATGAGTGTCCCCCCCCCTCTAATTTCTAAAGTAAGGGGAGGAAAATTCTGAAAATATTTAGGATTGTAGAACGTAAACAAAACTATCAACGAAAATTGGTTTCAATAAGATATGATGTTTAGTTTTTGAGATATGGGACTTTTTCATCAAACTGCAGCAGTAACTTTGTTTTTCATTAACATACTATGAAAAACCAATTTAGTTTTGCGGTTGAGTGGAAGTTTACCAACTAATACTACTAACTAATGAATGACAGTTCAAAATATTGTTTGGGGCTATGGAACCCTGTGTGCGAGTAAGACTTGCACTTGGCCGGTTTTTTTAAGGCTTTTTTTTTCATTTCTAGTGAACATCTCCGAAGATCATCATCAAACTAAGAAGTATTTTTTTTTTGTATTTTTTTTTTGTTTTTTTTTGTGTTTTTAGTGTTTTTTTATTTTTGTTTTGTCAGAACATATTCACAGTTCTCAATAACATAGATAAAAAGTTATGTTAATTTAATTTTATCGAAGAGGCAGCCCTGCGATTACTGTGGAATCGCGCGGTGCGAAGCAATCACTGCTGTACGCTTGAGCATTTAGGCGCATTTTAGCATACAGTGGTTGTTGACGCGAGGGAGTAGGCAATTATCGTAATAGGTATTGGATGTTTTCTACTGAGTGAAGTATCTGTCCTAATCTGTGTCTAAATCTAAACTAATATAATAAAGAGGAAAGATTTGATTGTTTGTTTGTTTGTTTGCATTGAATAGGCTCCGAAAGTACTGAACCGATTTGAAAAATTCTTTCACTGTTGGGAAGCTACACTATCCGCGGGTGACATAGGCTATATTATATTTTCAAAAAAATTAGGGATCCTTACTAAAACTGCAATTATGTAACCCAAGGTGTATAAAAATTACCTAAAATATTCTTTACATCGCGTGCGCTGCGAAAACTATTGATGATAGAATAAAATAATGTATTACGACTTTGCAGAACACATCATTATTTACAAAAAGTGTCGCGACAGCATATGTCTAACTATTATATTTATGCCACAATAAGTGTTCTTTTATTTAAAAAAATATATTTTAATGCCGCCGTTAGAAAAGGCTCTGTATTTGTATCTTGGTATTAATCCTTATCGAAATAAATTACTTCATATTCAAGACTGTTTCAATACCTTTATAGAACTGTTTGAATTATTCAATTCGAACATTCCATTCGAAAGATATCACGAGTTTAAAAATGTAAGTATTAGAAAAAAGTTGCGTGGTCGCCGCTCACCCTGCTCAGCTCGCTAGGCATCACCTAATACGATGTAGGCGTCACTGGAGTACGGGCCGTTCGGGAGGGGAATATTCAAACTTTGTTTATAATTATTATTTTTTAGTTCATCATCATTCAACATTTCAGCCAAAAGACATCCACTGCAGGACATAGACCTCCCCCAAGTGTCGCCATTGACATAAGTAAGGGGGGTTTTGACATAATCGCCACGCTTGGCAGGCGGGTTGGCGATCGCAGAACAGTTGTTACAAAAGCCCACAGAACCCTGCTGCCCATTCTCTGGCAAGTCCCTTAGTCGCCTCTTACGACACCCACGGGAAGATATGGAATGGTGCTATTCTTTACGTCCGACACCATACAGAACCAAAAAAATTATCTGTGGTGTGAAATTCTGTATGGTGTCCATACAGATTTTCACACCACAGAGACTTTTTTTAGTTACCTGACGCAAATAGAAGGGTTTATTTATGTTTGTGTATTGTTAAATACCCGTGCGAAGCCGGGGCGGGGTGCTAGTTACTAATAGTTTGCGATTTAGTTAGTTTGAGTTGACGGCAAGGTCGACTTTGCTCGAACAAGGTTGTCAAAATAATGACCACAATACATGCATTCTTGAGTAATGTTACTTTTTAGTGTCCACGACGCTGCGACGGTTTGTGACATTTTCGTTGTATTGTAGGTACATATGTAATTATAACAGTAGGTACGCACGACCGCTGATCAAGGTATGAAAAAACCAGTTTATGCACGGCACGGCTTCGCACAGGTATAACACAACAATTTCAAAATTAAATACCTACATAATCATTTCTTGACATTGATTCCTCTCCCGTACGGCGGTACGGCCCGTGCCCGCCAACATCGCTTTATTTATAACTAGCGACCCGCCCCGGCTTCGCGCGGGTGCAATGCAGATACTAAATATACTACAGAATGTCTGTCGACATCACATTGGAAACCTCTAACATTATCTGTGTTTCTCTACTATATTATGCATATATTATACTTATAAACCTTCCTCTTGAATCACTCTATCTATTAAAAAAAAACCGCATCAAAATCCGTTGCGTAGTTTTAAAGATCTAAGCATACATAGGGACAGACAGCGGGAAGCGACTTTGTTTTATACTATGTAGTGATACGTCATTGACTGTAGGTAATGAAACAAACTTTTTGTTTTTAGATCATTTGGAAAGCCTGTTACTCTGAGCAATTTTTAACATAGGAGGTCGACGGCTGCTTATTTTTTTTTTACCTAATATTTTCGTCTGCAATCATAATGTATAATTTTGTATACCTAATCAAATATAAATCAAATTGACACAGAGACTGGAAAAAAATCTTTGTTTTATTTATTTAACGCTAATTTTGTCTGCGCTTATATGCAGTTTAATTTAGAAAATCGATTCGTATAGATTTCTCAAACTTGAAGATCTGATTCTAATAATCTACCTATCCGAACCAAACGCTAACGATCTACCACCAACCGAATCGACAATCAAATCCATCACCAAATGAAATCCAAACGAAAACTCGGCAGTTTGCGCTTGGTTGGATTTCGTTAGAAATCCGCTTTCTCTCTTTCTAACTAAGGGTAACATAGCGGAGTAAAAAGGATAGCGCAAATTTTGTGATTTAGATTTCGGTTCTCGGAAATCTAACAGACATTATAATGCGATCAATATAATCTTTACTGTCAAGCATTTAAAGACTACATTTTCGAGATTAAACGTTGATGTATTTTGTTTTATGCTTCAATGTTTCTTGGAAATAGAAAGAATGTATATACCTAATGTTTGTAAGTTTACGTAGTTTCAACCAAATTAAATACTAATGCATATTTGGAAACTTTTCTGCTAGTCCTAAGCCTAGATTAAAGCATGATGGAAAATCGCACAATAACACGAATAGCTCTAGTTCAGTTACCACTTCGCCTTTTTTACAGTCCGGTCAACCGACTTTGACTTCTATTCCGTAGACATAAGAATGAAATTAAAAGCAAAAACGACAGTTAGATTTGTGTTTTTCACTGTGATCATTATTATTAGAAACAGTTACGACGCTTAATTTTCTCCCAACATAACCTTGACTGCGTCGGTATGTTTTAGTAGGTAAGCAGGTAGTACTTACCTACATTCATGAATGTAAATAGTGTGATGAATGAATGTAATGTTATATAATGTAAGTACATTATTAGTTTATTAGATAAACCGCGAAAAGTCCACGTACAAAAAGCTGTGGCTTCATAACGAATGTTTGGTATGTCTGAATACCTACTTGTTAATAACTAATAAGTTTTAGCTATCACGCAATAAAATTAGCCAACCATTAACCAACTCCGAATTACACATTTCATCCCTAATAGGTACTTTCAAACATTGGTTTGGGTGAACAACTTGACATAGTTTAAGAATATTTAACTTCATTCATGAAATGATAAATCTAATTCACCCAAACAAAAACGCCGCAACCAGTACCTACCTACCTACTTGTTTGACGAATGAAATGTGAAATATTCGCGAGTCCACGCAGTTACTGGCACCAACTTACAATGACAACGCCACGCCATCTAGTATCAACAGATAATTATTTCGAGTTTTGTTATGCAAGGGGCTCGATTGTTCTTTAGAAGTTCTTTAGATATCCGGTAGATGGTGTGACTCCAAGCACGCACACTAGCAAAGATTTTTCGTTTTTTTTCGGCCCTGGAAATCCTATAAACCTTGTTATTTCTTTATGTTTGAAGAGTTTTGCGACAACATTAATTCGTAATAACATCATGTTGTTTCATTACTTCTACAAAAAGCATATAAGTATCGAGAATTTGGAAAAAAAACAATGTATGGGAAAGCGCGATTAAACTTCCACCTTAACATAACTTATTATTGCTCACTTCAAAAACTACTTTCAATTCATTAATATTTCAATTGTCTAATCGCGAAATCGCGAGCTAGCTCGAACGACATCTTGCTCGTTTCGCCTGCGGTTCTGAGTGGGCGGAAGTACGCAACGCACACACACTCAATAGTTCAGTACAGTAATTTATTACATAGTAAGTTCATTAAAACTTCAGTTAAACAATACTAACTTCACCATTAATTATTTTAGTAATTAAACAATACCAATATCGACAAATGCAGAGGCGTTATTAAGTTAAAGCTTAATTACTTTATACAACAATAATTGCTTGCTTAAATTAAATATTGCCATTGTTAAAATCTAAATTGCCATTGCTAAAATCCCAGTTATCATAAAATGCTAATCTTAATTGTAACTATAGTTCTAGCTAAAGGCTTTAGTTAATAAATTACTCAATGAGTTGTCTGAAAGATCAAGCCCCATCTAAGCAGTAGTTAACACACAACCCAATAGATGGCGCTCAGTCTCTTGATAATCGATACGGACGTTTCTAATTCTTTATAATAATTGCACTGCCACTACGCAGATGGCATGGCAAGTTCATCAATATTATCACAAATGAGAATTATGAGTTGGTTCTTAATTAGATTAACGAATAGTCTAAGCAGGTAAACGCTCTTGCGGCGACATGTATACTATGTTTGTATTTGCAATCCTGTGCTTTGTATTGTAGATTATCACTTTTAATGTTAAATAAATGACTAAATCTCCGTTGGATATATGTATTATACTACGAATACCAATATTTTGTTTTATTTACTTTCCAATTTCATAACACTTAATGGTATTAGGTGTGGGCTTAAATCATGAGTAATGAACTGTTATCAGAATTAGGCATGAATTTGTTTACCAAAGTGTAGGGTAAGTGTGGGGTGGTTTGGTACGTATGATAATTTGTATTTTATGCTCCTTTAATGTATAATGATTTATGTTTTTTTTTTCTAAACCTGACGTGTAATTTTGATAATTATTGATAAATAAACTGAACTATCCTCAGGGTAAAGAAAATAATTGCAGCATTGCCTTTCCCTCATGTGGACACTGTTTATTGCTAAATAAAAGAAAAATATTCTGTAGTGAGTGATATGCAAGAAAAAGGAGTAACTGATAGCGTGACGGTTGATAGAAGAGAGTGGAAGAACAAAACGTGTTGCGTCGACCCCAAGTAACATGGGAGGAGGGCAGGAAGATGATGAGTGCATGAAGTATTGAGAGAAAAGGGACGAATGTAATTGTGAACAAGACGAAGGTTTGAAAGATCAGAGGATGTAACAGCGGGTCATGTGACAGTAAATGAAAAGAGTGGATCAACTGAATAAGTTGTAAATTTGGGGAGTCTGTTTACAACAGATGGAAAGATTTACGCAGATGTGGAAAGGAGAGTAAATGTGGGAAATGATAATGTGGGAAATGGTGGTATACATACCGTTGTTACCAACCAATCGATGTTAAAAAACGATTGGCGACACTTACGCATGGCTTGAAAGTAAAATTAATGCTGGGGAAGTGCGTTCCTTGCAAAGCATATCGATTATAAATTGAGCAATGAGGTTATATGCGAGAATGCTGTGGTTTGGCATGTGACTGTGGCCTTGTGGAGAAGATGATTCAAGGCGACTAACAAAAGGTATTTTCGTACCACTTGCTCAAAAAAGTGACATTCTATGCCACAAAAAGCGAACATAACAGTAGTAATTTTTAATCTGTTAAAAACAGGGAAAGAAAATTGTACTGAATTTCATCTCTAGGGGGAGAATGTGATTTAAATTTGGAATACTTACCGTTTACTTATACTGAACTACATCTATGTTTACACCATTGAGTTTGTATATAAAACATTATACTTCTTTTTGAAAAAGGAATACGCATTTATTATGCAGTTATGATTATTAAATAAAATTACGAAAACCGACGAGGCCGTATGAGCTTGATGCCTTTGCTTTTCCGACAAAAAATATTAGTCTAGGAATTTGCCGCGTTTTTGTTTTCTTCAAATACATAAACGTTAAGTTTAATTTTTATAAATAAGTTAATGTTCTAATAATACGTTACGATATTCAATCAAAGCGACAGTGATAGTGAATTGTCAGATTCCATCAGTGCAAATGCTGCCGCAATCATAAATAATTTGCTTCCAACAAAATCCAAGGAAAATTATTTAAAAACTTATGAAGAATTTTCAAAGTGGAGAAGTGCGAAAGGCCTATCAATTTCAGAATCAGTACTTCTTGTCTATTTTGATTATTTATCCAAGACAAAGAATCCGAATACATTTTGGTGCATATACTCAAAACTGAAAGCTACAATAAGCATCTAACACAGCATTGAAATAAATAGATTCACGAAATTACTGTTTTTTTTTTAAAAGAAAATCAGAAGGGCACTGCGCAAAGAAGTCTAAAATTTTTACGACTCAAAATGTGGAAAAATTTCGTAATGAAGCTCCTGACGAAATTTTTCTGGCCACAAAAGTAAGTATACATGATTTAACTATGAATATTTCGTATTTTAGTAATGGTAATTATTCTATATATTTACCTGTTTTTTATCTTTGTTATAGGTGGCCTTAATTTTTGGACTCAATGGTGCTTGCCGCGGATGTGAACTTGTAAACTAAAGGTGGAGGACGTTGAAAATCATCCCAATGAGTTACTGCTGATTAATGTAAAGGAAACTAAGACAAAGAAAAATCGGTCATTCATTGTACAAGGACAATATACTAAAATCATTCATAAATACCAAGCATTACGTCCCACCAACATGGAAAACAATAGATTTTTTATTAACTATCGGAATGGGAAATGTACTCGACAAGCCATCGGCAAAAATAAAATTAGCAATATGCCAAAGGAAATTGATAAATATTTAAAACTTAAGATGTTGAACTCTACACCGGTCACTGCTTTAGAAGAACTTCGGCGACTTTCTTGTCGGATTCAGGGGCGGATATTACGTCAATAAAAAGACACGGTGGTTGGAGCTCTGATAGAGTAGCTGAGGGTTATATCGAAAGCTCAATGGCGAATAAAACCATATTAAGCAGTCAAATTAACAAAAATATAAAACTTAATCCATCAGAGCCACAACCATCAACTTCCGGCATCTTATCTTCGTCCGTTACTCACGATGCACCACCACCACTATCTCCGACGTAAACTATCTACAATGAAACGCAAGTTCCTCAAGACGCAAGAACAGAGAAATACTCAAATCAACTCATCAACAATAAAGGTACCAAACAAAAATGTAACTCTCTCTGTCAATAATTGGACCAATGTTTCGAATGTTAACTTTTACTTTTAATTGTCATTATTTTTTAATAAATGCTTATCTCATATTAATATTGTGTTATTTTTTCGCAAATGGTACGAAAAGTAGAGCATTTTCCTCGGTGATAAAGCTGTCTTAGTCTTGGGTGAACTTAAAGCCCTCGCTACACTCAGGACTCGTCTTAAATCCCTCGCTTCGCTCGTGATTTAAGTTTTTAACACCCTCGCTACGCTCGGGAGTAAACCTCGAGTCCTTCGTTACGCTCGCGATTTAAATCGTCACCCGCGACAGAATACACTGCTTTATCCCCTTGGTTAATAATCTACTATTACAATGTAATTGTGAGTAACAACGCCGGGAGGGGACGCCCTAGTTAAGGACATACACTGACCTTATTGGTGAGGTTCTTCAGACATGTCAGGTGCTTAGTACTCCCAATTGGCGCGCGTGAATGACCAGTTTCTTAATTTTTTAAAATTACAGTACAGGGGATTACTTAAGAGCGTTTATACCCTACGGCATTTCATACAAACTTTCAAGTCGTTATTTTCCGAAATGACTGAACAGATTTTAATGAAACTTCCTACGCCTAAGCAGTATACATAGGTCTAAAAAGTTACTAAAACATTTTCGAAAAATAATGTTACAGCTAAATTAGACCGATTATAAATTATCTATAGAAACAGAAATTTCCAATTATCATCATTTTTAAAAGACATTTCGAAAATATTTTTTAGCAACTTTTTAGACCTATGTATACTGCTTATGCGTAGGAAGTTTTATTAAAATCTGTTCAGTCATTTCGGAAAATAACGACTTGAAAGTTTGTATGAAATGCCGTAGCCGTAATAATATCGCGATCTATCTATATTTAATAGGTGAGTGAAATGAATTTAGGTATTTGCCATAATATAGGTTAACAATGACGTGGTAAAATAATTCTTATAGAACTCACTATATTCGACCAATATTCAAGATTCCTTATCTGCATGAAATATGGTACATTATGGTCTTTTAAGTAAAAAGGTTTCAAATATTTCGCTGACTTATTTCAGCATGCAAACTTAAAATTAAATTAAAATGCCTAACAAAATTTAGTTGTAATTTAGGTAGGCTTATCAAACAGACCTAGTTACGAATTTTACAAAGCAATAAATTTTATCCTTGATGATCATCATCATCATCATCATTTCAGCCGAAAGACGTCCACTGCTAGACATAAGCCTACCCCAAGTCGCCACATTGACGTAAGGGTTTTGCCATAATCGCCACGCATGGTAGGCGGGTTGGCGATCGCAGTACGGTTGTTACAAAAGCACAGAGAACGCTGCTGCCCATTCTCTGGCAAGTCCCTTAGTCGCCACTTACGACACCCACGGGAAGATATGGGATGGTGCTATTCTTTATGTCCGACACCATACATCATAGTCATTCATTGGTCGTGTTTATCAGCACCATACTTGATGATAAACACGACTAATCAGTCGTGCAAATATTTCGAGGAATACATGCTAAATAAAGTCATCAAATACCTACATAAATGTCACCATACACATCATTACATTAATTTACATTCCTAATATATTAATTATTTTTCCGCCATGGTGCGGCAGTTTTGGCACATAGCTTTAATCTGAGGTACTACTAAAGGTTTTTGCACTATTTTCCTTTTCATCCTGCTCTAAAAGTGAAAGGTGGTTTCTGACGAATTTACAAATTTCCAAAATGTATTAGGATGGAAATGTAAGTAAACGATTAGCTTTTAACGATAAGACAACCCATTAGGTATGTCACTCTTTGTCAAATGTTTTATTTCATAAATGTTATTTGGATTGTGTACATTATGTTCATACAAAGAATATTCGATTCTATTAACTTATAAGCAAATGCGATTACTTTATAAAATGAATCTACAACATAAGTAATTATATTTTTGTTAGGATCGTTACAACAAAAATAGGCCGGTACAGGGTGCGGCGCGGGAACTCCCTGATTTATAAAAAATAATAAAACAAAAAGTATGTGTTATATATAACAGAAACTTAGTTTTTGTTTTATTAATTCTTGTTGCCACTTTTTTACCTTTATGATCAGATTAAAATTTCTTTTTAAATGAACGAGTATGTTGTGCACCGCCGTCGCCAGTTTGAGCACTATATGTTTGACCAGAACGGGCCTCTGTTCTTCAAGATATCGTTTGCAAAAAGTTTTTTGAATGATCATTTTGTCATATTTTCATTTGATATAATTTTTGATTAGTATAATGATGAAATGATATAATGAATTATTGATATAATTTCAGTTTATCTAATTTTATATGGTCTAATAAACATTTTCTATAATGCACAATTGAACTAATATTCAGTTAGTATAGTATTTAGTTCGTATATTATTCCTCATACATTCCTGCGTCAGATTCCCCATATGGTTGGTGAATCATGTGGGTAAGGTTAGGTTAGGACCCTGACCATTAGCGCACCAAGGCGAGCAAGAATAGCGAGCGTGCCGCGGCTGCGGCCGCCGAGCGCCAGATCCCCCCTATTGTGGGTGAATCATCTGGGTTAGGTTAGGTTAGAACCATGACCATTAGCGCACGAAGGTGAGCGAGCAAAGCGAGCGTGCCACGGCAGCGGCCGCCGAGCACCAGATCCCCCCTATTGTGGGTGAACCATCTGAGTTAGGTTAAGTTAGAACCATGACCATTAGCGCACGAAGGCGAGCAAGCAAAGCGAGCGTGCTACGGCAGCGGCCGCCGAGCACCAGATCCCCCCTTTGTGGGTGAACCATCTGGGTTAGGTTAGGTTAGAACCATGACCATGCCGCTGCAGCGGCCGCCGAGCGCCAGATCCCTTCTATTGTTGGTGAATCATTTGTTTGGGTTAGATGAGGTTATAACAGTATGATATTTTCTGATATTTACTTATTCACTACAGAATTTGGGCAGAAAATGAATAAATATGAAAATTAGGTCAAATGAAAATTAGATTAAATGAACGTTATACTAAATGTTTTTAGAGCAAAAGAAGTTTATATGAAATGTAATATTAGATCACATGAAATTAGGTTAATTGTTTTTTTAATGTGAAAATTATATCATGTGAACGTTATTTCAAGTGATAATATATTATCTGTTTTTATCGCATATATTACACACCCTATTATTTGGTACCCAAACCCGGATGACACGTTATACAAGCACGCAAGCGTTCGTTCATTCACAGCGAGTAGTTTTTAGAGCTAGTAGCTGATAACTACTCTATATGGGTAGCAGAAGATGCAATTGCACCGTCAGTAAGCATTTGTCTTAGCTAACGAGTCACTTTGTTCAGAAACTAAAAAATACTAAAAATGATATATCTAATACTTTTTTTTGTTAAATATGAAAGTTCCTTTACCGCATCCTGTATTTACATCAAAGTACTACGACCGCATGTAAACTTTAAACATTTAATTAAATATAATTTACTTATTTCGAACACTGGTAATAACCTGTAATTGGTCTAAATATCTAAGTTGATTAAACTAAATGAATTTCGTTAGGCTTTTACGCGGTTCCACTCGAGCCAGACGTTTATTGAGTGAGAATTCATTTGTTTGGAGGATTAATTACCGAAAACGACCACAAAATCAAAGAGAGACCCATGAACATGAACAAATATTTCAAGACAAACATGAAACCCCGTCAATACAAAAACATAATCGAAGCACTAGATCTGTCGAATATCTTAAGGAAGCTAAACGGGGTATCAATATTTGTTTTAAAAGTCAGCCCAGACAATCGCATCACCAGGAAGTTTAGTTGGTTTGGATTGACTTCTTTTTTGATTTGGTACACTGTTTATCTTTATTGCACATACATTGCTCACGTTGAAGACCAGACTGTACTGCGTATTTTATACAATACTAAAGTGCAACGATATGGCGATGACTACGAGAGGATATCTTCGACAGTGTACGTTATCTTCTCCTTGTGGAAGATACCATTCAGTTTAAATACCAAAAACTACTTTATGGAGATCATCGTAAGCGTGGATAAGACTTTAGAGGACCTCGGCGAAAACGTAGATTATACTAAAGACGCACATCTGGCCCTCAATTTGTCGATTTGTCAGCTAGTAGTCTACTTATTTCGGATGCTAACCATTTGGACGTCGCTTACCCGTTTGAATGTGGTTATTCCAGTAGAGAGGCTGTATCAAGTCATATTCACCGACGCTATCGCGTTCACTTTAACAGCTCATTATTGCTTCTTCCTCAAAGTCGTGAGAGGCAGATATGAGCACATAAATAAAGTGCTTGAGGACATTAAAAGTCACAAATCATGGGAATACAAGTTGTTTGCGCGAGGCAACATGCTGGGTACGGTTAAAAAGCCAGTTGGTCTTCAAGATAAGTATATATGCGAGAAAATAAAGACATGTGCAAAGATGTACGGTATGCTGTACAAAGTTTGTGACTCTACCAACAGAATGTTCGGGGCCATATTGATGTTGACCATATTAATGAGCCTAAGTTACATTATCATCTACATGTTTTACTTCATGGAGGCGACTGCAGCTGGCTTGTTTCACGATGTGGAGAAGTACATTGTATTTCTCATTTATGTTGGATGGCAAATCGCCTATGCAGTTGTCATAATATTTTTGACAGTGTTTGTTTCTGAACGCGCCGTGTACGCAGTAAGTTCAAACTTAGTAATACCTAATTTTGGATATCTAAAATGCCTAATGTAATTTAGTGTAACATTTTAAAATAATATTACTTAAATATTGCAGGACCAAAATACATCATTTATCTTACATGAAATCATGAACAGCGACTTTAGTCCAGCAGTTAATGCAGAGGTAAATTACCAATTTTATAACCAGTCAGGTTTCTAGGTACCTACATTTTTTTTGTATACCGTGTAGTCTTGCGTTTGGCCAAAACTCTATGCTATGATGCGGGCTAGGGTGGAGCACGCTTGCTTAGAAGAAACCGATTTATTCGAACTCTGAAGAGATCCAGATTATACTGTTCAGGGAATAGAAAAGCCGGCAGTGAATTCCACGGACTGGAGGCAATGTGGAAGCATAGCGCTTTGTAACATATCGTATCTACAAATGTACATGCCTAATTGAGTTGACTTATGTTCCAGCTATTTGTGAACTAATACCTACAAGGATAATGCTCTAAATTGCAATTCTCTTTTCTTCATCGTCGTGTCTTAAATGAGCTTTGACCACAATTATTTTCTGTTGGAGGAAAACACTTTATATTTATCGAGGTTCATCTTTTTCAGGCGATGCAGCTTTCGATACAAACTCTGCATCAGAAACCAATATTTACGGCGCATGGTCTCTACGAACTCAATTACCCTTTACTGCACCAGGTAAGTCTGATAAATAATAACAGCCTCTCGGATCAATCTTTGGTTAAGCTGAGCTTGCCTAGGTTGGTCTGTGGATAGGTGACCACCCATTACATACCGAGTTTCCTCCGTGCCTCAGAAAGTACGTTGAGCCGTTGGTCCCGGCTGTCATCTGTAGATCTGTAACGGTCATTACAGAGTCTGACAACCAGTCTTACCAAGAAGTATCGTATTACCCAGTACTAACTGGGTTGTGGAGGTCAGATAGGCAGTCACTTCATGTAAAATACTGGTATTTAGCTCTATCCGGATAGACTGGAAGCCGACCCCAACATATTCGGTAAAAGGCTAGGCTGATGATGAGGTAAGTAATATTTATCGGTGTTTTTGTTTCAGTTGTCGCGTTCAGTGTCTACTTACCTGATCATTCTTCTGCAGTTTGTCACCGATGCGAAGCAGCCTGATTCCATCGACTATTTTAATAGAAATGGGTAGATTTTTAATTACCTTATCTTTTCACGAGAGAAAAATTTCTGTAAGAGTAAAAACGTACAGAATCTCACGTCTTTTTCTCATGGCACAACACACACATGACAGCAACGTATTATTTCCTATGAGGGCCTCATGAAAATCTTTTAGTGGTGTAAAACCAAAGGCAGCAATAAGGGCTTCTGTGGTATAATTTTTTGCTAAGTTCGTTTGGGTGTCAACGTACGGACCGAGCTCGTTTTATCAAAGAATATAATTACGTATGTTTGCAGCTGTATTACATTATGACGTTCTTACTTATTCTGTGAAGGTAGAAAAAGATATTTAGGGGGTATGAGGAACATAGTGTAAAGTTCCTCAATACTCCATTGTTAAGGGAGGATCCTCCGGCCAGACAGGTGTTGAGTCTGGTGGGCAACTGCCCGACAGTTGTTGACGAGTTTCTCTATATACTCTTAAGTCGATGTAAACGTTGCTTGCGAGATGTAGGAAATTGATGTTACTTCTTCCGTCGTGTCATAGATGGCGCTGTAGTTCTTTTTGTAGTAAGTTGCTTTTTTGTAGGTCGCTACAGATAAAACTTAAAAAAATCTCGTGCCCATTAGTATCTCGTGCTCAGTCGTGTGTGAACCGCGCTCTACGGCGGACGTAGTTGATACGCGTCATAATATTATTATTATTATAGTAAAGCGCGGCGTAAGCCGACGCTCGAAACTTTTGTTGCCATGTGTGAGACACTTGTGGCAAACGAGCTGCTGGCGTTCCTGCAACAGAAACTGGATGTGATGGACGAGGTGTCCGCCGTTCAGATCTGTGTATCGAATTTCAGCGAGGACGACATTGCTGCTGCGAAGCTGCTGCTGTTTCGGTCGCTTAACAAAAGCGACCAGATGGTGTCTCGTAGGCGTGACGCGACAAAGAAAAGCGTGCAGGTTATCATCACGCTGCTGAAAGGCTACACACAAATTACCTCCAGTCACTTTCGACCACGTCGACGTGACAAGCCTGCTGAAGGACATCGTCTACCTAAAGGCTAGTTTGGCTGATGTGCAGAGAAATCTGGCTACATCCCAGAGTACCGTGGAAGACTTGCGCTCACAGCTAGAAGAGTTGCGAAACTGGGTAGCATTAACTGGGTCACCGGCACGTGTAATTAACGTAAACACGCGCCGGGGAGCCGGCTGCCTCGATACATCGGCTACGAGTTTCGCGTCAGCAGTTTTGTCGCCCGTGCCGATTGCTGAGTCTGCGTTGCGTGCTGTAGGCGCGCCTCGCAGCCCCGCTCCCGTCCCCGCAGCTCCTCCCCGCAGCGCTGCCCGTCCGACGCGACCAACTGAGCCAGTGGTCATTTCCAAAACCCCTGCTTCTCTCCCTGCGCAGCCCGTGCCTACGAAGGCAACAGGCCGGGCTGATGGGATAGTCCTTCTAGTTATACTATTAGGTACACAATATAACAGAATGGACAAAAAAAGTCCAATTTGTTATACTGCTCAATATTGCTCTTATTAGATTCGAAAAAAATAATAGAGGTTTGTCCATGTTGTTGTACCTATAATATTACTATTTTGATAACTGCGAAGATCTCGCTGATGCTCACTCGATCCTGTATTGTACGATCTTCGCATTTATCAAAAAAGTTTGACAACTGCGAATCAAGAACAGCCACAAGCGCCCTATTTCTGTTATGCATGGGCAAACGAGGTAAGCGTGGCCTAAGTTCAGGCGACATGTATCGACATGGCTACTCTGCATTTCAGTTCGCAAGCGATCAAGTACGGTGTCGTCCAGCATATGATTACGCTGCACGCTGGATGATCCGCACCTGATCCGATAATCGTTGCGCCGACACGTTGACAGCTGGCTCAAGCACCTGAAACAGAGAGAGCATCCAAACACGGTACGCGGTCAGGTTGTTTCCTCCCTCTGTAGCACCGTAGTATGACCACATGACGTTTACGTTGATGGTTCGCGTCCATTGCATGCGCTGCACACTTCCGTCGGGAACTGGGACCCCTCCTTTGCATATTATTTTGTTGTTTCATTTTAACAACATGGACAAACCTCTATTATTTTTTTCGAATCCAATAAGAGCAATATTGAGCAGTATAACAAATTGGACTTTTTTTGTCCATTCTGTTATATTGTATAACTAATAGTATAACTAGATGGACTAACCCGGGCTGATGATGACGGTTTTGTGACGGTGCAAAGGAGGAAACGTCGTCAGCGAAACTGTCAGAACCGCTGCGGTAAGGCTCCCGTGGAGCCCAACGTTAAACTGCGTGCCGCGAAGCCGAATACCCCGGTGTACATCTCTCGTCTACACCACACCACTGAGGCAGAGAACATCGAGGAGTACGTGCGCCAGAGATTGAATTACACGCCAAGAGTACAGCTGCTGGAGTCGCGCCGCAACGTCAATTTCAAGGCGTTTGTGGTGCGCATACCAACATGTTATCTGCATTTGGTGTTGAAAGAAAGTTTTTGGCCGCAGGATGTGGTGTTCCGTCGCATCCGCGGACAAATTCCACACGAACGCACACAACATCGTGCAAGTGAAGTGTCACTAACATAATTAAAAGTTTTATGTACTAACACAATTGTTATAGTATGTATATTTAGGTTAAGGTATTTATCTATGGGTCGTTGTAACCTGAAAATAAATTGATTATTATCATTCGTTTATCCATTTTTATATCTTATTTTTTACATTTTTAAATATTCTTATATAAAATCAATAATAAAAAAAAAAAAAAAAAAAATATAAAAAATAGTAGCCCACCGGTATCGGGAATAGGGTCCAAGCTACCGGCGGTCAGGCCTCCAGAGAGAGGAACCTCCTAACAATACGAGCCATGTCCAGGAGTACCGCTTTCTGAATCAAGCCCTTGATCCAGCTGCCTAACGAGAGCCTCATCAGATATTGGTCGAGGCTCTTGGCAATTAGGCCATTGGCTGATACGACTATCGGCACAATGATCGCTGAGTCAACAGGCCACATGTCGACAACCTCGCGAGCCAAGTCAATATACTTGATTTGTTTATCTTTCTCGGCCTTCACGAGGTTCTCGTCATGTGGAACCGTTATGTCAACAATCATTGCGCGCCGCTCTGATCGATCCATCACCACTATATCAGGCTTATTGGCTACAATAGTCCTGTCAGTGATGATGGATTGATCCCAATACAGTGTGATATTGCCATTTTCGAGAACTGGGTCGGGAACATACCTATAGTACGGCACTTCCGATTCCACAAGGCTGTATTTCAGAGCAACTTGCTGATGGATAATCCTGGCTACAAGGTTGTGTCTATGCAAGTATTCTCCGTTAGCTAGACGAGAACACCCGGAGATAATGTGACGGATCGATTCGCCCGGACGGCGGCATGCCCGACATATGTCAACCGTGCCATCCTTCACAATAAATTTCCGGTAGTTATTCGTCATCATAACTTCATCCATAATTGCAAAAACAAAACCTTCGGTTTCTCCAATGAGTTCCCCGGAACGTAGCCAGGCTACGGACGCTGCATGGTCTACATCAGGTCCATGCAGGGCACTGAAGAAGCGTCCGTGAAGCTCCTTACTCTGCCATACTTCCCTGCGGTCATTAGTGTCAAGCACTGCAGGTTTGCGCCAGTTCTCTTTAGCCAAGGAGAGCGGGGTGAGGGCCTTGTCCATCGCGACCACATCTCGATGTATCCCCACGTCGGCTTCTAGGAAATCTTCCCTGAGACTGCATATCTCGCGATTGTGGAGTGTCTTGGCATTTAAAAAGCCTCGACCTCCAAAACTTCGCGGGATATACAGTCTCATAACCGAAGAACGTGGGTGATGCATTCGATATGCCGTCAACAATGTACGGACCTTCCTATCCAGGGCGTCTAGTTCTGTTTGAGTCCATTTGAGTACGCCGAAAGAGTACATCAAAACTGGCATGACCCAACCATTGAAGGCACGCACCTTATTTCCGCCTGATAAAAGACTATTAAATACTTTTCTCAGGCGGCCAAAGAAACGCTCCTTCAACGATTGCTTCATGTCAACAGCATTGATGCCCAGCGCTACCGAAATACCCAAATACTTGTAGGTTTCGGTTGTTGACAGGGATCTAAGGTTTATGGAATCTGAGAGCTGGGTTTCCACAGACTCCACAATCCCACCTCGCTTTACATGCATGACCGCACATTTGTCTACACCAAATTCCATCCTGATGGCGCTACTGAAAGTTTCTGTTACCTTCAGTAGCTCCATCAGTTGCAAATTGTTGGGGGCAAAGAGTTTCAGGTCATCCATGTAAAGAAGGTGAGATATAACCTGACCACCTCTCCTCAACCGAAAGCCTAGACCTGAATCCTCCAGCAGCGTGCTTAGAGGATTCAAGGCTAAGCAGAACCAAAGCGGACTCAAACTATCGCCCTGAAAAATACCTCGCTCTATCCGTATCGGTTCGCTATTCCTCTGGTTCTGTCGACATCCTGGATAGCGAAGGACTGTCCTCCATTGCCCCATACATGACATCAGGAAGGTGCGAAGAGTTGCATCAACTTTATACAATTCTAGCACCCTCATGAGCCATGTATGTGGCACCGAGTCGTAGGCCTTCTTATAGTCTATCCAACATGTCGACAGATCCCTTCGGGAACGCCGAACCTGTTGGTTAATGGCCATATCAATGAGGAGCAGCTCCTTAGTACCGCGGGACCCGTTCCTACATCCATTTTGAGAAGCGGACATGATCGAATTGTCATCAATGTGTTTGCTAATTTTAGCTCTCAAAATGGATGTAAGAACTTTATACACTGTCGGGAGACAGGTTATCGGTCTATAGTTTTTGGGCTCCGCAGTACTACCCGATTTATGGAGCAGGTGAGTTATTCCAGTAGTCAGGAACTCGGGCAGCGACCCTGACTCTAAGGCTGACTGGAATAGGGCCGCCAAGCGAGCGTGCGACCTTTGGATCCACTTAATCCAAAAGTTGTGCAGTCCGTCCGGCCCTGGAGATTTCCAGTTAGGTAACGGACGGACTGCACGAGCTACATCTTGGGGGCTGATAGATATTGCCCCCATTTCTGAAACTGGATCGCACACTCGCTCGACTTCCCGAGTCCATTCACCCTCGGTATGGCTGACAGGCACCGACCAGATGCTGCGCCAGAACGAACACATGGCGTCATCATCTGGCAGGCGCGTGTCAGCCACACCTTGGTCCGGTCGCTCCCAACTCCTATAAACCCACCTTTCATCTCTTTGGAATGTGCGATTCAGAGTGTATCGTTCCACCCGCCGCTTATACCTACGGATACGGTTTGCCCATGCATACACTTTCTGCTTCAGAAAGTCGATGCGCTCTGTGATACGGGACATATAGTCTCGAGGACTAATATCAGTACCCGCAAATGCCCGCCTCACAAAGCGCATCACTCGAGGGCGATTGTTGCCCTCCCTGAAGCAGATTAGTTTGCCGATGAGTGTTCTGGCCCCACTAATACGTCGCTCAATCCTGCATTGCCAAGCCGGTACGGCAGGTTTAAGTCGTGTAGCTCTGTCATCAGAAAATTTGACATGAGCTACTCGACATGCCGCTACAGCCGCACAATACAGGATTGAGTGAGCATCAGTGAGGTCATCGCAATTATCAAAAAAGTTTGACAATTGCGAATCCAGAACAGCCACCAGCGCCCTATTTCTGTTATGCATGGGCAAACGAGGTAAGCGTGGTCTAAGTTCAGGCGACATGTACCGATATTCTCGAATCGCACCCTCCAAAGCACTCCTCATTTCCTCACTGCACTGGGTACTTACATTAGTAGCCATGTCACTACTCACGTCGTTAGTGCTATTTTGTGTTATGTTAGGCTGTGGTGGTGCCACAGCTTGCACCGACGGAGCAGTGACATGGCTACTCTGCATTTCAGTTCGCAGGCGATCAAGTACAGTGTCATCCAACATACGATTACGCTGGATGACTCGCACCTGATCCGACAGTCGTTGCGCCGATACGTTGACAGCTGGCTCAAGCACCTGAAACAGAGAGAGCATCCGAACACGGTATTCGGTCAGGTTGTTTCCTCCCTCTGTAGCCCCATAGTATGAGCGCATGACATTTTCATTGATGGCTTGCGTCCATCGCATGCGCTGCACACTTCCGCCGGGAGCTGGGACCCTATCAGAGGCCGGTGGGCCTCGAGGTCCTAAACCATCCGGCGGCCGGCGTCCTCTCCTCCGACGAGCAGGTGGTGGCGTCGTCGGCGGAGAGAAGTACTCGTCACTGTCGCTCGACGCAACTGCCACAGCCGATGTCACAGCAATCCCGGTGGGGCTGGTTTCCGGCGGCGGCGAGGCGGAGCGAAGCGACGAGTCCGGAGGTGGTAGGCGTGCAAGTTTAGCTGCTGCTCGGGTCAACATTTTCATCCATTTATTTTCATAACATTTTAGTTTTCGTTAATGACATATGTCATATTCTGTCATTTTAGGGACCAGTTTTTCTTTTCCATCTAAATTTACACATATTTTTAATGGATGTGGCGAATTCACTTTCTTTTGAAATATGGAGTTTACAAAAATGGGGCTGTTGCCCTCCCCACTAATAATAACTGCTGGCAACACTAAAGTTAACGTCATCCAATTTCTTTCTGTGATTATTTTCAATTTTTAATTTTTTAACAGTACTTTTTCAACAAATCTGATATTTTATCTCTTTTTTAAAATCTACTGGTTTTGCAATAAACAACACACAACACAATGAAGCATAAATATTTATATACAGGGTGTAACGGAAAGGGTATATACATACTTAAAGGTGTGCTACAGACCATCAAACTGAACATGTTTCTACACAAAGAAACATCGTCACAGCGAAAAAAATATAAGCTGTCCCATACATTTGGGTCGAATAGGTATTGAAATTTTGTATGGGGCAGCAGATAATTTTTTCGTTATTACGATGTTTGTTTGTGGAAAAACATGTTCAGTTTGATGGTCTGTAGCACACCCTTAAGGATGTATATACCCTTTCCGTTACACCCTGTATATAAATATTTATGCTTCATTGTGTTGTGTGTTGTTTATTGCAAAACCAGTAGATTTTAAAAAAGAGATAAAATATCAGATTTGTTGAAAAAGTACTGTTAAAAAATTAAAAATTGAAAATAATCACAGAAAGAAATTGGATGACGTTAACTTTAGTGTTGCCAGCAGTTATTATTAGTGGGGAGGGCAACAGCCCCATTTTTGTAAACTCCATATTTCAAAAGAAAGTGAATTCGCCACATCCATTAAAAATATGTGTAAATTTTTGGGGGCGAACCCGTGCTTCACTTAATTTCTCCACCTGGGTGAAGCTCGGGACCTTCGTCACAAGTCTTCATTACAGGCACCATTTTTGCTAAGATCCTGGTAACAAGCAAAGTTATTGTTTTTTTTGCGTTCGAAATGAAAGATAAACAATGGTTTCTAAAATTATAAAAGTACAGGTTGGAACTGTAAGATAACATACGAAAAAAATAATGAGAACTGTACCTTAACATACATCTTTCTTTTCTCTTGCGTTCCTGCACCCAGTGTACCCAGTAGTATATAACTCATGCTCATCCTAATGATCTGGTACCCAGCCGGTTTGACCCGATAACCGTGGGCGGCGAACATATAGAAAGGTTTCATCAGGACATTTCCAGCATTGAAAAACGGCACCAGGTCACAAGCAGTGCTCATATTGGCACATTTTTGTTGAACACTTAAAAGAAACCAGCCCCTAGCTAAAAAGCCCGAAAAAACCACAACAATTAAAAAAAAAACAAATTTAATTGTAAGTAAAGTCAGAGCTTTTTTAATTCTATTAATGATTTTTCTTCTGACCGTGCAAAAATAAAAAAAATGACGATCAAAATTAATATGTGGCGAATTCACATTGAAATAGAGCTGTGGCAAATTACACATACTTATTTCGGTGTAGAGGGTTTGCATATTGCCACCAACCGTTCACAAATCTAGACTCCGGGGCAGTTACTGAGAAATTCTTGATAGAAAAACCGAATAACATTGCTCAACCTGGGAATCGGACGTTACTAAACCACATTTTCGAAATGTCTTTTAAAAATGAAGATAATTGGAAATTTCTGTTTCTATAGATAATTAAAAATCGGTCTAATTTAGCTGCAACATAATTTTTCGAAAATGTTTTTTAGTTACTTTTTAGACCTATGTATACTGCTTATGCGTAGGAAGTTTCATTAAAATCTGTTCAGTAATTTCCGAAAATAACGACTTGAAAGTTTGTATGAAATGCCGTAGGGTAAATTGGTAGTAAACAGTTAATTTATATATTGAATCGTAACAGTGTTTTATAACGTAAATCTAATTCCATCACAGGCTGGTTCATTGACGGAATTATAAAAACAAGCCATTAATGACAACCAAGACTTAGTTAGCTATTTAAGATAATAAGGACAAAGTTATGATAATTACTAGGGACAACTTCTAAGTTACTCGTTACCGTGTATTTGCTAGATTGGCATTTACGATCCTCACAGGCATTTAAAGTTCCTGGTAATCTTGTAATTGGTATTACTTAAGTAATGACTTCTACGCAACCGTATATTATTTTAAATTACATACCTGATCAATTAAATGTAAAACAAGGCCTAATCGCAGCTTTGTCCTATGTACTAAGAAAAAATAAACACAACAAACAATGTCATATAAAAATGGCGGCGATCAATCAAGCTATAAAGACCGGTTTATGCGGATCCCTCAATGTACAGGAAATCTAAACATAGCAAGGCCATGTTATACTGGAAATGTACAGCTTGATGTGTCGCCATGTGTACCTTGTATTCATGTTCTTGTATGTTCAGTGTCATAAAATGATTAAAGATGAATAAATTGTATGTCTTTGCAATTAGGTGTATTATTTGTACCTGTTTTATTTACGCTACCCGCGTTCCGCTTTTCACTTGAATCTCTGGCCTACAGCTACACATACACTCTTTCCTACACTGGAAAAGGAGTAAAATAATAATGTTTTATGACATCATGGTAGGCTACCTGTACTGTCTGGTCATATCCTGAAAATTGACACCTACACTTAGCGTCTTTATTCGTTCTTTAGATTATCATTAAACAAAAACGACGTGTAAAAACGCATCCGCATGCATTATTTACTTTTACATATAGGGTGACTGGGTTATTAGTGACCGATACCTAAACACGTGATTGTGCCCATGATGACAAACAACTATCCATAAGTAACTTTTTTTTGTATTCATTCACTTTTATACACAACAGCCGTATGCACTTCGCGTTCGCGCGCCTGTGGCCTATCAGCTGTTAGCCGCGTGACGCCGTTCCGTCTCATTACTATCGTACCGCGCAACAGTGGGAAAGAAAGAAATCATTTATTTGCCATGAATGTGGGTAGAAAATAAGATGTAGACATTGTAAAAGCAGTTCCAACACACTCTACCTTACGGCATGCAAAAGTAAAACATATTTTGTAACGACTCAATTAAACAAAAAAATATCAAACAAATAGAAAAAAAATACATAGAAAAGTACAGATATAAGTCTACATCCTTCCTACATTAACTAAACATTAAAAACAATAATCTTTATTCCATATAATACAAATGATTGATTAAATTGATAATTTGCCTACATCATCAAGGAACATTATGAAATTTCAAATAAAGTAAAATATAACAAATTGTAATAATAAAATAGCATAACTTGTGGAATCGGAAGTGCCGTACTATAGGTATGTGCCCGACCCAGTTCTCGAAAATGGCAATATCACACTGTATTGGGATCAATCCATCATCACTGACAGGACTATTGTAGCCAATAAGCCTGATATAGTGGTGATGGATCGATCAGAGCGGCGCGCAATGATTGTTGACATAACGGTTCCACATGACGAGAACCTCGTGAAGGCCGAGAAAGATAAACAAATCAAGTATATTGACTTGGCTCGCGAGGTTGTCGACATGTGGCCTGTTGACTCAGCGATCATTGTGCCGATAGTCGTATCAGCCAATGGCCTAATTGCCAAGAGCCTCGACCAATATCTGATGAGGCTCTCGTTAGGCAGCTGGATCAAGGGCTTGATTCAGAAAGCGGTACTCCTGGACACGGCTCGTATTGTTAGGAGGTTCCTCTCTCTGGAGCCCTGACCGCCGGTAACTTGGATCCTGTTCCCGATACCGGTGGGCTACTATTTTTATATTTTTAAATGTTTTTGTATTTAATTTTGTAAAAATATTTAAAAATGTAAAATGAATGTTTATAAAATGAAAAAAGGGAATAAATAGCATTCTAAATTCTTATCATCCAAAAAATCTTGTACAGAATAGTAACATTCCTCTATTAGTAAGGATGTTAGCCTCTTTTTAAATATACTTAATGGTTCTTCTTTGTAGGAATGAGGTATTTTATTATAGATGACTGACCCCATTGTTAGCAAGCTTTTTCTTAATAGTGCTGTTTTGTACCTACCTGTAAACATTAGATTTTTTTATTGCGATCTAGCATATCCCGGGCGTGTTCTAATATCGTCCATTAGGGTAAAAAGGTGTATGTTTGTTCTAACAAATAATGCAACTTCAAGTATATACAAAGACGGAAAGGTAAGTAATTTTAGTGACTTGAACACAGGTGCACAACTGTCGGTATTTTTAAGACTAGTCATTGGTCTTAAGCAACGTTTTTGGGCCTTGAATATTCTCTCTGGGTAGGCAGAAAACCCGCGCGACTCGCAAGCCCGCTCCGTTAGCTGCTTTTCTGGTAGTCGCCACGGTTGATTCTGGCTTTCAGGAGTTGCAGTGGTTTGAAATAGTGGCGCATTTAATAGATTTGATGACTATCGGGTTATAGGTACAAAAACTGATAATTAGTAAGGCTTCTAAACATAACATACAAGACAACCATTTTGCACACAAGATTATGATCATGGACTTACTATGTACCTGTAATTCTAGTTTGTATAGCTCTTGTGTGTAATTTGACTTTATTGTTATATACAGGAAGTAACATAATAAACGCAAGAACTATCGTGTGGTCCATGAAACCATGAAACTGAACAATTTTTAAACACTAACTTTTGGAAATGCGGAATTCTTTTTTTATTTTACCATAAATTTTGATGATGATGAAAATTGGGCCTTCTATAGGAACTGACGCGATCCAGCTGATCGCGTCAGTTCCTATAGAAAGCCCAATTTTAGCCCAATTTGATTGATGAATTTCAAGTACTCGTAGATCAAAACTGGTTCAGTTTCATAGTCAGAGAGACCACATGGAAGGTTTTGCATTTATTATGTTACAACTTGTATTGCTGTGTCTTCGAGAAGTGATTTCAAGGAGAATAAGCATGTGGAATTTACAAAACAACCGTTTTGGAAAGCATAAATGCTATGCTTCTAACGCCTAAACAAGTGTAGATACTTAGATCATAATTTGAAGAGGCACGCGACAACGACGGCGACTTGGTTAGTGCCCGTCTTTATCGCCATATGCATTTTGCTACAACTCCGAACATTTCTCTTAGATATTCAGTTGTGTCGGCGGATAGCTTCAGCACGTGACCAAAAGAGTAACGAGTTGACGAATGGAGAGGAACTTGTGAAAGACTAAAGAAAAGTTGGATGGTTTGAATAAATAAATAATTTGTGTGAGTTGAGGATATTCAAGAAAAAAAAGTCATCTACTTCTTTTTCTTGTGGACATGTGATGAGGAGGGAAGGAACACGTGAGACTAAAAGAATGATGAATGTAAAAATGTTCATGGATGGAGAGGGAGAGGAAGACCAAAGAAAAGGTGAATGGATTGAGTGAGAAATTATATGAAGGAATAAGGAGTAAAAGAGTGACGGCTGACATAGGTTAATGGAAGGGCAAAACTTGTTGCGCCGATCTCAAGTAACATGGGAAGCTGCACGATAATGATGCTACCTATTTGATTACTACATCTTTGTTTATGGTTTGCACGTTTTAACCCCGTGCGGAACTAAGTTAATAAATAAGACTATATAATACCTTTGTACCTACTACGTACAATCATCATCTGCCTAGCCTTTTTCCCAAACTATCTTGGGGTCAGCTTCCAGTCTAACCTGATGTAGCTGAGTACCAGTATTTTACATGAAGCGACTGCCTATCTGACCTCCACAACCCAGTAACTGGGTAATACGATACCCCTTGGTTAGACTGGATGTCAGACTTTTAGCTTCTGACTACTCGTAACGACTGTCAAAGATCTACAAATGACAGCCGGGACCAACGGCTTAACGTGCTTTCCGAGGCATGGAGGAAACTCGATATGTAATTATGGTCAACCATCCACAGACCAACCTCTGCAAGCACGGCTTAACCTTAAAGATCGACCTGGGCGGCTGTTATTATTTAGCCACAAGCTCCTCGAGCTACTACGTAAGTACAATCATTAGAGGAAATTTAGTTGACGCCGATGTGAAATGGTTAGGCAAAGGTTTTCCTAATAGCATAACCACATTTTACCAGTAATGTTTAAGACCCATGTTAAAGGGGGCGAACGCATTGCCATCAACCTAGCACAAATCCAGACTCCGTGGCTGCTACTGAGAAATTTGTGATGGAAAAAGCCAATTACAATTTGGCCGACCCGGGAATCGATTCAAGGACCTCAGGGTCAGCAGTCGCGATTGTGACAACTAGACCCACGAAGCATCAGTTTTATTCAAAGTCTACTAGACATGTAGAGCAGTGATTCTAAGCACAGCTCCGAAGGGGTTCTTGTCATCATCATCATCATATCAGCCCAAAAGACGTTCACTGCTGGACATAGGCCTCCCTCAAGTGTCGCCACATTGACATTTTGGGGGGTTTTGCCATAATCGCCACGATTGGCAGGTACGCGATCGCAGTACGGTTGTTACAAAAGCACAGAGAACGCTGCTACCCATTGTCTGGCAAATCTCTTACTCGCCTCTTATGACCCACGACCCACGGGAAGATATGGGTGCTATTCTTTACATCCGACACCATACAGGGGTTCTTGTATGTCCCAGAAATACGATAAGTCATTTTTATAGGTATTCTTACAGGTTGTTAGGGATATCGCCATACAAAGAGTTAGGCTCGGATTCAAAACTCGTTTTTGTTTTCTCCGGCAAATCTCCACAAACGCCTCTAACTCGTCACGCCAAGTATGGACTAATTTACTGTTCTCTTTTTAAAGTTACGAAAATTTACTTCCTTGTGAGTCTAGAGTATAGATTTATGCTGAATTCATCTCGTTTGCGCGTCGATGTCTTTTACCACGTTTTTTTTTTATGTTTTTCGGATGGGAAATCATCAAATAAAGGGGTTATTTCCCGCTCTGGGCGGAGCGGAAGGGGTGTCAGACTTGTACTGACTAAAACCCATCCATGTTCCATATTAGCCCTTTGTGTTCCAGGGCCACGGTATCTCTTTCGAACAGTCCCGCAGCCCTGGCAGGCATCGGCCCTCTCGGAAGGTGTATACCTTAAGGAAGCGCATCAAGTACGCATTTATGGGGTGCTGTGTCAGAAAACCTCCCCATGTGCCTAATGGGTGCTGGTCCCTCTCGATACGACTGGAGGGAACAGGAGCTGTTGGGCCGGTGCACCCTGGGCGCGGGCAGTGTCCTTCCCCGAAGAGTGGGAAGAGATGTCTCTTACAATTATAAAAAATAAATGAATACAAACATCCGAGGGGCAGTCCCTGGTCTGCTCTGGGGAAGTATTCCCGTTTGAGCAACTATTTTTAGGGCACCTATAACTTGAGCACCAACCGTCTTAATAGCTTGGTGCTCAATGTGGACCAATCAAAAATATTTAATTAGGAAATTGATGTTAGTTCTTCCGTCGTGTCATAGATGGCGCTGTAGTACTTTTTGTAGTAAGTTGCTTTTTTGTCGGTCGCTACATCACTCCTCCCCGGAGACCGGAGGTCGGTGGTCGAATGGGTCAGCTTGTAGTATTATGCCGTGCCAGTTAGAAACTCGTTGCCGCACTGTTCACGGTGAGTCGAAACAGACTGCGGAGGTGAGGCGAACCCCAGTGAGTCCCCGACTCACTGGGGTTCGCCTCACCTCCGCAGCCGGCGCTACGTTTGCTCCAGTGCGTCGGACGTAGTGCACCGCCGCGATGGGGCAGACAGCTAGAGAGTTGTCGACCTCCCGGTGGAAGCTCTCGACCGGCCGAAAGTACAGTGTGCTGTGCCAAGGTCGCTTGAAGAGAGGCTGAGGGTGCTGGCCAGGAATGCGCTTCCGCTGCATGCTGGTGGTCAGGAATACCCATTTGAAGCTGACTGGCTGTGAGATTCGCTGCTCGAAAGCTTGAGGAAGTGATGATGATGACGTCACGTTGCTCGAAGGCTGTGCTGACGTCCATCAACAGTTTAAGGCTATGAGGGACAGGTGGTAAAGTTCCTCGATACTCCTTAGAAAAGGGAGGATCCTCTGACCAGACAGATGTTTTTGTCTGATGGGCAACTGCCCGACAGTTGTTGTCGGGTTTCTCTATATAGTCTTAAGTCGATATAAACTTTGCTTGCGAGATGTAGGAAATTAATGTTAGTTCTTCCGTCGTGTCTTAGATGGCGCTGTAGTACTTTTTGTAGTAAGTTGCTTTTTTGTAGGTCGCTACACCTTTTTTTTATTTATTTTTTTTATTAAATTTTCTGTTTAATATTTACATATTCGTAAACAAGTAAAGTTTTTAGTCGTTCTGGAAAAATATGGACTGTGTATATTTTTTATTAATATCACAATTAGCCTTATGTTATTACATAGGTACTCACCTACTTAAACAAATAAAAGAAATCATATTCCTAATTACAACAGTATAGAGTTTATGCTTCTTGATTTAATTAAACAATATTTCTTAATAATACTTACATAATTATATGATACAAGTATTTTTTTGTTGTTTTAGAAACGAAAAATATGTTCTCTATATCAGTTATACAAACTTTTGGTAGTAGGTAGTTTTTAGAACGTTTAATAATCGGTTATATAGTTTATGGTTTATTATGGTTCTTGTATGGTTTCTTTTATAAATTCTTAGTGTGATAATATCAGTCAATCAATCAGTATTTTTTAACGTCAGAGTCGGTTCTATTTGAAGTTGTTACTAAAAAATGCCACACTAATAAAAACACCAGAGATAACTGATATACAGTTAATATTTTTCGTTGCTAAAACAACAACAAAAAAGACTTGAATAATATTTTTGAGTATTGTTAAGAAATGTTATTTAATTAAAACAAGAACCATAAAGACTCGATGCTGTTGTTAGGAGGAATGTAATTTTGTTTTAGTTGTTTGTAGGAGAGTACCTATGTAATAACATAAAGCTAATTGTGATATTAATAAAAAATATACATAGAGTTCATATTTTTTCCAAAACGACTAAAAAGTTTACTTGTATATAATACGAGTATGTAAATATTAATAAGAAATTTTAATTAGGGGGCGTCCATTAATTACGTAAGGCAATTTTGGCGATTTTTCGACCCCCTCTCCCCCTTTGGTGAGATATCGTGAGATTTGACTTGACCCCCTCACCCCCCGTCTAATCTCACGTGACATTTATCAAAATTCGTAGTTAAGTGTAAATACGTTAACCTGTGCTTGATTGCGTTGGATTGATTTAAAAAGCATAGTTTGCTTAATAATTTTCATTGAACATTTCCTTTATTCATTTTCATTTCATTATTATATTTTTACAAAATTATATTTAAAAAAAAAACATTAAAAAATAGTAGCCCACCGGTATCGGGAACAGGGTCCAAGCTACCGGCGGTCAGGGCTCCAGAGAAAGGAACCTCCTAACGATACGAGCCGTGTCCAGGAGTACCGGTCTCTGAATCAAGCCCTTGATCCAGCTGCCTAACGAGAGCCTCAACAGATATTGGTCGAGGCTCTTGGCAATTAGGCCATTGGCTGATACGACTATCGGCAAAATGATCGCTGAGTCAACATACCACATGTCAACAACCTTGCGAGCCAAGTCATAGAACATTTATTATTAATGACAACATGTAAGCATATTTACAATATTTCATACAGCCAAAAAAATTACGTGATATTTGCCGAGACCTCCCCTCTCTCCCTCGTGAGATTAGGTGAGATTTGGCTCGACACCTTCCCCCATCTAAACGCCTCACGTAATTAGTGGACGCCCCCTTATTAGAAACAAGGTATAAAGACTATACTGTTGTTACGAGGAATGTGGTTTCAATTATTTGTCTTATGTAGGTGAGGTACCTAGAAAATAACATAAGGCTTATTGTGACATTAATAAGAATTACTTGGTTTCCTAAAATTAATATGATAATAAAAGTACTGGCAATTATATCGTAATGTTTTATTATCCACCCCATCACCATTAGCTACCGCACAAAAGGGAATAAAGTTGAATATTTTTTAATGTTCCCCATTGAGCACCAAGCTATTAAAACGGTTGGTGCTCAAGGTTTAGGTGCCCTAAAAATAGGTGCTCAAACGGGAATACTCCGCTCTGGGCTTTAACTAGACACGTGCGATCAGTTCTCGTGCTTACTCTAGAAAAGGTTAGGTTATGGGGTCAAGACCTCTGAAAACTCTGCTTTCTGTAATACCAAGAAATAGACAGGTATGCTTCGACATATATATAATATATGTTTCCTGTACTCTGTACTTTGTCTATTTAGATTTTTAGATACATATAATATAAAAGCTATATTTTAGATTTTAGAGAGCGTGATAGATAGATTCTAGTGTCTGTTCTGTGTCACACATTCAGGTTAGCTCCTTTAAGGTCGTGTGGGTCCTCTCCATAGCCCTACAGAGATACCTACTTTACTGCCAAAGGCATGACACACAAAAAGCGTAACTGGCCTGGGGCCCTGGGGGCCGGAAGATCTTAAACCGGAACTGTCTGAATAGCTGTAATCTGATTGACACTACGCGGCAGAGTATACGACACCACAATAAACAAATACCAACACGTAAAATAAATACGAGGTGTCATTTCCCACTCCATTGCATTTGCGACAGTTGTTACACATTAAACTCTTAAATATAGGTAATAACAGTTGTCGCTTCCTCTTGTTAGAAGGTTGTATGTTAACTACACCATGAACTTAGCGACCCCACTGTTTACTAGAGTAGAATTTTTGCGACCAGCGATGGCCGACGTAAGGAAAATGTCCATATAAATCGTCGCGCATTTTCTGCGGGCTGACACGCGAGGCGCGCGCTCATACCATGTTCCTTTACTAACTTATTGCTCTTCTACACGTACTTTTGTTACAAGTGTCCTATTAAAAGTGGCAAAATGTTTGTGTGGTTATTGCTCCTGGTTATAGTGTTGTGGTCGGGAAGGTTTTGGTATAAACGGAGGCATATGGTTAGGCTGGCTTCGGCTTTACCTCCTCCGAAGGAAGAGCTGCCTCTGATTGGAATGGCGCACACGCTGGTCGGGAATACCGAGGGTGAGTTTCAATTAGTAAGAAGTAAGATAGATGTGACATTTTGACTAAGGGTCTCATCTTATCAGTGAGATAAGTTTACGCTATGCTAAGATAATAATATTTTATTATTTTTACCTATGAAAACTGCCCACCAAGTAATTGGGTCAGAATTTAGTATCCGATGTATATTTGCATACATTTAATTTTTGAAATAAAGTCAGTCACTAAAGTTGTACCTATAAGTAGCCCCTGTTTAATTATATGCTCCAGGACCGAATTTCGGCCAATATCAACGTTGATTAAAATTCAAAATAATAAACATAAAATCATGTCTTTAATCCCCGAAGGAAAGGCAGAGATGTTGCGATGATACGCACACTTTTGCCCCGTTATGTTTAATTCCCATCTAATAGGGAGAGAGCCTATTGCCATTAGGGCGAGCATTTTGGGTGACCATGTCTTGTAAATTTGGACGTTTAAAAAGTGCTGATAAACCGGACTTTCATGATAAGACTTTCTATTTTACTCTAATAAGATACATGGTAAGGTCAAAAAGTCTCCGGCTTCAACTATAATTTATTCTATTTTTGGTTTGGAAATTCGGATTACCTAATTTTCAAACAAGACTAAAATGAGTTAACGGGAGACTACCTTATATTATTATATTAGCTGTCCCGCGCAACTTTGTCTGCGTCACATTTTCCCCGTTTTCGCAATATTTTTCATTGCTGCTCCGCTCCTATACAGCGCCATCTATTGAATACTTACTCAATCCAATCAACAGATACTGCCATCTGTTAGAATCGTTTGCAGCTAACAGATAATTGTGACTTAATCCCTACTAATATTATAAATGTGAATGTAAATTTGTTTGTTACGCTTTCACGCGAAAACTACTCAACCGATCATCATGAAACTTTGTACACATATTCTAGGTGGTATTAGAAGTAATATAGGCTATATATCATCACGCTACGACCGATAGGAGCGGAGCAGCAATGAAAAATGTTGCGAAAACGGGGAAAATGTGACGCAGACGAAGTTGCGCGGGACAGCTAGTTTGCAATAAAATAATATTGCGACTATAAGTTGAGGTGGAAGCTATCCTTTCTTTCAAGTTGGATCAAACTGCACACGGTGTGCAAATTTGATTAAAATCAGTTAAGTAGTTTAGGAGTCCATCCCCGACTATGGTTGCCAACTTTTTTTGACAAAAAGAACGTATAAAATGGTTTGTATAGGAAAAAAATAAAGTATTTGGAAGAAAAAAAGTATTTTTCAAATTTTATTTTTTTATTGCTTTAAAATGTACTTTTGTGTGTTTTGTCATTTTTTTTATCTTTAAATGTTTCAAAGCTTGTTTGACAATCAAAATTTTAATAAAAAAAAAATAGTTTTTAATTAAATTTATTGACGCTCTATTTCTCACGTCTCGCCACTTTAGATGCATTACTGAAAAAACTCTTTCAGTGAAAGCTGAAGTAGCGAGAACAGAGAGTAACTTAAGCATATTAATAAACAAATAAACAAAATCAACGAACAATTTTTGTACAATTTCGTCGATAGTGACATCTGTGACAAATGTAACATTCACAACACCACATCTGACATCTAACATTTCGTTCAGTTATTATAAATCGTTTTCATCATCCGTTTTAACTTATGTGTACTGTTAAATACTTAAGTACCCATAATGAGTATTTTAAAGGTTGAAAATAAAGTATTTTCACATACTTTATTTGTATGCAAAAGTATAAAGTATAATTATCAAAAATAAAGTAGGATACGTTATTAAAAAGTATGGTTGGCAACCCTATCCCCGACAAACAACGTGACACGTAATTTATATAAATATAGATAGATTAAACAAGAATGTTACTTATTGCTGAGGGTAACTAGAGAAAACTTCAGTAGTTTAGTCACATGATTGTTTTGTATCTCTGATTAATCTAATGTGTGCGGGCCGGAAGCTTTTGGATCTTACTGATAGGTTGCAAGTGCTGACCTTGGGGTTCAAGGTTTGATACCCAAGTCAGGAACCAAACTGTTTTTGATTTTCTGGTTATGGAATTGGTCAGTATTCATTACGGGACTTGAACATAACGGTCGAAATGAGGGTTTAATATGCTACACAGGTGTGATTATTAGGTATATCATGTGTTTAAACCTGTGTCCTAATAACTAGACTACCCGGTTCGGGTTCGACAGACAAAAAGAAACGCGGCGATCGCTTGTATTAAGACACCACCTAATCTTAGTTAATGCGGCTTTCAGTTATCATGAAACAACTGCAACAATTGAGTTATGAGAGCATGCAAAATGATGGAATTATTAGAGGTTGGATGGGACATATACTTTTCTTCAGTAAGTATTTATTTTCATTTTATGTTCAATTATTAATAAATAAAAAGAAATAACTTTATTAATTTCTTTTCATACACAAATAATATTCTGTTTATGTTTAATAACAATGTGGTAAACAAAAGATTCAAGAAAGATTAAGATTCAAAGATTTCCGTTTTTCTCCATTAGAGCCATTATTTAGAAAGCATCGCTTCACACCAAGGAAGTTGCGGGTAAAAGCAAGCCTATTGAACATTAAAAAAAAAAAAACATAAAAACATTTAAATAAATACAAAAATAAAAATATTAAATTCTTTGACAGATAACCCGCAGCTTAAATCGTTGGGTTTAGATGCATTCGTTTTGCACTTGAGTTCCGCAAGTTGTAATTCATCCCAAAGGATAGAAGTTACTTAAGGGATTAAAGTTTATTATTTTTGAAGTTACAATCGTTACCATCCTGTTTGTACTTTTATTATGTTTTTTCTTGCGTTGTACCTATGTTTATTGTTTTATTTTTGTAAGTTTGTATGCACGTCATTCCTACGACAAATAAATATTTTTTTTTTCTTTTCATTCTTTCTTTCTAATTATATTTCTGATTAGATACGTAACGTATAAATATTTTTTGGAAAAGCTCATGGAAGGGTTTAATAGGGGATGCATTTTTAAGAGTATCCAGCTTTGTTAGGTATCAAGGGTAAATAAGCGGGTGTCGTAACTAATCGTCATTTTTATTTTTGCGCAGTCGTAGTAGATCCTGTGGATCTCGAGATGGTTTTGAAGACATGCATGGAAAAGGATGACCTCCACAGGTTCATCAGAAATGTTATAGGGAATGGTGGAATATTTGCTCCAGGTAAGAATACTGTATTTTTCTAACTAGCAACTAATCAGACTATAAATGAGACCCTTATTATATTTGATAAAAACTGGTCCCAAATAGGCTTTCATAGAGAGAAGTGGAAGAAAGGCCTTGTCCCTGCAGAGGGAAAAACCAGGCTAATATAACAATTAAAAGACTTCGGTAAGACACACAAAAGCTGATCAGAAACGGACGGTATATGAAATTTATTGCCGTTGGTCTCGGCTCTAGGGAAAGAGCACTTTTAGATGTTTGACAGTCATTACAGGTAATCAGTGGCCCGAAAGTCAGACATCCAGTCTTACCAAGGGGTATTGTATTACCCTGTTACTTGAGTTGTGGAGGTCAGATAGGCAGTCGCATCACGTAAAATACTGATACTCAGCTGCATCCGGTTAGACTGAAAGCCGACCCTAACAAAGTTTGGGAAAAGGCTAGGCAAATGAAAAAGAAACGGGTGGAAAACATTTTAAGGGTACGTCCCAACTGGTTACTTTTTATTGACGTTAGTATTATGTGCTCAGAAGTCACAGTCTGTGATAAAACCTTGAATAGATCATGTGAGGACCATTCAGATTAGTGTCTGTGATTGACTTTTGAAGAAAGAACTGCAAAGCTTTGATTTACTCAAAGAAGTGTAAAAAGACGCCTGTAGGGTCTAGACTCTACGTGTGACGACAGGCCGTGTCGATGGTGCGTTCGTGTTCCACGTGCGCCTCAAGGAGATGTCAACAAATCGGAAGGGGTTCGAGAGGGCCGATGTCTGCCAGGGCTGCGGGACTGTTCGAAAGAGATACCGTGGCCCTGGAACACAAAGGGCTAAGAAGAATAGAATAGAATAAAACTATATTGTACACCAAAAATTAAACATAACGGGCTTACAAAACTAATAATTTTATGGTTACAACGGCGGTCTTATCGCTGATAGTGATATCTTCCAGACAACCTTCGGATGGACATTATGGAATTAAGAAGAAACATGGATGGGTTTTAGTCAGTACAAGTCTGACTAAAACTCATCTTCCACCCAATCTTCCGCTCGACCCAGAGCGGGAGGAGTCATTTGATGATTTCCAATCCGAAAAAAAGGGTCTAGACTCTAGAGGCGTTTTTTTACACTTTAAAAAAAAACTTTTCCCTAACAAAGTATTATTGTCAAAGCAATAATTTACTTAAGTGACTAATATGGTGTCCCATTTATGCATCTTGGTTTTACGCTTGGATACATACTTGGTTCAAGTCGTTTATCACCTAGATGTAGCCTTTGCCCTTCGTCTTACTTACTGCTACATACTATAAAATGTGTGAAAGTGTCTTTGTACATAATGGGTATTTATGAAACCTGACTGAAATGTCAATAGCCATAATAGTAACATTATCTATGTTAATGAGCCCATACGTCTTCGAGTCACGTCTGTATCAAAATGTGCCACCTAGAGAACAAATGCGAGTGAATTCGTAATAATTTGGTGGTAGAACAATAAGGAAAATAATATTAGCAGTGACGAGCATGCAGTAACAACAGAACATTTCGTAACTGAGCCGAACAGGACATACAAAATGGGAACAACAAGGTAAATCTGGCTGTGTTGTAACATGTGATGTGTCATAGTCATGACGATTATCTTGTAAAATTGCAGATGTTGGTGATAAAACTGTAGCAAAGCTTGTTTTCTGTAGCGTTTTATTCTAGAACATTCTCACATACTAGCCAAATACTAACTATCTATACAATGTTTAAACGGACCTTTCACAAAACCGTCAAAATGTAATTTTTATTTTTTTTCAAAAATAAAATGTAACTTTTCGCAAAATTTATTGCCGGGAAAATACTGTATTTTATTTTGGGATAAAATCACGTTTTACGGTAATACTCAAAGTAACGCAATCAAACAGTGCTGGTGCATGGATGCATTGAATATTACAGGGGTCATGAAGAGGTAGGTATTTAAAGTAAAGATCATCATCTGCCTAGCCTTTTCCCAAACTATCTTCGGGTCGGCTTCCAGACTAACCGGATTCAGCTGAATACCTGTATTTTACATGAAGCGACTGCCTATCTGACCTCCACAACCCAGTCCCTGGGTAATACGATACCCCTTTGTAAGACTGGTGGTCAGACATTTGCCTTCTGACTACTCGTAACTGTTTAAAGTAAAGATATAACATTAAAAACATGTATTATCAAAAAAAAAAACTTTTGCCCCCCAGTTGGATCTTTGAGCCCCAATATCTTCGTTACTAGAAGGTTCCCAGATACGGAGAGAACAAGTGCCTTTCGCCTTCGTAAGGATATTATTACACCCATTACTTTTGGAGCAGCTCCACATTAGCACTCAATCGTAGTCGTTGCAAGCTGATTCGAAAAACACAATTAAAATTAGGTTAATCAGTTCCCATGCAGCAATAACACCTTGACTGTCAGCCAAATAAGCAAGTATGTCTGATTAAACCCGTACTTTTACAGTGCTAGACTAAATTACCAGCCTTTCATTGACCTTATCCTTCAAAATGGTTAATGGGTATGAAACGTACAGACAGTATGTACTAACCCCTCAACACTCCGGCCTTGTAGGCCGGGGGGTAACTACTTAATGGAGCTGTGTGTACAGGCAAAAATTTGTTGTTAGGTATGTATTGCTTTTCTAACTGGCTTGGCAAGGCATTTGCAAGTGATCATCGTCATTCTCATGCCCTTATCCCAATTTAGACAGACTGGTCCTTGTGTGTCGATTTTTCAAAATATTTTATTGTCATTATAAATTGTAAAGCTACCATACCTAATCGTTAATATACTTGGAGTCTCATTGAAAATACCCTTAACATCACCGAGTCCTTTCATTCGCTGCCAGCATCCACGAGTTCTACATTTTGGTCCTTCGACCCGGATAGTTGGGGTCAGCGCAGCATGTGTTCTTCTATACTTCTCTATTATATATCGTGATCTCAGCAGTCACCTCCTTTCTAGATTTATCATCCTTCACAAAGTCCATCCATCGTTTCTTCGATCTTTTTCTACTCTTATGGTCTACATTCATATTCAACTTTTGCGTTTGCAAGTAATATATGTCGTTATTATGTTCACTCTCCCTTTCTACATCTCAATACCACTGAAGCAAACCTACTTTACTTTATTAGACATGTGCACGCGTCAGTGTGAGATGTAACGTTGACGCATCTTCAAAAACATGACTGCTATTTTCAACCCCCTCTGGGCCTAGGTGGATAAAGGCCTATCTCTCTCACCCACAGAGAAGTGACCTTTGTCTCAGCCATGATAATATTTTAGGCTTATTTTCATTACCACGAAACGGGATATTTACCATATTTTCTATTCATTTTGCTTCAACTAAGTGTGTGTCAAGTGTTACACCATGTCATTTTAAAAACTTAAATGATTTTGCATATGCTTTGCTATCTAAGTAAGCCTCTTTATTAAAGGGACGGGACGTAATCCACCAAGTGAGTTAAGTCCAGATCAGTAGGTCCCACAGGTCTTCGACTTTTTTATTCTTGGAAATTATGGTGAATGCTCACGATGTTTTCTTTACCGTTTTTTGAGAGCAGTGGTGACAAAGTAGGTACCTGACACGTATACCGTAGGGTTAAAGTGCGTTTATTTATATAATATTTTCTTTCATAAACAGTTGCAATTTGGCGACGACGACGGAAGATCCTAATACCCGCCTTCAGTCCTAGGATAGTCGAGAACTTTGTCCACGTCTTCGCTGAACAGAGTCAAAAGCTGGTCAAGCAACTGACGAAGTCTGCTGGCCAAGGGAAGTTCAGCATCTGGCCTTTTCTTAGCACTTACACCCTGGATTCTGTGTGTGGTAAGTAAAATTCTTTATAGCACGGTATAATTTTAAAGGTAAGGTAAGAAGAAATACCTTTATCAATTATTTAGGGAATAATAATTTGTATTGTATGTGTAGTTTAGTTTAGAAAAGGTTAAGTTACGACGAGGCTTACTTGCCTTTGAGGATAAAAGCCTCCGATAAAATATAAGAGTTTGAAAAAAAAAACCTTTAGGTTTAATTCCCAAAATAAAATAAAAACTGAACTCGGTTTTTAAGTTGTGTTACACTTTTCTATTTATTCAAATCGAATGAATTTTCTGTAGATTTCCATTCAAAAGGAGTGGATCTGTTTAAGTAGGATTCTCATTTGCTTCATAAAAAACGTTTGCCGAATTACTAAACGGTTCGCTGAATATTTAGTATGTTCTACTTTTGGATTCAGCATAAAAAATCTAACATCTATTTTTATCCCTAAAGGTCAAAAGCAAAGGCAAATTCACCGTAAGTTATTCGCTAATTTTGGCAAGTAAATCGTTGAACTTTGTGCCTACGTGATTAAGATTGATGATAGTTTAAATTACCGTAGTTTATCATACTACGGCTCAGTCTAGATCCATTTGTCATGATAATTATTTCTACACGCAAACATGGCCATTGTTTAGTCAATTTAACTTCATTTGTGCGAAGTTTGTGAATTATATGTTTTGTTTATCTATTTATAGTTTGTGATAGTGTTTCTGATAGGAGAAAGCGCTTACACACGAGATATGTGCCTACATTGCGAGCTCTGTGCCTAATTTTGTCTATAAGGAATCGATTAATAATTCTGTGGGAACATTCTTATTTACCACCCGTGGCCTTAGATGATGTTTTCAGGATTATTCATTGACTAGCTTTGTCATACTCAAAATATATAGCTAGCAAGGCCGTGTCGTAAATTATAAGTACAATTCGACCAAGCTAAGTTTGCACCTCGCAATTTTTTTGTGTATATTTAAATGTACCTTTGTATAATATAATGTTAAAAACAATAAATGCAAAGTAAAATCTAAAAAATTTGTTTACTATTTTAAAGTCATAGCGAGTCCTTTTTTGCAGACCGTACCTAAGCAGCAGTGTGCCATAATCGACGCGAGGTGCAAACTTAGCTTGGTCGAGTAGTAGCTGCTTATTTGCTCAGACTTTAAAAAAAAATCTATTACAAAAATAGTTACAAATGAACACGACGATTGCGCTGAGCATGACAATCGCGTACATGGCAGCGACGATTGCTAAGGAGAACTACTACGAATCTAATAAAAGGATCAGGGATATTGTTTACTAGAAATTAGATACAAACAGTTCACTCGTCCAACTTTCTATTAACAGAAACAACAATAGGAGTAAAAATCAACGCACAAGAGAATCCAGAGCAACCGTTCCTGAACGCGATGTGCCGCGTTCTCAACCTGGTGTGTGAGAGGATCTTCCACTTGTGGCTGCAGCCAGACTGGCTGTACCAGTGGTTCCCGCAGTATAAGAAGCATCAAGAGTGTATAGCACTCATGCATGGCTTTACTGATAAGGTAATTATCATAATAATATGTTACAAGGTGTAAAAGGACCTTTCACGAAGCCGTCAGCCAATTTAATCATTCTGTAGGTACATACATAAAACTAGACAAAAAAAATTGCTGGTTAACGTCTGTATTTTTTTTGGGGCTTATAGTTATGTTTTACGGTAGGAATCAATGTAACGCACTCAACACATTGTGCTGATGAATACTTTGAATAGTACGGAGGTATTTAAAATAAAGATAAAAAGTATCCTATAGCTTAATCCAGGCAATGGTCTACCTGTCTGTCACATTTCAAAAGAGTTCTCCCTTCCAACAGCTGAGGTTATTGGTCGCGTAACTGGAAAAAAATAGACAGCAGCTGATATGGTTTTCATGGTTTAACCCACAGTAAAAGATGTTAGATTTCATGAGTACTACACGCCCTTAAAAAGTATTGCCAACGTTTAAAAATCACCCTGTATAAGATATTTATTTATAGCCGATCGCAAATAAATCCTGCCAGGCCTGCGGGACTGTTCGAAAGAGATACCGTGGCCCTGGAACACAAAGGGTTAAGAAGGAACATGGATAGGTTTTAGTCAGTACAAGTTTGACACTCCCTTCCACTCCGCCCAGAGCGGGAGGGGTCATTTGATGATATCCCATTCGTAAAAAAAAACCCTAATAAAATGGGTAATGGCAAGAAAATGATGATGATTATGAGTTAGTTAGATAGAATGTAATGTGTTTCTTATAGGAGAAAGTGCCCATACAGGAGGTCTTTGCCTAATTTTGTGTAGAACGAATCGAGCAATATTTCTGTTGGAACATAAAGCTAAAGCCTCAGATGGTCAGGGTATACTATCGACTGCTGGGCAAATAAGCCTTCTTCAGCTACACTCATGTAGATGCTACCCATATATTAACGAATTTATTGGTTTACAGGTTATTGAAAAGAAGAGAGAAGAATTAAAACTTGAAAAACTATCTAGAACAGAGGTTGATCATGAATTTGGTAAGAGAGATTCTTCATACTAATAATCAACAATAATAAAATCTAACATCAGTTTCCACCAAAAATTGGTTTAAAATCAACTCGTCCATACTTTTGCAGATTTAGGATCATACAAGAAACAGTCATTTCTAGACTTGTTAATCCATTTATCTGGAGGTGAAAATGGCTATAGCAATGTGGAGCTAAGAGAAGAAGTGTTGACACTGACGGTGGCTGGGACAGACACCTCTGCTGTAGCCCTGGGGTATTCATTACAGCTGATGGCTAAATACCCGGAAATCCAGGAGAAAGTGTATGAAGAGTAAGTGATATTTTTACTGGATTAGTATGTCTTTGCTGTACTGGTGGTTCTTGAACGTCGTTACAGGTAGTCAGTGGCCCGAAAGTCTGACAACCAAAATCCAACCAAGGGTATTGTATTACTAAGTACTAACTGGGTTGTGGAGGTCAGATAGGCAGTCGGTCCATGTAAAATACTGGTATACCGCTGCATCCGGTTAGACTGGAACTATGCAGATGATGATGACGTAATGGTGGTCAAAACCTAAACCTAAACATCGTGAGGAATTCGACACTAGAACGAAAAATATATGTTCTGAATTTTTGATGAGTGTAATACATAATTATATTCTTGCAAAATAATCAAACCATTTTTACGAGCAATAGGATAAGTCTAAGTAGAAGCCATGAGAGGAGTTTATTACCACAGTTATTATTTCGCTGAGAATAGGTACGAAGTTAACGATTATGACGGGTTATATGCTATAATTCTGAATAATAAAACCGATACGCCTCGTTGGTCGAGTGGTCGTAACCGCGACTGGAGCATGCGGCCCTGGGTTGGATTCTCGGGACGGTTATTGGGTTTTGCCATCAGGAATTTCTCAGTAGCAGCCACGGAGTCTGGATTTGTGAGCGGATGATGGCATTCGGCTCGCCCCCCTATTACATGGAACTTAAAAAAACATTACGGGCAAAATGACAGTCTACTATTAGGTACACCTCTGCCCAACTTTTCGGGGATTAGAGGATTTTATGTTTATAAACTGACATACTTAAAACTTCAACCGTATTGTTTGTTGATTTCTTTGTTTATTAACAAGTAGCATAAAACAACTTATTGATTGATAGATAGATTGACGTCTATGAATAATCTTAGACTTATGGCTCAAGTTTTTCTTGTAGGTAACTAACTTAGATTAATTGAGATAAGATAACACAATCAATGTCGTTCATTTCAAATAAAATTATGTAAGGACAAGAATTATCAATATTTATTATGTGTTTTCTCTAATGTAAATCAACACTTAAGTTTCAGCTTATTTTTTTAAGTTGAGACTTGAAGGAAAACAGATGTCTTCTTGAAATAAAACATGTTTTTAAAGGGTTATTAGTGATATTGGGTGCATTCCTTGAAATGGGCGTTACTAGACGTAATTTTGCAACAATTTTGACCACGATAACATGGGGTTCTTTTTTTTTTTTTGTTAGCTCTGGGGTTCTTTTTTGTTTCTATTATTATTATTTGTTCTTTTTTATAGACTCTGCGAGGTATTCGACGACGATCGTTTGTTAGTAAAGGAAGATTTAATCAAGTTAAAGTATCTGGAGCGAGTAGTCAAGGAGACTATACGCTTGTTCCCGCCTGTGCCGCTAATTATTAGGAAAGTTTTAGAAGATATTACACTGCGTAAGTATTTTGTATAGAGGCACATAACTAATTGCAAAACAATATGATATAATAATCCAAAGAAGGTTTTTGGACAAAACAAATTCTGGAGTACTTTTTAAAGCTCTTTGAAAAAACAGTTTGGTTCTGTCTCTACGATATGATGGATTAAAATCTCTTGAAATAATAGCCACCAGCTTTCACTGAAGTTCTTTTTCGTCTCCTGTTAACCTGGAAACTAAGGAAACTTACTTGATTCGACAGTTGTATTTCATCTTTTCATACATTGAACTGTTGTGACGTGCCCTAAGAAGAAGACAACAAAGCAAAAAAATGATGCAGGTACTAAAATCCCATATTTTCTACAGCATCCGGTCGCGTTCTGCCTGCCGGTTCGGGCGTGGCCTGCTCAATATGGGGGGTCCACCGAGACCCCAAGTACTGGGGTCCAGACGCCGAGGAATTCGACCCTGACAGGTTCTTGCCAGAAAGATTCAACCTGAAACATCCTTGCAGTTACATGCCTTTTAGTAATGGGCCTAGGAACTGCCTCGGTAAGTAACTTAGTTGAAGTATTGGTACCAGATGGCCTACCATGACGTCTTAAAACATTATTGCAGTGTGGGAAAGAGATGGCGGTAAACATCCTGTATAGCTCCCTCCTGCTAGTCTCTTTCCCACACTGGAATAAGCGTAAAACAATAAGAAAGAAAGAAAGAAAGAAAGAAAATTGTTTTTATTTGGCATTTATAACACCATAAAAATAATTCAAAATAAATGAACAAACAAGACTAATAATGCCAAAAGGGCCTCAGCTCAGCATAATGTCAGATGGCAACACAAGGTGTACCATCTGACGCTGATTTTCAGCTGCAGCCCACGAGTGCGATACGCTCGAAAACATAAACAAACACAAATATAAAGTATTTTTTTCCCTGCGCAAATTACAATTGAATTATATTGTTATTTAAATACATAAAGAAACTATAAAATGATAAAAATAATTAAATTGGTAAAATTAATTAACGTGTAAAATTTATAAAATACTGTGCCCATTATTAAAAATAACAAAAAGACAATAATAAAAAGCAAAATGATAAAATCGAAAAACTATAAAAAAAGATAACAATAATAAAATTAAAATTGATGACATACTGATAAAACGTAAAAAATATGGAATGTATAAAATTGATTAAATTTAATTATTAAACATTGGTAAAAATAAAGAACAATTACAATTGAAAAAATGCATATGATTTTAACAATGATATACCTACTTGATATGACCTAAATAATAAAAATATGTTGTGTGTCAAATGGCTGACATGTCGGCTCGAACATCTTGAAATTCATTTTGGTGATTTAATAAAAACAACTTTAATTTTAATTTGAATGTCGAGCAAGTTTTACTGAACTTTATGGGAGGCGGGATATTGTTCCAACATTTGGTAGCTGCGTAACGAAAACTGCCCCTAAAAACTGCTAACTTATGCTGGGGAATGGAAAGCTGTTGGGAACATTTTCGGCCCTCCCCGATTCCGTGCTTACGAGTCCATGACAGTCCAAGTCCATAAGGCCAGCTGAACGGTAGTTTAGGATAGAATCGTGGTGTAGATTAGTTAATCCTTAAATTAGGTCACACGTTAAGAGGGGGAGCGGGGTTCGACGAAAGGTGATATTTTGATATAAAGGGATGGGAGGAGTCCTAAGTTTTGTGACGTTATATTTCAAAATCTAATATGTATATCAGAGTAGAGTCTTAAAACACGAAATTTGAATTAGCGTATAACGTAACGTATTACGTAATGACTTACGTAATTTATGGATGACCCCTAATAAGAAAAATCTATTTTCATTTGGACACTTCACGTGTCCTTTATCATTACATATAATATATTACTTTTCCCATAAACGACATCGCTTTCAATGATAATATTCTAGATTCTAGATGTAGGAAAGGAAATGCCTGAAAATGTATGTGCCGAAAAACTACTTTCAAATAAGGAAATTAATTGGAATTTGAACTGGGGATTTTTGTTTTTGTGCGGTGACGACAATTTTAGTATTCAGTAGCCATCGCTCTGTCTAAAGTTAGATAGATACGGATAAAATTTAAGAGTATGTAGATTTTTCTTAATGTTTGGGGCTTTTTTAGGGTTCCGTACCCAAAGGGTCAAACGGGACCCTATTCTGAGACTTCACTGTCCGTCCGTCCGTCCGTCCGTCCGTCACCAGGCTGTATCTCATGAACCGTGATAGTTAGCCAGTTTAAATTTCTACAGATTATGTATTTCTGTTGATGCTCTGACAACAAATACTAAAATCTTTTTTTTTCAATTTTATAAATATTAGTACGGAACCCTTCATGCGCGAGTCCGACTCGCACTTGGCCGGTTTTTTTATTTGCGATTGGTTTGCTTTTGACTCTAGTCTAGGTCAGAGATCATCATTCTCTTGCCCTTATCCCAATTCATTTGGGGTCGACGCAGTACGTCTTCTTCTTCCATACCTCTCTATTACTTGTCATCTCATGAGATACCTCCTTTCTTGCCATATCAATTTTCACACAGTCCATCCATCGTTTCTTTGGTCTTCTTCTACCCTTATACCCATCCACATTCATACTCAAAACTTTCCTCACGACATTTTCCTTGTTCCTCCGCATCACATGCCCATACCACGACAACCTCTTTACACGCATCTTTTCAGTCACCGGCGCCACTTTCAGACTTCCTCTAATGTACTCATTCCTTATTCTATCCATTCGCGTAACACCACACATCCCCCTTAGCATTCTCATCTCAGCCATATGCAAGTGCCTTTCATTCATCCCTTTTGTGGCCCAACATTCTGACCCATACAAGACAGCAGGCCTAACCATTGTTTTATAAATCTTCCCCTTAAGTTTAAGGGGAATGCGGGAGTCGCAGATAGTTCCCGTGACCTGCCGCCATTTCATCCATCCAATGTTTATTCTGTGCTTAACACTACGATCTATTTCGCCATCGCTTTGCACGAGTGAACCGAGATACCGAAAGTCGGAGCAGACAGGAAGAAACGCGCCATCTAGCGCTATGACGCCAGGACTGGAGAGACTGCCGAAATCGCAGAACATGTATTCGGTTTTAGTTCTGCTGATTTTCAGGCCAACATTCTCCAGCTTCTGTTGCCATTTCTCCAATCTGCTCTAGATCTCTGGTCCATCTTCACTAACGAGAACAATGTCGTCGGCGAACAGCATGCACCAGGGTGCCTCTTCCTGTATGTCCGACGTCAAAGCGTCCATAATCAACAGGAAGAGGTAAGGACTCAAAGCCGACCCTTGATGCAAGCCTACAGCCACACTAAACTTGTCGGTGTTGCCAGCAGCTGACCGGACGTAGGTACAAGATTGGCTGTACATAGCACGAATTAACTCTACATACTTCCCAGGCATACCTTTCTCTTTCAAGGCCCACCACAACACTTCTCGAGGTACCCTATCATACGCTTTCTCTAGATCAATGAACACCATGTGCAAGTTCTTGTGCGCACGTCTGTACTTCTCACCTAATTGGCGGAGTGCAAAAGTAGCGTCCATTGTTCCTCGACCTGGCATAAATCCAAACTGATTTTGGCTAATTTCACTCTCCTCTCGCAATCTTTTCTTTATTACTTTCTCCCAAACTTTCATACTATGTGACATGAGCTTTATCCCTCGATAGTTGTTGCAGTCCTGCACATCACCTTTATTTTAAAAAATGGGCACTAGCGAACTATTGCACCATTCTTGTGGGATTGCTTCTTCGCTCAACAGCTTATTGAAAAATAAAGTCAGCCACATACATCCGTCTTCTTTTAAACACTTCCATACTTCCACTGGTATTTGATCAGGGCCTGGCCTTTCCATTTTTCATACTTCGAACTGCATTCCTCACTTCATCCATGCTTATTTCCTTCACCATTCCCATATTTACTTGTACCTCAGTAAACACACCGCTCCATTCATTCTCTTCATTCATCAACTTTTCAAAATAAATCTTCCATCTCCCTTTTATTTCATCATCTTTAGACAGAACCTTACCAGCGCCATCTTTTACACACTTTATATGATTTATATCTCTCGTTCTCCTTTCTCTTGCTTTTGTAATCCGGTAGAGCTCCTTCTGGCCTCTAGGACTGTCCAGTGAGTCATATAACTTCTCCTGCGCCTTAGCCCTGGAAACTGCTACCGCCTTTTTTGCCTTTCTCTTCCATTCTTTATAAATCTTCTTCTTTTCTTTCTTCAAACTGTCGTTCCCGTTTCCTACACCCTGCCATTCTTTAAACGCAATCTTCTTTTCTTTCAGACTCTTTTGTACCTCTTCATTCCACCACCATGTATCCTTATCTATCATAACTTTCCCTTTCAATTCTCCAAACACATCTTTTGCTACTCTCCTTATACAGTCCGCCATCTCTTTCCAACATTCATTCACAGATTTTCCCTCCATATCCTTCATTTCAATCATCTTATCTACTACCTGACTCTTAAACATACTTGCACATTCTTCTTTTTCTATCATACGCCATCTTGTTTTAGGTGGGAGCCGTTCTTTGTTTCCACGAGACGGGACACTAACTTTTACCTCCATTATGACCAATCTGTGTTGGGAGACTAAGTCTTCGCCTGGCAGCACTTTACAGTTTGTAACGCATTTGAGGTTGTTCCGTTTGACCAAGAAATAGTCAATTTGCGTTGCGTGGTGGCCACTTTTATAAGTAATGAGGTGATCGTCTCTTTTCTTGAACCACGTATTCGTAATTGCCAGGTCGAAGGCAGAACCAGCTTGTAGCAGTGCCTCGCCGTCAGTGTTACGGTCTCCATACCCCCAGCCGCCATGCACTCTCTCATACCCATCCTTCACTCTTCCAACATGCCCGTTGAAATCACCCCCTAGTCTAGGTCAGAGATGATAGAGACAAAGTCAACGATGGTACGAGATTGCCCAGAATAAGCTTGTTAAATTTCTTTACCTTGAGGTGTCTGACGTTGCACGGTTATTTTATTACTTCTCCCGACTTTATTGCAGTTGGCTTAATCTCAGTATACGTCATTTCATACAAACTTTCAAGTCCTTATTTTCCGAAATGACGGAACAATTTTAATAAAACTTAATAGGCATAAGCAAGATACGTAGGCCTAAAAAGTTACTAAAACATTTTCGAAATGTCTTTTAAACAAAAAGATAATTGGATATTTCTGTTTCTATAGATAATTTATAATCGGTCTAATTTAGCTATAATTAACACTATTTTCCGAACATGATTTCTAGTAACTTTTTAAACCTATGAATCCTGCTTATGCGTATGAAGTTTCATTAAAATCAGTTCAGCCATTGCGGAAAATAAGGACTTGAAAGTTTGTATGAAATGTCGTAAGGAGTAGGTAAACGCTCTCAATATCAGTATTTTACATGGGGCGACTAGGCTGACGCTATACAACGTGTAACGTTAAATGCGCAAAACCTGAAAATAGTTTGATCAGAATAACGAGCAGAATCAATTGAACCACTTTTTAATATAGATCACATTTTTTCAAAAACTCTTCATTAAAAATGTTGCCCTGTCTATTTGTTCATAGGTCAAGCCATAACGTGCGCAAACCCGCCAAAATAGGTAAACAAACACAAATGTTGGCGTCCAATTTAAATTTTCTCATACGCTCGAAAAAAAGAAAGAAAGAAAGAAACGATCAGAATTTCCAGTAAAACTAAAACAGCACTTATAACCTTTACGTTTTTTTTTATTGTTTTTTTTTTTCTCTCAGAATTATGTTCAAATAACATAATTAAAAATCATTTGGGGTGTCTGAGGTTTTGCGCATTTTACGTTACACATGGTATATAAAATACTTGACCCCACAAGCCAGTTAGTACTGGGTAAAACGATACCCTTTGGTAAGAATGATTGACAGACTTTTGCGCCACTGACGACTTTTAATTTATGGATGATCACCCATCCACGGACCAACCTAGGCAAGCCCTGCTTACCCAAAACATACATAGTTATTAACTAGGCACGAGCTCCAGTTTTTATGTCTATGTTTTACGCTATAAACGATAATTTATCTGCAAAATAAAATCGGTAAGTTAATCAATAAGTTAGTACTGAGAATCAATTAAATACTTGTTTGCACATGTGCATCGTTTTATTGAACCTGATTGACATAAAAAGTGACATATTGCTTGGTAATTATTTGTCAGTGATCCTCAAACTTTTTTCGTCTTCTGAAAACGTAATGGTGACTGAAGCTACTGGATATCTGCATGTGCATATGGCGATTCCCCAAAGAAGTGGGTAGATTACTGACTACGTTCTTCGTATTTTTTTCAGAATTTTCCTTCTCATAATTTACAAATCAGAGGCCCCCCAACGACACAATTTTCATGACTTTAGAAGCAAAGGGCATTGGGTAAGTTTGTATAGACCAGTGGCATGTTCTTTTTTCACAGCGGCCACAAACATAATTGATGCTAACGTATAGTGGAATATATGATAATAATAACGCCTAAAAGAATTTTGCCGAAAATTATAACGGGCCTGAAATATCTGAAGTCAAAGTTGTGTTGTTCCTACTAACTGTTTGTATACCTACTGTTATGAATTTTACCAAAAAATAACTCTGTCCTATCGTTTGCCGTATGTCATTACTTCCCAGAATTTGATCCTTAGCAGCGACACTATCGAATGGTGTAATAATACAGGGTGTTTTTTTTCAAAAAACCAATGATGATTTTTTAGATTTTATCAAAATCAGGCTCGTGACTCCTTTGAGTATTTTTCGCTATTCCTCTTAGTTTCGGATTTGGCCTTCCACCCACTTGAAAAGTCCACTTTGTATATCTCGGCTTCGATGCATTTTGGAAATAATTGTTCATAGAAGAAAATTAATGTCTTATTGTGTTCTTAATAACGAAATATTTTTCATTAGTGGCCGCAGACTTAAAAAATCATGCCACTTTTACCCAAACCCCTTTAGGTTTCATCAACCATAGACTTGGGAAAAACATATTTAAGGTACCTCGATATTATTTTTCAGAGATCGATAGACATCCCACCGTCGCTTTTGTACGTGTGTTGTCTGTCTGTTAGTCAAAATATTGTACCCATGGCCTTTTGTAAACCACCAACCAGACTGGTTGCCGCTACCGCGATGCCGGCTTGAATGTTGGGCACCACTGATCAATATAGCTCTCGACCATAATGATAATTGCTTCCAGTAACTAAGTACTAATTGTTGCTTGTTATGTATTTATGTATCCATAAGTGCACGTGCCTGCATTTTATCAATCGTAAAAGGGATTTCCTTTTTTTTGTCCGCGGTTTTATACCGTATAGATAGATCCGGAAATACCTGCCTGTAATTAGTTGTCGATAGATTTAGCATTGATGACTCGGAAAAGTGATTTCTTAGTAAATAAAATAGATTAGTCTTTATTAATAAATTTTATTATAGTCTCTTTATTTCCATAACTAGGTGTCCGGCGCAACTTCGTTTGCGTCACATTTTCCCCGTTTTCGCAAAACTTTTCATTGCTGCTCCACTCCTATTGGTCGTAGCGTGATGATATATAGTCTATAGTCTTCCTCGATAAATGGGCTATCTAACACGAAAGAATTTTTCAAATCGGACCAGTAGTTTCGGAGCCTATTTAATGCAAACAAACAAACAATCAAATCTTTCCTCTTTATAATATTATTTTAGATGAATGATTTAAAAAAACCAATACTTATATCATAGGATTATTATTATATGTATAATTATGTCCATGGATAAAATAATAAAATTCGTATTATTCAGTTACAATCGCATGCCAAATTGTTTAGATTTTTCATTTTATATTATAAATATTAAATAAATTCGAATTCAATTCATTATTTAAATAATTCAATATGGACCCGTCAACGGGTTTAAGGCCTCCACCATTTTGCTCCATGTCTGTCTGCCCTGTGTGGTCCAATTTTCACCTATTTTTCTTATTATTTCATCAACCCATCTCTTATCCTGTTGTTTGTTGGTCCTTGCCAGGTAGTCACTCTCTGTGTCAATTTTTCCTTGTCCATACGTGCAATACTTAAGACCCGCCCATTTCTATTTCAGTTTTTGAGAATGTTCGAAAGCATCCATTATTTCTGTCCAAGTTAGTCATATGCACTGTAAAATATAGACTGACTTAACTTTGTTAGGCAGTTGGTAGACAGAAAGAGTGAATATGCCAAAATGTTATAAGATGAGGTATGATTATTGTAGGGACGATTTAAATGATATGGGAGTAAATGATAACGACATGGCTGTTATCAGCAGAAAACTGGATGAGAAATACATTCAAAATAAGAAATAGGAACCTTATAATTATCTAGTAAGAAGTCCTAATTTTAATTCTCTTGTCCACAGGTTACCAATATGCGTTGATGTCAGTCAAAACAGCGTTGTCAACGGTCCTGCGACATTATAAAGTAGTAGAAGACAGAGAAGATGGCCCTGTACCTAAAATCAGGGTCAAAATCGATATAATGATGAAGGCTGTGGATGGTTATCAAGTGGCATTGGAAAGAAGAGACAAAGTTCCAACGTGACATCGCTAAAAGCGCGGGAAAATGACAGTTTGACTTTTCCATTTAATTTTTTTTTGTACCTGCCAGCAATCTAGGAAATATTTATTGACTTTTTATTTGTATTGCGTTCTAGTATATACAGCCAGGTTAAGGAAGTATTATTTTAGATTAAAATAATTGTGATATTATAGTTGTTTTTTTTTTTAATTTATTTTTACAAACAAGGTCTTGAATAGTTTTCATGACTTGGTACCTGATAAAAGTATCAAGGCGAATGCGCAAATCATAAACAATAATTTTATACAAGAAGTTTCTTGTATTCAGACTGATGCAGTCTTTAACTATCCATAAAGTAAATTCGTAACATTTTTATAAATTGCTACTGACAAAAGATTGTTCAAAACGTCAAAAAGGAAATTGCCGTTTATTTCAAAATAGGTCTTATAACAACGATTTTCGTCTTCAAAAGTCTACAAATTTTCGTGGATTTTACAAGATACTTGAGATACTGGTAAGGCAAGCTGAACTTGTTTAATATAGTGATATAGTTGAACAATTACCTATGCTAGTACGGCCTTGCACTTTCTCGATGATCGTGCGTCCCTAACATCTATTACCATAGCTATTTCCTTGTTAAATTATGTGGTTCGTTATTTTTAAAAGCAAAGAAAGGTGTTTTCATACTGGACTTCTTTAAAGGGCTGGGGGCGTGGTAATTAAATGCTCATATTTATTCGTTGATAGGACTCGGATGAGGAGTTTTAGATATTACCTCATGCATCCAAACCTACACACTAAAAATCTTTATAATACCTACTAGTAAAGAGATTTGCAACCGAACTATTAACAAGGATTATCAGCCTAGCCTTTTCCCAAATGTTTAGGTCAGCTTCCAGTCTAACCGGATGAAGCTGAATATCAGTATTTTACATGGAGTGACTGCCTATCTAACCTTCACAACCTAGTTAGTAATGAGTAATACGGACCCCTAGGTAAAACTGAGAGCAGCGGTGGCCCAGTGGTAGCAGCCCCGACTGAGAGCAGCGGTGGCCCAGTGGTGGCAGCCCCGACTTACGAGCAGTAAGCCGTGGGTTCGAACCCAGGCAGGCGCATTGTTTTGTGTAATTTATTTCATCACCGCTGCTCTCAAAAACGGTGAAGGAAAACATCGTGAGAAAACCGGCATGTCCTAGAACTAAAAATTCGAAGACCTGTGACATCTACCAACCCGCAATAGGCCCGCGTGGTAGATAACAGCTCTCATAGAGAGGAGGCTTGTGTCCCAGCAGTGGAAACATTATAGGCTGATGATGATGATGAGGTAAAACTGGTTGTCTGATTTTTGGGCTTCTGAATGACAAAAATGCGAAATGACCGCCTGGACCAAACGCTAAACGTACTATCCGAAGCACGGAGGAAACTCTGTATGTTACGGGTGGTTACCCATCCACGGCCCAACCTAGATAAGCACGGCTTAACCTGAAGATCGAACCGAACAGCTGTATTTTTTTAGCCACGAGCTCCTCTACAACTATTACTGGAGCTATACTGGCTATTAGCTATAAGATAGCAATCGTATAGCTAATAGTCCTTGTATCGTCCTTTATTTCTATGAAATAGAGAGACAAACTACAGCACAGAAATAGCAAGATATGTCAGGTAGAAGTTGATAGTGTAACCTCAACCTAACATTACACTACTGTGTCTGAACATTTTTCCCCGACCTTCGAACTTTCACAACCATTTATTTTAATGACAAAAATCCATTGCTCGACTAGTAATTGCAATATACATAGAATTCCAAGCCATTAGAATCGGTTTAATGCTAGATCGTAACTGAAGTTTATTTATGACAGGTTATAGTTACCTACGGCTTTAAATCGAAACTAATTAGTTTAGCTATAAAACTTGGTATGTTTGTAAATGTTGAGTATGTTATTCTTATTGTAGTTGGTTTATATATTTTAATTACGGATACTGGACTGCATTGTGCATTGATACGGTTGTCGTAAGCGCTACTGAAAAGAAAGAAAAAGAAAGAAAGAAAAAATATTTACTGCTGAGTTGGTTCTGGGTTTGATTCCCAGGTCAGGTGTTTTTGGGTTTTTCCATCGGGAATTTCTAAGTAGCAGCCGCAGATGATGATGATGGCAATAGGATCGCCCCCTATTACATGAGATTTAAACAGAACTGGCGAAACGTGGGTGTACTATTAGGTACACCTCTATCTTACCATTCGGGATTACGGGCGTCATGTATATTTTATGTTGTAAGAAACATTTTGAAGTGGTAACGATGACGTTTCTTGCCCATTCTTCTTTAAGCGAAACTAACGTGGCGTGGTTTCCTTGTTAAGTTTGGTGTACAAAAGTGTTTTTAAGTCCTTTAGTCTGTATTATATTTTTTTATCTCCAGTATATTTTTGATTCGTTTTTTTATAAGTTCAATAAAAACCCAGACAAATAATGTAGATTCCAACATTTATTAGTCTAGATTAGTATCTTCAATCTTGCCTATTATTTATACTTAAATAATAGGCAAGATTAAGTTTATATTTAGATATTTTCAGTTCGAGTCAATGACCTTCAGTAACGTTTAATTATTGTTTAGTAGTTTTATTATTATATAATAGAGTTTTATTTTTAAACTCGTGCTTTTATTTCAAGGCCTGATAAGTCTAGTCTAGTATAACACTTCAGTAGTTCTTGTACTTTGAAAGTTACACTTGCTGCTACGAACATAGATATAAGAAAGAAGTTTGATAGATTTCTATGGCTCCGACATTTGGGCCAGACTCCACCGAAGCCAAGACGTAAAGAGACATGAGCGACGAGCGGTGAGATGTGTGCCGTGTACGGCGTGTGATGAGCGGTGTGCGGTGTCCTGTGTGCGGTGAGCGGTGTGCTGTGAAGGGCGTGCGGTGAGCGGTGTGCTGTGTGCCGCGTGCGGTGAGTTGTGCGCTGTGTGCGGCGTGCGGTGAGCGCTGTGCGGTGAGCGTTGTGCTGTGTGCCGCGTGCGGTGAGATGTGTGCTGTGTGCGGTGAGCGCTGTGCGATAAGCGGTGTGCCACGTGCGGTGAGATGTGTGCTGTGTGCGGCGTGCGGTTAGTGCGGTGCGGTGAGCGGTGTGCTGTGTGCCGCGTGCTGTGATGTGTGCTATGTGCGCCGTGCTGTGATGTGTGCTATGTGCGCCGTGCGGTGAGCGCTGAGCGGTGAGCGGTGTGCGGTGTGCGGTGTGCTGTGACCGGCGGGCGCTGAGATGTGTGCTGTATGCGGCGTGCGGTGAGCGGTGTGCTGGGAGGGCCTGCGGTGAGCGGTGTGCCGCTTTAACGCATCTCCTCTCACAAATCTCAGCACGTCTCCGCTTTGGTGGAAATCGTCAACGTCAAGCTACCACTGTTGTAAAGTTGACTGTGCAACAAGTAAAAAAAAAATATACGAATGATAAACACGTTGGAAGATACGACTACTATATATCCGTCACTTCCTAATTTAAAATTTCAATAAAATATTACCTGTATTCTATTTGCATTTAATTTATCTGAAATCTTTGCTGTTGGCTGTTATGAAGGATGTACCGGTAGAGTAAGTAGGTCATGGTTGTTTTGTGATTATTTTTATGGCAGTTGTCCTTAACATGATGGGCAGGCTTCCAAAAGGTGTCAACATTTAGTAGGTACCTAAAGTTAAATTTAGCTGTGTTCGAATGTTAAGGTACTTAAGTATTGTGTAAGAAGTTGGTTTTCACTTTGAGTCATCATTGCCAGTACTTAGATTCCCAAACGTGGTACAAGAAAAAAATCGTAAATATATATTTATATTTAGTGAGGAATTATTTAGTAAGGAATGAGTATATTAAAGGAAGTTTGAAAGTTGCGCCAGTTACAGAAAAGTTTAAGTAGGGAATCTACTGTCTTGGTATTTAGGGACATGTGACGAGGAGGGACTAAGCTCGTGTTACTAAAAGATGGTTGATGGATGGAGGAAGACCAAGGGAACAATGGACAGATTGTGTGAGGAATAATCATCATCTGCCTAGCCTATTACCAAACTATCTCGGGGTCGGCTTCCAGTCTAACCAGCAGATGATGATGCAGCTGAGTACCAGTATTTTACAAGGAGCGACTGCCCATCTGACCTCCACAACCCAGTAACTGGGTAATACGATACCCCTAGGTAAGACTGCATGTCACACTTTTGGCTTCTGACTACTCGTAACGACTGTCAATGATCTACTATTGACTGCTGGGACCAACGGCTTAACGCGCTTTCCAGGGCACAGAGGAAACTCTATGTAATTCTGGTCACCCATCCTCGGACCAACCTCGGCAAGCACGGCTTAACCTGTGAGGAATAATATGAAATAAAAAGGAGTAAATGATTGCGTAAACCCACTTTATGTCAATGTGGCGTTTGGGGAGGCCTATGTCCAGCAGTGGACGTCTTTCGGCTGAAATGATGATGATGATGATGATGAAATGATTGCGTGACGGTTGACAGAGGGGAGATTGGAAGTAAAAACGTGTTGCGTCGACCCCAAGTAACATGGGACAAAGGTAGGAAGATAATGATGATACTTTGTTTCTCGAACCGAACAAACCATAGCAGACGTTCGTCGGGACTTAAAACTGTTACGGATACGAAACTGGATCAGTCGGCATCAGAAGTCGGTTAACACTTATCAATTTACTAACACCAAGTTTTGTGCTGATCCGTGTGATCTGATGTAATATTGTTTTGCGAATTGTGTAACCATTGATGAAAATATTGTTATGTATTTTACTCCAGTCTGTTAATATGGATCGTTCTAAAACTAAGACGTCTTATAATTTTGGATTTGTATAGCGAATTTCGTTGCTGACCGTACAATACTAAAGCTGCCTGTCCATTGAAGCGGAGCAATGCTGTGGAGATAAGAAATATTAACGAATAGGATTGTCTAAGATTTCCGCTCCGTCTCCACTCCGCTGTCCATTGGTTAATATTTCTCCGTTTCTCAGCGTCGCTCCACTTCGTTGGACAGGCAGCCTAAGTATTACTTGTTCTACTCAGTTTCGTGTCTAGAACAGCACTCTCCGCCTGACCGCCGCCGCGTACGGACGTGCCGCTACCTGCTCGCATTCCCGCTCGCTATCAGTGTGTGTCATCGGTTCGTCGCTTCCCAGTGTCGTGACGTCATCAGTAGTCCCTTGACTACACCCCCGAACAATTGTTGTCTTTTTATTAAGACAGCACTTGCTCATTTTGGTTGCTTCGGATATTATTCCGATTTAACTTCCTTTGCCCCATCAGGGAAAAGTCCTCAGTTTCGAGGTTCTTGGTGGGAAACCTAACGGTGCCAACGAAACCAAGAGAGGGTGGTGACCCAATCCGCCCGCCTAACCCCTTCAGGGCCTAGGTGAAAAAATTGGGCTCCGTCGCGAACGTGTGCGCCGCCGATTTACTGTGCTAGTGTTTCCCGTTTCAACAAGTTCCTGAAAGCAAAGTTCCCTGGACTGGAGTTGCTACCAAGCCCGGACCCTCGGACTGTGGCTGCGGAAAGGTTGAAGCGGGTGAGTCGCTGGACCCAGTAAATTCCCTACATAATTGTGCAAGGAATTAGGTTGTTAGGCGCGCTGAGCTTCACTCAAATGTCTGCTAACTCTTAGCAGATAATATGGCACTTGATGCGGATGAGGAACGCCTTTTTGCGTTTTTCAAACGCGTTGTCCTGAAAGACCCAGATTTTATAAAGAAATATGGGTCCAATGTCACTGCCTTGCAGCAACCCAGTATTGCCATCACTGACTTCAGTGACGCGCTCGAGAGCCCCTTGTCGCCGCCGCCTGCCGATAGAGGCTTACCGCCAGCCGTCGCCGCCGCGATTAAGGCTACCCCAAGACCCATTCTTGTGAAACCCTTTGTTTCGCAAACAAAGGTCCAGCCCGCACCTGCGTCTATTGTTCCCGTTTCCGAGAACATGGACAAAGGCTTACCGTCAGCCGACGCCGCCGCGATTCCGGCTAAACCGAGACCCATTGTTTCGAAACCTTTTGTTTCGCAAACAAAGGATCAGTCCGAACCTGCGTCCATTGTCCCCGTTTCCGAGAACATGGACACAACTGAGCCAATCTCCGACTCAGAGTCAATTTTAGACGCGTGCTCTGCCTCCTCATCCTCTGAAGACGACTATCAAGTCGTCGGAAAGGGCAAGAGGAAGAAGAGCAAAAATTCCCAGGCCGCCATGACCAAAAAGATCGTCGCGCTCCCTTATGCCCCCTCTCACGCGGCCTCCCGTCCCACCTCCCCGGTCCCCTTACCTACGTCCGCCGCTGCTCATACCCGTAGGCCAGTCAGCCCTAAGGCTAAACCTTCAGCCGCTTCTTCAAAGAAGCTGAAGCCCCCTCCCCCGTTGTTCATTCAGGACAAAGGGAAATGGACAGACGTGTCCAAAATGTGTAATTAGCGCCGTATTCAATACACAAGCGCAAAAAGCACACAGCAGGGCATAAAAGTGGTGGTCCCTACGACAACCGACTTCAGGGAACTAACCCGCCAATTAATCGGAAGGCGCATAGCCTTCCACACCTACTCTCTCCCAGAGGAGAAGCCCACCCGCGTGGTGATCAGGCGGATCCCGAAGGAAATCCTCACGGAGGACATCCTCAATGACCTCCTAGGCCAGGACATCCCGGTCGCAGCCGTCCACCGCCTTCATAAGGCGAGAGGCGGAGACCATTACGATATGGTACTGGTCATCTGTGACCCAGTAGAAGGTCACCACCCGATCTTCAAAGTGAAGTCGGTTTGCTCCCTGACAGGCATCTCAATAGAGAAGCCCTACCGCTCAAGCGTAGTCGGACAGTGTCACCGCTGCCAGATGTACGGTCACAGCCAAGCCAACTGCCATGCACCGCACAGATGCGTAAAGTGTCTAGGCGACCATGGCACGGCAGACTGCCCCCGTCCCAAAGACAAGTCGCTTTGCACGGAGCCACCGAGCTGTGTGCTTTGCGGCCAGTCGGGCCACACGGCCAACTACCGCGGCTGCTCAAAAGCCCCCAAAGGCTCCTCCTCTAACCTGGTGAAGCGTGCAAGCGCCCGCCAACAAAGAGAAAGCCCATCGGTGAGGCTACCCTCTGCCCAGATGCCGGAGAGACTCAGCCCTCAGAGGCCCTCTCCCTGGACCACGCTGAACCACCAGAAAGCCTTCCCGGCTCTCAGTAAAGCAAAGTCCAACCCCATCCCCGGGCTATTAGATGCCCCTGTCCCCACCCCCGCGGCCCAAGCGAGCGCACCGGCGCCCGCTCGTCCCACGCCACCCGGCCCCGCGGCCGTGGACCCCTCTCACAACGTAATTTTAGAATCGCTAGCAGAGTTAGTCACCCCCGAAGCAGACCGCATGGCGGCTGATCTCAGGGCGGCTAACACTGGTGGTGATAAACTTAAAATTATTCTCAAGTCCCTACTCAAGTTAGGCGACCTCCTCCGCAACCTTAACCTCGACTAACTCCAATGGATAATACGAGATTAACGTGCACCAAACCCCGATCCCTAAAATTAGGGTACTTTAATGCCAATGGCATTAGAGGCCAGCGTGATGAGATCGCCGCCTTCCTCCGCGACCATCAAATTGATATCCTCCTCGTACAGGAGACCTTCCTCAAGCCCAGTCACCGCGATCCGAGAATTGCCAACTATCGCATAGTTCGCAACGATCGGTCACGTTGCCACAAGGGCGGGACTCTAATCTATTATAGGAAAGAACTGCATTGCATCCCCTTAGATCCCCCTCCCATGGAGTTTCTACTCGAGACCTCAGTGTGTCGACTAGGCATGACCGGCCATCAACCGATCACTATCGCCTCTGCGTACATCCCTCCCGGCGGCACGTCCGAGGAGCACACTTTGTTCACCAAAGACCTTGCCGTCCTCTTCGGCTTGAGCGACTCCGTTATCATAGCGGGGCGACCTCAACGCCAAACACCCCGCCTGGAACAGCATGACGACCTCTGCCAGAGGACGTCACTTGTATAACCTGGGCGAGTCCCTCAACTTCGATCCCATCGCTCCTATGGAGCACACCCACTATCCCCACGACCCCGACCAACGTTCGGACGTTCTCGACATAGCGCTACTCAAGAATGTCAACCTTAAGGTGCATTCCATCGAGACTTTACATGAGCTTAACTCAGATCATCGACCAGTGCTCATGCACTTAGTTCCTCGCTCGGGTCCTTCTGACCCCAGCCAGCCCCCGCCGACACAAGTGATAACCGACTGGAGGAAAGTCAGCGAAAAGCTGAAATCCACCACGTCGCCTCACCTAGAGGCCATCCCCGACCACATAGTCTCAGTCGCAGACACGACGGCCGCCATCAACTCGTTTACAGAACACGTGCAATCCGTACTGAAGGACTGCTCACGGGAAGTCCCAGCAATGAGCGATCAACGCTGGATACTACCCGCTGACGTACGTGAACTGATAAACGAAAAGAACGCAGCCATCCGTGCCTACAGCAGCTTTCCCTGCGAGGCAAACAAAGCCCACATGCGTAATTTACAGCGTGCTGTAAAGGATCGCACCAGTAAGCTTCGTAATAATCAATGGGAAAAAACGCTAAGCGAACTCGAGCCTACCCACCTAGCCTTCTGGCAGCTGCAACGCAAGATGCGCTCCACCGAAGAGGCTTCGATGCCTCCCCTCACCCGACCCGATAAGAGCGTCGCATTCGACGACTCTGAGAAGGCCGAATGCCTAGCCGACAGCCTGGAGTCCCAGTGCTCCCCCAGCTCGCAACCAGTAGACAAGCGACATCTCGATGAGGTGAACGCATTCGTCGAACGTAGAGCCGCCCTGCCCCCCGAAGAAGACCCTGATGATCCTCTGCCTCCGGTCACAGCTGACGAAGTGCAAGACATCATTAGCAAACTTCAACCGCGGAAAGCACCCGGCTCCGACGGAATCACCAATAGGGTGTTCAAACTCCTCCCCGCTCAGCTCGTCGTGTTAATGGCGGCCATCTTCAATGGCGCCCTGAGCAACAACGCGTTTCCCCAAATATGGAAAGAGGCCACTGTCATCGGTTTCGCCAAGCCAGGCAAACCCAAGTCTGAGCCTTCGAGCTACAGACCTATCAGTCTCCTGAATGCACTCGGTAAAATCTACGAGAGACTTATGTATAAGCGACTCAAAGACTTCGCCGAGGCTAAGAGTCTCATCCCCAACGAACAGTTCGGCTTCAGGACCGGACACTCTTGCATTCAACAGGCCCACCGCATCGTAGAACACTTGAGCGCTGGCTTCCAGCGTGGAGCGATGACGGGTGTGTTGTTTTTCGACATAGCAAAGGCATTCGACAAAGTCTGGCACAACGGCTTATTATATAAGCTGTACAAACTGGGAGTGCCAGACCGTCTCGTGCTCATCTTACGAGACTTTTTGTCGGATCGCACCTTCCGCTATCGCATCGGGAAGGCACTGTCTTCCCCCCACCCCATTAGAGCCGGAGTCCCTCAGGGCTCCCCGCTCTCTCCCTTTATCTTTACTCTGTTCACCAGTGACATCCCCAAGAGCAAGAAGGCACAGTTAGCCCTGTTCGCGGACGACACGGCCATCTATTACACTGGCCGTAGTCACGACGCTATTTACAGCACCCTCCAAACCTCAGCCAACGTCTTAGGCGCTTGGTTCCGGAAATGGAGAATCGAGGTGAACCCCGACAAGAGCCAGGCAGTTCTTTTCTCTAAACCGCGTAAGAATAAGCCACCCGCGCTCAGCCCGATCACTATGTACGGTAAGCCTATCCCTTGGGAGAAGCAAGCCAAGTACTTAGGAGTCTTACTTGACAACCACCTGTCTTTCGCGGCGCACATCAAAGCAGCTCGCGACCGAGCTGCCTTTGCTATGGGTAGGCTTCATTTCATGATCTCGGCAAAAAGCAAATTGTCACTCAAGTGCAAGTTGCGCCTTTATACCGCGGTAATTCGCCTCTTTATGACGTATGCTTGCGTCGTGTACGCTCACACCAAGCCTAAATACATCCATAGGATGCAAACCTTGCAGAACCGGTTCTTACGTAGAGTCACGGGAGCCCCTTTTTATGTCCGTAACGACCGTCTACACGTAGACCTTAGAATGCCCACCGTCCTTCAGTTTATGAAACGTCTTTCGAAGCGTTTCTTCGATAACGCCAGTAAACACCGTAATTCCTTGATCGCAGCGGCCGCCCGTTATGAACCCTCGCGCATTAGTACAGTACGCCGTCCTCGGCATACCCTCGTCACTCCCGATGATGCTATCACCCTCCTCCAGGAGAGTAGTAAAGAGACTAGCACTCTTAATAAGTACAGACACAAACCGCCGTCTTTCCGACCTCGCCGTCGAGGTCCGTCGCGACGTCCCGGTCCATGCCCTCCCCGACCCTCGCTCGAGCCAGCCCGCGATGCTGTGCCAGTAGTTTTAAATCAGCCCCTAAATAATGATATCATTCAGATCCAGCCTGTCCCCATGCAGTCCTCCCCCAGCGACGCCCTGAGCCGAGGCTCGTACCCCACAGGGGGTGCCCTCAGCGTATAGTCGCTTAGTTTGTAAGTTTTTATGCCCTGGCTGGAGGCCTTACTCTTAAGGCACCCACAGGATAGTCCGGTTAAGCAGACGACAACCTTTTAGGTTGAACTGCGAGATGCCATTCATAAAAAAAAAAAAAAAATCGTGTCTAGAATCCATATAGGTAATCTCTTATCTACATCTATACAGTTTTACGTTGCAAAGAAATGAATGAAAACGGTCCCGATAACACCTACATACCTACATGATTTCATATTTCCGCCTGAAAATGTGATATAATCAGTAATATATACCTACTATCATTACAGTCGAGATCCATTCTATTGAAATGTTCAGGAAGTAGATTATTTATTGTATAATTAGCCAGATCATTGTTTTCACACGTACTTTTTGCACGTTTAACGTTTTTGCAGCGATACATTATACTAACAATTTTATCGAGATAAATTAATTTTAATGGTCCAATCAACATGTCTCTTGTTTATTTTTTGTCGTGGCTAAATTATAACAGCCGATGGGGTAGATTTTTAGGTTAAGCCGCGTTTGCCTAGGTTGGTCCGTTGATCGTCGACCGCCCCTTACATACCGAGTTTCCTCCGTGCTTCGGAAAGCACGTTAAGCCGTTAGTCCCGGCTGTCATTTGTAGATCTTTACCAGTCGTTAAAGGTAGTCAGTGGCCCGAAAGTGACATCCAGTCTTACCGAGGGGTATCGTAATAACATGTCTTACTGGGTTGTGGCTGTGTCGCTTCTTGTAAAATACTGGTACTCAGCTGCATCCGGTTAGGTACTCCAAAGTAGTTGGAAAAAGGTTAGGAGGATGATGAATCAACACATCTCTTGTTTTTTTTGTTGTTTTGTAATGTTTATAGATAAGGTGAAGTTGTGTATCGACACGCAACCGTAGTCGAAGTAACTTGGCTAATGAAATATTTTGCCCTTTTTATGCTAAGGTAGAAGTGAATGACAACTGACAACGGCTTGTAGATTTTTAAAGAGGGCATTTTATACTGTAACAACCTTTATCACGCAAGCTGGTTGCCATTAAACTGAGTAACAGGAAACCGCCGGAATTTCAATTTAAAGTTTTATGGAATTTAATTATAGAGGGCATGGTCTTTATAGCCTATATTTGACTTTCATTTGGCGGTATTAAGGGTATGAATTTGGCATATCTATATGTAAGGAAGGACGTGCCTGATGAGATGACGAGTAATAGAAAAGAATGGAAGAAGAAGACATGCTGCGCCGACCGAGAATGATGTTGATGCAATTAAAACGGGCACTTCTAGTTGCAGGGACGTTGTTTGTGTTGAGCTTGAAAGGAAAAAGAAAAGTGCAAAGGCGTTACATGATTTACAAACCTATAACTATTATATAACTAGCTGCCCGGACAGACTTCGTTCTGTCAAAAGTTAAAGCAATGCACTTTTCCTACCTACCTACCCTACCCTACCCAACCCTACCTACCCTACCCTACCCAACCCTACCTACCCTACCCTACCCAACCCTACCTACCCTACCCTACCCAACCCTACCTACCCTACCCTACCCAACCCTACCTACCTACTACCTACCTACCCTACCCTACCCTACCCAACCCAACCCTACCCTACCCAACCCTACCCTACCTACCCTACCCTACCTACCTACTACCTACTACCTACCTACCTACCCTACCGTACCATACCCTACCTACCCTACTTTACCCTACCTACCTACCCTACTCTACCCTACTCTACCCTACTCTACCCTACCCTACCCTACTCTACCCTACTCTACCCTACCCTACCCTACCCAACCCAACCCTACCCTACCCAACCCTACCCTATCCTACCCAACCCTACCTACCCTACCCTACCTACCTACTACCTACCTACCCTACCCTACCCTACCCTACCCTACCCAACCCAACCCTACCCTACCCAACCCTACCCTACCTACCCTACCCTACCTACCTACCTACTACCTACTACCTACCTAAAAAAAAAAAAAAAAAAAAAAAAAAAAAAAAAAAAAAAAAAAAAAAAAAAGTATCCTATGTCCTTCTCCTGGCTCTAAACTACTTCCCTGCCAATTTTCAGCTAAATCGGTTCAGCCGTTCTTGAGTTATAAGCGAAGTAACTAACACGACTTTCTTTTACGTGGGACACTCAGAAAGTTTTGCGAAACTAAAAAAAATTGTTCTATACGTACATATATTTTTATTAAATCTTTTCAAAGTACTTTCCACCAGCCTCTATACAAAGATTCATGCGCCTAAACCAGTTTTCAAAACACTTTTTCCAGTCCGCCGCAGACACCTCGTTTACAGCCTGCTCGAACCCAGCCAGCGCATCTTCCGGCGACGAAAATTGTATCCCTTTGAGCTGATTTTTTATTTTTGGGAATAAAAAGAAGTCACACGGTGCTAGATCAGGGCTGTAAGGAGGGTGACCCAGGAGTTTGACTGGCGTGCTGTCCAGGAAGTCCCTCGTTTTGAGTGCGGTGTGCGCAGGTGCATTGTCGTGGTGGAGCAGTAGCCCGCGGAGCCCTGTGTTTGGTCGCTTGTTGCTTATAACAGAGAAAACTTCTGGCAAACATTTGGAAGTATACCATTCGGCATTAATGCTTCTTTGATCCCGTAAGGGAATTGATACCAAGTGGCCAGTCAAATTAAAAAAGCTAGCGATCAAAATCTTACCCCCGCTTCTAGATCGCTTCACTTTGGTAGGCGTTGGCTCATTTTGAAACACCCAAACAGTCGACTGGCGCTTGGTTTCTGGGTCGTATTGATAAATCCAGGACTCATCACCTGTAACGATGTCGTAAACACGCCGAGACGAGCCTGCTTCAAATTTGTTAAGCATATCACGGCACCATTCCACCCGGGCCTGCTTCTGAGCATCGGTGAGGTTGTGCGGCACCCAGCGTGATACTATCCTCCTCACGCGAAGATGGCTGTGTAGAATCTCGTGAACGCTTCCCGATCCAATCTTCAATATGTGTTGAATCTCCTGATATGTAATTCGCCTATTGTCTTGGATTAAATTTTTCACTGCTAGCACGTTTTCTTCGGTAACAGCCGTCAAAGGGCGACCGCTTCTTTCGTCATCCCCCAAAGTTGGTCGACCGCGCTTGAATTCGTTATACCAACGATACACGGTTGCCTTGGAAGGGCCTTCATCCATGAATGCCATTTGAAGTCTATCGTACGATTCATCCGGTTTCAGGCGACACTTGAAATCGTATAAAATCATAGCTCTAAAATGTTCCCGGCGCAGATCCATATTTCAGTGAGACACAATACTTTGAATTAACTCGCAAAAAATGTGGAGGGAAATTTTGAAATTGGAACTTACTTATTTTTACTTATAAATAATCATATTTTCGAAAAACATAATAACTGGCCAGTCTCCCATATATAAAAACTTTTTTTCGCAATACTTTCTGAGGGGCCTGGTATATATATAGATATATATTATTAGATTCAGCGAGCATTATTTTCTTGACATAACATTGAGGACGACCTCATCACAGTATCCTTTACTTAACGAACAATAATAGTACAATAGTTTTTTTAATGATGTTTATTCAGGGTTCCCATTTAAATGTAACAATCCCCTCAAACAATCATCCCCATGAACATAATGCAATCAAAATCTCTCATGAAATCCAGTCGTTTGAAACCGCATAAAATATAAACGCCGTGACGCATTCATCAAAAAGTTATTCAACTTTACCGAACTTGTTCGGTTAAATATAAAAAGCGACGCGTCATTAGACTAAACAAAATGCATTATCGTTGTTACGTTGCTTTTTACAGGAGGCTCGTGTCACGAACGGGGGTTAATAAATCACTGGGGGTCGGGCATCAGCTTGCAACCTAACAAACTTGGAGAATCGGAGACAGTATAGGGTGGGCGGTGGAGCGCGCCTGTCGACCCGTGTCGAACCGCTCGCTCACGGAACTAACGTAACGTAAACGTGTCTCGTACGATATCTCGACTCCAGCCAATATTACGATTGCGATGATAAGCAGACATGCGATTCACGCGTTCACATACACAAGTATATTCCATTGAAGGCGCAGATGTTTTGCGGCTGATATGAATAAACTTGGAAATATTCCCAATGGATCGTGTCAGATTTTGAAAAATAAAACGGCGTCTTTCTAGGGCTGTGCTGAAGAATGGACGGCAGCTTTGATGATGACGAGCCTTTTATATTCAGACTCAATGACAGCGGATCAGGACCCGGCTTGCTGGTCAAGGTATCACATATAACTTTTAAGGAAACATGTAGTTTCTTAGAAGACTAATGATTTAACTTTAAGTTATTATACAGTAAATAACTAGTCATTAAATTGAATGAGTAGTAAATTTTCAATTCAAGGAGCATTCATAATTAGTTTTATAATTCTTGTGTGGTATTTATGAATAGATTGTATATAAAAGTTGACGTAAGCTGTGTACATTTTACGCATCGCATGTAGTAAATAGTTTCACCCTAGGTATATAAACCTTTATGTCAGGTTACGTTCAGTATAGTATATGAGCTATAATTATACGCTATTATTTAATTGGCAGAATTATTAGTTGTGTTGTTATAAACTGGTCCATTAATCCAACTCAAAGGTCGTACATTGATGCACTTAATATATAAAACAGTGGATACTTAGTAGGTTTTATGAAGTTGAATTATTACTATTTCATTTTTATGTTAGTAGATAGTTTTATTAAATGCAGTAACATTATTTATACAACATTTATTGGCGATAATTACGCCCATTTAATTAATCGATTTATCATAATTACCTATGAGACAACGTAACGTGCAAGTATTTAATTGTAATTAATCACAAATAAAATGGTGTTCTGTATGGTGACGTAAAGAGTTCTGTGTCGGACGTAAAGAATAAAACCATGTGGTGTCGTATGAGGCGACTGAGGGACTTGCCAGAGAATGGGCAGCAGCGTTCTGTGCTTTTGGAACAACCGTACTGCGATCGACAACCCGCCTGCCCAGCGTGGCGATTATGGCAAAACCCCCCTTATGTCAATGTGGCGTTGGAGGAGGCCTTTGTCCAGCAGTGGACGTCTTTCGGCTGAAATCATGAATGATGATGATGATGAAAATGGTGTTTGCACGTGTTGAGTGCGTGTTGGTGCTAACTGCTATACTGGTAGGTGGACAACAGTTGATTAATAACGTTAGTTATGAGTTATTAATTAATATTAAATATTTCTGAGAATGAACAGGGGTATAACCGATATCATTACAATCATAACAAACATAAGATGACAAGATAGGTAGGAAGTCAGTAGTGTTTAGGTGCAAAGATAAAGAGAAGATGAGAAAGTTAGATATGCCAGACACTTGAGAGCAGATGAAAGATCAGCACACCAGAGCTCTCGACAACCACCCTAGAAAGCCATCGAATGCAGTCGCTGTAGCAGAAATCAGCTAGATGGCATCATTATCATCATGATAAGTTGACACCAAATAGATCTTAGTAATCGATATACCTAGTCATCAGAAACCATGTGAGGTACAGCCTTACTTCACCCAGTGCTGGGTACATGCCTCTTTTTGCTTTCTCTATGTTCATGTGCCAGCTTAGATACCCAGATTTTACCTGTAATCGCGACAATAATGTCGTCTGCGCATCTTGTCGCTGGCGACGACCAGCATTTCTTTCTGCAGTTCTTGGACGCCACCGCGTCACAGCGTTACTCCAACTGTCATCGACACGCCATGCTGTCCTGTCCAAACACTATGCCATTACCTTCGTCCGCATGAAATTGTTTTATAATATGACTTCCCATAGTAGGAGTATTCTCGTGTCACAATGTTAGTCCCATATCTTCCCGTGGGTGTCGTAAGAGGTGACTAAGGGACTTTCTAGAGAATGGGCAGCAGCGTTTTCTGCGCTTTTGTAACAACCGTACTGCGATCGCCAACCCGCCTGCCAAGCGTGGCGATTATAGCAAAACCCCCCTTATGTCAATGTGGCGACACTTGGGGGAGGCCTATGATGATGATGAATGTTAGTTACCATACTCCTCCGAAACGGCTCCGGCGGCCATTTGTATGAAATTTTGTGTGCATATCGGGTAGGTCTGAGAATCGGAAAACATCTATTTTTCGAAGGCAGCAGCTAGTATAAAAAAACGATTTTCGTTTTTTTTTTTTGATTATCCTAAGAAAGACAATTCGAAGCTATCTCTGAAAAACTATCCATGCCATGCGTGTAGCTCATTGGTCTAGTGGTCTGAAAGTTGCTGCTGAGCAAGAGATCCTGGATTCGATTCCCGGGTCGGAAAAAGTGTTATTGGGTTTTCCATCAGGAATTGGTCAGGTGCACCACGGGATCAGGATTAGAGACATGTTAATAAGGTCAACCCTGTTACAAACGAAATAGGGATTTACTCCTAGGTACTCTTTGTATGTACCCCTCTGCCAAACCTTTCTGGAAATATAGGCGAGATGTTAACTCATACAGATGCCATCGATTCTGAATTGAATGGTGTTTCAGTAACACCAGTTTAAGAGCCCCCGCAAATTGAGCCATTAGTGGCGACCACATTGGAACGACTTGTGGCTGCCTCAAGTTGCGGACGCGTTTCTCCATACATTTTGTATAGCATCGGCGCACACTGAGCGTTTGAGTGGCCGCGTCCGAGCCACAAGCTGCGGGAGTCGGCTGCGTTTTGTCGTTCGACTCGCGCACACACGGCCACAGTCTCTGTCGAGTACCACTTGAACAACTGCCGCAAGTGGCAGCTACTGAAAGCCGCACCCAGCCACCAGTGCAGGCTGCCACTGGTGGCGGCGTGTAGTGGTCTGACTGAACCACTGGTGACTGGTGGCCATAATGTGCGGCGGCTCTTATTATATGGTCTCGTTTGTCAGGTGTGTGCAGAGCGAGGATGGCGAATGTATCCTGGCTACCACAGCGGCTTGGAGGAGCGGTGGAATCTATGGTGGAAGACCAGTGCCTTCCCTGCAGCCAGCTACAAGACCTTAGGTGACTGGCAGGTTAGCGGTTCTTATTTTCTTACTAGCTTATACAGTCCACTGATTTGCTTCTGCGAATTGATGAAGGATGAGCGATTCAAAAAGTGGTCGAAAAAATAATTTTATTACTAAAACAACAAAGCACAAAATTCGTGGCTCTGACGTTAAAATATTTGTCTAGACATAAAATGGATGACGTTGGCGACCCAAATGTTTACTCTACGACGGCACATTAAAAGTAACTGATGTCATTTATTCTTATATTTGAACAAAGGGTAGGGTAACTTAGCATTACTTACATATCTTATCATTTGCCTTTGGGTAAATAATTCCATCGGCGACATGTCTCTGTCATCTCTGACCTAGAATAAAGTCAAGAGCAAAGCCATCTTAAATAAAAAAAAAACTATTATTCGAAAATAATAAGTAAGTACCCATACGCTAATGCAATATTACTTTGAAAACTTAGTTGGTACTTACAAATAAAGTCTTAACCCTCTAAATGCAATCTTTACATTTTGAATTCAATCTTTACATTTTGAATGCAACCTTTTCATGTCACTCTGATGCTGGCGCGTGTGTCGGGTCATTTAGTTCCCTTCAAAATGGTTGAGTTGTATGATGGCTGATCCATGCGTCATGTTCGTGAACGGGCGCTATCAGTTGTGCCTGGTCATCTCTTAGTTGTCATGGCTAATTTCGAACTAATTATTTTATTTTTGATTTGTCTTTTTTATTTTGGCTTTGGACACTTTTAACGTGCACGTCTCAACATGAGATAAAACCAAGATTTTTGTAGCAAGATTCTGATTTAAAAGAGTCGCCATGGAGTTCCTTGCCCATTCTTCTCCATTGAGATCTACGCTTTGGAATGGGCAACTACAGTACTTTCACAGTTATTATGTCTTGTGACTGGGACTGTAGCTTCATTTTTATTGTTTTTCGTCTATTCAAAACTGCCTGTAACTGGCCTACTTGAAATAATAGATGTTAGATGGTCGAAAATGACGTCCACCTTTTTAACGATCGACTGATATATTTTTAAATATAATGTTTCTACATCTATAAGATAGTGTTGTTTAAGATAGTATTTTGTTTTTCAGTTCATGAACCACATACCGAAAGGAGGATCGATATGCAGAAAGGACAACCTGTCTCGTCTTCTTCGGTGTATGAAGAGGATCTACGGAGCTGTGTATGATTTCAGGTAAGTAAATAAAGCTACAACAATCTGTCAAATTTCTTTAATAGATTTTCGACTTTATCGTTATAAAATTAAGTTCAAGGTTGATTGGGAAAATTTGACAGTTTCAAGTACCTTGATGAGTGGCGTCTGAAACTTCTTATTATTCTACATTGCTCTATTTTAAGTTAATTAAGTTAGAAGAATTTTAATTTAAATATTTGCTTTGTTTGTCGTTTCAAAATCTGAGCCTTGATAATTAAAATGTGAGTTTTATTCATGAAAATGTCCAAAATAAATTAAATAATATTTCATTAAATTATTAAATAAGACCTCGTCCTGAACTACAAACGCACTTTTTTTTGTTATTTGATTGATAGTACTTTTTCTTTTTAACTGTCAATGTGCGATAACAAAGGTTAATTATTCATTTATGGTCTGCAACTGTCTACGTGTGATGTTATCATAATTGTAACATGGTTTTCCTAATTGTCCAGTCTTGACCGAGGACACTTGTGTATCATGGAAGTATTCACGCCATGTGCGTCAAAAAGAGTTTATTATTCATTTATGGTCTGCAATTGTTTACATGAGACGTTATAATAATTGTAACCGGTTTTTCCTAATTGTCCAATCTTGACCGAGGACACTGGTTTATCATGCAAGTATTCACGCGAGTATTTACTTATTAGACGTCGGTATTTACCGCTGACGTGAAACGACGTTTAACAAGACGTTACGTAATGTCGTGACGTGAAATTTAGTACACTTGTTAGCACGTAGTAGGGTTAAGTGGTTTAGACAATCTTGACGCGTGTTGTGTTGAAAATAATCCGTTTCAGGCACTTTCTGCTCCGTGTGGACTTCTTTATATGAGCTTGGCGATGATTCACTCTTCAGATAGTAAAAAAACCGGCCAAATGCGAACAATATAATGAAACAAAAAATTTAACGCCCATTCATATCTAAATTTATACTCAACAGAAAAACTAAATTTGTTTTTCATAGTATGTTAATGAAAAAGAAAGTTACTGATGCAATTTGGTGAAAAAGTTCACTTTCTCAAAAACTAAATATCAAAACTGATTAGCACTAGCTTTCTTTAAAAGATTTTTCACGTTCTACAAATCTACATTTTTTTCTGAATTTTCCTCTTTATTATAGAAATTAGAGGGGGGGGGGAGACTAATACTTAACTTTGCTCTTTATACTGCCTTATTTTATGATTGAGTAAAATTATAGAGTAATTACCAACATTACAATACTACCATTAGGAACAGTTTAACAACATATATTATGAGGTCGTACTATGGTAATAATTAATCATTAAAATGAGTTTGAATAATAGATATTTATTGTGAAACTATAAATCATATTTAATAGGTAAGCTACATCGAGAGATACTTTTTTGTTGTTATAACTTATGGCGACGTGCGTCTAGATCTCATGGAAACTATGCTGACGTATCTATACCTATAAATAAATGTGAAGTGTCTGTTTTAATTTCAATATAACAGTTTTTTATTGAATGCATGTGAAAGTATACAGGGGAGGTAACTATGCTAATAATTTTCGACTCGAATCAATAATAAAATCGGAAAGTATTTTTTATTTTTATCTACGAAAATCGGTAAGTGTAAACCACCTGTATTTTAAACGCGGCCCGTCTGATCCTCTCCCTATAACCTCGCTAACACACATAAAAAATCTCAAACGTTTATTCGATAATTTCTTATTCCCTAAACCACGTTAAGGGGTTAACCAGGTTAGGGGGTTATTCTGAAATACTGACAAATTTAAACAACAACAAGCGGTGTTTTTTAATAATTAATTAGGTACCGTAATTTAGATTGATTATTTATGTCTTTTGTGACATAAATAATCAATCTAAGGAGGAGCTCGTCGCTGAATAATAATAGCCGCCCAGGTCGATCTTTAAGGTTAAGCCGTGCTTGCCGAGGTTGATCTGTGGATGGGTGACCATAATTATATATCGAGTTTCCTCCGTGCCTCGGAAAGCACGTTAAGCCGTTGGTCCCGGCTGTCATTTGTAAATCTTTGACAGTCGTTACGAGTAGTCAGTAGCTAAAAGTCTGACAACCTTTCTTACCAAGGGGTATCGTATTACTCAGTTACTGGGTACAACCCAGAAGGTCAGATAGGCAGTCGCTTCATGTAAAATACTGGTACTCAGCTGCATCCGGTTAGACTGGAAGCCGACCCCAAGATAGTTTGGGAAAAGGCAGATGATGATATTTATGTCTTTTGTGACAACATCCTGAATTTTGACGAGAATGCAAAACAACAGCTTGTATATTTTTATTATTTACATTTTTAAATATTTGACAAAATATATTAAAAAAAAAACATTTAAAATAAAAAAAAAATTAGCCCACCGGTATCTGGAACAGGGTCCGGGCTACCGGTGGTCAGGGCTCTTGAGATAGAAACCTCCTAACAATACGTGCCGTGTCCAGAAGTACTGCTTTCTGAATCAAGCCCTTGATCCAGCTGCCAAGCGAAAGACTCCTCAGATGTTGGTCGAAGCTTTTGGTTATTAAGCCATTGGCCGACACGACTATCGGCACAATGACTGCTGTATTCACGTCCCACATGTCGACAACCTCGCAAGCCTGATCTAGATACTTGAATTGCTTATCTTTTTCTCTGCGTATCTTTCTTTATGATTGTTGTTGTTGTGGTTTATTGTTTGTTTTTTTTTTGTTTGTTGTTTATTATAAGTTTACAGAAAATCGATAGTTAGTACTTCATTAGACACAACATCCGTCTGATTGATAGATCCTCCCGTATCTATGTGGGATGAGGATCTTTCCAGCTTCTTCCTCATACCCCTAAATTCGTATGGTGGCTGTCTATTTATTCTCTATAAAATAGTTTTCCTTCCTACTATAACGTAAATTGTGAGTTTATGATGTTCTGATGTAATTTACGGTATCTCCCTTATAGGAATATTCGGAAGGCATATGTTACATAAAATTGGCAGGCCACTTATCTTCTTTCCCCCATACCTGGAGAAATACGAGGAAAATAAATAAACTTATAATGGTTTTCGATAGAGGTGAGCAGCTTGTGGCTAAATAATAACAGCCGCACGGGTCGATCTTCGATTTTAAGCCACGTTTTGCTAAGGTCAGCTGGCCTACCAAGTCTTAAAGCAGTATTTTTTTACTCTTATTCCAGTGTGGGAAAGAGGCGGAGCCTAACAGGATGTATAGTGCCATCTCTTTTCCACACCGGAAAAGGAGTAAAACAATAATGTTTTAATTAAGACGTCATGGTAGGCCACCAGTCCGTGTGTACGTGACCATCCATTACCCTCCGTGTCACGGCTTTTATTTGTAGATCTTTGACAGTCGTCAAAGGTAATCAGTGTCCTGAAAGACTAACAATCTGTTTTACCAAGAGGTATCGTATTACCCAGTATTAACTTGCTTGTGGACGTGAGATAGGCACCTGCACCTGGTTGGTTAGACTGGAAGCCGACCCCAAAAAAGTTTGGAAATGGTTAGGCAGATGATGACCATTCTTCGACATAGGAAATACTAATGATCTTGTATATAAATAGGTATTGTTTTTTTATTAGATTACCTGTCTGGCTTTTTATGGAAGGTATTGTTTGCTGTCAAACACTGTGACAGTGTGATGGTCATTAATGAATAAATTAAGAGTTTTTCTATCTCTTATAGAGATGAATACAGTATGAATAGTTAATACTATTAAACACAAAAAATTATTGAATGATTGTCGCAAAAAAATGGAAACTGTTGTGTTGACATAATTGCGATCACAACAGTTTCCATTTTTTGTGACAATCAAGAATATATTTTTCTGTAATCGACATGACAAAAAGAATTTTCAAATACTTTATTACAATCATTATCTTTTAAGATGAGTGTTGATTGACTAGCTTTGCGGTTTTACATGATGTTAATCATCCTACAACCTGAAGAAGCAAGAATTTGGCTATTATATTCAAAAAGATTTTATGGGTAATTAAAAAAAAAACCCGCTGTTGTAGGAAGCACCAGTTTTTTTTTTTTAATTTACCGCAGACATTTGTGCGCAGCGTCGTTTGCGCGAAGCAGGCGCGGGTCACTACCCATCATTTGCCTCGCCTTTTCCCAACTTTTGGGGCGGCTTCTAGTCTAACTGGATGCAGCCGAATACCAGTATTTTACATGGGGCGACTGCCTATCTGACCTCCACAAACCAGGCGCGGGTCGCTACTATTAGTATTGATTAATCGATGCGATACAATCGGAATCTGTAAATTTCATATAAGCTACAAGATGCATATCCTTATCTGGCTTAACTACAGTCTTGACAGCCGCATTACAAACAGTTACAAATGACATTCTTGCAAGTCTTTCCACTTTTCATGTATTGGCAAACGGATGCAATGCTTAAAATATGTACTGATGATTATCTATTAGGGCAGGCTGCTTCTAGAGCAGGCGGAAAAAGATCAGAAAGACTAGATTGAGACAAGGTTTTACAAGAGATACCCACTTTATTTTTATTTTCCCCGATTCATTTTATTTTTTATAAAACGTCGTAAGCCTTCCTAATAAAATGACCTAGAGCTGGCCCTAGGAGTACCCGAATACATATTTCATTTTGTTGCTTTGTGACATATTTCTTTCCAAGTTCTGCGCCAGAAATAGACTCTGAATATATGTTTAATCAACAAAATTTACTTAGTAGAGTATTATACCTAGTGTTTAAATGGTGTCATAGAGAATGTCATTAAAATCCCACTATTTGCTTAGGTCCCGAAATAGGACCAACAAAGGTTAATTAATTATATACATTTGATGAATGTATACTTGTCGACGTCAATAAAAATAATGATATTTCACGTACCCTTCCATTGTAAATTACCATAGATGTTATCATTTAATTTCTAACATTGCGTGTTAGGAGAAGACGTGAAATATTATCATAATTCGTTTTCATTACCTATCGTATCTTTTGACTAGTTAATAGGCATAATTTCGTAGGTTTAATTTGATTTTGGAAGCTGAATTAAGTTCGGTAAAGGGCATTAAATATCTCTTGAAACGAGGGATGGATATTGTTATTATAGGTATATCTGTTACGCACGGAAGTTTACGTGTGTATTTATAAAATCGTGTGGCCGTTAAAATACGGAGAACAACGTAATCTTATATTTGTTTTCACCATAAATAAATGTTTAGAAAACAAGACCTGAAATGTAAACCTCATTTCATTGCTCACGACAATAATGAAAACGGTTTAATATCGGGTCATTTTTACAAATTTAAAGCAATAAAAACGGGCGGAAACCATTTTTGTACACGCAGCCCACCGAACCACCGATGTTGTAAATTGTAATTTTATCCTGATGGGAATTAACAACCGGGGAAGCGAATTGTTTACAAAGATTAATAAAATTGATTTAAAATTGTCGTAAAATTCAGAAGCTATTATTTTGTTTATCTTTTTATTTTCGAGAACGCTTGGGATTATAAATCAGGAAAATAAAAGTAGCACGATTGCTGAGGAAATTAGGTTTATTGCGAAATTCCGGAAAAACACACGATTCCAACAAAAAGGTTATTTATTTTTATAATGTCACCGTTTCAGGATAATACCGCATTCTTATTCATCATAAAAAGTACGTTTTGACAAAATTACCTCACATGCAATTTTGATTTATGACTGAACCGATTCCCCTTTGGCGTAGAAAGAATTTTGACAAATATACAACGTTGTTTGGGAATTCACGTAATGTCGGGAACGTAAAAATAAATTATCGAAGTCTATCCATCAATCATAAAAGTTACCTTCAATCATAGAGTTAATACGGCCAGACGGTTGGAACTTTACATAGCTATGGTACATGCGATAACATACCTACTGCTGAGGACTTTAGTTGTTTTTATCAGTAAACTTTTTGTTCGACTGCTTATTAGGGTTGTCTTTGGATGAAGATGCGTGCAATTGTTTGGTTCATGCAGAGTGTAGGACCCATAAAATCGTCAAAACAATTTTAGCATTAATCGTTAGGTGTGTGTTACCAATTTTTAATCTGGTTCCATGAGATTGTCAATAATAGTACATTACGATATTAGTGCGTTATGATGGTTATAACATGCGAGGCGGAATTTCAGCCCGAGCCGAAGGCGAGGGCGTAATTGAGCCGAGCATGTTATAACCAATACGCACGTATATCGTACGACGTTTTTTAACACATTTGCGAGGAAACAGAAAAAAAAAAAATTATGTTTTGTTCATTTCTAATTATTGAAACAGTTAGTGAAATTACAATTATTAAAATGATACGTAGTTGTAGTTGGTTTTTTAATTATGTTTTTATTATTACTATTCATAATGTCATTGTTTTGTGTTAGGGTAAATGTTGGAGACGACGAAACTTCTTGAAAGGCGGCAGAAGAGCATTGTAATTCGTCATTAGTTGTAAATAAAAAAATATCCTCAGTAGAAGTAGAGGGGCGCGGTTCAGGGCAAAACTTCTTCGTTTGTGGCTCCAAATTTATTGCCCGAGTTATTTTGGCACTTATATTTGCTTTGTTTTGGATGGAATCTTCTACATAAGATTCTGCTACTGCGTTAGAACGCCACCCGCCATGCCGCTTTAAAGTCAATATATCAGCTCCCGAATCAGCAAGTAATGTAGCTGACGTTCTTCTGAAACTGTGCCCTGTATAACAATCAGCGTCCGGCAATCCTAAAAACTTGGCGACTTCCTTTGGCATGGCACCGAATTTATTTATGCCAATAGGTTGCGCAGTACATTTACCTTTTTGGTAATTCTGAAAGAAATGATTATTTTTTGCCTTAGTCGTACGCAGAGCTTCATATTTTTTGACCACGTCATAAAATGGGCCGTTGATAATAAAAGATCGGGGTATTTAGTTTATAATGTTTGGGATTTTAATTAAAAGCATTTTGCCTTGATTTTCATTTGTGGTAATATGTGAAGCTCTTGCCGTCTACATGCACCATTAATACCAAATATTAACGCAACCTGAAAAGAAATAAAAATGTGTAAGATAAGGTATAGGTACTTAGCTTACAGACGGTCGTTAAGAAATATGTAAAAGAGTATATAAGTACAGTAGGTAGATCAATACATTAAATAAGGAGGTAAACTGACCTTAGTTGCCAGGTACTGGCTATTTGGAGCATCTCGTAAAAACTTTTCGACGTCATTTGATGACAGTACCTTAGATTTTTTCTTTATAAAACCATCAGAGCGTCTCTTTAAAAATGCAATGAGATTTGAATATAAATTAATGTCGACACCATTTTTCATCTTGAGGGTACTTTTCAGCATCGAATATGTTGTCCACAACGAGCTAGGCTTATATTTACTAGCTAGTTCATTAAAATACGCCAAAACTACATTTTCGGAAAATTACTTGTCATTTTTCATGTTTTTCCACTTCAAATAATTTTCATACGTGGTTATGTATCTGTCTTTGGATATTGACGGCAGCAAGCTGTCGCATGCGGTTCGCGCTTCTGTTAGTATATCCGGTGGAGTTGAAGTAATATATGGCTCTTCTTCATTATTGAAAGTTGTCATATTTAAATTTTCACAATACAAGTACAAAGAAAAGAAAATTTGAGAAAAATGGCGCGAGGATTATTTTCTGCCGTAGCTGCGTGAAAATGTTGGCAAAGACGTTAGAGCACGCAGCCAAGTTTTTAAATTACCAAACTGATAAACTGATTGTATATTGTTAAACTGATTTTTTTTATTTTAAATAAACTGAATCTGTGAATGCACACTGTTGCTTTCCCGCCATTTTAACAGCGTGCTACTGACTGACTGGCGCCGCGCGGCGATTAGTTCGAAATTTGAATAGCAGCGCGCGAAATTGCAAATAATGCTGTTATGGAATTTGTATAGACTATAACTTAACTATTTGCTTTGATAACACACGCGTTTTTTATGACCCGCTTTACATATTTAAAACCGGTGGAATTACATCAGCTTTACGAGCAACGGTGTTAAAAATTAATTTTATGGTGTAATTTTGTGAGGAAGAAAATAGGAGTAAATGATAGCGTGATAACAAAGAGAAAACAGAGACTGAGAATGACAGAGGAGAATGGAACACAACCCCAAATGACATGGGCCATGAGTAGGAAGATGATGATGCACCAAGGATTACGTGATAATGTTTCATTCAGCTTACCATTTACTAGTAACTCCATGAAAACTTGAAACACAGACGTAGGCACCAAACGTAACCTACCCTATCTGTACTTAATTAATCTTGTATATAGGCTATAAGTACTCAGTACGTATATAAGGTTATCTATTGTCGTGTACCGTGGTCCGGGTCACGAGTCAATCGTTCACGTCACCGGGTATTTGAATGAACCTACGCGTTGGTTCGCGTGTCTCACGGCAGTACCTTGCATTACCTATTCTTGCTGAGGTAAGAAAAAAGAATTTGCGCCCGAACGTTTGGTGTGTGTAATTTAATGCGATTTAGTGGACAGACAGATTACTTTATTGGGGTAATGGATACGGTTTGGGCTTAGGGATTTGGTGCATTGTTGGTTAAATTCATGAAGTCATGATAGGTTTGTTCTTAACTCAATCCTTAGTAACTACTTTAATTTATTGCCTATCAAGCAAACGACATGTATAATAATCAAAGTCCATACAATTCTTTCCAGAATGCAATGTCATGTCAGCGCCATATTTGTGTCACAGAATTTACTGCAGTTTATAGTTATTAAGGGTAGACTTGACATTCAACTTGACTCTGTATTCCTTGTCAACTTACAAAAAGTATAATTTTACAATTTATTGCTTTCAATTACGGTCACGCTAAATGCTATTGCAATTAATTTATGGTTAGAACTGAATGTAAATACCGAAATAGTTGTTACTAAAAGAGCATAACTGAAAAAGACCTTCGTTTTAATTCTTTCATGGTTAGCATCGGACACTTAAAGTTTCCCTGCCAAGTTTTTAAAGGTCGTATTAAAAATTCCTGCATCGTGTCTTAAGGTGAAACTTCAGGGTAATACCAAATTATTGTTTTGAATATTAATGAACGTGCAGCAATTATTCCCAAGTGGTACCGGCAAGATAGCGTGACGATGCTACAAAGAAAAACGAATCAATGTCATAGTTTTGTTTTGTTTTGGATTTAAGTATTCTGTATTCATTGTTGAACCACAAAACTGGCTGGATCACCTTGTTCAAGGGGTGTGCGAGTGAGATAGAGAAAGTAGTAAAAATTAAATGGACGATAACTTGGGGTAGTGAAAAAGTAATGCTCGTGTATGTACGATGCAAACAGAAATTTGAATTTTAATGCGTTTGCGGTTTGAATGATTTCTGAATGTCGATCACTCAAAAAAGGTTATGGAATAAAATAGGTCATAGGCCTCGTATTGTACTCGCATCAATAATCGTAAATTTCAAGTGATAAGAGGTTGAAAAACTACACAGTCAAGCAATAAATTTATAACATTATATTATTACTTTTATTTATAAATTTCGTACTAGCATCGTATTTGACTATTTGTTATGATAGCAAGTATTGCGTGCACACAAGGTCGCCTTCTAAGCCTGCATTTTACGTGAAAAAATACGGCTGGAATTTTACGATACACGTGGTGTTACCAACTTGTGAACATCCATATATTTACTTGTAAATTCTTATCGCCAATCAGTGCTGGCGAAATTTTATGGTCTGATGCAGAAGAAAGGTAGGTACTATCAGCCCATATATTTTCGGTGTTTCCCTGCTATTATCCGCACGCCTCAAAAGTTTACGTTCCGAAATTTTCTATGTATACCGGCACTTTTATATCCTCGATTGGCTTGTCAGTCGTAAAATTACGGAATTTTATTTCTTATCTGAACGTAAAAGGGTAATGTGTTTACCGAAATTCTTTGAGATTATTCTTGGTATACGTTATTTTGGGAAAGTTATTTTAAGTCATTGCTGGTAAATTTCTATAAATAGATAACTGTGGTTTTATGTCTAGTTTTGGTGTAGTTACTCATTCATATTTCGATCATTGATTTGGTTACCCGTGCTTTGTTATGCAATCCGCTATAGATCAACTTTGCCATGACTGTATAAATTGAAATTAGTCAGGGAATGCATAGCTTGGGGAGATCAAATTGTCTTCTGACTTACCTTAGGGAATCGAATAGTTTCATCTGAAGCTTAGCTATAAGAAAAGGCGATTTTCGAACAGAGACAGACTTCCCACTGGAAGAGAGAACTTCGACGAAACTCTGATCTTTCCTAACTAATACTGGGTAACACGTCAGGTGCCCTCTTGCTCAGAATTTTGGTGACGTGCTTCTGACTACTTGTAGCGTCTTAGAAAGTGATGAATTCACTCTCTAATAACTAACTGATCCTTTCTTCTCCAGCCCACCATGTTACCACCTGCCCCTGGAGTACGCAAAGCTGGTGTCGGAGTGTTCCCGATTGCGAAGAGACGAGAACGGGGCGGGGGCCAACGTTGTATGGATACACAAGCCTGTAGCTCAGAGCCAGGGCAGAGGGATTTTTTTGTTCAGGGTATGTAGTCTTAAATTGTTGAAATAGGTTTCTACAGGGTGAAATTGAAGTCATGGGCATTATTTTAACCTAAGGCACTACTCACGATACTGAATGCTTTAGGGCTATTAATACGCAAATCAAAAATATTATTAATGCAAGAATGGAAAACCTTAAAATTGTAGTAAGTCGTATTGCACAAAGCTTATTATTGCAATTAAACACAAAGTAATTAAAACAAACTACTTCATTAACGCCAATAAGTTTTGAAGTATCAAAACCATAAAGCGCAGTACAGCGCGGAACGAAAGTTAAACACATCAAATAATACGAATTCCGTACTTGCATTTGTTTGATTTGCGTATTAATAGCCCTAAAGCAATCATTATCGTGAGTAGTGCCTTAGGTTAAAATAATGCCCATGACTTCAATTTCACCCTGTATATTATGATCGAAGCGATATAAATTAAAAATACAAAGAATCTACATTGGCGTGCTTAGGAGCCAACAATACGGCCGCTAGGGTAAGAAGGTTGTTCAGGATCTCTAACTTCATGTGTATGAAAGAACCGTCACTATATCTAAAGTCTAATAGAAAAAAAGAGGTCTGTAATAGACCTCAGATTTCAGATTATGTCTTCTTACAAGGTGTAGTGCCTTTATTTATTCATAATTGGTGATGAATGTGATATCTAATGAATGCTGTAACTGCTTGTTCGATGAGCATCCCAAAAATCTCTTCAATATGCTTTAGCCGTATGCGTAAACGACGCCAAAGACCAAAAAGAAAAGACCGTAGAAGAATTATTCTAAACGAATACTCAGAGCTTTTAATTGCAAACTCGAGTGAGACTCGCGCACCGAGGGTTCCGTACAAAAATTATTAAATATATTTTTATTCTATGATGAAACTAAACATTTTTGCAATTTTTCCTTTATCTGTGCTATAAGACGTTGCTTCATACCAAATTTCAACATTCTGAGTTGACGGGAAGTACTCTGTAGGTTTTGATTCTCTTGCGAGTGTCGAAAATTTGCGGAAATTTGCGGCATAAACGGCTGTATCTTTCGATTGCGTTGGCTTAGAAGTGATTTTTTTCACAGCTCTAAGGGACAGTAGACCTGAGTATTTGATATAAATTCCAGCTTGATACCTCCACGCGTTCTTGAGAAAAAGGGTCTTGATAGACGGACAAACGGACAGACGGACGGTCGGACAACAAAGTGATCCTATAAGGGTTCCGTTTTTTCCTTTCGAGGTACGGAACCCTAATAAGCAAAGCCGCAGTCGAATGAACTGTGGTTTCTCCACAGCAGTAACAACGAATTCACTATCATACTAAGAATTCTTTGACTAGTCAGGCATATGAAAAAGCCGGTTTTACTGCTTAGAAAATAAAAAAGCCGGTTTTACTGCCTAGAAAATAGTCTTCTTGTTTATCGTGTGGTTAATGCCAAAACTGGTGACAGAGTTTTATGTCGCTCATGGCCTCTGTCGAGAAATATTTCTCAGGCATGCTGTGTTTCCTCACGATATTTTCCTTCACCGAAGCACAGTGATTGATAATTATGTAATACGCACATGAATCCGAAAAATCGGAGGTGTTTGTGGGTTCGAACTTGAGAACTATGACTTGGCATTCCGACGGTCACACCACTAGACTACCACTTAGAAAGAAAAGAGTGAGAGAATGAGAAGATTTTATTAACAACTTAGGCTATTGAAAATCCGTGTAATACTGAAAAGACCCTAAACGCATTCCAGAGCCTCTGTGAGATGAACTGCGGTACTTCGGCGGTGGTGCAGCGGTACATAGAGCGGCCTCTGCTGATCGCGGGCTACAAGTTCGACCTCCGGCTGTACGTGTGTGTCCCGGGCTACAGGCCGCTCACTGCCTACATGTATGCTGAGGGCCTCGCAAGATTTGGTAATGAATAATTATTTTCTTCTACTAATAATAACGGGTTTCCGTCGTAGCCTTGGTTGCTTGTATGTATAAAGTTTGGTCCAGTGGTACCAAGCGTTGACTGTCAAGAACCACGCTCAGCAGTTGCGCTAAGGCCGATTCCAAAAGTAGCAGTCCTGAAATCAACCTGATCAGCGCCTGGTCGATCTCCAGTCGTGTCAGATTGCCGTCCTATAAAATTGTGTAAATGAATTTTCATCTGTGGTAATTCACATTTTTTCGATTAGCCAACCTGACCGAAATTCAGCCTAGAGGACATAGGTATTTGGTAATTTGACAATCATGGCTATTCAGCCATCAAAATTGCTGCTAACCAGAAGCACAAAATCCCAAGCAACGGTTTCAGAACTCCTGTACCGTAACATAACCTTAGAATAGGAGGAAACTATTCAAAGAAACTGTTCCAAGTTCCATGATTGTCGGTAACGAACCCTTCCGATCTCCCTCTTCCAGGCACAGACAAGTACACCCTCTCGGACATTCACAACCCGTACCGCCACCTGACGAACTCCTCACTCAACAAGAGCGGCCCCAGATACGCTGAATGTAAGGACCGAATCGGTAGCGGTGAGTGTTGCCACGTCACTGAAGACGCCCGGTCTCCTTTACACCGGGCGTCTTGCCAACCGTGTGATGCTTTGCAAGTTCGATGTTGCTGTTGTATGTATTGACGGTTTTCTTTTTCATTTTCTATTGTCTTGATTGAAAAGCACAGCGGTTTCTGTAGTGTAGTCTGTAGAAGTCGTGCGCCATTATTTGAACCTTATGTTCACCAGAAGCAAGTATCATTACGTTATGGCGCTGATTATTTGATTGCCAACTAAAAACTGTTAGCTCTCTGTAATCAAAGTCAATAAATAGTACAAGAGACAAATATTGAGTTTATCATAAAATCTGAAAGAAATAAAATTTTAAGATGAAAATCAGAGGTAGAGATACTTGCGTCACTACGCAAGTATCTCTACCTCTGATTTTCATCTGAGGTAAAATATGACTTATTTTGGAAGATAGCTAAGTGCTGTAATGTTACTTTTATTACAACACTAGAGCAATATTTTCATCAAAAACATATTTATATTTCAAACGTAGTGTTTTAGTTGTAGCTACACAAAGTTATTTCAACAAAATTTTCACAGGCAAGGAAAAGTGCAAAAAAAAATACATTAGTTCTACGTTGCTTGTTTGTAAAATCTAGCTTAGCTCGCGATTAGTAGAAACAGTATTCTAATTTACCGTTCTGATTGGTTTTCAAAACTATTACTTTTATAGTAAACTCACAACAAAATCACGTTGCAAAACAGACATCACATATTTCAAAAACATAAAAGCATATGCGTATACAACACCTCATTTCATAGGACCCGTTTCCAACATTGCAGGGTGCAAGTGGACATTAACACAAGTTCGTAAAGCCCTCATAGGGCGTTGGGGAGCGGCAGAGTGGGTGGTCTGGCAACGAATCAGGGCTCTGGTGACGTTGACGCTGCTGGCTCAAGCGGCTGGTACTCCACCTGCAAGGAACTGTTTCGAGTTCTACGGGTTCGATGTACTGCTGGATGATTGTTTGAAGCCTTGGCTTTTGGAGGTAAGTCGGAGAAAACTGTAGTAGTTTCGCAGCCCATAGCGCACATCTGAGAACGAGCTATCAATGGACCATAATTTTTTGCTTAGTGATTCACGTACCCAAAGACATTTAAATCGCCGCGCTCATTGACAGTCGACCACTTTTCAACCTTGTTAGTCAGGGCAAAAGGATAAAAAATGGTTGACCAGTGAACACAGTTGTACTTACTCAAACTGATTGTTCAAGATTTTAGTCTATCTTCTCCTTTTCCTCTCTCTCTTTTCTATCTGTATCCATCCAAGACTGAGTGTCTGATCCACTGCACGCCGCGTTACTCTTAGACCTGCTTCTATCAACTCATGCCTTTTACTTCGATCAGGTCTTCGGTGCACCTTGCTAGCCAGTCTAGCATATTGCCATCCAAAGCGCTAAATCTGCAGTTCTTTTGTGGTACAATTGCAGGTGAATCTCTCGCCAGCGCTGGCATCAGACTGCGAGGCAGACGTGATGGTGAAACAACCAATGCTGCACGAGCTGTTTGACTTGCTGGGGCTGCCCATGAAGCATACCGGACTGGCCAAGTTAAAGGCACCTCCTCCGCCAACGCCAAATACTAATAGGTGACTATTACTGCTACTAGCAATAGGTGGCTTAGATATCTCAATGGAAGTCGAATAGAAGGTAAGCATGAATATTTGCGTTTTAACGCTGACTGCCCATGAAGCAACACCAGACTGGCCAAGTTAAAGGGTTTGCCTCCGCCAACGCCAAACACCGTCTGGGGACTTTATGGTTTAGAGACGACAAAGTTTTCATTTCGTATATTTATGTGCGAAAGAAAAGGAAATTTGTTTTTGAAGATATTGTCGTTGAGAAGTTTCTGAAGGTAACTGGGTGAGATTTGGGAAGGCTGGTTGGATTCAAGTGGTAATCGATTGTATGATCCTTGCATTTAATCTTATCTATCCTGGGAAAGCTGGATGCTCATGGAGATACCGGACTGCTAAGGGCCTTCAACAATGCCAAGTACTAATGGTTGACCTCAAGGTGTGGAGATCCAAGTTGAAGTAAGGTCGTGGCTACATAATAACAGTCGCATGCGATCGATCTTTAAGGTTAGGCCGCGCTTTCTATGGTGGATTGATGGGCGCGTCCATTATTTACCGACTTTATACCACGCTTCGGAAAGCACGCTAACCCGTCGGTCCCCGGCTGTCATTTATAGATCTTTGACGTTAATCGTGCAGTTAGTTGTTGGCCCAAAAGACTGACTAGTCTTACCAAGAGCTATCGTTTAACCTAGTACAACCTGGGTTGTGGAGGTCAGACACGCAGACACACCACGCAAAAAAAAAAAAAAACTGGCATTCAACTTCATCTGGTTAGACTGGAAGTCAACATATTAGGGAAAAAGCTAGGCAGATGATAAGACCAAGTTGAAGTCGAATACTTTTTGCCACTGAAAAAGTAGATAACTAAAATTACACTTTTGACTTTTGCGGTCAGAAGGTGACACACGATTTGTTATCGTTTTTCTAGGTCAAAAAATACTGAATCGAGTCGGGCTGCTGCTGGAATATTGTTAGTACTTACAACTATTTTTTGGCCTAATATTTATTGTTTTCCTTATATTGTAGAGATTAAGTAGTTAATTTTATCGTTTATTTAAGACTTTTAAGATCACAAATGGTCGATTTCAGCCTCACCCATTTTACATTACAGAAGTATTTCATTACTTTATCTTTCGAAACACTGTAGTAGCATCGATCAAGATATAGGTACTTAGGGTCAGTCAGTCATATAGGTGATTATGTATTTACGATTTTTGTTAAAACACTATGAAACATTGAACACGGTATATTAATTGCAAATTAAGTCTTAAGTTAAGCTACAAGGTATCTTGCACGTAGACCTTATGGTAGATGTACACTCTCTAACGAGAGCGCTCTATAATATGCCTCTCGCGAAACGTCTCGCAAAAAAACGACATGGGGCGTTTGTTTACTAAGTAGGCTCACCCACTCATCTCGCTGTTGGCTGAAGGGGTATTTAGAAAGAATGTAAAGTTCTGCATCTCCCATAGTACCTAGAAGACCCTTTGGCCAGACACGGGTGTCGTTCCGCGATTCAGGATTTTGATGTTAGTTCTACACTTGCGTCATAGGTGTTGCCAGTGTAGAAAAAAATTGTAACCGCTACAGAGTGTCTCTTCGAGAGGGTACAGCCGCCATTAGATACAGTAGAGAACGAGACGGGGAGGTAACGCAAGAAGTTTTTACGAAGCAGTTTGGTACTGATGACAGTTGCAGCTCGGAGGAGGAAGGCGGTGGGACGCGCACGCGCACGCTCTCGGCGCCGCGCCGCGGTGCGCGCGCGCTCCGGCGCCGGCGCGCGCTCCCCATACACTGCGTCACGCTGGCCGCGCCGGGGGCACCCAACGCTGCGCCTGCCACGAACGCGCCCGCGACGCCTGATAAGCCTGCTGCTGGCACTGAGAAGGCTGATAAGGTTTGTGATTCCTTTGCTTTTTCTATGTAAGTATAGTATTAGTACAAGCTATACTGCTATAGCATAATCACCAGGATCTGATTAGGCAGAGTGCCTAAACTTCAAGGTGGTAAGTAACATGAGGATAAATACTTCCGCTGAAAATCACGAATTGACTTTTAAGTGCCGAAATAAAGCGGTTAAATCAGAGGGGGGAGGTCTTATCCACAAATTACTTACTTCCTTGAAGTTTAGGTAAATGTACTCTGCTTATTTCGATCTCTGATGATCATCAGTGATGATCATGATCACGTCTGAGACACAGGTCTCTCTAAAAGAAGGATAAGGCCAGAATCCATAAAGTAGGACCAGTGTCGTTAAGATTCTACAAGTATTAAAAATTTTGATGAAATCATGAATTTTTTCCTTCAACGTTTCCAGCTGTTCTGGCTTAAAAAGGAAAAGCATCAGGCTTTAATTTTACTATTTATTGTAGTTGTGTGTTTACATTTTATATTAAAACAAAATCGTAAATATTAACCAAAAAAAAAAAACAAAAACTGTCATGTTCGACAATTTTTTTTGAAATTTAATTAAACTCCAAAATATTGGCTTAATTTTTCATGGCACTAATTACCCAAAAATGCAGGAGTCGACAGAAAAAGGCAAGGAGTTACACAGCGGACGATATAAAGCGGATGCAAGCAGTGAAGCTGACGCTCAGGTAATACTTTCAGCATGACAAATTAGCATATTAGTAGATGAGGTTATTTTTCAGTTACCTCTAAAAAAATAGGTATGAGATTGAACTGGAAATATATATTTTTTCGCGTGATATTAAAATGTATGTAGGTACTACACTCTGTATGGTGTCGGACGTAAAGAATAGCACCATCCCATATCTTCCCGTGGGTGTCGTAAGAGGCGACTAAGGGATTTGCCAGAGAATGGGCAGCAGCGTTCTCTGTGCTTTTGTAACAACCGTACTGCGATCGCCAACCCGCCTGCCAAGCGTGGCGATTATGGCAAAACCCTCCAAAATGTCAACGTGGCGACACTTGGGGGAGGCCTATGTCCAGCAGTGGACGTCTTTTGGGCTGAAATGATGAAAAATGAGGTACTACACACTAAGGGTCTTGGCAACAGGATAGTTTTTCATAACAACGAATGGACACTTCAAGTCGCTAATCGTCGTTGAAGTTCTAACTCTTATACGTAAATCAAAAATAGCAACTTTACAGGAGAGTGCTAAATCTGCATATTTATATCTAGGTAATGATACAATACCATTTTAAAAAGTGTGTTCACTTCAAATAGCTATAGAGGCGTTGCTTGTTTCTATTCTGATTGGCTGAAACAATGCATCTTCCGATTCTCTATCAAGTGGCATCAAAAATCTTAATGTCAAAACCGCCAAAAACTTACTTACGTGGTGTTATAACTACAACGACTTAAAGACCAAGTAAGATCCCGTCTAGGTCACAACGCTACCAAACACGAAAGAAAACTTTACCTCTTCCTTTTAAATTTCCTTACATTAAACTCCTGCGTGTTACTACGCAGCACGAAGCTACAGTTTCATCGAAACATAATTCCCAATGTCAATCGACAGAAATAAAAACGAATTCCTCCATCAAAAACTATTCGATAATATTAACATAAAATGTAAATCACGTGTTTGTATTTTTTTTTTACAAAATCCCGGTTTTTCCACCCCCCGAAGGTTACGGCCTTGAAGAATGAAGACAAGGATGAATACACAATTATTATGTCGCAAAACATCCAATGCCTGAAATAGAACAGTTCGATTCGAGTAGAAAAATGTCTTCCGTGACTCGGTCGCTTAGGAACGAAATGGTACAAGGTTTCATTGACTTCGTTATATCTAGACATTGTCGTTTAATTAAGATGTCTAGCGGTCGTAAAGTTTATGTACCTAGTCAGAAGTTTATGATAATTTGAGTATAGACGTCGCTTGTACATACACACAGCACTACTGCTAGCTAATCCTACCGGCCTGACTTAAGGGTGCAGTGTCATCACATCTAATTAAAATTGTCGGGATGTTGTCTACAAAACATGCCATGTAATCACCAATCCAGCGAAAATGTTCCAACTAGCATCCTGTTTGACCCAAAAGGCAAAGACTACTCGTTTTCTGGCCTCATATTCCGCACTATAATACCAATTACAGCTTTCAGACACTTTTGAAAAGCCAAAAAAACAAAAAAGATAAAGCCACAAGACATAATAACTGTGAAAGAACTTTATTTCCCCTAACCGTAGCGTATGGAGATGGATGAGCAACATACGATCTTAGGCACTGCTAATTTTCTTACTATGTCTGAGCTAAACCTATTTTCTTATCAAGACATTGTCTTCCATTCCAGTCAACATCGACCGTGCCGATAGGTCCAGCGGAGAGCGTAGACGAGTCCTGGCGCGGAGGGTACTCGACCGCCGCGTCAAGACGTCGGGTCATGACTGCCTGCCAATGGGGGAACGGGGTCTGTTGGAACAGGGCCATAGGGCGCGTTGGACACTGGGTTAGGATATACCCGCACTCGCTGCCAAAGGATGAAAATGAGGTGAGGTTTTAATTAAATGTAATAAAAAATTGTTTTCAAGGGAGGACGTACAGTTAAAAGCACCTGCTGATATGGAGATAATGGAGGGAAGTCGAAATTATGTCTTTCCTACTCCTTCGCTAGTCTTTTCTGATTAATTTCGTTGCAGGATTCAAGACAGTCAAATTGTTTTTCTAAGACTTCGTTGAGCATAATTGTCGCGGCGCTTTTCTGGTGGTCGCCACTGTTGATTCTGACTGTCAGGAGTTGCAGTGGTTTGGGAATATTGTGGTAGGATTGTTTCCCAAAAATGAAATGCAACGCGCACATCAAAACGGCATCGTCTAGGCTCGGGTTCAGCGAGTACACGACGCACGAGCTGATCAACCGTCACCATGATGATTCTGGGCAGTGCTTACAAGTTTTCTTTGTCTTTTGGGTTAAAATTAACCTTGCCAGAAAACTAGGAGTCAGAGCGGTGGGCTAGCGGATTGGTAAAGATAGTCTTAATGAAGCTGTTGCATATAATGGGCATGAGGTCATCCTTGCTGTCAGAGTAAACGCATCAAGCTCTCACTTTCACTCCAGCCAATCCGTCAGTTACAGCATTTCACTAATATGTGCTCCGTCCAGGGAATCAGTGACTCTCCCCTTGACACACACTTTTCCTGTTCATGTTTCCCATATTTTAGATATAGGTAGCTGAAGTATTCTGAAGAACTTACAAAATGACACATGAATGTTTCAGCTAACTTATTCATTGAAATTACAGTTACCAGTGGAAGACGTCCGTGAAAGCGTGGCCCAAGTATCAAAATTCGTGCGAGCAGCCCGTGAGGTGAGTCGCGAGTGCGGTAAGGATACTTCGGGGCCCCGCGACGCATCCAGGGATGCAGTCTTCGAGGAAGCGCTCCGAAAGAAGTTAGACTTTGGGCCCCACTTCCAAGTGTGGCTGCCCCCCTTCTAATGTGTTCATATTTAATAATTGCCATAATTGGTTAACTTTAAGCGTATTGTTAGATAGTGGAATAAATGCTTACTATACAATATTTTGTGTTTGTTTTAATATCAATATAATATATTTCTTTAAATAATAAGCTGCGGGACAAAATAAACTATGTGTACCTGATACAGCCAAAAGGGCCCGTGGCAGACCTCGTTGAAGACGGTGGGATCAGCTGGATCAAACTAACGACCAGAGGTCTACATTGGTTCAAGATCAGAGCAACTAGAAGTGATGGGGAAGTGTTTTTACCTTGCAGTGGGATGAGGCAGGGTAACAGGGCTGTAAAATCTGGATGCAAATCTAGGTGTGCAGCGTAACCTGCTCTAAACCTCTACCAGTTTTTTTTCATTCACTATAGCCATGTTGGGCATCTCCCTCTATGACCGGGTGAAAAATACCGAAATACGGAGACGAACGAGACTCACGTACATAGCGGAAGTCATAGCTAAATGAAAGTGGAAGTGGGCGGGCCATATATGCCGTAGACTGGATGGAAGATGGGGAAGAAAATGCTGGAGTGGAGACCACGTACGGGACGGAGGAATGTGGGAAGACCGACTAGGCGGACAGACGATCTCATTAAAGTGGCCGGAAGAAACTGGATAGCCATGACCCATAACCGCCAAATTTTGAGAGATTTGGAAGAGACACACTACACTCAGCATTGGGTGGCCAAGGGTTGAAGACGAGAGAGAGAGAGAGAGAGAGAGAAGAGATAGCTATAAAACATGAAATTATGCTCAAAAATTCCATAAACTGCAATGGACCACCGAGGAAGGATTTTTGAAAGGTTATCCCCGAATGGGGTGAAATAGTTGAGGGTAATTCGTCAATTTAGCCGAAAAAAAAGAAAATGGATATCGTACCGGGCACAATGCAATGTGCAATTGTGACATGCTCCAAATAAACATATTTTTGAAGTGAAAATTTTTTTAGCCGCGTTGAGTGATTTTTGGTAGGAGAGAAAACTATGGGTTTGCGTCACCGACGATCTCGACATGCTCGAGAGCTCGAGACGTATTGCGCCAGACTAGCGACGCGAATGATTTAAAAATTAATAAAAAAGGAACAGTAATTCCATTGTTTCGAATTTTCACTTCTGTCCTCATGACTGCCTCTGTTTTTTTTTCTTCTGCTTACGTGGATGATCATCTGCCTCGCTTTTTCCCAAACTATCTTGGGGTCGGCTTGATGCAGCTGAGTACCAGTATTTTACATGAAGCGACTGCCTATCTGACCTCCACAACAGGAACTGGGTAATACGATACCCCTTGGTAAGACTGGATGTCAGACTTTTGGCTTCTGACTACTCGTAACTCGTGGATGATCTACTAAAAACTTTTAGTAACAGTGGAAAATCAATAATTTAAAAAAATTGTGTGAGTTAACTAAAAAGGCTGAAATAAGAAAATATCTTTACTTCCGGAAGTTGGTGGCAAAACGGTTGATGAAACAAACAAAAGTCACCGACTGCCGGGAGAAAACTTTCCACTTTTTGTTTGTTTGGAAGTCGGTTATTTTTTTGCAACAAAAATTCTTTCACACAGTTTATGAGGTCATACCCTACCGTTTTCTAGATTGACCTATAGGCCAAGCATGCCTACTAATTACAGTCCTTTGTGCTCAAAGCTTAATAGAATGACGTGACGCATTCATCAGCCGTAGGACATAATACCTGCTATAATTTAAATAATTACACCGTCACGACACTAGTTAATAAAGTTGAACTTGTTTGATGAAACACCTGTAATTAACTACTCTGAGGTCACAAATTATGTGCTCCCGACTTTAATTAACTTAATGTGACGATTACATCTTTGTTTTTAACGTAGTCGTAGAATCATAAATCTACTACGGATTGTTTTTTTTTTTCGTTTCCAATTGAGATTTGGCAACTCATGAAAGGAATGTCTCCATGAAAGGAGTGGAGGTTTTTGCCCAGCTGTGGGTCATAAGAGTACAGGCTAAACAAAAAATTGACAACTCAATAAAATGTGAAAGATTTGGAAAATAGCAGAAATCTGCGGGTTAATTGTTTTACACACAGGTGTTGCCACTGTAATGGTGAATCCACACAACCCTGGCGGCCTTGCCGCAGCAATTTAGTAGACTGGGCTGAAACTGGACTCATATACACCAAAATTGCAGCAATTAAGATTTCATCGTCCATTTATTCTACATTATCACATGTCGAAGTGACATGACAATTGAGAATATCGATTCACAACCGCACTTGCGTCTGCCGGCGGCACTCTCTGGCGGCACTTGACGGCGGCGGCTTTTTGGCGGTTTTGCTTGAGATCAAACCGCCGCCGGCAGCTGCTGAGCTGTGTGGATGCACCTCAACGGCAATACTTTTCATTTAACAGTTCCACACTATTCATTCAGTTATTAACGCTGTTGAATCGATGCAATGGATTAGGAATTTCCTAATATTCGGATGGTGATTGAAAACATATTAAGCAATTATGATGCTGGCCCCTAAAATGACCCACTGACCGTCAATTAAAAGTGGTTTAGTCAAAAATAAAGGAATACTTTCTTGGACAACATTTTTATCGAACCGGGAATCAAACTCACACCAAAGAAAATAAAAAAGACTACTGCGCCATAGTAGTTTTAATAGAGGTAGCAAATGAATAAAAAACGACGCTCCCATTAATCACATGGTAGTAAAACCCTACGATTAAAAATGATTAATGAACTACTCCATACATCTAATTAATTAACAGAACTCATCGCTAAACGGTAATTGAATAGTCATCGTTGAACTTTCATGAAGATAATACAAATTACAAAACATAACCATCCTTTTGTAACAGTCGAGTAATAAAAATGAGTGACGATAAAATCAATCCGTTTGATTCTTTTTCTGAAGTTTATAAAGTACTGATATGGGCAGGATATTTCAAGCTTCTGAAAAAACCGAAGAACAGGTTTAAATGGATATGCCATCAAATATACAGACCTATCGCTTTTATGATTGTAATTTTATACAATTTAGCGCATATTATTTTTATAATACAGGTATGATTCATTCGGGTTCCCTATGAGAGTTCGAAATACTATCCTGCGAAAATTGTTACATCGATTGCTATACATCGATGCCTTGGTAATGCAACGTTATCTTTTAACTACGTTGTTTCTTTATATCGATTATCTTACATCGGCTCTTGTTTCTTCGACGTTTGTTTGTTCTGTGTAACGTTACTTCTAAAATATTTATCCAACGAGATATTGATTTAGAAAGTATGTTTGCTGCAGTTTGTAATTATTTATTTTAATAAAAATGGGCGATACTAATTGGATAAATAGAAAAACTCTTCATTTTTAATCATTTCGTTGTGTATAATATAGCAGAATTCCATTTAGTTAAAAAAAAACATCGCATTATCAAGGCACCGATGTAACAGTTTTCGCAGAATAGTATTTCGAACTCACATAGGGAACACAATTCATCTACACTATTTATTGGTTATATTCCATTATTTTCAGTAACAGTCTGGTCTGAATTTGTGTCTGACACTCTGGATTTGATTGCAATAGGCTCACCGCGAATGGCATGGAAATTAACCATGACTGGTGAAATTTAGGATTTTGTAAAACCACCTTTGCCCTTTTCCTGGAAATCGTGAAGTTATGTTTTGATTCATTCACAGTGTATTTTCGTAAGAATAATACCGATGTGTTTTTTTTTTCAATTTTAATGTACTTTCTAAGTGTATCTTGGACGTCACTGACATCGATGAAGGAAAACATTTTGAGGAAACCTGGACTTATAAATAATAAAAGTCTGAAATCGTCAACCCGTCTTGCTCAAGCGTGGTGATCAATGCTCGTGCCTTTTCTGTGCGAGAAGGAGCCTTTGCCCAGCAGTGGGAAAGTACTAGGCTAGTATTATATTGAATACTCAACTATGTCGCGTAAAGCATTGTACGCAATAAAGAATTTGAATTTGAATGCCCCTAGGCAAACGGCGTGGTTTAACTAGGGCCTAACCAAACAATTTACAGTTTATTGTGAGCACTGAATAACGCTAACAGACCACTCACACAGTTTTTACAATGCCTGTGTACATTGTACAGTACCTATTTACAAAAGAACAAAGAGTATGCCTAGCTGGCCACCATATTATGTACTGTTCGGGTGACTAGCGTTGATCAACATAGTATTGAAATCTCAGAGAACTTCATAAGTGAAGAAGTGAAACTCGATACACAATCATCATCTTCCTGCCGTAGTCCCATGTTACATGTTGAGGTCGGCGCAATACCATTTTTTGCTTCTATTCTCCTCTGTCATCCGTCACGCTGTTTTCTACTATTTCTTTCGTATTAATCTTCAAACACTCCATCCATCGTTTCCTTGGTCTTTCTCTCCCTCTCCATCCATCAAACTGTATATTCACCACTTTCTGAGGCACATGCGATTCGTTCCTCCTCATCACATGCACATAACATGACAGTTTATTCCCTTAATTTTGAAACCTGATCACAATACCGAATATAATCTTACTTCTAAAGAATCAAAGGCAATCTAGTAGAGAACTGAATTAACTGAATGGATGAGATGTCAAATGAGAATTAACTGAATGGATGAGATGTGAAATGAGAATTAACTGAATGGATGAGATGTGAAGGGAGAATTAACTGAATGGATGAGATGTGAAGTAAGAATTAACTGAATGGATGAGATGTGAAGGGAGAATTAACTGAATGGATGAGATGTGAAGTAAGAATTAACTGAATGGATGAGATGTGAAGGGAGAATTAACTGAATGGATGAGATGTGAAGGGAGAATTAACTGAATGGATGAGATGTGAAGTGAGAATTAACTGAATAGATGAGATGTGAAGTGAGAATGACTTAGTTACATTTTTCGTTTTATTTACCATCGTCTGTGTTGATTTTTATACCCAAGCCACGAAGTCTGTCGAAGACAGTTATTGCAGGTGAGTAGAAAATATTGACTTTTTTTAATTACAGAGGCGTGATAATTGGGAAGAAGTGTTCGATGTTTCGATGATTGAAATACCGCAGATTAACTTACTTATAAAAATCCTTGCGCTGAACTTGAATATTTCGAGGGTTGATAAAATAAATGAAATGTTAAATGGTAAGTCAACAATAAACTATCATAGTATTGTGATACTTTAACTCCATGATTGTTATAAGAAATGTGGGTCCATTGTAGACTGATATCTGTCCAGCCTTTTCTCGAATAAGTGGGGTCGGTTTCTAGTCTAACCGGATGTAGCTGAAAACCAGTTTATATGATGGCGCGACTGTCTATCTGACATTCACTGTCTTCACAACCCTGCTACTGCTACTTGTTGTCACTTTATATGTGCACTTCAAGGTGGCATTGCTTGTCAAGAAAATTTGCATCTAAATGTCAAAGTTAGTACACCAGCAGTCAGCACATCAAGCTACCCAAAAATGTCAAATTTTCCCAATCAACCTTGAACCAAACTCTTTAACGATAAAGATCAAAATCTTTTAAAGAAATTTGATAAATTGACAGCCTGATGTGCAACACGCGTTGCATGACCAGTGTAGAAACGAGTTTTGTCTACGGAAAATCAAAAATTAAAAGTCATTTATTCAAATTAGGCTGATAATCAGCACTTTTTGAACGTCAAAATTACAAGAGACACTCCCCCAAAACGCCCGCCCTTCGCCACTTCCTAGTGTTTTAGCTGGGAAGAAGAAGTAGCGGAACAAACTTCCCAGCAAGAATAATCAAGCAAGAAGAATCGACATAATAACAGATAGACAAGCCATACAAGAAAAAAAAAACAGATAGACAATGACAATGGTCAGCTCCTCGATTCTTCCGTCGACATAGCCCGTTTCTACGGCGGTCATGCTACGCGTGCTGGCGTGGGTAGCGTCTGTACATTTATTTTAGTTCTGTGTTTTTCTGCCTGCACATTATTTAGTTGAAGTGTACAACGAGATAGATACTGCTTGCCAATACTGACGAGCCTTTGACTTCTCGTAACGGCTGTGTCGGAATCAACTACTTCACCGCTTTTTCTTCGAGCAACTCCCGCTACTTTACAACTTTCCTTACAGTTATGCACATTTTCAGACCCAATTTTCGCAGCCTACACAAAAAAGGACGAAGAGATGCTCCTGGACACGACAAGACACATGCACCGTGGTGTGAAGATCATGAAGGTTAGCGTAACGGTGGTTGGTTTCGTGTGGCCAGCTTCGTTCTTCGTCAGGAGGTACCAGGACCCAACGGCTATTGTTTCTGTATATACACCTTTTGAAACTGTTACGTGGACTGGGTGAGTTAAGAAAGCTTATGATATTAAGATATTTCACAATGACTGTGTAAGCAGAGATAGCCTAGTGGTGTGACGGTCGGACTGCTAAGTCATAGGTCTCGAGTTCGAACCCAAGTCACGCACCTCTGGTTTTCGGATTCATGTCCGTATTGTATAACTATTAAATACTTCAGTGAAGGAAAACATCGTCGGGAAACCAGCATGCCTGAGATATATTTTTCGACGGCATGTAAAGCCAAGTCAGAGGCCCATAGCCGGCATAAACACTACGACGACACTAGTTTAGGCACTAACCACACGATAAAGAATGAATGACTGTGTAACTGTTCCATTTTGAAAACGTATATCTTTCTTTGGCCGCACGGGTCGATCTTCAAGGTTAAGCCGTGCTTGCCAAGGTCGGTCTGTGGACGGGTGCCCATCATTAGATACCAAGTTTCCTCCGTGCCTCGGAAAGCACGTTAAGTTGGTCCCGGCTGTCATTTGTAGATCTACAGTAGTCGTTACAGGTAGTGGGGGTAGGGTAGGTCAGTGGCCCGAAAGTTTGACAACCAGACTTACCAAGGGGTTTCGTATTACTCAGTACTAACTGGGTTGTGGAGATCAGATAAGAGATTTACGGAGATGTCTATGCATCTGTCAAGATGACACATCAAAAATTTTCAAAATACCTATGTTATAAAATATTGGTTACATCATTCGTGTTGAAAATTACTAGTATGTGAGAACGATGTAGAAATACGGGCGTTAAGAGCGTCCAGAGTAAAAGCCGAAATCAATAATTCGAAAATAAAGTTTTAAAATAAAATAATTAAAATAAACCGTGGCAGCTAAGAGATGACCAGTCACAACTGACAGCGCCCGTTCACGAACATGACGCATGTATCAGCCATCATTCAACTCAACCATATTGAAGGGAACTAAATGACCCGACACACCCGCCACCATCAGCGTGACATTACTTTGAACTGAATCAAATCCAAGAGTAGAGCAATCCAGTTCAGTTGTTGTAATTGGTTCACCTAGAACAACAAAATGATCAGTCAATATAAAAAAAATTGATCATGCAATTTTTTCTTCTTATAGAGGGTACATTTTGGAAACGTTTTTATAACAAAAAAGGGTGTTAAACAGGGTGTGATTAACGATGGAATATGATTTTATTAACGTCCTGGTCCATGCCGCAAAATGAAACTACATGACAATTTTATAAATTCTGACCATTTTCACTTCTTCTAAAATTACGTACAGCACACTCTTCTTGTCATATTTTTTGAGAACTTGTTTTTCTAAAATGACTTATGTCGAATGAATTCACGAGATCTCGTGGTTTTGCTTAGAGTAAATGACCTTACATATTTTTAAAATGCAAATAATGCGTACGAATTCTACATAACACAAAAGACCCAATCCTGTACAATTGAATGATTGTCCACAGATATATATGCTCGGTAATACTGGAAGTGTCACCCTTCCTATGGATCGCATACGGCCACTTGGCTCTCGACTGCCTCGTCGCAACGTATTATGCACAGGCGGAAGTCCAATTGAAGATCATCAAGTACAATTTAGAGCATTTGTTCGATACGGACGGCGCTTCCAGGAGCTATTGGGGTTATAGGGATGTTGTCGACAAGGATCTGAGGAGTCGCTTTGTGCATTATGTGCAGAGATATGAAGCTGTGGCGTGGTATGTGAGAATTTGGATTAAAAACCCTGGTAATTATATACTTGGGAATGCAGTTTTGATCTCGCGGTACGGTATGGTCGTGAGCTCATTGATATTGTTCATATTCTGAACGAGATTTCGAGAGTAAAATTTTGAGACGCCGCCGGTCGGCATGGTCACGGAAATTAATTATTCATCTTTACGTCAATTTGCCGTGTTATAGCCATTTTATGCAAAAGAAAGTTGTGTGTTTATAGTGATAATTTAAGTTGGAAGTCAACTTGCCAAACAGTTTTTACTTGAAATGGTTTCTAGTAAGTAATTAAGTCCTCTTCATTTAACAGTTTTATTGGGATCATACTTCCTTGATAATCGCTCGTATTAATTCAGTTGGCAATACGGTTCTTCATTCTCTCCATGTTTCAGGTATACTAAGGAAATCGGCGAAGTATTCAATAGTGGAATGTCCTTTGAATTCTTCAGCTCTAGTGCCACCATCTGTGTGGTGACATACAAACTCAGTTCTGTGGTAAGTTACGTAATTTTTTTTTTATAATTTTTATTCAAGTCTGGAAAGTGAAAGGGATTTCCTCAGTATAATAGCCACTTTCCTGCACTTATTAGTGTCGCGTCGTTAAACGCGCCTGTAAAGAAAACTACCACTGACTACCCACTTTTGAAATGAAAACTTCTATAACGGCATTGTGCACTTTTGTGATGGGTAAAAAATGTTACACTCGCTGTCTTGATCGAAAATTCGTAAGACGGATTCAAATTAGGTTACGAAGGAATTTGAATTTTATGACCTTTATTTAGTTTGGGTTTCCAAAACTGGATAATTATCTTATGCACAAACAAAACCTTCATTTTCTTCAAAGAGGTAAAATTCGAAAGACGGATGGTAATAGTTCTGAAGTGTTAAATTTTTAATGTAATATAAATTGTCATATTTGTGTACGATAGCGCAATAAACTAATATTGTATATTACCCCATAAATGACAGTACTTTTATACTGATAATTAAAGCAATTCGTGCAAAATGATTCCCTAACCATACCAAAATATCAAAAAAATAAAAAAAACCCCTGACAGATAAAATCCTCTAAAAATACAAAAATAAATGCCCGCTTTGTTTTGTGCTTGTACTAAGCGGTCTACTTAGCGGGCCTCCGACGCTTGGATTAATTTATTTTTGTTTTTTTAGAGGTATTTTTCTGTCGGGGGTTATATAAATTTTAAATTTTTTTAAAACTTATATTACTTTTTTTCTTAGCCTTGACTGCCCCGGTACTGGGCATAGGTCTCCTCCCATTCCTTCCACTTTTCTCGGTGTTGCGCCTCTTCTCGTTAATTAAAATTAAACGGGTTGCACTCCGGGAGTGAAAACTTTAATATTAACGTTGTGAATTTTTAACGCCCGACCAAAAAAAAAATTATTTAGAAAACCCCCGACGGAAAAGTTCTCTAAAAAACCAAAAATAAATTCATCCAAGCGTCGTAGCGTCGGGGGATCACTTAAGAAAAGTACAAAACAAAGCGGATCCCGGAACTCTTATTTATATAAATAAGAGTTTAGAGAGTCTTATTTATAACTGTATTCTATATAGAATACAGTTCTCCAAAGAAATGACTAGTATTTGCACAATAAAACATTTTTGAATAAGCGTTTGATGAAATTCTTTAATTTTCAGAATTCTCTCTTATCAGTGCCGGTTGCGTTTCTGATACTCGCGCTGATGATACTATTAGCTCAGGTTTTGATGTACTGTTACTTCGGTAACTTGGTGCAATACGAGGTAAGTTATTTGCCTGTTACACTAGCTATTGCCCGCGAATTCGTTCGCATGGAAATTTTGATGGGTATGGAAAATAGATGTTGGCTGATTCTCAACCCTATCCGATATGGATACAAAATTTCATACAAATCGTTTCGGAGGAGTTTGGCAACAAACTTCGCGATACGAGAATGTAATCTATCTAGATTACATAACATTACGGCAGTAATCCCCGAAGGGTTACACATTTGACCAGTCGTTTAAGTCCTATGTAAAAAACGCCGCACTCCACAGTTGCTTCTGGTATTTAAAATAAGCCCTTGAGAATATGTTTAGAAGGCCTAGCCGCGTTTCATATTTCTACCAAAGGATTTCAACAGTATTAAGAAGTGTCAAAAAGGGAAAAAAAGCTGGTACAATATGATTGATGTCATTTGATCTGAATATTGGTATAACTTCAACTGTGCATTATTACAGAGTGATTCAGTTATAACTGCAGTATACCTGAGTGACTGGCTGTCAGCGTCCCCAGAATTTCGTCGTATACTCCGGATTGCCATGCTGCGCTGGTCACAAACCATCACGCCAAGAGTTTCTGGGATTGTGCCGCTTTCACTTGTCACTTTTGTTTCGGTAAACTATATTTTTCTTATTTAAATAAATTAGGTTTTTTAAGCAATTTTGAGGAGCTCGTGGCTTAATAATAACATCCGCACAGGTCGATCTTCAAGGTTAAGCCATGCTTGCCAAGCTTGGTCCGTGAATGGGTGACCATAATTACATACAGAGTTTCCTCTGTGCCTCGGAAAGCACGTTAAGCCGTTGGCCCCGGCTGTCATTTGTCGATCTTTGATGGTCGTTACAGACTTACTAAGGGGTATCGTACTATCCAGTTACTGGGTTGTGGAGGTCAGATAGGCAGTCGCTTCATGTAAAATACTGGTACTTAGCTGCATCCGGTTAGACTGGAAGCCGACCCCAAGATGGTTTGGGAAAAGGCTAGGTGATTGGGTGATGATGAGGTTTTTTAAGCAATTGAATAAAACATTGCATAAAAGCGGTTTCTTTTTTCAGGTTCTGAGATCTGCCTACAGCATGTTTGCGGTCCTGAGTACGAAATAAACTTTTTAATAATCAATCACTGTTGAAGTAGCTGTATTTTAATTTGTTAATAATTAAACTAGATAAAAGACGAGATAATACGTAGGTATTCATTCTGGAGCATGTTCACAGCTCACTGATATTGCAAATAAATGTATGACTAAATAAAACGGTTGATTTTTATTTTGTTTTGAAAGTTAGTTTCTCTAACACTTTTCGGTATAAAAGTCCTTATCAGAACTAAAAGAACTACCTGGTTCAAGCAGGCAATAAACATATTCAACATCACGTCCAACCAATCCTAGTATTAATTCATCTACATGATCATTAGATGGTCCATGGTCCACCTGCAATGAGAGAGCGCAATAAGTGTGCAAGCCTAATTGTACCTATTTGCAGGCATTTCGGATTTCACACTGGAGCAAATGATATGATGTGTTCGTTAGGTACTGCTCGAGCTCCACACTACGGCACGAGCAAGGGGATGTAAGTGCTTGGAACTTCTAGAGAGGAGTTTTTAGTCATGATATATACTGTTAGCCTGTGTTATCCCACTGCTGGGCAAAAGCTTCTCCCTATGACTTCCAAATCCTTCCAGATCCAGGGCCAATGTGGATATACAAAGTAATTAAAAAAAAATGTTTTGGCCTTAGAGAGAAAAATGTTAACTAACAGGTCTTTAGGGGTATGAGGAACAGGGTGTAAAGTTCCTCGTACCCTATAGAAAAGGGAGGATCCTCCGTCCAGACAGGTGTTGTGTCTGGTGGGCAACTGCCCGACAGTTGTTGTCGGGTTTCTCTACATAGCCTTAAGTCGATGTTAACTTTGCTTGCGTGATATAGGAAATTGATGTTAGTTCTTCCGTCGTGTCATAGAGTGCGCTGTAGTACTTTTTGTATTAAGTTGCTTTTTGTAGGTCGCTACAGGTCCAACTCTATATTTTTTCTGACTTTGCCACTGCAGCACCAGCAAAAAGGGGAAAATTATTCATCTAAAATAGAAATTAAATACTTTAATACCGATTTCACCATCGCTTAGACGGCTTATTCCCACGGGGACCAAAAAAAAAAAAAAAACAACTTATAAAATCGGCTACGTCGGAATCTGGTATTTTTCCCATTTCGCCAACTACAAATACCATGCCGTTCCGCAACTGTTGTGGTTTGCATACATTGAGTCATTCAACGAAGTTCCGTCTTGGAGTTTGCCGAAGGGCAATGGAACGCAGCATTCTGGGTGTTAAAAGACAAGACAGGGTTCGAAACACCAGGCTGCGTTCCATAACGGGTATAGTGGACGTTGGAAAGAAGGCTGCTAGGCTGAAATGGGATTGGGCGGGTCACGTCAGCCGCATGCACGATGACCGCTATGCAAAAATCTCCACACGATGGTTGCCAGAAGACGGACAGCGCCGTCGAGGCCGAACCAGAAAGATGTGGCGAGACGACCTGGACGCGAACCGCGAGGCCTGGTTCGCGGAGGCACAGAAAAAGAGATCGTGGATGGAATTGGGGGAGGCCTTTGCTCAGAATGGGACAGTACAAGCTGAGAAAAAAAAAATATGTTAAACTTCTATATAGGTACTAAAGTAATATCGATATTTTGATAAGTCTTAATAACGTGCCAAACAGGGGCGGCGTCACCAGAGAAGAAAGCTACAAAGTCTGTCATCTCTGTCACCTTGCGAGGTCTGTGTTAAAGTCCACAGGTAGCCCGAAGGATTGTCTATTATAGCTGCGGCCGTTGTTTCCACCATATTGTGTAGATTATTATCTTATCTCTCATACAAACTATGCATTACAATGTATCTCTTGCTTTGCCCACGGCTGTATGAGGTTAGAGTGGAAGATTATCGCAGAAGGATGAATTGAAAACGTCTTTCTACTACAGTTGCCGTCAGAAATAACGTTTTATCAGTATTATTTCGGTACTTGCACGATTACTTTTGTAGGTTATCCATTGTTCCATTATAATAATAATTTTGTATATATTTTACCGGCCAAACCCGATTTCAGGCCAAACTAGTTTGTCCTAGGCGGTTTACTGGTTTATCGTGTCAGGATATACTGACCCAAAAAAACATTTACAATGTGCCTAACTTGGATGTGGCACCGCTCGCTACGCTTGCTCGGCTCGCGCGTTTATGGTTACATTTCTAACCTAACCTAACACATTTAGAGTTCTAGTTTGGCCTAGGACAATCTAGTTTAGCCGGAAATCGGGTTTGTCCGGTAACATATTCATATATTACCTTTCCTCCCTCAACAGCCCTGATCATAAGTAGCTCGGCCCTGTTCCCAGTGCCGGTGGGCTACTATTTTCAGTGTTCCGTACCCAAAGGGTAAAACGGGACTCTATTACTGAGACTTCGCTGTCCGTCCGTCCGTCCATCCGTCTGCCACCAGGCTGTATCTCATGAACCGTGATAGTTAGCCAGTAGATATTTTTACAGATTGTTTATTTCTGTTGCCGCTATAACAACAAATACTAAAACATAAAAAAATAAATATTTAAGGGTGTTCCTATACAAAAACAGGGTTTTTTTTGCTCGTTTTTATAAATAATAGAATGGTTTTATGTTTTTTTTTTGTGTGCAATAAAGAATAAGAATGGTACGGAACCCTTCGTGCGTGAGTCCGACTCGCACTTGCCCGTCTTTTTAGGGTTCCGTACCCAAAGGGTCAAACGGTACCCTATTACTGAGACTTCGCTGTCCGTCCGTCCGTCCGTCCGTCCGTCTGTCACCAGGCTGTATCTCATGAACCGTGATAGTTAGCGAGTTGAAATTTCTACAGATTATGTATTTCTGTTGACGCTATAACAACAAATAATCAAAACAGAAAAAAAATATTTAAGGGGGGCTCCCATACAAAAAAGTTTTTTTTTTCGTTTTTATAAATAATGGTACGGAACCCTTTGTGCGCGAGTCCGACTCGCACTTGGCCGGATTTTTTTAATATTTTTAAATGTTTTTTTTTTAATACATAACTTGTAAAAATATAAAAAAATGTAAATTATGTGTTACGAAATGAAAGGAAATTGTAAATATAACGATCGCTATTCTGTCTGTCTTTTGTTCCACCTGTCTATTAGGTGTCCACGCTTTTTCCACGATGTTTTTCGGTAGTTTGTTCTCGTTGAATATTTTTTGAAAACCAGACCCTTGGGATTAAAGATAGTAGTACTTTAATATAACAAATATTGAAAATACTAAACAGAAAACGAGATTATTACATAACATAACATTACGCCTGTCATCCCCGAAGGGTTAGGCAGAGATGTACTAAATAGTACATCCACATTTCGCCAGTTATGTTCATGTCCCATGAAATAGGGGGCGAGCCTATTACCATCAATCAGACACAAATCTAGACTACGTGACTACTACTGAGAAATTCCTTAGGAAAAACCCAATAACAATTTGCCGGTCTCGAGAATCGAACCCCTCATACTTAGCAGTCGCGATTGCGACCCCGATGTAGTAAAAAATACATTAAAACTAGAATATCTACTTATTTATTTATTTATTTAAACTTCACGTACATTGGTGGTACATAGGCGGACTTAATGCCACAAGGCTCTTCTTGCTTCTCTACCAGTCAACCATTGGGTCAATTAAGACAGCTTTGTGTAAGAGTACAAAAAAATATATAAGAAACATACTATTTTGCTAGCATAAACTGAAATACATAAATAGGTACATACTAATCATACTAATATTATAAATGTGAATGTAAGTTTGTTCATGAAACTTTGTACACATATTCTTGGAGGTATTAGAAGTAACATAGGCTATATATCGTCACGCTACGACCAATAGGAGCGGAGCAGCAATGAAAAATGTTGCGAAAACGGGGAAAATGTGACGCAGACGAAGTTGCGCGGGACAGCTAGTACATATATATATATATAAAAAAGCCTTTATTTGTTCCTAAATATTAAAAAAAATACAAGATAAATTTAAAACATCTTAAGCTAATTAAGCCTTTACCCAAAGAGGGGACTCTTTGGGTAAAGGCCTCCTCCAATTGTTGCCACTTCTTTCTGTCTCCTGCTATAGTAGAGCAGTTTTGGCCCGCCGTTTTATTAATTTCATCGGCCCAGAGGTCCTTTTGGTCCAGACCACATAGTTGTTTTCTTTGCCCATTTTTCATCCTTTGAACGTGCTACGTGTACATATATTATATATACCGAACAAATAAACTAAAAGAGAGAGTAGTACTATACTTATTATTATAAACGTAATGGTTTTAAAAGGTCCGGTTGGCTTTCACGAGTTGTAAGATAAAATAAACAGACCATCAGCGATCTGTTTTTGTTTAATTTCAGTGAGAAAGAGTTTCCTTCGCCCAGAGCTAAAATTAGCAGGGATACTAAAATAACTATACTGTAATTTCATAAGGATGGGACTAGGGACGCACACTGAAATGGTATCTACAATTCTACACAGTCGAATCCATAGTAATTAAACCCTTTTTCGAATGCCTATGTTAAATTGAAATGGAGATAAAGTGTTCATTTACAATATTTTATTTAACTTGCAAGGTTTGCATATTATACTAGCTGTCCGGCGCAACTTCGTTTGCGTCACATTTTCCCCGTTTTCGCAACATTTTTCATTGCTTCTCCACTCCTATTGGTCGTAGCGTGATGATATATAGCCTATATATAGCATTCCTCGATAAATGGGCTATATACCACTGAAAGAATTTTTCAAATTGGACCAGTAGTTTCGGAGCCTATTCAATGCAAACAAACAAACATACAAACAATCAAATCGTTCCTCTTTATAATATTAGTTTAGATTTAAAAGTTAAGTTTAGTTTTATCATCATCATCATCATCCGCCTATATTGTTCTCACTGCTGGGACACAGGCCTCCTCTCAATGAGAGGGAGTGGGCTTTAATCCACCACGCGGGGTCAATGCGGGTTGGTAGATGTCACATGTCTTCGAATTTTTAGTTCTAGGACATCCCGGTTTCCTCAGGATGTTTTCTTTCACTGTTTTAAGAGCTGCGGTGGCCCAGTGGTGGCAGCCTCGACTTACGAGCAGTAAATCGTAGATTCGAACCCAGGCAGGTAAATTACTTTGTGTAATTTATTTCATCACTGCTGCTCTCAAAACGGTGAAGTTTAGTTTCATCATCATCATTCATTCATCATTTCAGCCCAAAAGACGTCCACTGCTGGACATAGGCCTCCCCCAAGTGTCGCCACATTGACATTTTGGGGGGTTTTGCCATAATCGCCACGCTTGGCAGGCGGGTTGGCGATCGCAGTACGGTTGTTACAAAAGCACAGAGAACGCTGCTGCCAATTCTCTGGCAAATCCCTTAGTCGCCTCTTACGACACCCACGAGAAGATATGGGATGGTGCTATTCTTTACGTCCGACACCATACAGAGCAAGTTTAGTTTATTTAGTAATAATTATCATAATTACAAGTCAGGTTTTTGAAAAAATAAAAACTCAAATCGTAAACGTTTGGTTTGGATGACGTGTTAGTTAAATGACGTCTTTCTAAATCCACTATGGTGGAATCTCAAAGCTTCTCAAAGCCATCTTTGTTACTGCGACAAGCTTTTATATCATACTAGCCGCTGCATGCGACTACGTTCGCGTGGAAATTAACCACCCGTATCACCTAGGGGTATAAAAAAAACCTACGACCTTTTCTCAGACCTACCAAATATACGTACACAAAAAAAAACTGTCCAGTCGGAGCCGGAGGAGTTCGATATCAAACACTGTGACACGAGATTTTTATATATTAGATAAATGGTACATTGTAATAAATTAAAGGGTTCGATTTAATTTAAAGTATATTTTCTTCTCTTGGAGCAAGTAAATAATAGCTTGTTTATATATATATATATATGTCGCAGTCTGATGATTTTATTCCGTTAGACTTGTTCATCATGTGGGCAGAACATGGGTTTCGTGCAATGAAAACACACACACACTGTACACTGCTTTTATCGAACTAACAAATTAATAACTTGAAATTACAATACAACACAATAACACTAGGCACCATGAATCGGGTTACAGTTTCAGGACGTCTTGACTCCGCCGCAATCAGACACTGACTGTCCTCCCCGCAGCGAGCCAGAAACATCACGACTCTGTAGTAAGCGCGCTTAGGTGTGGGTAGACTGTTAAGTAGGTCGCTTGACCTTTGGCGCGCTTTCGATTCATAGTCCGTGCTAATGACTAAAATCGACTCCGACATATATATATATATATATTCCTTTTTCTAAATCTTGATATCATATTTGAATAAGCATTATTTGCAAATACATTCACGTAGACAGTAAGCTTAAATTAAGGAACAGTTTATACTCGTATACAATTTTTCGAGAAAGGAGCTATCTTATTTATATTCTTTAATAATATAATTTTATGTGATTGTTGGACTTTTAATTGACCCAATGAAAAGCGATTAGCGATTTGAAATAAAGGTTCCTACTTTGAAATAACTCCTATGTCGTAATAAAATGGTTTCTGAAACGTCTTAAAACGTCAATCAAAACACTAGGAAAAAATCAATTTTAAAAGCATCATATTATAGTCATTCTAGGTTGTAACTGAGGGGTTATCTTACAAAATATTTTAATAGAAAAAACGCCATTTAACTTAATAAGAGTTTTGACTGTAACATATACATTTCATTGCTCGTGAACTCCAATCCATTTCCTTCCCAGCTTCTGTAAAGGGCACTACAGACGCATCAAGAGCCAAGACGTCTGAAATGAAATGACGTGTGGCTGAAACAAGCCCGGCTTTGTTAATGGAGTCAAGTCATACGTTACGAGAACGACTACCTTTGGTGCCTACCCTGTCTTGTGTCATGTCCTTCACAGTTATGCTACCCTAGTACTCCGCCTAGCAAAAAGTGAGGGATTATACTAGGGGAGAGGCAGTGATGTCCATTGTGAATGACTTATAACCACGGGTGATCAACTCCTCTACTATCAGATGGTGTTTATAGTAAAACCACCACTCTGTATACCCATTGTGTAGTTGAAACTAAGTAAGCGCATGCTAAAGTTAATACAGGCTGAGATTTTATACTGTTTTAAGACGAATGATATAGTTGTTGCTGTACACTAACTGAACAGTAACTTAAAAAATTAACAAATTGTTGTTTTACGTGTTTTATATTAGCTACATTTAAAGCTCTGACCATTTCATTAGCAGTTAGCACGTCAAGCAATTTGCCAAAAACGAAAGCAAGTTTTTGTAAGCAGATGATATTCAAGACTTATGTCAAATAATCCCAAAAAGCCTTTTCAAAACAACTACACGTACCATCACCAAACTGGATTTCGGAGCACGGTAAGGACTATCCTTGCTTGCAGTGTTAAAACAGTTAAACATTTTCTATTCCTTGGTCCCTTTTTTGGTTTTATTCCTAGTGGTCGAAAAACGGTGGTCAAACATAATTGATGGTGATCATTAACAGAGCCTGAGATTTTTTTTAAAACAATATTTAAAAAAAACCGGCCAAGTGCGAGTGCTTCCATAGCCCCAAACAATATAGTAACAATATTTTGAACTGTCATTCATTAGTTAATAGTATTAGTTGGTAAACTTCCACTCAACCGCAAAACTAAAAAAAATCTCAGGCTCTGTTAATGATCACCTCATTAACAGAGCCTGAGATTTTTTTTAAAACAATATTTAAAAAAAACCGGCCAAGTGCGAGTGCTTCCATAGCCCCAAACAATATAGTAACAATATTTTGAACTGTCATTCATTAGTTAATAGTATTAGTTGGTAAACTTCCACTCAACCGCAAAACTAAATTTGTTTTTCATAGTATGTTTATAAAAAACAAAGTTACTGCTGCAGTTTGATGAAAAAGTCCTATATTTTATAAACTGAAAATCATATCTTATTGAAACCAATTTTCGTTGATAGTTTTTTTTTACGTTCTACAATCCTAAATATTTTCAGAATTTCCCTTCTCTTACTTTAGAAATTGGGAGGGGGGACACACATTTTACCACTTTGGAAATGGCTCTAGCGCAAACTATTCAGTTTAGAAAAAAATGATATTAGAAACCTCAATATCATTTTTGAAGACCTATTCATAAATACGCACAGGTATGATGAAAAAAAAAATTTGGTTTTCAGTTCTAAGTATGGGGAACCCCAAAATTTATTGTCTTATTTCTATTTTTGTGTGAAAATTTTAATGCGGTTCACAGATTACATCTACTTACCAAGTTTCAACAGTATAGTTCTTATGGTTTAGGAAAAAAGTGGCTGTGACATACGGACGGACAGATAGACAGACAGACATGACGAATCTATAAGGGTCCCGTTTTTTGCCATTCGGCTACGGAACCCTAAAAAGAGTCACGTATTTTTCGTTTTTTTTTTGTTTAACCACTATTAGTCCGCAAACTATTTGTGCAGACCAATAGAAGTAACGGTGTTAAACAGATGTCATCGTGTGCACGGGATCTTGTTTGAAAAATGAGCTTAGTCCCACTTTACTGATAGTTCCTACTATCGTCACATATCAACCGATAGATCCTGACAATAGTCCAAAAAAAGCTTTTAAAATATCCTCACATTACACTGTACGAAAAAATAAAGGTAATATCGACTATCAGGGATAGTTTTGAGTTTCGTGAACACTAAAATTTCCATTTTGTTCGCGATCGTTTAAGACCGGTGAATGGACCCTATTGTGCCAGGTCCATTGTGTTTTTCTATTGACCGACGCTCATACGAGAAATGGTTGCACCGTTCATGGATTTCAATTATTGTTGCGACTATGTAACTGAAATAGCTGGATTAGTTATTTTAATAGTCTATCGGCCGGGCCGGGATTACCTTTTAGTTTAATTGAATTATTTTTCGGATTAGAAAGAATTGAATGTGTAAATTGGTTTAGGGTAGCGAGGTGTAGTTTGTTTTTTTTTGTTGCAGCGGGGTTTCGTATGGATTGGTAGTTCGATGAAAATACATTTATGTATTTGTTTTCCAAATAATAAATGGATCGACAAAATCGCCAGCTGTGAAATCGCTTTCAAGCGATTTGACAGCCATTGGGTCTTAAGAATTAGCAATGTTGTAAAAGAGCTGTGTTTCAATTTTGATGTAAATTATATCTAGCTAAACAATCTTACTTACAATAGAAATGCGAATGTTGGATGTATTAATGTTTGTTACTATCACGCGAGAACAGCTGAGCGGATCTGCATGAAATTTGGCACAGACATAGATAATAGTATGGAATATGCCTTAAATTACACTTTAACGAACCCTTAACTAGTTTAACGACAAAAGAATCAATGCACAGAATCAACTTTCTCCATTCATCATCATTTCAGCCCAAAAGACGTCCACTGCTAAACATAGGCCTCCCCCAAGTGTCGCCAAATTGACTTCTTGGGGGGTTTTGCCATAATCGCTTGGCACGCGGTTTGGCGATCGCAGTACGGTTGTTACAAAAGCACAGAGAACGCTGCTGCCTATTTTCTGGAAAGTCCCTTAGTCGCCTCTTACGACACCCACCGGAAGATATGGGATGGTGCTATTCTTTACGTCCGACACCATACAGAACTTTCCATTATTATCTCGAAAACAATTATAAACAGCCTTACTCCACCTACGAACTACAAACCTCCCTTTCTCCACACTCCCCATCCAACAACCAATAATCCTTATTCCATCGCAACAATCCTAATGGGAAAACTAAGTAACTAAGGACCTACTCATAAGTGCCAATATGATCTCATTCGGCAAATTGATTCTTGACAGCGCAGTGATTGTTAATTAATCAATTAACATAGTTGTAAGTTACGTGACTAAACTACTTGACGTGACTAGTAAGAGAAACGACTAATTAATAATTAATGGTGTATAGTAACCTAACCTCGTTATGTGCGGTAATTAGAACCTACGTATCTGATTGTTAACAGTTGTCTGTCTATTACTTACAAGGAGTGTGCTTATATATTGTAGTATATTCGGTTACCCGCATTTGTAAATTATCATCTAGTAGTATATAAGGAGACACACCTGTATTCATCGGTCAAATAAACGCTTGCTATCGAATCACGCCTTGCATTACCCAAGTACGAACTTCTCATGTATAAGCTTTATGAAGGAAATAGCAAACCGCCCCGGGTTCGCACGGGTATTTAACAAAAATTTCAAAATTACAATACACACACATTAACCCTCCTATTTGCGTCAGGTTACTAAAAAAAGATAATAATTATTATAGATAGTTTGAATATTCCCCTACCGTACAGCCCATACCCCAGTGACGTCTACAACGCATAAGGTGCTGCCTAGCTAGCCAGCTGAGCAGGGTGAGCGGCGACCACGCAACTTTTTACAATACTTACATTTTTAAACTCGTGATATCTTTCGAATGGAATGACCAAATTGAATAATTCAAAAAGTCATATAAAGGTATTGAAGCAGTCTTGAATATGAAAATATAAGTTATTTTGATAAGGATTAATACCAAGATACAAATACAGGTTCTTTTCTAGCAGCATCATTAAAAAATAATTTTTAAAATTAAAGAACACTTATTGTGGCATAACTATAATAGTTAGACATATGCTGTCGGGACACATTTTGTAAATAATGATGTGTTCTGCAAAGTCGTAGTACATTATTGTATTCTATCATTAATAGTTTTCGCAGCGCACGCGATGTAAAGAATATTTTAGGTATTTTTTGTACACCTTGGGTTACATTATTGGAGTATTAGTAAGGATCCCTAATTTTTTTTGAAAATTTATATAGCTGTCATCCGGGGATATTGTAGCTTCCCAACAGTGAAAAAAATTTTTAAATCGGTTCAGTAGTTTCGGAGCCTATTCAATGCAAACAAACAAAGAATCAAAAATTTTCTCTTTAAAATATTAGGTTAGACTAGGTAATGCCTACGGCTCCGGGCGCGTTTTGTTCGATAACTGTCCCACGGGATCGTACTGCCGAGGAAAAAGTATCCTATGTGCTATTCCAGACTACTATCTATCCCTGTGCCAAATTTCATCCAGATCCATTCAGTGGTTTTTGCGTGAAAGAGTAACAAACATCCATCCACCCTTCTATTCACACAAACTTTCTCATTTATAATATTAGGTAAATAATTTTAAAATTTATTTATTTAATTTTGTTATTTCAATAATAATTATTTTATTTTTATCTCTTTATTCATTTTATTTACACATCCTTTACATTTTTAAATATTTTTACAAAAAACATATCAAAAAACATTTAAAAATATAAAAAATAGTAGCCCACCAGCATCGGGAACAGGGTCCGGGCTACCGGTGGTCAGGGCTCTTGAGAGAGGAACCTCCTGACAATACGTGCCGTGTCCAGAAGTACTGCTTTCTGAATCAAGCCCTTGATCCAGCTGCCAAGCGAAAGCCTACTAAGATGTTGGTCGAGGCTTTTGGCAATTAAGCCATTGGCCGACACGACTATCGGCACAATGACTGCTGTATTCACATCCCACATGTCGACAACCTCGCGAGCCAGATCTAGATATTTGAATTGCTTATCTTTCTCTGCTTTCACGAGGTTCTCGTCATGTGGGACCGTAATATCAACAATCATTGCGCGACGCTCCAATCGATCTATCACCACAATGTCAGGCTTATTGGCAACAATAGTCCTGTCAGTGACGATAGGTCGATCCCAATACAACGTGATATTACCATTATCGAGAACTGGGTCGGGCGCATACTTATAGTACGGCACTTCTGATTCCACAAGGTTGTATTTCAAAGCAAGTTGCTGGTGGATAATCCTAGCAACGAGGTTGTGTCTATGCAAGTACTCTCCGTTAGCCAGACGAGAACAACCAGAAATAATGTGTCGGATCGATTCTCCCGGACGGTGGCATGCCCGACACACGTCAATCGTCCCGTCCTTCATAATATGTTTCCGGTAGTTGTTCGTCAGCATAACTTCGTCCATAATCGCACAGACAAAGCCTTCAGTTTCCCCAAAGAGGTTGCTGAATCGTAGCCAGGACACGGACGCTAGAAAATCTACATCGGGGCCATGAAGAGCCCGGTAGAAGCGCCTGAGAAGCTCCTTGCCCTGCCATACCTCCCTGCGATCATTAGTGTCTAATACTACAGGCTTGCGACAGTTCTCGTTAGCCAAGAAGAGCGGGGTAAGGCCCTTGTCCACTGAGACCACATCTCGGTGTATCCCCACGTCGGCTTCTAGGAAGTATTCCCTGAGAGTGCATACCTCACGATTGTGCAGGGTCTTAGCATTTAAGAAGCCACGACCCCCACACTTCCGCGGGATATACAGTCTCATCACCGACGACCGTGGGTGATGCATCCGATTTGCGGTCAGCAGTACGCGGACCCTCCTATCCAGGGCATCAAGTTCCGTCTGAGTCCATTTGAGTATGCCGAAAGAATACATCAAAACCGGCATGACCCAACCGTTGAAGGCGCGTACCTTGTTTCCGCCTGACAAAAGACTGTTTAGCACCTTATTCAGGCGGCCAAAGAAACGTTCCCTCAACGATTGTTTCATGCAGTATTGATACCTAATGCTTCCGACATACCCAAATACTTGTAGGTTTCTGTTGAGGAGAGGGATCTTAGGTGTACGGAATCCGAGAGTTGAGTTCCCACGGATTCCGTAATCTCCCCTCGCTTCACATGCATGACTGCACATTTGTCCACACCAAATTCCATCCTAATGTCGTTACTGAAAGTTTCAGTTACCTTCAGTAGCTTCATCAGTTGCAAATTGTTGGGGGCAAATATTTTCAGATCATCCATGTAAAGAAGGTGAGATATGACCTGACCACCTCTCCTCAACCGATAGCCTAGACCTGAACCTTCCAGCAGTGTGCTGAGAGGATTCAAGGCTAGACAAAACCACAATGGGCTCAGACTATCACCCTGGAATATACCACGCTCGATCCTTATGGCTTCGCTGTTCCCCTGCATCTGTCGACATCCTGGATAGTGAAGGACCGTCCTCCATTGCCCCATACACGACTCAAGGAAGGTGCGTAGAGTTGCATCTATCTTGTACAACTCCAGTACCCTCATGAGCCATGTATGCGGCACCGAGTCGTAGGCCTTCTTATAATCTATCCAACATGTAGACAGATGCCTTCGGGAGCGGCGAACCTGTTGGCTAATGGCCATATCAATGAGGAGCAGCTCCTTAGTACCACGGGACCTGTTCCTACATCCATTCTGAGAGGGAGACATGATGGAATTACTCTCAATATGTTGGTTTATTTTAGCTCTCAAAATACACACATCAAAAGTGTCTAGGGATCAACATATATTTTTGCAATAACTTTTCTCCTGATTGATATTAATTAAAATTTTCTTTAAGGATTCATCAAATAAAGTGTTTTCGTTTGTCACAGTAACGATAAACCAAGTCACCTTTGCATTAATAAAGAAATTTGCCATTTTCTAATAAAGGGATTTTTGACATTTGAACCACTAACATTAAAGTTCGAAAAAAAGACTGAAATAACAGTTTTCTTTAAAATTTTATTGGGTAACTTAAACAATTAATAATCCGTGTTTCTACCGCGAACACTAACAACACAAGAACATCGGTTTGGCATACTCAAAATGAGTTCATCCAAATCACGCTGTGGAATGGCCGCCCATGTTCGTTGCAACAACAAAAAACCGGCCAAGTGCGAGTCTTACTCGCACACAGGGTTCCATAGCTCCAAACAATATAATAACAATATTTTGAACTGTCATTCATTAGTTAGTAGTATTAGTTAGTAAACTTCCACACAACCGCAAAACTAAATTTGTTTTTCATAGTATGTTTATGAAAAACAAAGTTACTGCTGCAGTTTGATGAAAAAGTCCCATATCTCAAAAACTAAACATCATATCTTATTGAAACCAATTTTCGTTGATAGTTTTTTTTACGTTCTACAATCCTAAATATTTTCAGAATTTTCCTCCTCTTACTTTAGAAATTAGAGGGGGGGGGACACACATTTTACCACTTTGGAAGTGGCTCTAGCGCAAACTATTCAGTTTAGAAAAAAATGATATTAGAAACATCAATATCATTTTTGAAGACCTATCCATAGATACCCCACACGTATGGGTTTGAAGAAATTTTTTTTTTTGGTTTTCAGTTCTAAGTATGGGGACCCCCTTAATTTATTGTTTTTTTTCTAATTTTGTGTGAAAATCCTAATGCGGTTTACAGAATACATTTACTTACCAAGTTTCAACAGTATAGTTCTTATAGTTTCGGAAATAAGTGGCTGTGACATACAGACGGACAGACAGACAGACAGACAGACAGACAGACAGACAGACAGACATGACGAATCTATAAGGGTTCCGTTTTTTGCCATTCGGCTACGGAACCCTAAAAAGGTCTTCTTGCTACTGGATACCCTCCATATTCGGCAGAGCTCTTCTCTGTAGCATATCCCATGCATGCTCAATCGGGTTCAAGTCTGGCGACTGAGCAGGCCAGGGCAGGACATAGATGTTAGCTGCGGCGAGAGTCTGTCTTACAACTCTTGCGGTGTGCGGTCGTGCATTATCATGCATTAACTGAAATAAGGGACCGATTTGCACTTGTAGAGGAACGATGACGTCTGATACAATCGTCTCAGCATAAATTTGAGCGTTGAGGTTGCCTCTGATCCAAATCAACTCAGTTCTTCCGCCGATCCAAATACCCGCCCATACCATGATGGTTCCACCACTATAAGGATGGACTTCCTGGCAGGATTTTAATCGCTGTTGGCGTCCAGGGGTTCTCCAGTGTCGTATACGTCTTGTATCCGGTCTCATACCAAAACGAGACTCATCAGAAAAGCACACGAAACGCCATTGTTCTTCTGCCCAATTTCTGTGTTCAAGAGCCCATTGATATCGAATCCTACGATTGTGCATTGCTATAGGTGGTACCCGTAGTGGTCTTCGGGAATGAAGGTTCACTTCATGCAAGCGGTTTCTGACTGTTTGGTCGCTAATTAAGTTCCCTGAAGAGTGATGAAGCCTCACGGCTAACATCATGGCGGTTATTGTTGGAGCTCTTCGAGTTAAGATTTGAATGTATCGGTCTTGTCTCCGTGTGGTGCAGCGATACCGTCCTCCATGACGCTCAGCCACGGTACCAGTGCTTCGGTAACGTGTCCAAAGTCGACTGATAACACTCTGACTTGTATTCAGAGCTAAAGCCACAGTACGTTGCCGGGAACCAGCTTCTATCGTTCCCACGGCTCTGAGCATTTCTTCCCTGCTTAAATGACGTCGCCGCTCCATAATAACGTTGGTTTTAATCAGTAGTAGGGAAACAGTAGCACTAATAATGTCTTCAATGCGTTGTATGTTTTTATAGGGAAAATATTGACAGCTGATTTTCATCTTTTACTCGAATTTGATTCACAGTTCCTGATTCAAATTATGAAATGCACCAAAAAGGATCCATATAAATTTATAAAATCATAAATTTACTACAAAGCCACATCTCAATCTCAAGAAATCCGCATAAAAATGCTTGATCCCTAGACACTTTTGATGTGTGTAGATGTTAGAACTTTATAGACCGTTGGTAAACAAGTGATTGGTCTATAATTTTTGGGCTCCGCAGTACTACCTGATTTATGGAGCAGGTGGGTAATGCCTGTCGTCAAGAACTGGGGCAGCGACCCTGACTCTAAGGCTGATTGAAACTGGGACGCCAAGCGAGCGTGCGATCTTTGAAACCATTTGATCCAGAAGTTGTGCAGTCCGTCCGGCCCTGGAGACTTCCAGTTAGGTAACGGACGAACTGCACGAGCTACGTCTTGGGGGCTGATGATAATTGCAATTCTGGTATTGGATCACACGCTTGTTCAACTTCCCGGGTCCAACCGCCCTCAGTGTGACTAACAGGCACCGACCAGATGCTGCGCCAGAACGAATACATGGCGTCATCATCTGGTAGACGCGTGTCAGTCACCCTTTGGTCTGGTCGCTCCCAAGCCCTATATACCCACCTTTCATCGCTTTGGAATGTGCGATTCTGAGTGTATCGCTCCACGCGCCGCTTGTACCTACGAATACGGCTTGCCCATGCACAGATCTTCTGCTTCAGGAAGTCAATACGCTCTGTGACGCAGGCCAAGTAATCACGAAAACTAATGTCAGTTCCCGAGAACGCCAGCCTCACAAAGCGCATCACTCTAGGGCGAGTATTGCCCTCCCTGAAGCAGATTAACTTGCCGATGAGTACTCTAGCCTAACCGATACGCCGCTCAATCCTGCACTGCCAAGCTGGAACAGCTAGTTTTGGTCGTGTAGCTCGGTCGCTGTTAGGAAACTTGACGTGAGCCACACGACATGCCGCTACAGCCGCGCAGTACAATATTGAGTGGGTATCAGCAAGGTCTTTGCTGTTGTCAAAGCAGTTTGACAGCAGCGAATCTAGAGTACACACCAGCGCCTTGTTTTTCTTGTGCATAGGCAAACGAGGTAACCGCGGTCTAAGTTCAGGCGGTGTGGAGCGATACTCCCGGAACGCACCCTCCAAAGCGCTCCTCAATTGTGAGTTGCACTGGGTACTCACGGTTATAACTTCGTCAACATCCTCTTCACCACCGCGATCGGATCGCGGCGAAGCGCTGGAAACATTTTGCAGTTGTGCCGCGATTATTGGCGAAGCAGGCGTAACTGGGTTACTCCGTGAGTCGAGGCGTAGTCGATCAAGTACAGTCTCATCCAACATATGGTTACGCTGGATGACCCGCACCTGATCCGATAGTCGCTGCGCCGACACGCTGACATCTGGTTCAAGCACCTGAAACAGAGAGAGCATTCGACCACGGTACGCAGTCATGTTGCTTCCCCCCTCAGTAGCCCCATAATATGCGCGCATGACGTTTTCATTAATGGACTGAGTCCATCGCATGCGCGACACATTTCCACCGGCAGCGGGGACCCTGTTCGGGGCCTGTTGGCCTCGAGGTCCCAGGCCCGCTGGTGGCCGTCCTCTTCCTCGTCGTCGTGGTGGAGATGGCGTCGACGGCGGGGAGAAAAACTCGTCGCTGGAGCTCGACGCAACTGCAGCAACCGGCGACTCAGCGCCCACAGATGTGGCGCGTCCCGGCGGCTGCGAGGCGGAGCTCAGCGACGAGCCCGGAGATGGTAGGTGTGCTTCATTTAGTCGGGCTCGGCGTCTCGTTAGCATTGGTGACATATTATATTAAGACATTTCTTTTTGCGGTTTTCGTGCGTTTATTACATTTTTGTGTGATCAGTCCGTTTTAAAATGTTTTTTTTTCTTCTTTTTGTACATTATTTCGTTTTTCTGGTCGGTTTTATCGTTTTCTTGTGATATTTAAATTAAATAAAGATGTGAAAAAAATTGTCCTGTCACTTTGACGCTCGAGCCACAGATGGAATAATTATTATTTAAAGATAATAATTATTATATAATAATAATTATTTTTATTATTATTTAAAGATTATATTTATGTTCTTTTGTTCAGCATGGACAGTAATATTCTGGTAGGTTATTATTTAACAGGTGTTTCACGAAAATATTCGCCCCGCAGTTTCACTCGCGCAGACCGGGTTTAAAAGTAGCCTATGTTTCCAGGGTCTAAGCTATCTACATACCAAATTTCATCTAAATCCGGTCCGCCATTGAGGCGTGAAGGAGTGACAAACACACACACAGTCACTCACAAACTTTCGCCTTTATAATATTAGTGTGATGTGATAAGACTCGGTTTTCGATTTAGGACTTCGAGTTGAGGTTTGAAATTATCCCACGGAAACGTGCTATCGGGATTAAAAATATCCTATGCTATTCTATCCTAATCTAGGTCCATGATCTGTTCTTGTGTCAAATTTCATACAAATTCGATCAGCCGTCAAAGCATGAAAAAATAACATACAAATCAAATCAATTTATTTGCCATAAGTGTTGATACATTTTCAATCTTAAAGTAAATAAATACAAATCTATTGTATATAACACGGACGTAGTTATAATACTTTGATATGCAAACATTTGGGTTTTTATTTAGCCATACACACAAAAAGTTACCTTCAGATTTATAATATTAATAACTATAATGGATTTATAGTGTCCATTCATTACCTTAATGTTGCAAATACGACCTGCTTTCTTGTTTTTCTTGATATCTGTTTTCCCTGAAATCCTTAATTTTTAAAGCGTTATCATGCTTGAGTCAAGAGCAACCTACCAACTTATCGATGTCTTTATAACACTTAAATATAATAATAATAGCATTATAAAAATTTCGAAAGTCAATTATGTTTCTTAATGCGATTAGCATTAAGAGTGATATATTATATATAAATGTGGATGGATGGAGAGGAAGAGGACGACCAAAGAAAAGATGCGGATGGATTCTGTGAAAAATTATAGGAAGTAAAGAGGAGTAAATGATAGCATGACGAATGACAGAGGAAAATGGAGGAAAGAGACTTGTTGCGCCGACCCCAAATAAAATAGGACAAGGGCAGAAAGACGATGAATGCGATTAGCAATAAGAAGCAAAATTACTTTCGAAATTCCATCCATTCGATATGCGACTACACTTTTCCACACGTTACATTCATAAAAAGAAAAAAAAACAGAGACAAGAAAAACAACACTCCATTAATCCCGTTACCAAGTCACTAACCCACAAAGCTAAATCCTACAAATCACTGCCCAATACCCAAACAGGAAAACAAAACACTCACTGTATCTCGTAACATCTTACTCCACATTAAGATGTACGCCCACTGTATCATACTTTAAATCAATATCCTGGCTATTGTTCCTCTTCACAACACATATAATATGTGGCCAGTAAATCTTGTGTGGCTGTTGAAAGCCCGGCTTAGATTAGGACGCGTTATTGAGCCGTACATCTTGTGGTACACTCTCGACAGCGAGACGGGACAAGATGCTGGGTAGAGATGCAGCTTTGATCGAAGTATCAGTTCGTTCAAGATTTATATATAAATGGATGCAGGTTGGTGGTTATAAAATAAAGAAAATATTGCAAGTAGTAATTGGATGCCTTAGTTCTAAAAGACACTAAATCCATTTTCTAAATTTTGAGATGAAATCATTTAAGCGCAAAAAATATTTTTTCAAATAAATTGGTCTTAAAATAAATTCTGAACCAACAAATAAACTAGTTGTTTAATTTTTATCAACATTTATTTATCTTACCAATTTATTTGAAAAAACAATTTTTGCACTTTAAATGATTTCAGCTCAAAATTTAGAAAATGGATTTAGTGACTTATCATACTTTGACTTTTGGAACTAAGGCATCCAATTATGTACAGTTACATGGTAAGGTCAAAAAGTTTCCGGATTCAACTATAAAATTAAGGAATCAAATAAAAAAATCAAAATCGCTTTATTAATTCCATGCATAATCATGAAAGTAAATTTTAAAGTAGGTATTCAATTGTAGTTAATCACAATAATTAAAATAAAATAAATAGTAAGTAATCAAAAACCTAATTAAAAATAATCAATCGTAAGAAAACAACCATAAAAATAAAAATTTAAATTATAATAACTAATTGTAAAATAACATAATAAATAATAATAAAATAAAATCCATTTTGCACATGCATGCATAAATAATATAATTCAAATAGTTGGTAATTGAATACTAATTACATTGAAAATAAATAGTTAATTCCTATGCATGGACCCCTCTCGGCATCCTCCAGAGTGCCAAATGTATGTCTTTCGCTCTCTCAATCCAATTCTTGCCTGCAATTGCCTTTAATTTATCAATTAAGGATTAAAATTGTCCAAACAGAAGTGGATTAAAATAAAGGGAGGTTAAATTGAACAAAAATATTACTTGTTACTAAGATTAACTCGAGAAAACTTCAATCATTTAGTAACAATAGTTTTGAATCTTGAATAACGATAGATTACATTCACGCATATTAGGTTGAATAAATGGTAAAAATATAATAAAACAAAACAGTTTGTAAAATGAATGCAAAGATCCCCGATTGGACGTTTGAGTAGGCTTTGGACCTTACTGATATATATACATACTCGACACCGAGATGGAATGACATGCTGTAGGTATCTGATAGAGATCCCACTTTGATTGATGTAGATATTTGTCAATCAAATACAGTTTTAGAATGCGGAAAAGATTCAAATCTTAGGACGCTTTATTAAGCCGTTGATCTTGCTTGGGGTATCAATACACAATCGACATATTATGTTGGTTTGGTTATGTTTTTTATTCGTTTGGATGTTTTTTTACAAGGTTTTATTGTGAAGGGACACTCGACTCTAAGATCCTAATGTACGATTCACTCAGAAGTAAATATTATTCTATTCTATTCAAGGACGCGTTCTCTGTGCTTTTGTAACAACCGTACTGCGATCGCCAACCTGCCTGCCAAGCGTGGCGATTAGTGCAAAACCCCCCCAAATGTCGTGTGTTGGAGACCTATGTCCAGCACTTGGTGGAGGCCTATGTCCAGCAGTGGACGTGTTCTGGCCCCTGGGCTGAAATGATGAATGATGATTCTGAGACGGGGCAAGATGCTGCTCGTTTAATTGAAGTATTATATCAAATAAACATTGTTGGTATTAGAATTAGTTATTGAATTGAGCTGTGCATCGTGTGACACTGTAGACTCAAGAAGGGACAAAGTGTAGCTTTGAAATAGTCTGAAAACAATACCATAAATATGATACTATTGTTTTTTTTTATTCTTGTGCCTCACTGTTTGATTTCTGTGACCAGTGGACCCCTAAGTCTTTGCAACCGTGATGTTCTGTCTACGTTGACTAGAGGTGGAACTACTCTGATAGATTAGAGAGCTTTGCCTACATTCATGCCTATGCTGAATAAATGATTAGAAATGACAAAACAGTTTGTCAAATATGCAAAGATCCCCGATGGGACATGTTCCACTAAGCTTGTGTCTGTACTGTCACAGTATTATTTTGCATTTCAAATACAAAATTACTAACACGCACAATTTGCTGTAGGTATCTATGTACATACATTTGTAACGATTCGATATTGTGTAGTTGCAATTATCTACCTTTCTATGAACACATTGGATAATTTTATTATTGTATGATGTTTTTCTATAATATGTAGTTTTAATTTCAGGTTGGTGTTTAGATTGTGACAAGGTTTTTTTTAAGACTAAGTAGGTTTGCGCTGCGACTCGCCTGATATGAAGCGATGATGCGGCCTAGAAAAACTGATTCACTCGAACTTTGAAGAAATACAGGCTTATCAAAACACTAGCTGTACCCGGCCATGCGTTGCAATGCTCTTTTTCCTACCTACGTACCTACCTTAGCTTAGCCTGCCCTACCCTTATATCAAATGAACGTCTATTTTTTTATTGATGAATATCATATTTTAATACTTTAAGGTTAAGCTGTGCTTGCCGAGGTTGGTCCGTGGATGGGTGACCATAATTATAAACCGAGTTTCCTCTGTGCCTCGGAAAGCACGTTAAGCTGTTGGTCCCGGCTGTCATTTGTAGATCTTTGACAGTCGTTACGAGTAGTCAGAAGCCAAAAGTCTGACATCCAGTCTTACCAAGGGGTATCGTATTACCCAGTTACTGGGTTGTGTAGGTCAGATAGGCAGTCGCTTCATGTAAAATACCGGTACTCAGCTGCATTCGTTTAGACTGGAAGCCGACCCCAAGATAATTTGGGAAAAGGCTAGACAGATGATGATCGTATTTTAATACTTATTATCCTATTCCGGACGAAGACAAATCCAAAAACACAAAAATCATATAAATTGGTCCAGCCATTCTTCAGTTATAGATGGTGTAACTAAGACGACTTTGTTTTATATATACCTATTGATAGAAGATAGATTATTAAGTAGGTCGTGTTTAAGTAGGTCAAATTGATATTTTGCCAAAACATGGGATAAAAATGGCCTAAGCAAAAGTTGTGACAACCCAAACACAACAGCCCAGCACCCAGGAAACCGGCTAATTACAAAACAAAAAAAAAAAAAAACAATCCAAAAAAAATCTAATCCCAATGAAGCGTGAACCTACGCGCCCATACGGCATGAAATTATTAATTCCGAAGTCCGTAATAACGGTGCGACACATGCCGACCGCGACAATTGAATGAGCGGCCACCGGACGAAGCGTTCGTCCAGCAATCCATTATGCAGATTGCTGGCCCGATTGCGGCATTGTCGTCGGCTCGCTCCGCCAGAATTACGTACCAACGTACCCAATGCGTACCCAATGCACGCCGACCTCCCGTGATCCATTTTATGGATATTGCGTCGTTGGATTAACGATTGATTGATGACTTGCAACCGAACGCGAAAAGCTGATTTGGCTTGTTTTGTTTTCAGTCGCTGTGGATTAATAAACAGGTACACGTTGGTTGTAAATTGGGGATTATCTTGTGTTTGTTACGAATTGGAGCCGGACGAAAATTGACGGGAATGCTTAAAGTTCACAGTGTATTAAATTTTAATAAAAATGTACTAAGTAAGCCAAGCCATCATATGGATAAATACATAACTTACATTTGTTTTACATGACTCCGTTTGTTTCATACACTGTAGATATACGTAAGTCACCAAATATATTTAAATATTTACGAGTGATGGACGGGACATCATCATCTGCCATCATCTGCCTAGCCTTTACCCAAACTATCTTGAGGTCGGCTTCCAGTCTAACCGGATGCAGCTGAGTACCAGTATTTTACATGAAGCGACTACCTATCTGACATCCACAACCCAGTAACTGGGTAATACGATACCCATTAGTAAGACTGGATGTCAGACTTTTGGCTTCTGACTACTCCTAACGACTGTCAAAGATCTACAAATGACAGCCGGGACCAACGGCTTAGCGCTTTCCAAGGCACGCAGGAAACTCGGTATGTAATTATGGCCACAAATCCACGTAGCAACCTCGGCAAGCACGGCTTAACCTTAAAGGTCGACCCGTGCGGCGTTATTATTTAGCCACGAGCTCCTCCGGGACATGAGATGGACGGGACAATACGAAGAACATCATAATCCGTACCTATATTTGTTACTACAGAGACAGACCGATTTATTACTAATAAATCGGTCTGTCAATTAGGGCTCATTTACGCACACGCGGCGCGTCGAGCGGGGCGGTGCCATAGGCGTTGTGCGGCGCGTCGGGCGTTTTTGCCGTTTACGGAGACGCGGCGACCGCTTGAAGCCCAACGTGGGACCATTTGCTTGTATTCGATTTGTTATGTCAAATGGACAATACAAGCCTAAGGCAGTGCCCAGGTTCGATTCCAATACGCAACAAATTTACAATCCTACCCTACCTACCTACCCTACCTACCTACCCTACCTACCTACCCTACCCTACCTACCCTACCTACCCTACCCTACCTACCTACCTACCTACCATACCCTACCTACCTACCCTACCCTACCTACCTACCCTACCCTACCTACCTACCCTACCCTACCTACCTACCCTACCCTACCCTACCTACCTACCCTACCTACCTACCTACCCTACCCTACCCTACCTACCTACCTACCCTACCTACCTACCCTACCTACCTACCCTACCTACCTACCCTACCTACCTACCCTACCCTACCTACCCTACCTACCTACCTACCTACCATACCCTACCTACCTACCCTACATACCCTACCTACCTACCCTACCCTACCTACCTACCTACCCTACCTACCTACCTACCCTACTATGCTATAAACCTCACGGAGCCCGAGACCTTTCCAACGAATGCAAAACCGTGGAAATCAGTTCGTGCGTTCTGGAGTTATAGCGTCAAGAAGGAAAATTATAAATGCGACATTAAAATAAAACAAGTACTTAATACCTAGTTACAAAAAGTAATATTTTACAGCAAAAAAAAAAGACAAAAAAAAAAATTCTTACATACAACGATTTGATCCTGCAACATTGTGATTTGCAGTCCCGCCGCAACAGTACCAAGCTAAGCATTACGATGACATTTAGTTTAAAATAGACGTTTTAATCTAATGCATGATTTGACAGTTGTCAGTTTTCAAATATTTGAAGAATATGGTCCCACGGTGGGCTGCAAGCGGGCAACGCGGCGTCCGCCGCCGCGTTATGTCAAACGCTCAAACTCAAGGAAATGGTCCCACGGTGGGCTGCAAGCGGGCGACGCCGCGTGCACCGCGGCGTTATGTCAAACGCTCAAATACAAGGAAATGGTCCCACGGTGGGCTGCAAGCGTGCACCGCGGCGTTTGGACAGTACAAGCAAATGTTAGTGCCCGAGTTCGATTCACATACGCAACAAATTTAAAATGTCCTAGTTTCACCCAAAAAAATATCATTTTGTTTTTATTTTAATTTTTTGGTGATATTTTTCGTAAATTCTGGGCAATTTTTACTTATTATTTACGAGTACTGTTTTTTGAATGGTTCAAAAACTAAATGTATAGGTATGATTAAACTCGATATTTTATAATGATTTGAAAATCATACATAATGCATCAAAATAAAACAGTTATAGGTACCTAGTTACAAAAAGTAATATTTTACAGCAAAAAAAAAACACAAAATAAACACAAAAAGAAAAATCTTACATACAAAGATTTGATCCTACAACAAATAATTCACAATCCAGCCGCAATACCACCAGGCTAGATACTCCTCTGACGTTATGATTAAAATAGACGTTCTATTCTAATGCATGATATGACGGTTGTCAGTTTTCAAACATTTTTGAAGAATATGGTCCCACGGTGGGCTGCAAGCGGAAAACGCGGCGTCCGCCGCCACGTTATGTCAAACGCTCAAATACAAGGAAATGGTCCCACGTTGGGCTGCAAGCGTGCGCCGCGGCGGCCGACGCCGCGTGCACCGCGGCGTTTTGTCGCACGCTTAAATACAAGGAAATGGTCCCACGTTGGGCTGCAAGCGTGCGCCGCGGCGTCATGTCCATTTTTTTTATATTGGGTTTTGTGAAAGCGATTATTCCAATAGATTATTTTTGTAAATTTCGATCAACTCGAGTATTAAATTAAGGAATTAAGAAATCCAAAGATGAAAATTAAAATAAATTTGTTTTAAGAGTACGTGCGTACGAGCGTTTACAATACATTTTAATTATATTCTTTTTTTAAGCTTTTTATTATTAATGTTAATTGTTTTTCGTACATTCTGACGCACCGATTTTTTTTTCCATATTTAAATTTAAATTAGGAATTCGTTCGCTGTTCTAATTTATATTGTATTTATTGTGAATTTTGTTTAAACTATCCGAAGGTTAGTAGAATGGCCAGGATCTCAGTAAGATTAGGAAAAAAAAGAATTCTGTAGTTTGATTATTGTTAGGAGGTGTGGTTATATTTATTTATGGCCATGAGGTTAAAATGGTTCTTTGATATTCACTGTTTAATTACTCTATGAGCCTGCTCTGTCCCACATCTGGGCTTGCCATATCTTTCGAATTTTGTTTATCTTTTCCCTTCTTCGACTAAGTAATACTTTTTGATACTTAGAAAGCTTGGTTTAGGAATAGCAACCCAAAAAACTATGAAACCAATGTTTTAACAAAACTACAAAATATATGAGTAAGACTCTTGCCCTGAGTGTTCTGGTTCATAACTGTGCCGGGCTGTTCACGGCTACACTCAAGTGACTCGACCCACGCCACGGCCTATCATCGAAAACCTTTTTTAAACTGGATAGTTACATTTCTTTATTGTTTCAACCGCTTTGAAACAATAACCTATCGTTCCTTGAAGAAAAGGCTTATGAATTGCCGATTTTCAACCATCATCATAATCATCTCTGTTGGCCTAGCCTTCCAAGCTTTCAGCTTCCAAGAATGTACCCGAACAAACAGATACATACATTGCAAGTTAAATAAAAGCTTGTAAAAATTGACCAATTTACGAAAAAAATATCACTATAAAATTTAAAATAAAAACAAAATGATTATTTTCGGATAAAACTACGACGTTGTAAATTTGTTCCGTGTGGGAATCGAACTCGGGCACTGCCGTATACTTGTATCTGTCAGAGTGACATAACGCCGCGTCGGCCGCCTACATCTCAAGCAAACGGGCGTCAAACCGCTCCTCCGTAAACGCTCTCATACATCGCCATATGTTTGAATTTAAAGCGGGCCGCCCCGCGCACCGCCCCGCCCGACGCGCCGCGTGTGCGTAAATGAGCCCTTAGTGTCATAAGCCCGCTTGTGTGTCAAAATCGAAATTCTTTGTATCAAAATATTCCTATATAAAGTCCGTTCTCTGAGTAATTTAAATCTCTTTTTTCTAAACTATCATGGCTTCTAAGTAGGCTTCTAAGTAGGCTGCGTGTAATTTAGGTTTCACTCAATGTGACCAAATGAGGTAAAAAGCCGCAGGCTAGCGTAGGCACAATTTGCTAACTATAACGTACACATACTATTTGACTAGGTACTGTTGTTTTAACACAGCTTTAATATATTTGTTGATTTAAAATTTAACACAAAAAGAGCAATATAAATATGTAAATCTGGAGTCAAGATTGTCGATAATCCGTGCACTTTACGTTCGGCGTAGTCTGACCGTCAGCGAGCGGCCGAGACGGGCGGCGCTGTGGCGCAGTGGTAGCGTTGGCGAGCGAGGTCGAGTGCCTCACCCAATCCCTACGGATTTAGTTTACCCCGATGCTTGGCTCCACTTCATCCCCAACCGAGGCTGGAAGTCATGAATACATAATTATTTCTCGGCTATTAATATTTTTACCCGCCCCCGTGGCGTTGATTGCCTTTTGAATTTATTACTAACCTCGCGATAGGCCATTTTCGTATTTATTAAGACCACCTGCCAAGCCCACGGTGCGCTGCTCTCTGAGTGAATTATGAGCCAACGGATTTTGCTAATAGAATATTTTATTTCGCCAGTCTCTCTGTGGTTAAGCGGATTTATTTTCACGATTATTGTACTGAAAGTATGGAATGGAGTTTTAGATAGATTTGATAGCTTTGTACGCGTTTAATGCGAAGTGATTGCGATTTAAAATTGTAATGGGGATTCGTGTGGGGTCACGATTCGATATTCATAAACCGATGCACGGATTGAGGAAGCAGTAAAACTGAAAGTGATTTATTGGAAGACGGGTCGTCTGCTAACAGTCGACATCATGCAATTTTTTCGTTGTCATTTCTATAATTTGTATTACTGCAGTGCTATCAATCCTTCACATACAGACTTCTAACTTGACTTCCTTCTTGGATAGGTGAGGTAGGTCATACATTAAATTTTTATGGTATTTTGATTCAGGGTCAAGGTTCACTTAGATATTGGTATGGTACGAGCTGCATACTGAACACGTTTTTAATCCATGTCCATTGTCAATAACAGCATGGATCAAATAATGAATATTAAAGATATTTTTGTTACCATGTAGAGTGTTTAATGATTACCTACTAAAAAAATTGTTATCAAAATGAGAAAATGAATCGAAATGGAAAAATCGTTTAAGTAAATTTAGTTGACTTGGTGACTTGATTTCCCTGCACCTATTTTAAACAACTGAAAAATAAAATATGGCTCGATAAAAAATACTACCAAAGTAAGTAAAATCAAGCGTGGCGATTATGGCAAAACCTCCCTGTCAATGTGGCGTGGGCTTGGGGGAGGCCTATGTCCAGCAGTGGACGTCTTTCGGCTGAAATGATGATGATGATGATGAAGTAAAATCAAAGCCCGAAAAGATTTCACACGACATCCCAATCTACGAATCAACATCTACCTAACCTTCATATAAATAATACCATCACTCCATAAAACAAAACAAATCATAAGACCAAACGTCCCTATATTGACATTTGACGCCCACCATTCAGCTCTCAGCTAGCAATATCAATTTTCCCCGAGTACATACTACTCGTATTATTGCCCGCATCGCTCCTGATTGCAAAGTGTTGCCAGCTAACTGATAAACAGTGGTGCATACGCAAATGTTTGTGGATTGCTCTCGTTAACGAAATGAGGTCGCTAATATAACTGCTAACCGTTTTACTGGCTGTGAGCTTCAACAAAGAGGTAGTTTCGCTCGTTTGGAAATAATGCAGCTGGCTGGAAATGTTTGTGCATGATGGAAGAAAATTTTGGAATATGATACAAGTTGTTTTGTGGTTTTGAAAGAAAACAAGCTTTCCAGTGCGAGCTAAAAGGTTAGCAAAAAAAAAACTAAATATCAGGCCTGTAAACCAAGTTTTAGGCAGAGGTCATCATCATCATCATCATTTCAGCCCAAAAGATGTCCACTGCTGGACATAGGCCTCCCCAAGTGTCGCCACATTGACATTTTGGGGGTTCACAATCTCCACGCTTGGCAGGCGGGTTGGCGATCGCAGTACGGTTGCTTTATAAGCACAGAGAACGCTGCTGCCCATTCTCTGGCTAATCCCTTAGTCGCCTCTTACGACACCCACGGGAAGATATACGATAGTGCTATTCTTTACGTCCGACACCATACAGAGCAGAGGTGACAAATACCAAAGAAATATCTTCAAAAAGTGCATAAAAGAAATAAGCGTATCAAAATTATTTTCATTTTCTTAACTTTTTGCTGTCACATAATAACAAACTGCAAAATAGTTCGTTGCGATAACCATGAATTTATAGAAACGATCTATTTGTCCATCACTGTCCCTCGGCTGGCACAAATTACAGAACTTTCAAAACACCCACAAATATTCCACCTTACCCAATGCATTAACCAACCCCCTAGAAACAAAACTAACCTTAACACAATAGTAATAAAACTAAAAACCCATCTGGAGTCGCAATACATTAAAATCTACACTTGAATCCCTAATTCCCTTGATATACCTGGCCCCTGTGTTTCATGTTTAATTAGGCGAGAACAAATACGTACGATGAACAAATTGCCCCGGGCTACCTCCTTTATCCTTCTCTATGTTCCTACAACTTTCTTGCGGCCGCATGAAGCGACTTTGAGACCGCCCCGGCAACGTGAAACGGTTTAATTTTAATAATTCAGTGTAAAAGGTGCGTCTTTCGTTAGCTCTCGTAGAAATAATGGGTTCGGCACAAAGTTAACAGTAATTATAGTGTAACAGTTTAACAAAGAGTAGGTGGGGGGTAGAGGCGATTTAAGTAAGGGTTGTTTGTTGTTACGGCGAAAATGAAGGTGAAATAAAAAAAAGTTCTTAATAAATGAGCCTTCGAAACGAAAATATATTTGAGAAACCTAAAGATGATTTTCAAATGTATATGCAATGATACCCCACTTAACATGGTTTGTCGATCTGTTTTTCACGATGTGTGTCTGGCGCATATGTGCAATCTGCATTATGGCGTCTGGTTGTCAGCAGTGTGTGAGTGAAATGGCGCACCTTTGGAGCGGCCTATGTCACCAAGGGGACTGCGACAGACTGAGTTGATTTGTGAAAATGACAAGCAGTATCTTCAAAAAATCTCCCGTGAGCTTTAGCTGGACTTTAGCCATTACCAACTATCTACTTTTTGCAAAACGTGGTGATAACAATATCACAAACACTAAGCGTCCCATCGAGAACCTCTAACCATTTGAAAGTCGGTTAAACGAATCCTATGCACCTAGTGTTTGGTACTTTTTGTTAAGTTAGACAAAAGTAAGCATGTACTCTCATCTGCATACGACTAAGTTAACCGTTTTAGGGTCCATTAAGAAGAGTATAGCGAAAGCGGAGTGCACTTGGGGCCCAACTAAATGCTAATTTGATAGTTACTTTGAGTTCATTTTCGGAAATTTGTACATAATATTACTAACTTCAGAGTTCTTAGTCCTTGTTGCTTTTTGTAATGCTTCTACCTTCAATAGACGCTAGAGAATTATACGACCTTAAACCAAATACTGTAAAATTAAATGAGTGTGGTGTAGTTTATAAACACTACTTCATCGCAACATCAACAATATCGACTGTGATTGGTAAGGTAAATAATTAGGGCAAAAAATGAGAAGAATCTGATGAAATCAGGCTACAAACTTATAAACCTGACCTTGGAAATCGTTTATGAAGAGAATCATCTTCATCATCTTTTCAGCTCGGAATAACCCACTTTTGGGTATAGGCCTCATTTATTTCCAGAAATTAGTGGAAGAAGTGCTACTCTACTTTGTTCTGTGCATAAAGGATGCACAGAATCCATTCATTCCGTTTCCCGCGACCTTGACGATATCGTGAAGATCATATTAAGAAGAAATTAGTGGACCTTGCGGAGGACTGCAGATAAGACCTGAAAGAAATAGACTCAGAACAAGGAAGCACTGTTTATTCAAAAACGCTGAAAATTATGACGTTGATTAGTTAGAAATCAAGACAAATGGCACACCTCAATTTTTGCGATAAGTCCCCTCTTAGAGGAGTGGCTTGAGAAGGGCCACAGCACCCTCACCTTCCGCCTGACGCAGGTCCTCCCCGGACGCAGTTGTTTCGGGAGATTCCTGCACCGAATCGGGCGGGAGGAAACGCCCGGGAGTCACCACTGCGAGGATCACCCGGAGAACACGGTGGAACAGACCGTGGAGGTCTGCTCCGCTTAGTTTGAGCACCGCCGTGTCCTTGTAGCGTCAATTGGCGATGGCGACCTCTCGCGCCCGGCCATCGTTCAATGAGAGGGAATAGGAAGCCGTAGCCTCTTTCCGCGAAGCAGTTCTGCTAGTAAAGGAGGTGGCGGAACGTGAGAGGGAGAGAGCCTCACGGGCCAGCCGCCGAAGAAGACGCCCGGCCACCGCAGGCGCGGACCTATGGACTGTGGTGAATAATGGGCTAGCTCACCATCCGTCCGTCATTTGACGACAGGCCACCGTAGGCGCGGACCTGTGGACGGTGAGTAATAGCCTAGCTCACCATCCGTCCGTCTCATGACAACAGGCCGTGTCGACGGCGCGTTCGTGTTCCACGCGCATAAAAAAAAACTCTCCAAAAAGAAGAAAACAATTAAAAATCTACTTAAGAAAACATAAAATTCCTACATAAAAGAAGTAAAGGCCAAAAATAAATAAGGCAACGTTCTACGGCCTTTGTTCGTACTGTCGTATTTATTTTACGGTTATTTGCAGTTTGGATTTCATTCGGTTCTCGGTTTATTTCAGATTCGGTTTATTAAACTGAAATATGTAAGACTAAGAGATGATTTGCCAGGTTTCCAGTGGTGTCAAACATGAACTCACGCCTTGTTTCTTACGGGGGTAGGCAGAAACTAGGCCAAAGGCCTTAAGTATTATTTTTGTTTCGTCTATAGCGGTGTGAACAGCAGCGTGTAAAGTTCTTCATCCCCCATAGAGCCGATGACACTCGGAAATAATTTTTCCCATTAATAACAGAATTTTCGGAATCGGATCAGTAGTTCCGAAGATTAGCCCCAACATACAAACTTATTAACAAATTTTGGCTTTATCGGTATAGAGCCAATGTCCCCAATATGACATTTAACAAATTAAATGACACTTATTAGTTAAACCAGTACTTAACTAATTGCAAGATAAAACTTATGTTCTGTGGTAGAAACCAATAAACCCGCCCATAAAATAAACGCATTAGTAGCTCATCATCTTTCTGCCCTTGTCCCATTTTCTTTGAGGTCAGCGCAACACGGCTCTATCCTCCATTCTCCTCTGTCATTCGTCATGATATCATTTACTCCTTTTTCCTTCATATCATTTTTCACACAATCCATCCATCTTTTCTTTGGTCTTTCTCTCCCTCTCCATCCATCCACATTCATATTTATTTAAACGCATTAGCAGCTAAGGTTAGCATAAAATGCCTCAAGGAGATGTCAGCCTCAAGGAGACGTCAGCAAATCGGAAGGGGTCCGAGAGGGCCGATGCCTGTCAGGGCTGCGGGTTGTTCGAAAGAGTTACCGTGGCCCTGGAACACAAAGGGCTAAGAAGGAACATGGATGGGTTTTAGTCAGTCTAGTCTGACACTCCCTCCCGCTCCGCCCAGAGTGGGGGGGTCATTTGATGATTTCCCATCCTTAAAAAAAAGGTTAGCATAAAATTAAGGCTTTAACACATCACACGTCGCTTTTGTTAAAGATTCTATCTCCATTATTTAAGCAGCATCCCATTATGTGTAGCCTTTTAGTAAAGACAAGACATCTCGTCATTTTCACCAGCTTAACACTCCGTCTGATAGAGGACTTAGTTAACTTGCGAAACTCAAAGCCTTGCTAACTACTATATTGTATAAAATTAGCAAGGATGTTCGCTGGACAGGGTCTAAGTTGGTTTTAATTAATTTGTATGGATTGTTTAACTTTGTCATTAGTTGGTTATTTAACTACAATATCTGCTACTTTATTAGCGTTTCCTACCGTTTCCGGTTCCTAACCGTTGGTCCCGGGTGTCAACTGCAGATCTTTGACAGTCGTTAAGAGCTTAAAAACATCTTCGAAACGTCTTTAAAAAAAAAGATAATTGGAAATTTCTGTTTCTATACATAATTTATAATCGGTCTAATTTAGCTGTAACACTATTTTTCGAAAATGTTTTTAGTAACTTTTTAGACCTGTATCCTGCTTATGCATATGAAGTTTCATTAAAATCGGTTCACTGTTCAGTCATTTCGGAAAATAAGGACTTGAAAGTTTGTATGAAATTTCGTAAGGTGTAAACGCTCTTAAGAAAGGAGAAAAGCGGGTAAATAATGTGTATTTAAAAGTCAATAAAGTCAATCAGTTAAATAGTCAATGGCACGAATAGTAGCCCAGTTATTACAGGGTTGTGGAGGTCAGATAGGCCGATTGCCTATCTGACCTCCCCTCTGGAGCGATTCTCCATGTAAAATACTGGTATTAGCTGCATCCGGTAATCCGGTTAGACTAGACAAACAAAGTTGGTAAAAGGCTAGGCCGGTGATGATCTGCTACTTTATTAATGGAAAGTTTTGAGTATGAATGTGGATGAATGTTTTTAGGGTTCCGTACCCAAAGGGTCAAACGGGACCCTATTACTGAGACTTCGCTGTCCTTCCGTCCGTCTGTCACCAGGCTGTATCTCATGAACCGTGATAGTTAGCCAGTTGAAATTTCTACAGATTATATATTTCTGTTGCTGCTATAACAACAAATACTAAAAACAGAATAAAATAAATATTTAAGGGGGGCTCCCATAAAAAAGTGTTTTATTCGCTCGTTTTTCTAAATAATGGTACGGAACCCTTCGTGCGCGAGTCCGACTCGCACTTGGCCGGTTTTTTTAATCTTGTTCTACATTTTGTAGTAAGCAACGACTTATTGTCGGGCCTACGCTGTCCTCCCATATTTAAGTACTAACGCTGTAACATTCAAATATTGTAAAACCAAATGATTTTAAAAGAGTAACCATTGAGTTTCTTGCCGGTTCTTCTCCATAGGAAACGACCCGAACCGAGCACCTTTTTGTCGACGTTTTATAAGTGCCCCTGTAGGCCTATGTAAAATAAAATATTTTGATTGATTGATTAAAGGATAGGTATAAGAGTAGAGGAAGATCAAAGAAATGGGTGGACTGTGTTACAGATGACATGACAAGAAAGGAGGTGTCTGATGGGATGACGAGTGATAGAGAACTATGGCAGACATGCTGCGCCGACCCGAAATTGAGAAAAGGAAAGCAGAATGATGATGCTGATCTGCTAGTTCTGCTACTTAATAAAACAATTCGCCAGTTCCTTCTCTATTTCTACCTTTATCATGGGTTCCGCACCGAAATATACAATGTGTTGTTTTGCATCCTCGTCAAAATTCAGGATGTTGTCACTAAAGACATAAATAATCAATATAAATTACGGTACCTAGTAAATTATTAAAAAACACTGCGTTTTTTTGTTGTTTAAATTTGTCAATATTTCAGAATAACCCCCTTAACGTGGTTTAGGGATTATGAAATTATCGAAAAAACGTTTGAGGTTTTTTGTTTGTGTGTAAGCGACGTTATAAGGCGGGGATCAGACGGCCCGTGTTTAAAACACGGGTGGTTCACAGTTACCGATTTCAGTAAATAAATAAAAAATAAAAATTACCTACTCATTTTATTATTGATTCGGGTCGAGAATCATTAGCAAAGTTACCTCCTAGAATTTGACGAGGTTGCAAAACAACACCTTGTATATTGCTGTGCCCTAAGAGGGTCCATAACATTTTTCTTAGCTTTAAGCCTTTTATAACACCTGTATAACATTATGGAACGCAATTAAATGAATATGAAACAAAGACAACCGATTTATTTGATGATGCAGTTAGCATTACTTGCCTTACTCCTCTTTTAACAGAAAACACTGTAACCTAAATAAAATAAATAATAATAAATAAATTACTTATATGTATAATGGAGTTCTTCTGTTTTCAGGTATGATGGAGGGCAGTATTGAAAGTCAGTCCTGTTTTTAAAAATTTCAAGGAAAGAAGAGCCCTTTTTATTTTCCGGGTTCCGTACCCAAAGGGTCAAACGGGACCCTATTACTGAGACTTCGCTGTCCGTCCATCTATTCGTCTGTCACCAGGCTGTATCTCATGCACCGTGATAGTTAGCCAGTTGTAATTTCTACATATTATGTATTTCTGTTGCCGCTATAACAAAAAATACTAAAAACAGAATAAAATTAATATTTAAGAGGGCTACCATACTAAAATGTTTTTTTTTTGCTCGTTTTTATTATAAATAATGGTACGGAACCCGTCGTGCGCGAGTCCGACTCGCACTTGGTCGGTTTTTTTTACTAACCCTAAAAACAGAAAAGAAGAAACGAACAGAAAAATAGTACAAAGATCATAAGATACTGAAAACCTCTGTTTTCAGTATCTTATGATCTTAATAGAAGAAAAATATTTTATTTTGTTAAGTTTTGTAGTTCGCAGAAATGAGACTGATTTTGGCCGACATAAAGTCGGCATTCTTCTTCTTTCATTCTTGAATGAATATAATACCGTATTCTCAGAATTTGAGGCTTTATTTAATAAAAAAACGAATTTCCTGAAACTGCGCATCATTTCCCTTACCAAATTCAATGAAAACAATACTATTTAGAATAACCTCTCGTATTTGTGTAGGACTATTCCCATTTAATAATAGTATTCCATTAAATTCTATTACGTTGTGATGGTCGGCCACTAGTTTAGTTCGTGGGTTCGCTTGCCCCCGGGCTATACACCTCCAATAGAATGCTTTGTGAATTTAACTTAGGTTTCAAAAGTAAACTCGGCTAATTGGAATATATATTTGAAATAACATGTCTATGTCAGTGAAGTTGGTTAGTGTTGTTTTAATGCGTTACCTTTCTCTATTTCGATACGGAATAACTGTTATTTTAGAGATGTTTTTTTAGGTAGGTAAATGGAGTAATTAAAGTGGAAAAGTCAGATCTTCTGTTTCTTGAAATAAACTCAAAAGGACGTTGTGTTGTATATTTATGTAATTTTAAGTAGGTACTTGCCAGATCATATTCTTTTACCATTACAAAAGATTTTCCAAGGAGTTAGTGGAAATGGTTTAATTTGCAGACAATAAAGCCCTTATCTAAGTTCCTCTTCCAAAATAGTCTTAAGATCCAAAAAAGTGGGCCTAAAATAAGGCCCCAAAAATGCACATCATTAAAATAATTTTAGAAAAATTATGCATCATCTTCTTATTTATATATGTAAATTTTGGTACTTATATTTCAAGCATTTATGATGCATATTTTGACAATTTTAAGTGGCATATAATCTGGTATTTAGTCACTGATTCCTAAATGTACCTACCTACCTACTTACATCAAGCATTATTTTCTCTCACATAAACACCAATGTCTGTCACTACTAACAACACCTTTATCGAGGAACTAGATTGCGACAAATCGCCGACACAATTGTGGTCTCCTTCACCTCACGGGAAGCAGGTTAAGCCTGTGACCTCTGCTGTCATCACGGATGAGTTGCTAAAGTACACAAGCTGGAGAAAGTTTGGTCACTGTGACTGTCAATAGTGGAAAATCGATGTGCAGAACCGTAGGAAGGCAAAGTGCATAATGGGTACCTAATATGTTTGTGAAATAACACTATTTACTAAATGTTCAAAATGATGCAAATTCGATAAGCGAAGATGTATGACATCTTTTAGTTTTGTGTGCAATAAGAATTATGGAAGTACTCCCGCAATGTCGATTCACTATACTCGCGATTTTTTACGGTTTTGATATATTGTCTTTTGTTTCACCTCGGCTGTCATTACCCGAGATCAAAATATTTTGCTTCAAATGCACATTATCTGTGCACAATATGACTGCTTCAGCAGATTTGCATATCTGAATTTTGGTGCAAAGCAAAATTTTGGTGAAAAGCAGAAAATTTAAGGTTTCGCTATCGATAAGCTAAGAAGGTTCAAATTACTCTACTAGAACTATGCGATTGAGCTGTGGCAGTAAAATTATGATGCTTATTTAAAATCTGTCTTATCATATTATAAATAAAAAATCGAATCCCAAGCCCTGATTTTCAGTTCGTTGTTCACAATACCGTCGACCTCATTGTATGGGAAACAAACAATATTTCTCACAAAGGTCCGAATTGGCCGGCCCGGTTTATTTGCCGGGCAAACATCCCCGGAAGCAAACCGGCCGGTGCTGCGTCGCCGTCGAAGCTCACTTCGCTGATTTCGAGCCGAAAATTAAAACGGATCCGGAGAACAATGCCCAAAAACGGGAGTTTGCTACCAATGGATTGATGTGTGGTTAATAACGATGAAAGGTGGTTCAGTTGATTTTTTGGGGGAAGGTTAATTCATTAGGGAGGATTTGCTTGTTTGTGGGTTCGTTTATTGGTTGAATTTTTCATGAAAATATGCGGGCTCGGAATCGTTCAAGGCCAAATTGGCAGTACTTCTTTTGTTCTGCTCCTCCGCTATTCTTTTCTTATTAATTCCGTGGCGGGTTCCTTGGAACCCGCCACATTATATTTTTTTTTTTTTTTTTTTATTATTGAAGGAAGGAAAGATTTGATTGTTTGTTTTTTTTTGCATTGAATAGGCTCCGAAACTACTTGTCCGATTTGGAAAATTCTTTCAGTGTTAGATAGCCCATTTATCGAGGAAGACTATAGGCTATATATCATCACGCTACGACCAATAGGAGTGGAGCAGCAATGAAAAATGTTGCGAAAACGGAGAAAATGTGACGCAAACGAAGTTGCGCCGGACAGCTAGTGTCAAATAAAAAATTTTCTCTGGGACTTCCTCGAGCTTCATTGTCTTAGCACTTTCCTGGTGGTCGCCATTGTTAATTCTGGCTTTCAGGAGCTTTAGTGGTTTGGGAATAGCGTGAAGGACTTAACCCAAAAAAGGGGTGCCATTGTTGAGTCGCTGAAGAATTACTTCTGCTTTAAATGCTATCAGAGCAGCGATAGCCTAGTGGTGTGATGGTTGGATTACCTTGTCATAGGTCTTGAGTTCGAACCAAAGCCACGCACCCTTGTTTTTTCGGATTCATGTGCGTATTGTATAATTATCACTTGCTTCGGTGAAGGAAAACATCGCGAGGAAACCAAAGCAGCATGCCTGAGAGATATTTCTCGAGGGTATGTAAAGCCAAATCAGAAGCCCATTATTTAGCATACTTTACAAATCTATAACACTAAGGCATTTGATTAATTAACCCTAGACACAAAAAAAAGTCTAACAAATCAGAAAATCAAATTAATGAACTCAAAGAACCCACAAAAAGAATTACGAAAGGTACATTCTGAATGTATTGGCGAGGTTCCTAATAGACTTGTAATTGGCTTTCACCGTAACCGTAAACCGTAGTCCGTTTTGTTAACAGACGAGCACAATGATCATTTAATTAGTGCACAGCAGAACAATTGTCTGTTCGTAACACGAAGCTCTGTGCGTCCGCTCATTGAGATATAGCCTTCTAAATCACTGGTTTCCAACCTATGCCCCGCGGACCATCTGTGGTCCGTAAGGCAGTAGGGTCGCCCTCTATTATATGGGCCTTAAACATAACATGGGTAAATGTGGTTGCAGTTTGATTAGGAATACCACTGCCAAACCCTTCGGTGATTAATGATATGCTTTTATATTTTATTTAAGCTCAAAAAACTCATTGATGCAATCAAAATTTTCGATCAACAATAGTATGCCAATAATATACTGTTAATGCTGTTACTTTTGAATTGAACAAGAACTTTATCATCCCAACAAAAAATAAAGAAATGAAATGGTCCCTTGTCGTGAAAAGGTTGAGAAACACTGCTCTATTTAATAACACTATCGCATTTCAATTCTGCCTCAAAATAACCCCCAGGTTACAGGAGCAGCCATTTTGGGCAAAAAAAACTCGAAATTCAAACCGACGAATCAAATTCGTATCGTATTCAAGCATAGATTGGTTACACAGTTCCAAAGCCACAATTTTTAACAGACTCCGAACAAAAAGCTTTGTAATACTATACAATATATACTCTTTGTGCTTGATGAAATATTCCAACGATACTTGGTAATTCATGATACATACAGAGCTTTGTGAAATTGGCAACTTGTTTCTGAATGGAAATATCGAATTTCATAAACTAAACACAGTACGTTGTTCGTTGGAGGTATAATCATGGAAATATCGCATCGATTTTCAATATATACGAGTGCATAAAAAAAATGTGTCACGAATTATTCTTTTGTGATTATTCAGATACGATACGATTATAATAAGTGCATTACTTATTATAATCGTATAGTTTTCTCTTAGAAAATATTTCTTAACACCTTCTTGTTGCAGTAAAATGTTAAAACAAACCCACGATACAGGAGGAATTCCTTGTGTGGGGAATTTTTTTATAAATTTAAAAATATAAATTAAATAAGAAAAGAAGAATTAAAAATGAATCTGGAATTATGAAATTTAGTAAAGTATAGGACAGAGATATGTAAAATGAGAGCAGCGGTGGCCCAGTGGTGGCAGCCCCGACTTACGAGCAGTAAGTCGTGGGTTCGAACCCAGGTGCATTACTTTGTGTGATTTATTTCATCACCGCTGCCCTGAAAAACGGTAAAGGAAAACATTGTGAGGAAACCGGCATGTCCTAGAACCAAACATTCGAAGACATGTGACATCTACCAATCCGCACTGGGCCTGCACAGCCCACTCCCTCTCATAGAGAGGAGGCCTGTGTCCCGGCAGTGGGAACATTATAGGCTGATGATGATGATGCATGTAAAATACTGGTACTCAGCTGCCAGTATCCAGTTAGACTGGAAGCCGACCCCAAAATAGTTGGAAAAAGGCTAGGCACGAGTAAAGTATAGAACAGCAAGAATTTTTCCTTTTAACTATTGGTGTAGGTTACAGTTACATTACAATTTCATAATAGGTAAAAGTAGTATTTTACCTATTATAAAATTGTAATCTTTATATTATGGGAAGATAGTACGTGTTAAGATTAACAAATGTCGTGAAAAACTATCTTGAATCTCTTTCTATCTCAGGTCCAGCTGAAAATCAGCGTCATTTTCAGCTTAGCTGAAAATGACGCTGAACTAGCAGCAGATTTTCAGCTGGACCTGAGCCGAGCAGCTAGTGCTGCATGGCAATTTGCTGAACTGGGCCTATTTGGCGCAGCCGTGAGACACACAACTATATCTTTTTTTTTTTTTCCTGTATATTTTTAAATTTTATATTTCGTGTTGTGTGTACTTGTGGCATGTGCCGAAAAATATTTTTTCTTTCCTTTTTGACTTTAGATTTTTACTATAGTGACAATCATAATGTATGTTTGCTTAAATTCAAATTCAAATAATTTTATTTGTAGAACATAAGTATTATAGGTACAGATGTCAATATTAATTATATGAGCGCTATGTCTTGCCTTTAGCGGCGTACAAATATTTTAATTATAATTTCTTGTTGATAATTGTAAAATAGGACTTAAACCGGAACAGCTTAACAAATACCTACTTTATTCCAGAAGAAACACAGTTCAGCTAAATGAAAAGTTAATTTAAGTAGATATGTTCCATGTGAGATTAATATACGAGACGATTAATATCCATTATTCGATTACCGCGTATATACGGCTATATACTTACGTAGGACTGCCTATTACGCTTGATGCATTAGCTTAATTCAAATGGTTATTCATGACTATGACGATTCAGCGAGGGGGGAAGGTAAAACTCAATATAGGGGACGTTGGGCGGATTAGATGGCAGTGATGGTATGCTCGCACGTTTTATAATTTCATGTGTGTTTGAAAAAGGGAGGGATGATGTTTCAGTTGTGAATTTGAAGGGACAATTATGTGTTGATGGGGCTACAAATTAAATAACAACACGTCTGTCTAGTTGGGCTGGGGAGCACCTAACATAATACTCAGTTTTTGACAGTTTTGTTTAAGTCTCATGTAATAGGGGGCGAGCACGGGGGGTAAGCACGTTAAGCCGTTGGTCCCGGCTGTCATTTGTAGATCTTTGACAGTTATTACGAGTAGTCAAAAGCCAAAAGTCTGACATACAGTCTTACCAGGGGGTATCGTATTTCCCAGTTACTGGGTTGAGGAGGTCAGATAGTCGCTGCATGTAATATACTGGTACTCAGCTGCATCCGGTTAGACTGCAAGCCAACCCCAAGATAGTTTGGGAAAAGGATGATCAGGTGATGATGTATTAGGGGGCGAGCCTATTGCCATCAAACGGGCACAAATCCAGACTCCATGGTTGCTGCTGAGAAATTCCTAACAACGTGCGAAATGTGGGGGTACTATTAGCTACACCTCTGCCTAACCCACGTAATGTTGTGCTATGTTTATGCTGACCTGAAATTATGAAAATCACATGATTAGATGCAACATTTAATCTGTTATTCAGCTGAAACAGTTCAGGCATCAGTATCATTGTGTTATTGAACACAAAGTGTATAATTTACCCCTAATTATGTTAGTAATACGACTCATACAATATTCATGAGTTCAAGTCAATTGGCGCCGAGATGTCATTGATATCAAATCAATTGTGAAGCGAGCGCTAAATAATTGTTTTGATTGAATAGACAAAAACTTAGTTTAGTCCCATCTCTTCCCCCTCCCATCCCTTCCCCTATAGTTTAGAAAAGTTTTAATCAAAATCGGTTCGTCCGGTCAAGAGCCACAGACAGACAAAAAATAGGGAGTTTAAAACTTTATTTGAATAATCAAGATCAATGATGGATCAAGTTTTAAAATCTATCTGATATATTTATTTCAAACAAGCGTTTTGGGTAATTATCTCACGGAAACATCTTACTCGGACGTAATCTATACTATTACTATCTTATATTTATATATAACTAAGGGGTGCAATAGAAGTCATGAGCATTATTTTAAACGAAGGCACTACTCACGATACTAATTGCATTTGGACTACTATTACGCAAATCAAAAATATTTTTAACGCAAGTATGGAAAACCTTAAAAATGTAGTAAGCCAATTGCAAAAGGCTTATTATTGCAAATAAACAAACTCAAATTCAAAAGTTTATTGCTTAACGCAGTACATAATAATAAATTTCCAGATGTCAAGTGAATTCGTAGTCCATTGTGTTGTACCAATTCAGGTATACACAATTTCATAAATTCAAATTAATACTTTAAACAATGATATAAATTCAATATTGATACCCTATACAAAAAACATTAAAAGTAACTAAAACAAAATACTTTATAAACGCCAATAAGTCTTGAAGTATCAAAATCTTAAAGCGCAGTACAGCGGGGAATAAAAAGTAAACAAACTTAAAATAATACTAATAACTAGTCATTGCGGCCGCATACTTGCCGCTACTTGTAAGGAAAAGCATTTCCTTACAAGTAGCTATAACAATGGTATCATGAGTAGTGCGTTAGTTTTAAATAATGCCCATGACTTCAATTGCACTCTGTATACTTCGTCCGCTTGAAATTATTTTTTCCGTCTAACATCAGGTGCCTGCCAGTATAAGTCCCGTCAAAATCGGTCCAGTTGTTTTTTTGTTAACAAACAGATAGACAGACATATAGAAAAGCAACATAAAAAAAATGGGATTTAGGACAACATCGCTACGACTGGTAGAATTTTTTAATTTTAGAATAATACCTTTTTCGGGATTAATAGTATTAAAAAGCTGTTATTTTTTAATTAAAAACAAACAGGCAAATGTCTGGGTTACTTATGTGTAGGAATCGTCTAGAAATGTTTTATCGTTGTCGGTACGCTTTTAAGCAAACCAAAAACACAACACCCACGATAACTAACAAGTTCATAATCCAAAATTCCAAAACGCAAATCTCACTGAATGCATTGTTTTCTGCAGCCCCCCACGCCGACAGGTGAGGATCATATGACCGACAAAGGGAGAAACGGGGGTAAGCTACCTTAGCTACCCAGGCCTTTTGTTTACGTGAGGAAATCCATTGGATGTCCTCCGCCGTGAGGCTGGCAGAGGGGTCTGTCAGACTCCTACTGACTCAAACTTCATCGTGTTCTTCCTCGTCAGTTCTGGCTGGGATGCGGGGACTCAATAGCATTCTCCACAATCAACCTAGGTCTGTCCGAAGCCACTTCTAACATTGCTAGTGGCTGTCAGGCAGAGTTCTAGGCTCATTGAATTAAGGTGGGGGCTGATTCTCGTTTTTGCAATTCAATGGGGTTATATGAACTTAGATGATTTTTGTGATTAATGTAATATAAGTGTTACGGTCGCAAATTATATTTTGTTCAACTTACAGCCTGACACTGACCCGCAAATTGCAAAGAAAACCGGCCAAGTGCGAGTCGGACTCGCGCACGAAGGGTTACGTACCATTATTTATAAATATGACCAAAAATATCACTTTTTTGTATGGGAGCCCCCTTAAATATTAATTTTATTCTGTTTTTAGTATTTGTTGTTATAGCGGTAACAGAAATACATAATCTGTAGAAATTTCAACTGGCTAACTATCACGGTTCATGAGATAGGTACAGCCTGGTGACAGACCGAGGGACAGCGAAGTCTCAGCAATGGGGTTTAACCTTTTGTGTACGGAACCCTAAAAATGTAAGAAAATATTGCGGCTACCCTGGCGCTTCGACACTACAATTAGAAGAAGATCACCATGTATTTTTAAGTATCGATCTTTTGTCAAAAACCCTCAGAGTCAAACAACACGCTTCAAAATCGGAGACTGCTCATACAGTGCCTATGTTTACAATTTCAGCCTATACATATAATATTTATAGATCCAAATGCGTTGTACGTATTACACAGACACAAGTTGAAAGGTTTCTCTGAAAGCCTAACTAAGCTATCTACCTACTCAATGATTCAAAAGCGTTAATTACTTCTTCCAAAACTCGGATAATCCCTGAATAAACCTTTTGCTAAAGCTAATGGCGCCTATATTTTATACATATCTGTTTTTCACGCGTATGATGTACTTTTATTGTTTTTGTTTTTTTGTTGAAAGGGAGTTGGTGTTCATGTATCCGAGTTTGATTTTGGTGTCAGACGGTAAATGAGGATAAAATGTGTTTTTTTTTCGTAAAAGCACAGGGAATATAAAGCAGTCAAATGGGAATTTTAAATACTAAGAAATGGAAAAATATAGTATGTTTTTTTTTTCGCAGATACGCATCAGCTGTTTAGTACCTATACAAATTTAAGATGAAGCAGATAGATGCATCGTCGTACACAAAAAATATATATTTCATTTTCTCAATTTCATTATCAATTTTATCATTATGTCTTCTTAGTATATCTACGACGAACAAGAAAAATAACACATACAATACGTCTATATTAAAAATACCAAAACATACATTAAATTTTATCTAAATACTATGTTTAAAAATCCTTATCAGCTTTTAAAAAAACAACATAACAAATGCGAATAATACACAACGTGTAATAAAGACTAGGTGGCGACACGGATAATAAAATAAAACATAAAGCATTTAGACGGAGGCTGGCAACACTCCCCGAAACGCGTTTTAAATTTCGACCTCCTCGTAAAAGGTGGCAATTGAAACGTTTTAATATTGCTCTCTGCGTAAATTTTTGGGGCCACTTTACGCGGTTGCAAAACCTTGCTTTAATGGCTACATAATAAAACTATAAAAGCTGCGTTTCGATGCTTCAGTTTGCAATAAACAATATTTTGAATGTGGATTTAACGATTTTAGGTCTTATGCATTTTTGTTAAGATTTGAAAATTAAGGGTTAACTTGATGAGATTTTAAAAAGTCAGAGAATTATTAAAATAAAAAACTGGCCCAGTGCGAGTCGGACTCGCGCACCAAGGGTTCCGTACCATTATTTATAAAAACGAGTAAAAAAATAACTTTTTTTTATGGAAGCCCCCCTTGAATATTTATTTTATTCTGTTTTTAGTATTTGTTGTTATAGCGGCAACAGAAATACATAATTTGTAGAAATTTCAACTGGCTAACTTTCACGGATCATGAGATTCACCCTGGTGACGGACGGACGGACAGCGAAGTCTCAGTAATAGGGTCCCGTTTGACCACTTGGGTACGGAACTCTAAAAAAAATTTTTTTGCAAAAAAAAACCGACTTCAAAAATCCCTAAACGCACTAAAAAGTTAAAAATAATACTATAACCTACCTATATATAATAAACCTAACCTTACCGACGATTAACCTAAAATAAAATTTAATAATTCTTTGGAGATGACTATATAGACAGACTAAGGCCAGAAAAACAAAACATCTTACAGTTTCTAAATATTAATTCATTAATTAATTCAAATTTTAGTGCTATCCTATTTATTTTCATAGGACCATTTGGAAAGTATACGCTTTCCAACAAAAAAAAAAATTTCAAATCAGTTGGTAAGTGACAGAGTTATGCCCGAAGAAAACATAAAAAAAATACAAACATCCGAATTGAGAACCTCCTCCTTTTTTAGAAGTCGGTTAAAAATAGGTATACAAGGCTTAAAAGGACCCTTCACAAAGCCGTCAACCAAGCATTCTGTACATAAAATTAAGTAACTCTACGCAAAAATTATTGCTGCAATATGTACCACTATGTACCAATAATTATTGCAAATAAATGATTATGTTTAAGTCCCATGTCCTCCAAAGATTAAGCAGAGGTATACTTAACAATTACACCCACATTCGCCAGTTATGTTTAATGTCTGTCCCATTTAATAGGGGGCGAGCCTATTGCCATCCACCGGGCATAAATCCGGACTCCGTGGCTGCTACTGAGAAATTCCTGATAGGGAAAAACCCAATGACACTGCCCGACCCGGACGTCGAACCCAGGACCCCAAGCTCAACAGTCACTAGACCAACGAGACATACTTCAAACTACATAAACTGTGTTTAACCAGCTACCCGATCCACTATTAAACCTATAACATCCTACCCTAAAGAATTATTAATTAACTTATAGGCAAATTAATTAATAATTCTTCACATATAGTCAGCCATATTGTTATCGAAGTTGTCGATCAGTTTATGCTGAACAGATTTAGCCATTAGGTGTTATGAATAAGATATGGGAGCCCTAATATGTTCGGGCTGACAGAGAAATGCTCGGTACTCAATGTACCTATGTACTACGTATATTGTTTGTATTACGTTTGATAGATTATACTGAATTGTTTATGTCATAAGTGGCTTTAACATAATGTGTTAAGGAGGTTTGACTTTGAAATGTAAAAAGGAGAATTTGAGAGTCAAATTAATAGAAATCAATCTTTAACTTTGAAGGCCATCTTTTTAAATCATGCTTAAAATATTGATGGAAAAGAAAAGTTATTTAATAGAAACTGTTGCTTTTGCAGCTTACTTCAGACTTTACTTTACCAGGGTTAAACTCCTGAAATGACACCAACAAAGGTCATCGTCTAATAGGTGAACGGTGAAGCTAAACATCGTGAAGAAACCGGTGGGTAATGTCTTAGAACTAAAAAATCGAAGACACGTGACATCTACCAACCCGCACAGGTCAGAGCAGGCAGAGCCCGCGTGGTGGATTACAGCCCACTCCCTCACATAGAGAGGAGGTCTGTGTCCCAGCAGTGAGAACATGGCTGATGATGATGATGATGATGAATAGGTAAATACATGGTGTGGATATAAATAGTAATATGTACATGTTAATGTGGGTATTAGAAGTGGGACTTATCACAAAAGGTAAAGTACCAGAAAAATAACGGTTGAAAACAGGCAACCTACTGAAACTCTACTTTAAAAATCAAAATGTTGAAACGTGACAAGACAAAGCTTACTCTTATACAAAGAAACAAAAACAAACAAAACATTTTTGATACGCCATTATTTGATCTAGCAACACAACTTCACAGACTGTTAAACAAAACTTTTCTCAAACAACAAAATACGTAAAATAACACCACAAAAATCACTAAGCTTATTAAAATGAAGTGGGGAGCAATTGAATAATGAACAAATACAATTTATTGTCGACAAAGCAAGTTTCTTTGCTGTCTCGTGGTAAATAAATATCAGGGAGAGTCCACAAGCCTCTTAACTGTCGATTGAAAAGTCCAGTTCCAGTGGGAAAACTATGGAGCGGTACGATTGAAACTCGAATGGGACTCGAATGGAAATGCTTATTAGGTGAAATTGGTGTTTCTGTTTACCTACAGTGCATTTTGCTGGTGTTTGCTTGCAGATTTTGTTGATGATTTATGTTTGTTGAGGGATGGGGTTATTTATTGTAGGCTTTGAAGCTGCAGCAAGGTTGTGTTGCAAGCTGTAGCTGAAAAAAAAAAGATGTGGGCCCTCAATACGGATTCTTAAGTTAAAGGACATGAAGTGATTGGCATGTAGTTACGTAGCATAAAGTGGCTTACAGTACATGAATACCAGTATATACCTAAAGATACCAGTACCTACCCACATGTTCTGTTTCCAGATAAAAGCTCAGTCTCTTACTTTTTTAGTTTCTTGATTAATTTACAATACTCCAATAATAAGAAATACTGATATTACAACTAATTCAGGCTACAAGAATATTGTGTGACTTTACTTATTGCAAGTTCCTCGATACTCCTTAGTAAAGGGAGGATCCTCCGACCAGACAGGTGTTATGTCTATTGGGCAACTACCCGACAGTTTTTTTCGGGTTTCTGTATATAGTCTTAAGTCGATGTAAACTCTGCTTGCGCGATTCAGACCATATTAGTTTGACCATGTAACTTTTTGTGCTAAGTTGCTTTTTTTGAAGGTCGCCACAGAATTACAAAACAATGAAATTTTGACGAAAAAAAAAGTGTCCTATAATATAGCAATTATCAAACTTCTCTAGCCATCTCAAACAGATAGTGGATACTAACAACCGAGCATTTTTAACAAACTTAGAACAAATGGAACCATTAGTAGACCAGCAGGCTTTGCGGGAAATACGAACCCGGCGGGGCAATTGACTCAACCGTTTAGCGTAACCGCGACTCGGGGCGACACAAGAACGCTTTTTGTAACTACTGCTCAGCCGATCGACTCCAGAATTTTCTAGACTGTTCTAGTTTGTAGTTCTAGACTAGATAGGTACTTACACAAAAGGCTTAATGTTTTTGATGTGTGAGTTGCTATTGGTACTTACTTAGAATTGTTGCATAAGTAGGTATAAGAAGATTATTTTGACGAATGTTTTTTTGCGGTTGGTATCGTATTTGAATTTGTTGGAAACTTGTTAAGTATTTATTATAAACAACAAATTTTGATATTTTGATTTATTAACCTATCGAAATATTTAATACGTCGCTGCTTTTAACTTGTTGTCAAGCTTCGTTCTTAAATTGATGGTATTACTAATTAACACAACATTTTACCTTTTTCATGTAAATATTTGTTTTTTATTTCAAAACCTACTGCTAAAATTAAGAAGAAGTAGCCTAGTAAACGGTAGCCCTTAATTTTCTCACAGCCAATTACTAGGTAGTAGGCACCTACTAGAAATATTCGCTGGGATTAATCTTTAGGCTAAGCCGCGTTTTCCTAGGTTGGTTTGTGGATGGGTGAACACGCATTATACAAGGTGTTGTTTTTGAACAACTATTAAATAAAATTCATGAGGATGTCACAAAAGACATAAATAATCAATTAAAATTACGGTATCTAGCTAATTATTAAAAAACGCTGTTTTTTTGTTGTTTATGTTTGTCAGTATTCCAGAATAACCCCCTTAACATGGTTAAGGGAATAAGAAATTATCGAATAAACGTTTGAGATTGTTTGTGTGTATGAAAGCGCGGTTATAGGGCGAGGATCACCGGGCCGCGTTTAAAACACGGGTGGTTCAAACTTACCGATTTTCGTAAATAAGAAAAACAAAATTACCTAGGTACCCATTTTGTTATTGTTTCGGGACGAGAATCATTAGCCGAGTTACCACCTTGAATTTGACGAGGATACAAAACAACACCTTGTATACAGAGTTTAATTCAACATATTCCTATCGCAAAATCTACCTTCACACCTCGAAGAAATTAACAAAAACTAGAGCAACTCCATCATATTGTTATAACACCTTTATAAATAGTTGGCCGTTCCTTTCCGAGGTGGAGGCAACCCCGCAGTGTGATCTGTCAATGTCGTCCGACCCATTGTTATACTCAAGAAATAAAGTGCACACTGCACACCGGACTTTAGAAACTTTTATAAAATATTAGCCAGCCCCGGTTCAAGCTTCCCTTTTAAGTAGCTTATGCAACTGACCTCGACTTGCTAAGCGCCAAATCGATCTTTGCAAACCCGCAGCGCATTTTTCGAAGCACTCACAACTTTTCTTGTGGGTGTGACTGAGAACGCGTTTTTTGTTTGTTTTTCAAACTTTATTTTTGGTCGAAAAGTATTTGATCTGTAAATAAAGGAAGCATGTGTTACTGTTGCATATTTCTCTTAGATCTTTTGGCGGAAATCGTAATAACATCGTTTATTTTGGCGGGTTAGCAATAAATCATTCTGACATTTCGGTACTTTTGCAATTGTGATTGCATGGTTACTAGTCTAGCCAGATCGTTATACTCGATAATAATTTATTATAGTTTAAATATCTTGAACATTACAATACCATTTCTTTCACAGTATTTATGTGTTTTATTGAAAAGAAAATATTAAGAGGAAAAACTTTGTTGGTTTGGGTTGAGCAACACGCCATCTGCACTATTCAAGAGACACTAACACCAACTTAACCTAGTCTGCTATGTCTATAGTTTACCAGCACTAGATGGCGCTAAGTGTATAGCGGAAGCTCCTTTATTTTTTATATTTTGTTTAAACTTTACAACATAATAAAACTATTTTTTTTTTCGGAAAAAGAATTGAATTTTTATATATTTAAATTGAATAGAGTACTTTTATTAGTTTGGCTAGAGCTTTATACAAAATTTATTTTGATATTTCAATTATTGAAAATGTAATTTCATAGGTTTGAAAAAGTATTGTAATTTTGGCAATATGGATTCTCTCACAACTGTTCCCTTTAGCGGTCCACGAGTTTAACCATTGTTCTCAGAACCACTAGCTTTCATAAAAAAAAAAAACATTTTCCTCAGCTCATTCAATTAAAATTACTTAAACGAATACATTATGAAGTTCTAATTAACTTCATTCAAATTGTACGTTTAGACGGCAAGAATATTCCTTAGCCCGGCTTATTCAGCCGCCACTGTTTTAAGCCACCGTGCCGCGATATGAACTGCGCTTTGTGACCGAATCCCGTCTTCATTATTTATTCCGTGTCACATACATGAAATTCCCCAGACGCTGTCTGTTTTCCAGCAACGTACACAGCCAAACACCGCGGTTGAGGTGTCAAATGGAATATTTTATAGATCACTCGCGGGTTCGCGATCTTCGTCTCATTTAGTTTGAATTTTGGGAAGATACTACTAATTAATACATTTCCCGCTCCATAAGTGCTTCAGGCGTTGGTTTACGGCAAAGTCCATTTATTTAAATTGATTTTCGAAGCACTTACATGCAGCAAATTTGCATGGGTTTAATGGGAAGTGATCTTAAAGTTAGCTTTGGGAGTTGTTGACTGCTGGTATTGAAGAAATCCTACCTTTCTAATATTAACATGCATAAACAAAAATCAGCCGAGGTTAATGAACAGTCACGTGTGTATACCATAAAGTGAGGAATCGAAACATTTTGAAATTTTTATCGGTAATTTTAAAAAAAATACTCGTACTGCTGTTTCCAACAAATTGTGCGGAACAGCTGTTGTTTTTTTTATTTAACGATGAAATATTTATTTTATTAAGTATTTATTTATTAAATTTTTATGCACAAGTATAAAAAAAAACTGTACAAAGGCGGACTTAATGCCAAAAGCATTAAGAAAAAAAAATTAAAGATGAGAAAGTAAGCAAAAAGAAAAAAATAGAAGAAGAAAAAAGAAAAGAAAAAGAATAAGGGAAGAAGAGAAACGTATCTGTGTCTTATGTACCTGGGTTCAGAATGACATACTGAATACTTGCTAATCGTTTGTGCGTCGATGTCCCCACCCTGCGTATAGAATAACTAGTCCTAATGTAGATTTATTGAGGTCCCAGGATATGGACATTGTGCAACTCGTCTCCTGGTCATCGTATAAGATGTCCGTCACGCAGCGCAGCAGTCGATTGCTCAACCACTGCGCCAACAGTGCCGTCAAACATGCACGAAAAACCTCCTCCTTTTTTAGAAGTCCCTTAAAAAGTATCAACTCATTTGAGCGCCAAAAGGTTCTTGTAGCACTGTATGTCTAGTAGAAGTTTTTGTAGACAAAAAGTCCGCATAATGAAATGATAACAAAAACAAATAAACACCGTCAATTCATGTGCCACGTCTTCATACTCTTTAACGATTATAAATGATGTAGCATTATACGAAACGCGATCTGTGCATGAAATGGAAACGCCCAAATTGTCGTGAATTACTTTATGTGAGAGCTAAGCCAGCAATTCGTTAGTAAGTGTGACATCTGAGTTAACTGGTGATGAAGTGTTTTGACGGCACTTGAAATTAATTAGTTTCTTTGTTTACGAATTATTTACGGGACAGGCTGATAGCTACAATGTTATGTCATGTCATGTTTGAGTAATGAGTTGATTAAGGAATTATGTGAACCAATAATGTGGTTTTAACGGGGTTCAAGACGATGAGACGCTTGATCAATCCATGGTTGGGTGACCATCCATTACTTACCAAAACCCAAACTCAAATTCTTTATTGCATTCATTTTTATAGTTACATTTAGTTGTTACATATATATCAAAGTTCCAATATAAAACCTGGTTAGGGCACGGCAACATAATAGATTGGACAAAACAACTTTATTCTAAGTATTCTGCGACCGAGTAAAAGCATTTTTATGTTAGATATTCTATTAATTTTCTGTTAAATGTATTGAACCCGGAACTCAGATACCAAGTGTGCCTGTAACTAGATTATGGAGTTCAGATAGGGAAACTATCACCGGTCTTGGATTTCACACTAAGGAACTCGTGGCTAATTAATAACAGTCGCTCGGCTCGATCTTAAGGATAAGCTGCGCTTGAACAAGTTGGTCCGTAAATGGGTGACCACCCACTACATACCGAGTTTCCTCCTTGCCTCGGAAAGCATGTTAAGCCGTTGGTCCCAGCTGTCATTTTGTAGATCTTGACAGACGTTACAGGCAGTCATGAGGCACGAAAGTCTGACAACCAGTCTTAGCAAGGAGTATCGTATTACCCAGTTACTGGGTTGTGGAGGTCAGAAAAGTAGTCGCTCTTTGTAAAATACTAGTATTCAGCTGCATCCGGTTAGGCTGGACCCCAAACCGACCCCAACATACCTAGTTGGAAAAGACTAGGCAGATGTTGACTGTAAGCCACCCACATAGTTGCGAAATTTTTAACGAAGTTATTAGTAAGGACTGCGAGAGAACCCTCTACGATGTAAACGAATCAAAAGTGATTTATTCAAATAAGGCTGATAATCAGCACTTCTTGAACGTCAAAATAACAAGAGCAGTCCACCAAAACGCCCCGACCTTCGCCACTTTATAGTGTTTTGGCTGGGAAGAAGAAGTGGCGCGAACAAACTCCCCAGCTACACATCTGTCTGTTAGGTTAAAAGAACCAAATTCTATACAATAGTGTTCAAGTTAATATAAACAAATAATCCGTTACATTAAATTATTGTCACATGTCAGCTAGCACACACCAATAATAAAATATTAAATAATATATTCAAGAATAAATAAAGTCTCCAGGCATGCTTGATAAGTACACAAGTTTCTTATTTTTTAACAGTATGGTGTGTAAATAATAAGCAATCAGAAAGAAAATCAACCGAATAGGCAGGGACAAAAAAAAAGAATAGGAAAGTTTCAAGAAACCTCTAGCAATAAACTCAAGTATTTAGGTGACAAAATATGGAGGTCTTGTCTTGGGTCTTTTTGCGAAAATAAAAACTATCTACACGGAGGCAACGAAGGTATAAAAAACCACGATGAAAACATAAACGAAACGAAAATTCAAACCAAACTTGAAATCTTAAATCAGACCAAACATTACCTTTTATTGAACTAAAAAGTTGTACATAAGTAGGTAACAACTTACAAAGAAGTGGCTACTTCCCTTAGGTAATTATATCAGTGGCGAAATTGTATAAGTTTAAAGCAAAAATTTTCCCCCAAAATAATATCAAGAAGAGGAATATTTTACGACGCTATTACCTCTGAAGCAGGCTTGATATAACAATTACAGAGTTCTATTCAATCCCCGTAACTTTATACCTATTAAAAGTTTTCTTTGAAACTTTAACAACATAGCCTGAAACAATGATCATTGTTACGCTAATGTAACACAGATTATTATAATTACTGCCAGATTTTGGATCAAATTGTTTAAATTTCTTTTATGTAACGTTTGTAATTTCAAAGGGTGAGTTACGGAGTTTTGGTGTTTGTTTGTGATGTTTTTAAGTTCAAAAGTGATTGAAACCTAGCTGGTCTACATAGATATCATGAACACCATTATTATCACCACTGACGCTTTCTTCTACCTATTGCTGAGTGTATAGTATACCTCGTTTTTTTGGATAAGACTAGCATACAATGGGAAATCACAGCATCAACACACATTATCTACAACTAGCTGTCCCGCGCAACTTCGTCTGCGTCACATTTTCCCCGTTTTTGCAACATTTTTCATTGCTGCTCCGCTCCTATTGGTCGTAACGTGATGATTTCATAGCCTATAGCCTTCCTCGATAAATGGGCTATCTAACACTGAAAGAATTTTTCAAATCCAGTAGTTCCTGAGATTAGCGCTTTCAAACAAACAAACTCTTCGGCTTAATAATATTGGTAGGTATAGATGACCTTGATTTATCCAGTTAATTGCTGAATGCTTATATTTAGCCTTATTATTCATCTATCACGTTCAAGTCCCTTTATCTAGTGGCATTTTATTGCCTAACTGATGGCTAATTGCTGAATTCACAGAACCATGTTCCTTCAATTACCAGTCAGTTGTAGTACCGTCATCAAAGTCTAGACCAAATTAGCAACTCATAATGAAAACTCGGAAATAGCACAGAGTAGTTCTATTTCAGAGTTACGGCTACAAAATGCAAATAAGCCTGAAAGTGTCCGTTAACATGCTTCTTTTGAAACTGACAAAAGCAGCTGAAGGGCATTCCTTTTTGCCATCATAAAGTGTCACGCCTGTATTCTCCTATGGGTCATGTAGTGTTGTTCCTAAACACTTTTCCAGTTATGTTTAAGTCCCTTGTCATCATCATCATCATTTTAGCTCAAAAGACGTCCACTGCTGGACATAGGCCATCCCCAAGTGTCGCCAGATTGACATTTTGAGGAGTTTGCCATAATCGCCACGGTTGGCAGGCAGGTTGGCGATCGCAGTAAGGTTGTAACAAAAGCAGAGAGAACGCCGCTGCCCATTCTCTGGCAAATCCCTTAGTCGCGTCTTATGACACACTTACGGGAAGTTATGGGATGGTGCTATTCTTTACGTCCGACACCATACAAAGCCATGGAAGTCCCATGTAGTAGGCACAAATCCAGACTACGTGGATTCTACTATGAAATTCTTGTTTAAAAAACCAAATAACACTTTACCAGACTTGGGAATCGCATCCCTCCACAGTCGCACTGGCGGCCACTAGACCAAAGAGCCAGTCACTTGCCGACCCAGCAGCCCTAGTCATCAAAGTCCAAGTCTAGACCAAATTCATCATCTGTCTAGCCTTTTCCCAACTGCATTGGGATCGGCTTCCAGTGTTACTGGATGCAGCTGAATACCAGTATTTTACATGGAGCTACTGCCAATCTGACCTCCACAACCCAGTTAGTACTGGGTAATACTACTAATAATGGTATCCCTGGGTAAGACTGGTTGTCAGACTTTCAAGCTGACTACCTGTTACGAGTGTCAAAGATCTACAAATGACAGCCGGGACCAACGGCTAAACGTGCTTTCCGAGGCACGGAGGAAACTCTGTATATAGTGGGTGGTGGTCTCTCATCCACGGACCAACCTAGGTAAGCACGACTTCGACCCGACCGGCTGTTATTATTAAGCCACAAGCTCCAAAATTGGCAACTCATAAAGAAAACTTGAAAATAAAATTACAGTACTATTTCAGAGTTACGACAACAGTTAGATAAGCCTGAAAGTGTCCATTAACATACTCACTTTATAGTTAGATTTAACCTCCTTTTTACTACCCTCCTTTGAACCTAACAAAAGCAGTCAAAGGGTTTTCTTATTGCTCTATGCATTTCAAGAATTTTCGCAGTGTGTTATTGCTTTAAGCTTTAAAAGGGTTGAAATGCATTTTCTCATCTGTAATAAAGTTTTGAAAGGATTGTGGTAATGCGCGTTGGACTGCGAAGCTAGAGGGACCTACCTACTAGCTATTGTTATAGCTGTAGATCATATCTTGCCTGTGATTTTATGGTTCAGTTCAGATGTTATTTTTCCGGATTATTATTTCGTTTTTGGACTCTTTGAATACATTTTCTGTCATTCTTATTCTTTATTGCACATAAAATTAAAAAATATACATACAAATTCCAATATAAAAAGACATGTGCAATTCACACGTAGTAGAAGCCACCGTCAAAAAGTCACCTTCAAATATTTTGGCTTCAAGATAATGAGACGAATGTAAAATTTCGGAAAGAGGATAATTGTAGGTTTTAGTAGATCATAGTGATACAAAGTTTGATAATTATTTTACATTTGATTCGTTACAGCTTACATTTTCGATAAATGATACAAGAGGCTTATGGTAACTATCACCCATCCGCAGACTTACCTTGGCTACCGTTGCTTTACGTTGATCACCCATCCACATACTGACCTCGGCAACCGTCGCTTAACCTTGATCACCCATCCACTAAATATAATTTAGGTATATAGCACAAAGAGAACCACGAACATAAGAAACACTGTATAGTGCTTCCTATCTCATTTTCTCCCATGTTAAAATGTGTCTGTTTCATTTTACTGTCGCTTTTCCGTTTCATCGAGTTTCAAGTCACAACGATGCTAAAGAAGTTTTCACTTAAAAAGTACAACAGCGAGCTTAACCCATGATTGGGTTTTCTTACAGCAAACCATTTTCATTTTTTTTGTCATCCTGCACGGTGATTTTTTTTCTATTAGGTATCTAGATAGAATAGAATAGAATAAATATTGTACACCAAAATTGGAACACAACACTGATTTACAATATTCCTTTTTGTATGGTAATAATGGCGGTCTTATCGTTGTTTTGTTTTATTTCCCCGTTTATCTACTGGTCTCAACCGCTACTGCTAAGATCTAGGCATAAGGTCCTGTCCTGCGTTTTCCTATCAGGGTTTTTGGTCAGATTGTCGCCTTAGGGGTGGTTTGGTTTTGTGCGCCTCAAGGAAATGTGTCAGCAAATCAGAAGCGGTCCAAGAGGGCCGATGCCTGCCAGGGCTGCGGGACTGTTCGAAACAGATACCGTGGCCCTGGACCACAAAAGGCTAAGAAGGAACATGGATGGATTTTAGTCAGTACACGTCTTACACTCCCTTCGCTCCGCCCAGAGCAGGAGGGGTCATTTGATTATTTCCCATAAAAAAAGGAGGTGGTTTGGAATTGTACCCGGTTATCAATATGTCACTGATAACTTCAACATGACTGGCGAAATTTGTGAAGTATAGGTAAAACCTAAAGCTTTCTTTCTTATATAAAAAATATAAGAAAGAAAGGGTATATATATATCTATTGGTATACCCTTGCGCTCGTATCCTTCGGGGAAATACGGATGTGATGTTTTATTTTAAACCGACTTTAAAAAGGAGGAGGTTCTCAATTCGATTGGTATTTTTAGGGTTCCGTACCCAAAGGGTCAAACGGGACCCTATTACTGAGACTTCGCTGTCCGTCCGTCCGTCCGTCCGCCTGTCACCAGGCTGTATCTCATGAACCGTGATAGTTAGCCAGTTGAAATTTCTACAGATTATGTATTTCGGTTGCTGCTATAACAACAAATACTAAAAACAGAATAAAATAAATATATAAGGGGGGCTCCCATACAACAAAGTGATTTTTTTTGCTCGTTTTTATAAATAATGGTACGGAACCCTTCATGCGCGAGTACGAATCGCACTTGGCCGGTTTTTTATGTATGTACACTAATTACGCTGAGATTTATGATCCGATTTACGTGAAGAATCAAGTAAATGTCAAATATTCCGCATCAAACTAAAGAATAATATTTAGTTTGATGCGGAATAATTGCCATTTGGTCTCATAAAAATTTAACATAGTTTGGCCCAGGAGTTTTTATTTTATGAACATTTTTTTTTCGTTTGTATGGACGATGTGCTGACTGCTGTTTGGTGTCTAGTTACAGTGCATAATTGATATTTTTCACAAAAAAAAAAAACGATAACCAGCGGAAAATGACTTTCCACTTTTTAGCGTTTTTTTTTTTAGAAGTCAGTAAATTATTTTGAGTAAAAGTTTTTTATAGTCGTTTTAGAAACACTGCCTCGTTGGTCTGAATGCCTGGTTGATATACTGGTCTCAACAACAACAATAACGGCAACTGCTGAGCATGAAGGCCTTTATTCGATTCCCAGGTCGAACAAAGTGTTATAGGGTTTTTCCATCAGGAATTTCGCTGTGGAAGCTACGGAGTCTGGATTTGTGCCTGATTGATGCCAATAGGCTCACCCTCTATTACATTGGAATTAATCATAACTGGCGAAAAGATGGTGTACATCTCTGCCTAAACCTTCGGAGATATCAGGCGTGATGCTATATTTACGTTTTAGACACAAAATCAAACAAACTAAAATACGAAACTGTCCCAACCAAACTCTAGAACTCAAAATAACGAAAAGTATTTTGCACTCTATGACCGTAGTACAAGGTATCCAGCGCGAATGACAAATGGCGGCCACGGCCGGAGCCCTAAGAATGTGGCAAATTTATGTTTACATCTGTCCTGACAATACATGTCGGCTCATGGAGTAAACGTGGCCAGGCTAGTGTTGCGGGTAGTTGAGAACTTTTTAACCCCCGAACAAAAAGAGGGGTGTTATAAGTTTGACGTGTGTATCTGTGTGTCTATCTCTGGCATCGTAGCTCCTAAACGGATGAACCGATTTTGATAAACTTGGTTGCGTTTGAAAGATGTTTTAATCCAGAGTGATCTTAACTATGTTTCAAAAAAATCTGCTCAGCCTTTGAAGGCCATCCGCTTTTTATAGATATAAACAACTTCTACGGGTCTGGTCGATTCAAAATTTGAAATCTTGTCACTTTTCACCATGGGCAACGCACACCCCCACTTAAATCTCGGCATATTTTTAAATATATAACTTTCCTAACACCGAGGAAAGTAGAAGGAATGAGAGGAGACCTATGCCCAGGAATGGGACAGTCAAGGACAAGAAAAAATAATTTAAGGTAGACGAGCATGAAATAAAATTTAATTAGGTAATCCAAGCGTCGTAGCGTCGGGAGTCCGCTTTGTTTTGTGCTTGTACTAAGCGGTTTACTTAGCGGTCTCCGACGCAACGACGCTTGAATTAATAATTTTTTGGTTTTTTAGAGGTTTTTTCTGTCAGGGATTTTTAAATTTTTATTTTAATTATTCTGGTGAAGTTTTTAAATAGCGTGGATGAAAATATTTGGTCATAATTTTCGGTAGTGATACTGTGATACCGTGTTTGTCTGAATTTCATATTGGAATTCTATTAACTTGTAAACTTTAATTCTGGTTCTTACGAATCGTAATCCACCACGCGGGCCCTGTGCGGTAGATGTCACATGTTTTCGAAATTTTAGTTCTAGGATATGCCAGTATACACACGATGATTTCTTTCACCGTTTTTGAGAGCAGCGGTGAGAAAATAAATTACACAAAGCGCCTGCCTGGGTTCGAACTTAACCACGGCTTACTGCTTGGAAGTCGGAGCTGCCACCACTGTGCCACCGCTGCTCTCTTGTTTTATACTCTTGTTTTATATTTTGATTGAATGCAAACCTTTCCCAACAAACCAATACTCAGGTAGGTAATGAATCCGGGTTGGTTGATGACCCATACAAAATGTGTGCTTACGGCTCATCCCATTATGTAAATACTTTCTTTATCGTATGTAATTACATTATACTTTAACCCCGTATTCAGGCTGCATTCGATTTTTATTAATTTAATTAATTACAGCTTATTGCTTCGCCTATCAATATTTGTTCTGAGCCATTTCCGAACGCTATGTAAATTGGTTTATGTACACAATTGAACAATAATATTAAACAACTGTGATTGTTTTATTTGGTACGTTTCAATAAAGTGCAGTGCTTTTATTGCTCATGTTTGTTGGGAATTGTATTGGAGTATTTTTATTTAATACAGTGCCACATGAGTGGGCTAGTTTCGAGTATAGGGCGATTATTATAAACAAGCAAAATAAGCCATATAGCCAACATTTTTTCTATTTTTAACAAATTTCTAAAAGGAGGAGGTTATAATTCGGCTGTTTGTATTTTTTTTTTTGTATATTCATCTATTTCTCCGCCATTTGTGGACCGATTTTAAAAATACTTTCTTTTTTGTAAGGAATACTATTTTCGTACGGAGTAAAAATAACATGATCTTTGAAAAAGGTCAACATTCCAGCTTCCATACCAACCTTTAAGGAAAACTTTCAATAATTCCATCGACAAGAAAACATATAGTAACATTTCCCGTTTCCTCTTTTTTCTTTAGTTTCCCGTTTAACGTGACCAATACCGTTTTATTAGACATCCAGGGCAGTACGGGCAGCGGTTGACAGCTTGTCATTTGTCAAATGCCGTGGTATGACGGATTTCAATTAACCCGAGCGTTCCCGACGAGAACCGAACGTTCCCGAAGTCTGGATGGCGCGCGAATGTTGGACGCACCCTAATAAGAAAGTTGTTCTCATCTTAGATATTATTTTGTAATTTGTGCCAGCGACACTTCGTTTAGGAGTGATGATTTTTTAACGGATCAGGGAATATTGATATTTAGAGTGAAAATTTGAGTTCTTGGTGCAAAGCTTGATTACCTAACTGGCGTGGGATGACCAGATATATGAACGAGGGTGAAGCAAAAGGAGTGTCGAACCCTCGAATCTGGTAGCATTCCGTCCGTAGAATCTAAGCCCATGAAAAAGGCGAGAGTGTATGTGAAAATATACCCTAGTACATACAACTGGTGGAGAGCAGCGGTGGCCCAGTAGAGCAGCGGTGACCCAGTAGAGCAGCGGTGGCCCAGTGGTGGCAGCCCCGACTAAAGCAGCGGTAGCCCAGTGGTGGCAGCCCCGATTTACGAGCAGTAAGCCGTGGGTTCGTACCCAAGCAGGCGAATTACTTTATGTAGGTAATTTATTTCATCACCGCTGCCCTCACAAACGGTGAAGGAGAACGTCGTGAGGAAACCGAAATGTACTAGAACTAAAAATTCGAAGTCATGTGACATCTACCAACCCGCACTAGGCCCGCCTGGTGAATTACAGCCCACTCCCTCTCATAGAGGGAGGCCTGTGTCCCAGCAGTGGGAATATTATGAGCTGATTATGGGCTGATGATGGGCTGATGATGATGATGACATACAACTGGAATACATTTCTAAAAAAAACTATTCAACCCGAAGCTGAATTAAAATAAATAATAAAATGAATACAGTTGTATACTAACAACGATAACCGACTCGCATATGCAAGATAAAAAAACCATTTAAAAGGCTAATTTATATCCAGAAGCAAGCGTCAATACATCAAATGGAATCTATTTTGGCGTCGGTATACCAGTAGACAGATAAAAACTGCTACAGCTGGCCCCACATCAAGAGTTCGCGTTTTACACAACAAATCGTAAAAAGAACATTAGCTTGGTCCAAATTACGCCGCCATTTTTATTCACCACAGGGTGTCCCAGATATTTTCTTTATGTAATTTCAGTTAGTAAATATGACAGATCGAGGTTTGGGAAGAGACTGACATGTCAAGATGTATAACCACGTGTGCAGTTCAAGATGGCGCTGCTTGTCAAGCCAAAATGCATCAATAAGTCAATCTTGCTGCATTTATTTTAGTTTTGTGTTTTCCCGCCTGATAAGTTGATTGATGTGTACAAAGATGACATAGCTCGTGCGTGGACTAAGACATGCTTCCGTCTCTTTCTTGCAATTGTAGTTTGACAGATGTGCGATAGTGATAGAGTAATTACTAATTCAGAGTACGAGCCAAGTAATGTTTTTAGATCTCAAAATGAGGCAGGTATACCGGACCGGACACTAGACAATGATTTTGATATACGAAGTAAGTACACACGACGTCACTTTAATGTATCCATTTCCAGTATAACATGGTCTCGTTTTGTATAGACTTCTCATACAATGAAAGATCCGCCAATACTCGTTTTCTAAAGCTTGATTTGTCGTTGTGCGTACTGTAATGTGTGTCTGACTCTGAAAGTATCTGCAAAAAATCGGTGTCCACAGCAAGTCAAGTCGGAGTCCAAGCCTGTCCGTTTGACCGAACCTAAACTCAGTTGGTCGTATTTTACAGCCAATTCCTGTATGCTATTTGTGTTGGAGCGTATACACGGTGTAAAAGTTTAACGTTGCGTTAAAGTTGTCAATAAATCAGTTTGAGTGTTCCGAAGCTTCGTTAGTAAAACTACTCTTATAGATTAAAGTACTTGTCGTAAAAATGGTTGTGAAATCATTAGTTTTTGGACTAAAGCCATTGGTTGTATCAACCAAGATAAAGTTCTAGCCATACTATGGTGACACCTTCTCGAGATGCGGAACGAAACAGCGCATGTCGATTGTTTTTAGGATAGGAAGTCACGAGACTATTCGCGCCTCGCCATTTTGGTAACCTCCATACACGATAGCTGACACAATCATTTCGACCAAATTTCGTCCATACCGCACGGGATTCGCTTAAGTTTAACACCCATTTGGTGGTTGGTGGAGATCTCTATGGCCCGAAAGTCTGACTGGTTGTCTGACTTTCGGGCCACAGACATCTAAACGACTGAGAATTGACAGCCAGGACCAACGGCTTAACGTGCTTTCCGAGGCACAGAATAAGCTTGGTATGTAATGGGTGGTCACCCATCCACGGACCAACCTAGGCAATCGGGGCTTAACCTGAAGACCGACCCGAGTAGCTGTTACTTTTAGCTACAAGCTTTTATAAAATTTATTACTTAAATATTTTTTTAGATTTCATCTCAATAATACCGACTATTGATTCCCACAAAAATAACTGTACTTTGCCCCTTCAACCTCTCAATTCATCATGCAGCTATACATATAGAGATATGATCGTAGGAAATGGCGATCCAAATTGCATGCATTCAATCCGAGGTATCGTTAGCGATATGTAAATACGTACCAATTTGCCGTGTGATTTTGAAATCAGGGCGGCTTGGTTACTCTGTGTGAAAGTTTCTCTAAACCATTACCAATCAACGAGACTGAGACTACCATAAACTAGTGAGAAAAAGTCGAGGAAATTAGTTTTTTTTTTTTATAAAAATGTATTACTTTAAAATAAAACTAGAGAGCCATGGTGGTCCAGTGGTGGCAGCCCCAACTTACGAGCAGTAAGCCGTGGGTTCGAACCCAGGCAGGCGCATTACTTTTTGTAATTTATTTCATCACCGCTGCCCTCAAAAACTGTGAAGAAAAACATCGTGAGGTTACCGGCATATCCTAGAACCAAAACTTCGAAGACATGTGACATCTACCAACCCGCACAGGACCTGCGTGGTGGACTACAGCCCTGTTCCTCTCATAGAGAGGAGGCCTGTGTCCCAACAGTGGGAACATTATAGGCTGATGATGATGAAAATAAAAAAAAATAATAGGTCTTTACCTATGAAATTGCCGTATTGCAGTACAGACTTTTTCAAACAAAAAAAAGTTTTGATTGGCTATGAGTTCTAAATTCAAATTAATTTTGTTTTAAAAATATGACATTCTATTTACAAAATCAGTCTTTTGTTTATTGATTAGCGTTGTATTTTCATTACATTTCAACATTTTTCCTCATAATGGATACTTTGAAATTTCGTGTAATTATGGAATATGAGTTCCGTCGTGGCACCAACGCGGCACAAACGACCCGTAACATCAACGACGTTTACGGAGAGAACTGTACAAACGAACGCACAACCCGTTATTGGTTTGCTCGGTTCCGTTCTGGGAATTTTGACTTGAAAAATGAACCTCGTGGTCGTCCGGAAACTTTGGTTAACAATGATGAATTAAAGGTGATTGTTGAAGCTGATGAAACTCAATCTACAGCTGAGCTGGCAGCAGCTTTTGATGTTAGCATTAAAACAATATTGGTCCATTTGCGACAGATTGGCAAGATAAAAAAGCTTGATAGATGGGTGCCCCACGAACTTAACGATCGCCAGCGCAACGTACGCGTCGAGACTTGCCTTGCGCTGCTTAACAGGCACAGAAATGAAGGAATTTTGAACCGAATTGTTACGTGCGACGAAAAATGGATTCTTTTTGACAATCGAAAGCGCTCAGCAAGTTGGTTAGATCCTGGTTCGGTACCAAAGCAATGTGCAAAACGAAAAATGACCCCTAGAAAGGTGATGGTCACAGTTTGGTGGTCTAGTGCTGGTGTGATTCATCATAGCTTTTTACAAAACGGCGAGAGCATTACTGCAGATGTGTACATTGAAGAACTGACCACAATGATGGCGAAACTCGCACGTCTGCAACCAGCTTTGGACAATCGGTCGTCTCCACTGCTACTTCACGACAACGCGCGGCCCCATACTGCACAACAGACCGTCTCTAAGCTGCATGAGTTGGGTTTGGAAGCTCTCCCTCATCCGCCATACTCACCAGATCTTGCGCCTTCCGACTATTACTTTTTCCAAAATTTGGACAACTTTTTAGCGGGAAAAAAATTCAATTCCCGAGGGGCAGTACAAAACGCCTTTGAAGAGTTTGTTGTCTCCCGTCCAGCTGATTTTTTCAAGAAGGGCATCCATAAACTCCCACAGCGTTGGCAAAGATGCATTGATTGCAGGGGTGATTACTTTGAATAAAAGAAATAAATAAGTTCGAAAAAAAAAATACTTTAACTTTTTTCAAACAAAACGGCAATTTCATAGGTAAATACCTAATATATTCGCTTTCTTGAGCCACAACTTGGTTCACCGAATATCACAATTGAAATATTACTTTTGACGATTACGATGAATAAGACTTTACTTTATATAACATAACATCACGCCTGTAATCCCCGAAGGGTTAGGCGGTGTACTATTAGGTACACCTAATCTAAAACAGTCAAATTTCGCCAGTTATGTTGTAAGTTCCATGTAACAAGGGGCAAACCTATTGCCAGGGACTCAAACTGTAACCGTAAGAAGTGTTTTTAACACTGTTTTTTAAAACAGTTATAACAGAAAAACACTTAAATGTTAAAGATTCAATAATGTTACGAACCAAACTGTAACCTTTTATATGTGTTAATATTTGTAACTGAAATAATCAATTATAGCTTTAGTACGCTGCGTTTATCTGTTTCACTTATTAACTCTGTTAACACTTTTATATCTCTTACAGATTGATATGGTTGAAAACACATTTAAAAGTGTAACATATTTGATTCTGTTACCAATTCAACATGTAACACTTATAATTCTGTAACCTTTATGAAGGTGTTTTTAAGTCCCTGCCTATTGCCATCTACCGGGCACAAATCCAGACTCCGTGGCTACTGAGAAATTCCTGATGGGGAAACCGAATAACAATGTGCCCGACCCCGGAATCAGACCCGGGAAGTCATGCTTAGCAGTCAATTGCGACCACGAGACCCAAGAGGCAGTCACTATACAGTACGTTCAATTTTCTTTTAATTTCGAGGGACATTGGTTAGTAGAGTATTCACTATACCACATTATTGCAGCACCGTCATACTACCGCAAAGCTTTTATGGAACAAGTAGGTTATGGCCAGCAATGGACTAGGCAGATTGATTTCGTTGTGGGATCCAAGATAGTTGAATAGCTTTGGAGTCTCGTCGAGTTTCATTGCCTCGGTGCTTTCTTGTGCTCGTCACTCTTGATTCTGGCTTTCAAGAGCAATGATAGGGCATAATATAGCTGGATTATTATAAAATACTAGATTTCCGGCGCAACTTCGTTTGCTTCACATTTTCCCCGTTTTCGCAACATTTTTCATTGCTGCTCCACTCTTATTAGTCGCAACGTGATGATATATAGCCTATAGCCTTCCTCGATAAATGGGCTATCTAACGCTGAAAGAATTTTTCAAATCGGACCCGTAGTTTCGGAGCCTATTCAATGCAAACAAACATACAAACAATCAAATCTTTCCTCTTTATAATATTAGTTTAGATTTAGAAAATCAATCAATCAAAATAATTTTATTTTACATAGGCCTACACGGGCATTTATAAAACGTCGACAAAAAGGTGCTCGGTTCGGGTTGGTCGTTTCCCATAGAGTAGATCCGGCAAGAAACACCATGGTTACTCTTTTAAAATCATTTTGTTTTACAATATTTCTATGTTACAGCGTTAATGATAATGACCAGGCTGTTGATGATAACATTCTTGAGTCCTACGCCTTCTTGGATCTTAATTATTATATCAGGGCAGATAGGCAACAACTTTATTTTGCAACTGAAAGACAACTTTTAATTACTTGCCAAACAAAAACGACGAGCTCTCGACTTTATATAATCTAATAACTTCAAGTTGAACGTTCCCATTCGAAGTCGGAGACTGTGATAAACAAATTCGTTCCGTGATTATTCAGATTTATTGCTTATTATTGTATCTTCCTAAAGTCCTTATGAATTATACGGGTCTCACGAACTTTGGAAATCGCCCATACATTACTGTTCTAGATGTTTTTTTTTTTTTAACAAAAACAGAATTATGTGTGAAGGACGAAAGATGTCGATGAATTAAAAAAAGAGGGAGGTCTTCTGTTTCGTGCCAGGGAGTGTCTTGCTGGTTCTTCTCCAAAGGAAACGACTATCCTGAACCTTGAACCTGTCTTTTAACGTTTCATTACCAGTGAGTGAATTTAAGTAGTAATTTTAATAATAAAATTGTATTGTTTTTATTTGTTGATGTATATAGGTTTACACTGTTTAAAGCTTTCTCAGCATATTACTAAACTTTCATTGTCACTTGGGAAATATCTTTTGTGACTATTAATTATTGTGTTTTTAATTACCGCGATCTTGACAACAGCTTCAAAATATCAGGTGCTCTCGGAGCGGTAAGTTTATGTAATACATAGTTAATTGAAAGCAAAAAAAAGCATTTCATACAATAAAAGTGCCAGGGAAAATGTTGGTAACACTGACTCTACCCAAAATGTCACATTGTAACTTATATTTAAGCCAAATATGCGCGCAAAAGTGTATCGAGCAAAATATACCTAACTTATATAAATATATGGCTAACTCCCGCATTCACAGACTTCAATTAACGGTAATGACCCTTTAACTTTATATTAATTAGGCACTTTAGTAAGGTTTGGTTTATCTGGCCTGGCCGTTCAATAGAGAACGTTAATGTTCTGAATTTGTCATATATTTTAGGCTGTCACCTAACGTAAATCAAATCTGTAAGTAAGGTAACTGTAAGGTAACTGTATTTTCAGTAAATCAATTAGCAAAATTGTTCTTGATTTTTTTCCCTGTCATGAAATTGACACTGAAAATCTGAAACATCTGGCTCTTGATTAACACTTGAAGAGATGCGTTGTTGGTCAATATATCTGAAATTATATTGAAATAAAAAATAGCATTGATGTATATACAGGTTGGAAAGGACACCGGCGTTTAAATTGTTTTCACGTGTTCAGTACATTTTTCTGAACATAGAAATTTTTCATCGGTAATTTAAAAAAAAAACTTTTTGTCCATACATTTTGACCGTGTGTACTGTAGGTAGTTCATACAAATGCTTAAAACAAAAATACGTGGTAAAACCGTTTTAGCGTCAATGTCTCTATTCCATCCTGCAAATTGTTTTTTTTACCTTCTAAGACTTTTGCTCAAAGAGTACAAAAATGCGTCACCTCTAACGTAACAATTACCTACTTTTCTAACCAAGAAAGCCGGCTTTGTTTGTCCGGACACAAATTCTGCAATCTTTTATTCAGAGTGCTGTAGTTACCGCACTGGTACTAACGTTGTGGTACTATAAGTAACAGAATACATCTCGTAAATGGCGGGAACTACCGGGTGGAAGCTTGTGTATAAACTGTGGAGGGTAAGCCGTTCTTAGTGCAGCTTCTGTGAGCCTACGTCCAGAGGACTTCGTACTGGAGTCTAAGCTTTCACATATCACATACACTCTTAGTGCGCGTCCACACTGCAGGCATAGCGCAGTGGCTACGGCGGGCGCGAAATATCAAACATATGAAACCACCGCTTATGGCCACACGGAAGTGATTCAAGCGGGCGCGACTCGAGACGGGCATGAGCGGTTGAGCGACTTAGCGCGCGTAGTTTTCAAACGTTTCTATCCGCGGGTTATGGTCACACTGAGAGCGACCTAATGCGCGGGTGGCAGGGGTTCCTTATATTCATTAAAAAAATCACAGGATCAAACTACCTAATAAAAATACCAAAAACTCGTCCATGGTTTGTAATACCTGGAATACGCCTTAACGCTATTACAACGCTACTCGTTTGTCACTATGGCCACCGCACGCATCCGCCGTCGCGCCCGCCACAGGCTATAGTCACCGCGCGATTAGTGTGGTCGCACACTTAGGCCTACGTTCAGTAAAGCTAGGCAATAGTTAAATGAATGCTTGAATACATAACCTCGCGCATGTAGTCCCCGAAGGGGCAGGCAACATTGTACTAGGTAGTACACCCACATTTCGCGAGTTACGTTTTAGTCCCGTGTAAAAAGAGGCGAGCCTATTGCCAACAACCAGGCACAAATCCAGATTCCGTGATAGCTACCGAAAAACTCCTGATGGAAAAAACTCAATAACACTTTGCCCGACCTAGGAATCCAAACCAAAACCACAACAGTCGCGTTTGTGGCCACTGGACCAACGAATCAGACAGGAGGAAGAATGATTCCTAAATATTATGAGCATAATCAGCTTATACATGACGTTCCCACCGCTGGGACACAGGCCCCCACTATGTAAGAGCCACGGGGGACCAATGTGGATTTGGTGGGTCTCTTGGTGGATCTTCGAAATTTTTTCGCTTCTACCACAAGCCGGTTTCGTCAGAATGTTTTCCATCATTATTTTGAGAGCAGCTTAATATCATTGCAATGTTGAGATTTCAACCGTCGATTTGAAAATCTAACAGTGCCTTTTCACTAAGGCTTTAGTGAACGGTACAGCAAGCATCAAGCAAGCAGTGATAGCTTAGTGGTGTGACCTTAGGACTGCCAAGTTATAGGTCTCGAGTTCGAACCTAAGACACGCTCCTCAGATTTTTCGGATTGAATGATTATCACTTGCTTCGGTAAAGGAAAACATCGTGAGGAAACCAGCATACCTGAGTTATATTTCTCAACGGCTTGTAAAGCCATGTCCGAGGCTCACGGGCGGCATATAAAACTGACTCCAGATTAGGCACTAACCCCCCCTCCCCCCGTTATGTTTCATTTTTGGTGTACAATAAATTTTTATTCAATTTCTAACCACACGATAAAGAAGAAGAAGTGAACGGTGATTAGTTTTTGTCTTAGCAACCCAGACTCTTCCACAATGAACTTCAAATTACCATAGCCCCTAGCTCATCCAAATTGAATTTCGAAGTAATACTTCCTACTTGTCAAGGAAACGAGTAAAAAGATATACAAAGAGATATATCAATCAAGAATTTTCAATGTTTTCTCGGGATCAATCAATCTTTGGTATGTTTTCCGTTCGGGATTGTTTCAAAGGAAAATATATCGTACGCTTTTGGCGGAAGTTGGAAATCATTTAATGGGGGAGTCAGGGAAGTCTTTGATAAAGTAATGAGATAAATATTATTGCTGCCACGTTGGTTTAGAGGCCGCAAGCTGAGCTTTAGGTCCTGGGTTTGATTCCCTGGTCGGGCAAAGGTGTTATTGGATTTTTTCTGTCAATAATTTCACAGTAGCTGCCATAGAGGCTGGATTTGTGCTCAAATTCATTGCAATAGGCTCGCGTCCTATTTTCGTGGGACTTACAAAACTAAAGAAATGTGGCTGTAATATTAGGTACATACCTCTGCCTAAGAATTATAAATATTTAAGAGATAATCATCATCGTCTGCTTAGCGTGTTTTCAACTATGTTGGGCACGGTTTTTAATCTAACCGGATGCAGCCAATCTGAATTGCAATCTGATCTCCAACACCTAATTGCAGGCTACCATGATACATACCCCTTTGTAAGACTGGTTTTCACACTCTCGGGCAGCGCTAATATGGTAAAGAAAATGCACCCTAAGGTAGACTGGTAGAAAATGCCCAAGGCATTAAGACCGCCTTTGTACAATGTTTTTTTGTCATCATCATCATATCATTTCAGCCGAAGGAAGTCCACTGCTGGACATAGGCCTCCCCCATGTGTCGCCACATTGACCGGTCCCGTGTGACTCGCATCGAGCGGATCCACGTAACCTGCACCAGGTGTAGGCAGGGCACATTGCTCGCAGAACGGATGGCCTATGGGGCTGTAAAGTTCTGGAATGGCGACCGTGAACCGGAAGACGATGCGTTGGAAAGCCTCCCACTAGGTGGACCGATGACCTGGTTATTTTATGCATGTGCATAAAATTCTAATAAAATTAAAAAAAGGTAGAGAACTGTATACTATAAAGTATATTCTATCTAAAGCCTAGCACAGTTTTATGAAAATACATTCATCATCATCATCATCATCATTTCAGCCGAAAAACGTCCACTGCTGGACATGGGCCTCCCCCAAGTTTCGTCACATTGACATAACATGGGGGGTTTTGCCATAATCGACACGCTCGGCAGGCGGGTTGGCGATCGCAGCACGGTTGTCACAAAAGCACAGAAAACGCTGCTGCCCATTCTCTGACAAGTCCCTTAGTCACCTCTTACGACACCCACGGGACGATATGGGATGGTGCTATTCTTTACGTCCGACACCATGCAGAGAGAGAAAATACATTACAGAGTAAAAATCACAAAAAAAAACTAAATAATATTCGCGTCAAAACATCACAAGTCCGCCTTACAAAGAAATGTGAAATATTGTAACGTTTCGGCAATTGTTTGGGACCTTCCTTGGCTTTTCACAAACAAACGGCCCGAGGATGCCGGGGAAGAATGAAGGACCCTTTTCTTCAACTATTATTTTGACAATGAAATTCCGCAGAAAAACACCTGATATACTATAACAACTTGTGTAAGAGCAAATAATATACAAAGTAAAGGAATGGCTAAAACGGGAACTATAATTGTTATACTTTTTAGGGTTCCGTACCTAAAGGGTCAAACGGGACCCTATTACTGAGACTTCGCTGTCCGTCCGTCCGTCCGTCCGTCCGTCCGTCCGTCTGTCACCAGGCTGTATCTCATGAACCGTGATAGTTAGCCAGTTGAAATTTCTACAGATCATGTATTACTATTGCTGCTATAACAACAAATACTAAAAACAGAATAAAAAAAATATTTAAGGGGAGCCCCCCTTAAATATTTTTTATATACCATACAACGAAGTGATTCTTTTGCTCGTTTTTGTAAATAATGGTACGGAACCCTTCGTGCGCGAGTCCGAGTCGCACTTGGCCAATTTTTTTTTTAGACTAGGCGACTCCTAAATTAAAGTATAGCAACTATTAGCTGTTGCCCGCGACTTCGATCGCGTGGAAATGTTGATGTATGAAAAGTGAGAAAAACCGGCCAAGTGAAAATCGGACTGGCGCACGAAGGGTTCCGTACCATTATTTATAAAAACGACCAAAAAAAACACTTTTTTTTGTATGGAGCCCCCTTTAATATTTATTTTATTCTGTTTTTAGTATTTGTTGTTATAGCAGCAATAGTAATACATAATCTGTAGAAATTTCAACTGCCTAACTATCACGGGTCGTGAGATACAGCCTGGTGACAGACGGACGGACGGCCAGCGAAGTCTCAGCATTAGTGTCCCGTTTGACCCTTTGGGTACGGATCCCAAAAAAAGAGTAAAAAGCTGTTCCACACTATAATCTATCTCTTTGTCAAATTTCATCCAGATCCATTCAGACGGTGTTGCGTGATTGAGTAACAAACTATCCATACTTTCGCATTTCTAATAGTAGTAAGATTGGATTTTCAACGCTAATTTTGGAACCGACAGTTGCAACATTGCAGTAGGTATTTAGTCCCTGTATTAGTGGAAAGGAAAAAAAGTCGCTTCTTCTTTAAAAGTAGCTACTATAGATGTCAATAGACACACTCTATTTCTTGGATCCTAATGACTATCTCGATTACAACAAACTTTCAAACTTTCACAGCTTTCTAATATTAAACTTGACCCAACCAATCAGAAACATAACTCAAATATACACATTCCAAGTACTGAGACTAACTAGTTGAAGTACATATTAATTCTGTCCAAAATAAACACAATGTTTGCGAGGATCTGCGCAAATACCGAGAGTCTTAAAGAACAACGGATTAAGCCGAGATCCGTCGTAAACGAGAGATTTACTCCGTGCATCTACACTACGTGAATCAACGCACATCATATACTTAGGCACATACATAATACTGCTCCGCATATACTAACAATGTGGGTACATGGGGCTGCCAGTGGTTAAGAGATTGCTTGAAACATGGAAGTTCGTTTGGCAATTATTTATTGAGAGGGAAATTATGGATATGAATAAAATAAAGATGGAAATATACATAAAGAATTTATAAAACAGGCAATAAAGAGCGTTTACGCCTCACGACATTTTATACAAACTTACTAATAATTATTTACCGAAATGACTAAACCGATTTTGATGAAACTTTATACGCTTGCAGGATACATATGTCTAAAAAGTAACTAATAATATTTTCGAAAAATAGTGTTACAGCTAAATTAGACCAATTTTAAATTATCTATTTAAACAGAAATTTCAAATTATCTAAAAGATATTTCGAATATATTTTAATCACTTTTGAGACTTCTGTATCTTGCTTAAGCGTAGTAAGATTCATTAAAATCGTTTCAGTCATTTCAGAAAATAGGACTTGAAAGTTTGTATGAAATGCCGTCAGGTGTAAGCCCTCTTAATCCACAGTAATAAAAAATCCGGTCAAGTGCGAGTCGGACTCGCGCACTGAGGGTTCTGTCCAAAAATAATTATAAAATATTTTCATAAATGATTTAACTGAAAATTTACGGTTTTCGCAATTTTTCCTTTATTTGTGCTGAAAGACGTTGCTTCGTGCCAAATTTCATGATTCTGAAATCTCGGGAAGTACCCTGTAGGTTTTGATTCCCTTGGGAGTGTCGAAAATTTGCGGAAATTTGCGGCATAACGGCTTTATCTTTGATTGCGTTGGCTTAGAAGTTTTATTTTTTCACAGCTCTAAGGGACAGTACACCTAAGTATTTGATATAAATTCCAGCTTGATACCTCCACGCATTCCTGAGAAAAAGGGTCTTGACATACAGGTAGACGGACGGACAAGAAAGTGATCCTATAAGGGTTCCGTTTTTTCCTTTCGAGGTACGGAACCCTAAAAAAGATGTAAAGTATGCATTTCTGGATGTAGAGAGTAATTTTCAGATCTACTGATACCATTCCGAAAGTTCTTTCACTAGTATGGGAGACTACATGATTCCCGAGTGTCATAGACTATATTTTAAACGTCCCCGTTGGATAATTTCCTACCATAATGTTAGCGAAGCCCCGGGAAAAGCTAGTACAAAATAAAATGTGAGACCTGTTTAGGTTTCCGTACCCGAAAGGATCAAACGGGACCCTATTACTGAGACTTCGATGTCCGTCCGTCTGTCACCAGGCTGTATCTCATGATCCGTGAAAGTTAGCCAGTTGGCATTTCTACAGATTATATATTTCAGTTGCCGCTATAACAAAAAATACTAAATAGAATAAAATAAACATTTAAGGGGGCTCCCATACAAAAAAGTGATTTTTTGCTCGTTTTTATAAATAATGGTACGGAACCCTTCGTGCGCGAATCTGACTCGCACTTGGCCGGTTTTTTTTAAATAACCGAATCGTTAAACGAAAATGTCTGCGTCGCCCTAGATATAGTCTTCTAAAAAATTATCCGTTGATAGCTTTTACTGCTTCATCGAATAGCAACGAGCGCAGATGGCTAATGGCTCTCAACCAACCAGTTGAAAAATACTTCTCAATAGCGATAATTGGCGTTACCGACCACGAGGATACAACTTCGCAAGGAGAGACAGAAATGAAATAAACGAAAACAGCTATGGATGCAAAGATTTGCAGAACGAAATCAATGGATGAAAATCAAACTTCCCTAGACTGTGAACACACGCTTCGTCGATTTGGTCGAAAAAAGCAAAACGGTTTAGAAGAATGTTCAAATACGAATGCCGTTATAACCAACATTCCTGTCTGGGAGGATCAACAATTCCTTATGGTGCTTTATTCCGTCTACATTCTTAACATTCTTGACTTTTCACTCATTGAAGGATTTACTATTTCTTTGTTTTTAATCCAAATATTCTTATGGGAGAACGGAGTGGGCCCAAAAGTAAGTGAAAATTATAACTTGGTAGTCAAATCACGTGCGATGGACTTTGGCTTACAAAAATATGCAGTCAGGGTTTACTGTCCGTTTTCCGGGTTATTTTCAGTCTTATTACTTTTTTTTCGTCCGAGTGTTTCGAAGTACTGCGGGGCAAAGACCGCCCTTTCTACTTTTTTTCTTTCAAATCAAATTTTATCAAAATATTTCTATTTCACATAGGCACTTATAAAACGTCAACCCGAGCATCTTTTTGTCGACGTTTCATAATCGTCATTTCATTCAGAATCGTCGACGAAAAGGTATTCGGGCGGGACGGTCGTTTCCTATGGAGAAAAAACAGCAAGAAACTCCATGATTACTTTTTTAAAATCATTTGGTTTTACAATATTTTTATGTTACAGCGTTAGTACTGAAGGATGGGAGGGCATCGTAAGCCGGACAATAAGTCGTTGCTTACTACAAAACGTAGAACAAGATAAAAAGTTAAAAGGGATCTAGGAATCTATAAGGCCTTTATTGATAAAGGCTTTATAGATTCCTAGTAGTAAGCAACGACTTATTGTCGGGCCTACGATGCCCTGAGCTTGAGCTCATTGCGGTAAGGTCAAATATGCATAATAACTCTGTAAAACATATCCGTATATCTTAACCTATCTGTAAGCTAAAAACTTCCAAATAAAAAAGCATAAAACCTTCCTCACTTTCAAAAAACTCTCCACCGAACCAATTATTTCAATTCCCGGCTACTCTTCCACTTTAGTGTAGCAACCCCTTACGTACACCCGGATTGTGTTGCCAGCTATCCGTCGGGTTGCCGACGAAGGCACGGATTAGCTACCAATTACACCTCTCAGCCAGCTTTGTGCCGTAACGTGTCACCATGACTTGTGCACTTTAAACGTGTTATGAATTCCGGAATTTTTCCGTAAGCTTTTGTGTTTTGGAACTAAATTTTTTAGGGGTTTTGTGCTAGTTATGGTTTAATTATTTAGTGGAAACTAATTCTATTAGTAGCTTTCTAAGAGCGAATTTCCGAATAAACACGTCTAAACTGAAATAAAACATATTTATTTGGCACATGTCAAAATAAAATGAAAAAAAACTTAAATACCACCTACCACTATTTGTCTCTGCATCACCCAAAGGTTGACTGGTAGAAAATGTTTTGACATTAATTCCGCCTCTGAACTTTGTGCTTGAAGTGTTAAATAAATAAATGAAAAACGTAATCGTTTTAATGGATTTTGACTTTAACTGCGTTCAAAAACTGTACCTGTCAGTGTCATCGTTGCTATGGAATATTGGCACTGATATCTTTAGGCACACGCGGTCTAGATGCGCTGATCGCGTTCAGTTTTATTGGTGAAATTCGCGCTAAGACCTGAGTATATAGTAACTTTTGAATATGACAGTTATAATTATTCGATTAAGACAGGTTTTGCAGGTTCGATGTAAAACATTAGCAACGATAAGCATTACCATAGAAACAGACTAAGTATAAGAAATTCAGCCGCATATTAACCAATGCTCACAGCTCAATGCACATAATTTAGGTAATCCGGCTTACACCAATACCTATAATGATGGTCCGAATTAATCTAGTAATATAATCATCGGTTAGGCTAAACGCACGTGTAAACAAAACCTAGCACATTGCGGTGGTGAAACTAATCCCAGATTATACAGATAGATTGGCCACAGGCCTGGTTGTGGTGGGTTCCCTGATACCCAATTATCTGACTGTTTAGCACAATTTCAGTACATATTTATACTAATCAACCACGAACGCATAATCAATCATTTATTTGTTCCGCGGTTACGATAAATGTTTGCCTATTTTTGTGGTTATTGAAAATCTGTTAATTCGAAATTAATTTTGCGCTATAAATATGACTTGATTAATGAGAAGGGATAGAAATTTTATGAAGAATGGTTTTAAATAGGGCTGTAAACTATACAAAAATCGAAACTTTTCAAATATTCAACTAACCCAGCAATAATCGAGAATCTCTTACAACGAGCAAACATTGTAATCCAGCAACAAAAAATAAGATCTATCGTTAATCGCAGGCTAGAAATATTTACGCCCATTAATAACATTTATAATATTCTGTACGATAAAAAGTATTAAATAGATTTTCATGCTAACCGCCTATATTTACAGTAACAAATCTAGCATAAACTAAAATATTATTTCAGAAACGATAACATAATACAGTGTAAAACATTGGCACAGATCCATAATAAACAGCTAGCAACCAAATGATAAACCCTAACTTTAATGGAATTGGAATAAATTTCCAAAATTTTAAAAGGCAGGTGCTCCAGACTTGGTATACACTGGGACCTGCATACGTAGCACTGACTTAGCTGTTAAAGAAGTCTTTAAGAGCGTTTACGCCTTACAATATTTCATACAAACTTTCAAGACCTTATTTTCCGAAATGACTGCACTGAATTTAATGAAAATTCATACGCCTAAGTAGGATACATAGGTCTAAAAGGTTACTAAAACATTTTCAAAAAATGGTGTTTCAGCTAAATTAGACCGATTATAAATTATATAGAAACAGAAATTTCCAATTATATACTTTTTTTAAAAGACAATTTGTAAAAGTTTTTTTGTTACTTTTTAGACCTATGTGTCCTGCTTATGCGTAGGTATTAGGTTTCATTAAAATCGATTCTGTCATTTCGGAAAATAAGGACTTGAAAGTATGTATGAAATGCCGTCTTATAAGTCTTCATCAACCGCAGCTCGACTTCTCCCACTGCTGGGATTTAGGCCTCTCTTTCCTTGCTCCAAGCTCAACGTCCTTTGCCAGCCTCTACCATGATACTCCTTCACCACCGGACGACTAACACTTGTCTTTCCAGTCCCTGGACGCCACTCGGTCACAGGTTCACTCCACCTACCATCACCTCCTTGCTAGCTTGCCCAACTCCATTTGAGTTTCATAATGCAACTTCAATTATAGAAGACGAAAATATCGATGTCTTAGAATACGATTAAGAAATAAGCCGCTGTGGGAGAAAACTAAGAACACGTGAAACTTAAGCTAAGAAGAGAAGGAGAGAGTGGCATAGTAGTTTTTTTTTTCTGAAAACACATAACGAAACTAAGGAATGACCTTTTAAAATACTTGCTCGTTGATCCGGTGATCACAAATTGCGAGTGAATGGGATGGGATCGTTAGTTTATTTTCTATCCCTAGGTCCAAAGTGTTATTACGAATAAGGTTTTTCCATTAAGAATATCTCAGTAGCAGTGGCAGCTCAACTACCTTTTTTACTTGTGGAAATAAAAAAAAACCGGCCAAGTGCGAGTCGAACTCGCGCACGAAGGGTTCCGTACCATTATTTATAAAACGAGCAACAATATCACTTTTTTGTATGGGAGCCCCCCTTAAATATTTATTTTATTCTGTTTTTAATATTTGTTGTTATAGCGGCAACAGAAATACATAATCTGTAGAAATTTCAACTGGCTAAATATCACGGTTCATGAGATACAGCATGGTGACAGACAGACGGACGGACAGCGAAGTCTCAGTAATAGGGTCCGGTTTCTCTTTGGGTACGGAAGCCTAATAAAAAGGAACTTTTGAACACGTCTTTCCCATCCATATTTTCAACGAAAGTAACTTCCCCTTACCAGATCCAAGTTGAGGTCAGCTCCGACCGCTTAAATCCAAGCGTAAGAGATTTGCTCCCGCCATGATGTTTCTAATTGCAGACTAATCCGAGCTCGCCATGGAAGCCGCGGCCGACCACTGCGATGGTAACGATGCTACTAAACTTGTGTTTACAACATGCTGCACTTGAATTAATTGAATGGAAACAGTTGTTGCGTGTTTTTGGGGGTGGTATATGGATATAGTTATTAAACATCGAGATTTGAATTGTAAAGAGCTTAAACGCAATCGCAACGCATAGGTAATGCATGGAAGAAATACGTCATCATCAGCTTACAGCAATCCACCCAATTGGTATACGCGACGAGAAGACTCGACGAAGTTTCCACAATGCTGCACAGCCTAGCTGAATTATCCTGTTAGACTCCTTCTCAAAGCCTCCTTTACCAAACTGTAGTACAGACACTGCAGTTGAGCAGTGAGGTAAGCAAATTCTCTATTAAACTCGAGAGGACCGCCGCAAGCATTTGACAACAATCGGTCCCGGGACGATGTGTTCGTTGAACATAACCTGAGTTTTATCCAAGTTCATCCAGAGACCAGAGATTGAAGAATCAACTAGGCCATCCAGCAAATAGGGGATGATCACTATTATTTTTTCTTTGTTTGTCGGGTAGATTATTAAAAAGTTTTGGGCACGTATTTTTTCTTTTTTCACGTGGTCATAAAATTACGGAGATATGTTGAGTTGAAATGGCGCATGACATCACTTGTAGGTAATTTTATACCTACTTGTGACGTAGTGATCCCCCACTCTCCAACTTTAATGAGTTTTAACTAAGTGATTTTTTTTATATTTTGATAAAAAAAAAATACGTGTCTAATATTTTTGTATTACCTGTCTGACGGACAAAATAGAATTTAGTTTTCTTTACCCAGTATTATCCCCTATTGTGCAGCGAGCTGGCCCCATTTTGAATAAATACGTGTGTTGTCATTATTTGTGTAAAAAGTTAAGTGAAAACTCAGTAATGAAAATTCATCAAGGCTAGGCCGCACTGTTGGGTATTCCAACTATCAGAAGATAGGAGAGATCTAGTAGTAAATTTAGGCGGACGCTGAGATAACCTAAAACAAAGGGGATTGAATAACAAGGACGGAACACTGAAAACAGCCAATAGTTCATGGACAGAATGTAACTAATACTAAAGCTATAATTACTGTTGTTCTAATCTATTAGCTAATTTAAATTGATAAAGGAAGTAAATCTAAAGCGGCTTATGATGGTAAATATTAATTTCAGATGTTGATATTGGTCATGGCTTGGATTAAAGAACAAAACAATATACCTAGGAAATGCGTATATAGCATCGAGGTTTTTACTCCTTCTTAGAACTGCGAAATAAGTAGATTTACCGTGATTGTGGTGTCGTGGAAAGCTATACTCATTTTAGATTACGATTAAAGGTTCTCACTGACACAAATCAGGCGTAGAGGTAAATATTTGACAAGGATTGGAAGGAGGAGTGAGAAACGAAAATGGTTTTAGAAACCAACATAAATGATGCAAATGCCCATATTGCCCATACATATATGCTTCCTTCAATACCAGTATTGAATGCAGCAAATGTTGTTGTTGTTTATGAATGTTGTGTTTCTAAAGTTCAGCCAGAATAGATACGGGAACATAAGGAACATAAACAAACAACCAAAGATATCAAAGCCAGCACACGACTTCCATTTAAATCAAAGGCATCTGCAGTTCATTCACTAACCGTTACGGGTTCTGTCAATACATTAGAAATCGAATCACACATACGACACAGCCGCTCGTAATCCGACTGAGAAAGACATCAAAAGCGATTGTCCATGTGACGTCACCCAGTAATCAGAAGCCTGGCCTGACCACGTATTTCGGTATTATTGCAGAACGGAATACAGGCAAAGTCTAGTTATTCAGGACTACACCAAACATCTTCGTTGGCTTTAATCCAGGAGGCCAAGTTGGAGAATTAAAGTTGCTGGATGGTGCAGTCCTTTGAAAATATAGGGGTATGAAGAACAGGCTGTAAGGTTCTTCATACCCAATTGAAAAGGGAGAATCCTCCGACTAGACGGGTGTTGTGTCTGGTGGGTACAGCCGGACAGTTTTTGGCGAGTTTTTCTGCATTAACTGCACGATTTTGAATTGAGATGTTCCTTCTTGATTTGTGACAAAGGCGCTGTAGTACTTTTTGTTGTGCCGCTCCAAGAACTTTAGGGGTCCTGACTTCTGAGAACAATGATTACAATACAACAACAGGACTAATTCAAAATCAAAAGTAATTTATACAAAATACCCTCAGAAACAACTCTTTTTAAAAGTCAAGACAGTCACCCAAAAAGAATCCCTCTTCTGATGTGAAGCAAAGCAAAGCGAAGTCGCCCAGAAAAACATTTGAAATTGGAAAGACGAGTGAAGACAGAACATATTCCACGCTTGAAATGAATAGGTATTTTTTTTAATTTAAGTTTGTTACCATCACCCAATTTTACCTATGTAATGAAATAAGTAGTAATTTACTTTTCCCATCCAAAAGTAGGAAAAGTATAATGATACGAGGAAAAGATTCGTTGTTACCATGCTGACTTACAAATCGAATGTCTATTATTACCACAACTATTGGTTTTTTTACTAAATACCGACATTATGAAACAAAATGAGTAAGGAATATTATCATTTTTCAACCTATATTATTAATGGCTTCCAAATCAAACTGGTATTTTTTCGCCTATCCTACTTCATTTACATACCAAATTTTATCGGCAATTTGTAACGTTTGTGATCACAAACGGCCAATCAGATAAATTATTACATAAGAAACTAGGTATTTCCAGGCTCCGTGATTCTTCCTGATTAATATGGAAATTGACAAATGCACACTTATTAATTTTATAGTTCTGCTCCATAATTATATTACATAATAACATTGGTGTAAGGTGTCATAATAAAATAATGTCTCTTGCAACACCTTAGTCATAACCTTTATCCCAATTTATTTAGGATCGGCGCAGCATGTTTTCTTCTTCAATACTTCTCTATTACTCGTCATCTCATCAGTCAACGAAAAAAACCTCTTTGAAAAAAACGCCTAATGGACTCGCGCAATAATGGTTCCGTACCATTATTCATAAAAATTAGCAAAAAAAAATACTTTTTTGTAAGTATGGGAGCCCCCTTAAATATTTATATTATTCTGTTTTTAGTTTTTGGTGTTATAGCGGCAACAGAAATACATATTCTGTAGAAATTTCAACTGGCTAATTATCACGGTTCATGAGATAAAGCCTGGTGTCAGACGGACGGACGGACGGACAGCGAAGTCTCAGTATTAGGGTCCCGTTTGATTCTTTGGGTTCGCAACCCTAAAAATACTATAATTAATATGTTACTTATTTATAAAATTACTGGCTTAGGGTACCTTCCTCTCCCTTACTCTTCTGGGATACCTAGCGTGCTATGTCTCAATCAAATGCATACGTTATTGTTCAGTTTTGACTCACTTGGTGGCCCACCATGACGACTTAACACATTATTGTTTTACTCCTTTTCCAGTGAGGGAAAGAGATGGCGCTAGACATCCTGTATAGCTCCGTCTCTTTCCCGCATTGGAATAAGAGTTAAAGAATACTGCTTTAAGATGTCATGGTAGGCCAACAGATCAACATTTTTGAATGAGGAATCAAGAATATGTTCCACACCTTCCACAGCTGCAACATCCGTGTTGTATGGCTCTCTTGCAATTAGTTTCCGCTCAAAGCACGTCTGCCGCAGACCGAAGTCTATGATCCAAGCTAAACCAACGGAAAACAGATTTCCTGTATAAGTAAATCGCCGACAAAGTAAAGGAATGATTCATAAACTCATTCCTATGAATATTCTGATGAAGGAAATAGTTATTTACTAACGAGTGAAATAAGTCGGTCAGATTTTGATATTAGTATTACGGTTGGAAATAGAAGATTTTTAAGCAACTTTGTAGTATGTTTTTGTTTGGAAATGTTGGTGAGTACAAGTGTGAAACAATGTTAAAGCCTATGCACATATTCCTATCTAAACATTATATCAATTTCCAATAAAAATAAGTAATTTTTTAATACAGTTGCTCAAAAAGTGGCGTATTGCAGGGACGTATAGCGTTCGGGATGTGGGCTATTACACACTCGAGCTTTTTCTTTACCTTTTCCGAACTCGTGCGTTCTCTTTCCCAACTGTCAAAATAATGTCTAATAAAAAGAAAAACCAATCACGAAGTTTTTACTAAAAAAAAATCATAGAAGTTTTTAATGATTCATGCAAATTTCTAAAAAGAAGCTACTAATTTGTTTCAATATCAGATTTAATGATTTGATTCAATGAGTTAGGTTAGGTTTCATTTCATTTCATTAAATTTCATTTTCATTTCATATCAATAAAAAAATCTACTGAAGACTTGGCTGTATGGGGATAGTACCCTTTGCCTACCCAGAATGGGTGAAGAAAACAATAAAAACTCTGCTTATATTCTTTTACGGTTGGCGCATTTTCCAAAAATGTTCTTTATTAAATTGCTTCATTTTTTCGCAACTGTATTAAAAATAGTTGTTCAGTACACGTGCGGAACCGTCATTGCAACTTGTTCCGACTGTCAACCCTCACCTTCGGCTGCGCCTCGGCTCGGGTAGACATTTGTCGGAACTCTTTGCAATGACAGGCTTTCCGCACTCGCAATGAAATATACTATTTTAAGCTACTTACTATGTTTACCTTACGGCTTCGTCCGCTCGGATGTTGAGAATTAATCCATGGTAACGCACACAAGGTACCCCAGGCAGGCGCATTACTTTGTGTAATTTATTTCATCACCGCTGCTCTAAAACGATGAAGGAAAACATCGTGAGGAAACCGGTAAGTCCTAGAACTAAAAATTCGAAGACATGTGACGTCTACCAACCCGCACTGGGCCCGCGTGGTGGATTACAGCCCACTCACTCTCATAGAGAGGAGGTCTGTGTCCCAGCAGTGGGAATATTATAGGCTGATGATGATGAACGCACTCAGTACTTACCACCAGGGAAAAAGCATCCGTTTGATAAATCATCGTAAATCGTTAGTCTCACAGACTGACAGAATTACTATCTCATTTATATTATTAGAAATTAAAAAAGCTACCCGGACCGATCTTCAAGATTAAGCAGTGCTTGCCGTGGTTGCGGTTGGTCCGTGGATGGGTAAAAATCGTGTATCTTGTGAACATAGCCTTATCCCTTTAGTCAGATTTCGACTTTACCTACGATATGGGGCAGTTCCTATTCTTGTATTCGACAGTAACTGTCGTATTCGACATTTATGCATCATGTCAAACGTTGAGCCAAGCCATAGCCGAGCATTGTACTAAATGTCCGAAAGCTCATAGTAAATGTCAAGACAAGATGTCTAAGACTAGGATATATTGGATCGACGTGGTTATAACAGAACTATTACTATCGTATTGTCTAAACTAATATTATAAAGAGGAAAGATTTGATTGTTTGTTTGTTTGCATTGAATAAGCTCTGAAACTACTAGTCCGATTCAAAAAATTATTTCAGTGTTGGATAGCCCATTTATCGAGGAAGGCTGTAGGCTATATATCATCACGCTACGACCATTAGGAATGGAGCAGCAACGAAAAATGTTGCGAAAACGGGGAAAATGTGATGCAAACGAAATTGCGCCGGATAGCTATAGATTATACTTACAGTTACTACGTTTTTTGTAATAGACAAAATATATTAAGACGGGGGATATAAAGTGACATTCTAGCAGTGATTACAATGATGGAATAGTCAAAAATGTACTGGATTGAAGTAAGCTTCCGAAAAGATTTGCCAAGCGTTCGCTAAGCGACAATAGCTTTTATAACATTCAGGCCTCCGTCATCTTTGAATTTCGAATAACAACTGCGCAGGATTGCATCGTGAGTTTCTAACGTCGCGACGTCGTAGCGTGCATCGACACGTTACGACGTCGTGTCTTAGATTTCTACGACGCGACGTCTATCGTGAAACGACGCCGCATCGTTGCACGACGCGACGTCGTATCGTGTTTATGTGCGGGAGCCCTGAGGGTGACAGTCGCAACAATACCCTGAATGGATACCATTTTTATATTGGATACGCAGAATGTTACGTCCATGAGAATATACAATTAGTAAAGTACTCCTAAAAAAGAAAATAAGGATCTAACGTCTGCGTCCAATTCTGCGTTTTGATCGCTTAAAAGTTACAAGGTTGCACTTACACTTAAAACCTTTTAAATATTCGGCATAGATCCTAATTACATTCCCTTTTAAAACGAATTAGTTCAATGTTTAAAATAACTGTACAGATCCTGCTTTATAACGGTTAAATGAGTAAATGAGCATCAAAAACGTATTTTCAAGTAAATGAAGTCTGAATGAATGGGACCTCACTTCTGGGCGAAGATAAACGCACTTCACTCGGTTAATGTAATGAAATTTCATGGAATTTCAGGGAATTTGGTGTAAAATTATCTGGCTGAAATAAACTTCCTGTTATATGTGAGGTTTTGTAAAGAAATCGAGGACTTTTCTTAGAAGCATGCTTGTGACGTGGAAGAGGTTCTTTGTTAAAATTTTATAGTAATTATCATCAGCTAAAAATAAATAATTTGAGAATCTAATAAAAAGGGAGTTCTAAGTCTACAAGTTTTTTTATTAGTGAATAAATAAAATGTCAAAAAGAAGTTATGTACAGTAAGTTACGAATTTGATAGATAGCTTCACATCGTCGTACTCCGTTTTCAAAATAAAACAGTGTTAAGATATACTTAAAGAAAAAGATTATTTACAGTAGGACATAAGGCGAATCCAAATAATAATAGGGTTGTAGAGAATCATACCGGATCCACTGATAAAAAAAGTGTTTTGTGCTCTATGGTCACTAACGATTCATGAAACAAAATGAAAATTTTGTAGGCTTCTTAAATGATTGACTGGGAGTCAATAATTTAAGAAGAATTTAAGATTTAATAAAACTTTTTATTTTATAAAACAACGTGTAGTTATTTTAACAAGGGTTCTCATTAAGCGCGTTTACGCTTTACAACATTTCATACAAAATTTCTAGTCCTTGTTTTCCGAAATGACTGAAACGATTTTTTTTAAACTTCATACGCATCAGCAGGATACATTGTTCTAACAAGTTACTAAAAACATTTTCGAAAAATAGTTTAACAGCTAAATTAGACCGATTATAAATTATCTATAGAAACAGAAATTTCCATTTTTTTTTTAAACATTTCGTAAATTTTTTTTAGTAAGTTTTTAGACCTATGTACCCTGCTTATGTGTATTAAGTTTAATTAAAATCAGTTCAGTGTTTCGGAAAATAAGGACTTGAAAGTTTGTGATATCGTAAGGCATAACCGAAAAACAAAAAAAAAAGTCATCATTTTCAAATGGCCAAAATTTCTCGAACCATAAAATAAAACCAAGTTCCGACTCCACACTTCCGCGCAACGCATTGGCCCAAAGACCGCCATTCACAAGGTACCTACACATCTCCTGAGAAATCACGAGAGGTTATTCAGCCTCCATCTACCTGACTATACAGGGATATATACAGGCCTATTGTAAGACACATTACACGAACACCCTATATTCGAGAATTTCGTACCAGAGAACTGGTTTGAAATATCTTTTCAATTTCGGGACCTTTTTTCATTATGAATAGTGTTGGTACGCTGTGGTGGTTTTTTGTTAATTTATTTGAGACTTTGGAGTTCACTCTCCTACCGAGGAGCTCGTAGCTAAATGATAACAGCCGCTCGAGTTGATCTTTACGTTAAGTCGCGTTTGCCTAGGCTGGTCAGTGGATTGGTGACCAGCCATTACTTACCGAGCTTCCTCCGTGCCTCGGAGAGCATTTTAAGCCGCTGGTCCCGGCTGTCGTTTGTAGATCTTTGACAGTCGTTACAGGTAGTCAGCTGCCCGAAAGTCTTATAACGAGTGTTACCAGGGAATATCGTATTGTTGTGGAGGTCGCCGGTTGGACTGGAAGGCGACAGAAATATTATAATAGTTGTGAAATGGCTAGGCAGATGTTGAAGGATTTCATTCTACTGCAGTCTCACACTATATGGTTTTGATGTTTATAAATTTGTGTAGATTACTGAGATCCTGAAATGGAAAACTAAAAATACGAAACAATTATTATAGCACCGATGGTTCGGATTATTGCCCTTGTTAGCTGTTACTTCTATAGATAAAAACCTTTTAGGGAGTATTAAGGAAATCTGTCAGGACCTACTAAGAATAGCAATGCTTTTTTTTTAGATTCCTTTGTTGTAAATATGTTTTGTTTTAAGATATTGCTGCATCTGTAATATTTAACATGTCAAATATAAATAAATAAATTTGAGTTGTGCATTATGTTTAAAAGTTTACGAGATGGTCAACAAAAATGACGCAGTATACAGGTTGAATTTTTCTAGTGGGCGAAGATGGCCAAATCCAAAACTACGAGGTATAGCGAAAAACACTCAAAGGAGTTTCAGGCTGGTACTTGAAATTCAATATCGATCTACGAAGATGAATGGAAACCATATATTTTTTCTCTTTTTTTTAAACTTTGCCTACACTAGGAATTTCTTCGGTATCGTAGGTGCGTTTACAAACATTTAAACTCAAACATCCAAACCCGGAACAGCTATCTGTAAGCCATACAAATATTTGTTCCGTGCGGGGATCGAACCCACGACACGCAGCGCAGCAGTCGATCGCTCAACCACTGCGCCAACCGTGCCGTCAACACCATAATGCACCATTCGATAGTGTCGCAAATAAAGATCAAATCCAGACTAGTAATGCTAATGACACATGATAAACATATCAACGATGGTTATGTTGCGACGAATCAAGGATCATTTCATTGCTTAGAAATCTTAAAATGTGGGTGGAACTTATTTGCTTAAAATGAAACAATCAGCTCCGATTCTTCTATGTCGTCTGTTGATTTCATAATAAATAATATGGTAAAGTTTGTGCTTTCTTATGATCGTTCCCACTATCACCTTGACAATAAAGGAAACCCGAGCTATTGTTTAATATGGGCAATTTATGTACAGAAATCCCGCTGTTTATCAAACTGAAACCTGTAAAAATCATCCACGGGTAACGTAATTCCGCGGCACTCCTTATGCACCATTGTTCTTAAGGTCAACTTTCTTAAGAAATAAAATATCAGCTATCTGCCAATAAAAGTCCCGCCAAAATCGAGCCAGCCGTTTCGGAGATTAGTCGGAACAAATAGACAGACATACAAAAATTAAAAAATACGTTTTTTTATTGTTGTAAGTACCATAGTACCTACTATTGTTATAAATATCGCTTGCAATCAGAAGAAGAGCCACAAAAAGGCTTCTGCTAGAAAGAAGTATAGACATGAATGTACCACAATGTAGACTGCAAATATTTAGGAGAAATATATATGTAAATGCCATTCAGGTATATAATAAGTTACCAAACTCATTTAAGGAACTTCCCACCCCCATGTTCAATAAAAAGCTGACAAGTTGGTTGTTGGACAATTGTTTTTATGACATTGGCGAATACATGGAATATTGTTACAATCCAAGATGACATACGTATCTAATTAATTTTGAAATTGGTCCTATTTAATTACCAATTTTTTTTTTTAATTTCAATTATAATCATATAATTCATTCATAATGGCCCTATTGTATCACAAGTTTTAAATGTATTGTACTTTGTAGCTTTAAGATTGACATGTGAATATTTGTACACCACATCGTGTGGTAGAATGTATTAAACTAAACAAAATATTAACACCATACTATGTAAAACTACATTCTTACAAATAAATAAATTCTTATTAATATTTACTATCATAATATGCATTCAGTAAAAAGCGGTTATTTGGAAATTACAAACAGACACTTCAATTAATTTAATTTATTTGTAGACTAGCTGTATCCGGCATGCGTTGCAATGCACTTTTTACTACCTACCCTACCCTACCTACCTACCTACCCTACCCTACCTACATACCTACCTACCCTACCTACCCTACCTGCCCTACCTACCTACCTACCCTACCCTACATACCTACCTACCCTACCTACCCTACCTACCCTACCTACCCTACCTACCCTACCTACCTACCTACCCTACCCTACATACCTACCGACCGACCTACCTACCTACCTACCCTACCCACCTACCCTACCCTACCCTACCCGACCCTACCCTACCTACCTACCCTACCTACCATACCCTACCTACCTACCTACCCTACCCTACCCTACCCTACCTACCTACCCTACCCTACCCTACCTACCTACCCTAGCCTACCTACCTACCCTACCTACCTACGTACCTACCCTACCCTACCTACCTATCCTACCGTACCTACCCTACCCTACCTTTCTCTACTTTTAAACCTTCCCAGGACAAAAAACCAAAATCAGCCAAATCGGCCCAGCCGTTCTCGAGTTTTAGCGAGACCCACGAACCACAATTGATTTATATATATAGATAGATAGAAGATAGATTGTATAGATGAGAAAATAACATGCAAAATGGTAGGCTCATTCAAAGTGTACTACAATCCCGAACAGGCTCAGACAACGTAATTCCAGTCCTCAAATTACTCGACAGAGTAAGAACTTGCAAAATACTTAATTGTTATGAAACGAAAGCTCGCGCTTCGGAAAATACATAGTTTAACTTGTTAACTGGCCAGTTAATCGCCGCTGTTAAACGTAATTATGTAAACCGTAGTTAAACAACGGTGAATCCGATACTTTGTTTGTGAAACAAACTGAAAACTGTTAACTCCGTGTTAATCATTACCGTCATCTAAGTCTGCAAATCATTACCGTCATCCCTTAAATAAATACCAGTATTTTACAGGGAGCGACTCTCTTGCTGACTTCCACAACCCAGTTAGTACTGAGTAATAGAATAGAATAGAATAAAACTTTATTGTACACCAAAAATGAAACATAACGGGCTTACAAATCTGCTGATTTTATAATACGATACCCATTGGTAAGACTGGTTGTCAGACATACGGGCAGAGAAAATGCAAAAAGGCAAGAGAGCTGTGTACCAATTTTTGTATACTCTAAAAGCTGTTGTTGTGCATCCTTGTCAAGGAGGAGGTTCTTTCAAGGAGGTAACTATGCTAATGATTCTCGACCCGAATCTACAATAAAATAGGAATGTTTTTTTTTGTCTTTTTTCGGAAATCGGTACTTAAGTGTGTCAGACGTGTCGTGTTTTTAAACCCCGACCAAAAAAGAGGGGTGTTTTATGTTTGACGTGTGTATCTGTGTGGCTGTCTGTGGCATCGTAGCTCCTAAACGGATGAACCGATTTTGATAAAAAAAGGTGTCGTTTGAAAGGTATTTCAATCGAGAGTGTTCTTAGCTATGTTTCGAGAAAATCTGCTCTGCCGTTTGAAGATCATCACCTCTTTTCTAGTTGATGAAGGGATATAAACAACTTTCACAGGTAGTCTATTTGAAATTTTGGGGTGTTGGACCCCCTCCCCCCAAAATTTTATACATATTTTAATTTATACCTTTCCTTGGTTTCGTTAATTAGCGAGAAGAGATGCAACACCGAGAAAATTGGAAGGAAAGGAGGGAGGCCTATGCCCAGGAGTAGTACAGTCAAGGCTAAGAAAAAATAATATAAGTTTAAAAAGCATGAAGAAAATTAAATTAAAATTTTTAAAAACCCCTGACACAAAAAACCTTTAAAAAGCCAAGAACAAATTAATCCTAGCGTCGTAGCGTCGGGGGACTGCTAAGAAGACCGCTTAGTACAAGAACAGAAAAAAGCGGATACGTCTGATCCTCGCCTTATAACCGCGCTTTCACACATACAAACAATTTCAAACGTTTATTCGATAATTTCTTATTCCCCAAGCCACGGTAAGGGGGTTATTCTGAAATACTGACAAATTTAAACAACAAAAAAGTAGCGTTTCTTAATTAACTAGGTAGGTAGTTAAATTGATTATTTATGTATTTTGCGACAATCTCCTGAATGTTGACGAGGATGCAATACAACACCTTACAGTATAGTATATTCTACATAAAGCTCTGCACAATAAATTTGATTATGTAAAAAGTATATAAAATTCATCTCCATCATTGCACCTACCCTTGTCTCATGTTACTTGGGGTCGGAGCAACAAGGTTTTTTTCTTCCATTTTCCTGTGTCATCTGCGAAAAAAAAATTAGAGTCAAAATCACAGAACACTATTTTTTTTTAGCTTAGCCTTTTTCCCGGCTATATTGGGGTCGGCTTCATCATCAGGATAGTGATGATAATGATGACATGCATGAAAAACATATCACAACTTTTTGAGATCGTTGTGGTTCACTAGAATACCCAGCCTGCTTTGGGAGAAAATTGCATTGGATTGTATGTATGCGCTGCTGAATGGGTCGCAAACAATTTTTTTTTTTTACAAAATCATTAAATGCTTTTTGCTCTGGGCGGAGCGGAAGGGAGTGTCAGATTTGTACTGACTAAAACCCATCCATGTTCCTTATTAGCCATTTGTATTCCAGGGCCGCGGTATCTCCCGCAGCCCGGGTTGCACATACCTTGATTGTTAGCTTGAATGATAACTCACGGATAGTCAAAGATGATGGTTTATTGAATATATTTAACTACCACGTAACTAATGATATATGCATGAATGAGTACAGCTGACTATGAACGCTGATTGTGTACTGTCGCTTTACACAATAATTTGTGACGGAAAATTGCTGATCTATGCAATGCGCCCGTGCCGTGTACGATACATGACTCGTACATTGTATGTTCCCATTATTCTTGCATTTATTAAACCATGTAAAAAATTATAAATTCAGCCTTGAATAATTACCTACAAGTCCTTTGTAGCACAGGGTATTCAGGCACAATTGGCTTCGTTTCATGAATTCTTTATACCGATCCCAGTTTAATAATGAAGTGAGCAGAAACAACAGTTATGTTTAAATATTAAAACACACTGATCAGGCTTGATTGTTAAGGGAGAAAGAAATTTTGTATTTTGTTCTCTGTACTATTACGATTGAATTTATTTAGCTTTAAAATGGGTTTTAGTTCGCTGATAAGAAGCCTAATATCCAACAGTTGTGTTAGGTGAAATAGATATACATAAAAGGAGTGAAGCACTCATTAAAATTATAATTTTTGGCAATAAGGAATATGTGAAAAAATTTGCTGTTCTCTACATCTTGATAGAAAAGAGTCCTCGAATAGGCTGCAACGATCACTTGGAACGTAGTCTAGACATTCGTCTCAAGAAAACTTTTCTACTTGATTATACAAATCACAAAATTTTTCAACGGGTCCAGTTGTCAATTCAAAAATTCATTAGGTGGAATGGACCCGCAGGTGTACCTGTACAGGTAACACCCTAGCGTGTATAGGTAGCTTGGGATCAGTTGCCTAGCGAGCCAGCGTTCTATTGCACTTTGTAGGGACCTGCAGTTCTTTTTTTTAACTAACACACTGCATTTATGATAATAACGTTGTTCCTTATACAGGGTGTAACGGAAAGGATATGTGCTACAGAGCATCAAACTGAACATGTTTTTCCATCGGACAAACATCGTAATAGCGAAGAAATTATCTGCTGCCCCTTGAAACATGTTCAGATTGATGGTCTGACTCTATAGCACACCCTTAAGTATGTACATACCCTTTCCGTTACAACCGTTTAATTGTTAATTTTAAGTTTTTATACTTTATCATTACTTTATACTACATCATCATTTCAGCCGAAAGACGTCCACTGCTGGACACAGGCCTCTCCCCAAGTGTTGCCACATTGACATAACATGGGGGGTTTTGCCATAATCGCCACGCTTGGCAGGCGGGTTGGCGATCGCAGTATGGTTGTTACAAAAACACAGAGAACGCTGCAGCCCATTCTCTGGCAAGTCCCTTAGTCGCCTCTTACGTCACCCACGGGAAGATATGGGATGGTGCTATTCTTTACGTCCGACACCATACAGAAAAAAATATCATATAATTGTTTATTATTATGATTGCCTCGTTGGACTAGTGGTCGAAAGACTGCTGAGCATGACGTCCTGGGTTCGATTTACAGGCCGGGCAAAGTGTTATTGCGTTTTTCCAGAAATCAGAAATTTAGCAGTAGCGGCCATAGGCTCGCCCCCTATACATGGGACTTAAACATAACCGTTGAAATGTGGGTGTCCTAATGGGTACACCTCAAGCATGAAGTTATGGTAAGTTATTTTTAGGGGTGTGTTACCACACCAATAGTTCGATGGCATCGATCGACATCGGTCGACGTTGATCGATTGGTGTATAATATAAGATTTTTATAAGCTGCTAAATTATAATATACTTACATAAATTTTTAGTCTTAATTTTGTAAATCCAAAATATGGCATCAGTACCTATGGCATATTATAAGTACTTGTGAAAGAAAATAAATTCGATCGAGCTGGACTAATCCATTCTACCATCGATCGATGGTCTCGATCGATGACCAATCGATTGGTGTGGTAACACCCTAAACTAAAATATCTCATGTGTTGATGTGGCAACCTGGAACTTAAGCTACCTACTTTAGAGTTTACAGCCGCATAATAACCACAACTCGCTCACAAAAGGTACCACTGTATACCGTGGTAGTCCCCTCATTAAAAGTAACAACTACCGAACTACAATAAATATTCAGTAGCCATCGGGAAGCCAACGGCAAAACTTTTAATACATTAATCCCACAACCAATGAGTTCCAATAAAAATATCGATTACTTGTTTTGGCTTTGTAAAAAATATACAAAAAAAACTAATTAAAAGTTTTATGAAAGTCTCTTCAAACTTTACCCGTTGTTTCTTCTTTGTAAAGGAGTTGCGACGTTTTGACATCAAATTAAATGTAAGGGATGTATAAATGTTAAGGTTGTTTATTTTTAGCTTTTTGATAACATCATCATCTGTCTAGCGTTTTCCCAAACTATCTTGGAACGACTTCCAGTCTAACCGGATGCAGCTGAGTAGGTACTAGTATTTTACATGAAGCGAGTGCTTTAGCTATCTTTTTGGTAACATAATGGGAAATAAATAAATGGGAAAAAATAATAAATGGCCGATTGTTAATGAAATACTTTAATACTAAACCGAGCGGCGTTAAATTATGTTTGCGAAAAATAAACTTAATTAGCGATAAATTATGAATGATTAAAATTCCTGAAGTGAGCTACTAGCAGTGGGAAACAGTTAATCTAAGCTAGATACTAAAATTCCAAGTGGCTGAATTAAAAACTAAATCGAGCAAAAATAATACTGACTGAGCGAAAATAATAGCAAATTGAGTGGACTTTAAGACCGATTTGATTTAATACTACCTACTAATCGATCGTTTAAATACTACCCCTAACTAATTAAAGAAAGCTTTGTTTACATTTGTTTGCTGTTACTTAGTATTGTAAGACGAATTTTGAATCAAAAAGATCATCCATTTTGCTACTGTCACATACCTTAGTGTTTTGTTCATCTTGTTATTCCTAGCTCTATTCCACTTTTGGTGTTACTGGCGCCATCGCCAGAACAATCTGTCCTGGGTTGTCTGGTCGGCAGTTCTTCCTCCAATAGGACCTTCGTCATGCTAGTCCACCACGTATCCGGAGGTCGTCCTCTACCTATGCTATATTCGGACAGCTGCAATGCTTTCTTGACTACATACGTCTCTTCGCATCACGAGACCATACAATCTGAGACGGCTCTCGGTTAGTTTCTCTGATATTGAGACGACTGTGAAACTACCACGGATATGCTCTTTTCGTACTTTGTCCAGTCTCGTCACGCCTCCAGTCCACCCAGCATCTTCATCACGGCAACATGTCGCATTATATTTTTTTTTTGCAAAAATCTTTATCTTAACCTAAAATGTTATGATATCTCGGGTTATGGTTGTCATATTGTATGTGAACGTCTGCATAGCCTTTTTTCAACTTCCTTTTGACCGCCTTCCAGTATTACCAGATGCATCTATCCATTAGTATTTAACTTGTAGCGACTGCCATAAGTTAAAGGAAAATACAGTCTATCGCCGCCATTTTGAGGATAGGTTTCCCTTTTGTAATCATGGTTGCGAATCGTTTGGAAACTTATGGTCAACAGTTTATAAACACTTAGGTATTATTAGTTTAAATAACGAAATATCTTAAATAGCTATTTCAGCACTCATAAATATTACAGTAAATACCGTACCATTCCAAAATGCTGAATAGGGGACCAGATCTAAACACACAAATTAACTAGGAATAAAACACGCAAAGTACTAGAAATAACCTAAATATATTGTAGAAAACAGGACCCGTTGAGACCCACAATAAATACTGCTTTTGTTAACGCAGACACTATTCTATTCTATACTCAACGAATAGGGGAATCCTATTTTCTATTCTACAATAAAAATCTGTAGTTATTCAGTACGAGGGTCTCTTCACCTTTAAGAGTTATTCAATGATATTGCCTGTGAAATTGGTATCACAAATATGCCCAAATATGCCAGTATATTATGTTCAAAATGCCAAGTATATTACGCTCAATATGGCTATGATACCATCTCATTTCACCCTTCAATGTAGGCAGTACTTGTCAATCAATCATGTGGAGTTTTGTACATTATCAGTTTGAGTAGAGGGGACGTTTTATCTTTTCTTAGTGATATGGGGAAGTGGAGATAGGTAAGGAACCTTTACGATTGTTAATTAATAATAAACGTACTAATCATATTTACGGGATCGTGGCATGCTCCATTGATTCCAAATAAAATTACGGTCCTTTTAATTTCCTCCTTGGGAATGGAACGTAAGGTTTGAAAAGTTGTCGTTATTGGGTTTTTTTTATCAGTAATTTCTCAGTACTAGCTCGAAGTCTGATTAAGAGCCCAGTTGTTGACATCCAGGCTCACCCCCTTTTTCATGGGATTTAAAGATAGCAGTCGAAATCTGGCCCAGATTCACCTCTGCTTCGCTCTTTGGATAGTACACGCCTGATCATACGATAGGATATTAGGAAACTAGGAATTCGAACTCATTTTGTTACCATAATGTTTCAAGTTACAAGGCACATGCCATTCACATCATCATCATTTCAGCCGAAAGACGTCCACTGCTGGACACAGGCCTTCCCCAAGTGTACATAAGGGGGTTTTTGCCATAATCGCCACGCTTGGCAGGCGGGTTGGCGATCGCAGTACGGTTGTTACAAAAGCACAGAAAACGCTGCTGCCCAATCTCTAGAAAGTCCCTTAGCCGCCTCTTACGACACTCACGGGAAGATAAGGGATATGACATTCACATTGCATAGGTATAATTGCTGACTAATTCGCTTCTCTGTTTCGCAACCCGAGTACGCAGAGTTCGATTCCCTATGACCTTCAGACAATTCTTCCGGGTCTAAGTGTGAGATATGTATCTACAAACACAACGCAAGTCTTTCAAACAAACACCGATAAATACCCAGAAAGATTTGAATACAAGATACAGAACGTATTTCCTTTCGGTTTTTTATCAATACCGTGTAGGTGAGCATTGTGTTCGAACAATGGACATAATTACAGAGCATCGATACTTCTGTGACGTCAGTAATTGGTAGCCATTTTGTTCGCACGTTACTTACTGACTACAAAGGTGATGTTTTTTTTGTTGTTGTAAAACTGAATGAATTAATATTTTCACTTTCTTTTTTTTTTGGGAATGCATCTCGCTATGCGACCTATTAGGTTGTCGTCTGCTTAACCGGACTATCCTGTGGGTGCCTTAAGAGTAAGGCCTCCAGCCAGGGCAAAAAGACTGACAAACTAAACGACTACACGCTAAGACCCCCTGTGGGGTACGAGCCTCGGCTTAGGGCGTCGCCGGGGGAGGACTGCATGGGGACAGGCTGGATCTGAATATTATCAATAATTAGGGGCTGATTTAAAACTACTGGCACAGCATTACGGGCTGGCTCGAGCGAGGATCGGGGAGGGCATGGACCGGGACGTCGCGACGGAGCTCGACGGCGAGGTCGGAAAATATTTTCACTCGAGAAGTTACCGATTTATAGAAAGTAGCTGTAGTAAGACTGCCTGGTCGGTCTGGTGATCGCAACCGCGACTGCTGAGCATTAAGATTGCGATTTCCGGGTCGGGCAAAGTGTTGTTGGTTGTTTGAATTTGCAATTTCTTAGTAAATAATTAAATAATTTATTGACACTTTTTTTTACACACACCAAACTGCATAACCGTTTTTCGGTGGTAAGTAGCAGCCAAGAAGTCTAGATTTGTACCCGGTTGATGGCAATAGGCTTTTCCCCTATTACATGGGACTTTAATGTAACTTATGCTGAAATGTGGATGCAGTATTAGGTACACCTCTACCTAACCCTTCGGGGATTAGAAGCGTGATGTGGTGTTTTGTCAAATTATAAACAAAATCATCATCATCATCATTTCAGCCGGAAGACGTCCACTGCTGGACATAGGCCTCCCCCAAGTGTACATAAGTGGGGTTTTGCCATAATCGCCACGCTTGGCAGGCGGGTTGGCGATCACAGTACGGTTGTTACAAAAGCACAGAGAACGCTGCTGCCCGTTCTCTGGAAAGTCTCTTAGTCGCCTCTTACGACACCCACGGGAAGATATGGGATGGTGCTATTCTTTACGTCCGACACCATACAGAGCATAAACAAAATACTCACAAACAATTATTCATCATCACTTTGAATTCCCATTCAATGCAAAAGCTGCTCATTTAAGGTTTCTACGTAGACGGGAACAAAGGTCGAATAAACTTCGTGAGCGCTCTAATTTTGTGAAAACTAGAAATAGTTGAAGCGGGAAATTTCTCAGTGCGCTAAATACAATGCCCGACTGACTTGTATAAAGAGAGTTATTTATAAAGTCGTGCGCGCGATGAATTTAACTCGTCATGTTTTGCTGGTTTTGCGCGTAATCCTAGTGTGGACATGACGGTGATAATTATTTCATCGTCAGTAGGTATGTGCTAACCCCTCTACAGTCCGGCTGAGTACGTCAGGGGGTAACTACTTAAGGACGCTGTCTGTACCTATGTGTAGCACAGTATAAAGAGAACCAATTAATCAAATAGCAGTTGGTAGTTGGTGTGCCCACTTTCTTTTTACACTTCTTCATCTTCTTTATTGAATGGTCTTCGACGATTTTCGGGGTTACCATTAGTGAGGGCTCTACTTCTAGACTAATTGTCTGATGGGTGGATAACATTAAAATATGTGGGTAAGACCTGGTTTAGACCCGCACAGACCAGCGATGAATGACACGAAAGGGGGCCTATACGAGCTCTGGATGGAATAAACCTGCAAATGAAAATGATGATATCTACTAAGCCTTTTTTTCACTTATGCTTACTTATGGAGAAAGTGTCAGACTTGTACTGACAAAAACCCATCCATGTTCCTTCTTAGCCCTTTGTGTTCCAGGGCCACGGTATCTCTTTCGAACATTCCCGCAGCCCTGACAGGCATCGGCCCTCTCGGACCCCTTCCGATTTGCTGACATCTCCTTGAGGCGTGCGTGAAACACGAACGCGCCATCGACACGGCCTGGCGTCATAAGACAGACGGACAGTGAGCTAGCCCATTACTCACCGTCCCCAGGCCCGCAATATCTTAGTAGACAAAAGTTTAAGGCTTAGTAGCCTTTAACTTTTTGTAGCGTTGTACTACACAGACGTCTACAGCTACACTCATACAACGTAACCACTTGTCTTGATGCAACCACACTGAATATGGTATGGAAGCAGTGATAGCCTGGTATCGTGACTGTCGGAATACCAAGTCATAAGGTCTCAAGTTCAAACCCAAGACATCCGATTTTTCGGATTCCTGTGCGTGTTTATCACTTGCTTAGGTAAAGGAAAAAATCGTGAGGAAACCAGCATGCCCGAGGTATATTTCTCGACGGCATGTAAAGCGAAGTCAAACGCCCATGGGTGACATAAAAACCGGTTAGGCACACGATAAAGAACAAGATGGTAAAACATGCTGTGAACGCTTTGCTTACCCAGCAAAGTAAAGTAAGTATGTTTACTCAAAAATGCATGTAATGTGGTCATTATTTTGACAACCTTGTTTGAGCAAAGTCGACCTTGCCGTTCTGATTTAAGGAGCCGCCGGCAAAGTTTTGCTGGCCGCTCTAACAAGCCGGCAATGTTTTGCCGGCCGCTATTTTGACGTTTCAATGTTTTAAAAATCAAATCCAAAAAGATTTTATTTAAAACACAGCTGTTTGTATCTATAGAGATAGGTACAAAAAGATTTTATTCCATATTAGGCTGTATAGTTCCAAGTAACAAAAGCGCGGTTTAGCGAAAATTTTAATTAATACGTTATTTATTTAAATTACTTGCTGGTTTTATTTAGATTAGGTACTTGCATTTTTGAGTAAAGCACTATACAAACCTTGGCCCACAATGACTGCTTCGCTGGTCCCGCTATGATTGCCTCGAGCTTGCCTAGCTACGCTCTAGGCCTTTCAGCTTGGCCATCATTGCAGCCCTTGCTGTCCTCGCTGTAAAGGCCTTGACCTACGGTCTCGGCCATTATCTCAGCTCGTCCATCAAGTGCTGCACGCTGACCACGCTGTGTCGGCCTTGAGCTGCGCTACGCTGCGCTGTCGGCCATAATCAGCGCGACCAGCAAAGTAGTCATTATAGACCGCGGCAGTAATGTACTATTATATTATGTCTACAATGTATTGTATACTGTCCCCACAACGTTACTAATTGGAAACGGTGATAGGTGTCATGGCGACGTCGATGATTGATTGCAACGATTTTTGATGTCAGGTAGCGTTAATGTTTTGGGTGGGGGTGTCCATGTTATTATACTCGTATTTTTTACAATTATGTGGCATACTAGCAGGTCAGTGTGAATTGGTGATTATGGTTGAAAATGGATCACATAATTTGGTGCCTAAATAGTAAAAAACCGGCCAAGTGCGAGTCTTACTTGCACACAGGGTTCCATAGCTCCAAACAATATAATAACAATATTTTGAACTGTCATTCATTAGTTAGTAGTATTAGTTAGTAAACTTCCACACAACCGCAAAACTAAATTTGTTTTTCATAGTATGTTTATGAAAAACAAAGTTACTGCTGCAGTTTGATGAAAAAGTTTAGAAAAAAATGATATTAGAAACATCAATATCATTTTTGAAGACCTATCCATAGATACCCCACACGTATGGGTTTGATGAAATTTTTTTTTTTGGTTTTCAGTTCTAAGTATGGGGACCCCCTTAATTTATTGTTTTTTTTTCTATTTTTGTGTGAAAATCCTAATGCGGTTTACAGAATACATCTACTTACCAAGTTTCAACAGTATAGTTTTTATAGTTTCGGAAATAAGTGGCTGTGACATACAGACGGACAGACAGACAGACAGACATGACGAATCTATAAGGGTTTCGTTTTTTGCCATTCGGCTACGGAACCCTAAAAACAATATGGGATATATTGTTTTTTTACTATTTAGGTACCTACCACTACAACCTGTACTATTCCCGCGTGGTGGATTACAGCCCTCCACAGCTCAAAGAGTCTGTGTCCCAGCAGTGGGAACTCTGTCTGATTATGCTTATGCTTTATGCTAGTAGTATATTAATGGCAAGCAAATTGTTTACAATCTTTCTGCTCCCTGAAAGACTACAATTGTCTTTCAGGGAGCCGTAATATTGTAAAAAGTAAATATAGTAGAATATTCTTCCAATAAATACTTCTTTTCTAAAAAACTTTCACCACAAAACCAAGACCAATTCTAAAATTGTCACAAGACTATAATAAAAATAATTTATTACTCAAAGTCCACATTACGGCGGGCATAAGAAACGCATTTCAATTAAAGTAACGTTTAGAAGTTGGCTGAATGTTCAACAAATGGAATTATAAGCCCGTCTTACATCCGCGGTTACCTTCGCTAAAGATGCGTTCGGAAATGTTGTAGGTGCTGTCTATTCCTTTTTTTGTTTGAAGTTCGGCATTAGGGTATGTTAAAAATATGTTATTTTATATCATGAATAAGATGAGGAGGTTTTTGGTATGTAAGACTAATCCATTCCAACATGAAAAAGTGTTTTAATATTTATTTCCTAGGAAATAAAACATTTAGATCTCTTAAAGACATGATGTCAAAGTATCATCATCATCATTTCAGCCTAAAAGACGTCCACTGCTGGACATAGGCCTTCCCCAAGTGTCTCCACATTGACATTTTGGGGGGTCTTGCCATAATCGCCACGCTTGGCAGGCAGGTTGGCGATCGCAGTACGGTTGTTACAAAAGCACAGAGAAAGCTGCTGCCCATTCTCCGGCAAGTCCCTTAGTCGCCTCTTACGACACCCATGGGAAGATATGGGATGGTGCTATTCTTTACGTCCGACACCATACAGAGCAAAGGCAAGTTAAAAAAAGCAAAGTCAAAGTATAGGTAGAGTTATATTCTGGTTAGGTACTTACTTTTGGGCTTGAGTTCCTCAGGGTTATAATTACAGGTTATAGAGTTTATTTGCCTAAACTACAAGGAAGTAAGTATCATCTTTGGATAAAATAGGTACCTCGTGATAAACAATATCAATAAAATAAATGAAGTGCAGGAGACTTTATTTATTTTATTGATTGTTACTAACATCCTTGAAATTCAGGCAAACAAACTCTACCCAAGTAGGTAGAGTTCCGATTTTCAACAATAACAAAACGATCAAAAGGCTCTTAAAAATAAATAAACCCCATCTTTAGCTTTTAAACTATCTGGTTAAGCTGAAAGACACGTTTTTCTCTTCATTCTCTCAGACACTATCGTCTACATTTCTTTTTCATATTTCCTTTCGCAGGTCTGCTGGCAGAAATTTCGTATGAAATAAGCAGTACCTTTGTACTAAATTTTTCCTGTGTTGTTTACTGTGTGTACATAAATAGTAAAATAAATTAATAAAGACAGAGTTGTTTAATCATACGTAGTTAGAATTTTATCATTTAGTTTAAAAAGTCCTTTTTTTTTTGTTAAAAGGTAGCATAGATATATAAATATTTCTAATAACATAAATAACTTTTGGGGCTCCATCATGAATAAGAGAATCGTTCAGTAATCGAGCAAATCCAAAACAAAAACTTGTAAAACCGTAAGCAGTAATAAAAAATGTTAATTTAATTCAGTAAACCTTATGTGTCACGTTTCGGAACGCGCTCGTTAACATCGCACATAGAGTTGCGTCGCGGCGCCACCCCCTGATTATTTTGTGTATGTTTAATGCTATTGTGTCATGGGATGGCATTCGCGTATGGTTTAAATATACCTAAACATTTCAAGGGGATGCGTTAGGGTAACTCGCTTAATTAAAATTAAAATCATCAGTAACTTCATAAGTTGCATTAAGAAGACTATTTTCACTATTGAAATGAGAATGCTAAAGGGAATGTCTGGTGAAACGCGAATGGATAAAATAAGAAATAACTACATAAAAGCAAGTCTGAAAGCGGCGCTGGTGACTAAAAGATGTGTGGTAATCGGTTGTCGTGGTATGGGCATGTGATGCGGAGGAATGAGGAAAACGGTGAGTGTGAATGTAGATGGCAATAGGAGTAGAGGAATGTCAAAGACACGATGGATGGACTGTGTGAAGGATGATATGGCTAGGAAGGAGGTGACTGCCGAGATGACAAGTACTTTTCCCATAGAAAAGTATGGAAGAAGAAGACATGCTGCGCCGACCCCAAATAAATTGGGATAAGGGCAGGAGAATGATCAATGACTATTTTCACGAAGTCATAATATTCGACGCCATTTACTGTTGCATGATGAGTCAAGTTAAGTTCATACATCCAGGATTATTGATACTGTTAGCCTGCGTCATCCCACTGCTGGGCAAAGGCCTCTCCCCATGACTTCCAATTGTCTCGATCTAGGGCCAATGTAGACCACTGGTCGTAGGGCTTGTCTAGTTCCTCCCGCCATCTTTTACGAGGTCTACCGCGACGCTTTCTGGCTGTGTCAGGGCTCCAGAAAGTGGTTATTTTAGCCCACAGATCATTGGGCATGCGGCAGACGTGGCCAGTCCAGTTTCACTTCAGCTTAGCGGCTTTTTGAGCAACATCAGCAATTTGTGTTTTGGAGAGCAGTGTGGTATTGCGTACACGGTCGGTTAGTTTGACGCCTAGAATGCTGCGCTCCATGGAACGTTGGCAGACCTTGAGTTTGGACTTTTGAATATTTGTCAAAGACCAAGTCTGGGATCCATAGGTCAAAATAGGTTCACAATTTAACTTAAAAACTTTTATTTCTTAGTAGTAAGGGTGGAAATTAAACTAGTATAACGAAGTTCGGTAATACGATGGTTCGAATGCAAGTCGATGCATTGAACTCTTTTTGAAGTATTCTATAGACTATTATTCGCTACGATTTTAATGTTGTAGCAGTGTTACATTTTAAAACTTGAGGGGATAGCACATACTGACGCTGTCTGTACCATACCAATAAACTAGTTATATCACCAGTTTCAAGTAGCTCTGTCAAAATAGCCCTACTTTAGTGTGCCCAACAACAGCACTTTTAACCCCTATAAAGGTGATCCTAATGGATATGAAATTCCCATTTTGCATTTCCAGATATGCAAAACGGATCGAGGCTAGTGGAAAATATTTTTTTATAACAGAGAGAAGCGAGTCAATACCGGATGTTAGCTGCTCCGGATAAAGTACGGATGTTCATTATTGAACATAGTTTGTGCTCATAACTGGACATGCGAGTGGAGATACTGTTTGTTTGTATTTACACGGATATGTAAAGGAATTTTATTGATTAGAAGGGAAGGTTTTTTTTAAAGTTGCCGCACACTATGTATTTCTTCCGTATCGTGGGCACATACATAAACAGCTTTGCTTTGGATCGTCAGCTACGTTTGTATTTATACCTATTTGAGCGCGAACTTTAACTTGCACTGAAACTGAACTAGCGCGTCTGGTTAGAAAAAAGGAAACACAGTTATAAATTGAATTACTTCTACTCGACCAAATACATAGTGAAGTTTTGTGTGATAAAAGCCCACAAAAGTAGTTAACGATAAAACTAAAGATATTAAAGTTGAAAATACATTTTTCGTACGCAATTTAGGTAAACGTTACGATTACACCGCACGTTCGCGCTGGCCCACTGTTGACAAAAAAATACTGCGATGATGTGAATAATGTCGACAATAGAGATATACAAATACCAGGGATAACAATATGAGAAAACATACCTGTTTTCTCATAATACCTGGTTAAAATATTATTCCTCAGAGTATTGCTAACAGTTCACAAACAATCATCATCAGTGATCTTAGTAGGAAGATTGATTTTTGGTAGTTGTATCATAAATGCACACAGAAAGAATAACGTGGATAAGCCATTTTTCCGGAAAGCATTTCCCGATTCAATATTGTTAATGTTTGTAGTGATATTATTACTACTCAATTCAAAATTTAAAGGAAGGTATCAAAACCAAATTTATTTATTTATTTATATGTTGATTTTTTTTTTAAATAATCAACCAATCCCGGAGGAATGTCCATATTAATATATACGTTTCTGATCAATAACCCCAATTCTATCTACCTACTCCGATCACTGATCATCATCTAGCCCAACTATGTTGGGGTCGGCTTCCAGTCTTACCGGATTCAGCTGAATACCAGTATTTTACATGGAGCGACTGTCTATCTGACCTCCACAACGCAAGAATTTGTCTATTTGGTACCTTTACACGCGCACAAGTAACCCAACACCTTGCAAATCCCAGTTTTTCATCCATAAAATATATGATTATTTAAATAACGAAGATGATTGATTATTCATGGAGCTGTGTCAGTAGGATACTGAACACCTCGAGAACTTCCAACGTTGAATAATAGATCCGATCAATTAACCGGGGGAACTGTTGGTAAGTTCGGCCGGTAGAAACTTTGTATAATTGCAATACCTTTCACAGTTTCCAACATCCGTTATTCATTATGTATTCGAGTTAATAGTCTTGTGGCTAGCAACATAGCTGGCTTATTTTTGTTCGTCTTAAGAGCGTTTACAACTTACGAAATTTTGATACAAACTTTTAAGTCCTTATTTTCAGAAATGACTGAACCGATTTTAATGAAACTTCATACGCATATGCAGGATACAATATGTCTAAAAAGTTACTAAAAACATTGTCGAAAAATAGTGTTACAGCTAAATTAGACTGATTATAAATTATCTATAGAAACAGTTTCCAATAATCTTTTTTTTTTAAAGGAAATTACGAAAATGATTTTTAGTACCTAACTTTTTAGACCTATGTATCCTGCTTATGCGTATTAAGTTTCATTAAAATCGGTTCAGTCATTTCGGAAATAAAGGACTTGAATGTTTGTTTGAAATACCGTAAGGTGTAAAAGGTCTTAACTGTTATTCGAAGGTCTTTAACAGAATAAAAAAGGAATCAGTATAATACCTACTGTTCTCGTACTTCAAGTAGCTAACAATATTGTGTAACTGTGCTTTCAGTTACGAGGGTTTCACACCCAATAAGTTGGATCGTGAACCTGATGAAGACCACCGGAATCAGCTGGATACGAGAAGAACAAGACCCGTCAACGTGGCGACGCTTGGATGCGGCCTATGTCCAGCAGTGGACTTTTTTCGACTGATACTGATACCGACACAGCCCGAAGAGGAACTCATGTCTAAGTAATAACAACCGCAAGAGTCTTCAGGCTAACTTAAGCCGCGCTTATCTAGGTTAATCCGTGGATGGGTGACCACCCATTATATACCATGTTTCTTCCGTGCCTCGGAAAGCACACTAAGCCGTTGGTCCCGGCAAATTGTCAATTGTAGATCTTTGACAGTCGTTAGGTAGTCAGTGGCCCGATATTCTGACAACAGTCTTACCAAGGGGTATTGTATTACCCAGTATTAACTGGGATGTGGAGGTCAGGTAGGCAGTGGCTCCAAAATATTCAGCTGCATCCGGTTAAATTGGAAGCCGACCCCAACATAAAAAGGTAAGGAAAAGGTTAGGCAGATGATGACCTGACATAACCCGAAGAATTGCCAAAATCGAGAGGTAGTAGGTAGGACATATGGCTCGGTATGGTGTCGGACGTAAAGAATAGCACCATCCCATATCTTCCCGTGGGTGTCGTAAGAGGCGACTAAGGGACTTGCCAGAGAATGGGCAGCAGCGTTCTCTGTGCTTTTGTAACAACCGTACTGCGATCGCCAATCCACCTGCCAAGAGTGGCGATTATGGCAAAACCCCCCAAAATGTCAATGTGGCGATACTTGGGGGAGGTCTTTGTCCAGCAGTGGACGTCTTTTGGGCTGAAATGATGATGATGATGATGATGGCTCGGAAATCGTATGGCCGAAGAAGTAGATAACTAGAGAATCCATAAACACGTATCGGAAGGTATACCGTGTATATCCCCATAACTTGGACCGATGTACTGGCAGAAGGCTAGACTATGTCATCAACATCATCAACAGCCTATAATGTTCCCACGGCTGGGACACAGGCCTCCTCTCATTGAGAGGGAGTGGGCTGTAATCCACCACGTGGGACCAGTGCCGGTTGGTAGATATCACATTACTTCGAATTTTAGTTCTAGAATACGCCCGTTTCCTCCCGATGTTTTCCTTCACCGTTTTTGAGCTCAGCGCAGATGAAATTAATTACACAAAGTAATGTCACTGACTGGGTTTGAACCCACGGCTTACTGCTCGTAAGTCGGGGCTGCCACCACTGGGCCACCGCTGCTCTCGACAGAAACGTGTTCTATTCAAGTCAACCGTTCGGAACAAAGCTAGTCTCGAGGTTTTGTCATGTGGCAACAAAGTCGAAGTGGTTGACTATGTAAAATTCCTAGGAGTTCACATTGATGCATTGTTAAACTGGAAGGTTGAGACATCGTCTGTAACGAAGTCTGTTAGCTCAGCATGCTATGCAATAAGAAGCCTGAGGGAAGAACTGACGTTGGCCCAACTTAGGATGGTATACTTTGCCTTGGTTGAGTCTAAGCTAAGGTATAGTATTGAGTTTTGGGGCAACAGCTATAAGTATAATATCCACTCGGCATTTGTAACTCAAAAAAGAGCCTTACGGACAATGCTCCGCTTAAAACAGACGGATTCGTGCAGAGAACATTTTATTCAACTTAATATTTTGACAGTGCCCTGCCTTTACATACTGGTGCTGCTAACCAGTTTTGTTAAGAACTTACACAAAATTGAATCTGATGACCAACGACAAGTTAGAGTTAATACACGTAGGAAAGACTTGCCTAACAAAATCCAACCGAAACTAAACGTGGTTCATCACAGTCCTAGGTACCAGTCAGTATTTCTATACAACAAGCTTCCTTTAGAGTTAAAAAGCATAAATAGCGAAAACTTATTTAAAAACAAATTGAAGACGTTTTTATTGAGGAAGGGCTATTACAGTGTCGATGAGTACCTGGATGATAAGCGACAACCGTAATTGTTATTGATTGGAACTAACTTTAACTGGCATCATTATCTTTGTTTGTTTTTGCGTTTTTTTCTTCTATACATAATATTATTGTTTTATCTCTAGTAATAACTATTATAAATTTTATCTTTGACATTCTATTTATTACTATTAGATCTTTTACAATTTATATGACATATTATTACTGACATTTTATATCCATTGGTTTTTCATTCTTTTGTTTGATTTAAACTTGACATTCTATTTTTATTATTGACATTCTAAGTATTTTTTTTTTTTTTTGCAATATTTAAAGAAGATGACATATCGTATAACAATAATTTAATTTTTGTTTCGTTTTTCCTTTTTTTTCTGATCTTTTGTTCTATTGTATATTAGTTATTTTAAATTGAATGTGTATTATATCGTTTAGAATTTGTAATTTTACATATACATATGCGAATTATTAATCGTTACTATTTTTATTGAATGTTTTCGATTGTAATGTTTTAATTGTACTGATTTTATTTAATTTTACAAAATTTCTACACAATGTATATTGTTTCGAAATAAATGACTTATGACTTATGACTTATGACTTAAACACTATGCGATAAACGCTAATAAGCAAAAGGTGTGGTACATTAGGATCGTTGTACGTTTATTATTATGTCTCTTGTTGGTACAAGAGTTATGTCAACAAAAGATTGTTATGACTGATTGTTACAAGATTGCTTTAGAAACTTTCGATCTCTCTATATAAATAACGTTTTAAACATTGATAATTGTTTTTGTGAAAGAACTGTTGGTAGACATAACAATGCCCTAGAGCTCATGACATAATATACTCAGATAGACAATGTTTTTATTTATGTTAATGTTTTAAAACAAAACCATTGACTATAACATCACACCTGTAATCCCCGATGGGCTAGGCAGAGGTTGTACTTAATAGTATAACCACAATTCGCCAGTTGTGTTTTTTTAAGTCCCATGTTATGGGGGCGAGCCTATTGTCATCAACCGGGCACAAACGTAGACTCCGTGGCTGCTACTGAGAAATTCCTGATGGAAAACCCAATAACACTTTGCCCGACCCGGGAATTGAATCCGGGACCTCAAGCTCAGCAGTCGCCCTTGCGACCACCAGACCAACGAGACAGTGACTACTTAATTAGTATAGTCTAGAAGCCTAAACCAGTTCTTAGACGTTAGTTTAATCAAGTTGATACCTATGTACTTGAAGAATAAGCTGTGTTTTTCTACTTCAACTAAAAGTGGAAAAATGTTTTCTACTTCAATTAAAAGTGGAAAAATGTTAGTCCCTGATTAGTTTCTAGAAAAACATGCATGATCTTCGATGCCTAGAAGGGATCATTATTCTGTAGACGTTTGAGCGTATCCAGAATCTATTAGAAGAATATATATGTTCTTTCAATTGAAACAAATGTATTGATGAATGGTTTAAGTAAAAGTTAAACGCCATGATCACGGATAAACATAATCCGATCGTTTATCCGTGATCGAAACAAACATGGTTAATATCGCGTAACTAGTGTTATTGATGATAGTGTTAGTGACCATGTTTGTTTTAAGTTTTAATTAATTATTAACTATAAGTAACAACTTTTGAAAATTATACATTGCCAGTTGTGCGTGGTTAGCCAAATCCAGAAGTATAAGAAACTAGCTGCTTTCCTCTTGGATCATAAAACCGCATCAAAATCCGTTGCGTAGTTTAAAAGATCTAATCGTACAACGGCGGGAAGCAACTTTCTTTTAAATACTATGTAAAGGTAACGAAAACTTTAATTCTCTGTTCAATAATACCGTTTAAGTTTAAGCTCGTGGCTAAATAATAACAGCCGCCCGTTCGATCTTTAAGGTTAAGCTGTGCTTGCATAGGTTGGTCCGTGGATGGGTGACCATAATTACATACCGAGTTTCTTCCGTGCCTCGGAACGCACGTTAAGCCGTTGGTCCCGGCTGTCATTTGTAGATCTTTGACAGTCGTTACGAGTAGTCAGAAGCCAAAAGTCTGACATCCTGTCTTATTAAGGGGTATCGTATAACTCAGGTACTGGGTAGTGGAGGTCAGATAGGCAGTCGCTTCATGTAAAATATTGGTACTCAGCTGCAACCAGTTAGACTGGAAGCCGACCCCAAGATAGTTTGGGAATAGTCTAGACAGATGATGAAGTTGGCATCAATATCAGCTCCGAGAGTCCTTTTAGGTATTTTACGATATTTCTTTTACGGTTTTTCCCATCCACGCTCACATGAAAAAATAACCCAGTAAATCTAAGGTAAATTAGGTTATTTTCTTTAGCCATTATTTTAGCTTTAGCAAGCACTAGTTATATTTTGATTATATTTCAGAAGGTTTTAGGTACTGTAACAAAATGTAAATTAGGATTAAATTTTAATCCCCTCATCTACATTTGAATGCTAATGATTTTGGAATGAAAGAAAAACAGAATTAATCAGTTGGTTGCCTCTCCTGAAGAAATTATTTGGGGTAGATTGGTTACAGAAGAAGGGGGACTGAGGGTTAATTTGGGGAACTTGGGGAAGCCTATCATTGGATTGCGATAAGCAGAGTTTCATGAATAACAGTTGATGCCATATTTATTCATTTTATTCATCATCAGGTCGTGTAGGTGCCTTGAATCTGCCACTGCCTTTTTAGCACGTTTTTGGAATTTCTATCAAGTTTCGACATCTCCTAATCATTACTGTCATAATGCCACTAGCTTTTAACCGACTTCAAAAAAGAAGGGGTTTTATGTTCGGCTATGTTTTATGTGTGTTCATCTATATTTCCGTCAATATAGAATAGAATAGAATAAAACTTTATTGTACACCAAAAATGAAAAATAGCGGGCTTACAAAACTGCTAATCTTATGGTTACAACGGCGGTCTTATCGCTGATAGCGATATCTTCCAGACAACCTTTGGATGGACATTATGGAATAAAAATAAAAAAGGGGGTAGTCACTGGTGTACTTATTACACAAAAATGTTAAATAACAAAAGTTAAGTTATCACTTCATATATGAAAACAATACTTACCAATAAAAATCAATATTTACTTTGCTTGGTTAGTTTATAACTCATGCTGCAATCTGTATGCATTTTAAATAAAATAAATGCTTTCTGATATTCAACGTTCTGTCTCCTGCCCAGTAGTTTGATAAAATAATCCTTTTCCAATATGCCGTTCAGGGATGATGGAAGCGAAATGTATGGAACAATACAACAATATGGCGCTTCTGTACGTGCATGCGTTTGATTGGTAAATACCTAAACAATGTGCCCATGTTGTTTATTTATTGGCTGTAAAATTGAGAGATAGAATTCTATATCATGCAGTACTATTTCTACCATACGTACATTTTATGTAATTCTGGACAATTCTCGATGCAAAAGCAAATTAATTGAAATAGGAAGGAACTGTATGTACAAAGGATTAGCCAAACGAGTGAGGATAAATTCTGGACCTGCGGACACCGGATAATACATTACATTACACCGGATGCAGCTGAGTACCAGTATTTTACATGAAGCGACTGCCTATCTGACCGCCACAACCCAGTAACTGGGTAATCCGATACCCCTTGGTAAGACTGGATGTCAGACTTTTGGCTTCTGACTACTCTTAACGAATGTCAAAGATCTACAAATGACAGCCGGTACCAATGGCTTAACGTGCTTTCCGAGGCACGGAGGAAACTCGGTATGTAATTATGATCACCCATCCATGGAGCAACCTTGGCAGCACCGCTTAACCTTAAAGATCGATCAGTGGGGCTGTTATTATTTAGTCACGAGCTCCTCTCATCGGTAATATAAAAAAACAGCTTTTCCATACATTTCGACAGTGTCAATATATTTTTTTTATATGAAACTGCTTTTTAAAATTAACAATTTATATGTGGAATGGTAAACTGCATGACTGTCATTGTGTGCTAATCGTTTGTTTGTCTATGACCCCTCCAACCTAAACACACAGACAGATACTTCAGTAAGCATTTAGTATGAAGGTGTCCATGTGCATGTCCGGAGCCGCATTCGCATTGTACAGGTTTGACCGAACTTTAATAGGTAACGAGAAAGTACATACGAAGATAGCTAACAAAAAAACGCTAAAAAATCTGAGCATTGAAACCAATTTCAGTACAAAGTAGGTACGACTTACAATAGTAATTAGAAATCACGAACCCGAAGAAATAATTGATTCCTCTTCTGATTAATTAGAATTCACGTCAAGCAAATAAACATTTATGACTGAAACGACCTTACTTTTAACAAGCATAACTATCAGACAGATAAACTAACTTACAGTTTACGGTCCGTACTTTATTCGTATAACTCTTCATTATTTCACAAAATGTATCGCGAATATTAGCTTAGGTTTTTTATCAATAATCCAATGATCGTATTTTATTTAAACGTAAATAAGGTATTGTCTGTGGGTCGGGGGCGCCCGCGTCGTAAATTATCGTGGCCCGGGAGGATGGGCTCTCCCGACTCCAATATATATTAATCAACACTTAGAAATAAAAGTGTTAACAGAGAATTCTTTTGTATATTTTGTGGAGAAAAGTATGGAAATGCGAGTTGAACAATGCACTGATTCTTTTGGTTTATTTTTGTGTTGTTCGTTTAAAGATGATTGAGTTTCGAATGTTGTAAGTAACTGGGTATTACGATACCCATTGGTAAGACTGGACGTCAGACTTTTGGCTTCTGACTACTCGTAACGACTGTCAAAGATCTACAAATGACAGCCGGGACCAACGGCTTAACGTGTTTTCCGAGGCACGGAGGAAACTCGGTATGTAATTATGGTCACCTATCCACGGACCAACCTCGGTAAGCACGGTTTAACCTTAAAGATCGACCCGTGCGGCTGTTATTATTTAGCCACGAGCTCTGGAGGTACACCATAAATGAAAAATCTCTATTTAGGTCTATTTAACTTTAAAAAATAACCCTATTTTTGACCATGTGCCGCGGCACAAACTTTGCGGACCACTGCACTAGACTATAGCCCATGTAATTAGGAGTACTTTTAGCCTAAAACTAAGGCGATTAGTAAAAAATTTTAAGTAGTTAACACAATTCGCCGTAATTTTGAGTCCGGTCACAGTCGATTTGACTGTATCGGTCGCTGCCGACTTTCATCTCATAGAATCTCTAGATTAAAATCAATAAACACTTGACCCGATGATCAGTAGTGTTAATCGACCATTAGAACAGCTTTAAACATACTCTTTTTGTATTTTTTTTTATAAACTTTGCCCCACACTAGGAATTTCTCATGTATCGTGGGTGCGTTTACAAACATTTAAATTCACATAACAAACAGCCAGACACGGAACAACTATCTGTAGGCCATACGAATATTTGTTCCGTGCGGGGATCGAACCCGCGGCACGCAGCGCAGCAGTCGATCGCTCAACCACTGCGCCAACCGTGCCGTCTTTATACGCATCCATTCAGTGAAAGTTGTGCAAGTGCAATATTGGCTCGCATCGCCATTCACTATGTTTGCACATCGTCTCATATTTGACCAATTTAGCACAAAGCCATGTTTATTTATCATCGCTTTCTTCAGCTTTTAGAGATCAAAGAACAGTTTTGAATAAACACTTAGTTTAATTATACTTTCAGAAATATAAAAAAAAAAAACGATGGTTCATCAACTGCAGAAAGAAAGGAGAATATTAATTTTTAATACCAGTTTTAAACCGGATAAAACGTTTGTATTTACATAAGAATACTACGCAATCAGTACTTAAGATGTTTTTGCCAATATTAACTATCCATATTTACTTCTCCAAAAAAATGTAGGTACAGGTTATTTCTAAGTGGTCATGTGACATGGCAGTCAAAAGCTAAGTTAATTTAAGACAAGTCTTATTATTATTATTATGTTGTTCTGTATGGTGTCGGACGTAAAGAATAGCACCATCCCATATCTTCCCGTGGGTGTCGTAAGAGGCGACTAACAGATTTGCCAGAGAATGGGCAGCAGCGTTCTTTGTGCTTTTGTAACAACCGTACTGCGATCGCCAACCTGCCTGCAAAGCGTGGCGATTATGGCTAAAACCCCCCAAAATGACAAAGTGGCGACACTTGCGGGAGGTCTATGTCCAGCAGTGGACGTATTTTGGGCTGAAATTATGAATGATGAAGTCTTATTATAGACTTTAAAATTGACCGTCTCTTTTGCGTAAAACTCACAGAATTTCAGTCGTTTTGGACAACCCATGGGCGAAGGTCCTGGCTAAATAGTACCTGCTGCTCTTGTCGATCTGGAGGTTAAGTCGCGTGTCTAGGTTGGTTGGTCTGGATGACCTCTACATTCTGGGAAATAACGACATAATGAAGATAAAAACCAGTTATAAGGCTTGTGGAAACTTGAATTACTATGTTCTCTCCACAGGCTACCTGCAGCATGCGCAGCTTTAAACAACTGATTTACCTTCCAGTGCACCTGAATGTAATTCAAACACATAACGACGAAAAATCACATCAAATAATTCCCGCAGCTACAAAATTATCCTACAAAGCATTCGCAAACCATTCGATTACCCAAAAGGCATATGCACTATCGAATTTCAATTAAAGTCAATTCAATCGAATTTTTGAAAAAGAAAATATTTTATTTCGCAAAATTGAGTGAATCCATTCCAGTGCGTTTGAACCGAAGCGGTCGAGGCCTGTGTGTTGTAGTAATTTTATTTGTAATGGCATAGAGTATGTATGTTACAGAAGCGACACATTCGTTCCCAACAAATTCGCTTGTGCAGTAGCTGATGAATGGCTAAGCCTTTGCCACGATGCTACAGAGCCTAAACCACCTAGGTAGCATGTTGCCGCTCACCGATATCGCTCATCACTGTCTTTTTATATTGGCGTGGACAGAGACAGGTCATCGACTTCCTCAAGCGCTGTGCTGTAAAGTTCAAGTGGCGGCAGATCCGACCAGCTGTTTGGGCTATTAACCACCATGTACACTAATTTTTCCGGGATGTACTATCATTTCATGGTCCTTAGAGTAACTTTGCTGTCAGGGTTGTACAACGAATGTTGTTGAAGGTGAGACGCGATGTTTGCTTCCTCGTTATGCGCTCGAGCATTGACAAAATTATCAAGATAACCCCGTTTTGGCTTTGGCATAGTTATTATTTTGCTGGATCATATGCTAGTCCAAACGGATGGCGAGGAACTGCAGCGGCGGGTGATCACTACAAAGAACTCGTGTATTCCCGTTCGTCCCCTCGACTTCGTCCCCCGAGGGGGACGAACGGGAATTTACAAAAATAATATTTAATTTGTTCCCGATCGTCCCAATCCTAATTCAAGAGAGGACGAATGGGAATATGTTCTTCGATTAGTGCCATTCGTCCCACTAAAAAGATTTGTGCAGAAAATATGTTTATTCGATGTTTCGTAGTTTACTTTTAAATTAGTTTCTTCGTTAGATTTAATCATTATTTTACAAAATTCTTCTCTATTTTTTTATGAATTATAAAACGTATCCTAAGTTTATCATTGTTTCATTATGTTTACCTACACTAAATATAGCAACTCTGACGGGAAGCGCCGGCGATTCTGGTAGTTAACAAAAGAGTGCCGATAACATTGTATTATTTGCGTAAATCCTATTGGTTTACCTGACATTCTCTCCTTTTCCTATCCTTAAATTAGACCGGTCGGGTTAGTGTTGACAAAACAATGAAAGTGCACGGGTGTTAATGTAATAATATATATTCGACACGAGTTCTGCGGAAAACTACTGATGTAAGTACCTACATTTTTGTGAAATTGAAATTGTGCTAATTTATTGACGCTATTTATATGTAAAATTAATGTGTAACCTGTTCTGATTCCTTATACAATATGTAACACAAAAATGTGACACCGTATACCTATACATATAAGCAAATGTGACTTTTTAAAAATTAGTACGATAAGTTTTTTTTTGTTATTTTTATCTTGATTTCGTGATATTTTAGGTATTTTATTTAATTTTGCTTTTGAATTTGTGATAATTTACTGACCCTATTTATGTGTTAAAATAATGAGTAAACTTTTCTAATCACTTACATAACGTAAAACGTAAAATCTTGCCACCATACATATAAGCAACTCTACGAAAAATAGTGACTTATATTTCAAAAGGAAACAACCTGAATGGTAAAAAGTCTGTTTGTAGTGTTTAATTGTAATATAATACAGACTTTTTTTATTGTAATCTGTATACACAGATTTTTAAATCATAATTTTTAGTTATAAGGAGAATTTTATTCATAATTAAAAAAATATTATATATAAAAATATTGCGAGTTATCACAAAGTTGATTCTGTGATTTTTACTGTGATTTTTATTCCTTAATAAATGACTGATTTTTATTTCAATTTTGTTTTTTTTACCAATTAAAACCACCAGTCTTATATTATTTAGTGGGAGCAATAGACCCAAAAAAGAATTAATAAATGATTCCCATTCGTCCCCCCAACAAATTTTGAGGGACCATCGGGAAAATAAATAACGAATTCCCGTTCGTCCCCCTCGGGGGACGAAGTCTAGGGGACGAACGGGAATACACGAAAGAACTCAGTCAATATTTATCATGAACCGGTTTCTTCAAGACAAGCGTACTCCACCCTAGGCCACATCATCGCTTCACATAAAGTGAGTTGTTGTGTGGCCAAACGTAAGCCTATCCAGTTCTGCACCTTGAGTTTTTAAAATAGTCTGGACATCATGTATGACTGACATGTACCTAAGTTTCGGCGACCATGTCACTCTAAAAAGCAAAACATTTTTCAAAACCGTTTGTATCATTTTACGTAGTTCTGGACAGAAATTTCACTTCTACACTATTTTATTATTCTCTGGTAATGGCCCTGTGGTTTCGGTTGGCTTGCAACCTATGCTGATGTATTTACCGTAAATAGATACAGGGAAACTGGGTTTTCGATCCCCTATGTGCACTTTGCCACCTGGATGGAATAAAGGAGATGTTTGCACTGAATTTTTCATGCCTTCTTCGATACGGTATGTAAGCCAAAGCTGGGTTTACTTTAACCTCAAACAAATATAGTTTGTGTTGCATAATATTTTTTTTGGGTTACATAGAGTTTCAGTCATGATGAGATGATAACAAGTCTAAAAAAACGGTTGTTGTGTGTCTAACTGCTGCGCCAAATAGACCAAAGTCAGCAAAATGAGACGAGCACCAAGGCTGCCCGACCCTGGTTTTCGTCTGGACCAGAGAAAGTGATGTGACGTAAAACAGATTCATACTTAGTGTCAAAGTGAACTTGTACTAAAATAACATACAAACACATGGATTTTATTTTAGGATTCTATGTAAAGTAATAGTAAAAGTGAATAAGGTATTTTCTTTATAAGTACCTTACTTAACAAGTAATGTTTCACGGCTTTTGGTATCAGAAAAGATCACGTTCTCGACAAGTTTTCGTACGTATAACCCTAGGAAGACATTTTCATTGTTCTGAAACTCTTAGAACAAAACTTATATTATTTCCGGGAGTTATTTTTATCACTCTTGAAAGTTTTTCACCTAAAACTAAAGTTACTGAGTATCAATTTTTAGTCTATCTCATATACATCATCAAAATATTGAATATTTTTGGAGAGAACTGTTGAAAATTCGTTCATTTAGTAATTTTCAGGAAATTGTTGGAGTGGACACTCAGAACTGACCATAGGAGCGTCGGAAGGTACGGCCCTGGTGAGCCGATGACCTGGCCAAAGTAGCAGCCATGAGTTGGACACGGGAGGTCCATGACCGTTTAATTAGAAAGCAAAGAAGCAAAGTCAAAATAATTAATGAGAAGGTAATTACAACTGCAAAAACGGAACAAAAAATAGTATATATAGTACATAAGTAACGAGCTGAGCTCACAAAGTAGCTCCATGCAGTTCTAAGGAATATATACAAGTACTTATTTTCCGCCTTTTCTTAATTCTAGTGTCTCCCGGCTAATTGCCAAGATCCGCATTGTTTAGAGCAACTACAGTACTGGTAGCCTCATTAGCAAGCTCATGGTGTTTCTTCATCAATTATGTGGCGAGTTCATACTGACTCGCTGTGAGGAACCAGGACAAAGAAAATCCAGGAAATGTAAAAATAAAAACATATCTCATGTCTGTACCACCATCTTATACAAAGTGTTGTTTTCCATCCTTGTCAAAATTCAGGAGGTTGTTACAAAATACATAAATAATCAATTAAAATTACGGTACCTAGTTAATTAATAAAAAACGCAGATTTTTTTGGTTGTTTAAGTTTGTCAGTATTTCAGAATAACCCCCTTAACATGGTTTAAGGAATAAGAAATTATCGACTTAACGTTTGTATGTAAAAAAGCGGTTATAGGGCGGGGATCAGACGGGCCGCGTTTAAAACACGGGTGGTTCACACTTACCGATTTCCGTAAATAAGAAAAAAACAAAACCCATCCGTTTTATTATTGATTCGGGACGAGAATCATTAGCATAGTTAACTCCTTGAATTTGACGAGGATGCAAAACAACACCTTGTATAACGGTGGTTTAAAAATTCTCAACGTAATTTGAACTTTCATTCATTGTGATAATGTCCTTATCTGTATCGTACACAAGGTGTAAACGGACCCTTCATGAAGCCGTCAACCAAGAATTCTGTACATCAAACTGAGTAACTCTTCGCAAAAATTATTACTGGGAAACGAAAAACACGACTTTTTTTGGGCGGAAATCACTTCTTACGGTAAGACTCGATGTAACGCACTCAAAACATTTTGCTGACGAATGCATTGAATAGTATGATGGTCAAGAAGACCATGATGACCATGATGTGATGTGATGACCATGATGTGATGTGATGACCATGATGGTGGAAGTTTCATCATTAGGAGCGTTTACACCTTACGGCATTTCATACAAGTTACTAAAAACATTTTCGAAATGTCTTTTAAAAAAAAAGATAATTGGAAATTTCTTTTTTAATGTAGTATCGGTCTAATTGAGGTGTAACACATCATCATCAACCTATAATGTTCCCACTTCTGGGACACAGGCCTCCTCTCTATGAGAGGGAGTGGGCTGTAATCCACCACGCAGGCCCAGTGCGGTGTAACACAATTTTTCGAAAATGTTTTTAGTAACTTTTTAGACCCACACAGGTCTTAAACCCGCTTATGCGTATGAAGTTTCATTAAAATCAGTTTAGTCATTTCGGAAAATAAGCACTTGTGATGTTGACTTGGGGTGGGTCTGTATTTATGCTTTCGCGGTTGCACAACGACATGTATTGGCTACGCTTTGCATGGTAGTATAGATGCAGGCCTACCTTACTGCCTCCCTCAGAGGCGGTAGGGTGGCGGGGTCTTGAGGGGGAGCGCTACGGTCGCGTAGATCCTCAAGGCAAGTCTGGGGGTTTCACCTTCACGTGGTTGCCACCCTGTTATTGGTCTAATTCCATAAGAAATAGACGCAACAAAAACCCCCAGGCGCTTTTTCGCACTTTACCTGAAAGCCAACATCCCAGGCCTAGGGTAATCCCTCACCCCACTCCCATGATCCTACGCCCAGACCCTCCCTCCTTTTTCCCCTTTTCTCCTCTCGGTCCATGAGGACGGGTAACCTCATTTCCAAAAAAGCCCACCAACCAAAACCCAATAATGCAGTGTGGAAAAAATAATATTCCCCAGGTGGGTCCCGGCAACGCCGGGGAATCCCACACCGATTCGTCGGTCTGCCTCCACCGTAATCTGGGGGGGGGCACCAACCTGCCAACTAGTGCCGCGCCTTCTGCGCGGCCGGCCTTAGCGCCAACAGCACAGGCTGCGATTCACGCGCCGACACACACAAATACGGCTGCGACTTCTGCGCCGACTGACACAATGTCGACTACGACTGCGTCAACTACCCTGACAGTTACACCTTCCACGAGTGCCTGGCAACAGAGCATTGTACGGAAAAGTGTAACGAACAACCCTGACAACGACACTAACAACGCAAGGATCTCCAGTCTTAACAGCGAACTCCGCGCGCTGGCACTCCAGCGCGAGAAGATCGAGGCAAGACTGAAGGACATAGGCTCTCTCGGGACGGGAAAGGAAGCGGAATCTGATGGTTCTGGTTTTATCTCTGTGGACGAAGTACGCACGTTAAAAGCTAAGTGCGGAAAGATCCGGAACAGGGTAAGAGAACTCAACAACCGTTTGCGCAGAACCCGTGAAGGCAATAGCCAGCGCGGAGCGCAAACGGTTAGTTGTAAGGGAGTACGCGACCAGCTACAAACACGCGAAGGGGCAACCCAGCGCGAAGAGCAGCCGGACGCGGAAACGGGCGGACAGGGAACAGTACGCGAAGGGGAAACCCAGCGCGAGAAGTCACTGCCCGCACCAGGACCACCCGGAGGAAGCGACCGGAACCGTACCGAGGTGACCCAAGACCGACCTGACCCAAGACAGCGCACCAGACAGAAACGAGGCAAGCGGGCTGGGTTCTCGCGCGGGGCGACCCTGGCACATACAGGTGAGCCAAGTTCCTCAGAACCACAGCCCGGTCCAAGTGGCCGGGCAGCGGCAAAGAGGGACCGTCCGGACGACACGGCCTCACCAAGCATGCTCCAGGGGGACACCAAGCGCGTTAGAACCCAGACCGCTCAAGGGGAACAGAGAACCTACGCGCGGGCCACACGGGATATCCCTGCGCGACTCGCCGTAGCAATCTGCCTCTCGCCTCCATCCCGAGACATGACGACTGACGAGGCTGAGCACATCAAGCTCAGCCTTGAAAACCTGATCATGGACACGTGTGCCGACCCCTCACAAACCATCATCCCGTCCTTCCGCGGTTACCCCAGGGTAGCGGATGGAACGGTTCACGTGTGGTGCGAGGATGACAACGCCCTGACCTGGCTGAATCAACACGTGCCCAAACTAACACTACCGAACACAGACGAGACCATGACCATAATGAGACAGTCCGACGTACCGACCCGGGTCCGAGCAGCGCTCTTTGTGCCCAGGTACAATGGGGACATAGCACGTCTACAGACTATCCTGACACGCCAGAACCCCTGGTATAACGTCGGTAGGTGGTCCCTGTACAGGGCGACTTTGGTCGGTGGCGAAAACTACGGGTCTTATCTGACCCTAGGAATCCCACCGGAAGAAGTCGTAAAGGTCTTGGGGAGGGAGCGGCGGGTGTCGTACCTTCTGGGGTCGATATACGTGCGCTTCTTCTCCAACACCCATCCCTCCGACACCCCGACAGACACTGAACCGACGAAACCGGCACCGACGGACTTGGACATGACGATGACGCAGCTGGAGGAGGAGATGGCCCGAACGGCGATGGCTGATGCCGACGTCGTAAGGATGCCAACCTCACCGTCACAGTGGACGGAGCAGCTGCTCTCATCATCACCGACACGTAGCGAAGACCGACATGGACTGGCGGACGGGGGAGAATTATCCGATGGATCCAGCTCCTCCTAACTCCACCCCACCGCCTCCCACATCCCGCCCCTTAAATATCATCCAGACAAACCTCCAGCATAGCCAGACGGCTACCGCCTGCCTACGCAGGGCACTGGAGATAGAACCCCGAACCATTGCACTCATCCAAGAGCCATGGATCCGCAATAACAGAATATGCGGCCTCGGTAACATTGGAGGTAAGCTGATCCTCGACACTCAAGGCACAGACAAACCACGGACCTGTGCCTATATACCCAAAGATATTCCCACCACCACACTCACGCAATTATGTTCCAGAGACCTAACAGCTGTCAGGCTTAAAACCGACGGCGACGCACCCGATATCGTCCTAGCCTCGGTATACATGCCAGGCGAGGATGCTGACTGCCCACCGAAAGAGATGGCCGATCTGGTAAGGTACTGCGAAGAAGCCAACCTGGATCTGATCATCTGCACGGACTCGAACGCCCATCACCCACTTTGGGGTTGCAACAAAGCCAACACTAGAGGTGAGGTACTATGCACATATCTGTTCTCCACTAACCTTAACATCGCAAACCGCGGCTCGGAACCCACTTGGGTCACATCTCGCGGGCAAACGATAATTGACCTAACGCTGGCGTCGGATAGCGCGATAAAACTTATCACTAACTGGCACGTATCAAATGAGCCTTCCTGCTCTGATCATAGAAGGATCCGCTTTTCACTAGTAGCTAACATAGATAAACCCGGACCCAGGCGTAACCCACGCCGTACCAATGTACCCGGCTACAAACGGCTGCTGGCCTCCCTACTAGTACAGCACCAAACGCCACAAACACTAACGGACCCCAAACAACTAGAAGACACTGTAACGAAATTTTCTGAACTTATTATCGAAGCCTACCACGCCTGCTGCAAGCTAAGAGAACCAAACACCAAGAGCAAGGGTAGCCCCTGGTGGAATGCGGAACTTAGTAAGCTCAGGCAAACCATGCGCAAACAATTCAACAGAGCTAAAAACACCAGACTACCAGAAGACTGGGACTCATACAAGAAAACACAATACACCTTCAAGAAACAAGTCAGGAATGCCAGTAGGGCAGCCTGGCGGAAGTTCTGCGAAGAAATTGAATCAAACAGTGAAGCCGCGCGTGTAAGGAAGATCCTATCTACTGATCAGGATCGCACCCTCGGCTCACTGAAAACCTCAGACAACACCTATACCAAGTCGGACCACGAAACAAGTAAAGTCCTTTTGGAAACCCACTTTCCAGACTGTAATCTCTCTGAGGACAGAACCTGGGCAAGCGAGCCAAGGCACACACCAAATAACCAAGACTGGGCCAGAGCCCACACCATAGTGACTGCAGAGAGAATAAAATGGGCAATAAAGACTTTCAAACCATATAAATCCGCAGGCTTAGATGAAATCTTCCCAGCCCTGCTACAATGGGGAGTAGACGTCCTAACGCCGTGGCTGACCGTCATCTTCCAAGCCTGCATAGCACAGAATTACATACCACTTGCATGGCGGGAGGTGAAAGTCATTTTCATCCCCAAACCAGGCAAACCCGATTACACACAACCCAAGGCGTACAGACCAATAAGCCTGACATCCTTCCTACTGAAAACTCTCGAGAGACTCTGTGATCGACATATCCGGGACGGACCTCTTCGGGAGCGGCCACTTCATAAACAACAACACGCGTATTCCACAGGAAAATCAACAGAATCTGCACTGCACAGTGTAATCTCCAAGATCGAATGTGCAGTGGATCACAAATGTTCCTCACTAGCTGTCTTCATTGATATAGAAGGCGCTTTTGACAAAACTGTCTTCCATAGTATCAACGCAGCCCTCGAGGAACACGGTGTGGACCCGACCCTGCGTGGATGGATCACAAACATGCTCCGACTGAGGGCCGTACAAGTTACGGTAAACGACACCACTAGAGCCGTGGTAGCGAAGGGCTGCCCCCAAGGCGGTGTCCTCTCACCGCTACTATGGAACCTTGTAGTGGACAGCCTCATCAAACGTCTCAATAGCAGAGGCTACTACACGGTGGGCTACGCTGATGACCTGACCATAATAATAAATGGAACACACGAAAACACACTATGCAATCTTATGCGCCAAGCCTTGAGGATAGTAGAAGACTGGTGCAAAGAATACAAACTAACAGTGAACCCTACCAAAACCGAACTCGTCCTCTTCACAAAGAAAAGGAAGCTGGCAACATTACAGCTACCAAGCTTCTTTGGAACCACACTAAGCCTATCGAGTGAAACCAAATACCTGGGTATCTTCTTGGATAAACAACTAAACTGGGCGAAACACACTGATTACATCACCACAAAAGCCAGTATAGCCCTATGGCAATGTAAAAGACTACTAGGAAGAAATTGGGGCATAAGCCCCAAAATCACCCACTGGCTATACACCACAGTTATCCGACCAATCATCACATACGGCTCCTTAGTTTGGTGGCCCAGGACCAATCTAAGTACGACACAAAAGGATCTCGAGAAACTACAAAGATTTGCCTGCGTAGCAATCACCGGTAGCATGAGAACTTCTCCCACTGCCGCCTTACAGGTGATGCTGGGGCTCCCACCTCTACACCTCGTCGTAAGAGAGGAGGCGGCAAAAGCGACTTTCAGACTCGAAGCATCCGGCACCTTAAGTAATGATTCCAGAATCAAACACACACGCATCAGATTAGATGCAATCAAAGAACAACCTATGATGGCATCTCCCATCGACAGAACCCTGAAGTCCCACTGTTTCCAAAAACACTACAACATCGTACTGACAGCGGAGTTGTGTGACTACTCAGGTACAAAGGAACTAAGAATCTACACTGATGGATCAAAAACCGATGACGGGACAGGTTTCGGGGTGTTCTCCGATGACCTAAACATAAAAATATCCAAACCCCTTGGAATGCTCAACTCTGTTTACCAAGCTGAGTCATCATCATCATTCATCATTTCAGCCCAAAAGACGTCCACTGCTGGACATAGGCCTCCCCCAAGTGTCGCCACATTGACATTTTGGGGGGTTTTGCCATAATCGCCACGCTTGGCAGGCGGGTTGGCGATCGCAGTACGGTTGTTACAAAAGCACAGAGAATGCTGCTGCCCATTCTCTGGCAAGTCCCTTAGTCGCCTCTTACGACACCCACGGGAAGATATGGGATGGTGCTATTCTTTACGTCCGACACCATACAGAGCTGAATAAAAGCTGAGTGTGTAGGTATAATCCAAGCGGCACACGCTATAGAGGCCAGAGAGGTTACGAATACCAATATTCGAATACTTTCCGACAGTGCCTCAGTTCTCCAATCCCTAAACAGTAATCAGATCACGTCGAGACTAATACTAGAATGCCATAATGCCCTAGAAAGAATCACGGTACTAAACCACAACACGGTAACACTACAATGGATCAAAGGACACAGTGGATCCCTGGGGAACGATGCGGCGGATGAACTTGCCAGAAGAGGATCCAGCACAAAACCTTACGGACCCGAACCCATTGTGCCCATTCCTTTCAAGCAGCTACATAACTGGTTAAAGGATCACACTCGAACACAGGCGGAAAAGTGGTGGACCTCGACACCAGGGTGTAGGCAGTCCAAGGAGGCTATGCCGTCTCTTGACGCAAAGCTGACCAAGCGCCTTCTGCGTCTGGACAGGGATGGCCTGCGTCTGGTGGCGGGGACCATCACTGGACACTGTTCACTGAATAAACACTTTCATACTCTAGGAATCACTGACAGTCCCCTGTGCAGAGCATGCATGGATGCGGAGGAAACGGTGGCGCATGTGCTGCTTGAGTGCACCGGTGTCACCAAGATTCGCGAGGCGACCCTGGGAACACCAGGTTCCCTTGCGGATGCCCTGAGTAGACCGGGAAGTGTGATCTGCTTCTGGAGGGAGGTGGGCTGGTTGGAGTAACGGCCACTATGGCTCACGCACAATGGTCCACTTAAGGGACTAAGTGCGGAAACCAAAACCCTATGAAGAAGAAGAAGAAGAAGAATGCCGTAAGGTGTAAACGCCCTAAACTTGTATTAAAAAAAAAACTTGTAAAAAGTTGGAGCTTTGATCCCCAATATCTCCGTAACTAGAAGGTTCCAGTTAACCCAGCTCTACCTACGCGGAAAACATGGGTTCAGGGCAGTTCATTCATAGTCGATCATACCAAAGATAAGTCTATTTTTTAATCACTAATGAATTATTTAGCACACCATCCAGACGGAATAAAACTCTACTTATCATATTAACCATTCACAGATCAGTATGCAAGACCCAACAAAAGACGTGTTACTCACAAGATTCTCCAAACCACATTCTATATAAAGTATAGGATGAATTATACGCGACAACGTGAAGGCATGCGAAGCGAATAAAAACAGGACTAAGGTGGGCGACGAAAATAAAATTCGCTAGTGGGTCAAGTCAGCTTCCTCTCGCATTGTTACGGAGGGTTTAAGGAAACAATAAACAACAATACTCTCGATCTTGCTTCAATGGGCCCCCGGGCCCCACAAAATGATGTACCATAAGGCAGGAAGTACAATAACACCTTGTATAATGGATGGATAGGTAGCTCACAACGCAAGAGTGATAGCCCGGCCGTAGCAAGGAGTGCGGCCATGTTTTATTCATAATTCTTGAACCCAGCGTAAGTGGCACTGGGCGAAATTTATTTCTTAAAACGCTTTTATTATGCGATTTAATTTTAGTAATAGGTTTTGATGGACTTGTTGTTAGTTTGATGAGATTTAGGGCTAGATTTAAACTAGTGGCCGCAAGCATGAGTGTTGAGCATGACGTACGATTCCCAGGGGTACTAAAATGGCAGAATCCTAATGCGATAATAATATTAATCACGTTAAAATCCTTAAAACGGTCACAGACGCAGTTAATACTATAAATTGGAACGTAATTTATATTTTGATTCTGGCTGAAGCAGCAATTTTAAACCCCAGGTCATTTTATCAGTAGCTGCAATATAGAGTTATTTTTAAGTCCCATGTATAGGGGGCTATATCCCATATCTTCCCGTGGGTGTCGTAACAGGCGACTAAGGGACTTAGCAGATAATGAAAAGAAGCTTCTGTGTCTTCTTCTTTGCTTTTGTAACAACCGTACTGCGTTCGCCAACCCGCCAAGCGTGGCCATTATGGCAAAACCCCACCTGCAAGGTCTATGTCCAGCAGTGGACATCTTTCGGCTGAAATGATGATGATAGGGGTGGCTACGAGCCAATTGCCATCAACCGGGCACAAAACCTGACTCCGTGGCTGCTACAGAAAAAATCCTAGTGAAAAACCCAATTACACTTTACCCGACTCGGGAATCGAACCCAGGACCTTATCCTCAGCAGTCGCGCTTGCCACCATTAGACCAACGAAGCAGTCTGATGATATTTATTTGTATGATGTAAATATCAACCAGATCCAAGATGGTGAAACAGCTGGCCTACCATGACGTCTTAAAGCAGTATTGTTTTACTCTTATTCCAGTATGGGAAAGAGACGGAGCTATACAGGATGTCTAGCGCCATCTCTTTCCCCCACTGGAAAAGGAGTAAAACAATAATGTTTTAAGACGTCATGGTAGGCCACCTCGTCATTAACTCACCACTTCGTGCATTAGCTTTAGCAAACTGTTCAAACTCAAGAGATCGTTTGATTACTCTAGAGTCGTGGTCGTCAAACTGGGGCCCCCGGCCGCATGCGGCCCGTCGCTGGTATTTGTGCGGCCCGCGACGAACCATAATAATTTTACAAATTATACAGATTTATGAAAATGTATATTTAAGAAAATAAAAATCAAAATCGCCTTCCAGTCTTTTAGAAGACACCATAAGGATTGCATGTAGTCCCAAAGACGTCAACATAGAAGAAATAATTAAAAAAAAAACAACATCTTAATTCGTAAAGTTCACCTATGTAAATTTTAATTTTACGTTAAGTTATTCTTAATGTTGTCCTTTCTAGTAAAAATCTCAAATACATATTTTTATTTACATTTACTTGCACCTGCGTTTCTAGTTTATACATGCAATTCACAAGTGTGCGGCCCTCAGTACTATCGCAAATTGTCCTATGTGGCCATTGACCAAAAAAGTGTGACGACCGCTGCTCTAGAGTCCAAAGATGTTACTGTAATGGGTAAACATTAATCTTTATTTATTCTATATCTCAATTACAAACAAAATCTTACCCCTGAATTAATTTAAAATTAGTTACTTGTGACCTTTTGCTATTGATTAATTTGCACTTTACATAGGTCACAGACAAATTTGCAAGACATTACTTATTAATAATAAAATATAACAAAGTAGAATTAAGAATTCAAAAAGTTATTAAAAACTCGTAAAACACGGTAACGAGATGGCGATGAAAACGACTAAGTTATAATTCAAGTTTCTTGAATAACTATCAATATCTTAAAAATTAATTGCTTGGATATAAAAAGCTATAAATAATTGGTATTGGAAAAAAAAACTTAACTACCTTGTGAAAAAATGGTATTGTTCTTTTCTTATTCTTGAGGAGGTCGCCGATCTATCTGGGGGTCGGCTTCCAGTCTAACCGGATGCAGCTACAGTATTTTACTTGAAGCGACTGCCTATCTGCCCTCCAAAACCCAGTAATTGGGTAATACGATACCCTTTGGTAAGATTGGATGTCAGACTTTTGGCTTCTCTTCTCGTAACGATTGTAAAAGATCTACTGAAAACAGCCGGGACCAACGGCTTAACGTGCTTTCCGAGGCACGGAGCAAACTCGGTATGTAATTATGGTCACCCATCCACGGACCAACCTCGGCAAGTACGACTTAACCTTAAAGATCGACCTGGGCGGATGTTATTATTTAGCCACGAGTTCCAGAATACCTATGATATAGATAAATGCATTAGATACCCATTTTCCCTCAAATATTATTCTACTCATTAAAAACTTGATTAGGGCTTTAAACCAAGAGTTAATTAGCTTACCTGAGTACTTTAAGCCACTGGCTTTTCATCCTGTGTACAAACTAAGCTTGGTTTGAGCGGGCAGAGCTACTAAATATTCATAAGCTGTATGGGCTACCATAATTATTTTAACTAGACGAGTTAGTGCTAAATTTACTTAGTTGTATGTATTCCGTTTTTTCTTCAATAAATAAATTCTATTCCGTATAGTTTCGGACGTAAAGAATAGCACCAAATCTTCCCATGGGTGTCGTAAGAGGCGACTAAGGAATTTGCCAGAGAATGGGCAGCAGCGTTCTCTGTGCTTTTGTAACAACCGCACTGCGATCGCCAACCCGCATGCCAAGCGTGGCGATTATGGCAAAACCCCCCAAAATGTCAATCTGGCCACACTTGGGGGAGGCCTATGTCCAGCAGTGGACGTCTTTTGAGCTGAAATGATGATGATGATGATGAAATACACACATCAAAAGTGTCTAGGGATCAAGCATTTTTATGCGGATTTCTTGAGATTGAGATGTGGCTTTGTAATAAATTTATGATTTTATAAATTTATATGGATCCTTTTTGGTGCATTTCATAATTTGAATCAGGAACTGTGAATCAAATTCGAGTAAAAGATGAAAATCAGCTGTCAATATTTTCCCTATAAAAACATACAACGCATTGAAGACATTATTAGTGCTACTGTTTCCCTACTACTGATTAAAACCAACGTTATTATGGAGCGGCGACGTCATTTAAGCAGGGAAGAAATGCTCAGAGCCGTGGGAATGATAGAAGCTGGTTCCCGGCAACGTACTGTGGCTTTAGCTCTGAATACAAGTCAGAGTGTTATCAGTCGACTTTGGACACGTTACCGAAGCACTGGTACCGTGGCTGAGCGCCATGGAGGACGGTATCGCTGCATCACACGGAGACAAGACCGATACATTCAAATCTTAACTCAAAGAGCTCCAACAATAACCGCCATGATGTTAGCCGTGAGGCTTCATCACTCTTCAGGGAACTTAATTAGCGACCAAACAGTCAGAAACCGCTTGCATGAAGTGAACCTTCATTCCCGAAGACCGCTACGGGTACCACCTATAGCAATGCACAATCGTAGGATTCGATATCAATGGGCTCTTGAACACAGAAATTGGGCAGAAGAACAATGGCGTTTCGTGTGCTTTTCTGATGAGTCTCGTTTTGGTATGAGACCGGATACAAGACGTATACGACACTGGAGAACCCCTGGACGCCAACAGCGATTAAAATCCTGCCAGGAAGTCCATCCTTATAGTGGTGGAACCATCATGGTATGGGCGGGTATTTGGATCGGCGGAAGAACTGAGTTGATTTGGATCAGAGGCAACCTCAACGCTCAAATTTATGCTGAGACGATTGTATCAGACGTCATCGTTCCTCTACAAGTGCAAATCGGTCCCTTATTTCAGTTAATGCATGATAATGCACGACCGCACACCGCAAGAGTTGTAAGACAGACTCTCGCCGCAGCTAACATCAATGTCCTGCCCTGGCCTGCTCAGTCGCCAGACTTGAACCCGATTGAGCATGCATGGGATATGCTACAGAGAAGAGCTCTGCCGAATATGGAGGGTATCCAGTCGCAAGAAGACCTTTTTTAGGGTTCCGTAGCCGAATGGCAAAAAACGGAACCCTTATAGATTCGTCATGTCTGTCTGTCTGTCTGTCTGTCTGTCTGTCTGTCTGTCTGTCTGTCTGTCTGTCTGTCCGTCCGTATGTCACAGCCACTTTGTTCCGAAACTATAAGAGCTACACTTTTGAAACTTGGTAATTAGATGTATTCTGTGAACCGCATTAAGATTTTCACACAAAAATAGAAAAAAAACTTTTAATTTTGGGTTTCCCCATATATAGAACTAAAAACCAAAATGTTTTTTTTCATCTGACCCATTCGTGTGGGGTATCTATAGATAGGTCTTCAAAAATGATATTGAGGTTTCCAATATCATTTTTTTCTAAACTGAATAGTTTGCGCTAGAGCCACTTCCAAAGTGGTAAAATGTGTGTCCCCCCCCCTCTAATTTCTAAAGTAAGAAGAGGAAAATTCTGAAAATATTTAAGTTTGTAGAACCTAAAAAAAACTATCAACGAAAATTGGTTTCAATAAGATGTGATGTTTAGTTTTTGAGATATGGGACTTTTTCATCAAACTGCAGCAGTAACTTTGTTTTTCATTAACATACTATGAAAAACCAATTTAGTTTTGCGGTTTAGTGGAAGTTTACAACTAATACTACTAACTAATGAATGACAGTTCAAAATATTGTTTGGGGCTATGGAACCCTGTGTGCGAGTAAGACTCGCACTTGGCCGGTTTTTTTTGTTGTTGCAACGAACATGGGCGGCCATTCCACAGCGTGATTTGGATGAACTCATTTTGAGTATGCCAAACCGATGTTCTTGTGTTGTTAGTGTTCGCGGTAGAAACACGGATTATTAATTGTTTAAGTTACCCAATAAAATTTTAAAGAAAACTGTTATTTCAGTCTTTTTTTCGAACTTTAATGTTAGTGGTTCAAATGTCAAAAATCCCTTTATTAGAAAATGGCAAATTTCTTTATTAATGCAAAGGTGACTTGGTTTATCGTTACTGTGACAAACGAAAACACTTTATTTGATGAATCCTTAAAGAAAATTTTAATTAATATCAATCAGGAGAAAAGTTATTGCAAAAATATATGTTGATCCCTAGACACTTTTGATGTGTGTAAATTCTATTAGTTGCTTTCTTTCGATCTTCAGGTTAAACCGCTCTTGCCTGGGTTGATCTGTGGTTGGTGACTGCCCATAACATACCGATCCTCGTCCGTGCCTCGCGAAGCACGTTAAGTCGTTTGTCCCGGTTGTCAAATGTAGATCTTTGACAGTTAAACTCAAACGTCAGCAGATAGTTACGGACGAGGTTAATAGCGCCCTGGCAAAAGTCGTTAATTGGTTTAATGTTAATAATCTACTCCTAAATGAGAAAAAAACCAAATGTATTAAGTTTACGATACCCCATGTAAGACAAGTAGAAACTAGAGTACTAATCAAGGATGAAGAGTTGAAACCGGAAGATAGCACAGTATTCTTAGGCATAACTCTGGATGCCAAGCTTCAGTGGGGCCCGCATATAGACAAATTATCAAAAAAACTTAACTCTGCAGCATACGCCGTTAGAAAAATTCGTGATTTAACTGATTTAGACACAGCCCGTTTAGTTTACTTTAGTTATTTCCACAGCGTGATGTCGTACGGTATTCTCTTGTGGGGCAATGCCGCCGATATTCAGACAATATTTGTTTTGCAAAAAAGGGCAATTCGTTCAATTTATAAATTAAGTCCCAGATACTCCCTCAGAGAAAAATTTAAAGAGATTAATATTCTTACTGTGCCCTCTCAGTTTATTTATGAAAACCTATTGTACGCACATAAAAACATCAATTTTTTTAAAAAATACAGTGATATCCACAACATAAATACGAGGAACAAACACAAATTTGTTGTTCCTGCAACGAGGCTCAAAAAAGTAGGGGGTTCGTTCAGATGCCAATGTATACGTTTTTACAATAAGCTTCCGAGCCATATTCAAGCACTAAACCTAAATAAATTCAAATCGTTTATAAAAAGGAAGCTATGCTTGAAAGCCTACTATCATGTAAATTACTATCTCGAAGATAATAAAAAGGCTTGGGATTAAACTGCTCCAATGAAATTTGCTTTGTGAATGTCGAAATTTCGGACTTCGCTTGTTTATTGTTAATTCCTTTATTTTATTTTATACACTGTGACATTTTTTATTTTATTTTTACCTTATTTTTTTACATTATTTTTTATTATTTTAGGTGACATTTACCGATTTGACATGAATACTTATTTCAGTATTTGATTATTTTTTTTTACTTTACTTTTTATTATTGTGATGTGACATTTACTGATTTTACATTTATTGATTTGACATAAATATTTACTTTTTTATTATAATTGTGACATTTATTGATATTCGTGATTTTTTAAAATTCATTTCGTTAATTATTATTAATTACATTTGATTATTGTGAATGTGAGGACCATGTAGGTCACATTTTATTTTTTCGAAATTTATTGATCTCCCACCACTATCTGGCAGTTTGAGTACTTTAAGCGACCTACCCAAATGTCCTTTCTTTGGTATTGTTCGTCGTTTCGTTGTGCTCCTTGAGTTATAAGTCGAGCTACACGATAACTGACAAATGCTTGCACTGACTGGACAGGTCCACTCAAATCTGTGTGGTTCTTTCTTCAAAAGACCATTTCAGACACGTATCTGCATAGTCCTCATGTGAGTTTGCCAAGATTTTGTCTGGACCTTAAAAGAGACTGTGACCTCTGAGTTTGTTTCGGCTGTTTCTTCTCAGAGTAGTCAGGTACGAAACACCGGCCCCATCTAGTTTAAAAAAATTGACGTGTAAAAGAGTTTGTAAAAACCAACTTGCAAAAATAAACATCATTCATTTAACAGTCGATACAACTAGTCAGCTGTTGCCAGAAAGTCTGACTAACTTACAGACCCGAAAATTTGACAACCAGTCTCTTACCTAAGGGTATCGTATTACCCAGTACTAATTGGGTTGTGAAGGTCAGATAGATAATCACTCCATGTTAAATATCAGTCAAGGGAATTAGGAGAGGACGTTTAACCGAGGTTACCTCTACCCGTTAAACTGCCAAAGATCTACAAATGACAGTCGGAAGCAATAGTTTTATGAACGCTTTCTCCGTTGAATTTAGTTATTACCTTACCTTATCCTTACCTTATTATATCTTTAACTTTACCTTTTACTCTACCCACAGGATAAACCGGGTAAGGATGCATTATGCTTCATCAGTTACAACATGAAACAACACTAAATAATTAAACCCAATCAACTGAAGTGACTGCAAACTTAAAGCATAATAAGTGAACTTACACTGGTTAAGTTACTTAAGTTAGACTAAGTTCTTCATTGAGAATGCATAGAGGAATAAACAGCGCATGTTTATAGTTGCAGGGGTAACAAATTACCCCACTAATGTCACTTTTCTTGACCCCTTTTAAACAAAAAGTGCAGAACACGCAAACTGGTTATTAATTGCAAGAGCGGGTGTTAAGTTAAACAGTTTTCTAGGAATAATTTTCGAATTACCATTTTACTTGGCCATCCGATTTCATGGTAATAAGGTTTTTTGAAGAACAAGCCAAGAGCTCTTGAAATTGTGGAGAATAATTCCTTGAGGAAACCATGTCTTATTACATCAAATTCGAAGGTATTATTTTGATATCCACGAACCGTCACTGGATTCAAGTGGTGGGTTTCTGCACACTCCTTCTCACAGATGGCCTGAGTTCCAGCACATTACAGACTGATCAATTAATAGAAACATGGACCATTGTTTTATCCACTGTAGCACTAATCAACAAGGAATTTCTTTATTCTACCTCATGATGGCATAACAAACAATGCTAAATGGCAACTGTTTGATGTCTAACTGGTTCAAAAGCCACAATATGAATTGTGTATCTAAACAATTCTCAACAATACTGATCAATGCATGACTGTATCTCGGAGCCGTGAACACGTCACAACATCGTCTTCAACGGCATGAATGAAACATGAGGGACTTCATGTGGATCCCTGCCTTTCACACATGTACGACCAGATAAGTTAGAACACCCCTCCCCCCGCATTGACCACAAGTAATAAGGGGAGAGGGAAACTTTCAGCAGTTGATGAAGGTTGAGGTAGACTGGACACAATAAGAGTCCTCCTTAGGAAGTACGAATTGATAGTTGAATAGTTAGGCCGAAATTTATTAGTGTGGCACATTTCGTCTGGCCTACATCCGCTCTGGTGACATAAGAAGGTAAATACAGGTAGGTTTCAAGGAAAGCTTCGCATGTTTTAATGCCATCTGCAAAATCGCACCTCTTTAATGTACATAACACATACTCATTTACGTGTTTTAGCTCTGCAATTAAAATCGGAGGTCAAACAAACGTGTCAGACGGTGAACCACTGGTGAGTTTTACTGTCGCAACTCATGTAACAATAAAATGATACTGTTAATAATAAATTTAACTATTGTTGACAAATTTCAATTTGGAACTTTACTAAAATAAGTTGACGTGGTAAAGTTTTCAAATGATATAATATTAGGCTGATTAATATTGAATAGGTAAGTGGGTATGCTTATAAAAATTAGTTCATAAACTTTTCAGGGGGCCCTGGTAAGTTTTCAAGTGAGTTGTTTCACATGAAATTTGGGAGGATCGATGTGGGCGATTCGGAATCGATGACAAGCGTAGGTTTCAGGGATGGTCGCCAACTGATTTTCAAAGCTCACAATAAACTTACAGAGGGACGCGGGGAAGATTAAAAATCGAGCGACTCCCAGACACAATGAAAATGTTTTTCACAGGGCCTTTTCAGGCGCGTTCTTTGTTTGCGAAACGAAGTTCGCCGTTTTTCCCCTATATACGCTTCATCGCAATTCTATAGGGTGGGGGAAAATATTGCGTAATGAATACCCCGCTCTGATTTCACTATACGCTGATGCAGTTGCATTCGGGTGCATCGCTACGTTAATTTGGGCAATAACGTCGTCTGTAGAATCCAATCACAATTATCAGTGCGTTTAAACCGTTTGATGGAATTTCGCATTGTTTTAAACTCGGAACAATTCGCAGGTGACGAATTTGAACTCGGGGGATCGTTACTCTGGTATTGTACTGACTTACGAGTGTCATGTCGCTGTAGGGTATATAAATTAAGTTTCCCCGCTATGTAAGCACCTATGCGGGGATTATTTATTGATGTGTAAACCCGCTAAAACTTAAACTACCTAACCTAAATAATTTATAGGTTCTAACACTCGTGCGTTCTCAAGATTGTTCAAGAGTTTGAAGTGAAGGCGCGCACACACATAAAGTTATGGCTTCGTGTTCAAAATTATGGGGAGCGGTGAACAGATATTAATATTGTTGAGTCTACAATATAATTGAATGTTACTGGTGTCACAATTTTGAATAATTTATGGCAGAGAGAAACACATTTTTGATTAGAAATACTCGGCGCACGCGTTAGAGAGACATAACTCTCACGGATATTAGTTATTTCGAGCTGTTTTAATCTAGACTAAGATTATAAAGCCGAGGAGTGTACTTTTCTGTTTTGCTGAACGCCGTAATCTCGGGAACTAATGGTTTCAACTGAAAAAATATTTTAGTGCTGGATAGCCCATTCATGAAGGAAGGCTAAGGCTATATAACATCACGCTACGACCAATAGGACCGGAGCATCAATGAAAAATCGTGCGAAAACGAGGAAAATGTGACGCAGACGTCGTGCAGGTTCCTAGGATTAATATTTAAGTAATAAATCATTTATCATCATTAAGAATGATTTCTTATCTCAGGAGCCGCTCATCTTTCTTATTCCAAGTACCAACGTTATAAATAAAGTTCCACATATCTCGGGACATTTTTATTGCGTTCAAAAGTGCCAATTTGGGATCTCAATGTCATGTTATACTCGATAGTTGGTGTCATGTTGCTGTTTGCCACTTGAGATGGAGAAGTTTTAACGATAACTGTCTTTCTTTTAGCTGTATTTTGGTACTGTAAATGGGCTTGAATTTGGTACTTGGAAATTTTGATAGAAACTGTCACTTATTCAGAAATAAATGGCACTCCACAAACCTTTTTTTTGCATTTTTGACCCTAGATGAAGGACTTAGTACTGTGTTATTCAATGCTTCTTCTTCTCTCTTTTTCGTGTTAGTACTCCACCTTTTTTCTTTTTATTTTACGGATGGGAAATCATCAAATGAGGGTTCCTGCTCTGGACGGAGCAGAAGGGAGTGTCAGTCATGTACTGACTAAAACCCATCCATGTTCCTTCTTAGCCCATTGTGTTTCAGTGCCACGGTATCTCTTTCGAATAGTCCCACAGCCCTGGCAGTCTCCCGCAGCCCTGACTGGCTTAGTGCTTAACCTGATGTTAGAGTTTTGGTCTCAGACTTGGGTACAAAATGCCGACGAGAAATATCTCTCAAGCATGCTGGTTTCCTTACGATGTTTTCCTTCATCGAAGCTAGTGATAATTTACAATACACACAGGAATCCGAAAAATCAGAGGTGATTTTCTTGGTTTCGAACTTGAGACCTGTGACTAGGAAGTCCGACGGTCACACCACTAGACTATCACTGCTTATTCTATGCTAACATTTAGTCGTTTCATTGTGTGTTCTGTTTCTTATGACAAACTTAACCAATAATTTAATTACCAAGAATATTGCTGTGTCATACCCGAGTAACACCTATGTACTTTTTTTATGAATTGTTAATGATAAAGCTAGGTATTTTTATATGTTACCTCATCAAGCTTACCTCAACATTTTTTTAACCGATCTTTCTATGAGAGTGATGGACGACGTCATGTTATTTACTTATAAAGTTTTTATTAGGAGTGGTTTGATGGGGATTGAATGGTTTTTGTACATGCTTTGGTTGGATGTTGAGCAAAGGGTTGATTTTGATAAAAGCTTCTTTCAAAGTAAGTTTTTTCGGGACATATCTTGATATCCCTTTTTAAGATAGTTACTTCCTTCGTTCGCTACCAGGGCTACAGATTTGTTTGGAGTAATTTTATGAGTTGTTGTGTGTGTAGTATTTTTTTTATCTTGCTCTACCTTTTGTAGTAAGTAACGACTTATTGTCGGGCCTACGCTTTCCTCCCATACTAGAGTAATAACGCTGTAACATTCAAATATTGTAAAACCAAATGATTTTAAAAGAGTAACCATGGAGTTTCTTGCCGGTTCTTCTCCATAAGAAACGACCAACCCGAACCGTGCACCTTTTGTCGACGTTTTATAAGTGGCCATGTAGGCCTATGTGAAATAAAATATTTTAATTTGATTGATTTGATTGGAGTTCGGTTTTTCCTTCCATTTCTTATTCAATTAGTTTGCGAAGCTAGGTTTCAAAACAAATAATGAAAGCTTTGGCTTCCTAAAATTCTAATTACTAGCAATAGGTTGCCTTGTATCTGTTAAATTCCTCACTATCAACATCACAAAATCGATTTAACTATGATATAAAGCCAAGTAAATAATTACTGTAGTAGATATTTAAAAAAAAGTTGCCTGATTGGACTTCAGCTGGCCTACCATGACATCTTAAAACATTATTGATTTTTCCAGTGTGGGAAACAGATGGTACTAGACATCCTGTATAGCTACGTCTCTTTCGCACACTGGAATAAGAGTAAAACAATACTGCTTTAAGACGTCATGGTAGGCCAGCTGGTCCCATGTTTAACCGTCAATCCAATAGTATTTATTATAAGCCCGTACTGTCCCACTGCTGGCCAAAGACCTCCTTACATTCCTTCCTTCGCATCAGTCACGATACTGCGCTATTTTTTTTCTAATCCTCAAGGAAGATATCAAGGTCGTTCCGCCATCTCCTTCGTGGTCTGCCGATATCATAATTGTTATTTTTAAAACAAGAAAAACAGTTATAAAGATTCTAAATAGTTTACTGACTTATCGTTTAAGTACCGTTTTACAGAAAGTAGGACCTCTCGTATTAAAATATGCGTCAGCCCTTACACCTTTGACACCACGAGAGATCCACGAGAATTTTTAAAGTAAAAAAATATACGTGTGTCATAAAGTCCTTGGCTATGTAATATGTTTGAGTGACACGTTTTATGTTCCCCCCAAATTCAGGCGCTCTGATAGATTGAACCCGAATTAGTTTTGATGGGGCGAAAGTACCACTGATACCCAGGAACGAAGCAAAAAAATATAAAGCCAACTTCCAAAAGAAAAAAAAAAGAGAATATTTTAACAACTCCAAAGCGTAAACTTTACGAATATGTAATTCACAATTTCAAATGTAAATTAGAGCAATACAGAAAGACGTTATTCATTTCAGTTTTATTACACGAACGGTTTAAATATCTCTGTTTATGAGGAGAGCATAAAACATTGAAATAGTTTACTTGTGATGAAAACGCGGGCTTATAATGTTGCCTCCATAAACGCCTTTTGAAGCGCAAACTTGCGACCAAACAGTAACATGTAGTACCAGGAGAGTATGAAATGATGAAGCTGATATAAAAGTCTTTGTGCGGGAATGTAGTGTGATATTATGCAGAGGAGACTGACAGGCAGTACTGAACAGGATATTAAACTTCAGGATGAGCTTTAGAATATCACACGTTGGCAGTATTTACTACGTATTCAGCTTTCGTCATCAGCATCAGTAGCTGATTTTCTCGTGTGCTGCTAGACTGTTATGGAACGCTTTGGCTAGTCTTTTGAGGGACTAAAATGAAAAAATTACTTGGCAAAAGGGTAGACCTTTTCTCAATTAAGTTGCAACTAAGGGGTTCCGAGGTTTTTTTTTTCGAAATGAAGCTTCATTTTTCCATCTCGTCAACACCAAAACGGCTAACTAAACTAAACTAGGCTTCTAATGTGTGTTTTTGGTAAGTATTCTAGGAATTAGCCGTAATAGCCGAACATCGGCAGGCAGGAACAAGGCTCGCAGTTAGCGACCCGGAAAACCCGAAAATCCCTGTATAATAATTGATTTCATATCTATGCCTCCGCACCCTGCGAAGAATAATGAATTGTTTATTTAATTATTTTTCTATACTAACCGTTAGCCATCGCAAAGTTGCGAAAATGCTGAGTAGTGTACCAAGCTTGAATTTGTCCGGCTTGCCCCCCTCCCCCTAGATCCGGGGCTGCTAATATGGGGTCAGCTTCCAACACACGGATACAGCTTAATACCAGTATTTTTCATAGAGCGACTGCTTTTCGGACCTCCACACCAGAGGTACAATGATGGATTTTCTTGCTCGATCTAGACTTCATTGACTTTAGTTAAAACTTAGTCGTTTATTATTTCCCTAAAGGGAAACCATAAAGGAGAAAACGCGGCAAAAATGGCAAAAAAATATTTTTCCTGCACATTAAACCGTATCTGGTAAAAGCAAGTTAATACACGAGAGTAAGTAATGTTTTTGTTAAGATTTAAGGCAATGGAGGCCCCATTTATTTTACTACAAAATACACACAATTTTTAGAACGACATTAGATTTTCAACGGCACCGCTTATATTTTTTTATGAAAAATGGCTTTTTACGTGCCTATATCACATTGCGTGTTTATAATGCCGAAATAAAAATAATAATTGTTAGAGTTAATGCATTTTGCTTGTACTCTGTGTCATTAATATTATTACGGTACTGATTATTCACATTATCTATTTATAAATACAAGGTTGGATAATTTGTCATCTATAATTATGTATGTATAGTTCTGTATGGTGTCGGACGTAAAGAATAGCACCATCCCATTTCTTCCCGTGGATGTCGTAAGAGGCGACTAAGTGACTTGCCAGAGAATGGGCAGCAGCGTTCTCTGTGCTTTTGTAACAACCGTACTGCGATCGCCAACCCGCCTGCCAAGCGTGGCGATTATGGCAACCCCCCCCCCTCCTTCTTGGGGGAGGCCTATGTCCAGCAGTGGATGTCTTTCGGCTGAAATGATGATGATGAATGATGAATTATGTATGAGGGCTACACAACCTACCTCCATCATCTTATATACCATTTTTAGGTGTTATTCGGTTAAACCGCCATGTATAAATAAAGGGGATTGTCCATTTCTGGATCAGTACGCTGGTCTTCCAATAAAATTATGCAAAAATGAGCAATGTACCTAAGTCATATTTAAGTTCCGACGGGACCACGGGGCCAATATGTAACACTAAGATGCCAAGATTAGATGTAGTTAAAAGTTTTGTAATAGATTTTCTAACTTAACCCAAGCACCTACAACTTCACGAGTTTTATAGATCTTTGAGTACTTACCTGTATCGCTTATTGAATGGCGGAAAACTATTTGATCAAGCCAAGCAGTTACTTGAGACCAGCGGTGGCCCTGGGGTGTAAGCCGTGGGTTCGAACCCAGGCAGGCGCATTACTTTGTGTAATTTTTTTCATCACCGCTGCCATCAAAAACGGTGAAGGAAAACATCGTGAGGAAACCGGCATGTCCTAGAACTAAAAATTCTAAGACATTTGTGACATCTACCAACCCGCACTGGGCCTATGTCGCAGCAGTGGGAACACTATAGGCTGATGCTGATGCTGATTAAACAGTTACTTCTGTATATTTCTGTAGTAGTTTAGGAACCCCATTCTCTGTTTTTTTTTGTCTTTGACACTGAGCTGCTTTCAGCCGCTGCTTAATTTGGGTGGCTGTAGTCTTTTATACAGCTGTTATATGCCGATGTGGTGGATTCAGTAATATGCTGGGTTATTTTGGAGACTATCCGACTTGCCGGTTCTTCTCCATAGGAAACGACCAACCCGAACCGTGCATCTTTTGTCGACGTTTTATAAGTGCCCATATAGGCCTATATAAAATAAAATATTTTGATTTTGATTTTATCCTCAGTAATTAAACAAATTTAATTTTTTGAATTAGTTTAAATTTTTAATTAAACAAATTCAAAAAAAGGAATTTGTTTACTTACTGAGGACAAACAGAATCAAATATGGATAATGCACAGTGAACGGTACTCCCAATCCTAACGACGTCCTTTATTTCTCAATTTTTAACCATAAAAACAAAGACAATCCAATTAATAAATAACTTTATAATTGCAGAACTGGTTGAAGATCGCTTTAAGTACCTGTAAATTATGTCCGATATGATATTTAAATGACGAGGTGCAATCTGTAAGGCCAAGGTCATCAGCAATACCTTTTTTATTATCGATAAGTCCAAACAAGTTCCGATGGACGATCAGACTTAAACGTTGCATGCAAACATCGAATTGATGTCGGCAAGTTCATCATCATCTTGCCAAGCCTTTTCCCAAACTATCTAGGGGTCGGCTTCCAGTCTAAACGGATGTAGCCGAGTACCAGTATTTTACATGAAGCGACTGCCTATCTGAACTCTACAACTACGATACTCCTTGGTAAGACTGGATGTCAGACTTTTGACTTCTGACTACTCGTAACGACTGTCAAAGATTTACAAATGGCAGCGGGGACCAACGGCATAACGTGCTTTCTGAGGCACGGGGGAAACTCGATATATAATTATGGTCACTCATCCACGGACCAAGCTCGGCAACGGCACGGCTTAACCTTAATGATCAACCCGTGCGGCTGTTATTATCTAGCCACGATCTCCTCGACAAGTTGAATTTGAAGTATTTATGTTATAGGAGCTTAATGAACGCAATTAAGGTCAAGATCAAGTCAGTATCAAGTGTTACATTAGATCATCAAGTTTTATTTATATTAAAATCTGGTTTAGATTTTCAACTTTATGTTTAAAGAATAGGGTTTAAGGTTGATTGGGAAAATTTGACAGTTTCGGCTAGCTTGATGTGCTGGTCTACGCAATCGGGACTGACCTATTGCGATAAGTACAGTTTTTTGCAATAAATTGCTGATTGATGCATTATTTGAATTCTACGTCTTGCTGTTTTATTAATATCACAGTGTGAAGTTTTTCTTCCCCTTTACCCCTGATCAATCAATCAATCAAGCGTATCTTTGATGATTAGAACTTTTTAAATTCTAAATTTAAATTCTGCCTCCTGAAGTTCCCGTTAGCTTCTTAAAAACACGTGTCTTTTATGATCAAGTATCGGGTATAATCGTGATTTTTCGTATTTGATTTATGTGAGAGCTGAGAGCAGCGGTGGCCCTGTGGTGGCCCAGTGGTGGCAGCCCCGACTAACGAGCAGTAAGCGTCCGTGGATTGGAACCCAGGCAGGCGCATTTCTTTGTGTAATTTATTTCATCACCACTGCCATCAAAAACTGTGAAGGAAAAGATCGTGAGGAAATGGCATGTCCTAGAACTAATAATCCGAAGACATGTGACATCTTCCAACCCGCACTGGGCCCGCGTGAAGATTAAAGCCCACTCCCTCTCATTGAGAGGAGGCCTGTGTCCCAGCAGTGGGAACATTATAGGCTGTTGCTGATGATGAAGACGTCGATGCTAAGTATACGTTCCAGAGCTCATTTTTAAAAATTCTGGCTTGGGCCCTAGCCGCAGCTACTGAGAATTTCTTGACGAAAATCCCAATAACATTTTGTGACCTTAAAATTGAACCCAGGATCTCACGGTCTGTTAAGGATGCAATGATTTGGCTAAGGACGCGCTTATACTTTCAGTTCAATACATTCAAAGAAAAATGAGCAATTCTCTGACAACTTGCAGCGCGGATAAGGTGCATTTAATAGGAGATACTCAGATTCATGCTTGACTGATTTGTGTTCATCTCGCGAGTGAACGTGAGCTACTAGACAGAGGTACTTCGTATAAACTTTTATATCAGTATAAATACTTGACTTGACTATTGTAGCCCGAAATAAATGATGTTATGTTACAGGCTCTATTTCAATAACCACTTTTTGTAAACACACAAAAAGTGGTTATTGAAAAAGAGCCTCACAAGTCACAACACATCCCACAGTCCAAATTTTGCTATTTATAAATAAGTTATTGCTAATTATCGACATCGGATTCACGAAATAGATACTATTGGGCCAGCTTATGGTTACAGGTATTGTTCTTTGGGTAGTAATTAAATCGACTTCTATTTAACAGCTATTTTTTCGTCCAAAAAAATAAATTGTCCTCCAAATTTTTATCGGAAAGAACTCACCAATTTCGATAATATATGGTGGCTGACACCATATATTATGGATATTAGTCGCTGAGTTAGTAATTTAGATGGTGATGTATAAATCAAGGAGAAGTAAAAATAATTGTTGACCTTTATTTGACGCTTTCTTTGGAATATTTAGTTAGTAAAAATAAAAGACGAATTAGTTTATTAGCCTTGTTATTTTCCCGTGGCTTACACATAAAATTAGAGGTAGGGCTTTAAGGCAAAATCAAAATTTTGCGGCTAGATTTATTGTTCCCTTGTTCTTTTAATTTATCATTAGAATAACATAAAAACATAATAAACTACCACCACAGAGCGCCACCAGCTACGATCCTTACATACTTCTTCTGCCTCGTCCACGTCCATGCATGCATGCCATGCAAGGTAGAGTAACAGTCGGCAGTCGGCAGCCGTCAGCCCTGGCAGGCATCATCCCTCTCGTATCCCTTGTACGAGAAGGCCGATGCCTGCCAGGGCTGCGGGACTGTTCGAAAAAGATACCTACCGTGGCCCTGGAACACAAGGGGCTAAGAAGGAACATGGATGGGTTTTAGTCAGTGCAAGTCTGACACTCCCTTCCGCTCCGCCCAGAGCGGGAGAAGTCATTTGATGATTTATCAAGCGAAAAAAATAATAAAAAAAAGGTAGAGTTACAGTCGGAAGGGGTACGAGAGGGCCGATGCCTGCCAGGGCTGCGGGACTGTTCGAAAGAGATACCGTGGCCCTGGAAAACAAAGGGCTGAGAAGGAACATGGATGGGTTTTAGTCAGTACAAGTCTGAAACTCCCTCACGCTCCGCCCAGAGCGGGGGCGGGGGGGATCATTCGATGATTTCCCATCCGTAAAAAAAAGGTAGAGCCCGAAATTGTTTTTGCAAAGAACCTTGGTTTTTTTTTTGTTTTATCTGGTTTAGGTATCGATACCCATAAATTTTGTGGAGTTTCACTAGGCAATTATATGTATTTGACCCTGTATACTAAAATCATTTGAACTCAGTCCATAATTTCATTTACAATCAAATCGCCAATCTATTCTTGAAACATGATGATTAGCATCAAAATTAACTCCGGCAAATGCGAATACGATAAGCATAAAGTCATAAACTTTATCAAAATCTTCCCAGGCTTCTAATACCACCATATCTGGTGACGTTACAGAATACACACACAACTTATCAAGGCATGTATCATGTAGGTATCTATGTCACCGAGTGAACTCATAAAAAACTTAAAGTCTTAAGAGCAAACTACAAACGGTATGATGTAAAGCGATCTTGGGAGATTAAAATTCTTCTGCACCCAACTATTTTGACGTTATCGATCGCGATAAACTTATGTAGGTGATGTCCACTGTGCAGACAAGTGACGGTAGTGCAACATTTACTGTTAAGAGTTTCGTCATGAGAGAAACAAAATCCTCTGATCACTCTTCCTATTAGGGAGCATTTTCAAGGTCGCTGAGTGAGCTATGACATGGTCTATTGTAGTTCTCGGAGGGATCGCATCCGGAATGAGTTTATCCGGCAGAGAACCAGAATTGTCGACATATATCTCGTAGAATAAGTAATCTCAAGTGGCAATGGACCTGCCATATTAGCCGTAGAACCGATGGCCGTTGGGGTGGACGTGTTCCGGAGTGGAGACTGCGAATCGGGAAGCGTAAGGTGGGATGTCCTCAGGCTCGGTGGAGCGACGATCTTCGTAACTAGATAAGAGTTGCCGATTATCGAGTTAAGTAGCGGGTTATTGTAGAAGCCTATGTCCAGCAATGGGTTGTTGTAGGCTAATGATGAAAGGGCGCGTTTTAGGTGCAATTTAAAACCACAAATGTTTATATTGTATTGTATTTATAACGGGCTGATGTCCGCAACTCTTTACTCAACTGATGGTTCGGTGTATTGCGTATACCCAATAACTGGTCCATAGAGGTCAGATTAGAATGTGCATTCGCTAAACGTCAAATGCTGGTAAATTCCGATTAGACTGAAAGTCTGAGCACTCAGCGCTTCAAGTTAATCATTTCACTTCAGTTAAGGAGGATGTGCTAAGTGTGTAGCAAGCGAAATTTTTTTGTTTGTTTTGCAAAACCAAACAAAATGTCAATGTGGTGTCGGGGGAGGCCTATGTCCAGCAGTGGACGTCTTTCGGGCTGAAATGATGATGATGATATTTATAATAATTAAAATCATCAATACGACCCTCTTAGTTCATTTCCTCCCATTGAATGGCTTTTTCATGAAATAGTCATCATATTTCAATCCTCATACAATCTGACACTGCCGAGACAATTTCGCAAAAAAAAAAAATTTCGCGATGTACCCTGGCGCTTTGACCTGAAATATCTATCCTAAACAGAAACATGCATCTTGTGAACAAAACAAGCATTAGCAGTTCCATCTCACTTTTATCAAATAATTATATTCATGGCCACTGTGGATCCAGAAACTCGTTTACCCACGTAACCCAGTCCATACAATAGAATTCCAAAGTAAAAACTTGAGCAGAAAGTTTTCTGCTTACGTTGTACGTGTGCCTGATAGGATATTCATGACTATTGCCCCTGACCATGACCCTCGTTGTAACTTTGCCCTGGAGTTTGTTTTCACAATTTCATTATTCGTTTTTAGAATTTGGCCATCAGCTTTTATTTTGTTGTGACTCTGTTGTAAACCAGCGTCAGGTGACCTACCATGACGTCTTAAAGCAGTATTGTTTCACTTTTATTCCAGTGTGGGAAAGAGACGGTGCTATATAGGATGTCTAGCGCCATCTCTTTCCCACACTGGAAAGGGAGTAAAACAATAATGTTTTAAGACGTCATGGAAGACCACCAGGCCGTATTATGTGCTAAAAAGATGGTATTTTCTTTTTGCATTATAACCAGGAGAAGAGTGGAAGGCTATAGGGGAGGCCTGTTCCCAGTAGTGGGGCAATAGGTTAAAAAAACAGTTTTTGCTATCCTTAGATTTTTTCTGTTAAATAAGGAAAATTAGCGCAACCACAGCCTTCTTCTGCTCAATTTTGGACTCATTCAAAATTGTATAAGTAGTAATTGCAGAGTGCTGAATAGGTATAGTCACCACGCTGGGTCACGTAAGTCAATACAGCACTTTGTATTGGATGGGTTTTCTCTCCCGGAATCTTAAGCAATGCAGATGCAGTCAAATACAGTAAAGTTTCCCAAGAAGTGCAGAAAGCTAACCTCAGGTTACTTCTATAGTCCATTGAAATGAGGTAGGAAGAAAGGTTAAAAATATGCTTGGTTACTTATGTTCTTTAGCTTTGCATGTCTGTTGGTAATCGTCATGATTACTCATCACAATCAATAGGTTGGTACTTAAAACTTACGTGAAAATTCCCAGCTTTTTTGTTTAGCCTATTCGAACCACTTCTTGGCAAAGGCCTCCACCATTTTTTTTATACGTTCCTCTACACTAGGAATTTCTCCTGTATCGTGGGTGCGTTTACAAACATTTAAACTCACATTCACAAACAGCTAGACCCGGAACAACTATCTGTAGGCCATACAAATATTTGTTCAGTGCGCGGGATCGAACCCGCGACGCGCAGCGCAGCAGTCGATCGCTCAACCACGGCGCCAACCGTGGCGTCAAATCCCCATTCCTTTCCAACTCTCTCGGTGTTTTGCCTTCTCCGGCCAATGTAGTCAGGAACGAGTTCAAATCGTAACGCTACGTTTCCTGGGCCTGCTTCGGTTACAACAACCGTCTTCAGGCATTCACTGCGTCGATTCCATTAACCATGAGAAAAATGATCGTGTCCATTGTAAAAGTGCGGCGACTTTGCATACCATTAAACAGTAAAAGATAACATTAGAAATGTACTTACCTACCCAAGCTATCATCAGAGTCTTCATATCAATCGCATAATCCGTTTGCGTGGGAACCCTTAACAAACACAACTCGCCTCTTCATTATATTTGTATGAATAATTTAACCGTATCAGTCAAGTGTCTGTCAAATGTTAGGTATGAGGGGAGATAGTTGCGAGAGATAAGTGTGCTATCTCTTTCTATCGTACAATCATTCTATTATAGTTTACTTGATGTTGCTCGCAGTTCTACTCAAATCTTCCTAGTTATAAGTACCTTAGTGCGTTTGTTAAGTCATAATTAGGGATCGGATATTCGGATAAATATTTACCTTTTCGTTTTTTTCCGGTCAATGGTTCAAAAGTATGGAAGCGGCTTCTTGAAATGCCAATTTATATCCCGGGATCGTATAATTTCATAATTATTTAGTGTGTATAAAATGTAGTACCTACACAAAAGCATAACGAATATTTATAATCTTTTTAAAACCTGGCAATAAATTTCTTGAAAATAACAAGTAAAAAAATACTACCTACCACAATAAAAAAAATTGTGTTGAAATATCGAACAGGACACAATAGTTAATATTACAAGGCAAAATGCATTTGAATTGAAAAAAATATAATTAAAAAACCGGGACTTTTCCCGTACTGTCTTTTGGTTTATATGTATCCGAATATCCGATCTCTAGACATAATAGAGAGCCAGACATGAACGAAAGAGTTCGGCCATTATCGTCTTTTTTAGTAATATTTTTTTATTTTATTTTTTTATTTAACAGGTTCGCTGCCACCCACAGGATAGAAATTCATTCGTAAAGCCAAATGTGTTTACAGTATTTAAACATCCAGCACGCACCTGTGCGTGCTCGGCACTGGGAATGAAATTTTCATTACCAGTGCCGAACAACGCACGGGTGCGTTATCAGTTCATTGCAAGATTTTTCGTTAATTACGAATAATACACATTCATTTATTTAAGAGTGGTTTTTATTTGTTACTTGCATATCGCTAATCAAAAAAAACTTTAAAATAAACATTAAAAAAGTATTAATTGTAATGACACACAAATTATCAATCAACAAACATAGAAAATGATTATTACAGGCCAAGTTCTGAGTGGTAATTATCGAAACACAGCACACAAAGTCCAGGTTTGTCAGGACAGGTTTCACAATACCAAGGAGAGTCACAACGTTTCTTATTCTTGGTGCACTGTCGGCATGGCTTTCGCTTGAGCCGCCCGTTCGAAGTAGTTTCAGTGGCTTTCTTTATTGTATGTGTATTGCCTGACACTCGACTTCTTTGAGTACTTGATAATCTATTTTCTGTAAAATCTTCTGGCACCAGCGCATTTATGATGTTCATTCAGTAATCATACAGAGACAATTTAGGTTGCCCTGAATACTTATTATAAATTTTCATCGAATTGATGAACAGAAGCTGGAATGTGTGGATGGCAACTTTCATATACCAACGCAAAGTTTTTCTTTCGCAAGGATAGTAAGCCAAAAGCTGGTCTTGCCTGTCTACTCCTGACATATAATCATTATACTTAGATATGGCTTCCGGCTTTTGAGTAACCTGACCACGTTTATTTGCGACTGGAACCATTCTGTCTTCATACTGGGTAGTAATATATGACACAGCACGTTTGTCTTTCCACTTCGGGAGGATTTTCTTTCAAATCTTTTCGCAGAGTCCCTGTGCAATAGGTGTTGTTTTCAAGCAGCTTCTTCGCCAAACCGAAACTATTATAATAATTATCCATATATAACTCATGGCCATTATTTAATTTCCCCTGAAGTAGCTCCATTACCACTTTCTCAGCGTGACCTTTTCCGGTGACTTCTGTATCTTTTCCACCTGCATACACTCGGAACTTTAATATCAAACCTGGTTCGGTGAGCATATATAATTTGATGCCGTACTTGTGGCGTTTGTTTTTTATAAACTGGCGAAAACTCAGACGCCCTCTCCACAACACCATACTTTCATCAAGAGATAATTGTTTTCCAGGATAGTAACATTCAGTCATCTTGTTGTTGAAGTAATCAATGATACTTCTTACTTTGAACAGGGGGTCATCACTCTCTTCCTCTGACGTAAAATGCAAACATCTCATTATAAGGAGAAATCTATTCCTGCTCATTTGTTGTCCAAAAATAGGCATTGAAAATAACCTGTCTTTTTTCCAGTAATCTTGTAGACGACTGAGTTGAATAGTTCCCATGTGGAATAGCAAACCAAGAAATATTTTTAGCTCAGGGACGATGATCGGTTTCCATCCAGTTATTCTCGAAAAATCTCTTCGTCTGCCTGGTGTTTCCCTAATTGGTCTATTATTTAGTAACCTCTGTGCCTGAGCGTTTGTCTCTGTACAAATCATCGACAAAAAGTCTTCGGAGAAAAAGAAATTAAAATAATCTATAGGGTTTACTCCTGCAACTTCGCCGTAGAATTGGTTTGATTTAGTAAAATCAATCTTAAGCATTTCACCTGTTGTGGTCCAATCGGTCATCGAGCTTAGTTCAGAGGGTTGGTTATGCTGAACTTGCTCTTCAGTGCCTGATACAGTTGGTGAGCTTGTTTCTAGGTCTTGATTCTGAGCTATAGATGACGATAATCGGGGTCTGGGAGGTTGCAATATAAAATTTGATAGGTTTACCTCACCTTCACTGTCTGATGCTGACTCCTCCTCATCAGGTTGATAGTCGTCCTCCGAATCGTCATCGTACAGTGTCTCCTCTATATCACTGTCATCCAGAGGCGTAAAAACTTGTTTTCGACGCCTTTTCGACCCAGAAGGGCCTTCTCCACAGTCCATTTTTTATTATTTTTTACTAGCACGTAAAAACAAAACCGTTCAAGATACAAAAAAACCACAAACACGTAACGAATTTTTGAAATTTCAAGCATAGTGCCGCTTTAAATACAACGTACCAAGCCGTATGCCTGCACTGCACTGATTCTTTAAACTTTACTAGGCGCGAACACGCACCGGTGCGTGTTCGGCCCCCCACTTCGGCAGTGCCCCTCGCACCGGTGCGTGGATGGCAGCGAAGCTGTTAAGGTCTAACCGCGGTTAAAACTAAATAAATCCAAACAACTCCGGAAGTATGATATTTCTAGTTACACCCGTTTAAAAAAGTTATCGCACTACATACATCAAAATTGGGATAAGCATAGATCTAGGACCTTAACGTACAGCAAAAATTCATCAAAATTCATGCAGCTGTCACAGTGTGATTAAATAACAAACAAACTTTCACATTTATAACAATAAATAATAGTGGGAAACTAGGATAACAGATCGTTATGGCCCTCAATTTTATTGAGTGACCCGCATGGTGGATAGTGAATACGGGGCACAATTCCCGATAAATTGCTTTTGTCCGGTGTTTCAATTAACAAAATTTTCATTAAGCGTTCTTGTTTATGCCGCTGTAGTCAATTGTTTTACTATGTAGGTAGTTGAAAAAAGGGGAGTTGGAAACTAACTGTGATGAAATCAGAATACAGCTGAAAAAACTTTCTTCATGAAACAAACATTTAAATCGCAAAATAATTGGTATCATATAGTTGATCAGCTTAAGAGCGCTTACGCCTTACGTCATTTCATACAAACTTTCAAGTCCTTATTTACCGAAAAGATTGAACCGATTTTAATGAAACTTCATACGCATAAGCAGGATAATATATAGATCTAAAAAGTAACTAAAAACATTTATATAAAAAAATAGTGTTAAGTACATCTAAAATAGACCAATTATAAATTATACATAGAAACAGAAAAATGCCTGAAATGGACAAAAACTACGAATAGTCCTATATTCTATTTAAAATAAAATATGTATAATGAAATAATTCTCAAGTTTGTTTAAGTAGGGTATAAAATACAGGAATCATTAAAATATTTAACTTGATATCCGTTTAAGTCATTCTTATTTTTACTGGAGCTCAGTGTTTATTTGACACGAGTAATTGACATTTAGCCAAGCAATCGGCTCAGTCGCAAAATGACCACTTCTCAAAATGACTACAGGTAGCAAAATGTCCCTTTCTCACAATGTCCCTTTCTCAGAATGTCCCTTTCTCAGAATGTCCCTTTCGCAAAATGTCCCTTTCGCAAAATGTCCCGTTCCTCAAACAGGCATTAATTCCTTGCATCATTAAAAAAAGTGGTCGAAAGGGGGTAGGTGCACGCACATAAATTAAAAGGTATAGAAATCGAAGTTTGTCAGATTTACAGTTACTCCAAACATCAATTTACACAAAGAAATAATCAACGAATTAAATATCGGTAACAATATTATTTTTATTTTATAAATTGTGCAAGTGTTAACTCCTTTTTTTCTAATATCACTATATTTCTGGACGAAATAAATTTCGTCTATTCTTTTTTATTTGACAAGGTACCTTGTTAAATAAATTATCTGTTATTTTGTTGTCCCCAAAATTTGTTTTCTTTTTTTAATTTGTAAACAAACATGTATAAACTTGATTTTTTTGGTAATCGTCCTGTATTAATACGACGATGCCAGCCTTCTAGTACGTTTGTGGTGCGATGGCGCTGGGAAACACAACTCAGAATTGATGTTGATAGTTTTGGGTACCACTGCTTTTCGTAATAACATCGACAGGGATTCATTTCTGAGCTGTCTGGTGCTTGACTTTATATGTTCGATATTTCGGTAACCGTCTTTTAATAATTATAAAATAAAATTATTTTCTGTTTATGGTTCCGTATGGTGCCGGACGTAAAGAATTGCACCATCCCATATCTTCTCGTGGGTGTCGTAAGAGGCGACTATGGGAGTTGCCAGGGAATGGGCAGCAGCGTTCCCTGTGCTTTTGTAACAACCGTACTGCGATCGCCAACCTGCCTGCCAAGCGTGGCGATTATGGCAAAACCCCCCTTATGTCAATGTGGCTACACTTGGGGGAGACCTATGTCCAGCAGTGGACGTCTTTCGGCTGAAATGATGATTTTGTTTATTACATAATCAAATCATTTAATTTTTATGTTTTTTTTGATATTTTGAGACACAGTAAATCTGAAAAACTTCGATTTCTATTATTTATTTAAATAAGTGCATGCACCTACCCATTTTACTGATTAAACATTACTACACCCCTCTGTGTTGTACACCTACTGGCTTCAGACCAGTTTTTTTTACTGATGAAAGGTATTAATGCCTGTTTGAGGAAGGGGACATTTTGAGAAAGGGACATTTTGCGAAAGGGACATTCTGAGAAAGGGACATTTTGCGAAAGGGACATTGTGAGAAAGGGACATTTTGCAACCTGTAGTCATTTTGAGAAGTGGTCATTTTGCGACAGAGCCCAGGAATCGTCAAATACTCCATAACGAACTATTTTATAGAATTAGCACAGTTATCATTCTATCCTTTGCCTTACTGACAGTTTGACAAGTACTGCATTTTCGATTGTTTGTTTACCTGATTTTTGGTTTTGCGCTTGCGACTTGCTAAAGCAACTGACCGGCTTTCCATACGACGTTGTTGTGTGTTTTTGACTTGTGCCCCGTGTACATTTAAAAATGGATATAAACCTGCACTGTCTTAATTGTTATCATTAACCTGGACTCAACCTATATTTCAGAAAAAAAAGTTTTTTGATAATTGTTAAGATTGTAATGGGTTACCTACGATATGTAGTAAAATTTGGCGTATATTTCGTTGTTGTTCATTTCAGGCATTTTTTATATGGCGGGTACGGTACCCCTTTCCAATAATCTTCTTTTTTAAAGGCATTTCGAAAAAGTTTTTTTTTTTGTAACTTTTTATACCTATTTATCCTGCTTATGCGTATGAAGTTTCATTAAAACCGGTTCTGTCATTTCGGCAAATAAAGACTTCAAACTTTGTATGATATGCCGTAAGGCGTAAGAAAGATGAATGTGATGAATTTATCACACTCTTCAATATGACCACAACATGCTATAAAGACCGTAAAGCGTCTGTGGCTCCAGATTAGTTTTTAAGTGTTTTGTATTTCTACTATCATCATCAGCCACAGTCCACTGCTGGACATAGGCCTCTTCAATCGCACGCCACTTAACACGATTCTCGGCCACTCTCAGCCAGTTGCCACCAGCCACCTGCGAAAATCATCGCTTCACCGAGCCTGAGGGCATCCCACCTTACCCTCACCGATTCGGATTTTCTACCATGACAGTTGCTTAATTATGTCATTCCAATACATATACGTTCTGTATGGTGTCGGACGTAAAGAATAGCACCATCCTATATCTTCCCGTGGGTGTCGTAAGAGGCGACTAAGGGACTTGCCAGAGAATGGGCAGCAGCGTTCTCTGTGCTTTTGTAACAACCGTACTGCGATCGCCAACCCGCCTGCCAAGCGTGGCGATTATGGCAAAACCCCCCCCTCATATGTCAATGTGGCGTTGGGGGAGGCCTATGTTCAGCAGTGGACGTCTTCCGGCTGAAATGATAATGATGATGATGAATACATATACTTCTTTGCCGTATGTAAACTGAGTCTTCTGTCAACAACTTTGAGTTTAGATTCAGTCAGCATCGTTCCTTTTCCAATATTTGTTCTACTTCTGCAACTAAATGATGTAGTGGTGTTTGTTTCAGACAGCTGAGACGAACGTTGAAGATGATAGAAAGATAGTTAGATATCACAGGATAAGTACAAGTAGGTACTTGTACCGTTGACATGTAACGTTTCTTTTTACTTATTGAATTTTTACTGGCAAATTGGTCTCGAAAATACTAGTTTTCTGGAAATATAAAAAGTTTTATATGTTTAGTACAACCATGATTTATTTATTAAATCTGAAAAGGAGAAGTCTCAAAGAGATTTTGCGTAGGTCTTTCTTTAGCTTTTACTAAGTTAACATCTGATTAATAGACAAGTTGGTACAATCGAGTTCACTGGCGGTCGACCACTTTAGACCCTTATGTCCTCAGCAACAAGGTTGAAAAGTGGTCATCGTTATCGTCAGTGAGCTTGGTAGTACATAATTATAAGCAATAAGAAGACATGCTACGCCGATATTAAAGAAATTGTGATAAGGGCAGAGCAGGACAATGAAGACAGAAATGATACCTAAATTACGACTACGTTTGGGGTTGAAACTCTGGGGCCGTGGGGTCCGAGTGCTCACAGCCTTTTTAAGGAAATTTCGAAACGCCTAATTGACGCTTCCCGTGACCCAAGGGCTGGATTTTACTTTGGCCAGAGGCTAAGTGTTGCCATTCAACGTGGCAACGCCGCCAGTCTCTTGGGCACGTTACCAGCTGACAGCGTTGAGGAGGAGTTTTTTGACGCCCTTTTATAATTTGTTGTTATTTTAGTTTTAATTATCTAGTTTTATGTTTAGTAATTAATTTAGATTTAGAAATTAGTACCTTAATATATTTGAATAAATTAAATTTGTTCACGCGACTACATTTTGTTAGGTATTTTAATTTAATTTTAAGTTTGCATGCTGAAATAAGTCAGCGAAATATGTGAAAACTTTTTATTTATAAAAGTACTATAATGTACCATATTTAAAAATAAAAGCAAAACTGCGGACCACCACCAATTGTCCCTAGGTAGGTACACTTGCACTTACCTTATTCTAACGATACTAGTACAAGCAATGCTAGTACAGTCAGTAGCAATAATACTAATACACATCGCGGTCCGACTGAAATATCAGTCAATAATTCAGTTCGCGGGATCGTGGTTTTATTGCAAATAAAGAATCTTGAAATAGGTATCACTTTGGTATCGCTGTGTAAAATTAGAAGACGTTTTTATTGCCTTACCTAAAAATCAGGAGTTCACTAATCTCTTAAAAACATATCATCACCATCACCTCATACTCTTGTCCCATGTTACTTGCACACGTTACTCGTTTTTTTCTTCCATTCTCCTTTGTCAACCGTCACGCTATCATTTACTCCATCCTTTTTTAGGGTTCCGTACCCAAAGGGTCAAACGGGACCCTATTACTGAGACTTCGCTGTCCGTCCGTCCGTCCGTCCATCCGTCCTTCCATCCGTCCTTCCGTCCGTCTTCCACCAGGCTGTATCGCATGAAACGTGATAGGTAGCCAGTTGAAATTTCTACAGATTATGTATTTCTGTTCCCACTATAACAACAAATATTAAAAACAGAAAAAAAAAATATTTAAGGAGGTCCCATACAAAAAAGTGATGGTTTTGCTCGTTTTTATAAATAATGGTACAGAAACCTTGGTGCGCGACTCCAACTCGCCGTTGGCCGGTTTTCTTTCTTTTCATTCCCCCTAAATACGTATAAAACAACCAGCTGTCCGGCGCAACTTCGTTTGCGTCACATTTTCCCCGTTTTTGCAACATTTTTCATTGCTGCTCCACTCCTATTGGTCGTAGCGTGATGATATATAGCCTATAGCCTTACTCGATAAATGGGCTGTCTAACACTGAAAGAATTTTTCAAATCGGACCAGTAGTTTCGGAGCCTATTCAATGCAAACAAACAAACAATCAAATCTTTCCTCTTTATAATATTAGTTTAGATAAATATGAATCATCATCACCATAATTAATTAAAAGTCTTCAAAGTATTTTCAACTCTTCAATTATTAATTATTACAAACAACCTCCCTAATAAGTTAAATGAGAAAGTTTACATTCATAAATCTTTCCAAAATCTTCGGTTACTGTTAACCTACTTTTGCCGTTGATTGTACCTGGATTAACAAACGCTACATTCGGAAACTTGGTACAAAGGTTGATTAAATTAATTATAGACGTATTGTACTCGACTGTAATGACTTGCCTATTGTGATTAAGAGACTAGGTACCTACCTACACGAGTGCGTAAAGTGTTTCAATAAAATTCTAGGCGTCAAATGGCAACAACCATAGAGTTCATAGTTTATCTGTATCTTCTATTTAGTTAAAAAAGAATTCTCACTTATTTCTAAAATAGTAAAGTTATGACAAACTTACCTATACTTTAAAAAAATATGGATAATATTTGAAAGTTCAAATAAAACTTTACTCTACCTATCTTTTTAAGTTTTTTAAAATATAGACAACAATTTTGGGAAAGCACTTACATCTAAATATTTTGTCTATGACTAGAGTTTCAACGATTTTATAATTACTAGGAAGAAAGTGGGCCATGAACATGGTGACCTATATAGACTTCGATTACTTATTAGAATTGTAAGATCGAATCTTGGAGACGAAAATTCAATTCTCAAAATAATTTACAAGTAAATTTGACGCGGACATATTTATTGACCTTGAAGCAAGGCCAACAAGGAGCCATTACTTAGATAATAATATCTTAATTCAACGTAACTAAAAAGAACCGGCCAAGAGCGAGTCGTACTCGCACAAACAAGGTTCCGTAACACCAATCAAAATAGGTAACAACAATATTTTTAACAGTCATTCATAAGTAAATTTACACTCAACAGCAAAACTAAATTTGTTTTTCATAGTATACTAATGAAAAACAAAGTTACTGCTGCAGTTTGGTGAAAAAGTCCCATATCTCAAAACCTAAACATCAAATCTTATTCAAAAAAAAAAAAATTCGTTGTTACGTTCTACAAACATATTTTTTTTTCGGAATTTTCTTCCTGTTACTTTACAAATTCGAAGTGTCTATCTGTCAGACGATTAACTTTGAGAATATGGTTTTCGGAACCTCAATGTCATTTTTAAAGACTAATCTACAAAAACCGACGTAAAACGAATAAAAACAACATATAAGTTTTATTTTTAAATTAGGTTTTATTTAAATTATTTCTTCGTTTCATTTCCTTGTATGGGGAGCCCCCCGATCATCTTATTTATTTTTGTACAAAAATCGCAAAGCGGTTCACATAATACATCTACCTACCATGTTTCAACTGTGCAGTCCTAATATTTTCGGAATAAAGTGGCTGTGATACACGGCCGGACAGACAGACAGACATGACGAATCTATGAAGGTTCCGTTTTTGACATTCGGCTACGGAACCCTAACTAGCAAGAATTAATTCAATGACGTAATTTTATTCAATAAGTCACTGGTTGGATACTAAACAAGGACCGTAACGGCATTCTTGCACTTGCACTTGCATTGATAACGGTTCCTTACCTAAGGGACCGAGTAACTCTACGTTCATTCAACTTTGTAGTAGCGGCATCAATGAAGTACCTATTTTTACGCAGAAATGTTGTCAATGTTAGCGAAAATAGGAGTAAAGGTGGTCAATGAATCGTATGATGGGCTGAGGCGGGGTGCATCGCGATCACGCACGTGTTGTCAGATTAATTGAATGCCTTCCGCCGCGCGGTTCCCCCACCACCCCGCCACCCCGCATCCCGCCGCACGCCCGTACAACTACCAAACAAACAAACAATCGCACAACTTGCACAACCACTGAGGGATGAACTATGATCTCTGCTCCTCCCTGTGCACTTGTGATTTTTTTCAACATTACTTTATTTTCATACGGTGTGTACGCGCGGGTCGCAGGGCGCGGGAGGGACGCGCGCGGGCCGCGGGGCGGGGCGGGTCGCGCGGCCTCTCGCGTTTAGTACAGCGCTCAGCAGGAGTGTCGGACGCTCGGCTTCACAGTCGACGACTTTAGTATTCTTCGTTTATTTTCTTTTCTATTCGTTTATTTGTCACTCGGACCTCACCGCGGCACAAATATGGGATGTTACACAGTAAATGAGTGAGTTACTGGTGTTATCGTGTTTACCAAATTTTTATTTTGACAGTGTCACGTTCACGTGCGGAATCAAATTATTACCGGTTCCGGAGTTTTTAAGTGTTTATTATACGTACACGGCCTTCGTTTGATGCAGGTAGAGCCGGCTGATCGTCAAATAGGTGCAACAGTGTCGGTTTCTGGTGGTACTAATAAAGATTTCTCGTGGGAATAACTTTACAAGTGCTCCGATAGTGATTCGTGTGTTAGCGTTATCGGGAAAAAGTTCGCACGGATTTGTTCCAACAAGATTCTTCTGGGAAACTAGTGTGAAGTGCGTGTGCCGGTGAAGTGGAGCCGAAAGGAAGTGCTTACAACTTAAACATAACCTTACCTTGTATTCGAAAGAGGCGCGCGTTGTACGGGCATGCGCAGTCCGGGTCATCGAAATTATTAATAAGTGCTTCATAATTTTATAAACAAACTGTGACAGTGTTGTAGTTTTGTCGTGGTGCGTCGCTAAACAGAAGCGCACGAACGAGTGAGAACCGGGGGCTCGCCGTCATTACGCCTGTCCACCGTTCCAAATCTTTTTTCGAAATTCAAAATCAAGAATAACGTTCACCTGTGGGATTTCGGTGTTTTACCTGCGCGCGCACAGAACTTCTTTACAAAGGTGAGTAGTTTTCACACTGCTCTGCGAACTTGAACGCAATATCCGCAACTTTAGTTGGCTGATAATACCTATTAGTTTTTGATTTGCTTTTATGACTGAGTAGGAAATAAACCAGTTAATTTTAATTTATATGTCTGTCTGTAAGCTTACGAAATCAGTGCAACACACGTGCAGTGTGTGATTTACTGATTTATAAAAAGGTGGTTCATAAAAAACATCGTTTCGTTTCGGCGTCTCGCGGGCACTGTTGTGGTCCTCCGAAGCTGACTTTAATGTTTTTTTTTTATTACATTGTGCGTATGGTTAGTTTATTCATTAGGCCAGCCAGTCTATTGGCTGACGTCACCACAGGACCATCCAGAGGTCTTCCATCTCGCTTGCTCTTGAATAATTGAAGACTGGTTTGAGGAGCAGAACCAATTAGACCGAAGTGACGTTTGCTTTTAATTTTTTATTAGACTTTTTTTATTATTTGAATATTCTGGAGGGAGACACAGACAGACCTTGCATTCGTGTGTCTGTAGATAAGTGTGTCCTTGGACAAGGTTTATTACCTAGTAATTGTTTTAATTAAGCCTCTTTTAATTTAATTGGCCTGAGTACCTACATCTGCGTAGGCTTGATCTGTAGCGTGATGGGACATCCATTTGTTATTGTGGACCACAAACAACGCCGAATTTATTTTTGGTTTGTTGTTACGTGACTGTCTGTACCTACCTTATGATACGCTTGGCTGTACCTGTACATACATACCTACATATAACTCGATAGGTATCTATGTATGTATGAATTTAAACAGTACCTACTCTCATACAAAGTTGAACGAACAGTCAAGGACAGGTACCTAAGATTAATGTACCTAGTATGTAGGAACTATTATTAGTTATCTGCGAATTAAATTAAGTATACTTACTTAAGGTGGAAGCGACAAGGTGGCCCACGAAATTCAAACTTTCTTACGTTTTTTTTTTCAATTTACCGGTCAGTGTTAAGTTTTACGTTGAATAAAATATGATACGCGGCCATGAATGACTATTTCATAAAAAAAAACTAATTCTATGGGGTTAAATGAACTTAAAGGGATTGTATTGTTGATTTTAATGTTTATAACCAGAGGTCGGAATTAGGTAGAGTTATTTGTGTACTTACACTGATTTCATACAGCGAAAGAATAAAGTGGATATGCCTAAAACCCCTAGAAAAGGAAGAGCAATAAAATACTGTAATTTATTTAGAAAAAGTCATTTACTTTTACACAATTAAAACCATCCGACATCGGATGTCCGAAGTTGCAAAATTCCAATGCACACACGCAAGGGAAGATCCATATTAATAATTAATATTTCGATGCAAGTACTTACAAAAATAACTTTACCTAATTCCGACCTTTGATTATAGCATAGTAAAGTCATATTAGTTACGGCCGCGTATCATACCTATTTTATTCAACATAAAAACTGACACTGACCGGCAAATTGCAAAAAACGTAAGAAAATTTGAATTTCGCGAGACACTCTTTCAGTTCCACCTTAAATAAAATAAACAAAGGATCATAAATGACTATGACATTCATTCCGTAAGATAGAAGATAAGATTTAATCAGTACCAACTTCATTCTAATTAGGTACCTATTCATATAAGTAAAAGATTGACCTACTTATCAACTTGAGACAAAAATAATCCTTATTGCTTACCTTTTTTAATCCTTATCGTTTTATTTACCTACTAGCTGTCCGGCGCAACTTCGTTTGCGTCACATTTTCCCCGTTTTCGCAACATTTTTCATTGCTGCTCTACTCCTAATGGTTGTAGCGTGATGATATATAGCCTATAGCCTTCCTCGATAAATGGCCTATAAACCACTGAAAGAATTTTTCAAATCCGACCAGTAGTTTCGGAGCCTATTCAATGCAAACAAACAAACAATCAAATCTTTCCTCTTTATAATATTAGTTTAAATAGTTTAAACTAGGTAATTTCACTGTGTCATCGTTTACTACTGCCCAATTTCACTAAAACTACGCGGTTCAAATGTAATGCCTTACAATAACTCACTGTCACTGTATTTTGAACGGTTGGTGGAATACTTATAGAGTTGAAAATCCAATAGTGGAAATCCATTAGGTGTCGCGTAGCAGTGAAATCGGGCGTAAGATAGGGAAGTAGGTATCATAAAAGTGTCTATATACCTATAAAGTTTCAAATTGACTTGTAAACAATGATCTCGTCGATGGCAATATGTAGAGAAACATTTCACAAACTTCTTTCAGGATTTACCTAGGTACACGTCGGTGAAAGACAGTTTGGAGTCCTACACTACTTGATATCCTACATCGGCGGAAGCACTGACCTTGAGCTGGTCTAGCATTGTACGGAGTTCCAATGTAATAAAAGGCCAGCTCATACTGGTTACTACTGACGTGTATCTTACTGTACATTTTAGTTTACAAGAGACACTGTTCTACAGGTATCCCAGACTTCCAAAACATCATCTACATCGAAGTTATTTTAAAATTAAAAAGTATTTTTTTTACATGTCTTCTTATTAGTCCCTGGCTCCTGCCAGTAAGCCAAATAGGTTTCATGGTTTAATGCTAGAGATCGACACTTCGAACTCGCAAACCAGCCAGTTCACTTCTTTACCGTTGGGCTATTGCGGCGTAGGTAGTTGTCAGACCGTGCGTTGTTCTTGGGGTTATCACCATCTTCATCATTCTCCTGACCTTACCCCAATTTATTTGGGGTCGGCGCAGCATGTCTTTTTCTTCTAAACTTCTTTATGGCGTCAATAGCTATCAGAATATCTATTCAGTGTATTACGCAGAAAATCTGCCATCTCAAGTTCACCATAACCGAGGTAAACAACAATTTTATACCTGGAATCAGATATAATCTTGTACGACAGCAAAAAACCCCCATCAAAGACAAATGACGACTATAATCGTTTCTATCGTTTTTTTCACGAACTTTTTAAAGTCACTGGCAGCTTGGCGAAGTCGGAACCGAATCGAGTGCTAAGTTCAAATCGATGTTCGGTTGTTTTTGGTGAAAAAAACTTCGATAGACAAAAAAGAATGTCCCTTCGCTTGGCAGACGGACAATGTCAGTTCGTAGGATCGGATTGACACGATAAAGTTTGGGGTATTTTTTTTTTCTTCGGCGTAATTTTAAAGTGATTAGATTTGTCTTTGCTTATATCTTTGAGGAAGCTTTTCTTTCTGTGATGCCGTTTATTTAAAAGTTGTCAAGTAACAGTGGAAGCTGTAATTTATATGTGATGTAAAGGAAAAATTCTGATTTCAATTTATAAAACGTAAGTACTTGAACTAAGCTTGATATACGATCAACGAAAGTCGAAATTCAAAACTATTCCTCACTTGCTATTGTTAGATTTCATAATGAAATCAAATTTTCAAGCAAAATGTAGAGAAGTGCGCACGCGCATTTGCGCAAACTTGCGCGAATTTGAATACAATAATATGAGTCAGTACATGAAAAATATTTACTGAATCATTGACATTTTGACATTATTTAAAGTAATAATGCAAGCACTTAAACCAAGAATATAGGAATAACAATCGCTGAATAATATTATTAGCAGCGACTCGAGACATGGAAAACACGTTATGTCCCAACAGATTAGCTAATAAACTATCAGCAAATCTTAAAATGTCAATTACGATACTTTACTTCGCACATAATCTTCACACTTTGTACTCATTGGGTTAAACGAACTTCTTCTATTCATATAACATCATCCAACTAATATTTACATAAGAAATCTTCCCATATTTGCTCTTAGTCTGTTGCCAAATACTCTCGAATATACTCTGGTGGTTTTCTCACTAGAGTACAGTCTAAGACAAAACTCTTATCTTCGCAAAAAAAAAAAACAAATTAATTGAAAAACTTTTTCCGATGCAAACTTCAGATAGAATACAAAGTATTAGTAAACATTTTTTTATGTAAATCACAGATTTATTTAGATTTAAAATGTGTACGTAAAATGTTAAAGTTACGTAAGTTTCAGAAGGCGGTTCTAACCGTTTTTTGTTAATCTCCTTGTTTGTTGTTACTTGGTACAGCTGTAATTACTTAAGCTATCCTAATCCACTGTCGTTGCAAGCTGGAAAGCAAACAACAGAGTAGCAGTAATGTGGTTAGCTGGTAACGTACTTGTGGTACCCTTGCCAATTTACTTGCAGAGTATCAAAAGGAATTTGTGTGATCAAATATACATCTAGATAAATGTCTGTTTGAAGTTATTTACTAAGTTTACTAAAGGATTATTGATGGTGCAATTAAGAAAGAGAAGACTTGTTGATTATAAGAGTATATTGTATTAAGTAAAAAATGGTTACAATGACAAGCAATGCCTTTTCGAGAGCGGCTATTAATTAGAGAGAGAGCAGAGCCCTCGGTGCCAAAAATATGAACTACTAGAGGTTGCGTTCAATGCATTCACAAATATTTAACATTTACATAACAAAAAAACAAGTTTTGTTCTGTCATTCAATAATACTTTGATTAACTCACGGCGCCCGCAGTCAATTATTTTAGGATGGAAACTTTATTATGAATATTATATTAAAATTGATTCTATTGATGAACATTTAACAATATACATACGTATTTAACAATAACTTAATGGATCCAATTATGATTATCATTTATTTTTGAATTAGATAATTCTGTCGTTGATTGTACGTAATTATGCTTCATTTAATTAATATTTTCAATCCGTTTTTAACCGACTCCAAAATGTGTGTGATTTTGACCCGAATAATCGCCAAAAATTTAAAACTTCTTTTTGAAGTTTGGGGAAGTTCTCCCCCATTCCTTCCACTTCTCTCCATAGTGTGCTTATTCCCGTCAATTCGCGAAGAAGCCATACAAGGCATCCCTCCATCTTCTCGGTCTGCCGCGACACCGTCTATCTGTCTCAGGGCTCTAGTCTCATAATATTCGGGCTCCACAACTGTGCATTACGCAGACATGGCCAGTCCAGTTCACCTAGTCTACAATATTCCAATAGTGTCATTTGCAGTATCCAATATTGCAGGATCGAAGATAGTTTTGAAGATTGTTTTGGCCGTAATTCTACGATCAAGTTAAGATGGTTCAAAGGTACGGCAACTTTGTTAAATTTTAAAAGGCATCGCGACACCCCATCCGGTAGAGTGCGCTAAAATAATATTTTCATACACCGTTCCACATCTAGAAAAGTACTCGACGTTTTTCCACTTTACTATATATATTATTCAGATTTTCGTAGAATGAAATTTTAAATATGGGTGAAACAATATCTCTGACATTTTTAAAAGTATTTTTAAATGGAACACCAAGTACTGAGGTTGCTATGCTTTTAAAATACATTATGTAGGTCAAAACAAAAAGTATATAACATAACATCACGCTTGTAATCATTAATGGATAAGGCAGAAGTGTACCCTTAGCTCTGTATGGTGTCGGACATAAAGAATAGCACCATCCCATATCATATATTCCCGTGGGTGTCGTAAGAGGTGACTAAGGGACTTGCCGGAGTATGGGCAGCAGCTTTCTCTGTGCTTTTTGTAATTTGTAACAACCGTACTGCGATCGCCAACCCGCCTGCCAAGCGTGGCGATTCTGGCAAAATCCCCCAAAATGTCAATGTGGCGACACTTGGGGGAGGCCTATGTCCAGCAGTGGGCGTCTTTTGGGCTGAAATGATGATGATGATGACTAGTAAAAATACATACAAATACAGATACCATACTTTCCGGTCGCACAGTCAGGTAAAAATACAACAGATTATATATTCTTGAAAGTATAGTTAGTGTAGACAAAACAGCTCAAAGCGATTGGCATTGACTGGTGATCAAGTGATCAGACTTTAATTTAAATCCTTTGAATTGGATTACCATTGTATCGAAACCCGATTACATTGTTCACTACAAAACTCGGTTTAGTCCTTTTATCGGCCAATCGGCCAATGCATTATGGTGTTTGTTGACAGCAGGTGTCATTCAGACATGCAGTTTTTCGATCGATGATGTCTATCGACAAAATCGATTATCGATATCTGTGCACGTCTCGTCTTGTTCATCATTCATTATCCTCTTTGACAGCTAGCTTCTTTGGATGCCATACAGACCTGCCCCCGTATTCACAAACGCTCGGATTCGATTTCGATTCGGAAAGTCCTATGTCTATCTCGCAGTCTCGTTCGCTTTCGTAATGCCAAAACAAGATAGACATACGACTTATCGAATCGAAATCGAATCCGAGCTTTGTGAATAGGGGACCTGGTCTCCGCATATCTCATCCAGGTCGTACCCTTATATGGGTCATCAAAAGTCTTTCCAGATTGAGGTTTGTGGCTGTTAGTCTGGTCAGAATTTTGTTAGACTTAACTATTTAGGTCCTGGGTTCTATTCCCGGGTCGGCCAAAGTGTTATCGGGTTTTTCCATCAGGAATTTCTCAGTAGCAGCCACGAAGTCTAAAATCGTGCCCGGTTGATGGCAATAGGCTCGCCCCTATTACATGGGACTTAAAATAAATGTCTAAATGTGGGTGTACTGTTATGTAGCTATACCTCTGCCTAACCCTTCGGGGATTACAGTCGTGATTTTCTGTTTTTAAGTTTAACTTTTTTGTACCTAACTACCTCATCATTCTGTTTTGCCCTTATCCCAATTTATTTGGGGTCGTCGCAGCATGTCTTCTTTTTCCATACTTCTCTATTACTTGGCGTCTCATGGGATACCTCCTTTCTTGCCATATCATCATTCCCTTCACACAGTACCTACTTACTTAAATTCAAGTCCTTAGAACATCCGTCTTTACATTAAAAAAAAACCACAAGAGGCAAATCGTTAAAGAAACTCCTACATTATCAAAAAAAAATACGAGAGGTAATCTTCCTAGCAACGACCGTTCAATATAAATATATTTTTTCCTTTTTACTGTCGAAAAGCTGACCTTTGCCACGCATCGCCTACCCTGTATTAACATAACCGGTATAAACCAGTTAGTTGAATCTTCCATTCCAGTACTGTATTCCAGTTATTCTAGTGAGTAGTGACTTGGGAACTTCGACTGGCTTGCCTAATCGTTACCTAATGCTTATTCAGTCAAGTATCTTTCAAGTAGTGAAGCCAGTAGGCTCTTGGGTGGTCAGACTGATGTAACACGTATTTACAATCGTAATTATTGGCCGGTAATGTTTGTTTAAATCGCTTTATTAATTAGCTGATTTAATTAGAATGTATGTACGTAGATCTTTTGCGTTTAAAAGCGACTGGACAGATGAAAAACTGCACGATGGATGGCCTCTGTTTATTTGAATCTTATTCATGATAATAACAATATTTTTCGGTTCAAAGAAACTATAATTTTAATTAGCTATTGATTATTTTTCCCTATTACACTTACTTCTTCAAAGGTTACTTTCAGCTCACGGCATGCGGCACCTCTCTGAAGTTGGCATGGCAAATATAGCAGGCAAACAAATAAAGTATTGGATAATTAGCCGTTAATTAACCGCTAATTAACCATGGAAACCAAAAATTTTCCGCTCGCCGGAAAACCCGAAAATCGATTTGTATGCCAACTTCAGGTGAAGTTAGCATGCAAACATTTTAAAATCGGTTAGGAAAGACCTAGACAACTGTACTAAGGGTCATAATTAGCCGCTAATTAGCCGCAAATTAACCGTGAAAACCAAAAATTTCCCGCGTGCCGAAAAACCCGAAAATCGATTTGTATGCCAAATTCAGTGGAAGTTAGCATGCAAACATTTTAAAATCGGTTAGGAAAGACCTAGTCAACTGTACCAAGGCTCATAATTAGCCGTTAATTAGCCGCAAATTAATCGTGAAAACTAAAAATTTCCCGCGTGCCGGAAACCCGAAAATTGCGTTACATGCCAACTACACAACACGTTTGCATGCGAAATTTGTAAAATCTGTTAGTATAGACCTAGACAGCTTAACCAAGGCTAGATAGCTGATTAGCCGTAAATTAACTAAATAACAAAATAAATTTAACGTTTGATAGATAGTTTTTAAAATTATTGTTACGTGTTTCATACATGTTGTATAATTACGAGAGCAACTTGAAAATGTGATTTTTTGTTTGTTGAGATATCTTAACGACTTTGGTGTCAAATGAATGATCTAGGCCTAAAACCATTTTATACGTTTGAATCAGGTAAATGGGGCCACGCGTTTAGGAGATAATTAAGAATTAGTATAGTGAAAATGTAAATAACCAGATTTTTTTATGTTTTTGTTCTACGAACTTTTTAATTAAGAGCGTTTATACCCTACGGCATTTCATACAAACTTTCAAGTCGTTATTTTCCGAAATGACTGAACAGATTTTAATGAAACTTCCTACGCATAAGCAGTATACATAGGTCTAAAAAGTTACTAAAAACATTTTCGAAAAATAAAGTTACAGCTAAATTAGACCGATATTTAATTATCTATAGAAACAGAAATTTCCAATTATCTTCATTTTTAAAAGACATTTCGAAAATGTTTTTTAATAACTTTTTAGACCTATGTATATTGCTTATGCGTAGGAAGTTTCATTAAAATCTGTTCAGTCATTTCGGAAAATAACGACTTGAAAGTTTGTATGAAATGCCGTAGGGTATAAACGCTCTTAATTAAAAAGTTCGTAGAACAAAAACATAAAAAAATCTGGTTATTTACATTTTCACTATACTAATTCTTAATTATCTCCTAAACGCGTGGCCCCATTTACCTGATTCAAACGTATAAAATGGTTTTAGGCCTAGATCATTCATTTGACACCAAATTCGTTAAGATATCTCAACAAACAAAAAATCACATTTTCAAGTTGCTCTCGTAATTATTCAACATTTCATTTCATTTCATTTATTCATATAACAATTTACATTGTGTTGAATATATACACGTGCAATTTAATACAGATACAGAAACTATGAATTAACATTCCAAGTAAAATTTAGGTATAATGTAAACAGTTTTAAAATGATGTCAAACAATTTTAAAATATAGGTACGCAATGTCAAAACAGGTTTAAAATATAATGTCAAATAGTTTCCAATATAATGTCAAACAGTTTTCAATATAATGTCAAATAGTTAAAATAAAATAAAAAATAAAAATATGTGAAATGATTCTAAAAAAAATTTTATAATGTCAGTGTAAATCATTTATTTTTGTGTGACATTAGTTCCGAGATATTATACAGACATTTTTCTAATAAAAAGGCTTTTAATTTTGTTTTAAATAAGTGTGTGTTGTAAATAAGGATCTTTAGCTCAGAAGGCAATTTATTAAAATATGTCTATAGCTTGGTACTTCCAGCAATGTTCTACTATATTAAATTTAGGTGCTATTAGTTGCTTAAAAATTTTTCTACGGGTGCTCTCCCTAATCTCACATTCTTCTTGAGATTCAAACTCATGTAGATACTTAGCAAAATGACTTAAAAGGACCAATACATATAGGCTAGGCACTGTCAATATTCCCAATTTTTTTAAGTATTCTCTGCATGAGACACGTTGTGTAATTCTGACTATTGTCCTTATGGCTCGTTTCTGTAAGATGAACGCTCTCTGCCAGTTATAACTGTAACTATTTCCCCAGAGCACGATACTATACACAATCTTTGACTCGACCAGCGCATAGTATACAGCCTTTAACTGTTCTATGTTCAATTCATCTCTAAGGCTCCTGAGTGCGTAACATGTATGAAACACGTAACAATTATTTTAAAAACTATCTCATCATTTCAGCCCAAAAGACGTCCACTGCTGGACATAGGCCTCCCCCAAGTGTCGCCATATTGACATTTTGGGGGGTTTTGCCATAATCGCCACGCTTGGCAGGCGGGTTGGCGATCGCAGTACGGTTGTTATAAAAGCAGAGCAGAGAACGCTGCTGCCCATTATCTGCCAAATCCCTGAGTCGTCTCTTACGACACCCACGGGAAGATATGGGGTAAAAAAAAAAACTATCTATCAAACGTTAAATTTATTTTGTTATTTAGTTAATTTACGGCTAATCAGCTGTCTAGCCTTGGTTAAGCTGTCTAGGTCTATTCTAACTGATTTTACAAATTTTGCATGCAAACTTGTAGTGTACTTGGCATGTAACGCGATTTTCGGGTTTCCGGCACGCGGGAAATTTTTAGTTTTCACGATTAATTTGCGGCTAATTAACGGCTAATTATGAGCCTTGGTATAGTTGACTAGGTCTTTCCTAGCCGATTTTAAAATGTTTGCATGCTAACTTCCACTGAATTTGGCATACAAACCGATTTTCGGGTTTTTCGGCACGCGGGAAATTTATGGTTTTCACGGTTAATTTGCGGCTAATTAACGGCTAATTATCCAGTACTTTATTTGTTTGCCTGCTATATTTGCCATGCCAACTTCAGAGAGGTGCATGCGGCAACCGTAATTACAAGTCATCGCGGATTGCGCAAGCACAGCGCTTCGTAGGGTTAACAATTATTGTTACCCAACATCGCAATGAATGCTAGTTCTGAAGGCGAGGTCAAAAGTCAGTCGCGGGAGTCGACTTAAGTTATTTATGTACAAACTTAAAACGTGTGCATTAGAGAGTGCATAACCAAAACAAATGTTATACCAAGACCCAAGTCCATGCGACTCAAAGTTCAGTGGGTTATATTGCGTAAAGTTTGCCACAACTCCTCAAGCACCCAGTTTAAGGAGCAAAGTTTCTATTTTTGTTAGCTGAAGATCCGGATAAGGCGATTTGAATATTCTTGATTTTTTAAGCAAGAATTTCTGGGAATTCCTGAGCGAGGGCTTCATTAAATCTTAATTAGATGCCTAGAGAATTTATCACGTACTTATTCATTGGCTTTTTTATTGAAGAGCTCCAGATTTGGAAACCTGAATCCAGACCTCGTTTATCCTGAAATATTTTTATTCGTACGAACATTGTAATCAAAAACCTTGCTTGATTGACCTAGTCCTAAGGCAGGAGAACTGGCGCGAAAGATGAATCATATTGCTTTGTTAGCAGTAGGTATACCTTCCACGGCACTATGTAATTAGCTTTCGGTTGTTAGGAGACTTGGGGCATGCATTAGAGCAAGTTTTACACCCAAGGGTGAAGTATCAACGTGTCGTTCTAAACATGTTGAGAAGACGATGTGTAGTAGCTACTTAGGTCTTATATGTAATTCAAGGTTTAAAAAACGATTCTGAAAAGTTTGAATGGCGTACCCAGAGCTCTACAAAACAAATTTTTACTTATACTCATTTCTGTAATACCATTTGAGTAACTCCTACAACATAAATATTTTACTGCTTCTAAAACCTATGATGAAATAAAAGAATAAGGTAAAGTTAAACTATAACTTAGAGCAGAAGACACCCTCTTTCGGCTATTTGTCACACGTGGGGGCCATTCTCATCCACATTTTTGGAACGTCTCTCGAACATAATTCTGACACTTGTTGAAACTAGAGACCGAGTGCTATAAAACAGAATATGTCTGCGTTAGCTGAATTGATGGCCGCTTTTCCAGAATCCGGATGAATTGATGGTCTAATACGAGAAAGTGTTGACTTCACAAAGGAACGCGATCTAATACCGGCAGAAGCTTCTTAATGTGATGTATTGGCTAGTGGAACGAGTGTTACGAAAATATCCTTCCGAATTTACGAATGTTTTTAGTTTTATATGCTAACTCGCTCGACGGTGCCATCAGCGGAATATTTGAAATGATTTAAAATAGTTTGTTTTTAATGCCAACATCAAGAGTAATAAAATAGTAGTTTCGATTGAGCTTAACAACCGGATCCGGGTGAGTCTCGCCATCCGATTCCACCGACAGACCGACAGATTTATTTGGTGATGTCATCGATGTTCAAGTTGATGTTTGCACCGGTTTTTTTATTCCAACACGAGCATTACGCAATATTAACATTTGATCAGACGTTTTCGTCCTTAAAAATAACCCTTAGAATTAATCAACCCGAACGGTCGAATTGTCGTCACATAAAAACTGGCTGCAAAAAACTTCGACCGCGCTCCGAAACTTGTTGGACAAAAACTTTTTTTTTGTGTGAGGTCGTGGTGGCGCGTGCAATGCAGGTAGTTTTACCCCCATGTAGAAACCACAGAGTTCCTATTGAACAACTCCAATAAGTTATTAATCGAATAAGGGCAACAGAAGGAAACCCTTGGTTGAAACAACCAGAATCGGAATAGACAATGAATAAGTAAATAGGGCCACCGATTGGATCCGAATAATCTATTCAGTTATTATACTGATACTGTTGGCTTACTGAAACTTCGATAGATAAGCTCAGTTTAAGTACTTAGTCGCTTTAAAACTCTGCCGACGTATAAGTGCCTACTTGATGTTCGATTTCGGTTGGGGCCGAATTCATGAATAAACTAACTAGTCCACTTTCGGTATCGTTTATCTGCTCGAGTTTTTTGTTGCTAAAGCCATAAGCCAAGTGAAATTATTTCTGAAATATTCCTTGAATATATTGCAGCGCAAGATTTGGAGGCAAAAAGTAGAAGAAGCTGGAGTGCCGAGCCGCCTTGTGAGACCACATTATGTATCTACAATCCTTATTTTGTTAGGACTGACGTCTGTGTTTGCATTTTACCTTTCGAAGCTTATTGGAAATGTGATTTATTTCTTTCGGGACAAGTCTACGGATGAATGGATATTGTCCCTCAATAGCTTTTGCATAACATATTTAAAAAATCTTTTGACATTACGGCAAAACTGCAGGCATCATGAGAGAAGGCTGTTCGAAAAAAGCGAAAGCTTTTAAAAATCCGCGCAATCACGTACGAGAATCTGCTATTAATACCGGTACTAAGTATACCTGTAGCTACGTAATGCTATACAGTTTATTTATGAAACGATAGGTACTTAGCAGCCTTCGCTTGTCAGCGACAGCAGTAATTAATTACGGTTCGGCCTCACCCCAGCAGTAGCGCTACCCGATTGAACTTAACTAAGCGTAGTTAGCTCAGCTCGTAGTGTTTTGACATTCGATGAGACCCCAACTACAGGCCAGCTTTGCCAAATCTTCAAAGACCCAATCGAACGGACTCAAACTCTCGGCGTTTCAATCTTAATACCAACTTTATTTGAACGCTCCAAAGCCATTATACCGTTCCTACAAAATGTTCTTCACATTTTGCATTATATTTCGGCGCCTGATAATACTTGTGCACTATAAAAGAGATGTCTTTTGTACCAGGCGAGGATGAAGTTGGAAAAGTGTGCAACTGAATTCTGTAGCCTCGAGTAGATACGCGCCTCAAGCGAATCGTACGTAATGCGCCCGATAATATATTCAGATCGCATTTATTCGCAGAGCATAGGCACTGAAACAAGGTTTTGTTAGTAAAAGAGACACAATCCCCGTGGGCTAGACTTTTTGAATCGCTTTTGTGGGAACTCCGGCATGAATATGAGAAGTCCTTACGCGAAATATAGATCGAGAAATCCGATATGCATTTGATATAAACTCCATCCGCATAACAATATGAGACTAGATACGATGTCTCTACACAATATACGGTACAAGTATTGTTACCGTGAAGACAGTAACACGAATATAGGACAGTATGCTTCCTTCCTGCCGTAATCGTTAATAGTCTGGAAATCGGGTTATTATAGCTGGGATCGTACGGAATATTACGGCGCTATGCTTTTACCCATACTCCACGCATATTGAACGGGCTCTTAAGGCCCGTATTCACATTATACATTGCGAGTCGCCCATAAATCCCGGTGCACATTAGAATTTCGCCGGACCAATGCGCCACTGAAAGAGCTACTTACTCCAATATGCCATGCAAGAATTGTTAACGTAAGTAAAGCTTTTACATTTCTATTCACAGCGTCGTCCGTTTAATAAATAATAAAAAAGCAATATACTGTTGAGTTTCTGGTAAAATATTTGTGACCCTGGATGACCTTATACATTTATTGTTTAGACTATTTCATTCTCAGTTTTTTCCTTTCCGTCTAAGCACTCCACCTTTGGCTCTTATTTATTGTTCATAATCCCAAAATCATGAATATGCCTGAAGTATCTTTATTTCTAAGGTTATCTCTATATTCGGCGTGATATCAAAGTTTTACGCAGCCGTATTTTCTTTTACGGAAGGTACTAAGCTACGGTCTGATGAACAGTTTTTTCACAGAATCATTAATATTCCTTCTAACAATACCTGGTGTACGTGTTCCTAAATACAAGAATCTGATTTCTTATATTTACTCGTGCGAACTGGTCATGATTTTAGAATAAAACACGACTATGTATAATGTATTAGTCATAGTCGTAATAGAAGTATTTTGAAACGGATATTGATATTCGAAGCCAGAACGCATACGTCGCTATAGCTAATTGATTGATATTTACAATTGCATGTGTAGGTACCTACTAGGCCAGCATAGAAGGCTTGATATGTGTTTCGAGTGCACAAACCGCGTCCATCAATAATATGCTGGGTTTTGGAAATGGATGGCGTTACCGCAGAACCCCCCCCTCATCGCCCTTCAGGACCCACAGACCTTGCCAGTTCGATTTTTGTAAAAGGACACAAATATTTGAATGGCCCACGACTGTTTGAGAAGAATGTTTGTGTATGTGATTTGTGGGGTCTTACACCTACAGAGTGTGTGGAAGGCTTGGCTTGTTTATTTAAAAGAGAGTAACGCACTTCCGCGTCGTTGAAGGAACCAGGAGTTCTGACGTGAGAAAGGGCAATAATGCATTTTTGCCAGCAATGGTCGATGACACCTGGATTTGACAGTAATTATTTGCATATGCAACTTGCTACGTGAGAAGTCCACGATGAACATAGTATTCTGACAGCTCGATCTGTAAAACGCCGGTCAGTCAGTAAAACCCGCTTTGCAACTTCCGACCTATCCATTCCATAGATAAATAGCGATGTCAGTGGGAACATCGCTGCCGATATTTCAAATTCAGAACACTGCTGACGGTGCTGCCAAATGCTGCGATGGATTGTTAGGTGGATGTCTGGCGTTAGTCAGGAAAATAAACCTACAGACGCTGCTTTTACTAACTTTTTAGGGTTCTGTACCCAAAGGGTTGAACGGGACCCTATTACTGAGACTTCGCTGTCCGTCCGTCCGTCCGTCCGTCTGTCTGTCACCAGGCTGTATCTCATGAACCGTGATAGCTAGCCAGTTGAAATTTTCACAGATTATGTATTTCTGTTGATGCTATAACAACAAATACTAAAAACAAAATAAAATAAATATTTAATTATTTTATTAATTATATTTAATTATTAAATGGGGGGCTCCCATACAAAAAAATGTTTTTTTTGCTCATATTTTATAAATAATAGTACGGAACCCTTCGTGCGCGAGTCCAACTCGCATGGCCGGTTTTTTTCATGGCTGCGCTTGCGGCGGTCAGTCAGCAGTTACTGTAAGATCTTTTTCCTTGAGTTCTAAAAAAAATAATTTATTCCTGAATCTCAAGCAAACAATACCGAAGCAATGAACCAGGACAAGAACATAACTGTGTACCTACCACCTCACAAACACACTGTTAACATACGTACTAAAGCACAATAATCCATTCCGTTTGTTCTATTATTACTTGATCCATCGGATGTAGCTGACGCCTTAGCTTTGTTTGACGTCATGCCCAGCCATGTAGCGTAACGTCAATATACTCTTGGCTAACTAAACAATAAAATAATGGCCTATAAATTTAACAATTGGCATTGATGGCGCTATAACTTATGTCGCGGATTCGTCCCTGAGGAGCGGAGCGACAAAGAGTCGGTTGCTTGATTAAAGATCTGCTTCGGTGCTTTTTAGCGTGGATTGACGTTTTATGGTCCCCTGGTACTTGGCTTAACATCGGCTTACAGCTGGGTACAGTTGGAAGACGGAAAGGGCAGGCTAATCTTGGCCCAGTACCGAGCTACAACATATTTTCACTGATGACTCCCTCCAGAGCAATTAATTTCAAATGTTAAAGCAAAGATTAGGACTTGTCAGCTTTTGGATTTGTGATGAGAGGCAGACACCTAATCCAAAGCAAAGTAGGTACTTAAGTGTTTTGCACCAGTACCACCCAAAAGCCTGTAGGTCTCCCGAACGCAAAGCAAGACCCTGCTGAAGTTCTATCAACACTTAGAAGTAACAGCCTCACTGTATAAAAACGTAGCAGCAAAAGTAAATAAAAAACTTTTTGCAAAAAAAGAATCGTCTTGCAAAAAAAAATATAAGTTTTGCTTTCGGAAGTCGGTGACTTGACTTGACTTTTTTGCCAACGACTTCCGAAAGTAACGTTTTTTTTTAAAGACGGTTTTTTTTCGCAAAAAGTTTTATTTTTTTATTTTACCCTTTTTACTTGTAGTATTATACCATATAAATTCTTGTCATGAATCAATTTTACATTGTAACTAGAAGTTCTTCGTAAATACGCAATTTCGTTTACTTGGATGTCATATTTTTTCCAGCTGTTTTGATTTAAAAACCAAACTACTGAACCGATTTTGATGAAACTTGCACTGTTCCCTAAGTTGAAATATAATCCAACTAAAAAAAACTTACTTTACTTTTTGAGATTGCGTATTGCGTAGACAAACATACAAACATGCATACTATTATGAAATTTGGCACGCATGTTTAGAAGCTGGTATATGCTAAATATACAAAAACAGTGCAATTCCGACAATATTACATACATACAGATTCTGTGCCAGCTTTAGTATTTGGGCCTAGCTGCGCCCCGCGTAGTTTACCTATAGCTGTCCTTGATGAATATGGCTGACTGAAAAAAGACCGACACGTTTAAGTATTTTAGATTATTTTAAAGACGACTTTTATTTCTCCCTTTTTTTAGTTTTTTGAAGTCTGTTTAATTTATTTGAATTACTTTTTATTTCTTTAATTTAGAATTACGCTGTTAAGCCAACTACCCGTTTCCCCAGTGAGTGATACTCTAACGCAAAAACTAGTGAATCAATTTTGATGAAAATTACCGTGTTTCCTAAGTTGGACTATACCTAAATCCATTTTTTTTTGTGATACTACTTATTTGTACTTCTTGAAATAGGCGTGGACAACCGTACAAACAAACAAACATACATACACTGATGAAATTTGGCACACATGTTAGAAGCTGGTATAGACTACCATATTATATACAAAAACTGTGCAATTCTGAGAATATTACATACATTACAGGTCGAATTGATAACCTCCCTTTTTTGAAGTCGGTTAATAAAAGGAGAGCTATAACAATATTAAAAGAACGTGGCTACTTGAAACATTTACCTTGTAAGTTTCCTTCTACCGTAACCAGAATTTATTACGACTCGAGCACTAACAAGATGTGTGCAACCGATAAAAATTTCATAAAGTACCTGTAACAATTGTAATCGTAAATGAGCATTCGTAGATTTCTAATCCAATACATGAGACCTGTGTACAACAATCTTTTCTCCGGTAGCCGTTATCACCGTGCAAAATCATGCTGTTAATACATTGACTGTTTTTACTATTAATCTCAGAATGTTATCCCAAGAAAAGAGCGCTTGTAATTCGAATTTGAAATAAAAATCGATTCAAAATCAATTTCGGTTATCGAATACGGATTTAAAAGCCATTTCACGTACACAACTATGATTAGTATCGATTTAGTAAAACGGTTTTATCATCGGGTAGGTCGGATGAATCTGATTGTTTATTGAGTCTCGGGTTTGTTTATATAGGATCGTGGATTGTTAAGGAGGTTATCTCTCTAATTAGCAAGCTCTTAAACATAATCCTTCCCTACTTGATATAATAAGATCAATATTTGCTCACCGATGTCTGTAATAGGATTTACCTCCGTAAGAGCATTACTTGAAGAAAGGCATTGAGATTCTAATTAACTACTTACCTCAAATAACATACAAAAATAGATTTCACGTACAGAAATTGATTTTTGTTTGGACTGCAGAATTGTTGGGCGCCATTTCGAATCAGGGTCAAAAATCGATCCTAAAACAAGCATAATTAAATTCAAGCGCCCAAATCAAATTTTAATAGAGGCAACCTTCCCAACGCCGTAATAATCACGTCGACGGCCAACATATCCGTTTTCAGTTAATTTTTCGCCCCATTTTTCCAAAGTTGTTCACTTTGTAGAGTATTAATTTGTTAGGGAGTCATTAAACGCGTTCATTAATAATGAGGGTGTAAATGTAATGCGGTCGAAGTTATAATTGGGGGAATAAGTAGCGATCACAAGTTCACGCCTTCGCACCGGAGCTTGACGTAAATTAGTTAGGAACTACTAAACTGATACTTCGACGGCACATGTCTCGTTAGGTTAACAGCATATTCCGCTCATCGAATGAATCTTTCACTTTCCGGATTGAATTTTGAGAAAAAACTTCTGCGGAAATTATTTAGATGCTAACACTAACAGATCTATGTTGGTAACTAATAAACATGTCATCAACGCACAGAAACATAATAACCATCACAATTTAATGGTACATGTGAAATTATAAACCTGATTCATGAAAGAAATATTTCTGATCATTTGCTTGTGACTCCTACTTCTCCCAAAATTATTTCCGTTCAATCTATTTCAGTCAGTGCACTCACTAAAATAGACGGCAGTATTATTTAATATTTATCTTCAATCCTTTTGTTTTGGCTTCTGCGGGGAGAGATATTTGTGTTCACGAACACCCGACATTCGCTACATTTCTCTTCAATTCCAACGAAATATTTTCTTACAACTCGTTCAAATTAACATGTACCCTGTAATGCAGGCAGAGTGCTTTCCTACATAAAATGTTAATTTAAAATCGTCTGAAACTCGGAACGTATTACGAATCTGGATGAATTCTTTGGGTTAGTCACCAACTCGACACGAAAGACTGGACTCACGTGTGACCAGTTGCTGAAACTTAAAATAGGATCACTTTATTGCTTAATCTTGTGTCAAGACGTTGTCGTAAGCGTAAGGGGACCATTGAGTGTGTGATTCATAGAGCGTATCGGTTAATGGCTCAAAATGACCGGCTCCACGTGACGGATCGCGGCTGTGACCTTCACTTACAGACTCAAGACTTCAACTCCTAAATATAGAACGTGATTAGTATTATAACTATTGTGACTTCAGACCAGTCCTACCAGGATTCTGTCAACGTCCGCATTCAATTTATTCCTCGGTTTGCATTACCTACTTTAAAATAATTCACATTCGTGCCATCATCGCCGACGTTGGAAACAACGCCGACGTTTTTTATGTGTTACAATATTTTTCGTGTCAGTCTTTACATCAAAAGAGCGAATGTAACGTACTAAAAATAGAATTAATTTTGTACGAGGAATCAAATATCATTCAGTGATAACTAGTGCCAGCCGCAAGAATATAGTTACGAAAAAAAAAATCTGGACGTCTTCCAAAAATCGATTACATTTACTCTATCGTTAACAGGAAATGATCATATATCTCTGCATTGGATAGTTACTGCTAGTAGTTTATTCTAGAAATTTTAAATACAATTTAATTTGTATGTAAAACGTTAAAGATTATCCCTAACCGAAAGAGGAATGAGACCGCAAATTGTAAGATTTGATGCGAATTTACTTTTGCATTTCTGATCTCTTATCAGTTTTAGCTCTCGACTTATCAGCTCCGAATTATTTATCTATCGGGGATCTGTCAATATGTCAACGATATGACAAATTTATCAGAATGTCGGTATCATGATATATGTGGCCCTCTTGAAAGATCAATATCTAAAAATATGGTCTCAAGTTCTCAGCGGTTTCCTCCCAATTAGAGGAATATCTTTGATGCGAACTAATCTCCCGTGACTCCGATCATTTTCCATTTAAAACTCCTTTTCCTGTCTATGGTTTGAAAACGAGAAGCATCCCGTCGGGATTCGGATAACTCTTTTCTGAGAAGGCAAGAAGAAATTGGCAAACAATATTTTGGGGATATAAAACTTGGAGATAAGACAGATGCCTCTCATTTGGTAAAGATTTATACTGATAAACGTGTATACAGAGTCCTTCTTTTTAATATAGTGTTAGCGAGGAGAATGTGTGTATGGATTGTGAATCATAAACAATGGTTAGCCTTGTTAATGAATCCGAATGCGGGCGCGCAGCGGTCGTGGGACCGGCACGATTCATTGCTTTACGATGCTTTGCCTCGTACGATATTAAATTTTCTACTTAAACAAGCACTTCTACAACGCAGCTACTTTGAATAGCGCTCTACAGATTCTGTCGCAATAACTTCAATGTCGAACACACAGTGGTTCAGGAATTTATTACAGTAATAAAAATTCAAGACGTTCTTAATGTTCTTATTCACACGGAGTGGAAGATATGTAATGAATTGGGCCAATACGGTAATTAATAAGTAGACCTATTTGAGTTGGTATTGTCTTGTGGTCGAGGAATGACACTAATTTCATGCTTTGAAATCGTATTTGACAATGGTATATTGTTAGGGCATTGAGTAAGAATGGCTGTGATAATAAATAACAGATGATGCGATGGTCACCGATGTGAAATACCCTGATGATATCATCCGGCGTGTTTGCTTGCACGACATTGTGAGAGGCCATGGTTACTGGGTTACATTTTGCAAAGGTAATCAGGTACATTATTTGACGGCTTTGCAAGTAGCATTCCTAACTAAATGTATAGTCTATAACGTAGTAACCAGACTGGTTCGGATCTCTGAGTACAAGTGTTCATTTAACTTGGCATAAGCAATAATTCAGTTAGGGGACTTAATATAACACGATTATGCTAGTTAGTCAAAATATAACTGTGTGAGAATATGTCGGTTGTATACAACCTATATTGTAGTATGTGTCACTTGAATACAATTGATGGGAATGCGTGAGAACCATAATGAAAACCCCCAAAAGTACGCACACAATCGCCATCCTATTTAACCGATGCTCTGCTCAACTTTTGCCGGAATTCGTCCCAGGAATGTTTCGGAAAATTCCTTGAACAGGAGCCGACGTCACTTCCAGAGGGAACTAAGACGTTAAATCCTGGTTACGAACACCTATTGAGCCTTTCTCACTTTGTTAATGAATATAAATTGTCCAATAATTTGCTGTTACAAATGAACCGCTATTACATTTTAAAGGGAAGAAGCTCACATGTATTTTATCACATTCTCCTAACGAAATTTAACACAACACCTGCCAAAAGGAACACCTATAAGTTACTATAATTGGCTTAACTTACTAATTACTACCGCCCCTGTTTGTGACTTAAACCAAAATACTGTGTATTATATTAAAGTCGGTGTTAATAACCTGAGTATCTTAGATTCCTAATTAATTTGGCCTTGGGACGGATACGAAACGAATGCAAAAACCATTTGAAGAATTCAGGGTCGAATATTTTCAAGTCACTAATCGTTGGTTGGAAACACAACAGTTGCTGCTAATAAATATGTTTAATTCCGATTTTGTCACGAAGGTTCTAATAAATAATGACGTAGTTGGTAAATGTTTGTGAAGTAACATTGATAACGTTGCGTGAATGGTTATTCATGTTGGAAATTGTTTTGTTGGACTTGTACAGTGTACGCGGGCTAGACAAAGCATGATTTTGTATGGAACTATGAACGTGTAAATATAAAAACGTCATTGTAGCGTGTTGCCGTGTGGTGACACCCTAGGGACGCTTTACATATTCCTGTAACAGAGCCACTAGCTCTGATGTGTTCACTGTATTGTGTCCGTTCCACAGCGGGACTTTGTTCCGACATTAATTTAAATTAACCCTACAACGTTAGCACTAAGAGTCATTTTTCCATCACACGTGGAGTAATGCATTCATTCATATTTGAATTTAAACCACGCTTACGTTAATTGCACTAACAAATGATGTTACGAACTATTCTAGCCTGTATGGTGAATTAAGGAGGTCGTGTCTCCGGAGGATTAATACGTATTAGTTATGCAGGAACTTGATCTTATTACTTATTTAATTAAGTTCGGGTTGTTGGCGAAGAAATCGATAAATGAACGTGTGCGATCTCGACGTATTCGATTTATTTCTCATCTAAATTCAGTGTCATTGAATATTTGTTTGTGTAAAGCTCTACACGATAAAGTTTAAATTTAAACCACTTTATTTAATGTTCTTGTTTGTTTTGTAAAATTAATTTGGGCCAATCTCTATTTTAATCATTGCGGAAGTAGACAAATGAGGTTGAAAACAAAGTTATGAGTTTGATTGATAAATGATCCTCATTGAATAAGCAACCGGAAATACCTTTTCATATCGGAGAGACAACCTTAAATTGATTCAATATTTTGATTAATAAAGTATGAATCAGGTTTATTTAGCCCTAAGCCCCAATTTTCTCAGAAGAAAAAAAACATCAGTCCCGTCTCTTCTCTTTTATCAGGGCTGAAACAATAGACAACACACCTTCCTGTCCATCGATAAAGATCAAAATTGTGCATGACTAGTGACAGGTGCCTGCACCACAATAAACCGTTCCTGTCTGCTGATTACCTTGTGAGGGGGAGATTTAATCATAGTATAACTAAACAGGGGCGATGAGATGATGTCCCGATAAAACAAAGATTAGAAATTTCTAGTTGATTTGAGAGTCATCGCGTTAAGACGGTAGACTGGAGCTTGCTAGCTGATCATCAGTTTCACGTAGGAGGTGGATTACACGCTCAGTTTGGCAATAGTTCATTCCATTTCATTGTTCAAACTGATCAAGTAAACATCTATCAATAGGTGGGTAGTTCTAAAATGTTTTGACATGTCAAAAACAGATTCATTTGGATGGACACCTGCTTGATTTGCTGTCAGTTGAATTCGTATTACAAAGCCGCATGAAAATGCCTTTAGTTGCTCTAACCAAAATGACTAAGCTATGTTATTTTAGGACACAAGGATTTGATGTTAGCAAAGATCCGGAAAAAACCATAAGAAAATTTTTCGTGCCTAAAAAGTTTTTGTTAGATATTTTTCTTGATCAAACCGCCCAAACACACCACTGAACCCAAATGGTTTCAGTCCCAAAAACTTAACAGCAATATCCCTCTTCTAATGGCGGCCCTTAAATCTTGATACGAAATCGCTCAAATTGGTTTAAGCCTCTTTTGATTACGTTCCTCCATTATGGTGTGGTGTTGTGTCAACCACATCGTGGTTATATTGTTGTTCGACGATATGGGCCGGGAGGACGGGAGACAAGAGTCGGATGCGAGCGGTGTGTGATGAGCGAATCGATACAACGTCACTTTGAATGCTTTACCGTATGATATTTCACTACAGATAGGATGTTATATCTTGAGTAGATAAAGGTGAATATTGTGGCCTACATGTTTGTAAGATAGATACGTGTTATCTCAGTTGTAAGGAACTTCTGTGAGAGCTCAATTTGAAGAGTTGGCTAGACATTAATGACCTGTAAGCTTAAATTGATCTTGATCAACTATTACTGACGTCTTGCTTCGAACCTTTTCAGATAGCTCTTGAATCTACCTGGTGACTACAATCCCATGGCACCTTCTACTTCTTCATCTGGACTAGGATTCCTGCACTTAGATAATTCGAGGATTCCTGCTTATGTGCCATCTAAAAGTCTGTTTTTTGTGTCGATTGAGTACCATTCAAGTTCTGACCGAACACTATGTTGCTACCGTTACAATCCTGGAATATGCATGATGGACAGTACAGAAGATGAAGCATATCCGGTGAGGGGGCTTCGCACCGTCTGTGAGTTATTCCTCTATTACTCGTTATTATTGATTGAATGAAGGACGACACCCGGTCGACGTTGTTGAAACTTTATCGAGGCGATTATTGCTGGTTGAGAAAATTGGCCAAACATGGGTGTTAAGTGACGAGTTAATCTAAAACGGTTAGACGTATCGAAATTCAATTAGCTCCGTGGAAAACTAACGATTGTTCTTCGTAAACAATGCAAATCGTGAATTAATTTAAATATATGCATTTTATTGTAAAACTGTTAGTATTAGAACCAAGGTGTATTACATGTAAGTAAGGAATCGTGATTGGTGTGCACGCTCAAACCCGTTGCACAAAATGAAAACATTATCATAAATTACTGTAGACTTTAGAACTGATCGTTTGACCGCTTACTGACATGTATTTGGTCATTAAAACGTGCATTTACGTAACTAAGTAGTTAATTAGTAAAATTTGCTCGCCGTTAAGACCCCGAGGAACCCAAATGGGTTACACTCATACAGGCAAAATTAAACTCTAATCGTACGTGAAGTAGGGATCAATGACGTCAGCGATCACGTAATGCGCGATGCCCAAAAGGGGCCCTCAAACGGGACCAAAGGATTCGGATGGGGTTCTTAAGGTAGGACATGTAAAAATAGTCCAATACAACATTAACAAACACCCTAATTGGTGTTTGTAAATGTGAAGTTTCTTACAAAAATCTCATGCCCTTCTACAGTTTCTACTGACCTAATTCCTCCTATTATAATGCAACAAATAATTTATTTAATCACAATGTCCCACACCTAAAACAATTACACAAAGTTAGTCCATATCCACCCTAATTGTAGTGACGGAAACGAATATCAAATGTACTTGAGTGACGCTCCCTTGGGCTGCCTCGTATTGGGGTCTCGGGTACCCTCGAGATGGCAATCAAAGAGAATGACCCTGGCAGCCACCGCGAGCAGCAAATGTCCTTCAATTATTTTCTTTACCTTTACTCCGTGCGTTATTTCTACTTCTGAGATGCTCGAATGGGATTTGTGTAGTATGTTAGTTCTTTTATTTTTTGTTCGTCTCTCATTTCGTTTTTTGTCGGGGATTTTCGGAGAACATGATTGGGTGTCTTTGTTATTAAGGTTGTTGTTGTTGCAGTTATTTAGGTGACTTCTTATACTTGTTTTTTTTTTTCTGATTAGAAATCTTTGGAAATGAGCCCGGATCCTTGAATAATATGCTACGTACCGCAGTCTCTACAACATGTTCCATAAAATTTTTGTTTTGCGATCGTACTTTTAGTACAGTATACATTAGGTAACTCTTTTCTAAAGCTATTATTGGAAGCGTACTGATGGGTTGGCATACTGTCACAAACTGGCAACACAATGATTTATTAACTTTTAACTGTCCATTGTTATTATTTGTTGTTGTGTTGAAATGATTGGTACTCTCTGTCACCTCTTAGCACAAGAGGCTGCCGTAAAACTTTAAATGTATTTCTCACATACATAATCTTATCTAGGTACCTCACCTACCATTTTATCGAGCCATATGCGCCAGTATCTCTAGACTAGGTTATCTAATGTTACATGGAATCCGAGAGATGTATGCCCGAGGGGTATAAGGCAGGGCAACGCCGCCGTATGATCGATCCTATCATCAACTTAGTTAACTTTGTATCTTCAGACTTTTATTTACTCACGTCTATCTTAGGCCCGTATGTCTGCGAAAGTATTTTCGTCTCTAGAGGTCCTTGGCGTTTCATTCTAATAATTAACTTTTGCTCAATTTTCAACCTTGTTAGGGTTGTTATTAATTTGGCCGAATTGCAATGCCATGGTGGCGGCACCAATGGCAACACCGTTTCCTAATCGAATTGTTATTCGAGCGGTAGATTTTTATGGAATTGTAACGACCGACCGAATACTTTTCGTCGAAGTTTAAGATCTGGATATTTGTTTAGTCCACAATAAGCTTATGCATTTTTTTGTCATAAGAACTATCTTTCGTGTACTTAACTTATCTCACATCTAGACTGACACCTAAATATTTTAATCAGAGTTTTTAGTTTTTTTCTCACAGACAGTGCAGTGGAGAGAATAAGAAACCACAGACACATATTCTGGCTGTAATTTATATATTATTTCAATACCTTACATTTCGTTCTCTAAAAATAGACACTGGCTGTTTAAATAAAAAACCGCAGACTTTTGACGCTCTGTGAAGAGCTTCAAATGCACACAAATTCCGCAGACATTCGGAATGATCGCAAGACGTGATCTTAACCTTAAACCAAAGCTATTTGCGGTAATTAACGGTCGATGTCAAGTAGTACTACGCTACGTAAGTACTTACCGCTCGTAGTACGAACAGTCTGGCAAGGATCCATGAACCGACGGGGCCAGCCAGCGTGCCAGCCTGTGCAAACGTGTTACAGCTTTCAGATTGATATTGCATACACCGGTTTACATACTTATTGTCTTGTCTGAAACACTTCGACATAATCGATTTTCGTTTTATTGTGTTAAGGGGTCTGTGCCAGAATTTGCAACACAGGACAGTTTTTGTAGGAACGGTTTTTGAAATGCACGGTTCTTGAAATAGCTTGCAGTTCTAGGATGCGTATTATGATGTTAGGATCCCAGATACTAAATACTGGATGCTTTCCAAATTTGATATGCTAATTTCATAAAAATTTGGTGCGGGAGGCGTAAAGAGTTAGCGCTGTAGCATCTTGTAAGGACACATGAGCACCTTGGTCTCTTACGTGCCAATATTTTAACAAGACTTGAGAAATGGTTGTAGTACCTTATCGAGATAGATAAAACTGTAGTTAAAGACAAAGTAGTCTATGTGACCATGTCGTTAATGTCTATAATTAATTAACCTACAGTATACGAGAATGATGATGATTCAATATCCACAGATAATACCTACAGAGCTTGTGTGGCTTGACTTGTTTGGTCAACAAACAGCTAATGTCATATTAATTAGTTCCTAGAGTAAATGGATGGATATAATAATTACTTTGCTGATACAGAGGTGACTTCAAACGTGCGAAAAATTCGTTTTAGGAACTTGTGAATAACTTTTATTTTCTTCATTGAGTTATTGAGCGTCGGCATTTTATAGACAGATAGAAAGTAATATTAAACTTCAAGATATGCCTACAACATATTTTATTGCTATTTCACGCCGAAATAGGACATAAAATATAAAAAGCATTCCAAAGGTTACGGCAAAGTGACTTCTTGAAAGACGTCTTTAAAATTAAATAGATATTTGGGCTACAATCTAAATTGCGTATATACTCATTATATTTTAACAGCATACAAAAGCGATAACAATGATTGGATTCAGGGGAGCAGAAACCATAAAATTGAAATCAATTTTGCTGTAATGGTTATAGGTACATAAAACACGTATTGCTGGCCACTGAAAGAATTCTTTTATCTTTATTATGTCTCGTGGTCGACTTTTATCAACTACTTTTTCCCGTTCACTTGATATTGAACAATATTTTCAAAGCGTTCGATCTTCGAACTATTATGAATGAATGGATCAACATCAGTGAACTCTATTGGGAATTTCTCAGCTAATTCTCAAAAGCCCTGTCCAGACAACCCTGAAAGTATGTTACAAAGTGATAAAAGTTTAACAAATAAAGTTACTTAACTTCTTCGCGATCAATTTACGAGTTCTTATGACAGTATAAGATTTCAATACACCGAACATATTTATCGTCTGCCTTGCCATATGATCGCGATTTGGGATTTGTAAAAATGTTACCCTTTCAGATGAATTTCGACTTATTTAGTTGGCAGTACGGGTGAAAATCATTCGGAGCGAGCGAGAAAATTCCCGCTTATTTCTACGACTTCAGTTCTTTTTGATATTCACCCTTACACCGAGGGCGAAAGGTGCTTTATCTTTTATCAGGGTATAATATATTCAGTTCACAAAATGAATTGCGAGTGTTAGTAACTCGGAGTGAGCCTGCGAACATATTCGTGGGGATCTGTTGCGTCGTTCGTTCTCTTTATTGGTTACACGCCTGGTCGAGAACGAATCCTATTCCTAATTGTGTTTAGGTTCTATTTCACTTGACAGTGATTGTGGGGATTTTCTTAAAGGCGTTTTCCGATCGTTTTATATGTAACTTATTTGTTGATGGCAGTGGGTGTCTTGTGGAGATATTAACTTGCTCGGGTCCATGTTAAACACCGAGCTAATGAGTGTACTAACAATACGACTTAGAGGAAGCTTTGTGACTCGAATTATGATAAGATGTCACATGACTCGAGTTAAGTTACATACGGGTATGTTTATATGTTGTTTCGTTTCTTGTTTATTTATTTGATTTATTAGTATCGAAATAAACCTTCTTGCTTCAGTAACACGTGTGTTTTCGTTATGTAAACTGGAGTTTCCCAGTACAATTGCCATAATTTTAACGACTGTTATTCGTATTTTCAATTTCGCGATCATTGATCCGACGAAATGTCAACTCCAGGTAGGTCAATAGGTCGTCTCCAAAATAAACAAAACAAAAAAATAATTACGAAACTTTTTAATGGTTTACTTGATGTCAACTCCATTCTCGACGTCCAAACTTTCTTCGCCTTCTTATGTTCCTCATTTCGCTTCGCTCGCTATTTTTTCATTCCATTATGTCTTTTAAAGTTTCCCGAACGGAGACAACTAACCTACATAAGGTTGGTTTTTATTCTTCAATCTTTTTCTGCAGTTTTGCTCACCGATTCTTTTGTGAGGAGAGTTCATCGTCATTATTTTTCTTTGTCTCTCCTTCATTATTTCCGGTGGACACAAAAACTTTATTGTTGAGCGCTTTAAGTATTAACCCGTTTGATGCTACAGAGGTATTGTTACGATTTTCTCTCGTAGTTCTACTTAGACTACTGTTTAAAACGAACCCGTCTTGGAGACTATTACTTGCAATGCTTTGGTTTAATAAATGCGCGGTTGGTTTAATAATAGTGCGTGCAATAAATAATTGAGTATTGGTTAAGTTTATCATTAAAAACGAAACCAGTACGGAAGGATCTTTCAATGGATGTAATAATTTGTTTAATATTTTTGTTCAAAACATATTAAAATACGGAGATGATGGTATTGAAACTCAAAATGATTTCCAGTCAATTATTTTAAGTTCCACAAGCTTGAAATCCGAGCCGTTTAAAAGCCACTTATTTTACGTTCAGTGAAGAACACTTGAGACTTGATCTCAAGCCTAACTGAATCATATTTTCTTGCAAAATATTCACTATTTACTTCTTATTTTTTAAATCGTTAATGCCTTCAGGTGCTAAGTGAAGTTCATTTTAAAGTATATTAAATACTTGTGAAAGGTTTTCTGAATGATGGTGTATTGGTTTAAAGTTAAGGTTCATTTTGCTTTGTGGTTTGGGTTGGAATGTTGGTTGCAATGCGAGATAGAGGCTGGTGCCTCACCACGGTCGGTGTCGTGCAATTAACGTTTTTCAGGACGAGCGCTTCAGGGCATTGTGACGCTCCTCTCGACGTGGATAAGATGGCTGAAAAGTACTGAAATCCCTGGTACTCAAAAGGCATCTTTAAGTGTCGGATTTTTCCCCGGATGACGACTCACTTGGTTGGGTTTCATTATTCCTACATTTGTAATTTTATGAGGTTGCTGACCTGATTATATTGTAGGTTCTGTTTCATGCTTGTTAATATTTTGATGTTATTACGGAAATATACATATTGAGTTGTTGAATCTGCGATTAAGGATGTGCGTTTAAATTAACTACGTCAAGTTACGCTTGCTTAGTTAAAACAACTTTTTTTTTTCTAAACTCCGCGTATCTAATACTTGAAAATTTATTCCAACAGCAAAAATAATATTCCTGAACGTTGCAAAACCGAATTCTAGGTAAAGGTAAGTATACACAATCTCGGCTCGCTTTTGCAAGTGTCGCGGTAGACAAATGAGCAATTTGCCGTCTCATCACAGATGTAACGTTGCAAAATGGCGGCGCAGGCCTCTTGCGACATTACTCGTGCCTTTCAAACCACACAAGAAATCTTGACGAACGAAAAGTTTCAACTTTAAAGAAATTTTAAACAGCAGAACTAACGAGTGGAGATATTGAAATGTAATTGAGCGTAGTTCTGCTAAAATGTACCAACCTACTTCTCATATTTTTAGAAGTATTTTGTATTTATTTTTGGATAGTAATTCCTGATTTATGTACAATAGTTTTATTTTTGAACTTTGCACCATACTAGGAATTTCTCCTGTATAGGTATCTCCATCTATAAGCCTAGCAAATACTTGTTCCGTGCGGGGATCGAACCCGCGACACGCAGCGCAGCAGTCAATCGCTTAGCCACTGCGCCAACAGTGCCGTCCAACCGTTGTTCCTTAAATTGAAATTTAGTAACTGGCAAGATATAGGTCTGCTCTAAGCTCATCTTTAGGATGTATGTGGGTTTGGACTTTAGATGAAAGCATTAATAGGATCATTGGATAAGTTTGAACTGAACTATCATATTGAAACTAACAGATAGATCATATGAGAGTCTGCAGGGTTCTGGAGGGTCTGGGTTACCTCATTTTGCCAAAACTAAGTCCAATTCGCACGAAGAATTATTCAAAGAAGCAGGTAATATCTCCTATTTTGTTCCGCCGCCACTGGTTTTCTTGCGGTTATAACCAAGTGCTACGGCAACCTCGAAATTAATCGGCGTCTAGAGAATTGCAGACCCCCGTTTCCCTGCTCTTCGATACCTTACCAGTGAAATATGGTTGGGATGGGAGCAGAACTACTGAATATTTCTTTCGTAATATTAATTTATGAAAACAGCTAAAGCGTTTGGGAGGTTCCTGTCCGTTCGTTTGGACTTGTGGTCTGGCGCGTGTGGGTAATTTAATTATCGTTCTTGGTATTGGACTTCTATCGTTGTTATTCAAGATGCGTATGTCTGGCGGGCGGTGACGTAAGAGCTAAGTATTTATTGGTATGGACCGATGACCTCCCGACAATTTGTCAAGCAAAGTTAATGCGTTAACAAATTCTAGCCTCAATGCCGCATTAAGATGTTTCTTTTACTTTGTATAATTAGTGTTTTCTTTACTTATCTGCTGAGCAGCCTTGATTAGCTGACCTCTGGGTCACGAAATAACTTTTTACACGCGACGATAATGCTTACTAATGCACCTATTATTATTTCGTATTACAAAAGAAAATTACTTTGCGTTTTATACTGGAATCATTGTCTGTCGCAACATTCACATCCAACGGCTTTATTATTTGTTTCCCAGCATGATAAATGCTATAAGCTCGAGTTATGACCTCTTGTCAGGTTTCATAAGGGACCAGTATTGTTTCCCCGAATCAGGATTTGAGGGAGGCAGTGGAATCCCCGCTAGAGACATGCAGATGTCAGCCATTTGTTATTCAAATTCGTAGAGACGTCTCGACTCAAACGCACCCTGACATCGCGATGAATATGTAAAAACGATTATGGAAAACTTTTGAGTAACACTAAAACATTGGGTGTGATTTTTTGTTGATGCGTATGAGTCACTGTCAAAGACACATTGACACCGACCATAGAAGGCAAACAAGATATCAATAGATAGCATGACCGGCAGAATCGTCTTCCTTTCTAGATTCATGATTGTAATTCTAATAGAACTGATGAGTACTTGTTTTTGTGCTCAGTTGCACATTTGTCCCCGTTTCCAGTCCCCCACAGCACATAAGTAGAGGTTTTCCTAGTGTCCTACTGTGCTAGATCCGAACATGAACAGTCCATTCTATATCCATCAGTTTTTATCGTGTGCCATTGACAATGACAACAGTAATTACTGTTGTTGTTCTCTCATCTAAATGCTTAATGCTTGTACGAACAATTTACTTTTAATTAAAGCAAAGCAGATCTTTCCCAGTTCATTGTTGTTCCAAGCAGGGCACTGTTGTGATCTCATTTTATTTGTTCGCTCGACCCTCGGATGGACGGGAGTGAATTGACAAAGATTCCGCTACGCTTTTTAAATGTTAATAAAATTTATTTTCCTCAGTGAACACCCTCCTGTTGTACCTATGTATGGATGTATTATAAGCCTTTGTGCCTTTGAAATATTTTTGCTGTCACAGGTTGCAGGTTTTCGTCTTTGTCGAGGTGCTTTAAGCCTTTGTCCAGACAGTGTAATAGAAAAGATGTCAGGATGCAATTTTTTCGTCGCCCGTGCTCAATTTTTTTTTATCAAATTCGACACTGTTCAAATAATTTATTAGTCATACCTACTCTGCTTCGCTCGTTCCATTGATTTTCGATTACGGCGTGTGCACGACAATTGTTTAATATCATCGCAGCTACTAAATAAATGGTTCGTACATTTTTTTAGTTTAGGGGGCGGTGGACGTCGATGGTTAATGGAAAACAATCGTGTTTTATTGTACTCGTAAGGTTTGATGGGCATATAAAAGTGCTCACCTTAAGGGAAGGGTCCGTGCCTTCACGATAATGTTTGCGGGATTCCGTACTTAAGATACCCTTTTAGGTTAGTCGCAAAAAATCAACTCTCCTTTATTCATTCGATATTGCTGGGATCTTCTTCACTAGGGGCATTATTTCGATTTATTGTGGCATTCTTTTGAAATATTATCTAAATATATATTTTCAGTTTTGCTCTAGTCATTCCGATTTTTCATCCAAAACTATTAACTTGTAAATTTTCCCTAAAATCTTTGACAGTCGTTACAGTTAGTCAGTGGCCTGAAAGTCTAACAACCAGTCTTACTAAGGTGTATCGTATTGTCCATTATTAACTGGGTTGCGGAGGCCAGATAGGCAGTCGCTTCATATAAAAAAACTGGTATTCAGCTGGAAAGGCCAGGCAGATGATGATGACTTTTCCTAAAATCATCTATTTTAATCGCAGAGTGTAGATTTTGCCTTGACAAAATTAACGCGTAGTAAAATTCACGGTTTATTTCAAGCGTTCACGAAACTGTTCACTGTTTTACCTGCACAACTTGATAGTTTCAGAGCTGTCTCACAATTTGTGAATTTTAAGCGAATTCTGCTGAAAATTCATTTGTTTGAGCTCGGTACTACCCTTCTATCGCTACGTAAAATATCTTTGAAAGGTCATCGTTAATATTCTACGGATTTTATTATATTTGATACAAGTTTTATATGTGTCGTAAAATTTTATATTCATATTAGCTCTGTAAGTAATTTTGCTTTACTTTTTTAGTTTTTAATTATTGAGATTACTAGAAATTACGTCAAGCTATTAAAGTGCACAGCTGGACAGATTATGTTGAGCACTAAAGCGGTATTCCTTATTGCTGGACAAACTTTCCTAAACGTGATACTCCATAATACTGTACATATTTAAAAATTACTTTTGCCTCGTTGGTCTATAGCCGGACTGCTGAGTATGGTTCGATTCCCGAGTCAGGCAAAGTTATTGGGATTTTCCCATCAAAAAGTTCTCAGTAGCAGCCACGGACCGTGGATTTGTGACCGGTTGATGGCAATAGGCTCGCCCCCTATTATATGGGACTTAAACATAACTGGCGAAATGCGGGTGTACTAATGGATACACCTCTGCCTTATTCTTTGGGGATTACAGTCGTGATGTTATAAAAAATATACTATTCATAAACAAAAATATCATAATCATAGACTTAAAAGTTGAATCGTGGACACTCGAGCAGCAGAGTGTGTTGCAACCTTTTTCATATTCATTCCAAAGCTTAAAAAAAAGTTTATTCATAATTTATTACTCCGGACTTGGTATCCAAAGTTAGGAGAAAGTTTTGGGGTCAAGGACCTCAAAACATCCCAGTAAAGTTGGCGTTGTTTACTACAATATTTCCGACGACCGCTGCAAATACAATTTATATTACATGGAAGTGTGAAATATGTTGCGTACCGAATGCCTATATGATGTAAAATTGACAGCTGTCTGGTCTATGGGCTCGTTTTTTCCCGTTGACGTACTTGGCAGATAATTTCAAACAAATTCTGTTCCATTTTTGAATTTATTCGGTAAGTAGGTAGTGGCTAAATTGCGTGTCACGTTGTTTATCCGGGATGGACTCCTAAACTACTTAACCGATTTTAATCAAATTTGCACACCTAGTGCAGTTTGATCCAAATTGAAAGATAGGATAGCTAACATCTCAATTTATAAGTAGTCGCATTATTATTTTATTGCAAATTAAGACACAATTATCTGTTAGCTCCAAACGATTCTAACAGATGGCGGTATCTGTTGACTGGATTGAGTAAGTATTCAATAGGTGGCGCTGTTTAGGAGCGGAGCAGCAATGAAAAATATTGCGAAATCGGGTAAAATGTGACGCAGACGAAGTTGCGCGGGACAGCTAGTGTTATTTATATAAATGAACCTTTAACAGTGCGTCAGTAGTCTCCTGGACCTTAAACTGGTCCAGTATCATAAAGAGTTTGATTTCATTAAAAAGAGGCTTTTATTATTGTCTCTTACTTTACAAAGCTTGCATGCATAGCTAGCATGCTTGCCGAGGTTAGTCTGTGGATGGGTGACCATAATTACATACCGAGTTTCCTCCGTGCCTCGGAAAGCACGTTAAACCGTTGGTCCCGGCTGTCATTTGTGGATCTTTGACAGTCGTTACGAGTAGTCAGAAGCTAAAAATCTGACATCCAGTCTTACCAAGGGGTATCGTATTACCCAGTTACTGGGTTGTGGAGGTCAGATAGGCAGTCGCTTCATGTAAAATACTGGTACTCAGCTGCATCCGGTTAGACTGGAAGCCGACCCCAAGATAATTTGGGAAAAAGGCTAGGCAGATGATGATGACTTTACAAAGCTTCTACCCAGCGTCGCTTATCACTTGCGCAAGCGCATCGGAATTATCATTTTTTGATTTCTTAAGTAAGATTTATGTTGGTAAGGTCTGCCTCAATTAATCAGGCAACACCTAAATATTATGAAATGAAACTTGACCATTGGGTTAAGTGAGCTGGGGACACATTTGTCATTATTGTTTGTTTTTAATGTATTTTGAAGGTCTTCTTTGTTTATTAATTTTAAAATGAAATAAAATTAATTTGGTTTGGTTTTAGTTCTATTCATTTTGACATGTGTAAATTAGTTATTTTAAAATCAATAAAAGTTAATTTATGATCTGGCGAATATGTTCTTGTCTTCATTTATTGCATGATATTAATTGAGGTACCTTCAAATGTCAAGACGAATCACGATTTCAACATTTTACAATTTGTTATTGCAATTAATAATTAAGTAGAAATAGGTAGTGATGTTTTATTTTGTTTTAGTTTTAGAGGTCAGTGAGGAAAATGAATCAGATAATGAACTGATAGAACGTACCTAATGATAATTAATGACCAATTCAAAATAATACTAAAGAATTCATCATCATCATTTCAGCCCAAAAGACGTCCACTGCTGGACATAGGACAAATTTACACACTTTTGTTATACTTTTTAAATAACAAAATACTATTATTATAGACCATATTGACATTTTGGAGGGTTTTGCCATAATCGCCACGCTTGGCAGGCGGGTTGGCGATCGCAGTACGGTTGTTACAAAAGCCCACAGAACGCTGCTGCCCATTCTCTGGCAAGTCCTTTGGTCGCCTCTTACGACACCCACGGGAAGATATGGGATGGTGCTATTCTTTACGTGCGACACCATACAGAGCTACTAAAGAATTACCTAACGATAATGTTACCGTACTATTGGCCTGCGCCATCCCCATGCTGGGCGAAGGCCTGTCCCCATAACCAATTGTTTCGGTCCAGGGTCAATGTGGACCACTAGTCGCTGGTCTTGTCCAGCTCGTCCCGCCATCTTCTAGGAGGTCTGCCGCGACGTCTTCTTGCTGTGTCAGGGCTCTAGAAAGTGGTTATTTTGGCCCACATGACATTGGGCATGCGGCAAACGTAGCCAATCTAGTCCCCAATGTTAACTTAAAACAGAAAATAGTCCATACTAATATTATAAAATAGCTGTCCCCGCGACTTCGTCCGCGTGGAATTTATCAAAAAAGTTATTTTTGTTTTTTATAATCATTTTATATTTTTTCTAAAATAGAAGCCTATGAAAGTCCCGTTAAAATCGGTCCAGCCGTTCCATAGATTACCCGGAACAAACAGACAGGCAGACTGACAGACAAAAATTGTAAAAAAAATTATTTTCGTGTGTACAGTATATACATCCATATGCATTTAGTAAAAAGCGGTTATTTTAATATTACAAACACACTTCAATTTTATTTATTTGTGTGTATGCAAAAATTGTTTGTTACCTTTTCACGACGAAACGGCTGATGGGATCGTAATGAAATTGGCCAAGGAGATAGATTGTCCTGCCATAGGCACTTTTTTTTTCTCACATATCCACTTCAAAAATTCCACGCGAACGAAGTCGCGGGAAACAGCTAGTAATCTATAAATAGACTGATAATGTCCAAGAAAGAAAAGCGCTAGCATCGGCCAATGTGTACAGAAGCCGAAACCAACTGCCCAATACAAATCCAACACTGCCACCAATGTAATTTGTTATCTGTAGATGTACACACTCGATGGTTACAGATTAAAAAACACGCTTCGGTTCACTAACTTTTTAAATAAATCTCAGGACACCAGACAAGGGTCCGACCAATTCGTTGTTTCTCGAATGTTTATTTTTGTGTTACGTTTCATTTGTGTCCAATTTAGATCGGTCAAAACTTTGCCTACTTTATAATATGTGAAATTATAATTTCAATTAGGAGACCTATGTATGCCGCTTATTAGTATGAAGTTTCATTAGAATTGGTTCAGTCATTTCGGAGAATAAGGACTTGGAAGTTTGTATGAAATGTCGTAAGGCGTAAACAATCTCAATGCAACAATGACAACCTTTTGGGTACTTTGCCATCGACAGCGATGAGGACGAATTTTTCTTTGTTTGCATATTATTTTTTATGGCTAGTATTTTAAGTACCTACCTACATAAAATGAGCAGATAAATACTAATTTATTCATAATAAATAATAAAAAAAATTGGAAAAAAAAAATTGAATAAAAAAAAATTGAATGTTGTTTTTTTTTTGTTTTTATTAATTTTGTAAGCCCGTTATGTTTAATTTTTGATGTACAGTAAAGTTTTATTCTATTCTATTGAACGTAACGAAACGTGAGAAAACGATTGTATTTTTAAAGGAAATTTCCCCATTACTTTCATGTTATCCAAATCTTTATTTTCTATTTTGTCGCCGGACCTTTCCTCTCCATTTTTCAAACCGTGATCCTTACACAAATTATCAATATGAAAAGGCTTTTTATCTCTAATCGGGTCATCGACCCCTATTATATCGGATAATTAACTTCTTAGAAACCTTTTGGCGAAATTCTATTTGAAACATCACAAGTTGCGATTTTCTCTGTCGAAATCTGAAGATTACAATCAGGAAAATCGAGTACCGACAAAATAATGTCGTGCTTGGATGAAACTGAAGCTTTAGTGTTTGATTATTAACGTATTTCCTGTACAACCATCGTTTTATACTGGAGTATTATAGAAAGATGTCATCATCATTATTAGCCTATAATGTTCCCACTACTGGGACACAGGCCTGCTCTATATGAGAAGGGCTGTAATCCACCACGCGGGCCCAGTGCGGTTTGGTAGATGTCACATGTCTGCGAATTTTTAGTTCTAGGACATGCCGGTTTCCACACGATGTTTTCCTTCGCCGTTTTTGAGGGCAGCGGTGATGAAATCAACTACACGAAGTAATGCGCCTGCCTGGGTTCGAACCCACGGCTTACTGCTCGTTAGTCGGGGCTGCCACCACTGGGTCACCGCTGCTCTCTTAGAAATGTGTGGTCATATTCAAATGGCTCATAGTTTAATAATGTAATATGACAAGTTTCTTTATCATCATAATTATCATCTGCTTAGTTTTTTTCCCAACTTTGTTGTGTTCGGCTTCCAGTCTAACCTGATGCAGCTGAATCACAGTATTTTAAATACATCTGTACTATATATATATATATATATACTAAGATTCATTTTTAAAAATTCTTTTTTTTTCTTCTTGTCTTATTTATAAATGTTTCCGCACAAAAGGAATTCCTCCTGAATCGTGGGTTTGTTACAAACATTTTATTGCAGCAAGAAAGTGTTAAGAAAATTTTCCTAAAATAATAGCATTACTTGTATCGTTCGTATCTGAATAATCACAAAAGAATAATTCGCAACGCAATTTTTTCATGCACTCGAACATATTGAAAATCGATGCGATATTTCCAACGAACAACGTAATGTGTTTAGTTTATGAAATTTGAATATTTCCATTGAGAAACAAGTTGCCAATTTCATATCGCTCTGTATGTATCATGAATTACCTAGTATTGTTAGAACATTCATCGAGCACCTATGTACAAAGAGTACCTATACAGGGTGTAACGGAAAGGGTATATACATACTTAAGGGTGCGCTACAGACCATCAAACTGAACGTGTTTCTCCACAAAGAAACATCATCATAGCGAAAAATATATCAGCTGCTCCATACAAAATCTCAATACCTATTCAACCCAAATGTATGGGGCAGCTGATATTTTTTTCGCTTTGATGATATTTCTTTGTGGAGAAACATGTTCAGTTTGATGGTCTGTATCACACCGTTAAGTATGTATATACCCTTTCCATTACACCCTGTATAATGTATAGTATTACAAAGCATGGAGCGACTGCCTGTCTGACATCCACATTATCCACAACCCAGTTAATACTGGGTAATACGATACCCTTTGGTAAGACTGGATGTCAGACTTTTGGCTTCTGACTACTCGAAACGACTGTCAATATCTCCAAATGGCAGCCGGAACCAACGGCTGAACGTTTTCTCCGAGGCACGGAGGAAACTCGGTATGTAATTATGGTCACCCATCCACGGACCAACCTCGACAAGCACGGCTTAACCTTAAACGTGCGGCTGTTATTATTTAGTCACAACCAAGTTATTACTGGGTAATACGATACCCCTTGGTAAGTAACGACTGTCAATGATCTACAAATGGCACCCAGGACAGGAGCATCATCTTTTTGGCGAAAAATGATGAGCCCATACCTACAAAATTCCAATGCCCACTTGACCCAAATTGTATGGGACAGCAAATTTTGATGTCAGTTTAGATAATTGTTCATTCTAATAGTCTATAAGTATCACATCCTCAAATATGGCTCTCATTTTCCTGATACATGTTGTAAAACGGTTGCCTAAATATTATCTAGAATTCCATTCAGGCTAGGCTGGTGTTTGGCTTGGCTAGAATTCTGGAAGGCTGACACGACGTCATTACGCCACGGAAATAGGCACTTTTCCCCTCGTTAGTGACTCCGAGCTGTCCCCACTCCGCTATCAAACTACATTCATACCAAACTATCGTATGTGTGCTCTTCAATTAACAACACGTTTTTTTTTGAGGTTTTATGTTGAATTTGATTGGTTTTTCTACACATTTGCGTCTGTGAAATATCAAATCTTATAATAATAAAGCTGAAGAGTTTGTTTGTTTATTTGCTTGAACCCGCTAATCTCAGGTACTACTGGTCGAATTGAAAAATTCTTTCAGTGTTAGGCAGCCCATTTATCGAGGATGGCTATAGGCTATATATCATCACGCTACGACCAATAGGAGCGGAGCAGCAATGAAAAATGTTGCGAAAACGCGGAAAATGTGACGCCGTCGAAGTTGCGTTTAATTATAAAATTTTGTCTGATTTTTCGTTGAACCTATCATTTATCAAAAATCAATACTTTTAGCTACACAAAAAAATTATAAATAATATTTTTAACATTCTTATGTTCGAAGATTTTTGAGAAGCTTGTAACAAGACAAGATATTTGATTAAAGGATTAAATAATTCGGAAAATCTTACGCAGATTCCGTTTTTACGACGTTCCATAATCCATCTTTGCTTGCTCAATACTGTCCAGCGCCATCATCTTGGGAATACAAACTTTAAACGGTTCGCAAATAAAGTTCATTTCAGATCAACACCTTCAAGACCTTATACCAATATGAAATTCTTCTTTTCTTAATTAATGTTCGGTGGAGTACAAAGCTACGATTGTGTTTTTTGTACAGTACAGTCCTGTACGTTTATTGCTCGAGTTTTAATTTCTGTAGTATTAATTATTAGGGTGCCGGCGATTATGAAGCTTAATTGGTACCTTTGTTCTGGCTCAGAAGGGCGGAAAGAGATTTAAGTTTTAAAATACCACTTTGGATGGCGTTCAACCGGTTTCTTAATCAACGTCTGGGTTATTTACGTCGTTTTATGTTTGACTAGCTGACTCGCGCAACTTTGTCTGCGTCACTTTTTCCCCGATTTTGCAACATTTTTCGTTGATGCTCCGCTCCTATTGGTTGTAGCGTGATGTTTTATAGCTTATAGCATTGCTCGATAAATGGGCTATCCAAATCTAAAATATTGATTCAATTCAAACCAGTACTTACCTAGATTAGTGCGTTCAACTAAACAACCAAACTCTTCCTTCAGCTTTATAATATGTATTCTCGTACAGATATATCGCTCCGTAACTATTTGAATATTATGTCCGTCTAGTAGTTTTGCAGAAATAAAATTCAAAGAGATAAACATGAATGAATTTCAAAGAATCTTCACAGACTCGTTCTATAATTACGTAGGTAGTTTATGACGTAAACCGTCGTTAATATTATTACTAGTTATTCATATTCAGCTAATTTAAATCAGTTAGCGTGTTTTACAAAGAACATAATTTACACCGTTGAAATTTGTCATGGTGGTAACTTGCTCTTTACTCCGGGTTCGTTCACGCGACCTTCGAATTTGTGTAAAATATTTGCTCTAGTTACGTCTTACGTTGACTTACGGCATTACTGGCCGCCAGTTTTCGTGAATTACGTATTTATATAAAGTGCACTTTAAAATGAATTGGTCTGATAATGAGTAACTATTGAACTAAGTGCTGAGCTTGAGATGAGATCCAGGTTTTTCCATTAGTGATTTCTGTATAGTCTGACCTAGATTTTGCGCGGTCAGCGAGCCTCACCATTATGAGGCTCGCCCCCTATTAGGTATATGGTACTTCATAATTGAAGAAATGTGGATGTACTGTCACCTCTGCCCCACACTTCGGGAAAAACAAGGCGTGATGCTGTGTATTAAACTAAGTATTATTTTTGTAGTGTACCTAAAGATGTTAAATATTAATGACTTTAAAGTTATTGGTGACTAATTAACAAATGGACAATCAACACCAAGTTTGCAATAACTTCTTAACGATTTGCTAACAGTAGGTCAGTCAACGTTGATGCAACAGTCTAGACTTGATAAACAATGGTACTGTTTAGCAATCACAAACCACTGAGACAAGCTAAAAGATTTAAGATACGATAAAGAGGAAAGTCTTGAGGAGGAAGAATTGTTAAAATAGAAAACATGTGGTGCCATGTCTCTGTTCGAAATTCAAATGTTCACTTTTTTGCAATCTGAAGGTCAGTGTCATTAATTAGCTAGTATTTATGTATATTAAATAGATGTGCCATTCCGCGGCCAAAAATGTTCACGTTTCTATTTTGTTGTCAATGAGATTTGAATATTAGTGTCTCACTCACTCATAGTGCACAATGTACCTATTTGTTGTTTCATGCGGGATGTGCGAGCTCACTCTTCTTAGTGTAAACACTCGCTTTTCGCTCGAACAAAGTACGGTAAGAGCACATCTATGATTTAAATCTATTCCCGTACCTATATTTAAACATCTTTGGTGACGAGCAAAGAAAAGAAATCCAGTAAAGTCGACATTCCGTCGCTATTTAACTCTGGGTCTCATCCCAAAACCGGTCAAGCCGAAATTCAAGATGGCCGGCTTGGCGGGAATACCTACAATATTTACATTGACATTTGCGTTCGGGCGCGTTCGGTTCATGACGCGCGTGACCTTCACCTCGATCGCAGGTGAACGCGCTTGGAACTTGGAACGCACCGGTAATATCTCGGGCGCGACGACGCGTTTCGTTGATGTTCCACTGATGTCCCGCCGTCTGGCTTTACCTTAAAGTAAAAATATAAATGTGAAAGTAATTCTGACTGTCTGTCTGTTACAGCTTTTTACAGCTTATATTATAAGGACGGGAATACTAGTTGCGAGATAGTTGTACAAAAGCATGCAAGTAGCTTGTATGCCATTCATGTAATCCGAATGACCAATCAGAAGTTGTTAGCTCACAATGGCATATTATTAACTACTTGCATAGTAGATATTGTGCGAGTTACTGGCATGAGTAGTACGACTGCGTTAACGACTGAACGGAGTTGGATATGGCAAACGGATAGACCAGGACCAGAGTTAGGACGTCAATACTGTAATATAATATTAATATTTTTAATTTGATTTTGTGAGCGCAACTAATAGTTGCGCTTTGAGGAATACCCCGTCAAACTATCTGTTGATGCGGTTAGTTTTTCTTGCTTCTAGGGAAATACCAATTGATTACCCACTAATTAACTAAGAGAGCAGCGGTGGCCCTGTGGTGGCAACCACGACTTACGAGCAGTAAGTCGTAGGTTCGAACCCAGGCAGGCGTATTACTTTGTGTAATTTATTTCATCACTGCTGCTCTCAAAACGGTGAAGGAAAATATCGTGAGGAAACCGGCATGTCCTAGAACTATAAATTCAAAGACATATGACATCTACCAACCCGCAACGGGCCCGCGTGGTGGATTAAAGCCCACTCCCTCTCATTGAGTGGAGGCCTGTGTCCCAGCAGTGGGAATATTATAGGCTGATGATGATGACTCACTAATTACTAACAATTAATTATTATTCACGTTCGCAGAACCTATATAGGTAACAATGGTTTTACGAAAAGAAAACAACAGTATCTCTATATTTAGTGGCACGTGCTTGTGACTCTAGATATCGCAGCCCCTCGGTTACTTTATTTAGGTTAACATTGACTTAGTCCAATATCTCGACGATCGACATTAATCGCGTTTGGATACACTGCAGAACACCAATCGACTTTGTCTATGGACATTCGACAGACATTCGTTGTGTCTCAATTATTATTGCATGTTTTCCGCGCCGCTGGTTTTTCGTGACATCCAAAGATCCTGATAAGGTTTTCTTATTGTTCTAGTCGGTTGTCATTAATTATTATAGTAATTACAGATTTATCGCGTTCTTTTTCAAGGTTTGCTCTTTGCGCTAACTCGAGGTTATTTACTTAGTATTATTCATGCATTAACATAAATTATGAGCAGAATCTCGGTAAGATCTCCATTTTTTGCGTAGAAAACAAGACAAGTAGTAAGTATCGTATTTTATTTGGTAAAAAATGTCGTTATCATCTTTCTGCCTTTGGGCCATATTACTTGGGGTCGGTCAATTACGTTTTTTTCTTCCATTCTCCCCTGTCAACCCTAACGCTATTATTTACTCTTTGTTCTTTCATATAATTCTCAGTCCTCACACCTTATCCATCGTTTCCTTGGTCTTCCTCTCCCTCTCCATCCATCAGCATTTGTATTAATAATAAATCGATCAATGAATCAACATGCATAATAATAAAAAAACGTGTAATAAGTAATTTAATTTATAATTACTAGCACTAAAAATAATAAATTCATATTTCATAAATGGCAACACTTCACAAAAAGTCACCCAACATTAACGTATCACCAAAAAACATGTTAAAATATTCCAGAATGTTTCTGATGTGTGTAGATTGGGTGTGAAGTCAGTAAGTCGCACGGTGACAGCTGTCAGTCAGCCGTGAAGCGCCGACGACTACTAAATAGAAGCCAACTTGAGCGTATGCGCACTATTTTTAGGACCAATCAGCAAATACGGAACTATATTTAGTTATTACTGCTTAGTTGACCGCTTAAGCTGGCAAAATTGGATGAAATGAAGAGTAGATCAGTAGAGATCGAAATAGTTAGAGTCATATTTGTTTAAACTTTGGACAATGACTGCCTCTGATTTAAGAATTTTACTCCAGGATTAAATAGGGAGTTATTATCCACATGGTATCCTTCCTTGATATTTAGCCAAATATACTCTTATCTATTCCGTTATCCAGAAATCTGCCATTCGTAGACTAAAATTATATTTAGAACCTACCTTTGTTCATCGTCAATTTTTACAAAAAAAAAAAAAAAAATGATTGCTAACAATTTTGACAAGATCTCTGATGATAAATTGTCAGCTATTCGTTTAAAAACGAAACTTAAAATAAACAATATGCGGTAAAAAAGAAAAAGAAAATAAACGTGCTTTGATTCGACGACAGTCTTGTCTACACGTGCTGAAGAGCTGATTGAAAGATTTAAATACCTTGATGATTGTTTTGTCTGCACTATTTATGTGAGTCTTTCATGATCTTGTCTTTCGTTCACACATTCTTGATACCCTTTATTTTGTGTACCTACTTTTCAATGTAGGAACAAAATAGTGGTAGCCCCGCGCGTCGTGTGACCTTCGGAATGTCAAGGTCTCAAGTTAGAACCATATACCTCTGATTTTTCGGTTGTATAATTATCACTTGCTTCGGTGAATAAAAACATAGAGAAATCAAACCTGATGCCTGAGAGATGTTTCTCGACGGCCTGTAAAGCCTACCTGGCTCGGCTTTTAGAAGCCCATGGGCGGCATAGAAACTCTAGACAGCAGGTCAGGGCACTAACCAAACGAAAAAGAGAGGACAAAGAATAAAGGAACATTTTTGAAATAGTTCTGAGCATAGGTACCCCATATTTGAAATGTATATCATGTATGTGTAAACAAACTTTGTTCAGGTTAAATTCTTTAAATTTAACCTGAAATTTAACCTAAAAGTTCTAAATGGAATTCCATAGTTAAAGGTTTCAACTTTATACCTCACTACTTATTTCCATATCTCCGAGTTTCAATAAAAATCATTGACGACTTTTAATTTATAATATTAATAATCTCGATTGTCAAATAAAAAACATCTTTGGGTGACGTAATAGTGGAATATCCGGTTTATTAAAATCAAACCAATCAATGCACTGATTATATTATAGAAATCTCGCTACAAATTGGCGCCCACAGGTACGTTTTATTATTTAATTTATTCTGTCAAATACATTTGAAACAGACTTCAGTCCTGTCTTATCTGATTTTGCATCCCTCTCAAAATCTAAGTAGACTTTATTCACTTTGTCATAAGGCTGCAGATGGGTTGCGAATGGATTGTTGTCAGTGTGAAAGGGCTGTAGTGCCTTGACCAATTTGAAACAAATGCTTCTGCTAATAAGAAGAGCAGATCTCAACTGTCATTGTGAAAAATTGCTTCTGTCAAGGCCAGTCTCATTAAACTAATAAACGTTTTGTGCCTCCAGCTTAAGTAAAACGGTTAAAGACAATAGCATAACATCACTTCAGTCTATTATTACACGTATTATGTTAACGATAGGGTTGAAAGTTCTTCTTATCAATAGTTTCGTTGATCGTTCCATTAGGTGTTGAGCGAATACAAACAAAAGAGGATGTTGTATGAACGGAGATCCAAGGTTAACCAGTTTAACACTTATCTTCATGGATATAATTATACAAATAAATTGCTTCTAGGCTACATAGTGATGTAGTAAACTAGTGAGTTTACGTGTTTCCTTTAATGGATCTTCATTAAATTTATACAGGGTGTAACGTAAAGGGTATATACATACTGGAGGTTTGGCTACAGACCATCAAACTGAACATGTTTCTCCATCGGACAAACATCGTAATACCGAAAAAATATCAGCTACCCCATACATTTGGGTAGAATAGGTATTGAAATTTTGTATGGGGCAGCATATAATTTTTTCGCTTTTCCTTTACATCCTGTATAGGGAACAGTGTCAGGAATTTATATATAGGCATTCATCTTAAGTTGACTTGCAGGTATAACCTGATCTGACCTAGATTGAATTAAATAATGATGTCAGCCACTGAGAATTCAACAACTACAGAAAAAAACATCGACAGAACAATATTTTATTCTACGAATATAAGAGTTTTGGTTAGGATTGAAAAGAAAGAATAAATCTATAAAAAAATTGTTTGCTACACACTCGCGGCAGACCAAATCTTTAAATTTTCACATGTTGTGCATTTGACTTTTTTATTCCACGTGTAAGCTTTAGTTTAGATACTTGCTCTAATATTAATTTATTAGATAAGCGCCACCTAAATAATTGCCAAAATAAAAACGCACATTTGGATTTTCAACTTCTGGCTCAGCGCCGAGAGTTGATTTTCCAAGTGTGTCTCTTAGTATTAGCAAAAACGAGCATTAATTTTAAAATTTTTAATCCCTAGTTGAGAGATTCCTAACATGCAAAATTTATATTTTTTTTTTTGTCTGATTTGTTAGCAGAGTATACGATTATTTGATCAGTATATCTAGTTAAATGTTATGTACTTTTATTCGTTACCCATTTAAATATTGCAAATAGAAAATTAAATAAATATGTTGTTTATCAAGCAACGGTTAAGGTAAAAAAAAACCTTAAAACACCTGAATATGAGCAAACATGTACATTTGACCGTTTGTGATAGCGACCGACCGTCTTAAAAAATAACGATTATTGTCCACATAGGTACCAGTTTATCTATGTATTTGAATATAAAATAAAATCGGGGTGACTGAGGTCAAAGGCGATCACACGACCTTGGAATTTGTTGCGCGAACATTATTAAAAGAACTTGTTAGTCAAGTATGACTTTTAATTAAGCATATTATTGCGCAACGTTCTTAGAGCTTGCATTTTGCTTTACAAAATAATATTTATGTATTAACTTGGTGGGAAAGTAAGTTTTATGCTTGACTGAATTATTAATCTAAGATTTATAGAGTTTTGAAGAGAGAGGAGCTCGTGGCTAAATAATAACAGCCACCCAGGTCGATCTTTAAGGTTAAGCCGTGCTCGCCGAGGTTGGTCTGTGGATGGGTGACCATAATTACATATCGAGTTTCCTCCGTGCCTCGGAAAGCACGTTAAGCCGTTGGTCCCGGCTGTCATTTGTAGATCTTTGACAGTCGTTACGAGTAGTCAGAAGCTAAAAGTCTGACATCCAGTCTTACCAAGGGGTATCGTATTACCCAGTTACTGGGTTGTGGAGGTCAGATAGGCAGTCGCTTCATGTAAAATACTGGTACTCAGCTGCAGCCGGTTAGACTGGAAGCCGACCCCAAGATAGTTTGGGAAAAGGCTAGGCAGATGATGATTATAGAGTTTTGAAGTCTTTTTTTTCGGTCTTGATTGATGAATATACAGGGTGATTGTTACACGCGAGTGCCAAACAAAAATGTACCTGAGAGTCCGTTGAGTATTTTTTCCTACGTCATGTATTTTCAGATAAACCTACTTGAAAAATTTCCCCCGAAATTAATAGTCATAATAACTGCAATCTTGTTTCTACGTTATCTGTAAAGCTATCCAATTCGGGTTGATTGACATTCCGTGCCGTGTACATCGGAAAATTGCGAGTTACCAGACGGCTCGAATCCGCCGTATTATGATTTATTAGGCGCGTCGCATTGCCAACTGTCAACCCCACACCGAACTGAATTGAACAGCTAACGAGATTAAATGGAAACCAACCAAATTGCCGATGCTAATGTACCAGGAAATATGAGTTTGTTCTTAAGAGCGTTTATACCCTACGGCATTTCATACAAACTTTCAAGTCGTTATTTTCCGAAATGACTGAACAGATTTAAATGAAACTTCCTACGCATAAGCAGTATACAAAGGTCTAAAAAGTTACTAAAAAACATTTTCGAAAAAAAAATGTTACAGCTAAATTAGATCGATTTTTAATTATCTATAGAAACAGACATTTCCAATTATCTTCATTTTTTAAAGACATTTCGAAAACATTTTTTAGTAACTTTTTAGACCTATGTATACTGCTAATGCGTAGGAAGTATTCATTAAAATCTGTTCTGTCATTTCGGAAAATAACGACTTGAAAGTTTGTATGAAAAGTCGTAGGGTATAAACGCTCTTAACGTCTTCAATGCTAGTTAAGTTATCATGATGCGACAAGGATAAATCTTTTAAAACTCGTTTCTAAACTGGTCTGAAAAATGGCCCCAGTTTTTTGGGGTCTTCAATATAGGTTAGCAGTCAAGTAACACTTATCGCAACCACATTCTGGGTCTCGAATATTCTATTTTAACAGTCCTAAAGGGGCGCCGAAAATAGTCCCAATGCGGGGTGTTTTCAGTGTTAGTTAAGACCCATTTTCGGAGACACCAAGCCAGGGGGTGAATGTAAATAAGATTTGAATTTTAAAGCAGGTTGGACACGCGTGTTTTAGCGCGGGCACTCATTGGAACCTTGAGTCTCGCGTGTAACTACTCATTTTTTGTCCTAAATAATATAATGCCGCGGCTTTTTAGGGTTTTTAATGTAGCGAGGAATGTTTGTACACGATGTTTAAACTTTTTTGTGGCATAACTTGTGCCTTTGTCCTGTAGTCATGTGAGGTTAACATTCGTTAAAATGTTCGTCGAGTTTAGACGCTCGCTTTAATCGTGTACTCCTTGACTCCACCGCAGTGTTTCGTGTTTTATTTTTGCGCGTTTTTTGTTCTTCTAGTTTCTTTTATATTCGCAAGATGGATAAAAAAGAGTTTTGAATTGTGGAGTTCAGATGTTCGAATTGATTTTTATTAAAAAATGGTTCTAAGTTGTACTTGCATCAAAGATTACATTGCATGTACCTGCTCAGTTAAGAGAAGTATTTCTAACTTTATTAAAATTTAAATGATTTCAAAAAAGGTTACTCTCAACAAAAATTACAACTCAAAATGTACATGCTCTTTCTTTTCAGCACCATAACTTCTAGGTCGCCACATAACACCGTACAATATGTAATTCGAAACTCCCCTTGCATTCCATGAATGGAAACCCTTATTTCCGGAGTGCGAGGAGATCTCATCAAAATCGGATCAACGATTCTGCATAATAATTATCCGAGAGAGTTTCGAGTTACATAATTATTATACGGTGTTGTGGCTAAAAGTTATTGAGGATAACCTTTTTTGAAATCATTTAAATTTTAATAAAATATTAAACACTTCTGAGCAGGTACATGCATTAGTAATCTTTGATCCAAGTACAACTTAGAAGCATTTTTTTTAATCAAAATCAATTAGAACATCTGAACTCCATAATTCGAAACAATTCAGAGAAAAACTCTTTTTTATTTATCTTCCGTACATACACTTGATGCATCCCTATATGTAGTACTTAAAACATATGATTTTTATTTTATTTTGTATTTAACATAAATTTACCAATTATGTTACATACAAATACACAAGTGAGGACAAATGCAGTTTTTTTATTTGTTTAAAATAATCACTCTGTATAAATAATTTTGAGGTTGGAAAATAAATTGCTTATATAATTGATAATTTCTATGGTTATTGGTTGCTTTTGTATTTTGGAGAAATTAGACGACAGATTACTAAGAACTTCGCTTAATTTAATATAAACCTAAGTTATTCTAAAATGCCTTTGTGATACAGAGAATATTAAATTATGAAACCACACTACTAAATAAAGTTACAAGAAGTAAGTAATTATAATTCTTAATTGTAGTAATTTCCATAGGCTTTTGAAAGTCACATTGAAGAATAATCACGGAACTCCTCTTATTTTTTTTATAAATAAGTAATGGAAATTGTAAAAAATAATATTTTTTATTCAACGAGAAATGTAAGGGAAATGAGCAAACCTATTTTGCGATGAAACTTGAATGGGAGAAATCATTTATTTCACTGCTCGTAGCCGATAAGGGAACAACTTATAAATACACTATTGAAATACTCGACGGCCGCGCGGCCCGCGTAGTACGACCCCGCCATTTTGAGTCCCTGCAGACTGCAGACTTTATATCGGCCGATAGGCCAGTCGGGCTTTAAATCAGTATGAACATGTATGATGCGCATATTACAACGTTTCGGTGTTGGCCGATAAATCAGTTTGATGAGATACTCGATTGCTTTCAAACTAAACTATCGGCCAACTGTTAGTTAGAGCTCTTATCCCGCACGCACACTTACTGATTGTTTAATTGACCGACTCGGACAATAGTTCTAACTAGCCAATTGTTTGAGTGGAGTCGACCGACTGTTGGTCTGATTTGCGCAATCGTCACCAACCCGACCGTTTAGTTGGCCTAGTGTTCGCGCAAGCAGGCCAACCCGACTAAACTATCGGCCGATACGAAGTCTACCGTCTGCCGAGACTCTTAAATAGCACATTTCGCATTTCCAGTTCCCACCACTACTCCCAGTGACCTCTTTAACAATTTGAATGAATTTGTATTTCGAATAAAACAACATTCTATCATTCTATATTCAATAATGTCGTTTCAAAAGGAACCGGTCATGGGCTCGCAAATAAACAAACTCCTTTTAGCAACTGAAAATAGGCCACGGAAACGCTAGGGTGAGGAACAATACAAGTATTACAAATACAAAGTATTTATTCTAAAGCTGGCTCTCAAAGAGCTTATTCAATTTTATAAAATTAAAAGTTTCAATGGATACGTATGTTTAAGACCATTAATCTAACAAAAGTACTGAACAAACTTCCCTGTAAGTTCAACAAGCTTTTCGGCGATAAAGTTTTCTTATAAAGCTAACAGGGTTACGTAGCACTATAGAAGTACAAAAATCTTTTTTTAAAGTTTGCAGTATTGTAAAGTGTGACCTGACACATCGATCAAAAATTTAAAAGGCTCAATATCGTTTGACACGTCTGAAAATAAAGGGTTCACCGCAAACGCTTGTCACACTTTATCATTTTTTATCCTTTTGGCTGTGGCTTGATGAACATGGTAACACACGGTCTCTAGTGTGCCATCGGGCCAGGGTGAATGTAGCGATTAAAATTTCAAAGACCGCTTGTGTATGTGTATGCCATGCAGCCCGAAATAGCGTTCCCTCTCGGTAGACTGACGCTCACAGAACTACCCGATCCGAAAGTGTCGTGTCACGCAAATTTTTACTGTATTGTTTTGAGGGTAAAATCTAATGTTGCGAAGTAGGGTAGTACAAAAATATGTTGGTAGACTTACGGGACGTGTGTTACTTACGATGCAGGAAACGAGGGGAGATACTACTGTATGTTTGCCGAGTGTCTGCCGCGAGATTTGTATCGCATTGTACATTTCGAGCACTGAATACCAAGATGATGTCACATTTTATGATGTGCGTGATTGAATAAGGCCTTTAAATGTTAAGATAAAATTATGCTTTTTTACTTAGAGGTCAAACGAGCTGGTTATGGGTGTGGGAAAATAGTATATTTCATTGCGAGTGCGGGAAGCCTGTCATTGCAAAGAGTTCCGACAAATGTCTACCCGAGCCGAGGCGCAGCCGAAGGTGAGGGTTGACAGTCGGAACAAGTTGCAATGACGGTTCCGCACGTGTATTGAACAACTATTTTTAATACAGTTGCGAAAAAATTAAACAATTTAATAAAGAACATTTTTGGAAAATGGCGCCAACAGTAAAAGAATATTAGCAGAGTTTTTTTTTGTTTTCTTCACTCATTCTGGGTAGGCAAAGGGAACTATGCCCATACAGCCAAGTCTTCAGTAGATTTTTTTTATTGATATTAAATGAAAATGAAATGAAACCTAACCTAACTCATTGAATCAAATCATTAAATCTGATATTGAAACAAATTAGTAGCTTCGTTTTAGAAATATTTGCATGAATCATTAAAACTTCTATGATTTTTTTTTAGTAAAAACTCCGTAGTTGTTTTTTTTTTCTTTTTAATAGACATTATTTTGACAGTTGGGAAAGAGTACGCACGAGTTCGGGAAAGGTAAAGAAAAAGCTCGAGTGTGTAATAGCCCACATCCCGAACGCTATACGTCCCTGCAATACGCCACTTTTTGAGCAACTGTATTAAAAAAGTATTTTTTTTACTTGGTATCAATCACTTCTGTATCAGTAAAAGGTCAAATTGCTCTAAGAATTAATGACGGTAAAGTTTAATTTTAATAATAATTCTTAGGACGATAAAACAAGGAAGGCGTCGTTCACACTGCGCCCGCACCAAAGGACATAGATTGTTTACATACAGGATTTTTTGAGTTTGTATTGATGTGAGTAAAAAATCACAGGCAGCAGACGTATTTGCCATTTTGCGTGCACGGGTTAATGTAAATGACGCCTAAAAGTGGCTTATTTTTAAACATCATGGCATTTAATGTCTCTACAAAAAATCGCTGGCCCCTAAATCTCGTTGACAACAGGCATATCGTTGATTCATTGCAAACAAAGACTTTAAATACCTACTCCATATGAACAGAGTATGTGGTCAAAACGATTCACGACCCGATTAAATAAACTGCTCCAATTCACAGCATCTTCCTGGCCTTATTTTAACCATGTTGTCACCGCTTGGTAACACTGGATGGCAGTCTTTCGAGCTCCTCACTACCTCTAAAGACTGTTAAAGACACCCAGAACCAACGGCTTAACATGCTTTTCGAAGCACGGAGAGAACTTGGTATGTAATGGATGGTAACCCATCCACGGACCGACCTCGGCAAGCGTTGCTTAACCTCGAAGATCAACCAGTGCAGCTGCTAGTATTGCGTCCGATCACACTAGCTGCTCGAATTCTTTAATTTATAAATTACTAGACGGCACCTTCGTGGCCTCCGTATGATATCACTCCGTAATCTGCGCCATTCCGTCCGTAATGGCGCGAGTGAGTCGCGCGCCATTCTCACGTCGTCGACGGCTTTAGTATCCCGCGCCATTGCCAGCCGAGCGCCGGACATCCGCCACGCCACGCCATTCCATGCCATTCCCCGCCAATGCCAACTGTCGCACCATACAATACCCTCCAAGGCGTCGACGTTTTGTTTTGTTTAATTGAAAATTTTCGTCGTCATATCGCGGCCTATTGTCTTGTAAATAAATGTCCGCGAAATGCGAAATTGTTTGTCATTTTCGTGGTCGACGATACGGTTTGTTAGTAGCTGTTTAACTTGTAAAATAATTTGTATTGTGTAAACCGTAGACATTTGAATATTTACGAGCGGTAGACGGGACTAGACGAAGAAAATCATAATCCAATACTTTTTACCACTTATTAACAAATCGTTCTGTGATACGCCCTTTGGTCAGGTAGCATTCATTCGTGTCGCAAAATCGAAAATCTTCGGGATGAAAATTTTTGTACTTACGAAAATATTTCCAATATCCGCTCTATTACTTTTTTTAACCTCCTTGATATATACCTATTTATAGTGTGATGTACAAAAGCAAATGCTCGGAGAATCGATTCTTACAATATCGTAAAATATCCTTCTATTCCTCACTTTGACACGTCATAAAAGTGCATTAATAAATTAAATGCAACGACAACATAACGTCTTACTGACCTCTCTTCGAGTTTCTCTAAAGAAATGAGGCAAAGGAACTTGACATTCCACTTAAAATGTCACTTGAGCCAGTAATAGTGAGGGGCAAAGCGTAACTGTCGTTGGTCAACGGTTAGTTAGCAGGGTGTTGCTATCGTCGCAGACTACACTCGGTTTAATTTATAAACTGTAGGCTGTTGATGGACTGTGTGAATGATGATTTTAGATAGGGGTGAGTACTGAGATGACGACTAATCTATACTCTATATACTAGATTTTGTTTGTTTGTTTGCTTGAACGCGCTAATCTCAGGAACTGCTGGTCCGATTTGAAAAATTCTTTCAGTGTTAGATAGACCATTTATATATACCGCGGAAGGCTTTAGGCTATATATCATCAAGCTACGACCAATAGGAAAAATTTTGAGAAAACGGGGAAAATGTGACGCAGACGAAGTTGCGCGGGAGACTTAGTATATGGAAGAAAACATGCTGCGCCTATCCCAAGTTAATTGAAGCATAATCATGAGCAGTGACTGTGCTTTCACATCAGATGTGGTCCTGTCATTGGCCTCGAATACAGAGCTTTTAGGTCTGAGGGGAATGCCGTCAATTGGTTTAAATTATTAATCGGGATACGGGCTACTAAAGTTGATGATTGACGCTTTTTGGGGGGATACATTGTCATGTCAGTTTGGTTTATGAACTTCAGTTGCAAGTTGTAACACCATCCACCATCAATTAATTTATCTTGAGTGTTGAATAACACTTCAATAATATTCAGTACTTCAGTTATTACATATTATTCTCGTGAGAAAAGTTTTTAGTATGAATGTGGATAAGAGAGCAAGACCAAAAAACGATGAATGGACTGTGTGAAGGATGATATGGCAAGAAAGGAGGTGTCGATGTGATGTCGAGTAATATAGAAGTATGGAAGAAGAAGACAGCATGTCTTCTTCCATGCGCCGACCCCAAATAAATTGGAACAAGGGCAAGAGAATGATGATAATTCGTGAATCGTGATCAAGCCGAACTTCGAAGAAATGATGGCAGAGCTTCTCAATTAGCAAGAGTCATCATCATCTGCCTAGCCTTTTCCCAAACTACGTTGGGGTCGGCTTCCAGTCTAACCGGGTGCAGCTGATTATCAGTATTTTACATGAAGCGACTGCCTATCTGACTTACACAACCCAGTAACTGGGTAATACAAATGACAGCCGGGACCAGCAGCTTAACCTGCTTTCCGAGGCACGGAGGAAACTCGGTGTGTAATTATGGTCACCCATCCGACAACCAACCTCGGTAAGTGCGGCTTAACCTTAAAGTTTGAAACTGCGGCTGTTATTATTTAGCCACGAGCTCCTTAGCAAGAGTCAGTTTCCTTACTTTAAATTCGCGAATATGCCCGCTACCTCTTTTCCCTTGCATCGCCCCGTTCTAGCCCATCGACTGCTTATCAACCGGCGACACGCGGCCACCAGAGGATTTGACGCCGAGATGCGCGCCTATTATACTGACCACACTATACGTCTTGCTATAGCACTGCTATTCAATAACAACTGAATAAAACATGATATTTTTAATGAACTGTATATTACGTGCTCCACGTCAGTGTTCCACAAACTTCTGATGTGCAAGGCTGCATCTAGGAAATCGGAAAATTTTGGAGGTACCTACACCATAAATGAAAAATCTGTCGCGTGTTTTGCAGCTGTTTAAGTAGGTATTTTTCTCCCGTCTGTCTATTTAACTTTAAGATAATCCTAAACCTATAAATTGCTCTGTAAATATTGCTCTGTATGGTGTCGGACGTAAAGAATAGCACTATCCCATATCTTCCCGTGGGTGTCGTAAGAGGCGACTAAGGGATTAGCCAGAGAATGGGCAGCAGCGTTCACTGTGCTTTTGTAACAACCGTACTGCGATCGCCAACCCGCCTGCCAAGCGTGGCGATTATGGCAAAACCCCCTAAAATGTCAATGTGTCGACACTTGGGGGAGGCCTATGTCCAGCAGTGGACGTCTTTTGGGCTGAAATGAAACCTATAAAAACTAATATCCACGGCACACACTTTACGGAACACTGCTCTACATCGCTATTTTATTCACAAAAAACGTAGGTACTACATAATCCGATTTGCAGACGTTCTATTTTGAACGTCTGATTATATGTATATAAAATAAAAAGAACGCACTGTACATTTTATTCAAAACTAGTTTTAGTTTCCGCCCGAGACTCGGCATTCATATTGTTTTTTGCATGTTTCATCTATTTTTGAGTTTTATTCTGATTTAAAAGATATATGATAGTAAAGTTTCGTTGAAATCCGTGCATTGGCTTTTGCGTAAATGAGAAACATTACTTATGCATCCTCACAAACGTTTACGTTCAAAATAGAAGTTAGTGTATCCATACATTTTGATTTTAAAAATTAGAACGCTCAACTCAAATCCGTTTCAAAAGCTAAAATATAATCCGACGTTTTTCGCCAACAAAAGATTGCTCCTAAAAGATAAGTGATAATAAAATAAACTTTCAAATAAAAACAATATCCAGGGGACGTTAAATAACAAGTAGGTAATTAAAACGTCACTCATCGTGCCTGAGAAGGGCCCATAACGAGAGCACTGACGTTGATGGAGGATGCTGATAAAACTAAATTAATTTGTAGAGTTAAACATGTTTTCGTTTAGGCCTTAAAAATTTAGTAGATAAACAGAAAGTTCAAGTGAATGAGTCGCCAGGGAATCGCGTGCTTATGGCCCATGCTTGACTGACCGCGAACCACCCTGGTCATTCAGTTTTGTTTGACTTCGTATAATAACTTCTAACCGTGAACTACCAAATTCCCAACGGCAAAAGTTGCGGCTCCAGTCTCGTCCCACGAGCCTGAATTATGAAGTAACTTGTTCAAGATTGAAAACTGTTACTTTCAACAATGGCAAGTTAGTTTGGACTGTAGTTACCTTCTCCTGCGAGGTAATAAGCTACATTTTTCTGTGTCCTCTCGGGAAATTACGGAAGAATTTCGGATACTGAGGAGTTCATTGTGTAACTTTAATCCGGGATTTTTCTCACAGGTTCGTTCGGTTATTTTGATGGGCACCATTTGTCAGCGTTGCTTAGACGTCTGGATAAATAAATGGAGGTTTCCATAATGTATTATTGCTGCTAGCATGAACACGTGAATATTTAACCCTTTTTATGTGATAACCTAAATAAGCTGCGCGAAATCGTAATTTATACACTTTATCTGCAAAGTTCGGAGCATTAATCCGGCTGCTCAGATAACACTGATTATGTTTATTAAAAGGCTGAACATTCATTTTACTTACGATATTATTTTTATTTTCAGGTAATAATGGCTCACCATGCAATATAAAAGTTACTACACAACTATAATGGAGTAAGTAATCGTTCACCGATCAATTAATCACTTTAGATGAATCCAGACAGAATTCTCGCATACAAAACGAAAAGCCATAACTCATTGCGAACCTAATATGAACCTCAATCTATTATTTCTTAAACGATTTCGCACCGAATGAATATTCATTTAGGAGTAATGCCATCCGAAAATGGCATTAGAAAAGGAAAAAAAATACGCTTTTCTCGTGAAACGAGGAAACTCATTTAAATTTTTGATTGTGAATGAAAGCTCGAGAATGGCGGGCCAAATAGCAACATTATCGAAAACTCAATAATTTGTTTTGACAGTTTTCCTACTATTTTGGCTGTCTAAAACTATAACCTCAGTAATATAAATAGAAGAAAAATATTTTTGGCTCGTGTAACGTAAAACTGACCTTGCCGACCTTATTTAGAGGTGTGAGGTAATGAAAAGTCCATTCATTTATCTTTTGGTCTGACGGCGGACGGCATGTACAATCGTCTGCACATGTCGCTAGCCTTAAGACGAATGACCGAGTATCGCGCAAAAAGGTTGCGCCGTCGTCATTAACGAGGGTAGTTGTAACCTTGTAATGAGGAGAGTTTGTGTGGACGGCCACATTCTTCATATCGTGGACCATTGCTCTGTTTAGGGTTCCGTCGTCTAACGATCGGCCCTTTTCATTATCTCGCTTTGTGGCTCATTCTCAACTATCTTTGATGTTAAAACCGTAATAAGCTGGTCCGAGTTGAATTTTATGAAGGTTTATAAAACCCTTACAGACTTAATGGTGTGTCTTTTGAAACGTTTGAAGGGGAGGGATTTATCTATGTTTTGTGACATGACCAAGTTTAGTTTGAAAAGTTACCGTGTGATGAGAACGGTATTATTGCATTGAGAGGGATCTACAATGGGACAATGAGATTTGGGACGGCCTTTTATAAACAAATGGGTCATTCGAAATCATTGTCATAGTGGTTATTCAGGTCAATGTATTTTAAAACTTGATTTGTTTGGTCAAGGAAGAGTGATGAGTATAAATGAGGATGGATGGAGAGGGAGAGGAAGACCAAGGAATATTTGTGATGAATGGATTGTGTTAGGAATAATCATCATCTGCCTAGCCTTTTCCCAAACTACCTTGGGGTCGGCTTTCAGTCTAACCGGGTGCAGCTGAGTACCAGTATTTTACATGAAGCGACTGCCTATCCGACCTCCACAACCCAGTAACTGGGTAATACGATACCCCTTGGTAAGACTGGAACTTGGTCTGGACTGTGTTAGGAATAATATGAAAGAAAAAGGAGTAAATGTTATGTTGTGTAAAACGACACAGGAGATGGGAATAAAAAAAACGTGTAGCAGATTATGGTTTTCGACAACATCATCCATTAAGCGTAGATAAGAAAATAAATAAAAGTCCTAAAAGACAAGCTAGATCAGATTCTAAATACGACATTTCAACAAACAGTCTTCCAAACAAAAATACAACTTCCCGTTTAAGTTGTTTATTATTCAGCCAGCGCCGTAATGATCTGTTTACTTCCCAATCGCATTAAGATATCAGTTTACAGAAGGATAACGCAATATAGAGGAATCAGGACAAGTTGTAACAAAATACCTACGTCACAGCGATGGAAGAGGGAATCCGAGAGGGAAGACAATTGTTCAATTGATCACGTATTATTGAGATACTAAGACCGTCACATCCGTTTTGTGTTTCGATATCGGTATTCCGAAATATGTTACCGTTATTCTCCGGTTTCGATAGCTGTCGTGTTTGGTATAGTAATATTATGTATTGGTTTTGAATATAGGTTCGACGGGTAATTGTTTTTCGATATTTTAGGCAATGAAGGGCTTAGTAATTTAACTTAGGATACTGGATTTGAATAGATAACTAACTGGTTTAATATAACTTTGACGGAGTTTTAAAGTAATTTCTGTTTTCATTTTAGATCTCTTTTTAATTACTTAAGTCTAGTTGGTAAAAGGTCAGATTTCAATTTAGACACTGACTTCAGCTTCTGTTTTAAATTTAGGTACTAGATCTCAGGAGGAGAAGCACGTGGCTAAATAGTAACAGCCGCTAGGCTCGATCTGAAGGTGAAGCCGGTCTGTGAATCAACCCATTAAATACCGACTTTCCTTCGTGCTTGAAAGCACGTTAAGCTGTTAGACCCGGCTGTATCGTATAATTACCCAGTGGTAACTGAGTTGAGTTCTGTATGGTGTCGGACAAAAAGAATAGCATCATCCCATATCCATAGCCTAATAGCGTCCTCAGCATGATTGGAGAGAGAACAGATACTGTTCTGCTCAGTAGGTTCACTGAACTCCATGTGTTGCGAGAGCGATGAGCCTACTGTGCAGGGGAGACGGTGTGTCTAGTTTTGTCATTTTTACTTTTGAATTACTAACATTAGTTATAAGCTAAATTCTTGTAACTAACAACCTTGCCTTGCCTATGGACTTTTATGTCTGAAATATATGTTTTTTTTTTTAATTTTTATTTTATTTTTTATATCTTCCAGTGGGTGTCGTAAGAGGCGACTAAGGGAATTTCCATAGAATGGGCAGCAGCGTTATCTGTGCTTTTGTAACAACCGTACTGCGATCGCCGGACCCGCCTGCTAAGCGTGGCGATTATGGCAAAACCCTCCTTATGTACACTTGGGGGAGGCCTATGTCCAGCAGTGGAAGTCTTTCGGCTGTAATGATGAATGATGATGAACTGAGTTGTGCAGGTCAGATACGCAGTCTCTTCATGTAAAATACTGGTACTCAGCTGCATCCGGTTAGACTGGAAGCCGACCCCAACGTTGTTGGGAAAAGTCTAGACAGATGATGACCTAGTTATTAACTCAAGACTGATCGCTATGCCTCTTAGCAACCGTTGAAGTAATAAACGTTTATCAAAAATGAGTGTTATGCCTAGAGCCAGAAGTACCTAATTTTATTAGCAATAAAAATAATCAGAAAGTTGCCGATAAAACTGAACAAACAGTTGTAAGTGAAGGCTGAAAAGTGGTGAAACTCGTGAGTACCCAAACACATTGATCCATTACAACTGGTTTTCAAGTAAACAGGAGTCGAAGTGAAGAGCCTAAGCCGACTTTGGGGGGTGCTAATCCTAGATGAATTTAGACAGAAGTTTTTTGATGATTGAGAGGGGGGATTTATCGTTGAGGGGTATTTTGGGAGTTGAAAAAATACTTTTTCAAAGGACACCATTGTGATTGACCACTGGGAATATTGTTTACGAAACGAAAATGATACGCTTCCTTTTTAATGTTTTAAATGTTACACAATTTCTGTGTTTTCTAGTTAAATCATGGAGCAAAATATGGCTGAACCTACCTGTTATCAATTTATCACCATGTACAGTAGCCATATTTGCAAAATAAAATACTTACAAACACGATTTTTCTGGTGTCAGAGTTTTTATGCCCCCCATCATTCATCATCATCATCATTTCAGCCAAAAGAAGTCCACTGCTGGACATAGGCCTCCCCCAACGCCACATTGACATAAGGTGGTTTTGCCAAAATCGCCACGCTTGGCAGGCGGGTTGGCGATCGCAGTAAGGTTGTCACAAAAGCACAAAGAACGCTGCTGCCCATTCTCTGGCAAGTCCCTTAGTCGCCTCTTACGACACCCACGGGAAGATATGGGATGGTGCTATTCTTTACGTCCGACACCATACAGAGCCTCCCATGGCATTATTATTAGCAATACACAATTGGGTCTGATAATTATTGTAGCGCCAAATAGCAGGAGAATGTTCTAGACCTTTAACTACTCACAATATTATATAAAAATACAAAAATCTCAATTGAATAACATCATCAATCAATAAAAACCAACCCAAGTTACCCACACTTCATCCTCAGAGCCTCATTCAAATCAATATTCTCCAACAACTTACCAATAAATTGAACCGTGACAAACGTTCAGAAGGGCGAGAAAAAAAAGGGTCTGACCACTTTAAGAAAATCACATAATTGAGGAACAGTAAACGATGTGGAAAGAGGACGCGACCCTTGGAAATAATTCTGTTGGAAGACGCCTTTTGCCGGATGTCAAATGACGCCCACGGGCCATATATCATATGCGGTTAGGGGACGGAAACGCCATGAAAAATGACCTGAACATCCAGTTTTATGTGTCACTTTAGATGTAAACATAAATAGTGGCGTTGGAGTCGTTATATAGGTACACAAACCCGTTGCTGGAGTGCCTCGTTGGTCTTAGTGTTCGTAAGCGTGACAACTGAGCATGAGGTCCTCCATGAGGTTTTATCCAACAGGAATTTTATAGAATCAGCCACGGAGTCTCTGGATTTGTGCCTGGTTGATGGCTATCGGCTCGGCTCTCTATTACATGGGGCTTAAACATAACTGGCGAAATGTAATCTATTAGGTATACCTCTGCCTAACTCTTCAGTGGAATGAGGCGTAATGTTATGTTATAATGTCCACATAAAACATCTCCTTGATGATGTTAAAGGATGTTTTTCTTACGAATAGAAAAGCGTTGTTCTTGCAATAACTTGTAAAAGGAAGTCATCATTATTCTCTTGCCCTTATTCCAATTTATTTGGGGTCGGCGCAGCATGTCTTCTTCTTCCATACTTCTCTATTATCTTGTCATCTGATGAGATATACCTACTTTCTTGCCATATCATCCTTCACACAGTCCATCCATCGTTTCTTTGGTCTTCCTCTAGCCTTATGCCGTCCACATTCATACTCAAAACTTTCCTCACGACATTTTCCTCATTCCTCCGCACCACATGCCCATACCACGACCACCGATTACCACGCATCTTTTCAGTCACCGGCGCCACTTTCAGGCATGAATATAAAAATATTTTACACGTATAGACCAAGCATACGGTCCAGTATTACACTGATCGAAGGACGCCGGTATATGCCTGTTTTCTGGATCTCTCCAGAGCCTTTGATCTGGTAAATTATGATGTACTCTGGAGAGAGCTTGGGGATAGGGGTGTACCGGCAGGAGTCTTAAGGATCCTTCAGTATTGGTATGGGAACCAAGAAAATGTTGTTAGGTGGTCCAATGCACTCTCTAAGACTTATAGGTTAGAGTGCGGTGTGAGGCAGGGTGGTCTGACGTCTCCTAGGCTATTTAGCTCATATATAGATGGCCTAATAGTGGCCCTCAGCAATATGCGGGTAGGATGTAGCGTTCATGGTGTACGAATAAATAGTATCAGCTACGCTGATGACATGGCTTTGCTGGCGCCGACGGCAGGTGCCGTAAATGAAATGCTGCGGGTCTGTCAGGCGTATGCTGCCTCCCATGGACTTATTTATAATGTTAAGAAGTGCGAATTCATTGTCTTTAAGGCCGGCGGTGAATGCCCAGATACTATGCCTGATATTACCCTTAACGGCGTGAACGTCAAAAGAGTGACAACTTTCAAATATCTAGGGCATCTTCTCACAGACGACCTTAAGGACAATGTTGATATTGAAAGAGAGCGTAGGGCATTGGCGGTCCGAGGTAACATGTTGGCCCGAAGATTCGCTCGGTGTAGCAGTCTAGTGAAAGTTACACTGTATAAGGCATATTGCCAGAGCTTTTACACTGGGAATCTTTGGGTCAACGATACCAAAAGGACGCTGGATGACCTACGCGTACAGTATAATAACATTTTTAGGATGCTGTTGAAACTGCCACGATGGTGCAGCGCTTCTGCTATGTTTGCGCAAAACCAAACTGATGGCTTCCACGCCGTCATCCGCAAGAAAACTGCGTCGCTGTTATCAAGGTTGCGGGCGAGTGGCAACAGCATTCTAAAAACTGTGGCGGAAAGCATAGACTCTCCGATTATTAAGAGTTTTGTGAGAAGAACAATCCCTGAACATTGATTTGGGGATGTCCTTTTCACAACGCTATATAGTTTGTCTGTATTCTTCTTTGTTGTAGTTTGAGTACTAACACTAGTATTAAGGTATTTTATTGTTCACTAACACGCTGGATCATTGTTGTCCGAAAATAAAGAATATTATTATTATTATTATTTATTATAGACCACGTGGTGCGCACTCCCTTAAATTCAATCTTTTACTATTATTACAACACATAGGTATGTATACGTGTACATATGTATATGTAAACACGTATCAGATGTTTCTCGACAAGCAGTAACAGTAATTTAATATCAGACAATATTAGATAAAAACCAGTACTTCCTAAATTCTTCCCCTAATATGATATAAAAACGTTATTTAATTTTCAACATGTAAGAATGTGAACTCTCGCAATATATAGGAATATTTTCACTATCTTTTACGTCGTTGTAAAGACTATTTTTAAAATTTTCAGGCAGCTAAAAATGTCGAAGTAGTACTTGTGTTAGGAGTCTCGTGTACTCGTGTCTTCAAAGGAATAAAAAAAAAAACAACGAGCTCCTCTTACCTCCAGTTTTACGTTCACGCCCGTTTCCAATTGTTTGTCAGAAAATATACAGACTAATGTTGTTGTTTTCAAACTCTATACAAGATATAATTAAGATACTGAAAAACTTGTGGGTAAAATTTGAGGGTAGATACCATCAGGCCAATGCTAAAATCGTATAAAAATGCGACCTAAGATGAAATCTGGCTCTGTATGGTGTTGGACGTAAAGAATAGCACCAACCCATATCTTCCCGTGGGTGTCGTAAGAGGCGAATAAGGGATTTGCCTGAGAATGGGCGGCAGCATTCTCTGTGCTTTTTTGTTACAACCGTACTGCGATCGCCAACCCGCCTGCCAAGCTTGGCGATTATGGCAAAACCCCCCAAAATATCAATATGGCGACACTAGTGGGAGGCCTATGTCCAGCAGTGGACGTCTTTTCGGCCGAAATGATGATGAATGAAGATGAAATCGCGAAAAAATGGGACGAAAGCTAAAAAACAAACCCTACATTTGATCGAGATTTTTAAACATTTATAAAACGTATGAAGTTATCCATTGCAGTTTTTACAAAGTTCAAAAACATTTGGCTAATCACTACTGCCTATATTTGGTATTACAAATAAAAAAAAGCTTTGACATTTACATTCAACGATTAGACCGCGTTAATTTAACTACCATGAACGCGTGAACACCAAAAACGGTTTCCCATTAGGTAATTGAAAATACGAGCATTCAATTCCCCTATGTCGACAAATATTTGTGTGTCCTATACATACATCTCTACGCTATATAGCAGCAGTAATGTTTGCTTCTGCAATAACAAACTGACCCGCTGTATCCCGATGACGAAGCGTCAAGTGTCAACTACCGTTCATCCATGTGAAATAGGACATCCTGGCGCATCCAGCATCCAATCTCGTATTGGATAATGCATCTGTCTGCTAGATCATACGGGTATCTTTAGTAGTGACGCTTCTAGACCCGATGGAGGTCGAATCTATTGAGTCCAATTGAACGATCCTCAGAAACTAATCATTTGTCGCACTTGGTCCGCAATGTTCGTGGCATATTATTAAGTAGATAGAAGTCTTCTTGGATATTAGGAATAAGTAGTGTCAAATGATTTGTTGTTTGGTTGTAATATTAATAAACAATTGACCATCGCAATTGGTATTTATTGGGGCATTGAACTTTTGTTTTGGACGATGTTCATTATTAATTTTGATCAAGGTCTAAAAATCTAAAAATCTTTCGATAAATTCATGTCATTGCTTCTTTTTCTGAGAAGGTTTTTAAGAGAAAATATCTTGGAATCTTACCTAATAACTCTTGCAATAATAAGACTAGAGGTACGGTATCTACCTATGGCCATGATGTCACGCGATCATTACCATCATCAACGCTTCGCTAATGGACCAAGAATGTCATCAAATGAATGACATAACTTATAAAAAAAAACTTGATAAATAAAGCATAATATCTATTCCATAATTAATGACGATATTTAATAAGAATTTCTTCACAAAGTCATCAAGTAACTAAAAGGAAAATCTTTAATGTCACAGGAAATGATCACATATTATAAAGATATTTTTATACGGTGACCTTTCACGATTTGACCTATGACAGATCGTATATTTCATTTGCTCGTTCCATTATTTATTAGCAAATCATACTAAAACCTGTGTGTAGTTGTGTACACTTTAGGCCCCTAGCACACGGCGTATTTTAAACGCGCAGACGACGCGCAGATGACGCGCGTATACGCGCTTCAAACGAGATTTGAACGCAACCTTGTAACCTAAGCACACGGGCGATCGTGAAACGCGCGTCGTCTGCGCGTTAAAAATACGCTGTGTGCTTTACATCTACTTCTTTACTTATCTTTAGTAATTTTTGTACAAGAATTTTATTTTAAATGAGGGGGAATTCCATTACTTCCTTCGATTACTTAACGCCTCTGTAAGCTTATTTGAATAAATATTGGGAGTTTACTTGTAATAAGTACATATTATGACTGATGGGAACGGCGGAACCCTTCCACATTGAAATTAAAAGATTCGGTTGTACCTCACGTTTTTACTGTGTAGGTCTTGCACTTTAGTAAGAAACAGAATAGTCTGTTTCTTACTAATGTGCAAGACCTACTAATTTGACAAGGATGCAAAACAACACCTTGTATACCTATGTATACAAGGTGCTTTTTGCATCCTTGTCAAATTCAAGGAGGTAACTATGCTAATGATTCTCGTCCCGAATCAATATTAAAATTAAAAGGTATTTTTTTTTCTTTTTTTACGGAAATGAGTAAGATCGAACCACCCGTGTTTAAAACGCGGACCGTCTGATCCTCGCCCTTTAACCGCGCTTTTACACATACAAACAATCTCAAACGTTTATTTGATAATTTCTTATTCCCTCCCTAAACCACGTTAAGGGGGTTATTCTGAAATACTGACAAACTTTATCAACCAAAATAAGCAGTGTTTATTAATAAATAACTAGGTACCGTAATTTAAATTGATTATTTATGTTTTTTTTTGACAACCTCCTTAATTTTGACGAGGATGCAAAGCAACAGCTTGTATATTTTTTTAAATTACCTGAATGCGTGGTAACCATTTATGCGTCAGTGTCCCTTCCACCATTTCCAATTAAAGACAGCAACTTTTTTATTATTTTAAATTAAAGACAGCAACTTTTTTTAAAATTCACACATCATGATCATCATCATTTCAGCCGAAAGACGTACACTGCTGGACATAGGCGTCCCCCAAGTGTCACCGCATGACATAAGGGGGGTTTTGCCATAATCGCCACGCTTTGCAGGCGGGTTGGCGATCGCAGCACGGTTGTTACAAAAGCACAGAGAACGCTGCTGCCCATTCTCCGGAAAGTCCTTTAGTCGCCTCTTACGACACCCACGGGAAGACATGGAATGGTGCTATTCTTTACGTCCGACACCATACAGATTTTTTTAAAACACAATAAAAACATTAAACATTCTTGAATAAAAAACTTGGCGTTCTCATTACCGCAGTAAGCATTTATTGATTTAAAGTGTTCCACACAAAACCGCTGGAATGGGTACCTACCCATTCCAAAGGTCCACATACGAATACGAATATGTAAACGGTTCCCCAGATAGCAACAACACTGGCTTAGGATTAAATTAAGTTGAAACCACTCATCGCTAAGCTGTTTTGATTAATAATTCAATTTATAATACAGTGGAGGGCTAAGCTGGGTGTTCCTCGTACTGGCTTCTACCGGCCTATTGTGAGAGCTCTGCTAACTATTCGTGTCCGTATTGCTTGGTGTTCTAAACTTGTACCTAGCTAAGGAGTAGTTACTAGAAAAAAATTGCCGTCAACTGTGTTTAGAACACAGTTGACGGCAAACAAAGAAGCAAAACAAAAAAGCAAAGGTTGATGCAGCAACAAAGAAACAATACTTATAAGATGGGCTTCCCATGCGCTCCGGCTGCACTGGGTCCGCATCCTCAAGGAGGATAGCAGCCTATTCTCTTTCTGAAAAACCTAGGTTTTGCTCGCGGCTTCGCTAGTACAGAATTTAACCCACTGGAACGTTTTAATTGTCCTCAAAAGAACGTTTCAAGCCTATGCCATTGGAGGTAACGTGGCTTTCCGTTAGTGAAAGAATTTTCAGCATCGGATCAGGAGTTCCGAAGATTACCCCCTACAAAATAACTAACAAACTTTTAGCTCTTTTTAATATTAGTATAGTTTAGATAAAGTCCTATAAGGAGGAGCTCGTGACTAAATAATAACAGCCGCACGGGTCGATCTTTAAGGTTAAGCCGTGCTTGCCGAGGTTGGTCCGTGGATGGGTGACCATAACTACATACCGAGGTTCCTCCGTGCCTCGGAAAGCACGTAAAGCCGTTGGTCCCGGCTGTTATTTGTAGATCTTTGACAGTCGTTACGTAGTAGTCAAAAGAAGCCAAAAGTCTGACATCCAGTCTTACTAAGGGGTATCGTATTACCCAGTTACTGGGTTGTGGAGGTCAGATAGGCAGTCGCTGCATCTAAAATACTGGTACTCAGCTTCATCCGGTTAGACTGGAAGCCAACCCCAAGATAGTTTGGGAAAACGCTATCCAGATGATGATGAGTCTAGATAAAGTCCTTTCCCTCAATGGTGGCAACAATAGAAGCTTCTTATTATATTATTAAACTGTAGTTTATTCTGCGCGTGCCAGCAGTACCTACCAGCAACAAAGTGATACAAGCTTGTACTGAGTACATACAGAAAATTGTCGAGCTGTGACGTCGCTGGCGATTTCAAAACTCACCAATTTTGAGAATTCTGGCATAAAATCAAATCCTGTGTGAAGACTGCGAGATACTACGAGCGCGGTTGTAACTAACATTACGCACTGACAAATGAACGTTAGCAAAATCTCGGTGATATAGCTCACTAAGAATTGTGACCGTGGCGGTTGGGGCCCACGTCACTCCGATTTAGCTCACTGAGAATTGTGTAGCCCCGAGTCTGCATCGCGAGGGTTGCCAGTTGAGTTGAGTGACACAAATAGGCTAGTGCAGTGTAGTTGGAGTTGTACGCTCTATACATAAGATCGTGTACGCCTTACGGCATTTCATACAAACTTTCAAGGCCTTATTTTCCGAAATGGCTCAACCGATTTTAATGAAACTTACTACGCAAAAGCAGGATACATAGGTCTAAAAAGATACTAAAACTTAAAAAAAAAGATAATTGGAAATTTCTTTTTCTATAGATAATTTATAATCGGTCTAATTAAAACTGTAACCCATTTTTCGTAGACGTATGTATCCTGCTCATGCGTTATGAATTTTCATTAAAATCGGTTCAGTCATTTCGGAAAATAAGGACTTGAAAGTCTGTAAGAAATGTGGTAAGGCGTAAACGCTCTTAACATATTTTGTGACATGCACGGATACGTTCCCGGGATCCTACTGTTAATGTTATTGGAAATATTTTAGGTGTGAGATGGATTGATCAAATAATTATTATAGTAGATATAGGCGGTTAATAACGTTGATTCAAACTACATATATCATCATCATCATCATTATAGCCCGGAATCACACACTCATGGGTATAGAGCAAACCCTTTTTTTTTTCTTTTGGGAAATCATTAAATGACTTCTCCCGCTCTGGGCGGAGCGGAAGGGAGTGTCAGACTTGACTGACTAAAACCGCACCATGTTCCTTCTTAGCCCTTTGTGTTCCAGGGCCACGGTATCTCTTTCGAACAGCCCGCAGCAGCTATAAAAATGAAAGTTTTCACTGGTGTTTAAGTAGGTATGCAGCCACAATTCATTTAAAGTTTAGTGCTTTAACTTAACTGCTTTTAATTTCTATGTTAATTATAGACTTTAACGTTTACCACGTTAAAGTCTATAATTAACATAGAAAAAAACACAACTAACAAACAAAGTCTAACACATAACATAAAATAAAATCACGCCTGTAATTGCCGAAGGTGTTCGGTAGAGGTGTACCTAATAGTACACCCACATTTCGCGAGTTGGTTTAAGTCCGATGTAGTAGGGGGCGAGCCTATTGCCATCAACCGGGCACAAATCCAGACTCCGTGGATGCTACTGAGAAATGCCTGATGGACAAACCAAACAACAATTCGCTCGACCTTGAAGTCCAACCCAGGACTTCATAAAGTCAAAGTCTATAACTAACATACCTAATCCTTTGAAACAGTATAAAAACAATATGCAAGAAGGTAGAACACATAGTATCGAAACAACACTAATAAAATAAAGTCGAGCTTCAGACAGCGAAAATTTATCTCCAAACGGAGTACATTTTACAATCGCAATCGGTAACAGAATTCGTTTAAATTTCCCTTCTTTTACACCCGTTGCAAGTTCATCGGATTAATTGGTTGTGGTCGACGCTTTAAGGCTTGCTTTTATTTGTAAATGGTTCTTCTGCATGCATTTATTTTGACATAGGTACTTGTGGAGATGTTTTTTATTTATTTCTGAAATCTGTATCATCAATGAATAAATGCAGGTTATCACAGTCCACACAAAACCTTTTATCAAACAAGGTGTGAACGGGGCTCCCCGAAATCGTCACCCGAGCATAATGCACATCATTAAAACCTAACCTAACCTAACACGAAGAGGATGGCGAGGTCTTAGATCGCTCGCTTCGCTCGCTGTCTAGACCCCGCCGTCCGAGTCGGGGTGCCCAATGTCCCGAGCTCCCTTTGCTCGCACTTGCATCCTAAGTTCTCCTTGCCAGAAAATTTGGTGATCATTTACTACAATAAGTCTTTGAATTTCAATTTCAATTTTTTTGGTGTTTAATTATTTTTTTGGTAACCTACCTTATGATTTCAAAGTATTTTTTGGTGGTCATTATATTTCATCATCATCATCATCATTTCAGCCGAAAGACGTCCACTGCTGGACATAGGCCTCCCCCAAGTGACGCCACATTGACCGGTCCCGTGCGCCTCGTATCCAGCGGATCCCCGCAACCTTCACCAGGTCATCGGTCCACCTGGTGGGAGGCCTTCCAACGCATCGTCTTCCGGTTCGCGGTCGCCATTCCAGAACTTTTCGGCCCCATCGGCCATCTGTTCTGCGAGCAATGCACACTGCCACTTAAGTTTGGCAATTCTTCGGGCTACGTCGGTAACCTAACCAAGGTTGCGGATGTCCTCATTTCTGATTCGATCACGCAAGTAAACTCCGAGCATAGCTCTCTCCATTGCCCTTTGGGTGACGCCTTCTGATGTGGCCCATTGTGGGCGACCACGTTTCGTTCCCCTATTTAATCACTGGCAACACATTTATTGATTCACACACACATTTTTTTCATTATTTTGGCATTATATTTAATCCCTAAAAATAGTTGAAGCGATTCATCATAACAGGCAAGTCAATAATACTAAAGCTCAAGCTAGCTAAAATCCTTTTATTTCAGTAAATACAACAGTTAGTAAAAGAATTCACAAAATATACCGTTTCATCTTTAAGTACTCTACTATTCTTTTAATCTGTTTGAAGTCCGACTTATCCCCCGTGAAGCTTCAGCGACAAAGCTTTGCTACTGGATTAGTACGGCTTCCAGGAATGCATATTTCGATACTTTGATTATTCATATAATTAATTTAATGTACCGGAGTTATACTATAACGTACAAGCATAGCGTGTCTAATTGTCTAAAATAAATTTCAATTTAACCAGCTGCCCATACTCATACTTTATAATTCTTTCTGAGATTACAGAGCTACATAAAGAGCCACCTATTCGGTTTGGCAACATTCCACGTCCATTCATCATCTTAATTTACGTCAAGTACAATACTAATCTCGATATATAGACCAAACGAATTACACTGAATGGCATACAATGGGTAGGTACTGAAAGTACAGTCACGGGCACCAATATGTATATATGCCTACACTTAGCAAGCTTCAAAAGTGTTTTTTGTTCCGAAAATGCGATTGCAACTGTGTGAAAAGATCAATTTTTAACCGACTTCTAATTATGAGGAGGAGGTCCGATTTATGTGATTCATTAGTATTTGCTAGAAAAAGCGCAGTGGTTAAATTTTATTGACATTGCTTTGGTTGTTTATGATTTTGAGTTATCTTCTATAATTTGTGAGATACTATCATACCATAACTAAAAAGAATGAAATAAAACCTTTTTGGAAAAACATCCATCTTCCAAAGAAACACAAAAAAAGGAGATTCACTTTGCCATCGGAAGTCAGTGACTTATGTTTGTTTCTTTGACTTTGCTACCGACTACCGAAAGTAAACTTGTCTTCCACTTTTTCGTGTTTTTTTGTATCAACAATTCAACATGTAGTTTGTTACATCTTCCGATAAAGCCAGAGGAAATCGCTCTTGCGCGAATGTAAGGTACTTTATCCCCGTGACTGTACATGACATAGTAACCGGTAAATAATTTTAACAATGTCTTTCCGCCTGCTTTACTAACCAATGAAATCCACTAACAAGTAAGGAACTACGCACTTGTTCGTACATTCGAATTGGCACTATTTCTTGAACAAGAAACCCGATTCGAAGGAATCGTTTAGGCTCGGAGTGTCGCATTCGCAAAATGTCTAGCGGTCGCAGAAAGTCAAATTCACAGAATGTCCAGTTCACAGAATGTCCAATTCGCAAACTACACATTCGGCTTTTGTACCGACCCGCAAATTCTGCGTCTAGCAATACAAAATCATATCGAGATCGGCTCGGCACAATTCCAGCTATGCCGAGCGGCTTGTTCCCGAATGTCATCATCTGCATAGCCTTTTCCCAAGTTCGTTGTGATCGGTTTTCAGTCTAACCGCATGCAGCGGAATACCAGAATTTTACATGGAGCGACTGCTTATTTGACCTCCACAACCCAATTAGTACTGGGTAGTAGGATACCTCTAGGTAAGGACTGGTTGTCAGACTTTCGAGCCATTGACTACCTTTAACGACTGACAAAGATCTACAAATGACAGCCGGGACCAACGACTTATCGTGCTTTCCAAGGCACGGAGGAAACTCGGTATGTATGGGTGGTCACCCATCCACGGACTAACCAAGGCAAGCGTGTCTTTAACCAGAAAATCGACCAAAGCGGCTGTGACTGTGACAGCCACGAGCTCCTCCCCATTCGGAAATAGTGTGTAGCATCTTTATATCGTACGCTTGACTGACATAAAAGAGTTTCTTTACTAATATTTAGGATTCCAACCATTTTTGTATCCATAAAAGATATTAGGAGATAGCTCGTTTCAAGCCTGATTTGATTGAAAAAACTATTTCATGTTTACTTATTTTGGTAATGGATTTTCTGGGTAGAATTATTTGATTTAAAGGGGATATGGTATGGTAGCCAGTGTTACAATTATATATTTTTTTTAGTAGAAAGTTGCATTTGAGTTCAATTTTAACTTTGTAAGTCGTAGTGATGACTTTATCCTGTAAATATATATTTGTTACTGTCGCGAATCATAGTTATTTTGTGTAACAAAACATAATCCTGAAATAAAAAAAAAAGTAAGAAAATAAAAAATTTCGCTGGCTACATTGGTTTGTTCGCCTTAATACATACACTGAAAGAATTGGATGCAAAACTTTTTATAATAAACCTGCTTATTGCAAAAAAATACCTTTTATGGAAAAGGAATAAGTATGTTTTTTTATTGTAAAGCTAGTTTATTAATTTTCAAGATCAAAGGACTTGTGTTCCGGGCTGGAAATAGATTTTTGTTTTCCTCTTTCGTGTGTTTTTGTAACAAAGATATTAGGAATAACGAAGGTAGACAACTAGGTTTGATTGATGTTTCGAGGCCTAAAGAAAAAGGCGAAATCTTTCTCATTCTCCAAGGAAAGGGAATACGAGGAACTTCTTTGTACCCTCCCGAAGTATGGAATTGTGCTTGGTCGATAGCCTCGCCCAAATTACAAGGGACTTAATTATAACTGACTTATTGTGGTAGGTACTATAATAGGTAGGTACCTCTCCCTTCGATAAATGTAGACGTGATATTATTAACGTACGATGATGATGCTATATAGCTGATTTCAACCACAGCCACTGCATTCGATGGCTTTCTATGGTGGTTATTGAAAGCAAGCAATCAAACTTTGACCGAAAAACTCCGGGCACAAAGCACAGAATACCGTTGACGACATTGCAGGGTATATATAGCTGTACGTGGTCTATCTTTAAGGTCATCATTTTTTTAATCTAATTGCGACCTTCGTCTCTCTTCAAAGGCGTTGACCTGACGATGCACATGACATCTCCACTCGGGCCAATTTTGTGCCTGCTTTTCCTACACTAAGGACACTTTTTCGCAACTTTTGAAGTATCTATAGCAGCGTATAGCAGTCAATTGATCTATCTTCTTGCCGAGAGCGATATAAAATAGCATCGTTTTGTCTAGCGAGCTGCATCTTTGACCGAGTGTTTGCCAAGGTTAAGTCCATGTAACTAGAGCCATCCAAAATATTGCTAAAATCGCGCGAAACACCTGGATGAAGGACGCACAGAACCTGGAAGTATGGCAGAAGAAAGGGGAGGCCTAAATCCAGCAGTGAGTAATTCCAGGCTAATATGATGATGAGATTCATCAGGTCTTAAGGAACCATCTACAGACATCAATGATGACTAGAAACCATTTCCTCAATCCTTGGATATGGGAAAACGCACGCCCAGCAACGTTTAGCATAAATTGATGCCCTCGAACAATGTAAGCAGTAGGTAAGTGAGTGAAGTTTCTCGCTCCTCCAACTTTGATTACGGTTTATTGTGCCGACCGACCGGTCTGTCGATCAACTAGTCTTTGTTGTTTGTGGGGCAAATATACATTACGGTGGGCCTAGTACGAACTCTCAAAGTAAACAAACAATTTTTGCACCGGAAAAAACAAGGCTTTTCTTTTTGCAATTAGCAGAATTAGTAACACCCACTAAAATGCAAATTCAATTTGGAATTAAGATACTAATATTATTTTGTTGAAAAGGGTGAAACTAGTATTTTCAATTTTGAAATCGATATTAATTTAAATTGGGTTGTCTTCGTACGTTCGTGCTTGGGCCTACTAAAAGTTGGGTATGGTATGGGATAGCTTTTGCCATGGAGATTCATTAGGCAAGGTTTAAAATACAACCTTAGGGTCGAAGCGTGCCTTGAAATTTGATCTCTTGGGATTAGCGAATAATTGGTAGATATTGAACCGTAAAGGAATAATATTTTTATTCGCGCCAGACCTCGTAGAAGATAGAAGGACGAGCTTGGCAAGACCAGCGACCGTGGTCCTCATTGTCCTTGAATCGAAAAAACTGAGAGCTCGTTGCTCAGCAGTGGCAGTCAGTATTTTATTCGTAATGCACTAATTCTCCTTCAGTCTACCTTAGATGGTTAGCACTTACCAAGCACCTAAACTACCAGCAGAAAATCCCTTTCGTTCCAAAGACATTCGATACAATCAACCCAAACAAGCTTCTAAAACTTCCAACTCATTTTCTTTTAATCACAAGAAAAGCGCAATCGCGCCGAAATTACGCTTTCCAGCCAAAGAATCAATTGAAACATGTGGACCAATAAGTGTTAACCGGGGGCCGATTCCTTCTACTATTGTTGCTAGACCGCCCACTCTGGGCCTGACGTGGACTGAATCACAAGTAACCCTGCTCTTACTACGCAAACTCGCTCTTCTAGAAGACGAAAATAAACAAATGTTTTATTTTCTTTGACTATGAAGGTTCGAGCACACCGGTACGTATTGTGAAATGGACTCTGGACACTAGACACTAGACTTAATAATGTACTGAAGTATTCTTAGTCGAGCCATTATATCAGCTACCTAGCAGAAGATGAGAAGAGGTAAGTGCTATCGCGCTCACTGACGGTTGTCCACTCTGCATCCTTATGCTCTGAGAAACAGGGTTCAAACTGGTTGACCGTGATAGTACAATTAACAAAGTGACATTTTAAAAACAATAACTACAGAGAAGGCAAAAACGTACTGAAGTGACATAAGCTACTGACAAGCTTGTATCAATAATCCTGTTCATCCTGACATACGAAAGTTTTTCGCAGCTGTTGTCACATATTTTAAACTAAATAGGTTTGCGTTTGGCCGCAACTCGCCTGATGTGAAAGAATGATGCGGCCTACCTAGGGTCGAGCACGTTTGCCTAGAAGAAACCGATTCACTCGAAGTCTGATGAGATTCAGATTATGATTATCGGGGAACAGAGAAGCTGGCAAAGAATTCCACAGGCAACAAAATGTTTTTCGCAATTCGCACAGTAAATGTGGAAGCATAGCGCTTTGTTCGGTTCCGTGGATCTGCAACCATATAACGATGGTGCTTCGCCGTATCGCTGATAAAATGCTGATGATACTACGGCCTATTTCATACCACTGCTATGCATATTATCGCTGTTACAGCTTTCTACTGCTGGATAGGTCTGTGCTTCTTTGGAAATCAGAATTAAATGGTGCGCTATTGGTAGCACCTTGCACGCCATTTAATTCGATCCCCTGCAAATTTTGTGTAACATCCATCTGTCATTCTACAAATGCAGCTTTCTTCACCAGATTCTACCATGCTCTTAGGCTGACATGATGAGGAGATTTATTTTGAAGTCCACAAAACACTGGAAGTGGACGAAGAGTATTTAAAAATAGCAGATTATAATTTTGTCCCTAAAGACCTCTTTAAAATCGTTACGCTCACCCGGTAAATGAGTCTGCCGCATTATAATGGTTTTAATTTATTCCATTTACGCGGGCAAAGAAGGAAAATTCACAAACGAAGTGTACAATGCCGAGTCATCATGCAAATCAGTAGCGTAACCGTTACCATCGGTTTTTAAAAGCAAACAAAACACGATCTTATTGGGATCCCAAGGTTACATTAAGATCCTATGGTAATCCCAAGTTTGCCATAAGATCGTCTTTTGTATGGTCTAACTTTAATCCTTAGTTGAAAGAACGATACCAGTGGTAAAGGCCATAACATTTCTTTCAAATCTTGCTGTAATGGAACTAACCAATTTGGAGCGAACTCTCGTATAGCTTTTAGCAAAAGCTAAATTTTGTTTTTATTTCCAGCTCGATTTATGTATCAGTAAAAAGAAAAATGCTTCGCGTTTTCTTCTTGATCGTACCGAGTTTTTGATACTATTTAAACTTTCTCTTTGGTTTTTAAAGCATCACACTCGGCTTTAACCTCGCAGGAGATGGCGGGACCAGCTGGACAGAACCAACGGCCAGAGGTCAACATTAGCCCTAGATCAAAATATTTGGAAGTCATGGAGCATTTGCCCTACAGTGGCATGACACATGCTACATACAGCTTTATCTGTCAATGTCATATTAATGTCATTTGAATTAAGGTTTTTTTTTTCCGAATCCATATCTCAGATTCTGTCCGACCAGTACCAGACCTGAACAGCTATATCGTTGGCCTCAATCAATCCCTAGAGGGTGTCATTTAGTTTCAATAAACTTGGGACATATAACTGAATATTGAGTTTATTCGAAAAAAAAATATAACCCCATTGCGAAAACAGACATGGTCTCGTAAAAAGAAACTGCGTATAAAGTTATTTTAAAATATTTGCTTCATTACCTTACCTTTAATATACAACAGCAAATAATTGTCGTTAAAATAACATTACACGTTCGTTAAAATCCCCCAGGTGAAATATTACCACGGAAAAGAATCGTGCGTAAGTAACATTCTTAATTAATATCCTCAGGACAAGCGTGGAAATTAAAAATTTTATAGTCCGATTAACATTACAAGTGAGAAAATTGTTATGGGTCTTTAAATATTCGGCGTAACCGTTTTGTTAAAATTTTTATCGAACCTTAGGGGACTGAGATTTAGGAAATATAGTAAAGTACGTGTTAAAAAGTTTATTAAGGAAACCTTTATTTTCAGCCAAGTTTTTAAATTGGCGCTATGCTTCTACACTTTTTGTGCGAACCGCCAGTCTATTGAATTCTCTGTAAGCTTCTCTGTCCCCCCAATTTAGATCTATTAAAAAATCGAGTGAATCGGTTTTTTTCTAGGCAAGCATCATCATCGCTTCACATCAAGCGAGTAGCGGCCAAACTAAAACCTATTTAGTATGAAAAAAAAATAAGGGAACTTGTTTTTGCTTTGTTCACTTTTTAATTTTGTTTGACAGTCTTTTGAGGAGTTTCTGGTTGGTTCGGCACATTGCTGCAGGGAACGGGTTTTCCTGTCGGCACTGACGTTGGCAGATTAAGGGTTGCTTTCTGATCTTGAGAAAATGCAGGTTCCGCATTTAAATAATTTTTAATTATTTTTTCTTCGATTTAGTAGTAATATTACTTAAACTCCATTATGACATTAAAAATTTCAAATTTTAGCCTTTTTACAGCCCGTAAAATATTTTCTTTTATAAATCGATGGTCGAATGTTCGCAAGTGCAACTTCTGAGCATAAGATACTGGGTTAGACTACCGGGTCGGGCGAAGTGTTTTTGGGTTTTTCCATCAGGAATTTTTCAGACACTGAGTTTTGGTTTTTGCCCGGTTGATGACAATAGGTTCGCCCCCTATTACATGGGACTTAAAACATAAGTCGCGAAATGTGGTGTGGTGTGCTATTAGGAACACGACTGCCTAACCCTTCGAGTATTTCAGGGGTGAAGTTATGTATATTAATAGCGTAAAGTACGTTACAGTTCATTTTGCTTCGTCACTTAGGTACTTCTTAAACTGGTTTACTTTGGTTCATTCTAAGTGATCCTTTGAAGAAGTCGCATTTGAAGTCAATTTACAATTGCTATTTTTGGATCTAATTTGGCCGACAATTGTCAGTGAATTGCTAAATGGTATTGTCACGGTTAAGCGTTCAATTCGTCCACAAAAGGTATATTAAAGCCTAAGTGATATGTCAATGAACTAAGTAGTTCATATTTCATCATTCTCCCATATGTAGGTATTGTGTGCTTTAATCCAAAATTAAGTGATGGATCTTTTAATTATACGTTATGATAGCATTTGAGTCGGTAATTACACTCATCGTAAACTTCCACTTCACTTGAAGGAATCATTATTCCTCTTTGTCCGATGAATCGAAGCAAAAGTAAAAAAATCACGTTGTCCGATCGATCGGACTATGAGAATTTGTGATCCTGCTTTGTCGGATGAATCGGACCAAAGTAGATAAAAGTTCACGTCGTCCGCGGTCCGATAGATCGGACTAAGCTGTCGGACTAAGTTTTCACAGGGGGACAAAGGCCTCCTCCTTGGAGAGAGACTGGTACTGAGCATTATGCATCTAGAATATCCTCCCAGGAGCCAAAAGAAGCATCACCTTTTTAAACACAAGCTCAAATACGTCACCCCATCGCTCCAGACAGAAAATATATCAATTCCAAGACAGCCGTCCATATGAATAACATCACACAATATTCCATAGACGAAACACACGATGTTACTCAACACAAATTACTTGATGGTTATTGGTTATTGCCCATAGTAATAATACACGGAACCTACTGAGTAACGGCCACATTGCCTTGCGTTTACGTCAACCAATATAAACCAATTGAGGGTCGACTCCTGGCGTAGCAATAAACAGTATGCGACCTGCTTGATGGGAAGCATAAGGAATTGAGCTCATTAAGCTTCGTCAGGAAATTATAAATATCTATGTGATTTATGTGTGCTTTTGTAACAACCGTACTGCGATCGCCAACCCGCCTGCCAAGCGTGGCGATTATGGCAAAACTCCCTTTATGTCAATGTGGCGTTGGGGGAAGCCCATGTCCAGCAGTGGACGTCTTTCGGCTGAAATGATGATGATGATGATGATGATGATGTGATTTATAAAAGATAACCAGCACCCCTTTGGTGTTTAGTTTATTAAGTTTGAGGTGGAGATCTACAGCATGATGATATCAGAAAGTTGTGGTTAAGGGGTGTCAAAATAGTCAGCTGTTCCGAACATTTGAGTCAAGTCAGTCAATATTTCAATTTTGCTTGGGACAGCGGAGGAAATCGCCGTCAAGGTAGACCGCGGCGACGGTGGTGTGAAGATCTGGTTTTCGGGTCGAACATGAGATAGAGAGGTTTGAAAGGGATACAGGGCGATCTTTGTCCAGCAGTGAGACAAAAAAGAGGATAACAAAAAAAAAGAAATGGAACAGTTCATAATTATTTCGCGGTAAAGATGTTGATGATGGAGAAAGTTTTTCTGTTGGGTGCTACACCTCTTAGATACACGCTGTATAAACGTTATTTTGTACGTGCCTTGGCTTAGAAAGGTCCCCGTCTCTATCTCGAACTTCTATTTTGACCATAGTGTGACAGTGACAGAAATATCGTTTAGCCCAAGTTAGAGTAACGTTTATAGATCTCGGCCTGAGAAACGCTTGTTTTAGAAATAAAAACCTTTGGTTTAAGGTGTATCTTACACCAATTTTGCTGTAATATGATAGAAGGTAGCTAGTAACCCGGAAAAGGACTTCAGATACAATATAATATCCCGGAAAATAAACTCTCTACACGAGGCTTGAGCACCTAATTTGAAGTGGGGTTACTTCAACAGGAAACTCAAAACTATTTCATAAAAAAATATTGTAGTTCTTGTATTTCATGTTAATGAACTCAGGACCCCTATTTATCAAATCGTTTTAGCACCTTGGGAATTATAAGAAAACATTATGATTAATTTATGCACGAAGGCCATCAACTTTGTAATTCTTTTGTTTTTACTTTAATCAGATAAACAGTTTGCTCGTAAATGTCAAAAGCAATACCTACTCACAACAGTAAAATGCTGAACAACTTAATGAACAAAATGTCTTCAAAAAGAGTTTCGTTTCACATGCTCATCATTTCATCGCATACCCTTTCACTTATTTGTTCATTTCCAAAATCAACTTCGCTACGGTTTCATTAAAAACATTGAGCATGATATTCCAAAAATCATTACGTTAACTTAAACAGGGACGTATTTTGAACAACATTTCACAATTGAACTGTCAAGTCAATCGAACTTCAAAATATCAATGTCAATTTTAATGACTTTCTAACGTGAACGACCGCAAAATGGACATTGTCTAAAGTGCACGGCCGAAATTATAACCCGCATTCGTCACTCACGCATGGAATGCGAAAGACGAATGCTTTATTAATGGTCTAATTCACGAAACCAATACGACTAAATAGACCGATCTAACTGAATGAGCCACCAATATAGAACGCCATTAGTTTCAATCAGACCGGTATGTAACTGCAGTAGCATAAATTATATATTATCGTCCCATTCAATTGTTTTGGGACGTTTATATTGATAGAGTAATCGATGTAAGTGTATACTGACAGTCTTATGATGTCGTCGTCCTTAGCAGTTAGTTTCAATTAAATGAAATATGGTCTCCGTCTGCAAATCTGTCCGTTTAGTTTATCGTCGTGTTAACTAGATTTATGCCATCTATCTCAGCTGAAATATTTCATAAGTTAATTGCCTGGCATATTGTTGGAATGCATTTTATAGGTGATGTTGAATGATTCATATTGATCGTTTGATTATTTGTTGGCGCCTACGCATACTATTAGCGTGACACGTAGTGTTTGAAACAGAAAAATGCTTTTTCCGCTTTCTTATACCGCAACATGTCATTTTGATGTGTATTAATGTTTCTAGTAGGCTATGAAAGCTAAATACCAATCACATTAATATTGATCCGAAAAAAATATTCACAGTATTTTTGCTGATATTTTTTCATACGTCAGAAAATATGACAAGCGTTTCAAAATGTAACGTCAGCTTTAACATCATAAATACATACCTATTAAAAATACACAGACGTAAACTAATTGCTTAGCTAGTTTTTGTAACCATAATGTTCAAAAATAGGAGTCAAAACGGTGTCATTACTCTCATAAATAATATTAAAATGTGCGTGGTAATTGGTACAGAGTTCGTCCCTGGTTTTTTTTATGGCGTTCCCGTCAAAATCATTAATCATGCGCACACTGTATCTAGCGAACGGTACAGTCAGATTTAATATACCGACAGCAACCATTTTCGTTTATTATTTTAATATGATTTTCGTAATATTGTACCTTTTTGTTAACTGGAGCTTTCTTAGAGGTACATATCCATGCCATGATACCGTAGAATTTCTTCATCAACTCTAACATTTCTATCTTCAAATTCCTTTTAATTTATTTGTTCCTTTCTACCACCAATGGATGGACTGTGGGAAGTATGATATGGCAAGAAAGGAGGTGTCTAATAAGATGAGGAGCATAGAAGAAGACATGCTGCGCCGAGTCCAAATAAATTGGGATACGGGCAGGATGCTGATGATGATTTCTTATCGCTTTTAGCGATTAGACCGACAATTGTGTCACCCGATGTAAATTTTCCATAGTTTCATCAATTAAATTACATAGTGTAACCAATAAAGAGCATTCTATCAAATAATCTGTTTATCTCAAAACAAAAACAAGCTAGAACGAGACTATTTACTATTAATTATTAATTTTTATTATACTTTTACTTTTGTTTTGTAACTTATTACACTCATAAGATATAAAAGAGCGGCGCCTCCTGTTACAGGCATATATATGCTTAAAAGGAGACGCCACCAACTGTATAACATTGTATAACGTGCAATAACGAAATAACATTTTTATTTTGATCTCATTAAACTCGTAGACGATCGATGTGTCAGACTCCTTTACACACGAACACTTAAACATCGATACAAGACAATCGTCATCTTAATCGTTTAGACTCGATTACTCGTTAATACTATCATAATACGAGTATAGTCATGTAGTCAAAACGATTACATTGCAACAGTTTGTCGCTTCGTGATTGATAGCATCAGTAATTAATTTACATCAGATAAGCTGTCAGCTGGGACAAAGCTATGGCTTGATTACCGGGAGCTTTATTATAACTACATTAAAGCTCGTTATTGTGTTGTTTTCGGTGGAGAAAGTTTTTTAGTCCATTTACGTGTGTTAGGCAAAATGAAAATAGGACTGGCCTTGATTAGTTTCACACTTACTCTACTTTTATGATTCAGCTTCAAATTCAAACTATTGAAATCCTCGTCAATACTTAGTAGTTGTCTTCAACACATACAAATGGGTTTTGAAGTAACTGGTGGCACGCTAATGTTGTGAAGCTATACGATGGCGAAAACGCTATTTCTATCATGATTAAACAGATAGAAATTACATGCATTAGGGAGTCCCCGAAAACGCTCGCCTTTTTTCGTTTCGTAGTGTTATAGTTTTGGAGAAGAAGTGGCGGAGGAAACTCCTCTTTGTGCTAAGACCATCTCATCAAGGATCTCTTAAAATGATGTGATTATGGAGTCCATCCTCTATAGATCCATGCAGTTTTAAAGCTCCATGAATATGTCTTAGCAACGTCATATTGTAGGTACAGATGACGGGTCGAGCTGGACAAAACCAAAGACCAATTGCCCCTGATGACTAGGACTGGAAGTTATAGGGTGGAACCTTTTCCCGGATGTGACGACGCAGACGAACAGTTACAGTATTATACAGTATACAGCCAATCCCTGGTTATTTTAAACAGCATTGATTCTTATTTAGAGTGTCGTGTGTCTCTGAATTATAATTGACTTTGTTTTGGAAACATTGGGCCGCTTAGTATTGTTATAATGTTTGTTTTATCTCATCCGTCCGATCTTGTTTTGAGGATTAACTATAGGTGTTATTTTGAGTCTCGGGCTAATCTCATGTTCTAACCAATGCGAATACGCGATTGTCGCGTTAAAATGTCACTTATTTGTACGGGAAACCGGATTAACCAATGACGCATTCGGATTTACCAAAAAAAACGAAGTTTGGTAAGACACGGTCTTCAGTTTAAAAGTCAATAATAAGTTGGCCAACCCGCCTGCCAAGCGTGGCGATTATGGCAAAACCCCCCAAAATGTCAACGTGGCGACACTTGGGGGAGGCCTATGTCCGGCGGTGGACGTCTTTTGGGCTGAAATGATGATGATGAATAAGTTGGTTACGAGACATAGATACTATACTGGCAGTATTGCCACCCAACGTGGCAATGCTACCAGTCTTCTGGGCACTATTCCAGTTTAAAGCGTTTTATGCTTTTCTTCTTTTCTATGTGTAGATATTTTTATTTTTATTTTAAGTATCGCTAAAGACACTTATGTAAATTGGAAACAGAAACTTTCATAAGTAACTATCTACTATTTTTTGCTCAAAAATATTTTCTAAAGAAATGAAATAATAGATGGAAGAATGAATGTTAACCAAGTGCGCATTTGTATCATATTCCATACATTTATAAATGTTCAAAGTCACAGGAACTATGGCTGACACAAGCAAATCTTCTGTCGCGGTATTGTGACCGGAGCTGGGAAGTAAGATACCTGACCTACATTGAAATAATACATCAGTTTTCAAGTATTGTTCAACTGCTGAAAAAACGGGATCGGATTTTATTTTCACTGGTAAGATTGTAAGCCGTTGGTCCCGGCTGTTATTTGTAGATCTTTGACAGTCCTTACAGTAGGTAAGTCTGACAACCAGTCTTACCAAGGGGTATCGTATTTCCCAGTACGTGGGCTGTAGAGGTCAGATAGGTTGTTGCTCGAATCCCGATATAAAACACTGGTACTAACTTGCCTAATGGATGCAGCTGAGCTGTTAGACTGAAAGCCCACCCTATCATATATAGTTGCAAAAAACAGATATGATATGATTATTGCTACAGGTACCCATTTCACGAGCTAACTAGGTCAATTTCGATAAACTCCAATTACCTTTTATCACTTTGTTAGGAAAACCGCATAATGACATGTGGAAATATTTAACAGTGCATATAACTTATTATTTACCTCAGTGTTCAATCAGTGTAAGTAGCCATTTTTTTTACTGTCAGCATAACGACGAAATTGTTTGTTGACGTCTGAAAACAAACGTGATAAGGCCGTATGTACAACATAATGTACTTGAGAGCGTTTACACCTTACGGCATTTCATACAAATTTTCAAGTCCTTATTTTCCGAAATGACTGAACCGATTTTAATGAAATTTCATACGCATAAGCAGGATACATAGGCCTAATAAGTTACCTAAAACATTTTCGAAGTGTCTTCTTTTAATTGGAAATTTCTGTTCCTATATATAATTTATAATCGGTCTAATTTAGCTGTAACACTATTTTTGGAAAATGTTTGTAGTTACTTTTTAGACCTATGTATCCTGCTTATGCGTTTTCAGTTTCATTAAAATCGGTTCAGTCATTTCGGAAAATAAGGACTTGAAAGTTTGTATGAAATGCCGTACTGTCAGCACTCGTATTTAAAGCATATGTTTCTGCCAATCGTCGCAAAATGCCAAAAAAGCATTTTGTGCGAGTGGGAGCATAAAATAAACGACAATCAAGATTTCGGAAGGAGAGACAATTATGAATAAAAAAAAAAGATTCTGTGCTGGTCCAGGCACAGAAGTATCTTTCTTCCGTGCGTTGGAAGACTGAAGAATGCTCTACTAATTTAGACTGTATTGGGATCATCATTAGGGTTCCTATACGCCACTAGATTTAGTCTTGGTTTCCGCCAACAGACGACCGCGTACGCATATAGAAATAAGATAAAAATACTAATGACATTAGACAGTAGCCAATTAAAAGAACCAGCTAAATGACGGCAATATAATCTAACCTTGGCACATAGCCTCTGACATTTGACACAAGAATATTCATAACCATAATTCTTTTTTTTTCATATTTTAGCAATATCCTTTGGAAACCACACAAGGTCATTCGGACAAACAATGTTAATAGTGCAAAATACAATGTCATTTGAAGTTTGTAAATGTGTCGGGGACTAGGCCATGATGGCATTTATTAGCTAATCCTATATTAATTAGGTAATATTGAGTTATTGGCGCGAAATGAGTTGTGCAAAGTTAAAACGAAGCTGAACTAGACTTTTTATTGGTAATCTTTAAAATAACAGAACAGTAATTTAGAGCTATCAAAATTATTATGTTTTTGGTCAAATATATAGTTGAGATAGGGCTAAGCAAAAGATGATGAAATGAATTTTATTTTTAAGCTTGTAATTGTTTTGGTCTGTGGTATGACAGTTATTTACTTCCTTCGTAACTTTCTTGCTTTACTTTAAAGTGTAGATAGGACAATGTAAAGTACTCACAAGATATAGTGGCCCTTTCTAGAAATGAAATTAATTGAAATGATTTCTTGAATCCCCTTTCATCATCATCATTTCAGCCGAAAGACGTCCACTGCTGAACATAGGCGTCCCCCAACGCCACATTGACATAAGGGGGGAATCCCCTTTACTTGGTTAAAACCCGTTGGTAAGGCTAGGTGTGATTTTCAATCTTACGAAAGCCGGGACCACTGGCTAATCGTCCTTTCAAGCATAGAGAAATAAAATACACCTATAAACTTACACTGTCAGTTATGGAATTTCTTCCGTTATTGTTAATGATTGTGAGTTCCCGATATTTCGACGCTGATGCAAGCGCCATAATCGCGGGATGACTCAAAGGAACATAAAATAGGTAAAGTATGTATATATACCCCGTGGGTGACCATTTTTCATGCCACGTGTTCAATAGAAAAAAGAGGAGGAGCTCGTGGCTAAATAATATCAGCCGCACAGGTCGTTCTTCAAGGTTAAGCCGTGCTTGCCCAGGTTGATCCGTGGATGGGTGAGACCATAATTACATACCGAGTTTCCTCCGTGCCTCGGAAAGCACGTTAAAGCCGTTGGTCTCGACTGTCATTTGTAGATCTTTGACAGTCGTTACGAGTAGTCAGAAGCCAAAAGTCTGACATCCAGTCTTACCAATGGGTATCGTATTACCCAGTTACTGAGTTGTGGAGGTCAGTCGCTTCCTGTAAAATACTGGTACTCAGCTGCATCCGGTTAGACTGGAAGCCGAATCCAAGATAGTTCAGAAAAAGGCTAGGCAGATGAGGATGTGCTCGTAGTCGTGTTAGAAAAAAACAACCAATATAATGCCAGCAAAATTCATAGTAATTGCGTGCCCATTATTTGTGAGACAAAGATACTAAGACTACAATAAAAACAACTAATGTTCTACCATTAATATAAAATGTAAATGACGACATTTTCCGTTAAGATTATGCGGGGTTCATAGGAATTATCATTCATGACTGGGTTTGAAGCGACAATAAAAGTTTCTTTAAGAATTAAACGGCTTGAAAGTCTTCTGTTTATTAAGCGTTATGGAATCAATGATCTTTCTAATTAAATTCTGCGAAGCTTCGCGTAAAATTCCTGCTTTTTTTTTAGGAAAGTTATTAGGGACATTGTTTATTTTGAGTAGGCGTCAAAAGGAGCACCTACGGGGTTTTTTCTCTGCATTATCCTACAGTAGACCAGCTAATGGCCTAATTGCCAAGAGCCTCGACCAACATCTGTAAAGCACTCGTTAGGCAGCTGGATCAAGGGCTTGATTCAGAAAGCGGTAGGTACTCCTGGACACGGCTCGTATTGTTAGGAGGTTCCTTTCTCTGTAGCCCTGACCGCCGGTAGCTTGGACCCTGTTCCCGATACCGGTGGGCTACAATTTTTTATATTTTTAAATGTTATTGTTTATTATTTATAAGGAATATATGTTTTGTATAGTGTCGGACGTAAAGAATAGCACCATCCCATTTCTTCCCGTGGGTGTCGTAAGAGGCGACTAAGGGACTTGGCAGAGAATGGGCAACGCAGCGCGGCAGCGTTCTCTGTGCTTTTGTAACAACCGTACTGCGATCGCCAACCCGCCTGCCAAGCGTGGCGATTATGGCAAAACCCCCTTTTCTTGGGGGAGGCCTATGTCCAGCAGTGGATGTCTTTCGGCTGAAATGATGATAAGGAATGTTAAAAAATGTATTAAATTTGTATTCATAAATGAATAAAGGGAATAATTAAATAAAAGGAGCTAAGATTAGAGAGAAGAATGATTTATTTCATCACTGCTGCTCTCAAAAACGGGAAGGAAAATATCCATCGTGAGGAATCCAGCTTGTCCTAGAACCAAAAATTCGAAGACATGACATCTACCGTCCGCACTGGGACCGCGTGCTGGATTACAGCCCGCTCCCTCTCATAAAGAGGAGGCCTGTATCCCAACAGTGGAAACATTATAGGCTGATGATGAAGAGTGTTGTTTTAAGTTTGTTAAATACTTAGCTTCACAATTTAAAAAAAAAGTTTTAACGTAACAATAGTAAAATCTTTTTATAGTAAAAACATACCGAAATAAACTAAATAATATTTAAAGAAACTAACAACCACGGAAATTGCCAAGAGATTATCTGTTCATCTCTAAATATAAATACATTCAAGTTTTTGAGCAATGTATCCGGAATCCGAGCTATCCGGTATGCCGATTGCGACACACCTATACAAAGGATGACATACCCACGTTTGTTATTTATTAGTGTTTCTATCTCTACAAGGTGTAGCTTATTTACATAATTACAACATGTTACAACAACATCAGCTCTGTATGGTGTCGGCTCTGTATGGTGTCGGACGTAAGGAATAGCACCATCCCATATCTTCCCGTGGGTGTCGTAAGAGGCGACTAAGAGACTTGCCAGAGAATGGGCAGCAGCGTTCTCTGTGCATTTTGCAACAACCGTACTGCGATCGCCAACCCGCCTGCCAAGCGTGGGATTATGGCACACGAAAGAGTTAGGTAGAGGTGCACATTTGGTTTATTTCGACAGTTATGATAAAGGTTTTTGAGGAGCTCGTAGCTGAAAAATAACAGCCGCACAGGGGATTTTTAAGGTTAAGCCGTGCTTGCCGAGGTTAGTCCGTGGATGGTTGACCATAATTACATACAGAGTTTCCTCCGTGCCTCAGAAAGCACGATAAAGCCGTTGGTCCCGGCTGTCATTAGTAGATCTTTGACAGTCGTTACGAGTAGTCAGAAGCCGAAAGTCTGACATCCAGTCTTACCAAGGGGTATCGTATTACCCAGTTACTGGGTTGTGGAGGTCGGAAGGCAGTCGCTTCATGTAAAATACTGGTACTCAGCTGCATCCGGTTAGACTGGAAGTCGACCCCACGAATTTTGGGAAAAGGCTAGGTAGATAGAGAAAGGTTTTGTTTTCTTATGCTAAATAGGATTCCGTTTGCCCGCAACTTGCCTAATGCGAATCGATGATGCGGCGTAGGGTGGAGCACGCTCTCCTAGAAGAAAACGATTCACTCAAACTAAAACTTAAGTCCTCCAAAATAGAGGCCGAGCCAATTGTCATCAATTGGATATAAATCTAGCCTCTGGTTACCAGATGGAAGAACCTAATAACACAAAACCCGGGAATCGCACCCAGCTCCTCATACTCAAGTGTAGTGCTTGCGTACACTAGATCATATTTAAAAATAATTTATTTCTAAAAGGTTTAGCTGATTAACATAAAGCCATTACTTGCTTAATATACAGCATGCTTAAAACCTCGGGAAACGTAGGGCCCTTTCGAAACAGGTTCAATTACAATTTACTTCCAGTAATAGGCCTGGTTATTACCAAAGCGCTGACGAGCAGAGCGGAGAAAAGACATGGCGGGTTTCGTCCAATCACAGGAGAGAGAGCAGCGGTAGGCAATGGTGGCAGCCCCGACTTACGAGCAGCAAAACCGTGGGTTCGAACCCAGGCAGGCACATTACTTTGTGTTGTTTCATCACCGCTGCCGTCAACAACGATGAAGGAAAACCTCGTGAAATCCTAGAACTTAAAATTCGAAGACATGTGACATCTACCAACCCGCACTGATCCTGCGTGGTGGATTACAATCTACTCCCTCTCATAGAGAGGAGGCCTGTGTCCCAGCAGTAGGAACATTATAGGCTGATGATGATGATGACAAGAGAGACGAGGATATCAACCTATCTTGCACATCTCCGCACGGCTCCTCTCATCTCTGCTTAGGTGATAACCAAGTCTTATAATCGTTTGATGTACACAATGAGACACATGAAGCTATACATTTCCAGTATAACATGGCAACTCTTTGTATAGATTTCCCGTACAATAAGAGATCCGCATAAACTGGTTTTGTAAAGCTAGATTGGTGGTCGCGTCATGCGTACCGGACCGTCTTACCCAAACATACCAAGAATGTCGTTAACTTTATTTCCGTGTTGTAGAATCTCCGTGGTATTTTCCTTAAACGACGCTCCAGCTTGTATCTCACTTGAAAACTGCCCACAATTTCTACTATTATCTCACCATCATCATCATCTCAGCCGAAAGACGTCCACTACTGGACATAGGGGTCCCCGAAATGTCGCCACATTGACCGGTCCCGTGCGACTCGCATCCAGCGGATCCTCGCAACCTACCATAAACTATGTTAGTTTTAAATTGAGGATCGTGCTTAAACATCCTTCTAAAATGTTGTCATGCCCTGTTAAATTCAAACTATTTGAACATTTCAACATTATATGTAAATACTGGCTGCTAGCGTCTGTCCAAAATTTTACTTCTGTATTTTACAGCCTTGTTCTATTTTTAAAAAAGTTTGTATGTTCAGCTAATTTCAATTAAATAATTTCAATCCTGTAATATAGCATTTCATTTATACAATACTAGCTGTCCCGCGCAACTTCGTCTGCGTCACATTTTCCCTGTTTTCGCAATATTTTTCATTGCTGCTGCACTCCTATACAGCGCCATCTATTACTATACTAACTCTATCCTTACTCAATCTGTTAGAATCGTTTGGAGCTAACAGATAATTGTGACTTAATTTGCAATAAAATAATATTGCGACTATAAATTGAGATGTAAGCTATCCTATCTTTCAAGTTGGATCAAACTGCACACGGTGTGCAAATTTGATTAAAATCGGTTAAGTAGTTTAGGAGTCCATCCCCGACAAACAACTTGACACGTAATTTATATATATGTAAGATATAAGATATTTGCTGAATGTGGTCCTTCGAGCTGGATAAGCATAAGCTTATTGTTTCCACTGCTGGGACACATGCCTCCTATCTGTGAGAGAGAGTGGGACGTAATTCACCATGTGGGCCCAGTGCAGGTCCATGAATGCCGACTTTTCTTTGGTTCTAGGACAAGCCGGTTCTCACAATGTATTCTTTAATCGTTTTGAAAGCAGTGGTGATGAAATTACAAAGTTAAGTCATAATTTTTCTGCCCTCAACGCATTTGATTTAGGGGCGGCGCAGCATGTCTTTTCATCCATACTTCTCTATTACTCTTCATCTCGGCAGTTTCTCCTTTCTAGCCATATGATCCTTTACACAAATTTATCGAGTGCCTGTCTGAATTCGACCTTCAGTCACGACCGCATCCTGGGCAACCACATGACTAAAGACGTAATGACAAGTTTTGATGGAAATCCAACTCACCGCCATCATTTTGCTTCAACTCCTTAAAACAATGCGGCAAAGTCATTACAGTAAGATGTATAACACCCACTACGCACAGCTTCCCACCGTCGTCGTTCAATTGTTTACAGCCTCTGACGTGTCTGTTCATCTGATACGCTAATGTACGCAACCATGTTCATCTCAACGGTCCTATCCATTTCCTTTCAATATCTCACCGCGTTCGAAGACAGTCCTTTAATTCAATGTATGCTCATAAAGGCTTAAATTATGCATACAATATACAAGCCAAAAAGCGCTGTATTTGTTGGAAGATAAGGTTTGGTTTCAGTTTTGTTTGTCTTGTTTAGTATGCACAGGTTGGTAGGTAATGTGAAGATGAAGGGGTCATAGCTGTCTGGGGTACGTCAGTCATTGACACTAAGACTTGTTTTATATTTAACGCAATCGAGTAAGAATTGTATATTGCGATGGAAGAGCTTTTCGCTGTATTTTAAATACAATGCGGGATTGAACTTTGAACTCCTACAAAGGTGCTTACTCGTACGTAAATTGACTTGCTGATAAAAAACCTTTAGAAGTTTTTAATACTTAATGGTCTTGAACCATCGTGAACTCGTGATTCACCGGTAATCTTCTTTATTTTCGAAGAATTTTTCCTTTCAATCTTTGTTGTCTAAAGTCTGAAATTGAACGAAAACAGACTGAAGCAGGACTTAAATGAAACCCTGAATATCCAATTTACTACGTGTTCCAGTCAAACAACGTCCAAATCGTACTGATTACCATATATGCAACGAAAAAGGATGTCCGAATGTAAATCGATCACAGCTGTCCCGGGGCAGATTACCTTTGAAGTTGATGAGACCCCATAGAGGGGTCACGTTCAGGGGAGAGGCTTCTGGCACTCAACCTGCCGGCTCAATAAGACCTCCTTCGAGACAGCTAAACAATCAAGTACCCCTCAAATAACTGTTCCATCCCAACCCACGCTGATGTAAACACTTCCTAGCTTAACACAGTAATAATACTCATTATTATGGGGTATCGGAAATATTGCTCATGTTATTTACGATTATTGAGTGTCATAAATGGCCTTCTTTACGACATATGTCGACGATGTCTTGAACGCTTATTGATTCTGACACCCGGCGGATAACGTTTTACGTGAGACGTTCAAATTGTTTACGTAGCGAGCAATGTTTAGCTCAACTTCCAAAAATCATCAGCTGGTTAGACCTTTTCAATTTCCAGTCTAACCTGATGCTGCTTACCTAGAAGAGAATAGAATAAAACTTTATTGTACACCAAAAATTAAACATAAGGGGCTTACAAAACTAATAATTTTATGGTTACAACGGCGGTCTTATCGCTGATATCTTTCAGACAACCTTCGGATGGACATTATGGAATTAAAATTAAAAAAGGGGGGGGGGTAGTCAGTGGTGTACCTACTACACAAAATTGTATATAACAAAAGTAAAGTTATCTACTTATGTATAATATACATATTAAAAAAAAAAGTAAAATAATATATGTAGATATTTGTGTCTTTAACATTAAATCGCAAAAATAAAACTAGAATGGTTACAAATTTAACTTAGACTGCATGAAATTAGAATATCAGTATTTTAAATGGAGCTACTACCTAGCTGACCTCCACAACCCTGACAGGGTACTGGGTAATAACATACCCCTTGGTAAGACAGTTGTCGGATTTTCGGGCTGCGCGGGATTACCTGTAATGACTGACAAAGATCTACAAATGACAACCAGGACATGGCAAGGCACTCAGGAAACTCGGTATTTAATGGATGGTCATTGGTCACCCATCCACAAACCGACCTTCGCAAGTTCGGTTTAACATTGAAGATCGACTCGTGCAGCTGTTATTTATTGACGGCACGGTTGGCGCAATGGTTGAGCGATCGACTGCTGCACTGCGTGTCGCTGGTTCAATCCCCCCCCCGCACGGAACAAACATTTGTATGGCCTACAGGTAGTTGTTTCGGGTCTGGCTGTTTGTGTATGTTAGTTTAAATGTTTGTAAATGCACTCACGATATAGGAGAAATTCCTAGTGTGGGGCGACGGTTAAAAAAAATAATCTTTAGCCACAGCTTTCTTGTGCAAAGAACAAAGGTGCAGCGCAACATGTGAATCACGGTCAACCTACACATGAGCGAAGCAACAAGTCCCCTCTATTCAAAAATAAAGACGGCGCGCTCTGGAATCTCTCAATGGAGTACAATTAAGATTCTCCACGACTGCTGAGTGCCTCCATGCATACAGAGCACACGGCCCTGCAAAACGCAACCGTTTCTCAATCTCAATAAATCTCACTTTACACAGCATTGAACTCCACCACCGTATTTTAAATAAAAATAAACTCCGATAGTCATAAACGATTTCAGACCCAATCGTGAAAGTGGTATGACCCAATTTTCAATAAACAATGTCGAGTCCTAAACGTTTAACGCTTCTCACGTTACCGAGTTATCGATGCGAGAATGTCATATCGACTTTTGGGGTGCCTTTCTAAATTGAGCTCTAATACTCGTACTTCGGGAAGAGTTTAACTATGCAGAGCGTCCGAATTATGCGAGATACAGATTATTGGCGACTAAGTTCAGTTTCAATGTCACGTTCTCACAATTCTGACCGAGGATTTTTCATTATTATTTATGTCCTACGAGTACAAAGAATGTTAATTTAAAAAACCTAAGAAAGATCTAACTCGTGGGATATTTTTATATTTCAAAACAAACATTACTAGAAGTTTCACTACATCGGCATTCAATTAAAATTCTTGAATATTTTTGTCTCTTGAAAAGGTCAAACGTTTTTTTTACATGTTTGACGTTGAAATAAGATTAAAGAAAAGAGGCAAAGGAAAAAAATATTTGAAAGGATTTTTTCGGCCCAAAGATACGCAAAGGGAACTACAGACGCGATTAATCATCCATTCAAAAGAGTTGTGAGAAGTATGACATAATGAAAGTGGCGAGTGATTTATTTGTAACGAATTTACATGAGTAGAGCGTTACTTTATAATATAAGTCGTGGAATTCAGTGACAATAGCCGAGACAGTCTCCAGTAGCATACAAAGTTTCAAACAGACTCGTACCACGAACCGTCGCGACGTCGTTGCATCTGACACCAAACTATTCTTACTGTTTTTTTCTTTTCACTTAAGTATTCTGCGAAGTTTCATTTCGCGCTGAAATCCGGACTCTACTGCGATTGTCCGCTACCGTTTATTCGCAGACATTGATACATTCCGTGCCGCTGGCGGAGTAAGTCTTTCAATCCTGGAACAATGCGCGCGATGTACGACTAGCTGTTGTAAATAAAAGTTCCTTGATCTGCAGTCTGAACAATGGCTTGTAGCAAGTGGTTACCAAGAGGCGGAACAATCGACGATTAAAATTGTTTATAAAACTCAGTTCGATATGCCGGTAGTTATCGCAAGCCAAATGTGCATGAACTTTTCTCAATAATAATGGTTTTTGGTCACCATTGTGATCACGGTTTCTCAAATACGTATATAGGGTGACTGGTAAATAGTGACCGATACTTAAACACTTGTTTGTACTCATGATAACAAACAACTTTCCCAAAGAAAAATTTTATACTCATTAAGTTTTATCACAATAACGCAACAGCCGTATGAAATTCACGAATTGGTAGCACGGTACGATAGTAATGAGATAGAACGGCGGCGTGGCTAACAGCAGATAGGTCACAGACGAATTTCATATGGCTGTTAAGCTATTATGACAAAACTGAAAGAATAAAAAAAAAGTTTCTTTGAGAAAGTTGTGTTATCATGACGACAATCACGTGTTTAAGTATCGGTCACTAATTACCAGTCACCCTATAGAGCAGACATTGGGAATATTTTCTTACAAAAATTTTGTTTTTGACACAAGATTGCTACCTGGCAATCGGGCGTATAACACTAGACAAACCGATTTGTTAGTAGGATTTGGTAGTAACAAGTTTGACACAAAATTGAAATCATGTCTTTGTAGTTTCTCCATCGTAGCTGTGTTTTATAAGTTGCGAAAGGATTTTTGACACCATTATGTTGCGTTTTTCTCAAAACGTTCGTTTTCAGTTTTCCGTACCCAAAGGGTCAAACGGGACCCTATTACTGACACTTCGCTGTCCGTCTTGTCACCAGGCTGTATCTCATGAACCGTGATAGTTAGCCAGTTGAAATTTCCACAGATTATGTATTTCTGTTGCCGCTATAACAACAAATACTAAAAACAGAATAAAATATTAAAGGGGGCTCCCATAAAAAGAGTGATTGTTTTGATCGTTTTCATAAATAAAAGCACCTTCGTGCGCGAGACCGACTCGCACTTGGCCGGTTTTTCCTCTAGGCGCGCTATTATTTAGTTGAATCAGATCGCTACGTACTCGTTGGGCAAAATTTTAGTAATCGATTCACAAAGATCAGCTGCCTGTGTAAGTATGGAGATCTATGAGAGAATATGTGTGATCTTGAAAACGGTTTATCTTGATCTTAAAAATTATTATTATGTTGTTAATGTGGCAGTTGTCCAATCATATAGTAGGTTTTAATCGAGGCGCGAAAGAAAATATTTGATTCAATCCAGATGTCTTGTTTCGCTATTAATACGATACTTTAATATATTATACGATGTTACCAAATTAGCATTTCCTCTTGAGTTAAAGAAAACGCATCTTATTTTTATGTGATCTTATTTAAGTTCTGACACGCACTTCTGACTAATAAATTAGGAATTCAACAGCTGACCTATTTGCCTAGTTGAAATTGTTTTATTTCTTATTTGAATGACGATTGTAAACAAGTATTAATGTACGGAGAGTTATGACTGAAATCCTTTCGGTTATGATGTCAGCGTAGACCTACGTCACGTCTTTGGTTTAAGAGACAAAATCTTTGTAGATTTCTGTGCGACTAGAGCCTAGGGACTAGGTACAACCAGTGCGGAAGCAGGGGCGGTAAAATCCCTGTCTCCCAAATAAACTTCTAAACATTTAGGAGTTAACTGACAAACTGTTTGAAGTCATCATCTTATGTTTGTCATCATCATAGATCGGAGTAGGTAGATTGATTTTTGGTACTTGTATCATAAACCTACACAGAAAGAATAACATGGATAAGCCATTTTTCCGGAAATTAATTCCGGCATTTCCGGATTCAATTAAATATTGTTAATGTTGGTAGTGATATTATTACTACTAAATTAAAAATTTAAAGGAAGGTATCAAAACTAAATTAGTTTATTATTTATCTGTTGAATAATAAAAACAATCGAATTCCGATCGAAGCACTATTTTTTTTTTTTACTTTTAGCCTTTTTATGGCCACAACTTTTTATAAATTGTTGCGCTTAAATTTCAATCAAATCAACCAATTCCGGAGGAATGTACATATTAATATAAACGTTTCGTATCAATGACCCCAATTCAATCTACCTACTCCGATCTATGGTCATCATGTGTTGTCTTAAAAATGGTATATTTTTAGAGCTCCTTCCGACTGTGATACAGGATTATCCTAGTACAAGAATCGAACATTATGAGCCCTACATTGTTTAATTAAGTTATTTTTTTTTTGTATTTGACCCATTTTTGGTTCTGAATAAAGATTTATTATTATAATCTTCCTACCCTTGTCCCATGTTACTTGGGGTCGGCGCAACACGTTTTTGTCTTCCATTCTCCTCTGTCAACCGACACGCTATCATTTCCTCCTTTTTCTTTCATCTCATTCCTCATACATCCCATCCATCGTTTCCTTGGTATTTCTCTAAACTCTAAACTAAAGTAATGTTTATTTTATCGACTGCTTTACCATCAACTTTTTGACATTAATTTAAACCTCTATTTAAATTTAAAGATTTACCATGACAACTCTGTTGTGTTCTCTCGCTCAAGTTGCTCTTTGTCGTAGTAAACTATTTTAAAAAATGTGAAAAAAAATAAAAACTTTGCCACAAAACAGTTTAATTCTGCCCCGCGCATCCTAAAACGAAAATGCATAGACTGCACAAACAAAACAGTGGCGGCAGCATTCTATTATGCAAAACTTAATGATATGTGCTAACCTGCGCACGCGTTATACGACCTATTAGCGTAAAGGTAAGCTACACAATACAGTAACAACACATACAGCATTTTCTCGAGACATCATCTGCCTAGCCTTGCCTATGTTGTGGTCGGCTTCCATTCTAAACGGATCCAGCTGAATACCAGTATTTTACATGGGGCGACTGCCTATCTGATCTCCACAACCCAGTTAGTACTGAGTAATACCATAGGTACCCCTTGGTAAGACTTTCACGACTTTCGGGCCACCTGTAACGACTGTCAAAGATCTAAAAATGACAGCCGGTACCAACGGTTTAACGTGCTTTCCGAATCAAGGAGGTCCAAGGACATCCACAGACCAACCTAGGCAATCGCGGCTTAACTCAAAGATTGATCCGAGCGGCTGTTATTGTTTACTAATTATCTCGAGTATTTCTATGTAATGCAACGTTCCTGCGTATGAAAGACATGGTGTTCGAAGTAAAGTTCTCGGCGCGTGAGCAGTTACCTGTAACATTCCTTCCTCTATGTGGAAACATATGGGGGAGGCCTTTGCCCAGCAGTGGGACAACAAGGAATAATAAAAAAAACTATTTTGCGTTTTGTTTCGAGCCGGACGTTTTGCCCACATTCGTGTCTTTGTTCGACGAAATTTTACACAAATTCGCTCTTTTTTGGGAAAACCAAGTTGCAACAGTTTCGCATCGTTCAGTTCGTGACACACATAGTGAATGTGAGAACTTGTCACTATATTTGGGTCAAATAGGTATTGAAGTTTAATATGGGACAGCTGATAATATCGCGATTACGATATTATTTAAGAAGACGACCGTTACTAATCGAACGGTTACGGTTACGAACCGGAAGACGATGCGTTGGAAGGCCTCCCACTAGGTGGACCGATGACCTGGTGAAGGTTGCGGGGATCCGCTGGATGCGAGGCGCACGGGACCGGTCAATGTGGCGTCACTTGGGGGAGGCCTATTATGTCCAGCAGTGGACGTCTTTCGGCTGAAATGATGATGAATGATGATATTATTTCGAAGAAAAAAGTGTTTTAGTTAGATGGTTTTTGTAACGGCATCTCGCTGAGCTTCTATCTGCGACTAGAACCAGGTAGGGTGCCTTGAGTTTAAGGCCTCCAGCCAGGGCAAAAACGCTTAATGGTATGCACTACACCCTTAGTGGTGTAAAACCGGCTGGATGTTTTGTTACAAGTACACTCTCTAGTCTAAACTAAACTCTATACAGCGTATTAGCATAATACCAACATCATCCACCTGTTTAACTCAGGGTAATTCGCTTGTATAGTAAATTGATTAATTTTCATTACCAGGATCCTACCGGCCCGTCACATACTAATTTCCTCTCAATTTTAGTGGACTCTGCTTCGTTTGATCGAGCGAAATTATTTGGTAAGCTGGTCGTGAGTGGTACGTTGTTCGAGAGGGTTGTGATATGAGAGTTTATTCATTCGAAGATTGAATTTGGACCTTTTTATATACTAGGTAGGAATACATACATAAACGCTTGTAATCCCAGACGTGTTAGGCAGAGGAGTATCTAATTGTACACCCACATTTCGCCAGTTACGTTCAAGTCCCATGTAATTGGGAGCGAGCCTATTGCCATCAATCGGGCACAAATCCAGACAGTGGGTGTTACTGAGCAATTACTGATGGAAAAACCCAATAACACCTTGCCTAACTCGGAAATTAAACCCAAGACTTCATGCTCAGCAGTCGCTTCAGCGACTACTAGACCACAAGGTAGTTATGAATCCATACTTCCATACTAATATTATAAATGCGAAAGTAACTCTGTTTGTTTGTTTCTTACCTTTTCACGACTAAACGGCTTATCGGATCGTTATGAAAATAGGCCAGGAGATAGATTATATCTTCGAGAAGGACATAGGCTACTTTTATCCCTGAATAAAACATCAAAAATTTCCACGCGAACGAAGTCGCGTGTAGCGGCTAGTATATTATAAATGACTGTGGATATTAAATTTTCTGCTAGATACCATATTGATAACGGAAACAGTTTTAGCTTATTTCTGATCCTGGAATGTATCTATGCTTGATTTAATGGATACCTTGATTTTTTTCAATACTATGATAGCTAAGACACTCCGATATTTTCAAAAGCGGGAAAAATATTAAGCTTCACTTTGTAAATAAGAACTAGTAAAATTATGTGAATTCTTAACAAGCACAACTTAGTTCTCACTTAACGACCCTTAAAGGGACACCTGACCTTGAAAAGAGCAGGAAAGTTTACGTCAGCAAAAAGAACATAAACTACTTTTTAACTTGACTAAGTACGGGGGAGTTTTCCTTGAGATAAGGAGAAATTATTTCACGGCTTCAAACGTGGCTTAGTTTGCAAATATCTATGGTAAGTGGGGTAAGTTAGTGACTTACTTTAGTTACCTACGTTTTCATTTTATTGTTATTTTCTTGTTAAACTTCAAATGTTTTTTTGTGTTATCAGAATCAGCATTAGAACTCAAATTTTTGAACAAGTCATTTTATTATCCTTCAAGAACTTAACACGATTACAAATTAATCAGAAACCCTTAGTACTTATTGAGTAAAACTTTTTCTTCAATTTCTTATTAATGTCTATAAGATCTTAAAATTTCTCAACACTGCTGTAAAATACAACGTGTAACTGTTCTTCTGAATATAAATATAACTTACTTCATATTTAGGGCCGAATTTCTGCAAAGGATTTGAACGCGATCACCTTGAATTTGACGTTTAATCATGTTCATTGTTACGGGGCAATGATGCAGTTTACCTGTGCTGAACACATTCAGTATCATTCAGCCTAAGTCAGCCCCAAACAGTTAGGTTGGTAGTATTTTTGAATTGTTGATTTAATCTTTTACTCTGGACGTTCTTAAGAGCGTTTATACCCTACGGCATTTCATACAAACTTTCAAGTCGTTATTTTCCGAAATGACGGAACAGATTTTAATGAAACTTCCTACGCATAAGCAGTATACAAAGGTCTAAAAAGTTACTAAAAAACATTTTCGAAATGTCTTTTAAAAATGAAGATAATTAGAAATTTCTGTTTCTATGGATAGTTAAAAATCGGTCTAATTTAGCTTTAACATTATTTTTCGAAAATATTTTTAGTGACTTTTTAGACCTATGTATACTGCTAATGCGTAGGAAGTTTCATTAAAATCTGTTCAGTGATTTCGGAAAATAACGACTTGAAAGTTTGTATGAAATGCCGTAGGGTATAAACGCTCCTAATGTGCACATTTTTCTAGATCGTTCTCACATATTTGTATAATCTCAAAATGAATGAATCTTGTAAAAATAATTTGATTTAAAAGAGTGTCTATTGAGTTGCTTGCCCATTCTTCTCCATAGAAATCTACCCTTTGGAATGGGCAACTGCAGTACTTTCACACGTTATTATCCCTTGTGACTGCGACGGTAGCTTCAAAAGTTCCTGTAACAATCTGATTTAAATAATAGCTTTGAGTTTGATCCTCTTACAACAAGCTTGCACTAAACTCTTATCATAAAACCAGTGATCCTATTAACAACAGCAACAGCACATTGCTCCGATACGATCCGTTCCGGACTCGTCACTAATAAATAAATAATAATAAAAACGTTTAATCATCTCCACAAATTACATCATAGTTTTGTTAGATTATTACAAAGGTTGACAGGCAGTTTGGCAGAAAGCTGTAATTTGTGAGAGATCTGGAGTCTAAACTAAGCCTAGGCCTGTATTTCAGAGCTCCAGGCCCCCCATTATATCATAAATAGTTATTGTCAACAATGGAAAAAGTGCAAAATTGGTGACAGTGTGTATGTGTGTGCGTGTGTGTGTGCACGTGTGTGAGTATATGTAATATATACCTATATTATGTATACATTTATTACATAATATATGTTTTATGAGATATATATAAACATAGGACTGACAACTAGCAAGCCAATTATTTACGTCAAGATAGTCAATCCGTTGAGAAGTCAGCGCGATGGAAAAATAAACGACTATTTTACTATGAAATGTAGATACTGTATTTCATTTGTCAGTTGGAAGTTCATGATTTGATTCCTAAGTCGGGGGAAGTTTTATTTCTGAGAATGCACGAGTTTGCCAAATAGCCAAAACTACTGACAAGGTGGAAATTTAATTTTGTTCGTATACTCATGGGACTTCAAAAAAAGTCGTGAGCGGTGGAATTTTTTTTGAAGTGAAACTTCTTATACGACTTCCAACAAGGTTGCGTTAAACTTCAACGCTACCATGGAGGGGTATGACAGCACTCATTTCCACATTACGAAGTTTCACATCTTCCGCACGGAGGGACTCACGCACTATTTTTTTTTTACTTTCTTCTCCGCACTTCTAGGAACTCAATAAAAAGTCCCATGAAAGTCGGACCAAGCTGAGCCATTAGTAATAAATCAGCCCTTATATAATGGAAGTCAGATCCAGCCTGTCCCTTTGCTGCCCTGCCCCAGTGACGCCCTAAGCCGAGGCTCGTACCCCACAGGGGGTGCCCTTAGCGTTAATAATAATAATCATTTATTTGCTAAAAACATGGTATAAAAGATGGTTATGTTGTCGCTTAGTTTATAAGCTTTTTGCCTGGCTGGAGGCCTTAAATTCAAGGCATCCACAGGGTTGTCCGGTTGAGCAGTAGCCAGCCTCAGAGGCTGAAATGCGAAATGCCATTATAAAAAAAAAACGGGCCACAATATCGTTCTACTTTTGTGTCTAATTGCATTCGACTAATTATTATACAAAAGATTTAGACCTAGTTTACAAGTGTTTTTTAATAATAATAAAGTAATTTACAGAAGAGTTAGAAGAGGTCTTTCATACACCACACACCGGTCAGTTATGTTTAAGAGCGTTTACGCCTTATAATATTTCATACAAATTTTCAAGTCCTTATTTTCTGAAATGACTAAACCCATTTTAATGAAACTTCATACGCTTAAGCAAGATACATAGGTCTAAATAATTACTAAAAACATTTTCGAAAAATGGTGTTATCGCTAAGACCGCTAGACCAATTATACAAACAATATGATGTCTGTCTGTCTAAATGTCTGTCTATACAAGGTGTTGTTTTGCATCCTCGTCAAAATTCAGGATGTTGTCACAAAAGACATAAATATTCAATATAAAATTACGGTACCTAGTAAATTATTAAAAAACACTGCATTTTTTTGTTGTTTAAATTTGTCAATATTTCAGAATAACCCCCATAGCGTGGTTTAGGGATTATAAAATTATCGAAAAAACGTTTGAGGTTTTTTGTTTGTGTGTAAGCGACGTTATAAGGCAGGGATCAGACGGCCCGTGTTTAAAACACGGGTGGTTCACAGTTAGCGATTTCAGTACCTAAATAAATAAAAAAAAGAAAATGACCTACTCATTTTATTATTGATTCGGGTCGAGAATCATTAGCATAGTTACCTCCTAGAGTTTGACGAGGTTGCAAAACAACACCTTGTAGAAACAGAAACTTCCAATTTTTTTTAAAATACATTTCGAAAATCTTTTTATTAACTTTTTAGACCTATGTATCCTGCTTATGCATATTAAATTTAATTAAAATCGATCCAGTCATTTCAGAAAATAAGGACTTGAAAGTTTGTATGAAATGCCGTAAGGTGTAAACGCTCTTAACTTGAAAATAGCCAATTTTCCATAAGAAACAGAAAAGAAAAAGAGGCATATAAATTCGTCTGACTATTTCACCTGTTGGTTGTTACTTTATCAGAGTTCCGTCGCGATAACATCGGTAACCCTCGCCAAATCGTTTCCTACACGTTTGAATACTTCAAATACAAGCTTGGCTCTTCAGAAAAAAACGTTGTTTTAGTTTCTTGTCTACTGTTCTTTGTAAGGAATGAGGTGGGGAAGTGTAGGGTTGGGAAAATTGGCACTGTTTTGTCAAAGTAGGCGACTGTTGTTTGATTTCAATTATGTTCTTGTTTTGCATGCTGTTAAAGAGTTTTTGTGATGAAAGAGGTATCTAAAAATAATATAATTAATGTTCAATAACTGCTCTGTATGGTGTCGGACGTAAAGAATAGCACCATCCCATATCTTCCCGTGGGTGTCGTAAGAGGCGACTAAGGGATTTGCCAGAGAATGGGCAGCAGCGTTCTCTGTGCTTTTGTAACAACCGTACTGCGATCGCCAACCCGCCTGCCAAGCGTGGCGATTATGGCAAAACCCTCCAAATCGTCAATGTGGCGACACTTGGGGGAGGCCTTTGTCCAGCAGTGGATGTCTTTTGGGCTGAAATGATGATGATGATGAACTGATTATGTCTGTTTCGTTGATCTGGTGGTCGCAATCGTGACTGCTGACCATGAGGTGCTGGGTTCGATTCCTGGGTCGGGCAAATCGTTGTTTGGTTAATGCATCAGGAATTTCTCAGAAGCAGCCATGGAGTCTGGATTTGTGCCCGGTTGATGGCAATAGTTTTGCCCCCTATTACATAGGACTTCAACATAACTGGCGAAATGTGGGTGTAGTATTTGGTACACCTCTGCTTAACCCTTCGGGGATTACAAGCGTGATGTTATGTAATAGTTCAGTTGACGGTTTACAACCTGTTAGTTACTAAACGCGACATTCAACATTTTGACGGACTCACCACCGTTTCCGTAAACTTGGCTCTAGGTTTTATCTTCGTGCTTACTTCGGAATCTTTCAACTAGTCGTAGTTAGTCATATAACTCAGAGCAGCAGTTATAGCCTAGTGGTGTGACCGTCAGACTGACAAGAAATAGGTCTCTACTTCTCTAGTTCGAATCCAAGACATGCACCTCTCATTTTTAGGGTTCCGTACCCAAAGGGTCAAACGGGACCCTATTACTGAGACTTCGCTGTCCGTCCGTCCGTCCGTCCGTCCATCCGTGCGCTATAACAACAAATTCTAAAAACAGACTATAATATAAGTATATTTAATTTTGCTCACTTTGCCGGTTTTTGGATTCATATCCATATTGTATAATTATCACTTGCTTCGGTGAAGTAAAACATCGTGAGGAAACCAACATGCCTAAGAGATATTTCGTGACGGCAGGTTAAAACATGTCAGAAGCCCATGAACGGCATAAAAACTCCGACACCAAATAAGGCTCTAACAGTTACCACACGATAAAGAATGAGGGGAAAACAGTCATAAGCTCTCACTATAAAATAAGAACATTGATACTATCATTCGTATCAATTTCATCACGAACCTCCACATGCGATCACAAATTGTGTCTATTATATATCGATTCCTACATCAGGGCAAGCTATCGAACTATGGATGGATTGCGGAAACAGCCGGTTCCGGAAAGTGTGTGTCCGTTATTTTGATTGCCGTTCGTCTGGTCAAGCCCGAGCTTTTAAGGTTTGTCCAAACCGGGACGGACAAATTGCAGACGCGATTACTTAGGAATCGGAATATTGTCTATTCGGATGCATATTTACAGTATATTTTTTCCCGGAAAACGGTGCAAAAGTGTGGAAGTGGCTTCGTATTTATTTATTTATAACCTCGTTATATACTTTTTTCCAGATTCAGTAGGATTTCCTAAACAAAAATTGTGTGGATAAGTGTTAGTTTACCTAAGAATGATAAATATTTCTATTCTGTTTAAAACTAGGCAAGAAATTTGAGGAAACACGTAAAAATATATATTTTAGAAGGCGGGAGTAAACTCCTATCTATGGCACCCGTAATGGATTTTAGAAATATTTCTTATATAGATATAATAATTTTGTACGTTTTAGATAACCATGTTACACAAATAAACCTTCGTTTTAGGAACTAATGTAGATTCAATTTTCACAAACATACGAGTGGGACCGCAGACATAATCTCCGGTTTGACAGAAATAAATAATTGAGAAACCTTTAACTAAAATAAAAAAGCGTGAGGTTACGCTTTTTTAGCAAGCAGGTATCCCAAGGTAAAATTAATAGTAAAAGGTTTAATAAAATGTACTCAAGAATCAAATGAGTTTGGTAAAGACAGAACAATTTAGTTAAGTAGTAAAACTGGTTCTTAAGTATATTTTGAGAACTCTGAGACACAAGCCAATATTCTAAGAGTCAAACCAAATCCAATTTGGTATTTAGTGGATCTGTATTGCTATGACAACTGTTGAAAACACGCACCAAATCGTATTCCTAGAATTTCTTGGCCGCAATTGGCGTATCTTCGAATAAGGTACCTCCTTCAGCTACCTATCTTTGTCAAACCCATATTTGCATCCTGCTTCAATCAATGCTAAAGATGTCATATCTAACTTTAATCAATGTTACAGGTATATATAATTAATAGTTTTATTTGACAGGTGAAAACTAGGCAGTAATATGTCAATTTATAAACAAACAGGGCGGAATATAGGCATGGTTAGTCCGACTTAAGGTTAGTTCATGTCTAAGAATACCAGTGTTAATGTCTGCAGTATCTCTATTATGTATTGTATTATTTATACTATCTCTTATATTATGCGAGAACTGTGAACTGTGTTAGTTTTGATTTTTCAAGTATTGAGCGATAACAGATTTTCGCCTCAGTTAGACCATTCCCTTTAACATTTTTTATTACAAAAATAGTTATAATTAAAACTCTGAAATACACGCTGTATTACTTTATACTTATATTACTTGATGTTACACGGCTATAAACATGTCTACTTTAACACTTTCGTTTAATATTTGATTGAAACTGATTATACTTGTTGCGTGAAAATTATATTAGGTTTGCCTTTATATTAAAATTGTGAGTGACTGTTACATCGAACTAACATGATTTGTTATATCGATAAATTAATATACTCTTTCCTTATATAATGTTTTTTTTTTTATGAAACATTGTGATTTTTGTTATTACGTAGTTGATTGAGCACGATTGTGTTGTGTTGAAGATTTTTTTTTAGTTTCTAGTTCTTTATTTAAATTCGTTTATGCTTGAAGATTGTTTGTGATTTATTATTTTAATGTTAAATTAGTGGAACGTTTCGCCGACGAATAACTTTAAGGTACAGAACTTATTCCATATTGTTGACTGTATACTTACTGTATTTTAGTAAGGTGTTTTCTTATTTTTCCATCTTGAATAAAATACGACATAGTCACATACAATCCTATTTATACAGAATCTTAAAATATAATACTAACTCTAAACTTGTCTTGTTTTACCTCTCTTTTAATACCTGACTCAACAGATTGCAATATACTTAAGTTCTCTTACAATGTTTACCACCGTTCGATTGACTGAGGTTACTTACACAGAATAAATAGATCATACAGAAGGTTTACTTTGTACAAAGAGAGAGAGCACAGAGGGCCTAGTGTGTTCAAAGTAACATTCGATCAGCGACAACGAAGATGAAAAGTCAAAAAATAGTGATTAAAAAAAACTTGTTGTGTTAGATTGACAAAATGTACCGAAAAACATTTGGCAATCCTGTTCAGTTTTTGAAAAACGAAATCCTTTGAATGATATGTCACCCGTGTAGGTCTTCAGGTGCACGCACACAGAGAAGCGGACATATCAAACAAATGACAGTTGCATGTACGTTTGCACTCGCTGTGCTGTCAGAGAAGCGTGTCTGTGTGCGTACGTAGTCGCGCGCTGTATGTACCTGAACTTCTGTAACTATCTATTCAGTGTTATTTCTTTTCTCGGTTCACGCACGATAAAATCAAATTAACAGAGTTAATTGTTTCCTCCTACGGTTTATTGTTAGAGCCACAATAGACACGCACTTGTTACAAATATCTCGAAGGACGGACGACTTCTTGGAATTACTTGTCATATGGTGTACTAATTCCATCAATTAATGTTGACTATGCGGTCATAGCTAACGGCGTTTAGTTTTCGTGCCCGAGCTAGATTTATTTAAAACAAAAAATATATTAAGTCCTTCACTTGAACTTTTTAATCATGCAAAAGTGCAGTTGTTAATTCATAGATTTTTAGTTTATCATCTTTGGCAACCTTGTTCAACTCATGCTGAATATAGGCCTTCATCTCTTTTCTGTCATGATTTCCTGGTCTTGATCCCAATCCTGAAGGTTATAACCAGAGGTCGGAATTAGGTGGAGTTATTTATTAAGTACTTGCATCGAAATGTTGATATTATTATGGATCTTCCCTTGCGTGTGCGCATTGGAATTTTGCAACTTCGGACATCCGATGTCGTTTGGTTTAAATTGTGTAAAAGTAAATAACTTTTTTATTTAATAAATCACGGGATTTTTCTGCTCTTTAAAATTAATCTCGGGATTTGAGGTATATCCACTTTATTCTTTCGCTGTATGAAATCAGTGTAAGTACATAAATAACTCTACCTAATTCCGACCTCTGGTTATAACTTAAAATTTTAGAGCTTACTAGCGACACGTACCTGCTTCACAAGGCGTCACCTATCGGGTTGACCCTATCTTTCAAGTTGGAACCAATCATACACATTCACAAAATTTCATTGAAATCTGTTGGGTAGTTTCGGAGATTGGCGTGTACGAACACAGTGACACGTGTTATTTACACAAGGTAACTTGCAATACCCAAGTAAAGTCCCAAGGCAACTTTAACTTAGTCATGGCAAAGCAAGGCAAAAAGAAGCATAAAATACAGGAGGTTCTTGCTCAAACATTTGTTTCTGCCACTTTTAGCGAGGAGCCAAGCAAATACCGAAAGCGCAAGCAAACAAGAATTCACAAACAAATGGAACCCTGCTTGTCTTTACGCAGACTTGAGAAAAAAAAAAGAATTGCATCAAGTGCATCATATCATAAATTATGTAAACCTTCGATTTGTAGGCTTAATTCTCCTTACTCTTTCTGTTTAGTATCAGATACTTGCAAATATCATAAATTACTTTATAGCTTCCGATTTGCAGGATGAAGGCTCTTTCCAACTATTCTTTGTTTAAAGCTGCTAAAGACGAGTTCAAGTGAGTTAGGTTACCCCGTCATATCTATCTGGGCCTGCCGCCATTTTGGTTGCCATTCAGAGTTATCATAAAAACAAAACATTACTAAATCACACAATTCCAAATATTTTTCAGGTAAAGTTATGGCGTATTACAAAAAAAATGTCCCTATCATCATCATCATCCTTATCTGCAAAATCCATCGACCATATAAAACCAAAAAAAAAAAGAAAGCGGTTAAATATCCTGTTACATGTGCTATTGATAGTGTTAGTGACAGTTTAAAAACTTATAAAATCAAATCATCTGAATTTAACCAAATAACACCATACAAAATTCTTCAGTTGAGTAAAACTAACTTAACTAACACAACCCATCCAATACATTTTTATCACCGCAATAAAGATACACTCAGACGTAAATTGACGCTCCGAGGCAGACCTCTAAAGTGTCACATGGCCATTAAATACCCCGGGAGCCACTAGTCTCCAATTCGAATGTTCCATACGAAACCTTAATGAGATAGGTCACGTACACGTGTTGCTTGACTAGCAATTGTTATCAAGGATTTCTTAGAAACTGTTGACATAATACTTGTGTGGTGTAGACATGGAGGAGTTAGTAATTGGAGTAAAGAAGCGAGGGATGTAATAGGAATTTCAAACTGTCTGACATTGAGCTAAGACTCAAAATCTTAACTTGTATTTCAATCAAACCATTTACACACTTTTGAATTGTTAAGGAGAGCAGCGGTGGCCCAGTGGTGGCAGCCCCGACTTACGAGCAGTAAGCCGTGGGTTCGAAACCAGGCGCATTACTTTGTGTAATTTATTTCATCACCGCTGCCCTCAAAAAGGAAAACATCGTGAGGAAACCAGAATGTCCTAGAACTCAAAATTCGCGGACATGTGACATCTACCAACCCGCACTGGGCCCGCGTGGTGGATTACAGCCCACTCCCTCTCATAGAGAGGAGGCCTGTGTCCCAGCAGTGGGAACATTATAGGCTGATGATGATGATGATGTATTGTTAAGGTAGGTTTCAGTCAATAAAAAAGGTGAAGTACCAATCACAAAAGGCATGATAGCTTAGGAAGTTAGTGTAAAACAATATTAATGATAAAAATTCGGACAAATCTGGAACTCTCGCTTCAATAGTTTGTTTATTTGTGTCTAATTCAGCCAACGCTCGGCGCTTTATTGAACGTATATGTCTACATTACCCTTTCTGGTGGTACTGCGTACTTTAATCCTGTCCTTTTTGTGCTTTTGTGTTCCGCCATCGTTGATCTAACTTTGGGGACTATGACGTACCCTCTGACATGGAACGACGTCAACTACAAACAGTGTTACCCAATAGGACGCAACGACAGTCGACAATTCGGGTAATAAGTTTTATTTTGTTGTGTTTTTACCGCGCTCTTCACCAGTGAGATTTGAGTACTCCAAATTCTATCTATTCTATGTGCATTGTTCAGACAATATGTACACATATGTGATGCTATGTTTGCTCTGCAGTATTAGAATATTAGTTTAGAATTACGATGTGCTGTTGGATGTGTTTCTAATTAATTGGTCTTCGTTGAAGTTCAAGTTGTTCATTAGCTTTCAAGGAGTTGATATTAGTAGTGGTGGTAGCCCCGACTTACGAGCAGTAAGCCTTGGGTTCGAACCCAGGCAGGCGCATTACTTTGTGTAATTAATTTCATCACCTCTGCTCTCTAAAACGGTGAAGGAAATCATCGTGAGGAAACCGGCCTGTTCTAGAACTTAAAATTCGAAGACATGTGACATCTACCAACCCGCACTGGGCCCGCGTGGTGGATTACAGCCCACTCCCTCTCATAGAGAGGAGGCCTGTGTCCCAGCAGTGGGAACATTATAGGCTGATGAAGTGAAGTGAGTTGATATTTAGGTATGTCACCCTGAATAGAGTTCCCTTTAAAGAGTCAAAAATTGTCGAGACTATAATATATGGTGGAGCACAACCCTTAACCCTTTTCAGTCGGCTAATGAGTGTTAATTATGACAAACTGCGATATTCGACCTATTTCCTGATGTCCCCATAAGACCGGGCTTGTAGCATTTGGAGCCTTCCTATTCAGAAGTGGACATTCTCAATTTGATACTCCTATTTATAAAGTAATACTCACGAGTAGGTACTATTCACATTGTACTCTTATTCCGTTTTCCTCGTACTTACAGACTTTTGATATGAAATGAGAATAAAAATTCACAACAATGTAAAAGATTACCCTACGCACCTTTCACGAAAATAGATACAAAATAAAATGGACGTATACATACGTAAAGGTTCCCATACAAATTCACCTATTCATTCATTTTCGCAAATGATTCAATGAATTCCGGTCTAATGACCCAGTGAAAGCTATTATTGTAATCAAAATCAATGAACTGAAGAAATATGAAGGCGTTTGTTCAATATGTTTGTGAATAGTGAGTATTTGGGTAAATATCCATAAAGCGGCATTCTAGGTCGTTCATAGGCAAAAGTTAAGGTAGGGTGGCGGCATTTTATCACCTCGTTTATGAGGCAAAGGGGAGCACTGAATAGTATAAGATTCTGTTACTCCTACTGTGGCTGTAGTGTTGTATTTGTATCGATAAACAACTTTATTTCTTATTAAGGTTCAATCCTTCGTCTTATATTGGTTGTGGAATTTTAATTTCCAGTAGGTATGATGTTTTTTTTTAAGTATTATGTAGACAATACATTTGCTCTATAACATAATGTACGTCCTAAAATGTATCACGGATTACGAACGTTACGATATATAGCATATGTGAGGTTTATTTCAGAAATTACAGTTGTTACCTACGCTTTTGTTATATTTTTATTCATACATTATTCATGATATTCACATGGTTCACCACAAAAAACACGGGTTAAACGATTATCACCGAGCGGTAACTCGACCTGAAGCGAACTTCAGATTGACATCACAATAGGATGACGTTGCGTTCGACATTTGATTGACGGCCGAACTGGGCAAACTTTCGGTTAGCACCCGCATTGCGATATGTAATCAGCATTATCCCGTATTAAGCGTTTCCGCAGTCGAGTTAATGCAGTAATTACTGCGACGGTATGTGTAGGTGATTCGCGCGCAAACTGTAATTAGTCTGACATTAAACCGCATAGTCGTGATTTGATTAATGGCGTTGGGGACGACCGTGCGTCAGATTCGTCATGCCGAGAGTAATCCGTTGTTTTTCGGTAATCGATAAACACAGCACACACAGCACATCACTAATTTTGTTTGTGTTCTAAAAAAGATGTTCAATTTACCTATTTACAAAATGATAATGGCAGCGTTTAGTACAATTGTTTTTGACTGAGATAAAACTTATTTGTACATAACTTATTTATACATGTAAATAGGCCCAAAATTTTCTCTCTTGCCCTTTAAATGGTAGTTTCATTTTACGTCGCTTCTTTTCTGTTTTGGCCTTCATCATTCATCATCATCATTTCAGCCGAAAGACGTCCACTGCTGGACATAGGGCTCCTTCAATTGTTGCCACATTGACATAACATGGGGGTATTGCCATAATCGCCACGCTTGGCAGGCGGGTTGGCGATCGCAGTACGGTTGTCACAAAAGCACAAAGAACGCTGCTGACTATTCTCTGGCAAATCCCTTAGTCGCCTCTTACGACAACCACCCAGGTTTTGGCCTTAGCATGGTATTAAATAATATAAAATTCGCATCAATAATCCGCCTTCATGACACAGAGTGAATCTTGAGTAGCGTAGACGTTGGCTTGATTTAGACATACAACGTATGAGAATTTTGTCAAGTAGAGGACCACTTGATAAGATGACACTGAGATTTTAGAGCTTCATAGACTTAAATCTGAAGAGCAGCTATGTATATCGATTTTAGTTTGTTATCCATTAAATGATTTTTTTACAATGGTTATCTTCATGTTAGACCGTGCTTTTCTATGTTGGTCCGTGGAAGGGTCACCAATTATATACCGAGTTACCTCCGTGCCTTGGAAAGCACGTTAACCCGTTGGTCTCGACTGTCAATAAATTGTACATTTTTGACAGTTTTTCAGTCGTTACTAGTAGTCAGAAGCCTGAAAGTCTAACAAACAGTCTTACCAAGGGGTATCGTATTACCTAGGACTAACTGGGTTGTGGAGGGCAGATAGCCAGTCGCTCCACGTAAAATACTGGTATTCCGCTGCATCCAGTTAGACTGGAAGCCGACCCCAGCATAGTTGGGAAAAGCTAGGCAAATGGTTATTAAATGAATAAATAACATTTGAATTTTATCTGCGATCATCATTCATCATTTCAGCCCAAAAGACGTCCACTGCTGGACATAGGCCTCCCCCAAGTGTCGCCAAATTGACATTTTGGGGGGTTTTGCAATAATCGCCACGCTTGGCAGGCGGGTTGGCGATCGCAGTACGGTTGTTACAAAAGCACAGAGAACGTTGCTGCCCATTCTCTGGAAAGTCCCTTAGTCGCCTCTTACGACACCCACGCGAAGATATGGGATGGTGCTATTCTTTACGTCCGACACCATACAGAACCATACAGAACAGAGGCAAATGGTTATTAAATGACTAAATAAAATTTGAATTTTATCAGCGATAGCTATGATGAAATTGTCCCTCGGGCCTATTTATGTGTTATTTATGAATGGATACTTACTTCTACAGCTTTCCTATATCAGCGGTACTTTGGCATGTTATAAAAGTGTTTTGTATAACCTTCGTTTAAACAACTGAAGCAGAAAGCTTTTAGCTTCATTAAAAACTCTTAATGAGCTTCGATAAGGATAGGTTAGGTGTCATGTAATGTTTATGTAATAACTTATATCGTATTGTTTTTATCCTACCTTTATTATCATCTTTACCCGTATTTAGATGCCCATTCTTCTCTATGATATCTACGATTTGGGAATAGGCAACTACAGTGTATTCACAGTTATTATACCTGTGGCTGGACTGTTGGTAGCTTATCTTTGACTATGCAAAAGAATGTCACGGGTCTATCTTTTCTTATAATTTATAAAAACTGAAATAACGTTTGTTAGTCTCACTAAAACTCGAGAACGGCTGGACCGATTTGGAAAATTTTGGTTTTGAACTATTTGTTCACGCCCAAGGAAGGTTTAAAAGGTAACTAAAGGTAGGTACGTAGGGTAGGGTAAGTAGGTAGGTAGGGTAGTCGTTAGGTGGGTTAGGAAAAAGTGCATTGCAATGCATGCAAATGGTACAGCTAGTTTGAAATAAATTTGAGGTTGTACTTTGAGTTTGAGGTCCAGTATCGAAAAAAGTATAGAGCTATACATACTCATTGCAGTATTGCTTTAGGTAACCCTGTAATGATAGTCGTAAGATGGCTTTAACACTATCAAGCAAAATTTGGCGGTTTTCTTTATTCCTAAGCATTTTTCATCTTGTCTAATGATTTTATTTTCTCTTTTTCAGGTAAACAAACATAAAATTGCTGCTTAAACGTCTGACAACCAATAAAATCGTGAGTAAGCTCAACAGAAACAAAAATGGCCGAGTTCACTAAGTCTTTGCGACATCTAAATTAAAGCTTCAAAATCCAGGGTGGTACTAATAGTGATGTCATAAAAACACATTTGATTCCTCACGCTCAGAAGTATTCTAAAATACCCCATGTATGCTCCTGCGATAATTGATATTTTTGGAGTTATAGCTTCTTGAGAATAGTATGGGAACCGCTTTAAAAAAAAAGTTTGTTTTTACACTGCTTTTTGTTACTCTTGACGAATGTGAAGAGCTCCAGCTCTTCACATTCGTCTAGCAACCACATTGGCCATAGCAGTCCACATTGGCCCTGGATTGAAACATCTGGAAGTCTTGGGGAGAGGCCTTCGCCCAGCAGTGGGATGACGCATGCTAAGAATATTAGTTTTACTATTTGGTCCACCCTGTATAAGCGCGTTGTTGGATGTATTTTATTTTATTACATTACATTTTATTATATCTAAAAGGAACAGCAAACAGCTACAATATATAGTATAAAAAAGATACACACATAACATTTGAACAATATTGTAGCCCACAACGCTGTTCACAGATTAACTGTGGAATATATGCTATATATAATTCTGAGATATAGCTGTATACAGGGTGTAACGGAAAGGGTATATACATACTTAACGGTGTGCTACAGACCATCAAACTGAACATGTTTCTCCACAAAGAAACATATAGCGAAAAAAATATCAGCTGCCCCATACATTTGGGTCGAATAGGTATTGAAATTTTGTATGGGGCAGCAGATGATTTTTTCGTTAGTACGTTGTTTGTATGTGGAGAAACATGTTCAGTTTAATGGTCTGTAGCACACCCTTTTTTTTTTTTTTTTTTTTTTTTTTTCGGATGGGAAATCATCAAATGACTTCTTCCGCTCTGGGCGGAGCGGAAGGGAGTGTCAGACTTGACTGACTAAAACCCATCCATGTTCCTTCTTAGCCCTTTGCGTTCCAGGGGCACGGTATCTCTTTCGAACAACCCGCAGCCCTGGCGTCTGTAGCACACCCTTAAGTATGTATATACCTTTTCCGTTACACCCTGTATAGCTTAGTGTCAGTAAAAACGAAAATTAATTATTAAACTTAATCACGTTCTAGAACAGTACTTTACACAATATTTGTCATATAGTCTAGTCCAGTCGCTTCTGTTTCATTGTAGAACTTTCTAGATTTAGTATGACGCACTTAATGCCTAAGTTGTGTCATAAAACTTGGTGGGTTGGGTAGTTGCTGGGCCTGTTAGACTTATAAATGTTGCCAAGTATATCGAGGGGTAAATAATGGCCCAGATGGCTTGGTTTTGTTCTGTCTATTGTTATGGAAAGTTTTTAAGTGTTTTATTGTCTATTGGCTTTTATATTTTTTGCGGTATTTTGCTTTCTTTCTGTATCTGTGGACTGCCTCGTCAGTCTAATGATTGCAATCGCGACAGCTGAGCATAGGTTCCGAGTACGATTCCCGGGTCGGGCAAACTGTTAATGGGTTTTTCTATCAGGAATTTCGCGAAAGCAGCCATGGCGACTGAATTTGTGCCCGGTTGATGGCAATAGGCTCGCCCCCCTTTACAGGGGACTTAAACATAACTGGATAAATGTTGGTGTACTATTAGATACACCTCTGCTTAACCCTTGAGGGATTACAGGCGTGTTGTTAGGTTATGTTGTATACCAGTGTGATTTGATGATAATTTACTTTGAACCAATTCTTTGTTGGTTCTCTTCATAGATAAATAGTTCATCAAATATAGGTACAAGTTGTTGTTTTGCATCCTCATCAAAAAGGGATGTTGGCACAAAAGACATAAATAATCAATATAAATTACGGTATCTTATTTAAAAAAAAAAACGCTTTTTTGTTGTTTAAATTTGTCAGTATTTCAGAATAAACCCCTTAACGTGGTTTAGGGAATACGAAATTATCGAATAAACGTTTGAGATTTTTTGTACGTATGTATAGACGGCCCGCGTATAAAACACGGGTGGTTGTCACTTAGGTACCGATTTCCGAAATAAGATTTTTAAAAAATACCTACACGCTTTATTATTGATTCGGGTCGAGAATCATTAGCATATAGTTACCTCCTTGAATTATACGAGACTGCAAAACAACACCTTGTATAGTTTCTAAGAAGATGCTTTGCTATCTTTGAAAATATCAGTTTGTAATGGGCTTTCAAGGTTCTTTGACCGGGTCTTTCTAACATCTCATAAAAATAAGAAGAAGCTATATTTACATCTTAATTGTCATTACAGTTTACAGCTCCAACTAAACTAAGAACTATTCTGTCTTATTCTTATCCTTTATTGCACACAAAAAAAAAAAACATACAAATTGCAATATAAAAACTTATGTAGAACGGCGAGCTTAACCCAGAATTGGGTTTGGAACTATGTAACATATCACCCTTAAACCAAGCTATGTAAGTGCTATTTTCACACCAAACTTCGGTGATTAATTGGCAAACGTGTCGGACTAAGCTTGTCGATATACTAACGTATGGAGTACCCATCAGTCTGAACTTAAGCACCTGAAGATGTCCGATTTTCAGGCAGCTTGCACGATCGATTCTGTAAACTCAGTGAGTAATTGGTGTTCCAGTAGGCAGGCAGAGGTTTGTTTTGAAAAGCACATATAAGTACCTGAGTGCAAGTACCTACTGGGTGTAACATGACCCTTAACCCGAAAGGCACTTGGTTTTCGCGTCATCAGGGTATGTTTTTTGTTCTGGACTATACCTGGGGACTGAGTAGGGTTTAGGTTTTAAGTGTAAGTGTAACTCAAAGGAGACCCTATTACTGAAACTTCGCTGTCCGTCCGCCCGTCCGTCCGTCTGTCACGAGACTGTATCTCATGAACCGTGATAGTTAGCCAGTTTTTCTACAGATTATGTATTTCTGTTGCCGCTATAACAACATGAAATACTAAAAACAGAAAAAAAAAAATATTTATTTTATACAAAAAAGTGATGTTCTTGCTCGTTTTTATAAATAATGGTACGGAACCCTTTGTGCGCGAGTCCGACTCGCACTTGGCCGGTTTTTTTAATGTTATAGAATAGAATCATTTATTTTAACCACAAATGAACAACTAAAATGGAAGGAAAGTAAGGAAGGTCATAACTTTATTTTAATGCATAGAATACAGAGGTCATGGAGGCTTTCTCCATGACCTCTGTTTTCTATGCATTCCATCAGTAAAATGTTTTGAGTGCGTTAGATTGATTCCGTGCTTTTTCACCTCCAAAAAAGCCGTTTACTAACAATATATTTTGCGCAGAGCTACTGAGATGGTGATGGTATACTATGCCATGCCAATCATAACAGTTCGTACTGAAATAATAGAAGATAAGAAATTCAATAAAATAGATGAGAAAGATAGTTGGCAATTTCATGCATAATAAAGTCTTATATTTTCGTTAGGTCCCAATAGGTAAATTATAGGTGTTTATGGTTCTTAACAATAATCTTATTCTACGAAAGAAATATGTGTAGGTAAGTGTAAAATCGACTCTTTATAAACATAAAAAACGAAATAAAATTTTATTACTGCTACTAAATAATATCAAAATTCGATGGAGCTTAGAATTTATTATAGCGAATTTTGTTTTCGATCATAATCTTTGTAAGAAAAATATCTTAAAACATGCACAGTTTACTGTTGCTACACGCTTTTTATTTTTCATTATATTGTACTTTATGTCTTTAAACAAACACACAGTATGGAAATAAATGCGTTTCTTGGCTGTATAGTACAGAACATGATGTCATGATTTCGCGAATGATGGAAGTTTTCGTCGAGATATTTATATTATCTGACATGATTTTGATGCAAACCGTTTCTGAGAATATTCACGGCTTAGAGACCATTTTTTTTGTTGGGTTAAAACATTGAACTTAACTCCTACCACAAAGAAAGACTCTTTTATTTTGAAACTGATTTATTTCGTTTGTTTTTAGGGTTCCGTAGCAGAATGGCAAAAAACGGAACCGTTATAGATTCGTCATGTCTATCTGTCCGTCCGTATGTCACAGCCACTTTATTCGGAATCTTTTAAGACTACACAGTTGAAACTTGGTAGATATTCTGTGGACCGCTTTACGATTTTTAAACAAATAAATAAAGATTTAGGGGAACTCATCCCTAAACATGAGACAGAAACTAAAAAAAAATCGTCAAACTTATGACCGTGCTTGTCTATAGATAGGTCTTTAAAAATGACATAGAGGTTCTTATTTAAATTACAATGTTTGCATGTACTTATGTTGGTTTGTTTAGGTCTAGTTTAGTCTAGTTTGTTTAACTCGACTTTAAAATAGTAATTCCCAACCGATGGAGCTGAAATTTTGTAAACATATTAAGATGAGATGACAAAGACAATGCAAGGTTCGCTAAGTGACGTCATTCTAAATCCAAAATGGTGGACTCCCAAAGTTGGCGGACTGACACCCATATCATGGGAATGCATAAAAAATAACTTTTTTTATGCATTCCCATGATATGGGTGTCAATCAAAAGTATCAATTAATGGTACCTATTGAGTAGACTAAACAAGAATATAATACAAATGTAATGCTTTTTTCCAACATCAATGGAGCAAAGTTTAAAAGACCATGGTGTTTTGTTGGAAAAAAATTACAATACTTTTCAGAAAATAGGTAATGAATCGCAAAATTTCTAACAGGACATCATCAGACAAAGTTGACAAACAAACTCGATCCAGCAAGCCTTGAGGGTTTTCACGTTATTTTTATTTTACCGGCGACATAAATTGAGATTCCTTTTTTTCATAAAAATATCCCCGGCTACTTCCTTTAACAAACTTTCCAAGTGCCCTTATTGAATTTTCTCAAGTTTTGATAGGTTTTTCCGACGATTTCTTCTGTGTTGCTTTTCGTTGAAAAGTTGTGATGGTCCAGTAATTTACGTAGCAAACATCGCTTCTACTTTTATTTGATATCATTTAATTGGCCTGGATACTTCTTGGAACGGAGAATTTCTATCGAATATTAACAGGTTGTTCCAGTTTCGATTCTGCAGTGGACCTTTGAGAAATAGAAACGAACTTCGCAGATATTTAAAATCAACAGAGAAGACCATCATTAGAAGAATGAAAACGAAATAGATACCTACATGGTAAGCTCCAAAAGTTTCCGGCCTACACACATTAAATTGATAAGAGATACAAAACTATCAAAATAACTGAAGTTTTCTCACGTTACCCAGACGAATAAAATATTTTTCTTCCATACAGTCTCCCTTTATTTCAATCCATTTTGTTCCGATATTAATCGTAAATTTAATGGTTGACACCAGAAGCTTTTGGACCTTACCATATACAGTAGGGTGGAACACTGTTGTATGAAAAAAATTTTTTTTTTGAATTTCAAATTGGAATACCAGGGAAAAGTTGCCTTATATAAATGCGAATAACTCCCCTTATTTTGAAAATTCTAGCTTGACAGCTTGATGCCCCGCCAGAGACTTGAAATTTATTATTTTAAGTTTTTATGAACATTTTCTAAATCGTGCACTCCTAATAAAACGCTAAAGAAATATGCAATATTGTAACTGTAAACATTGAATTAAACCTATTTTTTAATTAATAAAAATGTTTATTTAGGAAAAAAACACATCTTCTAAAAGTTAAACAAGAATTGAAAACTTTGTTTTTTTGTAGTAAAAATCGATTTTCATGTCGAACTTTGGCATGACCTTTCGAGATGCTAATTTTGATTTTGTGAAACACTCTTTTCTAGTTTTGTAGCATACACTTCGCCCTGCTTTTGCCACAACTTTGACGGACCTTTCAACAGCTTGGGTGTGCCAAGGCAGTCTTATAAACTCTAAAACAGCATCTCCTCAACTTTCAATTAGATCTTGTATCTGCTCATTGAAAATATTCTGCAGTATTAGGGGTTCGTATATATTTTGTTACCAATCATGTGTATGTAAGAACTTGAACTTAAATCCAGTTTTGGCACCTCAAACTTTCGTGGAACAGAATTTTCATTTACTCGACGAGCCTTCAAAATGCGGCGTACGGCGAGTTCCTTAATGTGCTTTTCTTAATCGGTTATCATACTCAAATATAGAACAGATGACATAATAGCCGCCGCAGCTCGGTCTGATACTCCGTATCTATCACAGACAATTGTTAAGCTATGGAGAATGGCATCGGTGAGCTTTATAGGTTTTTGAGCATTTGTCTCAGCAGGGCCCAGACCATCTCCTGCCGAAGAACAGGAAGGAAGGTTGACATCAGAACTAAATTCAGATCTCTTTTGTCGATACGAAGTAGAGGGAATTTCTTCGTTTCGTGCGCTTAAATTATGCCTGATTTCTTGCTTGTGAGTACGTTATCTCCTATTTTGCAAAATTCTGCTCTGGATAAGATCAGTTTTTCCTGAAAACATTAATCTGTTGTTGCGTTGGTTTTCTAAAAATATTTTTGTTTCTCCTTTGCCCTTTTTTTTCTCTCTAACAAGTACAAGTTATAAATTCTTTACATTTGCATGCAGCTATGTCACAAAGCTTTCTACTCTGTACCCTGAACTCTTTTTACTACAGCATTTTGAGTAATAGCTTTTTAATAACAGTAAAACTCGTTTGTGAGTAACAATTAGCATAGTCGATTTTACTCATAGATCTTCAATTTTGTTCTCGACTATTTCAGCAATTTCCAAAGACGTAGGTTCTTTTGTTGTGTCTTTTTTAATTTTTAAATCAGGACGAAACCATTCATAAAACATTGTTTTCGTACGTAGGAAAAATATTTTCTTTCAACTGACCACTGTCGCCCAATAACGGACAAATTTTGTGTCGTCGAACTCATATTGAAACACTTAAATCCGTAAATTAATAAGAACTAGTAAAAATAATTGATGCAATACCTTTCAACTAAGACAATTACATTATCGCAGCTACCTGAAACAAAACAGTGCATTTTGTAGTTCCTACCCGCTTTTTGCCTCGTTTTCACAGCACCAAAATATAGAATTATAATGAAATATTTGATTGCAATAGTTAGCAAACTTATTAACATATGTATTCAAATTTAAAAAAAAAGTGTTTTAATAGATTTTGCACTACTAAGTAGGCTTTGTAAAGAGCTCCAAAAATGTCATTTTTGTTAATTTTCGATGCCTTGGCGGGGCATCTTACCGTTATCCGAAAATTTTTATATTTTTCATGGAGGTAACTGATGGCAATTGGCAACTTTTTACAACTATTCCAAAATGAAATTTAAAAAATAAAAAGAAACGTTCCACCCTAATATACAGTCTACAAAGGAGATAAGTAACCAAGTTCTCATACCACTAGTATGAGAACTTGGTTACTTATCTCCTTTGCAGACCGTACCTATCATCACATACATTAGATTACCTTAAAAACACGTTTCTAAGCGCCCCTAAACTCGTAATGGTTTCCAAGCCATGCAAGGTCATTTAAAACAAAGTAACATAGGGAAAAGCGACTAGTCTATCTGTATAACCTAGGAGGGTCATTAAATAACGTTTCTCTGCGTGAATTCTCACAACTTGCAACTTTCTTGAAGATAAAACAACTGTGTTATGTTGCTGTAAATGTTTAAATAGTAAATAGTGTCCGTTCCTTGCATTCTCAGTTTTCCTTCCTATTTTCTGTGAAACAAATAGCTGAAGCCGTACCTTCCCGAGGGCATCGTAGTAACTTAAATAGTAGAAAATCCGTCTGTGTTCTGCATAACGTTTGCAGACGGGTCTGCTCGTAGAATACGACCTATTTAGTAGCGTATCACGGATTGGTGGCATCAGTTCTGAGGTTTGGTGTTATTTTTTGGGGGCAATCTACTGAAAGAGAGACTGTTTTTAAAGCTCAAAAACGATGTATTCGATCAATGTGTGGCTTAAAAACTACCGAAACTTGTGCTCCCCATTTTAAATCCTTAAAATTACTTACTATGCCATCTATGTACATCTACGAGACTACTTTGTTTGTTAAAACGAATTTACACCTTTTTACGAAAATTTCCGATGTAAAAAAAACTCCAATGCGTTCTCAATATATAAATCAATTGTGCGACATTAAATGCAGAACCACTTTGATGAAAAAGAGTTTTTTTGGAATGGCTTCAAAAATTTATAATAAAATACCCGATAGTATAAGAACATTGCCCCTATCAAAATTTAAGAAAGCTCTCTCCTCTCTATTAATAGAAAAATGTTATTATACTGTTCAAGATTTTATAAACGATGATTTTTAATATTTTTAAGTTTATGCTTAGTTTTGTCTTTATTGTCTGTTTAGTTTAGTCTTTATTGTCTGTTTAGTTTAGTTTTTATTTTTTAAGTATTTTAGTTACATTTCATTTAAAATTTGTATGCCTTCGCGGCAAAACATAGCGCTCTAATATGTTAACCTAACACCTTTATGTAAATACCTATGTTTAACAAATAAAGATTCTGATTCTGATTCTGATTCTGATTCTGACCATACAGTACATATCAATAAAACATGGTGATCAGTTTGTGAATGCTGTAAGCATTTACAAGATGAATGTTTTGTGGTTGACATTTATGAATGAGGTTTAAAATCTGATCATAAAATGATGTAAAATGCAAAATGACCACCACCAAACATTGTGTCAAACACGATGATCAGATTTGCAGCTGTCTTTCAGTAAGCTGAAGTTCTCTAGTCGACGTTTATAGCTGACGTTGAAAATCAGCTCATAATATTATATAAATTACGAGTTCCGGTAGCAAAATACCGATTCTCAGTCCCATCTGCAACTCTCGCCACAGGCAAGGGGCCAACAATAACTAAATGGTGTCTTGTAGTTGTAAACTTTTGTTTTTCGTGTGTGATTTACGTGTGCAAACCAATTATTCACTCACGTCATTACAGGGCAAGTGAGGCAATCGCATCTGTCTATATCTAGAGCTGTCATTGTTGGGATGATGCACGATCTCTGGTGAGGGTACGGAGTAGGTAGCTGATGGAGTGGTAAGTGGCGCGCTTATTTCGAGTAAGATATTGCCTAACGTACTTGTAAATGTCGTGAGTGTCTGACTTTAGCGTATGTAAAAACTTACCATGTCTTATTTGTGCCTTCCTATTTTAATAAAAAAATAATGTGTCTCATCTCTCGAAGATTTTTTCGTCTATTTTCATTTTCAATGTCTTGAACTGCCCGTAGGAAGTGTATGGAAGAAAGAAGAAAAGAACAAAGTAAGACGAAATTAAACGGTTATTATTTTTTAATGTCACAAAAGTTATTAAAAAAAACTTTTCTGTGGACTGCAGACGTACAAAAGAGGCTTAAGCATTATTTCTACCTGAGTGACAGATGACAGGAAATTGTTGGCGCGTCCCGCAGTCTAAGCAAAAGTATGCGAATATTATCAGCACTCCATTTACTTATTAATCTGTAATCGTCTGCCATTATGTAGGTGCGTGCGATGCACGTGTCGTTAACGATGTCTAACCTCAAGATAAACAGAAATAAACGATTATTATTTTAAGATTTCGTCTTGTGTTTAGTGTTTCTAAAATATAAATGGGTATGCTAAGTATTCTGAAGATTTGAGCTGTGGTATGGCACTGTAGTCTAAATAAAGATATATATACGTTCGATCGTAAAATGCTTAGTAAAACAAATGAAATACTATTTTCAGGAAATTCTCAGTAGTAGCCACGTCTGGTTTTGTACCCGGTTGATGGCAACAGGCTCGCCCCCTATTATATGGGACTTAATCATAACTAAACATAAATTTTGAGTGTTCTTGTTAGCTACAGACAGCGTCATTAAGTAGTTAACCGCTCGCGTACTTGGCCGGACTGTAGAGGGGTTAGCACATACTGATGCTGTCTGTACTACTCAGCTTAACCGTTCGGGGATTATAGTCGTGATGTTATGTTATTATTTTAACCTAATTCCCTCTTAGACAATGTGGAGAGTTCAAAAATAAAGGCAATCATTTTGCTAAAGTACCAATAAACGACCTAAACCACATATCTGTTACATGTTTTATGAACTTTAGCTCCGTGCCTGGGAAAGCACGTTAAGCCGTGCTTGCTGAGGTTGGTCCGTGGATGGGTGACCATAATTACATACCGGGTTTCCTCCGTGCCTCAGAAAGCACGATAAGCCGTTGGTCCCGGCTGTCATTTGTAGATCTTTGACAGTCGTTACTAGTAGTCAGAAGCCAAAAGTCTGACATCCAGTCTTACCAAGAGGTATCGTATTACCCAGTTACTGGGTTGTAGAGGTCAGATAAGCAGTCGCTGCATGTAAAATACTGGTACTCAGCTGCATCCGGTTAGACTGGAAGCCAACCCCAAGATAGTTTGGAAAAAGGCTAGGCAAATGATGATGTTCTAAGAACTTTAACTAAAGCAAATATAAGTTTGCCTAAGCTTATTTCACTTCTGTGGTAGCACTTAAATATTTTTAAAGATAATGCCGAAAACAGAAACAGAAATAAACGCTTTTTATTTCAAGTAGCTTCAAGAGGTGTTGTTCAAATCAGCCCATCTGTTGAGATTATTTTAAAAGCTTTTTAAAGGCTCAAAAAACAAAATGAAAAACTTTTAGTTCCCACTTCCGAATCAATATTGGTCAGGAATAATAGCAAAAAATCTTTTATTAGATTCATTTACCTAATGTACCATCACGCTACAACCAAAAAACAAGCAAAACTCTTGACTTTACCTGCAAAATTCCTCATAAAAACTAAGTAAGAAAATTTCCCTGCATTTCCCCCTTTCGTTGGCCAACAAATATTTTGCCTGTATACTAACAAGGCAAGTTTAAGAATTCGTTTTTAATTAAGAGCTTAATTTTTCAAAGTCTTGATTGCTCGTCGAGTCCGGTTAACTTTCACTCGCCCGCCTCAGCCTCAAGTATTAAGACTTTTTTTATTACTTGTTACCGGGGGAAATCCCTACCACAAACAAATGCTTAGGTGCTCATGGAGACTCCTTTTGTATTTTCCTATACAAAATATTTGATGTAAAAAGTTATTGTATCTACAGGCTTTTACGACAGTATACATAAACTAGCTGTTGAGCATGGGGTTCAAGGTTCGATTCCCAAGTCCGTCATAGTGTTATTGGGTTAGTTTATCAGGTTTTTTTTCAGTAGCAGCCACGGAGTCTGAATTTGTGCCAGATTGATGGCAATAGGCTCACCCACTGTTACAGGGGACTTTAACTTAAATTACAAAATGTGGGTGTACTAATTAATGAGTACACCTCTAGTTCTCTCCTCTCTCCGTGGGTTCGAACCCAGGCAGGCGCATTAATTTGTGTAATTTATTTCACCACTACTGCACTCAAAAAGGGTGAAGGAAAACATCGTGAGGTAACCGGCATGTCCTAGAACTAAAAATTCGAAGACATGTCACATCTAACAACCCGCACTGGGCCCGCGTGGTGAATTACAGCCAGTAGCCAGGTCTCCTGTCATAGAGAGGATGCCAGTGTCCCAGCAGTGGGAACATTATAGGCTGATGATGATGATGACACCTCTACCTAACTCTTCAGGAATCACAGGAGTGATGTTATGTATGTTTAGATGGTGCTGAAACAAGACATTCTGAAGGAAATTAAAAATTAAGAGTGAAAATGTTGTAGAGTAATAGAGTTAACGATTTTCAGTTCAACAGCATACTACCTAAATGTGGTATAATATCTAAAAAATGCCAGAATTTATGGTTGAAAATACACAATGATTAGAGGGACTAAACAAATAAATCTGACAAAGGTTACTCGCCCTTCATTCACAGAGTTTGGCATAAAGTTATTTTATTATGGCCGTAATAGAGATATAACACTTTAGTTCTATGTCACAAACCGATTTTATTAACCCCCTTCGGGTAGACCCGACCCGGCGACACTGTCAATTGAGTGCCAAACTTTTCCATTTAACTTTTGGAAGCTTAATTTTTTCCAAACATTCTTTTGAACAGTTCTGTTGCCGTCAAAAATTAAATTATTTTCGGTTGAATGATATCTGATTTTGTTGGACTGAATGTTTATATTTTTTTCGCTTGATGACTTTAATAAGGGATTAGGTTAAAGATATTGAAAGAAAGAAAGAAAACATATTTATTTGGTACATGCCACAAGTTCATACAATGAAAAATAAAGTAAAAAAAATCTAAACAAAAAAAAATTGTTTGTCTCACAACTGCGCCAAATAGGCCCAGTTCAGCAAACTGCCAAGCAGCAAGTGCCCGACGCTGGTTTTCAACTAGACCTGCCCCTGTATTCACAAACGCTCGGATTCGATTTCGATTCGGAAAGTCGTATGTCTATCTTGCTCGCTTTCGTAATGCCAAAACAAGAGATAGTGACGAGACGGACGTAAAACAGCTTTGTACTTTGTGTTAGTATGTGTGTGAACAGGTACTTATATACATATAACAAACAGTTGCATGTCCACTCATACTATATTTGTGTGAGTGGACATACAACTACATAGTACACTAATAACAAATAAACTACATTATAATAATATTTACGAATCTTGTTGATTCATACGACTTTGTTTTGAGGCTCTTTCAATGTTTTTCTTTTATGCAATTTGAATTGTGATAGATGACATAGACACTACGAATAAGTACTAAGATGACATCTAAAAGAGTAGCATAAAAGCTGTGCCGACTCAAAATAAATTGAGATAAAGGCAGGTTAATCATGACCATTTCAAATACTTACATCTTTTTGATTCCTGTCAAAAATGATTCAGAAAAAGTTACTACTTTTTCTGAATCATTTTTGACAACTTTCTTACAAAATCGAAAATTCCACCCGTGTATTGAATTTCAAGCTTATTGCTACCGAAACGGTACAACACTGTATTGTAAAGACAATCAGCTAAGAGAAGCAATAATAGCTGTAATCACGAGCGTACGTGACTGTTATCAGATTCTCAACAGATTTTAAAATCACTGAGATATGCAAATACGCTTCTCAATCTTTGGGTCGCAGATTTAAACGAGGAATGGGGCAGACACAGTAGCAAAGATATTGAAAAGTAAACACGACTTCATATTTGGTATTTTTATGGTCATAGGCTGTTACTATATCGTTGTTAAGGGCTTGATACTCAACGGATTACTCAACAATAACAAACACATAATTTCGTTCCCTTTGCAGACACAGGCCTCTGTTGTATAGGATACCTACTAGCCTTTGCTCCCGTTATGTACGGAAATTAACCAACGGGAACGTTTTAAATGTAGACTATGACAATCGAGCCTTCCCCCTACATACAAACTTAAACCTCTCTATAATATTAGTGTAAGTAGATATTTTATCCTAGCCCTCTACAATGATATAAGTTGCTTTCCTTGTCATTGAAATCACTACGACGCGACGTCAGTGCAACCCTTTATAAACAAGCAGACGGATAGACTAACTCACGAAGCCCGAAAGTTTCCGAACTGCTTTAGGGAGTCGGACTGCCAAGTTTGATTCCAACAGGCCCTGCCAAATGCAGGTAGATATAATGTCCTAGGTCTTAAATCTAAATTACTTCTCAATATAAAAAAAGCAATTGTTGCATCTTCTTTTTTTATTTACCACAAAAACCTTCCTTAATAATGTCCTAGGTCTTACATCTTAATTACTCCACAATTTACAAAAAGCAATTCATGCAGTTTCTATTTCATATTTGCTACAAAAACATTCCCTAATTATCCGTCAACAACAGTAGATAAAACCAGATTAAAATCTATTGTTAATATCGCTGAAGTCTAAGCTATTAATGCCACTAAACTAGATTCGAGCCGAGCTAGTTGGAGATTTGTTCCAGATGACCTGTCGCTTGCACTCGGTCCTCGACAAAAATACTTGCGCAGTATTGACTGCTGGCCCGGAAAAGAGTTGTTACTTAAAAGTTAGACGAGTTTACTGCAAGTATTTTCAACTTTACGTTCTCTCAGATGACTGTTTTCTTTTTTTTTCTTTTTCTTTAGAAGCAACTGTATCGTTTTGAGGTTTATTAGTAACTTTGATAGAAAACTCGATAATACCGAACTCCTTTGAAGTTTCGTTTCTATGTCCACGATCCTTATTTTCGGATTCTATCTCAATAAAGCCAAGGAGATAAAGCTTTACTGTGAAAATAGGTAACCTACTTTCTCTCTCCATATTTCCTGCCGAACCAGAGAAAAGTATTATCCTCTTCAATACTAAAATAATAAATATTCTCCCGTACGTCTGGTAGAATCCAAATGTGGTTCTTATAAGGTAAGGTCTAGGAGATATTAGTTATAGCTCTCGTCTTGCGATCACTCTAATCCAAGTTGGGGAGGAAACGCTAGTACCTATACTACCTATGTAAGGATTTGGGCAATAAATTATGTAATGTAGGGTAGTATTGTAGACGTTATTAATAAGCCATGACGTGAAATATATAGCTTAAGCTTCACACATGAGGATGGCTCGAGTGGATTCATGGTTCGGCCGTCGTTTTCACGACGTTGGCGAATTGCATACATGGCGTTGAAGCAACGATTTATAGTACTTCTTTTGTGATACAAATCTAGGGAGCGAACGAAAGCTTCTTCAACGAAAGCTTACAAGTTCGAGAATAAGAAAAGTGACGTCTGATATATTTACGCGAATAAACAGCAAGATTTATTAGTTGTGACTTGCTGAAAAAATTAAGTTATAAACTACCTCACATTATTTCAAGTTGTTCACCCACATTGCAACCTCAAATATTTTAAAGCACGAACGACAACGTTCATGTCAGAGAGCAATAAAGCGCGCATTTCAAGCCACGGTTGAAAACAAGGAATTTTTTTATGTTACCACCACACTGCCTTACTTATTAATTCCCCACACCCGGTTCCACAGTCACACACTGTAAGCAACCCAGTTCACTCTGCCGTTAAGAGGATTACTCCCAAACATACCGACTGCACAAGATTTCTTGGCAGTGCCAACCTCCTTTGCTTTTTCTTTTGTTGCCTGTAAGATTTCTTTGCGGATTTAAAAGTCTTTTTATTACTATCTACTTCGCTATCGGCGATGTTCTTTCATCAGTTACAAATTCAAAGCTATTCGTAGACTACTCCTTAAATAAATTTAAATGAATTGGATCTCGTTCGGTTTTTGTAATATGAATTTGTAAAGCTTGGATTATTGGATTGAATTCTTTGTTGATGCTGGAGATGATAGTTGAGGAAATTTTCTGCGAATTTGATATTTTGTGTGTTGAAAAATTATGATAGAGTTTCAAGTTTCTTTTGGGTTAAGTTTGTTTATTCGGAGTTCCGGCTGATTTTCTAGCTAGTTAGTGTATAAATGACTGTCAATCACTTACAAAGAGTTTGACACTTTTACGAGTTCCTACAAGATGGATAGAAGCTTTTCGCTGGCTCATGTCAGTCCTATACATTTAAAACATTTCTATCACCTTTATTTATTTGTACGTGGACGAAAAGATTTGACGAAATCATTAAAATATCCAAGTCCGTCTGAACGTTTTTCAATTTACAGTGTACACTTGAGGGTGCTATGAAACTTACAGCTGACTGGCTTTCAATAAATCTTGAAACACAATGCAAGTGTTCACAGGGGTAGATTCGCCCGAAGCGACGATTACAAGACGACCAAAGGTCACGGTAATACTACGCTACCTTTATACACAGAGATCTACAAAATTCCTGAAGGTTGCCGTTACTGTAAAATTGATACCTTAAAAGCATCCACGTTCTACATTTCTTGAACAAACCGAGTGTGGTGCAAAATATTATCTAAAATGTTCTCTTACTGTGTTTTCGTTACCAACCTAATGAAATTTTAAAGAAGCCAGCTTGAATTCATTACTACTGGCCTACCATGACGTCTTAAAGCAGTATTGTTTTACTCTTATTCCAGTGTGGGAAAGAGACGGAGCTATACAGGATGTCTAGCGCCATCTCTTTCCCACACTGGAAAAGGAGACGTCATTGGTTTCCCACCTGGTCATCCCACGAACACGCGACGTAAAGATAACGTAAAATTCGAAAGAAGAAGAATTTAGAAGCGAAGTTTCAATTGTTACAAGCAACTATCCCACTGCATTTTAGTTATTATTTTTCGAAAAACTCAATTAGTTTATAGAATACAATATCCTCATTCTCATCATTCTCTTGCCCTTATCCCAATTTATTTGGGGTCGGCGCAGCATGTCTTCTTCTTCCATACTTCTCTATTACTTGTCATCTCATCAGGGGGGTTACTATAAAGTCTTAATTAAAGCAGTATTGTTTAAATCTTATTCTAGTGTGAGAAAGAGACGAAGCTATATAGGATGTGTAGCGCCATCTCTTTCCCACTCTGTAATAAGATATAAACAATACTGCTTAACGATGTAATTGTAGGCGACCAGACACCTTTTTTTTTGCCATATCATATTTCACAATATGATATAATATGAAATAGAAAATTATATTTTAAAATGTTATAATACAAAACAAGTGTTTTCAAATAAAGTTAGAGAAAATAACTAAAAAATCTTTTGGATTTATTTACGTTTACATACTACATGAGCTCGTGTTAAGCCCACTGTTTTCAAAGGGTTGTATCATGCATTTTTTACCGCCCTTGGAACCCTGTAATCTGAAGCTATTTTCTTTTACCATTTAAGGGAGGTAGTCATGTTTATACGCTGTTTACGTAGCGTAGACGTTGGTTATCTCCTCAAGGGTTTGTAAACCGTGGTTTTTGGGAGCCGTTTCAACTTAACTGGGGTGATCCTTCTGTTAACTAATATAATCTGTTGTTGATTGACAGAAGATTTATTTGAGTAGACCAGGTATGTATTCAGGAATAAGAGAGAATCGAATACATACTGTTTTCTTTAAACTGACTGGTTACTTAGTAGACCTATCGATCGATTGTCGAGTAATCCATTCTACTATTAATCGATGGCATCGATCGACGATGGATCGATTGGTGTGGTAACAACCTTATAGTTTACTTGCGAACATGTGTCTAAAATACAAAAGAGTTAAAAGTGATATTAATAACCCTCCCGAATGCCTCGTTGGTGGAGTGGTCGTAAGCGCGACTGTTGTGCATGAGGTCTTGTGTTCGATTCCCTGGTCGAGCAAAGTGGTATTGGGTTTTTGCATCAGGATTCTCTCAGCAGCGACAGAGTCTAGATTCGTGCCCAGTTGATGGCAATAGGCTCGCCCCGAAAGTCCCATGTAATAACATTACGTCCCATGTAATAAAATGGGACTTAAAACATAACTGGGGAAATTTGGGTGTAGGTAATAAAGGCTTGATGTCATGTTAATAACCCCCGTCCTACTATCTGCTCCTACCTGTTCTCTTCTTGAATATTTTTACTATTTCTAAACTAATATTATAAAGAGGAAAGATTTGATTGTTTGTTTGCATTGAATAGGCTCCGAAACTACTGGTCCGATTTAAAAAAATATTTCAGTGCTATATATCATCACGCTACAACTACGACCAATAGGAGTGGAGCCGCAATGAAAAGTGTTGCGAAAACGGGGAAAATGTGACGCAAACGAAGTTGCGCCGGACAGCTAGTGTTTACATAAATGTAATCTATCAGGCATATTCCACAAGTTTTTTTAGGGTTCCGTATCCAAAGGGTCAAACGGGACCCTATTACTGAGACTTCGCTGTCCGTCCGTCCGTCCATCCATCTGTCACCAGGCTGTATCTCATGAACCGTGATAGTTAGCCAGTTGAAATTTCTACAGATTATGTATTTCTGTTGCCGCTATAACAACAAATACTAAAAACAGAATAAAATAAATATTTAAGGGGGGCTCCCCCATACGAAAAACTGTTATTTTTGCTCGTTTTTATAAATAATGGTACGGAACCCTTCGTGCGCGAGTCCGGCTCGCTCTTAGCCGGTTTATTTTAACAGTCTTTTCCATTAATTTCACAGGTTTTATCAAAGCAAAGACCAAGAAAACAAGTTAAAATAAAGTTTCCGGAGAGAGAAATGTTAGCATTTGTGTAGGGTTTACTGTAAAGCTTACTGACTTTTAGAGCTTTGCCAGTAAAATTAGCAGTGAGGGGAAACTGTAAACAAGAATGGTACAGACAAAAGTGTTTCACCTGTAGGTAAATTAAAAAGTTTGAACTACAGGATTTCCTGTAAACTAGGCTTAAAAGTCGACCCTTTTAGGATCTTAAATACTTAATTTCGTGTCTAGTACCTACTGTTGTACAGTAAACACTATCCCTTTTTTTTCTTAGTAATTTTCTGAGGAAATTGTAGATGATTTAAAAGTAACTCCTTAGGTAATATAATATAATAAGTTTGATCATTCCCTGACTATTCAGGGAATGATCAAACTTATCGACGCAGATTTGGCTTGAGTAGGTCAGAAAAATCCTATATCTTCCCGTGGGTGTCGTAAGAGGCGACTATGAGACTTTCCAGAGAATGGGCAGCAGCGTTCTCTGTGCTTTTGTAACAACCGTAATGCGATCGCCAACCCGCCTGCCAAGCGTGGCGGTTATGGCAAAACCCCCCTTATGTACACTTGGGGAGACCTATGTCCAGCAGTGGGCGTCTTTCGGCTGAAATTATGATGATGAGGTCAGAATAAGCCTTGCATCCATACCTTTATTTATTTTATGGAGTTTCTTGCCGGTTCTTCTCCATAGGAAACGACCAACCCGAACCGAGCACCTTTTTGCCGACGTTTTATAAGTGTCCCTGTAGGCCTATGTAAAATAAAAATATTTTGATTTTGATTTTGACCTACAATAAAGTCTAGAAACAAATAATTGGTTTCGGTTCGGACGATGCGACTCAACCCTAGTCGCATTTATCATCATCATCTGCCTAGCCTTTCCCAAGCTTTAGCTACGAGCTCCTTGACCCGTACAAAACTATTATAATATATTGATGATGATGCCATCTAGTCGATTTTGGCCACAGCGACAGCATTCTATGGGTATCTAGGCTAGTTGTCGAGAGGTTTGGTGTGCTGGTCTTTTATGTGCTCTCACTCAAGTGGCGAGCATATGCAAGTTTTGCCGAAAACCTCCGAGCACAACATGTCAGAACGCCTCTGACGACATTCAGGGATATAGCTGTATATATGCTTATAGGCATAATAAGTTCTACCCGACTTGCTCAAACTGATTCCGATAAGACGTGTGGTCAGTCCCAATCCCGCAGCCGATCCATAACCAGCACACACAAACACAGGATGTTATGAATCCCAAATCCAACTACTATTAACTCGTGCTGGGTAGTTATAATTACGTGTCAATCACTGCAGTACTGCAGCTAAGATATAACTCATGTCGGAGCTGACGGTTGTCGACACAAGTGGTTTCTGAAGCTGTTCGCACGAATTCATTCATATTTGATGTTCTTGGCAAATTGTGTGTGCAAGCCTAGTTAGAAGCCCATGAGCGGCATAAAACTCTGACACCATTGACTAGGAACGTGTTCTGTATGGTGTCGGACGTAAAGAATAGCACCATCCCATATCTTCCCGTGGGTGTCGCAAGAGGCGACTAAGGGAATTGCCAGAGAATGGGCAGCAACGTTCTCCGTGCTTTTGGAACAACTGTACTGCGATCGCCAACCCGCCTGCCAAGCGTGGCGATTATAGCAAAAACCCCATTATGTCAATGTGGCGTTGGGGAGGCCTATGTCCAGCAGTGGACGTCTTTCGGCTGAAATGATGATGATGAGACTAGGCACTAACCACACGATAAGGAAAGAAATTGTGAGTCTTTATTAGGGAAGCTCGTGGCTAAATAAAACAGGCGCACGGGTCGATCTTTAAGGTAAAGCCGTGCTTACCGAGGTTTTCCGTGGATGGGTTACCATGATTACATACCGAGTTTTCTCCGTGCCTCGGAAAGCACGTTAAGCCGTTGGTCCCGGCTGTCATTTGTAGATCTTTGACAGTCGTTACGATTAGTCAGAAGCCAAAAGTCTGACATCCAGTCTTACTAAGGCGCATCGTATTACCTAGTTACTGGGTTGTGGAGTTCAGATAGGCAGTCGCTTCAAGGAAAATACTGGTACTCAGCTGCAGCCGGTTAGACTGGAAGCCGACCCCAAGATAGTTTGGGAAAAGGCTAGCCAGATGATGATGTGTGTCTTTTTAATGAGATCGATAGAAGGTCTGGTTCCTTATCCTCTGCAAAAGCAAGTATAATCATCAATTATTCAGTCTATATTTAGAATATGAGGAACAGGGTGTAAAGTTCTTCATCCCCCAAAGAGAAGAGAAGATCCTCCGACCAGACGGGTGTCGTGTCTGGTGCTTGCCCGACAGTTGTTATCTCAGGGTTTTTCTATGATGTCTTAAGTCAGTATAACGTGCCCAACATTGGGACACAGGGGTCTTCTCTGAAAGAAGAAATAGGCTATAATAAACCACGAAAGCCTAGTCCGGCTTAGTGGACCATTTTTTACAGGGTTTAAACCTTAAGATGGATATCTGATCCGTCGTCCTACCCTTGTCTCAGTTTATTTGGGATCACCAGTAGGTATTTCTCTGTGTTGCAATCTCGGTTAGTCGTCATCTCTAGAGCGACCTCCGTTCTTCCCATATCATCGTTTCTTTGGACGTCCTCTATTTTTGTGCGGTCAAGCAGTCGAGAAAAAACCGCCACAGAAGAAACTTGTTATTGTGTTGTTATGCTGAAGATCGAAAATATAGTGCTGCCTGATTCTACATCTTGGTTTTCTTGAAGACACCTCAACCCTTGCGCCTGAATTCCGATCAATTTGATCCAATCATTTATGGCAACAAACGTCGACTTCTAGTAACCGTCGATAAAATACACGTAGATATATTTTAATTTATTTAATTTAAAGTCATTTTCCAATTCATAATTTAACTGCATATTCTTATTTATCAATCCGGTATCTCATAGCTATGCGACAAAGCGAGATGGGGAAGCTGTACATCAAACAGCCAGGCGGCTAGACAGGCAACGGTAACCTAGTCTATGACTGTAGTGCAAATTTATGTGACTAACTCCTGCACTTTGATCGATTTGCATCCTCTGTAGTTTGTTGACTCTCATCTAACAAGACGGCTTAGACAAGTGACATTTCTATTGTTTAAAAAAAAATTGTCCCCACACTATCAATTTCTCCTGTATCGTGGGTGCGGTTATAAACGTTTAAAGTTACATACACAAACAACCAGAACCGGAACAACTACCTGAAGGCGATACGAATATTTAATTTTGTTCAGGACGGGAATCGAACTCGCAATACGCAGCGCAGCAGCCAATCACTCAGCCACTTCGCCAACCGTGCTGTTAAACATACTATCAGCAATGAGTTGGGAAAAGTAAAAACAAGCTGGATCGACTTAAGGTAACGAAAACCTTTAGCCAACATATCCGTGCCAGCGGGAGAACACAGAACAAAAAAAAGGTACCAGTTTGACATCATCATTTCATCATCATCATTTCAGCCTAAAAGACGTCCACTGCTGGACATAGGCCTCCCCCAAGTGTCGCCACATTGACATTTTGGCGATCGCAGTGCGGTTGCTACAAAAGCACAGAGGACGCTGCTGCCCATTCTCTGGCAAATCCCTTAGTCGCCTCTTACGACACCCACGGGAAGATATGGGATGGCGCTATTCTTTACGTCCGACACCATACAGAGCAGAGAAGTTTGAAATATCGATACATATTTTCTCGAGAAGCAGCGCCACTTTGAACTGCACACTTAAAGTGGTCATACTGTATCAAACGATTTGAAACGCGATTGCCATTTTCGTAAGTTCCAATGTTAGACCATTGACTTCATTCATTAGTGGGACACATATTTTTATCACATTTTCGGCGTCCTGCAACTGTCAAATACCCGCTGCCAAATAGATGATAGGTCCTTTTTTTTTTTTTTTTTTTTTTTTTTTTCGGATGGGAAATCATCAAATGACTTCTTCCGCTCTGGGCGGAGCGGAAGGGAGTGTCAGACTTGACTGACTAAAACCCATCCATGTTCCTTCTTAGCCCTTTGCGTTCCAGGGGCACGGTATCTCTTTCGAACAACCCGCAGCCCTGGCAGGCATCGGCCCTCTCGGACCCCTTCCGATTTGCTGACATCTCCTTGAGGCGCGCGTGGAACACGAACGCGCCGTCGGCACGGTCTGTCGTCATAAGACGGACGGACGGTGAGCTAGCCCATTACTCACCGTCCACAGGCCCGCGCCTACGGTGGCCGGGGGCCACTGGTTGCCCCCCGACGCCCGTGGCGTCTCCCGCGGCGGCTGGGACGTGAGGTTCTCTCCCTCTCACGTTCCGCCACCTCCTTCGCTAGCATGACTGCTTCGCAGAAGGAGGCGACGGCTTCCCATTCCCTCTCGCTCCGGACCATGGATTGAACCAGGGCAGGACGCGAGAGGTCGCCGCCGCCAATCGCCGCTACGAGGACACGGCGGTGCTCAGCCCAAGCGGGGCATAGCTCCACAGTGTGCTCCACCGTGTCCTCCGGCCGATCCTCGCAGTGGTGACACCCGGGCGTATGATAGATGATAGGTCCTTAGACTCTGATATTTATTACCTAAGAATTACCTGTCATAGTTTCTTAGCATAATTGTCCCAGAGAAACAAACGTTTTTGCCGTCGACACCCAATGCATGTCTCGAGAGGTTTATCGCGTAGCGAAACAGCATCGATTTATTGTGCACTCGATCTCGTTACGATCTTTACGAGTTGGCATGGGTTTTGCAATAAAACTTTAAGACTAACTAAATTGGTATGCAACGTACGGTCTAGTAAATTAAACAAGAAACAAACAGTCGATTAGTATACAGAAAATACTCCCTAGTTACTGAAAACTGTAATTGTTTCTGGGAGTAACTAATGCCTGTTTTTCCTAACAATACATGCAACTCAAATTAATACCTAAATAATATTGCTGTGCTCGAATTTAAACTCTCGTCCCTGATTCGAGCGTGGAAAGTCCTGAAGCGGAATATTATTTGGGCGTTACTTTACGTATCGCCTAAGGTTGACGAAAATGGGTACAATTACTATAACAATTGTTTTGTAAGTTTAAAATAAGCTGCCACATTGTTTGAAACATAAATCAAGACTCAATACGCACAAAATGTATTGGAAACACTTCCTTATGTCCACAGCTAACAATTTTTACACGTCAACAGACTTACACGTCATACGTTTATATAGAATAACTATATTTTTCCGGCGGCTTCGCCTGCCTGGAGGTCGAAAGTTATCCCACGGGAGCATAATACTGGGATGACAGTAATCCCATTTGTTAATCTAGATTATAAATAAACGATCTGTTTATAGTTGCATGTGGTGTTGGGTGGTTTCTATCCCATAAAAAAAGACGTAAGTTTACGCATGTATGTGAACTATCTGCATGCCAAATTTCATCTTAATCCATCCAGCCATTTTAGCGCGATTGAACAACAAACATACAAACTCATATTTATAGTATTTTATTATAGTAAGATTGAATCAATTGAAGCCAATGTTTACGAGTTCCAGAACCCCGTTTGATATCAATATGTGTTCAATAATAGTAACATAAAATGCCTGCATAGGTGCGCAGACGCAGCCGGGCGAAACTTGCGTCACAATTAATAATGGTATTACATTGTAAATTATATTCCTAAACCATAGTTTATTAGACCACATGTGCATATATGAGTTGTTTTGGAGAAATGTTTCGTTAATATTACAAGTAATGGACACAACATATAATTACGCTTGTTATCGACGAAGGGTTAGGCAGGAGTGTACCCAATAGAACACCCACGTTTCGCCAGTTATGTTCATCATCATCAGCCTATAATTTTCGTACTGCTGGGACACAATCCTCCTCTCTATGAGAGGGAGTGGGCTCTAATCCACCACGCGGGCCCGGTGCAGGTTGGTAGATGTCACATGTCTTCGAATTTTTCGTTCTAGGTCATAGCGGTTTCTTCACGATGTTTTCCATCACCGTTTTTGAGAGCAGCGGTAATGAAATAAATTACATAAAGTAATGCTCCTGCCTGGGAACCCACGGCTTACTGCTCGTAAGTCGGGGCTGCCACCACTGGGCCACCGCTGCTGTCCTGTTAAATTCAAGTCCCTTGTAATAGTGGATGAGTGTATTACCTAACCGAGCATAAATTTTGACTACGTGGCTGCCACTGAGAATTTCCTGACAGAAAAACCTAATAACACTGTCTGACTTGGGAATCGAACCCGGGACCTGCCCAGCAGTCGCGACCTCTAGTCCCACGACGTAGTGTCATTTAATGGACGTATATCTGTACAGAAAAAAAAATTACAGACAAAATTAACAGAATTAAAACTCTCAGGGAGTGTGTTGTGGTTTTTATAATCGTGGTAGACGAAAATGTTTGGTTGCTATATTTATATGCCCATCCCAACAATGTTCTAATATTAAGAAAGATTTACATTATGTTGATGAAAGAAATATTCAGACTATCGTAGTTCCGTCGCGGTTCTCATTCAAGCTTAAACAACCTATTTAAAAAATTCTTTGGATGTAGGTATTCTGCGGTTTATGAAGATATTTTAATATGCGTAGGGCTTTCTGAATTTATGTTTAAAATGTAAATAAAATAAAAAGCAGGTCAGGTGTAAAGTTGCTTCTAGTAATAGTAGTTTTCTCTAGTTTTGATTAGAGAAAACTTCAGTGGTTTAGTGACATGATAGTTTTATTTCTCTAATTAATCTAATGTGTGGATGTCCGATTTTTTTTTGGATCTTATCATGTATTTATACACCTGCTTTTTATTTATTTTACATATTACCTACAGTAAAAAAAAATCTTCCTTTATTTCACTCCATTTTTGTATGCATACTACCCTTAATTTTATAGCTGAAGCCGGAAACATGAGAAACTGGCCAAGCGCGAGTGAAACTCGCACACGAAGGGTTCCGTACCACGGGCTGCAGGACTGTTCGAAAGAAATCACCGTGGCCCTGGAACACAAAGGCTAAGAAGGCACATGGATGGGTTTTAGTCAGTACAAGTCTGACACTCACTTTAGCTTATTCCGGTCATTTGATGATTTCGCATCGGCCGACAAAAAAAGGCGGATACTTTTGGACCTTATTGATTTATCTTCCTTTCTCAAACAAACCAATGTTCCTGGTAGAGTATCATTATTTATCGAGAGTAATTCAAATTGGAATTAGTTTCAGAAGTTGCAAGCAAGATGCAATCAACTACCTACTACATCTTCTAATGTGTTTCTTACGATTGTTGAGAACTTTCTAGATTAAGAGTGTTTACACCTTACGACTTTTCATACAAACTTTAAAGTCCTTATTTTCCGAAATGACTGAACCGATTTTAATGAAACTTCATAAACGCTTAAACGTCCATACATAGTATATTTAATTTTTTATGTGTGGACGTTCAACTAGCTGGATACATAGGTCTAAAAAGTTGCTAAAACATTTTCGAATTAAATAGAAATTAGACCGATTATAAATTATCTATAGAAACAAAAATTTCCAATTATCTTTTTTTTTACACATTTCTAGAATTGAAATGTTGTACGTTTGGATCTACGGAGTTATCTTAAAACCTACTGATCCGATTTCTTTCACTAATGGGAAGACACATTATCTCCGAGTTGTCATCATCATCATCAGTCTATAATGTTCCCACTGCTGGGACACAGGTCTCCTCTAGTCTCTAATAGAGGGAGTTTAATCCACCACGCGGGCCCAGTGCGGGTTGTAGATGTCACATGTCAAAGAATTTTTAGTTCTAGAACATGCCGGTTTCCTCAAGATGTTTTCCTTCACCTTTTTTGAAGGCAGCCGGCATGAAATAAATTACACAAAGTAATTCGCGTGCCTGGATTCGAACCCAGGGCTTACTGCTCGTAAGTCGGGGCTGCCACCACTGGGCCACCGCCGCTCCGAGTATCATAACCTATTTAAAAAAATCCTGTGTAATAATTTCCAACCATAACACGAGCAAAGCTGCGGACAAAAGCTATCATTTATATCACCAGTAAGTCCACTAACCTACAAAACTGACAAGCGGCGGTCGCTGCTGGCATTCGATCAAAAGATCTAAAAACCGTTGATGGGTAGACGAACGTCACTCACGCTACTATTGTTGAATTAATATTTGTTTTCTTAATGTTCTTGCTGTAATGGAGACGCATTAAGTACATTTGTACTAGTTTGTCGAGTCCAGAATAAGAGCAGAATATTCTGGTTTGTTTTCGAAGCTTGCGTAATGTGATGCAATGAAGTTTAGAGCTGGCCTGCCATAACATTTTTGTTTTACTCCTTTTTCAGTGTGGGAAAGAGATGGCACTAAACATCCTGTATAGCTCCGTCCCTTTCCCACACTGGATAAGGGTAAAACAATACTGCTTTAAGAGCTCATGGTAAGCCAGCAAGTCGAGTCGCCTAGCTTTTTCCGAACTATGTTGGGGTCGGCTTCCAGTCTAATTTGATGCAGCTGAATACGCGAGCAGCGGTTGTGGTGCGGCCCAGTGGTGGCAGCCCTGACTTACAAGCAGCAAGCCGTGGGTTCAAACCCAGTCAGGCGCATTATTTTGTGTAATTTATTTCATCACCGCTGCCCTCAAAAACGGTGAAGAAAACATCGTGATAAAACCGGCATGTTCTAGATATAAAAATTCGAAGATATGTGACATCTACGAACTCGCACTGGGCCCGCGGCGGATTACAGCCCACTCTCATAGAGAGGAAGCCTGAGTCCCAGCAGTGGGAACATTATAGGCTGATGATGATGATGATGAATACCAGTATGTTACATGGGGCAAGTGCCTATCTGACCTCCACAACCCAGTTAGTACGGGGTAATACGCTACCCCTTGGTCAGACTGGTTGTCAGACTTTCGGGCCACTGACTACCTTAACGGCTAAACGTGCTTTTCGAGGCACGGAAAAAACTCCGTATGTAATGGGTGGTCACCCATCCACAGACTAACTTGGGCAAGCGCGGCTTAACCTAAAGAAAGATCCGGGTGGATGTGGTTATTTAGCCACGAGCTCCTCCTAGGCCAAGACCTAGTTTCAACTAATGAAACCAAAAACAGCCGTGTGCAACACTAAAAGCAAAATAATTATGCAAACCCAATTTATTTAACGCCAAAAACCTCTTACAGCATTTGAATGATTGCTTCCTCTGTTGCTTAAAATTATGATAAATGCCGTCAGTTCCTTTATGCGCATTGCTAGGATAAAAAACCAATTAAGATTCGGAATGAAAATATCACATTTCTCCGTGAGACAAGCGACGTAAGCTTGAGACGATTTATCAGCTGCTCCAAGCTGTTCTCAAATGCGTTATAACATTTTGAATAGATTTCGGCACTGTTTTGTTTTGAAAGTGAAACTAGAGCGCTATTGTTTATACCTAGTTGACTAGGTTTTGATCACGGTTCTGCCTGTATGGCAAATTATCTTAATGGCACCCAACCTGGGTCATCCTATCTTGGCTTTTCATCGAAATAACATAACATAACATCAATCCTGTAATCCCGGGAGGTTTAGAAAGAGATGTACCTAATAGTATACCCACATTTCGCCAGTTATGTTTAAGTCCCATGTAAAAGGGGGCGAGTCCATTGCCATCAACCGGGCATAAATCAAACTGTGTAGTGTCTGTGTGTGCGGAATTCCTGATGGAAATCCCAATAACACTTTGCCCGACGTGGGAAGCGAACCCAGGACTTCAAGTTCAGCAGTCTCGCTTACGACCAACAGAACAAAGAGTAAGTCAAATCAGTGCATCGAAATTTCATGTGTAAAAGGCAACAGGCAGAGTTCATCATCATCATCATGAGGCTATAATTTGCCCACTGCTGGGACGCAGGCCTCCTCTTTATGAGAGGGAGTGGACTGTAATCCACCACGCGGGCCCAGTGCGGGTTGGTAGATGTTACATGTCTTCGAATTTTTAGTTCTAGGACATGCCGGTTTCCTCACAATGTTTTCCTTCACTGTTTTTGAGAGCAGCGGTGATGAAATAAATTACAAAGCAATGCGCCTGTCTGGGTACGAACCCATGGCTTACTGCTTGTAAGTCGGGGCTGCCACCACTGGGCCACCGTTGCTCTCAGACAGACACGATATTTTGCGATAATGACTGAGATAAAACGATTGTGAAATGCGGTGTCATTGTTTTTTTATAAGTCATCATCATCTACCTGCCCTCGTCCTATTTTACTACAGATCAACACATTGTCTTCTTCTTCTATTCTGAACTATCAATCAACGCGTTATGATTTCCCCCTTGGTATAAAAACACCTTTTTTTAGGGTTCCGTACCCAAAGGGTCAAACGGGACCCTATTACTGAGACTTCGCTGTCCGTACGTCCGTCCCTCCGTCCGTCCGTCCGTCTGTCACCAGGCTGTATCTCATGAACCGTGATAGTTAGCCAGTTGAAATTTCTACAGTTTATGTATTTCTGTTGCCGCTATAACAACAAATACTAAAACAGAATAAAATAAATGTTTAATTGTGACCAACCAGCATTGGGCCCGCTCTCATAGAGAGGAGGCCTGTGTTCCAGCAGTGGTAACATTATAGGCTGATGGTGATAGTGAGGGACTCCCATTCAAAAAAGTGATTATTTTACTCGTTTTTATAAATAATGGTACAGAACCCTTCGTGCGCGAGTCTGACTCGCACTTGGCCGGTTTTTACATATATGCCATATTATTCTGACGTCATCAAAAGCATTCTCTCAAAGTCAATGCCCTATATAAACCAGTGAAACTCTGTGAAACGAGCATTGCCCCATTTGCTCCACATCATTCAGAGTGGCGATCTATCAATGTATCTACGTCAAAATGGCGTACATTTGACTATTATTTGCAGGATCCATCATGACTCCTGGATGCAGGATTGTTAATATGATTGCATAGCGATGTGTTTGTGTTATTGTTCAAAGTATCGGATAGGGTAATATAGAGTCCTCCCATGCTATAGAAGTAACAGAAATATTGTTAAACCAAATGATTTTAAAAGAATAACCGTGGAGTTTCTTGCCGGTTCTTCTCCATAGGAAACGACCAACCCGAACCGAGCAGCTTTTGTCGACGTTTTATAAGTGCCCCTGTAGGCCTATGTAAAATAAAAATATTTTGATTTTGGTTTTGAGAGGGTGTCAGATAAAGCAATGAATCTATAAGGTATGATGCAGGGATTCAATAAAAAATATTTACTCAAATTCTTCGTTCATATTTTTACTTACACTATTGCAAATTGTTTGACAAGTGAAAATACAAAATGTTAGTTTTTTAAGTGTACCTACCATGACGTCTTAAAACATTATTGTTTTACTCCTTTTCCTGTGTGGGAAAGAGATGGCGCTAGACATCCTGTATAATTCCGTCTCTGTCCCACACTGGAATAAGAGTAAAACAATACTGCTTTAAGAGGACATGGTAGGCCAGCTGTTCTTTACTCTTTACGTCGTTTTCCTCATTTATTACAGGGATCCGGTCTCGGTTCCCCCGATGAGAAAGGATCTTATTTTTTACCATGTTTGCCTACCCTCGGCATTGTGTAGCACATCGTGGAGTTTTGTGTCCTACATGACCGACTTTAATCCGACAATCTAAATTATTTACAACTAGCTGCCCGGCGCAACTTCGTTTGCGTCACATTTTCCCCGTTTTCGCAACATTTTTCATTGCTGCTCCGCTCCTATTAGTCGTAGCGTGATGATATTTAGCCTATAGCCTATATTCCTCGATAAATGAGCTATATAACACTGAAATATTTTTTCAAATCGGACCAGTAGTTTCGGAGCCTATTCAATGCAAACAAACAAACAATCAAATCTTTCCTCTCTAAAATATTAGTTTAGAAATATCTTAGACGATTGCCGGGTAGTTCTAGATTATGACCTATCTTTCTTGATGTTACCGTAAAAAATATAACACCACCGTCTCCAGTTACAAATACATCACATTATTTAATTTGTAAATCAGGCCTATTTATACTGGAGTCCCTTAACTCATTACCATACATGAATGGCATTAATTGTATAATTGATGACTGATGTCACAGCATCTCAATCTCGGGGAAGTTAACAATTCATACTCACTCTTTGTGGATAGATTTGTAAGTAGATGCGTAAGTATCATTACACCTGTATTTTCCGATAGGATAGGTAGTAGTATGTTGTGCTGTATCAAACTACATCCAGATTTCTCATGTGTCATCTATAACTAATATCTTTCCTTGTTTGTTTGTTTGTATGTTTGTTTGCATTGAATAGGCTCCGAAACTACTGATCCGATTTGAAAAATTCTTTCAGTGTTAGATATCCCATTTATTGAGGAAGGCTATAGGCTATATATCATCACGCTACGACCAATGGGAGTGGAACAGCAATGAAAAATGTTGCGAAAACGGGGAAAATGTGACGCAAACGAAGTTGCACCGGTCAGCTAGTTATCATTTAAATGCCTAGTGGTCGCAAGCGCGACTCCTGAACTTAAGCTTCTGGATTACATTCCGAGGTCGTGCAGCCGTTTTGGGTTTTTCCATCAGAATTTCTTAGTAGCAAGTATTGTATTAAGTATAGCCATACAAGGGGGCAATGCTGCCAGTCTTTTGGGCACATTACCAGCTGACGGCATTGAGGAGGAGTTTTTTGACGCCCTTTTATTGTTATTTTAGTTATTTAATTTATTAGTTTATTAATCGTTGTAACGTACATATAGGGCCCTTGAATGAAATAAAAACATTTGGTGGTTTTATTTCATGGCTATTCTGTTTTCTCTAGCTACTTCAAAGAGATTCTCTGTCCACCTAGTCATTTGTCTTCCCACATTCCTCCGTCCCCGCCTTGGACTCCAATCCAGCATTTTCATCCCCATCTTCCATCTAGCCTCCGGCATAATATGTACCGCCTACTTCGACTTTCTAAACATGGCATTGGACATTTTATTTCAGTGCAAATAATATTAAGGCATTCAATAAGGTCTAGCTTAGCTCGTGTTAGTTGAAACTAAAAATACAGTCTGAAAAATATGTAGGCCGAAAAAAAAATGTAGGCCGACAAAAAAAATATGTAGGACGAAAAAATTTTTTCTTAAAAAATCAAAAGAGTTTACAAAACAAATAGGTATAACATCGCATACCAAACAGCTTACTGGATTAACCTGATTCTCTTGTCTGTACAGTTTATCGTAAATGTTTTTGTTTCCTCCCACCAGTTTTGTTGAAAACAATCCAAGATTCATTGGTAAATAAATGTTCTGGAAACATATTTGCACAATGTATGTATCGTATGTATTTCGGTGCATGAGGTTCCCGTTGCACTATCTCTGTACTAACGAACACTGACATCGAAACTGCATTTCGCTTCGGTTCCCGTATCCCTCAACACACATTTGCTACTATCATAATCAACGAGAGCAGCGGTAGCCCAGTGGTGGCAGCCCCGACTTACGAGCAGTAAGCCGAGGTTTAGAACCCAGGCAGGCGCATTACTTTGTGTAATTAATTTCATCACCGCTGCTCGCAAAAACGGTGAAGGAAAACAGCGTGAGGAAACCGGCATGTCCTAGACCTAAAAATTCGAAGACATGTGACATCTGTAGTGTATGTAGATATCATTACATCGCACTACAAACCGATTACAGTACTGTGACGTTGCCTCGGGCGCGCACGTCGCACGTTTATAAATACCGGTCCGAGTAGTGGGGCGGGCAGTCGTTGTCGAACTGTCGGCCTGTGCGGTGGCGTGTTGGCGAGTCAACTATTAGTGTAGATAATTGTGCATATTTTACATTGGCGACGAGGAGAAAACCGTAAGTTTTATATTTTTATAAAAAAAAAAGGAAAGGTAGTCTCCTACAGGTAGATAATTAACTGTATTTCGGAAAGAAATATTCAAAATATTAATACATTAGAATCTTTCATTGGACTTATTAACTGTAAATAAATAATTTTGTGAAGGCTGAAACAAAAAGTGGTTCGTTAATGTATTGTTTTGCAACATAACATCATGCTTGTGTTCCCCAAGGGGGTAATCAGAGATGTGTGATGCAACCACGTTTTCTCCAATTACGTTGAGCATGCCTGTTACCATTAACCGGACGCCAGGGAGGTGGAGGAGGGCCTTATGGAGAAACTCAGTGACACTGCCTGACCTGGGAGTCGAAACTGGGACCTCATGTTTAGTTATTTGATTTGTGCTACATGATTAGTAAATCAAATAGCAGTAGAATATATCTACTGGTCATTAAATTGACAAGTCATCAGTGAATGACGGTAATAGCAGTATAATATACCTACTGGTCATTAAATTGACAGTCATCAGAGAGTGACCAACAGCAGGAGAATATACCTACTGGTCATTAAATTGACAGTCATCAGAGAATGACTAACAGCAGGAGAATATACCTACTGGCCATTAAATTGACAAGTCATCAGAGAATGACTAACAGCAGGAGAATATACCTACTGGTCATTAAATTGACAAACCATCAAAGAAAATTTGGTCAACAGTAGTGGTACTTTGGATGTACATACTGGTCATTAAATTGACAAACCATCAAAGAAAATTTGTGTCAACAGTAGTGGTACTTTGGATGTACATACTGGTCATTAAATTGCCAAATATTTTAACTGGGCAGATTAGTGCAAACCCTTTATATAATGGTTCCAGGTTATTTATTAATAACATGAGTTCTCAACTCACGTTAGAGAAATTTGATTGTGAGGGTGAACCTTCAACAGTAGGAACGAGACGGGAACGCTGGAAGCGGGCACTATTGATCTACCTGGAAGCTGCTGGAATTGAGAGTAGTGCGAAGAAACGTGCTTCGCTGCTACATTTTGGTGGACTAGAATTGCAGGAAATATTCCATAATATACCAGATGCAAATGTATCACCAGCAGATGAAGTGGATGTCTTCGGAGTGGCTATAACCAAACTCGACGCATACTTTCTACCTAAACAAAGTAAGATCTATGAACGTCACCTTTTTCGATTGATAAAACAAGAGGCGTACGGGAGGAGTACGGCTTTGGCAATAAGCTGACAAATGTCAGTTTAAGGACAAAGACGATCATATAATCGATCAAATTACAGAAAAGTGTTCCTCTAAAGAGCTTAGAAAGAGAATTATACAAACAGGAGACGCAATAACACTAACAACTACAATTGTCGAAGCAAATACTCTTGAAGCTGTAAGTCGAAAATAGAAGAATTCGGAGAAAGCAGCACATCAACTGAAAACATAAACAGAGTGAATAACAGGAAAACAAGATAAGAAGTGGAAAAGAAACACAGGATGTGGAAGATGTGGGAGCTCAGGATACGCGTCTCAAGACAGCCAGTGCCCAGCAAAAGAAAAAGATTGCCACAAATGTGGGCCTAAGGGACATTTTAGACAATTCTGCAGGACAATGATACGAGACAGAACGAATAAAAGGAAATATGAGGGAAACAACAACAAATAAAATGAAAAATGAAAAGAGATAACAAAAGAAACTACACAAACCAGATAGATCAAACAGAGCCCGAAGACATACAATATGTGTTCAAAATCGATGATGACAGTGTATTAGATTGCCATATTGGCGGAATGAAGGTTAAAATGTTAGAAGACTCTGGGTGTAAATGCAACTTGATCACAAACAAAACCTGGGACAGTATGAAACAAAATAAGGTAACGTAACCAAACAGTTGCAATAAGACTTTTTATGGTTATGGAAGTAAGAAGCCCTTGACCTAAAAGGATCATTTGACGCAAATATAAAAACCGCTGGTAGATCAGAAAATGCAACTTTTTACGTCATCGCTGATGGAACCAGAGATCTGCTTGGGAAAGAAACTACCATGGCTATGGTTTTCTTAAAATTGGATTAGAAATCGACCAAATGGAAACTAAAACAGAGTTTCCCAAATTCAAGGATGATTTAGTGGAGGTACCAACCGATGAGAAAGTACAACCAGTTTCTCAACCATTAAGAAGGATCCCCCCATACCACTGGAAGAAAAAGTTGAAAAAAAAAAAAAAAAAGAACTGTTGGAGAAAGACATTATTGAGGAAGTTCAAGGATCCTCAAGTTGGGTATCACCAATAGTGCCGGTTTTGAAAAATACTGGAGATGTTCGCATTTGCATAGATATGAGGCGGGACAAATAAAGCAATTCTACCTGAAAATCACCCATTGCCCAATATGGACAAGCATCTAAAAATTTAAAGTGCGAAGTACTTTTCAAAACTGGACATAAAAGATGCTTTTCAACAGATTGAATTACATCCCGACTCTCGACACATTACAACCTTTATTACAAGTAAAGGCCTGTTCAGATACAAAAGGCTAATGTTAGGAATATCCTGTGCCCCGGAAATTTTTCAAAAAACCCTAGAACGAATGTTATTGGGAGGGATGTAATGGCACTATTAATTTTATAGATGACATTTTGGTATATGGAAAAGATTTGAAGAACATGATCGAAGATAAGAATCAGTAATTAAAACTCTAGAAGAAAATAATGTGGTACTGAGAAAGGACAAGTGCATTTTCATAGAAGAAAAGGATCAATTTTTAGGATACGAATTATCACAGAGGTGTAAAACCATTAGATAAGTACGTGACAACTAGTCAAGAATTTCGTCCACCTATGAATATAGGTGAGCTTCAGAACTTCTTGGGATTAATCAACTATGTTGGAAAATGGATCCCTAATTTGGCCACAACTACAAAACCATTAAAAGAACTGCATAAAAAGAAACAGACCAAAACCACAGAATTAAAGTCTTTGGGGCAGTAAACAGGAATTTGCATTTAACGAATTAAAATTGGCCTTGTCTAATATTCCTACTCTAGGATACCATGACGTCAAAGATCGGACTATAGTAATAGCAGATGCTAGTCCGTTAGGACTAGGAGCAGTATTAGTTCAAATTAATGATCATGAAACTCGCATTATTGCGTATGGTCACCGGACACAAACAGACTGAAAGGCGATATTGCCAGACAGAAAAAGATGCCTTAGCTCTGGTCTGGGCTGTGGAACATTTTTATGTTTTTCTGTTTGGAAAAGAGTTTGAATAGGTGACCGACCATAAACCACTAGAGGTTATATTCGGTCCTAAATCAAAACCATGTGCAAGGATAGAAAGGTGGATACTACGCCTTCAAGCATATGCATTTAAAGTAATATACAAGCCTGGCAAAGAAAATATAGCAGATAGTTTATCAAGATTGTGTAAATTAAGTAAAACGTCACAGGACAAGTCTAAAAACTATATACACCAAGTTGTTGAAGGAAGCAGGCTAATAGCAGTTTCACTGAAAGAAATTATGGAGGCATCAAAACAAGACAAGGAAATATTAAAAGTAAGTGAAGGCCTTTATAACAACAAATGGGATGAAGAGGTAAAAAAAAAATTACAAAATCTTCCAAAACGAATTATGCTTTTACGACGGAGTTTTATTGAGAGGCACTAGAATTGTTATTCCAAAAAACATTGCGCAGTCAGGTTCTGACAGCTGGTCACGAAGAACACCCAGGAATAGTCCTAATGAAGGTGAGACTAAGAACCACAGTATGGTGGCCTAGACATGACAAGGAAACCGAGAATTTGGTCAAATGCTGCAAAGGCTGTACATTAGTATCAGCTCCAAAACCTCCAAACCCATTGAAACGACGGGCATTACCGTGTGAACCTTGGGTAGATACTTGTATTGATTTGTTGGGCCCTTTACCACGCAGCGATTACATATTAGTAATCGTTGATTATTTCAGTCGATACAAGGAGGTAAAGATTTGTCGTAATATTACCAGTGGCGACATAATAAAATCTCTAAAAGAGATTTTTGCAGACTTGGTAACCCGATGACGATAACAGCTGATAATGGCAGACAGTTCTGCAGCGAGGACTTCAAAAAAATTCTGTACTGAAAGGAATATAGTTTTGCATAATACGATACCATAGTGGCCTCAACAGAACGGAGAAGTGGAACGTCAGAACCGAGACATTCTAAAGCGGAAAAAATTTGCCAGTTGAGCGAAAAAACTGGCAAGAAGCTTTGTTACAGTATCTGGCTATGTATAACAGTACCCCGCATAGTGTTACAGGTAAAACTCCTACAGAATTATTTTTCAAACTGCAATACCGTGACAATATACCTATGGCAGGAGACATCACACATACACATAAACCAGAAGATTCAGATGTCAGAGACAGAGACCAAGAAAAGAAAGAAACTGGGAAAGAATATACAGATAAGAAAAGAAGAGCTCGTGAATGTCAACTAGTGCCTGGGGATAAAGTTTACGTTAAGAATATGGTCAAAGATAAACTTAGCCTAAATTATGACCCAACTTCCCATACTGTAGAAAAGAGTAAAGGTGGAGATATAAGTGTTCGAAACAATATAACTGGGAAGAGATCACGAAGAAATGTAGTTCATTTGAAGAAAGTTGAAGGCTAATGGGAAGTTATAAGTGACCAAAATAAAGAAATTAACATAGGAGAAGATATAAATGAATCAGAAAATGAAATAGAAGAAGAGGAAGGGTAAAAGGAAACTTTAAACTAAATCATAGTATAATGATTTACTAAATATTATTGTGCTGTGATTTTGTTGTGCCAGAGATGCTCAATGTCTTATGGTTTTGGTTACATAAAACTTTTTAAAACAAGGAAGGGATGTAGTGTATGTAGATATCATTACATCGCACTACAAACCGATTACAGTACTGTGACGTTGCCTCGGGCGCGCACGTCGCACGTTTATAAATACCGGTCCGAGTAGTGGGGCGGGCAGTCGTTGTCGAACTGTCGGCCTGTGCGGTGGCGTGTTGGCGAGTCAACTATTAGTGTAGATAATTGTGCATATTTTACAACATCTACCGACCCGCACTGGGCCAGCGTGGTAGATTAGGTACAGCCCACTCCCTCTCATAGAGAGGAGGCCTGTGTCCCAGCAGTGGGAAAATTATAGGCTGACGATGATGATTCAGATTCTATAGTCTGTTCCAAAATAATTTGGTGAAAATGTCAACAAATGGAACAGAAAATTTGCCAGTCGGTGAAAAGTGAAAATGTAATTCCATTTGCAGTGCCACCTATAAGAGTTTGTTTTATAACCTCAATTGTTGTCGACGTTTTTAGGGTTCCGTACCCAAAGGGTCAAACGGGACCTAATTACTGAGACTTCGCTGTCCGTCTGTCCGTCCGTCCGTCCGTCCGTCTGTCACCAGGCTGTATCTCATGAACCGTGATAGTAAGCGAGTTGGAATTTCTACAGATTATGTATTTCTGTTGACGCTATAACAACAAATAATAAAAACAGAAAAAAATAAATATTTAAGGGGGGCTCCCATACAAAAAAGTTTTTTTTTTCTTTTTTATAAATAATCGTGCGGAACCCTTTGTGCGCGAGTCCGACTCGCACTTAGCCGGTTTTTTCAGTTACCTATAATTTATTTCATACTGTTATTCAATCAAGAATGTTGGCAGCAGTGATAGCTTAGTGGTGTGAGCCCTTTGGACTGCCAAGTCATAGGTCTCGAGTTCGAACGAACGAAACATACCTTTGATATTTCGGATTTATGTGCGTATTGTATAATTTATCGCTTGTGAAGAAAAACAGGAAACCAGCATGCCTGAAAGATATTTCTCGAAAAACCAAGTCAGAGGCCCATGGGCCGCATTACAAGTCTGACACCAGACCATACGAAAAAAGAAAACATCAAGTTATTTTTTTTTTAAATTGACGGCACATTTGTTAATAGTAATTTTACTGTTTGGTGCTATTTACGTATGTTATCTATTATCAATTTTCTATTTCATATATTCTAATGACTACATGTGGAAACTTGAAATTGGACATATTTTGTTTAAACTATTACTGAATGTCTGCTTAGCTGTAAGTTATACTAAAAACTAAATAAATAGATTACACCACAATCTCGTTCGCGTATCGTCGCATGCACACCTAATTTTAGAACCCCAAAAATACACAACGTTTTTATTCAGTAGATAAAATTAATCCACACAGCTGTTGCTTTACTTCTCAATCGTTTTGGAACGGAATTCTGCAGTATGGACAGCAACTCATTTTATAAGTACCTACCATGAAAAATCATTTAGCTTTGAAGCTTTTTTATGAAGGCAGCAAATCATTACATAGTTCTTTTTTCGTTTTTATAGCTTGTATAATGGCAGATGTTTTAAGCCGTATAATTCTTACTTTAATAGAATGATTTCGAACACTAACCCAGATTAAAATGTTCTCCGAAACATTTGCGAAACATGTTGTAAACAAATGGGGCAGGTGATGTCAACATTTTACTTGAATGTTATGTGACTACATTATTTTATTTGCTTAAGCTCGTTTCATTTAGGCACGTGCTTAGACTCGTATTTCTTTTAAGATTTGGAAGAACAGGCTAAACAGAGAAGTAATTGAATATTTTTTTCTATTTTAACATTTGATTAGTAAGAAAAATCTGCTAGTAGCTTTGATGCTTCTTTAAGTACATTAAGATTAAGAAAAAAAAAAAATGCGGAATGAAAGCTTATCTATTAGACTATATTAATTTAATATTTCTATTCCATAACAACGACTTTCACGTAAAACGGTTTTGAGACGGCTTTGTATGGGGTTTGCCCATAGTGCGCCGTTGTAACCATAGAATTAACAATAATGTAAAACAGGGGGGCTACCATGACGTCTTAAAACATTACTATTTTACTCCTTTTCCAGTGTGGGAAAGAGATGGCGTTAGACTTCCTTTATAGCTCCGTCTCTTTCCCACACTGGAATAAGAGTAAAACACTACTGCTTTAAGAGGTTATGGTAGGCCAGCAATTGTGTTTCAATTTTGGTGTACAATAAAGTACCTATATTCTATGTTGTTCTATACATCCTGACCAAAACCTTAATATTTGGCTTTAGCTGATCATTTAAATCTCAGCCGCACTAAACATAACAAAACAAGTTCCCTCCATTCATTGTAGTTTTCTTCCCTGTTCGCCCCATTCCTTCTAATCTGTAGCAATCTCTCGCAAGCATTTCCGCCACTCTTCATTAGGTCTCCCTGCTCGAGGTTCCTTACTTTCTCGAATATTATATCTGTATTGTTTGATTCTCAGGAGGAATTCCGTAAATAAATTCCACGGCTCGTGGCTAAATAATAACAGCCGCACGGGTCGATCTTTAAGGTTAAGCCGTGCTTGCCGAGGTAGGTCCGTAGATGGGTGACCAAAATTCCATACCGAGTTTCCTCCGTGCCTCGGAAAGCACGTAAGCCGTTGGACCCGGCTGTCATTTATAGATCTTTAACAGTCGGTATGAGAAATCAGAAGCCAAAAGTCTGACATCCAGTCTTACCAAAGGGTATCGATAACCTTAAGGGTAACCCTGTAACTGGGTTGTACAGGTCAGATAGGCAGTCGCTTCATGTAAATTACTGGTACTCAGCTGCATCTGGTTAGACTGAAAGCCGACCCTAAGATAGTTCGGGAAAAGGCTAGGCCGATGATGATGGTTTAGTCAGACATCCACACTTATGTTATGAAGAGGTAAATTTTGTGTAGTTTGGATGTAGTAAATCTCGATAACCACTCATCCGGTTAGTTCAGGAATCAGGCGTTACTTGGCGTAAATCAATGACAATAAAATGTAATACAAAACATTAATTGTTAATTCCTCGAAATAGAGCCAGGCTTGGATGCAGCATGCAAGCACCAACCATGGATGTGCCTATTGCCATCAACCGGGCACAAATCCAGGGGGTCTACTCTCTTTCTCCGAAACGTAACTTCGGCAACGAACGAAAGTTAAAAGTAATTACGTTTGTGACCTTATTTTATATCATTTGCGTTCATTTAATAAATAAGTACTTCATTAAATAAGTACTAAAAATAGAATAAAATAAATATTAGGGTTTTTTGAGCTTTGTTTGTCCCACTGCTGGGCAAAGGCCTCTCCCATATTTTTCTTGGTAGTCTTCTCCTGCGCAACCTCGAACCAGCCTTCCTAATGCGTCCAGTTCATCTTGCTTGAAAATTATTAAAACAGAAAAATCTTTTGTTAATCTCACGACCTCATTTAGATGCAAATGAATTCCAGTATTTTACAACCTATCTGACTTCTAAAAACCTGGTTTCTAGGTGAGGTGATATCCCACGGTAAGAGTGATAGTCTTACTTTTGGGCTTTGACTTTCCGTATCGACTGGGAAAGATATAGTAATGGCTGCCGGGATCAACAGAAATTCTGTCAAGACAACTAAACACATTACACCAAACACTTTATTATCACCTTCCTGCCCATGTCCTATGTTACTTGGGGTCGGTGCAACACGTTTTTAGGGTTCCGTACCCAAAGGGTCAAACGGGACCCTATTACTGAGACTTCGCTGTCCATCCGTCCGTCTGACACCAGGCTGTATCTCATGAACCGTGATAGTTAGCCAGTTGCAATTTCTTCAGATTATGTATTTCTGTTGCCGCTATAACAACAAATACTAAAAACAGAATAAACTAAATATTTAAGGGGGCTCCCATGCAAAAATGTGATTTTTTGTGCTCGTTTTAACAAATAATGGTATGGAACCCTTCGTGCACGAGTCCGACTTGCACTTGGTCGGAGTTTTTTTCTTCAATTTTCATCACACCAAACACTTACCAACCTAATAAAATTCATCAAATATTCCTCTCCTATCAGAATCCAATCATGACGTCACGTTCCAATTACATGGTACTTACGTAATGAATGCCTGGTGTAAGGACAATGCGTATTAAGAGATTCATAAGGCAAGGCAATCTCCTTGGCCGGTGATGCGGGAAAGCGTTTCCCTAATTGGGACAAATTACTCGGTTAAAGGAAAAGAAAGTTGCTTCAATTCCTTGGGATCAGGTGGCGTGTCGTGTTCTGGTACAGGATGTAAGTTGTGTGAAGAAATGGCGTTTGAGGACAGATAGTTAGGTAATATAAAGGTACTATAGGTACCTGGGAATTTGTCAACTTAAAAGTTTATCGTTATAGGAAACATCTCTACCCCGAAAGACCTTTTCCGAGGCGGGAGGAAATTACTTTGCTGTGTCTCAATAAAGCAAGAAGAAAATCCAGAAATAGAAAACTAGAGTTCCTTGATACAATTTTTACTGATGAATCTTCACAATCAGTGCAGTTTTCAGAAATTGTTAAAGAGAGCTTTCTTGTAACATATGATTGAACTTAAATTAAACACTTAAAAATAAAATAATGACTTTAAAAATCATAGGTTTTAATCAAGCAGTTAATTTCATAAAATTCAAAACATGTAAAACCAATTGTTTAGTTTTCGAACAAAACAGCAAACCAAATGATTTTTTTTTATGTAAGCAAGTTTTATACAAAACACAGTCGATGCGGGCTGGCAAACCAATGAAAGCTTATCCAAATATTATCAGTTACGAACCGAAAGGCCCCGAAACATCCCGAACTATGCAATCAGTTAAGCTCGTTGAAGTCATACGGATTAGAGATTGGCCTCTGCCATATTTAAGCTCCGTCGATTATAACTTTGGCTGTGGTTTTCTTTGTTACGAGATTAAAAGTTTTGTGTTTTGATTTGACCTTTTATTTACCTACGAGCCGTTTAGTCAGCGCTACTTACTGCTGAGCTGTGCTGGGTTCGCATTCCTGGTTGGGCTATGTCTTGGAAGCAGCCTGGAGTCGGGATTTGTCCCTGGTTGATGGCAATAGGCTTGCCCTTATTACATGGGACTTAAACATAAATGACAAAATGTAAGAGTACTGTAGGTACACCTCTCCTCTCTCTCCGAAGATTACAGGGTTGATGGTGTTACCTGACTGAGTATCTTACATTATCATCTGCCTAGCTTTTTCCCAGACTATCTTGGGGTCGGCTTCCAGTCTAACCGGATGCAGCTGAGCACCAGTATTTTACATGAAGCGACTGTCTATCTGACCTCCACAACCCAGTAACTGGGTAATACGATACCCCTTGATAAGACTGGATGTCAGACTTTTGGCTTCTGACTACTCATAACGACGGTCAAAAATCTGCAAATGACAGCCGGGACCAACGGCTTAACGTGCTTTCCGAGGCACGGAGGAAACTCGGGATGTAATTATGGTTACCCATTCACGGACCAACCTCGGCAAGCACGGCTTAAACTTAAAGATCGACCCGTGCGGCTCTTATTATTTAGCCACGCACGAGCTACCTAAGTATCTTACAAAGTACAAAAAAGCTAGGAAGCTTTGTAAACAAAATTACAATGCTAAAGATTGACCCACTCGACTTTCCAATTCGCATTATTAGGAACAGGACAACAAACAAAAAAAAGTCATAATACGCAATCCTCGAAATGACACTTTGAAGTCTCAAGATCCTGTCAATCCAATCTCGGAAGTACTTATAAATATTTTGTTCTGTTTTTTATTTCACCTTGTTAAGGTGATTGCTTCCATCTTCCATAATTATAATATCACCCAATCAATGTATTATGAAATTCACTAAAACTTAATGAAATAACTAGTGCCTTGCAGTATGCATTGTAAAATGTATTCCTTTCATGTTTAGTGCGGTTTTTCATAACTTAACAATAATCGCGATCTTATCCACCTGATTGTCCAATCCCGCGAGCGACATTCGTCGATACCGTTCTTATTAGAAAAAGATTATACGCTCAAACGTCGCTGAGTAGTTTACAGGTACTCTCGGTCACTCAGTCTACCGGAAATTGACTCACACGGATCGCTATCTACACGCTGATTCTCACCACCATCCCAGACAGCTGAACTCTGTAGTGACTTCACTCACCAACCCTGCATATGATTTATGCGACGAGGAACATTTACGTGCTGAACTGGCACATGTACAGGAGGTCCTACAGAGAAACGGATATACTCGGAAGACCACGCAACTCCAACGAAAAACTATTCGTAAGCACCGGAAGTGCGAGGTTGAGAGGCAGCCAGCATTTTTGCCGTACGTGAGGGGAGTGACAGATAAGGTTGCCAACATTCTTCGGAAATACGCCATAAAGACTGTCTTCACTCCTTTCAAGAAAGTGTCTCAGATGCTGCGTTCGCCGAAGGACAACTTTCCGTTAGAAAAGCCCGGTGTTTATAAAGTAGATTGCAGTTGCGGTAAGTCGTATATCGGTCAGACGAAACGTACGGTAGCTTGTCGAATAGCGGAACACATCAGGGCGGTGAAAAATAACGACACCCAAAAATCGGCCATAGCTCAACATCTGCTTGAATCAGGATCGAACCACTGGATTGAGTTACATAACCCTCAGGTCATCTCGACAGAACGCCACTATATACCCAGACTGGTTAGAGAAGCTATTGAAATTACTAAATATAGGAACTTCAATCGGGAGGATGGGTTTCAACTGTCAAGAGCCTGGAATCCAGTGGTTAAACTGTGTAAAAACCGAAAGAGTGCCGTAAAAAGTTCGCGAGTGGACACAGTGAGTTTCATGTGTCGGGAACAGAATCGAGTTGTGAGTGACAGTGGTAGTGGTACGGCGCGCAAAAAACGAACAAGAAAGAGGGTAGACCGTTTTGTCTGCTCATAAACATCCACCCGCAATAACTTCAGTTTATCCGTGATCATGGCGTTTGCAACAGCGCCGAAATATCGGGAACTCATAACAAATAATAAACATGGTAAATATCCCGTTACAAGTGTTGTTGATAGGCTAAATTATATAACAATTTTCGCGGACGAAGTCGCGGGCTAAGTGCTAGTTTATTATAAATTGATAAAGTGGAACTCCCTCCTTAATCTAGTGGCTGCAAGCGCGACTGCTGAGAACGAGGTCCAGGGTTCGATTCCCTGATCGGGCAAAATTGTTATTGGATTTTTCCATCAGGGATTTCCCAGTAGCAGTCACGGAGCCTGTTGATCGCAATAGGCTCGCCTCTATTAGATGGGACTTAAACATTACTGGTGCAATGTGGGTGAACTATTAGGTAAATGCACCCTGGTACATAAGAAACGATGACCTCCACCGTGACCTCGACATGGAATTCGTCACCACCATCACACAAAAATTTGCTGAAGCCCACGAACACAGACTCCATCGACACGTGAATGTTGAGGCAATCCAGCTGTTAGACAACACAGGCATAGTGCGTAGGCTAAAGAGAACTAAACCATTTGAATTAGTGTAGTGTAAGTGAATCAATAATAGTAACAATGTTGTGCTATTTATATAACACATGAACAAAGTGTTTTATCAATTTTACCAGACTCTAAGGAAGTGTTACGAACGTGTGTAAAAGTGCATACCTAATTATGGACACTATTCTTAGCATTAACATAATTTATAACGTAGCATAATAAGTTAGATTTAAATTGTTTATTAGTCTTCTTAGGCTAGATTGCAATTAACTAGTAAGAACTTGGTTCTTACTAATAAGGGAAAAAAAAAAAAAAAAAAAAATTAGGTACACGTCTACCTAACCCTTCGAAAATCACAGGCGTTTTGTTATGATTGATACTCACATAACACAAAAAAGCAACTTAGAACAAAAAGTACTACAGTGCCATCTATGAGTAGTTTCGTTAATACGTCCACGGCTGACAACGGCACTGACCTTCCTACAGCAACTACAATGGATGGTTGAAAGGTAAATTGCCGTAATCACCGCACTTGGTAGACGGATGATCACAGTTAGGTTAGGTTAGGTACGATATTGTATATTTATTACGAACTTTTAGCAAAGTGACAATGGGATCGTGTTGGTATGAAGATGTTTATAAAAATAGCAGACTTGAGGCTCTAGACTCGTGCCCGGTTGGTAGAAGGCACGCCCTCTAATAAATGGAACTTAAACATAACTGTCAAAATGTGGGTGTACTATTAGGCACACCTCTGCTCTACCCTTCGGGGATTATAGGCGCGGTGTTATGCTAAATAACTGTTACAAGTAACACCTAAGTTAAGATTAGGCGAAAAATCCAATACCAAAAATAAATATTTATCTATTTCAGAAAAAGGACGCGAGCAATGCGAGCATCCACCTTAAATAGAAAAGAGAAAATATAAAAGATGAAAAGAACACTTTGGACGCAACATAACGTCGAGGTAAACGTTCCTGGTTCTTTCCTGATTTTAATGAGATCGCCAATCAGCTGAGCGGAGCCCTCACCTTAAGAGGGAGAGGGGGGAGAGATCTATTTTAAAACGTAACAAAGCTATGTAGCTTAGATTCTGTTATCTGCTTCTGATGTTTTGCGATATTTTGGGGAAGTATTTTTTGTAGGTATTCTGTAAATAGAGCTTGATTTTCTTTGATTTGCTCTATGTTTTAGTTATAAGCAAAATTATTAATAGAGAAACGTTGAATTTTTTTATTTATAATAAAAACCCGTGTAATACAAGAATCTATCTTATTAAAATAAAAGTGAATCGATAGTGCAAATATGAATAAGTTATTTCTATTCATGTTCCGTTTCGTATGACTCAAATACACATGGTAAATCAATGAGACTAATAACTTCCATATTCTAGAGTTTTTTGACCGCAATAATTGGCGGATTTTCGAATAAGGTACCTCCTCCAGCAACCTATCTTTCTCAAACCCATAGTTGCACCCTGCTTTAATCAATGCTAAAGATATCTCACTTTAGTCAAAGTTAAAGATGTATATAATTATTAATTTTCCGGTACTTCAAATTTGACAGATGAAAAGTAGACGTTTATATGTCAATTTATAAACAAACAGGCCGGAATGTAGGTGTGGTTAGTCCGAGTTAAGTTCAGTTCATGACTAAAAATACCAGTGTTAGTTGCACTAATATATATTAAAACATCAATTGAAATACCAACACAGCTGCATATCACAACATTTAGTAATGCAGTCACATCTAACCAGGACAGTGGCATTCATAAACACATCAGACACATCACATATAAGCGACTTCATCGCCTGAATTGCGATAAATCACAGCACGCTATTAACTGTTCATGTTCAGACAAATAACGCACATTAATCACTTAAACAATATCACCGCTGATAATACCGTAATAACGCTTCTTCACTAAATAATAAAAGAAAGAGTTCCGTTCGGTAAAGGTGCTTACAGATTTACCTTTTTAAACAACTTCAAAACATGAGAGGTGGGAAAAGTTAATGCAACAAAGTCACCGACTTCCGAGAGTAAAGTTATTTGTTACTTTTTTGTGTTTTTTTGGTAGTTGTTTTTTTTTGAGTTATTGTTGCCAAAAGCCTTGACAGTCGTTAAACTCGTAAGAAGCAAAGCAGTCAGAATACCAGTCTTGCTAAGAGCGTAAACGGGGTTATGGAGTTTATATTGGCAGTAGCTCCAAGTCAAATACTGTCATTCAGCAGCATCCGGTAAGACTGCAAGCAGATGAAGCCACAGCCACAATATTGTTGTGGATCGATAATAAGTGATGCTCGATTTTGATCTTGAAAGTTTAAAACAGTGTTTAATTAATGTTTATCAATCACTAGAGGACCCGCGTAACTTCACATTTTCGCCGTTTTTGCAACGTTTTTCGTTGACGCTCAGCTCCTTTTGGTCGTAGCGTGATGTTATATAGCCTTTCTCGATAAATGGGCTATTCAAAGCTAAAATATTTTTTCTATTCGAACCAATTCATTCGACAACCAAACAAACAAATATACAGCTTTATAATATTAATATATAAGTAAAGATACTAGAGATTGAATAGGCCTGGTGGACCAGGTGTTGTGGCGCAGGTTTACAGAATTTTATGTCAAGGTGTGGACGGCACATTGAGCGATAGTAACGGTTGTTGTAAATGGAACAAATCTGTATGCTCCTTAATGTTTCCTAGAAGAAAGTTTAATCTCGCTGCGGCATTTAAATTCTCAGACTAAAAGCTTCGCGATAATTATCGTTATTTGTGTTACTGGTGACCATTTTGTATGCCAGTTATTCAGCATACTAAAAGGTATCCTGAAAATGTTTCGTGAAACTACTTTAGTGATGTGTTTGGTTTTGTATTTGACACTTGACAGGTTGTCGACTTTGATGGTTGGTTTAAAGAGGAAATAGAAAGGAAATTGACATTATTGAAAACTATATTTGTAGTCTAGCCTACAAAATTATTTAAAAACAACTTCTTAAAAACAAATAAATCTACCCGAAGGTCTTCGAATCTTCAGCAGAAACTGTGTCAAAAATGCAATTATTTTATTCGAAATCTCATCGCTCTTCGCACTAAATATATTATGCTAATCGAAAAAAATAAAATAACGACATTCTATTTCTAACTTCTTCAGCAAATTCAAGATATTTTCATCATACTAATAATACAAAAAGAAACATTTTATTTCTGAGAGTTTCTGTCTTAGATTTGAAATTAAATTGTCAACGTCGTTAGGTTCATAATTTGTTTCTTACGCAATCTGATTGTAGAACTAGGTTTGGACGTAAATTGGCACAGAATTTTCCACTGTCTTCACACGTAAATGAAATAAATAGGATAGAAAATTTAAAAGTTTAATTGATAAACTTTTTTACTATAATCTTATCATTCTCTTGACCTTAAATGCCAATTTATTTGGGGTCGGCGCTGCATGTCCTCTTCTTCCATACTTCTGTATTGCTCGTCATCTCAGCAGCACCTTTTCTAGCCAAGTCATCCTTCGGGTCCAGTTGAAAACCAGCGTCGGGCACTAGCTGCTCGGGAGTTTGCTGAACTGGGCCTATTTGGCGCAGCCGTGAGACACACAATATTATTTATTATCTTTTTCTGTTTGGTTTTTGCTTTTATTTTTCGTTGTGTGCATTTGTGGATGTGCCAAATAAATGTGTTTTATTTCTTTCTTAACACAGTCCATCCATGGTTTCTATGGTCCTCCTCTAATCTTATATCCTTTTACAAAATATCAGGTATATAATAAATATATCTTAACACAAAAATTGTGGGTCTTGTCTGGTCTTCTGGCATTTGTGCCATTAATATTCTGCTAAAAGAATTGTTTTTTTTTTCTTGCCATCAGCTCTATGTGTCAATTTTAGATAATTTGCGAAATTACTTGATGTAGAACCGTGTCTCATAGGCAAGTTTTCTAACCTCATGTAGAGCAATACGATTTTTTATTTGTCCAAATAAAGATGTACAATTTGGGGGCAGGTCAGATGTGGTGTATGGTGGATCTTTGCAGTATCCGCCAGACTAAAAGATTACTCATCTCAACAAGATTTACAACGGAGATCACGGTACGAGCTCCTAAGTTCCTGTTATTATGCCTCTTCATCAGCTCTCCTGACGTAGGGACCCAGTTATGACGTCATATGATTACTTATGACTCAACGAGTTTGATAAGTGCCTCTTAAGATGAGAAATGATTAAACTTTCAATTTTAAACTTTATTTTGGAGTAATAAGATGCAAAGCAAGCGTGGGTTTTAATATTAGATCTTCAAATATTTTAGCCTAGATAAATAAATCCGTCTCAAATATTCTAGATTATGTGATGATAATAAATAAGGCTTATAATTTACTCGTAAAAGTAACCTAAAGACTATTATTGTTCGCCCAATTGTCTACTAAACATAATTTAGAGGGAAATGTAAACAAAATTATATAAAGTATAGCATTTATCTACTTTTTAGAGGTCATAAAATTTATTGTCAGAACATTAACATTTTAGGAGACACATTGTTTATTGCCAAAACGTAATTTGCGGGATGGTGAGATTAAGATTGACTCCTATAAAAACTTTTAAAGGAAAATATATAAAACTAATGACTTTTGATTTTCTCATGTAGCAAGTTTGACTTATCGATGCATATTTTCTTAACCAGCGGCACCACCTCGAATTGCACAAAGAGTGCTTAAAGAGTGTTCATACTTTAGTTCTTTTGGAGCTAGAACCTTTTTGGTAATCAGCGGTAAAGGTGTACTGTACTAACTGTAGTTTTCCCAAAATGCACCATAGGACATGAACATTTATCCTATTTTCCGAAGTAATTATAATGATTTCGAATCGTAAAAAACCCTGATTAATTTAAAAACCTGTTAAAAGCTTACTTCTTGAATGTATATAGGACTGATTATACTGAAAAAAAAGGGAAATAAATGTTGAAAAAAGTAATTTAAAAAATATGACTTGAACTGAAGCAATGGTGGTTTTTAGGGTTCCGTCCCAAAGGGTCATACGGGACCCTATTACTGAGACTTCGCTGTCCGTCCGTCCGTCCGTCTGTCACCAGGCTGTATCTCATGAACCGTGATAGTTAGCCAGTTGAAATTTCTACAGATTATGTGTTACTATTGCTGCTATAACAACAAATACTAAAAAAAATTATAAAAAAAATATTTAAGGGGGGCTCCCATACAACGAAGTGATTTTTTTGCTCGTTTTTGTAAATAATGGTACGGAACCCTTCGTGCGCGAGTCCGACTCGCACTTGGCCGGTTTTTTTTAGGTTATTTTTACTTAATTTGGTACAGGTCCTTTCATACAGTCTGTAGGTACTACGTTTCTTTTCACGCTATGTGGCTAACTACATTACAGGTTTCATTCATTAGTTGATATTGTAATGATCTTTCATGTTGTGCCTTAAAACTTACACTTATAGTAACTTATCTGTGAACGCGAGAAACTAAAAGAACTAAAATAAATGTACGAAATTGGGCATTTCGATGTTTGACAAGCAACGACCTAGAAACGCAACTGCACACTTAAAGTGGTTACTGTATAGAAATCGTCATCATCAGCCTATAATGTGCCCGCTGCTGGGACACAGGCCTCCTGTCTATGAGAGGGAATGGGCAATAATCCACCACGCGGGTTGGTAGATGTCACATGTCTTCGAATTGTTAGTTCTAGGACATGCCGGTTAGCGAAGGAGGTGGCGGAACGTGAGAGGGAGAGAACCTCACGTCCCAGCCGCCGCGGGAGACGCCCCGGGCGTCGGGGGGCAACCAGTGGCCCCCGGCCACCGTAGGCGCGGGCCTGTGGACGGTGAGTAATGGGCTAGCTCACCGTCCGTCCGTCTTATGACGACAGACCGTGCCGACGGCGCGTTCGTGTTCCACGCGCGCCTCAAGGAGATGTCAGCAAATCGGAAGGGGTCCGAGAGGGCCGATGCCTGCCAGGGCTGCGGGTTGTTCGAAAGAGATACCGTGCCCCTGGAACGCAAAGGGCTAAGAAGGAACATGGATGGGTTTTAGTCAGTCAAGTCTGACACTCCCTTCCGCTCCGCCCAGAGCGGAAGAAGTCATTTGATGATTTCCCATCCGAAAAAAAAAAAAAAAAAAAAAAAAAAAAAAGGACATGCCGGTTTCCCGATGTTTCCTTCACCGTTTCTGAGGGCAGCGGTGATGCAATAAATTACACAAAGTAATGCGCCTGCCTGGGTGTAAACCCACGGCTTACTGCTCGTAAGTCGGGGATGCCACCACTGGGCCACCGCTGCTCTCCTACTGCTGGTGTATAGAAATGAAGTTTGTTAACTGTCAAATTCCTGTCTTAAAATCACGTAAATCAGCGAAATCTACAAAATGTCGTATATACGACCTCTTATCTAACTCTTGATTGATATTCGTGCGAACGGCTGACGCCACCGTAACTCGTTGGCAATAATTTAATTTCAGGCTAAACTAGTCTCAGACTTAACTTGATTCCTGTGATATTTGAAATACTAAAAGATAATTATTTCGTGTAATTAGTTTTATTAGTTATACTAGTTTTATCAGTGGCCGCTATTTTGAAAATAATTCACAATGGAGGAAATTATGTAGGTCAAATAATTCAGAACCCTTTGACTGTGCTATTCTAAGTCATCATATTAGGGTGCTGAATAAAGAAAAATAACAAAATATATGAATCTAGCTGTCCCGCGCAACTTCGTCTGCGTCACATTTTCCCCGATTATGAAACATTATTCATTGCTGCTCCGCTTCTATTTGTCGTAGCGTAATGATGTTTATAGCCTATAGCCTTCCTCGATAAATGGGCTATCTAACACTGAAAGAATTTTTCAAATCGGATTAGTAGTTCTTGAGATTAGCGCGTTCAAGCAAACAAACAGACAAACAAACTCTTCAGCTTTATAATATTAGTATAGATGTTGTATTATGAGATGAATTAATTAAATGAATGTAACTGAATCTCGAATTTCTTGCCACTAACATAGCTCTTAAGTATTTATTCACTAACCCATTTGGACCTTGTTGTTTGAAATAAATTATTATTTTATTTGTTGAATGTATGATGGAGTAGGTAGTAAAAGAAGCTAGATTATTACCCAAGCAATTTTTTTTTTACGATTATACTTCTTTTGGTTATACAGTGTGGAAAACGCGTCCCCAAACGAATACCATATTCAGTACCTACATCATCACATAAAAGAACCAAGAATAAATTAAACTCCACCACCGCTCCCAACATTTAATAAAATGCATTCATAAGCAACTGTACGAAAAGCCAGTGAGCTAAAGTTCCTCTTTCCATTCAATTCCCTCCCAAAAACTTAGTCTTCAACTTACTATTTGTTTTTCCGCAAAATTACATACAGTCGCCGCATCGGTACTGTCAAACACCAACTCGGTATACCATCTCGTAGTATCGAAGTATGTTTGCAAGTAACTCGATACTCGAAAACATGAGATGCTATATACGGTTCACCCAAAGTGTGAAAGAGATAGATACAAGTTATGATGTACTGTCGTAAAGCGGCTGCATGGACGCGGAATTAAATTGGCCCAAATTGACTTATATTAAATTAAGGCATTCGGTTTTGTGCGCTCCCCTGTCTCCGGTACTGTGACGTAGGGCTACCAGCTTTGTTTTCATCGTAATTGTTATAAACAATAACCAATGTTGCCAAGAAATAGAAACCTGCATGAATGTAAACTTTTTACTTAAAATGGACGGCCATTTTGGAACCCCAGATAAATGAACGTGGACGAAGTTAAATGAGTGTAGAAGAATTGTAGTATGTGGATCTTTAGTTTTATCGTATTTTTACATAAAATAGACGTGAGTTTATGTATCATGTTTGTTAAGGTAGGAATTCCCTTTATCTATTCATTATTTTTGGTACTAATGATAATACAAGGTGTTGTTTTGCATCCTCGTCAAATTCAAGAAGGTAACTATGCTATTAATTCTCGACCCGAATCATTAATAAAATGGGTAGGTAATTTCTATATTTTTTCTTATTGATGGAAATCGGTTAGTGTGAACCACCTGTGTTTTAAACGCGGCACGTCCGCTCCTCGCCTTATAACCGCGCTTTCACACATTTTCACACGTTTATTCGATAATTTCTTTTTCCCTAAACCACGTTAAGGGGGTTATTCTGAAATACAATAAAAAAAATCAGCGTTTATTAATAATGAACTAGGTACCGTAATTTAAATCAATTATTTATGGTTTTCGTGGCAACCTCCTGAATTTTGACGAGGATGCAAAACAACACCTTGTGTTAATCGCAAAAACATCGTGTTACTAAATTGAAAACCACGTGATGATTGATGTTAATTTTATGGAACCGATCATCAGTTATCAAAATCCAATGATGAAATTTAATTTAATTTAATTGACATCCGCATTCGTTTGTAATTGAATATCGTTCAAACCACAAACGGAATGATTAATTTCCCCTAAAATATTGTAATGTGAAACTCGTTAGTATTTTTGACAACCCTGTAGTATGATTGTTCAGATAATTTTTGATGCCAATTAAGGTTGGCCGGATTTTAAATAAATATTTAATTATCCTTACAATATACATACGGATTCTTTTGCGTTTTTCCCGGAATACATATTAAAGTAGGTCATTTGTCTTAGGTCATATTATTATGTCATTTGTCTGAACGATGACATACAAGGCTTCTTTTTGTGTGTTATTTATTTATAATTAACTGTGATCAGCAATCAGCGTGTCAGGTGTTACTATGCAGCGGGCCTGTGGACGGTGAGTAATGGGCTAGCTCACCGTCCGTCCGTCTTATGACGACAGACCGTGCCGACGGCGCGTTCGTGTTCCACGCGCGCCGCAAGGAGATGTCAGCAAATCGAAAGGGGTCCGAGAGGGCCGATGCCTGCCAGGGCTGCGGGTTGTTCGAAAGAGATACCGTGCCCCTGGAACACAAAGGGCTAAGAAGGAACATGGATGGGTTTTAGTCAGTCAATTCTGACACTCCCTTCCGCTCCGCCCAGAGCGGAAGAAGTCAAATGATGATTTCCCATCCCAAAAAAAAAAAAAAAATAGGTGTTATTATGCAAGTCGTATGTAATACCAAGTTCACTGACGGTTGCAACTTATCACCCTTATGCCCTAAGTAATAAGTTTTAAAATAGTCGCCAACGCCTGCTCGAGTAGATATGGACTGATATGGCATGTTACATTATTAAACTGTAATCATAGACTTTCTTAAACTTAAGTACCATTTTTCGTACATTTTGGATACGCGTCTAACTTTTTTTCTCTGTATGGTGTCGGACGTAAAGAATAGCACCATCCCATATCTTCCCATGGGTGTCGTAAGAGGCGACTAAGGGACTTTCCAGAGAACGGGCGGCAGCGTTCTCTGTGCTTTTGTAACAACCGTACTGCGATCGCCAACCCGCCTGCCAAGTGTGGCGATTATGGCAAACCCCCCCCCCCCCCCCCCTTATGTACACTTAGGGGAGGCCGATGTCCAGCAGTGAACGTCTTTCGGCTGAAATGATGAATGATGATCTAACTTTTTAAATGGAAAAAAATCCACGAATGCTGAGTATGTGGTCCTCGATTCGATGTCTAGGTCGGGCAGAGTGTTATTGGGTTCTCCGTTCCATCAGGAATTACTCAGAATCAGGAGGTCCCGGAGTCTGGATTTCTGCGCGGTTGCTGGCAATTGTCTTGCCCCTATAAAACTTGCTGAAATGTGTTTGTAAACTACTGCCTATCCCTTCGATAATGAAAGGCGTGAATATGTTTTTACATAGATATTGTAAGTCAACAGTAAAAATGTTCTAACAGAAAGAAACGCCCCGGTCGGGTAGTTTCAATACCAATGACCTGTAAGAAAAACTTAGCGATTATTCGCAACAAAACGCACAAGCAATAATTTCCCGGTGACTGCGTCTCTACGTTTGCTTGGTAACTTTCATCCGGCTAAACCAGTGGCTCCCAACCTTTCTTGGACCAGGGACCACTTTTGTGTCTTTATTGTTAGAAGAGACCTTAGGATCCAAGATACACGTGGATACCGACAAGATTATATCTAGGGGGTTAATCTTTCACCCACACAATGCAAAAATTGGAAAATGAGCTGAATAACTTGAGAAATTAAGAAAGTGAAGGATACAAGTGCGATCGAAAATTAACAATCATTCATACAGAAATAGAAATAAGTTAGTAGATTTTTGTAGAAATGCTCAAGAATAATCCTGCACAAAAACATTTGGCACCCCGCCTCTGATAGGTTTGGTTAAGCTTGCATCAACCATCTTGTTATTTTGCCCTACTGCGATCGCCAACCCGCCTGCCACGCGTGGCGATTATGGCAAAACCCCCCATGTTATGTCAATGTGGCCACACTTGGGGGAGGCCTATGTCCAGCAGTGGACGTCTTTCGGCTGAAATGATGATGATGATGAGCTTGCATCTTCTGTGCAAGTTAAAAAGTACGAATAAAATTGTAACCATTCGCGGACCATGTTTTAAAAAAAAAGCAAAAGCAGCAAAAGGAATATAAAAAAGGAAGGGAGGAGGGGAAGAGAATATATTAAATAAAAAAACGATTGTCCTAGATATAGCATATTGTTAGAGCTCCTGCACCTGTCATACAGGATTACCCTAGTACAGACATCAGTAAAGCTTTATTGTACGAGTACCTACATTGTTAATTTCGGATTCATATTGTGTTTTACATTAGGGTTAGATTAGGGTTGTAAGCGTTCGGAAACACAAACACAGATTCTGAATAGAGAATTATATTTAAGTTTTATTTTATATTTTTTACCGGTGCATGCGGTGGTCCGCAAACCGTAGGTTGAGAACCAATGGGCTAAACATTGTCGTCCGAAGAAAAACACGTAACAATAGAAGTAACTACTTCTCTCCCGGGGTTAGATTTATTTCTCTTTTGTTACTTTTATTACAGAAACTAGTAATAGTCATTAGGAGTTACAAAGAGAATTAATACTTGAGCCTTCCGGTTGGTGATGAAATATTATATTTATGAGTGTTTGGTTGGTTTCTGCTGGACGGAGATAACGTAATATTACTCTTTTATAGCGAGGGGTAGACAGAAGTGTAGGTAGTACAACAGTCACATTTCGCTAGTAATTGTAAAAGGATGCGAGCTTTTGCTATTGATTGAGCAGAAATGATACTAGTTGGGTCTCGCGGCTCTTGCAAGATAACTCATTTATCGATTTTAATGTCCACTTGTAAACTTAACCCGAAAGTGTTCGGGTTAAGTTTCATTTCTATTAAAAATCTGATTAATGCAACAACAACAATAGTTTTACAAAAGTGACGATATACTCAATCTGTTTTTTTTATAAAAGGCTTTTTTTTTGTTTTCGATTTGATGCTTAACTCAAACAGGTATTGTACTAAAACACTACCACTGTGCAATGAGATTACATTACCAAACTATAGTTAGTTTATGAGTATGCAGCATTGATTAATACGACGCTCCTGACTACTACATCAGCTAATTAAAATGCTAGTCCAGTAGAAAACTGTGCTGCACCAAGATAAGCCCAAACATCAACATTGATAAGCGTTTCACAAACAATTCGAGTAGGCAACTTCCGTTTAGTAAATGTAGGTACTCTTTTTATTATAAACAGTAATGTTCAATGAAAAATGAATAAACCGGCCAAGTGCGAGTCTTACTCGCACACAGGGTTCCATAGCCCCAAACAATATTTTGAACTGTCATTCATTAGTTAGTAGTACTAGTTGTAAACTTCCACTAAACCGCAAAACTAAATTGGTTTTTCATAGTATGTTAATGAAAAACAAAGTTACTGCTGCAGTTTGATGAAAAAGTCCCATATCTCAAAAACTAAACATCATATCTTATTGAAACCAATTTTCGTTGATAGTTTTTTTTACGTTCTACAAACTTAAATATTTTCAGAATTTTCCTCCTCTTACTTTAGAAATTAGAGGGGGGGGGACACACATTTTACCACTTTGGAAGTGGCTCTAGCGCAAACTATATAGTTTAGAAAAAAATGATATTAGAAACCTCAATATCATTTTTAAAGACCTATCCATAGATACCCCACACGAATGGGTTGGATGAAAAAAAATATTTTGGTTTTCAGTTCTATGTATGGGGAACCCCAAAATTAATAGTTTTTTTTCTATTTTTGTGTGAAAATCTTAATGCGGTTCACAGAATACATCTAATTACCAAGTTTCAATAGTATAGTTCTTATAGTTTCGGAAAAAAGTGGCTGTGACATACGGACGGACAGACAGACAGACAGACAGACAGACAGACAGACAGACAGACAGACATGACGAATCTATAAGGGTTCCGTTTTTTGCCATTCGGCTACGGAACCCTAAAAAGTAGTACCCAAGAAGCAGGAAGGCACTTGTTTTCTCCGTTATTGCGTTTTTTTTTTTTTTTGAACATATCTGGGAACTCTGTATGGTCTGGGAACTCGTTTTGTACGGTGTCGGAGCTCTGTATGGTGTCTGACGTAAAGAATAGCACCATCCCATATCTTCCCGTGGGTGTCGTAAGAGGCGACTAAGGAATTTGCCAGAGAATGGGCAGCAGCGTTCTCTGTGCTTTTGTAACAACCGTACTGCGATCGCCAACCGACCTGCCAAGCGTGGCGATTATGGCAAAATCCCCCAAACTGTCAATGTGGTGACACTTAGGGGAGGCCTTTGTCCAGCAGAGGACGTCTTCTGGGCTGAAATGATGATGATGTTCAAAGAAAAAACGATAAGGTACTAAAGTAGTAAGTACTTAAAGAAGCCAAAAGGCACTTGTTCTCCAAGATATTGCGTTTTTATTTTTTTATTTTGCAACATATCTGGGAACCTTCTTCTACTTACCGAGATACTGGAGGTCAAACATCCACCTTCATAGTTTTTTTTTTTAATACAGGCTTTTTAATGTTGTAACGTTTACTTTAAATACATCCTTGACCCCCGGACTATTCAATGCATTCAGGAGCACAATGATGTCTTTGACCTTAAAACGTGATTTTTCTCTCCAAAAAAAATGTCTTCTTTTTCAGAATATACATTGAATATCTAATAAACTGATACAATTACGAGTTAAAGTTACATAATATTTATTGCCCTAAACGCAATGAAAAGTCTGACATCCATTCTAAGGGGTACCCCGTATCGTATTACCCAGTTACTGGGTTGTAGAGGTCAGATAGGCAGTCGCTTCATGTAAAATACTGGTACTCAGCTGCATCCGGTTAGACTGGAAGCCGACCCCAAGATAGTTTGGGAAAAATCTAGACAGGTGATGATGATTACTTTAAACATAATCTAGCTATAGGTTCGAGTAGACTGCTAAAATCTTTTCCATCAATCATTATGTTTCTAAGGAAACACCTGTCTACAGAGATTTCTAAAGTATATACACATGTTCCAATTTGTATCATTATCACGTTTACCTCATATTTTCATGATAATATGTTATAATACTCTCGAAAATCCTATAATAATTGTTGTAAAGCAAAGTGTCTATCAAAAGCGTGCCATATTAAGCTTGGTTTATAGTAATTTAATGTTTGGGCCCAAATACCGAGTTTGTTTGGACGTTATTCGTTTAACAAGCTGTCATGTTCAAGAAGCTGTCCTATTTATTCTGTTTTCGTACCTATGACATTATAACAGAAAAATCATAACGAAGAGTGGAAGGGACACCGACGCAAATCACTCCCGATATAATGCTATCACCCTCCTTCAGGAGAGTAGCAAAGCGACTAGTACTCTTAAAAAGTTCAGACGCAAACCGTCGTCTTTCCGACCTCGCCGTCGAGGTCCGTTGCGACGACCGGGTTCTTGCCCTTCCCGACCTTATGTTTTGTCGTGCATATCTCTTTCATAGTAAAAAGCTGTTTTTTTTTCTGATGCAAATTTTCTGTTCAGAATGATGCATTGAAAACGTGGTATGCGTTTGTGCGTCGGTGTCTATTCCAACCTGTATTTCATTTCATTCTATACTAATGTTTGTAATTCCCGAAGGCTTAGGCAGAGGTTTACCTCAGAACACCCACATTTTGCCAATTAGCTATGTTCAAGTCCCATGTACAACTCGACCAATCTATGTTTGCACCTCGCGTGGATAACGTCACACTGACGCTTAGCAAAAAAGGATTAGGTATGACTTTAAAAAGTAAACGAATGTTTGTTAGATTTTACTTTGCATTTATTGTTTTTAACATATTTTATCATAAATACATTAAATTCGCCGCATTCCAGAGGTACAAACTTAGCTTGGTCGAGTTGTAACATACTGGGCTCATATGAACCTGTCTTTAGCTCACACAGACACGCACGAACTATAAGTACATGAGGTAGATGATGCAATAACTGTCCGTACGAGACTCTGAAATGCAATAAACGCTGAAATTCCTGATTCCTGAACTTCTGAAGTCCTGACTTCATTGAACGTTGTATGTCGAATTATTTTTCATTGGCTATTGGCTGCCACCCAAGTAAGCTTTTACGATTATACAGATTTTATGGTTTCCTCAATATAACTGTTTGACGTTGTAATTTCGAACGAATGTACGGCATATGGGATGCCAATTTTGATGGATGGGTTGGGTTGGGTCATTCATCTCAGTGCTGGTAGATATTTTTAGTTCTAGTGGCGGTATGCTTGTATGAACTTCAGTTGTAGTGTTTTTTTCGTTGTTTTTTTTCGTACTGGTATTAATATTGCCTGCAATGTCTGAATATCTATTTCCAAGGTAAATTTTTCGTTAATATTTTAAATAAATATGGGAGCTTCTTAGTTAGTTTCAAATAGTGATTCCTATTCATGATCTATTACAAGAGTATCGCCGCCTATTTCTCTACATTAGAAAGTTCCTATACATATAGTAGTATTTTTATTTATAGCTATTAATATAAATTGTTTTTTAATTACATTATCAACCTACATGGAGGATTAAGTTGCTTCCCGACGCCCACATGTAGCGGTAGGCAGAGAATGAGCTATTTATAATTAAATGGCAAAGTTCGCCCTTAATTATTTTTTCTCGGCCTTGACCACACTTAACTATTATCTACCGAAGGTTTACTTTTCCGTGTTTATTTTTGTCCTATGGGGTAGGTACCTGCATCGTAACTAATAGAAATAATTTAAAGGTCATGCCCACATATACAGACCTACTTAAATAAACTCATTCCTTTTTCCTATGAAGGTAAGCAGAAACTCCAGCTAGTACGATCCTTACAGAGTATTTTCGCCTTGTGTGAAAATGAAGAAAAGTCTTTTAAAGTATTTTAATTACCTACTTAAATGTAAACGCAAAAATTAGGTTTATCTATTAAAATTGCACACGTGTACAAAGTTTCGTGTCCATGCTATTACTGTTGAGTTCTCTCTTCAGTTGGAGGAAACTAGGTTGCAAGATCTGATCAATACACACAATTTTTTTTTTTTGTCTATGGCATCTCGCAGTTCAACCGAAGAGGTCGTGTCGTCTGCTTAACCGGACTATCCTTGAGTGGAAAGCCTCCAGCTAGGGCATACAATTACTTACAAACTAAGCGAGTACACGCTAAGGGCAACTCCTGTGGAGTATGAGCCGCGGCTTAGGGCGTTGCTGGAGGAAGACAGCATGGGGACAGGCTGGATCTGAATGAAACAATACATATACTAACAGGGCAAGTTTAATATGAGCAAGTCGCAAGCAAGTCTACTGGGTATTCAAGTAGGTACTCTACCACACCCTTCGGGAATGATGGGCGTGGAGGTCTGTTATGTCAACCTTCTTTAATTGCTAGACGATCAATAAAATCAGCTGTCCTACCATGAGCAGTATTGCTTTACTCTTATTCCAGTGTGGGAAAGAGACGGAGCTATACAGGATATCTAGCGCCATCTCTTTCCCACACTGGAAAGAGTAAAACAATAATGGTTTAAGACGTCATGGTAGACCACCTGATGTGTTAATTCATCACTGTTATCATTACTCCAGTAAAGAAACATAAAACTTTTTTGCACAAAAAAAACTGATTTGAGCTCAAAAAAAAGGAAAATAACTTTAATTTCGGAAGTCGGTGACTTTAGTTTGTTTCATTGACTTTTTTGCTACCGAATCAGGAATAGTTTTTGAAGTCGTTTAAAAAGCAAGACGCAGTTTTTGAGAAAGTCACCTATTGTGTTGCGATGAAAGATAACAAGCGATATAAGAGGTATAATTTAGAGAAAATCAGCTGTATTATATGTTACAATAACAAGCAAGATCATAGAGAAAGTATGCTCAAACTCCCGTTACACGCTTTTTAACTGATTTGATGACTTGAGAACAATTGAATGTCTCTGAGTCATCATCTGCCTAGCCTTTTACCATCTATGTTTCCAGCTGAGTACCACTATTTTACATGGAGCGACTGCCTAACTGATCTCCAAAACCCAGTTATAACTGGGTAGTACGATACCCCTTGGTAAAGACTTGTTGTCAGACTTCCGGGTCACTGACTACATGGTAACGACTCTCAAAGATCTACAAATGACCTAACCTATCTATTTAGCCACCAGCTCCTTGAATTAAATGTTTCTAAGACAACAAACAAAATGGCGACAGTTTACATTTTAACCCATTTCTTTGAAAGTACCATCGTATTTCGCAAACATTAACGCTGTTGTAACAAATCCCTTATATTTATGTCAGAAGAAATTATCGTTAAACTCCGTTATAAGCGTCTGAAACTAACGATGACTGTTAAAACCTATATTAAATTCAAGTGAATATTTTAGCACTGCAACAGTTTGTAGACGTTCTAAACCTTATTTTGTTAGCATAAATTTAATCAGCCATTACAGGGGTAACATAATAAACGTAGTTAGTATTGGGTATACGATACTCCTTGGTAAGACTGGTTGTCAGACTTTCGGCCCACTGCCCACTTTACTTAACGATTGTCAAAGATTTACAATTGTACAGACAGCATCATTAAGTAGTAACCCCCCTGGCGTACTCGGCCGGACTGTAGAGGGGTTAGCACATACTGACGCTGGCTGTACCACTGGGACCAATGGCTTGACGTGCTTTCCGAGGCACGGAGGAAACTCGGTATGTAATGGGTACCCATACATACAATGTCACCCATCCACGGACCAACCTAGAAAATCGTGGCTTATCCTGAAAATCAACCCAAGCGGCTATTATTATTTAGTCACAAGCTCCTCAGCCTTCCAACCCAAAACACGTCACGTATATCAAACCTGTTACTACTGGTCCACCATTGCTCCCAATTTTGTTACATTCAAAATTAATCCTTAAAGATCGCAAGTTGTGCATTAAAATTCTATAAACACAAAAAAAAAAAATCCACAAATATACAACACAAACGTGTTTTTTCTATTACAGTTTGCAAGACTAAAAGATTTCGAAGCTAAGATATTTCCACCTGGAGCGACCTAGAGTCGAGAGCTTTTCCACCGCGCATATCCTTTCATTTCATTGGAATCTGTGCCAATGCTTTGTTTACGCATACCAGTACACTTGAAATATTACTCGGTCTAAATACTGGAATTGATTTACTGGAATGAATCGATTGTGTGTGCGTTTCAGTGTTTTGGTTTAAATGATTTTCTATGTTATTCTTAATGCGATATTTATTGTTACTGAAATAAACAGCTACTTCTGAGAATTCCTGTGAATTAGTTTATGTAGTGTAAATATTTCATCATTTATTTTTTCTGTTAGCACCATGATGTGAACTAGTAAGTATTTATTAGCCAAACGTCCATAAATAAACCGATGATGATACTTAATCTTTTCAACGAATTAGGTTAACTACGCTCCACCCGAACCGTTATGCATTTGTAATGTGCTGAAAACTTAACTAGCCCGAAAACTTTACACATAAAAACGTTTCATGTTTAAGACGTAGACGGTTCTTATAATATTTTACAATACAGAACTACTGTAACTTAAAAACTTAAACAGAGCCAGTAAACCAGCAAGTGAAGTATAATCCAAACACAGCATCACATTCCGAGGGTTTTCCGTGCCACCACTTCCTAATGGTGTCGCAGGCCCCCAGCCCGCCCTAACATATTGAATCTTCATTTAATATGTCCTTTCGTAACATCACATCGTAAAAACTGAATTCACGTAACTTACGAACACGACAATATATTTTTTGTGAACAACTATTACGGGTTTGTTGTACTGTGATTTATGATCTTAGAAGCTTATTTTCTGGATTTAGTTTGTTCGGTAATTTTCATTTAACCACGCAATAAAACGTTTTTCTTCCTCTATTAAGAAATAAGACAGTTATTTTCCGAGTACGTAGGTCTCATAAAATATTTATGAGACAACATTTTCCTGAATCAAAAAGAATCAGAATTGGCAATATAATCGTATTGCCTGTTATTTTCCACGAACAAGGAAGTGGTGTGTGCCAAACATTTTGATGAGCACTTAACCCGTTGTCTGCCCCGTCGATTTTACCTAACCCTTTACTCACTGCTCGATCAAGCTTTGTTGAATCGTAACCACCCAAATGCAGTATAAACTAACACTAAAACTGCATACAAAACAACAAAGTAACATCCGTTAGATTCGTTCTATTGTACGAAGTAGTAAAGTGAAACACAATGGCAACTAATTCTCGAAGCGGCAAATATAAGTTTGTCGCCGTCCGTGCCAAAACCGTAAACTGGTAAAATTTACAACCAACTGAATGAAACGAGAAACTAATATTAGTTTGCGAGGGTTGTCGGTCCACACGCCTATTGCCCAACTATTTGTGATAATAAATATGCAACGAGTCTGCAATCTGTGACAGTCCGTGGCATCTATGTTTTAGTTATTAAAAAATATTTTTGACCTACTGGCTCAGATGCCGCGTGCATATCGAAAAATATAAGACCATTTTACCACTCCTGGGATAAAAGTATGCTCTTTACAATTCCGGGTCCTGGAGTCCTCGTATGCCAAATTATTGTCATCGAAATCTGTTCAACTGTTGAGGCGTGAAAATATAACAGACGGACAAACAGACTTACTGCAGCATTTATAAATACTACAAGCAAAACAGCCACTTACCAAGTCCAACAAAGAACCATCCAGGTGACCCAATAAGTACAAAAAAACATCTAAATAGGTCGAACCATTTAGGAGGAAAAGAATTAGGAACACACACACCAGAAATTTATACATATAAAGGCACTCCCACAACGGAACATTCGCCCGTGATGTAACAATCCAAGATTCGATTTGGTACAGATACAAGTGATTTTTACAAAGGTTGCGTACTGTGAAGCTCGGTTCTCCTCTCTCACCGATATAATACTCAAATCTGGTGGTCTACCATGACGTTTTAAAGCAGTATTGTTTTAATATTCTTTCCAGAGTAGGACAGAGATAGAGCTAGACGTTCTCTATAGCTCCGTCTCTTTTCCACACTGAAATCAGGTTAAAACAATACTGGTTTAAAACGTCATAGTAACCTTTCTTTTTTTTTTCTTTATTTGTTTAGGGACATTTATAATCGCAATGCGTATGTCAGTCCCATCAGTACCCTAAATACACATTTCTCATATCTGGGCCATGAACCTAAACAGACTCTTCGCATCATCGCCATTTGGTTGAGCCAAGTTAAGTGGTGTAAGTCTTCAACAACTCCACGCTCCACACAGTCAGGCGAGTTACCTTCCTGAATTGTTACATATCGAATACTCCCGGTCCGGGACCACCTTAAAGATATTTTAGGGATGATCATCCCGCTCGCATTCATGAACGGTCACTGTTCCACTTAATTATAGGATCCCGTGTAAATTGTCTAAAGTTAAGACGTCAGTGACAATTCTAATTGCTTTGTGATGCCAACTGCTGGTATTGATCTTATATACGACATTATTGGCCGGGAAACGTCTGGAATTGCAATGTCATTATGATTTGTTTAGAGGTTCATTAATTTTGGTACTTAACAAGGAATTATAGAAACGAGAAGTGAAATTAATTTTGTCAACAAAGAAAATTTAGAAACTTAACCTACAGGGTGAATTTTCACGTGGGCCTGGATGGCCAAATCCGAAACAATGCGGAAGTACCACAAAATGCTCAGAGGAGTCTCGAGCCAAATTTTAATAAAACCAAAACAGCATTATTCGAATTTTGAAAAACAAATGTAGGTATTCCAAGACAGTAAACGAGCGGGAAACTTTTGAATAAAAAATGAATCGATAGTGTCGCTAATAGCGATAGAATTCTGAGAAGTAATGCGATGCAGAAAATTTCACCCATAATCGTATTTAACACCAATCAAGTACGTATTCGACGTTATTATTGCCTTCTATTTCCACTTTCCCCGTACAAAAGGCCTCTCCTCAATATATTCGTATCTTTATCTTCCAAAGCTGTCATATTTGTTACAGTAAGATACGGCTGGTGTCGAGTTTCACGCAAAGTAGTCTTTACCTCCTTACAATAACCGTAGGTTTGGTTCTTGTTCACATCGTCATCTTTTATTGTATAGGTACCTCAGGTCTCTATGCAGTCTCTGGCAGATTCTTTGGCAGTACATTTCAGTGAACTGAAAAAAAGAAACAAAACTGAATGGAAGCAAGAAAGATAAAGTATGAATTTCGCCTCGCACAGGACAAAACAAACAGGTTAAATTAACAATCAGAACAAAAAATAAAAATAAGACAAATTAAATTGGTCATGTGCGAGGCCAAATGGTCATATCTCATGGTGCTGAAAAAAAAAAATCGGTACTCCATTTCAAATATTTTTCTGACACAGGGCATAGAGAATTCATTTCGTGGGTAATAAAAAGTTGCCATACACTAAATGCCACAAACCTGTACTGGTTGCAAGGCTGCTGATCATGAAGGTCTTCGTTTCATTCAAGCACACTCAAAAAGTGAAAACTTAAACAAATTATTTCCCGGCCTGACCGCAACTTTTCCAAAACTAGCCTAAAATAGTACCCACAGAAAAGATAAAAATCATCTGCCAGACAATGTTATTCTTTCATTAAAACGATGGAATAAAATCTAGCACTAAATCCTACCTAAATAGAACTACGGGCTTAAAATCAGTAAAACTTTTCTCCCTAATCCATCTCTGTCTTGGAATATAGAAGCAACTGGATATGGCAATAAGGACTTGTCGCCACTGTATGCTCAAAGTGGGCATAGAGACTATTTCACGTATGTACTATTTCATTATCAACGGTGAGGAGCTCGTGGCTAAATAATAACAGCTGCGCGGGTCTATCTTTAAGGTTAAGCTCTGCTTGCCGAGGTTGGTCCGTTGATGGGTGACCATAATTACATACCGAGTTTCCTGCGTGCCTCAGAAAGCACGTTAAGTCGTTGGTCCCGGCTGTCATTTGTAGATTTTTGGCAGTCGTTACGAGTAGTAAGAAGCCGAAAGTCAGACATCCAGTCTTACCAAAGGGTGTCGTATTACCCAGTTACTGGGTTGTGGAGGCCAGATAGGCAGTCGCTTCTTGTAAAATTCTGGTACTCAGCTGCATCCGGTTAGATTGGAAGCCGACCCCAACATATTATAGTTTGGGAAAAGGCTAGGCAGATGAGATGACTATTTCATCATCATCTACTTGTCTCTTTGCCCGGTCACCTACCTCTCCTGTCTCCGATTTTCCTTTTCTGATGTGGTGGTCCGCTTAAAGTCTACCAGAATACAGAATTATTTTACATGGAGAGACTGCCTGTTAGACCTTCACAAACTCACAACACGCAACTTTAGAAAGAGCTTAGAACTTCAATATGAATATTTAATAATGTGGTGTCGTAATGTTGTAAACAAAACGCATTAATATATTGAATTTAATTTGGTGAAACATAATTTAAATGCTAGTCAATAAATGATCATAAACCCATAAAAGTCTACAGTTCGTGCATGACACTAACAAAGAATCTCTAGCAGTTCGCTTCATTATTACAAATTTTATAGAATCATTAATTAGTAAAATTTACTTAACACAAACAAGGTAATTTCATTGACATTTAATTGTAGTTCTTGGCACAGTCAACTCTGTCTTGTAACCTATAATGTCTGAACTCGAATTATAACGGTTCCGACAATTCTTTGATTTGTGGATTTCGCATAAAACCTAGTTTACATATGTGAAATACTTGATAATGATAGTGAGAGTGGCTCTGTATGGTGTCGGACGTAAAGAATAGCACCATCCCATATCTTCCTGTGGGTGTCGTAAGAGGCGACTAAGGGATTTGCCAGAGAATGGGCAGCAGCGTTCTCTGTACTTTTGTAACAACAGTACTGCGATCGCAAACTCGCCTGCCAAGCGTGGCGATTATGGCAAAACCTCCCCAAAATGTCAATGTGGCGACACTTGGGGGAGGCCTATGTCCAGCAGTGGACATCTTTTGGGCTGAAATGATGATGATGATGATAGTGAGAGTCACAAACGGGTTACTGGGTATAGCTTTGACACGGCCCTTAATCTTTAATATTTGTCAGCGTTAGACGATTCTATTACTGTTACTGTGAGCCTGTGTCATCCCACTGCTGGGCAAAGGCCTCTCCCCATGACTATCTAATCTTTCAATCTAAGGTTAATGTGGACCACTGGTCGTTGATTCTGTCCGCTTCGTCCCGCTATCTCCTGCGAGGTCTTCCGCGTTACCTTCTAGCTGAGTCAGGCCTCCACATCGTAGTTATTTTGGCTACATCTGGCCCACAGCTCGACGATTCTATTGATGTACATAATTTGATTCTACATTATAGATAGTAAAACAGGCGAAGAGATTTAAGATGCTTCAAAGCTATCAGAAGAAATGGCATAGATAAACAGTAATCCTTTGTCATATAAAATGTTTGCATCTTAAACAATCAGTGTAGGTATTGACTTTGGTATTGCACATTTGGCCGAAGAGAATTCAGAAAGAAGAACCATTTACACAGAAACGTTATTCCGTACACTGTGAATAGTACACAAAGCAGTAACAAATTAACTCAGATCAAACGGTTTGTTCATCAAGCTAATGAAAACGCGCTTCAAACACAATGGACCTCCAGAATTAAGTGCTTGTCAATACTTCAATCGTCAACTTTGACGTCTAAATGTCAAATTCGAATTCCGAATAGCCCTTTGAAGCGTACGTGCTAATGTAAGGTGATGACGCATCCACGCAGACTTTAATTCCGCGATCCGCACCGCACTCGTAATGGCCAAACTAAACTGAGCATACCATAACAATTCAAATACGATCTCGTTTACAAACGGCGCTGCGTGTGACGTCACTCGCTAGTTGCATTATTTATGTACCCGTTTTGTGTTGTCAGAATAGGGACTCGACTCGACTGGTACTGGAACTCGTGAATTGAGATTATATTTTACTTGAATAATTCATATGGGATGTTAAGGATTTTGTGAGTGGCGACTTTGTTAGCCGACAGACATTTTACTTGTTCAGACACCCAGATTGTTTGTGTCAAAACTTGATTCGGGTTAGATTCTTTAGTGATTCATTCGCTGAATCAAAATTCGACCTTCTTCGTTTCGTCTTCCTCACTTATAAATGTACACGTTTTAAGTTTGAATACAAAACCGAGCATTTTTTTTTTGTATTTATCGCCTGTTAAACTCATTTAAAATTAAAAACACAGTCTTTCATTTCTGCTGGCTATTCAAGATGTGGAGCGTTGAAAACGGCACAATTGTCTGAGACCTTGAGGTCTGAAATCGCGTATCGTCCTATTATAATGTCCCCCCATTTGTGTATGACGCTTCACGTCCGATGCCGCGGGCTGGGTAGCAACACAGATGTATGTTCTTTGGAAGGGTCTTTTGAAATAAATTATTTTCTTTGGAAGATGAATGTGGAACCGTGATACGTGTGCCTATTCAATTTATAATTATATTAGGTAGTTATTATTCAACCATCAATCGTGTTTCAGCCATTTCATACAACTTACTTATAAAATAACAGTTCGTTGGTTTAAAAAAAAGGATCCAAAATATATGAAAAAGCTCTGAGTGAGAGAAAAATATGTAGGGGTCTGCGGATTCAGAATAAAGTACTGAATACGAGGCCCATCCACCTTCTATACGGACCATTCAAGTTGGTAGTCGAGTTGTTTACAAATTAATTTATACAAGTGAGACTAAATACTTCACCTACTCCATGTAATGTCATAATGAAGTAATCAAAACTTTACTCGAATCTTCTTTCCTTTTATACTAGTTGTTTATCTAGACGGCAGCATAAGATTAAAAATAAACTCGTCAGGATCCGAACTTATTTATTTTTTTGCTTGTTTGCCTCATCATCTTTTTCGTAGCAACAGCAGAATTATTTTGGTTGTAAATGTAAAATAACACTTGTCCATTAGTCTTTACTCTTGCGAGCAGCTGTAACCTATCCGGCTTGTATTTTTTCCTAGAAAAAAAGACACTAGAAAAAATTGTACTTACATTATCATTTATTTATTTTTGTCAGTGTTAGTGCTTGTCATGTTAAAAACATGTTTCTAACATACAAATCCTCTCATAGGTCGAAGAGTAACAGATATTTTAAAAACATAATTTATCAGCATTTATTTTCATGTGACATTTTATTTACATCACGCTGAATTTTTTTCACCACTATGCTTGTTACAACTCACCCAAGAAATGAAGCCAGAAAAAAAAAAGTTTTTTAACTATATAAATATGTACGTAAGTAACTTTCTCAATCTATCTGTCTCTGTTACATTTTCACGCCAAAACTGCTGAACGGATTTGAATGCAATTCGTTACACGAAACTGCCATGACCTTTAGGACTCAAGATACTTACTTTTTAACCCGGTAGTGTGCTCCCGTGGCATAACTATAATACGCGGGGAAAGCCGCAGAAAAAACTAGTTTAGTTTAAACAAATAAAATCTTGATTTATTTACTAGCCAATGAACATCATCATCTCGTCGTTTTCCCAGCTATGTTGGGATAGGCTTCTAGTCTCAGCATATACAGGTGAATACCAATATTTAACATGAAGCGATCACCTATCTGACCCCCCCCCGACCCTTGCTTGAGCCAGCCCGCGATGCTGAGCCAGTAGTTATAAATCAGCCCCTAAATAATGATAATCAGATCCAGCCTGTCCCTTTGCTGCCCTCTCTCAGCGACGCCCTAAGCCGAGGCTCGTACCCCACAGGGGGTGCCCTTAGCGCTGTCGCTTAGTTTATAAGCTTTTTGCCTGGCTGGAGGCCTTAAATTCGAGGCATCCACAGGTTTGTCCGGTTAAGCAGTAGCCAGCCTCAGAGGCTGAACTGCGAGATGCCATTCACAAAAAAAAAAAAAAAAAAAAAAAAAAAAAAAAAAAAAAAAAAAAAAAAAAAAAAAAAAAAAAAACCTATCTGACCTCCACAAACCTGTTAGTACTCGGTTATACGATACCCCTTGGTAAGACTGGTTGTCAGACTTTCGGGCCTGTAACGATTGTCAAAGATCTACAAATGACAGCCGGGACCAACGGCTTTAAGTGCTTTCCGAACCACGGAGGAAACTCGGTATTGTTATTGGTGGTCACCCATCCACGGACCAACTTAGCCAAGCACAGCTTAACCTAAAGATCGTCCCGAACGGCTGTTATTATTTAGCTACACTATGAACAGGAAGCATGAAAATGCCTCATGTTTCCGAAGCAAGACCGCTCACTTCGCTCTTCCAGTATCATAGTTTATCTGTGACAGTTGAAGTCCCGTCTAAAGGCCTATTCAGACGGAGCTACACACACGCTAATGGTTTCGACATGTGATGTGCATTACGGTGTCTACGGCAAACTATTCTAGCGGTTCATAATAATATTATTTTGAGGGACTTCTTCTTGTACAAGTAGTTGGGTAATTATGATTTTGTAGTAGTGTGGATAGCTAGCTTGTGTCCACGAATTTGCATGCGTATAGGTCGAAAATTATCCCATGTAAACATACTACCGGGATAAAAAGTATCCTTTGACCCAATCCAGGTTACGGTTTACCGGTGTGCGAATATCATCCAAAAAAGGCGTAGTAAGGTCATAGACCTATAGATAGACAGACAGACATAGTCCGAACCTATGAAATGATTGGGATGCCTTACTGTAAGTAAATACTGTACTCGATTCGCCTGATAGTCATCGGTTATTATCTAAAACACATGTTCGACGTACTATGTATTTATGGAGCTATAAAATAACAAACCATACTTTTCTTATTAGTTTGTTCAGGAGTGTAGATATCATCGGATGCCTCTATTAAATAGAGGTAATAAAAGTTGGTATCTTTAACGATAAAGCAGTAGGCAAGAAAGATAGATAGATTAGCTAATGGAGTAGTAGTATGCTGTGCTATGGCAAGACATAATATGTCATGGAGTGTCCAAGAGAAATGTGACAAAACGTGACACTTGTCACAGTTAGCCCCTTTTGGCATTCGTTATTTCTAATCATGGTCACAAAACAGTAGTTTTGCGTAAAAGCAGGAACTTCCATACCGTGAATGAATGTCCGCTTTGTTTGAAGAAACTTGGCGTACAGTTACTAATGAGCTCATTAACAAACGCACGACTAGGTTCACCTTTTGTAAAGGCAACCCTACCAACTTGTAACATGCTGTATAACGGGGAAACGGAAGGGCTACACTGTCATGTTATTCAGATTTATCTTTGTTTCATGTTCAAGTAACTATCAAGACTTGGCGTGATTTGATTATTCCGTGTAGGGACTACACATGCCATCAACATACACAATAAATTTATCGTTAATTACCAACTTTCCATATCTCATTATTATTCCTATCTTTCCCAACAATACCGCCCATTCACACCTACAGGAACCACGACACTGGAATACCCACCCACTTAATATTCATAACACTTCTAATAATATAGACTTTATATTCTCCTCTCGTTCAAGTCGACTCGTCCGCGTGAACGAGGCACGGTGCCGGCGGTAAGCGACCAATGCGTTCGCTGCAAACTGTTTACAATGGGTACGGATGCGTGTATGAGTGACGTCAGTGTACCGTTGTGATTTACTGGCACTTGAACTGCATATTTCTGTCTAGGCGCGTCTGGTCTTCGAGTCTTCATTGACGCATTCCGTGTCAGTGCGGTTAAAGCCTTTGCTTATTGGTTGGCGAATGGATATTTGTTCGTGTGTATAGTCTGCGCCGTAATGGAAGGCGATAAAAGACGAATGCATTCCGTCTAAAATGTTTAGTATACATGTGGCTGGGAATGATGTGTACCGTTGTGAATGTTGAACCGTTTGCGGTCCTAGGCTCGAAATAGTTTCACATATGGTTTTCTTTATGTTGCTAAGCTATTTCATGATTCTGACACTCATTTGATGATAACCCATCCGTAAAAAAAGACTATTTCATTAGTAAGCAAAGACTACCTTAAACCTCTTTGAAACAGTGTAGGTACATACCTTTCCCCCAGTTCCTGAGCAGTCAGTTCTAAAATCACATGTCTTGTCCTGGCAAATATTTTAATTACTGAGTGTTCATGAAAAAGAACTTCATATTGCCCCAAAATTCTGTATTCAGCAGTGAAGCAAAATCGGCCTTTAACCTCTCGACTACTGGGATAAAGACCCCATATTTGTTGTATGGACTGGGACAGTGGACAGTGCGGGTTTGTTTCTAACACATCCCTCATCGTTGCTGGGAGCCGTGTTAATAATACCATCACCAACTTCCTATCTTTGTCCCATTTTACTTGGGGTCGGCGCAACACGTTTCTTTTTCCATTTCGACGTCAAAGCAACATTTACTCCTTCCTCTTTCATATCATAGCCGTGTTAATAATATAAATTACACAAAGTAAAGCGTGTACCTAGGTCCCAACTCCCAACTTGCAACTTGTAGGTACATAAACTTTAAAACGTCCATAAACTGCTCCGAAGTAAATAAAAACGTCCATCTCTAATAAACATTGATGCTCCAGTCCAAAATGCGTCAGACACAGTTCTGAGAGCTTTCGAATTATATTGAACACTAAGGACTTAAAGCTCCTTGATTTACATTCGCTCCAGTCTGCAATTCTGCATTGTAATTCTGTAGTCGATAAAAGACGATGCATTCGCTTCAAATTGTTCACAATGAGTACAGATGCGTGCAAGTGGAGAGAGACCGAGAGAGTATAGTTTGAATGCTTAGAACATGTAAATAAAAACGGAACTCGGGAGTGATCGAACGGAGTAACTCGAAGAATTGTGTTATTGTGATCAAGGTGACAAGTAACGGTGAAGGAAAACGTCGTGAGGAAACCGACATGTCCTACAACTAAAAATTCGAAGACATGTGACATCTACCAACACGCCTTGGGCCCGCGTGTTGTATTACAGCTCACTCCCTCTCATAGAGAGGAGGCCTGTGTCCCAGCAGTGGGAACATTGTGATTATGATGATGATGATAAAAGTGAATGAGTATAAAAAAATGTTTCTTTGGGAAAGTTGTCGTTATCATGAGTACAATCACGTGTTTAAGTATCGGTATCCTGTTACTAGTGTTGTTGATAGTGTTAGTGACCATGTCAGTTTAAAATCTTATAGTTATGTTAAAGTCCCATGTAATAGGGGTCGAGCCTATTATCATCAATCAGGCACAAATCCAGACTCCGTGGCTGCTACTGAGAAATTCCCTATGGAAAAACTCAGTAACACTTTGCCCGACACGGGAATCATACCCAGGACCTCATGCCCAGCAGTCGTGTATGGTGTTAGACCTATCAAAAAAATATTTTACGTACAGATCTGATAGACTATTACGCCATGTATACAAGGTGTTATTTTGCATCTTCGTCAAAATTCAGGAGGTTGTCACAAAAAAAATATATCAATATAAACTACGGTGCGTAGAATTTTTTTTAAAAAAAAAAACTTTGTCCCACACTAGGAATTTCTCCTGTAACGCGGGTGCGTTTACAAACATTTAAAGTCACATACACAAACAGCCAGACCCGCAACAACTATCTGTAGGCCATACAAATATTTGTTCCGTGCGGGGATCGAACTCGCGACACGCAGCTCAGCAGTCGATCGCTCAACAACTGCGCCAACAATTATTAAACCAAACTGTTTTTATTGTTGTTTAAATTTGTCAGTATTGCAGAATAACCCCCTTAACGTGGTTTAAGGAATAAGAAATTATTGAATAATCGTTTGAGATATTTTGTATGTCTGGAAGCGCGGTTATAGGGCGAGAATCAGACGGCCTGCGTTTAAACACGCGTGGTTCACACTTACCGTTTTCCGAAAAGTAAGAAAAGAAAAAATACTATTCATTTTGTTATTGATTCGGGTCGAATCATTAGTATAGTAACCTCCTTGAATTTGACGACGATGTAAAACAACAGCTTGTATACATATAAAGTCGACCGTGCTTATTCTCAGCTTTCGCCATCAGCATTTAACAGGAAGTGACAAAGCTCTATTCTAAAGCCACAAACGGTAATGTTATATCTAAGCTTTCGCTTATTCATGCCCATTCGCCATAAAACTTTATAGACTTGTCCCACTGTCTTAAGTAGTTGCTTTGTGGTCTTACGATATGTCTTGGAGGTCCTAACTATGTATCTTTAGGTCCTGCATAGAGTTCAAAGTACTTCAAAGCTATTGGATTTAATCTTCTTGGCTACAAGTGTTAAGATTAGGATTTAGAAGTCTTGTTGTCTAGATGTGTTAAGTGGCTATTTCTCCAGTAGTAATGGCACTAGTATCATTATCTAATCTGAGGTCTATGACGAAACTAGTTCCTTCTGCTCATGCGGCTTCCCTGGTAGCTCATAATTTCATAAACGACACAAATGTGTGGATGTCTCTAATTATTCCTAATATTATTTTTCCATTCCTTTCATTCAGATGTTTTACAATAGTTTTCAAATCATTGCACCGTTCATTCATTGTTCAGAATAATTACAGCACTGATGACAACATTAGTGTCAATCAATTATTTAATTTAGTCTTCTTGGAATGCTTTTTTTAAACTTTTGTTTAGGTTCTTTTTTATTACTATTTTTTGTGAATGTGTGGACATTGTAGGTTTTCTTTTGCTGTAAGCAACGACTTATTGTCGGGCATACGCTGTCCTCCCATACTTAAGTACTAACGATGATGAAATGATTTTAAAACAGTAACTATGGAGTTTCTTGCCGGTTCTTCTCCATAGGAAACGACCAACCCGAACCGTGCACCTTTTGTCGACGTTTTATAAGTGCCCATGAAGGCCTATTTAACTTTCTTTTTTTTAACCTATCGCATCGACTACCAAGCCATTTCCTAAATCTGTTGGGGTCGGTTTCAAACCTAATCGGATGCAGCTGAATACCAGCTTTTTACATGGCCTGACTGCATAACTGTGCTTCGCAACCCAGTTACTGGATAACATTAATAACGTTAGGTACTCTTGGTAAGACTGGCTATCAAAGATCTGGGCCTCTGACTACCCGAAATATGTACCAAGATCTCCGAATGACAGCGAATGATGAGGAGCTCGTGGCTAAATAATACCAGCCGCACAGGTCGATCTTTAAGGTTAAGCCGCGCTGGCCGAGGTTGGTCCGTGGATGGGTGACCACAATTACATACCGAGTTCTCCGTGCCTCGGAAAGCACGTTAAGCCGTTGGTCCCGGCTGTCATTTGTAGATCTTTGATAGTCGTTACGAGTAGTCAGAATCCAAAAGTCTGACAACCAGTCTTACTAAGGGGTATCGTATTAACCGAATATTGGGTTGTGGAGGTCAGATAGTCAGTCGTTTCATGTACAATACTAGTACTCAGCTGCATCCGGTTAGACTGGAAGCCGACCCCAAGATATTTTGGGAAAAGGCTAGGCAGATGATGATCTACGAATGACAGCCAGAACCGACTTCTTAAGCTTTCCGAGGCACAGAAGAGTCTCAGTATGTTATGAATTGCCTATTAATGACCTATAACACGGAACAAACCATTACAAGACATAGTTAGTCAAACATTTTGTCCCTTGTCAGGTTTTTTAAATTAAACTTCTTAAGCGACTTCCAAAAAGGTTGCGTTAAACGTTACCATGGAGGGGAGGGGGTATGAAAGCACTCATTTCCACATTACGAAGTTTCACTTCTTCCGCGCGGAGGGACTCCCCGCACTATTTTATAAATTAATTGCCTTAGCCTACCAAAGCCATTTAAAGAGATGATTCATACGACAAGTCCTTTATATAGTAGTGTAATGTAGTTATATATTACAAGTAGTTGTCTTCGAAGAGGCAATACATTGCAATTGGGTGTAAATTGCACGGGTTGCCGCAGATGTACCGTTGAGAATATTGCAATGTGTCTAAGTGTCTTGTAGTGCGTCTGTTGTCTATTAGGACTGTTATGTATTGCCGTTGTATAAATACATGTTTAAGTAGGTAGGAGTTCCTTGCTAAATAACTACAGCCGCAAGAGCCGATCTTAAGGCCAAACCTCTTTTCCCAAACTATCTTGGGGTCGGCTTCCAGTCTAACTGGATGCAGCTGAGCACCAGTATTTTACATGAAGCGACTGTCTATCTGACCTCCACAACCCAGTAACTGGGTAATACTAATACGATACCCCTTGGTAAGACTGGATGTCAGACTTTTGGCTTCTGACTACTTGCAACGACTGTCAAAGATCTACAAATGACAGCCGGGACTAACGGCTTAACGTGCTTTCGGAGGCACGGAGGAAACTCGTTATGTAATTATTACTCGTATAAAAAAAAAATAAAAAATAAAAAAAAATAAAAAATTATTACTCGTATTATCTTTAGGTTAAACCGCGCTTGCCTATTTAGTCCGTGGATGTGGGACCCGACCGACCAAGTTTCCTCGTGCCTCGGAAAGCATGTTAAGCCGTTAGTCCCGGCTGTCTTTGTAGATCTTTGACAATCGTTACAGTTAGTCAGATGCCTGAAAGTCTGATAACCAGTCTTACCAAGTATCTTACGAGAGTACTTATCGTGTTACCAGTAACTGGGTTATGGAGGTCAGATAAGCAGTTGCTCCATGTAAAATACTGGTATTCAGCTGGATTCGGTTAGACTGTAAGCCGACTCCAAGATAGTTTGGAAATGGCCAAGAGGAAGATTCCTTATAATTATGTATTGAACTTATTCTGTGTGTGGGAAAATACATCAATCGACGTATACTAAGGTCATGCCTTCTGTTTTAATACGAATCAATCAAGTTATCACAACAAGAAGTTCAGTAAAAATAAACTTGGCCAAAAACATTTTTTTTTTCTTTTTAACTAAATTAATAGTCGAGCCCAGACACCTATAAAAAGTTACTACTATTCACAAACTTGTAATGCAAAGCACGCATTACATGACGCATAAAATTGACATAACTTCTAACATATGCATGTCCCTTCTAGAATAAACATGATTAATGAATACAGATTTAAGTACATCTCACATAGGTGTTAAATAGGTTTTTCTTATGTAGCATTAATCATACAGGTTATCGACTTCTTAGGATTGTTGACAAGGCGACACATCAAGTTAAGTATGTCCAGTATAACCTGACCACGCTTTGAAAGAGCTTCTCTTTCAATTAGAGCTCAGCTTAAACTGGTTTGCATAGTTTGTTAGGTCGTCGTGCGTTCAACTCAATACTTTTGATTCGCACCTATTCTTCTAGGACGTCTCAAGATGTTCAATAACTTTGTCGCTATAAATTATGTCACTATGTATAGTACTGCAAAGTTCATTTTCGCGTGTTCTCAATGCTCCGTTTGTTCTTTTGAATACAATTTCTACAAAGACTGCTTCGTTGGTCTAGTGGACGCAATTGCGACTACTGCTGAGCTTGAGGTCCAAAGTTCGATCTCCGTGTCGGGTAAAGTGTTATTGGGTTTTTCCATCAGGAATAAAAAATTAAATCAGTCGCAGCCACGGAGTCTGGATTTGTGCCCGGTTGATGGCAATAGGCTCGCCCCCTATTACATTGGACTTAAACATAACTGTCGAAATGTGGGTGTACTATTAGTTGCTCCTCTGCCTAGCCCTTCGAGGATTATAAGCGTGATGTTTAGTGATCGGATATTCGGATGCATATTTACCTAAAGTACGTTCTTTCCTGGCAAAAGGTACTAAAGTATGGAAGCGGCTATTTAAATGCCAATTTTTGTCGCGGGATTGCGAAATTTCATAATTCTTTAGTAAGTATAAAATGTAGTACTCAAAATATCGTAACGAATATTTTTAATTTATTTAAAACCTGGCAAGTTTGTTTAAAATAACAAGGAAAAAATGCAACAACTATTTGAATTCGTATTTTCGTGCTGAAATGTCGAATGCTTAAACAAAATGGTAAATATGTTTGAGCATAATTCATTTGGAGCTAAACGAAAAGTAACTAGACTAGTTTTTATTTTTTAAATAAACTCCTTTTCCCATACTGACGCGCGCTCCATACTAGTCAACACTCAAACTTTAGGTAAATATGCATCCGAAAATCCGATCTCTACTGATGTTATATCATTTCTACAGATAATTTCATAGGTAGGTACATGACGACCAATCGCGGCCTCCTATCAATGTCATTAATGCGCCAATACAACCATGCAGGACTGTACCTAAGCTGTTTCTTAAACAAGTACCGAAGTCATTGACCCTTCACGAGTCAGTATTCAAAATTGATTAACTACCATACGCACCACTATGACGCATCATTGCATTTGGAATAAAAGCAAAGATTAAATATTTGATATCCCGAACGAGGGATGACGTGCCCGGACGGACGTATGTTGACTAGAATATTAATTACTCATGCACCTATAGAGCTTTTGGCGTTTTCGAGCCAAAATGTTACTCATTTTTCCGCGATGCACCGGAAACAACGCGCGAACTGCGAACTACAAAATTTATATGCGCAAAAGCCCATTTTAATTATTTATTTCTCTTTGTTTACAGGTAAGCTGAGCAAAAAGTTCACTTTAGTGTAAGTAAGCGGAAAAACAAACTTTGAATACTTCTACGAAACTTTAGTTTACCCTGTGTTCCGTCAATTGCCGAGGCGCTGGCGTCGTCATTCAACGTTCCGAGCAGATGGTTCGTATCTAGGCTGACACGCAACTCCACCATGTACGCGAGTTCGGACAAAATTGCACAGATGGCGTTGTTACAAATTATTAACTCATTTTGTTTTTAAATAATTTGCAGACCGTTTTCATGTTATTTGCTTTTTATTGGACACCCTGATGTCTATAAAAAATAAGATATTCACGTTATGAAAACTCTGCGTAATTAAACAGACTATTAGTTTACACATTATAAACTGTAATACAACAAAAAGTAAAAATCTAAGAAGTACTTTTTATAATGTTGTGGTGCGGTTTATAATATTTTATAATTTATTACTTTCTTTCTACGTTGGATTAATAATGCCGTCTACTCTGTACCTCGTTATAATGGCGAGCCTGCTCATAAACGGAATTATTAAAAATACAAAGTAATTCTACAAAATGTCAGCTTTATAGGGGAAAAAGACAAATATTGTTTCAGAAAACTTAATTTAATTAGACCTTTCTTTCATTTTATATTCAGTAAATAAAAAATCTAAAGCTTTAAAGATAAGAATGAAAGCGACTTTTAACAGTTCGTCAGTATAAGATTGATACAGTTAATAGTGGTTAGATAGTTATTTGACCTGAGTTAGTTAAAATAGATTCAGATTTGCCTAGCCTTTTCCCAAACTATCTTGGGGTCGGCTTCCAGTCTAACTGGATGCAGCTGAGTACCAGTATTTTACATGAAGCGACTGCCTATCTGACCTCCACAACCCAGTAATTGGGTAATACGATACCCCGTGGTAAGATTGGATGTCAGACTTTTAGCTTCTGACTACTCGTAACGACTGTCAAAGATCTACAAATGACAGCCGGGACCAACGGCTTAACGTGCTTTCCGAGGCACGGAGGAAACTCGATATGTAATTATGGTCACCCATCCACAGACCAACCTCGGCAAGCACGGCTTAACCTTAAAGATCGACCTGGGCGGCTGTTATTATTTAGCCACGAGCTCCTAAAAACAAACAACAAAAACACCAAACAACCACCCAAACCCAAAAACAAACACCTAAGTAGGTACAAGACCTAATGGTAGTTCCGTTTCCCAAATATAATTATCAGTGCACATCTTCAAACAAAAAACAATTAATATTCATCTCTAAAGATACTCTACAAATAAATAAAATTGGATTTTAAAATAAAAGCTTTGAACTGAATGCTTACAATGCAATGATGTGAAATGAATGCTTAAAAATAAAAATAAGTACCGTAAATATATTAGTTCAATATAGTTACGGTACTTATTTTTATTTTTGTCAGTCTGTCCGTTGTCCGGCTGACATCCGAAATGGGTTGACCGATTTTGACCGGACTACTGGTAGATAAGATTATTTAAAAAAAAAATAAAGTCCTTGATTAAATTGTTAGCAAAATCCGATTCAAGGTAGGGAAGTAATATTTTTATAATAATTTCACGGAGCGAAAGTCGCGGGCAACGGTTAGTCTTGTATACTTTGCGTTGCGATTGTTAGAATTCTTATATCCGTGTATTCTGCGACCTTATACATATCTTATGATACCCGACTCAGAAAGCTTTTGAGACAAATGCACAGTCATTTAAATGGAATATTCAGTATTGTAGCATCCATTGTACAAATTTCTTATTCACTGTTTAAGGAATACTTGAACTGCGTGGGGAGTACCACTATTTGTTAGCTGATAGCTCGTTGGAATTGACTATGTAGATTTTATTGGAACGCTAAAAAGTGAATGTTTGTTTGTGTACTAGGGATTAAAGTCTAGACTTGAATAATATGTTAGTAACTTAAGCGAGGTTTCTAGGGGCCAGTTTCACCGATGAGACAGAACGCAGTTGTTTTAAACCACGTTCAAGAGCTGTCAATGTTCCACAATAATGACGAGACTAACAGCCCTTCGCTAATCGTGTTCAGTTACAGTTTTATTGGTGAAATTCACCCTAAGGACGTGTCTGTGTGTTTATCAAATCCCCCACATGCAGTAATTGCCATGATCACGGAAATTACCTAGTTCAACAACACAGACCAACTCTTTTTACCCTTCCTCGAAATGAAAGTAATTTAAATTTTCATTTTCGTTCAATTACTACACAACCCTTTTTGTAAATACGCAAGCAGCATTCAAACTAACCTACTAACCAATAAACAATGCATAACAAGACACCTCAACATATGATATATCTCTATAAACATATGATTTATCTCTATAAACATATGATTTATCTCTATAAACATATGATTTATCTCTATAAACAAACACGCATTGTGCATTCAAACCGAACTGAAACTTTCCCCACATCTAAACTAATATTATAAAGAGGAAAGATTTGATTGTTTGTATGTTTGCATTGAATAGGCTCCCAAACTACTGGTCCGATTTAAAATATTCTTTCAGAGTTAGATAGCCCATTTATCGAGGAAGGCTATAGGCTATATATCATCACGCTACGACCAATGGGAGTGGAACAACAATGCAAAATGTTCTGAAAACGGGGAAAATGTGACGCAAACGAAGTTGCGCCGGTCAGCTAGTCTATTTAGAAAGCCAATCAAACACTGCCACATTAAATCCAATTAGAATAAAAACCAGCACCGTGTCCAAGAATCTGTAAAAGTAAAAACTGCAGATCAGAGCTCAAGATTGCATTAAAATGTTTTATTTAAGTCGTCCAATGGCTTGGAAAACGTTGAGGGAAAACCTTCGGGAGCATTAAAATATGTAGCGGGCAAAAATAACAGATGGTCTCAGTAAGGTAACGAACTGTAAGATGTAGGTACTTCTCCTCCTCACAAAAGAGGGCCCGTGGGCTCCCCACAATGTTAGCTGCGGGATATATAAATTGTTTGCCTAAAATATTGTTATTTACTTATCATTTTTGTGGCAAATCTGCGGATAATCGAGGTTTGCTTACGAAACAAAGTGTCCTTTGAAAAGGACAAAGGGAAAGCTTTATGTATGTTTCGTGTGTGTTTTGTATAAGTTATAGCTAATGTGGAATTTGGCATGTTTTAGTCATGTGGTTTGTTTGTTAGTAACGTGACTTTTTTCATTATAAACATGAAAGTACTTTAGAAAAGTATTACACAGTATCATCATCATCATTCATCATTTCAGCCCAAAAGACGTCCACTGCTAGACATAGGCCTCCCCCAAGTCACATTGACATTTTGGGGGGTTTTACCATAATCGCCACGCTTGGCAGGCGGGTTGGCGATCGCAGTACGGTTGTTACAAAGGCACAGAGAACGCTGCTGCCAATTTTCTGGCAAGTCCCTTAGTCGCCTCTTACGACACCCACGGGAAGATATGGGATGGTGCTATTCTTTACGTCCGACACCATACAGAGCCCACAGTACACAGTATATTAGTTAGTAATGTTCAGTATAATACTGAATAATTACATCTATATCATCAAATTCTAGTTCTAATTAGAATGTCAAAATATAGGTCAGACTTTAAATTGGTGTATAGTCTGGTTCTGTAAGATGTAGATATATGGATCGTTATGTATTAGTCTGTATCAGTCTGCAGAAGCTTTACGTATCAGTTATTAATTCATTCGTGATTTTGATGCACTCTGAAAAACACAATCGAAAATTGTACGACAAGTCATGATATCTTACTTACATAATTTAAGCGATAATTTTACTACGACAACTATTTTACTACTGCTTTAATTGCCCATAATAAATACCCATATTTACACAGTATAAAATACTGACTCTATAAATATGTATTTGTAATTATTGATTTAGAAATGTCCCTTTAATTTGGGAACTGCCATTTTAATCAAGTTAGATTTTATGGACTCTATCACCAATACTGTGCATTCTTCTCAAATATGGAGCGCGAATATGGTCGCTTACAAATTGTCGGAAGTACGCACTTCAAGTCAGCCAACGAGCTTTGAAGATAAGTATACTGGGTGTCAAACTTACGGACCCCATCACAAACTCCATACTTAGCTCCAAAACCCAAATATTTGATGCTGGTCTTACGGCTGCTAGGTTGAGATGGAACTGGGCTGATCAAATCTACCGCATGTCGGAGGAGCAATGGCCAAATATAAATACGCAATGGATACCAAATAGCAAGAAACGACAAAGCGGCATTCCCAGAGTTGGCGGAATGAGTTGGACTCGTGCTCAAACGATTGACGTACAATAGCACCAGATCGCGAGGATGCGCGGAGGGATGGGAAGCATTTGTCCTGCAGAGGGACAATACGGGCTTATAATAATAATAAAAAAATCACCAATACGAAACCCTTCTGTCACCCATCTCATTCACACCCAACTAACGCCAAACACTATATCAGAGTCACATACCTAAAGATCATTACTCAAAGAAGGCCCTGACAAACCGTTTCTAGTTCATTGAATGATTGATTCATTCGTTCAATATTAGGCTAGCAGCCAACAGGTGAACGATGAACGGTGAACGTCTGATTTACTCACTCTTAATGCTTTTCCAAATCACTCGAGGCTAATTCTTTGGCTTTTCCCTTTTCAAAATCATGTGACGGGGGTCTTGTCCAAATGTGAATTGGGTCCGTTGAGATGTTTAAGGGCTTATGTCGATGGGAGATACGAGGGAGATGGGTTCCGATGATTGATTTTTGGAGGAGCTACTTCTTTGATTTATTATTGCTAATGATATGTTAAGATTCAAACTTAAAATCATGCCTCTGCGATGTTTTTGAAGGGTTAGCTACATTCTTCCAGTCTTCTTATATATAGATGGCAAAAAGTACAAATGTGTTTAGGCCAAAACTCAGCCAAGCGAACTCCGCTCACTGATGCAGTAATAGATCATCAAGTGCGCTGGTGGGGTGCAAGTTGGAAGGTGGGCCATTGTCTGTGGTGAGACGCCGCATACGCACTTGAGATCTGAGCCGTAGTACCAGTATTTTAAATGGAGCGACTGCCTATCAGAGCAGCGGTGGCCCAGTGGTGGTAGCCCTGAATTACGAGCAGTAAGCCGAGGGTTCGAACCCAGGCAAGCGCATTAATTTGTGTAATTTATTTCATCATCGCTGCTCTCAAAAACGGTGAAGGAAAACTTCGTGAGGAAACCGGCATGTCCTAGAACTAAAAATTAAAAGACATGTGACATCTACCGACCCGCACTGGGCCCGCGTGGTGGAATACAGCTGGCTGATGGTAATGATGATTACTGCCTATTTGACCGCCGTACTACTGGGTGATATGCTACCCCTTAGTGAGACTGGTTGTCAGAATTTCGGGCCTCTGACTACTTAACGACTGTAAAAGATAATTGACAGCCGGGACCAATGGCTTAACGTGCTTTCCAAGGCAAGGAATAAACTCGGTATGTTGGTGGTTCGTGGTTGGTCACCCATCCACGAACCACCAACGACAACAGGATCAACCTGAGCGGCTTTTATTATTAAGCCAGCTCCTCCCTGGTCACACTACATAAGTAATAATAAACAATAAAAACATTTTGTATTCCTCCCCTGCATCAAAAATTCTTCAGCAATTAAAGTCTAATTAATAAAGCTTTAAATTACTTTACAATTGTTTATTGACCATGGAACTTTCATAATTAGTTTCCTTTCTTTAATTAGGAACGTGTATTTAAAAAACTTCTATAGTCCAACTTAATATTCATAGTTTCATTACGTAGTTAAACTGTCTAGTCGCCATGTTTAACAAAAAATGAAAAACTGCCCACCTCGTTGTATAAAAAATGTTCTTTATTCTATACTACATAGTTTACTACGAATTAATCTAGATCTATACTAATATATATAGGTACATATATACTAATAATAAAGCTGAAGAGCTTTTGTTTGTTTGATTGAACGCGTTAATCTCAGGAACTACTGGTCCGATTTGAAAAATTCTTTTAGTATTAGATAGTCCATTTATCGAGGAAGGCTATATAGGGTGTAAAAGACATCTTAACGAAAACGAAAACCTCATATTCTGCCCATCATTGGGATCATTATTTACTTCTAGACAATACCTGGGAAACCACAGGTTCTGGAGATATTGAAGGTCAAAGTGTCAATTTATTTTTCTATTTTTTTGCATTATCGAATTCTAAGCGTCATCACAAATTTTATTTCCAAACAAACATTATCAAAATTTTAAAGTTTTCCTAACAAATTATGCATTTGAAGTTACGAAATGCAATGCATCATATCCAAGCGCACACACATTGACAACGCCGCGGTCGTCTCACGCATACAAGCGCGCGGTATCAGCTGGCTCGCACGGTGCGCGTGACCTAGAGTAATTTGAGTTCAACGCGTGAGTGTGAGCGGCCGGCCGGCCGTGGTAGGTACCTTCCCGCGTACTCAGCTGATCGATTGAAGGACATTTTTATTTGTTTGCACAGTTTTTGATTTCAGATGTTTTTTAAAAACGTTGATGGGTTATTTGCTCTGCGATAATTACACACATAAGTTTAAAGTTAAGTCTGCGAATTGTTGTGATACCGCAAGTTTGTTACTAGGTTTGCGAATTGTTGTTAGGTAACACAACAAATAATTTTAAAACTAAAATAAGCAGGTAACATTTTACAGATTCAAGTAAAACTGTTTGAAAATTATTTTTTTATAATGTGGACTTAACTTATGAAATGTGGGTTTACTATTCGGTACCTAAGCCTAAGGGGATAACAGGCGTGATGTTATGTTATCTTTGAATCCTGCAAAAGAATAATTGAAAAAGTTATTCCCAAGTTCCCAACCCAGTCTTGAAATTCCTTTAAAATGTGGAAGTAATCTGTTGCGTACTGTCTTTTCAGAGGCGCTTATTAAACAGGAATGTCTCATTCGATCTAACTAAACAGTTTGTTTGCAATTTAAGTATCTTTTCCTTAATCAGGTCATACCAAAAACACTCATGCTTTTTAGTTTACTTCAAATTAAATCATTTTTAAAGCAGGTTTTGAAATAAAATGAACTTTATTTTACCAAAAAATTAACGCCCTATTGAAAATGTTTAGCAATTTAATACTCGGAAAGTATGAGAAAGAACGACTTTTTTTTTATTGTGCCTGCATCCTAAAAACCTTCACAAGTACTTTTACTAACTAACTACTTCAATAAGAAAGCTACAAACTCAAAGACAATTCACTTAGGTATTGATTGCCCTTGGCATTTTGCGTCAATCATAAAATTAACACCAAATTAACAGACCTACCAACATGTTTGTAGATAGCACGTGAATTGACTTCGTAGTTAAAATAGTACAGTGCTAATCCTCCGAAGACCACGGTGCAATCATGATAACGATGATGACTGCCAGAGGACTAGGTTGCGAGGCGCGGGCGCCGGTGCCAGGGAGTGGGACTTTCTTTAATAAGTTTCAACTTTATCGCTACAGCATTAGGTTCAAGGTTGACTGGCAAAATTTTCAAATTTCTCTAAATGAATTTCTTTAATAATTTTCAATTTTATCGCTACAGCATTAGGTTCAAGGTTGACTAGCAAAATTTTCAAATATCTGTAAATGATTTTAAACCATAAAATGTTGATTGTTAAGTTCAAAATCGAATGAGAAAATTTGACCAAAGAAGCCGCCGCGGACGCTGTACCTAACGTTGTGTATGTAGGTTTAAACCAATACTTTTTTACGCATGTGTGTAGCACTGCAACACCTACGTACGTTCTCGCTGCGAGGTGGCACGTGGCGCGGCGGCCCTTTCACTTGCCGCGGTAACGATTGAACTCGCGCCACCGTCTTATTAACAAAATTGCAATGATAAATCAAACTCTAACGACACTCACATTCTATCCCATCTACAAACACTCGCCCCGCGCCCGCTAGCCTACCTAAACTCACAAAAAATTTAAAATTGTAGGAATTGTTTCTTGTTTGTTAGTTCCGTTTCTGGCGCCATCGAGTGTGTATGATTGTGTATTTTTATTGTGCAACTTTTTTATTGTTCGTGTTTCTTCTTTAAGCTTTTATTTTCTTTACTTATTCAAATAAATGGACTGAGGAAAAAGGACTTTTCGCAATTCGCATGTAAGTGAGTAGGTACCATAATCGTGCGTGTTTCGTGTTGTGTGATAGTGATGATTACGAAGAGGTGATAGGTAAACTAGTGTTGCTAAACTGTGACTCGTAGGTACATTGTGTTTGTGAGCAAGTGTGTTTTAGCTAACAGGCTTCGTTCTCGAACGATGCCGGTTATCAGTAATCTTCGCAGAAACACGTAAGTACATGTTTAACTGTTGAGGTATGACCAATGGACAATCGAAGCCCCATGCTGATGAGTAGAGCGTCCGTCTGTTTTCACGTGCAGTGACCACCGATGCTAGATCAGCTAGGCAGATAACAATGCGATTCACATGTACCTACTTTCAAAGTGTCTTTTCGTTGTACCTAGTTGAATCGAATTTAATTTTATTAATACTTTTTGCTAGGTAAGTACGCTGATTAGCGTTGTTAGTTTGGTACTTAACCGCTTAACGTGACTTTCTACGTCGCGTTGGAGCGCGGTGGGCGGAGCCTCGCCGCCTGGCTGTGTGCAGTGTGCCCTGTCCATGTGGCATGTAGGCACAACGCACACATCTTTAAGCAGCCCGTTGCGCGCAAACCATTGCGCGCTTAGATTATTTTTAGGCCAAAAAAAAAATTTCGTTTCCCAGCAATTATTTTTGCGCAGTGTTACTTATTTTGATGTACAGAATGCTTGGTTGACGGCTTCGTGATGAGGTCGTTTACACCCTGTATATCATAACGCTACGACTAATAACAGCGGAGCAGCAATGAAAAATGTTGCAAAAACGGGGAAAATGTGACGCAGACGAAGTTGCGCGGGACAGCTAGTGGTTAATAATATACTTTAAGTTTTCTGACGCAATGGTTTGGTTACTATATCACGGAAACAAGAACTAGTTACTAACTTGAGGTGATGGGCCAAAAATCGTTGTGGTTTGATCAAACTGTTGCCGACAAATTGTTTACGCGGTTCCGGACACCGGAATATATCCGTCATTGTCTATAATATTTTCAATAAAATTTGGGATCCTTACTAAAACTCTAATAATGTAACCCAAGGTGTAAAAAAAAATACCTAAAATATTCTAAACATCGCGTGCGCTGCTCAAACCATTGATGATAGAATAAAATAATGTACTACGACTTTGCAGAACACATCATTATTTACAAAAAGTGTCGCGACAGCATATGTCTAACTATTATAGTTATGGCACAATACCTACGTGTTCTTTTATTTAAAAAAAAATATTGAAGTGCCGCCGCTGAAAAGACAAACATATCCGGACAAATATATCCGTCACTGTCCGGTGTCCTAAGCCGGTCCGCAATCTAGCCAAAAAGAATTGACCTACATATTACCTTGTTGATGTTTTCAAAAAAAATAAAATCATATTTTATTTTATTTTACATAGGCCTACATGGGCACTTACAAAACGTCGACAACAGGGGCACGGTTCGGCTTTGTCGTTTCCCATGGAGAAGAACCGGCAAAAACTCCTCTGTTACTTTTTTAATATCATTTGGTATTACGATATTTGAATTTGACAGCATTAGTACTCAAGTATGGTAGGACAGCGTAGGCCCGACAATAAGTCGTTGCTTACTACAAAAGGTAGAGTAAGATTTCTTTATCAACTTTTTTAAACGTTTTCTTCTTTTAAGGATATTGAATTTTGTATGGTGTACAATTAAGAATATTCTATATATAATATGTATCTATCTATCTATAATCTGTTTACCTACCTGCCGGTTGTACCATTAGTCGAAGTATTTCTTAAAAAACCGGCCAAGTGCGAGTCTTACTCGCACACAGGGTTCCATAGCCCCAAACAATATAATAACAATATTTTGAACTGTCATTCATTAGTTAGTAGTATTAGTTAGTAAAATTCCACTCAACCGAAAAACGAAATTTGTTTTTCACGGTATGCTAATGAAAAACAAAGTTACTGCTGCAGTTTGATGAAAAAGTCTCATATCTCAAAAACTAAACATCATATCTTATTGAAACCAATTTTCGTTGATAGTTTTTACGTTCTACAATCTTAAATATTTTCAGAATTTTCGTCCTCTTACTTTAGAAATTAGAGGGGGGGGACATACATTTTACCACTTTGGAAGTGCCTCTAGCGCAAACTATTCAGTTTAAAAAAGTATATATTAGAAACTTCAATATCATTTTTGAAGACCTATTCATAGATACCACACACGTATGGGTTTGAAGAAAAAAAAATTTTTGGTTTTCAGTTCTAAGTATGGGGAACCCCCAAAATTTATTGTTTTTTTTTTCTATTTTTGTGTAATAATCTTAATGCGGTTCACAGAATACATCTTCTTACCAAGTTTCAACAGTATAGATCTTATAGTTTCGGAACAAAGTGGCTGTGACATACGGATGGACAGACAGACAGACATGACGAATCTGTAAGGGTTCTGTTTTTTGCCATTCGGCTACGGAACCCTAAAAATATCTAAAAAGCGTGTGAACTTTTAGAAAAACAAAAAATGCTTAAACGCAATTTGCGTCTCTACCTAGAATCTGCGAGTACTTAGTACATTTCGTTCAATACAGTTAGTTTTGTCGAAGATTCGGTCCCATTATGGTCTAAAAAAATTCCGCTGCAACGTTTTAAATCGTTCACTGAAAAGTTTCAATTGTAAGCGTTGTTTTATATGACGCTCGGGGATAGTGTAGCTTGCTATTACTGCAATAATTTTCAGAATCAGATCAGTAGTTCCGTAGATTACCCCCTTTATCCAAACACACAAACATTAACTCTTTATATTACTGCTAGTGTAGACTACTACGTAGAATTTATCCTAGATGTGTGAGTAATATTAATGCGGCTCTCCCCTCGTAAGAAGCTTTCTTAGGAAAAGATTGTCTGCCATAAACTATGATTTTTCTCTATGAATATTATGGCAGTTGAGTGCTGAAGACAAAAAGCCCGAGAGGGACAAATAAATTGCTTTATTGTCTATTCATAACCTTTTCGTATTACGTACTATTTGATTTTTGGCCTCCTTTTCTTTATGATGGTTTTATGTAATTTGGGTGAAAAATAGATGAGTGTTACGTTGCTGTAACATTAGGTTGGGTTGTGGGATAAGTCTAATCTATGTAAGGAGTTCGTAGCTAAATAATAACATCCGCTCGGGTCGATCTTTAGGTTCAGCCGAGCTTGCCTAGGCTGGTCCATGGATGGGTGACCACCCATTACATACCAAACTAACCGTTGCGCGGCTGTCATTTGTAGATCTTTGACAGTCGTTACAGCAAACAGTCTTACCAGGAGGAGAACGGAGACGGAGATGTACAAGACGAAGAAATGGTCCCTATTGTTTTTTAAACAAACTTTTTCCCTACACTAAGAATTTCTCCTGTAGTTTGGATGCATTTACAAACATTTAATTAATCTCACATACACAAACAGCCAGGCCCGTAACAGCTATCTGTAGGCCATACAAATATTTGTTCCGTGCGGGGATCGAACCCGCGACACGCAGCGCAGCAGTCGATCGCTCAACCACTGCGCCAACTGTGCCGTCGCATTATAGTTACATTAGGTCAGTGTCAAATGTTACCAATAAGTTCCATTTGGACAAATACTTACCTGCAGCAAAATCTACAGGAATATACCAACTCATGGTAAGAATTATAATAATTAGAAAAACAAATCCGATTTGTTTATCTATCCCATTCAGGTCCCAAAAAATGACAAAAATTAAATAAAACTTACCCAGACATAATACCTCAAACATACGTTCACATTACCCACCTAAGGTTCCAGACACACGTCACAAAAACAGAACTTATCACAACTTTATCCATCTAATCCCAGTCTTTATTCTTCGTTGTCCAAATCCTAATGTTCGCTAAGCCTTGTCTTATTCCCACCAATAATAAGTGTGTCCCTTATTTGGGACATTGGGACGTTAGTTGAATTCTTGGCAGGGGTGAGGGTGTATGGGGGTGTGGTGGACGTGGTGGTACATCTGCATAAATACGTAAAGCGGTCACGTTCGAGCCGACGACCACGCGTTTAACTTGTATCGTCTATGGACAAGGCGGGTGCGTTTGAACGGGCGAGTTGGGTCAGGCGAGTAGCTAGCACAGGTTTAGTTTTCTTTCTTGACTGTCAACAGCACTTCTTTATTAAATGAAAGAACAGGATTTGCATATATTACACAACTTTAAAAAACTTCGCTATAAACAAATATTGCTTGAAACATGAAAATAAGATGACACAGTAAATTATATCAGAAATGATGGATGGGTTTCACCTGATTTTTTATCATTAGCAGATTGAATCTCGTTAAACGTACTCTAAAAATGTCGGATTGATATCACGTTAGCCATTACACGTATACTGTCATATTGCATCGATAAAAGTCTTCGGGTTTAGTCTGGAGGTTAAAAAGATGCCCGACGTGTTAAAAAAAAGATTTTCATGCCCCGAAGCCTAGTGTGTTCGACACACTGACTTACAACTTACAAGACGGCTCTAAAACGGTACAGTAATACGGTACTGGAGCTGGTGTCTTCTCAAATGACTTAAATATCAAAATATCAACCCTTTTAGACAAATTAAACACAATCTTCCAAGCAGAATGCATTGGAATCACCAAAGCGACTCAAGCAGTTGCAGCTAGGGACGTCAGAGATCTTAACATCAAAATCATCTGAGACAGTGCAGTAACTTTTGCCCTCGTATTGGAATGTCACAAGTTCACAACGCACTCCAACACATTGCAAACACAAAGTAACTCTGCACTAAATATAAGGGCACAGTAATTCACTGGGTAACGACGCAGCAGATGAACTGGCTAAAAGGGGAGCGGAGACAACAGTATACGGTCCGGAACCACTGCTGCCCATACCCCAAGCCCAAATAAAATCATGGCTGCGTAAGAAAACCGAGGAAACACACCAAATGGAATGGAAAAACAAGTAACCTGCAGGCAAACAAAGAGTGCAGTTCCGGAAGCATCAAAGAGACTTGCCTGCAGTATCACTAGACTTAAACGGAACAAAATTCTCAAGATTAAAGGTATCATAACCGGCTTCTGTCCCCTATACAAACACCTATTTACCATAGGTGTGACAGACAGCCCTCTGTGCAAAGGATGCATGGAGGAAGAAGAAGCACCACAGCACGTGCTCATGGAGTGCAGAAGCGTAACAGATTACCGGCACAGACTCTTTAATCGCCGGCATCGCTCCCGGAGCCTGCAGCTGCTGGGACGGCTGGAGTAACAAGAGGATTTTCAGACGTCCAATGGCCCAATAGAGAGGCTAAGTGCAGAAACAGCCCAGCTAACCTAATCTATCCTAAAACACTGACAATTTGACGTCTATCTATATACAGGGTGTAACGGAAAGGGTATATACATACCTAAGGGTATGCTACAGACCATCAAACTGAACATGTTTCTCCATCGGACAAACATATTAATAGCAAAAAAATTATCAGCTCCCCATACAAAATTTCAATACCTATTCGACGCAAATGTATGTGACAGCTGATATTTTTTTCGCTGTTACGAAGTTTGTCCGATGGAGAAACATGTTCAGTTAGATGGTCTGAAGCACACCCTTAAGTATGTATATACCCTTTCCGTTACACCCTGTATATCACGTCGTATCTTTCGCAGCAAATATGTTAATGTATGAAACACATGATTAAATCCCACATGATACAACCTAGCCTACTTAGCTAAATTACCTAATTGACTCTAAAATTAATTCTACACAGATCTACATAAATATTAGCTTTAGTTATGTGTTTAGTTTAGTTAATGTGTTTATTTTATGTTGTTAGGAAAACTGATAAATATATTTCTGGTTTTGGGTTTTAGCAAACATCTATTCTGAAATTAATGAAATCACACATTTTACCTGAACAGTTAAATTATTTTGAATAATTTAATCATAATTTATATTATAAGGTAACTGACTGTATTTCTTCATTATAATTGTTTATTAACCCTTTTCTTTAAATAAATTAAATAATCATTCTATTGGTTAAATAATGGTAAAATGTAGTAAAAGCTACTTTATCACGAATACATACATATTTCACGGAACATTTATTTTCAGTGAAGTCACTGTATTCCTTTATGTCGAAGACACAATTCTTTCCTTTCGCCTTACCTGGTCATCTTTGCATATAGATGTACGTAAACGAATGACGACTCGAAAAATGTTAGATCCTCGAAAAAAAAACAACTTCCGCCAACATTGACCCAGTTCAGTTAAGTCTAGGCAAGTCAACTTGCCCTACTGAACGCCCCCACGGCCGTGTCACGGCGCCTTTATTTTCTATTTCCAAGGCGGCGGCGCGGCCAGAGAAACACCGCGGCTAATCGTCCGCCCGTTTCCCGCCCCGCCCCACTAGGGATGTGCCTTACTACGTCTCCGTCTACGATAGGGGTGAGGAAGAAATACAGATTCAGTAGTATAGGCTAGGCTTGTATGATCTTAAAAAAGTGGCTTGGATTTGGAAGATGGAAAACCTGGTGTTTTGGAGCATTTTGGTAGCGGCTGCATATGTTAAGAAGTTGATTGCATTATTCATTATACAGTGGGGATCTTTGTCGTTATTCCTAGAGAATAATATTTCGATTTATATTTTTTGTTAATAATTGTTTGTGTCAAGTGCCGCACAGAAACGGAAAGTGGGGCAGAAGATGCGAAGCCGATGCCCAGCAGGTGGTGATTCTATGAAATATTAATAGCAAGTTACAAACACATTTTTTTGATAAATTGACCCTTAAACTTTTGATCGTTTCTTAAAGAATGTTCATCCACATGTCCAAATAAAGGCTTGAAAAAAAACTTCCTTAAACCATCTATCAATATATCGACATCTCCCACCCCTAACTGTCTTGATGTGTCCCGGCAAGTAACGTGTTCTTTTAGTGGTTTGTCCTACGCTTTTCTACCTGCTTCTAACAGATCAGTTTACTTACGTACTTACTCCTATACATATTGTATGAATAGACAGGGTGTAACGGAAAGGGTATATACATACTTAAGGGTGTGCTACAGACCATCAAACTGAACATGTTTCTCCACAAACAAACATCGTAATAACGAAAAAATTATTTGCTGCCACATACAAAATTTCAATAACTATTCGACCCAAATGTATGAGACAGCTGATTTTTTTTTCGCTGTGACGATGTTTCTTTGTGGAGAAACATGTTCAGTTTGATGGTCTGTAGCACACCCTTAAGTATGTATATACCCTTTTCGTTACACCCTGTATATATATGTATGTAGCAGTGGTATACACGTGTGTGTGAGATTAGGTATTACGGGTATTACGGTTCTGTATGAATGTTTTAACAGATAAAAACTTCTCTATCTACCTCCAGTTTTATAATGAAAGTTTTCTACAAAGTATGAGAGATTGTTTTGCTAATAATAAAATAGACCTAATTACTTTGTATCAAATTCCTATTGTTTTATTAACGTTTTAATTAAGGTAATTTACGAGTATTTGATCTCGTCTGTGAATATTAAAATGTGAGGTAATTTATTTGATTTCTGCTCTAGTTTAATTGTGAACTTTTTAATGATGTGTACTGGGACGTAAAATAAAATCTACAAATGAGATTAGAGACAGAATTTCTAGATCTTTGACAGTCGTGACAGGTAGTCAGTGGCCAGAAAGTCTGACAACCAGTCTAACCAAGAAAGAAAAGAAAGAAAAAATATTTATTTGTCGCAGGGACATGACGTGCATACAATATGAAAACAGTAAACATATAAAGCATAAAAAAATTGTAAGTACAATAACATAAAATATACAACAATAAGATTTAAAACATAACAAAATAAAACAGAATTTAAGTAAAAAGATTCGTCAGCTTGCACGTGACTGCGACAAGCAGGTTACCACTCAGCATGATGCTTTGCTATGGGAGGCCCACAGCACAGCGCTGGACCTACCAAGGAGTATCGTTATTACCCAGTACTAACTGGGTTGTGGAGATAGACCGTCGCTCCAGGTAAAATAGGTACTGGTACACAGATTTGTCTGCTCCTAATTATTGATCTCTTAATTAACTATTTATATATTATTTATTTATATAATGAGGGTGGATCTTCCATCCACCCTCATTCTCCAGTTACCACACGATCATGGCGCTTCCAACAACGTCGAAATATTAGGAACTCAAAACAATAAATAATCAAGGAAGATATCCCGTAACTGCTCGTATAATTTAAGGATTATTTTCAAGAGAAAGATTATTTACAAAGAATCGAAGTGGTCGTCTTATCGTCTATTTGATTACCAAGCCATCCAAACTATATCCTGAGGGTCCTAGGCATTCGAGGTAAGATTTTGGATGCCTAGGTAGAAAAAGTAACAGAGTAAAATTCTATCACCACAGTCAACACAACAATCATCACAAATTAACACTTAAAACAGGATATTTACCATGTTAACTATTTGTTTTGGGTTCCCGATGTTATGTTAAAAATCATGGTGAATATTTTTTTAGCTAATGATAGTGGTAATACCCAAGTCATTTTAAAAACTTATAAAGTCATAAAGAACAAAAATCTCTTCAAAGTTAGAGTGAGCAGGCTTCTTCTGGGTAAGCTCGTACCATCGTCGAATTTGTCTCTGTCATATTATCTGACCTAGACTAGACTCAAGAGCAAAGCAATGTCAAATAAAAAAAATGTATTGAACTGACATTAACTACAAGAGAGGCCTTTGTCAGCACCGTTGACAGCCTTTGTAGAACCACAAAACCGTGTGGTTATAAAAAATAATTGTGACTTGTACCTAAAATAATAATATTACTAGTAGTAGGTACTATTAGGTACATTTCTGTCTAGCCCTTTGGGGATTACAGGCTTGATCATTATCATCATCATTTCAACCGAAAGACGTCCACTGCTGGACATAGGCCTCCCCCAAGTTTCGCCACATTGACATAACGTGGGGGGTTTTGCCATAATCGCCACGCTTGGCAGGCGGGTTGGCGATCGCAGTACGGTGGATACAAAAGCACAGAGAACGCTGCTGCCCATTCTTTGGCAAGTCCTTTAGTCGCCTCTTACGACACCCACGGGAAGATATGGAATGGTGCTATTCTTTACGTCCGACACCATACAGGCTTGATGTTATGTTTATATCACTTGTATAAACCCTCTGCTCACTTTAAACTTGGAACAAAACACGCAAGTGTGCCCATATGACCCACTTCTCTTTCCCAACAAACGCAAAACACTGTATCAAAAACTTGGGTGATCATCACCAAAGTAAGTAAAACCCAGGTAGACGGAGTACCCATTGTGTACCTACTATCCTGATTTATGTATTGCCGAGAGACCGACCGCACCACCTGCTCCCCTCAGCTAAATATTCATTTGTCAGACTCGAATGTTACTTAAAAAGGATTGCTAATATCTTAGATGGGGTTCGCTGGTTCGCTTCATACTTAAAGTTTTGTTTACGGTTAGAACTCGGTTTTGAAGGCTTGTAAGGATTCTGGTTTAATTAAACATGGTTCAAGGTATGTTGTAATGTATTTATTTCCTGGATATAATTAGGAGTGGATTTGCGTTTGACTGGTATATGATGTTAGATTTTATGTAAGAACAATAAGGCTCATATTCCACTGAGCTTCTCTAGCCTCTGACGTTGAGTAGCGTAATTAAAGATAGGCGGTATGTTTTGCGAACTAGAGTTTTGAGAACTAGTGTTTTTTTGCCCCTTATTTGTATCTAAATAGGTCAGTTTTAAATTGTAATTGTGTTAATTGCCTTTGTAGCTATAGATAGCAATCGGTCACATATTACTCTCAATCAATAGATAATTAATTAAGGTGAAGTGGTGACTGAAGCAATTTTTTAGATTGTTTTAATTTTACATTATTACAATGAAGAATTAAAAATGCATAACCGCGAACTGGAAGACGATGCGTTGGAAGGCCTCCCACTAGGTGGACCGATGACCTGGTGAAGATTGCGGGGATCCGCTGGATGCGAGTCGCACGGGACCGGTCAATGTGACACTTGCTGGAGGCCTATGCCCAGCAGTGGACGTCTTTCGTCTTTATTGATGATGATGATAATGATGATTAAAAATGCTTGCGCACTTATTTATAGTTATAGATTTCCTATCATTAATAAAATAAAAACTTTGTGTGGTTGAGGAAATAACTACCCGAAATGATGGTAATATCATCTTGTCTAAAATCCCGGAAAGGTTAGGCACAGGGGTATTTGTTGCGTACCATATCAACCAGCTACAAAACCAGACTCCGTTCTGCAACCGATGAAAAAACCCAATAATACTTAACCTAACTATTCAAACCAAGACGGAAAATCCTGATATTATTATTATTTTGTTACGAGCCTTAAGTGTCCCACTGCAGGGCAAATCCCTCCCCTTACCTCTTTTCGTGCCTTGGAAAGCACGTTAAGCCCTTGGTCCCGGCTCTCATTAGTAAATCTTTGACAGTCGTTACGAGTAGTCAGAAGCCAAAAGTCTGACATCCAGTCTTACCAAGGGGTATCGTATTACCCAGTTACTGGGTTGTGGAGGTCAGATAGGCAGTCGCTTTATGTAAAATTTTGGTACTCAGCTGCATCTGGTTAGACTGGAAGCCGACCCCAGCTAGTTTGGGAAAAAAGGCTAGGCAGATGATGACCTACTCTTTCAATTTTTCTCTCTCTTTGGTTATTTGGGCCCAATTCTTTTTGGTAAGAATCCAGCCTGTCACGCCATCTGCTTCTACTACTGCGTCGCCGAGATATGTTTTTCGGAACCCAATCTGCTGCCACGTTGGCCTAATTCAAACAAAATCCTTATAAAAAACCTAAATAACACTTTGCCTGACCTAGGAATCGAACCCACGACCCCGGTAGTACCGATTGCGACCACTAGAGACAATCTATCTTTCATACTATGGACTTTAAGTAAATAAACAGATGAAGTTTCAGTATCCAATATTCATAACATCCTGTCACAAATATTGGGAGCTTTGGAAATGTCAATGTTCTGTTTCCTTTATTGACAAGTTGTGGGTTCCGCCCTACGGATAGCGGGATAGCGGGCTAGCGGGACGCGGGCTAGTACTAATAAATATTTGAGTGACGTTAGTTCTGTTTGTTATGTTTACACACTAATGCTTGTTTGAAAATATTGGACGGTTGTGTTTTGGTTTGAATGTAATTAATTTTTAACCGATTTCTAAAAAGAAGGAGGTTCTCAATTTGGCTGTATTTTTTTGGATTTATTTTTAAAGAAGTCTTATAATATTGATACGAATGGTGACTATCTTCATATTCAATTATTTGCGTTCTATAATGTTTATATGGTGTTACAAAAATGCTTATAGCTAAGTACAATATTATATACCCTGTTAGGGCACAGCAATATACATATTAAAATTAAAAATAATATTATTATATAAGCACCCGTTTCTAATTAAAATTTACATTATACAGTAACATTGATACATAGTTATTAATACAGTTACAGAATAACCACTACATAATATATAATATACATTACATTATAGAGGTCACATGCAAATTTAAAATTATACCAATTTAAAATTGAGATCAAATGCACTATAGTTATTTATTTACAATTATTAAGATTAACAGTATTATATTAATTAATGAAAATAGATATTTATTCTTATAATTTTATTCTTATCTTAATTATTTATTCTTATCTTAATAGTCCCATTCGTTTCAATATTATGTTATTCTTATTCTTAAATAAGTTTAACTTTAAAAATAAGAGTGACAAAATTATGTACACAGCAACAAAAAATGTTTTCTTAGATAATAACACAAAAACTGTGTTTTTAGGGTTCTGAACCTTGAAAGAAAAATACGGAACCCTTATAGGATCACTTTGTTGTCCGTCCGTCTGTCCGTCTGTCCGTCTGTCTGCCTGTCAAGACCCTTTTTCTCAGGAGCGTGTGAAGGTATTAAGCTGGAATTTATATCAAATACTCAGGTCTACTGTTCCTTGGAGCTGTGAAAATGAAACTTCTAAGCCAACGCAATGAAAAGATACAGCCGTTTATGACGCAAATTTTCGACACTCTCAAGGGAATCAAAACCTACAGGATACTTCCCATGAACTCAGAATCTTGAAATTTGGTACGAAGCAACGTATTGCACAGATAAAGGAAAAAATACAAAAACTGTAAATTTTTTGTTGCATCATATGATAAAAATATTTTTAATAATTTTTGTACGGAACAGTCGGTGCGCGAGTCCGACTCGCACTTGCGTGGTTTTTTTTTACTTCTAAAGACTTCCTGCTTTGCTAAAAGTCTATAACTACACTTACACTGTGACTACGGGACGGGATATCTTCCGATATTTAAATGTCCAGATATTTGATGTTCAGACATTTAAATGTCCTGAAAATTTATGCTTACATTAAAACAAACTTACGTTGATGAAATATCTCGCTTCTAAGTTTCAGCTAAACTCCCGTATAATAAATAAGAAAAAATGTTCTGTTTGATAGTTTTGTGAAAGCGAGACTTGAAACTTGTAAAAGCTGCTTGCTCAAAGTTTGCGAAGTAAGAAGATGGGTGTAAATATACCCTTATCGAAGCCAAAAGGCACTTGTTTTCCCCGTCATAGCGATATTTTCTGTACTAGACCATACCTGGGAACCTTCTAGTTACGGAGATGTTGAAGGTCAAAGTTCCAACTTTTAAACATTTTTTTTTAAACGCAACTTTACTTGAAATACCTCCACGACCCCCGCATCCGTCAGCACAATGTGTTGAAACGTACATTTTCACTCCAAAAAACTATACTAATGACCCACAGAGCATCTCTCCGTATACCTCGTCTGCGCAACCACGACCACTCGGTAAAGAGTGTCTAGACTAAAAAGAGGAAACCTTAATTAACCTTAAGTATCATTGAAACATCTACGATTTTTTCATAAACTAGATAAAATACCGAAAAACACAAAGTTAGCTACTTCAAACGAACTAGATGTTACTCGCTATTTTAAAAACAACATAAGAAAGGGAAAACCATAACTAGACAGCTTACTTTGTTTTAATAAATAAATAAAACAAGAATAATGGCAAAAAGAAAAATGATTGTAGTTTGACAAAACACTGCAGGAAAAAAAGTAAAGTGTGATAGGAATTCAATACGCAATAAGATTTTAAATAACCAATAAGCATTTGTAATTTAAATGCCAATTCAAAAGCCTTCCTCTTACAAAGAAGAGAATCCTATTACTTATCCAGTTTTCCAATGCACCTGTGCTTAGAGGAAATAGAAAAGCAACTTGTTAGTGAATTAAAAGAACTCGCTTATATCCATATTCTAAGAGCCAAACCAAATGCATTTTTGGATTTAGTTGAACTGTATTGCCATGACAACAGTTAAAAACACGCACCAAATTGTATTCCTAGAATTTCTTGGCCGAATTGACGGATCTTCGAATAAGGTACCGCCTCCAGCTATCTATCTTTGTCAAACCCATAGTTGCAGATGAAAAGTAGGCTTTTATATGGTTAGTCAGACTTAAGTTCAGTTAATGACTAAGAATACCAGTGTTAATGTCAGCAGTATCGATTATCTGAGATCGAATGAGATGAAATTTTTTCCGCCAACTGCGAGCCTAATTGGGCTTGACAAAGTGCGGCCGTGGTTTCACCGTCATGTATTATAAAGATTTATAGGTGAATGATGTAAAAAAGAAAATGGGACTATTACATAAATTATTTGCTGTTTTTGCCAAAGAAAGGGAGATATTTGCTCTGCAGCTTGCGACAGAGACTGAAAATAAAGCTTTGTACAGGTAAAAACCTAATATAACACAGTGTTGCCTCTAAATGACTACATTCTCCCAAAAACTAATGAAACTCTAAAACCAATCAAATTGAATTAAATTATATATAGAGTGGCGTCTATATGTTATGTATGTATTACTTTACAGCGGTGTTAAAAATACTCTAAACTTTTATTTGTTTCAAGATTTGCTGAAAACTAGTTTTCTACAACTGCACCTATCAGAGAAATATCTAATTATCTATAATCCTAAATACCTTAAGTAGTGCGTACTATGGAATTGATAAAATTCCACGTACTCCTAAATTCGAGAAGGAATAAACAGTAGGAAGAATTTGATCCATTTCCAAGGAACCACTCGTTCAATTTATACATGAATAATTAATTTTAATTACATCTATGTGCGTATCCCTCTTACTTTTCCTTCTTGCGAGGGGAGAGGGGAGTAACAAACGCCTCCGAGTAACACGAGATGGGTTTTGCGCCTTTTGGACAGACTTCTAAATTATAAAGTAAGGGCACCTTAAATGTATTATCTTCCACTCTTATTTTGGAGAAAAGAACTAAAAATCATTTCAGCCGAAAGATGTCCACTGTTGGACATAGACCTCCCCCAACGCCATATTGACGTAAGGGGGGTTTTGCCATAATCGCCACGCTTGGCAGGCGGGTTGGCGATCGCAGTACGGTTGTTACAAAAGCACAGAGAACGCTGCTGCCCATTCTCTGGCAAGAGTCCCTCAGTCGCCTCTTACGACACCCACGGGAAGATATGGGATGGTGCTATTCTTTACGTCCGACACCATACAGAACAGACCAACTAAAAATAAACAAAGGTAATTAAGGATTAGGCGACTAGTACGCAGTTAATAATTAAAAGCGTTCATAATAAAACGTTGAAAAAATACAAACAATAATATGACTTTTCTCACTCTGACAATGTTCTAATTACAAATACACACACAGAATAAAAACTTAAGTCTATGACTTGTAAATTATCTCAAAGTACAAAATTAACACCTATGGTAGGTGTATTTTTTATAGCCGAGCGATATATATTATGAAAAAATCGTAGCCACGCTACGAAATTATCTACGCTACGTGTATTATCGTAGACGCGTCGGAGTAAGAGGCGGCCGCTCTCTATTGTGACCGCTACGCCATAATAAGTATTATTCTATGTTTTCGATGGCTCCTATCTACCTTTCATCGAAGAAATAAAGCTCTTTAATACCAAATCGATGCTTTGTTCTCTTCTTATTTTTTGTACCTTTTGTTAATGTTATATAAATAAGTAAAGAGTGAGGGACGAATTTACGTAGGCAAAGTGAACCTAATCACAAAAAAAAAAAAAACTGATGAGTCTTGAAGATATTGAAATTTTACCCGTATCTTTTATTATGAACCAGTATTATTCTCTTTTGATAAATATTAAGATATACCTTTTCATTACTGAGAAAAATACCAAATATGTTTTAATGAAATACTGGCTGTTGTATATTTTGTCAAAAATGTGGAGTGTGATTTAGAAAGTGATTTTTAAACTTTGCTATAAAACTTAAATAGGCAAAATTTGTTTGAACACAAACACATAAAACTTCAACCACTACTTAAATCGACGAAAACCGAACAAAAGAAAGTTGAAAAATAAGTCAAAGAAAGCCATCAACAGTTTTAAAAATAACACGAAAGAAAAAAAGAAGCTGGCGAAGTTCGCGGGGAGTGAGTAAACTAAAGAACAATTTGCATTGCCTGGCTTTCAGTCTTCGGCATACGTTCGGCAACAGGTCGCCGATTTATCCGAACAGCTGACATGATGTCGGTTAATGGAAAAAATGTGACATTAAGCCGGCTGTTTTTAAGCCACCGTTCAATCGGATGAGTTATGGAGTCGGAACCGATGATCGAAGATGGGAAATTTGACGGTTCGTTGATTTTATAAGATTTATTTTATTTTTATTAGCGTGACATTTGCGGAGCAGTGGGAAGTATTTTTAGATGTGTATTTATTAAATGTCGAAGTCTTACGAAACTTATAGAATGAGACGACAATTACTAAAACTAAATTGATTAAATAAAATTTTGTTGCTAACAATCTCATACTCTTTCCATTTGTGTATTATTCTATCTACTTTACCTACATGGAAACATGACTAAACCCTTTTGTGAAACTGTGGAAAACATTTTGAGATTTAGGCGAAAGTTCATGGAAATTCAATATTTCGAATTGGCTGCATTGTGCATATGGGTGGTTGATTCCCTACTATTCTGGAGGACAATGGACCTTTGTTTGGATGAGGCTTTGTGATAAACTAGCTGTTACCCGCGACTTTCCTTCCATCCCATATAAGGTGACTGGTAATCAGTGACTGATACTTAAACATGTGATTGTCCTCATGATAACAAACAACTTTCCCAAAGAAACATTTGTTTTATACTCATTCATTTTTATCACAATAATATAACAGCCATATGAAAGTCGGGGTTGCGAGCCGTGCGGGTGCTCTGCCTACCCACTGGGGCATGGTATGACAGTAATGACACAGAACGGCGTCACGCGGCCAACACCTGATAGATCACAGACAAACGCGCGTGCGAATTTCATATGACTGTTGTGTTATTGTGATAAAAGGTAATGAGTGTAAAAAATGGTTCTTAAAAGATGTATGTTATCATGACTCATGATAACAATCATGTGTTTAAGTATCGGTCTCTAAATACTAGTCACTAGTATGACTAATAAATTAATAATTAGATAGAAATTAATAAAAAAAAAAACATCGGAGAAATCAGAAAAAAAGGAACTTTGACCTCCTTTGGTTTAGAACAAAAAAACCGGCCAAGTGCGAGTCGGACTCGCAGCCCGAAGGGTTCCGTACCATTATTTATAAAAACGAACAAAAAAATCACTTTTTTGTATGGGAGCACCCCTGTTTTTTGTATTTGTTGTTATAGCATCAAAAGAAATACATAATCTGTAGAAATTTCAACTGGCTATCTATCACGGTTCATGAGATACAGCCTGGTGACAGACGGACGGACGGACGGAAGGACGGACGTACGGACAGCGAAGTCTCAGTAATAGGGTGCCGTTTGACCATTTGTGTACGGAACCCTAAAAATGATCGTAATGACGGGGAGAACAAATGCTTTTCGGCTTCATTAAGGGCCTATTTACACCCTTTATACGTTCATAGGCAACAATTCGACATTCGACATGCTCTTTTTAGCATAATCGTCGATAATTAAACTAATTGTGTGTTACTGCACAGTATAGTGTTCAGATAATTTCAACATTTTAATTAAGAACATGTACGTAATGACGGCCATAATGGTTATTAATTTTCAAGTATCGGTTACGGATTTATTTATTTAATTACTCGATAAGTAATTATTGTATGCAGTGGAATTTTTGACGAAAGTGGTGATTAATTTATGCACTTGTTCATGTTGTTTTAAAACAGTAGCCCAGAGCCATGAGCCAACCCATGAACGATTTATGACGGAAAAGTAAAAAACCGGCCAAGTGCGAGTTGGACTCGCGCACTTATGGTTCCGTACCATTATTTATAAAAACGAGCAAAAACAATCGCTTTTTAGGGTTCCGTACCCAAAGGGTCAAACGGGACCCTATTACTGAGACTTCGCTGTCCGTCCGTCCGTCCGTCCGTCCGTCCGTCCGTCCGTCTGTCACCAGGCTGTATCTCATGAACCGTGATAGCTAGCCAGTTGAAATTTCTACAGATTATGTATTTCTGTTGACGCTATAACAACAAATAATAAAAACAGAAAAAAATAAATATTTAAGGGGGGCTCCCATACAAAAAAAGTTTTTTTTTTTCGTTTTTATAAATAATGGTACGGAACCCTTCGAGCGCGAGTCCGACTCGCACTTGGCCGGTTTTTTTGTATGGGAACCCCCCTTAAACCCCCCCCCCCTCCCCCTTATTGTACATAATCTGTAGAAATTTCAACTGCCTAATATCACGGTTCATGAGATACAGCCTGGTGAAAGACGGACGGACGGACGGACGAACGGACGGACAGTGAAGTCTCAGTAATAGGGTCCCGTTTGACCCTTTGGGTACGGAACCCTAAAAAAAGTAGGACAGAAAATCTTATTTGGATTCCGTTGATTGTCTGTGTCTGTACATTTAATCTAGGAGCATCGATTCCAGCTTCATATAGCTTCATATAGCTACTATAAGTTTCAGTTTCGGGCTCCTACCAGAATTCCACGTGCTCCTATTACCCCCTTACACCCTCCACTACGTAGAACAATACTTGGTGCAAACTCTGTCATTCCTCGACTTTGCAAATTGTTAGATAGCTGCAGCGCGTTTGTCTCTGTTTGCTTTGATTTATTGAATCTTACTTTTGCTGTTTATGTTAGGTTAATATAATGTACACATAATGTTAATTTAAAATAAATTTAATAATTTTATAGTACAGTGCTTGTGGCACACCTCAATTATGTTTATGTGGCATGCTAACCTTTAAAAAAATATTACACTAACCTTAGATTATGGTAGATAGTAACTTTAAATTGTTACAGTGCAAACAATTGTTGGTTGGCCAATAAAAGAGAATAAAAATATACGCTACAAATTTTGGTGCGTCTTCGCCATTATTTGATGATGATTTTATTCCATAAGATATATGTGCAAAAAGCATCGATATTAAACCTAGATACGATTCAGTGTTTGCACTAAAAATTATATATTTTATTTGATGAGGTCTACATTACCATATGATAGCGTAAGAAGGAAAGAAATTGTTATATTTAAAAGTAGCGTTTTTGAAAGATTCTTTGTTGGCAACTGGGTATAAAGAAAAAAAAAATTCCTTTGGAAATAGTTGCCAAGAAAGAATAAAAATTCCTTTTTCACAATTGGTTGCGAAACTCAGTTGCCAATTTGCCAAGGCGGCCGAAAGGGATAAAATAAAGAAATCTTGATATATTCAAGCGTGGATCGCTATAAGCTGCATTGAAACACATAACAGAGTAGCGAATCGAATATTGATACCCAGCTACATAGGATTTGCAGTCTCAAACATCTCCAAACAAAGCCACTCTGCCCATCTTACAGTAATTGAGACTCATCGGCATCGCGATGTCCGTCATCCCTTCATTGTCCACAGTGTATACGCCGGCGCCCATTGTATGGCCGATTGATTACAATTCCCATTCACCATGTTGTATACTAATGGTAATGGTTCGAACACAGGTGTATGATGAACGTATGTAATTACAAGGAGAGCTGATCCGATTAACATCGCGTATTATGTTAAGTGGTATTGCGTAAGAATCGCTTTGATGTGTTGAGTTGTTGTGAGATCTTTCTCTTTGTTGTGTACTGATTGACGTTCAATGGCGATTATAAAGTAATTGTTAAATCATTTATTTTCAAAGGCACTTTTGAATTGAATGTCATATTTTCCAAGGAAATATAACTTATTCTGTTTGCCCCAAAGGCAGTTTCGTGACAGCAGAATGGTCAAGAAACTCCGTAGTTCTCGCAGTTAAGTAGATTTGTCAAAATTGACTGACACTTGTTTTTAAGCATAGGCATAAGTTAAATATTCATAGACGGAGCTTTTCCAATAACACCTGAGAAAAAAAAAAGGACCAGTATGACCACGCTTGGCGCACAACTTGGTAATTATGATGACATTTCAATGATGCAATGTCATCATAATCATCATCTGTGACATCCATTAGTCATATGATTGACTGATGGCACAGAGACATGTGGCAACGGCTTTAGAAATTCTTAGTATTTTTACACCGTCATCCCTAATGTTAATTCGCTACATTTTTTACTTTACCGTCCATTTTATCGCTGTAAGAATGTCTCAAATCTTGATTTGTGACATTATACTTGCGGGTCTTGTATACCCTCAAGTTTGACGTAGATTAATAAATCGATTTGAGCCTATAGTGTTCATCCATTCGTGTCCTTTACTTTTCCCAAAAACAAAACACCCGAAGACAACTTTAAAAGTTACTCCACAAAAAACGTTAATATTATTTCTCGCCGAAAAACAAATACCCAAAGAGGAGAGTCCAGAGAGTATTCATGCAAAAATGTGTCTTGTCATCTAATGTACTTTGTCCACTCTCACTTATACCTAATGTGTGACAGTTTTCAAGTGTTTACTTACTTTACTTACGTGGAGTATTGTCTCGCAGATATTTCACGGAGGTCACCCAGTCACCTTTGTGACTTTGAATTTAGAACCTTTGATGTGACAAAAGGTGGTGACATTTCAAAATTTGATGACAGAGCTACAATGATCTTTGGCGCTCAAATGACATTAACAGCTGACGTTAATGATGAACAGTTGTGATTTTTTGAAGTGATAACTTCTTATGGGAGGGTAAACCGCTTCGTAACATAACGCGTTACGGCGCCACTCTGTCTGGCTTCCCTTCCTCTCACGCATACGGCAGCAGTAGGCAGGTTCTTTCATTATTAAATAGTTCAACTTAGATTAGTTTAAGTTATAACTTCTGTCGAGCGTCCCAAGACGCACACTTTTTTAAACCAGTTGGTTTAGTCAAGTTAGCGATAGGGTAATGATAATAATAACTTGTTTATGGAATAGTGATCTTACTCTAACATGTATAATTTTGTCTCGCTTTATAATTCACAGAGGTCACCCAGCCTTGTTCGAGTTTTGCGCTCGGTATCGCTATTACTGTCAGTGTTAACTCGATTCTGTTGCCGACACACGAAACTCACTGTATCCGCTCGCGGACTTCAAGAAAGAGGGTACACTGATTTATCTGCTCATAAACCCACCCGCAATAACTTCAGTTTATCCGTGTTAATGTTGCTTGCAACAGCGCCAAAATACCGGCAAATCAAAACAAATAGTAAACATGGTAAATATCTCGTTTTTAGTGTTATTAATCTTACATGTTTAATTTTGTCTCGCTAGGTAATATTTCACAGAGGTCACCCAGTCACCTTTGTGATTTTGAATTTCAGTCCTTTGATATGACAAAAGGTGGTGACGTTTTAAAATGTGCCAGAGAATCATTATTAAAATTGGTCACCGTTTATTTGGAATCCCTTCTTAGAAGCTTTGTAAGTGTCCATCAATCAGCCTTTTGTAGTCTTCTACTGTACAAAACATGCATTTTTAGTAGACAACCATTATTGTAGGTCAGTTTTAATAATCACAAGATTTTTACGTGTAATGGTTGAAGAATTTGTTTACTAGTAGAACGAGATTGAAATCATATAGAGAGATGAACTATCTAATATGCTTACTACTAAATGAAATAGCAACTCATCTTAGTCTAATAGATAAGTACATATTGGTAGAGCCGATTAAGTGATTGTATTCAATGGATTGCTACTGATATCTATCTGCTTAGTGATAAGATCGATATACTCGAGGGGTAGAGGATATTAACACTGTAACGTATGATAAACAACTGGTATTGTATGTCATACAATTTATGAGAGGGCTTAGTAATAACAGCCGCTACGGTCGATCTTCAATTGAAGCCACGCTTGCCTGGATTGGTTCGTGAATGGGTGACTACCTATGACATTCCAAGTTGTCTCCGTGCCTCGGAAAGCACGTTAAGGCGTTGGTTCCAGCTGTCAATAGTAGATCTTCGATAGCTATTCCAGCTCGCGTAGTATGACCGCCGTAGAATCGGGTTATGTCGACGGAAGAATCGACAAACTGACACAGTCATTATGTTGATTCTTCCGGAGACAAAACTCGTTTCTATAGTGGTCATGCTAGGTCGTCAGTGTCACGAAAGTCTGACAAGCAGTCTTACCAAAGGGGCATCGTATTACCCACTAACTGGGTAATTGTTAAAGTCAGATAAGTAGTCGCTCCATTTAAAATACTGGTATTCAGCTGTATCAGACTTGATGCTGCCCCCATAAAGTAGGGAAAAAGGTAGACAGATGATGAAGCTGCTGCTGCAAAAAGACAATTTCTTCATCATCCGTCGATCGGAAAATTAGAAATGTTGAATCGATATACCTAAACAATCAGCCTTGATCCCATAGACACACCAAGAGTGACTGCCAATAACATCACATCATCATCATCATCATCATTTCAGCCGGAAGACGTCCACTGCTGGACATAGGCCTCCGCCAATTGTCGCCACGTTGACATAAGGGGGGGTTTTGCCATAATCGCCACGCTTGCCAGGCGGGTTGGCGATTGCAGTACGGTTGTCACAAAAGCATAGAGAACGCTGCTGCCCATTCTCTGGCAAGTGCCTTAGTCGCCTCTTACGACACCCACGGGAAGATATGGGATGGTGCTATTCTTGACGTCCGACACCATACAGAGCATGAATAACATCACATAAATTCAACCAAAGTCATCGATAAAGGAACAGCTTGAAACCTCAGTTCAATCTAAGATAAATAAATAATGATCACTTTCATTGTAACGGGAGATCACAATCAAATTAGAGCTGTAATTAAGTTAATTGACTGAGCTTTACTGCGACAAGGAAACTGATAGTGCCATGTCACTTGAGGAGCATGAAGTACTTAGGTACTACTGCGGTGATACTGATTATTGTGATGGTTATAATTTTATATATGACTAGCTTTGCTCCCGTTATATACATACTAAAATTAACACACGGGAACGTTTTAAATATAGCTTATGATTTGGGGATAATGTAGCATCCCGTTAGTGAAAGAATTTTCGGAATCGGATCAGCAGTTCCGAAGATTAGCCCCTGCATACAAACTTATAAAATGTATAATATTAATAGATTCAAGTTCAAATTTCAAGTATGAAGCCTAGTAGAAGAAGACCAAAGAACCAATGGTTGGAATTTGTAAATGGTGATATGGCAAGAAAGGAATGAGATGACAAGTGATAGAGAAGTATGGAAGAAGAAGACATGCTGCGCCAACCCCAAATAAATTGGGATAAGGGCAAGAGAATGATGATGATGAAGCCTAGTTTTCCATTTATCATCATCAGTGACCTTTATCCTTCCACTGCTAGGTAAAAGGATCGTCCCTTTTTTCCATGCTTACCTGGTGTGTGGGAGCCCCATCCAGGTGTTCCTCGCAATCTTCTATAGTTGTCCATCGTGAAAGTTTTTTAGGGATATGACGTCGGATCTTTTATGAAAGTTATACAAACGTGTTTTTACTTAGTATTATGTTACTACTAAGTCAAAACAAGTGACACTTCCATCAATCCATTCTCTTACGATCATATCCGTAGAACCATAGATTTACTCCAACGTAAAAATCCCGTGAAATTACTGACAACTTTGTCAGTACCGTCATACTATCACGGAAAATCGTAACGAAGGTAACCAGAGAGGCGTATATCACATAAAAATAAAATTTATATTCGCTGTACCTGCAAAGAACGCCTACAAACAATGTTAGGGAAAATTCAATCTCGCAAAATAGAAAATATTTTTACGGTCAATGAATACCAAAGTGTGGATATGGCGGGTATATAACGGTGGGCTTTATGTTGTCTACGGCAGTGTTTCCCAAACTAGGCCGGTTTTACGCACCCTTCCTAAGCTCCTATTCCTGGAGAACATTTTCTTATGCCCAAAATTTGGAAATGGTGGATTATTTTCTGATGAGCGGATTATTTGTATGGGGAACGTAAAAATCAACGACTAAACCACGGTTTTTGAAGTTTCGTATTGGCTTGTTATCTCAACTAATGGATATATATTTTAAGCCAAAAGGAGGGTTATTCTAATCTTGCCCCTTTGGCCAAGTGGTTGGAAACGCTGCTGCTGTGCATGGGGTCCCGAGTTCGATTTTCTTGTTGGACAAATTTAGTAGGTTTAGAGCTTTAAAACCAGTGAGGATTTATGCCTAATTGATGGCAATATGTTCGCCCCGTATTTCTAAGGAGTTAAAAATACCTTACTGGTGAAACGTGGGTGTCACTTAGATACTCCTCTACCTTACCTTTTCGTGAAAACAAACGCAAAGTTTGTTCTTTCGTTTCCTTATTTAAGGTAAATAACTTATGTCGCAATTAGATTGAAAGTGGGTGGTTCTGCTCACCATCTTGAGAAACACTGGTCTTCCACACCACGTTGAAGGTACGTACTGCTGGTGTAAGTGGCCGAGTAGTTTTCCTTGTAATCTTTATTTGAGTACAAAATACATAGTTTATGGACTCCTTGATTGCTGAAACTATGTAAATAGTTGTATTCTAAACATATTGTACACACTGTAATGTAGGTACATACGTGGGACACTCAGAAAGTTTTGCGAAACTAAAAAAAATTGTTCTATACGTACATATATTTTTATTAAATCTTTTCAAAGTACTTTCCACCAGCCTCTATACAAAGATTCATGCGCCTAAACCAGTTTTCAAAACACTTTTTCCAGTCCGCCGCAGACACCTCGTTTACAGCCTGCTCGAACCCAGCCAGCGCATCTTCCGGCGACGAAAATTGTATCCCTTTGAGCTGATTTTTTATTTTTGGGAATAAAAAGAAGTCACACGGTGCTAGATCAGGGCTGTAAGGAGGGTGACCCAGGAGTTTGACTGGCGTGCTGTCCAGGAAGTCCCTCGTTTTGAGTGCGGTGTGCGCAGGTGCATTGTCGTGGTGGAGCAGTAGCCCGCGGAGCCCTGTGTTTGGTCGCTTGTTGCTTATAACAGAGAAAACTTCTGGCAAACATTTGGAAGTATACCATTCGGCATTAATGCTTCTTTGATCCCGTAAGGGAATTGATACCAAGTGGCCAGTCAAATTAAAAAAGCTAGCGATCAAAATCTTACCCCCGCTTCTAGATCGCTTCACTTTGGTAGGCGTTGGCTCATTTTGAAACACCCAAACAGTCGACTGGCGCTTGGTTTCTGGGTCGTATTGATAAATCCAGGACTCATCACCTGTAACGATGTCGTAAACACGCCGAGACGAGCCTGCTTCAAATTTGTTAAGCATATCACGGCACCATTCCACCCGGGCCTGCTTCTGAGCATCGGTGAGGTTGTGCGGCACCCAGCGTGATACTATCCTCCTCACGCGAAGATGGCTGTGTAGAATCTCGTGAACGCTTCCCGATCCAATCTTCAATATGTGTTGAATCTCCTGATATGTAATTCGCCTATTGTCTTGGATTAAATTTTTCACTGCTAGCACGTTTTCTTCGGTAACAGCCGTCAAAGGGCGACCGCTTCTTTCGTCATCCCCCAAAGTTGGTCGACCGCGCTTGAATTCGTTATACCAACGATACACGGTTGCCTTGGAAGGGCCTTCATCCATGAATGCCATTTGAAGTCTATCGTACGATTCATCCGGTTTCAGGCGACACTTGAAATCGTATAAAATCATAGCTCTAAAATGTTCCCGGCGCAGATCCATATTTCAGTGAGACACAATACTTTGAATTAACTCGCAAAAAATGTGGAGGGAAATTTTGAAATTGGAACTTACTTATTTTTACTTATAAATAATCATATTTTCGAAAAACATAATAACTGGCCAGTCTCCCATATATAAAAACTTTTTTTCGCAATACTTTCTGGGGGGCCTGGTACTAATCTCATAAATCCATTATCATCATCTGTTTAGCCTTTCCGCTTTCAGTCTAGCGGGCAGCTGACTGATCTGACTTCCACAACTCAGTACTGCGTATTACGGAACCTCTTGGTAAGACTGGTTATCAGTATTTCGACTAATTCCTAAATCCCTATTCATTTATTTTTAGTAAAACAAGGTTTATACAAATTTTTACTTAAGAACTACCCACAAAACCGTTTTCACGGTTTGTCTGAGGGAACGGAACACACGGTATTAGTTTAAGGAAAATACTCCATATCCGTACATAATATAAAAACTAATATTATAAAGAAGGAAGATTTGATTGTTTGTTTGTTTGCATTGAATAGGTTCCGAAACTACTGGTCCGATTTGAAAAATTATTTCAGTGTTATATAGCCTATTTATCGAGGAAGGCTATAGGCTATATATCATCATGCTACGACCAATAGGAGTGGAGCAGCAATGAAAAATGTTGCGAAAACGGGGAAAATGTGACGGAAACGAAGTTGCGCCGGACAGCTAGTATAAAATAAAGTCACTTTCAGTGACTGTCTTTTGAATCAATTATTACGGGTACCGTTGTTATTAAAACATTTATTTAGGAAAATCTCTGAAATGCTGTTTTTAAAATTTTCACACATTTTTGATCTTTATTTCTTTATCGTGTAGTTAGTGCGTAATCTGGTGTCAGAGTTTCATGCCGCCCATGGGTCTCTGGCTTGGCTTTACATGCCTGCGAGAAATATCTCTCAGGCATGCTGGTTTCCTCATGACGATTTCTTTCACCGAAGCAAATGATAATTATACGATACGCACATTAATGCAAAAAATGAGGGTTGCGAGTCATGGGTTCGAACTCGAGACCTATACCTTTACCTTATGTCTAAAAAGTTACTAAAAAACATTTACGAAATGGTTTAAAAAAAAAAAGATAATTGGAAATTTATGTTTCTGTAGTCAAATACATTTAATTTCTGTATCATTACATATTTACATTATTTACAAACTACAAATATATCTAAAATAATAATAAAATATGTACAAATATCAAAATTACAGGGCGTCAAAAAATTCGTCCACATCGCTGTCAACAGGAAAAGTGCCCAGAACGCTGGCCGCATTGCCACGTTGGATGGCAATGCTGATTCTTTGGGCAAAAAAAAAGGCCAGCCTTCTGGTCACGTGAAGAGTCGACCAACCGTTTAGCGATATCTCGATACAGAAGGTGGGCACTCGGGCCCCATGGCCCCATTCTGTAGTTAATTTATAATCGGATTAATTTAGCTATAACACAATTTTTTGAAAATGTTGTTTTAGTAACTTTTTAGATCTATGTATCAAGCTTATACGTATGAAGTTTCATTAAAATCAGTTCAGTCATTTCGGAAAATTAGGACTTGAAAGTTTGTATGAAATGTCTTAGGGCGTAATCGCTCTTAACTATTACCAATAGAAGTTTGTAATTTTTAAGAAGCTTATAATAGTTTTCTCCATCACGACATTCTTGACCGACCAGCTATCGCCTTTGACCATTGCAGTGAATCACACATGAACACCTATCTTCTTAATTGCCCAAAATAACCTAATGTATGCTGTCCATTTGTCCAAGTATATAGTACCGACATCGGTTTACATCACAGCTCAATAGTTACAGACCTCCATTAAAGGACCACTCACTAATTACTAATCCATCGGTACGATTCGAACGCATTGAATATATATATAAACGTATGTTTGGTATATAGGGGACTATGTATATGTTGAACAGATTGCATCCTCTATTGGTGTTGATAATCGGATCGAATGTAGATAATCGGGTTGCGACGGCTTTACAACCGGAGGTAAGTACAGAAGCAATACATAATATATGACCCCCTATATGCATATATACTATTGTTATGTTTGTATTTATTTGTAATTTTCATTTATTTATAATAACTAACTTTGCATTGGGTTTCTCTGGTAGGTACTTAGGTACGTAGGTTTAATTGTAATACTTATGTTTGCTTATCAGCTGATTCAAAGCGTACTTTAGGATACCATAACTTTTGCAACTCGGTCTTATACATATGTGACGTTATAGATTCTGCATAAAAATAGGCTTTCTTTAGCGTGATTTATTCATAGAAATTATTCTTTGTAGTTTAGAACCTGTCTGTTATCCGTGTGTTATCTACAGTATATACAGCTTGGCATAGATACTTAGAACTCAAAACCACTCATTCATCTATTCAAAAGACAATGGAAAAAAATACCGCCCAAGTTCGAGTCGGACTCGCGCACGAAGGGTTCCGTACCATTATTTATAAAAACGAACAAAAAAAATACTTTTTTGTATGGGAGCCCCCCTTAAATGTTAATTTTATTCTGTTTATAGTATTTGTTGTTATAGCATCAACAGAAATACATAATCTGTAGAAATTTCAACTGGCTAACTATCACGGTTCATGAGATACAGTCTGATGACAGACGGACGGACGGACAGACGGACGGACGGACGGACGGACGGACGGACGGACAGCGAAGTCTCAGTAATAGGGTCCCGTTTGACCCTTTGGGTACGGAACCCTAAAAACGAAACAAAAATCAGAGCCCCGCCCCATATCCCTTATAAATAATTTATGATAAATAAATATGAAAACCCCATGTTCCAGATACGTTGAATCCAAGTATTAACCGCTTTTGTTGTTTGCTTCTTTCAAGGAAAATTTTTAAATCGATTCCCAGGCGCTTTCTTCGCTGGGAAACCAATCCCGGAGTACAATAAGTCCGTTTACAATAGCGGCTGTTATATACCGCGATGACGAGACTTGCGACGATGCTTACAGCCCTTATGCCAAGGATTATGCTATTTACGTGTATTTACGTATCGCATACCTCGGTTGCGTACCCCTGATGTGACTGGGGTGATTTTCATGAAAGATTCTTGACTCCTGAACTACTTTTTGTTAGAACATTTTTCAAGACACAAGGATCATTTTTGTTGAATTGGTTAAAATATTATGATATCAACAGAGAGTTAGAGCAGAGGTGGCCCAGTGGTGGCAGCAGCAGCTTACGAGCAGTAAGTCATAGGTTCAAACCCAAGCAGGCGCATTACTTTTTGTACTTTATTTCATCACCGCTGATCTCAAAACGGTTTAGGAAAACATCGCGAGGAAATCGGCATGTCCTAGAACAAAAAAATCGAAGACATGTGACATCTACCAACCCGCACTGGGCCCGCGTGGTGGATTAAAGCCCACTCCCTCTCATCTCTCATTGAGAGGAGGCCTGTGTCCCAGCAGTGGGAACATTATAGGCTGAAGATGATGATGATTATGATATGATAGTTTGTAGTCAGGTCTTAAATAAAGGTTTAACACCTCTATAACGAGCAAGTTTGTCGTCATCATCAACCTAGCCTTTTCCCTACTTTGTTGGGGTCGGCTTCCAGTCTAACCGGATGAAGCTGACTACCAGTACTTTACATAATACGACAGCCTATCTGAGCTAGCTACTTCCGTTGCGTATTTATTCATGAGCGGTAAACCAAAAAACATCGCTTACGTTAGTAGAACCTGAAAGAGAATGATGATACCAACTGACTTCAATCGGGTGTCCATATCTCAATGCTATTCTCAAAAAGTGGGTAGGAAAAACAATTCTTTACATTGAAACTGAAATCTTCAAAAACTGCCTTTCTGACAATACGACGATGGGTGTTCATCGTCCATTTTTAGGGTTCCGTACCCAAAGGGTCAAACGGGGCCTTATTACTGAGACTTCGGTGTCTGTCCGTCCGTCCGTCTGTCACCAGGCTGTATTTCATGAACCGTGATAGTTAGCCAGTTGAAATTCTAGAAATTTGGTTGAGTTCTACAGATTATGTATTTTTGTTGCCGCTATAACAAAAAATACTTAAAACAGAATAATATAAATATTGAAAGGGGCTCCCATACAAAAAAATGATTTTTTTTGCTCGTTTTTATAAATAATGGTACGGAACCCTTCGTGCGCGAGTCCGACTCGCACTTGGCCGGTTTTTATTACCTTTAATTGTTGACACTATTCTGCTTACTGCTTTCATGATCGGTATTCTGGTCTTTGTTTATCACGAATTTCATGTGAAGCTATGCGCTTGTCCGTTTCCCAATTCTCGTGTTCCATTTTGGTCACTCTTGTTAGATCGGACACATATCCTGTGTTAAATACCTTTGTCGGCCTGAAATTTAAAATGTGGTTTCAATCTCGACACAGATGAATCAATTGTTGTGTAGAAGAAATGGCTGAGGTAGGAGCAGTTAAACTTGTGGCGACAATTTGGGGAGGCCTATGTCCAGCTGTGAACGGCTGAAATGATGATGATTTCCGTAAATAAGAAAAAGCTACCTATTTTACTACCTCTCTACTACCCTTTTTCTACCTACCTTTTTTATTATTAATTCGAGTCAAGAATTATTAGCATAGTTACCTCCTTGAATTTGACGAGGATGCAAAACAACACCTTGTAGAGTGCGATCTCGAGCGGTGCGAGCTTTTGACTGAGCAGTTGTTGTTCATTATATGCAGGCTGAATTTTTTTAAGTGGGCGTGTTTGGACTTATCTGAAACTATCAGGAATAGCGAAAATACTCAAAGGAGTCTCGAGCCCGATTTTGAAGACAACTAAAACTTTAGATTTAGAAATTAGTACTTTAATATATTTAACAATAAACACTAAAACTACATCGTTGGATTTTTGAAAAATTAATATTCCTAGCCAGAAATCGAACCCGTAGATTTTGAAAATGAAAATTATAGTTGGGTATATTATATACTTATTCATTTATACCTATAGCTTTTTATAAATATAATGGAACGGAGAAAAGCGCGTTCGACTATGAACTTTCTGAATTAAAATGATTCGATCAAGGAAAGGAGGCAAAGACTTTTGCATAGTTATTACAACCGATGCGTGCACGCACCCGCACGAAATTGATTTGATCAGCCTTCATTGCTATCGAAATAATTTCCAGATACCATAAGTTCGCTTCAAATAATACGCATTCGCGCACACAAGGACCAAATGAAACGCAAAAATATTGATACGCTCAGCCATTTACTTGATTCTCGTTAACCTCCTATAAATGTCATTTAATTTCCGCCGACCGTTCATAAAGTTCACCCTAGTATAATTACCTTAACTTATTTATTATATTACACCGTCATGCTTGTCGCGTCCATTCATCACAAGATTTAACAAGAGTATTTTAAATTGATTTCGGCGAGTTTCGTCACGGATCATTTCGGGAGGGCCGGCTCCCATTGTGCTCTTAACGACATTACAGCCTCAGACTCCAATGGATTGAATAACCTCGACATTACTTATCTTCTAATTTAAAAACGAGTTTTTTTTTTCTCGTTAAAAAAGTCGCTTTGTCGAACCCCTTTTTCTCATTGAAAAAGCGAAGACTTGATTCGTTGGTAAAATACAAAGCTTTCAACGATATTTATCTTGTATTATTTCTGTCTTTCTTCGAATCATCTTCCCGTTTTTAACGAACGGAGCAGATCTGGATATCTATTGCGTTTAACTCTTTCCAGGGTATTATGTATTTTTTATATGTTCAGTGGAGAGAAATCGTTCAGTATTATTTTGGAAGAGTATCTCTCTATACTCGGGTCATAAATAGGTTTGGAGGAACTCGGTTGTTCTCTGTTCTGTTTCACTGTATGGTTGTCGCCTTTTCATAGCTGTCTTGAAACAACTTTTTTTATAAACGAGACAAATTTTGATCCTGACAAATCCTGGTTTCAGCGTCACGTTTGGATCTGCGTCTTAATAATGCAACATAGGAGGCCATGTCCTAATGCCAAACGCGACGTCGCCGCGTCGACAGAGAGTGCGTTCAGATTTTACGAACAAATTATTGTGACGATCGCTTATATTAGCACACGGGGCTCGAGGTGTCGTTCAATCAAATCAGTAGTCGACGAGATCTTTCTTGTTTCTTTTTTTTTTAAAAAACGTTGTCCCATACTAGGAATTTCTCCTGTATCGTGGGATCTGAAATAATACAATATCTTCAAGTATTTGCTTAGTCATATATGTATACTTAACTGTTTCTGAAACCTAGTAGATCAATATTTAGCTACTGAAGTCCATGTGGTAATTTAACTCTTTAAGCATTACCAAATAAGCGGCAATACAAACATAGGCGGGGATAGACTTGCAGCGCGTGAAGCCAGAACTAAACACGGAAGATGTACTGTCAGAAAGAGGACTTAAAAACCAGATATTAAAGCTAAGTTTTGAGTTATTTTTAAGGGCAAATAGAAAGAGTCAACGAAAGTCAAGTTTTGACAAAACTAAAATAGCTTTGTTTGTGTTGTTACAATACGGTGTACTTATCACGTAGGTCAAACAGTTTCCGGCTTACACACCGATTAAGATTGAGATTAATCAGAGATACAAAACTCACTAAGTTACTGAAGTATTCTCTAATCACCCTCAGTAAAAAAAAACAATAAGTTGTTTGATATAGTCTCCCTTCATTTCAGTCCATTATTGTTTGGTTATTAAAAAAAAACCGGCCAAGTGCGAGTCTTACTCGCACACAGGGTTCCATAGCTCCAAACAATATAATAACAATATTTTGAACTGTCATTAATAAGTTAGTAGTATTAGTTAGTAAACTTCCACACAACCGCAAAACTAAATTTGTTTTTCATAGTATGTTTATGAAAAACAAAGTTACTGCTGCAGTTTGATGAAAAAGTCCCATATCTCAAAAACTGAACATCATATCTTATTGAAACCAATTTTCGTTGATAGTTTTTTTTACGTTCTACAATCCTAAATATTTTCAGAATTTTCCTCCTCTTACTTTAGAAATTAGAGGGGGGGGGGGACACACATTTTACCACTTTGGAAGTGGCTCTAGCGCAAACTATTCAGTTTAGAAAAAAATGATATTAGAAACATCAATATCATTTTTGAAGACCTATTCATAGATACCCCACACGTATGGGTTTGGTGAAATTTTTTTTTTTGGTTTTCAGTTCTAAGTATGGGGACCCCCTTAATTTATTGTTTTTTTTCTATTTTTGTGTGAAAATCCTAATGCGGTTTACAGGATACATCTACTTACCAAGTTTCAACAGTATAGTTCTTATAGTTTCGGAAATAAGTGGCTGTGACATACGGACGGACAGACAGACAGACAGACAGACAGACATGACGAATCTATAAGGGTTCCGTTTTTTGCCATTCGGCTACGGAACCCTAAAAAGTGTGCAAAAGTGCACCGCACATTTATAAAACGACACGATTTAAAATAAAAAAAGGAACTGGTGATGTTTTTTTGTTGCACTGACTTTATTTGCCACTAATTTCCGAAAGTAAAGTTATTTTCCACTTATAGTTTTTTTTTTTTGAAAGTATAATAAGAAAGTATAATCACCTTAATCGGACCCGTAATCACGGAGAAATCGTGAACACACATGAAAACGCTGGTGGAATACATAACCTCTACCTTTTTAAGAAGTCGGTCAAATAAGAAACCCGTTCTCCATGCAAGATTCTAAACCACTAACACATCCAGCATCCATACTTCAACATCACCAGAGCAGTAACAAATCAAACCGTAAAAACTTCTCCAAAGATCCCTGATAAACGCGCGAGTCGAATAACTTTCTGTCTGTGTACTTATTTGTACTTCATCCCGGTACCGATCGAGTTGTTTGCGGTACGAGTACCGTTATACCGGTATACCGCGAAGAGTTATGATGAGTCTACGGTCAATATGAAATTACTTGAGTTGGATGCTAATTAATTTGAAATGGGGAATCTTTGAGTTTCTTGCAAATATTACTGGGACTTGTCGTGTAGGTATATTATTTTTAAATATATTGTCGCAAATGTTAGGTGGACACTTGACCTGTGTTGTGAGCAACAATAGATTGATGTACTATAGTTAATTATAATTTTACTAAGGGTGAGAATATCTAACTGTCACATAGAGCATTGATCTTGTGGTTGTTTTACAACTTGCAAGTGTAATTCAACCTCAGGGTTGTAAAGCAAATAGGTACGAGGTGTTGTAATAAACAAATGCTATCATAAAAGTTTTTGAGGGTGGATGTTAGTCACTATTTCACGCAAAAAGCTTCTTCAGGATTTGGATGGATAGTTTATAGCCTGGATTAGCACATAGGATAATTTTTACCCCAGTAGTACGATCCCGTGGGACAATTACCGAACTACAGGCGGGCCGAGCCACAAGCACAAACTAGTCATCTGTTTAACCTTTTCCCAAACTATCTTGAGGTCGGCTTGCAGTCTAACCGGATGCAGCTGAGTACCAGTATTTTACATGAAGCGACTGCCTATCTGACCTCCACAACCCAGTAACTGGGTAATACGATACCCCCTGGTAAGACTTGATGTCAGATCTACAAATGACAGCTGGGACCAACGGCTTAACGTGCTTTCCGAGGCACGAAAGAATCTCGGTATGTAATTAAGATCACCCATCCACGGACCAATCTCGGCAGCACGGCTTAACCTTAAAGATCGACCCGTGCGGCTGTTATTATTTAGCCACGAGCTCCTCAAGCTTAAACTAGTAATAAATGAAAACCACAACACAACGTCGCTGTCTGTCTTTCCATTAGTGCACTTATGTGTTTCTCGAGAACCACTAATCCGATTCATATTATTTTGTCATACTTTACCTGACAAAGTTTTTCTATTATATTACTTTTGTTCATTCAAAAGAAACCAGCGATACAGCTAGACTCATATGAAGCTACAAAAATACTTTGTTAATCTATTCAGGGTAATTTTAGTACCTATAAAGTCGGTTACACATATTCTTGTGAATCAGGAAACATGATATGCTGTACATAATTCATTCGAGGACTTGAGACATCTTCGGAATTTATATTTTAGCTAATCCGAAGGATGGAGACGGGAGATTGCTGTATATGGTGTTGTTTTTAGTACCGGTATTAATAAAATTAAAGATTTTGCAACATTAAACTTAAGATAATTATTGTAATAATATTCTTTCCTTTTTATTTTATTTTTGAAAACTTAAGTCACCTCAATGGTGAATTTCTCCTGATCAGAAAGTGGCCATCTTATTGACGTTCACGTTCAGTAATAGCCAAGTCATAAAAAAAAATAAGATAAAGGGAAACTAGAAGCTTATCACCAACTAGCTGTCCGGCGCAACTTCCGCGTCACATTTTCCCCGTTTTCGCAACATTTTTCATTGCTGCTCCACTCCTATTGGTCGTAGCGTCATGATATCTAGCCTATAGCCTTCCTCAATAAATGGGCCATCTCACACTGAAAGATCAAATTGGATCACTAGTTTCGGAGCCTATTCAATGCAAACAAACAATCAAATCTTTCCTCTTTATAATATTAGTTTAGATGATAATAATATAAGGCAATCGTTTAAAAAAAATAACATATCATACATCAAGTCTGTGATCCGCGAAGATGAGGATGCAAGCAGAGCTGTAATAATACACCCACAGTTTAATAGGTTGTAATAGAACACCCACATTTTGCCAGTTATGTAGGTACTTTTAAGGGCGTTTTTGCCATGTCATAGGGGGCGAGCCTATTACCATCAACTGGGCACATATCCAGACTCCGTGGCCTGCTACTGAGAAATTCCTGATGGAAAAAGCCAATATCACTTTGCCCCACCCGGGAATCGAACCCAGAACCTTATGCTCAGCAGTCAAACTTGCGACCACTGGACCAACGAGGAAGTCGAATAAAATATAATCACAAAAATTAGATTACAATTCCTAAATCTACTCAGAGTATTAAGACACTTACCTCGTACCTTTCATGACATTCCGTAATATAACACGGTTTTCAGCTTATGAGAAATGAATATTTACAGTTCTTACTTCAGCATATCCATACTTAAGTAGAAAACTGAAATGTTATGTGGGAGTGAAACCTTTCACTCCCACATAACATACGCTAAATGAACATAATATCAAACATATCTATCTACTCCTAACCAATCTGTACGTATTATTATTTCATGTTACTCTTTTATTTTTACTGCAATGTTATCTTGTTTTTCGATTCTCTGCATAAAAATATTATTTTATGATACTCAACACAGCCCTTGCGTTTTCCAATATTTCAAAATGGACCGTGTTTTTGTTTTATTTTCATGTGAAATATTTTTAATGGGTTATTCTAAAACAATTGAGCGTGTAAACGATTTGTAGCTAAACTAACGATGCATTCACGTTGTTTTATTCCTGTGTTTTTTTATGAGAGAGTTATTTTTGTTCGGCAATGAGTTCGAAACGTTACACCCTGTAGTTGCACAATGAGACTGTGGAATCCGCCCCGCCCGTAAACCAGAACAAAAGGAGATGGGTAATAAAATTTGTAAACGTTGGAATGATACGCGCGCTTAACCCCGGCTGTGCTCTTTGGTGACACGGAATATAATGAGAATGAGGTAATTCGTCTCGTATGGCTGAACCGCCCCACGAAAAATCGCCGAGGAAATTGTAAATTATACTCTTTGTACCCACCCCCTGAAATATTCAGAATCTAGCCAAGAATTTTAAGCTGACTGTCGGCCGACCTTCATCCAACAAAAATATGAGCTCGGACTTAACTTTATTCGCCTTAATTACAAGCGTTGTTTAGCTAACTAATTAAAAACGTTGCCTTGCTTTTAATCAGGGCTATAATGATAGAAAAGGTTAACTCTGTAAGTATTTCATTAGTAATATGTTGTCGAGATTTTCTTGGTAGGATAACAGAATCACGAAGTTTAAAACTGTCTAAAGTGAAAGTCATTTAAGTGCAGCGTAGCAAACTAGCGAGACAGCTACAATCGTGCGCTCGTAGCGTCGTAGCACAAAGCGTAGCAGCGTAGCGGTTTAGTTGGCTGCTCGCCAGCCTACCTGTTGTTACTGTCATGTTCTTAAGCCTGCTCGTAGGCCTCCTCGGCTAACTGTTGCATGCGCTTCACTTCGAGGAAAAAGCAGAGAAAATAATACGAACCATTACATAAATAATCAGATTCTATTATCTAGCGAGCATCAACCGCAATTACCCGAGTAGCTACGACGGTAATAAGTCTGGAGACAATTCAGAACATGAGCATGTATGATTATATTATTCTTTAGTATTTTAGTTGTCTGCAACCCGGTTCATTCGAGTTTATTATTAAGAAAAATAACAAGAAAGAGAATTTGAATAATTCAACGTGACTTCATAGTGCAGCGACTGTTTAAAGAACTTCGTATAATTCCAACATTTCAGGTGGAACAGTAGTGTATGAAAAAATCAATTGTAAATTGTTCCTTAAGAAAGAACATGAAGGAGTGAGATGTCTTTGTCATGTCTTAAGTAAAGCGAGATGTTAAACTCAAATAATGAGTCGACTGTTCCTGAATCGAGAAGTACTAAGCCCGGAAAATGCTTTGTGCTTAATTTAAACTTAGATAGACAGTTTATTTGCTTTGTGGGTTTAAATAAGGCTACTTAGAACTGTTAACTTGAAGATATTATTAGATGACTGCGCAATTCCTTGCTCTGTTTATATAATTCTTTAGTCGTTCTTTCAACCCTTTTGGACTAAGAGGTCCCTTGGCTTGAATTAGCAATCCGTCTGGCAAGAAGGAAGACCTGTTTTTAACACAATAAAAAAACAAATCTTATATGCCATAAGGCACCTAATTAATTATCTACAAGTCAATCATTGGGTTAAAATAGGACAACATTGTGATAGGGTACAAAATAATATCTAAAAGAAAATGATGATTTTTTAAGGTCAACTCGGTTATTTCATTTTTAAAGTTGATTACCGTCATGTTTGTAAAGTTTCGCAAAGTATTAAAATAGATCGTATAAAAGTACCCAGACAAAACTGTAGCCTTTCAATTAACGTTATCTGGCGTTTGTTGTGTTTTATCATTTTTATTTAAATTTTCTAATATTGTTACTTTATCCTACACACGAGTATTTTTAATTCTGAAAGAATCTCATGTCAAGGATATTAAATGTTTTGTAATTTTGTAACTAGGTCTTTAGACCTTGTGTTAGCTATTTTAATTTTAAGTTTGCATGCTGAAAGAAGTCAGCGAAATATGTGAGACATTTTTATTTAAAAGACCATAATGTACAATATTTCGTGCACGTAGAGAATTTTGAGTTTTTAAACTGACATGGTCACTAAAACTATCAACAACACTTGAAATTTTTTTTACATGATATTTAAATATCCAGAATATAATATATATAGAATTTTGAATCTTGAAACAACTAAGCACCAAACCCACACCACAAAACATTATAATACAGACCGGACAGAACTGCACCCAAGCGATAATAGTTACTCTAAGTCTAAACCACAGCCACCCAAGATTAACACGTCAACCGTCATCCCTCTAATTCTTCTTACCCCAAGACATTTTATTTGAACTACTAATTACCCTTTACCGCAAAATGTTGCCAGGTATATAATCCCATATGCCGAAATATAAATTTTGTACACACGTTCGAGATTTAAACCCGGTTCTCGAGGGAGATCCCTGCGTCAATATAATGGTAGGTGAAACAAAACATGGGTTTAACTTACTATTATTAGATTTTTGGTGTTTTGCTGGGAGATAATGTACGTGGCGACTAATGGGTTACATGCTCTGTAAAAAAGAAAGAACAAAAAAAACTGAAAGTAAGAAAGTACAATAATAACAACAACAACATACATTTATTTTCAGGCAACTTTGGCCCATAGATATATGCCTTACAGTCTAACATACATATGAATAAAAAATATAAATAAAACATGAAAAAAAAAAACATAAAATGCATACTTTGAAGACTAGCTTTATTCCTACTTTTTAGAAAATAACTTATCCTATTTATTCTAATCGTCACTTCAGTAAACAAAAATATGTAGGTTATAGAAAATTCATCGATACTTTAAAAAAACTGATGTACGATAAGAAAATACCTACACAGCAGATTATTAGTTTTTTTTTTTATTATATAAAACCCAGTAGCAAGAAGAGGCCGCGGCTCTGCAACGAAAAGTTTTTTTACTTGAAACAGACAATCTGAAATGGCCATAGCATGCTATTGCTGCATCATAATCGTACTCGACAAAATAACTTCAGCAGCCTATAATGTTCCCACTGCTGGGACACAGGCCTCCTCTCTATGAGAGGGAGTGGGCTGTAATCTACCACGCGGGCCCAGTGCGGGTTAGTAGATGTCACATGTCTTAGATTGTTTAGTTCTAGGACATGCCGGTTTCATTACGATGTAACGATCGATTACGATAAAACGACAAAATAACCCAACGTCTGATTTTACCTTCAACAGAATCTGCCAAAATAAAACCCAAAACATTACTTCAATCAATCAATCAATATCTTTATTGTGGATCATAGGTAGGTACATAATACAGGTCTTAAATAATAGAATTGTGATCAGCTACGTCCCGCCCTTGGGCATACAATAGCTACATTAAAAAAAAAAAAAAACCAATTTAGTCAAAAACATAATAATAAGATTTCACATAAAATTTAAAAAATATAAAACAACAACGGAACAAATTACGGTAGGCATATCAGTGGGCCCAAACGCATCATGACTGAGGGGGACTATACTACACTTACTACATACTACACTACTACTACTATACTTTTCCCTGCAGAGTTAAAAAAAAAACCACACTGAGCTTGCATAAAAAATCTTTCAGAATAACTGCCACTCGTATTGTTTGCGATCGATGGACAAACACTTTATTTTCCGATGGGCAAATGGATTCAGTACTAGTTCGGTAATCTAGAGCTTGATCCAGTACCGTGTTTGCAAACATTTCAACGAGGGATTTTTAGTTTTAACCTCTTTTTTTTAGGTAGTTACTTCGATTGTATATCCGTATAGAATTGGGTCAGTTGGGGATAAAGGATCAACAGTGCATGTTTTTAGGGTTCCGTACCTTAAAAGGAAAACACGGAACCCCTATAGGACCACTTGGTTGTCTGTCTGTCTGTCTAGACCCTTTATCTCGGGAACGCGAAAAGGTATCGAGACTCTTGTCTACGGTCCCTTGAAGTTGTGAAAAAATAAAACTTCTAAGTTGACGTAAAAAAAAACTACAGCCATTTATGCCGCAAAAAAAAGTTTATTTCGGCACTCTCAAGGGAATCAAAATGTATAAGGAACTTCCCGTTGACCTATAACTATGAAAGATGTTCCAGAAATGTATGGAGCCTGGGCTAGCACTATTTACACTATATGTTAATATTGCTAAATAATACAGTAACCGTTCTTTATTATCAATTTTCTCTAATTGCACTTCGTTTTAATGTACATTCAAATTAACTTGGTCAAAGAGAGCAACACAACATAAAAATTAAACATGGTGAATCAGATCAGCACGTGATCAGCAGGCGAAAAATGTCATTTTAACAATGACATAACTGCTTTAGTAAACAAAACAACTGGAATTTCGAAAATCTTGGGTTTTGGTTTGTTTTGTTTGGTTTGGTTGAACAAAACAACAAGTTCAATCCAAACTCAATGCAAAGAAAGACTCAAAGACGGCACTTCTTAAAACTGTCAAAGTCGTCAAACGTCAAAAAACTGTTAACGCTGCCCTAAAAATAGGGTTATCGTAGTAAAAAACTTTTTCAAATGATAATTATTGTACGACTATACCCTTCTTCAAATTATTTTTTTAGTATTTTTATGATATTCCTCTATTTTTTTCCTATTTATTTAGGTAGTGTACATAGTGGTAGCCCAAAATCAAACATCTTCTTTGGCAATTTACATCGTCATGTACGAGTACTACAAGTTCAGGGAAAAGTCTGAAAACTAAACATTTGTAGTCTGATCATTATAATTAAATCTAAAAAAAATAGTCTTTATAAAATAAAAAATTGTACGGAACGGGTGAGTCCGGCTCGCTCTTGTCCGATTTTTTTGCGTAATTTGTGTCTAATCAGTCCAAAATTCTAAGTTGGAATTGATTGCTTAGTAAGTACTACTAAGTCAATAAGAACAATAAAACAGATATGTTTCTAAAAACGGTGTCGTGGATCAGTGGTCCGTTTAGCAGTAAGCAGAAGTGACGTCATATGTCTTCTTCTTCGTGTCCAGGCAGTGGGCCGTAATCCACCACACGGGCCTACCGTGGACGTGTTTTTGGTTCTCAAAATAAAAAAAAAAAAACAAAATCAAAATATTTTATTTTACATAGGCCTACATGGGCACTTATAAAACGTCGACAGAAGAGGCACGGTTCGGGTTGGTCGTTTCCTATGGAGACAAACCGGCAAGACACTCCATGGTTACTCTTTTAAAATCATTTGGTTCTACAATATTTGTACAATATCTAGAACATTAAAAGTCTTCACTATATTCCATTTGCATTTTTATTTAATTTACAAGTAAATCCACACTACATTAAAAACTCTCATCGTACAAGTGGCCCATGAGAGTCCATAATATTCAATAGCTGGCTAGATAAGCCAGCTCGTTCCAAGCTGTTCTGGCTACTTGCCAGGGTCACCTGTTGACTAGCTCGGATTTAAATGAGAACTATTTTATTTTTAAGAAAAAAAAACCTACCATATGTGGTCTTTTGTCTGGGCATGAAGATGCGAGGTCGAATATGGAGTTTTTAGAAAGCTGTGATTTTATTAAACAGGGGTGTGCATTTGGACTGTATAATACCCTCTTTTGTTTAAGGGGTAACTATGTAGAAGTCTATTACATACCGAGTTTCCTCCGTGCCTCGGAAAGCAGGTTAAGCCGTTGGTCCCGGCTGTCATTTGTAGATCTTTGACAGTCGTTACAGGTAGTCAGTGGCCCGAAACTCTGACAACCAGGCTTCCCAATGGTTATCGTATTACCCAGTACTAACTAGCTCATTTAGGCAGTCGCTCCTTATAAAATACGGTATTCAGCTGAATCCAGTTAGTCTGGAAGCCGACCCCAAAATTGTTGGTAAAAGCCCAGCGCATCAGCTGGTCCTTAATTTGTTTTATTTTATTTTTTCTATTGTGTCTTATTCACTCTAAATTAACATTTTGATTATTTTGTTTCAGGTAAAGTACAACAAACGAAGTAGAAAACATACTTAACCTTCGTCACTGTCCTTCTTATTTAAAATTCAGTAGGTACTTATTATATTATAATATAAATTGTTCTACAATTAATGAGAGCATTTCTCGGTGCTTGTGTCAGCGAAGCTTATGGGGCGTCGTGGTCTCTTTTAAAAGGCAATAGTCACTTCTTACTTCAACCACTTTATTTGATTGGCTAGTCAAGGAGCCATTGAATTTTATTATCAGCAATTTTAAAGAAATAGGTTTTACAATAGGAAAGAACTAGACGGGACGTAGCCGATTTTATGTGTTGCTGTTTTTTTTTAGAGCGCTTGGGAGTATGACGCTTTGGGCAAAAACTTCGTCAAAATTTTCATTTGCCCACAAGTCACTAAGCTGCAAGCTTAAAAATAAAAAATGAAGCTTAAACAGAACAAGCTAAAGTAACTTATAAATACAATGTAAAGCAAGCTCTATTCTTCAGCAAAAGAAAAAGACATTTGTCAGTAGTTGACTTCGTCCCTCAATAAGACACATTAAGACAATATCTTATTGCTTAGCTCCAAGGTAAGAAAAATCTCCGACATTGTAGGTACCTCCTCGCTTTAGTGCAGTTATTAACAATTTTATGTTATTCCCCGACCGACGAATAAGCTCCGAAAAAAATGTTATATAATTCGAAAAATTCTAATTAAGGTGGGCAGCTGGCGTTCTGTTTTTTTTTTTTAATTTTCCCGTCGAACTACGCCGTCAGATGACGCCAAAGATGTTTCAGGCTCTAAAGTAACAACAAAGTTGTGACCTCCTTTATCTTGTGTCACATCCCCCTTATTTTTATTCATCGTTCATACCGCCGTGTTTACGAAATTTAACCAAAAACAACTTGGGAAAGGAAGTTTCTGCTTTCAAAATTAATCACTACATCGATGTCGTCATGTCCAACATTTTCAGTTTCTATTTTACGTAAAACGTATGAAAGTTCATACAATTTTCAGCAAAGTAACGAACTATTCTTGTTGTATATTTATTGAAATTGTACCTTTTTGAGAGAAATAAATTACTATTGTATTGTATTAACACTGAACAAAAATAAACGTAGTTTGTTATTTAGATCCGAACAGAGATGGATGTAACATGGTGAATAAAATAAATATTAACCCGTTCGGTACCTACTTCCATATTTAAATTTAAAATATTGACATAGCTCCCATTGCGCGTATTCGATTACCGGTTTTCAATTCGTTTATACACAGCTACGGCTTGGCCGGAGGGCTCGCAGAGAGCATACAGTTCATAATTTACGAGATTCACGAGCGGAAACAATGTCCTGAACAAAATTGATAATGAAAACAATTTTACATCAGAAATTTAATCGAATTACAAAGTTTAAAAATGAGATCTCGCATTCTCGATCAGTATTATGGATACAAAAAGAATTTATTGGCACCGAAGGCGACTTGATTAATTTTAAAAATTAATTAACTCTCCTTTACGTACGTAAAACTATAGTCTCGGATTTTATTTAATATCTCGTCGGCTCATTGAATTTTAATCTCCAATGTTCCAAAAAGTAGGTAGAGTTGGTTTAAAAGAGACCCATATCTTGTTAATTAAATCTACTCAGTAGGGTGCCTTCGGGCGGTCGCTCGCGTCTTCTTTGCCTGCTTTTATAAATGCTGCCGAATTTCAGATATAGGCAAGCTTTAATTTAAACTTAAAGGGCGCTTAAAAGTATTCGCGTTTATTTAGTCAAGTATTATATTAATAGCTAGTATACAAACACAAAAGATTTTGTCGTGTCCTTTGCGAAATTTTCTAAGGAATGTCGAGTTTTCCGTTATTAGCTATCTTTCATAAAAGCTGTACGTTTTATATTTACTTTCTCTATAACAGGGAATTAAATGATACCTGTTTGTGAAGTCAAATTTAATTACTGCTGTTTATTATAACATTGTTTGCTTTTGTCTTTTTAGTAAAATGTCAATTGTTTGTAATAAAATTAATGATAAAATAATTAATTCCATAGTGACTGACGTTTCTAATTACTTACGTTTATTAGCTAAAGCTTTTTTCCCTTATCTTTTAAACTGAATAAAAATAACTATATTTCAGACCAAGTACATTACCTACCTATTTATTCAAAAAGAAGACTGAGTATAGACTATAACGAAATAACAATAGAGAAATATAGGCTGTCTTTAATAAACAAAAGAAAAACCTCTCAAAATTCGACGTATTTATAAAGTAAATGTTCAGCTAATATAAAAGGGGAAAGATAGAAGAAAGAGCGTTAACAAAGCGTTAGATAACCGCATTAAAACCCCTTTGTTAGACCAATCTGACCGAGAGCCGGTCTGACCGTTTGATGGATCGGCTCCTCGATTATGTCGAGATTAAAATTCATTAGCCATATGAGATGTGAGGACCGTGATAAGATATCAATAAACCCTTAATGAACTTGTAATTTATAATGTTGGGGATTTGGGTTTTGAAGCACTCGGTCTGTGTCTGAGTATCAAATGAAATGAGAATGTGTTTACAAAGATCTATGCAAATAAATAAAAATGTTTTTTTTATTTTAAATTTTGTCTTACTGTCTGTTTGTTCCGGTTAATCTCTGATACGGCTGGACCAATTTTGACTTTTATTGGCTATAAGCTGATTTATTAAGGAGTAACTTAGGCTACATTTATTTTAGAAAACATTGGTATTTATTTTTTATTAATTTACTCTTAACATACAAAAATCCTTACAGGTTAAACATATTTGGGTTCTGTGCAAAAAACCCATGAAATTGTTGCGAAAATCAGATTCAAATAGGGAAGTAATATTTGTATAATAACTTCACGCGGATGAAGGTCGCAGGGCAAAGCTAGTGTTATTTAAAAATCTCTCAAAATCCGTCACATGTGTAAAATGTTCATTTCCTATTTCGATAACTACATATTTACTACACAATACTATTAACTAAATATTAATCCCGGGCATAGCTTTCACAAAAAACCTAAAATCCCTCCGGCAAACAGTTCGCCATTTTTATTTGTAGTGGTGGGTGACGTTTAATAAATTGAAAGTTTTCACATAAAAAAAAAACAGTTCTAGCTCGGACGTACTGTCAGCCTTTGGTATGTTTAAATATTAAATATCTGTTCAATCGTGAACACGAATCCTCTGTGCCACGTATGTCGTAAAACTTGTTGATTTTTGATATTCCTTTTTGATGCGATATGCAATCGTTTGAAGTAAATATGAAACAGAATTTATTATTTCATTTTTATTTACTGGCTTACATCGGAAGCTGTCGATGGGAACCTTCGGCCGTATTTATGTAAAGCGGAGATTTTTCCATGAAAACATTTATCCAGTTTTGTGTAAAGAAGAATAAATATTGGGATATTAAAGTAAATATGTTTTCGGAATGGTTGGAATCTGGATTATATAACGTACGGCATTTAACGTTTAATGTTTTAAATACCTTGTTACTGCAGTTCTTGATTTAATTTGCAGTTGAGCGGTGTTGATTGACAACGTTAAAAAAATGTTATGAAAGTTATAAATGATCCGAGACCCAGTGTATACAGGGTGAAAGTGTTGTAAGAAATAGTTGGTTTTTTTTTCACGTTTACCGCTAAACCCATTCAGATATTGCTGATGAAAACAAGTCTAGATCGTTATTAGTCCAATTTCAGTCTACACATAAAAGAAGTTCATTTTTGGTTGTTTGTTTAGAAGAACTTGATAATATGATACGACCCGTTTTAAACAGGTTTTGATCTAAACACATTCTGTGGGCCTAAATCGCCAACAACCCGAAACTTGGCCTACACATAAAAGAAGTTCGTTTTTGGTTGTTTGTTTGTCAGCCCGCATACCGCGGCCGACCTCGTCACCCGCTTATTTATGATTAACACCGCATTTTATTGTGCTTGTTATGACAATACACATACATGTTACGTAACGCTTGTTACGGAAGAAAAGGTAAATAAAAAGGCCTCCTGAAATCGGGTTGCAACTCTGGCATTTTTTGTTCTTTCATGAGGAGCTAGGCTGTTATTATTTAGCTCGTGGCTAAATAATAACAGCCGCCCAGGTCTATCTTTAAGGTTAAGTCGTGCTTGCCGAGGTTGGTCTGTGGATGGGTGACCGTAATTACATATCGAGTTTCCTCCATGCCTCGGAAAGCACGTTAAGCCGTTGGTCCCGGCTGTCATTTGTAGATCTTTGACAGTCGTTACGAGTAGTCAGAAGCTAAAAGTCTGACATCCAGTCTTACCAAGGGGTGTCGTATTACCCAGTTACTGGGTTGTGGAGGTCAGATAGGCAGTCGCTTCATGTAAATACTGGTACTCAGCTGCATCCGCTTAGACTGAAAGCCGACCCCAAGATAGTTTGGGAAAAGCCTAGGCAGATGATGATGTTAATTAATACGATATGGTAATCATATAATACAGTAGTTTCAAGTTTCTATTCGTAAATGTCATACATAGGTTATTTTAAATACACTTACTTACTGTAAGAGAGTACCCTGTCACTCGGGCACCTTCATTCATTCTATATTTAAAATATTTGATTTAGATACCATAATTATTTGAATAGACTTAGTAATACTTAGTACCTGGTCGACCGAGGTTCAACTCGGGTGAAAATAAAGAAAACGATTTTTTCGTCATATGAATCCTCGATTTTTCGACCCCATGGGGCGAAAAATCGCAACAGTCGTCGAAATCGTTAGAGCCGTTTTCGAGAAAGTGAAAAAAATATAGATAGATACTCAAATGTCGTTCATTTAATAGTATAGGATAGGATTAACATGTCGACGAAAAATAAACAACGTTGAAAGGGTTAAAAAATCCATCAGCATCAGCACACTACGGCTTAATCCATCTGTCAACATTCTCAGTGACATTTTAAAGAAATTAGAGCCTTCAATACTTCAAAAAGGGTTATATATCGAGGAGCACTCTAATTTTCGTATTATAAATTAAATGGACACATTACAGTTCTCCGGTAAATAAGCCCCGGGCAAGAGACGGTACAAAGGGACGGACCCGGCTCTATTATTGAAAAGGGGGTGATCAAAGCCAAGCGATACGTTTTTCATATATTGTAGTCCTTTTTCTATTTCTGTTTATACAGGTGGATCCACGTTCAGAAGTAAAGTTACAAAACTGATGTGCGTTTTGTATGTCAACAAAATAAACCGAGTTTTAAAAAGCACGAATACATCATTGTTTGGTATACGCTGTGAAAACATTGTTCGTAACGTAGAAAAGAGTGTTGTTCCAACTTTTTATGCAACGTTATTACTTACGGGTGTTTCAAAGAGAGGTTTCGTTTAAGCTTTTACCTGGCTGAAGGCTGCTATAATGTAGGTAATGTATAAAATAAATGCCGCAGAAAATATGTAGCCTGTATAACTAGGTCAACTGCACATATTATTTGAATGCTAGCTTAAATTGGCTGGATTAAAACCTTAATCTCCTAGCGGGAATAATATTAATGGACATTACATTAATAACGATAAATAAGTGGTATTTTATTACATGAATATTAGTAAATTCATGAAATACATGGAATACATAAAGGGTAAATGGAATACATATTCCGCTTAAATATAAAACACCCGCAAGCCTATGGCCGCGTTTCAAGTTATAGGCGGACGACCTTCTATTTTTTTCCGGACTTGGTTCTTAAATTTAAATAAATTAAAATTGAAGTATCTGCTTGTAATATAAAAATAACAGCCTAGTTACAAATCATTTTCAGTCTCTGTAATTTCATGCAGTCTAAGTTAATTTGTAACCATTCTAGTTTTATTTTTGCGATTTAATGTTAAAGACACAAATATCTACATTTATATTTATTTACTTTTTTTTTAATATGTATATTATACATAAGTAGATAACTTTACTTTTGTTATTTAAAATTTTTGTGTAGTAGGTACACCACTGACTACCCCTTTTTTTAATTTTAATTCCATAATGTCCATCCGAAGGTTGTCTGGAAGATATGCGATAAGACCGCCTTTGTAACCATAAAATTATTAATTTTGTAAGCCCCTTATTTTTTGGTGTACAATAAAGTTTTATTCTATTCTATTCTATTCTAACAGCTTTTTACTCAAACCATTTTTTTTGCTCTGTATGGTGTCGGACGTAAAGAATAGCACCATCCCATATCTTCCCGTGGGTGTCGTAAGAGGCGACTAAGGGACTTGCCAGAGAATGTGCAGCAGCGTTCCCTGTGCTTTTGTAACAACCGTACTGCGATCGCCAACCCGCCTGCCAAGCGTGGCGATTATGGCAAAACCCCCATGTTATGTCAATGTGGCGAAACTTGGGTGAGGCCTAAGTCCAGCAGTGGACGTCTTACGTCTGAAATGATGATGATGACTTAAACCAAATTAAAGTACAAGTATACACGGTACATAAAACGATTTTTTGAAATGTTTGTTTGTCTGTTTGTTTTGAAACTTTTTACTGGCAAATAGCTGATGTAATAAGAAGTAACTTAGGCTTAATGTATCGCTTACTTTACGTTTAATTTAGAAAAAGTGGCCCACAAAAAAACAAAACCCTTGAAATTTAGTTACCCTAGTGATCACTACAATTTGAAGAGGCCTATGTCTAGTAAGAGACTAAAACTGCGATAGAGTGAGTTGATTTGATCAAAATGATTGTTGTGTGTTCTGAGCAAATTTCTTTAGTCTTTGTATAAAAATTTTGCCGGGTTCCACTGATGATTACGGATATTAAAACACGGAGCTGAGTGAATCTTTCAACAAGTCATAAAAATAAATAATATAATAATAAAAAGTTTATTTCGGAACAAAAGCACAGGACTAGGTACAACCGATGCCTGCCAGGGCTGTGGGATTGTTCCAAAGATATACCGCGGCCCTGGAACACAAAGGGCTAAGAAGGAACATGGCTGGGTTTTAGTCAGTACAAGTCTGACACTCTTCTGCTCCGCCCAGAGCAGGAGGGGTCATTTGATGATTTCCCATCCGTACAAAAAAAAAGACTAGATACAACAAGTGAAACGATGGTAGCTGCATAAGTATCAACTGTAGCGCAGCTAACAACATAGATGATTGCGCTCCGACCGACGACCTAATATTAAAACGTCTGAAATTTAAAATCGTCATACTAGTAGAACGGCTGAAATGTATAAACGGCATGTTGTGTAAAACGACTGGTACACTGACGCAGAAAATAAACCAAAGATAATAAGACAATTATTTTAATTTTAAGTATTTTTTTTAATATGCTTTTGCTCACAATTATCACTTGCTTTGGTGAAGGTGAGAAAGTGAAATTTTTCTCGACGGCATGTAAAGCCAAGTTAGAACCCATGGGTGCCATAAAAACTGACAGCAGGTTAGGGACTAACCAGAAAATAAAGAAAGACTGATTAGCTAATCTTTCACTTAAACGGGATTATTTATAGTTTTGATCAAAACGGGAGTTTTCTAGCTGTACAATTCCCGAAGAACTATCTCCCGTAAAAGTCAATGAAACAAATTAATAACTTACAGAACAAGACATAACAGATGTAACGTTGAGGGGTCATTCAATCGCAGATAATCTTAACAGCGAGATTCAGGATTGTGACGTAATTACTAAGTGCCATCTATAATTAAAAAACATAACTATAATAACATAACATTCAAAATTCAAATTTAGAATTAATATTTTGGAGATTGAACACTAGCCTTGCGTTCTTTCGTTACATTGTACAAGCAGAAAACAATGAAATATGTGAATTCATTCGCTTATAAATTAATCCGTTCACCTGTTCGGCCATTGCTTTTCATATTACAGTATGCTGCAAAATAAATAAATACTATTAATATGCTGTACATTCGATTTTTCTCTTGTATGACAGAGAAATATTACACGGAGTATACAAGCTTCGTTATACAGGAAACTTTGCCGTGCATCCAATTAATTTGTTTTTTTTTTTAACTGTTGTAATGCAATTAAGGGAATATTTTAAAAGGCTTTTGTGTCGAAACCGTCGTTCCAGATACAAAAAATTTGGTAAAAATTTTTTTTTTTTTTCGTAATTGATCGTGAATGTACGTTTTATGATGTTCTTCTTTTATTTATTTGACGTAATATCACGCCTTGTACTCCCCGGAGGACTAGGCAGAGGTGTACTTAACAAGTACCTTCATCTACATTTCGCCAGTTATGTTATGTAAGTCCCATGTAATAGGGGGCGAGACTATTGCCATCAACCGGCAAAAAAGCAGACTCCTTGACTGCTACTGAGAAATTCCTGATGGAAAAAACTCAATAACAATTTGCCCGTCCGGACCCAAGCATCAAACTGAGAGTAGCGGTGGCCCAGAGGTGGAAGCCCCGACTCATTAGCAGTAAGCCATGGGTTCGAACCCAGGCAGGCGCATTACTTTGTGTAATTTATTTCATAACCGCTGCTCTTAAAAACGGTGAAGGAAAAACATCGTGAGGAAACCGGCATGTCCTAGAACTAAAAATTCGATGACATGTGACATCCACCAACCTGCACTGGGCCCGCATGGTGGATTACAGCCCACTCCCTCTCTTAAAGAGGAGGCCTGTGTCCCAGCAGAACAGGATCAGGGAACATTATAGGCTGATGATGATGATGATGAAGCATCGAACCCAGGCTAACATGCTCAGCAGTCGATAAATGGGCTATCTAACACTGAAATAATTTTTCAAATCGGATACGTAGTTTCGGAGCCTATTCAATACAAACAAACAATTAAATCTTTCCTCTTTATAATATTAGTTTAGATAAATCATTTACAGTTTAAATACAATTACTTACCTTTGCAAAGCGATTAGTAGTCAGAGATTAGTCTGAAATCCGACACACACATCATCAAATCTACGCAGGTACTGCTCAAGGCACATTTATAGTCAATAATGGTTGGCATGTAATAGGCATTTGCTTTAGGCGCCATACCTTCGAAACTATTGAAGTAGGTAGGTACAGTAGAAATCATTAGCTGTACCTAATTGTATACAGGGTGACTGGTAATTATTGACTGATACTTGAACACGTGATTATACTCATGATAACAAACAACTTTTCCGAAAAAACATTTTTTATACTCATTCAATTTTATCACAATAATAAAACAGCAGAACAACTTCCGAACAACAGAAGTCCAAACTCAAGATTTGCCAACGAGCAATGGAGCGCAGCCTAATAGGTGTTAAGCGAATAGATCGCGTGAGAAACACCACCCTGCGGTCCATAACTCAGGTAATGAGAGCTGATGTTGGATAAAAAACAGCTGGGCTGAAGTGGGAGTGGGCAGGCCACGTAGCTCGGATGCACCCAGAGAGATGGGCAAAGATGGTAACACACTGGACGCCTGAGGAAGGACAGCGTCATAGAGGTCGACCACGACGAAGGTCGCGTGACGATCTGGTCCTGTTTGCGGGGATAACATGGCCAGAGATCGCACAGGATAGAGAGGTATGGAAGGAGAAAGGGGAGGCCTTTGCTCAGCAACGGGACCTGATGTAGACTACAAAAAAAAAACTCCGTATGAAATTCGGGCGCGCGCGCCTATGGCCGCTATAAGCTTGGATAAAAGTGAATGAAAATAAAAAAAAGTGTTTCTTTGGGAAAGTTGTTTGTTATCATAAGTACAATCACGTGTTTAAGTACCTCATTCATCATCATTTCAGCCGAAAGACATCCACTGCTGGACATAGGCCTCCCCCAAGAAGGGGGGGTTTTGCCATAATCGCCACGCTTGGCAGGCGGGTTGGCGATCGCAGTACGGTTGTTACAAAAGCACAGAGAACGCTGCTGCCCATTCTCTGGCAAGTCCCTTAGTCGCCTCTTACGACAGTTTAAGTTTAAGAGAGAGTTTAAGTACCTATCGGTCACTAATTACCAGTCACCCTATATGGATAGCTGTTTAGGCAAAGGTCCTTTTACATCTTTGCGGGCGTATTGTCTTAGCGGTAGGACAGTTGGGATTTAAGTAGAACTTCATCATCAATGTCATACACAGCCTGAATTCACACACTGCTGGGTCAGGCCTTTTCTTGTGCCAATCTCCATGTTCCTGTGATACAACCCAGTTTTCGTTTTTTTCTAAGTAAGAACTTACGTATCATGAAAGAAAGGACGAAAATGCAATTCGCACTCCTTGAATTATAAGTATTAACATTTTTCCAAATTTTATCACTGGAACTGTTATGGGGGAAATCTTGAATCTTTCTTATACAACATCCAATATCTCTTTTCCATGAAACAAGTGAAAACGCTCATAAAAGTTCCTTGTCCCATTTAAAAAAAGAGTCAAAATATATATAAAGACATCGATAAAACAAGAATAAAATAAATAAGTGAAAACTGTGTGTAAATACAATACGAAACAGTAAATAAAAATTCCATTTTTTTTATTTGTTATAGGTAACCCCATTTGCATCCCTAAAATTTTACTCAATGTTATCCTTTAATTCAGTGTTCGACATGAAACAGTGAATTCTGTGACACCAAATGGCTCTGTTATATGTGGTGCTGTATTTACTCGCTTAGAGCGAATGGTCGGTTATTGACGTACTATGTTTTATTACATCTAGTCAAAATATTCCGGACTATTTTTGTTTCAAACTATCGCTACGTTTCATATGCAAATATTCGATTTTTTTGTGGTTTGTAGGGTTCTGTACCCAAAGGGTCAAACGGGACCCTATTACTGAGACTTCGCTGTCCGTCCGTCTGTCACCAGGCTGTATCTCATGAATCGTCATAGACAGCCAGTGAAATTTCTACAGATTATGTATTTCTGTTGCCGCTATAACAACAAACACTAAAAACAGAATAAAATAAATCTTCTGATGAAGATGATCTATCATATTAAACAAAGTTCCTGCAGTCTACAAAGAATTTGTCTAAAAGAAAATGTGACACAATCTCTTCAATAGATAACCCGTAAAGCTATGCCAGTAAGTGCGAAAGAAAATAGACTATCATAATAAAATCTTAACATTTTTTCCATGTAACAAAGTTTTGAAGAATCACCTTCTACTATGAAATCTAGCTGAACTTTATGGCAAATGAGGAAAAATTGTGAACGGCGCCGAAGGTCGTGTTGTCGACGAAAATAGGGGAGTAAACTTATAGGAGCCACTGCATCACATTCTTTCTGACAGCGAATATTCACTTTGTTTTATAATAAAATGCTCTTCCTCAGGTAAAATTTATAGAACCTCTTAAGGAAATAACAACGTACCTTCTTTGAAACTGCAACAAACATTTATAAGACCATAATACTAAATACGAAACAAGGAAACACCCCATCGTATAGCCAAATGATTGATCGATCAAACACAATGGAAACTGCCAAAATAAACAAACAATGTACAAACTCGAAGAAGTTACCACTCAATAACGTTAAAAATGAGCTTTCAAATAGCAAGAAAATTGTTTTTCAACCCACCATCGCGCTCAGTACATCGGCAAAATGAAAAGTTTCCCTATCAGCCCACTGACACATCGATTGGCGTTTACATCTTTGTAGAAGAAATTGTTCGAGATCATGCAAAGGAACATGGACCTTAAGCCGAGGAACGAAGCCTAAATACGTGTTTAAAGTCGATTTTTCTATGTTGATGGAGTAGACGTTTGCTGCCATCTGGCTATTGGTAAGCAATCCATCATTCAAGAGTGTGAAAGGAACAAAAGCTATATAGGATAATATCACATCTAAATATGAGATAATACTTAGGCCTGCCACGCAACTAGTTCTTTGCTTCGAATATTCTTTTAATATTGTTCGAGCAAGGCAACATTAATGTGAGATTTTCTTACAAAAAGATTTATTTACCGATTTTTTGAGAATACTAGAACTACTAGCGTTATGGACATCGATTAAAATTATGAGCAGCTTGAAACTTAACGCTTAGTTTGTATGTATGTCTAGGTGTGCGGAGTGCAAGTAATTGCTTTCATTGACATACCGCAGCTTCGAGCCGCTCGGAGAATGCCTATGCAATTAATCGGACACTAACGTAGGAAACCCGGATTGATCCACCACGTTGAGAGCCGCAGTACTGACGTCCCTTCCTCATCATTGTGCCTTAAGAGCTCCTTTATATTCGGACATTTGTGTAACATGTTGGAACGTGCAATATTGACAATATTTGTGGTTGTGGAGCTGCGAGATTGGTTCTTGTGTGGCTGTGCATACGGCTGTTATGTCAAAACTCTGGATACCCTTTCGATGAACGTTTTTAGTTTATCCGTGATCATGGCATTTACAACAGCGCTGCAAAATATCGGGAACTCGAATCAAATAGTAAAAAAGGTAATATATCCCGTTTCTAATGTTGATAGTGTTAGTAACCATGTCTGTTTAAAAAACTTATATTCCGTTTGAGTTTCGAAGCAAAGTGATTTTTTCTTTACAGTATAACGAAAGTAGAAAGAAAAAAAGTAGTAGTAGGTTGGTAGATACCAAGAAAAAAGCTTTGTGAAAGCTGGACAGAAAGCGACATTAAGGTCCGAAAATGCTCAATTTTCAAACTACTAGGCACTTAAAGATTCAGAAACTGTACTGCTCGACCAACAACCAACCAACATTCGTTTTATCATCTCTCTAAGGTTAGACACTTCATACGTATAAAATGTTTGATGGTAGGTTAGAACGCTAGCCTGAGGTTTATAGGCACTATCAAAGATGTCAATATTCATTTATTGCCCCGACTGCTGAAAGTAGACCGTTCAGAAGATTTTCTTTGACATTTTCTTGTGTCTTTATTCAGAATACTTTGATACTTTATTCATAATAGTTTATGCGATATATAAATAATGTCTATTTGAAAGGAATACAAAGCATTATTTTATATTTTTAAGGCTTTATTCACATCTCTGAACTCACATGTTTTAGCGAACGCTATAACATATTTTATTTATGAAATGTTTTTTATACAGAACGTTTCAAGGTAAAACTTAGCTAGTGAATATGAAAATGTACTTTTTATTTGTCAATTTTATGTATTTTAGGTTGGATTTAGTTTTCGTTGGCTCGGTAAAGAATAGACTAATTAACATTTAATAACAATGTTATCAGACTGTTGTAAAATTTTACGTCGAATACATTTAAGTACCTTGATTTACTCGTAGCTTTGGGTGTTGTCATTCGTTGTTTTTACCGCTTTTTATATGCTAGTGAAGTTTCTATTAATCCCTTTTGTAAAAACAAAATATACCACAGTTCAGTTAGGTACAGGGTAATTATTTTTTTAGTGGCGTTTTTAAATACTATAAAAAATATATAATTGAAAAAATTGCTAAAAATGAAAAAGCAGATAAATTAAATCAATAGAAATAAATAGAAAAATCCATAAGTTTTCACAAACATTGTTTATCTTTAATTTACGTAGTTATTTCTACGGTAACATATTACATACAATATGTACCCGATGAGATCCCACGATAGATCGAACGCTTCCAACACCGGATGCGATCTACTTACATTTTTAATTCACACCACGGTCCCGGACTAAATGTCAAGCTAAATATATTCGAATAATTTATCGACACATGTTCCAGAATTTATGACTCCTGGATTATGAGTTAGATGCGCCTGGGGACAGCCGAGCAGTCATCACGACTTGTTTGTCGACCTGCTAAAGTATCCAGCGGGTTAAATAAAAAACGTGGAAAAATATAAGGTATCCCTTGTTGGTAGTTATATTTTCTTAGGTGCCAGTTGTGGAAGCGAAACTAAAAAAAAAAACGTTTAGGGTTAAGCCATCGGGTTTGAAAAATAATTCATTCATACCTGTTTTTGTCTTTTTAGTTTTTCTAACACTATGCATGTGGCGCTACAGCGGATTTTAAACGCTAAACATCAAGTGTTAAAATTCCAACAGAGAATAATAATATTTTGCGATTTATGCGCGCCAGTCGCTGATGTGGACGGACGTGTTACTAGTTATTTTTATAAAAATATTACTCATAAAATTCAGTGATATACAAAAATATACCTAAAGTCCTCGTATCTGGAACTATTTTACCTTGCTGGTAAGAAAAAACATCAATTGCTAACATCAAGTTTTGCGAATACGTCACAAAATTTTGCATAGTAAACGCAAAGAAATCAGATTCAATATGAGTCGTTCACCAATTGTAGAGAAATGTTCTTCTCAGCCGAATTTATCAGAAGAACCTCAAAGCTTCTTTTCAACGAGGAAACGCAAACAGACTCAGGACTATTCTGAACTTAAAATGGAATTAAAGAACATGTTTGAGTTATGGACTGAACAACAAGATGCCAAACATAAGGAACTTATTGATACTATTTTGGAATCAAAGAAGCAGGGCGAAGAAATAAAAAACCTCTTAGAAGACAATAAGAAACAAATCAATGAACTGAAAATAAAACAAGATTCTCTGATATTGGTTCAAGATGAAGCATTTAAAAGAATTGACTTTTTGGAAAGAGAATTGGAAGAGATAAATAGATTGCATCGTATGAATATTATGGAAATAAGTAACGTACCAGAAACCAAAAATGAAAAATTAGAAGAAGTGGTTAAGAACCTACATGAAGCAATTGAAGTGCCTTTTGAACAGAACTTCATCAAAAGAATACACAGACCTAAATTAGGGTTAAATAAAATAATAATTGTTGAATATAAGGAAACCGACCTGAAAAAGAGAGTTCTTAACGCTGTTAAGGATTTCAACAAGAATGCACCTGACAAGATAAATACTGAGGTCCTGAAACTAGGAACTGAAAAAGCATCAGTTTATGTCTCAGACTCCTTGACAGCTATGGCAAGAAAATTATACTTCTCTGCACGACAACTGGTGAAATCTGGTAAATATAAGTACTGTTGGGTTTCTGAGGGAAAAATTTTACTGCGTGAAAAAGACGGTCAGGCAGCCATACATGTCAAAACACAATTTCAGCTCGAGCATCTTATTGCCAAGTTTAAACAGGCATGACTACACTTTCAATTAATTATCTTATTATGCATGTTAGATTTAGTATCTCCAAGTTTTATACAACTTTGTTTTAGCTTGTTTTTCATTATTCTTTCTTCAAGTGAGCTGCGTAACTCCAATGTGTGTTACACTGTTCTGTTTTTTTGTTTTAGTTTAAGTTATACATTTTCTAGAGTCTGCGTCAAACATAGCACAATCTCATTGATTCGGTCCAGTACTTGGTCCTATTTTACTTATTGCTGGTGTCAACCAAGTAAAGTCCAATTCAACTCCTTAAATATTAGTCTAGACAATGGTTGATAACTTAGATCACGTTATTGCTGACGTTGATGAAAACATCAGTGTTGGCACTTCATGCTTGGTTGATAATCCAGATGACTGTAGCAAACTCCTTAATATTTCTCAGATAGGAATTAAAATGGTAATACAGAATATTAGGAGTCTTAACAAAAATTTTGAAGATTTTCAAATCCTCTTAACAAGACTTAAAATAGATTTTGATTTAATAATTCTAACCGAATGTTGGTTGCCTCATGTTTCTGAACTTCCAGTCATACCTGATTATACTAGCTATCAAACACAATATCATATTAACCAAAACAGTGGTGTAACTATTTACGCTAAAGATACTCTAATCATAACTGTCCATGAACCTCGTCTGAACGAGGCCGATAGCTTAGTGATTGATATAAATAAAGAATATGCCTTAATCTGTATTTATCGATCACCGTCTTTCAAATCTATCGACAACTTTATTTTTTCCCTTGATCAGCTATTGTCAGAACTCAAAAAATACAAACATATTATTCTCACGGGTGATATCAATATTGATATAACCAAAATCGATGATAATAAATCTAATACATACTTGAATCTTTTAGCAATGCATGGACTTCTAACAGGCCACACTTATCCCACTCGTGGTAATAATTGTTTAGATCACTTTTTTGCCAGATCAACCCTTAAAAGCCTTTGTATGGTTTGCCGAACTACCGTTACGGATCACAGTACACTCATAATATCTTTACTTAATTCCTTTCCTTTAAACAAAACACAACATAAGTACCTAAATCGCACTGATTATGCAAAGGTTTTGACTGAATTAAACGGTTTTGACTGGAGCATAATCACATGTAATAATGACCCTAATTCGGCGACTTATGACTTTTTAACCATAATTAAAAACACATTAGATAAATATACTACTCAATATGTAATGCCTAATCGAAAACGAACTATTAAACCATGGATTACACCTGGTCTACTACGGTGTATCAAATTTAGAGATAAACTGCATTATAAGCTGAGGAAAAATCCTGACGATGAAGTACTTAAAATTTCATACACTAGATATCGTAATTATTGTAATGGGTTGTTGAAAAAACTAAAAAGATTGTATGAAAGAAAACAAATTAACGAAAACAAAAAAGACATCAAAAAGACCTGGAATATTATTAAACAGATATGTAATCTAAATACTAATACTAAAACACCTATTGAACTACTGAATGTAACATCTAGTCAACTGGAATCAGTTAATGTTGTAAATAACTATTTTGTTAATATTGGTCAAAATTTAGCAAACGATATTCTAAGTAAATGCCCGTCTGATAAAGGCAAGAGTCGTGTTGCAAACTCAGATTGTGCTCCTCAATCATCTCTAATGCTCTTGCCAACATGCGAACAAGAAATACGTAAAATTGTACTCTCACTCAAAAACTCAACGTCCACAGGATGGGATGGCATCTCCTCCATATTCATGAAGCAGGCTATAGATAGTCTGATCAAACCAATTACTTATATAAGCAATATTTGTCTTGAGAATGGAATATTTCCAACTGTATTAAAGCAAGCAATAATTGTCCCCGTATATAAATCAGGAGACAGAGACAGTGTATCCAATTACAGACCAATTGCTCTACTACCTTGTTTGTCAAAAGTGATTGAAAAATTAATTAATATTCGCCTTTTAAACTTTCTGGAAACTCAAAATCTACTGTCTTCTAATCAATATGGATTTAGAGAGAAAAAATCCACATCTGATGCAATTGAACGTCTTGTCGGTCATGTAAGTGAAAAATTGGATAAGAAGCAAAAATGCTTAGGAGTCTTTTTGGATATGGCAAAGGCTTTCGACACTGTCTCTGTTCCTAATCTACTAAACAAACTCGAACACTTGGGAATCCGAGGTGTGCCACTTGACCTTTTCACTGATTACCTATCAAATAGAAGTCAGGCTGTAAAAATCAATGATGTGGTTAGTGATAGTGCCCCAATCTACTTTGGCGTGCCGCAAGGCTCTGTGCTAGGTCCAACACTCTTTATCATTTACATCAATGATTTGTGCAGAATGAAATTAAAAAATGCAGAAATCATAACTTTTGCTGACGACACTGTGGTTGTGTTCCACGATGTTACATGGGATGGTGTTAGGAGTGTTGCTGAAGAAGGATTAACATCTATTATGAAATGGCTCAATAGAAATATTTTAACATTAAACCTGGCTAAAACAAAATATATAACCTTCACTATAAAAAATAATGACCAACCTCTGCAAAATAGTTTCATTTTAAGAGCTCATGTGTGTGATTCAAGCTTTTTGTCAAAATGTAACTGCCATGTAGTGAATTCTGTCTCTTCGATCAAATATCTGGGTATATTAATTGATCAAAATCTGAACTGGAAAAACCATACAAATAATCTCACCTCAAGATTACGAAAACTAATAACACTTTTCAAAAAGATTAGACATATAAATGATAATAAAATGGTAAAGGCGGTTTATTTTGCATTGTGTCAATCTATTGCTACTTATGGTATTATGGCATGGGGGGGTGCGGCAAAGACTTACTTAATTAAAGTAGAAAGAGCGCAACGAGCAATTATAAAGATTATAAATTTTAAAAATTTCAGATTTAGTACTGTAGATTTATATAAAGAATATTCAGTTCTTACCATAAGGCAATTATTCATTAAGACAATAATACTGAAACAACACACGAAACCATTACAAATATCAAATAAAAGACGACAATTTATGGTTTACGCTGTTCCCTTCTGTAGAACAAGTTTTGCACAGAAATTCTTTCGTTACCTAGGACCTTTTGTATACAATCGCATTAACAAGTCTGTATCTTTATCAAAATGCAGCAAGTTTGTGTGCAAGCATATTATAGATGAATATCTCAAAAATTTGGACTACGAATCAACAGAGAAATTATTAATAAGTGTTGTTTGACGTAACTCAAGAGAATTTTATTTTTTATTTTTTTCGCTTTATTCATTAATCATATAACTTTTTCTTTCATAAAAAATAAATTTAAAAAATACAACGTACAATTTAATAAGACGTGTTAAGTGCGTATAGTAATGTTGTAATGTGCATTTAAATTTCTTTTTCTTTTTATGTCAATTCAGACTATATCACCTAGGCTGTATTTTTGATTGATGAACATAGTAATATATGGCATTAAATTGTGTAGTGTTGGAAAATCAAAGGTATAACTCTGTAAGCAATGTTGGTCTAGTTTACTTATTGCATCACCTACGTTAAGTAATATTATTATAAACATAACATTCAGTTTATCTGTTTAGTTTGCTTATACTATGTACATCTGAGACAGCAAACTGGCCGCACTACTCTGCCGTCGTACAGTTTATAACTAGTACGGAGGGTAGTTGTCTAATTTGTATGTCACAAAACTAGCCAATAAGTTACAAATACCTACCATCACCAATACTAAAATTGTTCTTTTCTACGCATTATAAACAAACATGTTGTTATAAAATTGTAAACATAGGCTAAGTTTAATAGAAATAAAGATTATTTTGCCATTCGTTTAGGAGTCTTACACTGGTATTCTTAGTCATAGACTGAACTTAAATCGGACTAAACACGCTTATATTCCGCCCTGTTTGTTTATAAATTGAGATATAAACGCCTACTTTTCATCTGTCAAATTTGAAGTACCGGTAAACTATTAATTATATACATGTTTAGCATTGATTGACGCAGATGGGTTTGACAAAGATAGATAGTGTGAGGAGGTACTTAATTCGAAAATCCGCCAATTGTGGCCATGAAATTCTAGGAATATGATTTGGTCAATGATATATAATACGTCATTGGATTTGGTGGATTTTTTCAACTGATTTCATGACAACAACGATCGACTTAGTTCAAAAATGGTTTTGGGAAAGCTTTTAGAATATGGGTGTTAATTTATTGTTAGTGAAATTTAATTTTTTCAGACACTAAGCCTTTTTGTACAGGGTGTAACGGAAAAGGTATATACATACTTAAGGGTGTGCTACAGACCATCAAACTGAACATGTTTGTCCATCGGACAAACATCGTAATAGCGAAAAAATCTTGCCCCATACAAAATTTCATTACAAATGTTATGGGACAGCTGATATTTTTTTCGCAATTACGATATTTTTCCAATGGAGAAACATGTTCAGTTTGATGGTCTGTAGCACACCCTTAAGTATGTATATACCCTTTCCGTTACACCCTGTATATCTACATCTAACATTATTTTTTTTCTATCATTTTTGTTTCAACAATAAGTACTGTTATAAACATGAAACCAAACGACACGTTTATCTCATTTCACACCTACGTATTCAAAAACTCATTTACTTCAATAAAACATGAATAGCAATAGCAAGTTGCGAATTGTTTCTATTTACTTGGTTTGAGATTGCTGACTCAGTTTGCGGAGTCTGCTGAGCCCCGGGGTGTATGTTGGTTTAAACTCAATGTCGTCATAAGCCCGGGTAATGTTAGTTCTCCGTTTGTCTTACCCACTACAGTTCACGTGAGCTCAAACTTGTTATATACACGTTTTGGAGACTGCAAGTCATCTTCTGTTTGTCTTGATAAAGAATTGTGGAAATTGTTTTAGTGAATAGGTAGGGGATTGTTTAACTATGTCGTTCTTTGTTTAATGTCTCATTAGCACTCCAAAGTCTTGATTTGAGCCCAGGTTCGCCCCCCTTTTATATTGGACTTAAATTCATCACTATCATCATCAACAACTACAACAGTCCAATGCTGGATAATGGCCTCTTCAATCGCTCGCCACTTAACTCGATTCTCAGCAACTCTTCCATCCAGTTGCTACCAGCCACCCTCCGAAGATCGTCGCTCCACCGAGCCTCAGGGTGTCCCACCTTACGCTTGCCGATTCGCGGTCTCCACTCAAGAACACATTTACCTGTAGTATTTTCTGGACTTAAATACTACAGGTAAATGTGGTACATCATTTCAGCCCGAAAGACGTCCACTGCTGGACATAGGCCTTCCAAGTGTCGCCACATTGACATTTTGGGGGGTTTTGCCATAATCGCCACGCTTGGTAGGCGGGTTGGCGATCGCAGTACGGTTGTTACAAAAGCATAGAGAACGTTGCTGCCCATTCTCTGGCAAATCCCTTAGTCGGCTCTTACGACACCCACGGGAAGATAAGGGATGGTGATATTCTTTACGTCCGACACCATACAGAGCATGATGAAATGTGGTACACCTTTGCATAACTCTTCTGAAATTACAGGTGCGATGTTATGTTTTGTATCATCATCATCATTCTCTTGCTCTTATCCCAATTAATTTGGGGTCGACTCAGCAAGTCTTTTTCTTCCATACTTTTCTACTCGTTACTCGTCATCTCATTAGACAACACGTTCTTTCTTGCCATATCATCATTCACATAGTCCATCCATCCTTTCGTTGGTCTCTCTCTACTCTTATAACCATCCATATTCATACTCAAAATTTTCCTCGAAACGTTTTCCTCATTCCTCCGCATCACATGCGACCATGTCACCACAACGACCGAGAACCACACATCTTTTTAGTCACCGTAGCCACTTTCAGACTTACTCTTATGTATTCATTTCTTATTTTGTCCATTCAGTCCATCCAACGTTTATGTTTGTATGTCATATTTATATTATTCGAGATGATTTTGAATGAAAGAAGTAAGGATTGGACTTCTACCTTACCTACAACGGTTCCCAGTTCCCAGTAATATAAGTTCACAAAGTATGTCATAGTGCTTCAACTGTTTAGACCGTGCCTGTGCTCCGAGATTTCATTTGTCGTTTGTTAAAGGGGAAGAAAAAAAAACGAGGAAAAAAGAAGTTGTAAATCGACTTTATTATTACATTTTTATTCAATTTCCGAAAGTGGTTTCTCAAAAGAAAGACAAAATATTTAATTTCCTTGGTTTTATGAAAAGTAAAGCAGAGATTCAAAGTCTCAGCATAAATCTCCTTAAAGAACATAATTCTTATATCTGTCAAGGATACTTTGAAACAATTACAAGTTTCGGTTGCAACGGAACAAAAAACAATAATATAAGAAGGGTGCGTCATACACAGGGGGTAGCCAAATTGAAAAGCGTATGACATTGGAACTTGTTACACCGCAATTTAACTTACCAAATTAATTTATGACAACCACATAAGGGCTATAGATGAGAAAGATGCAACGGGGGAAGAATTGGTGACTTTTATGTTAGTTTAGATGAATATTTTATGTCTTTTACAAAGAAAAGAGTTATTCATCTCATTTTGACAAAGTATGATAAAAACTGAGCTTGTGTTTGCTTATACATGTCTAGTCTAGATAGGTAAGTAAATACCTTCTTAATAAAAAAAAAACAATTTTCAACTAGCTCTTCACACTTTGTTACGAAAATACTTAAACCAGTGACTAGTACTAGAAGTAGTATAAATGCTTGAACGTCCATACATACTATATTTGTATGTGTGGACGTTCAACTACTAGGTAAAGTACTTACTACTTCAAACATTACTTAAACCAGCACGCTTAAAAGACATTTCTTGACGGCATGTAAAACCAAGTCAGAGGCCTTTTTTTTAGGGATTGGAAATCATCACATGACCCCTCCTGCTCTGGGCGGAGCGGAAGGGAGTGTCAAACTTGTACTGACTAAAACCCATCCGTATTCCTTCTTAGCCTTTTGTATTCCAGGGGTACGGTATCTCTTTCGAACAGCCCCGCAGCCTTGGCAGGCATCGACCCTATTGGACCCCTTCCGATATGCTGAGAGGGAGAGCGTAGTAGTAGGGTGGTATAAAAACTCTAACTGCAGGTTAGGCACTATTCACACGATATAGAAAGATTACTTCTAATATCAAACTGACTAAAAACTAAACAACAATTTAATAAACGATCCACAAACTGTGCAAGTGACCCGTAATCGTATTAAATCACGAACAAATCCAGTTCAAAGCTAAAATCCAACCGATTCATCTTCATTAACCCTCTGGCAAGACAAAATCTGTTAACAAAGCAACATTTTGTGCCACTGTTTTTGTTTCTTCCGAGACTTCCCCGATAAACTTTTAATGCGTTTTTCACTTCGTTATGGAATATTTCAATCGACTTAATTTGGTGAAAACGGCGGCAAACGTCTTGTTGCTAGGAGGTGCTTAGGGCCGATTTCACCATTGTAAGTGATCGCGACAATGACCTCGATCAAGAGCCGTCATTATTTTTGTAAAATAGTGTCACTGTCAGATTTTGAGCGTTTTTTAAATGTTCTAATCAGATTCCGTTTCAAATATGGTTATACGAGAAGTTTTTTTAGACATAGTAAGCAGATTTATTACAATAATAAATAATTTAAGGAGTCAATATTTTAAATCGTAAGTTTTAGTACCTACCTATGCCAAAAAGTTTTGATGGTGCTCATTATTTTGGTATTTTATTTGTATATATTCGTACTGAAAAGTATTGAAAATAATCGTTGTTAAAGTTGACGTGATAGTTAATCATAATAATGTAAAGCTTGTCAAAACTCTACTTAAGAAAAATATTGTACCAAGGACAAGGTTTATACAATAATTGAAACAAGAGTTATGTGCCAATCAGACTTTTAAGTTTTGTTTTAAAAATGCCATAAAAATTATACGACTCAAACATTGATACGCTTGAAAGCTTTTTTAGTACACTGCAATCAATAATTAATGTGAAATACTTACAAAATCATGCAGCTATCTTATTCAGTTATGCACAATAATGTTTTAATCATAAATATCTCATTATAATGTAATTATATTCATGTCATTACACATTAACATCTGAATGCACACGGACTGAGTATTGATATTAATTTGTGATAGATATGCGAAAAATATACCCCGTAGGTACAATCACGACCTAAAGTACTTATTAAGACACTTAGTAAAGTTTTTAATTGATTTTCTCCTGAAGTGTTTGTTGAATAAAATGTTAAAAATATAAGATGTAAACGGAGTCGAAGCTGAAAATCAAGCATTATGTACATCAAAATAAGTAACCCTACGCAAAAATTATTGCTGGCCAACGGCTTTTTTTTTGGGTGATAAATCACGTTTTATGGTAAAACTCAATATAACGCACTCAAAACATTGTGATGATGGATTAATTGAATAGTAAACGAGGAGGAGTCATGGAGATTTTAAAATAAAGTTATAAATTTAAAAAAATAGATTTCTTTTTAATTTTGAAAAATTTGGAACTTTGACCCCCGTATAACTCCGTAACTAGAAGGAAAACAAAACAAATATCGCAATGACGGGGAGAAAATAGTATATTTCATTGCGAGTGCGGAAAGCCTGTCATTGCAAAGAGTTCCGACAAATGTCTACCCGAGCCGAGGCGCAGCCGAAGGTGAGGGTTGACAGTCGGAACAAGTTGCAATGACGGTTCCGCACGTGTACTGAACAACTATTTTTAATACAGTTGCGAAAAAATGAAGCAATTTAATAAAGAACATTTTTGGAAAATGGCGGCATCCGTAAAAGGATATAAGCAGAGTTTTTTTTTGTTTTCTTCACCCATTCTGGGTAGGCAAAGGGAACTATGCCCATACAGCCAAGTCACCAGTAGAATTTTTTTATTGATATGAAATGAAAATGAAATGAAACCTAACCTAACTCATTGAATCAAATCATTAAATCTGATATTGAAACAAATTAGTAGCTTCTTTTTAGAAATATTTGCATGAATCATTAAAACTTCTATGATTTTTTTTTTAGAAAAACTCCGTAGTTAGTTTTTTTTCTTTTTAATAGACTTTATTTTGACAGTTGGGAATGAGAACGCACGAGTTCGGGAAAGGTAAAGAAAAAACTCGAGTGTGTAATAGCCCACATCCCGAACGCTATGCGTCCTTGCAATAAGCCACTTTTTGAGCAACTGTATTAAAAAGTATCTTTTGGCTTCGTTATGGATTTTTTTACCCATTATTACTATAATGAAAGTACCAATGGGTCCAAATGGTGGAATGGAGGTTAGTACTCTAACCTACACCCATTTGGACCCATTGGTACTTTTACGAAACAATAGATAGGTTCCTACCATTAACAAGTGTTCGTTAATTTCACGAGAAAATCTTTCATTACTATACGGAACGTTCTCAGTCCCTGAAACGCCTGACAAGTAGCAAAGTCTCCATTTTCAGAAAATACAGTTAAGCTAGATATAATGAAGTTCACAGTATCTTTTCATTATTTATGTATGTTCTGCTAAGTGTACTTAATGCTCGTCACTGTACAGTCATAACTGTCAATATGAGGACACTGCAAATTTTTTTTAAGTGTCTTTTTCTTACTGTATTGATTTTCATTGCATGTTGTTACGAAAAAAGTATTTTGGAAACCATATTATTTTGAAATTGATTTTATCTCAAAATTGAAATCGTAACTCCAGAGAAAATTTCTCTTGAGTAAGTGTACTCGTATTGATGCCTGTGACTGTACGTGATATTATTATTCTGTTTGAACATGTAAAATAAATCCAAGGACAGCGTGATTACACTTTTCGACTCCATTAGTGTTGTTAATGAATTTATTCATTAATTTTAATTCGCAATGTCATTAAAAACTGAATTTCTTTTACCGAACGTGTGTCAAAGGTATTGATTTTGGATCAAAAATAAGAGCCGATTATGATGAAGTAAGTTTTTTTTTGGTTTTAATGGTGGTAGGTTACCAAACAGGGCTTGATGAGTCAGTCAGAGAGAGAGAGAGAGAGAGTAGGTAAGGATGTTGTGGACAGGATGTTTTGGCACAGCTTTTCAGCTTGAGGGGTCTATATCCAGCTGTGGACTGCAATTGAGCTGAGTTCATTGATCGTGATAACTATTTTTTTTTTCTCTCTTCAGTGGGAATGCATGGGGCATTCCCACTGATGGGTTAATTCTCTTCTCACAATACTTCTATTACACAATTTGTTACTTTTACTATTTCAACCAAATTTATTATAATACGAGCGCTAATCCCACCGATAAACTGTTACGCAGTTGGTTGATTGTATGGAATGTGCAAAATATTTGGTCCTATATTTTTTTTATTGTCCCGCACCACCTTGAACCAAACCTCGCGGTATGCGTCCAGGCCATCACTCCACCTCTTTCTGGACCGGCCTCCGCCTCCATCTATAGGAACCAATTGATTGGAGACTTTTGCCCAGCGGTCATAGTGCATGCAGCTTACGTGACCCGCTCAATCCTATTTCAGCCTGACAACCTTCTTGCCGACGTATATAATGACCGTTTTCGCAGCGTGGTGTTACATACTCGGTCTTGTATTTTAACGCCCAGAATGCTGCGTTACATGGGTCTTTGGCAGACACCAAGGTGGACCTTCTGCGACTAGGCCTGAGTAGTAGATAAAGAATAAGATAGCTAAAAGCAAGTATACTTCCAATATCTTAACAAAAGTCGTCAAATGCATTGACGTAGCTAATAACGCCAACATTTTAAATTACCGACAACTCTTTGACAACTTACCACAAAGACACTAACTCAAAAGAGCCCTCAGAAAATACAAAAGCATATGCACACATCGTCTCATCATGTAAATTGAATACGTTAACAAACATGCAACATAATTGCAGAAACTTATTGAAACAACAAACGTAACTAAGTTTTGAATTGACTTGGCACAATGCGAGTTGCGTCCGCTTGTTTACACTAACTTAGTGCAGCACTGCGCCGCCGTGATTGCAACTTAATCGCTAACTTAGCGTTTAGCACAAGTTTTAATTCTTAAGGTATTGTACAAACTTATTGTTTGCTCACGAATACCCCAGCATTGTTAGCCGCGGTTGCAATTAGTAGCAGTCGCTGCAATTTACCTTATCACTCGAGTTATGTGCTAGATTAGAAGAAGTTAGTTATTCTGTGTGTAAGATGGAGAAAATTGTTGGAATCTTTTTCTTGGTTCTGCAGGAAATGAGGTAAGACGGTGTAGCCGTAATAGGATATATTAGGATGACGAACAAAGTCTAGCTAGTTTTTCTTTTGAGGTACATTTCCTTAGCTGTAAGATATTTTAAAAATGTCTCCGTCTGAGATACGGAGTGGCATTAGTAGTCTTTTTGTTATTTTCTTCTTGGAATTTTGAGGAAGTCGGGATAGATTTAACGAGCGCTTGAAGCTAAAATGTTATTTTTATACTCTTCAGTAAAATTCTTATGGATCTACCGAATTTTAATAGTTTATGTATATAATCCTGCTGAAATTATTGTCAAATTTATTGTGATTATTAGCTTTTGAAAGTATTTGTCCGATTTTACTATAAGTTTTAATACGATACTCAGTTTGTTCGGATTCTGGCCATTCTTTTTTGATTACAAATACAAATTATTCTACAAAAGTAAAACAACACAAGTCAAAAATGTATTTAAATAAAAACGAATTGTTTACCGAACAACACTACACACTTCGAAAGCTATTCTCTAGGAATCCATCCCAATTATTCGCAACAAAATACGTCATTCCCCGCACTATTCTTCAAATCATTTATCATTCTAAAACTGCACGCTGACGGCGCTGACGTGCCACATTTATATCTCACTACAGAGCATCCGGCTGGCACTGTACCACGTCAGTTCACGTCAGTCGTGACGTCAGGCCGCATTCACGTCATTTCCCCTTAAAATAATAACTGCACATCATTCAGGAACGTTTGCAAGCCAAGCTTTGTGAATGTGAATTATGAGTGAGGAGAACTGTACTAAATTTACAGTTGTTTCTATTTTCTGCGTCTTGGAAGCGTAGGGAAATGATATCGTGTTGCGCATACGCTTAGTTCATGTGAAAGTGGATTTGGAACATCCTATATAATCGCCTTTTAATTGTATACGCTAACTATTGTCACAAATTCATTAAGACACCGTTTTTAAATCCATGTATCTAAAATTTGTACGTTAGTTAACACTGAAAAGATTAGCAAGCTGCCAGTTAGCAAGGTGACTATCACTGACAATCCAGGGTGCATCCACAATCCCAAATTATCATAACTAGCCTAAATTGTCCCATTGCTAGGCAAAAGCAGGAGGCCTTTGTTATTCCTTCCAACGGTCACGATTCTGTCTTTCCAATTCTCATGGTAGACATCCAGTTTGTTCGCCCATATCTTTCGTGGCCTACCGACCTTGTGTCACTGTTTCAGGGCTACAATCCTGAACTTTACGACCCCCTCATTCGGCATGCGACAGACATACCCTGCCCAGTCCCATTTAAGCTGGGCAGTCTTTTGAGCCACGTCAACGATTTGCGTTTTGGAGCGCAGTGTAGTGTTTCGAACACGATCTGTTAATTTTACACCTAATTCGCTTGCGATTAATTATTTATTAATATAAAGATATTCAAACTAACAAAGTGCTTTCCAAATAAACGGGTCTTTTAATTCATACCACGCCAATTGAAATCACAAGAGTCATTTAAACTCTGTGAGATACATGAGAGTACACTCAAAATAATTTCATGCCGTTTGTAAGCAAGATGCAGCGGATTGTATGGAACCCATACATTTTAATGGATATTAATCAACCGTGTGATTGGTAAGGTGATATCTTATGTAGCCTTAAACTTAACTGCTACTATGTGGTAATGTAAAAGTGACTTTAAACAGAGGTTTATTTAATAATAACACGCCGCTGTAGTGTTTTTTTACGTTTGACATGTTGATTAATTATGTTGTATGACTCATCATCAGCCTATAATGTTCCCACTGCTGGCTTGACACAGGCCTCTTTATGAGAGGGAGTGAGCTGTACTCCACCACGCGGGCCCAGTGCGGGTTGGTAGATGTCAAGGGTCTTCGAATTTTTAGTTCTAGAACATGCCGGTTTCCTCACGATGTTTTCCTTCACCGTTTTTGAGGGCAGCGGTCATGAAATAAATTACACAAAGTAATGCACCGGCTTGGGTTCAAACCCACGGCTTACTGCTCGTAAGTCGGGGGGCTGCCAACCCTCGGCCACCGCTGCTCTCTATTGTACGACTGTTTTTTTGCAAAAAGGCAGCAGAAAAAAAAAATTGGTGCCTGATTTTTTCCTGATATTTATAGTTTTCAATCTATTCATAATGCGCATGTAGTCTTTCTTGCCACCCCTTAACATAACAACATTAAATCTGTTATCCTCGAAGGGTTATGCAGAGTTGTACCCACTAATACACCCACATTTCGCTAGTTATGTTTAAGTCTCATGCAATAGGGAGTGAGCCTATTGCCATCAAGCGGGCACAAATCCAGACTCCGTGACTGTCTACTGAGAAGTTCCTTATGAAAAAGCCCAATAACATTTTGCCCGATCCGGGAATCAAAAACAGGACCTCTTTTTGCAACCCAGTCGGTGGTACGTCTGCCATTTGTTATTCTTTAAAACTGCATCATTGTTTGACGCCACCAGAAATTACTATTATCGGATTTGTCGAAAAAATGATCTACTGTCTACGTTTTAAATAAGTTTTTCCTACAAAGCAATCTTAAAAAAACTTCCCTAACTTACTCAAAAATCCAACTGTTTAGCTCATAGCCGACTTAATACAGTAAAGAACATTGTAAAAGAGCCGTTAAACAAACACTGTTTCCTTTTTAAACCGTGCAAATTACTTTCAAAATGTCGTTACCACAGATTTGGCGCGTAACTCTAATTTAGTAACAAAACGACTAAGGGTCGTCGTCCACGACAAACTGAAATATCCAAGGAGTAGCCACTTAAGAATATATTTTAAACTGCTGCGCTCAAAAACAGGAATTACAGACGTAGGCAAAAACAAAATAACTGCAGACATGGAAATCGATTCCAATCATGGAATCGGTTCTGTAACCATACAGAACCGATTCCATGATTCGATTCGATACCCATGTCCACAGTCGACACCAGTCGGACGTAAAGAATAGCACCACCCCATATCTTACCGTGGGTGTCGTAAGAGGCCACTAAGGTACTTAGTAGAGAATGGGCAGCAGCGTTGTCTGTGCTTATGTAACAACCGTAGGTACTGCGATCGCCAACCCGTCTGCCAAGCGTGGTGATTATGGCAAAATCCCCCTTATGTCAATGTGGCGTAGGGGGAGGCCCATGTTCAGCAGTGGACGTTTTTTGGCTGAAATGATGATGATGATGATGGAAATCGAACCCAGAAGTCATCATCGAACTCATGGCCAGCAGTAACGTGTGCGACCTTTAGACCAACAAGCCAGAATGAAAAATCAACACGTAAGAAAGTCTCCCGCGAGCACAAGGGCTAACGAATACGCGTCGTATGCAGACCGCCAATCAATCAATCAATGAAAATATTTTATTTTACATAGGCATACATAGGCACTCATAAAACGTCGACAAAAGGTGCACGGTTCGGGTTTGTCGTTTCCTATGGACGGCAAAAAATTAAATGGTTACTCTTTTAAAATCGTTGGGTTTTACAATATTTGAAGGTTATAGCGTATAAAATACAAAGCCTACAATGTCCACACATTCCCAAAAAATTGGTAAATGAAAAACAATCTATACAAAAGTCAAAAAAAAAATTAGAAAAAAATTAGTTTATACTTAGTTAGTTAGTTTATGTAAATAAGACTGATTACTTATACAAAATAAATCTTATTCTTCTAGTTAAAAGTCAAAATAAAACATTATAAAAACACTAAATTAAGCAATTGACACAAAGTTCACATTTTGGCAACTACAAGGAGTTATGAGATTTTGAGAGCGTTTAGCCTTCCGACATTTCATACAAACTTTCAAGTCCTTATTTTCGGAAATAACTGAACCTATTTTAATGAAACTTCATACGCATATGCAGGATACATAGGTCTAAAAAGTAACTAAAAAACATTTTCGAAAAATAGCGTGACAGCTAAATTAGAGCGATTATAAATTATCTATAGAAACAGAAATTCTCAATTATTATTTTTTTAAAAGACATTTCGAAAATGTTTTTTAGATTAAGTTTCATTAAAATCGGGTCAGTCATTTCGGAAAATAGGGACTTGAAAGTTTGTGCGAAATGCCGTAAGGTGTAAACGCTCTTAACACGTTACTCCTTCTTCTTTATCGTGTGGTCAGTGCCTAACTGGTCAACAGTCTGACCAACATGGTATGAATCTGAAATTTGAAACCGCTTTGCTTTACCATGCCGGCGAGATCTCTCAGGCATGCTGGTTTCCTCAACTATTCCACCGAAGCAAGTGATAATTATCTCGATCGATTCGTGATCATTACCACGTTACTTTCGAGTAGCGTCATGGACGATAAGCTTAACAGTGAGGCAATACCATGAATCATCGCATTCCCGTTCCCCCTCTTATTTACGATAAACTTTAGTCATGTTAATCATACCGTTATTATCTTACCGCCATTATAATTTAAGCAAGAAACTTTGTCTGCCACTCGAAAGAATAAATTTGCCGGAGCCGAGATGATTTAATTAAACCAATAGTTAATTAATTAATTTCGGGAGTATCCAGCGTTCGGGAAGAAGCGATAAAATAATTGGATCCGTCAAAATTATAGAAAGCCAATTGCTCCCCTTCGAATTGATTATATATTTAAGAACGGGAGGTTTTAAAAAGTCATTATTAATGCTTAAGGCTGGCCTTATTAATTGTTTAATGTTTTAACGGGTAGGTATTAAATAAAGCTAGCGAACGGTGAAATTAGGACTTAAGCAGTTTCAGAGGTGCTGCAAGCACTTGCTAATATGTTTTGATTTTTAGAGTCTATTACGTACCTAGTTGACGTATATACTACCCAAACTAATTGAAAGCCTGACAGACTCATCAGCGTTAACTCACTCCTGCTGCCCACTGCACTGCCACTACTGAAGCAGGAGAGAGTTTACGCTGCGTAAACCCCAAACAAATGTGGATTTATTTGGGGCTGACGCGGCGTAAACTCTTCTTCCACACTTCTCTCATCATCTGCCTAGTCTATTCCCAAGTTTGGTGACCAGATGCATCTCAATACCAGTTTTTCATGGAGCGACTGCCTATCGGACCTCCACAACCCAGTTAGTACTAGAGTAACTAATACGATACGCCTTGGTAAGACCGCTTGTCAGTTTTTCGGGCCACTGACTACGTGTAACGATTGTCAAAGATCTACAAATGACAGTCGGGACCAACGGGCTTTTTTTTATTGGGACAAGCCCGCCAGACTATTCAACTCAAACTCACAAACTCCTGAAAGCCAGAATAAACAGTAGTTTCACCACAAAAGCGCCAAGACGCTCGACGAAGTCCCAGAGAAGGAATTTAACTGTCTTGGATCCCGCAACGAAATTAGTCAGAAAATAATGGCGGAGGAGTAGGAAAAAAAATTCCAACGGTTTAACGTGCTTTCGGAGGTACACAAGGAACTCGGTATGTAATAGGCGGCAACCCATCCACGGACCAACTAGTCAAGCGCTGCTTAACCTGAAGATCTTCCATACTTCTCTATTTAGTCATTAAATGTCAACCCCTTATCTTGTTAGACAAGACAATTATACTAATAACACCATCATCATCATCATTTTAGCCGAAAGACGTCCACTGCTGGACAAAGGCCTCCCCCAATTGACCGGTCCCGTACGACTCGCATCCAGCGGATCCCCGTAACATTCACCAGGTCATCGGTCCTCCTAGTGGGAGACCTTTGAACGCATCGTCTTCCGGTTCACGATCACCATTCCAGAACTTTTCGGCCCCATCGCCCATCCTACCATGTGTCCTACCCACTGCACACTTAAGTTTGGCAATTCTTCGGGCTACGTCGGTAACCTTGGTTCTTTTGCTTGTCCTCATTTCTGATTTGATCACGCAAGAAAACTCCGACACCTAATAACACCATTTCCCCAAAACCAACCAGCTTAAACCATTCTAAAGACCTTAAAGTCCCCAGTTTCCAACCAACTTGTCGACTAGCCTAAGTACGATTTTTATTTTATCTAGCAAAAAGGATTTCACGTCGGCTGTCAGCCCGAGGCATAGTTAGCTAACTCTATATTAATGCATTCATTAATATAATTAATGGAGTTAGGTAACTGTCATAATAACAACTTCCCTGACTCGTGAATAGTTGAAGAGCGCGGTTTTCCTCCGGTGGAAATGTGGCACGGTCAAAGTACGGCCGGTGTTTATCATTGTTCGTCGTTCATCAGCTTGTTAGGTGGACCATTTTAATAGAATCCCTAGAATATATATTTTAAACGTCGTGATTTGTTTAAATAATAAAGCTTTATTTTGTTCACTAACAATTGAAAACACTGATAATAAAAAAGATACGAGATACAACCTTAGACTTGTAGACTAGTGTACCAATTTCTTACTGGTAAGCGTATCATACATTACTTATTTGTCGATTGATGTTGAGTGCCTATTTAAATTAGATGAGCTCTTAATTAATCACCAAACATAATTAAATTATGGTTTTTAACTAGATTTAAAATTAAATTTACATGCAAGCTAAAATTGATTTTACTTTGTTTATTCAAACTCAAACTCAAGGCGTTTATTTCAATGAGACCATTACAGGCACTTTGTAAAGTAAAACAAAAAAACAGAACAAAACATATAATACTTATAAGCTTACTAAGTGAGTCAGAGTGCACAACAACAAGGTATTTATGACCTTAAGCAATGCTACATACGTTTACATTCGGGTCGGCCTAATTCGGCATAGTGCGGGCGGCAAAATCTAAAGGATATTCTGCCGCTGTGCCGTATCAAGCCGCCCCAAACATCCGTTTAGGTCTAAGTATGAGAGTTTTGGCTTATTAAAAATCGTTAGGTTTTGTTGAATCCCTTCAATGCATTATGTTCTAAATAAGTTCTTGACTCTACTTGGAACTTACCTTTTATAAATCGATGCTTAATTGCTCATCATTATCAAAAGCAATACGTAACGAAAAACAAATCTCAAACTGAGTTCCCAATATAGCACAACCGATATCCCGACTTAGAACACGACTCCGATACGCCGAATTGATCGCAAAACAACCGTTTAAATGGCTCTTAAGAAAATTAATTAAACCGTTCTCTCTCAATCGCGTCTTATTCCAAACGGTCCAAAAATTACTCATATTCTCGTTCAATTCTTGGCAAGGAAAAAGGAACTATAAAATAATTAAAACAAATTTTCTATTGATGTGAAGCTCTTTATTATCAAAAACAGTTCTCACAGTTAATTCATTTTGTGTCATTCAATTAGTATAGTTAATTAATTTATTGTAACGAGACCCCCCTAGGGATGGCTCGATACAACCACTCGACATTTCGATTAAAACTTTGCGTCCTTTTCGATTCATATTAACATTGTACCGTTTGTTTGATTTTGTTTAGATATTTACGAAATTTCCAATCTCTATTATGTGGTTTTGGTAAAGACTCTGCTATTTTGAATTTTGCTGATGACTTTTAGGGTTGATATTACTTTTATGTCTGTTATTATCTCGCTATACCGACTTAAAAAGAAAAAAGAGGTGGTTTTGTATTCGAACATCATCTTTTTTTTCATCTATGTACAACGATTTCTCCGTGATTACTGGTCCGATTTAAGTGATTCTTCTTTAATTTGGTGGTAAAAACTTGAGCGGTGGTCCGAAATTCTTTTTTTTAACTTTGCTTCGATAGATGAGTATAATATGCATTTTTTCTTATTCGTGTATGTGGAGTATTTACTAATATGTTCAAGTTAAAATGAAAAATTGGTACTTGAAAAATAACCGACTTTCAAAAAAACACTAACAAGTGGAAAATTACTTTCGGAAGTCGGTGACAATAAAAGCAACAAAAGTGACTTTCGAAAGTAAAGCTATTTTCCACTTTCTATCGGTTTTTTTGGAGGTCGGTTATTTTTTTAATGTGTAAAGTCGATATATACGAAATATTTAAATGTATATTTATTTAATCCAAGTACCTTGTTAAACCAAGCCTTCATAAACACAAATACCAAGAATCTTTACAGAAAGCCACTTCAATCGAAACCTAATATCAATTCATACCAGGAAAATGTCAGGATCTGTTATTTGATCGCTTCCTCGGTGACTAATTCGGCTAAATTCCACCATATTGCCGTATCATCTGTCCTCATCGCCAGTCAATTGGTTTGATAAATCACTAAACTGCGTTCATGTAAACTGTGATGTGTTCTGATTCTAGTAAAGGAAAACAAAGTGAACTCGAACCGGTCGGTCGAATCCGATTCGCATAGTTTCGGTGTAAGGGTGACAAGGCGATACAAAACCGGGAGTTTCGTGTTGCTGGAATCAGGAAAATCAGTTATAACTTCATATAGGGGTAGGTTAATACTAAAGAGATGCTGTGTGGCAAGGAATTCATATAAAAAAAGGAATTCTATCAATAACATTTGTAACGGGATATTTACCATGTTTACAATTTGTTTCGAGTTTCATATTTTTCGGCGCTGTTGCAAACGCCATGATAACGGATGAACTGAAGTATTGCGGGTGGGTGTTTATGAACGGAAAAATCGGTCTACCCTCTTTCCTGTTCGTTTTTTGCGCTCCGTATAACCAACTCTGTCACTCACAACTCGATTCTGTCCCGATACACGAAACTCAGTGTCCTGTCGCGAACTTCTTACGGCACATTTTCGGTTTTGACACAGTTGAACCATCCACGCGATACCCAGAAGGGGTCTAGTGGTCACAATCGCGACGGCTAAGCATGAGATCCTGGGTTCGTTTCCCGGGAAGCTAGGGCAAATTATTACTGAGTTTTTCCATCGGGAATTACCCAATAACCGCAGCCACGGAGTCTTTACTTGCACCAGGTTGATGACAATAGGCTGGGCCCCCATTACATGGGACATAAACATAACTGGCGAAATGTGGGTGTACTATTGGGTACACCTTCATGTGTTATGTAAATGTTCACTTAAATATATTCTTATATTGCTCTGTATGGTGTCGGACGTAAATAATAACACCATCCCATATCTTCCAGTGGGTGTCGTAAGAGGCGACTAAGGGATTTGCCAGAGAATCGGCAGCAGCTTTCTCTGTGCTCTTGTAACAACCCGCCTACCAAGCGTGGCGATTATGGCAAAACCCCCCAAAATGTGGCGTCACTTGGGGAGGCCTATGTCCAGCTTGGATGTCTTTTGGGCTGAAATGATGATGATGGTATTCTTAATACAGATGAAAAAATACCCCTAAAATAAAATATTCCTCATACATCAAAACAACGTTACCACGAAACTTTGTAATAATTATCCGGCCATAGCTGACTTAATGACACAATCGCAATTAACCAGACATTCTCCAACTAATACTGGCACGCAATCAAACAAATGTTTTCATTATCTACATAAAACATACTTGTAGCGCGCTGTCTGTCCGCTCGATGCTTATATTTGTCACAGCACAACTCGTATTGAGTCGTAATGCGGACTGATCTCCTGTGACCGGCCTTGCATTCGCGCCAATATATTATTCATATCGTTTTCAACGGCCCCAGCATCCCACACGGAATATTAGAGAGGCATATCTATCGAGTTTATCCCGGCTTCCCGAATACATTCGCTAACTAAATTGTTTTCGACGTTTCCCATCCCTATTGGTGTATCGATGTATGACGAAATTATGATACGGATTCGCAAATGGTGCTCGCAGATGTTGGTGATTAAAAGTGTCGGGAACTTTTTAGGACGGTCTCCTTAATCGTGGGTTTAAATTAAAAGTGTAATTTTATATTTTGTTTAATTAGATCATAATGGATAGAAAGATCCATTCGTCTGAAATAAAAAGATTGAATTTGATTTGATCAGTAATATTCTGTTTTCAACTTTGTATGTTGTTCTGTATGGTGTCGGACGTAAAGAATAGCACCATCCCATATCTTCCCGTGGGTGTCGTAAGAGGCGACTAAGGGATTTGCCAGAGAATGGGCAGCAGCGCTATCTGTGCTTTTGTAACAACCGTACTGCGATCGCCAACCCGCCTGCCAAGCGTGGCGATTATGGCAAAACCCCCCAAAATGTCAATGTGGCGACACTTGGGGGAGGCCTATGTCCAGCAGTGGACGTCTTTTGGGCTGAAATGATGAACTATGTATGTATACCACCACTTTCACCCTTATGCACTGTGTAATAGGGTTGAAAAGTGGTTGAACGGTTATATTTACCCAGTTAAAAGTAACATGTAAGCCTTACTCGGGAAGAGACTGGACCTGCACAGGGTATCATAGTGTGGAGTCCAGGGAATATAAAATCATTTAGTGCTTAAGGCTCATTTGTATATTATAGCATGCGTTTATAATATTGTACCGTTAATTTGAACTGAATAAAAATGTTGAATGCTCTGTATGGTGCCGGACGTAAAGAATAGCACCATCCCATATCTTCCCGTGGGTGTCGTAAGAGGCGACTAAGGGATATTTGCCAGAGAATGGGCAGCAGCGTTCTCTGTGCTTTTGTAGCAGCCGTACTGCGATCGCCAATCCGCCTGCCAAGCGTGGCGATTATGGCAAGGCCCCCCAAAGTGTCAATATGGCGACACTTGGGGAGGCCTATGTCCAGCAGTGGACGTCTTTTGGGCTGAAATGATGATGATGATGATGATGAATAAAAATGTATCTTATCTTATTAGACAAAGAAATAAGTCAATTGTACCACCATGTTCTTACAACATTTGTACAATCATTGGCGCCCAATACTAAAGCCTATCACTATTTGTTTGCAGGTTGGCGCAGCTATGATGTCCTGTCCTCTTCCACTGCCGCTCCTGCCGGCACTTCATCCACAGCCTGCGTTAGCATCCGACTTCCCCATCCACATTGGAATAAAGGTAAGATGGTTTTTCAATAGTACGGTGTTCTATGTTAATGTCACTTGTAGTTTTTGGTTTAACCTGTCATTGTGTTTTTCTTTATTTTCTGTGGTGCGGTTTTGTTTAACTTATTATTAGGGAGTGACCAAACTAATCGACGCGGAATAGGCTTGAGCCGGTTAGAAAGAGCTTCAGGCTTCACAATAATAGTGAATTGTCCTACGTGGTGTCCGAGTCTAAATGCGGCGAATTATGTCTTTTCGCTTTTATTGTACGGTATTGAGCTTCTTTTGACCTACTGAAAATTATTTCACGTCGATAATGTGGTCACTCTACGAATATGTGTCAGAGTACGTCTTTATATAACTTATCTTGGGATGAGCTGTATCTGTTCTCTTTTTTTTCCTACCCTTCTCTGTCCCTCTCCTGGATAAAGACCTCGCTCCACGTTACGTACGTATGTTTAGTCGTTTACGTTCAACGAGAAATAGAAGGAGTGGAGGGAGGGCCAGGAGTGGAACAGAGAAGGCTAGGAAAAGAAAAAGCTTTTCTATTTGGTAAAACTACGTGACGTACCTAATAAATAATCAACAAACACAACCATTTTCATCTTGATACTTGAATCCTAATCACTTCTAGATCCAGACAATCACAAAACACAATATCCTTCCAGATTTTCGGCTCACGAATTTATTCTTCACTCTAACCTCCTCTGTTTACAGTAAAAAGTCGTTTGCTCTCGTTGGTAAGTAGGAAAAAATTGTAATTTAATCTGTTCGCTCTCCAACGAGTTTCAGGCAACTTAAATTGCGAATATATCAAAGCTTAAATAATATGAAGTAGGCGAAAGAATATAAGAGAACTTTTGAGACTGTTGACGCTTGTTAGGGCTTGCGTACATGGACGCAAGTTACAATGCGAAAATATATTTTTTGACCACATTTAAGAGATCCATCTTGGAATTGGAATTATCTACAGTGGACTGATTCGGAATAAGTGGCATGCCTAGGGGCCAACAACACGGCAATCCCCTAGGGCAAGCAAACTGTTCAGAAATTCTAACAGCATGAAGAGTAGTTGGTTATAAAGGCAGGCCAAGCTTTTAGACTTGTATGAAAATACTAATTGGTAAATAACGTTCTACTTACTGTTTTACCTGATTAATAAACTAGTTTCTGTAGCTGTCCGGCGCATTTTTTCCCCGTTTTAGCAACATTTTTCATTGCTGCTCCACTCCTATTGGTCGTAGCGTGATGATATATAGCCTATAGCCTTCCTCGATAAATGGGCCATCTAACACTGAAAGAATTTTTCAAATCGGACCAGTAGTTTCGGAGCCTATTCAATGCAAACAAACAATCAAATCTTTCCTCTTTATAATATTATATTAGTTTAGATACAAACAAGATCAATTCTTTTAATTAAAGTTAATGACAGTAAATAACAAAAGATGCGTCCACACGAAACCTCGAAATCATACACACATAACAACGTATAAACCCAACGAACAAAATTAAACTCTCGTTACTATTGTGTGACTGCAATCATTAATACGGACACCGGTCAAATAAATGAGCTATATTTGATAACTGTCCATAATCGGCTTATGGCAACACCGGAACAAAAACAAACTATTAGCCAAATTAATGCGCAACGAAACGTTACGAGATTACCAAATGTTCCCAGTACAATAAATTGATGTGACGTGACTCTGAATAGTGAGGTGAAAAGACCCGTGTGTTCAAGGAATAGTACCTAAGTATTTTGAACCGGATTGATTGCTAAGTTGTAGTATTTTTTTTAAAACGTTGGCCCTAACCAGGAATTTCTCCTGTATCAGAGGTGCGTTTACAAACATTTAAACCAACACACAAAAACAACACGCAACAACTATCTGTAGGCCATACAAATATTTGTTACATGCGGGGATCGAACCTGCCACACGCAGCGCAGCAGACGATCGCTCAACCACTGCGCCAATCGTGCCGTCAAGTCAGTTGTGAGTTCGATACTGCTAACTGAGTTGCATTCAAAGATGTTCTGGAAGAAAACACTATCAGTAATAAGACCACCATCCCGGGGAATGAGGTGCCTCGTTAATCTAGTAGTCGCTAGCACCACTGCTGAGCATGAGGTCCAGAGTTCGATTCCCGGGTCGGGCAAAGTGTTATTGGGTTTTTCCATAAGGAATTTCTCAGTAGCAGCCACGGAGTCTGGATTTGTGCTCGATTGATGGCAATACGCTCGCCCCCTATTACATGAGACTTAAACATAACTGGCAAAATGTTTGTGTACTATTAGGTACACCTCTGCCTGCACTACCCCTTAACAGGCGTCATGTTAAATTATGCTAAAGAGCTGTGTTACAATTTTAGTCTACAATAAAGTATTTATATTATATCTTTTTGTATAACTATTGGAGGAAGACCAATTTAGCGATCATTCGTACGCAATGACTTCTATTTATTTTAGAATTTAAATAATAAAACTAAACTCACTTGAAGAAAAGGTTAAAAAAATTGCAAAGATAAACCTAATTAAACGTAAAATAACCGCTAAAGTTAAACTAAATTATTTAACTTCAATATTATAACAGGCAGATCAAACGAACCTTGCCCATAACGTAAGATTCCTTTTCGCAAAATGTTTAACTATAAATATTTAACGTAATCTAGCGGTTTCAGTGAATAATTAAAATAACTCATTTATCAATCGCTGTGAAGATATCTATTTGTCTAATCTCTACTTATTTAAGTTCATCTTCAAGATTGATTTATACAGGAAACAAGTCTACAAGTTTAATAAGTTACTGAAAATATTAAGATAGACTAGTTTGACATACATACAAATTTGAACGCCTGTTTGATGATATATCAGGGTGTAATGTTCTTCATTGGAGGATTCATGGAAGATCCTCCGACCAGACGGGTGTTGTGTCTGGTGAAATGCTGCCCAACAGAACAACTGTTGGGCAGCATTTCACCAGTCGGGTTTTTCCATATAGTTTTAAGTCAGGGATAACTTTATGCGTGATTTAGAATAATAAAAACAAAAAGAAATACATTTATTTCTGGCAAGCATAACCCATATACAAAAAAAAAATATCATTGGCATAAATTCATTATAAGAGTTAAATGTAAATAAAATTACAAACTCAAAAAACAAAAATAAAATAAAAATCAAAATAGAATAATAAAATTACAAATTTCGCTTCAGCATTGGCAGAGCTACATGTCTGCTGGAACAATGCCTGATGAAAGGGCAGTCCAGCCTTCCCCCAATCATCGCCAAAACGGTGTTGGAGTTGGCCGGATCGTACTCTGCGCTCCAGAGACGCGGCACGCTTACGCATCGTCGCGTGATTATGATGTTGGATGTTCTTCATTTGTATCTTAGATGTCGCTGTAGTACTTTTTGAACTGCCGCTACACCTGTCTCCAACCAATCGCTTACACTTGATCGTTTCATCCAGCCAATATAAATAAAATCAATCACAGAAACGACATCCAATATTTTTACAAGCCATATTTTCACAGTACCTTGCTTTTCTACAAATCATTAAATTCACAAACTTTGAAAACGACTTGATTCATTGTTCACAATGTTAATACAAAGAATGAATGAGCGAGGACAATTCCCTGTTAACAATTCACTGTCGCCGAGTAACGATGAGTCGGAAGTGTAAACTGCGCCTTAAAGAATTACTGCCTTAGCTATCGTCGACATTCCTGTGTCAATATTTGAGATGAACTTTTGCCCAATTACCTTTGCAAGTTAAACCGTCTTAATTTATAAGTATTGATTCGTACCTCCCGACTTTAATTAGTTTCCAGCTTTGAGATACTCGCCTCATTTAATATCTGTTATATCTGTTGCTACAGTTCTATTGTACACTGTAATTTTAGCCGAAATATATTATTTATGATGCGAAATAAAATATTCTTTGTCTAAAAACTCAAGGATAAACGGTGAATCCAATTCGCTGTTTCTTCCTTTGTCTTACCGGTTATAACATTACGTAAAGTTGATTAAGCATATTTACAAAAATACTAGCAGGAAAACACGCCGTTTGAAATCCCCCAATTTGTATGAAACAGCGGAGTCGCTGTGCCACCGCATTACCAAATAAAATTTAACAAACAAAACGGTTTACGGAAAGTATTTTATACCGACTCGAGCACGCTCAATTTTGCACCGGGCGAAGTCATCAAAAAACTATTAAGCTGCAACTTTAACACACGTGCACTTTTCTAAACGTACATTATCACAAAACAAACTAAGATAAGCACACGCTACGATGCATAAGTTTACTCATTAAACACCAATTTCCCCAAACGTCAGGAGAGCAAAATATGAAAAATTTGTTGTTCGCAGTTCGCTGCTTGAAGGCGAAGTTTATGAAGAATACTTTGAATAACGCCACGAGAGCACTTTCTTAAGTTACGCTTCTTATTCAAGTAAAAGAGTTTATATTTCAAACACTATTACTGCGCCTGTCAACTTAATTTACCCTGTTGATTCAATTTTCGTCCACGAGTGCCATATTTCAGTAGTCGTGGAGATTTCAATTCATACATATTTGAATAAATAAATATGCATGAAACCAATTTATAGAGGCCGCCTGAGTCGGCCGCCGGCTGAGCGGTACAATATCAGTGCCCTCATTAGATGTATCCCGCTGCTACGGCGTAGCCGCCTACGAGTTTTGCTACGGAAGCGCCACGTAGACCGCTACGATACAGCTTTGTCGTTTATTGTCTCATATTTGTGGCGCGGGCGGCCTTATTATGTGGTTTGTTTTGTAATATCCCACTTTTTTCATTTATATTTGCGAAATTTATATTGTGGGTATTGGGCTTTATGAAAACCTATTTAAAAGCATAATGAACATTAAATTGAGAATCGAAAATTGTTTTGTATCAGATAATGCCCGGGGGATTATAAGCGCTGAACGCTGAAAACATCGACAAATATGAAAATAAATAAAGTATATCCCACGACCTGTATAATTAAAATGTTGTAGTTTCATTGCTATTGACCTATATTTATAGAACATATGGATTTAATTAAATGTTTAGGAAATAATTTTAAATGAGTTGCAATTAAGTACGTGTAAATTTGCCATTCTTCTTTTATAATATTTGAAATACGAATACCTACATCGACAGCATCATTCATGGAATCATCTACCTAACCTTTTCCCAAACTATCTTGGGGTCGGCTTCTAGTCTTACCGGATCTAGCTGAGTATTTTACATGAAGCGACTGCCTCTCTGACCTCCACAACCCAGTAACTGGGTAAAACGATACGCCTTGGTAAGATTGGGTGTCAGACTTTTAGCGTCTGACTACTCGTAACGACTGTCAAAGATCTACAAATGACAGCCGGGACCAACGTCTTAACGTGCTTTCCGAGGCACGGGACAGCACCATTATAATAATAATAATAAAGCCTCTTTATTTCCATAATGAATGACTTATAAAACAAATTTAATAAAGGATTATTTTTCAATTCTGTGCATGCATGAAAAAATAAAATATTAAAATTCATCTCATGATTATAAATTACAATTACATAATAATTATATCTAAATAAATAAATTCATTTTATATAATATTAAATTCAATATTCAAATCAATTTACAAAGCACCATTAATGCATCGAATCATTATTATAAAATCGGAAACCATTGCACAAGTTTATTTCATTTTCCGTAGAACAAAGACCTAAAAGGGCCATCGACCATTATTCGATACTAAACACGCCATCGTACCAGTACCTCACACCACGAAAAATTTGGCATCAAAGGTACACAGATCATACACGCATTGCCTGCTACATATATGTTTTATTTCATGTCAATTCCATTGATTTGATAACTTTGTTCGTCTGCTTTTGGGTGGCTCACAAACGAATAGTGATGAATAGAATGTTGATCATCATCATCATCGTTTCAGCCCAGAAGACGTCTCATCATCATCATCATTTCAGCCCTTTTAACGTCCACTGCTGGACAAAGGCCTCCCCCAAGTGTCGCCACATTGACATAACATGGGGGGTTTTGCCATAATCGCCACGCTTGGCAGGCGGGTTGGCGATCGCAGTACGGTTGTTACAAAAGCACAGAGAACGCTGCTGCCCATTCTCTGGCAAATCCCTTAGTCGCCTCTTACGACACCCACGGGAAGATATGGGATGGTGTTATTCTTTATGTCCGGCACCATACAGAGCGAATGTTTGATCACCAATTTGCATATTTGAGAAAAAAGGTTTCTGCGGCATTAATTGTAAGGAGGACTTTTAATTCATCATCATTATCATCATCAGCCTATAATGTTCCCATTGCTGGGACACAGGCCTCCTCTCTGTGAAAGGGAGTGGGCTGTAATCCACCACGCGGGCCTAGTGCGGGTTGGTACATGTCACATGTCTTCGAATTTTTAGTTCTAGGACATGCCGGTTTCCTCACGATGTTTTCCTTCACCGTTTTTGAGAGCAGCGGTGATGAAATAAATTACACAAAGTAATGCGCCTGTAGGAGAGCAGCGGTAGCCCAGTGGTGGAACCCCCGACTTACGAGCAGTAACCCGTGGGTCAACCCCAGGAGTTTTAATGAAAAAAAAAACAAAATATATTCTTAAACCTAGGACTTTAGACTCAGGAGTAAAACTTGCATAATAAACGAATATTGTTTACCATTCAACTAAAACCTCCTTTGTCATACGCTTACCAGTTTCTATTGAAGTTAAGTATTAAGACCGAGAATTAAATCAGATGCTTGTTATGGAACTTGTTACCGAGACTTATAAACTTATAAGTTATAACTTATACCTGTTTGTTAGTTGTAGCCAAACAATATGTTGGCTGCATAAGAAATAGTTATTTCCCGATGCAGTTTGAAAAGATGTGAGGTATTTTTATTTTGTTTGAGTGAGAAATTGATTTGTGTATGTGTTACTGTTTATTTATTTTTGTTATGCGCATTGTTTGGCGTTTGAGCATTTTCATCTCCTCATCATCATCATTTCAGCCGAAAGACTGGACGTAGCTGGACGTAGGCCTCCTCCAAAGCCACATTGACATAAGGGTGGTTTGGCCATAATCGCCACGCTTGACAGGCGGGTTGGCGATCGCAGTACGGTTGTTATAAGAGCAAAGAGAACGCTGCTGCCCATTCTCTGGAAAGTCCCTTAGTCGTCTCTTACGACACCCACGGGAAGATATGGGATGGTGCTATTCTTTACGTTCGACACCATACAGAACACAATTTCATCTAGTCTACCTTTGTATGATGCTGAGACATTTAATTAGATAGGTATCACATCACATAACATCACGTATCTATTCCCCGAAGGGTTTGGCAGTGGTCCTAATACAACAGCGGCGGTCCAGTGGTGGTAGCCCCGACTTACGAGCAGTAAGCTGTGGGTTCGAACCCAGGCAGGCGCATTACTTTATGTAATTTATTTCATCACCGCTGCTCTCAAAAACGGTGAAGGAAAACATCGTGAGATAAACGGCACGTCAGAACTAAAAATTCGAAGACATGTGCCATCTACCAACCCGCACTAGGCCCGCGTGGTGGATTATAGCCCACTCCCTCTCATAGTGAGGAGGCCTGTGTCCCAGCAGTGGGCACATTATAGGCTGATGATGATGATGGTGATGTACCTAATAGTACTTATATCCTCATTTTGCCAGTTATGTTTTAAGCCCCACGTAATAGAAGGCGAGCCATCAACTGCGCATATATCTAGACTGCGTAGCTGCTACTGAGAGACTCCTGATCCAAAAAACCCAATAACACTTTGCCCGACCCCGAAATCGAACCCACTCCTAATAAGAAGCAACACTTATGTTTTCGTCCCTCCCCCAACACACCCATCTTACTCCACAACATTTCACTGCATGTAATTGATATACCCATTTTAAAAGAAGTGGCTCCAAAACCAACTTGACGTTTAATGTATTATTTCTATACTCCAAACTGCCACCTGCGAGCACCTCTAAAACTTGCATGCAATGTAAATTTTTCAATGGTAACATATTGAACGAGACAGTTAAGAATATATATATAGTGTGAAGTTATGGAGGAGCCACACTTTAACAATATGTTTTAAAAGGAAAGAATTTTACAAGCCAATATTCTTGGGTGAGATATTATAGCTTGTCTAGTTTCACTGTTTGATTTGTATAAGATTCAGTTCGTGGATCAAATATCGGTTTTTATAAGAAATCACAGTTTAACTGTCTGAAAAAGACGTTCGCCTTCAGTGTTATCCAAACAAGAGTACTAATCGTAAAGTAGATGCCTTGGCGGAGAACAATTTCTTTTTGCTACCACTTTTTCAGGACTTATATCATTGTGAACCTGGAATAATAGAAATTGTTCATAGGTAGTTAAAAAAAACTAACCTGTTTCCTACAAAAGTGCAATACCTACACGGTAAGAATGTATGGAAAAGCTGTTTTTCTGTAAATTACTGTTAAATAATTTCTACTTCTATTTTTCTAAGTTTCAGAATGATATACCTACTGAACACGTGGTAACCGTTTGTACACACAGCTCCATTATGTAGTTACCCCCCGGCCTGCTCGGCCGGAGTGTTCAGGGGTTAGCATATACTGACGCTATCTGTACGTCGATGCCCCTTCCACCCTATACATATATTATTATCAAAATAACAGTACTAAGATACTGAATTATTTTATCAAAATATCACAACAAAATCACATCTAGGAAAACTGACACTTCCGAAGTAGGTGGAGCCGCAAATACGGCTCTTATTATAAACAACTTTGATTGGCATCGTTTTACTTCTACCTTGGAAGGAAAGTCGATAGTATCTCGCTGCCCAGCTGTTTGTGATAAAACAAATTGCAACTTAGAGAAGAGTTGCTATTTCAGCCTCTCTTTAGAGTAAAGATATTGAGAATCAATAACTACTAACCAGAAATATACGTGGGACACTCAGAAAGTTTTGCGAAACTAAAAAAAATTGTTCTATACGTACATATATTTTTATTAAATCTTTTCAAAGTACTTTCCACCAGCCTCTATACAAAGATTCATGCGCCTAAACCAGTTTTCAAAACACTTTTTCCAGTCCGCCGCAGACACCTCGTTTACAGCCTGCTCGAACCCAGCCAGCGCATCTTCCGGCGACGAAAATTGTATCCCTTTGAGCTGATTTTTTATTTTTGGGAATAAAAAGAAGTCACACGGTGCTAGATCAGGGCTGTAAGGAGGGTGACCCAGGAGTTTGACTGGCGTGCTGTCCAGGAAGTCCCTCGTTTTGAGTGCGGTGTGCGCAGGTGCATTGTCGTGGTGGAGCAGTAGCCCGCGGAGCCCTGTGTTTGGTCGCTTGTTGCTTATAACAGAGAAAACTTCTGGCAAACATTTGGAAGTATACCATTCGGCATTAATGCTTCTTTGATCCCGTAAGGGAATTGATACCAAGTGGCCAGTCAAATTAAAAAAGCTAGCGATCAAAATCTTACCCCCGCTTCTAGATCGCTTCACTTTGGTAGGCGTTGGCTCATTTTGAACCACCCAAACAGTCGACTGGCGCTTGGTTTCTGGGTCGTATTGATAAATCCAGGACTCATCACCTGTAACGATGTCGTAAACACGCCGAGACGAGCCTGCTTCAAATTTGTTAAGCATATCACGGCACCATTCCACCCGGGCCTGCTTCTGAGCATCGGTGAGGTTGTGCGGCACCCAGCGTGATACTATCCTCCTCACGCGAAGATGGCTGTGTAGAATCTCGTGAACGCTTCCCGATCCAATCTTCAATATGTGTTGAATCTCCTGATATGTAATTCGCCTATTGTCTTGGATTAAATTTTTCACTGCTAGCACGTTTTCTTCGGTAACAGCCGTCAAAGGGCGACCGCTTCTTTCGTCATCCCCCAAAGTTGGTCGACCGCGCTTGAATTCGTTATACCAACGATACACGGTTGCCTTGGAAGGGCCTTCATCCATGAATGCCATTTGAAGTCTATCGTACGATTCATCCGGTTTCAGGCGACACTTGAAATCGTATAAAATCATAGCTCTAAAATGTTCCCGGCGCAGATCCATATTTCAGTGAGACACAATACTTTGAATTAACTCGCAAAAAATGTGGAGGGAAATTTTGAAATTGGAACTTACTTATTTTTACTTATAAATAATCATATTTTCGAAAAACATAATAACTGGCCAGTCTCCCATATATAAAAACTTTTTTTCGCAATACTTTCTGAGGGGCCTGGTATAAATAAAGTACGCTGAGGTATTATATTGCGAGGGTGGAGGTAGTGATTTATCATGTCATTTTAAAATGGAGATGTCAGTTTAATTACAATATTGGATTGCAAAAACTAGGAACGTAAGTAAGAAAGCAGGTTTTTGAAAGTCTTGAAATATCAAGAGAATCCCTCTTCATTATCTCAAGATCCAAATGTTTTATAAAAACTTACTGACCCCGAATATTATTAACTTATCAGACGGTTTTTAACTGTCATATTGAATGTGAATTTACCCACATTTAAAATCATCATGATTTCAGCTGAAACTCATCTACTGCTGCAGATTCACTTAAGCATCCCCCAGCAGTCACCATGTCGAAAGGTCTATTGTTCTCTTCACTCTTATGCTCTTGTTCCACATCAAAATATGTAAATTAAACATATCTAATTACTACTGACAAAACTTACCTTATTATATGCGCCAAAGAACTTGAAACCTAGTCTAGGCCTTAGGCTATAGATAAGACAGGACTTAACGAAATTCGAACTCAAAGTAAGCGATGAAATATGAGATCTAGAACTTCCCTTAACTTTTAGTTCCGACCAGTCAATTCTAGAAGTATCGGAAAGTTGACACTGGTTGGAGGATACAGTTTTATTAACAAGAGTTTTTAGTACTAACTTTAGTACCTACATCTTGTTTAGGGATAAAAAGTTAGTGATGGATTCGGTTTTGCGGTGTCTGGGTAGAGTAAGTCTTGTAGTTTATGTTTATTTTGTTGCTTTATTATGAAGAGGTAGATTTTTAGGGTTCCGTACCTCGAAAGGAAAAAAACGGAACTTATAGGATCACTTTGTTGTCCGTCTGTCTGTCTGTCAAGACCCTTTTTCTCATGAACGCGTGGAGTTATCCAGCTGGAATTTATATCAAATACTCAGGTCTACTGTCCGTTGAAACTGTGAAAAAATCAAACTTCTAAGCCAACGCAATCAAAGGTACAGCCGTTTATGCCGCAAATTACCGCAATTTTTCGACACTCGCAAGGGAATCAAAACCACTACAGGGTACTTCCCGTACACTCAGAATGTTGAAATTTGGTACAAAGCAACGTCTTATGGTACAGATGAAGAAAAAATTGCGAAAGCCGTAAATTTTTTGGTACATCATATAATAAAAATATTTTTAATAATTTTTTCTACGGAACCCTCGGTGCGCGAGTCCGACTCGCACTTGGCCGGTATTTTTTTTTAATAAATGTAAGTACCCACTGAAGTTTAAACTTGGGTTCCTCTGTCAAATCTCATTTTAATCTCTTTGGTTCCTGTTATGTAATCAGTTTACTTAATCACTAGTACTAACATAAAAAAATTCTCGATTTTTACTGATTAGGGGTAGGATGTGTCAATTTTTATACATCAGTTGGTTGTAACATGGCAGACGATTAACATCACATCCCCTTTTTAAATTAGCACTTTACGAAACTTTAACGTTTGCTGTAACTCTCTACTTTTACTAGTTTAACCTTTCAGCACCTAATTATAAAATTGAGCATTAAAAATTCTACAACGTTACATAAAAAGTGTAATTCATGAAGCCTGGCCCGTACCAACTAGAATATTCTATAAAGCAAATCTAATTACAAAACGCACATAATAACCGAGACAGCCATTACAAAAGACATTTAAATAAAACCAGTATTGCACCTTTAGAAAAACCTTCATAAACTCGGATAATGGCGAAAATTATAAAAAAGGAAGATCGTTTCAATGTAAATGATGCGACGGTACATCAGATTCCCGTCTAACAAGGAGAGACGGGTACAAAAAAACGGGTGAATATTAGTGTTGTGCTAAATAACCGGGTATTATCTAAGGAACAATATAAACGTCGCGGGCAACGCAATAAGCGTTCGCTGGGTAATGGCGGCCCGTCCGTCATCGCTTGAGCCTCGCCTTTGTCGATATCGATATTTATATATGTCGATATTTATATTTATCGACCAGCTGAAATACTACTCGGTGGCTGTTTGAAGTTTAAGCTTTAAGAAGGTAATAAAATAGAACGATGCTTTGAAAACGTTGAGAGAGTTGGGTTAAGTTTAAGCTATTTCCGGTTTTGTATAGGACAAGAATATTTGTGTTTTCATGAAAATTGGTAGTGTTTTGTCCTCATGGCAGAATAGTAATTTGACTTTAGACCTGTAAAAAGCTTACTGATTGTTTTTAAGACCATAAAAAATGGTTAAATGTCTCCACACGATGGGTTCCGGAGTGCCGAGGCCGGCCTAGAAAGAGGTGGCGAGACGATCTGGACGCGTACCGCGAGGGTTGGTTCGAGGAGGCACGGGAAAAGAGCTCGTGGAAGGAATTGGGGAGGGTTTTGCCCAGCATAGGGACAGTACAGGTTAAAGAGTGTCCATGGAGTTTCCCATTCTCCTCCAAGGAGATATATGCTTTGGAATGGGCAACTACAGTACTTTCACAAGTTATTATGGAGGACTGCGTTTTGTCCTGTTTTTTTGACTTTCTTAACATGCCTGTAACTGAAATAAATGCTTTGAGTTTGGGTTGAGTTTAAAAACGCATGAAGTAGGTTAACATAACTACCGACACAAGTTTTGTTAAATAATCGAATATTATTCAGTCAGTTTTTCGTTTCGGAAGAAAATATCTTCAAACAAAGTCTGTGAGATATTTAAAACCGTCCCGTTTCTCCCAGCTGTTACAGGTCGAGCGCTACAATAAGCTGACATTATGTTTTTATTTCCCAGGTCACCATACAAATTAATCCTATTTCTAATAAAAAGTTGCGCGTATCGCCTGGGACACCTCGCTATGTCTAGACTTATGAGAACTTTCTTAATAACTTTTCTTACATAGTGGCATACTTAGACGGGCATCGTTCTTTTATATAATAGTTTTCTTAGGTCTAATGTTTATTCTTGTTCTTACGGTCGATGGCAATCTTAATTAGGCTCAGAATTTGGTCAAGAGTTTGGTGCCTTCAGTAGTGGCCATCAGTTTCTGTAACATGCAGAACAACAGCGAACATAGGACACGGTATGAAGTGTCTCTTTGTTTCTGGAATGGCCTTTCAGGGCGTAGTCATCTAATTCATAAATCTATCAATCAATGGTCATAAATTATTTTCGACTTCGTTTTTTCAAAATATTGATAAATCCAATAAAGAATCATTAAAAATTTAAATAAGGAGGCTTGTATAGGTACCCTATATTATTACTAAATTAATGTTCAGCAATTGTATACAGTTCGTAAACGGCAAACAAGAATAATCATCTCTTTTATGCAAAGCTAACAAATTATCAGAGGGTGGTAATTAGCTCTTCATCACGTATGCACTTCTAATTGTCAATAGAAGCCCCACGTACGGACTGGTATTATAAAAATGACGAAATAAATGTCCATTTTTCTATCCTTACCGATTTTTTACTCAAATATTATAGTTCGAGCTCCCTTTGGCAATCAACTCGATTGGTAAATCAAAGAGCACAGAGTAAATAATATATTTGCACACGCGGCTTTTTAATACACTGTTTCCATATATTAAACGGATGCATCTGGTTTTTGCTTCGTACTAAATAAATACTACGTGGAAACGATACCGTGATATGTGCCTGTTATTTTCCGAGGTTATTTCTACCGACAAATGCTTTTCATTTGTTTTCGAATAGTTATTTTATTAAGGAGATCTCAATTACATTACAGTTTTTTCGAAACAACAGTTTTGTTGTTTTTTGACGTACAATATTGGAAACGGAATATTTTTTCGGGGTGAAATAAAACTAGGATGTTTTTAGAGGAACCTCTCATTTATTTTTCAAACGTGCTTCTGTTTCCATATTGTGTTTTTCTACAATTCGGTTTATCCGTGATCATGGTGCTTGCAATTGCGCCGAAATATCGGGAATTCAAAACAAATAGTAAATATCCTGTTTTCAGTGTTAGTGACCATGCTAGTTTAAGCTTGGAAACATATTGTTATTTATAACAGTCGTATGTTTTCAAGGCTCACACATATACCTATCCTCGAATATTTAAACGAAGAAAACAGAATAAGCTAACCCAGAAACTGGTTAACCGACGACCAAGAAGTTTTTCTTTATCATTATTTAATTTTCAATCGCTATCATTTGGATTTTATGAGAAACATGAAAAGAGAGAGAAAGATGTGAGGTATTTTTATTTTGTTTGAGTGAGTAATTGATGTGTATGTGTTACTGTTTGTTTATTTTAGTTATGTTTTATGTTTGGGGATATCTTGAGCATTTTCATCTGGTCTACCTTTGTGTGATGCTGAGACATTTAATTAGATAAGTATCACTTAACATAACATCAAGTCTGTACTCCCCGAAGGGTTAGGCAGAGGTAAGTCCCATGTAATAGGGGCCATCAAGGGGTCCTATTGCAAAAAATAAAAAGTAAGTTTGCCATATCGCTTAAACTATTCTTTCTCAGGAGTCTATAAACCATATTTTTTAAAAAGGTGGTTTGCAGATTGTTGGGGGAAATTTATATAAGATTATATTAATATTTTAGAATAGATTATGAGATTAGATATTTTTAGATTTACATTAACATTATCTTTAAAATATTGTTCCGTTCCCACAGACAAACCGTGGAAACGGTTTTGTGGGGCATAGTCTTTAAATGAAAGTTTGTAATAAAATTGTTTAATAAATAAATAAATAATAATAAAATAATCATCGGGTTTTTATCCAGGCTCAGTGGCTGCTAATGACAAATTCTTAATGGAAAAACCCAATAACAATATGCCTGATCCGGGAATCGAATCCAGGACCTCATGCCCAGCAGACGCGATTAATTTACAAATTTCTAGTTAAGTGGTCCAAGCTTTGGCTGTCTTGCTTTCCATGAAATTAGACATGTCGTAGCCAGATCATAGAATTGATCACTTCATGATGTGGCCAACCATTTCATGAAATGGTTGTATTTCATGAAATGGCCAATATCTGGTGCCCTCATCATGATATGGTCTGGCCAGATCAATGAATAATCAACGTTTAACGATATGAATAGTTAACCCACGGCTACTTCATGATATGGCCAAACATTAGTGAATTTAGTGATCATAAAATAGTTACATTATCCACCGTTAGAGGCGCTGATATCGTTTAGTTTTTGTTGTGCATCATGGCGGCGGACAATTACTGTTCTGTTATTAAATCGAATAATAATTCGTTAATTGAATGATTTAAATCTACACTGCGATCAGGAACCAATCCCACCTTTTCTTATCTGATAATACGAAATTTTGTTTTTTAAAGCGTAGTCGACATAGCTTATTTACTGTCTGCAGGGTTTACAGTAACCTAACACGAAGGGGATGTCGGGGTCTTAGTTCGCTCGCTCCGCTCGCTCACTAGATCCTGCCATCCCCTTCGTACCTAACCTGTCCGAGTCGGGGTGCCCCGACCAGAGCCAGTGCCAGTCCAGAGCTCGCTTCGCTCGCTCTTGCATCCAAATTCTCTGGGACCAGTTAACCCCTATCGAAAAAGAAAGGGTAGAATTGGTCCTTGGTCCCAGTTTCGAGTGGGACGAGTTGCTCCCTAGCGCCATTAATGATATGGCCAAACGTGGATTGCCATATCATCAAACGTGGACGTTTAAACGAAATGGCCAGTTTTAGCTGGCCATTTCATGAAATGGTTGGCCACATCTTGAAGTGATCAATTCTATGATCTGGCCACGACAGACACAAGCTATTGACAGGTTAATTTATTAGCTTACAATTGTAATTTACTCCATTTGTGGCTGTCATGTTGAATGTCAAAGGAAGAAGATGTGGTCTGATATTACCTGTGTAATTTCCTCGTAGATCGTCTTAATTACTATCTATCTAATCTTATGATTAGTTGGCCAGCTTTGAATGGATTGTTGGCTTATAAGGGTGTGCAGAGTAATAGTTATTGTGGATCTTGTTTGTGTAGATCTTGTTTTAAAAATGCTTGACACCTTATTTGAAATTATAACCTTTACAGCTGCTGACGTAGCTCGTGGCGAAATAATAACAGCCGTCCGTGTCGATCTTCCAGGTTAAGCCGTGCTTGCCTAGGTCGATCTGTGGATGGATGACTATCATTACATACCGAGTATCCCCCGTGCCTGAAGGGAAAAGGCTACAAAGATGATGAACTTTAACACTTCATTTAACTTATTTATGAAGATAACTATGGAAAGAAGTGTCATAGTGTTGATAAAGAGATTCAGATACCCAATATTTTTAAAGAACCCCCAACCTCACCTTTCTCCAAATAAAGGTCCAAATCCACCAACAATAAACAATCAAACTTTAACACTCGGCCAGTCAATTTCTGGCTAACTATCGGCCGTACAAACTCCAGTTTATTCCAATCGAACGCCACTAAGCTTACTCGTTCATAGTGACCTATCGTTAACTTTAATCCTCCGTTAGTCCAGCCGTTATGTCTTATTTGTAACACGTACCGCAGCTTTATTTTTCTATGGGCATGATAAAAGTTTTCTAATAAAGGCCTCCGCCAATCGGTAAGTTTGTGTCGTTCCTTCTTATTGGCTACAGGTGACAATTGATGGCGATAGCTCTTTTTAACTGACTTCGAAGAGAAAGTTTTTTCTAACCTAACAACACTTAACGGGAAGATGTCGTGATATTATTATATCTGAGAACATTCAGTGGGGTCGCAAGAGAACTGTTAGTAGGATTACGGTCTGAGGGAAGTGTTATAACGAAGAAGATTTCTGCTTCCTATTTCAAGTTGGAGCTTTTGAAAGGAATTAAGTTTAAAAATACATAAGCTAAGTCTTGAGGTGAGCTTTGGCGACGGTAACTGGCCACTGAGAACGAGTTGCTTTGTCAAATATAGAACTCTTTTCAGGGTTCCGTACCCAAAGTGTCAAACGGGACCCTATTACTGAGACTTCGCTGTCCGTCCGTCCTTCCTTCTGTCACCAAGCTGTTTCTCATGAACCGTGATAGTTTGCCAGTTAAAATTTCTACAGATTATGTATTTCTGTTGCAGCTATAACAACAAATACTAAAAACAGAATAAAATAAATATTTAAGGAGGCTCTCATACAAAATTGTGTTTTTTTTTGCGTTTTTATAAATAATGGTACGGAACCCTTCGTGCGCGAGTCCGACTCTCACTTGGTCTGTTTTTTTTTTCTTCTTTGGCATGTGAGCCGATGTCGACTATTCTGCCTGCGTCATGTAGTGAACTCTTTTCTTTGTCAATCGTAGGTAAAAAAGTGTTTTTGCTTATGCCAAACACTCGTGTCCGTCTTTATACCTAGTGCAATGCTTACATTTCGGTGATTGATGGTCACAACGGGACTTTTTAGCCTAGCATTGCGGGTACTTTACTAAGCCGTCCCGGCTGTCATTTGTAGATGTTTGACAGTCGGAAAAGGTAATCAGTGGCCCGAAAGTCTGACAAACTATCTTACCAAAGGGTAGCGTATTACCCAGTACTGATTGCGTGGTGGAGGTCATATCAGATACTGGTATTCAGCTGCACCCAGTTAGACTGGAAACCGATCCCAACATAGTTGGGGAAAAGGCTAGGCAGATGGTGACAGCAGTTATATTATTCAGCAACAATCCGCAATCAGTTTCAATTCACAACATAATATCTAGTTTTGTTCTCTAAATCCTTTGATATAAACCTAATAATTTCTACTGGACATCCAACAGTTAACATGCTAAACTAACATACAACTAACTGACGTAACATGATAGTCGTATTAGTTAAATGCCTGAATACACGACATAAATCTAAACTATCCAATCCGCGCTCTTCATTTTATAGATGACCGTAATCCATTTCTGTTTTGATTCTAATAGTTGGGTAACAATGTTGGGTAAAAAGAGCGATGTATAACGTTTTAGGGTTGTTGTAGTGAGTTAAAACGGCGAGGTAATATATAAATTAATTTTTAACACTACGGTCCCTGTAATTGAGGGTTTGCGTGTCAGTAATGCTTCACGCACAATTCGTACGCGTCTTTTTGAGGGTAAGGGTGCTTGCATAAAGACAGAAATTTTCCGTTCCCGGTTTGTCTGTTGGCCGTAAGCATAGGCATGTGGGGTTTGATTCCCAGGTTGGGCAAATGGACATAGGCTTTTTCATCAATAATTTCTTAGTAGCCGCCTCGGAGGCTGTATTTGTGCCCAGTTGGTATGAATAGGCTCGCCTCGTGTTAAATTGGATTATAACATAGTTGGTGAAATGCGGGTGTACTATTCGGCATCTTTTCTTTCGCGGATTATCGGCGTGATTTTTAGTTATTTAAAAATTAAGTTTTTGGTGTTCCTAGGTGCCTGGTGTTTCTACTCGCACCGGTAACCGATCCATTCCGACTTTTCTGTACTGAGAAATTGTGTATTAAGTCCCTGTCGCACAGTGGAACGAATGTATGGGAGCGGTTGGACGTAGACATGTCCGAAAAAAAAGAGTAAAATTATGCCAAACTAATGATGCCATCTTATTCGATTACTTAATGCCTTCATAACTTGTGGTGATGAATTTCTTCATAACTCCCATATTTCGGGAGTAATTTGAGAAAATGTGAAATTTTACTATGAAAATGAGTGTATCGAGCTCTCTCCCTCCTGATTCCGGGCTTGTTTCAAGTAGCGGTCTCTAATATCATAATGCTAATACTAAGAGCTATATTTAATACTAAGACACATAGTGCGCCAAATGTGCACTTTCTGGGATAAAGAGTGATGTTTATTTTATAACACAATTTTTTTATTTTTTGTTTATTTTGTTGATTAAAACCGTTTTTCTAAAGGTTTACCTTATTACAATAACATTTCTGAGCAGCCAATTAGAGAAGATATAAGCTAATTAGGATATATAATTAGGGACTTAAGGTTTACATATAAAACTGATGCACTAATGATTACTGATAAGAACATTGCTATTATTTAATTACTAAATGGCTCTTAATACACTAATTTAGCATGCATCATTTACTAATTATCACAATAACTAATTACCTTGCAATATTTAACAAAGGATACCTGGGATACCTGGATTTTATATAAATAGGTCACTATTAGTAACTTTAAAATCAGTGTTGATTTACACCTCGTTGTATCCAAGTTAATCTCGCAATGTATTTTCCAAATTTTAATACAAATCTTGATATTCACGTTGCTTTATGCGCACGCGCACATAAAGATTTACGCGACTTTAACTATTTGTTCAGTGTTTTAAAAGATAACAGTTGTGTTCAGTTATGTGAAAGTGCTGAAACAAGTTTAAAAGACTGGTGTCGTCGATTTTGCTACCGCATTTATGCAAAATGGACACAGTCTGGAAGAAGCACAGATAAGTTTCGGAAGAAACATGAGATTTGGCTACAGGCTGCAATTCAATGGCCGGAATTACAGAATGAAAATATGGAACCTTCTACAGAAAATATAAGTGACGTCATCGAGCCCATAATTTCTCCTGCTAAATCTGATGCTTCAACTTGTACACATCCTAGTCCTCGTAAATCTTTTGAGGACCTTAGTAACCGGCAAAAAAGAAGACGCACTGAAGATAGTCTTTCATGCAGCAGTAGCAGCGCTGAAATTATGTTTTCGGCCGAAAGGGCGCTTCAAAAGGCAGGACAAAGCGATACAGCTTATGTTATGAAATACTTGACGGAGAATCCAGAAGAGGCCTCAAAAATCAAAGCCTTCATTGAAGGTAAATCAATTCAGGTACGGGAAATATCCCCTTTGAAGGCATTGGCTCTTTATGTATCGATGAACTTATCGAAATGGCGCTATAACACTCTTCGGGATTTCAACACTCAAGAAAGAGCTCTTCAATACCCGAGTTACTACATGTTGGTTAAAGAAAAAATTAAGTGCTATCCGGCCAAAGAAGATCTCACAGTTACAGAGAGCTCTGCAAAAATCAAATTACAAGCCTTGATGGATTTAACCTCAAGAAGACTTATTAGGTCGTTAGAAACCCCTGTTGATCCCAATCAACAGCTCGTATTGACCAGCAAATGGGGTTTTGACGGATCATCTAGCCAAAGCATTTATCATCAAAGGACGAGTGAAGATGAGCAAATCGATCTTGCTAGTAATTTTATGATTAGTCTTGTACCACTGCGGCTCGTCTCAAAAGGTGTAACAATTTGGGAAAACGAGCGACCATCTTCCACTTCATTTTGCCGGCCAATATTGTTTAAGTTTATAAAGGAAACCAAAGAAAATGTGCAGAGAGAGATGGCTGAAATCGAAGCAGAGATTGAAGCCTTAACTCCATCCACCATCACTGATGGAATTAGTGTCAAACACCAACTGCTGTTGACAATGATTGATGGTAAAATTCATTCCATTATATCCAATACAGCAGCTTCAGTGTGTGACATATGCAAGGCTTGTCCTAAAGAAATGAATAATTTAGAGTTAATCAAAGATAAACACGCAAACGAGGACATGTATAAATATAGCTTAAGCACCCTTCACGCTTGGATTCGCTCAATGGAATGCTTATTACACATTTCCTACAAATTAGACATAAAATCATGGCAAGTAAGGGGTGATATAGCAAAAAGGCAAGTTGATGACAGGAAGAAAAGAGTTCAAGAGGCTGTAAGAAGAGAAACGGGCTTACTTCTCGATGTTGTGAAACAAGGCAGTGGATCCACCAACAATGGCAACTCGGCAAGGAGATTTTTTGAAAACTACACTAAATCTGCTGAACTGACCGGAATAGATGCTATGCTTTTAAGAAAAATCTGTGTGATCTTGCAGTGTATTTCATCAGGAGAGAAGATCAACGTAACTAAATTCCGAGAGTTCTGCTTTGATACTGCTAAGCTTTACGTGGAGTTATACCCATGGTATTATATGCCTTCTTCACTTCATAAAATTTTAATGCATGGGCCAGACATAGTTCAGAACATGTCAATTGTGCCCATTGGTTTTCTATCCGAAGAGGCATCTGAGGCTAGAAATAAAGATTTTAGAAAATATAGAGAGGGGCATTCTCGAAAGCATAGCAGTATCTCATGCAATGAAGATATTATGCACAATCTTTTACTGTCTTCTGATCCACTTGTTACAAGTATCCGTCCAAAAGGAAATAAGTTTGTAAAAAAATCTTCTTTTAAGGAATTTTATGAGCTTACGGATTCTGAGAAAAGTGATATTGAATTTGTTAACATAAATGATTTAGCGGACATCGATTCTGAATTTGAATTAATTGATGATGATGATGATGACGAAGATAATTAAATGATGTTATTGTTTTAAAATGTGTAACTTAGTAAATTAGAGCTTACATCTTAATTATTTATTGTACTTTTAATGAAACTAGGTAATTTATTATCAACTTACTTAAAAGTCATACTCTCATCAGTTCTTGTGAATATTTTTGTTAATATATATTTCTGTATATATATAATATATTTATAGACCTCTTAATAAGTCTGTCTGCGGTTTAAAGTAAATACAAATGGGGAAAAAACGTTTTTTTTTTTAAATTTTCATTTCCTTTTATCCCAGAAAGTGCACATTTGGCGCACTATGTGTCTTAGTATTAAATATAGCTCTTAGTAATAGCATTACGATATTAGAGACCGCTACTTGAAACAAGCCCGGAATCAGGAGGGAGAGAGCTCGATACACTCATTTTCATAGTAAAATTTCACATTTTCTCAAATTACTCCCGAAATATGGGAGTTATGAAGAAATTCATCACCACAATTTATGAAGGCATTAAGTAATCGAATAAGATGGCATCATTAGTTTGTCATAATTTTACTCTTTTTTTTCGGACATGTCTACGTCCAACCGCTCCCATACATTCGTTCCACTGTGTGTCGCCACCAATACTGAGATGAGCGGAGCGGTACAGAGACGTGCAAGACTCAACCAATCACAGGAGAGATGAGACGCGCGATTTCGATTTGAACGAATGATTGGTTGATTCCCGCATGTCTCTCCGCTCCGGTCGTCTCCGCTTTAGCACAGTCCGGGCATTATGTAAACACCCTTACCCACTACCTCGAGCGTTGTGAAATTGGTAAAAAACAAATGAATGTATCCTACTATATTACTGTCGCTGCCAATTAAAATTTTCGTTTTTTTGTCAGCCGTTGTCGTGGAAAAATGCTTTATTACCTGTATTGTTACTGAAAGTTTCACAATGCGTGATATGGACCCCTTGGCGATAATGTCAACGTGCTGCTACACAAGTTACTCGAAACTTTTTGTTTTCACAATTACGGGTCACTGGGATTTAATTATTTAGGTATATTGTATTGAAGCGAGTTTGGTGTTCAGTGCTCGTGTCTTTTCTGTTTGAGAAGAGTCTTTGGCCCAGCCGTGGGAAAGTAATTGGCTATTATTATTATTGTATTATTATTATGTTCTATTGCAATACTTTTGCCATATGTTTTGGTGGTGGTCGAGCGAAACTCTGAGGGACCCACATAAGGTCCCACACCCAAGTGTTGTTAACCCAAGGCTTTTTAGGACCGCCCTGTTTTATTTGACCTTGGCCACCAAACAGTCCCTCTTTATTAATAGGATTTTTTGTATTTTTGGTGCGTTTGTGGTGGACCGATGACCTGGTGAAGGTTGCGGGGATCAGCTGGGTGCGAGTCGCACGGGACCGGTCAGTGTGGCGAAATTTGGGGGAGGCCTATGTCCAGCAGTGGACGTCTTTCGGCTGAAATGAAGATGATGATGATGGTGCGTTTACTCCATCGACGCTTAAGTGATTACCTATCTATAATGTCTTTAACAACCTGACTATTGCAAAACTTTGTTTCCTAATCGAAGCATGCATTTCCTGTTATAAATCTTATCAGGCACCGAATATTGTAACCGAAGTCCAAGCACATTGAAACTTAAAGACTTTACCGATCTAAACGCACGGTACCGTTGCGGTTCGGAAGCCGGTCGGCGGCAAGACATCCGGCAATTCTAACTAGAACCGACGCGGGCGGCGCATTTCCGCCAACCGGAATGTCTTAATCCCCGTGTTTTAACTACAAAGATAGCAGCGATAAAATGAATTGTTCGTTTTATCGGTTAAATGATATTATTAACTTGTTAAGCTAATAAAACCATTATTTTCTATTAAAATAGGAAGTAGTTTGGTGTTTATGAATTGCTGGAACTTGACTGCTTCATTGGTGTAGTGGTTGCGAACATTCCTGAGCGTTGTGCCATGTGTTAGATTCCCAAAGGCAATGTAGTGTTGGGATTTTCATTACGAATTTCTCAAAAGCTGTTTCGAAGTCAGGACAATTCTGGATTGGGTCGCCCCTTTTATAATAATTTATTTACTTTTTTAATCAAATAACAATGTTAACATTCAAAAGTAATATATTTAAGTGCACTTGACTTAATGCTAGTTAACAAAAACAGGAAGGTGTTGCAACCTGCACCATTACTAAGTTATGAAATAACTTGTATTAAGGGCAGTGTTACAAGCCCAAACACATTTTAGTATAACAAAAGAGCTGCAGGCAGAACAAGAGAAGTGTTTTAAAACAAACCTTAACTTAAATCCATAATTGTAGGTTAAAAAAAATACAATTTATTTATTTGTTTTTTTTTTCGACTTAAATGCATAACAACCGAAATGTAGGTGTATTATTAGTAATATAGCGTTGTATAGAAAAATAATTTAAGAAGTGCTACAATATACCTGTTGTTTAAAGCAATGTGCCAACATCTTTCAACAAAAAATCTCGCGAGAAATGCTTGTCACGCTTCAGTTTCACTTTCCCGCCGTTCCGGGACGTTCCGGGAAGTCTTCCGGCAATTTTGACTAAAACCGGCACGCTTGCCGGGTACAGACGACTTAATCCCTCCCTGATTAAATACCACGGCGGAAAGTCGACTAAGTATAAGTTCGTAAGACTTGCTTATTAGTTGATTTTTAGTTCGTGACGGAATTTATGAAAGAAATGATGAAGTAGAATGATTCTTCATTTTCTTTATGTCAGATCCGTCACTGCTCTACGATTTTGAACATATTTTCACACTACTACTCTTATTTCCAGAAATATATTGTCAAGAGTAAAATTTTAAATAGATGTTTTAATCGGTAGGTTATTTTTTATTTCACTCACTGTAAATACATTTGGTATAAAATGTTCCTGTAAACAAACATACAGCTTTAACAATAAAAATCGGGTTCTGATCCAAAATTCACTGAAATGAAAACAATGAAATATTTCATCCACTTCCCGCGAAACAAACGAACGAAAAAATCACAACCATGTTTTAATAATATTTGAAGTCCCTAACAATGAAGTGGATATTCTCACATGTGGGAGTATTGCCATCCTACCATTACTTCGTTAACTACACAGACCCACCAAGCTTTAAATTTTTAATGTAACAACTTCCTCAAAACTTTGCTCAGTAAGAAAATTGTGTTGACGTATCCATAATACGCTTTCCTGAAATCATACATTTTGAAGGAACATTTGTTTAACTAATTTAAATTCTTTGAGGAAGTTGGGTTTTAAGGTGAGTAAGGGAGTTGAAGAAAGTGAGGAAAAACGTCAAGTTTGTCTGGTTTCCTCTTGCGTTTAGGTAACTGTTGTTTTTCCTCATCAGGCGACATCTATTTTGAAAGAAACTTGTGCTATTATTTTAGTGTTTTAACTTTAACTTGCTTGCTTTTGCCAAGCTCCACATTCTTGTGCCAGCTTTATCCAGGATATCATGCCGTTTATACATTTCAGACCTTCTACTAGTATGACGATTTTAAATTTCAGACGTTTTACTAGTAGGTCGTTTTACTTTAACGTCATTTATCCCACAAGAGCATTTTACATCCGCTTCTATTGCCAGTCTTTGGACGCTACTTTTTTCACGCTTTACTCCACTTGCCATCTCCTGCTAGGTCTCCTGCCCAACTCCATAGGAATTTAGAAATTATAATTTTTGCTCAACTCCATTACTACTAGACAGGATTTTGTGTCTAATAACGCCTTCTCAGATGGCCTAAAATATTTGAAAAAGGAAACGAACTAAAATGACAGAAACATGTTGTTTGAGTAGACTAAGTACGTACCCAGTCTTTGTCGTGCAAAACAAAAGACTGGAGTCAAACTTAGAACCCAATTGTCCTACACTCACGTGCCGAAATTCATAATCAACTTAGTATTTCCCTTTATGAGGAAAACATGCCCACAGTGTAGAAAATCGACAAATATAATATATATATAGGTAACTATAGGACATTCTTTTTTTAGATTTTTCGCAGCTTTTTGAATTCTACTGTGCACAAGCAAACATGATAACGTTAAGTAATCAAAACTGTATACAAGGTGGAATGGTCAGCGACGCTCAAACGTTCACCACGTATTTAGTACATAATTCTGAACTCTATAAAATTTATTCCTCGGTTAATAAAAAATTAAACCGTCCAAGTGCGAGTCGGACTCGCGCACGATTATTTAATTTTTTAAAAATTATTTATTAAATCCGACCAAAAAAATCACTTTTTTGTATGGGAGCCCTCTTAAACATTTATTTTATTCTGTTTTTGGCATTTGTTGTTATAGCGGCAACAGAAATACATAATCTGTAGAAATTTCAACTGGCTAACTATCACTGTTCATGAGATACAGCCTGGTGACAGACGGACGGACGGACAGCGAAGTCTCAGTAATAGGGTCCCGTTTGACCCTTTGGGTACGGAACCCAAAAAACCGTTGTTCCCTAAAAACTGCAATACCTACACGGTCTAAATGTATGGAACTGCTGATCTGATTTTCGGGATCAAAATGATGGAATGAATACGTGGTAACCGTGTTAGCGTCGGTTTTCCTTCCATCTTGCATATCGTGCATTATCATGTAGACATTGCACAATTGCACCATACTTTACATGAAAAATTTTGCACAACATTGTGTTCGCATGAAACTCGTTGATTGTGTGGCCGGTCAAATTTTTTTTAATAAGTCTTTCCATCCCACTGCTGGGCAAAGGGCTCCTACATTCATTTCCAGTTCTCCATATGTTTTTCTGATATGACAATATTTTTAAAGATCCTACGGCGCCTGGGTGGTGGCGTTGCAACTTTTCTCGTGTATTTACGTAATACATACGTTCAAAGAAATCTCAGAACACATTCCCGTAATGATGTTGTTGAGCTACAAAGGGCACAGACTGATACATTGTTATATTACGCAAAGAAATTAGTTTTCAAATAAATTGTACTTAGGAGATGTAAATTAAGACAGCGTATTGCGTATAGAAATATTTAAATTAAACGACTTTAATTTCAGCTGCTACAGTGACAGATTGAAAGTATATTTTACCTTAGAGAAATAAGGTGAAAAAAAAATGGTTTTTTTTTTGAGGGAAGTTTAGGTCGTTGTTTGCAATTTAGACATTTTGACCAAAATATTGATAAACAAAAAAATAACTAATCGTACCTACCTGGTACATCGGAATAACTCATCTATTTATCTTAGCTATAAAAAAATATTAATAAAGCTTTCACCCGAAAAAACATTTTAAACTAGGCATATTTATAAAACGAATATGAAATTCACAAATAAAAACTTTACTGAAAACTTTAATTTGAATATTTTCAGTTCACGTTGACTAAACTGAATTTTCGAAATAACTATATACCGACACTTTATTAAATTCCACTTTTAATGTAAGTTGCGTTGTTTAAAAATTCGATTTTATGATTGCGAAGAATACCTACTTTTAATTGTAGTCTTTAGACTGTGGTTTTAGTTACGTAAATCTGTGTAATTTGAATGTTTACCCTCATCATTCTCGTGCCCTTATCCCAATTTATTTGGGGTCGACGCAGCATGTCTTCTTCTTCCATACTTGTCCATTACTTGTCATCTCATCAGACAATTATCAATAGACAACTGTTGTTTTTTGACGAAATGGACGAATATTTTGATGGCCTGTAAATCTTTTCCCATTTTGACACTTGTAACTTTGTAGTTATTGTTATTTTTTTACATCTATAAATAGTGTACAAACTTAATTTAAATAAATTGCATTCATAAATAAAATGTTAGTCTTCGTAATCGCGAATGCTTTAAGTTTTACATATTTTTTTTAGTTTCGTAAAATCGTCTATTACAAAGAACAAACTTGCAATGGACTTTGTTCTTATGACATTTGGACGTTGTTCATTTTGACGATTTTGATTACGTGTCTTTTACACAACTGGGGCAATAAACTAGATGATGCATGTAATATCTACAAAATTTTTTGAATATTAAAAGGAAATATAGGTATAATGATTCCATTCATATGCCTGAATAAGCCTTTCTCATGGACAATTTCTGGGGAATATATCTGCGGTCACCAAGCCCATTGTGGTTTCTGTGGTTAGTACCTAATCTTCCTGCTCGGAGTCTGTGTAGTTATTGAAGATAATTGCTCGAGTTGAATGCAAAGATAAATGCTGTTTGGTGATCATGTTGGTTGTTGAACTAATGTCCATGGGTTTCATATGATATTTAAACGCGTGAAAGAAATTATTTCCGGCCAATCAATATTCTTTATCGTATTTGAAAAAAAAGAAAGAAATGCAAATGCCTCGGAAAGCACGTTAAGCCGTTGGTCCCGGCTGTCATTTGTAGATCTTTGTCAGTCGTTATGAGTAGTCATAAGCTAAAAAGTCTGACATCCAGTCTTACCAAGTGGTACCGTATTACCCAGTTGCTGGGTTGTGGAGGTCAGATAGACAGTCGCTTCATGTAAAATTCTGGTACTCAGCTGCATCCGGTTAGGCTGGAAGCCGACCCCAAGATAGTTTGGGAAGAAGGCTAGGCAGATGATGATAATGATGACTTGAAACTAATGATGTAAATAAATAGCATAGCTAGTTCCGGTAACGAAGTAGTTTCAGAAAAAAAACTGACGTGCTATTTCAGACCATAATCTATCTCTGTGCCAAATTTCATCCAGATCCGTTCAGGCGTTCTGATGTGATTTAGCAACAAACATTCATCAATGCATCCAAACTTTCGCATTGATAATATTGTAAGCTATAGCCTTTTACAAAATTGTTTTTATTAAAAATGGCTGTAAAAACATGTTCCACGCACTAAATGGCTTATCTATAACATAACCAAGTTATGGTGCGCGTGTTTATCAATATATATTTTTAAATTTAATTTTGGTGGAACTCTTGCTATACGTAAACGTTTCCTCTAGAGGATCAAGGACAGTTAAGCGAATTTAAGAACCGTGATTATTTAGAAAACCAATTCATTTATTTTTAAAAAAATTACTAAGGTTGGGAGAACATAACCAACACTAAAATACCTGAGGTCTTTTTTACATTGATTTATTAGGGTTTTTCATATTTCTACTATGACTTTATACAGTATGGACGTAAGCTTTACAGTAGCTTTTTATCATCATCTGCCTAGCTTTTTGCTTATGCTAGGATCGGCTTCCAGTCTAACCTTATGCTACTGAATACCAGTATTTTACATAGAGCGACTGCCTATCTGACCTCCACGACCCAGTTACTGAGGCGTATCCCTTGGTAAGACTGGTTATCAGACTTTCGAGCTACTGACTATCTGTAACCACTGTCAAAGATCTACAAATCATAGCCAGGACCAACGGCTTAACGTGCTTTCCGAGGCACGGAGGAAACTCAAAACATCATGTAATGCTGGTCACAGACAAGTAGCTTTTAAAAATCCAAAATATCATCAATCAATATAAACACATTTAATTCCCTTCGATCATTGTTATCGCTGAATGCCACTTTGTTTAAAAGCTATTGGATTTTATCATTTAGTGGTGATTGGTTACTAAGTTATGATTGAGTTTTCAAATTTTTTTATTGTGTTAAAGTCCGTCGATTGTCAAATGAAGTCTCTTACTTCCATAATAGCATCATTTATCTGCCCTTGTTCCAAGTTCTGCTCTGTATAGTGTCGGACGTAAAGAATAGCACCATCCCATATCTTCCCGTGGGTGTCGTAACGACTAAGGGATTTGCCAGAGAATGGGCAGCAGCGTTCTCTGTGCCTTTGTAACAACCGTATTGCGATCGCCAACCCGCCTGCCAAGCGTAGCGATTATGGCAAAAACCCCCAAAGTGTCAATGTGGCGACACTTGGGGGAGGCCTATGTCCAGCAGTGGAGGTCTTTTGGGCTGAAATGATGATGACGATGTCCCAAGTTACTTATTAGTCGGCAAAAAATGTTTTTGTTCTTCCATTTTCTCCTTCCAACAGTCACACTATCATTTCTTGCAGCCATACTAGACTCAGCGTCTACAAATCTTAACAGGACAGGTAATAAACCAATTATAATCTCCAAGAACATGCAAAAGCTAGCCTAACAAACTTGTATACCAGGAATTAAAAATCCAGATTTCTCGGTACCATTGGTTAACCTTTTAAAAAGAATATCCGATCAAACGTCGATGCAAACTAATTCCGGAGAGCAAATCCGAAACTCGCTTAAAAGTAAAAAAGAGGTTTCCTAGCATCCGCATCGAGCTAGTAAATCGGTTAGCTATAACACCATCGAACGAACGTCAGGTCGTTTCTCTCTTAAAGAGTACACTCGAAGCGCTGGAAACATCATAACGTGCAGTTAGTCAGTTTCTACGAAATTTCGTTGAATTGAAAGCTAGTTTAGTGGAACCACGTAAGTCTTATTAACGTGGTTCTACCCTGTGGCCAATTGAATTTTCCATCAGCAAAAATAACGAACTTGCGTTGAAACTTCATCATCATTTCAGCCGAAAGACGTCTACTGCTGGACATAGGCCTCCCCCAAGTTTCGCCACATTGACATAACATGGGCGGTTTTGCCATAATCGCCACGCTTGGCAGGCGGGTTGGCGATCGCAGTACGTTGTCAAAAAAAAAAGCACAGAGAACGCTGCTGCCCATTCTCTGGCAAATCCCTTAGTTGCCTCATACGACACCCACGGGAAGATATGGGATGGTGCTATTCTTTACGTCCGACACCATACAGAGCATGACACCATGCAGAGCGTTGAAACTTATATGCTCTAATATAGGTGTGAGTTTTTTTTTTAAACCATGCTTTAGTGGTTTTTACTGGCACTTTACCGTTTCCCACAGTTGGACAAAAGCCTTCTCTTCTAAACCTCTCGGTTTTGCGCAATTTTGAGTCATGTTTGACCCGCGAAACTTCATTTTCATTACATTTGTACTAAATAACAGTTGACTAAAACGCTTCACATTAAAACTTAACTGTCGCAAAGTAGAAGTAGATTATCTTTTAACAATTTTGTAGTATTTTCATATTTGTTTATTTGCGTAAAACATGGTATACAAAGGTGTTATATTAGTTAAGGATAAGATCATACATGTTTTGCTTAAGACTAAAGCTCGCAAATTGGTTAACACAAGTGACAAGTGAGTTTTAAACAGTCTGCCATTTATTAATTTAAGTTTACATGGTAATTTGCTATAAATACGTACAGCCATACCTAAACAGCTTTTACTATATTTTGTTGACCAAGGGAATTCATCTAAAACATGTCTAAAGGAGATGTTCCAGAAATATATGGAGCCTGGGCTAGCACTATGTACACTATATGTAAATATTGCTAAATAATACAGTAACCGTTTTTTATTATCAATTTTCTTTAATTTCACTTCGTTTTAATGTACATTCAAATTAACTTGGTCAAATAGAGCAACACAACATAAAAATTAAACATGGTGGATCAGATCAGCACGTGATCAGCAGGTGAAAAATGTCATTTTGACAATGATTGACGTGTATTACGATACTAGCTGTCCGACGCAACTTCGTCTGCGTCACATTTTCCCCGTTTTCGCAACATTTTTCATTGCTGCTCCACTCCTATTGATTGTAGCGTGATGACATATAGCCTATAGCCTTCCTCGATAAATGGGCTATATAACACTGAAAGAATTTTTCAAATCGGACCAGTAGTTTCGGAGCCTATTCAATGCAAACAAACAAACAATCAAATATTTCCTCTTTATAATATTATTATATTAGTATAAGATAGAAGTAGATAGACACGTCAATCAAATGTAATTGTCATAACTGCTTTAGTAAACAAAACAACTGGAATTTCGAAAATCTCGGGTTTTTGTTTATTTGTTTGGTTTGGTTGAACAAAACAACAAGTTCAATCCAAACTCAATGCAAAGAAAGACTCAAAGACAGCACTTCTTAAAACTGTCAAAGTCGTCAAACGTCAAACAACTGTCATGGCTGCCCTAAAAATAGGGTGATCGTAGTAAAAAACTTTTCATATGATAATTATTGTACGACTATACTCTTCTTCTAATTATTTTTTTAGTATTTTATGATATTCCTTTATTTTTCTCCTATTTATCTATGTAGTTCACATAGTGGTAGCCCAAAATCAAACATCTCCTTTGCCACGCCGATTCCTATAACTTACATCTGCTGCTGTTCTGAATAGGTATAAAACAACTTAAGCTAACTAAATATAGCAAAATAAATTCGTGTACACAAACTTAAATTACTTACCCACCTCCACTTATTCAAAGTTGCGTACTGCATCTAATATTCAAATAAAATTAACTCTCCCAAACTGTTGTGACAGCTGAGACAAGCATTCTGTTTTCATAACTCTATGTTAACATTAAAGTTGATTAGTTTACTTACTAACGTTCCGAATTAATTTTCAGGACCCGCTATTATCCTGAACTGCGCTGAAGACAGTAGAAAAGTTTCATAGACTAGTGTACATAAAATTAAAGTGCCTACAGTAAAGTATATATGTGAGGTTTGGTCCTGGCGTCTTTCTACGCAAGCGGCAGACGGTCGTATTACGTGCAATGGTCAAGGTAATGCCTAAAATATATATGAATAATTCACCACTCTTAATTTACGCCACGCTAACCCTCTTATGTGTTTGGGGCTTCACTTTGTAAATACATTTTTAAATCACTCACTCACTCACTGGCCGCTAAACAAAATCAAATATATGGTTTAGGTGCGTAGATTGTACGAATTTTTGTTTAGAATTTCAAATTGTGTGTCGCATTTTTTTTACTCACTTTTTAAGCTGGCTTTCCACTTCTAGGCGTAGCGTTAGCTGCTGGAATGCGTTTTGTGTTGGTAGCAATGACATTCAAATAGTAACGAGCGATATACGAGACAAGACGAATAAAGTTATATTCCAATACTAATTAATAATATGTAACAAGTTGGTCTAGTTTCAGTTGTCAGGTAGAATTCGTGTGTCAAAATCGAAAACGTTCGGGTTGAAAATATTAATATGACAATATTCCCAATGACCGCTCTATAAATCTTCTAAATCTCTTTGGCTTGTAGGGGCAAAATGGGACAAACATACTAATTATTTCAGGGGCCGTAATAATGAATCTAAGTACTTAGGTAGTTATTGGTAGCTTTAAGTTTAAAGAAAACAATAGGTAATTAGACAAAAAAAAAACAGTCAATCAAACGCATTTTTTTAGGAATAAACAATTTCTCCAGTATTAACTTAGTCTTATTAATCTCCTGTAAATTAATCTGAAGTGTCTACAATAGCCCTTTACCATTCACCATCAGTAACTCAAAACAGAACGTGAACGCAAAACGTTTTCCAACAACGCAGCACTTTTCGAATATCCATATACACGGGATTACACACAAATACAGCATTCCCGTTCGCTGGCGCTACGCTAAACTCTGTGTGTAGTCAGGTTTCTCAATGTTTAACATTTCGCATAACATACATTGTTTTCTGCCTAGTTTCGTTCAAGTTTCAGTAAATATTTCAATTCTCTGATTGTTCTGCCCCGGTGTTTGCCAACTGTAGAGCACTCTAGCTGTTTCATTTTTCCCTTTTCTCGAATATGGAATGTTGTTTCAAGGCACTAATTAACTCTATGTTTTACTTGTACGTGTTGTTCTAATACTAAATGTTTCCTGTACTGTGATCGTTTTGTTTAAACCCTGACGTAAAACAAATGAAAAATTCAGGTCTTTTAATTTAAGTGGGGTTTCTGTAAACTTAAATATGTACATGATTGTATGAAAACGTCCATATTGGTTCACTCTGTTTATTTTCTTTTTATTTATAGTAACTTCATGAAATTCACCTTTGATGGAATATTTTTGATACGTGCTTTATTTCGATTACCGCGAATTTCAATCATTGTTGGAATATTGGAGTAGTTTTGTCGATATTAAATATTTGGGTGGTTCAGAGGTAGTGATTGGAGAAGTGGGGTATGTAGAGAATATTTTCATATCAAATGTACAATTTGTGGTTCGGCCGAATATTAATTCTGCATTATGTAAAAGCTCATTACAAATGGGGTTGGTGGACGGGCGGTTTGTTTTGTGTCTTATTTTAATCCGCTGTGTTTGACAGGTTTAATTTAATGCGGTCGGAAAATAATTTGACTAAGTTCTGTTAATATTTACCTTTTGGTTGATTATCCAGCTGTAATGTGTGTGGAATAGGTCGACATAATTGACGGTTTGTACAATGTGTAATTGGAACATTTTGGATATTCCGGTATCGTTGATTAAATTTTAATAGCTATGGTTAATCACATACGATAATGGTAACGCTTTTTTACAGAGTTAAATCATCAATACAACTCTCGAACTTCATTTAATCCCATTGAATGACTTGCTCATTAAAGAGAAAAAGTCCCTATTAGAACCTGAATTAATGTATAAAATCAAAAAACAACTCTAACAGATTATCAACTCCAATCCAATCCGCTACACTTCAACACGAGAAAACATAACAATATTTATTCATGCATTGCAAGTACACGGCAACACAGCTCAAACAAAAGATATATATTCAAAAGTAACACATCATTGGCTGTTACGACGTTTTTTCTTTTTGAGCCACCCTCCCCCCCCTTCTTCCACCTCGTATCACTTCTCGCAAACGCGTTCTTTATCCAATTATCCGAAGATAAATCTCACCTGCGACTGCAAAGGAAATAACGTAGGAAAACGTTGTGTTAGGGAAAAGTTATATTTTCACAAATCCAAGCTTTTTTTTCTCAACGCTCGACTTACAGTGGCTACGTCACGTCCTGTTTGTTACAGCTTTTGTTTTGAATTTAATTATTGTTACGTGTTCATCTTAGATATGCTGTTATTGATTAAATTGTAAACACAATGTGTTTTGTAAACTTATGTTAAATTGTATAACATCATAAGTCGTCATTTAAATAGATGGAGGGGTATTGATTCCCTGCCTCGTTTGCCTAGTGGTTCGATTCCCGGTTCGAGCAAAGTGATATTGGGTTTTACCATCAGGAATTTATCAGTAGTACCTAGTCACGGAATCTGGATTTGTGCCTGGTTGCTGGCAATAGGCTCACCCCCAATTATATGGGACTTAAACATAACTGGCGAAATGTGGGCGTACTATAAGGTACACCTCTACCTACCCCTTAGATGATTAAAGTCGTTATGGTATGTTTTTGATTCGTTCAGCATGCTAATGTGGTGCTCCTAACTACGCAATAAACGTGGTCACCCACTGAGCCCAAACAGAACTAAACTCTTACCCCGGTATTTACATTCAAGTTCAAATAATTACTTGAGTTCTTCTTGAGTTTAAATAATTACTCATTTGAACATTTTCTTGCAATAGATAAGAATTTAAACCGTCAAAGAAAGCAAAGCTAATAATTCTAACTTTTGACAGTTCTAACTTCAAGCAATACTAAACTACAGAATAAATATAGTATTTTAAATAATGAAAGACTAAAGAAAGAAAGAAAGAAAAAATATTTATTTGTCGCAGGGACATGACGTGCATACAAAATTAACAAAAATAAAAAAAGAACATAGGTAGATAGACAAGAAACAAAAATAAAAGTACAAATGGGACGGAACAAAAATGTTTACTGCTAGCACATCGACAATAACTTAATGACTTACTTATGTAATTACTTTAACTTGATTTGAAAGATACAGGTGTTAGACGTACAGTCGATAGAAAACTAAGATAATGGTGGCAGCGTGCGATTTTTCAGCTCATGAAACCTCGCTATCCACGGACTACAAGTTCCTACGTAATCATCATCATCAGCCTATAATGTTCCCACTGCTGGGACACAGGCCTCGTCTCTATGAGAGGGAGTGGGCTGTAAACCACCACGCGGGCCCAGTGTGGGTTAGTAGATGTCACATGTCTTCGAATTTTTAGTTCTAAGACATGCGGGTTTTTTCCTCACAATGTTTACCTTTACCGTATTTGAGAGCAGCGGTGATAAAATACATTACACAAAGTAATGCCCCTGCCTGGGTTCGAACCCACGGCTTACTGCTCGTAAGTCGGGGCAGCCACCACTGGGCCACCGCTGCTTACCTATTTTGTACTTTTTTCGGGGGCCTTAAGGGTAAGATTCTGCATTGTGACTATGTCAGTTTAAAAATTTATAACATACATAACTTTTATGATATAGCAACACTCGTAATCCAATGAATTTCCTAGAGTTTGCTGATTTTGGATCTACCAGTAGGAGATCCTGTGTACGGCAGCTAATCTTTTTGGCAAAAAAACAAAAATTCCACAGATTCTCCCTTAAAAGTCAAAAAAGTCAAAAGTCAAAGCGTTTATTTCAATTAGACCATTACAGGCACTTTTGAAAGTCAAAAAACAAAAAAAAAACGCTAAGCTAAAGCTACAGTCCCAGTCATAAGGCATAATAACTTGTGAAAGTACTGTAGTTGCCCATTCCAAAGCGTAGATCTCTATGGAGAAGAATGGGCAAGAAACTCCACTCTTACGACCTGGATCATCATCATAATTTCAGCCCAAAAGACGTCCACTGCTGGACATAGGCCTCCTACAAGTGTCGCATTGATATTTTGGGGGGTTTTGCCATAATCGCCACGCTTGGCAGGCGGGTTGGCGATCGCAGTACGGTTGTTAAAAAAGCACAGAGAACGCTGCTGCCCAATCTCTGGCAAGTCCCTTAGTCGCCTCTTACGACACCCACGGGAAGATATGGGATGGTGCTATTCTTTACGTCCGACACCATACAGAGCCAAAAACGACCTGGATATAAAGCACAAAACAATGTAAAGACTGTTTATATAAGGAAATGCAAGAAGATATAAATAACGACTTTGCTAATTACCTATTAATCAGGGAAGCAATACCTTTCAGTCTCTTTTGTTTATGAGTGGATCGTTTTTCATCGACAATTTTGACAACGATCTTTAATCATTTAAGTCCCTATCAAGTGTTGTTTATGTCACTTGGTTGTATGAAACTCTCTTTGGATGAAGGACCTCAGGTTTTTGCGATAAGGTGTTCAAGTGGCTTTAATTAGGGGACTGGTGGTACAGACAGCTTCTTTAAGTAGTAACCCCCTTGGCATGGCGTACTCGGCCGGACTGTAGAGGGGTTAGCACATACTGACGCTGTCTGTACATGATAATTAGCTTGTTAGCTGTTATTTGGAGGATAGAGGATCTGAAAGTATATCCAACACCTATCGATTTCATTCAAAATGATATTTTGATGTTGCAGTCCATTTTCTCAACGTTCATTTTAGTACTAAACGTCTACAAACTCTGGCGTATCTGTCAGTTAACTCCAAGCCATATCACATTTCTTGACAAGACTGTACAGACAGACAGTAATGTCTCAGAAAATTCACAGTATTATCGAAAACCATCTTCGGTGAAGCGAACCGATTAAATTTCATATGCTTCCGCGATTCGGCAAATTAGATCGGCACTCGAAACGGTCAAAAGTCGACACCGGGCCCTCCACCGTGATATGACGCTATCTATCCTCTTTACAATCGTGAGGAAATTTAAAAAGTAAGCCAGACGAGTAATTTGTTTGTACGCACTGGTTCAGTACTTGAAAATGGTATTAAGATTGTCAGTATTTGTACAAGTAAACGATTCTTTAATTTGACTCTGGTTGTTTACGTTTAGATAATTTGAGTTGTGGCTATCAAAGTTTACTTTATTTTTAATCCCACTACAAATAATTGCATTCCCACCAACACCAGAAACTTTGAAACACATTTTTGATTTTAAAATTGAATTCTCCACTTCACATTGAATATAACATCGTTACATTTGTTTTGTTTGGGAGCTCCACCCGGCGCAACCGACAGTTAAATATTGGGCCAAGATTAATAGGGTTCCGGACGACTGCCCGCGGTACCCAGAAAACGGGAAGGAGATTTTCTCCCTTTCCTCGCGGATCGGAAGCAGATCCCATTTCCTCAGACTACATCAAAGTGAGATAGCAATCGGTTTTTTATTCGAATCAGCAATATTTTGAACGACGTCAACTAGTTAGTGGCTTGTGGCTTGATCGGGTTCCTCCGATACGTAAATACTCCTACCCTCCGGGACTCAATTTGCATCGAGTCTTATTGGGGAAAACGTTTATGTTGATTACCTGACTACCTAGGATTACTTTCTACACTAGCGTTTAGCACAGATTCTGTAGGTGCAATTAGGTGCCGTAAGTCTCGTGAAATAGTGGGGAGTGGGCCGGATTTGTAGTGGGATGTTTATTGGTTTTGTCAATTAGTTTTCTGTTTTTATTAGTTAGTTAACTTTTAGAACAGTTGTAAGAATAGAGGAAGTAGACGTATTAATTATTGTCTAATAGGGGGCCTCGGGAAAGCATGCCAAGCCGTTGGTCTCGGTTTTCAATTTTAGATTTTTGACGGTCGTTACTGATAGTCAGGAGACCGAAAGTCTTATTAACTGTCTTACCGAGGGTATCGTGTTATCCGGTAACTGGGTTGTGGCGGTCAAATCGGCAGTCGCTCCATGTAAAATACCAGTGTTAGGCTGCATCCGATTACACTGTAAGACGATCCCAACATAGTTGAGAAGTGGCCAGGAAAACTGAAAATACAGATAGAGGAGCTCGTGGCTAAATAATAACAGCCGCCCAGGTCGACCTTTAAGGTTAAGCCGTGCTTGCCGAGGTTGGTCTGTGGATGGGTGACCATAATTACATATCGAGTTTCGTCCGTGCCTCGGAAAGCACGTTAAGCCGTTGGTCCCGGCTGAGATTTGTAGATCTTTGACAGTCGTTACGAGTAGTCAGAACCTAAAAGTCTGACATCCAGTCTTACCAAGGGGTCTCGTATTACCCAGTTACTGGGTTGTGGAGGTCAGATAGGCTGTCGCTTCATGTAAAATACTGGTACTCAGCTGCATCCGGTTAGACTGGAAACCGACCCCAAGATAGTTTGGGAAAAGGCTAGGCAGATGATGACTGAAAATACAGATACAAAAAACACTAATTAATGGTAATACGAAAAACTCCAGTTAAAAGACACCCTACCAACTCTGATAACAGTTTATTAACTTGATATTTACCACACATTCTTTTAACACTTTACCCATGTAAAAAAATACGCTTTTTCGGCCAACACATGTAATTGGCGAAGTTGATTGCTGCCCTCAATCGGGTGCCAACAAGTAAATTGAATTGACTTTTAATGACGAATTTTTTTGAATGTCATTAAGAGAGTTGTCGTCACCGCGTTTCGTGTTGATCAAACGCATTGTTTAATCAACGGTCAGTGTGGATGTTTATTGAAAATTTTTGTGATGGTTTAAAAGGTTAAGTATCTACTTATTTCAATAATCTGAATTCATTCATTGGTTCAAAAGTATTAAAGTTGACCAATATTGATATTTTAATGACACATCTTAATGGTTTTTTTTTTCATACACTAAACTCAGACATGATTCAGATTCAAATGTTATAGTTTTTATCAACTATTATAAGAAAAACATTTGCTGTTCCAAACATTTCGATCGAGTCGGATCAGCGAAGATAAAAGTCGGTTTTTAAATTATTTAAAACCGACTTTTATCTTCGCTGCAATTATACCAAATTTCTGGAACAGTTAACATCGATGTTATTACACGGTGTTTACAGACATGTATATAACTACACCAATAATGCTTCTTGTATTTCTACGATGAAACTCTAAAAATCCGTCCAAAATCCGTTAACGAAAACAAACAAGAAAAAAATCCAATAACTTTAAAATATTCGGAACTACCATCTCACCTGGTAAATTATCCGTCAATACCCTTGGGCTTGGTGTAAAGTTTACATTTAACAGGGGTTGTACGCATGCGCCGGGGCCGTCTCGGGTGACTAAGTGATGTATGGCCCCTGGGTTCCCCGCGATGCGCCGGAGCGGAACCGCTCACACGGCCCGCAAGATCCATTCCACTTTTACCCTCAAACTCGCGTAGGTAGGCCGTCATTTTCACCAGGTAGAAAGGATTGATACTGGCCGTATGTAGCTTGAGATTTATTTTTCAACTGTGTTTTGATTTTTCTGCGGCCTCGCTAACGTTGAGGGAACGTACCATAGGAATAAAAAGTGTTCTTTATCCTAATGCAGGTCATGACCTACCGCTGTGTTTGAAAGAAAAAAATAAACAAATATACACATGGATGGGAAAAAAACCCGTATAGAAAAAAAATACAAATACGATGGCACTCGTAATTGCAGTTGTGTAATCGTGACAGTTATAGAGTATTTTTATTTCTTTTTTAGTAATTGCAGGTTTGATGCACGCTAAGTACTGGTTTCCAATGTTACGTACCCTGCAACCCTACAATCGGTGTCTTTTTTTATTGGAAAAGGATTTTGTTTCCATTCTTCTTTCATACAAAATTCGTTTAAACGTCAAGACGTGAAAGGTTTACAGACAGACAGAGCGACTTTCGTATTTTGGAATATTAGTATGGATTCCATCTAGCTAAAAGGGGTCCTACTTAGCAGTCTTGGGTCTTCTCCATCTAATCATCCCCCTCTGCTTTTAGTTATTATTGGAATCTGTGGTACTTTTTCTTTGAATTGAACTTAAGATAAAGAAGCATCAAGGATAACCTAGCTTACTATAGGTAGATAGAATTAAGTATTATTGTCTGCAGTAAAAATTATTTATAATTTCCATGATTAAAGTCTGAGTACCTAAATATTTAATTTTATAGTTCCACCAAAGGTCATAATGTCATAAATTTTGTACAACGGTCTTGACTTTAATCATAATTCTTGGTTGTGCCAGAACGATTGATGATAAAATTTGCATAGTCGTTTAGAAATTAATGTAACAGCTGTTTACATCGTTTAGCGCTAGTTGTAAAGTAGTTCCACCAATTCGCACTAAGCGTTTTCAAACGTCTTTCATAATGCGCACAGCAAATGAGTGGAACTCTCTGCCTGCGTCTGTGTTTCCGAACGCTTACAACTCTTTTGTTTTTTTACGGCTGTGAATTCGTCTAATGACCCCTCCTGCTCTGGGCGAAACGGAAGGGAGTGTCAGACTTGTACTGACTAGTACTGACTAAAACCCATCCATCTTCCTGCTGCTGGAACACAAAGGGCTAAGCAACTGCGGGAATGTTCGAAAGAGATACCGTGGCCCCCTGGGGCCACGGTATCTCTTTCGAACATTCCCGCTCTTTTGAACAGCCCCGCAGCCCTGGCAGGCATCTGGCTGTCTTTTGTAGATGTTTGAGAGTAGTTCCGAGTAGACAGAGGCCAAAAAATTGACATCCAGTCTTACCAAGGGGTATCGTATTACCCAGGTACTGGGTTGTGGAGGTCAGATAAGCAGTCGCTTCATGTAAAATACTGGTACCTACTGAGTTGCGTGCAGTTAGTCTGGAAGCCGACCCCAAGATAGTTTGGGAAAATGCGGCACAAATCAAAACAGAAAATGTAATGAAAGTAAAAGTAGTTAATTAGTGTAGAGATTACACTAGTTAAGTTTGATTTAAAAATCTAGTGTTGCAATCATCATCATCATTTCATCATCAAGTCGAAATACGTTCTCTGCTGGACATAGGCCTCCCCCAAGTGTCGCCACATTGACCGGTCCCGTGCGAATCGCATCCAGCGGATCCCCGCAACCTTCACCAGATCATCGGTCCACCTAGTGGGAGGCCTTCCAACGCATCGTCTTCCGGCGTTGCAATAAATATAAATAATACATGATATTACTAGACCTACAAACGCTTTTCTAATTATATTTTCCAATAAACAAAACCGTCAACTATTAATATCTAGGCTGCGTTCTAGATACTCTTAAGTAGTCATTAGTCGTGCTTGAGGGAGGAAACTGCCGTTGTATATTGTGAATGGGCTATACAGAAGAAATTTATGTTCTTCCTGCTCAACCGTGACTTTTATATGTTCTTATCATAATTTCTTACTCGCATACACTGTTTCACACTTTCTCCCCAACTTTGCAGGTACTCTCTTATCGTTGCATAATAAGATTAGCTTTACCGTGTATGCCTCCATAACTTTATGCAAATATAAGTACAGTAAAAAAAAATTGTACAAAAAAAAATAACCGACTTCCGAGAAAGTTATTTTCTACTTTTTTTGTGTTTTTTTGTAAGTCGTTTTTTTTTTTGTAAAAATGTTTTTATTTTTCCCTTTTTAGTTGTGTTATCTCACATAAATCCTAGTCAAGTATCAATTTTACATTGTAACTGGACACCAGCACGTTATCCATACCATACGAATAAATAAATTAAAAAATGTTCTTACAAAGGAAACTACTCGGCCTCACTATGTTAAATTTTTATGGGACCAAATGGCAACTATTCCGCATCAAACTAAAGAAGAATCACGTAAAGGAGATGGCTAAATGGAAGTATGGACGACTGCCCCAGCAACGTATAAATATGGAACCTTGCAATATGTAAAGCTAAATAGGTGAAAATTAGTATTTCATATGAAAAAAGTTTCAAGAACTTCTCATATCTTTACAATCCTGAAAATATATTCGCGGAACTCCTACATCAATAAGTATAAAAACTGTTAACAAATGACATATTGCTATGAACTTTTACCTAGGCGTTTGGGTATTTCTGTAATGATTTACGATATTTTTAACTAGCGAGTAGCGACACAAGGTGATTTCACATGGTGGTACTTGAGTATATATCTACAAAGAGGTAATTACGGGCTTTCTACAACCAGCGCAAAAATCTCTCCCGCCCGCGTGTATATTTATTACTGTAGGTACTATCTAGCAGTATTCTTTATCTATCTCAAATACAAAACTCTAGTTGTTTGGGTCAGTTTGCTAATATTAATCGCTATTTTCAAATACGTTCATCATTTCAACCACTTATTTATATATTGTCTGTGAAAACTGTCTTTATTTCAACTCTTTATATGCCATAACCTGTCAGTATGCCTAAACCTTACTAAAGAACCAATCTACCTACTAGTGACAACCCCATAAAAATCTGTTTGTTGATACATCCGTAGGCAGACAGGCTTGACAGACAAACGCGCCAGGGTAGGTAGGTAGGTAGGTACCTATATGGTGATTGATAAATCCTGCCTAAACTACGTTATCTACATCTAGTTTAGGCACCGAGTAACCAATGACATAAAAGATATTAAAATAAAACAACAAAAATACGATTTATCTATTTATTATTTGTTTTTTTTTCTGTGATTCTTACAAGAACATTATCTAAAAATGAAGCCTGAAAATGTATTCTGGTGTCTCATCCACCCCAGATACCAGATTACTGTCATAACATGACAGCAACAGTCCACAGTTTATGCATCGCATGATGATTTTGTTTCAAGTCCGTGTCGAGTAGCGAGAGGTCAGTGGATAGGCGAACACACACAATAAGTCCAATAAACAAGCGTCGATGAAAATCTAAAATAAAAAAAAATAGCGCAACGAAGAAGAAAACGAAAAAGCGTTGCGGCGTCTGTTGTCTGTTGCTGTTGTATGACATGAGTTGACATGACATCTGACCATAGATAATAAACTAGCATAGAGATGTTTCGTAGAGAAGGGATTGAACTTCAAGTGTTACAGAATCATTAGAATAATCGAATAGGTTGAAAGAAAAAATAAGAATTAGTTTTTATCGACCACTCTGTTTATATTTTTCGACACAAAATAGGTAGTAAGATTAAACGAAGAAGCACAGTCCGAAGCTTTCAGTTAGTTTTATTTGTTTGATTTTGATTAGAACAAAGTGGAATTGAGTAAAGTCGAATAAGATTTTAAAAACAACCCCATTTTCCGAATCAAAACCCTGTGAAAACATAATAACAAGCAACTAAAGGACACCGAATTGAACGCCTTAGTTTCGGAAAATAAATCGTTTTGATACCTGTTGTCAAAAATCGATATTTAAGTAGTTTCATTTGACATTCTGGAAAAGTGATACGACCCCTCCCTAGCTTGCTGTAGTGTTATTTCCCCTTGACCTTGTCATGTTTAATCAAAAAAGCAATTAATATACTTTTTTATGTTTTACAGTTTACGCAAGTTCTAGGAAATTATTGAACACTAAACAATTCATGAATGATTTTTTAAATATTACGAGTTATTGTGAGATTCTTAGACATGCTTGGGGCAGTCGTTTAGCCATCGCCTTTGATCATAAATCTCAGCGTAATCGGTCGGTACCAATCGAATTGAGAACCTCTTCCTTTTTGAAGTCGGTTAAAAAAGATTGTCACTGAAAACGATTCACAATGTATATTTTCCCTTAAGACCACTGATCTGATTCCCTCAATCATAATCTGTCTAGCCTCTTCCCAACTATGAATGAATACCAGTATTTTACATGGAGCGACTGCCTATCTGACTTTCACATCCCAGTTAGTACTGGGTAATGCGATACCCCCTTGCTAGACTGGTGGACAGACTTTCGGGTTACTGACTACCTGTAACGACTATTAAAAATCTACATTTAACAACCGGCTTAACGTGCTTTCCGAGGCAAGGAGCAAACTCGGTAAGTAATGGGTGGTCACCCATCCCCAGACCAACCTTGGCAAACGCGGCTTAACTTGAAGATTGATCCGGCTGTTATTGCTTAGCTCCTTCTCCTTAAGCAAACATTAAGGAAAGTGATTGTCACAGAAAACGAATCAAATCAAATCACTTTTATTTGTTAACACAGGTAAAGAAATACAGATCTTGAGTTTGGTGAAGAGAACGCTATGCCAGGAGGCGTACAAATATATGAGCATCTAGCTCAAATATTACGAATTTAAATTAAAAACAATATTCAAAATTAAAATTTCAAAATAAATTACAACAATAATTACATAATATTATTTTAAAAAAACTGAGTGATGTCAGATTTAAAGGAGGAATTATTTAGTACACGTACGTACGGTACGATTCACAGTGTTCACTTCCCCTAAAGACCACTGATCTAATTCCCTCAATAAACAAGTTTAATTAAAAGGTTAACCAGATTTTAACTGATGGTCTTAATGCGAAATTAAATTACTCCTCGGTAGATCCCAAAATTAGTTTGACCTAGACAATGGTGGAGGGTGAATGTTCAAATATTTGTAGATTTAGTCAGTCGGCCGTCGTAAACCAGAGATATTGCCCGAGTATTGTCTCAAAGAGATTAGTTTCCTTACGTTTCTGCGTTGCGGTTAATGTTTGAAATCTGCCCTTTAGGAGTTGTCCGGGAATTGCTTTTGATAGTTTAGTTCAGTTCTTTGAAGAATTGTGCAGAAGTAATTTATTGATTAGCTTTGTCTTAGGTTCAGTTGCGGACTGACTGTATTTCTTAGAAAATATAAGCTTACAGTTGTTAACAACCCGTGACTTTTTTTTTTTTTTTTTATGAATGGCATCTCGCAGTTCAACCTAGGAGGTTGTCGTCTGCTTAACCGGACTATCCTGTGGGTGCCTTAAGAGTAAGGCCTCCAGCCAGGGCATAAAAACTTACAAACTAAGCGACTATACGCTGAGGGTACCCCCTGTGGGGTACGAGCCTCGGCTCAGGGCGTCGCTGGGGGAGGACTGCATGGGGACAGGCTGGATCTGAATGATATCATTATTTAGGGGCTGATTTAAAACTACTGGCACAGCATCGCGGGCTGGCTCGAGCGAGGGTCGGGGAGGACATGGACCGGGACGTCGCGACGGACCTCGACGGCGAGGTCGGAAAGACGGCGGTTTGTGTCTGAATTTTTTAAGAGTGCTAGTCTCTTTGCTACTCTCCTGGAGGAGGGTGATAGCATCATCGGGAGTGACGAGGGTATGCCGAGGACGGCGTACTGTACTAATGCGCGAGGGTTCGTAACGGGCGGCCGCTACGATCAGGGGATTACGGTGTATAATGGCGTTATCGAAGAAACGCTTCGAAAGACGTTTCATAAACTGAAGGACGGTGGGCATTCTAAGGTCTACGTGTAGACGGTCGTTACGGACACAAAAAGGTGCTCCCGTGACTCTACGTAAGAACCGGTTCTGCAAGGTTTGCATCCTATGGATGTATTTAGGCTTGGTGTGAGCGTACACGACGCAAGCGTACGTCATAATGGGGCGGATCACCGCGGTATAAAGGCGCAACTTGCACTTGAGTGACAATTTGCTTTTTGCCGAGATCATGAAATGAAGCCTACCCATAGCAAAGGCAGCTCGGTCGCGAGCTGCTTTGATGTGCGCCGCGAAAGACAGGTGGTTGTCAAGTAAGACTCCTAAGTACTTGGCTTGCTTCTCCCAAGGGATAGGCTTACCGTACATAGTGATCGGGCTGAGCGCGGGTGGCTTATTTTTACGCGGTTTAGAGAAAAGAACTGCCTGGCTCTTGTCGGGGTTCACCTCGATTCTCCATTTCCGGAACCAAGCGCCTAAGACGTTGGCTGAGGTTTGGAGGGTGCTGTAAATAGCGTCGTGACTGCGGCCAGTGTAATAGATGGCCGTGTCGTCCGCGAACAGGGCTAACTGAGCCTTCTTGCTCTTGGGGATGTCACTGGTGAACAGAATAAAGATAAGGGGAGAGAGCGGGGAGCCCTGAGGGACTCCGGCTCTAATGGGGTGGGGGAAAGACAGTGCCTTCCCGATGCGATAGCAGAAGGTGCGATCCGACAAAAAGTCTCGTAAGATGAGCACGAGACGGTCTGGCACTCCCAGTTTGTACAGCTTATATAATAAGCCGTTGTGCCAGACTTTGTCGAATGCCTTTGCTATGTCGAAAAACAACACACCCGTCATCGCTCCACGCTGGAAGCCAGCGCTCAGGTGTTCTACGATGCGGTGGGCCTGTTGAATGCAAGAGTGTCCGGTCCTGAAGCCGAACTGTTCATTGGGGATGAGGCTCTTAGGCTCGGCGAAGTCTTTGAGTCGCTTATAAATAAGTCTCTCGTAGATTTTACCGAGTGCATTCAGGAGACTGATAGGTCTGTAGCTTGAAGGCTCAGACTTGGGTTTGCCTGGCTTGGCGAAACCGATGACAGTGGCGTCTTTCCATATTTGGGGAAACGCGTTGTTGCTCAGGGCGCCATTGAAGATGGCCGCCATTAACACGACGAGCTGAGCGGGGAGGAGTTTGAACACCCTATTGGTGATTCCGTCGGAGCCGGGTGCTTTCCGCGGTTGAAGTTTGCTAATGATGTCTTGCACTTCGTCAGCTGTGACCGGAGGCAGAGGATCATCAGGGTCTTCTTCTGGGGGCAGGGCGGCTCTACGTTCGACGAATGCGTTCACCTCATCGAGATGTCGCTTGTCTACTGGTTGCGAGCTGGGGGAGCACTGGGACTCCAGGCTGTCGGCTAGGCATTCGGCCTTCTCAGAGTCGTCGAATGCGACGCTCTTATCGGGTCGGGTGAGGGGAGGCATCGAAGCCTCTTCGGTGGAGCGCATCTTGCGTTGCAGCTGCCAGAAGGCTAGGTGGGTAGGCTCGAGTTCGCTTAGCGTTTTTTCCCATTGATTATTACGAAACTCACTGGTGCGATCCTTTACAGCACGCTGTAAATTACGCATGTGGGCTTTGTTTGCCTCGCAGGGAAAGCTGCTGTAGGCACGGATGGCCGCGTTCTTTTCGGTTATCAGTTCACGTACGTCGGCGGGTAGTATCCAGCGTTGATTGCTCATTGCTGGGACTTCCCGTGAGCAGTCCTTCAGTACGGATTGCACGTGTTCTGTAAACGAGTTGATGGCGGCCGTCGTGTCTGCGACTGAGACTATGTGGTCGGGGATGGCCTCCAGGTGAGGCGACGTGGTGGATTTCAGCTTTTCGCTGACTTTCCTCCAGTCGGTTATCACTTGGGTCGGCGGGGGCTGGCTGGGGTCAGAAGGACCCGAGCGAGGAACTAAGTGCATGAGCACTGGTCGATGATCTGAATTAAGCTCATGTAAAGTCTCGATGGAATGCAACTTAAGGTTGACATTCTTGAGAAGCGCTATGTCGAGAACGTCCGAACGTTGGTCGGGGTCGTGGGGATAGTGGGTGTGCTCCATAGGAGCGATGGGATCGAAGTTGAGGGACTCGCCCAGGTTATACAAGTGACGTCCTCTGGCAGAGGTCGTCGTGCTGTTCCAGGCGGGGTGTTTGGCGTTGAGGTCGCCCGCTATGATAACGGAGTCGCTCAAACCGAAGAGGACGGCAAGGTCTTTGGTGAACAGAGTGTGCTCCTCGGACGTGCCGCCGGGAGGGATGTACGCAGAGGCGATAGTGATCGGTTGATGGCCGGTCATGCCTAGTCGACACACTGAGGTCTCGAGTAGAGACTCCATGGGAGGGGGATCTAAGGGGATGCAATGCAGTTCTTTTCTATAATAGATTAGAGTCCCGCCCTTGTGGCAACGTGACCGATCGTTGCGAACTATGCGATAGTTGGCAATTCTCGGATCGCGGTGACTGGGCTTGAGGAAGGTCTCCTGTACGAGGAGGATATCAATTTGATGGTCGCGGAGGAAGGTGGCGATCTCATCACGCTGGCCTCTAATGCCATTGGCATTAAAGTACCCTAATTTTAGGGATCGGGGTTTGGTGCACGTTAATCTCGTATTATCCATTGGAGTTAGTCGAGGTTAAGGTTGCGGAGGAGGTCGCCTAACTTAAGTAGGGACTTGAGGATAATTTTAAGTTTATCGCCACCAGTGTTAGCCGCCCTGAGATCAGCCGCCATGCGGTCTGCTTCGGGGGTGACTAACTCTGCTAGCGATTCTAAAATTACGTTGTGAGAGGGGTCCACAGCCGCGGGGCCAGGTGGCGTGGGACGAGCGGGCGCCGGTGCGCTTGCCTGGGCCGCGGGAGTTGGGACAGGGGCATCTAATAGCCCGGGGATGGGGCTGGACTTTGCTTTACTGAGAGCCGGGAAGGCTTTCTGGTGGTTCAGCGTGGTCCAGGGAGAGGGCCTCTGAGGGCTGAGTCTCTCCGGCATCTGGGCAGAGGGTAGCCTCACCGATGGGCTTTCTCTTTGTTGGCGGGCGCTTGCACGCTTCACCAGGTTAGAGGAGGAGCCTTTGGGGGCTTTTGAGCAGCCGCGGTAGTTGGCCGTGTGGCCCGACTGGCCGCAAAGCACACAGCTCGGTGGCTCCGTGCAAAGCGACTTGTCTTTGGGACGGGGGCAGTCTGCCGTGCCATGGTCGCCTAGACACTTTACGCATCTGTGTGGCGCATGGCAGTTGGCTTGGCTGTGACCATACATCTGGCAGCGATGACACTGTCCGATTACGCTTGAGCGGTAGGGCTTCTCTATTGAGATGCCTGACAGGGAGCAAACCGACTTCACTTTGAAGATCGGGTGGTGACCTTCTACTGGGTCACAGATGACCAGTACCATATCGTAAAGGTCTCCGCCTCTCGCCTTATGAAGGCGGTGGACGGCTGCGACCGGGATGTCCTGGCCTAGGAGGTCATTGAGGATGTCCTCCGTGGGAATTTCCTTCGGGATCCGCCTAATCACCACGCGGGTGGGCTTCTCCTCTGGAAGAGAGTAGGTGTGGAAGGCTATGCGCCTTCCGATTAATTGGCGGGTTAGTTCCCTGAAGTCGGTTGTCGTAGGGACCACCACTTTAATCCCCTGCTGTGTGCTTTTTGCGCTTGTATATTGAATGCGGCGCTCATTACACATTTTGGACACATCTGTCCATTTCCCTTTGTCCTGAATGAACAACGGGGGAGGGGGCTTCAGCTTCTTTGAAGAAGCGGCTGAAGAGTTAGCCTTAGGGCTTGTTGGCCTGCTGGTATGAGCAGCGGCGGACTTTGGTGCGGGGACCGGGGAGGTGGGACGGGACGCCTCGGGAGAGGGGATTAGAGGGAGCGCGACTAACTTTTTGGCCATGGCGGCCTGCGAGTTTTTGCCCTTCTTCCTCTTGCCCTTTCCGACGACTTGGTAGTCGTCTTCTGAGGACGAGGAAGCAGAGCAGGAATCTATAACCGATTCCGAGTCGGAGATTGGTACGGTTGTGTCCATGTTCTCCGAAATGGGAACAATAGACGCAGGTGCGGACTGATCCATTGTTTGCGAAACAATGGGTTCGGGATTAGCCGGAATCGTGGCGGCGACGGCTGGCGGTGAGCTTTTGCCCATGTTCCCAGAAACAGGAACAATGGACGCAGGTGCGGGCTGGACCTTTGTTTGTGAAACAATGGGTTTCACAACTTTGGGTCTTGGAGTAGCCTTAATCGCGGCGGCAACGGCTGGCGGTAAGCCTCTGTCAGCAGGCGGCGGCGACAAAGGGCTGTCGAGCGCGTCACTGAAGTCAGTGACGTTATCGCTGGTTTGCTGAATGGCAGCAATTTCTGACCCATACTTTTCAAAATTTGGGTCGGTCGTGAAGACGCGGAAGAAAAAACGCAAAAGCGCTTTTTCCTTCTCGTCTAAGGACGACATTTTGTCGGTTAAAAGTTAACGGACATTGAGTGAAGCTCCGCGCCTAAACAGCCTAACAACCTAATTCCTTGCACAATTATGAAGGGAATTTACTGGGTCCAGCGACTCACCCGCTTCAACCTTCCCGCAGCCACAGTCCGAGGATCCGGGCTTGGTAGCAACTCCAACTCCAGTCCAGGGAACTTTGCTTTCAGGAACTTGTTGAAACGGGAAACACTAGCACAGTAAATCGGCGACACACACGTTCGCGACGGAGCCCAATTTTTTCACCTAGATCCTGAAGGGATTAGGCGGGCGGATTGGGTCACCACCCTCTCTTGGTTTCGTTGGCACCGTTAGGTTTTCCACCAAGAACCTCGAAACTGAGGACTTTTCCCTGATGGGGCAAAGGAAGTTAAATCGGAATAATATCCGAAGCAAAATGAGCAAGTGCTGTCTTAATAAAAAGACAACAATTGTTCGGGGGTGTAGTCAAGAGACTACTGATGACGTCACGACACTGGGAAGCGACGAACCGATGACACACACTGATAGCGAGCGGGAATGCGAGCAGGTAGCGGCACGTCCGTACGCGGCGGCGGTCAGGCGGAGAGTGACAACCCGTGACTTCGTCTGCGTTGACTAATATATTTTATGCCCCTCGGTAATGTTGTTGCTTCCCATCAGTTAGAGCCGATTGAGTAATTTCACGCTTTTATTAGCTTCGCCTGAAGTAAAAATTCATAGAAGTTATATTTGACCCTTTTCTTGGTTTTCGATGGAGCTAAAATATTGTTTACATGTTGAGTTTGGATGACAATGCATGGTTATGTTAAGTGACGTCAGTCTAAATCCAATATAGCGGACTATTTATTTTTATAAAAAATTACGTCTCTCTAAAACGTGCTTTTAGTTTTTTTAATTAAATTATTTTTATATTAAATTACAAGTACGTAGACGAGCAGGTAAATTGATTAATATCAAACAACATGTCAAAGTGACGAGCCGACCGCCATAATATGCGGTCTCACTGTCACTACAACGAGCTTCAATAATATGAAAGCAAATACATAGTGCTAATTAACTAATTAGCCGACGCTGCAGTTTGTGCTACATTTCTAAAGCTTAACCATCTGTTAATTCTATTTTGGCCAGACCCGTAATTAATTTGGTACATAGAGATGACATGTAACCGCCGCGCCGCTGCCCAAAATGGTGACCCTGTAAGCTAAAAACCGCTAACGCAAAAAATCTATACAATATACTTGTACAATTGGACATACGAGTATATAAACTCACGCCGTTCTTCCATGGGGGTAGGCAGAAAGTACTGAGGACCACCTGCTACAATCTTTACTTAGTCCTTTCGCCTCGTTCACGTTCACAAATAATCCATGTTTCGAAAATATAGGATACTTTTAGATATGTGAAAATTGATCTCTCTTTTTCCGTACAAAAAGAGATATTAATATTTTCCCTGCCGTTTTTTTTAATGCTCCAATGTAGTTACAGTTATTTTCATTGAACCATTTATTGCGACACTTGACTAGCTGTCAGACAGAGAAGAAAAAAATATGGTTTTTGGAAACGTCTTTTTGGCTTACCAGGTCAGGATCATTTTTGTCATAATCCGCACACTGACTGCGACTCCGTCAACCCGCATCGTTATACAAGTTCGCGTTGATTAAAGATATCAGTTTCGTGAACCTTTCATTAGGAATGGCACAAAGGCGAACGCAATTACATCTTTGGTGACATCTGGTTGCCTTATCGTGAAAGGGCTGCATCTTAAGTTGCCGAATTGGACGGTGAAGTCTTGGTACAGACGGGAGATAAGAATCTGAGATGTATATTTATGTCTGTACCTGTCTTTTGTGAAGTTGAATTTAATGTTGAATTATTTTGTCAATGTAAAATGAGGTGTGCGAGGATCTTGAACTCTTTGGTAGGTACAAATATTCTAGAAAGTGACTCGAAAATGTATGTTGATTCTAAATAGTGTTCATACAAATCCATTCTAAAATCTAGTTTCAAATTAAAAAACAAATACTCATACTACAACATCACATACTCATACTACAATATTCATACTAGTAGAGTAGTAGAAGAATACCGAAGAAACGATGGATGAACGAGAATCTATGTGAAGGATGATATGACAAGAAAGGATGTGTCTTATGAGATGACAAGTAATAGAGAATTATGGAAGAAGAAGACAGGTTGCGCCGACCTCAAATAAATTGGGATAAGGGCAGGAGAAAAAGGAGAAAAAGATAAAAACTATTAATAACAATATTTTGAACTGTCATTCATTAGTTAGTAGTATTAGTTACTAAACTTCCACACAACCGCAAAACTAAATTTGTTTTTCATAGTATGTTTATGAAAAACAAAGTTACTGCTGCAGTTTGATGAAAAAGTCCCATATCTGAAAAACTAAACATCATATCTTATTGAAACCAATTTTCGTTGATAGTTTTTTTTACGTTCTACAATCCTAAATATTTTCAGAATTTTCCTCCTCTTACTTTAGAAATTAGAGGGGGGGGGACACACATTTTACCACTTTGGAAGTGGCTCTAGCGCAAACTATTCAGTTCAGAAAAAAATGGTAATAGAAACATCAATATCATTTTTGAAGACCTATCCATAGATACCCCACACGTATGGGTTTGATGAAAAATTTTTTTTTGGTTTTCAGTTCTAAGTATGGGGACCCCCTTAATTTATTGTTTTTTTTCAATTTTTTATGAAAATCCTAATGCGGTTTACAGAATACATCTACTTACCAAGTTTCAACAGTATAGTTCTTATAGTTTCGGAAATAAGTGGCTGTGACATACAGACGGACAGACAGACAGACAGACAGACAGACATGACGAATCTATAAGGGTTCCGTTTTTTGCCATTCGGCTACGGAACCCTAAAAATGAATGACTTCAAGCATTGTTCTAGCAAACGGACGTTAAGTACTTATGAATAAAGGGATTTTAAACGCTTGTTCTATTTAAACGTATTTAAATTTACCTTTCTTTATTTTAGAAAATTAAATATAATATTGTAATCCGAAGTCTTCTTCCTATAACTAGAAAGAAAAAAATCAAGAATCATAAGATAGAACTAAATATAAATAGGATCATTAATATTAGTATTCCTATTTACTATTATGATAGAGGATCATTGTTCCATACGTAATCACAATTATTGAACAAATAAGAATTCTGATCCTAAACAAACATTGGTGAATGGTGAAGCAAATATAAGATTTTGAATCCTACGTCCAATCCTAACCTAACAAAGCTATGTTGATCTTTGACCACATGTACCTACTTATATACTTAGAAAATAATAGCATACAGGGTGACTGGTAATTAGTGACCGATACTTAAACACGTGATTATACTCATGATAACAAACAACTTTCCCAAAGAAACATTTTGTATACTCATTCACTTTTATCACAATAACAAAATAGCCGTATGAAATTCGCACGCGCGCCTGTGGCCCATCAGGTTGTGATAAAAGTGAATGAGTATAAAAAAAAATGTTTCTTTGGGAAAGTTGTTTGTTATCCTGAGTACAATCACATGTTTAAGTATCGGTCACTAATTACCAGTCACCCTATATACATTATAACCCGTTTATTTGCATTACTGGACATTTACTTTCCGTTCAGATTGTTGACCTTTGGTGAAGATGCCATGAGGGTGGATTCTAAAGGGGTTATTTTATTCATGACGATCTAGAGGGGTTGTTTTTTTAATCACTGAATGCGAAAATCACCATAATTGGTTACGGCTTTGAAGACACCTTTTTTATACGACTTTTGATATCGGGTGGTCATTAACTAAATTACTTGAAACTGCATTAAAATAAAACTCTCAATGTATTCTAAAAAAATATTGTAAGTGTTGGTAGTAATTGACTTTGTTCTACTTCACTATAAGCCTTTGAAACATTTTTTTGTTGGGTTTTTCGAACTAATAAATACCCATTTTATAACCCGAAACTTCAAAATTAAAGTGGGTTGTTAGCGAAAAATGCAATTTTTTTTCGAAATCTAATTAAAATAATAATAACTGAATAAATAATATTAGATGACATTCATTACGTAGATGGGGTCGCTATTATTTTTTATTCAATCGAATAGTTAAACAATAGGTTTTCATAAACTGAAAACGGTATTGCTAAAATAATTTTCAAAGTATTGTTGTATCACAGAGAAATTGGACCCTATTATGCTTTTATTTTGTAGACGTTTAACGTTGAATATGATATTTTCTCCTAGAATAGTTGAAATAACACTATTTACCATAAAAAAAGGTGTCGGACGTAAAGAATAGCACCATCCCATATCTTCCCGTGGGTGTCGTAAGAGGCGACTAAGGTACTTTCCAGAGAATGGGCAGCAGCGTTCTCTGTGTCTTTGTAACAACCGTACTGCGATCGCCAACCCGCCTGCCAAGCGTGGCGATTATGGTAAAACCCCCCAAAATGTCAATGTGACTTGGGGGAGGCCTATGTCCAGCAGTGGACGTCTTTTGGGCTGAAATTATGATGATGATGACCATAAAAAATATGCGTTGCGCAGAACCCAAGTAACATGGGACAAGAGCAGGAAAATAATGATATGATTAAATTCATGCCGATATAGATCGTATTTGTGTTCTTTTATTTTACACAATTAACGACTATGGCTGTTGAAAATGCCATGGCTCATTAAATCAGAATTAGGTACGCTCAAAGTACTCAACAAACTCAAAATGATCATGCTTGTACAAGATCTTTTGAGCTACATTTGTGGACGAAATTCTGTTAAGAGTTTACACAGTACATTTCATTTAGAGGGTGATCAAATAAATTCGTTGTTCTAAGGATTCGTGCATACAAGTCTTTATTAATTTTAATTAAGTTTTTTATTTCCAGATAAAATTTAGATATTTGATCACATTTTTTATTACATGGTATTTTTATGTTATTTATTAAAATATTGAGAAGAGAATTTTGTTAGCAATAATGTTACCACAATAACTCACAAAATACCACAAAGCGCTCGAACACTTATTGAAATTACTCGAAGCACACCAAGATTCAAAACGATAATTTGTACAAAATCAAATTCTATGTCAAAGCATCGTCTGTTTTGCATTACGTGAAGACAAAGCCTTAATCTTTCCCCCGAAGCGGGATTTCTTGTTTAAATGTTGGTATAAAAGCCCCGCTGTTAGCTCTTGCCACATTGCAAACAGTGTGTGCCACACCGAATATTGACGGCGACTCTTTGCAAAGATAAAGATTTGTTTTATGCTATGACGATACTTGTATACGATACTTGCGTATGTATAGGCACGGTTTTGTTTAGCGTTAAAGACGTGACAGGAGCCGTGAACATGTTGGTAAAAGCGTTGTTTTTGTAAAATGTTATGGGATTTGACGGCAGTCGCTGAGAGGTGAAACGAGTGCTATGTTTTGGGGAATAATCTGATGGTGTGAGTTTACATACGCATAACTACCTACCCACCGGTGTGAGAAAAAAAATTCGCCGTCAGCAAACATCTTCACCGCTGAACATGCTATGGAAATATTCTTTAGTATGTTACTATGCTTGACAAACAGATTACCTCCTGATACCATTAGGTATATTTGCAGTAAGAAAGATGCCCAGCATCTTGACATAAACGTACAGCCAGAAAGAAAAGGCGTTTTAAAGTTAGTAAAAAGCTAAAACTGGACGCTCGAAGCTTAGTTTTCAAATCAATGAAAAAAAAATGCAAGGATTTTCTACTACTACTGGTAATAATCTAAAATAATAAAAAGTCCCGTGAATACCCATTCACGGGACTTTTTATGATTTCTTACTTCATGCAGAATGTAATAATTTTGCAGTGAATGAGTTAAAATTGTTTTGAGCTTAAACCACAAAACCGATTCAGCGAAATATACTCGTCATATTACTAAAACTTGATAACAAATGCAACATTTGATGGATAAATTTGGCTATGGAATTTACCTACGTTCCTGTATTTATTAAACGTGCTGTTTAAATTAAAAACCGTAGGCGTGTTCTAAACAAAGTTATAATGAAGCTTTGGTTAATGCCACAGAATACATAATAGTACCTACAAGTATTATTTCTGAATCATCACATATGATATGAGCGTTCATATTTTATTTGTATGGATGAAGGTTACTACTCAAATACAATAAAAAAACATTAACAATTAATATGCAGAAGTTTTTTTTTTTTTTGCTAACTTTACTTTTAAAGTGACAGTTGACAGATAAAGATCATTGACGTTTCTATTCTTACAAGAACATCATTATAAAATTAGACCTAAAATAATACAGCTGGTAACAAAATGTACCGATTAAAATTTTCAGGTAAGTGGGCAACTTAGTAAATGGTATTAACTAATAGCTTAGATTGTTTTTGTTAATTATAACTAAATTTGCACTGTATTAGTGTGTCTCCACTTTATTTTATTACTAAAACTGTTACTTGTGTGTGTACTTTCATGTAAAATGATGTTTTTTCTTGTGTGTGTGTGTTTTTATGTGCTTTTTGACTCGTAATGAAGTAATGATTTATTATTGAACTTACTCACTTTATGTTTGAAGGAATTGGATAAAGTACCTACGCACGATTGAATAACTATGCGTGACCGATGCAAAAGGGTTAATCCAAGAGACACCTACCCTCTTGCGTAGCGCAGCAAATACATTCAGTAAGACATTTACCTATCCGGTCATCATCAGTCTGCCTAGCCTTTTCCAAACTATCTTGGGATCGGCTTCCAGTCTTCAATTTATAAAAAAAAGGAAATTATTTCTGTAGCTGTTCCGTTTACGAGATATTTAGCTTTGTTACTTTTATTTTTACAGATATTTTATAAAAATCAATGTAAATTTACAAATAACAGATTCATGTTAAAAAACATGTGATTGAACTATTAGGTTTTTTGATTATAGGCGGATGTTATGTAAAAAAAGTCCGCATTTATAATATTGAAGATGAAAAAAAAATGGTCAAAAACATTTTATGATAACATAGTTGGCACATAGAAACATCCTGTATTTACGATTTAGTCATTACAATTTCGTGCAAATCCGAGTATCTACCAACATCAGTTACATTTCCGACTAATTTTCGCTTTATATCTGCGTTTTGCGTTTTTAAACTTTGTTTTACTTTTGTTGCAGGTAAGCAGGAGTCCATATTTTTTCCCGTAATGGATGTGGGGCTATTTAAATATTGCCTACTATTAACAGAGTAAATAATGCATCGCATCATGACGAGGAACTTTCCGTAAGTTGCATCTACATTTAAGTCTTTAAATTGGACCTGGATATTATGGTTGCACTGCAACTGTTTCAGAGATGTTTATTTGTATTTTACAAAGCGACGGTGGACTTTGACATCGCTGTTTGATTTGAAACGTTATGTCCAGGGCTGAAAGTTGAAAATCTAATAGAACACTCGATTGCTTTTATTTTAAAAGTTCCATCATCAAAATGTGCGTTTCAAACGAGTATTTGCTGGTAAATTAAGTTACCTTTGTAGGTTTATATTCTAATAAAATAACTAGCAAGTTTACCCATACTTATTAAATGCAAACTAAGCTGCCACGTTTCTAATTAAATATTTCCTACACCAATAAATTATTCTTTGAAAATTAGCGCGCTAAATACACCGTACGCTTTCCGTTGCGTACGGGAAGCACGTTCGATAAATAATTAACCAATTTTAGTTTTCGCTTAATCGGCTTTTTAGAAAACTCATTTGACTGGCAAATTGTTTTACGTGTCCAAGCTAAATGAATATTCACGGGTAATGTTGGGCGGTAGCCACTCTATTATGTGGACGCCATGTTTTTTTAGGTAGCCTGAAAGGCAAACAATTACACTGATAACGTAGCTTTTAAACTACCGTGGAAAAGGTAGCTATGTTTTTTTATGATTTATTCATTATCATTGTACAAAAAAAAATTGTAACCAACATAGTTAGGAAAAGACAGATGATGACAAAAAAAAAATTGTAGTTACCAACATAGTTAGGAAAAGGCAGATGATGACAAAAAAAAAATAGTCAGGTAATTGCCTTAATTCACCTTCTTTCCGTATACTTCACGACCGATGCGAATGGCTTATGTCAACACTATGGATGCTATACGATTACATTTTTGAAATGAGTATGTAAACAAACTTAAAAGCTGAATACACTAAAAATCTCCCCAAAAAGTAATGCTGAACCGTAAAAATATGGCCACATCCAATTAACAATTAAATAAACCGTACAACAGTCAACCGCGAACCGGAAAACGTAAAGCGAGTACACTACAGGGACGAACAACCTTATGAGCGGTGCGGAAGCCTTTAGATGCAAGCCGGGCTTGCAGTGGAACTGGGAAGCTTACGTCAAACTGAGGACATCTTCCGGCTGGAGAGGCGAATTATTCAAACGTTAGAGATCACAACGTTTTGGGCTATTGTTAGAAATTACTGATGTTTTTGTGGTGATGTGGAAAATAGGAATGTTGGTTAGGGCAAGTATTTCAATTAATTTATTTCAGATTCAAGGATAATTTGGTTAGATGTTAATAATACATTAAATAATAAGTTAAATAGACATAAACACGCCATATTAAGACTTAAAACATCAAAGTGACAAATTTATAAAAAAAAAAATACAAGCGTTTTTGATGTCAAACAAATTTGTATTAATAAATTTGCACAATTGCTTAAAACTATGTTAGTAGACACGATTATTACACTATAAGAATTTATTATCTATAGTAAATAACAACAACTCATTTTTACGATTATATAATGAATAGTCACGTTGTTACCTACTTATATCCTATAAACACATCCGCAGAACCGTTAGGCAGATAAGTAAATATTATGTACATTTGGCTCAGTGATGTATAAGTCCCATGTAATAGGGGACGAATCTATTGCCAAAAATTATAATAATTTAAAACAAAAAATCGACTCCACTAAAAGTTAAACTTGTGTATAACATCTAACAACGCACTAGAAACATATTATATCTCAATTAACACATACAAACACCACAATATCATTCGATGCAATCGTTAGAGAAAATCAAAAACTACGGGTTTCGTTATTTCCCACTTCTGCAATCCTTTTTTACTGTAGTAAACAGCCTTGAGCGTTCAGGCAGTCTAATAGTTTATGTATCAAATTCATACGCAGAGTTTGGTCCATTTAGGGAACATGCCTGGCTTGAGTTACCAATTACAGTACATTGGCTTAAGCCTAGTCAGGTAAATCGGTGTACGTGAACGGTAAGCCGCATGAAACTCGAGAACTGTCTGGGAAGAGATTAGTATAGATGTGCCGAAAGCTATATTTGGAGGATGTGCAGCGATGTTCGTATGTTTTAAGGGGTTGAGACAAAATTCGTGGAAAAACTGCCCATAGACTTGAAAAAGTGGATATTGATGGGTAAATTGCTAACTACCTTTACTACCTACCTTCTTGAAAAAGTAGATTTAGACTAAGATTTTATTTCGTTTTCTCAGTTACTTTTTTGAAATATTTTACTTTTACTGTTAGCGTATGTCATCCCACGGCTGGGGAAAAGCCTTTCCCAACGACTTCCAAATCCTTCGATCCAGGGCCAATGTGGACCACTGGTCGTTGGTTCTGTCCAGCTCGTCCCGCCATCTCCTGCGAGGTCTACCGCGTCGCCTTCTGGCTGTGTTCTGGCTCCACATCGTTGTTATTTTGGCCCACAGCTCGTCGGGCGTTAGCAATATGTTAAATCTAATTTGAAAAAAATAGCTTGAAAATTGTTACACAGCTTTTATATCCCACTACTGCGCAATTGGGCAATTATCGGATAAGAAACAACCAATCGCATATATTACAAATATTTAAGTACATACAAGATGTAAACGGACCTTTTAAGAAGACGCCAACGAAGTATATCAAACTAATTTACTTTACGTTTTGCGGTTAAACTCATTGTAACGCACTCAAAACGTTGTGCTGGTGGATGCAATAGTTATTGCATCCATGATGACTATGCAAAGAGGCCATGAAGACATTTAAAGTAAAGTTCTAAACTTAAAAATTAATACCAAAAAATCTTGGTGAACTGGATTGAAAATCATCTCTCCTCACTATGGGATGGTGCATGGACTCAGAGCATTGATAATTCAATATTTGATGGCAAATATATCCCAGTTCTAGCTTAAAATCGCCACTAAACCTATGAGACCAAACCGAAAAATCCAATAACAAATCCTGAAAATGAACAAATGCTTCCAATTTTCGAAGTCGCAGTACATATTGTATTATATATCTTTTATCCTTTAGTCCGAGCATCAAATGCATCCTTAGAAAATAAGTGACTACAATACAGTATTACATGAGAACTTATGTTGGAAAAATGTTCCTTCACGAAATTGAATTTCACGTTGAAACCGGCTCTTTGTTATAGAAAGTAAGAACACAAAGTATTTTTAAATAAGCTGACATTTTACTATTGTGTCTTTACTGTTTGTCGGACTGTACGTGCGACGTTTTTACTTTTTTTTTTAACTTAATCTTGTTTATTTATAACACTGTTTTCTGTTCCTTTGGTATTTAGAATGTTGAGAGAAGTAAAGTTCTGAGAGCAATTTCTAGTTATTGTGTTAGTATTAAAAATGTTGAAGGAAAATATAATATTTTAAGTACTTTCGCACTTACTCTTTTATTTCTTTCGGAAGGTAAAAATGTATTTCGATGAGAAAAATTAAATATAAAACTTGACTGTCACTGCTAGGCAAAGTAAACTTCTCATACACCATGCTTGCTTAAGACGGGTTGGTTTCAGACTTACATTAATTACAAACTAGCTGCCCGGACAGACTTCGTTCTGTCAAAAGTAAATTAAATTATCCGAATTGGTCCAGCCATTCTTGAGTTATGCGCTTACCAACATTTAATTTAAATAGATTCAGGTTTCCTTACGAAGTTTTCCTTTAAAATAAAAAAAGATGTTTTCAGAAAACTAAGAATAAATATTTAAAATCTCAATAAAAATAATCGACAAAACACCACAGTAAATAAGCAACAAACTACCTCAATAAGGCCTAAAACACATTAATTTAGATAAGAAATTTTCTACTTACAATTAACGAAACAAGGGGGTGTCTCAGTCCAATTTACGCTATAATTATGACGTCATCGGAGAAGGATTTAATTAAAGACCTTTTAGAGGCCTCCGAGGTAATTGGTGTTCAATGAGTCTTTAGTAGTCCGAGCTACAAACACCGGACCGCCTGATTATGTTACAGTGTATTTAAAAATCTTTGTTTCGCTTATTTCAGTACTGCTTTTGAGATTTAAACGCTGCTGAAATTTTGAGTGGACGTAAAAGTTTGGACTAATGAATTTTAAAAGTTTAAAAAAATAATGGCCCCAAAAATATGCCTGATTGACGATAAAGTTTTATTTTTAATTAAAAAAATCATTCTTCAATAGAAGATTTAGAGGAGTCAAGAAGCATCTTTACTCTAAAATAATCAGGCTTTTAATGAGAAAACTTTGGAGCTTATCAAAATATACAGTACAGTTTATTCATTTTTCAATTAAAAGCTTTACACGTCATGAAAATAATCAGACACTATTAAACAAACTGTCAAACGCCCAAATGGCGATGGAAACTAATTATTAAAAGTTTAGCTGTTAAATACTCATGATCCGGTTTTTAACATTGAATGTCGATGTCGCGATCCTAAAAGACGCTCACTTAATATACTAGAAAATAAATTGACAAGGAGTGAACACAACTTAAAGAAAAAAAAAACCAGCCAAGTGCGAGTCTTACTCGCACACAGGGTTCCATAGCCCCAAACAATATTTTGAACTGTCATTCATTAGTAGTATTAGTTAGTAAACTTCGACTCAACCGCAAAACTAAATTGGTTTTTCATAGTATTTTAATGAAAAACAAAGTTACTGCTGCAGTTTGATAAAAAGTCCCATATCTCAAAAACTAAACATCATATCTTATTGAAACCAATTTTCGTTGATAGTTTTTTTTACCTTCTACAATCCTAAATATTTTCAGAATTTTCCTCCTCTTACTTTAGAAATTAGAGGGAGACACATTTTACCACTTTGGAAGTGGCTCTAGCGCAAACATGATATTAGAAACCTCAATATCATTTTTGAAGACCTACCCATAGATACCCCACACGTAAGGGTATGATGAAAAAAAAATTGTTTTTCAGTTCTATGTATGGGGAACCCCAAAATTTATGTTTTTTTTTTTCTATTTTTCTGTGAAAATCTTAATGCGGTTCACAGAATACATCTTCTTACCAAGTTTCAACAGTGTAGTTCTTATAGTTTCGGAACAAAGTGGCTGTGACATACGGACGGACAGACAGACAGACATGACGAATCTTTATGGATTCCGTTTTTTGCCATTCGGCTACGGAACCCTAAAAACCACTAGGTATATCTAACTCTAAACAAAAACAATACACCTACGTAAGTGCCTCTTTTTCAACGACTCCTTAAGTAGAGTAAAACAGTACTAACTCCAGTCGAGATGATAGTCCTTAAGTCAGCTACAATGTATCGCTGTAATGAACACTATGGTGCAAGTAGAGACTACCTTTACTAGTGGCCTAAGATCCCGCCATACAAGGACCTTCACCGAGCTGGTTATTGGATGAAACTTATTTTATATTAAATTTAATATGTCAATAAATATATTGCATACGGGTTGTCTAAAAAAATTCAGTCCAGGATATGATTAAAAAATTTTGTTTTAACAAAAATTTTTGAAACATTTCACCGGTTTGGTTAATTAACAAATTCCATATCAATTAAAAGTGTAAAGCCCATAAAATATGCAAACGTTAGGTTGCCTTTTTTAATTCATTAACCAGACCGGTGCAAGTTACTAGTATCGATTTACCTGTTTATACCTGCCTACCCGAGAGTTGTGACGGGAAAAGAAAAGGCAACCTAACGTTTGCATATTCTATGGGCTTTATACTTTCGATTGGTATGGAATTTGTCTATTAACCAAACCGGTGAAAAGTTAAAAAAAAAAAAAAAAATGACCTGACTGAAATTTTTTAGGCAACCCATATGCAATATATTTATTGACATATTAAATTTAATATAAAATAAGTTTCATCCAATAAACAGCTCGGTGAAGGTCGTTATATAGCGGGATCCTATACTATAGGGAGCCGGTAACTTCACCCGTATTGGTCGAGAGATTGGTTATACATAGATGTTTAGTTGCGAAATTATCGTTGACTTTTTTTTTAATTTTGGTGTTATCTATCAGATTGAGCACTGCATAAAGCTCATAACTGGTGATCGGATATTCGGATGCATAATTACCTAAAGTACGTTCTTTCCTGGCAAAAGGTACAAAAGTATGGAAGCGGCTATTTAAATGCCAATTTTTGTCGCGGGATTGCGAAATTTCATAATTCTTTAGTAAGTATAAAATGTAGTACTCAAAATATCGTAACGAATATTTTAAATTTATTTAAAACCTGGCAACTTTGTTGAAAATAACAAGGAAAAAAATACAAAAACTATTTGAATTCGTATTTTTGTGCTGAAATGTCGAATGCTAAAACAAAATGGTAAATATGTTTGGGCATAATTCATTTGGAGCTAAACGAAAAAGTAAATAGACTAGTTTTTATTTTTTAAGTAAACTCCTTTTCCCATACTGACGCGTGCTCCATACTATTCAACACTCAAACTTTAGGTAAATATGCATCCGAATATCCGATCTCTACTTATAACACATCAGTCTGTTATCTCCGAAGGGTTAGGCAGAAGTTTACCAAATAGTTTATACAGATTTTCCCAGTTATTTTTATCTATGCCTATTGCCATCAGACAGCCGGTTTAAAAAAAAAAAACTTTGTGCAAAGAATGAAACAAAGCCATTTCAATCCTTAAATATTAATTAACAACTCCTTTTTTAATATTGTATAGTGTGCGGTAAAAAAAATGAAGAAGTCATTTGCCTGGTATACATTCCCTTCCTTAGCCTGAAGCACAAAGAAGATGTGCTCTTGATAGTTAATTAAATTTAAATAGTGTAAGCGAACGCGATAGAGCGTGTTGGCGTTGTGTTTATCTTGCTCGAAAGGCTCGGATTAAAATATCTTCTAGATTTTCCTTAGCTTACTCCTGCCTTCGACTTACTTTTCGTTGCATTACTATGATGTTCTGTTCACGAGTATCTTTTACTAGCGTTTTCTCGCGTCTTCGCCCCGGGAAATTAACCCGCGGGAACGTTTTAAATGTAGCCTATGACAATCGGGGATAATTTAGCTTTCCGTTAGTAAAATTACTTATTTATTTAATTTGGCTCTTCAACAATACGTATTAGAAAAAACATTACCAACTTAAATCTAAGTGCCCCATCACTTACAGAAGAGCACTACATGCACTATATTATGCGCCCACAGCTAACATCTACTTAGCTAACAACAAAAAAATAAAGAAATAAAGAAAAAAAAAACAGAAGCATACATATAGAATCAAACTTAATTATTACGCGAATTACAATTTAAGATTTTCCTGAGAGAAGGCACAGATGAGAGAATTCGGAATTACTTTCGGAATCGGATCAGTAGTTCCGTAGATTACCCATTACATACAAACTTACAAAATAATTTTACCTCCAATGTCCCTTATAGATTTATTAATGTACACACAAAACACATCATCTGCCTAGCCGGTTCCCAACTACCTTGAGGTCAGCTTCCAGTCTAACCGGAGGTAGCTGAATACTAGTATTTTACATGGAGCGACTGCCATCTCCTCAACCCAGTTAGTACTGGGTGATACGGTACCCCTTGGTTGTGATACTTTCAAGCAACTGACTACCTGTAGCCACGGTCTAAGATCTACAAATGACAGCCAGGACTAACGGCTCAACGTGGTTTGCGAGGCACGGAGGAAACTTGGTTTGTAATGGTTGGTCACCCATCCACGGACCATCCTAGGCAAGCGCGGCTTAACTTGAAGATTGATCCAGCGGCTGTAATAATTTAGATACGAGTTTCTATGATGTCTATATATCCAAGCCTCAAAAGCTTTATCGCTTTCCATCAAAATCAACTTGCTTTCTAAAGGCAAATCGTCAAAACTTACCCTGAACCCTTGAAAATAATGGTTTATAACCTTACCAACGCTCTAGTTTTATATTTTTAATCCGGGGCACTTCTGTTTCCTTAATAAAGGAATATTGTATAGGGCATGAGAACTAATTAATAAATTAATCTGATACAAACAGTTTTCAATTATGAGCTTACACTGAGCTTAGCAAACCATTATTTAAACTGGCCTGGTTTCTATAATATAATGAAAACGATTTTGAGCCTTATTGGTTGCTATTATGATTTTTACACAGTTACCGAGTTCCAGGTGAAGCTAATAACAGCAAGTTAAATATGAGCATAAGCATGCCTCGGATTCTTTTGAAACTTCGTACAACGCTAGGCCAGCTCATGGTCAGTGTTACCACCACCGGCGTTCAGCGTGCGGTCTCCTCTACGTATGTTAGATACTCGTTTAGGTACTTCGCTAATTAATGTTCGCTAGGCTTTTAAGCTGATAATTTTTCAAAAAGCTTGCTAAAAGAGGTGAACATAACATGCATTAATTCGGCAATGTATAGAAAAAAGTAGCGTAAGCCAGATCACGTGAAGCGCGTCACATATGACCAGACTTGTCAGCAAGAATGTGGAATCCTTTCCAAAAAGTACACGAAGTTAGACTAAAAGTATATCCCGCGGGCCCAGAACGAGTTGTATAATGTGTTTGAAATTTTGGTTCTATGATTCTAGGTGAACTTTGGTCGAGTGGTCGCAAGCGCACCGCTGAGCATAAGTTCGGGTTCCATTCTCGGGTCGCGCAAAGTATTATTGGGTTTTTCCATTACGAATTTCTTATGAGCAGCCTCTGAGGCTTGTGCCCAGTTGATGGTAATAGCCTCGCCCCCTATTACATGGGACTTAAAAGATTGCGACTTGCGAAATGTGGTGAGCCGTTAAACATACCTTTGCCTAACCCTTCGAGCATTACAGGCGTGATGTTATAATGACTTTCTTTCAACATTTATTTGAGCAGAAGCGATAAATTAAATGTTTTTCATGTAAATACATGTAATTTGTAGATCTTTGACAGTCGTTACGAGTAGTCAGAAGCCAAAAGTCTGACATCCAGAGATACGTTACCCTTTGGTAAGCCAAGGGGTAACGTATTACCCAGTTACTGGGTCGTGGAGGTCAGATAGGCAGTCGCTTCATGTAAAATACTGGTACTCAGCTGCATCCGGTTAGTCTGGAAGCTAATATAGTTTGGGAAAAGGCTAGGCAGATGATGATGATGATGTAACTAAGGTCGGTGATAAAAGTAAAACAATCAAACTACGTTCTCAACTTAAATAGTAGCAGGAACTCCAAAATAACACTCCCTTTCCTACATATGTTAATTTAAAAGCATTTAATTCGAAACGGATGTAAGGAAAACATTGGCAGGTCTGCAAAGCTTCGTACAAAGGTGACAAAGCAAAAATTTACATTGAGTCGTTGTTGCATAGCATAGTAGAGTGGAGCTTTGAACAGTGGTCAGTCGCCTGGAAAATTTCATACATATGTACTGATATATAAACCCTTATATACTTCGGAGAATAAAACTAACGGTGATATATTTTCTCGCGCTTCCGTCGAAAGTGAAAATGTAGCTTAAATCCAGTCAATCCAAGTAGGATTCCATAATGCGGTTTTAACCGCAGGTTTATCGGTTGCATTGCTATTGCGGGTCATTAAAGTCATTCCGTGCCCGCTACGGTATACATCATCATTTCAGCCGAAAGACGTCCACTGCTGGACATAGGCCTCCCCAACCTTCACCAGGTCATCGGTCCACTTATTTATGTTAGAAGGCCCCCCGACCTTCCAACGCATCGTCTTCCGGTTCGCAGTCACCATTCCAGAACTTTTCGGCGGTTTATGCATGCGGGCACGGAATGACTTATTATAATAAATAAAGAACCAAAAAAATGCTAAACAGATAAATATCATAAGTACTTAATCTAAGAAAGGTAGTTTTCATGTTCATCTTTTTAATCCGACTAGGTTTTCTATTTTACATCTTTACGTATAAACCCGTTGTAAATCTAGCGAATGACCCAAGAGCTAGACTGACCGGACACTATACCGAAGACATCCCGGACATCAGTCTGTACGAGATTAGGATGGCTCTGAAACAGCTTAAAAACAACAAGGCACCGGGTGATGATGGAATTACGGCCGAACTTCTGAAGGTTGGTGGAAAACCGGTACTTAAAGCCCTTCAGAAGCTGTTTGATACCGTCATACTCGAGGGGAAAACGCCACAGGCATGGTGCAGGGGTGTGGTGGTACTCTTCTTCAAAAAGGGCGACAATGCCTGGTTGAAAAACTATAGGCCCATCTCACTTCTAAGCCATGTCTACAAGTTGTTTTCAAGAGTCATCACGAATCGTCTCGCGCGCTGGTTTGACGATTTCCAGCCTCCCGAACAAGCCGGATTCCGAAAAGGCTTTAGCACCGTAGACCACATACATACGCTGCGACAGGTTATACAGAAGACCGAAAAGTACAACCTGCCTCTCTGTTTAGCGTTTGTGGACTACGAGAAAACCTTCGACTCGATCGAGACTTGCGCTGTACTGCAGTCTCTCCAGCGGTGCCAAATTGATTATCGGTACATCGAGGTGATGAAGTATTTGTACGAAAACGCCACCATGTCAGTCCGACTTCAGGACCAGACCTCGGAACCTATCCTTCTGCAGCGAGTTGTGAGACAGGGAGACGTCATATCTCCGAAACTGTTCACCGCTGCACTGGAAGATATCTTCAAGGTTTTGGACTGGAGAGGGCTAGGCATCAACGTCAATGGCGAGTACATCTCTCAGCTTCGATTTGCCGACGATATAGTGATCATGGCTGAGATCATGGAGGACCTCAGTACAATGCTCGATGACCTCAGTAGAGCTTCCGAAAGAGTGGGTCTTAAAATGAACATGGACAAAACCAAGGTCATGTTGAATGCCCATGTAACACCCACTCGTATCAAGATCGGAGACTCTACTTTCGAAGTCTACCTGGGACAAACGGTCCAGTTGGGTAGGTCTAACTTCGAGAAAGAGGTCAATCGTCGAATCCGACTCGGCTGGGCAGCGTTCGGGAAGCTGCTTCTCGTCCAACTTACCGCAGTGTCTCAAGACGAAAGTCTATGCTATGACCAGTGTGTGTTGCCAGTGATTACATACGGGACCGAAACGTGGTCGCTCACAATGGGCCTCATCAGAAGGCTTAAGGTCACCCTAAGGGCAATGGAGAGGGCTATGCTCGGAGTTTCCTTGCGTGATCGAATCAGAAATGAGGACATCCGCAAGAGAACCAAAGTTACCGACGTAGCCCGAAGAATTGCCAAACTTAAGTGGCAATGGGCAGGGCACATTGCTCGCAGAACGGATGGCCGATCGGGCCGAAAAGTTCTGGAATGGCGACCGCGAACCGGAAGACGATGCGTTGGAAGGCCTCCCACTAGGTGGACCGATGACCTGGTGAAGTTGCGGGGATCCGCTTGATGCGAGGCGCACGGGACCGGTCAATGTGGCGTCACTTGGGGTAGGCCTATGTCCAGCAGTGGACGTCTTTCGGCTGAAATGATGATGATGATGATGACGTATAAAAGATGAGTTTATCGAAATCTTGCTTACTGCAGTAACTAAGTGTCTAATTACTTCATGCTTTTTACTTCAATACGAGTAAACGTCGTCAAAGAATTTAAATTCTGCTAATTTTCTAAAGAATCCGGATGAAAAGCAGAAAAATATATTATTTCATAACATTTTATCAAATTCTAGGTAAAATCCTGCATTTCCTTTGTGGAATTAGGTTATAGCTTACCTTATGGAGAACCTGAGAGCATTCCGTTCAATATCTATACTCATTCAAATGTAAGCTTACAATATCATGAATGTGAAAATATCTCTACCTGTTACCATTTTAGACCTTAAGGACTATGTATGGATTTGGTTGATTTTTTGGACCCTTACAGATGACACCTGAGGCCTTACCATGACGTCTTAAAGCAGTATTGTTTTAATCTTATTCCAGTGTGGGAAAAAGACGGAGCTATAGAGATTGCTTAGCGCCATCTCTTTCCCATTCTGGAAGAAGATTAAAACAATAATGCTTTGAGACGTCTTGGTAGGCTACCTGGATTAGGACAACATGTCATTCTCCTGCTCTTATCCCAGTTTATTTGGGACTCTTCCTGTACTCTTATGCTCATACACATGCATACTCAAAAGTTTCCTCAGGACATTTTCCTCATTCATCCGCATCACACCCCTATGCTGTTTAATTTTTATTTTATGAACTGAAAAAAAATATTTATGCAAAAACTATTTTAATAAAAGTTTTGTGTACATCCGATTATTGTGAATGCCCGGGTAAGAGCTTGTTACGTGGTAAAAAATGTATGGTTACCAGTTTTAAGGCCGGGCTCAAAATAAAAATATGCCATAAAATCGATATAAAACTTTTACGTACTAAATCCATTTGATGAGTTACGTACCTGTCTGCATACCACTATTGCTATAGGTACAAGGTGTTCCTCTGTTACAAAAGACATAAATAATCAATTAAAATTACGGTACCTAGTTAATTACTAATAAACGCAGATATTTTTGGTTGTTTAAGTTTGTCAAAATATCAGAATAACCCACTTAACATGGTGTAGGGAATAAGAAATTATCGAATAATCGTTTGAGATTGTTTGTATGTGTGAAAGCGCGGTTATAGGGCGAGGATCAGACGGGCCGCGTTTAAAACACGGGTGGTTCACACTTACCGATATTCGTAAATAAGAAAAAAAAAATACCTACCCATTTTATTCTTGATTCGGGACAAGAATCATTAGCATACTTACCTCTTTGAATTTGACGAGGATGCAAAACGACACCTTGTATATCTTGCTTTTACTAATTACTTTCCTTTATACCCTACAAGCTGTAAGAAGTACTTATTCTAAGAAACTTAAGACTATCACAAGAAATACCCAAAATAAGTGCAAAATGGTCGACCAATAAAAATTATATAAGTAAAAAAAGCCTTAAGATTACTTGGTGCCCTTTAAAAGCATCATAATTGCGTCACATTTACACTCTGATTGATAAAACGTTTAAGACCTTCTAACCTTTTGAATTAATAAAGCCGTAACATTTAATTTATTCCATTGTTTGGACAGGCGTCAATTTATTGGCAATAACACTCCGTGGAAAAATTAACTTTAACGGCCTGAATTTTAAAAGTACCTGGCAAGCGAGTAAACGGTCTATATTTTAATTAAAACAATTAAATTCGATAGTTTTCCGCTTTATTGACTTTTTACGGTTACATATTGTAAATAAAGTGCATTCGGGTTCCGTGCACCGAGAGAGCATCCGCCTGTATAAGCTCCACCGCAATTAAACAACCGAGCGGCCCAGTGTTATTCGATAAAAAGCTATTATTGAAAATTCAAGTGTAATGTACCGTTAATTACTACGCTATAATTAATTTCGTCAAACAATTAATTTGAACAACTGTTTTTAACTGATTCTACGATTGTTATCAAATGACCTGTAGGATAGTGGTAAATGTAAAACGTATTTGAACATGCTTTACTAATTTGCACAACATATTGTGGGCTTAAATCCTACATACGGGATAGACAGAATTTAGTTTTGTAGCAATAATACAGCCTTAATTTTATGAAATCTAACAACATAACTTTTTTAAAAGGCATTTCACACGCTACGGGCGACATTTTAACTTGCTTAGAACATCGCTAAAAATATGCACCGTCTTTGTGTAAAACATTATCTTAAACCGTCTATTCCAGTAAAGATAATAGTTTCGTTAGCGAACAAAACAGGGATGCTTCGCAATATTAACAGGTAAAGCTATGTAATAAAGCACAGCAGGCATGCCAGCGCTGTCTCGACATTTAGATTGCTAAGTTCCTTAGACAACGAAGTATGGACCTCAAAATCTAATCTATTGGGCAAAGTTCAGACTGCAAGCGTTTTACGTGCGGTTTGCCAAGACAAGCTAAAACTGTACCAGTTGTTGATATTTAGAAGATAGAGATGAGATTTGCGGTAGGCTAGCGAAACGCGCGTCAACCACATCCAATCTGGAGTTACCTTTATCTTGTTATTATGACTAATATTCTCAGGTATTTAACCAGATACCAATGTAGCAGATATTCTCAACATTTTGGGATGAAGCTGCAGATCAAATGAAAGCTTGTTTGTGGTTTCGTATAAGTTCCCAGGATGCTGCTTGGATAATAATAGCGAGATACCTCGGTTTTGCAGTGTAATTTGTTGTATTATTAAGGCAACCGCAGTAACTAGGGAGGTTCGGGTGGCTGGCAGCTGAACGAAGACTCAAATCGGTTACGTGAACCTTATATACCTCTATATTGGAGGAAGCTCGACTAATACATAAATTATAGGTGCAGACTACCGTGCATGGATCATGGGTGCGTGGATGGGTCAGATAGGCAGTCGCTTCATGTAAAATACTGGTACTCAGCTGTATCAGGTTAGACTGGAAGCCGACCCCAAGACTTATACTACCGTATATACTGATAGTTTGGGTAAAGGCTAGGCAAATGATGATTATCGTGCATGGATGGAGGCGAAGATAGCCGCCTTAAGATTAAGATCGGACGGACTGTGGAAACTAAACGCAGAGAAAACACACTCAAAAATTCTGCAAGGGGTTCTAAAGGAAATACTACTCCTGGATGCACCCATGAACAGAACTCCATGTCACCGCGTCTTCGATCGAAAATACGATATCCGACTCAAAGCGGCAGCTGAAGATTCCTCTGGCATCGATGAAGTTGGGATATACACAGACGGCTCTAAAACCATATACGGTACTGGAGCTGACGTCTTCTCAAATGACTTAAATATCAAAGTATCAACCACTTTAGACAAACTAAACACAATCTTCCAAGCAGAATGCATCGGCACCAAAGCGGCTCAAGCAGTTGCATCCAGAGACGTCAGAGATCTTATAAAATCAAAATCATCTCAGACAGTGCATCAGTGATTCAACCGCTACAAAACAATATTTTCACTTATCGTATTGGAATGTCACATCGTACTCCAACACATTGCGAAGAGAAACTAAAACTGAAGTAAATCGAACCTTAATGATGCTACTCTTCAGTCTGTCTGTCAAAGACGCTTTTTACGTGTACCGTGTCATCATTTGCCTAGCCTTTTCCCAACTATTTTGGGATCTGCTTCCAGCCTAACCGGTTGAAGCTGAATACCAAACACCCTACTGAGTGTTTCTACTCAAAAATTCTTAACTCAAGAGTCAAATTAAATGAAAAACCAACAAAAATTCCTGCAGTGGATTAAAAGGAAATGAAATTAACGTCATTTATTTGTCATATTCTACGTCCATCCTTTACATAATTTTATATAAAGAAAGACGCGCAAGTGGGGTGGTCCTTTTAATAAAAAAACAAAAGGCAAACTCTTAAAGGTAAATTAATTAAAGCAGCGCTGGAGCTGAAGCTTGCATGTTATTCCACTAAAAAGGTACCACTACGTCTTTCATGTAAATATTACTGAAGCATAATTTATATTAAAGTTATTAAACTCTTGTCTAATGCTCTCGGGATTAGTTTAAGATTTTTTATTCTGTAGACTGAGATTTTTATAATTTTTTAAGAGAGTGTGTTTTTAAATGCTTTTTAATATTAATAAGAACCTGCTTCGTACTTAAATGTTTGAACCGGTCTTTGAGGTAACTTTTAATATTGTATACGAGCGATGCACTGAGGGAGAACTCTACCAATAAAATTAACACGATATTATAAATGCGAAAGTTTAGATGAATGGGTGTTTGTTACTCAATCACGCCAGAACAGCTGGACGGATTTGGATGAAATTTGTCACTTATGGTACTTTTTGTCCCGGTACGATCGCATAGTGCAATTATCGAACCACGCGGGCGAAGCGGCATAAGCTAGTATTACATAGCAATAAGTTCTATAACAACTCTTGAACGCAGTTTAGATGTGCTGATAAGGTTCAGTTTCATAAGTATTTTTTCCGCGGTAAAGTACGCCGAAAACGCCGCTTAATAAATCTCCTGCACTTTAACAATCGAAGGTAACCCTCATCACACAGTTCGTTATAAAGCAAGTTAATCACGACTGAAGCCGAAATCCCTCGATCTATCGCAATCCTACCCTGAATTTCGCATAAGAAGGCATGCGCGTAATTTGGCCGCCGCGAAATCGACTGCCTATCCTACCTTCTATTGGTTTCATCCTTAATTTAATTCTAAAGAGACGTATCGACGAGTCCAACGAGCCATAAAGACGTATGTAGTCGTAAGAAAGACCCCAGCATATTGATAGAAGCTATTCTGGTGGCATGCCCCATTGACTTGCGGGCGAGACCGCTCGATTTTATTATGTAACGAATTGGATAATTTTGAGGAGAAGTCCTTTGTGATTTTGATTGGTGTTTTCGCTGAGTAGTATAGTGCTGTCGTAAAATAACATAACCTCATACTGGGATTTATTCCAAAAGGTGTGGAATTAGTGCCTATACATATCTAGCACACCAACATTTTGATAGCTATGTTAGGTCTCATGTAATAAGAGGTCAACCCATTGCTATCAACCGGGTTCAAATCCAGACTGAGCTGGACTGGACTGGGGAATTTGACAATTTTCTGATAGAACAATCTGGCTACCACGAAATATAACCTATCATGGTATCTATTAGGGGTTCCGGCCACTAGACTAACGAGTGAATAGCTTCATCTAGATTGCGTAGAAACGTCATGAATGGAAACTGGACTCCACGAAAGTGTATTGTACCTATTTCAGGCCGTAATACAAGCCTATAAGCTCAGCAGCCGTGCTTTCATAGGCTCGTGTTAACAATGGATCCTTTGAAATAACATGGCGGTCAATAATTGGTTAAAAGAATCTATCGTCGATCGTGATATTTTCAAAAAGTATAAAGATGCAACATTTTTTTTTTCTTGCCACATATGTTTGAAATATTTTAGTAAAAATTGTTTTGCTGTTCCAGAAATTAGGCTTTGGGCATTCAATTCACATAGCCATCCTGTTTATCAAAATATCTCACGAAACAGTTCCTGGCAACGTCTTTCTAACGCCAAGCTTCTTGTAGGAGCGTGTTTCCCTTCCCTTCTTCAACTTGTTACCAATTACGACATTTAAATCGAATAAAAACAAAAGTGCAGCCTACAAAAATATGTAAACGTCCTGAAACGGTAAGATACAAAGGCAACAATATTTCTGCTTGATTACATTACAAAGTAATGTCGGCTACCGACTGTTTGAGACAAAAAGCCTTGGAACCAATTTTGCATAATAACTTAACGTGACAAACGTAATTGGATTCTCTGTTTTCTATTTTGTCCGCTTTTATCCTGTATGAAAATGTGGGGAAATGTTAAAAATCAACAAGTATTAGTAAATAGGTACTGAATTTACGTGTATTTTGTTTGTTTTACTTTTGTCTTTTGCGCTTTTTTTTTTTTTTTATGAATGGCATCTCGCAGTTCAGCCTCTGAGGCTGGCTACTGCTTAACCGGACAAACCTGTGGATGCCTCGAAATTTTGCGCTTTGTTACAAACCTGTTATTTATGAAAAAATTTCAGAGAGTATTTTTTTTGTTTTAAGTACCGTATATATTTTATATGCATGTCGGCGCCTTTGCAAAAAGGCTTCATATGATTCACGTTGCAAACTAAACTGTGACCACAGACGAGAGAGAAGCGGTCAACAATTCTCTCTGGCGGAACGTCAAGTCTTTGCGGGTAGCCATATTGACTTGGGCAGTTGTGAAGGAAGGTGGTGCGTAACGAGACGTTGACGGATCGCCGACGTCTGTTTTCTTAATCGAATTAAATCTGGTGCCACATATCATAAGTAATTCCGATGCAGCGGGTTAGACCCTTTATGCATTTAGTAAAATGCTGTTATTTTTTAATTCAAACAAACACAACAATTTTATTAATTTGTATATTAAACACCTAATTACAAAAACACTCAACAAATGAGCGTTAAAAGATCTCCATGTAAACATTACAGCTCCAGTACATACTAAAGTCAGACAGAGTTCACGAGAATATATTTAATTTTATTTTTATTTGGAAGAAACCCGATCGTTCCCGTGGAAGACTGGAAGTTAACTAAGTACCTTGCCAACGACATCACGAAGGTAAGCTTAGTCTTGGCCAAGTCTCCAGTGGTTCCAAGCAAGCCGTTGTTTTAGAACTCTGAAATAATAATTTGCTGTTATTGAGGTGCGAATTATTGATGCGATGTTTGTTTTTTTTGTTGGTATTGTTTTGTTGTGGGGGGAAAAGTGGTAATCACTTCTTTAGTGTCTATTATTCTATGTTTTATCTCAGGCTTTATTTGTTATATTTTAGGGAGGTAGGTGATAGAATTCGTAGACACCTAGAAGCGTCTATCAATATCATGAATCTATCTATGTTTATAAGGCTAGATGATTTTTGAAATATTCCAAATTACTGCTTAGAAAAGTACAGTTAACGAAGCCACTTGATCTCCCCGTCATTGCGATCATTTTATTGTTATAGACCATACGTTTTTAATGTAACAACTTTACTATGAATAATTCCACGAACGCAAGTCTAGTTCTAGTCAATGCATCCATCAGCGCAGTGTTTTGAGTACGTTCCTTTGTGTCCTACCGTAAAAGGTGAAACCCCAAAAAAAAACTCGTTTCCTAACAATTATTTTTGCGTAAAGTTACTCAGTTTTATGTACAAAATGTTTCGTGAAAGGTTCGTTTACGGACTGTATTTGTTCAATAGATATAGTGCCAATTATAAGAAAGGATAAGCCAAATTAATTGATATGAAAGCTGATCTCCTTTATAAAGTATTTATAAACTTTCGAATTACCTTCTTCCTCAAATTGTGATTTCCGTCGAACAAAGAGCTTAAAGACCTCGATAAGCTAAATAAAATGAGCACGTGCAAGATAATTACGAACGATAATTTTCCATTGAAAACTAATCCATCCTTTGTTGCCGAGCTCCGTTCAATACAAAATTATATTCATGATTTAGCTAAAAGCAACCGCCATTATCCGGTTTGTTAAATTTTTAATTAGAATCGGAAGTTATAACTTGTAAACCTGACATAGGTACCGGTTCGAAGTTCAAGCGTAAACTTCGCATTGTTTATATAACTTGGAGTTTTGAAAGCAGGTAAGTTTTAGAACATTGCGGTTTTAATGATCTAATATTAAAGGAACGTTGAGGGTATTAATTAAGGATTCCGTGGCGTAATAGCGATAGCAAAATTATAGGCGCACCTCAAAATGCGATGTTGTGTAATGCTTCGGTGCGATGCAATTTTTGTGTAAAATTTTAATAAGGCTTTGGATATATTAACGCGGTTTGACGTTACAATGTGTTGGCCATCATTGTAGCGCTGGTTTTAATAGAATATTTACAAAGCAATCTGGATGAAAATTGGAAATTTTGAAGTAGGTACTTCGTGTGTGGTCTAGACTCGTAAAATGTCATAGGTGCTCTAAAAAAACTAAACTATACCTATAGTTTAAAGTGTAAAAACCTTTGTAAGTATGTATTGCACTATTTTTCTTTATCAAAACTGGTTGACAATTCTGCCAATGTCAGTGTGATAGGTTAAATTGACAGAATAGATTCTTTGAGTGTTGGTTTCTTTGTCGTTTTGGTCTATTCTCTATTTCTATCAAATCTCTCATTGTCCATCGTTGATAGGTCACTCGTTACGCCTAAACTAGTTACGAAACTTTCCCAAAAATGCTATCACTGATAAAAATCAAAATGTAAGCGTTTTTTTCGTTGACAAGTGTCAGATCTTATTGACGTGTTGCCACCGACTAAGCTTATTTTATGGAAGCCATCAACCCTGAACTTTACTGGAAGTGACTAGCAGACGGAATTATTAATGTTTGTAAGTTCGAGGTTGGGAAATATTTGACTAAATGGGCATTTGAAGGAGGTTTAATCTTTATATATATCATCATCATCATTTCAGCCCGAAAGACGTCCACTGCTGGACACAGGCCTCCTCCAAGAAGGGAAGGCTTTGCCATAATCGCCACGCTTGGCAGGCGGGTTGGCGATCGCAGCACGGTTGCCACAAAAGCACAGAGAATGCTGCTGCCCAGCAGTTTTATATATATATGTAGAACTAAAACTAAGCTTTGTGATTTATGCAGCATAAAGGTCAAAAACTTAATTCCAAATAGAAAAAAAAAACTTTACCAGGAATAGGTCCATTTAGATGGAAGGGCCTTGCTTGACTTAGCTTTGTATTAGAAATATCCATTTCTACAGCTTTTATCGAATCAAAATAGACAGTGGACAAAGAACCTAGTTTGTTTTTTGTACTGAGATCCAAAACTTTGTTTGCGGGTCATTGGTCCTTCGATCCGGATGACAAGTGTAAATCCTTTCTTATTTTTATATTATATATTTTTTAATGCGGAAAAAGTTAATGTTTTATTCTTAAGAGAATCCTTTAAAAATACGTCTTCCAGTGAATAATGTATCCGTTCGAAGAATCGTCATTTATTTGCTGACACGGCAACGTTCAGTTAATCCTACTATGTCAGCTTCGCGACCTCTTTAATCCTTCTTCCCTTTTTGGTAAAGCCCACCGTAGCGCACTTTATTCAGATTGAACATTTTTCCTATATTTAAGTTGAGATTTTCGGCATGTTTGGATAACTGCGAGTGGTTCCGAATCCGGCTTAGAAAAACGTATGTGCGTATTTTGTCGAAGAGATAAAATATATCATTAGATGCGTTATTAATTAAGTAGCAAAGTTGAGTGTGTAATATCAGTTAAGTATGTGAACCTGCGAAGAGGGAGGAACACTGACGATCAATAGGTATTTTCATCAGATTAATAACGTCACTTAACTAACTAGAGCCCGGGCTGCCCGGAGTTGCATACTTACCATACACAAGAGCCATTCTCGGGTATCCCCAAGTTATTTGGCGCGAAACTTGTAAGCAGCTTACATTTCGTGCCCCTCCACGGGTAATATTCGCAAAATTACTCGTCTAGTCAGTCTCTGTACGTAGTTATTTGAATAATTGATGCGGTTCTCGTGAGCCCCGGCAAACATTTGCGATCCGCAATCAAGGTCCAAGTTGCCTCTGTTACCTCAAAGCTTTCACTCGCTTGCATTTTGATGGGAGATACTGAAAGTGTTTTGTGTGCTATGGGGAAATGTAGCCTTTAATCTTATTCGTAATGGATTATTTATTCGTGGGCCCTTAATTTGAAGTTGATGTAACGGAGGCGGACCTTTATTTTTAATTTACAATTTGAATATATGAATACTTGATCGACTTATACGTACCTACGTCCTTTGTATTTCAGACAGAATCTTTCTGATCCAGACAGACTGATATTTCATTTGATTCAAGAAAACAATTCTATTGTGAAAAGTCTTCATTTCTTTCAACCAATTTGATGAAATAAAACCAGTTGAGCCATTCGTAATGAACACAGAGTCGATACAGCTAAATTGTCTTCACATACAAATTGTACTGTACTGTATTATGCTCAACCTTTGCTCGACTGTTTGCTGTAAATGCTCACTTCGGCGCTCAATTTTGGATCGGACTCGGTTCCACGCAACTGGTTGATAAAGCCTTATTTGAACTGAAAATGCTCTGTGAAACGTGGTTCGATGGAAGCTGCGATATATACGAACTGATTAGAAACAGACTTGTTCGACGTAGGTTATGCGCTCCTAATATTGAAGGTGAATATTAATGCCTATTTTTGTTTAGATTTATATAAAATCTTACATAGCGTTTTTATTTAGTAATAGTAGTAGTTTATTAAACTAATAGTTTTTATTATTAGTAAATATGGTTGGTTTTATGGATGTTAGTGATAACAGTGGATATTCAAATCTATCAAAAACATCTCAAACATTTTTAACATAATTTTTTGACGTTGATTGTTGCTAAGATCATATTGCGACAAAATTTTGAACGGAGCTGATTTACAAATGTAAAACAGAAGGGGACGGACACAGACAATTCGAAACAATAACTACTAAATTATCTGTCAGTGTCCGCAGTCGGTCCACAATTTGTCCGTGCCAAATGGACTGGTCCTCAATTTATGTACACGCAAGCGCTGTATTTACATTACCTACGTACTTATAATTTCTCCAACGAAATTGAGCCAGACGTAGACAGAAAAAATACCTAAACTATTTACAGAAAATCTTACAAGCAATTACTTATGTAAAACTTTATCTACATACATTTACTTTGATAGTCCCAATTGTTTAATATGGTAACAATATAACTTTATAATTGGCTAATATTAAATTCATGTGGAATAATTCAGTTTATGATACGTTTTAGCTAACTTGTTGTCGTAGAATTACGAATGAGAATGTTTAGACTTTGGAGATTAGGAAAGTGTGAGCTTAGTTAGTCCCTTTGAACGTTTTGTTATCATCATCAGCTTAGCCATTTCCCAACTATATTGGGGTCGGCTTCCAGTCTAACCGGATACAACTGAATACCAGTATTTTACATAGAGTGACTGCCTATCTGACCTCCACAGCCCAGTTTCTACTGAGTAATACGATACCCCTTGGTACGACTGATTGTCAGACTTCCGGGCCACTGATTTGCTGTAACGATTGTCAAAGATCCCTTTGAACGTTTTTTAATTTCTTTTCACAATAAAGTTTGCTTTCTATTGGCAATAGATGATTTGTTTACTGTTACTTTATGTCAGTGGTGTACCTTGTATGAAGATGAATATAAGACAGATTCCCCGAGCGACCGCAACTGAAACCGCAGCGGCAAAGCCAACTACCAATTACAATGGTCGATCAAAGTATCACTACTGGTTTGTATGTGATTCTGAAATCTGTTGATTGAGAAGTTACCGCTCGTAGAAATGTGTTCTACAAAAACGTTGGTCGCTGCGGTCAATGGTTTGCGGTTGCGGAATCGCTTTTGAACTAAAGACACATTTTGTTCTGATTTTATATGACTGTCATTAAACATTCTTCGGAAAACTAACACTATTTTTACTTAATTTTAGAGTCTTCACCACATTTTCCTCAACATTTTCTTAAAAAGAAAACTAAGAAATACCGTCTTCCCAACTCATAGTTCTACGTCACGGTCCATATCGTTGATGACGTCATATCAACATGAACACGACTGGTAACTACAGTTTATTGCCGGCGGACTACATGGGGGATTACGTACAATGTAGCGCTACATCGCTGTATTTACTGTTTACTGCTATTTTGTAAGCGCTGCCTTTTTGTTTAAGTAATTAAAACTGGAGTTGAAATGGTTGAATGGAATTGAACACTAGTTATTTTTTTACAGTTTCATAGTATGTGTTTTTGACAGTCTTTGTTAGTTGTTACAAGGTAGTCAGTGGCCCCAAAAGTCGGATAACTAGTCTTAACAAGGTATATCGTGTTGTTAAGTACTAACTGGGTTCCGGACGTCAGACAGGCAGTCGCTCTAAGCAAAGAAGTTTTATACAGCTGTATCTGGTAAAACTGGAAGCTGATACCAATAAATTTGGGAACAGCCTTGACAGATGATGATGACCTATTCGTCAAGCTTTCACTATAGTTAACATACATGCAGCATTTATCAATTTACGTCTATTGCCCTTGAGGTTGAAATAAAGTAGAGAACGCCACCTGCGACGATCAAGCATACACGCACGCTGCGCTGGTTGCGGTCGCTGTGGATGGAACAAAACAGGATGGAAAAAAACAAAGTTCGTCGTGACTGGGATAAGTAAGTTACTACTCTGCCTTATGCTGTGCTGTGGTGGGCCAACAGCACAGCGCTGGTTTTCAGTGGTCACCCAGTGACCTCCGCCCACCGTAGGCGCGGACTTTTTCACGATGAGTAATGGGCTAGCTCACCGTCCGTCCGTCTTATGGCGACAGGCCGTGTCAATGGCGGGTTCGTGTTCCACGCGCGCCTCAAGGAGATGTCAGCAAATCGGAAGAGGGCCGATACCTGCCACGGTTGCGGGACTGTTCGAAAGAGATACCGTGCCCCTGGAACGCAAAGGGCTAAGAAGGAACATGGATGGGTTTTAGTCAGTCAAGTCTGACACTCCCTTCCGCTCCGCCCAGAGCAGGAGAGGTCATTTGTTAATTTCCCATCCGTTTAAAAAAAGACGTTGCCACTCAAATTTGCCAATACTCACACTCACTCACAACTCAAATTTATAAATACTTTCTGAGCGCAATTTTAGCTAGGCCCACAGAACGCCATATTCTACGATCCTTACATATTTCTTTTAGTTGTTCCACATGCAAACAACCAACCACGTTTCGGCACGCTTTTGGTTTTAAGCAGTAACATACATTTAACAGCATTTAAACCAAAATAACCACTTTTAGCACACGGTCGGCTATCGTAATGCATTGTGGTCGGTGTACGGTTACATAATGTCTATTCAACTGAAATAATGCGATGGACCTGATAAACGGAAGAATTTCACTTGTTTTGGCTCAAAACCACATGGTATTTTTAATGAATAGGTATGTTTCACTTAATTACTTTGTTATTTGCTTGTTTGCTCTGTATGGTGTCGGACGTAAAGAATAGCACCATCCTATATCATCCCGTGGGTGTCGTAAGAGGGTACTAAGGGACTTTTCAGAGAATGGGCAGCAACGTTCTCTGTGTTTTTGTAATAAACGTACTGCGATCGCCAACCCGCCTGCCAAGCGTGGCGATTATGGCAAAACCCCCCAAAATGTCAATGTGGCGACACTTGGGGGAGGCCGGTGTCTAGCAGTGGACGTCTTTTGGGCTGTAATGATGATGATGATGATGATGATGATGACTTTGTTATTTAAAACTGTTTATGGTGGTTGATAATTGCGGAATTGAGATTCTTTTGATTGATTCCAACAACAATGTTTACGTTCATATTTCAAATATGTCTTTGTCTTTAAAGAAATTGTTAATGTTTATTCCACACCTGTCAAAACATACAACTTTTTGGCGAGTAAAGTCTTGTTTGTGGTCGATTACTTACTATACTTATGTTGAAACGTACCTTGCACCTGAGCAAGTAACATTTTGTAGCTGATTCCCGCACGATCTACAACGATGCTAGCTCCTAGTTTAATACCTAGTTTTTTGGAAATGATATATATAAGAGCTCCAACACAACATCTTGAAAAGCTTAGCGATACATCTTCCAACTCTCTCTTATCAATTTAAACACCCTACAATATCCCAAACCAGGCGTGACAATAAACTTGCACCATTAACTCAAACTCTGCTCTCTCACAGTTACCAAGCCCAATAGAATTTAAATGGCCTGAAATAAAAAGCGGGTACGACAGACGTTCCTAAACACAGTTTAGAAGGCACCGAGACGATGCGAACGTGTGACGCATACCAGATTCAAGCAACAAGTGACATCGGCCTTTATCTCGACGGTTTTCCTACAATCTGTCTTGGGAAAATGTTGGAGTGTAATTTAATAAGAGAATATGTGATTTTTTGGAACGGGATCTGGTTTAAATTGGTCTGATGTGCGGTCGTTAAGTCGTGTTTTAGTTTAAGTTAGCAAACCCTTTTTAGCTCTTTTCCAGATAATAACAGCCGCTCGGGTCGCTCGATAGGTTAAGTGGCTCTAGCCTAGGTTGGTCCGTGGATGGGTAACCCGGGCAGAGCGTTTACTCAGCATTATGATGACGATATAACAATTAACAATTGATAACGAAAAACTAAAATATACAGAAAATTACGTTTACCTGGGAAAACAAATTAGCTTGGATAGAAAAAGTAATGAACTGGAAATTGAAAGGCGAATACAACTCACCTGGAACAAATATTGGAGCCTCAAGGAGATCTTTAAAAGCAATATGTCCACAAAAATTAAAAGCAGAATAATGAATTCCTGTCTGCTGCCGTGCCTTACATATGCGTGTCAAACCTGGAGATATACTTCCAAAACCAAAAATAAAATTATCACATGCCAACGCGGACTAGAACGCAGCATGCTAAAAATTAGAAAAATTCAAAAAATTCGACACACAAAAATCAGAAGCATATCAAAAGTCACGGATGCTCTAACTTATGCAAAAAAGCTCAAGTGGAAATGGGCGGGACACGTAGCCAGACTAAAAGATGATAGATGGACCAAAAGAGTCACATCATGGATTGGCCCAGTAGGGAAACGCCAAAAAGGTAGACCACACACAAGATGGGAAGACGATATAAGAGAAACGGCCGGCCCACAGTGGATGCAGACAGCAAAAGACAGAACTAAATGGAATTCTTTGGAGGAGGCCTTCACCTGAATAGGGGTTCTTGCAATTAGCAACATTTTAATTATAGTACTTTCTCGAATAAAATAAATTTTAAGTAGTAAAAATAGTTTATATAAGTAAAATAATCATGTATAAAATGCAAGAAATATAAGGCTTTTTTATTTTTATTTTATTTTATTTTTATTTATGATGACGATAATAATTTATATTAAATAGAGAGCAAAGGAAGCAGTACTCCTCGACACGGCACGCAAAGTGAGGAGGTTCCTCTCTTTGGAGTTTGGAGCCCTGCCCACTGGCATCCTGGACCTTGTTCCTTATACCGTTAGGCCATTTTTCGTGTTTAAAAATATTTAAATATAGGATAGAATAATAAAGGAGTTTTAAATTAAATCTCATATACAGTCTGACTTTTTAGTCACCGTCAAAATTTAGACATTTTAATCTTTGGCGAAAACCATTGAATATGTGGTTTTTCTTTTAGTATCACTCAATACAAAAATATTGAGATATCATGGACACCGCCGTGCCGTGCACGCTGGGTAACTACGCGGGCTGGCCGCCCTCTTCCCATTGAATGTTTTCGCGGCAAGTATAGTATTTTTAACGTTTAACTTAGTGACCAGGCAGAGCGGATAATTTTTTCGAGAAAATGATTTCATATGAAAATATGAAAATTTCACATATCGAATTTTTTTTCAAAAATTGAGTTAGTGAATGATACATAATGCCAAAAAAACTTGCTGTTTAAGTAGTATCGAATAGCAGATTTTTTTCCTACCTTTCAATTTAATACATTACTCCTAGAATCTAAATTACTTTCTAGGAATATTAACATAACTGCTGTTAATCCCAATCCTACCCGACTGTCAAAGTTTTCTGTATTTTCAACAATCAGTAGAAAAGGATGAACATCCAATCAGATTACGTTTCGCTGACAGCGAATAGAAAAAAAAATGGTTTCTCGTTGATCCTTTTTAGCGACACTATCGAATTGTAATAATAAAGTGTATTTTTTTTTCAAAATCTATCTTTTCGATTCCTGGCACTTTTAATTTTCATTAAAAACGAGCTCGAGATTCTTTTCAGTATGTTTCGCTATTCCTCATAGTTTTGGATTTGGTCTTCCACGCCCACTTATAAAATTCATCCTGTATAAGAGACAATAGTGACAACCTCACAAATTAAAGTACCTTTAAACTTCATTCTGTATTAGAGAAAATAGTGACAATCTCACAAATGACAGTACGTTAAAAATTCAACCTGTATATGAAAATAGTGACAATCTAAGGATGCCAAAGTTTACATGCAAAAGAAAACTACTTATGTATCTAACAGAGGTCTTTGAACTCATCATGGTCCTACCCACATTAGTGAAAAGAACAAATATTAGTATTCTAAAACGCAGACGATATCAAGACGTCTCAAATATATAACGTAGTATCTAATGTGTTGCGTTGCAGTCTAATGCCGCAGACTGCTGGATGCACCGCGATTATTCCTCCATTTGAGGGCACGTCTTACCATAAGCGGAAGCGGAGCGGGAAGATGTAACTGACGATTTTATACAGCATGATTTTTCATTTTTAATCTTTGGCGAAAACCATTGAATACGTGTTTTTTCTTTTAGTATCACTCAATACAAAAATATTGAGATATCATGGACACCGCCGCGCCGTGCGTAGGTACACGCTGGGTAACTACGCGGGCTGGCCGCCCCCTTTCCATTGAATGTTTGCGCGGCAAGTGTAGTATTTTTAACGTTTAACTTAGTGACCAGACAGAGCGGATAATTTTTTCGAGAAAATGTTTCATATGAAAATTTCACAAATCGATTTTTTTTCAAAAATGGAGTTAGTGAATGATACATAATGCCTAAAAAACTTTGGACGGTGACTAAAAAATCTTGATGTATAACGCCTATACACGACGTATTAAAACATCACGCCTATAATCCTCGAAAGGTTAGGCAGAGTTTTACTTAGGTAAACCTCTGCCTAATGTGAGTGTACTATTAGTAGTACACTCACATTTCGCCAGTATAATAGGGGGCGAGCCTATAATGATGATGATGGCAATCCATCATCATCATTATTTCAGCCGAAAGACGTCCACTGCTGGACATAGGCCTCCCCCAACTTTCGCCACATTGACATAACATGGGGGGTTTTGCCATAATCACCACGCTTGGCAGGCGGGTTGGCGATTGCAGTAACGTTGTCACAAAAACAGAGAACGCTGCTGTCCATTCTCTGGCAACAATTCTATTGCCATCAACCGGGCACAAATCAGGACCCCGTGGCTGCTACTGAGAAAATTCTTGATGGAAAATTCCAATAATATTTTGCGTAACCCGGGAATCGAACCTTGAACCTCATGCGCAGCAGTCGCCTTTGCATCCACTAGACCAAGACTTGCAAAAGGTACCGCCCACAACTCAGCACCGCTCCTCCTTACATATGACGTCGTCTCCTTAAAACATTTGGAGAATACTCCGTTCCTCGTTAGGTCGGACATGCCTGCCATGCCTTAGGAGCCGCTATGATAAATACGTTTTTAAACTTATTATTAATGTTACTTTTCCAATTCAAATTTCTGTACGATTTATCTTAAATGTTTTAAAGTTCTGTCAATGTTTTGAGTGGGAGGATTGAGTATTTCAATGAGTTGGAAACTTTGTTTTCGTGGTTTATTGGTAAGAATCGTTTTAATTAAAATATTTACTACGGAGCATCTTTAGAAATCATATCTTCTGTGAAAATCAATTTCCTCTTTAGGTAAAGTGTTTTCAGTAGGCAATCACCTTTTCCATCTACCTATACCTAACGTAGTAGAAAACAACAAACAGATACAATACCTACATTGAAGTCTTGAAGTCAAAAGCCAGAATTTGTAAAGCGGTTGACGTCAGTCTTTTAATGTAGAATACTTCTTAGTCTTATCGATTATTCAAATTAAATGAATATGAAACTTAAGTGTCTGTACTTTAGTACACGTCTGGTGTCCGGTGTCCGGATCCATGTCCGCATATGTTCATTGACTAAACCTAATGTTGTACTAGCAGGTGTGTATAGTGTGGGTAAGGTTGACTGAGCAACCATTTTATTCCCAACAGAAGTCCGGCGCAACTTCGTTTGCGTCACATTTTCCCCGTTTTCACAACAATTTTTCATTGCTGCTCCACTCCTATTGGTCGTAGCGTGATGATATATAGCCTATAGCCTTCCTCGATAAATGGGCTATCTAACACTGAAAGAATTTTTCTAATCGGACCAGCAGTTTCAGAGCCTATTCAATGCAAACAAACAAACAAACAATCAAATCTTTCCTCTTTATAATATTAGTTAAGATAGTTTAGATTGATGACAATGAGTATTACTGTGTATTTACTATACAAATAATATCCGAACTTATTGATTTTTCGTTGGAACAGCCAAATTGTACGGATTTCATGTTTCGGAAATAATGAGTAGACACTGTTACTAACGGCTATCGATTCCGACCTGGTTCAGACCCCTTTACACGGTACGTAATTTAAAATAATTTATGTCCGAAGTATTGAATATTTTGAAGGCTATTTAAGATAAGAAAACCCCTTTACTTTTGACAATAGAAGTTTCTGCGGAAAAATGTACAGCATACGTAATAATATTACGATTAGCCCAAGCTCAATTTAGAGAATAGCCTAATGGTGTGATCGTCGGACTGCCAAGTCATAGGTCTCAAGTTCGAACCCAAGTCACGCAACTCTCATTTTTCAGATTCATGTGCGTATTGTCGTATAATTATCACTTGCTTCAGTGAAGAAAAACATCGTGAGGGAACCTGCATGCCTGAGAGATACTTATCGACGGCATGTAAAGCCAACTCAGATGTCCATGGACGGCATAAAAATTCTGACACCAACACTAACCATACGGTATAGAGTCCATATCCAGCTTAGTCTTTAAACAGCTCATGATGTTCAATAATATCTTATTTAAAAGCTCATTTTATAAGCTGAAAACTTAAGACGAACTTCAGACAAGCACTTAATACATCGTTAAATTAATTAAACTAATAAAACATCTTTTTTTCCTCTCCCGAAATCAGCATGGGGGAAGCCGACCAAGTTTTATTTTTACATCATAATGAGACCACATTTGAATGTAAAGTAACGAATTTGTAAGCCGTAGTTTACACAAAACTCAGTGAGATTCTGTCCTCCTTCATTTGAATTCGTGTTGACCCGGTTAAGAAGTTTACACATCCGGATTTACAGCAGGAAAAAGTTTTGTTTAACAAACTGTTATTTTGTGTTTTCCTCTGAAATAAACAAGTTATTTATTGACGTAAAAATATGCTTTTAAACGGATAAGGTCTATTTACCTCATTCTTGTTCACTGGCCTGGTGATAATAATTTATATAAAAAGAAGCAAGAAAACGGAGTAACTATAGCGTACTATGTATTCAGTTTTTTGTTGTTGTAATAATATGTGTTTCTCTTAGTATTTTAATAGGCAGGAAATGTTTTGATATATTAGTAATGGTTTTGTAATAAAATTATTGCCGGTAGAATTTCAAAATATCGGTAGATAGAAGTTGCAGTAAAATAATGCAGTGTAGGTAAGTCTCGTATGAGGTTAAATACCGGCTGGAAGAATTTTTGAAATACAAGCTCATAGCAGAAACCTTTATATATTTAAATTATTAATCTGCAAAGTTACAAATGTAGCAAAATCACGAGCTTTATTCTATGGTTAAAATTTATAATAAAATTTTATTGCGTCATCAAAATTGGATGTTTAATTTCTCTCCATACCTGTCCAAACCAATACTTTTAACTGCTTACACACAGCCTACAGCCTATTGGAGATGTCAAAATACGGTACGAGAGGAATTGGTCTGCTTTATACATTTCTGGTATAGCTCGGGGCGAAAAAACTGGGCCTGCAACGGAAGGCTTATTCATCAGTCCATCGAAAATCCAAATATTGGGGAATACGAGCGCCATTGACGTCGAAGAGAGGTATTGGCTGAGTCGGGATGGCCCTGGCAACACTTTGTCGAGTGGTGTTGTCATTAACTTAATTAAAAACAGGAAACTAGAGAATAAAATGCTACCGTATTTTTTTGTTGTTGAGAATTTGTTTGTTTGCAGTATTGTTGTTTATACTTTCACGTTTATGAAATATTGCTGCAGAGAGATTCATTAGCCTAATTGATTAATGCCTGTGGCACTTAGTCAACGAGGCGTTTGCAGGCATAAAATCAATTTGGCGGGTTTGATAGTTCACTTAGGCACTTAGGCGAGGAGCTCGTGGGTAAATAATAACAGCCGCCCAGGTCGATCTTTAAGGTTAAGCCGTGCTTGCCGAGGTTGGTCTGTGGATGGGTGACCATAATTACGTATCGAGTTTTCTCCGTGCCTCGGAAAGCACGTTAAGCCGTTGGTTCCGGCTGTCATTTGTAGATCTTTGACAGTCGTTACGAGTAGTCAGAAGCTAAAAGTCTGACGTCCAGTCATACCAAGGGGTATCGTATTACCCAGTTACTGGGTTGTGGAGGTCAGATAGGCAGTCGCTTCATGTAAAATACTGGTACGCAACTGCATCCGGTTAGACTGGAAGCCGAACCCAAGATAGTTTGGGAAAAGGCTAGGCAGATGATGATAGTTCACTTAGGTATTGAAAAATCTTTTCATTAAACATTTGTAACTAAAAGAGAGTTTCGTTAAAAAATCTAAATTTTAGTCAAGTTTATATTTCTAATCTTAGCTAAAACACTACACTATTCCACCTCCATCAGCTAAAGACAACGCAAATTGAAAAATTAGACTACAAAATAATAAAGGAAAATTGACTTAAAACCTTAGCACTACCTGAGTTAAAGCTTCTTTACATCAAACGGCATAACAAATTCATACATAATGTATAAACGGCTTAATGTAGCTGGCATGAGGTCAGGCCGACTTGGCATTAAGAGCTTTCGGAAGGGACTGCGGCGAAGGGTGGGGCGGGGGGCGCACCAAAGTGAATATTACAGGAGAGATGTTCTAGTTTCACCTGCCATAGCCAGCTCCCTTTACTACGCACTACGGTTTAGCAACAGTTCACTGGACACAGCGTTAGTTACAGTTACAGGATCACGGGTTATCATGTGCACATTAAGTGCTATTGGCTTTTAGGGATCGTTTCGTGTTCCTTATTCGGTTAAACTCATTCTGTTACTGTTCCGGAATATCTGGTCTTAATAGCTTCTTAAGTTGCCAAAGTCAGTTATTGAACTGACCGATGGAAAGTTTAAAAATTGCATCAAACGTGTCCTTATTAAAAAAGCATATTACAAAATTAAGGACTATGTTGAAGATAAAGAAGTTTGGCTGTAGTTCCCTCTGCTCATGCGGCTTCCCTGGTAGCTCAAAAACGACACAAATATGTGGATGTCTCTAACTATTCCGAATTTTATTTATTCTATTCATTTTTTTTTCAGATGTTTTACAATAGTTTTCAAATCATTGCACCGTTTATTCATTGTGCAGAATAGTTACAGTACTGATGACTACATTTGTGTCAATTGTTTATTTAATTGTTCTTAGTTTTATTTTTACTTTTGTATAGATTCTTTTTCATTCATATTTTTTTGTGAATGTGTGGACATTGTAGGCTTTGTAATTTTTTTTTTTTTTTTTTTTTTTTTTTTTTTTTTTTTTTTTTTTTTCAGCTTCATCTTTTTCTACCTTTTGTAGTAAGCGATGACTTATTGTCGGGCCTACGCTGTCCTCTCATACTTAAGTACTAGCGCTGTAACATCCAAATATTGTAGAACCGAATGATTTTAAAAGAGTAACCATGGAGTTTCTTGCCGGTTCTTCTCCATAGGAAACGACCAACCCGAACCGTGCCTCTTCTGTTGACGTTTTATAAGTGCCCATGTAGGCCTATGTAAAATAAAATATTTTGATTTTGATTTTGATTTTGATTCTATTATAGAAGGTTTATTATAATACTTCTTTTTGCGTTACGTTTTATTTAACGATGGGTTAACCTTTGTTCTAAACAACGAAATGTTTTAAAAGTTCTTGTCGCTTGATCCTTTTTCTCCTTTTATTTTTATACAAACAGAATATTACAAAATACACTTAGGTACCTAAATCCTTCTTAAAAGAAAGTCACTTTACAAAACCATTTCTTTTGCTTATGTTAGTTTCTTTGACAAATATAAGCCTAGGTTTCGACTGTAGCCGTAGTTACAACGTATGAAATTAATTTAGTATATCACAAACAATGTACCCGAGGCAGTATGGAAGAACGTTGTGGGATTGGAGACACCATTTGCATAAGATTCGCGGGTACACTATGCGACTTAGCGAGCCACAGACTTACAAATATGTTGAAGAAACTTTACACAAATATAATAAGTAGGATTAAGCGCCAAAGGCTTTGTTAATCTTTGAGATGCATAGACAAACAGTGGTAGATGCAATTACGAAAATTGAAAAATGAATAAAATTTTCTTTTCTTTTCGTGCTGATGGTATTTTTAGGGTTCCGTAACCAAAGGTTCAAACGGGTCCCTATTACTGAGATTTCGCTGCCCGTCTGTCCGTCCGTCCGTTTGTCACGAGGCTGTATCTCATGAACTGTGATAGTTAGCCAGTTGAAATTTCTACAGATTATGTATTTCTGTTGATGCTATAACAACAAATACTAAAAACCGAATAAAATAAATATTTAAGGGGGGCTCCCATACAAAAAAGTAATTTTTATAAATAGTGGCGGAACCCTTCATGCGCGAGTCCGACTCGCACTTGGCCGGTTTTTTTAAATCATTTGGGCCCACTAAATGGCCACGCCAAGTGCAACGTCAGTGATCTTTAGTAGGTTCTAAAAGTTAGAACAGTCCAAGAAGTCAGTTTTAGGTTCGACACTTAAAAAGATGGTTACGAATTGTGATAAGAAGGGTTTTTCTTGAAAATAGACCAAATTTTAAACTCATGTCTATAGTGACCAAGTGAATAGAGTTCGGATATTTTGATATTTATTTACCTAAAGTTTGAATGGTAACTAGTACAGAGTACGAGTTTTGAGTGTCAAAATAATCATTGTTATAAACCTACTTGTATTTTCCATTTTATTCTATTTGATTATGCAGCAGCAAAATTTTAAAGATGAAGTAATTTTTTAACTGTTTCTACAAATTTCTTGCCTAAAAAACAGAATAAAAATATTTATTATTCTATCTGATCCCTAACTATGACAGTTAATAAGTCAGCAAAACACTCCGACTGTAATTAAGAAGATTTACTTCCCCATATGCTATGAAAAACGCATCTTTCCCCGCATCAGTCTCGCGAAGCCCCGGCCTTAGGTGGCGGTGTCAAGGCTCTGGGTCATACAGGGTCTACCTAAACTAGGCAAACTTCAAAGCTTTTAACGTGGGATCTAAAAAACACATGGGACTCGTAACAAATGAACAAAGTCGCTTACCGAAGTGTTTGAGGTCAAAACTAATTCTTAAGTCGCGGCGCAAAAGTGACGGCGTTTTACAAATTGACTGTATGGGCTGTTACAGGGTGAAAAACGACGGGATTCGCACTTGAGGGAGATAACTTTAAAGCTACGTCTGGTTTGGAAAACTCGTTTTTATTTGAATAGTAGGGGTTTTTAACACAACACAACAGTTTTGGAATAAAGTTTAGATTTTTTTAATTTGTTTTTTTGTCGTGACAACGTCTAATAATTCGATGAACGCCGGCTGCACGCACGAAAAAGGATGACTCATTGTAACGTTACGATCGGAGCGAGAGCGCTGCCCGAGCGAGCGAAAGGCACGATCGGCTTGAGCGTTCGGCTTGCAATTCATGAAATTATGCAATCATTTCAACAATGTTTTGTTATGTTATGGCGTTGTCACGTTAAACTATTATATACCAATTTTTTTCCAGAATACTTAAAAAAACAGTAACAGTGGATCAGACATCTCAGTACTTTGCTAATTCTAGTAACTCCTAACCCCTTTGTTCACCTACCCGCCGTCAATTAATCAACAGTCGACATACGTATAGGTTTAATCAATTATTACAAACACTTCCCCCTGTTTAATGAGAGGCGCGATTGTGAGAGCCTTATCTGCACTTAACGGGGAACAAACACGCTGTCATAGATTCTAGGGAAGTGTAACTACAGTAGTTTCACAGCTATTTAAGTGCGACTAGGACTCTATCTTCAATTTTTTTTTAAACCTTCGTGGCGATCAGCTGGCCTACCATGACGTCTTAAAGCAATATTGTTTTACTCTTATTTTAGTGTGGGAAAGAGACGAAGCTATATATTGAAGTATAATTATATAAAAAAGTAAAAGTAAAGAAAGTATATAATTGCCGTTTGATTTTGATTTATGGTAACTTCGATGTTCAATTACAAGTATGGTTAAACTTGAGCAAATTGCCAACATGATTGTATGGAAAGTAGTGCGTGATTTTAGTGATGTACCAAGGTTTTTTAAAGTGTCGATATGCTCGAGACTGATGAATTTTTTAAACACATTCTAAACAAGAAAAAAAGAAAATTTTCACCAGTTTATTTCAAAGTTGCAGTTTACACTCAGCTACTAACTAAAAAGAAGCCGAGTTCCTAGCAAGATAGTATACGCGTCACGAAACTTTTTAAGATACACACAAGACTTACAAGTAATTTATTAACAATGTCGTCATTCTGCCAGAGGACATTTACAAGTCACAAAGCAAATACGTTTTCGTATTCATTCCCCAAGTAGCCCGACCAAAACAGGCCTGGGGATACGCCCTAAGTAAACCTACTCTTGATACTTGCTAACCGCTACAAAGACGCAAAGAACCCCTGGTTCGGACCTTCGAAACATTCTGTTGACGAGGCCAGACAAATATTCATATTTAATTCCTTGTCGAGCCTTTGAGCCCACTAATATTAAACAGAAATTCAAAGGACTAATTTAACATTTAAAGGCCAAATGCCCGGACAAGTTATTTTTTGCGGGATTTACGTATACGACGTAGTTTCGCTCTCGACTCGGTTACGGGAACTTTTGCTAAAGTTAGTTACTCCTCGGTCCCTGTCCTACCCCGAACTATCAATTGCCATCGTTTTGAAATCCACACGGATTCGAGTATCTTGTAATATGAAACTCATTTCGTGCTATGCTCTTAAAACGTATTCTGCAATACGAGGATTGTGTTGCTTTTTGGATTTGCCCATGAAATCGCGAATTGAATTTATCAGTGCAAAGAATATTACTGGAAATTTTTGAATGCTTTTTCCATTTTCGCTTGTAATCCCCTCGCGCAAAGTGCACTGTAATCCTTCAATATTGCGCTGCTAAAATATAAATTGTTACAATATTTTATTGAAAACATAAATCCATTGTTCGCTGCAGTTGGTTATTAACAGATGTTCATAGTGAATACTAATAAAATACGTAATTGAAAACTGTGATCTATCATTAACATCACGTAAAATGAGTTTATTTAAAAAAATATGATACAATCGAATTCCTTTGAACCAATGCTTCATAATATCGAATGCAGAAATGACAGCATTTAAACACTCAATTAGAAGTATCACAACAAACAGCCGAATATCCGGCAACAAATTAAAACGAAACGCCTAAAAATCATGTAAATGAACATCACCGTGAAGTAAAAAGTTAATTGTGATGTTGTACGTGCGAAACTAATTATGCTTCCTACGTCGACTATTCCGACACTGCGTTCATCCCTTCAGAGTGTTAATCTAAATATCCTATTCTGTTTGTACCTGTAAATTCGGTAGCAAAAACACGGAGTGCGGTCAGTCCGTCCCACCCGACGCCAGTGAACACAGTATTGCATTAAATAATTAATGATACTTATAATAAATTCTGTTTTTAATTTGATCTGGACCTGACGCCAAAGCCCGTTGGGTAAGGCATGTGCTTTATCGATGTCGATGAGTTCTGCTCGATGGGTGACATGCATTTACGTATTGTGTTCGTGTATTCTTTGACAATTTAAAGACAGGTTTTTTCTACTGATGTGCAGCACAATATGTCGGAATTGTTCAATTTTAATGATTTGTGTATGTGAGAATTGTTAATGTAAAGAATAATATTTATTAATGAGTATGATCATCTACTTTTCTCATTTTAATTTGTATTTTTGATAATAGCTATTAATTCTAATACTAACTAACGCTTAAGTATGTCAATAATTTATTGGAATCAACAAAACTTTATTTTCATAGCAAAAATATAGGGAAAACTTCACTCTGTTTTAAAAAATTCATCGACATGTCTCGTGGCACAGCACTAGAAACCACACAGCCCTTTCCCGGCGCTCCACAAAGAATATTCTGAGCCTGCTTATGAGTGCCACACCGAATGAATTATATCATAATGCTGCACCTAAACTCATTATGTACTTAGAATACATGTTATTTTATTATGAGACGAGAAAATGACCTTGCCTTTTAATTTGAGTGAAAAATCAAATTATGAATCTCTGAAAGACTTCGTAAAATTGTTTATCCATTTGTTTTTTGCATTTTGTAATTTAATTCATCACCGTTGCACTCAAAACGGTGAATGAAAACATCGTGAGGAAACCGGTATGTCCTAGAACTAAAACCGGCCAAGTGCGAGTCTTACTCGCACACAGGGTTCCATAGCCCGAAACAATATTATGAACTGTCATTCATTAGTTGGTAGTATTAGTTAGTAAACTTCCACTCAACCGCAAAACTAAATTGGTTTTTCATAGTATGTTAATGAAAAACAAAGTTACTGCTGCAGTTTGAAGAAAAAGTCCCATATCTCAAAAACTAAACATCATATCTTATTGAAACCAATTTTCGTTGATAGTTTTTTTTACGTTCTACAATCCTAAATATTTTCAGAATTTTCCTCCTCTTACTTTAGAAATTAGAGGGGGGGGGACACACATTTTACCACTTTGGAAGTCGCTCTAGCGCAAACTATCCAATTTAGAAAAAAATGATATAAGAAACCTCAATATCATTTTTGAAGACCTATCCATAGATACCCCACACGTAGGGGTATGATGAAAAAAAAAATTTTGGTTTTCAGTTCTATGTATGGGGAACCCCAAAGTTTATGGTTTTTTTACTACTTTTGTGTGAAAATCTGAATGCGGTTCAGAGAATACATCTACTTACCAAGTTTCAACAATATAGTTCTTATAGTTTCGGAAAAAAGTGGCTGTGACATACGGACGGACAGACAGAGAGACAGACAGACAGACAGACATGACGAATCTATAAGGGTTCCGTTTTTTGCCATTTGGCTACGGAACCCTAAAAATTCGAAGACATATATGTGACATCTACCCACCCGCGCTGGGCGCGCGTGGTGGATTAAAGCCCACTCCCTCTCATTGAGAGGAGGCCTGTGTCCCAGCAGTGGGAACATTATAGGCTGATGATGTTGATGATGAATGAATGAAAATACATTTTTATTTTGCCTTATTTACTTATATTTTGAATTTCAGGTAAGTACGAAGTATTCCAGGTATTTTTTATGAAACAGTTGTTGAAAATATAAACTTTAAATAGCAGCAAATGAGTGTTTCCCCGAAAAACAAAATTGATTCTTAATAGCATTGGTTCAGGGTTGCATAATATTGGATCTTTAATACGATTACCTCTCAACAAAGAATTACACCGTTAATTGAAACTGTAATTTCGTGGCTGGCGAAATACGTAGGAAAATGCAACATTTCCATTTTCCATCAAACATTAAGATTTCCCGGAACTCTACGGGATTTTACTCAGCATGAATATGATTGTGTTGAAAACACGGATTTCCCGACAACAGTGCATTTCGAAACAAACGGATCAATGCCAAGAATATCCTAGTTTCAGATTTAATAATTAGAAATGTTGTTCGGTTCGGTTTATTCAGTCGAAATTTTGTTTTCGCTTTAGCATTTCACATTACATGCTCTAGTGGAGTTCACAAAATGTAGGTGGATTAACACACTGTGGCTGTGCTTTCATTAATTATAATGATTTTGTCCGAAGCATCATTAGAATAATAATTATGCTTTCATTTGAGCGCTTCAATATTTGACAAAGCGATAATACCTACGTACTCCTGTACCGTCAAAATTGTTCGTATTTAATCTATTTAAATAAAAAGAGAAATAAAATAAAACTTAAACCTAAACACAAAAGAAACAGATTTTTTTTTTCTTTTTTTTAGGGTTCCGTAGGTACCCAAAGGGTCAAACGGGACCCTATTACTGAGACTTCGCTGTCCGTCCGTCCGTCCGTCCGTCTGTCACCAGGCTGTATCTCATGAACCGTGATAGTTAGCCAGTTGAAATTTCTACAGATTATGTATTTCTGTTGACGCTATAACAACAAACAAAACAGAAAAAAAAAATATTTAAGGGGGGCTCTAATACAAAAAACTATTTTTTTTTTCGTTTTACTAAATAATGGTACGGAACCCTTCGTGCGCGAGTCCGACTCGCACTTGGCCGGTTTTTTTAACATCTTTAATTCTGATCTCGAAACTATATCATCCTCCATACAATCCAGCCATCGTTTATTTGGTTTTATTCTTATAGCCATCCACATTCGTACTCAAAACTTTCTTCACGACATTGTCTTCCGCATCACATGTCCATACCACGATAACCAGACAACTTTTCAGTCACCGGCGCTACTTTTTTTTTTATACTAAGTCTTTATTTCCGATCTTGAAACTAAATTTAGAAGAAAATTATTTTAACTTTAACCTTGATTCCTTTTAAACGCCATTTACAAGGCCCTCGTTAAAACAGACACATAATACTTTATATGCAACAAAACAAATATTTTGTCGGTTGGGACGACTCTGTATTTTATAGGGTCTCGTTTTCTTTTTCAAAAAGTTGAACATTTAGTTTTATTTACTTGAAACAACTATGATTTATTCTGTATCTATGGGCCTACTACGAGCTTGCGGAATAAAAATAATGTAAATTTAAAAAATTCTTTGATTAAATAATACTCGTTTCACACTAAAATCAGTCATCGATCGTGAAGAACTAACTACTTGGTATTTTCATATCTAAGTCATCATCTGCCTAGCCTTTTCCCAAACCATCTTGGGGTCGGCTTCCAATCTAACCGCAGTTGAGTACCAGTATTTTACATGAAGCGACTGCCTATCTGACCATCACAACCCAGTAACTGGGTAATACGATACCCCTAGGTAAGACTGGATGTCAGACTTTTAGCTTCTGACTACTCGTAACGACTGTCAAAGATCTACAAATGACAGCCGGGACCAACGGCTTAACGTGCTTTCCGAGGCACGGAGGAAACTCGATATGTAATTATGGTCACCCATCCACAGACCAACCTCGGCAAGCACGGCTTAACCTTAAAGATCGACCTGGGCGGCTGTTATTATTTAGCCACGAGCTCCTCCTCCTCGAGCTCGGTATTTTCATATCTAAGTATATGATATATATTATTAATTTATATTTTATTTTATTTTATATATGTACTTTGTTTTTTGTTATTTTTTTTTGTCCTGAATGAGACCAAAAATACTTTTTCTGACTTTATACTAATTGTGCTTATCGAAAAAAGTTAAACCAAAATGAGTTGTTTCTTCGATTCAAAAATCGTTCGAATTTACTCGTCGCGCGTTCATACTCGGACCTCGGTTGTCATTGTAAAATGTTGACATCCTTGTGCGGCTATTTCTGTTTCTACCAGTAACCTTAGCAAGGCTTTTTACTCGTTTATTTCTGGTATACGGGTTCCTAAAGGGATAGTAAGTTCGAATACAAAGAATTGTTCACGAGAAAATACTTGATGTACTCTTTTCACCTTTCCTCTTGAGAAAGTTCTTCGGTTTCGGCTTTCGTTTGTGATAGTTCCCCGTACTATAGAATTAATTTCTATAGAACTTTCGTTCCTCACATCGTCTTAAAGGTCAACTGTACTCAGCAGTAATGAAACTTAACTTATAAAAGACTAGCTGTCCGGCGCAACTTCGTTTGCGTCACATTTTTCCCGTTTTGGCAACGTTTTTCATTGCTGCTCCACTCCTATTGGTCGTAGCGTGATGATACATAGCCTATAGCCTTCCTCGATAAATGGGTTATCTAAGACTGAACGAATTTTTCAAATCGCACCAGTAGTTTTGGAGCCTATTCAATGCAAACAAACAATCAAATCTTTCCTCTTTATAATATTAGTTTAGACAAAATAATTTCATCATACCGCAAATACAACTTAAGCTAAAATTCAAGTGTAAACACCTGATCTTAGTTTAATTCAGCGTTCAAAGTTGAGTAGCTCCCTGAGAGCTCAAGTTAACAACCTCCATGCGTGATCATTAACTTACATGTGATCGTTAGGACTACACTAGGACGTAACACCTGCGTCACCTGCAGACCATGATAGCTTGAACTAGAGGTGCACCTAAGCGCAACCAGCCCGCTGGCTGCCCGTAACAGTACTAGTAGAAAATTACCGTGTATTCAATGCAGCAAAAACCAGCTCAGTGGCCATACAAAAAGCACATTTCAAGCGCACCATGTACGGTATCCAACAAAGCGTAAATGCCATGGTCAACCATCGTAACGGCGTGATCGGTCCGATTTTTTTGTCGTAATTTATGCCTTATTAAAACAATTTATTCGGTTTTGTTCTCGGATTCCACGGACGATTTACTTGCATTACGATGCGCTTGCTTTATGTTTTCTTTTCTCCGTCCGTTATTTTGCTTATTTTTTTCTTCGCGTTTTGCCGATGCGAGCTTCGGTGGTTCGGTGTCGCTTCACTAATGTTGTAATGTTGATCGCTGTTGATTTCATGTTTATGGAAATTGTTTCTAATTTTTAAAAGGGATGTCCTCATATTATATACTGGCGACTGGCACTGTTGATAAATTAATGGCCTCATATCACGCATAGTTCGTAGATTTAATAAAAATGTGACGGGTAGTATAGCACTTAACTTGAAAAAGTAATCTGTTTTGTTTATAAAATATGTTTTGAAAAATCTAAGACTGGTCTGTAATCAGTTTGTGTACGGTTTTTATCTAGTGTATATTATTATTAACTTTTATTTACTTATCTCGATTAGTTAGGTTAAATATTTTTCAGGTAGTTAGAGCATAAATATGTAATAGTTTTGCTTATCCAAAATTAGGTCTTGTTTTATTATGAAAAGTTCGGTCACTCGGTCAGTTTTTATATTGTAAAACCTTGATGAAATAATTTGGCAAACAAATTTTATTCTATACACGAATGGTAATTAAGTAAACGTGTGAATAGAGTCCTTTTCGTGTCGAGTTTCTTTTAAAATAGCCTTCGTTACCAAATAGAATACCACTTACAAAATTAAGGTACGAGTTCCGAAAATAAACTAACTAATTATCTACAACAATAACAAATCCTTATTTTAAAACGAAAATAGCTTGTAAAAATACTGAATTTAATTTACAACAAACCACAGTAATATTTTTAATTTCTAACACAGTTCTTGATAAAAAACGAGTCCCAAGCATTCGCATTACGTAAGCAAATTGCCCGTTTAAATAAAATTAGTTACTTATACAAAAAGAATCTGTATTCTCATAAAACGTTTACTCATCGCATTCTTTGACTAAAAACAGCAGCACCTGTTGTCTAACCTGATATTATATACGGCCTGATCGGATCACATTCAAAGACAGCACTGAGTTGACTGGATGAGGTCTCATTCTCACAGCCCAATGTTAAGGTCACGTTATATAACACTGGTCGTAGACGGCTTGGCGGCGCGCGCGCAGGTTCAATGACCGGGGCCCGCGCGGGCGCGCAGCCTAACTTTGAACTGCGGAATTTGCACTCACATGCCTTCTAGCTACACTCATACACGTACGTACTACACAGTGATTCATACGCACGTTAGAGGGAGAGGGAAGACATTTTAGACTGTTAGAAACGTATTGCAGGTTTGACGCGGAAATTATGACTGGGTAGGTAGGTAACTACTAATAGTTATATACCTACTTAATGTGTATGTACGAGGCTGTGTATTTAAGTGCTATTTATAACTACTGTTAATATTATAAGGAAAATACGATAGGTAGTGATTGTTATCGCTCTAAAGGGGCTCTGTTTATACACTTACATTCTTCTCCCTAGATTTTGATAGATAACATTGCTGGATCTGACTATTGCCAAATCCGACAATATACAGAATTTTTTTGGCTGATAACCAGAAGTTAGGTACTTCTGGTTATCAGCCAAAAAAATTCTGTAAAAACATTATAGGAGTTGGAAATCATAATAAGCTATCAGTTGAAAAACACATAAATCTCTATGGGAAAACGGAACTATTTTCATAGTAGTGAGCGAGTTTTCTTACTAAGCTAATGACACAAAAAAAGTCGCATAATAACACCAAAACTAGGATAAAACTGCGAATTCCGTAATAATCATGACACACACCCAACATCTTTCATCCTTACGTTACGTTAATCTCATTAGTTGTAAGTAAAGACAAAGTGTTACCAACATTATTACTACCTTGACGTTTGCCGAAATATAGAACTTAATTTGAATGTTCCGATTTTGACATTTGACATTGACATTTGCTGTCATAATGACAGCGCTTAGAAAATTAGACGAGAAGAAGGTTCACAACTGAGATGACGACTAACAGAGAAGGAAGGGTCTTACAAAAGAGGACATGCAGCACCGATCTCAGATCAGTCTGACTCAGGAGAATGTGATAACCAGCGCTGTCCTGTAACACCAAATATTTTATTCGAGCCTTCAGACACATCAAGCATTCAGAAAAAAGACACAGATATAAATTTCAGAGACGACAGAACGGCCGAACCTTTCCTAGAATATGGTGTCACTTTACATATTTAAGTGGCTTATGCGCATAATGTTCTTTTTCCTAATATACTTGGGCCTAACCATGGTATAATTTGTTTTGCCATAATAATACTTACCCATTTTTTTTGGCAAACAGTTTATGTTGACATTATTATTTCGAAGGCTAAGGCATGCTTGCTGCATGCATGTAGTATGCTTGTTAGCATGCTTCATACAGAAAAAAAAACCACGTATGTTCACAATCATACCTACAAGTAAATATGTTCAAAAAAAATATGTATAAGTATACAAAATAATTTGTTCAACCTACAATGTAAAGTGCCTACAAATTTCATTAGAGCATTATGGTTTAAAAATGTGAATTAGAGTCTAATATTTTAGGAGTTATTATTATGCTTCTTTGTTATGCCAATAAAAATTATGTGTTAAAATCATCATGCGTAAATAAACTTAGGCTTTAAAATTATCCTTAATCATTATTACGATTAGAGAAATTATGCTTAAAAAAAATATGCGTAAGCTATTATGCGTAAATAAGCGAAAATATATTAAGGAGAAACAAAACTATGCCACGTTCTTTGAGTAGATCTTAAAATTTTATGCGAATGGATAAGGAACCATTTCTGACAGCTGCTGTCAAAATTAGCGCCATTTTGAAAAACCAAGCCACTAAGTATCCACACGATAGAGAAACCGTGGAATGCATTTCAAAAACATGTCAAGTTACCACATTCTCTAATTACCTTTGCTTGTTATACCGATGATCGGAATTAATTATTAATACTATCGAAAACAGGCGCGTTTGAAGTGTGGCCTTTGTAGTTGGAAACTTAGTAATCGACTAATCAATTTGTGACGATCTTATTATTATGTTATGTTTTGTTGTTGTTATAGTCTTGCGATTATACACACTTGATTGTGTGTTTATAATTTAACGTAAGATTTAAATAGTTCGACATATTGAATATATTATATAGTTCCGGTGAGTATTGAAATTAATTTACTACGAAATGAATGAGTTGTGTCCGTTTTCACTCATTCTAACGTCGGTTTAGCGCTGAGAGTTGACATTATAATAACGCAATACATCTGTGGTTTTATTTTTAGGAAAAATGTATCTTATTAATATTTTATGAAACTGGTAAATGCGTAAGTTCAAACTATAAATGTTTAAAATTATTATTTAAGTTTTATGTGACATGTTAAATACCCGAATATAACGAGTAAGGAAAGGAAATGAATTTAACGCGTTTTCTAATTATAATTTCATAAATACGTAAAAATAACCCACTTTCAAATAAAAGGTTATTCTTGGAAATTAAAGGTCATACATTTTTTCCTTATTTCAACAGTCTCATTTCATTTCATATATTTTCAGGAAAGTTTTTAACCTGCCCTCTAGCTAATTATGTAGGTACAATTGTTAAATCCTATTTAATACTTATAACAATTCCGATCCTCATTTCTAGTATGTATTAATTATTTATAATGTTAATGTTAGACTACGTATGAAAGCGTGTGTTTCCCTAATCGTTTTGTTAAATTAGAAATTAAAACAGAGGTTTAAGCAGCTCCCACGTAAGACCCCTAAAACCTGCTTTACAAGTAGATTATGCAGTAAATATTTATAATTAATTACTGAGTAACCCTTAAATATTTTTTATAAAAATAACCCAGTTTCCATAAAATAAAAAGTAACGTACCGAAAAACGTTTATATTTTTTTCCATTTTCACTTGCTCACCTATTGTGTGCCGCTTCGGATACTTTTCATTATGCCAGTTACCATTCAGTTATCGAATTCTTTTGCTTTCAATACAAAAAAAAATAAAATATAAAAGGTTATTGAAATTGTTACGTAGACATTAGCAGCTTTTGTAAAAAATATGATATAAGTACTAGCTTTGCTCGCGGCTTCACCGACCGAAGATTATTCCATTTTACACGAATACAAACACAAACTTCAAAAAAAAACATACCTCTTTAAAATATTAGTATGGATAAAAGCTAATAATATCTTTTAGAAACTATGACGTTTGTAGGACTTATAGAGTTTAAAAATAGCCATGAATACATTTATAAAACCAAAGAGCGTCAAACAGTTCACGGTCAGCTTCATAGCTCTGTTCATTACAACTCATCGAACAATCATATGTTTAAATAAGATCCTCCTCTTCCCACTAATTCCGCGTGCCAACAGCATGTGTGTTCCAAATCCGTTCTGTTTACTCATTGGCTACTAACGAGAGAGTAATCTGTGCCTCGAAGAAAAGATCCTAAAGGTAAATAGTGTTCGACGTTAAAAGGTGCCTTATCCCCTCTAAGCGTGTACAACGGGCTTACACCGTACCTCTTCAGATGTCCTCTCTCTGAGGAAAGCCGGACCTCGGAGATCAATGCGATTTATCCCAGTTATCCAGCTAGAGATTTCCGCAAGATAATGCCTCTTATTTGCGAGTCGTCGAGTCGCCAATTTATTTTATTACGCTCATTTTCTTTGTATAGCATCTATAGGGATAGTCCTATTTAGGTTTATGCGACAAATGGACCGGTTTTTCGTTTCCAAAAAAGTTTTTGTCGATTTTTCAAATCTCATTACGATTTAGAAGGATATTTGTTTATTCAAATGATTCATTTTAATTTGTATCAAAAAATAATAAAAAAATAAACTTTTACGAAAGTTGTATAACAAAATTAACTCAACAGTATAAAACATTGACCCAAATGTAACAATAGCTCTGAAAAACTAGAAAAGCCCATGAAATAATATATTACGATGAAAAGTTGCAGCACAATGACGGTTGATAGTGCAATGTTAGTGTTCGAAAGAGTAGCGTTGATGTGTCGGTGTCTGTGTGCGGAGCGGAGGCTGAGCTCTTGCGGCGCAGGCGCCCAGGTGGATCAGGTGGGCCCGCCCCCAGCCCTCCGCGCCGCGCCGCGCACCTGCCTCGCCGCTCAGTCCACCGCCACACGCCGGCCCGGCGACTTGTGCTCCGTGCACGACGCCACTCTCTCCACACTCTCGCGAGCCCTGTGCGACGTCTCTCGCTTCTCCCGAACGCTCAGTTTCCCGCTCCCTCGCGGCTACCGGCCCTTCCTCAACTAAAACAACTCGAGTTCCGACACTTTCCAACGCACTTCGCGCCTGTTCGAGAACTTGTGGAGTTCCCGCGTTAACTTGAAAATAATCGGGAAGCGAGCGCGCTTCGGTGTTGTCGGTGGTCGGGCACCTCGGTCGTGTCGGCAAGTCGGCGGCGCGCGTGGCCGTCGGACGGTTGGAGGTCAGCCGCGGATGCGGTCGTGAGAGACGTGTGCGAGGCCTCGAGGAGGCCGCCGGCACGCTGTTCCCGCCGCAGCTCGGGTGCGTGTCCTACGTGACGCCGTGCGCCTGCTGCCCGCCGCTGATCCTGCAGCCGGCTCCGCACCCGCACCCACTCCCGTTGCAGTTGCCTCTCCCGTTGCCCCTAGCCCTCCCGCTCCAAGCCCTAGATCCTCAAGTCGCTAAACACCAACGGCTGCTGCTCTCTAACATGGTAAGTCAAATCTACGCTCCTCTGCTGTCCCCGCTTATCACGCGCGCCGTGAGCACTCGGCCGATAAGTTTCTACGAGTAGAGAGCACAACGCTGCAAAGTTGCGAACAAACGGATCTGATAATAACTCTCTCGGGCCGCAGACTAATGTATAGCGATACAATCGCGCCCTCCATGCCATGAGTGCGGCACAAGTATCGCACCGATCAAAACTTCACACGACAAATAAATAACAATTATATTTATTGCGTAAGTAACAGTGTCTAAGAGCGACACTTTCAGATAGGCGCACTAAGGACACCTTAACTTGGCTCGTAACTATACGCAAGTAGAAGTTCGCACGCATAAGTTAAGCATATTAACGTCTCCGCTGTGACTTTAACTTTGGCTATATTGATCCCTTAGGAATATTGAAATTAATTGATCTAGTTTTGGCATTTGAAACTGTTTTTCCCATAGAAGTCTTTCAACTTTAATTAATGTTTGATTTCGAACTTGGAGTGTGGTGTTTGAGTTGAACAAGTATCGTAATAAAATCTTCAACACTGCAAAAGTAGCAGAAGTTGAGTTAAAAGATATAAGTGCTGTATAAATTACAAAGTTATTGATATTGTTGGGTAACTCTGAAGAAGTAATCTTTTAATTTGCAATAACGGTTCACAGAAAATCTTCTAAGCGTTTTTCCTTCAGCTGATCGGAGTTTGTTATTCTAACCCAGAGCAATGTTTTAACCGGTGCCGCCAACGAAGTTCGTCAGTGTAAACTTTTAACACAATTTCGAATGCAATCCCAACAGAAGTTAGGAAACGAGGAAATCGAACAGAGCGGTCGTCTGCACTCAATAACAAAATCAAGTTTTGTTTACGTTACGATTGAGATTTCTTATCTCGTTTCCGAGGAAGCCGAGGTACAGCCGCGCTCTGCCTAGGAAAGTAAACGCTGATGACAGAACTTTGACTTAAATGGAAGTCGTATCAAACTTTTCTCATTAAGACCACCCGTCAAAGGTGTGTTTACGTTATTTTAATACTTGTGCGCAAATCTGATTCACTCTCCCCACAGACGACTTGCTCTTGAATGTTGTCCCGAAAATTTGTTCAAGCAGTGTTATTTTATTCTTTGGTACATCACTAATTAAACTTGAATAAACTGAAACCGAGCAGTGTTATTTTTAAATCTTAAATTAAAAACTGTAATTTGTTTAACCAAATTCTCCATTTTAACAGAATATTTAAGTCACATTCGAATCACGGGTCGTCAAATCGATAATAATATTCATTTGAATAAAACCGTTTATATTTTCATCACGTACAAAAATATTCAGAGTCGCGATCATATAAGTAACGGCTCGAGAATGTTTCCAAAGAATCGGGAACCATTACCATGCTAAATTTCTTCAAGGAAGTCTGGTCTAAATAACGGCATATGCCATACGCGAATGCCTAAGTCCAAGCAAGAATTTTATTAAAACCAAACTGTATAATCTAACGGAGCATGTGAAAATTTTAATAGGCTTTAAAAAGATTTATCCCTAAACTCGAAATATAATCTAATTAAAAAAATTGCATTACATTTTTGCCAAACCTAATTTAAAACTTAGATTTTCAGTACCATACAAAAACACATGTAAAATACTAGTACTCAGCTGCATCCGGTTTGACTGGAAGCCGACCCCAAGATAGTTTGGGAAAAGGCTAGGTAGATTATGATGATGGATTTTCAATCCCATACACGCCAAGAGCATCTTAAATACATTTTACACTCAATGTATCCTTTAGATGGACTTACAAAATAACTGCTGTTAAGCATTAAAGTTTCAAGAACCTGTATTTCTAAGGACAAGCTAAAATTACTCTCCCAATTCTTGTGGGTAGATAAGATAAATCCTACGTAAACTGAGTCTCACACTTGACAATCGACGAGAAACTAATAATTCAAGCTCACAAGCAAAATACTCATTCATAATAATCGGTTATATTTACATAAACATTTATATAAACTTCTTGTTCCCATGTTAACGTTCCATGATTGTGTTTATGAGGTCGTTATCTTTAAATAGAAACCAACATAATGTTGGTGAAAGCTAAACTATCGGATTATAATACACATATTCAAGCTCTGGTTATATCCTCTGTTTAATAGAATAAAGCTATTGAAAGACATTTAATTGGAGAGTTAGGAGCTGTTTGTGGACAAAACGTGCAACATTTTTGATGCGCAACGGTAACGCCCTAAGGAAATATGGGCCTCCTCAGTCAGGTCCGGTATGATGTACGCTGCAAGAGCATATTGCCATAAAAACCAGCATAGCCGACAGATGGGTGATAAATACTTGCAATCAATTACCAGGATATTGCAGTAAATAATAAATCATGCTAAAAGTACGTGCGCCACATCGCGTGGCAGCCTCACCATTATATCAGTTTCTCCGCAATTTCGTTTGAAAGTCGGTCCGGTGCGACCGCGCGAAACGGTATTTGCTACACAACTATGCACCTAATTGCATTCATACATCTAATGAGTGTATTAATTCCAATTCAACAATCAATTAGTGATGCAAAGAGCGGATTCTGTCACGTGATGCGATGTGATTTAACGTCGTGTGACCAACGGTAATCCGAGTTTCACCCGCACTATTTGTTACCGTGTTTTCTCCTGATTTTACAATAACAAATTAGAAGTTCGCATGTTCAGACGACGCTGCCATGAGGCAACGGTAATGCCTTTAAAATTAATTAATGATTTTCAGGTGTTTCGTGAGCAAAAATGCAATAATGTCGTGTAGCGGAATATCTCCTGCGATCCAACGTGCTTTTCTTTTAAAGCTATTAAAACCTTCGTGTTGGGTCGCCGCCGGAATTATCACGGTCATAATGAAATTTCCACATTTGGCGTGTTTATATTCATGCATAAAGTTGAAATAGGCGTAATAATACAGACTATGGCAGCCTTGTAATGATAAAACACAGCCTTTACGCAAAATAAAAATAATAATAAAAATATTTGTTTCGGTGATGTCGGTTTTTCATGGCAGATTACAGTATCACGAATATTTTTCACGATAATGAGGTGGTATCACAAAAGTAGGAAAAGGAAAGTCTGATACAACGGAAACGTGTATTCGTTGAGGTTTTCGCTTTTTTCAACGAGATTACAAAAGGTTTCTTAGAAAGGCTAAAAAAGCTTTTTCATACAGATTTTCCAAACCAAATGAAAAATTTCGCAACTTCCCTTAACAATCGGCATTTATTTCGTTAAATCAAATGTTAAAAGTAAGCCAGACGCATTAAACAATAGGCCAGAACTATTTACAGCTAGGGCGTCCGTGGGCGTATTTGTTATTCTTTCGGGCGTGCGTGCCGCCGCGTTCGTTAAGCCTCCTCATAAACAGTTTTTAAAAACGACGGAACTACTTTTACACTTCCAAGCCACTTCTGTGTCCACAGTGAATTTTCCACGCCGTTCGGTACTAATTAAATCTACGAGGAAATTACTTTGGTCACTAGCAATATTTTACACAGTCCAATTAGTCAAATTAACTCCGTTTGCCGAAAGATTTCTGATTTTTAACGCTAATAAATATAATTTTTGTTTTTGTAATTAAAATGTCTGGATTTATGTGTGTCCTGAAGATATGGATCTGATTGATGTTACTTAATAATGAATGTAGAACTGTGTTTGGTCTGAATTTAGTCGCACAACTTTTTTTTTTTAGATTAACTCACCTTAATAGTCAAATACCTAGAACTGCACAATAATTAATAAGTACTTAAACTATCACTTATCAAAGCAGGAAGAGTTTAATTAACATTTTTTCCTAATCAGAGTGTACGAAGCATGTCTTGAGCAGTAAATAAAATCTTTCTCTGGGGCCCCAACTGGTCGTTTTATGGGCCTCACATAAAAACGCGAGGGGCCCCGTTGCGTCACCATGAGTGTTGAGAAAATTTGTATAATAATTACACGAAGCGTAGATCAAAAGCGGACAGCGATTATGACTCACTTCCTCTTCATTGAGATTGATTAAAGATTTTTATTATAAACTGGCTTGTGTCAGCGGTTGGCCCGCGTGAATATCAGAAATTATCGGATGTTAAAATACTACTGACAAAAAAAATATTCTATGTCCTAAGCCAAGTCATCATACTCTGTTTGTAAGCTAAAGTACATCCAAATCCGTTAAGTCGTTGAAGCGTGAAAAGGTAACAGAAATTCAGAGTTACTTCCACGTTTATAATATTTGTATGGATTTAAAAATCATCCAACAGAAACGTTTAACGATTTTAAACTTGAAACTCAAGTCCGCAATAGGTCCCACGATAGCAATTTTGAAATCGTCCGCATCTGGTGAATTTGTACGGGTTGGCACAACTCCAGAATTTTTAGAAGTCAGCCTATCGCAATCCACTTGGCAGCAGACCGCTCCCAAAAAGGGAGGTACTGAATATTTCAGACAGACTGAGATATTACCTAGGTCACAAAGTAAACTTTAAGAAGAAAGGTTTCCCGAGAAACGCTGATGTGACGTTTTGGAATCGTTCCTGACTGATTGGCCAGAGCGGGAAAACCCAACCCAACAGTGGGACAGAAAAGGCTATTAAAAAAAATATCCGTAGTAGCATTTGCAGTTGCGAAAGAAGTAAAATTATCAGCGACAACAGGATAGAAAAGGTTCAACCATGTCACAGATTGTGGACGATCGCAATTTGTTTGTAATAGCTTATTTCCTATGTCTTTATCTTAATTGGTATAGGCACATTTCCGAACTAGAAACCATGCACTTACCTGGTAATAATTCTGTTAATATCCTTTCAGACAAGACTAGTAAAGTTTTTATGCATATATCCAGAACAATTTCCTGTGATTTAATTTCGTTGATTGTTAAATACTTGTCATATGGGATGTACCTAATTGAACCATGCAAAAAATTGGTAAAATGCTTCTTATGTTTAAACATTTGTTTATCCAACAGTATGTGCAACTATGTTGGAAAAAATGTTTCTGTAAAGTATGAAAATCATTTTTGCTGCTACGTCAATAAGCCACATTTTACCATAAATCTGAATTAAAATCTAGTTTTTTTTTGAGAATTTAAAGGACATAATTTTCATGAAAAAAAGGAAAATCGGAATTAGTTGTTCTGGTCCTCTAAGTACGTCATGTACTTATATCGCTACCGCCCACGTGTTAGACCAATCCATAATTAATATAAGGTCATCGTGCCGACTTACAAACCGGAACGGCCGTAGACTCAAGTGTCTACGCTAAAAAACTAGTCTCCCGAACTATTTGTAGTCAGCCTTTTGTCATTATTAAGCATACATTTGTACTATGTTTTCTCAGGCAGACAGACTGTCGTTTAGAATACTTATCAAAGTAGGTATCTGTAGTGTATGTCTTGTGTTCTCATTTCGTAAACAAACATAGTAAGAAAATTGCGAGTTCACGCGTTTAATAAACGATTTTAGATAAGTATCTTTATGATATTTGTAAGAAACATATACGATCCGAGTTGCATCAAAAACTACGAATATCTTCCATTAGTTAACAATATCCCGTTAAAAGTGTTATTTAAACGTCATTTTTGTTTACCAAATCGGATATATAGAGAAAAATACACTTCATCTAAGTATCTGAAATTTTCCTCGTCATAGATAGAATTTTACCCTCGATCTACAAATAATGTTTAATTCATATTTTATCTCAAGGCTCTGGTAGAATGATAGAAAATGTATAGTAAAACCTTTGCTACTAATTGGCGATACAATTATCTGAATACATGTTAGTATTGTGGATAAACTCAATTAAGTATTAAATAATGAGTTGCTAATACGATTTCGCTTTGAATGCTAATTGTTCTGATATTCTTCGAAATCGTTAGATATTTCAGTGTTTATAATTTACCTTATGTGGAACTGTTCAATGTCATTTAAAGCTCTTGAAGCTATTTCATAATGAATTAAATCATTGTGAAGCTTGTTTTACTACATAATTTCGGTAACAGAGAAATATACTAACTGAATTTAAGCTCTGAGTAAGTGAATTTTCAAAGATGTAAAAGAAAATCTTTAAAAAATCACTGAAACAAACATCTGTATTCAGGTCCAAACAAAAATGTTACCGTCATTCTAGAACATACAAACATCTCTTAATAGCTTTATTAAAAAGTGCATCATACCGAATTAAATGTACGAACAAGAATCCCGTGACGACTTTTTAAAAATATTTCACCGCAAAACTGAAACACTGTAATAGACGTCAGAGTAACGAATTTTTCTTCCTAATTACTTGGTGTCAGGGCGATTGTGCAGGAAATGCCCCGGCGCCGGACAAAGGAGTCCGGGACGTTCATTAATAGGATCTTTCTAACTGCAATTTCGCTGAATAAAACCCTCGTCCCCGCTGGAAATATTAATATCGGGCAATATTCAACCAGCAGCGTTAATAGTTATAATTTGTTTGTTTTTGCCGTGAGAACTGATGCTGATACAGTCGCGCTCATATTTTCGTTGCGCTCTCTAAGATCTAAGATGGCGTAAATACAGTCGGCAACAAAGCTTTGAAGCTTACGTTGTTTGCAAAGCAATATGTCAAAATCGTACGCGGCATTACGTACCGTCGTAACGTAAATACCTACTGTAAAGTTGGCGGCGCCATGCTGGGACGGAATTCTTTTAGTTTCGTTGCCACGTCTCCCGGATTTGTATATAATGTCTTCGGGGACTGAACTGAAGCTGTCGAACTAGGAATCTTACAAGTTGTAGACACGGAACATACGTTGTGACAAAATGTAACGTAGCTTTTGAAAGACCTGATACTTTTAAGCGTGTAACATTTTTAAAACATTTTATATTACAACGGACAGTCTATCAATTGGTAATGGTGGTCTCAAACTTCTAAATAATAAACCAAAGGACTAGTTTTTAATTATTCAACTACATTAAAACTGTTTCATACAGAATATTTTGTCGACGCATTTTATTTTTCTTGGGTAAGGCATAGACAGTTTATAGAAAACTCCTGCACCTCTTTGCCAACTAACCAACAATGTAACACATCGAAATTTTAAAAGTAATCCTTACTTAGGGGAGACAATAAGGTCTTACTTTTCCAAGACAAAAGCACTTTTCATTCAAGTTTTTGATACTGTAACAAAAGGCCGAAGCAAGAACCATTATGATTTTCTTAAAAAAAAAACACCGTCACTGCACAAGAAAATGGGAACTGAAATAAAATCCTCTATAAGATGCAGGTAATGAAAAGAAATGGGAGACCAACATAATGAAAGCCTGTAACGTAAGCTTATTAACTCTTCCTTTTGTTTATTACTTACCTGAAAATTTCCGATGTCATCAATGTTCTCCTTGTTAAATAATATAAATCAGCCTCATAATAAGTAGAATGAATGAATCCCTAGAAAATGTTTAAAACCCCTGTAATTGTTACGCAGTGATTAAAAAATAATGGGCCCAAATAAAAAGTATAAGTCAAAAGAGGTGAAGTTCTGATCAAAGAGAAGTAGAAGGCTCGACAGAATTGTGGCAACCAGGCGAATTCTTTTGTAATACGCATATAATTTGACATTTTAATTGTTCACAAAAAAATGCGTGGAAAATTACGTCATTGTGACGATGGGCCACGTTTCAAGGTGATCTGCAATGCTGCTCCAAGATCAGCAGAAAAACTGTATTAATATCTTTAACCATAAGAACGCTCAAAAAATTCAACATAATTTTTAAAAGCAAAGCTATTCAGCAAAGTGAAATTGTCTCTTGCTTGTACTTAACCTACTCTGTTTAAATACTTTAGCAGTTCTTTGCTTTTAAAAGGTTTTTTGCTTTTTCCATTTTGCTGAAAATCATCTCAAACTCAAAACTATTTACTTAGTTTTAAAAACATATCGTAAGTACTTATTTGTTTCAGTATTTTGTTCTTTCTTCACAATAACTATGACTTCTCTATTAGACTATGAAAGTATACAATTCCTGAGGGCAAAGCACTATGAGCTCTATTTCTTAAACATATTATAAGGGATTGAAAGTTTCTCCCTGGAGAGAAAACTAAGTTTTTAACACTCGTGCTGGTAAAACAATAGTTCGGGAGTTTTTTTGCATTTATGAATTAGGATCTCTTTATTTAGTTTTGAAGGTTTTCAGTTTCGTTGTCTAGACTAAAAGGTTCTGAAAGTTTTGATTCAATATCGTCGTATCTACTGCAAGCTGAGAAAAATATCGAAAATTGAATTTTTGAGGGAAACATCACAATTTTTTTACATCATTAATAATCTGTTGGATAAAAATAAATAAATAGAGAATGAATTAATGAAAATGTGATGCAAAATGCCTGAAGACTGGTCAATAAATTATATCAGTCCATACTACTTTAACAAAATGATCGTAGATGCAAGTTAGGCCAGTGAAACATGAGAAAGATTCTTCCAGACTTAGTTTACCTAAAACCAAAATCTCTCAAATTCTCGGAAAATATATCAATGAAAAACCTGTGTAAACATTCAAATGTTCGATTACTAATGACAATATTGGTTTACTATGAAGAAATACCTATGTACAAATGAAAACTACCGCGCGCTATTGATTCACAAGGAGCGTTGTAGGTTGCTCATCAGATTCGCGTATGGATGTCGGCAATATTTCGGTTATTTTGAGTTCTACGGTTTTGCCGTTTTATTTTGCGGCCAGTGTAATTATTATTGGTTCTATATTCGATTCGTCGACGATTTTTCTGTAGATATATGCAGTTTTGATTGCGTGCTTTTGATTCAGATATGTTACATTGGGTTTTTAGTAAACATTTCTATACCCCAAGTTTTGATATCAAAGAACGAAGTACTTTAAAAAAATGTTCGTTGACAGCACATCATCATTCATCATTTCAGCCCAAAAGACGTCCACTTCTGGACATAGGCCCCCAAGTGTCGCCACATTGACATTTGGGGCGGGGGGGGGTTTTGTCATAATCGCCACGCTTGGCAGGCGGGTTGGCGATCGCAATACGGTTGTTACAAAAGCACAGAGAACGCTGCTGCCCATTCTCTGGCAAATCTCTTAGTCGCCTCTTACGACACCCACGGGAAGATATGGAATGGTGCTATTCTTTACGTCCGACACCATACAGAGCCGACAGCACAGGGTTATTTTTATTAAAACAAAACACATATACACAGTTTGCTAAACGTAGGGTCAATGTTTCGCTAGGTATAACATTTACGACAAATTTATAAAAATATTTTCATTTGAAACAAAGTTCGTTCTGTTGACAAAAATGTTCATAATCCGCATGATAAAAGGTGAAACGTGTGTTCAAATAGTCGATATTTTTGTTGTATTATGAAGGTAGGTATATAACTACTGTTTTAAATTTTACGGTAGCCAAGTACCTACTACTAGTAAAACTAGAATAATAATCATGAAGAAGTGATATAATATTTAGTAAATTGGAGGACTAAAGTGACTGAGTTCAATAGGGAAATGATAATGTAAAAATTAAATTACATTGATGGATAAATTTTTAATGAAGTTATTTGAAAGAACTGTCTTTACTCAACATTGTGAAAAGATGGTAAATATGAGTGAGTGATAAAGGGTCGGATGTATAAATTGTTTAAAAGCTGCCACACTGCTTATTTCCCGTTCAGTATCACATGTAAATGTAATTTTAAATGTAAACATTTCACGAAATTGCGGTCAAACACTTATTCGTAACATTTACGTGCAATGAATGCTACCGCATACCAGCAAAGGCATGGCGCGAACTACTAAGAAATTTTCCCCAGCAATTTTATAAAAATCGTCCAAAACATAAAATATTGGTTTTGTACAATATTTTTACTTTCATTTTCACGCGATAGTTGTGTTGTTTAACCTTCTCGTGAGCGGCCATAACTCTTGAAACAATGGCGCACGGCCTGTCCAGAAATAGCCGCGGAAAACAAACACGCCTGCGGACACCGCACTCCTTGCGTACCGGGTACTAACTAAAATTACATTATAATCTTTACTACGTTCATAGACGAAAAGATTAAGCAGTGATGCAATCTCTAACCCATGAATCATCCGATCCTCTCAAAAGAATCTGGGCTCAAACTAAAACGTACCGTAGTGACATTGTATTGAAAGCGATAATTACACACTTTGTAAAAAATAACGAGACCATTAATTAGTAACAAACGTTAACAAAACCGCTTGTTAAGAAATAGGACGTTAATACACTCTTAAGTTCTTTTTATTTCACTCGCTGTAATTTACAGACGGTTTCCCCTTCAGTTACGTTAAAAATAAAATTCACACATAGTTACGAAAAGAGTCGGAACTATGTTCGACTATTGTTTCAAAAAACAATTTAATACCCGATTGAGCTGCACAAACTGGTACAATACTGCAACATTCTGAACTGTAACTGAATCAGTTTCGACTTCATAGCTGACTGAGCTTCGAATCAATAGTCTACACTGTAAATGCATGAAAGGTGTATTAATAAAAAAATGTGAAATACGAATTGCAGAGTGAAAATTCTTCGCTTTCACCGTAGCCTAATGGTGGAACGGGGCATGTCCTAATGTAAGCAAATTGCCGTCACAGCCTTTCAGCGTCCGGCCGCGGCTATCATTCCCAAGATAAGCGCTTAAAAGCCTCACGGAAAACGCTTTCAACAGGCGGACTATTACAGAGTGTTTCCATACTTTTTGCTTTGCATCCAACTGGCCCGACGTTTCTTATATTGAACGCGCTACGTATGACCGTTTTGAGTGCACGATTCAAATCTACGTTTGTTAAACTCCCTGTTCGGCTTTAATGCACTCTAACTTATATTAACTTGCACTTTGTATCTCGATGCTACTATAAAATGTGACAAATTTTCAAACCGAAATAGAATTTCTCCAACAACGATGATATAACATGAACCGAACATAAAGTAAATGTTGGCACAAGAAAGTCCCTGTGTATAAAAAACCGGTAAATTTTAAAGAAATAAGATGATGTCAGAACAACCTAATAATCTTAATGCATTAGATTACAAAGGGCTTACTCGGAGAAGGCGAGTAACGGGCGGGGAGGAGTCTTTTTATTTTTCTTCATAATATTAGATTTTATGATTATTTTAAAAGGGGCAAAGGATCTTTGCTACTATACATCAAAAGACGAAGCCATTGATCAGACATCTTTATCGAATTACGTGATTGCGTATACAAAACGACGGGTGCTTTGGAGTTCCTTTGTGTTCGCTTTCTTGTTGGTAACCTAGGCGGGTGTGTGCGGGGGTGCGGTGCCGTGGAGTGAAGGGGGGGCGCGGTATGTACTTGCAGCGTAATGCCGCTGCACTTGCCCTGGTCAGGAAGCGCGGCGGAATGCAGTCAGTCGCGTTTGTACCACCGCGCGCGGAGGGGTGCGGGGCTGCGCGAGGGCAATGCACGCGGCGCCGGCGCACCTCGCTGCCTCCCATTCAGTACATCTCACTGATGCTGCATTTATTTACTATTCTTAACGTCTCGTCCAGCTTTTTCAAGCGCGAAGTTAGTTGCGAATCCAAGAAAAGGGCACCGACATACAAAGCGACTCACTTTAAAGCCACGATGTAGTTGGTGAAAGTTGTGAATTGCACCCGCCATTTCGTTCAAGGAGCTCGCGTAAATTTGAAACTCGGTTGCATACTTAACATTGGCTATAAAACTTGGATGAAAGTCGTGGTGGATTATCGATAGTCTGTAAATCACAGGTCGTAAGAATAAATGTAGAGTCAATTTTTATGTTGGATGCTACATTATCATTCATCAGTGTCATTAAAAGAGACAGAGAGAAGTTAGTGTTTGCAAACAGACGGATCAGTGTACGTCACTGCCACGCACACACTGCCTACTGATGCACATCATGCAATGATACGGCCCCGTCATCGCTTTGAGTCGGCGAGTGCCGCAATTTCAATGTATGCCGTGCGTCCGGAACGCGGCACGGGTTGGAATGCACTCGTTATATGCACACCACTCGAAAGGATTACCCACTAGTTGGCGGCGATTAACTGGCGCGGTCGTGGTTCGCCAGCGCCCTGCTATTGGTTTGTTTCCGAACGTAGCTAACGTTTGAATTTGGAATGTTGTTTCGGTTTTCGAATAACTTTAATTAAATGCGTTTTCTTAACTTGCACCGATCATTTTCGTCAACTAAATCAAATGCATCAAACGGAACATTTCAAACGACTGCATATTGCGAAAGTTTGACAGTTTGTTCGTCAGTATTGATAAAGAAATATATTTTCTTTCCAGGTACGTGGGTGTTGTTAGAGAAAGTTCACGTAGATTTCATTCATTTACAACTGCGTAAGTAGCAGATTTGTTTTATTTTGCTTGCTGTGTTTTTCGTTTCCGTCTAATGATACTAATGACGTCACGGCACCTTTACTTACAAGTAGCTCTCTCTGAGGTGTAACAATTCCCGATAACTGCTAAATAAACTGGTCCAAGTTGAACACCTTAATGACTATCTGGCCACCCACACCTCAGTAGATAAGTGCGCTAACTTTGTAGGGACGTCAAAAAACTGAAACAGCTATTTTTCAATGTCTTTGAAACAACAGTATCTGAGTCGGAGTAAAGTAAGTAGTTCATTAATATTGTAGTTCAACATCTAGACTTAGTGTCATTGCATCTGAATAGGAGTATCTCGAAATGGTTGTGATTATACGGGAGCTGCGAACTGGCTTGTACAAACAGAAAGGCTTTTAAGGACTCCTTTATTCAGAGTGTCAGGTAGAGCGCGGGTCTGGGTATCGAGCCGCGATTTGTATAATGCGAGTCACTATGTTACGCCTTATGTCTGGTTCACACGATGTCATCTGCTTATTTGACAGTAGAAGCTTTTGGCATGATAGTAGACAGTTAGACTCGCCCCGCCCGGTCACTAAAGTACAAGCTGCTACCTTAAAAGTATTCAGCTACTAAGCCTGTTTAGTTAAGCTAAATTAGACTTGAAGGATTTTGCCGCGCGTCTGTTACGCCTCATTTCTGCGCTACTAAGGCTGCCGGAGCAACGCGCGTTTGTTCGCAACACAGGTGCAGTGCCGTACCTACTCGCTAGGACTGGATACATGCCCTTTGATACTTGTCATATCTACTTGAGTTGCCATAAGCTGCTCTTTTGACCACATTGGTCGTTGGAATTACTGCTTAATGGTGTTCATTTCTACACAGTATTTATTGGTAACATCGCACGATGACTCCTTTTAAACTAGGGATAAAATACTTTTATATTTAAGTAGTAATTTATTTTTAATTAAAAAATAATTAACATTAAAAATTGTTCCGACACGTTTTGCTTGAATTATTGTGAAGAATTAGACACACTATGTAATGATTGAAATAAAACAAACATTACGACTTTTTACGTTCAATAATAATTAACTTACCTAGGTTAACTGCGCAGTGCGTAATGACCACTGAAAGACTTAAAAAAAAATACAAAAAAAAAGAGAAAAACCATTACCTAAAGTAGGTAAATGAAAACCACTCAATCCCCACATTACAGTCTTCCACACAACATGCAAAACAGCGCACCGAACTCCAAATTGAAATATTGCCGACGCAGCCCAAACTCGAGATTTACATTTTGCCGGGCAGTTTATTCCGGTAGTAAAATATCGAGTAGTGTGTCGCGGTCCCCAGGTGTTGGTTCAAACGACGCAAGTTCCACTAATGTGCGGCTTAAATGATGACAGTGTTGCGGGACTTAGCCACCCCCTACATGTGAGGGTACCGCACTTTTTGGTACTGAAAAATGGGACTCCTGATTATTTATGAAAGCCTGGTACGAGTAATGGGATGTTACGTGTTGTCGCCTGAATTTGTTAAAACTTGATGTTTGTTGGGCTATATTTTAGAATTATTTTTTTCAAGGTTACATTCTACAACTTTTTGGAGAACACGTTTATCATATATTGTGTCATTTTTTGTAGTAAAAGGAAATAACTTCGAAAACGTCGTGAAACGAGACGTAAATACAGAGCACCGCGTATCATTACAGTACACTAGAATTGGAAAATTTCAAGCCTGTTTTCCCGTGTAATCAAATTCGATTCCCTGTAGGATTCTTACAAATCACCGGTTGCTTATAAATCGTTCGTCTCGTCAGAGATTTATTCGTCTCTCGCTCGTCCAAATCCGGCTCCCAAAATGTTCGTCGGTTGTAAACCGCACTTGGCGTAAATTACACACGTAGGTATTTGGCAACAGTGTTTAAATAGGGGGTGCTTAAATTTGTACCCTTAAGTAGGGGGTAATAGAGGAAGTTTGCGCGTCTTACGTAATCGAACCCGGGAGTTGGGACTGAACAAACTTAGTTTTTATCTGTTAACTTTAGAGTACGTTACGAGTGAGTGAGGATGGATTTATTTGACAACAAAACTGGCTCGCGAGAGTTTTGGGGTGTACGATGATTTATATATAGAGCCTTTGAATTCTTATACAAGATTTTTATTTGACAGTGATATGGTTTGTAGCATGTTTTATCGACGCCGCTATTCTGACTGCGTTTACTTTACCTTTACTTTTGGGTAAAAAATTTGTGTTGTCACACGTGGCAACGTTTTGGGCACTTTTCCCGTTGACAACGATGCAAAAGAAATTTTCGACGCCTTTTAACTTTTCTTCTGTTTTGTACACATTTTTATACTCTTGAGTCTGCTTACAGTTTGTAAATTATATTAACAAATAAAATAAATTCCCCTTTGCCTTTATAATTCCATTTTCCATATTCCTTACCACAGTTTTCCAACTAAAACGTTCACTAAAAAGCTTGAGCATCTCCCTACCTTATAATGAACGCAAATGGTCCTTTTGTGTGCACATCTCACGATCTTCAATTACGATTCACATTGTTACCGCGGCTCGCTAGGGAACTAAACTTAGGGATCTAATTGCTTGATGTCTAATCGATTGTGACTCGTGTTGACTCCAGATCGCTCCTGTCGTTACAGATAATAGTGTAGTAAAGTGATAATCATTTTAGATGTTAATGTTATCGATGTAAGGAGGTTGGAAGTGAAGTAATTGGGGCTGTTTTATTGTTTTCAGTAATTTTGTTCTGCAGTTAGAACTGTTACGTTAACTTGTATCATGTTTTGTTAAAATACTTGTTTTTTTTTTTGTCAAATTATGTCAATGTTGCTGATTAAGTTTCTGAAATATGTCGATACTATGACTATGTTCAACTTAATCGTAATACAAAAACGAAAACTTAAACATTGCCTTTCCATTAGCTAGACAGCCTCGACGACTCACATAGCAGTTTATCATTCTCTTCAAAAGAAGTACAAACAGAAAAACAAAAATCAAAAAACAATACTACCCTTATCACAGTGCAAATAAAATAAATTTCACACAACGCAAGTCCATAAAGCGGCCGGTGCCACCCCCATCGCTAAATATGTGCACAAACAAACGAATACCGATTCATACAGGCGAGTATATCAGGCCAGTACATCGGGCGAGTATATCGGGCGAGTAATGAAAGTGGTGTGGACTGAACCCACCATTAATTGTCACAGGTGTCGATTACCGACAATACGGTTTTTTCTATCGATACTTTTTTACGATTGCCCGTTAAAGTTTTCATGACTATTTCAATGGTTTATAATATAGATATGGGTTTGGAATAAATGGGCTTGTTTACTAGTGTTATCTGTTGTTTTAAATTGAGCTTTTTGATAACTGGAATGTAATAATAATACGAAGCACCTTTACAATTACCGTTTTTGTTTATTTCCGCTTTCCTTTCTAACGCTTTTAACCCTTATTTTCATTTTGGCGAATATACAGTCAGTAAAAATACATTAAGAATCCCCACAATGGCAAAATTTTGCTGCGAGCTTTTAAGGTCAGCTATGCGCGTCTAAACAGGGCAAATAAACGTATATTTAAATTTGTTCCTACATTAACGATGGCTATTAAAACTTTTTTTTGTAAAATTGCTGTTTTTTCGTGGAACTTGAAAATGTTTACCTTTCTACATAAAAAAAGATGTGTAAGTAGGTAAATGAGGTCACGTTGATATAAAATTCAGGGTACAAGGTAAGCAAACTGTTATTGTAATAACTAATTCTTTTGAATAAATTATTTATTCTAGGACCTGAAGTATAAGTAGTGGTCGCAGAAAAAGTAAACGATTTATAATACATTCTAACAACTTACCTAGAGCGTTAATACACAGTTGATTATAACCAACCAACAGTATATAAAACAACATTTCTACGAAAACCCTTTACTGCATTGCTTTTCAATATAAACCAAATATTCCGTCAAACTAAAATCATGAATAGAATTACCCTTCCAGATCAATCGCGTGTTTTGAATACCAACCTTTAAGATTAACCCTCTCACTGCAGCTGTTTGACAAATAAATTAAGCTTATTACAATATTTCGGTCGGGTCATTCAATAATCAAGTAGGGTAAAGTTTGTTACGTTATCAAGGACAACACAGAAAAGATAAACTACATTGATAAAGGGTGACCGAATACATAAAAACTATTGATTTTATGTTCTGTTACATTTTGTTCGGCACGGCTGTTATCATTTGATTAATGTTTCAGCTGGGTAGATACAACCTTTGTGTTCGTGTTGGTATGCTAATTGATAGCTGGAGTTATGTTTTTTTTTCTGTAGTACACGTAATTATAGTCGGTGCAAGTGACGAGAAAATCTTGCTGTCAACCGCCTGCTTCGTATCGATTATTACTGTAAATTACCCTATAGCATAATTAGCCTTCCAAGACGAAGGTTTTATAGGTTTTTTTTTATTTGTTTATGCAAATAGACATGCATTTGCGTTATAGTTCTTTTTTTAATTCATGAACAAAATGACTACATACACTAGCGCTATCATTATCATCATCATCATTTCAGCCCAAAAGACGTCCACTGCTGGACATAGGCCTCCCCCAAGTGTCGCCACATTGGCATTTTGGGGGGTTTTGCCATAATCGCCACGCTTGGCAGGAGGGTTGGCGATCGCAGTACGGTTGTTACAAAAGCACAGAGAACGCTGCTGCCCATTCTCTGGCAAATCCCTTAGTCGCCTCTTACGACACCCACGGGAAGATATGGGATGGTGCTATTCTTTACGTCCGACACCATACAGGAGACTAGCGCTATAACTTCAAAATTTCCTCCAAAAATATACCACAATACTAAAGTGTAACTAAGACTAAAACGGTTGTATACACATCCTCTTGTTCACAACGTAAGCACTCTATAACTCTATAGAACCAACACTACTACGTGACACAAATAATTTTCACTTAGACCCCAAGTGTAGCGAACACTAAGAATTAAGTAGAGAGTACATAAATCGGTACAAGTTGCAGGTACAAAATGTACCGTGTTATGTAAGCTTTGTTGAAACAGTACAACAAACTTAAATCCTCGAGACCTGAACCACAAAATAAGCACAGCACAGATGGGGCCCAGAAGCTGTTTTCCTAATTTGCCTACTACGTAGCTCTTAAGTTAACATGCACCTTTTAGGTGTTTTGGAATAATTTGTATTGTCATGGACCGATTGAACTTAAATAGAGGAAAAGGTCGAATTATGACAACAAGGGTAATTTTAAGGAGATATAAAGTTCCGTTATCTTACCTAAGTTCTTTAGAAGGATTAGTGTACCCACGCGTAATTTGACACAAAATTAATGATGGTAAAAATACGGGAAAAAACTGTATATTTATAGCTTTTACCGTAAACACTACGACCTTTTATAAACAAATACAGACTTTAAAAAAAAGTCCTCAAACATCGATTAATTTTACCAGCATCATAAACAATCCATACGAAGATAACGGTAATCAAGTTCAAGATACTTAACCCTAATACTAATCGTAAGTTCTTTGCGGAATATTCGCTTGCTTGCAACTTAGCTATCGGCGTCCACCAATTGTTTGGTTAGGTAATAGACGGCACGGGGCTTAACGGACCCCGGCCGGCATTACACGGTTACATTTAGAAACGTTAATTACCCATTAAATTTCACGCATAAACGATTATCTTAATTAATTTGTGTAAGCTCGTCGTTTGATTTACGTTGTGAACGTGATGCGTTCGATTGTGTTGTGAGCATTTTCCGGGGGTTTGCTCTGACTTGCCTTTAAACTTTACCTTATCGAAAACCAGAGTGAAGTTGAATTTGTTGAAAACTTAGTTTACGAATGGAGTGATTGACGTAAAGTGGTTGAGTCAGGAGACACTATAGATCGAAGAATTTCAAATACTTGTCGGTTTGGTATCTTATCAAGTCATGTAAAGAAAAATTCAATACAATTGAAGACAAATTGAACGGTCGCCTACACGACCACACATTATATTTTGCTTTGTTGGCTTTCAACTTTTTACGTGGGAGGTGCTACTATTCCTTATTTTTCTTGGCATCATCGCGGATCACTGCGAAAAGGGCTCTAACGTTTCATTATTTATTTTACACTCATGTTTTAATAATTGTGCCCACGGCCTTGGCAAATAAATAAAAGCGGGTATTCGCGACCTGCCTCAACAATATCAACACGTGGTGCCAACAATAGGTGTAGAGCACTTTAAATAATTCAATCCATATGGAGTTGGTTTTACGAGCGCATTCCGAGCCGCACACCTGTCTGTAATAACGTCCTGTGTGCGCTGCCTACCAAATAATGTGTTTATTTGTTTACTGCGTACATCACTGAGTTATGATTGCCTAGTACAAGAAGACGAAGCAAGAGGGATCTTGTATTTGGGCACAATCACCTCATTAAAAATTATTTGAGACTAAACAACAGCCCATTCCCTGCCGTAGAGACTCCTCTCTACCTGGCCTCTGTAACGGTTCTGATTTCGTTAGTGTTTAGTGGTAGGTAGGCGAAAATGCAAAGTACGTTACAAAGATTATCTTAATTTCTTTTAGAATTACAAAGCCGGTTGAGCCGGGCGTGAGTAGGATATCGCGCGCGCGTAAGTTAGGACCGCTTAAAGAACACTACTGTCCTGCAGGTCTTCCAGACGTAGGTAGCGGAATCTGGTGTTAGGTGGTCCAGGGTCCCGTAGCGCTGCGACAGGGTCGTCTAGCCACACCCTTGCGGCGGCGGCGGTCGCAGTATTAATAACCGCGTCTGGAGGTTGCCTGGTTAAACAGCGCCGGTGGAAGCGCTGGTGCGGGCACCGAGGATGCGTAGGCAAGATGAAGGTAGGGTGGAAGAAGAACCCCGTCTGGGGTTTTCACAACACTTAATACAAGAAACTTAAATTAAAATGATGTACTTTAGGTACTGCTAGGGCTTTAAGCCTTTAACGAATTAACAGTCGTGAAGGTTATAAGATAGTAAAATGGGACACAGGCCTCCGCCTGTGTTCCAACAGTGGGAACACTATGGGCCCGAAAATGCTAAACCAAAATGATGAAAAACCTTTTCACGTCTACATAATACAAAACTTATTCGTTCACTGAGATGATAACGCTTAGCCTAAATCTTTGGGTCTAGAAGCATGCAATTTAGCACAAGATTTCGTTGCATGAAATATGTTAAATAAAAAAATATTAGAAGTGAGCAAGGATTTCTTTTTGTTTTCATCCTCTAATAGAGGATGAAAGTTTCTATGGATGTTAATTTTTGCTCATGGATAATCCCATCGCCGGGATTACAACTTCTCTTTATCCATTTTTTTAGAAAAACAATTCAATGAATCACTGGATGCATTAAAAACAAAATATTCACACACACGCCTCGTTACAAAAATGCCATCGAAAAATGTTACAATGCTGTTTTCTGAACACTTTATTTGGGTCCAATTTAGAGAGTGGACAAACCATTTTGTGTTCTATTTGTTGTTTTTCCTTTCATAGATATTGGCGATAAAACGTATTCACAAAGCTTTCATGAGATACTCGTATAGTGTACATTGTTACTAGAAAACACCAAAATAATTGAAATCGGTTTAGTTTGTTTTTTACAACATGCACGTTTTTCTCTTGAATTTATTTCACTAATCTGGTACTTCAATTAACAAACTAAAATATTTTACCTCATGTCGTTTTTTCACAAAAATTAAAATGAAAGAACTATCTCGTCGCATTTTCAAGTTTGTCTGAAAATGACTTATTTTTATTCGAGAATCCATTACAGTTTTTCTAGCAAAGGCCAAACTGCTGACACACTTTTATGGAACTTGATTTTTTCTGATTTCAGGTATATTTCCTCTACTTTTGAAAATGACTGAATCTAGGTAATTGGAGGATGGAAAATCATTTCATTCATTTCAGCCGGAACACGTCCACTGCTGGACAAAGGCCTCTCCCAAGTGTCGCCACATTACTCAATCCCCGCAACCTTCACCAGGTCATCGGTCCACCTGGTGGGAGGCCTTCCAACGCAACGTCTTCAGGCTCGCGGTCGCCATTCCAGAACTTTTCGGCCCCATCGGCCATCCGTTCTGCGAGCAATGTGTCCTGCCCACTGCCACTTAAGTTTGCCAATTCTTCGGATTACGTCGGTAACCTTGGTTCTCTTGCGCATGTCCTCATTTCTGATTTGATCACGCAAGTAAACTAGCGAGCATAGCCGAGAGGGCTATGCTCGCTAGTTTGTTGCATTGCCCTTTGGGTGACTTTAAGCCTTCTGATGAGGCCGATTGTGAACGACCACCTCTGGTGGAGAATTGTAACAGTTTAATTGTCTCGTCAATCATCCATCGTCTAAATTGATTACCTAATTAAATTAAACAATATTTTCAACCAAAATCCCAACTCATGTAATTGAAAAAGAAAATTTAAAATATCTTTTAGTTATTATTCAATTTATAAAATGCCTTTTATCTGCCTCCCATCGTTACAGTTATATTAAAAATAATTGGAAACCAAGCTACGAATTGAAAAAGAATCACCATTTCGCTTTTCAGATACAATTTTGAATATAAAATTATGAACGGCCGACTTCCGTTACTGACCCGTTGCCCAAAAATTATCATTGAAAGGTTTATCATTAAACAATCTCGGGTCCCTGAAGTTGTTTAAACAGCGTTTCTTAGAGGCTCACGCCCGTCAATACATTCGGTTAAGCTTTCCTTACCCAATTAATTAGCTGTTATGAAGATCAAAGACGCACCAGTTTGCGATCTCTGTGCTAAGCCTCCACCCCATTCAACTTGGTAACGAGCCTGACAGCTTAAGTTTGCTCCAATCCCTCTAATACAATGTACAGCGTGACTTCTGTCGATCAACTGCGTATCTCAGTTTGCACCGACACCGCAGATTTGTGCCTACCATTATCAAATTCAACACCTATTTCGTTAACGATAGAGCTGTTAATAGAGTGCGGTGTTCGATCGCTTACGTCTTTGTGTATGACAATGAAAGTTTATCCGTTTTATTAGCGATCCACACTGAATAAATTTACGTGGTCTTTGTAATAGTGTTTAGTGAGGATTAAGTGTTAAGGTTTGACTCGAGTTTCGACCGTCTGCAGTTCGGTCGCGTTTGATGGATAATATTGACGTTAATCTGTTAGCGCCTGAGGAGCGTTAAATACATATTCGGATTTCTCCAATGTTTGTATTGCGAAGTTGGACGGGGACGGTATTACGGGATACGTGTTATTAGCTCCGAGATAGATCGCAGAATGAGATTTGATATCTCAGTTTCTGTTTTTCTTGTAAAACTTCGCACCTTATTACTTTTATTTGAATTTAGTTTATCAGATTCTGTGACAAGTTAGTTCAAGATCTGTCTAACTTGGTAAGACTTGTTTAGAGTCTAGGCTGAGACAAAATTTTAATTACTTATCTCGACTTGAAACGTTGATGGGCACAACTCTTATCTTAAATTAGTTTTTAAATCACAGATCAAGAAAGGAGATATAATCAGTACTTGATATCATCAATATCTTATTTAAACGGACAAGTAAATAGTCCTTCTTAATGATCGAGCTGTTTACAGAGCAAAGGAGGCGAAGTGTTGCCTCAATAAATAGTTCCTTTACTAGGAACCAGCTTTATTTATTCAATAAAAGATTAGCTTTTTAATACAATATGAGGATATCGATATATTATAACTTGACGAAGAAGGCTTGGCTGTATTTTTGAGTAACAAGTTTACAAAAAACAATTGATTTGAACTAATAAAGCAATGAAAATAAAAGGGGCCTGTATGGTGTCGGATGTAAAGAATAGCATCATCCCATATCTTCCCGTGGGTGTCGTAAGAGGCGACTAAGGGACTTGCCAGAGAATGGGCAGCAGCGTTCTCTATGTTTTTGTAACAACCGTACTGCGATCGCCAACCCGCCTGCCAAGCGTGGCGTTTATGGCAAAACCCCAATGGCAAAATGTCAATGTGGCGACACTTGGGGGAGGCCTATGTCCAGCAGTGGACGTCTTTTGGGCTGAAATGATGATGAAAGTCTAGTAAATAGAGAGGCTAGTCTGTCCAATAGCAGATTTCTATGGTGCATTTAAAAAAAGCGATATTCGCGGAAGCACTTTTTCTTAACATCTCTATGTAATAACGTAAACGAAAAAAAGCCTCTCCATAAACATTACAAAGGCATTCGTAACACGAAATCGATACGACTAACGCCTTAAGACGAGCACAATACGTCGATAGATAATTCCAAATCGTATTGGCTTCATAAGGAAAGAAACGGCTCCCGATACAAATATATTTCTTGCAGCCACATTCGTAAATCGCGTCTATTTCCTCGTAAGGCTGGGTTGCTGTTACGTTGGAGGAAATGCTCATAACCGCACGAAATACGTTAGAATTTTTTTCACGTATCGGTACCCAACGGTCGAGCGATCACCCACCAATTGAATGGAAACACTCGATTTTCTAAACGTTTTAGACTTCCTGTGTGGAAGAAATTTGGAGCGGTATAGCGGTCATTGGCAAGTTTTTAGGAAGAGTTCGCGACTTGAATATTGCTAGAAGTAATCATTCGAGTGACTAGGAATCATCATTAAGGTAAGCTGGGCAAGTCTATGACGCAAGCAGACTGTTCAAAAACCTTAAATTAAAGGGCAAGCCAAGCTATTAGGCTTGCATGAAAGTACCGCCACTAAGTGTTTCGCAAAAATACTCGTATTGCAAAATCCTAAACAAAAAAACCTACTGTTCCTCCTCTATAAAACGAATCTAAAAAGCAAAATTCAAAAAAGAATCGATCGTCCATTTTTCCGAACTGTCCGAAACCATAAACAAAAACACATCAACGCTTCCTTTTATCTACGCATTCCCATTTCAAAATGCATTAAAAAAACATACGTTTGTAGAACAGCCCCCGAGCCCGTTCGTCGGCCTGTTCCGGATATTGAAGCACGTAATCTGACTACAGTATGTCTCCATAGCAATTTATCGAACGATGAATGGCCCACCCATTATTTTCAACCCTTAACCTAAAGCTTATTAATATCTACATAATTTATTGTAAATTGCATTCTGCAGTGAGGCCGTGCGTGAATAGGTGTGGGATTGAATCTTAAAAATGTACTCGTAGGCGCAGTTTATATACGCTTGTGGTAAAAAGAAAAAAACCACGGTATGAATTCTCACAGACAGTTAACATAGGTATGACATAGCATCCTACATGGTGTGTATCTACTGATAGAATTGTCTGTTGCAACCTCATTTCGTTTCATAAACATCAAAACTATATTCTGAAAATTATGTAAATTTCACAGATTATATCAACGAAACTTTAGAACTTAACCCTGCATTTCCATTAGGTTCTCCCGAAAAAATAATTGCCAGTAGCCACCTATTTATTTCACCCCAAATAACATAAAATATTCAAGATTTATCGACAAGGATTGGGAACTAATCGTACGGAGTGTTTTAGACAATTACCCGTGGTCATTTATCATGGAACATTAGCTGAATAACTTAGTAGGAATATCACCCCTTTTCTCATAATTTCAAGGTTTACTGTAAGTCCGGACGGTTTTAAGTGGCTATTATTTGTTAATTAATATTTTGATAGTTTTTTTTTGGGTGACTACTGACATAGAAAAGAAATAAGAAGTAGGAAGAGTGTTAAATATGAAGATAATGAAATTTCTTCAAATCACGATTTCTGATTTTGAAGGGTTATTTATTGCATGTTATATCTCTATCTATGTGGCCCGAAAGTCTAACAACCAGTCCTACCTAGGATATCGTATTACTCAGTACTAACTGGGTTGTGGAGGTCAGATACGCAGTCGCTCCATGTAAAATACTGGTCTTCAGCTGCATCCGGTTAGACTGGAAGCCGACCCCAACATAGTCGGGAACAGGCTAGTCAGATAATGATGTCTGTATTAATGTAACGGGTTGTAAACTGGCTTTCCAAGATTACATGCAAGTATTTGCGATTCCCGTTCCCAAAAGTTTATGAACTAAAGTATCCTTGTGCAAGTTTTCAGCCCAAGTACTCTTGTTGACTTATGCTTTATCAACTAATTAGCTAAAATGAAAAAGTTGCAATGAAATTGTGATCTAATACCAGGAAACTGCTATATATGTAGTCTAGTTTGTTTCGTACAAATGTAGTGAATTCTGTACTAGTATAAGAACTTGATATAAAAAAAGAAATCGTAAGAAAGACAGTCATAATAACGTCTACAGCTTACTCGAATCATCTACGCCAAATCTTAGGCCCGGTCACCACCAAAATGGAGACGAACGGAGCGGAGTGGAGAAAGATGTATATTTTTAAGCCTTTAATATAACACGGCTGAGCAAAGGCCTCCCTCATATCTTTCCAGGTACTCTTTTCGTACGCAAAAGATATATTTATTTTGTAAAAACATTAGTGATGATTATATTAGTCATATTATTATAAAGTCATACATGTCAATTGGCGTCTCATCTCCGCTTCGCTCATCTCCGTTTTGGTGTGAACCGGGCCTTAGCCCCGAAGAGCATCGAATACGAAATGTATGTGCCTCTCGGAGCACCATTCAGCAATAATGTAGGGCCTAATGAGTCTAGTGATGCACCATTAGGTAACACATTTCCGTTGAGCCGTGCGACTTATGCGGGGAAGATACGAATGTGTTTTTTTTTGTTTATCTATTTGTTTTTGCTTGTGAAGACTGGATTTGGACTTGCGCTTCAGATTTTTTTTAGGGATGTCCGGTTTGGATATGGTTACCTACCTCCATTGTATTCAGTGTTTTGGAAAACCATTTTTCAATGTTATACAGTAAAAATAGTTAGGTGTTTAAAAAAAACTTACCCTTTTTTTTGTTTTTATAATACAAAAATAATGCTGATTGCTGCTTTTATGTTGAATCGGGCCTATTTGGCGCTGCCGTGAGTCACACGTATTTCTTGTTTAGTTTAAGTTTTTATATTTGATTTTCTTTGTTTAACATTGTGTGACTTGTGGCAATTGCGCCAATAAACGTTTTTTCTTTCTTTCTTTTCTTAAGAAAGAAGTAATAAATAAATAATATAATATTAATATTTTATTTATTAATAAGTAAACAGGTAAATTAGTTAAAAATAATCACAGAATTTTCTTTCTTTAACAGAGAAGATAACTCTAAACTCGTGGCTAAATAGTAACAGCCGCACTGGTCGATCTTTAAGGTTAAGCCCTGCTTGTCGAGGTTGGTCCGTGGATGGGTGACCATAATTACATACCGAGTTTCTTCCGTGCCTCGGAAAACACGTTAATCTGTTGGTTTCGGCGGTCATTTGTCGATCTTTGACTGTCGTTACGAGTAGCCAGAAGCCAAAAGTCTGACATCCAGTCTTACCAAGGGGTACCGTATTACCCAGTTACTCGGTTATGGAGGACAGATAGGCAGTACCTTCATGTAAAATACTAGTCATCAGCTGCATCCGGTTAGACTGAAAGCCGACCCGAAGATAGTTTAGGAAAAGGCTAGTCAGATGATGAACAGAGAAGATAACTCAATTTAACCCAGAGTAACGCGGAAAACGCAATGAAAACATTAGAAAACTTCCACAATCTTCACATCCATTTGCTCTTTCACAGAAAAAAAACAAGATTCATCAGATCCCAAATAAACTAAAAGACAGACATGTAAACGAAATTTAATTTTAACACTAAAATGTTCTTACCGCGCTTGTTAAAGTACAATATAAAATGCGGGCTCGTTCAAACGCACGCTCGTTCAGACCGACTGGTTTGTTTCACTCGCCGATAGCTATCATACTAAATCACTGCACTAGCGTCTGCTGAGAAATTTATTTTTGAAAGCGACTATTTAAATACTGCTAAATTACTACACGTATGTGTAGTACTTGGTTGTTCGTATCAGTTGTGAGAATTGGTAACATATGAGTACCTATTTTTAGGTTAAATGTTTTTATGAAATTCTGAGAAGTCGGGGTCTTTTTGGTCGCGAAGCTAAATTGATGAAAAAGATAAGTTGCTCGGAAATGGCACATATTTCCCTAAATAGTCTGTTTTCTTCGAGAAAAGTATTTTCCCATATTTTGATGCGTCTTATTGAATTAGTTATTTTTGGGAACGTGTCAGAACTTGTCATTGTTTTGAGAAAGAACTGCCTGTTGTCAATTAAAGTAATATATATCATCATCATAATCATTATCATTTCAGCCGAAAGACGTCCACTGCTGGACATAGGCCTCCCTCAAGTGTCGCCCACATTGACCGGTCCCGTCCGACTCGCATCCAGCGGATCCCCGCAAGCTTCACCAGGTCAGCAGTCCACCTAGTGGGAGGCCTTCAAATGCATCGTCTTCCGGCAGTAATATCTATAGCACAATTTAAAGACGTTACTAAATTTAAAAAAAAAAAACGTACGAAAGAAAGATACATAGATGCAGCCAGAACATACAGAATTATTTACACCCACATTTAAATTCATTTCTCAAGAAAAACAAAGGCGCCGACACATTTCGCGTGACATCACAAGTCTCACACAACATTGTAATGCTCGGCGCATGCGTCTCGCGTTGCATAATGCATCTAATGACGCGACCCGTTGCCCTTCCGTTTCCTGCTCGGCATTAATTAGCTTTTACACAGATTGCGCTTACCTTAAGGTGTTGCCAGATATTGTGTGCTGTTTCAAGTGTGATGAACGAGGCTCGGGTGGTTTAGAGAATTAGTGTTGACATGTCATGGATGGGATTAATTATTTGAGGGTTGGATGTCGTTTTTGCTTGGTTATTGCTGCATGGATTGGAATGGGATTTGTTGGTCGAGTTACAATAGTTCTTAAATGTGGAGACTGCTACTTTTCATCCGGAAAATTCCTTGATATTTCAATGCAGGAGTCTCAAGCGCACCTCCTTTTTTCTCAAAATCAAGCTATGCTTTTACTTTAATTGTTTATTGCCATTTGAAACGTATTTTTTCCTCAAAAAGTTACAACGGGTACTTCCTGAATATTCTTTATCACCAGTATGAATCAATGTTCTGTAAGCCTGCCTGGCTTTTGACTAGAGGAAAATTACGTGAACGCCTTTCTCATGCACACAAACAAACATACACAAGCACTATGTTACTATGTAAACACTAAATTATATGTGTGATGAAACCATTTGCGCCTTGCTCATATATCCGTTTCCGTGTTAGATTAATTGGCCCGGAACACACGGAAGGATGTATGACTGTCACAACTCATGTAAATTGCTGGTGTCTTAGAGCTACGCCAAGCAAGATGCTACTCATATAAATATCATCATATTTTAAAGTCTTCATTATTTATTACAGTCATTTATAGTTCGTTAATTTACCTACGAATATTGGTAAGCTAAAATAGAAAGCGTCCTTTTTATTAAAGAAATTTTCATCATTAATTTTCATCGCGAAATAAACCGCGTGATGTACCCTAAATCTGTTTTTATATAACATCTGCGTAGCATTGTTGGATACTAATCTAATTAACCTTAGACACGAGTCCAAATGTGTTAACGGGCGGCTCGGGAAGCTGGGTTCGGGGCACAGAGCACGCCAATTCGACGCTTATTGTGATCGGCGTAGGTACCGGATTCCGGCGCGTAGCCGTCTCATTAGCATTCATCGTGCGCTCGCGGCCGCGCGCTCCCGAATAAAGCATCTGTTAAATGTCTCGTGCTAGCTAAAACTTACCCGTAATTATCTGTTAACATTCCCAAGTTTGACCTCGCGAAAATCTTGCGAATACTCCCAAACTCCGGTCCGGCCCACCGGAGGCGTTTTACTTCCCTAATAATCGGGCTCATGGAGATTTTTAATGAAAAAGATTGTTCGCCGTTATTTAGAAAGTTTGTAAAAGGGATCCAGCCTGAAGTTTGTTTTGATTTAGTGTTGCGCACCCAACGTTGATTGTGTTCTTCAACGCGGTTTTGTATCGGATTAGGCGTAATTAAAAAAAACCCGGGCCTGTTAATAAATCCTTCCTTTTCATTGGGATCAGTGACACGAATTAAAATGTTCTTTTTTAATTTTTCATGGCGTAATATCTGGCATAGTAATCGTGCATGTGCCTTTCTTTTTTTTTTTAATGTTAATTTAATCATTCGGATTCACATCCGACCCGTATCGCGAGGCTTTTGTGGAAGACAGCCATTCATTTTATCGATGATTCAAACCGAATCCATTCGGGCCGCTAATGGTTTTCAAATAAACCAGCGCTGTTAATGGTCCTGAATTTGTATAAAAAAGGGTGAAATTGAGCTAATTGATACGACTTGCGCCCTTTGTTTGTATGTATCGATTTCGGTAGTTAGGTATTTGGAAATTGACACTATAATTCGTTCAAAGTTCTAACCTACGCAGTAGAATCATCAGCTGCCTAGCGTTTTCCCAACTATGTTGGGGTCGGCTTCCAGTCTAAGCGGATGCAGCTGAATACAAGTATTTTACATGGAGCGACTGCCTATCTCACCTCCACAACCCAGTTAGTGCTGTGCAATAACCCTTCGAAAGACTGATTGTCGGGGTTTTGGGCCACTGACTACCTGGGACTACTGTCAAAGATCTACAAATGAGAGCCGGGACCAACGGCTTAACGTGCTTTCCGAGGCACGGAGGAAACTTGGTATGTAATGGGTGGTCACCCATCCAGGCAAGCACGGTTTAACTTAAAGATCGACCCATTCGGCCCACAAGCAGTTGAAAGTAGAATATAAATACAACATGTATAGTTTTAACAATCGTATAAACAATTCCTTTACTTCAGATAACTATCTTATCTGCACGCAACAATTATCTCACTACCATAAGGTTTATCGCACAATTTTCATCTCCTAAGTTTCTATTCCACTCTTAGATAAATAAAAGTTATTCCATATTAAAACGACTCTGATTACCATGCAATCAGATGAAAAAATCTACAATATTTAAGCAGAGCGGCTCAGTTAATGGCGGCTATAAATCATGATCTTTTAATTTAATTACTTGAGCGCAGGTATTTTCTTTCAGTGATACGGGATTTTATTTTATTTGCATCGTCAGCTTTATGACGGAAGAGTCAATAAAGCATGTCATAAGTCCGCATTAATCATGACTGACAGAATAATTCAGTCCGAGCTTATCGTTTGGAAGTGAATGTATTTTGATAGATTCGCGCAAAGGTATGTCCCTGTATCGATTTTCAATTAATCTTTTGTCCCCTTTTGCGTTTAGACAGATTCATTTTTCGTTGTCGCAAAACGTTGTAAGTGAGATTTTTATTTATTTTCGTTTTGTTGTGTTGTGTTTGCGTGGCTAGAGTGCTTCGTGGCTTGTGGCTCGGATGCTCGGGATCCGCCGGGCGTCTTCTCATTCCTTCGCATGCTAAACAAACAAACGTGAACACAAACATTGAAATCGTATGGCGATGTTATTCATTCCTATCGATTCGTTGTCATATTTTTAACTCTTTTGTGTTTATTTATTCTGTCGTTGTTATTTATATGTTACTTGCTGTTTAAAAACAGATCATTTGATTCAGTAATACTTACTTGAGTCATTTAAATGGTGCAATAATAAATGTTCCAAATGCAAAACTGCAGTAGGTTATATTTCACATTCAGTTGTAGACCAAGTTTTTCAACTTTATTTTACAAACAAGTTTAATTAAGTAACGCTAATATCCAATACCTTTAGAATTCCATTAAAAGGATCCTCGAAAAGCATGTCAGTCCGTACACCTATTTCCCTGTGAAAACATCATTGATCTTTTTTTTTGCAGCAAAAATAGGCTGGCAGTGAAGCGATAGCAAAAAAGACTCGTTGAATAGCCGTCTGCACCGGAAAGTCGGAAAAAATCGACACAGATTCGAGCCTGTTCAGTTTATGGTCGATATGTTAATAAACAGTCGACGTGCAGTGAATAGATGAGATTATGGTACAGCCACGGAACTGCACCACTATACAAAAGATTAATAAAGTTAAACGCCCAGAAACCAATAAAAGACCTATGGAGTCAGCTTTAATGCATTTATTCATGGGATATTCACGTATTCATTTTTAATCTGGTTCAGATTGCATGTTATTTTTACAACAACCATCAAAGAAGCATTTAACATGGCATAAGCTATTAAACTATAGCCATTATGCTGCTAAAAATAAAAATCAAAGAAAAGCCGGCAGGACGTTATTTTAGAAAACGTAATACTTCCTGTTTGTTTATTTACTAGTCGCGTCATACGCATTTCGTTGAACACGTGTGGTTTACTCCGAACTGGCCAGAGCGTTGTAATTTTACGTTCCTTACTTAGTTATTTCGGGATTCATTTCCTTACTAGTCAATGTCCGAGCTCAAATTACCTACAGCATAGCTCCGGGTGTTGCTATTCCACATTCCTCCCTGAGACATCGCGAATTAATTTAAAAACAAAACATACTTTCCAGAATAATTCATGATAAAAATAGACGTTACTTTATTAAATTTCCTGCTACCTGCCCAGGCTGGCTCGGTAAGGCTTCAGTTTATGGCTCAATTTAAAAAATGTTTCACATTATATGGGGAGAAAATAATGCAGTGTAGTCTTACAGAGAAATTAAGGGGCTTAAATACATTTTGTACTTATAGTCATTTTGAACAAATTCTGAAATGGAAATAACCGTTTGACGCACAAGGAAGAAGCGTGAAATGTGTAATTTCTTTAAAAGGTTGGCGCTGAAACAAGACCCAAAAGTTTATCGGTGTCATGTGACCCGCCAATCAAAATGTTTCCTAATTTACCGTTTCAAATGGCTCCCATTGAAACAAAGAAAGAAGTGGTCATACAACTCGCACGAACAAAGCCAAGTTTTTTTAAATTGGGGACAGAAGTCACCAAGTATTCCGTGATCAAAGGAGAGGAGGATGGCGGCAGGCTCACCGAGTCACCGAAGGGCCTCCACTGAACCTCCAACATTTGTCTAACCTTGGAATGCCTCCTTTGAAATTGTGAAAACTAATTCGAAGCAGTTCTGTGATTACTTCCATCTGATCTTTTTGTTGTCGTATTTAATGAAATTGAAAGCTTCTCTTTATTGGAAAACTATTCGGGAGACATACCTTCAAATAAAGTATCTTTCTTGCTCAAATTATTTTGGTACAAAAGCTTTGGCTTACGGTTTCTATATGAGTTGCCCCAGTGTACACTTACGCATATTGCGCAGGTATGTTATTAAACCATAGACACATTGTGTATCTTAATAGGGGCGTAGCTCCGTCCGTTGCCTGTTTCACTCCAAGTTTTAGAAGTTCTGACAACGCATCTTCCCGGGTATTGTTTAAAGTTTATTAAGTTTTGAACATTGCATGACGTAAGTCGACGTCGACTGGTAATGAACTGAACACGAGGTGACTCTGAGACTATTTCACGGTTTCCCTATTCAGCTGTTTTGTTCCACGTCGTATTTGTTAACATTGGAATTATTTTAGCATTTCACAATGGAAAGTTAGCGATGTATTCGGGGAACAAAGTTAGTTATTTGATTAAATTAAACTGTGTTAAATATAAACATTGTGTTCTCTGGGGAATTGTTTAAAAATACAGTATAGTTAGTGAAAGGATAGGTTATGTTTTGGTTGATAGAGTGTATGCCACTCTTCATAATTTGAATAGAAGTCGTATGCTTCTCCTTCTGTATCTTATGTATTTTTAGAAAATTACTAATAACGCTTTCTTACCCTAAGCTCTAATGGCGCCCAACACAGAGTCCCAGGCGGGCGCCAGTAAAGTTCTGAAAATCTGGAAACGAACTTATTGAAATACTTGTTCTTCAACCCATAACACACTAGCCCCATAAGAAATCCTTCTTTCAAAACAACGTTCCCCGCATTACCTCAGAACACATCTACAACGAAATTCAGAAACTTCATCGTACATTTACAAAGCAAACATGGGTCGGTGAGTGTAATTAGTTAAGACACGGGTAAGTTTTAAGACATGACGGTGCAACAAGTTCAGCTGCATTAACTTGTGATCAGCCCCGGGCTTCGTTGATGTTCAGTTGTTCAAATGTTCACGTCAGTGTTCCAAAATGGAATGGGGGATTTTCTTAGACTGAGGCTCTATGTAAAATGTTCGTTGCAATGTTTTGGAGCTACTTTGTTAAGAACGTTTTGATTGACGAAACGGTGTTTGCTTTTATTATGCTGTTTTTAGTGTGTAGGATTTGAGTTGTTTTAAAAGCACGATGTTCATTTATTTTTATATGTCAAACTTTTAAAAACGACTACTATGTATTTTTGACGGACGATTTAGACTGTATTTGGAGTCATATAAAAAAATGTACAGTATATTTTTCTTAAAATAAGTTTTTAAGGTAAGCACTGGTAAAACTTTTAATGGAATGTAAACCACTCTTTTGATTGTTGACTTTCAAACTTAAAGTTTTCTCGCAATATTTTCACATCATTAGGCAAAGTTAAATAAGATGTCGTTAGCAATTTTACGAAAAGAAACTTGGATAGAGCTCTTTAGCTTATTAGTATGTAAACCAATACACAGTTTATGTAATTCATACAATGTACAAAAAAAACTTGTTTTATTATCTATCGATATCGACTCACGCTTGACGTAGTGGATTACTCTCGACGTCGACACTTGTCCTCTTTCTGTTATCTTTGTCTCTTTGTCATAGATTTAATTATTATAGCTAAATAACATATGAGTACTTTTAAATTTTCTGCAACATTAAACCATTATTTCACGGACATTGGTGTGGTTTAAACGTTTACTTAGTTTAAATCTCTTTAACTCTAAATTACTCTTGTATTTTAATTATAATGTGCAACTGTTAAAAGTAAAATAAAATATACATGAGGTTTGCCTTATTTACTTCTTTGAGATATCTGCCCAGTTTCGAGGAAAAATTTGATAGTAGCTTGAAAGCACAAGTCTTCAATAAGATGGTGCGGTTTCTTCGGCAAGCGTGCTCCACCGTAGGCCGCATCATCGCTTCAAATCAGGCGAATTGCAGTCAAATACAAGCCTATTTGGTATAAAAGAGATATAATGCATTCATCATCATCAACATTTCAGCCGAAAGACGTCCACTGCTGGACATAGGCCTCCCCCAAGTGTCGCCATATTGACATAAGGGGTGTTTTGCCATAATCGCCACGCTTGGCAGGCGGGTTGGCGATCGCAGTGCGGTAGTTACAAAATCACAGAGAACGCTGCTGCCCATTCTCTGGCAAGTCCCTTAGTCGCCTCTTACGACACCCACGGGAAGATATGGGATGGTGCTATTCTTTACGTCCGACACCATACAGAGCATTATTGTATGATTATTTTAGTTGAATAGTGGGTACTTATTTTTCATTATTTCTGTACACCCAATCAAAACTTGCACAAAAACAATCAAGGAAAATAAAATCAAGGGAATAATAAAACATATTTCGAGTGTGGCCGTGTTCCACGCAATTGTGTATTAAATTCCATTCACAAATTCTGCGTGCCAAAACACACCAGCGCATTTCATAAAAGTTTATTAAATCTGCACCAATAATTCCAATCATGCCTGTTCAGACGGGAATGTATGACAGGGATTCGAGGAATGTGTTCGTTCATATAGGGAGTGTGTCCAGACATGGTTTCCTATTTTTCCTTCTATTGTCTGTATTTCAATAAAACAGCAGAATTCAAAACATGGGTTTTGCTTTTGTTTCCCAACGTCCATTATTAAGGGATTTAGAAAATAATCCTTTATACACTGCATTCTTGTTAGCACATATTTGTTCGATTGTTCAATTTGATCGTGCTTCATTCCGGGACATAATTGCGAATGTTCGATCAAAGTATATTTCCGTAGCAGTTAATACGTTCATAATGGGTCTGTTCGATAGTGAGGCGAAACAATTCCGGCCGCGGTCGTTTGTCGCGTCACTATTATTCGTACTATCGAGAATCTATGCCCGGCTACATTGGAGCAGCATTAATAACAGAGATCCATAATCCATTTTCCATTACCGTCCTTTGTGCACTAAACGTTTATTAGCGGAAAATCATTTTGGCCTTTAAACTGGTCCCTGCTTTGATCGACTTTCAGTTTTAGGTACAATAGCTGTTCAGATTCGGGTTAGTTTAATGACTAACTAATATGTGTTCCCAAATAGTACGGCAAATGGGAAACGATCGGTAATAACTAACTAGTAACTGTTTAGCTGTTGTTTACCTTGTGTTTATAGCTAATACATTATCTGTGAAATATCATTCCATTGAATTGTTTAGGCAGCACTTTGTAACGGATGTGTTACAGAACTGTTACATAAAGTACTAAATTAGTTCAGATAAAGATGAGGGTTATTTTTAGATGATGCCTCATGTATGCAAGTTGCTTTTGATTTAGGTCACCACAACAGAAGTTCTGCTGTCGGAAACCTTATGATAAGTATGCTCCTGTAAGTTTTTATTTAATCAAGCAAATGGACACAACTCAATGTCTAACAAACAAAAAATTCCTAGTGAACTTATTAACCAAAGACCAGGCACCAAAGGCAAATCTACATAACTGCATTTATCCACGCAAATCCTATATGCAAACCACTTTATCTTGAACCAACGATCCTCTAAATAAAATACACTCCTCAAGCAACTATTCAATTTCTCGGACGTCTCGACGACACAGACCGAAACATCGGAACGCATTCGCCGAATCCCAAGAGCTTGTTTCTAGTTGACGTCTATTTGCATGACTAACCACCCTTAAACCCCGGGCCGTGGTCAACAATAGGAACGTTTAGCAATTCGCTCTCATAATGAAGTTAAGCTTGGATTGTAGACCACCCCTATGAATCGGAATAGGACCACGTTATGCCGTTAACGGCTTTATAAACAATGCATTTAATATACGAGATTAATTCATTTGTATGCAGTTTCATGGTGGGATTTTGGTTGATTTTCGTGAGAGAGTTTACTTAGATAGAAAACTCTTTATTGCATGATGATCAGTGATCGGAGTAGGTAGATTGACTTGGGATCATTGATCCGAAACGTATATATTAATATGGACATTCCTCCGGAATTGGTTGATTTAAGTGCAACAATTAATAAAAAAGTTGTGGTCATAAAAAGGCTAAAAATAAAAAAATATTAATGCTTCGATCGAATTTCGATTGTTTTTATTATTCAACAGATTAATAATAAATTAATTTAGTTTTGATACCTTCCTTTAAATTTTGAATTGAGTCGTAATAATATCACTACCAACATTAGGTATTTAATTGAATCCGGAAATACCGGAATTACTTTCCGGAAAATGACTTATTCATATTATTCTTTTTGTGTGCATTTATGATGCAAGTAATGATGATTACTGCTGATGATGATGATTATTTGCAATTTGAAACTTAATTGAATGCACATAGTTTGATTTTCACCTTTTAGCTTAGCGTCGGGAGTTAGAACTCCTTTAGAGCATTAATTGTTAGGCATTCCTTAAGGTGTTTCTTGGTGTCAGTTAGGGTATACATGTAACAAGTACAACGGGCGGTCATTATCACACTCAGCTATTTTGTTCCAAACAACTCCGGTCGGACTTTAGACCATGAAGTATTGTTTAAGTAGGTATGTAAACATGTAAAGTGCTATTAACATAAAACCAGCTAGTACGTAATTATACAGCCAGTTCAATTCTTACCACAGGCTGTTACTGAAAATATCTTGTCAGAAAATCCGCGCAATACTTTTCCAATCCAGGACCATTAAGCTAATGAGGCAGTTACAGTAAAGGTTCAGACAGATTACATTTTTGAGTGCATGGCGGTCGCTATAAGTATTGCCAGGTTTTCTCTGTATCTTTTTTAGGGTTTCGTTTTCGTTTCCCAAAGTGTCAAACGGGACCCTATTACTGAGACTTCGTTGTCCGTCCGTCCGTCTATCACCAGGCTGTATCTCATGAACCGTGATAGTTAGCTAGTTGAAATTTCTACAGATTATGTATTTCTGTTGCCGCTTTATCACAAACTAAAAACAGAGTAAAATGAATATTTAAGGGGGGCTCCAGATCATGGATGGGATTTAGTCAGTCAAGTCTGACACTACCTTCCGCTCCGCCCAGAGCGGGAGAAGTCATTTGATGATTTCCCATCGTAAAAAAAAGGGGGCTCCAGTACAAAAAAAGTGATGTTTTTGGGTCGTTTTTATACCTAAACAACGGTACTCAGCCCTTCGTGCGCGAGTCCAACTCGCACTTGGCCGGTTTTTTTTTAATATTCCTTAACAGCACACCCAAAGTCAACGTCAGCTAAGTCATGATATCATGACAATAAAAAGCAAATATGTTCCACAATGATGATTCAATGGCTGAACAGATTTATATAAAATTTGGCACAAAGGTAGACCGTAACTAGGATAAAAATATATAGTTAAAATGCCTACTTATTTTTCCAAAAACCATAAACTGTTCCTATTAAGATATAGGATATTACGATCCGGAAACATGTACTTTGAAAACCACGGACCCAAATGAGAAAATCTCCGAAATCCCAGACACAAATAAAGGCTTACTTGTATAAATAAATACAATCGTCTAATTGAATGTTCATTGCCAATAAAATCCCGGACGCTTACGGACAAGCCCTTGAGTAGCAAAAACAAGCAAAAGACAGGAAAAACATCCGATTAGAATCAGTTCAGTGAATCTGAAGACACAGGGTACGGCACAAAGGACGCACAGCTTTTAGTTCGCAATATTGTCTATTGTAAATTAACAAAATATTTCAGGAAAGTCTTACTTTCGAAATAGTACTTTTAAAGAAATATTTAAATGTTTTTAAACATTGTTTGTTTTGTGTCCCCTCCCCCCTCTTCTGCGAATATAATGTCAGTAAAGTCCAAAGGTTTCCAGCCCACAGATTTAAAATAATCAGACAAACAAAACTATGACATCAATCATCATCATCATCTGCCTAGCCTTTTCCCAAACGATCTTGGGGTCAGCTTCCAGTCTAACCGGATGCAGCTGGGTAATAGGATACCCCTTGGTAAGACTTATGTCAGACTTTTGGTTTCTGACTACTCGTAACGACTGTCAAATATCTACAAATGTCAGCCGAGACCAACGGCTTAACGTGTTATCCGAGACACGGAAGAAAGAAAAGAAGAAAGAAAGAAAGAAAAAACGTTTATTGGTACATGCCATAAGTACACACAATATTAAAAACGGAAATATTAAAAAAAAAGACTTAAAACTAGACAATAAATATTGTATGACTCACGGCTGCACCAAATAGGCCCAGTTCAGCAAAATGCCGGACACTAATGCCCGACGCTGGTTTTCAACTGAACCTAAATGATGAGTGAACGGATGTCAATATGTAACAGTAATTATATAAATATTGTGCACAATATGATAAGATTATGTAGTGTGTATTATGAAAATATAATAAGGTATCGGCGCGGCGGGACAACAACTACATTAGCAAAAAACCGGTATCAGGCAGTTTCCACTACACCATCGATTGTCCGTAGCATCACACTGCGCCGCACGCAGCCGAGTGCGATGCACGAGCTACCGGCGGCGGCGGCTGTTGCACATTTTAAAACTAGAAGATTTTTGTAGCTGCGGGTATACTAAATAATATATAATTGATGAAAGATATTGATAATAGTTTAAAACGAACAATTACACAAGTTAACTTAGAACGTCCAAAGTGATGAATAGTAATGAACTAATGAGAATAAAAAAGAAAGAAAGAAAACGCGAAGGAAGGTAAGTGTCTAAAATCTATATTATATTATATTCACGTATTTTAGTTAATTACCTATTTGGTCAGACTGACATTGTTAAAAGGTATTTCTTTTTATAGTTACACGTGGAAAGGGTTTCAAATGTTCGACTACACTCAAATTGCGGTTAAACAACGGGCTAACAGCGTGTTCCGACACTTCACGTCTCAGGCGCATGCTGGCCAGCAACCTTGGGTGAGTTTAAGCTAAATAAAACGCAGCGACGTGGTGCACTAAGGAAATGGTGGACAGAACATATCCTAGTGACATGATGCCTTGTTTCCCACAGGCCACTAGCATAAAGTACGTGTCGTGGACGGACGGACGCTAGCCGCAACTCAACCTCCGGGGCTATGAACACGAGAAGCAGCGAAAAATACAACTGGCACGAAGAATGTGCCACCCTCATGTTTTAGCTATGTTTATTCTAAAATATCTTTACATTGTGTATACTGCACTAACCCATACACCACATTTCACTGGAAAACTGACACCATACTATATAATCGAAACATTTACATTGACCATGTCCAATTTTCGCTGTGCGTCAATCAAATACTGCCGTAAGCGTTTTCTGAAAATATTTGTCGAGTTGGATGATCGAATGGGTGGTGGCAAATTATTCCAAATTTTTGATGCTGCATAGCGAAAACTGCCCCTGAAAGCCGCTGTACGATGAGACCGAGACGCAAGCTGCTGCGAGCATTGCCTTCTATCGCATTCTCGTGTACTAGCTATCCAACTCAACTTATTGTACAGATAATCCGGTTTTTGATATTTTATGACACCGAACAGAAGGCACGCCAAGTGCAACTTGCGTCTCGATTTCATTTTAAGTGTGTAGTGTTTATTTAAGACCGGGGTCACATGACTCCTGGGCGGAATTTTATAACAGAACCGAGCACAAGCGTTTTGTACCCTTTGGATGAGACGATCTGTGCGGGCCAATAGGCGCGGGCCGTACACCGTATCCGCATAGTTTAGCCTAGACAACACCAGAGTCTCAACAAGCTGCTCCCGTAATGTTTCAGACAAGTAAGGCCTCATCTTGTACAGAACTTTCAGGCGGTAAAAGCAGTTTCGCACCGAATCAGCTATATGTTTTTCGAAACGAAGGTCTGTGTCCATAATGAGACCAAGATTCCGCGCTTCAAAGACTCTGTCAATAGAATCACCCATCAGTTCCAGGCCAAACTTTGCGGGTAGTTTAGCTAGTTGCTGTCTTGTGCCAAATATCAGGTACTTAGTCTTGGTTGGATTTAGCGACAAACAATTTTTCTCAGACCAGACTGCAATTCTATGAAGGTCCTCATTGAGATCCCTAATGGCTCTTTCATATTCGTCGGGCCTAAAAGACAAATACAGTTGGACGTCATCAGCGTAAATATGGTATTTACATTTCTGTAGGCAATTGATAATATCCGCACAGTATAAAATAAAAAGAATTGGACCTAGAATAGACCCTTGCGGAACGCCTCTTACTATCGGAGTACACGTTGACCTAAGAGCAGTTCCGTCATCTAACTGTAGATCTACACACTGTTTTCTATTAGTAAGGTAGCTACGGAACCACTGCGTGGCGCTGGGATCAATTCCGTAAAAAAATAGTTTAGACAATAATAGAGAAATATTAATTGCGTCAAAAGCTCGGGAAAAATCAAGCAAGACCAACACTGAACACATTCCTTTGTCTTGGGCTGATAGGAGATTATCAGTTACATCCAGTAAGGCAGTGGCGGTACTGCGTTGTTTCCTGAAACCAGACTGTAAGTCAGGCAATACGTTATTGTGTTCCAAGAAATGCGTTAACTGCTGGCTGACGACTTTCTCTAGCACTTTCGACAAGCACGGTAAAACGCTAATGGGACGTAAGTCTTTCACTGAAATAGGATTATCGTGTTTCGGTAAAGGCCTGACAGACGCTATTTTCCATAGGTCAGGGAACGTTGAAGTTGAGATGGAACAGTTTATAATATCTGTGATAGCATTTAGAGCGTACGGTAAAATCATATTCAGCATGTCAAGAGTAATGTCGTCGTAACCTTCAGCGTTGCTTTTTAAGTTAGAAATAATGCGAGAAATGTCCTTCTGTTCCACTTGTTCGAGCTTGAAAACGGCTTCACCATATCTATGGTCCTCAAAATAAGTTTTAAGTGACATGCTTGCTATAGGGTTACCAGGAACTTCCAAAAAAGAGTTATTTATAAGATCTGGATCAGTAAAATGTGACGGAATGTCTTGTCTAGGTTTGAAGGGGGATAAAGTGGCTTTAAGATTCTTCCATAATAATTTAGGATTATTTATCTTATTGTTGATATTATGCTTAAAGTACGCTACTTTTTCATTGTATAAAGAACTCAAAACAAGGGACTTCAACTCTTTGTAGTACTCCTTTTTGGAATCTGATTTAATTTTCCTATAACAAGTTAAAGCATTGTCGCGTAGACGCATCATGAGTTTAATCGTATCAGTTATCCACGGATAACACTTCTCCTTAACAGTACAAGTTTTGATTGGTGCGTGAACATCTGGTGGAAGAAACTCGGTAATTATGGGACCGCGGTGTAATTATGGTCGCCCATCCTTGGAACAACCTCGGCAAGCACGGCTTAACCTTAAAGATCGATCCGTGCGGCTGTTATTAGGAGCTCCTCAAAACTATGACATCAATAATTACTGAATGTTTGTCTAGTTACCCACACTAAAAAGTTTTTTTTTTCAATTTATTCCTTTTCCAATTTTTGTTTGTAATCCTTAATTTTGTCATTAAAGGCGGAATGTTTTCTCTCTATAAGTAGTATGTGCTACGGTCACATTGGTAGGTGGAATAGTGAGTTAACAAAGGCAAAGAATGTAAAGAACAAAGCTTTATCACAGCTGTGTTATAAAATGAAAGCTTTTCATCACGTTTCCAGGAAAACACTACAAAAGACTTACACGATTCCCGCGCTTAAATAACACAAAAAAGTACCGTTTGAAGTTCACCGAAAAAACGACACAGCATAGCTCGGCATCGTGCGATTGAATCCACAGTACCAGGATTCCATAGAATCGCAGCAATTGTTCCCCGCGTGAAATGTACCTGGAATCGACTTATATGAACCAGTAGTAGTAACAATATTTCTCTTTTGTTTCCAGGTGAGTGAATCTTCACTACTTGAGTGCAGCAGCGGGCGCTACACAGCGTCCGATACGGTGAGTCCATTTCAAAAGTTATCGTGTTCACGCTGGCTCTCCTCAATCACACCGTTCTTCGTTCTGTCATTCAAAAATAGTATGAATACTTCATGTGAACACGCTTTTATTGGCAAAGTTTTGGTAATTAAACTTTATGTCGCTTAAGTTGTAGTTGTAAATTTTGGGCTATGGTGGAGGAGAAAAATTAGACTTCTCACGTCACGACATTTTTTTCTGAATAAACTTCGTTCAAATTCAAGGAATTATTTAAACGAAATGTCCAAATGAATTGTCTATTTGTTAGCAAATTTGTTTCCCTAGTATTATTTTATACGGAAACTTGAAGGACCACGAAAGTTCTTCAAAATCGTAATAAGACGAAAAAAAAAAGATACGTCGAAATAAAAACTCCAAGAGCTAATCAACAAGACTTTTTCATACTTGTAGAAGTATCAAAGCGAGAGTCGTACTTCGCTAAAAGTTTCCGCGTTTTTTTCTGCGGACGCTACACTTGCGTAAATATATATTTTTACTTTTTAATCCAATTTCTACTTCTTTTCCCGGAATAGCCTCAATATGGAGTTTACAAGTGTTGTAGTTTCATTCAAATATGATAAACGGAACTTCCGACACTTCCTGAAGCGTTGAAAGAATTATTACTGGAGAATCATTTGAAATAGTGATGTAAAAATATCTCATTAGCTTTTTGATTCATGAGAAAAAAACGGGCTAGTAAAAATGATGAATATCACTAAAAACTTTATGCTTTCTTTCTGTATTGACGGAGCTTAATAACTATAAATAAATAAAACGAGGCTCACGTAAAGGTGTGCGTACATTAGTGTGTGCGAGGCCGCAGCGCATCGTTGGCTTTTTATTACGATACCCACATAACTGTAGGTTCGTAAAATGTATAGAAGTGATTCGTTTGGATTAACGCGCTGCATTGCGCACAGCTGCGGCTCAGTATAATGTAGTCCTACCTTTACGTACGAGTATAATGACTTGTCTATATTAACTTTCCTTGGGTAAACTTAGTAAGTAGATGTTGTTGGAGCTTACAAGATATAAGATAATACAAAACCCCGTACCATGTTTTACAACTTCATTTATAAAACAAGCAGCGGGAAAACCGCAGATCAAAAATCCGAGTTCAAAGTAAAATACCGGTGCAAACAAAATCTAAATCGTAGCAAAAATATTGCCCGTAGCCATCGAAAAATGTAATACAGCAGAGTCGGACGCATCGGCCCTCCGCGGGCACTCAGCCCTCCCCCGCCTCTGTTCACGGTTCGAATCCAAAGACTAATTACGGCCCAGTTTTTACCACCTCACTCTAACATGTTCCCATTGCACCCGTCGGCGAAAAAGTCCAAATATAACTCCAATGAATTTAAAACTCTCGCATACTGATTCAGTGTCCAATATTCCCTGCAGCCAACCCTCCATCTTCAACGTTCCGCTAAATTGAAACTTAAAAACCACCCACTAAGATTCAAGTTCCTACTCAAACATCAATCTCTGGGAAATTAACCTGCCGCAATCAAGCTATTTTAAGCTCTGCTGTAACTAGTATTAGGTCCAGGTTTATCTTGCTAACGATGAACCATTTTCGAGCTGGTTAAGTCTCAAGATTCGTTCGTACACCTCGAGTTTATAATTACTAATAACTGTAATTATATCATTTATAGTTTTTAAGTTTCAACATCGCTTATTACTTTTATTTAATACGAAAAGTATGTTGATGTATTAATTTTAAAATAATGCTGTAATTATTACTTTTAATGATAGTTTTCATTCCGGAAGTTTTATATAAAGCTCCACAAACAAGCGTCAATATTAATTATCTCGACGCTAAGTGAGTACTGCTCAAAATACCGTGTAAATTAACTCAAATAAGTTATATATACGAGTGCGTACATACCTACGTATGATAGAATTATGACAACACTTCTCTGTGAATCGACATTTAGGATATGCATCGAATGAATGCTGAATAATTAAATCGCAATCAAATTCTACAACCTGTTTGGGAATTCCAAAAACCAACGTAACTGGACCACGATGTAATTGTGCTTGGGAATATATGAGTGGAAAGAATTTCATTTAAAAATAGTAGAGCTAGCTTCGGCAGATCGCGAGCAATTTGTTCGCCGTATGTTTACCAATTAGCAATGAGATCGCGTTTCACGTACAAATATCTCATTCCTTTTTTACTTCCATTCGATATTAGATTCAAGAAACCCTTCCGGTGCGCTGCTCTGATCTCCTACTACTCGAATGTTCGCGGAATAAGAGATGAACTTATGGGTATTGTAACCAATCGCTCGGTTTTATTTGTAGTTACAATTTCGATACGTACGTTTCTATTCGATTGCAGCGTACGTTTCGATAGCTGAGTTTATATTTAGGTAACCGTGTTATTCAGCGGCGCGGATTATTCCCTAGTATGTATGTACGCTGTGTAGCAGCATGCAGGCAGATAACAGTCTCAATTGCAGAGCGGCACTCGTTGGATCGCCTCACCTCGCGCACGCCGAGCCTCGACGAGTTTTTGAATTTTTAAATTACTCATTGTACGATGGAATGTTGCCAGACGCATTCCCTCGTACGAGGACTGCTCATGCGATCGAATGTGCACCCAAATCCTGGGCCCTACGTCTCATAATACAGCGGCTATCACATCTCCGTTGGAACGTTTGAAAGCACACTAGGCGATATACTCGCAAGCCTAGAACGACGTCCCCCTGAGTGTGATACTAACGAATGTCGTCCTAAATTTTTGATAGATAAAGTCGAAATATCAGTGATGCTCGATTGTACTCTTCGTATATATCTCGCGAGCTGTTCAGACCATTCCAGTGCTCTCCCACATAATCCGTAACTTGAGTCACGTTGGTGATACTGTACCAGTTTCACGGACCGAGTATGAAATTTAGGAAAATTAAACCTAGCTTCGGATGCAGGTGCGCAGTAAATACCTGTATAATATTCTACAGCCTGACGTCTGCGAGGTTTGTCGTCTCGCGAGTTAAACTTTAAGAATATCGTGTGCGAAGATCATTCACCTGGAATGCAACTAGATAAGCGTAACTGTATAGGGCGTTAACAAAGACAGTCGAGACGCTCTCGTAACCAAGAAAGTTATTCCACTTACGGCGACTGAATCCACGACTGCTCAATTGCTCGTATATTCTGAAACTGCTTTGCCTACATGTTATATTGCTGATATTTAACTACAAGTTTGTTGTAGTCGCTTGGAACTTCCCTTTCATAGACAATTTTCTCAAGATTTCAAATAAAGAACGATTAGTTTTAAAATTTATCAGCCTTATATGTAAGAGCAGAGTTCGGAATTTTAATTGTCTAAAATTACAACGGTCGCTGTTAACGACTGCTAACACATTTGCAATTTAATGTCTACATGTATCACTGCATCTAAAGGCAGCCTCTTTAACGCATACTCGTACACGCTGACCATTGTCTTTCATACAAATAATCGTCGAAGTCATCGACAGAACCCGTTCCACACGGCGGCGTACCGCGTCGTAGAATGTTATTACCTCGGTACCCGGGAAGCGCAGGCGCAACTGCGTGCGAGCGAGACAGCGCACGAAGAAAGTTGTGAGAGTGAGAGAGATGGCCTCCGTGGGAGGAACCAAGGGGTCAGCGAAAGTGCATTGCCACGGCCGCAGTGCACCGCACCCGATGGGAAAAGTTGTTCTCCGTGCGCGTAGAATATCCACCAACATGGGAAATGTTATGGGAAATATTATGATATATGCTCGAACACGGCTATTACAGCGGTTTTGATTACAATACCCACGCGGAACTAGTCAATCCGTGTTGCTTGGTTAATAGCTTCAATTTTGTGGCTAGTTTCTGTTCACTACTAGGCCGATGCTAACGAATAAATATTGTTTTTTTTCGGTCATTGAGCATGTGGCAAGAGTCTTGAGAAATCTAGTTTAGTAAGTTCCAACAGTTTTAGCATTAATCACACATGTCTCGGCAGGTTTAGGCATTCCAAAGCAGCCCGGTTAACCGACGGGAGTTTAAAAATATAAAATAATGTTCTGAAAAATCTTGTTAATTCATAATGAAGGCTGATACACGGCGCATAGAAAGAGCACCCTCGTTCCAGTTTCAATTTAAAGAAAAGGTAAAAATGAAGCGTGTCAAGTGGGGTTCCGTACTCTCAACCAGCGAGTGGGCCTGTTCCCTGTCTCAAACAAAGAGGGCATTTTTCGACATAACTTCTCCTTTCTTTGAGAACTTTCGAATCACCTGAGATTTGCACCCTTGAAGTCGATGATTCGACTCATTTGTTTCTTGTTTTCGAATTAAATTCGTTGGTTTTTGAATTTTTGAATATATTAATCTAACCATTCAGTGGAGGCAAAATCGAAGCATTAATTTCAAGTAGGCCTGTTACAGGCACTTTTGACTTGTCGAAACATAGACAGCAATAAAATGAAGCTACAGTCCCAGTCACAATGCATAATAATAACTGTGAATGTACTCTAATTGCCCATTCTAGAGCGTGATCTCTATAGAGAAGAATGGGCAAGAAACTCCATTGACAAGTTGCAGACGTTTTCAAAACGTTTCGTATATCAACAACGACATTCAACATCGTTGACATACGTTTTTCTGTCACCGTTATCGCTGATTAGTGCGATTTTGCCTAGACTCTTAGGGCACTATTCATCCGAGGCATCTCATAATCATCTGTCGAGTCTTTTTCCAACTATTCGGGTCGGCTTCCAGTCTAACCAGATGCAGCTGAGTACTAGTATTTTATATGGATCAACTGCTTATCCGACCTCCACATCCCAGTTAGTACTGGGTAATACGATACCCCTTTGTCAGACTGGTTTTCAGACTTTCGGGCCAATGACTACCTGTAATGACTGTCAAAGATCTACAAAAACCAACAGCTTATTCGGAGGCACCCCGTATGAACTTACCAAGTTAATAAGTTCAGCAACATATTGCAGACGATTCCACCACAGCAAACGGCCCCACATCTCAATATCGATTCTCATAAAGTTGCAAAACTCATAAGTTACTTAAGAAGCATTGAAGAGCCTCACGAGAACGTACCTAACATTCAGGTGGGTCTGGATTACACTAAGGTTCTAGTTTAATATGCAACGAATTTAATAGTTAATGTTCGCGACGAAGCAAGCTCGTGTGCTCGCAAATTACTCCACACTTATTCCCTGGAGGGGCTTGTTGTAGATTTATGTTTGTACTTCAAGCTGCTGACACAGGTCGGCTCTACAGACTCTGATTCGAGTCGTTTTGCATGCATCGCGAGTATAATTGGCGCGGACGAGTGCACGTAGGTAATCCTATTTTTCTGTTCGCGGAGGTTCGTGTTTTGTTCGAGTGGAACGTTGGTCTTCAATTGGGGTTGGAGGTTGACTGGTTTGAAAGACGTGCTTTAGAGTCAAAAAGCTAAAATTAAAGTTCATTTATAATTCTCCTGCCCTTCACTCCAATTTATTTTATTTAAAAACAAAAATCACACTTATTTAAGGAGAAACGGTTTAAAAAAAAACATGAAAGAAAAAGAAAATCTTAGTGTACTAATTACAAAAAAAACAAGTAGTCAGATATTAGACTGTGCATGTATTTTTAAATACATAAATATTTACATTCGAACAAAGAGATTTTCTTTAACATTTCTTTTTTACCAGTAATTCATTATCTACAGGGTTGTAGATGTTTGTTACTCTTTCAAAAACTACTGAATGGATCTGGCTGAATTTTGGCATAAGGATAGGTAATAGTCTGGAATAGCCCATGGGATACTTTTTTCACATGGGATAATTACCGAATAAAACGCGGGCGAAGCTGTGGGCAAAACCTAGTTTAGCCTGCCTGCCCTGCCTTCTGTCGTCACATAAACTCATAATCCCCTAGTACCAGTAAATAACAAAAGAGAACTAAAATAAAAGTTATTAAATACTTCGGACATAATTTCTCCATTAAAACACAAATTCATTAAACCATTTGTTGGTAGGTTTTAACTTTTTATGCTAATAAAATTGTTGGTAGCAGATAGTAGCTACAAAATTCTCTGAAATAGGTTATAGGGGAAGTATTTTTAAGTAGCGTAAAAATTTAATCACTTCTGCTAATTGAATACGGGTCAGGATCGCTTGAAGCTGTTTTAGGAGTCGTGGCTTGATTTTTTTTTTAGAAAAGTGCGAATTCATGTTTGATCATGTCATACTCTTGTTTTAGGAAATTACGAAATCATGCTTCAAAAATAAGGTATGTTTTTCTTTGCTTATCTTACTTATCCAAACACGGTTCCTAACTTAAGAGACAGTCATAATGAGTTGTCACGGGATGATAATTACTTCTTCTCCATGCATAGAAAGCCTTCTGCTGATTGCAGTTTTGATAACCAAAATTTTCCAAAGAATCTCACAAATTCTATGGAAAAACATAGGATGAAACCAAGCCTTGGTCTCAATTATTGCCTCTGTATGAAGCCTCCGCATTACCAATTTGAACTATTTAAAACAAAATTCCTGAAAAAAAAACAAGAAATTTCCCCTAAAGCTCTATAATTATCTATAAGTTGAAAAAAGTTTGCAAACTCTCTAATTTGGGCACAATTAACGACCAATTATGAAATAATTCATCTAACAACAGATTACATATTCTTTGCGAATATTTCTAACAAGTTTTTAATTAAAATTCTTTTGCAGAAGCCGAAATAAATCTTAACGGTCGGCTGATAATTTCAATTTCCTATTTCAACGTCTTCTTAGGCCAAGTATCGGTTCCCTTGTTGTTATTCGTGGAGTTTTCAATTAGTGTCTTTCATATTCATTAAAGCTCATATGAACCGCACAAAAAAAGGTTTAAATTAAAACCATACAATCAGAAGTTACTAAAATAAGAATACTCCTGTTTATTTCTATTACCTACGTCTGCAAGACCTGAGACTCCTTTACATAAATATCAAAGGTCTATTAGTAAATAAGGCCAGTACATACATATCCACTTCGTTACAAAATGGTGTCGCCTACAAAGTATGAAAAACCGTCGCATTTTTTCATTTTCTATGTAACCTCGGTAGACCACTCAACGCGATTCCTTTCATGACTATGACAGTTGTTCTACCGGGTGGGCTTTTAAAAAAACCTATTCATTTTGACCTCAAGACGACAGGGGACTTAATAACTGTGGGCTGGGTGCCGAAAACGGCGGCGAGTGAGGTTCGCATCATCATTACGATTTAATTTCAGGGTAAAGCGGCCGTGACAAACTCTACTGTGCCATTATTCTGTTCCACCTCGCAGGATGTTTAATAAACAAATGACGTGGGGCTTCATAATGACGCCCCGGGTGCTACCTTCCTCTCGTCTTTTAGGGCCCATTTTAAAGTTACCGCCATGAGCTATGTACATTTTACGGATGCGATATCGGACAACCTCAATGACACCTTTCAGCGCCGCCGACGCTGATAAAAATTAACACTGAGTTATATTTTTGTCTCGACATTTTAACACTGACATTCCGTCGCTATCGTGCCTACATGTTCGCACATAAATTCTCCTGGAACATTTTGTGTAAAAATCTCGTAGCATTTTTTTATTCGGTGTCCCTCAAACTCCAAATTCGAATAATTACTCCAAAGATTTTGTTCCCTTGGAGCTGTAAAATCGCGAATGGAGATAACAAGCGTTTTGCCCGCTCCACAATTCCCCTCTTACTAATTTATTCGTGGAAGTTCTTGTCGTTATAGTCGTATCTAACATCATTCGTGGGCTTTATACTTTATCCGTTTAATATCCCCGGCATATGGGATCGAGCTATATATATAATTTACTTGAAAATTTATCAATCTACTTATGTGGGTTAACATCCGTGTAAACGTATTAAATAGGATTACAAGTTTTTCTCATGTATCATTGTTCCCGAATTTCACATAACTTCCACGGTAAATTCAGTTCCGCGGTGTAATAAAAATCGATTTCAATCTCACGAGGTGTCAGTAAATGTCATAAGTCATAACATATATTGTTTACATTATTTACAAATGGGTTCGATACTTTCACAAACATTAGCACCTGTCACCGTGTCGCTGTCTTAATGACAGTATTTATAAGGAAAACTCGGCCGAACACGAAAATACAATTTGGTAAAAGGTAGAAGTTGTCACAGTAACGCGAGTGAAACATTAGGCGGGCGGGGCGTCACGTGACACAGGCCGCCCTCCGCGCTTTGCCTACGATACATCACAAATAACTAAAAAACAATGCTCACCTAATGTGTATGTTTACGCTCCGAGAACTGTGTTTAAATATTCAAGTCACACAAACGTGTAACTATCGTATTTTTGGACGTTATTTACTGATTTTTGTTTCGTATGAGTGTGGTTTCTGATTTTGTCAGATTTACAACATTTATTATTTAGCTTAGAGGTGGTTCAACTTCTGACGAACTTTCGTTATTAATATAAAAGTGAACAGTCTAGTACTTACTCAAATGAATTCAGAAATATCAACGTCAAATCATGACACAATCGTAGTTTCACGATTTCAGTTATAATTGTCGGTTTTGCGTCCATTAGTTATCAATTTGGCTTTATGTCGCGTCGTGCCCCTAATCTAGCATCGATAAAAGAGGCGATTAAACCAACAAAGGATTAATATATGACGAACTCGGCCCACGGGGCCCATGGCCAGCAAATCTTAGCCAACCCCACAAATTTACCCACAACAAACCACCTCGTGAGAGCCGGAACGAAGATTAATCGCCGTTATACGGGATTACGGTAGTTGCGGTGGACCCACGTACCTATAACTGTTCACAGTAAAGCTATTATAAACCCTAACCTTTACAACTGTGAGCTCAAATTCCCATGATGCATCCCACCACAAAATCTAGGCCCAAAGGCATTCGTTCCTGAAACTTCCCTATTTAACAGCGTTATTTCATTATAGTTTAATGTTAGGTAAAGGTTCTTTAATATATCACCTAATTTTGGAGCAACATCATCATTTACTTTTGTAATAAATCGTGTGAATTATTTGATGTAACTTTTGGTACATCGCTTAAGTTACACTTTCCGGCCATTAAGGGAAGCAAACGAGATTAATGCCTACATAGGTATAATTCAAATTACGAAAACTATTGCCTTCAGAACTTCATAAATCTATACAAATAATTAAAACTTAAGTGTCTGTTTGTGATTTCAAAATAACATCTTTTTAGTGAATGAATAAGAGAGAAAATACAGTACTAATAACTTTTTTTTTGTCTGTCTGGTTTTGGCGATTCTCCGAAACAGCAGGACTGATTTTGACGGGACTTTTATTGTCTGATAGCTGATGTTATAAGGAGTGAAGTACTCTTTATTTTAGAAAAAGGATAAGGGTTCCGTACACGTCTTGAATATGCTTACAAAATCCGATTCAAATAGGGAAGTAATATTTTTTTTTTAATTCCCGAAGGTCGCGGGCAACCGCTAGTCCACAATAAAAGTTTAGACATCAACTGACAAAATCTATAAAATAAAATCAAGAAAAACGAGCAGTTTCCACGAATATGTCACAGCTCACGAGCAAGGGGCAACGTACGAAAAAAAATAACAAAGCATCGGAGGAGAGGTCCGGATCTCATTTAGACAAATCGCTCGTAGCGGTCAGGTCAGATACCAATAACAAGGCCCACACGTGCCATTGTACTCCATGTCGTCATTAGGCCGCTTCCGTATAACTTAACAACTTTATCTGTGCCGTATACCCAGCCCTTATTACAATACAATACGACATAAATTTGAATGTACCGTATAAATTGGTGAGAGTAAGCCCAGAGTGCCCAATAACGGACGTCGGAGGGACCGACGACGGATCCGATCCGCGCCGATTTCTCTTCCCAATAAATTGTTGCTCTTTGTATGTTATTATCTTTATTGTTGGAATAATTACTGGTAGTCATTATAGTTGTTATGATATATTGAAATACTCTAATATTAATCCCTTTTGGCTGAACCGGGTAGTTTCTAGTAGGTTAACTTCTTATAAAAAATCATGTTTTTGTTTCACAGTATCACATCAAAAGTAATTTCAGCATTTCTTGTTTTTAGTACAAAAGCTTAATCGTTACTTGTAATCAGTTATTTAATTAATTATGAAAAATACGGAAGCATGCAGACAGACTTATATTTCATTCGGGACTATTTAATTCCGTATAAAAACACACGATGCGACGGCACTGTTCTACAGCTAAGCAAACGGCGACTTGTTACGTTTTAAGTCAATTATCCCACAGACTACGAATCTGCAGAACTAACATACATTTTTGTACTTAAAAATGTTAAGTTTCGCTAGGAAAATATTTACTCTCGGGTGTCGGATTTGTGTCCAGTTGATTACATAAGGCTCAACCCCATCACTAGCGAATAATAATTAGCGAAAAGTTACTGTAGGTACTAAAATTACACCGCTGCCTATACCTTCAGAGATTACAAACGAGTCGTTATGACATGTTGTTTCGTTCCTTATGCGAATAAAGTAAAAGCAATGCCCGAGAACATTTACTGAGTCCCAATAAAATTTGAGATCCATTTGTAAATTTCATGGCACTCGAAAACTACCTTGATTTAATGACATCAAAAAGCAATTATTAGCCAAGTTTGCATACAAATCTCCTGTCGAGACGCCATAATGAAACGTAATATAATCCTAGGTGACGCTGCTTACTTAATTCAGAAGCTTCCATAATAAAACACGCGACAGACTATCTCGAGAGTAGCGCAAACTCGGACTTGTTGCATTTAAGTTAATTAATTCAGAGACTGGATCAGATAAAGTCTGACTCGGAGGACCAAGCCTCTCAGACAGCCATACCACATTATGTTTGTGGAAAACATGCCCCTTACGAACTTTGGTTCGCTGTGAAGTTAAGACGTATGAAATAGCTATTTCAAGAAATCCTGTACATTAGTTTCTCAGCTAGCTTGGATTGAATGAGCTAGGGAGCTTTGGGTTAATTAATTTATTCACTTACTGGATGGATGTATGAAAAACGTCTTCATATATCGATGGTTAGATAAACTTCAAAGTAACACAAAACTTTTCTATTAAGCAGCTTACAAATAAATAATGATATTTTAATGCAAGTTTCCTTTAACAAAGTTGTGGAATTCAAAAGTGTAGCAACCACCCTAAGAAAGAATTTCGTAGCAAATATTTCTCGAAATACCTACCTTATTGGAACCTATCCGATTCCGGAATAATGTTTGCCCACAACAAACAATGTGTTGCCATTCTTTTTTGAGGAAAAAGCAATCTAAGGATAAATATTATATCAGTTTACGGCAATCGGTCAAAGTTTCCTTCATGATTTAGGAAATGGGACCTTTATAGTTTTATTTGATGGCGGCGAAAAATCGTTTTTTGTCCTCATTCTTGAGTATAGCTATCAGCGATTTCTATGATAGGAAAAGTTTTTGAGACAGTCAATCTACGTGAAAATGAATGTTTAAAGACAGCGGGGTTATTTTATAGAGTTTTTACTATACTGTGTTTTAAAATGGAAATCTTTAGATGATTTATGATTAAAGATTTTTTTAATAGGTACTTATCTGTTTTATATTTTTCGTCAATAAACATCGAAGTTTCATTTTACCTCAAGATTGTTAAATTAACATTAATACCTAAATCCATTACGACTTCGTGGAAATATATCCTAAATAAGTCGGTAAATCAAACTCAACACGCCATTTGCTAGCAAAAGAGGATTTAATCCCTAAATTTCACTCGGAGATGTCTATACCTGAGGAATCTGAGTGCGTGCGAAGCAGCCTAATCCCTTCTTAGCTGAGTCAAGGAATTGGGAGCTCATACAACTGCCTCTTGATTCTGCGAACCTGGTACATAGGTACAATTATGTCTATGAAAAATAGCTGACTGGTTTTTAAATGTGGGTGGTTTGCAAGCCAATTACATAATAATTGGTTTACCTACTATAATTAATTTACATTATCTTGGTCAAAAATGATAAAAGTAACGGTACATTATGCTTGCCACTGTGTTGTTGATTTTATTTATTTACACTTTGTAAATACAAGTTTTTTCGGAAATTTCAAAGAAAATGAGCTTTTCTTTTTGAAATAATGGATCATTCAGTTCCCAGAATTCACTGCACATAATGCCGTAAAAGATCATCAATAGCTCAAATTACAATACAAAAAATATTTTCTAGTTAATAACCTACCCCAAAAATAAAAACCGCAACGATTATGGAAATTTCGCGTGAAATTTTGCAAACAAAAGGCCAGATAATAATTGCTTGTGTAATGTTGTCTGGCCATGGTATTATAATATCAAGGTCATTTAGCTAACGTTGAACATGAAATAGACAGGTACGTGTAGAAGGTCAGGTTATACTGATATTGTTAGTCTACGTCATCCCACTGCTGGGCAAACGCCTCTCCCCAAGACTAACAGATTTTTTGATCGAGGACTATTGCAGACCACTGGACGTCGGTTTTGTCCAGCTCGTCCTACCATCTTTTTCGAGCTTTGCGGCGTCTTCTGGGTAGTTATTATACCTCTGATAGCAGCACCCAACAGTAATACAGAGTTGTCAGTGGCAGCTTCCTAAAAGCAACCATTTTTCTTTTTACATTTGGAAATCGTCATGGGAGGAGACCCCTCGGTCTTTCTCTTTCTGACTAAAACCACACGGAGTTCTTCCTTGTCACTTCTTTCTGAGGTACGCGGACACGTTTGCATTTTCTGTAGTCACCCGGGACGTATAAGCCTCGCTGTTTTGCTAATACTCTGTAGTCCCGCCATTCCGATAAGTCGATGTTGGGGTATGAGATGTAAGACTTCATCTCTGATGGCGGGGAAGAGTGCTGGATTATTAGCGAAGGCTGCAGCACAGATGGCTGGTACTGTGGCTCTGGCTGATGATATTCTACTGGAAGTGGAGCGGTTCACTGTCTTCTGTATGGTTTCGGACGTAAAGAATAGCACCATCCCATATTTTCCCGTGGGTGTCGTAAGAGGCGACTAAGGGACTTGCCAGAGAATGGGCGGCAGCGTTCTCTGTGCTTTTGAAACAACCCTACTGCGATCGCCAACCCGCCTGCCAAGCGTGGCGATTATGTCAATGTGGCGTTGGGGGAGGCCTATGTCCAGCAGTGGACGTCTTTCGGCTGAAATGACGAAACAAATACCAGGGGGCAGTACACCTAGCTCACCGTCCGTCTGTCTTATGACGACTGACCGTGTCGACGGTGCGTTCGTGTTCCTCGCGCGCCTCAAGGAGATTTTAGCAAATCGGAAGGGGTCCGAGATGGCCGATGCCTGCCAGCACTGCGGGACACAAAGGGCTAAGAAGAAACATGGATGGGTTTTAGTCAGTACAAGTCTGACAGTTCTGGGTCATTTGATGATTTCCCATCCGTAAAAAAAGGAGGCCGTGCACTTGCACTCGCTGTATCTGGAGCGTGTCTATGTGTGCGTGCATTTTCACTCACAGTACTGAACTAAGCTTCTGTGCCCACCTGTTTAGCGGTAAAATTAACAAGTGAAGTCTGGAGGTTATTTTCAGGAAAACGAAGTTCTTGCCTTCATTGTCTGATAAGTTGTTTTCCTCTAGAGATATTTTCGATTTGGTGATTTGAATAGAAATGACTGGAAGGTATTTCAAATTAGGGTCTTGATGTAAGCTTTCTAATAGACTTCGTTTAAAAACGTTCTCCGGACCACTTTTCAAAGTAGAACTTGTCTTTATAATAGTGTCTTCAAAAGTGTCTGCGATTTGCTAAAAGCAGCCTAAGTAACATCAGTTTGCTCATAGAGTACTTGATGAAACTCAACTTCTAATTTATACCCTTACGAGAATATTAAGGGCGAGATGGTTCAGATATGTGACGTCACGAAACGTACCCTATGACGTATGTGAAGTAATTAGCACGCGCAAGATAGGCAAGTCCGGGTAACATAATTAGTGTTCCCGTATGTTTAAACTTATTAAGTGGCCTATAACAAAGTTTCTAAGTGTATTGTGATTTGATCATGGAAATAGAGAGCATTTAGGTATAACTTCAGAGAATTTTAGGAAAATACAATAAAGCATTTTGTGATACTAAAATTATGAAGATTGGTCTGAAAGTTATTACTTAATTAACAAAAAAAATGGGCTGTCAAAAAAAAACACAACCGCAAACTACTCAGCGCCTAAATTCTTTCTGTAGTACACAAAATGTTCCTACAAAAAGTATCCAGCCTCACAATTAACACAATCCAACTTTGTCGTGACGGCTTTAAGATAAAACTGGGAAAATGTAATGGATTGAAGTCAAACTTGCCGTGAAAAATTTTAGTCAATGGGGGAGATAATTTCTTCGGAGCAAAGAGAAGTGTTTTATTATATTTCTGTGAAAAATTGTCCGCGGGTCAAAGCGCGGGCAATCGGGCAAAGTTGCCGCAGTAATTTAGCGTCATTTGTTTGCGATGAATATTTATTAGCTTATTTAAAAACAATGGCCGTATTGAAATTTAATGTTCGCTTTGAATGACATGTTTACAATGCCGAAATATGCGTTTTTATAAACTTGGTTACCGCACTCCAACAATTCATAAAGGTATTATTTAAATAATATGAAATTCGTCTTTGTTATTGGCTTCGAACTTTTTTCGACTAGACTAATTTTATATATATTTTTAAAAGAAGATATTTTAATTAATTCGTTCTCATCGAAGTAAAAATATTTTAGAATATTTTGATTACTTAGAAAAAGAGCTACAACCTTTAACCTCACTGTCCTTTCGCGCGTAACAGTAAAACCCCGCGTGAAACCCTTCGGGGGCCCCTTGATTACGCCATTGCGTGAGTCATCCGATATCGTAAAGATAAACACTTATAACTCGAGTTATATTAGCTCTTATCTTAAACGGTAAACAGTGTCGGGTTCGTGATGAACGGGGCCATTTATTAATAATAACCAACTCTTTTAGAACTACTTGAGAATTATACATATCCCATAGATATGAGAGAGGTCGCAGCAAATACGTCTGTTTTCGTTGCTTATTTTTGTTTGGTAAAACTACTCATTCAATTTACACAAAAATTTATATCTAACATCACAAATATACAAGTAATCTAATGACAGTGTTTTCTAGGAGTCCTACATACATTATTCTTATAAGATCCTAACTCAAACTTCTTGTTAGAATCGGCCATTTTAGAATTCCGCTGTTCAAAGCATGAAAATACTTGAAATATCAATAAATACGAATAGATATGCCTCGAATACATGAAATAATGAATTATCACTATTTTTTCTTTGCTACTATTGTTTCCAAGACCATTTTACATGGTTCAAGAGTCAAATATTTTTTTTTATTTCGACTAACAAACTTCACAACAAAGGATTTTTTGTTGGCTCAAATCATAATTTTTTTGTTATTTTTTCAAGCAAATGACTATCTAAAAAGTTGCATTATACACTTATAACATACTATACATTTACTTACCAAAGTTTTACAACGTATATCTCACAAAAACAACACTTTTCCGAACATAATAACACGGGTTGCCATTGCGTTTGACATTCGACATAGACGAGTTTCTATATTTTTTTTAATAATGTTGTGCCGTTTAGTATTACTAACGATTAATTTTGTTTGAATCGACTACTAGTTGACCATAGAGGTAAATTTTGACAGAACGATTTAGAAATTTACTTTTTTTTATATTAGCGTTTAAGTTTGCTGGTTCGAGCCGTTCCATAAATGGAACGGCGAGGCTCAAGGCAAAGGTCCGTCCGTTCCATAAATGGAACGGCCGGGACCTAGAGGTTAAAGTAAATTTTAATTAAATAAGTTTTAAAAATGTATTAAAAGCACTGAAACCATTACTAGTTACTACTATTCCCGTAAAAAGCTCAATTAAATCTTTAACAAAAACAGTTATTTTTCAAAAAAACTGTAAACTCGTTAGTCTACAAAAATAGCTGTGCTAGTTGCAATTATAAGTTAAACTTACGTAATAATAATCCCGCGGGCAAAATACTAGAAGCTCGAAGCTCGTAAAGCGCGATATTTAAATTTGCCACCGCGACAACTTTGCCGCCGGCGACAATTCAATTACAAGTAATAGCCTCTGATTCATGTTTGTATTGCTAATTAGTCCCCGGCTCAAGTTTTGTCACTCCTCACTTAGTGCCGCGTTCCCACCCAATGTACTCGCTGTTCTCTTAAATAGATTGTTCTTTGTCGACTGCGGCAGAACGTTAAACAACGTCCGCTTTTGTTTGCTCTGAAATTAAAGCATGTCTTTTCATCTTCTATTAAATCTTCGTTGTTTAAATCAACCCGAAGAACATCTCTCCATATGGAAATGGTTTATTATGCCCCCAAGCTCGACAACGCAATGCCCGATCGACCTAAAAAAACACGTAAAAATGTTTTTATTGATCCATACATAGTTATCTGATAGTTCGAAAGGGTTCGGGGTAACAATGGATTGTAAGGATAAGTTTATTCAACAAGCGAATTTCCTTGTGGTAGTTGGTACAAGAAGGAAAACCACAAATCGACAAAATATCAAAGGGTTGCTGAAAGCTAACTTTGTGAAAACACGGTCGGCGAAAGTTATGTAAGTCGTAGCGGACCTTAACAGAAATAAGCATTTGGACCAATAGAAGAAAACTTGTAAATCCTGCGGTGGGACCGCAAGGTACACGCGACCCGGGTCTTAGGGGCTCAGCGCGACCGTCGTTCTTGCTGTCCTGTAAATAGCCTTAGTTAACGTGCAGGTACAGGTTAACAATATTGTTTTGTGTGTTTTGTAGTTTCGTGTGTTCGAGCCCTTTATATATTTCTTGCATCGGCAAGTTCTGAGTTGTGGTTATCTTAGTTTTATTTGTGTTTCGAGTGTGGTTTTGATACATCAAAATTACCTTCTCCAGCCTCAATTTTCTATAGACGTCTGAAAATTTCTTAGTGTTGAATTAATTTATTTAAACATTCATTAATTTAAACATTCCGTCATAACTTTACCCCCTAATACATATTATTACTTAATCAAAAACACATATTTCTACCACAAATCACTTCGCTGGCTCACAAGTGCTTTTAATCAAAATATAACCTATCTTAAAGGCTTGTTGAGTACGTCCGATAAAACCATGCCGCTTGCAATGAAGGGCCCTCGATAGCGTGGCGAGTAGGGAGCTAAAGAGGATAGTGATGGGCCATTGTTACTATTATTAATAGTCTTTCATTCTTGAATTATTATGGTAGATTGATCGACGGATGATGTAGAAAAGTAGGAGAAAAAACACATCTTTATTTTTTAATGAAAATAATCTCATATCTTTTCGGATTAAACGAGCAGAGAAGATAGAATATTCTAAAGATTTCCATACTCCAGTCACCGATTTCTTTCCTCCTGTAGCTGTCACTCACAATCCCGACAAACATAAATGAGCACTTTACGAGTCAATTGGAATCCTTATTATTCCTTTGAGTTCAAGATTAAATATAAATAAGCACCTTGACAAATCTTCGCTTCTTACAAAAATATATCCGTGTGGAATAAAGAAATCGACACACAACAAACTCAATATGATACAGCATCTATCTAGCTGTGCTTTACACTCGCAAGAGGGACGAGGAATCACAGAAACACACTCATAGTTGGTACTATTGTATTGGCAAGCGAGCGGGCCGCAACGACCTGTTGCTTCGAACTATTTTATTAGCGTGAGTGTGTCGGCGGCCCATTCTTTACGGCTCTTTTGTTGGCGTGCCGTTTAGTCTCACATTGTGCTAGCGCCGACGTGATTGGTCGAGTTTATAACGCAAACACGAAGCATATTTCCCATTTGTGCCACCCCATCCAGCTTTGCTTAAACTCTCAGTTCTGTTGATTTGATTGTGTAATAATTTTGGTCGTTGTTGTCGTGAATTTGGGATAAATTTTAAAGTTCACGCCTTGGGTAGGATTTTGCAGTTGTAATAATGTTCTGTGAAATCTTTAGGGTGCTTAGTTTGAAATTTCAATTAGGTTGAGGCTCGTAATTGCTTCAGGCTGGCCTTTCTTGGAGTAAAAACTTGTTTTATAAGTGGCTGTAACAATCGATACATAAAACGATGAAATGGTCCGCGAAAATGCAAATGCTCGTGTACGCAGTCCTAACAAAACTGCATTGTTCAGCCGCCACCCGTATGTCAAGATTGTCATCCGGATAGACGCCAATGCGGCCCCCTGCATAAATTGAAAGCTTCGCAGCCGCAACGCTGCCGGGAATTTCCCTCAGGGTTTTCAACACAGAAAAAAAACTGGATTCATCTCCCACTTCCAATACTTCATCTATAATTCAATATTCGCTATTACCTCCGACGACTATTTACAATGGTAATTTACGCGACTAATTCGCTGTACGTACACTTGAATGAATAATGGCTGATTTTCATTTGAAAATAAAAATTTCAGCAGCAATTTCTGCCGTAATGTGTGCGAATAAAACCGAATATAGCATGCGACGAAACTTAGGTACATTTGCATCTAAATTAGAAATCTATCTCTGACAAAAAGTAAATAAGACCAAGGATTAGTCCAACTGTGACTTTAAAGGATTTTTACTCAAAAATGCATGTAATGTGGTCATTATTTTGACAACCTTGTTTGAGCAAAGTCGACCTTGCCGTTTTGTTTCAAGGAGCGGCCGGCAAAGTTTTGCTGGCCGCTATACCAGGCCGGCAATGTTTTGCCGGCCGCTATTTTGACGTTTCAACGTTTTAATAATTAAATCCAAAAAGATTTTATTTAGAACACAGCTGTTTGTATCTATAGAGATAGGTACAAAAAGATTTTATTCCATATTAGGCTGTATAGTTCCAACTACCATAAAAAAAAAACAAAGAAGTAACAAAAGCGTGGTTCAGCGAAAATTTTAATTAATATATTTTTTATTTAAATTACTTGCTGGTTTCATTTAGATTAGGTACTTGCAGTTTTGAGTAAAGCACTATACAAACCTTGGCCCACAATGACTGCTTCGCTGGTCACGCTATGATTGCCTCGAGCTAGCCTAGCTACGCTCTAGGCCTTTCAGCTTGGCCATCATTGCAGCCCTTGCTGTCCTCGCTGTAAAGGCCTCGACCTACGGTCTCGGCCTTTATCTCAGCTCGTCCATCAAGTGCTGCACGCTGACCGCGCTGTGTCGGCCTGGAGCTGCGCTACGCTGCGCTGTCGGCCATAATCAGTGCGACCAGCAAAGTAGTCATTATAGACCGCGGCAGTAATGTACTATTTCTGCGCTTGGCTATGAAGTAAGTAAAAATATGACGTGGAAGTCATGGGGAGAGGCCGTTGCCCAGCTGTGGCATGACGCAGGCTAACAGTATCAGGATGATTGTGACAATTATTCAATATTACTTGACGTCTAAGGCACAAATAACGAAGGCACTCCAAAAGGCCGAAAAATTGTTGTTGACGTCATGGTTGGCGCAGTGGCTGAGCGATCGGCTACTGCGCTTCGTGTCGCGAGTTCGATCCCCGCACGGAACAAATATTTGTATGACCTACAGGTAGTTGTTCTGGGTCTGGCTGTTGGTGTATTTGAGTTTAAATGTTCGTAAACGCACCCACGAAACAGGAGAAATTTCAAGTGTTTTTTTTTTTAAACGGAAGTAAAAGATATGAAAGAAAGAAAGAAATACAAATGTCATCAATCTATATTACAGTGGCAACTATGTTTATTTTCCTATTTGTAAAAAAACAGAAATCGAGTAAAGTTCCCTCTAGACAATCTTGTAAGTTTATATTAAGTTAGGAAATCGTTTAAAGACTACCACGGAGCTCAGACGTCGGGTATCGATGCTTTCTTATTTAAGCCAACTTTCCGGACTTAGAATTCAATAAAGCGGCCAATGGAATTTACTTCTCTTTGACTAAATAGCTTAAAAGATTAATTAAGATAAACTTTGAGCGGATCTGGTTAATGTTATAGCGTAAACACTTTAATTTTGCTCGTAATAAGTTTGTGCATTAGGATTGAAAAAGTTGTAACTTCATAAACAAGCTTCGCCATGCGATGCGAGGAGATGGAGGGGTCAAAGTAAACTACATGTTAGTTACTACTCCAAGAGTCGATTACTCTTCCACCTTTAATTAGCAACATTATATACATAGTTACGACGTGATGTTATGTCGATAATCTACAATCACGTATTCACATACTATCTACCTTAGCATATTATACTACGTGCTGTACGTGACGTGCTGATGTACGTGACATCACACCACATCACCCCCTTAAATTTTAAAAAAAAAAAATTTTTACAAGGTTTTTTTTTTTTTTTTCCATTACAAACTATTACTCTAACTCTTACAATACAATTTTGTTCTATTCTTATGTACTATATCTATCTTATTTTTATACTTAATCACAACATTTGGTGACTCGTCTTTTATAACTTCAAAAGGTCCATTATAAATACATTCCAATTTATTGCCAGTTTCATTCTTAATCAAAACTAAATCACCTTCCTTATAGGTTACAGAATTAAGATTCTTATCATAACAATGTTTCCTAGCTAATTTACTCGCTATTAAATTCTCCCTTGCATCATTTTGTGCCCTTTGCAATCTGTACTTAAATTCTAAAGGATAATCATCAAAATTATACAATGGTTCAACACTTTCTCCTTGAAGACTACTTGGTAATCTGCATTTTCTTCCAAACACTAGCTCATAAGGTGTATATTTGGTAACAGTATTAACTGTCGTATTATAAGAAAAACACCAAAATGGAATCCAAGAACTCCATGATGATGGGTTATTATCCGTCTGTATCCTCAAATATGCACCTAATGTTTTATGTACATTCTCCAAAGAACCTATACTCTCATGATGATATGACGTCGACATGACTTTTTTGATGTTCAAGATATCACATAGCTCTATCATTACTTTCGAAACGAATTCACTACCCCTATCCGTAGCTATTGTTTTCGGTATTCCATATCTCAAAACAAAATTCTCTGCCAAAGCTTTTGCTACCTCATTTGCGGATTTATTCTTTAACGGATAAGCCTCTACAAACTTCGTAAGTTCACATTGAAGAGTTAATATGTAAACATTGCCTCTTTCGTCTCTATCAAGGGGTCCTACTATGTCTAAATAAATCTTCTCAAACGATGTTGATGCAGTAGTCGTAATCGTCATGGGTTCCCTAGTATTCCTAGAATACTTTTGCTTACAACACTTATCACATTTACCAACGTACTCCACTACGTCTTTCTCTATAGAAGGCCACTAATAATACTTCTTTATATTATTCACCATCCTACGTATTCCTGCATGACCACTCGTGGGTAAAATATGGAAATCATTCAAAATAACCTTCTTCTCATCTTTCCCTTCTATTCTCCGTAAATCCTTCACTACACACAGTTTAAAATCCCCACAAATCGAACTTCTATTTTCCTTTAAATATTTTGCCATTCTTGTAATAAAATCAACGTTATAACGATTCTTCATAATAATTACTTCTTTAATGCCTTCTTCAATACAAAAACTGACTATGTCTTTCGATAACTCGTCTCGCGAAATTCCCGATAAAGGTTCATAGTTTACATAAATACTCGAGTTTTCTGGCATATACACTAAATTGCGCGACTTTGAAAATATCTGCCTACAACCATTATTATTATTGTTGTTATTATTATTGTTACGTAACATTTTCTCCCAATCATCTAAACAAATCTCAATGTCATTTCCTTGCTTCTTAAGTACTTCCACGATCCTAGGGTGATCAGTCCCAGATACCACGGAGTCCCTATCACAAACATTTGGCTTTCCCAACTGCTTGTACTGCGCCCTCGTCATTACGGATATCGTCTTTTCCCGTATCAATTTCAAATCCTCACTCGTTATCACTATTCTAGAAAGTGCATCCGCTAGTACATTCTCTTTGCCCTTAATATATTCAACCTCAAAATCATACTCCTCTAAACACAAACGAAACTTAGTCAACCTACTAGATGGATCTGTCATGTTAAACAAATACAGTAATGGCCGGTGATCCGTCTTTACAACGAACCTCCGTCCGTACAAATACGGTCTAAAATACTTAACTGACCAAACTATTGCCAACAACTCCTTCTCTATTATCGGATAATTTAACTCACTCTTCCCTAACGACCTACTAGCATATGCGATGGGTTTTCCGTTCCCATTACACAACACACTCCCTATTGCATATCCAGAACTATCGGTTTGCAATATAAAAGTATTGCTATCAGAAAAATCAGGATAATCCAACACCGGTGGACTCATTAACGCTTCCTTAAGCAACAAAAACGACTTCTCGCACTCATCGGACCAACTAAACACAACACCCCTCTTACACAGCTTATTCATAGGTACCACTATATCAGCAAACTGTGGTATGAATTTCCTATAATAATTCGCAAACGCTACAAATCGCTTTACCTCATCAACCGTCGATGGACGCGGATAACCTCTAATAACTTCTACCTTCTCTGGATCTGGTGAAATACCTTCGGCCGATATTACATGCCCCAAATAAAGCACTTGCTTCTTCAAAAATTCACATTTAGACGGATTCAACTTTAGATTTACTTCCCTCAAGCGTGAAAATACTGATATTAGGTTCCGATTATGTTCATCTAAATTCCGTCCAAAAATAATGAGATCATCCAAATAAATCAGACACCTATCGTAATTCAATCCAGACATGGCCACAGTCATTAATCTACTAAACGAACTCGGACTTATCTTCAAACCCATTGGTAACCTACACATTTGATACTGCCCCTTGTCTGTTGTGAAAGCAGTATACTTCCTACTACTCTCCTCCAAAGCACACTGATAATAAGATTGTGATAAATCACAGTGACTAAAGTAAACTGCGCCTGACATCGAATCCAAAATCTCAGTTATACTCGGCAATGGAAACTTATCATCCTGTATCTTTTCATTCAACTGCCTATAATCTATAACCACTCGCCATTTCTTCTCCCCACTACGATCCGTCTTTTTGGGTACCACCAAAACAGGACTAGACCACTCACTAACCGCCTCTTCAATGATATTACTCTCCAGCATCTCCTGCACTTGCCTATCAACCTCCTTCTTCTGTGCATAAGGTATCCTATACTGCCTCTTGTACACCGGAGTAGCACTCTCCTTCAAGCGTATAGACTGCTCATATACGTTAGTGACAGCTAATTTATCACCCGGGAGATGAAAAACATCCGAAAACTTTGCACACACTTGCTCAACCGACAACCGCTCCTCGGCGTTCAAATAGTCGAGTTTAAGTAAAGAAAGTACCTCTTCTACACGCTCAACGTCCGTCCCTGGCTTCACGAAATTACAACAATCAAAATCACTCAACGGACAAACTTCCACACCGGACATACTACACACAACTTCCTCGGAGTTCGTATTTAAAATCCTAACGGGTACCATCCCGCCTTTAGGCCTTACTAACACACTAGCCAAGAAAACGCCTTTCCGCAATTCTTGCCTAACTACCACACAATCTTCCGCTCTGTTAACGGGGTAATACCTAACCACCTCACAACGCGGTGGAATAGTCAACAAGTAATCATAGGACTTAAGTGGCATCGAAACCACCCGTCGTCCACGATCCCTAAGAGAAAACCTATTCGCCGAAAAATCTATAATACCACCATACTTCTGCAAGAAATCCTGACCTAATATACCAACCGACTTACATGGCAAATCATCAAATATATAAAACTTATGCGTGAAAGAACACCGTCCACACTCCAACATTAAAGATACATAACCTATAGCCCTCAAACTACCTCCTACACCATTAATCACTAATTCTTCCTTAACTACCTCACAGCACAAAGCATTGTTCAACAAGAAACCACTTTTTACAGCCGATATCGACGCGCCCGTATCTACTAACCATTCCGCATTTATATTATTCACTAGAAAATTAACCCAATTAATACTATCGCAAGCTAAAATACGCTTAGTCTCGAAAAAACTGCAACTGGTGGTCAGTCGCTTCATTACGTCGTGACATTGACGTTCCGCCTGAGTCAGCATCACTACGCGCATGCTCGAAATACGCTACACGCTTCCGACCTTGTTGAGTCGAATGACCACGATGAGCATTATTGCTACGACCGCGCATTCCACGATTATGCCATGCGGTGGCATTTTTGCGCGTACGCTCAACAGCTGTCTTATGTTGCGCGTATCCATTTCCTACTGTAGACCGCCTATAACCATTTCCGCGACCTCTATTATCAAAACCACCCCTCGCGGGCCAACGCTGATACGCCATGACCTGTGCCGACGATGCACAACCTTCGTCTTCTGCTACCCTGATCGCATCCTTCAAACAAGTCAAATTCCGCGCCGTAATGATCGTACCTAAACGCTGTTTGCGAAGCCCGTCAGCAAACTTCCTGATCGCGTACTTTTCGTTCAACGGCCGCAAAATCTCATATGCTTCCGAACTTTCCCCGGCTTGAGAAATAGTCAAATTAACCATTAACTTCTCTATCTCAGCCCCAAAATCCGCGACCGACCTATCATTCTGCCTAGCGCGAGCAAGCTTCGCTTGCACAGCTACGTCTGACTCTACTGTTAACAAATGCTTCTTCATATCAGCTAACAGACAATCTACCGTTGCGTAAGTAGAGGACAACCGAATCCTAGCACCCTGGGTAAGTCGTGTTGTCAAAACAAATTTAATTAAAAGAGCATTATCTGCTTCCACTAACATAGAACTATATAATCCTATGGCATCAATCAAGTCTTGCGTAACTTGTTCATCGCCACTCATCTTCGGGAGTAGGCCAACTGCCGTTCTCAAAGAAAACTTTTCCGCCGCCATGTTTTGTTCCGTTTCGGTTCCGCTCTCAAACTTAACAGTGTCTACGTATAACGCTTCTATCTTACATACCAACCGAGCCAGTTCTTCCGAGAACTTACTAGATTCTGAAACTATACACTTAAATTTACGATAGAGCGCTTTCACCTCACTGATCTTACTATCAAAATTTCTGCCTTTTCGCCTACTAGGGCCTAACTTGACAATAGATTCCCTTAATAACTTAAGTTGTACAAATAACGACGTTAACTCCACTTCCATTTAAATCAATGTCTCCAAATTTAATGATGACCGCAAGCACCGACACACACTTATTCACATTCACATAAGAAACACTCACTTCGTTCCTCCGACGGCTCCTGGTCAAACCATCTGTACAGCCTTCTGGACTTCCCGCTGTCTCATCTTTTCTTCAATCCAGTTGTGGTGACATCTCCGATACATGCGAACCGCCAAACCTATGATGACAACTGCCATACACACAGCCACAAACAGCAACACGGTCTTGATAACCGCCAGCTGCTCCTGCGTAGCCGTTGCGGTATTTGCACCACTCGTAGACGCCTGGGCAATAATCACCTCTTCCTTGGACGTCGTGCTCCCCATGGCCTGTGGCGCGACGCGACTGACGTGATACTCAACGAAGACAATCAAACCGCGAACCACGAACCGTGACTAGCTCCTGGTCGGACAACTATAACGCCGTCCAGCCGACTGGCAGGGTCGCCAAAAAGTCTTGTACTGAGTTTAAGTAATTTTGTGCAAATGGAAATGCCGAGTCAAAGTTATTTGTAGTTTATTTTTGTTATTTTTTTTTTTGAGAGATGTATGAATTAGCCGTTTATTTTCTGGTATTTAAATTATTTGTCTATTTTTATTAATTGGACGCGTTGCGTTTTGACGTCAGATATAAGCAAGGTTATAGGAAATAAAAACTTTATGTAAGGTGATTTTATACTCGTATGTAGAGCTGAGCTATTATTTTCATCTATTCTCGGTAACTGGTAAAATATAATTCAGCCAGTACAAAAAAAAAACCTTCTCACAGAGGTAAAAAAAGCTTTTTCATCCAGCTTTTCCATCTCAAGCCCTCTCACCAACCTATTACCACCTCCTAATCCTCATTCTCGTTGGTTCCCGATTAGTGTGGATTATGTGCAAAGTGCAATACGTTAGTGCACATTGCACGATTGCATTGTCATCGCATTTCAGCCGTGCGAACGTGACCCCATCTTCTTGTAATCCTCGGACACCTGCTTTTCAAATCTTCATTTCCTCTGCGGCTACATTTATTTGATGAAAGCTGTTGTTATACGTGTTATGGTGTTAGCCGGTTTTAAGTGAAATTGGTTAGAAACGCGGAATTGGTACAAGTATCTTTAGATTAGATTTTATTTTGTAGAAAGAACTTCTTTTTATAAAATAACTTTACTTGTATTACTTCAAATATTTTTCGATTAGTATTAGCAGTATACCATTAACTACCCCCTTCTTATTTTATGTCCATCTAAAGGTTGTATGGAAGATATCGCTATCAACGATAAGATCACTAATGTAACATAAAATAAGCAGTATTCTAAAACCGTAATGTTTTAATTTTGGGATACAATAAAGAATATTAAATCCTATTCTATTTGAAGAATAAACACTTATACAGGTGTAGCCTTAGAAATCTAAAGCTCCTGTTAACACAATTAATATTTACTACTTCTAAATAATATAAACTCAATTACAAACCGCGCTCTACTGATGCACATTTTAATTGCGGATTAGACACAGAAAAACCTCAGAATTGCACCTCTATCTTCAATTAACATGATATAAATGCATCTCAAGTGCACACTGAAGAAAAACAGAAAACCCAGCGGTCCGTTGAAAATATTTGCCAGAGTTATAAATAGGGGCTTTCATCCGATGAAAAAACGTGGCGTTGCACGACAAATCGCGTGACGTCGGGATGAGCGGACGCATCGATCGTGACGGTGGAACGTAATCATTTTCGAGATACTAGGTCTAGGTGAAAATCGCTAATGGGGACGTTTTTAGAGCGGCGCGTCGCGTCGCCGGTGTTTTAGGGTTGAACGTTCTCGTTCCAGGTCTGAGTTTTAGTTAGCTTTTAAGATTTTTGAGATGCGTAATTAGAGCGCTGTGGTTTTAGAAAAGAACACGTTCTGCATTTTAACTTATATGAATTTAAACAATATGTAATATTTTTTTTCCATGTCATTATTTATTAACACTTTTTTTTGCGATGGTGGAACGTTATCATTTTCTTGTTATTAGATCTTAGTGGGACATTTTAATAGCGACGCGATGACTGTGTCATAGTTTTGAACGTTTTTTTTACTGGTTGGTCAAAGTATGTATTTTATAATAAGAATATTTTTTTTAAACCATAGTGACAGTAATTTTCATAGTCTAACATCATTAAGGATATCGGTAACAAGTTTTATTTTGACAAAATTAGGTAACGGTGGTCCCCAAACTAGGCTGCGCCTGTATCTTGGGGCCCGGAAACATGTTAAACGAGCGTAATGCATTTCTAACACTATAACGTGTTGGAAAAGACAAAGTTCTGAACTGCTTACGTGTAATTATAATTAAAGGAGATATTTTGTGGGAATAGTAAAGAGTTTAAAAAAATCGTCAGAATATCCGTAGTCTCAAATATAATTATTGATACAGTGCCACATATTTGGTTGGTTTTAAAAAGGGCTTAATACATTTTAAACTGTTAGGACAAAAAATAATATCCACTATCAATCAAAGCAACATACTAATATTTAATAATATAATTAATTACGAAACAGATTAAACGTTAAGATAATTCATTAGAGTAATTCACCGTCAAATCCTAAGGAAGTAAACGGTGGACAAGTGAAATGTAATCAAAGGGTACAAACGTCTATCTGCCAACAATCCAACTGACGTTTGCTTGGAACTCGTGTTTAATTAAACAAACACATTTTGATCTGTTAACCCTTTACGCGCTCAGGTTATCAATTGTTCGTGTTACGGGTTACGAATGTGTGGATGTGATGATGGGAACTTTATTTTATTGTGACTCTGTTGGGGTTTCATTCGTAAATATATTAGACTCTTGTGACTATTTGAAGTTTGAGTAAAAAGTGGTGTGCAGATATTTTTGTTTTTTTTTTCGGAATGGCTTCTCGCTGTTTAACCTAGGAGATTGTGGTCTGCTTAACTGGACTATCCTGTGGGTGCCTTGAGTGGCCTTCAGCCATAAAAACTTACAAACTAAGTGACTACACAGGAGAGCAACGGTGGCCCAGTGGTGGCAGCCCCGACTTACGAGCAGTAAGCCGTAGGTTCGAACCCAGGCAGGCGCAATACTTTGTATAATTTATTTCATCACCGCTGTTCTCAAAAATGGTGAAGGAAAACATCGTGAGGAAACGGCATGTACTACAACTAATAATTGGAAGAAATGTGACATCTACCAACCCGCACTGGGCTCGCGTGGTGGATTACAGCCCACTCCCTCTCATAGAGAGGTCTGTGTCCCAGCAGTGGGAACGTTCTAGGCTGATGATGAAGCGACTACGATATATATATACGGTACGAGCCTTGGCTTAGGGCGTCGTATGGGGACAGGCTGGATCTGAATGAAATTATTATTTAGGGGCTGATTTAAAACTACTGGTGAGCAGCATCACTCTTCTCGCTCTCTTGTCTCTGTTGTCCAGGAAATTTTGGATAATAGAATAATTATAAAAATATAGGTAGCTTAAGATTTATACTAGTATGATGGGCCAAAAACCCTTACAAATCCTTCTCACTAAAAAACCGAGTCACAAAAAAACAACTGAAATTCAAACCAACCTTAGTCAACATTGCCCACATTCTTCAATACAACGTTATAGTTTGTATCAATTAAACGTTAAAGTTAAGCATCGGATAGGCATGCGCGTCGAATAGCCCATCCGAGTGGACGATTCGGAGGAAATGGCGCAGAAAATTGCGCGCCGCCTCACGTGGACGCAATATCCTACGACGGCTACCAATTATGCAGATTATGCCGCCGACTATACACTTATTACAAACGTTACTTAACTGTACTTTGATCAAGTTGGTGTATGGAGATGAGAGTCCCGCTGGTGTAACTACGGCCTTGTTTGTTTTGAGATGGGAAATGGAAAGGTGTTTTTTATTTATTTAAAAAAAGCACAGGCAGTTTACATTCATGAGGAGCTCGTGGCTAAATAATAACAGCCGCCCAGGTCGATCTTAAAGGTTAAGCCGTGCTTGCCGAGGTTGGTCTGTGGATGGGTGACCATAATTACATATCGAGTTTCCTCCGTGCCTCGGAAAGCACGTTAAGCCGTTGGTCCTGGCTGTCATTTGTAGATCTTTGACAGTCGTTACGAGTAGTCAGAAGCTAAAAGTCTGACATCCAGTCTTACCAAGGGGTATCGAATTACCCAGTTACTGGGTTGTGGAGGTCAGATAGGCAGTCGCTTCATGTAAAATACTGGTACTCAGCTGCATCCGGTTAGACTGGAAGCCGACCCCAATATAGTTTGGGAAAAGGCTAGGCAGATGATGATGACAGGCAGTTTACATTCGTTAAATATGCTGTAAAATAATAGTACTAACAATATACCTAACTAGTAGACTTAGGCAGAGGTTGTAATGTGGACGTATTATTTTGTTTTTGTAAGCAAGGTTATAGAGCAGCGGTGGCCCAGTGGTGGCAGCCCCGACTTACAAGCCGTCATATGTGAGCCGTTCGAACCCAGGCAGGCGCATTTTTTTTGTAATTTATTTCATCACCGCTGCCCTCGAAAACCTGAAGGAAAACATCTTTAGGAAAACCGGCATTTCCTAGAACTAAAAATTCGAAGATGTGTGACATCTACCAACCCGCACTGGGCCCGTGTGGTGGACTACAAGTGGAAACATTATAGGCTGATGATGATGATGATGAAGCAAGGTTAGGCTGGAATGCTAAGATGACGAGTAACAGAAGAAGACATGCTGCGGCGAACCCAAATAAATTGGGATAAGGGTAGGAGAATGGTGAAGTAAGAATGGGCTAATGACTACGAACGTCTTTTTGGTCAGGTACAATTAACGTGTTGTAGAAAATTTGGATTATGATCAAAATAAGTACTCAGTGCTGACAAAAAAAAAAGAACAACATATTTGAGAACTTCTTTCTTTCTAACTTTAATTCCCAGTGCACTCAAGGGTCAGTCAATTTATTAACCATTGACAAAAATGACAAACAAAGTCGCAACACCAAACCAACACAACAAATTACAAAAACATTAATCAGCGGTTCAAGTTAAAACCACCACGTGTCAGAGATGCTGGTTGTAAAAATGTAGATAACAGCAACACGTGGACCGCGGTAAGATGTTTAGTGTACGTGCATATGTGAACCGAGGGGCAATCTGCATAATGAGAAGTCGGAGGTTATTGCGCGGATCGGACCAAGTCGGCAATTTCCCGCCTCGATTGTTATGGAGGCTGGTAACGCACACATTGATTCCTATAGCCCTAGCCGGTTTATTTTTAGATACACTTGCAAAGCCTGCGAAGGTAGGTTCGGGACACTACTGTGGAATTTTTCGAGATGGTCAAAGTTGCAGCAGAGTTAATATGCAACTTTTCCCTATGAATAATGAGTTATTTTAGTTTAAACTATGTCGGGTGGAAGTCATCGACGCACAAACAGTTACAACCATTTATACAAATTTTTTCATCATTAATTAAAAAAAACAGCTGATTCTTATACGACCAAAATGTTTGTAACAGCCAGTTTAGAATTTTGTAACCACCTTGTATATTTATTATTTTTTATCTGACTTCCAAAAGGAGGCGGTTCTCTATTCCAGTGTTCCGCAAACTTTTTGTGTTCAAGGTACGCCTAGGAAATCGGAAAATTTTGGAGATACACCACAAATGAAAAATCTATTTTTACATTAAGTATGTTAATCAACAAACCAATTTTTATATTGCAAAAAAAAAACCGACTTCCAAAAAAATCACAAAAAAAAATAGTAAAATAACTTTAATTTCGGAAGTTGGCAAAAAATCACACACTTCCGAAAGTAATTTTCCACTATTTTAGTTTTTTTTTTTTGGAAATTGGTTATTTTTTTGATGTTGTGGTAAGAGTTGGAAATCCTAATTGACATAAATAAAAAAGGTTGTTGCAAATGGCACAAGTAAGCAAGCACAACCTTTTTGGCGCAGCCGTGAGGCACACAGCACACTATGTATGTTCTCCTTTTTTCTGTAACTTTTTTAATATTATTATTGTGTGTGTGCGTGACTGACGTCAAATAAACATTTTTCTTTCTTTCTTTCTTTCTTAAGTATTGCAAAAGTATGCTTGGAAAGCAGATGATATTAATTATTCACACCTAGCCAAAACTAAAAAATCAGATACTGAAAAAAAAAATGTGCGATGCTTTTTCATTTACAACAGCTCTTCCTGCTCGTTAATTAGTAAGTGTCCAAAAGGGATGCTCTTGGAGAATGGATTTCGAAGTCAGTCCATGGGTTCTAGAACTTATAGATCACGCTTAGGGAAATAGAAATTTGTTTTCTCTGCAAGAAACATCAAGTGTCTGTTTAACAATCAAAGGTTGCACTTTTTTTCTGGATCAGCTGCCAAGACATTTGGGAACATTTCATTATTACCATTGGTATAGCGATACCTTATTTTTCCGCGGCACAGCGACTTATGATCACGGTACACCAGTGTGCCGCAGCACACACTTTGCGAAACACTGCACTATTCTACTGTTTGTATGTTTTTAATGTATGATCACCGATATCTCCGCCAATTATAGACCGTTTTTTTTTATTTTTATTCGATAGCCTATATTTCTGAGGTGGTCCCATTGTCAGCAAGTCAAAATCTGATGATGGGATCCCAGGGAAAATGGCAACCCTCAAATTTTATAGGTACTTGCAGTGTTTTTCGTATACTTTCTAACGCAAATCAGATATTTGTGCCTGGTACTAATCATTTCTTGTTGCTGAGCTGATGATGGAAGGTATAAATCAGGATATGATATGGGAGCCTAGGAAAATTAAGGGCAACCATCAAATTTGATGATCATTGTTAGAAACAGAAACTAAAGTTATTTTTCCCATTTTTGTGTTTTTTTTTGTCGGTTATAAACTTATAAGATTTCTATAACAGTCTAAAAAACGAAGTCCGTTGCTTTCTTGCATTTACGAGTTTAAACAAAGTATCCTCCACTTACCAACAAAAAAGAAGTCTAAATCTATTGAAACGCGATAAAATGTGATACAGATGTTAGAGTAACATAGCACACTCTAGTCACGTGCCACCTCCCCAAACGTTCACATTTACCGATTGCCCACTACAGGAGCCAAGGCGTTAGCTTTACGGTCTACGATCCCCGACTCTATATCGCTAAATAATATCATAGCCCGTATTATAGCCCACCGTTATTTAGGAACCTTGGCAACAACGTATATTTAAAGTAACATTACACTCATATTAGTACGAAAGTTAATGTTCGATTTTGGTCCTAATGACACAACCGATTAGGTACACTTTTCTTGTGAGACACAGACCTTGAGTCTCTGACCTTTTCTTTTTTAAATCCGTTCCGTATAAATAAATAATGGGCTGCGGACGTCTTTATTTCACGACACCGAAGGTAAATAGCATTCTCTATCAATCAACCTTCGAGTCGTACATAATTTAGTGAAGGATGGCTTCTCCGGACTTGAGAAACTTCTCCGTCATATTATTGAAGTGTTGTTCTTGCTCATCGCAAACTCCGGCTACCTCATCTGTCGCACCATTTCGTCTTTTTCTTTACCTTTTTTCTGTATTTTACGATGTTTCTTTATTCATTCATGTGCTCGGAAAGTTTGGATGGAACTACTTTAGATAGGACGTTCAACTGAAACTTGGGTGAGTGAAAACTCGTAAAAACTGTACGTTACTATTATGAGTGACGGACTTAGTACCGGTTCATTAAGATTTGTATTTTTGCTGCTCGGAGAAAATTATCTTGTCCTGCTATTTAATAAAAAAATAATTTAAAATGGAATACGCGCATTACTCGCAGATAAACACGTCAAACTTATCAACACCCCTCTTTTTTGGTCGGGGGTTAAAAATTGATTACTTATACGATTCAGTTAAAGCAGATAGTTCAACTATATAATCGTGTCTATTTAATAAGGTTAAGTAATCTTCCACTACCAATAAATCTCACTACAATCAATACTTAACATTGTACTCCTATTCATTCGCAATACAAAAAAGTATTGTGAACATTGGCGGCATCGTTTACTCGGTTGACATGGCCCCAATTACCTGGCGATTGATGGCGACTGCCATCAACCTACTGCAGATCAAGTTCCGACCACTTGGCGCCCGTTCCACCCCCTGACGTCTTTCTTATCCCCCTTCACAGTCCGCCAGACGTATTTGACAGATTTGCCCCAAACCCGAAAGATTTTATTGACCGGTTATTATTTTATTTTATGGACATCCACTCTTATTTCATTGGCCCTAAGACGAAGTTACAGTTTTTGTCGCTCGATTATTGGAGCAAATCTTTGGTCACATCTAACACTTTTATTGAATCGAATTCGGTGTAGATGGCTTATGGGATTGTCTAAACGATGTGTAATACGAGTCTTATATTTGTGACGTATTCAGTTCTGTATTCGAGTAACTGATGTATCCACCGTTATTTTCTTTTCGATAAATAAATGTAAAATCCGTAGTGATTTAAAAAAAGAAACGAGGGATAAAATTGTCACCTCACAGACTATTGCCAGCAGCACAAACGAATCAAGCGAAATATAAACTAAAAGGAACAAACAAAATACTGGAAAATGTTCCGAAGCGTGTCTTACAAACCGTTCAACGATATTGAATTGGATGAAAATAAAAACTGAAGTAGTGTCCTGGAGAGTTTTCGATCAAAGAAAATTACGCTAGGCGTGGAGTGAGACGGGCGCTTGGTCTTTTCTCCGGAGCCTTGCTCTGGAGCTCTATAAAATCCCTCTCCTCGCAACATATCGTTCTTTTCTCCCCAAATTGCGGCTGTCCCGACGCGATAGACACGTCCAGGTAATAACGCAATAAACCACTGAGAGCTTCCCCCTGGAAAAGCGATCGAGTTTTCCTTCAACCTTTCGAAAACGAGTTGTTCCACGATTTTCGTAGATGCAGCGGTGCGAGCGTTGGAAAACTAACCTTATTTTGTGATTGTTTGTGTTGATTTTGCCGGGATTGCAGTGGTCTCGAGTGAGCGGTGTGCAATCGGTCAGGTTGCCTGACCGCGGGCGCGTTTTTCGCGGTACGCCCGCTTCAGTGTGGCCATCACTTTGTGTAATTGAAAACTCGATGTGCACTTGTACGGAACACCCGTTTACAAATAAATCTTTTACTGGGAAACATATACAACTGGTTATATTCAGGCTGTTTGCATAATATATGCTCATGCTACTTACTTATAGGTAGATATTTTAGAGAGATATTGTATAGATGCTGTAATATTTATTGAGACATTTACATGACTTTTGAGTTTGATTTAAAATCAACAAACACATACTTAACTGTGCATGCCTTAATTTAATTTATTCAAGAATAACTAAAGAAAAGAAAATAACATTTCCATACGAAACATAGCTGAATTAATTACAAATATCGGTTTTAGATTTAGTTAACTTCAATATGGGTCGTAAAAACATTAAGAAAACATTCCTTTCGTGTTGCGGCGAACTAATCCTATTGTTGTACTTGCATTTCAGTATTTCTCGACACAAAACAAACCCTTAGGTACCTTTATTTTGTTGTTTTTTTCATCGTTTCTCTTACAAGTCTGCGTCTGGTTTAGACCATTAAGTAATCTCCTTGTCGGCTTCGAAAACGCTGGCTAATGCACCTCTAGCAAGTTACCGCTCCAGTGTTACTAGAATCAGAAAATACGAATGTTTTTTTATTACTGGCCAGTACGTTAATGGAACACTGCTGCTGGTCCGAGGGAAAACAGCTGGTTTTGGTAACCCTAAATTCAAACTGCTATTTTTAAATTTCGATTGTGAGAAAATACTTAATCGAATGGGGAGGCATTTGCCGAACAGTGTTGTAATACAAGCTGACAATACCGGATACATACAATATTACTCCAAAAATATTCTCATTCCACATACTTCCATATTCGACCCAAACTTTGAAACATTCCTCAATATATTCATAATAACGTGAGAACACATCAATAATCCTTCGATATTGACAGATTCGGTTCATAAAAACAAGTGGGGTTACGAAGAAAGAAAATATAACTGTATTCAGAAAGGGGGAAAAGGAAAGTGGGTATAAGTTCAATAATGGTGTTTGTTGCGTACGACCGTCGGGTAAATAAACTGGGTATAACTCCACCATTGGGCTTTTATAGTCGCAAGGAAAATCGGATTTTAATAATAATTAAGGGTCGCTTTGTCAACTGCTCCTTTTAATTTTGATGAATAAAGAAAATTATTTATTTGGCGGCGTTAGCGCTTACCGTGATTTATTCACCAAGTTACGGACATTTATAAGGCATCGCCCTCCCCAAGGGAAATATCTTTTTCATAATTCTGTGAGTTTGACGCCGACATTAGCACTGCGCTTGGAGAAGTTACAATGGATTTGTTGATAAAATACTGAATTTTTATTACTTGTTAATTGTTGCATTAATATTTTTTTTTAAATGAAAAGAACGTAGCAGGTGGCGTTCTGTTGTTTCTGCCTCCCCCCATAGGAAAAAGGCGTGAGTTTATGTTAGTATGTATATTTTAACAATTTAGAAAATAATTCTTGATGGTGTCGGTTTTTTGTGTTTTGATGATTGTGTCTTCATGATTTTTATTTTTGTTTCAGGTATGTACACTTTTTGTTATATCCAAGAATCTTTGGGTGAGTCCAAACTGATTTAATGAACAATCTTTATTTCTGTTGTATTATTGAAAATATTACTATACTAGTTCAAATTAGTGTAGTACGAAAGACCAAGTTTTACAAGCATAAATAGTCGCCAATTTATTTACCTAAGATAAACAACAAACAAACTTTTCCACTTTATAGTATTAATAAAGAAGGACGTGAATTTCATCGATACAAAAGGATTACAGCGTTATTAAACTTGTTAAATTATTTTCTTGTAGAACTTACGCCGTAGCCCGTAGCCGCGTAGCGTTCGTAGCGAGCTGCGTAGCTGCTACCCTCATCCGTAGTAAATCTTTTAATCTCTTTACAATGGTCCAACGTCATAAATTTGACATCTGTGACTTTTTTATTACGATATTCGAAAACGTGTCCCTCCCTACGGTATGATAAAATCGTGTTTTATGGACGCGGACCCCGTCAGTTCATTATTTTATTCCGTAGAATCGATTAAATTGGCGCTTTTAACATAAAATTACTACGGACCATCGAACTTGATTCAAATGCTACATTATCAAATCCCCGTTCCTAATAAATCGAATCGCGAATATTTGAACATTGAAAATGCTAAACTAAATATTACTAGCAAGTTGGCAAGTACAAACAGCTTCAAAAACATACAATTTCAGTTGCATCAGCTATCAAATAACACGAAGCAAACGAATCGATTCCTCCTGTTAACAAAAGCAAGGAAAATTCAGACGTGCCATGAATAAGTAATTTCTCTTAAACGCTATTGTTAAATAAACATTTCTTAGATATTTTTAATGCATAAAAAATGTTTTCAATGGACAAAAGCCTCAGGTTACATTGTGATTTCAATACATTTACGTTCGCAAGTGATCCTGTTTTGTAGTCGGGAGGTCTCGGGTCTTCCGATGAATAGATAATATCCATCTAGCTAACTGTAGTCCTATCATGAATTGGCAACTTTGAAGAAAATGGTGAAACGAAATAATATTTCTTTAGTATTTTTTGTCGTCTTGAGTCGTTCTGAGATGAAAGAGGAGCTTTAATGAACATGCTTCGGAGTCATTTATAAAGGTTCACAACAGTCTGAAGGGGCCATACATGTAAGTACTGGTACTTCAATGTTTGATGAAAGAGTATCTTTAATGTAATAGGAAACAAGGTATTTAAGAAACTTATAAGTAAACTTAGTTTTGCTAGAGAAAACGTGTTATTTATTGATAGCATAAGTTTTTGATTTAATCACAATGCATAAAAAAGGAACAAATGCATATCTTCAATAGTTATTTTAAGACTTTAAATAATTAATACAACTAATTAATAAAATTTTCATACATTTTTAAATATTTCTTAAAAACCGAATTTATTTTGAATATCAAAATAATAACTAGAGACACGAATGAATAAACTGCCGCTTTTCGAAATATATTATGTTCACAGCATTATAAGAAATCTATTACTACATTTTCTACGAGTACCTGTTACGATTCGAGACGAGCAATTTGGAGCATCTTCAAACAAAGTAGTACCATATGACATTACTTTTGAATAAAATAACAGGCATACCTACTTTTATACAGGGTGTTCTGTAGTTATTCGCTGACGTAAGTCATAAAACGTTACTCAGCAGCCATTATGCTTGGCGTTACCTAGTTACTCAAGAACTTTGCCGTAACAAAAACACACTCACCGTTATTGCGACACTCTTAATACTGATTTTCTTTTCTTTCCCCCAACTGGAGCATTTTTATGCTCATCCTTAGAACTTTTGCAATCCAGTTATATCAGCTGTGAAGAGCTAAGCAAATACAAAAACTTTTTTCGGCTTAATCTTCACGTTTTAAGGATATTCATTGAAATTTCACGGGTTGCTTTAAATAATCCACGGAGACGTTATTTCTGTTTATATACGATTTTAAGTAACTTTTCCACGCGTCTCTCGTAAGCTCTTACACGTATAAAAGAAATTGAGAGTTTTTATCGCAGGAAAATAAATGAAACTTTCGCCGGAGGTTTGTGGACTCCGATTTTGTTTACGAACTTCCACAAGTGTACTCAAGTAAGTTTTATTAGATGTTGATAGTGGTTAAATATGTATTTTGTAGCTAATTAATGTTCTCTACTCCATTTTAGAAATATGAATTAATCGTAAAACAAATTAGCTGAGCTAACAATAAACGAGCAAACATCTAAGGGCTATGAAACAGTATTGTCTCGGAAATATTTGTCGAAATATTTTTGACAAATAGCTGAGTTAAATAATTCGTTGGTGTAACGATTCACTCACACACAGTCAACGTTTCGGCGCGTAGGGAATTCTTATCTTACAAACGCAGCACTTTGATTATGAAGGAGAGGAATATTTAAAGAAGCTTTCGCTTGCTTTGTATTATTCCCCGACGCATGTGCAAAATTTATGTATGAAATATGAGCGAGCATTACATTGTGAAAGCATCTTTTTACGTGTGTTACTATTTTTTTTTATTCTTTGTTACTATATCTTATTTTTCGTGATGTGATTTTTCTGTAGGTACTGGCAACTTACTGTATGTTTATTATTGCCATTTCCTTGCCTACATTTTTATCTATAGTGCGAGTTACGTAACAGTCGGACCTAAGCCGAAGTGAAACCTCTGAGAAACTTATTCCGGTCATTGAAATCGGGCCTGATTCGATCGCATCCCGGCTCATTCCTATCACTTATTCATCAGACCATGAATACTTAAGTCAATTTACGTGTCGTAAGCTAAGCAACAGCCCCCTTGGCTTAATGATATTGCAGTAGCTGTGATGTGTCTGTTGGTTAATAGACTATCAATTTCTAACGTTTAAATACATATTTAACATGTAGAAGGAAACTTGTATTTGTCTGCTTTCCTTACTTATTTAATGAGTCCTTTAATTCAATTATTACTACTTAGATGTGCTGAAGTTTAATGTCTACGTTATATCCACAATAAACCTGAATATCTAGAGTAGCTTAAGAAAGCCAGTTGAAATGTAATGTTCATTTTAATCCTTTTGTACTACATTCCATTGCTTCAATAGTTTCAAGTTTAAGAGACAGATGCAGTACTTTGAAACCACTTAATTTAGACTCCAAAACTGCTTATACCATGGCGCAGTTAGAATTAAAGTTCCGCTCAAGAATTTTATTTTTAGGCTGTGTACCCGCTATATACATTTACGACTAGTGTTTTCGATCTTTATAGTAATTCTTCCACCAATATCGGTACATGGAGGTCTTAACAATAAAGTTCACAACATTTACTACATTTTGGGAATTGAATGAGCCTCCTAATACGTAGCTATTCGGTATAGTTCGGTAAATGGACCTTTATGTATGGATGTATTATTATTGTTCGCCGTTTTAGTAAAAAGCTTCTGTTACTTTTTATTTGGAGTCGGTGCTCCCTTATCCATTAGAAGCGAGATTAGAAGTACCTTTAGATACTTACTACTAATTTCAAATAATCATTCAATGCAATTTGGCTTGTTATAAGGGTCTGTATTACCTAGTAAGCTTAGCAATACAGACCCATGACCCTAAAGGAATTAAACAGGAAAAGCTAAACTATAAAATAAAGATATAGTAACTAAATCAAATCCTTTGATGTTCGTAATCTATTTCTACATAAAACTTCAAAATTAAATCGATTTAATAAAAAAATGCGAGTCTCATTTTTAAAACCACAGTCAAAATCCCAACTCTGTTTAAACAAACGTGTGGACAAAGCTAAAATAAAAATGCACTCCGAAATACAAAAGCTAATCATCGCAGACCGCTTAAAATATAACTTACTAACTATTTCATACGTGCTGGGACTGTGCAAACTTTTTAATTTTCGTCAATGAGCCACATTGTTACTCTCATACATTTTTACTGTTTTCGACGAGCTGTCAATGTACCAACCAAGACTTCAGAATCGTGAGGAGTTGGTAGTTACCTCCGAGTCTTTCAAAAGATAAGGAAGTTTTTCGTAGGAAGTTTGGTAGGAATTTCTCAGTAGTAGCCACGAAGTTTGGATTTGTGCCCGGTTGATAGCAATAGGTTCACCCCCTATTTATTACCCTAGAACATGAAACGTGGGTGTCCTATTAGGGATACCTTTGCCTAACCCTTCGGCGATTACAAGCTTGATGTTATGTTATGTTTTGAATGACATTGTCAGGAGGGGGGCGCTGTTAGTAAGTAAACATTTGTGAATTTTTGATGGTCCGTAGAAATTGTATTGAAAATAACTAATGGCTGCGTTAGTTCAGACTTCGACAACGCGCCGTAATATGTATGTACTATGCATACTTAATTGAATCCCATGATAATCTACATTTTTACTATTGAGGAGCTGTTCAGATACCAGGCATTCAGAATTGTAAAATAGTGTTTACTAGTTTAGTATCCATCCCAACCCCCAAATACGTCATTGTTTTCTCTACGCCTATCGATGTACCAGGCGTCCAGACCGGTGAGGTGTCAGGTGGCCGCAGTATGCACGTGCTAGCGTTCATTAGTGGACAGATGCGTCTACAATTGGAATCTAATCCCAGTGCTTTACTCCCGGAACAATGTTACGTTGGACGGTAATTGACAGGTGCTTCGCATATGTTCTCATCTTTGATGGTGCATTGTTGCGTATGCTGGAGTTTGAAGTGTTATTCTAGTTTGTTCCATATTAGGCTTACAAATATTTTTTTGATGCAATTTTTACTTCTGCCTTTAGCAAACCTCATGTCATGAAGTCAATTCCAATTTAAGTTAAAGAAATACTATCAAAACCAAAACGCCCGAATGTACCAAGTAAAAAACTTCAATACGGGACGTTTTAAACAAAAATAATGGTACCTATGTTGCGGGACCATAAACGTCAATGATTTCCTGAATGCAATTTCTGCCTTTAGCAAATCTCATAATAAGTAGTTAATTCCAATAATATCAAATATTACATCAACTTGCAGTAACAGACATACAACGCATAAAAGTTCATATCAAAAGTCGTACTACCCAAAACGCCCCACGTATCGAGCACAAAACTTCAGTACGGGCTTTTTTCAAAACAAAAATCGCACGCTGCCTAAGGGGGCAACACATCAGCGACATTAGCATGCGACATAGCGGCAAGAGATCTAAGGACAGTCGCCCCGTGAAATTTGTCGTTTGACACCTCCGCTCCAACGGGCCGCGCGCGTGCGACAGCGTTTCCGCTGCGATTATTATATGTGAGCACACGCCTCGCCATGTGGAAACAGCCTTAGGGAGCAAACGTGAGCTTGATCTAACATTCACAGTTTGTGCATTTTTCATTGGTATTTTGTTTCGAGTGTTTAGTTATTTTTTTAAGATTTCCAGATAGTGACAAGAAAATATGAGCATGTAATTTAGGCATCTGGTTATCTAAATATGCAATACCTTGAAGAAAAACAATATAAGTCTTGTCATTTATAAACAAATAATAAACAATTTTATAAATAAATAATAAACATGAAGCCAAAATCGAAGCTATCGCCGCCATATTGTCTTTTACAATCCTTTTTAAGAAATACTTCGACAATTAACGTTTACAATTCACCCAACTTACCTGAGCAGGCGGAAAAACAGAGAACTAAAATAAATGTACCAATACATGCATTTTCTCTTGACAAGCAGCGCCTCATTAGAATGGTCATACTGTATTTACTGCGCCACCCTGCCAATGTCACTAAAGTGCCAAAAGATCCTTGTTGCACTATACCCTCGAACAATTTTACTGTTCATCTCATAGCGACGCCACTTACTTAGATGTCAAGCAACTGTCAAATCCAGTACATTCCATTTTAGTTCAACATTTTGTCACTCGCGTAATATCGTGTGTTGTTCTTAATTAGGACGGACGAGGATTTTCTCGCTATATTGACTATGCAGTGGAACGAGATATCGCGCACTAATTAGTAAGTTTCATCAGTTCCAGCGTGTTGTGTAGATACTTTCTGGAAAATAAGACAACTGAAAATGTTATGTGGGTGCAAAATTCGTAGATAGTAAGCATTGGTCTATGATCTGATCAGTATAGGTTTACGATAATATATATGCTTTATGTGCTGTTAATTACCTACACAAATACACCCCTAAATTAAATTTTTAGTTAATTAAGGGATGCAGAGAGCTATTCGCAAAAAACCGGCCAAGTGCGAGTCGGACTCGCGCACGAAGGATTCCGTACCATTATTTATAAAAACGAGCAAAAAAATCACTTTTTTGTATGGGAGCCCTTAAATATTTATTTTATTCTATTTTTAGTATTTGTTTTTATAGCATCAACAGAAATACACAATCTGTAGAAATGTCAACTCGCTAACTATCACAGTTCATGATATACAGCCTGGTGACAGACGGACGGACGGATGGACGGACGGACGGACAGCGAAGTCTCAGTAATAGGGTCCCGTTTGTCCCCTTTGGGTACGGAACCCTAAAAAAACTCAATTTATGATATGCGTATTTTGGTTATTCAGTCGGTACTCTAGGATGCTTAGCCTAATAAAATAGTTTATCCAAAGAATAAATCCAGTAAACTAGTTACGGTATTCTAGGTAACCTAATGAAATAAAATTCCACTTAGAAATGACTCTAGGATTTATGGTAGCTGGAAAATAAGACCAGCGTCTTAATTCTAAAATCCTTTAGTAAATTCACTATTCAGAATAACAACTATTCAACAAACAATTTTAAAACAATCAGATGCCAACGGTGTATTAATTATATAAATGATAGAATACGCAACATTAGTGAAACGAAACGTGAAATTAAAAAAATAAAACTCCGATTTGATAATAAAAAAGAATAAGTAAGTAGGTATCGGACCTCCTTGCATGTTTTTTTTTATTATATACACAGGATAATGGCAGAATAAAAGTGACTAGCCAGGCAAGAACATGTCAAAAACATTCAAATTAAAAAAAAAATGATGACAGCCATTTTTTCAACTTAAAAAATAATGCGCGGTAAAATGTAAACACAACGCAGATCTGTCAAATTGGCTTGAGTAAAATTATGTTAGCAATATTAAATCGTTGAGGGTAAAATCATAAAAAAAGTTTAACTCAGCGTTACTTTCTTGCCATTCTGTCTTCTGTCATGTGTTTAACTAGTAGTTTTATTAATTTTGCGTCTTAGTTCTCGCGTGTCTCTAAGTTTATTCTACATACATTTTAGTGAAGTTTTCTCAGAATGGTGTTCAGTCTTCGCGAAATGTTATCCCGTTTGCGGTACACGTATGATGAACGTGATTGCTTGCATGATATTCAGGTGAGGAGAACATAATGTTTATTCAATATTTTTGGTTCTAAAGCAGTCTAGTAGAATTTCATTAATTGTTTCATTTAGTAACATTTTAACGTTTAAAATTTTTGTCTAACCTAAGTTGTTGTCATTCATTTTACTGTTCATTCGCAACGTCATCGCATAGTGGTTTTTTTCTGTTGACAATTTAGTAGAAAAAAGAAATGTAATTTACACTGTGTGGAATGTAAACATAACTCAAATACCTGACACATTCATCCGGATAAAAACGAACGCTAAAAGAATGACAACAAAGCATAAATTTCACAATAAATATCAACTCATTTAAAAGGAATTAACAACAATCATTAATACAATTTATAAGGCGTACCTACGTGACGTAATCATATCAGTATAGTTGGCATCAGAAGCGTTTCATACGTTTACGTAAGCTATAGGAAGGAAAACGTATGGTTTTCGTTCTTCGTCGTGTCATCGCGCGAGTATTAATCATTGAATGGTTATATAGCCTGCCAGCACCTGAGAGGTTACTGTTTCCTAACAATATTAAGGACGGTAGCACTTTTGTCGGATACTGTATGTGTGAGTTTTGTCTAGTCACTGCGGTGTGTTGTTGTTTTGGTTGGCACGTTACACTACTATCACTTTTAATAGGGGTGAGATGTGTTGAAAAGGAGATATTTTTGAGTGGTTTTACTTGGCTTATGCAGTTACTTGTGTCTCTAATCTGGCTCATAGTATCCCGCTTTTTTTCCCGAAGGGTTGTGCAGATTTGTACTAATAATATTTACGTCAACGGCATTTATGTTAAGTCCTATGAGTAGTAGGCGAGCCCGGTTCATGGAAACGGGCTCAAAAATCCAGACAACTGGCTACTGCTAAGAAACTCCCAATGGAAATAGCGCTGTCTGACCTGGTACTCATGATCAGTTGTAGTGGTTTCTGCAACCAAATGGGGCAATCGTTTATCTCGTACCTACCTCTGGTAGTCATCTTACTTATCTTGTTGACGAGATAGCAAGTTTGTATAGATAGGTCATCAAACCATCGAAACAGTAGTTATTTAGTCAGGTATATATATCTATGCTACCATGCTCCACATGATTTTAATTAGTTCAAACCCAATTACAGCCCTGATCGTTTCATTTTAGTAGATATTTAGATTCATTAGTTAAGTAGGCAACTTCCATATTAAACCAAAATGACAGTGTAATTTGATAATGCGACTAACTCGGTTAATAAACTGAACGATTCTTGATTTGATTCTCGATAACGATGTTTTCTTTCCCCCTTTGTTATTTTTTTCTGTTGTAAATGTAAATCCTGTTTTGTAAGAGGAAAATCTTCTAAAAATGGCATCTAATTTCATTATAATAATTACTGTATAGCCTTTGATTAGGCACATTACTTAATGAGTTTGAGAGCACCTATTTATAAGATGTAATTCAATGTTAGTAGGCATGATAGTGTTTTATTATATCATATAGTGCCTCTAGCGTTTTGTACTTACGTTAATTAATTAGTTTCGAGAAGGTTCAGACGCAACTGTTTATACAAAAATTTAGGTATCGACTTGAATTTCTAAATGATTAATTAGGTTAGGTTTTGGTTAGGTCAGGTAGGACATACATTTTTTATAATAGTCAGTTCTTAAATTCGTATGTAAGTACATCTACTAGTACGGTTGTGCGTTGTTTCATAGCTCATCCACAATTTGTTTGTTTCGTAAAAAACCCTCCTATAAAATTACAACACCGCGTTCACAAAAATAATGCGGGTAAATTCTTGTCAAGCAGGAAAAAAATCTTATTATTCTCACTAACACTGTCCATGCCTGTTGCATGTTGCATGTAGCATGCAAGCCAGCATGCAACATGCAGCGTGACAGAAGCACGCAGCATATAAGCGAGCATCCAATATGCAACAGGCATGGTTTCTGTCACGGTTCCGGTGCTGCGGGGTTCCGGCGGTCCCAGGCGAGCTTATCGTCGCAGATGGTATTAACGCTCACCACCGCAGCTTCGACTTGCTGGCCCCAGCTTCGGCGGCGAGCGTTAGAAACCACCTGATCCTCAGCTCGCGGGCTGCCTTACCCCTCCGTGCCTTCGCCTAGGGTAGGGCAGACAAGCCTACGTGAAATCGGATTTGCAGCGATTCATTTCTGCCACTAAATTTTGTAGCACAACATGTTGACTTTAAGACAATATTTAAATTTTAGGTTAATAATTTCGAAATTTTGAAATAAAATACCACGAAAACAACATACATCGAACAAACAATATTCGTACATTCATACTCTACTGTTTGATAAGTTTGTTAAATAAAAAAAATTGTTTGTATAATTCATTGAATTGTGCTTCTGTAAAATATGTTTCATTCAAGTAAATAGCAGTTGAAACAAAAATATACGAAATAAAAAATAAAATAAACAAAATCCAAATATTTTTATTTTACATAGGCCTACAGGGGCACTTATAAAACTTCGACAAAAAGGTACTCGGTTTGGGTTGGTCGTTTCCTATGGAGAAGAACCGGCAAGAAACTCCATGGTTACTCTTTTAAAATCATAAAAATAGAAGGACCAAATATGTGAAACATTTTCTGGGAAACGAAATTCTATGAAGTTTTTGTCTGCAAAACAAGGACACCTACTAGTAGACATTAAACTGTAAAAAAAGTAAACAGAAATAGATCTAAACCTGTGTTTACTTATTAATTTCCGTCCTCCAGTACACACTGATGAAAAACACTGCCTTTTATTTCTATTGCAGCAGATTCCCACCTGCATTTCCTCTCAGGAACAAACTGTAGTTTTAGGAAAAAAAGAGATTGCAAACATAAATCAAATGGCAGTGGAAGGCCGGAAATTGATACCGTTCTGACGTACCAACTCTGTGTCCCCCTCCATACATAAACTTGCTTAAAATGACGTGAATTCGAGCTCGAAACCCGACTTTGTATGATCTGTGCAAAGCTAAGTAAAAGGGGGAAAAAGTGTAACTTATTGATGTAAGTAGCTAAATCTGTAAAGTTCTGAAGTGCTTTTTAGTCGCTTGCCGCTGCAAGTCATAAAAAAGTATCATCTAATTTACTTTTATCACAGAAAAGTAATTGAAAACATATTACTCGAAACTCATCCCGAAAATTAGTCCGTTCTCGCAATCCAGTCTAATCGCTGCAACTGTTTCGCGAACCAATTTTAAATTTTAGTGAAACTGCGGAGGGCATTAAACGTTAATGCACCAACAATATTCCCCGGGACGGGCCATCGTAAAAACTTTGCCCACTAGCCGCCGGTTGCAGCGTAAATACGAGCGCTGTGCACTTTAACATTGTTTTAAAAAGTAAATTTCAATAACATAAGAAGTTCCGCGACACCCCTGATGGCTTTGTGTTCACGGCGGAATTGATGAATGGCTTTGAACGTTGATCTTGTAATTAATCTTAGTAAAAGACCCCATTGCTTTCATACTTTTTATTAATCTTTATGTTTTGTAGCAGTTCGTAGTTTATTATGAGCTATTTAGTGAAGTTAATAGTTTAGAAAGTATAACAAATAAGACCTCCATTTTGCAAGGTAAAAAGTTTTAATACAGGGGTGTCCCACCCAAAACGTATCGAACACCACTAGGGTAAGAAAACTGTTATTGTGCAACGTGCAAGCAGGCAATTCACGTCCCAAAGGGTTGGCAAACTTGGCAAGCGCACACATCCGCCTGGGCACAAATTTATTTTTCAACGGGTTAGCCAGTATTGAATTCGGATATTTGTTGTTAACCAACAATTCTTTGTTGTACACAAATATCTGAGAGGAAGATTTTGAGAGTATATTTACTTACACTTGGTTTTCTTTGCTATTCTCGTAAGTTCCAGATTGATAAAAGCAATTTACCTTCTTGTCTTATTTTTGTTTATTCTCACATTTAATATGGAAATCATTCAGTAGACTTATTTGTACAGTAATAGATTAAACAAGCGTCTTGCTATGTCTGAGCCACAAAATATTATCTTTGTATCAATATACAAACAAATTTTAAATACAGCAATCAATTTCCCACCCCTCTAGCAGTACGCAATAATCGTCAATTAATTAAAACATAATTACAAATATAATTATTCAGGGGAATTTATACAACAAAAAATTTTAATCCCGCGTTGGGACTGAGTACAGGGAACTTCTCCCTTTCCTGTTTAATTTGGCGTAGTAGTGATGTTTTAAAACAAACGTTATCTATTCTGGTGTAGTGATTGTACGTTCCTCCCGCATACCTGATCTCCATTGATTCACATACTGGCGTATTGTACGTGGTACACAAATCGGTCGCTTGGCTAGGAGCTAGGCTTCACATTCCACGTGCTCAGTAGTTAGGCTGTATCGGTGATTGGTATTCAGTGTATTGGACGAAATTAAAAGTACCAATTATGTGCTGCAAGGAGTTTGCGTTATTGCGTGCGTTGGGCAATGTGCACTTTTCTTTTTCTTTGGACAACAAAAGCAATATGCTTTTTTGGCAGAAATATAACTGGATAACCAATGAAACTAAAATTGCCGGGGACTTATAGTAATAGATACCTTTTGATGATGATGAGATGATAAGTAAAAGAGAAGTATGGAACAAGAAGACATGCTGCGCGGAACCCAAATAAATTGGGAGACAAAGATGATGAGACACCTTTTGATGAATTGCTATAAATTCAATGCAGTTATCAATAAAAAAGTCCTGCATTGCTTAAGACTAATATTGAATAACTCTCACAAATGATTACAGCATTAATGAACCCCGAAAGCTACAACAAAGAGTGCACACAAAATTAAAATCGACACATACAATCAACGCCCTCATAATTACTGTGTTAATATTTACATCGACTGAAAGTTTAAACATGCGAATTGCACACTTTTCCGCCAATTAATGTTTTGAGTTAAAATCGACCAACAAAGGCGGCCCTGCCTGTCATCGTTCGAATAAACCCGTAAATGTTTACTCGACACATCGGTCGCTGTATGCATCAATTAAAAATATATTACTTGCCGGGTTGACTTCCGCCTGTCCGCTGTGATGGGTTTCGCTTCGCTTGGCTCTCGCACGTGCTTGCATAGGGCTGGCCTGCATCGAAGTTTTGTTAAGAAAAATGTTTTAGGTAAATTCAGAATTCATAAAACATCATTAAACCGGTGACACTATGATGGCGCCTGTGAGTGCTAATAAATTATAAGATTACAGCTTATCGATTCGATCAATAATTAATAAATAATTTCCAGCAGTACGATGGCATCTGTTTCCTTACATTTAGCAGTCAATATCAACAGATTCACTTAAATGTGCAAATGATGCAATTCACCTTACAGTACCGCCATTGTAGTTGCAAAATGCCCAAATTTAGAAATAGCTCGTCCGCAACCATCAAATATTTTAAAGCCTTCCAAGCCCTGGTTGTTATGCATCCCGCACAGGACCCAGTAAGTGGCTAGAAAGTAGAATATTCCAGTGCCCCTTGTGGAATGCGATAGAAGTATAAAAGAGCTAAATAAAAAACTGAAACACGTTACTGACAACCCGTCCGTGCGAGCACAGTGCGTGTATTCGCATTCCTATTCGCCGTGCACGCTCACATCACGTCGTCGCATCGCACGCTGATCATTTTTATTCGCCCAAATGAACATATTTGCACAACTTTTATCCTCACCGTTTAACTTTCGCTGGATGCGCATTCGCTCAGTTATTTGCATATGAATTTATCGGCGACATATGTTTTTATTCACCATACTGATCGTTTAACCGACAAACTATCAGTCAGTTTTCATACATTCGTTATTTGCAACTAAATATTCCAAATATCGAATCTTTATGAGATTTTTCAAATAGCTCGGTGTTCGCGACTATTGAATTCCGAAATTGGAATGCAGTTATCATATTTTCTGAGCTCGACATAATACAATTTTGTAGTGGTACAATGCATTCTTTGTTGTATGAGATTTAGTAGAAATATGGTTCATATTAACATTGCGCTTTTGATGTCTGGTTTTCAAAGCACAGGTAGTAATACTGTTTCATGGATGAATAGGTCGTACTCTTTCGTTTCTTTCGTTTGATTCTTTGGTTCTATATCGCGAATCTGTTGCATAATAATATTGCTTACCGTTGACTTTATCTCTTTTCATTTCAATACATAAGGTGAGAACTAGTAACTATAGTCTGTAGAGGTACATACGTGCCCTCCGAAAGTTGTTTTTTTTTTCACTTCAGATGTTTTGTCGCATTATTATCTAAAATAACAATTTGAGTTAGGTGCCTGTGCCTAATATTATATATGTTATGAGATAAGAAGCATTTCGCACAGCCACCGGTCCGAAGTAAGGGTCGGCAACTCGGCACACAAACATGTCAGTCATCACCTGTGCGCCGTCTTGTCAAACTTCTTTGTGTCGGTCCGTACGAACCATTAATATGTTTCCGACAACAGTTCCGTTACTTTTGTGCCGCACCGTAACTTGCCACCTAATGATGTGGGTTAACCGTTTAATATATACCCTCGGATAAATAAAATTACCTACTTAACTCTTTATGACCCTTATAAATAGCAATTATGGCTATTTATGATCTACCTTATCTTCAATTTATTTCGCAAATGTAGGTATATTCAAACTTAACACAAAACCAAATCTCAGATTACACTTAAGGAGATATTGCCACGAGAAATTATTAGACTTGGAAATATTTCATATCCCAATACTTTATGCGAACTTTTCATACAGTGGCGGTATAAAATTTTAATCATATTCCAGAAAGGAGGAATGTTTCAGACGATATGTATGAAGCTAACAAAGTCTTTCAATTATCGTGAGCAGCTTAACCGATACGTAAAAAAAAGTATCGACGAAGCCTTCTTTCCGCAGAATATGAATACAATAATACCCGAAGATTTATCCGCAGTCGGCCGCTACACTTGTTTACACGAATTTCACGAAGCGCGGAAGGCTGCATATTTTAAACCTACCGCCCGCTCGCTCCGATATGTTTATCTTGGTCTCATCTCGATATATTTATTGGGAAAAGCCACGATCGGGATCTCTCCTTATTGGTTCCAACGGAGAACGTAATCGGTTTTATCTGTTTATTGTTATTGTATTTTAATAAAAATTTCGTTTACATTTCCGCCAAAATTTTCTCATCAAAAATTGTGTTAACTAAAGTAATATTTACACGCGTTAATTTAAGACTTGGAGCACTGTTAATGTTTGTGTTAAAAACGGAACGTTTTCTCGTCAAAGGTGTAATTTAACATGGAATTAAAACTATGTAGGTGCGAACATGTGTGGAAACATGTAGTATGTTCTGATGTTGGCTTTTCATCAGCATGGTAATCGTGCAAAAATATTGGCCGTGTTTCAGGCCGAAGCGCACCTGCCTAGAATTAAATAAAAATAACCCGCCGAATGAGCATCAAAATGAACGCAATGTGTAATTTATGTTCAATGTTTGTGAAACAGAACGTTTAGCATATCAGGATGGTAACGTATATCTATTATATCGCGTGTGAACTTAATGATATGGCACATAACAGACATTGAGCAGTAGACACGACACTGAAAGAAATATCATTAATTTGATTGCTGTAGCATAACGATACCTTACGATCCAATTAGCTAACGAACTGCGAAATGACCATTGTTTATGTGTGTATGTGTAGTTTTTGGTAGTTTCTCAGTTTTACGGCACTATATGTTAAGCGACACTCGTAAAAGTGCGGTGTCCATGTTTTACACCGTTCGTAAACTAGTAGAAGTGTCGTTGTATCGGAGAAAAGTTGCGCGACGTAAACGTAATCTATTCACATTGCGATCGACAAGGGACGCACTCGAATTATAGCCAGTAAATATTGCTTGATTGAATTTGTTCTGATCTCACACTGATTTATAAGACGGTAATAAAATGAAGTTAGATTATTATTTATAGTGGTCGTAAAGTTGGTACTTACTCGGATGGTAGCAGTTCTTATATTCTCTTTATAATTACGTACATGCGTGTGTCATAAAAGTGTGCTATGAAAGCATTATCACGCTTGCGTTCTTTGCGGAGTGAGCAAATATGTATCTAGGTTACAGTACTTTATATTCAAAGTGACACGTGGCGCTACCTATCGGCGCTCCCACACGCTTAGTTTATTATTAATGCGTGAGTTTTTTGCGATGCTCACCTTCTCAGCTGAAGTTTCAAGTAAGTGATAAAAAGTTTACGCGCGTTTCATAGACACAGCCGTGCGAGCCATGACATTTAGGTTTACATGTAGGAAACTAATTTTATTTTGTCTATGGCATGATAAAACATGAAATTAAAAAAAAACCTTCACATTATCATTTATATTGATTCAGCGAGGCGTGACGGACATAAAATTAAAATATAAATCGTTGGCAGCACTCGCTCGAGCCTAACCCTTGCGCTGCCGATACCGATACCGAGACCGACTAACATTGGTTATAGTAGATTAACGGAAAACTATTGCCAGTAAAAACAGCGTACCAGTAACTGAGCTCCAGCGGCAGTACGGCACGTCTGTAACGATTTATTACGATACCAATGGCGTTTTCGGACTGCGGCGGCCGCTAGGGTGTTACAACACAAATAAATATCGATACGGCCGTTCTCTTAGAGACGTATATTGAAATATGTTCGATATTTTATTAGATAGTGTAGTGAATATTTAGTTAATATTTTATTTGTGTGGGGGAGTTTATCTTGTATGAGATGTGTGTTTTTTTCTATTTTTATTGGGCCTTACGGAAAAGGGGGTTGCTTGAAGTATCAATTGAGTTCATGTTTTATGTACCTGTGTTTTTTTTATATTGGCGTATTTATTTGTAAGAAAAGAAAACTGTTATGGCTGATGTTTTCTTTTAATTAAAAATAATATAATTAGTAACTTTGAAACCGTTATTAAATATAATAATCTCCTGGGTTTCACGTTTAATATGATAATATTTCCTTTTGCTCAAAATCTCACCACCTACTAGTAATTTCACCCAAAATAAAGCGTCAAATATTCCCGTAATACTGAATATGGTGTTGGATGGTACACCGTGGCCAACCGTGGCCGACCCGGGATAACCGCAGCCACCGCTGTCAACATCAGCTGTACCAGCCTTGGCTACATAGTGTTCACTTAATGTTACATGTTGTTTGTCTTTTCACTGCCTATATTCATCTGTGTATTCGTTTGTTTCAGGTAATTTGTTCAGTTACGGAGTTCATGGTAATGGGGTATCTGATAAGTTAAGATTAATTTTAAGTTTGCCGACCACTGAACACTGGACCACTCTAGATGCTGTGACCAGTTCTTGGGTGTTGTAAAATTCGACTCGGTTCGAGGGTGTATTTCACGAAAGAAACTAAAAGCGATTAGGATATCTTAAACGCGTTCAAGAGCTGAAAGTGACAATGTTCAATAACAATGATAATACTGACAGAACTTAATCGCAGTTCATGTTATAAAAGGGGAGTGAGTAAAGGTGGATTTCTGTGCGATTTTTTTTTATTTTAACCTCGTTCTAGAGTTTGCAGGGTCAATATTCTACAACAGTGATGACACTGCCATTCGGCTAAACACGGTTTATATGTTCTAATCGCGTTCAGTTTAGTGAAATTCACCCTAATGGTTTTTGTGAAGGTGTTAAGACGAGGAACTACCAGCGTTCACCTCCACAAATCGTTAGTCCATGTTTAGTGATTACGGCATAACCTGATAAGACAATTATTTCTACATTCAGAAATTCCCTTAATCTAAATCTGCCCACGCAGAACGTGGGAGTTAGCTAAAGAAAATAATACTTTAATACTTTTTGCCGAAAGAGGTAATTTAAGGATTAAGAAGCTGTAAGTAAACACCGTTTCTACCTCAACTACATAAGCTTAATGAACTTTGACAGTGAATTCTAAAGTACCTTTTAGGCCAAGAAGTAAGAACAGAAAGAGATTTAAATCGGCCGGTCCTAAATTCAAAAATGTTTACATTGACACTCTTTATATTGGCACAAAAATAAACCAGTCGACAGCTAAAACTATTTGACTACAAATAAATTCCAATAGAAATCACCCTAGCACCGCCATATTTTATCAAGAGAAAATTTTGAACTTGCTACGTAAAAACTAAAGCTTTCCTAAGCACATGATTTAGTGAAAATTGAATACGAAACTAAGTCTCCTATAGAACAGACGTTGACGTTGTAAAAGTACCTATTTGTTCACAACGGTAGCACCCTAAATATCACAAGTTATCTGAAAAGAGCGAGAACGAGCTACCCCTGTCTCGCTCCCTCGCGGTGTACCCGCGGTGTCTACGCATTGTAGGTGCGCGAACCTCTTTCCTTCACAAAAGCCTCCTTTATTATGCTCCTGTGTAGGATATGAGGAAATTGGCTGAATGGCTTTATATGAAAAACTCACGTAATCTTCGCGGGGTGTGGCCCACAATATCCTGCACTTGGCTTCGCGAGACGATTCTTGTTAAAACATAATTCAATTGTTACATTAACGTTTTTAAAAGGTATAAAGGAAGGTATGTGTTTGCGATTAGGGGAGGTTCGAGGAATGTATTTTCAGCACAATTAATGTAATACTCCCAACCAAATATTATATAATTATATTTAATCCAACAACGCAGTAGGTATAGTTTCTCGTAGAATATAAAACTATTTGAATGCTCAGAATTTCGATTAAATCGACATGTTAAATAAACATCTAGGCTAAAAATTAAGCTACCAACTCAAAAAGCAGAAGTAACTTTGAAAGTACAATTTTCCCTTGAATGTCAATAACACAGAACGGACGCGTTTACGTTTTACGCGCATACATGAACATGACACCTGGCGAAATAAAGCCTTTCATGTGGGCAGCGCTCATACGGGGTGTTTATTGTCATCGGAGGGCCGCACACATATTTGGCGAGAGGCAAGCGGGTTCCGTACCTAATAAAATACGGCGCTAGGATTCCCCGACGGCGGCGGTGGCGAAGCGCGAGCCGGGGCCGGATCACGATCGGCGTCAGAACCGCCTCGGGATATAAATTCGGTATCTTTCACCTGGAACGCTTCAACGACCGACGACGCCACGCGCCAGTTATGAAAATTCCAACGCTGGAATTCCAACTCACACTAGAGATTTTTGCTGAGCTTTGCGGTTGTCGTCGTCCGGATTTTTTAAAGAACGGAGTCTGTTACGTTTATTTCAGTCTGCGTTTTATGGAGGCGGGAATGTTCTCCGCTTTGGTTTATTTTCGGGCCGCCTTTCTCATGAAATGGCGCTGTTTCATTGCTTACGAGCCATTTTGAGGTTCTCGTTAGAGTTACATTTTTTATCGTGATGTATTTTTCTTTGCAAATTGTCTATCGCGGCGCTGGGTCCTGTTTTATTATTTTGGAGCGTGATAAAAACCCCCTAAATGTATATCGTACTGCGGTATTTAACGTGGTCGAGCAGACGAAACGACGAACGTAAGCAACAATGTCGTCTGACCTTCCAGACAGCAACGTTTGTGTGATCGGTCATCTCTCAGCGTACAATTAAAGCCGTCACGAAAATCCTGAATGGATATCGAATAACAAATGACGCGGCAAAATAGGGTTTCTGAAAGAAACCGAACATAAATTGCCAAAACCCATCAACCATTAACAATTACAAAAGAAAGGTAAGGAATGAAATGTTTTATTCATTCCGTTAACGAGAAAATTACCGAGAGGGCGTCGGCGCGCCGGATCCGATTGCAAGGACTCCACGAACCTTTGTCTTCGGGGAGAAGTGTGCCCAATGAGCACTCCAGATCCCCGTAGGTACCAATTAAGGATAGCATGTTACACAAGTACTTTATTGTATAATTCTATGAAATTGGAAATGATAACACAAATTAGAATCTAAATTGTCGAGAGCAGGTGAGCTGGAAAGCATCTCCTGAATCGGATAAACGGCTAGTTTCAAATTATGTCCGGGAAATGACAAACGCGCGGCAAACGTGCACAGGCAACGCTTTTCAATGTAAACACTGTTGATGTGAACGAGTCAATATGTGGCCACTAGTGAGGGTAGATAACAATACCCAATGGCTTTTACATGATTACTGTAGTTATGAAAAACCAAACAAAAACAAACAATTGTATGTTTGTTTTTGCAAAGAATTCAAAGGGTTAAAAACATGTTTGCCACTAAACCTAATTCAAATTTGTATAACCAAACCCGCATACTTAAACGCAGAAATAGCTCTTCGTAGACTGGAAAATCTCAAAGAGTGTTTATTTCTTTTTTACATTTCAAAGTTCCGGAAAACTTTCGCTGAAAATTGTGGAAAAACCCGTCTGACCACTTTCCTTGAATCGGGATTCCTGTCGGAATCCTATCGGAGTAGATGCATTTTCTAAGTATTAATTGCCTCTGAACCGTATCTTTTGACTCAAGCGAGGTATCATTACGGACTATTACGTAGGAATCCAAATTAAAGGTCCCTGCAAGGCAGACGGAGTCACCGCTCTGCTACTTTGCTGAAGAATTTAATTAAATACTAATAACAAGCCAATCTCTGCGAGAAACAACTGATGTTATTATTACAGTTATTCCATGATTCTGTAGCAATTTTAATTTCATTAACAGTATCATAGCCTTAGCTCAAGGGTTCACTCTTTTTTATTCAGAGAATTTAAATGAAAACTAATTACCATTATTATTTCTGCTTAATTACTTCGTATCATCTCTTTCTTTTGGTACTTATACTGCTCTAAAATGTATCTATAAAACGATACTGTATTCCACAATAGGGTTGAAAACAAAGTTGTTCGCGATTACATCAGAACTTCGCAAAATCTGAATACACCCCACCTCAACGATGGCTAATTACGTTAACTTCTTTCGGGTCCAGTACAAATTCCGAATGGGCTGTAAAGAGTGCGAATTTGCATCGAGAATATTTTTCGAGAACAATTAGGTTGTTGGCTTTTGTCTGTACTGGCCGGGGGTTGGTTTTAACGACGTTTTAAAAGATTCCAACTCGAGACCGGGGGCTTATCTCGAACGTGCTCCCTGCTTGTTACAAAAAACCCTTTATTAACTTTACGAGGCTTTTAACGAATAACAGAAATAAATATGAAGGCTTCACTTTACAACGCGTTGGGTTTATGACTCCGGAAACTTTACAATCTGGTCGTTACCACCGCCTGCCATCCACGCTGGAACTTATTGATATACCTAACTTACAACGTTTTACAAATCACTGATACTTTTTACTATTTCTGAAACTTACAAGCTGTAAATTCTATTAGTCACCCTAGCGATTATTTAACTGTTTTGTATCCTTTAGTTAATTTGTGTACAGCGTTGTGGGCTGCAATATTATCTATAAGTTTTGTATATTTCTTGTTCCTATATTTTATATTGTTGCTGTTTGTTGTACCTCTTGAATAAAAATGAAAAAAAAATACCTACCTACCCAAGTAGGATCTAAATCGGAACAGTAATCACGGAGAAATAGATGTACTTACAAACAATAAAAAAATATGCTGGTCGAATACATAACCGCCTCCTTTTTAAGAAGTTGGATAAAAATGCAATCTGTATCCAAAAACAATACACACGGATATGCATACAATATTCCTGAAAAAGTCAAAAGCCGACCCTTTGAAAATAATTAATGCCACGTCGTAGGTATTTAATTTCTGTCGGCTGCAGCAAATCCGCTGCCCGGATATTGGGTTTATTATGAGATACAAAGCCTTTGGACGCTCGCTTTCTGTACCACTGTTTGATTGGTGGGACAGGCGCCGCCGGCCCTCTCCAGCGGCAGCGCACCTCCAACTACAAATACTATAGCACGTATCATATTTACCATGTTCGCCCGTCAACTATCCTAAATGAATGACAGGAACATTTGAAAGCTAATCAAACTGGGAGAAGAAACAAACAGAATTTCAGATAACATTTTATTGATAGACAATGCTGTGTTTCTGAATATTGAACATTTTCATGAAATTATTTTCGATATCAGATGGAAGGAATTCCTAAACAATGTACTGCTATTGTCTGGCGAGTTATATTGCTAATCAAATCTCGAAACTAATACAGAATTTAATTAGAAATATCGAACTAGTGCCGTATCTACGGAGTTTTATGTGAGTCGTAGCTCCGTGCCGTGTTGTCAAATGAATGGCAGCATGAAGGGAATAGCTAGATAAAGGCCCCACACTAGTTACTGATCAGTTTCCGAATACCACTTTGGAACGTATTACAGTGAATCAGTTCCGTGAATACACAATCCTTCTGTAATTTCACCGGAGCACCCACCTACCTATTGTTTTGTATTTTGAGAATACGACCTGGCTAACCCGTACCTACATCCCAATTTAATTACATTGGTCTTTTTTCGTGGTTCCTAAAATTAAAAAGTTCTTCCTTTTCGCTGTGGGCGGGTGATAATTTATTTTTATACGGGCATTATTTTGCGAATACGTTGCTCGTATTTAAATTTCATTATAAACTAGCTTTTCTCACCACTTTAGCGTGGATTCGCTTTTATTAAGTTTACCGTAAGACTTTATGTTTTCAAAAATAGTGTACTTAACTTACTATGTAAGTAATTGCCTCTTTTAGTTTTGAGTATTAAGGATTATAATATTTTGATGTAAATAATTTTTGCCCCGTTTATATTTGATGAGACTAGTAAAAACGGTTTGCAGTAAAAATGGTTTTAAACCATTTTTTACGAATCTAACTTCAACATCAATGACTTAAATATCCTTCTACCATTTTTCAAACATTACCGAGGGGATAAACAAAAAGAAAAGTATTTTAATACAATATTTACGCGAGCTCAAAAGCACATTTATCTTATAGTTTATCCCTCGAGGAATCCACACTAACTCTTTGTTTATCTCGGGTGATAGAGGTACGAAGTCATAAAATAAACCATTGAATAAATGACTGTGCATTTGACAAACGAGCATTCACAGATATATCCGGCAATAAACGAGCAAAATGATCCTCCCCAATGTATTATATAATATAGGAATTCCGCGGAGGGCCGGGAAGACGCGGATTCTGGATTTGGCATACCTTTCCCCGTTTGGTTATGTTTAAGAAAATTGGTACGCTGGTATCTTTACTTTACCTTAACACGTACCTACCTCATCGCAAATTCAAAAAATGCTCATAATAATTATAATTCCATAGAACTTAAAAAATTCTACTAACCTACTAATAAAATTATGCTAAAGTTTGTGAGGATGTATGGATGTTTGTTACTCTTTCACTCAAAAACTACTGAATAGATCTAAATGAAATTTGGCGCAGGCATAGACAGTAGTCTGGAATAGCACATAGGATACTTTTTATCCCGGTAGTACGATCCCGTAGGTCAATTACGGAACAAAACACGAGCGAAGACGCGAGCATATGAAGTATTAGAATAAACAATTTTCCAAAAATATTCTTTGGTCCTTTAGATACTCCCGTCGTCGACGCAAATTAGATACTCGAATACATTGCATAAATAGAAAGCAGAGATTATAAAACAATACGGCGAATGGGTTCCGTTTGTCATGTAAGCGCGTACCGCCTCGCGTGGCGTTGTATTGTACGGGGACATTATTATTAAAACAATTCTTCAGAAAAACAAGACAAGGCAACGCGGCCCGTAGCTCATACTTGTTTTTCTTAAATCTCTCTGTGAACAACTGTATTATGGGGAATCTTGTTAACATTTGAAATCATTTCTCTGCCCCGGGAATAATGAGTTCTGTGTTTTCATTTGAAACTCCGGTGACTTTTGTTTAATGGAATGATAATACAAATGCTGGCCTCTTTGTAGTGAGGGCCGAGAATATTGTTGTTTTTCCTCGGGCGGGTCACTTTAGTTCCAAGGGTAATTTCATTATTTTTCTAAAAAAATTGCTTTCACAAATGAAACTCTGGACTGTACAATCTTAATGTTGATTTATGCCCTTTGAAATCCACTTTTGTTTATGTAAAGTAATTTAGGCAGTTTTTTTTCCTGTTTTCGTTAACAGATAGATGTTCTTTTATGAAATTCTAGGTAGAAATGGATATCAACGAAAATATTTCAATTTAAAATGAATTTATTAAAACGTAAAATTTTTAAGATAACTTTTTTTGTCCCTGCCTTTCATCAACAGATATTTCGCTCTGTTCAGAGAAGTGAATTAAGTCTGAAGTTGTTTATAAATCTCATCATAAACCTAATGAGTTGTTATAACTTTTGGAGCATTAAACAAAGAACCGCGAGAATCTCTTAATGTTCGTATTTATATAACTATGTAAAATATAATTTGACTTGTTACCCCCAGGGGTGTATTACCAGCAAGTTTTCGTCTCGTAATAGAATATTATGTAAACAAATTTAATTATAGCCTTGAATTAGCCACAATGGCCGGCTGCCGTCGCTCTGAATGGAAAACTTCGGAAACCTCAACTTTGTCCAAGTAAAGTTTCCTCTGTGTGCACAGCAACGAAAGAATTTTACAAAAAAGTGCCTTGCTTATTTCCTGATAAGTGCCTGCTATGCGGGTGGGTACTTTATGAATTGTTGACTTATCTTTGTCTTAAAAAAGGTCTAAAGCGTTTAAAGAACCTTGGTTATTCCCGCATATTTAAGTTTTTATTTTTTTAAATAAAACTTTTGGGAAACTGAAAGCTTTCTAAATCAAGTATTTAAATAAATAAGCAGTCCTAAGTGTTCTAACCAAAAATTTTTTCAAACTTCCTGAAAGCTATGTTCAATTAATCAAATGAAACCTATTTGTATTAATTAGACAACATGTCCAAACATCTACGTATGGTTTATCCCGGTTTAAAACAAATGCGAACGCACCCCTAAACTTGTACAATTTATCATAAACTATCTAATCAATTTAGAAAACGATTCGGCGTTTAATATCAAATCCACGTTTTCTCAAAGGTTTGGACCAAAATTACGGCATTGTGCTAAATAAATTGTTATTAATGACTGAAACGTTCCGTACTTCCGAATAACAAAAGCTCCTCGTATTTTGTGGATAAATTCTGAATTCCTTGCATACGCTTAGACGTCGAGATTATGGATGGAGATTTTTCATCATAGTCAATATAACAACAAGGATAATTAAAACTGATAGTCCCTAATTGGTTGTGAATTTCTTAAGTGTTGATATTGCCGCGTGAATGGATCCAATAGAACTATTCATTTAGAGTGGTACATAGGCGGATTTAATGCCACAAGGCATTTTCTAAATATTTAATAACACAGAATTGTGACAGAAAACAAAAAAAAAAAAAAAACTAAAACACGGGTTATTTACACTTACTGATTTCCGTAACCAATACAAAAGAAAAAAAAACCTACCTATTATTGATTCAGGACGAGAATCATAAGCATAGTTACCGCCTTGAATTTAAAGAGCATGTAAGACAACAGCTTGTATACAGAACTATTCATAAAATAAAAATTGTTTTGCAGTCATGAAAACAAATATGGGTTAGTTGCGCCAGGTGTTAGCCAAGTGTAGGATATTCTTCATGTCATGTTTTGTAGGCTGAAATAAATGGTGCAAGTTTTTAGTAGCTTCGTGAGTTTACAAAATTCATGAGCGGGTACGGAGATGTAAGTAACGGGGTGTCAGTAATTATTCACCAGGCTCACCGCTAAGTACAGGCAGGTTCATATTTCCTATGAGCAGATAATCTGCTCTCAGCATTAAACTTGTAAAGTGCTCTGCTCCATATGTCCTCGGTAAAAGGGAGGGTTGCTTTCTATTCATACACTGTGATACTCTTTTACGGTTCAAGCAAAAACACGCCAAACGCTGGCGAAAGATAAACCCCGGGGCGGTACGAACGCTGTTGAATTTTACGATTCCGCTAAGCCGCCTTAAAGTCGAGCCCTTCCTGAATATTTTGATTTATTTATAGGCGTGAACGCGTAAAAGGGTGGTCCAAAAACAATATACCGCGTCGTTCAGCTGGCGCGCTACTTGGGACACTTAACATTATACACCCCTATGAATAAATACACATATTTATACCCTTCCGTTCTGCGATACTCATTTCCTGTCTTTGAGACTTTTAAGACATTACCGTAACTATGTGTAATTTACTGTGAGCGCGTAATTATTAGTCTTAGTTAATTTCGCAGAAGCCCAAACAAATTTGCGGCTGAAAAGTTTTACACTTAATTCATTAGTATGTGGTATAATCGTGTGAGAAGACGCAGGCCGCATTAAGCACTTGCCGCTCGCGACTCGCGCTTCTAACACTTCATTGTGATGCTAATTTAGGGCACCTCTATGAATATGGGGGCGGCACTCCCAACGCGCGCACTTTTTGCCTCACCGCGCTAAATTAATTTGAATAATACCGCCGATAGGCAACGAGCTCCGCCGAAATGTCTTTTATATGAGTTTCCGACGTGAAAACTCCGTTACCGCGAGGGCCTAGTAATTTTTTTATCTCCAGCTTAAGAATTACGCAAAGTACGTGTTTATAAATTCTTAATTGTAAAAGAAAGGAACAATCAGATTTTAACTTAATTTTCTTAGCCGGTTCTTACGTATTTACATTGTATGATAGAGAGAAGATATACAAGCAAATATATGTACCTACTGGTACATATATTTGCTTGAATATCTTCTATCAAAAATACACATTTAATCAAAAGATCCACTGCACCGTTTTTCCTTCCATCTCTTTGAGAGTAAGCAAAACGAATGTTCCATTAGACAATGGAATACACTCTCGCCCGCATATAGCCCGATAAAATAAATTTCACTTAGCTGTTAATCACGTCCCTAAAGCGTGTGTGTCCATGTACTCGTGCAGGTACCTAATGGCGTGAGCACTAAGACAAAATTGGCTTAAGTAATCTCCCGGTCGGAGTATACCTGCGGAGGCTGCGAGATGCTCCGGGGCGCACGCTCGTAGTCTCGGTCTTGCCGCCCAATTTCGATGTGTAATGCACTTGAGTCACACGTACGTGTTCGTCATAGAAATTACTCAGGCAATTTTTAAGTGAGCCTTTCCCGCTGCAACACTCACGGGTATTCAAGCCTGTCCCTATATACTGGAGCACTTAAAGGAGGTAAAGCCACTCTTAAACAAATGAAAGAGCTTTCGTTCGTCGTTTTTGCCTCACGGCAATCCGCTTTACTAAAAGGCGGTGAAAATTTTATGCACACCAAATAAAAGTATCTGTAAGGACCTATCAGATTGGGAGTTTGTGTGGGCTGGCTTGTTTGAACGTGACGTGTTACGATGTGCTTTAAATTTACATAGACAAGATAGGAACAATAAACGAAAGAGCTATTATTTCTTTACAGAAAATGAGATAAACAGGCCGTAAACTCCGTCACCTGTCTATTGTAGTAGAAATTTTTTTTTTTTTTTTTTTTTTTTTTTTTTTTTTTTTTTTTTTTTTGTGAATGGCATCTCGCAGTTCAGCCTCTGAGGCTGGCTACTGCTTAACCGGACAAACCTGTGGATGCCTCGAATTTAAGGCCTCCAGCCAGGCAAAAAGCTTATAAACTAAGCGACAGCGCTAAGGGCACCCCCTGTGGGGTACGAGCCTCGGCTTAGGGCGTCGCTGAGAGAGGGCAGCAAAGGGACAGGCTGGATCTGATTATCATTATTTAGGGGCTGATTTATAACTACTGGCTCAGCATCGCGGGCTGGCTCGAGCAAGGGTCGGGGGGGGGGATTTGAATTTGGACGTCGCGACGGGCCTCGGCGGCGAGGCCGGAAAGACGGCGGTTTGGTGTATTTTGGTATAAATCCCCAAATTCAAATTATTACGTGATAAATTAGAGGTTACTGTGGACGTCAAACCGAATTTTAATAATTCTTAATTATTCCGAGTTTCTTAAATAATATTTGTTTGCAAAATCGCTACGCTTTTGCACTTTCATTAATTTTATTTGTATAATTTAACTCGTTTAATTTAGGCGTCAAATTACTTTTCTGTCGGACCCCGTGGCCTGGGTGGCAGTGACGTCGCGCGAATCTGTCACGGAAAGCTTAAGATTAGGTCAATTTAAGGTTCATTTTCGTGCGTGATTAGATGGAAAATGAACGTCGCACCCCGCGCCACATCGTTTTGTATAGACGGCTTTTTAGCCTACTCACAATACGCCCCGCGCTGTAATGTAGACAACGGTGATTTGATAAATGAGTTGAGTTTTTACGTGAAAAGACTAACGTTTTGCGTTCAAACCTGAGCTTGTTTTGACAAAACCTTTGCGGTTCCCACAACGGAGTCTGTCGCAATGGACCCTCTCGCCGTGTTTCTAATGAATTGAGTAGGCAACGAGAAAATAACAAGGAAAACTCTCCAATGGAAGATAATAGCTGGGATAATGGTGTTCATATTGAGCGTGTTTACTGGGTTACCATAATTACAATTATTTTAAGTCGGTAATCCTATTTAAATTCTAGTCCATTTGATCTGGAAATAAAAAGAAAACAAGGTTTAATTCCGTCTGTTCTTCAACATTATGATGCCGGCTTATCTCGCTTAATCTAACGGGCCTTGGTCTTGCTATATGAGTTGTCTAGTGCTACGAGCCCGTTATGAACCTGAACTTCTTAGCTCGTAGAACCTGTTCCAATACTGGGCTGTCGCATGTTTTGTTTAATCAGTTTAATTTTCAAATCCTTTTACTGTTATCGTGCACCGAACCACATCCTTCGAACTAATCATGATTTATAAGGACTAATTTTTGAATCGTAGCTGTAACTAGTGGCGGTACTTTCGTACTAGCCTAAAAGCTTGGCTTGCCCTTATAACCTGCCTACTCTTCATGATTTTCTTTATGAGTTTCTAAAGAGTTTGCTTGCCTTATAGGCTTGCCGCATTATGGCCACAATGCACGGAGGTGATGTTTTTAGTTTCTCTCTGTCCTAATGGGAAAAAGCATGAGTACATACTACGTGGGTTATAGTCTTGAACTAACATACTGAAGGTACATTATTTAGGCAAGTTTAAATCCTCATTTCCCTTACACAGATAACCCAAAGTAACCCGTCCAGTATGTTTTTAATAAAGCCAACCGTAACTCCGCAACATTGCGGCAAAGTAATATCACTAAAACTGCCACAATATTATTTTCCGTTACTCAGATGCGGCTAAAGCGTTTAATATTTAAAATAATCACGGGATTGTCGGAAACGGTGTCGACAGCTAATGTTCGGTGGCAAACCGCCACGCGGCCGGCCCGCACTTTACCTACCCACCTATATATACGTAGCTATGACAACCGCGACGTGTGTTTGCCCACAAACTGTTTGCTCCCATATCCGCTGTGCTACCTATTATTTGTACAGAGAATTAGACGTCACGTTTTATCCAAATAAAGGTATCAGTGCCTTATTGGTTGTTTGGTTTGATGGGTTTGTTTAATCGGTTCTTGGAGTAGCTTTTTGATAGGACGTAACTTTGATCGAGAATTCTGGATCGTAAGCTTAACACCCCCCAAAAAAAACGTCGTTTTCCAGCAATATTTTTTGCGTAAAGATACTTAGTTTCATGTACAGAATGCTTGGTTGACGGCTTCGTGATGAGGTGATTTACACCCCGTATAGTAGTCTCAATTGCAACGTACGTATGGGCTATTTATTGCATTTGTGATGAGCTGAAATGACTAAAACAAAGTAATTAAATAAGAAGCAATTCGTAACGTTTGGTTACGTATTGCTTTTTATTTAATTACTATTGTTGTTTTTTTTTTAATTACTTATTTGTTTCTTAATAGTTTGTATTAATCACCATAGCGATCAAGCTGACTGTGGTGTCTCTTTATATCGACGCCACAAAAATACAGTCTTAAACAGGAATCAGTGATACTCCAGTCTTAATTTTGATTATGTCAAGGACACGTAATTATAGAAATTGGTATCGTTTTAAGAGCGTCTTGAATTTCTCAGGAATGTTCGGCAAGATAAGGGCGTCATTAAAACATTCTCCAATCCCGGAATTTGTTAAGTACATACATTTACTCCGGTATATTGTAAAGGAAACTTTATAACGTATAATGTAACCAGCTGTACTCCGCGAGTTTGCCTGATCTTAATCCTTTGCCTTGAGAATTTACTGCTACATCACGTTTAAAAATTCGGTATTGTATGAAGATATAATTTACTTGTATGAAATATACGTGTTGTGTGGTCTTCTACAATTTCTCTAAGGTGGTTAAGGCTGTAATCTACTTAAGTAGTTAGGTAATGCTTATTTTTTCATCATCATCATCGTCAGCCTATAATGTTCCCATTACTGGGACACATAACTCCTATCTATGACAGGGAGTGGGCTGTAATCCACCACGCGGGCCCAGTGCGGGTTGGTACAAGTCACATGTCTTCGAATTTTTAGTCCTAGGACATGCCGGTTCCCTCACGATGTTTTCCTTCACCGTGCCTGGGTTCGAACCCACGGCTTACTGCTCGTAAGTCGGGCCTACCACCACTGGGCCACCGCTGCTCTCTTATTTTCCACCTGAGTCTAATTGTATTGCATTTCTAATGGCTCTGTGCACGTTTCACAGTAGACATTCATAGGGTATGATAAAACTGTTGGATAACAGTGACGTCATGAATACGCTAACTTTAACGAGATGACATTAGGAATATGTTGTGCATTGCGGAAATGCGAGCCGAGTGTTATAAGCACGCTTAAATCTCAGTCAGTCAAATTAATTATTAGTTCTGCTCCGTGCAGCCGGGACAAATTGACGCTTGTTTCGTCGGAACACTCGTATAATTAAATACACAAGCATTTAATCAAGGTACTGTAACACTGTAAACTCATGTACTTACGTAATCCTTCAGATATGTTATAACATTGCCGAGGTAGCTCGAAGTTGCCCGATGTAACCCGACGCCACCTGGCGGCACTTGGCTTAAGTGTGCCACCTACCCTAGCAAGAAAGCTGGGTTGAGCCGATCTTAACCCGCCGCCGCGGGCCGCGTAGGACCTGTCCTAATAACTGGGTACAATAGTGGCCCTGAGCAAACAACGGTCGCTTATTGCTACTCGGCACTCCGCAATAACAGCGGTAAAAACAATAGCGCGGCTATGCTCCTTGTGATTGCGCCCGCTACATTGCTCCCATTACGAGAAGCAGCTTGTGTCAAGTTGCAGTCTCGGGTTCAATGGAATGTAAAACTAAACAATAAATTACCTAACATACTTAAATTTTCTTTACAGGTAAGCTGCCCTGTTATCGGTATCGCGGATTATACATTCGTGAGTTTACCTTCTATAAATTTTGTAGTGAAACTTCATACATTTCACATGTAATATCATCTGTTTCATGAATCCATTGAGCATGTCAGTGTGTAGAAATTGTATGTCTACGTAGTTCTTGAATAAATCCTTCATCATCAAAAGCGTGTAATTTCAGCTTATTGATATCTGAAGAATCGACATTTGTTTGAATGACCGGTCAGGGATTGTCGGGAAATCAATTCGTAACGGTGTCATTTGTCGGATTCGGCTCCGAACATTCGACAGTCAGTTTTAATTCACTGATATCCACCTTTGATCCCGTTTTTGCCAGATTACATCGTCGTACGATAACGTTCGTCCAATCATGCTTTAAACGACTTCGACACATTCGGACTGCAATCAAAGTTAACGAGTTGCTATTACCGATCAGATTATAAAAGTCTCGGATTTCAAATAACACGTGATTAGCGACCTATGTGGGCACATGATTAATTTAAAACAACTTATACGAAAAACATTAATATGGAACCGCACGGCTTAGTCCTAATAACCGTAATAAACATCAACGGTAACGAGCAATAGGCAGCGATTCGTGCTGATGTTACACTGTTTTTATACATGCCCGGTACATGGGAAAGCTTTCTAATTGCCGGAACAATGCTGAGCCGGTTATTTGCCGGCGGCATTGTTTTTGTCCGCGCCGGTTCATTTTACCCCACCTTCCCCCGGGTGGGAGATTAATGGAATTTGAATACGCATAGCCTTTGTGTTCGGCTTTCCGCGTAATTTAAGCGTATACCGGCCGGGTGAGTCGGCGTTTTGCTGCCAATCTTACGGTTAGATTGCCAGGTGTGCGACTTCGCTTATAACTGTTATGTAAAATGACGCGTCGCCCTGCGAACCCGCCCTGCCATTGCCTGTAAGCCCCTTTTTGCGGACTCACAGTTCTGATCCAAATTGTGTTTTTCATTTCTGACGAAATCATTTCCCTGCCTCGCCTTCTGAACTGTCTCCATGTTGTAGTGACTTCTGGCCATGAGTTCCTGGGTCCGATCCCCATGTCGGTCAAAGTTTTATTGGGTTTTTCCTTCTGCATTTTCTCAGAATCAGCCACGATATTGATGGCAATAGGCTCGCCCCCTTTTACTAAAACATACATGTTATAAGGTACATGCTCTCTGCCCAACCCTTCGGAGATAACAGGCGTTATATTAGGGTTATCATTTCACAAGACCACCGACGTGACCTCGAGTGATTTCCAATCGTGTCTAGCTTTTCAAAACTTTACCTTTAATTACAATTTTAGTATAGATTAATACATTTTTGATAACATTTCCCTGTCGATCGGTTCGATAAAAACTGTCATTATTTCGGTGGTCCCCTCTGTTGGCGTTCAATAAGCGTTGTGTGCTCAAAGCACTATCAATCATTCCCTTGCGCCTACTAGACACGTCGAGAAATAAAATGTATTTGTTGTTATTAGGGCTACCTATTGATTTTGGATTGTGGACAAAAAAGAAGGAGGCCTTTACCCTTCAAAGTATAATAAAAAAAAACCTGATAACATCATCTGCCTAGCCTTTTCCCAAACTATCTTGGGGTCGGATTCCAGTCTAACCGGATGCAGATGAGTACCAGTATTTTACATGAAGCGACTCCTATCTGAGCCTATCTGAACTCCACAACCCAGTAACTGGGTAATACGATACCCCTTAGTAAGACTGGATGTCAGACTTTTGGCTTCTGACTACTCGTAATGACTGTCAAAGATCTACAAATGACAGTCGGGACCAACGATTTAACGTGCTTTCCGAGGCACGGAGGAAACTCCGTATGTAATTATGGTAACTCATCCTCGGACCAACCTCGGCAAGCACGGCTTAACCTTAAAGATCGAACCGTAAGGCTGTTATTATTTAGCCACGAGCTCCTAAAATAAAATGACCTAATAACAAGAATTATAAATTGAAATTAAATATTAATAAAATTAAACCAAATAAAAATTGAAACTGAACTAAGAAATGTCAATAACAAATGATTTTTAAATATTTATTATAATTATTGTTGCATGAAATAACTAATTATGTATAATTGTAAAACTGCGTGTAAATAAGAAATAATATTTTTTTATTTATTTATTTGTATTGATTTTAGATGAAATGAGCATCAGTGTAAAGCAAATACGCTTCTGTTTTGTTCCACTATCATTATCATCATAATTACGCGCGTCGCTAATGTTACTCAAATAATAGATGGATGTGTAATGTAATCGTCATAAATGTGTACATGTGACGTAGTGGAAGCTGCATATCAATCAGCTGAAGGCAGGCCTGTTGTAGCCAGAATGCTGCAAATCCATTAACATAATTGAGCGGCTTGTATCCGGGACACTTCACGGTCCGGATCGTGGACGTCTTTGATGGCGCATCGCCGTAATGAGGAGTCGAAGCCGGAGTCATCCGCCCTAATGCATATTTACAATAAGGACGAAGAATTGAGACGCTACATTTTGGTAACAGACACGGCTTTTTCTGGCCTAGTAATTCAACCATGGGACACGAATATCGGTATTTCATACTTCGTGATTCCAAATGGTTTCCATTAATATCTACTTATTCATTTACTCATATTTTCTGCGCCCCTTTGCAGTACCTACATAAGAACTTTATTTTGGTAACCATGCATCAATAAATTAGTGATTGATTGTTAATCGCAGTCATTTGAAAAGCTCACATTAATTAAATAAATAAATGAATGCCATTAATTACATTATTTGCATTTCCGCTCAAAATTGACGAGGCACGCGTTCACAAACAAACCGCACAAAAACAAAAGTGCCTGCAAAAATAGCGTTTACCACACAACGGCACTTTATGAAATTTTCGAAATCCCCATTTAATTGGGCGCCTGTGTCGCCACAAATTAATTAAAAGCGCTGTGGGATTTTATTAACTTATTGCAATTATATTTAAACGGTACGATTACAGGGGCGAAGCGCGGGTGGCGCGGGTCGCGGCATCGCGCCTAATGTCATTGCGAGGGCGCTTACACGCCGCCTCGGAATTTGATCAAACGCCTCGTAATCGGGGACAAATAAATCTCACCATTAAAATTAACGGCGACCTGCCCGGCCCGCTTCCGACCTCTTCACTAGATTTATAATCACCTTTTAGAATATCGCCACTGTGATGTTAAGCCGTTGAATAGTTATTAGTAAAATTATACTTAATGGACGTAAGATAATGCCATGTAATCCGCATAATAAAATTATTATGGGTAGCTTTGTAGCCAGAATAATTACATGTTTTAGACCTTTAGGCATTTATGGCAGGAAAGCATTAATTTATAAAGCACCACTAATAAACGTCCAGGCATTTAAAGTTCATTGAAAACCGGCAAAATATTCTTGAAAAGTTACCAATTTCTTCGGAAAGCAATTAAAGCAAAACGGAACGCAATTTAAGTTACCAACACAACTCGAAATTGGGGCTTACGATTGATTTGGTACGATGAATCACAAATATTCTTTAGGTTTACTGCATCTGACACATTTTAGGTAACAGATCGGCGTAGGTGAGGGTCCGCCGACCGGCGCAGACCACCGCATTGACAAACGACTCGGACCACTTCATTAATTGCGGGCCAGTCGGCCGCGCGACCGCCTCTAAATAATTCACATACGACTGCCCTCACACGCCGCAATCTACAGCGGACATGGCGAAAATTACGAGCTCAATCCCTTGACGATTTTAATTTATTCGCCCTAATTAATTTGGATTTTTTTTTCAATACTCCAGCATTGGCCCGTTACGATGGGTGCTCGGGCCTTTATCTGAATTTTATAGACATCGATTAATTTTAAGCTAACGTTTTGCCACGTATGACTTCTGTGATTTCCCTTTTATCAATTGTTTATACGTAATGTTGAATTAGAGATTTTTTTATCATTTTTCTAAAACTAACTTAGGTAATTGTAAATTTTCCTAATAGCCATTTCCCAAAAAGGGGGCACCTAATTATTAAAGCCTAATTAAATATTGTACTGTATGGTGTCGGACGTAAAGAATAGCACCATCCCATGTCTTCCCGTGGGTGTCGTAAGAGGCGACTAAGGGACTTGCCAGAGAATGGGCAGCAGCGTTTTCTGTGCTTTTATAACAACCGTACTGCGATCGCCAACCCGCCTGCCAAGCGTGGCGATTATGGCAAAACCCCCCATGTTATGTCATTGTGGCGGCACTTGGGGGAGGCCTATGTCCAGCAGTGGATGTCTTTCGGCTGAAATGATGATGATGAATTAAATATTGTTTAAGCCACTAAGTTTTGAGGCTTTAATAACATAAAAAATATTTCAAACAACACAAAACTATCATGAAAAATATAATAGTAAAAAACCGCGACATTTCCAAACGGATTAAATGTAATTTTTTTGTTGGAATCGTTCTCGCTGCGGTTAGCCCGATGATACAGTTGCGTTTAAGGTAATCCATTACCGGCCCGCCAGCAGCGAACGCGTGCGGTCGTTGTTAAATACACGCATTGCAACGGTCACTCGATTAAAACTATATCATCCTGTACATGCTGATTTGTTGGAACATATTACTTTCCACTGACAAGTTCCCTTCTTTCTTCTTGATCGTGTGGTTAGTGACTAACTTGGTGTTAGAGTTTTTATGCCGCGCATGGGCCACTGGTTTGGCTTAACATGCCGTCGAGAAATATCTCTCAGGCATGTAGGTTTGCTCAGGATTTTTTTTTCATTAAAGTAAGTGATAATTATACACTACGCACAAGAATCCGAAAAATCAGAGGTGCGTGAACTCGACACCTATGACTTGGCAGTCCGAAGGTCAAACCACTGGGTTATCACTGCTACAAGTACCCTGAAATAGGTAGAAGTGAAAAGGTAGCCAGAAACTGACCTTGAGGTCCAGTCTGTTTACTTAACTCGTTCCATAAAACTATAATGAAAAGGTCCGATGAATACATAATATCTTAATCTGAGGCGTCGAATGTCGATTGTGCAATAACAAGAGGTTGGATGAGCAAAAAGCAGCTGCGGACCCACTCGTAAAGCTCGTAACTAGAGCCGTTACGCAATTCGGCAACGGCCTAATTGATTCCTCTCCCATTCGGCCAGACGGGGCGGCGCATTATCGAGCACAGGTGCCCCTACTCTCCGGTTATTTGCCTCCTCGCGACAGACGCCGGCGATATCGGCCCACCTCTGACTCAAGATCTTCGACACCCGTTTCACCTTTAATTGTATATCGGAAATTCTTTTCGTGACGTGACTCGATTAGTAATAAAGTTAGAACACGACGCTCCTAAACGGAAATGGCTTAATTTTCACCGAGTTGAGATCCCTGCATCGGCAGTCGTCCATCGCGGCGTTTACCCTCCCCCACCTATTACAGAAGTGTGTAAATCGAGCGAGTGTTCGCAAAGTGAAATATGGAGAATCGCTGGCCGATTTGTATGCGCGCTGAGTTCGCTTTAAGTAATTTATCTGAAAGTATTTTTGGTCGCGAGCGAAGGGCTGCGCGCTGCTCGCTCACTCACTCCTTCCAATCGCAATGTGTCTCTACTCATTCAATTACATTAAAAGCTTAATTAGGAATATTAGCGAAGAGTCCTCGTTTATTTTCATACTCTTTGGTAGTTGGTTTCAGTGAATTTTCTCGAGTTTGTTGAAGGCTTCTTCGTTGCGAGCCGAAGTTGTAAGATGCTTAGATGAAATGCGGCTCGCAATTAGAGTAATGGACGGTAACCTTGCTTGGTGAAATTAAGGCCATTCGTTTATAGCAAGTAAAGGCACACTCGGCACAATTAAGTTCTGTAGTGGAGAGAAATTGCAACAAATGCAACGGGCCTCGTCGCGTCCACGCTCCATTAAACCCACTCAGTTTGCGGGCTGGTCCCAAACCCTCGCCAACTCACCTTCGCATAAACACCTATCACATACGTATCGTACAGTTTATCGTCCCTACAGCTGCACTCTACAGCAAGAGGCAATGCTAGTGTAATGTGCTATCGAGTTGTCGAGATGCCGTCAACTTGAGTCTCATTCTGTTAATTGAAAACTTGTCCCGGCGCCTCCAACCGCGTATCTATTGTTTACCTCAGCTTTTCGATTTTTCCACGAATCTCCTCTTTTCATAAGTATCTCTTTTAACGAGTCGTCTCCGTCCTTCGTTTATATCGGGCTTCTTTTGGACTCCTTACAATGAAACGGAGATGCACAATTGGTTTTTCCCGTTTTTTCCTTTCTTTCTAAAGTATTTTCTTTTGGAACGTTGTCGTTTGAAGGTGCCTTAGCTTTTAATGTCATTTCTTAGATAACATACTCGTATATAAGCTTCCGTTCGGGTTTATTTACTCCAAGTTCTAATTTTAGAACGTTGAGAAATGGAGGTTCTAAAAGTGGAATGTTGAACGTGTCGCGACTTATTTGACAACTATAAGACAACTGACGATGAGTATCTGTTACCGAGCCACCAGTGCGCCCAAACGCAATAAAACTAAGTACTTGATTCAGACTATAACTCGTTTCCTCGTATGCCGCTCCATCACTTTCACATTCCTCCTTATACAGGCACGTATGAGTTCTCTTCCTTAACATGCGCACGAAATAAATTAAACTCTTTATTCTCGGGTACAAAGTTTGTATTCCCATGTGTAAATAAGATACTTGTTGCTGCCCCTAAAACGGCCGTACACCGGATCAAGCTGTCTTGGCGAACTACCGTTCTTCCTTCCCCATTTCGAGGAAAAACAAGGGAAAAGTGTTTTTGGGGCGACAATATCGCTATCTGTTCGCGGGGACATAATTTGTCGTACGCGACTTGGACACCCTCGATTTGCCTCGACGGCGCCCTTTGAAGTGACTGTTACTTTGTCTATACACGAGTAATACGTGCTTATGACGATTTTTGACGCAGTTAGCTTTCTGTTAAATCTGATTTTCTTTTTGTATATTACAGACCGAAAATAAGTTACATCAAGGCAAAACTGTTTTGTTAACGTTAAAAAGTCACTGACTGTTGCTATTGACTGTTGATATTGTTCAATTTTGGTGATTTTTAGGGTTCCGTAGCCGCGTGGTAAAAAACGGAACCCTTGTAAGTTCGTCACGTCTGTTTATCTGTCTGTCCGTCCGTCCGTCCGTCCGTATGTAACAGCCAGTTTACTCCGAAACTATTAAGACTACACAGTTGAAACTTGGTAGGTAGATGTATTTTATGAACTGCTTTACGATTTTTATATATATAAAAAAAAAGATTAAGGGGGGGCTCCCCCTATACATGGACCTGAAACAAAAAAAAAAACATCAAACCTATACGTGCTGTTTAGAGATAGGTATGACATTTTTTCTCCAAGTCAATCGTTTGAAAGACAGATACTTCCAAAGTGGTAAAATGTGTCCCTCCCTTCTAATTTCTAAGGTAAGAGTACGATTATTCTGAAAAAATGTAGGTTTGTAGTACGTAAAAAAAACTGACAACGAAAATTTGTTTGAATAAGATGGTTTTGAGATATGGGACTTTTTCATCAAACTGCAGCAGTAACTTTGTTTTTCATTAACATACTATGTAAAACAAATTTAGTTTTGCCTTCAAAATATTTTTACTATATTGTATGGTGCTACGAAACCCTGTCTGCGTGTAAGAACGACTCGCACTTGGCACATTTTAGGTACAAATCCTCTTAGAATTAAAATATAGAACCAATAAATCGCATAGTAATATCTCCAGTAGTCCAAATTAAGAAAAAATATAATATTTTAGCAGCCGCATAAAAAAAGCCATATCACTTTTTATTTCACTTCCAGAGGTGACGTTATGGCTCATAAAAACTTCATATCTATTAACTTGCATGAATCTTGGCTCACACTTAGCTTTTCCCACGACACTGCCATTTCTACCAGGTTTGTATGTTTGAATATTTCATAATAAATTACGTAGTAGTATAGTTTGATAGTTCATAGCCTCACAATATTGTGGATTTGGCCTTTATGGGAGAAAGTAAAACGTGATATAAGGTTGTTTTTCCTGAAATAAACCTTGGTCGTTTCACCTTTATGTAAGCTAAGGTTTTGTGTATAATTCCCTAGTTACTTGGCTCGAGATGCCTCCTAAGAGCATAGATATTTTGATCCCAGGAAACAACCTTGAAAGTAGATAAATTTATCACAATTTTACCTCTTCCAAAGATATAACAAACAACCTATTTGTTGCCAAAATATTGTAATTTTTAGGGTTCCATACCCAAAGGGTCAAACGGGACCCTATTACTGAGACTTCGCTGTCCGTCCGTCCGTCCGTCCGTCTGTCCGTCTTTCACCAGGCTGTATCTCATGAATCTTCATAGTAGCCAGTTGCTGCTATAAAAACAAATACAAAAAAAAAAAAAGTTTTTTGTTTTGTTTTCTTTTATGCGTTGCGGCCTTGTTAATAGATCTTATACGGCGTTGTTAATAGATCTATCGTATACGACATGATAGATATTGCAACCGCTTTTTTTAATAACATTAAGATTATAACAGTATTGTTAAAATCGCTGCTTTACCTGGCTGTTTGGCATAAAACAAGCGGTCCCGAGGTAACGCAATAACGCCCCTCGCACACCGTTGAAATTTACCTTATTAATTTCGTTAGCGTGAAATAATCACACAGCCAGCCTCCACTGATCCTTCAATTATTTGCGTTTAATACAAAATTTGTCGGTAGGTATTCATGTAGTAAGTGTTTTACACGTAAGTCCCTTCAGCCACATAAGTTAGTGTTTTGTTTAAAACCGTTTGTTTTACTTTTTTTTTTTCACACAAATAAAGATGAAAGGAAAAATCATTTATTTGTCTCACTAAATTAACAATAACTTTAGTTGGATGGGGGTGACTAGAAATTTTGGATTGTCTAGTGTATTTTAATGTGCATATTTTGTAATATACTCATCTAGTGCCCGATTATAATTGTGGGGTCCTTTCTACCTTATTTAGGATTTTTTTAATTTATTTTAAACTAGCTGTCCGGCGTCACATTTTCCCCGTTTTCGCAACATTTTTCATTGCTGCTCCACTCCTATTGGTCGTAGCGTGATGATATTTAGCCTATAGCCTTCCTGAATAAATGGGCTATATAACACTGAAAGAATTTTTCAAATCGGACCAGTACTTTTGGAGCCTATTCAATGCAAACAAACAAACAATCAAATCTTTCCTCTTTATAATATTAGTTTAGATAAAAAAAAGAACACAGTACTCAATAAAACCTTTCATAATCAATAGGCTACTTAATAACTCAAACGTACTTAACTGTAACAGGAATAATCAATCATCATTTCACAGAAAGAAAATATTATTGAAACAACAATAATATTCGACTCAACTTTATGTTCCGGCAAAAAGTACCGTTGGCTTTAAAATCAGGCACAACAAAATAGGATCATTGGAGTACCTAACGTAAGCCTAACCCTGGCTATAAATATCTTGTGATATGTACTCACTTCTTGGTTAAGGTGCACTTACACTGGTAACTAAAATCGCGCAATTTTTGGTCCTTGTGACGGAGCTATACAGGATGTCTAGCGCCGTCTCTTTCCCACGCTGAAATAAGAGTAAAACAATACTGCTTTAAGACGTCATGGTAGGCCAGTTGGTCCTTATGAACCACTAGCTGTCCGGCGCAATTTCGTTTGCGTCACATTTGCCCCGTTTTCGCAACGTTTTTCATTGCTGCTCCACTCCTATTGGTCGTAGCGTGATGATAGCCTATAGCATTCCTCGATAAATGGGCTATCTAACACCGAAAGAATTTTTCAAATCGGATCAGTAGTTCCTGAGATTAGCGCGTTCAAGCAAACAAACAAACTCTTCAGCTTTATAATATTAGTATAGATGTGTCATCACGGCAATGCCGATCGACGTCAGTCACAGGATTCTAGAAAGTGTTGTTATAGATAGTTTAATTATAAAAATTCCACCACAACCACATAAGAAGAGCAACTTACTAAACTAAGAATAAGCACCGTCTATTTGAAGTTTGCCAATTTGATCTGGTGACATTTTATTCATACGGCATTTATGGAGCAAAATTGAAAATATTGAATCAAATGAAAAATGTCTTCAACAATAAAAATGAAGCTACAGTCCCAGTCACAAGGCATAATAACTGTGAAAATTACTGTGTTGCCCATTCTAAAGCGTACATTTCTATGAAGAAGAACGGGTAAGAATCTATGGAGAATGTTGCAAAAACTATTCTTGGCATAAAAAAAACTCCACTTTTGTTTAAATACATTATTTTTTCTCTCTTGTTTTTTCTACACTACCCCCGTCAAAATCCGTCCGCTGAAAAAATCCTCTTGTAAACGCACCTTTACAAGTGCGGTCTGATACACCCACTTATTGGAGATCCCGTTTTAACCCGACACGTCGCCTTATCGCGACGTGTTATCTTAATTTGCAGTTAGTTAACGGTATTCCGGTAAAGGATTACCTAAGTAGTGTCTTAGTTCAAGTGCGAGTTCCGAGGAATTAGTAGTGTTAATTAATCTGAAGATATATCTGAAGTGCTCAATAACTTGGTTCTAGGAAAGATGATATGGGATAATTATGTACCTACCTAATAATATTGAACTTATACTTAGGGATACGTCATCAAAGTGAAAATAAATGATCTTCTGCCTAAAGGTAAAACAATTCTTTCATTTACGAATTATCTCTCATAATTAGGTAGCTCATAACAGATGTATGAGCAATGAAACATTTTCATTTATTTAATACATAATAAATAACAAGTTAAATGATGACTTTAATCTACAAGCACTACAAGAAACCAGAACTAAAACTACTTCACTTTATAAAGTCTAAGCACTATGTGGATTAACTTGCTCTAAAATTCAGACTAGATATTCGAGTAAAAAGGTTTGATATAGCGCGAGCTTAACCCGTGGTGTCGGGAGCACGCGCGTTTATCCACGCAATCTAGCTTCCGTGACGGCAGCCTCTTTTTGTCTGCCATACAATCTGATCGACCAACTTCGTCCTACTGAGTTATGGCTCAGAACTTACCACTTCAGCCAACCACGTCGCCGACAACTTTAAGGTCTGCGTGTCTTTATCGGTCACTTTGTTCCTACAAAAACTTTCCAGTAAACTTTACCCGCAAACTGACTCCTATTAATATACAAGTCTCTTTGCAGTTTTCAATCAAGCCAAAATTCTACCGCCAACTTTTTGTCTAGAGAATTCAACAATATTAAAAGCCCAGTGTTTGCCCCTGATCCTTGGTAAATTACATCAAAACTAAGGGTTATGACAAAGAAAACACAAAAACTTTTCCAATTACATATTCAACGACTCCGCTCAGAAGAAATTCACCACTCCTTGAACAAACGCCTCTATGAAAAGAAATCACCGAATAGGTGAGCGCGGGGGTAAACTCACAAGTAAACATTTGCGTATGTAAACTGGAATTATTCACGAAAAAACTTTTAATGGCGTCCCCGGAGTTGCCGTCAAACATTTATCAACAAAAGAACGAACGTCCCGCAGGCGATGGAACTTGAAATGTATGGAAATTACCCAGTCACGAGCGGGAGAACAATTCACTAACGTCGGCATAGGCAAATGTTTTTGTTGCAGCTTGTTTCGTTGTGTAACTTGTTCAGATTCGGAGTTAGAACTACAAAACGCGGTTAGTCTTATGACGCACGCACATGGAAAATAAAATAAAACGAGTTAAAACATATGGCTTTAAAAATGAAACATTCCGTGGATACAGATTCAAATCTGCGAGTGATTCGTCAGATGTTCGCCGTCGAGCGCGCGTAGCCCCTCGTTGGGCGCCAAATAACTCGGAACGAAATAATGAACCGCTTCAGATTCTTCAGCAAACAATCCCTGTCAATGCTCGACTGCAGAGAGAAGATTAAAATTTCATAAATTTTACTATTAATGCAGAGATATTTAAATTTAATATTTTTATAGTTTCTTGGAGTAAGTAAGTAATACTTGTCAGGGTAGATACAAAACGAGGAATTTAATACTTTCGTATCAGTTCAGCGAACCGGAGTTAAGTTAGGAGAGTAAAAACTCTCTCTCACAATTAGTAGTTAATTATGTTCTGTTTGATTATCTCCCGAATTTCGCAGATTAGCCGAAGAGGTAAGATAAAATAAATACATTTAGAGCGGACACCGTTTCATTTGCATTTCAATCAGAACGATATAGCCGGTGGAAAAGAAAATCTGCTCCGTCGCCTCACTTAAAGCTTTTGAAATATTCCTATAACTTCTGATTCTACGAGAAAAAAAGCCTATTTGAATTGGAAAGATCAAAGCGTAAAAATTTATCGTTACAAAAAAAGCGCGGCAGGAACGACCAAAAAGACGTCAGGCACTTATTATTTCAACAGAGCGAGTGTCTCGTCTCCTCTCTCATTCTATTTGTCTTTTCGATTGTTCCGGTGCATAGACTCCTCCATTACTCGGCACTGAAAGGAAAGTTTTGTATTCAATTTGGTATTATAATTCCCATTTGAAGTCGCCACGCACCATCGCGCCGACATCGGCTATGTAAATGGCCGTATCCGGGACTTAGTCGCATTTTCGCCAAAAAAAATGTTGAATAATTTCATGTTGACATTTTTTCGCTCAAATCTGTGTTTCTCGATTTCTCGTCCCACCTGCTTTTTTGCTGCAAGAAAACGATCACGTTGGTGCCATCTCTTATTGCAACATCATAATATTTTCATGTCGTTCTTCCACCTCACCTGACGTCAATCGATAGGAAAGAGTTAAGATAAGGTTAAGCATTTATTTATATAACCACTTGCAACTCCCAGTAAATTCTTCAGTTGTGTAAATATTTCCGTGTGCTTACCTGACGTGAATTTTTATTCAGCTTCGCGCGCTCAGCTCCGTCGGGAGACAAGGAAACATTTCAGAGTTTCACTTCAATTTAAAATGGAAACTTATCCCTCGGCTACCATAAAGTCTGTATTTACCATAGAAATCCACCTAGCCCGCTGGTTTCGATCCTAACCGGTGTCCACACTGAATCCACCTGGATTTAGAGCGTGCACATTGGCTGAACCGCGCCTCCGATGTAGGGGCTTGCATCTTCGTACAAGGCGACAGGTTTTATTTTACGATATGTTTTCCGCGACCGTTTCGCAGATACTAAAATAATAAGAGTTTTACGTCGCCGCGTATTATGTAGCTTTTATGGCCCCCCCGAGCTCGGCTGAAGCGCTGTTACAGTGGCTTACGAGGGCTCTTGTGACGAAATAATTAACCCAGTGTTGCTCGTATTAGACTCCGCATCCACCTAACATTCACTACTTATACGTTTAACATTTTATTGTACTCTTTATACGAAATTTCCTCAGATTAACAATGTTTTTCCTTTGTGCGATTTAATAAAAAAATAACGATGCCTTTGCTCCCTGGCTGCAGGCTATATAACTCAATAACCAGTATAATGAGGTTGTATCTTTATGTTTTGCAAAGAGTAGGTAGCTACCTACACACCAGATCACTTTTAATTAGCGAACACGGCTGTGGCTCTTATTCAATTGAATCCCCCACTCGACATTTCGTATTATGCTAAGAAATTGAAATAGCTTCTGTTATGTTATTTTAACGTAATAATTACCAATGTTGTATGTACCAATGTTATGTGATAGGGTAGCTGATAACGATATGAACAAGGAGTAATGTGTAATGGAGACACAACGATCACAACTATAAGTGGTGATGTTTACTGGCGGAACAAAATCACGATCGAGATATAGGAGCGGGCTGGACGTCTATATTCAAGCCAGAGACAAGGGACCGATAACAGATTACCCGCAAACACGTTTTAAATTCATTTCCCGACCCGAGCGCCGATCGCTCCCCGATAAAATGTGGGGACGACCCGGGAAACGGGGACATATTTACTTTGTCTCCCCGCGGCTGACTCCACCGCGGCCACTTCCCCGGTCAGGTAACGTTCCGAAGTGGCAAAATATTTGTCCTGGCTCGTTACCCGTCTGTTCCGATTTAAGAACATTAGCTACTTCCAAATCTGGACTCACTTTTAAACTCGACTCTCGAATGTTGTTTTCCTAATTTTATTCAAAAGGAACGGAGTTTTATAAAAGAAAAAGTTTGGAGCAAACCTATTCTATCTGTGATTCTTTTCACATAGGAAGCTAGCAACTTGCACTTTCATGCGCCTTTCTATCGCATGATAACTTTTTTCAAGTTCATAACATAACATCTCGCCTGTCATCCCCGAAGGCTTAGGCAGAGATGTACCTAATACTACAAACACATTTCGTCTGTTATGTTTAAGTCCCATGTAACAGGGGCGAGCTGATTGCTATCAACCGGGCACGTATCCAGAAAAAAACAAACATCGATTGCGACCACCAGACCAACGAAGCATTCCTTTCAAATACTGTCTTTAAATTATCTCATTTCTTAAAAATGCCAGAGAATGGGCAGCAGCGTTCTCTGTGCTTTTGTAACAACCGTACTGCGATCGCCAACCCGCCTGCCAAGCGTGGCGATTATGGCAAAACCCCCAAAATGTCAATGTGGTGACACTTGGGGGATGCATATGTCCAATAGTGGACTTCTTTTCGGCTGAAATGATGATGTCTTAAAACACATAAAATTTGCCTTCTCAATATTTACATTCCCAGCTGAGCTAACCCACAAAGTCCTCAGTACCTTGTAAAATTTTTGACGGGAAACTAATTTCCTTAATCTCTTGCGGTGTGTTGTTGATAAGCGCTCAAAACTCCTAACATGGTTGTTCTAACGCTACAAGGCTTCCAAACTTGTACCACGGTTAAGTCCATTAACGCGTCAAGAGCTATGGACTATGTTTTGACGCCAGATATTTTGATGCACAACGCTTTTTGACACTCGCTTCGGCTAACAACACTTGCTTTATCCGGTCAATTGCTTTGTGCAAGCCTTTGTACGAAAATTACTTGTTTTTATTGGATTATGGAAGGTTGTCACCGAACTTAACCGAGCTTTATACTGTTCAACAATGCAGTTTTCACGTTTCATTAGTTTTAGGTTATTAACAGCTCGCTGGCTGAAATAAAACTCCCTTTAATTTTTTATTGGTCCTTATGCCTTGGATTTATTTCTTTTTGTTATCTAAACTAATATTATAAAGAGGAAAGATTTGATTGTTTGTTTGCATTGAATAGGCTCCGAAACTTCTAGTCCGATTTCAAAAATTCTTTCAGTGTTATATAGCCCATTTATCGAGGAAGGCTATAGGCTATATATCATCACGCTACGACCAATAGGAGTGGAGCAGCAATAAAAAATGTTGCGAAAACGGGGAAATGTGACGCAAACGAAGTTGCGCCGGACAGCTAGTTTCATATTTTATCTGTTTCCGTATCCTTAGCAAAGGTTCCACTTTCGTCATTATTTTGTGTTCTGATTTCGCTACGAGTTGAGGAGCTTGTGGCTAAATAATAACAGCGGCTCAATTTTTATCCGTCCGTGGATGGGTGACCACCCATTTTCCTCTCTGCCTCGGAAAGAACGTTAATTCGTTGGTCCCGGCTGTCATTTGTAGATCTTTGACAGTCGGTACAGGTAGTCGGTGGCCCGAAAGTCTAATCTATCGTTTAATCCTGTATTGACTGGGTTGGGGAGGTCAGGTAGGCAATAGCTCCATGTAAAATACTGGTACTTAGCTGCATCTGGTTAGACTCGAAACCGACCCTAACATACTTAGGAAAATTCTAGGCAGACGACGATTTTGCTACGAGTAGCAATTTGATTATGATTTATAGTCGCAGCATCTAACCGGTGCGCTGGAGCAGAAATTAAAATATATGTTTTTAAAAGTTTATGAAGGAGAACCTAATAAAATTATGAATGTAAAACTAACATTACCTACGGTTCGCTCTTTCAGCGAAAATATTATAGGGGTGCTGAGCAGCTGAAAATCATACTCAAAAGTTTAATGTTTCGTTTTAAATAACATTTCTTAAAAATATGAAAATCTTTTGGACTTACATTTCCTTTGAACAACGTTAAACATCGGTTAACTATATTTAATTAATCCAATCACAAAATGACTCCGCTCTTATTGGTCGTAGCGTAATGCTATAGCCGATAGCCTTCCTCGATAAATGGGCTATCCTATACTAAAATATTTTTTGAATTCGAACCTGTTAATTCCTGAGATTACCTCGTTCAAACAAACACAAACTAAACAAATCTTCAGCTTTATAATAATAGGTCTTTACCTATGAAATTGCCGTATTGCAGTACAGACTTTTTCAAACAAAAAAAAGTTTTGATTGGCTATGAGTTCTAAATTCAAATTAATTTTGTTTTAAAAATATGACATTCTATTTACAAAATCAGTCTTTTGTTTATTGATTAGCGTTGTATTTTCATTACATTTCAACATTTTTCCTCATAATGGATACTTTGAAATTTCGTGTAATTATGGAATATGAGTTCCGTCGTGGCACCAACGCGGCACAAACGACCCGTAACATCAACGACGTTTACGGAGAGAACTGTACAAACGAACGCACAACCCGTTATTGGTTTGCTCGGTTCCGTTCTGGGAATTTTGACTTGAAAAATGAATCTCGTGGTCGTCCGGAAACTTTGGTCAACAATGATGAATTAAAGGTGATTGTTGAAGCTGATGAAACTCAATCTACAGCTGAGCTGGCAGCAGCTTTTGATGTTAGCATTAAAACAATATTGGTCCATTTGCGACAGATTGGCAAGATAAAAAAGCTTGATAGATGGGTGCCCCACGAACTTAACGATCGCCAGCGCAACGTACGCGTCGAGACTTGCCTTGCGCTGCTTAACAGGCACAGAAATGAAGGAATTTTGAACCGAATTGTTACGTGCGACGAAAAATGGATTCTTTTTGACAATCGAAAGCGCTCAGCAAGTTGGTTAGATCCTGGTTCGGTACCAAAGCAATGTGCAAAACGAAAAATGACCCCTAGAAAGGTGATGGTCACAGTTTGGTGGTCTAGTGCTGGTGTGATTCATCATAGCTTTTTACAAAACGGCGAGAGCATTACTGCAGATGTGTACATTGAAGAACTGACCACAATGATGGCGAAACTCACACGTCTGCAACCAGCTTTGGTCAATCGGTCGTCTCCACTGCTACTTCACGACAACGCGCGGCCCCATACTGCACAACAGACCGTCTCTAAGCTGCATGAGTTGGGTTTGGAAGCTTTCCCTCATCCGCCATACTCACCAGATCTTGCGCCTTCCGACTATTACTTTTTCCAAAATTTGGACAACTTTTTAGCGGGAAAAAAATTCAATTCCCGAGAGGCAGTACAAAACGCCTTTGAAGAGTTTGTTGTCTCCCGTCCAGCTGATTTTTTCAAGAAGGGCATCCATAAACTGCCACAGCGTTGGCAAAGATGCATTGATTGCAGGGGTGATTACTTTGAATAAAAGAAATAAATAAGTTCGAGTAAAAAAAAAAATACTTTAACTTTTTTCAAACAAAACGGCAATTTCATAGGTAAAGACCTAATATTACTAGCTATCCCGCGCAACTTCGTCTGCGTCACATTTTCTCCGATTTTGAAACATTATTGATTGCTGCTCCACTCCTATTGGTCGTAGCGTGATGATATATAGCCTATAGCCTTCCTCGATAAATGGGCTATCTAACACTGAAAATTTTTCAAATCGGATCAGTAGTTCCTGAGATTAGCGCGTTCAAGCAAACAAACAAACTCTTCAGCTTTATAATATTAGTATAGATATAGTATAGATTATAAGTATGGATTGATCTACATGAAACATTGACCCCACCATCTGCCTACTTCAATTAAGCTAACAAAACACGTACAACAACACAACAACGAACGGTCCAATAGCTCTGTATAACAATAACATTATCATTTAGTTAGTCCTGTATGCTCTGTAACTTGGTATCGGTCTGGATACAGTAGTTCGGAACTGCAATGTTCCTGATATTACCACCTCCGGGGTCTAATCAATACCTGCACTGGCCAATGTTCGCAGCCGTACTCTAAATACACGGCATTATGTACTTAGTAATTAATTAGTGAACTTGTACCGACTATGGTTGGTATTCTGTCCGTGTATTTTTGCCTTGTGTGTTTCAGTTAGTGGTTATCTACTGTTCATGAAAACTGAAACTCTCCATTAAAATATTGAAAAGAAAGTTTTGTCGTTTCTGCCAAAGTCACAGGTCTTAAGTTCGAACCAAATATTCAGATTAATGTGCGTATTGTCACTTGCTTCGATTAAGGAAAACATCGTAAGGAAACCAGCTGAGAAATATTTCTCGACGGCATGTAAAGCCAAGTCAGACGCCCATATGGGTGGCATGAAATCTCTGCCAACAGTTCAGACACTAACCATATGATGAAGAAAGAACGAATAGAGATATGATATTTGGCTGAAATTTATCATCATCATCAGCCTATAATTTTCCCACTGCTGGGACACAGCCCTCCTCTCTATGGGAGTGGGCTGTAATCCACCACGCGAGCCCGTGAGGATTGGTAGATGTCACATTTTTTTTTAGATCTGGAACATTTTTTGGTTTTCTCGCGATGTTTTCTTTCACCGTTTTGAGAGCAGCGGTGATGAAATAAATCACACAAAGCAATGCGCCTTCGAACGCGCGTTTCGAACCCAGGGGTTATTGCTTGGATTTTATTCTTATGGCTGAAATTATGACTTGGTAATGCTAAGATACTTTTATAAAGCACCATGACCTAGTTTTCTAAGTACACGAGTAAAACCGCGGGCAACTGCTGAAAATAAATCTACAGTTTCTTTTTCGACTTGAGTAATTAATCCTGAATTCCTGCTCCATCGGTTTCCCGATGATTCTCAAAAAGTCGACTGCAGTCTATTGATCCGTATCGACTGGAGGTTTTTGATTGGCGATGTTCTATTTGAGTACGTTTGGTTTGGCACACATCAAAGGTCCTCAATGTCCGTGTCTAGTTAAAGGTATGTCTATACAACATCACATGTACCTACATACTTCACACACATCCAAACACGCTATCTACTCAGACACCGAGCTAGGCTAAACTTACCAAGCTCTAAATTAAAAAAATGCACTCTAAAAGTCCCTATGTAATGTCCATTAAATTATTATATAATAAATTACCCGCATCAATTAAAAAGGAAGAAAAAATTAACATATGTATTAAAAAACTTAGAATGTTTTTGATAAACAAAAGCTACTGGTAAACGAATATCTAAGTCATTCTAAGTTATAGACTTATAAAGTCATAAACTTAACGTAACGTACCTACTCGAGACTATTTATAAATTCTATTACGAACTATCTCTCAATTATACCTGACTATATTTTACTTTTAAGCTATTTTCCCTCAAAAAGTACTTACATAATTATTTTTGTAAAGTAGTTTGTTGTTTTATAGTAGTTTTAATATTATATAATTTATGAAAATGCTTAGGTACTCTCTCCAAATCCACTTATGTGCTGTGCCCGACAACGTCCATATGATCTAATTATAAGTTTACCACCTAAGAAAAACATGTGGAATGCGATTAAAGGATTGAGTATTGAGTACCTAAAATTATTTAGGAGGGACGTTAACTAACAGATTGAAATAACATGCAATTTATTTTCAAATATTTTAGTTAGATTTTCAATGATCTTGTACTCAAAGACCAGAAATAGGAAGTGAAATAAGTACCTAAGTCCAATACGGACATTTTCACGCAATCCGCAAACCAGCCAATAAAACTTCATAACGATCTAATGATAATTAAATATTGCGATCCGACGTTAATAAATATAAAGGACTCGCTTCAAAGAGGGAAGGTGAAGAATAGAAACGAAAAAGTATTTAAATCTCCGCCGTTTTTATTTATCTTTGCGAAGCGCCGCCGGCGGTTAAATATCTGAGGCTACACTGCGCTCTTCTGAAGACAAATGTAAACACACCATCGCCTTTGAAACGCCATCCGCGAATATACGCGAGCATACCATAAATAGTTTTGACGTGAAGTTAAATTGTTGTCATGTGTAACGTATTCTTTTTGACGTTTTATATACTGTGTTGAATGTAATTTTTTTACTAAATGATGTCGGAGAAACATGATTTTATCTTTCGAACACGTCATACCTTCCACTTAGTTAAACGTAACATGAATGATTGTCACAATGTATACAATGAAGTTTATTCGTGTTCGTGAATAAAATATGACAACACGAAAGAAACAATTCATTAAAAATATTTACCTTTTATATTGACTGTTCTTCGTAAACATTCAACGCAAGAAAAGCCAAAGTATTTTAACCCCTTTCAAGAAATAAAAGAAGAAACAAAAAGTGGTTACAAAGTCAAGAAGTTTTCACTTCGCGGAATTCCCACAATAGTTGAACGAAACATATTTCCTAGGAGTTGTTTTTAAGATGGCATACATAATCTAGCACTGGATGCGTTTCCTCAAAGACACACTATCAGCATAAGCTGCGAAACGGTCCTCTTTGACGCAGCCTCACAAGGCGACTAAAGGGTGTCACGTTTTGCATTCTCTCGTAGCTCCGGAGTACGATTGTTACTATTGAAAATATGACTCCCTGATATAGCTTGTTATACTTTTCATCGGTAAAATAGAAAAGTAGCTCGATGTGTGGGGATGTGTGGGCAACGAAATTGGCTATTAATCTTTCTTTTTCAGTTGATGGTAACTTTTAGATCAGTTAGGGCCCGTCGGTGGCAAAGTTAATACTAACGTCAATCAATTGCTTTAAATGAAGTAATAACATTAAAATTGAAGCAAAGTGCAGATTTTATTTGTTTTTTAGGGTTCCGTGCCCAAAGGGTCAAACGGGACCCTATTACTGAGACTTCGCTGTCCGTCCGTCTGTCACCAGGCTGTATCTCATGAACCGTGATAGTTAGCCAGTTGAAATTTCTACAGATTATGTATTTCTGTTGACGCTATAACAACAAATAAGAAAAACAGAAAAAAAAATAAGGGGGGCTCCCATACAAAAATCTGTTTTTTTTTTTCGTTTTTATAAATAATGGTACGGAACCCTTCGTGCGCGAGTCCGACTCGCACTTAGCCGGTTCTTTAATTATAATTTCGCTCAGCTGTCCTTGTTAGAAAACTCTTTTCACTTCAAAAGACCAGTCTTGCAATTGAAAAGTGAAGTGATTCGATGTTTTGTGTAACTGCTGCTTCAGCTTCACGTGTCGATATACTAAATCGAAGAAGCGTGATGAGAGGGCTTGAAATAACAAACGAAATCGCTGCCTTGTATTGGGCACGATATAACATTTGGAAGGCAAAAGGAAAATATGAAAAGGCGGAATATTGCCAGACAAAATTACGATCGTTTTAGATTCCGTACGGCCCATTGAGGGGTGAATTGTTACCTTCGTACATTGCCATAAAGAATCTATTTGTTTTTCCTTAGTCAAGTGATATTGATTGTCTAGCATATGAATGTGCTAATGCGATACAAGTGGAACCATTCATGGGCCTCTGTTGAAATGACATCTTGGAAATTATATTCGGGATATTTCTTCGTCATACATACTTTTGGCTTTCTTACATAGTTGGCTGAGTTGGTGAAGGAGCTTGTGGCTAAATAATAACAGCCGCACAGGTCGATCTTTAAGGTTAAGCCGTACTTGCCGCGGTTGGTCTGTGGATAGGTAACCAAAATTACATACCGAGTTTCCTCCGTGCCTCGGAAAGCACGTTAAGCCATTCGTCCCGGCTGCCATTTGTAGATCTTTGACAGTCGTTACGAGTAGTCAGAAGCCAAAAATTTGACATCCGTCTTACCAAGGGGTATCGTATTACCCAGTTAGTGGGTTGTGGAGGTCAGATAGGCAGCTGCTTCATGTAAAATATTGGTACTCAGCTGCATCCGGTTAGACAGGAAGCCGACCCCAACAAGGATGGGAAAAGCCTAGACAAGTGATGATTTTGTATACATCATTTGCGCTGTCAGTTTATGACTCCAAATATGATAGTGTTTGTTTAGTCTGAGCGAAAAAGAAATCCCCTAACTACTTAACATAATTAACTAACATTTCCCTGACTGCAAATGTCCCTATATTATGTAGGTACATGTACACATAAGACTACCGGTACACGAGCAACTAAAAGCCTAGTTAGCAGCGCGGCGTCGCCTAGAGAATTGAATATTAGCATTAACAAGACAAATGTGCCGTTGGAGTTTGATAGTTTCTCATTAGAAGCCGGCCGGACCTGTCTCGTCACAACCTACACTAAGCCGCTTTCGCAACTCCTTAAGTATAAATATGGGTAGTAAAAACTGGAGGAAGTGGCTTCAACTGTGTGAGCGAGATAAGTTTTAGTTGCAAATTGTAATGAATGCTGAAAAAATTGAGCCCTGGGGAATTTTTGAACTAGCTTTTCAGTTTTTGCTGCCAATAATTATAATGACGGTGGAATTTCACTGTTTCTGCTGAAAATATTGAACACATGAAATATATATATTTTTAATTATTAAAATAAAAATGAAGCTGGTGTGGTCGTCGAACTGCAAAGTTTCAAGTCACGCACCTCTGATTTTTCGGATTCCTTTGCGTATTGTATAAGCTTCGGTAAAGGAAAACATCTTGAGGCAACCAGCATGCCTGAGATATATCTATAATATAAAAATGAATCGCTGAATGTGTTGCTAAGCGCAAATCTCGAGACAGACGGGTCCGCTAGTTTCTTATATTTCTCGACGACATATTATACGCCAAGTCAGAGGCCCATGAGTGGCTAAAAACTCTGGCACCCGGTTATGCACTAAGAACACGATAAAGAAGAAGAAGATTCATTTATGTTTGTAATTTATGGGTATAACAGCAATACTCGTATTGTCTAATAAATCACACGAGTTTGACTTGTAACATCCGTGTCAAGACGCAGAGTGTATCTCTGATTATTCTCGCGCTCTCGCTAGCCTCACACGATAAATAACAACCATTAACGTTTCTTATAGTGACATTAGCCATTATTGGATCCACGGTACTAACTCAATCTCATTGAGCCCAAATACAGTAGGCTCCATATTATTTTTATAAAACGTAATCAGGGAAAACCAGATATACATTACGACTAATTTAGGCCGCTAATTTTACGTTAACACTAAATTACTTTTAATGATAAATGTTACCACGTAAATTAGTTCTTTTGGACATTTATTTAAGGTCCCATTCCAGTTGTTTACTGAATAGAGAAAGCCGTAAAGCACAGCAATGCGAACACTGTACTGTATTCGTATCGTCTCGCATGCAAATGAACGTCGCCTCTAAACGTTGCCCTTTGTTTGTCTCGCTCTGTATCTGTTAACTTTTATCGCACAACTTTTCTTCGGACCAGATTAGTTTTGCTCTAACAGTATCGTAAATTGAGCGGCCATTAAGCTCAAGTTTAGTGAGCGTAATGATCCGATCTATCTTACAAGTTTAACAGGTGCGATTTAAAAGCGTATCGTAATACACGCGGATACTGAATAACCCTTTAATTAATATATTGTTGAGAGTAACAGAGTTAGCCGCATCGATCCCGGCGTTAGCCCGACATAGTTCGAGCCGAGTTAAAATGGCACGCGAGTTGCGCTCGAGTGGCGGTTACCTCCTGACGTCTCTATTCGTTACTTAAGTAACCAGGCCCCTACAACTTTGTTCACACAAACTCGCAGCTCCTACTTTCCCTATAAAGTAGAGTTGTGACAGCGAGTAATGTCTCCTTATATTGTTCTGGGGCTAAGAGGTTTGCTCCTAGTTGTGATGAGAATTGTTAACTTTTACATCGTCTGGTATCTGCCTAATTTATCGCAGTCACACTTTGAATTTTTAATACACACATCTCAACTACACTCGCAAGTGCAAACATAATAAATTATGACTGGAATTTATATTGCTCGTTGGAATCGAAGAAAACATCGTTACGGCTTATTAATGACTGCGGAACGTCTTAATATCCGAGTTGGGCAAAGAGTTTGGGCGATAATCGATATTGCCGAATATCGATTATGAAGTTAGTGCGAAAATCATCCGGCGCGGGTGGGCGCTTGACAAATGTCCGTTATAAGCGCAGAACAAATTGGTGCAATTAATTACGAGTGGAGCTTGGCAGCGCTGAGCCGGCAAATATTATCAAGATCGTTAGTTTCGACATCTTAGTCGAAGACGGTCGGGTGGGATGATGTGAAGCATTAGACGAATGTGCGGCGCACACGGTGCGAGTCGCGGTGATGAGATCGACAGCGTGGCAGCGCGGTGCTTAGCGCGCATCGTCAGTTTTACACACAGACTTGTTAGCGCCTCCACCGTCTGTCTACACGCTACTCGCGGGCGTTAGCTGTAACCTACAGTCTCCAAAGGAGAAAAGTAACCAGATTTTCATACTACTAGTATGAGAAACTGGTTACTTATCTCCTTTGGAGACTGTACATAATAGCTTACCAGTTTACCTAGTGCAAAGCTTACCTTATTTCCCAGAAAATTATTTTGTTTCAAATTTTACCTCACAATTTTACTTGGTTTAAAATTTCCTCTGAACTAGCTTCATTTATTATGTAAGTGCATAAGGTATACTTAAGCTAATACCCCTACGCAAATTTACTATTAGGTAAGTCATGTTTAAGAAATTTTCCACGTAGTAGTATTTATTTTTGATTCATTTTCCTTCTAAGTAAAGTAAACCCCTTTTTTTTAATCAAGGTGAAATAAGTTAATTAACACTCCTCTCGGCACGAAGGTGAAAAATTGTTCTGTTAAGAGCTTTAAACGAATTAGGGAAATTAACATAAACGGTATTATTAATACCCTGAACTATATAATATTATATTAGTTGATATATTGACTTCTTGTTGGCAGCATTTGTAGCAAGCTGTTACACAAATCCATGTATGTTTTTGTTAACGATTCAATTCCTTCGAGTAGCTTGCGCCCATAAAACATGAATATAAAATTGTGCGAGTAACGCATGACTCTTAATGAAAAGTATATTATCTCACATAAAAACATTTTACGCTCGTTTCAACGTTGGTTATTAAATTAAATCATAATTTACACACGTCGAGTTAAATCAGACTGTAAGCTCGTGAAATCGCAATAAAAATTATTAGACTCGTTACAGCCTTTCCACGCTAGACCCTTTTTATTTTTTTCATATTAGATTCATTCTCGGGAACAATGATGTCATAAATGCCGAAGCGATTTTTCATTCGCATCGTAAATGTTCGTTTTCTCCCGTTTCTCCCTATTTTATTCGGCCACAGAAACAAGGTGCTCCTGACACGAGTTTTATTATATAAGCTTACCCTACTCTTACAATGACGGTGCATAGTGGGTATAATATTTTATTTGACATCCGTCGATGTAGCCAAATCTTGATGGAATTGCATCGATCCTGTTGTTGGAGAGTTCGGAAATATCCGTGTTCTTTGGTGGACATTATCTCGGGAAGAGAGAGAGGAATCAGTTGTTTACGTTTCATTGAATGAACTCGTCCTAAATATTATGGGTACTAGTAATTATCGATTAATGATCTCTGAAGAGTGTTAGTGGTTCATAAATATTTCATATGACACGATAGTGCTGTCAGATATATATTTATGATGTTCATAAAAATCCAGCGCTGCCAGTTTAGGAACAAATGGTTTTATTTTTTTATATTCCGGGGTTATCGTTTAACACTACACGAGTTTTATTGCGGACATGGTTATTTTAACATGTGTGTTTTATGTTTGTTAAGAGTGCAATTAACGGCATTAGGTACCAGTCTTAATTAAGTCAGTAAATTGATACGTGGTCTTCACGAGCACTAAGACTACGGCTTCTACCGTAGAAAGAAAATTAGCAATTCAAACATAGTTATTTTACCTAGAATCAAGAACCTCCAAGACCTTTATGAAGTCGGAATGGTAATACTTACCTAAGAGCCGGGTTATTTCACATATTCAAACAAATAACAGCGATCTATTTCTACAAGTTGATCCTTACATCTAACTCACTAAAGGAATCGGACAACAAACACTGAATATCTCAACTAGATATTTTTCTTATCCCTATTTTGTTGAAGCTTTTCATTAAATTGATTTCCAGATGTTATTTGACCAAGTATCAAAAGTATTTATCTAACCTTAATACCTATAGATTTCATAAATAACAACTGTATATTTGTGTCCCATCGCTCCCAAACGTTTTCAGCACATTTTAATATCACTAATACATTATCCGTATTGATTTCTGACAATGGACGATACTCCTCTTTGACCACGTAAACATATCATTTTGCGTCCTTACTATCTGTAAGAAGGGCCCAAGCTCGTTCGTCTGTTATAAGTAAACCTTTCATGTATATTTTATTCCCTATATTTTGATATGTGGGCCCCTCGTATAACGCTCATTCAAATGACATATTGAAGGAACGTTTGAGTATGTTTCTCATCGGGAAAAGATCACAGTTTTCTTTCGAGAGTAAAACCAAATACCATCTTGTGAAGAACCAATCTAGGGAATTGATTTTACGTCGGTAGGTCCCATTCGTACATAGAAACGCACGTATTATGTGGACAGATTACATTTTTTATTAATACGTTCATTTCACGATATTACGTAGGATAGAAATAGTTTTGCTTTGGTTAAGTCCTGTCACTAACGAAAAATAAAACATGTAAGTACTTTTTGTGTTAGAAATAGTTCGAACGAGTTTGTTTGGATACAGTTTTAAAATATAAAGGTAGGTAGTGTAATGAAAAGTCCTACTAAATTACTACCTAAATTAACATAAGCAGTATTTTTCGTTGGTGAGGGATTCGTCCTACCTGCTACTGATGAGCCCCTAGACAAATAACGTTAGTATCCGTATTTATACCAGATGTCACCATCGTCTTCATCATGAAGGCATCATTCAACATCATTCTCCATTAAGTTGAGAAATTGCGAAGGAAACGATAACTGCCCTCTTTCCCAACACAATCCGCCTTCCTTCCGCAAGGTTTTCATCCGTGCTGTTTTTTCGTTGTTGTGAAAAATGTTATTTAATTTCAGGCAATTATTACACGCGCTCTACGAAATTACTCCAAGGAATAGGACTCGCGAATGTTGGTTTTATTTCAGAGAGAACGTTCCTTTTTCTACAATGAAAGCTTTATGCTGAAAAATGAGAATCCCGCTGTTACCTTTATCTGTTTTTCATAATATTAAGTAAAATGCAAATAAAGGGTCACAGTTATCACAAATGCGAAACTAAGAGCTAAAAGGTTTCCTTTTATTGGAGTGTAGTTCAAACAAAATCTGCATACTTTGTTTTAGAATTTATTATACCTTAAAATATTGTGAAGTTCCACGAGTATTCTGCTCTGTTAAAATAAAAAAAAAGCCTTGCCAACAATTCGAATGGATTACGTAGGTATGATGTGGATGGTTGTAATAACAGATTACTTTCCTAATTTACATTTTCATAATCGAATATAAGTTTACATAGGTTGGTGCGTGTATCACTGTCTGTCATTTTTCGCGTTAGGAACAATTGATGTGTTCGGCTTTATTAAGTATCTCGCGTGAGTGATATCCAGGAGACGCCGCCAGGTGTGAGCTTCGCGATACAAAATCCGCGGTGTTGCGTCATTTGTACATTTTCTTTATTACGTAGCGTGATTTATACCTTAGCCCGGTGCGTTTAACTGCTGAGGTCTGTCATTTCGCCGTCTTAAATTGAGATTGATCCCGGGGAAGGGCGGGTTGACGTGTGCGTTGGCGTGTCCCGGAATTGTGTTTTTGTTTTATTTTGTTACGTTTTTCCCTTTGTGCCGGGGGAGATGACGTCTTCGCGCATGTAAAGTCACCTGCCAATATTTTGGCAGCGACGCGGCCTTATTTCGAGTCGTTTAAGGCTCGGTACACATCGTGGTAAAGCTCGATATTGATACGTTTTCGCTTTGGTAAAATGTCAACATCACATCAATTAGAACAGTCATTATCGCTTCAGCTTTATTATTGAAAATTTTGTGAAATTGTTACAAAACTAGGTAGTTATAGACAATTAGGTGCAACTATCTGAAAATATTTGTATTATTCAAACAATTTGTAACTGACGAATTGAAAATTTTCCGCTTTTGAGTTCGTCCAATTAGTGATTTTCAGTTGAAGCATTCGCTTTTATTACCCGTACATTGATTTTAAATTACCCATATTTTGATTTATAATTTGGGCTACTTAATTTGAACGGCAGCATACATGTGTTGACTGGGTTTCGGTAGAAACATTGATTCCAAATTAGTCATACGGATTTGATTTATATTTGGAACTAAGTACTTTATTTTGAGAGCAGCGGTGGCTCAGTGATGGCAGCCTCGACTTACGAGCAGTAAGCCGTGGATTCGAACCCAGGCAGGCTCATTACTTAGTGTAATTTATTTCATCACCGCTGCCCTCAAAAACGGTGAAGGAAAACATCGTGAGGAAACCTATAACGAAAAATTTTAAGACATGTGACATCTACCAAACCGCACTGGGCCCGCGAGGTGGATTACAGCCCACTCCCTCTCACAGAGAGGAGGCCTGTGTCCCAGTAGTGGGAACATTAAAGGCTGATGATGATGACTTTATTTTGGTAGTATGCGAAAGGTAGGAATGACATAGGTATGTCTCGTGCGCTGTGTAGTTGGTATCATAGCTAATTTGCAAGCTAACCGCCAGGCCGTGTGGTCGTGCGACCATCTATTACTGTTACCAGCTTGTTCATGTATTAGTACTTAAATCACATCCACTGAGAAGAACTTAGTAGTTAGTAGTTTTACATACCATAAAGTAGTTCGTAATTTAGCCATATTCAATTATCATCAACACTAAAAACTAGATATTTACCTTGTATACTATGAACTCAAAACAAATAGTAAACATGATAAATATCCCGTTTTTAGTGTTCTTGATAGTGTTAGTGACCATGCCAGTTTAAAAACTCGTACTCAATGAGTTAAATCTATGAACTAAGATAGTTTTTTTGAAAGTACTTCTGTTTTGTCCACAGAGAGGCTCCGACGAGCTTCTTTCGCAGAGTGGCGTCACCGTCATGGCGCCCGCCGCTCCGCACCACGCAGACAATAACAACCAGGACTCCGCCGCGAAAAAGGTAAATATACCATCATCCTATCTAATATTATAAGTATGAAAGTATGTGTGTTCGTCAAGCCTTGACGTCTTAACGGCTAATCGGATTTTGGTGATAGACATACATGGTAAGGTCCAAAAGTTTCCGGTTTCAAATATAAAATTAAGGCTTAATATCCAAACAAAAATGGATCGTAAAAAAGAGAGAATAAATTGAACAAAAATATTACTATTTTCTGTGCGTAACTAGAGAAATCTTCAGTAATTTAGTGGCATGATAGTTTTTTATTTCTGATTAATCTAATATAGGTCGTAAACTTAAAGATCTACGTGACAATACAGTTAGAACATGCCCTGTGCTAGGACATATTATGTTTTTTTCTGGGTTGGATGTTCTCATTGCAGAATTACTGAGCACTACACGGGCGAAGCCGCGGACAAAAGCTAATATTATTATATTGTAGGATCAAGTAATCTAGCAAGGTAGGAATACCGCACAACTGTATAAAATCAGCCGTTCTTACACATATGCCAAACTTGGTTATAGCTGACGAAATAAACAGCCGCTGCTGGCGGAGATGAAATATCTGGGTATCAAGAAATTTCTAACAATATTCGTGATATGAAATCGATTCGTACACATTAAAATAAAACATGAATGCAAAATTCACCCACGCACAGTACAAAAACGAAATAAGTAGCTACAGCCCATTCCTTTACTTACCTTTTTAACGGCACTTCTTTTGCTGAAATGTGTAATTAACTGAAAAACGATTAATCGCGATAAAACGGCGGAATCGCGAAACCGTAATAAGTATTAAAATAAAAGGTCCCTCGTAAAAAGCCAACGTGCCATAAAGAGCTACCCTGAGGGTTTGGGGCCAAATTTTTATTAATCTCCACCCCTGAGTTGTCGATACCCGGATAGATTTTTACATATGGAAATTAAATCGATACGGTTAACCGGTTAACCCTTAATAAGTGGTCAGTGTGAGTAGGGTTTAAACTTAAATAAAAAAACACCCAATTTTGTATGGATAATAGGTATGTCATTTTTTACATGAATTTTTAATTAATATTTGAACAAGATGAAAATTGCTGAATAGAGAAACGTAATGATATTCAGAATTAAATATTAATTGAATATGGATGCGTAAAAATAAGCATCTTTGTTCAATATCCATAAAACAATTTGAAGTATGTACATGAAAAGAACTTCCATTATCCTATTTCTTTGAACATTTCCTTGTTTCACTCCTTCGCTAGATAATTTATTGCGTTTACAATGATATGTGATATTCTATCAGCTTGTTATTATATTTCTTATTTTTATTATTTTATATTCTGCATCCATTTTGAATAATTAGCGAGGGGTAAAATTCGCAGCCATGTTTTTGTTCGGTTAAAATATTTTGCAAATTACCGTTTACACAAATTACATTAAGTATCCGCATTTTTTGTGAACGGATAGTTGCAAATAGATAGCCAGTAAACTATTTTATTCAATAAGCACTTAAAGAGCTGTAAAACACTTTAATAACAATACTTTATAGGTTACACTGCCCATATTTCAATGTAACATAAACCCACACAGTTAACTGAAAGGTTAAAAGCGTCAACAATGTATACAGTGTGTACACGACACTAATCAACGAGATGCTGGATGTTAGTAAAAAATCTCAGCACAAAACGTTCACGTGGCAAAAGGTAGAAAACAATCAACACAGAAGAAAACTGTTATAAACGTAAACAGGGTCGCAATTTTGGGTCTTTCCTACTGTACAGTTGTTTCATCGTGTATTTACATAAATACGGGGCGAGTTTTGCATGCACACTTTGTTTGCTACTGTTCAAACAGTTCTTTGTTTGTCGAGACCAGTGCTGGCCGTGTGTTCCGACCACCAAATGGATTGCATCATCCATTAAAACGGAATAATGTGTTACAATCCTAGCTCAGATTATGTTACATATTCTCCCTTCCTCTACGTTTGTGGTTGAGCTTAGTTTTAACTAATAAAAACTACGCACAGAGTGAAGAAGTATTATAAAAATGTTGAGTTTAAAGGCAGACTTAAGTCGCTAAGTGTGCTAATTAGCACAACTGCTTGCGTTAAAGCTGCAATTCAATTTAATAAGGCTCAATTCATGACTGCCTTTGACTTCTTTGGTAGAAACGTGTAAAAGACTCGTGTGGTGTTTCAAATAAGACATGTTCGCACAGAAATCGAATAGTTGAGCATCAGTAATAACTAAACTTGTCATCGTTAAAGTATTATTTCAGAATATAAAACAAAAAATTTAGGAGAAAGGAAGTGTATCTCCTTAGGTAAGTGATGGACCTGTCGCTACATAAGCACTGCTAAAAGTTTAAAACTCGAAAAATATTACCAACCCTCGATATTTCTTGGGAGCATCATACTTCGTAATAAACTATGAGGGAAGCCAACATTCTTCGTTAAACATAGGTAATACTGTAATAGTGTGTTCTCATTCCCAAACCTTATATTTAACGTTGCCGTAGGTATCATTTACGCAAATTAAATAGAAGCGAACCGTCTCGTTGAAAAGAAACCATTTTCTTATTCTTCCCTCAGGCAGTTTATTTCCCCCGCTGTCACCGGTCATTATGTCACTGCGAAAATAAAATATCATACTGGCTGTTGCGTACAAGAGAAATGTTTTTTTTTTTCAATAGGAATTATACGTACAACCTTTTTAATGATTCCTGTAGGTATATTTCAGATGTGTGGTCGCTCTGGAGAAAAAGTGGTAATTCTTTTTTTCTTTCAAGATATCTCGAATTAAAGTAAATTGGGTACCACTTTACCTGTTTTATTATATTAGGTTAATATTGTCTCAAGAAACGTGGGAATAGTATTATTCGAGTAGTTTATTCCAATATATTTCCCAACTTTAACTTCGAAGAATTTCTGTTTCTGATCCTATTTTTTAAGTAAATATTTTGATGTCTTTTAAATTTGTTAGATTATATGTATTAAGACATTACAAAAGTAATCTATTACAATACATCGAAGGCCCATTCGTTCGTAATCATGTATTCCCAAACAAGATTCATTAAATGATTCCCTATCTCAAGAAAACAAGGTAGCCATGTTAGTTTCGCGGCGTTTTGCCGTCCATTTACTCTCACTTGTTAGGGGCGCCCTGAAAAAACCTCGCCGCAGTAATCTTAATTACATTGTGATCTCGTTACTGCTCGACCTTAATTCATAATTAAATAGGGACGTGTCCCAACGTTGCTTATTTATTTGCTATTTTATGGTTTTGCGATTGCCCCGCTTTTTTTCTACCATGAAAATTAAGCCAGTGCCTTTTAGCGACACCCCTTCTCCTTTGTTACCCTGAATATTCATTTGGTGCCTATCGGCGGAATGGCGAGTCGTTTTTAAAAGTATTTTTTTATGTTCTCTCTTTGTGTTACACTGCAAACACTTCATGCTGTGAAAATATTGAAGGAAAACTCAGAGCCTCTGTTTTTATTATATAGAATGTTTTATGAGTTGTATTTGGGCCGTTACAGGGAAAATAAATATAAATTTTCAATGTTTTTTCGAGTTTCCATTTCAAATTGAATGGAAAATGCAGACAGTTTTAATTAACTTGAAATGTTTGTTTCAATTTTGATGTCAGACATACTGCTTTCAAGTATATGTACCTATGTATTTAGCAAAATACTCTCGTTGAAATAATACCAATGTCAGAGGTAGCACGTCTGTAGAAAACACACTAATCAACCCTCGTCCTCTTTGACCGGGTCATTAATGTCCAAATCAAGTAATTAATTATGTTCCCCGTTTTTTTTCCTCATTTTCTTGACGTTTCCTGTAAAAACGCAAAGGGTCTGCCTTGTGAAGATCAATCAAATCAGAAGATGTCCGGGGCCTGCGTTTACCACTACTTAAGCATTTACGAGCTTGTCTTACGGAGTTACGACATCGCTTGCACAGGTTGCCTGCTGATCTTATTTCGAGAAGAATTTACGATCTATTCTGTCCCGTTTTTCTTATTCATTGGAGTACCTAATTGTTATTTTCTTTTTAAACTGCCCCACTCGGTGGAAAACGGTAAATTAGCTGGCTAAATTATAAATAGCTTTCTGTTTTATATTCGAATGACGCTCTGTAGGCGAGAATAACTTATTTAGTAAAGTACCCTAAACAGCCTTTGGAGCTGTAAGATATTTGCGCATTGTGAGTGCTAAGCGCGTACGCAAATAACGCGGCCGCGTTTATTGACTTCGTTAGTACATAGTTTAGTTGCTAATAGAACAATTAACATCAATATTGCTTACTAATGAAGCTGTGTAAATAAAGCTCACTTTCGTTTAACACTCTCTAAGTTGTCTCTTAAAATAAACTGAAAACAGGTTATTAATGAAACAGTTTCTAAAATCGAATGAAATATAATACGACCACTCGGCTTCATCGATCTCGTTCCCAGAAAATTTAGTAATCAATCAAATGATCTCATAAAGATATTCATTGCGGGGCCCTTACTATTTTACTACTAGTTTTAGGGGGTACTAAAACCATTTGGCTATCTTATTTTACGATTTCCTACCACGAACACGGCTGAGCGTCTGTTCAAACAAAAACTTATGGTACGTGTGATTTAAGACATAGTTACAGACGTAGGGGAGTGTTTACTGAACACCTTTATAGTTTGTTATCGTTATTACATACATGAAATAACATTCAATGTAAACGTACGGGTGTTTCGTCTATATTGCAAGTGTGGGGTGTATCTATTTTAGTCGTACAGACAGCGTAGTAACCCCCCTGGCGTACTCCGCCGGACTGTAGAGGGGTTAGCACATACTGACGCTGTCTGTACCATAACATCACGCCCGTAATCCCCCAAGAGTTAGGCAGAGCTGTACTTAATAGTACACCCACATTTGCAAGTTTTTTTTAAGTCCTATGATATAAGGGCCGAGCCTATTGCCATCGACCGGGAACAAAACTAGACTCCGAGGCTGCTACTGAGAAATGATTGATGGAAAAACCCAATAACAATTTGCACGACCCGGAAGTTGAACCCAGGACGTCATGGTCAGTAGTCGCGCTTGCGACCAGTCAATTATTTATATTATTGTATATATATTATTCTATTTTTAATATTCATTTAGGTAGGCATTTTAGAAATTTTTGAAAACTGTGAACAGCTGAGGTTACATTTTAAAGGCCTTAAAGAGACCCTTTTCCTGGAGTGGTTTATGTGCCTCATCTATTCTTCTTTATCGTAGTAGCCGTAGCCAGCAGGTAAACGTCCCCGTCCCCGTTGCAAGTGTGCTTTTTGCTGCTTCCTGCAATAAAAATATTATTGTTACGTTTCATGGATACAACTACATTTATCTTGACTCTGATAAGATACCCTTCACTTATGCAAAGTTATGTTTCAAATGATTTCATAACGTACTTTCTTTTTACCAGAATCATAGACGCTTATCTTTTTATTTTAATCTTGAAGTCTTTAGCAAAATCAATATTTGTTAGTCTGTTCGTCCTAATCAACCTAAACGACGATTTTGATGAACTTTCGCACAGTGGTTGTACGCCAGAGAATATTAAAAAAAACCGCCCAAGTGCGAGTCGGACTCGTGCAAGAAGGGTTCCGTACCATTATTTATAAAAACGAGAAAAAAAACACTTTTTTGTAAATAAATATTTATAAAAACTTAAATATTTATTTTATTCTGTTTTTAGTATTTGTTGTTATAGCAGCAACATAAATACATAATCTGTAGAAATTTCAAGTGGCTAACTATCATGGTTCATGAGATACAGCCTGGTGACAGACGGACGGACAGCGGAGTCTCAGTAATAGGGTCCCGTTTGGACCTTTTGGATTGTAGGGACCCTTTGGGTACGGAACATTAAAAACGCTGTATAAAAACCGATCATCTCATAATCATGACAAACTAGAACGAAGCCCCATCAAACTTAATTAACGGATAACAATATTTATTTCAATACATACTTAACGCAAAATGGCTGGAAGTTGCTAAGCGATTCAGTCCCAGCGAAGGCCACTATTAAAAGTTTACCGGCTGAAAGTTGTCCCATTCTTTGCATGGATGAATTAGCACCCAGCTAAGTAAAGTGTGGATGTTTGACCACTTTCCTTCTGGAATATTCTTTGGGACGTTGCTATTTGGCTTTAAAATAAAGAAAATATAAGAGGTTTTTTTTTCAATATTGAGTCTGGTCTCGCCTTTCCGTAAATTATTGTTTCGAACCCAGTGAGGCATCTTATTTTCTGTAGTTTAATTCATCACAATATCATAATTCATATCATAATATCATGCCTTCTAATCCACGAAGAGTTACGCAGAGGGGTGTACTTACCTAACAAATATTCCCACATTTCGCCAGTTATGTTTTAAGTCCCGTGTAATAGAAGGCGAGCCTATTGCCATCAAACGGGCAATCACCAAAATACTGCTTTCAAAACGTTCTGGAAAACATCGTAACAACATCGAGGAAACCAGTATATCCTAAAACTATGGTCTACTCCATCTCTCAGAGAAGAAGCCTGTTTCTATGTAGTGAAAATGTTATAGTAATATTATGCATGCTTAAAATCACCTATATTTTGACAACTGTAAATATAACATACGCACATCAATCTTACTCATCAATCATCTCTCTATCACTCATCCTCATCACACTCATCATATAGAGAGACTCTCCGACCCCACAGTCAAACCATTACTATGGTTTTGTGAGGCTTAGTTTATAATTTTTCATACATTGTGTCTGTAAATAAATAAAAATCCTATCAAGCGACGATAGAAAAAAACTCAGTGAATATCCTACCTCTTGACCGATATAGTTATTAGAGACGGGTAAGGTCGGTGATCTTCCTTAATTGGCAATAAAAAATGCTGTAGTTACGAATAATAATAAAGCCGACGATCATTAACTCTTCGTATACCCATATCTTCCCGTGGGTGCCGTAAGAGGGGACTAAGGGACTTGCCAGAGAATGGGCAGCAGCGTTCTCTGTGCTTTTGTGACAACCGTACTGCGATCGCCAACCCGCCTGCCAAGCGTGGCGATTATGGCAAAACCCCTCGTTTTATGTCAATGTGGCGAAACTTGGGGGAGGCCTATGTCCAGCAGTGGACGTTTTACGGCTGAAATGATACCCATATATTGCTGTCATCATCATCTGCCTAGCCTTTTCCCAACGATCGTGGCGTCGGCTTCCAGTCTAACCGAATGCAGGTTAATACCAGTATCTTACATAAAGCAACTGCCTATCTGACCTCCACAACCCAGGTAGTACTGGGTAATACGATACCCCTTGATAAGACCGGTTGTCGGACTTATCAAGACCTGTATATTGATGTATACCCGTTTATATTTACGAAACTAAAACCAAAAACTTCCATATCCATATTTATGGCAATTTTTACATGTGGCTACACCTTGAAATTTTATGAAGCATCTCCTAAGCTCTAAGTAGAGTATCACAGTGGATGTCTTAAACCAGTGAACAACACTAAGTTTATCGATTCGACTGTCGTCGCCACGTATCGGCAAACCAATTTCCTGCACCTGATTTTTACAACTTTTCACAAGAGATAAGAGGTTTTGTTAGTCTTTATTTTTTTTTTGTCTTCTAAATAAGATAAGCGTTGTGATTTTATTCGGAAGTAAATATTTAAGTTATATAAAGTAGGTGTAACTGTCATTTGTAGATCTTTGACAGTCGTTACGAGTAGTCAGAAGCCAAAAGTCTGACATCCAGTCTTACCAACGGGTATCGTATTACCCAGTTACTGGGTTGTGGAGGTCAGATAGGCAGTCGCTTGGTATATAATACTGGTACTCAGCTGCATCCAGTTAGACTGGAAGCCGACCCCAAGATAGTTTGGGAAAAGGCTAGGCAGATGATGATGAAGTAGGTGTAATAGGCCGATTTTCGAATCAATTCATTCATAACATAACATCACGCTTGAAATCACCGAAGCGTTAGGCAGAGCTACCTACGAGCACACCCACATATCGCGTCTTATGTAATAGGGGGCGAGCGTGCTGTCATTAATTGGGCACAAATCCAGACTCCGTGGCTGCTACTGAGAAATTCCTGATGGAAAAATCCAATACCACCTTGCCCGACCTATGAATCAAACCCAGTACCTCTGGCTCAGCATTCGTGCTAGCAACGACTAGACCAACGAGGTTATTTATTTATTTATTTAGGATCTCCAACAAAGGATGTAGGTACATAGATTATGTGAAATAAATTATGGACGAAAGTATCACGTAGGTGAACATCTTCACTTCAGGAGACCACAGCATGCATACTAGAAATATAATACACCTAAGCTAACAATTTATTATACAATTAAAATATATTGAAAAGTTTAATAGAATTAAAATTAAAAAACACATCAGATGATATTATACTCGTTGCGAATAGAAAATAAATTTGGAAATAAACTAATACCAAATGGTATTAGCTCTTGGTATTGGATGGGAATAGATCAAATAATAGCTCTGTATGGTGTCGGACGTAAAGAATAGCACCATCCCATATCTTCCCGTGGGTGTCGTAAGAGGCGACTAAGGGATTTGCCAGAGAATGGGCAGCAGCTTTCTCTGTGTTTTTGGGTAACAACCTTACTGCGATCGCCAACCCGCCTGCCAAGCGTGGCAATTATGGCAAAACCCCCCAAAATATCAATTTGACACTTGGGGGAGGCCTATGTTTAGCAGTGGACGTCTTTTGGGCTGAAATGATGAGGATGATGAGATCAAATAAATGAAGAATAAAATTAACAATTAGATAATCTTAAGGTTAAAATTAGATACTAAATAAGCCTTACTTACACACTTAATTATATTACACACGAATTATATCTCTTCTATTATTTGCTTAATAGACTGGAATAAATCAATATTACCTACTGGTATTTTCATCAAATTCACCAATCAAGCCTCAATATAATTTTATAATAATCGGCCTACCAACATTTAGCAAATAATTTCTACTCAATACCCATTAGTAGCAACCGTAATAACCGATACATAAATGCGGTGATTCTATTTATTTCATGGTCCAACTATCATAAGCTCTGAAGTACCTCTCAATCTGTATCAACTAATATCATTGATGGTCGGCAATGAAATACAATATTCCACTGGACGGCCAATTAAAAGTTTCAACGAATCGACTCCAACGATTTCTAGAGTAATAATGCTCTTGAAATTTTAACGGCGGATGCAACTCCAAGCGCGGTGCAAGCCATAAGAATCAATTATGGTGGATTGTTTTAGTAAAACTTTTGTTACAGGATGGAAACAATATTCGAGGAGATATTGGATTTGTTTATTATTTGTTTGCTGAAGTGGATTTAAGATCGGTCTTGACTATTTGAATTTTGCATGAATAGAGGTTGGAAATTGATCGGGTTTTTATAACAAAATAAATGTATTTTGTAAGAATTTTGTTGTTGGATTTTGGCACTTAATAAAGTTTTTTTTGCCTAAAATAACATAAGAGTGTTTGAACCTTACGGCATTTCATACAAACTTTCAAGTCCTTTTTTCCGAAATGACTGAACCGATTTTAATGAAACTTAATTCGCATAAGCAGGATACATAGGTCTAAAAAGTAACTAAAAAAAAATTCGAACTGTCTATAAAAAAAGAAAATTGGAAATTTTATTTGAAAATATTTTTAAAACACAACATAACGTCATCCTCGAAAGATTAGGCAGAGGTTTATAGCTATTAGTGCACCCACAATAGGGGGCGACCTGGATTTCTGCCCAGTTATCATATATCAACCGGACACAAATCCAAGCTCCGTGGCTGCTTTTGAGAAATTCCTTGGAAATTTCGATGGAAAACTTCAATAACACTGGACATGGGACCCGGGAATCGAACCCAGGATCTCATGCTCAGCATTCGGGCTTTACGACCACTAGACCTAGGAGGCAGTCTTGCCTAAAATGTATGTAATAATCTATACTTAATATTATAAAGCTGAAGAGTTTGTTTGCTTAAACGCGCTAATCTCAGGAACTACTGATCCGATTTGAAAAATTCTTTCAGTGTTAGTTAGCTCATTTATCGGGGAAGGCAATAAGGTATCGTAACGCTACGACAAATAGGAGCGGAGCAGCAATGAAAAATATTGCGAAAACGGGGAAAAACGTGACGCAGACGAAATTGCGCGGGACAGCTAGTAGTAACAATAAAGGTCCATAATAAATGAATGATTATGATCTCTCTTCTTGTATGTACACGCTGGGAAAAAAAAGGAAGTGAACATTTTTCGCAAGTCAAGTCCTTTGCGGAACAACGTAGTATAAAAATATCGCTGCTACATGAAAACTTGAACCCCCTACCTGTGGTACTCAAACTTTCATCGAGTTGCTACCGAACGGCACACTAAATCGCAATTGTTATTAGTTCAAGGGTTCCGATACTGATGGAAGTAGAGGTATTTCTCCGCGATAGTATACAGGGTGTAACGGAAAGGGTATATACATACTTATGGGTGTGCTACAGACCATCAAACTGAACATGTTTCTCCATCGGACAAACATCGTACTAGCGAAAAAAATATCTGCTGCCCCATACTAGATTTAATACCTATTCGACCCAAATGTATGGGCAGCTGATATTTTTTGCGTTAAGACGATGTTTTTCCGATGAAGAAACATGTTCAGTTTGATGGTCTGTAGCACACCCTTAAGTATATATATACCCTTTCCGTTACACCCTGTATTATTTCTCAAACGACAGGCATGTTTGAGGGCCATCAATAAACGTACTTAGTTCCTAAACTAGATGTTAACTTTGTCCACTTTGTCGTGATTTGTAGATGTTAGTGTTGTAATATAACATAACACACATAACATTACGCCTGTAATCCCCGAAGGGTTATACAGAGGTGTACCTACACCCACATTTCGCCAGTAAAGTTTAAGTCCCATGTAATAGAGGCGAGCCTATTGCCATCAACTGGGCACATACCCTGACTCCGTGGCCTGACAAATGATGGAAAAATACAATAACAACTTGCCCGACCCGGGAATCGAATCCATGACCTCTTACTCAACAGTCAAGATAACGAACACTAGACCATGGAAGTAATCGAATTGTTATGTAAGTGTTGATGTAATCGGTGCAGACATTATATTTTGAAGATAGTGTAGTGTGATAGCTTTACTTTAGTCAAACCTGCTTGATTTTTCGAGCATTCACGTAATCCTGTTCACAACCCAGAACGTTGAAACATTTAAAATATTCTACAATTACATGCAAAAACATTTTATACATATTAAGACGTGAATCTCTTTAAAATGAAGAAAACCATCTTGGTAATGTCCCGACTTTCTACAGCTATCTTTAAAAATGCTTAAACGTTTAGAAGCAAGAAGCGACGCGAAACGTTTTATAACGGTTGTTATCAAATTTTATTTAACAATTCACTAGGGTATATTCACTAAATTGAAAGAACCAAAAGCTACTTAACACAATATTAATTTAATAAATAATAAACAGTACAGCTAAAAGTTTAACGAATCCTCTAACATGAATATACGGTAAAGTTTCGCATACATTTTGTTTACGTAGATAAAATAAATATTTGTGGGAAGTTTTCCTGCATCACGAAATCGATTACGCTGTAGGCTCGAGGGCCGTTTTCTTTGATATTCGCTCAGTCATTGTCTACTCACTGCGGATACCGTAACTTGTATGCCAAGTAAATACCTGAAATATCCAATTTGAAAAGTCACAGATAGTTATTTCAACTTTTTGAAACACCAGACTCTTGAAGAATGAAAACTATGTTAAAAACCACAAATCTATGTAGTCAGCTTTTAGGCAGAACATTCACTAAACTGCCCTAATTCTGGCAACTATATTTCTTTTTTAATATATATATATTCATTTATTTAATCAGATAACAAAGATCCATAGGGTTAGTAACAATATTCTTAACCTATGTTAGTACTTTATTGAAAACACAGACATTGTACAGGTGACTAGACACCTCACCAACGGGCTGTCATGCCTCCCGACTATGGCGCTCAGAATGCTGTTAATATAAATCGCCGTTGTCAATTTACAGTACCGCTTACCCTATGCAAAATAGCCGACCAAGACAGGTAAGCGACGAATATTAAAAACATAATATTGTTAGCTTCAAACGACTATTACTCAACACTTAACTTAGCAAAAACGTTTCTTAAGACTTTAAAATCTTAACATGATCCCTAACAGATGTTAAAAAGTAAGACGTGGCTCTTAAACGGGGTAATACCGCCCGTTTCTGATGGGTCGAGTCTGACCCGAGCCACAAGCGGATTACAGAATGTCGTTTCCTTAGTCACTGTGCCACCGTCGCCGTCGACGAGGCGTTTGTCAACGCGTCGTAAGCAGAATACTTAGTGTGCTCAGGTACATTTGACTTGTGTTACGTTTACTTGAACGTGCCAATATTAGTGTTCGGTTACAGGGGCGTTACATGATTACAAATTCCAATGTTTGAGATGTGTTTCAAGTCGACAAGTTATGTTTTAATCAGGTATTAGGGTTGTTAATGTCATTAACGGCACGGTAGTTCATAAAAGCTTTAGTGTTCGTGGTAAAACGGAATAAACTTGAGATAAAATCTTTTTTTGTTCAGCTCAAAAACTCACAAAACGAACGAAAATACCTACTAAAGCAATTATCACTATTAGCATAAATGCTTTGCAATGAAAAACGTAGAAAACAAAGAGCATTTAGATGGAAAAAGATGGGTTGAATTAAACTGTACAAGGAGTTTTCCTTTGAGGAAAAATGCTTTCTACAATTAAACAGCCACTAGGAATTCTTAAATACAGCACTGACAAGTGCCGTCATTCTTTTTTAAAAACATAATAATATTAAGTTGTGGCTTTGTAGCTCCAGTATGTTACAGGAAACAAGTTTGAAAACAGTTCGAATCGGTGGTTTAGTCGAATTTCCCCACATTTTATCAATTTACAACACTACTTTAGATCGCACAGAAAGTTCATTTAATACCCGGTTTTAACGAATTAATTTATACTACACCTGAGTTCATACTTACACAAACAAAACAGCTACGAAATATAAGTTTTTAAACTGACATGGTCACTACCACTATCAACAACACAATAAAAATCTGAAACAGGGTTAACGATAGCCACGAAATATATCCAAAAGAACGAAAATTACACCAAAGTAAGCAAAAATATTATTTAATTAACACGTGAACGATAAAATCCGTGTCGATAGGTCGTAGTAGACGTCAACACTCGTGTGAAAATACTTATAGTTAATGATATGGTGCCGTAGACGCGGCCAACTGAGAAATAGTGTTTCAATAAACACGGCCGGCGCGATCACCGGGAAAATTGACCGATTCCCGGAAATCCTCACAGGGAAAATGTCATACGATAGCTTTTTTTTCTATCCAAAGAACCAAGCCAAGATTTAATATTTATGGATGAAATGTGAGACGGAGCGGATGATTTAAAGTGCCTGATGTGGAAATCGTTCCTCGCAGATTTTCTGACCCAGCGAAAGTAATGTCCTTCTTTACGTTTTACGTACCAGTTGTTTTCTTTCGTGAGAAGAGAAAATAGCGAACCTTCGAGGTGGGCGAGCGTGTGCGACGATTTATTCCTCCCTTTGCAAGTCACTTTGGAAAAATATTTTTTATTTGTTTATTTACGGAGATTTGGCTCTTTTGATGTCGATTCTAACGAAATTCGGGCTGTTCAAAAATATCATATCTGTATACTCTTTTCTTTTAGTTAGCGGTTTGTTTTTATAAAGATCTGAGTATTCGATTGTTTTTTTTTCTTGGTTGGGTTTGACCGTTTAGACGTAACAATATTTGTGTAACGGATTGTTTAGTTAACCAGTATTTTTCCTACTCCGTATCATAATTCCGATTGAATAATTCTAATCTACTAAAAAATTATTTCATTAGATATCGACATAGACATCATTAAAATAAGTATCAACCAATTTTATTCTCTTGTTTAAGAAGTAAGCACTAAAGCCTAAATAGAGTACCATTACCTACACTCAATTAAGACGTAAGAACGTCTTAATTGAGTGCAGGTAATTAAAAAGTCAATCGCTTTGTATCCACAGTATACGTATTGTAGCCACTAAAAGCCACAATGGAACAGTTCTCCAAGTGTTTCGACTTTTCCTTGCACTTTTGTCAGACCAGCTGCTCACTTTGTCTGAACTTAACAAGGTCGAACTAATAGGCATTAGACTCATTTGTTACACCTCCACGCTTCGCCGCCCGCCAAAGAACGTAAAAAGGGAGACGCTTAGATACCCCGCAACTCCCCAAATCTTATTCCCTGTTCCAACTGAAATGTCTGCTAAGATTTCCTCGAAAACATAATTATAACCTCGGAAATATTTGATAACCCTGTTTTATTACACTTTTAAGTTCGTCGTGAGATTTAGAATTTTTCTTTAATTTGTTTATGATTTTTTTACAATCATAAATTGCGCTGTAAAGGTTGCTCTTTTCACTTCAATGAGGAGTGAAGTGTCATACAAAGCTACAATATATTCGGGAGTCGCTTCGAGCCCGCCGCCGTAATCAAAAGGCTCTCTGGGGAACAATGGCGCCCACATCGGGGTCGGGCCCGATAAGCCTCGACAATTATACTACATCGACTTTTCAATTATCCAACCGGCTCTTCCTCGCGAACAATGCTAGCTTTATTTATGTATATTAGAACGGTCATTTTATACGCTGTGTGCCTTTTACATTCGCGTTTGATTACGGATCATCGCGTCCAGCACACTATGTACAAGAAATCTTTTATTGTTGTTTTTCTTTTCTGAAGGTTTCTCTTTATTAAGTCCTTTGAGTAATATTGTTTTGCATCTTTCTTGTCTACATCTTGGAAGATTAAGTCTGTTATTACTTTATTTAATAAGTTTTTATTAACGTTTATTTTCTTTAACAGGTGAAACTCGAACAGAATGTCGGCAAACCGTCGAGGGTCATTCACATACGGAACATCCCTAATGAGACGACAGAAGCCGAGATCATACAACTCGGCCTGCCCTTCGGGAGGGTCACTAATGTACTCGTGCTTAAAGGCAAAAATCAGGTAAGATACTACATTTGTTTTTGGTAAATTGGTTTCTAAATGTAATCCTTTTAATTAGGGTACTTTACTGTGTCTGAATTGTAAGAGATTTTGTTTTACCTACGAGAGAGAAATTCTGTTTTACATCATATTGGAAAAGGGATTTAAGAAAAGCTATATTATATTCTATCAATTTACATATTAGCTATTCTCTTACGAAAAGAAAGTTACTGAAAGTCTTTGCGGCATCAAAGTAACGTAACTATTTAGGTGTTGATCTAAGTCTACCCTTATTTCCATCTGTGGTTACATGGCTACATTAAGCCTCGCGTCACAACAGACCATGAAAACCGAACTTCTCAATAATAGAGTTCAACTTCCAAGCCTCTCGTCAACCACGAAGGCAGATTAGCCAAACTTAGGGCACCTAACCGATCAGGCCTCATTTAACAAATGAAGTCGGCCATGTAGCTACTCTAGTTACAATGGCGCTCGACTCCGCAGGAAGCACAACAAGTGGCAGGCACGGCTTGTCCGCAAATAGGCCGCTAACCATTGTCACAGCCTACCCCTACCCGCGTTTTATTGTAACTGCAGTATTAGGGAGACAAAGGATGAGTGAAGAGGATAAATTTGCCCGTTGCAGCACTAATGAGTATTGCTGGGATGTTTCTTGGTTCTATGTGTTTACCTAGTAACCTCATGTATGCAATCATGTCAGGTTCCTGTGAAGAATGGCGGAGCTATAGCGAGAATTCTAGGAGAGTAGAAGTCGTATTTGAAAATGTTTTGTTCAGTCTTATTCCCTGATCTTTTATTTACCAAACAACAAAAACGAGCGCAAATATTGAAGACGCGCAATAAATGACGCTTTGTATATTTTAAAACAAAATGTTACGCCGACGATGGAAAGCAATTTTAGTATGATCGACATGCCTACTAACCCCCGTCAAACGAGAGACGTTTATCTATTGCGGGGTCAAAATGAACGGCGAATTTGGAACAAATATTCACTCTTACATTTTAGGCCCCTTTCCCATTTTTACCAGCTTATTTTAAAAGTACACTTCGCGAATTGAAACCCAAGGGAGAGATTGCATCTCAAATTGTACATTGCGGAAATTAAAGGCGATGACATCTAATATAAATTTCAATTTGGGTCGAGAAGGGCTCATGAATGAGTGTAGATCGAGATACGTTTACCGTGATTGACCTCCTCAAATATTATTTTACGATCATATTTTATTCAATTTCTGTATCTGTTTCTGGTCGTGTTGTGGTGAAGCTGTTTTATAAAACGAATGGCGCTGTTAGCTCAAGTGCGCAATATTCGTGGATTGTAAAGTCCAGGAACAAGTACTGTAAGCGAGGATTAGTAATCCATCAAAAAGTATGTTCACATTATCACGTGAGCGCGAAATACGAGCAGGTTATAAGGCAGCATCCAGCCGGTTTTACTGCGTATTTTACGTCGAAACACCTACCGGGCACGTGCAATGAGAAATTTACGATTTCCCGCTGACAAATTAAAAATGAGTTAGTTTACAACCGAGAAATAAAATAATAAAAAGAAAATCCTATTACGGGAACGCAGGAGGCAGCCGCGACAATGTTATCCCGTCTAATAAATAGCTCGTATGACATCCACCCTGTATATAGGTAGCGTGGCGTGAAGGAAAACAATCTCTCTTCTAGCACGAGGAACAAGTCGAATCCCTTTTTATGAACGGTCACAGGCTCTTTACTCGCTTTTTCTTTTGAAATATTCTGTGTCCTTTTCTAGTCATACTCGAGGTGCAAAGTACTGGAAAATTTTCATAAGTCTCCATTCATTCTATCTGCGATTTAATTAATTTTTATTTATTTCTGCTTTCTATCTGTTTAAGATAAAGTGTATGATCAAAATCTTTCCGTAAAGTGAGGTAAAACATGGCCAGATTATTTGAAACTAATCAATATAAAGTACCGTACGTGGTCGACTCTAGTCCTTTGACGCACTCAGAGTGGATGATGAAAAGTATCGTTGGTAGTCGATGGTTACCGAACCTGTGAGAGTCCGGTTACAAAGGCGCCATCTGTGGAGAGGTGGGCAAACACCGATGTGAGTGGGTGCGGACAATCGCCCCCACTCTCGGTGATTAAAGCGAAAGAGGCGTTGACACTATTTTACGATCGTCGCTCGCGTGACAGCTACGGTTCTATTAATTTGTACACCATCGATTTTGATCCCGTAACAGTTTTCGATGGGATTTTGGTATTTTCCTATGATCGATTGTTGAATAAAATTTCCCACTTCTGATCGCCGCGCTTCCTTTATAAAAGTTAGGTACTTATCTCATGAAACTATAAGTTTGTATTTCACAAAATAACATTCAATTTCCATTGTCTGTTCACTACGAAAACGCAATTTAAAGAATGTTTTACTAGAACACCATTATTATTCTGCAAATAATATATTTAAAAAAATTGCATATATTTGTAATCGATTGTTTAACTAATGGATATCAAACCAGATACCCCAAAAATACGGCACGCAAACGTTTAGTTTACATTATAAGTACGTATGTCAGAATTTTCCGCTGACCCCGCTTTTCATCGCCGCCATGTGTAGGAATATTTTTAATTAGCCCCGGATAAGTATTCTATTTAATTTGCGGCATAACACACACAAAGAGTATTTCGTATTGTCCGATGCCAAAAGCAGGATACCGTGGTTTGAAAACGACCTGGAATAGATGAATTTATGTACGAAACGGCTATTGAAATCATAATGCTTATAGAGAATGATGCAGACTACAGAATCGTACAGTCTATAGAGCAATGGACGCGTGTTGAGTACTCGCAGGTTTATGTATGGTTGGGGGATCGGATCCGATTAATTGGACTCCATAGGCCCGGCAAACACAAACCTAGTTGGGGTGCGCCGCATTACACCACCGCTGTTGTTAAACAATTGATTTATCTCCACGAGCGAGGAGTTTGTACGTTTTAACGACCCAACAAAAGAGTTGGGAACTATTATTCTGTCTTGCCCGATTCTCGACGTTGAGAGATGGTGTTTAGAATGTTTGTAATAGGTGCAAAATAGGACGATGTTTCGAGTTTGAGAACTAGAACTTACAATAGGACAATCTATTCTATGGTTTAATACTTAAGCAATGAACCGGTGTATGATATGTTACAAAATTCAGTAGGTCATAAACAATTAACGTGAAGCAAGTGTGGTCGTCTTAATAACTTCCAAAGGTGAATATACAAAGACACTTAAACTCACATCTATTTCCAATAGTGTTGAAGAACAGTCTTTACATGGCGGTCGTTTTGCTATGCTTGCAGGAGGGACTATTTTAGATTTTTTTTTATAAACCACCTAAGTATATTAAAACTTTATGATGTTTTGTACAGGCATTCCTCGAAATGGCGGAGGAGATATCAGCAGTGGCGATGGTCGCTTACTTCGGCGGCTGTGTGGCCCAACTCCGTGGAAGGGCCGTCTATGTTCAGTTCTCTAACCACAAGGAGCTCAAGACCGATCAGACACATAGCAATGCCGTAAGTACCTTTATTTCTTCTGGATTGCATGTCAATTTTGACCAATGATTGTTTCAAGACCAACAGATAATGGAATAATTTAAAATCTATATCATGACGCCTGTTTTTGCGAAGAGTTAGGCTGGTAAGACAGAAGGGGCTTCTGTCTTTAGTACACCCACATTTCACTGGTTTTGTTCAATATCCACGTATTAGGAGGCGAGAATAATGCCATAAACCGAGCACAAATAAAAACTCCGTGTTGCTACTGAAAAATACCTGGTGGTTAAACCCAAAAAACATTTAGTCTCGTACCCAGGAACCGAAACTAAAACCTCATGCTCATCAATAGAATTTGCAACCACTAAACTAACGAGGCGAGGTTGCTAAAACAATACTGTACACAGAAATCTGCACACGATAGCTGGTCATTTTAATCAAATCCTAATACATAGACCATGTTAAACATGGATATAACAGTAACTAATTAGGATTACGCACACCGGCTGGATAGACACAAAACGCGACCACTCGGTATGTAATAACGTAACGACAGTTCAATTAGGCCTATTCCACAACAGCGGGATTATCGTGCGGCATGTGATCGGGCATTAAAGCCGATGTTACAATCGCGAAACAGACCCCCCGGCTGTGGCCTGCACTCGACCTGTTAATTTAATCTTTGTTGGGGGCATCAAGACCCCACAATTTAGATAACGGTATTCAATAAACCCGCATGCCGCGACGGGACATAGTCGCCGACGTTGTTCCGATTTGATTGAGTTACTAAACTATTACTGTTCTGTCTATACCTACATTTGCCGTGATACCGTCCGTGCGTGTCGTGACTACTGAATAATTTCACAAAAAGTTACCTCGTTTAAGGGGTAAACGGTCGTAAATGGACGAATCAGTGTGTGTCGCGATTATGTTTTTCGTATGGGACTATCTATGAGTCTCTCGGTGACTTTGATTCACGATGTTAGGTTAGTACGATGTGTACTAATCCCTAAAGTATATCTCTATTAACAATACACAATTTAATTCATTTTAATTTTAATTCATCTAATCTAAACTAATAAGAGAAAAGATTTGATTGTTTGTTTGTTACGATTTAACTCAAAAACTACTCGACTGATTTTAAAAATTCTTCCACTATAAGAAAAGTTGTATCTTTACCGAATAACATAGGATGACAATTTTCGCATTTTCTCAAATAGCTTGTCTATTAAACATCAAAATAATGTAGCAATAAACTGAATTGCAGTTTTTACAACGAAACTTCCTTAGCTTCAAGATAAAATTCATCGTCTAGATAAAATTATTCTCCATCTTTAATAGGATGTCACTCCATCAGCTCTCTATAATTAACGTTCCCCTTAACATCTTCGAGCACTAAAAAATATGCTCAACTCTTTAATGTCGCCGCGTCCTGTTGATTGCTTTAGTTCCCTTTACTTTATTTTTATTACTTAACCCGTTGACTTATAATTACAAACACAGCTATTACCAACTATAACCTCTTTTATGCCTCTCAATAACCACTTCTAATCAAATAGACGCCAAATAGATCGCCCAAGTTAAACTAAAGTTACTCTGGTTATACTGGTAACTAACCCTTTAGGAACTTATTTGTGTCTACAGACAGGTTATGTCGCTGAAATCTGCTCAGTTAACCGCATCAAAACGTTAGTTAGCTAGTTCCATCCCCTAGTTTGTTGCTAAACACTACACAAGTTCGGGACTTTCGTACTACTTGGTGTAAAAAATAAAGCTTGGATCAGAGCACCTATGTCGCAATTCGTCACTATAACAATCAACTGACATCGCTCGCCGAATCTTACCAACCTCCATAATAAGGCTTTCGGGATAAGGTTAGGTAAAAAAGGAGATAAATACCGAACATTTGAGAGTGAACCTTTCTTACCGGAGGCTCTTCGGCAATGAGAAAGGAAATCAATATTTTCGGTAACAAAACACCCATTGGGAGGATTAATTAAAACGCTTAATTAGTTTCGTTTATCCACGAAACCTATCAAAAACAAACCCTCAACCATTTTGATGGCTGATAATATTGAGAAATTGTTCTTCCCAAAATTTGTGTTGCCATAATTGAGAGGATGGCACTAGATAACATGCGCAAGGGTTAGCGTCGGACCACGGGGAATATTTACCCACCGGATTGTCTAACAACACAATCATTATGAACCACTAATAATATAATTTACCCTTTTTGCGGTAAGAGCTTCTCTGACGTCGTAATTTATAAACCAAAGAAGAGCTTCGACAATAAAGGTCGATTATTTCACGTAAAATCGAATGAAAACATTGTTAACTATTCTGTTAGCGCATTTAGGTATTATTAGCAAGTCTGTAACTAGTCATTTATTCATCACAAGTTAGCTCTTCACAAATATGTACAGTACATTATTATTGTAACATTAAATAATATTCGTGATACAATGTTTAACAAATAGTTGCAGGTTGTTTGATCAAATTGTCAGCATAGCAAACAAGCGTTTGTGTCAATACTAATTAATGTGATGATTACACTCAAAACGGATACATCTAGGTGTCTATTATCTGTTTGCGTTAATCCCTGTTTCTCTGAAGTGAAGTGTAAATATTGATCTATAACATCTTAGGCGAATTATGGTAGACACTGGGTACAAATAGCTACCTACAATTTTGGTTAAAGTAGGTGTGGTTATTTGGTCTCTGATAGTTCGAGGTAGAGGGTAATCAAACGAAATTTTGGGGTTGAAAATAGGTGTTTATTTACAAAGGTGTGTAGGTTGATAAAGTAGGTAATTGTTACACGATTTCTCTGAAATTGGTAAAATATAAACTCAGCTTACATGTGCCACAAACATACATGGTATGAAAAGGTTGAATCTGAAAAGCGTCGGAATAATTTACCTGTTGTGTACAATAGGAGTAGATCGAAAAAAAACTCACAAATTGATCATCAGAATTGTAGTCCATAAAAAATAACCAGGCAAAAGAGATGAACCTTCCAAAAGAATACACTTAATACCGCTTTAAAAAGAAGTCTTTATTTCGGTGCCTAGAAAGCAAGAATATTATTTGACGTAGTTTCATCTGTTCGATGCCTTATAATGATGTGACTCCGTCGAGAACTCGTTACCATTACCGACGACTTTACTCTCTGCACATTTTTCATGTACCTTTTAAACCTTTAATACTGGGATTTCTTTGTACAGGTGCAACTGATAGCTTTTTAAAATAATATTGCTGATATTTCCAACATTTCACAGAATATTTTAACTCCGTGTTTGACTAGATCTTACCTAAATTCGTAAATTCTCATCCATATTAATATCACTCACGAAGCAACCCGCTTGAAGGTTTTAATTGAAACTTCAGCACTCCTGAAAGCTTCGATAATATTACGTTATTTAAGCTTTAACAAGACAACCTCTGAAAGTTAATAAAATATAACAATGTAAGAACATAGTGAACAGCTATGACCCAAACTTTAGTGCACGACAAAGAATCAAAGTTATCGTTCATAAAACTAGAATATAATTTAAGTGCACTGTTGACTTTTATATAATCCACTACACATTTCCAACAAAATATCAGTTGTGAGTGTTAACACTGAACGTATACATACAAGATAATGTGACTGTAAAGATTTATCGCTATCTCGTCACATTTCGGGATCTCTTTGTAGCGCACTATTAAAAGTTATAACGAGGCTGTTACGAATAGACAGACTAGGCTTTGTTATTGTGATTCACATGAAAAGACACGCTTTATACATTATTACATCACTGAGCATCCGAATTTAATCGTATTAATGGAACTGTCTTCTGAACGCTGCAGACTTGAGAGAATGATGTCGACCAGCTGCATTTTAAAGAACGTGCATTGAACGCAAAGCTTTGATCAATCATGCGATGCTAAAGGTTTTTGTGGTGCTTGAATAGATTTCTTGCAGTGCGGATGGAGTTATTTTGTCGCGTCTTCTCGACGAATGTCTGCCAATGGTCGCCTGTGAAAGATTGCACGGCTCACGAATACACCTTTTAAATATCTTCCAAGTTCGACATAGCCAACCCCGGTGACACGTAAACTATTTTTGATGGAATCGCAATCCTAAAATCCTTTTGTTGCGTGGTCGTTTTATGTATTGTTATTTTTTTGCTTTTGAGATTTAAATCAAAGGCCTTTGCCTAAGCCTAATAATAAAATAAACGATTAACGAATCACAAAGAACAAAAGGAAATTAAATGCAAAAAACAGCAATGACCAAATATCTAATTAATTAATTTAGCTATATTTTCAGTAGGTCACAACTTTTATACGCCCACCGTCCAGTTATTATGAAAACATACATTTTGCCTAATAGTCCCAACATAGACATATCAAAGAATAATGTAGCAGAGAAAAAGAGGAGTGAGGGGGAACAAGTCAACGCGAATTTGTACCAGAGCCTTTGCCGTCGGCGGCAGGCTTACCATGACACGGTTAAAGCCTTATTTTTGTGTCTGGCCTGCCCGCTTGTCAGCCCGACGTCGCACAAAGCCATGTGAAAATATAGGATCAAAGTGTGCCGCGCCCTTGCATGCGATGGTAACGTGTAAACAACACGCTGTATTTCACTCGCGTGTCATTACGTTTTTTATTTGAACCTACCGTAGATCGTATTGACGGCTTTTCACGTGGATATTGGATTTTTTTTGCATTAGGCTGCAAGTGAAATGTTTCGCGCTCGTTCTAAAAACTAGTACACATTTTTATTAGTTAACTTGATTAATCTTTCAAACGGATAGAACTTTAGTAAGCGACGTATATTCAACTAAAAAAAAAAAACGTGTGCGTCTCGGGACGCTCGACAGAAGTCATAACTTAAACTAATCTAAGTAGAACTATTTAGTATTGAAAGAGCCTGCCTACTGCTGCCGTATGGGTGAGAGAAAGGGAAGCCAGACAGAGTGGTTTACCCTCCCATAAGAAGTTATCACTTCAAAAACCTGAAAAAAAACTCGTCATTTATATGAGGAATTTATGAATGTTATCTAACTCGCTAAGCACTCAAAGTGTCGCGTCCACAATGCCGTCCGCCCGTATATAACGACGCAACAAAGTACCGAATTGTTCCCGGACGATACAAAATAAGTTTATGACCCCCCCTTTGTTTGATGTGGTCAATGTTATCTGTTGGTCTTGGACACTCGAAGGTGGCTCACGCGTGTGTCAGATAGCTCTCCTCTCCATTCCCCTATTACGTTCCATTGTTCGCGAAATTATGAGAGAGAAGGGCTGTTGTTTGTACATACTTTTTTCTACGTGACAACGAATGTTTTTACTTACTGAAGGACGCACTGAAATATGGGAATGAACACGTTTTGTATTGAGGGGCTTGATATTTGGGAATCTCGATTCAATGTCCTTTGTTTTTATCTAGGTAAGAAAGTAAAGTTAGTCCCTATACTTAAAGTGGAAACGACAGGGTGGGCCGCGAAATTCAATTTTCTTACTTTTATTCCAATATCAGTGTCAAGTTTTATATTGATTAAAATATGATACGCGGCGGTAAAACGTACGTAATATTTACATAATTGTAGTAATTAACATCATCAATAATACCCATTTAAGTTCATTTAATCCCATAGAATTACTATTTCATGAAAAAGTCATTCTATGTGGTTAAATAAACTTAAAGGGGTTGTATTGATAATTTTAATGATTACCTATAAACTCTATAAAATAACTCAATAAAAGCATATTAGTTACGGCTGCGTCATAAAAAATCAACATAAAAACTGACACTGACCGGCAAATTGCAAAAAATGTAAGAAGATTAACGAAGCTTGTAACGAAAGATTTCGTGGGCCACCCTATCGCTTCCACCTTTAGTAAATCTAAGTTTAACTGATTGACCACCAGTCGAGCGTGTTGCAGCAGCAACTGCGCAGGAAAACCAGTGAAATAACTTGCTCACACGACGGTACTTACGCGAAGTAAACCACTGACAAATGCGTGTGTCGCACGTGACAAAGTCGCATCGCTTGAGGGCGTAAAAAACCTCTTTAGAAATATTCAAAACCTTGCATGATACACTTATCTCTTGCTGCACCTATCCCGACCATTTTCAATACTTAAATTCCTTACTATACTTAATTAAGTCCTAGCATAGTTAATTTTAAGCTAACTCACGACATATACCTTCGGCGTACACTTACCTATTATTTATAGGTAATATTTTTGCAGTCGGCATCAGCGCAGGCGGCGCTACAAGCAGCGCAAGCCATCTCCAACAGCGCCGGCGCCGCGCTAGTTGCCGGTGCGGGTGCCGCTCTACAGCCCGCCAACGGAGGCACAGAAATACAGGTAAGGATTAAATCTACCTTTTTTATTATCTTGTAGATAGCTGGAGGCCTTACTCTTAAGGCACCCACAGGATAGTCCGGTTAAGCAGGCGACAACCTCATAGGTTGAACTGCGAGATGCCGTACATAAAAATAAAAATAAAATCTGGTAGTAAATATTTAAAAAGACTTCATCTTGTCTTCTTCGTGTCGCTGGCACGACATACTTCGGATTACGTTGACCTAAAACTCTCAAGGTTCACTTTGACTACATGTTTTGAGGCATTGTATAGCATATTTATGTTGTAAAGTATGCCCAAGCGTGGAACAGCACAGGCTAAAAATTGCTTATTATAATACATATAAATCTTTTATCAAAAAAGTACAGTCGTTGTATTGCCTTTATTTTCACTGACAAAACAAACAGAATATAAGAAAATTCAAGTCTATTCTACGAGTCTGTGTTTTCTAACTTGACAGGAATATATCTAGTACTGTAACAAATGTACCGAAATACCGAAATATATCACTCGATGTTCTAGTAAACCCAAATTTCATATTATTCATAAACTAATACCCTGGCGTACCCAAAATAACGATCTCCAACAATAGTGTTTAAAACTATACATAATTAATTTCACCTGTATCCATTAATCATCTTACCTTTACCAATATACATAACATATAACTTAAGTAACACAGACAAATTCCAATATAATTATGAGCCGTGGAAATAGAGCCGATTACAGAGACCTTTAAAATATTAAACTTGCTCCACAAATTAGGTTTGGGTATTCTCTTGGGGTCCCAGACTAAGATGTAGACTGCGGCTAGCATGCAGATAGACTCGTCTTAGACGTTCGACAGATTGTCGCCCGGAGGGTAGGGATCATGCAGTTGCATCGGTCAATATGCTTAGGTAAAGTGCAGACTTGCCGGGTCTCTTCGGTTAGACAGTGATTTTACGAAAAAAATATCTTCCGACTACTAAGAAATAGCAAGGAAGAAAATCATTTTATTTGGGACACGTACTGAAAATAAGAATATAATATTCATATTGTTTCAAAAAATAATGTTAAAAATAACAAAAGTAAATATAAGGACTTTTGTGCGAGGCCGAAAAGGCAAAGGAATTACAGCATAATGCTGCATGCTAAAATCTTTTAGTTGTCGAAACATTTCCTTGAAGAGATTAGCCAGATATTGCTAACATCTTTAAGGGCCACTCGACTAACTCTGTATGATAAAAAAACCTGCCATTAGAAGTTAGTTACCAAATATTGTGTAGTTTATTCTTATTGGACTTAACATTATGTCAAAGTTCCCTCGTGTGCCACATCTTCATGTCTAATGCAATGTCTAACCGACATCTCCAAGAAATACCCAACGGGTTTATAACAAAGACATATTGGACAATATCGCTTCGCTTCTCAATGTGTCCCTACCTTTAGCTCCATGTATCTTAGCTTCAGTCACAAAGTATCTGTGGGGAGTTTAATTATTCACAAGCTTTTCTCATAAGCACTAATTAATGCTTTTAACGGAAGTAGATTATCAAATTTTTTGTTCGTAATTACCGTGTAATTGATAGCGGAGCTTCCTTTTGTGGTTTAATTAATTAAACCAAACATTTCATGTAAATAAGCAGGTACTTGGAAAGGTTCTTTTGTGTTTATTTCTTGGGTTATACACGGGTATAATAATATATTATTTTGTATTTTCCTTATTAAAATCTTTGCTTATAACTCAACCAGTGGGTTTTGAGCGTTGAGTATTTGGTTAGATCCGGTCAGGTGGAACTGGACTCATATAGTATAGTAAACCACAGCATATTTTAATGTACTAGTTTTGTTCACAGGGTGGACCCAACACAGTCCTGCGCGTGATCATAGAACACATGTTATACCCCATCGTGCTCGACGTACTCTACTCCATTTTCCAACGGTACGGCAAGGTCCTCAAGATCGTCACATTCACTAAAAATAGTAAGTACATAGCTTCCTTTATTTACATCACGTATAGCTCATTGATAAATGTTACACGTACGCAGGGTTGGATTTACGAAATATAATTATGCATATGCATATTCGTAATGTTTGCGGAAGACAGTTACATCTTCAGCGACGAACGCAATTTTGATGGATGAGCCTCAGGTACGACGAAAACCGCGTGTGAGGAGAAGCCACCGAAGAAGGAGGAAGAGGAGGGACGAGGGAACATTACCGCAAGCCTCACGCACCCTCGAACAATACCTCCCTGCCTCACACACCACACCTCAGGAGCCTTCCGTTTGTTTTAACACAATTTTGCACAAAATCCACCTAATTAATTATGCAACCGCTCTGTAATTTGCTTCAAATATATTGTTTAATAAGCCTTTTGTCACAATCGCTTTGTGTCTATCGCAACCCAGGATTACAGCGGCTAAAACAACTATTATTGAATCGAAACGAGGCGAGCTTTAAAATTAATTTCGGTCGGACGTGTTATAGTGATGGATTTACCAAACATAACACAGGGCCGAAATCCAAGGGCGCAATCCGTTTAAAATTTAAATCGTACCCTCATGCATATCCTAAATAAATCCGGCACACAGGAGGCAGGTAGGTAGGTACATATTTGATAAGCTCCCCTGAGCCGCGGGCAGCGTGCGGCGTGGCGGTAGCGAGTGCCGACATTACAGTTCACTCTTGGCTAATTACACAGTACCTAGTCGAGAAACCTCAAATCAACTTTATTTAAAAACCCCGCTGGGCAACGCCCGCGGAATTATTTAGCCGAGCGCGAAAATTGCAAGCTAAAACGACTCTTGACGACATTTCCACTTAATTACATCTAATTGAATTCACTTTAATTAAAACATTGATGAGGTGAGAGACTTCAAACATTGCAAGACTATGTAATGCAGCAAAATTAACAAAAATAATGTATTAGCTGCTACGAGTTTCCGTAGCAAGGTAGCTACGAGTGGGTGGACTTTACGTAGCTCCTGGTTTCGTCCACCGCACCGTTACTAATATCGTTATCGAGCTTTATGTATACTAATCAAGCGATAGATGCAATTCCCTTGAGTACCGTAGAAGTTGACTGGCGTAGCACCGGGCTACGAGCTACGTGTGCTACGCAAAGCAAGTGCTACGCTGCCTGTACACAATGGCCTCCCAACATGAGTCAACGCGAGATTGTGCTTACAATATCGTCACAGTTTTGCAAACATTTGTTTAGTTCTTATATATCAAGTTATCTACGTAGATTAAAACCAGAAGTGAGTTCAGAAATATATTAATTTTCCGAATTAGCTGAGAGAAATTTGTAATTAAAGCAATTGTATACACATAAGCTTAAATAATCTCTTTGATGAAAGCTATGAATTACGATCTTCAATTATGAAATACCTCTAGAGATCCGATTACAGAAATTAATGATAGATGAATCATTAGAGCAGTGAAATCGTAAAAAAGAATTAGAGTAATTAATTTTTATCGGTCCCTTCATTAATTAAGTCGATTCGGACGCCGTTATAGCGTCAATGATTAACGTTTAATTTGTAATATTGAAACCGTTTTTTTCATAAAATAAACATTAGGTATTACTTTCTGTCCGTTTGTTTTTATTGAAGAGTTTCTTTGACCTTGACCAATGAGAGAACAGCGAGGATATTGTTATTATCACTACGGTCGGCAGTTTAGTGATCGTTGTAACGTTATTAGCAGATAAAAGGATATGGCTGCCCAACATCTTAACATACTCTTAATCACGTCACGCGGATGGAGAAGAAGTAGCTAGAACGACCTCGCATATAATATCACTAGCTGTACCGAGCAACTTCGTCTGCGTCACATTTTCATAGTTTTCGCAACATTTTTCATTGCTGCTCCGCTCCTATTTGTCGATATATAGCTTATAGCCTTCCTCGATGAATGGGCTATCTAACACTGAAAGAATTTCAAATCGGTTCAGCAGTTCTTGAGATTGTCGTGTTCAAGCAAACAAACAAACTCTTCAGCTTTATAATATTAGTATAGATTAGTATAGATAACCTGATCGTTAAATACACCTCCTTATTAGAACTGCCTCGTTGGTCTAGTGGTAGCAAGTGAAACTGCTGAGTTTAAGGACCTGGTTTCGATTCCCGGGTCGGGCAATTTGATATTGGGTTTTTCTATCAGGAATTTCTCAGTAGCAGCCACAAAGTCCTGCTGTGTGCCCGGTAGATGACAATAGGCTCGCCCCTGAACTTTAAACATACTGCAAAATATGGGTGCACCATTAGGTAGGTACACTCGAGGTATACATAACATCGTGAGGAAACCGGCATGACCTAGAACTAAAAATTCGAAGACATGTGACATTTACCAAACCGCACTGGGCCCGCTCGGTGGATTACAGCCCACTCCTTCTCATAGAGAGGACGCCTGTGTGTCCCAGCAGTGGAACCATTATAGGCTGATGATGATGATTAGGTACACCTCTGAGTCAACTTTAGTTCAGGTTGTTAAAATAAAAAAGTTTTTTTGTACTACTAAAACTATCTGTATGGTGTCGGACATAAAAAATAGCACCATCCCATATCTTCCCGTGGGTGTTGTAAGAGGCGACTAAGGCATTTGCCAGAGAATGGGCAGCAGCGTTCTCTGTGCCATTGTAACAACCGTACTGCGATCGCCAACCCGCCTGCCAAGCGTGGCGATTATGGTAAAACCCCCCAAAATGCCAATATGGCGACACTTGGGGGAGGCCTATGTCCAGCAGTGGACGTTTTTTGGGCTGAAATGATGATGATGATGATGAAAACTAGGACAGACCGGAGTACCTTTTAATCTGTCTGAATCATCCAAAATTAAATCACATCTGTATCTAAACGTTCAAACATGAGGACAACCCCTACTCAATACATGTAAGGTAAACACCATTCCCATAAAAAAGCTATCAAACTCAAATCACAGCAATCTGCCGTTACAGTTAATGGGTTTTGTTCCGCAAAATCTCAATACACGTACCAGGATAGCAGAGAGTATAAGCAGTTCAGACTCATAACTTGTCGATATCATGACATCAGTTCTCCTAATGCAGCGTTTCCAATTTCCGAACGTCCACCTTTCGAAGCGGCTGTTTGCTTTTTTACCACATTCATCATTGTCCAATTGTAAAAGCTTTTGTCTCCGGACAATTTCCCGGCACCTATTTCTGCATCTGAATATTCATAACGACACCCGACTGGGGCGTTTGACTCTATATGTACTGCAGTGATATTGTAAATAGCATCGGAATAGGTACCTATTATGTTTAAGGAAATGGGTGTGTCTTTTATATTTTGTAGGATTTTTTGGATTGCTTATACAGGGTTATTCGTAAAACACCAACAACCTCTTAAGAGGTTGTTGTACTCATCATTATGAACAACATTTACTATGGGACCAAACCTGAAATCGTGAAAAAAAATCAGCTGTTCCTTACTTCATGTTAACATAACTCGTCAAAATGTAGGGAACAGTTGATTTTTTTTCACGATTTCGGGTTTGTTCTCATAGTAAAAGTTGTTTATAGTGATGAGTACACCGACCTCTTAAGAGGTTGGTGGTGTTTTACCAATAACCCTGTATATAAGCTTGAAGTTAGATCATATTAAATAGAAAGGAATAATAATTATTTTCTCATAAAATAAGTGGTCTTACTCTCTGAAAGCATAACACCACGCCAGGCGTTAACAGAGGTGTACATTGTTATGTTTAAGTTCCATGTAATAAGCATCGAGCTTATTTCCATAATCATCTGCCTAGCATTTTCCCAAACTATCTTGGGGTCGGCTTCCAGTCTAACCGGATGCAGCTGAGTACCATGAAGCGCCTGCCTATCTGACCTCTACAACCCAGTAACTGGGTAATACGATACCAAGCCTATTGCCTTCAACCGGGCTCAAATCCACACTCCGTGGCTGCTACTGAAAACTGAAATTCCTTATGGAAAAACCCAATTACACTTTGCCTGACCTGGGAATCGAATCCAAGACCTCGTGCTCAGTAGTGGCGCTTTGCGGCCACTAGACCAACGAAGCAGTCTCTCAGAAAGCTCAACATTAATTAAACTACAAGAGTTAGCCCTAGAATCTAAAACTGGATACCTAGACGCAACGTTCAAGGTTGCATATCTGAAACGTATAAATCCTTATTTCAATTATCCTGTCTCTTAAGGGTGTAAAATAAACCACATACCTATATCGCTCTCATTTTCGCTTCCAATACCCATCTGTGTGTCACGCACCTGTCTCAACTTACCTACAAGTATGTATTTTACCGGCTGCACGATTTGCATAAAGCGTTTTCTTCTTATTTATGCCGATGATATTCGTGCTTTTTTCAAAATCGCTTACGTAATCGTTTCGAAAATCTTCCGACGACGCGGCGAAGTTATAATGTGTGGCATAACTTTTTTTCCCTAATAAGGAACTCAATCGCATATCCTGAATTATTCGTGTAAGTCATCGCTTGAACAGATTAAAAATTGAAGGGGTTGTCAGCCTTCCTTATCAACGTGAGCACACGTGAGCTTCAGAGTTTCCCGACATCGGAAATTTAATATTCCGCATTTATTTACGAGTATATTTACACATTCGACGCCCACGTTCGGTAAAGCCACAATTTTCTTATAACATTAATCGCATAGAAGTTGTTACCGAATTTTGATTCATGTTGTTTCATGCGTGTTACTTTCATGAGTTCCGAAGTTTGCCTGATGAATATTCCGTTATGTTTATATCGCGTTAATATTGAATGCGGCGTAGAGAAAACGTTTATAATAGCGGTTCCGCTCTGTTGGCGCGTCGGCCACAGGCTGACGGGAGGTTACCATCAAACGCGTTCCTAATCCCGAAACAAATCTCAATGAAGAGCGCGGAGTCGCTGTAATCCTACACCACCCCCCAGCCCCGCGCCCTTGCCCCGCAACCTGCCCCGATTGGCTTTATTAAGGTGTAGCAGACCGCTACAATTATTATGCGTCCCCTGTTTGCGGTAGGTGTCGTGTCTATGTCGTCGTTAGATTCCCTTAATTAAGGATTTGATTCGTCTACAGATATCATCTTTGCGGCGTCTTAGTTTTCGCAGGAACGCCGAGAGTGAGCTTATTTACATACCCCAATGAATAACAACGCGTCGCGTCGCAACTGATTCTGCTGAACAATTTTAAGGAACAACCTAAATTTGTCACGAAGTGTCAGTGCACCAATTCTAACGACGTTGCTCTGCAAGTATTTAGCAATTTGCAAGTAGTATCAGAATGTCGGAGGCGAAGGTTAGTTGAAAAGGCGCGTAAATTGCGAACGAGGACGCATTCAGGCATGACAGAGCTCGCTCATTGCAAGGGAGACGTCGAGATTTAAGATATCAAATTATACTGTAATCGGTCGGCCGGCGCACCGCCCTGCCCCACCTCTTAATATTAACATAGCGGAAGCAACCTCTTTGCTACACAGCGAAACGTGGATTACGAAATTTTAATTTTACCACAACTCCCATCTTGTTTTGCGCAGACATTGACGTTTAAATATTCCATAAAGTAATTGCGCATTCGAGTTGAATTTTTAATGAAACATAATGAACCGGCGCGTACGCTACGGATTGATTGAGATTTGAATTTCTTGCGCGCAATCGGAGCCGCAAGCAACGTTATTGAATTAGCGCTTGAATATTTCAGCTTGAATAAATAAAACAGAGCAAAGGGGACAATTATTTTGCCAAACTTCCATTTTCATTATTGCCTAAAGTGCATAAAACTTTTTGTGTCAACACCAGCTTGTGAATGGGTTTAATTTAAATTAATGTTTAATATTTGGACGCCTAATTTAGAATTTACTGAACTCGTAATTGTTAAATAAATTTCAGCTTTGGGCTTTCTATTCATATGAACTGATGGCAAGTTCGATTGCTAAAAAGAAACACAATTCTGCAAGAACTTAAGACAAAAATGTTTACCCCATATTTCTCATTTCCACACTGTACATACTCACCATTTTTCTAAGAAAATCAACCCTACTCAGCTAATTAAAGCTAATTTCTTAATAAAAGTAGGTACAACATCAAACGAACGTCGTATGTAGCAAAATATCTCGATAGCACACGTAACAGCCCCCAGGCTAAATTGTAACATGCCCGTGTATCGTACCGAAGATAACAAATACCAGGCCCCTCAGAAAGTATTGCGAAAAAAAGTTTTTATATATGGGAGACTGGCCAGTTATTATGTTTTTCGAAAATATGATTATTTATAAGTAAAAATAAGTAAGTTCCAATTTTAAAATTTCCCTCCACATTTTTTGCGAGTTAATTCAAAGTATTGTGTCTCACTGAAATATGGATCTGCGCCGGGAACATTTTAGAGCTATGATTTTATACGATTTCAAGTGTCGCCTGAAACCGGATGAATCGTACGATAGACTTCAAATGGCATTCATGGATGAAGGCCCTTCCAAGGCAACCGTGTATCGTTGGTATAACGAATTCAAGCGCGGTCGACCAACTTTGGGGGATGACGAAAGAAGCGGTCGCCCTTTGACGGCTGTTACCGAAGAAAACGTGCTAGCAGTGAAAAATTTAATCCAAGACAATAGGCGAATTACATATCAGGAGATTCAACACATATTGAAGATTGGATCGGGAAGCGTTCACGAGATTCTACACAGCCATCTTCGCGTGAGGAGGATAGTATCACGCTGGGTGCCGCACAACCTCACCGATGCTCAGAAGCAGGCCCGGGTGGAATGGTGCCGTGATATGCTTAACAAATTTGAAGCAGGCTCGTCTCGGCGTGTTTACGACATCGTTACAGGTGATGAGTCCTGGATTTATCAATACGACCCAGAAACCAAGCGCCAGTCGACTGTTTGGGTGTTTCAAAATGAGCCAACGCCTACCAAAGTGAAGCGATCTAGAAGCGGGGGTAAGATTTTGATCGCTAGCTTTTTTAATTTGACTGGCCACTTGGTATCAATTCCCTTACGGGATCAAAGAAGCATTAATGCCGAATGGTATACTTCCAAATGTTTGCCAGAAGTTTTCTCTGTTATAAGCAACAAGCGACCAAACACAGGGCTCCGCGGGCTACTGCTCCACCACGACAATGCACCTGCGCACACCGCACTCAAAACGAGGGACTTCCTGGACAGCACGCCAGTCAAACTCCTGGGTCACCCTCCTTACAGCCCTGATCTAGCACCGTGTGACTTCTTTTTATTCCCAAAAATAAAAAATCAGCTCAAAGGGATACAATTTTCGTCGCCGGAAGATGCGCTGGCTGGGTTCGAGCAGGCTGTAAACGAGGTGTCTGCGGCGGACTGGAAAAAGTGTTTTGAAAACTGGTTTAGGCGCATGAATCTTTGTATAGAGGCTGGTGGAAAGTACTTTGAAAAGATTTAATAAAAATATATGTACGTATAGAACAATTTTTTTTAGTTTCGCAAAACTTTCTGAGTGTCCCACGTAAATAAAAAATACATTACATATTTGGAATAAGCAAAATCTCTTACATCGTTGGTACTCTTTTGTTTACGTAAAGTTGTGTTTCGGGATAAAGGGAAGCATGGCTTTACACGTTGTATGTATGTAACGGTGTAGGTATTTAATTACATATGCTTTTAATGTAAAGTCGATTCCGCCAAATTTATGGAAAAATCAAATCCAGAAGGCAGTAGACTAAAACTTGAAGCTTAAATGACTGACTACTCAAAAATGCTTACTGTTTAACTCCTAATCAGGATTAAATATTTACATATAAACGTTTTACAAGACCTCTGCAAGACTTTTTCATAACTATTGTTAATCCTGAAAATAGACCATCCACAATTTCTTGCATCTTTTAACCTCACAACGACAAACATTTTCGTCCTTAAAACAGCATACCTAATCTCTGCCAAGATCGGCTTTCCGACTCAGACCTTAATATAAAAAACCCGTAGGAATATTAAGTGAAAACATTTTTCAGAATACCAAATAAACCTGAGCTTCATTTTTCCTTTGTTTTCATGAACTCGGTGCATACAAACTTACAGTCAAGTGGCCGTCTCCTTTGTCCCTATAAAAAGTTTTTGCTTATTCACTATGTAATTACATAAAAACTCCAATTTGCGGTAAGCCTTTTATGCATTCCATTTTAACGTTCCCAAATGGGCCAAAGAAAATATGGGGCCTTAAAGAGCATTTAACTATGTATGAAGGAGACACCGCGTTACTTTTAATTTACGCCGGCGTTTCTGCCTTGAGTGGTTCTACGTTTTATATTTTATAGCTGCAGGCAAATTGTTAAGGTACAGGAGTATTTTGTTCCCCGAAGTTTTGAATGTTTTTGTAAACTTCATATTTTACACAATCTAATCTCTTCGTTATCTTAAAGATTTTCCTTACTTGCAAGTTTTTGGATTTACAAGAAGTAAGCCTTAAGCAAACTGTGTTTCTGCGGGTGGCTGTGCCGCCACCCTGCTGTCTGATAATCCTTTAGTTGACGCTTTTGATAACCACAGGAAGCCTTCGGCTTGTCTTATAGACGGAGGTAAAAAGTTGTTTTGTATGGGTTCTTTTTAATTCGACCGACAAATCTCATCAATAAATGGATATGGAAAAGCAAAACTTATCATGTTGAAACTATAACAAAGTACTATACTAGCTCCTACTTAGTAGAAATAGGTGTTACTCGGTAAAGTTGTATAAAATAAATCCTTGATCTTTATCTAGCAAAAAATATTTCTAGAATACAGTTCAGAGCTTTGAGGTCTTTCATAACAGCTAAAACAACCTCAAAATAACGACATAACAGTGCCTTAACCGACCTCTAGTCTGTGTCACGCCGTCTAATGGTACGTAATGTGGCCAACGCAGGTGCTACCTACCCGAACGATGTTTCCTAAAAATGTGAATTTATGGTCTCACCCAGCGGACGGCAATGATCGCCCGGCTCATGCCTTAAATTAGGGGGTTTAACGCTTATCCTCGCACTAAATATACTCCACCAACTATATTACTTGTGGGACCATTCCAGTTGAATGTGCTCCCACAGTTTCTCCATTGTTTACGCACTTGTTTCTGTGATTAACGAGTTTTTTGATCATTGATTACCTCAGAGAATACCTTGTACTACACGTGGAACTATGTGTTATTTACAATCGTCTCGAAATAAGACTGTTTTACACGCTACCACATCAAAGTTTCACAAGGAGAGCGAGTAAAACAACGTGACAGACGCAATAAATTCCTGCTCTCCGAGTTTATGACGAAAGTAAATAGGCATGAAACTTGTTTAGTTGAATATTCAGTAAAGTGTTGATGATAAAATAGCTGCGGTGCACCTGCGACTAACTCGGCAAGAGTTCGAGGATCGCGGGTGGCCCACGTCGGGCGCCAATTTCACCTTGTTTGAACGTTCTTGTGAACAAGATATTGCCTGTCAGGAATTCCGCGATACATCCAACACTCGAGTACTCTAGAGAAAATTGTTTTGCGACTACGAAAATTGTTTTATTTTACAAAACCCACATGATGTTACTTAGCTATTGGGGTGCTTTAATAAGTTGTAAGCTTGCTTCAGAGAGTAATTTAAGACAAAAATCGTTTATTTGTATTTTTCAGCGAGGAACCTTTGAATACGTCAAAAATATTTATAAAACTACCTACAACTAAAATTCAACATGGATTTTAGTTATTCAAAATCATAAGAAAATTCTGAAACAATTTCAATTTCTAAAATACACCTCCACTAAACTAACTTAACAAACTTACGTACATTTTAATTAAGGATCTAAAAACATCTAGTACCTAAACCTTTATTTCGTTTTCTTCAAATAAAGATCAACAAGCTTCGCCGAGTTTCTTTTTCAACACTCCAGTTCTCATTAGTCCTAATCCGAAGTCTATTTTGTTTACAGATTCATTCCAAGCCCTCATTCAGTATCCAGACACGGTATCGGCGCAAACGGCAAAAACAGTAAGTAAAAGACTTCTTCGTTTTTATTTAACTGTTTGTAAAGTAAAGCCATAAAACGAAGTTCCTATTGCCGCACGTTTCATTCACTTTAATGACTCTCGAACTATCTCGAAATGAAGTGAGTCCTCGCTCTCTATTGCTCTTCAACTACGTAGCCGTGGAACTATATAACATATCACTAACGTTCCTAAAAAAAACACAAATAAATGACAAACGATAAAAACATGGCAGTTTCAAAATTGTTCGTGTAACGTTAAATATAAATAAAAAACAACTTTGAACAAACGAAAAAGTTGTGGGAAATCTATTCTGTTCATTTAGAGTGTGGACGCCCTCAAAACATTAAACTTCCGTGTACGTTCGTTCCAACAAAGCTTTAACAACAACAGAACGTTTATGTGCATTTAATAACAATAATATCGAGAAACAACATGGCAGCCACGAGTCCGCGACAATCGTCGGCCCCGAGTCGTCGAGTGCGACATCATTTTTCTCGGCTCAACTTTTCCCATTCGCTATTCATTTGCGTTAGAAGTTGGGCTTACTGCCGCCTACTGCAGCGACTGTTTTAACTTTATTTCTGATGCAGCGTTCAGGGCAAATTAAATTTCGTTTTGCGGCTTCCGCAAACTCGCTTTACGAGTATAATTATCGAGTTTTTGTTTTTTTTTCGTGTCCATACGGTTATGAATCGCTGAACGTAACTTTGTTTCCGACTGATGGCGACTGAGAGTTTCGCTTTTTGATTTTTATCATTCGAACGCAACGAGTCGTACAAAAGTTTCTTTTGTTATATTCAGAAGTATCGGGCATACGAACGAAACAATACATAACAGGGATAATAACAGCGCAAAAGATAATTTTAACTTGCTTGTTACTCCATTCATTTGCCGAATTTGTCTGTAATACCTCGTGGCGTAGGTACAATTCGCTAATGAATTCTACAATAGCGAGTCGACTATCCGTCCTAATTAGTCGCTCTTTACGCCCAATTCCTGTGGAGCTTAATACGATTGGTATAAGCTGTAAACTGGTAGCGCATTGGAATTGCATGAAACCGCTTTATATTTAAGAGTGTGCACCGCGTTCAGCTCATGACTTAACGTTAGAAATTAATGTTGGGTGGCCAGGAAACCCCTCGTGAAATTGAGATATCACCGGCAGAGCAGAGTGGTGAAAACTTAGCAACGCTAAGTCCCATCAACTGTGTCGTGATTGGAGTCGAGCATAGGACTGTGTACGCTCCGACTAGTGCGGCCGGATCAAATGCGGCTTTATTTTTAGCTGTAATAAACGCGGATTTACTCCAACTACCATTATGAATAAAATTGATTTTACTCTTTCGCGAGTAACAATGTGGTTTTATCTAACAAATGTTTTGTCTGTGTTGTTTGTAGTGTTATTACGAATAAATTTCTGTTACGTTGAGTCATAGTGAATACTTAACTGCTAAATAGTTATGCCACATAAACAGCACGCGTAGCATGACCACTGTAGAAACGTGTTTTGTCTACGGAAGAATCGACATAATGACAGATAGACAATGACAATGAGTCAGTTTGTCGTTTCTTCCGTCGAAATAGCCCGTTTCTACGGCGGTCATGCTACGCGTGCAGGTTAGGTATCGTATTACCCAGTACTAACTGGGTTGTGGAAGTCAGATAGGCAGTCGCTTTCATGTAAAATACTGATATTTTGCTGCATCCGGTTCGTTTGGAAACCGAACCCAACATAGTTGGGAAACAGGATAGGTACATTCAACCGCTTCAAATAAAACAAAAATTCACACAAAACCTATTAAAACCTAAACACCATTCCATCCAAATTGAATGGCATCTTAACACGTAATTGAAATGAGTACAGCATACTTTAATCCCAGTGTCAGCGCAATAACATTGGTTTAGTTGGTACTCTAGTTCCGGCAGTGGTCGCGACGGCAATAAGTCTGCTCTCGTTAACGGATCTGAGGTCGTAACTCGACTCCGTAACTCCGATGCGACCTAACGAGCATACAATGTAGGCTACTACATCTATTTTTATTGCCCCTCCTGTTTATTGCAATGCTACATGCAATCGGCATGTTCTTGTTAATGATTGTTTATTTTATTTGGGCATTATTCTTGTTCGTTTCCTGGATATACGTTTTATCGGGGGCTGTTTGTTTCGTGCAGTGAGTTAAATATTTTTTAAATAATTAATTAAACACGTTTGGGTATTTGTACCCCGAACTCAAATAAGAAACTTCACATAAATATGTTAGACTTTGACAGTCGTTACAGGTGAGTGGCTCGAAAGTCTGGCAACTAGTCTTACCAAGGGGTGCCGTATTACCCAATACTAATTGGTTTGTGGATGTCAAATAGGCAATCGCTCCATTTAAAATGCGGGTATTCGGCAGCATTTGCTAGACTGGAAGCTAACCCCAATAGCTAGGAAAAGGCAAGGCAAACGATGCAGACATCCTTTTATCCTAAAATCTCAGCTACTCGGTCCTAATCCTCAAACACACTACACACAGAATTAGTTACACATCACCTTTACAAACCGAACGTTACCCGGTACCAGTTCCGTGTAGGCACTCGTACCTCTCGTTTCAGACTCGGTTTTTTCTCGAAATGGAATTAAAACGTCCCGCGAGGTAAGTGGCAGCACAAGTAAGAGGTACAAAGTGAAGTGAAGCCGGATAGTGCTCCAGCCACAAAGGGTACAGTCGGATGTTAGGAGCTCTGAAATCCCCCGATCCCGGCTCTATGATCCTTGACATAAATCTCTAACCTCGCCATCAAATCTTTTCAGAAGGCGGCTTATGCGCCCAGACACGAAATGTACGCTCTTAATGCGCTCGACTTCATGTACTTACATGTAAATGTATATAAATAGCCCTGCAGCGCTTTGGCCAACCAACCAAATGTACGCTTGAGTTTGTGGAAGTGCTCTGCGTATGCCACTAGTCACTACCTGCCGGATTGGGTTTTTAGTAAAAAAAAATAACAATTTTGCTGCCATTTGAAGAGGATCAATCATTTTTAAAGCGTAAACAACACCCGTCTATCTATCATCACCGCCACATACTGTCAAAAATACAATGCCCGTTATTACGCACAAACGACAGTTTGCAGTAATACTAGAGGCCTACTCGGCAGTGAGACAGTCATTAGTGTAGTGGTTGTATCGTGGGCCGTTAATCAGAACCTTGGCCGCTCCATCAGTAAGTTATGATTGATAACAATGTGATTCATGCGGCCCTCCGGCCTGCTACTCCTGCCTCATCCATAACGCGGCCGACGCTGTCACAGACAATCCATATTAACAGTCCGAGGTGCGTCCCCATCTATTGTTTATATCGCGCACGATTTTTCATCACGCACCCCAAAATAAATATGCACACCCCGATTACATCATGTTACATTCATATTTTTTCATTACCTACATCCTGAATATAGCCATTTCTGAATCGTTTGACCCGTAACGTAGCACGAATAAATAAAATATGAATCGTTTCCAATATCATAAATAATTGTCAAATTCATACAGCGCAGTCTATTTGCATGAATTATTGTCATAAAAAAAGTAATACGTGTCACTAACAGCCGTTCGTATTTTTCATATAAGTAAACGAGGTAAAGTTGACAAGACTTCGTCTCCAAGGTTCAATAAGGCGAAATCCGAGATACCGTTTATGGACTCAAGGTGCGGGCTTTGTTTACATTTTAAAATTGCACTTTGCACTGCGGCAACGTCTAACCGGTGTCTTTGTGTCAACACTGGGACGTGCTCAAACAATGTAACCGTCAAAAATGTTATATCTTCGCCTTGAGCGAGTCTGTAATACTTGCGCCGAACGGTCGGCGTTTCACGAATCTAGTGCAGTAAAACTATCTACTGAAACAGATCAATGCACCATCAAAGGAAATTTCATTCGCTACCTCGCAGAACTGTGTTTTATTTGAAATATTGCTATTGACATCACAAAATACATTGTATCAAAGTTTGAAACTATAGAGTCTCGTTTGCTCTGCGTTAGTGACGGTCAAACTTCATAGAAATTTCACGGTAGCTAACAAACAGTTGCTCGTTCACCTGGACCGAGGTCCGAGTTCCGTTTAAAATTGCACGTGCTGTCGCCCACCCATGTTTGGGCTCCTACAGACTGTGTCAACATCGCTTGAGCTGCACTCTGCATCACCCAGTTACGTGTCAAACATTGTTTAGCAGTTGTTGTGTTAGTGTTCTGTGGCTGGTTTGCTTACCGTAATCAAGAGGCGGCAACTTTCGGCACTCGCACAGTTTACTCGGCCACTTCACAATACACCGCCCGTAGGCTGTATTACACGCTCATAGTACGCTAACATAGGTGAAACAATGCCATTATGTTTCATGAACAATATATTGTTCATGGACAAAACCGATTCGCGCCTTACCCCCGCGGCTAAAGTGGTACAGTTCATTATTCATGATGACACAATGTACATACATTTAGCACCAATTTAGTTTTGTTTCCAAAGCAAACTGGAGCGGTGTGTTAAGTGGGCGCGGTTGTTGAGCTATCGTCACTCGATTTTCGTTCGTCACTATCAGTCAACCACAATTAGGGGTAACCGCGAGTATTAATTACATTGTCTAATGGAGCGAACGCGGTTTGTTCGGTGACGCGTCCCCAAATGTGTACCTACGTACCGTAATTAGGTTAGAGCCACTATCAAAACTTAATTTATTATTTCCCCTTTTACGAAAGTCCGCTCTTCCCAGTAAATTTTGCCGAGTACCTATTCACATGAATCAGGTGTACCTATGCTTTCGGGTTGTTTGCTACAAACTGTTGTTTACTACTGGAACCTTAATTTGTTATTGCCCTATAAATCAAAATCATAACAGTTTACAATTAATATCAGATGCTTGTTCGGCACGGAATTAAAACTGTTTTAATTTTTATTCCGACAAACCAAAAAGAAATTACTCAAAGTGCCATTCGTCACAGTGCAATCTCATTTTGTGCCGATTTAAATTTTTAAATGCTTTTCCAATAGCCAAAGCGAAGTGATTAAAATGAGCAATTTCGCAGTCGTTTTGTTTGTTGGTTTATTTTTATTAATAGTTAAAAGCTTGCTCTTGGTGTACGTTTTTAGTGCACCGCCCGGCCGACCGCCCCGATAAGTGATCCTTTATCCGTGGCTAATCGAGCAGACGTCTACCCGTCCAACACAACATTGTTTAGTGAACCAGCCCAACTATTCTAAATTAAAACGTTACAGTCTATACATTATTTATCTCGCTATCAACACAAATTGAACACAATTCAAAGCCTGTCACTTAATAAAAAACGATGCGCTCGAAATGTTTTCATTCCAATTTCTCTGACGTCATCTGCGGACAAAAACCAAATGCATTCCGGCGCTAGCGTAATCCTTGCACAGGCAACAGAAGCACTTTGAGCTATGTGGGCTCTTATAAATATTAAACGCGGCGAGCTCGGGACCCCAACAAAAACGTTTATCTGGTCTCCGTGGAAAAACCGCCAGAATTAGCAACGGGGGGGTGGATTAAGGCGGACCGCATTTAATCCTTCACTAAGAAGGCTTTGCTTAAACGAGTTCTAACGAGCTAAAGATAAAACAATTACCGAGGACGTGATTAAGAGATACGGAGGACACTTGTTACGTCTTACGTTGACGCTGACGTCACCGTAGCCGCGAACCGTGCCCGTCTGCTCCCAAGTGCTCCAACTTAACTTCCTGCCCCAGAAAATATAAGTGAAAAATTCTAATTTATTATCAGTGTTTGTCGAATCCAATAAATCGACTGAACGGAAATTCGTTCACCCTATTACGCAGTAAAAGATTCCAATATAAAATCGGGCGTGACGTTTGTCGTTTTATCACCTTGTCACTCTTCCTAATATTTTTTTTACCTCAATTACGACTCCCTCCACGAGCGCAAATAACCATTTCAGAAGATTAAAATGAAATTCTCGAGAATATTGGCACTGAGTGGAGTAGACCGGCCGGGTGTTATAAACTGAGTAGCACATTTTCTTTCATAGTTGGAATACCGGATTTTTACAACAGTCAGGCGCTAAATGTTACGGAATAACTTTCTTCTCCGGTGGAACTCGTAACTAAAATGAAATATTAGTCTCGGAGGGACTTGACCTACAGACTGCGAGGTATCAAGGTACACTTAGTGGAGATAAGATAACTGAGCAACTTAGTAGAAAGATCATGGAATTAACTGCCGTGAAATTGGTAAATGATGTCTACGATTCCTTATTGCTAAGCAAAGAATATAATTTAAATAAAATTAAGAAAACGGTATTCATAGAACACAATATTCAACGATGTAATGTTTTCGCAGATCCTTTCGTAAAATATACACAATCTTTTCTAAGTAACATTGAGATTTTTAGATTAAAATAAGACTTCTTAAAGTAACGACCGAGTTAAATTCAAAAGTGCCTCCGAAAAAGCTTATAAAAAGTAAGAAATTAATCTGCAATTCAAAATCTTTCTTGCCCTCTTATTCTTTTTCGTCTCATTCTTTTCTTTGGCAAATCCACGACAAACGTTCAACTGAGATACCTTCATTAAAGGTCTAATTGTGAATATAACAGTTTTCTTCTACTTATCCTTAAGAGGACCTTTATTAAAATGTTATGTGTGATTGCCGGCTTCGGTTTAAATAAGTAAATTGGTTCAAGAATATTATAAGACTATCCTAGTACATCAAAATCAGTTTTCAAGGTATCTTCTAAATAATTTCACCTTACAGAGAATTTCAATCCCTGAAATCCACTTAAGCTCAATTAGTTTGTTCCTTTTGTACAATTTATAATATTATAAACAGTTTTCGATAAAAATATTAAAAACAACAACAGTAGGAATGTCAGATATATTTAATCCCTATATCAATGAAAATCTGGTCGATTGGATTGTCATCCGATTGAAAAGGTATCAATTAAGATAATCGCTTCCTGGGTTTTTTCACAAACAATCTCTATGAAATCTAGGTCACTGTTTGGGAAACACGCTGTTTGTTTATGGCAGCGTTATCCCATAATTATACATAGGTAACGAATGCAAATTGCTGAAAATGAAACGATATTGGAATCACGGATTATGTTCTCATTTGACTTTTAAAATGTCACTCGACAATGTATTAAATGGATGTATATTAGAATTGTAAATTAATTACTCGTTCCGTTCTCTTCCGCTTGCCGCGGTACATTTGGCATTCAATATCGAATTCGGGCCCGCGAGGCTCTACAAAACTAATTACGTATCGAAGCTATCTTCTTCCACGCTTTCTTACGTGCCTTTCGCATTTCCATATAAGTTGAGCTTTAAACGAGCCAATCTATTCACGTCTACACATCAGGGGGTCGCATTTGCATATAGAACAGAAATTTATTAAATCTACAGCCAATATCCCACGTTCCGACATCGAACTTTTGCTTCTTCGACGACTCCCCTGTTATTTTTATTGCACTGTAAAACTGTTGTTATGAGCCGTACTTATTAAAGTATCTACTTGATTTATTCCTTCTGCAGTCCTTCATAATTTTCATTCCCGTCGTTCTACTTACACAAAAATAAAAGAGAAAGACAATGGTTACGGCAATAATTAACAACGTCTACTAGCACAATCATTTACGTTACTAAAGCATTAAAAGCCCAAAACATTTTTATTCAGCTAATGGAGTCCGTCGTAAAAATGTCATAATTCATTTGACAGATGACGGTTTACAAAGGAACTCCAATTTACTCCACAGGAATTAAGTAATTCAGGCTTTTAATTTTTATCCTCCGACAAAACTTTCTCTCTGCCAGCTTCTTACATATTTTAGTAACGTTGTTACCTAATCATTATGGCACGTGCCATTTTTGGGATATAAAATAAGTTATACTAGCAATAGAAATTATTTCTAACACTGTGGCTCAAGACACAAATACTTACAAATACTGACACTACAGCGTGTTTTGTATTCGCTGAAATGCTAACAAAACCTTTTAAAGTCCCACTGAAACTGTAGATTCTTCACGAACACTAACTTAATTCTACGAAACTGTTTTATTAATTCAACAAATTGTTAAGTTTCATTTAACATTGGTCCCGGAAGACAAAAATCTACTGTTTCAATTGAAAAAGTAACATTCAAGAGCCAAGAGTATTAGAATACCTCTTGCATCAACGATTATACGTTTATCGACTCAATTCTGTTAACTTGAAAACAAATAATAAACAGAAAACGTTGAGTGCTCTTTGCATAATTCTATGCCATTTGTAACAATAAATTATGCCAGACGATTGCACTGAGTACGCGATCATAAATATGACTGTACGGTTCTTTTATGGCATTAGTTTCATTAGTGAAAATAAAACGTGTTGCATTCTGGTTTCATTACAAAAATATTATGTACAAGCCGGCCGCGCCGACGAGCTTTATGCGCGCAGGAATGGGTTGAGTTGGTTGAGTGCTGGTGCATTTTAATTAATTCTCTTTTCTATCGCGATGTGGTGTTATCAGCCTCCCGCAGGCGTCGCGGCCAAACAAATAGCTGTTGCTCTCGCTACGTAACAATTTTGACACGGCCATAATGCGAGTTTTTCTTCTTTGTTACGGGTAGTGTATCGATCCACTTTTTTATCTCGCGCTAAAAGGAATTTTGCTTTGTTGGCCTTATACTTCCGATGCAAATTATAAAATGAATAAAAAGACAAGCACCCAGGTTCACTTGATGTCTTTTATTTTATCCTGATCGTATTAAAAAGTTGAATTGGAGGCGATTCATTTTATTACTTATGAAAATCGTCACATCCTTATTATCACTCAAATATACGACCCTCAAAAGAAGTGAAACTTTTCCGACTTGTAATATGTTTTTGATGAGATTTATAATTCGTTCTGTTTTCGTGTCAAACGAGAAAAGTTATTTCAATAATGGTAACTTTTTTTATTTATTTTTAGGCTTTAGATGGGCAGAATATTTACAACGGTTGCTGCACACTGCGCATCGACTACTCGAAGATGACGTGTCTGAACGTGAAGTATAACAACGACAAGTCTCGGGATTACACGAACCCCACGCTGCCTTCGGGCGACGGCGACGCGCACCAGCTGTTGACCAGTGAGTTGATGCCACTGCGGGCACGCCTCGCCCTGGCCCTCGCATCCAGGATGAGTTAGTCCTCACTACTCTGCGCACCTGGAAGCTTTCTCACCGCGCTCCAACTCCCACACATGTATCGTAGACTCTTGTGTCCTGCATCCAACGACACCCACCCAATGGGGCAGATGATTGGCCAATCCACTTTTTTTACAAGCATTTAATGATCTAAAACGCCAAGTTTTAGCGCGTTCCCGGTAATCTACGTCTGCCCCATTAACACTTGGCTATTGGACTTGACTTCGATCGCTCTTGCACCTTTTTACTTAGGTAGTTTACTGGTTTTCTTATCTCAAAAAGTCTTTTCATTTTAAATCTTCAAGCTCAGGTATGCTCATTACGTTAGAACTCTCAGAACATTTTCTATGTCCCTAGTAATAGCATTAATCTTGAATGCCCGAGAAATATGCTTTGTTCCCTGCGTAGCCTGATAGGTCCCCATATTTTATTCATTTTCACTGTTTTTGATGTTTTGGTATAAAGGCGCCGTTGCCTTTCTTTCTTTATGTTGCAAATTACGGTGATTTTGTATTCTTGGCTGTAAATGCGTATGTTTTTTGTTGCGTCAATATACGTATGAAGTTACAGTGTGAAATAAATCTTGAATAACGCTTTTAAATGACATTTGCGTTTCCACGTTAGCTCTTTTCTTGTTTATTATTCATATTTCATTGCTAAATATTCCCGCGGTGACTAATAACTCGTCATAAATCCGTATTGCACCGTAGAGGGTAGTAATATGTGTGGATCATTCCGACATTGCGAATGTTCTGCTTTTGTTATAATTACGTTCTTTGTCTGATTTGTTTGTATTACAGTACCGTCCTAAATTATATTACTGTTTTGACATATGTTTTAAAATTAATTTTGTACAATATCAGGCTACTTGATCACGTCATTTTAGTATTTTCACTTAAGTAGTTTTAAGCTTTATTTTCTGTTTGATTTAGGAAGACTAGGTTAAACTTCAAAGATGTATATTTATGAAGTATTTACTTTAGGCAGGACTTCTTTATTTTTCAAACTATATTTTTCCTTTATTTATTTTTACCCCACCTACAAAAAGAGCGTCGTTTAACACCGTTCGTATGAACACAGGTGGCGGTGTGCTGGCTCCTCAGTTCCTGGGCCTGGGCTCTGGTTTAGCGTCGCCTTACGGCGTTGGCGTCGGTGGCGTCGGTCTGCCGGCTTTCGGCGCGCTGACGCTGACCCCGGCGTCGCCTGCACTGCGCGCGCTGGCCGCGCCCCCAATGCCGCTGGCCACCGTACTCCTCGTCTCCAACCTCAATGAGGAGGTTAGTACCAACACAAACCCACCCACCTCAATACTGGCAGGCGGATTTATACCTTCTTTCACGTAACCGCCCTTTTCTACAACAAATAAAAAGAAAAAATCAAAATTCACTCCCGATTGTATTCTTAAAACAGATAGACAAAATTCCTACATTGTTTCGACTTAGTAGTTTAATGTTTATTGGCAAATTTATTAATTACGCTAACACAATAGCCAGTAACGCCCGTTTCAGACACCATTGTAACTGTGGGTTCACTTTCGATTCAAACAAACTAATGCATTAACCACACGAAGGGCGTTACAGGTTGTTCTATTTATATATTCTACTCAAACTCCTTAAAGATAAGTTGCTAATTTATTTATAGATATGATGTCAGATATCTTTTACGACTATTTATAATACTGTCTCTTTTCTCTTTCCTATTGTTTTAGATGGTCACGCCTGACGCTCTCTTTACCCTTTTCGGTACGTGTGCACATACATTCCGTATTTTATATTAAAACATTAATATTGCTCCTGAGCCCTGTCGCCTGAAAGACAAATTGTCAGCTAACATTCTCGACTTCTGTACTGATAACCGCATCCGACCACTTGTCGAAGCTTTGCTTGATAACACTATCGAATCTAAATTCTAAACGCTTTATTAACTCGTATGACAATTTGTGTTTCAGACACCCTAGCTGTAGCTAAGTTAGTTAGAACGTCTATTGTTTACCCAGTGTTGTCTTTATTTCAGTTTTATTTTATTTTCTTTGTGGGCTGTCAGTTTCAAACTAGATACGGTACAGCGAAACACGCATCTCTATGTGACGATGACGTCATTAGTCCTTATTTTATGTTTTTTTTATTAAGTTACCTAGTATTAGTACCCATACCTACCTGAATATCGGTAAACGGACAGCGTCACCAAACATGGTAATCGCTGATAAGAGCTTTTTATAAATGAGAGGTGCGTTAACTATGAGCTAACGAGAGTTTAAGAACCCTTTGCCAATTAAATAGTGAGTAGAAGTCAATAATTGTTTGCAGTAATTTGCTTAACACAGCGCGCCAGTACACGGCCGGTGCTGTTAACCGCTAAAGCATTAATCGAAAGCTTAACGTGACCAATTTAGAGCTTGGAGTTGTTTCTTCTTGTATTTTCCAACTGTCCCGTTTCACGACATTATATATTACAAAGCCGTTGTACTAAAATATGCTGTGTAAGAAACCGTGTTAAGTGTAGTAAACTTAGTTTAGTCATAGGTATACTTTAGACAACATTTACAGTGACATCCTATTGTTAGACTGTGTTTCTCTCACTCAAGTCAAATCAACAGAAATATAAACAAAACACACTCTACACAAAAAGGATACTTAAATATAATTCATAGAGTTTATTTCTGAATAACCTCAAAACGTGTTTGTAAGACTTTTATTTGCGTATAGGCGTATACGGGGATGTGCAACGGGTGAAGATACTCTACAACAAGAAAGATTCAGCCCTCATTCAGATGGCCGAGCCACACCAGGCCCATCTAGGTACGTATTCTACAACAAACCCTATACTGATGATTGTAAGGTCGATTTCACGTTAGAAGGAATGTATTTATTTAGGATTATGAGTGTACTTATGGTTCTCCTCTTTGCTGTAGTTTGTTTTTCTTGTAACATGAAGTGTCGTTGTTTACTTGGTACTTATAGTCTTATTCATTAACATTTTCTTAGAGATACTATGACTTTTTTTCCTCTCCAGTTAGTTCAGAAAAAGATTTGATTTCGATAATCGGTTACAGTTCGTGTAAAATGGTAAAAATGGTTTTGTTAAGTAATTCAAATTATAAATTACTTAACTGGGTTGTTGAGGTCAGATATGCAGTCTTTCTATTTAAAATACTGGATTCAGCTGCATACGGTTAGACTGAAAGGCGACCCAACATAGTTGCGAAAAGGCTAAACAGATGATGATAAATTCTAATTATTTATTCTAATAAGGCATCAACAAATGAGGCGATTCTTAGCTCTACTGACAGAAACTTAATATTGTCTTTTACAAAATAATCACTTGATTATTTTACTTAATACCTGCACGCATAGCTTGACCGCCGTAGAAACGGGCTATGTCGACGGAAGAATCGACAAAGTGACACATTGTCATTGTCTATCTGTCATTATATCGATTCTTCCGACGACAAAACTTGTTTCTACAGTTTCTAAAGTCTATCTAGTAAAGAAAGTAACTAGTACTTACGTAAAATAAACATGCAAAAAAAAATGGTCACCGTACATTAAATATTTGGTGATCGCAGTATTATGAATGTTTTAATGCAAACTAGGGTGCAATGGCCTTTATTTTAGCTAGAATCACATGTCACAAAAACGAAAAACGGGGTAAGACATAAAGTCGTTTATAACGCCAGAACTTTATGGACGACTTTTTATCATCATCTTCAGCCTATAATGTTCCCACAGCTGGGACACAGGCCTGCTCTCTATGAGAGGGAGTGGGCTTTAATCCACCACGCGGGCCCAGAGCGGGTTGGTACGACTTTTTATGTTACCCCGTATTTAGTCTTCATTTCGTCTTCCCCCATTCACGCTACTAGATTTTTTTTCAGAAAACCATAGTTAAAAGATATTTGCTTACCCCATGTCCATGTCCCAACAGCCATGACCCACATGGACAAACTACGCGTGTTCGGCAAGGCGATGCGCGTGATGCTCAGCAAGCACCAGACTGTGCAACTGCCGAAGGAGGGACAGCCTGATGCTGGACTTACCAGGTACGTTCATATCATGGCAATAGGTCTGCACACGTCTGCCCAGCCCTTCGGGGATTACAGGTGTGGTGTTAGGTTATGTTAGAAAGAGATGGAGCTAGACGACCTGCATAGCTCCGTCTCTTTCCCGCTCCGGAATAAGAATGAACGAATAATATTTTAAGACGTCATGGTTGGCCACCTGGTTGCTATGAGGCCCTTGGTTCGATTCCCGAGTCGGGCAAAGTGTTATTGGGTTTTTCTATCAGGAATTTCTCAGTAGCAGTCACGGAGCCTGGTTTTGTCCTCGGTTGCTGTACTAGGCTCGCCCGCTATGACTTAAATATAACTGGCGAACTGTTTACTATTTTGGGTACACTTCCGCCCACCTCTTCAGGGTTTACAGGCCTGCTTTTGTAAAGACCAGTTTTGATACTTACAGAGAATTACCAAGAACAGGTCATTAATAGACATCATGCAAGCCTAGTACTTTGATCACAACGAGGTACTACACAGATTTAGTGTGTGCAGACGGAACTTTTAGAATAATACCACATTGAATTCTTGCAAGTATGCTTTATGTGATGATTTTAGCGGCACTAACATCTTCTTCCTGATTCTGCTCTCCTAGTACTTTTTGTTAAAATTCTAAATTTAAAAAAAAAACTAAAGCGTTCGGCTTTATCCCGTGACTGTACTAATTATGAAATTCAGTAGTGGGTCTTGTCAACCGGGTCAAAATGTGACTCGGTCGAGTAATTCCGCGGGTCCATTTCGAGTGGGTCCAGTTGACCAAAGACTCATAGGCTGGATGTACAGTATTCGGGAATTTCATAATTTGTGGAATTAGGAAATTCATTTAGGTCTTACTGATTCAGATCCATACTTCTGCTTGCTCTGAAACATAAGGTTTTTAACTAAAAGAATAATTTAAAGGCCAATATTTAAGGTTACTTTTGTGCCTTGACTAGCAAGGGTCTCGATTATATATAACCTGTCGACTTATACCAATTTAGGTTCTCAAATATAAACATTTTCTATTTACTGTGTCAGTTTTCAGTAGGCACGATGTAGAAGTGATTGACACGACCTTTAAACCTACATCACTCGGTCTGAATCAGAGCTTGACTTTGTGATCCCATTTTGTGTCCAAAATTTGTATTATTAAGATTTGTTAAGCCGATACCCAATACGTTATTATTATATTCGTAGTATAGTCTGGATTCTGGAAACATTTCAATATTTCGCTCAGTACAGTAATATGTCCTTACTTTCGCACGTTTGAGAATATCCTAATTTCATTCAGAAAACTCAAATTTGGCCTTGTCGTAGCAATTTTTTTCAAGCGTCTACTACGCTACGCCGAAATCTTGTAGCACAGCTTTTACACTACTACGTGCGTAGGCGAACTGCTACGCCGTGTAGCACGCAATTCCCTACAAAAATACTAAGACGCCTTATGTTTTCTTGCATTCAACTTTTTGTTCGTGCATTTTTCAGGGACTACTCTCAGAGCCCGCTGCATAGATTCAAGAAGCCTGGTAGCAAAAACTACCAGAACATTTACCCACCAAGCGCGACTCTTCACCTGTCCAACATTCCGTAAGTATTTTAGAACCCAATTCCTTGTAAAATTCCAGTTAATAAAGAAAAAAATTTAAAAGGATTTTTCTTGAAAATTTCTAGATAGCTTGAATATACTAGTTTTTTTGCTTACAGAGCTACGGTGTCTGAAGATGATATCAAGGAAGCCTTCACCAAGCGAGGATTCACGATTAAGGCGTTCAAGTTCTTCCCGTAAGTTATTATTCGTTTATATTTCTTTTTTAGATTTTTTAAATATCGTTCAGGTAGAACCGCGGCTTGAATTTTCCCCTATTTTTACAAGCTTTTATTTACCTTGCAATGTTTGTTCGTTGGTTTATGTCATTCTCATAAAATGTTAATTTCTAATTTACAGGAAGGACCGCAAAATGGCGTTGGTGCAGCTTCCGTCTATCGACGACGCAGTAGCGGCGCTGATCAAGATGCACAACTACCAACTGTCCGAGTCCAACCACCTGCGAGTGTCCTTCTCCAAGTCCTCGATCTAAGTCCGCGACGGAATATCACACAAGCGGCAGTCGCGTCACGTCTCCTACCGACGTTAGGCCTCCAGCGAGCCTCCATGACGCGACTGACCAACATCGTACCTCTCACACAAATCGAGAATTTCCCTCGACTGAAATTAAAATATATCTGTATTACGCTTACACGGATCACTAGATACTAAGTGCTATTCTATTTTCTTAATAAATACGTACGTTTACTGTTACTGTACATCTAATCTAAGAAACTATCATCACAGTCAAGCGCTGCTTATATCTACTGTATTTTCGATACGATTCTAAACGAACGTATTAACGTAGAGAGGAATTATATTTTGTGTGATATTCATTCCATATTTTGAATAAGTATATCAATTATTTTATTTTTGTATTGTCGTAATATTTCCCGGTGATTACAATATATGATTTCGTTATGATTAGCAGGATGGTATGTTTTGCAATTAGATTGCGCTAGTTATGTTCCGCTGGACGGCTCGCGTGTGTCGGAAGGTCGCGATGTCAAACATTGCTCGCTCGCTCGTCCAGTACAACAGCCAGTTTATATACCACCTCACAATTTTATATTCATCACATTATTAGCACGTTATTGAAATATCTCTCGCGTCACATTATTAATTTGCAGTTATTACTATTAAATTGTATTTTATACATATATTTTATTATTGTCTATTTTAATATGCACAATTTACTATTATTGCATTTCTTTGTAAGTAAATATAGTTTTGTACGCATACACATTTTTTTCTTATTTGATTACTGGAATGTTACGTTTAGAAATGTGTATGTGTGTGCAATATTAGTTATAGAATAATTTTAATAATATATTTTAGATGTAACCGTGTTCTGTCACCGGTGACCCGGTGTCTTGCTTCCATTCTTGTTGCGTTGTTAGGAGAATATTGTCTGTTCTTAACTTCATTCATAGTTATTGACGATTAGTTAGTGTAATCACAACTCTTATCGCTTAGCATCTAGTTGTATATCACTATTTAAACGTTATGTTCAGTGACATAATAGTGACATGATGCATTTATTTCGATGTTAATTTATATTAATGGTAGCTACAACATGTATAAATGCTCGTGCATACGTTTCACTAAGTGGTTAATTTTAGATAAATAATTATTTATTTGTAAGCGGCGGGAGGCGCGGTGTTGCCAACCGTCGCGAACATATATTTTAGAATAATTTCACGATTGCTGCGCATTGCCACACTGCGGTGGAGTAGCGGCGACGGTCTATCAAGTATTAGCCAGATCTGATTTTGCTCTACGACATATTTAATCAACAGTATTTACACTAGGTCACAATAACTCCATGAAACAGTATTTTAGTTAATGAACTGTCCTTCTCGATACTTCGTTTTGTATATAGACACACTCCCACTTCGATGCGTTGAGCTCACACTTCGGACTTCGCTAAGCTCTCGATTGGATTTCACACATCTTTGCCTTCTTAAATTAATTAAAAAAATATGTCTAGTCCAATGCAAAAGAGATTAAGTTTGTGAATTAAGTGATTACGTTATCAAAATCTTATGAATTCGTCTCAATATATTTTAAAGTCTGGTAGGAAAGCTTTTGTAAAAAGATTGTATATGGTAACGAATTTGTTGGTAGAGGGATGCCGCGAGAGCCACGCTACTGTTAGGACCAGTTTAAGTGTTCAGTTACACGTCCAGATTATGTGATTAGGCAAAGCATGCGTGAAACAGATACCTGAATATGACGAGTAGAGGAAACGGATGCCATCGCGGGAACAGCGCCGCGATCCGGGTGGCATGTTAATTAATATTGTAAGTCACTTATCAATCAATGCATTACATATCTCGACGATGCCACGGTCCGTATTCAATTAGGATAGAAAAAGGGGATGTATATTGTAGGATAAATAAAACGTTACGTTACGTTACGGGCGTACCTGCATGCGTATCGCAGTCGCGTCGGGCAGGCAGCCCCGGAAGTGTTGCACGATACCACATCAAGCAGTCTTAACTATTCCATTACTTTCAACATATCCCATTGTCACAAAATAGACGCAAAAAAAGAAGTAAAAAAATAACATTTTATTTTAGAAAACATTTGTGAAGTTATAAAAATCACATATTTACACTATTATGAAATGTATAATATATTATCACGTAACATACATAAGAAATAAAGATAGAGCTTAGTAAGATGATTAAACTGAAAAAAATATTAGATTGTCATTACGTGTAAGTTTAATAGAAAAATTTAATCATACAATTGTATTAATCAGTACCTACCTATAATAAGAACGTAAAAGTAGTTATTTGGTTTAGATAATGTTAGGTGACCAGGGTGTGGTGATATTTTGCACGTTTTTGAAAATGTTTTTCTATACGGCGCAGGATTCTGTGCCTGTGTTTTGAAATGGTGAGGAACGGTGGTCGAGTGACGTGAGAGCGGCGGTAATCGCATTTGTAATTTTAATAATAATTGTATTATTATTATGTATTTAAATTAAACAAGAATCACAAAGAGGAGATTACATATCCACTGTACTCAGCGTAGAACGCTACACACATGCCGCGTTCCGTTTCGTCCGCGGTCGGGTCGCTCGCAGATCGCAGACCGCAGCTCGTGCATAGAATCAGTTACTCAGTCGCTTGTGCTCAATACATTCGTAGACATGGTCGATTACTATTAACTGTGTGTGTAGCGTTTTCAGGCCTAAAACTTTCTCAATAACATTGGTATTGAATAATAGATAATTATAGGAATTTATGTGTTTAGAGAAGTATTTTAAATATCTAGATTTTAATGGTAATATTATTAAAAAATAAATAAATAGATCAGTGTTTAGGATGAGATGCCAAATTTAAAGTCAATACAGATTATTTTAGGTAAAAAGTAATTGAAGTAATCTTAACATTTATTGAAAAGTTGATGAAAATGTTACAGTTAAATTATATTTGAGAGTTTTATTAAGCGCAATATATGCAATTTTATTCATTGTAAGTGAACATTGTTTCAATTTGTTAGTTAAAGTTATGCGTTGAAAAATGATGTGAAAGTTGTTTTCGAATGTGTTAATTGATATCCATCCGATTGTTGTGTCGGGCGGTCTTCACGTCATGCTATATCTGCGTTATCGTGTACTTCGTATGTATCTCTTGCGTTCCATACATATCTCCGCATATCATACTGAATATGCTTATATTTTATTGCGCTTTATATTTATCTCTACTACATACATATATTAGCTGTATTTAGTATTTCATAATGATATGAATAAAGGCCAACATATCAATAAATAGAACTTTGGCTAAGGCGCATATATTTACTGACATGCTCCTCGATATCCTGCTTAGATGTTGTCTCTGACTTCCTTCCACCTCAGCGGCGACGCTATCGATAATTGTAACGTTACGTGTCGTCGTCGACTTCTTATTTTAATTTTAAGCCTTTTGTGTGGTTAATTTCACTCTTTATTTTTAATTTCATAATTAAACTATTATTATCATTGATACTTTTTGTTCTTTATTTTCAATCCTTTCCCTTTCTACCTAAATCCTTTTTTTTATTTCAATTTCCATACCAATTGTCTACGATACGACAGCGGGCCGGAGTAACGACAACACGACGTTTAGTTCACTCACTCACTGCCATCATTCAGTTTGTTGTTCATGAATGTCTGTGGTTATAATTTCATCCCTTTATTTCAGACCACCTGAAGAAGTTTCAAGAAACTATTTGTAAATAAAACTTATAAATGTTAAAGGGGATCAATATAATGAGATGATGTACATTAGTACACAATTGGTATTCTAGACATATTCGTACTTATAGAACTTAATTATTACTATCCTGGCGAAATCTACACTCGACTACATTTTAAAGTATATCTATTACGCTTCGATATATTTATATAACTTGTGAATAAAAATTCTCTACCTTTTTTCAACTGAGTCTTCTGACTTGAGAAAGAAAATATTTAGGCGAAATATGAAACACGTTGTTTAGTTGAATTGTAAAGGGAGTAAGGGACTTAAAATATTGCCAATGATAATTATGTTTTATATAATATTATCAAGTGGAATATTGTATTTCGCACAGGGTATAATGTGAATTAAAATTATAGCGCTGCCCGTGGCATTTGATCGCCCGAGGCGGTTATTTTGTGTCCGTGCCACGTCCCTTATTCCTACTGTGTGGAAAGAACTGAACCATTCCGTAATGAAACGTTATTAGCGAAATTATTGTGTGCCTGCCACTTTATGCACGAGACCCGGTCACAACAGGAGGGAACACCCAACCAGAGACAAGTATTGAATGAATTGAAATGAGTTAATCGAAAGCATAGAGTACGGGAAAGTGGCAGCCACGCTCATGTTAAATTAATCTGAGAATGTAAATATTATACACGACTATGTTAATAATTACAAATTTAATTAATAGGATCTATAGTAAAGATTAACATAATCATTACTTTAAGATTTAATAGTTAAATATCCTATCTTAATTTCAGTAGTCGCTCTAGTTATATACCTACCTAACTTATCGAGAACCTGTCTTAGGAAGTATTACTGTTACTACCTTCCTTGTTTCCTCTTGTTTTAATAATGTTTTAGTTGTTTCATTAAAAGAATTAAATAAAGGTGTGCAAATTAAAGGGTTGTGTGTAAAGTTAAAATAGTTAAATAGATGTAAACAATCTTTCGAGTAACGTTTATCTAATCAGTTTCTTGGGAAGCACATCTAGTTTCGTTCACTATCGTAGTAAGACTTGCTGAAACAATTTGAACATGTCAATATTAATTAGTCTTAATTCAATATGCCAAAGACCAATCGTTGGGAAAAATAACAGGGATATAATAATATTTTTCCTTTCATCTTAACTGATGTTTTATCTCGAATAAATACACGTTCTAAATCCAAATGGCAAGCTTTAACGAGCTATATTTCAAAATAAAACCTATTTTGATGATTATTTTGTGAAAATTAATTTTATGAAACGCGTCTGGTCCATCTGAGAGGCCAGACGGTCACTAAACTACATTATGTAAAACAGTTATATGAATTATAAATATATACAACAATATTAATATCTAAGTGACTACCCTATTGAATTCTAGATTTATTCTTTGTGATTTTATAATAAAATATAGTTGAAAATGGAGTTTTTATTTTATTTATTATTCCCAGTTCCCTACAAAATATTTATAGATAAAAGCTCAATGACAATACGTAGATCTGAACCTACCATCCTACCACTCACCTGGGGCCACCTGGTAACCATTGTTTAAATGAATGGGTATGGCAAGGCACCTTCTGTGAGTCAGTAGTCGATCCTAGCTACTATCTACTGATAAAAATACACAGATATTGAAACACAGTTTTACACCACAAAGTATGCATGACATGGAGCGAAAATTGTCACTTACTCACGATCACTGCTTGGTCATAAACTTTAAATTGGCAGCCATTTAACAATATCACAATTATTCACAATACAAAAAAGACGAAAACATGCAAACGTATCATAACGTACTTGTTGACACTTGAGACAGTACTTCAGCATTGTACCTACCTAATTTTAAACAATCATTTCACACTGAAACCGGTATCGGTCTATGGACACGAAACTAACTGCTTGAAACCAACCTTATACACCATCACCATCTTTAATAATCACACAATCAATGGTACTATAAAAAGCTAACATACTTAAACGTTATTTCTTTTATTAAATTAAATTAAATTAAATTCATTTATTTCAGATAACTTGATCCATAGTACAATAAAATTAACATTGAAAAATACACAAGAAATTAAAAAATAAATTAACATTAGAATCAGTATCAAAATTAAAAATAACATAAATTAACATTAAAATCACAAATTAAAAAATATACTATTAAAATCAAAAATTAAAATCAAAACTAAAATCAATATAGGAATTAAATAGGATATAAATTAAAATAAGATAAAATAAAATTATAATAAAATCAACTTAGATTACCCTCTTAATAAAGGAACTCCACATCGGAGAAGAGATCCTATCTGCTATAGTCTTCAGAATTCCGTTGCAGCTGCCACGCATTCTGCAGATCATCGATACTGTTTTCTTCCGAATGACGGCATAAAAGCCATCAGTTCGATACTGCGCAAACATTCCCGATGCACTACAGAAGCGTGGCAGCCCCAACATCATCCTGAAGATGTTGTTGTACTGGACACGCAGGGCATCCAGCGATCTTTTGGTGTGACTGACCCACAGATTTCCCGTATAAAAGCTTTGACAATATGCTTTGAACAACGTTATTTTTACATGTTCAGAGCAGCGGGAGAATCTGCGGACCAGCATGTTACCTCTGACCGCTAAAGCCCTGCGCTCCCTCTCAATATCCAGATCGTCCTCAAGACCGTCGGTAATTAAATGCCCCAGGTATTTAAATTTGGAGACACGATTTATGCACAAGCCATTAAGGGTAATATTATGTGAATACTCGGGGCATCCACCGGCGGCCCTGAAGACCATATATTCAGATTTTTGGACATTATATACAAGGCCATGTGCCACAGCATAGGCCTCACACACCCTTAACAACTCTCCAAGACCCCTCACCGTCGGGCTCAGCAGAACCATGTCGTCCGCGTAGCTAATGTTGTTGACGCAGACGCCATCTATCGAACAACCGACACGTTTGCTACTGAGCCCGACGATGAGGTCATTTACGTATAGGTTGAAAAGCTTAGGCGACGTCAACCCTCCCTGTCTCACCCCGCTTTCCAACGTATACGCCTCAGAGAGTGTATTATTCCACCTCACAAAATTTGTTTGGTGCGCCCCCGTAGCATGACCGTTCTATCTCTATTCTACCAAGAAACGACAAAATTCTTTCTTTCTATACTTGACATTTCTTCTGCCCGAGCATGGCGCGCCCCGTCGACTCGCGTTTCTACGAAGACATAGACATAGAAACTCTTTCCATAGCAACGGGGAAGTATCTAGTGATGTTTATATTCCCTGAATCTTACGATAATATTACGTTTAGTTAACCAAAAAAAGTTGCCAAATGCACGAATTTTCATTTTTCGCGGTTGGGATGGTGGTGATGCATCTTGAATGTTTTTCGCGAAATTAAACCTAAATGTTTTACATAACATTTCAACCTTTTGAACGTAACTCAACGCAACAACGAAACGTATTTCTCGTATTTAGTTTTTAATCTTTGGCGGACTCTGATGACAGTTTGGATTGTTTACAAACAAAGTTAACTTTAAAATAAAAATGAAACATTGTAAATACGCAGTTTGACTAGTTAATTTTCGCATATTCACAATGCAAAAATAAACAGCAAGTCCAGAAAAAGAGATCAGCGTGCACGCAGTTTAAGAAATGAGTTCCTTGTGTGAATTTTTCTAATAGTAGGTAAGTGTCATTAGATCATAATTATTAATCTATCTACCTATGTGAAAATAAGTATAAGTGATTATCAAAACAACAGAATAATACAGTTGATACAGGCATACCCCTCCTCTGCTTTGTTCTAAAAATATATTGAAATAATGGTCTTATTTGTTTCAGGATTTAGGCAGTAATAAATAGCCTTCGGCAGAGGAATGGTCTGGCAGATAAATGAGACGACGCCGAAGATTCAGGTAGGTACTATTTTTATTTAAATAAAATAATTTCTTATAATGTTAGCTCTTGTATTAGTTGCAGTTTGTTGATAGCAGGCCGTCTCAGGCTCATGACCATTTCTATTTGGTGTTTTGAGCCAAGGCTCCAAAGCATATGCTGAATTCCCCTGCAAATCAATGATAAATTTGTGTTCATGTTATGTTGGCAACTAACAATATTTAACTACATTTTGTGTTTGTGTTTCAGATTACAACAAATGTGGATTCAGAAGAATGAAAATATGGGCCTACATTACTATTGAATGTCCCTCTGTTGGAATGGCCTTATAATACATATTAATTATAAATAAACAAGTTAAATAAAAGCTTTTAAAAACTTATATTTTATAACTGTTATTATTTTAAATGACATTGTTAAATGTTATCTTTGGACATTGACTCAGCACTCGGCCTGGCTCACATGCAGCCCAGTTAATAGAATGATTTGTTTGCTTCTTACACGCATAGGACACAGAGTTTGTATAATAGTGTGTGTTAAGACAAAGTAGTTTATAAGCAGAACATTTTGTAAATAAATTATATGTGAATTTTATATTCTTGTCTCATTACCCCTCACTGTGGCCAAGACACTTTCTACCATCTCTGATCAGTCTCATGAGTCTGCGGGACTGGCAGTGAGTGTTCCCTTCCCAAACCTGGTATACCTGTCTACTATCCATCTCTAACCTTAGGTTGCATGGTGCAGACATTCTGAACTTATTTATATGTTTATTTATCACATATTAGGTAGGTATATGATAGGTTAGGGCTCAGGGTCGAAGGGAATGTTAGGCTTGTGGGTCTTTGTAGGTTCTATTAACTTATCATATATTTTCATGTACCGTCACACCCTTGACAGTATTGCGGTATAATGTTTGTTAAGGGTGGATGCACAGACATAAGTACTTAGTTTTTAAGACTCTTATGTCAGTAGATAATACTGGTAAATTTTGGAAACATGTAGTTCTGTTTTAATGATAGAATTGAAATGAATGAATGAATTGAATTTGCATTCAGATTGAGTATTCTGCACTCAGCATCTGCGATCTAGAAGTAATAGACTTGATCTTTGGCAATATCCTGTAAGCAGGACTTTCATCGAACAAAGAACCTGCCAATTATCAGACATTGTAGCTATGGTTATGGTACCTAGATTGAACTTACTTTAACGAAAACAGGCAGACCCTGAGATGTGTAGGAGACAGATGCTCGATCAGCTAGCCTGGCAAAAATACTGCACCATGTCTTTACGAATTTTTAAGTAATTCTTTTTTAAGGGTAATCGAAGCCCCGGTTAACGCTCGTACAGCAATCCTATCGGCCTTCCTTTCATTCTACTCGGCATGCAAACTGAGGAGATGGCGACGGTACGTCCCCAACATGTTTTTTAAAATCACAGAAGGTCAAGAAACACAAATAATAGCTAGTTTCTTTTCAAAAAGAATGTTGTCTAGGTCCGATGTGATGAAGACTATTTTGACATTTGTCAGAAGAAATGTTTCTACACCAAAGTGTCAAAAGTAGAGAAAATATGGTCGTCATGCTCGACGTTGTAGACTTATGTCGACTGAAGAATAGAAACATTTCTTTTCTACATTCTTGACATCGCCATGCTTAGGACGATAGAAATCTTTCTACAATCTGTCATTTTGTCGATTCTTCCGTAGAAATAGCCCGTTTCTACGGCGGTCATGCTAGGCCGGCAGTACTTAAAGATATTGAGCACCTCCACCGGTACACCCGCGTTCCCCAACTTTCTCCAGAGCACATCATATGAGACAAGATCAAAAGCTTTAGAGAGGTCAAGGAAACACGCGTATACCGGCGTCCTGCGGTCCATATAGTATTGGACAGTATGCTTGAGACCTACGATGGCAGCTTCCATAAATAGTCCGGGTCTAAACCCAAACTGCGCAAGGGGCCCAGCGGGGAGCGCACCTTAAAATGTTCCCTGAACATATTGGCAATATGGACTGGTTCGCTTTCTCCATTCACACTCACCGGGAGGCCAGGCCTAACTTCATGCTTTCCAGTAGCTTTCCAGAACTTAGAGAAGTCCTTTGCCGATCTGTGTTTAGCCAAGATGTCCATTTTTAGCTGCTCTTGATTATTCTGGCACCACTTCAAGCGACTTTTGAATATTTTACGCGACTCAAGCATTTCCTCATAAATAATGCCTGAAGTGGGCCGGTTGCATGCTATCCACGTTTCGAACCTAAGCCTGGCCACTCTATGAGCTTCACGGACATGTTTATTCCAGCCACATAAGTGCCTACATTTATTTAATTTAGAGCCACGCCTCCCGCTAGACCCAACCGCGGCGTTACTCAAGGTTTCCACAATGTTGTTGTATAACCTATCTAATACAATTTTGTGGTCACCCAAGCTGCATGATCCACGACTGCATTCCGTGAATTCGGTGGGAAAATCAATGTCTCGAAAAAAGTTGTTACAATATTCATGGTAAGTTTTTATCTGTGTTTCATCTCTCCCACCCCACAGAACCGAGTCACGCCGCACATCACTCGTCATCAACTTAGGCCTTACCACAGATATATCACAACTAACTAGTAAGGGTAAATGATCCGACAAATAAAATTCTTCTATAACACTTACCCCAACTACAGTTTGCCAGGCCGATAGTGATACGACACAGTGGTCCAGCCATCGCCTGCAGCCATGAGCCTCGCTAACAAACGTATAGGTATCAGTCTGCGTGCCTAACCTTTCCATGTCCACACAGATCCAGGACTGATCTGAGCAAAAGTTTATCATTTCCTTACAAAATAACTCGTGAGGGTGAGCATTAAAATCACCTAAAATAAACAAGGTTTCAATATTCTCACTAGCTACTATTGCACTAATTTCACCCAGGACCTCTGTCATAATTGGCAGGTTATCCGGTGAGTCAGTCGGCATATATACAGAAAAAACAATAATGGAGCGGCCATCAACATCAGCTCGAATAGCTGTTAGTCGACTGCTGGTACACGGCACTACAGCAACACTATCAAACATTCCTTTTCTCCAGAGTATGGCAACTCCCCCATGAGGTCTCCCCTTCAGCAAGCCCACAGAAGTATCTACAGCTGACTTACCTGTGTATTCAAAATTATTAGAAATAGTTCCCAATAATGATATGTCATGGGGAAGCAACCACGTCTCCTGAAGTGCTACTAGATCAGCCTTTTCACAAATGCTTCTTATATCGTCAATAGACCTCTTGACCGACTTACAATTAAAACTAATTAAATTAAAATACTGTTTAACATTTAAATTCATAGTGGTACAATAATTAACTTGCGTCCGGTTTGGTTTTGTACATAAATTGCACGAAACGCCTGAACGTTATTCCGTTAGGCCAAAAATTATCATCCAAAAATAATTCTAAATTACCCTTGGAGACATACACTTTATAAGCATTATACTTTTTAGTCTGCTTCATGTTTATCTTTTTTAGAGATACAATATCATTTGTTTTTTCCTTAATATAGTCAATAATGTCATTTTCACACGTCTCTTTACTTACATTCGAAATAAACAGTGGGACTTTTATATCAGCCGCTCTAAATTTACCTTCAGGCGCTGCAGCACAACCTCTCTGCCCTATAAGCTTATAATTTCGTTTAGACGTTTTGTTTCTCACTATTTGCCATTCTGAGTCACTGGCCACTACCACTTGTTTATTTTTGTCGATCACTCGCGGCACTGGTAAACTACTATCGCAAGCACTAAGTTGTTGAGTGGTCGCGTTCAAGAATGTTTCCTTTAAAACCGGCGATTGAATATAATTAGTAGTAACGGGCCGGTTTAATGCGTCAGCGCAGCTCGGCTGGCTCAACATCGCAGGTAACGACGAAACCACGGTGCTAGCTGGGGCCTCCACGCGTACCTCCGTATGCTCTGTCCCGCTTACTCCTGCACTACCGCCATACGTGTGGCTCACCTGGCAGTCGGTCTCCCTTGCACCTTTCGAAAGCACAGTATTTGAAAGCGCCTCCACGTGTGTTACTGGGTCCGTCGTTTTGTTTTGTACGCGAGCGAAAGAGACAGAGGGATCATCGCATCCTTTCGACGGCGCGTTAGGTGACGAATGCCTCGCACACGAAGGCCGTCCGTTAACTTTTGAACCAGCTGATTTTATAGGTACATATTGTGGCACATAATTAAGACCTATAGGTCCACTATCAAGTTCAAAGCTATTTTGTAGGCGAGTACCACGCTTTTTGTTTACATTTGCACTTGATGCGAAATCATCGATGATCGATGCATTTTTCATATGTTCAACCTCTGATTTGAGCTCATCAAACTGCTCATGCGACACTGTTCTCTCTTCAAGAGCACACAGTTTATATTATACTTAGTTTGAAAACATTTAGGTAGCGCAGGTCATACGAGCGTACCAGGCGTTATCATCTTCTAAATGAAAATAGACAACAAGACCTCGCCCGCAACTGACCCCTAAGTTAGCTTAGAACATCGTGTAAACGAACCATTAGAAAGGCGGGTAGTTGATTGTTCACTTCGCATTTCCTTTATTTAGAAACCTAGATGGCGCTACTGGATGACACTAATCGAAACGTACTTTTCATGATTTTTGAATGATTTTTATTCGAAACCAACTTGACATTAGTTGTAATAATGTGACTCATCTAGGGATATAATAAATAATACATGTATTTATTTTCTCATCATAAACATTACAGTGAACAGGAATTATCTAAGCTAAGACACAAGTAAACATTTGTGAGAGACTGGTACACGAAACAGGCATAAAATATCTGTGTTACGGGTCACCAGGCCCCCAAGACTTACAGGTTTAAAAGTAAATTAGAACATAATGTGATATTTTCTACACCTGCTGATTTTTAACTGCACAATAAGATTTTGCCATGCAAACCCTTATTCCTAAACGATGACTTCAATGTCAACATGACAGCGTCAACAATCAAACAATCAGCATAATGTAAATTAGGGATGCAGAAAGTTAGAAAATGAATCGATTTACATTGTATCGATTTGATTTGAAATCGCCTTCGAAAAACTACTTATTGCAAATTAGCCAGCGAAATACCACAGATTTTATAACCTTGGTGGTGGTAAGTGAGGTGTTACTTTAAATAAGCGTCTCTAAATTATAACGTCAAAAAATCCTCCACATGGTTGTGGATTGACTATTATTGTTACTTAATGTATTCAAAATATTGGTAATATTGACACTATGTGCGGTAAATGGAAATGCTTAGCCTCTAGTTATGATAAAATCATAAAAGTAAGCTTCCTGGGCCACGGTAAGCGTTAACAGGCATGGTCAGAGCTGCCATCCCTGAGTGGTTTGAAATCAGCTGATCTTCCTAGCTCCGCTCCTGTAGCAGCGTAAATTACTGAGAAGTGTTACGGTTGTAGTTTTCACATAACCCTGTTAGAGAATCTCCTCTATGGAGATTCTGTTAAAACATCTTGAATACCTTTTAATTGATTAAAACTCAGTAAATCGTTACACATCTTTTATATCTACTCCAACATCAAAACCCTTACAAAATATACATTACTATCAAAACTTATTAGTGACCCAACATGTTAGCGACACACACTGCTAGACTGCATTGACATCTCGTCTGACAAAATACACACGTAATTTTTCGTATCAAATTACAAACTATTCCTATTCTAAAACACCACTTAAAGGCCACAAACATAACCAGCCAGCCATAGCCAGTATAACAATTAAACCTGCCAGTTATAACAAGGACATTAAAATTCGACAATTACTAATTCCAAAACAATAACAAGAAAAATCGAAAACTACGTCCACACTAAAGGTTTATTCATCTTCTAAGGAAATAAAGTCATGCCGAAAAACAACAAAGAGATTCCAATCATAGGGAAGCAGTGGGGGGTAAATTGTGTCGTTGAACAAAATGCCTGTAAGATGCATGTAAAATGCATGTACTGACGCAGAGCATTAAGCCAAAGGCTCGAGTCTTACGTACCCACAGTAAGCTTTAATATGAATAAATCTGATAAACCTTTTTTAGCAAGTTTTATACATTTCAATACTCTAATTAGTCATAATTATTTTGATTATGGTTTGTGTACTCCATAAATCGATACAAAATAATATTAAACTACTAAGATATCGATATTTTGTCTCATCGATAGCTTTCCTTCAAATGTCAATGTCATTATTGTCTGTCATATGTCATTGCGGGAAAATATAAAATGTCACCGGGATCTGTTCATGGGAACTGCTGAAGAAATAAAATATTTTATTATAATAATTAAACAGGACATTTAGTTAAAGTAAACATTAAACAAGAAAATTTGTGATGTCAGTAGTATTATAGATAAAATCTGTCCTTCACAATGTTTCGAACGGTGCTGCGATTGTCTCCGTCTTTAGGGATTTCTATTTTCAATAAAAGTCAGGGTCAATATGATCAAGATCTACTCAATCGTCCCAGTACTACTCCTCCTCAAACGGGTTGGGAACGAGTCAAATTAATGTTTACCGGAAAGTAAGTCAGTAAATACCAGAAATCCTTATTTGCATTCCTTGACTGTGCAATTTTTTGAAGAATTATTTAATAAATTGACTATTATGTGAATGAAATTGTGCATTTCCCAATAGTCCTCAAACATGTAAATATTTGATTAAAGATTTCATAGTAATAGAAGCTCTATAGAATCTGTAATCTTAGAAAACCAAAGTCCATAACCTCTTTCAATAAAAGTCATTCATTTTCTACTTGATTTCTTTTTAGTGAACATGAAGAAGTGTCTGAGGAACTGAACACAGTCCTACAGTCATCATTATGCGGGGCCTTCATTGGTGCTTGTATGGGAGGTTTTGTTAGTTCCCGGGTGGCTTACATGAATTTTATAGAAAATAATCAAGCAACTATATTTAAATCTACTGCTGAAGCAAAGGTAATGTGTCCAGGATGTTGATAAGTTGTACAAAATAAATTCACCATACTATGTATGTTGTTAAAACCCTACTGTAAGCACTTTTTTTCTCTTCTACTCTGTCCTGCCTGTTAGGGTCCCAGCAGTCATTTCTTTGTAACCCTCCACCTAATACCAGATTATAGAATACAATAAAAATTGATCACTCTGAAATTCCCCACATAGTAATTTTTCATTGGTTTGTTTCCTACAAAAGAACAATACCTACATGGTAAAAATGTATTGAACAGCAGTGTTTTTTATATCCTCTCCATCCTGTACAGGATATAAAAAACACTGCTTGCAATGATTCAGTGTTTTGAAGTACACATTAGTTTTTTAAGTCTAAGAAGTTTTGTAAAATTACAAAACTCCACTTTCATGTGTCCTAGTGAACTTTAAAAACATTAGAATAAGTTTCTATTTTTATTTTATTTTATTTTCCAGAAAAGACTACAAGATTATGTGACAGTAGCCTTTGCAAAAGGAGCTTATAAGTGGGGTTGGAGATTATGCTTCTTCACAGGAGTATTTAGGTAAGGAATTAATTAAATATACTTAAAAATAATATACAACATGGAGAGAAGAAATCCCAATGTTTTTCTTGACCAAGTTTCAGTGATGTCTAAGAGCTTATACACAAAACTGCGATGCGATGCGAATTCGCAACACAGAAGAAACTGTACTGTTTGAGCTCGTAGATTTTTACGATGCGCCATCATATCGTTGTTTTGTGTACAAGTCCTAAAAATTTTTTTTTTTTTAAATGTTTTTTTTTGTATTTATGCAATCAGATTTGAGTACTTTGAGCAGATGTGATGCCCAGCAAGAGCAACTACTCATAGGTGTAGCATGTATTTATATGCTATTCAAAGTGAATTGAAAAAGTCACATTGGTACTTGCCCGAATTTGAAGCCACAACCTTATTTAGATAAAATATTGGCACATGAAAATGAATAAAGTCATGTGTGGTGAACATTAAAATACGTAATTATCAATAGTTCTTCACCTTAGTATTTTTTTTCTATTAACATTGTTTCAGTTTAACATCTACAACAATATCAGTGTATCGAGGGGACACCTCTCTGATTGAATATGTATCAGCGGGAGCACTAACCGGCGCGTTATACAAGATCGATATGGGACTAGCTGCTATCTGTGTTGGTGCCGGTTTAGGTATGAATTATCATGTTAAGCATATTTTATATCATAACTAATAACACACCCTGGCTTTGCATTTTGCAATACCCTGATGAGAATACAAACAAACAAACCTGCTATGCTAAAAACCATTCTTCATTCATACTAATACATAATGTAACAATGTAACCAAGATTATGAATCAATATTGCTTGATTTAAAAGAGTATCCATGGAGTTTCTTGCCCATTCTTCTCCATAGATATCTATGCTTTCGAATGAGCAACTAGGTACTGTACTTTCACAGTTATTATGCCTTGTAACTGGGACTATAGATTCATTTTTATTTTCGTTATTTGAATTTTGTATTTGTACTTAAAAAAAGCGCTTTTGAATTTGATTTGAATTTTGCCGCCGGATTTTTTTATGTAGTAGGTTGTAATTTAAATAATTGGTCATCCAGAGAGACACACAACTTCGTTTCACACTGTTATATTTATCATTAATTAAGAACACTCTTACTGATCTGAAGACCATAGTTGGCAAAACATTCACTTAAGTTGTGTACCTTTATGTGAGACTTAATCCACTAAGAAATTCTTTGGGTTTGGAACCCCCTTTCCCTTTTTTATATTTATTGTGTCGTACATCTGGATATTGACCATTCATATTATTTCTTGATCTTTACTGATGAAATTCATCTGTTTTATAGGAACTGTTTTAAGTACTGCAGCTGGACTAGCAATAATAGGAATATTAAAAATGACTGGTGTCAAGATGGAAGATATTAGGAAAGCTTTATATAAATTGAAGGAAGCGAGGTAAGACAATTAATTAACTAATCTATATACTTCAACTAAACTAGATTGTGAGAAAAGTCGCCTGGAACACCTATGGTATTTATGTGCTTGGCGCAGTAGCTGAGCGATTGGCTGTTGCGCTGCGTGTCGCGGGTTTGAATCCCGTACAGAACCAATATTTGTATGGCCTTCAGGTAGTTGTCCTGGGTCTGGCAGTTTGTGTATGTTATGTTAAAAATTTGTAAAAGCACACCCGGTACAGCAAAAATTACTAGATAAGGTTTAAAAAAAATGCGTAGTGTCAGTTCTTCATTGACCTTGGCGGCAAACCCCATAATCTGAATTGTAGATTCTTTTACACGAGAAAATTCATATTCCTAACTCTACTGTGTGGTTCGTTCTTCAAAAAACCATCTCAGACACTAATCTGCATGGTCCTCATATGACTTGAACAATGTCTGGAGTTTAAAAGAGACAGTGACCTCTGAGTTTGTTTCGGCGTTTTCTTCTCAGAGTAGTCAGGTTCATGTAGTTTTAAAAAAGACTTGTAAAAGTGTTTGGAAAAACCTATTTGCAAAAATAAACATTATTTCATTTCATTTTCAATACTAAAATTTAGAAAAAACATTGTTTCCTAATGCATTTGATTTTTATTTACAGAGAGGAACAATACAACGAAGCATTGGAAAAATCAGCAAAAATTAAGAACGACGAGCTAACACAACACCATAATACCCTAATTTTAGAACAGGGGGAGAAGAAACTAGTTGATATTAAGGATGTAGCTTAAATATAAGGTTCTACTTAATTGGTTCAGTTTATTTAAGGATATAATCGGCCAGAGTGTTGCCAGTTTGAGTATTCGCTTAGGGGTCGTGGGCACTCGTGGGTCATAGAGCCATGCTTCTCAGGAGCTAAACGGTTTCTATTGCAAGGTTAACCCGAAACTGCAATACCAAATTGGTAGATGATTATTAAAAGACGAAACTGCAATACAAAATTGGTAGATGATTATTAAAAGTCGAAACTGCAATACAAACTTGGATTTTTATTAAAAAACTAACAACGGTATAAGGTGCAAATTAGGAACTCACGAGCGAAAAATAGAAAGTGCGAGCGCAACGAAGCACAAGACTTGACTGACCTTTTGTTGTACCAATGCGAGACTTGATGAATTCAAAACTACCCCCTTGTTTATTGTATGTTGTTTTCTTACCTATTATTTATTTATGGTACCTTAAATAGTGTTATACATATATTTGGACTGTGACTAATAAAGTAACCTAATTTATAAAAAAATGTTGAGAAGAGAAAGTTTCTCTTCCCGAGAGAAACTTTTAATTTATCTGGTTTTTTTCTGTACAGTATGAATAGTTTATTGAGTTAGATTATTATGAGGTTTTAATCATGTAAATAAAACAAAGGCTATATTTATAACTTGTTTTTTATTTGCTGGTAAAGGAATTAAGATCTTCTCTTACTTTATCGTGTGGTTAGTGCCTAACATGCAGCAGCCTTCTTGATCGCGTCTGCCCATCTTGCCGGTGCTCTGACTTGCGCACGTTTACCTTCTACCCGTCCAGTTTATATAAGTCATACAATAAATAGTAATAATAGCCCGACAAAAAAGTTTATAGAGTAAATTTAAATGTCGCTAGCGACTTTCTGGCAACCCTGACCACTTATAAGCCAATGACATTGCCGAGTTTGACAGAAAACGTGGGGTTGCCAGGTAAAAAATATGTTGTCCCGCGTTTTGTCACCATCTAAACTTTTTGTCGGTGCAAGTTAAGGGAGTACAAAGAGTAATTTTGGTCCCGGCTGGCATTTGTAGATCTTTGACAGTCGTTACGAGTAGTCGGAAACCAAAAGTCTGACGGCCAGTCGTACCAAGGGGTATCGTATTACCCAGTTACTGGGTTGTGGACCTCAGATAGGCAGTCGCTTCATGTAAAATATTGGTACTCAGCTGCATCCGGTTATTATTTTTTAAATCCTTTCTATTTGGTTCTTATAATTATGTATTGGGGGGGGGGCAGGTTTGGCACGCATATTTTAAAACACTGCGCACATAATATACAGTTTAGCCTTTGTGCTAATAAGGCCTATGTGATCTGAGAACATTAATGTACTGTCAAACATAACTCCTAATACCCTAACCAGGCAATTCCATTAAAATAATATTAGTAAACAATCGGGTTCCTATTACGTATGTAACATGTATATGTTATATGTATACATTATTTTATTTAAGTGATTAAGATCCTCTTGAAGGGCCTTACAATCATCGGGTGATGATTTTATAAAATAGTTTTTTGTTATAGGTCCCAAATGAGATTACTGGGGAACACCGCTACAAATTTAAAAAATTTGGAACGGTAACCTAGATTTAAACGCTCACAAGACGCTTGTGAGCGAACGAATGAATAATTAAGACTGTACCCATCGTAAAAGATCCCTGCGTATACCCAGTGTGTACAGCCTTCTGAGCAATATGACGTGATCCACTTTATTAAAAGCTTTTTCGAAATCTGTGTAGATCACGTCAACCTGGATGCCCGTTATCTGTATTCTCAAGAAAAAACATCATAAGCGATTTATGCTTATGCTTGCTGGTAGGGTACCCTAGAGTTCAATGTATTTTTCCACAAACGATTGGACACTTAAGGTTGCACAAGTCGACGCACATACATAGATTTTAATGATTTAGGCGGCCAAAATTATTTTTGGAGTTATTTTAGTTCCAAGTTCAATTAAAATAAAGAAAAGGTATATATTTATAAAAACATACATATATTTCTCAGGTTATAAAGTACAGTAATATATAACAGAGCTATATTCACAAAAAAATATAAATTAATGGAAACAGAATTCAATAAGTTTTCTTTAAATATAAAATTACATTAAAAATCGGTATCTTCAGGTCCAGATGACTCTACTGACTCTGTGTTTGGGTCAGCAGGTAATAATAGTTTAACCGTTTCAGGTAGAAATGCGTTACGTGAAGGTTTTCTTATTTGTCTCAAGCAACTAATGAAGGTATCTGAACTTAACAAAAGCCTATTTAATATACATCTAAATTGCATTCTTTCCTAGAAAACTTTCCGGCAAAGTTAAGCCGGTACGATCGGAAATGCTTGTTGCAGGGCTTCTGCAGCTTCTTCCGATAGCAGTCCAATTGGAAGCAGCGAACTTTTTATAATTTGGATTCCATGTACCAATATCTTGTGCATAGTAGTCGTCATTGGGTGCCAACCATTCTGTTCTACGTACAATTTTGCTGTGTCGTACGCATACTTATCATATTTTTCAGCATCAATTTTATGGCCACTAGAAATAGTTTCTAAAGTAACCTCGAATCTGTAAATCAGTTCAAAGTTAATACCTGTGATGTCTGAAGCCAATTTGGGGTTTTCAAAAACCTCCGGCTTGTGTTGCCATCATTGGTGTTGCCAAAGTTGGCCTTTGGCATGTCAATGAGCAAACCGGTTTCATTTCGAAACCTCTCCTGAATTTCCAACTTCTTTTGGGCTTCTAATGCCTTGTCTTCTTCAGTTTTTCTTGCTTTGGTTTATCCCATAATTGCTTAATTTGTGATTTTACATAAGAAAATCTTTTTTTAAAGTCTTCTTATCCTCTTTGTTGTGCCCATAGCGCATAAGGAGAAAATTCTCATAATAGTCAAGTTTTTCATTTATAGTTGGTAAATTTTGACTCTGTAGTTGGTCAAATATATGTCGGAGTCGGAGTCATTATTACGGATACAAGACTGACTATGGATCGAAAGCGCGCCAAAGGTCAAGCGACCTACTTACCAGTCTACCCACACCTAAGCGCGCTTACTACAGAGTCGTGATGTTTCGAGCTCCCAGCGAGGCGGACAGTCTGAGTCTGACCACCGCGGAGTCGAGACGTCCCGAAACTGTAACCCGATTCATGGTGCCTAGTGTTATTGTGTTGGATTGTAATTTCAAGTAATTTGTTAGTTCGATAAAAGCAGTGTACAGTGTGTGTGTGTTTTCATTGCACGAAACCCATGTTCTGCCCACATAGTGAAAGTCTAAACGGAATAAAAATCATCTAACTGCGACATCAGAAGTGCGATCAAATCGTGCTAATGCAATCACACGCGAGAACAGTGACAATAACAATCAGTGACGGTTACTTTTTGAAATGCAAAACGAATAATTGCACTCGCGATACGAGTTACTCAGCCAGTGAATAGCAAGCTAGTGTTGGCGGTTAGTGTTTTTGTTAAGTGTGTTAGCGGGTTTTAATCCCGACAAAACTTAACATATCATCACGCTTGTAATCTCCGAAGGGTTAGGCAGTGTACCTAATGGAATACCCACATTTCACTAAGTGCGATGCGCGCTAGTAATGCGTCATCCATCGCTGACTTGTTTTGTGTAGAATCAGGTTCTTCTAACCTAACAGACAGATGTGTTGCTGGGGAGTTTGTTCCGCCACTTCTTCTTCCCAGCTAAAACACTTAGGAAGTGGCGAAGGGCGGGCGTTTTGGGGGACTGTCTGTTGTAATTTTGACGTTCAAAAAGTGCTGATTATCAGCCTAGTTTGAATGAAGTGACTTTTGATTTTTTCGTGTTGAGTGCAGTGGAAGGAATCCAGCTTATTTGGACGTTAAGCAAGGCGTTGAAGGGCTCCGCATCTACATAGCTGTGACAAAGTGTAGTTAAAGTGTAACAAAGTGTAACAAAGTGTAACAAAGTGTAACAAAGTGTAACAAAATGTAACAAAGTGTAACAAAGTGTTCCGTGGCACATTGGTGTACCGTGGTCATTAGTTGGTGTGCCTCGGAAAACGAAGGTTATCTCTTGAAGTTAAATAGACAGACGGAAGGAAACTATCTACTTAAACATTCGCAAAATGCGCAATAGATTTTACATCTACGGTATACCTCCAAAATGTACTACCGAATTTCTAGATGTACCTTGAACACAAAATGTTTGCGGTACACTGATAACCTATCCAGGTATGACGTGGGACCAGTTTAAATAATTGTTCAAGGCTAGATTTATGTGTGCCGAAACTTTTACGACTACCCTCATTAACTCACTCACTACTAAGGAGTAGTGAAAAACCAAAGGATAGAAAAACGTCACAAGTGTTCATCGCTACCGCAAATCAAGTGCCATGCTTGCGGACCAGGGAGAAACCAGGACTCAACGAAGCGGATTGTCGCACGAAGAAGCCGCTGCCTGTGCCGGCTGCTACGGGCATCGGGCAAGCGACAAAGGGCCACGAAGCCCTTGCTGTGCGTCAAGTGTCATGCCGGTTCACGTAGCCGTCCGGCGTACGTGCGTCGGTAGCATGCATTGCTGGCAGTGCGCAGCGGTCCTGCTGACGGCGGGGTGCCGAGCCGCGTCGATGTCTGCGTCGTACAAGCAACATCGCGGGCACATTGCAACACAGGGGTGAGTTGTTACGGTTTACTAATTATTCTGATTCTGAATACTTGTTGGTGAAAGAAAGTTTTCCATCGAAATTTAATGGCAAACATATTAGTCACGTTGTTGCTAAGACTGGTATAGTTCAGACACGAGTATTCAGTACAGAACAGATTTCATGTTGTGTAATGATTAACGATTACCCTATCGCAACTTTGTTGCAATGTTTGCCTGATAATTATTTACAAAGTGACGTCATGTTAGGTGGCGAGATTTTAAATCGGGGTTTTGTTGCAAACATGACGGCAAGGGAGTTTTCGTTAACGAAAATCTTTTGTGTACGTTCGGTGAGGCATAATAGTGGTAACAAGTTTAAATCGGTTTTTAACTGTTAGGGCAACGAATGTAACTAGCAATGAGTAGCCAAGACTTAAGTGCCAAGTTCAGGCGTCTTTCACTGTCATATTCAACGCAATGGTAGGTCTAAATGCGTACCCTATTTAGCTCGTGTTCTCCGATGGTCGGTAAACAGTAATTTCCGCGACCCTTATCATTCACCTTGGTGCTAAAAAGACGACTGAAAAGCTTTTCGATTATAATTAGTTCCTGGGAAAGTCTTAGTATGTTTGAAAATTCGTAAATAGCTGTCTTACGTGCTAAGTAGCGAAGTCTCACTCCGGTAAAGTTCAAGCCGAATTACATCCGGTACCTAAGGTGTCGAGCCGGTGGTACACGGTTTGTATAGACGTGACGGGTTAGCTTAGCTTAAAATGACAAGTGTGCCGAGTTGACGAAACGATGGCGAAATTTAAAAGTTTTGCGATTGGTGATTTTGGGTTGTTAAAGATTAAAGGTCCATTTAGAGTGATTGAGGTTTTAGACGGTTATCCTTAACACGGAAAGCTTTAAATTCTAAGCGTACCTACAGATACGCACGCGGTAGGCTAAGGAAGATGCCAGGGGTCACGTACCAGTCGAAGTGCTAGAGGGGGATCGCTACACATTGAGATCATTAAGTTCTAAGCGTACTTACAAGTATGCACATGATGGGTTAAGGAGAATGCCCGAGGGCCAAGTACCGTTTGAAGTAAATGATTTAGAGTTGAGAGATAGTGTGGAATCTTGGTTCGGATGGTCAGACCGTACCAGTAGCCATTTCGTAGCCGTAGTCCGTTAGAAGTCGGTGTCTGCTTATAGTAGTCCGTGGATGCGCGGTGCGCGGGTGGCTCTGGCGGAGGTCGGGTCTTGTAGAGACCATAGAGTCATGCATGTGGGACTCGGCGTTCTTGAGGAACGTAGTAAAACAAACAGAGGTTTGTTGGGGGCCTGAGTGTTGCCCATAGGCCACGGATGAGATTCCTGCTTTATGTGATGATTAGATGGATAAAGAGGTACTTGGTTGCTCTAGCATTTTAATTGACCTAATCGTTTGTTTGATCTAATTTTAGTTTTGATCCATGCGCTGGATGTGTGAGAGCAATGCGATTGCTGGACGGCTAGAGAGCCGTGGCGTTAGAGGCTTTACTCGAGGGTTTCTATAAGCTTGGTAGTTTTTTTTGTTACAGTAGACTTTTAAAGATTGACTTGAACGACTATGGTACATGGCCCAGGGTCATCATTGTTGTATTTTCGATTATTTCCAATCGGTTCGGTTAAAACGAAACGGCTAGTTCTACAATGTTCTTATTCCCACCACCCCGTTGAATCTAAAGTTTGGTCAGGAGTGACCGAGTGGAACAAATTTCTGTCGTGGAGTATTTGTTTGCAGGGTACCCATCACACGAGGACGTGTGCTAGCAGGATGGCCGTGTCGGAGTCGGAGTCATTATTACGGATACAAGACTGACTATGGATCGAAAGCGCGCCAAAGGTCAAGCGACCTACTTACCAGTCTACCCACACCTAAGCGCGCTTACTACAGAGTCGTGATGTTTCGAGCTCCCAGCGAGGCGGACAGTCTGAGTCTGACCACCGCGGAGTCGAGACGTCCCGAAACTGTAACCCGATTCATGGTGCCTAGTGTTATTGTGTTGGATTGTAATTTCAAGTAATTTGTTAGTTCGATAAAAGCAGTGTACAGTGTGTGTGTGTTTTCATTGCACGAAACCCATGTTCTGCCCACATAGTGAAAGTCTAAACGGAATAAAAATCATCTAACTGCGACATATATATTGACGAGTCACTAATTTAGTACCCAGAGGTAGTATGTAGACCTGAAACAAATAAAAACCAATTTTAATACAAAATATCGCACACTCAATATTTCCTATATTTGACAAAGAGCCTTTCAAAAGGGCTTAGCTCACAATAGCGCGATTTTGCGCGGCTATTTCTTGTGGAATTAGCTAGTTACATATATGAAGTATATAGTATAATGAAAATTATTACAGGGACGGACTCATAAGTACATTAAAAAGGCACTCGAATTTAAATATATCTAAAAAAAATAATTTTGGACAGAGTGATGTTTGTCGTGTTAAAAATGAATGACAGAGAATGTTAATTAAATTTTTCTGTAACGAAAACAAATTGTTCTTACCTGTATTATCGCAATCCATCACTGTTAAAACGTAAATATAAGCTTGAAATGAATAATTCACTTTGGAAAGTTATAAGTTTAGGAGAGCGCCGAGCCCCGACTTGTACACACTTGTTCACTATCGAATTCCGACTGATCAAAGTCCACTCCCGCGCTTCAAAGGCGGGGGAAGGGGATGTTATATTGTACATTGAACTGTTGACTCACCAATTGTATAGACACCTTACCATTATATTGATTTTTAAAAAAATACTTTTGGCCGTCTTAATCTTTAAAATCTATGTATGTGCGACGGCTCGAACTCGTTGGCGGGCGTGGCTAATATGCATCTTATTTAGTAAGTTTTTAATTTATTTAGTTTAATTTACTTAGTATTCTTTTATCTAGTTTTTATTTACTTATTTATATACTTATTTACTTGTTTAGTGAAATATACGACGATTTGTAGCGAAAATGAGTGCGTCACATTTCATAACTTCATTTCTTCATTCATCATTCTTCATTTCTTCCTAAATGAAGTTATAAAATACTCGCTGCAATATTATTAAGTTATTTATAAGTTAGCTTTAAGTTATTTTGCTGCGCCCTAACAGGGTGATGTACTGTCTAGTTTTAAGCCCAGCTTGTAACTACGATTGTGTACATTTTGCATTAAATAAATAAATAAATTGAGTTTTCGCCGTATAGATATTATGGGAAAACTACTGGATGTATCTACTCAAAATAAATTATTTGAACTTTTCAATAAATTATCTATCCCTGTACGGTTTCATTTTTTCCATTTTCATACTTGATAAGTTATTTATTTACGCCTAAAGATGAGTAAACATTTGTGTTGAAATACGGAAGTTTCGACGCTCAAAACTTCCAAACCAATTTTTTTTTTCAATTATGCTTCCCTACAGGGCTAGATAATGACAAGACCAGTTGATAAATTTTTTAGTTTTGAACCTACACCGTCAAACAGACGAGTAATCACCATACTACGTTTGTATGGAAGAAAGACCGACTTGTGTATCCTTAATGTCGTGTCCTGCTCGACGGTACTGAAAGCATCAAAGGCGTAGCCAAATATGGGCTATCTTCATTTATGTTGCCATCAACACGCTAAGGAGTAGTTGGATCGAAGATTGTAAGTATTCGAGAGGGCAGTAGTTGGCTTGTTACCTAAGTAAAAGGCATTTTTTTATTAAAAGCATTTTATTGTTACAGACATTGCACAATACAGATGTGGTCGAATTTACAAAAATATAAGGAAATATGTATTTACAAATTTCATAAAATTATTGTATTTGTGCATCAATTTTAGGATGAAAATCAAATTATTTACGCTTAACTTTATATACGAAAGGTAAAAAAATGCTAAGACTTATAATATTTTGTTGAAACGAGATTATAATGAACGTTTAGACAAAATCATAAAATTTACAAAACGTTAAAAATGGCAAGATCCATTTATTATTAAATACATAGATTGAGCTACATATGCGGTCCTCGCAAAATTTTAAGAAAAATACAATAATTCATCAAATATTAATTTTCAATTGCAAAAATATACATAAAAGAAGTATTTTTCGACATAATAACTGTTTTACTACTTGTCTTTATAACAATTATAAAACTGGTTAGAATATAATTATGTAACTTCACATCATTTACTCCCATCTATATTATATCTACTTTACCTTCGGGTTATACAAAAATACTCGTAACAGCTAAATGACTCAAATACATACTATGAAGAATATAAAACTTAAATGAGTAAGATGTACCAGCAGAGGTATAAAGAGTGGCTTACACCTAGGTGATTGGTTAAACGAGGGCGACACTTTTAAACTCATAAATATGAAGATAGAGCAGAGTAAAACACGGGCGGTACTGAATCGTGCAACCAGGCCTGGATCTTTTTCGCGAAATTAAAGCTTAATATTTTGAATAACATTTAATGTCAGAAATATGAGCAAGTTTTAATATGGGACTAACTCTGAAAGATGTAAAAATCTGCTGTTCCCTAATTTTTTTCCGAGTTACGCGATCTGTATTGAGCAGCATAATTTTATTCGCAATTTCATGGTTAGTCCCAAAGTAAAAGTTGATCATTTTCATTTGATTGGAATCACCCAGTAGTGCCACATTAATATAGAGCAGCCCTAATGTCCAGCCCTGTATTTTAACCATTAAGTATATTTCATTCGTCGTTACTTGCTCTGTTAATACATGTATACTTTTATGAAAAAAATAACGCGGTTCCTATTATGCAACATTAAGCTACATTCTATTTAAAGAAACCTATAATTTCATTGTCGACTAATTCGTTTCTTTAACTGATAATTATGTAATGTAATAATACTTTAATTTTCAGTAAGTATACTTAAATACATAATATAGTAAATTGTTTAAAACATTTCTAGAGTATAAAGTTTATACTTTAATTTTAAAAATAAACTTCATTATTGCAAAGTTAGTTTTGCTTTATACCTCCTTCAAATAAATCGATGTTTAAACATTTATTATGAACTTCAGCTATAATTTCATAGTTTTATTGCACACTGACCTACCAGTCTTTATTTTTTTCTATACTTTATTGTTTCAATATCGTTTTAATACATATGGGTAACTAAGTAAGTTACAATAGTAATTATATTTCAGCGGCAAGTACCCAAACAAATATTTTTTTTTAAATCACGTGGCTTTATTGCTTCGATTGAAGTTATTGCCTCATTATTTTAACGGTAGAGGGTAACTTATAGTAGTCCTGTGACCGCCAGACCTACATCATTTTATAAAAGCTGATTTTTTTTTTCTGTAGAAGTAACTTAAACAGTAAGAACGGTATAGAACAACTTACAACAGGCTATTGTAAAAAATCTGTGGCAGGTGCCTTTGGCAGGTATCAGGCAAGTATTAATATTTTCAATAACAATACAAACTCAGACCTGTATTTTTTTTTCCAAAAAGCCACGGAAAGATTTCTAAAAATATACGTACACAACTCACACCTGGACGAAGCAAAACGAGTATAATATGAGCATACGGCATTTTCCAGTTCCGTACTTTTTTGCATAACCTCATAGGTACAGGCGTGAGGTATAGCCGACCGCGTAATATTCGATCATTAGGTCCGGCGCACACTAGCGGCAAGGCAGGCATTCCTACAAGTAAGCGCACACTGACGGTAACTTTGCCGTGTCGCGGTATCTTAGACTTGCTGAGGCGTCTAACTAGATTAATTAGTTTTCTTTAGTCACTCTTAACTTATCATCACCTGAATGTCCCTTTTGATGCCGTGCCTTGCCGTGTGTGCCGAGCCTTAAACATGAAGGCCTATTCTGAGTGGAAAGGACACCGATGCTTAAAAGGTTACTACGTATTCAGTACATAATTTTGCACCCGCATAGAAATATTTCGTCAGTTTATATTTTTGACGTGACAACGTCTAATAAATCGATGAACGCCGGCTGCACGCTCGAAAAGGATGACTCATTACGAACATGATACGATCGGAGCGAGAGCGCTGCATGAGCGAGCGAAAGGCACGATCGGCTTGAGCGGTCGGCTAATCATTTCATCAATGTTTTGTTATTATAACATTGTCATGTTAAACGACCGTGGTAAACCGACTTTACAGACAAACATTTTTTTTAAAATCTGCTGTACATTTTGACCGTGTAGGTATTTTAGTTTGGTAGAAACAGCTGATTTTCTAATAATCGATGCTAAATACGTGGTTACTGTTTTAGCATCGTTGTCCCTACTATTCTGTATAAAATCATTTAACTTCGACAATATCAAACCAATCACAGTAACTTCGTCAGTGATGCAAAGATAGAGGTAAAAAAATAATGAAAGGACTGTATTTTTGCTTTAAGACCAAAGTCTCAGTAAGTTTGAACCATCTTAAAGTTTCAATCAACTGGGAAATTTTATCAAAAGTGGTATAGCAAATACGAGACCAACTATACCTAATATGTAGAAAAATATATATGCATATACAATCTTCTCATTAGCCACGTGATTTTTTGTAAAATTTACTCTGCTGCCGCGCCGTAAGCAAAAGGGCACAACTACGGAATTACTGTAAAGCAAAATGACCCTTATTTTTTGTTGGGTAAGGTTTATATTTCTACGGCGGCAGTACCTACTGTACTTATTAAGTTTACTGTGAGTTCTGAGACTTGGTAATTCGTTTCGCGCCCCTGTTGGGTGGACCCTTGGGTTTGGCGAAGGCAGGACGATGCAGGTTTCTCTTGGGATGAATCTCGTCGTACAAGAACTCTTCAGTGAGTTCCTTACCGTCGTCGATTTCTAACTGTAAGGAAATAAACGAAGGTTATTAAACGTTTTTGGCACTATATAGGATGCCTGGTAATTTGTGACCGATACTCAAACACGTGAAAGGAAATGAGTATTAAAAAAATATTTCTTTGGGAAAGTTGTTTGTTCATCATCATCATCAGCCTATAATGTTCCCACTGCTGGGACACAGGCCTCCTCTCTATGAGAGGGAGTGGCCTGTAATCCACCACGCGGGCCCAATGCGGGTTGGTAGATGTGACATGTCTTCGAATTTTTAGTTCTAGGACATGCTTTTCCTCACGATGTTTTCCTTCACCGTTTTGAGAGCAGCGGTGATGAAATAAATTACACAAACTAATGCGCTTGCCTGGGTTCGAACCTACGACTTACTGTTCGTAAGTCGGGCTTGTCACCACTGGGCCACCGCTGCTCTCTCAGTTGTTTGTTATCATGAGTATAATCACGTGTTTAAGTATCGGTCACTAATTACCACTCACCATATATAGCATGTATCAGACAGGTGTAACATTTGGTTCTTGAAGGCTATTTTAAGTTTTGTATGGCGGAGAGGTGGGCAGACGACATTGTTGCCATCGCTGATATATCCTGGATGAGGCTGGCACAAGAATGTGGAGCTTGGCACAAGCAAAAAGAACTCTATACCCAACAGTGAGTGAAATCGGACTGTGGATGTTGGGACAGGTTATATTTTTGCATGATTACGATGTTGGCTCCATAAAGCAAGTAATTCTGTCTGTTGGTCTGAATCTCACCCTTAAATATGTCAAATTTCTGACTATTTCCGATTTTGCAGCGTGCAGTCATCATCATCATCATCATTTCAGCCCTTTTAACGTCCACTGCTGGACATAGGCCTCCCCCAAGTGTCGCCACATTGACATAACATGGGGGGTTTTGCCATAATCGCCACGCTTGGCGCAGTACGGTTGTTACAAAAGCACAGAGAACGCTGCTGCCCATTCTCTGGCAAGTCCCTTAGTCGCCTCTTACGACACCCACGGGAAGATATAGGATGGTGCTATTCTTTACGTCCGACACCATACAGAACAAGAGCGTGCAGTATAAGATAAGAATAAAATCAGAGGGCCTAAGAATAAATATATCTTTATATTTCACACAAGTTTTACCATCAGTTTAGCTTTTATTTTATTTTTTTAATTTCTTTTGTTTTTGTATAAGTCTGACATTTTCTGTGCCTCTAATTTCCTATATGAAGAAGAAAAACATCTAGTTAATTTTGTAAATAGAATCAACTGTTTTTAATACTAATTAATGATGGGAAAAATAGGATTATACTTACTCGTTTAACGATTTCGACACCCTGTTGCTCAATAATTTCTAAAAATTGTCCTTTACAACTGGAATACATCATCCTCTCTTTTATACTGCAGTTGTATCCGGGCATGGAGTAGATGAATACTGTAAACGACAAAAAAAAACAACAACTACACAATATGTTAAAAAAAACAACAACTGTAAAGTATACAATATGTTCCATTATGATGTGTATGTTATGGAACTGGCGTTCAGCTGATTAACATGTATCATCATTCATCATCATCATTTCAGCCCAAAAGACGTCCACTGCTGGACATAGGCCTCCCCCAAGTGTCGCCAAATTGGCATTTTGGGGGGTTTTGCCATAATCGCCACGCTTGGCAGGCGGGTTGGCGATCGCAGTACGGTTGTTACAAAAGCACAGAGAACGCTGCTGCCCATTCTCTGGCAAGTCCCTTAGTCGGCTCTTACGACACCCACGGGAAGATATGGGATGGTGCTATTCTTTACGTCCGACACCATACAGAACAAAAAAAAAAAAAAAAACAACTACACAATATGTTAAAAAAACAACAACTATAAAGTATACAATATGTTCCTTTATGATGTGTATGTTATGGAACTGACGTTCAGCTGATTAACATGTTTGGTGAAACAAAAAAAAAGGTTATGAATTTTCAAAAGTCATAGAATAAAAGTTGTTTAGTTTTATGGTCTGAAACACCACACGACAGGTTTTGCGTTTATTATGTTACATCCTGTATTTTGGGTGTAAAAACTATCCTTATATAACCCGACAGGAATTCGTTCTCCCCGTCATTGCGATCAGTTTTTTTTTACTAGGCCTTATCTGGGAACTTTCTAGTTACGGAGATAATGGGGTCAGTTTCAACTTTTTCAACAAGTCTTTTAAATATAAGTTTTTAATATTATAACTTTTAATACCTCTACGCCGCCGTACTATTCTATTCTTTATTGTTGATGAATGCACCAGCACAATGTTTTGAGTGCGTTAGATGTACAGAATGCTTTGTTTTTTTACACCTTGTATGTATTATTATAAACTAGCTGTCCGGCGCAACTTCGTTTGCGTCACATTTTCCCCGTTTTCGCAACATTTGTCATTGCTGCTCCACTCCTATTGGTCGTAGCGTGATGATATATATATATATAGCCTTTAGCCTTCCTCGATAGATGGGCTATCTAACACTGAGAATTTTTCAAATCGGACCAGTAGTTTCGGAGCCTATTCAATGCAAACAAACAAACAAACATACAATCAAATCTTTCCTCTTTATAATATTAGCTTAGATGACCAACCTATGCTCTCCATGTAGTCACTTTCATGCGTGTGCTTGAATATATACAAGTGGTATCTGGCTTGATCGTTCGGCACTAGCTGCGGTAGATCACCCAGAGAAATGTTGGCCGCTTTGAATAAGTGGATCTTCTCTTCCTCTAAATCTGAAATTCATTATAAAGTTAGAATGTTAGTAATTGAAAAGCCTTTGGCTGCATTCTGTAAACTTTATCGCTCACTAAAATTATTTTCAGCTATTGTATAAGAAAGGGTCGTAAGTATATAATTATAGAGAGAGTTTTATAGAAAGACAAGGAGTCTTTCTATAAAACTCTCTCTATAATTTTCATTTCATTCACCTTCATCTGCCTAGCCTTTTCCCAAACTATCTTGGGTTCGGCTTCCAGTCAAACCGGATCCAGCTGAGTACCAGTATTTTACATGAAGCAACTGCCTATCTGACCTCCACAACTCAGTAACTAGGTAAAACGAAAACCCTTAGTAAGACTGGATGTCAAACTTTGCTTCTGACTACTCGTAACGACTGTCAAAGATCTACAAATGACAGCCGGGACCAACGGCTTAATGTGCTTTCCGAGGCACAGAGGAAACTCGGTATGTAAATTTATCGAAAGATTCCTTTCTACCCGGGATTCTTTCTATGAACTTATATCCACGGGGGTTATCTAGAAAAAATCAGGTGAAGTGAATGTCAATCCGGAGCAGTGTGTAAGTGCCATCAGCTTCATTTGCCAAAACTTACCTATCTTAAATTGCAAGTAGTTATAGGAACCTCGTTTGAGATCATGAATTCCTTGTTTGGCATCTTCGGTGATGGGGAAAGAAACACCACCCATTGTCGACTGTCTGGAAATCCGAAACAAATATTTTAATAATCCAATAAGCCTGACGAAGTAGTGATCAGCGCGCCGCGTAATGATAGTCGAGTCATCCCGCATGACAAAAACCTCGTGAAAGCCGAGAAAGAGAAACAAATAAAATATGTATCTCGACTTGGCACTTGAAGTTGTCGGCATGTGGAATATGAACTCGGCTATATCATCAGGCTATTGGCCGTAACGACAATCGGCACAATGGCCGATTGTCGTTACGACCAAAAGCCTCGACGAACATCTGTCAAGGCTCTCGCTTGGCGGTTAGATTGATCTAACCGCCAAGCGAGAGCCTGATTCAGAAGGCAGTACTCCTCGATACGGGCCGCATTATGAGAAGGTTCCTGTCTCCTTCAGGAAAGCGGTAAATTAGCCGTAAATACATGATTGATTAACAAACAGACTGATATTCACATAACATATATAAGTTATGATTAATGCAATTATTCTTGAGTTTAGCTAAAGATTATAAATAACTTACCTAGCATCAGTTCCATAGTTGGTGTCGTGTTCACTCCCCTGTAACTCCTTCAAGGCCTCCTCTCGATCAGTGAGAGGGGCGGGCGCACTCACGCCTGTCAAATGAGCCTTGTAACCTTTCAGACTCACTTCATCCTATAAATAGAAAGGTCACAATATAAATAGTCAGTTTTTTAGGGTTCCGTAACCAAAGGGTCAAACGAGACCCTATTAGTGAGACTTCAGTGTCCATCCGTCCGTCCAGGCTGTATCTCATGAACTGTGATAGTTAGCCAGTTGAAATTTCTACAGATTATGTATTTCTGTTGGCGCTATAACTAAAAACAGAATAAAATAAATATTTAAGGGGGCTCCCATACAAAAAAGTGATTTTTTTGCTCGTTTTATAAAATAATGGTACGGAACCCTTCGTGCCCGAGTCCGACCCACACTTGGCCGGTTTTTCAAGTTTATCATCATCATCTGCCTAGCCTTTCCCAAACTATCTTGGGATCGGCTTCCATGAACATGAAGCGACTGCCTATCTGACCTCCACAACCCAGTAACTGGGTAATACTATGTTTATTTTGTGTCCAAGTTTACCTTGGACATAAAATAAACTTGAACTGTGTTCATACACACTTAACTCCAGAACCACCCAATCGATTTCAGTGAAATTTTGTAAATGTGTATGGTTGGTTCCACCTTGAAAGATAGGATAGGAGTTTTGGACCCGATAGGTGCTGTGCGAAGCAGTGGCAGGTCGATAGTTTATTATACAAATAGTGAATAATGAGGTCATTATTGATTGTTATACATATAGTGAATATTAACGTCATTATTGACTGTTATACATATAGTGAATAATGACGACATTTGTGACGGCTTCATTCGTCAGTGGAAAACGAAAAGCCAATCAGTTATGATCTTATGAGTAGCCCAATAATGTATTAATTAAAAGCAGTTCCTTGTTTAATAACTTATCAGCATAACATCAATCAATTCAGTAGGTACCTTAGGTATAACTAGATTTATTATCTGAAGTTAAAAGAGTACCTTGGGAAGACTGATCACCTTATCACTTATATTAGTCACTGTTATCTAAAACGAAGTAGATTAAACCAATACCGCTATCATGTTGTTTGTTTACCATTTCGAATCATATGCAGAGGTCGGAATTAAGTACAGTTATTTAAGTACTTGCATCGAAGTGTTGATATTAATATGGATCTTCCCTTGCGTGTGCGCATTGGAATTTTGCAACTTCGGACATCCGATGTCGGATGGTTTAAATTGTGTAAAAGTAAATAACTTTTTTATTTAATAAATCACGGGATTTTTCTGCTCTTTAAAATTAATCTCGGGATTTGAGGCATATCCACTTTATTCTTTCGCTGTATGAAATCAGTGTAAGTAATAACTCTATATACCTAATTCCGACCTCTGATCTTAATTATGTCATGTAATGTCATTGTATGGACGTATTTTGATGATTCAGTTCTCTGATGGAAAAGCAAGGAACTTGATCAGCAGATTTCAAAAGATAATTGAACATATATTTGCGAAGTCATTGCTCTCTTCTTTATCTAAACTAATAGAATATTATAAAGATGAAAGATTTGATTATTTGTTTGTTTATTACGACTCAAAAACTACACGACTGATTTAAAAAAATCTTTAACCATTAGAAAGCTACATCTTTACTGAGTAACATTGGCTATATTATATTTTCAAGCTATCACAATTTATGCAGACGAAGTCGCAGGCGAAGTGCTAGTAAATTAATAATTTGACGGTTTCGGCAAGGAATTGGCTGACATTTCATTACCATAGAGGATAGTAAAAGGGACTAACACACTTATCAACTGTGGCCATAAACCAAATTGAATTTTTTTCGTGTGGTTTGTGCCCACAGGCTTCTGATTTGGCTTTACATACCGTTGAGAAATATCTTTTAGGCATGCTGGTTTTTTTTCCTTCACCGAAGCAAGTGATAATTATACAATGTGCACATGATGGATCCGAAAATTCAGAGCTGTTCTTGGGTTCGAGCTCGAGATTTATGACATGGCAGTTCAATGGTTACATCACAAGGTTATCACCAGAGGTCGGAATTAGGTAGAGTTATTTGTGTACTTTTTCATACAGCGAAAGAATAAAGTGGGTATGCCTCAAATCCCGAGATTAATTTAAAGAGCAGCAAAATCCCGTGATTAATTAAATAAAAAAGTCATTTACTTTTACACAATTTAAATCATCCGACATCGGATGTCCGAAGTTGCAAAATTCCAATGCACACACCCAAGGGACGATCCATATTAATATCAACATTTTGATGCAAGTACAAAAATAACTCTACCTAACTTCCAACCTTTGGTTATCAAAGATGCTAATTGAAAAAATTGCCAATCGTTAATACCTTATTCAGAAAGGTAACTATTTACGATACATTTCCTTCAAGAGGCATTGATGCACGATACAATACAAGGTATCAATAACATACCTTCACAGTGGTATGCATTTCATCCTTAATATGCGCAGAACCAAACTCCTGTTTCAGTGTGGCCTTAGTTGAGGCGTACAACATCTTATGTCTGACTGGGGCACTGTCTGGAGACCAGCTGAGGAGCAACCACTCGTGGCCGAGAGAGTTTGTTGAATCGAATCTGAAAAATAAATGCTCTAAGTGAGTTTAGAGTAGCTCCTGCTCGCGTCTGCGTAGGCGTGACAATATTCGTTAAGCCATGTCATTTACCGGTACAAAAAGTATCCTATTGTAATCCAGGCTATAGACTGTATGTGTGCCAAAATTCATTGAAATTCGTTCAGATGTTTTTCCTTGATTACTCAGACAAGGAAAAATTTTTGAATGAATTTCCAAATCAAACAAACATCCAAATATCACATTATAATATTAGGCTAAAGGACTTGTTACTTTATTAAGTTTCCTATTGTAATACACAAAATAAATTTATACAACGTGTAACGTTAAATGCGCAAAACCTCAGACACCCCAAATGATTTTTAATTAAATTGACCTAATTCTGAGAAAAAAAAAATCATTAAAAAAACGTAAAGGTTTTACGTGCTTTTTTAGTTTTACTGGAAAATTTGATTCTTTCTTTCTTTTTTTCCCGCGTATGAGAAAATTTAAATTGGACGACAAACATTTGTGTTTGTTTACCTGTTTAGGCGGGTTTGCGCACGTTATGGCTTGACCTATGAACAAATAGACAGGGCAACATTTTTAATGAAGATTTTTTGAAAAAAATGTAACCTTTATTAAAAAGTGGTTCAATTGATTCTGCTCGTTATTCTCATCAAACTTTTTTTTTATTATTTTCATGTTTTGCGCATTTAACGTTACACGTTGTATAAATATAATAATATAAATTAAATTGTATAAAATATATTTTTAGGTAAAAATAAGGTCATTGGTTATCGCGGTATGGACTTGTGATGCAGAGCAATGAGAAAAAAATTGAATATGTATCTGGATGGCTATAAGAGTAGAGGAAGACCAAAGAAACAATAGATGGACTGTGTGAGGGAGAACTAGAAAGGAGACTGCTGGCATGAAGAGTAATTGAGAAATATGGAAGAAGATATCCTGCACCAATCCCAAATAAATTAGGATAAGGGCAGGAGAATCATGATGTTTAAAAACTTACATTTATTTGATCACTTCAATGGTAAAGGATCAATAAAAAAAAAAAAAAAAAAATAACATTGATTTCAGATCGGTCTTGATTTAACGATATACACAAGATCGGTTTTAGTATTTTTTTAAAACTAGAAATGACTAACCTGTATAAAATGTAACATGGCATTTCTTCAACTACCAATGAGGGTACATATTTGTCAAAATCTTGTTCCCATGAATGCTTTGTTGGGTAATACTTGGATAATACCAGCTGCTCTGAAATTCAATAAAATATGGAGTGTAGGTATGCTACTTGAAGTAAAAATACATTTAAAGACATGGCTGTAATCTCCAAAGGTGTACCTAATAGTGCATCCGCCTTTCGCCAGTTATGTTTTAATTCCCATGTAAGCAACCGGGCAAACAAATCCAGACTGCGTGGCTGGTACTGAGAAATTCCTGATGAATTCTTGACTAGACCCATGAGGCGATAGTTTAAAAGGATTATTCCAGAAAACCCCACCGACAAATCCCCACCAGTGGGGATCGTGACTTTTTTTTCCAGAAATCCCCACTAGTAATATAGTGGGGATTTCTGGAAAAAAAAGTAACAATCCCCACCAAGTGGTTGTTTCAGTATCCGTGATCCACCGTAATGTGCAACGATACAGACAGACAGGATCTTACGTGCGCAGGCGAGGACAAGGCAGAAATCGTGCAACCAGTGCCCTAGACGACCGTTTTATAAAGTTGGGTGCAAACTTTGAGAAATCGTCGTCGAACGTTGAGGTGAGCCATCGAGTAGCCAGATTAGCGTCCGTCAGCATCAAAATTGGTCCGATGAGTGGAGTCGAGTTTTATTCTCTGATGAAAGCCGTGTCTGCGTAAATTTCATTGATGGAAGGGAGAGGATGTGGAGATATCAAGGAGAACGTAACAATCAAGCTAATTACACCACCAAAAAACTTATACCAAAACTTAAACCACCCTACACCATTACCTTATTTTTGCCTGAAATAAAACACAATTTATTTTATTTTATTTATTACAGACCCTCCAGGTTCTATAATGGTGTAGGGTGGTATAAGTTTAACGGCACCCACAGCTCTAGTCATCATTGATGGCGGTTCTCTGACTGCACACAGGTACAAACCTGAGATATTAGAACCCCGTGTTAACCCTTTTGCTCCATTCATAGGCTCAAATTTTGTGTTTATGCACGATAACGCACGCCCCCACACTGCGCGCATAGTGCGGGGTTAACTTAATGAGACCGGTTTAACGCAGATGGACTGGCCAGCATGATCACCTGACATGAATCCAACAGAACATGTCTGGGACATGATTGGACGAATGGTCCGAGAAAGAATTCCAGCTAGGTTGAAGAATGGGACACTTCGCCTCACGAAATGATTGGAGGTGTCATCAGGAGCATGGGTACACGTATTCAAGCCCTAAGAAGAGTGCGTGGAGGTAACGAACGCTATTAATTCTTATTTTTTTACTTTTTTTTATTAAATGTAGCACTTCCCTATCAATAAATTCTAACAACCGCACATTTTGTTGTTTTTTTTCATAAATTTTTTTTTTTTGTCAAAAAAAGAAATCAATAAATAAATACATTAAATCTCAAAAAATCATTTACTTTTTATTGTGTTCCCCTAATTTTGCCGGTGTGTGAGTTGTAAATATGTTTGATTATCGTTTCAATGCAAACAATTTATAATGAAAGTTGATTTTGATAATTTAATAATTTTTGTTTAATAATTTAGAAACAACATTGGTGGGGATTGTTACTTATTTATCAAAAAATCCACTAGGCTGAGTTTATATAACTAGTGGGGATTTCTGGACAATAAAGTAACGATCCCCACTGGTGGGGATTTGTCGGTGGGGTTTTTTTGAAAAATCCGTTTAAAAGACACCCTTTCCATCTCTATGGACCCAGACACTCCATGGCTTATGTCATTGGTTTTGACTGACCAAGTCCTTGACAATTCTCTTTGAGAATTGCTGTTGATGGAGGTCAACTTTGGAGCAGAAGATTGTTTGCAGTAGACAAGCAAGTTGTTTTCGCTGCATTTGATCATGTTGACAACTCACACACCAAACACTTGTGGTGATATCTGAACACTAAATGGTATTCAGCTGTCAAATACAATATATAAAGTGACTAAATTAAAGTCATCAGCTGGATAAACAGTGTTACATTGAGTTTTTGGGTATAAAATGATTGGACAATGACAAACTGTTATTGTCTACGGAAGAATCGACATCTTCCGTAGACAAAACTCGTTTCTACAGTGGTCATGTTACGCGTGCAGGTGGTGTTCTGTCGTGTCTGCCTACCCCCATGAGAAAAGACATATGGATTTAAAAAGACACATACCATTTTCTATGCTGACTTTCAAGACTCGAATTTTTCCATCTCTACATTTTCCCAAATATTTCTTCAACTCTGCATTAGCTGAAATGAAAAGATGAGTTTGTATGATTTGTGTTGGTTACTGCTTGTTAATGCAAAACATTTGATTAGTCCAAGTACAATCACAAAATTAATTTAATTGTTTTCAGTTCTGAAAACAATTAAAGGTGTCTTTTTTTACAAATTCATTCAGATGGAAGACCAGTTGCTAAACTAACCATTCTACTGAATTATACAATAAAATACAGCCAACAAAATTATAAACATAACAGTTACTTTCACTAGTTGGTAACTTAATTAATTAATCATAGGTTTCACAGTTATCACAGTCAGTATATTCCTTCTTAGACAATTACATAACAACACTGATTCATAGTTCATATCAAAAATTGATTCATAAAGAAAGTTTGTTTTATTTTCCTTGTTTGTCTGTGTAAAGTATGATATGGCAAGAAAGAAACTCAGGCGACACAAGTAATAGAGAAGTATGGAAGAAGAAGACATGCTGCACCGACCCTAAATATAGTGGGAAAAGGGCAAGAATGATGATGATGATTTCCTTGTTTATCATGCTTTATTTAGGTTGTAAACCTTTAGCGGATTATTGTGCGGATATTGACTGCTAAGGTCCATTCTTCCATTGAGGAATCTACCTCCCAAAAAGATTGCTTTATTCAGAAAAACTCCATAAGGTGCCAGCCTTTTCATAGTTATTGGCTTACTTAGAGCTGTGGAAAAGGGGATGGCATTAGGGCATGCCCCTGCTTTGAAAGACCCGTGTAAGTATATCCAGTTCTTTGGTAGTTGGCATGTGACTCTATTCAATATTTGTATGGCTTAGTTTGTCATATATTACTCTTTTATGGTTCTGATACGTTTGTCATTTCATTTTTGGAATTCCATTATGAACCTTTGTTATCAAAATGGAATTTTGGCGTGGGAGATCTGGTTGGTAGCCAGAATAACGTAATTTCTAAAAATATACTACAAGTTTTGCAGCTGTTTTTATTTTTCGCCGTAAAAGCGGAAACAAAATGTTTTAGCCGGGGTTATTAGCATATTACGTGGTTTATTTTGAAATAGGAAAAATAACTGTATATTTTTGTACCTTGAATTCCTGTTTGATGAGACATTGTGATATTACTCTTACAGGTATCTTATAATACACACACTCTACGAAACAAATTAATTCACAATGAACAGTATAAAATAAACTGTAATAAAAGAAATTAAATAATAGAATTACAGCCAGCAATCATGAGTGTTGACTTGACAATTTGACATCATGACTTGACAGCTCACAGGCATAGACACCGGACAGCTGTCAATAATACATCTAAATCGAATAAATCGATTGTTTTGGTTTTCTTTAGTTTGGCAACACCGTCGCGAAATCTCGTCTCGCGGTCTCGTCAATGATAAAACTACGCCATTGTTTATACCAATTTGCTTTTTATTTCAACCTAACTTCTATCTTTTTGTTCTGTAATTTAAACAGGAAAATTATATAATCTACTGAACCTGATAATTTTTTGTTTGTGTGAAGAAGACCATGCTGCGGCGACTCCTAGTAAATTGGGATAAGGGTAGGAAAATGATGAATGATGATGGTCTGCACGGTAAACAGATGTTCGTCGTATGCATGGGATTTGGTTTTAAAAATGAGCACATTAATTTTTTGTTTGTGTGAAGAAGACCATGCTGCGGCGACTCCTAGTAAATTGGGATAAGGGTAGGAAAATGATGAATGATGATGGTCTGCACGGTAAACAGATGTTCGTCGTATGCATGGGATTTGGTTTTAAAAATGAGCACATTCAACTTTTGGAGATTTAGTACATGACTGGCCTCATAACCACGTAACCGTCGTGTATCGTTCTAGGTTGTATGGGGTTAACGAGGTTATGATGATGCAGTTATTGGTTCACGGTCCCCATGTATTAAAACAATCCGTTGGAATACTGCACAGTTTATTCACAGATAGTTGTTGGTTATTCTATACACACAGTAGAATTCGCATTAACTAAGTAGACAGACGATCAAACACAGAAACGTTTTTCTCTCTCTCTCCGCATGGCGGCAGTGTTGCCATCCCCCGTGGGTGCGTTCGGAAATCGAACGCCGCCACACCACCCCCCTAGGGAGTGGGAAAGATCATAGATCGAAAGGCTTTGCGAAGCGAACACTTCTACCTGAACGAGTAGTATAAGGTAAGGTACGTTGAGTATAGTGTGTTGTATCTTCTGTTTGAGGTTTGTGAGTGCTTGAATGAGGTGTATCAGAGGATGTCTGACTGTTGCGAGTACGAGGAATGGGTGTGTCAACTGTGCGAGTGAGAGTTTGTGTGGGAGTGAAAGGTTGCGCAAGAGTATCCACGTATGCGGGTTTAACGCGGTCTATACTCACGACTACTTCCTTGTTATTGACTATGATGGTCATTGTCTTTTCAGAACGACTCACGACAGGATGAGGGCCAGAATAAGGTGGTTGCAATGGTGGCTTCACGTGATCGTAACGTAAGAACACATGTGTAGCCGTTGCAAGGTCTTTGAAAAGAAAAACGTTCTTTTGGTCATGTCGTGATGCAGGAACAGGTCTCAACTCGGACATAGTTCTCCTAAGTTGCGTGACAAAATCAGCTGGATCAGCGGTAGGTTGAGCTGGCTGAAGAACAACCATCTCACAAGGTAGGTGTAGTGGTTCTCCGTAAACTAATTCGGCTACCGAGGTACCGAGATCGTCCTTCAGCGCGGCTCGCATGCCGAGTAAGACGATGGGCAAGGCTTTGATCCATGATTCGTCACGACACATTAACGATGCCTTTAATTGGCGGTGGAGCCTTTCGACCATTCCGTTGGCACAAGGGTGGTAACTGGTAGTGCGTACCTTCTTAGTGCCTAGTTGTGCCATAAGTCGATGGAATAAGTCAGACTCAAACTGCCTTCCCTGGTCAGTCGTGACGCGGGAAGGTACTCCAAACCTTGAGATCCAACCGGAAAGCAGCGTGTCGGCAGTTTCCTCCGCAGTAATAGTTCGCATGGGCCATGCTTCAGGCCAGCGTGAAAATCGGTCTACTGCCGTCAAAAGATAGCGATAGCCTTCGCAGACGGGCAAGGGACCTACGATATCGATGTGGATGTGCCTGAAACGGCCAGATGGCGACGAAAAAGTACCAAGCGGTGAAACTGTATGCCTCGTGACTTTATTTCGTTGGCAAGAAAGACACGTTTTAGTCCATTCGCGGATGTCTTTTCGGATGGAAGGCCACACGAATCTGTTAGCTATTAGGTTAGTAGTTGCGCGAATGCCGGGATGACTCAAACTATGCAGTTTCTCAAAGTACTTTCGTCGGAAAGGGACGGTGAGAAACGGACGCGGCTTACCGGTGGACGTGTCACAGATTATAGTGACGTCCGTGCCAGGTAAGGTGACTTTTTCAAGTTTTAAAGAAGTGTCAGCGTCCCGTAAGAAACTCTGAAGTTCCTCGTCGTCTCCTTGCGATTCAGCCAATGCTGAGAAGTCGTTCTCTAGAGAAACCGCCTCAATCCTCGACATCGTATCGGCTACAACGTTGTCTACACCTTTGATGTAGACAACGTCGGTCGTGTATTGCGAAATGAAAGAGAGTTGATTTAGCTGCACAGGAGGCAACTTTTCCCGGCGCTGAGAAAAAGCGTGCAACAGAGGCTTGTGGTCTGTAAATATTGTACAATGTTGCGCTTCCAGAATGTGTCTGAAATGTTGTACAGCTTCATATACAGCCAAGAGTTCTCTATAATAGGCCGGCCAGGAGGATAGGCGAGGATTCAATTTCTTGCTGAAGAATGCAAGGGGTTGCCATTCGGTACCTGTACGTTGCTGCAAGCACGCACCGACGTGCGTACCAGAAGCGTCCGTGAAGAGACCCAATTGAGCATTGAATAGCGGGTGTGCCAAAAGAGTCGCTTGTGTAAGGCTTTTCTTGCAAGCATGAAAGGCACTCTCAAGCTCCGGAGTCCAAGGTACTGGCTTTGCACCCTTGAGTTTGGAATCGGCCAAGACATTTACCAACGGCGCCTGCATCAGAGCCGCACGTGGTAAGAAACGCCTATAGTAATTTATCATGCCCAGGAACCTACGGAGGCCCTGAACAGTTTTAGGCAGGGGGAATTCCTGGAGAGCAGTGATTCTCTCTGCTGGCGGACCTATGCCTTCCCTAGATACACGATACCCCAGAAAAATAACATCTTTAGCTCCCAAAACGCATTTTGCTGCATTCACGACAACGCCGTAGTCAGCCAGTTTTTGAAAAAGGAGGCGCAAATGATGTGCATGTTCTTCTTTGCTTTGGGAGAAAATGAGGATATCGTCCAGATAAGATACAAGATACAAGATATTTATTTTGTTAAAACATGAGTATACACATAAATGCAAGATGTTAAATAATGTTCAATTGAGGCACTGTCATGTTTTGCCTTAATGGCGTACTATAAGGAAAGCAGAAGTCGAAACCCCTTAGCAGTTCGTCCATGAATCTCTGGAAGGTTTGTCCCGCATTGCGCAATCCGAAAGTCATATACGGAAATTCGTATAGGCCGAAAGGCGTTATGATAGCGGTCTTGCATATGTCCTCATCGTGAACAGGTATCTGCTGGTACGCTTTAACCAAGTCGATGGTACTAAATATAGTGGAACCTGCGATATTATGCCCGAAGTCTCCGATATGACGTAACGGGTACCGGTCAGGAATGGTGCGTGAATTTAAAGCGCGGTAGTCACCGCACGGACGCCAGGAAAGATCTTTCTTTGGCACAAGCTGCAAAGGCGAGGCCCAAGGACTCTTGGACGGTCGCGCGGTACCGTTTTTAAGCATCTCGTCGAATTCCCGCTTAGCAACTGCTAGTTTTTGTGGTGCAAGACGACGAGGGCGACATGACACAGGTGGACCTTCAGTAGTTTTTATGAAGTGAACGGTCGTGTGTTTAATGTCCCTGTGCAGTCCTGGAGGCCTAGTAATAGCAGGAAATTCGGCGAGAATATTACTGAATTCAGATCCTGAGGCAACCGAGATGGTTTTGACGCTTGCCTGATCGGTAGAAGCAACAATGGTGGAAACGGAAAGGCCAGTGATGCCGTCCAGAAGGCGTTTGTTTCGGCAGTCCGGCAGCAAATGGTAGTGAGCTAAAAAATCGGAACCTATAATGGTAGTGCTGACGTCAGCTACGACGAATTGCCAGAGGAATTCACGTCGCAATTCAAAATTGAGGTTAAGCGATACCATACCGTAGGTCTTTATCGAGCTGCCATTGGCTGCGCTGAGCTCATAATCGGAGACAGGAGTCTTGCTCCTCATCAACCTCCGAGGATAGCAACAAAGATCAGACCCTGTATCAATCAGGAATCTGACCTTTGAAGTTTTGTCTGTGACAAAAAGACGACGGCCTGGCGTAGCGGCACAGTCAGCTGCCGCCGCTACTGACTGGCTTCCTTGTTTTCCGAATTCCAAGAACAAGGAGTGGTACATTTGGTAGCTTTAGCTTTAAAATTCTGGTGGTACCAGCAAAGCTTCACATCAGATCCTTGGGAATGGCTCCTAGACCTGCTTTGACTTCGGTTGCGGCTATGGCTGCGACTGCGCTCGCGAGTGAGCGCTGCAACAGTCGCGGTCAAATTCTGCATCTGTGCAGCGATGGCATGTAAGCCATAGGGGTCAGGAACAACGGGCGCTCCTCCAGGTGCTGCAGCAGCATGTACGAAGGAAAACGCTGCGATCCCGGGTGCGACTTCCAGAATTTTGTCGGCGCGGGCTGCGATGTCATCAAGCGGGTCCGCGCTGGCAGTCAATATCGCTTGAAGATGCTGCGGAAGACGACGCATAAAAAGTTGACGCAAGATACTGTCGTCATCGTCTTTGAGTTTGACGCCGGCGAGTGAACGTAAGTGCCGTAAAAACTGGGAAGGTTTTCTATCCCCTAGCTCTTCCTCATTTAGCAGTTGTCTTACCCGTTCCTCTTCAGACCGTGATAACCGGCGTGTCAGTTCCTTTTTAAGGTGTTCATATTTACCAGAGGTTGGAGGACTGGTAACTATATCCTCGATATCAGTCATAATTTTGAAATCTAGCTGGCTAATCACGTGATCAAACTTAGTTTGGTCACTTGTAATTCCAGCGATACGAAACTGCGTTTCGACGTGCGCAAACCATATTTCAGGTCGTTGCTGCCAGAAGGGAGGTAATTTTGGCGATATTTTGCATACTTGATTCCTTGAGTTGTCCATTTTAGGCTCCTGTTTAGGTTCACCTTGGGTAAATTTCTGGGCTTGCATCTCAGTACGAAGTTGGGCATTCTCCTTTATAGTTGCCTGCAGTTGTGAAGACAATGATTCAAGCTCAAGTCTGAGAGCTTCCAGCTTCGCGGCGGATTCATCTGTATCAGGCATGGCGAGAACTGGTAAGTAGTTGAAACGTGTGCGTGAAAAACAAAAGGTACGTAGTGCATGTAAAAGCGGTGAGTAATTTTATACTAGTTGTTAAGGTAGAATAGCAGCAATCGCTGGTTAATAAGCCCTAAGTGCAAACGGCATGTTCATAGATGAGAGAGAAAACAATACACATTCAAATAAACAAAGGCCTTAAAATTAAAATGTCAGGTTTAAGCTTATGGCTAAAATTCAAACAAATATGATTAATAAGTTTGCATTCCGTGCAACACAATGCAAAAGGAATATTAAGTCTCAATTATGAAAGAAATAACCATTAATACCCATTGATTTAGTTTAGCATAAACACACAAAAATAAGATAGGTCAGCAAAATTATAGAAAATAACTAGTTTAGTATAAACACACCACAAAAAGTTAGTACAGCAAAAAATATTTCCTTAAAACTAAAAGATACCGTAACCAATTTAATAGTAATGTCTCTTCTATGTTAAAACTCTGTCCGTTTTTATTATACACGTGAAAAAGAAAACACGATGCAGTTTACCGAAAACCCAATATAAAAAAAATATAACAATCACTTATTGTCGTCGTGCGAAGCATGCGATGAATGTTGAAGTAGTGGAGCAGCAATGAACATCAAACCGAGTCAGCAATGAATGTCGAAATGTACTAGCCAGCCATGAACTTCAAACTTGCAGCGGCAATGTACGACGTAGTTGATGCGTATGAGAGTGATCAACCAATCAGATCGAAGAATTCAAATGTGCTAAAAATAGCTTCGTTCGACGCTTGCGAACTTTGTCCTTGAAGGATTTTTTTTTGTAGAAATGACGCTAGATGATTGGGAATTTGTGATAAAAAGTCTGTCACTGGTCTTCGCAGCTTGTGATAATAGATGTACCTTGCACGAAAATGTCCTTTTCCAGCAGATTTTTCGGGAATCGTGTTCAGAAGCGGTCACCAATATGGGGTTAACGAGGTTATGATGATGCAGTTATTGGTTCACGGTCCCCATGTATTAAAACACTCCGTTGGAATACTGCACAGTTTATTCACAGATAGTTGTTGGTTATTCTATACACACAGTAGAATTCGCATTAACTAAGTAGACAGACGATCAAACACAGAAACGTTTTTCTCTCTCTCCGCATGGCGGCTGTGTTGCCATCCCCCGTGGGTGCGTTCGGAAATCGAACGCCGCCACAGTTGCAAACAAGTGCTCTCCAAAAATTATCAATTGTCCAGTTTCCTGTTATAAAAAACCGATCAGCTACTTCAAATCTGCAAAACCATATTGTTTAATTTTACATTCATGTAAACTAAATATATGCACTAACATGGTTTTACGATTATAAATACTATAACACTGTTACAATACGATTAATACATAGGTACGATTTGAAAATACTATTATATTTAATATGTACGATTTCAAAATACAATAGAAGAAAATCGTGGTACGTTGGAAGCTCTAAACGTAGTACGGGGGCAAACGGGTAGTTGATTTGGAATTGAGCTGGGACATCGGGCAGATGTCCTAGCTCGGATAAAATTAATGTTTTTTAGATCAGCTACCTATCAGATACTTAATATCCATACAAGACAGCAGCTCTTACCATGGTTTTATAAACTTTCCCCTTGAGTTTATGGGGAATACGGGAGTCGCAGATTGTTCCCGTGACCTGCCGCCAATTCGTCCACCCAGTGTTGATTCTATGCTTAATAATAGCATGTATATCTCGGAAACGTGACCTCTATAAGATTATCTCATTCAAAACTTGTTTGTATTGATTAATATGGGTTTTATGCGTGACCGCTATTTTGAAAATAAAATAGCAGTAGCGGAAGTTAGGCAGGCCACGCTTCATACAAAAATCTTCCAACCCGTTTTTAGGTGTTTATAGTAGCCTGGCGCTGCAAGCCGAAATAGTCCTTACGGTGGTCAGATTCAACTTTTGGTGACTGTACATACATACTTTAGCAGAGGAGTAAGTCAAACTATGCCAAATCTAGAGCTTATTCGTTTTTGTCTTCAACACATTTTGGCCATTTTGATCCATCATCAATAACAGGCCTAATAGATCGTTCGATTGCGTTAGTCTTATTACATATACTTGTTGCTTTTGTGTTATTATTCGCGGAATTCACTGGTTGCAAAAGACCAAAATAATAAACATTATATGGCGCACACTGGAGGCCACAATTGCGACCGAGACGCGTTTGGCCGCATGCGGTAATAATCAAAATTTTTTTTCTTTGTCTGTCGGGTAGATTATTGAAAGGTATTGGACACGTATTTTTTCTTTTTTCACGTGGTCATAAAATTACGGAGATATACTGAGTTGAAATGGCGCATGACGTCATTTTTGTAGGTAATTTTTATACCTACTTGTGACGTAGTGAGCCCCAGTCTCCAACTTTAATGAGTTTTAACAAAGTAATTTTTTGATAAAACAAAAAATACGTGTCTAATATTTTTGTATAACGAAATTCCATTTTGTCTGACGGACAAAATGGAATTTCGTTTTCTTTACCTAGTATTATACAGGGTGTAATGGAAAGAGTATATACATACTTAAGGGTGGGCTACATACCATCAAACTGAACATGTTTCTCCATCGGACCAACATCGTCATAGCGAAAAAATATCAGCTGCCCCATACATTTGGTCGATACCCGCTTGCTGTTCATAAAATTAGATCAGATCTAAACCAAATGTTCAAGGTCAACATGCTACCCCGCAAACATGCCCGCGCGCACTCGGAAGTTTTTGCCGCGCAAGACCCCCGCGCCACTTCCCATTTAAAGCTTATTTTCTCGTAAACTACTGCAGCTACACGAAAACAAAAAATACGTGTGTATAGCTGAAAATATACAGAATCTAATTACGTTAAAACTAATTACGACAACTAGATATAAGTATTTCAAAAAAAATGAAAACTTGAGAATTTGCATTGAATTTCAGTTTCTCCAACAAGAATTAAAGTTTTTCCAATTAGAATTGTAATTAGTATCAATAAAACCTATGTATAATTAAACTAGACTATATAAGCTTTGTTTTAATACCCATTTGTCCTTACTTTAGCACTTTATTAGTAGCCAAATTAACCAAACCAAACAACCCCTGCTCTGATAAATTCTATACCTATTGATTTTGTCGTGTTTTCGTAAAAAAATCACTAAGATTTCGTTTTTTTTCACTGTTTTATATTGCGGAGACACTAATAATTACTTAATTGAACCAATTTTCATAACACCAGCACTTTATTAACTATTTTTTCAATAATTTCTAAAAAAACATTAACAATATACCACGCTCGACATGACGCCACTTTTACATTTCGATATTGTCGTTTCAACAGACTTTTAACCTACGATGCTTTTAGATATTCGTAAAGCTTGATTAACGAGGTTTATTTTGATATATAACACTATATATATTGGGTTAAAATAAAATAATACTCACGTTTTAAAACCAGGGAAATTATATCACAACAACTCAATACGGTGAAATTTGACACCTGACGTTTAAAACTTTTTTGACATTTAATTTTGTACGGCTGAGATTCTCGTTGTTTTTGCCACAGACGCGGAATTTAATACAGAAAATATAGAGGGCAAAACCATAGATACAGTGCGACGTGGAACATTTGTAAGTGAGTTTTTTCGGAACTAATGTTTTGGGCTACTATGGTAGCGTGGACATTTGACTGTATTTGGTTTTGGGCTACTATGGTAGCGTGGACATTTGACTGTATTTTGTTTTGGGCTACCATAGTAGCGTGGACATTTTACCGGAAATTTGAAATTTTCTATGCGGCAACAGATAATTTTTTCGTTATTATGATGTTTTTTTGTGGAGAAACATGTTCAGTTTGATGATCTGTAGCACACCCTTTTTTTTTTTTTAATCATCAAATGACTTCTCCCGCTCTGGGCAGAGCGGAAGGGAGTATCAGACTTGACTGACTAAAACCCATCCATGTTCCTTCTTAGCCCTTTGTGTTCCAGGGCCACGGTATCTCTTTCGAACAACCCGCAGCCCTGGCAGGCATCGGCCCTCTCAGACCCCTTCCAATTTGCTGACATCTCCTTGAGGCGCGCGTGGAACACGAACGCGCCGTCGGCACGGCCTGTCGTCATATGACGGACGGACGGTGAGCTAGATCTGTAGCACACCCTTAAGTATGTATATACCCTTTCCGTTACACCCTGTATACCCTATTGTAGACTTGAATTCAGTATAGCTGTTAGCAGGGCACGCACGGCGACCGCGACGCTAAGACCTCCGTTCCATACTGTCTGACTCAGACCCAATTCTATAAAATAACTTGATTTATAATACCGTGGTTTTTAAGTCTTGAACATCCTACTGCTAATTATGTAAATGGGTCCCCAAACCAAAACTCATAAGCCATATCCCACAAAAAACTGCTGTTTTTAGTACTGTTAATTAATCCTCTTTACTTAACAGGTCTTTAATAACTATTTCGGATGTTTGCCAGAATACACTGTACAAAATGAAGCTTTAGGGAGCAGTCAGGCATACTCTGGTGGGCGCCGCAGTGGTATTACCTCATGCAAATTCAAGTTTCTATTTAACAACTAGGTATCTAGGAGTAGATTGAGATATCTTTCAAATGCGCTTTGCATTTCTGATAAGTAAGCACTAGTGTTGACCCAAACTTGTGGGAAAAACGGTTTTGCATGTAAATTAAAGTTATAGGCCTTGACGAAGGACTTTTCTTGTGTCTTAGATTGTACGGGATGCGTCAGATGCGTGTGTACTGATTTTCTGCATAACGCAACATAGGTTTTGCAAATAATTAAGGGACCGCGGCTAGGTTACAACAAAAGTAGGTAGGCACGAACACGGTACGATTAGGTAGTTTGCGTTAACATAGGACGATTACGCACCCTGTACTTATGAGTTTATGTTCTGATTCAAAATTCCTAATTAACTGACTATAATTATACATAAGTACCTACCTGCTAAATTATCATTCACAAAAATTATGGGATCTAATTAGGAAGCTCTTTGATTACATTACTAAGGATTCATAGTAATTAATTTACCATTAAAAGGAGAACCATTGGTTATAGAGGTCAGAATATAGTCGCTCTAAAATACTGGTAATAATTCAGCTGCATTCGATTAGACGTCAGCATAGGCAGCCTACTCGTAAGTAGTTAGAACAACCATATGTAGGAGTATGAAGAACAGGGTGTAAATTATTTATTTAGGTAATTTTCTTCAATATTCCATAGAACACGGAGGATTCTCCGACCTGACGGGTGTTGTAACTGGTTGGCTACTGCCCGACAGTCGTTGTCGGGTTTTCCCATGAATACTTTGACTGCGCGATTTAGGAATTAGATGTTAGTTCTTCATTTTTGTCATAGATGGCGCTGTAGTAATTTTAGTTCTAAGTTTCTTTAGTAATTTTTGTATTGCCGCTACAGTTAAGTAGATGATGGGCAATGTAGATTAGTAGGTACAGGCAACAGATTCAGCACATCAATGGTAACAACAACACGATATTGAAAGCGTCCGTGCAGTAAGGGCGAGTTTTGTAGTATGTTAGTCCTTATGTAGTAGTACTTACCTAGTAGTTTTAGATAAGAAGTGTGGAAACTCTTACCAATGAATTACTTAAGATACCAGATTTATACAAAAGAAAGGAAGAAAATACATTTATTTGGCACATGCCACAAGTGAATGCATCGTAAAGCAAAATTAAGAGCGTTTAGGTACGCTTTACGGCATTTCATACAAACTGTCAAGTCCGAAATGACTGAACCGATTTTAATGAAACATAGATAACATTGTGTGGCACACGACTGTGCAGTATAGAAAACTAGCTGTCCGGCGCAACTTTGTTTGCGTCACATTTTCCCCGTTTTCGCAACATTTTTCATCGCTGTTCCACTCCTATTGGTCGTAGCGTGATGATATATAGTCTATAGCCTTCCTCGATAAATGGGCTAACTAACACTGAAAGAATTATTCAAATCGGACCAGTAGTTTCGGAGCCTATTCAATGCAAACAAACAAACAAACAATCAAATCTTTCCTCTTTATAATATTAGTTTAGATAACGCATTTATGTAACCATGTAGGCACATATTGGATGGAGTTGAACTACTTATCTTCAAGAAAACTAACTGACAAAGAGGTCATTAAATACTTCTGCTCAATTAGGGGGTAGGTACGTAATGGCTGCCATCAACGATTTCCCGCCAACACACAAACACAATGCGGGAATACACCACAATTATTGTGGCAATGGCGTCTCGCTCGATGATAATTAACCGCTAATAATACCTAGGCGAAATACGTGGCAATAGAATCTGGTGTTTGGTTTTCGAAATGGCATTAAAATTACTATTTCCAATTACGTAGTTAAGCATGAGGTCCTAGCTCGAGCGCGTGGTGCAAACGTACCTATCTAAAATACGTCAAAAAATACTTGTTTAACATAATCATATTTTCATAATTTATTATTGTTGCAAATAATTTAATTAAAATCATCATCATCATTATTTCAGCCGAAAGACGGCCACTGCTGGAAATAGGCCTCCCCCAACGCCACATTGACATAAGGGGGTTTTGCCATAATCGCCACGCTTGGCAGGCGGGTTGGCGATCGCAGTACGGTTGTTCCAAAAGCACAAAGAACGCTGCTGCCCATTCTCTGGCAAGTCCCTTAGTCGCCTCTTACGACACCCACGGGAAGATATGGGATGTTGCTATTCTTTACGTCCGACACCACACAGAGCAATTTAATTAAAATGGTATAGCTTAATTGTATTTTCGTTTCAAAAATCGACGCGTTTTCGTTACGATTACACCAAGCGATCGTGCTAGGGCCTCAGAACTCTTCCTACCAAAGAATTATACTTCTGATGATGATCTCATCATCAGCCTATCCTTTTTCACAAATTTAATATAAATGAATATAAATTTTACATTGAGCGACTGGCTATCTGACATCCACAACCCAGTTAGTGATACCACTGACTCACTTTCGGGTAACAACTGTCTAAGATCTACAAATGACAGTCGGAACCAAAGGCTTAACGTGCTTTCCGAGGCAAGGAGGGAACTCGGTAGGTATGTAATTATCATTACATACCTACCGAGTTCCCTCCTTGTCCCATCCACTGACCGACCTTGACAAACGCGGCTTAACCTTGAAGACAGACCCGTGCGGCTGTTATTATTTAGCTACAGTCACAATACGACTGATCTTTTCCAATAATAACATTTCGCATTAATAATAAGCGATTGCGAATTTTATACTAAAACACTTAGTTGAATTTTCTATTATCAAATGTACCTCATCTATTTGATGCCTAAAACGCGATATTTGGACCTAAATAGGTCCATCCGTTATTGTCTGTTAAGCAAATGAATACGTTTGGCTGTGTCTATAGATTCTGCTATCAGATGCAGTTAACACAAACACATTGCCGCCGAGAATTTGTTTTAGCTCATTGTTCTCGTAAATACAGGATTTGATTTCAAACCGCAATCGGTTTACATTGGTTTTATCGTACGTGAACAATTGCACAATTATGATTTTAATTAAACAATTTTGTTTAGCTGTAATTTTGATAAAATTATTGTGCGAGATAATGGTATTTTGTACAGTTCATAGCACTTTAACCAAGACGGTTTATGAAACTGTAAGGTGCCGATCTTTTAGTATGGTAGGTACGTGTACCTTTACATCTTTTATTCGGCGACACTATATTTTTCTACAGCGTAGTAGGTCACACGCACACCATTTATAACGAAAAAAAAACTAACAAAGTATTTTTTCACTTATGTAAAAGAAAGCCCATCATCATCAGCCCAGCCTTTTCCCCAACTAAAATAAACAAAGTAGTGAGTAAAAGCAGAAGTAGAAATAGCGAGAAGTATAAATATAATAATACATACATAATAAAAGCAAGTAGTGAGAAGCAAAGCAAAATAAAAGCAAACAATCGTTTGCATTATAACATCAAATATAACAATAAAACCAACAACTCACATCCAAAACATTATAACAAAACAACGCTATCTAATTAACCAACACATAACAAGACAGATGAAAGATGAAAGCAATTCGGTTTAAACATCCTCCAAGAGCAAAACATATTCAACAGTAATGAGGCTACCCACAAAGCGGACACGAAACACTACGGAATGGTTGAAAAATGTGAATCGGGAAATCTGTACAGCTCTCATCAATTAAATATTTCTGACCCATTAGCACAGGTGGCAAGCATCGTAATGGAAGGCCATTAGAGTTGCCGGCCGCCCAGAGCCGCATTATAGGCTGCGTTTGCATTGGAGATGTGCGGAGCTTAGCGGGGCGAGGCTTAGCGGAGCTGTAAAACGATGTGTCTCTTTTTCAACAAAGCTTACTAGGGAGCTGACCTTGCATATATTTCGGTCGCCTATTCACTTACAAAGAGGTAGTTTAGTAGCTCACTTAGCCGCAACATACCGCTTTGCATGCACCTCTTGCACACCTCCATCGCTTGCGCCCCTTTCACACATATCTTGCTTGTTTTATTTCGTAATGTACAGCGATGTCAACTCGCTAAAACCTGTGCTATAGTTGAGGCGAGCTTAGCTTATAAATTTTGCCCAACACCGCTTAGCTACCTACGCTGTGTAAACGCAGCCTTAGACGAGTGTGTGCTAGTTAGCCGCGTATAAATCCCCATAATACTGGTTTTATATCCCGCTACCTAAGTTTGTTAGTGTTTGATCTATTTGCCGCGTTTATAGGTGGGATTGTGGCTATCGTTTGTGATTTAGACGATTAGTTTGATGATTTATGCGTCTGCAGGGGTGTACCTTAATTGTTTTTTTTTCTGGGACAGTTAGTCATCATCGTCATCATCATCAGCCTATAATGTTTCCACCGCTGGGGCACAGGCCTCCTCTCTATGAGAGGGACAGTTAGTCATCGTCAGTCGCAATGGATGATCTGATCGTCAAATTCATAATTTCTGAGCTTGGGAAAGCCATTAGGCAAATTGGATAAAGAAAAGCATGAGCAGTGAAAATATAAGAATATTTTATAGCTAGACTCGTTGCAGAAAAAGATGAGGTAATAAATTTTTCAGAAATACAGTATTCAGAGCGAGTCACTCACTTTAAGAGCGAGAAAATAATACTCAAATATTTTAACTGGATTAGTTTAAAGCAAAAATGAAGTCGTGACCTGAATATTGTTTATCTTTCTCCAATATCAGGAATTACCGTGAAAGCTACAAGTTTACACCAAGTCCTATTCCAGATGTCGCAAGTCCGAATAAATTGCTGTAATCTCCCCGACGACGCCCGGGCGCCTATCCAACTCAAGGATTCCTTTCACTCCGCTGGTTTAGCGAAACCGCACGGTTTTGCTTGCTACGCCTATTGTCCGCCCGTTATTATTAGTGTTTCATGGGTCAACTGGTTCAAAGCAAAGCAGGGACCCGTACATTGCAAAGAATTGAAATCCGCCTTCATAATGACCTACTTTCCTACAACAGATTCGTATGAAAATGCTGGTGAATCGCCCCCGATTATTAAATCAAATTACGATGTTTTAATAGGATATGAGATTTATCGAATATCAGATTTTCCTGGTATCGCTGGTTTTCAAAGTGAACGGTGACGGTAAACATGGTGTAAGGGCAACATTTTAAAATTGGATGAAGTCCCCAAACTGGTAGCAATAAAAAAAGTATGTAACGATATTTTTGCTAGCAACTGCATGAATTTGGTTCGCCAACAAAAATGGAGATTTTTCGCCAATATTTTGCCGAGTAAAGCTACGTGTAATATCAGCCGCGTTCCCGGGCTATAGCAGCGATTGAAAGTAAATTATCTATGGTTGCTAGTTTTTTGCTGGCGGCTGGCGCAGCCTGCGCTGTAGTGCTAATTGTTTTCATTTTTTGAGCGGAGTGCGCACTGAGCTTTGTGGAGAGACATTTGTCCCGTTTTTATCATTGTGTGGTTATTTATTCGGTGTCCAGCGGTCCGAGGCTTGCGGAATTCGATTTTGGATTAGGCTTTTTTCGGTAGAGATATTCAGTCCGTTTTGTGAAAACGTTTTATCAATTCCTAAAGCCATCCGAAACCATTGAATCCGACCGACAATATCCATCAATTAGAGCAATCGCCTCTGTGACTTTATGTTTAATTAAAATTATTTACCGAACATTTTATTCATGTGCTGTTTCTACTTTCTAGACGGACTCGTGTTAAATTTTTAATGCAAGAAACGCGACTCCGAGGCCACAGTAATGGGAGAGTAAATATCGCAGTGCTCCTTATGAATGAATAATAAATATCGAGCGTCGGTGCTACGCTGCAAATACAACCGCCGGGAATTTCGCCTACTTCGCTATTTTGCTTGGATTTAGGTTTGAAACACTCACGAATTGACCGCTACTCGTATCGCATCCGAGAGATATAACAGTTCCTTGAACCGAAATAAATAGTGATGAGCCATCGCCAGATAGTAGCGCACGGAAACTCCGTAAATTCTCAGAGCCACTGCAGTCCAGTGCAATAATATAATATCTAGTCTGGAAATATTTATCTAGTTATGTTGCCCGGACAGAGTTGCGAACATAAAAGATTTTGTAGTTTTGTAATTTAAAAAATAGTTATAAACGGGCCCATGCAGGAAAATCCTTTTTGCTTTCGCACCGTATTTGGATAGCGGAGGTCCACTGTTTGTCGGAAGGTTGCGTTAAATAAAACGAACATTGTTTTCAACGCCGCACCGTTTCACGTTAATTGCGCAGAAGTGTTTAATGAACGCTTGTTCACCGTGTTTGCAGGCTGAGCTATTTGCCGGCCCTTCTACACTCCCTTCAAAAATAATAAAGCCTTGCGGGTGTCAGCAGCAGTCTGGTCTGGTTGACTGCACGATTATTTCCCGTTCGCATTATGATCAAAAAGGTGTACGATGAAGGCAGTGGAGGCACGACACGTGTGGCGTGGCGTACTGTGAAAATAAAAGGAGTTTTCGGTCGTTCTAGCATCTACTTTCCGCAGTTGCGTCCCGCGCCGGGAAAATGTTAGTGCTTGTCTGTGTAATTTAGTAAAAGTACAGCCTTATCTGTTGCAGACGTGACAGGACGAAATATATTATGTGTGTGATATTGTAGTTTGTTTGTGTAGCTACTTTTTTGTTTATTTCTGCTTTTTAAAAGTGGATAATAGAATAATGCTTTTTATCTTTCACAAAACGTAGGCGTTGGGCAGAAAATAACGCTTTATGAGCATGCATTGGCAGTCTGACACAAAATCAAAACCATTTATGTCTACGGAATTATCTCCGTGACGCATTTGCGCTCATAAATTTATCAATACGGATGTTATAATAGGAAATTTTCACATTGTGCTCAACGCTTTGAGATTCAATCGACCGTTGGACCTGCGTCGAAACCACGCCAAATAAATACACCGCATAAATATTTAACCTTACGAAAAACTCTTCTACAAAATACTGGGAATAATAAATCCTTTACAATCGCTGAATTATTCTAGAAAAATATTTAATATTGGGTGTTTTCTGGTTCAGTGATTGAAATAATTGTAAATTTTCATTTAAAAGTTTTCTTTTCGTTGACACAGTTCACAATGGTTCTCATCAGAAGGCTTAAAGTCATCCAAAGAACAATGGAGAGGGCTATGCTTGGAGTTTCCTTGCGTGATCAAATTAGAAATGAGGACATCCGCAAGAGAACCAAGATTACCGACGTAGCCCGAAGAATTGCCAAACTTAAGTGGCAGTGGGCAGGGCACATTGCTCGCGAATGGCGACCGCGAACCTGAAGACGTTGCGTTGGCCTCCCACTAGGTGGACCGATGACCTGGTGAAGGTGGCAGGGATCCGCTGGATGCAAGTCGCACGGAACAATGTGGCGACACTTGGGGGAGGCCTATGTCCAGTAGTGGACGTCTTTCGGCTGAAATGATGATGATGACACAGATTACTTGACGAGTTGTGTTTTATTCATTTGTTTGGAAATACGTTATTATAAATAGGTAAATGATGTAAAAAAAACACATTCTATATAAACGTATGTACTACTACAATTTGGTAAGAAGCAAATAACAAAACATGGAATGGTATTACAGAGCGGCGAACCACAGAAAGTATTACCAGGATCTAATAAGCAATAAGAAGTACAAGATATAGTATCAGATACTGCTGTACCATATCTTAAGAACTGTTTTAGAACTAGAACATTTTTATCTGAGAATATTGTGCATTCTTATAAAACATAACGTAATATCACGCCTGTAACTCCCGAAGGATTTGGCAGAGATGGTTTACCTACCTTATATATCCTCTTGCTTGATATCGTTAGAATTTATCAGAAGAATAATCTAAGCTAAATTCATAAAAATATATTTTCTCCTATTTATTTTCAGTAACCACTGTGTGAACATAATTATGCAAGAAGGTACTAAGTACGCCAAGTATTTATTTCGGAGTTTCTTGTTAACATTAGGTTTTTTTGACAACTTACATGTAAACGAAAAGCCAATAAAGGTAATAGGTAATTTTTAAAGAAAACCTGAGCGTTAAACATCTCTTGAAACTGTGAACATACCACAAAAATATCTTCTCGGCTTAAAAAAAAAGAAAAGCTATCAAAGCTATTTTCGAGAAATTTGCCACGTCTAATTCTGATCCGCTCCACGTTCGACGTTTAAATGTGGCCAAGAATAGACGAAAATGTAGAAAAATCCAACATTTACATCGTATTCGAGAATATCCTCCTGACTGACTGTCAATTGCCCGATACCGTTCGATAGCCAACCCCCAGAATTGCTAAGTCGAATCTGTATGAATCGCTTAGGTAGGTAAAGAACTTCTTGTTTCAAATACCGGGAGCAATTCTTTGAAATTGCTTTGCGCTTTGCACTTTGCATTTCCAACTCCCTTTTTGTTCTTGATTTTCAATTTAACTTTTATGGTTTTGAAGCGAAACTTAGAACTAGGAGTGTAGAAGAAGCGGATGTTTAACATTGAGTGCCTACGAAGTGTTGAGTGTCACATCTGGGTTAGATGTTCCAAGCTTTTTCTTTTTTATATCTTGTTTTTTCGGCATCTGGCGTACCTATTAGGGAAGGGACGTGCGTATCATTCATTAGTGATCGATTGGCTTAGATTTAGAACATTTTCTCGTAGCGAAAAAATGTAAGTGACAAACTCAGTTTTGTGGCTTATAAGACAGATTTTTGTCACGGAAAATATATCTTACCTGTCATCCTCATACCTCGCCGTGTGTAAGCAACATTATTGGCATAAACCGTGTTTATTATTCAGAATGCAAAGACGTGTCTTGTCTGTTACCATATCATCGATCTTAGACGGGGGGTCGACATCAAGCTTGTTTGCTTAGGACGGCTCCATGTCCTCACCGTTACATCAAATATTTGAAACTGGTGATGGCAAAACGCTCAGGCTCGTATGTCATTCGAGTGTTCTTTGTGTATTGTGTTATGGATACAATGGTTGTGGTGATTGGGGATGTAAGAGAACGTTTGATGGGTAGTATGGGTACGCGTCAAGATATTTTTTGTGAAGATCTTTGGTTCTTCACAAAAAATCTTCTGAAAAGGTCTTTAGGGGTATGAGGAACAGAGTGTAAAATTCCTCAATACTCCATTGAAAAGGGAGGATCCTCCGACCAGACAGCTGTTGTGTCTGGTGGGCAACTGCCCGACAGTTGTAGTCGGGTTTTTCTATATAGTCTTAGGTCGATGTAAACTTTGCATGTGAGATGTAGGAATTTGATGTTAGTTCTTCCGTCGTATCATAGATGGCGCTGTAGTACTTTTTGTAGTAAGTTGCTTTTTGTAGGTCGCTACAGGTCTTTATGATTGCAAGATAAGATATACGTTGGCATGACATAATAAAAGTCAAAATGTGTGGGTTTTAGAACCACAGTCAAGTGGATGTATACAGATTTATGCCTAATCGGAAGTGGGTAGAGAAAGTGTTATCTTGAGGGATGACTGTTTGATCACGAAATTAACGCTCAAGCAACACGCGTCTTACGACGGTAATAAATGAAAGACATTAAAATGATGTGCAATTAGATACAAATCGCGTCAAGAACTGAGCCTAGGAGAAGTCAAGTGGAGTTCCAACTTTTAAGCTGATGTATTTGTTGAAATCTATGACAATTTTATTGATTGAGTCTCTACTGGAATCACGAATAATTTTAACCATATTTTCCGACACCCAGTGCTATTGGCGACTAATTCAATGCAAAGCCAGGACAAAAGTTTTTTTTATTTTATTGAACCTATTTGTTAAAATATGTATTAGTCTATTTTATGTGTATTTGTGTATTAGTATCTATGTAACTTATAGACAATTTCGAAATTAATTACATATTGTTAGATATTGTTTTTGTACCTTACCACAATGTTGTCCTTTTTAACCCAATGGCTGACTGGTAGAGAATGCCTTGTGGCATTAAGTCCGCCTATGTACCACTATTGTACATGAAGTTTAAATAAATAAATAAAAGTCCCATAGCCATGGCAAAATTCACTGTGTGCTTTGTACGCCAACTCTAATCAGTCTCATAGCATTGGTAGCTATGTTTATTCCTTAGTACCTAAGCAACGCATGTGTTGGCTGCCTCGCTCTTGTGGAAACTTGTGGATGAATATATGCATGTACTGTACGGGCTTTGGCTCGATTTATCATCATTGATTAGATACTTGAAGCATTTGTAAATTATGGTTGAAAGTTTGGGTTGATAAATTTAATAAACTAGATTAGGAGAATCTGTTATACGCTGAATTAAATACATACTCATTTATTTATTTTGAGTTCGCTTTGATAAATATTAAATTGAGTATAGTCCTCCTGCAGCTGCGTGCGGCGCAGTGTAGCAAATGTAGTTGTTGTCCCGCCGATACCTTATTATATGTTGGCGCCTTTGCAAAAAGGCTTCATATGATTCACGTTGCAAACTAAACTGTTACCACAGACGAGAGAGAAGCGGTCTACAATTCTCTCTGGCGAAACGTCAAGTCGTTACGGGTAGCCATAATGCCATATTGACTTGGGTAGTTGTCAAGGAAAGTGGCGCGTAACAGGACGTTGACGGATCGCCGACAGCTGTTTTCTTAATCTAATTAAATCTGGTGCCACATATCAAAAGTAATTCCGATGCAGCGGGTAAGAGCCTTTATATATTTTCATAATACACACGACATAATATTATCATATTGTGCACAATATTTATAATTATAATTACTGTTACATATTGACATCCGTTCACTCATCATTTAGGTTCAGTTGAAAACCAGCGTCGGGCACTAGTGTCCGGCATTTTGCTGAACTGGGCCTATTTGGTGCAGCCGTGAGTCACACAATATTTATTGTTTTGGTTTTAAGTACTTTTTTATATTTCGTTTTAAGTACTTTTTTATATTTCGTTGTGTGTACTTGTGGTATGTACCAATAAACGTTTTTTCGTTCTTTCTTTCCTGACCATTTTTGGTCACGGCCAATTATGGTGGAGATTAGCCATCGGCGCGGGAGCTAGATATTATAGTGCACAAGTGTGTGCGTAGGCACAGGTGCAATCTCTGTTCCCTCACTCTCATACTCCTATGGGACGGAAATTCGACACGATCGGACAGAGATCAGGCGCAGGACCAACGGCTTAACAAGCTTTCCGAGGCACGGGGGGATCATACCGCCAATTTCCAAACTTCGGGCAACTACTGAAAAATTACAAATGGAAAAACCCAATAGCACTTTTTGCCCGACCCAGGAATCAAACCAAAGACCCCATGCTCAGCAGTCGCGCTTGCGACCACGAGACCAACGGGGAAGTTAAGTAAATAAGCCTCAAAGATTTGAAAATTGTCTCCCTCTCAGATCAGACAGAAGGAGGCTCATACCTCCTTTTGTCTAATCTACACACTCAGCATGAACAAAAAAAGAAAAAGATTCTATGGTTTACTGGCAGATATACAAACAAAACCAGCCAATTACGTGCTCTAAACACACCAAAATATGTAATTAACCGAGTTGTAAATGGCCGAATCATGGTCGAGCAGAATAGAGAGGATACACCTCGTTCCCCCGAGCGAATAACTCATGGGCTAATGAAATTGGCTACGGAAATGTAAATTACGGAAAAGGCCTTTGTTTATTTAATAATAGGAACCAAACAGGCCCGTTTGTCTAGGTCTATTTGGTGAGGATCCCGACATTTTTGTTACGGGAATCCGGGGTATATGCACGACAATTTAATTGAAAACACCTCATGAACATAGAATAGAGGTGAGATAGAGGCTGTACATCTCTATAAGTTTGAAGTAGAAACTTACTTTTTGCTCTGTTGTTCAATGCATCATCTGAGGCTTACCAGCGGATGGGTCTTAGCCTGGTCTAGTAAATTTGTTCATATTGACCTATTTCTGGATTTATCCCTCCAATTTCTCACTCCAACCGTTCTTATATCTGCACGCGTAGCATGACCACTGTAGAAACGAGTTTTGTCTACGGAAGAATCGACATAATGACAGATAGACAATGACAATGTGTCAGTTTGTCGATTCTTCCGTCGATATAGCCCGTTTCTACGCCGGTAATGCTACGCGTGCTAGGCCTATTGGCGCAGCCGTGAGACACACGATATAATCTTTTTTTTTAAATTTGGCTTATTCCAAACTAGTATGTTTTTACTTTTTGTTGTGTGCAATTGTGGAATGTTCCAAATACTTAAATGTGTTTTATTTCTTCTTTCTGTCTTAATATGTATCTTGTTCTATGCCATATATACACCTGAGCTCGGGCTAGCCTCGACTTCTCTGACCATCTTGCCCCTTATTCACAAACGCTCGGTTTCGGTTTCGGTTCGGAAAGTCGTATGTCTATCTCGCTCGCTTTCGTAATGCCAAAACAAGATAGACATACGACTTATCGAATCGAAGTCGAAACCGAGTGTTTGTGAATACGGGGGCTGGTTAAGTCTGAAGTAATCGTTTGCGTGCTCTGGTCTCGTCGATTTTTGCAACCTGCCCTGCCCATTAAAGACGTCCTTTATATCAGAGAAAAATAATGATCCTTTGGTTTTATGTTTATTTGGTTGAATACAGGTAGCAATTTTTTGACGCAAATAGAGACTGACGATGATAAAGAAAGAGTTAATAACATAAAACATGTAATATGTGAAAGTTTCGGCAAGGTCCTGCCTTATTAGTAGGCCCACACTTTGACAGTTACTTATAAGTTTCAAGTAAGAGAGTAATTTTCCATTAGAATGCTTAATTTTTTAATTCTTCATATTTTAAGTTCAAAGCGGATCTTTTCAGAGAGTAAACAATACAAAAAGGCAAGATATCCTGCATCACTGAGAACTAACGAAACAAATAAAATACTTCGCAACTTTGTTAGCGATATGAGAGCAATTTTCTCTAAAGCCGTAAAATTAACACCGTTAGCAATAATGTGCAACAGTTTAATGATCATGTGCCTTTGCTCTTCTATAACTTTATGGACTAACTTTCATCGATTTGTAGAACCAATGATGTTCTTAAGAGCGTTACGACATTACATAAAAACTTGCCAGTCCTTATTTTCCGAAATGACTGAACCGATTTTAATAAAATTTCATACGCATAAGCAGGACACGTAGGTCTAAAAAGTTACTAAAAACATTTTGATGATGATGTTTTTTTCGGATGATGATGTTCCTAATGTAATGAAACAGAAAAAAAAACAGTTACACACTTACCTACTTCTTTAATTTCTATACAGAGTGACAAGGCAACTAGGATCAAGGCCTGTTATAACCATTTTTTTAAACTCCGGTTTATTCTTTTACAGTTACCCAAAATCCCTCGCAATGTGTTCCGTTTCACTGCTTGCATTCATCGAAAGAATATGTAGCAGATAGTAATAAAAGCTATATAAATATTAACAACGTTCTTTCCTTACGGGCGAAAGATCTCCTAACATCCTTTATGTTATGCATCATGAGCTTCGAGAAAAGAAAAATATGATATTTGCAAAAGCACCATTAGGGGCTAGGGCTTTATCTGCAAAATAGTAGTATAAATAAATATGAATTCGTGTTTCTGCTACCTTCACCCACTCCATTTGAGCTATGAATCCTCAACGGTCTGATTTGCATCTCAAAGATAAAATCTGTCGCAAAGTGAAGTGATATTCTTATAGAAAGCAGAATATTTTACCATTCGAAAAAATCAATAGGTTCCAAAGAAATATTTCATAGCTGTTGTCATAGAATAATGATGTCGCTTGCAGATCTTGGTTTGCGAAAATATTATCAAAATGTTATTTTTTAAAGAAAAATGTATTCTCAATATATTATTTTAGTAAAATATACGAGATCAATGCATCTGCATTCAATAAGGAAATAGAAGAGAAGAGAACTTCGTCTTGCATTGGAACACAAATAATTATTAAATTACACGTCTGATGTTGACGCCAGCTTTTTGTAAAATAATGCAAAAGGAAAAGCTATATTTATAAAAGAACAACACACTAAAGAGATCACAGTACAATTGAATCAAAACAAAGTCAACCTTATAATACTTTAATAGGCTCAATTTTGCGGAGATTCAAGAAGAAATTACCTTTGCAAGATCAAAGTAGTCGTATCTATTCAGGACTAAAATATTTACAATATTTCAGTTTGAATGTCTCCCTTAGGGGTTGGAGTGGCTGATTTACATGACAAAGTCTCTAAGTAACCCCCGAAGGATTTCGGCGATGCGTCTCCACTTTGCCTACAGCAAAATTCATTGGTCTACTACCGACGCTGTGCGAGACCCGAATTTCAAACGAGCATTCGCTTACGCATATACGCCATACGTATGATTTAATTAAGGAGTTTAGGTCGTAAAAAGATATTCATAAAACTTTCAACTCAGTGTTGTTGCACTGCAAAAATATTTTCGTAGACAATAGAAGCGCGATAGGTCTGCTCAAATCAGCTTTGTACACGCGCCGCGAACTGTACATAAAATCTCTTTTGAATCAAAATATCAAAGACGGGCCAAAGAGCAAATTGGACAAATTTTCCGGCTTTTAAGGAATCTCCGCTACAGAGTGCCACTAACGGAGGAAAGTGGGGAAAAATGTTTTCTTTCACAGTCCGATGAGTTGGCGTCGTAAACATTTTTTGACACGACATGTTCGAGTGTGTGATTTTCATGGCATTTGTGTGGGATGTGTCGAGTCGAACATGTTGTCGTGACGTGTCGGGCATGTTCGACGCGACTTGGGTGCTAAATTTAGATGGAAGTCGTGTCATTTTGCTGTGACATATTCGTGTACCAGCTTCGTCTGGACTCGATCGAAATTGGCAGTTGTTTTGATGTCACTTTTTGATCGAGTGGAATGTTGAGTGGATTCTTCAATGAAACATGACTTTAGTCGTTCTAAATTGACACTGGCACATGTCTGTAGTATTCGAGCGAACACGCTATGCTGCCTGTGACCTGTACTTTGTAACAATACCCGTGTACGTTATAAACTTGTCGTCCAGTTTTGCTTTTATGTGCTCAGACTATAAAATTCTGAGCTGTTGTACTCTTGCACAATTCCTAGAGGGCGCACCGCTAAAGTATAGTCTTCCATTATTCGACTGCTCACCTTTATATTCACCACAAAAGGTAGCCCGACGACAAAAAGTAACTGACGTTATATATACAATAAAATAATAACATGCAATCATTATAAGGATATCTGTCACTTTAGTTTTACATAACAAAGCCCATAACATACCGCACTATTGTTTCCGACCGCCATTCGGTACATTGCACTCATAATTAACGAAATTACGTAAGCATTTTTAATTTATTCCGTTTTACTGCGAATTCTCTTGCGTAAATGCAATATTGCCAGTATTGAACCAAGAATTTTTAATAATACAGCCTGTTATTAAAAAGAAACGATTTAAAAAAAGAGGTTTAATTAAAAATACAAAATGTTTGCCGCTCCTTTTTTCGTTTTAAGTAAAAGGTGTTAAAATGTTAAGCTAATTTGATAAAGAGAAATGAAATATGAAAGAGCTAAGTGAAAAGTTTTTCTTTTGAGATTTTGGTGGTACGAAAAGGGTTAAGTGCTAAGGTGATAAACTGGCAAATATTTCTTTATTTTCTATGAGCAATCCAGACAGATTCTACCTATGCGAAATTAAATATATTATATTTATTGATCATTGATATAATACGATTTGCAAAAGTAGGTACTTACATAAATTTTTAACGAGCTCGTACGAAACTTTTTTTTAATAACAAAATGCTCCATACAAGTCCACAAAAAACACCGCACTCATAATCAAAGAAAAACTTACAGCAAGTACCTACAGAACTGACGTCGTCATCCCCTAAACACAGCACAAAACTATCCCGACCTAGACGTCTGTTAAAAATGATGGGCTCCACAAAATAACTATTCCAAATGCTTAACCTAACACGAAAGGGCCGTGAATCACACGTGCGAAAATGAAAAGTCCTTTACTATTTTGAAAACGTGGTCGAAAGCTATTCGCTCCTTCCGGTTCAGTGGCCAACGAATGAAAATGCTGGTCTCTCTGGCTAGCGTCCGTTTTCATTTAGCAGCTAAGGGTAAACGTTTGTTTGTTTACCTTTGTATTATAAATAGAGTCGCTTAAAGGCGTCTGTGGTGTTTGCGTCATCGTGACTGCCATTTGTGGTCGTATTTTGAGAGCTGCCTTCGGTATAAACAGGAAATGTGGTCTGTTAGTTGCAGTTTCATGGATTGTTTTTGTGTGCCTATAGTGTTTTTGTTTGTTTTGCCTGTTAAGATATTTTTTGACATAGTTGCTTAAGCACAATGCAAGGAAGTGTAGATCTCCAAATATAACGAAAAAAAAAACATCATCTATCAGCCTTTTTCAAATTTTTGAGGTCAGCTTCCAGTCATATCGGAAGCAGTTAATGATCAGTATAAATATTCAACTAAAACCTTTTAAAACACACTGACTGTGTAGTAAGTAAATAAGATGAAGTATACCTAGTATCTATCAATTAGGTAGTCAGATATTTTAGCCGGCTAGGCAAATAAGGGCAGAAAAATTGGCATAAAAAGCAACTTATTACGAGGTCTGTGGCCAACGACAGCCTCATTCCAAATGACGGACCCTTAAGACAAGGCGACGAAATAAAATTGCAAAAACATTCCTCCGTTTTGACGACTGCTCACAGGGCTTTTTAGTCTTTTTTCTTTTACACGTTTTTGAGAATTCTAGAAATATTGTGTGTTGCCTTTTTTTTCTTTTGCGAATCCAGTTGGACGATGACATCGTTCTTCTATTGAGTCTAGACGTGTGTTATTTCTGTTGGAATGTGATTTCTTATTTTGATTTTCGATATGTGCATACATTTGAAGGGTATTGTCTGGATTCTAAATTATGCGATGTAGTGTTATTGGGTTCAATTTCTACACACGATAGACAAGAGAAATTATATTAAAATTATTCATCAAATGTGGCGAGAATTTTATTTATTGAGTTTCATTGATTGATTGATTTCAACAGCAGTGATTGGGCCCTGGTGTGACCAGTGGGACTGCCAAGTTCGAATCCAAGACACGCACCTCTGATTTTTCGGATGCATGTGCGTTGTGCGTATTGTATAATTTATCCCTTGAAGGAAAACATCGTGTGAAAACAGCATGTCTGAGAGATATTAAAAAAAACTCTGACATCAGCCCCCGTATTCACAAACGGTTGGATTCGATTTCGATTCGGAAAGTCGTATGTCTATCTCGCTTTGGTAATGCCAAAAAAACATAGACATACGACTTGTCGAATCCGAATCGAATTGAAGCGTTTGTGAATACGGGGGCTGGTGAGGCACTAACCACACGAAAATAATTATTTTATATGAACAGCGACCCATCTTAATGCCATCGCCCATCGCCCATCGCCTGTTTTTATATAAAATTCCACCATTTTTGCGTTTTCCACTGCAGCAGTTGAATTGCTCGTGTCGAGAAGTAGAATGAGAGACATCTAAAGTGGTTGGCTTGTTACTCATTACGAAACTCTACAGTCGATAATTCAATATTACAATTCTTTTGATATTGGCTCGAAGCAATCAATTTATGAAAATAGTCACCGTCTCTCGGGGAATAGATTAACATATTTTTTTCTAAATTGGCGAGGAATATTCAGATTTCCCTCCAATTTTCTCGTGGAGGACACTCTATTGAAATTCACGTTGATATTGAATATTGCGATCCTCCGGTTGTTGGCACAAATGCATAATATAATAATATAATACTTTTTGTTCGTGTTGTGTTTTGTTTTAAGACGTGCCATACTTTCAGAGCCATTTTGTTGGTCTTTGTTGAAAGTTAATTAAGTTTCATATTTAGTTTTAGATCTTATGTTAGCTTTGTTTTTCAGTTAATTGCTGTTAGAAGGTAGCTTATACGAAATTATGTTAAGATATTCTTAAAACTGTTTTGGTGAAATGTTTTAATAAAGTTGTTTGTTGTGTTTTCAAGAATGCGTGTGCTAATTACCATCACGTAGTAAGTAAGCAGACAACTAATTAGAAAGTTAACGATGTGTAGTTGAATCTTGCTCTTAGTTGCTCAAAGCTGTTCACAAACTTTAGTAATGGCATTGGCAGCTCGTCTAACACCGAGTTAAACTAAGATGGTTTGTTCATGAATAATTCCAGATTACGTCATTTCCTGTCGTTGCACCTATAAAAATTGTATTACTTAATTATACAAAATCTTTTTGTGGTAATCGCTGTGGTGATACGGCGGAACGAGAAAAATGTCATGAGGTTTGAAAAAGTTTTGAGTATGAATGTGGATGGACTGTGTGAAGGATGATATGGTTAGAAAGGGTAGACTGCTGAGATGAAGAGCAAAAGAGAAGTATGGAAGGAGTAGACATGCTGCACCGATGCCGATTAAAAAGCATACCTAAATCTTTAAAAGATTTACGGTACACACGAAGAGCTTCAAGTTGCATATTTATTTTAAAAGAATTGTTTTTTATAATGTTCACATTAATTTACGCTCCGACACATAGGTATCTAATAACGATCAAACGCTGTCAGTGACATAAATATCTCTCTTGAACGCCGTTTAGTTATGCTGATCGCGGTCATTATCTTTGGTGAAATCTACTTAATGTCTGGGTACTGAATTGTACGTTGTTGTGTGTACCAATTCGCTCTGGACCCGCGTGGTGGATTACAGCCCACTCCCTCTCATAGAGAGGAGGCCTGTGTCCCAGCAGTGGGAACATTATAGGCTGATGATGATGATGACTGAATTATAGTACACGTCGAGTTGGTGACTTATCAGAATTACTGACACATCATATTCAGTTTTTAATTTTGACGTCCATTTCCAGTCACATTTCTCCTTCCATTTGCAGCCAATAACCGGATTCAGTCTATTTATATAATTTGAAAAGCACATTACTACACGTCCTTTAAATTAATTACATTTTTCCATTACACAGAAGTAGGACCGACACCCTTTTCAATTAAAGAGTGAAGTCCGTAAATAATTAAAAGGTCTATTCCATAATATTGATCGTATTTTGTATTAGGAGAGCTTTTGAATCTTATCGAATGAATGAATCTACCTATGTCAAAGTCTTTTGGTAATCTGGTGCTATCACAAATAAATAATTGTCTTTATAATCTGTTGTTTAAAAAGCTTTAACTAGAAACAAATTATGAACACGTGAATGAGGAAATGTGTCTGGGAATTGAACCCCAAGTTGTCATGATTAGCAGTGGCACTTGCGGCCACTAGACCATCATCGAGGCGGACAGAAGTATCTCTGAGTCTGAATTTGTGAGACTTTAACATAACTAGCGAAATGTAGATGTACCTACTTTTATTTTATTTTATCACAAAATCCACAGCTTTTTACAATTTTAACCTAAACTATTTTAACTTATCCTACAGCCAATTAAGGATTTACAATTTAACATCTATACATAGCTTAAAAATACAGCGTGGATGAGTGTGTGGGAGTGTGCCTGAGGAGTTGAAAGAGGGTGTGTGATGTGTGAGATATGTTATAGTGGTGTGTGGTGATTGTCTCTGTGATTGTGTATTTATTTATTTGTTTAGATGTATTTGTCAGTTCGTCACAAACTGACGTTATTAATTGTTTCCTGAATATACCCTTCTTAGTATTAAATATGTCAAGATGAGAGAATCTTTTGTTATGACATTAATGACTGAGTTTTGAGCGTAGTTTGTACCACTGTGTGGTACTTCAAATAACTGGGTGTGCCTGGTCCGTCGAGACGGCGCAGTTAATCTTGTAACTAAATTATTTAAAACGGTACTGTCAATATTCCCACTACAGATGTTATAAAGAAAGAGCATGTCCAGAACCATACGTCTCGTCTGTTCTCGAGTGGCAGCATATTATGATGTTTACATGATTGCAGATAATCTGCAGATCTGAAACCACTGCCATAGTTAATGTATTTAACAAATTTAGATTGTATTGATTCTATCTGCTGTATATAAACCAAGTAGTGCGGATTCCAGATATTATTGCAGTATTCTAAAATACTGCGTATGTACGCACAATAAAATACCTTAATGCAATTTATATCAGTAAATAATTTACATGTACGCATTATAAATCCCAGCATTTTGTATGCCTTGCCGACTATACAGGACACATGCTCTGAACACAGAAGCTTCGAGTCTAAGACGTACTGTTAGTAGGTACACTTCAGCCTTACCTTTCGGGGAAATACAGGGGTGATGTTATGATATAATGATGGCGACGATTATGGTCATCGAGGTCCTAGCAAAGCTCGCGGTGTTAAACGTAACGTAAATAGGTTTTAATTAGGTAGGTACCCTTTACCATTTTAGTTAACTTGATTGCAACGATCACAATCAGTATCCATAGATATGAATTATTTTTTAAAAGATTATACAAGGTGAAAGGTACACCGACGCGAAAACGCTTACCCTGAACCCCCCTGCATAGAAATATTTACCAGATATTTAAAAAAAAAACTGATGTTTCCTACAAAAGTGCAATACCTACACCGTCAAAATGTACGGAACAGCAAATTTAAAAAAATAAATCCGATGACAAATTTCTATGTGTGGGGGGGGGGGGGTCGGTTCAAAAGGGTATGGGTAAGGTATAGGCCTCTCTTTTCCTGGGCCAATCTATGCCAGCCTCATGTACTCATCACTTTATAGCCTAAGTTAACGTATTTTCACATAAGTAGGTATCATTCCCGTTTGCCACTGAAAAGGCAAGCCCAGGAAAATCTTATAATAGGAAAATCGTAGCTCGAACAAGTCCTGCGTGGGTTGTTGACATGTTGATTGATTGTAAAAGACTAAAGTTTACCGATGCCGACGCCGGCCGACGGTCAGGCGTACGATAGGCAATTAAATTGTCTAGACCCACGTACAAGTAAAGTCAGGGAGATTAATTGTTCACCAAATTAACTAACAACTTAAATTGTTCGTGTAACATACACAACTGTCATTCTATGACATCATGATTCTCTTGCCCTTATCTCATGCGCAGCATGTCTTCTTCTTCCATACCTCTCTATTACTTGTCATCTCATGAGATAACTCCTTTCTTGCCATATCCTTCACACAGTCCATCCATCGTTTCATTCTATGACAGTTGTTTGAAATTCGTTTTTTTTAACTGTAACGAAATGACTCGCATTTGCAGTCTTGTTCCACTCACAACTGAGCATAGGGCTCCTCCTTTTCGAGCCTTACTTTCCTGGTCTGTGCAACCATCAACCAGGTTTTTCTTACGGTTTTCTGAACGTCATACACCCATCTGGCAGCTGATCTCCCAACACTTTTTCTACCGTCTCTCGGCAACCATTCTGTAAGGGCTCTACTCGCCATCACCACGAAATAGGTTTTAACATGACGAATTGTCGTAGTGTGTTAATTTGTTAATAATTTTTGCCCTGACTGTACATGTCAGCACAGCCTATCACGAAAACAAAACACATTAATCTTTCTCCAAAAAATGAGATGTCAGAGGTTCGTGTTTTTAGAATATTTTCAGTAAACAATTGTTTTTTATCGGGCGAGACAATCTATGATGTAAAATGTGGCGAGTTCTCGATGTTGTTCTGAAAGTGGTAACAGATGGCGCCACTTCTTACTACGGTCGAAGTTCACAAGTTTTTTATTCTACTTTTCCGCATTTAAGAAACAAACTAATAAATGAAACTGTACAGTAAGGATTATTATATTATTATAGTATTATTATAAATTTACCTTCAAATAATGTATAAAAATTAAATTAACACATTATTTTTCATGTCGAATAAAATGTACAGTGCCCACAACTAACATCAAAAGTTAAATTAAAATATGTTAAAATTAAATCATTCAAATTCAATAAAATTAACAATTATAAAAAAATGTATTTTAATCATAATAAATATATATATTAAAAACTAATTAATTAACTAATATAAATAAAATTCAAATTGTATTCACTAATGACTAATACGCCTGCCTCTGAGTCATTTGTTTGTTTGTCATTACATGAATCATATAACAATGATTAATGTACTGACAATCAAACCTGTTCGCAAACACGCTCAGGTTGGTATTGGAGGTGGTCCGGAGCCTGTGCCCCAGAGATGTGCACCGCTTCCGCATCGTCGTGTAGAAACAGTCAACACGGGCGTCGGCGAACATCCCCGATGCGCTGCAGTGCCGGGGCAGCCCCAACAGCACCCTGAACGCATTATTATACTGAACACGGAGGGCGTTGTACTGTTTCTGGGTGTATGACACCCACAGGCTCGCAACACGCTCTGAAGAGTTATTTTGACGGCACCTGAGCAACGAACAAACCTGCGGGCGATCATATTGGCCCTCACAGACAAGGCCCTCCGCTCCCTATCGATGTCTGCATCGTCCCTCAGGTCAGAGGTCACGATGTGCCCGAGATATTTAAACTGTTGAACTCTATTTAACTGGACACCGTTAAATCTAATAGGTGGAACAGATTCCGGGCAGCTCCGACCTCTGCATATACTAAGCATAGTTAAGTAAGTATAAGTATCCCGCAATGTATGTACAAAAAATTTAAAAACAACATTTTATAACTCTTACAATCTGCTACAAAATTAACAATATTATTTTAAATAAACTCTTTAATTATAAATTCTAACTTTTAAAAGGAAATCATAACAGTCTCAATGCTCTCAATAGCGTCCGACAATAGTTGGCCTTCTTTCTATGAGAAAGAGTTGTCTATAATCCACCACGATCTTCGATTTTTTAGTTCTGGGACATGCCGCCGGTTTCCTCACGAAGTTTTCCTTCACCGTTTTGAGAGCAGCGGTGATGAAATAAATTACACAAAGTTATGCCTGGGACCGACATACTACTCGTCAACCGGGGCTGCCACTAGTGGGCCACCGCTGCTCTCCATAAAACTTCTATGTAATCTTAAAATCATACTGCAAAATTACGTTCCATTGAACGCCGTGTGAACGGAGTTATCACTATCCCATGGGAGCCACAATACCAGGACATCATAATGTTCAAGAAGCCATAATTGATAGACTACAGATGCACAGTAATTCAAGCACAGTCAACAATCAACATTGATTCGTTTATGTGATAATGTGCACTGTGTCAATTCATTAATATGCTAATAATTAAGAGCTAAGTCGTGTCTTGGCATATGATTGACTTGATTTATATTCTTCTTGTGTGTTGCAGGTATTATATTGTCGATATGTCATTGATGTTATTACCTACTGGATAAATTATAACAGTGAGTCACTGGTAAGCGTTGGTCTCGAAATTAATGTCATCGTGATTTGAGACAAATAAATACTTTCTCTTCTTTTTTTTATTTGAAGGATACGAAGTTTCGACTTAATGTCGTGTCACATTAAACTTTTACCATAGATTCATTACATGATTTAAAAAGTATTTTTTTTTTGTCATCATTCCATCCCAACCCATCCTATCTTTGTCCTTATCCCAATTTATTTGGGATAGGCGCTCCTTGTCTTATTCTATTACTTCTACGCAGTGATCAACGATTGACACGACTTGTTTAGTACATCATCACACATATAACATAATTCATCGTTTAAAAAGAAATCTCTTCCATACATTTTGACCGTGAAGGTAATTGCATTTTTGTAGGAAAAAGCAGATTTATTTTTTAAATTACCGATTAATAACCGTGAAACACCTTGGTGAACTTGCCAGAGAATGGGCAGCAGCGTTCTCTGTGCTTTTGTAACAATCGTACTGCGGTTGCCAACCCGCCTGCCAAGCGTGGCGATTATGGCAAAACCCCCCTTATGTCAGTGTGGTGTTGGGGGAGGCCTATATCCAGCTGTGGATGTCTTTCGGCTGAAATGATGATGATGACCTTGGTGAACTAGAGGTACAGAAACTTAACCGTGGTACACTAGGTGATCCAGGGGTACAGAAAGTTAACTGTGGTTCAGAATGATGATCTAAATACGAGGTAATCATTTGTGCGTCGATGCCTTCCATTCTGTATATTAGTCGTCATCTCACTAGTCATTGTTTTATTTCATCATCAGCCCATAATGTTCCCACTGCTGGGACACATGCCTCCTCTCTATGAGAGGGACTGGGCTGTAATTCCCCACACGGGCCTAGTGCGGTTTGGTAGATGTCACATGTCTTCGAATTTTTAGTTCTAGGACATGCCGGTTTCCTCACGATGTTTTTCTTTAAGGTTTTTGAGGGCAGCGGTAATGAAATAAACGCCTGCCTGGGTACGAACCCAAGACTTACTGCTCGTAAGTCGGGGCTGCCACCACTGGGCCACCGCTGCTCTCTTGTTTTTTATTACCGACGAAATTTCTAGTAGGTAATCCATAGCCAAAAAAACAAAAGGCATCACAGGCAAAACTTCATCGGTTTCGATAACAGTGATTTCAGAATACGTCATCGATTGTCAAAATTAATTCATTTAACCCTATGTCCCTATCCGTTTTGATAACATAGCTACGACATATATTATATCCAGTAATCCACTTAGTTAACCCGTGTTAGCCAATGTGTTTACCAACTAGTTATACAATTTACTGGTTAATAAAATTTGTAGTTGATCCAATTATTTGGTACCGACCGGCGTCGGAACAACATTGGGACGGCGTATATAGAATATTAAAGACAGTTTGTTTAGATTTACATAGGTGCCTTGTGTTTGTAGTAGATAAACTTAGTTGGGATTTCAGGGTTACTGTTTTCGTATGCTTTGTTGTTGGTAGGTGTAGGTTCTGTTCTTTTTATACCTAAATCTGTTTTCTATTTTCTCAACTTCTTTTCCGAAATTTTGATTATGAATAATGTGTAACGTAATAAAGTGGATTTAGGTGTTGTTACAATTTTATGTGTACCTAAAACTAGCTTTTTGAAAGTTTAACCTAAAGATTCAATCATCATCATCATCATCAGCCTATTAATGTTCCCACGGCTGGGATGCAGGCCTCCTCTCTATGAGAGGGAGTGGGCTGTAATCTACCACGTGTGGGCCCAGTGCGGGTTGGTAGATGTCACATGTCTTCGAATTTTTAGTACTGACGTGACGGTTTCCTCACGATGTTTTGTTTTACCGTTTTTGAGGGCAGCGGTGATGAAATAAATTACACAAAGTAATGCGCCTGCCTGGGTTCGAAACAGCCGCTTACTGGAAATAAGATTGGACTGGAATAAAGGTTCAATATTACAATATTAATGGTTGGACTGTCTCGTTGGTAGAGTGGCCGCAAGCGCGACTGCTGAGCATGAGTCTTGGGTTCGATTCCCGGGTAGGGCTACGTATCATTGGGGTTTTCCATCTGGAATTTCAGCAGCAGCCACAGAGTCTGGATTTGTGCCGTGTTGATGGCAATTGGCTCACACCTATTACATGGGACTTAAATATAACCGGCGAAATGTGATTGTTATTTGCAAATGATAATTGCAATGCTTGTAGAAAGCTGTTAATTTTTAGTACTGACATAAAATAACACCAACACTGTACACCTAGTTTGCAATAAGCATTTTGACTTTGACTTTTTTTATTAATCCATGGTTAAGTACAAACTACCAATAACTTTACTATTTTGTAATTTCTAATTGCTTATGTTTTTTTATTTTTTTGCAATAAAATTGCAAAAGAGTTCCGAAATTTTTGTATGGGACCCTGGCCTATGCCACCCGCCATTTTGAAAAACACTAGATTCTGCCGCCAACGATGAAACAAGTCTTGTAGTGTTAAGTGTTTTATTCACTATTATCGATGAAACAAAATGCCCTTTTTCGAGCGGCAATGGTAAAAAAATATTATGTCGGCAGAATAAGTAAGTATTAAAATTGAACAGACTCTTTGGAGCTTCACTTGTTTTTACTTTGTATTGAAAACCATATTTTTGCAAAAATGGTTCGTTAGAACGGAAATATTTCAGTAAATACAGCAAGTAAACATTTTACACAGAAATCTTGACCGCGATTTTAAACCTTTGTTTGTAACTTTGTATTAATAGGTAAAAGCATTCAATTCCCAATAACGACCATGACAAATCATTGTAAATAAGGTATGAAACCAGCTGGCCTACCATGACGTCTTAAAGCAGTTTTGTTTTACTCTTATTCCAGTGTGGGAAAGAGACGGAGCTATACAGGATGTCTAGCGCCATCTCTTTCCCACACTGCAAAAAGGAGTAAAACAAAAATGTTTTAAGACGTCATGGTAGGCCTTCTGAACCTTCAAAATATGAAATCATGTTCTTTTGAAAGCAAGCAAAAATACTCGTTACGGGAAATACATTCTCTTAACGTGATTCAGAAAATCTTCAAAGAATTTCGTTTCGGAAACGAGCTCGTTTTTATATAACATAACATCACGCCTGTAATCACAGAAGGGTGAGGCAGAGGTGTACTTAATAGTACACCCACATTTCACCAGTTATGTTTAAGTCACGTTATAGGGGGCGAGCCTATTGCGATCAACCGGCCACAAATCCAGACTCCGTAGCTGCTACTGAGAAATTACTGATGAAAAAACCCATTAACAGTTTTGCCGACCCGGTTATCGAACCAAGAACCTCATGCTTAGCAATCACCCTTGTGACCACTAGACCAACGACGCAGTTAGTCTCCTTTATTATCTATACCATACCAATATTATAAAGCTGAAGAGTTTTTGTTTGTTTGTTTGCTTGAACGCGCTTATCTCAGGAACTACTGGTCCGATTTGAAAATTCATTCAGTGTTAGATACTTAGCCCATTTATCGAGGAAAGCTATAGGCTATATATCGTCGCTACGACCAATAGGAGCGGAGCAGCAATGAAAAATATTTTGAAAATGGTGAAAATGTGACGCCGACGAAGTAGCGCGGGACAGCTAGTATTTCATACTATCGAAACGAATATTTTTGTCAAAAATACCCTTTACTTTTAATTTAATTAGGATGTTCATTAGTCCAAGTTGTATTAATTTAGCTGAGCTCTATTTAGGTAGGTTTAAATGAGTTTGAATTAATTTAATAGACTAAAACAGTCGAGATTCCCTTAATTGGCGAACCTGCTTATAGAAGGTGAAGTTTAGACGTGAAATGAGAGCCCTTTCAAAGTATTATTTAGACATAGAGAGAGATAGTTTCAAAGGGCTTTCATTGTTTTACTGATTTTTTTTACTTTATTATTCATGAATATAAATAAAATATTGACACACACGCACTTTTTTCCAATATCTTCCCGTGGGTGTCGTAAGAGGCTACTAAGGGATTTTCCAGAGGATGGGCAGCAGCGTTCTCTGTGCTTTTGTAACAACCGTACTGCGATCGCCAACCCGCCTGCCAAGCGTGGCGATTATGGCAAAACCTCCCAAAATGTCAATGTGACACTTGGGGGAGGCCTATGTCTAGCAGTGGACGTCCTTTGGGCTGAAATGATGATGATGATGATGACGCCCTTTTTGAGGTTGTTAAATAACATCGATCCACGTGTCAAAAAAATATCGCTGAACATACAAAAAAACATTCAGTCGAATAGAAAAACAAAAGTAGAAACCTCTTCCTTTAAAAAATCTGTTAAAACAAGAGATCAAACTATCCATTAATATATTCCAAAACAATTCTTTCAAACTTACCGCATAAAAAACCTTTTTTTAAACAGAATCTCAGCAGAGAGAGGGTTAAGAGAACTAAGTTTACTTAGGGTTATTTGTACCCTTTCGTTCAGGCATTGTCAACCGAAGGAAATTGAATGACCCTTGTAACTATTGTGATAAAGTTCCTTTGTAACTAGTTTCAATGTATGGATTTATATGCATAGTTAAGTAGTTCGGTATTCCTAGGGGCGATGCGGGAAGTTCGTCACGATGTGGGTTGTTCGCATGTCTTGAGGATATTTCAGATGATTTTACGAAGTTCTTGACGCATCAATTTGAGTTTTTACCTATGTGGGTTGACGAGAGTTTAATAAGTACCTAACTACGATGAACATGGAGAAATGGGGAAGAGAAGAATAAACATACTGAAGAGTTAAAAAAAATAGTTACAAGTTTCAGTTCAGATTTCAGATAATCAAAAATGTGTTTGAAAGTTTTTTGAACGCATGTTCGACCAATCATGTAACTAACCAAAGACAAGTTTAAAAAAAAGTTAGTTTCAAAGACCAATATCAAAATACCAACATGAGTTTGACTAACTTCTAACAACATCTGAATGGTTGCCAAAGATATAAAAGGGGACTCTGTGTAAGACCTAGGCAAATATTAGTAAGACGAACTGAATTTGTTAAGGGACCATGGAGCAAGAAGTGGAAAGTGGGGGATGTCTTTTCTGCCTAGGTGTAGGTTATAATATGGTCTAACCCTTGTATAATGAGTATAAACCCTCAACGAAGTCGTAAGGCATTTGTTCTCTCCGTCATTGAGTAACTATTTTTTTGTTCTCGACCATTTCTGGGAATCTTCTACAGGTGACATAGGAGATACATTTTTGAACTTGTTCAAATTTTTTTTTTTATATTCATGTGTTTAATGTTATTTTATAACTTTACTTGAAAAAGCTTCTATGACCCCTGTAGTACCTAATACTCCATCAGCACAATGTTTTGCGCGTTACATTAAGTCTTATCAAAAACGTAATTTTTTACACAGCAAAAGTCGTGTCCCAGAAATAATTTTTGCGTACAGTTTCTTAGTTTCGTGCACAGAATGCTTGGCTGATGGCTTCATGGAGGGTCAAGGGGAAAAGAACAAATAACCCTCGCATATTAATAAGTATGACCACTAGCCTCCCCCATCTGAATACCGTCAAAGATAGTTATAAATTACAATCAAAGGATTACCTACTATATAATAATAATAATATATGTCATCAGTCATCAGTTGTATCATCGAATTTCTTATATAAATATTTTTGGATTTATTACACATTTTGTACCACAACAATTCTTTTAAAATAGTTTTTTGAAACAACTTAAATATTTAAAAATTGTAAATAAACTTAAGAAGAGCATCAAGTAAAAGAAAACTGGTTCAACAGCAACATGACGTCTGTCACTACAAAATTCAAAATCCATCAAAAACCTAAATACGTCGAGAAAATGGACAGCTGATGGAATGATTACACGAGCAGCTTCGAGACGCGCACGCCCATCACCCCCGGACTCGTCGCTGAGCTCCGCCTCGCCGCCGCCGGACCCCGGATCACCTGTGTCACCGGCAGCGGCAGTTGCGTCGAGCTCCAGCGACGAATATTTCTCCCCGCCGACGTCGCCAACACCTGTACGTCGGCCGGGGCGAGGCCGGCCACCGTCAAGCTTCGGACCTAGGAGCCAACCGGCCCCGAGCCGGGTCCCCGCTGCTGGTGGTTGTGTGCAGCGCATGAGATGGACTTATTCCATTAATGAGAACGTCATGCGCGCATACTATGGGTCTACAGAGGGGGGAACTAACCTCACTGCGTACCGTGTTAGGATGCTGTCTATGTTTCAGGAACTTGAACCGACTGTCAACGTTTCGGCCCAACGGTTGTCGGATCAGGTGCGGGTCATCCAACGCAATCACATGTTGGACGACGCCGCACTTGATAGGCTGCGCTCAGAGGTACCGAGCAACCACATCGACTTGACTCCGGCGCAAACCGCGGTGCAAGCGTCAACTATTGACGCAATACCACCGCGGTCCAATCTTGGTGCTGTAGAGGAGGATGATAGGGTTGCCACGGTAAGTAGCCAGTGCAACGAAAGTTTGAGGAGCGCTCTGGAAGATGCGCTTCACGAGTATCGATCCACTCCTGCCCAACTTAGGCCCCGATTACCACGGTTACCCATGCATAAGAAAAATAGGGCGCTGGTGTGTGCCTTGGACTCGCAACTCAAAAATATTTTTGAGAGTAGTGAGAACCTCGTTGATACGCACTCGATCTTGTATTGTGGGGCTGTAGCAGCTTGTCGTTTAGCTAACGTCAAATTCCCAAATTTTGACGTAGCTACTCGACCAAAACCAGCCGTACCAGCTTGGCAACGCAGGATCGAGGGCCGTATCGACGGGGCCAGGGTACTCATTGGCAAACTATACTGCTTCAGGGAGGGCAATACACGCCCACGTGTGATGCGCTTTGTGAGGCGGGCATTCTTGGGGACTGGAATCAGCCCTCAAGAATACATGTCCCGAGTCACAGAGCGCATCGACTTCCTGAAGCAGAAAGTTTATGCATGGGCGAACCGTATTCGGCGGTATAAGAAGCGTGTTGATCGGTACTCGCAGAATCGCATGTTCCAGAGTGATGAGAGGTGGGTATACAGAGCTTGGGAGCGACCCGAACAAAGTGTGACGGACGTGTGCCGCCCGGATGATGCTGCCACGAGTTCATTCTGGCGCAGCATCTGGTCGGTGCCCGTCTGTCATACGGAGGCTGACTGGATGCGTGATGTCGAGCGAGTGTGTGAATCCATCCCAGAAATGGAAGAGATTTCAATCACACCGGTAGATGTTGCCAGAGCAGTTCGTCCGTTACCGAACTGGAAATCTCCGGGACCGGACGGACTGCACAACTTCTGGCTCAAATGGCTAAGTAGTTCACACACTCGCCTGGCATCTCAATTCCAGTCATGCTTAGAGTCTGGGTCGCTACCAGAGTTTCTAACAACGGGTGTTACCCACCTGCTCCATAAGTCAGGTAGTCCTGCGGAACCCAAGAATTATAGACCGATCACGTGTTTGTCGACGGTCTATAAACTTCTTACATCCATTTTGAGAGAGAAAATTAACAAACACATCGTTAGTAATTCTATTATGTCGGCCTCTCAGAATGGATGTAGGAACGGGTCCCGTGGTACTAAGGAGCTACTCCTCATCGACATGGCCATTAGCCAACAGGTTCGTCGATCCCGCAAGGATCTGTCGACATGTTGGATAGATTACAAGAAGGCCTACGACTCTGTGCCACATACGTGGCTCATGAGGGTGCTGGAGTTGTACAAGATTGATGCAACTCTACGCGCCTTTCTTGAGTCGTGTATGGGGCAATGGAAGACGGTCCTTCGATATCCAGGATGTCGACAGATCCAGGGGAACGATGAGCCTGTATGGATAAAACGGGGAATATTTCAGGGCGACAGTCTGAGTCCACTTTGGTTCTGTCTAGCCCTGAATCCTCTAAGCACATTGCTGGAGGATTCAGGCCTAGGCTACCGGTTGAGGAGAGGTGGTCAGGTCATATCTCACCTTCTTTACATGGATGATCTGAAACTCTTTGCCCCTAACAAATTGCAACTGATGAAGCTACTGAAATTAACTGAAACTTTCAGTAGCGCCATCAGGATGGAATTTGGTGTGGACAAATGTGCAGTCATGTATGTAAAGCGAGGAGAGATTATGGAATCCGAGGGAATCCAACTCTCGGATTCCATACACCTCAGATCTCTCTCCTCATCCGAAAGCTATAAGTATTTGGGTATGTCGGAAGCGTTAGGCATTAACGTAGCTGACATGAAGCAGTCGTTGAGGGAGCGCTTCTTCGGTCGCCTGAAGAAGGTATTAAACAGCCTTCTTTCAGGCGGAAACAAGGTGCGCGCCTTCAACGGTTGGGTCATGCCAGTTTTAATGTACTCTTTCGGCATACTCAAATGGACTCAGACCGAACTGGACGCCCTGGACAGGAGAGTCCGTTCATTGCTGACCGCAAATCGGATGCATCACCCAAGATCATCGGTAATGAGACTGTACATCCCGCGGAAGTGCGGGGGTCGAGGCTTTTTAAATGCGAAGACCCTCCACAACCGCGAGGTGTGCAGCCTCAGAGAATATTTTTTGAAAGCCGAGGTGGGTATGCACCGAGATGTGGTCGCAGTGGATAAGGTACTCACCCCGCTGTCCATGGCTAAAGAGAACTGGCGCAAACCTGTAGTACTTACTACTGATGACCGCAAGGAAGTATGGCAAGGCAAGGTGCTTCACGGGCGCTTCTACCAGGCTCTTCATGGGCCCGATGTAGATTTTCTAGCGTCCGTGTCCTGGTTACGATTCGGCGACCTCTTTGGGGAAACTGAAGGTTTGGTCTGTGCGATTATGGACGAAGTTATGCTGACGAACAACTACCGGAAACATATTATGAAGGACGGGACGGTGGACGTGTGTCGGGCATGTCACCGTCCGGGTGAGTCTATCAGACATATTATTTCTGGTTGTTCTCGTTTGGCTAACGGCGAGTACTTACACAGGCACAACCAAGTAGCCAGGATTATTCACCAGCAACTTGCCTTGAAATATAAACTTGTGGAATCTGAGGTACCGTACTACAAGTATGTGCCCGACCCAGTTCTCGAGAAAGACCATGTCACGCTGTACTGGGATCGGCCTATCATTACTGACAGGACTATTGTTGCCAATAAGCCTGACATAGTGGTGATAGACCGATCAGCGCGCCGCGTAATGATAGTCGATGTTACCATCCCGCATGATGAGAACCTCGTGAAGGCTGAGAAAGAGAAACAAATAAAATATCTCGACTTGGCACACGAGGTTGTCAGCATGTGGAATGTGAACTCGGCTATCATTGTGCCGATTGTCGTAACGGCCAATGGCCTTATGGCTAAAACCTTCGACGAACATCTGTCGAAGCTCTCACTTGGCAGTTGGATCAAGAGCCAGATTCAGAAGGCAGTACTCCTTGACACGGCTCGCATTGTGAGGAGGTTCCTGTCTCTGCAGCCCTAACCACCGGTAGCTTGGACCCTGTTCCCGATACCGGTGGGCTACTATTTTTATATTTTTAAATGTTTTTTTATGTCTTTTTGTAAAAATATTTAAAAATGTAAATGTATGTTATTTTAATGAATAAACGGAATAATAATAATAACATCCCTAACTTTTTTAACTATAAAATATTTATTTTTACACCCAATTGTTTACAACAGTGATTTTATTTGATCTCAAAACCAATAAACCTGGAAATATTTGGAAAAAACTGAAAATAGTAACAACAAAAACCTAAAAACCGACCAAACAGCAATGACATCTGTCAACGTTACACCGGCGAAGACGAAAGGAAAAAATTCAGTGAAAATGGCATGATTAAAAGAATGTTAGGATGATAACCAGAGCTGCGTCACAACGCGCACGCCTTCCACCCCCGGACTCGTCGCTGAGCTCCGCCTCGCCGCCGCCGGACCCCGGATCACCTGTGTCATCGGCAGCGGCAGTCGCGTCGAGCTCCAGTGACGAGTATTTCTCCCCGCCGACGTCGCCAACACCTGTACGTCGGCCGGGGCGAGGCCGGCCACCAAGAAGCTTGGGACTTAGGGGCCAACCGGCCCCGAGCCGGGTCCCCGCTGCTGGTGGTTGTGTGCCGCGCATGAGATGGACTTATTCCATTAATGAAAACGTCATGCGCGCATACTATGGGTCTACAGAGGGGGGAACTAACCTCACTGCGTACCGTGTTAGGATGCTGTCTATGTTTCAGGAACTTGAACCAACTGTCAACGTTTCGGCCCAACGGTTGTCGGATCAGGTGCGAGTCATCCAACGCAATCACATGTTGGACGACGCCGCACTTGATAGGCTGCGCTCAGAGGTACCGAGCAACCACATCGACTTGACTCCGGCGCAAACCACGGTGCAAGCGTCAACTATGGACGCAATACCACCGCGGTCCAATCTTGGTGCTGTAGAAGAGGATGATAGGGTTGCCACGGTAAGTAGCCAGTGCAACGAACGTTTGAGGAGCGCTCTGGAAGATGCGCTTCACGTGTATCGATCCACTCCTGCCCAACTTAGGCCCCGATTACCACGGTTACCCATGCATAAGAAAAATAGGGCGCTGGTGTGTGCCTTGGACTCGCAACTCAAAAATATTTTTGAGAGTAGTGAGAACCTCGTTGATACGCACTCGATCTTGTATTGTGGGGCTGTAGCGGCTTGTCGTTTAGCTAACGTCAAATTCCCAAATTTTGACGTAGCTACTCGACCAAAACCAGCCGTACCAGCCTGGCAACGCAGGATCGAGGGCCGTATCGACGGGGCCAGGGTACTCATCGGCAAACTATACTGCTTCAGGGAGGGCAATACACGCCCACGTGTGATGCGCTTTGTGAGGCGGGCATTCTTGGGGACTGGAATCAGCCCTCAAGAATACATGTCCCGAGTCACAGAGCGCATCGACTTCCTGAAGCAGAAAGTTTATGCATGGGCGAACCGTATTCGGCGGTATAAGAAGCGTGTTGATCGGTACTCGCAGAATCGCATGTTCCAGAGTGATGAGAGGTGGGTATACAGAGCTTGGGAGCGACCCGAACAAAGTGTGACGGACGTGTGCCGCCCAGATGATGCTGCCACGAGTTCATTCTGGCGCAGCATCTGGTCGGTGCCCGTCTGTCATACGGAGGGTGACTGGATGCGTGATGTCGAGCGAGTGTGTGAATCCATCCCAGAAATGGAAGAAATTTCAATCACACCATTAGATGTTGCCAGAGCAGTTCGTCCGTTACCGAACTGGAAATCTCCGGGACCGGACGGACTGCACAACTTCTGGCTCAAATGGCTAAGTAGTTCACACACTCGCCTGGCATCTCAATTCCAGTCATGCTTAGAATCTGGGTCGCTACCAGACTCTCTTACAACGGGTGTTACCCATCTGCTCCATAAGTCAGGTAGTCCTGCGGAACCCAAGAATTATAGACCGATCACGTGTTTGTCGACGGTCTATAAACTTCTTACATCCATTTTGAGAGAGAAAATTAACAAACACATCGATAGTAATTCTATTATGTCGGCCTCTCAGAATGGATGTAGGAACGGGTCCCGTGGAACTAAGGAGCTACTCCTCATCGACATGGCCATTAGCCAACAGGTTCGTCGATCCCGCAAGGATCTGTCGACATGTTGGATAGATTACAAGAAGGCCTACGACTCTGTGCCACATACATGGCTCATGAGGGTGCTGGAGTTGTACAAGATTGATGCAACTCTACGCACCTTTCTTGAGTCGTGTATGGGGCAATGGAAGACGGTCCTTCGATATCCAGGATGTCGACAGATTCAGGGGAACGATGAGCCTGTATGGATTAAACGGGGAATATTTCAGGGCGACAGTCTGAGTCCACTTTGGTTCTGTCTAGCCCTGAATCCTCTAAGCACATTGCTGGAGGATTCAGGCCTAGGCTACCGGTTGAGGAGAGGTGGTCAGGTCATATCTCACCTTCTTTACATGGATGATCTGAAACTCTTTGCCCCTAACAAATTGCAACTGATGAAGCTACTGAAAGTAACTGAAACTTTCAGTAGCGCCATCAGGATGGAATTTGGTGTGGACAAATGTGCAGTCATGTATGTAAAGCGAGGAGAGATTATGGAATCCGAGGGAATCCAACTCTCGGATTCCATACACCTCAGATCTCTCTCCTCATCCGAAAGCTATAAGTATTTGGGTATGTCGGAAGCGTTAGGCATTAACGTAGCTGACATGAAGCAGTCGTTGAGGGAGCGCTTCTTCGGTCGCCTGAAGAAGGTTTTAAACAGCCTGCTTTCAGGCGGAAACAAGGTGCGCGCCTTCAACGGTTGGGTCATGCCGGTTTTAATGTACTCTTTCGGCATACTCAAATGGACTCAGACCGAACTGGACGCCCTAGATAGGAGAGTCCGTACATTGCTGACCGCAAACCGGATGCATCACCCACGATCATCGGTGATGAGACTGTACATCCCGCGGAAGTGCGGGGGTCGAGGCTTTTTAAACGCGAAGACCCTCCACAACCGCGAGGTGTGCAGCCTCAGAGAATATTTTTTGAAAGCCGAGGTGGGTATGCACCGAGATGTGGTCGCAGTGGATAAGGTACTCACCCCGCTGTCCATGGCTAAAGAGAACTGGCGCAAACCTGTAGTACTTACTACTGATGACCGCAAGGAAATATGGCAAGGCAAGGTGCTTCACGGGCGCTTCTACCAGGCTCTTCATGGGCCCGATGTAGATTTCCTAGCGTCCGTGTCCTGGCTACGATTCGGCGACCTTTTTGGGGAAACTGAAGGTTTTGTCTGTGCGATTATGGACGAAGTTATGCTGACGAACAACTACCGGAAACATATTATGAAGGACGGGACGGTGGACGTGTGTCGGGCATGCCACCGTCCGGGTGAGTCTATCAGACATATTATTTCTGGTTGTTCTCGTCTGGCTAACGGCGAGTACTTACACAGGCATAACCAAGTAGCCAGAATTATTCACCAGCAACTTGCCTTGAAATATGAACTTGTGGATTCTGAGGTACCGTACTACAAGTATGTGCCCGACCCAGTTCTCGAGAAAGACCATGTCACGCTGTACTGGGATCGGCCTATCATTACTGACAGGACTATTGTCGCCAATAAACCTGACATAGTGGTGATAGACCGATCAGCGCGCTGCGTAATGATAGTCGATGTTACCATCCCGCATGATGAGAACCTCGTGAAGGCTGAGAAAGAGAAACAAATAAAATATCTCGACTTGGCACACGAGGTTGTCAGCATGTGGAATGTAAACTCGGCTATCATTGTGCCGATTGTCGTTACGGCCAATGGCCTGATGGCTAAAAGCTTCGACGAACATCTGTCGAAGCTCTCACTTGGCAGTTGGATCAAGAGCCAGATTCAGAAGGCAGTACTCCTTGACACGGCCCGCATTGTGAGGAGGTTCCTGTCTCTGTAACCCTAACCACCGGTAGCTTGGACCCTGTTCCCGATACCGGTTGGCTACTATTTTTATATTTTTAAATGTTTTTTTATATCTTTTTGTAAAAATATTTAAAAATGTAAATGTATGTTAAGTAAATGAATAAACGGAATAATAATAATAAGCCTCTTATCCTGAACTGTTTCTTTGACTTTGTGGTTAGCTCTTATTAAGTTATAAAATATCTCTGAGTTCAGTGTGCCTCTTGGCAAAGGCCTCCTCTAACAATTTCCATTGTACTCTGTCTCTTGCAACCCTTCTCCATTTTGAGCCTGCTGTTAGTTTTAGTTCGTCTTCCCATCTCTTGCTTTGTCTTCCTCTGTTCCTTTTTCCATCTCTAGGGTACCAGTCAGTTATGATGTTGCTCCACTTTTCTTGCTTATCACGTATCATGTGCCCAGTCCATCTCCACTTCAAACTATCTATTCTAGTGAGTATGTCTGTGACTTTTGTCTTACTTCTTATGACAGTGTTTCGTATCTTATCTTGTTTCTTAACACCTATCATACTTCGTTCCATAGCTCTTTGGCAGTGTTCCAGCATGTTTCTGTGATGTTTTGTGAGAGCCCAAGTTTCACACCCATATGTAATACATGGGAGAATGCAGGTATTGAAGACCTTCCTTTTGATACCAGTACTCAGATCTGTGGATTTCATGATCTCTTTTAGTGACCAATATCTCTTCCATCCGTTAGCTATTCGTCTTTTTATTTCTTTTGTAGTTGTGTCTGTATATGAGATGATTTGTCCTAAATAGATATATTCATCTACATATTCAACGGGTTGGTTGTTAATTTTTATTTCATATTTGTTTGAATTCGTTAATAGCTTCGTTTTGTTTATATTCATAGATAAGCCCACTTTTTTGCTCTCTGTATTTAGTTCTTGTATCATTTTTTCTAGGCTCCCTGGTTGTTCTTCAAATAAAACAATATCGTCAGCGAATCTAAGATGGTTTAGTTTTTTACCGTCTATATTTAATCCATGTTGGTCCCATACTAGCTTTCGAAATATGTTTTCCAGCACCGCGGAGAACAGCTTTGGAGACATCGGGTCGCCTTGTCTGACGCCTCTTTTTACTTGGAATGTTTCACCCAAGGTTTCCATTTGTACTCTTGCCTTACTGTTAGAGTAAATGTTTTTAATGGTGTTTATGTACACTGTCGGGATTCCTTGTTTCTGTAAGCTTTCCCATATGGCTGTGTGGCTAATGCTGTCAAATGCCTTAGAATAATCGATAAAAGCCATATATATCGGTTTGTTGTGCTCATTGTATTTTTCCATAATTTGCTTGACTGTGTGAATGTGATCTATTGTGGAAAAGTTTTTTCTAAAGCCAGCTTGTTCCTTCGGTTGGTTTTCCTCAAGTGTGTTGCTTATTCGGTTCAAAATTATTTTGGAAAAGATTTTATATATGTTAGACATCAGACTTATCGGTCTGTAGTTCCCTATGTCATCTCTTTCTCCTTTCTTATGTATGAGAATGATGTGGGATGTCTCCCATTGTTCTGGAACCTGTCCCGATCTCAGTATGCCGTTGAAGATTTTAGTTAGAATGGGGACCAGTTCTTCTATGGTTCCTCTCAGTAGTTCGTTTGTGATTTTATCAGGACCTGGTGCTTTGTCTAACTTTTGGCTTAGTATGGCTTCCCTAGTTTCACTGAGTAATATGTCAGGTTCTGGGTTCACTAAGAGCAGATTGTAATTTAGGGTTTCTTGACTTACATGTGTATTGGGGTCTTGGTTAGAATATAGATTGCGGTAGAATTTTGTAGCTATTCTATTTATGTTCTTTCGGTCTGTTGCATTTTTTTGGTTGTTTTTCAATTTCGGGATCCATTGGTTTGATTCTCGGAGTTCCTTTAAAGCTTTCCTAGTTCCTCCTGTCCTTGCTATATGTTTTTCTAGAGTTTGCAACCTTTTAACTTTCCTGTCCTTTTTTATACCTTCTTTGATTTTTTTGCTTAAGTCAGTTATTTTTTGGATGTTCTGTTTCCTTACTTTGCAGTCAAGTAAACTTTTTCTATCATTTATAAGTTGTAGTGTTGAGTTACTTAAATTATATTTATGTTGTGGTCGTTTTCGTTCTTTTTGACATGTAATGTTGTTTTGTAATTTGTTGTAACTTGTTTTTACATCTATTGCATCTGTTTCTGATAGTTCTCTGCTGAGTGATGACAAGGAATTCTCCATTCTTTTGTTGGGTTCTGTGCTGCATGTCGGGAGTATGTCATGTATAGCAAACTTTCTGGATTGTTTGGGTGGTATAGTCTTGAATGACGCCCTTACCATGCGGTGGTCGGTATTAAAGTTTAATTTTGATATAACTGCTGTATCCGTAAATAGATTTGGGTGGTTGCTTATAATATAGTCTATTTCGTTTCTATGATTCCCGCCTGGAGAGATCCAAGTCCACTTGTTGTTTTTGTTTTTCTTAAAAATGCTATTTAGGAGGGTTAGATTGTGTTCTAATAAGAATTCCACCAGCCTTTGTCCATTTTTGCTTCTTTTGCCGTAGCCAAAGTTTCCTAACACATATTCTTCTTTACATTGTTTTATTCCCACTTGAGCATTAAAATCGCGGAACAAGCAAAAGAACTTGAACATGAATCTTTTTACAATGAAATATCCCAAGCTATTATAAGTAATTACTCAAAAAAACATAATTGTACTAATGGGATTACCTACTACCAAGGCTCAAATTAATTCCGGCTTGCCTGGTTTGTAACAACAGTTCGGCGACACCTGTTCCCATCTGTACCACGTAACAACTTACATAAGCTTTGACTTTTAACTCAAAGGCGTAACTTTGCCAGCCATATTGAAGCAACAGGTATATCATGTACTTACATTATTCTATTAGACTGGATAGGTACGCTTAAAGTGATAAAATTAGGGTATATTTTGGTTTGGGACGACGGATGTAGAAGTTTAGTTTACTAAGCTTACGTGTTTTGATATAGATATTTGAAAAGTTTTGTGGATTTTGGGTCCGGCTTGTGCTCAGAAAATTCCAAGAACTAGGCCGAAACGACACGTTTCAGATCATATATTCCAATATTTGATCTGAAACGTGTCGTGTTGTTCCGGATATTTTTTCCAGTTGAAATCTGGATTTTATTTTGTGTGTGTGTGTGGTGTGTCACAGTTGGCTGCTTTTGCCTCTTTTGAAGACACCACCACAGCAATCTCTACCACAGCTATAATATCAAATCTTATGACCAAAGATACCACTTTAAGGACAAAACTGAAATTGGAGAAATCAATACGCTTGACGACTCAAACCAATAACTGATACCTAAACATGTGTCAAAATTGGAAATCCTAAACAAAAAGGGTCATAGACAGATCCGCATTAATCTCTCTTTGAAGGCTAGCTTTTAAACAAAGCCTTTAATAACGTACTTATTCAGGCACAAATAAGGTCGACTGAAACGATCTCCTACAATTTAGCCCATAAACATATTATTTTACATGAAGGCGGCATAACGGCTGAAAGCCTTCAAAACGTAATAGGTACGCAGTGCTTTTATATAACCCATTTTTCCTTTGTGCGCGGGTGGTGGGCCTTTAACTTGTAAATTAAGTAATAAGTGGGTATTCAGTGCCTAAGTAAAGGAACACATACAGTAGTGCCTTCTTGATGGAGGCTAACGATACGAGTATGTTGCTGACTCCTTGGGTTGTCAGAGAGTAACGTTCAGTTGGTTTTCATTGCCTTGTTTTATTTTTACAGAATAAGTACCTAAATAGCCTAATAGTAAAGGAACAACAAAAAAACGGTGGGTAGACTGTGTGAAGAATGAAATGCTAATGAAATGGCTAATGGCGTAATAATAAAGTTTATTTCCGTAATCAACAGGTTTTTACAGATAAAATTGTAGAGGCCTTCTTTTAAGTATGCAGATACCTGTATCAGAAGACCTCCCTCTTCCATACTTACGTGCAAACATATTATTACAAAGCGTGTATATAACAGAATTAAAAGCAAAGAAAGTAGGTAAAATAACAAATACTAAGACCAGAAAATTTAAATTTGTGTGTTTTTGTGTGAGTGTAAGTATGTGTGTGTCTGTGAAAGTGGTTGTGTGCGTGTGTGAGAAAAGGGAATCCAAAAGCATTTAATCCGTTTGAAGTATCTAGTATACATTCGTTTATTAATTAGTCGGCGTTGACATTTAATTGCTTGTGTAAAGCAAGTTTCATAAAGGTATAAGTTTACATTATATATCCAAATGTAGGAGTGGCTCGGTTTCTTCATATGTAAGGGTATTTAGCCATGCGGTTAGGGTTTTCTTACATTCGTTACGCGATTCTTGGTAAATAGCAAGTTTTTTGTTTATGGCATTGTAAATAAAAGTAGCTAGGGCAACAGATATGTAGAAAGGGGGTGACTGCTGAGATGACGAGTAATAGAGACGTATAAATGATGAAGACATGCTGCGCCGATCCCAAATAAATTGGGATAAGGGCAGGAGAATGATGATGATGATTTTTATTACATTTGTCATCATGTCGCGATCATCAAAAGTTTTCTTTAAACTCAAACTCAAAGCGTTTATTTCAATTACAGGAACTTTTGAAAGTCAAAAAAGAAAAAGAAAAACACGAAGCTACAGTCCCAGTCACAAGACATAATAACTTGTGAGAGTACTGTAGTTGTCCATTCCAAAGCGTAGATCTCTATGGAGAAAAATGGGCAATGGACACTCTTTTAAATCAAAATATGTTACAAAATCTTGGTTACATCATTAGTGTTGAGAATTACTAGTATGTGAGAACGATGTAGAAATACGGGCAAGTTAAGAGCGTCCAGAGTAAAAGACGAAATCAATAATTCGAAAAGATAAGAGATGACCAGTCACCACTGACAGCGCCCGTTCACGAACATGATGCATGTATCAGCCATCATTCAACTCAACCACATTGAAGGGAACTAAATGACCCGACACACCCGCCACCATCAACGTGACATTTAAGTGAGCATGACATTCAATCAACCACCAGGTATATTCGCGTCAATGAAAGATGTAGGTACTCAGTAAATGGTGGCTTTACAGTACATAGTACTCAAACATGCAGACAAAATATTGCGGGTAAGACATGGAAGCTCAGACCATTGTAGTGGATACATTATCCTGAACTCATTTGGATAATCTTATCATCATGCGCTTTGGAAATCTTGCTTTTAGTGTTTCTCACCGTGTGAGCTAGAAATCCTGAGAATAGATCTACATTCTCATGAGTCACCTGGCTACTTCTACTAAGCAAGTATGAATAATTATGCAGTCTTGTCAGCAGACGTGAGACGTCCCTACAAAATTAATCCCTCCTGTATGTACATGCGATACAGAAAGGGACTGCTATGTAAAGTTTTATGTCCAAATTAATCAATAACTAAATGTTAAACAGCATGTTTGAGAAATAGTCATATAAAAGAATGTGGCATAGACCATCAAACTGTTCTATATACTTATTTGGGTTGATAAGGTATTGATATTTGAGGAGCTCGTGGCTAAATAATAACAGCCGCCCAGGTCGATCTTTAAGGTTAAGCCGTGCTTGCCGAGGTTGGTCTGTGGATGGGTGCCCATAATTACATATCGAGTTTCCTCCGTGCCTCGGAAAGTCCCGGCTGTCATTTGTAGATCTTTGACAGTCGTTACGAGTAGTCAGAAGCTAAAAGTCTGACATCCAGTCTTAGCAAGGGGTATCGTATTACCCAGTTATTGGGTTGTGGAGGTCAATACCTTCATCATCTGCTCGCTCTATTTAGGTATAGATAGGCAGCCGCTATATGTAAAACACTGGTACTCAGCTGCATCCGGTTAGACTGGAATCCGACCCCAAAATAGTTTGGGAAAAGGCTAGGCAGATGATGAAGGTATTGATATTTGGTTTGGAACAGCTGATGTTGGATCCCATCAACGATAGCGGCACAGCGCTTGGGATCACACTATGACCCAACCTGCTGAAGTGCCCCAAGTGTCCGTTTACCTGGATCGTCGACGATCTGGATAACGCTTTTTACACTGCAATAAACGTCACTTATGTGTTAAATTATAAAAAGCAGAAAAATACCACTCCTTTAAATATTACCGTCTTTCTGATACACGTTGGCTTAGAAACGGACTATTGCACAAAGTTTTAAGTCAAAATAAACTAGTATTTAGGTATTTCAGAATTCAGCTAATAATAAATGACGAAATGTTTGCTATGTTAGGGATTAGGCTCAGACAGTGAAGCATTAGGGCTTACTTAAAGTTTAGGTAAACGTTTACATGTTATTTTTGTGTAGGTGTTACTGTCCTCAAAACACAGTCTTATTTTTGCCCGACACGATTTTGTGGGACACCTAATAATTTATTTTCTATAGTGGTGCCTCGTTACTCAAAATATGTATGAAATAGGTACGGAAATCATATTAGAAAAAAACTGGCCAAGTGCGAGTCGGGGTCGCGCACGAAGGGTACCATAATTTAGGAAAACGAGCTAAAATATCACCGTTTTGTATGGGAGCCCCCTTACATATTTATTTTATTCTATTTTTAGTTTTTGTTGTTATAGCTGCAACAGAAATACATAATCTGTAAATTTCAACGTGCTAACTATCACGGTTCATGAGATACGGCGTGGTGACAGACGGACGGACGGACAGCGGGATCTCAGTAATAGGGCCCCGTTTGACCCTTTGGGTACGGAACCCTAAAAAGAGTTTTGTTAATTGTCGACGTCATTATCGCGACGATTTCTGTATATAAAATCATAACAAGTAATTCTAAAAACTGTTTTTTATAAGGAAAAAGAAACAGTTTTGTTACTGTTTATCGCCATCTCAATTGCGTTGATTTCTTATTATGATTTGATTACAGAAAATTAGGTCTTCTCTGCGAACACTAAACAAATTACCGCTGTAAAGTACTTAGATAGAAGAATCAACCTGCTGTCAATTCATCATCTGCCTAACCTTTTCCCAACTACGTTGGGGGTCCAGTCTAACCGGTTGCAGCTGAATACCAGTATTTTACATGGAACGACTGCTTACCAGTCTGACCTCCACAAGCCAATTAGTACTGGGTAATACAATACCTTTTGCTAAGACTGGTTGTCATACTTAAAACCCCTGTCAATTATTTAGTCGTAATTAGCTTGACATCCATTGAAAAAGTACTTAAAACTTCACCTGAATTTTTTGCCTAAAACCGAAAGACAAACGTCCTTGTAAGCAGATATCTCGCCACCTAATACCCAAGATCTCCAAATTGGCTTTTAAAGACATTGGCTCCAAAAACAGCCTATTTTTAAATAAGGATCACAAGTTCTCCTCAAAGTTTGCATAAGCGTAATTATTCTTGACTTTCGTCCTACGCATTTTACTAAAAGGTCGAAAATATTTGGCCATTTTATAGGCCGAATAAAAGTGTCATCTAATATAATCAAAGAGCTTATAAAGACGTTAGCGAGCTACTGAAAGCAATTTTCATAGTAATTACCTGCGGAAGCAATTGGAGTATATTTTCTTAAATTCTTTGTAAAAACGCTGAAAAAAAGGTTGTTTGAAAAATGTTCACTGGGCATTATTATTATGTTAGTACGTTAATATGCTAATTTTAGTAATTGTTGTTAAGTGTAGCATGGGTTAATTAGAAGCTAGTAGTGTTTTCAGACGTGTTTTACATTTTCAGCTGTTTCTACTCACCCAACGTTGATACCTGAATTTTTGTGTGGTAGGTACACCACTGAAAACCCCATTTTATTTTAATTTCAATTTCCATCCAAAGGTTGTCTGGAAGATATCGCTATCAGTGATAAGACCGCCGTTGTAACCATAAAATTATAGCAGGTTTGTAAGCCGCGTTATGTTTCATTTTTGGTGTACAATAATTTTTTATTCTATTCTATAGGTACCTTCAAAGCTATTTTGTTATTTCAACCCAAAATGATGGCATGCATCCATTTTAATCACCTGTAAATAATAAGTTTTAGTCTAGTTTTAGTTTTGTCTAGTGTAGTAAAGTTCACGTATTTTCTTTAAAAAATCCTTTTCATTTGTCCAATGGCTCGTGTAATTAAATAATTTACATTAGAACATAACATCACGCCTGTAATCCCCGAAGGGTTAGCTAGAGGTATATTAAAAAAATAAAAAAGAGATTAATAGAGAGAGAGAGTAGCGGTGGCCTAGTTGTGGCAGCACCGACTTACGAGCAGTAAGCCGTTAGTTCGAACCCAGGCAGGCGCATTACTTTGTGTAATTTATTTCATCACCGCTGCTCTCAAAAACGGTGCAGGAAAATATCGTGAGGAAACCTACCTACCTAACATGTCCTAGTACTACAAATTTGAAGACATGTGACATCTACCAACCCGCACTGGGCCCGCGTGGTGGATTACAGCCCTCTTCCTCTCAAAGAGAGGAGGCCTGTTTCCCAGCAGTGGGAACATTATAGGCTGATGATGATGATACTTAATAGTACACGCACATTTCGCTAGTTATACTAAAGTTCCATGTAATAGGGGGGCAGACTATTGCCATAAACCGAGCACAAATCCAGCAAATAATTGCATCCACTAGACCAACGGCAAAGGCAGTAAAATAATTTATTAGTCGTTTAACTGAAAGTATATTGAAATTATTCTTGCTTTATCTCGCCTGTTACCATATAATTTCCGGGGTTTTCCTCATAATTCTTCGCCAGATATATTGGGATTCTTCTTCTTGGTGTATTCGCCCAATGCTGAGTGTATTCTCCATTGTGTCTTCTCCATTGCACGGCCTATTTTTCTTTCTTGGGTTTTCCGCATCCATATCAGGCAGATTTTGAGGGGAGCTTTTCTGACCAAGATCGTTATCGGTCTATGTTGGAATTATGATTATAATTTTGTTTATAAACATTAGTTGTCATGCAAATAAGAAGTAATTTTAGTTTCATTTAAAATTAGTTAACCATAGTTCCATTTAAAATTTAAGATGCTAGGTTCAAACAAAGAACTTGTAGGAGGCGTCCGAAATCCTTCCGCAGCATTTCTCGAGTAATTAAATTTATTACTGCATCTGTTACTTGAATCTTTGCGCTTCGGACAATGGACGAAAAGCTCTTTTTCCTACGTGAGGGATAAGTTACAACTACAAATGAAAACTGTACCTATTATTCTGTTTTTATTGGCATCCTTGGGTTAGAGGAGCTCGTGGCTAAATAATACCAGCCTCCGGGTCGATCTTTAAGGTTAAGCCGTGTTTGCCGAGATTGGTCCGTGGATGGGTGACCATAATAACATACCGAGTTTCTTCCGTGCCTCGGAAAGCACGTTAAGCCGTTGGTCCCGACAGTCATTTGAAGATCTTTGACAGTCGTTACAAGTAGTCGGAAGCTAAAAGTCTAACATCCAGTCTTACCAAGGGGTATCGTATAACCCAGTTACTGGGTGTGGAGGTCAGATAGGCAGTCGCTTCATGTAAAATACTGGTACTCAGCTGCATCCGGTTAAACTGGAAGCCGACCCCAAGATAGTTTGGGCAAAGGCTAGGCAGATGATGATTGGTATTGTTAGTAAAAGTGCTGAGCAGGTCTACTCATATAAACGCGACGATCTCGTTTTTATGTCAGTTGGGAGGTTAGAGCAAATTTCTACCATTGTTTAATTTCGTTTAAAACAAAAACTCTCTTACAGGAAGTCAGTGAGGGTCGTGGGGCTTTCGAAACCGGGACCGCAGTCCCCGATTCCACCTAAAGATACAATCATTATTTTTGTGTAGTATTTTGGAACCACAAATAAAATAAACAAAATTATGTTTTGGGAAAGTACGGTATCCCAAAAAAAATTGAAGTAATAAAAATAAAACTACATTATTTTTATTAATCAATAAAATATTTCTTTTATTTCAATGCGGAAACAAAGCATTTACTTCAATTAGACCATTACAGGCACTTTTGAAAGTCAAAAAACAAAAAGAAGCGAAACAACAGTCACAGTCACAAGGTATAATACTAAAACTACGATAATACTTGTGAAAGTACTGTAGTTGCCCATTCCAAAGCGTACCGTAGATCTCTATGGAGAAGAATGGGCAAGCAACTCAATGGACTCTCTTTGTTTTTTTCTTTTCAATACATCAATCATGTTGAGATTACACAAATTATAACTCAGTAAAGCCAAATTAGTTACAGGCGCGTATCATATTTTATTAATCATAAAAACTGAAAATGACCGGGAAATTGCAAAAAAACATAAGAAAATTTAAATTTCGCGGTTATAATATTAGTAATATTTTGCACATCTTCTCGGTCTTTTTTTCGACACATATACAAGCGACTGCGCAACAGGAATGTGGGAGAGAGATAGCACTACGTGCGCGCGTCTTTATTTTGTACTGGTACTGATAATTCCCGCTGCATCGGAATTACTTATGATATGTGGCACCAGATTTAATTAGATTAAGCAAACAGACGTCGGCGATCCGTCAACGTCCTGTTACGCGCCACCTTCCTTGACAACTACCCAAGTCAATATGGCTACCCGCAACGACTTGACGTTCCGCCAGAGAGTATTGTAGACCGCTTCTCTCTCGTCTGTGGTAACAGTTTAGTTTGCAACGTGAATCATATGAAGCCTTTTTGCAAAGGCGCCGTCATATCTGTAGTTTAACTTATTTTTGAAGTGAAACTTCTTATACGACTTCCAACAAGGTTGCGTTAAACGTTTAACGCTACCAAGGAGGGGGTATGAAAGCACTCATTTCCACATTACGGAGTTTCACTTCTTCCGCGCGGAGGGACTCCACGCACTATTTTTCATGTGGTCCCAAAATACTCCCAAAAATAATTATTGTATTTATAGGTGGAATCAGGACACCGCGGTCCCGGTCCCAAAAGCTCCACGACCTGCGGAGTCGGGTCGAACCGAAAGTCTGACAACCAGTATTACGAAGGGTTACTGTTGGTTACTCCACAACCCAGCACTAACTGGGTTGTGGAGGTCAGATAGGCAGTCGCTCATTTAAAATAGGTACTTGTATTCAGCTGCACCCGGGTAGATTGGAAGCCGACAAAATAGCTGGGAAAGGCAGATGATGAACTCTCGTACCTAATTAAATGCCAAAAAAACACAGATTTGACCACTTTTGTTCAATGTCATCATCATTTCAGCCGAAAGACGTCAACTGCTGAACATAGGCCTCCCCCAACGCCACATTAACATAAGGGGGTTTTGTCCAATATACCAGTGACACAATAGTTTCATAGCTGAAAAGGCGTTGTCTTTGCACTGGGTAGAGACTCATAATAAACATAAATAAGTACTACCTATAATATTAATATATTACCCATGGTCTTTTACTGTAATATGCGAAATTACGAAGATATTCAAACCTTTATTCTCGGTAGCAAAAATGTGTCAAAAGAATATATTACGTTAAATTCACGGATTTAATTGAGTCCCATATTAATTGATACTGAGGTTCGAAAGGTTTTTAAAAAAAAAAAACGTAAAATGTTACACTGACGCAAATATTGCACTAAAGGTATCTCGATGAAACAGTTACAAATGTGAATAAAAAGTATTTTTTAAAAGAAGTCCTCCATTAGAATAGAATAGTATGAAACTTTATTGTAAACCAAAAATTAAACATAACGGGCTTACAAAACTAACAATTTTATGGTTACAACGGCGGTCTTATCACTGATAGCGATATCTTCCAGACAACCTTAGGATGGACATTATAGAATTAAAATAAAAAAGGAGGTAGTCAGTGGTGTACTACACAAACATTTTAAATAACAAAAGTAAAGTTATCTACTTATACATGTATTATATAAATATAATACATAAACAAAAATATGTTTAGATATTTGTGTTTTTAACATTAAATGGCAAAAATAAAACTAGAATGGTGACAAATTTTGACTGAATGAAATTACAGAGACTGAAAATGATTTGCAACTAAGCTTTTAAAAGCAACGAGTGACTGTGCTCCATTAGCTTCGTAGATAAAAATTCAACAGATTTTCCACTGTCAAAAGTTTAAGAGAACTTTGAAGTTGAGCCATTCATCTCTATGACGTTTTAAGTACTCGGCTAGATGGTGAAATCTTGTTTAATTTTCGTTAGTATCAGGAAACAAAAATCTGGTAACGTTTTCTGTAGTTAGCTCCTATGTGACCATGCTGATGAAATGCGTCTATTTCCGTATGTTTGTTTGCAAAATTTGATTCTAGCAGAAATCTCAAAGCCAAAACTTAGACTTTAAAATTTTATGCGATATTTCCTATCATACTTGGCAAGAATTTGAGGAGCTCGTGGCTAAATAATAATAGCCGCATGGGTCGATCTTTAATGTTAAGCTGTGCTTGCCGAGGTTGGCCCGTGGATGGGTGACCATAATTATAAACCGAGTTTCCTCCGTGCCTCGGAAAGCACGTTAAGCCGTTGGTCCCGGCTGTCATTTGTAGATCTTTGACAGTCGTTACGAGTAGTCAGAAGCCAAAAGTCTGACATCCAGTCTTATCAAGGGGTATCGTATTACCCAGTTACTGGGTTGTGGAGGTCAGATAGGCAGTCGCTTCATGTAAAATACTGGTACTCAGCTGCATCCGGTTAGTCTGGAAGCCGACCCCAAGATAGTTTGGCAAAAGGCTAGGCAGATGATGATGACTTGGCAAGAATTTAGGGCTGATAGATGGTGGACTTTGAATTCTAGTTTAAAAATTGTTACAGAACTGGTCGCATAAATATTCAAAATACTTCGTAGGTATTCCAACTCTTAAAATAAATAAGGTTCGAATATCTTACACGAACTGTCATTTTCCAATTTCCCTGCTACCCTTTACCGTAGGCCTTATCACCGTTTCAATGAGCTATTTATTCAAAATACGACCCTCAAAGTCAGGTTACCTTACAATTGAAAATATAAAATTCTAATAAAGACGTCTTTATTACATTTTTATTCTTTTGATTCATAAATAACTAGGTATTACGAAGCGAAGTAGTTACATAAGTCACGGAATATTTCATTATTGTGAAACACGATAAGTTCAAAGCAAAAAAGTATATTTCCACGAGAGGACAAAGATGACAGGAGAACTGATCATCTTCACCTGTCTCCTGTCGGATAATGTCTGGCAAGCATGTACTAACATCGCCTCTTGGCAAATAGCCGAGTTAATTAAGCCGCTAGCCTAAATCCATACATCACTTAGTAAGCAAGTTTAATTTCTAACATGTTCTTTGTTCGAGAGTCAAGCTTGTAAACTCAGTTCAACGATAAGGCTTTGTTTATAATTGGTAAGCTTTATTCCGCCATATCTGATGGGGTGCGGCCAACTGCTTCATTTATGAATTTAAGAGGGTCACAACAATTTCTTGATAAAGGCAGGGTATCTGTTCGAGTGCTCACGCAACGCCGATCATTTCAGGGTGGCTTAGGACAACAGTCATTAATACCTTCGAGCAATTTGGCCTCATTTATTCAACACCAAGTAAAATTCTGTCGTGTACGCTAAGATTTACGATGAAGTCATTACGTTTTATGGGCCATAATTGATAGAGATAACATCTCAGGGCTACTGAAATTGCAAAGTGCTGTTTCAAGCACGTTGAACTCAAAGACGCGCATTAGTGTAAAGAAAAATAGCCCGTATTAACATAAACGACTGGCGTCGTGGTTATTAATTACAAAATTTTATAGGCAGGCGACACGCGAAAGTTCTTTTATGTTTAACACAAATATTTCTTTTTGGGGAGTTAATATCGAGCTCGGTGATTTGGTTCCGTAATAACGATCACGTTACGTAATTAAGTCTTTAAAATTGTTGTTTTTTTTGTACCTACATTATGGCCAAAAACATTATATTACCCTCGTTATTTAAAGCTCGATTTCAGCTGCCCTCAATTTTTATTCATACTAATACCTGATCCCTCAGAACAGTAGCCTGATCCAATAATTTCACTAGCTAAAGATTATTCGATGAAGTACAGCCGGCGTCTTGTCAATGTACACGTAATTATATTCTTGATCCTTTCAATTTTCCCTTGATCCTGCAGCTAAGACGGGCAAGTCCTTGCTTACACACGGAACTTAAACAAAGTATCAAACGTAGTAATCTGCTTATTTACATAAAACATTATGGGGAATCACGCGATCATCCCTGAAGTTAGGCGATTTTAATTTTAGTGAGGGATTAAGAACTTTAACATGACTTCTTGTAAGAAATATTACGTCTTTTTAACAACTTTTAAATGTCATCATCATCATCATCATTTCAGCCCGAAAGACGCCCACTGCTGGACATAGGCCTCCCCCAAGAAGGGGGGTTTTGCCATAATCGCCACGCTTGGCAGGCGGGTTGGCGATCGCAGTACGGTTGTTACAAAAGCACAGAGAACGCTGCTGCCCATTCTCTGGCAAATCCCTTAGTCGCCTCTTACGACACCCACGGGAAGATATGGGATGGTGCTATTCTTTACGTCCGACACCACACAGAGCAACTTTTAAATGTGGTATATAGTTTTTCAGGTACATTGTTCACTTAAATTGGGCGGACAGTGCGGTAAAACTTAGCGACTTCATATGAACTGACAAGGGCTTTGGATGGGATCTGTATTATGTCAGAGTTGATTGTAGATTGTAGGTACTTTGAAATACCGATGATTTTTCATTATATAAAGCTTGTTATCCCCGAAGAGTATGGCAGAGGTGTAGGTACCTAATAGGATGTACCCACATTTCGTCAGTTAAGATGTAATACCGATGACTAACACTGAAATCAGAAAGTCTTTGCTGATATTCGGTTGGAGAACGTATGCCTAAAAATAATGGGTTGGAATCCTGTTTCAGATCAATGTATTGTTACTTTATTCCGACCTGCACCCCTTCACCCCCTCCATGTTTACATTTCATTGGTATAGATCCAGAGCTAATGAGGATCAATGGTGGTTGGTTTTGTCGAGCTCAGTTTCAGGTAGAGAAAAGACCCCGAAGGCGCAAGAAGTCAGTACGACAAATACTTCGGCATCCGGAGTACGATAGTGGCAACTCTTTCAAACATAAATGTAGTACCTACATTTCAAGACTTCGGTGCATCAGTACGAGTACACAACGTCACAGTTTGTGTTAACGTGCGTACTTAGGCACGTGTCGGTCTCATTAAACTTGTACGTCTTGCTAATATATTTATGGGTAGCAAGGTAACTTGTTACGCAAAGAGCACTACAGCATTAATGCCTCCTTTGCCTTAAGAGGACCAACTTTATACGTGGAAAGTTCGCGAACTTATGATTAATGATACTAAGTCTGTTTGGTCCACAAGCGATAGTTTGGCAAGTGTTGGATTAAGACTGGTGGCATGTTGATTTGAGAGTGCATTATGTACAAGATGTTATTGAACTAGGGGTGGCAAGTTTGTGTTATTGTCAAGCTATGTTCTTGGCAGAAAAATTACTAAAATATATATCTGATGTATCTAATGTTTGCTAAGACATTACCTGAAAAATTAAATCCTAATTTCATTATTGATCCTGCGCTGCAATCCTTGACAAATACGGTAAAAAATTGTGGGGCAAAAATCGGGATAAGCGTTTTGAAGAATTTGAAGTGCCCTGTGATAAAAAATAAAGTATTAGTGATAAATGATAGCGTGAGGAATAACAGGGGAGAATACTAGAAAAACCCTGTTGAATATTTTAGTATGGTAACACTTATATTTACGAAGTATGTTTATTTAAAAAGTGGCAACTCTCTCTCTTGTAATACACAAAGAGCGAAATGGCTGTCTTTTTTAATTCCTAAATAAATGTCTGCAAGTATAACTATGTTTGAATCGCAGCTTCCGATACCAAAGAAATCGTTTGCTAAAACAACCGAAGATTAGCTATAATGAATAATTAAACAATGTTTCTGCAAATAATGTAAAATCTTTTTTCTATCAAAGACTGTATTCCATGAGCTTGCAGGTATTAAACTTTCATCAGCACCTAATAAGCCAAAGTATTTGAAATTTTAAGGTCGGGACAAAGTTTAAAGTGTCAATTTTGAGAGCAAAGCTTTCCGCTCCAATATGCGAACTTAAGATTTTTTGGAAACTTTAAATTTAATCTGTATCGGGGAAGCATCGATAGTGTGGATCCGAGACAAAATTTTAAGACTAAAAACGATTTTATGTGTTTAGTAGGCTCGCCTTTCAAAAAACCATGGAATTTCATGCCAGTTTTTCTCCATAGGAAAGGATCAACCCGAACCGTGCAACTTTTGTCGACGTTTTTTTTATAAATGCCCTTGCAGGCCTATGTAAAATAAAAAAAATAGCTTTTTTTAAAAAAAGTGATAATGTGATCAACGACCAAGGTTACTTTGATTAGTCTTTAAAGCCTTACCTTGCAACGTAGAACCATGTTAAGGTCCATCTATCTGCCTTTAGTCACTTAAAATTGCCCAAGACCCTCTACTAAACAATTTTATTAGCTTCGGCTGTAACTAACTAGTAAAAATCTTAGATTTTGACCCACTTTCCAGTTTCCGAATGTTGTATAGAATCATATTTAGTTTGGATTATAATGCATGGTTAACTATGTGACGTCAATCTAAATCCAATATGGCGGACTGCCAAAGATCGCGGACTAGTTATTTTTTAAGCATTCCCATGACGTTTTGCAAGCACATTTAAAACTGTCATGCATATAACCTACCGTCTATGGCCGGCTTTACGTGTCACCTTGTTGCCACAAATTATGGTAAAAAAATTCGAAGTACTTACCACCCCTAAAGCACCATTCTAAAATACCCACAAATTGGCATTTCATATAATTTACGAACACCTAAATGAGTCCATAGCATGTCTGTAAAGGGGTCTGTGAAAATATTTTGATTAGTCGCTGGATTTGTAGGTAACAATGAGCTCCAATCAGGAGGCCTCAAAAATTATGGTAATAGCGTTCTTTGACGCGAATCCTTTGTTATACATGACTGTCGAATTATTAGGTCGGCTTTTCAATATATTTTTTGAATTTTAATGTAGGTTTTTTTAATATTGGGACTTGGTTTTAATGAGACGTTTGTGATGTTAATTTTCTAGCCTTGTTTGGCAAACGTGTGGTACACTAAGGCCTACTTGGAACAAAATCAGTCGCGAATCGAATTTAACCTCTAGGTCCCAGCCGTTCCATTTATGGAACGGACGGACCTTTGCCTTGAGCCTCGCCGTTCCATTTATGGATATGGCTCGAACCAGCAAACTAAAACGCTAATATAAAAAAAGTAAATTTCTAAATCGTTCTGTCAAAATTTACCTCTATGGTCAACTAGTAGTCGATTCAAACAAAATTAATCGTTAGTAATACTAAACGGCACAACATTATTAAAAAAGATATAGAAACTCGTCTATGTCGAATGTCAAACGCAATGGCAACCCGTGTTTTATTATGTTCGGAAAAGTGTTGTTTTTGTGAGATATACGTTGTAAAACTTTGGTAAGTAAATGTATAGTATGTTATAAGTGTATAATGCAACTTTTTAGATAGTCATTTGCTTGAAAAAATAACAAAAAAATTATGATTTGAGCCAACAAAAAATCCTTTGTTGTGAAGTTTGTTAGTCGAAATAAAAAAAATATATTTGACTCTTGAACCATGTAAAATGGTCTTGGAAACAATAGTAGCAAAGAAAAAATAGTGATAATTCATTATTTCATGTATTCGAGGCATATCTATTCATATTTATTGATATTTCAAGTATTTTCATGCTTTGAACAGCGGAATTCTAAAATGGCCGATTCTAACAAGAAGTTTGAGTTAGGATCTTATAAGAATAATGTATGTAGGACTCCTAAAAAACACTGTCATTAGATTACTTGTATATTTGTGATGTTAGATATAAATTTTCGTGTAAATTGAATGAGTAGTTTTACCAAACAAAAATAAGCAACGAAAACAGACGTATTTGCTGCGACCTCTCTCATATCTATGGGATATGTATAATTCTCAAGTAGTTCTAAAAGAGTTGGTTATTATTAATAAATGGCCCCGTTCATCACGAACCCGACACTGTTTACCGTTTAAGAGTAGAGCTAATATAACTCGAGTTATAAGTGTTTATCTTTACAATATCGGATGACTCACGCAATGGCGTAATCAAGGGGCCCCCGAAGGGTTTCACGCGGGGTTTTACTGTTACGCGCGAAAGGAAAGTGAGGTTAAAACATAATTCTGTATTTATGTTCTTTATTTAATTGGCAGAAACAGAGCTGCGCATAACTATTTCCATTTCGATTACAGATATCGATGTTTAGAGATTTGTTATGTTATCAGGCATTAGTGTTTGTTCGGAAGTCTAAACTATATAATATAATAATATTATAAAGAGGAAAGATTTGATTGTTTGTTTGTTTGTTTAGTTTTAGGCTCCGAAACTACTGGTCCGATTTGAAAAAATATTTCAGTCTTAGATAGCCCATTTATCGAGGAAGGCTATAGGCTATATATCATCACGTTACGACCAATGGGAGTGGAACAGCAATTAAAAATGTTGCGAAAACGGGGAAAATGTGACGCAAACGAAGTTGCGCCGGTCAGCTAGTATATTAGTATTTTTAGTCAATAACCTGATAAGTTTATATGAAAAACATTAATACAAAGAAAAAAATGCGCCAAACATCATACCAAAACAAAGCCACCCGTTTGATGGCAATAGGCTTGACCTCTACATTCTAATGGATAGTCTTCGGGGATCACAGGCACGATGTTATGTTATCATACCAAAAAACAAAGTAATAATGACTATTATCGACAATTGTTGAACAACTTACTTGAAAGAAAAGTAAATCATAACTAAAACGAAGGAGCCACTAAAATAAATTAAAACTAAACTGAATGCCTAAAAGCTTAAGTGTTCCATTTAAATTAACGATCTAAGTTTTAAGGATTAAACGAACCGAAACTTACCTACCTTGAAGTAATTTGTTATGTCTTATTTCATTTCACTCCTTAATTATTATGTCTAACTAGTTAACAGCCCGGCTAAAGAGGAGAAACAATGAGAAGAAAAGACTTCATCTCCTGCCAAAAATGGCGCAGTAAACTTTCAAGTTACCTAATTAAAAGTTACTCGGTTAGTCTGCCACGTCTTCACGTCAAACCAAAAAGCGTAATTATCTTATTATTTCTCAAGTGAAATTACTCCACACTAAGTTAAAAATAAACATGAAAGATAATACTTGTTCTTCAGTAGAAAGTCGCCGAAGTCTTAGTCGCTCCATAGGCGCAATAACAAAGAAATAAACATAAATATTAATTTTTTATCATCACACTGGCTGCTTCATTCACCAAATAGGTTGGTTACTGACCGTCACAGTGGAGGAAGTGTACATTGTGTGTGTGTGTGTGTACGGCCCCTAAGTAATGATTTCATTCGAATCCAGCCTGTCCCTTTGCCGCCATCCCCCAACGACGCCTAAGTTGACGATCGTGCCCGCAGGGGGTGCCCTTAGCGTGTTGTCGCTTAGTTTAGAAGTTTTTGCCCTAGCTGGATGCCCTACACTCAAGGCTCCCACAGGAATGTCCAGTTAAGCAGAAGCCAGCCTCACAGGTTGACCTGTAAGATGCCATTACAAAAAAAATATAGAAGACTGGTAGGTAAGTTATAAAGCTCTTTCTTCTGACATCCTCTATATTAATTAAAATTCAACATGGACATTCACTCCCAACAAAAGGATAAATCATCATCATCAGCCTATAATATTCCCACTGCTAGTACACAAGCCTCCTCTCTATGAGAAGGAGTGGGCTGTAATCTACCACGCGGGCCCAGTGCGGGTTGGTAGATGTCATACACAACAAGCCGGTTTCCTCACGATGTTTTCCTTCACGGTTCAAAGCATAAATAACTACCCACTAATTCCAAGCTACCCATTCGTGAACTATTTACGTATTTACCATACAGCTAACGAACTAAGCAGTCAATAAATTTCAAGTGCTGTACCACATATATATTACGCTGGACCACTCAGTCAGACTAGATTGGATAAGTTTATACGACCTTACAAATTGTTTGACGACGGTTCGGGAGTATGATCCTTATTTTGTCTCGGTAAATGATGTCTTTACACCGGCCTTAACTCGTGAACTGTTATGAGATAAGTTTTAGTTTTGAGGGCTTTTAATATTGTGTTTGGGTGACAGTTTTCGGTGTTTTTTTATGTGTGTAACAAGATATTACCATGGTAAATATACCGTTTCCAGTATTAATGATGGTGTTAGTGACCATGTCAGTTTTTATGTTGTTTTAAACACAGTTTTAAAGCACGCAGTGTATAGGACGACAAAAAACGGTTTACGGTGTTTTTTGACGTGTGAACATGTACCACGGTAAATATACCGTTTCCAGTATTAATGATGGTGTTAGTAACCATGTCAGTTTTTTATGTTATTTTAATTACACATAGTTTTAAAGCACGCAGTGGATAGGACGAAAAAATCTTAGTAACCATCACGCCTGTAATTCCCGAAGGGTTAAGCCGAAACGAATAAATATCTTTGTCTTTGTCTTGGAGGTGTACCTAATAGCACACCCTAGTATGTTTAAGTCCCATTTAATAGGGGGCGAGCCTATTGCCATCGTCCGGTCACCAATTTCAGGCTCATAATATTTTGGAAGCTACATATTATACTATTACGAAATAGGTCTTATCTCAAAGTAGAGAATCGTTCAGGACCGTTCAGGGACTCGCTTACTACTAAGATTTTTTTTGCTTTAAAAAATATTGGCATTAGTCTAGTTATTTCTTAAAAAATATTGCTTTTGAATTTTGCTAAGTGTATACATATTAGTGGTCGTGAATGTATATTTGTGTTCAATCCTATGTATGAAATATATCAGAAATTCAGCAGATTGACTGATATGTTTACTTAGTTTTTCGTGGAATTTAGACTAGAATTGCATCAATAGCAATGTGCGAATTTTGTAATGTTATGGTAAATATTCCTGGTAAACTTTGCAATTACATTATTAATCTGTTTAACTAATTTAATAGCGACATGTTATTTTACCAAACAATATAATTTATAACGAAAACAATTAGTGCATTCATTAGTTACTTTTGGAACCACTGAATAATGTTCATCACTTGTATCAAGCGCAGGTTCGATCATGCATGGAGTACTGTTCTCATCTCTGGGACGCATCTGCCAAATACCAGCTTGATGCACTTGAGTCGATTGAAAAGCGGGCCAAGAACCTCATTGGCAATGAGGCACTGGTCAAGTCTAAGCTTCGGAGCCTTGAACATCGTCGCCGAGTTACCAGCATATCGGTTAAATTTCAGGGACTGTGCGATGGAATTGCATGATCTGATTCTGACTAGCCCGTTTCATCATCGGACTACGAGACGTACGGCGATGCGCCATCGGTACTTGGTGGACATCCCACACATACGCACTAAGCGTTTTGGGAATACTTTTATTATGCGTACCGCTAAGGAGTGGAATTCCCTGCCGGAGTCTGTGTTTCCCGATAGCTACAATCTAGGGGTCTTTAAGTCAAGAGGTTTCTTCTAGGCAAGCGTGCTTCACCGTCGACCACACCATCGCTTACCATCAGGTGAGATAGTGGTCAAGCGCGAGCCTATATGTAGATAATAAAAAAAAACATAATTTTAAATGGAATGTGTGTGTGAAAAGGTTTGCTTTGTTCAAAAACTATTGTAGGGATAAGCAAATACTATCAAAGAAAATAAGTAATCACAGTCAAAGTGTTAACGAAAACTGACAAATGCTTGCACTGGCTGGACAGGTCCACTGAAATCAAAGTGGTTCTTTCTTCAAAAGATTGTCTCAGACATTTAGCATGGTCTCATGTATCACTTGCTTCGTCATTAAAACTCAGCCACGAGCGGGTCGATCAATAATAGTATTGCATCATGTGCGGCTCAGATTACTAAACAAGCATAACGTAATTAAACTATTGAACCTAATTGGTTTGGTGTGAATTAACTACCTTCCTACAACAACTACCAGGATATCAGTCAACGACGAGAGTACCCCAACATCTTAAAACCCACACACATCTTTAATACCCAAACTTGCTTCGGTGAAGGATAACAGCATGCCTCTGAGATATTTCTCGGCGGCATAAAAACTCTGATAAAAAGGGAGAAGTCCTCATGTGAGTTGACCAAGTTTATATCTGGAGCTTCAACGAGACTATGACCTCTGAGTTTCGGCATTTCTTTCCAGGTATGAAACACTGACCTCATCTAGTGGTAAAAAATGGCGTTTTTGTAAAAATCTATTTGCAAAATAAACATAATTAAATAATAACTGTCAAAATATCCTGAGGAGCGCGAGCGGGAAAACACGTGTCGATTGGATTATAATTAACGCAGTTTCTGCAAATGCATTATTTTTCCGAGCTGATTCTTTTTTCAAATCTGGATCTTGGTTTTGCAAAATGCATACTCAACAATTTTGCATTACTTTATATTAGTTTTATCTGTTTTGATTCTGTTTGTTAAACCTGTCTAAATTGAGGCATTTGCCTATATAACCAAAACGAACTGTTTTAAAGGCCGACTGTTCATTTTTTTTTTTTTTGGGAATGGCATCTCGCAGTTCAACCTAGGAGGTTGTCGTCTGCTTAACCGGACTATCCTGTGGGTGCCTTAAGAGTAAGGCCTCCAGCCAGGGCATAAAACTTACAAACTAAGCGATTACACGCTAAGGGTACCCCCTGTGGGATACGAGCCTCGGCTTAGGGCGTCGCTGGGGGAGGACTGCCATGGGACAGGCTGGATCTGATTGATATCATTATTAAGGGGCTGATTTAAAACTACTGGCACAGTATCGCGGGCTGGCTCGAGCGAGGGTCGGGGAGGGCATGGACCGGGACGTCGCGACGGACCTCGACGGCGAGGTCGGAAAGACGGCGGTTTGTGTCTGAACTTTTTAAGAGTGCTAGTCTCTTTGCTACTCTCCTGGAGGAGGGTGATAGCATCATCGGGAGTGACGAGGGTATGCCGAGGACGGCGTACTGTACTAATGCGCGAGGGTTCGTAACGGGCGGCCGCTGCGATCAGGGGATTACGGTGTTTAATGGCGTTATCGAAGAAACGCTTCGAAAGACGTTTCATAAACTGAAGGACGGTGGGCATTCTAAGGTCTACGTGTAGACGGTCATTACGGACATAAAAAGGGGCTCCCGTGACTCTACGTAAGAACCGGTTCTGCAAGGTTTGCATCCTATGGATGTATTTAGGCTTGGTGTGAGCGTACACGACGCAAGCGTACGTCATAATGGGGCGGATCACCGCGGTGTAAAGGCGCAACTTGCACTTGAGTGACAACTTGCTTTTTGTCGAAATCATGAAATGAAGCCTACCCATAGCAAAGGCAGCTCGGTCGCGAGCTGCTTTGATGTGCGCCGCGAAAGACAGGTGGTTGTCAAGTAAGACTCCTAAGTACTTGGCTTGCTTCTCCCAAGGGATAGGCTTACCGTACATAGTGATCGGGACCGACTGTTCAAAATTGAAACAGGTTTATATAGAATTGTATCTAAAATATTTGTAACACTAGCTTCCGGCGCAACTTCGTTTGCGTCACATTTTCCCCGTTTTCGCAACATTTTTCATTGCTGCTCCACTCCTATTGGTCGTAGCGTAATGATATATAGCCTATAGCCTTCCTCGATAAATGGGCTATCTAACACTGAAAGAATTTTTCAAATCGGACCAGTAGTTTCGGAGCCTATTCAATGATTTAGATAAGCTTTGTATATTTCTTTTCACAGTTCACCGAACGGATTCTACGTCACAAGCGCATAATATTGAAACCAAAGAATAAAATAAAACCAAAATGAAATGTATAAAATAAAATAAAATCTTAAAATACAATTCGGTTTCGTTTTGCTCGTATACAAAAGGTTATTTTCTAATATTGTCGGGCAGTTTACGTTTGTAAAATAATTATTTAGGAAGCCTCTTTTAAAATCTACTGGATTTTTGGGTTTTGACGCTTACAATCTTAAACCAGTTCAGTGCAGTGAGGAGCTTGTGGATAAATTATAATAGCAATTCGGGTAGATCTTTAGGTTAACCCGGTAGGTTGGTCTGTTGATGGGTAACCACCCCTTACATACCGAGTTTCCTCCGTGCCTTTGAAAGCACGTTAAGCCGTTGGTCTCGGCCGTCATTTGTAGATTTTTGACAGTCTTTACAGATAGTCAGTGACCCAAAAGTCTGACAACCAGTCTTACCAAGAGGTATCGGATTAGCCAGTACTAACTGGGTTGTGAAGGTCATACAGGCTCGCTCTATGTAAAATTCTGGTAATCAGCTGCATCTCGTTAGACTGGAAGCCGACCCCAAGATAGTTGGGGCAATGCTAGGCAGAAGACGAATCTTAAACACGTTGCAGTTGTTTCTGAATTCTTTACACTAAGATATCATCATCATCATTCATCATTACAGCCCAAAGACGTCCACTGCTGGATATAGGCCTCCCCCAAGTGTTGCCACATTGACATAAGAGGGGTTTTGCCATAATCGCCACGCTTGGCAGGCGGGTTGGGGATCGCAATATGGTTGTTACAAAAGCACAGAAAACGCTGCTGTCCATTCTCTGACAAGCCCCTTAGTCGCCTCTTAAGACAACCACGGGAAGATAGGGATGGTGCTATTCTTTACGTTCGATACCAGACAGACCAAGATATTGTATGCAGGTATTATTATTATATGATGCTGCTTCCGTCATTACCAACGAAGCAGCTCTATGTGTCCCGGCTACATCACACCACGAAGCTTGAGGAGATCGTGGAGTATGTACGAAAGTACGAGTGAAGACCAGCTGGACCTTGAGGGTCGAGAAGTTGGAGTCGCGCCACTAAACGAATTTCAAGTCGATCGTGGTGCGAGTACCGACTCATCATGTCGTACCTTCCTCAAGGAGGAGTTTTTTTTACTCAAAGAGGAAAATACCTACTGTTAAAATATCGATGTTCAAAACATCGAAAATAGAAATATCGAACGACCATAAAACCGAAAATTAAAATAACGAAAGTTTATATTATCGAATGGTTAAATATCCTACGTCCAATTTATCTAAAATCTAAATATCTACAAAAGTTACATCGAAAGATCCAAATATCGAAATACAGATTATCGAATGTCCTAAATATCGAAGTACAAACTAACAAACGTCCTAAATATCGATGGGTATAACATATATTATTTGAACATCGAAAATTAATATACCTACGTGTAAAAATGGGTTCATTTTCAACATTTAATACATTCATTAATTCACCCTAAAAATACGTACAAGTTAAAATATCGAAAAAAAAATTGATGTAAGTACTCGTAGTATGAGTGGAAAAAGGTTGCTTCTGCAACGTCTCCGGCGCTACGGGAAGTGCAACCCCTTCGCCCTTGCGTAACAAAGGATAGGCACCCATATTCACCTCCGCAGCTTCGGCTTGTTAAATAGGTCGACATTGTTTGGAACAATATCGACCTATTTTATCCATGAAAATCAGTGTCCAGTGTACAAGTATCGGTCTATCGTGAAGGTCTTATTTAGGTCTCTAAATTAAAATATTTTCTTGAAAGTCAATATGTTGTGCTACTAAAATTAGTGACAGAAACGTATCGCTGCATAACCGACTCCACGTAGTCTTGTCTGCCCTACCCCTAGAGTGTAATTTAGAATCGTGTAGGCGCGGAGGCGCGAGGCAGCCCGCGAGCTGAGGAGCAGGTGCTTTTAACACCCGCCGCCGCAGAGGCTGAGGCTGGCCGGCGAAACCGGCCAACAAGCCGAAGCTGCGGTGGTGAGCGTTTAGACCATCTGCGACGTTAAGGTCGCGTTGGACTGCCGGAGCCCTGCAGCGCCGGAGCCGTGACAGAAACCATGCTTGCTTGCATGTTGCATGATTGCTGCATGCTTTTTTTTCGGTATTTTAACTAGTAGGTATTTTTAACGTAGATATTATGAACTTAGATGTATTAAATGTTGATATTATGAACTTAGGCATAATGTCAATCGATATTTTTAATCATTCGAAATTTTAATCACTCGGCATTTTAATCTTCGACGTTTTAAGCGTAGGTATAATAATTTTCGACATTTTGATATAATCGATGTTTTGAACATTGGTATTTTAAGCGTAGGTATTTTCGATATTCAAATACGTACCCGTTTTATGGGCCTAGTTGCCTGAAACACAAAAAAAAGATTGTATTGTATTAAGTTAATCTGTTTCTTCGCATCTTACTTTATAAGCACTTCCTTATTTTGTAATATGTATTATTTTTTCTGTAGATTTTAAATTTGGCAAAACTATAATATCCTATCCGTGTTTCTAAAAATTGATATGCAAAGTTCAAGGTTATATCGCGAAATCTGCATTTTACAAAGTGTTCCTCATAGAAACTGGTTTTTCTACTTTTTTTTTGTAATTTAAGCTATTGTATTTTATTTATAAACAATAGATGCCTTTTTAACGATACACCATTTAGGTACTAGACTTGTTAATATAAAAATATAGGTATAATATTTTAGAGTATATTAGAACTGTGATATATTTGTAAAATAAAAAAATTGTAGTAGTAAATTAAAAAAGTATAATTTTATTAAAACAAGCCGTATGTTATTCATATCATGACGTCTATAATCCTAAAAAGGGGTAGCCAGAGCAGGCACACATTTAGGCAGAAATCTTTATTTCAGGGCTGCTACTGACTAGCTCACCGTCCGTCCGTCTTATGACGACAGGCCGTGGCGACGGCGCGTTTGTGTTCCACGCGTGCCTCAAGGACATGTCAGCAAATCGGAAGGGGTCCGAGAGGGCCGATGCCTGCCAGGGCTGCGGGTTGTTCGAAAGAGATACCGTAGCCCTGGAACACAAAGGGCTAAGAAGGAACATGGATGGGTTTTAGTCAGTCAAGTCTGACACTCCCTTCCACTCCGCCCAGAGCGGAAAGAGTCATTTGATGATTTCCCATCCAAAAAAAGGGCTGCTACTGAGAAATTCTGTTATACTACTATAACAGATTTTTTTTGACTATTGTCAAAAAATAAACGACATTTCAAACAAACTTCCCTTTTTCAACCCATGACGGGGACAAAGCGTCACCACCTCTGCCTTGTTGAGATTTCATACCTGTCTTATCGTACTACTCAGTACTAACTGGGTTGTGGAGGTTAGATAGGCAGTCGCTCAATTTAAAATACTAGTATTCAGCTGCATCCGGTTGGACTGAAACACAGTTGGGAAAAGGCTAGGCAGATGATGACGGAAACGAAGTCTGAAGATAATTATGTATGCACCACGTTGTTAAAGTGTCGTCTAGCAAAAACCCGTTGATATACTATACGTACTTCCACGCTCACTGACCGCGATCAACCACTTTTCACTCTTATGCTCCAAGTTATAAGGTAGGAAAGTGGTGGACCGTCTTTGATCGCGGTAGTACATACTGCTGTCAATCATGGATTGGTCGAGATACAAATATTTACATTTATTAATAATTATACTTGTCCACTTGTTACTGGTCTAAAGGAACCGCGGCTTTAGATATCTACACACGTAAATGATAATACTTCGTCGTATTAAAATTTAACCCTCCAACTTTTGCCTGTAATCCCCAAACGAGGGACACCTATGCCTTTTCACCAGTTTTGTTATATGAGTCTATGTAATAGGGGTAAGCCTAGTGCCATCCGCTAAAATTTGCTGGCCGCAAATCAAATTCCGTGGCTGACTGAGAAATTCCTGATGGAAATACCCAATAGCACTTTGACCCAGCCTGGGAATCGAACCTGTGCTGAGCATGAGGTACTGCCTTATACTGAATGAGCAAATAAAGAAGTAAATGCATAAATAATAGAAGTGTTACAAAAACAAAGTGATCTTCCTGTCCATGTCCCGTTTTTTGGGGTCGGCGCAACACATTTTATTTTTCCATTCTCGTCTATCAGACGTAGCGGCATCATTTACTCTTTTCCCTTTCATATCATTCCATCCATCTTTTCTTAAGCTTTCACCCCACTTTTCATCAACCTTTATATTATCTTTTAGTCACTCGTGTTCCATCCCTCCTCAGCATATGTCCAAACAAGACAGACGATTTCCTTTCAATACAACAACAGAGCCACATCTGCCAAGCCTTTTCGCAAACTTTGTTGGGGTCGGCTTCCAGTCTAACTGGATGCACCTGAGTATCAGTAGTTTACATGAAGCGGCTACCTATCTGACCTCTACAACCCAGGAACTGCGTAATACGATACCCCTTAGTGGATGTCAGACTTTCGGCTTCTGACTATTCGTAATGACTGCCAAAACTTACTGACTGTGTGCGGCTGTCATTACAACAACAGAATAATATGGAAAATCAGAAACTTTTCAGTTCTCCCTCACTAAGTAAGAAAATGAAGCGAACCACATAAGTTCGCACTAAGTTAGTCGTAATTAGTCAGTTTATTATATAATTTCCATCTCCGCAAGTGACTACAGACTGGATTGTCTTATGCAGGGCTGCAATAAATACGAACACCACCATTGTGTTTCTAATCATACCACGAACAGGTTTAGTTTGTTGGTTCAAGTCAAGTGTGATTCGCGACTTTTTGTAGGAAGGAAAACTTGATAATTGTGCTTATCGCTTGTTTGTATATTTACATAATTATAAAATATGGGGCTGTAAGTATCTCATTACTATCCATTCATCATCATTATCAGCCTATAATATTCGCACTGCTGGGACACAGGCCTCCTCTCTATGAGAGAGAGTTGGCTGTAATCCACCACGCGAGCCCAGTGCGGGTTGGTAGATGTCACATGTCTTCGAATTTTTAGTTCTAGGACATGCCGGTTTCCTCAAAATGTTTTCCTTCACCGTTTTTGAGAGCACTATCCATTAGGTTTACTTTAAACAAGCATCAATAAATTTTCACGACACGGATGGTTTAGTGGCTGAGCGATTGGTTGCTGCGCTGCACTGCGTATCGCGGGTTTCATTGCCCACACGGAACAAACGAGGCTGGCTGTTTGTGTATGTGAGTTTAAATGTTTGTAACCGTGTATTTAGAAGAAATTGCTAGTGTTGGGCATTTTTTGCCCAACGAATTTATTGTAGAAAATCATGGCACTAGTAACTTGAGTGGCTTGATAAATGCCTTTTTTGTTAAAATGGAGTCATTCGGTCGTCATCGTCCTGTTATGCCCATTTATGAATCAATGGAGATTAAAGTATTTTTCCAAAGCAAACTCCGAAACAAAATACGCTGTCACCTATCACAAACACCTCGCCCCAAGGTAGTCTCGTTAGCAAACCGTCTGCCACTGCCTCGGAAGCCTTTATTAAGTGAGGCAACATTAAACGTGCGAGAAGACAGTTTGTTTCTCTGCTCCGTAGAGTTGTTTGATGCAAATCGACATGAGATTCCGCCTCGTTCTACTTATTGTTGTGGCTGCGGGCTTCGTGAGTGCAGTAAGTGTGATTCCTGCTTTATTTATGGCTTGTGTGTTTTGAAATTGGAAGAATTGCAGTGGCTGTTCGGGAAATTTGAAAAGTTGAGAGTTGTTTATTGTTGATGAAATAGAAGAACTTTGGAAAGTTTTTTTGGTGTCACAATTTGGGTCACATCGATTTTTTTTAATTCGAGGCTAATTTCAGATGTGTTCTTTTTTAATAAAAATATGCAAATTCGAATTGTTTAAAACATGTTTTCTTTAATAATATAATAACGTTTCGTATCTTTATTTCATAAGGACGAACTCTAGAAAAACAATTTGCAGAGGCGTGGGTCGGAATTGAATCATAATAATGCAATACTCCACTTTACCTGCTCTTGCTCTGGAACTTGAGAAATACATTCTAACTTCCCTCAGCTCTAAAAGAACTTAACAGTTTCCTTTTTGTAGCAAGTTTTTTTTCATAAACAGATTAAAATGCAAATTAGGTGTTCCTAGTTAAAGTTTCTGCATTTTTTATCACTACCTGAGAGTAGTTAAGATTGTTTTTTAATAATTACAGGAAATGTCATTACTTACAGGGAAAAGTTAAACGAAGCAACGATCACTGTAAGTACTCATATATCATTTTTATTTCATTTTGCCTGCCGAAACGTTATTATTTGGATGTTAATGGGCTGATATCATTCCTGAATCATTACATTTTTTTATTTATGGCGCTAAAATCAACGTAGAATCTAATTTGGGAACGTTTTTTAAAGATGGGAGGAGTATTAGCTGTTTATTTATGGCCTTTTATACCTGAAAAGAAGAATCTTATTACGCCGTAAGCGAAAATGGATGTGAGCATAAAAATCTCAAGATCAAACATTACATATTGGTTGTGAAGATAAGCAATTGCGATTCAACTGATTCCGCATTCCTTTGCTCCCAAATCACTCTCCAATATTTGCTCACAAATTTATTTCCCTATAGTCAATAAATTTTCCATTTATGAATAAACTTGCGTATAACTTGTTGGGGGGTTGATGTTGATTTTGGCAAAGAGAGGAGGAAGGAGTTGGACTGAGTATGTTAGATTAATAATGTATCAAATCAAATAAACTATTGCCTGCTGTTGGCGCTGTTGAAAGTTTTGAGTTTCAGCGATTGATATGAGTTGGTAGGGGTACTTTGGAGGTTAGTGGAGTGTTGTATTATAACTGTTGTGAGTAGTTGTGGGGTTGTCGATGTGGAGTGGGAAGTGTGTTGTAATTTATCTGATTTTGAGGTCTTGTGATGATATGATACGGTTTTATACAACGTGTAACAAAAAGAGTATATATATATATATACTTAGGGTTGTGCTACAGACCATCAAACTGAACATGTTTCTCCATCGTACAAACATCGCTATAGCGAAAAATTGCATCATAATAAAAAAATTGAATTGCAGCTGCTCCATACATTTGGGTCGAATAGGTATTGATATTTTATATGGGGCAGCGGATATTTTTTTCACTATTACTATGTTTTTCCGATGGAGAAACATGTTCAGTTTGATGGTCTGTAGCACACCCTTAAGTATGTATATACACTTTCCGTTAAGTAAAGTTTGTGGCACATTTATCTACAATGATGATGGTATTAAGAGAGAATACTTTATTGTGCTTTTGTTGTTTGACTACCTTTTAGGTCTAGTAATGGCAAAGGCGACTGCTGAGCAGGAGGTCCTGGGTCCATTTCCCGGGTCGGGAAAAGTGCTAAGGGTGTTTTTCTTTAAATTTCTCAGTAGCACCCACGGAGTCTGGAGTTGTACGTGGTTGATGACAATAGTCTCGCCCCCTATTAAATGGGGCTTCAAACATATAACTGGCAAAATGTGGTAGTACTCTTAGGATTACAGACGTTGTTGACGATGTTGTGTTACTTTACTGTCACAATATCAATTTAAGCGTTAAAATATTGTATTATATTTCCAATAAATACTCTGCAAAGAAGGTTGAATGAAAAAGTTTTCTGAATTTTCAACGAGGCCTTCAATTACGCGCCTATAAGCTCGACAATATATTATTTGATGAAACCTAAAATTATATCTGTTACAGTCAAAACTGTTAATCGGACAAAACCACTTTTGTCCGGTGTCATTCAAAACCCTTATTAAGTTAAATGACTTTTTTTACTATTAAAAATATCTTGTTTGGGAAAGCTTCAGTTATTATTACCTAGAATTACTACAACATGATGTCAAAGGGTCACAAAAAAACCTAATGATTTTTAGGGGCTGGTTTTTCAATCGCCAGTTAACTTTTATCCTACGAATAAGTTTGTCATTTTGCCAGTTTATGTATAGACACTCTGTCAAAACGTCAAATTTATTCTTCAAGTAGAGGTTATCTAATGATAGGAAAATCGGCCATAAGTAAAGGTTAGTTATTTGTAAAAATAGTTTTAACCGGTCAAAAGTAGTTTTGACAAATAACAGTTTTGATTGAGACATATCTAACTAAATATTAGAATGAACAGGTCATTCATGGAAAACAGGTCTCTTATCAAGGAAATATGTGGTTCTAATTAAGTAAGCGTGTGGGATAGACCAACTCGCCTTGAGAGCCATATTGATCCTCGTCGTCGCATTTTAAATTGTTTTTACTATCTTGAATACCTTTGTGGTGACTAGTGCGAAGTTTACGTTGTGCTTGAAATGACGAATTGAGAAATAATGTAACATGACCACGTTGCGGTTTCAAAGAAGATGTTACGACAAAAAATTATAAGAGTACTTAGATGGTCACTTTTTTTGTGAATGGCATCTTGCAATTCAACCTAAAAGGTTGTCGTCTGCTTAAACAGACAAAAAGAACATTTTTACTGACTGCGATTTGACCCTGCAACTATTGATTCGCAGTCCTGACGAGATTTGCCAGAGAATGGGCAGCAGCGTTCTCTGTGCTTTTGTAACAACCGTACTGCGATCGTAAACCCGCCTGCCAAGCGTGGCGATTATGGCAAAACCCCCCTTATGTCAATGTGGCGTTGGGGGAGGCCTATGTCCAGCAGTGGACGTATTTCGGCTGAAATGATGTGGATCATGATGTGTGGCAACACCGGGAAGGACGCCCTAGAAGAACATACATTGACCTTATTGATGATAATATAACCTCACGCCTGTAATCCCCGAAGGATTACGCAGAACTGTATCTAATAGTACACCCACATTTCGCCAGTTATATTTCAGTTCCATGGCTCTAGGAGGGCTGATCTTTGAGGTTAAGTCGTGCTTGCCGAAGTTGGTCCGTGGATGGGTGACCATAATACCGAGTTTCATCTGTGCCTTTGAACGCACGTTAAGCCGTTGGTCCCGACTGTCATTTGTAGATTTTGACAGTTGTTACATGTAGTCAGAAGCTAAAAGTCTGGCATCCAGTCTTACCAAGGGGTATCGTATTAGTTACTGAGGTCAGATAGGCAGTCGCTCCAAGTAAAATACTGGTACTCAGCTGCATCCAGTTAGACTGGAAGCCGACCCCAAGATGGTTTGGGAAAAGGCTAGGCAGATGAAGATGATGATTTAAGTTCCATGGCGAGTTTACTGCCAGCAAACGAGATAGATACTGAGAAATTCCTGACGAAAAAACCCAATAACAGTTTGCCCGGCCTGGGAATCGACCCTAGGATTTCATGATCAGCAGTCAATTGTGGTAACTTATTGGTAATGTTCTTCAGATAAGTCAGGTGCATTGTCCTCGCAACCGGCGTCCTTGTATGACCAGCTGGCCTAACATGCCGTCTTAAAGCAGTATTGTTTTACTCTTTTTCCAGTGTGGGAAAGAGACGGAGCTATACAGGATCTCTAGCGCCATCTCTTTCCCACACTGGAAAAGGAGTAAAAAAATAATGTTTATGATGTCACAATAAGGCAGCAGATGTATGAACGTGGACGAGGCGCAAGGAGTATGTAAGGATCGTAGCAGGTGGCACTCTGTAGCCATACCCTCGATACTCCCGATGATGCTATCACCCTCCTCCAGGAGAGTAGCACAGAGACTAGCACTCTTAAAAGATCAGACGCGAACCGCCGTCTTTCCGAACTCGTCGTCGAGGGCCGACGCGACGACCCGGTCCTTGCCCTCCCCGACCCTCGCTCGAGCCAGCCGGTGACGTTGTGCCAGTAGTTTTAAATCATCATTCATCATCATCATTTCAGCCCAAAAGACGGCCACTGCTGGACGTAGGCCTCCCCCAAGGGTCACTACATTGACATTGGCATCCCTTAGTCGCTTCTTACGACACCCACGGGAAGATATAGGTGCTATTCTTTATGTCCGACACCATACAGAGCATAGTTTTAAATCAGCCCTTAAATAATTATATCATTCAGATCCAGCCTGTCCCCATGCCGTCCTCCCCCAGCGACGCCCTGAGCCGAGGCTCGTACCCCACATGGGGTGCCCTTAGCGTGTAGTCGCTTATTTTGTAAGTTATTATGCAGGATAGTCCAGTTAAGCAGACAACAACCTCCTAGGTTGAACTGCGAGATACCATTGACAACAAAAAAGGTGCGTTCCGTAGTTTCTGCTTAGCTCCATGTGAAAAAGGCGTAAAATTATGTTTGTTTGTATGACTAGTGACTAATTAACGTTCCAGCTTCCTTTGTTGTAGTAACACCTTTATAATTATGGTGGTTACTGTGGTATTTTCTAACGTGTTTGTTTTTGTTATAAATAGGTAAATACTTCGTGACGTACACGCGGTGGGCATTAGTTTAAATGTGTAATAAAGGTTAGTAGTCGAGTGCTATTAGACAATAAGTTGGAACGAAGTTTAAAATGGTCGGATTTTCATGGAATTCTTTTTTTGAGTTCCTTGAGCAGCGGAGAAGAAAGTTAAAAAAAATAAAGCCGCTCGCGACATTTTTTTTCAATTTCCTTACGATATTTTTTTATTCGTTTATGAATAACTTTAAATTCGACGAATTTAGATGGTGGGATAATAGTCTGAACTGCGTGTAAAAATACTCATAAGGTGGAATACCGTATGAGTATTTTTTGTCTAATTTCGCTCGACTATTATATCATCGCCATTTGGTTGTCAGTAACATTCCACAATTGGTTTTATATCTTTATAAGATGTTGGAGATACAGTTGTTCTAAAAACAATGTATTATAGTATTATGTTTATCATCGTCATCATGACAGCGTTGTTCCATCCAAGATCTTCCCCATTTTGAGCCATACTTCAATCTGTTCAAGTCTTATCCAGGTTTTATCTATCCGTATCTATCCGTATTATGGGGACATGTTTGTAGCGACCAACAAAAAGCAACTTACTGCAAAAAGTACTTCAGCGCCATCTATGACACGACGGAAGAACTAACATCAATTTCCTACATCTCACATGCAAAGTTTACATCGACTTAAGAGTATATAGAAAACCCCGACTACAACTGTTGGGCAGTTGCCCGCCAGACATACCACCTGTCTGGCCGGAGGATCCTCCCTTTTCCTAGGAGTATCGAGGAACTTTACACCCTGTTCCTCATACCCCTAAATGTTATATAATACGTAGATATACTTACATGTTATACAAGGTGTAATCGGACCCTTCACGTTCCTGTGGACCAAGCATTCTGTACATCAAACTAAGTAACTACGCAAAAATTATTGCTGGTACTTTTGTTTTTAGGGTTAAACCTAATGCAACAAAAATATTGTCCTGATGGATGCATTCAATAATATGGGGGTCGTAGAGGTATTCAGAGTAAATTATAACCAGAGGTCGGAATCAGATACAGTTATTTTTGTACTTGCATCGAAATGTTGATATTAAAATGGATCTTCCCTTACGTGTGCGAATTGGAGTTTTGCAACTTCGGACATCCGACGTCAGATGGTTTAAATTGTGTAAAAGTAAAACTTGTTTATTTAATAAATCACGGGATTTTTCTGCTCCTTAAAAATAATCTCGGGATTTGAGGCATATCCACTTTATTGATTCGCTGTTTGAAATCAGTGTAAGTACACAAATAACTCTACCTAATTCCGACCTTTGATTACAACGTAAAAACTGGTAATAAAAACAAAAAAAAATCGGAAAAGTTGACACTTAGACCCCCAATATCTCCGTAACTAGAAGGTTCCCAGGTATAGTCTAGAACAAAAAAATTTTCGCTATAACGGGAAAAACAAGTGTCTTTTGGCTTCGTTAAGGTTATTTTACACCATTATGTCCTGTCCAACTAAAGATTTTTTGCTAGTTTCAACTTATCAGCGATCCGTCGCCACTGTTACTGATTCATTTGACATTCGGAACGTCATTACATTGTTTCTATGTTAATTTTCGTAATCGTTCTGTATCGTGTCGGGCGTAAAGAATAGCACCATCCCTTAGCTCCCCGTGGGTGTTGTAAGAGGACTTGCCAGAGAAAGGGCAGCAGCGTTCTCTGTGTTTTTGTAACAACCACACTGCGATCGCCAACCCGCCTGCCAAGCGTGGCGATTATGGCAAAATCCCCCTTATGTACACTTTGGGGAGGCCTAAGTCCACCAGTGGACGTCTTTTGGCTGAAATGATTATTATGAATGATGATGTTAATTTTATCGTGTACAAATTAGCATAAATGTTTGCATTTGTATGTCATTTTTTTTCCAGTGATAGGCTCAACCAATCTCGGTGCTTCAGCCACATTTGGAGAACAAGGTGTGTCAGATTGCTTAGCAGCAGGGAATCCTTATTGGAAGTGCTACACTGAACAGACTGGCTACAACCCTCAGTGGCGATAACGAAGAATATATTAGTTAAAGTTTTTATGATTAAATGATTTATTGTTAAGTTTTCGGTGTTATTATAATGAGCCCAATGTTTGAATTAAAAGGGAATCGAACGCAGGATCCGAAACTCAGCAGTCGCGCTTGCAGCCGCGAGAGCAACGGAGCAGTTAATTTTAATGTAGAAGTAGACAAAACAGACTAAAGATGGGATAATCATATGGGACTGCGACAGCGACCTACATACACCTTATGCAAACACTAATTATAGGCGTAATGCATACTTTCAGAGAGCCAGTCGCAGTTTTAACGAATTTTCTTGTGATCCTGGCATTGACCTTGTGATTCTGCACCAATGCAAGCCCAGTAAGGAAATTTTTAGCAAAGGGATTTTTTTTTCAAGAGACGCCTATCTGCACTTGAACCGTTTATTGTTTGTAATAGCATAAAATAAAATAAAATGAACCAACTTTGAGGAAGTAACTGAAACTAGTATTAGGAATTAACAATTTTGTATTTATTTGTGGAAGCTTGTCATTAGCAATTTAGTTATATATTTTTGTTTTTATAATGTTATAAGTATGTAAGCTTTCTTAAAAAGAAAAATCAAGAAAAACAAATAAGATTTATTTCAACGTCAGGATGTAACAGTAACTATGTCTGAGAGTGATCTAGGAAAACCACAACTATTTTTGGCACTTTCTTTTAGGAACTTTGAATCCCAATTATAGTTTTTAATAAAGCTCTTCTTATCCGCAACTACATAATATTTATATTGACAAAAACGTTCTTGCTAAGGCACGTTATTTAATGTTAAGGTTTTAAAAGAAACAAGACATGATATAAGTTCCTGTTATGATAAATACATATTTGTGAAGTATTTGGCGAGAAACATAATTTATTCAACGAATATTTACAAGGTGGTTCAACTTTAGCAACAAACATGATTTTCAACTCAAGGGCAATAATGTTACTGCCAGGGCTGCGGGGCTGTTCGAAAGAGATACCGTGGCCCTGGAACACAAAGGACTACGAAGGACCATGGATGGGTTTTGGTCAGTACAAGTCTGACACTCCCTTCCGCTCCGCCCAGAGCGGGATATGTGGTCATTTGATGATTTCCCATCCGTAAAAAAAGGCAATAATGTTTCAACTTTTTTGAAAGTTTTGATTTAATTTGCAATGTTTGGGTGTATGTTTGCTAGGGTCAAATCTTGCTACTTAATTTTAAAACAGTTACTCCTAACCGACTGAGCTGACTCACACATACACGCTGGAATACACGTTTAGTTTGGATGACAATTGACAAAGCGTGGTTAGCAAAGTAAAGTCATTCTAAATCCAATATGGCGGAGTTCCAAAGATGCATCAAAAAACAATATTTGGCTGTGTATCATAGAAGTTGTACCAAAGAACATAGTTGTATCAATTAGGTAGTTTATAATATTACATATGTATATTATTTACAAACTGCAAATAGATATAAAATAAAAATAAAATATTAACAAGTAGCAAAGTTACAGGTCGTCAAAATATTCGTCGACATCGCTGTCAATCCAGCCAGCCTTCCGGTCACCTGAAGCGTCGACCAATCCCGACCTAAAAGTTAAAAGCACTTCTCGCGCAGCGCCCCGCCGGCGATGCCCATGGTGACAAGGCACAAGATTTCAAATTTTGAATCGACCAGACCCGTAGAAGTTGTTTATATCCCTTCATCAACTAGAAACAGGTGATGATCTTTAAACGGCTCAGCAAATTTTCTCGAAACATAGTTAACTCAAATAGATCACTCCCGATTAAAACGCGTTTCAAACGAAACCAATTTTATCAAAATCGGTTCATCCGTTTAGGAGCTACGATGCCACAGACAGACACACGTCAAACTTAAAACACTCCTCTTTTTTGATTTTCATCAAAGAATCAAACCTTATGCAAAAATTATGCAAAAACACAAGCATTATAAAATCTCTACCACATCCCACCATAAACCGAACCATTAATTTCATTATAATTTCAACTTTCAGACTGCACGTACCGGCACAGACGGCTAACTTTAATTCTAAGTCTACTTTCATAAATCCTCTCACTTGCATGTATCCGGTCCGTTTATTATCCGAGCCGTACCAATTTAGATGGTCCCACTGAATTTCAGATATTATACATGTGCTACGTGACTTTAGAACCGTGAAGATTCGCAAGCTATCGTCGAATCAGATGCGGTTACGTATGTCGCCGTAATTTTAACTTATTCAGGTTGCTTCTTGTATTTTCTGTACTGTTATTTATTGGTGTATTGTTATTTGATTGGACTTGTAGCGAGCTTGTGCTACGTGCATTTTAATGATGCGTTTACCTACCTAGAAGTCAAACCCCCCTTAGGTCAATGTGGGGCAAAACCCCCCTTAGGTCAATGTGGCGTTGGGGGAGGCCTATGTCCAGCAGTGGACGTCTTTCGGCTGAAATGATGATGAAGAGCAGTCAAACTAATGCGGCACGGTTGGCGCAGTGGCTGAATGCTTTGCTGGTACGCTGCGTGTCGTCGGTTCAATACCGGAACAAGTATTTATATGACCTACATATAGTTGCTCCGGGTCTCCGATTTGTGCATGTGAGTTTAAATGTTTGTAAACGCATCCGATACAGAAGAAACTACTAGAGGAGAGCAAGGTTAAAAAAATACTGCACGTGACCACAAGTATGACCTTACTGATCACCATGGTATACAAAAAATTATGACCCATATTTGGTCATAATTTTTATGATGATCAAATATGGGCCGTGGTGGTCACAAGCACGACCTTTTAGCGTTACTAACCAACCAAGTACTGTACGAGTTTTATTACGGTGGCAATGATTTGTTTCAATGAAAACAGTCATTTATAGACTACAAGCATTTTGAAAACTATTTCTACAACAGCATTGTAACGGTATCTAAAAGACTCTCCGCAGCATCTCCGTTTTGTTGATAGTATCTGATACCATTAAATATTCAGTTGCAATTTTGAGCTGCCAAAAACCCCCATTCATAGAGGCACTTGCTTTGATATAAGTAGGTAAGGAACCCCGCGAGACGTCGAGATATCTACCCAAAACGAGCGCCGCGAATAACTTGAAGTGGGTTTATTAAAAGATGTGAAAGGTCCTGATAGGGTTTTGTTATTATTTTTTCTTTCGTTGCGTTGACTGTCTTGTTTGTCTAGTGGTCGGAAGCAGAACTGCTGAGCACGAGGCCCTGGGTTCGATTCCCGGGTCGGGAAAAGTTATATTGGGGATTCTATCAGGAATTTCTTAGTAGCAGCTACGGCCACTGAGTCTCGACTTGATCCCGGTTGATGGAAATAGCCTCGCTTTCTTATTACATGGGACTTAAAGATAACTGGCGACATGTGGGTATCCGATCAGGTCCACGTCGGCATAATACTTCATGGATTATAACCTCATTTTATGTTATGTTTCGTTGCTTTGTGGGTTTGGTTTGAGCACGATGAGCATAAGCAGAAGCGAGGTGTAACGTAACAGGGTATTTTAAAGTTGATTTACTCGATTGGTATGTTACGTAATTTTAACACCGTTTGAAGACTTTATTCATTTAATGGAAAAATAAACTTGATTCGCTGATGTGGGCAATAATACTGGGTTGAAGTGGGATTGGGCGGGCCTTGTCTGTACTGATATATTCCGATAAAATTAGACAGTGAACTCCTCCCCGACCCTCGCTCGAGCCAGCCCGCGATGCTGTGCCAGTAGTTTTAAATCAGCCCCTAAATAATGATATCATTCAGATCCAGCCTGCCCCCATGCAGTCCTCCCCCAGCGACGCCCTAAGCCGAGGCTCGTACCCCACAGGGGGTGCCCTTAGCGTGTAGTCGCTTAGTTTGTAAGTTTTTATGCCCTGGCTGGAGGCCTTACTCTTAAGGCACCCACAGGACAGTCCGGTTAAGCAGACGACAACCTACTAGGTGGAACTGCAAGATGCCATTCCCAAAAAAAAGACAGTGAACTAAGAATAATGATTATTATTTAAGTACTAAATTGAGATATAATAATGTTGTATTGAGGCTTGATATCCCAAGAGTTTACATATGCAAAGTCTTGGAATATCTGTCCCAAACTATGTTGGAGGCAGATTCCAGCCTTACCGAATGCAGCTGAATATCAGTATTTTACATGGAGCGACTGCCTATCTGACCTACACAGCCCAGTTAGGACTGGGTAATAAGAAACCTCTTTGTAAGACTGGTTGTCAGACTTTCGAGATTACTTGCTTTTTCCCGCGGCTTAACGCGCATTATCGTTGAAAATGGTACTTGGGGATAACGTAGCTATTAGTATGTATTTAATTAGTAGGTATGAGAACAGATTTTTTTGACTTTTGGTAGTTTTTGATGGCCGTCTAATGCTCTCATAATATTTGGTCAGTCTAAAAGAATTTTTCAACGGATCAAAATAAACCGTAAAACGAAACTCAGCTCTCTATTTATTTATTTATTAATAGAGAGGTGAGTTTTTCACCTCTGTATTTAGCATAAAATTTTATTCCGTACTCTATTTAAAGCATAACAGTTTTATACGAAACTCAGCGACGAACGATAAAACTAGTATGAAGAGACTACGTGCAATGAAAACTTTATTCTGATTAACAATTTTTTATTTGACTCAAAAATAGAACGGCGAGTGGAAGAGCGCAGTAAAAGAAGCGGTTAGGGAAATGTTAATTTACTTTTCAAAGGAATTCATGAGATGCTTTAGCGGTTTTTTGATAAAAATGCCGACGAACAATTAACAAAACCGTAATTATACACACAGCATCATAACATCACGTCTGCAATCCGAGAAGGGATAGGCACAGGTGTATCGAATAGTTCACCCACATTTCGCCAGTTTCGCTTTAGGTCCCAGGTAAAAGGGCAGCGATCCTATTGCCATCAAACGGGCACAAATCCTGACTCTGTGGCTGTTACTGAGAATTTCCTGATGTTTTTTTTTATTTGATCAAAAGGGATTGCCCAGGTCATAGGGGCGCATGCATAACGAGTGCTAGGCAAAGGTTTTAACACGATGGGTGCCTTAGGATCGATAACACAAATATCTAAATATATAAAAAATAAATATAAAAAAATATAAATATATTATATTTATTTATCCAAACTAATATTATAAAGAGGAAAAATTTGATTGTTTGTTTGTTTGCCTTGAATAGGCTCCGATTTGAAAAATTATTTCAGTGTTAGATAGCCCATTTATCGAGGAAGGCTATAGGCTATATATCATCACGATACGACCAATAGGAGTGGAGCAGCAATGAAAAATGTTGCGAAAACGGAAATAATGAGACGCAAACGAAGTTGCGCCGGACAGCTAGTGTATTATATTTATATTATACATGTATATATACCTATATGAAGTAGTTAACTTTACTTTTGTTATTAAACATTTTTGTGTAGTAGGTACACCACTGACTACCACATTTTTTTATTTTTTTTATTCCGTAATGTCCATCCAAAGGTTGGCTGGAAGATATCGCTATCAGCGATAAGACCGCCGTTGTAACCATCAAATTATTATTTTCTATTCTATTCTATTCTATCGACGTCGCTGCCGAGGTCGGCCTAGAAAGAGGTGGCGAGATGACCTGGACGCGCATCCCGAAGGGTGTTTCGAGGTGGTGCAGGTGAAGAGTACCTGGAAGGATATGGGGGAGGCCTTCGCCTTCGTGGGACATACAAGGCTACTAAAAAAAAGGATTCAACAAAATTCAACTATTTTAGCCGACTTTATTGGGATCGGCTACAAGTCTTACCGGATGCAGCTGAACACCAGTATTTTAAATGGAGCGACTGCCTGTCTGACTTCTTCTATTCTACTTCTTATATATTAGATTTCTATTATTAGTTATGCAAAAGTAGTAAGTTATTCGCGACGCTCGTTTTAGGCAGATATCTCGACGTCTCGCGGGGTCCTTTACCTACTTATATGTAAGCAAGTGCCTCTATGAATGGGGGTTTTTGGAAGCTCAAAATGGGGAAGCCCGTTAAAGCTAAGTGTAGATGGCACGACTATAGCTGGTTCTCAATCTGACCAATGAGGTCGAGCTATTATGAAATATAAAATGACATTAATAGATTTTCAACCAATGACAATGCTTGGAACCAGCTATGGTAACGCCATTAGTTCCACAGTTTCCATACCCATTGCAACTGAATATTTAATGGTATCAGATACCATCAACAAAACATAGATGCTGTGGAGTCTTTTAGATACCATTACAATGCTATTTTAGAAATGATTTTCAAAATGCTTGTGTTCTGTAAATAGTGTAAATGACTGTTTTCATTCAAACAAATCATTGCCACCGTAATAAAACTCGTACAGTAATTGGTTGGTCTACAACGTAAAATGTTCGTGTAATGTTAACGTGCTTGTGACCACTACGACCCATATTTGATCATCATAATTATTCTGCTTAGGATTTTACAGGATAAGTTCGGGTTCGGGTCCTTTCAAAATCAAAAAAATCAAAATATTTTATTTTACATAGGCCTACATGGACACTTATAAAACTTCGACAAAAGGTGCACGGTTCGGGTTGGTCGTTTCCTATGGAGAACCGGCAAGAAACTCCATGGTTACTCTTTTAAAATCATTTGTTTTTACATATTTATAATAATAATAATAAAATTTATTTCAGACCAAGCAAGTCCATATTTAAAAACATAATAATTTTAGAAAACTAGGCACATTTCAAGAACTTATTTTAAATATATGAAAGACGCACGATGAGTGGTCATCCAATGCCACATTATTGGACTGTCCATCCTGTCGGCCACGGTAGCCACCAGTCTATTAGAGCTACCGCGCACTCGCCGCATCAGGGATGCTATTCGTGTCCGCATAATACTGTAAAAATCAGACACGCCATTCTCCGCAAACATCCCCGATGCACTGCAAAAGCGCGGTAGTCCCAACATAAACCTGAAGGCGTTATTATATTGGACCCGCAGAGCATTGTACGAACATTTTGTATAGCCGACCCATAGGGCGCACGTGTACATAGATTGGCAATACGCTCTAAAAAGTGTAATTTTTACCTCTCTAGTACAACGTGCAAACCTACAAGCCAGCATGTTACATCGAACTGCCAATGCTCTGCGTTCCCTCTCAACGTCCACATCATCGGACAGATTATCGGTGACCCAATGCCCCAGGTACTTGAACCTTGTTACCCTGGAAAGCTGAGCGCCCCCCAATATAACTGGCGGGACAGTGTCGTAACATTTGTTACCCGCTTTGAAAACTAAAAGTTCACTCTTTGTCGCATTGTACCTGAGGCCGTGAGCCATCGCATAGTCCTCACAGATACCGAGAAGCCTCCTAAGTGCACTGATCGATGGGCTCAGCAATACCATATCATCCGCGTAGCTGATGTTATTGACGCAGTGCCCGTCAATGGAACACCCGATATTGGTATTGCTGAGCTCACAGATCAGCTCGTTTACGTACAGGTTGAAAAGCTTGGGTGAGCTGATTCCCCCTTGCCTCACTCCGCATTCCAACCTGTATGCATCCGACAGGACACCAGCCCACTTGACATAATTGTTTTGGTTTTCATACCAAAACTTTAGCATCCTAATGAGATCGCTTGGAAGGTCCTTAATATTTAATAGTTTCCTCCATAGGCAGTCGTAGGACACGAGATCGAAAGCCTTGGAGAGGTCCAGAAAACACGCATATACAGGAGTTTTCCTACTTGCATAGTATTGAACAGTCTGTTTGAGACAGAGGATAGCAGTCTCCGTGGATAAAAGCGGCTTAAACCCAAATTGGGCGTCGTGGAGTATTAAGTGCTTATCCAGCTGCCGATCAAACAGACCGTCCAACACCTTTGCAATTATAGTAGCCAGCGATATAGGCCTGTAGTTGTTCTTGTCACTCGCATCTCCAGTTTTGTTCTTGATTATCGGCACAACAATAGTTTTAAGTAAGTTGGCTGGAAGATACGAGTGACTCAGGCACAAACTAAAAAACATTGCAAGCACTCGCGGTAAGTGCTTACCTGCATATCGAAGATGCTCTATACATAGACTGTCGTGACCAGGCGACTTGCCTCTTTTCAAGTTACGCATGACAGTAGCTACTTCGCTGGCCGAAAACCTGATAGGCATGTCTTCGGACCCCCCCATTACCTCCGACCCATCCGACGACGGACCTAGGGGAGACTCGATCTTAAAGGCTCTACTGAACAGGTTGGCGATCTCATTAGGATCACTAAGACCCTCAACACTCACAGGCAGACTCGACCTGGGATTCAAACTGTTCGTGGCTTTCCAAAAACTGCCAAAATTCTTTGCATCATGATGACTCGCAATGATGTTCATTTTAATTTGGTCCTTATTGTTTTGGCACCATTTTAATTTGTTCTTAAAAACACTCCTGCTTTTCGCCATTTTTTCGTACAAAGTACCACTTTTAGGTCTACCAAATAGCGTCCAGGTTTGAAAATCATGTCGAGCCTGTCTGTGTGCGTCCTTCACATGCTTATTCCAACCCGTTATGTATCGTTTTTTGCGCTGTGTTGCCTTATTACAACTCGTGATTGCACCTTCACAGAGAATACGCACAACTTCCGAATACATATTATCTAAAATGGTTTCATGTTCCTTAATTCTACATCTATTTTTACTGCATTCTGTAAATTCAATGGGAAAGTCTAGATTTTTCAAGAGATCATTACAATAATTGCTATATAATTTAGTCTGCCGTAGGTCTCTGTCACCTCATGTTACTTTATTACATTTAGGTAGTCCAGGTGTAATTTTAGGCTTTAATAAGTGGAGATCACACTTTATGATTAGAGGTAAATGGTCCGACCAAGACACGTCATACAGCACACTAGCGTCTGTAATAGTGTTCCACGCCGCGTCCGTCACTACGCAGTGGTCTAACCAACTTGTAGAACCATGTGCTTCACTTACGTAAGTATACGTGTCCGACTCACCGCCGAACAAGCACACGTCCGCGCACCGCCACTGCACTGAATTGAATTAAATTTGAATGTTACAGCGTTAGTACTTAAGTAAGATAGGACAGCGTAGGTCGTTGCTTACTACAAAAGGTAGAAAAGGAAAATAGTAAAAAATACATAGCTTACAACGTCCACACATCCACAAAAAATGCTAAATGAAAAAGAATCTATACAGAAGTAAAAACAAAACATTATAAGAACTATAAATTAATCAATTGACACAAATGTTGTCATCAGTGCTGTAACTATTCTGCACAGTGAATAAACGGTGCAATGATTTGAAAACTGTTGTAAAACATCTGAATAAAAAGGATGGAATAAATAAAATTGGGAATAGTTGGAGACATCCACACATTACTGTCCTTTATGAGCTACCAGGGAAGCTGCATAAGCAGATGAAACTAAAGCCAAACTTCTTTATCTTCAATGTAGTCCTTAATTTTGTAATATGCTTTTTTTAATAATTGCTGAAGAATTGCCAAACTTAAGTGGCAGTGGGAAGGGCACAATGCTCGCAGAACAGATGGCCGATGGGGCCGAAAAGTTCTGGAATGGCGACCGCGAACCGGAAGAAGATGCGTTGGAAGGCCTCCCACTAGATAGACCGGACGGTGACCTGGTGGTGCGGGGGTCCGCTTGATGCGAGTCGCACGGGACCGGTCAATGTAGCGACACTTGGGGGAGGCCTATTTCCAGCGGTGGACGTCTTTCGGCTGAAATGATGGTGATGAATAAGGACACGTTTGAAGCAATTTTTAAACTTTCCATTGGTCAGTCCTAAACTGACTTTGGCAACTTATTATAAAAGCGTATACTGTTTATAAGAAATGACTTGCTAGTTTTTGTTAATCTAAATTTGGGTATTACAATTTCGTGTTTACTGCGTGTGTTTATATTATGGCAGTCGCTTCTAATTTTGAAAAGCCCTCGGTTTTTGCGGACATATAAAATACATTCTAAGATATAAAGTGAAGGCAGAGTCAGTAGGTATATCGATCTCTTTAATAAATATAAATAATTATTAATAATTTAAATTTATTTTCTTTTTGCAATATAAAAATTGAATCAACGTCTGCTGTCGGCCCCATAGCAGAATGCCATAAGACATAATACTGTGGAAATAAGCGTAGTATATACTAATCTAGCTGTGGCTACATCAGTCAACTGCCTTATTTTCCTAACTGCATAGGCAGCTGAGCTTAACCTCCCCGAAAGAGTTCCAATTTGCGCGCCCCACTGCAGTTTTGAATCGATAGTAATACCTAAGATTCTTTTCTAACCGGATTCAGCTGAATACCAGTATTTTGCAAGAAGCGACTGCCTCTTCAATCTTCACAACTCAGTTTCTTGGTTATGTAACCCATATTTAGTCGTAATCTACACTTAGTATTATAAAGCTGTAGAGTTTGTTTGTTTGTTTGCTTGCTTGAACGCGCTAATCTCAGGAACTACTCATCCGATTTGAAAAATTCTTTCGATATTAGATAGCCCATTTATCGAGAAAGGCTATAGGCTATATACAGGGTGTAACGGAAAGGGTATATACATACTTAACGGTGTGCTACAGACCATCAAACTGAACAAGTTTCTCCACAAAGAAAAATGATCATAGCGAAAAAATATCAGCTGCCCCATACATTTGGGTCGAATAGGTATTTAAATTTTGTATGGGGCAGCAGATATTTTTTTTGTTATTACGATGTTTGTTCCTGGAGAAACATGTTCAGTTTGATGGTCTGTAGCACACCCTTAAGTATGTATATACCCTTTCCGTTACACCCTGTATAGGAGCGGAGCAGCAATGAATAATGTTTCAAAATCGGGGGTTTTATTTTACTTTTGAGAGCTTCCGCTGCGTGCGCTGCGTAAACGGTTAAAGTTTCGCAAAAATCATGTATTACAGAATTGTTTCCCTTTAAAAGTTCTAAAAAAAGTCCATAACAGCATATGTCTATCTGTTAAGGTTGACTCACTATAACCTTTTTATGCTAACCAAATTTGTTCTAAAATAATGCATTATTTTTGAAGGTGTTTTTAAAGTGAAACTTCATGCGACTTCCAACAAGGTCGCGTTAAACGTTTAACGCTACAATTGAGGAGGAATAGAAAGAGACAGAGCGAGAGTGAATGCGTGGCACTCGAACGCCGTAGTATACCTGTTACAGGCCAGCGCGAGCGTGGTTCTCTTTGTGCTATGGCCTAAATTATATTTTGTGGATTGGTGATCAAGGTTAAGCGACGGTTGCCCAGGTCAGTATGTGGATGGGTGATCAAGGTTAAGCGACGGTTGCCTAGGTCAGTATGTGGATGGGTGATCAAGGTTAAGCAACGGTAGCTGAGGTCAGTGTGTGGACGGGTGATCAAGGTTAAGCAACGGAAGTCAAGGTCAGTATGTGGATGGGTGATCAAGGTTAAGCAACGGTAGCCGAGGACAGTATGTGGATGAATGATCAAGGTCAAGCAACGGTAGCTGAGGTCAGTGTGTGGATGGGTGATCAAGGTTAAGCTACGGAAACCGAGGTCAGTATGTGGATGGGTGATCAAGGTTAAGCGACGGTAGCCGAGGTTAGTATGTGGATGGGTGATCAATGTTAAGCGACGGTTGCCCAGGTCAGTGTGTGGATGGGTGATCAAGGTTAAGCGACAGTAGCCGAGGCAAGTATGTGGATGGGTGATCAAGGTAAAGCGACGGTTGCCCAGGTCAATGTGTGGATGGGTGATGAACGTAAGGCAACGGTAGCCGAGGTCAGTATGTGGATGGGTGATCAAGGTTAAGCAACGGTAGCCGAGGTCAGTATGTGGATAGAAAGAAAGAAAGAAAGAAAGAAAATTTTTATTTGGCATTAATAACACCTTAAACATCATTCAAAATAAATGAACAAACAAGACTAATAATGCCAAAAGGGCCTCAGCTCAGCATAATGTCAGATGGCAACACAAGGTGTACCACCTGACGCTGGTTTTCAGCTGCAACCCAAGAGTGCCATACGCTCGAAAATATAAACAAACACATATTTAAAGTTTTTTTTTTTCCCTGCACAAATTCCAATTGAATTTTTTTTTTGAGTTTAATGAATCAATTTATTAAAATACTAATTTCTAAATCTAAATTAATTACTAAACATAAAACTAGATAATTAAAACTAAAATAAAAACAAATTATAAAAGGGCGTCAAAAAACTCCTCCTCAGCGCTGTCAGCTGGTAACGTGCCCAAGAGACTGGCGGCGTTGCCACGTTGAATGGCAACACTTAGCCTGTGGCCAAAGTAAAAGCCAGCCCTTGGGTTACGTGAAGCGTCAACTAAGCGTTTGGAGATTTCCTTAAAAAGGCTGTGAGCACTCGGACCCCACGGCCCCAGAGTTTCAACCCCAAACGGCTCGAAAATATAGTTACCACAAAGGTTACTATATTTACGCCGCTTGAGGTTCTCCGCAGCCGCAGCGGCAGCGCCAGCACAGCACGATGAGCTTGGAAGATGTGATGGCGCAAGAGTATCGACGCATGTTGCGTCCCACACTAAAGGCCTACCCATCTTCCAAGGAAACAACGACATGCCGTCCGGTCTTTTGCCATCGTCGCGTGCCAAGCCATTGGGCTCTAAGATAGCTGGAACGCCGACGGTAACAAGAGCTCGACGGATGATGACATTTATGTTCGCGTACCGCGCAAAACGGCCCGCACTTCGGCTGCATGAGTTGTCGTCAAGACGTGACTATCATAATGATAACATTAAGAAATTTAAGGGCCATCTGCGTAGTCTCACGTTTTCAGAAGTATATAATTCAAGTGACCCAAATGAAGCATTCAACGCGTTGGCAGATATTTTTTTACTGCTTTACAGACAGTGCTTTCCAGAAACTATCGTTTTGGTAAATGTCCATAAAAAGCCAAAATGGTATCCCGTGGTATTAAGAAATGCAGCAAAAAAAACGACAACTACTGTGGCAGTTCCGTTTAAAACCAAATCAAAATAATAAAATACTATTCAAAAATTACTCTAAACTATTTAAAAAGATAATAAATTGGACACAACGAGCTCAAAATAACCACAAAATAAAGACTTCTAACAATAAATCCAAAACAACATGGCAAATAATAAATCAATCAAAGCTAAATTTGCCAAAGAATAATATAAATAAAATAAGAATTAACAATAATGAAATTATCTCTGATCCAAAATGTATTTCTAATCTATTTAATAATTATCTTATTGACAAAATTAAGCCAATTAGTCATTCGGGAAACAGAGTCACAAAACATATTTCAAACAGAAAAGATTCGATGTTCATGGCGCCAAGTTTGCCAAGCGACGTATTAAAAATAATTTTAGCCCTTAATAATACAAATAGTGTAGGTTACGATGGAATTTGTACTAAAATACTGAAAGCAATAGCTGAGGAAATTTGTTGTCCGCTAAGTTAGGTACATTATAAATTTATGTATAAGCGAAGGTATTTTTCCAAATGCTCTAAAAAAGTCGGTTATTAAGCCATTGTTCAAAAAACAAGATAGAGAGGTAATGGAATACTATAGACCGATTTCATTGATACCAATGTTCTCGAAAATAATTGAAAAATATATTTATAAAGAACTCAATTCATATCTAGAAGCGACTAATATACTTTGCAACGAACAAAAAGGATTTAGAAAAAACAAATCAATTAACATGGCCATTTACGACTTTTTGCATACTGTAATGACAAATATGGATAAAAACGCTCCAGTGTGTGCACTGTTCTGTGACATGACCCAGGCATTTGATCATGTACAACATAATATTTTATTAAAAAAACTTGATGCTTACGGTATAAGAGGTAATGTCCTTGAACTCTTAAAATCGTACCTACATGAAAGGAAACAAGTAACGGAAATTAATAGGATAAATGTAAGCACCAAAAGAGAAGAAACCTTTCTTTCCGAGGAACGTAACGTTATCTACGGAGTTCCACAAGGAAGTATACTAGGACCACCGCTTTTTACATTATACATCAATGACTTTCCGAGAGCAATAAATTATCCTATGACACTGTTCGCGGATGACAGTACTAGAACTATTCCTTGTAGTCAAAGAGATTTTTATAAAGAGGACATAAATAATACATTAAAAAAAACTGTAGAATGGTTGGATAATAATAATTTAAAAATAAATTTAAATAACACTGTAATTATGCATTTTAGCCAGCGCGCATTGACTCTTCCCAATCTTGACATAACATACAATAATACACAAATTTACACAGTTATTACAACCAAGTTCTTAGGAGTTACGATAGATCGAAATTTAAATTGGAAGGCGCATGTAGAGACCCTGACTAAAAGAATAAGCAGTAGTGCATATGCCTTATACATTTTGTCACGAAAGGTTAACGTAGATACCTTACTAACTGCATACTATGGGCTAACGGAATCTGTTCTCAGGTATGGGATTATCTTTTGGGGTAACTCAACTGACAAAGAAGCCGCATTTAAAGCACAAAAGAGATGTCTCAGAGCCATGTTTAAGTTAAAAACCACCGATATTCCACCATTCATCATCCTCATCATCATTTTAGCCTAAAGACGTCCACTGGTGGACATCAAACGCCACATTGAAATTAGGGGGGTTTTGCCATAATCGCCACGCTTGGCAGGCACGTTGGCGATCGCAGTACGGTTGTTACAAAAGCAGAGAGAACGCTGCTGCCCATTCTCTGGCAAGTCCCTTAGTCGCCTCTTACGACACCCACGGGAAGATATGGGATGGTGCTATTCTTTACGTCCGATACCATATAGAACAAAAATGCATTAAGATGGACTAATAAAACGATTTTACTTATTGGGTTTTAGCACTATACCCTCGAGATGTGTATTTACAAAACACGTGAATTTAAATAAAAACAACAAAAGTTCAAAATGCTGATCAATTATTCCTGAAATCTTCGAGTCGTAACCCATAAAAATGATACATCACCACAGCTATTCACGAATTTAAATAACTTAGCGCATCGTTAAGTGTTTATTGAACTATACAATGGAGCGCGGTTCTATTTGTTAACTGGAATTCAAAGCAATAATTAAATGAAAAACAAGCATACTAATTCTTCATATTATTATTTCTTTGTCCTATCACATTAAACTTACCCTTCACAGCCGAACTCACAACACAACGACACTAATCCTTTGAAGAATATATATATAAAAATAAAAAAAAAAACAAAATCTAATATAACGCACTCAGTAAATTATAATTACTCATACAACTGTTTGCGTCTTACGGGGAATACACACATGTGTTCAACGTACAATAAAAATACTTTTGAACGTAAACAAATAACCGACTTTAAAAAAAAAACGTGTGCGTCTCGGGACGCTCGTCAGAATTGATAATTTAAACTAACTAACGTAGTAAGCCAGACAGAGTGGCGCCGTAACGAGTTACGTTACGAAGCGGTTTACCCTCCCATAAGAAGTTATCACTTCAAAAAACCACAAAAAAGTCGATTCGACTTTTGTTTGTTTCATTGACTTTTTGCCACCAGCTTCCGAAACTAAGTTATTTTCGACTTTTTAGTGTTTTTTTAGTAGTCGTTTATTTTTATTGTTTTACCCTTTTTAGATCTGGTATCTCACATAAATCTTAGTCAGGTATCAATTTTACATTGTAACTAGACACCAGCGCATCGTCCATACATATGAAAAAGAAAAAAATGCGTGATAAAGTGGATAACTCTAAAAGTACCTAAGCAAAGTTAATAGAATCACCTAAATCAGACTAGTAATCACGCAGAAATAGGTTTACATACATGAAAAAAATAAAAAAGATTCTGGTTGAATACAAAACCACCTCCTTTTAAGAAGTCGGTTGAAAACAATGCAAACAAAAGATGAAATTAATATTAATTGCATTACAGTCAGTGATATGGTGAATAGAACATTATTGTTTTATACCTTCCATATTTAAACAAGTGCATAAAGTCGTGTCTGGAGGTATAAAAGGGAAATAGCCTTGTTATGTACCGCAAACAGTGTTGTTGGTGATAATGTGGAAGCCACTCGTGGTGCTTGCCATAGTGGCGATTTCGGCTTTGATAACACCGTCGGAAGGTACGATCTCTTTTTTGGCTATAAGGCAAACTATGTAAATAACACTATGGTTTAAAGGATTTAGTAAGGTCTAATTCTTTACAAAATGGCTTTTTAAAATTGATAAACGAACTGAGTTTATTGTTGTTCTTTTTTAACATAAACATAATGAATGAAAAGTAATCAATTCATTGGTTTGTCTTTAAGGAACGGATCTCGGCCTCTATCCAGAAAACTTTGGGCAATGCAAACGTAGGTTTAGTCTTCAATGTTTTGTAGTGGCCATTAAGGTAAAAAGAAAACTAGACAAGATAACATATTAATGAAAATTAATGTAACTAAAATTATCGGTCATACCTCTTATAGAAAAAGTTGTAGATAATTTAGCTCATTACCTAATACATACTGAATGCTAAAGGCAAATGTATACTTGACAGGGATTGTCGTAAGTATAAAACTTGACCATGTTTTTTTCGACTGTGCCATGTGGTACTCTTGGTATTCTGCTTCTCGTAGTGTCCTCTAAATCAGAGTGTCTACCGAGAATCCAGACTCATTAAGAAAAATTTGTCTGGATTCTGTCAAAACGGGATTAATTGCATCCCATTTAAAACTATATTTTTCTACTCCAGCTCAAGAAAAATGCAGGGGACCCAATGAGATGTACGTACAATGCCTCGACCCGTGCCCACTTCATCGATGTGATGTTGACCCCCGTGTTATAAAATGCGCGGCCCCTCCAAAACCAGGCGACAAAGACTGTGTGCCAGGATGTGAATGTTTTGATGGATACGCCAGGAATGCTAAGGGTATATGTATACCAAGGGATCAATGTCGTGAGTGATTTATTTATCGTTAAACTTAAGGATTTGTAAGTGTTTATTGTTGGTATTTCATCGCACTAACTACGCATTTGAAACATACTGAAAATTAAAATTGAAACATACTGGCGACCCCGAGTGTCAGCCAGGGTGTGAATGTTTTGATGGCTATGCCAGGAATGACAGGGGTATATGCATACCGAGGGATCAATGTCGTGAGTGTTTTCTTTTTCCTGGCTCTAATGGTACCAATACCCTTTTGAAAAAAACTTCTCAATTATAAAAGTCATCACCCACTCTTACGCACCACCTACTCTTACGCACCACCTACTCTTACGCACGTCTTACTTTCAGCACAAAACTGTAAAGGAAAGCACGAAATCTACTCTAAATGTCCAGCTTTGGTTTGCCGGCCAAAGCATTGTACGCAAGTAGGGTTTCCACAGCCATGTCCAAACCCTGGACCTTATCCATCAAAATGTCCGGGGAAACCTGGATGTATTTGTGATCGTGGATACGCCAGAAATGGTAACGGAAAATGCATCCCTACAAAAAAATGTCGTGAGTATTAAAAAAGGATTATATGTATTAGGACTTATAAATATTTTTATATATACATAGACAAGTACGAGTAGATACGAGTGACAATTATTTTGTTTCAAGGTTGCACTGTAACATGGGTTCTAATTTTTATGAATTTACTTCTGTTTCCCAATATTGGCTACGTTTCCACTAGAAATACCTATACGAGAATGTACAGCGACGGCCGTGCGTAAAACCAGCCAATCACATCTACGAGCAGAAAAGACTAAACCGATATTATTGGTTGGCTGCCTCAATGGTTTAGTAATCGCAAGCACGGCTGCTGATTATGAGGTCTTGTGTTCGAGTCCCAGGTTGGGCAAAGTGTTATTGTGTTCTTCCATAAGGAGTTTCCCAGTATTTGTGGCCGGTTGATGGCAATAAGCTCGCCCCCTATTACATTGCACATCAATATAACTGATGATAGTGAGTGTACTATTAGGTACACCTCTGCCTTATCCTTCGGGGATTACATGCGTGATGTTATGTTATGTGTAATGTCGACGGAAGAATCGACAAACTGACACATTTTCATTGTCATTATGTCGATTCTTCCGTAAACAAAACTCGTTTCTACAGTGGTCATGCTACGCTACGCATTCTCCAATAACTCTGGTGGAATCGCAGCTTTAACGTTGAATATTGTTTTCAATTTATGAATTTTCATAACGAAACCTCATTCTTATTCATCCCTAGAGAAAATCTAATTAACCGAAACCATTAGTTGAGTGAACTTTTAATGTAATTATGTTTAAAAACCTATATAAAAATAATAAAACTTTATTTCAGACCTTGATCCAAATGATGTTCGTAATACACTACATAGCTATGTTAGTAACAAAATCGCCTGAAACACAGGATTACCTAGTTCAGGCACAAACCATGAGTGAACATGACATAGATTTAAGAAAACTTGTTTTTAATGTCTACCTTATATTTTTTAAATAAATTATTATTATATCCCAAACGAAATAAAATATTTTAATTCATATATCTTCTGCACTGACCTGACGCACCGGGTAAATGCACATGTACACGTACCCAATGCGCCATAATGGTGCAGCACGGTTTTTCACTAATGACCTTCAGAATGTCATTGCCACTCCCACGCACCCTGCGCATCATTGAAGCAATCTTTTTACGTAAGATGGTACTGAAACCGTCAGTACGTTTAGAATTGTGTACAAATAAAAAACCGGCCAAGTGCGAGTCGTACTTGCGCACGTAGGGTTCCGTACCATTATATGTAAAAACGAGCAAAACAACACTTTTTTGTATGGTACTATGGCACTAAAATATTTGCTTTATTCTGTTTTTAGTATTTGTTGTTATAGCGGCAACAGAAATATATAATCTGTAGAAATTTCAACTGGCTAACTATCACCGTTCATGACATACAGCCTGGTGACAGACGGACAGCGAAGTCTCAGTAATAGGGTCCCGTTTGACTCTTCGGGTACGGAACCCTGAAAAGGGAGAAATTCTACACTGGAGAGTAATGTTATATTTTTTTCAGCTACATGCGGTGGGGATCCTAACGCGGTATTGGGTTCTGGGAACTGTGGTAGACATTGCTCCGATCGCAATAAGAAGAAGCGTGTAGTGTGCCCCAAAAAATGCAAAGATAAAAACAGTTGTGAGTGCCGCAAAGGTTTCTGGTACGATGATAACACAGGAAAATGTGTTCTGCCTTGTGACTGCAGTAAGTTTAAGTTGTTTAGTTTTGCTACAAATATGTTCTATGACATGTCGTGATTTAATTTAAAAAATCAAATGAATAACGCCAAGTCACACTGGCCTACAATCCATCACGACATAAATGGTAAGGTCCAAAAGTTTCCGGCCTTAGATTAATCAGATATACAAAACTCGCATGTCACTAAGTTAGTGAAGGTTTCTCTTGTTACCCACAGTAAAAAATTATCATTTTTGTTCAATATAGTCTTCTTTTATTTAAATCCATTTTATTTGGATATTAATCCTTAATTTCAGACTTGAAGCCGAAGACTTTTGGAACTTGCTTATATATGCGTATGGTCCATATCCTTTCACAGAGAAGACGTTTGTGTCTCAGCACTAAGGTTCGGTACATATCAGACGGAAAATGCACCGCGTATGGTCGCTTAACGCCAGAACAGGCAATTATATGATAAACATTCAAACTTTCACACTGAACTGATGATGCGTTAGGCCCAGTTCCCACAATGTTATGACGACCGATTATCGTGTCGTTCAAAGCGTCGTGGCTTGTGTATTTAAATGGAGGTGTTTACTTATACGACGACACGATTAACTGTCGTCCACGACTTTTTTTGCAGTGAAGATAGATTGTCAAGAATGGGAACAGTTATAGACGATAGTCATCCAACGATAAATTAATCGTCACGACAGAGTGGGAACGCGCCCTTAGTGTGTCGAAATGATACGCCCGCCACATCTTCCGTCAAATATGTGTCGACCCTAAGAACGTTATAAGCAACTGAATTGTGGAAATGGGAAAGACCATTAAACGCTAATTGTAAACGGGCGCGACCATAGCTAGGTCTCAATCTGAGTAATGATGTCAAGCTATTTTGAAATATACGAAGACATTACTAGAATTTCAACCAATGACGATGCTTGGAACCAGCTACATACCCGGTGAATAAGTCAAGTAACTATAGTAACCCAAAAATAAATACCGTCAAACGTCCCAGTAACCATAGTTACCCAAACGATTAGTTCCGAAAAAACGCACTTACAAATGTTCCATGTCGTGCTGTATCTATGGTTTTGCCCTCTATATTATCTGTATTAAATTCCGCGTCAAATGCAAAAAGTACGAGAATCTCAGCCGTACAAAATTAAATGTCAAAAAAGTTTTAAAAGAAAGGTGTCAAATGTCACCGTATTTTCGTGGTGTGAATTATGTTCTCTGGTTTTAAAACGTGAATACTATTATATTTATAACCCAATGTTTATAGTGTTATATATCAAAATAAACTTCATTAATCAAGCTTTACGAATATCTAAGAATATCACGTTCGGGTTTACAAATACGCCTAAAATTTTTTCAGGTAAGTCAAACGTCCCGGGCGTAATTATGGGCCTCGATCATTATTTTTCAAAAATTTTGCAAAAATGGTTAAAATAGTGCTCGTATTATGAAAATTTGTTCAATTAAGTAATTATTAGTGTCTCCGCAATATAAAACATTTAAAAAAAACGAAATTTTAGTAAATTTTTTACGACAACACGACAAAATCAGTAGGTATCGAATCGATCAGAGCAGGGGTTGATTGGTTTGGTTAATTTGGCTACTAAGAAAGTGCCAAAGTAAGGACATATGGGTATTAAAACAAAGCTTATATAGTCTAGTTTAATTATAAATAGGTTTTATTGATACGAACTTCAATTCTAATTGGAAAAACAAGACATTCTTATTGGAGAAACTGAAATTCCACACATTTTTTCAACTTCACATTTTTTTCGAAATACCTAAATCTAGTTGTCGTAATTAGTTTTAACGTAGTTAGATTCTGTATAGTTTCAGCTATACACACGTATTTTTTGTTTTGGTGTAGCTGCAATAGTTTACGAGATAATAAGCTTTAAGTGCGCCGTGGCACGGGTCGAAAAATTCCCGAGTTTAAAAAATGCGTAATGTACAAATAACGAGGCGTATTTTGTGGCCTTGGACGTTTCACCGCTGTGAAACGTATGGTGCTAACCATACGTTTCACAGTTGCCATCCCCATATTCGTTACGTGAAAAATAGATCAGATATCATGGTCTCACAAATCATGCTCTGAAAAACATAAAGTCTTGTCACTACTTTCTTTTTTGCAAAAAATAATAATATGACCTCTAAATGTATTCCGTATTATATTACACATGTACATTATATTCTCTTTGTACACTAGTTTGCGATAACAGTCACGGTAAATGGGCTAAATAACAGGTGTTCAATGAATACAAAAAAAAGTTTTTTGCTAATGCTGGAAATGATATATTGGCGAATAACAAAAAAAACATAAAATAAATATGAATCACGACGTTAATAGCATAAATGTGTTTAATGTTTGGTTTTAAAGACAAATATTACTTTATTAAACAGCACCAACATGCAGAAAGCATGAAGTTTATTCAGCCTGTACGAATGGCGAGTGTGGGCCGAAGAATTGTTCGCAATTAGGATTTTGGATACCATGTCCCAGAATCCACCCCAAAAATTGTATCAAAGGATGTATTTGTAAAGAGGGATACGCACGTGCTAGAAATGGCACTTGTATACCGAAAAATAAATGTCGTAAGTATCAAAGATAAGTAATATTTTTTCTAATATACTCGTACTCAGGGTACACACACACACAACCTCCAATGGGGTGTATGAGCATAGAAAGATTCTCTATTATTTCTCTATAAAATTTTCAATGTTCATCAAAGAAAACATTTTACATAGGGTGTCATAATCATGGGCGGTCTGATCGCTAAAAGCAATATTTTTAAGTCAACATTTGGAGGGGTTAGAGAACAAAGGAGAAACCGGATCAGGATAGATATTGTAAAATACGAGTTTAACTGATACTTACATATACAAGGTGTAACGGAAAGGGTATATACATACTTAAGGGTGTGCTACAGACCATCAAACTGAACATGTTTCTCCATCGGACAAACATCGTAATAGCGAAAAAATTATCAGCTTCCCATACAAAATTTCAATACCTATTCGACCCAAATGTATGGGGTAGCTGATATTTTTTTCGCTATTACGATGTTTGTCCGATGGAGAAACATGTTCTGTAGCACACCCTTAAGTATGTATATACCCTTTCCGTTACACCCTGTAAATTGCGGACACCAGGCACTGACATTTACTTCAGTGAAGTATACGTCCGGAGCCGCGTCCACCATTTGTGACTACCGTACTGATTTAACCGATTTAAAATGAAAGACTTTGATATCAATAACCGATCGCCCAATGTTGCGAAATTAAGGCGAAGTATCACAGCGGACAAATCAAATTGATTAACAATATTTATTGTGACGGACAACAATGTTAGCATGCAAAAAAATCAATACAAAATACATAAAATATGAAGATTTACAAGTAAAAATTATAACTTATTGACACAAAAAGCAAAACGTTTCAATATTATTACTTAAAACATGAAACTTTAGCTTACTAGGAAAAGCCGTTTGCCTCTCTACTTTTATTCATTTATTTTATTTTTGTTTTATTTTGTTTTTGTCACTAACAAACTTATTAAGGGAAAAGAAATAATTATGGATGGTAAGAAAAACAAAATATTCAATAAGAAACTAGCAGGATTTTTTTAATTGCAACCGTCCCAGCGCATAAATTCAAATTAAGGGCTAAGGGCTTGAATTATCTCTTCCAGATTTTGAGTCTTTAACTGAAACCTGTATTACAGCTTCATGCGGCGGGGATCGAAACGCGGTATCTGGTTGTGGAAACTGCCGTAAGCGTTGCTCAAACTACAATAGCTCAAAACCCGTGTTTTGTACACAATTATGCAATATAAACGGCTGTGACTGCAAAAAAGGTTTAGTAGTGGACGACAGCACTGGAAAATGCATCCATCCGAAGAAATGTGGTAAGTTAAAATGTATGAGTTTCGGAACGTATACGGCAAACTAAAGGAAATAATTCATTTTTGGTACTATACCAGTATGCAAACAGTTAGTAGTAATCAATGTTACACAACATCGAACAAAATTACTATTGGCGTCAACTTACTGGTGAGTTCTAATTTTAATTGTTTACAATTTTTTTCTTTTTCTGTGGCCTTTAACCACGAAAAAATTAAATTAGAACAAAACGTTGTGCAGATCGAGTGCGCTGCGTTTATCATCAAACCAGGACATTCAATTAATAATGAACCACCTATTATTTAACATTTTTTTTTTTACTTTGGCGTATTCCATTACTTTCTAGAATTTGATTCTTACTAGCGACACTATCGAATGCTGTAATAATACAGTCGTTATTTTGTTTAAAAATCAATGGGTTCGTTCGAATATTGATTGTTTTTAAATCTAATGATGCGATTTTAGTTTTCATTTAGAGTATTTTTCGCTATTCCTCATAGTTTCAGATTTGGCCATTCCTGTCCAAAAATTGACTATTTATTGCCATGGGCTCTAACATAAACTTCATTGCTGGCCAATAATTGCTGACCAATACGATGCGAAAGAATCCAAGGCCTAATGCTAGCTTCCAGGGTATTTAAATAACGATGCACGTCTTCAAACACCCACTGCGTGATGACCCTGGTCTTTTTGTCCAGATGCACTACAGAGATATTTCTCAAAGTCAATGTGTTTCTTCAAAGTCTTCTTGCTGCAGTAATTCAAAATCATAAACAATAAACTGAGCCTACTGCAGTCCACTGCTGAATAAGGTCTCTCCCAAACTACCCTGAATGCGCCATCTTCAGCATCAGTGTAGTGTTCCAGCATTTAGTCTATCACAACCAGGTCGAAAAGGTCACCAATCCATCTATCTGGAGCAAATAAGTATGAAGATGTTGATATTTTGAACCTGCGTCATCCCACTGCTGCGCAAACGCTTCTCCCCTTGACTTCATGAATTAGGTATGAAGAAGGTTATAATTATATTCTGTCGTTACTTTTTTACAGTTTCTTGCGCTGGTGACTACAACGCTAAACCTGGTTGTGACCAAAAATGTACCAACCGTTGTCCTGGACCAAAACCAGCAGACTGCAAATGTTATAAAGATGGCTGCCGTTGTAAAGACTATTTTGTTTACGATCCTAAAACCAATAAATGTGTGCGTCCCGAACAATGTAGTAAGTGACTTAATTATATTCATGTAGCATAACTACGAACACACTGATAGATGCTTCGCTTAGTGCCTAGAACTTAGTTGGCCTAGTGACTCAACATCTGTTTACTTGCTAGCCAAGACGCTAAGCACGCAGTGCGGCTGGATGCGCCATTCCTAGACCGCTCGCTACTCGCTAGGCTGTAGGCGCTAAGCAAGGCACCTGTCAGTGCTACCTTAGCCTAAGAGGATCCTGAGATCCCTCATTATATAGAACTAATCAATTCAACCGTTAGCAGACGACCAATAATTGGTCATAGATGGTGTGGTTGTAATAAGGGTATGATTCACAATAATGCCGGTCGCGATACTGCCCTAGTCTAGATTGCCTATAGATAAAATAAATGTTATATATTATTGATTCCTTACATTTTATATTCGTGCATAATCATGGCAAATGTAGATTATTAACTGTAAATGTGTATTTGAAAAAAATGGTTTATTTGAGTAGGTACAAATTTTATGTTTTTATTTTGAAATTTTTATTTTTAGCGCCACCCTGTGGCAGCTATGAAGTCCTCTCGAACTGCAGCAATGGTGGATGTGGACCCTGGCGTTGTACGGATGTAGGATTTCCTACGGGATGCGTGAAAATGGACCCAAAATATTGTACAGTCGGCTGTGTCTGTCAAAAGGGTTATGTGAGGGACGCAAATAGACGTTGTATTCCGATATCAGATTGCCGTAAGTGGAAGTAAAACTGTTATATTGTTTTTTTTTTTAAACAAAATAACCCAAAATAAAAGAAATATGACCCACCAATAGCCCCCCCCCTTTTGGTGGGTCATATTTCTTTTATTTTAAACAAAAAAAAAAACATTCACTGGTGGCCGCAGACTTAAAAAAAACATGCCAGTTTTACCAACCTAAACCCAAAATAAAAGAAATATGACCAACCAAAAGGGGGGGGGGGGGGCTTTTGGTGGGTCATATTTCTTTCTTTTTTTTTTTTGGTTTATACGCGTGGGGAAGTGATGGGACCAACCATCTGGGTCATATTTCTTTTATACAAGGTGTTGTTTTGCATCCTCGTCAAAATTCAGGATGTTGTCACAAAAGACATAAATATTCAATATAAATTACGGTACCTAGTAAATTATTAAAAAACACTGCATTTTTTTGTTGTTTAAATTTGTCAATATTTCAGAATAACCCACATAGCGTGGTTTAGGGATTATAAAATTATCGAAAAAACGTTTGAGGTTTTTTGTTTGTGTGTAAGCGACGTTATAAGGCAGGGATCAGACGGCCCGTGTTTAAAACACGGGTGGTTCACAGTTAGCGATTTCAGTAAATAAATAAAAAAAAGAAAATTACCTACTCATTTTATTATTGATTCGGGTCGAGAATCATTAGCCTAGTTGCCTCCTAGAATTTGACGAGGTTGCAAAACAACACCTTGTATATTAGTTTGTTTAAAGACTAGTTGTATTTATAATTTATGTAAAATAATATTGATTTTACTTACTTTTTTTTTGTTTTTTTTTTTATTCAGTGAGTAATTTGGCCTGAACTGGGTTTGCTCGCATTTTCATCAAACATTTAACCACAGATTTAACCATTTTTAATTGTACCCTTTCAGACCTTACATGTGGAAAGGTTGAAGCATTTTCGGAATGCCTCAACGATGGGTGTGAACCTAAAAATGGTTTTCAATTAGGAAAACCAGTCCCTTGCGTGAAAATAGATCCTAAGTATTGTATTTAAGAGGTGTCTCTGCAAAGAGAGATATTTGCGAGATCTTAATGGTATCTACGTACCAAAAGAGAAATGTCGGAGTATTGACGTTTTGTTTGATAATATTCAATAAGAACATAGTTGGAAAAGTCCAGTTGACTTTGTTTGATATTAACTATCTCCAAATGACACATTAAGAAACATAATAAATTGGCTTTCTATAAATAACTTAATTATTAATTTGAAAAAAACAAAAGTAATGCATTTTTACCAGCGTTTACGTCCAGACGCTTTGACTATCGCATACAATGGACAAAGAGTTGACAATACAAATGTTGCAAAATTTTTAGGTATAATTATCGACAATCAACTGACATGGAAACCACAGGCCGAGGAGATCTGCAAGAAACTAAGCAAATCTGCATACATTTTATATAATTTGACAAAAAAAAATAACACTGACACGATTATTACAGCTTATCATGGTCTCGTTGTTTCTGTTTTAAGATACGGAGTAGTTTTTTGGGGTAATTGCAGTGAGAGAGAAAGGATTTTCAGAGCCCAAAAATATTGCATCAGATCAATGACTGGAATAAATTCAACAGACAGCTGCGTTCCTATTTTCAAATCCCTGAACTTACTAACCTTTCCATCGCTCTATATTTTGGAAATGGCACTGTTTGTGAAAGGTAATCAAAACTTAATCAAAACTTATTTTGTTCAAATATTGATCACTCAACGAGGCCAACATTAATAAGATCTCAATATAAAAATCTTTTACATACAGGTAAATTTAAAACAGCTCTGCTGAAAAAGAATATAATGTATATGGGGCCAGTGGTATACAATAAAATTCCTGATGCTATCAAAAATTGTACACTACAAATATTTAAAAAGAAATTAACTAAATTGCTTGCTGAAAAATGTTATTATACAATAGATGAATTTTTGAATGACAAATCCTTATGAATAAACAATGATTTTCCTCATGTAATGTTTGAATTATAATAAAATCATTCAGATTTTGATGGTATTATTTGACTAATTAATAACTTATTATTGTAATTGTATTATTGACTAATTATTAACTCATTATTGACATTGTATTATTGACTAATTAATAACTTATTTTGACATTGTTTACCTCTGAATGAATTTACAATTTGAATGATTTATAATTTTGATTAACTATTTTAATATTTTGACATTAGATAAATTTTTGGTTATGTATGGTTTATAAATTATTTCATAATTAATTCTACTTTGAAAATTTTGCATGCCTCACGGTAGAATGTATTGGATCCTTCTCCTACTTAACACCATATTTTTGTACCTACATTCTTAGCAAATAAATTATTTCATTTCATTATTTCATTTCATTTCATTTCATTTCATTTCATTTCATTTCATTTCATTCCAATCACTTCGCTCGTTTGCGACAAAGGTGACATAACTCAAAAAATTACCTTTTACGATGTTGACACAAATACATATAAAATAGACTAATAAATATTTTTTATATACCGTTTTTAACTTTTGACAAAAGTTTTATAATACGCAAAAAATATGCAATTTAATGAAAATATTTTAAGACTAGTCGCAAACAAGCGAGAAGTCATTCAACTCCTTGTCGGACACTATCATTCAGCTGCTCCTGGTTACCCTACGAAAATCGACATTCCAACAAGTCTGACTATTTCTCAATACTTTTTTTTTATCGGTGAAACATTTATTTAATTAAATTAAATTAAATTTCTAAATCTAAATTAATTACTAAACATAAAACTAGATAATTAAAACTAAAATAATAACAAATTATAAAAGGGCGTCAAAAAACTCGTCCTCAACGCTGTCAGCTGGTAACGTGCCCAAGAGACTGGCGGCGTTCCCACGTTGAATGGCAATACTTAGCCTCTGGCCCAGGTAAAACCCAGCCCTTGGGTCACGGGAAGCGTCAACTAGGCGTTTCGAAATTTCCTTAAAAGGCTGTGAGCACTCGGACCCCACGGCCCCCGAGTTTCAACCCCAAACGGCTCGAAGATATACTTACCACAAAGGTTACTATATATATTTATAATATATTTACGCCGCTTGAGGTTCTCCTCAGCCACAGCGGCAGCGCCAGCACAGCACGATGAACATGGAAGATGTGATGGCACAAGAGTATCGACGCATGTTGCGTCCCACACTAAAGGCCTACCCATCTTCCAAGGAAACAACGACCTGCCGTCCGGTCTTTTGCCATCGTCGCGTGACAAGCCATTGGGCTCTAAGATACTTGAATCACATAAGCTACTGTTAAACTAGTCCCTATTTACAGGAATTTGCACGGGACAACATGAAGTATTTGATCCTTGCCCCCCTAGATGTCCACCGCAAACTTGCGAGAGTATCAACAAGAAATATTTTTGTCCACTCATAAAAATTGATGTGAAATACTGCAAACCTGCATGTCGATGCAAGGAAGGTTACCTAAGGAATAAACTTGGACAATGTATTTCAAAGGCAAATTGTTGTAAGTAAACCCCTAATACATTTAAATATTTTCAGCGATTGACAAGGAAGGAACAAGACGAAGAAAATCGTAATCTGCTACTTGTTAGTATTTAATAACAAGTCGCTATGACTAGGGTCATACGCCCGCTTGTCAGGTAGCATTCGTGTGTCAGAATCGAAATGTTCAATATCAGATGTTAGCATGACAATATTCTCAATAGCCGCCCTATTAAACATTTAAATCTCTTTGGTAACACAAATCACATAATTATCTACAATATTTTTAGCGATTAAACAAACATTTAAACTTATGACTCATTTTAAATATTGTATTATGGCATAACTGCAATTATTATTTTTAAATCTATACGTTATCTTTAAGTTAAGTTGGTTGAGCCGTGCTTGCCGAGGTTGGTCCGTGGATGGGTGACCATAATTACATACCCAGTTTCCTCCGTGCCTCGGAAAGCACGTCAAGCCGTTGGTCCCGGCTGTCATTTGTAGATCTTTGACAGTCGTTACGAGTAGTCAGAAGCAAAAAGTCAGATATCCAGCCTTACCAAGGGGTATCGTATTACCCAGTTACTAAGTTGTGGAGGTCAGATAGGCAGTCGCTTCATGTAAAATACTGGTACTCAGGTGCAACCGGTTGGCCTGGAAGCCGACCCCAAGATAGTTTGGGAAAAGGCTAGGCAGATGATGATGATCTATATTTTATCTTTGCAATGCCATGATAATTGTACTGTGTCATATTCATCTATATTGACTATTGGAACAGACTCAAAGTAACCCAATCAGTCTGTCCCAATGGTAAACCTGGAAGAATGAGTTTGACATTGACAGTAGAAATTGTACCAAAACTTTGGTCAGACACTCCAAGTGTCCATGTTTGGTTTAATGGTACAAAACAAACATAACCTGTGTATGAAGATAATACGATTAAAAAAAAAGTATTCCGGTATAACAATTACGAAGTAAATGTATAAAAATACAAATAAACGGATGTCGATGATATTTCAAATGTATTTTTTTTTTTGTTTTAGTAAAATGTATGGGAAAATACGAATACTTCTCATGTGGTGTCCCATGTGACAACGTTTGCGAGACACTCAATGAACAGAGCAAGGACGACTGCCCTTACGTGAACGTACGGTGCAACGAAAAGTGCTACTGTGAAGACGGATACGCCAGAAATAAAAGCAACATCTGTATTCCCATCAAAGATTGTCCTCGTAAGTTTTTATTTCATAACTTACTAGCCTATGTCCACGGCTTCTCGTGATGCCCCACATGATCGTATTACCGGGAAAAAAAGATTCTATGTGCTATTCCAGACTATTATCTATCCCTGTTCCAAATTTCGTCCATATCCATGCAGTAGTTTTTGCGTGAAAGGAACATCCATACATCCTCACAAACTTTCGCATTTATAATATTAGTAGTATTCATAACATCACAACATCAGCCTGTTATTCCCGAAGGGTTAGGCAGAGGTGTACCTAGTAATAGTACTTTTGGGAATCGCACCCAACAAACACGCAGTCGGTACGCGCAGGCGACACGCGCAAGCGACGTGAGCGACCTACGCAACAACGTCATCGTCATCGGCGAGCGACGGGCGCTGCGGGGGGCGCCTGCCGTTCTGCGGACACTCGTTTCCTTGGACACCACCGCAACGGACGACCCGCTCAAACGCTTTACTAGGTTATTTTATGTTTGTCCGGGACAGTTCAGTATTGTAAATTTTATCGGCAATATACCAAGCTTATACTTATTATATAGTCCACTTTTATTTCTCCCAACTAGTTATTAAACATTGGACCTTCAAGGATCTCGCCAGTTTTTTTACAAAAAGGACCGAGGATCCGGCTCGAAGAACCAATGTTTAAAAACTCGTTGGCGATAAAATAATCTAGTAAGACGTTTGAGAGGGTCGTCCGTCGCGATGGTGTCCGAGGAAGCGAGTGTCCGCAGGTCAGCCGGCGCTGCCTGCAGCTCCCCTCGCTCGCCGATGCCGATGGCGATGACGCGTCGGTCGGTCACGTCGCCTGCGCGTGTCGCCTGCGCGTGCCGACTGCGTGTTTGCTGGGTGCGATTCCCAACAAGTACACTCACATTTCGTTGGTAATACAGTCACACGCACGTATAACATGTCACGGTAACATTGAGCTCCGTAATAACTTTACTTTAAAAATAAATAAACGCAGTGAAACCATTCAGACTAGTGATAATAACAAAGCGTGCATTGTGTAATACCGGTAAAAGTGTTATCCAAGCCTAATAACAATATCTGACGAAGTTTTAAAGTGAAATAGAATCTGGAGTCACAACAACAATTCAGTGACAATTAGTGCAATAACTAGGTGTTTACTGTAATCATTTATGTAAACATACATGTGAAAACTACATATAAACATATTCTATAAACTAATATCGTGGAATAACTTAAAATAAACAAATAAAACGATCGAAAGTGATAACAACAACAACGATCATAAATTCAAAATTACATCCACCCTCAACAAAGAATAACGAACGTTTCCTAAAAGAATACATATCTTTATTTCGCCGTGTTAGTTAACCGCCTAAATAGCTAGTTGGTCTGGGAACCGACTCGGGTGTATCGTGTCTCGAGTTCGAATCCCGCAAGCGGTGATCACTTTTTGTGTTTTCATATTAGTTGTTTGCATTGAACTCAATATTATGAAATCAAAACATAATTGAAAAACAGAATTTAAACTCTAAATTAAATAATTTGAGTCTTGTATCATGAACTTTCTGGAGAACATTACGTTTCGTGTTCGAGGCACTCGTCGTACCCGTTCAATGTCTGACTCACAAAGCAATACTAGTCAAATTGGAAACGAAACACTGGATGACACTGCTACCAGTCTCCCTGGGAGGTGCAACGACGACACATACGACCAAGAAGTAATATCTAAACTAAAGGAACAAGTTGAGAAATTAACTCTTCAATTAAGCAGTGCAGAAGAAGAAATTGAGATACTTACATTGGAAAATAGTAACCTTAAACAGTCAAACCGTGAGTTGGAAAAGAAAAATGATCTTTACAAAAAAATCACTAACACTCCTACTAAGAAAACCAGACAAAAATCTTCTACTCCAAAAAAAAAGGAAGCTTTACTTAGCAAAATCACACAAACAGAGCAAGTAAATACTTCTGACAAGAAGAAAAATAGTAAGGGCACTCAAACAATTGCAATGGATACTAAAGGGTCATCTAAGCAAGAATCTGCGGTACCGCCAGGCCCAGCAATCCTTAATACAGTAAGCCATAATGAAAACCCCGAGAAAAAAGTTAGTAAAATCTGTATTATAAGCGAAAATAAATATAATAAAATACGTACAATTGCAGAAAATAAGTTTGAAAATTTTGAAATATGTCATTACTTAACACAATACTCAGGAATAAATAATATGTTTCGAGACTTGGAACCAAAGCTAAAGAAATTCACTATGAATGACTTCTGCATTATTTTAATTGGTGAGAAAGACTTCAAATCTACTAAGGAATATTCTAGTATCATTCTCCATATAAGAAAAGTACTGGAAAAAATTCAACATACAAATGTTATTCTCTGCATGCCGACTTATAGGCAGTGTATTAGCAATGTTACTTTGTATAACATGAGAGTGGAAAATTTTAATAATCTGCTGTACCAAGATATTTTAGCACACGAACATGCCTACTTTATTGACTCTAATAAGAACCTTACGTGGGACTATAAAATGTACAGACAAAATACAGGATCAGTAAACAATTACGGCATGCAAACAATTTTCCAAGATATCGTCGCACTTATGAACTACATACGTGAAAATACCATCGCTAAGACAGAAGGCACGGAAATTACCAATATGAACGAACAACAAGCGGCAATGCAGTTTTTTCGATTATAAGCACCTCAACGTCATACATCAAAACATTGCGGGTTTACTGAGTAAGAGCAGTGAGCTTATTGTATGTCTTGAAGAGATGTCAGAGAAAAATACAGAAATCGACATTATCTGTTTATCTGAACACTTCATGATGGCTGGCCATGATCAATTATTGCATATTCCAAATTACATTTTAGCGGCATGCTACTCCAGAAAAGACAGTAAGAGAGGTGGTACATGTATCCTTGCAAAGAAAGGTCACCAGTTTAATGAGCTGCAAGATATAGCGAAACTCTCCATAACTGGAATATTCGAATGTTGCGCTATTGATCTGACAATGTATAATACGATTATTGTTTGTGTGTATAGAGTACCAAAGTCCAATAACTTACCTGTATTTTTTGAGCAATTTGAAAAAGTGTTAAGTACTATTTGTAAGAAAAATTTAAAAAGAAATGTCGTAATTGCAGGTGACTATAATATTGACTGTCTTAAGCGTAATAATACTTTGAGAGGTCTAGAATGTTTGCTCTTAAGTTATAATTTAAAGTTGGAAATAAATCAGCCAACTCGACTCGCGAGCGGCACTTGTATAGACAATTTTGCTCATAATGTCGGGAAGAAGTGTAAATCTGATGTGATTGACTTCGGCCTGTCAGATCACACTGCGCAAGTGCTAAAGTTACCGGTTAATAAAAAAATCTTATTAAACTATTGGCGAACAAATAAACGAGACAAAAAAAAAAAAAAAAAAAAAAAATAAAAATAAAAAAAAAGATAAAGAAAATATGCAAAAATTCAAAAATTATATAAAAACTTTTTCTTTTTCTGAAATATATAATACAAATAATCCTAGCACAGCTTATAATGCATTTTTGGAAGCTTTCATGATGCTGTATAATTTATGTTTTCCTTTCAAAACCATTACAATAAGAACCAAAGGAAAACCTCAATGGGTATCACGTGGCATAAAAATCTGTAGCAAAAAAAAGAGAGAGCTTATGTGGAACTATAAGCTAAATCGTAATGAAGTAAATAAAACTGAATTTAAAAAATACTCTAAAATTTATAAAAATATAATTAATTTAACGCAACGAGCACAAAACAATCATAAAATAAAATCATCTACTAACAAATCCAAAGCCACATGGGCGATTATAAATAGGTCTAAACTGAATTTACCAAAAGATAGTATCACTTCCATAGAAACAAACCATAAAACTATAAATAGGCCACGAGACATTGCGAATGCTTTTAACAATTTCTTTATAGAAAAGATAGAACCAATACCAGGCGCTGGTAAGGACGTAACCGTAAATATTTCCAAATCAAATCAATCTATGTTCATGGCACCAAGTACTCCATATGACATACTTCAAATTATAAGATCGCTTAAAAATACTACAAGTGTTGGATACGACGGGGTCTCTACTAGAATCCTAAAATATATCGCCTATCATATCTGTGACCACCTAAGCCATATCATTAATATGTGTATAACCACTGGATCATACCCGGAAAGCCTAAAAACTACCATCGTTAAACCCATCTTCAAAAAAGACAACAAACAGAGTATGAACTGTTACAGACCTATTGCACTTATTCCAATAATTTCGAAATTTTTTGAAAAATTCTTATATAATCAAATTTATAATTATTTAGAAAAATTCAACATTCTTACAGAAGACCAGAAAGGTTTCCGCAAGAAAAAAACAATAAACATGGCTATATTTGATTTTATAAATAACGTCATGGGTAATATGGATAAAAAGACTCCGGTATGTTCCATTTACTGCGATATGACCCAGGCTTTCGATTATGTTAATCATGATATTCTCCTCCGTAAACTGGAAGCTTATGGCATTAGAGGCAATGTACTAAATCTTATTGAATCTTATCTGAAAAATCGTAAACAATATACAGTAATTTCTAAAATAAACATTAATACTAAAAAAGAAGAAACATATGCATCAAAAAAACGTATAGTTAAATATGGAGTCCCGCAAGGGAGCGTATTGGGTCCTTTGTTATTCATTATCTATATAAATGACCTGCCATTAGTAACTAATTATCCAGTATCACTTTTTGCCGATGACAGCACAGTCACTATTCATTCTATAAATAAAGATAGGTATGAACATGAAATTAATAGTACAATAAATTCAATAATTAACTGGTTAGATAGCAATAATTTAAAAATCAATCTTGAAAAAACAAAAATTATGTTCTTCAGTCAACGTTTGGAAGCACCAAATATTAATGCTCAACACAAATTAACCGTTATAAAAAAGGTAGACACGGCTAAATTTTTAGGTGTAACCATTGATAAACGTCTGAACTGGAAAGCTCACACAGAAGAATTAAATAAAAAAGTATGTTCTTCTGCCTATGCCCTCTATAAATTAAAACCTATTATAAGTACCAATGCGCTTATAACTGCCTACCATGGCATTGTCGGCTCGTTATTGAGGTTTGGAGTTATATTTTGGGGAAACTCTACTAATAAAGAAATAATTTTTAAGTCACAAAAAAGGTGTATTAGGGCTATGTTTGGTTTGAAAATAACTGATAGTTGCAAACAGTATTTTATTAAATATAACATTTTGAGTCTGCCTTCCTTATTTATTTACGAAATAGCTATTTTTATACAAACCAATCCTAACCTATTTAAGAAACTATCAGACGTTTATATTCGTAATCGACGGGATAATAATAAACTATGCGTACCAAGATCAACCACGGCATTGATGCGTAAAAGTATTTTTTGTATAGCACCAATCATTTATAATAAAATCCCAAAACTTATTAGGCAAATGCCGACGGCTCTGTTTAAAATACATTTAAAAAAATACCTTATAACCAAGTGCTATTATACCATATCAGAATTTTTAAATGAACGCAATTAATTAAATAGATTCCTTTAATTACGACATTCTTCACAATTTTAGTCTCAAATCTGTAAAAATAATACTTTGTTTTATTTTTAATTAGCATTAGTAATATCTTTTTTCTTTTTTAATTTCATAGTTTGCTGTGTAGACTCAAGTTCTTATTTGTTTTATGGTTTATTGTAAACCAAAAAATATGTTATTTTGTACGCCGTACATGGCAAAACATGCAGATCTACCTGTTTATTTTAAGACCTTGCACATATTATTTGATGTATACTCATGTTTTACAATAAAAAAATACAATACAATACAATATTTAAGTCCCATGTAATGGGGGCGAGCCTATTGCCAGCAACCGTTCACAAATCCTGACTTCGTGGCTACTATTGAGTAATCCCTGGTGGAAAAACTTACTATTACTAATTTAGTGCTGGTTAATAGATTTATTAGAAGGAACTCAACCCGTGAAGTTTGAAATTATGGATAACACCATACTCCTTGATAAGATTGGTTGTCCGATTCTCGGGCTTCTTATCACCCGTGACAACTTTCGTTTGACAGCCGCGACGAGGTTTTCGAGGCATGAAAGTGTGTCGATATGAAATTCATAGTCATCGATCCCCGGTCCGGCCTTAGCAAACGTACCTTAACTTCGACCGATTGACTATGGCACCTGTTCTTTAACTGCGATCTCCCAAAATTAGCTTGTTTATATGAAGTTTTTTCACTATAGCACCCCGATGTGGTCCGGACGAAAGATGGGAGGAGAGTCCTTGCCGAATCTGCGAGCCTCTCTACTGTTCCGAAGTTGGCCTGAAAATGGATTGTCCACATGTACCAGAGGATAATGACTGTTATGATACACCAGGCTGTATCTGTAAATATGGTCTTGTCAGAAACGATGATGGTGATTGCATACCTGCCTCGGAATGTCGTAAGTGATTTCGTAATTTTTGTTTCTAGACTATTGAATGCACACCGCTTTTCCCATTGTTCTCACATTTAGATTCAATTATAAGTAATTAAGATTACGTTTAACTCTATTTTAAAATTGTCTCCATGGAGTTTCTTGCTATTATTTTCTCCATAAGTCTTCGCTGTGGACTGGCCAACTAGCTACAACTTTTTGACTATCTGATTGACTGCTAGACTGTTCTAACTTAGCTTATAAATGATTTCATTAAAATAATAACTTTGATTTTTTTGACTTTGGTTTTGACTAGAGTTTAGGCCGACGACGGATATATTATTCTATAATACTAGCCAACAGGCATGTACTAATTGTAACTACTTATAGATAGTATTTGTAAATGATTCTATTGAAATAAATTATTTGACTATGAGTATGACTTTTTACTTTGACCTGATCACCTGACTTCAAACTGGTAGGTTTTTACTTTACATTCAATCGCAGAAACTATTCTTCGTTCTCCGTTTTCATTTACCTACTAAACTTCAAAAATCCAATTATAAAATGAACTTTTAAATTAAAAACGATGTTCTCAGTCTATTTTTAAAGCTAGCCCGGCAATTTCATATTAGAAAGTTAATATAAGAATTTAAAAAACAACTTGGTTCTTATATTTCGGAGCAGTGTATAATGTGTACTTTCGATAGTTATTAGTATCTAGTAAATTATAATTTATTAGTTTTAATTTAAACTATTTATAATTCAGTATTTTATCACTTCTAATCTGCGAAACCCTTAATGTGCAAAAATCCTGATTAAGGTCAATTTTACATAATTATTTCATAAATGTACAACAAGGATTCTAATCACGAATTGCAGGTTCGCTATTTTAAGGTAATTGTGCATGACATTATTTTAAACGCGCAGAATTACTTGCTAATCATTTGTGTTCTTGGAATAGCTAAGAAAAGATTTTAGTGCAGTAAAACCTAAAAAATATTGAGAAGTAAAAAGGGGTTGTTTCTAAGAATCAATAAAATGTTGAGTTCATCACACTTGGTGGTTGCACTTATTCTCCTGAATGCAGTGACTTACAGCGCAAGTAAAAATATGCTTTTCTTATTTATTTAACAACCTTATTACAATATAATATTTATGAAATTGATCCCATCACTACTTTCTTTGTTCCATCACCATTTCTTTAGGAATTAATCATCCATTAATACAATAGAAACATATTTTACAAATTAACACGACCCTTAATATATAATATACACTAATAAATGCATAATAAAAATAAATACATAAGTCTTGTATGGATCAGAATGTTGGGCTACAAAAGGGATGAATGAGAAGCATTTGCATGTGGCTGAGACGAGAATGCTAAGGGGGATGTGTGGTGTTACGCGAATGGATAGAACAAGAAATGGGTACATACTCGTAAGAGGAAGTCTGAAAGTGGTGACTGAAAAGAAATGTGGTAATCGACTGTCGTGGTGGCATGTGATGCGGAGGAATGAGGAAAATGTCGTGAGCAAAGTTTTAAGTATGAATGTGGATGTGTATAAGAGTAGGGAAAGACCAAAAAACGATGGATGGACTGTGTGAAGGATGATATTATGGCAAGAAAAGAGGTGTCTCAAGAGTTGACAAGTAATAGAGAAGTATGGAAGAAGAAGACATGCTGCGCCTACCCTAATTAAATTGGGATAAGGGCAAGAGAATGATGAAATACATAAATAAATATATACTAAATTATATTAAGAAAATACTGCTGAATGCAGTATTTTATTATTATAATTTAGTATAGACTAGAACTATGACTAATGACATACACAAAATGACAACAACAAGACACTTAGGCGACAAAGTATATTTAGTGTTAAATGGTTGCTATTTTAATGTATCCACATTAAAATAGCCGTTCAACACTAAAATTAATTTAACGTCGAACCGTTTTTTTTACAATCACAAAATCAACGGTGATTACCATTCACTTAGTAACCGCACTTGTTGTTCACTTCGGTTTGCAAGGATAGATAGACTTGATTGTGAGTATGAGGCAAAACCGGCATGACCCAACCATTGAAGGCACGCACCTTATTTCGGCCTGATAAAAGACTATTAAATACTTTTCTCAGGCGGCCAAAGAAGCGCTCCTTCAACGATTGCTTCACGTCAACAGCATTGATGCCCAGCGCTTCCGACATACCCAAATACTTGTAGGTTTCGGTTGCTGAGAGGGATCTAAGATTTATGGAATCTGAGAGCTGGGTCCCGCAGATTCCACAATCCCCCCTCGCTTTACATGCATGACCGCACATTTGTCCACACCAAATTCTGATGGCGCTACTGAAAGTTTCTGTTACCTTCAATAGCTCCATCAGTTGCAAATTGTTGGGGGCAAAGAGTTTCAGGTCATTCATGTAAAGAAGGTGAGATATAACCTGACCACCTCTCCTCAACCGAAAGCCCAGACCTGAATCCTCCAGCAGCGTGCTTAGAGGATTCAAGGCTAAGCAGAACCAAAGCGGACTCAAACTATCGCCCTGAAAAATACCTCGCTCTATCCTTATCGGTTCGCTGTTCCCTTGGATATGCCGACATCCTGGATAGCGAAGAACTGTCCTCCATTGCCCCATACACGACATCAGGAAGGTGCGCAGAGTTGCATCAACTTTATACAATTCTAGCACCCTCATGAGTCATGTATGTGGCACCGAGTCGTAGGCCTTCTTATAGTCTATCCAACATGTCGACAGATCCCTTCGGGAACGCCGAACCTGTTGGTTAATGGCCATATCAATGAGGAGCAGCTCCTTAGTACCGCGGGACCCGTTCCTACATCCATTTTGAGAAGCGGACATGATCGAATTGTCATCAATGTGTTTGCTAATTTTAGCTCTCAAAATGGATGTAAGAACTTTATACACTGTCGGGAGACAGGTTATCGGTCTATAGTTTTTGGGCTCCGCAGTACTACCCGATTTATGGAGCAGGTGAGTTATTCCAGTAGTCAGGAATTCGGGCAGCGACCCTGACTCTAAGGCTGACTGGAATAGGGCCGCCAAGCGAGCGTGCGACCTTTGGATCCACTTAATCCAAAAGTTGTGCAGCCCGTCCGGCCCTGGAGATTTCCAGTTAGGTAACGGACGGACTGCACGAGCTACGTCTTGGGGGCTGATAGTGATAGCCCCCATTTCTGGAACTGGATCGCACACTCGTTCGACCAACCGAGACCATTCACCCTCGGTGTGGCTGACAGGCACCGACCAGATGCTGCGCCAGAACGAGCACATGGCGTCATCATCCGGTAAGCGCGTGTCAGACACACCTTGGTCCGGTCGCCCCCAAGTCCTATAAACCCACCTTTCATCTCTTTGGAATGTGCGATTCAGAGTGTATCGTTCCACCCGCCGCTTATACCTACGGATACGGTTTGCCCATGCATACACTTTCTGCTTCAGGAAGTCGATGCGCTCTGTGATACGGGACATATAGTCTCGAGGACTAATATCAGTACCCGCAAATGCCCGCCTCACAAAGCGCATCACTCGAGGGCGATTGTTGCCCTCCCTGAAGCAGATCAGTTTGCCTATGAGTGTTCTGGCCCCACTAATACGTCGCTCAATCCTGCATTGCCAAGCCGGTACGGCAGGTTTAGGTCGTGTAGCTCTGTCATCAGAAAATTTGACATGAGCTACGCGACATGCCGCTACAGCCGCACAATACAGGATTGAGTGTGCTATTTCTGTTATGCATGGCAAACGAGGTAAGCGTGGTCTAAGTTCAGGCGACATGTACCGATATTCTCGAATCGCACCTTCCAAAGCACTCCTCATTTCCTCACTGCATTGGGTACTTACTATTAGTAGCCACGTCATTACTCACTTCGTCAGCGCGATTAAATAACTGACTAGACTGTGGTGGATCCACAGCCTGCGATGGAGGGACAATGACGTGACTACTCTGCATTTCAGTTCGCAAGCGATCAAGTACGGTGTCGTCCAACATATGATTACGTTGGATGACCCGCACCTGATCCGACAATCGTTGCGCCGACACGTTGACAGCTAGCTCAAGCACCTGAAACAGAGAGAGCATCCGAACACGGTACGCGGTCAGGTTGTTTCCTCCCTCTGTAGCCCCATAGTATGAGCGCATGACGTTCTCGTTGATGGCTTGAGTCCATCGCATGCGCTGCACACTTCCGCCGGGAGCTGGGACCCTATCAGAGGCCGGTGGGCCTCGAGGTCCTAACCCGTCCGGCGGCCGGCGTCCTCCCCGTCGACGAGCAGGTGGTGGCGTCGTGGGCGGAGAGAAGTACTCGTCGCTGTCGCTCGACGCAACTGCCACGGCCGGTGTCACAGCACTCACTGTGAGGCTGGGTTCCGGCGGCGGCGAGGATTTTTTATTATTATTTTTACAGTTTATATTTTTGCATTTTTTACAAAAAGTGCTACAGCAATATAGTACAAAAAAAAAGAACTACTGCGCCATCTATGACACAAAATAAGAACTAACATTAAATTTCTGAATTGCGCTATTCAATATATCCGCGACGTTAGGCTTGTCTGGCAGAAGCCCTTTTCTATGATTAATGAAGATATTTACTCCCTATTTTTCGTAACCAGCCTGTTAAATAACCCGTTAGAAGAACAGGGACTAAAGTACTTCCCGGTAGTAAGTTCCCGTGGGAGAGTTTCAGACCTCTATTCAGGCAAAGCTGCAGGTGAAAGCTAGTCTATTATAAACCCAATAAATGGTCAAAACCTCTTGTTGTATACATAAAGCCGCACAATGTGGCCCAGTTATACGTATAGTTAGCTAAGTTATGAGTTCCAGTACTAAGTTAAGTCAGAACGAAGTTGGCCGTGTTCTAAGTAATTTTATGAGACAAGGACTATAGAGGCGGCAAATACGGCACACAATTTTCATGTGTTATAGTTTCAGGAATATTATAATACTAGCTGTCCCGCGCAACTTCGTTTGCGTCACATTTTCCCCGCTTCCGCTAGTTTTCATTACTGCTCTACTCCTATTGGTCGTAGCGTGATGATATATAGCCTATAGCCTTTCTCGATAAATGGGCGATATACCACTGAAAGAATTTTTCAAATCGGATCAGTAGTTTTGGAGCCTATTCAATGCAAATAAACAATCAAATCTTTCCTCTTTATATTATTAGTTTAGATAACCTAGCATGCCTGTAATCCAAGAAGGGTTCAGCAGAGGTGTACCTAATAGTACACCCATCGCCAGTTATGTTTTTAAGTGTAATAAGGGTCAAGCCTATTGCCAGCAACCAGTCACAAATCCAGACTCGGTTGCTGCTACTGAGAAATTCCTGATGGAATAACCCAACGAATCTTTGGCCGATCCGGGAATCGAACCCAGGACTTCATGTCCAGGAGTCGTGATTTCTGCCACTAGACCAACGAGACAGTCACTATTATAATATCTTCACACTATTTTGTCATCAAAATTATGACATTTTCCTTTTATTTTGCAGGTAATGTACTAATAATAATAAATATCTTTATTTCCCAAAAATACAGATTATTGTAGTTTAAGTTTACAATTTTGATTTAATGAACTTATATTAAACATTTTGATGCTTCATAAATCTGTACACAATAGACTTAACTCTGCCTCTTAAACTAGGTTATCCAGTATCTTAAGAGACAGTGTTTGGCTATGAAATTCCAATTGCTTCATGTATGAGTGGACTGTGTCATCATCAGAAGGGAAAAAAGTTATAGGTTATTTTAGTTTTTAAATTATTTTAGGTATCTAGGTATGAGTATGTGAAAAGGTAAGGGTGAATGAATGTGATTGTGGGTGTGTAGATGTTTGTGTGTGAGTGTGGATAAATGGTGGTGTGGTGTTGGTATGTAAGTAAGTAATCAACAGCAAACTTGTTACCTAATCTTCAGACTACATCATTGTCTTGGATGTTAAGCATCTTGTCCTTATGATTATCATCTGCATTAATATCTTACTTTATATAACAAAATATTAAGCCTGTAATCCCAGAAGGGTTAGGTAGAGGTACCCAATAGTACACCCACATTAACGCCAGTTATGTTTTAAGTCCTATGTAATAAGGTTCGACCCTATCGCCATCACATAATAAGGCATAATAACTTGTGAAAGTACTGTAGTTGCCCATGTTGCCCAGTTGTAGTTGTTTCAAAAGCGTATGTTTCTATGGAAAAGAATGGGCAAGAAACTCCTTGGTCACTCTTTAAAATCAAAATATTGTTAAAACACTGACCCCTCGGTGATTACAAGCGTGATTTAATGTTATTTTTATGCAGTTACACACTTTAATCCCTCGATTAATTTATTTCTTACATCTTTGTAACATGCTTATGGTCGTAGACTTTCATAGTCTTTGATGCGTTAGTCCGATCAACTGTTTCCAACTATTAATTGTACAACTAATAAAGTGGTATTAATAATGCAATCAATTTGCTGCTTGGGACCGGTATCTTGGGTTGTATTAATATCGTCCTTTACTGTTCGCGTTTTCCGTAGGTTAGACCATTTATTTTGTAATGAACATTGCGCGTGAATCGGAAAATTATATGAGGTATTGGAAGAATACCATTGCAATTATTAGAAATTATTAGAGTCAAAGCATTTGCGCATCTATTTTCGTATTCTTTTGTTCATTCATTCGACATCCACTTCCTTTCTCACTACAGCGAAAAATCATGGACATGTGCATTCTTCCATTTTGACCTAGGATCCCAGACTTGGTCTTTGGCAAACATTCAAAAGTCCAAACTCAAGGTCTGCCAACGTGCAATGGAGCGCAGCATTCTAGGCGTCAAACTAACCGACCGTGTACGCAATACCTCACTGCGCCCCAAAACAAAAATTACTGACGTGTCTCAAAAAGCCGCTAAGCTGATGTGCGACTGGACTGGCCATCGCATCGCTGGTCTATCGCATGCTCAATTAGCGGTGGGCCAAAATAACCACTTTCTGGAGCTGTAAGGGCTCCAGAAAGTGGTTATTTTAAGCCAGAGGGCGTCGCGACAGACCTCGTAGAAAATTTCAGGACAATCTGGACAAGACCAGCGACTAGTGGTCTACATTGGCCCTGGATCGAAATAACTGGAAGTCATGGGGAGAGCCTATTGGGAGAGCAATAGACTGACGCAGGATAACAGTATCACTATAAATATTTATTCGACTTATCAGCTATCATTATCGCAGGTATTCTTAAACCTAATTCGATAGTGTGTCTTGTCTGTTTTTAACTGTAGGTACAGTTTTGTAGCAAATCCTTACAAACTCTTTTACTGCGACTAACCAGGAATCAAGACCAAATGAAAAAGAAGTAGGACAAACTTTTGAAGATCTTGTTCAGAAAATCGTAGCACCTAATTATTTCTATACAAATTGTAAGCCTCAGCCAAGTTTACCTAGCGGTCGCGTTGCATTGAAGAACTTTGGAGCTACGACTATACCATAACTATTAAGGTAAAGATTGGTCTGCTGGTAAATTAGTTGACCGTTGGAGTTTAGGACCGCTTGCGAATTTCACAATGAACCACTAACTAACCACTAACCAATGACCACTAACTATGAACATCGGGTAGCCTCCCGATAAGATCAATTTGCCGGAGAGCCAGCGGTCTTTACAATCGACGGAGTTGAGCTAAATTTACGACGAACTTCGATGTTATCCGAAGCTAATTTACTGGTCTTACTTATCGATTCGTTTCGCTTTACCTGTTGAAAGTATGATTTTAGTTAGTTTATGGATGATAAGGGAAGATACTTCAGATATGATGGAAGGTTCTTCGTGTTCAAATTTTGCTTGTATAAACAGATGTTCAGGCAAATTGAGGCTATTGCAGAACTGCAGCAACTGCTCTAGACAAGCCTTAGATACCATAGTAACAGTTGTTTAAACTACTAAAACAAAGGGCAGTCTAGATTCCGATTGTCGCCATGTTCATGCATTGCTTAGGTGACCGTTTAGTGTTAGACCACAGTCCACTTGACGTCCCCGAGGGATCGATTGTCAGCGAATATCTACAATAGACATCTGGGATCCTAAAGTTTGAACATCTGTTTTGACAATAGTGTAACGAAAACAACATTGTCTTTCACTCGTCGATTGTTCTTGCTAAACATAAGATCCGATACTCGTTAGCTAATAGTATATAAGTACTAAAATACTTGATTACTACGGCTAAAACATTTAATTTATTACGGCTATTTTCTTGACGCAATCTAGTCAGAACCAAGCTTTCCTGAACTTCAATTTTGTGTTTATCCTTTGAGAACGGTATTAGTACTCACGCGTTCAAGCAAAGTTCACTCAATAAGAAATCATTCAACAGCGACCGACCAACAATGCGAACTATTTTACTTTACCACATATCCTATGTGGATGTTTACGCTAAGCCGCGGTGAACAAGATAAAATACTTCGGCTGAGTTCGTAAACAGATTTTGTTCCAAGACGTTGTTTCTTAATTACAAATTCCAACGTAACGGACAGTATTTCTCTGTCGGTCGCGGACTGAAGCATCCCAATACACAAGTTTGAGGGCAACTGCTTAATTAAATCATCAATATAGGAGTCTCAAGGGGAACTACGGTCCGTGCCTGAGTGATGTATTGCTCGTTTGTGTTGCTGATCTTCTGATAAAGTTTATTATGGGATCATACATTACTGCAGAAAAAAATAGATCTTATCATCGTGTGACAATGACTTGAAATGACAATAATTTAAGATTTGTACATTCGTTATAAATTCCTGTAATTTTACTGTGATCGTTTAATTCTTATTTAGTCCTTTAGTATCTATTTCCAATTCGGAAGCAAAATGCGATCGGATTAGATCCATTCATAAGAGAATTAACTAAATTCACAATTTAAATTGGAACCTTAAGAATTTGAAACAGGATTCAACTATCGACCAGTTTTGTAGGAGGCGAAACAAACGTTTAATTTTAACCAGTACTAGAGGTCATAACAACATTTCCTTTAGAAGATTATCTGGGATTTAGCCTGGTTCAGTGAGATCTTACTCGTAATTTCATTTGATCCCGTCCTGTCGGTATTCTCATCCCGAGGGAGTTCCAATAATACCTGTTAATTGGAAACTAGTCCCTCAATGGTCTGCCCTTGGTAACCGTCATAATATACTATAATTTGTTCTTGCTGGTTACAAACATTATGTATCTTTGTAGGGTTTGTTTCTCTCTGGAACGAATTAACGACGTCCTAATTACTTTTGTTCAATTTGTATTCAAATTGCTTGGTGATATATTTTTCTAAAGCTCGGAATAAGGGTTTCAAGTGCTGTTAATGACTGAATGAGGACAATTAGAGAACTAAACTGTTTTTAGAACAAAATTGTAGACTGTGTTCTGAAAAAAGTGATCTTGAAATAAGCATAATATCTACGAAGTTGTAGAGTATAGGAATCATTAGATGTGAAATAAAAATTCATATTTTATCGACCAAAACTTTATTTGGAAATAAAACATTTACGTTTTCTTGTGACGCATCTGAAAAATGAAAATTATTCGTTAATTTCTTATAACATTTAATAAATCAATTCAATATACAGAGGTACATAGCAATTATGTTACATAAGGAACACATAGCAAGCATAATCAGTATACTGAACATGAAGCTTAGGTACTTTGCCAAATATGCCCAATTTTTGAATACAAATAAAAAATATAAGGAAACACAGTATGTTGTTTTGCTAGCAGGCAGAACCGTTAAATATATATAGGTAAGTTAGATAAGACCCTAAAGATGTGAAGATAGTGAAGATACTTTTAAAAACCCAAGAATGGAGATTTGATTATTCCAAATGAAACTTTGAAGTTATATAAAATAGAGCTCAGGATCCAAGTAAAAAGATCTAAAAAGTATTCACACTGAACTCAACTTGAGTTTTCTGTGTAAATGGAAGTTGTAGGTATTTAACTAATGCTGATATTTACGGTTTCTTGTTCCAAAAGCTCAACAACCAAGATTTTCGGTCAGTCTACATTGCAGGACGAGACTTCTAAGACTTTTTTTTTGGAAAAGTCGTAGGAGTCTCTTTCTAACCAAAGCGATCAAAGCGCGATCACCGGACTGCTGCATTCATTTTCGAACGAACCTGAAGCCATTGGGTGGCTGAGTAAAATACATAAATATAAAAGTTAAATAAAAAGTAAATAGAAAAAAACTTTATTTTATTTTATTTTTCCTGCATTATTGACTAATTTGTTTTTAACCCCCGACCAAAAAGAGGGCTGTTATAAGTTTGACGTGTGTATCTGTGTATCTGTGTATCTGTGTGTCTGTCTGTGGCATCGTAGCTCCTAAACGGATGAACCGATTTGGATAAAAGTGGTGTCGTTTGAAAGGTATTTTAATCGAGAGTGTAATTAGCTATGTTTCATGAAAATCTGCTCAGCCGTTTGAAGATCATCACGTCTTTTCTAGTTGATGTAGGGATTTAAAAACTTTCACAGGTAGTCTATTTGAAATGTTGTCGCTTGTCACCATGGGCATTGCTGAGGGGGGGGGGGGTGCACCCCCCCCCAATTTATATTTTGTTTAATTTATATCTTTCCTTGGTTTCGTTAACCAGGAGTAGGAAAGTCAAGGCTAGGCAAAAATAAAATAAGTTTAAAAAGCATGAAAAAAAATTAAATTAAAAATTTAAAAAACCCCCGACACAAAAAACCTCTAAAAAGCCAAAAATAAATTAATCCAAGCGTCGTAGCGTCGGGGGACCGCTAAGAAGACCGCTTAGTACAAGCACAGAACAAAGCGGACCCCCGACGCTACGACGCTTGGATTAATTTATTTTTGGCTTTTTAGAGGTTTTTTGTGTCGGGGGTTTTTTAAATTTTTAATTTAATTTTTTTTCATGCTTTTTAAACTTATTTTATTTTTCGAATAAATCGCTCTCTGAGCACCTCAGATTGAGTTACCGTTAACTAGCATGTCATAATTATGAAGCGAATACTGTTCCCTTTTTTAATTTATTCGTTTTGTAGTACCTATTCAGACATCGTGGAATAGAACGTACATGTTTTGGTACCTTTTTTAGGGTTCCGTACCCAAAGGGTCAAACGGGACCCTATTACTGAGACTTCGCTGTCCGTCCGTCCGTCTGTCACCAGGCTTTATCTCATGAACCATGATAGTTAGCCACTTGAAATTTCTACAGATTATGTATTTCTGTTGCCGCTATAACAACAAATACTAAAAGCAGAATACAATAAATATTTAAGGGGGCTCCCATACAAAAAAGTATTTTTTGCTCGTTTTTATAAATAATGGTACGAAACTCTTCGTGCGCGAGTCCGACTCGCACTTGGCCGGTTTTTTATATTTAAGGGGTTAAGAGAAAAGTAAAGACTGCTAAGTATGTTGCAAACCGTTGGTATGTTAGTAATACATATCTAAGAAAAAAATTATTCAGTTAAACATGAGTATTACGTATAATAAATTAATAAGACTCAAAAGAAACCATGACTGCCAGTCAAATATCGACAGAAACATAACAAGAGCATTTTTTTTTGGTTTTACTTGCATAGTTTACTCGGTGCATACAAAAGTCCCACTGATTATTGGAAACTTTCTAGTTAATATCTGGTATTTAGAAAGATGGTTAGCTTCAAAAAGTTTAAACGACTCTGTATCATCAAACATGTTCTGCTCCATCCACCATAGATATTTCTGTTAAATTGATTGACGAAATATTTTTAATTATCTTTCGTCGTTATTGTATACAGACTGAATATTTCAAGTACTAGTAGATGACCAAAATTATGAGGAATAGCGAAAAATATTCATAGTTTCAGATTTGGCTATCCACGCTCACTTGAAAAATTCATCGTGTATAAATAATTTCTTGCCAATAAAATATTACAAGTTTTTCAAGGTATTAATCCAGTAGATGTTCTCTCTAAAGCTGTAATAATATATTATGTGGACACAGGGACACACCAAGCTATACATATCCAGTATAACATGGCCTTATATGTACAGATTTCCCTTACAATGTGAAATCTGCATGAACTGGTTTTGCATAGCTTTATTGGTCGTGGTGTGTAAGATCACGAGGAAATATTGCGAAACCGGAGATCAGTTATTAATTTTACTTTGCACGTGATTTGATTGATTATATTGTCATCATCCCACCACCAGTGGAAGAGAGAGATGAGAACATGTCTAAGATTCTAATCTTGGACAAAGATTGTTTAATAGGTAAGCACGCCTTAAGGCATCAGAAATGTAGATGACACGGCCATTAGTCATGGCCGGCTTCAGATTATGTTCATAGTTCATGGTCATATATTTTATTTGATCTATAATTAAGATATATACCGCCACCAAGCCTTTTACTAATAGAGGAATAAGATCAAAGATGAACTCATCTTTAGTAGCAACTAAACGAATTGGAACGAGAAGATAGAGTACAGACCATCCTTTAAGAAGGATATTATTATAGTCCTTAGCGAAGGAGGACGCAACATGTTGGATGTTCATTTATGTACATATACATCATTACATCAACTGGTGGAGTGGTGGAGAACTATAAATACTAGTCAAAACTTACGGCCGGAATCCCATAAACGATGATACGATCACCACTGAGAACACTAGCAAAAGAACTACAATTGACTGTAACTGACAGAAAAATATTCCCTCAACCATGAACAGCATACTTAAACAGAGACAAGCTACATTAAAAAAAAAAACAGTACTCCTTCACCAAATAACCAACCGCCATGATTTCAAAAAGATCAAGTGATTCTTTTGTTCAGTTTCACCTTTTTACTGAGCTCCTACAAATGTTCCACAGAACAGTGGAGTGTTGTATGGACTTTTTGTACTCTTAAATACTATGTAGAAAATGAAAGGGCGAGTTGCTTTAAACTCAATTGTTTTTTGAGGCTCAATTACTGACGTAATGCCCACAATGACAGCTGAAAATTCAAAAAATACAGGACTTAATGGATTATTTTAGGAAAATATAACTGCAGAGCCCAAGTCATTCCTAGAACTTCTACTTGTATTTAAATTCGATAGAAAATTTAGTCTGAGAGATAGTTGTGCTTTGTAAAAAGATGTTTTAAAGTAGCAAGTGGATAAAGATGATTATAAATTTTGAATAAAACTATTCTGTATCCATAAGTAGGTAGTGCATGGAAGCAAACGTATATAAAATATTAGATATATAAATAATTGAGATTGAACCACTGGTAAATTATATACTCGTGGAAGCACACACATATGTATTTAGAGCATCGTATTTCACCTTATTGGACGAAAGTTCCACAAAATAATGGCATTTCTCGTAGTTTTATATAAAATATAAACGGATGGTCGGCTTTAAAGATTTTTGGCGGATTTACAGGTTCAATATTCATTCTTGATAGAACAATAGCTGTAAATGTAAAACATTATGGTAATGAGGTAGAAAAAAATGAATACTTGAGATCATAATGGTGTAAAAGTACCCTTAAGGAAGCCGAAAGACAATTTGTTCTCCCCGCCATTGCGAACATTTTTTTGTTCTAGACCATACCTGGGAACCTTCTAGTTTCGAAGATATTGGTGGTCACTCTTATTCACAACTTTTTATTTTTCTAGCTGTACCTCCACGACCTCCATACTATTAAATGCATCCATCAGCATAATATTTTGAGTGCGTTACATGGAATCCTACCGTAAAACATGATTTGTACATCCCAAAAAAAAATTCGTTTCCCAGCATTTTTTTTGCGTACAATTACTTAGTTTGAAGTTCAGAATGCGTGGTCGACGGCTTCGTGAAAGGTCTGTGTATAGCGCTACGGAAATGTGTGGATAAGTCCGAAAGGTAGAAATAGAGCCTACGATACATGTCATATCCTTCACCAGTATACAACCACCAATTGATAACATTAAACAAATTTTAACGACATCAGGAGTAAAATTTCACCTTTTACTGCGCCCCTACAAATAGCCCGCAAAACAGAGGTATTTTGCCAAACATTATATAAAATATGAAGGGCTGTGTTGCTTCAAAGACATATATTTCCGGAGGAGGATACTGGAGTGCCAAAGTTGTCACTGTTAAAGCTGAAAATATTGAATAATCTTTGGTATAATAGCTGAGGAATCCATCTGATATCGCAAATGATATTTAAAGTGAATTCACCTTAATGAACAAAGGCTCCGCAGAATAATACAGTGTTTTTAGAAAGAATGTAAAAGAAGAAAGGATGGTTAGCATTGAAGATGTAAAGCGAAGTTAAAGGACGACTCCTTCTAGTTATAATGACAGCTGTAAATAAAGTACGAATTATTAAAATAAGTAAGAACCATTTTCATAGATATGAATAACTTTAAGATTTGCTTAAGTATTGGCACGTTACGTACAAAAGAATTAGATCCATGTGAAGATAGAGACGAAATCCCTAAAACGTTTAGAAACAGTCCTTCTAAACATTTTTGGATTTCGTCATCCGGGTACCTTAAAACATGTCGACCATGAGGTAGAAAATACAGAACCATGATTATGAGAATGAAGCAAAAGAGTATCTAAGAATCATAGAATCGTTGGACGTGGCCAATGTTTCTTAAAGATAACTTTTCCTTCTTCCACTTTCATCTTTTTGAAAGTCTTTGTTGTGTTCCCACAACGACTTTCAAGGGGTTTTGTCATAAGCATTTTGACAACTTTTGCCAATCCAACATATTTTTGACTCTTCATAATCATCTGGACTCTCAGGTCATTCAAGCACGCCAGTTTCTAGTATAGTACTGTCCATGCACTTGCAGTAAAGTACCAGAACTTTATGAAGGACATAACCAATGGGATATCGTGTGATGAGTCCCTCTAGGGCGTATTATCGGCTTTTCTTGAAACGTCAGCCTTATCAATTCCATTTGTTCAATTCTTCTTTCATTCATCTTTCTCAATATGACTGTGTTGATTAGAATTTTGTATTGTCAATACGTACCAGTAGCTACTGCAGCCTCAGTTCCTAGTTCATCAACTGCTATGTAACCTTGCTGTACAGCATCAGAAACAGACACTGCTTCCGGCGTTTGTAACAATCCTTCAAACCCATCAGATTGTGTAAATATTTTACTAACACCGAACTAAAATAAAAATATAACAAATGTTAAGTTTTGTTTCATAGGAAATTTTCTTCGTAGGGCCGATTTTTCAATCATAAGATAACTTCTACAGGAACAATAAATTTGACGTTTTGACAGAGTGTCCAAACAACAAACTTATTTATCGGAGGATAAAAGTTATCTGGCGATTAAAAAACCAGTCCTAAGTCGTGCCCATAACTGCGTATAGCAAATATAACAATTTAAAAATATTCGATAAAATTAAGTTTACCTACCTTAATAAGCATTTCTTTTAAATTAATTTGGGTTTTTATTAACATTTTAGGCAAGGAAACTTTAACTTCTACGCGGTTAAGACTTTGCAGTATTTTGGAAAACTCATCAGGCTCTGAAATTGTTGCAAGTGTAGGCAAAAAGTTATCTTGAGTTTTTGGGAGAACCACCACGAAACTGAAATTGTCGCTTTTGTAAGGCATTTCTAGGACCTGAAATCAAGAAAAAGGGAATTAGGTTGGTTGTTCATAGGCACGCAGAGTGATTGTTTAATAAAGCGCAACATAAAAAGGGAGAGGGCGCGGGAGTACTGAATCTGTATTTCATGTACACATATGGACGACATCACACAGAGCGTGCAACGAGCGCGGGTCGAGTGACGCGCGGGAGTACGGCGCAGAATTACGGGACCCGATCTGTTTGTTTGTGGTCGCGGGCGACGGGCGCGCGTTTTAGGCTAAGAACTCACGAAACGGTTTTTACCCGCGCCCGTTGCGGTGCACGAACGGCTGTTTTATTTACAAACTCACGAGATCGGCGTTCTATGCGATTACGCAGCCGTCGCGGTAGCGATTATCACTCGCAAACTTGGTGGGCTATTATCGCAAGACGGGCGGTTGCAAAACAGGCGGTTTACGATCAGTTGATGTCCAGACCGCTATGGACACACACCAAAAATGATCTGTTGCGTTATACTTCACAGAAGATTTAAAAAACCGGCCAAGTGCGAGTCGGACTCGCGCACGAACGGTCCCGTACCATTATTTATAAAAAAACAAGCAAAAAATCACTTTTTTGTATGGGAGCCCCTCTTAAATATTTATTTTATTCTGTTTTTAGTATTTGTTGTTATAGCATCAACAGAAATACATAATCTGTGAAAATTTCAACTCTCTAACTATCACGGTTCATGAGATATAGCCTGGTGACAGACGGACGGACGGATGGACGGACGGACAGCGAAGTCTCAGTAATAGGGCCCCGTTTGACCCTTCGGAAATGGAACCCTAAAAAGAAGGCCTAAAAGGTTCTGGGTGTATCCACTGATTCAGTCAGGGTGTCTGGATTTTTCGTTACGGATTATTTGTTACTCTTATTAGTGAATTAAAGAAGGACGAAGAAAAATTCTTTAATTATTTTCCAATGTCCGTATCTAGTTATTTAGAACTTAGAAGAAAAATGGAAAATGCTCTTCAAAAACAAAATACTTTACAACACAACTATTATAATTATTATGAGTATTATACAACATACTACACGATCGCAGAACAACCCGCTGTAGCTGCGGGTTACCGCAGCGCCGCCCGCGCCCGCGCGGTTTTTTACATATATATTTGCATTCTACAGGAGCGGGCCGGCAACCGCGGCGGACACGGGTTAGAACCGCTGAGTCGTGAGTTCTTAGCCTTCATACAACCGCCGTGCTTCTTTTCTGTGTGATTTAGGGTTAACGGGGTCTGTTACCACATACCTACCTACATAAACACCCATCAAAACTTAATCGGTAATTTAAAAAAACATAAGCTGTGCTACACATTTTGACCGTCTAGGTGTTGCACTTTTGTAGGAAACAGCTGATCTTTTTAAAGTTAGCGATGATAATTTTATCACATTTTTTTTTACCTTTTACGCTTCCGTGTCCCTGTAAACATATTATCGCATTTGACGGTACGGTTGGTGAAGTGGTGAGTGATTGACCGCTGCGCTGCATGTCGCGGTATCGATACCCACGCGGAACAATCATTTGTTCGGACTACGGATTATTGTTCCGCGTCTGGTTGTTTGTGTATGTAACTTTAAATGTTTGTAAACGCACCCAACGATATAGGAGAAATTCCTAGTCTAGGAATTTCACCAATGTGTAAATAAAATACTACTTCAGATTGAAAAGAAAGGTGTTTACTTACTATTCTTAAAAATTACAAACCTGGAACTTGTCATTCTCAGCGTATTTAAAATAATTTTGTTGGTACATCATTTTCAAAGGTACTGTTTCACCGTTACTTTTATAGAAGTCTTTGACTTCTGTATCGTCAGGGTTAAATTGATTCACCCAATTGCCCTGCAAAAGCACGAATGTTTTTACTCTAGGTCATCATCATCATCATTTCCCAAGTTTCTGGGCCTCCCCCAAGTTTCGCCACATTGACATAACATGGGGGGTTTTGCCATAATCGCCACGCTTGGCTGGCGAGTTGGTGATTGCAGTGCTGTTGTCACCAAAGCTCAGAGAACGCTGCTGCCCATTCTCTGGCAAGTCCCTTAGTTGTCTCTTACGACACCCACGGGAAGATATAGGATGGTGCTATTCTATACGTTCGACACCATACAGAGCAGGTACTTTAGGTAACTGCCTTAAAACTAAGCAAGTAATGGAAAATTCTTACCAGGAAATAAATTGCGTTCACCAAGCATAATCTTGTACTCTCATCAAACATTTCCTGATTGACAAGATCTTGAATTTTACCACGAGTGCGGTCTGATACCTGATTAAAAATATATTATTAATTTACTCCTCATTATAATTTTGAACCTACAAGCAACAACACAAACAATATATACATACAGCAAATTCATCATCATCATCATCATCAGCAAATAATACTCCCACTGTTGGGACACAGGCCTCCTCTCAATGAGAGGGAGTGGGCTGTAATCCACCACGCGGGCCCAGCGCGGGTTGGTAGATGTCACATGTCTTCGATTTTTTAGTTCTAGGACATGCCGGTTTCCTCACGATGTTTTCCTTCGCCGTTTTTGAGAGCAGCGGTGATGAAATAAATTACACAAAGTAATGCGCCTGTCTGGGTTCGAACCCACGGCTTACTGCTCTTAAATCGGGGCTGCCACCACTGGGCCGCCTCTGCTCTCACACACAGCTCTGCTCTGCACTGCTCTGATCTACTGGTGAAATGTGGATGTACCAGGTACACCCAGCCTATACCTTCAGGGATTACAGGCATACATTGATGTCATGATAATAAACTCACCCAAGCATTTATTGTATCAGCAGCTTCTTTACTTTGACTGAAATCAACGTTTTGTCCTTCAGCGCCGAAGTATTCAGCCGAAACAGTCTTGAAATTATCGCTTAATGGATAGTTCTTGTTTGCGTAATATTTTGAAGCCACTTCAAATTCAACTTGTGATTGGTTCTTGAAATTGGTGGTTAATTCTTGAAAAACAGCCTTTATCTATATAATAAGATGATTTCTAATTAGTTGATTAGGTTTGGACTTAAATTGCGCATTTGAAATATTATCACGTTTTGCTTTCTCGACGATTAAATACTGACATTCAAGTGTATCTATCCTTGTGGGATCTATGATTCCACTCTTGTGTTAAAACTTTTTAATTATTCGTTTGAACGCCAATGTGAACGTTAATAGTAAAGCATTGGCTGTTTTACGAGAACATTTAAGATAATCTGCGTTCGAGTCTAGAATTTTCCACTATAGAACTGTGTAGAAAGTTCGAAACTGTTACACTGGGATCGGTTGGCCTATAAATAGCCTTCGGATTTACGGGAGGAGTCAGTCAGATTTTGGCAACACAACGAAGCAAACCGAAGTGAACAACAAGTGCGATTACTAAGTGAATAGTAATCAGCGGTGATTTTGTGATTGTATAAAAAAACGATTCGATGTTAAATGAGAATATTTAGTGTTTAACGGCAATTTTAATGTGGATACATTAAATGAGACCCGTTTAAATATCTGCTGGGTATGAGATGATACCCAGCTCTTAACAATAAGTAATGCAACGTACCTCATCTTTACACTTAAGATTGAGCAGGTTGAGTAGTTCGTCTAGAATTGGTCCTTGCCGGGCCCATATTGTAAGTTGTGCCAAAGGTATCAGTAGAGATGTGGCTGATGCTACGAAGTTTTCATCTGGATTTGTCGAAGCCAGTTGCTAAATATAAAAAATACATTAAAGTAAATTCTAAATGTCAACGTAATTCAAGGTTTTACGTTTAGCGAAACCTAAATGCATGTCTTATTTATGTAAATACGAACTTTAAACTCAACTTCAAGATTAAATGTCGAATTTTGCGATTTATCAAAATAAAAAGAAAATGAAGTTAACAAATTCGTGAGCCAAGGACTGAGAGACAGCAAATGAATCCTTTCGGCCCGTACAATTTGGAAAAAGATCCACCAAACAGCCTGTGTAATGAATAGTGCCCGTTACCTTACACCTAAAGACAGACATTTCTGATGAGTTTGCTATTGAAGGCGACACCATTTGTTACGATCTTTGCATATTCCTCTCGCTTCGTTTACGTTGTTAATCTGACCATACACGATCGCAAGAAAAGTTTATAAACTAGCATTGATCTAATAACACTTACTTGTAAAAACTTTCCTGATAAGGAAATGATTCCTTGATTGAGTCGAAGTCTCGCCTCTGTGAGATTCACCGTGCAGTCTGAAGCTGGTAAATAAATCAAAATCCACTAAATCAACTTGAAAGATCAAAAATAACAATTTATTTTACTTGCCAAGACATTGTTTATCGTTTTACTCATCATTTTCTGCCCATGACGCACTCAAATTGGGGTCAGCGCAACACGTTTACTTCTTCCATTCTGCCCAGTTAGAAGTTACGTTTTTTTTTTCTTTACTAATGTTTAGTAGAATGGTCAATCGATTTTGCGGAGCATTCGTTTCAAAAACACTTTTATGGCAAATATACGCTTGCCTTTTTGGTGTTATTAATCAGTCTTCTTGCCAAAGTTTCATAAAAGAATATATTTTATAGTTTCCTTGACTATAGGCAACTATTTTTATTCTAGTTATAGGATTATGTTATCAATTTTCTATCGTTCAAGGAACTCGGCCTTCTGGCAAAGTGAAGCCGCGATTTCCGCTGGTTGGGTGGTAGCAGCTGGGTAGCTGAACAGCGTGAAATTAAAGATGCCAATGTCCAGCAGTTGGCTGCTGTAGGCTGAAGATGATGATGCAGTAAAACTGGTATTATGTGGATTTTATTTTTCTACAGATACCTTTATCAATAATAGTTAGTAGTAGTTGCATTATTTTATACGATATCTGTGTAGTGTACTAATGATTGATAGCAATCTCTTTAAAATTCCTACCCCCGGGTTCTAAACAAAGTGATCAGTCGCGCGAATACGTCGTTGCAGTCATAGTTATGCCACTCATTTGTTCTCCGAAAAAATTGTTGCTCGCTTTGTTTCGGCAGTTTAATATTTAAATGCATTTCTCTGTAACTACATTTAAGTACATTTATGGAAATTTCACGCCGACTGATCGACACTTCGCGTAACCAGAAGGCTGCCTACTTCTTAGGCCATAGAAAATTGCCATTCAACGTGACAAAGCTGCCAGTCTTTTGGGTACGTTCTCGGATGACAGCGATGCGGAGAAGTACTTTATAGCCTAAGTGTCCTGTTGTTGTCGTTTTGTGTATGTACTAAGTCATAGTTTAAGTCTTAATGCAGTCTTTTCTTAATATAATTTAGTATAGGTATATTAATTTAAGTATTTCATCATTCTCTTGCCCTTATCCCAATTTATTTAGGGGCGGCGCAGCATAACTTCTTCTTCCATACTTCTCTGTTACTAGTCATCTCATGAGATACATCTTTTCTAGACATATCATCCTTCACACAGCCCATCCATCGTTTCTTTGTCTTTCCCTACTCTTATACCCATCCACATTCATACTCAAAACTTTGCTCACGATATTTTCCTCATTCCTCCGCATCACATACCCATACCACGACAACCGATTACCACACATCTTTTCATTCACCGGCGCCATTTTCAGTCTTGCTCCTAAGTACTTCTATTTCTTATTTCTTACTTCATTCATTCGCATAACACCACACATCCCCCTTAGCATTTTCATCTCAGCCAAATGCAAATGCCTTTCATTCATCCCTATTGTGGCCCTCATTCTGATCCATACAAGACCTCTGTATTTTTTTAATATGTATAAATTTATTAGTATAAGTATATTAAATATTAAGGGTCGTGTTAATTTGTAAAATATGCTTCTATAGTATTAATGGATTTTTAATTACTAAAGAAATGGTGATGGAAGAAAGAAAGTGGTGATGGAATCAATTTCATAAATATTATATTCTAATAAGGTTGTTAAATAAATAACAAAAGCATATATTTACTTGCGCTGTAAGTCACTGCATTCAGGAGAATAAGTACAACCACCAAGTGTGATGACGTCAACATTTTATTGATTCCTAGAATACGCCCGAAACACCCCATTCTTACTTCTCACAATTTCTTAGGTTTTACTGTACTGTAATCTTTTCTTAGCTATTCCAAGAACACGAATGATTAGCAAGTATTTGTGCGCGTGTAAAATCATGTCATGCACAATTACCCCAACATAGCGAACCTGAAATTCATGATTAGAATCCTTGTTGTACATATATGTAATAATTATGTAAAATTGACATTACGGGTTTCGCAGATTAGAAATGATACAATAGTGAATTATATATAGATTAGATGAAAACTAATAAATTATTATTGACTATATTCTAATAACGATTGAATATACACATTATACACTGTTCTGAAATAAAAAAAATACCGTGTTTTTTTTTTAATTCTAATATTAATATTGCCGAGCTAGCTTTTAATCACTAAATACTACATAGATAACTTTGAAATGATTGAATAGATTTTCCATATAAATATATGCCTGACCAATAAAAAAATATAACTTAATTTTCCGTGACTTTCCCGTGCTGGGTTATTTTAATTTATTTTTATTTTTACTTATCGTCTTTTAGATATATTTTGTAATATCATCACTTTTTGTAATTTTTTTTTTGTTTGTATCCGCCAGTAGTAACACGAGCAATAAATAATTGCCCGTGCAACTACTTTCAACTGCGGTAGTAACACGAGCAATGTTTTTACTCGTTACTACTGGTAGTAAGAATGGTAGTAGCACGGGCATGTCACGGCTGTTTTCAACCCTAAAATGATTGTTTGATTTTATAATATTATTGGGCTGGCTTTTTATATTAATATTAATGTTATGTTTACGGATGGATTAACATTTTGTTATGTTCAATTTGTTCAAAGAATTTTTTCTTTATTTTTTTTAAACTTTTAAGCAGCATTAAGCCCGTAGCAACGTTAGTACGATAACATAAATACATGAAAAAAATAGACTGAGAACATAGTTTTTAATATAAAAGTTGATTTTAAAATTGGATTTTTGTAGTTTAGTACGTAAATGAAAACGGAGAACGGTCATAAAGTTGGAACTAGTGGCCCAGTCCACAGCAAAGATTCCTAAAGAGATAAAACAGCAAGAAACTCCATGGAGACAATTTTAAATCAACTCAAACAAAATCTTAATTACTTTTAATTGAATTAAAATGTGAGAACAATGGGAAAAGCGGCGGCACATTCAATAGTCTAGAAACAAACGTTACGAAATCACTTACGACATTCCGAGGTAGGTATGCAATCACCATCATCGTTTCTGACAAGACCATATTTGCAGACACAGCCTGGTTTATCATAACAGTCATTATCCTCTACAGGTGGACAATCCATTTCCATGCCGACTTCAGAACAGTACAGAGGCTCGCAGACTTGGCAAGGACTCTCCTCCCATCTTTCGTCCGGACCACATCGAGATGCTGGAGTGAAAAACCTTCATTTAAACAAGCTAATCGCGGGGGATCGCGGTTAAAGTACAGGTGCCATGGTCGATCGGTCGAAGTTAAGTAACGATTGCCGAGGCCGGCACGCGGATAGATGCCTATGAATTTCATATCGACACACTTTCATGCCTTGAAAACCTCGTCGCGGCTGTCTTTCGACAGTTGTCACGTTTGATAAGAAACCCAAAAATTGGACAAACAGTCTTACAATACTGAACTGTCCCGGACAAACATTAAATAATCTTGTAAGGCGTTTGAGAGGGTCGTCTGTCGCGGTGGTGTCCGAGGAAGCGAGTGTCCGTAGACCAGCCAGCACCGCCCGCAGCTCCTCTTGCTCGCCGATGCCGATATCGATGACGCGTAGGTTGGTCACGTCACCTGCCCGTGACGCCTGCGCGTGCTGACTGCGTGTTTGTTGCGTGCGTTTCCCAAAAGTACTATTACTAGGTACACCTCTGCCTAACCCTTCGGGAATAACAGGCTGGTGTTGTGATGTTATGAATACTACTAATATTATAAATGCGAAAGTTTCTGAGGATGTATGGATGTTCCTTTCACGCAAAATTACTGCACGGATCTGGACGAAATTTGGAACCGGGATAGATAATAGTCTGGAATAGCGCATAGAATCCTTTTTTCCCGGCAGTACGATCATGTGGAGCATCATGAGAAACCGTGGCCATAAGCTAGTAAGTTATGAAATAAAAACTTACGAGGACAATCTTTGATGGGAATACAGATGTTGCTTTTATTTCTGGCGTATCCGTCTTCACAGTAGCACTTTTCGTTGCACTGTATGTTCACGTAAGGGCAGTCGTCCTTGCTCTGTTCATTGAGTGTCTCGCAAACGTTGTCACATTCAACACCACATGAGAAGTATTCGTATTGCCCCATACATTTTACTAAAATAAAAAATACATTGAAATATCGTCGAAATACGCTTATTGGTATTTTTTTATTAGTTTCTTGGATATTGTGATATCGGAGTTTTGGTACAATTTCTACTGTCAATGTCAAACTCATTCTTCCAGGTTGACCATTGGGACAGAATGATTGGGTTACCGTGAATCTGTTCCAATAGTCAATATAAAAGAATATGACACAATACAATTATCATGGCATTGCAAAGATAAAATATAGATCATCATCAACTGCCTAGCCTTTTCCCAAACTATCTTGGGGTTGGCTTCCAGTCTAACCGGATGCAGTTGAGTACCAGTATTTTACATGAAGCGACTGCCTATCTGACCTCCACAACCCAGTAACTGGGTAATACGATACCCCTTGGTAAGACTAGATATCAGAGTTTTCGTTTCTGACTACTCGTAACGACTGTCAAAGATCTACAAATGACAGCCGGGACCAACGGCTTAACGTGCTTTCCGAGATACTGAGGAAACTCGGTATGTAATTATGGTCACCCATCCATGAGCCAACCTCGGCAAGCACGGCTAAACCTAACTTAAAGATAAAATAGATATTAAAACAAAATTGGCAGGTTTATGAAAAAATGTCCTATACTCTAACTATTATGCTAAGTCGACTAAAATAAGTCTTTTGCAATAAAAGAGACCGTACTTGAAAAAAAAATACTCACTTCTTTGTGAACTAAGCCTCGAACAATTTTAACCAAACCGGTATTTTTATGGCTGAAATGGATTTCAACGCAAAGATGTCAATACTCACAGCAATTCGCTTCAGATATGCAATCCCCAAGCTTGTTCTTGTAGAAACCTTCTTCACAGACACAGCCAGGTTCGCAAGGAGGTTCCTGTCCTGACACGATGGGACAGATGTAAGCCCTGTCGAGACTCTCGCATGTTTGTGGTGGACATGTCAAAGGACAGGGGGTGTAGACTTCGTGCGCTCTGGGACAATTCGCTGAATAATAAAAATATAACATAAAAATATGCCTGGATGGTAAAGCAAAGGCAGCATATGCTGTTAGTAAATTCGCGTTTTGCCTGATTAGTCATGTTTGTGAGATAATGTCTCTGGTTACTACCGAGAAATCCCTTTTAGATAAACTCAGAATGCGAAGTTATATACGGTCCGATATGAAACCAAAAGTCACTTTAAAAAAAAAAAAGTGTTTCTGGGATCCAAAACCGCTTGAAACCTTCATAAAGACAAGACAGGTGACTGAATCAGGCAGCAGACTAAAAACACGCGCCTTGTCGATTCGTTTATTATTGAAGTGATAAGTGTTCTTATGGGAGGGTAAACCGTTTCGTAACGTTGCGTGTTACGGCGCCACTTTGTCTGGCTTCCCTTTCTCTCACGCATACGGCAGCAGGCTTAGATTAGTTAAAGTTATCACTTCTGTCGAGCGTCCCGAGATGGACACGTTATTTTTGTATTTTTTTTTGTTATCCCTAGTGAGTTAGGGAGAGGTGTACCGAATAGTACACCCACATTTCGCCAGTTATGTTTTCAACTCCCATGCACCTAATAGGGGGCGCTTTTGTCATCTATCATCTATTGCCATCAACCGAGCACAAATACAGATACTGTGGCTGCTATTGGTATACTTGTTGGAAAACCCTATTGGGTTTACACTTGGCTAGACCTGGAAATCGGTCCCAGGACCACATGCCCAATACCACTTGCGACCACCAAACACACGAGGCAGTCAGTATATAAATTATATACAACATTAGTTTTAGTATATGTGAAACCCAAAACACGTGTCTAGTATTGTAAGTAAGGAATATAATGTGTACAAAATTTTAAAACTGTATCATGAAAAATCACAAAGTTATGAGCTTGTTATGTTAACTGGTCAAGTGTAGGTAGATATTATTATGTATGACGGTGAGGGAACAGGAATGTTGTTTTCGGGCAAGCCTTCCTCCTCGTACATCTTCAGGAAACAAGAAATAATACCACGAACAGATAGCGTTGATCTTTAATAATTTCAAAAACTTTTCGAATCACAGTAATTACGAATATTATACGCGATGGAAATGGATGGATGTGTTGCGGTCTCCGTTTCCGAGAACGTTCTGCCGCCGACGCACGCCCTACACACGTAGACAGAGAATTAGCCTACACAACGCCCACCCTACTCTCACTTGTCAAACAATGACCACACTATCGCCATCTTGTAACAAATTTTAGAAGTTTCTTAAATCTACGGCTTCTTGCTGCGACACGGCCGTCCTGCGCTTTACACGTCCTCGTGTGGCTCATCTGAAATAGAAAGTTCCGTGTACATTACATTTTCTCGTCCATGCCTGACCAAGATAGGTCAGCTAAACCAGAAAGCGGCATCACTCAACCTAAGTGACAAATCCATAGCGAATTACATGGCAAATTAATTAGACATTGTTTTAATTTAAATTCACGAATTACCTTAATGACATTAAGTTATGAGAAAAATCAAATTAAATCAGTCTTCGGGTTCACAATTATCAGATAAATGCTCAGTCATTTCACTACTGGGCATTTTACGCAGCCTATCATGAGCATATTTGTGCGTACGGTTACCATTAAGTGCTTGGAGGACATATCTGTCACCATCTAAGACCGCAATGACGCGGAAAGGTCGCTTGAATTTAGGGTCCAGCTTGCACTGATTTCGTTCTTCATTTTGTAGAAGAACGAAATCGCCCACTGCATAGTTTTGAACTTTAGCCTTTGTACTATTAAATCTGACCTTATCGTATCGAGAGTTTTTGCCCATGTTAGTAATAGCCTGTTCGCGCACTGTATCAATGTCTACTTCTGGCTTGAAATCGTTGGTACACATGAGTTCTACAGGCCTAGCTACCTTCCCAATGAATTGTTCAAGAGGACTTGACTTTGTGACTCTAGAGACTTAGTGAATCGTGCAGTTGAGAGCTAGTCGAACTTCCGCAAGAGCATCTTGCCACGACTTTTCTCCACTAGTCTCAACTGCAGCGAGCATATTTTTGAGCGTACTCCTAACAACAACTCCGCTCCGCTCAACTTTACCCTAAGCACGGGAACTTCCTGTTGCAATGTTGTTCAGTCAAAATTTGTAAAACTGTACGAATTCTCGCCAGAGATTCATCAATATCTGAGTTTCCCGTTATGAGAATATCATCCATGTCAACGATAGCATACGTATTGACAAGATGGCCTAAAGCCTTGGTAACAGCTTGTTGAAATATAGCGCGTGCGTTACAAAGACCAAAAGCCATGGTCAAGTATCCGTAATGACCCTCTTGAGTTAGGAACGCGGTCTTCTTTATTGTATACGGGTGGATTGGCAATTGGTGGAAGCGACTGGCCATGTCCAGTGTGGTAAAATAAGGACAGCTATGGAGGCGATCAATTAATTTGGTCTGAGACAAGTGGTAAAGGGAAACGGTCTGGCACGGTGTGCTATCGTAAAACTCTCGATAATTTACGCACATGCGATCAGTACTGTCCTTCTTTTTAACCAAAAGAATAGGGCTGGCAAACGAAGACAAACTAGTACGTATGACTTTACATGCGAGTAACTCATGTGCGTTGTTGTAAGCTTCGAAGGGGTTGCAAGTTTGTTTGCTGCTCCATGAGGCGCTCCACGATTATCTTTTCTGAGACGACAAGCACAAAATATGATGGCCGAATCTCCCACAATGTGCACATTTAACCGGGGTCAAAATCATCTTGCGTTGCTTTGGAACATTTTTGTTCTAGTTACTATCTCGGTGGTGAAAGCAACACGGTTTACGCGGGGTTCTATTTGAGCTATGTGTGCCATTACAGAAGAGATAGCGATCTGCTCTGTATTCAGCTTCTTCGTCTCTTTTTCTTCGTAAGTTGCAAGGCACTCAACTTTCTTGGGCTTGCTGTTATGGAGATAACAGCAAGCCACAAGCAGATGAGTGTTGAAGCAGCAGTCTCCTAAATATCATAACGAGCGGTGAAAACTTCTTGAAAATCCTTCCGTGTCATGACGGGGAAAGATACTTGTGAGAGCCAAGCCGACGCCTGACCTTTTAATGCTTCGCTCAGAGCTATCATCAATGGAGCTCCAGATAACGGTTGGTCTGTCATGCACAAGTCTGCCGTCGATAACCAAGCAAGTGCATCCATGGATGTCTTCTTGGGGTCGAATGTAGATGGACAAACCTTACAACTCACTGTCGGTCCTTTTATGGCTTGAATTAGGGCAAGAAAATACAGATTTTGTTGCTTTAATATCACTTTCCATCTTCCTCACTATTGTTCATCGTGGGCTGCGGTGAAGAACGTGGATCACATCCCAATTCTGATGACGGAGAGGGAACAGGAATGTTGTTTTCGGGCAAGTCTTCCCTACTTGTACATCTTCAGAAAACAATAAATAATACTACCAACAGATAGCGTTCTTTTATCTCTACAAATAAAATTAAAAAATAAAAAATTCTTTCACCATTAGAAAGTTACATCTTTACCGAGTAACATAGGCTAAATTATATTATCACAATTTTCACGGACGAAGTCGCAGGCGAAGTGCAAGTCTTTAATAATTTCACAAACTTTTCGAATCACAAAAATCACGAATATTATGCGCGATGGAAATGGATGGAGGTGTTGAGGTCTCCGTTTCCGAGCACGTTCTGCCGCCAACGCCTGACACAACGCCCACCCCACTGTCACTTGTCAAACAATGATTTCACTACCGCCTTCTTGTAACAAATGTTAGAAGTTTCTTAAATCTATGGCTTTTTGCTGCGACATGTACTTCATTCGTAAATTCAGCCGAGTAAGTGATAAAATTCGTTGTTACTGATCATTCTTGCACAGTTCTTCGGCACGTCGGAAATGATATGGATATTGCACATCATCTCGCAACGTGCGCCATGCGTAGGTCTGGCTTACGTTAACTACCCTGCCTGCCCTTGCTGTGCTGCTCTCGGGATTGTTGCCCATATAGGCCAAAGTCCTTCTCCTCTGTTTGAGGTTTGTGTATGAGAAAGACATGGTTTCACGATCAACCGAAACACAACTGTATGTTAGGCCCACGGTGGGCGCACGTCCGCGATCGCGTTACGTAACTGAACGGGAGCGTGACACGTGCGCGTCAACCTTTAACATCCGGGAGACTTAAGGGGTTGTTTTACCCCCGCCCCACTGTGCGCCCGCGCATAGCGCCGCTTTGACCTGCCGTGCCGTGACCTGTGATGAGCGCGTATGATTGCAGACAAGTATTTAGAGTCGCTCGGTGTCCAACTCATAACTTTTTTTATACAGGGTGTAAATCACCTCATCACGAAGCCGTCAACCAAGCATTCTGTACATGACACTAAGTAACTTTAAGCAAAAATTATTGCTGGGAAACGACTTTTTTTTGGGGGGTGTAAAATCATGTTTTGTGGTAGAACTCAATGTAACGTACTCAAAACCTTGTGCTGATGGACGGATTGAATTACTATTCAATCCGTCCGGGGGTCGTGGAGGTGTTTAAAGTAAAAATCTTACATTAAACACTTGTCAAAAAGTTGGAACTTTGACCCCTAATATCCCCATAACTTTCCCAGGTATGGTATGGAGCAAAAAAATGATCGCAATGACAGGGAAAACCAGTGCCTTTCGGCTTTGTTAAGAGGTGTTTTACACCCTTTATATTTTTGAGACAAAATATAACATGGTGTAAAAATAATTCGAATCGATTAAGTTATTTATTCTGAACAAAGTGTATTTAGGTTTCGCACAACACTACAAATAATCTTAGATCTGGCTCGCGAGGTTGTCGACATGTGGGACGTGAGTACAGCAGTCATTGTGCCCATAGTCATGTCGGCCAAAGGCTTAATAGCCTAAAGCTTCGACCAACATCTGAGGAGTCTATCGCTTGGCAGCCGGATCAAGACTTGATTCAGAAAGCAGTACCTACTTCTAGACACGGTGCGAATTGTTAGGAGGTTCCTCTCTCAAGAGCCCTGACCATCAGTAGTTCGAACCCTGTTCCCAAAGCCGGTGGACTACAATTTTTTTATATTTTTAAATGTATTTTTTTTATAAAAATATTTAAAAATGTAATTAGTATGTAATTAAAATGGTTAAACGAAATGTAGTATAACAAAAAACACACCGAATTTCTGCGACAGACAGTTCACGGTGGACCGTCGCCTTCGCGATGGTTGACAATCGAGAGGACATAATAGTATTTCGTTTATGGTCTACCATTTTAAAATTAGTAATTATTTAAACGTAAAGCTGCCATGGAATCAACACTAACTATTGAATACTAAGGACTTTTAAACTAAACTGGTACACTCACGGTTGCATTGAGATTCTGGCACACAAACTCCGTCTTCACTTCGCAAATATCCTTTAACACAAACACAGTCTCCGATACATTCAATAGGGTCTTTACAAATTATGGGACCCGTTAATTCCGAACATTTTCTTTTATTGCACCCTCCATTGGCACATGTATCAAAGACTTCGTTTTTAGGACAAACGGGTTCTGTAAACAATCATAGGAAATGTATAGAATAGGAACTTGTTTTCTTTTCTAGAATATTTGAAAAAGTATAACATAACATCAGGCCTGCAATCCCCGAAGGGCTAGGTAGAGGTGCACCCAATAACTGGGCACAAATCCAGATACTGTGGCCGTTACTGAGAAATTGCAGATATAAAAACCCAATCAATAAAGAAAATAATTTTTGGTCTGGCACAAATAAATTGCGCTGTAATTGTTTTAATATATGCATAGCTACCCTTAAGAGGTTTTATCAAACTTACTAGGACATTTATTGATCGGCACGCAAGTTCCATTGTTAGCTCTTAAGAATCCATTTTTACATAGACATCCATCAATACATTCTCTAGGACGTACGCAAACATCAGGGCGTCCTAAATCTGAACACTTCTTTTTCTGACATCCACCGTTGATGCAAGTGCTGTAAACTTCGTTTTCTTGACAAGTTGGTGCTGAAAAGTATAATTTTCGGTTACGTAAGATGATGAAATATTGAAAAATGACTCCTGTTTTACCACTTCTGAAGTTGCTGATAACTTATCTGCTTCATAAATGCATACAAATTCGATTCCTGTTAATTCTGATTCAATGTTAGTCCTCGATAAACACATCAAGGTAATGATGGGTTTATCGAGGACTGACAGGCCGAAAATGTCGCAATTTTTTATCGGAATAACTAAATACACTTAGACTTGGACCACAAGCCCTGGAGATGAGGCCTTTGCATGGCATCGGAATGATATATCCGTGTATATTATGTAGGTTGAAAGTAATGAGTTACTGAACAAAAGGATACACCGAATGTAAATTTGGTATTGTATTTGTTACTGATTGATTGGCCAAAGAAGACGAAACACCAGGAGAGTTGGAAAGGAATGGAGAAGGCCTATGCCCAGCAGTAAGACGGAATATATTAATAACAAAAAAAAAATGCTCACTGCAGTTTTCAGGCAGCACGCATATCTCCAAATTGTCGTCGTAAATGTAGCCTGATTTGCAATCACAACCACCTAGTATGCAGAACAGTGGACAAGCGACTACACGTTTATAGTTAGAACAACGGGTACAGTAAACACCGCATCCTGGTACCGCGTTTGGATCTCCTTTGCAAGACACTAAAAAGGAAGAAGAAATATTATTTGTAAGTTTAAAAAATTGGTCTCTTAAACTTATTTTTGTTCTGTTTAGATTTAAATATCTATTAAGTATAAAATGTTCCGCCAATCAAATTAATTCCTTACTGTAAGTTCCGTCTCTTTCTCTCACTATATCACCAACATGACATAATACGACAAGTGCTCGTTGCTAAAAAATAACAACCTCAACGATCTTCAGGTTAAACCGCAGTTACCTAGGTTGGTCCGTGGATGCGTGACCACCCACGAGTTTCCTCCATGCCTCGCAAAGCACGTTAAGCCGTTGGCCCCGGCTGTTAATTGTAGATCTTTGACAACCAGTCTTACCAAAGGCTATCGTATTAAAATACTCAGTACTAACTGGGTTTCCACAACCCAGTCAGATAGGCAGTCGCTTCATGTAAAAAATTGGTATTCAGCTCCATCCGGTTAGGCTGGAAGCCGACCCAAACATAGTCGGGAAAAGGCTAGGCAGATGACGAAATAATACGACAAATAACAAACATTCTTGCCTAACGTAATTTATAAGTTCTTCGATGTCCTTACCATTACATTGATCGTTAGGAATACACACATCGTTATTATCTCTAGAATAGTCATCATCGCAATAACATTTTTCAACGCATCGCTTGTTTTGGATCGGACAATTTGTTCGGTTCCGTGTTGATAATGTAGCACACTCGTTGTCACATTCCGGGCCGCAAGCAAAGTGTTCGTTGGGTTTGGTGCATTTTACTGTAAAGAAAAACAAAACTAAAACCTTTGCAAAAATCACTGCATATCTGAATAAGTCAGTTTTAGCATGAGGTGAAGTGGCAGCTGATTCAGTTCGGTTCTTCTCCATAGGAAACGACCAACCCGAACCGTGCTTCTTCTGTCGACGTTTTATAAGTGCCCATGTAGGCTTATGTAAAATAAAATATTTTGATTTTGGTTGGCCATGTCTTTCGAAGGAACAAGAACGACAAGCAAACTTTCTTTGGTATCCTCCTGCTCTCCTCCTCTCTGGAACCCCTTGAATGGACCTGGACTGTGGAAGCCCTTCAAATAGAGGCTAAGGCAGACTATCTACAAAGATTATGAAATGAACGTGGAGAATCAGATGCTGTGGCATTTCTTTGGGGAGCTCTTTATCTAAAAGTAGACTGTGATGCGCTGCTATTGGGAAGAATGAGAAGAACAATTTTTGAAGAATCCCTAAAAGTTTGTTCTAGCTGTTACTACTGTTATCCATGTCCGTTTATTTGCATTTAACTGGGACCATTTAAGTAGCACTTAGTCGCTCCGTTTTAAAATATTTGTCAGGGTTGGCATTATTCAGTAATGCACAAAAAAAAAGCCTTTTTGATAAAAAATACTCACAACAATTTGCTTCTGAAATACATTCATCGACAGCATTTCTGTAGTAGCCGTCATCACATCGACAGGCAGGGTTGCAGAATTCTTCACCCTCAGGTGGGTTTGGACAGGGGTAAGCAATCCCTATAGCGTCACAAGTTTGTGGTGGACAAGTGCGAGGGCAGGGGTCGTAAACTTCGTGCCGTTTTGTGCATTTTACTATTGCGAATAATTAAATAAGTATGTAATGTCAACAAATAGTCAGGTATACAGGCAAAAAAACCTTCCATTACTATTACATTATTTACAAATATTTTGTCTTTAGTAACATTTAAAACAGTAGACTATGATACCCTAGTGTTATGTTTAATGTTTGTTTGTTCGCTAAAAATATTGCAGTTACGTGATATGTGTTAAGTGTAGAAAAAAGAAAATTCAATTAAAACGTTAAGGTCAACGCACACATACAGAATGGAAGGGACACCGACGACGACGCTAAAGTAAAACTTAAACTATTGATTCTTAAAATGGTTACCCCATAATCAGCTCATCCTTCTGAATCCTCGGAATGAACACAGAAAGTGTTCATCGGTAATTAAAAAAAAAACAACTATTGAAGACAGCCAATACTTTTTGTTCAATGAAATATTACCTGGACATTTTTCGATGGGAATACAAATATTATTTTTATTTCTGGCATATCCTTCATCACAGTAGCACATTTCATTGCATTTAATGTTGATGATGGGACAGTTAGTTTGGTTCTGTTTGCTCAGGGTTTCGCAGATGTTGTCGCATGCACCGCCACAAGAATAGTACTCGTTGGGACCCGAGCATTTCACTAAAGGGATAAGAAAATTTGTTAAATAATATTTTAAAGCTTATATACTAATAACAATCTAATAATAAGCCTCCACAGACAAATACAAAATTGTTACTTTCTCATAGAATAAGTTACATCTCCAAAAAGCTAACTTGGAAAATAAACGGTTGAAGGCCGTTTCCTCTGGTACAAAAAATGGCTTTGCTAATAGTTTTCTTACTGTGCTTGCATTTGTGCTGAATAGGTCAATATCGGGTTCACAATAAATTTCGTTAAAACTACGACTGGCTGTCGGAAAGTATGCATTTTGCCAAAATTAGTGTATATAATACATGTAGAAGTGGTCGCTGTCGCAGTCCTATCTGATTAATGTGTATCGTTAATTTTGAAATGGGCAAATGTGTTTGCGATATTAAACAATAGGGTATAATACTGGGTAAAGAAAACGAAACACTATTTTGTCCGTCAGACAGGTAATACAAAAATGTTAGACACGTATTTTTTGTTTTATTAATAAATCACTAAATTACTCAGTTAAAACTCATTAAAGTTGGAGAGTGGGGGCTCACTACGTCACAAGTAGGTATAAAAATTACCTACATGTGACGTCATGCGCCATTTCAACTCAATATATCTCCTTAATTTTATCACCTCGTGAAAAAAATAAAAATACGTGTCCAATACTTTTCAATAATCTGCCCGACAGACAGAGAAAAAGACATAATGATCATCCCCTATTAGCATATATCATTCATTTGACGTCTACGATCGAGTTTTATACCTATTTATACGACCTCAGGCGTTTTGACTGGCATCTAATGACAGGCGCGAGGGCCATTTGTTTCCTTCACATGACCGTCGTCTACGAGTCGGGTCCGTGACTCATGGTATACTTTAAAAGATCTCTTTTCATCTGTTTTTTATACAGTCACTAGTAGCACGTTACCAAAGAGATTTAAAAGGCTTAAAAAACGGCTATTAGAAATATTATTGTCATGCAAACATCAGATCTTGATTCTTTTTTATTCTGACACACGAATGCTACCTGACAAGCGGGCGTATGACCCTAGTCATAGCGACTTGATACTAAATACTAACAAGTAGCAGATTACGATTTTCTTCACCTTGTTCCTTCCTTGTCAATCGCTGAAAATATTTAAATGTATTAGGGTGTTACTTACAACAATTTGCCTTTGAAATACATTGTCCAAGTTTGTTCCTTAGGAAACCTTCCTTGCATCGACAGGCAGGTTTGCAGTCTTTCTCATCAGTTGTCATGAGTGGACAATTATACGTCTGATTGATGCTCTCGCAAGTTTGCGGTGGACAACTAGGGGGGCAAGGATCAAATACTTCATTTCGTCCCGTGCAATTTTCTGTAAAAAGAGACTAGTTTAACAGTCGCATAAGTGAACCAAGTATCGTTTGCTTTCAAATCCAATCAAGGAAGCCAATCTAGGAAGGTGAATTCAACAAATTATTAGTATTGTGAAATAGTCAGACTTGTTGGAGTGTCGAATTTCGTAAGGTGACCAAAATAATGATATCTATTCGGAAATTAAGACGTAGGTACGGGACAGCGTTTTTAAGTTAGACTAAAAATATTTTCATTAAATTGCCAATAAGCAAAGCGTTTGGTATTACCCATTACTCAACTTTATGCAGTTGGGCAATCTAGTTGAACAGTGGGGAAGAAGCGATATTTATTGTATTGTATTGTGTCCTACCTATTTCTTACTTTACTTTCATATTTCCTGTTACTTCTCCAACGTATTTCGTAACTTAATTTTATACTTAATAATAAAACTCGTTCATTTTATGTTCAACTACAAAAAACATCGAAAAAGGTAATGTTTTGAGTTATGTCATCTTTGTCGCAAACGAGCGAAGTGATTGGAGATAATTATTATCAAAAAAAGTCAACTGGACTTTTCCAACTACACTTCTGGACACATCTATTGGCCCACCTTGTATTTTCAGTTTCGTTTGGTCCTAGCTAAAATTTTATATTAGGTCGAGCAAAAAGTTTTTATGCAGTTTTGAACCTGGCACATTCACAATTTCATTCAATAGTCTTTTTTTGAATTTCGAACACAGAATTTAAAGAAACAAAAGACAATTTGGAGCCTGTTTGTTGATATCAAAGAATCGAATACTAATAAAACTTGGTTTTATTGGTTTACTTGGATTTAATTCTTGAAAAAGTGATTGAAATCTTTGGTTTTGCAACAAACATTACTTATTCTTAACATTAAGGTGAGGTCCTATCAATAATCTATGGATACTTCACCTGAAGTCGCCGCCCAAGCTGTGGCACTTATTCAGGCCGGACACAGCCAAAGAAACGTGAGTGCTTAACTTAATTTAAGTGGATCTGCGGTCCGAAATGTTTATCGGAGGTACCTAGAGACTGGCGGCTTTGTTCGTCGCCAAGGAAGGCCACGATCTCGGGTCACAACTGAAAGGCAGGATCGATTCATCGTGACGACCAGCTTGAGAAATCGTCACCTTACCTCCATTGAGATACAAAACCAACTTCGCGACTTCCACGGAGTATCTGTGAGCGCTCGAACTGTTCGGAGAAGGTTAAAAGAATGCGATATGGTACCACACAAGCCAGCTAATGGGCGCAAACTAACGCGAGCCCATCGAACAGGGCGCCTTCATTTCGCACGCAGTCATTTAAATTGGACACAGCAAGATTGGAGCCGTGTACTCTTTTCTGATGAGTCTAAAATTGTGTTACATGGCAATGATAGAAGGAAGAAGGTCTACCGACGTAAGGGAGAGCGTTTCGCACAATGCTGCTTTGAAGAGAGGGTTGCTTATGGCGGTGGCTCATGGACTGTCTGGGGCGGTATATCCGCGAGCGGCAAAACTCAACTTGAGGTTGTTACAGGACCACGGCTGCCAACATTAAATGCTGAAAGGTACATTTGTGAGTGCTTAGAACCTCACGTGATACCATACGCGGACTATGTGGGCCCAAATTTCCTTTTTATGCATGATAATGCAAGAGCCCATGCGGCCGGCATCGTCAGGGAATATCTTCGGGATGTGAACATCACAGTTATAGACTGGCCAGCCAGAAGCCCAGACATGAACCCCATTGAGCACATGTGGGACGAGCTAAAAAGACGTGTTAGGGCTCGTCAGCCAGTTGCCCAGACGATGCAGGAGTTGAAAACTGCCATAGAAGAGGAATGGGAGATGATCCCTCAAAATTTCATAGAGCGGTTGATAAACTCTATGCCTAATCGTATGAGAGCTGTGGTAGATGCACATGGAGGCAACACGCGTTATTAAATTAAACCTTTATTTGATAAAACATGTTTTTTATTCAAAAATCAATTGCCTTTAACAAGGCGCATATCCGACTTGTTAGGCGTAGCTCCATGTCCTATGGTACTCTGAATTCAAATTTAAAACAATACGATCAAAAAAGATGGTAAAATGTATCAGGTTTAAAACTGCATCAACAGTTTTTGTTCAATCTAGCAATCATATTTCGGTAGGGGCCATGGAAACCTAAACTCTAAGGTGGGCCAATAGATGTGTCCAGAATTGTATACCTAGTCTTATTGAATATTGTCAAACAAAGCGTCAATACTCACGACAATTCTGTTTTGGTACACATATACCATTAAGATCTCGCAAATATCCCTCTGTGCAGACACACCCCTTTATACAATATTTAGGATCTATTTTCACACAAGGGACTGGCTTTCCTAATTGAGAACAATTTTTAGGTTCACATCCACCGTTGATGCAAGAGCTGTAAACTTCGTTTTCTTGACAAGTTGGTGCTGAAAAGTAAGATGATGAATTATTGAAAAATTACTCCTGTTTTACCACTTCTGAAGTTGCTGATAACTTATCTGCTTCATAAAAGCATACAAATTCAATCCCATTTTCAATTTACATTGAAGTGTTCATCGAGGACTGACAGGCCCCAAAAGTCACTATTTTTTATCGGAATAACTAAATACACTTAGACCTGGATCAAAATACCTGGACACGAGGCCTTTGCCTAGCATCGGGATGATATCGGGATGATCTGTGTACATAATTATGTAGGTTGAAAGTAACCAGTTACTGAATAAAACGATACACCGAATATAAATTTGGTATTGTATTACTACTGCGATCGCCAACCCGCCTGCCAAGCGTGGCGATTAGGGCTAAACCCCCCAAAATGACAATATGACGACACTTGTAGGAGGCCTATGTCCAGCAGTGTTCTTTTAGGCTGAAATGATGATGATGATAAACGATTGTATTGCTTACTGATTGATTGGCCAGAAAAGACAAAACACCAGGAGAGTTGGGAAGGAATGGAGAAGGCCTTTGCACAGCAGTAAGACAGAATAGACTAATAACAAAAAAATAGCTCACTGCAGTTTTCAGGCAGCACGCATATCTCCAAATTGTCGTCGTAAATGTAGCCTGGTTTGCAATCACAACCACCTAGTAGGCAGATCAGTGGACAAGCGACTACACGTTTATAGTTAGAACAACGGGTACAGTAAACACCGCATCCTGGTACCGCGTTTGGATCTCCTTTGCAAGACACTTAAAAAAAAAGAAAAAATATTAATTGTGAGTAAAAAAAAATGATTCTCTAAAACTTATTTTTATTCTGTTTAGATTTTAATATCTATTACGAGTATAAAGTTCCACCAATCAAATTCATTTCTAACTGTAAATATTTTTATTTGTCCTGCATAGTTCTATCTCTTTCTCTCACTATATCTCCAACGTGACATAATACGACAAGTGCTCGTGGCTAAAAATAAACGGCTGCTCGGGTTGATCTTAAGGTTAACTCCAGGGTTGCCGTTGGTCCGTGTTTACGGGACCACCCATCAGTTTCCTCTGTGCCTCGCAAAGCACGTTAAGCCGTTGGCTCCGGCTGTCAATTGTAGATCTTTGACAACCAGTCTTACCAAAGGCTATCGTATTAAAATACTCAGTACTAACTGGGTTTCCACAACCCAGTCAGATAGGCAGTCGCTTCATGTAAAAAATTGGTATTCAGCTCCATCCCGTTAGGCTGGAAGCCGACCCAAACATAGTCGGGAAAAGGCTAGGCAGATGACGAAATAATACGACAAATAACAAACATTCTTGCCTAACGTAATTTATAAGTTCTTCGATGTCCTTACCATTACATTGATCGTTAGGAATACACACATCGTTATTATCTCTAGAATAGTCATCATCGCAATAACATTTTTCAACGCATCGCTTGTTTTGGATCGGACAATTTGTTCGGTTCCGTGTTGATAATGTAGCACACTCGTTGTCACATTCCGGGCCGCAAGCAAAGTGTTCGTTGGGTTTGGTGCATTTTACTGTAAAGAAAAACAAAACTAAAACCATTGCAAAAATCACTGCATATCTGAATAAGTCAGTTTTAGCATGAGGTGAAGTGGCAGCTGATTCAGTTCGGTTTTTCTCCATAGGAAACGACCAACGCGAACCGTGCTTCTTCTGTCGACGTTTTATAAGTGCCCATGTAGGCCTATGTAAAATAAAATATTTTGATTTTGATTGGCCATGTCTTTCGAAGGAACAAGAACGACAAGCAAACTTTCTTTGGTATCCTCCTGCTCTCCACCTCTCTGGAACCCCTTGAATGGACCTGGATTGTGGAAGCCCTTAAAATAGAGGCTAAGACAGACTATCTACATAGATATGAAATGAACGTGGAGAATCAGATGCTGTGGCATTTCTTTGGGGAGCTCTTTATCTAAAAGTAGACTGTGATACGCTGCGATTGGGAAGAATGACAAGAAGATTTTTTGAAGAATCCCTAAAACTTTTTTCTAGCAAGACAGCTGTTACTACTGTTATCTATGTCCGTTTATTTGCATTTAACTGGGACCATTTAACTAGCACTTAGTCGCTCCGTTTTATAATATTTGTCAGGGTTGGCATTATTCAGTAATGCCTTTTTGATAAAAAATACTCACAACAATTTGCTTCCGAAATACATTCATCGACAGAATTTCTGTAGTAGCCGTCTTCACATCGACAGGCAGGGTTGCAGAATTCTTCGCCCTCAGGTGGGTTTGGACAGGGGTAAGCAATCCCAATAGCGTCACAAGTTTGTGGTGGACAGGTGCGAGGGCAGGGGTCGTAAACTTCGTGCCGTTTTGTGCATTTTACTATTGCGAATAATTAAATAAGTATGTAATGTCAACAAATAGTTAGGTATACAGGCAAAAAAACCTTCCATTACTATTACATTATTTACAAATATTTTGTCTTTAGTAACATTTAAAACAGTAGACTATGATACCCTAGTCTTATGTTTAATGTTTGTTTGTTCGCTAAAAATATTGCAGTTACGTGATATGTGTTAAGTGTAGAAAAAAGAAAATTCAATTAAAACGTTAAGGTCAACGCACACATACAGAATGGAAGGGACACCGACGACGACGCTAAAGTAAAACTTGAACTATTGATTCTTAAAATGGTTACCCCATAATCAGCTCATCCTTCTAAATCCTCGGAATGAACACAGAAAGTGTTCATAAAAAAAAAACAACTATTCAAAAAAAAACAACTATTAAAGACAGCCAATACTTTTTGTTCAATAAAATATTACCTGGACATTTTTCGATGGGAATACAAATATTATTTTTATTTCTGGCATATCCTTCATCACAGTAGCACATTTCATTGCACTTAATGTTGATGATGGGACAGTTAGTTTGGTTCTGTTTGCTCAGGGTTTCGCAGATGTTGTCGCATGCACCGCCACAAGAGTAGTACTCGTTGGGACCCGAGCATTTCACTAAAGGGATAAGAAAATTTGTTAAATAACCGGCATGTAATGGTATACTGAAAAGTACAGCAGAAAACAATTTTAAACAAGCAAAATAAGTGTTAACCACTCCTAATAGTCTTTGCAATCCTGCATTCAAGTGCGTTCAACTTTTTGCCTACATACCGATGTATTTTATATTTTAAAGCTAACATCCTAATAGCAACCTAATTACAAGCCTCTACAGACAAATACAAAATTGTTACTTTCTCATAGAATAAGTTACATCTCCAAAAAGCTAACTTGGAAAATAAACGGTTGAAGGCCGTTTCCTCTGGTACAAAAAATGGCTTTGCTAATAGTTTTCTTACTGTGCTTGCATTTGTGCTGAATAATTCAATGTCGGCTTCACAAGAAATTTAGTTAAAACTACGGTCTGGCTGTCGCAAAGTAAGCATTTTGCCCAAAATTTTTGTTTGCATAAGCTACATGTAGAAGTGGTCGCTGTCGCAGTCCCATCTGACTAGTGCGTACCGTTATCTTGAAATGGGCAGAACGGACTGAACTGTTTGCTATATTAAACAAGAAGCAAATATCATTAAAGTGACGTCTACGGTCAAGGTTTATACTAACCGTACCTACCCACGAATGCTACCTGACAAGCGGGCGTATGACCATAGTCATAGCGACTTGATACAAAATACTAACAAGTAGCAGATTACGATTTTCTTCATCTTGTTCCTTTCTTGTCAATCGCTAAAAATATTTGGGTGTTACTTACAACAATTTGCCTTTGAAATACATTGTCCAAGTTTGTTCCTTAGGAAACCTTCCTTGCATCGACAGGCAGGTTTGCAGTCTTTCTCATCAGTTGTCATGAGTGGACAATTATACGTCTTATTGATACTCTCGCAAGTTTGCGGCGGACAACTAGGGGGGCAGGGATCAAATACTTCATTTTGTCCCGTGCAATTTTCTGTAAATAGGGACTAGTTTAACAGTATCTTATGTGATTCAAGTATTGTTTGCTTTCAAATGACCTTGCCAATCTAGGAAGGTGAATTCAACAAATTATTAGTATTGTGAAATAGTCAGACATGTTAGAGTGTCGACTTTCGTAGGGTGACCAAAATAATGACATCGGCTCAAAAATTAAGACATACGGGACAGCGTTCTTAAGATAGACTAAAAATATTTTCATTAAATTTCCAATAAGCGAAGCGTTTGGTATTACCCATTGCTCAACTTTATGCAGTTGGGCAATCTAGTTGAGCAGTGGGGAAGAAGCGATATTTACGTGTACGTATTTCGTAACTTAATTGAATACTTAATAATACTCGTTCATTTTAAGTTCAACTACAAAAAACAACTAAAAAGGATTTTTTTTGAGTTATGTAATATTTGTCGCAAACGAGCGAAGTGATTGGAGATAATTATTATCAAACAAAGTTAATTGGGCTTTTCAAACTATGATCTATTGAATATTGTCAAACAAAACGTCAATACTCACGACAATTATCTTTTGGTACACATATACCATTAAGATCTCGCAAATATCCCTCTGTGCAGACACACCCCTTTATACAAAATTCAGGATCTATTTTCACACAAGGGACTGGCTGTCCTAATTGGGAACAATTTTTAGGTTCACATCCACCGTTGATGCAAGTGCTGTAAACTTCGTTTTCTTGACAAGTTGGTGCTGAAAAGTATAATTTTCGGTTAAATAAGATGATGAATTATTGAAAAATGACTCCTGTTTTACCACTTTTGAAGTTGTTGATAACTTATCTGCTTCATAAATGCATGGAAATTCAATTCCATTTTCAATTTACCTTGATGTGTTTATCGAGGACTGACAAGCCCCAAAAGGCACAAGTTTATATCGGAATAACTAAATACACTTAGACCTGGACCAAAATACCTGGACATGAGGCCTTTGCCTAGCATCGGGATGATAGATCTGTGTATGTATATATTAAGGTTGAAAGTAACCAGTTACTGAATATAAATTTGGTATTGTATTACTACTGCGATCGCCAACCCGCCTGCCAAGCGTGGCGATTATGGCTAATATCAAATGTCACGACACTTGGGGGAGGCCTATGTGGACGTCTTTAGGGCTGAAATGATGATGATTGGTTTGCCAGAAAAGACAAAACACCAGGAGAGTTGGGAAGGAATGGAGAAGGCCTTTGCACAGCAGTAAGACAGAATAGACTAATAACAAAAAAATAGCTCACTGCAGTTTTCAGGCAGCACGCATATCTCCAAATTGTCGTCGTAAATGTAGCCTGGTTTGCAATCACAACCACCTATTAGGCAGATCAGTGGACAAGCGACTACAGTTTTATAGTTAGAACAACGGGTACAGTAAACACCGCACCCTGGTACCGCGTTTGGATCTCCTTTGCAAGACACTAAAAAGAAAGAAAAAATATTATTTGTAATTTGTAATATCTAGTAGAAACTTCTCTATCATTATCTGCCTAGCTTTTTCCCAACTCTGTTGGGCTCGGCTGCAAGTCTAATTGGTTGCAACTGAACACCGAAGTCTAAAAACTTTAATTTTCGGATGCGAAAAAGGAATTGTTCTCTGTAGGTTCTAATGAAATAACTGGTGAAATTACTTTACAGATGAAATGGTAACGATATTTAAATATAGTACCCCTGTTGTCAGCTGTTGTAACTTTCAAATAAATATGGTGTTATTGAATATTGTCAAACAAAATGTCAATACTCCGACATTTCTCTTTTGGTACAAAGATACCATTAAGATCTCGCAAATATCTCTTTTTGCAGAAACACCCCTCGAAAATAACGGAAATACAATATTTAGGATCTATTTTCACTCAAGGGACTGGTTTTCCTAATTAAGAACATTTTTTAGGTTTACATCCATCGTCGATGTAATCCGAAAATAGTTCATCCGTTCCACATGTAAGGGCTGAAAGGGTACAATTAAAAATGGTTAAATCTGGTGCACAGTAATGATCTGACGGTCGAATCTTTGATGAAAATGCGAGCAAACCCGGCTCAGGCCAAATTGCTATATATATTGCTAATAGAGAAACAACAAGTCTTTAAAAAAACTAATAATTAAAAGAAATGACCCACCAAAAGGGGAGTTTTGGGTAAAAGTACACACGGACATGTAATGGTGGGCAAATCTATACAACCCAGCCTGTCACTCAACAGGCACCAATCCAGACTGTGTGAAACTACTGAGAAATTTAGTAATTTTTGTATAGAAAATTAAAGTTATTTAAAGCATAAGATAAATAGATTGATAAAGGCAGGCTAGGATGCGTTAAGAATTTTATAGTTTTATTTCCACTTACTGCAATCTGATATCGGAATACAACGTTCGTTTTCGTCCCTCACATAACCCTCTTGACAGACACAGCCGACTGTACAATATTTTTGGTCCATTTTCACGCATCCCGTAGGAAATCCTACATCTGTACATCGCCAGGGTCCACATCCGCCATTGCTGCAGTTCGAGAGGACTTCATAGCTGCCACAAGGTGGAGCTAAATATAAAAAAATCAAGATAAAAACATGAGATTTGTACCTATTTATATTTACCATTTTTTTTCAAATACATATTAACAGTTAATAAAATTATACATATACATTTGCCATGATAATGCACGAATATGAAATATAAGGAATCAATAATATACAACATTTATTTTATCTATAGGCAATCTAGACTAGGGCAGTATCGCGACAGGCATTGTTGTGAATCATACTCTTATTATAACCACAACATCTATGACCAATTAATGGTCATCTGTAAACGATTGATTTGATTGGTCTTATATAATGAGGGATCTCAAGATCCTCGTAAGTTTTGGTGGCACTGACAGGTGCCTTGCTTAGCATCTACAGCCTATAGAGTTGCGAACGGTCTAGGAATGTCGCATCCGGCCGCACTGTGTGCATGAATTATTATTAAGTCACTTACTACATTGTTCGGGACGCACACATTTATTGGGTTTAGGATCGTAAACAAAACCGTCTTTACAACGGCAGCCATCTTCATAACATTTGCACTCTGCTGGTTTTGGTCCAGGACAACGGTTGGTACAGTTTTGGTCACAACCAGGTTTAGCGTTGTAGTCACCAGCGCAAGAAACTGCAAAAGAGTAACGATAGAATATTTATAACCTTCTATATACCTAATTCATGAAGTCAAGGGTAGAAGTCCTTGCGCAGAGTGGGATGACGCAGGCTAAAAATATCAGTATCTTCATACTTAATTGCTCCAGACAGATGGATCGGTGACCTTTTCGAGCTGGTTGTAATATACTAGATGCAGGAGGTGGAAGATTAGCTTGGGAGAGACCCTTATTCAGCAGTGGGCTGCAATTGACTCAGTTTATAATTTGAATTAATGCATTAGGAAGACTTGAAGAAACACTTTGACTTTGAGAAATATCTGTGTAGTGCATCTGGACAGAAAGACCAGGGTCGTCACGCAGTGGGTGTCTGAAGATGTGCCTTGTTATTCAAATACCGTTTTTTTTATGGGACGTCATCAAATAACTCCTCCCGCTCTGGGCGGAGTGGAAGGGAGTGTCAGACTTGTACTGACTAAAACCCATCTATGTTCCTTCTTAGCCCTTTGTGTTCCAGGGCCACGGTATCTCTTTAGAAAAGTCCCGCTGCCTTGGCAGGCATCGGCCCTCTCGGACCCCTTCCAATTTGCTGACATCTCCTTGAGGCGCGCGTGGAACACGAACGCGCCGTCGACACGGCCTGTCGTCATAAGACGGACGGACGGTGAGCTAGCCCATTACTCACCGTCCACAGGCGTCTCCTGCGGCGGCTGGGATATGAGGCGCTCCTCTTACTTATTCGAATACCCTGGAAGCTAGCATTACACCTTGGATTCATTTGCACCGTATTGGTCAATAATAATTGGCCAGCAATGAAGTTCATGTAGGAGCCCATAGCCCAGAAATGAGACTCCATCTATACAGGGCTATTGGTAAAACACCAACAACCTCTGAAGAGGTCGTTGTACTCATCATTATGAACAACATGTACTATGGAAGTGGGACCAAACCTGAAATCGCGAATAAAAAATCAGCTGTTCCGTACTTTATGTTCACCTAACTCGTCAAAATATGGGGAACAGCTGATTTTTTTTTACGATTTCGGGTTTGTTCCCATAGTAAAGTTGTTCATAATGATGACTAGAAAACCTCCTAAGAGGTTGTTAGTGTTTTACCAATAACCCTGTATACAGGATTAAAGTTTTGAAGTGGGCGCGGGTGGCCAAACCTGAATCTATGAGGAATAGCAAAAACTACTCAAAGGAGTCTCGAGCCTCGAGTAAATGAAAACTAAAATCACATCATTAGATTTCAAACAATCAATATTCTTATTCAAGAATCGAACCAATTGATTTTTAGAAACATTGGATAGTGTCGCTAATAAGAATCAAATTCTGGATATTAATAACATACGCCAAATTTAAGAAAAAAACACATCTGCTAACGATTGGCTTGATTGGTCGTATATAACGAAGTATCACTTGATCATCTTGGGCTATGGTGGCACTGACAGGTGCCTTGCTTAGCGCCTGCAGCCTAGCGGAAACTGAATGGTCTAGGAATATCGCACCCGGCCACAATGCGTGCTTAGCGTCTTGGCTGGCAAAAAAACAGATGTTAAGTCACTAGGCCAACTAAATTCTAGGCACTAAGCGAGGCATCTATCAGTGTGTTCGTAGTTTTTTTACATCAATATTATTAAGTCACTTACTACATTGTTCGGGAAGCACACATTTATTGGTTTTAGGATCGTAAACAAAACCATCTTTACAACGGCAGCCATCTTCATAACATTTGCACTCTGCTGGTTTGGGTCCAGGACAACGGTTGGTACAGTTTTGGTCACAACCAGGTTTAGCGTTGTAGTCACCAGCGCACGAAACTGTAAAAGAGAATATTTATAACCTTCTATATACCTAATTCATCAAGTCAAGGGGAGAAGCTTTTGCGCAACAGTGAGATGACGCAGGCTTAAAATATCAGTATCTTCTTAATTATTTGCTCCAGATACATGGATCGTATATAACGAAGTATCACAAGATTATCTTAGGCTATGGTGGCACTGACAGGTGCCTTGCTTAGCGCCTACAGCCTAGCGAGAAGCGAACGGTCTAGGAATGTCGCATCTGGCCTTTGGTAACCTTTTCGAGCTAGTTGTAATAATAATATACTAGATGCAGGAGGTGGAAGATGGGGTGTTCAGGGTAGCTTGGGAGTGACATTATTCAGCAGTGGACTGCAGTTGGCTCAGTTTATTATTTTGAATTACTGCAGTAAGAAATCTTTGAAGAAACACTTTGACTTTGAGAAATATCTGTGTAGTGAATCTGGACAGAAAGACCAGGGTCGTCACGCAGTGGGTGTCTGAAGACGTGCATTGTTATTCAAATTCCCTGGAAGCTAGCATTACGCTCTTGATTCTTTCGCACCGTTTTGGTCAGTAATAATTGGCCAGAAATGAAGTTTATGTAGGAGCTCATAGCCCAGAAATGAGGCTCCATCTATATACAGGATAGATTTTTGAAGTAGACGGGGATGGTCAAATCTAAAACTATGAGGAATAGCGAAAATTACCAGATAAGTCTCGAGCCTGGGGGTCTACTCTCTAAGCACGAAATCCGTAGTTTCAGCCAAACTTACGGTCCTTTCCTACTCCGTATCACTTACGGACATGGCATTCGTTAGAGGCCCAAACTAAAAATGAATGACAATACGATTGGACAGTTGTCCTAACTCCCGATCTGTTTTCAAAACTCATGAATACGAAAATATTAGGGAGGAAGGTTCATTTCGTAGTATTAAGCTAGTTACGGACGGATCCGTATTTTCGTTGACGGAATTAGAGAGTAGACCCCCTGATGTAAATGAAAACTAAAATCACATCATTAGATTAAAAAACAATATTCTTATTCTGGAATCGAACCCATTGATTTTTGGAAACATTCGTTAGGGTCGCTAATAAGAATCAAATTCTGAGAAGTAATGACATACGCCAAAGTTAAGAAAATAATAATAATAGGTGGTTCATATTTAAATGAATGTTCTAGTTGGATGATAACCGCAGCGCACCCGATCTTCACAACATTTTGTTCTAATTTCAATATTTTTTGCGTAGGGTTACTTAGTTTAATGTACAGAATTCTTGGTTGAAGGATTCGTGAAGGGTCTGTTTACACCTTGTATATTCGAGAACTGAAAGAAAAACATAATAGAACAGTAGATATACTTACTATCACATTTATCTACCGGAACACAAGTACCATTTTTTGCACGTAAATATCCTTCTTCACAGACACAGCCTTTGATGCATGACTTGGGATCTAACTTTATGCAAGGTACTGGTTGGCCTAATTGAGAACAGTTTCTAGCGTCACATCCACCGTTGGTGCATTCGGAATATACTTCATGCTCTCCACAATCTTGTGCTAGAAAAAAAATTACGGATTAGGAAAAAAAATACGTTATCGAAACTCTGTCGACGCGAAGAGAAAAAAAAAGATTCTTTCAATCCTTTCAAGTCCCACGTAATAGGAGGCGGGCCTATTGCCATCAACTGAGCACAAATCCAGACTTGTGGCTGTTACTAAGAAATTCCTAATGGAAAAATTAAGTAAACAGATGTTAAGTCACCACGCCAACTAAGTTCTAGGCATTAAGCGATGCATCTATCAGTATGTTCGTAGTTTTTCTACATAAATATTATCAAGTCACTTACTCGTACTACATTGTTCGGGACGCACACATTTATTGGTTTTAGGATCGAAAACAAAACGGTCTTTACAACGGCAGCCATATTTATTACATTTGCAGTCTGCTGGTTTTGGTCCAGGACAACGGTTGGTACAGTTTTGGTCACAACCAGGTTTAGCGTTGTAGTCACCAGCGCAAGAAACTGCAAAAGAGTACGATAGAATGTAAAACCTTCTTCATACCTAATTCATGAAATCATGGGGAGAAGTCTTTGCGCAGCAGTCGGATGACGCATGCTAAAAATATCAGTATCTTCATACTTATTTGCTCTAGATAGATGGATCGGTGACCTTTTCGAGCTGGTTGTAATAGATTAGATGCAGGAGGTGGAAGATGGGGTGTTCAGGGTAGCTTGGGAGAGACCTTATTCAGCAGTGGACTGCAGTTGCCTCAGTTTATTATTTCAATAACTGCATTAGGAAGACTTTGAAGAAACACTTTGTCTTTGAGAAATATCTGTGTAGTGCATCTGGACAGAAAGACCAGGGTTGTCACGCAGTGGATGTCTGAAGACGTGCATTGTTATTCAAATACCCTTTTTTTTGGGATGGGAAATCATCAAATGACTCCCGTCGCTTGGGCGGAGCGGAAGGGAGTATCAGACTTGTACTGACTAAAACCCGTCTATGTTCCTTCTTAGCCGTTTGTGTTCCAAGGCCACGGTATCTCTTTCGAAAAGTCCCGCTGCCCTGGCAGGCATCGGCCCTCTCGGACCCCTTCCGATTTGCTGACATCTCCTTGAGGCGCGCGTGGAACACGAACGCGCCGTCGACACGGCCTGTCTTCATAAGACGGACGGACGGTGAGCTAGCCCATTACTCACCGTCCACAGGCGTCTCCCGCGGCGGCTGGGACATGAGGCGCTCCTCTCGCGTTCCGCCACCTCCTTCGCTAGCATGACTGCTTCGCAAAAGGAGGCGACGACTTCCCATTCCCTTTCGCTCCGGACCATGGATCTAACCAGGGCCGGACGCGAGAAATCGCCGCCGCCAATCACCGCAATGAGGACACGGCGGCGGCCGTGCTCAGAACAAGCGAAGCAGAGCTCCACGGTGTGCTCCATCGTGTCCTCCGGCCGATTGACGCAGTTATTCAAATACCCTGGAAGCTAGCATTACGCCTTGGATTCATTCGCACCGTATTGGTCAGTAATAATTGGCCAGCAATGAAGTTCATGTAGGAGCCCATAGCCCAGAAATGAGACTCCATCTAAACAGGGCTATTGGTAAAACACCAACAACCTCTGAAGAGGTCGTTGTACTCATCATTATGAACACCATTTACTATGGGACCAAACCTGAAACCGCGAATAATAAATCAGCTGTTCCGTACCTTATATTCACCTAATTCGTCAAAATATAAGGAACAGCTGTTTTTTTTTGCGATTTTGGGTTTGGTCTCATAATAAAGTTGTTCATAATGATGAGTAATATGAGAGGTTGTTGGTGTTTTACCAATAACCTTGTATACAGGATTAAAGTTTTGAAGTAGGCGCGGGTGGCCGAACCTGAATCTATGAGGAATAGCAAAAACTACTCAAAAGAGTCTCGAGCTCGATGTAAATGAAAACTAAAATCACATCATTAGATTTCAAACAATCAATATTCTTATTCAAGAATCGAACCAATTGATTTTTAGAAACATTGGATAGTGTCGCTAATAAGAATCAAATTCTGGATATTAATAACATACGCCAAATTTAAGAAAAAAACACATCTGCTAACGATTGGCTTGATTGGTCGTATATAACGAAGTATCACAAGATCATCTTGGGCTATGGTGGCACTGACAGGTGCCTTGCTTAGCGCCTGCAGCCTAGCGGAAACTGAACGGTCTAGGAATATCGCACCCGGCCGCAATGCGTGCTTAGCGTCTTGGCTGGCAAAAAGACAGATGTTAAGTCACTAGGCCAACTAAATTCTAGGCACTAAGCGAGGCATCTATCAGTGTGTTCGTAGTTTTTTTACAGGAATATTATTAAGTCACTTACTACATTGTTCGGGAAGCACACATTTATTGGTTTTAGGATCGTAAACAAAACCATCTTTACAACGGCAGCCATCTTCATAACATTTGCACTCTGCTGGTTTGGGTCCAGGACAACGGTTGGTACAGTTTTGGTCACAACCAGGTTTAGCGTTGTAGTCACCAGCGCACGAAACTGTAAAAGAGAAAAGATAGAATATATAACCTTCTTCATACCTAATTCATCAAGTCAAGGGGAGAAGCTTTTGCGCAACAGTGAGATGACGCAGGCTAAAAATATCAGTATCTTCTTAATTATTTGCTCCAGATAGATGGATCGTATATAACGAAGTATCACAAGATTATCTTAGGCTATGGTGGCACTGACAGGTGCCTTGCTTAGCGCCTACAGCCTAGCGAGAAGCAAACGGTCTAGGAATGTCGCATCTGGCCTTTGGTAACCTTTTCGAGCTGGTTGTAATAATAATAAAATAGATGCAGGAGGTGGAAGATGGGGTGTTCAGGGTAGCTTGGGAGTGACCTTATTCACCAGTGGACTGCAGTTGGCTCAGTTTATTATTTTGAATTACTGCAGTAAGAAATCTTTGAAGAAACACTTTGACTTTGAGAAATATCTGTGTAGTGAATCTGGACAGAAAGACCAGGGTCGTCACGCAGTGGGTGTCTGAAGACGTGCATTGTTATTCAAATTCCCTGGAAGCTAGCATTACGCTCTTGATTCTTTCGCACCGTTTTGGTCAGTAATAATTGGCCAGCAATGAAGTTTATGTAGGAGCTCATAGCCCAGAAATGAGGCTCCATCTATATACAGGATAGATTTTTGAAGTAGACGGGGATGGTCAAATCTGAAACTATGAGGAATAGCGAAAATTACCAGATAAGTCTCGAGCCTGATGTAAATGAAAACTAAAATCACATCATTAGATTAAAAAACAATATTCTTATTCTGGAATCGAACCCATTGATTTTTGGAAACATTCGTTAGGGTCGCTAATAAGAATCAAATTCTGAGAAGTAATGGCATACGCCAAAGTTAAGAAAATAATAATAATAGGTGGTTCATATTTAAATGAATGTTCTAGTTGGATGATAACCGCAGCGCACCCGATCTTCACAACATTTTGTTCTAATTTCAATATTTTTTGCGTAGGGTTACTTAGTTTAATGTACAGAATTCTTGGTTGAAGGCTTCGTGAAGGGTCTGTTTACACCATGTATAATCGAGAACTAAAAGAAAAACATAATAGAACAGTAGATATACTTACTGTCACATTTATCTACCGGAACACAAGTACCATTTCTTGCACGTAAATATCCTTCTTCGCAGACACAGCCTTTGATGCATGACTTGGGATCTAACTTTATGCAAGCTACTGGTTGGCCTAATTGCAAACAGTTTCTAGCGTCACATCCACCGTTGGTGCATTCGGAATATACTTCATGCTCTCCACAATCTTGTGCTAGAAAAAAAATTACGGATGAGGAAAAAATTAATCGTTAGCGAAACTCCGTCGACGCGAAGAGAAAAAATAAAAGATTCTTTCAATCCTTTCAAGGCCCACGTAATAGGAGGCGGGCCTATTGCCATCAACTGAGCACAAATCCAGACTCTGTGGCTGTTACTAAGAAATACCTAATGGAAAAACCAAGTAAACAGATGTTAAGTCACCACGCCAACTAAGTTCTAGGCATTAAGCGATGCATCTATCAGTGTGTTCGTAGTTTTTCTACATGAATATTATTAAGTCACTTACTACATTGTTCGGGACGCACACATTTATTGGTTTTAGGATCGAAAACAAAACAGTCTTTACAACGGCAGCCATATTTATTACATTTGCAGTCTGCTGGTTTTGGTCCAGGACAACGGTTGGTACAGTTTTGGTCACAACCAGGTTTAGCGTTGTAGTCACCAGCGCAAGAAACTGCAAAAGAGTAACGATAATATATATAACCTTCTTCATAACTAATTCATGAACTCATGGGGAGAAGCCTTTGCGCAGCAGTCGGATGACGAAGGCTAAAAATATCAGTATCTTCATACTTATTTGCTCTAGATAGATGGATCGGTGACCTTTTCGAGCTGGTTGTAATAGATTAGATGCAGGAGCTGGAAAATTGTTCAGGATAGCTTGGGACAGACCTTATTCAGCTGTTGACTGCAGTTGGCTCAGTTTATATTATTTTGAATTACTGCTTTGAAGAAACACATTGACTTTGAGAAATATCTGTGTAGTACATCTGGACAGAAAGACCAGGGTCGTCACACAGTAGGTGTCTGAAGACGTCTTGCATTGTTATTCAAATACCCTGGAAGCTTGCATTACACCTTGGATTCAATGCCAGCAACGAAGTTTATGTAGGAGCCCATAGCCCAGATATGAGACTCCCTAGATATACAGGATAAATTTTGGAAGTGGTCTGGGGTGGCCAAACCTGAAACTATGAGGAATAGCGAAAAATACTCAAAAGAGTCTCGATTCCGATATAAATGAAAACTAAAATCGCATAATTATATTTAAAAAATCAATATTCGTATCGAACACATTGATATAAAAAAAAAACACACACACTGTATTATTACAGCATTCGATAGTGTCACTTATGAGTATCAAGTTCTGGGAAGTAATTGGCATATGCCAAAGTTAAGAAAAATGTTAAATAATAGGTGTTTCGTAATTAAATGAAAGTCCTGGTGTGATTATAAACGCAGCGCACTCAATCTTTACAAATTTTGTTCTAATTTCAATTTTTTATTGACTTTTAGTGGTTAAAGGCCAAAGAAAAAGAAAAAAAGTCATAAACAATTGACATTAGAACTCACAAGTCAGTTGACGTCAATAGTGATTTTGTTTGACGTTTGGTTGATTACTATTAACTGTTTACATACTGTTATGTATTGGATCAAAAATAAACTCTTTCCTTTAGTGTGGCGTATACTTTCTGAAACTCACACATTTTAACTTACCGCATTTCTTCGGAGGGATGCATTTTCCAGTGCTGTCGTCCACTACTAAACCTTCTTTGCAGTCACAGCCGTTTATATTGCATATTTCTGTGCAAAACACGGGTTGTGAGCTGTTGTAGTTTGAGCAACGTTTACGGCAGTTTCCACAACCAGATACTGCCTTTCGATCCCCACCGCATGAAGCTGTAATAAAGTTTTAAGTTTAAGACTTAAAATCTGGAAGCGATAATTCAATGATTAATTTGAATTTATGCGCTGGGGCGGATGCAATTAAGAAGAAATCTTGCTAATTTCTTATTGAAAATTTTGTTTTCCTTCCCATCCACAAATATGTCTATATTAATAAATAAGTTGGCAGAAAATACAATCTTGGAGTGTCACTAACAAAAATAAAATAAATGAATAAAAGTAGAAAGGCAAACGTCTTTTTCTAGTAAGGTAAATTTTCATGTTTTAAGTCATAATATTGTTTTTTTTTGTCTCAATAAGTGATATTTTAATGTTTACTCGTAAATCTTTATTTTTTATATTTTTGTGTTGATTCTTTGGATGCTAATATTGTTGTCCGTCACAATAATTATTGTTAATCAATTTGATTTGTCCGCTGTGATACTTCCCCTTAATGTCGCAACATTAGCCGATTGGTTATTGATATCAAAGTCTTTTATTTTAAGTCTGTAAAATCAGTACGGTAGTCACGTACTAGACTAGTAGACGTATACTTTACTGAAGTAAATGTCAGTGTCCGGTGTCCGCAATTGATCTTTACCAGTTAAACTAATCTTTTACAATATGTATCCTGATCCGGTTTCTCCTTTCTTTTCTAATCCATCCAACGGTTGACTTGAAAATATTGCTTTTAGCGATCAGACCGCCCATGATTGTGACACTCTATGTAAAATATTTGCTTTTATGTACATTGTAATCTTTATAGTGTCCATAATAAAGAATATTTCCATCCCATTGGAGTGTGTGTATACCCTGAGTACGAGTTTATTAGAAAAAATATTAATTATCCTTGATACTTACGACATTTATTTTTCGGTATACAAGTGCCATTTTTGGCGCGTGCGTATCCCTCCATACACATACATCCTTTAATACAATTTTTGGGGTCGATTCTGGGACATGGTAACGAAAATCCTAATTGCGAACAATTCTTCGGCCCACACTCGCCATTCGTACAGGCTGAATAAACTTCATCCTTTCCGCATGTTGGTGCTGTTTAATAAAGTAATTATTGTCTTTAATAACCAAAACAGTTACCACATTTATGCTATTGACGTCGTGATTCATATTTATTTTACGATTATTTTGTTAATCGCCAATAAATCATTTCCAGCATTGGCAAAAACAAATGTTTAAATATTTTTTGTATTCATTAAACACCTGTTAATTAGAACATTAACCGTGACTGTTATCGCAAAGTCGTGTACAAAGAGTATGTAATGTACATGTGTTATACGGAATAAATTTAAAGGCCATATTAATATTTATTGCAGGAAAAGAAAACTTATAAAGAAACTAACAACGCATTCACACGTGGTTACGACTTCATGTTTTTCAGAGCATGATTTGTGACACCATGATATGGGATGAATCTTTCACGTACCGAATGGGGATGGCAATTGTAAAACTTATGGTGCTAGCATAGCTGGTTCCAAGCATCGCCATTAGTTGAAATTCTAGTAATGTCATCGTATATTTCAAAATAGCTTGACCTCATTAGTCAGATTGGGACCTATAAAAGCTTGAACGTTCATACATACTATTTTAGTAAGTATGTATGGATGTTCAATGGTCGCACCGTTTACAATTAGCTTTTAATGGTCATTCCCATTTCCACAATTCAGTTAATGCATAAGCTTATAACGTTCTTAGGGTCGACACACATTTGACGGAAGATGCGTCGGGCGTATCGTTTCGACACACTAAGGGCGCGTTCCCACTATGTCGTGACGATTAATTTATCGTTGGACGACTGTCGTGTATAACTATTACCATTCTTGATAAACTATCGTCACGGCTCCGACGGAATCACCAATAGGGTGTTCAAACTCCTCCCCGCTCAGCTCGTCGTGTTAATGGCGGCCATCTTCAATGGCGCCCTGAGCAACAACGCGTTTCCCCAAATATGGAAAGACGCCACTGTCATCGGTTTCGCCAAGCCAGGCAAACCCAAGTCTGAGCCTTCAAGCTACAGACCTATCAGTCTCCTGAATGCACTCGGTAAAATCTACGAGAGACTTATTTATAAGCGACTCAAAGACTTCGCCGAGGCTAAGAGCCTCATCCCCAACGAACAGTTCGGCTTCAGGACCGGACACTCTTGCATTCAACAGGCCCACCGCATCGTAGAACACCTGAGCGCTGGCTTCCAGCGTGGAGCGATGACGGGTGTGTTGTTTTTCGACATAGCAAAGGCATTCGACAAAGTCTGGCACAACGGCTTATTATATAAGCTGTACAAACTGGGAGTGCCAGACCGTCTCGTGCTCATCTTACGAGACTTTTTGTCGGATCGCACCTTCCGCTATCGCATCGGGAAGGCACTGTCTTTCCCCCACCCCATTAGAGCCGGTGTCCCTCAGGGCTCCCCGCTCTCTCCCCTTATCTTTACTCTGTTCACCAGTGACATCCCCAAGAGCAAGAAGGCTCAGTTAGCCCTGTTCGCGGACGACACGGCCATCTATTACACTGGCCGCAGTCACGACGCTATTTACAGCACCCTCCAAACCTCAGCCAACGTCTTAGGCGCTTGGTTCCGGAAATGGAGAATCGAGGTGAACCCCGACAAGAGCCAGGCAGTTCTTTTCTCTAAACCGCGTAAAAACAAGCCACCCGCGCTCAGCCCGATCACTATGTACGGTAAGCCTATCCCTTGGGAGAAGCAAGCCAAGTACTTAGGAGTCTTACTTGACAACCACCTGTCTTTCGCGGCGCACATCAAAGCAGCTCGAGACCGAGCTGCCTTTGCTATGGGTAGGCTTCATTTCATGATCTCGGCAAAAAGCAAATTGTCACTCAAGTGCAAGTTGCGCCTTTACACCGCGGTGATCCGCCCCATTATGACGTACGCTTGCGTCGTGTACGCTCACACCAAGCCTAAATACATCCATAGGATGCAAACCTTGCAGAACCGGTTCTTACGTAGAGTCACGGGAGCCCCTTTTTATGTCCGTAACGACCGTCTCCACGTAGACCTTAGAATGCCCACCGTCCTTCAGTTTATGAAACGTCTTTCGAAGCGTTTCTTCGATAACGCCAGTAAACACCGTAATCCCCTGATCGCAGCGGCCGCCCGTTACGAACCCTCGCGCATTAGTACAGTACGCCGTCCTCGGCATACCCTCGTCACTCCCGATGATGCTATCACCCTCCTCCAGGAGAGTAGCAAAGAGACTAGCACTCTTAAAAAATTCAGACACAAACCGCCGTCTTTCCGACCTCGCCGTCGAGGTCCGTCGCGACGTCCCGGTCCATGTCCTCCCCGACCCTCGCTCGAGCCAGCCCGCGATGCTGTGCCAGTAGTTTTAAATCAGCCCCTAAATAATGATATCATTCAGATCCAGCCTGTCCCCATGCAGTCCTCCCCCAGCGACGCCCTGAGCCGAGGCTCGTACCCCACAGGGGGTGCCCTCAGCGTATAGTCGCTTAGTTTGTAAGTTTTTATGCCCTGGCTGGAGGCCTTACTCTTAAGGCACCCACAGGATAGTCCGGTTAAGCAGACGACAACCTCCTAGGTTGAACTGCGAGATGCCATTCATAAAAAAAAAAAAAATAAATAAACTATCGTCACTGCAAAAAAGTCGTGGACGATAGTTAATCAGTCCTTTATGTAAACATCATCATCATCATCAGCCTATAATGTTCCCACTGCTGGGAGAAAAACTCCTCTCAATGAGAATGAAAAGGCTTTAATTCACCACGCAGGCCCAGTGCGGGTTGGTCGATATGTAAACACCTCCATTTAAATACACAAGCCACGACGCTTTAAACGACATGATAATCGTCACGATATAGTGGGGACGGGGCCTAACGCATCATCAGTAGAGTGTGAATGTTTATCATGTAATTGTCTGTTCTGGCGTTCCGCGACCATACGCAGTGCATTTTCCGGCAGATAAGTACCGACCCTTTGTGCTGAGACACAACCCTCTTCTCTGAGAGGAAATGGACCATATACATAATATCAGTAAGTTTCAAAAGTCTACGGCTTCAAGTCTGAAATTAAGGATTAGTATCCAAATAAAATGGATTGAAAAAAAGGAGACTATATTGAACAACTCTGTATGGTGTCGGACGTAAAGAATAGCACCATCCCATATCTTCCCGTGGGTGTCGTAAGAGGCGACTAAGGGACTTTACAGAGAATGGGCAACAGCGTTCTCTGTGCTTTTTCTAACAACCGTACTGCGATCGCCAACCCGCCTGCCAAGCGTGGCGATTATGGAAACACCCCCCAAAATGTCAATGTGACTTGGGGGAGGCCTATGTCCAGCAGTGGACGTCTTTTGGGCTGAACTGATGATGAATGATGATGTTGAACAAAAATGTTACTTTTTTACCGTGGGTAACTAGAAAAACCTTCAGTAATTTACATGACATGCGAGTTTTGTATCTCTGATTAATTAAATGTGTGTAGGCCGGAAACTTTTGGTATGTATGACTTGGTGTTATTCATTTGTTTTTTTTTTACGAATCACGACACGTCTAGCAAATATTTGTAGCAAAACTAAACAATTTAAACTTACTGCAGTCACAAGGCAGAACACATTTTCCTGTGTTGTCATCGTACCAGAAACCTTTGCGGCACTCACAACTGTTTTTATCTTTGCATTTTTTGGGGCACACTACACGCTTCTTCTTATTGCGATCGGAGCAATGTCTACCACAGTTCCCAGAACCCAATACCGCGTTAGGATCTCCATCGCATGTAGCTGAAAAAACGTATAGCATTACTCTCCAGTGTAGAATATCTCCGTTTTTTATTTGTACACAATTCTAAACAAAATTACATAACGACTATCACAAATACATCCGGGTTTTCCCGGACATTGTGATGGATCAGGTCCAGGGTTTGGACATGGCTGTGGAAAACCTACTTGTACAAGTCTTTGGCCGGCAAACCAAAGCTGGAAATTTAGAGAAGATTTCGTGCTTTTCTTTACAGTTTTGTGCTGAAAGTAAGAAGAGTAGATGGTGATAACTTTTATAATTGAGAAGTTTTTGCAAAAGGGTATCATAAGAGCTAAGGAAAAAGAAATCACTCACTACATTGATCCCTAGGTATACATATACCGCTGTCATTCCTGGCGTATCCATCAAAACATTCACACCCTGGCACACATTCTGGGTCGCCCGGCTCTGGAGGGGCCGCGCAGTCTATAATATTGGGGTCTACATCACATCGATGCAGTGGGCATGGGTTGAGGCATTCTTCGTACATCTCATTCCGTTCTCTGCATTGTTCTTGAGCTAGTGTAGAAAAGGCAGTTTATTTTCAGTATGTTTCAAATGCGAAGAATGTGCGATGAATCACCAACAATAACACTTAGAAATCTTTCAGTTTAACGATAAAGAAATCACTCACGACATTGATCCCTAGGTATACATATACCGCTATTATTCCTGGCGTATCCATCAAAACATTCACACCCTGGCACACATTCAGGGTCGCCAGGCTCTGGAGGGGCCGCACATCTGATCACACGGGGATCTACATCACAGCGATGAAGTGGGCATGGGTTGAGGCATTCTTCGTACATCTCATTGGGTCCTCTGCATTGTTCTTGAGCTAGTGTAGAAAAGGCAGTTCATTTTCAGTATGTTTCAAATGCGAAGTGAGTGCGATGAATCACCACCAATAACACTTACTAATCTTTCAGTTTAACGATAAAGAAATCACTCACGACATTGATCCCTGGGTATACATATACCGCTAGCATTCCTGGCATATCCATCAAAACATTCACACCCTGGCACACATTCTGGGTCGCCAGGCTCTGGAGGGGCCGCGCAAAATATAACACGGGGGTCTACATCACATCGATGAAGTGGGCACGGGTTGAGGCATTCTTCGTACATCTCATTGCGTTCTCTGCATTGTTCTTCAGCTGGTGTAGAAAAGATAGCTTTAAATGGGTGCAAATGCGACAAATCAGCCAATATGGATGCTGCCAAATCTCTAGTATTTTCTTTATTTGGGATTAGCCCGCCACACTATCCGCCAGAATCAACAGTGGCAACCACCAGAAAAGCGCCGAGGCAATGAAGCTCAATGAAGTTCCAAAACAATGCAACTTTATTTAACAATTTATCCCGCAACGACACATTAATGAGTAAAATACCGGCCAAGTGCGAGTAGGACTCGCGCACGAAGGGCTCTGTACCATCTAAACTAATATTATAAAGAGGACAGATTTGATTGTTTGTTTGTTTGCATTGAATAGGCTCCGAAACGACTGAACGGATTTGAAAAATTCTTTCACTGTTGGGAAGCTACACTATCCGCGGGTGACATCTATGCTATATTATATTTTCAAAAAATTTAGGGATCCTTACAAAAACTCCAATAATGTAACCCAAGGAGTACAAATGACATAAAATATTCTTTACATCGCGTGCGCTGCGAAAACTTTTTAATAATAGAATAAATTATTGTAGTACGACTTTGCAGAACACATTATTATTTACAAAAAGTGTCGCAACAGCATATGCCTAACTATTATATTTATGCCACAATAAGTGTTCTTTTATTTAAAAAAAATAAATCATGCCGCCGTTAGAAAAGGCTCTGTATTTGTATCTTGGTATTAATCCTTATCAAAATAAATTACTTCATATTAAATACTGCTTTAATACCTTTATATAACTTTTTGATTTATTCAATTCGGACATTCCATTCGAAAGATATCACGAGTTTAAAAATGTAAGTATTAGAAAAAAGTTGCGTGGTCGCTGCTCACCCTGCTCAGCTGGCGAGCTAGGCAGCACCTCATGCGATGTAGGCGTCACTGGGGTACGGGCCGTACAGGAGGGGAATATTCAAACTTTCTTTACGTTTTTTTTTTGGAACTTGACGCAAATAGAAGCGTTTTTATGTGTGTATATTTATAATTTTGCTTTTTTTTTTTAAATACCTTTGCGAAGCCGGGGCGGGCTGCTAGTTATTTATAAAAAACGAGCAAAAATAACACATTTTTGTATGAGAGCCCCCTTAAATATTTATTTTATTCTGTTTTTAGTATTTGTTGTTATAGCGGCAACAGAAATATATAATATATAGAAATTTCAACTAGCTAACTATCAAGGTTCATGAGATACAGCCTGGTGACCGACGGACGGACAGACGGACGGGCGGACGGACAGCGAAGTCTCAGTAATAGGGTCCCGTTTGAACCTTTGGGTGCGGAACCCTTAAAATAACGGAGGATTCCTTCCATATCAGCAAGAGACATAACGAAAAAAGATCAATAGACACAAAGAGACGTTTACAACTGGGATAAGACCAATCTAAAACTCAAAACATCTCCAGTATTACAAAAAATTCATCGCTTACGACATTCATCCCTCGGTATACATATTCCATCGGCATTCCTCACGTGTCCCTCAATACATTGGCACCCAGGTTCACACTCAGGGTCGCCAGGCAGTGGTGGAGCCTTGCATCTGATCACACGTGGGTCTACATCACATCGTTGAGGTGGGCATGGGTTGGGGCAGGAACTGTACTCCTCATTGGGTCCCCTGCATTGTTCTTGGGCTGATGCAGAAAAAAAATGTGTTTATTCTCGGGCCGATATTGTGTTTGTTTAAAATGCGAGTGCAATGCTACCAAATCCTCAGTTTTACGACAAAGAAATCACTTACGACACTGATCCCTCGGTATACAAATGCCGCAATCATCTCTCGCGTGTCCATCAGCACATCGACACCCCGGCTTACATTCAGGGTCACCAGGTCTTGGTGCTGGCATGCAATCAATCAATCTATCGTCTACATCGCACCGTCGGGGAGGACAGGGGGCGACACAAACGTCGTACACTTCATTCTGATTCCGACATTTAGCTGTATGTCGAGAAGTTAACACGTTAAAATGGCTGACCTTGACAGGATGCAGAAGTTGACCATAATATAGGTATTTTTCACATACGGCTGTGCAGAGATGTGTAAGAAAATAAATGTTTGTGAATTAGAAAAAAACATGGTTAAGTTTTAAACTTACGACAATCCTTGTTAAGTATACATTTGCCTTCAGCATTTCGTGAGTATCCGTCACGACATCGACAGCCACGTTCACACTCACGTTCTTCAATAGCAAGACACGATACTGCAGCTATATTCACACCGCAGAAGCGAGGTGGACAATCAGAGTAACATGAGTCTAAGGTCTCATTTTTGGCACAGTCGTATTCTGTAATGAAAAATATTTCGTCAGTTCAACCAAGCACAATTGAGCAATTATATCATCATCATCTTTTGACACTTTAGGGTTCTAGGTATTCCTCAGCAGCAGACCGAACACGGTTAGAGAGACTATTAGGAATTTCTTAAATTTCTGAATCAAATCGAGTTTCATTCTAACTGTCAGTATTATTATTTTCCTCTATGTAAAGGTTTATGTATTAAAGTATTTATGTATATTACGTAAGAACAGGTTATCTACAACTTGTTTTAAAAGAGGTATGACCGATAATTTTATTTACTATTTACATTCATTTCCATTAATATGTTATCTTGTCTGGTTTTCTTTTTACCTAAATGGCAATGTGACTGTCTGTCACGTATTCCTAATTAATATGCAAATATCTTAGTCTTGATTCCTATTTCAAAATTATCACACGGTATCGGGCACTCTGTATGGTGTCGAACGTAAAGAATAGCATCATCCCATATCTTCACGTGGGTGTCGTAAGAACGCTGCTGCCCATTCTCTGGCAAGTCCCTTAGTCGCCACTAAGGGACTTGCCAGAGAATGGGCAGCAGCGTTCCTATGTTCTTTTGTAACAACCGTAGTGCGATCGCCAACCCGCCTGCCAAGCGTGGCTATTATGGCAAAACCCCCCAAAATGTCAATGTGACTTGGGGGAGGCCTATGTCCAGCAGTGGACGTCTTTTGGGCTGAAATGATGAATGATGATGATGATCAGCCACTTACAAACACACACATTAGACCTTTAGTGTATGGCTTGACAGCCTGACAAGTTACCGTAATTAATAACGAAATGTCCTTTCTTTTTTTTTTGAATTATAAAACACACAATATTAGACCACTTGGAAAGGCATGAATACTTTATTTAATGTGAAACGGACTAGGTTCAAGTGTCGACCGACAGGCCAAATTTTATATTTCACGGATATTTTTAGAAATGCTAAAATTTCCGATTTCTAAGCACAACTCACAATAGTAGAGAACATATGGTTACCATATTATGGGTTTCACCAAAACGAACCTTTAGAACAATTGAGATATCGCACAAAAGGCCAGTCGTGGTGTTTTTAAAAAATGCTGGAGATGCAGCATGGGAAGTTGACTCGAGACAGTCGGTTTTACACCGCCGTTAAGTAAGAAGACTTGGTGAATACCGAGAAGCTATGTCCAAGTGGGCTCTTACAAGAGTGCGATACTGATTGAATATGTTCAATATCATCATCATTTTAGCCCAAAAGACGTCCACTGCTGGACATAGGCCACCCCCAAGTGTCGCCAAATTGACATTTTGGGGGGTTTTGCCATAATCGCCACGCTTGGCAGGCGGGTTGGCGATCGCAGTACGGTTGTTACAAAAGCACAGAGAACGCTGCTGCCCATTCTCTGGCAAGTCTCTTAGTCGGCTCTTACGACACCCACAGGAAGATATGGGATGGTGATATTCTTTACGTCCGACACCATACAGAGCAAGGAGCAAGTTCAATATAGTTGGGTTAAAAGCCCAGTTAAGTAGTAGTAGTATTTAGTATGTGTGTGTGTTTGTTGTTGAGAGATAGGGTGAGTCCTTTATAATAATAATTATCCTAGGCTGATGGTGTAATTAAAGTACTTAAAACTAAACAGACAGACAGACAGTGTTGCTGGGGAGTTTGTTGTATACTTCTTCTCCTCAGCTCCAACACTAGAAAGTGGTGAAGGGGGGGCGCTTTTGTGGCTGTCCATAGGGTTTCAATAGAGTTATTCCCTAACTCTATTGCAAAATGGTTCATGAGTTTTGATTATCAACTCTATTATCTGCTAATTCTTGAAGTATGTATTCATTAGCTCTAACCAACAATTCAGCCATTGATTTTGAGTTTGAATTCAACCCTATTGTGACCAACCATATTGTGATTCTAGATTATTAATCTATTCTTTATACTTGACAAATGATTCGGCCAGGCTGACACGAACACGTGTCTTGCAGGAGGGATTGGGGTGGTTTGATACCACAGTTTTCTTATAACTAATCTGAGGACTGTTAGGGACCATCTATTGATTAGCATGATGATTGACGTTCTGCCGCTGAAAAGCCGCCTTGTCACGTTCAACAGTTCGAAAGGACTGCTAGGGACAGTGAGCATGATGGCGACGCATTGCTGCTGAAAAGCCGCCTACTTATTTTGCCCTTTTGAAACCACTGTCAATATATTTCAAGAACTACGAATTCTATTATCTGATTTACTAAATCTTTCAATCCTTTCCTTGTTCTAATAATAAGACGAGACATTGGAGTTCTTCATCTTAAGGAATTCAGTTCTCTATCGGTGGGAAGGTGACCAGTCAGGGACGAACCTTACAGGCCCGGGCAGGAATGGAGAGGCCCGCACCTTTCCCCTTCGGGGGAAACCGACCTTGATACTAATACTAATATTATTTAAGAAAAACGAAAATTTTATCAGCCTGGGGTAATTTAGGAACAGTCACAGCAACTACAAAACATTCAATACTTCACTTACGTTTGCCTTGCCCAACGTTTTCTGAATAGGGGCCGAGATCCGTTCCTAAAAGCAAAACCAATTAATTGATTACTCTTCATTCATTATCATTATGTAATAAATTGAAAAGAAAAACAAAGTAAAATAATCGTTGAAGACACAAGAAAAAAAAACAGCAATAAACTCAGTTGGTTTATCAATTTTAAAAAGCCGTTTTATAAAATAGGTATTAAACCTTACTAAATCCTTTTAACCATCGTGTTATTTATTTATTATTATTATCGTGTTATTTATTATTTTTATTACATAGTTAACCTTATCGCCAAAAAAAGAGATCGTACCTTCCGAAGGTGTTATCAAATTATTCGCCACTATGGCAAGCACCACGAGTGGCTTCCACATTATCACCAACAACACTGTCTGTGGTACATAATATCAAGTCTATTTACCTTATATACCTCCACACACGACTTCATGCACTTGTTTAAATGTGGAAGGTATAAACCAATAATGTTCTAGTCACCATATCACTGATTGTAATGTAATTAATATTTATTCCAGCTTATGTTTGTATTTTTTATGTTTGTATTGTTTTTAACCGACTTCTTAATAAGGAGGTGGTTATGTATTCGACCAGAATCTTTTTATTTTTATCATGGATGTAAAACTATTTCTCCGTGATTACTGGTCTGATTTAGGTGATTATATTTTCACATGGTAGAGGAATTACGCGGACATCCCATAAGAATTTTATTAACTTTGCTTAGGTACTTTTTGAGTTATCTATTTTTTGACTTTTTCGTTTGAATGGACGACGTGCTGGTGTCTAGTTAGAATGTAAAGTTGATACTTGACAACGATTTATGTGAGATACCAGAACTAAAAAGGGTAAATTATAAACTTTTTAATAAAAAAATGAAACGACTTTTTTTTGGAAGGCGGTTATTTGTTTTTGTTAAAAAGTTTTTTATTGTATGTTGAACACATCATGTGTGTATTTTCCGTAAGACGCAAACAGTTTTATGAGTAATTATAATTTACTGAGTGTGTTATATTAGATTTTGTTTTTTTTTTAATCGTAATATTCTTCAAACGTTAAGTGTCGTTCTATCGTCGTGTTCGTTTGCCTGTGAAGGGTTAATGTGATAGGCCAAAGAAGTAATAATGTGAAGAATTAGTATGCTTGTTTTTCATTTATTTATTGCTTTAAATTCAAGTTAACAATTTGAAACGCGGTCCATTGTATAGTTCAATTAACAGTTAACGATGCGATAAGTTATTTAAATTCGTGAATAGCTGTGGTATCATTTTTATGGGTCACGATTCGAAGATTTCAGAAATGGTTGATGAGCATTTTGAACGTTTGTTGTTTTTATTTAAATTTTCGTGTTTCGTAAACACAAATATCGAGGGTATAGTGCTAAAATACAATAAGTACCAAAATAGCTAAAATGTAATAAAAAAATAATAATATAGGTTATGTTTATATCTTTGAATGTCTATTTCTTTGTTGGTAGCCTGATAGATTTTTGATTTTGATGATTCGTCGACACCGCAAATAACACAACAACTTAAAATTAAAAAAAAAACTTCATCACATTATGTTGCATAGGTTGCCCACTATTATGGGTGCGTATTATAAAATAGGATAGAGGACTCGAGAAGACAATTCTAAGAATGTATAGCTGCTATTTTGAACATTATAGGTCCTGGATTTATTGCACTTAAAATCAGAATCTGGGCATCCGTTGCAGTCGTCATTTTGGTGCCAGAATGGACGCCATTTTGAACGGCTCCCTGCTTATTCGACACAGATACTTCCCGAAGCAGCCGCTCCCCGATAGTACCTGCGTCCTGCGGAGCTGTGACAAACGTAGCGTTATCTGTCGCTGCACCAGCCACTCACTCCTTGGCCTCCTCCAGTTTCTTTAGATCCCTGAAGGTGGGGATCCGGTCAGTACGCAAGCCACCTCGTAGGAGATCGTGCAATATCCTATTATAACTCCGACAGCCATTGCTCTCAGGTCTGAGTAGAACTGATATAGTGTGGGTCGTCAGGTAAGTCAGCCACACGAAGGCCCGTAAAGAATCGTCGATCGCACAATTCCCAAGGTACAGGCGGTGCTTAGGCCTCCTATTGGGGAGGCTTCTCCAGGCCTTCAAGCTGTTTTTTTTTGAGATAGCGTAAACCAATAAGCCAAAAGTAAATTAAATGTTTGATGTCTGTTGAGCTATATTCCAATAAGTCGGTACATTATGTAACTTTTTTTTATGATAAAATGGGCCACCCCAGAAACTTATAAATACTTTTTTCTCTAAATTTAATGAATTATACTTTCGTCACAGATACTCATTTAACTAATATATTTGAATACATAGGTCTTAAATCTTTAATATTGAATATCTCGAAAGTAACAATTTCATACTTACTGGGTTTTAGCATTATATACCTTCGATATTCGAGGTAGCATAGCAGTTCTTAAAGAAACGGTGCTATTTGAATAGGGTTTGTCGTAGACATTAGGCAGATAAGATAATTTTTCTATCAACCTAGTTACTAGTGATATGAAAAAAGTTCAACAACTTCTACACTACAAACGTTCGTTTTCTGTTATTTTTTTACATAATAGAGATGTACCGACTAATCAGGAAAGCCGAACATCCGGCTATATTATTATTTAGTCGCCAAATAGTAGGACAAAAGCACCGACTTGTCAGCTGGAATAATTTACTAGAAATTAGAACCTTTACAATACTGTTAATTATTTTTTTTTACTTTGTACTCAACCCTACAGTTTATTACAAAATTTAGGAATCGAAATGTTTCTTTTTTGTTCTCAATAACTGAATTTAAATCAAGTGAACCATTATTTTAAGTTATTTTTTTTGACAGCATGGCGGGTGCGAGCTATTGCATCTTAAGATGTATTTAATTTGAGCGATTCATTATAGCAACATTACAGACGAGTCCAATACGATGCTATAAGTCACAATGATCACATGATCACATAATACACCACCGTGGTCATTGCCGATGCCCCCTGACCTCGATCGGCCACACAGTCGGCTAGTCGGCCAAAGCTATCGGGCCGAGGATGGCTTTGGCTCTCTAATTTTCATTTCAAGTTATGTTACCAAATTACTTGAAACAAATTCTATTAGAGGTCTGTGTGCATATCTAAACTAATATTATTAAGAGGTAAGATTTGATTGTTTGTTTGTTTGTTTGCATTGAATAGGCTCTGAAACTACTGGTCCGACTTGAAAAAATCTTTCAGTGTTAAATAGCCATGTATTGAGGAAGGTTATAGGCTATATATCAACACGCTACGACCAATAGAAGTGGAACAGCAATGAAAAATGTTGCGAAAACGGGGAAAATGTGACGCAAACGATGTTGCGCCGGGCAGCTAGTTTGTAATAAACGGCGATTATCTTCTTTCTAAATACATCAAAAACGCTAATTAAAGAAAGGTTAGTAGAAAAATAAAACATATATTAATAGAATCAATTAAATATATTTTCTTATTCTTACATAATAAATCTTTTATGGCTTTTTACAGAGTATTTGAATACCTATGTTTATACGGATATCTTACTTATGATTACAAAATCCAAAATACTTTCACTGAGCATGGTTCTGAAACTGTTACAATTTTATTCTTAGTAATTCAATCTGGGTACAATTTATTCTCAAAATCCTGCATACATTATTTTTTCGTATTATAACATAACGTTGGTATCAAATCTTCCGTCACGTCTAGGACATAAGGCAAATAAATAATGCAACTTTGAACTGAGGGCCTAAAATGACCGCTTTAGCAAAATAAAAATATAGGATAATAACATGAATGACGTTACAATTCGTGAAATTGTCAAAAAGTGACATTTCATAATATTAACTGCGTATGTCACCATTTTAAGAATTTTAACATGATTCATAATTTTATTATTATTATCTTAGCGGCCATTTTGGGCCCTCTAAGATGACAAGACTTGCGTCAAGATGAACGCGCGTGCGTCAATTGTTACGTCCTTACGTAACAATTGACGCACACGCGTTCATTTTGAATAAAAAAAGTGCATGTAGTCTTAAAAGTCTACATGCACTTTTTTTGATTTCACGGAATAAAGGCCTTGAAGTATGAAATTCGACAAAGACTTTAAGCATCTCCTCTTGCGTGCTCGACGATGCGTGAGCACCGCTCGGTGGATACTAACACTGAGGGTGTTACCACACCAATCGATCGATCGTCGATCGATGTGACCGATCGATCGTACAATGGCTTAGTCGCTATATCCTATCAAACGCGTATCATAATTCAGGACATGTTACACGCGTGCGATATGGTGTATAGCGACAGGTAATATAGATAGCGATAGCTATCGTTTACAAATGCGAGTTTTTGGTACAAATTCACCTCATTCAATTGTTTTGCCTAGTTTAAGCGATTTGACTTATAGGCAATCTTTTTTATTTGGTTTTACCACAGTCGCTCTGTCACACGCGTTTTGCTTGAGAGTAGTTATAGCTGGTCAGCAGCCAAGATTTGAAACATTATTAAATAACTAAGTAATCAGTTGATCAGTTTTCTAACACCACGAACTTCACAATCCTAACACATTATTTCATGATTTCCCATCTTTTTTCTAGTGAAGAGGATTCTAAAACAGCAATTATTTATTAAAATCCGACTGTTCTACCGTATGCAAAACGTAGGGTTATTTGTTACCTCAGCGGAACATCACCAATAGAACACTCCTGCTTGCAACACTATGGTTTTGTCAAAGCACAGCATATAAGCGAAGGGATGGTCCGCCTTGAAAGTGTGTGAGATCACAAACTTGGATGGACGCGGAATTTCTTCTAATACCGGGAAATCTGAAAATAGAAAAGAATACTGATGATGTGGGTTTTTCAAAAAAGAGTATTTTAGTAGAAGCTCAAACTACAAAATTAAAAAAAAATACAATTTATTAATGTTTTAACTTTACTTTTAATGACCCTGCATTATTCATTGAATCCATCAGCACAATGTTATGAGTGCGCTACATTGAAACCTAAACGTGATTTTTAACCCCAAAAAAACAAGTCGTTTCTGAGCAATCTTTTTTGTGTATAGTTACTTAGTTTAATGTACAGCTGGCCTACCATGATGTCTTAAAACATTATTGTTTTTCTCCTTTTTCAGTGTGGGAAAGAGACGCAGCTATACAAGATGTCTAGCGCTATCTCTTTCACACACTGTAAAAGGAGTAAAACAATAATGTTTTAAGACGTCATGGTAGGCCAGCTGATTGCTTGGTTGACGGTTTCGTGAAGGTCCGTTTACACCTTGTATTAATGAGCTTCGATAAGCTTTTTTTTGGTGCATTAACAACAATCGAAAATATTATATTTTCAATGAAGCATTAACTTACCTATGTCTAATTTCTTTCCCATTCCAAATTCGTTTATGTTGTAGTTAATCCTCTGCAGGATTTCGCCTACATAGGGCGGTTCAGCGGAGCCAATGTCTGCGAGCGCAGTAGTCGCATTGTTGAATACTTCCTTCAAGTTAGCCTGTACAATAAAATATGTAGTAAAGATAAAGGTATATGAAGCCATAGATTACGCATGGCGGTTATTCTGAGTTTTTATTTCAGGTGCTTTGCAATCTTAACCCTTAATACCAGTCGAGGGGGAGTAAGTTCCCCCAACACACACATTTGCGTGAATATTTTTATTATTTTGGCGGTCATGCGGTCGCGACTCCGTCTATTCCCGGTGCCGCGGGAGAGCGTCGCGTCGAGCTCGTGATTAGCGGACTTGCGTCGGCCTACCTCATACAGTTCAGCAGGTACGTGCTTTTGTGGGACCTAGCTCCCCCACGAGCGTAATGACGTTAGAAATATTTTTATTTTTTTGTTTTATTGTAGATTTGTAGCGTACTACAGACAAATAATATGAATCCTTAACAGCTTGAAGAACTGATAAATAATCCAGAGTTGGATGTTAATTAGCGAAAATGAGGAATGATTATATTGGAGTCATTATCCGATTTGAGTGACTTATTTTATAAGTAAACAAAGATGTACGTTACCCTGTGATTTTGCATGTTATATGAGAATTATAGAAATTTATTATTGTTTTGTATTTCAGATTATAAGTCTGTTGAGAGGAAAATACCAAGTTTTTTTTTAGTTACAAAGTTTATTTAGTATTTGACATTTGAACTAAGTACTGAAAGTGTGACAGTGTATTTTGGCAATTTTATGGTTAGACGCTAGGAATTTATTTTATGTTTCTAATTTTAATACAACTTTTTACCCACATTTAAAACTAAGCCTGTAATCAACCTCATAATATTCTGTAAATTAACAGAATGTAGTTGTGAGGCTAGAAATAGCGAGTGGTGCTAAGGGTTAGGACAAGCTCTTAAGAGGAGACTCTACGCCCGAGGAAATTGAAGAATAGGTATTTGAAGAAACTATTGCCGTTACGCTGCGCACGACCAAGCCCCCGTAAAGTGCGAAAGGGTCAACTACAGCTCAGGCTGATTTTACCCACAAAAATCTTGACCAAAAGACGTTTTGTATTCCGCTATTTTCTTCTTCAAAACTAAACTGATCTAAATAGTTCTTATATCAACATTTAGAGGAAAAGTATACCTAAGCTTCTAATATTTTTTCTTTTGTTAAAAACTTATCTAATTTGTCTGATAGTCGTCTGAACATGGCGGTAATAACGGGCTTTTTTTCGGGTTTTTGGATTGTCATAATTTTTTTAATGATTAAGTTTAAAAAAAAAGAAATAATAGTGTATTAATAAGACCTAGATGTTTTGGAAAAAAAATCAATGCTCTAGACGCATTATCCACGAAGAAAACAGCGGAATACGTTTGTATGGAGAAAGGCCCTCTACAGTCCCCTCTTAAGGCTCATTGATTCCAATAAGAAAGTGCGGCAAACGTATAGTATGCGATCCTGCACAACCATCAGCACTTTCCAGGTGTAAACGAAGACCACGATAGAGCTCTGCAGGCAACATGCTGATCGAATGTAATTTGAGTTCATTGACACGCAAATAGGAACACGAAGTGTGCGATACTTAGTACAAAATGTACAAAAGATATGTTTGACAATTTTTGTGTTGTAGCCCTTCTTAACGGAAAAAAAGCTTAGTAGGTGTAAAGTTTTAAGCGATTTTGAATCTTGTTAGGTTTAACTATTATTCTCTTGATCTACCCTGAGCTTAAATGGTCCCATAAATGGTTATAGTACGGGTCCTGCACAGGAATAACGATGGCATTGCCTAGAGTGGGTCAATACAGCAGTCATAAGAAGGCATTGCTTTGAAGAGGATCAATGCATATTAGATAGGTAGATGATTAAATACTGTGCTTACCATTTCTGAAGATGGCTTTAATCTATTAGCTACTGAAACGTTGAATTTCGGCAAAAATACTTCAACTTGCTCAAGTTTCAAACCATCAAGCGCAGAAAAAACGATTTCAGGATCTTCCATTCTTTTTAGCATTTCAGATAGCCCATCGATCAAATTTGGCAGGAATATGACCAAACAGAATCTCCCACCTCTGTATTTCAGTTTCAGGATCTAAAAATAAATAAACATTGTTCGTAAATACACCATATAGAGTTTTGGAAGTTAATATACTTTCAATAACTCTTTCTAGAGCTTAATTTGACAAATACAATCGGACGCCGTTTAAATGAATGCCGAAACTAGATTGCCAGATTGGCCTTTGTTTGTGTAACGTCACCGGAGTCTAAGCAAACTATTATTTCCAAAATGCATTTTAGACTAAACAGTGGAACATGTATAATTAAAGGCACAGCCAGCATAGCTTGTGAGAGGCCTATTTCCAGCAATGAATATCTTTTGGACGAAATGATTGCAAGATGTTCTAATGTATATTGTAATTGTTGTAATTACCTTTGCGTTGAGTCGAACGCTATCTGCGATCCAGTACCTCCCTCTTCCCTGCATAGTAGGGATTTTGGCAATTCTTCCCTGGAAGTAGTAATCACTCATGATTGTGTCTGCTGGATCAAACTGTTTCTCCCATTTTCCCTGAATAAAAAAGAAGATTTTGTTAATTTACGTTGTTTTACAATAAAGAAGTTTGTCGTAAATTATGTTGTTTTCATTTATATTTGAAAACTGACCTCAAATTCTTCAGCATCCACCAGCACCAAACCATTTAATTCCCTTATCGTGCTTGCTTTCACGAAATTTAGGATGTGATTTTTTGTATATTGGGCCACCTGTGGAAATACCAGACATTAATTTCTTCGTTTTTCATAATATTCAGTTTCACTTCAGAGTCACTTTAATTTCGTTATCACTTGACAATAAGTACTTATTTATGAATCAACTCACGTCACTATTAATCGTTTGTGCGGCATCTGGGGAGTTAAAATTAACATTTGCAGGTGTAACACCGAATAACTGAGCTATACTCTGAATGTAATCGGGAGTTAGTGCATAGTCTTCACTAGCGTATATATTACAGTACAACTTTAATTCAATGTCCTGATAAGTGGCAGTCAGGTTTGCAGAGATTTTCGGCAATAAACAGCGAATCTGTAAACAGTTTAGATTCGTTTAATTAATTTTCTTATATAAGTCTTCTCTTATGAGATCTTAAGGGTTTAAGGATCAGGCAGTGGTATGGTATCATCATTGTTTCAGTGTGAGAGAAAGGTGGAGCTATACTGGCCAAATAGCATCATCCTTTTTTTCACTAGAGCAATGATGACTTTGACTCTAGTTCCTTGGTCTCGTGATCATCAGTAGGTTAACTTCATGAGCAAATAGCTGAATGAAATATGAATGAATGGCAAAATGTTCTTCTAACCTGTTCGAGAACAATATCTCGCTTGAAAATGGCCATTAATTCGTAACTTAAGTTAGCCTGTCCACCACATCGGCACATCTGCGGGAGTGAGCAAAATGCAAAAATGAAAAAGCTTCCTTGGTGAATTGAAATTTTTGGATGCAAAGAGTCAATTGAAATTTTTGGATGCAAAGTGTCAAGCGATTCTTAATCATGTACAGATATGGTACGAACCTTGGTCAGTGAGGTGATGCCGGACATAAGTCCAAAGTGGGGGTGTTGGCTGAATGATGATGTTAAGGATCACTAACCTGTTCTGTGTCATTTAAATTGAATACATTTAAGAGTTCTGTCCTCAAGCTGGACATGGATCTCAAAGCAACAGCTAGTTGACTGATTAGGAACAGGATGGATACCCCTCCGACCAGCACGTTGTTGCCAGGGTCACGTTGTGATAGATCCTAAAAATATATAAACAAGTTGAGAACAGCTGCAAAGGAGTACACGGGGACATTCGTGAGGCACACCCGACTGGTGCACAGAATATGTCAAAGGTTCTTTTCACTCTGAAGGAATAGAACTCATCTCGAAGAAAGTTTTGAATAAACATTTGAAGAACAGAATACCATCTGCATTACCAAAATAATCGCAATGACAAGCACATGAGATATTAAAATTACAACCTAGACAAGGTTCAAGGTAGAGAAGGTACTTGTAATCCAGAGACAGATCATCATTTGTATAGCCTTTACTCAATGATATTGGGGTCGGCTTCGTGTCTAACCTGTTAAGACTAAAAAAAAATCACAGAGCGCCCGCCTATCCGACAACCCAGTTACTGGATAATGCGATACCCTTGGGTAAGACTGATTGTCAGACTTTTGGACTTCTACGTATGTAACCCCTCATCAATCTAACTGGTCAAAAATATAATTGACTCACAATCAGTAGTTTTGTAGTGTAGACTAGGTTTCCTGTTGCGAACAATTCCTTTACTACGTCTTCACAGTTTGGTTCGTTTGGTGGCGTGGACATCATTGTAGTGGGGGAACCTGCGGTTTTATTTGAGGTTAGGTTAATATACTTCCGTTACAAATAAGTTGGTAGCCATTTGAAACGAAAAATATGTTGAAAAGATATTAAAGAAGCATTCATATTTTTACTTTATCGTCCTTCTAAATGAAGCAGAATATGGGTCAAAATACAATGTTTGTTGAAAAAGAGATGCTGTTAGGGGGTAATGTGTACACCCATCCTCATCATCATTGGGGCGAGTCGGTGCTGGACATCTCGTTCGCTAGCCCCGCTCTGTCACCGCGTGTCGCTGGTGCGTCATGAGAAGGGGTGGAGACCTATTCCGACCACCGGTACAGTCGGCATCAGAAGTCGGTTAACACTTATCAATATTACACTAAGTTTTGTGCTGATCAGTATGATCTGAAGTAATATTATTTTGCGAGTTTGTGTAACAATTGATGAAAATATTGTTATGTCTTTTACTCCAGTTTGTTAATATGGATCGTTCTAAAACTAAGGCGTCTTATGGTTTTGGATATGTATAGCGACTTTCATTGCTGACCGTACATCCGGTTTGATGTCTCCGCCCAGGCCTCAAGCGCGCGGGTTCTGCAGGCCCCGTGGTCCGCGATGGGCGCTGAAGCAGCTGGAGCGGGAGCTCCTCCTGAAAGCCTCGATCGTGCAGGCCTGTGTGACTTCACCGGCCAGGCCTGCCGACATTTACAATGAGGTGGTTCCAGGAGGCCTAGTCCGACATATGTGACGTGACAATAACCCGAGTCTGGCCAGGAAGCGCCCGCGCTATAGTCGGGGAAAGAATCCGGCAACTGGGTCTCGAGGTGGTGTTGCATAAGTCCGAGGCCACGTGCTTTGATGAGCCTCGGAATGCACCACTGTCGGGATCCCTACTGACAGCAGGAGGGGTTACCATCGGGGTTGAGTCGACGTTGAAGTACCTAGGTTCATCCTCGACAGCCGGTGGAACTTCGTGGAGCATTTCTGACGTTTGGCCCCCAAACTGGAACGGGCCGGGACTGCGTTCAAGTGGCTCTTGCCCAACCTGGGGGTCCAACCACCCCCTCAACGTGGGGGTCGTGCATTCCATGGCCCCGGTGTGAGCGCGTTCTTTGAGGTGGCGAGCCGCCCACTACCTGTACGCGCCCTAAAAGGTGGAAGCCGTTAGGCTGGTCCGGCACGGGGTCCGGGTCCGGGGTACTGCACGATCTCCAGCGAAGCGGCGGGCCTCTTGCCCGGATTGCTGCCATGGGATCTGGAGGCGATAGCGGACAGACCTCCGGCGCGATCTGGAGAGAGCGACTGTCGCAACCCCGCGCAAGGCACGCCACAATAGTGGCGATAAGTTCCCTCTTTGAGGAGTGGCTAGAGAGGCACCACAGCGCCCTCACCTTCCGCCAGACGCAGGTCCTGACCGGACTCGGCTATTTCGGGAGGTTCCTGAACCGAATCGGGCGGGAGAAAACGCCCAGGTGTTTCCATTGTGAGGATCGCCGGGAGGACACGGTGGAGACCCCGTGGAGCTCTGCTCTGCTTGGTCTGAGCGCCGCCGTGTCTTCGTAGCGGCGATTGGCGGCGGCTACCTCTCGCGTCCGGCCCTGGTTCTATCCATGGTCCGGAGTGAGATTGAAAGGGAAGCCGTCGCCTCCTATTGTGAAGCAGTCATGCGAGCGAAGGAGGTGGCGGATCGTGAGAGGGAGAGAACCTCACGTCCGAGCCGCTGCGGTAGACGCCCCGGGCGTCAGGGGCCACCCAGTAGCCCCCGGCCACCGTAGGCGCGGGCCTGTAGACGGTGAGTCGGGCTAGCTTACTGTCTGTCCGTCTTATGACGACAGGCCGTGTCGACGGTGCGTTCGTGTTCCACGCGCACCTCAAGGAGATGTCAGCAAATCAAAAGAGGTCCGAGAGGGCCGATGTCTGCCAGGGCTGCGGGACTATTCGAAAGAGATACCGCCCAAGTGACAAAATATGGTCCTTTATGTATCCTAGGTGCACGTTTTTTTTAAGTCCTTTAAAAATCCTACAAACATTTATAGAACCGCTTTTGGGCGCAGTTTATAGGATTGTTACGCTCTGTAGTCGTTTTCATACAGTCCAGTAAAGTGCAATTCGATTTTTTAATTTATTAGTTGCTTTAATGAGAATAAATAATTAAATAAATAGTCAAATAATAAGTATATTTTGCAGATATAAAATTGTTTTATAAAGATACGGTAAACGCATTGAGCATGCGCGATTAGTCCTCTAACAATTTGACACGTGCAGTTACTGGTACAATTGATTCAACAGTGGTCATTGTGATGCCATTACTAGAGCATTCTTTCTTCATTATTTTTGTAACGGAGGCGTGCCAATGTCTTAAGAAAAAATATACTATCTGCAATGCTTGTCCATTACAGATATTATATTTTTTCTAAAGACATTGGCACGTCTGATCTACATTATTATATCTTCTATCTATTTGACTTTGTCTTTTGTGTAAAGAATGCCTACTAAATTTTCCAAATTATTTTTTGATAAAGTTTTCTATGATAATAAACATATCTTCATGCCCCTTCAAAATAAACATATTTATCGTTTGTTTATTCGATAATAATAAACAAATACTTAAGCCGCCATTGGATTCAGAACACGTACCATAATATTGCATTATCAAAACGTGTATAAAACAATTTAGTCAAAGCTAGTAGTTTAGCCATAGTAGTTTATATTTTAGGGTTTTTTTTACAGATATACAACAGAATGAATCCCGCATGCCAATATGTGTAGAATAATGTTTTAATCAGAACTAATATTTTCAGAATAGTGTCAAAATTACTTTGAAACGCTTTAACATTTCGCCTTAAAATTAATTTTGACATATAATTATCAAGACAGGGGCAAAGTTGGGATGCAAAACGGTAATATATTATTTTATGTAACTATATATGTAACTATCTTTCAAGTTATTTTTTCAATGTAAACTTTATTTTTTGCATTTTGATATGATTATTAAGAGAATGGGATTAAACAAGCAACAGTTTTTTTTACATTGCTGGGATCCCCACGAATATCCGGCTCAGAGAGCTGGTGTTGGGGACACCGGCTCTCTGAGCCGGATATTCTCTTCTAAATCGCGAAAATTCAGTTAAGGCTGAATGTGATATATTATTCAATTGCCCACTGCCATACATTCTGCCACAATTCATTTTTTTCCACATGAATTATGGGAGTCGGTATGGTTCATCATCATTAGCCTACAGCAGTCCACTAGCAAATGTAGGACACATATAATTAGAATTTTACCTATAATAATCGGAGGGTATGCTAGTTTGGTGTCATTAGAAGTCACGAATAAGACAAATTAATCCTTTAATATCCTTGACTCATAGCAGCTATATCTATGCCGTTTTTAAAAGTTCCCAACAAAGTTGGGGTAAGGTTAGGCAATATGTGTCTATAAGATCAAAAGCGATACTTTGCTGATCAGTTTTATAACTGGCCTTTAATAGACTGCTAGTTCTAGTAAGAATCATAAAACTAGTTATAGAATCGATTGTACTTGTAGCGCAAATCATCTTCTGAGATGCTGTTGTAAGATCACTGTTCTTAGTCAAAGCGTCTATTGGATTTCTATAAGACGTTTAGTATTATAAGTCGATTACTATAGAAGAATTTTGCTACCTGGGCGTGGCCCTGGAAGAAAAAGGGCTAAGAAGGAACATGGATGGATTTTAGTCAGTACAAGTCTGAGGGGTCATTTAATGATTTTCCACAGATTAAAAAAAATTAGGTAATGTGCGGGGAGATAAACTAACGCGTAGAACAGACAATAAAAAAGGTTTATTTATAAAATATTAACCTTATTCTAGATAAAAAGAAAGTTAAAGTTCCAAGGCGAATTCCCTAATAGCGTCGTATGTGATAATACTGCAGCCTCGTGCCAAGTAGTTACAGTGCCCTTGACTCTAAGCCACCAGATCGATGCGTCTCCAACGAACAGCAGTGTAAGACCTTCAGTGGCATTTTCGTCTGTAATCGATTCAATATTCTTGAAGGTGCATACCGTCGACAGGAATGCCTCAACTACTGCTACGTCACGAGAACTATCGTAACGGGCCGTATAAGTAGCACAACTATTTATTTTCCTAGCTACGCAACTATCCCTATTAGCCAGGAATCCTAACAGATCACGGAACTGATCTTAAGTAAAGCTGACGTTTGCTATGTTTAGTTTATTTCTTTGGCTACGTCTAGGTAAAATATGATAAAACTCAATTTTGATTATAAACTATTATTAATAAAGCAATGAATGACCTAGCTCCTAAACTACTACCTGGACCTGGACAAAAGACTAACCTACAATATACATCTAACTCCCGGACTTCAATAAAAAAATTAACAAACTAACCTAGCTCTCGGACTATTTAACAAAAATAACTATCTCTCGGACTACAAAAAAATACTCCCCAACTAACCTAATCAATATCTGGGCTAGTATTCATCGAAGAAACAAAATAGTATGCAAAAAATTAAAACAACCGAGGGTAGAAAAAAAAACCGGCCAAGTGCGAGTCGGACTCGCGCATGAAGGGTTCCGTACCATTATCTATAAAAACAAAAAAAAAAACTTTTTTGTATGGGAATAAATATGTTGGCGCCTTTGCAAAAAGGCTTCATATGATTCACGTTGCAAACTAAACTGTTACCACAGACGAGAGAGAAGCGGTCTACAATTCTCTCTGGCGAAACGTCAAGTCGTTGCGGGTAGCCATAATGCCATATATTGACTTGGGTAGTTGTCAAGGAAGGTGGCGCGTAAAAGGACGTTGACGGATCGCCGACGTCTGTTTGCTTAATCTAATTAAATCTGGTGCCACATATCATAAGTAATTCCGATGCAGCGGGTAAGAGCCTTTAAATATTTATTTTTTTCTGTTTTTATTATTTGTTGTTATAGCGTCAACATAATCTGTAGAAATTTCAACTCGCTAACTATCACGGTTCATGAGATACAGCCTGGTGACAGACGGACGGACGGGCGGACGGACGGACGGACGTACGGACGGACGGACAGCGAAGTCTCAGTAATAGGGTCCCGTTTGAACCTTTAGGTACGGAACCCTAAAATTTGTTGTCTGTAAAGTTCGTTTACGGACGATAGTTTAACGTGACAACGTCATAACAAAACATTGATGAAATGATTGCATACTTTTATGAATAAAAATGTTTTTTTTTTATATTGAATTATCACTATTTTGTAAGGATAAAAAGAATTAGTAAAATGAAATTTACAATTTGCACTCATTAATTCAAATATGTTTATTACTTTAACGGACAGAATATAACGGGACAATGAGTCGTCCTTTTTTGTGCATGCAGCCGGCGTTCATCGATTTATTTGACTTTGTCACGTCAAAAAAAAACTTTTACGTAAATCGAATAATCCAACAATGGAAGTAAACAAAACTAATTAATAACTAATATGGGAACTGCTATAGCTCTGTATGGTGTCGGACGTAAATAATAGCATCCCATATCTTCCCGTGGGTGTCGTAGGAGGCGACTAAGGGATTAGCCAGAGAATGGGCAGCAGCGTTCTCTGTGCTTTTTTTGTAACAACCGTACTGCGATCGCCAACCCGTCTGCCAAGCGTGGCGATTATGGCAAAGCCCCCCAAAATGTCAATGTGGCGACACTTTAGGGGGGGCCTATGTCCAGCAGTGGACGTCTTTTGGAGATGATGATGATGATGGGAACTGCCCGCGGTGGGACGCCAACTGCAAGGGGGTAATGTGTGAGGAGCTAAACTAAACGCGTAATACAGACAATAACAAAGGTTTATTTATAAAATATGAACTGATTCTAGATTACAATTTAAAGTTCCTAGGCGAAGTCCCTAATAGCGTATGTTATAAGTCGCCTGTTCGATTTCGCTAACGAAGTCAACACAAACAAAAAACAACATACGCTGCTATAGTCAGTATCCGATACGACGCGGGGGCTGGGGGTGACCGACCTAAGTCGATGCCGAGTAGTGCCTCCGAACCGTACCGAACGCTGACTGCTTGAACTGGCCGGTGATCAAGGTTTTAAAGTCGCGAGGTACTCGGCGGCGTGTGCGGCGAGGCGGAGAGGACGCGCACGGTCGCTCGACCCGCGCCGTAGTTTTGTCGCTGCGACACTGTTGTTTTGGTGTTACAATGGTGGAATTTAAGACTTTACTGTTATTTTGCTAGAAAGAAATAGAAAATTGTTTAATTGTAAAAGAACGTCTAATAGATTAATTAGGTAATAGAAATTTGTAGGACATGAGTGAGTAGCTTTAATAATTACCTACAGATAGGTTACAAAGTATTATTTAGCAATGTGCCCCAAACTAAACACCCACAACTAGACTAGTGGTAGAGGGATGGTGGAGTGGTAGTGGAGATTGATGGTAGATGGTGAGGTGGTTTCGAGTATGTATCCATCGGAGTCCGTACGAGCAACGCCTACATTTTTTTAAATAAACGCTGCAAGACCGCCGCCATTCGCGCGATCTTATTTTTCTTTACAAAATCGTCAATGGAATCGTAAAATGCAGCGATTTTTTTGAGTGTATTTCCTATTCAGTCCCTTCAAAACCTCCCAGATATCCTATCACCAGACAAATCGATAAATTCGGTGTTTCCCTCAACAAGTTTAGAAGATCAGTTTCTGAGGTACGGGAGTGCACTATTTTCCGTAAAAAAAATGATTTCTTTCAATTCACTTCTTCACGTGCTACTCCGCAAGGATTTGTATTTTTATTTTTTTACTAGTAAGTAAACAAAAATAAAAATACAAATCTTTAGATATCACATCTATAGTACCTACTTAAATCATTATAATTCATATTACCTTTTTAGTTTTAAGTAAAATTTATATTATATTATAAATAATTATATGACTATAAATATCCTAGAATTTTATGTTGTTACTATGGTGAATGCTGCGTATATATCATAGGCATATATACCAGCGCTTTTCTTTTAATTTTATTGTTTCCTAATAAATACAAGTTTAATTTCTCGTTATTTACCTTGAATATCAGTTGTAGGTGACGATCCCATGGCGTTAGTTGCTGATCTTGCCCGTTTTTCTACAAAGCAAAATTCAATTAAGTAAAAATAATCCTAACTATCGTCATTGCAGTTCTAACAGCACATAGTTAAAAATAGCAACTTTACAGGAGAGTGCAAAACTGCATAATGATCACTAGGTAATAAATAGTACAATACCATAATATTAAAATTTGTATTCACTTCAAATGGAGATAGAGACAGTGCTTATTTCTGATTGGCTGAAACCACGCTTCTTCCTATAATATGTTCTGGCTTACGGCATCAATAAAAATGTCGAACTTCAACGACGCTATGCGACACTGGTATCCAAAATGATTAATTAAAAAAACAAGTGCACTTACTGCATTCCCATGTACTCAAGCAATTTCCTTCTTCATCCTTGAAGAATCCGATCAGGCAGCGGCAATCGGGTTTGCATACTGGTAATCCCAGGTTAATTGGACATTTGACGCCGTTGAGGAAGTCAGCGCAAGTCCTTTGTGGGCAAAACGGCGCGCATGGGAAGTAAAATTCGTTTTTACGTTTGCAGTCGTTTGGCCCTGTCAGAATTATAAAGATGATATTGTTTTAGTAATCTATGCATACTTATGATATTACTGTTTTATTCGTTTATTCATTTTTATACATATTATTTACATTTTAAAATATTTTTACAAAATTGTATAAAAACATTTAAAAAAATAGTAGCCCACCGTCATCGGGAACAGGGTCCGGGCTACCGGTGGTCAGGACTCTTGAGAGAGGAACCTCTTAATAATACTTGCCGTGTCCAGAAGTAATGCTTTCTAAATCAAGCCTTTGATCTATCTGCCAAGACACCGCTTTGTAATACTTGTAAAGTCAACAATGGCTACTAGTATAAGGTTAGAAATTGCATTACTTCGTTAAAGCAGCTACTCACTACAACCCAACACATTTGTCTGTCTCGTCGCCTACATTTATAACGTTCCCTCATGCATCTTCCTTGCTCGCATTCTGGCACTGAACAAGTTTTGCTACTATTGCTAGACAACGGGAAATACTTCAAGTTGCAATTAAGTAACGGACAATCAAAAAATACCTCTCCAACAATCCTGTTAATTTGAAGAATGTTCTTACAAGAAATCCGTTCGAAAAGGAGACACTATTAAATCAAATGTTTTGTTGGTTATATTTTCAGGCATGTATTGCGGTTGTCTTACATAAAGTTGGATATATTCCAACTTCCACTAGATTGGCACAGCATCGATTCTACTAAGGTTTGGACAAGCAGTATAAGGTATTATAGAAAGTGGAGGGGTACTTAATCCCGCTAGCTGCAGTTGTTGTTTTGAAAACACTTACTACAAAACTTTCGTTTTTCTAACAGGTATGGGATGATTTTTAAAGTTGTTTGTGCAATTAGATGTCTTTTGCTACAGTTTCGTTTGATTGTATTGGTAATTCGTATTGTTTTACCCACAATATAGGTAAGTAGTACGATTGACTGTAGGAAATCACCAGTTTCTACGCATTTCACCTACCCTATTGTAACCAAATCACGCATCTGAGCTGACCACCAGCAGTTTCCGAATTTGTGAAGTTACTGACTCTAGATAATGGAGACCGTAAAATAAGCGTCATACTAATGACTTAATAAGTTTGACTTTATTAATGAATCTTAAAAATAATTACCTCGTACTGTGGTAGTTTGTTGTTCCATCGTAGTCATTGACGAATCAGTTGTATTTCCAGAATCGTCTGTCGTGGTCATACCATCGGATCCACCAGTCATTGTAGTATCTGATCCTCCAGCAGTTGTCCCTTCTCCCGATTCTGTGGTTGTAATAGGTCTTTTTGTTCCTATTGGTCTTCGTGTGGTAGTCGGTCTCGGTTTCCTAGTTTGTTTAGTTGTAGTTGCTGCTTCAGTTGAAGATGTTGATCCAGATCCTCCAGTTATAGTTTCCATTCCAGAGCCTTCTGTGGTAGCTTCTGGTCCAGATCCTCCGGTTGTGGCTTCCGATCCAGACTCTTCAGTTGTCATTTCTGATTCTTCAGAAATATATATATGTCAGAAATAAGTTGGTAGCAATTTGAAACGTGAATTATATAGAAAAGTTATTAAAGAAGCATTCATATTTTTTATTATAATTTCATCCTTCTAAAATGAAACAGAATATGGGTCAAATTACAATGTGTTTTGAAAAAAGATGGTGGAATTTGAGACTTTACTGTAAATTTGCTAGAAAGAAGTAGAAAATTGTTTATTTGTAAAGGTACCTAATGGATTAATTGGTAATAAAAATTTGTAGGACGTGAGTGAGTAGCGTTAAATATTACCTACTGATAGGTTACAAAGTACTATTTAGCAATGAGCCCCAAACTAGACACCCACAACTAGACTAGTGGAACATGGATGGTGGAGGTGGAGAGGTAGTGGAGATTGGCCGTAGATGGTGAGGTGGTTTCGAGTATGTAACATTTCTCGTTACTTACCTTGATTATCAGGATTAGCAGTTGTAGATGACGATGCCATGGCGTTAGTTGTTGATTTTGCCCGTCTTTCTACAAAGCAAAATTCAATTAAGTACAAATAATCCTACCTATCGTCATTGCAGTTCTAATACCACGTAAGTGAAAAATAGCAACTTTACAGGAGAGTGCAAAACTGCATAATGATGCGTAGGTAATAAATAGTACAATACCATTTTAAAATTTGTATTAACTTCAAATGGAGATAGAGACGGTGCTTGTTTCTGATTAGCCGAAACTACGCGTCTTCCGATTCTCTAGCAAACAGCATCAGTCAAAATGTCTTCTATGACTTCAACAACGCGTATTCAAAATGATTAAAAAAACAAGTGCACTTACCGCATTCCAATATACTCAAGCAATTTCCTTCTTCATCCTTGAAGAATCCGATCAGGCAGCGGCATTCGGGTTTGCATACTGGTAATCCAAGGTTAATTGGACATTTGACGCCGTTGAGGTAATCAGCGCAAGTCCTTTGTGGGCAAAACGGCGCGCACGGGAAGTAAAATTCGTTTCTACGTTTGCAGTCGTTTGGACCTGTAAGAATTATAAAGGTGATATTGTTTTAGTAATCTATGAATAGTTATGATATTACCACCTTATTTGTTTATTACAACGGCACTGAACAAGTTTTGCTACTATTACTAGACAACGGGAAATACTTCAACTTGCAATTAGGTAAAGGACAATCAGAAAATACTTCTCTAACAATTCTGTTACTTTTGAGAATGTTCTCACAAGAAATCCGTTCGAAACGGAGACACTATTAAATCAAATGTTTTGTTGGTTATATTTTCAGGCATGTATTGCGGTTGTCTTACATAAAGTTGGATAATTATGTTCCAACTTCCACTAGATTGGCACAGTATCAATTCTACCAAGGCTTTGGAGGAGTAGTTTAAGGTATTATAGAAAGTGGAGGGGTACTTAACCCTGCTAACTGCAGTTGTTGTTTTGAAAACATTTACTACAAAACTTTCGTTTTTCTAACAGGTATGAGATGATATTTGAAGATGTTAGCGCAATAAGATGTCTTTTGCTTCAGTTTCGTTTGATTGTATTGGTAACTCGTAATGTTTTACCCACATTACAGGTAGTTTGATTTACTGTAGGAAATCACCAGTTTCTATGCATTTCACCTACCCTATTGTAACCAAATGACGCATGATCTGTGCTCAGATGCGTCATAAGGGAACAGCTGGTGGTCAGCTGACCACCAGTTGTTTCCTAATTTGAGCAGTTACTGAGTCTAGATAATGGAGATCGTAAACTATGCGTCATAATAATGACTTCATAAGCTTGATTTTATAATTTCATCTTAAAAATAATTACCTCGAACTGTGGTAGTTTGTTGTTCCATCGTAGTCATTGACGAATCAGTTGTATTTCCAGAATCGTCTGTCGTGGTCGTACCATCGGATCCACCAGTCATCGTTGTAGTATCTGATCCTCCAGCAGATGTCCCTTCTCCCGATTCTGTGGTTGTCCTAGGTCTTTTTGTTCCTATTGGTCTTCGTGTGGTAGTCGGTCTCGGTTTCCTAGTTTGTTTAGTTGTAGTTGCTGCTTCAGTAGAAGATGTTGATCCAGATCCTCCAGTTATAGTTTCCATTCCGGAGCCTCCTGTGGTAGCTTCTGATCCAGATCCTCCGGTTGTGGCTTCCGATCCAGACTCTTCAGTTGTCATTTCTGATACTTCGGTAGAAAGGTCCGGGTCTTCTTCACTTGAAGCAGTCGTAGTAGTTGTTATGGGTTTTTTGGTTGTCTTTTGTCTATGAGTTGTCGATTGCATTTCCGACCCTCCAGTTGTTGACCCTATTTCAGAGCCTCCTATCGTCGATTCCATTCCAGAGTCTTCAGTTGTCATTTCTGATATTTCGGATGATGAGTCCGGGTCTTCTTCACTCGAAGCAGTCATAGTAGTTGTCCTGCGTTTCTTGGTTGTCTTAGGTCTGTGAGTTGTCGATCCCATTCCAGACCCTCCAGTTGTTGACCCCATTCCAGAGCCTCCTGTCGTCGATTCCATTCCAGAGTCTTCAGTTGTCATTCCTGATACTTCGGATGATGAGTCCGGGTCTTCTTCACTCGAAGCAGTCGTAGTAGTTGTCCTGCGTTTCTTGGTTGTCTTAGGTCTGTGAGTTGTCGATCCCATTCCAGACCCTCCAGTTGTTGACCCCATTCCAGAGCCTCCTGTCGTCGATTCCATTCCAGAGTCTTCAGTTGTCATTTCTGATACTTCGGATGATGAGTCCGGGTCTTCTTCACTCGAAGCAGTCGTCGTAGTTGTCCTGCGTTTCTTGGTTGTCTTAGGTCTGTGAGTTGTCGATCCCATTCCAGACCCTCCAGTTGTTGACCCCATTCCAGAGCCTCCTGTCGTCGATTCCATTCCAGAGTCTTCAGTTGTCATTTCTGATACTTCGGATGATGAGTCCGGGTCTTCTTCGCTCGAAGCAGTCGTAGTAGTTGTCCTGCGTTTCTTGGTTGTCTTAGGTCTGTGAGTTGTCGATCCCATTCCAGACCCTCCAGTTGTTGACCCCATTTCAGAGCCTCCTATCGTCGATTCCATTCCAGAGTCTTCAGTTGTCATTTCTGATACTTCGGTTGATGAGCCCGGGTCTTCTTCACTCGAAGCAGTCGTAGTAGTCGTCCTGCGTTTCTTGGTTGTCTTAGGTCTGTGAGTTGTCGATCCCATTCCAGACCCTCCAGTTGTTGACCCCATTCCAGAGCCTCCTGTCGTCGATTCCATTCCAGAGTCTTCAGTTGTCATTTCTGATACTTCGGTTGATGAGTCCGGGTCTTCTTCACTCGAAGCAGTCGTCGTAGTTGTCCTGCGTTTCTTGGTTGTCTTAGGTCTGTGAGTTGTCGATGCCATTCCAGACCCTTCAGTTGTTGACCCCATTCCAGAGCCTCCTGTCGTCGATTCCATTCCAGAGTCTTCAGTTGTCATTTCTGATACTTCGGATGATGAGTCCGGGTCTTCTTCACTCGAAGCAGTCGTCGTAGTTGTCCTGCGTTTCTTGGTTGTCTTAGGTCTGTGAGTTGTCGATCCCATTCCAGACCCTCCAGTTGTTGACTCCATTCCAGAGCCTCCTGTCGTCGATTCCATTCCAGAGTCTTCAGTTGTTATTTCTGATACCTCGGATGATGAGTCCGGGTCTTCTTCACTCGAAGCAGTCGTCGTAGTTGTCCTGCGTTTCTTGGTTGTCTTAGGTCTGTGAGTTGTCGATCCCATTCCAGACCCTCCAGTTGTTGACCCCATTCCAGAGCCTCCTGTCGTCGATTCCATTCCAGAGTCTTCAGTTGTCATTTCTGATACTTCGGATGATGAGTCCGGGTCTTCTTCGCTCGAAGCAGTCGTAGTAGTTGTCCTGCGTTTCTTGGTTGTCTTAGGTCTGTGAGTTGTCGATCCCATTCCAGACCCTCCAGTTGTTGACCCCATTTCAGAGCCTCCTATCGTCGATTCCATTCCAGAGTCTTCAGTTGTCATTTCTGATACTTCGGTTGATGAGCCCGGGTCTTCTTCACTCGAAGCAGTCGTAGTAGTCGTCCTGCGTTTCTTGGTTGTCTTAGGTCTGTGAGTTGTCGATCCCATTCCAGACCCTCCAGTTGTTGACCCCATTCCAGAGCCTCCTGTCGTCGATTCCATTCCAGAGTCTTCAGTTGTCATTTCTGATACTTCGGTTGATGAGTCCGGGTCTTCTTCACTCGAAGCAGTCGTCGTAGTTGTCCTGCGTTTCTTGGTTGTCTTAGGTCTGTGAGTTGTCGATGCCATTCCAGACCCTTCAGTTGTTGACCCCATTCCAGAGCCTCCTGTCGTCGATTCCATTCCAGAGTCTTCAGTTGTCATTTCTGATACTTCGGATGATGAGTCCGGGTCTTCTTCACTCGAAGCAGTCGTCGTAGTTGTCCTGCGTTTCTTGGTTGTCTTAGGTCTGTGAGTTGTCGATCCCATTCCAGACCCTCCAGTTGTTGACTCCATTCCAGAGCCTCCTGTCGTCGATTCCATTCCAGAGTCTTCAGTTGTTATTTCTGATACCTCGGATGATGAGTCCGGGTCTTCTTCACTCGAAGCAGTCGTCGTAGTTGTCCTGCGTTTCTTGGTTGTCTTAGGTCTGTGAGTTGTCGATCCCATTCCAGACCCTCCAGTTGTTGACCCCATTCCAGAGCCTCCTGTCGTCGATTCCATTCCAGAGTCTTCAGTTGTCATTTCTGATACTTCGGATGATGAGTCCGGGTCTTCTTCGCTCGAAGCAGTCGTAGTAGTTGTCCTGCGTTTCTTGGTTGTCTTAGGTCTGTGAGTTGTCGTTCCCATTCCAGACCCTCCAGTTGTTGACCCCATTTCAGAGCCTCCTATCGTCGATTCCATTCCAGAGTCTTCAGTTGTCATTTCTGATACTTCGGTTGATGAGCCCGGGTCTTCTTCACTCGAAGCAGTCGTCGTAGTTGTCCTGCGTTTCTTGGTTGTCTTAGGTCTGTGAGTTGTCGATGCCATTCCAGACCCTCCAGTTGTTGACCCCATTCCAGAGCCTCCTGTCGTTGATTCCATTCCAGAGTCTTCAGTTGTCATTTCTGATACTTCGGATGATGAGTCCGGGTCTTCTTCACTCGAAGCAGTCGTCGTAGTTGTCCTGCGTTTCTTGGTTGTCTTAGGTCTGTGAGTTGTCGATCCCATTCCAGACCCTCCAGTTGTTGACTCCATTCCAGAGCCTCCTGTCGTCGATTCCATTCCAGAGTCTTCAGTTGTCATTTCTGATACTTCGGATGATGAGTCCGGGTCTTCTTCACTCGAAGCAGTCGTCGTAGTTGTCCTGCGTTTCTTGGTTGTCTTAGGTCTGTGAGTTGTCGATGCCATTCCAGACCCTCCAGTTGTTGACCCCATTCCAGAGCCTCCTGTCGTTGATTCCATTCCAGAGTCTTCAGTTGTCATTTCTGATACTTCGGATGATGAGTCCGGGTCTTCTTCACTCGAAGCAGTCGTCGTAGTTGTCCTGCGTTTCTTGGTTGTCTTAGGTCTGTGAGTTGTCGATCCCATTCCAGACCCTCCAGTTGTTGACTCCATTCCAGAGCCTCCTGTCGTCGATTCCATTCCAGAGTCTTCAGTTGTCATTTCTGATACTTCGGATGATGAGTCCGGGTCTTCTTCACTCGAAGCAGTTGTAGTAGTCGTCCTGCGTTTCTTGGTTGTCTTATGTCTATGAGTTGTCGTTTCCATTTCCGACCCCGATGTCGTCGCTTCCGGAGTAGACCCTCCTGTCGTCGATTCTATTCCATAGTCTTCAGTTGTCATTTCTGATACTTCAGTTGATGAGTCTGGGTTTTCTTCACTCGAAGCAGTCGTAGTAGTCGTCCTACGTTTTTTGGTTGTCTTAGGTCTGTGAGTTGTCGATCCCATTCCAGACCCTCCAGTTGTTGACCCCATTCCAGAGCCTCCTGTCGTCAATTCCATTCCAGAGTCTCCAGTTGTCATTTCTGATACTTCAGTTGATGATTCTGGGTTTTCTTCACTCGAAGCAGTCGTAGTAGTCGTCCTGCGTTTCTTGGTTGTCTTTGGTCTGTGAGTTGTCGATCCCATTCCAGACCCTCCAGTTGTTGACCCCATTCCAGAGCCTCCTGTCGTCGATCCCATTTCAGGGTCCTCAGATGTCATTTCTGATACTTCAGTTGATGAGTCCGAGTCTTCTTCACTTGAAGCAGTCGTAGTAGTCGTCTTGCGTTTCTTGGTTGTCTTAAGTCTATGAGTTGTCGATTCCATTCCCGACCCCCATGTCGTCGCTTCCGGTGTAGACCCTCCAGTTGTCGTTTCCATTCCAGAGCCACCCGTTGTTGCTTCCGGTTCAGAACCGTCTGTTGAGCTTGGATGTCCACTAGATTCTGAATTGTCCGTGGATGGTGTCATATCTGAAAGAACAAGTTTTTCTAATTTATTTTTAATTGAAAACTGTTTTTTTTTTCCTACTTTTTACATGGTTTGAATAAGGAAGAGACAGGAGACCCATAATACAGGTTTTACTAAGTAACAACCTGTGTTACGGGTTTCTTGGAACAAAAGTGGTAGACAATTAGAACTACATCACTCACTCTCCACCTTACCTTCTTCTTCATTTTTTTGTGTTGTGCCTTTTCCTGATTCTTCTGTAGTTGAACTAGAATTTCCACTTGACATTGTGGTAGTTCTTTTTGTTCTAGTAGTTGACTGAGATGTTGTTGCATTTTCTGAACCTGTTGTAGTTGTTGTCCCTGTTTGAAATTGAATGAGTATTTGTAATCTTTGATTAATTCTTAATATTCATTTCATGGGTTTAAATTTACGATTAAATATTAGCATTATTATTATTATACCTTCATTCGGATCTTCAGTAGCCTCACTTTCATCTCCATCTTCAGTGGTACATGTTTTTTCACCACCGTCCGGCCTATTTGTGTCTTCAGGATCACAATTTTCTTCATCACAGTCGTCACAAGGATCGATATCTGTTTCCTCATCTTCACCATTTCCGGGAGTTCCATCGGTGCCTTCGGGATTTGGTGCGTCTTGGTTACCTGATTTAAATCGCTTAACATTATTATAAGTGAATATTAAGACGGGCTGACCTTGATCTACAGTTATCCAGAAAAACGTTTATACAGGTTGCATGCAATCAGTCCATAGTAATGTGCTTCCACCACATTTCCATCAATCAATCAATCAAATCATTTAACTCGGATAACAGACCCATAGCATATATGTATACCTTACAAACTATCATACATATTTATAAAAACTACAAAATATTATTAAACTATTGTACGTCGCGTGTATTTAAAAGACGGTAAAATCTAATAAACTAGATAAATATTTATAGAGGTTGCATGCGATCAGCCCTTAGTATTGTGCTTCCACCACAATAATTAAAAGATTGTAAAATCCAATAGCGCCGACTTGTTTTTCTGTGACTTATGACTGAAATTAAGTTCTTATTAAATCGCAGTTTAATTGATGAGTTTACGGTTATCTTGTGATATTACATTCAAAATCAATCAAATTTTCTCGCGTCGGAACAGGAACTTGATCAATTCTGTTTTTTTCTGTAAATTATCAAAAACATCTTCAGCTCCAAAAATCGTTCAATTTTAAATTGGTTTGTGACGTGAAAGTTACCTCCTTTGTATGGTAATTGAGGATGCCAAAAATTTCATAAACCCTTTTAAAAGCGTACGTTTACGTTATCTTATTTTCACTTTGGAACGTTGCGCCTGCTAAATAATTAACTATGTAATTACACTGGAATTTAAGAACATACTTGGAAGTTAGATTTTAAAGTTTATTACAAATATCTGCTCATTAATCCGTTGAACTAAAGGTACAGGGACTGTTCTCTTCTTGATTATTACTAGTAACATTCTGGGTATCGTCTTGTTTGTATTGTGTACTTGGATAGGTGACTATCGTGGTTGATATTTGGGTTCATGTCTTGTTAAATAAAAGACATTTAAACTTTTAATAAAAGGTTTTACTTTAAAATGGCCTTTTCCATGTTTTTATCAATTTAAATCTTCACACATGTACCTTTTCCACGCTGTCCAACATACCAACTGCGTCGAACAATAAAGTTTTTTATCGAGCAATATAGATCCCAATTGTCGGTTGTGTGTGTAAAGTGAACGCAGTGCCAACCCGGGAAAAATTACATTCTACCCGGTTAAACTTGTTGGAGTACGAATAGCTACCGACTATCTTGCCGTTGTGGTAGTGAGTTTGTAAATTAAGCCTTTTTTATTGTACACCACTTTTGAAAAAAATAACCGTGTGGGGAAAATGTTTGTGGTATTGATACAGGTTGGTGAATTGAAGGAGATTTGTTCGGAAACGAATTTAAATGTATTGTGGCAAAAGCAAATATTAACTATGTCAACAACACAAAGAGAGCTCAACAATGAATTTGTCGGCGCCTTTGCAAAAAGGCTTCATATGATTCACGTTGCAAACTAAACTGTTACCACAGACGAGAGAGAAGCGGTCTACAATACTCTCTGGCGGAACGTCAAGTCGTTGCGGGTAGCCATATTGATTTGGGTAGTTGTCAAGGAAGGTGGCGCGTAGCAAGCCGTTGACGGATCGCCGACGTCTGTTTTCTTAATTTAATTAAATCTGGTGCGACATATCATAAGTAATTCCGATGCGGCGGGTAAGAGCCTTCATCAGAAGTGGGATAAAGAATCGCGCCCTCCACGAAAGTAAAGCCAAGTGAGGAACATAGCGAATGAACTTTTCAAGCAACAAGGAAAGCGTCCAAACCTGCGAGCACAAATCATCAAGAGGGTACCCTCACAACATCATCGGGTGAGACCGTTTCTTTTCTTTTCGATAAGTAGGTCATCTGACTCATTGCTTAAACATGGCTTGTTTAATTGGTTTATGGGTGACATCATAATCAGTAAACCTTACTGGCATCGGAGGTTATGATTTAAAATGCACGATGGAGATCTCCAGTACCAATAAAATAGACGATATTTTGATAAAATAGGTTGTCGGCCAATAAGTTCAGGAATTATTAGATGCTGGCGTAATTCGTAAAAGTTCTTCGGCGTTTGGAGTAAGCGCTTGTCTGGTCCACATGTTTCAGTCGAAAAGAAAGTGTGTTCAGTCGAAATGTCACTGTTCCCCGATTCATGGTGCCAAGTGTTATTGTGTTGGATTGTAATTTCAAGTAATTTGTGAGTTCGACAAAAGCAGTGTACCGCGTGTAGTGTGTGTTTTCATAGCACGAAACCCATGTTCTGCCCACAAGTTGACCGAGTCTAACAAAAAAAAATATGACAACTACGACGTCACGAGGGCCTAATGGAATTAGCTGAAGGCATTATGAATGACGAGGAAGCCGTGAAGGCGATAGATATGCAGTCAGAAGGCATTATTGATGCCGATTTTGAGACTATGTCGACTCGCAGTGTTGACACCTTGACTGCAGATTCCGCTACTCTGACTGCATCGTCTGGGCTTACGGCCCCTTCTGAAACAGCTAGTGCTGATTCGGAAGATGAGGGGCCTATGACATTTGACGTAGAAGTAGACGTCCACCGAGCATAATGTTCAGGACCTAAGGTACGTTCAGATTATGTGATGTGATTACGTGTGGGTGTTGTTGTCCGGTTTTGCCCGTTGGTTGGTAACTCGAAAGGACGCAAACCTAAAGACGAGATGTTGTCCGGTCCTGACTAGAGTGCTAGCGGGTTCGTAGGGACGCATGCGTCTGTGTGTCACGAATGGATTGTATTGTCCGGGCTTAGCGGTGCTGGTCGAAGGGACGTACGAATCTAGTTCGTTGACGTGAGTGATGGCTAGTCGAAGGGACGGTGTTGTCCGGTCTTGCACTTGGGGCAAGTCGAAGGGACGCATTTGTCCGGGCTACGCATCATGAGTGAGACGATGGCTAGTCGAAGGGACGGTGTTGTCCGGTCTTGCACTTGGGGCAAGTCGAAGGGACGCATTTGTCCGGGCTACGCATCATGAGTGAGACGATGGCTAGTCGAAGGGATGGTGTTGTCCGGTCTTGCATTTGGGGCAAGTCGAAGGGACGCATTTGTCCGGACTACGCATCGTATGAGGAAACAGAGCGGTGCAAGTTGCGAGAGTGAGTTCGAAATAGGCTGTGACCTAAAGTTAGAGGCACTGGCTCATGTCAGGGTGGACGAGCGGATGTCTTGGTGATTAGACATTGGTTGTTCCAGGAATACGATAACGCCCGAGGACGGTCGTATGTCAGTCTGGCCGTGTCGGCGCCTTTGCAAAAAGGCTTCATATGATTCACGTTGCAAACTAAACTGTTACCACAGACGAGAGAGAAGCGGTCTACAATACTCTCTGGCGGAACGTCAAGTCGTTGCGGGTAGCCATATTGATTTGGGTAGTTGTCAAGGAAGGTGGCGCGTAGCAAGCCGTTGACGGATCGCCGACGTCTGTTTTCTTAATTTAATTAAATCTGGTGCGACATATCATAAGTAATTCCGATGCGGCGGGTAAGAGCCTTCAAATTATTCTCACAATTCAGATAAATATTGTATTGCTTGTTATTGTATTAGTTACAGTTGCTATAATGGAATGCCACAGTACAGTACGAACAGAATGCATATATTTTCTGAATAGAACCATTCGATGTTCAAAAATTATAATGTTAATTGTACGCAAATATCATCGTTATATTATTATTTTTCATTTGAAAAAAGAAGAGAATGAAACAAGAATAGTGAATTAAAAACTGCATCATAGGTCAAGAATGGTAAGGTCCACATTATGTTGCCATGGACCGAAAACTAAGATGATACTGAGAAGAAAACGTATTATCTACATAAACCGAAAAACTTTGTTTCCAGATGTTTTACTGCATAAATATGTTGAAGAAAGAACACAACACTTCAACAGAATTCAAGTGAATCCGAGTGAAATAAATAGTTCCAAATAAGCCGTAAAGAGTTTTATGACCAACGGACTGTAATAAAAAAAAACTAGTTTTGTGTATCCACAGAACCAAAAAGAGGTTCAGGTAAATAATTTAATAGAATTAAGAAAGAAATATCTTACTTGACCGTCGTTTTGTATCAACGTACCTACTATATTTTACTGGGTCAAATAGCCTCCCTTGAAAGCTTTGTCCCGCTATGTTGGACGCAGATGTTTAAATAAATAAATCCAAAGTAGATATAAAAGACTTGCTTTAAGAAAGTGATTCTATGTAACTCCTAAGTATCGATTCTTTGTTCTGAAACTGTACTGTAACAAAGACGTTGCAGTTTAGTTTACATAGTACTTTCTAGCGTTAGGGAAATCGGTTAATGGGTACTTGGTTTACTCAGTAATTATAACTTCCTGAAACCTTCGCTTTCACTACTAACATTTACTGAAAACATTTTAAATTACACTCCCCAACAAGAAAAGCTACTATTTTAGGTAAATCGCTTAACGTAGCGTAAAATTCAGAAGTTATACTCGAGTTCTATAACTTTATAATTAGCTAACAAACTATGCAGTAGTTCATAGAAATTATATTTGCTTAAATTAAGTTGCATGCAGATTATTAATTGTGCCATTTTATGTGCTTGAAGACTGAACTTTTTGATGAATTTTATGAATTTCTGGACATGGCATTTTAATATAACGGAATGAAACCAAGACATTCATCTCAAGCTGAATGATTTGCTTTTTTAATCTGGGACGTAGTTTCTTTGTCAAAAAATTAAGACGTTTCATTCCGTTCGGCTTCCAGTCTTAACGGATTCTGCTGAATACCAGCATTTTACATGGAGTGACTGCCTATCTGACCTCCACATTCCAGTTAGTACTGGATAATACGATACCATAGGTACATATGGGGAAGGTTGCGAGGATCTACTGGATACGAGTCGCACGGGACCGGTCAATGTGGCGACCCTTGGGGAAGGCCTATGTCCAGCAGTGGACGTCTTTCGGTTGAAATGATGATGATGAATACGATACCCCTTGGTAAGACCTGTCACCCACACTTGAACTATCAATACCTATTATTTGAAACAAAACAATGCAGTATAACCCTACTTTCCACACTAGTAAGCAATAATAAGCTGTAAAATGTAAAAGCGGTTTCGATGGGGAGCGTGGTTTGTTTATAGCCCGTTCAGTGCTCGCTAATGCGTAATGCGCAATTTGTGTAAGTGCACAATCTACTTCAGTAATTGCACTTATCACTTCATGTAGGTACCGCTGTAATATTTTAGACACTTGTGTGTATCAATCATTTTCATAATAGGATGATTCATTTGTTGGGGACTTGAATAGCGAATATAGCTTTAGCATTCCTGTTGAAAAATAGTTTCAGTATTTTTGTGTTCTAAAAAGTTTTGTTTTCGTGTAAAGGTTTGAAATAATATTTTTTCATGCCATTCAACTTCGGATGCAGTGATAATCTAACACTACTAATAATAAAGCTGAAGAGTTTGTTTGTTTGCTTGAACGCGCTAATCTCAGGAACTACTGGTCCAATTTATTTATTTTCAGCGTTAAATAGCCCATTTATCGAGGAAGGCTATATATCATCACGCTACGACCAATAGTTGCGGAGCAGCAATGAAAAATGTTGCGAAAACGGGGAAAATGTGACGCAGACGCAGTTGCGCGGGACAGCTAGTAGTAAAAATAAAGGTCCTTTGCGAACACAGAAAAGGAAATTTAACTAAAAAGAGAGAACGTCTAAAGCCAGTAAAGGTTGAAATAGGTTACCTATTAATTTATACCCGTTTTTTTTAAGTTAATTATTTGAAGTTGAGAACTTGTTAAAATTTAGTTTTGCAATATTTAGGAGGATTCTCAATTCTGTGAACGGGAATGGGCAATACACATTACAAAAAATTCTCTAAGGTACCTTTTTGTACCTTTTTTAATTTTTTGGGGATAATTATATATTATAGTACAGTTTATAGGAATCTCTCAGTAAGTTCCATTTCTCATTTAGAAAATAGAATACGGAAAATGTTGGAAAAAGTAACATTTTGGTCAAAAAATAGATTGAACATGGGGAAAATTCAGAAAATCGATCTAGCAGCCCTGGGTAATCAGAATGTACTTACTGCAGTCTTCAGGCATGACACAAAATCCGCGATAGTCATCAAATACATAGCCTTCTTTACAATCACAGCTGTTGTCGTAGCATTTTTCTGCGCATGCGACTGGTGGCTTGTTATAGTTCGAGCATCTTCGGCCACAGTTCATGCCACAGCCGTATGTCGAGTTCTTGTCGTTACCGCAAGAAGCTGCAATAACAAGGATAAAAGACATTTGTTCTTAGATAGATCAATTGTTAGTTTTCATTCACATTTCATGTGGAGTTAAGCTGAATATACAACATAAAATATCTATAACATTATTAAAGAAGTTGGATGGACGTATGGCGACCAATCAAGCTATACAAAACTAAACTAGTTTACCAATCTCTCATTGTACGGGAAATCTATACAAAACGAGACCATGTTATACTGGAATTGTATAGTTTGATGTGTCGCCGTGTGTACAGCCAAATAAAGGATCAATTTAAACTGGTAAGGACAGATTGCTGACCGGCTACGTACACTTTATACTGTCTGATACTTCAGTATGGAAGTGTCGGTGTCTAAAGCCGCGTCCACAATTTGACTGTTTTTGAGATTAATCAGACCTTAAATGTATGCACAAAACCGCAATTGCATTTTTAATGAAGGAGCCGACTAAGGAAATAGACTTGGTGATGTTTATGATTCTATATTTAACAATAAAGCAGGAAGTACTTACGGCAGTCCTTAGCGGGCATGCAGATTCCTTCGTGATTTCTTACATAATTATCAATACAAACGCAGGCTGGAGATCCAGAGCATGGCTTTTCGGTACCAGCTTCAGGGTCGATCCTCTCTTCCTTTCCATGAAAGTACTTTTCTTCGTGCGACGAACATTGAGGGAACCCAACGTGCTCACATACTTGTGGTGCACACAGCTTTTCAGGACACTTCACATATTTTTCGTTGGTAGCACATTTTTCTGACAAATATAACAGTAATATTTAGGTTCTTGAATCCACTTACAGTCATTTTTCGAATTCTAATTTAACGAACAGAAATATATTTTGAAAATAGTTGTAATACTCGTACGATCACATTTATCACAAGTGGGTACGTTTTTTAACAGGCATCACTATGGCAGTTAGATAGAACATGCTTTATTCTACACCAACATCTGCAGCTTCACCATTCGTCACTTCACGTTTAGTACATTCCAAAGGACACATTAATTTTCAAGAAAATATCAAAATAGATTAAGTACATACTGTGGTGATGACCAGTCTTTATAACAGTCTTGCTCACGACATATGCGGCTGCACCCGCAGCTGTGCCATTACCTTGAACAAAAAAAAAACAAATCTTGACCAAGTCACAGAAAGGGAAAATAAAAATCAACCTAATGGATCCATACCTACCAGAAGACACTTTATAAGGTAAATGAGCTAAAACGACTAATAATAGTAGTAACTTCCACATTGCCACCACAATGTAGTCTAAATGTTTTATCAAACAAATTTCCCCCTTTTTATATTATACAGACACACTTTAAATACTGATTAAAGTGACAGTTTTTGCCTACACTAGAATAATTTATTTTAATCAACAAAAGATCATAAAATAACACATTTTAAACTACAAGTACAAGTACTAACACTAAATATTTTGATTGCTCAGCAAATGTACCATACAGCAATGGTGAGGTACTGGCAATCAAAATTTTGCGCGAATATCTTCAGGATTGCCCTGGCGCTAGCCGGAATCCTGCGGACCAAGGGTGTTCGCCGTTTTCGCATAGCCGTAGAGAAACAGTCTAAGCCCCGCAACTGTTTACTGCAACTTGAAATCTTGCGGGCAACACATATGCATAACCTATTTTTTTAATTTTGTTTTTCTTTGACTAATATTTACCATTAATACATCAATTAACATGTTTTCTATACCAAAAACTTGCTGCTTTGCTTTCTTTTCCTAAATAGAGGGATTAAGAAAGTATCTGTCAATAGGATATTTTGCTATTTTTTTGTCTTTAACTTTATATTTTCAGAATGACGCAAGAAGCTGCTTTTAAATGTCATTAACACCATTGAATGTTACGTGCTATCAATCTTTACCGCGCGTTATATTAGGTAATTAGAATTCACTATTGTCACTATCAAACTCATGGTTGTCATTTTCTAATTGTTCTTGTTTTACTTTTCCAACTGTGTGATTAACACTCTTGTTTTATTTAAAGGATTCTTAGTCATAATACCATCTTATTACTGTCCTAATTTTGGTACGTTATTGTTACTCCAGATATCAAATTCATTTGCAAGTGCAAGTCATCGTATTGTAGCGACCTAAAAGGAGCAACTTACAACAAAAAGTACTACAGCGCCATCTATGACACGATGAAAGAATTAACATAAATTTCTTACAAGTCGCAAGCAAAGTTTACCTCACTTAATACTTTAAAGCAAAACCCGACAACAACTGTCGAGCAGTAGCCCACCAGTATAACACCCGTCTGGTCGGAGGATCCACCTTTTTCTGTAGGGGATAAATAACTTTACACCCTGTTCCTCATACCCCTAAAGTATATTGATATAACTCTCAGTAGCTAGCTACTGAGACTAAAATGGGACTGGGCAGGGCATGTCTGCTGAGCTGTGATACAACTAGACGGGATTGCGGCAGATCGAGGAGAATATGGTAGGCGCTTTGGATGGCTTTCTTGTGAATTGACGAGAAGAAGCCCACCATCGTGAAAAGTGGAAGGAATGGGGGAGGGCTTTTACCAGAGAGGACAATATGGGCTAACTAAAAAAAAACAAAAGCTGTCAGGACGTTATGAGATTTGATCATCTGAATAACAAGACTGACCATGTTGGTTAAATCTAGAGGGCGCTTCTCCATAGCGATTCACGCCTAGGGTACTCGCGGGTAGCTAAACTTCGTTTGGAATGAAAGTATGTAAAATTGGGATTATCAACTGCGACCATGATCACGCTATGCACGACTCGCAGAAGTGAAGCATTTTTAACCATTTTTTTTTGTGGAAGCGAGTTTGGATGCCTTTTTTTAGGACCACGATCAATCAATCAATAGTTTTTATAGAACCGAGCCATTACTCATTCACGGTAGAAAGTACATTGTCGCGCTAACCGTTACTAAGAAAATCCATTACAAGTCTTGTACTGAATTCATGCTAATAGTTTTACCATTGATATCCCTTGCACCGTATCATTCCCCTGCCCTATTTATTTGGGGTTGGCGCAGCACAAAGCAGTGTGTTCCTTGCACAGTGTTTATTATTATTTTGATAAGTCTTCTGGTTTTAGATATTATTGATTGGAATCTTACCTCCATCGGTTCCTGCGGCGGCCCCTGCTCCTGCCTCATTGGTCGTTGTTATTATTGTGTGCGAGTCTTTAGCTGTAGAGGTTAATTTAACTGTTAGTTATTCAGTTTCTTTCTTAACATTATTTTTGTTTATGGTATATACAGATTTATGTATCCTTTATAGGTAGGTACTAGTTCTTATTATAGTGACTGTTTGATTCTTTTATTTTTTTACATAAGTGTTGACCAAGATTTACTTAATAACCGAAAACTGTTGGGTGAACATTTTTCATTGACTGATGATTAGGTAAACTATTTTTGACTTCAAATGGTCCAGAATAGTTTGCAAAAATACGCTTGATCAATCACTTTTTAAGATGGAAGTTTAAAGATGATTTTGACACGTATAAACCACCCTTAAATACCAAATGTTGAACACAAATATCCAATACACTGTCAAACAAAATCCTTGCAGTCCAAACTCAGTTTAAAACAAAAAATAAAACAATCCATGGGGTCCGTACCAGAAGTCACTGTTAAAATTAAATTAGCCAAAACGGCCAATAACGGTAGTAACTTCCACATGGTCACTAAACGCACTCTAATGTTCTGTGAAACACATACTCCCCCTTTTATACGGTTCACAATTTAATACTAGGTTTAATTTGCGGAAATTAGGCAATAAAGACACAGTTAGTATTGATAAAGAGTTTATAGTTCATGAAATAAAAAAGTGATAGCCAAGTCACATGACAAGGACTGCAAGTTCTGGCCTGAAGCTATTAAAGCCATTGCTAAAAAAAGACCGGTGATTAGACCTTAAACTAACAGTTCTACAGATCATTAAGAATTTGGAACATGACATAGCATCACGCCAGTAATTCCCGAAGGTTAAAGCTGAGGTACATAAATAACCCACAGTTCACCCACATTTCCATCAAATAGGTAAGTACATCATAATATTATCATCATCATCATCTGCCTAGCCTTTTCCTAAACTATCTTGGGTTCGGCTTCCAGTCTAACCGGATGCAGCAGAGTACCAGTATTTTACATGAAGCGACTGCCTATCTGACCTCCACAACCCGTAACTGGGTTTTATGGTACCCCTTGGTAAGACTGGATGACAGACTTTTGGCTTCTGACTACTCGTAACGTCTGTCAAAGATCTACAAATGACAGCCGGGACCAACGGCTTAACGTGATTTCCGAGGCACGGAGGAAACTCGGTATGTAACTATGGTCAACCATTCACGGACCAACCTCGGCAAGCACGGCTTAACCTTAAAGATCGACCCGTGCGACTGTTAATATTTAGCCACGAACTTCTCATAATATAATAATGGATGTAAAACTACCTCCTTAACGAAGTCGAAAGGCACTAGATTTTTTCTCCCCGTCACTGCGGTCATTTTTGAGACCACACCTCCGTAACTAGGAAGTCCCCCAACCTTCTAACTACGGCTAATGTTCCAACTTTTTAACAAGTTTTTATTTTAAAATAGATGTTTTCAATGTTATAACATAACTTGAAATAACTCCACGATCACCGTACTATTCACAGCATCCACCAGCACAATGTTTTCAGTGAGTACCTCAGAAAAAAAAATCGTTTCCCAGCAATATTTTTGCGTAGAGTTTGTTTTGTGTATAGAATGCTTGGTGCTGGTGAACGGCTACGTGAAGAGTGCTTTTACGCCACGTATAGGTACAGATTTGCTGCAACTGAGGAATTCCTGTTGGAAAAATCTAATAACACTTAGCTCACGCATGGAAACGAACCATGCTCCGGTCACTAAACAAACGACGCAAGACAAAAATATCTGGCTTATTCCCAAGTGCTCCAAAATTCGGCTCCAAAACAAAAAATCAACGGATTAAAATAATTTTAAGGGTACGTCCCAACTGGTAACTTTTGGTTGATGTTGCTATTTTTTGTCTCTCTCTGGCACATTAAGGTTTGTTATGAGGGAACTCAATTAAAAATTGGAAAAGAAAGTACTAGGAGAGCAGAATCATGAAGATGTTGGTGCCGCTAAAATGTCTTTCTAGTGAAAACCTTTCAAAAGTACTAGACTTGCATGAATTCAATGTGGTATTTATTCTAACGGCTCCACACACAAAACCTGAGTAGGACCTACTTATTGTCTAAGTAGTAGGCTTGCATAATAAATTCTAGGTAGCTGTTATGTTACCATTTCCGACTTTTTACTTCATTGTTTTTAATCAAAAGTTCTCGTTTGGGTATAAACGTAATCTAAACTAATATTATAAAGAGGAAAGATTTGATTGTTTGTTTGTTTGTTTGTTTGTTTGCATTGAATAGGCTCCGAAACTACTGAACCGATTTGAAAAATTCTTTCACTGTTGGGAAGCTACACTATCCGCGGGTGACATAGGCTATATTATATTTTCAAAAAAATTAGGGATCCTTACTAAAACTGCAATTATGTAACCCAAGGTGTATGAAAATTACTTAAAATATTCTTTTCATCGCGTGCGCTGCGAAAACTATTCATGATAGAATAAAATAATGTATGACGACTTTGTAGAACACATCATTATTTACAAAAAGTGTCGCGACAGCATATGTCTAACTATTATATTTATGTCACAATAGGTGTTCTTTTATTTAAAAAATATATATTTTAATCCCGCCGTTAGAAAAGGCTCTGTATTTGTATCTTGGTATTAATCCTTATCAAAATAAATTACTTCATATTCAAGACTGTTTCAATACCTTTATACAACTTTTTGAATTATTCAATTCGGACATTCCATTCGAAAGAAATCAGGAGTTTAAAAATGTAAGTATTAGAAAAAAGTTGCGTGGTCGCCGCTTACCCTGCTCAGCTGGCTAGGCATCACCTAATACGATGTAGGCGTCACTGGGGTACGGGCCGTACGGGAGGGGAATATTCGAACTTTGTTTATAATTTTTTTTTTAGTTCATCATCATTCGTCATTTCAGCCAAAAGACATCCACTGCAGGACATAGACCTCCCCCAAGTGTCGCCATTGACATAAGGGGGGTTTTGACATAATCGCCACGCTTGGCAGGCGGGTTGGCGATCGCAGTACAGTTGTTACAAAAGCCCACAGAACGCTGCTGCCCATTCTCTGGCAAGTCCCTTAGTCGCCTCTTACGAAACCCATGGGAAGATATGGAATGGTGCTATCCTTTACGTCCGACACCATACAGAACCAAAAAAAATATCTGTGGTGTGAAATTCTGTATGGTGTCCATACAGAATTTCACACCACAGAGAATTTTTTTAGTTACCTGACGCAAATAGAAGGGTTTATTTGTGTTTGTGTATTGTTAATAATTCCTCTGTATGATGTCGGACGTAAAGAATAGCACCATCCCATATCTTCCCGTGGGTGTCGTAAGAGGCGACTAAGGGACTGCCAGAGAATGCGCAGCAGCGTTCTCTGGGCTTTTGTAACAACCGTACTGCGATCGCCAACCCGCCTGCCAAGCGTGGCGATTATGGCACAACCCCCCAAAACGTCAATGTGGCGACACTTGGGGGAGGCCTATGTCCAGCAGTGGACGTCTTTTGGGCTGAAATGATGATGATGATTGATATATACCCGTGCGAAGCCGGGGCGGGCTGCTAGTTAAAAATAAATAAGAGCTTACATATATAAATTGTAGTATTTTGTTGGTAGTTCTCCTGAGACCTAACTGTACTTGCCAAGCAAAACGTTTACCGTTTGGTAAACGTCCGACGTCCGTTTTTCATTCATTTCCGTTTGAAATGAATGAAAAACGCATACTCAAAACTTGACGAAACGAGACTCAATTTATGAAAATCAAAACAGTTACGAAACGGCATTTTTGTGATGGTATTTTGTTTAGTCGGCGAAATGGGAAACTTACCAGATGGGCAATAGTCGATTTTATGTATTGATCTGTTTGTTTGGAGCGCGCGGGAATAAGAATAATTTATGGGGGATAGTGAACATGCTCTTGACAATGATTTCAGTTCTATTTTTACAGTAGTGTCGTCAGTGTGATTCATATCAAATATTGTAAAAACGTTTCACTGTTCTTTTAAGAAAAAACCTAACCATCTATTTATTTCTAAAAATTCAACACTGACTTACAATATCGTTGAAAACCTGTTTTTCTCAAATTGAAACCGGTTTTCATTAAATATTTTATATACAGGGTGTTTGGTGCATCGTGTGCCAAATTGAAATGGTCGACTGGGGGGGTCATCTGCTATCCTCTCAGACCCCTAAACAATTCTCATGCCCTGTGGATATTTTTCATCGACTTTTTGTTGTTTTATTAACAAAATACCCAAATTTTACATTCAAACACAAATTTAAAAAAAAATATAAGTTGTAGACACATGTCACTAATTTTGATTTTAAAAGTACTAGAATACAATACACATCTAAATAAAATTAAAATTTAGAGTCTACGACTTATACTTTTTTAAAAATTTGTATTTGAATGTAAAATTTGGGTATTTTTTTAGTAAAACAATAAAAAGTCGATGAAAAGAAATCCACAGGGCATGAGAATTGTTTAGGGGGCTGAAAGGATAGCAGGTGACCCCCCCAGTCGACCATTTCAATTTGGCACACGATGCACCAAACACCCTGTATATTCCGAGTGTACGTTTATTTTTTGAAAACTAAAAATAATTTTGTTAAAAAGTTGTAGCTTTGGCCCCCGATTTTTCTGGAACTAGAAGTTATCCCAGGTATGGTCTAGAACAAAAAAAATACCATAATGACAGGGAAAACATGTGCCCTTCAGCTTCGTTAACAGTATTCTTACACCCATTAGATGATACGCCATAACGTTCACACTCCTTTTAACAAAACACATGTCGACGGCCCACCTATTACCCGGGCCCTTACAAAGCAATCCATATTTATGTTTGTGTTCAAGCGTTTATCTTTAAAGTTTTCTAATAATGGACTGTTGCTAAATGGCCCTGCCAAAACTTTGCCACTTTGTTTCAGGAATACTTCCCATGAAACGAAATCATTTATCGTAGCTTGAGTTCTGGTTAAGGGGTACATAAAATAAATTTCCGGGCGCCTAAAACGAGCCACCGTGCATTTTCATGTAGATCTTCTTTTGGGTATCTTTCTTATTACTGAAGCTGATGACGAAATTTACCATATACAGTCATCAGGATTCTGCCCTTATCCTAATTTATTTGGGGCCGGCGCAGCATGTCTCCTTCTTCCATACTTCTTAATTAGTCGTCATCACAGCAGTCACCTCCTTTCTAACCTTATCATACTTCACAAAGTCCATGCATCGTTTGTTTGGTCTTCTTCTACTCTTATAGCCATCTACATACATAGTTACATACTCAACATTTTCTTCACTACATTTTCCTCATTCCTCCGCATCACATTTCTATACATAAATAACCGATTAGTGCACAACTTTTCAGTCACCGGCGCTACTTTCAGACTTCCATTGTAGCGCTGTTTGTCAAGTAAAAATACATACATCGATATGTCTTGTTGGCATATTTATTTTAGTATTCTGTTTTTCCGCCTGCCCACATAAGTAGGTTATAGTGTATGCAGATACTAACGCCTAAAAATCGAAATTAAAAAGGGCCAAAGAAATAGCTTTTATGCGGCTTGAAAGACCACATTCAGGTGAAATAGTGGTGCCATTTTTTTCTTAAAAAAAGTTAAATGCTTTCATACGTCATATAAATGCAAGGTGGTTCGATTTAGTAGTCCGGGAGTGTACGTGACTCCACGGCTCGTCTCTTCACTTTGACGTGCAGTAAAGGTTCGTGCCGGCTTGTTAGTGTTTTCTGTGTGAAGTGCTGTGTCTATCCGCTATTACATGGTTGGTAGCTCTTTGATTGATGTTCAAGGAACTGTGAAAACTTGGATTGAATTTAAAGTGTTAAGTTTTAGGAATATGGTCTTTTATTTAATGTTGGTCAATGTGGCAACGTTTGGGGCTTCTGTCTATAAGTGGTAATGTTTCAGTGGATATGATAATGATGTTTAGGGTCTTACGTCTACCAGTTATAACGATTAGCTATCTCAAAACGTTCCTATTTGTGTATAAACTTGACAGTTAAGTAACGTTCTGGAACAGATAATTTTATTTCTGTAAATATTTAAAAAAAACTTTTATTTTAAAAACTTGTACTAGCAGAAAGAAAACGAGTCGTAAAATATAAATAATGATGTGAAAACCTGTAGTTACAGTTGAAGAAGATTTAAAAATACTGACATCTTTATGAAAATAATAATTACTAGATTCTCTACTTCGAACGAAATTTCTTATCTTTCAAATTTGCCTTGTCATAGAATCAAATAGAATAAATGGTCTTTATTATGCACAGAGACAGTTGCTCTGTATGGTGTCGGACTTAAAGAATAGCATCATCCCATATCTTCCCGTGGGTGTCGTAAGAGGCGACAGAGGGACTTTCCAGAGAATGGGCAGCAGCTTTCTCTGTGCTTTTGTAACAACCGTACTGCGATCGCCAACCCGCCTGCCAAGCGTGGCGATTATGGCAAAACCCCCCAAATTGTCAATGTAGCAACACTTGGGGGAGGCCTATGCCCAGCAGTGGACGTCTTATGGGCTGAAATGATGAATGATGATGCACAGAGATGTTGTTTTTTTTTACATCAACTTACTAATTATTATGGCAGTCATAGAAACATACTCGTTGCTTCTTTGGTCCAGTGGTCGCAAGCGCGACTGCTGAGCATGAGGACCTAGGTTCGATTCACAGGTCGGGTAAAGTGTTATTGGGTTTTTCCATCAAAAATATGTCTCAGTAGCAGCCACGGAATTTGAATTAGTGCCCGGTTGATCGCCTCCTCTTACATGGGACTATAACATAACTGGTGAAATATAGGTGTACTTTTAGGTACACTTCTGTCGATCCCCTCGGGGTTTACAGGCGTGTGGTATTGTTCATAGAAATATCACAGACCTGCAATACGAACGCACAATCAAACTTTAGCAATTCAGCTCGCCTCGCTATCAATTCATTTGAAAACAATCTACGTATAACCGTGACTCACTAATCATTTCGGCAATCAGAATCGCTTCAACGCGAACGCAGCTAATGGAAACAGTGGGTAGGTAGGTAGCTAGCTAACCCATATAGACGTGCAAAACGGATGAATAGGCCTACGTGAATAATTTCAGAACGATATGTGGGTTTTCATGAAAACCTAGTTAAAATCTATACTTAAATAGCTGTATCCGGCAAGCGTTGCAATGCACTTTTTCCTACCTACCTACCCTACCTTACCTACCTACCTACCTACCCTACCCTACCCTACCCTACCTACTTACCCTACCTACCTACCCTACCCTACCCAACCTACCTACCTACCTACCCTACCCACCTACCCTACCCTACCCTGCCTACCTACCTAGCCTACCTTACCCTACCCTACCCTACCCTACCCTGCCTACCTACCTAGCCTACCTTACCCTACCCTACCCTACCCTACCTACCTACCTACCTACCCTGCTGTACCTACCTCACCTTTTAAACCTTCCACTACTACGGGACTACGCCAAACATTTCAAAACCAAAATCAGCCAAATCGGCCCAGCCGTTCTCGAGTTTTAGCGAGACCCACGAACCATAATTGTTTTTTATATATATAGACTAGTGAACTACGTACGTAAATATTTTAATGATGATGCTTTTAGTTTAGCTTCTCAGAAAATATGATGCCAACTATTCATTAAAACAGCTGACTGCCTCTATGGTCGAGTGGTTGCAAGCGCGAATAATGAGCATAAGGGTTCGTCCCCGGGTCAGGCAAAGTGTTAACCCTTCGGGGATTATACGCGTGATGCTGAAGGTATGTCATCATCATCTGCCTAGCCTTTTCCGAAACTATCTTGGGGTCGGCTTCCAGTCTAACCGGATGCAGCTGTGTACCAGTATTTTACATGAAGCGACTGCCTATCTGACCTCCACAACCCAGTAACTGGGTAATAAGATACCCCTTGGTAAGACTGGATGTCAGACTTTTGGTTTCTGACTACTCGTTACGACTTTCAAAGATCTACAAATGACAGCCGGGACCAACAGCTTAGCATGCTTTCCGAGGCATGGAGGACAGTCTGTAAATAATTATGGTCACCCATCCACAGACAAACCTCGGCAAGCACGGCTTAACCTTAAAGATCGACCCGTGCGGCTGTTATTATTTAACCACGAGTTATGTATGTAATTAAAATATTTTGCAACTCTAATTTTTAACAGTATTTTGAAGTTAAAAAACCGGGGTGGTGTATAAACTTAGAAACACTGTTACAAAATTAAATAGTCGTGTCACTAGGCATTATTTTAAACGTAAAATTATACCTCCGTCATAAAAACATAATAAAATTACGTGAAAAAAGTTTTCGTGATTTTATATTAGGTGGGTGCAGCGAGGCAGCAGTTGATTCAAAAAGCGCGTGCTTAAATCAGATACGGGGAATGAATCGAGGGGGCGTACCACCATAGGCATATACTGCCTTCCATTAACTTGCTACAATTGCTCTACAACATAATTCCGTTTCCATCAAATAAAATGAACTGACGGAAATGAAAAAATAAATCAAATTATTTTCCAAGTGTTGGACAAAGAAATCGTTAGTTACACTATTATTCAGATCTTGATGTGAGTGAGTGTTTTTCTACTCGTCATATTGCATGCAAGAATATTTATAAATGTTTGTCTAAACATTTTATTTATCTACCTACTAACATCTACAGGGTAACCCATTGCGACAAATCCAAGATGTAATTAAAGCACAAATTCTTATAAATTTCAAGTTAAATTAAGACTACCAAGCAGAAAATATGTTCAAGATAATATTTAAAAGGAATCTTTTAGCTTTACTAGAATTCTCAGATATTATGATCGAGTATCCAGAGCTACCTAATGATAATAATTAATTTCAGTTAGTAACTGAAAACTGAATACTTGTCATGCATTATTATTACTGAAAACGTTCTTGAAAATTGCTTTCAAAGCCAGCATTAAACTAATTAAAACAAGACCTCAGACAGGCATAATTATCATTGCGAACTTTTATTGCTCAGAAAATCGGTTAATTGCAACTTTAACGACAAATTTTTCGGTTACATTAAAGTTTACGTCTTCAGAAGTAATTTGCAGCACAATTGCGTGGCTTGTATGTTACCTACGTGATAATTTGCTTCGATAGTGGAATTTCATTAGGGTAATAATACGATGGCAGTGTTTTGAAGGAATCATTAATTTGTCGGTGCATTAACGGCGTTGGCGTGATCGATTGTACCCTGCGCGTTTGATGAATTGCTGTTGAAGCAATATGACGTTGGCCCCGGCACTGTTATTATACTGCCTTAATATTATAAAACACTATTAATACTTCAGTTCTGAAGTAACATACAATAAATTACCTATGCTTCATAAAATCTTCAATACATAAAATGCTTTGTGTGAATTTTTTACATATGTATTGTAACGTCATTCTTACTTAAGAATGACGTTACAATACATGTCAAATATTGCTAAAATTGAATTTGAGTGACTTGTATTAATAAATCAATTGCATTCGTTTCCTAATATTCTACTAACGTGAATATCAGTGTATAAAGTAAATTCGGCGAAATAATTTCATTACATTATAGTTGTATAATATATGTAAAATTGTTTGATTTTCCAAGAAACATTTCTGATTAGTATCTACGATATTCGATTATTCAGGGCAACGAACTGATGACATAATTAAATTATGCATTTACAAACAGCTATAATCTAGTCTGTTACAGCCATAATTATTTAGGCTGAATGCTCATACTCATAACAGGTCAATTATGAAAATTTCTCTACTGTTTAGTAGATCACTATAGTGACAAACTTATTTATTTTGATACTAACACTTTTATTGATAGACTTATGTCGACACTGGGTAATATGTATACCTATTGGATGTAGACACAAAATAGCTAGGCTATTAGCTTATAATATTCACATAGACATAAGTACCTAGTATTTCTATGTTTATTTGTATTATTAACACTGCGACTATTAGTAATCATACTAATAGCTTTCTTTCTCAATTTACAATTATTATACTGAGGAGGTTCCATGTTTCACCATGGAAAATTGTGTATTAGTGATTGGAGCTTGTCTGGTGATGGCACAGGAGTCTTGGGACTCAGTCCGGATGCTCATTTAAACTAGTTGGAATTATTCCATCAAAACATTCAAGGTTTCTCTTCAAAGATAGTAATTGCAATTGAATTATTTTTAGAAAAAACAAAGTTTGAAATTGTTTGTTTCACTGAACATCTGTTAAAAGACTATGAAATGCAAATTAACTACGCAAATTACAGTGTGGGCAGTTGCTATAACCGAAAATCTAAGATGCGTGGGGGTTCATTAATCCTAGTTAAAAATTGTATTCAATTTAAGTCACGAAACGATATTGTTGATCTATCGGTTGAGCATAATATTGAACTGTCTTGTGTTGTGCTAAATAAGCATATATGTGTGCGTTTACAGACCCCCAAATTATCAAAACTACTCCATATTTGAGTCACTAATGGAAGATGCTTTAACAAAACTTGCAACTGGTAATAAATCAGTGGTGACTTTAATATTAATATTGTGTGGGATGCGACTTGCGTCGACACCCTTGCGCCATCCCATCTTCCTAGCACGGTGAGCTGCGCTGGGGCTGCTGCTGCAGGTGCTGAAAACCTTAAACGGCGCAAATACAATAATTTAATTGGTAATTATGTATTTGAGCCGTTTGGGGTTGAAACACTAGGGCCATGGGGCCCGAGTGCCCATCTTGTGTTTCGAGATATCGCCAAACGGTTGGTCGACGCTTCACGGGACCAGAGGGCTGGCCTCTTTTTTGGTCAAAGAATCAGCATTGCCATCCAACGTGGCAATGCGGCCAGCCTTCTGGGCACTTTTCCTGTCGACAGCGATGTCGACGAATTTTTTGACGCCCTGTAATTTTGATACTTGTACATATTTTATTTTTATTTTATATTTATTTGTAGTTTGTAAATAATTTACATATGTAATATACAAAAATACTTCAATAAGCAGTAAGTTAAACTTTAAGTATTTCGACTTTGTTTTAAACCCAAAAAATTGCTGTTGTTTGCGACCATATTAATATTTTAGACGAAAATTCTAATAATAGTAGATTATTACATCTTTTCGTTTTTGTTCTGTATGGTGTCGGACCTAAAGAATAGCACCATCCCATATCTTCCCGTGGGTGTCGTAAGAGGCGACTAAGGGAATTTGCCAGAGAATGGGCAGCAGCGTTCTCTGTGCTTTTGTAACAACCGTACTGCGATCGCCAACCCGCCTGCCAGGCGTGGCGATTATGGCAAAACCTTATGTCAATGTGGCGTTGGGGGGAGGCCTAAGTCCAGCAGTGGACGTCTTTCGGCTGAAATGATGATGATAATGATGACATCTTTTCGTGTTTTCGGAACCAATCCGAAATACTACGAATACTGCTACATGTATTGATAATGTTTTTTGTTGCTACTTAGATAAATCATTATATAGTTAATGTCCTCCCTTCTAATCGGAGTGGTCAAACCGTTATTTTCGAATCCTACACACTAGTACAAAAAAATCCAGATAAACTCTAGACAAATAACACCAAACAATTTGAATAAATTTAATAATAACTTAATTAGTAATCTAGGCATTCCGGACCATATTATTGAAAATGTAAATCAATTTACGACGAATTCTTCTCGGTAGTTCACGTAGAGTTCAATAATACATAAAAAATGAAAACTAATTCAATTTAACCTAAGTTTATGTGCAATGACTGGGCAACAATGGGCATTCGGATATGTAGGGAGCGATTGTTTGAGTTATACGGCCTTAAGCCTAACATCAACTCAGAAACTTTTGTTAAATATGCTGCAACCTAATCAAATAATTTTTAAAACACTTGCAAGGTAGCTAAAGTCTTATTCATTAGCAACAAGATCAAGTCAATCGATAATAAAATAAAGACGGTTTGGAAAATTATCAACAGTGAAACTAATAGAAATAAAAAAACCGGCCAAGTGTGAGTCTTACTCGCCCAAAGGGTTCCATAGCCCCAAACAAATATTAAAACAATATTTTGAACTGTCATTCATTAGTTAGTAGTATTAGTTAGTAAACTTCCACTCAACCGCAAAACTAAATTTGTTTTTCATAATATGTTAATGAAAAACAAAGTTACTGCTGCAGTTTGATGAAAAAGTACCATATCTCAAAAACTAAAGATCATATCTTATTGAAACTTATTTTCGTTGATAGTTTTTTTTACGTTCTACAATCCTAAATATTTTCAGAATTTTCCTCCTCTTAATTTAGAAATTAGAGGGAATTACACACATTTTACCACTTTGGAAGTGGCTCTACCGCAACTATTCAGTTTAGAAAAAAATAATGTTAGAAACCTCAATATCATTTTTGAAGACCTATCCATAAATACCCACGTATGGGTTTAATGAAGAAAAAAACTTTTGGTTTTTAGTTCTACGTATCAAAATTTATTGTCTTTTTCTATTTTTGTGTAAAAATCTTAATGCGGTTCACAGAATACATTTACTTACCAAGTTTCAACATTATAGTTCTTATAGTTTCGGAAAAAAGTGGCTGTGACATACGGACGGACAGACAGACAGACACATGACGAATCTATAAGGGTTCCGTTTTTTGTCATTCGGCTACGGAACCCTAAAAAGATATCAGACTAGAGACTTCACGTGGTCTTCTAAGCTCTGAAAACGAAGGAGCCTAAGAATTTGTAGACTTCTTTACCAATATCCCACTTAAAACTACCGAAGCCTTTAATTCCTCACCCTTGCTTTCTATTGATTTATTAAGAGCAAACGTTTTAGCCTATAAATATTTAAGCATATAAGCTTAATTTAAGCATTTTACATGCTTAATTTAAGCATATTACATGCTTAAATTAAGCTTTTAAGGAAATCAAAATCTAATTAATCGAAGATTTATGGAGAATGTCTATTAAAGTACTTACTTGTTTTACTAGACTTTAGCAGCGTCTTTAACTCTGTTGATTTCGACATCCTTCTTGGCATCCTTAAATCTCTCAAATTTTCCTCTTCCACGATTAGTTGGTTTGACTCCTATCTTAAAGGCCGCTCGTAGCGTGTTCGTCTTGATGAGCCTTCCTCTGATTGGTGCCCTCTTAGCGCGGGTGTACCTCAGGGTGGCGTTCTCTGTCCTCTTATCTTCTCTATTTTCATTAACTCTGTCACCAGAGGCATCTCTTCCTTCTTCCATCTTTATGCTGACGACTTGCAGCTTAACAATCGCTTCTTAAGGGACGATGCGGAAGCAGGTGTGTCTGCCATGAACAAGGATCTGGATTTGATTAGTGAGAGGTCACTGTCCTTTGGACTGCAAATCAATCCCTATCTCAGGCCTTGATCATCGGCGGCAGGTATATGCGGAATAGGCTCAATGTTGCGTCGCTGTCTCCACTCAGGCTGATTGGAGTTCAGATTGATTACGCAATCAAGGCTAAAAACCTGGGGGTGACTATGGACACATACTTATCATGAACTGCCCGTGTTGCTGAAGTTAGTAGCAAAGTGGTGTACCACAAGGTTCGATATTGCGTCCTTTCTTCTTTTAGAATGTAATTGGTCTTTACCTATGAAATTGCCGTATTGCAGTACAGACTTTTTCAAACAAAAAAAAGTTTTGATGGGCTATGAGTTCTAAATTCAAATTAATTTTGTTTTAAAAATATGACATTCTATTTACAAAATCAGTCTTTTGTTTATTGATTAGCGTTGTATTTTCATTACATTTCAACATTTTTCCTCATAAAGGATACTTTGAAATTTCGTGTAATTATGGAATATGAGTTCCGTCGTGGCACCAACGCGGCACAAACGACCCGTAACATCAACGACGTTTACGGAGAGAACTGTACAAACGAACGCACAACCCGTTATTGGTTTGCTCGGTTCCGTTCTGGGAATTTTGACTTGAAAAATGAACCTCGTGGTCGTCCGGAAACTTTGGTCAACAATGATGAATTAAAGGTGATTGTTGAAGCTGATGAAACTCAATCTACAGCTGAGCTGGCAGCAGCTTTTGATGTTAGCATTAAAACAATATTGGTCCATTTGCAACAGATTGGCAAGATAAAAAAGCTTGATAGATGGGTGCCCCACGAACTTAACGATCGCCAGCGCAACGTACGCGTCGAGACTTGCCTTGCGCTGCTTAACAGGCACAGAAATGAAGGAATTTTGAACCGAATTGTTATGTGCGACGAAAAATGGATTCTTTTTGACAATCGAAAGCGCTCAGCAAGTTGGTTAGATCCTGGTTCGGTACCAAAGCAATGTGCAAAACGAAAAATGACCCCTAGAAAGGTGATGGTCACAGTTTGGTGGTCTAGTGCTGGTGTGATTCATCATAGCTTTTTACAAAACGGCGAGAGCATTACTGCAGATGTGTACATTGAAGAACTGACCACAATGATGGCGAAACTCGCACGTCTGTAACCAGCTTTGGTCAATCGGTCGTCTCCACTGCTACTTCACGACAACGCGCGGCCCCATACTGCACAACAGACCGTCTCTAAGCTGCATGAGTTGGGTTTGGAAGCTCTCCCTCATCCGCCATACTCACCAGATCTTGCGCCTTCCGACTATTACTTTTTCCAAAATTTGGACAACTTTTTAGCGGGAAAAAAATTCAATTCCCGAGAGGCAGTACAAAACGCCTTTGAAGAGTTTGTTGTCTCCCGTCCAGCTGATTTTTTCAAGAAGGGCATCCATAAACTGCCACAGCGTTGGCAAAGATGCATTGATTGCAGGGGTGATTACTTTGAATAAAAGAAATAAATAAGTTCGAAAAAAAAAATACTTTAACTTTTTTCAAACAAAACGGCAATTTCATAGGTAAAGACCTAATATTAATGACCTACCCGATTTATTTAAAAGCCAATTACAAATTCTAGTCCATTCTTCTCCATAGAGATCTAGGTTTAATATACTTTATTCTCAAAAAGACAAAAGCGCTACTTACATGAGAACATATGATAATAATAATGTAATAAACTTAGTCTAGGTAACTGTCACAAAACAATGTGAAGTCTTAAAATTATTTAGTTTTGAAATTGGTTTGGGAATAGGGAATACCGGCAGACACAGAGTTCAGAAGTGTTATGCCCTCTGACTGTCACTGCTGCTTCGCGTTTTTTGTTTTTTTGTTTTTGACTGTCAAAAGTGCCTGTAATGGTCTAATTGAAATAAAGGCTTTGAGTTTGAGTGAGTTTATCACAGCATAGATTAGATTTCCCGCTAAAATTGCTCATTAGAATTTTAAAATAATTTCCCGAAGCGCTGCGAAGTTAATTTATGAGCCTTAATAAAGATTTTTAAAACTAGAAACAGTTAAAATGGTATATGGGTTACCTCTGTCATAATAAGTTTTAATTGTGAGTTGAGGTACGATAAGGGCAGTGGACGTGCACAAATTATGCCAGTAAATTTTATGCCCATTTGCATGGAAACTGAGCAAGCGTGGGCACGTCTAGACGGTTTGCCGGAGCTCTAATGGCTGAACTATTTAAATGCCTTACAGCCTTGTATCTTCATTCAATTTCGTAATGCGACCGTAGGAGCTTGAAGAGCTAGGATAAAAAATAAAGATGGACATTTGGTCTCAAACAAAGTTATCTAGATTAAATCTGAGATTAATTTGTTTCATTTTGTCTTGATTTATTGTAGTTAGTCATCCATCAAGTCTTAATTACTCTTTGCCATCAGACTCAATTATCGATTGGGACTGAATAAACATAAAGGGTTACTTAAAAAATGAGACCACTTGATCAGAAAATGATAAGTAGCTCGTAGTTGTTGGTTTAACAAAGGTATACCTCCTTATAGATCCCGTTAAAGATAAATCATATTCTCATATCTTATGATTGAAGACCCTCATAATACTTAGGCTAAAAAACAAACATGAAACTAAAAACTGTGAGGAATATAGAATGAGCTTTCGGTGATTTAAAAATGTAACGTTATCTATGCTGGCCAAAAGATGTCCAGCAGTGGACATCTTTTGGCTGAAATGATGATGATGATGAAAGGCTCCGCAATTGTCTGCTTATTATGTTGTTACAGTTGTGGAGAAAGAAAGAACTTGGACATTTTAACATCAGCAGTTTTCAAAGAAGAGGGCAGTTGACAATTTGTTTGGAATTTGTCTTGACTTTTCCAGAACGATTCTTTATAAATGATACAGAAGAGTACATTTTCCTATGTAATTTTTTCTAGGCTTTAAGTCCAACTAATTAATTATGCGTTGTCTTCAATTTTTATGCAATCATCATCATCATCATCATTTCAGCCCAAAAGACGTCCACTGCTGGACATAGGCCTCCCCCAAGTGTCGTCACATTGACATTTTGGGGGGGTTTTGCCATAATCGCCACGCTTGGCAGGCGGGTTGGCGATCGCAGTACGGTTGTTACAAAAGCACAGAGAACGCTGCTGCCCATTCTCTGGCAAGTCCCTTAGTCGCCTCTTACGACACCCACGGGAAGATATGGGATGGTGCTATTCTTTACGTCCGACATGCTTTTATGCAATAGTTTCGGAATACTCTTATAGTACAAATAATTTGATGTTTACTAGTGAACAAACCTAGGGTTAGGCAGAGATATACCCCATGTTAGTACACCCATAATTCGCCAGTTATGTTTAAATCCCATGTAATAGGGGTCGAGCCTATTACCATCAATCGTGCACAAACCCAGACCCGGCTGGTATTGAGAAATTCCCTGATGTAATAACCTAATAACACTTTGCTGACCCGGGAATCTAACCTGGACGTCATGCTCAAGAGTCGCGCTTGCGACCATGAGACCAACAATTTTCATAATGTATTCGAAGTATTTATATTATGTTATTATTCCTATACTACCTATAGTCCGGGGCTTTTAGATTTGAACCCTGCATTAAATATAAACAGCGATTTTTTTCTTGAATCGTGTACTTGACCTTAGCTCTTCAAATAATAAAAAAAAATTAAACATTTTCCGAGACCGGATCAAGCTGAAAAAGACGAAAACACGTTTTTGTGAATAAAAACATGGGAAAAAAAGTTAACAGGACAAATTTAGTTACTTTAGGTAAAGAATTGGTGACAGTAATATATGTTTTCAGAATTAAACATTTTCGTCCACGGAAATTACGGTAAAAAAACATTTACGACATTTTTGGATTGTACTTAAGGCAAAAATATAAACAGCGGTTTTTTTACATAAAATAACTTAAATTAATATATTACACCGCCAATAAACAAAATTAAACAAATTGTACTACCGAAAGTTATTATTACCAGTTTTTTTACAATAGCGGTTGAGGCAAAAAGGTAACAGGGTTTAATTTAGTTTAACTTTAATCTAAAGGCTATTTCTAACCTATTTACACGAAAATAAACACTTTAACCTGCATGGCACCGTGGAACCCATATGGGTTAGTTACATCATCCGCCGTTAAGACCCCGAGGAACCCAAATGGGTTACATTCATACAGGCAAACTTAAACTCTAATCGTACGTGTAGTAGAGATCAATGACGTCAGCGATCACGTAAGCGCGATGCCCAAAAGGGGCCCTCAAACGGGACCAAAGGATTCGGATGGGGTTAATAAGGTTAAAGCAAATCGTGAAAAAAAAAACAATTAATGTTTACGTAAAATACGTCTGCAAGCTTTATTCTTGTATTTGGTGCAGTACTTTCATAGAAATTTGATCTTTCCGTAATTGAAATAAGGTGTACAATCGCGTAACTCAATAAAACACCGACTCAAACAACAACACAGTCATACGCACACAATGAACGCAGCGCTTATCTTGTTTACGCACACTAGCACACGCCGTACGCTGCTTAGCGCTGACACCGAGCATCGTAATTTAATTTTTACTTTGACAATATTAATTATCGCTCTAATTTGTTTAATTTTGGGGGATTAAGGTTTGGATTTATATATATCTCATTATTAAATGAATTTAAATCCTGTTACATTTTTGCCGTAAGTAGTATTTAAGATTTTTTGATTTTCTTGATTTTCTGTGAAGTCCGGAGCAGAATTTGTTTAATTTTCATAATATTAGTTAGACATGGTGATCTAAATCATTTTAGCACTATTTTTGTCCTGTTAATATTTTTGCCTTAAGTACGAAGACAAATTATAAGATTTTTTAAAAAAAACGAGTGTTCCTTGGACGAAAATGTTTAATTTTCTGACCTACTTGTAGTACTCAATCTCTTCTACAAATACTCCAAATAAACATACCTGTTTATATTTTTTTCCACCAAGTTAAATACATATTAGACGTTTTCTTAAAAAAAACATATACGCGGAGGTGAACTTTTCGCGGGATACAGCTTAATATACTCTCCTGTCCATACCCTACACATTCAATGAAAAAAATCGCTGTTTTTAATTAATGCAAAGTTAGCCTAATTTTCGGCGTAAATTCCCCGGACTACTAGTATAGGAATAATAACATAATATAAATACTTCGAATACATTATGAAAATCATGCTAATGGAGGTTCACCACATACTGCCCACTCATATATTGTAAATATGTTCATAATTATTAATACATACAGCATTCAATCGAGTATTATATTTGCTCACATTATAGTTTCATACTTTATTGGCCCAAAGTAAGTTCCACTTTTATGTACTTAACTGTTCCTTTAAGATACATTGAATTCCGCATAAAAAAATAAAACGGACCCAATATCCTAAACAAATGCGGAATAGTAGAATGAGCAAATATTGGACTAATCAAAAGAAAATAACAAATTGGTTTGATACTTTTCTTTCGCTGTGACCTATTTTTCGAGGTTTTTCTCAATGTCGAAATTAACCAAATCCTTGTAGAACATTTACTGCCCCTTACTTTTTACCTTATTTAATCTTCGGCTTTCGGTATTGACTAGGTTTACTTATTTTGACCTTTAGGAAAACGTAGATTAATGGTATTTTAAATGTCAAGAAGTTTACTTATACTGCTTTCCAAATCAGTACGCAGATCAAAAGAAAGGCGTGCTTCATGTTCGGATTGGTCGAATTCGGCACAACCAGGCGGCAAACATACGACTACTTGACTACATATATAAACACGGGTCTTTTTCCCACGGGTGTAAGCAGAAAATAGAGAATAACACCCGCTACGATCTTAACATACTCCTAGCGCCTCGTCCGCGTTTATAGCTACATCTGGGGGTTTACTATGACGTCTTAAAACAGTAATGTTTTATTCTTATTTCAGTTTGGTAAAGAGACGGAGCTATAGAGGAGGTCTACGTCTAGCGCCATCTCTTTCCCACTCTGGAATAAAATTAAAGCAATCCTGCTGGTGGCATCATGGTAGGCCACCAGGTCACACACGCACGCCGATTGTGAGTAGCTCCTTTCTGAAGAACCTCATCAATAAGGTTATGGTCTTCTAGTCCCCTCCCAGCATTGCCACTCACACACACACACACACTCACATTCTCTTGCCCTTGTCCCAATTGATTTGCGTTTGGCGCAGCTTGTCTTCTTCTTCCATACTGCCCTATTACTTGTCTCAGATACCTCCTTTCTTGCCATGTCATCCTCATCATGCGTTGCCACTCACATCTATCTTTACCTCTACCCGCAGTTAGTTTCCTTTCACTCATTCTCTTCACATGACCACATCATCTAAGCATAGCTGCGTCTTTTAAGTTGTCACTACACCTTCTTTGGTAAGCAATCCTTCGGCAAAATTGTATTTGATATTGCCGCTCCATTCGAGCCGAAGCTATGCCGAACTAGCCCGACCTAAAAATTTGCGGAACCCATTAAAAATTTCGCATTTCTCTATGTAAAATATTTACAATCATGGAACATGAGCACATGCAACTGTCATAAATAATGATATTTTAGCACATATTAGGTAATCTTTTATAAGCCAAATCATTAAGTTATTTTAATCCGAACCTCGCTACTAATTTTGTTTATGTATGTTGTTCGCTTTGTCATTCCGTTCAATCAGTGCCAGCTACATAAGTGATTGATTTTGGAAAATCGGTGCCTCTTCTACGTTGGTACCATTTACCTCTTATTATTCAGCTTGTGGCCGCACTTTGCCTATTCAACGTTGGATACAATGAAGTAAAGAATCTAGATAAGTACTTCTATACAAATTGCTATGAAAGAGCTCTGTAGTGTTCTTTATAGTGCCACGTCACTGCATGAGTGTCGAGTATTATTGTGAAATATGAGTGTGAAAAAGCTTAAGTACGTAAGTTGTTTAGGTTTTTGTGATGATCTATTACAAGGTTTTATTGCAAGTAATATTTCAAGTTAAAGCAAGAAACTTTTATTCTTAGGTACAGTCACCAAAACTTGCGTCTGACCAGACCGTAAAGACTATTTCTGTTTGCAGCACCAGGCCATTAAAAATACTAAATATTAACTTTATCTTCCTTGATCCTGTTTTTGTTTCATTCCTATTGGTCAAAAAAGAGCGGTCAAACATCTGTGATCGATCATTAACAGAGCCTGAGACTTTTTTAAACAAAATTTTATTACAATAAAAAAGCTCGCACATTTTTTGGTCTACTTCTATTGGTCAGCTCGAATCGTTACTTTTCTGTTTTACTACTATGGGTCAGCACGATAAATAGATATAGTCATCGTGTGCACGGAGTTTTGTTTTAAAAATAAGCAGACGCAACTTTGGTCGACTGTACGTTACTCCGTGCAAAAAATACTGCTTTTTCAGGTTGCCTATTTAAAATAGACACTATTAGTACACACTTAAGCTTTGCAGCTTAGCTTAGCTTCCCCCAAAGCCGTTCCAGCCATAAACTATTTCCCGGGAATGAACCGTCGACATCAGAAGCATTGTTCTCTTTCCAATATACGATCCTTTTGTACTCCGCGTTACACTAATCTTCATAAATTACATTTTGATTAAATTTTATTGTTGTTCGACCTCTGGCAGTCATTTTGTCACAGCTCTGCTGAAATAATCAGTTTAGATAAATCTTTCAGATGCTGTGTTACTCTTTGTTGGTATGTCGACCCCTTAATTAAATGTCTGTGTTGCTATGGATATGACGTGGGTTTTTTAGTTTTATCCGGAACATGTTTACATAAATAAATGGATCAGCATGTTATAAGAAACGGTTGTGGAATGTACACGGGTAATATGGTAACCCAAATATACAAATACATATTTGGTTTGTGCTTACAGAAGCAAGAAATATGTAGTTTGATTATACTCTCAAAAGCATGCAAAATTATTTAACCTATTCAAAGATAATATAGTTGCCTAATTGGAGATATTATTCTTCGGTAAAATTCGGGTTATGTTAGCCAATCTATAGATATCAGTGAGTGGTGGTACGTACTTTCACACAAAGCTTTGGCTTGCCCTCACGATTTTAGAATTTTTGAATAGTCTGCTTGCCTTTTAGACTTGCCCTATTGTTAGCACCTAGGGACGCCACCTTATTCACCACCTAAATTCATAAGAATATAATCCTACTAACAAACGATTACTAAAAAAATCTACTTGAACTCATTATCGTCGGGCCTGTGGACGGTGAGTAATGGGCTAGCTCACCGTCCGTCCATCTTATGACGACAAGCCGTGCCGACGGCGCGTTCGTGTTCCACGCGTGCCTCAAGGAGATGTCAGCAAATCGGTAGGGGTCCGAGAGGGCCGAGGCCTGCCAGGGCTGCGGGACTGTTCGAAAGAGATACCGTGGCCCTGGAACATAAAAGGCTAAGAAGGAACATGGATGGGTTTTAGTCACTACAAGTCTGACACTCCCTTCCGCTCCATAAAAAAAAAATATTGCTATCATCATTCTCCAGACCTTATCCCAATTTATTTGGAGTCGGTGCAGCATGTCTTGATCTAAATACCAGTAAAGTAGAACCTAATGAAAATATTACAACTTTGTTATAGACACAGCAGGTTCACTAGCGTTGGAGGCGAAAAGGCTCCCAACACAGAGTTGCATAAAATATCCATTATAGGAAAACAATGGGCCGGTATCGAATTCACTCTCACAGGATATACAAACCGAATGGGACTTTTCGATATTTGTATTATTTTTACGATCTAAGGGATATTTGTACCAGCTATCTCATGAATGGATATTTAAATTAGGGACAATAAAATTTTTCTTTTTAACTTTTTTTTAATGAATTCAAAAGCTGCTGGTTGAGAGTAAATTATTGGCGTTAAACAACATAGGTACTCTGTTAGTAAAAAAAATAAAATCCTATTGTAAAAACTACTGAAGGAGCCTTCCCCAGGAAATAGTATCAGTTTTCTAGTTGTATAACTAAAACGTTATATACACATATATAGTTCTTATAGATAGTTTTATGGACTTTTTTCGTCTAAAATATATTTTTGTTAAGTTCGCTTACAATTTGATATACTTTAAAGGTGTCTGGCGGGGGTTTTCCACTAAACAAAGTGTTTAATAACACTAGCCCATAGGTAATATAAAAAACCGGCCAAGTGCGAGTCAGACTCGAGCTCGAAGGGTTCCGTACCGTTATTTATAAAAACGAAAACTCACTTAACGAAAACGAACAGAAAAATCACTTTTTTGTAAGGGAGCCCTCCTTAAAAATTTATTTTATTCTGTTTTTAGTATTTGTTGTTATAGCATCAACAAAAATACATAATCTTTAGAAATTTCAACTGGCTAACTATCACCGTTCATGAGATACAGCCTGGTGACAGACGGACGGACGGACGGACGGACGAACAGCGACAGCTCAGTAATAGGGTCCCGTTTGACCCTTTGGGTACGGAACCCTAAAAATCACGCATCTTCAATAATATTACTTAACTAAGCAGCTATTTGTTACCCGATATCGACGAAAGCCACCCGACCAACTTTTCGTAAAATCGAATAGTTGTTACCTACAGTAAGATTCATCATTCATCATTTCAGCCCAAAAGATGTCCACTGCTGGACATAGGCCTCCCTCAAGTGTCGCCACATTGATATTTTAGGGGGTTTTGCCATAATCGCCACGCTTGGCAAGCGTGTACAGTAAGGTTATTCCACAGAAAAAGTTTCAGCTTTAAAAAAATACGTAGATCGATTCGGGATCTCGTTTTACAACCGATCGAAATAACGAGTGTCCTTCTTGCTACAGATCAGACGCGATAAGATAAGCCTGTTAGCGTCATCTGTACTGAGACATAAAAATAAATGTTCGTAGTAAATATATTTTTACTCGATGTGCCCTTCGGCTTAAGGTGAAATCTGTGAAATAGTCTTTGGATGCTGTTAAAATAATATGTCGTTAGTTTTTGTTAGAAATGACTTAATCAATTTGCTTCTGGGATTGAACTTTTGTTTCAGCCGTCGCAACCACCATGGATGTAACAAGTAAGGTATGACAGCTGCAACCAATGTGACCCGAATCGTCTGGTTCTCATAAATAAAGCAAGCAAATAACCTACTTGTTTATGCTCAAGTAGGAAGTGAGGGGAGAACTTGATTTGCCCCCCTTAGGCCAAGACTTTATCAGTCACTCACTCTATGGTATTTGATGCGATCAGACTGACTCTGTATACCTAGTCAGTTCATCGTTCAGATCAATTTTCTAAATAAACCGATGCTTAAAATATTAAAGTTCCACTTGTGTGAGGTTAAAATGAAATTCCTTTTCACTACTACAAGAATTAATGTAGGCCACTCACTTTTTTAAGCTTAAAATTATTATTCTCTTCAAAGCTTATAATGGGAACTATGCAACTTTAAGCACGTAGAATAAAAAAAAAACTAGTTAAAGTCTACAATGGCTCAGTAATAGGAACGTTGCCAGTCCATTGACTACGAGCGCCTAAGTTATTAAGTTATCCATTTCCTCAAAACGTTTTAGTTCAGTTCGGTAGGTTTTAGCACTTTGTTGATTTATCAAATAATTGTGGTTATCTATGAAAATATAGAACATGAAACTTTACTTATGGAACATTTTACATATCTATAGTTAGGTACGTCTCCGCTCGCGGAACAAAAACCGGGTAAGAATAAATTTTCTCATAAAAGCGGACATAACAAGGGTATGGGGCGGAAACGACTATAACTTAGATGGAGATCGGAAGACCTTTTCTGACGGACTACATATTTTCGGAAATCAATACGTAAGCAATGTAATTTACATACGAATTCCAAGGAATATGTCTTGGCCAAGCTTTTTAGTTATTTCTTATCTGGATATCTACTTCAGAAAGAAATTGCACTATAAAACGCGCATCGGAATGTTTGAGCATTAGTATCAATTCTCTCGCTTGTCTTGAGCAGCGTATGTTCGAAGTTATATTTAATCGAAAGATGAGAACCATGCGAGTGCTTTTACCAGAATGATAAAAAAACTTACAGTGCATTAGCTGCTTTGTCATCTTGAGTGCGCCGTAAAGAAACGGAGAAACCCGATATTCCAAAGCAACAGAGTAGTACTGTCCCTGCAAATTACGCAATGTCTACTATATTTCAAAATTGCTTTTCGCCACTGTCGTTCTAGGTCGCAGTTGTTTAATTGTTACGGGAGCCCCGGAACAATTATTCGGTCTCGGCCCCAAAGCGCATAATTTTGCCAAGGCGGTTGACTTGTCACCAGCAGTGGAACGTAGGTCGGTAATCCATCCATCATTTGTCACCGATTGTCGGCCACGCGCACAGCGATGTATTTTTTACTACACCGAAACAGGCAATGGTTAGTTGTCCGACTAAACAGTGGGAACAAACGCGGGCCGAGTGTTCCGCGTAATAGATTACAGTGTCACTCTGGACGACCGTTGTCAACGGGCAGCTGCGAAGCTGTCAACCGTTTCTGTACCAAAACAATTTTATCCTGTCCCGTCAGTGTCGTATCGCAATCTACTTGATTTTAACGAGACTACATTGTGGCTGTGGGAAAACTTAGAAGATAACGGACGGATTACAGGATAGGGTACCGTAATTTGAATGATATTTGAAGTTGGTTCCTTGTGTGGGCAGCAAAGGTGTTCGGGCAGAGAATTTTTTATTAAGACTCCACGTTTTTTTGTAGTTCTCCATGTACCGGTATTAACGTTTTAGAAATAACAAAAGAGTGGTGTCTCTTAGTATTTTAATTAGTAATGAAAAAAAAAACAATAGAGAATCGTTGCAAAACAAAAACATTAGCCCGGTCAAATTAGAAATAAAATAGTGATCAAATAACAAAAACTCGAATCAAGCTGATTTTAGTATTTCTGCTGGTGTACTCAAGGTCTCTACCAAAATTCAGCTTGATCAGAGTTTTTGTTAATTGAAATGTCTATCTTGACCGGACTTCATTGGCATTTATTTTGATGCAAAGTATTGGTTTTCGTGATACGTTTAAAGTATATTTTAGTATCATAAACGCTTATAGCGTTTATGATACTAAAATTTGCTGATTATTATTCAACTATGCTCATTTTTCATGTTTTTAGACCATATCGATAGCATTTTTATGCGCTTTATTACGGGGGCTATAATTTCCTATTCCGTTATTCCATCAGATAAAACTATATTTAGGGCATCATGGCTAAAGTAGGTTCTTAAGTATGAAGTATGCTTGGCACAGTATCTATGAGAGGTATTATACTAGGGTCTGCGATTTGTGGCCTGGATTCTCGTATGAAACAATTATGTGGTGTCACTGTAGGCTTTTCTTAATTTTTAAGTATTTTACATAACATAACGAGCGAGCGGCGGAGCGGGACTGCGAGTAATGGGCTAGCTCACCGTCCCTCCGTCTTATGACGATAGACCGCGTCGACGGCGCGTTCGTTTTCCACGCGCACCTCAAGGAGATGACAGCAAATCGGAAGGGTTCCGAGAGGGCCGATGCCTGCCGTGGCTGCGAGACTGTTCCAAAGAGATACCGTGGCCCTGAAACACAAAGGGCTAAGAACGAACATAGATGGGTCAGTACATGTCTGACACTCCCGTCCGCTCCGCCCAGAGCGGGAGGGCTCATTTGATAATTTCCCATACGTAAAAAAGGCCTGTTAGTAATCCCCGAAGAGTTAAGCAGAAGTGTACCGAATAGTACACCGACATTTGCCAGTTTGATGTCCTAAGTAATAGGGGCGAGCCTTTTCCCATCAACTGGACACAAATCCAGACTAAGTGGCTGCAACTGAGAAGTTCCGGATGAAAAACCCTATAACAGTTTGCCCGACCAGGGAATCGAAACCAGGACCTCATGCTCAGCAATCCCGGTTGCGCACATTCGACAAACGAGAAAAAATGTTTAGTTCACGCATTATATAGAAATGCCAACAAAAATTGGTTGTCTGTAAAGTCGGTTTACGGACGAATTATGAATATCAAGCCGAACCCTCAAGCCGATCGTGCCTTTCCCTCGCTCGTGCAGCGCTCTCGCTCCAATCGTAACGTTACAGTGAGCGTAACGTTTACAATGAGTCCTCCTTTTTCGTGCGTGCATTCGGCGTTCATCGATTTCGTTTCCACGTCAAAAAAACAAATATGTTAACAAAATGTCTGCATTTTAAATATTCGAGAACGATGATTGATTATCAAAAAAACACAAGCACAGAAAAGTTTCAACCATTTGAAAGTTTTGTACAAAAAGCTAATTGAATGTTATCTGAAATGTTGCCAGTCTCATTGTGAAACAGGAAAAAACTTGGTGAGTATCTCGCTACTTTTATTATTGCGAAAGTTTCGCTTGACAGGCCTTACAACAACACGGGGGAACAATTACGACTTGACATTTATGTATTTCTATTGTAAAAAGGCTGGTTATAATTGTGGATCATATTTTTTGTGGCTGCTCCTAAAAGTTTCGTTGCAAGGCTTTCTTACAGGTCTGATGTTCTTTATCAGCGTCAGGTGCATGCCTGAGATATGCTGAGCTGGACTCCCATTTGGTGCAACCTTGAGACGCACACTGCACTATATTTACTGTTTATTATATTTGAAATATGTCATGGTGTTGCTATAACATTTTCTTTTTTTTTTCTTTTTTAAATTGGCACCTTGTTTTTATATTATATATTAATTCATGTAATCTGTATCATTTAATTGTGCTTCTGTTTGCGTGCTATGTCTTTTTTGTGCACTGAATAAATGATTTATCTATCTATCTATCTTTATTTTCAAAATAATGGATGGCACTTGCTAACATTCTATGTATGAAAGTGTCTTACCTAGTAGCTACGTATATGACTTTAGTTCATTCTTAGTTTAGGTCTCGAGTTCGAACTCAAGACAGCCTCCTATGATTTTTCGGGTTCATGTGCGTTTTGTATAAATATCACTTGCTTTGGTGAAGAAATAAAATCGTGAGGAAACCAGCGTGCCTGAGATATATTTCTCGACGGCTTGCAAAGCCAAGTCAGAGGCCCATGATTGGAGAAATAATCGATTTGGATTGACATCATCCTTGTGCAACATGTAATTAATGCCTAAAAACGTTTAAATTAAACAGGTTTTTGTCTATAGAACAAAATACAACAGTCATCTGTTCTAAGATCAATGGTAAGTATTGCGTTTCCTTTGTTTGGGGAAATAGGATGTTAAGGTTGACTGGTAGAAAATATCCAAGGCATTAAGTCCGTGTTTGTAAAGTTTTTATTTGTGCATAAAGTTTTAATAAATAATTAAATATGATCTGAGATGCAACCGCTTTCATCTTTAATCTATCTACAGATTGTAGTAACTTTATTACCAATTGCATAGCTATCTTTGCTTTGAAATCCCTAAGTCATCGTTTATGACATATTCGGGGAGAGATGGGCTGGTCTATATTAGTAGCCAGGGACCAAACGGCATAACGCTTTCACCGATTTGAGTAAACGAGAAGTCGTTAGATTCGTATTATTCGGGAGAGTGTCATATTGAGGTACGTGACGTCACGTCTAATCCAATATGGCGGATGATACTCCCGAAATTCAGAGAATGTTTTCGAAGAGTTAGTTTATTGAGATGTGATAAATTAAGTTCTCACTTTCGAGATTAGGTAGGTTCAATGCATCCTCCGCTATTATTTTCTGATTAATTTCGTTGTGGGATATAAAACCGTTAAATTGTTTCGCTGCGACTTCGTTGAGCTTTATTGGCTCGTTGCTTTTCTGGTGGTTGTCACTGTTCGTTCTGGCTTTCAGGAGTTACATGGTTTGGGAATAGTATGGCAGACTTGTCCCAATTAAGGTAATGTAAAAGCAAAATCGTCAAACTGTTCAACCTACATCTTGCGTCAGTAACTGAGGAGAAACAATAAGTGAAAGAAGTTCATTAGATTCCTGTGATATCTGAATTTAAGTAATCTATTAGAGTGCCATAGATTCACTGCAGAAGTTACGTGCACCAGTACGGAAACCAATAAGCGCACGCGTGTCGCTTGACCACCGCTTGACGCAAGAAGTAGCACTCGAGGTCTTAAGAGTACAATTCGATGCAGACATTAAGCGTCTCCTCGCATACAATTTCGTATACATCTAGGTACTTAAGAAAAGATTTAACCATTCATTCTATCTAGTATATCTATTCTTATTTTAATATCTGCTGATTTTGAAGGCCCTTAAATACTTTTGTTTATCATCTTCAGATCTGTTTACGACATCTCTTGAGTTGTTCCGCGGCAAAGCTTTTTCATCGACCTTTTACCTTTAAATATTATCACAAGATTGAATAATAATGGCAAAGGCTTGAAATTGTTTTGAGGTCAGAACAAAAACATTCAGAATTTGTTTTTGCAAGATCGTCGTCCTCGGTCGGTTAGATACCATAAATAATCAACCAAAAGTAATAAGAGAAAATATTAAGTAGATGTTTTATGTTTTACTTGCTAAATAACCAAATTCAATCAGAAATAATTTAGGTACCTACCTATTATTTTGAATCTGTTAACGACATACATTTTGAATTAGTTCATAAATAGTTATTATAGTTGGTTGTGTAATTTACATATAAGATGTAAACAGACCCTTCACGAAGGCGTCAACCAAGCATTCTACACAATATCAAACTAAGTAACCTTACGCAAAAATTATTGCTCATCATCAGCCTATAATGTTCCCACTGCTGGGACACAGGCCTCCTCTCTATGAGAGGGAGTGGGCTGTAATCCACCACGCGGGCCCAGTGCGGGTTGGTAGATATCACATGTCTTCGAATTTTTAGTTCTAGGACATGCCGGTTTCCTCACGATGTTTTCCTTCACCGTTATTGAGAGCAGCGGTGGTGAAATAAATTACACAAAGTAATGCGCCTGCTTGGGTTCGAACCCACGGCTTATTGCTCGTAAGTCGGGGCTGCCACCACTGGGCCACCGCTGTTCTCCCAAAAATTATTGCTCGGGAACGACTCTTTTTTGGGTTAAAACTAAATGTAACGCTTTCAAAACATTGTGCTGATGGATGAATTGAATAGTAAACGGGTCATGAAGGTATTTTAAGTAAATTTGCACCCTTGAAAACTAGTATAAAAAAAAGTTGTGAAATAGTCTGAACTTTGACTTCCAATATCACCGTTACTAGAAGCTTCAGGTATGGTCCAGAACAAAAAATATATCGCAATGACGGGGCGAATAAGTGCCTTTCGGCTTCCTTATGGGTCTATTTACACACACATAATTACACTGAGGTTCTGTGTGGTGTCGGTGTTCTGTGTGGTGGCGGACGTAAAGAATAGCACCACCCACGGGAAGATCCCATATCTTCCCGTGGGTGGTGCTATACCACCCACGGGGTCGGTGGGGTAAGAGGCGACTAAGGGATTTGCTAGAGAATGGGCAGCAGCGTTCTCTGTGGTTTTGTAACAACCGTACTGCGATCGCCAACCCGACTGCCAAGCGTGGCGATTATGGCGAAACCCCCCCTTCTTGAGGGAGGCCTATGTCCAGCAGTGGACGTCTTTCAGACTGAAATAAATGATGATGAATGATGATGATGATTACACTGAGATACCTATCTAAATCATGTCATGATATGCTCCTATAAATTGTGGTAATGCTTGTACAACATTTTAGGATTGCATGTTTTTGTTCTGTTGACTGCGACGATCCTTTTTTCTCAAAATATAATAACTGATCACTTCGCAAGAAGCGACTGGATAGTTTAGCATATAGGTACGTCTTTACAATAATAATTTCAACAAATTATTTAAAAATGCATGAGTTGAGTATCAATATATTATTCAAAAACAATTATCCGAATAAAAGTAATTAAATAACTCAAGATTCAGCTATGCAATCAAGCACTTATGTGAAGTTGGAACAAGCTGCAAATTAGATTTAAAACTGAAATACTTCTAAAACACGTACGAAAGATAAAATTCATATAAATTACAGTAATATGTTTTTGAAAAGTATCTATTTAATTTACGATAGGCACGCGTTGTAAACTTTGGCAAAGTTTTTGTGTCTAGATTTTCAGAATGGGTCTTAAAAATAACCTACAGACAACCTCCGTACCAAATCTAACTACTTTATATCTATACCAATAATATAAAAATTAAAAAAATTAAAAAAAAAAAATCTTTTGAAATAAGCAGTACCTTTGTGCTCTTGTATCTTAATGTATTGTTCTTTTAAGTGTTTTGTGTGTACATAAATAAATAAATAAATAAATAAAGCTGAAGAGTTTGTTTGTTTGCTTGAACGCACCAATCTCAAGAACTACTGGTACAATTTGAAAAATTTTTCAGTGTTGGATAGCTCATTTATCGAGGAAGGCTGTATATATCAACATGCTACGACCAATAGGAGCGGAATGTTGCGAAAACGGGAAAAATGTAACGCAGACGAAGTTGCACAGGACAGCTAGTCTAAACTAATATTATATTTATATTTTTATATTATTTATTATATTATAAAGAGGAAAGATTTGATTGTTTGTTTGTTTGTTTGCATTGAATAGGCTCCGAAACTAATGGTCCGATTTGAAAAATTCTTTCAGTGTTAGATAGTCCATTTATCGAGGAAGGCTATAGGCTATATATCATTACGCTACGACCAATAAGAGTGGAGCAGCAATGACAAATGTTGCGAAAACGGGCAAAATGTGACACAAATGAAGTTGCGCCGGACAGCTAATGTTCTTATAAAAACCGATAGATACACTATGTGAGTTTTTAGGTTTTTTAATGTATAACTAAAGAAAACTAAAATTCACACACAACAACTTTATCAAATGAAGCAGGGTGATAAAATAGTTAGGTCATAAAATAACAAAACGTAATGGTGTTAAAATGTGAGCTAAAAACACAACCTTGTTTTATGTTCATTGACATAAAAAACGGGTTTATAGTTATCAACTTAAATATTTAAATGCCCAATTTTTTATCAAAACGCCTGTTAAAATTCCATACTAACTCAAAATTGATATTGTACAGTACAAAAAGATATTTTTTTACAAACCTTTTATGAAACTTAACACAAGTATTCAATGAGCGCTACTGTCAAATTTTCGAATTAAACCTTGAAAAAAAAAACAAAATCAAAATATTTATTTATTTCCCATAGGCCTACATGGGCACTTATAAAACGTCGACAAAAGGTGCACGGTTCGAGTTGGTCGTTTCCTATGGAGAAGAACCGGCAAGAAACTCCATGGTTACTGTTTTAGAATCATTTGGTTTTACAATATTTGAATGTTACAGCGTTAGTACTTAAGTATGCGAGGGCAACGTAGGCCCGACAATAAGTCGTTGCTAACTACAAAACGAAGAACGATAAAAAAACGCGTCCAGGAATTTACAAGGCCTACAATAATGTCCACACATTCACAAACAATTGGTATAAGAGAAAGAATCTATATAAAAATTAAAATAAAATATTATAAGAAGACTAATTGACACAATTATTGTCATCAGTGCTGCACTTGAACCTAATTCTTAAACGATAAAGTTGAAAATCTATCAAATAAATTTGACATTTGATTATTGTAGCACGATGTGCAGGCGTCTTTACAATGATTAATCAATTCAATTACGTATGATTGTCATTCATGCGTGCGACGATCCCGAGGGCAGACGCCTATGCGCAGAGCCCGGCACTCCTAACCCTAAATATGAATATATGGAGGCATAGTGAGCACAGGGTACTCCCACGGGTGGCGCTCGCGATTTTCGCAACGAACTTGCCTCATAAATCCTCGCCTTACATGATGCTTGTTTGCATAATACAAGACTTAGTCGGCTTTGTTCCACAGTTTGATAGGTAGGCCGCAACGTGAGCGTGGAAGTACATGCTGTACTTAGTTACAGGTGGTGCTATTTAAAATATTAGTCTCATAAGAGAAAATAGTTCATTGACTGTTGAGAAGTTTTGCTAAGAGGTTTTAAGCAAGAGTGAGACGAACTAGTCTGACTTTGCAGATTTTATGCACCAGTGGATTGGAACGATTGTATATTTAAAAGTTCCTACTTTATTTAGGTGCCTGTTGGTGCTATGAGCCAGTCTTAAGATAATTATGTAGGAACGGGTTATTGGGTTGGTAGGAACCTACTAATGTTGTCATAAAAGATATAACTTAGGTGAAATGGCGGTTTAGGGCGGTACTAACACTAGAGGCAATATTTGTCAGAAAATTTACCATTCAATTAACATAATATTCGTAATAGACGAAATTATAAATAAGGAACAGGCCGTGCGCGAGGTTAAAATGAAAAGAATGAATTTAAAAATGTAGGTTTAGCGTAAATATTGAAATAATACTGAATTATCAATTATTTTCAAGTTCTTCAAAGCCCATGACGAAAAACTACATTTGCACACTCACTGGATTTTTTTCGTAATTTCCCACCCGCAGCCGCGTTTGTTTTTGTGTTTTTTTAGGCAGTGAAATTTACGCCAGTAGGTACTCGATGATACACGCTATTTTTACTGTCTTTGGATTTATGCGGCTCCTGGAACGCAATTTTATTTTAAAAAAGTGCTATGTCTACAACATTAAAAAATAAATAATGTTTACTTTTATTTAAAAAAAAGGGTTTAGAAAATATTGATATCCAAAATTAGAATGAGAAAATAATATGAAAGTACCTTTTTCGACGTAGATAGATCTACGTAAATTCAACAAAACTATGGTTTTAATGATAATTACAAGCTACATACGTTCTTTTCAATATTCACATACTTGTTAGTTGCTTATTTATAATATTTGTTACAATATTTGAATGCTACCTACTACTACTTACTTACCTACATTTAACAGTTTCCATTTATCTACTTAAACGAAACTATCAGCGAGCCATTGATTTTTGCAAAGCGGAGATTATGTTAATCGGCCCTTGTCGGTTGATAACCATATGCGATAATAATATTAATGTATTATGATAATAGGAAAACCGTTCACTTGGTCATAATGTTGCCACTAAGTAGATACCCTACTTACTCACCTATTAGTCCAATATTGAAAGAAATGGTGGGGGTAAAAAATGACCTCGTGGCTTATTATTAATAGCTGCTCGGGTCGATCTTCGTTCTGTATGGTGTCGGACGTAAAGAATAGCACCATCCCATATCTTCCCGTGGGTGTCGTAAGAGGCGACTAAGGGAATTGCCAGAGAATGGGCAGCAGCGTTCTCTGTGCTTTTGTAACAACAGTACTGCGATCGCCAACCCGCCTGCCAAGCGTGGCGATTATGGCAAAACCCCCCCTTCTTGGTAGAGGCCTATGTCCAGCAGTGGACGTCTTTCGGGCTGAAATGATGATGAATGATGATGGGTCGATCTTCGTGTTTTACCGCTTTTGCCTAGTTCGGTCCGTGGAGGGGTAATACCACTAATTACATATCGAGTTTCCTCCGTGTCTCTGAAAACACGTTAAGCCGTCTGTCCCGCTTGTCATTTTTTGACGGCACGGTTGGCGCAGTGGTGGAGCAGTCGACTGCTGCGCTGCGTGTCGCGGGCCCGATCCCCGCACGGAAAAAATATATATTTGTATGGCCTACAGATACTTTTTCCGGGTCTGGGTGTTTGTTATGTGAGGAAATTATAGTGTAATGGTTGACAGAGGAGAGGAACAAGGGCCAGAAAGTCAGCTTTCGATTATGTTCTAACTGCTGTCATCATATTAATATATATGTCTGGTAGACGAATTAGCGATCATTCTGACACCACCACCACATAGTCTAAAAGCTGTAGGTATCTAAATTCTGTTATGTTCATCCGTTTTGTGGTAGTCCCCACTGCAGCAGCAGTGAGGCAATGCGCAGGCCAGCGTCAAAACAACTTTTTCAATAGAATTCAAACAAATTTGACCGTAATAGAGTGCCTTCTTGCAAGTAAACACATCATTATTGTTTTTATAGAAATTTTAAACTATGTACATCTTGACAGTTCTGAGTCATATTTGCGGGCAGTCCTCAACAAATTTTTGTACTGCATGTGTTACTGTAGGACTTTTTGCACAGGTTTCTACAAAATATAACCTCGTCCCCTAATGACACCTTCACAAACCAGCCGATTCAGTAACGGTCACATTATCATATTAAAATTCTACACCAAGATTGATTAATAGCTACTAACTATAAAACACAAAGAGTTCTAGCTTTACGAAGAACCAAAATAATCTAACACTGGGCTGGTTTAGTAATGCTTTTAGCAACACTACTTAAGAGGATTGTGACATGACAACGACCCATGTCACACTAGCTTTGACAGTGACGTCATAACAAAGACGTAACCAAAATATTTCTCTAGCGATAAGCTCAGGGTTTAATGCTAATCTTTGAACCAAAAACTAATGTTTTATTACTACTAAAAGCCAGATTTAGTTGTGTTAAGGGTTGGTACCCTTGACCGCGTCACATGTCTAGTTAATCTTGTGATTGCACTGCTGAGCGAGGGTTGCTCCTCTGAATGATCTGTCCCTGTTAAGTTATCAACAACAGCCCGGAATTACCTCTGCTGGGTATAGGCCTCCCCTTTTGTCCGCCACACTTCCCGGATCTGTGCATCCCTTACCTTACCAGGAGCTAACCGACCTCAATTCAAGATGTAAATTTGCTTCTTGGATCCTTCATGAAGCCACTAACCAAGTATTCTGTACATCAAAATAAGTAACTCTACGCATAAAATATTTTTGGGAAATGACTTTTTTTTTAGGGTGAAATATCACGGATTCACAGTTGGACTTAATGTAACGCATTCATATCGTTGTGCTGAAGGACACATTGCATTGTAAAGGGATCGTGCATGGTATTTCATGTGAAGTTACAACATTAAAAAAACAGTCTTATAAAAACAAAAACTCTTTAAAATATTGGAATGTTGACCTCCAACATCTCCTTACATATCATGGAACATCATATCTGGGATCGTTCTAGATCCCCGATTTATTCCAGAACAATAGAAAATAAGAATGTAGGTAATAACAGAGACATTACATGCCTTTTGAGCTTCATTAAGAGTCTTGTAAACCCATTATTTGGAAGAGTCTCAAACGAACTGACAAAAATAATCTAAATCTAATATTATCAACAACACTTGTAACGGGATATTTACCATGTTTATTATTACAATTCCCGTTACAAGTGTTGTTGATAGTGTTAGTGACCATGTCAGTTTAAAAACTTCAATCTAATATTATAAAGAGGAAAGATTTGATTGTTTGTTTGTTTGCATTGAATAGGCTCTGAAACTACTGGTCCGATTTGATCTCAGTGTTAGATTGCCCATTTATCGAGGAAGGCTATAGGCTATACAAGGCGTTGTTTTGCATCCTCGTCAAAATTCAAGAGGTTGTTACAAAAGACATATATAGTCAAATTAAATTACGGTACTTAGTTAATTATTAATAAATGCTGTTTTTTTGGTTGCTTAAGTTTGTCATTAAGTATATCAGAATAAACCCCTTAACGTGGTTTAGGGAATAAGAAATTATCGAATAACGTTTGAGATTGTTTGTATGTGTAAAAGCGCGGTTATAGGGCGAGAATCAGACGGGCCGCGTTTAAAACACTTACCGTAAATAAGAAAAAAAATAAAACTTACCTACTCATTTTATTATTGTTTCGGGTCGAGAATCATTAGCATAGTTACCTCCTTGAATTTGACGAGGATGCAAAGCAACACATTGTATATCATCACACTACGACCAATAGGAGTGGAGCAGCAATGAAAAATGTTGCGAAAACGGGAAAAATGTGACGCAAACAAAGTTGCGCCGGACAGCTAGTACCTTATACAGAATTTTTTTTTTTTTTTGCTAAAAAAAAAGCCGACTTCAAAAAACCCTAAACGTACTTAAAAGTTAAAAATAATACTATAACCTACCTATATTAATAAACCTAACCTAACCGACGATTAACCTATAATAAAATTTTATAATTCCTTGGAGTCAGTGCCAAGCAATATAATTTGAATAAATTAATGAATTAATATTTAGAAACTGTAAGATGTTTTGTTTTTCTGGCCTTAGTCTGTCTATATAGTCATTCAGGTATCGTATATTGCTTGGCACCGACTCCAAAGAATTATTAAATTTTATTATAGGTTAATCGTCCCTCCTCCTTTTTTAAAAGTCGGTTAAAAAGACGAAGCAGAAAAATAAAATACTTTCATAAAAAATAAAAAAAAACACTTGTTATGTCCTATAGAAATATTTGCTATACATTTATTTCACATTGTTAACAATACTTGGCATGGTAATAGGCACATCCGTGGGGATAAAAGGAACTTAATATACCTAACAATCCAAATTTGGATGTACTGCATAGATCTGCGTACCCCTCAGAGCATTCAGGCATAATGTTTTATTATTGTGTAAACAATAAACATCCAAGCGATTGCAGCAATCACGACAGATTTGCTGTCAATTATTAAAGAGTTCCATTGTATATCTGCGAAGATGAGCATCAGATCTTCACCAACATACCAAAAAACCTCCAGACTAATTGATAACCTTCCTCCTTTTGGAAGTCGTTGAAAAAAACATAGTAGGTGTCCATAAAATTTGAGTGTTACCCTCAATTTCCCTGAGATCCTATCATCAGATTCTAACTTGGTGACAATGGGACCACCTCTGGAGTATAGGCTTTTGGGAATTCGGACCACAATTGGCGGAGAAATAGGTGAATATACAAAAAAAAATTCAAACATCCGAATTGATAACCTCCTCCTTTTGGCGGTCGGTTAGTAAAAAACACAAAGAGCATTTCATGGAATATCTTCGCAAATCATAGGAACGTGACAAGTACGTAGAAGTTTGATTGATTGCTACCTATTTGATGAGCAGTTTGTATAACTCAATATATCAAGCGTTCACATGGATGCTCTTTGAAAGTAAGTTTTAGCTGGTATTGTTTTGGCAAGAATTTTCACAACATGGGAACGAAACATACATGAAAATAAAAAACATTGAAATATTAGATATTTTTCATTCAACTAAAAACTTGATGTCTGGGAAAAAACCTTTTGGTACTTACTGTGTATGTCTTGCATATTAGTGCTATGAATAGTGGAACACTACGTGTACAATAACATATAGTCCGGGGCTTTTAGATTTGAACCCTGCATTAAATATAAACAGCGATTTTTTTCTTGAATCGTGTACTTGACCTTAGCTCTTCAGATAATAAAAAAAAATTAAACATTTTCCGAGACCGGATCAAGCTGAAAAAGACGAAAACGCGTTTTTGTGAATAAAAAAATGGGAAAAAAAGTTAACAGGACAAATTTAATTACTTTAGGTAAAGAATTGGTGACAGTAATATATTTTTTCAGAATTAAACATTTTCGTCCACGGAAATTACGGTAAAAAAACATTTACGAAATTTTTGGATTGTACTTAAGACAAAAATATAAACAGCGGTTTTTTTACATAAAATAACTTAAATTAATATATTACACCTCCAATAAACAAAATTAAACAAATTGTACTACCGGAAGTTATTATTACCAGTTTTTTTACAATAGCGGTTGAGGCAAAAAGGTAACAGGGTTTAATTTAGTTTAACTTTCATCTAAAGGCTATTTCTAACCTATTTACACGAAAATTAAACACTTTAAAGCAAATCGTGAAAAAAAAATCAATTAATGTTTACGTAAAATACGTCTGCAAGCTTTATTCTTGTATTTGGCGCAGCACTTTCATAGGAATTTGATCTTTCCGAAATAGAAATAAGGTGTACAATCGCGAAACTCAATAAAACACCGACTAAAACAACAACACAGTTATTCGCACACAATGAACGCAGCGCTAATCTAGTTTACGCACACTAGCACACGCCGTACGCCGCACGCTGCTTAGCGCTGACACCGTGCATCGTAATTTAAATATTACTTTGACAATATTAATTATCGCTCTAATTTGTTTAATTTTGGGGGATTAAGGTTTGGATTTATATATTTCTCATTATTAAATGAATTTAAATCCTGTTACATTTTTGTCGTAAGTAGTAATTAAGATTTTTCGATTTTCTTGATTTTCTGTGAAGTCCGGAGCAGAATTTGTTTAATTTTCATAATAATAGTTAGACATGGTGATATGAATCATTTTAGCACTATTTTTGTCCTGTTAATATTTTTGCCTTAAGTACGAAGTCAAATTATAAGATTTAAAAAAAAAAAACGAATGTTCCGTGGACGAAAATGTTTAATTTTCTGACCTACTTGTAGTACTCAATCTGTTCTACAAATACTCCAAATAAACATACCTGTTTATATTTTTTTCCACCAAGTTAAATACATATTAGACGTTTTCTTAAAAAAAAACATACACGCGGAGGTGAACTTTTCGCGGGAAACAGCTTAATATACTCTCCTGTCCATACCCTACACATTCAATGAAAAAAATCGCTGTTTTTAATTAATGCAAAGTTAGCCTAATATTCGGCGTAAATTCCCCGGACTAATAAGCGTAGACCAGCAAAGATCCTTACCACCGGGAACCATGCTTTTAAAACTGGGATTGGGGTGTCAACAACAAATCTGTCAATAATGTCCGTATTGATGGGATACAGGGTTCCTACATTGGGTCCGAGTCCTTCATTGGTTGCGTATCTACGACTCGGTCCCAATGCGGGTTTTTGTATGTCACTCGTGATGTTTTCTTTCACCGTTCTGAAAGCTATGCTGATAAAAAAAATTACGAAGTAAATTGCAAGCCCACTTGAGGTCGAATCTACAACTAATAGAGCAGGCTCATTCCCGCTGTACCAAAACTGCTATCAAACGTCGTTGTTCGTATTACCATGGTTTCTATACTTGAAATATGGATAATAATTCTGTCTTTAATAGATGCATTAAGAAATAATTGACACGGCAGTTTTATTCGTGGTTTGAGCGCTAAAGTTTGGGGGAGAAGTTTGGAAATGTGCCAAGCAATGGCAGTGGGATCCTTCCCTTGGGGTTATCATCCTGTATGTGTGATGATAGCTTTAAATGACTTGGCATTAGCCTCGTCTTGCTTCCATGGCTAACTATAATAGGGGGAAATTGAGGATATGTAACAAGCAGAATAACCTAGTATTTAGTTTAGTCCACTTTCGCACACTGGGTACATCCTAATACCTGTTTTCAAAATAAAAATATCTTTCTTTAAAAATTTATTTAAAATAATTATTAACTCGGAAAATTATGATTTCTTCTAAAATCTAATCGTATAAATTGATTACTTATGATTTGTTTTTTTATCTTTGAATCGGCTGAATTCTTGCTAAGGTTTATGAAGGCTTAGCTTTTAATACTAACAGTACGAACTTACAAGAGATATATTCTGCCAATGGATGCTGAAGTATCGCCCTTTGAGCCATTATACGTGCCAGAAAAAAGGTCGGCTACACTGTCAGGAATATGTCAAAGTTATTGGACCCGACGTTCCCTATGTTGCGTCAAAGTGGGTATTATTTAAACAAAACTACCTGTACCCGGGATGCGTTGCAATGTACTTTTCCCTACCTACCTACCTCCTATCCTACCTACCCAACCCTACCTACCATACCCTTTCTACCTAACTACCCTAACCACATACCCTAGCTATCTACCCTACCCTAATTTTTCTGACATACAAACCTTCCTCTGACCATAACAAACATAATCGAAAAATAATTATAAATTTTGAGGCAGTCGTTCGGAAGTTATGCGCTTACATACAATTCGGCGATTCATTTTTATATACAGGATGTACATCATAATAGCGAAAAAATTATCTGCTGCCCCATACAAAATTTCAATACATATTCGACCCAAATGGAGCAGCAGAAATTTTTTTGCTATTACGATGTTTGTCCGATGTGATGTACTACAGACCATCAAACTGAACATGTTTCTCATGTTCAGTTTGATGGTCTGTAGCACACCCTTAAGTATGTTGTATAACTAATAGTATAACTAGATGGACTAACCCGTATGTACGGGTATATACCCTTTCCGTTACAACCTGTGTATGTGTAGATATCGCCAGCCATAGGTCCGTGCTAATGGAATGTACGTCACCGGACTCTCCCGTCATGTCATCCACATCCTTTTCAAAAATAAGGTCATTTGGAAATAGGTTTAAAATGCCATTATCTATCAGTCCCACCATCATTTATTCAATAGCAGTCAGAGTGGTTTTCCAAAATAAGAATCGGACCGCACAAAAAAAAAAGAATAATTAATGTTACCCCGAAAAGTCATTAAGCAGTAATGTACTCATTAAGTATAAATAAATGAGGTCCCGTAGAAAATATATCTCAACTATATGATAATAAAGGCATATTTTGTCCGGATGCAAATTATCGACGTAAATTATTGTCAAATGTCTAAAAGAACGATTTATATGCAATACCATAGCGGAGTTATTGAAATATATGTCCCAAAAGACAATACACCGATGCGGGGATTCGTATCTGCAAGGGAGATTATACCGTATAAAGCTGTGACACGGCACAGATTTGTGTGCGTAATTGATCAACAACGGAAAAACAACAAAAATGGGTATTACCGTAATACTCAAATAAAACGCAAAGCAAAATAGGAATGAGTCGTTTTGCATTGAAGCATAAATCTAACAAATGGCATTTGCATGCAGAAGTACCGAATACAATTCATTGCGGTTTTACTGAGGGCTGGATCATTACGGAGTTATTCTTAGCGAGGTAGGCAGTGATGATATGGATCTAGAAACAAACAATCTAGAAGGACTGGGCTTCTCATAAACATGAATTGTATTCAGCAGTCTTTTGTCTTTGGTGAATAGTCACTACTATTTAAATTTAAGAACAAATTAAGAGCGTTTACACCTTACGGCATTTCAAGTCCGTAGCCGAAATTACTGAACCGATTTAAATGAAACTTAATACGCATAAGCAGAATACGCAGGTCTAAAAGTTACTAAAAAACATTTTCAGAATGTCTTTTTAAAAAAAAATACCCTTTCCCGACCCTCCTGATTCAGACATACACTCCCTCACCATTACAGGTCGAGAGGTGGTCACAGCTGTTTGCTCCTTCCGGAGCGGCTCCGCCGGTGGCCTCGACGGCCTAAGTCCTCAACACCTAAAGGACCTTATCTGTTCAGGCGCCGGGGAAGCTGGTGAGCTACTCTTGAAGGAGCTCACAGCTCTGATTAACCTTATGCTCTCCGGCAAGGTGAACGAGGCCGTCATCGACGTCCTATACGGGGCAAATTTATGTGCCCTGCGCAAGAGGGATGGCGGCATTCGTCCCATTGCCGTGGGAACTGTCTACCGTCGTATGGCAGCCAAGATTTGCTGTAAATTTTTTGGTGAGGCTGTTTCGAAAAAATTTCAGCCCCTGCAGCTAGGTTACGGCTCTAAAGGGGGCTGTGAGGCTGCCGTACACGCTTTGTCGACCTACCTAAATTCTGGCAAAGGTGAGGTTATTCTGAAGGTTGACATAAAGAATGCCTTCAACTCAGTAAATAGGGACACCTTGCTAATAGAAACAAAAAAAGAACTACCCCAAATTTATAGTTTTCTTTGGCAATGTTACAGACACCCATCAAAATTACTATATCACGACAACCTTTTGGAATCTGCTGTTGGCTGTCAACAAGGTGACCCCCTCGGGCCAGTGATTTTTAGTTTAGCTATTCATCCAATTGTTCGACAACTAAATTCTAAATTTAACGTTTGGTATCTTGATGATGGAACCTTGGGAGGCGATGTAGATACCGTGTTAAATGACCTAAATTTCTTAAAAAATGAATTTCATTCCATTGACCTTGACCTAAATCTTTCGAAATGCGAGTTATATGTAAAGGACAGTACCGACAGACAACAGACTATTTCCAAATTTAACGCAATAGCCCCTGACATAAAAATTATTGAGAAAAGCTCTCTTCGTCTCCTCGGGGCTCCAATCCATGAAAATTCTTTTCCCGATTTCATAGAGGAAAAGATTCAAAATTTTAATAATGTTTCGGAAAGATTGCTCCAGATTATGGAAGCACACACATCTTTTGGACAAAATGGATCAAATTATCAGACATACTTTATCATCCATTTTAAATGTGGCTTTGGACGACCGAGCTTGGGCACAAGCAAGTCTTCCCATTCGCATGGGAGGACTCGGCGTCCGCAAAATTTCTAGTATTAGTTTACCGGCTTTCATATCCTCGGTCCACGGCACTGAGAAATTAATCAGGAATATCCTGGCTTCCACACTGATTGATTTTGATGTGCCGTGCCTCTCCGAGGCCATCGATGCTTGGAAACTCGCTTGCCCGAATACTGAAGAACCCGACAATCCATTTTCCCAGAGACGGTGGGACGAGCCGCTCTGCAGAGTAGTTCAGGACAATTTACTTCACACAGCTGCTACTACTGCTGAGCGTGCACGACTGCTTGCTGTGGGTGAATGGGAGTCGGGTCTTTGGCTTCACGCACTCCCGTCGTCGAGCATAGGCACTTTGTTCGACGACACGACCTTCCGCCTCGCTGCTTCCTTACGTCTTGGTGCCGCCTGCTGCACTCCTCATCGCTGTCACTGTGGTGAAGCTGTCAACAGCCTTGGACACCACGGCCTGTCATGCAGCCGAAGTGCGGGCCGTTTTGCGCGGCACGCGAACATAAATGACATCATCCGTCGAGCTCTTGTTACCGTCGGCGTTCCAGCTATCTTAGAGCCCAATGGCTTGGCACGCGACGATGGCAAAAGACCGGACGGCATGTCGTTGTTTCCTTGGAAGATGGGTAGGCCTTTAGTGTGGGACGCAACATGCGTTGATACTCTTGCGCCATCACATCTTCCAAGCTCATCGTGCTGGGCTGGCGCTGCCGCTGCGGCTGCGGAGAACCTCAAGCAGCGTAAATATAGTAACCTTTGCGGTAACTATATTTTCGAGCCGTTTGGGGTTGAAACTCTGGGGCCGTGGGGTCCGAGTGCTCACAGCCTTTTTAAGGAAATCTCCAAACGCTTAGTTGACGCTTCACGTGACCCAAGGGCTGGCTTTTACTTTGGCCAGAGGCTAAGTGTTGCCATTCAACGTGGCAACGCCGCCAGTCTCTTGGGCACGTTACCAGCTGACAGCGCTGAGGAGGAGTTTTTTGACGCCCTTTTATAATTTTTTGTTATTTTAGTTTTAATTATCTAGTTTTATGTTTAGTAATTAATTTAGATTTAGAAATTAGTATTTAAAAAAAAATGGAAATTTATATTTCTATAGAAAATCTATAATCGGACTAATTTAGCTGTAACACTATTTTTCGAAAATGTTTATTAGAAACTTCTTAAACGTATGTATCTTGCCAGTGCGTATGAAGTTTCATTAAAATCGGTTCCTTCATTTCGAAAAATAAGGACTTTAAAGTTTATGAAATATCGTAAGGCGTAAACGCTCTTTATATTGGAATTCCAGTGAAATGTTTTCTAGAGGAGCTCGTAGCTAAATAATAACAGCCGCTCAGATCGATCTAGAGGTAAACCCGCGCTTGCTTAGGTAGGTTCGTGGATGGGTGACCACCCATTACATACCGAGTTTCCTTAGCGCCTCGGAAAGCACTTTAAGCCGTTAGTCCACGTTGTCGATTTGTAGGTATTTGACAGTCGTTACAGGTAGTCACTGGCCCGAAAGTCTGACAACCAGTCTTACCAAGGGCTATAGTTTTACTCAGTACGAACTGGGTTGTGGAGGTCAGATAGGCAGTAACTCCATTTATAAAATACTGGTATTCAGCTGCATTCGGTTAGACAGGAAGCCAACCCAACGTAGTTAGGAAAATCTAGGCAGCTGATGAGTATCATGTTAATTTTTTTAAATAACACAGCCCTTTCTTTTTTTTTAGGATGGGAAATCATCAAATGACTTCTCCCGCTCTGGGCCGAGCGGAAGGGAGTGTCAGACTTGATTGACTAAAACCCATCCATGTTCCTTCTTAGCCCTTTGTGTTCCAGGGCCACGGTATCACTTTCGAACAACCCGCAGCCAAATAACACATCCCTTAATCTAACACTAAAATGATAAGTACTTTTGTATTTTTAACAATGTAAAACTCGCTTTGTTTCATAAATGACATTTTGTCGGTCGTAATTGAACCTAATTTGCATCACTAAAGTTTTTATTTACCTATTATAATAAAATTAACCGTCTATTTGAATGTGGATAAAATACTCCGATTACGGGGTCATTGATTGGCTGTGTAAATACAAGTTGATTGTTGGTAGTCTTACATTTGTTAGCACATTTTTTCAACTGTATGAATATTCAGTAAACATTCATTAGTAATATTGAAGTAAAGATAATGCTTAAAATACCTATTAGTCTTCTAAATGTCAATTACGGAAACATTTTATTTACTATACAATGTGTTGTTTTGCATCCTCGTCAAATTTCAGGAGGTTGTCATAAAACACATAAATAATCAATTTAAAGGTCGGTACCGGTCTATAATTAATAAGCGTTGCTTTTTTTTATTGTTGAAATTTAACAGTATTTCAGAATAAAACCCTTGATACAAAACACTTAAAACAGAATCACCCAACTACGCACACAGCGACAATGCAGCTGCTCTGTGTGCGTGAGAGTCGACAGTCGACGTCTTACCTACGAAATGCAACAGTGTTGCGACCGTGCGTTGACCTACGGCGACCGGTACCTAGCAATTTTGCCTAATTTTATTTCGAAAATCACCTACATTATTGTCATAAATTTCGCTTGATACTAAACTAATTTTTAAGCATCATTGAAATACGGAAATCTTACTAATGACAACAGTTACAATACTAGTGTGCCAAAGAAAAGTTCACTGACCTGTACTTACCTAAGTTCGGTAGTTATCAGATGATTAATAAAATGGCTTGCTTTATTGCTATCTAAACTAACACTCTGAACATTGTACGTAGGTAAATTCAGCCTAAAGTTTTCGTAATGATTTTGTTTTTATTTGTGAATTGAATTTATTGGTGGTTAGTACCTTAGTTGGTGTACCAATTTACTAAGTCTAAAATTGTTTTTTACGTTTGTTGGAATTGGAAAGATGTGCTAGCTAAGTAGGTATGTAGAAATACTTTCGACTGTTAGGTATTATTGGCGTAGTTAAAAGTTTGAAATCAACTTATTTACACTAATAAAATTGATTAAGCTAACAACGTATTTACAAAATGATAGTCTTTGTACAAATAAATAAATTACCTACTTAAGTTATCCGGAGGTATGTTCAAAGTTGCCACCACCACATTCTTGGCACAGTCGACAACGACGTAGCTGGTTTTCTTTCAGCTTACGTAGCACTATCACATTCCTTTTTAAAGTGTCGAAAGCACTAATTATCTTTTCACGTAATTCTGTAACACTTGCCACTTTCTCCGAGTAAACTAACCTTTTAACGTCTCCCCACAAATAAAAGTTTAGAAACGTCAGGTCCGGAGAACGGGCCAGGCCACAGGTCCTCCGCGACCCACCCAATGGTCACCAAACTTTTCGTTTAAGTACTCGCGTACATGCCGACCATATTGAGGGGAAACACCGTACTGCTCCACGTAGGCTGTCTCCACTGATGGCATACATGCGGACCATCTCTACCAACTCGACGTTCCAGTAATTGTCCGTCATCTTGCACTTTGCACCTACGTCTCAACGATGTACCTAGGAGCGGAATTCGCAACGCGCGTGCACGCGTCGGCGGCATTAACACACTGTTTGGTTCCGGGACGGCGGGGGGTGGATAGGCGCGCGAGCGAAGAGTGCGCCCGCGCACCCCGCTGGCATACCCGCGCCGTGCTTGGTAGGGAATAGGTACCTATGAAATTATCGTATGTGCGTTGCGTTTGCGTTGTGTATGTATTGTTAGCGTTTCTTTGTGTGCGTGTAAGCGCGGTAACAGACGGGCCGCGTTTTAATACGGCTGGTTCACACTTACGGATTTCCGTAAATAAGAAAAAAAAAAAAAAAAAAACACCTACCTATTTTATTGTTGATTTGGGTCGAGAATCATTAGCATAATTACCTCCTTGAATTTGACGAGAATGCAAAACAACACATTGTATACTGTTTCATTCATTTGAACACCCAAATCCGTCGCCGCGACGGATGAAAGTCTACGACGTCGGGGAAAGGGCGTTTCGCCTCAAGTGGAGTTGGGCACGACATCTGGCCAGGAATGGTAGCCAATCTTGGGCCTAAGAAAACAGGGTCGTCCTAAAGCGCATTTGGTCGACAATATCATCAAAACAGAGCGACAGACAGAATAGAAAAGAAAGGCAGAAGAAAATGGAGGACTAGTAGCGGTACCTTCATACGAGCCTGAAATCTTGCCTTGGCCTTAAAACCTACTGCTCTTCATGATGTTAAGGTTTCTGAACAGTCTGCTTGCCTTATGGGCTTCTCGTTTTGTTGGCCACTAGGCACGCCAACGGGAGGCTTACACCAAACAGTGGATGATTCTAGGCTGAAATGATGAAGATGCTATATATGAAAACATCGCGATTTATGTTGTAAATCAGCAATATATCTGTCCTTATCTCCTGAAATGCTCTGTATGGTGTCGGACGTAAAGAATAGCACCATCCCATATCTTCCCGTGGGTGTCGTTAGAGGCGACTAAGGGACTTGCCAGAGAATGGGCAGCAGCGTTCTCTGTGCTTTTGTAACAACTGTACTGCGATCGCCAACCCGCCTGCCAAGCGTGGCGATTATGGCAAAACCCTCCAAACTGTCAATGTCGCGACACTTGGAGGAGGCCTATGTCCAGCAGTGGACGTCTTTTGGGCTGAAATGATGATAATGATGATCTCCTGAGATTGAATACTGATACAGGACCGCCTGGGAACAGTAATTCTATTATAGTACGTGCCAAAACATGTTATACTTGTGAAAATACGAGCGATAAATCATTTGTACGAGGTGTCATGTGATTGGTGTATCACATTGAAATCGCGATCAAATGCGTGACGCGTTCGCTACAGAATATTTTATTCATGACACCTCATCGTTCAAACGTGCAATAACAGTTTCTGTTCTGTACCAATGGGAAGGGAAAGCGGGAAATAAATCCAATTTGTACCCGGCATATATCATGGTCAGAACACAGCTTACGATTTATTCACAATATCATACTGTAGGTGTATATGTGAATCTACGGATACTGGCACGCGGCCCACTTCAATCCAATCTCGTCGGATGCACCGGCGGCGATGAAACAGTTTCGAATATACACGGTTATCATTCAGGTGTCTTTATCGAGACCAAATTATATAAAGGTGTTGTCACCATACTTGACTGCCTCGCTGCCTCGCTATGTGGTCCTGGGTTCGACTGCCATGTCGTTTAAGTGTTATTGGGTTTTTGCGTCAGGATTTTCTCAGTTGCAGCCACGGAGTCTGGATTTGTGCCGGTTGATGGGAATAGGCTCGCCTCCTATTACATGTAACTTAAACATAACTGTCAAGATGTGGATGCACTATTAGGTGGTCTTCTGCCTAAACTTTCGGGGATTAGAGGCATGATATTAAGTAAAAAAAAAACCATTGCAAATTTTTAAAGAGTAGGAAGTTTATATAATTTACAAAATAAGAATCTTAAATTTATAGGTAAATTACGGTGGGTAGGTCGTTATTTTGATGTAGAAGCTTGACACTGCTTCAGTAAGTCGCCAAACATGGCCGCTAAAGGATTATTATGTTTTACGCAGTAAGGTTGCTTCTTCATCTCATTACACCATCTGCTTGTTTCTGGAAATCTGAGAAAAACAAATGACAGTCCACTATGTCACACCCTGGAAAAATCTGGGAATGAAATACAGGATGCTGGAAAAGTTTTAAACAATCTGATCAATTTCATATTGTGGTATTGCAGGTGACCACTGTCATAATAATGGACCACTCTCTGTGCGAATGACCTTTACAGACTCCTTAGTGTCGCAAACACGACATCAAAAATTTTATTTTACTTCCTTATGCAAGTTTAAAGCTTCGCGGTTTCACCCGCGTGGTGTTCGGAACTTGTTAGATGGAATCGTACTACCGGGCTGAAAAGTGTACTAAGGAGCTATCAAAAAATATAAAATTAGTCGCAAAAATTTTGTCCGCGGCTGCGCTCGCGTTAAATTTAAAATTTGACAATAATCGGCTCGGATACGTTGTGCTGTCATAAGAACTTTATTGTTGTTTTCCTCGGGAACTGTACTTTTTTTTGGCATGAAGGATACCCTGTGTCCGTTTCTGTACACCTGACGACGTATATGCAAAATTTCAGAATCATCGATCAGTTCAGTGGTTTAGGCGTGAAGAGGTAACAAACAAACAAACTTAATTTCGCATTTATAATATTAGTTAGGATAGGATGATTAACTTACTTTTTCTCATCTAAGGGCACTACTTGAACTAAACAAGACATATTACTATAGACTGAAATATCTGCGATCGTGATGGAATCAGTTGCAATGAAAGCCGTTTTACTAAGAAATGCTTCCATTAACCCATATCCTTCCTCAATGTTGTCTAACCATTTCTTATTTATAGTTGGTTTTCGCTCTATCACTAAAGCGTACTGAAAAAAAGAAACATACTTATTTAAATATACATTTACACCTAAAAAATAAACTTTGACGAGCTCGACTAATTTACGTTGCCGTGTCGTGAAAATACACGTCACGGTGCCGCAACGGAAGTGGTATGTGGCTACGATGCGTCCACTCAGTTGAAGTTTCATCCATTTAGGTGCTATTATGCCACAGACAGACACACAGATACACAGTTAGACACGTCAAACTTATAATACACCCCTCTTTTTTGGTCGGGGGTTAAAAATAACAAAACAATATATTTTTAAACCCCGACCAAAAAAGAGGGGTGTTTTAAGTTTGACGTGTGTATCTGTGTGTCTGTCTGTGGCATCGTAGCTCCTAAACGGATTAACCGATTTTGAGAAATTTGGTTTCGTTTGAAAGGTATTTTAATCGAGAGTGTTCTTAGCTATGTTTCAATAAACTCTGCTCAGCCCTTTGAAGATCATCACCTCTTTTCTAGTTGTTGAAGGGATATAAACAACTTCCTCAGGTCTAATCGATTTGAAATCTTGTCACTAGTCACCATGGGCATTGCTGAGGGGGGTATCTGCCCCCCTCTCCCCTAAATTATCGTTTTTTGAATTTATAACTTTCGGTATTTTCGTTAATTAGCGAGAAGAGGCACAACACCGAGAAAATTGGAAGGAATGGGGGGAAGCCTATGCCCAGGAGTGAGACATACAAGGCTAAGAAAAAAATATAAAAGTTTAAAAAGCGTGAAAAATAATTAAATTAAAAATTTAAAACACTCCCGACATAAAAAAACCTCTAAAAAGCCAAAAATAAGTTAATCCAAGCGTCGTAGCGTCGGGGGACTGCTAAGAAGACCGCTTAGAGTGCAGAACAAAGCGGACCCCCGACACTACCGACGCTTGAATTAATTTATTATCATTTTAGGAAGTTCAATTCGACTAAATATTTTTTTTTCAACAACTTTTAAAACAGGAGATTTTTATTTTAATACTTTCTGAAGTCTCCCAAGTAGGTTTCTTACTTCTGCATTTTATCTACTACAGTTTATAGTTTGGTTTCTTATCGTTTAAGGTGAGTATTACGGAAAAAAAAATTGTATCTGAATATGTTTACTATCTTTATCACTTTCTAGGCGTATCTCATGTGCTAGAACTAAGCGGTTTAGCGATCCCCCGACGCAACGCTTGGAATATAATATTCTACTAATACTAAACGTAAAGGGACAACATTTAGATTTTTTTTTCCTTTTATAGGATTTTTATGTTGGTGTTTTTTTTTAACTGAATTTTTAATTCATGCGTTTTAAACATATTATAATAGTGATGAAAAAAAATGAAGCTTTTATCATTCTATTATTTGCAAATAGATTTTAACAACTTTGACACGTCTTTATTTTTAAATAGTGGAGGCCGGTGTTTCGTACCTGACTACTCTGAGAAAAAAAGCCAAAACAAACTCAGAGGTCACGTCTCTTTTAAAGTCCAAACATTGTTCAAGTCATATGAGGACCCTGCAGATTAGTGTTTGAGATGGTTTTTGAAGCAAGAACCACACAGATTTGAGACAAGATTTGGAAAGTAGACAATAGACTTCGACCATCGAGACCATCGACTCAATCAAAGACCACTATTTAGTTATAGTATAGATTTGCAAAGTTGAAGCGAACACCAATAACTTGTGTTCTTAACTTCAATATTAAAATATGTTTACATTTAGAGTACCGTCTATTGTTTTTTGATACTAACAATTTTGTTAGAGATTTTGTTTTGATTCGGGAACATGTTTCTTGCCGAAAAAAGTCGACATTTTTTGGCTTCACTTTTAGCATTTTTTATACACGCAGTTATTGATGATTTAACTGAGACTAGGTTAAGTGACGAAATAGTATTATCTTGTGTCTCCAATAATACTGTTGTAGATTCTAAAGATTCTTTAAACTATTAGAGCCGACAGAAGAGAGGCCTGGTAACAATATCTTACTTTATCACTAGAATATTAATCGCTTCTCCGGCAAAAGTCTAGACGTGGAAATGTTAGTAGATAAATACCAGATTAATATTTTATGTTTTAGTGAAACTTGGTTAAAACCAGATAGGATGCTGTTTAATGTAAATATTTTTCAGTTGCCAGTGCGTACAACAGACCCTCAGTGGGTGGTGGTACCCTGATACTTTGTAATAGTTGTCTCAGGTATATGGAGCAAACAGAGTAAGCACTCTGTTGATCGCTTAAGTGAGGTAGCATGTGCAGAGGTTGAGGGTCATACTGTCTTTTGTGTGTATAGACCACCAGCATCAAACTTGTCATTAGTTTTAAACATTAAGGACGAAATATTAAGTAAACTTTTCACAGATAATAAATTAGTTTTTGTTTGTGGTGACTTAAACATTGACCTGTTAGTCAATTCAACAGAAAAATGTAAGTTGGTCTCATTGTTTAAATCATTCAACTTAAAATATTTATTTAGTGAAGCAACTAGAATAACAGCAACCTCAGCTACATGCATAGATAATGTATTTACTAATTGCATAGTAAAAGAGTCTTTATTAATTTGTGGCGTTAGGTCAGACCATACTGGTCAACTTGTATCTTTTGAGTTAGACAAAAAGTTACACTTAGATAAATCAATTCAATTAAGATCTCTTTCCAAAAATAAATTAAAATCTTTTAATAATAATATTCTAAACAAACTTTTAATGCTAATTTTGATTTAGAAGACCCCAATATAAACTACAGTATATTATTTTCCACAGTTTGCCAAGAATTTAATAAAACATGTCCTGTAAAAAAAGTTAAAGTCTACTAAAAATCTAAATTTAGCGAATGGGGGAATAAGAAAAAGTAGAGACATTTTATACAATTTGTATCACGAAAAATCACTGACTTCAGACCAAGTCTTTCACACTTATGAAAGAAACTATTCAAAAATATTCAAAAGTGTCTGCGCTCAAGCAAAATCTAAAATAATAAGTAATAAAATCGGTGTTTCTAAGAATAAAATAAAAACTGTATGGCAGGTAATTAACAGAGAAACAGCAAAGACGCAACAACGAGATAAGAATGAATTGTCTTTGAAAATAGATAATCAAACAATTTGTGATAAGCTAGAAGTCGCTGGGACTCTAGACAACTTCTTTACCAACATTCCGTTAGAGGTTACGAAATCTCTCCCATCTTCAGCTACATTAGCTGAAGCTCTTCTTAAAGAGAACTTTACAAAGAACATACCAAACTTTAAATTAAAACCAGTATGTATTACTACAATTAAAAACGCATTCAAAAGTCTCAATATAAAAAATACTGAAGACTCATGGGGGATATCCGTTAAGGTTCTTAGAGATATTATTGATTCGATTGCTCCTGTCTTAACAGGCATATTCAACCAATGTTTGGACAGCGGCAAGTTTCCCGACTTGATGAAACATAGTAAAGTAGTACCAATTTTCAAATCAGGTTGTAAGAGTGATCCCTCTAATTATAGGCCTATATCTGTGCTTCCAGCATTGAATAAAATCTATGAAAAAATCATGCTGGACCAGATGTTGTCTCACTTCAACTCTAATATGATACTGCATAGTCAGCAGTTTGATTTCACGAAGGGTAGCTCGACAACGGACGTGGGAGTTAAACTCATCAGTCACATTTTGGATTCCTGGGAGAAGTCCCAGGATGCTATTGGCATCTTTTGTGATCTCTCAAAAGCGTTCGACTGCGTCGACCACACCACACTGATCTGTAAATTACAACACTACGGAATTTGTGGACAAGTTGCTGATCTTGCTCTCTCTTATTTATCAAACAGGCTGCAAAAAGTAAATGTAAATGGGGCGACATCCTGCGGGTTTATAGTCAAGACGGGCGTGCCCCAAGGTTCAATTCTTGGCCCTTTCATGTTTCTTGTTTATATTAATGATCTCCCTTATATGATGGCCAAATTTTCGGATATAATTCTATTTGCTGATGACACTTCGCTAATCTTTAAAATTGATAGAAAAGATACGGACGTCTTACATGTTAACGGAAGCCTAACTATTCTTTCGAAATGGTTGCAGCTGCTAACAATCTTTTATTGAATACGAAAAACAAAAAAAAAAATGCCTTAAATTTTCTTTACCAAATGTAGCACCACGTGACCTAAATTTAAATCTTGACGGCAAGAAGCTGAATGTTACAGCGGAAACTATATTCTTGGGGATTACTATAGATTCAAAACAGCAGTGGGGCGCGCCATTAAAACTCTTTCGGGAAGGTTAAGCTCAGCAGCCTATGCAGTTAGAAAAATTAGGCAGTTAACTGATATAGCCACAGCTAGGTTAGTATACTACGCTTATTTCCATAGTATTATGTCCTATGGCATTCTGCTGTGGGGATCGGCACTAGACATTGATTCAATTTTCATACTGCAAAAGAGGGCAGTCCGCGCTATCTATAAAATGGGTCTTCGTGAATCCCTCAGAGAAAAATTTAAAGAAATCGATATACTGACTCTGCCTTCACTTTATATTTTAGAATGTATATTATATTCAACAACGCCGAAATATCGGGAACTCATAACAAATAATAAACATGGTAAATATCCCGTTACAAGTGTTGTTGATAGTGTTAGTGACCATGTCAGTTTAAAAACTTATATTGTATATTATATGTCCGCAAAAACCGAGGACTTTTCAAAATTAGAAGCGACTTCCATAATATAAATACACGCAGTAAACACGAAATTGTAATACCCAAATTCAGATTAACCAAAACTAGCAAGTCTTTTCTTATAAACAGTATACGCTTTTATAATAAGTTGCCGAAGTCAGTTACAGAACTGACCGATGGAAAGTTTAAAAATTATATTAAACGTGTCCTAATTAAAAAAGCATATTACAAAATTAAGGACTACGTTGAAGATAGAGAAGTTTGGCTTTAGCCCCTTTGCACATGCGGCTTCCCTGGTAGCTCATAAACGGGACAAATGTGTGGATGTCTCTAACTATTCTCAATCTTATGTTTTTTTAGGGTTCCGTAGCCGAATGGCAAAAAACGGAACCCTTATAGATTCGTCATGTCTGTCTGTCTGTCTGTCTGTCTGTCTGTCTGTCTGTCCGTCCGTATGTCACAGCCACTTTTTTCCGAAACTATAAGAACTATACTGTTGAAACTTGGTAAGTAGATGTATTCTGTGAACCGCATTAAGATTTTCACACAAAAATAGAAAAAAAACATAAATTTTGGGGTTCCCCATACATAGAACTGAAAACCAAAATTTTTTTTTTCATCACACCCATACGTGTGGGTCTATAGGGGATATATAGGTCTTCAAAAATGATATTGAGGTTTCTAATATCATTTTTTTCTAAACTGAATAGTTTGCGATAGAGCCACTTCCAAAGTGGTAAAATATGTGTCCCCCCCCTCTAATTTCTAAAGTAAGAGGAGGAAAATTCTGAAATTATTTGGGATTGTAGAAGGTAAAAAAAACTATCAACGAAAATTAGTTTCAATAAGATATGATGTTTAGTTGTTTAGATATGGGACTTTTTCATCAAACTGCAGCAGTAACTTTGTTGTTCATTAAAATACTATGAAAAACCAATTTAGTTTTGCGGTTGAGTGGAAGTTTACTAACTAATACTACTAACTAATGAATGACAGTTCAAAATATTGTTTGGGGCTATGGAACCCTGTGTGCGAGTAAGACTCGCACTTGGCCGGTTTTTTTAATCAGATGTTTTACAATAGTTTTTAAATTATTACACCTTTTGTTTAGAATAATTACAGCACGGATGACAACATTTGTGTCCCTTATTTGATCTAGTCATTTTGTGATATTTTCTATTTAATTTTTGTTGTTATCTAAACTCTTTTTCTTATTTACCGATTGTTTGTAAATGTGTGGACATTGTAGGCCTTATACATTCCTAGATCCTTGGTAACTTTTTATTTTGTTCTACGTTTTGTAGTAAGCAACGACTTATTGTCAGGCCTACGATGCCCTCACATACTTTAGTACTAACGCTGTAACAGAAATATTGTAAAACCAAATGATTTTAAAAAGTAACCATGGAGTTTCTTGCCGGTTCTTCTCCATGGGAAACGACCAACCCGAACCGAGCACCTTTTTGTCGACGTTTTATAAGTGACCCAGTAGGCCTACGTAAAATAAAAATATTTTGATTTTGATTTTGAGTAACCACATTATCACCCTAGCCGCTTAGCTTGTTGGTATGTGCACGTCAAAACGCATCGTATTAGCCCAAACACAAAGTAGATTCCGTACACCGTTGAAGAGTTCTTCGGGCGGGTTGGCTGATGCTTGCGCATCAGGTCAACGTTACCATTCTTTTGAAATATCGTTGACAAGTGACAGGATTTCAAATTTCGAATAGATCAGACCTGTAGAAGTTGTTTATATCTCTTCATCAACTCAAAAAGAGGTGATGATCTTCAAAAGGCTAAGTAGATTTCTTTAATCATAGCTCTAGAACTCTCTCGATTAAGTCACCTTTTAATAAAAACACGAAATTCGTCAATCACGTAAAAACTTATTGAATGTCGGCACATCCGTTCAGGAGCTATGATGCCACAGACAGTCACACAGAAACACACTCCTAGCTTATAACACCCCTCGTTTTGCTCGGGGGTTAAGAAAGTCAAAAATTCACTCCCTCTCCATCCAGAAAAAAATATTGAAGTATAATAATAATAGTACAGATATTCCCTAGCTTCAAAATAGCCAAACGAACAGGAAAACGGTTCTTTTATTTAAAGAACAGGTATTCGCTAGCTTCAAAATGGCCAAAAGAAACGGAAAACGGTTCCTTTATTTGAACTACGGGTATTCGCTAGCTTCAAAATGGCCAAACCAACAGAAAACGGTTCCTTTATTTAAAAAAAATCGGGTATTCGCTGGCTTCAAAATGGCCAAAACAACAGGAAAACGGTTCCTTTATTTAAAGAACGGGTATTCCCTAGCTTCAAAATGGCCAAAACAACAGGAAACCTGTTTGATGTGTTACTGTCATAGAAAATGATATGCATAAAGGTCATGTCAATCGCAATTATTATCAATATTGTTTACATTATGTGTCGAATTAATTTGATAAAACGTATTTAAATGACTTGATAAATACACTCTTGGTTCATTTCACGCCAATCGTTGTGATTGGGACCAGTCAGACAGTACAAAATGTTTTCAAAAAAAACATTATTGGTTATTTTAGTGTACTTATCTTCAAATCTGGCATGTAAGTGTGTTTTTTACATTTTTTTATGTATTCAGGCAAGCAAGAATTAACCCAGTTTGCTCAAAATTAAATATCGAGCTTTTTTCATTAAAAAAAACAGTCGAATTGAGAACCTCCTCCTTTATGGAAGTCAGTTGTAAAAATGTAGCCGACTCAAAAGGTGAAACGAAGTTTGTAGTGGTTGGATTTTCATGGCACTTTATTATTGAGTTGTTAAAGGTGTAGAGCAGAAAGTTAAAAAAACCGGCCAAGTGCGAGTCGGACTCGCGCACGAAGGGTTCCGTACCATTATTTATAAAAACGAGCAAAAAAAATCACCTTTTGTATGGAACCCCCCTTAAATATTTATTTTATTCTGTTTTTAGTATTTGTTGTTATAGCATCAACAGAAATACATAATCTGTGAAAATTTCAACTGGCTAACTATCACGGTTCATGAGATACAGCCTGGTGACAGACGGACGGACAGCGAAGTCTCAGTAATAGGCTCCCGTTTGACCCTTTGGGTACGGAACCCTAAAAAAGGGTTGCACTCTGAGAGTGCCGGCAGAAGTGAAAACTTGAATATTAACGCTGTGCATTTTTGATATTTTGGAATGGTTAGGGAATCATTTTGCACGAATTGCTTTAATTATCAATATAAAAGTACTATCATTTATGTGGTAAAATACAATATTCATTTACAAAAACATTACAACTTATATTACATTATAAAAATTTAACACTTCAGAACTATTACAATCCGTCTTACGAATTTTACCTCTTTGGAGAAGCCGAAAGTTTTGTTTCTGCATAAGACAATTATCCAGTTTTGGAAACCCAAAGCCAAACTCAATGAAAGATGTCATAAAGTTCAAATTCCTTCGTAACCTAATGTCAATCCGTCTTACCAATTTTCCTGTTTTGGAAACCCAAACTCAATGACAGATGTCGTAAAGTACAAATTCCTTCGTAACCTACGTGGCCTGACGTTCACATGTCTTGACGCGAGACCTGGCGCGAGTTTAAATTTTTTACCCTCACAAAAGTGCACAACGCCGCTAAAGAAGTTTTCACTTCCAAAATTGCTTCTCGCGAGTCTTCTCCACAGCTGTAGGAACTCAATAAAAGTCCCATGAAAATTCGACCTTTATAAACTTCGTTCCCAATATTTTTGTTTTATAATAATTATTTGTTTTATAATATTTTTTCAGATGGACAAAAGGACAAAAAGTTTTTTCGAAATGATTATCAATATTTAGAGGCATCACAGAGCTTTTATAAGATATTCTCTATACCTAAATATTTTGTTGATGCAAAAAGGGCGTGTACTTTGGAAGGAGCCATTTTATGGCACCCAGACAACCAGAATGAAGCTGATGCTGTAATTTCCTATTGGAACAGTACCCAGCCCACATGGTGGACAGTGTTTGTGGGATTAACAGACTTATTAGTGAGAGGACGATTCGAGACCATTGACGGTAAGATTTTATTTATTTATAATGTTTTTATTAATTTATTTTATAACCTGCAATTATCATTACCGGTCTTAACCTAATTCGATAATGTGGCTATCAACTACATAGTATGAATAACATAAATGCAAATTCATCTAATACTAAAACTCAAGAAATATTTAACAAAAAACAAGTACTTTATTATTGGTTGAAATCATTTTTTCCTTAAATAAAATAACAAAAAATAAAAAAACAAGACATTTGCAAAACTCAAATTGCACGAAAAAATATCAATTCGCTCATGAACTTCCTAGACTATGGGTATCGTTCTGGTGACAGGTGTATTAGCCAGGAGATGGGTTCTGACTCATCATCATCATCATCATTTCAGCCGAAAGACGTCCACTGCTGGACATAGGCCTCCCCCCAAGAAGGGGGGGTTTTGCCATAATCGCTACGCTTGGCAAGCGGGTTGGCGATCGCAGTACGGTTGTTACAAAAGCGAGAGAACGCTGCTGCCCATTCTCTGCTAAGTCCCTTAGTTGCCTTTTACGACACCCACGGGAAGACATGGGATGGTGCTATTCTTTACGTCCGACACCATACAGAACACGTCCGACACCATACAGAACCACAGGGTTCTGACTAGTTCAAGTATATTATTACAGAAGCGCTGTTGTTAATTGATTTATACGAGGAATAGCATTTTTAACGCGACTTGCCAAACTTTTATGGAAAATAACGTAAGGAAAACTGGATTTAATGCAACTCCTACCTTAACATAACGTCACGCTGGTTTCGCCAAAGGGAAAACAGGCGATGGATTTAATGTAGTACAATAAGTCTGAATGACTGCATCCAAATTGAAATAGTTTGGTAATCAAATGAAGCCTACGCTGTAGAAGAAGTTCCGGGTACAACAGTTGATCAATGATCATGTTATTGTTTATTTATTATATTATAACATAATGTTCACAGGAAAACGAGTGGAGGATGTTTACCACAATTGGAGTATAGGAGAGCCGAACAATTATCAAGGAAATGAAAGCTGTGTTATTCTGTACGCGAGTGGCAAAATGATCGATATAACCTGTGAGATACTGCGTCCATTCATCTGCAAGAAGTCCCTCCAGTCTTTAGTATGGAACCAGCAATGCAATATGCCTGATTTAGGTATGTTAGCCTTTGCCATCAACCGGGGACAAATCCAGACTCTGTGGCTGCTACGGAGAAATCGAAATAACAATTTTCCCGACCTGCTCTTTGCGAGTCTGGGCTCAATTCCCGATCCAGTCCAGACTCACAAGTAGCCCAAGAGTCGCGATTGCGTCAATAGATCAACGAGGCAGTGAGTATATTATTCAACCTAAAATAATACCAAAAGGAAACATTAGAACAACCTTAACTATTGAATAGAAGTATTTGCATTGCTCGAAGATGAACGGAATCGTCTAGTTCCAGCCTCGAAATCTGAAAAGATCTGGACGCGTAACCACGAGGGCTAATTCAAAGAGCCGCGCGAAAAAAAATTCTGCTATGAATTCAGGAAGGCCTTTTTCCTGCAGAAAAAAACCTACTAATCACGTAGTTCAGCGATTTCAGTAGTTCTATGATGACAATTTTGATTTTATATCTAGGTTTGATGACTGTACAAAACGAAGCTTTTCACTTAAGAAGCACCAACTGATATCCACGACAGAACTGCTTAATCCCGCCATTGCTCCGTGATTTGCTTTACCCGTAATTTTCGTGACGTAGGTCCCTATCTAAGACAGATATTTCACCAACATTATTTTATTAAAGGCTACACTTACAACGAGAGAAACGGCAGATGTTACAAGTTACACTCAACTCCATTAAATTGGACCGATGCCTACAATGTATGCAGCTCAGAACAATCCTACCTAACAGTGATCAACAATTGGTTGGAGGTCGATGATCTCGTGAAACTCGCGGAAACTGGACCGACATACTCGGTCGCCGGGAGTTACGTAAGAGGAATGTATCATGTGGGCCTTCATAACATATACAACGACGGCTGGTTGACAGTTAAAGGTGCGTATGTGACAACTTTGAAGTTCCATATCATCAATATCATCCACAACCTGAATTTACCACTGGGTATAGGCCCCCCTTTTCTTGTGCCAATCTCCATGGTCCTGTGCCAGCCTCAACCAGGTTTTTTTCCCGTAACTATGACGTCTGTCCATCTCGCCGACGGAAACCCACGTTTCTTTTGCCCGTTCTTGGCCGCCATTCGGTGATAAAGCTCCATAAAGGGTCAGTGGAATCACGGAAATTTGAATAAAAATGGCACTTTCGGGTTAACCTTGACTTTGGAAACCATTTAGGTTCTGAGAAGTATGGACCCAAGACGCACCGTTTCCGAATTATGAGCCTCCGAATTTGATTATTTTTTTATAAAAACGATCTGTATTTCCAAAATGATAGCTCAGGTGAAAATCTTTTCTGGAAAGAAAATGTTCTACTCTAGTAGAAAACTGTGAGATGGTGTAAAAAAATCCGAGAAGTATTTTATCATACTAGAAAAAATAATAATAAAAAAAACTAAGTCGTCGCGCCATAGCGCCCCAACTACATTCCAACCCATAAATATTGTCACTGTTGTTCGTTTCATTCCATTTTTGCAATAGACTAGTAAAACCTCATCAAGGATTCACTAATAGACAAATGCCCCAAATTAGGGTGCACGACTTGATTTTTAAAAAAAATAATTTCTACAGGTGCTGCTCTAAACAGTACTGTACCCTGGTGGGGCAGCACGCCAAACGGAGGGAGTCATGACCAGTGTGGCTCCATGTTCTACACTGGACGTTTGACCCAGATTGATTGTGGTTTGAAGAGTTATTTTATTTGCGAACATGAAGTAAACTTGTCTCATCTGAACCAATTCAACGAAGAAAATATTGCATAGTTATTGTAAATTATAAATTGTGAACGATGTTTTTTTTGTACAATTTATAAATTAAAAACTGACGTTAAACAAATAACAATTGTTTACTGATGTCTTGGTTTGATTTATATAAAATTTAAACTACTGCCTTATATCTGGCACAAATTTAAACTAGGAGCTGTTGAGAAATACCTTCCTATGGAGAACCCATTGACTTTTCATAGAACCTGTATATAAGCATATTCCGAAACTAAAATAGGAGGGATGGTTGACTAAGCTATTCACTAACCATGCAGAAAATATTGGCCCGGGTGCTTGTATACATAAAACTAGTTGCTTGTTAAGTTAGATTAAGGTTGTTAGCCGACCGACCGCTTAACTGACAAATCGTTTTTCATATTTCAATTTCGTTTTTCATGGTTACAAACATGACGCACTTAAAATTTTCAATTGATCAGTCCAGGATAAGATCAGGCTCCTACATAAAGCCTACCTACACTACATTTGAATTATCTATTTATACATATATCTCAAGGTTTCATTTTGAATATGGACCAAGTGGTTACCGTCCTGATATTTATGATGATTAATGGCAAAAGTTATTATTAAATAAAATAGTTTACCGTTATGTTCTTCAATCTCGGAAATAGAACTGTAGTATCAAAGAATAGTTTCTGATTAACAAGTGCCCTTGTTTTGTGATCTTTTGGATACCATGCTTCGTCCGTCCCATAGGCATCAGCCAGATACATCATTATAGCATGACTGCGAAAAACGGTAACAAAAAGGTATGGATATCATGTGATTTAGAAGCAAAATATCCGTCAGAGAAGGGGAAAATTAATCTATTTGCAAAGTAATAAATTAGGATGTTTTGTGACCGTGACCACGAGTAAACACGAGTTTGTGTGAATTGTGGATTTGAGAGAATTTAGGGCCGGACGTAAAAATGTAAGAGGAAGTCAAAAGTCAACAGTGAATCCCATTAGGCCAGATTACACTGTCTTTCCGAAATATAGCCTGTAACTGGTCGTTAGCCACATACACACACTGAAAAAAAAATTTGATTACTTTAACCAAGATATTGTTAACTGTAATCATACATCATGACTCCATATGAGCCTGTCAAGATCGTCATTTCTGTGACTAAGACAAATTTGTTAAATTTCTCTTATTTTTGTTAGTCAAGTACTGTATTGCCTTTATAAAGGCTAGTTATTTGGTTTGGTTCATAAATTGTCCAGTGCGAACATGAAACATTACTGCATTATTAAAGTTCGATTGTAAATTCTAGTAATCTCACAGTAGTATTAACTAAGATAATAGTTGCTAGCAACTGATTTATGTTCAATGTAATTATTATACTACTTCAGTTCAAAGAAGATAATAGTGCATTCTACCATGGCGTTTAGTTGCGTCTAACTAATTCTTTACTAGCCTTATAAATAAATTATTTCATTCAAACAACGTGCTCCGTTACGTCTAACGAATTCTTTACTGGCCTGGTTAAGACAACTTAGTCATCTTGATTATATCTTGTTCAGTGCAAGCATGTTCCCCTACTAAAACAACAGAGTTCTATTATAAAATCAACTATTTCCCATGCTATATCAACTAAGATAAAAGTTGACTGAGCAATGTAAATTATTAATTTTAGATTAAGTCTTCTCTAGAACAGATAATATATTATGCTTCATACAACTAAGATCTAGGTCCATTCTGACAAAACTTATTGTTATCTACTAAGAAAGGTTGTTGAAATAGTCATGGTAGGTAATACATTCAAATAAGATCCTTTTTCATCCTACATTTGATTATTCGTCGTATTAACTAAGTGTAGATACCAATTCAAGCAATGTGCATAGTTGCGCTAACATGTATCTATGTTAATACTTTTGTAATTCAAGATCATATTGTACGTACTGCATCGTTCTTGAATGAATTACAAAATTATTCACATTTTTTTACCTCACGCATCGGATGCGTTGAGAGGCTACTAATGTGAATAACTTTGCAATTAATTCAAGAACGATGCAGTAGGTACATACAATTTGATCTCGAATTACAAAAGTATTAACATATTATATTATAGATACATGTTGGCGCTACTACGCTACTTGAATCGGTATCGACTACGATACTAAGACAATCTATGTATTATCTAGGAAGGATTTGCAGGTGTAAATAAAATATATATTGTACATTTATTATACAACGTTTATTTTTATAAAGAACAACGCAATGTAACATATTTTTTACCATTACTAAGAATACTAATGTGACATGGAATAGGAGACACAATTTTTTTGTAATATCTAACAACATTTTCTTTTGCTTCTGTTTCTGCTTAGCAATCACAGATGCTAATAAGTTACGAGTAGCATCACCGTCTAAGGCATCACCCTTGTATATTAAGAGTGAAGAAGTCTCGAGGGATTGCTTTAATAAGTTCTCAAGTATCTGAAACAAAAGTTAAAACATTATTGAATATGTGATTAAACTAATAGCTTGCCTACCCACTTACTATAATTTTTTTTTTTATACTTAATTATTTACTTACAAAAATTTCTTGTATTCTAATAAAAAGTTTAAAACCCAAATGTCAAAAAAAAACTTATAACACCCTGTCGTTTTTGTGTCGGGGGTTAAGAACAATTACTTAAGTATTTATTTATACTATATAGTTTTAAAACTGAAGTCCACTACGGTAGTGTTAGGGGTAAAGGATTTCCTTTGAAGACTGCAAACCTTCTCCAACTCACAACCTTCCTCATGATGTTTTCTTTTCTTTCACCATTTGAAGCAAGTGATATTTAAATGTAAACTGCACTTGATGTGAAAATACACATTTATTTAGTTATTATGTTTTATTATTAGAAAGTATATTGATACAGTTATTGAGTATGTAATTACTATATAGTAAGTCATGAGGAAGGCTGTGAGTCGGAGAAGGTTTGCACCCTTCAAAGACAAATCCTTAACCCACAATTACACTACCGTGGTGGACTTAGCCCTATACCCTCTTCTTAGGGTGCTCTTCCACTATAGTTAAGATGTGTAGCTGTCTTTAAGATCCACCAACCAGGAGCCTTTATTATAAGAAGGGGAGGCCTAGAGAAAGTAAAGGCTAGCTTTAGATTAGCTCTAGTTAAAAAGCACCCTTAGAGGAGATCCATGCCCAGCAGTGTGACACTTATGGGTTGATGCGATGAGACATTTATGTCTGGGATTAATAGTTGTATATATCTGTGAAAACTTTGAATTGGCTTATTTAAATAGTTTTCCCAGGAATTCCTCTAATATTATAAAGGCGAAAGCATGTGTATGTCTGATAATGAAATTTGGTACCTTGGAGGTAGATTAGGCCTTGGATAAACACATAGGTTACTTTTAATCTGGGTTTATGCAGGTGAAACAGTAGGGCGCAGCTAGTGGGTAAACATAATATAATAATATTAACTCACACTGCTCTGAGACTCCAAAGTTGACACTGTTTCAGTGTTATTTTCCTTTTGATGTGTTATTGGTGCATTTTGTTTTCCTATTCTGTGTCTCAGACTCGCAGTCCTTTAATGGTATCACAACTAGTTGGGAAGAGTCTTTGGGGTCACGTTCACAATCATTTTGCAAATCCAATTCAAACTGTACATTAGAAAAATCGAGGCCCTAAAAATAACAACACACATAAGATTTCATCAATATTTTTGATATTATAAGTCGCAGAATACTGAAAGATATTAGTAGTAGACTCATATTTAAAGCTATATGAGTACGTATACCTTAACTTAACACTTAGACAACATTATTTCATCCCAGAAAAATGCAATGAGTATTACACCTTTTGCTGTCATTATTATTGGTAATACGAGGTGCATTAATGATTCTATTGAAAAAATGATAATTAAGCTTACCGATAAAGATGATATATTGTAGGTGCTGTCACTGCCTGTTGGCAAAAACTCTTTCTTCCAGGTACGCCAACACCTTGTAAATAGAACCCTTGGTCCTGTTTGGGGGATTAGGTCCTTCAGGTCTTCGTGTGTAAGAGCCGATAAGGCCTGGACTGTTATCTGCTGTTCTAAAAAAATAAAAAAATCTCAGACAGTTCCATGAGCGCATGCAACAAAGTAGGTAAAACCTATGGTTGTTGGTAAAACCTTATCTTTGTATTTTTTTTTAATGTAACGATGACGAGATGAACTAAAGTAGGTACACCCGATGGTAAGTGAAACGCCTGTCCGTAACGACACTACTATAGCGTCAGATCTTTGATCTTGCGATCTTCACCTTCAGATATAAGATGGTAGCTCATTAATTTCCCTGGTAACATTGCCTTTCAAACCGGTACACAGTAATGTTTGCACACAAATGCTTGACGGCAGAATAGGTACATAGCAAAGGTGTGGTAGGTAGGGACTTCCCCAGCGGCGGCGGCGCGGCGGCCCCCGGCATGATGCCTATTACTACATGCTTACTGGCTTTGTAGGTACAGAATTAAATAATATTTAGGTATTACCTACGTTGAAGACATAACTAGGTAGTGAATTTCTTTATCTCTGATCAAATAAACATCTCTGTATTTCATACTCACCGTCAAATACAGGTATAAGATTGGGAAGCTCCCATGTTTTCAAAAGTTCAGCCACATCATCCATGTCCACAAAGCACTGTTTCAATGTAGGTAACTTTTTAAAAACAACACAAATAGGTATCACCACAACGAAATCTTTGCGTTACCTTTAATAATACGGTTTTTAGACTGTGATAATACTTAATTGCAGAACAAATAAAAATGGCTGCTACGCGCGCACGCACTCACACCGCAAGGCACAGGAAGGAAAGGAACAGGACAGGTCAAACAAAAGTAGTCAAAGCTTGAAAATAATAGCCGTGGCGCGGGGGTGGGAGGGCGCGCGGGGATGTACATAGTGACGCGAACGATCATCGTACTTTGATCAATTTGTATGCCTTATTGAATCTACAAAAATCTTGTTTAGTACTACGTTAATTTGTTTACAACTAATAGTTTAAATTGATAAAAATAACTTTTAACGTTTGTTTAGGCTATCATTATTTTCATAGAAGCAAACATTTTTTATTTTTGATTTAGCTTAGTTTAATGTATATTACAACGCAATCATTACTGCAACAAATATATACATTAAATGCTTCAACTTTCAAAAAATCGTTGATGCTATCACAGAATACAGTAGATTTTACTGTTTAACTTGTTTAATTCGACAACATAGCTAATTTCATGTAACGTGTCCAATGACTGATACAACATTGCAACTTGTTATAATAATAAACACTCATAGCTAATGCACTCACAGGTTCTTTGTAAGTCAAAATAAAATACACTAGTTGATTTAACAGGGATTATGTATCAACTTAGTAGTTTTTATAATGACCTATTATTGAATTAACAATTTACATATGTTGTTTTTCAAACAAATTCAGCTTGCTATTGCAACAACTTCATCTTGTTCTTAGTAATCATTACTTAAGTCATTCCAAATATTTTGGCGCCAACTAAGAGAAAACACTACTTAGTTGGAGTATATTTTTTTCAGTGCAAGGTGGAAAATATACCGACGCTGAAACCGTTACCGCGTATTCAGCTTACCATTCGGAACCCCTACACATATTTCTATGTTCGGGGGCTAAGAATGATGTACTAAGTGGTAACCCCTTTTAGCATCAATCACGAAAAAATTATTAGCTGTCCCATACATTTCGGTCGAGTAGATCTTGAAATTTGTACTAGACAGTTGATTTTTTGGTCACGATTTCGATTGTGGTCCCATGGAGAAAGATGATTAGTTTAATGGTCTTGTCTAATCACATCTTGAAATATCACCACACCTTTCGAGTACACGCTGTTTCATACTAGCCAATTGAGCCAAAGGCTTCTTTTTATACAATGAACCCTAAAGTTTGATCAAGGCGAATTGGCGTTTTGAGACTTATGTACTTCCAATAAAAGTCCAAATTTCCTCATTATGTTTTCTTGCGGCACTGACAGCCTAGTGGCCCATGTCCAAAATTCACATCATATAAAAATAAAGTTACTTATTAAGAAGATAGAGTCGGATTTGAACCCACTGCCTCATACACGAGCGCAGGCCTTAACTTTCAATGAAATATTTACAAACCTATCATGAATTATCAAGTCATCATCTTCAAGCACTGGAATCGTTTTCATCGGATTTTTCTGAAAGTTAAAATCGTACCGTACAAAAATTTGCATGAAGAGATAAAGATCTTTGGTATCTACATATTATACTCATCCATTAATCAATAAAAATAAAGTTAAAAAAAAAGTTTAAAGAAAAAAGAGAAAATAAAGTTCTCTCAGTCTAAATTGAGAGAATAACTTTATTTCTTTTATTTTACTTTATATTGAAAAAAGAGAATATTAAGTTCTCTCAATCAACTTTATTTTCTCTTTTTTCTTTTTAAAAACATTTTTTTTTCAGCTAAAGTAAAGTATCGGCCAGGGCCAAAACAGCAGGATACTGGTGCCCTGAAAGAGTGAGGCGGGGTTGCAGCAGGCCACGAAGGAGATGGCGGGCCGAACTGGACAGGTTCTGTCGGAACTGGAAGGACGACGCGCGGATTCGCAAACATTAGAAAGAGTGGAAGCAGGCTTTTGCCCAAGAGTGGGACAGAGCAGGCTAGAAAAAAGGGAAAGTCGGGGAAATTACTTTCTTTTTCTTTGTAACTATCCGGCTTCCACGCGGGCTAAGCTGCAGGCAAAGCTAGTTGTCCATATTTACGAATCGCAGGCTCCCAATTCATGACAATCGTATGAAATGACCTAAACACTGCAAATTAACGAAGTGGAAATCTTGATAAATAATTAATTTCGCAGACTTTACACATATAATCAATACTAATATAATCCAAGAGATAACTTTGTTTTTTTTTGTAAGTTTTTATGTAGGGGATAATCTTCAGAACTTCTTATCCTATTGCTAAAAATCTTTCACTGACGGGAATCTACATTATCCACGAGAGTTATAGATCACATTTAAAATGCTCCCGTGGATCATACATTACAGGTGTGGGTGTTTCCATACATTACAGGAGCGAAGCCTCTAGGAAAGGCTAGTCTTAAATAATCTTAAGAGCTTACTCTCAAAAACTCTGTGTTCAAAAGCTGCTTTTCTTCAAGATCAACTACTACATTTTCATAGGACACATTGAAGATCTCACATGCCATTATAGTTGCAACCACTGGTGGACTCAGCTCCGCTGTGTACAGTTTCACAACCATCTGAAATGAGTTTTTAATGTTGGATAGCCAATTTATAGAGGAAGGCTATATATCATCACGCTATGACCAAAAAGATTGGAGCGTCAATGAAAAATGATGCTTAAACGGGGAAAATGTGACGCAGGCAAAGTTGTGTGGGTCAGCTAGTGTACTAAAAATAGAAGAAGGCACAGTACTCACAATTTTGGTCACCAGTTACTAATTCAATTGTTTCATTTCTAGACTATATAGAAATTAACTGACCATTGAAGAAATTAATAACCCTAACAATAGCAACAAACATTAACATTATTTATTTATACAACAACAGATGACAACAACACTTTCCAATCAATTTGACAGGCATCAAGTACTTATTCTTACTCCAACTTTTTACAAACGAAGAGGTTGAATATATTTTTAAATATACTACGAATAACAATCAAAAAAAAAGAATAGCAACCAATAGCAACGGTGAGCCCGTGAAAACGAAATTAAATGCCTTGTTTTTTTAACAGACTCGTTTTATTGTACACACGGCGACACATCAAGTTATACATTTCCAGTATGCATGGCCTCGCTTTTTATAGATTTCCCATAAAATGAGAGATCCGTATAAACTGGTATTAAATAACTTGTTTGAACGTCGTGCGTAGTAGGATGTTTTGGCCATTGAATGACATTGTCAATGTGAGGGCGCTGATGGTAAACATTTGAGAATCTGTGTGTGGAAATTAAATTAAAAACACCAGAACACCCCTTCTGGTGTTTTGACTATGAATACGCGTAAAAAAAACATACAGCACTATACCTGCATTACATTTGTTTAAAAAAAGCATAGCAACGTTGCATTATAGTGTGTGAAAACAAAATTGAATGCCTTGTTTTTTTAACAGGCGTATAAAAGGTGGAACACGAAGCTTTATACGCACGTTGTTCTGGACCAACGGTGTCTTCGAATAGTGCATTTATGTAACATGTTAGAAATTCCTAATCCTATATTCCAGGCTAGGCTTGGACTGTGCAGCGTCTATCAATGAAGCAATCAGCCAATCAATAAGGCAGTCAGTCAAAAACATGTAAGTAAATAAAACAAAAGATCTCAGCGTCACGGCAAATTTCCCTTTATTTGATTCAAACATTTACAACCCACATCCTGGAAGCCTATCAGAAGTTGTGCTGATTAAGAGGGACTTTATTCGATATGGTGACCAAAATTCCTGAGCTTATAAACTAAATCTTATCAACACCATTAATACATAGTAAGTTAGTCGTTAGTATTTATGATGGTGACACAATATTCTTTACAATCTCATCAAGCTTTGCTGCTCCAGTTTGATTCTGTTTTATACAATATGGCGTCTTCTTTAAGTTTGTCAGCCATGCGGTTATTTTGGGGTACCTGAAAGAAGAAAGTATTTTTTTTGAGGAGGGTTCTTGTAAACCTATGGTAGATTTTATCTGGTAAACGTATGTTGGTATCAAAATCAAGGTTTGTCAATTATACATTCTTTAGTGTCGAATCAGTGTTGGCTGTTGTGCATCGTGCATCTTATCCTCACGTCGGAAATACATGATACTTGTGAAAAAGTTTGAACTTGAACCCTGTAATAATAAGGTCCCAGGTAAGGTCTGTAAAAATTATCGCAATAACGGGGACAACAAGCGTCTTTTGGCTTCGTTAAGGGTACATATACACCCATTATACTTACTTTTTCGCGTCTATAGGAAGTAAAAATTCCAAAGTCGTCATGTTACTCAGGGCAGCTACATCAGCAATAGTGATATGATCTGCAGCCAGATAAGTAGTTCGGTTTAGGAACTCTTCAAAGAAACCATAACCCTCATCAATGTCGTCCAACAGTTTCTGTTCTATGGTTTTTTTTCCTTCCAACACTAAGCCAAACTGCAAAAAAAAAAAAAAAACTGATTGACTTTGACCCTACGATTCCACTGTCAGTTATTTAGACAAATACACAAACGTATTGTGGCACACTAGTCATGATCTGCTTAGCCTTTTCACAATTACAGCTCCGCATAGTCACAGCCGCCATCACTGGTCACGGCTCTTTTAATAAACACCTCTTTGTCCTAGGAGTCACAGATAGCCCACTGTGCAGAGCCTGCATGGAGGAGGACGAGACAGCAGCCCACGTGCTTCTACACTGCCCAGAGGTTGCAACATACAGGGCAAAGTACTTAGGTAACCCAGGTACTCTCCGCGAGATCGTCAGCAACACCAAGGAGCTGCTGGCTTTTCTCGGGGAGCTGGGGTGGTTGGAGTAATGTTTCCACCCGTACGCAAAATACGCGCTTTAGACGTAGAGTTGCGGAAACCAGCCCGCTATACTACAATACAATAGCCTTTTCACAAGACTATTTTGGGGTCGGCGTCCAGTCTTTTAAACGTTCAGTATTTTACATGGAGCGACTAGAGGCCTATCTGACCTCCATACCCCTTGGAAAGACTGGTTGTCAGACTTTCGGGCCACTGAGACTACCTAAAACGACTGTCAAAGATCTACAAATGACAGTCGGGACCAACGGCTTAACATGCTTTCTGAGGCACGGAGGAAACTCGGCATGTATTGGTTTGTAACCCAGGTAAGCGCGGCTTATCCTGAAGATCGACCCAAGCGGCTGCTATTGTTGCACCACGAGTGGCCCACATCAGGATATAATTTTTTTTTTTCTGGCCTATATTATCATGAAAGATGCTGTATCCTTAACATACATTCATTGGATCGAAACAAAATTCTTATTTAGACAGTGAAGTTTTTTACTCACAGTAACGTTCCGTAATCTGGGAAAAAGAATAGAGGTAACGAACAGCAGTTTTTGATTGACCAATGCCCTTTTCTTGACATCTTTTGGATACCACGAGTCGTCATTTCCGTAGGTATCAGCTAGATACGCCAATATTGCGTGACTGAAAACAGAGTAAATATAGACATCAGCAGCAACGTAAATATTCATCTCACTGCTGGGCAAAAACCTGCCCCATTGCAGGTAGGCATTACATGTATTATTTTCGTGCGCCACCTCGAACCAGCAGCAAGAACCGACGCTATCAGTTGTGCTTGGTCATCTCTTAGTTGCCACGGCTTATTTCGAACTAATTATTTTATTTTTGAATTGCTATGGACACTTTTAACGTGTACGTCTTGCTACGTCGTTCTCACATAATGTACCATCTCAACATTAATGATGTAACCAAGGTTTTTGTTACAAGATTATGATTTAGAAGAGTGTCCATGTGTGTGTTTCTTGCCCTTTCTTTTCCATAGAGATCTAAGCTTTGGGATGGGCAACTAGAGTACTTTCACAGTTATTATGTCTTGTGATATTCTGTATGGTGCCAGACGTAAAGAATAGCACCATCCCATATCTCCCCGTGGGTGTCGTAAGAGTCGACTAAGGGGCTTGCCAGAGAAGCAGCGTTCTCTGTGCTTTTGTAACAACCGTACTGCGATCGCCAACCCGCCTGCCAAGCGTGGCGATGGCAAAACCTCCCTTACGTCAATGTGCCATTGGGGGAGGCCTATGTCCAGCAGTGGACGTCTTTCGGCTGAACTGATGATGATGATGTCTTGTGATTGGGACTCTAGCTTCATTTTTATTGTTGTTCGACTATTTTAAAGTGCTTGTAACTGGCCTACTTGAAAAAAATGTTTTTGATCCATTGATTGAATTATATAGCCTGACACAATTTAATTATGCTGCAGGTAGTAGCAATACTTTCAGACAACCGTGCAAGCTTGGTTTGCCCTTATCACCTACTATTCTTCATGATGTAAGGGGCTCTGAACAGTCTGTTTGCCCTATGGGCTTGCCGGTTTTTTGGCCCCTTTGCACACCACTGGCTGCAGGGTATCTGGCCATTCTTATAAAGACAATCATAATGTTCACTGTTGCGCTGATTGAAGAATAATCCAAAACTACAATAACAAACCTGTCATGTAGAATGAAGTCACCATCTACCATTACAGGTATTGTGTGTAGAGGATTTATCTGCAAAGAAAATATTTTATTTTTAACACTCGACCTAAAAAGAAGGCTGTTATAAATTTGACGTGTGTATCTGTGTATCTTTGTATCTGTGTGTCTGTCTGTGGTATCGTATAGCTCCTAAACGGATGAACGGATTTTGATAAAATTGGTTTCGTTTGAAAGACGTTTTAATCGAGAGTGTTCTTAGCTATGTTTCGAAAAAATCTGCTCAGCCGTTTGAAGGCCCCTTTTCTAGTTGTTATAAAAAAAACTTTAAAAAATCTAAGAGATGGGGAAGACAGTAATTTCGGAAGGGTTGTATGAAAAATGTATTGGCCAAATAAGTGGTCACGTGGTGGTTGCGGGGAACAGCTAGTTTTCTACATGTATGTCATATTACAGATAAGTACGTGCGACTCCCGTTGAACGAAAACCGATATAGGAGGTTCCGATGCCGCTTTGACGTAGTCGTAAAAAGATGCTGCACCGACCCCAAATGAAGGGATAGGACAAGAGATTGGTAAAGTCATGCCTATGGAATGAATGTCCTCTTACCTTCAAAAACTCGGGTGTCTTATGTTGGCCTGCCGCAAGATTCACTTCTATCTTCTCATAGGGAACGTTGAATATTTCAAAACCCATCATGGCCGCGCGCGCTGGCGGGCTCAGGTCCAATGTGTATAGTTTAATACCCATCTGAAAATGGTTATAGTAAGTATCGTTTCAAATTAGAATAGGACTGACCTCGCGCCATAGTTACGTCATATCTGTCAAAGCCAAGAAGTTGGGGTTTTTTTTTTTGAACTTATAGAAATCCACAACCCCCCCCCTAATCCTAATTAATTCTGAATATATTTTTTTAAGATAAATATCTTAAAAAAATATATTCAGAATTAATTAACCATACATTTCAAGGTACAGCTGTTGACAGATAGAGGTCATTGATGTTCCTATTCTTATTTGAAACGCATTTCATATACTTATTTTATTACCGACTCAGCTCTGCCTGTGTCTAAGAAACAGTACCCGCGGCACTCTTTAATAGTGTAGCTATACATATATCAATGAAGATAGAGAGTTTTAAATTAAATTTATTTATAAAACTTCTACATAATTTACGAATTTTACCTCTTAATAATATTAGGCTAGACGTCTACCCACTGATGTTAATCTTTATTGAAAAAAAAAAAACACTTTATTGTTTTTTTTTGTGCCTTGACTAGATTCTGGCTAGAGCGTCTCTTACTTAAAACTAACAGACACATCATATCCAAAAATAGCATTAAAACTCCTATCAAGTTGGTAGGTATATAAGAACCAGTAATACGCTAAAATGTTATGCGATTCTAATATTTACTTTAAAGTTCGCCAAGGCCTTCACATTTCTGAATTCCGCCAAGGCGTTCATATTGTAGTAACGCCAGAATCCATAACTTATTAGGGCTTCATCCCATATGGTAACTTTACCATTAGTACCTACTAAATGAATGTGTATTTTACTGTATTTGAATCACAAAGTCATCGTGATTCTATAGTGTTTTTTTAAGTCAGTCACTGGTCAGCTGTCATTACCAGTGAGCGGAATAGGTAGGAGGTATTATCAACTCTATGTTACTTCTTTCCTCGAACTTTAGTTAATTGAACCTATTCCGATAATTACTAGTCATTACTGAGAGAATATCACAACTCAAACGCAAGATAAATTATTAACAATTTTTCGGCAGCTCAATACTTACGTTTATTAATTCTTTGATAAGGAACGAGTTATCGCTTGACACAACCACAACAGTCGACACGTCTCGCACTACTACGGGCCAAAAAGTAAGACTTTACCTATATACAAGGTGTTGTTTTGCATCCTCGTCAAAATTCAGGATGTTGTCACAAAAGACATAAATAATCAATATAAATTACGGTACCTAGTAAATTATTAAAAAACACTGCGTTTTTTTGTTGTTTAATTTTGTCAATATTTCAGAATAACCACCTTAACGTGGTTTAGGGATTATAAAATTATCGAAAAAACGTTTGAGGTTTTTTGTTTGAGTGTAAGCGACGTTATAAGGCGGGGATCAGACGGCCCGTGTTCAAAACACAGGTGGTTCACAGTTACCGATTTCAGTAAATAAATAAAAAAAAGAAAATTACCTACTCATTTTATTATTGATTCGGGTCGAGAATCATTAGCATAGTTACCTCCTAGAATTTGACGAGGTTGCAAAACAACACCTTGTATAAGTCATTACATTACATATCAACTCTTATCTGACTGATAAAACATATTATATACATATTACGCAATAACTTTGAGTTGGTTATGGATATGGGCGTATATTAGAGACTAGCTGTCCCGCGCAACTTCTTCTGCGTCACACTTTTAGTTTTCATAACATTTTCATTGCTACTCCGCTCTTATTGGTCATAGCGAGATGATATATAGCCTATAGCCTTCCTCGATAAATGGGCTATCTAATACTGAAAGTATTTTACAAATCGGACCAGTAGTTCCTGAGATTAGCGCGTTCAAGCAAACAAACAAACAAACTCTTCAGCTTTATCATTAGTAGTATATATAGAAGATTTAGTTAGGAAACAAGACAACAGAATAATGTATGGTATGTTTCGAATATATTTTATGAAAGCGTAAACAAACCTAGTTTATGTTATTAAATATTCACCCAATAAACACCCACTATTACTAATTTTCATTAACATATTCATTATATTTGGAAGATTTTAACTTTATAATTATGTCACAAGAATACCAACAACTATTGTTTCAATCATTTTTATACGAGGTACGGAACTTCGGAAAACAGGATAAGATCGTCAAAAATTTGGGTCTCGGTAGTTAGACATGGTCAGCTACCCATCCACAGACCGATCTAGCATTGCTTTCTTTGAATTGAAGATCATTCGTGCGTCTGGCATTATTTGGTCACAACTACAACCTACGCAAATAATGAAATAAAAGCAAGTTCGTGGTATTACTAGCACAAACACATCCACAGGAATGTTTTCCGATCCATCTGTTTCCATTTATATCAAACATTTTTGAACATACTTTACTTATTGTATTTTTGTTCCAAAATATTATTTTTATCTTTATCGATAGACAAGAGGTAACTTTATGTGTAGATAAAACTAAAAATGGGCAAGTAAGTATGTGTAGGTAAAACGGGCGATGTGATTTGAATCAGCATGACTGTCCGTTTTCAGTTACAACACATATTATTGTGATTATTATCTTGTTTGTCTGTCCGGTAGTGACTTACGTGATTTTTACCCGACTGGGCGACTGCAAAGTCATGGTTATGATTTACACGACTGTATTTTCTGAATAGGATTTACTTGGATAATTAATTAACGGGCAAAGTTGGTAATTCATAATTATTGCGAAGTTTTGGTTGAAGTTTGCCTAAAAGTATCATCGATACGGCGAAGTAGAAGAAAATCCCAATTTATGTGGGGTCACAGCACCTCATGTCATGTTTTTCGTATTCCTCTATTAGTTGTAAAATAAACCTTATGTTTTTCTGACCCTGACAGAAAATGTTTGTCACTGACGCTCGATCTTGACAATAAAAACATATCTTATACCTGATATTAATAAATTTCAGAGCAGTAGCGTAGCAAGGGGGGGTTGCGGCGGAGGCGATCCACACCGGGTGTCACCCTTTTTGGGGCGACCCCCGGTGACAATTTCAAGAACAAAATACAAATATTAAGAAAAAAAATCGCTAGTACAGCTGTCTTTTTCGGAGATTCCCCTAGATTCAAGAACTATATCGGCTCTATCACTCGATTAATTTGTGAGGTCAACATTTATTTACCCAAATTATATCTTGCGTAACGCATTTTTCGCAACGGCAAAGACGATTTTTTAATTTTTTCCGCCTCTACTAGCCGTTGAGAAGTGCTCATAAAATTCAACAAATTATCTGTTAAAAGACTCTCAACACCGCGTTGGGGTCCCCGTTGCCATGCAGAAAATTTTGAAGACTTGTAGACGCTGAACTTGTAGACGCGGAAATGTGTGATGGACCAGAAAATATAGTAGAACCAACCAACGGTGCTGCACAAAATCTCATGCCTGCTTTAATCATACTTTTTTATACTATCTATTCTCCGGTAAATAAATTCTGCACTGCTTGCATTGCACATTAAAGGCTTGACTGCTGACGAAACTGCTAAAAAAAACGAGGTCACATTGTGAATGAGGCAATATAGTTATTGCTACAACTAAATCAGAAGACTACTTGTTAATTTGTTAATAGAAAGACGACTTCGTAATAAAAAAAAAAAAAAACAAAAAAATCTGGTTATACAGCAAGATTTTTTAGTCACCGTCCAAATTTTTTCTAGGCATTATGTATCATTCACTAACTCCATTTTTGAAAAAATATCGATATGTGAAATTTTCATATTTTCATATGAAATCATTTTCTCGAAAAAATTATCCGCTCTGCCTGGTCACTAAGTTAAACGTTAAAAAACTACACTTGCCGCGCAAACATTCAATGGAAAGGGGGCGGCCAGCCCGCGTAGTTACCCAGCGTGTACCAACGCACGGCGCGGCGATGTCCACGATATCTCAATATTTTTGTATTGAGTGATATTAAAAAAAAAACAAGTATTCAATGGTTTTCGCCAAAGATAAAAATGTCTAAATTTGGACGGTGACTAAAAAATTATGCTGTATACCCAGCGATGCAGGACTCGCACTGAAAGAAGAACTTGAAAAGGATATGTTGGAATGTCTTGACCAATTCGGAGTGGAGCTCCAAATAAGATCAAAGTCTCTTCAAGACGTGGGTTAATTTTTCGAGATCGTATATCGTCGATACTTTGCTATTGGTGGATACTAAATAATTTAAATTTCCTTCATCAAAATTTACTGATTTTTATGATGAGGTCTCAGAAACAGAATTACTTTTATAGAGATACCAAGACTGCGAAGACACTTAAAAGCCGCAAATGTTACATTATCTGATTGGGTACCTCTAGACTCTAAAGTTTATTGTAGAATGTGATTTTACAGAATCTCTTCCAAATCTTGTGATTGCACTAAAATTGTTTATGACAGTTTGTGTGTCCGTAGCTTCATATGAGAGGAGTTTCAGTAAATTAAAATTAATAACAAACTACTTATAATGAGCTACTACACTACTACTACTACTACTCTACTACTACTACTACTCTACTATTGTGCTACTTATATTGAGGAGCTCGTGGCTAAATAATAACAGCCGCCCAGGTCGATCTTTAAGGTAAAACCGTGCTTGCCGAGGTTGGTTTGTGGATGGGTGACCATAACTACATATCGAGTTTCCTCCGTGCCTCGGAAAGCACGTTAAGCCGTTGATCCCGGCTGTCATTTGTAGATCTTTGACAGTCGTTATGAGTAGTCAGAAGCTAAAAATCTGACATCCAGTCTTACCAAGGGGTATCGTATTACCCAGTTATGGGGTTGTGGAGGTCAGATAGGCAGTCGCTTCATGTAAAATATGCCGCTTCATATAAATAAATGGAGAATCGAGGTGAACCCCGCCAAGAGCCAGGCTCTTTTCTAAACCGCGTAGAAATAAGCCACCCGCGCTCAGCCCGATCACTATGTACGGTAAGCTTATCCCTTGGGAGAAGCAAGCCAAGTACTTAGGAGTCTTACTCGACAACCATCTGTCCTTCACGGCGCACATCAAAGCAGCTCGTAACAAAGCCGCCTTTGCTACGGGTAAGCTACATTTTATGATTTCGGCAAAAAGCAAGTTGTCACTCAAGCGCAAGTTGCACCTATATACCGCGGTGATCCGCCCCATTATGACGTACGCTTGCATCTTGTACGCACACATCAAGCCTCTACCGTCTTTCAGCCTAACGTCTTTCGGAGCGGTTCTTTGATAATGCCATTAAGCACTGTAATCCCCTGATCGCAGCGGCCGCCCGCGCATTAGTTAAGTTCGCCGTCCGAGGCATACCCTCATCACTTCCGATGATGCTATCAGCCTCCTCCAGGAGAGTAGCAAAGAGACTAGCACTCTTAAAAAGTTCAGACACAAACAGCCGTCCTGCCGACCTCGCCGTCGAGGTCCGTCGTGTCGTCCCGGTCCATGCCCTCCCCGACCCTCACTCGAGCCAGCTCGCGATGCTGTGCCAGTAATTTTAAGTCAGCCCCTCAATAATGATATCATTCATATCCAGTCCTGTCCCCATGCAGTCCTCCCTCAGCGACGCCCTAAGCCGAGGTTCGTACGACACACGGGGTGCCCTTAGCGTGTCGTCGCTTAGTTTGTAAGTTTTTATGCTCTGGCTGGAGGCCTCACTCTTAAGGCACTTACAGGATAGTCTAGTTAAGCAGAAGCCAGCCTCCTAGGTTGAACTGCGAGATGCTATTCATAATAAAAATAAAATAAAGCAATACAAAATATAAATTTTGAAGAAGTTATTTCCGAGTTTGCAGCTGTCAAAGCTAAAAAGAATAGATTTTAATTGTATATAGATAATTTTTCGTTTTGTATTGTGTTTGGTTATTTCTTCAAAACGTTTTAATTTCAATCTTCTTGCTTTTAATTTATGAGGTGAACCACCAACTTCCGCACCGGGTGAACCGCACTTCGGCACCAGAGGGCTAGATACCGTAATTTAGTTACAATATCATCTCAGCAAAAACCTTAAACAATTTTCGACAGGCCCAGACAGATTTGAATGCGTACGTACTTACAAGTACAGGAATTGCCCCTTTGTTCGATGTAAACTTTTTTCATGTACATTTATGAGAGCAAGCTACAGCTTGGCAAAAAAGAGTGTGGAATAAATGAGGTCGCCAGTATCGCAACTTTGGCAACCCGTAATACTACAATTCAACAGATTTTGATACTTGTTATTTTTAGGGATATGATCCCAATTCCAAGTGGGTGGTTCAGTCCCTCGGACGCTACGCAAACACCATGGAAGGCTTCAATGTTCAGTACGAATTTTAGTTCTAACTGTCACCGCGTCAGACTCTTTTTTGCCAAGCTGTACATAGAACACCGTACTTCGTTGTGTCACTTACAAAGGGATTGCTATTTATTGTCCCAAAGGAAACATCACTGTGTTTGTCCGTCTCAGTTTCTGGAATAGGTCCTTTGTCAAACATGGCTCAGTTCCTGGACACCGCCGTAGTAAACTTGATAATTTTACAAGACGATGTTAACACAAAGCGATCTTCGGAATGAACCTACTATTGATGTTGAAATCGGAGTACCGCTGGTTCCAATTCTAGGCCCGTTTCTGTTTATCCTGTATATTTATGACGCAGATTATTTTTTTTTCTGAGAAACTGCATTACAACGAGCAAGCTTTTATATATTAGATGTGGATAATCCATATGGTCTATTTTTATGGGTAAAGGAAAAAACAACGACGGATATGGACATTTTTTTTTTGTTAATATGTCAGCAGTGAGATAGGAAAGATTGCTTTGTCATTCACCTATGACGGAAACCGATGCAGTAAGAAAATATACTACCTATAACATGTTGTCACGCGAAAATTACTATCTACCTGTATCGGAAGAAAAAAATAAACAAAAGATAAAGCCTCAATACAGATTTATTAACAATATACATTCATACAAATAAAATAACAATAATGAAACACTAACTTTACAAAAAAGTATACAGGTAGGCAGGTATTACATATAATCGTAGTTCTATAATCGTTTTAAAATTAACTGGATAAAAACTAGGGTATGGCTTATATAAGATTAAAGTCGCAACCAAATAAGGTAGCGACTTATGAACTGAATGTATGTCACTGATTTGTATAAATACTCAGATATTTAGTGTTTTTATTCTTCTGTAAGTGAGTAATTAATTAGGTACCCCTTCTCAATACAAAGCATTGTACTTAAAACCTTAGATGATAACTATGATTCTAAACACTTCTTGATGACCTGGGTTAACATAGCTGCTCCTGGTTCATTGTATTTCTTTGCATATGGTGTCTGCTTCAACTTTGTAACCCAAGCGTGTGTTTTTGGTAGCCTGAAAAATAAATTCTTTATTAATAATGGTTTCATTTATTTAGAAAAAGGGCACATTTAAAACAAAATATTTTAACAATTAGACTTGGACACAGTTGCTTATATGCCAGAACTAGGTAGAAAAATTGGCCTTGGTAATTTAAAATAAATAAATTAACAGTAAGCGATAAGTTTAGTACTAACATTTCCTGCACAAATACAATTTATTTAAACATTGATAACATAATTATGATATAAAATTTGTTATCGACAGGAAATCCTGCTATTCGTGAATACTTTCCACAGCTAATTCAATTAACACTTATTTAAAGCGCATCACGTCGTGCGCGGGACAGGCGCGGGTCGTACGCAGGTCGAATGATGCGCGATAGTCGCGCGGGTGCGGGCGCATTTCACCCGTTACCACAAAAAGAGTGGGTCACGCGCGTCACCCGACCCGCACTCGACCAGCGCCCGACCCATGCCCTCTCCCTATGTGTGATGCACTAAAAGTGTTTGACTAGGTCATTATTTATTGGACTAGGAATCTGTAGGAGCCTCCAAAGCCATTGGGAGCAGAAAACATAATTTTATGCCCAATGTTCGACACTTTATTATTTTAATAAAAATGTAATTGCTGCTTCTTTAACGCCGCATCTACATTTAAATAATACTAGCAACATTATTATGGAATGTAAACTTTCAACCATAGTGTTACCAAAGCGCAGCTCGGGTGCGCCAAAGTTCACCTAAATTTTCAACTCCGATAATTGGAAATCCGAAAATGTTCTTCCTAACATTTTTCATCCTAACAATCGCAATTCCTAACTACTCTGTTTCTAATGTTCATAATTCCGAAGCATTCAACTTCATAATGTCAGTAGCAATAAACATCTATTATACTTTTATTTGTTTTCCTATATTTTCTCAACATAACCATCTTTTACACTATTATTCAAAGTCATATCTTTTTTTATTCATAATAATCAGTATTATATACATTCATTTTGCGTAACTTTTACTTTTTTATTTATTGCGGTGTGTACCTGGAAAGGTATCCATAGGTTAGGTTAGGTTAGAACTGTGACCAACTACAGTAGCGAGCGGTGCCGCGGCAGCGGCCGGCGAGCGCTACCTCGACATTGGTCGCAAAATTTTTCTAAGTATTTTTTTCATAGTGCCCCCAAGACGACACTCTGACCTAATCCCCACCCAAATTAAAACTATAAATATCATGTTCTACCCACATATATTTTTATTACACTTGGTAAATGTTTTTTGTAGTTATGTTTAGGGATAAAAGAGTTATGATAAAAAACAGTAGGAGTTTAAATTTTTTACATTAATGATATTATTAATTACAATTTTCGGAAACTTGAGTGTTATGAACATCGCCGGTAGCACTACAAATAGTATAAATGAAAACTTTAGAATGAAAAATTTTAGGAAGAATGATCATTCGGATTACAAATCGTTAGGAAGAACAATTTCGGGTAAAGAACTTTAGGTGAGCCAATATGGACCCGCGCAGCTCAGATAGCTCGACGACCAATCAAGCTATACAAAACCATTGTATGCAGATCTCTCATTGTACGAGAAACCTATACAAAACGAGACCATGTTGAACTGGACATGTTTAAAATAGTGTGTCACGGGGTGTATTAATTGCGTTTGGATTCCTTGGTATTTGCCCTTAATTCCATTGAACAATTTTTACTCACTTTTCTGGGTCTATCGGCGTGATCATTTCCATGGCAGTCACAGTAGTAAATGCTGCAATGTCGGCTATTGTGATATGATCAGCGGCAAGATAAGTTGTTCGGGACAGGAACTCTTCAATAAAACCGAACGCCTCTGCGAGGTCATCTAACCGATTTTGTGGTATGACCTTGTTTCCTTCAGCCATTATGGGATACTGCAAAAGGACGGGAATGAATTATTATCTATGTACCTGTTATCTTCATTAGATTATCTATCCTAACTAATATTATAACTGTGGAAGTAAGTTTGTTTGTTTGTTATCTCTTTACGCCTACACCACTGAAATGATCATCCTGAAATTTTGATACGTTGTCAGGTGTACAGAAACGGACATAAGGTACCTTTCATCCCGAAAAAAGTTCTGTTTCCTAGGAAAACAACAAGACACCATAAGAACGTCTCATGACAATAGATGACGCCACATGTCCGAGCCGGTTATTGTCAAATTCTAAATTAACGCGAGCGAAGCCGCGTGCAAAATCTAGTTCTGAATAACTCATCATCACCCAAAAAAATTGAAACAGGGTGTTGATATTATGTTGGAGTACCTCAATTTTAAATTAAATTTCAACATCATTTTCATTAAATTTATTATTAAATATCCGTTTAAAAACATAACATAATATAGCATCACGCCTGTAATCCCCGAAGGGTTAGGCAGAGGCGTCCCTAATTGTAGACACGACGACACATCAAGCTTTACATATCCAGTATTATTTTAAAAAAAAAAGTATAATCTGACCCCACATTGTATGAGCTCCACATACAATAAGAGATCAGCTTAATTTGGTTTTGCATAGCTTGATAAGTTGCCGTGCCTAGCATTTATGTTTCACCAGTTATTTTTAAGTACTATGTAATAGGGGGCAAGCCTATTGCCATCAACCGGGCACAAATCCAGACTGCGTCGCTGCGTCTGAGAAATCCAGGAATGGATCCTTGGACCTGTTGTTCTCTCTTAATACTTATTTGCTTTTAAACGTAAATAAGCGAAAAAGAAAAAATACTTACAGTTATACCTCGTGTTCTAGGAAAAAGAATGGATGTGTTGAAGAAAAGCTTTTGGTGGACTTGGGCCCTTTTTTTGATATCCTTGGGATACCAGGAATCGTCTTTTCCATAGGTATCAGCTAGATACATAATAATAGCGTGACTGAAAAAAAAACGAATATAATCTTATTACTTTATTTAAATAAAAATCAAGTATTTTTACTTGGCTCGCGAGTTTGTCGACATGTGGGATGTGAACTTAATAATCAATGTGCAGATAGTTGTTTTAGTCACTGGCTTATTGGCCAAGATCCTCGACCAATACCTGAGGAGGCAGCTGGATAAAGGGCTTGATTCAGAAAGCAGTACTCCAGGACACGGCTTGTATTGTTGATAGATTCCTTTTCTGGGGCTCTGACTGCACTCATTGCTAGCTTAGACTCTGTTCCGGATACCGATGGGCTACTATTTATTTCCATTTTTAAAAGTTTTTTTTTAAATTTATTAATTTAAGATTTATTAGCAACATGTGACTTAGAAAAATTAATAAATATTTAAATACTAAAATATCAGGCTCTTATGATAAACCCGAGAAGCAAAACCTCAGCTAATTCATACACGATACAAGTATTTATCACCCTCACACTAACAGTTTAAAAATTGGTTTTCTAAACTTCTAAACTAATATTATAAAGAGGAAAGATTTGATTGTTTGTTTGTTTGTTAGCATTGAATAGGCTCCGAAACTAGTCTGATTTGAAAATTTCTTTCAGTGTTAGATAGCCCATTTATCGAGGAAGGTTATAGGCTATATATCATCACGCTACGATCAATAAGAGTGGAGCAGCAATGAAAAATGTTGCGAAAACGGGGAAAATGTGACGCAAACGAAGTTGCGCCGGACAGCTAGTTAAAAATAAGTCACAAACTTGAATCACTTAGATAATTGAAAAACAACTAACCTGTCAAATAAAACAAAATCACCATCTTCTAACAAAGGTATAGTGTGCAGTGGATTTTTCTGTAACAGAAAGGTTTTACTTTAGGAGGAACTCGTGGCCAAATAATAACAGCCGCACGGGTCGATCTTTAAGATTAAGCCGTGCTTGCCGAGGTTGGTCCGTGGAAGGGTGACCATAATTACATACCGAGTTTCCTTCATGCCTCCGAAAGCACGTTGGTCCCGGCTGTCATTTGTAGATCTTTGACAGTCGTTACGAGCAGTCAGAAGCCCCAAAGTCTAACATCAAGTCTTACCAAGGGGTTTCGTATTACCCAGGTATTGGGTTGTGGAGTTCAGATAGGCAGTCGCTTCATGTAAAATACTGGTACTCAGCTGCATCCGGAAAGACTGGAAGCCGACCTTATGATAGTCTGGGAAAAGACTAGACAGATGATAAGAAAATGTTTTTCTTTAATAAAATAAGTTTTATTAAAGAAAAACATTTTCTTTAATAAAACAATTTTCTTTAATAAAGTAGTAGGGTAAGCCCTACTAATATTATAAATGTGAAAGTTTGTGAGGATGTTTGTTACTCTTTCACGCAAAAACGACTGAACGTATTTGAATGAAATTTAGCACACAGGTAGTTTATAACACGTATTTTTTATTCCGGTAGTATCATCCCTCGGGACAATTGCCGAAGTATACGCGAGCGAAGCCGCGGGCCTTAGCAAGTAAAATTATAAAACTTATGAACTGATTTTATCCTGTAAACTTGGACGGTCCTTTGCACTGAGAAGGGGCGACCGAGGATAGGGGTGAGAGATGGCAGATCGTTTAATTTTTATTCGGCAGATTTCACCGATAGTAAACTGCCATTTTTTTGCAGGTTTTGCGGTTGCCCTACGTAATAGGACTAGAATGGGTTGGAATTTATTTATGACAAAAAAATGGGAAGTTAATATTATGCTTCTTGGGCCTGCAGCCCTGATACATCTAGGGCCCCCGACATATAGTAGTAGTAGAAACAGTGGGTTTTTAATCGGTTAGAGTCCGACATACCCCTCTGCTCGCCCCACGGAGGTGATCCCTGGGGATTTTCCCATTCAGTCGCAGTAAGTTCCCAGTAATTCACAGTAGACCGAAGAGAACGGCTTCCTAAAATTGGCATGAAGAAGCACTGCATCGAGAGAAGCAGAAGGAATGTTTCAGGTTTTGCCTAGGTTCTTACCTTCACGTACTCAGGTGACAAATGTTCCAGTTTGAAAAGGTTTACTTCGATTTTCTCAAAAGGTACGTTGAATATCTCACAAGCCATCATGGCAGCCCGCACTGGCGGACTCCAATCCAATGTGTACAGTTTAACACCCATCTGAAATAAAAATAGTGCATTATTATAGTGTTCATTACTGATTTATGGACAATGTATTTTCTAGAAATATAACATGCTTATTTGCAAAGGTGTTTGTTCAACTAAGATCTCATGAGGTTATCGCGTGATGAGCATAATAATATTAATAAAAACAATATGGATAAAAAAGTAATTTTTGTACTCACGACGACCAATCAAGCAGTGCAAAACCAGTATACCGTCAGCGTATACTGGTTTTGTATAGCTTGATTGATTGTCAAGTCATATTGGATATGTATTGCTTGATGTGTCTCCGTGTGCCTATCCGTTGAACTTGCAACATGGAATTTACTCACCAGAATGTGTGTTTCGCTAGTTTTATTTGAATACGTGCACAATTATTGTTTACTCAATTATAATTATATGTTTCTCTGACATCTACTTGGAGAAGAATGGGCAAGAAACTACAACACGTACATTGAAGTCATTTGGATTCTTTTAAAAGAGCTGGAACCGTTGGCATACCACCCTCCTTCTTCATAAGTACAACTGACCATTTGTCTTCCGCCTTACATATAATTTTTAATAAATCAAGTAATCAAGGGTCTTTCCTTCAGTTTGGAAACGAGCCTCTATCACCCCTGTGTGGCCTATTTCCATTCTTTCCACTTTGTCAAAAGTGTTTAAACGACTTGCGCACAGTGCGCAGATCTCCTCATACCTGTCATCTTATCATACCCGAACAACATGGTTTTGTCAAACGTCGCTCTACCACCACTAACCTCATGACCTTAGTGAACTATCTCTTTGAGAATATTGACCAACGGGTACAGGTTGACGCTGTTTACATGGATTTTCAGAAGGCCTTTGACAAAGTGGATCAAACCTTTTTCATGGAAAAAAAATCCTTTAATGGTATACGTGGCAATTTATTCAGATGGTTTGCTTCATATATTTTCAATAAGACTCAAAAGATCGTCATTAATGAGCATGAATCCGACTTTATAGTTGTTAAATCCCGGGATTCATCAGGGGTCAGTATTAAGTCCATTTCTATTTGTATTGTTTATTAATAACATTAAACATTGCTTTGTCAACTCACATTTCTTGGTGTCATGAAAAGGCGACAGAAAAGGCGACAAAAGACGGTATGAATATTTATATCACCTGTAAAAATGATCGCGACTGCCATTATTTACAACAAGACCTTAATAGATCTTATGAATACTGTCTCCAAAATAAACTCTTTAATTTACTAAAAATATAAATAGGTCAAATTTAATTATTCAATGAATAATTTGTCTTCATGAAGTTCAATCTGCCTGTGACTTGGGAGTTTCGCTTGACTCCAGTATGCATTTTGTTACTCATATTGACAATATAGTAAAAAAGCCTTTCAGGCGTATGGACTGGTGATGAGGTTTTCAAGTAGCTTTGTGCGACTATTTATATTAAGTAGTATATTCTTAATATTGTATAAAACCCTAATTCGATCGCAATTGGAATATGCCGTACGTATGGGATCATATGGTAAGTACAAAGATAGGCTAGAAATTGTGCAGAAGAAGTATTTACGTACTGTGAATTTTGAGTGTTATCGTCCTAAAGTCTCCTAAGAACAATTACTGAAATGTTATAATGTTCTAAGTTTGGAGTCTAGACGATTTCTTCTGGGTGTAATGATGCTGCATGGTATATGCAATAATAGATTCGACTGCATTACATTATCAAATAGTCTACATTATATAGTACCTAGAACTGTCATGCTTCGTGGGGTACGTGTGTCTCTACTATTCCACATGAATCCGTGCAGGACTAACCCTGCGGTGCCTCTTCGTCGCCTTGTTGATACGTACAACGCTCACTTCATGAAGACATATTTACTCTTTCCAAGGATCTTTTCCAAGTAAGAGCAATAGAGTTACTAAATTCTTAAGTACATATATCTTTTAAAAATAATATGGAATAGACTGTGTGTACATGTATTTCTAAGTACTGTGAGAATTGTGTAATGCATTGTGCTTGGCATGTAACTGTTTTTGTCCCAAACAAATAAAATAAATTAAAATTCCAATTACAGCATATTAAAAAGGTAAATAAATGTGGGTGAAAACACTGTTTTCGAGTAGCACAACGTATCCGGAACCCGGTAGTTAAGTCCTGAGTGAAACCTTAAATACCTAATAATAAAAGTATTTGCTTACAATTTTATCAGCTCCTTATCACTCGTACACTTCAAAAACCTTATAATGAACTTTTGGCCTCAGATACTTGCCACTTTGTGAATAATATTTGTACGGGAAATAATAGTACCCCACAAGTAATATATAATTATGTGCAGTTTTATCCACTACTTTGTCTAAACAAATTTAATACATTTCCGTTGAAAACAAAAACAGTAAAACACGTTTATAACACAACGCTTTGAACCCAACTACTGAGCTGCCAAGGTCAGAGTTTTTATTTATAAGCATGACGTCAACTCGTATATTATGTGCGAGTCCACTTATCTAGTTGTTAGATATTAGGCACAACACAATAACTTTTGAATAGGCTACGATCATCTAATCGTAGTGATAGTGATCTTAGCTCTTGCGGTAAAAATGTAGGTATAATCAGTATTTTTTTGTTGTTTTTTTGGTTAGATGTCATCTCTTCAAGTACTGGTCTGGGTAGGGTACACCACAGTGCTATTACAAAGTGGCATAGGATTTCTTTACGTTTCGTTGTTTTTCTTTTACATTGTTTGTTGGTAACTTACGACGACGGCGACGGACGAAGTTGATGCCAATTGCTGGTGTGTTAAATAGCATCATAATGGGTTAGTAAAATCGAAAGAGCACTGTTTCTATGCAGTGTTTTTTTGTATTCGTAGGTTTGAGATATCTTATACTTAATTCAGCTTAACCTTACTTGTCTGCAACAAGTTCGTAATGACTGGTAGTTGAAACTCGTTGATCCGTTTTTAAGTAACTTAGACCTTAGAAGTAAATTAATTAAAGCGTTTTTATTCAAACGATAAATATGTTTTGCCTAACGTGTGTGACGAACTATATTTCAAACCTGTTTTACAAATAATACACGCACTAGTTTAATAGTTCACTAAAAAAATGCATTATAAAACAATTTCAAACTTACACACAATTTCAAACTTACAATCCGACTTCGTATAAAACCTGCGACACACTACGTCTTACGATAATCACACAACCAACGAATAGCCAAGGTCGGGACGCTAAATCGGTGGGTTTTAGTGTTTTTTCCTTAAAAAAGGATCGGAATCAAAATGTATGAAAATATTCGCAATGTGCGCTCTACAAGTCTTTTCAATCTCTTTGCTTTGCCCAAAGTTCCAGGTTTTAAATAACTTACATTTTAATCCAACTTCTTAAAAAACGTAGACACGTTTGTAACAGAACACGTCTCACATAAGTACTGATCAGCCAGGGTCAATATGCTTATTTATAAATCATTACGAACACAGTCATCCATTTATCTGGTTGTTATGCAAACGTTGGTGATTAGCACTTGCGATAAAAACAGGCTGGGGGGTGGAAGTCCAATACGTTACTAATTTGATTTTATTTCAATTTTTAGGGTTCTGTACCTCAAAGAAAAAATAAGGACTCCTTATAGGATTACTTTGTTCTCCGTCTGTCTGTCTGTCAAGACCCTTTATCTCGGGAACGCCTGAAGGAATCGAGTTGAAATTAAAACCATACACTCAGGTACTACAGTCCCTGGAAGAAAAAATCAAACTTCTAAGTTAATGTAAAAACGTATACTTCGACACTCTCAAGGGAATCTCTCTCTCTCAAGGGTATTTCCCGTTGACCTACTATGAAATTTGGCAAGTAATAATGTCTTATAGCACAAATACAGGGAAAAGGTCTGAAAACTATACACCATGTACTAAATTATTTAAAAAAAATTGCCTTCCATTTTGTTCGATATAAAAAAGGACTCTGTTTGCAAGCAAAGCTTATTTATCTGTGTAAAATTAATAACATTAAGAGGGAAGCTTCAGGGTAACCTGCGAAATTCAATGTTTGAGCTTGTATGTAAAACAAAACATGTTTGGGACTGTAAAACGCACGTAGTTACAGAATTGTAATAATTAAAGCCATCAATCAATACAACCCTTTATTTTTTTAGTATGGGAAATCAAAACCCATCCATGTTCCTTCTTAGCCCTTTGTGTTCCAGGGCCACGGTATCTCTTTCGAACAACCCGCAGCCCTGGCAGGCATCGGCCCTCTCGGACCCCTTCCGATTTACTGACATCTTGAGGCGCGCTTGGAACACAAACGCGCCGTCGGCTCGGCCTGTCGTCATTAGACGGACGGACGGTGAGCTAGCCCATTACTCACCGTCCGCGCCTACGGTGGCCGGGGGCCACTGGTTGCCCCCCGACGCCCGGGGCGTCTCCTGCGGCGGCTGGGACGTGAGGTTCTCTCCCTCTCACGCCACCACTTCCGCCACCTGCTTCGCTAGCATAACTGCTTCGCAGAAGGAGGCGACGGCTTCCCATTCCCTCTCGCTCCGGACCATGGATTGAACCAGGGCCGGACGCGAGAGGTCGCCGCCGCATCAATACAACCCTCCAAGTCAATTTAATCCCATTTCATGAAAAAGTCATTCTATGATATTCAATCTACCTAGCCATATCGGGAAAAAGGTGTGAGTTTTTGTATGTTTCATATAACATAACATCACGCCTGCAATCCCCCATGGATTAGGTAGAGGTGTACCTAATATCGGAAGAGCTTATTGTCCACTAACGGGCACAAATCCTCCGTGGCTGCTGTTGAGAAATTCCAATAACAATCTACCCGGCCTGGAAATCGTGGCCAGGTCCTCATGTTCAGCAGTCGTCACTACAACCAATAGACCAACGAGGCAGTTGTATGTATTATTAAAAAAAAAAACAACGTTTTTGTCTGACTCCTAACAAAAACTTAAACAGGACTGTTCCACAGTACAACTCAATGACCAGCTGATGTACCAAGGAGACGTCCCCCATGTTCTTATTTGAATGGCATTTATCTTGTTGTTAGGAGTTAATAAACGCAATAGTTTGCTATCATTGCGTAAGCAGGTAATTAACAAAAAAAAAATCATGATGATTGTAATTATCGTCGATCACGTTTATTGCATTCTTCTTGGGTGGTGTAAGTATCGTGTTTCACAATAATCAAACATGATGTTTATCTGATAAAAAATAGCCAGAAGAACTGCCCATTAGTCTTTCGATTTGGGCAAACATGTGAGGATGCATCTACGACGACACATACAAATTACACATCATACGGGTCGTCACACAAAAATCAAAATGCGCAATCGCGAAAGAATATACTCAACGAGATAATGATTACAACACCTCGATAATAACTGCAGCACCCACTGATCCTCCCACTTTTATGGAGGTTCAGGCCTCTAAAAATATTTAGGATTTTGAGAAACAGGGTGTATAATTCTTCAACCCCCACACAAAGGCGAAGATCCTGCGACCAGACAGATGTTATGTCTGGTGGGCAACTGCCCGACATTTGTTGTTGGATTTTCCTTTATAGTCTTAAGTCGATGTAAACTTTGCTTGCGACTTTTAGGAAATTGATGTTAGTTCTCCCGTCGTGTCATAGATGGCGCTGTATTACATTTTATTGTAAATTACTTTTTTGTAGGTCGCTACAAGTATATCTACTTTGTGGTCTAGATCTTTAGTTTACACATCAACTTTCCACGCGAACAAAGTCGTGGGTAACAGCTAGTAGCTCTATAACAGTGTTATGGCTGTGATTGCCATGTTTGACATGTTACATTTGTACCGATAGCAACCAGTTGGGTCTTGCAATAAGATTAAAATTTGTTCGCATTGGCCCCTCTAGTTTAACTTAAAGTGTTTTTTAATGTCACACGGGCAGCTTTTATCGACATTCAGACCAACGCAACGCGGTGGCGCTGGCGGGAGGCGTCTTTTATCTGATGTAACGATTATGATATCATTATCTGCCTAGCCTTTTTCCAGAACTATCTTGGGGTCGGCTTCCAGTCTAACCGGATGCAGCTGAGTACCAGTATTTTACATGAAGCGACTGCCTATCTGACCTCCACAACCCCGTAACTGGGTAATACGATACCCCTTGGTAAGACTGGATGTCAGACTTTTAGCTTCTGACTACTCGTAACGACTGTCAAAGATCTACAAATGACAGCCGGGACCAACGGCTTAACGTGCTTTCAGAGGCACGGAGGACACTCGATATGTAATTATGGTCACCCATCCACAGGCCAACCTCGGCAAGCACGGCTTAACCTTAAAGATCGACCTGGGCAGCTGTAATTATTTAGCCACGAGCTCCTCCTAAATGTAACGATTATTATATATTAGATTGACATGAGAGAAAATAGCCAAATGCCACCCATCATGTCATGCCCATTATCGCGTTACGTTGGTCCGAATGACGCATAAAGATTATCTTACCTACTACTGTACTGACTGATGGCTGTATGGATAGAATATCGTTGTTTGTTACTCTTTCACTCAAAAACTACTGAACGTATTTGTATGAAACGTGTCACACAGATAATTTATAACCTGGATTTACACAGAATACTCGTTACCGCAGTCCTTGCGTGATCAAATCAGAAATAAGGTCATCCGTCCGCAAGAGAACCAAGGTTACCGACGTAGCCCGAAGAATTGCGGGACCGCGAACACACGAGTGACACTTGGGGGAGGCCTATGTCCAGTGGACGTCTTTCGGCTGAAATGATGATGATGACGCGCGGAACCCTTTGTGTGCGAGTCCGACTTGCCGCTCATCCGCCTTAGCCGGTTAGTTTTTAGTAAATTTTAGTTACTTTTTTGGAGAAGAATTTGATCTTGAACTAGTAAAAATACGAGTTTTGTCATTCGAGTATTCTAATCGGTGGCTACTATCTTGCTATTTACGAAACCGCATAATAATGAGATCATCAATTACATAAATATAAAAAAACATCAACAATGAACAAGCAACATTTTATTTTGATGACCAATCAACGCAGCGTTGCTATGGAAGTAAGTATTTTTGTATTTTGTAGGTATCTATTATTATTCATTTTTATGCTTTGTCATGTTCACATTTTTTTTCTATACGTTTTGCTATTACGGTCACGTTTCGTGTCTGTTTGTGAAACTGCGCTGTTCTTATGAACTTTAGACTTTGATTCCGGGAAAAAAAATTGAGAGTGAATTGGTCGAAAAAGGTTAATGTATTTAAACTTGTGTATAATTCAAATTAATATAAAAACTTGAACCATGATTTGTTAATTCATATTATTGTTAAAAAAAAGAAAAAACACGCTTTAGAGTGACGTCATTTTATTTCTCGTGTTCTTCTCAGCAAACTCTTTCTTTTCATACACATAAATCATGGTTTACGTAAAAATATCTACTAAGCCATCTTTGGGAGACCGCTATGTTGGATTTAGAATAACGTCACTTAGCAGGCATAGTCATCAAAACTAAACGTGTACCTATGCAATATTTTAGCTCAATCGAATACCCGGAAAGTGGGTTAAAATCTTCTAAGATTTTTTTCAGACATAATTACAGCTAGTGAAGCTAATAAAAGCCATAAGAAGTAAGGGTTGTTAGTGACAAAGTGACCGACTTATGAACATTTTATTTTGAAAACATGAAGAATAATATAGAGTAATCTTTCGGGAAGACAGGCGTATATTTATGTAGATAAAGTACGTTTCACAGAACAAGATAAGTTAAATGGAGAAGCGCCTACGAGTCTGCGAGGCACGTAGACGCGAAATGTGGAGGTTATGCAGAATGCTCTCGTTTATTGCTTTTTGTTAAAAACTACGTGGTACTAGACTTAAAAAAATACATGATACCTGAACCTGGAGTAGAGATGCGCCAAACTTAAAAAAAAAGCTTGAAAAAAGGTGACATTCAAATCAGTGGGGTTATACGGCTTACAAGTTTCAATAGCTTGTGAATTGTTGAGTATTTCTACATCATCGTCATCATTTTCAGACCAAAAGACGTCCACTGCTGGACATGGGCCTCCCCCAAGTGTCGCCACATTCACATTTTGGGGGGTTTTGCCAAAATCGCCAAGCTTGGCAGGCGGGTTGGCGATCGCAGTACGGTTGTTACAAAAGCACAGAGAACACTGCTGATCATTCTCTGGCAAATCCCTTAGTCGCCTCTTACGACACCCACGGAAGATATGGGATGGTGCTATTCTTTACATCCGACACCATACAGAACGGAGTATTTCTAAACTGGCTTTCAAATGTCATTCACATAAAATCTTGTCGTTACATCAACTTATTCCCTGGTAGCAAGTCACTTTCTCCTGGCCCTCTCATATATAACATCACGACTGTAATCGCCGGAAGGTTAGGCAGTGGTGTACTTAATAATAGGTAGTGCACTCACCTTTTGCCAGTTACATTTGAGTCACATGTAATAGGGGGCGAGCCTATTGCCCTCAACCGGGCACATCTAGGTTCTAGGCCTGGGTTCCACTGGGAAATTTCCTATGGACAAGCCCAATAACACTTTATAACACTTCGAAACCAAGACTTTATGCTTAGCAGTCGCGCTTGCGACTATTCGACCATCGAGGCAGTCTTCGAGGAAGTCTTGGCTCTCTCCTTATTAATTAATAAAGAGGAAGATTATTCACTACGAGAAAAAGAATAAGGAAACCCCGACAGCTATATTATTTAAGTAATTAAAAAGCGAATTTGATTTTCATCCCCATCATAATCTTTTTTTTTAACATCATCATATAACAATTCGCATTGTGATTGAATTATTTAGTACATTAAGTAATTACAGCTAAAAATAATAAATTATGAATATCAAACAGTAATATTCACAAAAAATAAAATAAATAACATATGATAAATATTATGTCAATAGAACGTAAATAGTTATTATATATGTAGGATCCGGTCATTAGTACGGACAGAAAATGAATCGGCAAGCGCCCCAAAGGTAGCATCACGCGACCTACTTACCAGTCTACCCACACCTAAGCGCGCTTTACAGAGTCGTGATGTTTCAAGCTCGCTGTGAGGCGGACAGTCTGTGTCTGACCGCGGCGGAGTCAAGACGTCCCGAAACTGTTCCCCGATTCATGGTGCCTAGTGTTATTGTGTTGGATTGTAATTTCAAGTAATTTGTGAGTAGTAAGTGAGTTCGACAAAAGCAGTGTACCTCGTGTAGTGTCTGTTTTCATAGCACGGAACCCATGTTCTGCCCACATGATGACCGTGTCTAACGGAATAAATCAAGACAACTGCGACATCCTTAGACATTGTTTGTTCCAGGAATACAATGACGCCCGAGGACGGTCGTATGTCAGTCTGGCCGTGTAGGATCCGGTCATTAGTACGGACAGAAAATGAATCGGCAAGCGCGCCAAAGGTAGCATCACGCGACCTACTTACCAGTCTACCCACACCTAAGCGCGCTTTACAGAGTCGTGATGTTTCAAGTTCGCTGTGAGGCGGACAGTCTGTGTCTGACCGCGGCGGAGTCAAGACGTCCCGAAACTGTTCCCCGATTCATGGTGCCTAGTGTTATTGTGTTGGATTGTAATTTCAAGTAATTTGTGAGTAGTAAGTGAGTTCGACAAAAGCAGTGTACCTCGTGTAGTGTCTGTTTTCATAGCACGGAACCCATGTTCTGCCCACATGATGACCGTGTCTAACGGAATAAATCAAGACAACTGCGACATATCAATTTTTGTAAATATTATCCTGTCAAATTATTATAAATCTATTCTTTAATATGCAAAAAGTCTAATAATGTCCTGAATAAATTTAATGTCATAAGTAAATGGTAGGTACATAAAGGTAAATTACTAAATCATCATCTGCCTAGCCTTTTCCCAAGCTATCTTGGGGTCGGCTTCCAGTCTAACCGGATGCAGCTGAGTACCATTATTTTACATGAAGTGACTGCCTATCTGACCTCCACAAACCAGTAACTGGGTAATAAATATCTTATTAAGACTTACCCTTAGTAAGACTGGTTGTCAGACTTTTGGCTTCTGACTACTCGTAACGATTGTCAAATATCTACAAATGACAGCCGGGACCAACGGCATAACGTGCTTTCCGAGGCACGGCGGAAACTTGGTACGTAATTATAGTCACCTATCCACGGACCAACCTCGGCAAGTATGGCTTAAACCTTAAATATCGCCCCGTGCGGCTGTTATTATTTAGCTACGAGCTCCTTAGGTAACTTACTAGATATAAAAACTATTTACCATCATCTGTCAGCAATTCAGATATAGAATATCATTTCAACCCAGAATCACCCAGCTCTGGATAAAGCCCGCCCCCCCCCTTTCCTCTGCCACACTTCCTGATTTTGATGCGTCCCTCAATTCAATTCCATTTTAACCGACTACATAAAGGAGACATAATCCCGACGCTATATCATCATTCATCATCATTTCAGCACAAAAGACGTCCACTGCTGGACATAAGCCTCCCCCAAGTGTCGCCACACATGGCAGGTGGGTTGGCGATCGCAGTACGGTTGTTACAAAAGCACAAAGAACGCTGCTGCCCATTCTCTGGCAAATCCCTTAGTCGCCTCTTACGACACCCACGGGAAGATATGGGATGGTGCTGTTCTTTACGTCCGACACCATGCAGAGCAATGCAATGCTATATCGAACCACTTAACTATGAACTGTCTCTGAAGAAGAAAGAATTGAGTTTTGTCTTCGGAAGAATCGACAGATAGACAATGACAATCTGTCATGTTGTCGATTCTTCCGTCAACTGAAACCGTTTCTACAGTGGTCATGCTACGCGTACTGGTTGATGGAAATAAGCTCTATTACATGGAATCTAAAAACGTAGCTGACGAAATGTGGATTTACTATTAGGTACATTTCTGCCTAGCCCTTTAGGGATTACTTGAGTTGTCTACGTTACGTTCATTATGTTCCCGCACACAATTCAAACGTAATATATCTCGTGACAAAGTTCCACTGCGTTTGCATATAGCATTGTATTAGACAGTTATAAACTTTGATAGCTTTGCCTGTTCAGTACGCAGTCGCACAATGCTTAAAGTTGGACGCACGAGTAGCAGACGCAATCTCAGGAACAAGTCAACATGGCTCCTGTTTCCGTAAATTTCAGCCGCGGCCTCTGAAATTAGCTTTGTTTTGTATGTCTAGTAAGATTAAAATTGTATGGCGATACGATTGGAGTTTTGTTTAAAATATTTTCGAGTATTTAATCAAATATATAGATAACTAATAGTATTATTATTAGTTAACTAATTGTTTACCTCCTTTTTTTAGCATCGTGTAAAGGTAAAGAAAAAACCACGATTTTTAAATTAAAAATATTGTTTGACATACGTACAATATTTCATAGCTTTACGTTTATGCCGAGCGCTCGTGCTAGGGTTTCGGAAAATGTAAGTACTAAGTACCCGTTTATACATCTTTGCTTTAGCCACTTCCAGATCTCCTTTTTCCTATCAAAGGGGAATAGTTGGCAAAGTTTGTAAGACAAATAGAATATAAAGCAGTTTCTCGCGTGTGCGCCGCCTATCAATCATCTAGAATGATGTTTACGAAGTGCCCCAAGTCTATCCAAATATTTTTTGCGAAAAGAAATTACCGCTGGAGATCCTTGTTAGGTAAAGAAAATCAACAGCATAAAGTTTCTTTAGAAATGTCTCTTCTTGAGTAAAAGAGATAAAATAAAGCACCCCTACAGAACCCATAAGGCCATCGTGACCATGTATCTTCTTCTCAGCGTGTCAATCTAAACTAATATTATAAAGAGGAAAGATTTAATTGTTTGTTTTTTTGCATTGAATAGGCTCCAAAACTACTGGCCCGATTTGAAAAAAACTTTCAGTGTTAGATAGCCCATTTATCGAGGTAGGCTATAGGCTATATATCATCACGCTACGAATTTACTAAAAATGTTGCGAAAACGGGGGAAATGTGACGCAAACGAAGTTGTGCCGGACAGCCAGTGGCAATATAAATTTTGTTAGCCTAGAATTGAGTCACTAGTTTGGCGCCTTCAATAGCACCATTTATGATTTGCTTTAAACTTGGGCTGAGCATGTTTGTCGTGAGATCTGAGTCCATCATTCGTTTTTGTGCATTTGATAATAAGTAGAAAAAGTCCAGCGCCATTGTGGAAATCCCACGACGAGATAACTTGAGGAGTTGAGTGCGGAAGACAAGTATAGGTTACTCTGGGTAAACATCTAAAGAAGTAAGTGGTAATAAAAAGGGAAAGGTCTTCGTAAGATAACTAGGGGTGAAAAGAAACACGTCTGTCTAGTATGATTTCAATAAAAGTAGGTACACTGCCAGATGCTGACCCAGGAAAATTATTGTTTAAATCATCGTATTTTTTTTTAATCATCTGCGCTATACATTTTGACCGCGTAGTACGTGCTAGCAGTTTTTGCGTTTTTAGGAACTTTGTTTCATGTGTAATGAGTTTTATTTGAGAATATGTATTTAATTTTTGGTCTGAATCATCCTAATAGTCCGGGGCTTTTAGATTTGAACCCTGCATTAAATATAAACAGCGATTTTTTCTTGAATCGTGTACTTGACCTTAGCTCTTCAAATAATAAAAAAAAATTAAACATTTTCCGAGACCGGATCAAGCTAAAAAAGACGAAAACGCGTTTTTGTGAATAAAAACATGGGAAAAAATGTTAACAGGACAAATTTAGTTACTTTAGGTAAAGAATTGGTGACAGTAATATATTTTTTCAGAATTAAACATTTTCGTCCACGGAAATTACGGTAAAAAAACATTTACGAAATTTTTGGATTGTACTTAAGGCAAAAATATAAACAGCGGTTTTTTTACATAAAATAACTTAAATTAATATATTACACCGCCATTATACAAAATTAAACAAATTGTACTACCGGAAGTTATTATTACCAGTTTTTTTACAATAGCGGTTAAGGCAAAAAGGTAATAGGGTTTAATTTAGTTTAACTTTCATCTAAAGGCTATTTCTAACCTATATACACGAAAATTAAACACTTTAGATTTAAATCGTAAAAAAAAATCAATTATTGTTTACGTAAAATATGTCTGCAAGCTTTATTCTTGTATTAGGTGCAAAACTTTCATAGGAATTTAATCTTTCCGAAATAGAAATAAGGTGTACAATAGCGTAACTCAATAAAACACCGATTCAAACAACATCACAGTCATTCGCACACAATGAACGCAGCGCTTATCTTGTTCACGCACACTAGCACACGCCGTACGCCGCACGCTGCTTAGCGCTGACACCGTGCATCGTAATTTAATTTTTACTTTGACAATATTAATTATCGCTCTAATTTGTTTAATTTTGGGGGATTAAGGTTTGGATTTATATATTTCTCATTATTAAATGAATTTAAATCCTGTTACATTTTTGCCGTAAGTAGTATTTAAGATTTTTTGATTTTCTTTAAAGTCCGGAGCAGAATTTGTTTAATTTTCATAATAATAGTTAGACATGCTGATATAAATCATTTTAGCACTATTTTTGTCCTGTTAATATTTTTGCCTTAAGTACGAAGTCAAATAATAAGGTTTTGTTTAAAAAACGAATGTTCCGTGGACGAAAATGTTTAATTTTCTGACCTACTTGTAGTACTCAATCTGTTCCACAAATACTCCAAATAAACATACCTGTTTATATTTTTTTCCACCAAGTTAAATACATATTAGACGATTTCTTAAAAAAAACATATACGCGGAGGTGAACTTTTCGCGGGATACAGCTTAATATACTCTCCTGTCCATACCCTACACATTCAATGAAAAAAATCGCTGTTTTTAATTAATGCAAAGTTAGCCTAATATTCGGCGTAAATTCCCCGGACTATAAATTTCTTTGCACTCGACATAGAGGTAACTTTTTCGTCATTTTTTGATGGTTATTTAAAACATTATATTTACGTTTTGTAGTTTTGAATAAAAATCCAATCAGTATTAATAATTTCGATAAATTGTGCAATAGTAAATTAAAACAATAATATTTCGTTTTTAACACCCACGCGCATTTTATTTGTGCTGAAATGAGAACGGTCCAGTTATTTACAGAAATAAAAGTTAGTAGTTACACAATATGAATAATATTTTCATTTTTGTACAGAACCCTTACCTGCCTTACATACCTATTACTTATAATCCGCCATCACCTCCCGAGGCTTTGTTTAGTTTCTTTTAGTCTAATTCACTTTCGCGCGTCCCTTGGCAAACATTCATCATACTCTTACACAGGTACTTGTAATTAAATTGTTGGTGAGAGAAAATAATAGATAAAACATAATAATTAATTAGATTTCGACACACTTTTTACCCGACTTAATCGCGACAGCAAAGCTAGTGTTATGTTTTTCAAATCATCTCATCTCAAAACAGACACCAACTGAGACCACTTGAGAAGTGATTTTGTTTTTTTCAACTTTTACAGTCAGGTATTTATTGAGATATTTCAATTTCTTTTTTTATCTATTAAATAATACTTGTATTGGTTGGTAATATACCAAGCCACCTGTCATATGACTTGTCAAATCTAATCTGTTTGTTTTTAGACATCAGATTATTAATTACCCAGTTACTAAAATACGAATAGGTAGATTATATTAATCTTATAATACGCCACCAGTGGAGTGATAAAAGTTTATTGGTGAATGTAAACATACAAATAAATAAAATTTAAGCGTCTGTTTGTTATTAATAACAACACCTTTTTACTGAAGAAAGTATGTATGTATACACGGTACCAATAACAAAAAAAAGAAAGAAAATTGGACAGCACTGGACCGATTTGGATGGAAGTTTTAGTGGCTAACACGCATATTCCAAGAACCAAACTAAATCCATTTTTGGATTTAGTCGAACTGTATTGACATGACGACAACGAAAACACGCATGAAATCGTATTATTTTCAGTACACTTTTCACGTCTTCTATTAAAATATCATCTGTTCTGACAAAATACCTATATACACAGCAATACTATATACAAAGCAGAAGGCTGTAGGCGATAATGTAACAACCTATCAAGACGTAGTATTAGGAACAGAGCCTTCCCAGTACCACTTACGCTAGTACCTACGTGTTACGTGTCACATTATTCTAGAACGTGACTTCGAAATGTGTTGGTATCTTCTAGACTCCTGTTAGCCTGGCCTGAGATTGTGAAAGTACATGTAGGTACTTAATTTTTTGTTTATTTTCTTGAAGGTTTGTATGTGGGATAATCGTTGTACCGATAGACGATATCAGTTGGCCTCCACTAATTTGATGACAAAAAAACTGTGATCAATATCGAGGGATATTTCACTTCTTCTTCTTAGCGTGTCGATGGTAATCTAAATTGTGTCGGCTCAAAACTGAGCCACTAATTTGGCGCTCTCAGTAGCGTCCATCAGTTCCTGTAACGAGCAAACAGCAGGACACGCAGGACACGATATTAAGTGTCGCATCGTTTGTGGAACGGCACCACATTTACATTCCAGGGCAGAGTCATTAATGAATCTCCACCTGAGCAGGTATCCCTTGCTGCAACCAACCTGGGTCCGAAGTCTATTTAAAGACTTCCAAGTTAGCCATGGCAACTCATGTCCAGGTGGAAGACTTTCAGCAGGTGAAACGAATGGGTTAGGTAAGGAAGCACTACCTCGCCACAGCGTTAGTCTCTCTGTAGACCGCTCGCCAGTGAGTGGGGGACACACTTAAAAAAACTGTTTCGGCTTTTCAACCTTTGCGACACGAGGGTATTTAAATGCATAGGGTGTCGTGTGTCTGAAGCCATTTTGGCTCTTTCATTACAGCTTGCCACTGTTCGGCGTATTTCTGGTGGCACTATCCCTGCCAGTGGGTAAAGCATCTGTACCGGTGTCGATTTAAGGCAACCAGTGATGATCCGGCTCGTTTCATTCAGAGCTGTATCCACTAACTTTGCATGAGCTGAACGGCTCCATACGGGGCACGCAAATTCGCCAGCTGAGAAAGATAGTGCCAGCGCAGTAGTCCGCAAGACATGAGGCGAAGCACCCCACTTCGAAGAAATTAGTCGCCGTAAGAGACTGTTGCGAGTGTGCACCTTCTGCTTGATGGTATTGCAGTTTTTTCTGAATGTCAATGATCTGTCCAGAGTAACCCCAAGATACTTTGGAAAGTTGCTGTGCTCGATAAGCACTCCACCCCAGACGATGTTAAGTCTGCGCCCAGCCTTTCTGTTTCGAAGGTGGAAAATGCAAGACTGTGTTTTGCTCGGATTGGGTTTGAGTGAATTAGCGACGTAGAATGTGGATACTTCACCTAGAGCATCTGACAAGCGGGCCTCGACCTTCTCAAAGGTGGTGGCTTGGGAGGTGAGGGCAAGGTCGTCTGCATAGAGGAAACGGGACGTGTTCGGGGTTGAAGGTTGGTCGTTAGTATATATATTAAATAGAAGCGGTGCCAAGACACTACCTTGGAGCAGGCCGTTCTTTTGTGCTCTCCAGCGACTCTTATCCGAATGGAGGTGGACCTGGAAACGGCGGTTGTGGAGAAGCTCCCGGAGTATGCGAATAAACCTCTGATCGTTGATCAAAGTCTCCACCTACCAAAACAGCCGTTTGAGGTTGACCGTATCGTAAGCAGCTGAAAGATCCACGAACACAGCGCCTGTGACCATTCCTGCCTCGAAACCATCTTCAAGGTGTTGAACGAGTTTAAAGGTCTGGTTGCTGCAAGACTTCACAGGTCTGAAATCAGCTTGCTCTGGGATCAGTTTCGAGTCAATTACGCTCGTAAGACGGTTCAGCAGCAGTCTCTCGAAAAGCTTGTATGTGTGGCACAGTAGAGAGATTGGAAGAAAGTTTTTGGGGTCGTCTGCTGCTTTACCTGGCTTAGGGATTGCTATGACCTTCGAGTTTCTCCAGAGACGGGGAACTGCAGCTGATTCCAGACAATTGTTAAATAGTTGCAGCGACCACAACACAGCAACTGGGCCAAGTTGTTTTATCTGTTCAACTGAGATGTCGTCCATTCCGGAGGCTTTACCGCACTTAAGACCCCTAGTCGCTACGATGATATCAGTAAGGTTGAACGATTTACTAACATCGTCGCAATCGCCTCTTGGTTTTGTGACTTCGGGACTTTACTGGGACGGCGTGTTGGTTTGCCATTTGCAAGCAGTTGATAAGCTATCTGGTTGGCGGTAACTTGGCTTGGTGGTGAAGGTTGAGGGGACTCACTAGTCAGCTTTCTGATAGTGCTCCAAGCTTTTTTACTATTAAGAGTCATATCTATACTGGTTACAGTGTTGATCCACCTCTCCTGCCTGTTTTCACCAAATTTTGATAGCAACATATCTCCAGCTAACGTAGTTTCCTCCGAGAAAGGGTCAGTACGGTACAATGACTCATATCGGTTCAGCAGTGCACAGGAATCTGTTGACAGCCCTGGAATGTAGGAAGTCCTGCAACCCCTTGGGGTGTGTCTTCGAGAAGTAGTGGACACAATATCAACAAATTTGTCGTAGTTTTAAGGGGTTGGCGAGACATTCAAGAGGGCATTATCAACAGAACGCGTGAAAGACTTCCAGTCAGCCTTGGTGTAGTTAAATCGGCGCCTGAAGGGGAAACTTACTGGCTGAACTACAGGTTTGATGCAGCACATTATAGGTCTGTGTTGAGTGCGAGGAATAGGCGAACATACGGTTTTGGAGCACTGTGAGCCGATAGATGAGCTGGCGAAGATAAGATCTGGGTTGTATCCGCGTTTCCAGCGGCCACTGTTAAATGAGGCCGGTTGTTTGGCATCATGAATAAGCGTCAAGTCATTGGCCTCAGCCCATTCCTCGACTGCTTTTCTCCGCTAGCATCCGTTTCATTGTAGCCCCAGTTGGTGCCATGACTGTTGAAGTCGCCGATTACAACTCTAAATGGTTGGCTGCTAAAGTTCTCTGGGGGAGTGAAATAGAAAATGGTACCAGGTGGGTTATGAACGGCACTGATGGTGCAGTTGCCAACATCTAAGGTGATAATCTCTTTGCCGTTCTCGTTTGAGCACTTGGAGGATAGTATGCTTACGCCGGTAGCAGCAAACACTGCGTTACCGTGCTTCGGGTGACAGATCTCGGCGATAAGCGTAAGTCCATCGATGTGGGGCCGACTTTGGGTTACATCTCCGTGAGTCTCTTGGACGCAGAGAATGTCGCAGTGAGTTTTGCGGTAGAGATCGGAAACAATATCTGATTTGTCTTGTGAGAAACCTTCTATGTTGACCGAGACTATGCACAAAGCCGGTTTTATAAGTGGACTTTGGATTGCCAGTGAAAGGATTAGCCAGTCAGCGTGGGACTCGCTGACTGCCCAGGGTGCGCCGGGCTTTCCGCACTCGTTATGAAATATACTATATCAGCATCATGATTTCAGCCGAAAAACGTCCACTGCTGCACGTTCGCCTAACCCAAGTGTCGCCACATTGACCGGTCCCGTGCGACTTGCATCCAGCAGATCCCCACAACGTTCACCTGACATCGGTCCACCTAGTGGAGGCCCTCCAACGCATCGTCTTCCGGTTCGTGGTCGCCATTCCAGAACTTAAGGCCCCATCGGCCATCCGTTCTGCGAGCAATGTGGGCTCCCCACTGCCACTTAAGTTTGGAAATTCTTCGGGCTACACCAGTCTTGGTTAAAAAAAAAAGCTCAACATAAGCTTACAATATTAATATTATGATTATGTATATCATTTTCACAATTTATTCTCATCTATGGACGATACTGATTGTGGAAGTCCCATGGAATAGGGGGCAAGCCTATTGTCATCAACCGGGACAAATCCAGACCACGTGGCCACTACTGTGAAATTGTTGATGGATAAACCAACCAAATAAATTGTGACCTTATTTTAAATTATTTGATACTAACTTGATCACTAACGAGCTAAGTTAGCAAGTTGTCAATGCGTTCACTTTAGAAATAGGTAAACATAAATGAAAGCTAACTACAGCTTTGCTCTAAAGAGTGTCAACCACAGCGTGAGAGGAATCTGTAGTGTCATCGCAACTAGTTTGCAAACTGTTCCGAGTTCAGGGAATTTCTGATGGTTTGGGTTTAGCTAAGTAAAGGAAAAGTTAAGAAAAGTATAATATATAAATATTCGAAGGAAAAAGGGGTTAGCACATGATAGCGTGACGAATGATAGGGTAGCATGGAAGAAATAAACGTGTTGCCCGAACCATGATGTTGGTGATGATGGGGGTTTAACTAAGTGAAGAATAGCACAAACTGAGTGTTCCGATTTTAATAAATTTTCAACTTGTATGGTTTTTTTAATGTTGCCCCACACTTGAAATTCGTGGGTGCGTTTACAAACATTTAAACTCACATACACAAACAGCCACACCCGGAACAATTATCTGTAGGCCATACAAATGTTTGTTCCGTGCGGGAATCAAACCAGCGACACGCAATAGTCAATCGCTAAGCCACTGAGCTAACCGTGCCGTCAATTAATCCAATTTTTTTTTATGATTTTTGTGACTTTGCAATCTGTGTTAACACAATAAGCCATTCAGATGAGGTATCTCGATCTATGTATTTTTAGCAGAAGGAATTCCTATGGGTCCCTTTCATCTGGTGTCACCAAATCTCACGGTAAGTGTAGAACAGACACAATTGATCGAATCAAAATATTTTTGTAATTACAAACATAACATAACAACACGCCTGTAAACCCCGAAGGGTTAGGTAGAGGAGTACCTAATAATACACCACCATTTCAGCAGTTACGAGTATGTTTGAGTCCCACGTAATAGCCCTATGCATCAACCGGACACAGATCCAGACTCCGTTACTGTGTACTGAAACATTTCTAATGAAAAAACCCAATAACACTTTGGCTAAACTGGTGGATCCAACCCAGGTCGTCATATTCAGCATCCACTTGCTTTAGAGCGACTGCCTATCTGACCTCCACAACCCAGTTATTATTAGGCAATACGATACCCCTTGGTAAGACTTGGTGACTTTCGGGCCACTAACTACCTGTAATGAAAAGCTGATCGGTTTTGGATAATCGCCTAAAATTAAGCTCTAATTACACATTGTGAGTTCGTCGCTCTAAATAGATCAATATCGAAAGGAGATAAATAAGTTTACTCATGATAACCTATCAGAACTCAAACAAAGTAACCAAAAAACAAAAAAGATTTTCATTTGCACCAATTTTATTGAGGTTATTTTTGGAACAATTGGTGGTGAGCTAACCTGGAGGCGCACCACAAAGGCTGATTTAGACTGAGGTGGCGCAAGAAAAGAGTACTTACCTGGAAGGATGTGGGGGAGGGCTTTGCCCAGATATTGGACACGTAAACAAAAGAAACGTTTTGACACATGGACAATTTTGCATTTCTCTACGGTCGAGGTCGACGAACTCTCTTAGCATAAAGAAACCTTTCATCATCATCTTCCGTAGCCCGAATTCAGCCAGTGCTGGTTATAGGACTCCCTTTTCTTGTGCCAATCTGCACAGTCCTGCGCCATAAGCCTCATCCAGATTTTATCCCCGATGGCAAATAAGTCAACAAACCTCTAACTAAATAAACCCTCAAACCAGTTCACAGATACACTGTTTCCGTTTTTAAAAAGGGTAAAAGTGTTGATTCCAAAAATGTTACAAAATATTTCGAACTTTCCGAACAAATTCCTTCTGGAAAAATTTGCAAGGGAATTTTTCGGTCCCGTTGACTTTTAAAAACTCTAAGGGACCTTTTTATGTCGATACAATGATCCTATTTATATTTTGTTCGCGTAAGTATTTTTGTATTTGAAAGTAGGCATTTCTGTGCTGTATGCCTGTAAGTATAGTAAAATGTTACTTTCAGATTTAACCGCATTTTTTACAAAACACAATTTATGCAACGAAGAAAATAATTGGAGTTATATTAGGTTAATAAATTAGTTGCGTGTCGGTGCTATCAACCGGTGAGGAACCTCTCTCGTTAGAAGATGATCTTGGCTGCAGAATATTGTCAAGTCTATCATAAAACTGTATTGTCACCAGAACCAAAGGTGTTTGAAATTCAGTTGCAAGATTTGACTATTCGTACTAATTAGGTACCCAACAAGGCAAGTTAAACAACAGCTTATAAAAATAGTAATTCATGTAAGTGCTTGTACAATAAACTCCCAAGACTTGTTAAAGAAATAAGTAACTCTGTGAAAAAGATTTGTATAAAGTTAAATATTATTGAACAACCAGGCTTGGGATTAGGGTATTGAGTTGTGTGTGTATATCGAGAAAAATTAAGTGTATTAAAAATTATTTCACAGTGATTTACTGACCACAAACTTACTTTAACAAAAAAGTGTGTTAGTTACCTACTGAAATAAACATTACATCATTTTCGTGTTCAGTAAAAACCTCTATTTAAGATGATGTTGTACATAGAAGCTGTTGGTGAACCTATATAAATAAATAAATACATTTAAATGGCCGAGAAAAAAATAATAACTAACTTGAATTCATCTCGAATTACTGAATAGTAATTAACAAAGAGAACTAAGTACTAGAAATTGTCCGTCCGACTTGCGTTCGGTGGTCTACAATGTAAGACAGTTACTAAGAGTATGAATTAGACAAGCCAACAACTATACTATGTGCAGACAAGCACCAGCAGGCCTTGATGGCTTAGTGTAAAATGATTCGCATACCAGTAACGAGGTTTCTTTGCCTCTGTTTTAAAGGTATGGCCGACCACCCGTCATTGATATCTTAGCCAGTATAAGTTGGTCTCTTATTCGATTGAAAGTTTGTACTACGCTAGGCCAACAGGCAAATGTTGTAATCAACGAGCGGCCTACTGTACTAATCAGAACTGGAAATTGCGCAATGATTCGCAACGCATGAAGAAGGGGGTTTTCTTCGACAAGTATATACCTGTCGGGAAGCGGTTAACGTGACAACCTTGCTTTGCTATGTAGGTGCATCGCTAGTAATCAAGTGCATATTATATACAAGCTGTCCGGCGCAACTTTGTTTGCGTCACATTTTCCCCGTTTTCGCAACATTTTTCATTGCTGCTCCACTCCTATGGGTCGTAGCGTGATGATATATAGCCTATAGCCTTCCTCGATAAAGAATAGAATTTTTCAAATCGGAACAGTAGTTTCGGAGCCTATTCAATGCAAACAAACAATCAAATCTTTCCTCTTTATGATATTAGTTTAGATGTATCAACTTATGGGAATTGTTTTAGAAGGATAAAGATAATAAACTTTAAGCTCATCGATTTCTTAATTTCTTTTAGCGATAGAACTGCCTATTTAGGAGACCATTTTGCAAATAAAGTTTTTTTTAGATCTGGTCTGCAGAGTACTCGTCCAAGGAAGTAAGACAATCAATAATTATAGAACAATATTCTGAATGTCATTGCGCGATAGCTATAGAGTAAACCAAACAAAATTGCCATATACAAATAATATCCACAAATTACTGTTATTAAGTATAACTACTGGGATTTACTCACTGTGGCGGCTTCTACATCTTTGCGAACTACGTTTCATACCTGACATCGCGCAAAAACCTGCAAAGAACGCTATGCTCAATGTTATTAAGCGCGATGAATAACTGTCAGTTGGAAGCCCACTAGACACTCGACACTTGTCTAACCGAAGGAATCCCTTTTCAAAGAAGGAATAAACTTCCCATTCTGTCTTTAGGTACACCTCCAAACACTAATTTAAATCACACATTGTTCTCTACAGCACATTCATACCCCACCGCAGCCTCACTTTAGCAAATGTGCCCTGACGGCCTTGTCCGCATTTCGGTGGACATTACACAAAGATTAATGACGTCATCGTGTCTACTTCTGCAGCACAATCCCGGCTTTCACCGTTGTTATTGTGATAGGTTCGAAGCAAACCTATTACCTAAATAGGTGTTGCTATAGTGCCTAGAATTTATGATTGTTTAGGACACGTACGCACGACGACCGAACAAGCTATATATAAAACCAGTTTATGCGGATCTCTCACTGTACGGGAAATCTACACAAAGCGAGGCCTTGTTATTCTGGAAATGTTTAGTTTGATTAGTCTTGTCTGTACCACCCGTGCCGCACCCGTGTGTTAAAACCGTATTAAAATAATGTCACTTTAGTGTTAGAAAAAGATGGAGCATGAAGCATAGCTCCGTCTCTTTCTCACTATGAAATAAGAATACAACAATGGTACTGCTATAAGTCATGGTAGACCACCAGGCATTCTACTTAGGGTGGTTAACGATCAATGTACAGTCATGATAGGGTCAATAACATCTCAAAATTGATCTAATAAAAAAGCAAAATATCTAAAATCTCAACTCTAACCAATTACGAAACTCCGTATTGCCACTCACACTTTCAAGCAACTTAAAGAAATCGCCGCAATATTTGAGAAATCCATCAGCATCATCATCAACAGCCTATAATGTTCCCACTGCTGGGACACAGGCCTCATCTCTATGAGAGGGAGTGGCTGTAATCCACCACGCGGGCCCAGTGCGGGTTGGTAGATGTCACATGTCTTCGAATTTTTAATTCTAGGACATGCCAGTTTCCTCACGATGCACAAAGTTTTCCTTCACCGTTTTAGAAGGCAGTGATGAAATAAATTACACAAAGTAATGCGCCTGCCTGGGTTCGAACCCACAGCTTACCTTGATAAATCCAATCTTGTTTATTTCTGAAGTTAGGTTAATTTATGTTTAGATAAAACCTACGTACAAAATAATAATAATTTAAAAGGTGACCCGAGGTGGACTGATTAAAGACTTATCTGTACATGGACAATTATATAATAAACCGCAATATTTCTCTGTTTATGTTTGTTTATCTCTACAGGTTTGATCCTGGTACAACATAATGTCTAGTCGTACCTACTCCTCCAATTTTGTAAAAAAAAACAAAAGCAGAAGCAACAGCAGAATGTGTCAAAAAAAGTATCTCATAATTAACATGATAAGATGAGTTTTCAGTTGTTTCAACGGTGTTAATCAAAGAAATCAGATAAACCGGTAAATAAGTAGAACACCATATTGTAAACAGCACGTGAACCCACGTAGCAAAGCAACGCTGTCACATCTACGTCGTTCGAAGAGGTTTAAACCTGTCTTACCAATGTTTTGTTGTCAAGCCAAACCCCATTGCTCATGAATTGCAAAACATAGTGCAATTTTCAGCTAAAGTTAGTACAGTAAGACCCACATCAGTGGCAACACTTTGTTTGAGCTGGCCAAGCGTAGTACGGAGTTCCAATTGTATAAGAAGTCAACTTATACCAGGTTTTATTGGCCCACCGAAAATGTTATCGTATCTACTTGTTTGAGTGCTCTGTATGGTGTCAGACGTAAAGAATAGCACCATCCCATATCTTCACGTGGGTATCGTAAGAGGCGACTAAGGGACTTACCAGAGAATGGGCAGCGGCGTTCCCTGTGTTTTCTAACAACCGTACTGCGATCGCCAACCCGCCTGCCAAGCGTGGCGATTTTGGCAAAACCCCCCAAAATGTCAACGTGGCGACACTTGGGGGAGGCCTACGTCCAGCAGTGGACGTCTTTTGGGCTGAAATGATGATGATGATGAATTGTTTGAGGTATTTTGTATACATCATGTATAAATCATTTTAATTATTAAATAATTAACATTAAATTAAGCAGAATCTGTAAGGAAACTGGCATAATATTCTAGATCCAAAACTTCGAAGAAATGCGACCATCCATACCTGAACCGTGCCTGCGTGGGAGCATATTGCCCACTTCTTCTCATAGAAAAACTGCCTCATCGGCCCAGTGATCGCAAACGCGACTGCTGAGCATGAGGTCCAAGGTTCGGTTCAGGGGCAATGTGGGTTTATTATTGGGTAGGTACAAGTCTGCCCTGCCTTTCTGGGATTACAGGCGTGATGTTATTTATTTATTTTTAGGAAAACTAACAGCTAAGCAGACATTTAGTAATAGTTTATACAAAATATGGCCAATTACAAGTTTCCACAATCATATAGTAATTAGAATATTTGAAACTGAAAATGTTAATAATATATGTACGTGTTATGTTTTGATAATATATGTACGTATATAACACCAAACAGTAAAATTACTATTTAAACTCGAAGAAGCAATCACATAACATTTTCTTCAATTTATTAAAACTAGTATAGACTAAACTGGTATGGCAGGTTGTGTTGTACATACGACTCGCTCTCACCATGAACGAGTTCCGTTATGTTCGAGTTATGTTATAGCCTTACTGCAAGGAGACCTGTGTTCCAGACTCGTAGCAGTGGAAACTTTATTAATACGCAGATAAATGTTAGGTAATTAGGCGATCAAAAATATTACTCTTTGGTTTTTAAACTAACTTCGATGCAAATTTTCAGCTAGTTCTTGTCGCGCGTCCGTCTTATACAAAGTTAAGGCATTAAAGCGATTTATGAATGTTAACTTTTGCAGCTGAAGTAGACATCGCTTAGGACTCTTCTTGAGATGTAGAAACACATTGTGCACCAAGATGATGCATGGCACTTCTTACGTCATTGCTTTTTATAAATTGTTGGAAAACTTTTGCAATTCGGTCGTTTTGAGGTCAGATTTTTATACGGACAGTGAAAAGGGTTGATGATAGTGTGATGTTAGATTAAACTTTAACGGACACCGCAAACAAATCATCTGCGTTCTTAGTCTTTATTTTGGATACTCGGACTAGTTACTTCTTATGTAACCATACGTTTATTAATTTAGACTAAAACCTTCAGTAAAGCAATATTTGTCTAAGGTTGAAAGTTTTATTTGATTTATGAAAGCTGTACATGTCTCCTCAATCAGAGCCGGACATCTTTCTATTGGAAATACGATAAACCAGTGTCGCTCTTTATTGTTACCTCTGATCAAGAAACAGAGTAATTTTCTTCTATGATTTTTGGAAGGAGCTGTATCTAAATCATAACAGCTGCTCGGGTCGATCTTTTGGTAAAACCGCGCTTGCTCATTTTTTCCAAAAAGCTTCATCATCTGCCTAGCCTTTTGCCAAACTATCTTGGGGTCGGCTTCCAGTCTAACCGGATGCAGCTGAGTACCAGTATTTTACATGAAGCGACTGCCTATCTGACCTCCACAACCCTGTAACTGGGTAATACGATACCCCTTTGTAACACTGGATGTTAGACTTTTGGCCTCTGACTACTCGTAACGACTGTCAAAGATCTACAAATGACAGCCGGGACCAACGGCTTAACGTGCTTTCCGAGGCACGGAGGAAACTCGGTATGCAATTATGGTCACCCATCCACGGACCAACCTTGGCAAGCACGGCTTAACCTTAAAGATCGACCCGTGCGGCTGTTATTACTAAGCCACGAGCTCCTCTCCAAGAAGCTTGTGCCTACAAAAAACATAACCAGACAATTTTATACCTGAAAGTTTAAGAAGATGTATACACAGCAATACCTAGCAATATGCAGGGGTAAAAGAGAGTAAACCTACATTTCGCCAGTTACGTTAAAGTCCAACGTTATAAAGACAATATTTATTTATTTATTTATTTATTTTTAGGAAAACTTACAGCTAAGCAGACATTTAGTAATAGTTTATACAAAATATGGCCAATTACAAGTTTCCACATATAGTAAGTAGAATATTTGAAACTGAAAATTTATAATAGATAATATATGTAGGTATATAACACCAAACAGTAAAAATTACTATTTAAACTCGAAGAAGCAATCACATAACATTTTCTTCAATTTATTAAAACTAGTATGGAAAATGTCGATCTCAGCTTCCTGGCAGGCTGTGTTGTACATACGACTCGCTCTCACCATGAACGAGTTCCGTCTGTACGTAGTGGCTACCACTGGGGTGTAGAATAAATGAGGTCTACGCAAGAACACAGACGGCACTCGCAGCCCAACTTTATGAAGCAACTCGGTAACCCCAGTTGTTCCATTGGCTATCTTGAAAAGAAACACAAGATCTGATATTTTTCGCCTTTCGTAGAGTGGAAGGATATGAAATTTTTTGCAACGGTAGGTATAATTAGCTATAAACGTTTTAGACCGATACTGAATGTGCCTCAAAAACCTTTTCTGTATGCTCTCAATACGATTTATGTAGACATTATAATTGGGGTTCCAGACCTGAGAAGCATACTCCAAATGACTACGGACAAAGGAACAGTATAGAATCTTAATAGTTTTAATATTCTTGAACTCAGAGGACACCCGGAGAATAAAACCAAGTGCTTTTGATGCTTTCTTAACTACATTGTCTATATGCGCATCAAACTATGCGCAAAAACAATATTATAACTACCATTGTTTGTCTCAGCATTACTCAAAGATTGACTGGTAGAAAATTCCTATGGCATTAAGTTCGCCTCTGTACTTTCTGTTTGTAGTGTTAAATAAATAAACTGGCACAAAACCAGATTCCGGGCGACTAGTGCAAAATTCCCGATGGGAAAACTCAATAATACCTTACACGACCTGGGATTCGAACCCAGGTAGTAGCCTACACAAAAATAGACTAAAACTAGAGCTTACCTCGTGATACAAAGACATACTATTTTAAACGTAGTTACAAGCTCCCTTAACTTCTTATTCCCGTTTAAATTCCGTCGGCGACGCTCACGTACGCCGTAACGTCTCTACTTTCCCAGATTTATAGGACACCAGTATTTATTAACGCATCTTCTAATAGCCTTAAACAGTTTACCGCAGCCATTTTGACGTAGCATGTTATTTAATAGGATTATTAGCAGCTAATTGAGCGAGATTTATCTATGTTAAAGAACAGTGGTGACCTAGTGGAAAAGGTAGCTAGGAATAAGTAAGTCTTGGGATCGGATATGGACAACCTTACTTCGTGGAAATGTTATGCTAAATATGTACTTACTTTTAATTCCGCGAAAAAGATCCAGGCCTGGATGCAGGATGCAGCACCACCCTCTCCCACCCGCAAAACTATGCACATGAGGGAAAAGCGATAATATTTAGCATGCACCCAAACCAATACTTAACATAATGTAACATCGCACAAACTTAATATTTAATTATACTTTAACACTGGTATTCTTACACCAATATTCTAAGAGTCAAACCAAATCTACATATTTTTGAATTTAGTCGAACTGTATTGCCATGATAACAGTTGAAAACACGCACCAAATCCTGTTCCTAGAATTTTTTGGCCCCAATTGACGGATCTTCGAATAAGGTACCTCCTCCAGGTACCTATCTTTGTCAAATCCATAGTTGCATTCTGCTTCAATCAATGCTAAAGAGGTCATATCTCACTTTAATCAATGTTAAAGATATAATGTCATGGATTTCCGCAAAGTAACGACTGATTCTACTATGTGTTGTTTTGCATCCTCGTCAAAATTCAGGATGTTGTCACAAAAGACATAAATATTCAATATAAATTACGGTACCTAGTAAATTATTAAAAAACACTGCATTTTTTTGTTGTTTAAATTTGTCAATATTTCAGAATAACCCCCATAGCGTGGTTTAGGGTTTATAAAATTATCGAAAAAACGTTTGAGGTTTTTTGTTTGTGTGTAAGCGACGTTATAAGGCAGGGATCAGACGGCCCGTGTTTAAAACACGGGTGGTTCACAGTTAGCGATTTCAGTAAATAAATAAAAAAAAGAAAATTACCTACTCATTTTATTATTGATTCGGGTCGAGAATCATTAGCATAGTTACCTCCTAGAATTTGACGAGGTTGCAAAACAACACCTTGTATAATTTGTTTTTGTGCGATATTTTTCATCACCACAAAACTGTGAAGTAAAGCGTTGTGAGGAAACCAGCATGTCCTAGAGACCTACTGATTATATTAAACTATTTAAATGTCAACATACTATGAAAACTTATTGTTTTTTTAAACAAACGTGAATAACATAGGTGGGTAATACCTACACAATTTAATTAATATAGTGCAATGGGGCGAACTGATTGCATTTTCTACGACACTGACTGCATAAACAACCAATAAAGTCTTTTATTATTTCATTTGCCTGTAAAAATATTGCCTATGGCTTAGCACAATGGATATTATTTCCACAGACTGGAGCGCTGTTTGGTTCAAATGCTTTTTTCACGTGAGTTAGCATCGTTGAATGAATTTGAGGCATCAATATCCTCTGGAACATTTTCATTGATTTTTACAGGGTAAAATGTTTTTAACAGCAGCTTTGTTCTACTGCTGCAGGTAGGGTTACCCGACTCACTTTCTTAGTCTCTGTCTGGATTCTGGTGAAACTTAAAATATTGTAACAGGATTTTTTATTTATTTGCAGCATAGGAATGGTTTTTTGTAAATAACAACTTTAATATTGCAGTAAATAACATTATCATTATCTGTCTAGCCTTTTCCCCAAAATAACTACGTTGGGGTCGGCTACCAACGCACATTAAAGTATTTTTTTATCATGTCTTCGCATTTCGGTCAGAATCAAGAAAATGTTGCTCATAACATAGACTTTTTAAGTAAAATTTGGCTTTTTGTCAGGTTTTTTTAGATTTTACCATCTGGTAACCCTAACTGCAGGTCATGTAGTAAAAAGGTGATTGCTTAGTCCCGCATATGAAGTTTTAGTGCGGTTTTATCTTATTGTCCTATTGTGTGTATTCTATGGTACTACAATTGTTTACTGGTTTGGTCAAACATTTGTAGAAATGTTGGAGTCTTTTTTATCTATGTAATGTAATAATTATAGTTTTTTTTTGCTCAAAAAGTGCTTTAGTTTAGGCAAATATTAAGGCCATCATCATTATTGTGCAAACAAATAACGCGTAAACAAGTAGATAGGTTAGTAATTAGGTAATAGGCTTTGTGAGGTAAAATGATCTATTCAATGTAGGTAACAGAAATAACAAAACTTTACAGTTTAATCATCATTAGGAACAACTTTAATAAGAGTACCCCGAAATCGAACAAACAAATTAATTTGCAGTTTTCTCGATTTTTTATTCCATCAATATTATTAATGTTTCAAAATATACCTACCATTTTTATAACAAAGTAGTGTAAAGGATTCCATTTCCTATTCTGAACCTACGAGTTTAATAGGTATATATTTATTTAGTAGTTTAGGGTTTGGAGTTATTTAAATAGAGCAGTAATAAAAATCTAGTCATAGCAGGTTTCTCGTATTTTGTTCTCTTTTTTATTACAATAATAGCTGATGCCCTCGGCTTCGGCCACGTAGAGTTCGAGAATAGCCCACGGGGTCGTAGTTCTGGGATAAAGTGGTAGTAGTTTGTTATTTTTGTATCGTTTTCCATTTTTGTCAGTTTGATAATGATCTGCCTGACCTATTCTTATGTTGGAGTCGGCTTCGTCTAATCAAATGTAGCTGGCCACATAACGTCATTTCGTTATCGTATTTTACATGGAGCGACTACCTATCTGACCTCTGGACTGACCAGTTCTTGTCTGAGTCCCGGACAACTGACTCCCTGTAACGACTGTCAAGGATCTAAAAATGACAGCCGGTACCAACGGCTTAATGTGCTTTCCCTTCTAAAGTCACCCACGGACCAACGTAGTTAAGCGTGGCTCTGAGCTAGTTTATCTGATACAACACACTAAAAATAATTAAATAAAAATTGTGCATCAACAGCGTAATTATTTTATTTAGATTGATTTTGTTTTAACCGCAAATGCTTTTAAAGGCGCATGCAAATTGGCCGTGTTACAACAATTTCATATGCCTGATAAAGAATTAAGAATGGGCAGCAGCGTTCTCTGTGCTTTTGCAACAACCGTACTGCGATCGCCAACCCGCCTGCCAAGCGTGGCGATTATGGCAAAACCCACCCTTTTGGGGGAGGCCTATGTCCAGCAGTGGACGTCTTTCGGCTGAAATGATGATGATGATGATGATAAAGAATTACAATGGTGATTTGATTATACGGTCAATTAAAATTGTAACTTAAGCTAAATAATCAGTTTACTACAAACCACATACTTGATTATCTACCTAGAGCTTTGTTGCATAATATTTTAGGTAATTATTTATCAATTCATGTTATGAGTTGATAAGTAATCGTTAGTTGTAATATAAAAGCATTCTACATTTTTGATAGGTGCATAGTCTGGAACTTTTTGGAGTGTTGGATTACCAACCGATTTGGGAAAAAATTCTGTAAATTAAAAAAGTAAAAGTAAGTTATTATACTAGGAAAAGAAAACTATTAGGTATACAAGTAGTATAATCATTTTTTTTACGAGAAATTCCTAATCTCACATCAGTTTTAATTCAGAATATAAGACGTTAGGAATAATTTTATAACCTAATGTAAAAATAAACGAATAGCTTATTTTAAAATTTTATTTGCAGGTGTCTTAGTACTTCATGTTGCAGTAAAGTTGTGTCTGCTATACCTTTGAGACTTTAGAAGGATTCTGATAAATACAATTTCTGAATAATTATGATTCGATTTGGAGACCCAATATCTTAATTAATTCAGAACACAATACGCAATCAATGGTTTCATAATATATTTAATTTTATTTTATTTTCAGATGGTTATCTAACTGTACACAATGCACTAGCCCTCCAGTACGCTCGGCCATGATGGGTTTCGAAATATTCAACGTTCCCTATGAGAAGATAGAAGTAGATCTTCAGGCGTTTGAACATAAGACACCAGAATATTTGGAGGTAATATGGAACATTTACCTTTGTCTTTTGTAAAGAGAGTTTGTGTTAATTTGTTTTCTTAAAGGCAAGCGTGCTTCACCCTGGGCTGCATCATCGCTTCACATCAGGCGAGTTGAGGCCAATCGCAAGATTATTAAGTATAAAAGAAATTAATCTTCTAATAATTATTGCCTTTCTTGATTCTCTAGGATGTTTAACGATGGGTCTTTCAATGATGATATATTTTATTGTAACAAATGGGAATCTTTCAAACTTTCTTGACTGTTACCGAAATGGTTTTATTTCCTGAAGACGTTGTTCATGTTAGGACCATAAAATTCATGAATAGACGATCTTAAGGCACCACGACCATGACCCATGATGAGATAGAACGATAAGATTTATGTGGGGATCGCTTCAACACATGCCAGGAAACTTTTCATTACTTAGTAGGTCCGTACAAATTGTTTCCCGCAGTTTTTTTTTTGCTGAAAAATCCACAGGATCAAATACCTGTAATGGAAGATGGTGATTTCAGTATACATGACAGGTTTGTTACTTTGTTTATTAATATGTAACCCGCGAACATCGTCTGCGACACAGAAGCCAAGCGGGGGTTTTCCCCGTTTTTGCAACATTTTTCATTATTGCTCGGCTCATTTTGATCGTAGCGTGATGCTATGTAGCCTTCCTCGGTAAATGGGCTATATAGATAACACCAAAATAATTACCAACATTTCAATCTAAACTAGTGGTTCCTGAGATTAACGTGTTCAAACAAACAAACGCTTCTTTATAATATTAGTATAGATGTTGTAACTTCAGACTAATGAAGCAGATCATGGTATTCACCACTCAGTACATTTCTATGGGACTCCAGAATCACCACTGGAACGTAAAATGCTCTGGTACAAACCAGGATTAAAATGTTACCTTCTATTAATGAGCTCCATGGTTAGATTTCCAGGTCGGGCAAAGTGTTATTGGGTTTTTAATTTAGAATTTCTCAGTAGCAGCCACGGAGTCTGGCTTTGTGCCTGGTTGATAGCAATAGGACATGTGGCCGTACTGTAGAGTACACCTCTGTTGTGTTATATTGTACGAGCTTCTGCCCGCGGCTTCGCCCGCGCGGTGTTCAGCAATTGCCCACGTGTGCGTTACCCCAGCAAAATAATGTCAAAAATAGTCATTGCTATATAACTGTTGCCCGTGGCTTCGCTTGCGTATAAGATAAATAGTTGTGTTAAACTCTGTTATTTTCAAATTAAGAAGCCAGAGAATTTATTCTGGTTAGAAAAAAGTATATTGTGAAGTTTTATTTTTATTTTAGATTGTTAGTGGCTAAATGAGTTAAACCAGATTTTATTTTATACATGTCTTACGAGCTACCCTTTTTGTCGACTGAGGGACGAAAATTCAAAAAACGTTGAAATACGTTTTTATCAATTCAACGAAGAAACGTATAAATTTCAAGCAGATCAGACATTTTTTCTATTATTTTTTTCTACATAATAATTGTTACCACCCCATTTATCCCGTTTGGGATTGAATTTCGAAAACCCTTTTTTAATGGGTAGGTACCTACTTACTTCACAAACAACACATCCTCCAAACTGCATGTCTCATGGACCAGCGGTTTAGGCTTTGCGTTGATATCTCAGTCAGTCAGAATTTGAATTTTATGTATATGGATCACTCTTTTCAGTCACGGTATACTCCAATACCTTGCTGATGTCTACGGAAAATACGAATCCTGGTATCCCAAGGGTGTCAAAAAAAGGACAATGGTCAATCAAAAATTGTTCTTCGATACTGCAATTCTTTTCCCCAGAATAAGAAATGTTACTGTAAGTAAAATAATACCTTATTAAGGTTTTTTATTAGTAAAATATACAAAGAAGATTATATGCGTGCCTTTTTTCTTGAAATTGTTATGCAACGCAATGAATTCATACGAAATCATTGAAAAGATCATGAAGTACTATGTGATTCTTATTTTTAGAACTGATATAACTTACATATAAAGACCACCTTTCTATGTATAAGCTATTCTTTTTATTGAACAAGTTTTTTTTTTTTGCAGTATTACATAGTGGTGGAAGGAAAGACTACAGTAGAACAGAGATATTTGGACGATATTGAACAGGCTTATGGTTTCTTTGAAGCATTTCTACAACGATCTACGTACCTTGCTGCGGATCATGTTACTATTGCCGATGTGGCTGCCTTAGCGAATATGACAACATAGTCCGGGGCTTTTAGATTTGAACCCTGCATTAAATATAAACAGCGATTTTTTTCTTGAATCGTTTACTTGACCTTAGCTCTCCAAATAATAATAAAAAATTAAACATTTTCCAAGACCGGATCAAGGTGAAAAAGGCGAAAACGCGTTTTTGTTAATAAAAACATGGGAAAAAATGTTAACAGGACAAATTTAGTTACTTTAGGTAAAGAATTGGTGACAGTAATATATTTTTTCAGAATTAAACATTTTCGTCCACGGAAATTACGGTAAAAAAACATTTACGAAATTTTTGGATTGTACTTAAGGCAAAAATATAAACAGCGGTTTTCTTACATAAAATAACTTAAATTAATATATTACACCGCTATGAAACAAAATTAAACAAATTGTACTACCGGAAGTTATTATTACCAGTTTTTTTACAATAGCGGTTGAGGCAAAAAGGTAACAGGGTTTAATTTAGTTTAACTTTCATCTATAGGCTATTTCTAATCTATTTACACGAAAATTAAACACTTTAAAGCAAATCGTGAATAAAAAACAATTAATGTTTACGTAAAATACGTCTGCAAGCTTTATTCTTGTATTCGGCGCAGCACTTTCATAGGAATTTGATCTTTCCAAAATAGAAATAAAGTGTACAATCGCGTAACTCAATAAAACATCGACTCTCAAACAACAACACAGTCTTCACACACAATGAACGCAGCGCCTATCTTGTTAACGCACACTAGCACACGACGTACGCCGCACGCTGCTTAGCGCTGACACCGTGCATCGTAATTTAATTTTTACTTTGACAATATCAATTAACGCTCTAATCTGTTTAATTTTGGGGGATTAAGGTTTGGATTTATATATTTCTCATTATTAAATGAATTTAAATCCTGTTACATTTTTGCCGTAAGTAGTATTTAAGATTTTTTGTTTTTCTTGATTTTCTGTGAAGTCCGGAGCAGAATTTGTTTAATTTTGATAATATTAGTTAGACATGGTGATATAAACCATTTTAGCACTATTTTTGTCCTGTTAATATTTTTGCCGTAAGTACGAAGTCAAATTATAAGTTTTTTTAAAAAACGAATGTTCCGTGGACGAAAAATGTTTAATTTTCTGACCTACTTGTAGTACTCAATCTGTTCTACAAATACTCTAAATAAACATACCTGTTTATATTTTTTTCCACCAAGTTAAATACATATTAGACGTTTTCTTAAAAAAAACATATACGCGGAGGTGAACTTTTCGCGGGATACAGCTTAATATACTCTCCTGTCCATACCCTACACATTCAATGAAAAAAATCGCTGTTTTTAATTAATGCAAAGTTAGCCTAATATTTGGCGTAAATTCCCCGGACTAAACATTGGAATATTTAGTTCCGATTGACGCGAAGAAGTAAGTCTCTCTTATTCTTTGCAATTATTTTAATACAAGCTGTGTGACCGCTAGAATTTCCATACAAGCTTAACCTAAACCTGTATTTTGTAAAATACCTTCTAAGCTGTATAGAGGAGCTCGATCGTAGTTAAATAATAACAGCAGTACGGGTCAGTCCGTGATTGGAAGACCATCCAGTACATAACAAGTTTCCTCCATGCCTCGGAAAGTACTTACGTTAAACCGTTGGAATCAGCTGTTATTTGTACAGGTAGTCACTGGTCAGAAAATCTGACAATACGACTAGGTATTGGCTCCATGTACAATACTGGTATTCAATTTGCTTGAACCCATTCATGCTTGTAACTCTGTGATTGAGTCCCAACGGCTTAAGGTGCGCAGTGTCCAGCAGTGAATAATACAATGAAAATTAATTTACTAAATACCTTTATTTTACCTTATTACATAAAACGCATCAAACTGTGAAATTCGGACATAATTATATTTATTTTTTCTTCAGGTATCCGAAAACGACCGCGTGGCTAACAACCTTGAAGCAGACGCCATATTGCAAAAAAATGCAACGAATACGGAGCAGCCGTGCTTGATAAGATTGTGAGGGAGGGTTTGGCCAAATCATCATCATATTTTTTTAAACTATGTAATGGCTGGTGATGGCTTTGTGCCCTGAAATATTGGTAGTAGTTTTATTCTAATATAGAATTGATTATTTATAAGATGTTTAAGTAAAAACTATCACTAGTTTACTGTAATATTTTTTACTCGGTAATAAACCGAAATATTGGCATTTTATTTTTGATTTTATTTACTTATTTATTTACAGATACATTCCACGACTGATTTTCTCAATGCCAGATCGATAACACATTTAAAAAGACTCTACAGCGTAAGCTACTTAAAAAAGGACTATTATTTGTATGATACTTTTCTAGGAGAACAGAACAGAAAGAACTTTTTTGTCTCTGCTTCTTGAAAAATCTTGATAAAGCATATTACTATGCTAACACGTAGCTTAAACGAGCTGCTTGATATTTAGTGCTATTTACTACAATATAACCACGTACGTACTACATTTATAATTTATAACACAAACAACTCCCACATTACAAAATATAATTCCCAAAATATTGGTCTTAAATATACTAATAACATCGTGATCACACCAATAACATTACACAAGCAATTTAACTCCAAATATTATACTCATACAGAAACTAAATAAAAACCTTATTTTCTAAAATAACATTGATACTCGCGAAAATTAGGTACAGCGACCGGCAAAAATATGTAACAATCTTCTCCCTTCTTCTTTATTCTTTTCTGAAAAATAATTCCGAATTTATGAGGTGCAATTTTTTTTCTGATTTAAAGAGTATGATGCCAGTATAGTTACTGTTATAAGAGACATTTCAGCGGTGTCTGTGTAATCCTGATTACATTTGCAATGCCGTTACGGTGACCGCTCACTATCAGGTAGACTGACCATTATCATCAGATCTACCAGTATTATTGTGATTCCATATTTGAAACGTGGCTAAAAATAGCCGCTCAGGGCGATCTTAAAGTTAAGCCGCGCTTGCGTAGGTTGGTCCGTGTATAGTTGATCACCTATTTCATACCGAGTTTCCTCCGTGCTTCAGAAAGCACGTTAAGCTGATGGTCTCGGCTGTCATTTGTTCATCTTTGACAGTCGTTACAGGAAGTCACTGGCCCGAAAATCTGACAAACAGTCTAACCAAGGGATATCGTATTACCCAGTACTAACCGGGTCGTGGAGGTCAGATAGGCAGTCGCTCCTTGTAAAATAATGGTATTCAGCTGCATCCGGTTAGACTAGAAGCCGACCCCAACATAATTGGATTGTTGGCAGGCAGATGATGATATTTTAGACGATATTATTTATTTGGCGATGCAAACGTTGTGCTCTTAAATTTCGCGTTGTCTATATATTTTTGCACGTGACTGTATGGTGTATACATCGCAACTCGCAAGCCTTATTTCGTGTCGACCTTATATCCGATTTTACGTCTAGAAACGGCTTTTGTACAAGGTTTATTATTTTTCTTATACAGAATAATTTTCGGGACTGCTGAAAGGGAAAATGCTTTAGGATGTTTTGGGACCCCACGTCTCGGGGTTCATAGGGACCCCGACATGCAAACTTCCCCGTGACCTTTGATATTGCCCAACAACTTTGTAATAAGTTGGTGCTGAATCGATTTCCCAGTGCGCCCAAGATTTGTAATGGAATGACTTGCTAAACGGAATTGAATATTAAAATTGAGTTAAGATACTTGATGTTTTTAGGTCCCGCCTATTTTGAACAAATAGTAAGGACAGGAGTCCTGGTTTTTTTATTATTTTGGTATTCATGTGTATGTTCTTCACTGTTTGTGTATGTTAGCTATATGTGATAAAAGTGTACTGTGACATCGTGTGCGACAAGATAGATTTTTTGCAAATTTTTGGTAATGGTATACTTTTGGTTTTACGTCAATTTATATTATCGCAGGCATAGAAATAGCATTCAATAACACTGTCAAAAACAGATGAAAAAAGTCAAGTCGTTAACTAAGTAGAGTTTTGTTTTTCTTGTACGAGCTAAATTCAAAGCGTTGACTTATCTAAATAGGTTACCATAATGCTCGTGCATCAGGCTAATTTATATCGTGCATGGCTCTTTAAAATATTCACAAAGTTTCGTAATAACTTCGTTTTTATAACCATTACCTTAGCATACAATTTAGCGTTTTAGGCCTTAAGTACTTAGTTGCTTTTTAAACGATTTAAAAAGTGATTCTTTTGACAGTATTTATTTTTGCGCTAAGTTTGTAATAGACCATTTCAAAATTAATATGGAACGAATTCTTTTTCGAGCATTAGAAACTTAATTACAAAACATCGTGTAACTACCTAAATGCATTTATTTTCAGACATCTTAAAGCCTAAAACATTATAATTAAGAATCTATCCAAGTATTCTAAGTATCAGAGCAGAGGTGGTCCAGTGGTGGCAGCCCCGACTAACGAGCAGTAAGCCGTGGGTTCGAACCCAGGCAGGCGCATTACTTTGTATAATTTATTTCATCACCGCTGCCCTCAAAACCGGCATGTCCTGGAACTAATAATTCGAAGGCATGTGACATCTCACTGGGCCCACGTGGTGGATTACAGCCCACTCCCTCTCATTGCGAGGAGGCCTGTGTCCCAGCAGTGGGAATATTATAGGCTGATGATGGTGATTCTAAGTATCAAGGTCAGCTCCAAGACAAATCTTCTTCTGTATCGTGTGGTTAGTGTCTAATCTCGTGTCAGAGTTTTCATGCCCCCCATGGGCTGCCTTGCTGAATTGCCTTTACATGCCGTCAAGAAATATCACTCAGGCATGCTATTTACTTCACGATGTTTTCCATCACCGAATCAAGTGATAACTATACGCACATGAATCCGAAAACTTAGCCGGAAATAAATTATACGTACCAAAAATCAAACCACCCTAAAACTGGTTCACACATAAATTTCTCCGTAGGCAGTTGTCTTCAGATAATGTACCTCGAAGTACAAAGGACGATTAAAACAATGTAAATTAAACGCTGGTCCATTTATTACGGGCCCTTCTTGTAAAGCGTGGCACTCCTCTCTATTTGAATTATTTATTGAAATTTTCTCTGTGCGAAAGATTAACCCGATTTTTACACTCGCTGTCTGCTAATTGTTTCAAGTTTTAATTGTACAAAAGATATTTAAGTACCGTTCGTTTTAATTGGCGTAATAATATCTGGAAAGTTGATGATAAATTATGAAACTGCTGTAATGAATGGTCATGAAATATGATTGTAATTACCTTTGCAAATGGATTGGTGGTTTCAGAGTGCTGAATCTGCAGCCCATTTTCTTAATATCCTGGTTGCAATTTAAATACCTTTGAGAGAAAATGTAACTGAAGCTGGTGCTGGCATTACTAAATGCTCATTCAGTAAGTTCCTGTTTACAACCCATTTAAATCAAGCTCGTTTGAACGGGCGTCTCAGTACATTGGACTAGCAGCTGTTGTTCTTAAACACCGTATATTTACCAAGAAGCTTCAAGGTGCTTTAAAATAGTTTTCGAACTAGGGAAAATCATGGAGTCCCTTCACGTATATTATTACCTGATTTATTTTATTACCTCTATGAATTTCATTACTATCTCTAATGGGTGGAGTGGCCTTAGCTAGTGGTCGTTATAATACGTCCCTTATTTCAAACAAAGGGTGTTTTATCCCCGGTTATATTTCAGCTCGTGTATCCGGTTTATCATTGTTCTTGCTAAGCGAATTTGGAAAGTGGTGTGATGTCAACACGCATTAGTTACTGTAATTAATAACTTAGACCTGAAGTTCTAGATTCGTGACAATGCAGAAACTTTCTAAGGAAGGTTTCTATTAAACCTGAAACCTTCCTTAGAAAGTTTAAAAACTGCACAACGCACGCAATCAAACCTGCGACACGCAGTACACTGCGTGTCGCAGGTTTGATTCCCGCACAAGACAAATATTTGTATGGCCTACAGATGAACGTTCTGGGTCTGGCTGTTTGTGTATGTGAGTTTAAATGTTTGTAAACGCATCCACGATACAAAAGAAATTCCAAGTGTGCGGCAAAGTTTATTTAAAAATATGAGAGAACCAACCTCCTCCTTCGTTTGAAGTCGGTTAAAAAATAGAAATTTGTTGTTTGTTCCCACTGCTGGGACTTAGGCCTCTTCTCTGATAGGGAGTGGGCTGTAAATCCACACATTATCTTCAAATGTTTTGTTGGTAATACTCAGAGGTGGTAGAAATAAAATAGCGGACTGTAAATATAGGTAGGTTCGTATATTCGATAATAAGAACGCGCGCCTCTGGTCCGTATCGTTTTTGTGCCTTGAATGGTGGCGCCTGTTAGCTGCGGCGGTAGCTCTCGGCACCTCGTCCCCCGCTCCCCGCAAGCCGCGGTCGCCCTCCGGTCGTCGCAGTGGCGGTGCTACGTTTTGTCGCCAACATACTCCCCGGGTTGAAGTAGGCAGGAAGGCTGCTGGTTCAAAAATCAGGTTCTGGAAGGGGACAAATGTTATTAAACGCCCTTCGAATAATGGTTCCTCCTTTGATCCTTATATCGGCGACTCGAGCGACTTGATCCTGAGCTCCTGGGAAAACGGCCACACAGCGACCCAGGGCCCAACGTAGGGGAGGAAGCGCTTTGTCCTTTATAAGGACTAAGGAACCCAATTTGAGTTCGCTTGATGCAGTAGGCCACTTCGTCTTTTGCTGCAGAGTGGTGACATATTCGTTGGAGAATCGTTTCCAGAAATGTTGTTTAACGAACTCGATTCGTTTGTACCGCTCAAGGCTTGTTATCCGTTCTGTCAGCTGTGGATGTGGAACTGATACAAGTGATCGTCCTATTAGGAAGTGAGCGGGTGTTAAAGGTGTGAAGTCTGTAGGATCAGAGTTTAAGGCAGTTATAGGACGTGAATTAAGAATGGCTTCCACCTGAGTCAGACAAGTGTGCATTTCTTCATACGTGAAATGCGTAAGTTGGAGAAGCCTACGAAGATGATATTTAGTGGAACGGACTGCAGATTCAGCCATACCATTGAAATGGGGTGTGTAGCTCGGAATAAAGAGGAAGTCTATACCCTCTTGGGCGACTGCGGAACTAATTTGGGAACTTGAGTCCTGTAAGAAACGATGTAAATCGTTACATGTACCTACAAAATTGGTCCCATTATCTGAGGTTATACTTTGAGGCTTCCCTCGACGAGCCACAAACCGATTCAGAGCGGCCATATATCCCTCTTTAGTAAGATCTGTGACAAGTTCTAGGTGCACGGCTCTTGTAGCTAAACAGACAAAAATGGACAAGTAAGATTTTATTAGTTGGCAACCTCGACCTTTACGGTTAGCTATCTTAACTGGGCCGGCATAATCCACCGAACAATGTAAAAAAGGGAATTCCAGTGTAGTTCTGGATTCAGGTAACTGCCCCATAATGGGCTGGACATTGCTGGCCTTAAATCTGAAACATTTTACGCAAGCTTTCGTTATAGATTTAGACAGATTTCTTCCTCCTAAAGGCCAAAAAGTTTGACGAATATTGGACAACAATAACTGAGGTCCAGCATGGAGAAGTTTCAAGTGATGCATGTGAAATATGATTTTCGTTAAATGATGTTTCCCACATAATAAAATAGGATGCTTTGTGTCATAGCTATAGGGTGAATTATCAAGTCTACCGCCTACTCTCAAGATATCATTTGAATCTAAGAATGGAGTCAATGATATTAATTTGTTTTTCTTCGGTAATGCCTGACCTGATTTTAACATAAGATATTCATTTGGGAACATTTCTAATTGTGCAATGTGTATAATAAAATTAAATGACCGTTGTAATTCTTCACAAGAAAGCTGATCGCGGAATCTGTTTGTTTTGGTTTTGCAGTTATTAATAAATCTGTATATATAGGCTATAACTCTTTGTAAACGTGTAAATTGTGAATATTTAAGTATAAGATTTGTAAATAGTTTATCATCATCGTTTTTGTTAACGTCATTATTTATAACAAGACAAGGTTGGAGATCCGGTAGGTCCCGTCTCTGGGTTTCATTAGGCATTTGTGGCCAACTATGATCTGATTCGAGTAAAAACGATGGGCCCGACCACCACAACGAGGCGTCGCTGATAATATCAGCCTTCACCCCGCGAGAAACGAGATCTGCCGGGTTCTCCTTGGACGGCACGTAGCTCCACGTGTGACCGCTGGTGCTTTCCTTGATTTCATTAACACGATTACGTACGAATTGATTAAGTTGTATTGAAGGGGTGGACAACCACCCTAATACGATCGTGGAATCGCACCAAAAGCGACACATGTTAATTTTTAATGTAAGTGAATTTTGTACCTTAGTACACAATCTTGCACCTAATAATGCCCCACACAGCTCAAGACGTGGGATAGTTGTGGGTTTGATCGGCGCAACCTTGTTTTTCGAGACTAAGAGCTGAACACGCACAATCCCTGAGTTACACACAGACCTAATATAGACGCATGCCCCATACGCACTTTGAGAAGCATCTGTGAATACATGGATTTCAATCTTTACACAAAGATCACTAAGAACCCAACGAGGTATTTGTAACTTATTAAGACAGGGTAATGTGTTAGCGAATGAAGACCAAAGATGTAAAATCTCTGACGACACTTCTTCGTCCCAAGAGCATTTATTGACCCATAATTTCTGCATAATCAACTTAGCTTCGACAACGCACGGACCGACAAGGCCTAATGGGTCGAATATTTGGCTTATAACGGAAAGAATATGGCGCTTGGTAACCTTCTCATGAAGTTCAATATTAATTGAAAAAGATAAGGTATCCTGCTGACAAAGCCAATATAAACCTAATGTTTTTGATGCTGTATTTATGTTGTCATCTGATAGATCTAAAACTGTATTTGAATCGATAACTTGACCTGAGAAAAGTTCGTTAAGAATTAATGTGTTATTCGATTTCCATTTGCGAATATTAAATTTTGCTGAGTTTAAGGTGGCAGTAATTCCTTTACATAAATCTATAGCTTCGCTTACAGTACTAGCCCCGCTTAATAAATCGTCACAATAAAAGTCGTGAGCTATACTATATTTGACGCTATTATCGCTGACTGTGGATGCCAGGCTACTCAGACATTTTGTCGCAAGGTACGGCGCTGATGCGGTTCCTTGACAAACTGTATTAAGTGTGTAGGTTTTTAAACGATGCGATGAATCATACCTAAATACAATTTGCTGTAATGAGCGTTGACTGGGTACAATGTCAATAGATCTAAACATTTTTTCAATGTCTGCCGATACTACAAATTTATGCTGGCGGAATCTGAGGAGAATTGTTAAGAGATCGTCTTGGACTGTAGGACCGACCATCTGAATTTCATTAAAGGAAATTCCTGAAGTGGTGACGGCAGAAGCGTCAAAGACTGTACGCAACTTTGTCGTTGTACTGGACTCCCGAAGTACGCCATGATGAGGAAGATAGTAGTTGGCATTGTCACTGTATGGAAAAAGAACTTTATTCTCAGTCATGTGACCTAATTGCTCGTATTCTGTCATGAAGTTTAAATATTTCTCCTTGAATATTGGTTCTCGTTCGAATTTGCGCTCAAGCGATAAAAAACGTCGCTTAGCCATCTCAAAGGAATCACCTAAGACCTGGGGATTTTGCTTGAGAGGAATGGTGACGACAAAGCGACCATCGTTATTTCGAGTTGTGTTGACGGTAAAACTATTCTCACACGCACGTTCCTCCGCGGATTGAGAATGCTCAAGAGAAACACTATCTACTTCCCAAAAACGAGTGAGATCAATATCAAGTTGATTTTGAGTAAAAAGACATTGACTGAAAATACTTTTCGGACTCGAGATGTGACCAGTGACTATCCATCCGAACTCCGAACTACGTAACATAGGTAGATGCTTGCCTAGGCTAATCTTTTTGTTACCTAGAATATCCCAGAAGATGTCTGCCCCGATAAGAATATCGACCTTAGAAGGTATATTATAAGTGGGGTCAGATAAACATAAACCTGTTGGAATTTGAATATGTCGTGTGTCAATGTATGTGATCGGAACTGCTGTGGTGACGTTGGTAAACACATAACAATCAATGTTATTCCTATAGCTAGTATTCAATGACTCAATTATGAGATTGCAAGACTGTGTACTATGGGATACATGATTATTAAAACCTGATACCGTGGAGCTCACGTTCCGCCTCGGCAAACCCAGCTTACTGCAGAAAGCTTCGGAAACGATATTTATTCCACTACCGTTGTCCAAGATCGCCCTGGCGGTGTGTTTGTTGCCCTTGCTGTCAACCACCTTCACCAACGCTGTGGAAAGGAAAACACGCGTCGGAGTAGTAACCGGTAGAATATCAGTTGTCAATACAATGTCTTTTGAAGACGAAGATGACGAATCACAAGAAGCAGATTGCTCAGATTTTTCCAAGTGCAAAAGAGTGTTGTGCTTTTCATTGCAATATTTGCAGTGTGACAAAAAACATTTCTTTGCTACATGACCGAAGCGCAAACAGTTCAAGCACACCTTAAACTCTTTTACTTTTGAAATCCGAGATTCTACAGGAAGACTTCTAAACGATTCGCAATTGAACAGCTGATGTGATTCATCGTCACACAATGGACATGATTTACGTTTGTAATTTTTATTTTTGCTATTAGTGCTATTACTATTATTTATTACTAAACTTTTTGCTTTTACGGCTTCTGATTTTAATGTATTATTTTTATTATTCTCTTCTAAGGTTTCTAAGATGTCGGCTCTTTTACTTAAAAATGTTAGGAACTGTGTTAGGGTTGGGGACGAAGTCAATGTATTTCTATGTTCTTCCCACTCTCGACCTGTCACACTATCAAGTTTAGTTGACATCATATAAATTAAAATCGTGTCCCAGATCGGTTCTTTCAATGACGCGAGAGCCCTAATGTTCTTGTTAGTTATATCAATAAGATTTTGAATCGAATTACATGATTCTGATCGAATAGGATCTATGTTAAACAAAGCCTGTAAGTGATTATTAACTAGTAAGCGACTGTTATCAAATCGCTCGCACAGTAATTCCCATGCAATTTTATAGTTGTCACTTTTAAAGTCAATATTTTTAATAATAAGAGCGGCATTTCCTTGAAGAGAAGCCCGTAAATAGTGGAATTTATTAATGTTATCTATGCAATCACTGTTATGTATAAGAGAAAGGAATGTGTCTTTAAATTCGAGCCAGTCTTGATAGCCGCCGCTGAAATGTGGTAAGTCAATTTTCGGTAGCCTAACTAAATTTCTCACTCGCCCACCTGATTCTGCATCGCTGAACTCCGCCACAGATCCGCTGCCCTTCGCCCCGGCAGCAAGCATGCTCTTGGCTCTGGCCACCAGCGGGTAGTAGTCGTTGTCAAACTGCACACGCTCCGCGGGAACTTCATCGACTGGTGGCTCGTCAGACAAGATCTCGATTTCAGTCTGTAACGTGTCGAACTCCTCGCATAAGGGCTCAAATTTTCGTAAGCGGCACTCTAAATCTACGATTTGTAACTCCGTTAAGGCTTTAGAAGTTTCAATTAATTTAATATGATTGCCAAAAATAGTGAGCTTTGATTTTATAGCTGAGCGTCTTTTAATTAAAGTTTTAAGTTCAGACATGATCACAAAGCAAACCTCAATTCGATGTAATGGCCACAGCTGATTTAAACTAACAAGCTACTTGATGCACCGTTATAAAGATATGATTATATAAGCAAAAAATTATAACCAGGTAGCTAAGCTCAATGACTGTGCGTTTCGACTTGAAGTAAACAAGATGATTCATGCAATAGGCATTCAACGCTCGAGTTTTACGACCGCAATTAGCGCACAATGCCTCGAATTATGAAATTGTCAATGAAATAAACAGCTAAAATATTATAGATAACAGCGTTTGTAATATTGAATGAAAAGTATCGTATAAAGAATGCACAAAGCACTGACTCAAGTTTTAGCAAAATGGGTTTGAAATTGAGAAGGGAAAATATTAATTTGAATAGCAAAATGAGAAGATGGAATAAGAGGAATAAATAGGAACGAACTCACAAGATGTCTTATCCTTTGTCCACAGTGACTTGACGGTTTGTTCGCCCTTCAAATGTCCTTCCTTGACCTTCTCGAAAGTCGTCGCGTAATGGCCGGCGCGTACGACTCGTAAGCTTCTTGATTTCTTTACACGGAATATTCTCCAAATTAGCTTCAAGACGTTCTTAAAATCTTCTTCACGGTGAGAGGACCATATGTTGGTAATACTCAGAGGTGGTAGAAATAAAATAGCGGACTGTAAATATAGGTAGGTTCGTATATTCGATAATAAGAACGCGCGCCTCTGGTCCGTATCGTTTTTGTGCCTTGAATGGTGGCGCCTGTTAGCTGCGGCGGTAGCTCTCGGCACCTCGTCCCCCGCTCCCCGCAAGCCGCGGTCGCCCTCCGGTCGTCGCAGTGGCGGTGCTACGTTTTGTCGCCAACAGTTTGGTTCAAGAACAAGTCGGTTTCTTCCGATATTTCCTTCACCGTTTTAGAAACAACACATGGAACGAATAAGGTTAAAATAATCAACAAGTAGCAAATAAAACAGAGCATTAAAGAAGCGTTGAACATTCAAAACAGACAGTTTTTCAGCCCACTTGGGACAGCTTCGATTTATTTAGTCGCATATGTATACGAACGGGGAGATTATATGTAGGTACTTCTCCTTGTACACACATCACAAAAGTCTAAGCAACCAGTATATTTTTGTATTTCTTTCTTCTTCTATGTTTTGTCGTCACACATCAATAGAAGCGTAATTTAATACACAATTTAATTGTTACGTTTTGATAGGAAGTTTTAAAGTGAAAAATTAAAATTTAAAAAAAAAATGAAATGTGGCGGAGATTTCAAATTAAACTTAAGAAAATAGGAGGCCTAATTCTTAGAATTAAATTAGAAATAAACATTTCAAGGAGATTTTTAATTTGCGACCACTATACCAACTGCACCGAGACAGTCCAACTATTATCCTTGTAATATTGAATCTTTATGTTAAACTTTTAAAATGCTTGTTTTAGAAATACTTATAGTAGATTGTTGCATCGAGCGCAAAGTGAGTTATTAATGCTCGAGTGTTATGTTGGTGCCCGAGCGCACACGAGGACACTAAATAACACGAGTGCATTAATAACTCACTTTAGCAAGGTGCGTAATTTACTTTTCTTTCAACTACCATAACAAAATATAACTACTTAAAATAAAAACTCAAGTTAATGAAACAAAGTTAAATTCATCTTCACTTCAAATATACAATTATTAGAAGTGCAGTTAATAAATGTTATTAACAGCTTCATTTGCAGCTGTTTTATACTTTCTGGAGTTGAATTCATATCGCTATCGCTGTCAATTTCCATGTCTTTTTTTTACTTTTTTTTGCTAATTAAGAAGTAAGTATCACAGTTTTACAATGGTACAAAATGAGCGCCTTTTTTTTTCACCAAGTCTGTTTTATTCAGCCGATTTTTACTTTCAGCCAGTATCTTTTTGATCTAATGCATACATTTTATTAAACTTTATAGGAGGCATTGAACCTCTGTGGTAAATTTAATTCAAAATTTAAACCAGTGCAGTAATGAAAAAAAGTGCAATAATGAGATTTCATATAACATTTCTGTACTGTTTTGGTTCTAAGCAAAAAAGACATCCTTTGTGATCGGTTCTGTAGTGATTAATGATAACATTACTGCTTAGTTGAAAGAAAAAAAATTTACAACACCTAAATCCACTTTATTAGTGCAATTCATAATCATTATTTCAGTAATATTATAAAACTAAGTCTATAATGACTTAGTCATTACTTAGTTAGACCTAGCCTTTTCCCAAACTATCTTATGGTTGGCTTTCAGTCTAACCGGATGCAGCTGATTACCAGTATTTTACATGAAGCGACTGCCTATCTGACCTCCACAACCCAGTAACAAGGAGGAAGGACAGTAATACGTGTCAACATAAAACTAAGTTATATTCGAAAACTAGTAAAACAGCAAAATAATTGACAGCCATTAGCGACGTGGCTAACTCTCACAATGCAGAGCCTTCACATAATTTGACATCATCATCAGCCTACAACATTCCACTGCTGGACATCATCATCATCATCATCATTTCAGCCGAAAGACGTCCACTGCTGGACATAGGCCTCCCCCAAAGCCACATTGACATAATGGGAGGTTTTGCCATAATCGCCACGCTTGGCAGGCGGGTTGGCGATCGCAGTACGGTTGATCGCAAAAGCACAGAGAACGCTGCTGCCCATTCTCTGGCAAGTCCCTTAGTCGCCTCTTACGACACCCACGGGAAGATATGGGATGGTGCTATTCTTTTCGTCCGACACCATACAGAACTGGACATAGACCTCTTCAATTGCACTCAGCAACTCTCATCCAGTTGCTACCAGCCACCGTGCGAAGATCGTCACTCCACCGAACCTGACTGATTTGTCCTAGGTCAATCGTAAATATTCTAGAATAATCGACAGCTAACTGACTTCTTTTCTACGTATAAATTTTAAAACACAAATATTTTACTAAAAATAAACAACAATAGGCAGATATTTTTTTGACGAAAATACTAACAACTAAAGCTATATCAAAGGAACGCATGTAATAACGAATTTTAATATTTTGTTGGAGTTATGATACATGAAACTATCCGTTTCAATTTCAAACAAATTACTCCTCGTTTCGTTTCACGAACCCACATGTTTCAATTGTCATACTTAGGTACAGAAATGTTTTGTTAACGATTTTGCTTATGCATTTTTATTATCAATTCAAAAAAATGAAATTGACGTGTCTGTTTGTAATTTCTAAATAACGGCTTTTTTACTTAATGCATTTTAAAGACAAATAAGAATTTTCAACAAAAAAAAATGTCTCCGTTTGTTCCAGCTAATCTCCGAAACCACTCTTACCCATTTTGACAGGAATTTTACGCGCAGACAGCTCATATTATATATGTAGGATCAGGAGTGCCGAGGGGTATCTCGTCAGGGTTTTGCGTTCCCATTTTATTGGGATAAACAAGACTGTATAAGTAATTACAGACTTTTAATTAAGGTGGGTACAATAAAAAATGATACAAATTAGAAAATGACACAATAGGAAATGAAAATAGAAAATGATAATTAATTATAACACACAGAAATACAGTAACAGTAAAAAGGTAACAATAGGCGAACAGACCTTTTCAGGTCACAGTTCGTACAGTGGCCAAGCCACCCAATAACAAAGTGTATTGCTCGCTATCAGCAAGATAATACGACTATTGTTTAATATACAGCAGCGCTGTACCAGGTAAACCGACAGTTTTGTCGGGAGCAGGGAGCTCTGTATCGAGTCGAATCCGAAGATCGACTGACGAGCTTTTTTTTTTTTTTTTTATGAATGGCATCTCGCAGTTCAACCTAGGAGGTTGTCGTCTGCTTAACCGGACTATCCTGTGGGTGCCTTAAGAGTAAGGCCTCCAGCCAGGGCATAAAAACTTACAAACTAAGCGACTATACGCTGAGGGCACCCCCTGTGGGGTACGAGCCTCGGCTCAGGGCGTCGCTGGGGGAGGACTGCATGGGGACAGGCTGGATCTGAGTGATATCATTATTTAGGGGCTGATTTAAAACTACTGGCACAGCATCGCGGGCTGGCTCGAGCGAGGGTCGGGGAGGGCATGGACCGGGACGTCGCGACGGACCTCGACGGCGAGGTCGGAAAGACGGCGGTTTGTGTCTGAACTTTTTAAGAGTGCTAGTCTCTTTGCTACTCTCCTGGAGGAGGGTGATAGCATCATCGGGAGTGACGAGAGTATGCCGAGGACGGCGTACTGTGCTAATGCGCGAGGGTTCGTAACGGGCGGCCGCTGCGATCAGGGGATTACGGTGTTTACTGGCGTTATCGAAGAAACGCTTCGAAAGACGTTTCATAAACTGAAGGACGGTGGGCATTCTAAGGTCTACGTGTAGACGGTCTTACGGACATAAAAAGGGGCTCCCGTGACTCTACGTAAGAACCGGTTCTGCAAGGTTTGCATCCTATGGATGTATTTAGGCTTGGTGTGAGCGTACACGACGCAAGCGTACGTCATAATGGGGCGGATCACCGCGGTATAAAGGCGCAACTTGCACTTGAGTGACAATTTGCTTTTTGCCGAGATCATGAAATGAAGCCTACCCATAGCAAAGGCAGCTCGGTCGCGAGCTGCTTTGATGTGCGCCGCGAAAGACAGGTGGTTGTCAAGTAAGACTCCTAAGTACTTGGCTTGCTTCTCCCAAGGGATAGGCTTACCATACATAGTGATCGGGCTGAGCGCGAGTGGCTTATTTTTACGCGGTTTAAAGAAAAGAACTGCCTGACTCTTGTCGGGGTTCACCTCGATTCTCCATTTCCGGAACCAAGCGCCTAGGACGTTGGCTGAGGTTTGGAGGGTGCTGTAGATAGCGTCGTGACTATAGCCAGTGTAATAGATGGCCGTGTCGTCCGCGAACAGGGCTAGCTGTGCCTTCTTGCTCTTGGGGATGTCACTGGTGAACAGCGTAAAGATAAGGGGAGAGAGCGGGGAGCCCTGAGGGACTCCGGCTCTAATGGGGTGGGGGGAAGACAGTGCCTTCCCGATGCGATAGCGGAAGGTGCGATCCGACAAAAAGTCTCGTAAGATGAGCACGAGACGGTCCGGCACTCCCAGTTTGTACAGCTTATATAATAAGCCGTTGTGCCAGACTTTGTCGAATGCCTTTGCTATGTCGAAAAACAACACACCCGTCATCGCTCCACGCTGGAAGCCAGCGCTTAAGTGTTCTACGATGCGGTGGGCCTGTTGAATGCAAGAGTGTCCGGTCCTGAAGCCGAACTGTTCATTGGGGATGAGACTCTTAGCCTCGGCGAAGTCTTTGAGTCGCTTATACATAAGTCTCTCGTAGATTTTACCGAGTGCATTCAGAAGACTGATAGGTCTGTAGCTCGAAGGCTCAGACTTGGGTTTGCCTGGTTTGGCGAAACCGATGACAGTGGCCTCTTTCCATATTTGGGGAAACGCGTTGTTGCTCAGGGCGCCAAATCAAATCAAATCAAATCAAATCATTTATTTCAAATAAGCCAGTTACAGGCACTTTTGAATGGTCGAACGACAATAAAAATTAAGCTACAGTCCCAGTCACAAGACATAATAACTGTGAAAGTACTGTAGTTGCCCATTCCAAGGCGTAGATCTCTATGGAGAAGAATGGGCAAGAAACTCCATGGACACTCTTTTAAATCAGAATCTTGTTACAAAAACCTTGGTTACATCATTCATGTTGAGATGGTACATTATGTGAGAACGATGTAGCAAGACTTCACGTTAAAAGTGTCCATAGCAAAAACAAAAGAAGAACATTCAGAAGATAAAATAATTAGTTCGAAATAAGCCGTGGCAGCTAAGAGACGACCAGGCACAACTGACAGCGCCCGTTCACGAACATGACGCATGGATCAGCCATCATTCAACTCAACCATTTTGAAGGGAACTAAATGACCCGACACACACGCCGCCATCAGCGTGACATTTGAGTGAGCATGACATACTCTCAACCGCCAGGGCACATTCAAGTCAATAAAAGACGTAGGTTTCCAGTAAATGATAGCTATCTAGTACATAGGACTCACACAATATGGGCTATGCGATTATATAATACTAAATTAATTGAATTTATACAATTCAAAGATAGTTGTACAATCTTCAGCAGCTCCAACAATACTATTAAATGCTATCAATTTATGCGAACCTGTCCTTGTGGAGCAGGACCAGCATGGAGCCAAGCATTATTATCAGCGATATAATCGTCCAATTTGTAATAAGCCTGCTTACAAAGTGTGCGTTTAATGCATGTTTTAAATTTCGTCTCACTCAGTTCAAGAATACTCTGTGGAATTTTATTATAGCATCTTGCCATTGAAGATGGCCGCCATTAACACGACGAGCTGAGCGGGGAGGAGTTTGAACACCCTATTGGTGATTCCGTCGGAGCCGGGTGCTTTCCGCGGTTGAAGTTTGTTAATGATGTCTTGCACTTCGTCAGCTGTGACCGGAGGCAGAGGATCATCAGGGTCTTCTTCGGGGGGCAGGGCGGCTTTACGTTCGACGAATGCGTTCACCTCATCGAGATGTCGCTTGTCTACTGGTTGCAAGCTGGGGGAGCACTGGGACTCCAGGCTGTCGGCTAGGCATTCGGCCTTCTCAGAGTCGTCGAATGCGACGCTCTTATCGGGACGGCTGACGAGCTTACAGAGGGCACGCTGTTTTATACAGCGATGCCCCCACTTTACAATCCCTCCATGACAACTCTGTCCGTTGACGTACAAAAGTAGGTCACGCGCTTACTTGATACAAAATGTGCTAAATCTAATAAGACTTACGTGATAAAGTAACCAAATAACACAAGAATAACTGTCGTAAATAAGCAATGGTAAATTCACCAAGTAAATCATTTAAAATTAAATCAACAGGCCATCAATTGTTTTGAACAAAACTAACTGTCACATTTATCGAAATAAGTTGCCAAAAATCAATTAGTGCGTACACTAGGTACTTAGTAAAAAGGCTTTGATTTATTAGACAATACTTTACAGTAAAAATCACTTAAATTAGCAAAAAGAAAATCAACAAACTAAATGTGAACAAAATTTGGTGACTACCCACAATTATAATTGACAACCAACTCCGACACGGCCAGAACTGACGTTCTACACGACCTCGTGTGATCCTGAAAAAGAAAATCTCTTGTGAATATCGATCGGCCTTTCTGACAAACAAAAGCCTTAACAAAAGGTATGTTGAAAAGAAAAATCCTGATTAGTCACATAAAATTATTATCAATATCAGTTGCATCACAACTGCTCAAAATCACCATACTGCTACTGACAATACATAGCTAGACTAAAGTAGAGACATAGTCTCCCAGCCGAAATCACACCATGGGATTCGACAAGTAATTTGGAGTCGAATAGACAACCCGCATAGGCGTCAACATAGACAACCCGCATAAGCGTCAAGATCAACATCCAAATCCAGGAGTCAACATAGACATCCGAACAAGAAACTTGGAGCCGAATAGACAACCCGCATAGGCGTCAACATAGACAACCCGCATAAGCGTCAAGATCAGCCTCCAAATCCAGGAGTCAACATAGACATCCGAACAAGAGTCAACATAGACATCTTGACAGTTTAGCTATACTATGTCAGCAGCAGATGAATCATCATCAGTGTCAGTATTGACATCATCACTAACAGTAACTGGACATTCAGGCATTTTTCGTACACGATCATGGGCATATTTGTAAATTCTATTGGTATTCAAAACTTTTAACAAATAGCTATCAACATCGAATAATAGGGACCTTTAAATTTAGGATCCAATAAGTCTCTAACTTGAAACTTTCCAAAAATAGCTTTAGTCTTATCATAACGGGTTTTATCATATTTGGCACTTTTAGTTATACCCAGGGCTGCTTGTTCTCTTACTCGGGACAGATTTACTTCTATCTCCTCAAAGGACTAGATTTAGTAACTCGATTAATTGTGCAATTTAAAGCAATTTGAAGGGCATGCTATGAGACAGAGTTGTAATATCAACACGTTTGTTATATTTTGTTGATTGATGGTTAGAAAGGGTTTCTCTATTCATCATGTCAAAATCATAGGCCTGTAGAAAAGCCCACCATCTATTTCTACTTCTCTGAATTTGCTCGGCACATATTCAGAATTTCCTATTCCCATTATATTGACCATACAAGAAATACGCTTGCCAGACAACTTTTCAGCACATGTTTCAGCAATAAAAGAACAGTCAGCCCCAGAGTCATAACAAAATGAAAGTGACTCACCAAATTGCTGTAGAACAGCAGTGACGGGTGTACATCACAAGCTTCAACTAGCTTCAAGGATGGTTAGCTGCTCGAAGGCAGACTCCCGGTATCTTCACTCGAACCTTCTGGTCGCTTTCCAGACGCCTTTGGGCAGCGAGGAGCGATGTGTCCAGACTCCCCACAGTGGTAGCAGACGATCTTTCTTGGTGTCGCCTTAGGTGACGAACTGGCTGATCCAGGATGTTCGTTTGCCTTCTCGGCCTTCTTACGACAGTTTGTAGATTTATGGCCTTCTATACCACAAAAGTGACATACTATTGACCTGGTTTGAACTTTTTCGGTTGAGAAGAATCTTGATCAGAGGAAATCTGAGACTTTCTCTTAAGGTGGGACAAGACACTCAGTTCTTGTTGAAGTTTATGCCTAGATTGTATTTCGGTAGTAAATGCTAGTCTATGAGCACGGGAATCAAATTTGGAGACATGGGCCAATACAGTGGAAACAGCAATGTGTTCGACACTCAGGCTATTCCATTTAGATGTCAGTGAAGTTATCTGTCTACTGGCATATGCGGCTAAAGATTCTCCTTCTTTTGGTTGACTATTATGAAGGTTAATTAGGGTAGCAGAAACAGTTTCCGAAACGGCATAACGAGAGAGGAAGAGACTCTTAAAGTCTGTCCAGGTCATACCTGCGTATGATATTTGGGAAAGCCATACATTAGCACTGCCCTTCAAGGCTTTTGTGAGGGCAATAATAAGGGTGCTACCTTGAAGAGGCTTTTCCGATAGGCAAATATCGACGGTTGTACTCCAAGATTTAGCATCGGAATCGGGTAGGTCTGGGTCAAAATCGGGCAAAGAAATCACAACAGACGAAGCGGAGTTAGTCTTAATCGCTTCAATTAATTGAGTCATATTGCGACTCTGAAGTTCTAACATCACTCGCCATGGTTCAGGACCTTCCGATTCCTGGGCTAAACCTAATCCCACTTCTGATGTAGGATCAGGAGTGCCGAGGGGTATCTCGTCAGGGTTTTGCGTTCCCATTTTATTGGGATAAACAAGACTGTATAAGTAATTACAGACTTTTAATTAAGGTGGGTACAATAAAAAATGATACAAATTAGAAAATGACACAATAGGAAATGAAAATAGAAAATGATAATTAATTATAACACACAGAAATACAGTAACAGTAAAAAGGTAACAATAGGCGAACAGACCTTTTCAGGTCACAGTTCGTACAGTGGCCAAGCCACCCAATAACAAAGTGTATTGCTCGCTATCAGCAAGATAATACGACTATTGTTTAATATACAGCAGCGCTGTACCAGGTAAACCGACAGTTTTGTCGGGAGCAGGGAGCTCTGTATCGAGTCGAATCCGAAGATCGACTGACGAGCTTATTTTTTTTTTTTTTATGAATGGCATCTCGCAGTTCAACCTAGGAGGTTGTCGTCTGCTTAACCGGACTATCCTGTGGGTGCCTTAAGAGTAAGGCCTCCAGCCAGGGCATAAAAACTTACAAACTAAGCGACTATACGCTGAGGGCACCCCCTGTGGGGTACGAGCCTCGGCTCAGGGCGTCGCTGGGGGAGGACTGCATGGGGACAGGCTGGATCTGAGTGATATCATTATTTAGGGGCTGATTTAAAACTACTGGCACAGCATCGCGGGCTGGCTCGAGCGAGGGTCGGGGAGGGCATGGACCGGGACGTCGCGACGGACCTCGACGGCGAGGTCGGAAAGACGGCGGTTTGTGTCTGAACTTTTTAAGAGTGCTAGTCTCTTTGCTACTCTCCTGGAGGAGGGTGATAGCATCATCGGGAGTGACGAGAGTATGCCGAGGACGGCGTACTGTACTAATGCGCGAGGGTTCGTAACGGGCGGCCGCTGCGATCAGGGGATTACGGTGTTTACTGGCGTTATCGAAGAAACGCTTCGAAAGACGTTTCATAAACTGAAGGACGGTGGGCATTCTAAGGTCTACGTGTAGACGGTCGTTACGGACATAAAAAGGGGCTCCCGTGACTCTACGTAAGAACCGGTTCTGCAAGGTTTGCATCCTATGTATGTATTTAGGCTTGGTGTGAGCGTACACGACGCAAGCGTACGTCATAATGGGGCGGATCACCGCGGTATAAAGGCGCAACTTGCACTTGAGTGACAATTTGCTTTTTGCCGAGATCATGAAATGAAGCCTACCCATAGCAAAGGCAGCTCGGTCGCGAGCTGCTTTGATGTGCGCCGCGAAAGACAGGTGGTTGTCAAGTAAGACTCCTAAGTACTTGGCTTGCTTCTCCCAAGGGATAGGCTTACCATACATAGTGATCGGGCTGAGCGCGAGTGGCTTATTTTTACGCGGTTTAAAGAAAAGAACTGCCTGACTCTTGTCGGGGTTCACCTCGATTCTCCATTTCCGGAACCAAGCGCCTAGGACGTTGGCTGAGGTTTGGAGGGTGCTGTAGATAGCGTCGTGACTATAGCCAGTGTAATAGATGGCCGTGTCGTCCGCGAACAGGGCTAGCTGTGCCTTCTTGCTCTTGGGGATGTCACTGGTGAACAGCGTAAAGATAAGGGGAGAGAGCGGGGAGCCCTGAGGGACTCCGGCTCTAATGGGGTGGGGGGAAGACAGTGCCTTCCCGATGCGATAGCGGAAGGTGCGATCCGACAAAAAGTCTCGTAAGATGAGCACGAGACGGTCCGGCACTCCCAGTTTGTACAGCTTATATAATAAGCCGTTGTGCCAGACTTTGTCGAATGCCTTTGCTATGTCGAAAAACAACACACCCGTCATCGCTCCACGCTGGAAGCCAGCGCTTAAGTGTTCTACGATGCGGTGGGCCTGTTGAATGCAAGAGTGTCCGGTCCTGAAGCCGAACTGTTCGTTGGGGATGAGACTCTTAGCCTCGGCGAAGTCTTTGAGTCGCTTATACATAAGTCTCTCGTAGATTTTACCGAGTGCATTCAGGAGACTGATAGGTCTGTAGCTCGAAGGCTCAGACTTGGGTTTGCCTGGTTTGGCGAAACCGATGACAGTGGCCTCTTTCCATATTTGGGGAAACGCGTTGTTGCTCAGGGCGCCATTGAAGATGGCCGCCATTAACACGACGAGCTGAGCGGGGAGGAGTTTGAACACCCTATTGGTGATTCCGTCGGAGCCGGGTGCTTTCCGCGGTTGAAGTTTGTTAATGATGTCTTGCACTTCGTCAGCTTTGACCGGAGGCAGAGGATCATCAGGGTCTTCTTCGGGGGGCAGGGCGGCTTTACGTTCGACGAATGCGTTCACCTCATCGAGATGTCGCTTGTCTACTGGTTGTAAGCTGGGGGAGCACTGGGACTCCAGGCTGTCGGCTAGGCATTCGGCCTTCTCAGAGTCGTCGAATGCGACGCTCTTATCGGGACGGGTGAGGGGAGGCATCGAAGCCTCTTCGGTGGAGCGCATCTTGCGTTGCAGCTGCCAGAAGGCTAGGTGGGTAGGCTCGAGTTCGCTTAGCGTTTTTTCCCATTGATTATTACGAAACTCACTGGTGCGATCCTTTACAGCACGCTGTAAATTACGCATGTGGGCTTTGTTTGCCTCGCAGGGAAAGCTGCTGTAGGCACGGATGGCCGCGTTCTTTTCGTTTATCAGTTCACGTATGTCAGCGGGTAGTATCCAGCGTTGATCGCTCATTGCTGGGAATTCCCGTGAGCAGTCCTTCAGTACGAATTGCACGTGTTCTGTAAACGAGTTGATGGCGGCCGTCGTGTCTGCGACTGAGACTATGTGGTCGGGGATGGCCTCCAGGTGAGGCGACGTGGTGGATTTCAGCTTTTCGCTGACTTTCCTCCAGTCGGTTATCACTTGGGTCGGCGGGGGCTGGCTGGGGTCAGAAGGACCCGAGCGAGGAACTAAGTGCATGAGCACTGGTCGATGATCTGAGTTAAGCTCATGTAAAGTCTCGATGGAATGCAACTTAAGGTTGACATTCTTGAGAAGCGCTATGTCGAGAACGTCCGAACGTTGGTCGGGGTCGTGGGGATAGTGGGTGTGCTCCATAGGAGCGATGGGATCGAAGTTGAGGGACTCGCCCAGGTTATACAAGTGACGTCCTCTGGCAGAGGTCGTCGTGCTGTTCCAGGCGGGGTGTTTGGCGTTGAGGTCGCCCGCTATGATAACGGAGTCGCTCAAGCCGAAGAGGACGGCAAGGTCTTTGGTGAACAGATTGTGCTCCTCGGACGTGCCGCCGGGAGGGATGTACGCAGAGGCGATAGTGATCGGTTGATGGCCGGTCATGCCTAGTCGACACACTGAGGTCTCAAGTAGAGACTCCATGGGAGGGGGATCTAAGGGGATGCAATGCAGTTCTTTTCTATAATAGATTAGAGTCCCGCCCTTGTGGCAACGTGACCGATCGTTGCGAACTATGCGATAGTTGGCAATTCTCGGATCGCGGTGACTGGGCTTGAGGAAGGTCTCCTGTACGAGGAGGATATCAATTTGATGGTCGCGGAGGAAGGTGGCGATCTCATCACGCTGGCCTCTAATGCCATTGGCATTAAAGTACCCTAATTTTAGGGATCGGGGTTTGGTGCACGTTAATCTCGTATTATCCATTGGAGTTAGTCGAGGTTAAGGTTGCGGAGGAGGTCGCCTAACTTGAGTAGGGACTTGAGGATAATTTTAAGTTTATCGCCACCAGTGTTAGCCGCCCTGAGATCAGCCGCCATGCGGTCTGCTTCGGGGGTGACTAACTCTGCTAGCGATTCTAAAATTACGTTATGAGAGGGGTCCACGGCCGCGGGGCCGGGTGGCGTGGGACGAGCGGGCGCCGGTGCGCTTGCCTGGGCCGCGGGAGTGGGGACAGGGGCATCTGATAGCCCGGGGATGGTGCTGGACTTTGCTTTACTGAGAGCCGGGAAGGCTTTCTGGTGGTTTAGCGTGGTCCAGGGAGAGGGCCTCTGAGGGCTGAGTCTCTCCGGCATCTGGGCAGAGGGTAGCCTCACCGATGGGCTTTCTCTTTGTTGGCGGGCGCTTGCACGCTTCACCAGGTTAGAGGAGGAGCCTTTGGGGGCTTTTGAGCAGCCGCGGTAGTTGGCCGTGTGGCCCGACTGGCCGCAAAGCACACAGCTCGGTGGCTCCGTGCAAAGCGACTTGTCTTTGGGACGGGGGCAGTCTGCCGTGCCATGGTCGCCTAGACACTTTACGCATCTGTGTGGCGCATGGCAGTTGGCTTGGCTGTGACCGTACATCTGACAGCGATGACACTGTCCGACTACGCTTGAGCGGTAGGGCTTCTCTATTGAGATGCCTGATAGGGAGCAAACCGACTTCACTTTGAAGATCGGGTGGTGACCTTCTACTGGGTCACAGATGACCAGTACCATATCGTAAAGGTCTCCGCCTCTCGCCTTATGAAGGCGGTGGACGGCTGCGACTGGGATGTCCTGGCCTAGGAGGTCATTGAGGATGTCCTCCGTGGGGATTTCCTTCGGGATCCGCCTGATCACCACGCGGGTGGGCTTCTCCTCTGGAAGAGAGTAGGTGTGGAAGGCTATGCGCCTTCCGATTAACTGACGGGTTAGTTCCCTGAAGTCGGTGGTTGTAGGGACCACCACTTTGATCCCCTGCTGTGTGCTTTTTGCGCTTGTATATTGAATGCGGCGCTCATTACACATTTTGGACACATCTGTCCATTTCCCTTTGTCCTGAATGAACAACGGGGGAGGGGGCTTCAGCTTCTTTGAAGAAGCGGCTGAAGAGTTAGCCTTAGGGCTTGTTGGCCTGCTGGTATGAGCAGCGGCGGACTTCGGTGCGGGGACCGGGGAGGTGGGACGGGACGCCTCGGGAGAGGGGATTAGAGGGAGTGCGACTAACTTTTTGGCCATGGCGGCCTGCGAGTTTTTGCCCTTCTTCCTCTTGCCCTTTCCGACGACTTGGTAGTCGTCTTCTGAGGACGAGGAAGCAGAGCAGGAATCTATAACCGATTCCGAGTCGGAGATTGGTACGGTTGTGTCCATTTTCTCCGAAATGGGAACAATAGACGCAGGTGCGGACTGATCCATTGTTTGCGAAACAATGGGTTCGGGATTAGCCGGAATCGCGGCGGCGACGGCTGGCGGTGAGCTTTTGCCCATGTTCCCAGAAACGGGAACAATGGACGCAGGTGCGGGCTGGACCTTTGTTTGTGAAACAATGGGTTTCACAACTTTGGATCTTGGAGTAGCCTTAATCGCGGCGGCAACGGCTGGCGGTAAGCCTCTGTCGGCAGGTGGCGGCGACAAAGGGCTGTCGAGCGCGTCACTGAAGTCAGTGACGGTATCGCTGGTGACTGACGAGCTTACAGAGGGCACGCTGTTTTATACAGCGATGCCCCCACTTTACAATCCCTCCATGACAACTCTGTCCGTTGACGTACAAAAGTAGGTCACGCGCTTACTTGATACAAAATGTGCTAAATCTAATAAGACTTACGTGATAAAGTAACCAAATAACACAAGAATAACTGTCGTAAATAAGCAATGGTAAATTCACCAAGTAAATCATTTAAAATTAAATCAACAGGCCATCAATTGTTTTGAACAAAACTAACTGTCACATTTATCGAAATAAGTTGCCAAAAATCAATTAGTGCGTACACTAGGTACTTAGTAAAAAGGCTTTGATTTATTAGACAATACTTTACAGTAAAAATCACTTAAATTAGCAAAAAGAAAATCAACAAACTAAATGTGAACAAAATTTGGTGACTACCCACAATTATAATTGACAACCAACTCCGACATATACAACGTGTAACAATAAATGCGCAAAACCTCAGACAACCCAAATGGTTTTTAATTCAATATTGAAATAATTCTGTGTGAAAAAAAATCATTAAAAAAAACGTTAAGGTTTTATGTGCTGTTTTAGTTTTACTGGCAATTCTGATCGTTTCTTTCTTTCTTTCTTTTTTTCCCGCGTATGAGAAAATTTAAATTGGACGCCAAACATTTGTGTTTGTTTACCTATTTTTAAAATAGGGTTCCATGCAAAAAAACAAACCAATAAAATTGTTAACAAACTCAGAATCACATAATATTTTTTTAATAATTTCACGCGGTTGAAGTTCGCGGACAACAGCTATTAACAAATAAAAACCAAACAATGTTTTAGGTACATTTTGTTCTGTTTTCAGAAACAGGGCAGCTCCAAGTACTTTCTGCTCTTACTTTGAATAAATAATATGCGTAAAAGCTTCGAAACTGCGCTAATATTTTATCCCGCATTCACTCGTAAGGTGCAACTATACCGTAGTGACTTAGTTATGCGAAAAAAAAACGAGAGTGTTTGTAGGCTATTTCCGCCTAAAGTAGTTCCTTACAAAAATGTTCTTAGTTTCCTATACCTACGTACTTAAAACTTAGTTGTTTTTCAAAGTCAAAGTCAAAGTATTTATTAGTGTGATTTTTGGTGATACATTAGGTCTTATAGTTAGGTTGTGGTAACTCAAAAAACTACCCATTCGGGCATACACTATTCTACAATATAAGAATTTAAAATCCATGCTACATACAAATTAACAATAAAACAATATTTATAGGCAATTAAATTCAATCAATTATATAAATACTCAGAATACAAATATGTCAAGTTTTAGAATTTGCAAGCATAGATACATAATTATAGACAATTAAATTCAATTTATAAACAGTCAATTCTTACAGTAAACATTTAGAATACAATTAATTATTATAAAAATATTCACAATACAATTAAGTTTTTGAATTTGTAAGCATAAAAACATAAATGTGAACTTTTTACAATTTGTCAAGGAGAAATTCGTCAATGGTATAGTAGCATTTTTCAATTAAGAATATATTTAGTTTCCGTTTAAATTGAATCAGGTTTAAATCTTTAATTTCATTTGGTATTTTATTAAATATTTTCGGAGCCTTGCAGAGAATGCTTTTGTGCATAATGTTTAGCATGAACATTGCATAATCAGCCTGTACTAATGTTTATTACGGTGTCACCTTGTTTCGCAGACTGAAGTTTCACAGAATTTCGTTTCGCAGAAGATGTTTCACATACTATTTGGTCCTCGTATTTTTATTTCGAATATTTTTGTTTCAACTACTATTTACCTGATTAAAACACATTTTACAGAAACACAATTCAATGCATTATAAAGTCACATTTTTTTATTTAGCAAACTTATCAAACAGTAGAATCATTTTTTAACGAATATTGTACATGTTCGATGTACATACGTTTCCATGGTATTTTATTGAAACAAAATTTTAACCTTAAATTAAAATACTGTCTTTAAAAGTCAATATGTTGCGCTACAAAAGTTAGTGACAGAAACGAATGGCTGCAGAACCGACTCCACGTAGTCTTGTCTACCCTACCCCTAGAGTGTAATTTAAGCCCGCGTAGGCGCGGAGGGCGAGACGGCCCGTGAGCTGAGGAGCAGGTGATTCCTAATGCTCCTCGCCGCGGCTGAAGCTGGCCGGCTTACCGGCCAGCAAGCTGAAGCTGCGGTGGTGAGCGTTAATACCAACTGCGACGATAAGATCGCGTGGGGCCGCCGGAGCCCCATGGCATGCTGCGTGTTGTATGCATCATGCATGCTTGCTTGCACGCTGCAAGTTGCATGCTTGCTTGCATGATGCATGCAACAGGTATGCACAATATTTGTGAGAATAACAAGATTATTTTATTTTTCTTTTGATTATTTGCTTCACAACAATTTACCCGCTTTATTTGTCTTGTAATTTTATAGGAGGTTATTAATTTTATCAAAGGTATGAATTGAAACGTTTACAAACTGTCATTCGATTAAATTTTATTCTTGGTATTAAGTTTTATGTGAAACAAACAATTTGTGGATAAAGAATATTTAATTTGTTATTCTTTGACATGAATATTCTAACATTAAACTTTATTTGAAACAAAAATCGATGATTTAAATTTCTTCAAAGTAAGTATTCTGTGTATTGATAATTCTATGAAATGATAATAAGAGAAACAATTTATGTGAAACGAAATTCGATTAAACAATTAGCGATGAAACAACGCACAACCGTTTATTACATAACATACATAACATCACGCTTATAAACCCCGAAGGGTTAGGCAGAGGTGTGACATTTGCAAGTTATGTTTGAGCCTCATGTAATAAGGGGCGAGCCTATTGCCATCATCATCATCTGCCTAGCCTTTCTTAAACTATCTTGGGGTCGGCTTCCAGTCTAACCGGATGCAGCTGTGTACCAGTATTTTACATAAACTTACTGCCTATCTGACCTCCACAATCTTGTAACTGGGTAATACGATACCCCTTGGTAAGACTGGATGTCAGACTTTTGACTTGTGACTACTCGTAAAAACTGTCAAAGATCTTCAAATTACATTCAGGAGCAACAGCGTAACGTGCTTTCCGAGGCACGGAGGAAACGCGGTATGTAATTATGGTCACTCATCCATGGACCAGCTTCGGCAAGCTCGGATTAACCTTAAAGATTGACCCGTACGGTGCTATTGCCATCAACCGAGCTCTAGACTCCGTGGCTGCTACCTACTGAGAAATTCCTGATAGAACAACCTCTTTGCCCGAACTAAGAATCAAACCCATGCATGTTCCTGCCCAGCAGTCGACCACCACTAGACCATAAAAAACACTGGAGCCCAATCCACGTTGGTGATTGTCACATCTCTTCGATTTTTTGACTTTTGGAAATTGTTTATTTATCCTAGAGACTTTTTGTACAAGTCTGAAAGCTTGGCTTGCTTTATAACCTACTACTCCTCCTCCCTCTCCTCCTCCAACATCATGATGTTGGAGTTCCTGACCAGTCGGCTTGCTCTAGGAGCTTGCCGTATCGTTGGCCCCTAAGCACGCCTGTACCATACATGTTGATCAGCTGTTCGCGTCAACTCCTAGTTTCCTATAGAAAGTCCATTTTTATTCTTTAGAAATTTAAGACTTTTTTGTACAATAACTGTTCAGTGGTGGTTGTTTAGACCTTATTTGAATATTGACGTAGTAAATTTACAGTTAATTTTTGACATTTATATGTTTTTCTTTGTATGTTTGTTTTATATATGCATTCATATATTTTAATATGCATGCCATTTATGTAATTATGTCATCAATTTTATTGACCTCTATGAATATTTGTACGCCTTCGGGTATAACATAGCGCGCTTGTATTTTTTTATAACAAGTATTTATTGTACCTGTGTTAACAAATGATTAAATGATTTATGGCATGATCCAAGATAAGAAGAAAGAGAGAAAAAGTAATTATTAGATTCGCACACGACAGAAAAGAGGAGAGTGGAGGTGCGAGAGGTCGTGCGTTTATTTTACACATCGTGGTTCTTATCAAGAAACAATGAGTCCATCATTGATATTGGAACGTTTTAAAAACGATTTTCACACGTAAAATAACGATTTGATGAAGGCCTATGATATGAAACTATATAAATATAACAGAAAGTTTCCCTTGCTTGTATGTGACAAACAAATGAAAAGCCGCTTATCGGTTTTACATTAAACTGACATCACCGTTTTGTTTGGAAACCGACGGATTCATAAAAAAAAGTTGGATAAAAAGTTTTATATTCAAAAAGCAGCTGTTTGGGGTTAAAGTTAAGAGCGTTGACGCCTTACAACATTTCATACCAACTTTCAAGTCATTATTTTCGGAAACGATAGAACCGATTTTGATGAAACTTTATACGCATTAGCAGTATACACAGGTCTAAAAAGTTACTAAAAACATTTTCGAAAAAAATGTTACAGCTAAATTAGACCGATTTTTGATCATCTAAAGAAACAGAAATTTCCAATTATCTTCATTTTTAGGGTTCCGTAGTTAACAAGAAACCCTTATAGTTTCGCCATGTCCGTCTGTCTGTCTGTCTGTCCGCGGTTTAGCTCAAAAACTATTGGTACTAGAAAGTTTTATTTTGGCATGAGTATATACGTTAATAACGCAGTTGAACTGCGAAATGCCTTTTCCTGATTTTTATATGAGCTGAGCTTAAAATTGACGCTATAGACTGAATCAACCATTTAGTAATGACTTAACTGTAACTTCATAAATTATACACATTATTACATAATGATCCAACAAAAAGCTGTACCACATGACACTTTATCCCAAAAATAGGCAAATTTTACTGAATTTAATAAGCTTTGTATGAAAGGACAATATTTTATGAAAATGCATTTCAATTTACGAGAACTGAATTTATATAACGCAGTATTACGAATATGTGGCCGATTAAACGACGACAAAAGGAATGTACGACCAAATTAGATGTGCAAATGTTTGGATTTCATTATTGTCTGTATGCTTTACAATTTGTGTTTAGTATTTTATACTTCATTTTGTATTTGAATTACAATAAAATGATAAAAAAAAACATATAGTCTGACATCCAGTCTTACAAAGGGGTATCGTATTACCCAGTTACTGGGTTGTGGAGGTCAGATAGGCAGTCGCTTCATGTAAAATACTGGTACTCAGCTGCATCCGGTTAGACTGGAATCCGACCCCATCTTTGCTTGGGAAAAGGGTAGACAGATGATGATTCGTCCATAGCCCGAAACACGCACGAGAATAAATTTGTCTTACTTTACTTCAGTATTGAAAGGTAGACATGTTCTCAACTTTCTTACTTGTCAGAAACCGTGCTGTGTGAATTGTTTTGATCATAATAAAAACATGTACTGGCAGGTTTTCTTGTTCTTCAAGCTACTAAGCTTGCATTACATTATGCAAATAGCTTGGCAAAGTTCCTTTTTATAAAGAAAACGCATATTTTAGATAACGGTCTCATCTGCACGTAAGATAGATAGAATAAGAAATTCGAATTTTGAAGTACTTTTACAGCTTTGATCGCCAGCTATTGACATTGATTTTAAAAACACACAGCGGATTTGTCGCTATCAATGTCAAAATATGTGAGAAGACTAATATTGTAATGGACAAAAAGACGAGTTTTTTTGCCAAATGATTTACCAGTCTTCTAATACCAACCTAGAAGACCATTGAATTCCATAAAAAATAATAAGTAACTATAGTTACTTTACAGTAAAACGACTTTCTTTTATTCGAAACCTGAAAAACCACCAAGTTTTTGAAAGAAAGCTAATTTAGCATACGAAGCTCACGTGTGGCCTGGAGTGGTTCCAGTAAATTCTTGCGAATACATAAATACGTAGCCAAGCAGTGACTCACTCACTAAATTTATATCTCTCGTGTGCAGAGTTTTAAACACATCAGCTTAATTAATTCCTTTTTGAATTCGTAGTTCACTCGCGGAGTTAAATTCGCTTTTCAGGAAAAAAAATATCACTTAATATATTCGGCGAGACTGGCCATTTTGATATTGTTCCGTTTTCACGTCGGATTTTTGTGGGCTTGAACTTTAATTTAAATAATTAGTTTTTTTGATATGGTAATTTGTGTGGTTATTTGTGTGTTTGGTTGAAATGTGAGGAATCTTTAAGGTATGTTGGTAGTGTTTGATTTTTATGGCACGAACAGGTTGTTTTGATGAATACGGGTGTTTGGGGTGGGAAAAAACTTTCGGTCCTAGACTGGCACATTATATTTCATCAGAGACCCCAGGATCTAGATAAATTGTCATTTTATAAGGGATAACAATGTGGAGACTGCTAGATAGCCTCGTTGGCCTAGGGTTAGATTCCAGGGTCGGCCAAATTACAAATGGAGTTTTCCATCAGGAACTTCTCAGGAACAGGCACGGAGTCTGGATTCGTGCCCGGTTTATGGCAGTAGGCTCAAACCCTACTACATAGGACTTAAACATAACTGGTGAAATATGGTTGTCGGTACTATTTAGGTACAGATCTACCTAATCCTTCGGGAATAACAGGCGTGATATTATGCTATGTAAAAATAATGGTCAATCCTATTGAGGGTAGTTAGCGACTACCACTTCTCTTGTCTTCTCAGGTTCTTTTTTTATTATTATTTATTATTCAAAACACTGTTACAATTACTTTACAGAACGTAAGCATACCACACAAACCATCGTGGGTTTAACAGTAGTATGCCTAATGGTTTCTAGTAAATACTTATTACTTACATTTACTCGTTATCTATTTATTGTAACCATTTATTTATAGAATATGTTTGAAACTGTTTTCTGTTTGTTACCTATCCCCTCAAGGTTCATTGGAAGACCAGCGTCAGACAGCATTACCTGTCTGGCATGAATGCTGAAATGGACCTTTTTGGCGCAGCCGTGAGGCACACAGCACACTATGTATATTCTCCTTTTTTCTGTAACTTTTTTAATATTATTATTGTGTGTGTGCGTGACTGACGTCAAATAAACATTTTTTCTTTCTTTCTTTCTTTTAAACTACTTAGAAACTAAAGCAGCCAGCAACAGCAAAAAAAGCAAAAAAAAAACAGTAAAAAGCCATAACAAGGGACAACTTGAGAGCTTTTATTAAAAGAAGTTTGACAAATCCACTTGACTAAACCGGAAGGTTTTCATTTTTCAGTGTATCATGATAAAATATTTCTTCCGACCGTAATTTCTATCATGGCGGCCAATCTCAGCGGAGATTAGCCACCGATCGGCGCAGAACATATAGTGCACAAGTATCTAGTTAGTTAACTCTGCTGTTCAATATCTTGTAGAAATAATAAACAGCGCAATCAAAGCGAACAAAACCACTAACGAAGTGCCTCATCGTAAAAGAGTATTTAAGCCATGGATTACTTCAGGCCTACTTCGATGCATAAGGCATAGGGACAAACTACATCTGCACCACAAAAAACACCCTAATAATAACATCCTAAAAACTACCTACATTAGATACCGTAACCATTGCAACGCAATACTAAACAAAGTGAGAGACACTCATGAAAAATCAGAACTAAGGAAACATACAAAAAACCTAAAGGAAACCTGGAAGTTAATCACTACTTAAATTCTTACTACACTACTAAAACTTAAATTCTACACGTGAACCTAACTGAGTAAGTCTACTTACTCAAACTAGAAGAAACCCCGGAGGAGGCTGTAAACAGTGTAAACAACTATTTTGTAAAAGTAGGTGAAACCCTTGCAAGCAAGATAAACGCACCTAAAGACATGCTAACAGTAATAGCCCACAAGAGTGTAACTCATTAGTTTTGCTTGAAACAGATAATCAGGAAGTTGAGCAAATTATTCTAAACCTAACAGAAGACTGCGCTAGAGGTTGGGACAATATACCTGTCAAAATAATTAAATTAGCTAGAGATGTTCTGGTCCCCGCCCTTGTTTATGTTGCCAACTTAAGCTTTAACTCGGGAACATTCCCCACACTATTTAAACTCTCAGTTGTCCATCCAATCTACAAGTCTGGTGACAAGGCCGGTGTCGGCAACTACAGGCCAATTTCTGTGCTCCCAATACTCTGCAAAATAATAGAAAAACTCATGAATAGCAGACTCATAAATTACCTAAATAAAAATAAATTAATTTCTCCAAACCAATACGGCTTCGTGTTTGGAAAATCTACAGAGGACGCGGTAATAAAACTTACAGAACATATTGCAGGTAAACTAGACAGGAAAAATAAATGCATTGGAGTCTTTCTAGACCTAGCAAAAGCCTTTGACACCGTCTCTGTCCCTAGGCTGGTGGAGAAGATGGAGAATATAGGTATTCGAGGAACCCCTCTTAAACTGTTTACGGACTATGTTACTAATAGAACCCAGATAGTTAAAATTGACAAATACATAAGTAGTAGCGCAAATATAGATTTTGGTGTACCACAGGGGAGTGTTCTCGGTCCTAGCTTATTTCTAATCTATATAAATTAGATATGTAATTTAAATGTACAAAATGGTCAAATCATAACTTATGCTGACGACACGGCAATCCTCTTTCATGGAAAGACTTGGTCAGAGGTTGCCGATCTTACTAACGCCGGGATGAGAACAGTTTTTAGATACCTTAACCTAAACTTACTTACCCTAAACGTAGCAAAAACAAAATACCTCATGTTCTCGATAAAGAAAACACCACCATCTATTAACGAATTAGTTGAAGTCCGATCTCACACTTGTAATCAAAATAATGTCAGTGAATGCAGATGTCTCCCTATTGAAAAAACAAACTGTATAAAATATCTTGGAATACAGGTAGACGACCAGTTAAATTTCCACCACCACGTAAAAACACTAAGTTCTAGGGTCAGAAAGTTAATAACGGTTTTTAAGAACTTACGCAGGGTGTGCGACTCGAACCTGTTAAAAACAATTTATCTATCCCTTTGCCAGTCGGTACTGGAAAACTGTATCTCTGTCTGGGGGAGTACACACAAAACTCATATTCTAAATCAAGAAAGAGCCCAGCGTGCAGTTCTCAAAGTAATACACAAAAAACAGTTTCGGTATCCAACGGCCCAGCTATATAAAGATTGTGCGGTTTTAACAGTTCGACAACTTTATATCAGGAGGGTTCTGGTTATAACCCACAAAGGCTCAACTTACGACCCGGAAAAACTGAAAAACAAACGTAGGAAAGACCTGGTTTTTGACCTAAAACCGTATAAAACAGACTTCTTCAGGAGACAATCGTGTTACATGGGCCCATACCTTTATAATAAAATTAGCAAAAAAATACAGTTACATAACTTACCTATAAAAACACTAAAACTTACCATAGACAACTTCCTTCTCTCTCAAAATTATAAAGACACTGAAAATATAATTAAAAGTATAAAATAAAGCCGCTCACGCCTAAGACAACACGCAAAAGAAACACATTAATACACCACACACACACAGAAAACACCACACATAAATATACACACAAACATATTCATTCACACACACACACACACACGCATGCATGCATGCACTTAGAGATTTACCATTGATTAAATGAAAATTGCAATACCCTTATCTTGCACCGCACCACAATTTGTAAAATGGCTGCTCGAACACGGTGTTGACGAAAGCAACTGGTGCTTATAGCACAGGAATCTTCCTAGTTTAAGCCCAGTTGTACATGTTTTGTATCTAGCCTCATAAATTAAATTCAAGGTTAAAACTTTTGTAAAGTAGGTTTAAGTCTTGAACGATTAAATATTGTTTATTGATGTTTATTGTTATCTGTGCAGATACAGGTGCACTTTCTGTTCCTTAACACTCATATTCCGATGGAACGACAATCCGACACGACCGGAGAGAGATCAGGCGTAGGACCAAGGACTTATATACCGCCAACTATCAAACTTCAGGCTGCTACTGCGAAATTGCTCATCGAAAAACCAAATAGCAACTTTTTCCCGACCCTAGAATCGAACCCAGGACCCACGCTCAGCAGTCGTACTTGCGACCACAAGAGCAACAGGATATCGAGATAATAAACACCTGACCATCATCATCAGCCTAGCCTTTTCCCAAACTATCTTGCAGTCGGCTTCCAGTCTAACCGGATGCAGCTGAGTACCAGTATTTTACTTGACGATAGTTACAGCACGGATGACAACATTTGTGTCACTTGTTTGATCTAGTCTTTTTGTGATATTTTCTATTTATTTTTTGTTGTTGTATAGACTCTTTTTCTTATTTACCGATTGTTTGTAAATGTGTGGACATTGTAGGCCTTATAGATTCCTAGATCCTTGGTAACTTTTTATTTCGTTTTACGTTTAGTAGTAAGCAACGACTTATTGTCAGGCCTACGATGTCCTCCCATATTTTAGTACTAACGCTGTAACAGAAATAATAATATTGTAAAACCAAATGATTTTAAAAGAGTAACCATGGAGTTTCTTGCCGGTTCTTCTCAATAGGAAACGACCAACCCGAACCGAGCACCTTTTTGTCGACGTTTTATAAGTGCCCCTGTAGGCCTATTTAAAATAAAAATATTTTGATTTTGATTTTTTGACGCGACTGCCTATCTTACCTCCAAAACCCAGTAACTGGGTAATACGATACCCCTTAGTGAGACTGGATGTCAGACTTTTGGCTTCTAATACTCGTAACGACTGTCAAAGATCTAAAAATGACAGCCAATTAAAACCTGACCATGAATTATTTAAATAGATGGCTAATTAAAGGTAATTACATCTGTGAGTAGGTTCGCAAGTTAATCGTGTTATTATGGGAATACACACTAGTGCTGTAATTCAGGACGTAAATCAATTAACTCCGTCAGTCAAAGTAGGTAGGTATAGTGCTTGGCAATCTCGTGATACAATGTTACTAAACAGTTATTTATTTATTAAAAACAAGGTTTATACAAATCTTTATTTAAGGACTATGCCCCACAAAACCGTTTTCACGGTTTATCTGTCGGAACGGAACAATATGTTTAAAGAAAATGTTAATAGTGCGGACAATTAATTAATACTAATATGACTTGTAGCTAACAATCAATAAATCTTCTTTAGAAACTACTTACTTACCCTTCCCCAACAATCTGTAAACCGGTTTCTTAAAAAATATGGCTTACAAACTCCAAGATTAGTAGATAAAGTCATAAGAAAACTAAAGCCATTTGAAAAAAACTAAAAATGTCGTAACATTATACCATATCAAGAAAACTAGAAACACAGTTAGCACAGCTTAAATAATTACTTAAATAGTAGATTATGCACCGAGGGGCTAAAGTTGTGTCTTATGTCACGGGCGTCATATTGAATCTCGAGCGCAATGAAGGATTCGGGATTTAACTCACGAGCAAAGCGAGGGAGTTAATACAAGAATCCTGAATGCAGCGAGGGATTCAAGCTAGCCCAAGGCAAAGACACCTTTAGCCCAGAGGAGGATACTCTACTTTTTACACCTACTGTGAGAAAATAATAGCCATAGTACGAAAAACAAAGTATTTATTAAATAAACAAAAAGTAAGAATAACTTATTTAGAACTAGTTAGTTATATGCACTTTAAATTAATAATTAAAAGTTTCAACATTCAAAGGTGTGAAAACTTTCGATTTCTTTGATTGGTGACTTTCCGATATCCTCTTTAAAAATGATAATAGCTTAGCGTATGTCTTGATGTCTATATTGTGTTTCATGCTTATTGTTGACCTAAGCATTGAATAAGTACACCATAGGCTACTTGACTTCTGAGTACAAGATAAATGCTGAAAATACACTAATAGAACTGGTTCCGAAATAGACATGACGCCTTTCGTACTTTTCCATTTTTGGAAATTGTCGTAGGCTTTTATATAAGTTTCCTTTGACTTTTCCGGCAGTAAATCATTGGAAATATTATTAGCTTCGGTTGTAATGAATTTAGGAGTACAATCACTTTCATCACTCGACATTTTATAATACTTTGTTGATAAATTTAAAGTTTAAATGCCAAAAGTTCGCGCCTTTATTGCGTCTACCAATAAGTAGCCAAGACACGATCAATTCGATTTTCAAAAAAAAAGTCTCTTCTTCGGTTTTGTCGTGTGTGTCTATTGATATCACTCTCATGGAAGTGGCGTTTGTGTAAACTAAGCTTTATACAGGGCTGGTAGAATGGTTTTGGATGATTGGCTGTATGAATTTTGAATTTAGAACGTCATTGGAGACGCTCGTGAAAATAGAGTATTTTTGATAAAATGTGATAAATCGACTGTAGTACAGAACGGTTTTATTATTTATTTATTAAATCACAAAATCCACAGCAATGTTTGCGCAGTTTACTTAAAATTAATTAACTAATGTTTCAGCCAATTACTATTACGGTATTACGGCGCGGTACGGTATTTGTTATTTTTAATGCCAGTTTTAATGTGAATCCATTACTTTTAAAAAAATGGTTCGTAGTTATCTAATTATTCTTATAATTTTTGTCTTCGAAAACATGGCAACGATATGAAGAAGCAGTTGTTATGATTTTGTAGGAAATCGAGAATATCATCCACGTGTAGTAAGGGTATCGAGAATAGCTTTCCTCTTTCTGGCACCAAAGGGTGTTTGTTAGTACTATACTGCCAATTTAGCTGAGCATGTGAGATTCCAAATTCAAATCACATTATTGACCAGCGGGTCATAATGAAATCCAGTACAACATTATTGACCGGCTGTGCCCCCGGCCACTAATGACTCACTTTAGGTTAAGGTTGCTTGACATATAATTTGACATTTTCGAGCAGGTGGTGTGAAAAATTAGTTACGTACCTAGTTACTTATATAATTAAAAGTATGAATAACTCAGTTAAACATAATTCAATTCCAGTACATAAAGTAAAATCAGGTAATTTACAGCAAACATTTTCGTATTTTATTTAAAACGGGCGCCGTCCCAACTTTGATCAATACCGAGAATCCACTAACTAGGTACCTGAAAATTCTTTAAATTAGCTCGTTTTACATTCGAAAGATATTTCGCGAACTTTGCATTGCACGCACGTCCTAGGCGGGCTGCCAGAGATAAATAAGTTAAAGACGCCGATATTTCACTCCAAACCAATATCGTAAAAGGCGAGAAAGAAAACGCTTAAAACTTCACCCTCCCTATTAGTTCTGTATACAAAAACCAACATTTCAACTACGTCTTAAACATTACCAACAAAGTATTTTTGACCACCGTAAATACACATAAAGGTCATCCATAAATTACAAATATAAATTACGTAAACGTCAAGTTTCCGTGCGTCTGAACAGGTAACCCCGACTTTTTATCATCACCGCAAGAGCTTTAAACATAAAAATACTGTAGACAATTTTTCAACGACGCAGACCCATGAATTTCAAATACGTTTTTACAGATAAGGGCCATTGTTGATATAAAATACGATTACGCAGTGTAGCCACGCGAGCGCAGGCATCCCCGACCGTAAAAATTACAATACAACAAAGCAAGAGGTACAAATCATGGAAATACAAAGTTTGTATTAATGATGGTACTTACTTACCCTTCGTTTTTTACGATGAAAAATTCTTTTATTGTTCCGTCCAAGTTTTATGCTCTGTAAAATCTAGTTTGGATATTAAAACAATTATGATTCGTTAAATCGGACGTAGGCGCGCAGGTATAGAAGTCACTGCAGCAATAACCGTAATTTCACCTATTAACCCGTCAGCAGTGACATGAAATGGCTTTAAACAGCTTTAAACAGTGGGCTCACAACGCGATAAACTAGACATAAAGTACGGCTCACTATAGCTTCATATATTAAGTACAAAGTAACTCTTCCTACTTTCTTGTGTCATAGATAAAAGCGTTAAAAGCCTCGCGTACTCGAGTTCATTAAGAGCTCTCAGTGTTTCACGGTAAAAAATGAGGTAAGTTTGCGAGTAGATTTTAGCAAGTTAATTACTCGACAACAAGAGATCATGAACAAAACTAACTGGAAAATTATCTCAAGAGCACCTGCCGTGTACACGTCATGAGAGTCGTAATAACTGAAGAATTAAGACGAATCCCGGCAATTTAACTCGTAAGTCGACTTGGAAACATTTGGCACCGAGAGAAAAGCTTAACACAGAATTCCGAATGCCTTTATTATATTAAGCTACCCCGTTCGCGTTATGCCGTCTTTTGTCCATGATATTCTACTCCGCCAGATAATTTGAAAGTGCTAAATAATTCATTTGATGTTTAATAATATTTAGGACTTCGTTGCTTTCATCTCGAGGTTAATAAAGAGATAACTTTAAGATGAAACAACTTCTTAATCAGATTTAGATCATCGTTATGTCCGGAAATATTATTGTCAGCAATGTTTGTGTCGCGATTTCAATTAAGAAATGGGATATTTCGGACGAGTCTCGGAAATTTAAATTCACTGGATGCTTCTGTACCGTACGTTTACCAAAATTTGTGTATACACTTCGTAAGGAATATTCCTACTTGAAGCGCCATCCAGGCCGCTATAAACCATCTCTTGGTCCTTTTTTATTTCATTCTTATTGGTCGAAAAAGGGAGATCAAATATCTGTGATCATTATTAGATCCTTACAATTTTTAAACAAAAAAATAATACATTTAAAAATGCGCTCATTTTTATCGGTCTACTACTATTGAGCCGCACATAAAAGATACACATTTATATTATAGTAAATAGTTGTGATCATCGTGTGCACGGGATTTTGTTTAAAAAAAGAACAGATTCAACTTTTGGAGACAGTATCTCCTTTCTTTCAATAACATTTTAGGAAAAAATTGTGGGTTTAGTAAGCACTCCTAAAGATTGGCCACACAATTGAAGATCCCATTCATACAATATCCCATCTCGCTGACAACAATTCAAATACAAACAATAGATTCCCAGTTGTCATTGTTAATAAGTCATTTATCCGCCATAAACACGGTTATAATAACCCAGTTGAGTTAACCCGTCGTTGCTGTCCTCACTAGCCTGTCCCTAAGTTACGGTCATAAATCTGACTTAACGGCCCAGCGGGACAGTGTTTGTACATTATTGGGTTAAGACCGGGGACCACGTAACAAGTGGAAAATAACGTTATAGATTCCTTAGGTGAATTATTGTGTTGCGCGTTCCTATGTTTTACTGATCGTTAGTGTCTGAATAAGGTAAGGTTAAAAATAGGCTTTGTAGTAGTTGGTAGTTAGGAGTATTATTAACTGACTTCTGAAAAAGGAGAAGGTTATGTTTTCGGCCATATTCTTTTTTTTTCATGTATGTAGGTACCTCGATTTCTCCGTGGTTACTGGTCAGCTGGTCTACCATGACGTCTTAAACAGTATTGTTTTACTCTTATTCCAGTGTGGGAAAGAGACGGAGCTATACAGGATGTCTAGCGCCATCTCCGTTTCACCGGCCAGATGATTTTCATTGGGTAGAGGAAGCTTGCGCAGTGTTCCTATATTCATTTTAGTCGGCGGTAAAAAGTCAATGAAACAAACAAAAGTCACTTCGGAGAGTTTATATTGTTTTTTTTTTAAATTAATGTGTAGTTATTTCAGTGAACATAATATTATGTCATAAAATTATAAGGATTTTAATATATTCCGAGATCATTGCTGAGTCTATTAGTAAGAAAAACAAAACGTTAATATTATAGCAGCGTTAGCAACTACTAATTAGTGTATTTTCGCCTTCAGAAAACTTTATAAACTTCGGTTTATTACCGGTAATAGTCAGCGAAGTAATTTTATATTAGGTACCTCTCAGTCTTAATTAAGGTAATAAAAAAGTTTGACGGGAAGGATCGCTCCTGTCGTTAATTGGTAATTTTTCAATTACCTTGCTTGGTAACAATTTTATACTTTCATAACATTATAAAATAACATCACGCCTGTTATCCCCAAAAAGTTAGGCAGATGTATACTTAGTTACATAACTTACTAAATGTGTACCATTAGTAGTTCACCCACTGAAGCGAAATATAATGTCATGCTGGAGCGAATACAGAATTAATTTACGAGACATTTGTATTTTAAACTTTATGGGGTGTACCCCTTTTACCCGGAGATGTATCCTACACTGTTTGTGCTGGGTATGGTGGGGTACAACGAAATCAGAGTGTGCCGGGAATTTACACTTGCGGCGTATGCGCTAAAGCTCCTGCGTGGAGTAGCTTATAACCCGGATGTGCTATGTCATCTGAAGCTGTGCGTGCCAGACCGGTACGTGTGGAGGCGGTGGCGACCGCCACTGCTGGCCGTGCCTGTGGCCAGAACCAACCTGCTGTCAAAAACACCCCTCACCCGCACAATATGTGTGCTAAACGAAGTGCATGAGAGACTTGACATATTTTCGTGCAATCTGAGTGAATTCGCAAAAGTTTTGTTGAATTATGTTAGTTATATTTAAATATTAATATTCTGTTTTATGTCTGATTTTATATTCATATTTTTAGATAATAGCCGTAACTTTCGTTTTCAATTTATTTGCAGTGTGTGTTTGCAAACCACTATTGTATTGGGGTTATCCTGTAAAGATAGTGTGTGTAAGATAAATAAATAAAATTTCACCAGTTATGTTTTAATTCCATGTAAGAGAAGGCGAGTCTATAGCTCTAGCTCAGTGCGTCGGAAAGCGTGTTAAGCCGTTGGTCCCGTCTGTCATTTGTAGATCTTTGACAGTCGTTACGAGTAGTCAGAAGCCGAAAGTCTGACATCCAGTCTTACCAAGGGGTATCGTATTACCCAGTTACTGGGTTGTGGAGGTCAGATAGGCAGTCGCTTCATGTAAAATACTGGTACTCAGCTGTATCCGGTTAGACTGGAAGCCGACCCTAAGATAGTTTGAGAAAAGGCTAGGCAGATGATGATGAGGAGGCAAGCCTATTGTCATCAACCGGGCACAAATCTAGACTCTGTGGCTGCTTCAGAGAAAATCCTGATGGAAAATCTCAATAACATTTTAGCCAGGAATTATTATTCACTCCTGCGGCCACTAGACCAACGAATGAGCCTATACAACATGTAACATAATTGACGCACATCCTGAAAGTTGTTTGTTCAGAATCGTTTACTGAATCGATTTCTATCATTTTTAATACAGGTTATTTTTTATCCCAAAAATAATTAAAACTACGTAAATTACTGACACACTACCCAAGGCAATAAGACTTTAAAAGTTCAGTTTCATTTGTATTAATACAAATTCCGTCTTTTAATATAAAATAAAGAAAAATCAACCTTATTTTAAGGAAGTTAAAGTCTTTACTAATCAATGTCTATACATGTTTAACTAAAATTTCAGAGTATGTATTATGATTATACTGTATTTGGGGTGTTTGAGGGTGTGCGTTTATTACATTACATGTTGTATAATACTTTCTATATATAATAAAATTCTAATTATAAAAAATAAAATTTATAACACGAAATTATACCCTAAAATGACAGATTGAACAATTTACTAATAATTTGCTTGTTTCATGATTATAACTTAACAAAACACTTAATGTGGGCAAGGACATAATAATTACGAAATAATTTGACAGAGAGTCGTTATATAAACACAAGTAGGTAATTCATACGTTCTGTATGGTGTCGGACGTAAAGAATAGCACCATCCCATATCTTCCCGTGGGTGTCGTAAGAGGCGACTAAGGGACTTGCCAGAGAATGGGCAGCAGCGTTCTCTGTGCCTTTGTAACAACCGTACTGCGATCGCCAACCCGCCTGCCAAGCGTGGCGATTATGGCAAAACCCCCCAAAATGTCAATGTGGTGACACTTGGGGGAGGCCTATGTCCAGCAGTGGACGTCTTTCGGCTGAAATGATGATGATGATGAGGTAATTCATTGTTTCCTAAATGCGAAGTTGGTTATTAAATAACACGTGCCATGGTCTCATGGTCACGCGAGCTCAATATTAGGAATTAGCTTACATGGTAACCTTCAAGCTATTTCCATTGCCACCAACCTTTGTAGAAAGTATTGATTAGATAGTACGCTGATAAGGGAAATATTTACACCAGTATGTAGCGACACGAAACGGTAGGCTCAGTAGCTGAATGGTTGGTTTTTGCGTAAAATAGATAATGTTCAATTGTCTTTACGTTTTTAGGGCAAAAAAACGGAACCCTTATAGATTCGTCATGTCTGTCTGTCTGTCTGTCCGTCCGTCCGTATGTCACAGCCACTTTTTTCCGAAACTATAAGAACTATACTGTTGAAACTTGGTAAGTAGATGTATTCTGTGAACCGTATTAAGATTTTCACACAAAAATAGAAAAAAAAAAACATAAATTTTGGGGTTCCCCATACATAGAACTGAAAACCAAAAAATTTTTTTTAATCATACCCAATAGTTAATAGTAATACCCAATAGTAATAGTTTGCGCTAGAGCCACTTCCAAAGTGGTAAAATGTGTGTCCCGTCCCCCCCTCTAATTTCTAAAGTAAGAGTAGGAAAATTCTGAAAATATTTAGGATTGTAGAACGTAAAAAAAACTATCAACTAAAATTGGTTTCAATAAGATAATGATGTTTAGTTTTTAAGATATGGGACTTTTTAATCAAACTGCAGCAGTAACATTGTTTTTCATTAACATACTATGAAATACCAATTTAGTTTTGCGGTTGAGTGGAAGTTTACTAACTAATACTACTAAATAATGAATGACAGTTCAAAATATTGTTAGGGACTATGGAACCCTGTGTGCGAGTAAGACTCGCACTTGGCCGGTTTTTTTTAAACGTCTGGGTTCTACTAGGAATTATGTGTGGGCTTTATTTTTTAGAACACATTCAATTTACAAAAGCATATAGATATACCAACTGCGATGCATAACAAGATTACGTCTGTAATCCCTGAAGGACTAACCCTTGGGTTGGTGTACCTAAAACAGTACATTTTCTTAATTTTTTTTGCGAATGACATCTCGCAGTTCAACAACGAGGTTGTCGTCTGCTTAACCGGACTATCTTGTTGAGCGTAAGGCCTCCAGCCAGGGCATAAAACTACTTACAAACTAAGCGACTACACGTTAGAGGGCACCCCCGGTGGGGTACGAGCCTCGGCTTAAGGCGTCGCTGGGGGAGGACAACATGGGGCAGGCTGGAACTGAATGATATCATTTAATACTACATCCACATTTCGCCAGTTTTAAATAATTGTGTAATTTTTTTCCTTTTATCAATTTACTAAAAAACCATATCAATTCATCAAAATCACCCATCATCATCAGCTATCTATTCAATTAATTAAATAAAAACAAAAACAAACGGACACGAAATAAAAAAAGCTCTTACTGCTTTTGTTGTGGTATTAGAAAGAGTTTTTAGTTTCGTTTAACATCACGCCTCAATTTCACGTTGGCCTTAGACGTAGATTTATAGGGTGGTTAGAGTTTGACGTCATGTTCTTGTCTCTCTCTTGCTGATGTAGATTGAGTTGTGTGACAGAAATGACGCTAAGCCGAAGAAACGAAGAAAATAAACATATTTATATATTTCTTGTGTTGTGCACTTGTGTCATGTGCCAAACCTGCCAGAAGTGTAAAAAACTTAATTCTGATTATAAAAAAGATGATATTGTGTGTCTCACGGCTGAGCCGACTGGGCCCAGTTCAGTAAACTGGCGAGCAGCTAGCGTAGTTGGCAGACACGTTTATACATCACTAGCACATCGTCCGCAACTTCGTCCGCTAAAATTGTTATTTAATATAGCCTAATGTTACGCTGTAAACATATAGCTTTCTAATGGTGGGCGAATTTTTTAAATCGGTCGCGTAGTTTTTGATTTTAATCGTAACAAACAAACAATCAAATCTTTCTTCTTTATAATATTAGTTTAGATAGATCAACTCCACGAGTTGGTCCTTCAAGCATCTTGCAGCAGCTACTGCGACGAAAGTAAAAAGAAAAGAAGATGTTCAAAGCAGTTGCGGACGCAAACAGGTGAGGGCCGCAGGTATTAAGTACACCATTCTGACCTACATAGAAAGTTTTCATTGGTAATTTACTTATACTGTTTTTTTTAATTTGATACTGTTAGCCTACATCATCCCACGGCTGGGCAAATGCCTCTCCCCATGCCTTCCAGTTGTTTCGACCCAAGGCCAATGTGGACCACTGTAATAGACATCGGCATCGGTTTTTTTGTGGCTGTTTTATTTTATTCCCTATATTGGGGTTTGGAATGATATATACATATTATATATATATATATATATTACATACATTTTCGATCAAAGTGGCTAATCTTGGTGGAGATTAGCCGTCGGCGTGAGAAGTGTGTGCGCAAATACAGATGCACTCTCTGTTTTTTATTCTTTTAGTCCGAAGGGACGGCAATCCGACACGACCACGAGAGAGATCAGGCGCAGGACCAACAGCTTAATGTGCTTTCCGGGGCACGGCGGTATCATACCGCCAACTTCCAAACTCCGGTCTACTACCTACTGGGAAATTCCTAATGAAAAAAACCCAAATGCACTTTTTGTCCGACCACGATCAAACCCAGGAAGGACCCCACGCTCAGCACGAGACCAACGGGGCAATCAGGGCGAGGAATGATGTACTGAACACGTGAACACATAATCGTCATTTCTAGGGTTCTGTACCCAAAGGGTCAAACGGGACCCTATTACTGAGACTTAGCTGTCCGTCCGTCCGTCCGTCTGTCACCAGGCTGTATCTCATGAACCGTGACAGTTATCCAGTTGAAATTTTCACAGATTATGTATTTCTGTTGATGCTATAACAACATATACTAAAAACAGAATAAAAAAATATACAAATTAGTGTTTTTTTTGCTCGTTTTTTATAAAAAGTGGTACGGAACCCTTCGTGTGCGAGTCCGACTCGCACTTGGCCGGTTTTTTTTAAATACATATAATCAAGGAGCCGTCGTACCAGCGATCGCGAAAACTTGCTTATCCATTATATTCTTACAACTTCTTTAGTAAACACCAAATTCACGTAATTTTAAACACCAAATTGGGTATTTTAAACATAAAGTACCAACGATTTGCTCTACTTTATACAACAAACACGTGTGGTTTCAACAAATAATTTGGTAGTAGACAAGAAACCTCACACAGTGAACACAATGACAGTATTGTCTGCTAGGTAACTAATTTAGATTGATATGTGTGGACTGTAAACCGTCTAGTCTAGACTAGAATTGCTCTATTCTAAAATTTATAAAGGGTAAATGGACGGTTAAAGTAAATACTAATAAATAATGTTCGGTGAATGATATAATTATAGAATGACCTTAACACACTGTCGATTCTGATCGTTAAAAAAATAAATAGAGACTTTGAAAAATGATTTACAGATCCATACTATGTATAAATCATAAATAAAATCCCAAAGTAAACTTAAAAAATAAAGCAACTGAATGGATTAGGATTAACACACAGGATATCTTTTATCCCGATTATATGATGCCATTTTGTTGTGTATCTCGACCCCATGTTGGCGAAGCTGTATGCTAAAATAACTAGGCATAGCACGACGATTATTATGTAGATACAGTAAGGTGAATATCATTGGTAAAACTCAAGATATTGCATTTTGGCGTTCTTTCTAAGTTCGTTTGAGATGCCATTCACTTTCGTTGAATTAAAAATATGCTGCTCAATCATATGACACTAGCAAGAAAAACCTTGGAATGGTAGCATGCATGCCTTATTTGTCCTTTGTGTGAGAAGAGGCATGCCTTGCGAAAGGAAGGACGAAGAACTTCTTTACTGGATGAAGAAGATGGAGAAGGATAGGTCTGGTCGATGTGACACTTGTCTCGCAAGTGTTATCACATGACCCAGTCATGTGCTTCTGGCCTATTTTATTTATTCGGGGACAATAAATAGCGACAATATGTGTTGGAACAGAGAAAAGATAATACAAAATATTAACAATATTACAGGCCACTACATTATCCACATATTAACAAAAGAAAATATGATTATGAGTGCCACTGGATAGGTAATAAATAAATAAAAAACATAAATAATAATAATTTTAGAAATATCAATTAGTAATCATAAAACAATGAAATAAAAGAAATACTAATTGCATCGTGCAAAATAGAAACTCCAATTGATTTGATTGCAACAAAGTAATAATTAATACTAAAATATGCCTATGCCCAGCACACAGTGGACATTCTCCAGCTAATTTGATTATGTTGATAAAGTTTTTGATACCAATAGCTTGTTTAACAGCTCAATATCAATTTTAACTTAGACCATCAGACGTCGTAATCGTTACCCTAGAAACCCGGTCTACCGGTCACTTAATCCCAACATTCACTGCCGCTGAACAAAAAGCGATGTAAGCAAACGCCTAATGCACCCTAACTAAGTGTATAATGTGCAATACTAAGGCAGTAAGGCTTTAATGTAGGCACTAAAGCTGTTTGCATTATGTGAAGAGCAAAAGTTAGTATGTGAACGTGCACATAATACTCTTGACTCGACTTTTGGAGTATGCTGAACTTTAAATGAGATTCTTGGAATGTTTGTAAGGGGACACTTTACGGTTGTATTATTCCACTTGCAACCCGCACCCTGACTTAAAATATTGTCACGGTCGACCTCGCAATCCACACGAATTTTTGTACCAGATTTTTCGGTTCGTCGAAAAATTTCGCCCATTCACCTTCACATGATGGAGAAAAATTAAGGATCGTGAAAATGCTATCTATAGTTGAGCGATCTATTTAATTTTTAGGGTTACGTTCCTCGAAAGAAAAAACGGAACCCTTCTAAGCCAACGCAATTAAAAGATACAGCCGTTTATGCCGCAAATTTCCGCAAACTTTCGACACTCGTAAGGGAATCAAAACCTACAGGGAGCTTCCAGTCGACCTAGAATCTTGAATTTTGGCATGAAGTAATGTTTTATAGTACATTTAAAGGGAAAATTCCGAAAACCTTAAATTTTTAGTTACATAACATTTTTTTTTTTAATAATTATAAACTTATTACCCTTTTCCTCATTAACACGTAGAGGTATCAAGTTGACACTCATATCAAAGACTTAGGTCTAATTGCCTTTACGGAACCCTCGGTGCTCGAGTCCGACTCGCAATTGGCCGGTTTTAATATCAAATGAAAATAGATTGGATAGATTTTGTCAATCGGATTACCAAGAGCTTTTTGATGGATTGCAATGCAGGGATTTAGTAGCAAACCAAATCGTTTTTCATCCACTTAGTGTCATACTTGATATTAAAAATCATTTAATTTAATATTTTGGCATGACGGGATAAAAAATAAATTTATAATGTTGAAAATTTGATTAATAATATTTTAATGGCTCCAAGAGGAATAAATCTCAACTTTACCGTTTCTGAGTCTCAAAATTTATTCGTATATTTGCTCTCTTCACTTCTACCATGCACTGAGTGCCATTTCAGTTTCTTGTTATAAAAATTGCCTTTTTCTTTTTATATCTTATTGAAGAACAATGGCGGTTTTGGTTGGCTCTGCTTGAAATGTTTATGAAGACTTAAGATGTTGAAGTAATTGCTAAATTTACGTGTATGTGTACATCTGGATTTTTCTGCTGTTTAAACTGCTGCTTTCTCTAAAAAAGAACTGTTTTGTAAGCTGGAGTGAACAAAAGATGAACGTACCATTTATTGACCTTATATTCTGATTAATGGAAGAAAACATTTCATGTATGTAACTACGTAATTTAATATTTTTTAATAAAAAATCCATCATCGCACACCTGAACTAGAAAATAACGTCACAAAAGCTAAAAAATATGCACGTAATCGTCACTGCATTACCTACAGGTTCTGTTGTAAAAATTTCACAAGATAAATCGTCTGTCATCGTGTGGGCCGCATATCAATCACTACGGGCTGCGACAATCCATTTTCTGAACAACTGACACGTATCTAAAACTAATATTTTACACTACAGTCTTTTCACAATTTTTCATCTCCGCCCTTGCATCGATGTCAAAATGACGGTGAACCTTATACTCGAAGCAATGGGGTTGTGGTCAGGTTACTATCACTGACAAGCCGGTCAATATTATATTTACCTTTATTGCCGTGACTTTAAGAATCGAATCGGAATGCTGGACTGGGAAGTAGAAAGATGAAAAAATATTGCATGTAGTGGAGATGAGAATGTTGAGGTGTCTTATTGTGCGTAGGGTGACAAGAATGGATAAGGTTAAGAATGAGTACATGTATAAGAGGAAGTTTGAAAGTTGCGCCAGTTACAGAATAATTGAAAGGGAGTCGGTTGTCTTTGCGGCATGTGATGAGGAGGGACGAACAGCAAGTGACTTAAAGAGTGATGTAGATAAATGTTGATGGATGGAGAGGGAGAGGAAGACCAAGAAAATGATGGATGGATTGTGTGAGGAATGATATGAAAGAAAAAGGAGTAAATTATAGCATGAATTACAGAGGAGAATGGAAGAAAAAAAATCTCACCAACAAGTAACATGGGACAAAGGCAGGAAGATCATGAAGGTTGTTTTTGGACCACAGCTGTTACAGGTAAAATAACTGTGAATGGACTGCAGGTTTATCCAATAAAAATAACGATAGACCCAACTTTTTAGGTTCGTGGAACTATCGTATGATTTCGTTTCGGGCTTTTGAATTTGTTTTCAATGGAAAATAGAAATATGTGTTCATCATTTGCCTAGACCTTTCCTACCTATGTTTGGGTAGATTTCCAATCTAGAACAATACCACACACTTCTAGGTAAAGACATATTTTGAATATCCACTCATCATTCATCATCATATCAGCCCAAAAGACGTCCACTGCTGGACATAGGCCTCCCCCAAATGTCGCCACATTGACCATTCTGGGGGTTTTGCCATAATCGCCACGCTTGGCAGGCGGGTTGGCGATCGCAGTACGGTTGTTACAAAAGCACAGATAATGCTGCTGCCCATTCTCTGGCAAGTCCCTTAGTCGCCTCTTACGACACCCACGGGATGATATGGGATGGTGCTATTCTTTACGTCCGACACCATACAGAATCTCCACGCAGATCCCAATAATACAATCTAATCATCTGTCTAGCCTTTTCCCACCTAAGTACGTAATTATGTTGGGGTCGGCTTCCAGTCTAACCAGATGCAGCTACCAATTAGTTCACACAACGCAATTGCCTATCTAACCAGTTCCGCAACCCAGTTATTACTGGATAAAACGAAACTCCTTTGTAAGAGTGGCTATCAGATTTTCGGACCACTGACTGTCAAAGGTCTACAAACTACAGCAGGGACCAATGGCTTAACGTACTTTCCGAGGCACGGAGGAAACATCCACACATCGACCTTGGCAAGTTCTGCTTAACCTTGAAAATGGACCCGCGCGGCTGTAATTATTTAGCCACGAGCTAACAAAATAAAAATATCTGGTCAAAAAATTCAAATAATAACCAACAACAACTTTCTACCGATTGCTGTGTAGTTAAATTTTGTCATTCGGAAACAAGATTCAAACCGCGATTTTTACAATCTTTGTCATTGTTTTTTTACTCCCTGACATGGTATTAGGTAAATTATGTATAATACAATCAAACACTATAAAAAAAAAAAAATTAAAACTCCCGACAGAAAAGAACCTCTAAAAAAACAAAAATAAATTAATCCAAGCGTCGTAGCGTCGGGGGACCGCTAAGTAGACCGCTTAACAAAAGACAAAACAAAGCGGGCGTTTTTTAAATTTTTGATTAAATTTTTTTTCACGCTTTTTAAACTTATAATAATATTATTTTTCTTAGCCTTGACTATCCCAGTCTTGGGCATAGGCCTCCTTCCATTCCTTCCACTTTTGTCGGTGTTGCGCATCTTCTCGCTAATTAACGAAAGAAGGAAAGTTATTTTTTTTTTAAATCCCAAGCTTTTAGGGGGATGGGGGGTGTGCGCCTACCCCCCCTTGGTGATGCCCATGGTGACAAGTGACAAGACTTCAAATTTTGACTCGACCAGATCCGTAAAAGTTTATATTCCTTCATCAACTAGAAAAGAGGTGATGACCTTCAAACGGCTGAGCAGATTTTCTCGAAACATAACCAAGAACACTCTCGATTAAAACACCTTTCAAATGAAACTAATTTTATCAAAATCGGTTCAGCCGTTTAGGAGCTACGATGCCACAGACAGACACACAGATACACAAATACACAGATACACGCGTCAAACTTATAACACCCCTCTTTTTTAGTCGGGGGTTAATGAATTATATGTAAAAGAAAAACTACTTTTGGAAAAAAAAATAACAACTTTACATCTACATAATTGGGTTCCTTCCTGAGTTCTACTTGACCTGGTACCAATAATACATTAATAGCATCAACCTGCTCTGAAACTCAGTAAAACAGACGGTAATTATATTAGCTTCAGTGGTACTCGGAATTTGGTTGGGACTTTTTCCGATTTTATTGACGCTTTTTCTGCCATTCCACACATCGATGTAGAATTTAATATGTTAAGTGTGTTCTTTGTCTCAAATATTTTTTCAATTATCTTCAAAGCTCATCGTGCTATGCTGGTGCTGCCTCTACCTCAATTTTTGCGGAAACTATGTTTTCGAGCCGTTGGTTGGGGTTGAGCCGTGGGTTCCGAGCGCTTACAGACTGTTTAAGCAATTTTTAAGGGCTGGCTTTTACCTTGGTCAGAGGCTAAGTATTGCTACACAACGTGGCAACACCGCCAGTCTCTTGGGCACATTAGCAGCTGAGCAGTTGGAGTTGTTTGATGCCCTTTTATTGTTTGTTTTTAATTTACTTTTTTTTTGATTATTTGATTATCTTTCATAATTTTAAAGTATGTATGTTCATGGCTTATTTCACGAATCTGCTCCATGAGACTATTAATAGTCAGTTTTCGAAAACTCTTTCAGAAGACATTTTAATTTTATATTTTCTTAGTTAAGATGATACAGTTTTGTTTAACACAGCTATATATATTCTCTTTAGGTATTTAAGGTAAATAAAACCACATCACCATTTCTATACACAATTGTCCTCCGAAGCTATCCGAAGAGATGTAGAAATAACTACATAATAATAAATATCTGACTGGTTATTTACAAAACATTATTACTTCTAACCGCTTTAGTAAAAACGGGGTGTAACATCATCATCATCATCATCATCATTTCAGCCCAAAAGACGTCCACTGCTGGACATAGGCCTCCCCCAGGTGACCAAACTTTGACATTTCGGGGTGTTTTGCCATAATCGCCACGCTTGTCAGACGGGATGTAACATACCTGAAATTAAATACAACTAAAATTATTAAGTTTGGGAGTTATAATGCCGCCAACAGACCCAAAGACAGTCAAATGATTTGATAAAATGTAATACCTACACAAACTGTCAATTAGAGCAATGAACACAAAATGTACGGTGTATGTTCGCGTTTTGAACACGATAATTGTTAAAATTATATTCGAATCTGCCAATTAACGTAACTACATGGCGTACAGTATTCAAAACGAATTTTCCAATTATATGATATTGAATTAGAGAGCATGAACATGTTTAATAAACATGTTTTTATACCAAACAATGTTTTATTTCGATCATTTTATATCGATGTAATTTAGCTATAAATTATGAATGTGAAAAATAAATCTGGCAAGCGTGTGATGCGTTGTAATGAAAGGTTCCTTTGTAATTTAACCTTTGTCACAATAAAGTCAAGATATTCTGAAATAAATTCCTTCTTATCATTTGAACCAACTTCTAGTAATAATTTCTTGAATAGTTTGCTATTTTGTTCATGTGTGCTCTTCTGCCTAGCCTTTTTCCGGCTTCCAGTATAACCGTATGCAGCTGAATACCAGTATTTTACAGAGAGTTTTGGACACTTTTACAAATTCATTCCAGTTAACACATAGACGGTTAATATACGATGGGTGTAAGTATATCACTAAGACGTGATAAGGAGATCCAATTAAAATTTAAGTAAAGATAAGAAGATGCTTGTAACATATTATACTGAGTGAAATGGACTGTCAACGCCATTAAGTGTTTCCTCATCATCTCACAGAACTCCAAAAGTACGCGTCTCTTATTACTCGTGTATACAATTATAGTCATCTCCATCAGCGTTCTTTTATGTATGAATATCGTCTTACATTCGAGGTAATGGTGCGTAAGTGATATCTTCATGTTTCTTGACGCGTCACTGATATTATTTTCTTTTTTTTTCTGTACAATACAACTACTCTGTCACGGGTTTATGACTAGCTGTGAGGGATATTTTTAGGCTTTCCTCTTTGGGACATTATTTAAGGACAAATTTGCTGTTTTTGCTTAAAGTAGGTTAATATCAAGACGTTGTATTTTATTAGTTACACAAATATAAACTTTCGCAAAGGAAAATGTTGATTTTTTCTTGAAGTAACAAGTGCTGTCACTAAGCGTGAGGTCAATAGTTTAATTTTCCGGGATTTAATGTGCAATCTGGTTTTCAGTTTGTCAATCATGATTTTTTCAGCTCAGCGCTAACCCCTCTCTGGCATTTGTGCTAAGTTAGTGACAATAATCTTGCTTATTTCTAAATGGGATGAAAATGTAACCGTAAATATGCATATATTCCACTTATTTTTCGGACAAAACAGACGTGGAGATGAGAAAAGTCAACACTTTCAAAATGTTCTAAACGATAGTTCAATCTGTTCAGATTTCCAAATCGTGTCTAGATCAAGAGCTCACTACCTGACTCTTGGAGTTTTATCTGTCGCAATTCTTTAAATTCAGCGGTTGCAGAATAAGTTTCTAGCCTGTTGATACCATTGAAATAGACGCAGCATTTGAACCCTTATTTGGTACCCATTGTTAACTTAAAACGTCAATTATAATTTTAATCTTCACTATAAGCTGTTCTTTGAATGAGATGGTTTTACTAGATAAGTAGAGAAAATTTTTAAGCAAGGAATTAAAAGAACAAAACATAACATCACGCCTGTAATGCACGTAGGGTTAGGCAAAGGTATACGTAATAGTACACCCACATTTTCCCAGTTATATTTCAGTCCCATGTAATAACGGGCAAACCTATTGCCATCACGAATCTAGACTCCATGCCTCCTACTGAGAAATTCCGTTTCATAAGATAAGTAGAGAAAATGAGCAAGCAAGGAATTGAAAGAAGGACAAACTTGAAATAAATGTTAAATCAAATCGGTACGGACTAATGCGGACGGAGCATGTGTCACAGTGTTTACAGCTGGTCCAAAAAGTGTCTTATTAATCCTCAATACATTTTCAGCATAAAAACAATTTACAACAAAAAGTACTACAGCGTCATCTATGACACGACGGAAGAACTAATACCAATTTCCTACAAGCCGCAAGCAAAGTTTACATCGAGTAAGTTCTTATACAATAAGTTAAAAAAACTCTCTCCGATCCGTGAGGGGCATATAGATAAACCAATGATTTTTGTGCCCAAATTACCACCATTTCCCTAAAATGTAACAAACTTTAAAAACGTGAGAACACCATTTTCAGCATTCGTATGTTCGATCGTCAGTTGTTTTTTTTTTTGTGACGTCCTCAGAAGCGACCGGAGTATTGTCCTGTGTAAGTAATATGAAGAAACTGACATGGCGACATGTCAGTTTCTTCATATTACTTACATTTGATATATTTTTTCGTCGGGGTATTTTTTACTTGTTATCCAAAAAAGACTACACAAATAGAATCTAATCTCGATACCTTATAACACCCTCGGGGATCGAACAGCATTTTTTTAACATATTGAATAGAAAAACCCGACATCAACTGTCAGGCAGTTGCCCACCAGACATAACACTTTTCTGGTTGGAAGATCCTCTTTTGTCTGTGGAGTTTTGAGGAATTTACACTCTGTTCCTCATACTCCTACAAAATCAACAAACCGCAGAACCCACGTCACATTTCCAACCACCCTAGTTGTCGCTAATAAAAATGACAAAACCACACAACTTTGTTAGTTCGACACGTCGCAGTAGTCATACACGGCGATAAACAAAACGCGAACATTGTAAAACAAAGCTTAATGTGGCCGTAAGCTTCGTGACAATAGTTTGTACTATATACGGGACAGTTTGAAGACTACCGTCCACTGCTAGCTAAAATGTGTACGGAGAGGTTAGCTAAGTTACCACGCATTACTAGCCTGGAGTCCACTTTGGTGGACCAAAGTAGAGACGACTTGAGAGGAGATGACGTGCAAGGCTTGACCAATCATAGGGGAGACGAGACACGGGTTGTGGATTTTCACCAGTATGATTTCATTCTCCACTCCAGTCGTGTCCGCTTTGGTGGAGACTTGCACTTTCGCTGGTCAATTGGCTTCGCGGTGACGCATGGCATGTTCCACTAAGCAACTTCCTTCATTGGTTCGTTCTGCAGACACGGTCGCAGCACATTTGTCTCATGAGGTTGTAGGTCATGACCAACGGGTTATTGCATAGCATACCATTGCTTAGTATACATGCGTAGCTTAACTCCGGGCTGCTGTGGAGCGACACCTTGATTCCTTCCATTTGTTTACCGACAAGACGTCTTCAGCAAATCGTACCAGCGTATTATGTGTCGAACATAGTTATTTTTCTTCAATAAGTTGTATAAAGTTTTCATTGATATTCCTGCTCTGACTGGTTCCAGGGTTCTGTACCCAAAGAGTGTCAATGGTTGGTTAAATCTTGGTAACGTTCCTGAGGAAAAGTATGACTCCGGCAAAAAATCTAAAGTTGCCCCATTCAAGAAAGTTCAAAGAACACACATTTTTGCAGCTTATTTTCTTTAACTTTAAAACAGAAATACCAAGAAGTGAATAAAACCGGTCAATTTGTAGTCATTATCACCTGCCTAGCTTTTAACCAAACTATCTTGGGGTCAGCTTCCAGTCTAACAGGATGCAGCTGAGTACCAGTATTTTACATGAAGCTTCTGCCTATCTGTCCTCCACAACCCAGAAACTGGGTAATACGAAACCCTTTTTGTAAGACTTGATGTCAGAGTTTTGGCTTCTGACTACTCGTAACAAATGTAGTGAAGAAATAAAAAAACCCGGCCAAGTACGAGTCTTACTCGCACACAGGGTTCCATAGCTCCAAACAATATAATAACAATATTTTGAACTGTCATTCATTAGTTAGTAGTATTAGTTAGTAAACTTCCAGACAACCGCAAAACTAAATTTGTTTTTCATAGTATGTTTATGAAAAACAAAGTTACTGCTGCAGTTTGATGAAAAAGTCCCATATCTCAAAAACTAAACATCATATCTTATTGAAATCAATTTTCTTTGATAGTTTTTTTTACGTTCTACAATCCTAAATATTTTCAGAATTTTCCTCCTCTTACTTTAGAAATTAGAGGGGGGGGACACACATTTTACCACTTTGGAAGTGGCTCTAGCGCAAACTATTCAGTTTAGAAAAAAATGATATTAGAAACATCAATATCATTTTTGAAGACCTATCCATAGATACCCCACACGTATGGGTTTTATGAAAATTTTTTTTTTGGTTTTCAGTTCTAAGTATGGGATAATTTATTGTTTTTTTTTTCTATTTTTGTGTGAAAATCCTAATGCGGTTTACAGAATACATCTACTTACCAAGTTTCAACAGTATAGTTCTTATAGTTTCGGAAATAAGTGGCTGTGACATACAGACGGACAGACAGACAGACAGACATGACGAATCTATAAGGGTTCCGTTTTTTGCCATTCGGCTACGGAACCCTAAAAAGGTAAACAATTTCTTTTTGAGTAGTACGGAACCTATAGTGCACGAGTCTCCGCGCATTCCCGTATTTTTTTTTTGTTTATTAGTTTTCAGTGATATTTCTGTACAGATGTTTATTTGTGTTCTCCTCTGCCGTCGTTACCGAGAATCGAGAACTTTAGTGAAAGGAAATGCGATGGATTTTTCTTTGAAAATAATATTTTGTTGGAGTTATTGTTGGGTGAATGTTGAGGTAACTTCTAGGGATTGGACAGGCGAAGTAGATGTATAGTACACTGTTCGTGGAATCCCACTAAGGAGATATTCCGAGGAATTTATGTAAACTATCGTAATAAGGAACTACTCATGTTCGGTAACATTCAGAAGTATTTTTTATTCTCATAGGGAACAGCTTTGTATGCACATATAATATATTATTATGCGAATTTGTCTTTACACTATCGAAGTATTTCAGGATTATGAAAGAATGGCGTATTAATTATGTTTCAAATAAATAGTCAGGACTTCTGGCTATCAAACAGAGAGAGAACAAATATTATTATATTATTTTATTCTCGAGAGCTACTATGAAACATAAAAAAGAAAATAGATGAAAAGTTAAGAAATAGTAAGTTAACATCATCATCTGCCTAGCCTTTTCCCAAACTATGTTGGGGTCGGCTTCCAGTCTAACCGGATGCAGCTGAGTACCAGTATTTTACATGAAGCGACTGCCTATCTGACTTTCACAACCCAGTATCTGGGTAATACGATACCCCTTGGTAAGACTGGATGTCAGACTTTTAGCTTCTGACTACTCGTAACGACTGTCAAAGATCTACAAATGACAGCCGGGACCAACGGCTTAACGTGCTTTCCAAGGCACGGAGGAAACTCAGTATATAATTATGGTCACCCATCCACGGACCAACCTCGGCAAGCACGGCTTAACCCTAAAGATTTAACAATTTGTTACCTAATAAGCGGGTGCTGCCACCTAGACTTTCAATGGTGGTCCGGCACAACTTCGTTTGCGTCACATTTTCCCCGTTTTCGCAACATTTTTGATTGCTGCTCCACTCCTTTTGGTCGTAGCGTGATGATATATAGCCTATAGCCTTCCTCGATAAATAGGCTATACAACACAGAAATAATTTTTCAAATCGGACCGGTAGTTTCGGAGCCTATTCAATGCAAACAAACAATCAAACAAACAAACAATCAAATCTTTCCTCTAAAGAGGAAAATAAAAGATAATGAAAAAAAAAAAAAAATGGAAATGGAATGGATTGTGGGAAATTTATTTGATACCTAAACTAATATTAAAAATAAATTTTAAAAAAAGAATTGTTTATTTTGTCTGCCTCATTGGTCCAGTGGTCTCAAGCGCGACTGCTTAGAATGAGGTTCTGGGTTCGATTCCCGGCTCGGCCAAAGTGATATTTGATTTTTCCATCAGGAAATTCTTAGTAGCAGTGACGGAGTCTGGTTTTGTGACTGGTTAGAATGGTTGGAATAGGCTTGCCCCCTATTTCATGGGACTTAAACATTACTAGCGAAATGTTGGTGTAATATTAGGTACACTTCTGCCTAACGTTTCAGGGATTACGTGATGTTAATTTATGAATTAAAGTAAGAATTGTGTATTTTCTAAGAATACGCCAAATTACTTTCCTGATTCTATGTTTTAATACACACTTAACATCTACTGTAAATTTTACCAAAAAACAATTTCCTTGCCTCCAAAAATCAGAGATTGCAGATCGCCTCAAAATCGGTGTTCACTCCCTCTAAATTCGCTAACACACAATTTGTTACCTAATAAGCGGGCGCTTCCACCACGTTGCAAGACTCCGACAGAATCCTCTTAGCATTGAACTAGACGTTTAGAACTATTTGGTCTTCTTTCAGGATCGCAATGTAAACGATTTCTGCAAATAACAAACATACGATTTGGAGAAAACGTCTTTGAAGAAGGAATTGTACTTCCATGATGGTTTTCGGTGTGTAATGTTACCTGTGGGTAATAAAAATGTATAGGTAATAGTGTCCGTTTAGGGCAAGGTTCATCTTCATCTTCAGCCTATAATGTTCCCACTGCTGGGACACAAGCCTCCCCTCTATGATAGGGAGCGGGCTGTAATCCACCACGCGGGCCCAGTGCGGTGCGGGTGGATGTTACATGTCTTCGGATTTTTTGTTCAAGGACATGCAGGTTTCCTCACCATGTTTTCCTTCACCGTTTTGGAGGGCAGCGGTGATGCACACGTGACACAAAGTAATGCGCCTGTCTGGGTTCGAACCCACGGCTTACTGCTCGTAAGTCGGGGCTGCCTCCACTGGGCCACCGCTGCTCTCTAGGGCAAGGTTGGTCGTTGTTAATAAACACTAGCCTTAGCTCGCGTCTTTACCCGCGTGGAATTCGGTTGCTGTCCCACTGGATCGTACTACCAACATAAAAAAGTATTCTATGTGTTAATTCATGATAATGATGATTCATGTGTTCAAATTCATTCATTAAACTATCTTTGTGCAAAATTTCATCTAAATCAGCTCTGTCGTTTTTGCGGAAAGAGTAACAAACATACATCCAGATATAATTATGTAGACACCCTCACAAATTTTCGTATTTATAATAGGATAGGATATACAATAATTGTAATTATTTGTAAACGCACGCGTACAGGAGAAATTCCTAGTGTGGCGCAACACATTTTTTTTTAACAAAAATTTTTTTTTACAAAAAAAGAAACCGGCTTCAGAAAACACTTAATGCACTAAAAAGTTAAAAATAATACTATAACCTACCTATATTAATAAACCTAACCTAACCTACGATTAACCTATAATAAAATTTAATAATTCTTTGGAGTCGGTGCCAAGCAATATAATTTGAATTAATGAATTAATTAATATTTAGAAGCTGTAAGATTTATGTTTTGCGTTTTTCTGGCCTTAGTCTGTATATAGTCATTTAGGTATCGTATATTGCTTGGCACCGACTCCAAAGAATTATTAAATTTTATTATAGGTTAATCGTAGGTTAGGTTAGGTTTATTAATATAGGTAGGTTATAGTATTATTTTTAACTTTTTAGTGCATTAAGTGTTTTCTGAAGTCGGTTTCTTTTTTTGTAAAAAAAATTTTATTTGTCAATTTTTTGTGACATATTTTTAATCTAATAATAAAATATGGGTAGGTAGGCCTAGTAAAGATACTTCTCGTGTGAGAAAAGGCGTCGAACTGAAACTGAGAAAAAAGAAAACGATTAAAAGAAATTAGCTAAAGAAATGATCAACGCATTTTGAAAACAGACTGTCAAAGCAGATGACCTACATGTTACGTAGGTTGAATAAGGAAAGTCAAGAAGTTAGTCTGTGGTACACCTGGAAAGTGCATACCGTTACAATTCCAACAAACCCAAACACAGCTAAGATACATTGTCTAATTATGGAGTTCCAGTGCCTGTCTCTTGGCTTCATCATCAGATCTGATGGTAGAATGGTTCTTATTGAATGCAAAAGCTTCACGTAGGTTTTCCTATAAAACTTGAAGAGTTCCCTCGATCGCCAAGATTCAATCATCAGATCCGGACTTGGTGACTATGGGACCAAATGGAAAGCATAGGCTTTGGAATAAAAAAATAATTTTCCAAATCGGTTCGTAAATGACTGAGTTATGCGCAATGCAGAGTAAACGAAAAGTTAGAAATATTTAATTTTTGTTGATTTTTTCAGAAACGGCTTGTCTGATTTCGGTAAAATTTTAATGGGACCATTTGGAAAGTATACGCTTTCAAACAAAAAAAGAATTTTCAAAATCGGTTCGCAAGCGACCGAGTTATGCGCGAATAAACATAAAAAAAAAAAAATACAAACATCCGAATTGAGAACCTCCTCCTTTTTTAGAAGTCGGTTAAAAACAAATGAGTTTTCAAAACGTTAATATCGTCGAATGGTTGAACTATTTAGTTCCAGTCATTATCTCTCTTTGTGAGTTGAGTCAATACTAACAAAGTAGTTGGCTGTATTAAAATGAAGTGCTGCTTAGCCTTGTTTTATTTTACTTTTATGTAAGAAATTAATCTTCGAAAGTTTTTTATGTTTTTTTCTCAAAAGTAAGTAGATACTTATTTCAGTTCAGTTATAAATTGAAGCCACTTTGATTTGCAATTTTATTACGAAAACACAACATAAACAAAATAAATTGAGTATACAATTCGCCCCCAAAGCTGTCGGACGAAATCAAAAGTCCGACGTAGCTGAAAACCAGATGACGTCACGAGAGTCGAGAACTTATTTCGTAAACATGTGAAACATAAGGTTAGACGGCTCGTTTCCATATGCAACATATTTTACATAAAGCCGAATTCCCGCGCCCCGTTGCGTACGGATATTCAAGCCCTTTGGCAACCCAGTCAATGTCGTAATCACGAACCAAATTCGTCGGAATACATTTTTATGCCCCCATAATATTAGTGAGCAAAAATACAAAATTATGGTTTCCACGTTCAAGTTCGCAGTACCTACCTACTGGAGTTTGCCATTTAAAGGTTTTATATTGAATTTATGTTTGATACTTTAGTAAAAATTATGACTGGCCCGCAGTGCGGTATATTCGTGGTAAGGAATAATCTCAGGCATGACTCCGCATTCGTTCTTATTATGAGCTTATTGCGTTTGGTAGTTTCCTAGTTGGTTAAATCTAGTCACATTGGGGCTATATAAGGAGAAGTAGTAAATTGTGCCACGGATCTTGTTAATAAACATTTATTGGGTGAGTTTCGCGTGAGCAATGGGCATTGTTTTGGCCATGTAAATGTGGTGAAGTTAATGTTGGCAGTTTATCGGAACATGTTGAAAATGCAAAGATACGTTTAATCTTAAAAAATACTAGAATATGTTTACTTTTATTTTTGTGAAAACTTTTGTTGTCTAATCGTAACAACTGTGAAGAGCGTTTACGCCTTACGACATTTAATACAAACTTTCAAGTCTTTATTTTCCGAAAGGACTGAACCGATTCTAATGAAACTTCATACGCATAAGCAGCATTTTTTCGAAAATGTTTTTTAGTAAGTGTCCAGACTTAAGTATCCTGCTTATGCGTATTAAGTTCGCTACATTTTTCATTGTTGCTCCACTCCTATTAGTTGTAGCGTGATGATGTATAGTCTATAGCTTTTTTTTTTTTTTTTTTTAGGATGGGAAATCATCAAATGACTTCTTCCGCTCTGGGCGGAGCGGAAGGGAGTGTCAGACTTGACTGACTAAAACCCATCCATGTTCCTTCTTAGCCCTTTGCGTTCCAGGGGCACGGTATCTCTTTCGAACAACCCGCAGCCCTGGCAGGCATCGGCCCTCTCGGACCCCTTCCGATTTGCTGACATCTCCTTGAGGCGCGCGTGGAACACGAACGCGCCGTCGGCACGGTCTGTCGTCATAAGACGGACGGACGGTGAGCTAGCCCATTACTCACCGTCCACAGGCCCGCGCCTACGGTGGCCGGGGGCCACTGGTTGCCCCCCGACGCCCGGGGCGTCTCCCGCGGCGGCTGGGACGTGAGGTTCTCTCCCTCTCACGTTCCGCCACCTCCTTCGCTAGCATGACTGCTTCGCAGAAGGAGGCGACGGCTTCCCATTCCCTCTCGCTCCGGATCATGGATTGAACCAGGGCCGGACGCGAGAGGTCGCCGCCGCCAATCGCCGCTACGAGGACACGGCGGTGCTCAGCCCAAGCGGGGCATAGCTCCACAGTGTGCTCCACCGTGTCCTCCGGCCGATCCTCGCAGTGGTGACACCCGGGCGTTTCCTCCCGCCCGATTCGGTGCAGGAACCTCCCGAAACAACCGTGTCCGGTGAGGACCTGCGTCAGGCGGAAGGTGAGGGCGCCGTGGCGCCTCTCTAGCCACTCCTCAAAGAGGGGACTTATCGCCACTATTGTGGCGTGCCCTGCACGGGGTTGCGACAGTCGCTCTCTCCATGTCGCCATGAGATCGCGCCGGAGGTCTGTCCGCTGAGCGACAATTTGCCGCGGCAGCGGAGTTTCCCCCCGGCGTAGTGCCTCCGCGCGCCATTCGTGCAGGCACGCGAGGACTATCGCCTCCAGATCCCATGGCGGCAATCCGGCCAAGAGGCTCGCCGCCTCGCCGGAGATCGTGCGGTACCCCCGGATCAGCCTTACGGCTACCACCTTCTGGGGCGCGTTCAGGTAATGGGCGGCTCGCCGCCTCAGAGAACGCGCCCACACCGGGGCCCCGTAAAGGGCCATGGACCGCACGACCCCCGCGTAGAGCCTGCGGCAGGAGGCGTTTGGACCCCCCAGGTTGGGCAAGAGCCGCTTGAATGCAGCCCCTGCCCGTTCCAGTTTGGGGGCCAAACGTCGGAAATGCTCCACGAAGTTCCACCGGCTGTCGAGGACAAGCCCTAGGTACTTCAGCGTCGACTCGACGCCGATGGGAACCCCTCCTACCGTCAGTATGGATCCCGACGGTGGCGCATTCCGAGGCCCATGAAAGCACATGGCCTCGGACTTGTGCAATGCCACCTCGAGACCCAGTTGCCGGATTCTCTCCACGACTATCGCAACCCCGCGTGTCATAAGTTCGGCCGCCGCCTCGTGCGACCTCCCTTGTGCCAGCACCAGCGTGTCGTCAGCGTAGCAAACTACACTGACACCGCTAGGGAGGTCGGCGCGCAGCACCCAGTCGTAGCCGATGTTCCACAAGGGCGGCCCCAGAACCGATCCCTGTGGAACACCGCACGACATCTCTCGCCGGTTCCATTCTCCGGTGCGACCGGGGTAGATGACGGCCCTATCCGTCAGGTAGTCCCCGACCACACGACGAAGGTAGGTCGGCACCCGGTGATACCGGAGTGCCTCCCTAATGCAGCTCCAGGGCATGGTGTTGAAGGCGTTGGCGATGTCAAGAGACACCGCCAAGACAACCCCACCCCTGGACACCGCATCCCCCGTCGTGAGAGCCCTCACGCGCATGATGGCGTCCACCGTCGAGCGCCCTCTGCGGAAACCAAACTGGTGTTCCGCCAGATCCGGCCCCATCCCCACAAGGTGCCCGGCGAGGCGGTTGGCAGTCTATAGCCTTGCTTAATAAATGGGCTATCTAACACTGAAATAATTTTTCAAATCGGACTAGCAGTTCCTGAGATTAGCGCATTCAAGCAAACAAACAAACTCTTTAGCTGTATAATATTGGTAGTGACGCTACACACTACCCACTCTTAAAGTCCTACATAAATATTTTCCATAAAGTTTGCTTTCTCAGTCCTCGTAACTCTCAGTATAGGTCAGTTTATGTGAGAATATATAGCAAACTATCTAAAATCCATCTCGTATTTGCTCAAGTGCATTGCTCCACACATCTTGCTTATCTGTGAAAATATTGCTCTCTTGCGGATTCCGGGAATAACGTAGCTGTAGGTAGTTGACAGGGTTACTAGAAAGAGTTTCTGAATTTTCCCCATATTTAACCATTTTCCCCACAAAATTATACGTTTTCCGACTTTTGTTCCCCATTCTTTTTTTAAAACATAAAATTAAACACACGGACAGATTGAATATGTTCACTCAATCAAAATAAAAATATTAAAAATCAAAATATTTTTAATTTACGCCTACAGGGGTACTTATAAAACATCGTCAGTTTTATAAGTAAACTTTCCGTTTCCAGCGACACTCTTTCCGTTTGATAGTTAATTCCCAAAAGATATCGAATTTTATGTCAGTGTATGTTTCCCGTTCCCGTTCACTCACGACACTGTGAACATTAAGCGTATTATACGAAAGACACCTATAATTACTAATTACTTTTACGGCTGTAAAATGAATCTTAATTACATTAATTTGACCTTACTTTTACCTTACCTATCCTTTTGGAAAAAAATCTCCAAAAACAATTTCTCCAACATTTCCTCTACAAAAGTTTATTCCCAAAAAAAGGGAAATAAATCCCCAATGTAGCAACACTGGTAGTCAAGTTGCAGCCACACCGATCAGATCGACTGTGGACCCGATACTGTTGAATGATGTGCTCTTTGCTTTAAATAATGGAATTGAGTTATGTTCACGACTGGTAAGGTGGCCGGGATGGACTGAAAACCACCTGAATTTGTAGTCTTGTATCATGTACGAGTATTTGAGCCACTTTGTAAGTTGATTTTGATATTATCTGACTTTCGGTTATTTGTGTAATAAACTATGCTATAAGTATTCTAATAATGAGAATGTTGTGTGGAGTGACAAGAATGGATAAAGTAAGGAAAGAGGAAATTTGAAACTGGCACAGTAAAAATGATAGGAAATCGTTGGTCTTCGTTTGGACATAAATAGTATGAGCAGGGATGAAACGCATCTTACTGAAAGAGAGAGAGATATAATAATGTTGATGGATGGAGAGAGAGAAGAAGGCCAAAAAAAAATGGAAGAATTTTGTGAGGCATGATAAGAAAGACAAAGGAGTAAATAATGGTGTGACGTCTGACTGGGGAGGATGGAAGAAGAAAACACATTGCGCCGACTCCAAGTTGTATGGGAATGGCAGACAGATGATGTTGAAACTATGCTAAGAAATCTGTTTTTTTATTTTCAGTAGTATGAAATCCCAATTCTCCAATATTTTATTATTAACGAAAATATAAGTGCTTGAGAACAATATAAGCAACTGTTACATATAACTTTATTTTTACACTTCTTAAGTACTTCTAAGAAATAGGCAGTTTTTTATGAGCACTTATCGTTAAACCTACATAACATCATGCCTGTAATCCTCAAAGGATAAGGGAAGTCTACCTTATAGTACACCCACATTTCACCAGTTATGTTTAAGTCCCATGTAATAGGGGGCGAGCCTTTTGCCATCGACCGGGCATAAATTTAGACTCCGTGGCTGCTACTGAGGAATTTCTGATGAAAAACCCAATAACACTTTGTCCAAACCGGAAATCGAACCTCGGACCTCATGCTTAGCAGTCGTGATTGCAACCACTAGACCGACGAGGCAGTACATGAGGCACCTATCGTTAAAATTCACGAGAAAACGTAAGATCAAACCTAGCGAGAAATAAATAACACCTCTAACATCAAAAGGCTGGAACGAAAATCTACGAAACGCATGCAAAAATGAACTTTGTCACTAAGAGGTTTCGACTATGAATAAATCAAACCGTCATTTTGGTTGGTTCATAAAAGGTGAGCAAGGGATTAACAACCAGGATACAACATACACAATAAACTAATATTATCCTAGTACCCTTCTATGGTCTATGATCGGTCTTTGTCACCCTTTGTCGTGGGTCGGATACGACAAGACATATGCCGCGGTATGTTTCCGGGCACATGTTAATCAGTTGGTTTACAACACCGACACATAGATGTAAAGTTCAGTAGGCCCATACAGGATATCAACAGACCCGTCACGAAGTCGTCAACGAAGCATTCTGTACTTCAAACTAAATAACTGCACCTACGCAAAAATTATTGTTGGAAAAATACTTTTATTTTTGTTCTGAAAAGTCATGGTTGATAAACACTCAAAACATTGTGCTGTTGGATGCACTGAATAGTACAAAGGTCATTGAGGTATTTAAAATAAAGTTAAACATTAAAAACTTGTGAAAACTTTGGAATTTTGAACTTTAATTTCTGCAGTAGAAGGTTGGCAAGTATGGTCTAGAACCATCGTAGTAAGTTAAAATAAAGACTATCTTATAATGTTAAGAGCTCAAAATAACAAAATAAGATGGGTTAGTCACCAACTCGACACGAAAGACTGGACACAAGTGTGTCCTGTTGGTAAAACTTAAAATTTGATCACTTATTATTTCGTCATCTGGACACCAAAATTTTTCCGTGTGTCCAGATAGTGAAAATTAATCAAATCACTTCAACGTTGTATGTAAATGATACTCATTTCGAGTTTCAACAACTGGACGTCACATTTGTCCAGTCTTTCGTGTCGAGTTGATGACAAATTTAGTGAAGGGGATACGGTTAAGTAGCCGCAAAACTCGAAATAGTTTCAGAATCAGCATAGGTTAATTTTTACTAGACATACCAAATTGTTGTTGTGTGAGAGCAGCGGTGGCCCAGTGGTGGCAGCCCCGACTTACGAGGAGTAAGCCGTGGATTCGAACCCAGGCAGGCGCATTACTTTGTGTATTTTATTTTCATCACCGCTGCCCTCAAAAACGGTGAAGGAAAACATCGTGAGGAAACCGGCATATCCTAGTACTAAAAATTCGAAGACATGTGACATCTACCAACCCGCACTGGGCCCGCGTGGTGGATTACAGCCCACTCCCTCCCATAGAGAGGAGGCCTGTGTCCAAGCAGTGGGAATATTATAGGCTGATGATGATGATACCGAATTCTTTGATACAGCTACTCCTTAAAGTACTATAGCTCCACTCACTATCCACAGTCTTAAAACAAAAACATCTTCAGTACTACGTTACATTTCTCCCACATAATATTCTCAAAACATCACTACTTCCACATGATCTTCTACTTGAGCAACTCAAGCCTTCTCAGCTAGACGCGCATCAAAATGAGAAATATCATTCATATAAGTAAAAGTAGCAGCAACTTATCCCAGATTCTCATTCATGTATGTATATATGACATCGTTAACATATTTAGGAGTTACTTCGTGTAGGCATGAAGTTTGTAGAGGCACGTTCAGATTGAGCACATTTACATAATAATATCAAATGATATAATCCAGGGGATTCGTAGCTAAACGAATTATCTGTAATACGGTTCTTAATTAGGTTGAAGTGATTTTGTAGGTACCTGTGTTTGGAACATTTTAATGAACTTGAACGCGATCAGGTCACCTAAATTGCGCTCTTCCTGCTAGTTGTCCAGTTTCTGATTTGATTATATTTAAGTGTTTTTGGGTTTATCCATAAGGATTTACACACACAGACACGAACACGACACGGAGCCAGAATTTGTGCCCATCATCAGCCTATTATGTTCCCACTGCTGGGACACAGACTCCTTTCTATGGGAGGGAGCGGGCTGTAATCCACCACGCGGGCCCATTGCGGTTTGGTAGATGTCACACGTCTTTGAATTTTTAGTTCTAGGACATACCTGTTTCCTCACAATGTTTATCTTCACCGTTTTTGAGAGCAGCGGTGTTAAAATAAATAACACAAAGTAAGGCGCCTGCCTCAGGGCACGCCACAATAGTGGCGATAAGTCCCCTCTTTGAGGAGTGGCTGGAGAGGCGCCACGGCGCTCTCACCTTCCGCCTGACGCAGGTCCTCACCGGACACGGTTGTTTCGGGAGGTTCCTGCACCGAATCGGGCGGGAGGAAACGCCCGGGTGTTACCACTGCGAGGATCGGCCGGAGGACACGGTGGAGCACACTGTGGAGCTGTGCCCTGCTTGGGCTGAGCACCGCCGTGTCCACGTAGCGGCGATTGGCAGCGGCGACCTCTCGCGTCCGGCCCTGGTTCAATCCATGGTCCGGAGCGAGAGGGAATGGGAAGCAGTCATGCTAGCGAAGGAGGTGGCGGAACGTGAGAGGGAGAGAACCTCACGTCCCAGCCGCCGCGGGAGACGCCCCGGGCTTCGGGGGACAACCAGTGGCCCCCGGCCAACGTAGGCGCAGGCCTGTGGTCGGTGAGTAATGGGCTAGCTCACCGTCCGTCCGTCTTATGACGACAGACCGTGCCGACGGCGCGTTCGTGTTCCACGCGCGCCTCAAGGAGATGTCAGCAAATCGGAAGGGGTCCGAGAGGGCCGATGCCTGCCAGGGCTGCGGGTTGTTCGAAAGAGATACCGTGCCCCTGGAACACAAAGGGCTAAGAAGGAACATGGATGGGTTTTAGTCAGTACAAGTCTGATACTCCCTTCCGCTCCACCCAGAGCGGAAGAAGCCATTTGATGATTTCCCATCCTAAAAAAAAAAAAAAAAAATGCGCCTGAACCCACGGCTTACTGCTCGTCAGTTGGGGCTGCCACCACTGCTCCTCTACCAATTTGCTATTATTATTATTAATTGGCAATTTGTGTCCGATTGATGGCAATTCGCTCGTCCTCCATTACATGGGATTTACTGGCGAAATGTGTATGTATTATTAGGTACACTTCTGTCTTACCCTTCAGAGATTTCAGGCGTGGTGATGTTACGTTTTATTTGATTATAGAAGTACTTCACACGTATGGTTCTTTACTCATGTTTCATGATTCTTATAAATGTATTTATTTATGTTGGTTAATATTATGCATTATATAGGTATGAATATGATTAAGTAAATGATACAACACAGACTACCTGCAGTACTGACTCGCCCTCTTCTTATAATCGCTTCTAAACTTGTCTTGAAAAGTTCGCTTTTAGCGATAGGACGGCCCATTGTGTCACCCTATGTGAAAATCTTATTTTCTAAATGTTCTTTGTATGGTGTAGGTATTTAATAAAGAATATTCTATTATATTCTACTTAAACTCCAATTAAGATGTTTCCTTCAATGTAATGTGGCATTGGATTTCTAAATTTCAATTACTTCATTCAGAAAGAGGCAATGAGTGACACCTTTAATATGGAATATTGACAGCTAGACGGCTGTTAAACATAGTTAAGGTGTGTTTATCGCCTTCAATTCGTTGGTGACACCCGACCTTAATGTATTGTGATAGTGTTAAACTATTAAATTACTAGAATTAATAAGGCCCAATTATACAAAACTTACTAATAATTGTCTACAATTAGTTATGACAAAGAACTTCGTCTGGGCTCTGAGAAAGTAACAGTGAGATTGAGAAAAGTATTTTGATTTTTGAAAATTTAAATGATTTGTTAATTTTGTAATGAAATGTAACGAAGAATTTTAAGATGAGAACTTAAGACTAATATTGTTAAATAGAATCACCTTGTATTTCTGTCTTAAATGAATTCCATTTTGGGGTCTTACCATGTCGTTCCGTACCCGGGAATCGGTGCTATAAAATAAAATTGGAATACTTCCTAAATTACACACTTTAACACCGCCGACAGACATAAATTGGAACACCAAAGTAGAAAGCATTTCAAAAGCATAAATTTTATTTAATAACACTAGTAGATATCTATGACCTAAATCAGATTGCGTCGTGAGAATGAATTTCGTCGAGTCAGAGGGAACTCAAGCTGAATTATCGGCACCTTGCCGTTCCCGTTCCGACTCATTTGGTAGCGTTTGCACTTTACCTTCAATACGAATCGCTGTAATTTTCATTAGTAACGATGACTCTTGAGTATTTTCGCCAACTCTCAAAGATCTATAGAAATATAATCAACTGAAAGAAATATTTCCGCAGAAACTGAATGAGGCTAATAGAAGATGAAAGGAAGAAATGTGGCGATACTTTCATTTGAACTTGATAAAAGGAGGTCGTTTTCTGATTTTCGGAATCAGCATTTTTGTTTGGTATGAAACTTACCTATTTATTGTAAGAAAAGCCTGGCTACGAAAATAGCATGTATTGGAAAGCCCTCTTCAAATTATGCAAGTTCTATTTTATCGCGAGAAAATACAAGGACAGATATTTATCCGTCTTGAAGTTCTCTCTCACAGAAATATCACGATCTCGTTTTATACGTTTTAAGAGATCCTCAAAGTTGTTCCGAGTCGTGGAGGGTTGTGCATGTGATTTGTATTTGTAATAGCAGCCACTGCTCTAGCTTCTAGTGTGGGGATGCAAAAAGGCAAAGTTTTATGGCTTAGAAAGAAAATTTATGGCGGACAACTTCCACAATTGCCGTATTAACGTATATTGTGATAATAAATCCGTTGTGGTGCTGATAAAATACTGTTTCTAGGATAAAAGTAACGTATTATCACGTCGCGCAGTTAATCTTAGCATTAACCTCATACCCACAGCTCTCTTATATTCCTGCGACCCACTTAAAACTTTATCCATTCCGAATAACATCTTTTTAAAACAAAACTTATGAATTACTTTTCACGTATTTGGTTGAAAAGTCAGAAAGCTAAGTTTGGTGATAGTGAATTAGAACAGTGATAAATTATTTTTGGGAATTTATTATATAGTGAAAAAAACAGGTTGAAAGAATGTCGAAAATATATTGAGGATTATGGAAATTTTGACTGATAAAAGATTGATACAGTGATCTTCTTCTTTCTTTCTTTAGTTTCTTCGTGTGGTTAGTGCCTAACCTGGTTTAAGAGTTTTCATATCGCCCATGTTCCTATAATTTGGCTTTACATGCCGTCGCGAAATATCTCTCAGGCATGCCACTTTTATTACTGAATTAATGTTCACTATTTACTATACCGAAGAAACAAAAACTAGGTTTAAATAAAGAAGTTAAACAAACAAATAAAAATAACGCTCAAGATGGTATAACAAAGAACAAAGGTTTATAAAATTCAATAATGTTAATTCTGGTGGTTTTATTTCTATTATAATAGGATACCAGTTGAAGTGTATTCAAGTCTACAAGATCTTTGTTTTCAGGAATTCTAGCTGAGCAAAATCGGAATTAGAAGACTATAATTAAGATGAAAATAATGACTAGGATCCTTTGTGAAATCCACTTTATTGTTCTAGAGCAATGGAATGTGAAGTAGGTAGGTACTAATAGTCTAGCTTTGATTATCTACCTACCTTGTTAACTTAAACACGACATACTTTTAGGATAAAAATAGTCAGCCTCGAATATTTCCCTGCTGGTACTGTCTCTATTAGGTAGATTTTGATTTCTGCTTTTGAATGTCTTAAATTGTAAAAATCTGACTTAAATTGTATTCTATTGCATTGGGAAATTATATAATTGCGTAGGTGCGACAGACTTACCCCTTTTATTCAATCAAATCAAAAACATTTATTTTAAGTAGACCAGTTACAGGCACTTGTGAATAGTCAAACATCAATAAAAAATTAAACTACTGTCCCAGTCACTAGACATAATAACTGTGAAAGTACTGTAGCTGCCCATTCCAAAGCGTAGATTTCTATGGAGAAGAATGGGCAAGAAACTCCATGGACACTCTTTTAAATCAGAATCTTGTTACAAAAACTTTGGTTACATCATTCGTTGTGTTGGGTGTTGTTATTGCGTATAATATAGAAGAGCTCGTGGCTGAAATAATGATAGCCGCTGGGGTCGATCTTCTGGTTAAGCCGTGCTTGCCTAGCTTGGCCCGTGGATGGGCTACCACACACGCATATCTCCGTGCTTCGGAAAATACGTTAAACCCAGCAGTCATTTGTAGATTTTTGACAGCCGTTACAAGTAGCCAGAGGCCCGAAAGTCTGACAACCAGTATCATCAACGGCTATTATTGTATTACTCAGTTCTAACTGGGTAGTGGAGTTTTGACGGCACGGTTGGCGCAGTGGCTAAGCGATTGACTGCTGCACTGCGTGTCGCGGGTTCGATCTCCGCACGGAACAAACATTTGTAAGGCCTACAAATAGTTGTTCCGGGTCTGGCTGTTTATGTATGTGAGTTTAAATGTTTTTAAACGCACCCATGATACAAGAGAAAATCACAGTGTGGGGCTACGTTTTAAAAAAAAAGTAGATAGATCGAATGATGACCTATATGGGGATTAACTCATCATCATCTTGCTGCTCTTGTCCTATGTTACTTTGGAACACGTTTTTTCTTCCATTCTCGTATGTCAACCGTCACGCTATTATTTTTACTCCTTTTACTTTCATATCATTCTATACACAATTTCCTGGGTTTTCCTCTCCCTCTCTATCTATCAACATTTATATTCATCACTCTTTTAGTCACATGCGATTCGTCTCTCCTCATCACATGCCCATACCATGACAGACCCTTATTTATTCTAGGTACTTAACTATTAAAACCTCATACTCAGTTAATCAAAAAGTCTTGAAACAACCAGAGCGGTTTCCACCTCTCAGGATAAGCTCATAAAACGTTGAATATGAAAATTTCCCTACTCTCTAAATAAAAAAGCTAAGAGTTTTTAAGCGATTACGTCATAACGGTTGAAAAATGACTTTTGAAATCCGGCCACTTCAACGTCGCTCCACTCAAGATGAATTGTTAAAAATTGACGTCAAGATTACAAATGATTTTTATTGTTATGCCTGTAACCCTGTAAGGGTTTTGTGGCTTCAAGTTTTGGAGTTTGGGCCAGTAATTTTGGTATTTATTGTTCCATAAATATCGATGGTTAAAGTAAAGTTGAAGTTGAGTTGTGGGATTTGAAAAGGGTTCGGATTTTTGTTACTTTTGGTCTTGATTTTATATTTTTAAAAGGGTAGATAGTACTGTCATGAGTGGATTATTGGTTTTTATGATGTTTCCGATAATGATTTATATTTTCTAACAGATTCTTTTGCAGTGACAGTGTGGGTGGCAGTGACTCCTGATGGCTCAAGGGCTCAAAAGCCTACTTATAAAGTACACCAGATTTGAAGTAGGTACTAGGTTCCCAGTTACATATTTTGCATTTGTGTAACACATCCCTACGAATACGTTGATTTATAAGGGTTCAGTACGTCATTATGAAGAAATGGTACCCTTTAAGAATCACTTGTTGGTCTATGTGTTAAAAAAAATTGATTTTAAGGCTATTTTTAAGATCCGGAGACGAGATTATAAATTTTCTGAACAGGAATTACAGTTTTGTCAAAGATGAACCGACATCTACTTAAAGTATTGAATTTGTTAACTGTAACTCAACGCGGAGAATCAGTAATTGGAAGCCATCCTGTAGCAAGACTAGCAAGTTTCAGTTGGTCAAGTCGCATGCGGGCTCGATCGGTAACTGTGTTCCGAGCTCCCGTTTCTTCTTGTTTTGTTAATTGTAATTAGGAAGGCTACTCGATCCATTTTGTAAAGGTGTTTTGTAGGTATGTGTACGTATAGCAAGGCATGGTTTGGGATTGTAATCCCCCTACTTTTTTCTGAAACTTAATTACTATGATTATCATTATTTTATATAAATTAGAAGGTTTATTTATTTTTTTGTAAATGCGAGTACCATGTAGCCTTTCTATTCTGGTTAGTAGGGCTTGTCCTAATCTTCAAGATATAGAAGCAACAACATTGTACTTAAGACTATGTAATAACTAACTTGATTTGAACGAAGTGTCCATGGAGTTTCTTGCCTATTCTTCTCCATGAGATCTACGATTGGTATGGATAATGGCATGGATGGAATGAATACCAATCCATTCACAGTTATTATGCCCGTGGCTGGACTGTAGAAAGCTTAGTTTTGACTATGCAAAAGTGCCTGTCACGGGTGTATTTCAAATAAATGTTTTGAGACGTTGGTTTTGGAACGAGTGTTCACGACTTTTATGGTTTACTCATAAGACCCCAAAAGAGGAGACACCTCCTAACCATAACGTTTATATTGCTTCATTATTGTTCGGAAAACCAGAAGAGGCTCTATCCGTGCGACCATGTGATCGGATTCGCTCAAAAAAATGGCCGGGTTCGCATTTTTTTGAGCGCAACACGAAGCGTTCATTTTGTTCGGCTAACCCGAACACGTGGTCGCATAAGTCCATTGAAAAACTAAAAACTGATTTGTCACAGTGGAAAATTTATATTGCAGTGCGAGTCTGACGAACCGTAAAAATGGATGCGTATTTCACATAGGCCTTATTGCTTTCAAATCACGGAGGAAACTCGGTTATGGGCACTTATAAAACGTCGACAGAAGAGGCCCGTTTCGGGTTGGTCGTTTCCTATGGAGAAGAACCGGCAAGAAACTCCATGGTTACTCTTTTAAAATCATTTGGTTCTACAATATTTGGATGTTACAGCGTTAGTATCTAAGTATGAGAGGACAGCATAGGCCCGAAAATAAGTCATCGCTCACTACAAAAGGTAGAAAAAGATAATAGTGAGAAAAAAATTACAAAGCCTACAATTTCCACACATTCACAAAAAATATTAATGAAAAAGTATCTATCCAAAAGTAAAAATAAAACTAAGAACAATTATTTAAACAATTGACACAAATGTAGTCATCAGTACTGTAACTATATACACAATGAATAAACAGTGCAATGATTTTAAAACTATTGTAAAACATATGAAAAAAAAGCATGGTATAAATAAAATTCGAAATAGTTAGAAAAAAACACACAACAACTAAGAATCTACAACACCTTCTATCCAATGTATTATCGTGCTTGTTTGTGAAATACATTAAACTTTGTGACGTGTACTCACGATGACCAATCAAGCTATACAAAACCAGTTTTGCGGATCTCTCACTGTACGGGAAATCTATAGACAGCGGGGCCATTTTTTACTGGAATTCATAGCTCGATATGTCGCCGTATGTACTGTGAGTCTCTGGTATTTAGTGTTTAGTCCTCAAGTGTATTGGAGTGCATTTACCACTTCCTTGAAGACGTTTCGTGTCCTTTGTATGTTATTTTGGGTTGACCCGTCTTCATTACTTATTTGCTTTCTTGGTCTTGAGCTACCGAAAAGGTCTGTTTTCTTTTATTAGAGGAAAATATTTGCGTCCAGGAAAGGAGGAAAGTTTTGTAATGCCCACAGCAAAAACTGAAAGTATTCCCCTATGTATGTTACATTTTGTTCCGTTATTTTCCTCCCGTATTTCTACATTTATATCCACAATAATTTGAATGATGCATAATTCAGCCTGAAACATACCGTCAATTACTACACTGCGAGAAGGACGCCGGTGTACGCGTGTTTCCTCGACCTGTCAAAAGCTTTCGATCTTGTCTCCTATGAGATCCTATGGAACAAGTTGAGGGGCGCGGGTGTGCCGGCGGAGTATACAGCCCTTCTCAGATACTGGTATGCTCACCAGACAAATCGGGTGAGGTGGGTCGGTACTCTGTCGGATGAGTATAGAATGGAATGTGGTGTGAGACAAGGGGGGTTGAGCTCACCGCTGTTATTTAATTTATACATGAACCAGCTTATCGACCGGCTGAGCGGCACCCATGTCGGCTGTCACATTGACGGTATATGCGTCAATAACTTGAATTACGCGGACGACATGGTGTTGCTCAGCCCATCGATGGGCGGGCTGAGAAAGCTACTATCGATCTGCGAGACGTATGCGGAGGTGCACGGCCTTAGATATAATTCCAAAAAGAGCGAGGTCTTAGTTTTTTCGGACCGTCTCGTGCTCATCTTACGAGACTTTTTGTCGGATCGCACCTTCCGCTATCGCATCGGGAAGGCACTGTCTTCCCCCCACCCCATTAGAGCCGGAGTCCCTCAGGGCTCACCGCTCTCTCCCCTTATCTTTACTCTGTTCACCAGTGACATCCCCAAGAGCAAGAAGGCACAGCTAGCCCTGTTCGCGGACGACACGGCCATCTATTACACTGGCTATAGTCACGACGCTATCTACAGCACCCTCCAAACCTCAGCCAACGTCCTAGGCGCTTGGTTCCGGAAATGGAGAATCGAGGTGAACCCCGACAAGAGTCAGGCAGTTCTTTTCTTTAAACCGCGTAAAAATAAGCCACTCGCGCTCAGCCCGATCACTATGTATGGTAAGCCTATCCCTTGGGAGAAGCAAGCCAAGTACTTAGGAGTCTTACTTGACAACCACCTGTCTTTCGCGGCGCACATCAAAGCAGCTCGCGACCGAGCTGCCTTTGCTATGGGTAGGCTTCATTTCATGATCTCGGCAAAAAGCAAATTGTCACTCAAGTGCAAGTTGCGCCTTTATACCGCGGTGATCCGCCCCATTATGACGTACGCTTGCGTCGTGTACGCTCACACCAAGCCTAAATACCTCCATAGGATGCAAACTTTGCAGAACCGGTTCTTACGTAGAGTCACGGGAGCCCCTTTTTATGTCCGTAACGACCGTCTACACGTAGACCTTAGAATGCCCACCGTCCTTCAGTTTATGAAACGTCTTTCGAAGCGTTTCTTCGATAACGCCAGTAAACACCGTAATCCCCTGATCGCAGCGGCCGCCCGTTACGAACCCTCGCGCATTAGTACAGTACGCCGTCCTCGGCATACCCTCGTCACTCCCGATGATGCTATCACCCTCCTCCAGGAGAGTAGCAAAGAGACTAGCACTCTTAAAAAGTTCAGACTCAAACCGCCGTCTTTCCGACCTCGCCGTCGAGGTCCGTCGCGACGTCCCGGTCCATGCCCTCCCCGACCCTCGCTCGAGCCAGCCCGCGATGCTGTGCCAGTAGTTTTAAATCAGCCCCTAAATAATGATATCACTCAGATCCAGCCTGTCCCCATGCAGTCCTCCCCCAGCGACGCCCTGAGCCGAGGCTCGTACCCCACAGGGGGTGCCCTCAACGTATAGTCGCTTAGTTTGTAAGTTTTTATGCCCTGGCTGGAGGCCTTACTCTTAAGGCACCCACAGGATAGTCCGGTTAAGCAGACGACAACCTCCTAGGTTGAACTGCGAGATGCCATTCATTAATAATAAAGTCTTAGTTTTCAAAGCACCTAGGCAGCAGCCCCGTCGTGTACCTCCGGTATTTCTCAACGGCGTAGAGCTCAAAGTGGTTGAAAGTTTTAAGTACCTGGGACATGTGGTTACCAGTGACCTGCGCGATGATGTTGACATTGAGCGCGAGCGCAGGGCGTTGGCGGTGAGGAGCAATATGCTTGCCCGAAGGTTTGCTCGCTGTACGGCAGACGTCAAAGTGACTTTATTTAAAGCGTTCTGTCAGTCCTTCTACTCGGGCGGCCTTTGGGTATCATATACGCGCCGAGCCTACAACGCCCTGCGCGTACAATACAATGACGCTTTCAGGATGCTGTTGCGGCTACCGCGGCGTTGTAGTGCATCGGGTATGTTCGCTGAAGCTGGCACGGATGGCTTTCACGCCATAATGCGTAAGAAAGCGACTTCCCTGTTGCAACGCTTGCGCAATACTCGTAACAGCATCCTGAAAGTGATTGTTGGCAGACCGGACTGCCCCATCCAAAGGCGTTGGGTGGAGGTAGCTATAGGTAGCTATAAGTAAATAAGTAAAGGACTAATAATACTAACATAGCATATAAGAATAATCATTTACTAACACACTAACCATTTATGGACTATGTAATGGGTCTGAAATAAAGATATTTTTTTTTATTTTTTTTTATTTTATAATACAGAGTATTCTCTCGTTTTATTATTTTTCCCTCACATGACTGATAGTGTGACGGTTGACAGGTGGGCTTTGAAAAACGTATTTAGCTGACCCTAAGTAACATGAGACAGGGGCACGACAGTGATTGTTTTTCCAGCATCTCCTTTGAATATATATTTTTATTCATAACTATCGGTGGTGTTGTGAATAATTCTATCAAGATCACATCACACCCTCTGCTAAACCTCTCTGTTAAAAACAAGATCATAATCTCATCATCATTCATCATTTCAGCCCAAAAGACGTCCACTGCTGGACATAGGCCTCCCCCAACGGTCGCAACATTGACATTTTGGGGAGGTTTTGCCATAATCACCACGCTTGGCAGGCGGGTTAGCGATCGCAGTACGGTTGTTACAAAGGCACAAAGAACGCTGCTGCCCAATCTCTGGCAAATCCCTTAGTTGTCTCTTACGACACCCACGGGAAGATATGGGATGGTGCTATTCTTTACGTCCAACACTAGCCTTTTTCCCAAACTATCTTGGGGTCAGCTTCCAGTCACACCGGATGCAGCTGAGTACCAGTATTTTACATGTAGCGACTGCCTTCTGACCTCCACAACCCAGTAACTGGGTAATACAATACCCCTTATTAAGACTGGATATCAGACTTTTATCTTCTAACTTCTCGTAACGACTGTCAAAGATCTACAAATTACAGCCGGGACCAACGGCTCAACGTGCTTTCCGAGGCACGGAGGAAACTCGAAGTATGGTCATTCATCCACGGACCAACCTCAGCAAGCACAGCTTGACCTTAAAGATCGACCTGTGCGGCTGTTATTATTTACCCACGAGCACCTGTTCATACCAGGATGACGTATAATAATTAGTAACCCATCCACATCAATCCTATAGCAATTATATAGCCACCAAAATACAAGCTAACGTATAATTATTACCCCGACCTAATATATCTTAATGACCACTCGAGTGTTCCAGATTATTAAAGTTACGATGTACCATGTGGTATGTATGTACTATCGCATTCTCCCAGACATTAGTGCAGCCACAAATCATCTATGGATTGGATACATTTGTCTTGTTGTTTTGATGGGATATAACGTAATTATAATATATTCTGAATAGATGTTTTAATACTAGGTATTTCTGGAGGAGGAGTTATAGTGAGGGGACTATTAAGAGTATCACGAATTTGAAATCGTCGATTGATCGTCGATCGATGCCACCCATCGACATCGGTCGACGTTGATCGATGGGTGTGGTAGCTTTGGCTGATCGACGGATACCAGCCGATAAAAAAATTATAAACCGCCGACCGATGCCATCGATCGACAGCAGTCGACGTTGATCGATTGAATGATGTAGTAGAAACTGCAAATCGACGTCGACAAATCCATTCTTCCATCCATCGATGGCCTCGATCGATGATCGATCTATTGGTGTAGTAGAAACTATCGATCGACGTTGACTAATGCATTCTACCATCGATCAATCGCATCGATTGATTGGTGTGGTAACACCCAAATATAGATGCATGTAAATTGTAAGAATATAATGTAATTGACTGCCTCGTGTTAGTCTAATCCACGAAGGATTAAGCAGGGGTGTACCTGATAGTACACCCACATTTTGCCAGTTATGTTTAAGTCCCATGTGGTAGGGGGCGAGCCTATTGACCTCAACTGAGCACAAATCCAGACTCTGTGGCTGTTTCTGTGAAATCCCTGATGGAAAAACTAATGAAAATCCCGATGGCAAAACACGTTCTCCGACCTCTCGAACTCTTGACTCGGACCCATTGCAGTACCTCATGGTCAGCAGTAGCGCTTGCAACCGATAATAGACTTATAAGGCAGTTTGTCTACAGAAGTATTTATAAAACGGTTGAATTCGTCTTCAGAATTCTACCATCTGTCTTCTCAATCCGTATGTCTTTTGCAGAATGTAACTCTCCGTCTAATTGACTCGTTTGGATCGATACGCAGCTAATGAGCCATTGAACCAAGTATTTGCCAGTTTCTGCACTGTTAACGTTAGCTACTAAACTAATGGATACGCCTGAGAATGATATATGTACATCAACAGCAGGCTTTTAAAGAAATATGTGAGTCATTTAATGTAATGTGTGCCTAAACGTTTAAATCATAGGATTCTTATCGACTGAAAGAATGTTCACGTTTCTATTTTGTTGAAATAGACATTCGGATAGTACTGTCTCACTCACTCCTACCCAAAAACTTATCGTTCCATTTTCGCTTACTCTACTCAGTATAATTAAATTTTTAGCGCAGCCAAAGTAACGAACACATCTAACAGATTTAAATCTTTGATCTGTACCTACCTAATTTATTCGCCAAACAGAAATCAGAAAAAGATTTCAGTTGAAAAATGTCACAAAGTAAATAAAGTACATTGAGGACTTAATGACCACTAAAACGTGGGCAGGAGAGCCATTAAAAATATTTTTTATGGCTCTTGAACAAAATTGCTCATGTTTGAAGTACTTTAACGTCCATCATTGCTATCGTTAGGCAGGCCGTGTGGTTTATAGCCGGGTCACTTCCGTATAGGCTTTCCCTCTATGGTCAAAGTTACGCGCTTATAGAGTTAGTTTCTGTTAGAAATATACCTTCAAGGAGTTTGTATGTGTTCCATTGTAAACTCTATGTTGTCTAGAATAAGGTTTATAGACAGATGTCACTTTACTTTAGTCTGATCGTTTTTGCCTGTGCGGTGCACAATACATTTGGAATCTTATAATGTGTTTTTATTGAGTAGCTCACGGAATCCAACATGGTAGCAGAGCGTTATGCTTTAAATTCACTACTCTTATTATTATTTTCCAAGTATGCGCGTGTGATTTTGTAAAATTATTTTCAAAATTTATTCGCAAGAAAAACAAAGAACAAAATGACAACCGTCAATCAAAATTTTTCGATAGAAAAATTATCCGGGATTCAAGATTATTCATCCTGGAAATTTATGATGCGGATGGTGCTCATCCATGACGATCTTTGGGATTGTGTGGGCACAACTGAAAATAAAAACGAAAACGCGAAGAAGCAGGAAAAGGCGCTCGCGAAAATCGCCTTGAGCGTGAAGCCTTGTGTATTTCCACTAATTAGAAATGCCAAGTCGGCTAGCGAAGCGTGGAGCAACCTGCAGAAGGCGTACGAGGACCGAGGCTTGTCACGACGACTCGGATTGCTTCGCACATTGTTCGCCATTAAATTAAGCGTATGTGCGAGTATGGAGACATATGTGAACAAGGTCATAGATACATCGCAACAACTGAGCGACATCGGAGCGGCTTTAGAAGATGACTTCGTGGCCGTGATTTTACTCAGCGGTTTGACAAGCGATTACGACCCGTTGGTTATGGCTCTAGAACATTCGAACGTGTCACTGTCAAGTGAAAATGTCAAAGCAAAATTGCTTCTAGAAAATGCGAGACGCGACGGAAAAAGCGAAAATGTTACGGCTTTAGCAGCTCGGAATGCACCCAAGCCAATTAAGTGCTACAGATGCAAAAAGAGTGGGCATTTCAAGAAGGATTGTCCTGACAACACTGACGGCAAGAAGAGTGGCAGGAAAAGCCAGGTGCATCTCACAGCGTTGGCCGCAGGAGTCAAGAGAGACGTTTGGTACGTCGACAGTGGTGCGGCGCAGCATTTTTGCAATGATCGCATGTATTTAACAGATTTTACTATTGAAAAGCCGAAGAAGGTCTTAATCGCCAATGGTGAAGCATTGCCGACAGCTGGAAAAGGAACTGCGCAAACTGTGCTAAAGGACAATAGTGTGAGATCGATAAGTAATGTGTACTTAGTCCCAAAATTGTCTGCTAATTTGTTATCTGTTAGTGCGATGGATAAGAAAGGTTTCGAAATTGTGTTTCGTTCTGGCGTGTGTACAGTCTATGACAATGGGGAGGTTTTGGCTACAGCTACCCTGAGAGATGGTATTTATGAACTTGATGCCATTGAAACTGTTTCTGTTTCGTGTAGCGAGCCATCCTCGCAGGCAATGTGTTCGTCTTTGTCTGTAGGTACAGGTGACAGCAAAGCTGTGCCGACACGTCAATTAAAGGTTGATAGTCGTCATGTTGCCGTGAGCGTGAAGCAAGCGCCGCAGTCCCCTGCTACTGGAAGCCAGTCAACGCAACAAATTTGGCACCATCGTCTAGCGCATCTGAACACCCGAAGCATGGAGTTACTGCGAAAAGGTATGGTCAAGGGTATTTCTTATGACAACAATAACTTTCGGTCGTGTGTTTCCTGCATCTTAGGTAAACAGACTAAGTTGCCATTTCCAAAGAAATCGGAGACCAGAGCCAAGGAAATTCTTGGAATAATTCACAGTGACGTCATGGGACCACTGCCGTGCCCGTCCCTAGGTGGGAAAAGATATTTTCTGTTGTTCATTGACGACCTGTCACGAAAAACATTCGTTTATTTTCTTAGGAGGAAGGATGAGGTTTTCGAGATGTTTAAAGAATTTAAAGCTCTCGTAGAAAACCAAACCAATAAGAAAATAAAAGTTCTTCGTACAGACAATGGTGGTGAATATGTCAATTCTAATTTTCAGAAGTTCCTGAAGAAGCATGGGATTCGACATCAAACCACGGTTCCAAGGTCATCAGCTCAGAACGGGGTCGCAGAACGCGCGATCAGAACCGTTACGGAGAAAGCCAGGTGCATGCTCCAGGAAGCAGGTTTGAAAAAGGAATTCTGGGCAGAAGCAGTCAACACTGCCGTCTACCTGAAGAATCGCTCTCCAACTAAGGCTGTGATGGGCAGTACACCGGAAGAAAAATGGACAGGTAAAAAGGAGAATCTGAGTTACCTACGCATTTTTGGTTGTCAAGCTTATGCCCTACAGCACAAACGGGACAAATTAGATCCCAAAAGTAAGAAATATATTTTTGCCGGATACTGTGACGAGTCAAAGGGTTACAGATTGATAGATCCGGCGAGCTCGAAGAATGTCGTAAAAGCAAGAAATGTCATTTTTCTAGAACATGCTTTTTGGAATAACACTTCATCGGATGAGGATGATAGTTCACGTTACAGGATTGGTTTGTTTCCGAACAATGTAACTGTCACCGATAATGTTCCAGTGCAACCTGCCTCACCCGATTTACCCCAAGAGCACGCAGAAATATCAAACGAAAACTGTCAAGATAACAGCGTCATTACGACAGATGATTCTGAGAGCAGTAGTGAGACTCTGAATGACTCTGCGGATGAGACGTATGTCCCAGGAGATTCCACACTGGAAGACTACGAGAACTCTACGGACGAAAGTAGTGAGTTTGAGTCAGCTAGTGTAGCACGCACTGTTTGCAGTGACACTGAAGACCCTCAGACAGTACGCGAGGCACTGAATGGCCACGAAGCAAGTAAGTGGAAAGCCGCGATGGCGGAAGAGTATAAATCCTTCATCGATAATAAGTGTTGGACTCTGACTGACCGCGATACGAAGCAAAGGCCTGTCGATGCAAGTGGATCTTTAAAAGAAAGCTTGGCCTTGATGGGGAAATATTGAGGTACAAAGCGCGCCTCGTTGCAAAAGGTTATACCCAGAAATACGGTATTGATTACGAAGAAACGTTTTCTCCTGTAGTACGATATTCCACTATACGTACGTTACTAGCTTTAGCAACGGAACATAACATGAATATTGAGCATCTGGATGTAAAAACGGCCTTTTTGAATGGAGATTTAAAGGAAACCGTTTTTATGGAGCAGCCAGAAGGCTACAAGATTAAAGGTCAAGAAGATAAAGTTTACAAGTTGAATAAGGCCATATACGGACTGAAGCAAGCTTCAAAGTCTTGGTATAAGAAAATAAATGGCGTTTTGACGAGCAAAATGAAATTTAAACGTTTATCTTCCGAACCTTGTGTTTATGTCAAGTCGAGCGGGAAATCTGTGATTATAATTGCTCTCTATGTTGATGATATAATGCTGTTTTCTTCAGCTGGTTCCCGAGATGTGGCAGGAATCAAAGAAGAATTAAAGAAGGCCTTCGAAATCAAAGATTTAGGGCCAGCACACCACATTCTTGGAATGAGGCTTTGCAGACAGAACAAGGAAATAACTCTAGACCAGTCAAGCTATATTAAGAAGGTGCTAGAACGATTTCACATGTCAGATTGCAAACCTGCACGAACACCTATGGAGAAAGGTCTGAAGCTCGTGAAATCTACAAAGAAGGATTGTACGCACGACTACAGAGGCCTGATAGGATGTCTGATGTACATAGCGGTATGTACGCGGCCGGATATTGCACATGCTGTCAGCTCGCTCAGTCAGTTCAACGACGCTTACAACGAGACTCACTGGAAGGCAGCAAAACGCGTTCTTCGCTATCTAAAAGGTACGCCTGATCATTATTTAACTTTTCAGAAGTCAGGCTTGGATATCGTCGCATATGCTGACGCTGATTTTGCATCAAATGAGGTCGATCGCCGATCTTATACCGGTTATGTGTTCAAAATTGGAAATTCTACCATCTCTTGGGAGAGTAGAAAACAAAAAACAGTGGCTCTTTCAAGCACAGAGGCCGAATATATGTGTCTGTCGGATGCTTGTAAAGAAGCACTTTTTCTACGCAAGTTTCTGTTCGAAATTTACGGGGTACAGTATAGGATTACGTTGTTTAATGATAATCAGTCTGCACTGAAGTTGTGCACTAATTCTATGTACCATGCCAGAACGAAACACATTGACGTGAGACATCATTTCATTAGGGAAATTGTAGAGGAAGGTACAGTTGTTATAAAATACCTATCTACTGATGAAATGGTGGCCGATGTTTTAACGAAACCGTTGGTAAAGGAAAAACATGATAAGTTTGTATGTCATTTATTTCTATCATTAAATAAATGATATGCGATGGTTCTAAGCAGTAGATAAGGCATACTTGCAGAAGTATAATTTGTTTTAGATCCGTATCACATAGTTTTTTGAATATTTACTGTTTATATGTGACGGATGCTTTGATAAATTTATGCTTTTGCTGTGTTTTGTTGTTGTTATGTTATAGTATATTTTTTAGACAGCGGATGTGTCTACACTTAGATATTTTATTGTGGGTAATGTGATTTACATGAGTTTATATTGGATCAAGGGCCAGTGTTAGAAATATACCTTCAAGGAGTTTGTATGTGTTCCATTGTAAACTCTATGTTGTCTAGAATAAGGTTTATAGACAGATGTCACTTTACTTTAGTCTGATCGTTTTTGCCTGTGCGGTGCACAATACATTTGGAATCTTATAATGTGTTTTTATTGAGTAGCTCACGGAATCTAACAGTTTCTTCAATCATTTAATTGTCACAGTCGTAATAACAGCCGCAAGGCTCCATTTTCAAGGTTAAGCAGCGCTTGCCAAGGTTGATCTGTGGATGGGTGACCATCCATCATGAGAAAAATGCTAGGCAGATGATGAATTTGAAATTGGATGGCACGGTTGGCGCAGTGGCTGAACGATCGACTGCTACGTTGCGTGTCGCTGGTTCGATCCCCGCACGGAACAAATATTTGTATAGCCTACATAGTTGTTCCGAGTCTGGCTGTTTGTGTATGTGACTTTACGTTTGTAAACATCCCACGAAACAGAAAAAAATCCTAGGGTAGGGCAGAGTTAAAAAAAAATTGTTTAAAGTGACATCTCAAACCTTCGATTTTTGGTCTCTAGCTTCACTTATGCTCCTTTACTCTATCTACATAGGAAGTTAAGAATCTATCAGGTAATAAGAAGGTATCTAATGTTTTCTTCATATATTACGAAGAAACCCGCTAATATCCTTAGCCGTACATGTATTTTATATAAAGAAACAGTACATTAAGCCGTAATAATGTACTATAAGTGTTTTCTGCGGCGTGTGACTACTTAGAGGCCACTTAGTCCGATAATCCGGCTTAGTTTCGTAAAGACATCGTGCTCAAAGTATTAGTTAGATAACATTACCTGTATCTACGTGGTTAAGTATATCTTGATAAATATTTATACAGCAAGATTTTTTAGTCACCGTCCGAATTTTTTCTAGGCATTATGTATCATTCACTAACTCCATTTTAAAAAAAAATCGATTTGTGAAATTTTCTTCAAATGAAATCATTTTCTCGAAAAAATTATCCGCTCTGCCTGGTCACTAAGTTAAACGTTAAAAATACTACACTTGCCGCGCAAACATTCAATGGAAAGGGGGCGGCCAGCCCGCGTAGTTACCCAGCGTGTACCTACGCACGGTGCGGTGGTGTCCATGATATCTCAATATTTTTGTATTGAGTGATACAAGATTAAAATGTCTAAATTTGGACGGTGACTAAAAAATCATGCTGTACATTAGTGGTTTTCCAGAAACATTTCGAGGTAGGTCTAGTGGTCATAACCGCTGAGCAAAAGGTCCTGTGTTCGATTCTCGGATCGGGTATAAAATAGTCATTGGGTTTTTCCATCAGGAAATTCTCCGTAACAGCCACGGAGCCTGGATTTGTGCCCGGTTGATGGCAATAGGCTCGCCTCCTATTACATGGGACTTAAACATAACTGGTGAAATGTGGGTGTATTATTATTAGGTACACCTCTGTGTACACCCTTCGGGGATTACAGGCATGGTGTTATTTGATTTTGAGTTAGGTTCGTTAGTTAAGAGTACTAAAACATCACAATTACATGGCTCTATATATCTTCATATGAAGTAGGTACAGTACAGTATCCGGTAGTCTAATATTTTGCTAATAATAATTATAGCCCTGGATCTAGGCTTTTAATTCAATAGTGAGCTCTGTTATGATAGCCTCTTTAAGCAATACACCTCCAAGGTATAATTCTAATTCATAATAAAATTCATGTTCTAAACGTAACAAAAAGAAACGAATATAAGATACGTACCTACAAATAATACAGACATAATAGGGCAGCCATTTTTACATGTAACAAGATCCTACTTACAATACGTCATGCTTTTGACAGCTGCTGTCAAAGTTGGATCGGATAAATCATATCGAAAAAATATACACAGTGAATAAATATGTTGAGGGCAGGGTAATGATGATCGATTGTGGAGTAACTTTGAACGTGATTTGTTGGAAAATAATTGGCGAAATAAGACGAAGTTAATGAGACGGATCGTTAGAAAGGAACCGTTTGCAGTTTTACGAAAAAAACGGATCGTAACATCTTTTGTTCGGTGGGTTTTTATTTGTTAGAATGTTTTACTTTGTTGTAAGTATACTAAATAATCAATTTTACTTTCTTATTTTTTGAGGATTGTTTCAATATTTATATTGGTTTCTGTTAACTTCATCACTACCCGCATCATAATCATAACAAATCAGCCGAAAGACGTCCATTACTTTCTCTGTTTTCATTAAGTAGAAAGTGCCCTAAATATAGTTTTACTTCGGAAAGACAAACGCTCACACAACATCTAATTGAAAAGTTATATAGGAACATGCAAGTAAGTGACGAAGTTTAAAACGCAGTCATGGTTTAAATAGAGTTCCTCTGTACAAAGGGGAAACATTATAAATGTAAAACGAATTCTTTAAAATATTTTTTCAGTTCAACTTCGAGCAAAGTTCCGCAAGTTCAGCTTAAGATGAGGTTGTATTCGTTAAGGCATCTCTTAGACTAGGAAACTTCATGGATTGCGTTACTAACAGGAGTAGGTACTAAGCAAAACATCATGCTTGTATTCGCTGAAGGTTTAGGCAGAAACACAAACAAACAAATATTTGAGGGATAAAGAAACTCAAGTAAATCATTTGAAGGGTAGTTATAATCTCATCTTGTACAACTCGAAACCCGTCGTTGCAAGCTGAGTGTATTAGCTGAGGTTGTGGAATCTGTGGTTGTGTGAGTGACAACTCCGTATTTACATACAGAGTCTTCACCTATAGAACCATGGTCTTAGTTTTAACTTAGAGTTAATATTATTATTTATTTTTAGAGACTCGTGCAAAATCGGCGAGAATCTACTGCCGACAAATTGCTTTGCAGTTTGGCAGGTGTTATGTAAAAATAAAACTGTGTATCATTATCGATTAAATAAATAAATATAAAAAAAGCAAATCTACTTATATTATAGGGTTAATCTATTGATTTTAATGATTAAGCTCATCTATTGATGTTAGATATTCGCAATTAGGCCAAGTCTGTTACTTTTTCATGTCAGAAAGCCCGCTATTCCCGATCAGTGTTTGCCAGTAAAATTGTTTCAAATAATGTTTAATTAATTAGTTTCATGTAAAAGGAATCACATCCATCCATCTCTGGGATTCAGATATTGAACTCCTAATAACACTTGTCTGAACTGGGGATCGAAGCTTTCTTTGTGAGTATGTGTCCTGTGTGCCCATAGTCGGTTGGCAGAATAAAGGCAGTTGTCATAATAAGTTGTCATGATTTTTTGTTTCCCACAAAAGTTACGATATTTTCCAGTATCTTATCGAGAGCGACTGTCGACTACCTATTAAGCTTTAATAAATAAAAACTGTAATCGAATTTGCGAAGATTTTGGATGTAGGTAAGTACTAAAACGTAGTTATCAATACACTAATCATCGGTATTTCAAACACGTATCTCGATGCTCACTGATGCACCTAAAAGGAATAAAAATATGCACCCACCGATTTACGTCATATGACCGAAATGTGAATTTCTATTTTGCGATTCCTGATATTCTCCATAATTTTAATACAGAATATTCACCACACAAATCCGTTGGCGCATCCCAAGTAAAGCTGGGTTTAGTAAACATTATTTGTAATCGGATTTCACGCTTCTGTTTTATTTATATGCAAGTGAGATTCATTGCTTCCATTTATATGTATAAATATGAAATGCAATATTATACCAGCGTGGAGGAAGAGAATAAGTTGTGTTATGTGTTGCATATTTTGCTAGTGGATAAAGTTTTCCAATAACCGATTTTCCTTGTGAATAATAGTGTAATTTATCTTATACTTAACAGTACAATGTTTAATATTTATTATTAAAAATATATTATCTCTACAACGTTTTTCTTGCAAAAGAATAATTAAAAACAATTTTATGTAATTCGTAGCAATTTCGTAGCAAAAGCGTAGCACTGCCGTAGGCCCGCGTAGCACCTTAAATCGATGTGAGAGGTCAATAAGGCAATTTATTTAGACGCGTTTTAATATAAAGTCAGTCCACTGTTATAAAAACAAACAAAAACATCCCTTACTACAAAGTATCCCCGTTACACAGGCCGCTATGAAACGCTGTCCAAGCGTCACAATATCCGATTTCCGAACACCCTAACGGAAAACTAAAAACAAACAAAATGCAATATCTCGCACAATCCAGATCTTAATCTAAGTAAAACGCTAGTCTTTAAAGAATAGAATGATCAAGAATACGATAGTCTTGGAAGCATTCTTTTGAAACAGTAGTCAAGAGAATCGCGAACTATTTTCTGGTATTACGGAGGAAATGCAATTACTGCTGTTGTATAACAAGACTCGACTGTATATTCTAAGTATCGCTTCGCTTTAAGAATGTCTCATTCTGTGCGAAGGAGTACGGAGGGTTTTATTGGCACTTAGTAAGTGCAAAGTGTTGTAGTACATTGCATTTACGATTATGACTTATGTTTTACGAGTGTTGGAACTAAAATCTTTAAAAATTATAAAATACGTTTGCGCTTTCAACCGCGGATTTGCCCGCATTTGAGTCAGAAATAATCCCAAGGGAATGTACTGCCGATCTATCTTTGTACCAGATTTTAGTAGTTTTCAGACATAATTGAGATTTGTTTTGATCTTTCACATAAATGGCCATTTGGTATATCGTTTTCATCGGGCATCTCGAATTGAACCTAAATGCTTATTCAGTCAACCAACCAACAAACATTCAATTGAACCTCGTCGAGTGATAAAATGAACTAATCACGCGTGTAGAAAACTCCGTTAAACATTATTAAAACGTGAATGTGTGCAATACGAGTATACTTAAAATTCTGAACTATTTTAATATAACTTCGCAAGACAAATTAGATCAATCAAATGGTCGGTCCAAATACAATATGTTGTTTTATATCCTCGTCAAAATTCATGAGGTTGTCTCAAAAAACATTAACGAGGATCGGACGGGCCGCGTTTAAAACACGGGTGGTTCACACTTACCGATTTCAGTAAATAAGAAAAAAAAAACTAATTTTATTATTGATTCGGGACGAGAATTATTAGCATAGTTACTTCCTTGAATTTGACGAGGATGCAAAACAACACCTTGTATAATGCAAACAAGATGAATCATTAATTTGTAACTGAGGCGCGATCTTTTAATGGCTAATGTTATACTCGAATAATAGCATTTGCAGCGATCGTATAAAAATAGAATTGAATGGGAAGACACAACAATTGGTATGAATTTAGCAAAGGAAATCGGAGGATGCAGATGTGATACAATACAAGGTCACATCAGTCAGCGACATACAAGGTATATTTATTACTCAGTAACTAGGCTGTGAGCTGTGAAGGTCTGATAGACAGGCGGTCCATTTTACCATCAGCCTATAATGTTACCACTGCTGTGATACAGGCCTCCTCTCTATGAGAGAGAGTGGGCTGTAATCTACCACGCGGGCCCAGTGTGGGTTAGTAGATGTCACATGTCTTCAAATTTTTAGTTTTAGGACATGCCGGTTTCCTCACGAAGTTTTCCTTCACCGTTTTTGAGAGCAGAGGTGGTGAAATAAATTACACAAAGTAATGCGCCTGCCTGGGAACCCATGGCTTACTGCTCGTAAGTCGGGGCTGCCACCATTTAATTAGATATTTTTAATTCGATGCATCAATCAGCACAATGTTTTTTCACCCCAAAAAGAAAACCACATTTCCCAGCAATATTTTTTGCGTACAGTTACCTATTTTTTATGTACAGAATGCTTATTTGCCGGTTGATAAAGGGTCTGTTAACACCTTGTATGTCCTCAGATTCTCTGAGTGACAAAAAACGAGACTGACAGAAAACAAGCTTTTTCTTTATCCAAAAAAATACTCTTCGGACAATAACATGAGTAACTTAATTATGAGTTTTTAAATTCTTTAACACCCTAACCTCACGTCCCGTGTATTATTTTTGTAGAATCACTATTGTGTACTAAAAGAAATACACCGTGTTTAATTGCCTAATGCTTTCCAGAAGCTGTTTATCTCTACTGCACACGGTGTTCATGCTTTTTAAATTGAGTAAAAATTCTCTCGATCTGGCTAGCCAATACATGCTAAAAATGTTACAGTGCCGTAAAAAAAATAAAACAATTCAATGATATTCAGATAATAAAGTATCTTTTTACGATGGGTTATCTGCCTGCTTGCTTGCAATTTTAGTATCATTTTTGGCATTTCATCTTTTTATCTGTACCTATAGTGTTCTGTGTAAACAAACTAAAATAACCTCCAAACAACATGATCACAAAGTTATCGACGAGATTCCCTGCACTTCGCCACTGGCTGGCAGTAATGCATTAATAATTAGTAACAGGAGCCCTTCTTTGTCCCGCTCCATTAGAAAGACGTCATTCAGCCATTACGCTGAGATGAATGACCTGCCATTCAAAGTGTAATGCACTGTTAATTTTTAGAGCTCCGGCCCTGAGTGCTGGTCATATCTGTCGGTATTGTACTTTTAATCCTCTCGAGTTTTAGGGAAAAGGCGGATACGAGGTAGAAAATATTTTATTTCTGATCGTTAGAACAGTCAGTCGCCAGCATTACCTGACCCATTTTCCTCTTTTTTGCTTTGTGAGATGGGTCAGGTAATGGTGAAGGGCACTGTACTTGTTCTGTGTGATATTTTAAAAGCATTTTCAAGTTTTTTTTCCCCCAAATTTTCTCTTTAACTGGTTGTCGTTAAAAAAAATAACGATTTAGCAAAGTTATGGAATCGTAGCGTTAGTTTGACGATATCCATGAAAAGCAAACCATTGTATTTTTTTTTGGGGATTTAATCTAATAAATTTCACAGACTAAAATCACAGTTATTTCGTTAAAACCAAAGTAAATATTTAGTCAAATGCGTTGAATACAATGACATAAATTCCACCATAGGATACCTTAACAACGCGCTTAGGGGAATCTCGTCTAAAGTGTCAAAACTAGTCGGAAGTAACCACAAACGTTTGCTTTCACAAAACCGCATCGAAACGTTCCTCTAGCTAACACACCGTGGCTTTACTTCTACCTCACCAGACCCCAAGGCTCGTTTACACGTTCCCAGTATTTCGGAGAGTATAGTTTTGTTTTGTTTATTCATACATACATACATGAATATTCTTGTAATTATTTCTTCTAAAAGCATTTGCAACTAATAAACTAATAAAGTTTACATAATATAAACTCACGCATTTTTTTTTGCAATAAATTAGGTAGGCAGAAATAACAGAACGCCACGTCCTTTCGCCTCGTCTCCTTTCTTACATCAAGTGGCGTAGGTCACTTGATGTAAGAAATGACATGTTAAAGCAGTATTGTTTTACTATAATTCCAGTGTGGGAAAGAGACGGAGCTATACAGGTTGTCTAGCACTATCTCTTTCCCACACTGGAAAAGGAGTAAAACAATAATGTTATAAGATGACATGGTAGGTCACCTGGTCGTTCAAAGTCATTTAAATAATAAACTTACTTCAACACAAGAAGATGTAACAAACAGTTCCTGGTCACTGCTGCACTGGGAGTTTACTTGACGTGTGAACGGGGCTTCACTGGTCTTCAGTTCACATTGTTTTTGTTGATGTCGGATGTGTAAGTACGACAGGGTGGCGTGTTGACAGGAAACAGACGTCAGCTCAGCACGCGTAACTCTTGCTTCACACACCTACGTAATGTGATAAGCAGTTACAGTGGACAGCATGTGGGTCACTTCCCCTACTCAATTTACTGGCGTTTGAGTGATTAATTCCAGCGAATCTGTTTGAGACCTCATGTCTAAGTTTTAGTTACAGCTTTTTCCATGATATCCTTCCCTGTCAACAGCACACTACCCTGTTTTCAATCTAACTTCCAAGGTATTAAAATGTCCCGTTCAATTTATCTTATCTGACTTCGCAGCATTTTCTATTTCTAGATGAAAGTTTATTCCACTTATTGCCATTTATCCTCGGCGAGCTAAATGAGCCTAAAGCTTTCCTGTCACAGACAATTTATGTGTACGCTATCGGGAGCGAGTACGCCCGCGTTTTCGCTTCGCATTTCAAGGACAGTGCAAGATTCATTCGCTATCTATATTTGTACAGGGCTGTGTGTTTCGTATTCCTGTATTCTTTTCAAATTATCTCAGACTCGAGAATTTAATATCTCCGAGTAAACTCAATTTGAAGCGCTCGTAATACATTTATCAAGCTATTAAGAAAAATATAATAAAAGCGCATGACTGGCACTCCATTTTTGAATAATATACAAAGGATAAGTGGCTACAATGAAAATGAAATAGAAAGTGAAATGTAAAAAAAGATATTTTAGATTTTAGCGAGGTCTTAAGCCGATTTCCTTCATTGTCTTGTTTTTAATAAAGCTTTAAAAATTATTAAAAATACAACAAAGAAAAGAAAACCCGCTCTCATCGTTCAAGATTTGTAAATATGCAAAGTGTTCGAGCGAAACTAATTTGTTTTCCTCGGGATGAAATTAAAAAGTATGACAAGAGATACAAATTGCTTCGCCCTCAATTTGTTCGTGTCCCGTCTTCAGCATTTTGTTTGTTTTTATAAAAGCTCATTTATTAGTGAAACCGCAGTGCTATGCTTTATGAATTTCCCTTTTGTGAATTCGGGTGAAACAAACAGGCAATAAATATAATTCCGCTATTGAAAACGAAGTGGGAAATTAGATTCTGTTAGTAGATAAGTCGTGTCGTGTTGTTCATGTTTATCTGATTAACGTATAATTGAGTACTGGGGAAGTTTAACCCCTTGTTTGTGTTAGTTTGTTTTCGTGTATGTTAGTTAAAGTTCCCCGTTCTTGGCCTTCGACCTGGCCCAGTAACATTAGGCTGACATTCAGCGCGGGGTTGCCATAAACAATTTAAAATGAAACCGCTTTGTGTTCGAGACTACGTAGTGCGGTTACTATGAAATGCATCTATTGGTAGCTCGAGGGTATTCCGTGTGGGTAAAACATTGATGTTATCTATTTGTATCGTTGTTCGTATCTCTTGTAACTTTAGGAAGTTAGTTGGGAATGCAAGAAAGCTAAACACGATATTATCGTTCATAATCATGCAAATAAAGAGTGACGAGTTATTTAAAGTTAAAAGTTTGAGTTTATTGTCAGTTTAATATACTGCTGTCTTCCACAGCAAAGTCAGTTTAGTTTTAGCTGATAACACCCTCTATTGTCAGCAAAAGCTAAACTAACTTCAAAATATATATATATTTAATATATCAATAAAATAAATGTATATTTTATGAACAAAAACTGTAACAGCAAAACAATTTGACAAACGGCCTGTGGCGAGGCGTTAACAGAGATGTCTGCACTTTTTTCACTAAAAGTACAAAGTAAATATAAGCTGGAGGCACTGTTAGATATTTATTCGTCCCCTAACACCCTGTACTACCATAAATCTGTGCCGTCGTGAATATAGTTTGCATTATTATGCAAAGTCAAGTGAGACCGTGGTGTGTGAATAAGAAAACGCTGTGACAGATGCTTTTAAGAACAAACCTTGCTTTTTTGTTTGTTATTGATTGGATATAAAAAGGGTTTTAATTTTGGGAATTTACCCGAAAGAAAAATCTCTTTACGCCTTTGATACCAATTACCAGCTGGACATACGCGTCTTTTCAACTGCTAATAATTTCGAACAGCATGGTGATTTACAATGTTTTATATGATTATTTTCGTGGTGATTTCTCCTAAATGTAGAAAAATTCACACATAGTCATGAGGAATGATAAAACTTAGAGGTATGGTAAAAATTAAGGTCTAGGGCAATCTTTAGACGGCTTAATTTGATGAACTGGTTTTATCTGGCAAGAAGACGATCTCATCTCATTTAGGTGCGACTGTTAAAGATCTAAAGACATGACGTATTGTAGGTAGACTATAATGACAATTTAATAGTAGATTTTATTGGTGACAAGTGACAGCCAAACGGAGCTCGTGGCTAAATAATAACAGCCGCACGGGTCAATCTTTAAGATTAAGCCGGGCTTGCCGAGGTTGGTCCATGGATCGGACCATAAATACAAACCGAGTTTCCTCCGTGCTTCGGAAAAAACGATAAGCTGTTGGTCCTGGCGCATTGTAGATCTTTGACAGTCGTTACGAGTAGACAGAAGCCAAAAGTCTGACATCCAGTCTTACGAAGGGGTATCGTTTTACTCAGTTACTGGGTTGTGGAGGTCAGATAGGCAGTCGCTTCATGTAAAATACTGGTTATCAGCTGCATCCGCTTAGACTGGAAGCCGACCCCGAGATACTTTGGGAAAAGGCTAGGCAGATGATGAAGTGACAGTCAAACATGTGAATCATCAATCTAACGGCAAAGTACATATCAACAATCCTCTCTCAGGAATAACACAATAATCATACCTCCCTCTTAGTCAAATCCGATGAAACACAACAATGTTGAGGTCATAACATTGTTTCGCAGAACATGTTCAACACAATATTCAATGTCCGCCGCAGATTCCTGGAATACTCAATCAAAAGTAGATTTAATGTCTACTACATTAACGTTCTTAGTACTGAACAAAGTTAGTCTGCGGACGAATATTTCAACTAGGTACGTCATCATTAGTTACAGAGCGCAAAATTTTGCAGACTTCTTCTGAATAGGTCGTTTCGACAGTGAAAAGTAGGTGATAGCGGTTTTAATAAAGCTTTGAAGATTTGTGTAAAAGTACGCTTTATGTGGTATTTCAGTTTTAATATTTAGTATGACTGTGTGTAATTGTCATAATTAATGACGTTATAAAATGAAAATCCTGTATTTTCATTTTATGACGTCATTAATAGACATAAGAGGGTAAACAATCTTACACTGAAAAGGTTATATCTTTTAAGTTCTGTAGGTATCAACAAAGACGATTGTCCATTTCTCAAAATTGTGCTTGTCACAAAACCATTTCGAGATATAAGGCCCCAATATAATAAATATAATCATTTCTTTCTAGTTAAATGAAAAAAAATCGCAATTTATTTATATTTTTGATGAAATGTAGTAAACATTTATTTGAAAAATTTTATATATAAAGGTCACATTTATTGACAGTGTCCACAATACGAGGTCAAACTCTGCATATACTTATTAATCACGAAATATCTATGTTTTGATTTTAACACTCATCATTAAATTTTGTCAGGTTATCTATTGACTAGATATTTTTCTTTCCAGAACGACGTGTTTTGGTAATATCTAGTAAAGTTTTAAAACCTGCACTTTTTGACGTTATTCCAATGGTCTCTTTGAGTTCCAGACATATCGTTACCTACCCATCAAGGCCTCTGCAGCAATTTTAATCAAAACACCAATACCTTGAGCCAAACAACATTTCATATAAAAAGCAATAGTTTCATTAGTCCTTGACAAAAGTAATTAACCTATTCAAATGTTACACCTAGATTAAACGAATACACGAGGTTATAATTCAACGTTTTGTTACAATGTACGCAATATAATGTTAAGGCAAGGTAGAAGTTATTAACGAAAACACGCGATGGGACGATTAGCCACTTATTAAATGCATGCTTAAGCTTATTCGATCGATCGACGATCAATGGGACATGATTAATGTACTACAGTCACGTCATATATAAATTTTAATAAAAAAACGTTGTATTAAATTAGTTATGTGGTTATTTTAGGTGTATTAGACGGTAATTTGACATGGGTCGAAAAACTGCCGTGAATTAGGTACCTATTCGCTTTTGTTTCTAGTAATTTTCAGTATGAGATCTTCAGATAAAGTATGAAAAGCACACAAAACACACGGCATGACTTAACTGCGTTATCACTCAAATTAGGCGACACTTATATGAATGCTTATATAAAACGCCAGGTCATATCGTGGATTTTCAAAAAAAAGAAAACGTTTAGAATTTTATTTTTGAGCTTTATTTAAAATCGGTTTGATCGCTTTTGCTGAAATCGAAGCAAAACACTATTATATAGATAAGTTTAATAATACCTATACTTTTGAAACCTAAATACCTTTGATTGTAAACATAATTGTGATAATAAGTTTTTAAACTGACATGGTCTGTTCGGGGTTGGGGTGAGATCGAGATAAACTAGGATTAAAGATTATAAAGATAACTATATTTCAGTAATTCAAATGATAACGATTAAAACTAATGAGGTGAATGGGATGAGATTGAGTCGCGCCCGATATGCTGTCCGAGACGTACTGACTGTTTTACTTAGGTAATACATAAAATATTCAAGGCATAGCGCACGGTCCGCAATTACGCTGACATGCAAAGAGACATTTTGCGAAAGCGACATTTTGCGCCTGAGCCGCCTTTTTATTGTTCGGTGATTGACCCGAACATGCTCCCGAGGGAGAAAAGGATGAGGTTAGTAAGGAGGTATAGTTAAATGGGTAATGAAATTAATATTAACAAGGTGAAAACAATGTTCAACTAATACTAAATATTAATGTAGGGTTAGTAATGTTAAAACATGAGATAAAACTAACATTACAAATTAAATGGAATCGCTACAGTGTAAATCAGGAAGAGAAAACACGCGAAAGATCGGTGACGAACCTCTATCTTCCCTTTTTTTTAAGCACTCACTAGATAGCGCTAGTCGCTTAGGATCAACTTTCACTGATTTGCTACTAGATTGCCCATTTTCCCTAATTTCACTACACTCAATCACAACACTTCCGGTAACGGTGTGTGGAGGTGGCAACGCTGTCGCCGCCGAAGCTGTCGTCGACTGCTCTGCAGTAGAAGTGGGACCATTTCCTTTACGATGCCTTTGCCACCAACATTTAAAACAGTAAGCTGCCACCAATATCAAGATTCCCAATATGATGACATATATAGCAGTATACTGGTGGATGTCGTGGTAGGAGATATTGGTGCTCAAAGGTTCACTCTGCTTCATGATCTCGAGACTTCTCCTAATAGCTTCAAATTGTCTGAGGTTTTCTGAGTTATTGGGATTAAGCTCATATGAGATTTCTGGCATGGTGATATTTATGATGTGATTAATTGGGGATATTTCTGGCGAGATAATCTTAGTCGTTGTGCTAATTTTACTAGACAATCTTTTGCCTGAATACACTATAAAATCTTCTGTTTTTACTAAACAGCCTTCCCCAACACGCAACAGACCAGCACCTGATAACCTAACTGCCTTAACTTGATGTTCACACAGAAGTTTTGCGTTACATTCATTGCAGCATAAATAAAAATATTTGTTTTCTGATGTTAACTCTCTCCAGTCATTCTTGCACGAGGTAGTTTTAGTTTTACAAGTTCTTGTGCCTGGGATCGTCTCACAAAGGCTATGATCATCTTTCATGTGGTGAATAGGCCTTCTGATATGACACAGAATGGTCACAGGGTTTTGTAATAAGCATGACTGCAGATCCGTGTCTGTAATAGTTAAAAACGAATCCTTTCTTATGTTGATGGCTGCTAATTCAGAGATGGTTTCGACCTTCATCATCATGTTATCTTTCACAATGCGAGGGACCGGGATAAGATAGAATACCTCGTACAGATCCCTTTCGATCAGAAGTATTTTTATTTCTATAATAAGGTATTTGCCAGAGTATTTGGCTCTTACTTTAAGCAAGCCGTACAGATCTTTAAGATTAAAGTTGTCGACAGGAACTACCAAATCTCCAGATATTTGTGCTGATATTATGCTTAGCTCTGATCTGAGTTGCTTCGGAGATATCAAATGAAAATCTAATTTTCCACTATAAATATCAGTTACAGTCTCTAAAATTGAGTCCTGAATTCATCGAAGGGTATACATCAAGTTGTTGGCAGTGAATGCCGAGGTTATGAAGTCTGTGATGAGAGTTATGTTCTGCACTTGCAGAGAGAGATTTTTATAAGAGTCTTGGAGATAATTAAGCTTTTGATTTATTATTTTGTGGTGTTTGTTGATAGTGTTCTCCATCCTTTTCATAAGATTAAATTCAGCTTCTACGACTGACGTTTGGTTTTTCCAGAGGTTGTATAAATGGTTTTCATTGTGCTTTAAAAGGTCAATATCCTTCTCATATTTTTCCGCAAAGCGTTGGTCCAGCACTCCGAATAAACTATTTGCAACGTAGCCTACTCGGTCTATCAAGCCGCGTCGCCGACGTTTTTTATTAGTCATAAACGAGTCATTTATCATAACAATATTATCGTAATGCTTAATTTCTTCGAACTCGTGCTCGAGTTGTAATATGACGCCGTCGCAAGGTGTTTGGGTTCTAATCGTAGAGCATAAGGTTTCAAGGTACTTGATATATTTTAATAATGCCGCCGTTCCTTCTTGATAGGGATTTGTATCATAATAGACTATTAAATGCCAATCATCTCTAATTAAATGCATATTAGATATTTTGTCGAAGTAGACACTATTGTTTGTCAGCAGGGTGGAGTTGTAGGATGCTTGAGCGGTGTTTATTAGTGCCAGAAAAAATAACGTCAAAGATAAAACCATAGCAGAGAATGAGATGGGACGTTTTTTTCTTCGATACTGGCAATTTATTGTCAACTTTTGGGGCATTTGGATCTTGATCATTTTTATTTGTTGGCAGTAGGGACAGTTTTACAACTGGGCGTTTTAAGAGCCCGTTTTTTGTTTTAAGTGTGACGACCCTTACGTGTCCGTCACTTCCAGGATGCACCATTACTACGCGACCTAGGTTCCACTTTCCTGGTGGAAGGTTGTCGTCCTTTATAATAACGATGTCGTTAAGGTTGAGATCTTTTTGTTGCTGTCGCCATTTGGACCTCGTAGAAAGCTGCGAGAGGTAGTCAGTTTTCCACTTATCCCATATATCTTGATAGATCTTTTGCGTCAATTGCCACCGCGTTCTGAGATCATGCTCAGTTTCGAAAATCGTTAGGTTGGGACCGCTTGCTAAAAAGTGAGCCGGGGTCAAAAAGTCCAGATCCTCAGGATCTTCTGTCAGAGGGCAAAGTGGTCTGGAGTTCAAACAAGCCTCGAGTTGGGATAGTAAGGTAATATATTCCTCGTAGGTTAATTTTTGCTCTCCCACGACACGCTTCAAATGATGTTTTAGGCTCTTCACTGCGCTTTCCCAGAGTCCGCCAGCGGAGGGCCATGATGGGGCGTTAAAGTGCCACTCAATATTCATTTCAGAGATTGTCGAAGTTACTTCTTTTGCAGACAAGATATAAGAGATTTCGGCGAACTCTTGTTTTAAAATTTTGTTGGCTCCTATGAAGTTTGTTCCTTGATCACTATAGATGTGCCCAGGAACTCCTCTTCTAGCCGACATTCGTCGAAGCGCCGCAATAAACGCTGACGCAGTGAGATCGGAGACGATTTCTAAGTGTATGGCTTTAGTTACCATACAAACAAAAACTGCGACATATCCTTTACAGGTTTTAATGCCACGACCTTTGTTTGCCTTAATAAGGATGTGTCCGGTATAATCTATTCCAGTATGGTAAAAAGGTCGGTTAGGAATCAATCGTGCTGGAGGTAGATCACCCATGATTTGATGTTGTGGTATGGGATTATTTCTTTTACATTTGACACACATTCTTAATCGTTTCTTTGTGGCTCTGTTTCCTCCAAGAATCCAGTATTTTTGTCTTATAAATCCAGTGGTCATTTTTACTCCACCGTGAAATACAAGTTCGTGGGATTCATCTATGATAAGGTCTGCCAATTTCGATTGATTCGGGATTATGATGGGATGTTTCATTTCGGGATCAAGATTTGAGTGTTTAAGTCTGCCACCGACACGGAGCAGTTGGTTCATGTCTAGTATGGGATTGAGATTAAGAATTTGGCTTTTCTTATTTAGTTGTTCATTATTCTTAACCAGTCAGGCCCTTGCCACCACAGCAGAAATTGGCTAATTGTGCAGCTTGTAAACTGCGGCTTGCGCAATCTGCGGGGTTTTCTTTGGATTTTACGTAACTCCATTTATCTTTCGGAATTATTTCAGTGATAATCCTCACTCGATTCGCAACAAAGGGTTTCCATTTCTCCGGTGCGCCACTTAACCAACCTAGAACAGCCATTGAATCAATCCAACCATAAACATGCACCTTGTAGCTCGATAGAGATAAGATAATTTTTCGCATAAGTTTTGATAACAAGAGAGCGCCGCAAAGTTCCAAACGGGGAATCGATTGTGGTTTTTTCAGCGGTATCACTTTTGACTTCCCTGCAATAAGGATCACGTGAGTTTCATTGTCTCTTTGTATTTTGCAATACACGACGCAAGCGTATGCTTTTGTGCTAGCGTCGCAAAAGCCATGGAGTTCGATGATATCTTTTTCCCCGGTTTGTATCCAACGTGGTATTTTAAATCGAGATATATGTGATAAATCGGTTTTAACCTCTAGGTCCCAGCCGTTCCATTTATGGAACGGACGGACCTTTGCCTTGAGCCTCGCCGAGGCTCGAACCAGCAAACTTAAACGCTAATATAAAAAAAAGTAAATTTCGAAATCGTTCTGTCAAAATTTACCTCTATGGTCAATTAGTAGTCGATTCAAACAAAATTAATCGTTAGTAATACTAAACGGCACAACATTATTAAAAAAAATATAGAAACTCGTCTATGTCGAATGTCAAACGCAATGGCAACCCGTGTTATTATGTTCGGAAAAGTGTTGTTTTTGTGAGATATACGTTGTAAAACTTTGGTAAGTAAATGTATAGTATGTTATAAGTGTATAATGCAACTTTTTAGATAGTCATTTGCTTGAAAAAATAACAAAAAAATTATGATTTGAGCCAACAAAAAATCCTTTGTTGTGAAGTTTGTTAGTCGAAATAAAAAAAAAAAATTTGACTCTTGAACCATGTAAAATGGTCTTGGAAACAATAGTAGCAAAGAAAAAATAGTGATAATTCATTATTTCATGTATTCGAGGCATATCTATTCATATTTATTGATATTTCAAGTATTTTCATGCTTTGAACAGCGGAATTCTAAAATGGCCGATTCTAACAAGAAGTTTGAGTTAGAATCTTATAAGAATAATGTATGTAGGACTCCTAAAAAACACTGTCATTAGATTACTTGTATATTTGTGATGTTAGATATAAATTTTCGTGTAAATTGAATGAGTAGTTTTACCAAACAAAAATAAGCAACGAAAACAGACGTATTTGCTGCGACCTCTCTCATATCTATGGGATATGTATAATTCTCAAGTAGTTCTAAAAGAGTTGGTTATTATTAATAAATGGCCCCGTTCATCACAAACCCGACACTGTTTACCGTTTAAGATTAGAGCTAATATAACTCGAGTTATAAGTGTTTATCTTTACGATATCGGATGACTCACGCAATGGCGTAATCAAGGGGCCCCCGAAGGGTTTCACGCGGGGTTTTACTGTTACGCGCGAAAGGACAGTGAGGTTAATAGTATTCCACTCTAACCCGATTTCTTGAGGGACAGGGTGATCCCAACCCAGGTCTGATTTCCATTTTTCTTGGAACAAGATCTTAAGTTTTATTGTGACTGGTGATAGCCAGCCCAAAGGGTCAAACATTTTAGATATTTGAGATAAGAATTGTCTTTTTGTAAGGATTTCTTGAGAAATAAATTCTATAGGGTGGAAGATAAATTGATCATTTTTTGGTTCCCAACGAAGACCTAAAGTTTTGGTTGACTCCGGTTGCTTAAAGTCAAAGTCTTCCTTTTGAAGTGCATCAGCACTATCTCTTATTTCCGGCAAGTTTGATCGCCATTTTCTGAGATTAAACCCGCCAGATTTGAGGAGGTTCATCATATCTTCTTTGAGCTTTTTAGCTGCTCTCACTGAATGTTCACCATGCATGAGATCATCCATGTAAAATGACTGTTCTAAGATAGCAGGAGCGCAACTTTGTTGATAGTTTGGCCTTTCATCGATTGCCAGTTGCTTCAGTGTCATCATTGCCAAAAAAGGTGCGGCTTTGGTGCCATAGGTAACTGTCGCTAACTGGTATTCTTTTAAAGGTTGAGATTGATGGTTCCGCCAGATAATTTTCTGATATTTCTGATCATCGGGATGGAGCCAGATTTTGCGAAACATTTTTTCTATATCTGCTGTAAAAGCGTATCTAAATTGTCTCCATTTTAAGATAAGGCTCTGAAGGTCTTGTTGTAAATTGGGTCCTCGGCACATAAGATCATTGAGGCTGTATCCACTCGAGGTTTTTGCCGAAGCATTAAAGACAACTCGCAGTTTGGTAGTTGATGACTCAGATCGTTGGACGCAATGGTGCGATAGGTAGCAGTCCGGCTGTACGTGCGATGCAACGGGTGTCATATGTCCGAGCTCTAGGTATTCAGAAATAAACGTTTTATAGTCACGTGCTAGTGCTGGTTGCTTACTTAATTTCCGCTCTATTTGGAAAAATTGAGCAATTGATTTTGATTTCGACTCGCCTATATTTCTCTCGAAATTTTCTTTGAATGGTATTTTAACGACGTAGCTTCCGTCTTCCCGTCTAGCGGTCGAAGATTGGTAAAACTGGATGCATTTTTGATCTTCTTCTGATAGTGCTGGAGATTCATGTATGTCCTCCACTTCCCAGAATTGCTGAATCTCTTCGATATTATTTAGGATCACATTGCAATGGTACGTTTTGTAGTTGCCGCTTAAGATCCATCCCAACTGGGTTTGTTGGGCAATGGGCAACATACCTTCTGACCTACAGATACCGTCCATAAGGATAGTGGAATAGATATCTGCCCCAAATAAGATATCAATAGGCCTACTTTTGTAAAATTCGGGATCTGCTAGAGTTATTTGGTTAAGAGTAGGCCAGTCTGGCTTAGGTAAGGTACAGCTGGGTAAGTTATTTATGAGTCTATTCATTACATACACGTCCGTTTCAAAGGTGAAATTGCTAAGCAACGACGAACATTTGATGGTAATCATGCCCTTACAGTTGTTTTCCTTGTTTCCTATTCCAGAGATATAACCGTTACATTTTCTTCGCGGTAGTCTTAACAACTGGGCTGCGCTTTCTCTAATAATGGATGTCTGAGACCCTTGGTTTATAAGAACTCTCATTTTGAGATAAGATCCATCCGCTGCTTGTACGTTAATTATTGCTGTGGCAAGCAATATTTCTGAGGGCTCTTTAAGAAGCGATGCAACTGTGTTACTATCTTGCTGCTGAGATGGCGATTTCATAATCGTGGCTGCATTTGACTCAGATCGATGTGGCGTAAAAGATTCATGCAAAATGGTATTATGTTCTTTATTGCATTCTTTGCATCTTATTTCGGAAAGGCATTTTTTGCCTTCGTGATAATGTAAACAGTTGACACAAAGGTTCAAATTAGCAATAGCATTTTTACGTTCATAAGGTTGCAATTTCAGTAATGTCTGACATGCATGAATTCGATGTTCGTTGGAGTTGCAAATAGGACATTGCTTGCGATGGTTAATTTTGCGTTTGGACTTTGACGATTGCGAAACTTGATTCGTTGAGTAATTCGTTTTAGGATTGTTATAATTTTGCTTATAATTGGAACCCTTTGAAAATGATGGTTTGTTATTGTTGTTGGACTGAGATGGGGATGATTTCTGAGTAGAATTTTCAAACTTCTTACGTGAGGTTTCCAGCATCATAAACTTGGTTTCCAAAAAATTAAGGAAATCTTCCAAGACGGGTAACTCCCGCGGGGATTTTAAGGCTTGTAGATAATCCTCGTATGTATCTGAGTCCAATTTTTGAGACAATATACATACCAGGAAAGGGTCCCAGGAGGACACATCGACTCCCAGATTCTTGATAGCATTCACGCTCTCGTACGTTGTGTCGTGAATGCGTTTTATTTGAGTTGCTGATTGTTGCTGGTTTGCAGGGATACTCATGAGATTGTTAAGATAAGAAGTGAAGATCATTCGTTTATTATTATAACGATGATTGAGGATATTCCAGCATACAGGATAATTGTCGGAGCTTATTTGGAGATGTTGGATCAATTTTTCGGGCTCACCCTTTATCTTACTCTTTAGAAATTGCATCTTTTGTGCGTTCGATAAAGAGGGGTTGTTGTGCACTGCTTCGGTAAAAAGGTCCTTGAACGAGATCCACCTATTGTAGTTTCCGTCAAAGGTGATTATTTCCATTTTAGGAGTAGATTTTTCAACATGCGCTACGGACCACATTTTCTTATTGATGTCTTTCTTGATTTTGTTATAATATTTCTCATAATGAGTAAATTGCTCTTCGTATTCGGGGTTTGATCCGCCATACTCGTTGTCCAGCTCCCAATGAAGCGAGTCGATAGCCGCCCAACGAGATTGTATGGTCTTCAAGATGTCTTCAAACTCCCATTTTTCCGTGATGAGATCAAGGTTGATATTCGAAGATGTTCTCAAGAAAGCCTTAAAGTTAGTAGCTTGCTTTTTGAAGAGTCCTTCGGATTTACTCTCTTCAGGTGCAGGGGTTTTAGAGGTTTGAGATTCTGCAGTAGGTTGGAACGTAGGTTTCAATACAGGGGTTTGTGGTCTGGTTGCGAGAGGGTTATAGCTTTGAATAGTAGTTTTAATGTTGTTATATTTCTCCTTCATTTGATCGTATTGATTAGTACTGAAATATATATGAGATTGTTCACCAAAAGATATCAACGTCATATGATTATTATGGAACTCTGCAAAATATTGTTCCAAGGTAGCTAATCGACGACGTAAGTAGTCCGAGGTCTTGCGCTCTGCACCATCCTTCTTGAAATTGGTGAAGAGCCTATCTACGGCTTCGATTAGTTGTTGTTGAGTTGCTAGAATGTCATCCATTTTCGACATTATAAAGGTGAAAAAGAGACCTTACTTGTACTGAAGGCTTCTTCGGAGATCAAATGTCCTTGCGATGGCTGCAAGAACAAACCTGGAGTAACAGCGCGATGAGGTGACGCGATGCTTTCGTAAAACCAGGTTCAATCAGGATCAGCAGGATGGCTGTTTCCCAGGGTCTGGTTATAAGTTCCAAGCGAGACACTCACACAGTTCGGGTAGTAGACACACGCGTGTTGGTCCCGCTATCCGGCTCGAAGGACCAATGTTCGGGGTTGGGGTGAGATCGAGATAAACTAAGATTAAAGATTATAAAGATAACTATATTTCAGTAATTCAAATGATAACGATCAAAACTAATGAGGTGAATGGGATGAGATTGAGTCGCGCCCGATATGCTGTCCGAGACGTACTGACTGTTTTACTTAGGTAATACATAAAATATTCAAGGCATAGCGCACGGTCCGCAATTACGCTGACATGCCTTTTTATTGTTCGGTGATTGACCCGAACATGGTCAGTAGGCTTATTCCCAGGCACTCCAAAATTCAGCTCCAAAACTAGAAATGATAGGTAGATCGATTTTTTGCATCATAAACCCCTGTATTGCAACTTTCTTCAAAATCGTTAAAGCAGTTTTCGAGAACGTGACAACGAAGATATAATTATAGCTCGTTTTATATTATAGAATAGAACACGCAAGTGGTCATTTAAACGGTTAACCTAAGTCAAAAACTTTGCCAGTGCTGATTCCAGAATTAGTTGTTGCTACCGTTTGCACATTTGTCAACTAAACAGCACACATCCCGGTTTATTTATGCCTCGTAAAAGCCTGATTGATTACGTAGAAGCGCAGATTTGTACGCAAAATGGATAATAATACATCACCCAAATGCAATTCCGAAAGGGAATTTCTATCACGTGTATGGGAAAAGAACAGGTAAGGAGAATATTTATTATAGACGTATTAAAATAAACATAGCGGACTGTTTGTGTTTTATCTAATGCTTTATTTTTTTTTCAAGTTTAACAATATTGAATGTATTTAGTTTCTTTACCTTTCGGTCGAACAAAGGTTTTTAAAGAAAATAATGTTATTTTTATACTTATTCGAAATTCCATTTAATACGTTTGATATTAATATGTTTTGAAAAGAAACCATTTCAATAAAAAGTTCAAGAGAATGTTGACGTTTATTGATGGAATAAAATAAAGATAATTTCAATAGCTTTCAATTTAATATTTTATTTAAAATAAACTTACAAATTCTATACTAAAATTTTTTAACATGTCTGAAGATACCGTCGGCTACAGTACTTGGGAGAAGGGAGAAAGCGAAATTCAAATAAAGATTATTTACATTACAGTGGGAATGAGATTCTGCCATTTCCTTTGATACACGGTAACAAGGAAAATTTCAAACGTGAAATTTTGACGCTGTGTTCGTTTGAATCGGTATAAAAAAATGTGTTTAGAGGGTCTCTAAAACGTAAGAAAAAAAAAACTTTTTTGCTTCGTAGAATAGGAAGAGTAAGAACAATAAAAGTAAATTGAAGTTGGATAGAATTTTCGCTTCGCGAGTTTTAGTGGCCGATTTGGCGTAACGAGTTTTTACCGCCTTTACAACTTCGCAAGTTTTCGCAGCAAAGTTCACTAGCTACAGTTTTTGTACCGACTTGGACGATTGCAAGCCTGTCAAAGTTAGTTGCGTACATGCGACTGAATGAAACTTACTATGTCTCCTATTTTCTTAGTGTTTACTTCGATAAAATCTTCGACGATTTCTCAGAAGCTCTTAATGATTGAGTCATTAGACATCTATTGCTTGTTGTTAAGATAACAATTGCTTTGGGCCTTTATTGTAATAGTACCTAGAGGAAAACAATCAGAAGAAATATTGCTAGATATTTGTTTGACTTGTATCTGCTCAAACAAAACTCTCTGACATTTAGACTTTCTTTTTAATGAAATTAAATTAAATGAGTTGATGAATTCTTTTATTTCTGACAACCTGATTTAGCTTGCGTGGAACACGAATGTTTAAGGTAGATATGGGGTAGAGCCATACGTAAAGAAGTAAAAAAAATGCAGCGTTGACTCCAAAAGAAATGGGATGGATGGAATAATAGCTATAGAGGATTACCATGAAAAATACATGTGTGTTTGTAATATTACGGCAATATTTTGAAAAAAATAAGGATTCACTTTACGCATGTCGAATACATTTAGCTACGTATACGCACAGCCTCTAATGTTTTATTCTGCCTAATCTGCAAGAGTGACTCCTAAAATATTCTCTGCCATGGTAAATTAATCAGTGAGTCGGAAGTATGTGCAGGTTATGTTAGCCAAAATTGGACGAATAGCCAATGAGATTAATGGGCAAATAAATACGGTTCGAGTATTTTATGATGGGAATGAACAGGTTATGTTGACAAATATTTCATCGCATTTAATCCTCAATTTAATTTTAAAATAAATAACGCTCATTTAAGAGCGTTTGAGTGAGTTCGTTGATAGTGAGTTTTTAGGTAATATTCTAAAGATGAACATTCGTTTTTATCAAAATATAATTGTGTAAATGCATATCAAATAATCTAAACCAATTTTAAAATAAATACAACACCTCCTAATTTACAAATTAATTAGCAAACCAACTGTAATACCATTTCATAAAACTAGGAAACAAAATCAGCGAGCCGAACATAGGCCTAGTCAAAATCATCATTTAGGTATATCTAACTGTTAATAGTTGCACATAATGTAAATTAGCATTACCAATATGTTGGTTCGCCAATCGTAGGTACGCCTACTTCTCTGTCCACAACCTCAGGCGTCACTACTTGCGATGGTTGCGGCAAGCGACTCAGGTGAGTGTCACTTGTTTTCTACGCGTCTTACCGGTCGCATCGCAAGTTGATTCGCAGTGACTCGTGGCATTTTTCACAGTTTTTTTACTTAACTTACCAATTTTGTATCGCTGTCAAACACAAATGATCTATTTTATTCTCGTGCTGTGTCAATGACTGTGTTAGTTTTAGTCGTCACAATAAGACTGTTTTATATACTGCTAAACTAGTCGAGCATCAGCGGAGAACAAGTGGAGCCCGAGTTTCTTTAGTGTTAGTGCTTGTTCGACGCTCCTAAGTCCGTCTACGTCTTAGCGAATTCGTCTTCCGCTCGTGCTTAGTTTTCTTAGTGTTGACGCAGCTTACGCAATTGTTTTCTCCGCTGTTGCTATCACACATCACGTGGGTCACTTAAGCCCACTTACGGTCGCTTAGGCCGTGGCCAAGCGTTTTGTTCGGGCAATTCCATCTCGGCTCGTGGAGCACCACCACAAACTCCGGTAATTGGAAGCACTGCGCTCGGATATTGCTTTTTGATGTTATGAAACAACAAATTTTCGGTAGTTTATTTGTGGCATTTGAATTGATCGTAGAAGCTGTTTAATTATGATTTTAGATAGTTTCGTGATGGATAAAACGTACTTTTGAAAACTTTTTTTTTTAACTATAGTCTTAGACCCTTAGTACTTCGTTATTAAAAAGCTTCTTCTTAGTAGATAGGTTCTTATAAAGAATTATTTATTAAAAAAAGTCTTTGTGAACATTCTTGTTTCAATTTAAATGTCGTTGAATTGGGCCGTTAACAGCCTGTTTAACACAGGGAATGGATTTCGTTTTATTTTTAATAAAATACTAGCGACTCGCCCCGGATTAGGTTAGGACGGGTGCAGTTTGCTAACAGCATTGCTTCCTATCGGCTCCAAAACAATCCAACTTTTTAAGCTGGAACCAACCATAGACATTCACACGAAAACGGTTACAAGGTTTTCAAAACATCAATCTCATCAAAAAAAAACCGGACAAGTGCGAGTCGGACTCGCTCACCCAGGGTTACGTACAAATTCTTTTTTGTTATGCGTGTTAATTAAGTCATAGAATATATATATTTTTTATGATTTTGTTACAAATACATGGTTTTCTGATTTTTCCATGTACTTGTAGTATAAAACATTATAACTTGCCAAATTTCATAGTTCTAGGTCAACGGGAAGTACTCTATACATTTTGATTCCCTTGGGAGTTTCGAAATATACGTTTTTTGCGGCATAAACGGCCGTATCTTTTTTTTACGTCAACTGAGAAGTTTGATTTTTTTACAGCTTGAAAGCTGTAGATCTACGTATATGATTTTAATTTCAACTCTATACCGCTACACGTTCCCGAAATAAAGGGTCTTGAAGGAGAGACTGACGGACAACAAAGTGAGCCTAAAAGGGTTCTGTTCTTTCCTTTTGAGGTACGGAACCCAAACAACAGCTGTTTCCTACAAAAGTGCAATATGGGTCAAAATGTATGGAACAGTAGTTTGTTTCAGTCTGTTTATTAAGAAGAAGAAGATTAATTAACTTACATCTTAAAAAATCTCTAGTCTAAACATTCGTGCCTAGAGGGTATCCGAGAAAAGCTTTGCTCTACCGATAGCACAAAATCATGCTAATTTCGAGTTGTCACGTATCATGTCAATGCCATTTATAAACGACCGTTTCAGCATGCTCACAAGAATGCTTTTTATATGTTGTGCAATGCCTCTTTCTATTCAAAATGTCTGCTATATTTACCAAAAAGGGGTATGGAACTGTCCCCAGCTTATTTGTTACAATATCTAGGGGCCACACAGCTGGGACACTTGGCCCGCAATTTGTTGCATGTTGTCAATCCTAGATTAAGTTTCGTGTGACGTCATCTAGATGTGAACATGGATGGTGAATTACTTTGATTTAGACAGACAGATTTCGCTGTGTGAGGAATGATCATCATCACCATCTGCCTAGCCTTTCCCCAACTATATTGAGGTCGGCTTCTAGAATTTGTGTGAGGATTTATTTGAAAGAAAAAGGAGTTTAAGAAACCGTGACGGTTGACAGGGGACAGTGGGAGAAAAAACTGATTGCACTCCGGGAGTGCCGGCAGAAGTGAAAACTTGAATATTAACGTTGTGCATTTTTGATATTTTGGAATGGTAAGGGAACAATTTTGCACGAATTGCTTTAATTATCAGTTTAAAAGTACTATCATTTATGTGGCAAGCTACAATATTCATTTATTGAGCTATCGTACACAAACATGAAAAGTTATATAACATTAATATTTGACACTACTTCAGAACTATTACAATCCTACTTACGAATTTTACCTCTTTGGAGAAACCGAAGTTTTTGTTTGTGCATAATATAATTATCCAGTTTTGGAAACCCAAACTCAATGACAGCTGTCATAAAGTTCAAATTCCTTTGTAACTTTATGTCAATCCGTCTTACGAATTTTCCAGTTTTCGAAACTCAAACTCAATGACAGATATCATAAAGTTCAAATTCCTTCGTAACGGCACAACGCCGCTAAGGAAGTTTTCACTTCAAAAACGTGTTGTAACGGCCCCAAGGAACACGGGACAAGGGCAAGAAGATGATGATTAAGGATTTAGGAAGACAGGTTTTTACTGTATATTTTCGATATTTTAATACTGAGTTATGGAGAACAGGCAGGCAGTCGCTCCGTGTAAAATACTGGTATTCCGCTGCTTTCGGTAAGACTGGAAGCCGACCCTACATAGTTGGGAAATTGCTGTGCAGATGATGATTTCGGATATTTAAAAACTGTCGTGCTCTACATCTTCTCGAGCCGTTCACTTAAATTGTGTCCGAATAGCACGTGGCGACCTAGATACTTCGAAAGATCTGTCATTTACCTCACTCGACTTCTGTGGTCCTAAACATCTTTAAAATTGGAGATTTAGCTGCCACTGTTTTTTTATTATGAGTTTTTTTGCAAAAAGGAGTAGGTAAATAGTAAGGATAAGATTTGATAGTAGCATGTAACTAAAACACTTTTGGATACACTACAAAAGTTGTAGAATCTACAATTTATTCTAATTCTATCAACAATCTTGTCTGGGTTATTTGCAGTCATTGTTACAACTGGTCGTCTGTATGGTGTCGGACGTAAAGAATAACACCATCCCATATCTTCCCGTGGGTGTCGCAAGAGGTGACTACGGGACTTGCCAGAGAATGGGCAGCAGCGTTCTGATTTTGCAACAACCGTACTGCGATCGGCAACCCGCCTGCCAAGCGTGGCGATTATGGCTAAGCCTCTAGGGGGAGGTCTATGTCCAGCAGTGGACGTCTTTCGGCTGAAATGATGATGATGATGATGTTACAGCTAGTCATTGAAAAAAGCTCACTGCCTCGTTGGTCTAGTGACGTGTGGTCGCAAGCGCGACTGTTGAGCATGAGGTCCTAGATTCGACTTCCGGGTCGGGCAAAGTATTATTGGGTTTTTCCATCAGGAATTTCTCAGTAGCAGCCACGTTGTTTGGATTTGTGCCAGGTTGATGGCAAAAGGCTCGCCCCCTATTACATGGGACTTAAAACATAACTGGCGAAATGAGGCTGTACTATAAGATACACCTCTGGCTAACGCTTCTGGGATAACATGTTTGATATTAGGAGAACATAGCACTTTTCATGTTACATGACAGCAGTATTTGTAACATTGTACATTACTTAGTTAATTCGCGGGACCTCTACTGGCTCGTTTATTCCAAACAATGTAGGTAAACACAATAAGCTCAGACCAAATATCCTATAATTACTCCGTCTAATTAATACCTAGCCTAAATTAATGTTACAAAATTGAACCACGCGGTAGTACCAACTTCTAACCAATTACGTTGTTGCGTATCTAAATATCCTGGTAGGTTATAACCGGTTTAATTGAAGCCAATATTTTCTTTATTAAATAAAGTTCATGGAGGTTACCCAAAATTACGGTGAGTCTAGGCTAGCTCACCGTCTAGGCTAGATCACCGTCCATCCGTCTTAAGACGACAGGCCGTGCCAACGGACGGCGCGTACGTGTTCCACGCGCGCCTCAAGATGTCAGCAAATCGGAAGGGGTCCGAGAGGGCCGATGCCTGCCAGGGCTGCGGGACTGTTCGAATGTGATACCATGTGGCCCTGGAACTCAAAGGGCTAAGAAGGGACATGGATGGGTTTTTGTCAGTACAAGTCTGACACTCCCTTCCACTCCGCCCAGAGTGGAAGGGGTTATTTGATGATTTCCGATCCTAAAAAAAAAGGTTATCCAAAATGGTATTCTGATGCAGATACTGTTTATGATACAAATAACATGCGATTTTATTCTCAGACATTTCTCAATATATACATTACATCCCCTTAAGGTTAGGAAGGGGTGGATCTAATACTACACCCGCATTTCGCTGTTATGTTTAAGTCCCATGTAATAGTCGGCAAGCCTTTTGCCATCAACTGGGCACAAATCCAACATCCGTGGCTGCTTATGAGAAATTATTGATGCAAAAACCCAATAACACTTTGCCCGCCCTGGAAATCGAACTCACGATCTCATGCTTAGCAGTCGCGCTTGCGACCACACGTCCATCGAGGCAGTGATTTTTCAATACAAAGCGACAAAAAATCTTTCGTACACAAAATGTTGAAAGAAAAAAAAAATATTTGTCGCAGGGACATGACGTGCATACATCATCTTCCTACCCTTGTCCTATTTTATTTGGGCTCGGCGCAACACGTCTCTTTCCTCCATACTCCTCTGTCATTCGTCATGCAATCATTTACTCCGTTTTCCTTCATATCATTTTTCACACAATACATCCATCTTTTCTTTGGTCTTCCTCTCCCTCAATACCAAGCGAAAGAAAATCTTTCTTACAGAAAATTTAAATGAAAGAAAGAAAGAAAAAATATTTATTCGTCGCAGGGACATGACGTGCACACAAAACAAATAAAAATAAAAAATACAGAACAAAACAGGGCAGAACAAAATTATCCCCCCCCCCCCAAAATAACCAAACCGACCCCCTAACCAAATAAAACACACAACTCACATAGATTCTATCATACAAATTAAGACAAAAGACAAACACTGTGGAATCCGTATTATGACGTAGCAAACTGAAAGTTTTATTAATACCTAATCCTATTAGTTGGCTGCCAATAGGATGATTCCGTGTTTGGCCGAACTATTATAAAACATCCTATTAGCATGGGCGAGTAATCCCGTGTAATAAAATTGTTGGAATAAGAGCCGAGTTGCGGTCAATCGGCAAAGTTGATATACATATTTTATCATTTTGTATTTATGAAATATTGGATTTACTTGAAATATCTTAGTTATGTTTTGTGTTGGGGATCGTGGCTAGGCAATAGCCAAGGTTCGAGGTTAAGCAACGTTTTCCGGAATTAATTCGTGGATGGGTGACCATCCATCACAAACTGAGACCTCTTCGTGCCTCGACAAACACGTTTGCCCTTGTTCTCACATTTCTTTGACAGCTTATAGAATCCAGAAAGTGTGACAATCAAAAGGGTATCCTGCTACTCACTTGCTGGGTTGTGGAAGTCAGATAAACCGTCGCTCCTGGTATTCAGCTGCATCCAGTTACATGGCCAACATAGGGAAAAATCTCTACAGGTGAAGAGTGTAGCTTGATTAATTAAATACCATCATCATCATTTCAGCCGAAAGATGTCCATTGCTAGACATAGGCCCCAAGTGTCGCCACATTGACCGGTCCCGTGCGACTCGCATCCAGCGGATCCATGCAACCTTCACCGGGTCATCGGTATACCTAGTGAGAAGCCTTTCAACGCATTGAAATCTTAATTAATAAAAAGGGTTAAAAGTTTCCGGAGCTCGTATTTGAGATATGACTTTAGGACCTAGTAAAGTGTAGGATCTAGTAAAGCTTTTGGTGAAAATTAAACTCGCATTTTTAGTTCTTTGAAAATGATTCAGGTTTGACAAGAAATTTTACTTCGGTCTTGGTATAGTTTGTGTGTTCTGTGTTGGTTTGTGTTCTTGTCATGATGGCAAAGCAAACATTTATTTAATATTTTTAAGTCATCATCAGCCTACCCCAACTATGTTGGGGTCGGCTTCCAGTCTAACCGGATACAGCTGAATACCAGTATTTTACATGGAACGACTGCTTATCTGACCTCTACAACCCTATTAGTACTGGGTAATACGATACCCCTTTATAGTCCGGTTAAGCAGAAATAACCTTAGCAGGTTGATATGCGAGAGGCCATATCAAAGAAAAAGAAAACGATACCCCTTGGTAAGAACGATTGTCAGACTTTCGGGCCACCAGTAACGTTAAAACACCAGTAGCATTAAAACATTATTTTAAGTAAAAATTGTATTCACTTACAGTTTTCTTCTGAGAATTATTCTAAAACCCAATTATAATATCACTTAATTATGATAACTAGATCTATTGTAAGTAAAGTTTTTGTAGTAGACCTTTGTAGTAATCTAAGTAGGATTACCACAAAGGTCTTGAAAACTTTTATTCTCAATAAAAATGACGGTAAATTAAGTTATTTTTACGTAAGTTATTTGGGTATTGAGATAGCTACTCAGTATGGAATGAGGCCAGGCTGGAGCGATTGTGTTTCACTCGATAACAAGCTGACCCCTCCTGACCTCACTCTAAATGTAATTTGAGTCGATGCGCTAAATTCAATTCCAAGCTTTTATTTGCATATTTCCTTTATACAATGGAGACAGTTCTCGCTGAATAAAACCTTAATTATTTTTATATTTTTTCTTTTGGTAATGTAACTTGATCGTGACGGTCCCGGGTAAGAATTGACGGCCTTAGGGCCTTTTCACACGGTCATGGTAGGTCCGGGGAGACGGTGTCGGGTACCCGGGTACCCAACGAATGTATGGGTTACAAATCGGATGAAAACACGTGAAAGGTGCCAAAATAACGTCCTTATGTATCAGTTCCAGTGAACACAAACCGATACTCTAACATCTCACGGTGTTGTGCCTTTTTTCAACTTACAGTTACGTATAGAAGGTATATTATATTTTAAAAACATTGTGAGGAAATGAGCCCACGTATTCACAAACGCTCGGATTCGATTTCGATTCAGAAAGTCGTATGTCTATCTGGCTCGCCTTCGTAATGCCAAAACAAGATAGACATACGACTTATCGAATCGAAATCAATCCGAGCGTTTGGGACTTAAAATGTTTTGAAATTGAAATCACCTGGACACCACGAGCAAGTGGGATGCGTAAGAAGCCGTTGCCATGCATCATCATCTGCCTAGCCTTTTCCCAACTATGTTGGAGTTTACTTCCAGTCTAACCGGATGCACCTGCATACCAGTATTTTACATGGAGCGACTGGCTATATTTCGGGTCACTGACTACATTTATCGACTGTCAAAGATCCACAAATGACAGCCGAAACCAACGGCTTAACGTGCCGTTGCCATGCAGTTTGGACAATTATCGGCTGATATTTTTATCGTAGTACACGGCTTAAGAAATTCTCACACGATACCTTCGTCCGCGCGGTCGGTCGATGAAGCGGATCTCACGTCTCATTGACTTGTATGAAAACCGTTGGTGCCTTACAGTCGACACCGCCCGACATCCTCGTGTGTGAATCGCCTTATACCATTTTCACTTATGCCATTTTCACAAACATTGCATGTTTCGTTGTCACTAGCTTAGAGCTAAGAACGTGTCCGCCATTTAAAACTGTCAGTAGGTGGTCAACATATAATTTAAAATACAAACCAGGACAAGAAGCTCCGCAACTTTTATCAAAACACTACATGCAACAAAATTTACACGTTTTCGTTTGTCAATGCACCACTCAAAGCGATAACCCTGTTCGAGGCACCAGTCTTAAGGCTAGCGATTAGCGAGAAGCAAAAAAAGGTAAAAGTAGCGAAAAACGAGTTGCTTGTTGGATAATGACATTGAATTTGAGGGCGAATTCTAAGGCGGTGTCAACAGTCAGCAATTCACTATTAATAATATCTCTGCCAGCTGGGTGTGAGGATGAACCTGTGTAGCAAACTATGTTCCACCTCCTATCCTGCTTTCTACCCAAAACATGCACCAAAGTGACCTGTGCGCTGTCACCTAAGTGACGAAGTTTTGCTTGAAATACTGTCCTGAAGAAGACTGATGCAGGATCTACAATACATGTTCTTTGGGGGAAAAAATCCACAGCTAGTCGTTTCCGAATGCACAAATGCCTTAGCGGTTTTCACATGACACCGTGCATCCCGTCGAGTGGTGAAGCGGATCTCACGTCGTATTGGCTTGTATGGACTCCGCGCAGATGACCTGTGTTCACCGCTTCTCCGCGCGGAGCATCACCACAAAATCTTCGCCACCTCCGCCCGACCGCAAAGACAAGCGGTGGCCTATAAGAATCGCCTTACTATGAAAAACATAAGCACTTACTTTGAAAGCTGGCTATTTGTTAGAAAAACGTCGTATAAAATTGTCACAGATAATTTTATAACAAAGGCAGTGTATGTCTTTGTTTCCGAGTTATTCGCCATTACTTGTAACTAATAGCTTGAAGGACCGCGCAGGCGACATCGTTCGTTCCTTATTAAGATTCATTGCTAGTAGTTACTGCGAACTTTCCGTGTTAACCTGGCGTAGGGTTAATGATATTAATTAATTATACCTCTTATCTCGACTGCAGTGTTCTGTACTCTCTCTTATTCAATATTTAACTGTGTATTAAGGTAATAACTGGCTTTAGTGTCAACGACTTTAGTGAAATGAAAGACTTTTAAGCACTGGTGTTTGGTGTATTTTATGAGGATTTTGGTGTTAAAAGGTAATGGAATAACGTTTTGTAGTAGGTTTTATAAGGTTATGGTAAGGAGCTGTGTACGTGACGCAACTAGTATAATAATATAAAGTATTCTATGCTCTATGTTAAAAACTTTTTTTAAATATTATTTTTGTTTACTTTTTTGTCGTCAAGTAGATGTGGTTTTTAGTTGGTCCTGTTTAGGCCTTTTGCCATAAGCTTTATTTATCCTCATAATTATTATAAACGCTATAATTTATGGGAATACCTAAAACGTTCGCAGACAATTTCATAAAAGTGTTGTGTGGAGTTGGCATTTTTTTCTCATATTTTTTAACTAAATTAATTTCTATTTAGATAAAATGTAGACACCAAACCTACATTTTGTACTTACTCTGTTTATTTGCCCTTTGAACACTTGGTCCGACTGCTTGTCACTTTAGCTGAAGATAAACCCTAATAAACCATCGTTGCCCCAACAAAACTATTTTGTATTCGTGTAACTTTTGTTTTTATTTTAAAAATACAAAATATTTTTGTCCCTGCTCACTTATATCGTTAAAGTGTCAGAATACCAAAAGAAACTGGTGCTAAAAATGTTAAATATGGTACAATAATTATTGTATGATCGTCTACATTTTCTAAACTATTATTTGTTCTGACTTTCACGGTCATAATAAGGTTTTTGATTTTTTATTCTCAAAGGACTTTGGTCCTTTGAGAATAAAAAATCAAAAACCTTGAAAAGCTTGATTTTGATCAAGCTTTGTCAACGGGCAATGGAGCGCAGCATACCTTACCGATCGTATAAGGGAGACACCACACTGCCAGAACTCAAATTGCTGACGTTGCTCATAAAGCTGCCAAACTAAAATGGGACTCGGCAGGCCATGTCTGCCGGATGGCCAGCAAAGCTGGTGGGCCCACGTTTCACAAAACTGGATGGCTTTCTCGTTAATTGACGAGAAGAGGCAACAAACAGAGAAAAGTGGCCTTTGCCCAGGAGTGGGAAAGATAAGGTGAACTAAAAAAAAAGGACCACATACTTAACTAGTCTAACCTTACGCCATTAGGTATCCCTCACCTTGACTGGTGATTAGAGCATGCGGAACCCGATTTTGGTACCATAGTAAAACCCAGAAACAGAAAACAAGTTCTGCATGCCCTACTCGTCGTCAGACCTTTGGTCACTTAACTTCTTCAAACAAATGCTCTAGATACTCGAATGGAACCTATTGGTGCATGGTTAACGTGGTTTCATAGGCATAGAGAATTCGTCGAGGTGTGATACATGATCACCCACGAAAATACTTTTGTTTTATCTAAATAATATTATAAACAGGAAAGATTTGATTGTTTGTTTGTTACTATTTAACTAAATAACTACTCGATCGATTTTATAAATTCTTTCACCATTAAAAGGCTAAATTTTTACAAGTAACATAGGCTTTATTATAACATAATTTACGTGGACGAAGTCGCGGGAGAAGTGTTAGTGTTAAATAAGGATATTCCCGCGCCACACCTAATATTACATACTTAATCCAATATCGGAATTTAATAATTGTGTCTAACGGGAAATCTTATTTATAGCAAACGAGCCTATACGAGTATTTAGGAATACTATTCTTATTAATGTGGAAATTATGAAATTCAACATTCACTGGGTCTGCGTAGTAATTATTCACTTCATTAGATGCGATCATACGTCCTATCAAAGCTAAACACATAATTATTGCAGGCGACATAAACATTGATATTAAATCGAACAATACTGACAGAAACAGCGAATCTTACCTTAATCTAACGGCAGAACTAGGGCTACTTCCAGCACACACGTATCCAACGAGGCTTGCAAACTGTCTAGATCACATTATGGTAAACACATCCTATTCTGCTGCGGCCTTTGTGATAGATTCAACAGTGACTGACCACGCCTCAGTCCTCTTAAGCCTTTGTTGTCTAAATCCTGATATCAGCAGAAATAATGTGTACAAGAAAGTTGATTACGATGCTGCCCTTGCACACTTGCAAGCTGTTGATTTTTCCTTTATCAACAGTGACTCTGACGCAAATGATGCCGCTGCACTTTTTGTTGATCATCTATCAAGTGCACTAACACAACACTCGATCACAATTTCCCGACCCTGTAGGAAAAGATTGCTTAAACCCTGGCTTACCCCTGGATTACTGCGATGTATCCGCCACAGAGATAAACTGCACAAAATTCATAGGAAAAATCCACAAAATACATCTGATGAATTAATATACAAAAGGTACAGAAACTTTTGTAACGGTCTTCTGAAAAAGACAAAAAGGAATTACGAAAAATCTTTACTAGAAAATGCTAACTGTAATAAAGATAAATGGAATGCTGTCAAATCCATTATCAGTACCTCAAAAGAGAAAACTGCTGGGGACCACCTTTTAGTACCACAGAAAAGTGGTGCAAGTGCTGTAAACGAGATAAACACGTACTTCTCTAATATTGGTAAGCAACTAGCAGATAATATACCTCTAGCTCAAAATAATTATAAATTTCACGTAACCCCCATCCCAAATTCAATCGTGTTACTTCCGCCAGATGAAGCCGAAATTGAAGCGTTGATTATGAATCTCAAGAATGACTGTGCTACTGGCTGGGATTCTATCTCAGCCAAGTTTCTTAAATTTGCTAGACACATTATCGTCCCTCATCTGACTAAACTAATTGAGATCTGTCTTACCCAGGGTGTTTTTCCGAAGGTCTTTAAGAAGTCCCTTATTACTCCTGTCCACAAGGGAGGAAAGAAGGATGATGTTGGAAACTACAGGCCCATCTCAGTCCTTACTACTCTTTCAAAAATACTAGAAAAGGTTCTAAACAAAAGGCTCACAAACTTTCTGCAGCACAATAAGATTCTGTCAGAAGCCCAATTTGGGTTTAGGTCGGGGAAAAGCACTGAAGATGCCATAAACCAGCTGGTAGATCACGTCGCATTTAAAATAGATCAAAAACAGAAATGCGTCGGTATATTTCTCGACCTGGCAAAAGCTTTCGACACCGTCATGATTCCTCTCCTTGTGGACAAGTTAGATAAGATCGGTGTTCGCGGAAATGCTCTAAACATTTTTAAGGATTTTCTCTGTGACCGTACGCAAAGAGTTAAAATAAAAGAATACATTAGCTCTGATGCCGACGTTACCTATGGCGTCCCACAAGGCAGTATTCTTGGCCCGAGTCTCTTCTTGATTTATATAAATGACCTGTGTCAGCTGCCACTTGTAAACGGCAAGGTCGTTACTTATGCTGACGATACGGCATTAATATTTCATGGGGGGACTTGGGACGAGGTTCGACGAAGCGCCGAACTGGGACTGCATAAGGTAAGCCATTGGCTAAGATCTAACCGACTCACTTTAAACCTTTCAAAATCCACATTTCTCCAATTCTCTTTTTCTAAAATTAAACCACCGAATTTAGATATTAGATCACATGTCTGCAACTTGGCTTCCCCAACGACATGTTCATGCACTGTTCTCACTAAGTCTTCACATGTAAAATACCTTGGTGTGATTGTCGATGAAAAACTTAGTTGGCGACAGCACATAGACCTCACTACAACGCGAATCAGAAAACTTATTTGGGCATTTAAAAAACTTAGACACGTAGCTAAGTTCGAACTTCTTCGCACTGTGTACTATGCGCTCGTGCAGTCAGTCGTGGGATATTGTGTTACTGTGTGGGGTGGTGGATGCAAGACTTTTATGATTCACCTGGAAAGGGCCCAAAGATCTCTACTTAAAGTCATGACTTTCAGACCCTTTAGATTTCCCACCAAAGTCTTATACGAGAAGTGTGAAGTACTCACAGTAAGACAGAATTAAATTCTGCAAGTTGTTTACAAGCAGCACAGTATTGCACCTTATAATGCGCAAAGTAATAAGAAGCGCACTATACAAAACGTTTGCTTACCTATACGCTGTCACACGGCGTCCGCTAGGCGACAGCGGTTATATCTTGCCACTTATCTTTATAATAAGGTAAACAAAATCCTGAACATAAATCCCCTTACGACTCGTGAAACAAAAAAGAAGGTAAAAATCTGGCTACTGACACAGGACTACAAAGCAACTGAAAATTTATTACAATCAACATAAATATATATGAACACAAATAAATGGTATACACACACCCATACACACACACCCCCACACACACCCACGCCCTCACACACACACACCCACATTCACATACCTGCACCCACTATTCCTAATTTAATTTTGTTTCATCCTGGCTGTATTGTAATTTGCCCTAATTTTATTTTACTGCAATCTTGAATTTAATAATATTGTTTTAAAAATTATTCTAATTTTATTCGAATATTGTTTAAGATTTAAAAAGATTATTTAACTTGCTTTTGTAATTTCATTTAATAATTCTATTTTTAATATTTAATTAAATATAATGTTTAACTAATAAACTTAACTTTAAGTAATATAATTTTGTCACCTTTTGCTGCATAAAACTTGCCCAACTGTGACCTAAATGGAAGAAGTCACTGGCTCTTGAAATACAGGTACTCTAACCTAGCTCTTGAGCCAGGGTCTCATAAAACTGTAACCTGTTTTTATGGCAATAAAGAAATTTATTATTATAATTTATTAATTATAGTTGACGATGATTGTGGAATTACTCTCGCAGAAAGAGGCCTGTGTAAACCTACCCTGGGGATGTTGTAGGCTGACCATACTAGTAAGCTTGTAAGCACAAGGAAAGGTTGAAAGTTTATAATAGCTAAAGCAGATAAAAGTTTTTTAAATGTTCAAACACACACTGTTCAGAAAAAGTATACCCTTTGCCACTGATATGTACAGCCAAGGAAATTTATTGTTTATTAAATTAACACACATCGCCATCGCCTCTGTCTCTATGTGTTCCATCGGAAAAGGGTAACATACACAAAAATACAAAAAAAAACCTTTGGTACTCGTATCAACGCCAGCAGCCTAACTCGTATTTCGCCCGGACAGTACTGCAGAACAACGATAAAAGGCTTAAAACCATGTCTAGTTATGCAGACATCTTTAAGCGGGTATGTTATACGATTTTCTATTTTTCATGTTCACCCAAATAAGAGGTTCCGATTTGTTGTGTCCAGCCGATCAAAAAAGGATGAAATATTCCCTCTTTGGTTGATAGTGAACGACTCAACAGAGGGAGTTTCAGATATTAATCGATATTTTAAAAGTGGTACCTAGAGAGGTTTTTCGTTTACTTAAGTCTGTAATTTCAGACTTCAAGACTTGAATAAAAAGCCCACGCAATAGATTATTGGAAAGTCATCTTTCACTAAATAATATGAACACCTATTAAACACAATAAATTAGTCAAATTTTAAATAAGGACTGGCAGCAATAAAACTGGTTCTACCTACATTAGGGTCGAGTAGATATTGTAATTTTATTTATGGCAGCCGATTGTTATTTTTTTTTCGCAATTACTATTTTACGGTTCTCTATTGTGTCACCTAACTTTTTTATCCATAATTTAAAGTGACATAACTTGTTTTGTCCTAATCATCATTTGTCCGAATGATAACTTACCCGAACTGAATATCACATGCCATAAAATAGAAATGCCTAATTATAATATGTCCTTAATCCGTTTGTCATAAATATTACAATCAATAATATATAAAAGACATAAAACTGTTTTCAATAAAAGTTGTAAGTCCTAAATTCAAATTACATAATGTTTATTTATAATAAAAATATTCTTAGAACATATTTGTATAACAAAGCTTTTACTATGAACTTCTCTCAGGCGTTACGTGGATACGAGCGGACAATATTTTTTCTTCTACCGACTTGTTTTGAGATAGTTCACTTGTTATGTAGTTCTGTTTAGAAGGAGGATATATACGTTTTTGTTTTATATTAAACTCGTATCAAAAATAAATTATTGAAAATGCAGCAATGTGAACTTTTAAAGACTAACAAGGGTGGCATAAAATTAAATTGTGATAGCTTTAATTACGACAAAAATCGATTCTACAACGAAAAATATTACTGGGTGTGTGAAAAGTATAAAAATAAACAATATAAGTGTAATGTGCGAGTGATTACTTCAGAGAAAAATGGTGTACAAACGCTGTTAAACAAAGGTATGATGGAACACAATGCAGCATGCAAGCAAGCATACGCTAGCTCCGCGCCTACGCGATTTTTAAATTACACTCTAGGGGTAGGGCAGACAAGTCTGCGTGGAGTCAGATTTACAGCGTTTCGTTCTGTCACTAAAACCCTAATTTTTAGCAAATGTTTTAGGAGTAATTTTTGTTTTTATAAATGAGCATTCGGAACAATACACATTATTTAACACAATTCTTAGGACGGTACTCCCTTTCTTCTCCTAAAATTGTTTGTCCGAAAATCATTATCCATAACACGTTTATTATAAAGTTCAGTAACCATAATGTGCGAAATCCCGAATTTTTGTTGAACATAATTATCTTTAGTTCTAAAAGTATTCTGTCATAATATCGAGTACTATAATAATTGAATCTCCAAATTTGACATGAACTAAAGTCATATGTCATAAGTATTGTGTTAAATAATGTGTATTATTCCGAATATTCATTTATAATAATTTTTTTAGTCTTATAACATTTGCTTAAAATTAGGTTTTAGTGACAGAAACGAATCGCTGTAAATCCGACTCCACGCAGTCTTATCTGCCCTACCCCTAGAGTGTAATTTAAAATCGCGTAGGTGCGGAGGGGCGAGGCGGCCAGCGACTTGAGGAGCAGGTGGTTGTAACACTCGCCGTCGCGGCTGAGGCTGGCCGGCTATCCATAATTTAAAGTGACATGCCAGCAAGCAGAAGCTGCGGTGGTGAGCGTTAAACCCATCTGCTACGATAAACTTGCGTGGGGCCGCTGGAGCCCCGCAGCGCCGGAGCCGTGACAGAAACCATGCCTGCTGCATGTTGCCTGCTTGCTTGCATGCTGCATGCTTGCCTGCATGCTGCGTGCTTGCTTGCATGCTCCATCGCGTCTGGTTCGTGATTGTGTTCCATCATAGCTTTGTTTATCAGCGTGTGTACACCATTTTCCTCTGAAGTAATCACTCGCACATAGTACACTTCTATTGTTTATTTTTGTACTTTTTACACACCCAGTAATGTTTATAGTTTTAGAATCGATTTTTGTCGTAAGTATTTATTTTATGCCACCCTTGTTAGTCTTTAAAAGGTCACATTGCTGCATTCTCCATAATTTATTTTTGATACGAGTACATTATAAAACAAAAAAGTGGTCTCACCTTGTTTCGCAGACTGAAGTTTCACAGAATTTCGTTTCACAGAATATGTTTCACATACTAATTGGTCCTCGTATTTTTATTTCGAATATTTTTATTTCAACTACTATTAACTTGAATGAAACATATTTTACAGAAACATAATTCAATGAATTTTATGATCACATTTTTTTTATTAGGCAAACTTGTCAAACAGTGTCTTTTACCGTATATTGTTTGTTTTATGTATGTTTTCATGGTATTTTATTTCAACGAAATTTTTAACCTTAAATTAAAATATTGTTTATACAAGTCAATATGTTGTGCTACAAAAGTCAGTGACAGATATGAATGGCTGCAGAACCGACTCCACGTAGTCTTGTCTGCCCTACCCCTAGAGTGTAACTTAAGCCCGCGTAGGCGCGGAGGGCGAGACGGCCCGCGAGTTGAGGAGCAGGTGGTTCCTAACACTCCCCGCCGCTGCTGAGGCTGGCCGGCTCGCCGAAACTGTGGTGGTGAGCGGACAATATGTGGATAAAGAATATTTGATTTGTAATTCTATGATATGAATATTCTAACATTAAACTTTATTTGAAACAAAAATCGATGATTTAAATTTCTTCATAGTAAGTATTCTGCGTATTGATACTTCTATGAAATGATAATAAAGAAACCATTTATGTGAAACGAAATTCGATTAAACAATTAGCGATGAAACAACGCACAACCCAAAAAAGTAAATATCCTGCCACTAAACAGCTTGCTACATAACAAGTGAATTATCTCAAAACAAGTCGGTAGAAGAAAAAGTATTGCCCGCTAGTTTCTACGTAACGTCTGAGAGAAGTTCATAGCAAAATCTTTGTTATACCGATATGTTCAAAGAATATTATTATAAATAAATATCATGTAATTTGAATTTAAGACTTATAACTTTTATTGAAAACGGTTTTATGTCTTTTGTATATTATTGATTGTAATATTTATGACAAACGGATTTAGGACATATTATATTTAGGGATTTCAATTTTATGGCATGTGATATTATATGATATTCAGTTCAGGTAAGTTATCATTCGGACAAATGATGATTAGGACAAAAAAAGTTATGTCACTTTAAATTATGGATAAAAAAGTTAGGTGACACGATAGAGAACCACTTAGGACTCACAACACTTAACAATTTAGGTCATGTAAAATTAGGAGATTCAATTATTATAGTACGCGATATTATGACAGAATACTTTTAGAACTAAAGATAATTATGTTAAACAAAATTTCGGGATTTTGAACATTATGGTTACTGAAGTTTATAGCAAACGTGTTATGGTAATGAGTTTCGAACAAACAATTTTAGAAGAAAAAAGGGAGTACCCTATGTTACTCTTATGGAATTAGTTGATCATTTTGATGGTCTGTAGCAAACCTTTTATGTAACACACCGTATAATACCACTGATAGGTCCAATCAAAAATTATTTACTAAAGGGCTGACAAACTGTCCCAGCATTTCGCAAAATTATAAACTTTTAATCCAAACACGCAATATTTAAGCCTGATGTGGATTGCACCTAATTGTTTTGCAGTAATTATAAATGTGTTAAACTCATTAGGGACCATAAGCACGATATTATCCCAAAATGTTTAATCATTAAAATTAAAACGAAAATCTGTATTTTCAATCACAGCCGTGAATAATTTTTATGATATTGTAAAGGCATTAAAATTGAATAATTTTGTATGCATCTATGTGTATATTTTACGCCGGTTGGACGCTGCACTGACGTGTACGCCGAGTAATGTGTCAGCGTAGCGTTTATTGGACGTATACATAATACGCAATGAGCGTAGAATGCAGCGTAGCATTCACGCGTCGTACGTGTGATACGCAGTAAGCGTGCAAGCCGTCTATGCTATGAGCAAAATTTGTTGCGAATGAACTAATACCATAAAGGCAGCTGTACAAAGTCTCTCTGCATAGTAAAGATCGATTATTCACAGGCTTTCGCCAGTTTATAATAGCCAGCCAGGTACAGTCTGCAAAGGAGATAAGTAACCAGGCACTCACACAACAAAACTATATCGGTACTGTACGTACTACTCACAATGACAGCCACGCACACATCGCTTTCGTCGAGTGAGTGCGCCTACGACTTCTAAATGATACTATTACATGATTTCGATGTATAGGATAGTTACTAGCATGGCGCAACAGGTAAGCAATCTACCTGCCGTAACTAACGAGATGAGTTCGAGTCACGACATTACTAAATATTATTTTTGAGATTTTGTGATATTGAGTTAGTTAAATACTAACTCTAAATAAAGCGATATTCTGACCGGTTTGAGAATCTATCACAAGTTTCTCGCCTACTTAAAATTATTTGCCAGTTTAGAAGCTAACTACCCGCGCTTTAAAATTATATTCGTGCCTTTGATTGTGAACCTATGTTATGAGCCAGTCTGCATTAGCAACTACAGTCTACTACACCTTAGATAATCCTTCTTTACTTGCACTTTTGCGAAGTTTGTGATTGTAATACATTGATTACCTTAGACCATGCATCATTTAACAATATTCCAAAAAGCTGAAATTGTTGTTTTGCGTGAGCAAAACATTACATTGAGTGAAATAGCAAGGCGCCTAATGATATCGGTGAGTTAAATTATTATTAATTTATAATGTCACCGTGACCCAGTAATTTTAATAAGATTGTCTGTTGTGTGTATGAACGAATTGTGGATATGAATAGTTCAAAATAATAGTTAATTACACCGTAGTGTTTATTTTACTGTTCGTGTATCGTTTTACACAGTATTATAATAATAGTTTTTTATCTGTATTTTGTAATGAAATATTCAAAAAATATGTCTATAAATGAATAGGAGATAATAATAAAATAACAATTTGGATTTTGTTTTCCTATTATATTTAAAATGTAAATTGCATTTGTGGAAATTAAACAAAGGATAGTCAATATAATAATAAATGCTTAATCATTGTTGGAAAAAATGTATTGTTTAATGTTTGTGTAATTATTATTTCTTAATAAAGGTCAGTTGGTCGACTTAGAGGTGAATTTGTATAAGTTGGGAGGTGAATGTTTAGTTCTAATATTTTGTTTTTTTTTTAGAGAAAAACCGTTCGTCTGTGGGTGCATCGTCACGCTGAGACAGGCGAAATAAACCGTCGCCAGCCTGGACCGACACCATTGGCTTACACGGATGCTTCGCCTCGGCACCGTGAGATTGTTGCCACCCATACAACAGATCCGTTTGCTAACACCAGCATAACAGCAGCGAAACATGACGTCACTATGCAAACAGTACGGAACCACCTGCGAGCGGACGGCTTGAAATGTTGCAGACCAGTGCTAAAAATTTTATTATCTACCGTGCACCGTCAAAATCGCGTTCGGTTCGCGGAACAATATCGGAACTTTGATTGGGAAAATAATGTCGTCATATTCACTGATGAAAAATGTTTTAAATCAGATAGGGATGGGCGAAAGATATTATGGAGAAAGAAAGGAGACCGATTCAGAGAAATTAATACTTTGCCAGTTAGGACCAGTGGCCGCATAACACTGGGGTATTGGGGCTGGATGTCGTCGATGGGTCCCAGTGAGCTCGTTGAAGTGGGAGCTCGTAATACTACTTAGATATTTTTAAAAATGTTATGCTGCCCTCAGTGCGAGTTGCCTATCCAAATGAGCATATTTATTTTGTGCACGACAACAGTGCAGTGCACAAAGCACATATTGTGCAGGACTGGCTAAAGTCACAGACAGATGTGACTGTTATTGATTGGCCTGCTAAGAGTCCAGATTTAAACCCCATAGAAAATTTATGGGGTCAAATGGTTTTGAACTGGGACCCATCTGAAGTTAGAACTAAGTCTAATCTGGATGACGTTGTGAATTCGACTTGGGAGTCGTTACGTGGTAGTGACCTTTGCAACAACATGGTTGCTAGTATGAGCAGACGTTTGCAACTTGTCATAGACAGCGACGGGGCACCCATTCATTATTAAACCATAATAATGTAAATGGTTAATTTAATTATTGAAACTGGGAATCTATGGGGGAGGCCTGTCCAGCAGTGGACATCCTACGGCTGATATGATGATGAAATATTATTATTAATATATAAAATATACACTAATATTATTAATTACGGATCATCTTGAGAAAGTATAATATCGAAAAACACTGCCGACTTATAGTCACATTTTACTGCCTTTTTTGTCATTTTATCGTATTAAAATCTATTATTTTCCTAGAAACTGTATTGGTAATTATTACTATATTTTGTATTTTGAAATGTTTTCATTTTTACATTAAAAATTTAATTCATATGGGTATACAACTGAATAAACGAAATACATAATACTATCATCTTCAAAACTCACAGCATATTCAGCCATAATAAGTCGGCGTTACTGGAGTGTGAGTGATGTTATTGTTACTGGATCAGATTATTTTTTATCTGTGTGACATGTTTATTCACTCCGCCCATTGATTATTATATAAAAATATGTATTGGCATGTTTTAAATATACTGTTGCATTTATAATAAAAACATATTAACTTATAAGTTCTTTTATTTTTTAAATAAAGATTTTTAATAAAAATAGTTTTATTAATTAAAGCTATTTTAAATAAATAAAACCATTTCTTAACAAAAACGATTCTAATTGCTTTATCTCAAAATAATAAAACGCAAAAAGAAAATTCACTGCGCAGATTCGTACCCACGCAGTAGTAATCTCATAGGTAAATGGCTTACGCGTTGGGCCACAGACGCTTTAAATTTTTAAGCGAAATGTAATACTATGATCAGTAATCTATGATTTTGAAGCACACATCGCATTCGTCGCAGTCGTAGTGAATGCGATGTGTGCGTGGCTGTCAATGACGACCACGCACACATTGCAATCGTACGTACGTACAGTACCGAATAGTTTTGTAGTATGCGTGTCTGGTTACTTAACTCCTTTGCAGACTGTACAAACGTTCAACTATATGCAAAGACAGCTTTGAGGAGTTCTATTTATGAAGCTCACAAACTCGCTTACATAATAGTGCAAGTAGTTTATTAGTGCAACGCTGTGTCGTGTGTGGCGTAAACCATGCGTGTTTCTCCAAAATATTTATTTTACATAGCCCTACATGGACACTAGTAAAATGTCAAAAAAATGGTACATACACGATATGGTTAGTCGTTTGCTGTGGAGAAGAAACTTTACTTCTCCTTTACTTTCAATGGGTACTGTTTCAGATAAAACTACTGAAATTGTCTTAGAAATATTTTAATTAAATTTTCTTTTCTTACATGTCAATATTGAAGTCACATTTTTTCTTGATACCAATCAATTTTCAAAAATCATCAATGTCTCATTTAAACTGCCAGCAACATACTCCTCCTCGCTCGACCCTGACCGTCGAGCTCACACGGTGGCAGCTGGCCCCACTGCTTTCGTTAACACCACCAACTTGTTTACCGGGCGCCGTAGCACAGCACCGCCGCGGGTAGCCACATCTACCATGCGGACACGGCAGTCCCGGCCTGGCAGCGTGGCGACAACTCGACCTCTAGGCCACACATTTCGAGGAGATGTAGAATCTGCAATTAAGACTAAGTCATTAAGCCCTACCCCACACCCATCATCGTGCGTCCATCTCGTGCGCGTCTGTAGGCTGGGCAAATATTCGCGCATCCATCGAGACCAGAAATGGTCCGCCAGTCTCTGGCTTATTCTCCATTGCCTTCTTAGGTTTAAGTCTGCATCTGTGAAGCTTCCTGGTCTACCCAGCCCATTTGATGATCCAAGCAGAAAATGGTTGGGTGTCAGTGCCTCCTCCTCGTCTGGGTCGAGAGACACGTCTGTAAGAGGCCGGCTATTCACGACGTTTTCAGCTTCAGCCATGAGAGTGATAAGGACTTCCTCCTTCGGCGCTCTTGAGTGAAGGATTGCCGAGAGAGCCGTCTTGACTGATCGAATGAGCCTCTCCCATACACCTCCCATGTGTGGTGCATCTGGGGGGTTAAAAGTCCACTCAATGCCTAAGTCCGCAGTCCTGTTTATCGCTTCTTCATCTATCTTCAGTAGCTCTTTGTTTGCAGATCGAAAATTAGTGCCATTATCTGAGTGGAGTCGTTTGGGGTATCCACGTCGCGCCGCCATCCTTCTAATCGCCATAAGAGTCGAATCAGTGTTTAATGACGATGCTATTTCAATGTGCACGGCTCTGGTATTCATGCAAGTGAAGATAACACCCCATCGCTTTTCTTGTCGTCGCCCGATGGTCACTGACATTGGACCGAACATGTCGATACCGCAGTACGTGAATGGTCTGCAGTGCTGTTCGAGGCGCATAGTCGGTAATCCTGCCATCATTGGTTGCTCGCAGCGCGCACGCCGCGCTTTACAGATTACACAGTTAGCAATTAATGATCGCACTGCCGCCCGTAAACGGAATATGTAATAATCTTGTCGAAGCTCGTTTACCAGGGTCGCTGTACCGGAGTGTCCTAATAATCGGTGCTTGTATTCGATAATAAGCTTAGTCACATTGTGTCTTGCGTCGAGTATAATCGGATTTTTCAACTCAAGCGACAACTCTCTTCCAGCCATCAAGCGACTCTGAACTCGCAGCACACCGTCGTCGTCCAGTCTCGGATTAAGTTTTCTTAACTTACTTTGCAGTTTTATCGTATTGCCTTTCTTAATCGCAGCGATTTCATCATAAAATAACTCACATTGAGTTTGTCGGATAATATGAGTTTGAGAACGACGTTCATAAATCGGTGACATTCTAGTGTCAAGTCTTTGACATTTATTTATGAAAAGCAAAACGTATGCTAAACTTCTTGTTAGTCGGCGCCAATTTGAAAAACGAGTATGGTTAATAAGCACTATAGCTTCCGAGACAGTCAAAATAGTTGTAGGTGGCTCTATCTCCTCCTCGGTTTCGGCCGGCTTGAACCTAGGCCATGCATCTTCTGAGAGGTGAAGAAAGTCAGGTCCCGACACCCATCTTGACTTGTCCATGTCGAGGACTACATTGGCTCTTGTGGCTTCATCGGCGACATTCATGTTTCCAGGCAGCCATCTCCACTCTTCAGGTTTTGTGAGTTCGTCTATTTCGGATAATCTGTTAGAAACGAAAACGTTAATCTTTCGTGGATTATTCCGTATCCATCGCCACACAGTCAGAGAATCAGTCCAATAGATACATTGAGAGATTGTCACGCTTTGTTCTTGCTTGATTGTCTCTCCCAAGCGTGCTCCAAGCAACGCAGCTTGCAGTTCCAGGCGCGGTATTGTCGTGCCTGCTTTTAATGGGGCCACGCGGATTTTTCCAGCGACAAAGGCAATTTGTGTATCACGGCGCAGGTAGGCTACCGCTGCATAAGCCTGCTCAGATGCGTCAACAAAGATTATTAATTGAAATTTGTCCATTGCAGAGAACCCGTAGTGTCGTGGCATGGAAAATAACTGACATTTCTTCAAGTCTTGAAGCCATTTGATCCATACTTTAGCGAGATCGTCATTTATCTGTTCGTCCCACTTTGTCTTGTTTCGCCACAACTCCTGCAGCATTATTCTCCCTCTAATCAGGAAGGGACTCAATATTCCAAGCGGATCAAAGACTGACATTACCACTTGAAGCATCTGACGCTTAGTAGGCATTCTAACTCCATTGGCAATGTCTTTGTCAATTTTCTTCATGCTGAGATCAAAACCCAAGGTGTCTAAAGATGGTCTCCAGTTCAAGCCCAAGGTTCTTTGGACTTCATCATCTCGTCCGAGTAACATGACAGGTTCTGTTTTTGCTTCTTTAGGTAGAACATTTGGTCGGTTTGATGCCCATCCACGAATATCAAAGCCGCCCGTCTTGTGTATCATCACTACATCTTCCACAAGTCGCTTTATCTCCTCCTCATCATCAAGGCTGTCAAGGTAATCATCTACATAATGTCGTTTCTTGATGGCTTCGACGGCTCTTGGGTGAGAAGAAGCGTATTCGTCAGCATTGCGGCGAATGATGTACGTTGCGGTACAGGGCGATGACGTGGCTCCGAAGGTCATCGAAGTCATCTTGTAGGTGCGCGGTGGTTGCTTTCGCTCCATCCCTCGCCATAGGAAGCACTGTGCGTTCTGATCGTCTGCGTTAATCTTTACCTGGAGGAACATCTCTCTTATGTCCGCTGTTACAGCGACAGCTCGTTCACGGAATCTCAGCAATACTCCTAGCAGGTTGTTCAACAAGTCAGGACCAGTAAGTAGTTCTGTATTCAAAGAAATACCGTTAGTTGTAGCTTTGGCGTCAAATACGAGTCGTAGCTTTCCAGGTTTGTTTGGATTGCGGACACCAAAATGCGGCAAATACCAGACACGACCAGTAGGTTTTTCTTGGGCTTCTTTTGCATAACCTTTCTCAATGAAGTTGACCACTTGCTTTTCGTAATCAACGGCGGCGATAGGATCAGCGTCCATCATTCTCTCCGTGCTTCGTAGTCGATGTTCAGCATTTCGGTGGTTATCGAGCAGCTGTATGTCGTCGCTCCGCCATATCAAACCGGTTTCCCATCTCTGCCCTATCTTTCGGGACTTCGTGTCTAGGATGTGAATGGCTCTCTTCTCATCTGGGGATAATCTGGGCCTGTCAAGACACTTGACGCCAAGGCTGTCCAAGTGAAAGTAGTTTTTCACTAGCTCATCCAACCGATCGTCTTCGTCTAGGCGTGCATGAAGCGCAAACTCAGGCATAATATTGGATGCTATAGAAGAACAAACACCATGGAGCACCCATCCAAGTTTTGTCAACGACGCGACAGGTTCATCTTTACCACCTTCTCTTAGTTCTCTGCTCACGATCAGGGGCCATTGGTCCTGGCCGATGAGCATAGCTGGTTGACCTTCAAAAGCATAGAGGGGAAGGTCTTTCAGGTGATTAAAGCTCTCGATATGTTCTCTAGGAATTGTATGGAAGGGAAGATTCAGCGCTTTAACCGTTCGTACTCGATCTAGCTGATGAAGACCCCAGGGAGTTCGTATCGTCAGCGTTACCATCTGACTTGATGCGCTGCTTGTTAGGCCTACTACACCATGAATCTTCAATTCTTTTTCAGGACCAGTAGCTCCAATCTTTTCAGCGATATCGCTTTCGATCAGACTTATTGTCGATCCTTCGTCAAGTAGTGCATAGGTCGTAACACTTCCTGATGGACCTTCAATCTCAACCGGCAGCACCTTCAGAAAGACCTTCTTCTTTACAGACCATGTATTTGCTGTAGTCTCGGGCTTGTCCCAGTCAAGTCTATGTAGAAGCGAGTGGTGACCTCTCTTGCACGTTTTACATCTGACCTTGGATTTGCATCGTTCGCAGCGGTGGGTGGACTTGAGACATCTAAAGCATAATCGGTGCTTACATGTCCAATCCCATCGTTGATTGATATCTTCATCAGCGAACTTGGGGCAAGTGGTAATCCCATGGCCCTTATCTGAGCAAAATGCGCATTTCTTCTCTGTGGGTGCTTCGCATGTTGTCTTAGGCACCACGACGTTTGTTGATTCCTTGTCAGGTTCGGGATGGCTTTCATCCTCCCCCACATTTGTCAATAATATTGAACCCTTGGTTCCGGTGGTCTTAGTCTGTGCTGACTCCAAAGCTCCTCTTAAGCAGACTTCATGAGCTTCTTTCATCAGGTACTTGGCCAATGCTGGCAGCTGTGGGTCACGAGTGGTGAGACCCTTGCTGTAATCTAACCAGCGGAAGAATATTGGCTCCGTCATTTTGTGATAATCATTGTCATCAGGTCTGGACTGTATAGGTATCCGACGTGATCCATGGATTCTATAGCCGCGACGCAATTGTCCACTTTCGTTGCTAGTGATACTAGGTCCGTGCGTGCCCCGGTCAGCTTGGGTATCTTCCTCACCTCGCTTATAAATCGGTGTAGCACGAGGTCAGGTCTACCAAATCGCATTTCCAAGGTCTTGATAATCTCGTCGGCAGAGGTGACGGTGATGAGTCTGGCGGCTACCGCTTCCCAGGCTGGACCATGAAGACAATGTTGTAAGCGTGCTACGTTTTCCTCATCTGAGTATTGGCCGATTCTAGTCGTAGATTGGTATACATTTTTGAACCTCAGCCATTCGATCGGGTCGCCCGTGAAGCTTGGTAGATCCTTTGCCGACATACGGCCTAGTAATTTATCGGTAGTGGGAGTGGTGTTAGTAGTCGTCGTCTTATTTATCGCTTCTGTGATGGCACGCGTAAGGTTAACGATGTCGTTGTCGTAACCGCTGCGGTAGTCGTTGACAGCGGTGCGGTAGTCTTGGTGACCTCGTTCCTGTTTATAATCTAAATTTACCTCATGTTCAGCGTTGTAAGTCTCATCCACCCACTTATGAACCTGAACCGATTTCACAGCCTCTGATACAGCGGAGACGCGGCTCCCCGTATCCTCTTCCAACAGGGCCGTCTCCTCGGCGAGTCTGGCTTCGACGATGGTTCGCTCTACTTCTAGCTTCCGCAAATCAATCTTCGCTAATTCTTTTGCGGCGCGAGCTTCGAGAATGCGCCGGTGTAATGCACTAGAATTATTCGATCGTGCGGACTTTAGCGAGGGCGGTGACATGGTACGATTTGGGCTTACTTGCTTATGTTCGGGAACAGGTTTATTTTTCTTCGATATTCTTTCACTTCTTCGCGGCAAATCCATTTAGTCGTTCACTGTTTCTGATCCGGCTTCGAAAGACCAATAGTTTCAGATAAAACTACTGAAATTGTCTTAGAAATATTTTAATTAAATTTTCTTTTCTTACATGTCAATATTGAAGTCACATTTTTTCTTGACACCAATCAATTTTCAAAAATCATCAATGTCTCATTTAAACTGCCAGCAACAGGTACTCTTATAAAAATATTTGATTTTACAATGATATTATGTTACAGTATTAAGGGAGGTCAGCGTAAGCCGCTGTATTGAACACCCTATTTAATATCAAATGGAGCGAAGCCGTGCGATCCATACCATAATTCCTAACTTTTGAGAATAAACATTGTATTCAATATTAATTAATATTCCAAATACTTACAACAACCGTCTTTTCTAATGTAAACTCAAGACTGAATATAAATCTTTCATAAAATAATTCTGAGAATATTGTGCCTTTTGTCTGCTTGCTTCAACTTTTCATTACAACAAGTTTGGGTAGAGTTATCAAATTTCTGTGCCTTTGCAAATAGTAAAAAGAAAAGTATTTTGGTTCTAAATTCCCTAAAAGGCGGTGTACTAACGCGAAATTCTTTCAGGTGTATACTCGTATACTATGTATTTACAGCTGTTATATCCAATGAATGTCCATTCGATGACAGTCTTTCGATTTGATTCAATTTAATCTTGCTTTAATTAATGACGTATCCGTCGAGTGTCATTTTACTCTACGGGAAGGAAGGGAATTTGTTATAACAGTGATGATTTGCTTTGATTTGTCAGTTTAATTTCGGGCTAATAGAATACGTACGTACATAGGTAGACGCGTAGTCATAGTTATGTCTAAACGTAGACCTACATTTTGGCTGTATACATTTTGCTTATTGATTCTACTTGTGATATTGATAATTTACTACTTTCATTTAGAAAATTGAAATGACTACTTACCCTGAAGTTTCTTTCGGGACATGATCGTTGCCTAAGATACCTACCCTTTTGATGATATCACTCGTAATCAGTTCAGTCCATAATCACACGCTTCAACCAGTCTGACCAAGGAGTATCGTATTAATCAGTACTAACTGGGTTGTGGCCAGATAGGCAGTCACTCCATGTAAAATACTGGTTTTCAGCTGTATCCGGTTAGACTGGAAACCGACCCCAACATAGTTGGGAAAATGGTTAAAGAGATGATAATCACACAGTTCTAAACCCAGATACAAATCGATTAGGTACATTATTGATTATGATGTGAAAACTGTACATCAAACCCTTTAACCGAACCCTTTGACCAATCAGCTTTCCTGACGGATTAACAATCAATTAGTAGATGTATGGAATAGAATTGATTTGCTATTTGTATTATATCCTTCTCCCCTGTCGACCCGTGCGGTATGACGAAATCCAATCCGGTTTTGTCGACAAAGGGCTTTTATTTATAGCATTTCAGGCGATTGGATTTTCAGATAATTATACCATAATGTTCACGCGAAATACGATTGTTTATAGCGGTTTTAGAGAGATAAGCGAGAGATTAAGCTGTTTATCTGGTTTAGTATGATTAGAATGCCCAATCGTTGGAGATTCAATTTCGCTGTTTAAGGTTCTGCCATAAAAAGGTGGAGATAGGATCTTTGAATGAGGTTTTAAGGAAATGAAGCGTTGCATTTCTTTGCGTTAACGCTGCAACTTTTTTTTATTAAAGAACTTCAGTTATGCCTTTTTGGGTTTTATTAACCTGTTATCTGTAACAAACATAAGCACCTTACCAGTATAACTTAACCTAAGCTTCAGGACTTGGCTACTTTTATGTCTTCCACCAGAAAATCATCATCACTCGCCTGGTATTAACCAGGTATCAACAAGCAAAATCAGCAGTAATGTAAATGCTCAAATTAAGGTACCTATCTGAAAAAATAAAATGCACCAGCCACTCAAAACAGGGACTAATTACAAAAACTTGCTATAATGGAAACTTAGCTTAATTAAATTAAGTTACTTCAAGTTCTAACCCACTGTTGTACCCATAGATTTAACAACATATTTAAAGAGCTGTGTATATAATTTGGTGTACAATGAAGTATTATCTATCTATCTATGCCAATAATGTAACTACTTTACCTACAACGTCGCCAAAACCAAAGAAGTATCACGTTTTAAAAAAAAAACTGCCAACTAGCTAAAAAAGTAAAATATCAGCGAATATACTCGATAGGAAAGTGGGAAGTGTATTATGTTAGTACGACCAAGCTTGCATGTACAGTCGATCGTAAAAGTGAGACCGGACATATCCTGTTATAAAGAACGCTTTCAATTGCAAATGGGTCGTGGGGCCAGAGAGACGCCGAATTTATGACCCTGGATGGCAAACGAGCACGTTATTTGGAGTCCGATGGAGGAAAAAAATAGGGATAAAGGAATTGAGCCATTCATTTTTCATAGTTTTATTTATGTAAGTCCATTCGAAGCCGAGTTACGATTCTATAAAATGTTAAGGACCATTTTGTTGTCGCCGGCCGAAACTTGCGGTCGGGGTTGTACAATTTTAATTTGCTTAGTCCATTTGCTGGTTTTGAAATTATTTATGTGTTTTTATAGTTAATATCTTTCGTAATAGTATTTTACAGAGCTTTAGTGGTTTCACAAAGAAACAAATTGTTTTTTTTTGCTGGTTTTTCTCCGTAGGAGACGACCAATGAGAACCTTGCATAGTGTTCTGGTAGAGTGTTTACTGGTTCTAACGCCAAGTCCGACCATTTGCAGTTCCAAACAATAACTTATCGGGATTTCATCCATCATCTGTTTGTGTTAACAATATTCAGACTGTTTATCAAAATAACATACCGTATTTTTTTTTATTTATTCTTTAAAATCAGACTTAATATTTTAAGATATGCCAAATGTCTGAATTATGTTTTTTTGGTACCTAATATTAGGCCAGTTGCAAATAAAAGTAGAAAAAAATAAACGTTAAGCTTTTCTGATGCTACTTAAATCTTCTTAGTTCTGTGTGCATAATTAAATAAATAATGAAATCAAAAAAAGCACGTAGAGGACAGAACATTGGAACAGGCAATGCACTCGCAAGTTAATTCAGATAATCACGGATACTCGGACAAAAGAACGAAAAACCTAAAGCAATCATTACAAAAGACAACAGATTTTTGTATCATCGATCGTAGAGTATAAAGAAACAACAAAATCGTACCGGTAATGTTACTGTGAAGTATAAAATATTCAACTGTCGATCCGAACACTAATTGGATGGCTAACGAGATATGTTCTGAAGTGGGCACTCTGTGGTGTTTCGTCTCTTTCTCTCATACCAGTTTTGTTTCATTATTGGATGCTCTCAGATTGTGTTGTTTAGAATTGATATCATTGGAAGTATTGAGTTTTTCTATTGTTTTGGATTGAGGTTGGAATGGGTTTATTTTAGAGTTTAAGTTAGCTGAAGTTATTCTTGGCTATTATTGCATACTAAGTTTATAACGGTTCCACAATTTTATCAGCCCCAGTGGCGTATTTCTTTGCGGGATCCAAGACGGTTAAATTGTTTCTCTGGGACTTCATTGAGCTTGACTGTCTTGGCGTTTTGTCTGGTGGTCACCACTGGTTTGGGAATAGAATGGCAGGCTTGTCACAAAAAATACCCATTTATATGGCCTCTTCTGTGAGTGGGAGTAAACCAAACCGGCTGATGGACGTCACATGACATCAAAGTTTTGGTTCTAGAACACGATGGTTTCCTTTCGGAGATTTTTTTTTGCGACCGTGTCCATTTTTTTTACCGTTTGGGCCCCGTTTATTCTTTTTATTAGTCCTCTTGACTATTTGCAGTCACGGAGGCCCATAGCAGCGGGGATTAGCCACCGGCGCGGGAGATGTTATAGTGTACACGACGTTTGTGCGCAGGTACAGGTTCCATTTAACACAAATGGAACCTCATTTAAAAATTTCTGAGTAGCAGCCCGGAGTAAGCACGTTTTCGCCATAGGACCATAAGCCGCTGGTCCTGCCCCTGATCTCTGTCCGGTCGTGTATTGTTTTAAAATTTCGTCTAAAGTATTCTTAAAAAGTGATAACATTCATGCAAATATGACCATAAGCGTCCAATGACGCGAAAATTATAACAATAACATCTATTAATATTCACACTTCTACAATTTTCAGCTAGAAAGCCAAAATCTGATCATGCAGAAAACCCTCAATAACGTCCTCTGATGCTATTATTAGGCATACTAAATAGTATAATCTATTATTAGTCCATCAACGTTCAAAGTTGACCATGTATCTTATAATGGCTGCTACAGCAACGTGCAGTCAAAACATTTAAATAACATTTTTGGACTAAAACAATCAGCCTGTTATAATAAAGCAATGTTTTAAAACAAAGTTAATTATTAAGCTCACACGAACGACCCGAGCCGAAAGCCTAACTAGATTCCAAAATTAAACTTTGATCTGATCAAAAACTGGTCAAATTTTCAGTCTGTGATGGCTGAAATGGCTTTAAAATAGCGTTAGAATTTAGCTAGCCACGTCATTAATCTCAGGTTAACGGTGGGCTGACGTATCTCATATGGACAGGGACAAAAATACGCCCTCGTAATTAATGAATTTCCTGGAAAAAAGATACGCTTGAGTCTTCAATTATGTTATAGTTCCTACGTCGACTGGTGATTTATTTTGTTAGTGTCTCATGAGTTTATTAACTAAATTGCGTTTACGGATAATTCTTTTGTAACTTAAGAGAAGGTTAATTTTTAATTGACCCGTAATCAGCTGGCTACTTACTTATTCTATGGTAATACCAATGAAATTCTAGTCTTAATTTAATTTTAAATTTTGATCTATTAACAATTTAATTTATTTTCAATTTTAATTCAATTTAATTAATACAAGGTGTTGTTTTGCATCCTCGTCAAAATTCAGGAGGTTGTCACACAAGACATAAATAATCAATTAAAATTACGGTACCTAGTTAATTACTAACAAACGCAGATTTTTTTGGTTGTTTATGTTTGTCAGTATTTCAGAATAACCTCCTTAACGTGGTTTAGGGAATAAGAAATGATCGAATAAACGTTTGAGATTGCTTGTATTTGTGGAGGCGCGGTTATAAGGCGAGAATCAGACGGCCCTAGTTTAAAACACGGGTTTTTCACACTTACCGATTTCCGTAAATGAGATTAAAAACAAAAATTACCTACCAATTTTATTATTGATTCGGGACGAGAATCATTAGCATAGTTACCTCCTTAAATTTGACGAGGTTGCAAAACAACACGTTGTATAATTTGACTTAAGAGCGTTTACGCCTTACGGCATTTCATACAAACTTTCAAGTCTTTATTTTCCAAAATGACTGAACTAATTTTAATGTAACTTAATACGCATAAGCAGATACACAGGTCTAAAAAGTTAATAAAAACATTCAACAACGAAACATGTCTTTAAAAAAAAGATATCTGGGAATTTCTGTTTCTATAGATCATTTATAATCGGTCAAATTTAGCTGTGACACTATTTGTCGAAAATGTTTTTTAGTAACTTTTTAGAACTATGTATCCTGCTTATGCGCATGAAGCTTCATTATAATCGGTTCAGTCATATCGGAAAATAAGGTCTTGAAAGTTTGTATGAAATGTTGTAAGGTGAGGTAAGGTGATTTGACTTTACCTTAATGTATTATAATTTCATTCAATTCATTTAATATATTATTATGTATATTATTTCATCTTTTTTGACATGGAACGATTAATTCAATACTGTATTTGTTTTGTTTCTTTATAATCTATTCTACAGGATGTAACGGAAATGGTATATACATACTTAAGGGTGTGCTACACACCATCAAACTGACCATGTTTCTCCTTCGGACAAACATCGTAATAGCGAAAAAATTACCTGCAGCCCATACATTTGGGTCGAGTAGGTATTGAATATTGTATGGGGCAGCAGATAATTTTTACCTTATTACGATGTTTGTCCAATGGAGAAACATGTTCAGTTTGATGGTCTATAGCACACCCTTAAGTATGTATATACCATTTCCGTTACACCCTAAATGTAATGTAAGATGTATTTTTATTTTGTAGATGTCTAAAAAATGTTTTTAGAATTATTGCTTACCCTTTAATATGAAAGTTGTGCATGCCTGTAAGTGATGTATTTACACAGCATCGAAGACTTGTAATCTTATGTGAAAATTATTGTAAATATTATAAAATTCCTGTCGTTGGTGTAACTTACTTAATAAATAAAGACATAAATCAGGTATTATTTATTTTTCGCGAAATAATAACTCAGGTTTGGTCCAACCAGAACGTTGTGACCTAGACAGTTCTATTGTTTGCCTCATTCAAGTCTCCGATGGTCCAATTAGTCGGGTTTTTAAAAATAGCTGGTATATCTGAAAACAAGGTATCAGATTTATTTTTATAAATTAGTGTTCGTAACCATGTAGGAACTAGTATTATTAGTTTGTTTGTATTGATAGTTCGGGTTTTTCCATCAGAAATTTTTCAGTGGCAGCTGCGGAGGCTAGATTTGTGTCCGGTTTGTGGCAATAGGCTCGCCCGCTATTACTGGGGACTTAAAAACATAACTGGCAAAATGTGGATGTATGTTGTAATTGGTGTGATGGTAATATGTTTATGTTGCATTCATAAAAACCGGCATTCCTCGCAAAACAATTTTCAGTGTTGATTATTTATTTACTTAAAATTCAATACTCTCCCTGTCCCGTGTTCACGTAACCATTGATACGAGTTCAAATCCCTGCCGCTCTGCTGCACATACGAGTTAGTTTAGTGTCAATTTTTATTTTAGTACCAATACCGCTTCACTCGATATTTTTGTTCTGACGCAATTTTTCATAACAAAATTGTGAATTGTGTTGGTATTGATATCGATATTGTGAATGCTATGTGGACCTGTTTTTTTTTAATTACGTTTTTTTTCTGTTTGTGTAGTACTGTCATCAGTACACAGTGAAAACGGCGATGAACATTGTTTCCATGTCTTATTTCTGGACAACTGTGTGATGTTGGGTATTTTTCTAAAAAAAGATCAAAGTAAATAATTTAAACTAACTAATTAAAAGCCCTTATCGTATACATTTCGAGGAAATTCACCATGCTAACAATTTCACAGGGGTGGATTAAAGTAATTACAACATTTTTTTCTCGACTCGATTGCATCTTCTGAATTTTTAAACATATACCAAACACCACTTCGAACATCCTATATAATCATATAATTATTTTTAAAATTAGGCCAATTATGTTATTATACACCCTATTCAAACTATTTAATAAGTCATATTCAGTTGGCTTCCAAACCTTCCGAAAATTTCCTCAATTTCCTATATGTATGAAGTTACATGTTATGTTAATGTATGTATATGTTTTTATTTACGGCGAATCCTTTTATCCCGAAGTGGTAGTAAAACACTTGAGGCCACATTTATTTTCTCGACATCCGTGAAGCCATAGAGGATAATGTTTGGCCGAGAAACATTGATGTACCTACATATACTGTTTACATGTACAGTTATGAGAAAAATACTATCTCATAAAAGTATGGTTTTGAGAATATCACATTCGTAACAATATAAAATTACAATTAATGCAGTGGAAAAGATTGACTTTTAAAAGTTACTCGTCGTACAGTCAGGTCTGAAAGTCTTTAACAATTTAATCTTAAAAAACAAAATTGCTTGTAAAACTGGAATAAATAGTAATCTCTTGTATTTGTAGGTGAAATGGTGTGTGAAATGCTGTAAAGCAGGATATCGAATGATTTTGTGTCATTATACAGGGTGGAAGCTCCCTAGATTCCACCCTGTAATTTGACATTATATTATATTGACTCAAAAACGGTTACCACGTGTTCCGTACATCATTATAACCGATAAAAAATATCTCCCCACGTAGATATTTTATATCGGTTACAAAATTGAAATACCAACAAAGTCAAAATGTATGGATGTATGTATTAAAAAAAAATCCTTGTAAACTATATTAATTTGTACTCAGAATAATGCACCGAACAAGTTGTAACCGTTTGTGCGTCAATGTCACTTGCACCTAGTATATGCTAACCGTCCATAGGCTTGTATTTATTTTGGAACCAACCGATCTGGACAAAATAGCAAACAATTTAGGTTATTTTAAGCCACATTAGTGCTCCTAAATTTTTGTTTCTCAATCGATGTAGTTTCATATGTTTAATGGCTAGATTCGAATAGGTAAGTTACTTTGTGCCTTGATTTGTACCCAGTTGATAGCAAAAGGCTCGTTTACTTGAGACATAACTAGCGAAATACGGGTGTCCTAAAAATAAAAAAATAATTTATTCAAAAAATATAAGGTATAACGTTAAACACAAGTTTTCTTAAATCTATGTCAAGTTTACTCATGATTTGTGCCTGAACTAGGTAATCCTGTGTTCCAGGCGATTGGAGGTAACATTAATTGATTATCTTATTTATTGGTTTCTTCATAGGCCATAGCTTGAAAAGTTTCCTTTAGGGATTTCTTGTAGTTGCTATAATTTAAGCCGTGAGGAGACACACAACTTTTTTTTTCTGACTTTAAGATTTTTTTAATGCTCTGTGCACTTGTGGCAGGTGCCAAATAAATGTATTTTTTTTTCTTTCTCTTTCAAACATTAAAAAAAAGAAATTGGAAACACAACCCTTGAAATTGTTAACAATATATGAATCAAATGGGAAGTATGTTTACGGCACGATTGGCGCAGTGGCTAAGCAATTGACTGCCGCGCTGCGTGTCGCGGGTTCTATCCCCGCACGGAACAAATATTTGTAAAGCCTACAGATAGTTGTTCCCGGTCTGACTGTTTGTGTATGTGAGTTTAGATGTTTAAAAACGTCCACGGTAAGGTTTAAAAAAAAAAACGAAAAATTTAAGTTTTTTTTTTATATTATATAATTTCACGCGGACGAAGGTCGCTAGTTTGAAATAAAAACCGATAGAAATAGTACGATATAAATAAACCAATGGATCCCATGTTTGTAGGTAAGTATACGTTATTAATATGTACATGTTACTGCTCTGTCTTTTGACATAGACCATTAGTCATATTCTTAGACATCTACAGGAAAACAACGGATAGATCAAATTCCTTATCAAAGAAGATATAAAAAGCTACTTGATATGAAACCAAAACAAACTCGTTCTAATGTTTTTGTTTTACATAGGCTTGTTCGGAACAGAAACAATGTATGTACCTATTAACGTAATGTATGTAACGAACGAGGTCAGGTGCGTAGTACTCGCGACCGGCGTCCGTGTATGGCCAGATGTCTGAACGTGGATGATGCAAAAGGAGTATGTAAGAATCGTAGTAAATGGCGTTCTGTGGTTTTCACTCCCGATGATGCTAACACCCTCCTCCAGGGGAATAGTAAAGAGACTAGCACTCTTAAAAAGTTCAGACACAAACCGCCGTCTTTCCGACCTCGCCGTCGAGGTCCGTCGCGACGTCCCGGTCCATGCCCTCCCCCCGACCCTCGCTCGAGCCAACCCGCGATGCTGTGCCAGTAGTTTTAAGTCAGTCCCTAAATGATGATACCATTCAGATCCAGCCTGTCCCCATGCAGTCCTCCCCCAGCGACGCCCTAAGCCGAAGCTCGTAACCGACAGGGGGTGCCCTTAGCGTGTAGTTGCTTAGTTTGTAAGTTTTTATGCCCTGGCTGGAGGTCTTAATTTAAGGCACCCACATGATAGTCCGGTTAAGCAGACGACAACCTCATAGGTTGAACTGCGAGATGCCATACATAAAAAAGGCGTTCTGTGGTTTCTGCCTATCCTCATTGGAAAAAGGTGTGAGTTAATGTATGTATGTGTGTTATGAAACGATCATGATTCAAGGAATCCGCTCATCATCTGCCTAGCCTTTTCCCAAACTATCTTGAGGTCGGCTTCCAGTCTAACCGGATGCAGCTGAATACCAGTATTTAACATGAAACGACTGCCTATCTGACCTCCACAACTCAGTAACTGGGTAATACGATACCCCTTAGTAAGACTGGATGTCAGACTTTTGGCTTCAGACTACTCGTAACGACTGTCAAAGATCTACAAATGACAGCCGGGACCAACGGCTTAACATTCTTTCCGGAGGAAACTCGGTATGTAATTATGGTCACCCTTCCACGGACCAACCTCGGCAAGTACGGCTTAACCTTAAAGATCGACCCGTGCGGCTGTTATTGTTTAGCCATGGGCTCCTCTCGAAGATGTCGTTCACGAACAAGTTTATGATGGACATGGATATACTGGTGTCGGGGTACATCTGCTTGAACACCTTGTAGGAATCAAGGAATCCATTGTTTCACAATAATTAATCAGAAAGTTTGTTATTTTTAATATTTGTCATTTAGATGGCGGGACGAGCTGGACAGAACCAACGCCCAGTGGTCCACATTGGCACTGGATCGAGGATTTGGAACTCAAGGGGGCCTTTGCGTGCCTTTATCGTGGAGTAGGTACGTGCGTCAGAGGCTCAAGTACGTGGCGAGAGTGCAGCTGCTACTTCGCGCGTTTGTAGTGCAAATACCAACGTCCTATCTGCACCTTGCCTTGGAAGAGGACTTTTGTCCGCAGGGAGTGGTGTTCAGACGCTTCCACGGGCAAGTGCTACATGAACGCACAGCGCAGCACATAGCGTAGTAAAGTGCTACTAACATAGTTTTTAAGTTTTTATTTACTGACACGAGTTGTATTTTTACGATATATTATGTTAGTATGTAAAGTATTTATCTATAGGCCAAAGTTGCCTGCAAATAAATGAATGATACTGTTATGTTTGCCCAGCAGTGAGACATGAATAACAGTAGCAGTAACATTTAGTTAGCTTTTCTATTTATTGCGTCTCCATCATTAAATAATATATATAATAGGATTGCGCGTTATTATTGTAGACAAAGGGTTTGGTAAGCCCTATTCACGAATAAGTAAGTTAAGTACACTTAATAAAATAAGTCCTTATTGGGTCTTTTTTACTTCTTAGGATATACCTGAGAAGTAAGAACACAATAAAAGTGCTAATTATCTTGATATGAATGTAGGCTTTCATCGCACTTAGCACTATAAGCCTGAAGTGTAATCCGTAATCTTATCGTCAGTAATCGTAAATAAGCTCGCATAGGAACTGCTAGACTAATTCAGACTTTTAGATAGATAGTCATCAGCATCATCATCATTTCAGCCGAAAGACGTCCACTGCTGGACATAGGCCTCCCTCAACGCCACATCGACATAAGCGGGGTTTTGCCATAATCGCCACGCTTGTCAGGCGGGTTGGCGATCGCTGTACGGTTGTTACAAAAGCACGAAGAACGCTGCTGCCAATTCTCTGGCAAGTCCCTTAGTCGCCTCTACGACACCCACGGGGAGATATGGGATGGTGCTATTCTTTACGTCCGACACCATACATAACATTTAAATAGATAGAAGAGTAATTTATTGAGAATGTTGTTGTTGTTTTTTTATTGAGTGTCCTTGGAGTTTCTTGACCATTCTTCTCCATAGAGATCTATGCTTTGGAATGGGCAACTACAGTACTTTCACGAGTTATTATGACTTGTGACTGGGACTGTAGCTTTGCATTTTGCTCTGTTTTTTGGCTTTCAAAAGTGTCTGTAATGGTCTAATTGAAATACATGCTTTGAGTTTGACTTTGAGTTTGTACATCAAAATTATTACACAGCTCTTTTACAATACTGGTATTATTCTACTAGCAGGAACTGTGGTATTATCGCTGATAGCGATATCTTCCAGACACCCGGTAGCTTGGCTGAAGAAACTTAAATTAAAAAAGGGGTGTGTACTGCTAATAATACTACACACAGAACATTACACAAAAAACACTATTGCATACTATTAAATTTACCATGATACACCAAACCAAAATTAAATTAGAAATTGTTAACCAAATCCGATTCATATCATCATCTGCCTATGACTTTTTCCAACTATATATTAGGGTCCAGTTCCAATCTGACCGCATGCAGCTGAATACCAATCGTTTACATGGAGTGACTGCCTATCTGACCTCCACAACCCATTTATAGTACTGGGAAATACGATACTCCTTGGTAAGACAGGTTGTCAGACTTTCGGGCCACTGACTACCTGTATTTAATCTTCAAATCTCAGCCGGGACCAACGGCTTGACGTACTTTCCGAGGCACGAAGGAAACTCGGTAATGGATGGTCACCCATCCACAGACCAACTTAGCCATGCGCCGTTAAACCTGAAAAACTAAAATTCGATTCATATAGGGAAATAATATTTTTAAAATAAGAATTTCTCGCGGACGTAGGACGCGAACAATAGCTAGTTACTAATTATAATTAAATCATCAATTCATCAGCCTTTAAACGAAAATCAGTGTACAAACCAATTTTACCCATCAAATTAATATTTGATATCCTGTTTTAAAATTTTATCGTCGCATAATTATAACGAGCTTACATAAATAAAGCGGTACTCGTATGCCAACTAATTGTTTATTAATGTGGCACAATTTTGTCAGATCATTAATCACGGGTGGCACCTGGTTACAATGAAGCGTCTGACACATCGCATGTTACTAGATTAATCGTCCGGTCATCTGGTGACCGGAGATACGGCCGGGTGTAAGTAGGCGATGATGGGCCGTTGTTGTTCTGAGGATGAGATGTCATTATCGGGTATTAATGGACAAGAAATTGCTAATAGAAACAATTAGACGTCTAATTATTTTTCTTATCACTGATCACAAGTAATTATGAAAATTCTCAACTAGTTGATCTTCTGAAATAGTTGTATGAGTTGATGAATTATGATGAGAAGCAGACTCGCTATATATTCACATTAAACGAAGCTACATTTACGTACATCTACTGCCGTACTGCTATAAGCACTCAGCTTAGCCAGCAAGAGCGCGCATCATTTTTTTGAACCTGTTCTCGGGCTCCGGCGATGAAGGACTTGGACACGAGTGAAGTCATGATCATCACTTGTTTTCGGACCACTGCGTCGCTAAGTAAGGCCCGGAATTTACCTAGCTGAGACGAGCAGAGCGAAAATAATAATAATAATAATTCTTTAATAATAATTCTTTATTTGAACTAAGAACACATGTTACAAAATTATTGTAATCGGTATTAGCCACATTAGTAAAAACTGTGTCGTGGCTATTAATGCCCACTTCCAAGACAGAGATGACATATAGGTTCCAGATTATAATTTGTTATAACTAAACTTAAGGTCTAGTGTGTGTATGTGTGTGTGAGTGAGTGAGAGTGTGTGTGTGAGTGAATGAGAGTGTGTGTGTGAGTGAATGAGAGTGTGTGTGTGAGTGAATGAGAGTATGTGTGAGTGAGCGTGTGTGTGTGTGTAAGTGAGTAAGTGTGTGTGTGTGTCTGTGTGTGCGTGAGTGAGAGTGTATGTGTGTGTGTATGTGAGGAAAAGACTAAGGTTTTATGTTTTAGTTTTTAACTATGTTCTCCGATTCTTCGTACGTAAGAGTGGACAACCATTGGTCAGTAAGCCGTTTACACTCTCGAGAAGTGAGTGGATAAATATTAAGTACCCTATTTACTCTGTTGTATAATACAGGAGCCATGAACTCCAATAGTCGTCGTACTAATTGGAGTTTAGACGAGTAAGTTTAGCAGACTCTATCGGACCTACGAGTACGTTTATGTTTGTGCAAATCAGGATCGAAAAAAAGCTCAACATGCTTACGTAGAATTACGATTAGGGCGAATGAGTGCCTTACCGAGGGTACTTTACATAGGGCGTACATTTCGTCGGTAGGGAAACGAATAGGTTTATGCGTCATGACCTTGAGCACAGCTCTCTGCGCCCTCTCCAGGCGTAGAAGGAGACATTTCCCAGCGTTAACCCAGGCCGATACACAGTACCTGATGACAGAGTGAGCAAGTACAAAATAAACAGTTCTAAGGAGTGGAAAACTCGGCTGAACTTCTAAGGTTTTTAAAAACAAATATTAACTTTCTAACCCTAGAGACTAGTGTATTAATTTGCCCAACCCATGTCAGCGCACTGTCAATCAGTATACCGAGGTATTTGATAGAATCTGTACGCTTGAGTTTGGGACAACCACAGTCAACGTTCGTAACAACATAAATCATAATAAATCACAGCCACACACACAACAAAGCGTATGTTGGCTGTGATTTAAGTCTCGGACAAAATGTGACAAACGCAGTTTTTTCCAAGTTTAGTGTAAGCAAATTCTGTGCAAGCCACTTCATAGTAGACTGTAGCGCTGATTCGCCGTCAAAAAGTGCCTCAGCCCAATCCCTGCCGTGTACCAGCATGACTGTGTCATCAGCGTATGAAATTAATTTGGAGTTAGCTAGGGAGAGTTTACAGAGTTCGTTCATATATATAAGGAACAGGGTGGGACCAAGTACACTGCCTTGTGGGACACCAAAGTTAAGAAACATTTCGTTACTGGTAAGATTATCAATTTTAACAAATTGTGAATGGCCATTCAGGTAACTCTTGAAAATATCAAGAGCGAGGCCTCAAACTCCAATCAGTTCATGCTTATTGAGCAAAAGAGGGACAGAGACGGTGTCAAAAGCATTAGAAAGATCAAGAAAAATAGCAATAGTCTTTTGTTTATTGTTTAGATTTTGAGCCACTGAACCCAATAAATCCAGAACAGCGTCTTCAGTATTTTTGTCTGCTCTGAAACCGTATTGGTTGACAGCGAGAACATTATGTGCATTTAGGTAGTTGAGCAGTCGCATGTTTAATATTTTTTCAAGAAGCTTAGAAAGGATAGTTAAAACGGAAATTGGTCTGTAGTTATTGACACTGCCTCTGTCCCCACTTTTGTAGATTGGGTGTACCAGGGCCCTTTTGAAGACCGCAGGGAATACTCCGTTGTTGTCCGCTGTAAGAGCGAGGTTAAATACGTGACAAATAACAGGGACAAGAATCTTCCTGGCACCTGGCAGGGATGCCGGATCCGATGTAGCGGAGAGGAGATATCTCCTCTCCGCTACGCTCGACTCCGCTTTGCGCAGTTTGTTTTGATATGAAGCGTGCTCTAAAAACTTCATTCATTTGTTTTTTAGCAGTTTCTGTCGTAAGATATGTGAGCGAGTAGCTCATGGCCTAGTGTTAACTATACATAAATAAAACATCACGCCTATAATCCCCTAAGGAAGAGAGGCGTTATGAAATCGTCATGTGACCCCACGCCCCGCTCTAGGCGGAATGGGAGGGAGTGTCAGACTTGTACTGACTAAAACCCATCCATGCCCTTTCCACTTCTACGCAAAGGGCTACCCTTTGTGTTCCAGGGCCACGGTATCTCTTTCGAACAGTCCCGCAGCCCTGGCAGGCATCGGTCCTCACGGACCCCTTCCGATATGCTGACATCTCCTTGAGGCGCGCGTGGAGCACGTACGCGCCGTCGACACGGCCTGTCGTCATAAGACGGACGAACGGTAAGGCAGAGGTGTACCCAAATAGTCCACCCACATTTCGCCAGTCACTTTTTAAGTCCCATGTAATACGGGGCGAGCCAATTGCCATAAACTGGACACAAATCCAGATTCCGTGGCTGCTACTAAGAAATTACTTAAGGTTAAACCTAATAACACTTTGCCCGGCCGACACTCTGCTCAGCAGACACGCTCGGGTCGCGCTTGCTACCACTAGACCAATGAGGCACCCATAACTCAATTTCCCCTAAATTGTGGTTTTACATTATAAAAGTTTTTTAAACGAACACAAAGCGTTTCCCTGTAAAATTGTTGACCTTTAAATAACAACAAAGTTTTGAACTTGGCCTTAACGTCTTAATACATAACCTTTTACTTACTAATCTACAAGGTTTTGTTTTGTATCCTCGTCAAATTCAAGGAGGTAACAATGCTAAAGATTCTCGTCCCGAATCAATAATAAAATGGATAGGTATTTTTTTTTCTTATTTACTTAAATCGGTAATTGTGAACCACCCGTGTTTTAAACGCGGGCTGTCTGATTCTTGCCCTATAACCGTCTTCTACACATGCCAATCTCAAACGATAATTCGATAATTTCTTATTCCCTAAAACACATTAACGGGATTATTTTGAAATACTGACAAAAAACAATAAACAACCAAAAAAATTTGCCATCATCATCATCATTTCAGCCCGAAAGACGTCCACTGCTGGACATAGGCCTCCTCCAAGTGTCGCCACATTGACATTTTGGGGTGTTTTGCCATAATCGCCACGCTTGGCAGGCGGGTTGGCGATCGCAGTACGGTTGTTATAAAAGCTCAGAGAACGCTAAGGGATTTGCCCATTCTCTGGCAAATCCCTTCGTCCGACACCATACAGAGCAAAAAAAACAGCGTTTATTAATAATTAACTAGTTACCGTAATTTTAATTGATTATTTATGTCTTTTGTGGCAACCTCCTGAATTTTGAGGAAGATGCAAAACAATACCTTATATATCACTCCCACATTTACATTTCTCTTAACAGTTCGTTACTAATTGTAAACTTGATGAAAAAATCCAATAATACTGCCCGACCTAGAACCCAATTCAGTGTCTGCTTACCTCATGCTCAGCAAACCCTCCACTTTTGAAAAAAACGAAGTTCGTGGTATCAGTTTGCCCGTCACTTTTACTTAATTTTTAGAATAATTAGTATTTTTTTATTCAAAAAAGGATTTCAAAATTTCACGCTAATTTGGATCTCCAATAAAGGATTTCGATCTAAATGAGAGCAAAGTTTTTTCACGGCAAAAAAAATATGTCTCTATTTAAAGGTTAACTTGGCTAGCTTTTTGCATACCGTTTAAAACTTAATGAGCTGGACAAACTTAAAATTTAAATAGGACGCATTTTCTCAAGTGCGATAGCGAGCTTTATTTAGCTGAGGACTAAACTGCTGCTGCTGCTGCTGCTGCTGCTGCCGCTGGCTGGGGGCTGGGGTTTTGCCTACAATGTGGAAGGCAATAAAGAACTGAGTATTTTGATAAATCAATTAAAGTGCAAAGGCAATTATAGAAAATCACTCATATGGATGATAATTAGATGGTTTATAATTCTCTGTCCCTTTCAAGACAGCAATGCCGTCCGGATTTCATAGAGTCCATCGTCCACAGATTACTCTGATTCGTCTTCCAGACGTGAAAGATGAAATATAATTACGCTTAATTAAATTTTATTAAAACAAAGGCGCAAACCACATTTCTCTTCGAAATTATTGTTTGACTTATTTCATCACATTGTAAGGTAGTCTCTTTTGTTCTAAAACACGCTTTCCGCGGAATCTTATTAAAATTTTAATTAATGCCTACTATAAATTGCAGGCAATTGTTTGTTGTGAAATGACGAAAATATTACTTTTTGGTAACAGTTTCAAAATGTTGTTCTTTTTTATGAATTTCGTTTTAGTTTGCATGAACATGTTGTGATAAACCTCTTTTTGGTGTTCTCACACAGGAGTGGTCGCAAATTAACGGATTAATTACACTAGAATAATTATCTTGTGGTGCCTGTGAAATAATTCTAATGTTGCATTTTGTTTGTGTTGTTTGGAATGGAGATTAAATGCCAGCGATATGTTGTGCGTTTTAGAAACTTCACTTAACTGTGCAACCGTTTTGTCGACCATGGTTTAAATATATAATTTGCCCATTAGTCCCAGTCAGTGGATAAGGGCAGCTGGCCGAGTATAGGTGTTGTTGTGGTGGCGTGTGGCCGGCCAAAGTTTGTGTTGTTCGCACTACCCCGCCACTAGAAAAACACGCCACTTTAAACTTTCCCCACGTTATTGTGCCGAGTTACCAACTTCTGAATATGCAGCCGAGCATCGTAATAGCAACCATTTTTAGAGATCCTCAGGTTTTAATTAAGTTTATTTTAAAAATTTATTGCTGGTTTATGTTAATTTTTGAGTTGTGCTCGCTTTAATAGAGTCCTGCAATGAAAGTTCATTTCTTGTCTGGCAAGGTAACATTAGGAGTAAAATATATCAAATGAATAAATATTTTTGTCGAATTATGTTTAATTTTGGTTTTTAACCTGCAATATTTATGTAAAAACCCGTTGTTTTGTGGAGTAACTCACCATCTGTCTATGCTCTGTCGGTCCTTTTCCCAACTTTGTTGGGGTCGGCTTCAAGTCTAACCGGATGCAGTATTATGGAGTAACTAAGTAAGAAATTAGTTTCAACACTTAACTTTATATGGCAATTGATTGAGGATCTCAAAAGAGGACCTTGACATTTTCTTGTAAGCTATGAAAACGTCAGAGGAAATTCTTTGTAGTCCGTTTCGGGTTAATACCATGTTACGTTTTGAAGGTCACGTCTTTTCCCATCAATAATATGGTTTTCCTTGGAGAGGTCATGACATATGAGATCTTAAGATCAAAGTAAATGCTAACGACATCAACAATGTGGGTAGACTTAATATTGTAAAAGCATTTCACGAGTTTATGACACAAAAGGACCAACGAAAGACAAGTTAAGAGGCATATTGGCAAGTGACGAAAGATTTTAAACGAAAGAGTTTATAATCTGATGGTGATCCCATGGTGATTGTTGACCAGAACCTACTGCTAAGACCAGAAAATGTTGTTTCAGTTTTTGTTGCATCCAATGCCTGTTGGGTTTAACGTGACCGCGAATCAACAAGTGGACCCTCAAGCTAGGTGACGTGACGTTTTTGCAGGGTGGTGGTATAATCATCCCAACTCAGACAAAATTGGTGGGTGGAACCCCAACACAGGATGCCCTTCTCTCCTGCCCATCATGCATAACGAATTGCACCCTCCAGGACTTGAATGAGGAAACCGACAGATCTGCCAAGGTCGCTACGTACTGGTAAAACAAAATATGAGTCATCGATTCGAGAAGAAGTAGAAAGTAGTAGCTGGACTAGAATGATGGAGGATCGATTGAAAAGATGTGTGTTTGGAGAAGACTAGCAGAGGGGATGACTACTATTAAGACTGATGATGACTTCATAAAAACCAACACTTAACCAGTTGTCTTAAAAATAAATACTGTCAAATTCTACAGCAAAACAACTCACAAAATTAATTTCCTAATGTGCAACCACACTTCAGAAACCAAGCTTCATATTCACAAACACTGAGAAGCCAGACCAACTAATACCCTCGTAGTACAAATATGTATTAACTGCACCACGATACAGGAATCACTTCGGCCATCATGTCCGTTGTTAGATTACATTGATGTCTATCGTTCAGCAAAACGATGGGTTTGAAGTGTATGCGAACGTAGTTGTGTATCCGGAAAAGTTATTAGCTTTCGGTTATTGGAATTCCTGTGATGTTTGTAGAAGTTCTAGAGTATAGATTTGATTGCAATTGTTTTATGTAGGTACAGTGTGTGTGTGTGTGTGTGTTTGCCATAATAATGAATGAATTGAATTGAATTTGAATTTTCTTTCATTTATTTGGGATGGGTTTGCTCTTGACTCCAGTTCAGGACAGAGATGACAAAGACAAGTCGACAATGATACGAGCTTACACAGAAGAAGCCTGTTCACTCTAACTTTGAAAAGATTAGGGTTGTAAGCGTTCGGAAACACAGACGCAGGCAGAGAGTTCCACTCTTTTGATGTGCGCATTATAAAAGACGTTTGAAAACGCTTAGTGCGAATTGGTAGAATAGTAACAAGGTAGGGATTAGAACTTGCAGTGCGTCTAGATGTCTGATGGTAAAAGGCGGCCGGTGGGATGAGGTAGTGGAGTTCTAGGGCACACTCACTGAAGTACAACCTGAAGAAGACCGACAAACAGGCCACCTTGCGGCGATAAGCCAAGCTGTGAAGCTTGGCATCCACCAATTTTATATCGTCAATAGTCAATCGTCTTAGCTCTGCGTTCCACCGAGTCAAGCGCTGCAAGCTGGTATTTAGCTGAGCCATACCAAAGGTGGCTGCAATACTCCATGCAGGATCGGACTTGTGCTTTATATAGGGTTAAAAGTTGTTCAGGCCTGAAGTATCGGTTCACTCTATTTAGAATGCCCAGCTTTTTTGCCGCAGTTTGGGCTTTGTACTCAATGGTGGCGCAAAAATTGAGACTGGACATCAACTCCATGCCTAGGAGATCAAGCTGATCAGTCACAGGAACAGATGCACCCCAAAAAGTAGGAGTTTTATTATTACTATCTGTTAAAACCTTTGTTTGTAAATATGACAAACTAGCTTTTGCTCTCGGGGATAATGTAGCTTCCTATTAGTGAGAGAATTTCCGGAATCAGATCAGTAGTTTCGAAGAGTACCCCGAACATACAAACTTACAAACAAATACATACCTTTTTCTAATATTAGTATAGATAGATTGAGTGTGTGGTCGTTCCAGTCTCTCACTATCACTGATTTGTGTGGCAATCTCTTTGTAACAGTCGATGCTGCTGTATTGTAATTTGCGTTGTGTTTCTCGTAGTAAGAGTATCACTAAGTTGTAAGAGTATGACTTTCAAAAAAGGAGGGGAAGAAAAACACTCGTGAATTTATATGGGAACAAAACTATTTTGGAATATTATTTTTTGTCATGAAACTAAAACATTAACAATTTTTTTACGACCATTGTACGGACTCTGGTGCAAATCAGTGCAGTAAGTTTATGTATCCACACACATGCTCCCGATACAAAGAGTGAAAGCAGTAGCGGAGAAAAACAACAAACTTTTGTATTGAATGAATCACAATAAGCAATGGCAAATGGGATTTAAAAAACCGGCCAAGTGCGAGTCTTACTCGCACACAGGGTTCCATAGCTCCAAACAATATCATAACAATATTTTGAACTGTCATTCATTAGTTAGTAGTATTAGTTAGTAAACTTCCACACAACCGCAAAACTAAATTTGTTTTTCATAGTATATTTATGAAAAACAAAGTTACTGCTGCAGTTTGATGAAAAAGTCCCATATCTCAAAAACTAACCATCATATCTTATTGAAACCAATTTTCGTTGATAGTTTTTTTTACGTTCTACAATCCTAAATATTTTCAGAATTTTCCTCTTCTTACTTTAGAAATTAGAGGGGGGGGGACACACATTTTACCACTTTGGAAGTGGCTCTAGCGCAAACTATTCAGTTTAGAAAAAAATGATATTAGAAACATCAATATCATTTTTGAAGACCTATCCATAGATACCCCACACGTATGGGTATGATGAAAAATGTTTTTTTGGTTTTTAGTTCTAAGTATGGGGACCCCCTTAATTTATTGTTTTTTTTTTCTATTTTTGTGTGAAAATCCTAATGCGGTTTACAGAATACATCTACTTACCAAGTTTCAACAGTATAGTTCTTATAGTTTCGGAAATAACTGGCTGTGACATACAGACGGACAGACAGACAGACAGACAGACAGACAGACAGACAGACATGACGAATCTATAAGGGTTCCGTTTTTTGCCATTCGGCTACGGAACCCTAAAAAACAGCCATGTTTAAAAGTATTTCCATGAATGAATGAACGTTATTTAAGTTTTGAGTCTCGATTTTTAATATTGCTGGGAAATTGAAGAACTGTTACCAATGTCGAGCTGATTCGATTTTTTATCGAGTCATCGGAATGAAAATGTATCGAGACATCAATTTGATGAGAAATTATTGGATAGTGCCCTCTGGAGTTGATTTTAAACAAATTGTGTTTACTAATCCATAGTTCAAACTTTGTAAAAACCTGTATCTATCTTTTGATTATTTCAAATTAATAAAGGTTTTTATACAGCCAGTGAGTGGTCAAGTTGAAGTAATGTGTCTGCTGAATCAAATCAAAACATGAGTTTAATGAATGCATAACTACTATTAATTACATTCAAAACTATTAACGTCAGTAATTTGAAACATTACCAATGCCCCACATCAGAAGCGTTGGAGCACTTTCGTTTAGAGAGATCATGTACCATAAGTTGTAGCTGCAGGGTTGCTAAATATCGGAAATGTTTAAATTAATTTTTATTTCAACGCAACTTGCGTCGATACTCTTGCGCCATCACATCTTCCAAGCTCATCGTGCTGTGCTGGCGCTGCCGCTGCGCCAGCGGAGAACCTCAAGCGGCGTAAATATAGTAACCTTTGTGGTAACTATATTTTCGAGCCGTTTGCGTTTGAAACTCTGGGGCCTTAGGGTCCGAGTGCTCACAGCCTTTTCAAGGAAATTTCCAAACGCCCAGTTGACGCTTCCCGTGACCCAAGGGCTGGCTTTGGCCAGAGGCTAAGTACCTATTGCCATACAACGTGGCAATGCTGCCAGTCTCTTTGGCACATTACCAGCTGACAGCGCTGAGGAGGCGTTTTTTTTAAGCCCTTTTTTAGTTTATTCTTATTTAAGTTATTTAATTTATTAGTTTGTTAATCCTGGTAATGTACATAGTAGTTATGTATATTAAATAAAGATGTATTTTTAACCCCCGACCAAAAAGAGGGGTGTTATTAGTTTGACGTGTGTATCCGTGTATCTGTGTATCATGTGTATTTGTGTAACTGTGTGTCTGTCTGTGGCATCGTAGCTCCTAAACGGATGAACCGATTTTGATAAAGGTGATGTTGTTTGAAAGGTATTTTAATCGAGAGTGTTCTTAGCTATGTTTCGAGAAAATCTGCTCCGCCGTTTGAAGATCATCACCTCTTTTCTAGTTGATGAAGGGATGTAAACAACTTTCACAGGTAGTCGATTTGAAATTTTGTCGCTTGTCACCATGGACATTGCATTGCTGAGGGAAGGGGGGGGTGCACACCAATCCCATTTTTTTTTTAATTTGTATCTTTCCTTGGTTTCGTTAATTAGCGAGAAGAGACGCAACACGGAGAAAATTGGAAGGAAAGGGGGGGGGCCTATGCCCAGGAGTGGGACAGTCAAGGCTAAGAAAAAATAATATAAGTCTAAAAAGCATGAAAAAAAAAATTATTGTTGGCTTTTTAGAGGTTTTTTGCGTGGGGGTTTTTTAAATTATTAATTTAATTATTTTTTTTTAGCCTTTACTGTTCCACTCCTGGGCATAGGTCTCCTCCCAATCCTTCCACTTTTCTTGGTGTTGCGCCTCTTCTCGCAACTTAACGAAAATAAGGAAAGTTATAAATTAAAAAAAAACCCGAGCTTTTAGGGGGGAATAGGGGCTGCACCCCACCCTCCTAGCGATGCCCATGGTGACAAGTGACAAGATTTCAAATTTCGAATTGACGACACCCGTAGAAATTGTTTGTATTCCTTCATTTCAACCGGCTGAGCATATTTCTTGAAACATTGCTAAGAACACTCTCGATTAAAACACCTTTCAAACGAAACCAATTTTATCCAAATCGGTTCATCCGTTTAGAAGCTACGATGCCACAGATAGACACACAGATGCACACGTCAAACTTAACACCCCTCTTTTTTGATCGGGGGTTAAGAATACCCTTTCATGTGCCTTCAGTGACTTGGTGGTATTTTGTATTTAAGGAGGAGCTCGTGGCTGATTAAAAGTCAGATAAGCAGTCGCTCCATGTAAAACACTTGTATTCAGATGCATCCAGATAAACTGGAAGTCGATCCCAACATAGTTGGGAAAAGGCTACGCAGATGATATTCTCTAAGTTTCTTATTTCGGGCACTTGCCGGATTTTTATGGAATCTGGCACCCAGGTGGACCATGACCTGAATAGCGCTTTTAGAATACTTACCAGAATATAGCTAATCATATTTTATCTTGATGGGACATTACCGTGGGATAATTCCAGACCTCCATGCGGGATAAACTTCGAATAAATGCTAGTCTTATTATACGAGCATGCTTTGTGTTTTCTTTGTCGTCCAAAAACGTTCTCAATAGATACCTGAGCCCTGAGGTGTCTCGGCTCTAATTTTTTACACTAGTCTTTAAGATCAGACAAATCATCAATTCGAGTTTCGATTACATTTTTGCTTTGACAAAACTCTTCCGATCAGGCTGTTAACCATCCCATTTTACTGTACCACCATCAAATCAGAAATGATTTGAAAATTCGATAGCTTTTTTCCTTTTACAAAAATCTTGTCAAAACATGAGCCAATAAACCACTCGGTCCTCACACACAGCCCTACGCTTGTCACCTACATCCGATTGCATGGAGCCTCGTATGTTACCGTAACGTTGCAATCTCTGGCGCGGAGCGAGTCCGGAGATGCCTGGCTAATTATCTGTCACGACTGATTTCAGCGTGATGTGCCCGTCATTCAAACCCGTGGGGTTCAACTCTGCTAGGTAGGTTGGTAATTTTGTGAACGATGAAAGTTCAGGAAATTGGAGTTACATTGCAGTTTATACCTGAAGGCCAATTTCGTAATTAAAATCATCATCGTCATCATTTCAGCCCAAAAGACGTCCACTGCTGGGTGTTTCCCAAGTGTCGCCACATTGACATTTTGGGGGGTTTTGCCATAATCACCACGCTTGGCAGGCGGGTTGGCGATCGTAGTACGGTTGTTACAAAAGCACAGAGAACGCTGCTGCCCATTCTTTGGTAAATCCCTTAGTCGCCTCTTACGACACCCACGGAAAGATATGCGTAATTAAAATGTTCAAATGTAATTGCAAAAAAACTTTTGATAGATTGAGGTGGAGAGAATGCAAAATCATCATAAAATGACGCCTGGAATCTCCGAAGAGTTAGGCAGAGGTGTACCTCGTAGTACATCCACATTTTGCAGGTTATGTTTGAAGTCCCATGTAATAGGGAGCCTATTGCCAGCAACCTCCAGCAACAAGCTCTGTATGGTGTCGGACGTAAAGAATAGCACCATCCCATATCTTCCCGTGGGTGTCGTAAGAGTCGACTAAGAGATTTGCCAGAGAATGGGCAGCAGCGTTCTCTGTGCTTTTGTAACAACCGTACTGCGATCGCCAACCCGCCTGCCAAGCGTGGCGATTATGGCAAAAACCCCCCAAAATGTCAATGTGGCGACGCTTGGGGGAGGCCTATGTTCAGCAGTGGACGTCTTTTGGGCTGAAATGATGATGATGATGATGATGGGCACTAACAAGCGCGAGTGCTGAGCGTAAAGTCCATGGTTCGATTGAATGTAAAAGTATTTGTTTACACAGTTGGGAAAAGACTAGATAGCTGATGATTATTTTGTATCTTAATTTCAGTTTCTTACGGAGCTTAATTGTGTTATTAAGTAGTTGTGACAGGCAACCAATCTTCTTCTTATTCTACTATCTTTTATTATGAAACCCTTTTTATATATTTAAAAAAAAAAATGTGATCAATTTTAACCTTGTGTAATTTTGGATTGTATTGCAATTTTATTTTGTTGTTTATTTAGAAAAATCTGGCATTAGTCCGTCTGTATGTATTATACATATATCTCAGTTATATAGGGAAACCTATAATTGATTGGACATAATAACTGTAACACGCATATTTTGTAAAATAATTTTATTTATCGCTGTTCCACTTACTAACATTTTTTTTTTATTTAGGTACCCCTAAATAAAAAAAATGTTAGTAAGTGGGTTTGCAAAAGCATTACTTTTCTTCTCTTTTATCATAGAACATAAATTAAATAGTGTACTAGTACGTGATTATTTTTAAGCTTACATGCGTTTTTGGAAGAGTCAGTCCCAAAGGGATAAGTGGAAAGCTGGGTTCCTCACAGTCAACAGTGGGACATTATATTATAGGTTGATTAAAATGTGGTGTTGCACCTACAGTCTCATTACGCTCTCTATCTCTGTCTCACGATCATGGCGTTTGCAACAGCGTCGAAATATCTGGAGCTCACAATAATTAACAATCACGAAAGATATCCAGTAAGTGACAGTGCAAGTTTAGTCTCTTTACTGTCTCAAATTTGTACTTTTTTAATTTTTAGGTTTCCATACCTACCTCAAAAGGAAAAAAAACCGGCCAAGTGCGAGTCCGACTCGCTCACGAAAGGTTCCGTACAATTATTTACAAAAACATCACTTCGTTGTATGGGAGCCCTCTTAAATATTTATTTTATTCTGTCTTTAGTATTTGTTATTTTAGCAGCTACAGTATTACATAATCTGTACACACTTCAACTGGCTAACTATCACGGTTCATGAGATACAGCCTGGTGACAGACGGACGGACGGACGGACGGACAGCGAAGTCTCAGTAATAGGATCCCGGTACGAAACCCTAAAAACGGAACAATGATAGGATCACTTTGTTGTCCGCCTTTCTGTCTGTCAAGACCCTTTATCTCGGGTACGCGTGTAGGTATCGAGTTGAAATTAAAACCATGTTCTCAGGTCTACAGTCCTTCGAAGTTAAGAAAAAATCATACATCTATGTTAAATAAAAAAGTTACGACCATTTATGCCGCAAAAAACGAATATTTCCACACTCAAAGGAATCAAAATGTATAGGGTACTTTCCGTTGACTTAGAACTATGAAATTTGGCAAGTGTCATCGTCTTATACTACAAGTACAGAGAAAAGTCTGAAAACTTTAAATTTGAAATTAAATTATAAAAAAATTGCCTTTATTTTTCATGATTTAATTAACGCTCATAAAAAAAGTGAATTTGTACGAAACCCTCGGTGGGCGAGTCCAAATCGCACTTGTCCGGTTCATATAGTTTGTTTATAAACAATTTCACTGATTATTTTCCTAAATACAAGTTAGTTTGTTAAGTGATTATGATGGCAGATGATGATGAAGTTAGTTGGTTGAGTGTGTTACACATGAGTAGGCATGTTTTATCTCCGTCATACAGAGTGTTAGCGAGGGAGATGGAAGGGAAATGGGTTTCTGTGGTTTGCTAGGTCCTGACGCGGTTGAGGTTTTGTATCTATGACGTCACTATACTGTTTTATGTTGTTCTGTTTATCACTATGCGTGATTTAGAGCGTACTTAGTTCATCATTCTGTTAAGGACTTTATTATGTTCGGGCTCGAGTCTGATTTTGTACGAAACATCGCAGTGCAAAAATTAAGAATATTTTCCTTGTTGATATAATATCAATTTATACAAGGCAAAAGGCAAGTTTATATACAGCAGAATAAAAAGTAAGGGTTATTATATAATATGTGTAAGAGGTATTAATGTTTCACAAAAAACTTAATTTTGTCATAAAACTTACTCTGACACTTCGGTAAACATATCACTGATACATTTTAACGCGACCCAAAATACAACTCAGAAATATTTTCATATTTCCAGTATAACATGGCCTCGCTTTGTATAGATTTCCCGTACAGTGAAAGATCCGCATAAAATGGTTTTGTATAGCTTGTTTGGTTGCCGTGCGAACCATTACATAACACTACATAACCACAGTCTCCAAAACGCAGTCAAGGTGTACATCACTGAGGGTATCACCAAACTTGTAGTAGGTACTATGAAAGTAGTTTCAATGTAAGTTCGTTTAATCATTCCCATTGTGCATTTAATACTGTTAACGTATCGGTTTGTTTTGCAACAAATTATTCACTTAGCTTTATAAACAATGTTAGAATGTTAAGTATTTTGTGTTTGTGTTTAGTAGCAACAGGTAACAACCAACGTAGTTTAATATTATTGTAACTAACGATCTTTCCCTGATTCACACATCATCTGACAACCAGTCTTACCGAGAGGTATCGTATTATCTGGTACTAACTGGTTTGTAGAGGTCAGATGCTCTAAATATCATTATCTGCCTAGCCTTTCCTTACAGTCTAACAGGATGCAGCTGAATGCCAGTATTTTATATGGAGTGATTGAATATTTGGCATTCACAATCAACCCATGCAGCTGTCGCTTGCCACGAGCTCCTGAAAATAACAGAAATAATAGTTTTTTTTTTTTTAATTTAGACTTTAATTTAATGAGATAAATCAACCTTTATATTTCCACCACCAGAATAGATAACCAGCACAATCAAATCCATTACCAATCCAATTTTATTCTATTCCTACGAACCAAATTTAAGTAAAAACTTGAAACCCAATGATTACCGTTATAGTGACGGCTAAAATTACATGGTAGACCATGTGACTACTTAAAGCCTGACGGGTGATAAATTTATCAGTGGGTCGATGATCCAATCAGAGGGGATCAGTTGTTGACATGGGGCCGACGATGGGGCCTTACACCCTGAGTTATTGCACGGGGCCATGGTGGCCTCCGTGCTATTATTAAAACGGAAGCTTCATTTATCTCTGAGACCTTGTGGTTGCAACGGGTTTATAACGGTCGTGTATGTGTACCTATTCTGAGTGATAAAGTTTGTGTTAAGATGTATTAACTTTTTTCAGAATCATCATCTGCAATATTTTTCCAACTATTCCGGTTATTAATTTTTATACATGTCTCTTAAATTTTAAAATATTTCTTAAAATAAAAAAAAAATGTAACAGTGGGTAATACAACTTATATACAAAGGCGAGCTTAACCCAGAAATTGGGGGTCACATTGCGATAGTGACATGACAAGTATGTTGGGGTCGGCCTTCAGTCTAACCCCATGCACCTTATTACCAATCACCAGTCAGTGGGTCGTGGTGCCACCTGGCTCTGGTAAGTTACCCAGATTATACGATACCCCCAGTTTTTGTGGTTATTGCCTAACTTGGTGTCAGAGATTTTATATGCCGTGGTAAGACTGGTTTCGGGCTTATGACTACAAAGGTAATTGACGAAATTATTTTTAGAATATCTAAAATAACGAATTCTACTAAAAATACATCAGGAAACTTTCTGATTTTGCATAGTTACAACGAAGGATCAATATTAAATGATATAATGATGATTCATGGAACCGATTTTCAATTACTATTCAGTGTGGGTAGTTGAGGAAAATGTTTTAGGTTACGTCTGAAACACAATCATATTGATAGGTAAAGGTTATCGCCCACTTTGTCGTAATTCTGTGTAGCAATTTGAACTTAACAAGAACAAAGGTTCAATCAATTTTATTTTTAGTTCAATTATATAGACTTTAACCGCTGCTTATTCCATGGGGAGGTTCGAAAATTATTTATAAGAAGGTATTACCAGGAGAAAAAGTATCGAGAAGTCTATTATATGTACAAAATGTCATCGAAAATGGTTCAGCCACATAATAAGGATGGCCATAACATTATACATCGGAAGGATGACCTATATAGCTAATACAATAGTGACTCAGTTGAAAAACTTAAGCTGCACCAGATGTGTTCCGTTCGTACATGAATGATCATTATTTACTATTTACCATCCCGAAAAACAACTATTTTTCTGTCATTTAATAAAAAGCACAATATATATATGAAACGATTACAGTACTTTTCCACAGGTAATTTTCAAAATCTGCTGTTTCCTACAAAATTTTAATACCTACACCGCAAAATGTCTTATAATTTACTGAAACGTGGAAAAGTACATGTTGTTGTCCCTCCCACCCTGTATAAAATAGTCGTGGTAGAATAATAACATGCTGAGTTAAAATCAAACGTTATTCAACATTAATTTATTTTCCTAAAACACTCTCAAACATTCCTTGTTATTTCAACTCAACATAATAATAATACAATTTGCTCAAGTAAATGTTCACGCGCCATTGATTTCTTGTCGGGACTATATTTGGCTAAGATAATCTCTCCCTTCGTATAACCTTTTCATTAGTAAACCCTTCACATATTGTAAGGGTATCAGATGTATTATCAGCGGCGAATGAAGGTTTTATACCAATCAGATCGATATTTATTATACCCGCAGAACCCCGTTACCACTTATAACCCGTAATTACTACGCATCATTAATTTTCTTAGGGATCCAACATAATTGTTAGCAATTTGTTTTAAAGAAAGGCTGTTGTAAATGAGTAAATATTAATTATTGTAATGTGGAATTATTTGAATAATTATGTAATTAGTAGTATACAGCGTGTGATTCAGACCATCAGACTTAACAACTATCTTCATGGGACCACCATCGAAATCACGACAAAGAAATCAGCTGTCCAGTACAAAACTTCAATACCTACTCGAACTCTATTTATAATTCGTATGAGAAAGCTGGTTTTATTTTGTGGTCCGTTGGAAAATTTGATGGTCTGACGCCTTTCTGATACACGGTGTCAAAGTCAAACCATATCGTAGATATCATCTATTGCTTTCCACCATCTGAAATCGAAATAAAGCCTTTTTAGAATAATCTGTATAAAGACCTGTATCCTAGCCAACTGTGACCTGTATTTGTGTCTTCTTTGTGAGAGCGAATTTGTGCTATGATTCAGCACGCGGGATCAAAATAAGTTTATCATTAATAAAAAAAAAGGAACAACACTTGCTTAATCTAAACTAATATTATAAAGAGGAAAGATTTGATTGTTTGTTTGTTTGCATTGAATAGGCTCCAAAGCTACGGTCATCATCAAACGAAGTTGCGCCGGTCAGCTAGTATACGAGTAAGATGCTAGCTATCCGGCGCTACTTCGTTTGCGTCACATTTTCTCCGTTTTCGTAACATTTTTCGTTGCTGCTTCACTCCTATTGGTCGTAGCGTGATGAAATATAGCCTATAGCCTTCCTCGATAAATGGGCTATCTAACACTGAAATAATTTTTCAAATCGGACCAGTAGTTTCGGAGCCTATTCAATGCAAACAAACAATCAAATCTTTCCTCTTTATAATATTAGTTTAGACAAAGAGAATGTGGGCTTTGCTTCAACGGACAAAATCAATCGATCACTATAATAACAACCTAATGACCAAGTGGTCGCAATAACCCCATAACACCTATTTCCCATGAATAATAGTCGAGTTAACCCCATTTAAGTAGATATATCTGTTCTTGGGCTATGCACAGTATTCCTCAGTGGGTTACTTTCCATTTACTCTGGGAATCCAGTAAATGTATTTTGGCGAATTTCCTCGGTGGCTAAACAAACTTTTCGATGTACCAAACATTGTTGTTTCGTCCTCTAGGGACCGCACTTTTTTGAAACAATAAAAGCTAAAACTTGTAAATACTGGGAATACTCTTCTCCTCTTATAATATTACTAAAACGAATTTGAAAGGTGCCAGCGACTTTGTAGTGTACCTTAGGCGATTCTCACAAGACACCGCTAGTCGCGCGGTGAAACGGGAGCGAAGCGGCAAAACAAACGTATTGGCAGTGCGCCTCGGGCAGAGGCGATGAACGCCGCTCGTCCGCGCGGTTGGGCGGTGTACGTTTGTTAAGCATCAACGAATTGCATACAAGCTAATGTGACGTGAGATCCTATTCACCGCCCGACCACGCGGACGAGCGGTGTCATCTGAGAATCGCCTAATACATGATAAGCTCACCTTTGAAAGAAGTTTGATACCTTTTTTCCTTAAGGGAATATAGGCTCATATTATTTCTGTTTTAGGATACTTATTTATTTATGACATACAGTGTACCTAATGGGAATATTTCAAACTGTACTGGAAGTTTTTCAGGTGCCTAACCCGGCGATTTTCTGGTACACCGGTTAGAAAATTTACTTTAACTTATACTTGAGTGCATCGTTAGTCTAGTTGTTCCAAGCACGACTGCTGAGCATGTGGTTCTGGCTTCGATTCTGATATCGGGCAGTGTCATTGGGTTTTTACATCAAGAATTTCTCAACAACGGCCACGGTATTTTGATTTGTGCCCGGTTTATAATAATAGGCTAGCGTATTTTATTACAATATAACTAGCGAAATGTGGTATTAGGTACACCTCTGCTGAACCCATTGGGAGCACAGTGTGTGATGTTATGTTAACCTTATAAATTGGAGTCTAAGTACATACTGCCAACGTTTTTAACTTCAAAATTACACCTCCTTTTAAACATAAAAAAAACTTAAGTCTTTAGCTCTCATTTTTAATATAAAGAAATCTTATAAGAAGAGTAATGCTTTAAAAAAAAACACAATTTAGATTATCCAATGCTTATAAACACCACAAATTAGATTATCCATTGCAGTGAATTAATGATCAGATTATTTAGATTTATATTTAAAGCAATACATATTTTTTGGCAAAATTATGGTAATTTTAAAATTAAAAATAAAACTAGTCTATTAAAGGCAAATTATGGCGTATACAGGTTTTTAATTCAGTTTGAAATTAAAATTAAACATAAGGTCAGAATTATATCCCTAGAATAAATTACACGCAAAATAAAATATTTCATTACAGATCAAAGCTAAACCAATATTTAACCATTATTGTTTACTTGTATTTTACCATTTATTTTGACTCCGTTATTTATTTAGGTATTATATTATAGAAATCCCAAAATAAGTAGCAATGCCACAAAAATATGTGCTTACGGACAATATTTAATAAATCCCAAAACAATTAAAACTATTTTTTTTACTTGGTACTTCGACAGTTTATTTTTAAATAAAATGTACATTTTATTTCCAACTTTCCACTCGCAGGTCTGCTGGAGGTTTTTTTTTGTAATAAGCGTTAGCTTTGTTCTCTTGTTTTTAAACTGTTGTCTTGTAAAGTGTTTTGTGTGTACATTAATAAATAAATATGTTGGTTTTCCTGCTTCATTGGCATCAAGTGATTACATGATTTTGTAGAATGCACGTTTTACTATGCAATAACAAACGCACGATTTCCTTTTATAAACTATTAAAAACATAATTCTTCTCCCATTTACTTTCGTCTTAATTATTTACAGTTATAATACCTACTCTATTAGAACTAAAATATAGACCACAATACAATATAGTATAATAAAAGGTAAACCAAATACAATATTGTATTTTGAGGCACAATAGATGAACAATTACGCTAGGCGGGACTATCAATCCTCAACGCAAGCAATTAATTACAAGCTGTAATCACCGTAATAATAATTACACACCTTAATAATTTCCTCTCCAAATAATTCAGAATTATTGTGATCCGCGTTGCCAACTGATTTGTTGTAGTTATAAATATCCATTTAAGTACGCCGAGCTGACCACACACAAAGCTATATTTTATGATTGATGGCACCATTAACTGTGTGGCTTGCTGTATTTAGGCACAAATGCTAGCAATAAATTTCAATTTTTTAAACCACGAATTTATTATGAGGGAACAAAAATTTTGGACTATTTAGATAGCCGCACGCAGTGTAAAACATCAGAGTGACGTCGAATAAAAGGAAGGGGGAAATAAAACGAAGTCAATTCTGAAATAAGTGGAACACATCTTTCAGTCCCGAGGGATCTATCGGCGTATCGACAGGGGACTTGGCGGCGGATCCCGTTCAGTCAAGTTTATTGGCAGAATTTCAATGCTTTGTCGTCCGCGATGTAATGGCAATTTATAACTGAACGATACGCGCGATTTGGTACGAATTTTCTAAAGGGAAAGGATGAGATCAACATTTCAATAGCTATCTAATCAACATTACCGGTATGTCTCGGGAAATTGATTGTTGAATGTGGAGATAATAATTTGACGGATGACTCGTCTTCCATAGCGTCTATTTATAGATTTTTTTTGTCAATTACAAAGAAAAGATTGTGAGAGTTTCAGATCATTAGTCTGATACGGTTATGTTCAAAAAGACTCGTGTTTCAACGAAAAGGTTTTCATAAAATTGAAATGTAAATACAGTTCTCATTCAGTGAACAAACGTCCAAGCTCCCTTTGTTTGAAATGTTTCGTTATACCTGCATTAACACAATACTTGTTCACTAGAGTTTTCTTAGTTTGTAAAAACAGAATACCAGCTCGTTTGAAACTGCAAATAAAGGTGCTTTTACTGCTTAGTTCTGTAGTCGATTTCAGCGTTCATAAACGAAGCAATAACTTTATTATGTCAATGGCAAGATGGAAAATATTTCGGCGTATGGGTTCGATCTTTAACTGCCTCGAAGCCAAAGTGAGGTCAATTTATAAATGAGTGGGGGACATCAGTCACCCAGGACGTGGTCGCGGGGCACGAACGCTTGATATATTGCCTCAGTTTCACCTCCTTGACGTTTTTTTGAAAACGCTATTCCCTGTAATGGATAGTCGCAGATTCAAAGTAATTTGATGGAAGCCCAAAAAGTTCACCAATGATTGGCTTTTAATGGTTTTCAATTTAACTTTTCGGATGCGATGCGAAGTTTGATAACTCAATTTTAAATAAGTATCGACCGCCAGGAAGCATGAAGCGGCTTAGAGGTTATTGAGCTAGATTTTTTAAATTAATAACACGATGAACTTTCCCAAAATCAATTTAGATACTGTCTGTCTTTCCTACGAATTGAAACGCCCACAGATTTTATATGTTACACGGAAAAGTACGCATGAAAATATAAACCCACACCCACACAGAAACATGGGCTGAAAAGGCCCCTATTACCGACATCGGCACTTTGGGAACAGCCATCGCACCTCTTAGTGTAGATTAAAAACATAAATAGCAGTGCCACAGGTTCAGCTAACTACGCCTTCTTATCGAGTAACCACGCAAGTTAAGACCACAGCCCGGTACCCACGGCACGCGATACAACGATTAAAATACTTTTTGTTCTTAAACACAGGCTTTGTAATTGTTTGCTTACGGTTTTAATGTGGAAACGGCTTTTGTTTTAGTTCGATAGGATAGAGTAGAGATAGATTTGCTAATAATTTGGACATCATTATGTTATTTTGTTTTTCAAAGATAGGCATGGAAATAACTTCTGATCTGATTAAGAATATGCTTTCACTAATAGAAACCTAAACATGATCAAGGACTGGAATAAAATAGAAGTTTTATATATTTAATCTGTATCGGGCAAATGTTAAACCATTATATATACTTTTTGGGTAGTCGCGTAAAAGCAAATATTTTTAGCATTTACATGGCTCATAATATTTAGATTCGAGATTACATCATACAGTATGTTGTTATGTAAGGCACTTTAGATAATGCTGCTTACATTTTTGAAGAAATTATTTGAATTTTAAAACATTTTTGTGAGTATCAGGGACGAGTCTTTTTTAAAGATTTTTTTAGTTTAGTTGAATTAAGATTGTAAAACTTTGTATACGAAAATCGAAGATTAATATTTTTAATTTTCGTTTGGTTATGCCTACTAACCTGGTGTCTGACTTTTTATGCCGCCTGTGGGCCCCTGACTTAGGTTTACATGTCGTCGAGAAAAATCCTCTGGTACGCTGGTTTCATCAAGTAATAATTATACAATACGCTCATGAATCCGAAAAATCAAAAGAGGTACGTGCCTTGGGTTCGATCTCGAGTTCTATGACTTGGCAGTCCGACGCTATCACTGCTAATCAACAAAATAATATTAAAATATTCTTATTGCACAGTTATTACAAATATTAAAGATCCAGTCACCCGGTATCATCTTCAACTTCCACCACCACCACCATTGCAGCCGAAAGACGTCCACTGCTGGACATAGGTCTCCCCGAACTGACGCCACATTGACATAAGGAGGGTTTTGCCATAATCGCCACGCTTGGCAGGCGGGTTGGCGATCGCAGTAAAGAAAAGCACAGGGAACGCTGCTGCCCATTCTCTGGAAAATCCCTTAGTCGCCTCTTACGACACCCACGGGAAGATATGGGATGGTGCTATTCTTTACGTATATATATTTATCTTCAACTTCAACACTACCAAATACGGAAAACAAAACAAGTGAACTACGAAATTCACAAAACACGAAACTCCATACCTCCACCACAACAGCAAAGGCGTGAAGCTATGTTAAACATCCTTTTGTTTACTAAGCAACATCAAATGTATAAGCTTTTAGATATTCTGTTATACGATATCAGCTGTCACAACCCCTCCTTACGACTGACGAGGGATAATAACTAGGCGAGTATTAGTAACACTTTTGTATTTATGTAGCGTTGGATATATAATACGTGCTAGTTTTCTATGTAGCAAGAGAATGATAAGATCGACAGTTGAATGAACATTTTGAAGGATAGGTTTAATTGGCTTGGTAACGAATACGGGTAAATAAATAAAGGCCTGAGCCAATCGACTAACTGCTACGCAGCTGCCGTAGCAGTGCTACGCCGTAGGCTTTGCGTAGCAGTTTTTATGGTATCGTTTTTGTTTTATTTTGTACTGAAAATGGACCTTTATTTCAACAATCTATCTTAGAATCCCTTTTTAGATAGATTGTTGAACCAACGGACTGTATCGTACTATACCTAGTACGATTTATCAATAGAGTTGCGAAGGATTGGTGTAAAATGTTTTCTTATTAAATGTTTGTTCCTTAACTTTCGGCCAATAGTCACTTAACTAAATCAAAATCGATGATTGGTGTTTTATTTGAAATCAAATCTTTTATTGGGTAATTTTAAAAGAACAAACGTTCAAAGAAAGCTCTGATCTGAACAGATTTCTCAATATCCAATAGCTAACAGATTTAAAATAACAATAAAAGAAACGGCTCGGGAAAATAGTCAAATGCTTGTTTCGGAAACCTTTTTTGGAATTAGTCCATTGATTTAACGACTTGAACAGGGCAGCAGTAGAGTACCTTATTTCTGTTTTTTATGAACATCTGTTTTGTTTGCTTATGGATTATAAGTGACTGCAATGAGTTAATTACAAACTCCAGTGCAAACACTTTTATACCCACTGCAACTAAACAAACATAAAGTAATGAAAAACAAACAACAACAAATTCAAGCACTATCACAAGAATATTAGTTCACTGGTTTCTTTCAAAGTCAACTACTTTCACAATTCTGTCGTTTCAAGTCGTTATGAGGTTTTCGCAAAAAAAATATTTCCCTATTATAATTCAACCTTTCAAAAATGCGGCCACGTTAACATGAAAGGTTTACTTCGACACACGTTGTGTAAAAACTTTCCGTTTGGCAAACCCATTTAGCCGACGGGGCTATTTTGTGGGCTAAACTAAAATATTCATACATTATAATTCTATGGTTTATTTCGCTCGAAAGGCATGAAAGAGGGCTTTGCTTGAGACGTGTTCGACATTGAGTGTGTACAAAGTTTCCGTTTGGCGAAACACATTTGTACAAGTTAGTGATTCGAGAAGGTCGTTCGTCGGAGGAAATTACTGAATAAATTCGATTGACTCCGGTACTCGACGCGACCTATTGGCGGCTGATCGACGGTTCGCGTGTTGAACGCCTTACAACGAACGATCTTTGGAAATAGTGAACAGGGTTCTTTTTTATTTAATAAGTGAAACTGGCACAATACTGGCACACTGCAAATAACGTTTCCTAATTATTATAGTTATATAGAGCTATAAATATAACACATTCAGGTTGGGTCAGAACAGATGGGCCAGAATTATCACACAGTGTGTGAACACGGTTGTCGTCACCAAGGCCGGCCCATGAAACGCTATTTGGACTTGTTCCTGACTAATTGTCCAGATAAGGCAAAACACCGAGAGAGTTGGTAAGGAATGGACGCCTTTACCCAGCAGTGGGACAGAATTGTCGCCAATTGACGCCACGGTTGGCGCAGAAGCTGAACGAGCGAACTCCGCTGCGTGTCGCGGGTTCGATCCCCGCACGGAACAAATTTGTATGGCCTACAGATAGCTGTTCCGGGTCTGGCTGTTTGTGTATAAGACTATAAATGCTTGTAAACGCACCCACGATACAAGAGAATTCTAGTGTGGGCAAATAAAAAAATGGTATAAATAAAATATATTAATATTAAAGTATCTACGCTGCAGTGTAATTTGCATGTTGATATCAAACAAATCAAAATTGAGGAAATAAAAGTAAACGTTTCTTTTTGACTGCTTTTAAACATGTTGGCTAATGTTATGCTTGATTTATTTTTAACGATGCTAACGGATCCTTCTAATCGTAGGTTGTTGTGATATATAATGTGTATAACCGTTGTTTAAATATGGATGAGTTTTTCATACAGGTAATTGTGTTAATGTAATTGTTCTGTATGGTGTCGGACGTAAAGAATAGCACCATCCCATATCTTCCCGTAGGTGTCGTAAGAGGCGACTAAGGGATTTTCCAGAGTATGGGCAGCAGCGTTCTCTGTGCTTTTGTAACAACAGTACTACGATCGCCAACCCGCCTGCCAAGCGTGGCGATTATGGCAAAACCCCCCTTATGTACACTTGGGGGAGGCCTATTTACAGCAGTGGTTTAGTGCTTTCGGCTGAAATGATGATGATGATGAAATTGTGTTATAAAAAGACAAAGCTACATGGTAAGGTCCAAAAGATCCTCGACTGTACCTACTACAAAAACAAGGCTAAATATTCCATTAAAATTATTAGTTTTCAAAATAATCTGTCTTTATTTCAATTTAATTTTCATGGTAAGTAACTTAAGAACAGGTGACATCTTAAAACATTATTGTTTTACTCCTTTTCAGTGTGGGAAAGAGATGGAGCATCCTGTATATCTCCGTCTCTTTCCTACACTGGAATTAGAGTAAAACAATACTGCTTTAAGACGTCATAGTAGGGGCCCCAGTTCAGTGATTTAATATGATATGAAAGGTTTGTATCTAAAATTGATCGAATGTAAGAAGAAAACTTTTGGACGTACGTGATATGCGTCAATGGCTAGCACCACTTAAAAGACTCCAAAATTCGTGTTCTAACAAATCCAATGTCCTTTTTATGAAATTATTAACAATGCACGTGATTCTTAATAACTCATACTGTGCTGAAAAGTTTCCCACTCATACTTCAAAAAAAGAGGTTAACCAAAAGAAAACTTTATTAAAAGTCGCTCCGAGACTTCGGCAGCACTTTGTATTTTATTCCCTGCTTTTTTTTTAGTTGGGGTTGAATCTCAATTACTGGTTTCCTAAGAAAATGTGTCGTGCAAACTCAATTAGGTTTCTATCGTCGCCTTCCTCTTTTTAGGAATATCAAACACCCGTAGGTACTAATTAAAAGAGTGAAAGTTAAGGATGAATTTGAATGAGAACTTTTGTTGTTTTTTTTTTTGGTGTTTGTTGAAATGAGACGTTTATTGGCTGTACAGTGGAGATAAAATGTTTTATTGCGAGAGCGTAATTTTAAATGTGTGGAGCCCATGGTTAAATAAAAACAGCCACTTGGATCAATTTTCCAGTTAAGCCGGCTTGCCAAGGTTAGTCTGTGGATTTTTACATACCGAGCTTCCTGCTTCCCTCGGAAAGCCTGTTAAGCCGTTGGACCGGCTGTCATTCGTAGATCTTTGGCAGTCGTTACAGGTAATCAGTGGCCCAAAACTGACAACCAGTCTTACCAAGAGTTATCGTAGTACGGAGTACGAACTGGGTTGTGGAGGTCAGATAGATAGTCGCTATACCTAATGACATGTTAAATACTGGTATTCAGGTACATCCGGTTAGACTGGAAGCCGACCCCAACTTAGTTGGGCAAAGGCTAAGCAGATGATGATCGTTATTTTTAATGTTGGTTTTCTTTAAGAGGTCTAGTCCGTTTTTTTAAGCTAGTTTTTGAAAACAAGATGCGTTACGTAAAATAAAAATTAAAGAGCTTTTCGCCCTAGAAAAACGTTAAATGGTGCCGTGGTGAAATGTACTGAATTTTAAAAACTACCTGCCATTTTCTTAACTACACAAGAATAGTGTGCGAGTGTATGCAGGGTGGAAGAGACACTGACGCACAATCGCTTGCCACATATTTGCTACATTATTCTTAAGTCCCACCCCTCACACCCATTTTTTGTTATTATTAAATATAATTATGTTAATTACCGTGAAGATTGAATGCAGTCGCGTTTATTGTCTGTTTGGCCAGATCTTTACTCTGAAAAACGGTATTCCCTTTTTTGTTGGTCTTATAACCATACTTTCGGTTAACTTTATCAACAGATAAAGTAAATAAGATAACCCCAATACACCTGTTATAATAATTATAACATATTCTCCCGATTACCATATAAAACGAATCATGAGTAAAACAAAGGACATTTCGAGCCGAATTAAATTTCCATGTAAATAAATAAGCTGTAAGGAATCTTTACTGGACTGTAAATTTATTTTAATTGCCCTTGATTACCGTGTCATAAGCAGATACTCGTTATTCCACATTAGTTAAATGTGGAATTACGAGTGACATGAACTTCATAAGTAAAGCCTTTTTCGAATGAGGGTAGGAAGAATCCACAGAACGCCATCTAAAAAAATAATTTGAAGAAGGGTGTAGTCGTACAATAATTATCATTTCAAAAGTGTTTTTACTACGATAACCCTATTTTTAGGGCAGCCATGACAGTTGTTTGACGTTTAACGACCTTGGCAGTTTTAAGAAGTGCCGTCTTTTAGTCTTTCTTTGCATTGAGTTTGGATTGAACTTGTTGTTTTGTACAACCAAACCAAACGCCAAGTATCCATGGCCCATGTAGGCCTACATAAAATCAATCCAAATCCCGATATTTTCGAAATTCCAGTTGCTTTGTTTACTAAAGCAGTTATGACAATGACTTTTTCGCCTGCTGATCACGTGACCTGATCCACCATGTTTAATTTTTATGTTGTGATGTTCTCTTTGACCAAGTTAATTTGAACGAACATTAAAACAAACTGAAATTAAAGAAAATTGATAATAAAAAACGGTTACTCTATTATTTAGCAATATTTACATTTATAGTGTACATAGTGCTAGCCCAGGCTCCATACATTTTCGGAACATCTCCTTTGAAGCCATGTGTCATCTACCAACCCGCACTGGGCCCGCGTGGTGGATTACAGCCTACTCCCTCTCATTGAGAAAAGGTCTGTGTCTTAGCAGTGGGAACATAATAAGTTGATGATGATGTACCTCGTTTTAATTCGAAATGCTTAACTGTTTTGAAGAGACTATCACAAAATAAAAGCGCCTTCACAACCTAGTAACTGGATAACACGATACCACTTGGGATCTAATTGGTTGGTGGTGGTGAAAGATTAAAAGTAACATTAAATATCAAATTAACGCGGTTTATCACTTTAGTATAAGGTCTAAAATAATAATAGTATCAAATATTCCAAACAAAACAACAATCAACAATATTACAATCAGGCACTATACAGGTAGCTACTCCACATACCTGATCGATTTCACTCAAACGCGATCCACTGACAACCGGCAGAATTTTTTTATCAAAGCATTCCTTTCATCCCTTAAATGGAACATTAAAAAATTAACGCTCCCATTGAATGTTCAATTTACTAGGTAATTACCCAACGGCGGGTTATCAAACATTCTTTTGTATTATTAAACATAATATCACGCCTGTAGTCCTCGAAGGGTAAAGCAGAGGTTAGGAGTTTATAACATAATTGGATTTCTGAATAATTCTTTGGATATTCAACGCCATCATCATGATTTCAGCTCTGGATCACCCTCTGCTGGCTATACCCAACTCGTCCTTGTCATTCTTCTGCATCACTTCCCAAATCATGTGGGTTACTGCGTCGACACTTTCCCACTGTTGGACAAAGACCTTCTCAGAACGCTTCCAGAGGGTCTACCCAAGAGACAATGATTTAAGAGCCTTTGATATTTCTACAACGATTCTTCAAGGATCGATAAGATTTTCCAGGATTGCAGAATAGATTTTTTGGTGTGGTATCTTCGGTAGCATCCCATACTTTTTTGACGTTTCTATCAACCTTATCGCTGATATAATTTATATTTCCAGGTCCTCAAGCGTTCTTTTCCAGCACCAATATTTCAACTAGGTAGTTTAAAAATTGATAAAGCACTTAAGAATGTTTCATTATATTATGCAAACATAACAGCTAATAATCATCGAGAGCAAAATATCCAAAGAATGGCCATCAAAAAGATGAGAGAGAGGCTTTTTAAAATGCAAAAACACTCTGTGAAAAGATGAGACGGTGATGAAGCGATACGTACATTCAGTTAGCCCGTCTGTAATTATGTTGAAGAGGGTACACCATTTTACTGGGAAATTAAACGAAAACACTTCGCCCCTGCCGTTCGCTTCCTGAACATTTGCTACAGAAAAATAGGAATAAAATACATAAGCATTCTATATTCTTTGAGTGTTTTTTTCTTTAATAATGCCAGCGTGTACCAAATGTGAGCTTTGGTAGCGAAATTATGATAATGCTGTGTTTTGTAATCGTATTAATAAAGTTTTAACGCTTGCTTTAGTTAATTTTACTGAATGTTACACGCTGACGCATTTGAACTTAACGCTGAAATAAGAAAATATATTTTTTTGAAACGTAATTTTTCTCATCTAAGTCTGAAAAGTATTAATATAGCATCATCTGCCTAGCTTCTTCCCATCCCGTCATGTTGTGGTCGGCTTCCAGTCTAACCGAATGAAGCTGTAAAGCAGTATTTAACATGGAGCGACTGCTTATCTGACCTCCACAACCCACTTATTACGATACCCCTTGGCAAGACTGGATGTCAGACTTTCGGGACACTGACTAAGCTGTAACGACTGTCGAAGATCTTCAAATGACAGCTGTGACCAACGGCTTAACGTGTTTTTCGAGGCACGGAGGAATCTCGGGATGGGTGACCACCCATTATATTTAAAGGGTAGTCACCCATCCACAGACAGACCTAGGCAAGCAAGATTTATCCTGAAAATAGAACCGAGCAGCTGCTATTAAGCCACAAGCTCCTCCTCGAAATATAAAAAAATATAATAAAACGGCCACGGGCTCAAGAAAATTGTTACTTCCAAAGTTTCAAGCCACCAAAACATACCGATTGAATCGTTCCTTCCGAAACACGTTATCAAGATTAGTTCAATATTCAGTACCAAAGTTACAGTGCAGGATACTCCACTAGGATTTTGCGTAAAAGCCCAACAAAGCTTCACTGACGCACTTTAGTACATGGATTACGTACCATTCCCAGTTTCATACGAACAAATCGTACATTTTGTCGGATTTTATACATTTATCCCTCTTAGCAATGTTTTTGCAGCTCTCGTGGTCGCACGAGCTAACTTGCATGGAGCATTAATAAATTCCTTTGACAGTTGAGAATTTGAAAATTATGCTAACTACGCCCAGTGGTTTCTTCCTAATCCCATTTCAATGTTAAAATATCTACTGAGCTGCATGAAATTAACACGGAGGCTATTATAGTACTGTGAAAGCTGTATTTATTGTATTAGGTCAGAGAGTTTGTTAAATTGGAGCATTAGAAGCATGCGGGAATATCCTGAATGAGGCTGGCACAACGTGGAGCTTGGTACGCAAAGAGAGGCCTATACCCAGCAGTTGGTGAAGTCCGGCTACGGATGCTGATGATGATGATGAACATTGTTATACACTTTTATCTACTTCGGTTTCGTTACAGTATAGGATCCCGCTATACAACGACCTTCACCGAGCTGGTTAATGGATGAAACTTATTTTACATTAAATTTAATATGTCAATAAATATATTGCTTAAAATTAACTTACTGATTTTTTTTTTTAACATTTCTCCGGTTTGGTTAATGGACAAATTCCATACCAATTGAAAGTATAAAGCCCATAGAATATGCAAACGGTATGTTGCCTTTTATTTTACCGTCACAACTCTCGGGTGGGCAGGTATAAACAGGTAAATCGATACTAGTAACTTGCACCGGTCTGGTTAATTAATAAAAAAAGGCAACCTAACGTTTGCCTATTTTATGGGCTGTATACTTTCGATTGGTATGGAATTTGTTTATTAACCAAACCCTGGACTAAATTTTTTTAGGCAACCTATATGCAATATATCTATTGACATATTAAATTTAATATAAAATAAGTTTCATCCATTAACCAGCTCGGTGAAGGTAGTTGTATAGCGGGATCTTAGCCAATTCAATTCGAATTACAAAAATGACAACGGTGTCATTATGATACCCATAACGACATCGGGTTGCAATATGCGAATCGTCATAAATTCTAAAACACAAGCAAAGACAATCTGAACATACAGCCAGGAACCTATAATATTACTTCGAAATCGAGACAATGTAAATGATGTTTTTAAAAATGTAACAAGTTTAGAACAAAAGTATCGTTTACTATTTCGCTGTAAAATCTACATATAAATAAACAATAGTCAGTGTGTAGTTAAGTTTCTATTAAAAATACTTATTTTTCTATATCTGTGTTTTATTCCTTCCTTCGTAGATAAAATCTTGAATGCAACTGTACGTTATTGGTCTTTTAATAACTCGTGCCCACCTATTTCGGTACGCGCTACGCTGGTCGAAAAATAGCACTCCTATTAAAAGACCGTCCATAACGTAACAGTCGCTTAAATAGCTATTGTGCAATAACTGGATTGCATTAGCAACCAGTATAATCATCTAAATATATTCCTAAAAATCGTAACAACTAAACTAAAAACCTTCATCTGTAATAAACTATAAATACTAAAATTTTAACTGAACATATTAGACATGCCCAAGTAAACACTGAAACCAATAAAAAAATAATAACTTTAAACTTAATAACATTTCAGTCTTAAATTATTAAAATTTAAATCAGCAAGAAGCTTAATAAGCAGACACGTTAAGCCAAATTTAAGGTTTGGGTAAACAAGTCTCAATGTTTAATTAAAAATGAAAACAAAATTAAAAAGTCTACAGACATTTTTATAGTCTCGGCTTGGCATTATTAAGTATCAGTGAGGAATATTAAAAACTTAGTAGGTAATCTATTGATAATAAACTTCTACTGACGTTCAAAATAATTTGATTTATTTGGACTGTTGCTAAATTCTTAGAAATATTTTGACTAATAATTTTACTTAGTAATTAGGTTTTATGTACAAATAGTAAAGCGCATTACAGTGTCCTCAAGGGTGCTATTAATTATGAATAAGGTTTAATAATTTAATAAAGACTTAAGTTAAACGATTTAGAAAAGAAGACACAAAAACGAAATTAAGTCCCGGCAGTCCTCTGATTAAACTGTGGCTTGGAGCACAAAGTAGGGAGAGGATGGAGTGATAATGTGCGGGAAGACGGTGTGACTCGAAGAGGATATTTACAAAAACATTGTGACAGTCCCCTTTCATAGTATTTTCCATTTTTAAATCGATTACAAATGTTGTGTTCGTATCACTGTTGAAACTTAAACACAAGTGCACTAGACTAGTGTGTTAGTGCACTTTTACCCTATTTAGGTGTTACCTCGCTTTACTGGAAACGTGCCTATAGGTGAAAAATGAACAGTCAAATACAGAACAATATTCCCAAGATTAAATAAGTGAGCACTCCATATCTTAGTTTTCCGTGACATAAAGTTTGTATCAGCAAAAAGAGATAGAAGAGCGATTCGTATTTTTCTTGAAACAGCTGTACGCAAAGTTCGTAATTATAGTTTTACTGTTGTTTAATTTGTTGTGATATAAACGTATTACTGAGTTTTCTTTGGAAAATATATTATTGACTTAACCAGCAGTTTCTCAGTAGCAAGAGGTAGAGATCGGATTTGTGCCCCGTTGGTGGCAATGAGCTCGTGCTCGAGCTCATAGCTAAATAAAAGCAGCTGCTCTGGTCGATTTTTAGGTTGATCTGTGCTTGCCTTAGTTGGTCCGTGGATGGGTGACCATCCATCTCATACCGAGTTTTCTGCATGCCTCGGAATCCACGTTAAACCGTTGGTTCTGGCCGTCATTTGTAGATCTTTGACTGTCATTTTAGGTAAGTGGCCTGAAACTCTGACAACCAGTCTTACCAAGGTATATCTTATTACTCAGTACTGACTGGCATGTGGAGGTCAGATAGACAGGCGGCCTACGTAACATTCTGATATTTAGTTGCATCCGGTGAGACTGAAAGCCGACCTCTACATAGTTGGGAAAAGGCTAGGCAGATGATGGTGGCAATAGACTCGCCCCCCACTTACATGGGGCTTAAATATTACTGGCGAAATGGGGGTATACTAGAGTACACCTCTGCTTAACCCGTATATACGAGCATGATGTTATGTATCTCATTTTGTAGGTAGTTTCCAACAACATATTTTAATGTCAGTAATGTTGTGTCTACAGAATGCTCTTTCGGAAAAAATTTGTCGGTATGTTTTTATTAATTACCAATTTTATGCTTTTACCCACAGTAATGCACAGAAGTAATATTTTGTCATGATTGCACCGATAAATATATCGTTTAAGTAGGTAATAATATACTGTGTATTTTTAAAGTAATTAGTTTAATTAGGTAAATATTAACTCATCGTTTTTATTAGGGTTCCGTACCCAAAGGGTCAAAACGGGACCCTATTACTGAAACTTCGCTGTCCGTCCGTCCGTCCGTCCGTCCGTCCGTCTGTCACCAGGCTGTATCTCATGAACCGTGATAGTTAGCCAGTTGAAATTTCTACAGATTATGTATTTCTGTTGACGCTATAACAACAAATAATAAAAACAGAAAAAAAATATATTTAATAATTCGAAGACATTAACACCCATATTCTACGAGCCTTCCCAAATCCACTTTCCGACTAGTTCAGTTCATGACTGGCACTGGTATTCTTAGTCATGTACTGAACTTAAGTCGGACTAACCACTTCTACATTCCGCCCTGTTTGTTTTTTTGAAGTTGAAGAAGTGTGAATTTGAAGTACCGAAAAACTATTAATTATATACATTTTTAACATTGATTGAAGTGACATATGGCATCTTTAGCATTGATTGAAACAGAATGTAACTATGAGTTTGACAAAGATAGATAGCTAGAGGAGGTACCTTATTCGAAGATCCACCAATTATGGCCAAGAAATTCTATGAATACGATTTGGTGGACGTTCTCAACTGTTGTCATGGTTGACAACAACGGTTGACTTAGTTCAATAATGGGTTTAAGAAGGCTTTTAGAATATGTGTGTAAGAATACTAGTGTTAGTCAGTTAAATGTCCACTCATACTATATTTGTATGAGTGGACATGCAACTACTTAAGCTATCTTACAAACTTGTTTAGCAATCTTTTGTTTCACTCCGTTTTAGGGTTCTGTCTCAAAAAGGTTCCAAAATTATTCTATCCTCGCGTGCGTCGTCACAGCCCTGTATGTTTTTAACAGTTGCTTTCAAAGAACAACGTGACATGACAATGGTTCTAATCTTATTAAATCATACCCAATACATGAATATAATTATGATTCCAAAAAAAAATAGATAATACCGAAACATAACTTTTTTTTTTTTTTGTGAATGGCATCTCGCAGTTCAGCCTCTGAGGCTGGCTACTGCTTAACCGGACAAACCGAAACATAACACCAACGCAATTATATTTAAGTCACATATTGTGATGTACGTACAGAACCCTTACCGCGAGTACTTATGTATTCCCCTTTTTAATTTCACATTTTATATAGTTTTAGAAACCAAGAACGATGTTTTAATTAAAACTGAGTTTATATTTCAACAAACACTTTAAGGTAGACAGATGGCTTTAGTAGTCATGAATCAGGTGTTTCATTACAATATTAGGTTGAGTGATGCTTTCTAAGTGATAAGGGATGAGCGATCACTCTTTTGACGTCTGTATAAGGTATGACGTCACAATGAAGTCAATGAATGAAGAACTGAGAATGGTCTAAGTTGGTTTTGTAGCTCGAATAAACGAAGGGGGACATCCTCGTTGGTATAACCGTCGTAAGCGCGTCGCGCGTCGTAAGTGTTATTAGGTTTTTTCATCAGGAATTTCTCAGTATCAGCGACGGAGTCCGGATTTGTGCCCGGTTGATGGCAATAAACTCGAACTCTATTACATGGGACTTAAATATTAATGGTGAAATGTGGGTGAACTATTAGTTGCATCTCTGGCTAACCCTTCGGGAATTACAGGCGTATGTTATGTTACGTTATCAAAGGATTGAAGTCTTCTCACAGACCTCATGTGCCCATATTAATACAACTACACACACTACAAGTTTTTATGTACGAATTATCCTTATTATTTATGAGCACAAATCACAAGCCCATGTTCGTCGTGTCTTTGCCCAGTCATATCATTTTACATCACAGATATAGGTATTCTTATATAACACAAGTATCATCCGTATACATTTTTGACTACTAATTAAGACGTCATAAGCACAATAATTAAATTACTATACCTATGCTACACATATTTTTGTTCTTTAAATTTCTGGGATTGATTTCTTGAGTTGTAACGTTGTTGTCGTTGTTGTTGAGCAGCGGTGGTCCAGTGGTGGCAGCCCCGACTTATGAACAGTAAGTCGTAGGTTCGAACCCAGGCAGGCGCATTACTTTGTGTAATTTATTTCTTCACCGCTGCTCTCAAAACGGGGAATGAATGCATCGTGAGGAAACCGGCATGTACTAGAACTAAAAATTCGAAGACATGTGACATCTACCAACCCGCACTGGGCCCGCGTGGTGGATTAAAGCCCACTCTCTCTCGTTGAGAGGAGGCCTGTGTCTCAGCAGTGGGAACATTATAGGCTGATGACGATGACGAACGTTGTTGTTTTAAACAAACTAGCTTTCTGCGACAGTAGCTACGTTAAGCATAAAATGCTTAAGCCGGGCACGCGAAGTGGTGCTTGGTATAAGTATATGTCGTGTGTTTGCTGAATTATTCCGTTAGACTTTCATCATGTGGGCAGAACATGGGTTTCGTGCTATGAAAACACACACTACACGCGGTACACTGCTTTTGTCGAACTCACAAATTACTTGAATATACAATTCCAACACAATAACACTAGGCACCATGAATCGGGATACAGTTCCGGGACGTCTTGACTCCGCCGCAATCAGACACTCCACCGTCCTCCTCGCAGCGAGCTCGAAACATCACGACTCTGTAGAAGCGCGTTTAGGTCTGGGTACACCGGGAAACAGGTCGCGTGATGCCACCTTTGGCGCGCTTGCGATTCAAATTCTGTTCGTACTAATGACGGGATCCGAAATATATATATTATATTTGTGATTTACATGGTCACTTTTTGACGAACTAAAAACAACCATTTCATAAAAGAAAAATAGATAGATGCATTGATTGAAGTATTGCCTGGTAATATTTTATTCATAAAAAAAAGAAAACAATCACTGTACCAAAGCCGAATTGTGTGCCAATATTTTTGTAGTTATATCCTATTTGAAAAAAACTGCAGCTAGTTTACGCAACAACGGAAATAAATTGATGTGTGAGCGTTAAAAAAGGAATATTGTTTTGTTAGAATATAGGTGATGGGCCGCAACAAATTGATGCGTACTGTTTTATTATGGATACGTTTGTAATAGCCAGTTGAGCTGGTGTTTATTTTGAATATGAATTGACCAACTAGTATTGAAACATGACGTTTGTGGCCTAAATGGAATTAAGCCACCGAGAAAACTTACGAACTAAACTGTCTCGCTGTATGAGTGACAAAAATGACGATTACATAGCGAAAGTTTAACAAAAATTAAGGGATTCTGTAATTACTTTCATAAAATAAGTTTCTAGCACTTCGCCCGCGACTTCATCGGCGAAAATTGTGATATAATATAGCCTATGTTACTCGGTAAAGATAAAGCTTTCCAAAGATGAAAGAATTTTAAAAATCGGTCTTGAAGTTTTTGAGTTAAATCGTAACAAACAAATAACAAAGCAATCAAATTTTTCCACTTTATAATATTAGTTTAGATAGACTTCGGGCGTTCTTTTGCGGACATCCATGACCCAAACCTATACTCATTAATTTTATAATTTGAGGACATTCTAATGATTTATTATTTGCTAGTCGTACATGTGCATATCTTTGTGGGCGACAAGGCAGTGCAGTGCAGTTTTCAAACTCTGACTCTAGCGTTGTCGAACTCTAAATAATAATAATAAATAAATTAGTTTATTTGTACATTAAGGAAAAAATAAACTTACATAACACACACTGAAAAGTTTGTACAGCGAAGACATATTAGAATGCGAACTTCTGCCTCCTAAACTAGGCCAGAAGCCTGTGTTTTAGGAGCCAACGTTCATTTAAATGATTGGTCCACATGACAAATGATATTGACATTAATGTTGACAGTCATGCAAGTTACACAATAACATAAAATATACTTACGTTTCAGTTAAAATAATACAGTACTTACAAGCTAGTTAGGATGTGGTGTGATGTCACGTACATCAGCACGTCACGTACAGCACGCAGTATAATATGCTAAGGTAGATAGTATGTGAATACGTGATTGTAGATTATCGACATAACATCACGTCGTAACTATGTATATAATGTTGCTAATTAAAGGTGGAAGAGTAATCGACTCTTGGAGTAGTAACTAACATGTAGTTTACTTTGACCCCTCCATCTCCTCGCATCGCATGGCGATCCTGCCAGTCGGCTGGACGGCGTTATAGTTGTCCGACCAGGAGCTAGTCACGGTTCGTGGTTCGCGGTTTGATTGTCTTCGTTGAGTATCACGTCAGTCGCGTCGCGCCACAGGCCATGGGGAGCACGACGTCCAAGGAAGAGGTGATTATTGCCCAGGCGTCTACGAGTGGTGCAAATACCGCAACGGCTACGCAGGAGCAGCTGGCGGTTATCAAGACCGTGTTGCTGTTTGTGGCTGTGTGTATGGCAGTTGTCATCATAGGTTTGGCGGTTCGCATGTATCGGAGATGTCACCACAACTGGATTGAAGAAAAGATGAGACAGCGGGAAGTCCAGAAGGCTGTACAGATGGTTTGACCAGGAGCCGTCGGAGGAACGAAGTGAGTGTTTCTTATGTGAATGTGAATAAGTGTGTGTCGGTGCTTGCGGTCATCGTTAAATTTGGAGACATTGATTTAAATGGAAATGGAGTTAACGTCGTTATTTGTACAACTTAAGTTATTAAGGGAATCTATTGTCAAGTTAGGCCCTAGTAGGCGAAAAGGCAGAAATTTTGATAGTAAGATCAGTGAGGTGAAAGCGCTCTATCGTAAATTTAAGTGTATAGTTTCGGAATCTAGTAAGTTCTCGGAAGAACTGGCTCAGTTGGTATGTAAGATAGAAGCGTTATACGTAGACACTGTTAAGTTTGAGAGCGGAACCGAAACGGAACAAAACATGGCGGCGGAAAAGTTTTCTTTGAGAACGGCAGTTGGCCTACTCCCGAAGATGAGTGGCGATGAACAAGTTACGCAAGACTTGATTGATGCCATAGGATTATATAGTTCTATGTTAGTGGAAGCAGATAATGCTCTTTTAATTAAATTTGTTTTGACAACACGACTTACCCAGGGTGCTAGGATTCGGTTGTCCTCTACTTACGCAACGGTAGATTGTCTGTTAGCTGATATGAAGAAGCATTTGTTAACAGTAGAGTCAGACGTAGCTGTGCAAGCGAAGCTTGCTCGCGCTAGGCAGAATGATAGGTCGGTCGCGGATTTCGGGGCTGAGATAGAGAAGTTAATGGTTAATTTGACTATTTCTCAAGCCGGGGAAAGTTCGGAAGCATATGAAATTTTGCGGCCGTTGAACGAAAAATACGCGATCAGGAAGTTTGCTGACGGGCTTCGCAATCAGCGTTTAGGTACGATCATTACGGCGCGGAATTTGACTTGTTTGAAGGATGCGATCAGGGTAGCAGAAGACGAAGGTTGTGCATCGTCGGCACAGGTCATGGCGTATCAGCGTTGGCCGCGAGGGGTGGTTTTGATAATAGAGGTCGCGGAAATGGTTATAGGCGGTCTACAGTAGGAAATGGATACGCGCAACATAAGACAGCTGTTGAGCGTACGCGCAAAAATGCCACCGCATGGCATAATCGTGGAATGCGCGGTCGTAGCAATAATGCTCATCGTGGTCATTCGACTCAACAAGGTCGGAAGCGTGTAGCGTATTTCGAGCATGCGCGTAGTGATGCTGACTCAGGCGGAACGTCAATGTCACGACGTAATGAAGCGACTGACCACCAGTTGCAGTTTTTTCGAGACTAAGCGTATTTTAGCTTGCGATAGTATTAATTGGGTTAATTTTCTAGTGAATAATATAAATGCGGAATGGTTAGTAGATACGGGCGCGTCGATATCGGCTGTAAAAAGTGGTTTCTTGTTGAACAATGCTTTGTGCTGTAAGGTAGTTAAGGAAGAATTAGTGATTAATGGTGTAGGAGGTAGTTTGAGGGCTATAGGTTATGTATCTTTAATGTTGGAGTGTGGACGGTGTTCTTTCACGCATAAGTTTTATATATTTGATGATTTGCCATGCAAGTCGGTTGGTATATTAGGTCAGGATTTCTTGCAGAAGTATGGTGGTATTATAGATTTTTCGGCGAATAGGTTTTCTCTTAGGGATCGTGGACGACGGGTGGTTTCGATGCCACTTAAGTCCTATGATTACTTGTTGACTATTCCACCGCGTTGTGAGGTGGTTAGGTATTACCCCGTTAACAGAGCGGAAGATTGTGTGGTAGTTAGGCAAGAATTGCGGAAAGGCGTTTTCTTGGCTAGTGTGTTAGTAAGGCCTAAAAGCGGGATGGTACCCGTTAGGATTTTAAATACGAACTCCGAGGAAGTTGTGTGTAGTATGTCCGGTGTGGAAGTTTGTCCGTTGAGTGATTTTGATTGTTGTAATTTCGTGAAGCCAGGGACGGACGTTGAGCGTGTAGAAGAGGTACTTTCTTTACTTAAACTCGACTATTTGAACGCCGAGGAGCGGTTGTCAGTTGAGCAAGTGTGTGCAAAGTTTTCGGATGTTTTTCATCTCCCGGGTGATAAATTAGCTGTCACTAACGTATATGAGCAGTCTATACGCTTGAAGGAGAGTGCTACTCCGGTGTACAAGAGGCAGTATAGGATACCTTATGCACAGAAGAAGGAGGTTGATAGGCAAGTGCAGGAGATGCTGGAGAGTAATATCATTGAAGAGGCGGTTAGTGAGTGGTCTAGTCCTGTTTTGGTGGTACCCAAAAAGACGGATCGTAGTGGGGAGAAGAAATGGCGAGTGGTTATAGATTATAGGCAGTTGAATGAAAAGATACAGGATGATAAGTTTCCATTGCCGAATATAACTGAGATTTTGGATTCGATGTCAGGCGCAGTTTACTTTAGTCACTGTGATTTATCACAATCTTATTATCAGTGTGCTTTGGAGGAGAGTAGTAGGAAGTATACTGCTTTCACAACAGACAAGGGGCAGTATCAAATGTGTAGGTTACCAATGGGTTTGAAGATAAGTCCGAGTTCGTTTAGTAGATTAATGACTGTGGCCATGTCTGGATTGAATTACGATAGGTGTCTGATTTATTTGGATGATCTCATTATTTTTGGACGGAATTTAGATGAACATAATCGGAACCTAATATCAGTATTTTCACGCTTGAGGGAAGTAAATCTAAAGTTGAATCCGTCTAAATGTGAATTTTTGAAGAAGCAAGTGCTTTATTTGGGGCATGTAATATCGGCCGAAGGTATTTCACCAGATCCAGAGAAGGTAGAAGTTATTAGAGGTTATCCGCGTCCATCGACGGTTGATGAGGTAAAGCGATTTGTAGCGTTTGCGAATTATTATAGGAAATTCATACCACAGTTTGCTGATATAGTGGTACCTATGAATAAGCTGTGTAAGAGAGGTGTTGTATTTAGTTGGTCCGATGAGTGCGAGAAGTCGTTTTTGTTGCTTAAGGAAGAGTTGGGAAAGCCAAATGTTTGTGATAGGGACTCCGTGGTATCTGGGACTGATCACCCTAGGATCGTGGAAGTACTTAAGAAGCAAGGAAATGACATTGAGATTTGTTTAGATGATTGGGAGAAAATGTTACGTAACAATAATAATAACAACAATAATAATAATGGTTGTAGGGAGATATTTTCAAAGTCGCGCAATTTAGTGTATATGCCAGAAAACTCGAGTATTTATGTAAACTATGAATCTTTATCGGGAATTTCGCGAGACGAGTTATCGAAAGACATAGTCAGTTTTTGTATTGAAGAAGGCATTAAAGAAGTAATTATTATGAAGAATCGTTATAACGTTGATTTTATTACAAGAATGGCAAAATATTTAAAGGAAAATAGAAGTTCGATTTGTGGGGATTTTAAACTGTGTGTAGTGAAGGATTTACGGAGAATAGAAGGGAAAGATGAGAAGAAGGTTATTTTGAATGATTTCCATATTTTACCCACGAGTGGTCATGCAGGAATACGTAGGATGGTGAATAATATAAAGAAGTATTATTATTGGCCTTCTATAGAGAAAGACGTAGTGGAGTACGTTGGTAAATGTGATAAGTGTTGTAAGCAAAAGTATTCTAGGAATACTAGGGAACCCATGACGATTACGACTACTGCATCAACATCGTTTGAGAAGATTTATTTAGACATAGTAGGACCCCTTGATAGAGACGAAAGAGGCAATGTTTACATATTAACTCTTCAATGTGAACTTACGAAGTTTGTAGAGGCTTATCCGTTAAAGAATAAATCCGCAAATGAGGTAGCAAAAGCTTTGGCGGAGAATTTTGTTTTGAGATATGGAATACCGAAAACAATAGCTACGGATAGGGGTAGTGAATTCGTTTCGAAAGTAATGATAGAGCTATGTGATATCTTGAACATCAAAAAAGTCATGTCGACGTCATATCATCATGAGAGTATAGGTTCTTTGGAGAATGTACATAAAACATTAGGTGCATATTTGAGGATACAGACGGATAATAACCCATCATCATGGAGTTCTTGGATTCCATTTTGGTGTTTTTCTTATAATACGACAGTTAATACTGTTACCAAATATACACCTTATGAGCTAGTGTTTGGAAGAAAATGCAGATTACCAAGTAGTCTTCAAGGAGAAAGTGTTGAACCATTGTATAATTTTGATGATTATCCTTTAGAATTTAAGTACAGATTGCAAAGGGCACAAAATGATGCAAGGGAGAATTTAATAGCGAGTAAATTAGCTAGGAAACATTGTTATGATAAGAATCTTAATTCTGTAACCTATAAGGAAGGTGATTTAGTTTTGATTAAGAATGAAACTGGCAATAAATTGGAATGTATTTATAATGGACCTTTTGAAGTTATAAAAGACGAGTCACCAAATGTTGTGATTAAGTATAAAAATAAGATAGATATAGTACATAAGAATAGAACAAAATTGTATTGTAAGAGTTAGAGTAATAGTTTGTAATGGGAAAAAAAAAAAAAAACCTTGTAAAAAATTTTTTTTTTTTAAAATTTAAGGGGGTGATGTGGTGTGATGTCACGTACATCAGCACGTCACGTACAGCACGCAGTATAATATGCTAAGGTAGATAGTATGTGAATACGTGATTGTAGATTATCGACATAACATCACGTCGTAACTATGTATATAATGTTGCTAATTAAAGGTGGAAGAGTAATCGACTCTTGGAGTAGTAACTAACATGTAGTTTACTTTGACCCCTCCATCTCCTCGCATCGCAAGGATACAATTTTAATATATATATTTTTTTGTATCTAGAAGGCACAAAAAAAAGATCGCAAGAAGAACAACTGTCAAATCAGGTCTCCCCGAATATATGTGTAACAACACTTACTTAACTATGCACCTTTATGTTTAAGTTTTCATTCCTTCCCTCTCCTAGTTTAAGTTGCCGGAAAATAGGGGCCCAGCGTTATAAATTAAAAGAAGACCATTGGAAGGCCGCCCTCCACTTTATGAAGCGGGTACGTTCATTTAAAAACTTCATTATAACTTCACGGCCGGCTTACCTCGGTACCACTGTACGTTTTCATGTTCCTTGTTTTTGGTTTTTTAACGTAAATTATAGTTATTACACTATTTTTTATTAAAGGGTAGGTACAGGGTTTATGTTAAACAGCTTGATGAAAATGATGTGAACGAAGAAAGAGTAAATGACATCATGACGAATGACAGAGGAAAATGGAGGAAAAAGACGTGTTGCGCCGACCCCAAATAAAATGGGACAAGGGCAGAAAGATGATGAAACTAAAATTAACGCCAGAATTTTAGTGCTGTTACCTACTGTATGATCTTCTATAGTTTAAGAGACGGGGCTTACGGTATTTATGTGATAGTCCGGGGAATTTACGCCGAATATTAGGCTAACTTTGCATTAATTTAAAACAGCGATTTTTTTCATTGAATGTGTAGGGTATGGACAGGAGAGTATATTAAGCTGTGTCCCGCGAAAAGTTCACCTCCGCGTATATGTTTTTTTTTTAAGAAAACGTCTAATATGTATTTAACTTGGTGGAAAAAAATATAAACAGGTATATTTATTTGGAGTATTTGTAGAACAGATTGAGTACTACAAGTAGGTCAGAAAATTAAACATTTTCATCCACGGAACATTCGTTTTTTTTTTAAATCTTATAATTTGACTTCGTACTTAAGGCAAAAATATTAACAGGACAAAAATAGTGCTAAAATGATTTATATCACCATGTCTAACTATTATTATGAAAATGAAACAAATTCTGCTCCGGACTTCACAGAAAATCAAAAAATCTTAAATAGGTACTACTTACGGCAAAAATGTAACAGGATTTAAATTCATTTAATAATGAGAAATATATAAATCCAAACCTTAATACCCCAAAATTAAACAAATTAGAGCGATAATTAATATTGTCAAAGTAAAAAATAAATTACGATGCACGGTGTCAGCGCTAAGCAGCGTGCGGCGTACGGCGTGTGCTAGTGTGCGTAAACAAGATAAGCGCTGCGTTTATTGTGTGCGAATGACTGTGTTGTAGTTTGAATCGGTGTTTTATTGAGTTACGCGATTGTACACCTTATTTCTATTTCGGAAAGATCAAATTCCTATGAAAGTGCTGCGCCAAATACAAGAATAAAGCTTGCAGACGTATTTTACGTAAACATTAATTGATTTTTTTTTCACGATTTGCCTTAAAAGTATTTAATTTTCGTGTATATAGGTAAGAAATAGCCCGAAAGTTAAACTAAATTAAACCCTGTTACCTTTTTGCCTCAACCGCTATTGTAAAAAAACTGGTAATAATACCTTCCGGTAGTACTGATAGGTTTTGATAGAAACGACAACGGATTGTAATAATAAATGTGGATATATTTAGTTAGCGAACACAACAGTTTTATAGAAAAGTCAAGTAGTATGGAAACCAAGTAAGTACGCAACCTATGTACTCATAAATTGCATGGAACTATATAATACTAAATTACACTTCTTATATTGTTTGGTTTATACATTTCCATTTCTAACACCTGCCCTTAAACTAAACAATCTTTAAACCAAGATGGGAAACACAATTACAATGCTTATCTTTACTTAAACATTTGGTTAAAACATCAGCAGGCATGTGTTCAGTTCGCAAATATTCTAATTTAACAATTTTATCTTTCACAACTTGTCTTACATAGTGATGTCTAATATCTATGTGTTTACTGCGGTTGTGATTCATTTGAGTATTACAAATCTTCTGCGCTGATTGACTATCATTATACAAAGTCACTGATGAGTATTTACCCAAACATTCATAAAGGAAACTTCTAATAAATTTAGCTTCTTTTGCTCCTTCGCACAATGCCATGTATTCTGCTTCTGTGCTCGATAGAGCCACTGTTCTTTGCTTACGGCTCTCCCACGACACAGCAGAGTTACCTATTTTGAACACATAACCAGTGTAAGATCGCCGGTCTAGCTGATCAGATGCCCAATCAGCATCTACAAATCCTGTGAGAGATAATGACGATTTTTCATATACTATTTTATAATCTATAGTACCTTTTAAATATCGCAATACTCGCTTAGCCGCTTTCCAATACGTATCTGAGTAACAATTATTAAACTGGCTCAATAAGCTTGCTGCATGTGCAATATCAGGCCGGGTACAAACTGCTATGTACATAATACATCCAATAAGACTTCTATACTTAGAATCCAAGTCAGTTTGCTCGCCTTTTTCAAGTTTTATCCCACACTCTAAAGGTGTATTCACAGGCTTACAATCAGTCATACGAAAGACCTCTAATACTTTCTGTATGTAGAGTTTCTGATCAAGAGTAATTTTATTTCGTTCTTGATTTAATCGCATTCCCAATATATGAGTAGCTAGTCCAAAGTCTTTCATTTCAAACTTTCTCATTAGATCCTCCTTCAGTTTTTTCTTCTCCAGTGTGTTCTTGCTGAAAATTAGGATATCATCGACGTATAGAGCCAATATGGTGAGATCACCATCAGTGGTTCCTGATTTTATGTAAACACAAGGCTCACTGAGTGTTTTTCTGAACTGGAGGTCTGTCAGAGCACTATCAATCTTATCATACCAGGCTTTTGACGCCTGCTTAAGTCCATATATTGCTTTATTCAGTTTGAATACATGGTTTTCCTTACCATTTATTTTATACCCATGGGGCTGTTCCATATACACAGTCTCTTGTAGTTCCCCATTTAAGAATGCCGTTTTTACATCCATATGATCGATTTCTAAGTCCAAATTGACTGCCAGGGCAATTAATGTACGTATAGTAGAATAACGTACCACAGGTGAGTAAGTTTCTTTGTAGTCAATCCCATATTCCTGGGTAAACCCTTTGGCTACAAGACGTGCTTTGTAACGAAGTAGCTGACCTTCTGATCCTAGCTTCTTTTTAAAAACCCATTTACATTTCACAGCTTTCTTCCCTGCAGGCAGCAGCGTTAAGCTCCAAGCTTTGTTCTTTTCAAATGACTTATACTCGTCATTAATGGCTTCCTTCCAATGTTCTCTATCGGGTCCTGACAGAGCTTCTTCTATTGTCTGTGGTTCATCATTTTGACCTACTGCTGTCATGGCAACCACAGAACTTACAGTTTCTTCATAATCACTTGATTCTTCATCTGTAGTCATGTCTGGAGTCCATGTCACATCATTGGGGTCATCAACACAACTGGAATCAGATCTACTTACATCAGATATCTCAACAATAGGCGATGGATTGACTTCATTATTTTCAATAGTATTTGAATCATCCGTTTCATTCTCAGTGAGATTCATCTGACAATCAGTAGTACCATTTTGCTGATTTATTTTCCAATCTTTATACAATTTCTCCTCAATAAATTTGACTTCTCTAGATTTTATACATTTGGAAGGATTTTCTGGATCGATCAATCTATAACCCTTCGTTTCACTACAATATCCCACAAAGATATATAGTTTACTTTTTGCATCTAACTTCTTGCGTTTTTCTTTGGGGATCATTGAATAGGCAGCACAGCCAAATATTCTTAAATTAGATAAATTGACTTTATTACCAGACCATTTTTCTTCTGGTGTAGTGCCTCTTACTGCCTTGCTTGGTGACTTATTCTTAATAAATATTGCCGTGTTCAATGCCTCCGCCCAAAACCTCCGGTCCAATCCAGCATCCTGCAACATGCATCGTCCTGACTCCATAATTGTGCGATTGGCCCGCTCTGCCACACCATTTTGCTGTGGAGAGTATGGCACAGTTGTCTGGTGCTCGATGCCATGCTCCTGTAGATATATCTGGAACTGTTTATTAACATATTCACGACCATTGTCTGTTCTCAGCATTTTTATTTTTAAGTTAGTCTGATTTTCCACCAATTTCTTGAAAATCTTAAATACACGCAATACTTCATCTTTGGTTTTAATAAAGTAACCAAAAGTCATCCTTGTAAAATCATCTATAAAAGTTAATAAATATCTAGCACCACTAAACGAGGAGACTGACATAGGTCCACACAGGTCTGAATGTATGAGACCTAATTTTTCTGTGGCTCTAGTATAAGATTTCTTTGGGAATGGTAATTTACTATGCTTTCCCTCAATACAAGCTACACAGGGATAATATTTACTGTCAGTGTAATGAATTCCACTAGCCATACCTTGCTTCAGTAAATACATACTTCGCCTGTTCAAGTGTCCGAGTCTGCGATGCCATATGTCCTGTGATGGATTTGCCTCACACAAATTCACAGCTTCTGCTTGTTCATTGTTCATAAGCTGTACCTCTGGCTCAACCAAAACCGCTGATTGATAAGCCGCAGCCAGCACCCGTTTATTGGTTGATTGTACACTCGCTATGTCCAATTCGTAGACACCATTGACCTTCGTAGCACTGGCAACAATACTTTTGCCAAAATAAATGTTACACTTCTCTGTGTCAAAATGCACCTCAAGTCCCTTTGAAGCCATTTTTCCAACGGAAACAAGGTTTGTTGTCAGTCCCGGCACGTAAATAACCTCAGTTAGTTTCGTAGTTTGAGTGTGCCCTTTCAACAACAATTCCACTTCACCATGGCCCTCACTACGCATCTTAATATGATCGTTGGCTACTGTCACCAACCGCGGAGCCTCCACAACATAATTTTGTAATATATTTTTGTTGTTCGTCATGTGACAGGTCGCGCCGGAGTCGACATACCAAGAATCTGACTTGATATTTACAGCTAATGCTGTCAATAATGACCCGTTCCACGCCTTTTCACATTTTTGACTCATTCCATATTCTTTACACTTGTCAAAGTCTCTGCGTAAATTTTCTTGTAATAACTTACTTTTCACTGTTTCGCTGCACAATTTAATGTTAGAATTTTCTAACGCCATAATGAGCGGATCGTAATCTGGTGGTAAACCGCTTAACATTAATACCGACAAAAAATCGTCGTCTAATGGAGCGTTTATGTCTCGTAATTGCTGATCCAAGTCTGTGATCTTCAAGAGATACGCTTCCATATCACTAAATTGTTCCAATTTCAATCCAAATAATGTGCGTAAAAGTCCAAGACGTCTACAGAGCCCTCGGTCTTCGTAGGCCGTTTTTAAGTTATTCCATGCTTTAAACCCGGTGGTTGCATTACGCACATGAGAAAAAGACGACGGCTGCACCATCAAACATATTTTTGCAAGTGCTCGTAGTTGCTTGCGAGCATCATTGACCCTGGGAACACCCTGCGCCGACTCCTCGATGCAGTCCCATAAATCTTCATGTATTAGGTACATTCGCATCAAAAATTTCCAGTTTCCGTAATTTGAAATACCACTGAGTTTCTCAAAATTAACTGATAAGCCGGAACTCGTACCTGAAGATGACGATGTCGCCGGCTGCACGTTGTCATTCGACATTTCGAATAAAATTACGTCACAATCAAATTAATCTTGTAAAACATGTATAATATTTACGCACTCTTATTAATTGCGTTTTCTGGGCCCATAACCTGATAGGTTTTGATAGAAACGACAACGGATTGTAATAATAAATGTGGATATATTTAGTTAGCGAACACAACAGTTTTATAGAAAAGTCAAGTAGTATGGAAACCAAGTAAGTACGCAACCTATGTACTCATAAATTGCATGGAACTATATAATACTAAATTACACTTCTTATATTGTTTGGTTTATACATTTCCATTTCTAACAATTTGTTTAATTTTGTTTATTGGCGGTGTAATATATTATTGTAAGTTATTTTATGTAAAAAAAACCTCTGATTATATTTTTGCCTTAAGTACAATCCAAAAATTTCGTAAATATTTTTTTACCGTAATTTCCGTGGACGACAATGTTTAATTCTGAAAAAATATATTACTGTCACCAATTCTTTACCTATAGTAACTAAATTTGTCCTGTTAACTTTTTTTCCCATGTTTTTATTCACAAAAACGCGTTTTCGACTTTTTCAGCTTGATCCGGTTTCGGAAAATGTTTAATTTTTTTTTTATTATTTGAAGAGCTATGGTCAAGTACACGATTCAAGAAAAAAATCGCTGTTTATATTTAATGCAGGGTTCAAATCTAAAAGCCCCGGACTATGAACGTTGGTACATCAGGTGGCCTACCACGCTACGTCTTAAAACATTATTGTTTTACTCCTTTTCCAGTGTGGGAAAGAGATGGCGCTAGACATCCTGTATAACTCCGTCTCTTTCCCACACTGGAATAAGAGTAAAACAATACTGCTTTAAGACTTCATAGTAGGCCAGCAGGTCTTGGAGAAAAAATAAAATGTCAAACTTTGAACGTGAAGATACTAAACAAAAAATCAAAATCTTGAAGTACCTACTCAACAAAAAGTTTTACATACGGAGATCGCTTGAAAAGACATACGACGTCAAAATTACATCCTTATGATTGATCCCAACGCAGATTTAATATTAAACTCCAAGTCGGCGACAAACGGGGAAACAATTTCCTTCTGCAAAAGTTCTTAGTGAAGTCTCAAACAAAACGCTGAATACAAAATTTGTTATTATTCATATGAACATAAAGGGGAATTCGATATGCGCGAAACGTCTGTGGGGTCCCACTCATCTTTATTTGTTTTAGATTACTTTGGGTTCGTCTAAGTTAGGAAGTGCGGACTGTGAGCACACGCGGACTTATAAGGGATTTGCCAATAACAAACTTACGCGGCGATGCTGAAAAATATAATCACCAAGTTTTTCAATTCGAATTTGTTGCTTTGAACAAGTTTTTATCTGTTTTCAGGCATGAAGAAATTCTCTTAAGCAAAGAAAATAACAATGTAAAAGTATGGAAGTCCGCTGCTTAATACTGTTCTTTTAGAGTTTATGCTGTTATTGACAATATTGTGTGTTTTATACAATACTACTTTGTGTTTTTATTTTGAGATAAGTTATTGTCAGTTGTTACTTAAGTACTGAAAAACTGAAATTATGTTCAGTTCAGTTTATTGACACTGCTACTAGATAGACAGTATCATGGACTGCGTGTCCTGCTATTTTTTCCTTACAGGGGCTGATGGACGCTATAGAGGGCGCCAAACTAGTGGCTCAGTTCTGCGCCAACACAATTTAGATTGCCATCGATATGCTAAGAAGAAGAAGAAGATTGATTGGCTATAAATATAAAGGAAAAAAATATATATTGTCGTTTTTGTTTGGGTAGATGTGTTATACTCGTGTATCCTAATCTTTATGATAGATATCCGATATCCGTGTATCCTAATCTTTATGATATATATCTATTAAAAGTAGTGATTCCAATAAGCTTTTATCAATACATACCAGCACCTGTATAAAAACACGCAACTCTAATAAATACATTACATTTGCGTGAAAATCACATAATAAGATAACAAAAATGCCGACATTTTATTTGCATATTTCATAGACTGGGGCGCTTTTCAGTGATTACGAAAAGTACCTACAGGAGCCTGAAAATATGTTAATAATGTCACATTTCTTAGATATAAAGAAAAACCTGGTACAAAGCTAATATTCATTGCTAACAACAACAACGAAACTAGAGATTTTAAGAAAATAATATTATTTTTTGGAGAAAATAAAATTATCATCATACAATAAGGGCAGCTAGTTTTGTATGAAATGTGGAAAAGATAAGAACATTAAGTAGAGAAGAAGAATAACTTATTAACTTATCCATCCATTATGATAAGAGTTCGTTGACGTGTTGGCCCACTACAAATGTGACGGTAACTCTATTAACCTGTAAACTTTTAGATCTTTTGGTGTCTATCTTTTCATTTGACCGGATTTCGATGAAATTTGGCGCGCAGGTAGACCTTGACCCGGGTAAGATACTTTTATCATAATATTTTGTGAAATAATTTCAGCTATTCATGCGGGCGGACCCGCAGTCAAAAGCGTGTATCTTTAAAATTTTCAAGTTCAGAATCGTTTACACACAATTTCTGTTAGAACCATTACTCAGACGTAAAATATATTTTAATGAAAAAAGTATTAATGTCCCCGTTGCAGCCCACTTGTTATTAAATTATCTAGCTAAGCAGAAGGTTTAAGTTTGCATAAAATAATTAAAACTTAAACAATCACTTTAATTTCAATCTCATGAATCAGAAAATTTAAATTTTAAAGGTCTTGTCAGTTACTTGTACATTATTATTTTTTTGGTGATACCACATCAAAATAACATTGTTTTTCTAGTTTAAAATAAAATTGTGTATAAATCTAAACCAACCCGATAGGTGGTGATACTTTTAACTAAAAATTCTTAACTGAAACTGTTGTTTTTTTTTTAAATGAATGAGATACCTTGTGGGTATAGTTTTTGGAACATATATCTACATTGTACGTAACAGTAATATCAAACATATTTATCCATTGTGTCATTGTGTCACATGATACCATTCATATGCAGAGAATATAACTATAAAAATTCCACATTAAAATTAACCTTTCCTAATTCGATTTGTAATATTGCGCTGTCAAAACCCCAAACAAAACCATGTAACTTCTAACTCCTGGTTAAAGGTCAGCAAGTCGAAATAAAAGCAATTAAAGGAAACACAGAAGGTAGAATATTCTTTATTATTTACTCGTAGACCAGGCAAAGTGAAATTTACATAAAAGAAAAAAAATACATAGGGTGACCCAATAAAACACTCGCCGCCTGACCGCCGTCGCGAACGGACGTGCCGCTACCTGCTCGCATTTCCGCTCGCTATCAGTGTGCGTCATCGGTTCGTCACTTCCCAGTGTCGTGACGTCATCAGTAGTCTCTCGACTACACCCCCGAACAATTGCTGTCTTTTTATTAAGACAGCACTTGCTCATTTTGCTTCGGATATTATTCCGACTTAACTTCCTTTGCCCCATCAGGGAAAAGTCCTCAGTTTCGAGGTTCTTGGTGGAAACCTTACGGTGCCAACGAAACCAAGAGGGTGGTGACCCAATCCTACCCGCCAAACCCCTTCAGGGCCCGGCACTCCATTGGCATCGGGAGCCAGAATCTTGGCCTTGGGGGCTACCCTAGTCAAGCCTGGTCTAGAAACACTAGTTAAATCTGACTTCGTTCACAGCAGTCACCTAGTGTCGGTTGGGAGTGTCTACCCCTTCGCACTAGAGGCCCCTTGGGGCGTAGGGCCCTGTCGCACAATAAGACTGGCGTCAGGTTCACAAGCTTAGGGCACACCAGTAGGTACTCACCTCCCTGTCATTGCACACCCGACAGAGAGGCCACACACCCCCGGGCCCACCCACCCGGGGAGTTAGGTTGTTAGGCTGTTAGGCGCGGAGCTTCACTCAATGTTTGCTAAATTTTAACCGACAAAATGTCGTCCTTAGACGAGAAGGAAAAAGCGCTGTTGCGTTTTTTCTTCCGCGTCTTCACGACCGACCCAAATTTTGAAAAATATGGTTCGGAAATTGCTGCCATTCAGCAAACCAACGATACCGTCACTGACTTCAGTGATGCGCTCGACAGCCCTTTGTCGCCGCCGCCTGCCGACAGAGGCTTACCGCCAGCCGTTGCCGCCGCGATTAAGGCTACTCCAAGACCCAAAGTTGTGAAACCCATTGTTTCACAAACAAAGGTCCAGCCCGCACCTGCGTCCATTGTTCCCGTTTCTGGGAACATGGGCAAAAGCTTACCGCCAGCCGTCGCCGCCGCGATTCCGGCTAATCCCGAACCCATTGTTTCGCAAACAATGGATCAATCCGCACCTGCGTCTATTGTTCCCATTTCGGAGAACATGGACACAACCGTACCAATCTCCGACTCGGAATCGGTTATAGATTCCTGCTCGGCTTCCTCGTCCTCAGAAGACGACTACCAAGTCGTCGGAAAGGGCAAGAGGAAGAAGGGCAAAAACTCGCAGGCCGCCATGGCCAAAAAGTTAGTCGCGCTTCCTCTAATCCCCTCTCCCGAGGCGTCCCGTCCCACCTCCCCGGTCCCCGCACCAAAGTCCGCCGCTGCTCATACCAGCAGGCCAACCAGCCCTAAGGCTAACTCTTCAGCCGCTTCTTCAAAGAAGCTGAAGCCCCCTCCCCCGTTGTTCATTCAGGACAAAGGGAAATGGACAGACGTGTCCAAAATGTGTAATGAGCGCCGCATTCAATATACAAGCGCAAAAAGCACACAGCAGGGCATCAAAGTGGTGGTCCCTACGACAACCGACTTCAGGGAACTAACCCGCCAATTAATCGGAAGGCGCATAGCCTTCCACACCTACTCTCTTCCAGAGGAGAAGCCCACCCGCGTGGTGATCAGGCGGATCCCGAAGGAAATCCCCACGGAGGACATCCTCAATGACCTCCTAGGCCAAGACATCCCGGTCGCAGCCGTCCACCGCCTTCATAAGGCGAGAGGCGGAGACCATTACGATATGGTACTGGTCATCTGTGACTCAGTAGAAGGTCACCACCCGATCTTCAAAGTGAAGTCGGTTTGCTCCCTGTCAGGTATCTCAATAGAGAAGCCCTACCGCTCAAGCGTAGTCGGACAGTGTCACCGCTGCCAGATGTACGGTCACAGCCAAGCCAACTGCCATGCGCCGCACAGATGCGTAAAGTGTCTAGGCGACCATGGCACGGCAGACTGCCCCCGTCCCAAAGACAAGTCACTTTGCACGGAGCCACCGAGCTGTGTGCTTTGCGGCCAGTCGGGCCACACGGCCAACTACCGCGGCTGCTCAAAAGCCCCCAAAGGCTCATCCTCTAACCTGGTGAAGCGTGCAAGCGCCCGCCAACAAAGAGAAAGCCCATCGGTGAGGCTACCCTCTGCCCAGATGCCGGAGAGACTCAGCCCTCAGAGGCCCTCTCCCTGGACCACGCTGAACCACCAGAAAGCCATCCCGGCTCTCTGTAAAGCAAAGTCCAGCCCCATCCCCGGGCTATTAGATGCCCCTGTCTCCACTCCCGCGGCCCAAGCAAGCGCACCGGCACCCGCTCGTCCCACGCCACCCGGCCCCGCGGCCGTGGACCCCTCTCATAACGTAATTTTAGAATCGCTAGCAGAGTTAGTCACCCCCGAAGCAGACCGCATGGCGGCTGATCTCAGGGCGGCTAACACTGGTGGCGATAAACTTAAAATTATCCTCAAGTCCCTACTCAAGTTAGGCGACCTCCTCCGCAACCTTAACCTCGACTAACTCCAATGGATAATACGAGATTAACGTGCACCAAACCCCGATCCCTAAAATTAGGGTACTTTAATGCCAATGGCATTAGAGGCCAGCGTGATGAGATCGCCACCTTCCTCCGCGACCATCAAATTGATATCCTCCTCGTACAGGAGACCTTCCTCAAGCCCAGTCACCGCGATCCGAGAATTGCCAACTATCGCATAGTTCGCAACGATCGGTCACGTTGCCACAAGGGCGGGACTCTAATCTATTATAGGAAAGAACTGCATTGCATCCCCTTAGATCCCCCTCCCATGGAGTCTCTACTCGAGACCTCAGTGTGTCGACTAGGCATGACCGGCCATCAACCGATCACTATCGCCTCTGCGTACATCCCTCCCGGCGGCACGTCCGAGGAGCACACTTTGTTCACCAAAGACCTTGCCGTCCTCTTCGGCTTGAGCGACTCCGTTATCATAGCGGGCGACCTCAACGCCAAACACCCCGCCTGGAACAGCACGACGACCTCTGCCAGAGGACGTCACTTGTATAACCTGGGCGAGTCCCTCAACTTCGATCCCATCGCTCCTATGGAGCACACCCACTATCCCCACGACCCCGACCAACGTTCGGACGTTCTCGACATAGCGCTACTCAAGAATGTCAACCTTAAGTTGCATTCCATCGAGACGTTACATGAGCTTAACTCAGATCATCGACCAGTGCTCATGCACTTAGTTCCTCGCTCGGGTACTTCTGACCCCAGCCAGCCCCCGTCGACCCAAGTGATAACCGACTGGAGGAAAGTCAGCGAAAAGCTGAAATCCACCACGTCGCCTCACCTGGAGGCCATCCCCGACCACATAGTCTCAGTCGCAGACACGACGGCCGCCATCAACTCGTTTACAGAACACGTGCAATCCGTACTGAAGGACTGCTCACGGGAGGGCTCTCACGACGGGGGATGCGGTGTCCAGGGGTGGGGTTGTCTTGGCGGTGTCTCTTGACATCGCCAACGCCTTCAACACCATGCCCTGGAGCTGCATTAGGGAGGCACTCCGGTATCACCGGGTGCCGACCTACCTTCGTCGTGTGGTCGGGGACTACCTGACGGACAGGGCCGTCATCTACCCCGGTCGCACCGGAGAATGGAACCGGCGAGAGGTGTCGTGCGGTGTCCCACAGGGATCGGTTCTGGGGCCGCCCTTGTGGAACATCGGCTACGACTGGGTGCTGCGCGCCGACCTCCCTAGCGGTGTCAGTGTAGTCTGCTACGCTGACGACACGCTGGTGCTGGCACAAGGGAGGTCGCACGAGGCGGCGGCCGAACTTATGACACGCGGGGTTGCGATAGTCGTGGAGAGAATCCGGCAACTGGGTCTCGAGGTGGCATTGCACAAGTCCGAGGCCATGTGCTTTCATGGGCCTCGGAATGCGCCACCGTCGGGATCCATACTGACGGTAGGAGGGGTTCCCATCGGCGTCGAGTCGACGCTGAAGTACCTAGGGCTTGTCCTCGACAGCCGGTGGAACTTCGTGGAGCACTTCCGACGTTTGGCCCCCAAACTGGAACGGGCAGGGGCTGCGTTCAAGCGGCTCTTGCCCAACCTGGGGGGTCCAAACGCCTCCTGCCGGAGGCTCTACGCGGGGGTCGTGCGGTCCATGGCCCTTTACGGGGCCCCGGTGTGGGCGCGTTCTTTGAGGCGGCGAGCCGCCCATTACCTGAACGCGCCCCAGAAGGTGGTAGCCGTAAGGCTGATCCGGGGGTACCGCACGATCTCCGGCGAGGCGGCGAGCCTCTTGGCCGGATTGCCGCCATGGGATCTGGAGGCGATAGTCCTCGCGTGCCTGCACGAATGGCGCGCGGAGGCACTACGCCGGGGGGAAACTCCGCTGCCGCGGCAAATTGTCGCTCAGCGGACAGACCTCCGGCGCGATCTCATGGCGACATGGAGAGAGCGACTGTCGCAACCCCGTGCAGGGCACGCCACAATAGTGGCGATAAGTCCCCTCTTTGAGGAGTGGCTAGAGAGGCGCCACGGCGCCCTCACCTTCCGCCTGACGCAGGTCCTCACCGGACACGGTTGTTTCGGGAGGTTCCTGCACCGAATCGGGCGGGAGGAAACGCCCGGGTGTCACCACTGCGAGGATCGGCCGGAGGACACGGTGGAGCACACTGTGGAGCTATGCCCCGCTTGGGCTGAGCACCGCCGTGTCCTCGTAGCGGCGATTGGCGGCGGCGACCTCTCGCGTCCGGCCCTGGTTCAATCCATGGTCCGGAGCGAGAGGGAATGGGAAGCCGTCGCCTCCTTCTGCGAAGCAGTCATGCTAGCGAAGGAGGTGGCGGAACGTGAGAGGGAGAGAACCTCACGTCCCAGCCGCCGCGGGAGACGCCCCGGGCGTCGGGGGGCAACCAGTGGCCCCCGGCCACCGTAGGCGCGGGCCTGTGGACGGTGAGTAATGGGCTAGCTCACCGTCCGTCCGTCTTATGACGACAGACCGTGCCGACGGCGCGTTCGTGTTCCACGCGCGCCTCAAGGAGATGTCAGCAAATCGGAAGGGGTCCGAGAGGGCCGATGCCTGCCAGGGCTGCGGGTTGTTCGAAAGAGATACCGTGCCCCTGGAACGCAAAGGGCTAAGAAGGAACATGGATGGGTTTTAGTCAGTACAAGTCTGACACTCCCTTCCGCTCCGCCCAGAGCGGAAGAAGTCATTTGATGATTTCCCATCCGAAAAAAAAAAAAAAAAAAAAAAAAGGACTGCTCACGGGAAGTCCCAGCAATGAGTGATCAACGCTGGATACTACCCTCTGACGTACGTGAACTGATAAACGAAAAGAACGCGGCCATCCGTGCCTACAGCAGCTTTCCCTGCGAGGCAAACAAAACCCACATGCGTAATTTACAGCGTGCTGTAAAGGATCGCACCAGTGAGTTTCGTAATAATCAATGGGAAAAAACGCTAAGCGAACTCGAGCCTACCCACCTAGTCTTCTGGCAGCTGCAACGCAAGATGCGCTCCACCGAAGAGGCTTCGATGCCTCCCCTCACCCGACCCGATAAGAGCGTCGCATTCGACGACTCTGAGAAGGCCGAATGCCTAGCCGACAGCCTGGAGTCCCAGTGCTCCCCCAGCTCGCAACCAGTAGACAAGCGACATCTCGATGAGGTGAACGCATTCGTCGAACGTAGAGCCGCCCTGCCCCCCGAAGAAGACCCTGATGATCCTCTGCCTCCGGTCACAGCTGACGAAGTGCAAGACATCATTAACAAACTTCAACCGCGGAAAGCACCCGGCTCCGACGGAATCACCAATAGGGTGTTCAAACTCCTCCCCGCTCAGCTCGTCGTGTTAATGGCGGCCATCTTCAATGGCGCCCTGAGCAACAACGCGTTTCCCCAAATATGGAAAGAGGCCACTGTCATCGGTTTCGCCAAACCAGGCAAACCCAAGTCTGAGCCTTCGAGCTACAGACCTATCAGTCTCCTGAATGCACTCGGTAAAATCTACGAGAGACTTATGTATAAGCGACTCAAAGACTTCGCCGAGGCTAAGAGTCTCATCCCCAACGAACAGTTCGGCTTCAGGACCGGACACTCTTGCATTCAACAGGCCCACCGCATCGTAGAACACTTGAGCGCTGGCTTCCAACGTGGAGCGATGACGGGCGTGTTGTTTTTCGACATAGCAAAGGCATTCGACAAAGTCTGGCACAACGGCTTATTATATAAGCTGTACAAACTGGGAGTGCCGGACCGTCTCGTGCTCATCTTACGAGACTTTTTGTCGGATCGCACCTTCCGCTATCGCATCGGGAAGGCACTGTCTTCCCCCCACCCCATTAGAGCCGGAGTCCCTCAGGGCTCCCCGCTCTCTCCCCTTATCTTTACTCTGTTCACCAGTGACATCCCCAAGAGCAAGAAGGCACAGCTAGCCCTGTTCGCGGACGACACGGCCATCTATTACACTGGCTATAGTCACGACGCTATCTACAGCACCCTCCAAACCTCAGCCAACGTCCTAGGCACTTGGTTCCGGAAATGGAGAATCGAGGTGAACCCCGACAAGAGTCAGGCAGTTCTTTTCTTTAAACCGCGTAAAAATAAGCCACTCGCGCTCAGCCCGATCACTATGTATGGTAAGCCTATCCCTTGGGAGAAGCAAGCCAAGTACTTAGGAGTCTTACTTGACAACCACCTGTCTTTCGCGGCGCACATCAAAGCAGCTCGCGACCGAGCTGCCTTTGCTATGGGTAGGCTTCATTTCATGATCTCGGCAAAAAGCAAATTGTCACTCAAGTGCAAGTTGCGCCTTTATACCGCGGTGATCCGCCCCATTATGACGTACGCTTGCGTCGTGTACGCTCACACCAAGCCTAAATACATCCATAGGATGCAAACCTTGCAGAACCGGTTCTTACGTAGAGTCACGGGAGCCCCTTTTTATGTCCGTAACGACCGTCTACACGTAGACCTTAGAATGCCCACCGTCCTTCAGTTTATGAAACGTCTTTCGAAGCGTTTCTTCGATAACGCCAGTAAACACCGTAATCCCCTGATCGCAGCGGCCGCCCGTTACGAACCTTCGCGCATTAGTACAGTACGCCGTCCTCGGCATACCCTCGTAACTCCCGATGATGCTATCACCCTCCTCCAGGAGAGTAGCAAAGAAACTAGCACTCTTAAAAAGTTCAGACTCAAACCGCCGTCTTTCCGACCTCGCCGTCGAGGTCCGTCGCGACGTCCCGGTCCATGCCCTCCCCGACCCTCGCTCGAGCCAGCCCGCGATGCTGTGCCAGTAGTTTTAGATCAGCCCCTAAATAATGATATCACTCAGATCCAGCCTGTCCCCATGCAGTCCTCCCCCAGCGACGCCCTGAGCCGAGGCTCGTACCCCACAGGGGGTGCCCTCAGCGTATAGTCGCTTAGTTTGTAAGTTTTTATGCCCTGGCTGGAGGCCTTACTCTTAAGGCACCCACAGGATAGTCCGGTTAAGCAGACGACAACCTCCTAGGTTGAACTGCGAGATGCCATTCATAAATTCATAAATAAAGGGTGACCCAATGGCCGGTCTTTTCGCTAAAAATATTTTTTTCAAGACAACCTTTGGGTGGATTAGAAAAAAAGAGAGAAAGTACATAAGTAGATATATCATCATCAGTATCAACAGCCTGAATTCTCCCAATGCTGGGTATACGCGTCTCTTTTCTTGTACTAATCTTTTCGTTCGTGTGCCAGGCTCAACCAGGGATTTTCCCCCAAAGAAATGTGGGTTGACGGGCGGCGAGATTGGCAGACCACATAGTCATTGGTATTGGTAGACGAAAAAGTTGGAACTCATAGCTCTTTTAAGGCTGTTGACAAGAAGTGTCCAGAAAATCTATCACCTATTAAAATTAGCGACGTCCCCATTCGTAGGGTATGCCAGTTCAAATACCTACAACATTTTATTGCTGACGATCAACCGCTCCGGCACTAGGATGATGAGGATGTTGAACGAGAGTTCAGGGCAATGGCGGTGCGGACATGTTGGTCCGTAGGTTTGCTCGATGTACAGATGCTGTCAAAATCACATTATTTAAAGCATCTCTGTACTCGAGCGTCTTATGGATCAACTGTACTAAACGTGCCGCTTATGCTTTGCGTGTTCAATACAACAACGCTCTCAGGGCGCTGTTGGAACTGCCACCATATTGCAGTGCTTCTACAATGTTTGCGCACGCCAGAGTAGACAGTTTCTCAGCTGTCGTGCGCAAAAAGAATACGTCTTTGCTCCTCGCCAGATTACAGTACAGTAGCAGCAGCCTCTGGGAAGTTATTGCTGATAGGCACGATCAAAGCCCAATAATGAGGCATCTTATAAAAACCACCCTGTCGGTAGTGGAGTATAAGTACTAACATAGTTTCTAAGTTAAATTGTCTACTAACATCTGGAATTCATTTTTGTTTGAGAAATAAAGGATTATTATTATTACAAAAGTAGATATACCTGCAGCAAATTGACCATTTGTACAAAGTTACCTTACTGTGCTGCCTCGACCAACGGTAGCCAAAGGCTTTTAAATATATATCAACATCCTCGACCTTCCGGCCCTCGTAAAATCCGAGTGCGGATTGTTGCGCTTAAACTACCCTCATACTGAAATATGTACGATTCTACGCACAATTCCCTGTGGCAGATATTTTGGAAAAAAACTTGAGCATATACTGAGGCATAGTGTTTATTTTATATACCTATTGCAGTTTTTGCTCGATATCAATTCTTACCGAAATAAATTACATACGATCCAAATACCTAAAGCCGAGGATGTTTGCTAACAGCTTTGTATAGCGGCTTTGTAGTACGTATTTCCGTGCTCTAATTAATTTTACTAGGAGCTCGTGGCTAAATAAGAACAGCCGCACGGTTAAGCCATACTTGCCCAAGATGGTCCCTGGATGGGTGACCATAATTACATACCGGATTTCCTCTGTGGCTCGGAAAATGCGATAACCCGTTGGTCCCGGCTGTCATTAGTAGATCTTTGACAGTCGTGACGTACTCGTAACGACTGTCAAAGATCTACTAGAAGCCATATGTCTGACATCCAGACCAAGGGGTATTGTATTACCCAGTTACTGGGTTGTGGAGGTCAGATAGGCAGGCAGAGTATTGCTTTGATAGTTAAGTTTTTATAAATTAAAACCTACCCATCGCAAAAAATAATGTAAACGAACCCCCAATTTTTTTTTAAACCTACAAAATCTTTTTGGCAATTTATGTATGAAATATATTTAAAAAAATGTGGATGAACGGTTATGTTATGATACAGAGCGTGGTGTAATATTTCACCATCAAGCAAATGGCAAACCTAAATGGTTTACTAGCATTGACGAACACTGCCATAAAGTTTTAGTATTAGAATTTGTAGATAAAACTCATAGCGGCGTTTTTTTAAAAAAAATAATAGTTGTTTGTGTACGTAGGTACGCACGGCGAAAAATCAAGCTATGAAAACCAGTTTATATCGAACTCTCAGTGTACGGGAAATCTATACAAAGCGAGGCCATGTTATACTGAACATGTATGGCTTGTTGTGTCGCCATGTGTACCCTTGCATTTTTTCACTCCACACGTATTGAAAAACTAATCTTGAAAAATTAATACTAACTCTCCCACAGAAATAATAATGCTTACAAGTACTTACATCGGATGAGGAGGCTGACAGATTAGCTAAATATGCCATTCTGTTAGGCACGCAAACACAGGGTATATTACCAAGCTATTCGGAATTGTTAAGTAAATTTAGAAAAATAAATAATTTATCTTGGAAAGAACATTTTGATGAAAGATCAAAAACAAAAGGAATCTGGTATAAAAGTATACAATGTGAGCCTCCTCATATACCTTGGTTCACCGGGTCGAAACTTAATCGAAGCCAAATAGTAGCAGCGCATCGTTTGAGGTCAGGACATATCCCACTAAACAAATTTGCTTACCTCATGAGAAAAGCTGACTCTCCAAACTGTGAGGTGTGTGGCAAGATAGAGGATGCACATCATGTGTTGGTGGAATGTGTCCGACATACTAATAAAAGAAACGCACTTCTCAACGCGTTAAAATTGTCAGTAATGGACGTGGGAGTGTTTCATGGTATTTTAGCTAAGCCTACGTCTGAATTAGCAAAAATATTATATACTTTTTTATTAGATAAATAATTAGATTAAGTTCATTAAGTTTTGTATAATTTTAATAAGCTAAATTAGTTTAGGAAGTAAGTTAATATCTGTATAAGTACGATGGGATTGACATCGTCGCATTTGTGTACAAAAATCCCTTATATAAAGAAGATTAAAAAAAAAAAAAGTACTTACATAGTAGGAACATTATATCGCTAGAATAACTTGAGAACAAAACGCACCCTTGGTTTTTTAATTAATGGTATAATATAAATAATCGTGAAGGAACGCCAGAAAATCATCAATGTCGCAAATAGATCAGTTATTTGAGAGATTCCCAGTGCAAAGCTTAGTCATAAAGCTGGACTATTATCTCTGTCAGCGCGTAGGGTGGAAACCTCGGTAAGAAGAAAGCTGCCAAAAAGGAAAATAAATGCTGAATACAAGCCAAATCACACAACAATTGTTTAGCACCCGTAGTCATTAAAACACTTTTCATTGCCTTAGATCTTTTTGAGATTCATTCACGCTTTTCCGCATCAACACATTATAATTTCATCATGTTATCTGCCTAGCCTTTTCCCAACTTAGTCGGGGTCGGCTTCAAGTCTAACCGGATGGAACTGAATACCATGATTTTAATGAAGCGACTGCCTATCTGACCTCCACAACCCAGTTAATACTGGTTAATACGATACCCCTTGGTAAGGATAGGTTGTCAGACTTCCGGGCCGGACCTTCTACTTTTAAACGATCCGAGCGGCTGTTATTATGTTGCCACGGACCACATCGACAAAATAAAGATCGTAAGCACCAACAGCAACATAGAAATGAGCCTTCCTTTCCTATGCTCATTATAATAGAATCTTGTACGCCGTCTGCCAGGAACATTAAGTCTATAATAGGAGGTACCTAACTTCGTATTGTTCCAGTTTTTCTAGGCAGCTTGGGAAAAGAGTCTGAACATAACGGCTAACGAGCTAAAAATCCCTATTTACTTGAGAAAGCGACCTGTATCATGTTGGGAAATATGATATCTAGTTAAACATTATTAGCCGGACAAAAAGGCTGCTTTATTCAGAGATCGTACCTTTATTGGTCGTACGAAACCTATTACTTCAAATATATTTTATTTTCTTGAGTATAGTTCATAAATTACTTACCTACGTAATATTTCCGAGGGATGAAATAAAACAGTTGAGTTTATTTACCCAGAGATTACTCAAGTTTTCTTTTTATGAACCTCTGACTTTGTTGTTCGCCAATCACGTTGCTACAGTAAAGGAAAGGTTTGTGGCGTAATTACCCAAAGCCAGACAAAATAAAACCTTTTAATGAGTGCCTAAAATCCCTCTCATGACGTGCTAATTACGAAATATTTCGTAATAGAATACTAAAACCCTGGCCTTTTCGAAGCGTAGAATGTATAATTTGCGCTAAAATCGCTTTAGCTGTAAACCGAACTTGAGTCATTTTAGTTCCAAACAACTGCTACGGAGTATACAGACACATGAAACCCGCAAGCTTTGATTAATAATCCACAATAATAATGTACAATGTTCCCGAGTATCGTTGCCCCAGCCGCCACAAACTCAACGTAAACTAACATTCGAGGAACGCACTCTGACACGCACGGTAACAGATCAGCTTTGAATAATAATCAGCTTCGTCACAAGAAGCTATTGGACTCCAAGGAGATCAGAATTATGCGACAAATGCGCCAACTGCTAAAGCGTTTTACGACCGAAATGACGCGCTGAATCGGATTTAGATCACGTCCTCTTGCGAAGACAGGTTGACGTGTTGTCGTCGACTTGCATAAATTTGCAAGATTAAACAGGGCCTAGAGGCACCACTCACCCTAGATGCGGTCTGTACCTATTTACATAAATGTATTCCATTTCTGGCAACGGACGTCTTTAACCACGAGTCCACGAATATTTACTGCGTCCTTGAGTGTCTGAGCTTGTGTAGGTGACTATCGCCCTATTTATCGGAGTAGGTACCTGTCTAGCCAATTAATGACGTGTCAGATAAATCATTCGTAGCTGTTAATTACGACGATCCGTTTTCCTATAATTTCCTGTTGTACAAATAAGGATAGCCATATATAAGTTGTCTGCCCACAAAACAGTCAGTTTTATGCTTGTAAAAAATATCACATCTGGACATGACGTATTAGAATCATCTCAAGTTGGACAGAGCTCAAAATTTTCTCTATTGAAATCCTGTTGAAACCCTTGAATTTTGGGTTTATTTGGAGACACAAGTCTATTCACCCCTTTGGGGAATACAGGCACGGTTGTTATCTATGTGTTTTCTGCCGTTAGATTAAGAGATCTCGAAACAGCATCGAAGCATACGTGCTGGCACTGAGTGACGTCATGCATAGCAATAGAGTAGGTATTGTGTTCCAAGATCAAGTGGGGGATAAGTAGGATAAGATGGATATGCACCCCGTGTATAGATACTATCTACACATACAAAGACTATGGTATGTACCATATTATGTGACTTTGTATTTTATGTTGATGGCCTATGAAAAGTTTTTCTAAGCTCCATATAATATGACCTATATACACGAAAAACTATCCACCTAGCAGTTGACTTGGTTATGTAGGTATATAAGTACAGTCAGCTCCAAAGTAAACTCACCCCCTAGAAATGTTGACTTGTATGTGAGCGGGGTGAGTTTACTTTGGAGCTGACTGTACTTATATAATACACTGACTAGACAACCCTTGGCATTCCTTATATGACAAAAACCCGAAAAAAATGTTTTTATATTAGTAATATTCCCAAAGAATTCGTCTGGCAGAATTCACGAAGATGACAAATATATCTAGTTAAAAGCGTCTGACCAAAGCAGCAGTAATTATTTTTCATAAATATTATTTGTTATAATAATCCAAAAAAAACAACCAAACAAAGTCGTCGTGATTCAAATATCCGCGTGACATGGTCCAATCAAATCCTGTATTTAATAACTTCTGAGTAATGTAATACAAAATAGTATATTTTTTTATTTTGGTTTGGTTAGCTGTAATTCCCAGAAACGCAGGTGTTTTGCTCTTTGCGTAGTTTCACTGATACACTTTAATAAAATTTTAATCTGATGTCGATACAATTTTTGTCCTTGTTTAATTAATTATATTTTATTTAGTAATTTTCTGTATTTTATTTAAAAACAAAAACTCTAAAAAATACTAAGAAAGCCAATAATAAAATACTGCTAAATAGATCCGTGCATTAATTGAATTCTGATTCTCATTCTTTTTTGAATGGAAACAGTAATAGCATAATTGAGTGACCGTCAAACTGCCAAGTCATAGGTCTCGAGTTCGAACCCATGACACGCACACCTGTGATATTTCGTATAGTATAATTATCTCTTGCTTCGGTAAAGGAAAACATCGTGAAGACACCAGCATGCCTGAGAGATATTTCTAGACGGCATACATAGCTAAGTAAGCGGCCACGAGATGCATAAAAACGCTGACATTAGTGTCCGTACCATGACGCTTAAAACATTATTGTTCCATTCCTATTCCAGAGCGGGAAAGAGATGGAGCTAGACGACCTGTATAGCTCCATCACTCCGTCATGGTACGGACGCAGGTTAGGCACTAATCACGCGATAAAAAAGAGCGACAATAGATTTTTATTCTTTTGCTTCAACAATTTAACAATACGTTTTAAATAAAAAAAAATAAACTCTATTTTTAAAACACCATAACATTGTCAGGTACAAAAGACCTCATTCAATTAAATTTCCTCAGCAGATCAGTGAATAATAAATCCCTTTTACTTCATTAAGCTCAACAAAAGATATACATTTTTCGCCAAACGTATTAAAAGCACTCCGGGAAATCTTGTAGACGTTTACAAATTTTAATATTTAATTTTCACAAGGTGAATTCTTTTCGTGAATATGAATTGACTCACGGAATTCTTATCGGACTGTGTCTGGGACCGACACGGTTTTTAATACGTGATCCGAATGCTTCTCAATTATGGGAGCTTAAGGAGAGAAGCCCGCTTGGAAACGGATATGGCGCAAATGTTGGATGGAAAGCGATTTTTTTGTTGCAAATGAAAAATCCTATAACCTTTCACACGTGCAAACGTGTTAAAGGTGATAGGATTTTTCATTTTGTCTTCATTAAGATGGCTCTTTTCGTAATGAGTGTAAGCTATGATGATGATATCCCATGGATGTTACTATTGGCTTTACTTTGTACTTTACTTTGAGTCTTTACGATTCCTTTTACGAAAAATTTTGAAGCACTCATGAAAATTTCTTAAATTTTTCTTGTCAATGATAAATAATGATTTGCTTGCTAAATATTTCTAGCCATACACCATTAAAACATACGTTCATTTGAACTACGAATCACTCAATACATTTAACGCTATTCGAATTGCAAATAACGTTATGTTTACGTCAAACGTTTGATGGCACTGAAAGTGACAAAATGGTATTTAAATTAAAAATGTTTGATATATGTTACAAGTGGTCATCAATGTGTACCTATTGCATGTTGAAGGTACAAAAAAATACATAACAGTCTTAAAACTTAACATGCTCTGACTTGCACCACAATATGATATAAAGTATGAAAATGTATTCAGTTCGCTCGAGGTAACAATCGGTGACAGATGCATTAGCTACGGGAATTCGGCAATTTATCGGTTACCTTCGCACCTCACCCGTTTGCAAAATATCAAGTGTCAATTTTATAAAGAAATTGTTTGTTTTAGGATGTACGTTACTTTTATTAACATTTTTGTCCTGAAGTAAATTGTGGTCTGCATGGTTGAAAAATTGGCATTCAAGTTTCTTTTGGACCTGAGCAGAACATTTAGCTAACATGCGGAGATAGCAGATAGAGTAAAGTTCTGACCGAATGCCTTTTATGCCTTGATTTTATGCCCACCCTGGGCATAAAATCCAAACGGTGTGTTGACAATATCGTCACTGTCACGGGAAATACTTGAATAAGGGACTCACAAAACCGAGAAGTGCAGAAGAACGGGGAGCCTGTACCTAGAAGTGAGCGATTGCTGGCTAAAATGCATGAATGAATAAATCATTGGAGTAACAAAATTGTTAATCTAATCACACTAGAAACCTAGTGAATGGAAGTAAAAACATGTGATAAATAAATAAATAAAAATAGCCTTTATTTCCCTATAATTTACATATATAAATAATTTCACAAAAGTTAACCTATTAAGGGGTCATCCATCTCTGGACGAAGGCCTCCTCCATCTGTTTCCATTTATTTCTATCTTGGGCCGTTCTAGTCCACTCTATCCCTGCCAGTGCAACGATATCGTCTCGCCATCGTTGCAATGGTCTTCCGCGACGTCTGTTTCCGTTTCGTGGATACCAGTGCAAGACGCGCTCGCTCCATCTGTTGTCTGCTGTTCTCGCGATGTGGCCTGCCCAATTCCACTTCAGTTTCTCGGCCATTAACAAAGCATCAGTTACTTTGGTCTTCGCTCTGATGTCGCTGCTCTTTATGCGGTCGCTTATTTTTAATCCAAGCATGCTTCTCTCTACAGCTCTTTGAAATGACCTTAATTTAGTTTTCATGGTATCTGTTGTAGTCCAAGTTTGACATCCGTATAGAAGAGTTGGTAGTATATTTGAGTCAAATAGTTTTCTTTTGATGTCGTTAGAGAAATTTCCTTTAAATATTTCTTTAAGTGACCAATACTTCTTCCATGCAATGGCTATCCTTCGTTTGATCTCTTTCATAGTCCTATCGATAAAACATATATTTTGTCCCAGGTAAACATAGTTTTCTACGTATTCGACTTGTTAGTTATCAACAATTAGCGGTATTTGTTCTCCGTTGGTCATTGCTTTCGTTTTTTCGTAATTCATTTTCAGTCCACACTTCATACTTTCTGTATTGAGATCTTTGATTAGTTCTTGTAATTCTGAGTGGCTTTCTGAAAGTATGATTATGTCGTCTGCGAATCGTAAGTGTGACATATACTCACCGTTAATGTTGATACCCCTTTTGTCCCATGTTAGTTTTTTAAATATGTGTTCCAGTAGAGCTATGAATATTTTGGGTGATATAGTGTCACCTTGTCTCACACCTTTCTCTATATAGAATACGTCACCTTCTTTTTCTAATTTCACTCGAGCATTGCAATCCTTGTAAATTTCTTGTATTATAGTTATATATTGTTGGCTGATTCCTTGTTCAGCTAGAGCAGTCCAGAGGGATTCATGTTTTATGGAGTCGAAGGCTTTACTATAGTCGATGAATGCCATGTACATTGTTTTTCCGTATTCTATGTATTTTTCCATTGTTTGAGTGAGCGTAAATATGTGGTCAGTAGTTGAATAATGCTTTCTGAAGCCCGCTTGTTCTCTAGATTGGTTTTCATCAATTTGCTTTGATATTCTGTTTAACAGTACTGTTGTAAATGTTTTGTATAGGCTTGACAGTAGGCTTATAGGTCTGTAGTTGTTGATATTTTTTGTAGATAAGAGAGATTTTACATGTTTTCCATGGCTTAGGTATGTATTGTTGTATCATAACTTGGTTGAAGAGATTTGTAAGAATTGGTACTATTGCCTCATCTAATGCTGTAATAATATCGTTTGTAATATAATCTTCGCCTGGGCTCTTGTTGGTCTTCAATTTATTTATGGCAGTTCTCACTTCTGAATGTATGAAGGGTGGTATGAGGTCTGTTTCATACGCCAAATAAAGGGGTTCAGTTCTTGCATCTTTATTTTTGTAAAGGTCTCTAAAAAATTCTGTAGCTACTTCCAATATTTGCTGTCTTGATGTAACTGATTTATTATTTGTTTGTTTTAAATCCATAATCCATTTGTTTGAATCGTTTAATTTTTTATATGCTCTTTTGCTTGACCCTGTCAACTCCAATTCTGCTCGTAATGTATTTAGTCTGTATTGTTTTTGTCTTTTCTTTAGTTTATTTTTAATTTGTTTGTAGAGTATTCGTAGTCGTTTTCTTTGTTTAAATGTTCTATTAGGTAGTTTCTTAAGGAGCTCTCGTTCATTAATTAATTTTAATATGTCTTCGGTTATCAAGAGTGAAGCATTTTTATTGTTTGAATCTCGGTTTGGCAGTTTTTCAACACATTTATGTATTGTGGTTACTAGGTTGCTGTATGATTCTTCTAAGTTATTACTGACTTTTATCTATTCTTTTTCTAGGTTAGCTTTTAGGCATATTTTTTCTATGGGGGTAAAAAGGGTAGTTTTGGGCTTGGTTAGATTTTTCCGACTGGGTTTGGACACTCCATCTAATTTTATTTCACATCTAACTGGCCGGTGATCCGATGGGTATGTAGTATTTATAACGGTAACATCTTTAACAATTCTCATATTTTTTGCCAGAATAAAGTCTATTTCATTTTTGGTTTTGCCGTTAGGTGACTGCCAGGTCCATTTATTGCTTGGGTGTTTTTTAAATTTTGTGTTAGTTATGATGATCTTATGTTCGCAGCAAAAATCTATTAACTTTTGCCCTCTTTCGTTTCTCGTACCATACCTATACTTTCCTATGGTTAAGTCTTCGTGTTTTTGAGGTGTACCAATTTTGGCGTTAAAGTCACCAGTAATAAATGTATTTTTGCAAGTTTTTTGTACAGCTTGTCTTAAGTTGTTATAGAATGATTCTATTTCCTGTAGGTCTGCTTTTTCAGTAGAAGCGTAAGCTTGAATAATTATTAATTGGTGGTTGTTAAATTTCATGTCTGATCGTACAACTCTGTCTGTGTAGGTAATAAAATTTTGTATATTATTTTTAAAGTGCTTTTTCACCATGAATCCAACACCATTCCTTCCACTTTTTTCCCCATTAGAGAGTAGTATGTTTTCCATATTTTCTTCTATAATCTGACCAGGTTTTTTAATTTCTGCCAATCCGATGATGTCCCATTTTATATTTTTTAAACTGTGTTCTAACTGTATTAATCGAGTACTGTCTATAAGTGATCGTACGTTGTAAGTAAGTATATATAAACTTTGTGTTTTGTTTTTGTTTCTTACTGTAGATGGAGGGTTTTGGTCTCTTTCTCCCGCGGCGACCACCCGTGATGGGAGAGCAGTTTTAATCTCATTTTGTGCTAATTTAAAATCATGTTTGGTAGAGGGGGCCTTTATTTTTCATGCTTCTTTGGTGCGTGTAATATATGCTGTCATTGTGTTCTTATGGGCTTTGTATTTTTTATTTGCCTGATTGTTGCGCCAGGTATCTGTATTTGGAGAAGCATTGATATTTTCATGTTCAATAGTTATTTGGTTTGGGGTAAGGGGTGTTGGCTGTGGTGGTGATTGCGATAGAGGTCTTTTCTTGTTTATGTTATAATTAGATTTCTCTTTAATTATAAGTCTATCGTAATTTATGTAGGCAATATTCCCTTTTTCTTTTTCCTGTTGTAGTTGGGCTTTCAGATCTTTCCTTATTTTCAAAATATTTTCTGGAAATTCTTCTTTTATGTATATATTGGTCCCATCTAGATTCTTGATAAACATGTAAAAAACATGTGATAAGAATGCCAAAATCTGATAACTTTGTATGTATCTTTACAACCAAAGAAATAAACAACTCATATTGCCATTAATAAAATAAAAATATGAAAATGAAATAGCAAAACAAACAATTTTCTCCCGAATTAAGATTTACTACGCCAAGTGAAATGATAACTAGAACACAATGCTCAGTAGAATACAGAAAACATTCCATTCCTGACCAGAATGCAGGATAGAACTCTCAAGCATTCAAGAAAGTACGCAGAAGATTTATTGCTGTATCCAGTTTAAAATGTTATATGTATTTTCTTTTTAAAGTTCAAGTATAGTCTTGTAACATGAGTTTTCTTGTGATTTAGCGCTATTTTATCGGAAGGCTCATTTTGAATTCTACGAATCTGTTTAATAAAAGTTAGTTTACGCAGAAGTCCCTCAGGGGGACTGGGTAAGGTAAACTTCATGGAATTTATGTTTATATATTTCGCAATAGTTATGCGAAATATATATTAAATAATAATAATTATAATAATTATATTAAATATATATAAATATATATTTATGTTACCTATAACGAATTACTACAAGATAAAAAATTAAGTTTAAAATTTTAAAAAACCCCTGTCACAAAAACCTCTAAAAATAACAAAAATAAATTAATCCAAGCGTCGTAGCGTCGGGGATCCGCTTTGTTCTGTGCTTGTACCAAACGGTTCTCTAAGCGGTCCCCCGACGCTACAACGCTTGGTTTCTTAAATTTTATTTTTTTTTTCATGCTTTTTAACTTATATAGTTTTTCTTAGCCTTGACTGTTCCACTCCTGGGCATAAACTTTCCCCCATTCCTTCCAATTTTTGCGGTGTTGCGCTTCATCTCACTAATTAACGAAAATAAGGAAAGTCGTACATTAAAAATAATGATCATTTAGGGGGCTGCAGCCTCTCCCCCTCGGCAATACCCATGGTGACAAGTGATAAGATTTTAAATTTTAAATCGAATAGACCTGTGGAAGTTGTGTATATCCCGTCATCAACTAGAAAAGAGGTGATGATCTTCAAACGGCAGAGCAGATTTTCGCGAAACATAGCTAAGAACACTTTCGATTAGAATACCTTTCAAACGAAACCAATTTTATCAAAATCGGCTCATCCGTTTAGGAGCTACGATGCCACAGACAGACACACAGATACACACGTCAAACTTATAACGCCCCTCTTTTTTAGTCGGGGGTTAAAAAGACCCATTTTCTTATAATGTCAGACTCATAACTTGAGTTAATATATCTACAAACAAAATTACGATTACGACAATGGTTTGCAAAAGGCGTATATAGAATCAGAAAAGCGATATTTTAAATTAGGTAAGATTTGTTTATTCGTAACATACATAATCCTATTGACATGACTTTCATCTCAATGACAAACAAAAGTTAAGCCGTACGGATCACTTGTGTTGTTAACGTGCCTATAATTAGAATTCTAGAAAAGGATCATTGAATTTATGAGGCAACATTAGAGAATTAATATTAAAGCACTCAATTCGATAAATATTATGTATGAATGCTAATTAGATTTAGATATTTAATAAATTGTTGTAATAAACGCTTTTCTAAATAAATCAATACACCACACAGGACAACTGGGTCACCTAATCAATTTAACCGGCCTTGTCAAAAATGATTATTTAAATCAATAAAAAGAAAAAAAATCACTTATGTTTTGCACTACACGTTGTTTAAGGAGTGGTCTCTGTTGTGACATCACTATTTAGTAAGTAATTAGTGTGCCAACCCCTAGTGATTGTCTATGAGGCACATCCGTCTGGTTGCCATAACTTGATCTCAACCCGTCTACTACGGACTGTCTGTATTAATTATAACTCGTGCCCCGTGACAATAAAACATAGTATACCAACAGTATCTTTCATTGCTACTACTGAACATAACAGTCTCAACCTCGAATTCTAAATAAAAAAACAGGAGTGTAATGTGAATGTCGTCCTTGTCGCTGTAGCCACGAATTGACAAAGGGATTCGATTCCAACAAACAATCGCTCCATGTAAAATACTGGTATTCAGCTGCATCCGGTAAGACTGAAAGCGACAGATGATGACTCGGTTCCTACAAGTGGTCCAATTCTACCAACACTTTCATATAATACAGGAAAAAATATAGCCAAATTATTGCAATATCAAATATTCCTTATTGCCACGGTCGGTATCTTAGACAGTAAGTTATTCTCGCTATTTTCTGAACGTCAAGCCACGTGTGAATCCACACTTATGCTGTAACTCGGCGCTTCCCAACAAAGTGACATAATTCAATGCAAAATTGACACTTTGACAACGCATTGACAATGCTTTTTATGTCGGATAGAGAAGTAAGGCGGCATTCACACTATAACTAGGTGAATAGCTCGGATTTCCTTGTTATCGAACATAAAATGTGTTAAATAGTTAAACGAGGTAGCTTTCTTGGTTTCTAGTTATGCCGAAATACTATGAATAGCTTTTGCAATAGGATAAAAAAACGGGTTGCACTCCGGGAGTGCCGGCAGAAGTGAAAACTTAACGTTAACGTTGTGCATTTTTGATATATTGAAATGGTTAGGGAATAATTTAGCACGAATTGCTTTAATTATCAGTATAAAAGAACTATCACTACATTAAAAATTTAATACTTCAGAACTATTACAATCCGTCTTACAAATTTTACCTCTTTGGAGAAACCGAAGATTTTGTTTCTGATAATTATCCAGTTTTGGAAACCCAAACTCAATGTCATAAAGTTCAAATTCCTTCGTAACCTAATGTCAATCCGTTTTACGAATTTTCGATCAGGACACGTGTCCTGACGCGAGTTTAACATTTTTTACCCATCACAAAAGTGCACAACGCCGCTAAAGAAGTTTTCACTTCAAAAAAACTTGTTTTTCATTTTGATTAGTTTATATAATTGAATTCTAATCGAGAAAACGGAATTTTTCTCCCAGTTCTTTCACTCGAAGAAAAAATAACAATACCAACAAGTCTAAACTCTCGGAGGAGACTCTGGAGATTATGACGGAACGACGTGAAAACCCTCCCATCACTTGGGCAGAACTACAGGCACTCAATAAAACAATCAGGAAATTGGTACGATGCGACCTTCTATGCTCCAGCACACGGTCAATAGAAAAACTGATAGAGCAAAACCGGGGATTGCAGGTGTTCGTCAATTCACTTGACGAAGTTGACCAAACCTAGTGGGAATATCGTAGTTTCAAAGCCGGAGATTCTTACTGAAGTCGAAGACTTCTACGGCTAGCTGTGCGTATTGAATACATCTCGACCTGGTCCCGAAAATGAGGATTCCAGAGCCACCTTAACCCGCCATTTCACAGAAAACCTGCCAGAAGTCAGCCTAGATGAAGTCGAGGCGGCTCTTAGACAGCTTAAAATTGGAAAAGTCCCTGGTAAGGATGGGATAGCGAATAAGCTTTTGAAAGCGGGAGGAAGTCCAGTATAAAGAGCTTCGGGAGCTTTTCAACTCGGTCCTTTTCTCTGGAAGAACTCCAGAAGCGTGGAGAAGGAACATGGTCGTTATTTTCGTTAAAAAGGGGAACAACCCTATTAAAGAATTACTGACCCATTTCGCTCCTTAGCCACGTATAAGCTATTTTCAAGAGTCGCTACAAATTATCTAGCGCGAAGACTCGACTACTTTCAGCCGCTCGAGCAAGCCGGGTTTCGAGGAGGATTCAGCACCATATACCACATTCACACAATGCGGCAGATTATACAGAAGTCCGAAGAGTATAATCGGCCTCTGTCTCTTGCATTTGTGAACTATGTTCTGGAGTCTCTGCAGTGATCCCAAGTAGACTGGAGATACATCTAAGTGCTGAGAAATCTTTAAGAAAACGCCACAATGACCGTCCAAACTCTGAATTTATTTGCAATGAATCTATGTTACATTAAAATACAGGTGGAATAGGAAAGAGTGAGCCATGTACATTCTGCCTGAAAATAGGCACGCAAAAATTATAAAAATAGTCAAGATTCTAAAAATAGAGTTCCAAATTAAGATGTCACAGTTAGAATTATTGTAATTATACATATTATGTTCAACGAACCCCAGGACCTATTGTTGGCAATGGCGGTCCTCTCAAGGTTGTTCGAGAATATGTTTACCTCGGGCAAACTCTGCATTTTGGTAAGGACAACTTTGAGAGGCTAACAGAAGAATTCAGCTGGGCTGGGCAGCATTTGGGAAGCTTCGTTGGGTCTTCTAGTCGCGTATTCCATAGAACCTATTAAAGTCTTCAATCAGTGCGGCCTGCCTGTTATGACTAACAGGGCCGAAACGTGGACACTCACTCACATTGGTCCATAAACTCAAGGTCGCTAAGCGAGCTATGGAGCGGGCTATGCTTGGAGTCTCTCTGAGAAATCGCATCCGGAACGAAGTGATCCAAAAGACAACCAGAGTAGTGGAGATAACCCACCGAATAAATAAGCTGAAGTGGAAATGGGCCGGCCATATTTGCCGTACAACCGATGACCGTTGGGGTAGACGTGTTCTTGAGTAGTGACCGCGAATCGGCCAGCGTAAGGTTGGATGCCCTCAGGCTCGGTGGAGCGACGATCTTCGCAGGGTGGCTGATAGCAACTGGATCAGAGTTGCCGAGAATCGAGATAAGTGGTGAGGGATTGGAGAGACCTATGTCCAGCAGTGGACTGCTGTAGGCTGATGATGATGATGATAGTTTTCAGGGAGTTAAATAATTTAGTACAAAATAAAAATGTGAGCTGGCTCATTAACACTATTAACTATATCAAAAGGCGGACCGGGACATTTGAGCTACGGCATCGCAGTTTGGAAGACGCGAATAACATAAATTCTGCTTCAACCCATTTAGGTCACTTACAATATAAAATAAAAAATAAAAGTGGCATAATATACTTTTTTCTAACCAAAATCTCTCTCAAGGCTCCTTACTTTGAAAATCACAGAAAGACACATCTATTGATCCTTTACTCACACTTACGAGCGAAGCCACTGGCAGCATCTATAACATATAAATGACTGCTTTCGACATTATTTTGCTGGGGTAACGCACACGTGGGCAATTACCGAACTCCACGCGGGCGAAACTCCATGGACACAAGCTAGTTATTATATATTCCGTGAATACAATTCTTCCAGTAACAAAAACCTCAAATAAAAAGCAAATTTCGTATTATTATTTATTCGTTGTATTATTTTTTCATGGTTCTAGAGCCGTATAATCCTATTCTTTTCAAACCATGTGAGGAAAACAATCATTAGCTTTTCAAAAAATATACCTCACATTTGTGACTAAAGGTCACAAATGTGAGGTATATTTTTTACAATTCAAACTCAAACTCAAACTCAAAGCATTTATTTCAATTAGACCATTACAGGCACTTTTGAAAGTCAAAGAACAAAAAAAAAGAACGCGAAGCTACAGTCCCAGTCACAAGACATAATAACTTGTGAAAGTACTGTAGTTGCCCATTCCAAAGCGTAGATCTCTATGGAGAAGAATGGGCAAGAAACTCCATGGACACTCTTTTAAGTCAAAATATGTTACAAAATCTTGGTTACATCAATCGTGTTGAGAATTACTAGTATGTGAGAACGATGTAGAAATACGGGCAAGTTAAGAGCGTCCAGAGTAAAAGACGAAATCAATAATTCGAAAATAAAGTTAAAAATAAAATTATTAAAATAAACCGTGGCAGCTAAGAGATGACCAGGCACAACTGACAGCGCCCGTTCACGAACATGACGCATGTATCAGCCATCATTCAACTCAACCATATTGAAGGGAACTAAATGACCCGACACACCCGCCGCCATCAGCGTGACATTTAAGTGAGCATGACATTTACTCAACCGCCAGGGTAAATTCGTGTCAGTGTAAGATGTAGGTAATTATTTACAAAAACCAGAGTAATTGCTTCATTTCTTCATTTCAGCAAAGATGACTTTCAAGTTGTTCAACACACGGACAGACCTGCGATTGCAGCTAGTTTGTTTTTTGTACACGTATTACTAAAAAAGTATCTTCACAAACTGCCAACACACAGGATTGACGGAGATCGCATTCCTCGAAGACCTTTTACATACATAAGTCGAGAATTACATTCCAAATATTACGGATTCTTGCCGAAATACTAGCTTAGATATTGCCCTGTTGCTTCTACATAAGTATTATCATTTGTATTATCTTTTCACCAGATTTCATGAAGAATTTTGATGAAAATTGTCTAGAAACTTGTCTGGACAAGTATGAATCATATTTTGCTGCTCAAATACCTAGGTAATAAATGTATTGCTGTCGTCTTCTTTGAGCTTTAAACTGATATTACAGCAGTAAATATAATAAACTGAAAAGAGAATCTTAAACCAGATTACCCACATTTTTTGGGACGCCGCAAGAATTTGTAAGTTGTACTTTATTTCATGTTTGTTTATTCCATAGGCATCTATATGCCTATTTTCAAACAAGAAGATTACTTCAAGCAACTTTATCATACGAAAGAGTCAGAAAGAATTATTAATCCAATTTGTTTATTTATGGATTAAAAAAAAATCCGCAAGCTAATTAGTTTTCCTGGAATACAAACCAGATGTGTTGTGAAAAATAGCATGAGAAGCCCGAGAATTTCTTAGAAAACGTACGTAGTTAACCCATATGTGTACACAGGTTTAGACAGGAAAAGGAACACACGACGACGCGACGTTGGTCTGACAGTTACTGGAGAGGTTTTCAAATAAAACTTATAAAACCTTTTAATACTGCACTTTCTTACCGTGGCAGGTGCAACGGATTTATATCAAAAGATTTCGATATGAATTAAATTTTGCCATAAAGGTTGAGAGCTTTCTAAAATATTTCTACAAATTTCTTTCTACGTGACAATTTTATTGATAGATAGTCTCGAGTATAGTACCTAGATACAACTACACGCCTATTTTTGCTCTATGGAAGGGTAACCTTATTACCTATATATAAGGACCTTTTTTGTGTACATTATAATATGTCAGTTGGTAGTTTATCGCCGAGATACGGAGTCACAGTTTTTCTATGTCTTTTGTCTCGTGGTCTAGGCTCTCAGGTCAGCTTTACTATGCGAAACTCCAACTAACCAAAACTTTAAATTCGAGGATATTCATGTATTTCAAAGGAACTTTCACAGCATAATGACTAATAAGTTTGTATGGACCCTAGTTAGGCACATGGACTTTCAAAGCGACCAGTAGTTCCTACCTATCGTCCTACTTTGGGTTTCAGTTACACGGAGCTTTGTCATTATTTTAACTGTCACCTACAGAGGAGTTTCAAACAACAATAAAGCTTGTTACAATATCCACAAGCTTTACATTAACTTACTAATAAACTCCCAGATTATTCAGCATAATAGACTAAAGGGAGAGCTGCTAAAACTTAATCAATCTCAGAAGTTAGCCGTTTGTACCCAACGGGCTCGGCCACCACAACCATTGCTAGCTGTTGCAATGTTCCCCCGTGCGGAATATATTGCACATTTGTTGCATATTGTGTTGAGTGTTAGGTGGACCCCACATAATACGTCACGTTCTGCTCCTGTTACCGCTAAGGCCTGCACATAGAATGAAGGCCTCTCTATTATTACGTACACAGTTAGGAACATTGGTTTGCTAGAATGGCCATTGTGTAATTTAACGATTGAAGCCCGTTACAGGAAAATGTAGAAGATATCAGATTCTGCTTCGGTTGAAGAAACGAGTATGACAAAAAATGTTTTAGATGTATTTAGAGCGAGCTTTGTAAGACTCATTCAATAAATCGTGATGAAACTGTACCTTGGAATGATTTTCCTTTCAGGAAAATTCACCAGCAAATGCAGCAGGAAAGTAAGCCAACATATTACATTTTGTTTTAGCAGAATCTCAAATAATAATATTCGCATAATCTGGGTGCGTGCGTTATTTGCATTTTGGCTTGAAAAGGGTGTTATTTCGGTTAGAATTATTTAAAAATGGGGCGTTTATTATGACAGGCGTACGTTTATCTCTGAATCTCTACGTGACCGTGTGATCTTCAGATAGGGATAGGCTATTCCTGCTGTCTGCAGCTGTCGGACCTACTAACTGAATATAATTGGTAGGTATATATCCTCTTTTATGGAGTTAGTTATTCCTTTAAGAGCATGGATATTTAATAGCATAGCATATCACCATTGTAGTTGCTGTACTGCCTTGTATGTTACATTGTAGGGACATTGTATTACATAACAGGGCCTCAAGTCTGCTATTTTTATAAACATTGTCATTCCAACACGATCCCATTGTAATTTTGCTAAAAGTTCGTAATCTGCTAAATTCATAATGATCTGTCAAATTCTATGCCATTTCTTTCAATGGAGTGTCAGTGGTTGACAATTGTGAAGTCATAATGACGCCCCTCTCGTCGCTAAATGTCACATAAGCGAAATGTCCCTCTGTCGCTATATGTCACGTTCGCCAAATGACACATTCGCTAAATGTCACGATCGCCAAATGACACATTCGCTAAATGTCACATTCGTCAAATGACACGTTCGCCAAATGACTCGTTCGCTAAATGTCACGCGACGTTATGCGACGAGCGCATTTAGGACAAAAATGTTGAATTTTCCAGAATATTGAACAGTCAGTCTAAAGGCTAAAGTCGGAACCCATATGAACTTCACATGGATCTCATACAGACCTCACAAGGACTTCACACGGACTTTACACTCACCCCACACGGACTTCACTTGGACCCCAAAGCATACTTGGCCACACAGTGCTCGCCTACTGGCTTCACTTACCGTGCGATGTCCATGTGAGGTCTTTATGAGAATTAGAATTCATGAAATATCCTTAAATTCAAACTATTCATAATCATAAAGTTAAATCACTATCGGTCAGTTCCCGCTTCGTTGGAAGACGGGAAAGCTGGTCCTCATCCGGAAGCCGGGGCGCCCTGTGGACTCTCCGACCGCATACCGGCCAATTATGTTGCTCGACGAGGTGGGCGAGCTCTTTGAAAGAGTCATTGCCAACCGCCTCGCCGAGCACTTTGTGGGGATAGGGCCGGACCTTGCGGAACACCAGTTTGGTTTCCGCAGAGGGCGCTCGACGGTGGACGCCATCATGCGCGTGAGGGCTCTCACGAAGGGGGACGCGGTGTCCCGGGGTAGAGTCGTCTTGGCGGTGTCACTTGACATCGCCAACGTTGTCAACTCCATGCCCTGGAGCTGCATTATGGCGTATCCACACATGCCGCCGGCTTTCAGACCGCCTTGCCGCTGAATTTGCCGCCAGCTTTACCGGCGGCCTGCAAATGTGGTTGCAACAACATTACCACTCCGTATTGAAGCCGCAAGCAAACTGCCGCCGGCAACCAAAACCACGCGTGCCGCAGAAAGATGCATGTGCAGGCGGCATGGCCGGCGGCCTGGCCGATGGCCTGGCCGTCGGCCGCTGACACACGGGGTTTCGATAGTCGTGGAGAGAATCCGGCAACTGGGTCTCGAGGTGGCATTGCACAAGTCCGAGGTCATGTGCTTTCATGAAGCTCGAAATGCGCCACCGTCGGGATCCATACTGACGGTAGGAGGGGTTCCCATCGTCCTCGACAGCCGGTGGAAGTTCGTGGAACACTTCCGACGTTTGGCCCCCAAACTGGAACGGGCAGGGGTGGGTTTAAGCGGCTCTTGCCCAACCTGGGGGGTCCAAACGCCTCCTGCCGGAGGCTCTACGCAAAGGTCGTGCGGTCCATGGCCCTTTACGGGGCCCCGGTGTGAGCGCGTTCTTTGAGGCGGTAAACCACCCACTACCTGAACGCGCCCCAGAAGGTGGTAGCCGTAAGGCTGATCCGGGGGTACCGCACGATCTCCGGCGAGGCGGCGAGCCTCTTGGCCGGATTGCCGCCATGGGATCTGGAGGCGATAGTCCTCGCGTGCCTGCACGAATGGCGCGCGGAGGCACTACGAACTCCGCTGCCGCGGCAAATCGTCGCTCAGCGGACAAACCTCCGGCGCGATCTCATGGCGACAAATAAATAAATACTTTAAATCAAAGTATGTTTGTAAATCACGCAAAACGGTTGAATAGTTTTGAGTGCGTCACATTAAGTTGTGACTTTGGGCGAGTGTGGCATTGTGCGAGTGTGACTTTAGGCGAGTGTGACATTTTGCGAGTGTGACTTTAGGCGAGTGTGACATTGTGCGAGTGTAATTTTCTAACGGGACATTTCGCTTGTGTGACATTTAGCGACGAGAGGATGACGCCATTATAATTAGTAGATTACCAAACTTGTCAAAATCAACAGTTATGAAATCAATGATAGGCCATTCTGACACTATTGTAATAGCAGACTTGAGGCCCTGGTGGGATATAATAGTGTACTATACACCACTACCTATTCCTTTTGGTATAAAAGAGTAGCTAGGAACCAGCTTGTTAACTGTTCTTTTTTTTCTAGCATATGTTTTTTAGGGTTCCGTACCCAGAAGGTCAAACGAAACCCTAACTGAGACTTCGCTGTCCGTCCGTCCATCCGTCCGTCCGTCCGTCCGTCCGTCCATCCGTCCATCCGCCCGTCCGTCCGTCTGTCACCAAGCTGTATCTCATGAACGGTGATAGTTAGCCATTTGAAATTTCTACAGATTAAGTATTTCTGATGCCGCTATAAAAACAAATACTAAAAACAGAATAAAATTAATATTTAAGGGGGCGCCCATACAAAAAAGGAATACCCCTCGTGCACGAGTCCGTCTCGCACTTGGCCGGTTTATTTTTTTATGGTGTTTGATTAGTATGTATGCCAAGAAACACATCTTTCTTTACGTTCTTATGTTAATCGTTGTCTTAGTACCAAAGCCTAGTTCGTATTTCTTGGGCACCGTCATCCGCTCTATATCCACAGCCGTGGCAGAAAGGCTAGTCGTCGTCGGCACGTGCCGCAAGCTGAATGTTTATTGCATTGAGATTGCGGCATAACTCGGCCGGGTTATAATAAGTGAGAATGTGAGCGTCCTACCAGGTTTAAGTGGGTATTTTTGGGTCAAGATAATGGATTCGTTGTTGTGTTTACTTTGGTATGGCATGGTGCTGCATCATTGACATCGGCAAAGGAAATTAAGCACCATTGACAATGGAATCTTGTCTGTTTTTGAAAGACACTATCTGGTCCAAGTTTACCGTATCCCCCCCCCCCCTTGTCGACATATTGCGACGCATGTCTACGTCTACGTTTCGTGCTGTTGAAAGCTCAACTTCAGAATTTGCTGGTCTGGAGCATTCTTGGAGAATTTCTTCGAGTTCTGAAGGTAATGAGAAGAATAGCACTTGTAATTAGCAAAGGGGAGAGTTGATAGGTGTTGGCCGCTAACATTTTAAATAAATATTTTCTTTAGAAAAATATGTTATCTGTGGGTGGGCCATGAAGCAACTGGTATATTTACTTCATGGCCCACCCACAGATAACATATTTTTCTAAAGAAAATATTTATCTTTTAGAGTAGTAAGGAGACTAGCACTCTTAAAAAGTTCAGACCCAACCGTCGTCTTTCCGACCTCACCGTCGAGGCATGGACCGGGACGTCACGACGGATCGCGACGTCCCAGTCCATGCCCTCCCCAACCCTCGCTCGAGCCAGCTCGCGATGCTGGGCCAGTAGTTTTAAATCAGCCCCTAAATAATGACACCATTCAGATCCAGCCTGTCCCCATGCAGTCCTCCCCCAGCGACGCCCTAAGCCGAGGTTGGTACCCCACAGGGGGTGCCCCTTAGCGTGTAGTCGCTTAGTTTGTAAGTTTTATGCCCTGGCTGGAGGCCTTACTCTTAAGGCACCCACAGGATAGTCCGTTTAAGCAGACGACAACCTCATAGGTTGAACTACGAGATGCCATACAAAAAAAAAAGAATCAAATCATCATCATCAAAAACGAGTATCACCACGTTAGGCAGTTGATGTTGGTGATCACATTGACAAAGTGTTCCGGATAAGGTTGTTCTATATTTCTTTATATAGTAAGGGTTTCTTACAAGCATTGGTCAGGGTAAACCACATGTTATGTATGTGCTGTATGTGTCATTTTTACTACCCGAAATGCCCCAATCTGTCATACAAACACAATTTAAATTGCTTATATATCTGCCAAAGATTAAAATAACCTTACAAGTAATTGCCTTCAGTCCGAAACTTTTTTTTTTATTTGTCTATTAATTCCCGTTGAAAAATTGTAGCAGCAATTTGCTTGATTTTCTCTTACAAGTTGCGGGGCGGTTATTTTTTTTCACCCTCCTTTGCACAACAAAGGAAACGGGGGTTTTTGTAAGCGGCAGCGAACCGCGACACAGGGTAGGTTTTAATCCAGGATGTCGCTTTACATGATGCCTGTGTCAATATAATTTAAAAATGTACGTGCATGACGTTTATGTTTAAATGTATGTTTGTGGAGTATATTAAGCTGAGTACGCACGTTGTGACGTAGTGTCACAACGAGTTGGTTCATCATGTCCATGCAATATCAAAAATAGTTGTGTGTGGACAATTTTGTTACATTCACATCACATGCAAGGAGTGTGGAATTATACACCAAAATGTATAATTATCTATGCGTAAATAACCGACCATACCGACTAGAGGACAAGATACCTAAATCATCTCAAAAACGACCGAAACGAACTAAACTATACCCACGCGTCGTTTCAGTGTGTACAAGACCTCGCTTCATTCATTTATTCACCTTTCTAGGAACACCCAGACATGATGTTCGTAATAATATGTTGGTATAATGAGGGTTACAGCTAACGAGTTTTGTTTTGAGGGCGATGTTTTGTTTACGTAGTATTGAAGCTATTAGCGTAATTATCTGTAGTTAGTGAGATCCGTAGGGATAATTATTAACTTTACAGGCACATGAAGTCTTCTTTTTTTGCTCTTTCCTGCTCCGCGGCAATCTGTTGGTCACAACAATTGGCTACTGCTTTGTCTGACGCGAGTGTATCTGTTTAGGCTTTTAGCTTGGTGAGACACTTCTCGGGTAGGTGTCTCATTCCATCCTGATGAATCTATCTTTTAGGTTTGGGACACTATGTCTCTTAAATTTTGTATGGCTTTGATCTTCACTGAGTTTGAGGGTAAGCTCATTTTTGTGGTTTGTGAGAGTTTTTTTTTGTATTTTGTGCTACGTTATGCTATCTCCTGCTTGCACATTTAAGTCAAAATATATGTTCTTATTACTGATGTATTGAGGGATGTTAAATATGGTTCTCAGTGTTTTGGTTTGAAATCTTTCCAGTATCTCAATGTTACTTTTGCTAGCTGTACCCCAAAGCTGTATGCCATAGGCCCAAATTGGTTTCAAGATGTCTCTATATACTGTCAGCTGTGTAAAGTTCTTCATCCCCATAGTAAAAGAAGGATCTTTCGACCAGATGGGAGTTGTCTGGTGGACTACTGCCCTAATTTGTTGTCAGGTTTTTCTATACAGTCTTGGGACTGTGCCGCGGCTAACTATAATAGCGCGCGATTCAGAATTTTGGTGTTAGTTATTCCTTTATGTCATAGATGGCTCTGTAGTACTTTTTGTACTATGTTGCCATAGTAATTTTTGTACTGTTTGCTACAAATTAGATAAACAAAATTGTTTTAAATTTTAGTCTTTCTGTTTATTCCGGCTCATCTCTAAAATGGCTGGACCAATTTTAACGGGACTTTACTCGCAGAAAACTGATGTTATAAGGAGTAATTTTGGCTTAATTTTAGAAAAAGGATTAAGAAATTTAAATTAGTAACAAAATCAGATTCTAATAGAAAATTTATATATTATTTTCTTATTAATTTCAAGCGAACGGATGTCGCAGTCGACATTTAGTAACATGATAGACGAAGCGCCTTAAATTTCACATGTGACACGAGTCAAGTCCCAGTTATTTTATTATTTAGCACATTAGTAGAGAGAGGCATAGCGTTTCAACTACAGTAGTGATATTAAACCCTAATTACGCGTATAATGGCACTGACATGTACGTACAGTAGTTAGTCCATGCGCTAACAGCTAGGCAGTTATGCAATATTGCGCTAGCTAGGAACATCTAGTTATTGTAGCTAGTATACTATGACAGTTTGTCGGTTCAGAATTTTAAAATATAGACTTATTTAGTCTATATTTAAAAAATCTGAACCGACAAATTGCTTCTTATGTGTTATTACAATTATACAGCATGTTTCAGAAAGGTTTAAGTGTTATTGGGTTTTTCAATTAATAATTTCTCAGTAGCAGCAACGGAATCTGGATTAGTACTCGGTTGTTGGCAATAGGCTCGCCCCCTGTTACATGGGACATAAACATTGATTGTACTAATGGATACACCTCGGCATAAGGTACCCCACGGGGATTACAGGCGTGATGCTAATGTGATCAGAAAGGTGTCGTCTTATTTAAAGGTCGTATAGACCATCAGAATGGGCAGCAGCGTTCTCTGTCCTTTTTGTTACAACCGTACTGCGATCGCCAACCCGCCTGCCAAGCGTGGCGATTATGGCAAAACCCCCAAATTGTCAATGTGGCGACACTTGGGGGAGGCCTATGTCCAGCATTGGACGTCTTGTGGGCTGAAATGATGAATGATAGACCATCAAAATAAAAAACGCAGCATAGGACCAACATCGTAATTGCGAAAAATAATCAGCTGTCCCAACATGGGATGGCTTTTCCCAACTATGTTGGGGTCGGCTTCCAGTCTAAGCCGATGCAGCTGTAATTAGTCTATCTGACCTTCCCAACCCAGTCAGTACTGAGTAAAAGGATAAACTGGCATTAGACCTACATCCACATAAGCTATGCAAATGACGAGTTTTGTACAACCCATATAACGTCCATTGCTTGTCACTTTCATGATATTGCATACATCACTACGTGCCATGTTATGCACAACGCATGGACGTAGCGGACGTACACCGTACGACGAACAATCATGTCATGTCCGTATCGCGTCCGTGAATATCGGCGTGAATCGGGATGCTTCGGGACAAATACTTTTAGTACTTGGTTATGTTGATAAGTGGAAGCGAGCGTGGCTACACTGACACTAAATTACATACACATTAAATTAATATTTATTATTGCACTGTAGGAATTCCAACAGTGTGCTTTCGTTTAGATAATAATGTAGGTCTCATCCACTTAACATCATGCTCCTAATCCCCAAAGGGTTCAGGCAAATTTGTTAGTACCCAATAGTCCACCCACATTTTGCCAGTTATGTTTAAGTGTCATATAATAGGGGGCGAGCATATTACCATCAATCGGGCACAAATCCAAACTTTGAGGCTGATACTAAGAAATTCGTGATGGAAAAAGCAGAGTGCAGAGTGGGAAAAAGATGGCGCTAAATGTATTCTGTAGCTCCGTCTCTTTCCCACACTGGAATAAGATAAAAATAATACTGCTTTAAGACGTCATAGTAACACTCATGTTATGTTAAAAATAAAAAAAAACCGGTCAAGTGTGAGTCTGACTCGCGCACGAAGGTTTCCGTACCATTATTTGTAAAAAACGAGCCAAACAATCACTTATTTGTATGGGAGCCCCGCTTAAATATGTATTTTACACACATCAAAAGTGTCTAGGGATCAACATATATTTTTGCAATAACTTTTCTCCTGATTGATATTAATTAAAATTTTCTTTAAGGATTCATCAAATAAAGTGTTTTCGTTTGTCACAGTAACGATAAACCAAGTCACCTTTGCATTAATAAAGAAATTTGCCATTTTCTAATAAAGGGATTTTTGACATTTGAACCACTAACATTAAAGTTCGAAAAAAAGACTGAAATAACAGTTTTCTTTAAAATTTTATTGGGTAACTTAAACAATTAATAATCTGTGTTTCTACCGCGAACACTAACAACACAAGAACATCGGTTTGGCATACTCAAAATGAGTTCATCCAAATCACGCTGTGGAATGGCCGCCCATGTTCGTTGCAACAACAAAAAAAGGTCTTCTTGCGACTGGATACCCTCCATATTCGGCAGAGCTCTTCTCTGTAGCATATCCCATGCATGCTCAATCGGGTTCAAGTCTGGCGACTGAGCAGGCCAGGGCAGGACATTGATGTTAGCTGCGGCGAGAGTCTGTCTTACAACTCTTGCGGTGTGCGGTCGTGCATTATCATGCATTAACTGAAATAAGGGGCCGATTTGCACTTGTAGAGGAACGATGACGTCTGATACAATCGTCTCAGCATAAATTTGAGCGTTGAGGTTGCCTCTGATCCAAATCAACTCAGTTCTTCCGCCGATCCAAATACCCGCCCATACCATGATGGTTCCACCACTATAAGGATGGACTTCCTGGCAGGATTTTAATCGCTGTTGGCGTCCAGGGGTTCTCCAGTGTCGTATACGTCTTGTATCCGGTCTCATACCAAAACGAGACTCATCAGAAAAGCACACGAAACGCCATTGTTCTTCTGCCCAATTTCTGTGTTCAAGAGCCCATTGATATCGAATCCTACGATTGTGCATTGCTATAGGTAGTACCCGTAGCGGTCTTCGGGAATGAAGGTTCACTTCATGCAAGCGGTTTCTGACTGTTTGGTCGCTAATTAAGTTCCCTGAAGAGTGATGAAGCCTCACGGCTAACATCATGGCGGTTATTGTTGGAGCTCTTCGAGTTAAGATTTGAATGTATCGGTCTTGTCTCCGTGTGGTGCAGCGATACCGTCCTCCATGGCGCTCAGCCACGGTACCAGTGCTTCGGTAACGTGTCCAAAGTCGACTGATAACACTCTGACTTGTATTCAGAGCTAAAGCCACAGTACGTTGCCGGGAACCAGCTTCTATCATTCCCACGGCTCTGAGCATTTCTTCCCTGCTTAAATGACGTCGCCGCTCCATAATAACGTTGGTTTTAATCAGTAGTAGGGAAACAGTAGCACTAATAATGTCTTCAATGCGTTGTATGTTTTTATAGGGAAAATATTGACAGCTGATTTTCATCTTTTACTCGAATTTGATTCACAGTTCCTGATTCAAATTATGAAATGCACCAAAAAGGATCCATATAAATTTATAAAATCATAAATTTATTACAAAGCCACATCTCAATCTCAAGAAATCCGCATAAAAATGCTTGATCCCTAGACACTTTTGATGTGTGTATTTTGTTTTTAGTATTTGTTGTTATAGCATCAACATAAATACATAATCTGTAGAAATTTTAGCTGGCTAACTATCACGGTTTATGAGATTTAGCCTGGTAACAGACGGACGGACGGACGGACTGCGAAGTCTCAGTAATAGGGTCCCGTTTGACCCTTTGGGTACGGAACCCTAAAAACCTAGCGCCCGCCCCCGCTTCCTTTTATCAGTGCGGACAAACGCTCAGTGAGCCAACGCGCCACTCACACCATGCAAACGTCGCGTTGATCTACGATTCCAGCACAGTTACATATTTAAACATTAAAAGCAATCACATTAGCGCATATCACGACAGACGCTACTACTCGTATTTTATGTGAGGTTTTAAAAAATTTACATTCATACATACACTCATGACCTTTTCCCCAAGGGGGTAGGCAGACATCACAGAACACTACGTAACGATCCTACTATACTTCCTTTGCTTCGCCCATGTCATGTTCACACAATACCTGTTCATACACGCACGCCGATTGCGAGTAGGTGTTCTCGACCTTTAAAAACACAATAAAATGTTAAAAATGACAAAAAAAAATCTGAACATTATTAATGGGCATCTTACCGAATACGTACCTGTACATAATTGTCCTCTTTAAAATGACTACTATACTTTTGGGTTTACTTGCTACGATACGAGAAAACACAATCGAATTGCCGCTGTTCTCAAAACGGTGAAGGAAAACATCGTGAAGAAACCGGCACGTCATAGAACTAAAAATTCGAAGACATGTGACATGTACCAACCCGCACTGGGCCCGGGTGGTGGATTACAGCCCACTCCCTCTCATATAGAGGAGGCCTGTGTCCCAGCGGTGGAAACATTATAGGGATTGTGCCCACGATTCGAAGTTTTTTTTTTAATTGTTGCTTTTATAAAGTACTTTGTCCTACTCTAGGAATTTCTCCTGTATCGTGGATATATCGCGCCTACAGATATTTAAAGTCACGAGAGGATCAAACCCGCGACACTCAGCGCAGCAGCCATTCGGTCTGGCACTGTGCTAACTGTGCCGTCGTATTATACAAGGTGTTGTTTTGCAACCTCGTCAAATTCTAGGAGGTAACTATACTAATGATTCTCGACCCGAATCAATAATAAAATGAGTAGGTAATTTTCTTTTTTTTATTTATTTACTGAAATCGGTAACTGTGAACCACCTGTGTTTTGAACACGGGCCGTCTGATCCCTGCCTTATAACGTCGCTTACACACAAACAAAAAACCTCAAACGTTTTTTCGATAATTTTATAATCCCTAAACTCAAACTCAAAGCATTTACCTATTTCAATTAGACCATTACAGGCACTTTTGAAAGTCAAAGAACAAAAAAAAAAAAAGAACGCTAAGCTACAGTCCCAGTCACAAGACATAATAACTTGTGAAAGTACTGTAGTTGCCCATTCCAAAGCGTAGATCTCTATGGAGAAGAATGGGCAAGAAACTCCATGGACACTCTTTTAAATTAAAATATGTTACAGAATCTTGGTTACATCATTCGTGTTGAGAATTACTAGTATGTGAGAACGATGTAGAAATACGGGCAAGTTAAGAGCGTCCAGAGTAAAAGACGAAATCAATAATTCGAAAATAAAGTTAAAAATAAAATAATTAAAAATGAACCATGGCAGCTAAGAGATGACCAGGCACAACTGACAGCGCCCGTTCACGAACATGACGCATGTATCAGCCATCATTCAACTCAACCATATTGAAGGGAACTAAATGACCCGACACACCCGCCGCCATCAGCGTGACATTTAAGTGAGCATGACATTTACTCAACCGCCAGGGTAAATTCGCGTCAGTGTAAGTAAGATGTAGGTACTCAGTAAATGGTGGTTTTACAGTACATAGTTTTCACACATGTGCTATGCAATGATATAATACTAAGAGATTGAATCTATACAAAGCAAATATATTTATACAATCTTCTGCAGCTTCCACAGTAACTTCACATGGTAATTTGATAGCCCCTAAGGTTGTGGAGCAGGACCAGCATTGAGCCAAGCATTTTTATCATCAATGTAATCCCCCAACTTATAATATGCTTACCTACATAGTGTGCGCTTTATGCAAGATTTAAATTTCGTTTCATTTAGTTGTAGAATGGGGGGAGGTATTTTATTGTAACATTTTAAACAGTACCCCATGAAAGATGAGTCTACTTTGGCTAACCTGAAACCTGGCTGAACTAGTTGGTCCCTGTTTCTAGTATTATAGTGGTGCCGGTCACTTCTTTTACTAAATAAATGCAGATTTTTCCTAACGTACATGATGTTTTCATAGATATATTGACAAGGTACAGTCATGATGTTAATTTCCTTAAACAGTTCTCTTAGAGAATCGCGCCTACGTAGATTATAAATGACTCTGATAGCTCTTTTCTGCAGAATAAATATAGACTCGATGTCTGCAGCCCGTCCCCATAGTAAAATACCGTATGACATAATGCTATGAAAATAACTAAAATACACTAGCCTCGCGGTATCTACATCAGTAAATTGACGGATTTTCCTGACAGCATATGCTGCTGAACTCAGCCGTCCTGCAAGAGATGTTAAATGAGAACCCCATTGTAGCCTTGAGTCGAGCGTAATCCCCAAGAAAACAGTTTCATCTACAAATTCAAGTTTCTCTTGATTTAATACTATGTCACAATCACTACATTTGACATTTGGTAAACCACGTTAAGGGGGTTATTCTGAAATATTGACAAACTTAAACAACAAAAAAACGCAGTGTTTTTTAATAATTTATTAGGTACCGTAATTTATATTGATTATTTATGTCTTTTGTGACAACATCCTGAATTTTGACGAGGATGCAAAACAACACCTTGTAGATACGCTACAAAATTGGCAGTTTAAAAAAATTATGAATGTCGCTATACATTATGTATACCAAATCACTTGTTCGTTGTAATTAACATCAAGGCTGCCTTACTTAATTATTAACAGATACAGTAGAATTTTACAGGCCTATAGCTTTTACTTAAAATTGTAACCAGCGTTTACCTACCTTAATTAAGCAACAAATTACCTAATTATTTATTAATGAGCTCGGTTATTAAGGCTAAGTGTAATTAAACGGTTATGAAATTAGAAGTCCATAGTAGTTCGCTTCAGAATACCTAGTTTTAAACTGTTGGCGTAGTTTTCCAAGGATCGTGTTGCATAAGTGGGTGCACGAAAGAGGAAAGTGGGCGCAGAAGTATTATGTTTCTGGCAAGGGATTAGCTTCTTTTTTTCTCCTTTTAATCATTCCTACAATAAATTGTGATACTGTTAATAGTACTACTGTGATGTATTGTATTGTACTACTGTGTAATTGTACTGTTGCATTTACTTTTCAGTCAACACTGACACTGACCGACTGACTGTTGACTGAAAAGTTATGTGTTATCGGTTGCTGGTATGGACATGATGTGATGCAGAGGAATGAGGCAAATGTTGATAGTAGAGGAAGACCAAAGAAACGAGATGGACTTTGTGAAGGATGATATGGCAAGAAAGGAGGTGACTGCTGAGATGAGTACCTAATAGTGAAGTATGGAAGGAGAAGACATGTTAACTCCAAATAAGTTGGGATAAGGGCAGGAAAATGATGATGAAGACGTGGTAAAAATGTGAGTGTACTATCGTACAATACTGCTTAACTCTTTAGTACAAACCTACGTGAACATCATCTGCCTGCCTTTTCCCAACTATCTTGGCGTCGGCTTCCAGTCTATGCGGATGCAGCTAAGTACCAGTATTTTACATGAAGTGACTGCCTATCTGACCTCCACAACATAGTAACTGGGTAATACAATACCCTTTCGTAAGACTGGAAGGACAGATTTTCGGCTTCTGACTACTCGTAACGACTGTCAAAGATCTACAAATGACAGCCGGGAGCAACGGCTTAACGTGCTTTCCGAGGCGCCGAGGAAACTCTAGTATGTAATTATAGTCACCCATCCACGGTCAACCTCGGCAAGCACGGCTTAACCTTAAAGATCGACCCGTGCGGCTGTTATTTTTTAGCTACGAGCTCCTCGAAAAACCTACGTGATGTTGTATGAAAAACATTGGCTCGCTGCAAATAGTTTGGTAAATAAGGTAGTTACAATGTTTACGCGCTAAATATTTGCTATAATTCGGTACATTGGCACAAAATATTCCAGTGACAAACGTGTAGGCTACAGTTAGTACAACTCGATGCCCTAGGGCAAGCATAGCTGGGATAGTGTACTGCCCAGAGCGAGCAATAGGTTCCATTACATTACATTTTTCGCTTAGCGTGTAGTTGTTCAGTGTTATTCTATTAGCATATTATATTAAAAAAAAAACAGCCAAGTGCGAGTCGGACTCGCGCACGAAGGGTTCCGTACCATTATTTATAAAACGAGCAAAAAACACTTTTTTGTATCGAAGCCTTTATTCTGTTTGTAGTATTTGTTGTTATAGCGGCAACAGAAATACATTATCGGTAGAAATTTCAATTGTCTAATTATCACGGTTTATGAAATACAGCATGGTGACAGGCGGACGGACGGACGAACAGCGAAGTCTCAGTAATAGGGTCCCGTTTGACCCTTTGAGTACGGAACTCTAAAAACGGTGTTGAAGTGTGAATATTAACCGTAATCATTCGCACGCTATGAAAACAGAGAAATAATAGCCGCTCGCCTCGATCTTCAGGTAAAACCGTATTTGTCTAGGTTGTTCTGGTAGGTTGGTCTGTGATTGGGTGACCAACCATTTCATGCCGAGTTTCCTACGTGCCTCGGAAAGCATGTTAAGCCGTTGGTCCCGGCTATCATATGTAGACCTTTGGCATTTGGCGTTTGGCAGTCGTTACAGGTAGTCTGCAGCACGAAAGTCTGAAAATCAATCTTACCAAGGGGTATCGTAATACCCAGTACTAACTGGGTTATGGAGGTCAGATAGGTAGTCGCTTCATGTTCACTGCGTCTGGTTAGACTGGAAGTCAACAAATAATGAAACACACGTGCCACCATCAGCGAGGCATTTGAGTGAGCTTGTTATAGAACTAGTTACAGAAATATACAAGGTGTTGCATCCTCGTCAAAATTCAAGAGTTACAAAAGCCATAAATAAACAAGATAAATTACGGTACCTACTTTAATAAATACTGCTTTTTTTGTTGTTTTTTGACAGTATTTCAGACCTAAGGAATAAAAAATATAAAATAAACGTTTGAGATTGTTTGTATGTGTGTAAGCGCAGTTAAAGGGTAAGGAACATATGGGCCGCGTTTAAAAGACGGGTGTTTCACACTTACCGATTTCCGTAAATATATACAGGGTGAAATTGAAATCATGGGCATTATTTTAACCTAAGGCACTACTCACGATACTGATTCCATTAGGGCTATTAATAAGCAAATCAAAAATATTATTACTTGATGCAAGTATGGAAAAAGTTCACGCACAATGAGTGACAATTATGCGTACAGCGCAGCGGCGGCGCGGCGGCGTACTTACAGCGTAGTGTAGGTACCAAAGACAGCATTCGCTATCGCGAATATCGCGATGCGCCACTTTTGATACTTTGCATGGTTTACTACACTTTTAAGGTTTTCCGTACTTGCATTAATAATATTTTTGATTTGCTTATTAATAGCCCTAATGGAATCAGTATCGTGAGTAGTGCCTTAGGTTAAAATAATGCCCATGACTTCAATTTCACCCTGTATTTAAAAAAAAAAAACTTTTTTAATTTTATTATTTATTTACTTACTTGAATTTGACGAGGATGCAAAACAACTGCTTGTCATACAGATATATTACACCATATAACTACTGTAACATATCTGTTTCGTCACACGTCTCTGTTTTCTCTGTGCCGTAACCCGTTGCAAGTCAATGATCTTGGGACGCTCATTACACTAACCTTTACGACAAAACGGTTACGTGTGTTCTATAAAACCTGTAGACCTGAAAATCTAGCAGAAGGCTTAAACAAAATGTCGTTTAACACAACAAGGTTTAAATGCATGGGAGAAAACATGACACGAGGGTAGGAAGATGGCGATATAGGTGCTAGTGGAAAACGTACTTACTTACTATTAGCCTATGTCATACCACTGCTGGGCAAAGGCCTCTCCCCATGACTTCCAAATCCTTGGATCCAGGGTCAATGTAGACCACTGGTCTTTACATAATATAACATAACGCCTGTAATCCACGAAGGCAGAGGTCTCCTTATCATCATCATCATCATTTCAGCCGAAAGACGTCCACTGCTGGACATAAGCCTCCCCCAACGCCACATTGACATAAGGGGTATTTTGCCATAATCGCCACGCTTGGCAGGCAGGTTGGCGATCGCATTACGGTTGTTACAAAAGCACAGAGAACGCTGCTGCCCATTCTCTGGCGAGGTCTCCTTATAGAACATCCATATTAATAATCGCTACTTGCAAAATTTTGGACTACTCAATTTAAATTGTCATCGATACGTTAAGGAGAAGTACACCCACATTTTACCAGTAATGTTTAATTTTCACGTAAAGGGGCGATCTTATTGCAATCCGGGCCCAAATGTAGACTCCATGATTGCCACTGAGAAACTCGTGACGAAAATGGGCATTATTATCTGAAAATACGAAAACGTTAAAAAAATCTTGTCAAATGGCTCAGAAAAGTAATGAATTACTCACCAGATAAAGGTCTAATAAAGTCTGAAGTAAACCACAGAAATCCCATAAAACTCAAACAACGTAGGGATCGTGCGAAGCGAAAATTCCTTCTTCATCAACTTTGAAATTCCAATGTTTTATCGGTTTTATCAAATCATATCGTAATTGTTTATCTTCTATAAGTGTGCACTTCCGTCGGAGAGAGCAGACGCTTTACAATAATCGCATGCAACATTGCCGTTGCGGATTTTATTGCAAGAGCACATCGGATGTTAAATGGCAGCGTCAGATATTTTCTTCACGAATTTCTTGAAAGTCATTATGAAATTACCTAAGTTTTGTCACTCTGTTCATATCCTTTTACCGTATTTTATATTTTATTTAAGTTCTGTTTACAAAGTAAGTTGGGCTTTGACGTTTGATATTCGTGATCAACAGCTGTTAACTGCACACAACATGTAAACCCAATTATTTCTTGCAAAAAATGCCATCATGGCGGTTAGCGCCTTGGCATTCTAATTGAAATAGCGCATGAAGATAAGGCTGAAATTCGCAGAACTAAGCTAAGCAGCTTTTATTTAGCCCAAACACTAACTTGTTGTAATTGTGTACAAATTCTACATAACAACTTTCAAGATAAAACGAGTGTTGCGCTTTTACATGTTAAAGCGTCTTGTGTCTCAATGAGACCCCCAGTATGAACATGAAGTCAGACTAACGTATTGCTGGCTATCGTCATCTACCTAGCCTTCTCTCAACTATTTAGAGGCTTCCAGTCTAACCGAATGCATCTGAATACCTATGTATATTGTTAATGGATCGACTACGTATCGGAACTGTACAACCAAGTTACTAGATAATATGATACCCCTTGGAAATACTGTTGTTAGACGGGTTAAGTTTCGACCCGTAATGACTGTCGAAGATCTACGAACGACAGCAACCTACATAACGTGCATTCGGAAACACGAAGTGGTCTTGGTATGTTAGTGGTATGATCACGGTCAGACGTCTGCAAGGTCTGTTGTATTTGAACAAAAGACTATCACAGACAATGCCTCATATTAGAAACACTGAACTCTGAACTCAGCCAGGTTTAGAACAAATTAATTTGCGAAATTAATATCATAAATTTCATTGGTATAATTTTAATGTGTAACGTAGGCGTTTAAGCCTAATGTATGCTTTACAAATGTTATGATAAAAGAGAGAATTAATCGTACCTATCCGCTAAGAAATATTGTTTCGAATTAAAATAATTTTTGGTTATAAAATTACCGTATAAAAGTGAAACATATTATTATATTCTGTAGCGTAGTACAGGTTCAACATATGACCATTAGGTTTTTTTTGTATGCAACCCCGAAATGCACATTACTGATGAAAGCTTTCGAGTCCTGACAGTTAGGCTACCACACACTGGCGCGGTACAAATTGCTGCGCGATCCCGCCTGATGTACACATCCCTGTTACACAAGCTTGTGGACATGGACTCTTTATTAAGGTACGTGTAATTGCACTGTTTCGGATTGTTTTGGAATTTTATGTTTATTCATAGCACTCGTAACGTGTTTGTTCCAGTTGCGGTCTAGCTACTGGAACGCGGTGAGGCATTATTTAAACCTTCTCTACTGAAACAAATGGAATTTCGCAGATTATAAGTCTAGTTTTAATTAAACAGATTCCATGTTTAATTCTTGGTGTTGAAATATCTTGTAACATAACATAGTCATTATTTCATACTTACGGTTCAGGCACTGCTCTGAAAACTTGTCTTCATGTAGTCATCAACAAAGTCTGACATTATTTAAATTGCCTCCTATTAGACTCGCTGCTTGTCGCAACCGCGTATATATGCAGGCATCCTTACGCGAATACGACTGGCGAAAGCGTGGGTATAATAGGATAAAATGGTGTAATGCAGAAGGCTCATTAATGAGACCACGTGAGAAGGAACTGACAGTGAAGGTATTACGGAGTAGTCTAAAAAGTCAGAGTTGCAGTTGTTGGAATGCATGCTTTTAGCTATGTTGCTGTAGGGGTGTGTCTTTGCATCAGTGAGTTCATTGACGCGGCAAATATGGGGCAGTGAGTCTTCTGTATTTTAATATTCTGTGTCAATATTCGGAATTTCCGTCACGTATCACGGGGGCCGTTCCAGACAAAGCCTGATATCTGTCTACACTATGAATTTATTTTTAAAGCTAACTAGACTCCATCAGTTTCTTGTTTTCGCTACAATTTCGTAATAATTAGTGTAGAGCTAATTACTATCTAAGTATGTAAGCAAAATCTTGGGAGTTGTAAGGAAATTTGAGTGATTTTACATCTACGTAGGGTCGTTATGTTTGTGCTATTTAAAGGAGTTGAAAGTGTTTGTAAGAAATATAATGTTTTCGATAGGAGCAAGACAAAAGGAAAATTATTATAAAAAATATCTGTCGTTAGCTAGCTAGCAGAAGTACAAACTAACGTTTTTTGGTGAAATTTCTTCATAACTACGGAGAAGAAGCCAGAGAGAAACATGTTCTTCGCCCGATTCCAGGATCACTGATCCCATCAACTATTATTATTATTTCACAATTTGAAGATCAAATCTAAGATTTAGGCAGGGAACCACGCTATCATTGAAAAGGTTCTACAATGTAAAGGTTCACTTAGAATTCCAAGGACAGATAAAAGGCTTTTGAAGGACTAAGCTAAAATAACTACATTGTAATTCATAAGTTTGTTCTAGCGTACCTACTAGTAAAAATAATATAGGTATAGCTACAATATTGTGTGAGAAAGTAAAGACTTTGAACACATGAGAGTGTTTTATTTAATTAAAACGTTTTTAGTGTAGTAATTACATAATTAACTTGAATCCTTAATTATTCTGAGTCGTTACCAACGTTAACAACACAAAGAAAGGTTATCTTGGAGAAAAAATATGAAGGTATTTGAAAAGCACTTTGAAGTTCTTTGGTAAACAATTAAGGTTAAAAATAATATTGTAGTTTATTTTATCTTTCAGCTCTGTTTTTGGATAGATAACCAATCTTCGCTAGACGAAAACAGATCCTATGATCCTTGGAAGCACTTCAGTACACAGCGAACTATATTGTCATAGTAATTATTGATAATAGTAATGGCAAAGGAGCGGAAGCCTATTTTGTCAGAAATTATTGATATTCGAAAACCAGAGCCAAATCTCAGAATTATTGAGAATTAGATTGGATGACGCCACGGTTTGCGCAGTGGCTGAGCGACTGGCTGCTGCGCTACTCGTTGCGGGTTTGATCCCCGCACGAAACAAATATTTGTATGGCAGTTGTTTGTGATAGGTAATTTGTTCCGGGTCTGGTTGCTTGTGTGTGTGAGCTTAAATGCTTTTAAACTCACCCTCGATACACGAAAACGGGAGGGGCAAAAGGGGCTTTGCCTAGTGAGAGTCCAAGTTAAAAAAAAAACTTGGCTTGTATTAGGAGCTTACTCGTGTACCTAAGTCTCCCTTCAAATTGGTTTATTCTAGTCGACAGGACAGATCAAAACAAATTAATACACCTAAATTACAATTTTTTAATAATAAAAATCTACCCAATCTTTTCTATTCATAACCAGAACCTCAACTTCTCATGATACGGTAACCAAATTACAAGTACCAAAGACAATAAATCCGACAACCGAGAGGAGGTTTGAAAACAAACGATTTTGCAGCGAACGGGTTCGAGTTGGAGAACGCTGGAAACTTTCTATTTGCCTAATTAACTACATTCAAGGGTCCCTTTCTTGATTAGATCACGTATTGGAAGGATCAGAACGGATCTGAGTCAATACGAAACTTACTTTTTATTGTTGTTTGACTCCGAATAAACTGGCTGTTGGACGATTGAAAATGACTAGCCAGTGTTTTGGTTGATATTACCTAATAAACACTGTTCTAAGCTTTGACGGTTTATAACTAAACTTACACTGTCTACGTAATATCATCGGTGGTCATTATTTATTACGAGCTCACAAAAATTATAATCATGGATGATATCCCGTAAGTAACAGTGTAAATTTCATGATCATCATCATCATCAGCCTATAATATTCCCACTGCTGGAACACAGGCCTCCTCTCATTGAGAGGAAGTGGGCTTTAATCCACCACGCGGGCTCAATGCGGTTTGTTACATGTCACATGTCTTCGAATGTTTAATTCTAGGGCATGCCGGTTTCCCTACGATGTTTTCCTTCACCGTTTTGAGAGCAGCGGTGATGAAATTATTTACACAAAGTAATGCGCCTGCCTGGGTTCGAACATACGACTTACTGCTCGTAAGTCGAAGCTGCCACCACTGGGCCACCGCTGCTTCGTGTAAGTGTAAGTTTCATCATCATCATCATAATTTCAGCCCAAAAGACGTCCACTGCTGGACATAGGCCTCCCCCAAGAGTCACCTTATTGACATTTTGGGGGGTTTTGCCATAATCGCCACGCTTGGCAGGCGCGTTGGCGATCGTAGTACAGTTATTACAAAAGCACAGAGAACGCTGCTGCCCATTCTCTGGCTAATCCCTTAGTCGCCTCTTACGACACCCACGGGAAGATATGGGATAGTGCTATTCTTAAGTCCGACACCATACAGAGCGAGAGAGAGTGTAAGTTTAGTATTCAATAATTAGCTTGTATGGTTCTCACTTCTAAGAATCTGACTTCATCGTGAGTGGAATTGGGACCAGGCTATGTGCCCCGTGGAAATGGATAGTTTTTGACATAATAATCTTCGAATGTTTGGTTCTTGGATGTTCATACTAATTTCCTCACGACATTTTCCTTCTACGTTTTTCAGAGATTTTTCCTTGAGGAATTTCTCAGTAGCACTCCCGGAGCCTGGATTTGTGCTCGATTGATGGCAATAAGCTCGCCCCCTATTACATGGGACTAACTAGCGAAATGTGGGTGTATTAGGTACACCTCTGCATGACCCTGCGGTGAATACAGTCGTGATATTAAATATATAAAAATTTGAATTAGGCACCATCATTACGTAAGTCTATCTATTTAGTCAAGTCTATAAATTGTTTTGGTGTATAGTCGAAACTTAGACATTGTTAGGGAAGGATAGTGATTAAGCGTTAGGCCAAACCAGTTAATACTCGATTAATGCAATATAACATTTAATTAAACCAGGACGTCGAACTCTGACAGACTGATATGCCGGAGACTTTGTTACGGAGGCTGTGTACTCTCGCCGAGACACTTCGAAACAGGGCGAGAGTGTACTGTCGACCAACGCTGACACACGATGACCGCAAATCTGTTTACAGCATCTTCTTGTGCGGTGTCAAGAAGTAAAACAACAAAAAATATATTTAAATATTTTGTTTGATGTTTTGTTGACTTTTGTTTCATTGATTCAGTTGTGTTGCCACCGACTTCTAAAGCTGAAGTTATTTTTCACTTTTTTTGTGTTTTTGAACTCGGCTTTATTTTTTGCAAAAAAGTTTTTCATTTTCCATTTTTAGTCGTACTATCATACACAAATATGAGCTATGCATTTATTTTACACTAGCTGTCCCGCCCAACTTCGTATGCGTCACATTTTCCCCGATTTTGAAACATTATTAATTGCTGCTCCGCTCCTATTTTTCATAGCGTAGCGATGATATATAGCCTATAACTTTCCTCGATAAATGGGCAATCTAACACTGAAAGAATTTTTTGAATCGGATCAGTAGTTCCTGAGATTAGCTCGTTCAAGCAAACAAACAAACAAACTCTTCAGCTTTATAATATTAAGTATAGATTGTTAACAATACATGTCAAAAATTCAAAAATAAAAGTCAAAAATTTTGGCAATATTCGATAAAAAAAGAAACATCAGTTCATGTTGCAGTAAGGATAAGGGTGTATGAATTTTGCAACATTAATAATAATAATAATAACAGCTGGCAACCCCAAGTGTCAATACGTCAAATCATTTTCTCTCTACAAAAAATTACTTTAAAAATCAAATAAACAGAAGGCGTCATGAAACAATAGTTATATATAGAATTTCTGGACTGTGAATTTTGAGAAAATAAAACAAAATTAATTTGGAAAAATGGATAACACTAAAAAGAAATATGAAAATTTGAGACAGGCAGAAACTGTCATCTGTCACAATCTAAAACAAGTAAGACAATGAGGAAAAATGTACACGTATTATGATCACAAGATCAGCTGCTGCACGCCGCGCACGCCCACCACCCCCGGACTCATCGCTGAGCTCCGCCTCGCCGCCGCCGGACCCCGGATCACCTGTGTCACCGGCAGCGGCAGTCGCGTCGAGCTCCAGTGACGAGTATTTCTCCCCGCCGACGTCGCCAACACCTGAACGTCGGCCGGGGCGAGGCCGGCCACCGAGAAGCTTGGGACTTAGGGGCCAACCGGCCCCGAGCCGGGTTCCCGCTGCCGGTGGTTGTGTGCCGCGCATGAGATGGACTTATTCCATTAATGAAAACGTCATGCGCGCATACTATGGGTCTACAGAGGGGGGAACTAACCTTACTGCGTACCGTGTTAGGATGCTGTCTATGTTTCAGGAACTTGAACCGACTGTCAACGTTTCGGCCCAACGGTTATCGGATCAGGTGCGGGTCATCCAACGCAATCACATGTTGGACGACGCCGCACTTGATAGGCTGCGCTCAGAGGTACTGAGCAACCGTATCATCTTGACTTCTTCACAAACCACGACACAAACAAGTTTTACTAATGATGCCATACCACCGCGGCCCAATTTTACTAGTGTAGAGGAAGATGATAGGGTTGCCACGGTAAGTAGCCAGTGCAACGACCAATTGAGGAGTGCTCTGGAAGATGCGCTTCGCGAGTATCGATCCACTCCTACCGAACTTAGACCACGATTACCACGGTTACCCATGCATAAGAAAAATAGGGCGCTGGTGTGTGCCTTGGACTCGCAACTCAAAAATATATTTGAGCATAGCGAGAACCTCGTTGATACGCACTCGATCTTGTATTGTGCGGCTGTAGCGGCTTGTCGTTTAGCTAACGTCAAATTCCCAAATTGTGACGTAGCTACTCGACCAAAACCAGCCGTACCAGCTTGGCAACGCAGGATCGAGTGCCGTATCGACGGGGCCAGGGTACTCATCGGCAAACTATACTGCTTCAGGGAGGGCAACACACGACCACGTGTGATGCGCTTTGTGAGGCGGGCATTCTTGGGGACTGGAATCAGTCCTCAAGAATACATGTCCCGAGTCACAGAGCGCATCGACTTCCTGAAGCAGAAAGTTTATGCATGGGCGAACCGTATTCGGCGGTATAAGCGCAGGGTTGATCGGTACTCCCAGAATCGCATGTTCCGGAGCGATGAGAGGTGGGTATACAGAGATTGGGAGCGACCCGAACAAAATGTGACAGACGTATGCCGTCCAGATGATGCTGCCACTAGTTCATTCTGGCGCAACATCTGGTCGGTGCCCGTCTGTCATACTGAGGCTGACTGGATGCGAGATGTCGAGCGAATGTGTGAATCTATCCCAGAAATGGATGAAATTCTAATAACGCCGTTAGATGTAGCCAGAGCAGTTCGTCCGTTACCGAACTGGAAGTCTCCGGGACCGGACGGACTGCACAACTTCTGGCTTAAATGGCTGAGTAGTTCACACATTCGCCTGGCATCTCAATTCCAGTCATGCTTAGAGTCTGGGTCGCTACCAGAGTTTCTTACAACGGGTGTTACCCACCTGCTTCATAAGTCAGGTAGTCCTGCGGAACCCAAGAATTATAGACCGATCACGTGTTTGGCGACGGTTTATAAACTTCTTACATCCATTTTGAGAGTGAAAATTACCAGACACATCGATAGTAATTCCATTATGTCGGCCTCTCAAAATGGATGTAGGAACGGGTCCCGTGGTACTAAGGAGCTACTCCTCATCGACATGGCCATTAGCCAACAGGTTCGTCGATCTCGCAAGGATCTGTCGACATGTTGGATAGATTACAAGAAGGCCTACGACTCTGTGCCACATACATGGCTCATGAGGGTGCTGGAGTTGTACAAGATTGATGCAACTCTACGCGCCTTCCTTGAGTCGTGTATGAGGCAGTGGAGGACAGTCCTTCGATATCCAGGATGTCGACAGATCCAGGGGAACGATGAGCCTGTATGGATTAAACGGGGAATATTTCAGGGCGACAGTTTGAGTCCTCTGTGGTTCTGTCTAGCCCTGAATCCTCTAAGCACATTGCTGGAGGATTCAGGTCTAGGCTACCGGTTGAGGAGAGGTGGTCAGTTCATATCTCACCTTCTTTACATGGATGATCTGAAACTCTTTGCCCCCAGCAAATTGCAACTGATGGAGCTACTGAAAGTAACTGAAAATTTTAGTAGCGCCATCAGGATGGAATTTGGTGTGGACAAATGTGCAGTCATGTATGTAAAGCGAGGGGAGATTATGGAATCCGAGGGACTTCAGCTCTCTGACTCCATACACCTAAGATCCCTTTCCTCATTCGAAAACTATAAGTATTTGGGTATGTCGGAAGCGTTAGGCATTAACGTAGCTGACATGAAGCAATCGTTGAGGGAGCGCTTCTTTGGTCGCCTGAAGAAGGTACTAAATAGCCTTCTTTCGGGCGGGAACAAGGTGCGCGCCATCAACGGTTGGGTCATGCCGGTTTTAATGTACTCTTTCGGCATACTCAAATGGACTCAAACCAAACTGTACGCCCTGGATAGGAGAGTTCGTACACTGCTGACCGCAAACCGGATGCATCACCCACGATCATCGGTGATGAGACTGTACATCCCGCGGAAGTGCGGGGGTCGAGGCTTTTTAAACGCGAAGACCCTCCACAACCGCGAGGTGTGCAGCCTCAGAGAATATTTTTTAAAAACAGAGGTGGGTATGCACCGAGATGTGGTCGCAGTGGACAAGGCACTCACCCCGCTGTCCATGGCTAAAGAGAACTGGCGCAAACCTGTAATACTGACTACCGATGACCGCAAGGAAATATGGCAAGGCAAGGTTCTTCACGGACGATTTTACCAGGCTCTTCATGGGCCCGATGTAGATTTTCTAGCGTCCGTGTCCTGGTTACGTTTCGGCGACCTCTTTGGGGAAACTGAAGGTTTTGTCTGTGCGATTATGGACGAAGTTATGCTGACGAACAACTACCGGAAACATATTATGAGGGACGGGACGGTGGACGTGTGTCGGGCATGCCACCGTCCGGGTGAGTCCATCAGACATATTATTTCTGGTTGTTCTCGTCTGGCTAACGGCGAGTACTTGCACAGGCACAACCAAGTGGCCAGGATTATTCACCAGCAACTTGCCTTGAAATATAAACTTGTGGAATCTGAGGTACCGTACTACAAGTATGTGCCCGACCCAGTTCTCGAGAAAGACCATGTCACGCTGTACTGGGATCGGCCTATCATTACTGACAGGACTATTGTTGCCAATAAGCCTGACATAGTGGTGATAGACCGATCAGCGCGCCGCGCAATGATAGTCGATGTTACCATCCCACATGACGAAAACCTCGTGAAAGCTGAGAAAGAGAAACAGATAAAATATCTCGACTTGGCTCACGAGGTTGTCGATATGTGGAATGTGGACTCGGCTATCATTGTGCCGATTGTCGTAACGGCCAATGGCCTTATGGCCAAGAGCCTCGACGAACATCTGTCGAAGCTCTCACTTGGCAGTTGGATCAAGAGCCAGATTCAGAAGGCGGTACTCCTCGATACGGCCCGCATTGTGAGGAGGTTCCTGTCTCTGCAGCCCTAACCACCGGTAGCTTGGACCCTGCTCCCGACACCGGCGGAAAAACCTATTTTTTATATTTTTAAATGTTTTTTTATTCTTTTTGTTTTTTAAGAAATATTTAAAAATGTAATTAATAAGATGAAAAAATTAATAAAGGTATAATAATAATATAATAATAATTTATTTATTGGCATAACAAGTAATTGACACGGTTGTGAATCACTGGTGCCTGTGGTAGGTAGTAGAACACCTGTATTACAGGTCACCAGGTTTCCACTCAGAAATCATTTTACAATATCAATGTTAGGTACCAATACATATTACAGATTTGTTAGCAAAGAGAGTATGTGTAAGATGTGCCTTTATGTGGTAAGGTTTATTAAGCCAAAACCTGCAACAGACCCTCTGTTGCAGAATATGATTGATGTTGTAGCCAATCTTGAACAGTTACTTTGAGATCGTATTGGTTTAGTTGGTGCACAGATAGAATTTTGTGAATTTTATTGTAGAGGTATGGTCCTAGGAAAACAAAGAAGTGACGGCTAAATGATGTTTTGGTTGGGACAGATGTGGCAACAAGGCGGCTACGACGCACGGGTCCTGGTATGTAATGTGACAGAGAGTGTTGTTTGATAACTGTGGCCAGGATAAATAATTGCCTAACAGTCAGTACTTGGCAGTATGCGTACAGCTCAACTGTGGGGAATAGGCGGGGTTTGAAACAGCAGACCTTAAGGACGGCTCTTTGGGCGCGCTCGACTTTTATCAGGTTAGTTTTGGCGGCACCTCCCCAGGTCGTGTTGCAATAGTTCAAAACAGATTGACACAGCGCCTGATAGACCATCTTCATTATATCTGTACCTGCGGATTCGCGTAATTGTTTAAATATATAAATGAGCTTACGTACACGGTTAGACAGGTGATCTATATATTTTTTAAATGTGAGGTGACTGTCTATCACGACGCCGAGATACTTGATGTGTGTCACTTTGTCTATTGTGCAGTTAGTGTCATCAGTAGTAGTAATTTGAGGGAGTACATCAGGTGGAATTGCGGTACTGCGAATGGAGAAATTAAGCAACTTGGTTTTGGAGACATTCAGGGTGAGTAGATTTTTGCTAAGCCAGTCACTAACAGCATCAAAGCCTCTCTGTGCAAGGCGATAAGTTTCAGCCCAATTATTCGATGAAAATACAAGCGCTGTATCATCCGCATAAGAAACTATCGTCCCGTTTTCAATAATGACATTACACAAATCATTTATATAGCATAAGAAGAGGCTCGGTCCAAGAATGCTGCCCTGGGGCACCCCGTAGAGAATTGGCATTTCAGAACTAGTGTGTGGCCCTATTTTGACACATTGGGTTCTTCCGCTAAGATAGCTCTGGAATAGGGACAACTGAGTGCCTCTAATCCCCATATTCTCCAACTTTTTCAACAGGATTGGAATCGAAACCGTGTCGAATGCTTTTGCTAGATCCAGGAATAGAGCGACACATTTATGGTTCTTGTCAAGTTTTCCAACTATGTGGTCAACTAGGTGATGTACTGCATCAGCCGTTGATGTTTTTTTGCGGAAGCCAAATTGGTTATTTGATAGGAGTTTACGTGATTCTAAATAATCTACAAGTCTTGTATTAATAATTTTTTCTAAAATTTTCGACATAGCTGGTAAAACTGAAATAGGCCTGTAATTTTCAACACGGTTGCGATCCCCTGATTTGAAAATAGGGTGAAGGAGGGCTCTTTTAAATAAGTCGGGAAAAATGCCAGTCCTCAAACTTAAATTGCAAACATAGGTTAGCGGGGGCACAATAGTCGTACTATACTTCTTTAGGAAACCTGAGGAGATGCCGTCATAACCAACTGCACAGTCGTTTTTCAGTGACATTAACAATGCATTAACCTCCATGTCATCTGTTTCGAGCATTGCAAAAGAATCCGTCACAGAATCCACTAAAACAAGGGGACAATGGAGCTACCTTTATCTTTTCCGCTAGCTGTCTTCCTACATTGGCAAAGTATGAGTTAATGTTATTCACCGAGTCCTGTTTATCCACATTGGATTCTAATAAAGCAGCCGCGGTGTCCTTTGGTTTACTAGTGTTTGTAACAGATTTAATGACCTTCCATAACTGTTTGGAGTTTTTACCTGCTTTTTCAAATTCTTTCCTTTCATAATTATTTTTGGCCTTACGCAAAAGGGAAATGCAGTAATTATTGTATCTTTTATAAGAGACCTTGATAACCTCATTTTTGGGGTTTTTCATAAATAACTTATTTAGGTTATCTCTATGGCGCATACATTTTAGCAACCCCGGGTCAATCCACGCTTTAATAGGCCTACGTCTTCGAGATAGTGCTATAGTTGAGGTATTGGCAGATAAGGTGAAAATAATAGGGTCAATTAAGAATTTAGCAGCTACATTGGGGTCCTGTGTAGTGAAGACATTTTCAAAATTCAATTTTTCCATGTCAACTGCTAATTTATCTTCATCACACCTAGTAATAAAAGAACGCTGAGCAGTAGTAGATTTCCTCCTCGATATAGCTACCAGAACTGCATAATGGTCTGTGATAGTCGTTTGCAATACCAAAACCTTCGTAGGCAAAGATGTCTTAATGATGACGTGATCCAAACATGTAGACCCGTGTGTTGGGAGGGTATGCCCCGGATATAAGCCATGATGCATTAGAAGATCTAGATAGTCCAAAGTATATGTAGATTTATTTTCTTGACTAATATCTACATTAATATCTCCCACTACAAAAATATTTTTATATGATTTAAGTTCGCTGAGGACTCTGTCTAAAGATTGTATAAAGTTGGATGGGTCTTTAAATGCATAAGGTCTATAAATTGCTATTATAGCCAAATCAGAACCCATGGTGATTACTAAGCAACTTGAGTCAAGTATCACGGGTTCCTTTATTTTTATATTAGATAAGGTTGATTTAATAAACACAATTACTCCATCATTTTGGTTGTGATTATTTAAACTGGAAAAAGAGTTGTAACCATTTAGGGTTGGTATAATAGGGTTGCAGGAAAGCCAGCATTCTGAGAGAACCAATATGTCGCAATCTGTGTTGATCCGTTCTATTAGAGTTAATAACCCAGAGAAATTAGCTTTTATACTACGTATGTTTTGACATAGCACACTAATGTTATTATTTGCAGGTAGCAGTAGGGAACATTCGTGAGGGTCACATAAAACTGAGTCACAAAAAGAAATATTATCCAAGTCGGATAACACATCATTAAGGGCTGCGAATTATAATTAGAAATAGTCTAAGTTGGCAGACTTGCGATGTCATAGATAAGTGGGACAAATTTGTAATCACTGTTCTGATATATGATATAACTACGATTGCATTGTACTGATATAATAAAACGGGGCAGTTCTTATGGTCTCGATAGGCTCTTTTACGTTTCAATATTCCAACAAATAGTACATAATACAGTAAATGTTGATCATTCAAATAGTTAATATGTAAAGACAGTTTTATAAGTAGGCTACACTCCAGGGTATTTGTTTGAGAAGATGTGCTAAGTGTGACGTGTTTGTTCTGTAGATATGCGAAAGTTTTTATTAAAACTTGTATGTTATAACAGTATAATTGTGAATGTAAGGTAGATGGATATGTTTCGTTCTTAAGATATGAATGTGATTTATAATTATGGAAAGTGGGTAGACTTAAAAAATAGTACATAATAACATTCGTGACACACATGATTAGGCAGGTGAGTACACAAAGTAAGTTTGATGGGAAAACTATTAACACTTTTAAAAACGAAAAAAATTATAAAATAAAACATCAATAAAGTACCTAGTCAAGTAATCTTCTTTAGGGTTGCCAAGTCCGCTTCATTTTTAATTTGAATTCGAGTGTCGCCATCCGCTTTCTTAATGAATATGCGGCCGTTATTAATCCAACAGTATTTCTAGAAATTTAGCCTTCTCGCGAGTCATAGCATACAGTTTTCTGTCCTGGCTAGTGAGGTTTTCAGCTACATAAATTGGAATTTTGGGTCCCGGGTGACCAATAGTTGAGGAGGACAGCTTATTAACAGGATTCTGCTTGTTGAATTCCTTAACTCCATTCAGGATTCTGTTTTTTGTTAGGACTGAGGTTAGCTCTGTGACTATGGTGGATACGCCAGTTTTTGTTTTGATCCTGTAAATATCTTTTATTTCAGATGTCTGTATTTCGGTTTTAACCGCATTACAAGTTTTTTTTACAAGTTCGCATAGATCTTGTTGTGTCTCGGACTTTATCTGTTCTAGTGGCGAAGTTAAGTTTTTGAATTCGATAACTGTGAACTTGGATCTTTTTTGCAACTCATTGATGTTGTTTTCTAATGTGGATATGTAATTCAAGTTTTCTTTTCTTTCGCGTTCCATGTCAACCAGTTTTTGCTTTATATCTTCATATTGCGAAGACATGAATTTTAAAGATTTTTCCAATGCGTCGTTAGTCGATTGAATGTTTGAGTTTTGCGACTTGAGTTCAGTCAAATCAGTGAGAAGTTTGTTTAGGATAATATCCTGATCCTTCTTCCAACTGGATAACATAGTGGTGAGCATGGTGGATAGTTCGTCTTTAAGAACTTCATAGCCCGATTGTTCTTGATCGTTAATGCGGACACGTTTGTGTGCCCTTCCCGAATAGGTAGCGGGACTATCTGGATTAATATTGCATATGTCATTTTCTGACTGAACATGTTGAACATTGATCCCAGGAGGAGACCTGTGTATCGACATTTTCTTAATACGTCTAAGTCCGCAGTTTAGGTAGTGAACGCGGGATCAGGTGACCGGTTGGTGAAGTGTGTGAGATATCAGTATTTCTCACCTTGTTTCTGTCCTCTTTGAGCACGGCGCACGATGTGCGGCTAAACACTCCACAGCTCTTTACTGATGTGAGCTCCTAGTACTTTACTGTGATTAGAATTTACTTTTATTTTTATTTTGTTTAAAAGGTGCAAATCGAAGTGGCACACGACTGCTCGCTACCGCGGTCCGAGCGGAATCCTGGATGATTTTTTTTCTATTCTAGCAACTAACAAGTAAGGCCAAGCAAGCGTTTCTGTAAAACTGTCAACTAAACATCGAGTAGGTATTGTAGCGTAAATAAAAATAAAAGTCGTCACTGCTACATGTTAATACGTATAATTTTTCCGATTTTTAAAAATAAACCTAATACAAATTTTTATATAAAATTTAAAAGGATCAAAGAAAGAAAAAAATAATTGGCGACATATAATGTGATTTTAACCTTTCCGTCCCGCGCGTACCGAATTCGGTACGCGCGGGCGTTACCGCTCAACGGCGCACCGGCAAACTTAAACGCTAATATTAAAAAAAGTAAATTTCTAAATCGTTCTGTCAAAATTTACCTCTATGGTCAACTAGTAGTCGATTCAAACAAAACCAATCGTTAGTAATACTAAACGGCACAACATTATTAAATTTAAAAAAAAAACTCGTCTATGTCGAATGTCAAACGTCAATGGCAACCCGTGTTATTATGTTCGGAAAAGTGTTGTTTTTGTGAGATATACGTTGTAAAACTTTGGTAAGTAAATGTATAGTATGTTATAAGTGTATAATGCAACTTTTTAGATAGTCATTTGCTTGAAAAAATAACAAAAAAATTATGATTTGAGCCAACAAAAAATCCTTTGTTGTGAAGTTTGTTATTCGAAATTAAAAAATATAATTTGACTCTTTAACCATGTAAAATGGTCTTGGAAACAATAGTAGCAAAGAAAAAATAGTGATAATTCATTATTTCATGTATTCGAGGCATATCTATTCATATTTATTGATATTTCAAGTATTTTCATGCTTTGAACAGCGGAATTCTAAAATGGCCGATTCTAACAAGAAGTTTGAGTTAGGATCTTATAAGAATAATATATGTAGGACTCCTAAAAAACACTGTCATTAGATTACTTGTATATTTGTGTTGTTAGATATAAATTTTCGTGTAAATTGAATGAGTAGTTTTACCAAACAAAAATAAGCAACGAAAACAGACGTATTTGCTGCGATCTCTCTCATATCTATGGGATATGTATAATTCTCAAGTAGTTCTAAAAGAGTTGTTTATTATTAATAAATGGCCCCGTTCATCACGAACCCGACACTGTTTACCGTTTAAGATTAGAGCTAATATAACTCGAGTTATAAGTGTTTATCTTTACGATATCGGATGACTCACGCGATGGCGTAATCAAGTGGCCCCCGAAGGGCTACACGCGGGGTTTTACTGTTCGCGCGAAAGGATAGAGAGGTTTTAAGTAAAGCAGCGAAATGGGTTGTTCAGAATTGTATAAAATTTGTGATTTTGAAAATTAAAACCAGAAGGTGAGAAGGGGTTGCAACACCTATTCAGCCCTAGGCGCGATCAAATTGTATCCGAGCTTAATTACTACACCGGAAAAAATACATTGCGCGACCTTTTGACACAAAGGGCTTAAATATGTTAGATGGTGGTACAAAAAACTACACTATTGCTATAGATTATAAAAAAAGAAGGATTAGAACAAAATTTGTTCTTGAACACTTTGACACCGTGATATTTCTCCCTGAAGGTCTGGATCTTCGCTCGAAACCTGACTGTTGCTCCGGGTCTTAGGTGGCAAGCCTCGGAGTCAACCGCTAGCACGCGTCTCCCGACCCCTGGTCGGTATATTGACGCGGCGCCGAAAGTATTCGGGTCACTAGTTCTCAGCTAGGTCTAAAGTCCTAGAACCGATTCTGAGCGAATCGGTTCTTGGTAAAAAACACGTATAGCTACCGACTATTCAGTACGGCGCTACGAAATTCAAATTATCTTCCTTAGGTAGATGACTTTAAATTACAAATAATTTCGGTATTTAATTTCGAAACGGAATAACATGTATATTTCCAAAGATTCGTCGCCAATATGCCCAGAAAATTTTTCTACGTGACATCCAAAAGAATCGTCATATTTTTTAAATTTGAACCGAAGTAAGAAAAAGAAAAATGGTTAGAAATGAGGTCGACTTACACGAACAGAATAGTTTTTATTCAGCCGAATCAATAAACAGCGTGATAATGCTGCAGTATCTACAATAGTACCTAAAAGTTTGGTCAGATATCTATCAGACCAGCAAATGCGCGGCAGTGATTATATCTCCAGTATAATCTATGTTTATCTGTGGCTTTGAAGCCCTAACCACGGAGTACCCTTCATCGCGGAGCCCTATGAATAAATGAAGAAGGCAAAAGTGCGTCCTACGTGGTCCCCTTTGAAGTCGTTTGAGATGCTCTTCCATTAAACGACTCTATTTAAATACAGGATAAACCAACACTATGTTTTTTTCTTGAGATTCCACGTTTATTTTTACACGAGTAAAAGTTGGTAGTTTACTAAATTATTATTGTTGATAATGTTAACTAGAAATCGTTAAGTATATAAACAGGGACGCAACGGGAATGATTTTATTGAGAAATCTAAAATCCAAACTACACATATAAACACGGTCAATTGGCAATTAGTTTGGCTTTTTCGGGAGTTTTTTTTCTACGGAGTAGTTTATCATCGATTAATTTTATATGAAACAGCTGTTTCTTACAAAAGTGTAATACCTACAGAGTGAAAATGTATGGAAAAGCTGTTTTTTTTTATATTACCGATGAAATTTTTCGACACGTCGTAAACAGCTAAAGGAACAAAAAAAAACAATCACAAACTTTATTGTAAGCAAAACGTTAAGCCCCATTCACAATTACATTTACCTATAGGCAGAATTTAGGTCAGATGTAAAACGAATTGCGGAGTCGCTCTACGTCAGTTAGAGCTGCTGACACGCCGTGAATGCGCCCTAATGAACTGATGTTACACCATTCAAAGGGAAACTTTTTCAACTAAACTTTAAATATACCGACAATTATTTTGCTACCGCTTCAATTGAAAGGGTGAATCGTGAAATTCAGTTGCATACGTTGAAGAATGTGGTTGGTTTGGTGTATTTGGTCGCTGTTTTATTAGTTGTTGACATCTGATGAAATATAGGGGTAACTTTTCAGAGGTTTTTATGCCGAAAGAAATTAGAAGAAGAACATGATTTTATATTTTTCATCATTGCATGTAGGAATTTTATAACCGTATTTTTCTCCTGTTATTTGTTAGCAGTATATTTCATTAGTTTTAGGTAAGTGTTGCATTGGGATTGGCATTTTGTATCGGTAAAGTTTTTCAAATATTTCGCGCTTTGTTTATATTTTTTTCTTCCTTGGCAATCCAAAACTCACTCACTTTCACTCACTTACAATCCTCGTGTGTTAGCTTCCTAATTCAATATCACCATCTGCCTAGCTTTTTCCCAAGTATGTTGGGGTCGGCTTCCAGTCTGACCGTATGCAGTTGAATACCTACCAGTATTTTACATGGAGCACCTGCCTATGTGACCTCTACAACCCAGTTAGTCCCGGGAAATGGGAAGATGTTTTTAATTTAGTTATTTAGGCTTTAAAATAAACAAACACTAAAATACGCAAATTCACCCTTCATAATACAAAAATACTTAGCCAAAACAACAGTTTGAAGCATCCAATTGACGAAAACTATTGATCCGATGCAATTATATCGAGCCAAGCATCGATCACCGCGATTGACAGTCGATTAACTGACTATCTCTATTTAATTTAGTTCGCAATGAAAAAGCAGGGAATGGCCTACTTGCAATTGACAAGTGCAATTTGTACATTTTACTATTGGCTAACTGTGCGTTTTTAACGGTATTTTGGGTTGGGTAATACAGACTTGTGTTATGTCTATTTTGATCTGCCTGATTTTTATTGCACTACGATCTCGATGGTCTAGTGGCTCGAATTAATGCCCAGTTGAAGGTATTAGGCTCGACTTCTATTACATGCCACTTAAACATAACCGGCAAAATATTAAAAGAAATTGGTGATCATGATCACGAAATAAAGCATGCCGTTTTGGCTTACAGACAGTCATAACATGACACTGTCTTTTCTAAGAAGTAATTTGGGTAATCTCTAGTTTCCATATGGATTGGCAATCAGAACTAAAAGTTTCAATGAAGCAGGAATCGGCTACTCATCCTCCGTTATGCATCTCTTGCCAGAGTGACGATACGTCATTCAAATGTTATACTGCCACCGCATTGTTACCGCTAATCGCAACTGTGGTTAACGACCATGTTAGCCACAGGTTACTAGACGACGGTAAATTGGTAATCTATGCTTGGCGGAAAACACCCAGAACTTACCTACTTCAATCCAATGACTGTAAAAGGGGCAGTTTTGCATCCTCGCCAAAATTAAGGCGGTTGTCAAAAAAGACATAAATAATCAATTTTATCATTATCATCATTTCAGCCGAAAGACGTCCACTGCTGGACATAGGCCCGGGACCAAGTGATAGCACATTTGCCGGTCCCACGCGCCTCGCATCCAGCGGATCGCCGAAACCTTCACGAGGTCATCGGTCCACCAACCATCGGTAGTGGGAGGCCTTCCAACGCAACGTCTTCCGGTTCGCGGCCGCCATTACAGAACTTTTCGGCCCCATCGGCCATCCGTTTTGCGAGCAATGTGCCCTGCCCATTGCCACTTAAGTTAGGCAATTCTTCGGGCTACGTCGGTAACCTTGGTTCTCTTGCGGATGACCTCATTTCTGATTCGATCACGCAAGGAACTCCGAGCATAGCCCTCTCCATTGACCTTTGGGTGACCTTAAGCCTTCTGATGAGTCCATTGTGAGCGATCACGTTTCGGTCCCCTATATAATCACTGGCAACACACACTGGTCATAGACTTTCGTCTTGAGACACTGCGGTAAGTTGGACGAGAAGATACCACGCAGCTTCCCGAACGCTGCCCAGCCGAGTCGGATTCGACGATTGACCTCTTTCTCGAAGTTAGACCTACCCAACTGGACCGTTAGTCCCAGGTAGACATAATCGTCAGCAACTTCGATAGTAGAGTCTCCGATCTTGATTGGAGTGGGAATTACATGGGCATTCAACATGACCTTGGTTTTGTCTATGTTCAATCAAAAATCAAAATCAAAATATTTTTTATTTTACATAGGCCTACAGGGGCACTTATAAAACGTCGGCAAAAAGGTGCTCGGTTCGGGTTGGTCGTTTCCTATGGAGAAGAACCGGCAAGAAACTCCACGGTTACTCTTTTAAAATCATTTGGTTTTACAATATTTCTGTTACAGCATTAGTACTAAAGTATGGGAGGACATCGTAGGCCTGACAATAAGTCGTTGCTTACTATGAAACGCAGAACGAAATAAAAAGTTACCAAGGATCTAGGAATCTATACGGCCTACAATGTCCACACATTTACAAACAATCGGTAAATAAGAAAAAGAGTCTATACAACAACAAAAAATAAATAGAAAATATCAGAAAAAGACTAGATCAAATAAGTGACACAAATGTTGTCATCCGTGCTGTAACTATTCTAAACAAAAGGTGTAATGATTTAAAGACTATTGTAAAACATCTGATTAAAAAGAAAGAAAAAAAAATAAGATAGAGAATAGACATCCACACATTTGTGCCGTTTATGAGCTACCAGGGAAGCCGCATGTGCGAAGGGGCTAAGGCCAAACTTCTCTTTCTTCAACGTAGTCCTTAATTTTGTAATATGCTTTTTTAATTAGGACACGTTTAATATAATTTTTAAACTTTCCATCGGTCAGTTCTGTAACTGACTTCGGCAACTTATTATAAAAGCGTATACTGTTTATAAGAAAAGACTTGCTAGTTTTGGTTAATCTGAATTTGGGTATTACAATTTCGTGTTTACTGCGTGTATTTATATTATGGAAGTCACTTCTAATTTTGAAAAGTCCTCGGTTTTTGCGGACATATAAAATACATTCTAAAATATAAAGTGAAGGCAGAGTCAGTATATCGATTTCTTTAATTTTTTTTCTGAGGGATTCACGAGGACCCATTTTGTAGATAGCGCGGACTGCTCTCTTTTGCAGTATGAAAATTGAATCAACGTCTGCTGCCGATCCCCACAGCAGAATGCCATAGGACATAATACTATGGAAATAAGCGTAGTATACTAACCTAGCTGTGGCTATATCAGTTAACTGCCTTATTTTTCTGATAGCATAGGCAGCTGAGCTTAACCTTCCTGAAAGAATTCTAATGTGCGCGCCCCACTGCAGTTTTGAATCGATAGTAATCCCCAAGAATACAGTTTCCGCTACAACATCAAGCTTCTTGCCGTCAAGATTTAAATTTAGGTCACGTTGTGGTACATTTGGTAAAGAAAACTTAAGGCATTTTGTTTTATTCGTATTCAATAAAAGATTGTTGGCTGCGAACCACTTCGAGAGAATAGTTAGGCTTTCGTTAACATGTAAGACGTCCGTATCTTTTCTATCAATTTTAAAGATAGGCGAAGTGTCATCAGCAAATAGAATTATATCCGAAAATTTGGCCATCATATAAGGGAGATCATTAATATAAACAAGAAACAGGAAAGGGCCGAGAATTGAACCTTGGGGCACGCCCATCTTGACTATAGACCCGCAGGACGTCGCCCCATTTACATTTACTTTTTGCAGCCTGTTTGATAAATAAGACAGAACAAGATCAGCAGCTTGTCCACGAATTTCGTAGTGGTGTAATTTACAGATCAGTGTTTTGTGGTCGACGCAGTCGAACGCTTTTGAGAGATCACAAAAGATGCCAATAGCATCCTGGGACTTCTCCCAGGACTCCAAAATGTGAATAATGAGTTTTACTCCCGCGTCCGTTGTCGACCTACCCTTCGTGAAGCCAAACTGCTGACTATGCAGTATCCTATTAGAGTTGAAGTGAGACAACATCTGGTCCAGCATGATTTTTTCATAGATTTTACTAAGTGCTGGAAGCACATATATAGGCCTAAAATTAGAGGGATCACTCTTATAACCTGATTTGAAAATTGGTACTACTTTACTATGTTTCATCAAGTCGGGAAACTTGCCGCTGTCCAAACATTTGTTGAATATGCCTGTTAAGACAGGAGCAATTGTATCAATAAGATCTCCAAGAACCTTGACGGATATCCCCCATAAGTCTGCAGTATTTTTTATATTGGGACTTTTGAATGCGTTTTTAATTGTAGCAATACATACTGGTTTAAATTTAAAGTTCATTTTAAGACCCACTCTTCGGAAGCTCAACTGAGGTCATCGAGCATTGTACTGAGGTCCTCCATGGTCTCAGCCATGACCACGATATCGTCGGCAAATCGAAGAATCAATTTAAATAATGGTATTTGGTCAACAATAAAGAAACGCTGCTTTTTTTAGTTGTATTAATTTTAAAGTATTTCAAAATAAGCCCCTTAACGTGCTTTAGGGAATAAGAAATTATCGAATAAACGTTTGAGTTTGTTTGTGTACGTGAAAGCGCGGTTGTAGGGCGAGGATCAGTTGGGCCGCGTTTTTAACCCCCGACCAAAAAAGAGGGGTGTTATTACAAGTGCGGATATCACTTATCGACTCACGTAACTAAGAAAAAAAATACCTACCTATTTTGTTATTGATTCGGGTTGAGAATCACTAGCATAGTTACCTCCTTGTATACAGTCATAGCTCTGCAGTACTTTTCTTATAAACAAGAACAAGAGCAGAGAGATTACGTTATACAGAGCACTGACTATACGGAAAAGGATCGATAATATCAAGCAATTATGTTCCAAGTTCCTTATTTCTTGAAAGTGTACAATCCCAGAAGGGTTAGGTAGAGACCTTTCGCCAGTTATGAATAAGTCCCATGTTATAGAGGGCGAGCCTATTGCCATCAAACAGGCACAAATCCAGACTGCATAGTAAATATTGATAAATTCCTGATGGAAAAACCCAATAACACTCTGCCCGACCCGGGAATCGAAACCAGGACTTCAAGCTCAATAGTCGCGCTTGCGACCGCTGGACCAACGTGGCAGATAATCATTTTCAGTTGGAAAATAGTAAGGTGCACTTAAAAATCAACCTCATGGTGCCTAACATATTTATTTCTCAACTATACACTTATTTTGCATTCGACATTTTAGTAAGTACGTCATCTGCATACTATTTTAAATGTAAGACCGACATTCAGTGAAAACACGGCTGAAAAGCCAGTGAGCCAAACAGTAGCCCCCGTTTGAATCCACACTAATGATGCAAAACTTTGCTTGCAGGAGTTAATATAGTGCGGCTGCATAATATTTACCGTTTGTTTTTATTATGAAGCCAGGACATTAATGAGATTAACGTATCTCTGAAATTTTTTATGGTCTGTTGGAATTTGTCTTCATTATCTTCATTTTTAGCCTTGTTCAATCCACTGCTGAGTAGGTATAGGCCTCCTAGTATGTGCTCGAGTCTCATTCAGGTCTTCCCTCCAATCTTTTAAATGTCGTCTAACCTTGTTTGTTGGACAACTGGCTATTGGTCTACCACCGCACTCCTTCTCCCGTCTCTCGGCAACCAAGATGAGACAACATTAGAGATTGTTGGACCAAGTGAAATGCATTTTATGAGTTTGCGGCCATAGAAGCTTAAGTAATTCATATAATTACTAGCCGCTGCCCGCGACTTCGTTCGCGTGGAAATTTGATGTTTTATTCAGGGATAAAAAGTAGTCTATGTCCTTCTCTAAGATATCATCTATCTCCTTGCCGAATTTCATAAAGATCCAATAATCCGTATAGTCGTGAAAAGGTAATAAACAAACAGAGTTACTTTCGCATATATAATATTAGTATGGAAGTATGGATAGTATGGAAGTATGGATTAAGCTGGTGTTTAAATGCGGTTTTTGTCACTGTTGTGTATGGCCTTGGTTCAGTATTCTACATTTGAATTGAAAACACGCGATGAAGTTTGAATAAAAAACGAATCAGACAATCTGTCCGCTCGGCTGGAAATGTGATATCGATTTAGAAAAAAAAAAGACGGGTTGCACTCCGGGAGTGCCGGCAGAAGTGAAAACTTGATTATTAACGTTGAGCATGTTTGATATTTTGGAATGGTTAGGGAATAATTTTGCACCAATTGCTTTATCAGTATAAAAGTACTATCATTTATGTGGTTGATTGTAAGTTTTTGCAAACAAATATAAACAATCCAAATCTCCATATTCATTGTTACTTGAAAGTATATTATATGCTTCTTGTGGATTGTGGCAGGAGTTTAAATAAGGTGAATCACGTAACTGTCTTCTCAAATCACAAGTCGAAATTTTAAGTTGCAGAACATGTATGAGTGAATGGAAAAGACAATTACCATCACCTGGAATATCTGTAGTTCAATGTAAAATGACTTTGGGGGTAATACATTCGTGACTCTCTTCATATATACGAAGTTGTTGGGTGAGGAATTGATTTTGTTCGAGCTGTACATTTTCTAAATTTCGAAAAGCCCTGCATTGCAGAACATTCTCTTGGTCTTCATTACTTTCTAATTTCTTTTTTTTCCTGCGAAAAAAAACAAAGAAATCATAAAATAAAATAATACCAATAAAAATACATAATAAAACAATAAAATATATGTATATATATATTTATATATATATATTACAATATTTAAAATATGAAATCAAATTACATTTGCAAATCATCTAATTGCTTTTGGAACAATTCTTCTACATTTTCGTCATTTTCCTTTAAACCTTTTGTACGTTGATAATATGCTCTTTGATTCTCACAATGTCTTTTTCTTTTTTTTTCTTCTTTTTCCTCCTTCGAATCTTTTTTCTTCAAATCTTATTTACGCTGACGCCATGCCTTTTGGTATTCTCGATTCCGTTCTTTTTTTTTTTCTTTTTTTTCTCTGAAAAACGGAGATTATTTATTATCATTTTATTTCATTTATTTTCATTCGAAATTATTTGTTTGGTAAACCTACACCGCACATGTGCTTATTGTGATGTTATGAAAATATAGGTTAATGCTATAAAGTATAAACATATTACAAATATTACATTTATACTATGTAAGTTCATATGTATCTAATAAGCAGTACGATAGACTCGATCGAAACCTAACCTAACCTGAATAATAAAAATATATTGATTAAAAATTAAAACTTATTAAATTTTCATCTAGTATATTTATAAAGTACTCACTCATTTTCTTTCGCTATTTCTTCATCACTTTTATCATTAATAGATGCACTTTGTTCAATTTCCATATTTTAAGCACTTTACATTCACGAATTTTACGAATACACAACAATGTGATCACTACACAGACGGTCGAGCCATCAGCTGTCACCATCCATGGATGCGCGTGGCACGCTGTAACATACACGAACATTCGCGCAAGCGCCCTGCGCTGCCTAAACGAAACAGTAGGCCCAGGCATACATTTTCGCCGCGCCGTAGAGAGGGGATAGCTGTCTACTCTCCATCCGTCTTACGCTTTTTCGATCAGGTCACGTGTCCTGACGCGAGTTTAAGATTTTATACCCATTACAGAAAAAGTGCTCAACGCCGCTAAAGAAGTTTTCACTTCAAAAAAAAGGCTTGTAGAACGTTGTGTCTATCACTCATTGATACCCGTGGAGTGTACTGGGGGGAAGCCAAGATAGATTTAGTAATTACTGGGAATGATTAACCACACATGTCATGTGTCAGCCTTTCCAAAGCTTTGTCACATTTATGTCCGGCTACTCTAAAATATTCAACAGAATCATTCAACCTCGCTTTATTTAACTAAATAATGTATTCCCAATAATGCTCACTGACCAAATTGAGCACTATAGGTCAGATGGACCCGCTGACGTTACATATTCGCTATCGGATTACGTGTGCCGTTTGTAAGTCTAATCGCCACTACGGCCGCGTTTGACCGCAGTGTGGGAGGGTTGGCGGCAAATGTAATGTAGATCTAATGCAATTGTGATGCAATGTAGGTGGTTCAGTGTTGTAGGTTAACCCTATAATACTGCACCACCTTACGGAGAATTAAAAGACTAGCGCAGATTAGGGTCGGCAGCATCGCAACTCAATGAATCCCAATATAAATACATTACGTGTTTAATTGTTTTAGTTTAATATGGTTTTTTATTAAGTACTAGCTGTCCCGCGCAACTTCGTCAGCGTCACATTTTCCCCGTTTTCGCAACATTTTTTCTTGCTGCTCCGCTCCTATTGGTCGTAGCGTGAAGATATATAGCCTATGTCCTTCCCCAGGTTGAAATCTATCTTCTTGCCAAATTTCATTAAGATCCGATCAGCCGCTTAGTCGTGAAAAGGTAACAAACAACTAAACAGAGTGACTTTCGCATTTATAAAATTACTAGATGTTGACCCGCGCAACTTCGTCTGCGTCACATTTTCCCCGTTTTCGCAACATTTTTCATTGCTGCTCAGCTCCTATTGATCGTAGCTTGATGATATATAGCCTATGTCCTTCCCCAGCATGAAATCTATCTTCTTGCCAAATTTGATCAAGATCCGATCAGCCGTTTAGTCGTGAAAAGGTAACAAATAAACAAACATACAAACAAACAAACAGAGTGACTTTCGCATTTATAATATTAGTATGGACTAGCTGTCCAGCGCAACTTCGTCTGCGTCACATTTTCCCCGTTTTCACAACATTTTTCATGGCTGCTCCGCTCCTATCGGTCATAGCGTGATGATACATAGCCTATGTCCTTCCCCAGGTTAAAATCTATCTTCTTGCCAAATTTCATTAAGATCCGATCAGCAGTTTAGTCGTGAAAATGTAACAAACAAACAAAAATACATACAAACAAACAAACAGAGTGACTTTCACATTTATAATATTAGTATGGAAGTATGGATTACTTCATTTTTATTGTTTACGATTAGTTTGTGTATTTTATGTATAGGCCTTAGTTGCCTGATAATAAAATGATTGATTGATTGACAAATATTAGACCGACTTTTAAAAAAGGAGGAGCTACTGTATTCAGCCAGTTTATTTTATTTGACACTGTAGAAACCATGGCATACTAGGTAGGTACTGGCGGGCAGCAACGCATCGCACCACACTGGCGAATAGCTCGTCAAGCGTATTTTGCGGTTGATGCTATGCGCTACGTTCCTGCAGTGCGCGACGACGGTACGAACAAAATACAGCGTGTGCCAATAAAGGGTGAAGTCAAAGGGCTGGACCACTGTGCTGCCGGGCGCATCGTTGAAGCTGCCGAGCGAATCGTTGACACTGTCGCGTGTTAAAGCTCTTCCGCTCTGTTTCTCGCTCAAGCAAATGATTGTTCTGAGCGAAAAAAAGGATAGGAGCATGGAAAAATGCGATTCCCTACTGATGTGGTGCATTTCATTTGTAAACTGCCCGGGCCGCGTAGGTATTGCATTTTTTTATGGAGCAGCTAATACATTTTTCTCGAATACGACCTTGGTTTCATGGTGCAAGTTGTTCAGTCTGATGGTCTGTACGCTTACATATACGTGGGACACTCAGAAAGTTTTGCGAAACTAAAAAAAATTGTTCTATACGTACATATATTTTTATTAAATCTTTTCAAAGTACTTTCCACCAGCCTCTATACAAAGATTCATGCGCCTAAACCAGTTTTCAAAACACTTTTTCCAGTCCGCCGCAGACACCTCGTTTACAGCCTGCTCGAACCCAGCCAGCGCATCTTCCGGCGACGAAAATTGTATCCCTTTGAGCTGATTTTTTATTTTTGGGAATAAAAAGAAGTCACACGGTGCTAGATCAGGGCTGTAAGGAGGGTGACCCAGGAGTTTGACTGGCGTGCTGTCCAGGAAGTCCCTCGTTTTGAGTGCGGTGTGCGCAGGTGCATTGTCGTGGTGGAGCAGTAGCCCGCGGAGCCCTGTGTTTGGTCGCTTGTTGCTTATAACAGAGAAAACTTCTGGCAAACATTTGGAAGTATACCATTCGGCATTAATGCTTCTTTGATCCCGTAAGGGAATTGATACCAAGTGGCCAGTCAAATTAAAAAAGCTAGCGATCAAAATCTTACCCCCGCTTCTAGATCGCTTCACTTTGGTAGGCGTTGGCTCATTTTGAAACACCCAAACAGTCGACTGGCGCTTGGTTTCTGGGTCGTATTGATAAATCCAGGACTCATCACCTGTAACGATGTCGTAAACACGCCGAGACGAGCCTGCTTCAAATTTGTTAAGCATATCACGGCACCATTCCACCCGGGCCTGCTTCTGAGCATCGGTGAGGTTGTGCGGCACCCAGCGTGATACTATCCTCCTCACGCGAAGATGGCTGTGTAGAATCTCGTGAACGCTTCCCGATCCAATCTTCAATATGTGTTGAATCTCCTGATATGTAATTCGCCTATTGTCTTGGATTAAATTTTTCACTGCTAGCACGTTTTCTTCGGTAACAGCCGTCAAAGGGCGACCGCTTCTTTCGTCATCCCCCAAAGTTGGTCGACCGCGCTTGAATTCGTTATACCAACGATACACGGTTGCCTTGGAAGGGCCTTCATCCATGAATGCCATTTGAAGTCTATCGTACGATTCATCCGGTTTCAGGCGACACTTGAAATCGTATAAAATCATAGCTCTAAAATGTTCCCGGCGCAGATCCATATTTCAGTGAGACACAATACTTTGAATTAACTCGCAAAAAATGTGGAGGGAAATTTTGAAATTGGAACTTACTTATTTTTACTTATAAATAATCATATTTTCGAAAAACATAATAACTGGCCAGTCTCCCATATATAAAAACTTTTTTTCGCAATACTTTCTGAGGGGCCTGGTACTATACTCGTAAACCTTTTCTGTTCCTGCATTGCAATTCAATACGGCGAATCACATCATCATTTCATCCGAAAAACGTCAACTGCTGGACATAGGCCTCCCCCAAGTTTCGCCACATTGACATAAAATGGGGGGTTTTGCCATAATCGCCACGCTTGGCAGGCGGGTTGGCGATCGCAGTACGGTTGTCACAAAAGCACAGAGAACGCTGCTGCCCATTCTCTGGCAAGTCCCTTAGTCGCCTCTTACGACACACACGGGAAGATATGGGATGGTGCTATTCTCTACGTCCGTCACCATAAAATAATATTGACGAATAAGTTGACTGACTTCAGCCCGATGTTCGTTATCAGTGGCGGCAACAAGTATGTGGACTAATTTAGCTTTCAGGGCCCATACCACCACTTCTTATTGCAATGTAAATTGAGGTTGAACAACTTCTATCAGCATGGACCCGAATTTTTCCATGCTTTCTCATTTTCTGTCGCTCAAAACCGTCATTTGCTGGAAGCGTGCTGCCAAGCTCATCGGGTGCGATAGCATTCACGCTGTCTTTCTCGCTCTAGCAATGTAACTTCGGTGTGGGAACTAGATCTCGTTCAAACTAATTTACTGTTAATATATTTGTAACATTTATTAGGATATTCGCACTCATCCTAATGACAGAAGCCCAATATTAATCGGTAGCAATTTAAGTAACCGGGTTGATGTTTTTCATTGCATTCCCTAGCTTATTTGTGGTAAAGGTTAATACAATAAATTTTCCCGTGGTTTACTTAAATTTTAAATGAATAGAGAATATTATTTAATGTATTGTAAAATTAATTATATTATTGTAAATGTTCTACACATTTATCTGTTGCTTTACATAATTCAAAATAATATTCATTACATACATTCGTAATTGTTATGAGCCACGCTTAGACATAATTGATGGTTTCACGAAATGAATATGATGTTGACTACAAACAAAAATTAAAGTATTTTGTAATATATTTGTGTTTAAAATACTTTATTTATTTTACTTTATAAGTGCCGAAAGGCACTTGTCCTCCCTGTCATTGCATTTTTTCCGCTTTCTCCGCCAATTATGGACCGATTTTCAAAATACTTTTTTTTATTTGATAGCCTATCCTTCTGAGATGATCCCATAGACACCATGTCAGAATCTGTTCATCGGATCCCAGGAAAATCTAGGGCAACCCTCAAATTTATTAGGGACATTCAATGTTTTTCAAATATTTTCTAACGCAATTCTGATTTTTGTGCCTAGTTATCATCATCTCATGTTGCTGAGCTGATTATGGAAGGTATAAGTCAGAATCTGATGCTGGGATCCCAGGAACATGTTCAAGACTCAAATTTTATGGGCATTGTTTTAAACAGTATACTTTCCATGGGATCCCATGGTCATCAGGTCAGGACCTGATGATGAAAGGTATAAGTTGGGATCTGATGATGGGATCCCAAGAAAATCAAGAACAAGAGGAGGTTATCAATTTCTCTGAATGTTTTGCGTATATGTTCAGCGATATCTTGGCCAATAGTGAACCAATTTAGAGGTTTTTTATTGTTTGGAAGAATATTAATTTGGTGAAGATCTGATGCTGATCTTCGTAGATATAAAATGGAACTCTTTTATAATAGGCGGCAAATCTGTGGTGATTGCTGCAATAGCTTGAATGTTTATTGTTTACACAATATCATAACACATCATCACGCCTATATGCTCTGAGGGGGTACGCTGATGTGTACAATACACCAACATTTCGATAGTTATATATGTTAAGTACCATTTTATTGAGGATAAGCCTATTACCGTCACATGTTGACAAGGTAAAATAAATGCATTGCAAAAATTTTGTATAGGATATAAACTTTTTTGCAAAAAAATAAAACAAAACTAGCTAACTGAAAATAATACCGACTTCAAAAACTCAAATAGTGGAAAATATCTTTTAACTTCAGAAGTAGGTGGCAAAAAACTCAATCAATGAAAGAGAAGTCACAGACTTCTGAAGCTAAAAGTTATTTTCCACTGTTTGAGTTTTTGAAGTCGGTTTCATTTTTGTAGTGCGTTACTATTGCATTGAGTCCTACCGTAAATAATGTTTTTTCAACCAGAAAAAAACCTCCCCAGCAATAATTTTTGCGTAGATTTAGATTTTAGTCTGACGTACTGGTTGTCAGAACGCATGGTTGCCGACTAAGTTACGTGTCCCTTTACACCTTGTATAGTTCGAAGAAAATTAAAAACTATTTAAGGGCCAGTCTTTAAAAAGTTCAAACGACACTTTAAGTATTAACTACAACGAAAAAAAAACAAACTAGAGCTTTTATTAAGAGTGCATGGCAACAAAGCTAGACATTTTATAGGTCTTGAGACAATTACTTTTTTTATAATATTACACAATTTATTTAAACTTTGAAATAGATGTTAGTACCATGTTATAAGTCAAATACCCACTTCAAACAGAACACACAATTCCTTAGCGGAATATGTTTGGTTATGTTAGTTAATTACATCCATAATTTGGTGCTCGGAGGTATGCTGCACTGGATGGGTCGCGGCCCTCATGCGTAGCAGTTCTCGCAGCTCATCCACCAAGGCGACAGTAGACTCACGGCGGTGCTTTATAGGCGGTGGTCGGTGGTTGGTGCAAGCTGTGTGGCTTGCATTAACCACACCGTCACCCCGGACTGTGCGGCATACCGCCAAAATAAAATGCCGAACGCATACGTTTTTGTAGGCATTTTACACCGCTTAGTAATATTTCGTAAAAATCTATGTTTAAGTTCCATGTATACTCATCATCATCATTCCAGCCGAATGACATCCACTGATGGACATAGGCCTCCTCCAAGAAGAGGGGGTTTTGCCATAATCGCCACGCTTGGGCTATGGCCATGTACACTTGACCAGTACTGAAAATATTCTTCTCCCAAGCTGTGCCACACAACCCATTTCTCAGCACGTAGTTACCCAGCTACCTTCTTAAGGTCGTCGGTCCACCTGGAGGGCGTTCCATACTACACCGGTACTTGTTTTCTGAGACAATCTGACTGAATAACATTTTCCATAGGACCAATATCAAAATCGTAAAAAAATAATTTAGATTACGATGTTTCGCTGTATAGTAGCCAAATATCTATGCTCAACTATTTACATGACGTAACATAACATCACGCCTGTAAAGTCTGAAGGGTTGGCAGAGGTGCTGCGCGACTGTTCGAAAGAGATACCGTGGCCCTGAAACACAAAGGAAGGCACTAAGAAGAAATATGGATGGGTTTTAGTCAGTACAAGTCTGACAATCCCTTCCGCTCCGCCCAGCGCAGGAGGAGTCATTTTGATGATTTCCCATCAGAAAAAAAAGGGTTGGCAGATGTGTTTCTAATTATAGTAAACCCACATTTCGCCAGTAATGTTAAAAGCCCCATGTAAAGAGGTCGACCCTATTGCCATCAACCGGGAAAAACTCCAGACTCCACTGAGAAATTCGTGATGGAAAAACCCAATAACACTTTGTCCGACCTGGGAACCGAACCTACCTACCTCATGCTCAGCAGTCGCACTTTCGATAACCACTACTATTTCATTTAAGCCATTAAGCCTAACTAAGCAATAATTGCACGCTCTAATTGAAGTCCACACAAAGGTCTCGTGTGTCCCTATCGATAAACGATAATATCTACCAGATCGCTCCTGTTAATCTGGTCACTAATGACGTTTCAATTTGACTACAGCAAAGGGCCCTCTGATTGTTAATTAACAAGTTGCTAAATGAGAGATCAAACAATACAGGCCATTGATATCTATAATAAATGCGTTGTAAGGTTTTTTTAATCGTGGAAACAAAGTTTTTTCATTTGGCTGACCGTTTTTAGTGAGCTTAGTGAGAGTTTATATCACCGACAAAACGCACTCGGTAGTTAAATTTTAATTTATCAATACTTAATACAATTAAAAGATAAATTTTGTTTGTAAGTTTGTATGTGAGGGTAATCTTCGGAAATACTAATCCGATTTTAAAAAATCTTTCACTTATGGGAAGCTACACTGTCCCCGAATGTTATAGGTTAAATTCAAAACATTCCTGTGGATTAATTTCTGTACATAAGCTTTTGGTCGCAGCTTTGGTCCATAGGCGCGACCAAAAGCTAATATGGAATAATTAGATTTCCCACATAACTTTGACGCATTTATAATACAAGGATTAAGGATGAATTAATTATAAAATACATAGGTTATTATTTAAAAGACTATATTTTGTTTTGTTACGCTTTTACATTTAACGTATAACCTAATGATTCCGTTTAAACTCTTTGTATTCGATATTGCTAACGTTGATTTATTTAAAATATTGGTTAGCACCAGTAAATAGCGCAACAACAGTTCTCGCATCATCAAATTAGATTAAATAGCAGTTTTTTTTTGCATTATCGTCAAATTCAAGGAGGTAGCTATGCTAATGATTCTCGACCCGAACCCGAATCAATATTAAAATGGGGATGTAATTTTTTTTTTTTTCATAAATCGATGAGTGTGAACCCCCTTTGTTTTAAACGCGGCCCGATTATCGCCCTATAACCACGCGTTCACACATACAAACAATCTCAAACGTTTATTCGATAATTTCTTATCGCCCTAAACCATGATATGGGATCCCCCTTATCATGGTTTCGGGCAATAAGAAATCATCTGTAAAATATTCTGTAACGTTTGTTACAGAATATTTTACAGATAATTTCTTATTGCCCGAACAACAAAAAAGTAACGTTTATTAATAATTAACTAGGTATCGTAATTCAAATTGATTATTTACGTCTTTTGTGACCACCTCCTGAATTTTGACGAGGAGGCAAAACAACATCTTTTATACCTATCCATATTACATGTTCGTCACCGAAAACCGCAAACAAAAAAACCCACACATATCGGCCCACGTTCAATCTTGCCCTAAATAAGGCATTAAGTGGTTAGTTTTTGTCAGCATACATAGAACGTTTGATTAAAGTAATAAATCGAGTGCGACACTACAAGACTGTTATCTAGCTTCTCGGCGCGGAATTAAGCGGTAATAGAACCCAGCTCCGTCGTAAATTGTCCCTCAAACTTACTCCTTTATTTAACATCGCAGTATAAGAGAGACCAACTAATTATGCTATTGTGGCTCTCTCCAGACAATTACCTTCAACTTTATTGTATTGAATAGTGTTAAGATTTTAGTGAATGGATTTTGTAGCTGAATTTTAAGACGGATTTATTTTGGATTTGGGAACGTAGCTGAAGTAGGTTAAGATTTTGCTGTGTAGGCACTTTAGTATCTACTAACATGGGTACCTGGGGCCCAAATCTGCTAATAAAATTGTGTCAGAATGGCATATTATTGAGACGGTAATTGCTGGTTTTGGAGGTTTTGGTAATCTCCTGATTGATAGGCGGCATTATGGTTTTACAATAATGTGCCAATGAAAAGTCATTAGTCTTTTACGGATGGGAATTCATCAAATGACCTCTCCCGCTCTGGGCGGAGCGGAAGGGAGTTGGAGGGACTTGTACTGACTAGAACCCATCCATATTCCTTCTTAGCCCTTTGTGCTCCAGGGCCACGGTATCTCTTTCGAACAGTCCCGCAGCCCTGGCAGACATCGGCCCTCTCGGACCCCTTCCGATTTGCTGCGTGACCCGTGTTCCACGCGTGCGTAGAACACGAACGCGCCGTGGACACGGCCTGTCATCATAAGACGGAGGCCACTGGGTGGCCCCCGACGCCCGGGGCGTCTCCCGCGGCGGCTGGGACGTGCTCCCTAACACGTTTCGCCACCTCCATCGCAGAAGGAATATGTGACGGCTTCCCATTCCCTCTCGCTCCGGAGCATGGATTGAATCAGGGCCGGACGCTAGAGGTCGCCGCAAATTCATTGGTTTAACATAAGCATTGAATAATCTTCTGTCAACATTTCCTTTCACAACCAGTATGGATTTGGGAACCTACAAACTTTTAGCACAATGGTAATGGCATTGTCTTACTATGGTTGTCGTTATGACCAACCGTGGCTTATATCATAAGTTTTGAAGTGGCAAGTGATTTAACAGAAAACACAAGAAATATAAGTTCCTGAGTTCGTTTCCCGGGTCAGACAAATTGTGATTGGGTTTTTTCCATCAAGAGTTCCTCATTAGCCGCCACAGAGTCTGGATTTGGGCCCTGTTTATGGCATTAGGCTCGCTCGCATAACTGGCGAAATGTGGGTTTAGTTATTTATGTTATGTAAAAAAATAGTTACTATGCATTTAGTATTTAGCAAAAGCCGTGAAGCATTTCGTGTTGGAATGAGCTCGTACCTAAATTACTTTGTAATGAAGAAGGAAATCTTAAAAAATCACACCAAAAGAGTTGCGCTTGAAGTGAAAAGTAGTCGTTAAACTGTACTTGCGTATACTGATTTTACGAGCAATTTCAATTTTATGATCCTGTGTTACGCGACAGAATGTTTCTTTTGTTCCTTTAAATAATTGAATTGCTGAAGGAATTTAAGTATTAAATAGTGATAGGGTACATACCTACGTGTGTTTGGATGGGAGCTTTGTATTTTGGGTTTAATTAATTCGGAAATACGTAATTATTTACGTTTGGCTGATCAAATTATTAGAGAGCATCGGTGGCCCAGTGGTGGCAGCCCCGACTTACGAGCAGTAAGCCGTGGGTTCGAACGCAGGCAGACGCAACACTTTGTGTAATTTATTTCATCACCGCTGCCCTCAAAAACAGTGAAGGAAAATATGGTGAAGAAACCAGCGTATCATAGAACTAAAAATTTGAAAATATGTGACATCTACCAATCCGCCCTGGGCCCACGTGGTGGATTACAGCCCTCTCCCTCTCAATGAGAGGACGCTGTGTCCCAGCCGTGGGAACATTATAGGCTGGTGATGATGATGATATTCAAATTTTAAGGCATAACCTAAATCTGAATCTGGCACACTCAAGGGCTTTTCCTGCATAGTGATGATTATAATAAAGATGAAGGTTAATTTCATACTACATTTTTACTCGTGGTTCATCCACGTGGATGTCCGAAATTAACCCACGAGAACGTGCTTTCGGGTCAAAAAGTATTCCATATCCTAAATAAAGTCTATTTGTATGCTAAATTGCATCTCGAAAAGGTGACAGACATACAAACCGATTGACATACAGAATTAGTTTCACATTTTAGTATTCTTTATTCATTTTTTTTATACCACACAAGCTTTTGGTCGCGGCTTCGCTCCCGTTATGTACTGAGATTTACCCACGGGAACGTTTCAAATGTAGCCTATAGCACTTAAGGATAATGTAGCTTCCCGCCATTGAAATAATTTTCGCTTTCGGATCAGGAGTTTCGAAGATTACCCCCTACATACACACTTACAAACAAATTTTCTCTCTTTATAATTTAGGTAAATAAGTTTGGATTTAAACATTTTTAAATGTTTCTGGAAATAAAACTATTAAAACCTTTTAAAAATAATGGTTCGCTGGTGTCTGTAGCAGGGCCCAAGCTGCGGGTGATTAGGGCTCCAGCGAGAAGACTCGTCACAATACGGAAGGAATGAGGCCCTTGATTCAATCGCCAGGTGAGATGTAACGTACCACATACCGCACAACCTCGTGCGTCAAGTCGAGATATTTATAACAGAGTATCTTGGATACTGCCTGAGTTCGATCTAACCCACGGCTAACTGTTCGTAAGTCGGGGCTTCCACCACTGGGCCACTGCTGCTCTCAACAATTTATATACCTTCCTAATAAAAAAGCAAAAAACATTTAAAACGAAACTAACACACATCTGCCTCATCAAGATAAACTCCGACCTCTAGTTTATTCGCAATAGGTATCAAATGACGCGCATGATCCGTATTTATTGTCCTTTTAGTATCGGATCGCGATTCTCGGATCACATCACGAATAACGCTTATCCGTGGATCCGGACTACACTAACATATGATGTTGATTCTGGGGAAGTTGTTGAGGATTTGAGTGGATGGTTTGAGTTGAGTCGTCTGTGTTGCCATCTTTAAGAAAGCTTAAATATCTCATCCGCCATTTAAGTTACAGATGTGTTTAAGTAGGTTCATGACAGTCATCCAAAAAGTTGGAAGCAGGCGAGACCCATTGAAATATAAAATTATTAAAACATGGAATTTGTCCCGCCACAAATATAACGAAATTTAATTTATCTAAATACGTTCTTCCGCTTAGGAGTTCCGTGGAAACAAAGAAACGGACATACATACAAACAGGTCAAATATATAACCCTCCTTTTGGGCTTCACCGCAGTCGGGTAAGAAGTGGCACTGGTGGGTTTTTCAAGTTTGTTATAAGGTTTGCCTATCCTAAAAACTTAAATTGAGATTGTCAGAATACAAAAATTAAACTATCAAACAAGGATAAATTGGGTAAACTTCAAAAAGCTAGTCAAAAGAAAACTTACTAAAAAGTTCCGTAGGCGTTGAGACTACGCGATCGTAGCACGAGTTGCTACGCCGTAGCTCATGGCATTACATAAACAGACTTGCGTACGTGGGTGCAACCTTTTGAACAACATGAGTGGGTTGTTAAGAACTAAACTTAAAGAGCATTTTGTTTTTTTTTTATCACGTATTGTACATTTTGATTGCTTCGTCGGTCTAGAAGTCGTCGGTTGCAAGAGCTAGGACGATGGCTTCTATTCGCAGATCGTGCAATGTATGGTTGGAATTTTCCATTAGGAATTGTGTAGGATTTTCATAGTATCAGCCCCTAGACTGAAATGTGTCCGGTAGAAAGCAATAGGCTCACTTCTCACGGAACTTAAAAGTAACTTGCGAAGTATTAATAGTTACATTTATGCCTAACCCTTCTTTTTACGGATGGAAAATCATCAAATGACCCCGCCCCTCCCCCCCACCCTTTGGGTGCAGCGGGAGGGAGTGTCCGACTTGTACTGAATAAAACCCATCCATGTTCCTTCTTAGCCCTTTGCGTTCCAGCACGGTATCTCTTTCGAACAGTCCCGCATCCCTGGCACGCATCAGCCCTCTCGGACCCCTTCCGATTTGCTTACATCTCCTTGAGGCGCGCGTGGAACACGAACGCGCAGTCGACACGGCCTGTCGTCATAAGACGGACGGACGGTTAGCTAGCCGATTACTTACCGTCCAAAGGCCCGAGATTTATGCCTAACCCTTCGGGGATCACAGGCGTGATGTTATGATTTAAGTAATTTTACACAGATATCCAGCCAAAAAAAAACTTGTCTCGAAATCTAGATTTTGATTGATCAAGTACTTAGGTACGTACGAACATGCCCTACATGTTCACGACACGCAACACATCACTGCTTTATTAGTCACAGTCAATTGGCGGTGTAATCGGCTTTCAATTGGCCCATTAATCGGTTAATCGGCCTAACGTATAATCTAGACATCCCTAGTTGTCCTTGTGTCATGGCTACCTAATGCCATGTTTATCATAAGTGATATGAAGCAAAACCGATCTTAACACATATTATAATTTAATGTCAGCCTAGAGGTCTATTAACCCACTAGACCTTTAGTTATAACATGACATCACGACTGTAATCACCGAAGACTTAGGCAGAATTGTACATAACATTACACCCAAACGCCAGTTATGTTTTTTAAGTCCCATTGTAATAGGGGGCGAGCCTTTTGCCATCAATCGGGCACTATTTCAGACTCCGTGGCTGTGACTGAGAAATTCCTGTTGGAAAAACCTAATAACACGTTGCTCGACCTGGGAATCGAACCCAGCCTCATGCTCAGCAATCCCGTTTGTGATCACGAGACGAACGAGGCTGTCACGAGGCACTAAGCAGAGACGAGGCGGCTTTATTTATACTCGTAAGTAAGCTAGAAACGGAAAATTTACTAGGATACGTCTTCGTCTCTACCGTAGGTGCACTGCATTTTTAGCCTCCCAATAGGTGGACAACAAGACTTCGTAGAGGTAGAGGCAGGGGGAGGGTAGGGGGGGCGGGTGCTTGAAGAAGTCTTATGGAGGCCCACAGAAGGCCTGGAATTCAGCCTGTAATGGAAATATTTTCGATGAACTGATATATTATAAATACATGATATTGATGATATTGTACCGTAAAAAGCCAGATTACCTGTTAGTGCGACAACGTGAAAATATTTTAAGGACAACAGGTGAGGCAAAGTTTGACAGGTATTTAAAGTATTTTAGTTTCAAAAGGTACGTAGTGATATGTTTGGGTCCCGCCCTCGGACACCAAAAAGGTTTTTCAGTTTTGAGAGTGTCGGAAGATTCAACCCAAAACACAAATCAAATGTTAGTACTGGGTAATAAGATACCCTTTGGAAAAATTGGTTGTCCGATTTTCGGCCCGCTGACTACCTGTAACTACTGACAAAGATGCACAAATGATAGCCGGGACCAACGGCTTAACTTGCCTTCCGAAGGACGGGGGAAACCCGGTCAAATTGACGGTCACCCATCCACAGACCGACCTATGCGCGTCTTAACCTTGAAAATAGACCTATGCGGCTATTATCATTTTGTACTTGCTTTTGTAATCTTAACTTTCCAAACGCGACAGCGACCAATTGCAATGACCAAGCGTAGCGGTAACATACGTTTTCAATGAAAACGTTTCAATAGTTGGCGACATTACAGCCTTTAGCCATTTACACCCTTTAAAACTACTTCAAAACGTATCCCCTTAGCACTATATATTGAAAGATTTCTCCATCGTCTCGGCCAGCCCGTGTTTATCCTAAACAAAGGTGTCAAGAGCGTTATCTAGCCGTCCCCAGAATTAACGGCGGAAGAGGCCTCCGAGCTCGGCAGCAATAAATTACGCCTCAAGTTGATCCCACTCAGCAGATAAATCAAATGTAAAGGACGGAATGGGAATTCGATGATGCCCCCTGTTTATTTCGATTTAGCAAAGACCCTTAGCCCAATCCCGATTTGTGGATTTCCAACGTGAGTAGCGATATCCAAGTTGTTCTTTATTGGGGTGCGTGTGACGACACGTGAGGTTTTGATATCGTATAAAAAGTAAGGGCGATAGAAAGGATCGATTTACGAAAATATAAGTTGGTGGAATGGTTCTATTGAGAGGATAATTTTATTGGAGTTTCATATTAGTAGATAAATACATAACATCACGCCTGTTATTCCGAAGGGTTAAGCATAGGTGTACCTATGTAATAGGAGGCGAGCCTATTGACATCGACCGCGCACAAATCCAGTCTCCTTGGCTGCTATTGAGACATTCTTGAAGTTATAACCCAATAACACTTTGCCCCGACCTGGGAATCGACATGACCTCCACAACCCAGTAACTGGGTAATTCGATACCCCTTAGTAAGACTGGGTGTCAGACTTTTGACTTCTTTTGGATCTACAAATGATAGTCGGGACCAACGGCTTAACGTGCTTTCGGAGGCATGGAGCAAACTCGGTGTGTAATTATGGTCACCCATCCTCGGCAAGAACGGCTTAACCTTAAAAATAGACCCGTGCGGCTGTTATTATTAAGCCACGAGCTCTTAAATAAATAATTTATAAATGCCTAATATTCAAAGGAATTCCTTTTAACACAATGTAACATCCACAATATGACACACAATACATTTTTTCCCCAAAACTTGTTCGGATATCCCGTAGTTAGTAAGTTGGCAACATTATTTACAATACAGGCACGCCAACGTCCCTGCCGCTGGGAATTAAGCAATAACAGAACTACGGAATAAACACCGAAAGATAAGTACATACAATACACTGGGCCACATATTCTGGGGACGCGGTACTACTAAAAGTTTTCACATAAATCAGTGGCCTAACTTTATTCAAACGACTCTCCTGCGACATTCGTTCGGAATCCACGTCAAGTGAAACTTTGTCGAGTAGCTTCTTTGTAAAAGCGGCGAGAGTTACCGGGGTCCACTTGAAGAGTTGGTTTGTTTCATGAACACGTATGTAACTACTGTTGGACGAAGGGACGTTTAACAGCAAACTGTTGCGTGTATCTTGGAGAGACAGTCAAACCGGTTTGGATAGATTACGGACAACAGAGCCTGACAGATACCTCAGAACTTTATCTGTCTGTTTCGTTTGACCGACCCTGCACTGATTTTTGCTGTAGCTGTAGTCCTAAATAATTAGTGAGTGTTTCTATTACTATGAAAAGTTACTATGGTCCCAAGCCAATTCAATTACTGATTATTTTCATTGAAGTCTTCTAGTCTTATTAATAATTCCCTGAAGATCTACAATTTATGAGATTCAATGGATTAAGATGTAAGTGTAATCAATCTTGATCTCTTAGGTTTCGTTTGATTGGCTTCAAAAATGATTAAGAAAATTATGCTCGCGAGTATATTAAAATGAAAACCAACTAATAAATCCTCTACATTTTTGCGATCGTCCATAATTTCCAAGCAGACGTTACTTAAAGTTCCTATAAGTTTTCCATCAGGCCCGCACTTAACTAGTTCATTAAAATTCATTTAGTAGTCGTCGGGTTTCCCTGTGAAGCTGAGAAGCGATCACAGCCCTCTAATCTGGGTGGTGGGAGCCCTGTGGGAACAGGCACATGTTCAATTAAATTTTATCTGCTCGACTACTGGATTCATATTGCGGTGCAACTGAAACTCATAATCGTAGTGCATTGCTCTTTCGTTTCAGTGCCTGCAAGTTTAGGGTTTTGGATGCCCAATTTAATGATTTTTATCGTCTGTTTGTTCGGCTTTTTTTTTTTTGGAATGGCATCTCGCAGTTCAACCTAGGAGGTTGTCGTCTGCTTAACCGGACTATCCTGTGGGTGCCTTAAGAGCAAGGCCTCCAGCCAGGGCATAAAACTTACAAACTAAGCGACTACACGCTAAGGGCACCCCCTGTGGGGTACGAGCCTCGGCTCAGGGCGTCGCTGGGGGAGGACTGCATGGGGACAGGCTGGATCTGAATGATATCAATATTTAGGGGGTGATTTAAAACTACTGGCACAGCATCGCGGGCTGGCTCGAGCGAGGGTCGGGGAGGGCATGGACCGGGACGTCGCGACGGACCTCGACGGCGAGGTCGGAAAGACGGCGGTTTGTGTCTGAACTTTTTAAGAGTGCTAGTCTCTTTGCTACTCTCCTGGAGGAGGGTGATAGCATCATCGGGAGTGACGAGGGTATGCCGAGGACGGCGTACTGTACTAATGCGCGAGGGTTCGTAACGGGCGGCCGCTGCGATCAGGGGATTACGGTGTTTACTGGCGTTATCGAAGAAACGCTTCGAAAGACGTTTCATAAACTGAAGGACGGTGGGCATTCTAAGGTCTACGTGTAGACGGTCGTTACGGACATAAAAAGGGGCTCCCGTGACTCTACGTAAGAACCGGTTCTGCAAGGTTTGCATCCTATGGATGTATTTAGGCTTGGTGTGAGCGTACACGACGCAAGCGTACGTCATAATGGGGCGGATCACCGCGGTATAAAGGCGCAACTTGCACTTGAGTGACAATTTGCTTTTTGCCGAGATCATGAAATGAAGCCTACCCATAGCAAAGGCAGCTCGGTCGCGAGCTGCTTTGATGTGCGCCGCGAAAGACAGGTGGTTGTTTGTTCCGCTTTTGACAAGCCAGTGTTATGGTAGGTATAGTTGCTCGCTTCACTGCAGACCGAGTATCCACCTAGATTATTTCAATTTCTTTAAATACCGATCATTGATTTGATTTGATTTAATTAATACCAAAAAGTCGAGCATCGGTGGCCCAGTGCAGTGGTAGTGCAGCGGTGGCCCAGTGGGGGCAGCCCCGACTTACGAGCAGTAAGCCGTGGGTTCGAACCCAGGTAGGCGCATTACTTTGTGCAATTTATTTCATCACCGCTGTTATCAAAAACGGTGAAGGAAAACATCGTGAGGAACCGGCATGTCCTAGAACTAAAAAATCCAAGACATGTGAAATCTACCAACCCGCACTGGGCCCGCGTGGTGGTTTGGAGTGGAGGCCTGTGTCCCAGCAGTGGGAACATTATAGGCTGATGAAGATGATGCCAAAACCTTTAAGGTCGTTTTAATGTACTTAGCTACACCCAATGATGTATAAACTATAGGTCTGTAGTGGCAAGATGAACATAAGGCACATGCCGGAAAGTCATTTAGTCACGTACGAACCAGTGCCGCGGCTGTACGTGATATTAAAATAACTTACTTAATAATAAAATGCAGTCCTGTATTTTTAGAAAATGTCGTAATTAAACTGCAACTGTGGAATATAAAAAAAGATCATTTCTTAGGTAACTATCAAGAAAAAACATTTTTTTTTTTCGATGCCTTTATTGGCGTCTGACACCTGAGGTAAGTCACGTGCCGAGCATGGAGCACAGACTGACAAGGCAATTAAAAAAAATATTTTCATCCCACCATCTCGGAAAGAGTATTTTTAATCTTCAATATCTGAGTGGAAAAGCCGTTTTTATTCTCTAGAGGATAAAGTAAATTGAATTTAGAACATCGTGTGCACTAAGTTTGTGAATTAAAAAAAAACATTAAACCTATTTACTGCTACCTCTATGGTGCCGAATATATCATACAACTTTTTTTTTAATTTGTTAAAAACTCAGACTCGGAACCTTCTTGGTGTTCTTTTTTCAATTTGCTTTGTACGCGGTTCTTTACGCGGCATTTTTTCACATCATTGTTAATTATACCGTAATATTATTTTCTTATAATTTAATAGTAGATTGTTGCATCGAGCGCAAAGTGAGTTATTAATGCACGAGTGTTATGTTGGTGCCCGAGCGCACGCGAGGGCACTAAATTAACACGAGTGCAAAAATTACTCACTTTAGCAAGGTGCGTAATCTACTTTTCTTTCAACTACCGTGACAAAATATACCTACTTAAAATAAAAACTCAAGTTAATGAAACAAAGTTTAATTCAGCTTCCCTTCAAACATACAATGATTAAAAGTGCAGTTATTAAAGGTTATTAAAAACTTCATTTGTAGCTGTTTTATACTTTCTGGAGTTGAATTCATATCGCTATCGGTGTCAATTTCCATGTTTTTTTAAACTTTTTTTTTGCTAAATTAGAAGTATCAATGTTTTACAATGGTACAAAATGCGCGCCATTTGTTTTTTTCTTTTTTCACCAAGTCGGTTATATTCAGCCTATTTTTACTTTCAGCCAGTATCTTTTTGATGTAATGCATACATTTTATTAAAATTAGTAGGACCTCTGTGGTAAATTTAATTCTAAATTTAAAATTTAAAACAGTGCAGTAATGAAAAACAGTGCAATAATGAGATTTCATACAACTTTTTTGCACTGTTTTGGTTCTAAGCAAAAAAGATATCCTTTGTGATCGGTTTTGTAGTGATTAATGATAACATTACTGCGTAGTTGGAAGAAAAGATTATTCTGTAATACTTACCTGTCATAATGTAGTAATTAATACCTAAACTGAAATAAAAGTGTACCTATCTTGTGATTGTAAACGTTTTTTTTTTGCATTTAGTCATTTCCTCGCTGAGGTGGAATGAAAAGTTACGTGTTGCACTCGAGTGCAAAGATTTTTCACCTCGTGCTCTTTTGATTCCCTCGCTAACGCTCAGGATTCTAATTTTGAATCACTCGCTGCGCTCGTGATTCAATTTTGATTCCTTCGCTTGCTCGGTCATCAAAATTGAACACGCGGTTAAAAAGCAACTTTGCACTCTTGTATAACAAATAACTATTATTTATCTCTCTCTAGCAACAGGAATTATGTAGATGACATTTAATTTTCCTTCCCTCTCTTCGTGCGTCTAAGTAGCTGTCTAGCTACCGATAGGTATTTACGCTGTTTTTGAGTGCCGTGATGTTCATGCATGACGCGTCTATTTATAATACGTCATTGGCTACACCCTTTCAAAAACACAACATTACCTATAACTGCGTACCAGCAGTGAAAATATACTTTATTATTCTATGTAATATTTAGAATGTTCTTTTTAGGAGGAATAACAAACCCATGCTATAAATGGACTCTACTATTGCTTTTATTACCTTTTCCATATTTCATCAATTTATAAATTTTAGCGTTTTCCTAGAATTTAACGGGTTTTGTTTGATCATATTAAAAAGAAACCCAGAAAAGAAGGTAGGAACTCTACCTAGTAATATTTATGTAGGTTTGATTTAATTAAGACAAAAAGGATATAGCATATATCTGAAAATGTGGTCATATTTAAGGATGTGGATTAGACCATCTAAACGGAACAACTTTCACTATGGGAATAATATCGTAAAAAAAAATATCAACTGCCCCATCGAAAAATTTTAATACATATTTAAGCCTACTTGACCGATTGTTTATATGTGTGAGTTTAAATATTTGTAAACGCACACACGACATAATAGTTCCTAGTATGGGGTCTTTAAGGGTACACAAGTCGGTCATTCTTCCATACAAACGTAGTATGGTGATTACTCGTCTGTTAACGGTGTAGGATCAAAACTAAAAAAAAATATCAACACGTCTTGTCATTATCTAGCCCTGAATGGGAGCAGAATTGGAAAAAAAATATTGGTTTGGAAGTTATGAGCGACGAAACTTCCAGATTTCAACACTCATTTTAACTCATCTTTGGGCGTAAATAAATAACATATGTACTATGAAAATGGAGAAAGTGAAACCGTACAGGGATAGATAATTTATTAAAAAATTCAAATAATTTATTTTGAGTCGATACATCCAGTAGTTTTTCCATAATATCTATACGGCCAAAACTCGATTTATGAAATTTTACGCGCTCATTTTTGTTATAATTCGTCGTATTTTTCACTAAATAAATATATAAATAAGTAAATTAAAACTAGATTAATGAATACTAAATAAATTCAACTAAATAAATTAAAAACTCTACTAAATAGCATGCATAAACCACGCCCGCCAAAAAGTTCGAGCGGTCGACTTGTACAACCTTAACATACATAAACATAACATTAACGTACATATGTATTATACAAAATATCTATAAAGAATGAATAAATAAAATAACGTACTTAAAATAGTATCAAAAGTGTCAGAAACTTTCCATGTACCAAAACTTCTGTCAGCCGTTTTAAAGCTCCACAAAACATTAACGAACTTTACTTATTTTTACATGGCTGATTTTATATTTGTTTTGTAGAATATTATTCTAAAATAGTGTCATAGCTGTCAGACACTTTTCATGGACCAAAACTTTTGTCAGACGTTGTAAAGCTCCACAAAAAATTTCTAAATTTCTTTATTCAACACTGGGCTTCTTATGAAATGGGACCATGGTCCACAATCGTGACTGCTGAGCATGAGGTGCTGGGTCCGATTTCCAGGTCGGCCAAAGTACTATTGGCCAAAGTTCTATTTAAGGTTTTGTTAAATGGAATTTCTCAGTAGCAGCCGCGGAGTCTGTATTTGTACGCGGTTGATAGAAATAGGCTCGCCCTCTGATATTTGAGAGTTTAACATAACTGTGGAAATGTGAGTTTACTATTAAATACACCTCTGCTTAACTCTCTGGGGATTACAGGTGTGATGTCATGTTTTTATTAGGTTGGACTATTTATTTCGGTTTTGTCTTCCTATCTTCCTATTTAATTGGTCGTAAGACATAATAAACCCCTATACTCACCCTTTTCACTGTGTAGGTAATTCCTAGTAATTTACCTAATTATCTCTTCCTCTATAATTTCGTTGGATCAATAATTTCGTCGGGAATGCCAGTTTTTATTTACCAAAGCGTAATCTGATTTTCCGAATAAGTTGGTAAGCCGAGGCTAGGGGCGTCCGTCGGGGTCACAAACAGGATTTTAATAAAAGTTAATTTATTCAATAAAAGCCTCAGAGGATCTGTGCCCGTTTTATGTATGAAATTGGAATTTGCTTTCGTTTAGATCCCGTCAATTGTTGCCGAATAGTTGGAAATACACACTTGGGACCACATCTGGATGAAATCTTTGAAAGAATCAGACATGATAATTGTTATTGAACGACTTAAAAAAAATATCTTTAGTACTGTTAACATACATGCTTAGCATAATATGTACTATAGCACAGATGGTAAAAAGTAGTTAGATATTATCGGGTAACACAAGGGACTAATAACATTTGTGAGCAACATGCATCAGAAATTGTTCCATGAAATGAATAGAACACACGAATTGTTTTTGTATTTCTCTACATTTTGAGTTACTTTTTGACTCACACATACGTGCGTGTGCCCAAAAACATAAGGTTGTAGAAGTGGCATGAACATATTTTTTTGTCCCACACTAGGAATGTCTCCTGTATCATGGGTGCATTTACAAACATTTAAACCAACATATACAAACAGACAGTCCAGGAACAACTATCTGTAGGCCATACAAATATTTGTACCGTGCCGGGATCGAACCTGCGACATGCAGCGCAGCAGTCGATTGCTCAACCGTGCGCCAACCGTGTCGTAAAATAATGAGATGACCATTTAGAAAGCTTCTGAAATAATTAAATACAGAAATAATCTGCCATCGAAATTATATCTCTAAGTATGTCAAAGAACTACGCAGATAATAATCATAGAAATGGGGGTGAAGGGAAAATATCCGATCGATTAAAGATTTATTGTCACTGTCTAGTATTTTGTGTAAATTGATACTTTTGTTATAAATAACTGAAAATATTAGAAGCTAATTTGGTATACAATTTTCGACTCAAAAATTCTTTTTCTACAACAAAAACAGTTAAGGAATAATTTTTACCAGTTGATAAACGCATACAGAAATAAATCCGACAATGTGATGCAACAATCTCGAAAAAGACGTCAAGAAGTCACGTGCAACAGCTGGCACGATCGTAATTTTAACACAGAAAAGGTTTTTAAAACACATGGAATTTTAAATAAGTCACCGAAAGTTTCTCCAGGCAGTTCACAGATAACAAAGAGTAAGTACGCAGCCGCGAGGTCTTGCTGCAATGCCTACTGATTTATTTGAAAAGTTACCTCTTAAAAGTATTCCTAAGAAGTAAAAGAAGAAGCCATATTCGACCAGTCGCAAAACGCTCGACGTTCAAATGTTTGGAAATGGAAACTCTACGAGAAAGTTATTTTTAAATTGTACCTTTCGCGGCGAGGATTCCACATTTATGACGTACTTTCCCGGAGTTTTTATATAAATATTTTTGTTGAATACTTTGATGACAGGTATTTTAAAAGAAAGGGTTTTTACCCCTGCGAGACTTAGCGATTGGTTGAGTAAAAGCGAGAATAAAAAGACTCACTTTAATTTCAATAATAAGCTGCTACTTTTACAAGCACTATAATAATATCCGAGGCAACTATACTGGAGTACACCGACAAATTCCGCGGAGCAGCCGTAAATTATATTTCACTCCGGCTTCACGTAACAAGGAAAAATGTCTCAAAGATAGAGTAGGGAGTAATTTATTTGTGTACTTAACCTGTGAGTGCTCACTCAGTACGCTTAGAGGTGGGGGCGACTTTGAGCATGTATTGTTTCCCCATGTTTTGTTAAGTATCATAGTCATAATGCCCCACTCCATTCCCCCTGTGGTAGAACTCGTAGGTCGATGAAATTGCTCTAAACATGTTCACGATTTGCCATTGCAGTCGGATGGTATTCGGAACACCGTAAAGGGATTATCTGCGAAGTCGATATACGGGTATCGAGCGCCATTCCAATTGTACTAACATCGCTGAGATACGTTATATTTTGTGCTGAAATGCAATATTGTTTTGTTGATATCGGAGCAAACAATGTCGAGGATATTATTGAAGATTAATCCGTAGAAAGTGTGTTTTATTTTGTAAAAAGCTCACAAAATTCATATTACATTTTGTGTAGAAGAATGGTTTGCGATAACAACATTTTGTAACAACCCGAAATATAATAAGTAAGTATACAGCTGTTTCAGAAAGTTTGTTCCTCATTTCTAAGTTGCGAACTAAATACTAAGTATTTATCTTACCAAGAGGACAAAGTGGACGTTATCGCTCCTTCCCGTGGCTGAAATGTTCCTTTTGAACAACCTTGAACTTTCCGCCCTAAGCTATCCAACCAGTCAGTAGAAACCATATTTCTTCTTAAGATAGAGGTGTGCCACTATTCTTAGTAAGCTTATTCCACATATTGAATATATTATAGCCGTGGCAGAACTCGATTCCAATAAATCTTTTACAGAGAATAACTTAGGTCTTGCTGCGGCTTTTTTGGTCTGGCATTGTCGAGATCTAATTTGGAACCGTAAGGGTTATATAAGGTTATACGCAGTGATCTATATTTTACGTGCGGCTTTGTATTAATGTATTTTATTTGACATCTTAGAAAGTCATTATTATTAATTTACGGTGAGGAGTGTTCATTCTTATTTATTCCCCGCGCACAAATAACTTAAATAGATTTCAGTAAAACCTTTTTTTTTCATATTATCAACTAATTAACATCACCTTATTACTACTTTTCTGTCCCTTTTTTTTTTCTCTATTAGGTGTGTACATAAATTGTTAAATAAATAAATAAATTTGTCTCTCTCCTTTCGCAGGTCTGCTGGCAGAACTAAGGAAAACTCAAACATTTTATGTTATTTTCCTGGGTTGTCATATGTGTACATAAATTCTAAAATAAATAAATAATGAAATATTTACTCTGTATGGTGTCGGACGTAAAGAATAGCACCGTCCCATATCTTCCCGTGGGTGTCGTAAGAGGCGACTAAGGGAAATGCCAGAAAATGGGCAGCAGCGTTCTCTGTATTATGGCAAAACGCCCCATGTTATGTCAATGTGGCCAAAACTTGGGAGAGGCCTGTGTCCAGCAGTGGACGTGATGATGCACGATGATGGCGAATGATGAAATATTTTGGAGAGAGTGCTGTTTATTTTCTTCTATCGATATAACAAATGAAAGTGTCACCTCCTTAGTGGAAATGCAGTACGACGGCGCTACTTACGACAATCACGCTGTCTCCTCCCAACGGCTACAATATCTTCGGATTAATCTCACGCTCATACAACTACTGGGATTCGCGGTAACATGCCACATTCCCAACAATGCTAGGAAAATGTGGCTCCAGCAATGTAGAGCGAATGCGTTTCATGAGAATTTAATTTTGCAAATTTTTGTGATGAAAATTTAAATGACTACTTTTTCTTATTGTAGTAGGAATGTTGACTTAAAATGTCATTCATACATAAAATCATGACTTCATACCCTACAACCTTTACTTACATAAAATGCCTATTACAATCTTAACGTATTTAAAATGTTTAATCAACGTTAATTACATACCTATCTTATGATCTAAGTAACTGAGTTATTAAACTCCATTTTTAATACCTTAATCAAATGTTAATTGCATGCTTCTAATGGGCTTATGTTTAACATGACACCAAATAAAGTTTAAAAAAAAAAATATTTATACTGCCAAAAATAGTAAATGCTCACCAAAATGAAAACCTCATTTTAATGTGAAATTATAACCAAAAATTGTACATTGTGCTTTCCTATTAAAGCAAACTCCAAACCTCAGCTCCTTAGTTTACGTAGCCCCGCAGCGCGGGGCTCCTATTTCTCTAACCTGTCCAAGTCTGGGTGCCCAATGTCCCGAGCTCGCTTTGCTCGCTCTTTCATCCTAAGTTCTCCTTGTCACTAGATATGGTGATCATTTACTAAATTTGATCTTTGAATATTTTTTGTGTTTAATTTTTTTTTTTTGGTTACTTAACTTAGGATCTAAAAGTATTTTTTGGTGGTCATTATATTTAATTTCCTTCTAATGATACTTTACTTTAAAGGGCAATGCTTATTATAATTTCATCGTGCAAAGACCGAAAATAATTATCGGTACCAAGTAGGCTGCTCTTTTCATAGTCACTGCTTAATTATTTCTGCTTCTCTATATTAAAATACCTAAAATTATGTGCTTACTAAGTGATTCTAAAGGCTGGTTTAATGTTAGATGTAGCAATGAAGCCAGTTACCAAAGATTTAAATAATAATGTCCAGTTCACTCAACACCGAAAGTCGTATCGTCGTCGTAAGTATTTATGTTGTATACGGAATGTACGAGGTTGACTCTTTTCTGTCTAAATTCCGTACCTACTTAAAACCTATCTTACAAAACTGTCAAAGTTTTATGTTATTAAATGTACTCTCACCGTTAAAGGAACATCTGATTTTAATCTTTGGCAGCTACTGCCACATATCTAAGTACAGCAGTGTTAAAGCAAACATGCAAGTGAACTCACGACCGCTCAAAATATCGGATTACTTGAATCGTTATCGGACGGACATAGATAGGTCAGGGTCAAAACCCCGACACACTCTTCGTGTTAGTTTATGTACATGACTGAATTTCTAAAACGAAACGTATATTAGTATGATTTTCGAACGAAAGTTCCTTTTACCAATCCTTTGTGGAATGCCCAACGTCAGCTGTTCCAAATGAAAGGAATGTTTTATTTGTTTCAGTCAAATATAGAATATAGGTAGAACTATGTTACAGAGAAACACAAAAGTATTTTCCTTTGACAATAATTACGGTTCATCATCATCTGCCTAGCCTTTTTCCCAAACTATCTTGGGGTCGGCTTCCAGTCTAACCGGATGCAGCTGAGTACCAGTATTTTACATGAAGCGACTGCCTATCTGACCTCCACAACCCAGTAACTGGGTAATACGATACCCCTTGGTAAGACTGGATGTCAGACTTTTAGCTTCTGACTACTCGTAACGACTGTCAAAGATCTACAAATGACAGCCGGGACCAACGGCTTAACGTGCTTTCCGAGGCACGGAGAAAACTCGATATGTAATTATGGTCACCCATCCACAGACCAACCGAGGCAAGCACGGCTTAACCTTAAAGATCGACCTGGGCGGCTGTTCTTATTTAGCCACGAGCTCCTCAATAACTACGACAATAAACACAATAACAATAATTACGGTTGTATCTAAAATTAAATGGCGGACGCGTATGACCAGATGTCATACAGGTGGCCTTTTTTAGTTTTTTTCGGACGGGTATTCATCATATGACCCCTCCTGCTCTGGGCGGAGAGGAAGGGAGTGTCAGACTTGTACTGACTAAAACCCATCCATGTTCCTTCTTTGCCCTTTGTGTTCCAGGGCCACGGTATCTCTTCCGACCCATCCCGCAGCCCTGGCAGGCATCGGCCATCTCCGACCCCTTCCGATTTGCTGACATCTCGTTGAGGCGCGCGTGGAACACGAACGCACCGTCGACACGGCCTGTCGTCATAAGATGGACGGACGATAGCTAGCCCATTACTTACCGTCCACTGGCCCGCGCCTACGGTGGCCGGGGCCACTGGGTGGCCCCCGACGCCTGGGGCGTCGCCCGAGGCGGCTGGGACGTGAGGCTCTCTCCCTCTCACGTTCCGCCACCTCCTGTAGCAGGTGGCCTTCAGTTGAAAAGTCGCGAGTTTATGTATGTAGGTATGTAAAATTTTAATGATGCAACAAATCTATAACCTTTTCATACGTATACATATAATTTTCTTCGGCTTCCCCTTTCGTAAAGCTTTTGCAAATCGTATTTATTATTAGGAAACCTTTTAACTTCGTCGAGCGCCTACTTTGCGTAACCTTTTTATTTCCTTACTTACCATATAATTGTATATTCATGACATGAGAAGTATGCTGAGATAGATTTAGTGATGCTTCACTGATGATGTCACATGTGATAGAAGCGTTGTGATCGAATGGATAACATAGGTTTGATTTTCAAGACTGTAACTACAAATTATGTACAATATTGAGTAGGACCTCTAACTAACATTTGTATCAGTTTTCAATGTTCCTGCGGCATACATCTTCATTTTTTACCCCAGAAAAGGGTTTGTCTGCACACCGTGCACACCGGCCAAACCAAAGATATTTGTCTTTAGTTTGGCCGGTAACATATACATATTTCCAATGAATTTACACCATAATAACATTATTGATTTAATTCTGGTGACAATCGGTCAACCTAAATTCAACGCCGCAAGCAATTACAAAGCAAGCTTCTGCTACATGTAGCAGAAGCTTGTTTTGTAATAACTAATTATATACGGTTATTACATACCTGGCTATGTACTATTTGAGTGGTTTATTAATATCAATGTCTAGATGTCCGTTTTCTGACCCTTGCTTTAATTAGAGATAAAATCTAAGTACCTATTGGTAATAATATTGTTATGTTTTAGGTAGTGTTACTCCCATCAAAATAACAAACGAAAAAATAGTACAGTATATACTGAATGCTAAGAAAATAACTCTACTACTGTGTTTCATTATCAGTCATAAAAAACCGACCAAGTGCGAGTTGGACTCGCGCACGAAGGGTTTCGTACCATTATTTAGAATTATAAAAACGAGCAAAAAAATCATTTTTTTGTATGGCAAAATAAATAAATAAATGAAAATATTTAATCTATTCTATTTTTAGTATGTTTTATTATAGCGGCGACAAAAATACATAATAAGTAGAAATTTTAACTGGCTAACTATCACGGTTCATGAGCTTGGTGACAGACGGACGGACGGACAGACGGATGGACAGCGAAGTCTCAGTAATAGGGTCCCGTTTGCCCTTCGGTTACGGAACCCTAAAAATGACTATAACACAATAAATCGCAGTGCGTCAATCTGCTAAACAATCAATGAATTTCCCCGAGTGATCAATGATCTCACATAAGTATCAATGTCATTAAAGTAAAAGTTGGTATCGTTGCGGTTGAATTAATTCCAAATTCATCTCCTTTGAATGGCTGCAAACCTTTGACTCAATCAACTAAATCCTGATTAAAGCTGATAAAAAATCTAGTTATAAAAAAGGCTGAACCACAAGGGCGTTCTAGACTAGTTACGCCCTCGGGTTTACCCGCATTTAAGTCGGATTTAATGAACAGTAGCAGCGCCTGCATATTTCCAGTAGCCACACACTTGAATGCAGTAATCCTCGAACCATGTACTAACTAAAACGATTTTATTGAAAAATCGCGTGAACTATAAAGTAATATGCAATCAAAAGATAAATTGAGTTGAAATACGTTGCCTGTAATGTATTTCATCATGAGGAATCGGCAGTGGAATATGGAAAGGTATTAAGCAGATGGTATTTTTTTCTGTACAATATTTAAGCAATATAAGCCGTTGGTCCCTGCTGTCATTTGTAGATCTTTGACAGTCGTTACGAGTAGTCAGAAGCTAAAAGTCTGACATCCAGTCTTACCGACGGGTATCGTATTCCTAGTTACTTGGTTGTGTTTGTGTAAAGTACTGGTACTCAGCTGCATCCGGTTAGACTGGAAGCCGACCCCAAGATAGTTTGGGAAAAGGCTAGGCAGATGATGATGATTTAAGCAATATAAGGCCTTAATTAAGAGCAGCGGTGGCCCAGTGGTGGCAGCCCCGACTTACGAGCAGTTAGCCGTGGGTTCAAACCCAGGCTGGCGCATTACTTTGTATAATTTATTTCATCACCGCTGCTCTCAAAAACGGTGAAGGAAAACATCGTGAGGAAACCGGCATGTCCTAGAACAAAAAAATCTAATACATGTGACATCTACCAACCCGCACTGGACTCGCGTGGTGGATTATAGCCCACTCCCTCTCATAGAGAGAAGGCCTATGTCCCAGCAGTGAGAACATTATGGGCTGATGATAAAGGCCTTAATTGTTATCCACTATCGGAATATCTGCCTCGCTGGTCTAGTGGTCGCTAGCTTGACTGCTGAGCATGAGGTTCTGGGATCGATTCCCAGGTCGGGTAAAAGTGTTATTGGGTTTTTCCATCAGGAATTTCTCAGTAGCAACCACGGACCCTGGATTTGTGCCCGGTTAATGTCAGGCTAGCCCCCTATTAAATGGGACTTAAACATAACTAGCGAAATTTGGGTGTTCTATTAGGTACACCTATATCTGCCTAGCCCTTCGGGGATTACAGGCGTGATGTTAGATTCTTCATTACAAGGTCTCCTCCTGCACCAGGTAGTAAGCCCGTCCCGGTTTAAATACAAGGGTTAAAAATTATCTGTGTACCTATATACCTATGCATAAAAAAATATATAACATCTTAAATATCAACAAAGCTTAATTAAAACATAATGATAATACTTCATGAATTATATTGAGTTTAAGTTGGTTGATTTTGAGTGAAAAATTTAGTTTTTGAACATATATATATTTTTTTAATCATTATGTTCTGTGATACAGCCCCAATTTTTTTTTTTAATTTAGACTTTTGGATAGCATGTAGAAACCGACAAAAAGCAACTTACAACAAAACGTACTACATCGCCATCTATGAGACGACGGAAGAACTAATATCAATTTCCTACAAGCAAAGTCTACACTCGACTTAAGAATATAAAGGAACACCCCGACAGCAAATGTTGGGTAGTTGCCCACCAGACATAACATCCGTCTGGTCGGATAATCCTCCCTTCAATGGAGTATCGAGGAACTTTACACCCTGTTCCTCATACACCTAAAGTAGAATGCACCTAACAATAAGCTTTTGTTTTTGCAAGTCACCAAGTCAAAGGAGAAGGTTCTATGTTCAACTGTTTGAATATGTTCGTGTTCTCTGTCCTCCGTCAATATAGGACCGACTTTCAACATTCTTTTTTATTAGGTATATATTCTATTCGTCTAACGCCATAGTTCATGTCATGCAGATACCTCATTACAAAAAAAAAACATTACAGTATTTCAAAATAACTAATCCGACATTTCAAACAAATAGATCAAACATGACTAAGCCTGCCTTCATTCCACCGCTTTAACGAGTCAGTCAAAATGTGTGACTTATGTGAGGCATTACCACTGTCATTCTGTAGTCGCTATCACAACGATCAAAGAGCGCCGGCCAATTACAACGCGTATTACACGCCGGGAAGCCATTGCAGTGTTTACTTGCTGCCGTGGATACTGTAATTTATGTGTCGCGGGCAGGACACTGATTCGATACACGCGACTAATTTCACTAGCTGACTGTACTTTTTGTTACGTTTAAAATAGTTTTGTGAGTGCTAGGAACAATTTTGTGTTACAAGTAATCTGGACTGTTGTGGACGAGGCCAAAAAGAGTATAATGTAAGGATATTCGTTGCTGGTTATATTTTGTTCCTGCCTATCATTTATGTATGTATAGATATATGTGCTAAAATATAATTATATTAAAAAGTACTTTGTTTAAATTCCACACAAGCAAGATCCTGGGTTGGGCGCAGAGTGCAGCAAAATATGCTCACGAACAAAAGGTGCAATAATTACATATACATTGAATAGTACGGGGAAGTTAAAGTTATAACATTGAAAACAAACAAAAATATAAAAAAAAAACTTGTGAAAAACTTATCACTTTGACCCCCAATATCTCCGTAACTAGAGGGTTCCCAAGTATGGTCTTGAATGAAATAATATCGCAATAACGGGCAGAACAAGTGCTAGTGCTTTTACAATCATTATAATACAACATGAAACCCAAACACCTTATGCCTATCCTTTTGCTGTCGGGGACTTCCGTTTCCGTGTTACTTTTAACATACATTCTGTAACACACGGTTGACTCAGTGTTAAATGAAAGAAAATTTTGGTAAAAATATTAACTTGATAATTTTGTTACGTGGTAGCTATTTTACCATTTTCTAGGAATAAACTGCAATAGACTCTGCACTAACAATTGGATCAATACTGACCTATAAAAATAATACGACAGAATGCTCACTAACAATTTTTATTTCGAGTACGACGCATTTCAGGATGCTGTTCCATTTCATTGCTTTGTCTATGGGCACTCGCGGAAAAAAACATAAGGTATGTTGTTTGACACAGCTAATGCCTTTTTTTACAACTTATTATTTTACCTTTCAGTGCTTTATTCCCAATTCAAAGGAACTCGTGCCTAAGCAATAACAGCCGCACTGGTCGATCTTCAAGGTTTTATCTTAAGTTGCCGAGGTTGGTCCGTGGGCCATCATTACATACCGAGTTTTCCCGTTCCGGCAGTTATTTGAAGATCTTTGACAGTCGTTACGAGTAGTCAGAAGCCGAAGGACTGACATCCAGTCTTACAAAGGGTTACCCAGTGTAGGGTTGTGGAGGTCAGATAGGCAGTCACGTCATGTATAATTCTGCCAGACTGGAAGTCGACCCCATCAAAGATTGGGAAAAGACTAGACAGATGATGCAGATGGTGGAGTACCATACTCTCAATGTTCGCTCTTGTTGAATTCAAACAAATTTATCTTCTATCTATATAAATCTTCTTCTTCTATCTATTTAAATAAAAATGAATGTTGGTAAGCGCATAACTCAAGAATGGCTGTACCAATTCGGCTAATTTATTTTTTTGTATGTTACTTAAAGTCCACGGCAGGTATTAATACAAAAAAAAAAAAAAAATACTATTAACTTTTGACAGAACGAAGTCTGTCCGGGCAGCTAGTTAAAAATAGAAATGTTCTGACGTTTGGTCTACTATTAGTATATGTTTGAGTAAGAACAAGTAGGTTTTTGCATACCTGTTTTGCACAATAATCTAACCACAATAAAAAACTTAGCCCTGACCAGGTAGCTTGGATCCACTGTTGCTGATCCCGGAAAGCTTTCCTTGTTTTTTATATTATTTTATACTGAAATATTTAAAATTGTAATAAATGTCGTACTGAAATAAATAAAGGAAACAAAGTAAAGTAATAATTTAAAATATAATTTTCTTCGTCTTACAGGACATTTCAAGATCTTTCACCTTGCAAAGTTTTCCTTTCAAAAGAGGGAAGCAAATGACTGAATCGTGTACACAGTGCTTATAGCCCTAAAGGGATTTTCAGGTAACATTCGCACGTAGGTACGAAGACATTCTTATTGTGAGAAAAGTGACAATTTAATTTAATTCAAAGTGCATAAAAGCAATTCCGTGCTTCTGTGTGCATGAAACATTGAGAACACAATTATTAGTTTTGCTTCGGACGAATAAAGCATAGATACATGATTCTGATAGTAAATGTTTGCGGTAGAAATCTGGCGTAGCTAGGTTCCGATTCTACCTAATTCAGTAGTAACCTTAATTGATCATCATCATCTGCTTAACCTTTTTCCAACTATGCGGGGTCGGCTTCCAGCACGGACGTAGTAAAATAATAAAAAAAAACAGTTTAATGAATGGAACAACTGCCTATCAGACCTCCAGGGTTATACGTTACCCTTGGTAATACTGGGTTTTTAGAGTTTAGGGCCAGTGACTACTTGTAACGACTGTCACAGATCTGCAAATTACAGCCGGGGCTTAACGTGCTTTCAAAGGCACGGAAAATACTCGGTATGTAATGGTATAAAATCTGAATTCAGGAACTTTAGAAAAAAAAATATATCGTTCTGCGATATATAACGTAACAACACGCATGTCCCCCCAAGGGTAAAGCAGGGTGTGTCATAGTATTCATGTCAAGCCAGGTACTTTAAGCCCCATGTAATGGCGAACCAATTGACACAAAACATATTATTGCAATATTGTGTTTCTTCTATTTTATGAGTTATAAAATACGGATGGGACCAATTTGGTCAAAGACAATCTTGTTCAGTGCTAAACTGCAATAACAAAAAAACTTATGATAATCTTATTTATGCCACATTTACAAATACTTTGTAGCAACATAACCTCGAAATCTAGTTAAATTCTAAAGCACAAACAAACCTATTTATGACTTTACTCTACAATGAGCCATGCTTAACGATAAATACAAACAAATTAAAGAGATATAAAACATGTACTTCGAGAAAAAACTAACAAAAAATTATTTTTGAGATGAGGCTACCAGTGTCATAAGTAAGTATTCGTGAGTTTTTACTTTAAATGTCAACCGACTTTTGGCCATTCTGATATTTAAAGCGAGCGCATTCTAAAGGAACCGCTTAAACAAAGAAAAAAAAAATAAGAAAACCAAAGCAGTGAGAAGGACATTGTTGAAGACGGTTATTGGAGGAACTAAGATTCTTGCTGTACGCAGAGCATTCATATTGGGAATGATAAGTCAGATTAGAAGGCGAAGTGGGCTTGTTCAGAAGACAAAAGAGGATGTTCAAACCCCTCAATGCTCTGCGCTGTCGGATGGGCAATCATTTTTAAAGTGATCGATGTGCGGATACGTGGTCATACTTACGGAGATTTACAAATCGAATGCAGTTATTAAAAAGTTTGTTAAAGTAGCCCGAAATAAATGCTATAATAATAATAGCCATGGCCAAGAGCCTCGACGAACATCTGTCGAGGCTCTCGCTTGGTGGTTGGGTCAAGAGCCTGATTCAGAAGGCAGGTAAGAAGGCTCCTCGATACGGCCCGCATTGTGAGGAGTGCCTGTCTCTGGACCCTAACTACCGATAGCTTGGACCCTGCTCCCGACACCGGCGGAAACATATTTTTTATTTTATTAAAGGCATAATCTTTCATTTTTCTCTTATTTACCATAATCTTTTCAAAGACTGTCTTGACATCTCCTCTGGTAATTACTGCAGAAGTCGCTTGTCCTGCAGCACATCTTATATCGAAGCCAGTATGTATGCTAACTGTTTTGTGGTTGACTATCGAATATCTGTTCTGTATGGTGTCGGACGTAAAGAATAGCACCATCCCATATCTTCCCGTGGGTGTCGTAAGAGGCGACTAAGGGACTTGCCAGAGAATGGGCAGCAGCGTTCTCTGTGCTTTTGTAACAACCGTACTGCGATCGCCAACCCGCCTGCCAAGCGTGGCGATTATGGCAAAACCCCCCATGTTATGTCAATGTGGCGACACTTGGGGGAGGCCTATGTCCAGCAGTGGACGTTAAAAGGGCTGAAATGATGATGATGAATGATCGAATATCTGATCTCCAAACCGCGAATCAGTTGCCAATAGCATTCTAATCACCATCTGATAGAATCACTTGTCAATGCCACAGACTACGCACTGTATACGTAGTCTGAACGCTCAATTCACAATAGTATTGGTTTACTCAAGGCAAACAGTCGTGCACAAACTGTTTGCTATGTACGGCCGCGAACTAACTTTGTATTGAGAGGTGGTTGTTCAATAGACGCTTCCAGGATAGTAAGTAGTAAGTGTATTCCCCGAAGCTGAGCGGAGATGTGCCAAGTGACGAGGAGATGTGCACCACTCGACGCATGCCACTCATAGCACACCACTCACGGCACGCCGCAGACAGCACACCGCTCACCGCTGCCGCAGACAGTACACCGTTTTATCGCACGCCGCTTACCCACAGCCAACATTATGGAGGCCGGCCCAAACAGTTACGAGGTTTCTCTTCTCCTCTTTGCTCAACCGTTTCCACCAAAGCTAAGGGGAGACTAGAAATGTAAATAACAAAATTCTACTGGTGCTTTACCATACATTTCCTCAGATTGGTGGAGTCCGGCTCTTACCGAGGCTCGGAAAGGTCTCGATTGACGGGCACCATCATATTCAACCTAACATTGGCAAGAGCAATGCAATGGGAATGGGAACCTTTGCTCTAACATGAATCCCAATTTTTGGCTGTGGGCGCCGATCTCTTTACAAAATTTTCTTTATTTTTCAAAGTAGTGGACTGATCATAAAACAGATAAAGAAAATTAATTCCCTTCGCTTTATTACTTTAAGTAGAAAGTAGGGTGTCAAAGTGCATGTTCCTTTTTTTACACCTACAGTCACTACGTCAGTTTTATTGCAGAAAACCTTAGAAGTACATATTAATTAGTTCATTACTACCACATTGCGTGTGTGTTTGCACACGCTTACCGATAAAATCATAGGTTCATTAATTACCTGTATTGCTCGTTAACCAGCCGCACTAATAAGAAACGAAGTGGAGACCTCATCTAATATGTGGAGAAACTGGTCGTAGGCATTCTGCTTAGGTATAAATGATAGCTGTACCTAAACCCAAACCTTTGCAGTTTGGCTAATAGATACCACTTATAAACAACAATTCTCAAAAAAAAAAATGTTTTACTGTCAAAGTATTACACATGCTTATAATAACTTAACAATAATAGAAACATACCCAGAAGCCTTTTTTTTAAAAAGATGGAACAAAAATGAATTACTATGTCAACTGCACCGTTGAATCTATAGCTACTCCAAAATGGGTGTGTGGTCTCTTGGATTCAACATACATACCTACCTCAATTCACACTTTTATCCCATAGAGATAAGCAGGAACTATATTGGATCTAAATATTATGGAATTTAAATGGTTTCAAAACTAAATAAACGAAGAAACAAATGAAAATATTTTATTTCGTATGCGCTGTTCCATACTATTATTATTTTAAATATTAACTTCATATAACTCATATTATAATGGTATAAACCAGTACGTAAGTATGGGATCACAGGAAATACAGCTTCAAATACATGCACATGGGAAATAAACTTGAATTTGTACTAGAATATCCTCCCAGAAGTGCGGACTAGTTAAATTATGATTAACTGGATGAGATCTACATCCTCTGCATTAGAATCGATGATCCGTGACCATCTCTCTAGTCTCTAGGGACTTACTACTTGGAGCTTAGTTTGAGACTGGTCATCAAATGAAAAACATTCCTCAAGTGACACTGACTGTTGACCCAGTAATCACTAATTATTTTATTTAGTATGAGTATAATAAGCATGTTTATGTGTTTGAAAAGTGTGTGTGATGTTTCTCAAGCCAATTTAATTTGACCACATATATGACACAAAACTTATTTTTCTACAACTGAAAGTGCTGTGCCTAAGAGTATTTTTTTTAATTTGCTATGGGTTTGCTCTTGACTCTAGTCTAGGTCAGAGGAGACAGAGACAAAGTCGACGATGGTACGAGCTTACCCAGAAGAAGCCAGTTCACTCTAACTTTGAACAGATTAGGTTTGTAAGCGTATATTCATATATGGGTATTTCTAAACTATACAGGATGTAACGGAAAGGGTATATACATACTAAAGGGTGTGCTTCAGAACATCAAACTGAACATGTTTCTCCATTGGACAAATATCGTAACAGCGAAAAAAATATCAACTGCCCTATACATTTGCGCCGAATAGGTATTGAAATTTTGTATGGGGAGCAGATATTTTTTTCGCAGTTACGATGTTTGTCCAATGGAGAAACATGTTCAATTTGATGGTCTGTAGCACACCCTTAAGTATGTATATACCCTTTCCGTTACACCCTGTATAATATATATATATATATATATATATATATATAATACTATATAACCATACAAATTCTTCGGATACAAGTGGGTTTGCCTCGTAGTTTGGAGTTCCATAATATTGATTAAGTACTTCTACTAACATCGAGTTTCTGTAAGAAAAAATTCTTTTCCGTATTTCTGAGAATCTTATTGAAAATTATTTGTACGGGTGTGTTAAAACCTTAATTTATTTTTTCTAACAGGTACGGAGGCTCTTTTAATGATCATTTTAATGGTAAATGAACTGGAACCAACTACTGCGTACGAAAAGAATATTATGCGAGGATTGTGTTTTATTGTACAACAGGCCTGCACTCGACTCCCTCGCTGGTTAAGTGGTCACAATCGCGATAACAAGTCCTGGGTTCGATTCGCGGGTCGGCCAAATTGTTATTGGGTTTTTCCATAAAGAAATTCTCAGTAGCAGCTCGAAGTCAGAATATGTGCCCGGTTGATGTATGTAAATAACGTCGCCCATTATTGCATGGGACTTAAACATAGCTGGCGAAATGTGGGTGAGTAGTCCTCTGTCTAGCCCTTCGAGATAACAGGGGTGATGTTAAGTTGATGTTATTTTACATTTTACAACAGTAATATCGAGCCTCAGATTGTTCCGGTGAGCAGAAGTTCTCATTTGGCCGAAAACATAAAATTAGTTGGATCGCTCTAGCTTTCCATTTGTGGTCACCGTTCTAACCGAGTTGAATTTCGAATTATTGGTACTCAAAACTAGTGTTCCCAACCGTACCTGACGGTGATACCGTTTTAAGAGGATTTTGCACTCGCACAAATCAATTTGAAAGAAACGTCAAAAACAAAGGGTTTTTTTCTATGAAAGCTAGCTGACTACCCAATTTTTAAGTGGGTTGATGTCGTTAAGGAGAAGAGTACCTGGAAAGATATGCGGGAGGCCTTTGCCCGGCAGTGGGACAAGAGGCTACTAAAAAGTAAAAAGGAATAATATCGTTGTGTTTCAATTAATTACCACGGAGTTTCTTGCCGGTTCTCCTTCATAGGAAGCGACCAACTCAAACCGAGCACCTTTTTGTCGACAATTTATAAGTGCCCCATGTAGGCCTACGTGAAATAAAAATAATTTGATTTGATTTGATTTGTTCGAGCATAGTCTACCGACTGTAGATCTAATTTGTGACTTTGTCACCAACCTAACTGGGCCTCAAGCCTGCTATTTTTATAAACATCGTCATTCCAACACGATCCCATTATCATTTTGCTAAAAGTTCGTAATCTGCTAAATTCATAATGATCTGTCATTTGTCTGTCAAATTCTATGCTATTTCTTTCAATGGAGTGTCAGTGGTTGACCATTATGAAGTCATAATGACGCCATTATATTAGTTGATTACCAAACTTGTCAAAATCAACAATTATGAAATCAATGACGCTATTGTAATAGCAGACTTGAGGCCCTGTTCTGTTGCCCTAGTGTGCGCGCTAGCAGCCCAACCCGACTAGACCATAGGCCGATAAAAAATCCGCAGTCTGCAGGGACTCTAATACATTTTTGACAAGTCCACTATCATCATGGCGGATAGAATATCACTTTCTCTAGGCCCTAGTCAGATTTTACAATATTTTGTGTCGGTCACCGGTTAGAAAAAAGTTTTAATCTGAATTAACTTTTTCCATTCAACTTTCCCTTTAGTACAGATTTTCTTTTAAAAGTGTTTGACAACCCGTAATTAATTTTCAGAGCTTAGCTTGGATTATCGAAGATGCTTACTTAACTTTTTATTTTGCGTTTTCTTAGTAATTGTTTGTGTAGCTATAAACATGGAGCAACAACAAATATGATTTGAGCTAGCCTCTTTTCAACTTTGATTGTAAAGTTTTCTGGATTTTTCCTAAAAACAATAATTATTATTCAGACTCAAAGCATTTATTTCAAATACCCAGTAGGTCGATAAGAAATAGACATCTGGTTAACCATTTTCAGGTTCCTATGGAGAAGAACCCACCATGAGCAGTCTTTTAAATCAAAATATTGTCACTGATTACTGGTAATATCATTCATGTTGAAATTCATCATCATCTGGCTAGCCTTTTCCCAACCTTGTTGGGGTCGACTGTCAGTCTAACTAGATGTAGTTCACATGGCACCTGCCTATCTGACCTCTACTATTCTTGGTTAGACAGGTTGTCAGAGTTTCGGGCCACTGCACTACCTGTAACGTCTGTCAAGATTAACAATTAAAAGCTGGGACCAGCGGCATACCGGCTGGCTTAACGTGCATGGAGGCATGAAGGAAACTCAGTATATAATGGGTGGTCAGCCATCCATGGACCTACCTAGACAACCGTAGTGTAACCTGAAGATCGGCCCCAGTGGCTGTTATTCTTTATCCACGAGCTCCTCCATTCATGCGCGCAAACTATGCAACTGCTGTTAAATCTTGTTCTAAACCCAATTATCACTGCTTTAAACACTAAAATTTCCACAAAAATTCCCACTTTTACATCGTAGTATCGCACACAAACGCTCCACAACTGGAAAAGCCTATATCAGCTTTCAGTAGGCTGAATGAGATTTTGTTTAGCGAAACCGATAGATCCTTCTGTTACAAGTCAGTGGCAAACGCGGATGGTGGATTGTGGGTTGCGGTACTGTCCTGTGGGAAATTTAACCGGTGCTGTGCCGCGTCGCCCATCAACCTGCTACAAAAGTGCTCGTTTATTGTGCTCAAAAATAAACTACGTCAAAATAGTGGCTTTAAGTTAAAGGGTATTGATTTTCTGAGGTATGGGTTGTGTTTATGTGTGGTGGCGGCTAAAATGGGGCGGCTTATTCCATTATGTATTCCACATACTTTACTATAAAAAAAAAACTATTTTACCTACTTCGGTTTCGTTATATTCGAATTACAAAATTGACAGCGGTTTCATTATGATACCCATAACGACACAAGTTGCATTATGCGAATCGTCATAAATTCTAAAACACAAGCATAGACATTCTGAACATACAGCCAGGTACCTATAATATTACTTCGAAATCGAGACAATGTAAATGATGTTTTTAAAAATGGAACAAGTTTAGAACAAAAGTATCGTATATATTTGACTGTTGCGGCTACAAGATCTTTGCCTTATACCTAATAAAGACTAAATAAAAAATAAAAAAAAGTGGACGCGGGAATTTCTGAGTGAAATTTTATTAAAAATGTCTTTTAATAACTCGTGCCCACCTATTTCGGTACGCGCTACGCTTGTACCGAAAAATGGCACTCGTATTAAAAGACCGTCCATAACGTAACAGTTGCATAAATAGCTATTATCATGTCAACTCATTCATGGTAATAATAATGTGTGGATCTTATTTTTCTGCAATCACTTATTTTTTTATCAACGTTTTTAATGCATTGACAATCCCTCATTACATTATTTACTTATATACAGTTATTATTTTTATTATATTGTTTCAACAAGTCTCGATTGATTTGGAGTTGGTTGATGGCAATCGGCTCGCCCCCTATTTCATGGGACTAAAACACAACTGGCAATTCTCTGCCTTAACCTGCGGGGATAACATGTGTGAAAGTGTGTTATATTAACAAATCCTTAACATAATCATAAAATGCTATGCCTATTTCAACGACCCAGACTTTTAACATAATCTGTTAAACAATCAAGCTTAAAAATAAATGTCTAGAGTGACGTCTTACCCGTTTGTTAGTTGAATTTAACTTAAACGTAAACGCCCACGTTTACGTCTAGATTAAGATGTTAACGTCTGCTAATTCCGAAAAGCTTACTGTTGACAGTCACCATTACTTATTGGGCTCATTAGGTACATAGAACATTTAAATAAGAGACGGTATGTAGGCGATTAGCGTCTCTTTTATGTGATGTGTAAACGTGGAGGTTTGTTTGTTTTTGTTTATTTAATCTCATGTGTTTCAATTACATAAGTCAATGTCATGTATAAATTAAATAATATTCTAAATAGGCGGCACAAACATATATCAGTGAGACTGTAGTTTCAACAACAGAAACTTAAGTGATTTATGAAAAGCGGAAGTGTCGGGAATTTTTTGTAGGGGTAAACGCATAGGGGCAAACGTATAGATGAGAAAGGGAAGAGATGGGACTAAACCCAGTACTTAATTTTAAAAATATTGATTTTAACGCCTTTTAAACCTCTTCAAGTTTGATTCTTCTCGTATCATGATTGAGAATCATCTCATTTAGAGAGAATTTGAGAATTGAATCATATTTAATGTTAATGTAAGATAATAGAAGGTGATCTATTGCTAAAACTATAACGTTTAAGTGGTAAAGATGGCCAATGCGCCAGATCTAACGCTCAATATCGTCGGAGTCTCATAAGAATAACAGTTAAGTAGTGGTGCAGGTATTTTTATCTTTGTTCGAAAGCCATTTATAGCACATCCCGCTCGCATTCTATAAAAATGTACAAATATATACCCGGATAAAAAATAATCTATTATAATCCAGGTCATGTTCCACTTGTGTACCAGTTCCTCATCAAAATAAGTTTAACCATTAAAATGTGCTCGACTAACAAACATACTTTTCACAATAGAATTCTACGCGTGTAGTTTTAATTTCATTTGACCCCATAACCGTCAAAAAACCTTTACAATAACAACAAAAGGTATAAATACCCAAAAACACCAGTGATAACATCAAATCGTAAATTTAACATAATACTGGGTCTCACCTATCATATAATTAATACATTTTCATATAACAAATTGTTTTCACTTCCTCTGAGAGGACTAAAACGCACACATAAATTTTAGCCTTAATCATTTGACTATGGGAAAACCCCTTATAGTTAGCACGAAGGCTTTAATTCTGTGATATTATGAAGGTAAATAATTTACGAGAATTTGACCGCAACGTGGTGGAGGATGCGATAAATAATAACGGTTTGTACATGACCTTAGGCGATGCGACTTGTGTCTTGTTTCTGTCTCGGAGCTTACCTACGGAGATAATGTATCTCCGAGTCATCATCTGCCTAGCCTTTTCCCAAACTGCACAAAGTGCTGAACACAAAGGGCTAAGAAGGAACATGGATGGGTTTTAGTCAGTCAAGTCTGACACTCCCTTCCGCTCCGCCCAGAGCGGGAGAAGTCATTACCCAACCTAAAAAAAAAAAAAAGGCTTCTGACTACTCGTAACGACTATCTAACATCTACAAATGACAGCCGGGACCAACGGCTTACAAACGGAAACTCAGTAAGTAATTATGGTCACCCATCCACGGACCAACCTCGCAAGCACGGCTTAACCTTAAAGATCGACCCGTGCGGCTATTATTATTTAACCACAAGCTCCTGCATAATGTATCTCCAAGTATCACAGATTATTAAAAAAAACGTCCCGGTTTGATAATTTCCCACCATAAAGCAAGGTAAGCCAAGCAAAGGATAAATTTGGTAGAAAATTATACTCAAACTTACTTTTTATGCTTTGACAAAGCACCAATAGTAGATAATTATACAAATAGTGTGTGTGTTTATTTGTAAAAACTCTAGCAAAGTTAATCTCCTTTCTACTCAACACAAGTTACCATATTCTCATAAGTTTATCTTCACATAATTTCCCCACATGTTAATGAAGTTTTGAAATGTTTTGAATTCCAACTAGATGGAGAATTGTTTTGAATAAAACTGCTCTTTGCGTTCGAAACGCAAACACAGGGAATATTTCGGTAATAAAATATTGAATTAATTTCTCAACTTATGGAGTTATTATGTTTGCATAATGCAATGTCATGGACTATCGTGAATGTCATTTATATTGGAATTTCTAAGCGCACAAAGTTAACTCGGTCATATCAGGGCCCATCAGTAAAAGATGGCCCCAGCATATAACCTGCCGACTTGAAAAGGTTCTTCTTTTTCTTGCCGCCCAAGGCGGAGGAGGCTAGGCCCCAAGAGTTGAAATTCTCAATTTATGAGCCTCCATGTGCGTTAGGGCCATTCTGCGCTTTCAGGTGTCTGTCGACAGATGTGATGAGAGGCTCGTGGTCTGTCCCTTGTTGACTGCGTCGTTGTGATGTAGAGCAATGTTTTCACTGAATAGCAATTTTCTCTTTTTTTTGTATTTCTTGATCTTGGCTATATAGCCAAGAAAGACTTTCGAGTATATACTCGGAGGGTCAAATATCGGTAAAATAGAGTTTACAATAATTTGAGATGCCTAGTGTTCAAAATTCTCACTTTTTTAAATCGCTTTCACCTGAAAAAAAACAACACAGGCTTTCGAAAGATCTTAGCAAAGGCACGTGTAACAAACCTCATCAAATTTTGAAAGAACCTATAACAACTAATAAAACTATTCGCTCAAGAGCTTACAGTGAACGTTCATTTGTCGATATTAATATGACTTAATTACGAAAACTGAAGAAGATTTAAGTTCAGTCGGCATATGAAGACTTAGACCATAATAAGAACGTTGTGATGATTTACGATACAAATGGTGAAGATATTAAACTATATTTTTTAACATTAATATACTCTCAATGATGCTGTCTTCCCGTGGGTGTCGTAAGAGGCGACTAAGGGACTTAGCAGAGAATGGGCAGCAGCGTTCTCTGTGCTTTTGTAACAACCGTTTTGCGATCGCTTACCCGCCTGCCAAGCGTGGCGATTATGGCAAAACCCCCCCTTCTTGGGGGAGGCCTATGTCCAGCAGTGGACGTCTTTCGGCTGAAATGATGATGATGATGATGCTGTCAAACTGCATCAAAATTCGTTGCGTAGTCCAGACACGAAAAGTATACGGACAACTAAATAACACAAATTATTAAATAGCTATCGGCTTTGGGTGAAAGATTTATTTTATAGGCAATAGTCCTACCGAGAAGACAAAATTCATCAGGTAAAATTCCACATGTTTTGCAAATATTAGATCAAAGTAGATCACTCGTATCAGATCACACCATTCAAAATATCCACTGACAACAGGCCACATCTGGTAAAAAGGAAAAACCGACCCCCAAAATACGTGTGAAAAGGTTACCATGGCAATATTATAAAAGGAACGAAGTCCCCTTAATTTAATTCCGGCCCCAGGAGACGTGTTAATACTCGTTACGCAATCACATGGAACCAATTATCAGCAAAACCTTTTGAGGGTAGTCAACCATTCACTCGAATAGTTGACTAATCACTGATAAATGAACCGTCAAGACTACCACTAAAGAGAATGAGAAAGAAATAATAGACTTTGTGAGCGACATTATTAATCAGGAAGTAATAGGTCGGGAGTAACTCCATTATTAATGGGATATCCCTCTTTTCTGTCCCAAAGCTTTTTCTTTAGCGACAAAATCTTATCATGTATCCACTTACTCAGTTATTAATAAAGTGTGTGGCATGAATAAAATATGAATTTACGTCGTTAATGAAATTTGTGCATGCGCTGAATAATTTGTTTTAATAAACTCTTGTACAAATCTTTGTGTAGTTTGAACACGTTGCTGTTAAATCACTTTGGGGAACTGTTTTGTTAATTGTTATTAACTTGTAGTCATTTGAGAAGGGTTCATTACTGGAGTTGGAATATAATAGGTATTCTATTAGCAATAGTGGTAATAAGGGATGTTAGGTGATTACTATTATCTGGAACTTTGGGTTTGGTTTAACAGCTTTGCAATGCTAAAAAGAAAATAAAAAATATTTATGGAACCGATCTTCGAGTTAGTATGTTCAAAGTTCATTGGCAGTACTTTTGATTTAAATGCACATTTCTTACCAAGGATTTAAAAAGCAAACAACATATAGGTCACATTTAAGTTGTCAAAAATACACTCTTTATTTAAAACCTTATTATTTAAAATTTCTTCTGCCATATCAGATTCCGTATCACCCATTTATTATTCAATATATTTTCATGTTTAAATTAATATTGGAATGTATTTAATAAAATCAGCTTTACGCTACGACCGAGGTCAATCAACACACATGAAACTGACGCCGGTTGCAAGCTATGTTGACGTATTTCATATTTTTGTCTGCCTCGAAATATCGTTATACTTTATTTTTTTTTAAATACTAAAATAATATCAATACGTCGAAGACTGAAAGATTTGCTTTCCTTATTATGTTATTTCGTCAGAACTGACATCGTTTAACCTCACTAATAATAGGTATAAAAAGGTTTTTCGAAGCCATTGCAACAAACACTAGGATTTGCCAATAGGATAGTAATAACAGTACTTATCTCATATGTTGAAGAGAATGGAAAACATGCATTGACATAATTGCATATATAATATATTTCCTTGGCACATATAACATTCATTCATATTACAAAACGTGATATATAACCACAGCCACCGCTTTTAAATTATCATTACACATAATTATGATGATTCTACATTGTTAACCAAATACATGCCAATATGGGGCGGCTTGCGGAACTCATTTAAGAATTCTGAAGGGGTTCAAAGACACATTTAATGTTCTACCAAGTCGTTCTTACAGTCAATGAAATATTTTCACCTAACATCTTACTATTAATATTGTTGATATAAGGTCGTAAATGCAACGGCAGAAATAATGGGATTCCGAGCACAATCGTAAAGTAACTAGAAATAGAGCAGTTCTGAAATATACAGGAATAAAGGAGTTTAAAGTTTTCAATGAAACGCGATAATGGGTAGATAGGATGAAATGCGACTGTCTATATTGCTTTACGAAGCTCTATGCAGTTTATACGGAAAACCCAGGTAGACACTGTAGTTTAAAAGAATAAAAGTGTTTTATTTTTATCGCAGCTTCAGATCTAACTAAAATAAAATGCAGTACGCTCGTCCTGAAATGTCAATTAGCTGTAATTACCACACCTGTAACTCTGAAAAGATCGAGCAGAAGACGACACCTACACATGTGTTTGGAATTTGAGATTGCCATCCACTGGGCTTGACATCCAGATTCTGGATTGACAAAATCATCATCATCATCATTTTAGCCGAAAGACATCCACTGCTGGAGATAAACCTTCCCCCAAATGTCGCCACATCAGCGGTCCCGTGCAACTCGCATCCAGCGGATCCCCGCAACCTTCACAAGGTCATCGGACCACCTAGTGGGAGGCCTTCGAACGCAACGTCTTCCGCTTCGCGTTCGCCATTCCAGAACTTTTCGGCCATCCGTTCTGCTTCCCTTAACTTTGGCAATTGTGACAAAATCAAGATGTAAATATCCACTATCACTTCGACCGACATAGTAATCGTATCCAAGACATCATGGCTCAGCAGTCGCGCATGCAATCACTGAACCAACCCTACTAAACTTTACTAAAGCATTATTAAGGTATTCTATCCCCCTCCCCTCAGAAACTCGCCGGTCGAGTGTTTGACCCACGGTTACCCACTCGGGGCATGATAAATGATCCAAACTGACATAAAACAATATGAAAGTGATAAATGTTCGCGATAATTATTCGACCAACTAACATGTAAGCGCACAGGCTGACCCTTGTATGTTGTCCTTCAAATTGTACCGAACTTTGTGCATAGAACATGATACCTAATAATCTGTAGGTAGTCAATTAGATTTTGTAAATAGTTTTTTTTTTTTTTTTAGGATGGGAAATCATCAAATGACTTCTTCCGCTCTGGGCGGAGCGGAAGGGAGTGTCAGAACGACGGGAGTGTTCGTACAACCCGCAGCCCTGGCAGGCATCGGCCCTCTCGGACCCCTTCCGATTTGCTGACATCTCCTTGAGGCGCGCGTGGAACACGAACGCGCCGTCGGCACGGTCTGTCGTCATAAGACGGACGGACGGTGAGCTACCCCATTACTCACCGTCCACAGGCCCGCGCCTACGGTGGCCGGGGGCCACTGGTTGCTCCCCGACGCCCGGGGCGTCTCCCGCGGCGGCTGGGACGTGAGGTTCTCTCCCTCTCACGTTCCGCCACCTCCTTCGCTAGCATGACTGCTTCGCAGAAGGAGGCGACGGCTTCCCATTCCCTCTCGCTCCGGACCATGGATTGAACCAGGGCCGGACGCGAGAGGTCGCCGCCGCCAATCGCCGCTACGAGGACACGGCGGTGCTCAGCCCAAGCAGGGCACAGCTCCACAGTGTGCTCCACCGTGTCCTCCGGCCGATCCTCGCAGTGGTAACACCCGGGCGTTTCCTCCCGCCCGATTCGGTGCAGGAACCTCCCGAAACAACCGTGTCCGGTGAGGACCTGCGTCAGGCGGAAGGTGAGGGCGCCGTGGCGCCTCTCCAGCCACTCCTCAAAGAGGGGACTTATCGCCACTATTGTGGCGTGCCCTGCACGGGGTTGCGACAGTCGCTCTCTCCATGTCGCCATGAGATCGCGCCGGAGGTCTGTCCGCTGAGCGACAATTTGCCGCGGCAGCGGAGTTTCCCCCCGGCGTAGTGCCTCCGCGCGCCATTCGTGCAGGCACGCGAGGACTATCGCCTCCAGATCCCATGGCGGCAATCCGGCCAAGAGGCTCGCCGCCTCGCCGGAGATCGTGCGGTACCCCCGGATCAGCCTTACGGCTACCACCTTCTGGGGCGCGTTCAGGTAGTGGGCGGCTCGCCGCCTCAAAGAACGCGCCCACACCGGGGCCCCGTAAAGGGCCATGGACCGCACGACCCCCGCGTAGAGCCTCCGGCAGGAGGCGTTTGGACCCCCCAGGTTGGGCAAGAGCCGCTTGAACGCAGCCCCTGCCCGTTCCAGTTTGGGGGCCAAACGTCGGAAATGCTCCACGAAGTTCCACCGGCTGTCGCCGGCTGCCCTCATACCAATTTAGTTGGGCTCGGCGCAGCATGTCTGCTTCTTCCATACTTATCTCTATAACTAGTAATTTTGTAACCTTATGTACATGTACATAAGGCCGCTAGTTGCGGGACAATAACCCCTTCTTGTTTTACTGTATTACAGATATAGGAAATAGTGAACAACTGATTTAAAACCTAAAGCTACCCACGGCATCAGGTTGGAAATTATGCAACGGAAATATTTTACCGGGATAAGAAATACCCCATGTCAGTAGGCAAAAGGCAATCGCTTTGAAAGCGTTTCGTATTACTACGTTGACTTTTAACAGGATTAATAAAAGCTTTAGGTATTTATGTTAGTCTCATAGATTGAGATTATTATTCTCACTTGTCAATGTGTGTGTGTGCCGAATTTCATCCCAATCAGTTCAGCCTTTATGGGGTGAAAAGGTAACGGACAGTCCGACAGAGTTCCTTTACTTTATTATGGATTCTAACAACAATATCAAACAACACGAGTTATATTCAATACAAACTTACCATCTACATTATGAAGTCGTTTGAAGCTTCAGTTCGCCGCCAACCCAAACTAGCGATGTCAATATTTATCAAAGATCGCAACCAATATTTCGGAGTTTGACGGCAAATCTAATTCGCGTCTGAAGACACCACTGACGTCTTGTAATGGTGTTCTCGCTCGTTAGCTCTCCCTTGCCACGAACTCTATAAGTAATCCGATTTCATTGGTAGTTCCGACAAATTTGCGGTCCGTTGAATCTATGCCGTACGCCCGGCAATGGGCTACCAAGCTCCTAACCGACGATGGATTATCACCTGTCTCTTTCTCACGTAGAGGGTACGAAAAGGATGTAGCGTAGTGATTAAAGAGGTCGTTTTCTGTTACGATATGTGTAAGTTCTTGGAGTCCGTCCAGCACAAACATGCTTTTGTTAATCTGCTTATGTAGCCGGACCGCGGCGTTCGCGAACGGATCAAAACCGTTTGATAGCCAAAACAGATTTGGGACTAAGTGTGATTTCCGTAAATTGAATGAAGAGTGGAGGCTGGTGGATTATTCATGAGGGGACCCGTTCGTGACGGTGTGCTGCGTTACAGAAATCGCTAATTTCATTCCGAATCAGTTTTAAATTATTTTGCATTTTTAACAACATGAATTTTCGTTTTGATTCAACGGATTAGTTAGTGTGTCAATTGTTTTGTAAGGTTTTTACTTTTTTACTAAATATAAAGCTTAAATTAGGCTAAACGTAACTTTTACTCATAAATCCATCACAATTATGACCAGATCAGCGATCCAGTAATCTCAATTTCGCCGTAATAGATTGAAAGCTTAAATTTTTTTCAAAACAAAAAAATGTTTAATTTTATAAAAGCTTGCGTTGAGCTCCATTCCAGTTATTTGCAGCTGCAGTCAGCATGTTTCAATATATTGGTCCACAGAAAATAAATAAAACCGTTAGTTGGCATAACACAATGAAACTGCGTTGTGGACGCTATGCTATAGAGAACTGCTTCGATAAAGGTTTCCAATCTATTTCGTTAAGAGAATAAATTGGTGACCAAAATAATTCAGAACACAGATACTAAGAGTGTGAATTCAGAATATTTTTTTGTTGCTTTACGTGTCTATTTATGTAACTGCGATGTTCGATTAAATAACACAACGAACTTTGATTAGGTTTCAGTTTTTAAACTGACATGGTCACTAACACTATCAATAATAGTTGTAATAGGATATTTACCATGTTTATTGAGTTTATTATCGTGATCATGGTGTTTGCAACAGCGCCCGAAATATCGGGATCTCAAAACAAATAATAAACATGGTAAATATCCCGTCACCAGTGCTTTTGATTGGGTTATCACCACTATTACGATTATTCTTGAAGCAATCGAGAAGGCATGTTTTTGATTTGAAAATAGTAAAGGAATCTCGAAGTTTAACAAGTCTTAAAAACCGGGCGCAGCAAGGGCGGGTCGCTAGTATAATAAAAGAAAAACTTTTAATAAAATAATGTAAAAGTTATTAATGCACTTTTTTTTTAATGACATTAAATTTTTTATGCACAAAAATTATCTATATTTTGTTACTATTAAAAACTATACAATAAAGTGCTGCTACTATACGTGTAAGTACGTAGTGGGTCACGGGAAGCGTCACCCAGGCGTTGACTTTTTATGTTAATTTCGATAAAAATAGCCTTCGTCCATAAAATCAACAAATTTTCTTCATTTACATCCCAACCTATATTTATTCCATCATCTTACCAACATAGATACTAAGTTCTAGATGGGTTAATATATCTAAGTACTCAATCAGGCACGTGGAAATTGAAGGATTATGTCAATGGTGCGTGAAACTCAGAGATTAACCTATTCGCACGAGTGACTGAATTATAATGGAGCCTTGTGTACTCGAAGCTAGTTATTTTGTCTGATTATGTACAACTTTATGTACGTACCTACAGGTTTGTAACTAAACCTTTGATACAGATGAAAGTACAGTAGATACGGAAAGATTGTCCACAAAATAATTTGTAAAAACAATTGTTTTTCCTATTTTTCTTTGCCCTGTATCGAAATTAAAATTCACCTCTGTCTGAATCAAATACATGAACATGAAATTGTTTTTGATAATATTTAAACGGTCCTGCCCATTTTGTACAACATTAAAAGGGAAAAAAAAACAAACTAATTTTAAAACTGACAAATTTTTTTCCTTGCATCTTTTCGCAAATCATTTCATTTGCAAAACACATAATTGTATATATAACATACACAACATCACGCCTGTAATGATCGAGTGTGTGATAAAGTGTACTTAATAGTACACCCACATTTCACCAGTTATGTTTTAAGTCAAATGTAATAGGGTGCGAGCCTATTGCCATAAACTGGGCACAAATCCAAACTCCGTGACTGCTACTGAGAAACACAGAAAACACAGTGAGAGTGATAAAAGACTGCACATTAATGCTCTACATTATAAAAGTCGTAAATACAAGGGTTATGGACTGAGAAAACTTTATCAGGTAATAAACATACCGACTCGAATGACGTCATAGTTTTTGATGAAGTCACGATTTACTTCATCAAAAACTGTGACGTCATTCGAGTCGGTTTGTTTATAACCTGATAAAGTTTGCTGCCATCCGGCAGTCCCAAGTATAACGTTACGTTACGTACGTTTTTATTTGTAGTTAACAAGTTCTAAATACTGATTAATAGTAATAAGATGCCTGAGATCCGGTTAAGCTCGAAAATGGTACGTCAGTGCCGATAAAATGCATGTAAAAGTTTTACGAGGGTACATAGCCGTAAAACCTTACACTAGAATTTTAATTATGAAGTTTCATCATCATCTGCCTAGCCTTTTCCCAAACTATCTTGGGGTCGGCTTCCAGTCTAACCGGATTCAGCTGAGTACCAGTATTTTACCTTCACAACCCAGTAACAGTAACTAGGTGATACGATACGCCCTGGTAAGACTGGATGTCAGATGATATGCCTAGAGGTCTTTAACAAGAATCCCTTTTAACAAACTAAAAAGTTCAAATAAACTAAATAAAAGCTTTTCAAAACACTTTCTACTAGAAAAAAAATATTATTTAAAATTACATTTAAGTACATCAAAGACTTCTATTATGCGAGAGTAAATCTCCTACAGAATGATTTGTATTAACTGAATTCTAAAATGATAAAAACAGTGTCTTCCATGCAATACCAATTGTGTAGGAGGCAAAATCAGCAGATGAAATTTTTCAAACCATATAAATAAACAACTGAACGAGCTATTGTAAAGCCCATTTCAATAAATCAAACTTTAAACAGAACGAATCGAAGCAATTTATAAAAGGTTCTCTCGTTTTATACCAGGGCAAATGAACCTATTTAACGCCAATTAACAGTATATCAACTAATTTTAATTTACCACTCCCAGATTGGACCATCGACGTCCATCATTATGAATTCGTGAGCGGCACCCCTCAAATTAGAACTGCGAGACACTCTGTTGCGTTTACGTGACCAAATGTTTTAAGCTCAGTAGGACACGCAATAGAAAAGTTTTGCCTACACTTTACACATAAAACTAATAGAGATATATATTTTCTGTTTTATTATCACAAATGTAATTAATTGTCTGCTAGATTTGCTGGTAAATCTATTAGTTGATGGCTTTCACAAATAAACGATGAAGAATGACTCAACAGTTTGATTTATTTTTAGAAGCAACAAAGCGTAGCAAACTGCTACGTTTGCCTACGCGGCTATGGTGCTACAAAGCTACGAGTTGCTACGAAATTCAACGATTGACAACGGAACGAAAATAAAACCTTTTTATTTTCGATTGAACGTATTTATTTACCTCACGCCACATTTTAACCTTATTCGTCATTCAGGAGCCCGAACTTTACTGAAAACTAAATCTCCAAATTATTTCAGTATTACGCAAGCTTACCTTCTTCACGGGGCCTTATGAGGGTAAAGCTGACGTAGCTAAAGGAGCATTTTGCTCTTTCCGGTGTTGGGTTCGTTGGGATGACTGAAAGGGACTGTCCCGGCGTTTAAGGGACATCTGGTGACATTAGTTATGCCGTAATCGGGCCCTCGCGTGACCCTCGACGACGCTTCAATTAACAAAATGGATAATCGTGGCGCGACAAGGCGACAAACTTATATTTTGTGATTTATTAACGCCTTACGCCATGAATGCGGACTACCTAAATTAGATTTGCATGATTGACGTGTTATATAGTGCAGCCGATGCAGCTATTTTGCTTCAGGTGGTGCGTTTCGTCCCCTATAAGTGCTCATTAACGCATACGCGGCGCGTCAGGCGACGCGGCCCGCTTTAAATTCAAACATATGGCAATGTATGAGAGCGTTAACGTTAGCTTTGCCCGCGGCGTTATGCCACACGGACAAATACAAGCATATGCCCGGGTTCGATTCCCACACGGAACAAATTTACAACTTCGTAGTTTGATCTAAAAATAATAATTTTGTTTTTACTTTAAATTTTACTGAGTTTTTTTTTTTTCGTAAAATTGTCAATATTTATTAGTTATTTACGATTACCTCTCTTTTGAATGATTCAAAAACTAAAAGTATACATTATTAAACTACATATTATTTAATGATTTCAAAATCAAACAATTTACTCAGTGATAAAAAGTAATATTTTACGGCATAAAAAAAAAAAAACAAAATAAACACAAAAAAAAACATTTTTACTAACTGTGATTTGATCCTGTAAGTATCGATTCGCAGTCCGGAACTTCACTGAGACTTTTTCTAAAATAGATGTTCTATTCTAATGCATGGTGTGACAGTTGTCAAACACTTGAAGAATATGGTCCCCCTCTGGCTACAAGATCAGCTCTTAATGCTCATTTATGCAGACGCGGCGCGTCGGGCGGTGCGTTGCGCGGCGAGTGGCGTGGTGCGTCGGGCGTATTTTCTATTTACAGAGACGCGGCGACCGCCCGAGCAAGAGCGTCCATCGTGTATAACAATCTAAAATATAGCAACTTTTATTGAGGTAACTTTTTGTGAGTCAGTTCTAAATGTCGCTTTCCAAGATACCACCAACTCACTTCGACTTCAAAGTAAACTAATAACAAACGGGTAACTACACACGTCATACTTCGTAACATCTTAAACTAGTACGACACAAACTCCAAACTCAGTCAAATACAACATTAATACTCCTCTTTACTTGCTTACTTGGAAACGCTCTCGAACAACCACTATAATCCAATTACACCGTGCCTCAAGGCTTTCGTTCCACGTCCTGTAAAGTCATCACAAACGAACACAACTCACAAAGGACTGCGAAAATAAACAAACAAGCGAAAATGTTACCGCTTTAGCTGTCGAAAGCAGCCGCTTGCACAATGCACGACAAGGGACGATGAAAAGTACCGTAGTCGCATTGCAAATTAGCGCATTCGACCACTCAGCCCGAAAGCCGGCTGTCCGTCCGCTTGCCACACCATTTGCTCCCCAACAACGCACGCACACCAGCTTAACTAAAATTCGTTCATTAATCAGCTTCGCATTGTAAATGCACACTGATCGGTTATAAAGCCTTTCGCTTTTGCGCATTCTGCGTTCTATTGCGCTACGGTCTTAGCCGCATAACAGGTGCGAGGATGACCGATCCCGAAATTACGAGTATTATAGCAACAAATCATGTTTGCTCTCACAACATTCAACCTGCGCTGCACAAATTTAATTAACTATGACAGCTTTTCATTAGGTGTAGTGTTTGGTAATGGAAAATTAACGCTACATTAAGTGACACTCTTAACGGGACTAACAAATGTTTGGTCTGAGATACTTGGCCGCCCTGGGGCTAAAATTTGAACAGAACAGAACTGCTGTACCTCTAAACAGTGTAATGTAACGATGGTGCTCTCAACGCTCGCCTTTACGATGAACTTAATGCGTTTGACGTCTGCCACTGACAATTTCAAAGTTGAATTTAATTTATCTCGACAAGTAGCACTCCAGTAAATACAACAAGAAGAATGAACGCATAATTAAGTTTTAACGTCAACTTTTAGTTACGATATTGGACCATTATGAAGATTGTTGAAGCTATGAATCTTTTAAAGATTATAAAAGACATCAGTAGGTACTTAGATTACTTGATCTTAGTCATTAAGAAACGTTCTAGAACTTTAATTTAAGCGTGGTTCTGTGTAAGATAAAATAAACGTAATATCAGTGACCAATCTATGCGAGTATGAATAAAATTCATGCTTAAAATATTTATATTTGATAAAGAATTCAAAAGAAAAAATTCATACACTTTCGCTGGCAGCTATTTGCAAATCCTAGTAGATCCTTCAAAATTGCATTGAAGATGCTAACGGTAAGTACGTTGTAAAACATAAATCCGCGCGGGACAACAGTGGGATGCACTAGACGATCGCATTTTCTTCGTATCGCACAGATATGGCCGAGTTTATCCAGCCTGGCAACATTTTCATTCACTCCCTCTATTCTATATACCGGCGCATTCTTCACAAATACCGTTTCTTTGACATCTGTCGGGGATGCGACCCACAAAAATAAGAGACGACAAATAAAATACAATCACAATAAGTGCACTTTCAAAGTTGTGCGGTCGCTTATATCTGAAGATCTCTTCTAGATGCTTCTAACATTTTTCTGTTGGAATACCTCTACCCTTTCTTTCCAGATTGCGAGCGTCATATAGCAAATGTGAGTGTATCATTCATTCATACTTCTTCATCCATACGGTAGTAGTGAAGCGCCGTTTCTGGATGACTCAGACAATTCATAAAATTCTTTATTTGGGGTTGCTGTGGTTCAACTCTATTTGTCATAAAAATATTTTATGGTTATACATGTGGATGCAGTGTGAGTAAATAATGGTACCTCATAAAATGACGAATTGCTCGCCTTCTCGTCTAAATCACGTATAGCAATAAATATGGATTGTGATACGTTAAGAAAAAATATCATAATACCGTTGGCTTTTATAAATAACGGCTTAGGACTAGACACAGACGTAGAATCCATTCCAGAAATAAGGCTGTCACAGCAAATCCGAGAAAAAAATCAGATTTCACAGAAAAAATGGTGCCTATAACTTGTCGATTCTATCTGCTAGCGGATTCGGAATAGATCTGATATTCGAATATATCGCTAATGCGAGCTTTCCATCTCACGGTTGGACGAACGATGCATATTTGATTTGTTTCCAATTTACACTGTGTGCGTATAACGTTGGAGCGTGCCACAAAAAATATTGGTCGGATCATATTCTACATGCGTTTTATAACGTACAGTTATCGTAGCGACGTCTATAGAGGATGTATTAATTATAAATGTGATTGAAAGCTCAACAATAAATTATTGCAGTTTCATTTGTATAAATTTTATTGTAATAACTTTTTTACTGCATTTCGTTTCCTGCCGGCCATATATTCCGTTCTGATAACTTTGTTGGTATCAATTCCTGCCATACATTTATATTGGAAGGTATGCACATTTGTTTGTTTTTTTTTTTTTATTTGTATACTACACACATGTTTTATTAATGGACAATGAATGCCGTTTGTTAAAAAAAATCTTTGGTTTGTGAACGACTGAGTTGCAACCATGCGTTTTGTTTTTACAATGAATATTGAAACTCAGTTAGTGTTCACTTGAATATTATTATGATTTCATGTGTACTAATTCAATATTTACTTTAGTCTAAAACAGGTTTCTTCAAAATGCAACCCAAATGCATATTTAACCACAAGCAAACGTTCATGATGAAACTTAGTGTCTGCATAGGTGGTGCTAACGGCTGAAACAGTTTCGCTCCGCCGTATACATATATATATACGTATAATGTATACATGTACAAGGGGAAATGGGAGAGATGCCGACGAAATAGCCTCACGATCCGTTTTGGTCGTGAATGCAAATTAATCTCTCTAGCCGCTCGCCAATCGCCTGTACTGTCTTCTGACTCTGAATACCAAATACAACTAATATTACCACTACTAATTCGTAGTGAGATGCTTTAAAAATATTGATATTGGACAGTATTGAATGCAAATGTTAGGAAGCTGGATTTTGACTTTATAAAAGCTAGTTTGAAAATACGTACCTTGTTCTTACCAAGTTTTTAATAATTAGCTAGAGAAACTTCTAATAATACGTGAAATCGAAACATGATAAAACAAAAACAAGGATTGCAACATTTGTTTGGGATCAACGATTTTTGTTTCTGACTAATAATGAAACTTTTGATGAAAATCTTCTTAATTTTTTAAAAAACACCGCAAGTGTTTTGAAGTGTAATGAATGCGTGTTGGTCCAGATTAACCTACAGCTAAGCACTCAGTCGTTGCATCAAACACAATCCTCCTTTTGTGTTTTGCCGCAATCGGTTACTTTTTTTTGTTAGTGTCCTACTGCTTGGCAAAGGCCTCCTTTTTCTCTTTCCAAACCTCTTTATCCTGTGCAATATCATTATGGCCATGGTCGCTTCGCAAACAAGATCAGATCGTCACACCACATTTCCCGCGGTCGAGTAAATGGTGTCGTCAAAATATTCGACTGCAAGTAACTATCGATTTGATCATAAATGGGGCACGTGCATAAAAAACCCCTGCCCTAAACAGCAAATAAAGAAAAGGGCATCCAAAGTAAATTTGAAGATAATAAAACCAACATAAACCAAGTTAGGGAATAGCAAGTCTTGACAAACGAAACGAAATCTTACGGAGCTTATTTGGTTAGTAAAAAGTACTTAGTTGGTTCATAGTGTTCGTACATAACTTTGTAAACTCATACTAGATTTCAACGTGGATGTGAAACTATTATAATTAGGTTTTCTTATGCAAACAAAGGGCTAGGCGAAGTTATACAAACTTGTTGTTGAAATAAGTCTGTAGGGAATGCGTAGTGCATGCTCGTATATATCTAAATATGTTTTGCCTGTTTTAATAAGATGAAAACAGTCTTAATAATAATACTTAAGACTGTGCGGAAGTGATAGCAAAAATAAAGTGGAAGTGGGCGGGCCATATATGCCATAGACTGGACGGAAGATGGGGGAAGACAACCGACTAAGTGGACAGACGATCTCATTAAAGTGGCCGGAAGAAACTGGATAGCTATGACAAATAACCGCTAAAAGTGGAAAGATTTGGAAGAGACCTACACTGAGCATTGGGTGATCAAAGGTTGAATAAGAAGAAGAAGAAGTCTTAATAATATTAAGAAGTGTATGTCGCTTAATTCACTAGTTTTGCCTATTTTTGTCTCCTAGAGTTGTGAGATGTGTTTTATTTGCTTTCAAAAAAAAAGTACTTGTGTTTCTACTGTTGCTTTATCATCAGAGATAAGAATAGATAGAGTGTATTTGCCTGATCTTCAAGGAAGTAAGTAACATGTGGAATAATACCCCCTTTATTGAGCAGCTTTATTTCGAAACTTCAAAATCATTCCGGGATTTTATAGGGAAGTTTAGGCAAATAAAACCTACCTAATCCGATCTCTGATATATAATAAAATAAAATAAAAAAGCCTTTATTGTTGATATTAGTTCTAAATTTAACAAAAGTTTTTGTGTGCCTAACACTTATTAACTTACATAACTATTATACTAAACTTAATTTTTATCAGTAACTATTGTAGCACAACAGCTTAGCTTAGCTTTTAATTCGGCAAACGGTACTTATTTTTCAACTTGTCTTCCGACAAAGGCCTCCTCTAAAGATCTCCATTCTGTCCTATTCTTTGCTGTTCGAGTCCATGTTGGACCCGCTATTTTCCTGAGGTCATCCTCCCATCTCTTAGTCTGTCTACCTCTGTTTCTTTTGCTGTCTAGCGGATACCAGTCTGTTATTAGTCTTGTCCATTTTTCTTTCTTCTCCCTTATCATATGCCCTGTCCATCTCCACTTTAGTTGTTTGTATGTTGTGTATACATTCTTGAATTTAGTTTTACTTTTAATGTCTTTTAATTTTTCTCTGTCTTTTCTTTTAACTCCTATTGTGCTTCTCTCCATTCCGTTTTGACAGACTTTTATTTTGTTTGTCAGTTGTTCTGTCAATGCCCAGGTTTGACACCCATATAATAAGCATGGCAGAATACACATATTATATACCTTCCGTTTTTCTTTCATCGGCATTTCTTTGTTCTTCATTACTTCGCTAAGTGACCAATATCGTTTCCAAGTGTTAGCTATTCGTCTTTCTATTTCCTTTTTCATGCAGTCATCGGTAGATATTAACTGTCCCAAGTAAATATATTCATGTACGTATTCTATTTGCTCATTATTCACTTTTATGGTGTCTGTTTGTAAAGAGTTAGTCATAATTTTTGTTTTGGTTAGATTCATTGTTAGCCCTGCCTTGTCACTTTCATCGGCTAGTTGTTGTAGCATTATTCCTAATGTTTTTGGGCTCTCAGAGAATACGATCAAGTCGTCTGCAAAACGTAAGTGGCTCAGGTTTTCGCCGTTTATATTTAGTCCTCTATTCATCCAATCTAGGTTCCTGAATATCATTTCTAAGACGGCTGAGAATAATTTAGGTGAGATAGGGTCTCCTTGGCGTACGCCTCTCTTAATCGGAAATTCTTCGCCTATAGCTTCTAATTTTACTTGCGCTGTACTCTTGGTGTATACATTTTGGAGTATTCGTATGTATTTTGTTTGTACACCTTGTGTTTTTAGTGCATCCCAGATAAACTCGTGTTCTAATGTGTCGAATGCTTTATTAAAATCAACAAACCCTAGATAGTAAGTCTTGTTATATTCTTTGTATTTTTGTAATATTTGTCTAAGGGCGTGGATATGATCTATAGTTGAAAAATTTCGACGGAATCCAGCTTGTTCTTTGGGCTGGTTTTCTTCAAGATTGTTGGCAATTCTCGAAAGTATAATTTTTGAAAATATCTTATAAACATTAGACATTAAGCTAATGGGCCTGTAATTTGCTATATCTCCTTTATCACCTTTTTTGTGTAGTAGTATAATAGTTGATTTAGTCCAATCCTCAGGAATCTTTTCCGTTGCGATAATTTCGTTAAATATATCTGTAAGCTTCGGAGCAATCACTGGTAATGTAGTTTTCAGTAGTTCATTTGTAACGAGGTCTGATCCGGGAGCTTTATCGTTCTTTTGTGTACTAATTGCTTTTATAGTTTCTTCTTTTAATATTTCCGGTATTTCTTCTTCATCGATTGATGTATCGTATTCTTTTACAGCTCTTCCTATCTTTTGACTTTGGTATAGATTTCGGTAAAATTCTGTAGCAGCTTTCAGTATCTCGGATCTCTTTCCTGTACTTTTACCATCTTTCTTTTTCATACTTGGTATCCAATCCTTTTTGCAACTTAGTTCTTTTAATGCCTTTTTTATTCCTCCTGTTTTTGATATATAATTCCTCATTGTATCAGACCGTTTTGTTTTTCTTTCTCTGCGTAGTTGTTCGCTTATCCTTTTGCTTATTTCTGTAATTTTTTGACGGTTGTCTTTAGTTTTCTTTTTCTGTAGTAGATCCTTACGTTTCTGTAGTAATTCTTTACTTTTAAGTGAAATTTCTTTCCTGCTGTTTGTGTTTGTTTTCCTAGTTACAGTTTTTAGTTGGTGTAGTAGTTTGTTGTATTTTTCTTGTACTGGTAGATATTCCTTGCTATCTAGTGATGTTTGGAGATTGTTAAGCAGTAATTCTGTTTCTCCAGTATATTGAACAACTGCATATTTATTATGAAATCGTCTTGTTTTCTTGGGGTGTTCTCCTGCCATTGTAGCCCGTAACATTCTATGGTCTGTGTTAAAATTTAAATTATGTATGACCGACACATCTTTGAAAATTTTTCTATTATTGGACATAATAAAGTCTATTTCGTTCTTATAAATTCCGTTAGGTGATATCCATGTCCATTTATTTGACATTTTCTTTTTGTAAAAGCTGTTAAGAATACTTAATCGGTTTGCTAGGGAAAAATTTATCAACCTTGCGCCATTTTTGCTTCTAGTGCCAGACCCGTGGCTTCCTATAGTATGTTCTTCTCCGTTCTTTTGTGTTCCGATTTGTCCATTAAAGTCTCCCATTACTATGACGTTTTTATTTGCGGTTTCGATGGTGTTTTGGAGGTCTTCGTAGAATTTTTCAGTTTTTATTAGGTCTTCCTTTTTGTCTGATTCCGTTGGTGAATATGCCTGGATAATGGACCATTCTTCTTCTCCATTTAGTTTTATATTAAGAATTGCGATACGTTCTGAAATTCCCCTTAGTTCCTTTATGTTGTTTACAAATTTTCTTTTGACCATGAATCCGACTCCATACAGTCCCGGCGTCTCCCCTTTATAATGTAGTATATACTTTCCATGATCTTCTATATGTTCTCCTAATCTTCTCACTTCGCTGATCCCTATAATATCCCATTTTATTTCTTCAATTGCTATTTCTAGTTCTTGAAGTTTTTCGGGGGTTCTAAGAGATCGACAGTTTATAGTTGCTATATGGATATCACTTGTTTTCTTTTTATTGTGATCGTTGGCGCTATTTTTAACCTTTAGAGGGTCGTGGTCATTTTCCCCCACGAGGACCAGTCGGCTTGGGGGAGTGTTATGGTTTGTTGTTACTTTGTTTGTTATATTAACCGATTGTTGTGTTTTCCGTTTACCGATACTTAGTTGCTATTGTTTATTATCTGTTGCGTTGGAAGAGAGAGAATTGCTTCTAATCCTCATTACATCGAAAGCATTTAATCTGTTATTGTTCGACGGCATTAAAGTTTGTTGTTTCCTTGGTTGGCTATCCGTTTGAGGAGATATTGATGTTTCTCTTTTCCGTTTATCATTATTTATGTTATTTTTCCCTTTTATTATTATTTTGTCAAATTTAAGATATGCGACATTTCCTTTCTTTCTCTCCTCTATCAGTTGCGGTTGCAGCATTTTCCTTTTCTCCAGAACTTCTTTAGTATAATCTTCTGTAATATATACATGATCTTTAAAATTTTTCTTCAATTTCAATACTTCACTCTTTTTCCATTCATTCACGAAGGAAACCAAGGTGGGTCTTGGCTTATCGCTTGGTTTCTCCTTTCCAATTCTATAAATATTATTTACTTCGTATTCCTCCAGATTTATACATAAGTCGGTTTTGAAAACTTTCTTCACTTTTTGTAGTAGATCTAGGTTAGATTTTTCGTCTTCTTTTATGCCAAAAATTATTAGATTATTCTGTTTCTTTGCTCTTTTGAAGTTCTCCACCTCATTCTCGAGTTTTTCTAATTTTGTTTTTAAGATTTTATTTTCTGCTATGATCGGTTGTAGTTTTTCATCCAATCTCTCCATTATTTTGTTAGTTATGGAAGTTTGTAGTTCCATTGTTTGTTTTTGCATTTCATTTTTCATTTTTTCAAATAAGAGTTGAAATTGATCATCCATTTTTGATCCAATTAGATCTGAATATAATGGAACGTAATAGTAGTAGTTTTAATTTTTCTTGGGTTGGCAACACTGAGATAAATGTCAACTGAAGTCCTGGCACTGTTGACAGTAGTTGACACAATTTATAACCTCTATTTAGCAATCCAGTCAGCGCCTTGATTGTAAATATATAATCCAATGTCCTGTATAACGTGAGATCCACACTTCCACAATATTCACGGCACTTAAGTTTATATTTCGTGATGTTATTATATCACTAAGTGAGCGTAGATGTTTTTAAACACTATATTATCAGGAGCTGCACAACTATGATGTTTACAATTTGACGTCCGGAAACGGAAACTGATATATACGAGTAAAAGAAAGAAAAAAAGAAATATTTGGCCCTGCTTGTACCACACCCTCTCAATTCTATTAATGCTAAATTAATTAAAACATTACTTGTCTCTAGCAACCGATTCGCACAAAAAAATTGTTGTTTTAAATACGGATTAGTGGAATGTGCAAACGGACCGTAATTGTATTTTTTTTTGTCCTTATTCACTAAGCAGGTACTCATTACCGGTACAAGATAGACATCAACTTTTAGCCTCTAAAAAAGCTCGAGCAAAACGCTTCTAAAAATATGCTTAACTTACAAAATATTCACTAGATTTTATCTCACATAGAAAACCAGCAGTTTTGCCTCAAAATCTCCCACAAACGTAGTCTGATATCTGTAATTGCAGTAGAACTATTTTACTGGGCACTTATTCTCGCATATCTAAGCGACAGATCGAGACGTTTCGCCGAGCGAATGTGTTTGCTGTGTCAAGATCTCCGTCGCTTACATTACACAGAACATGCAGTCACTTACGCTCTGCGCGATCATTTATACCGGTAACGATGTACTTACAGTTAAATTATATGCAGATGGGTAACTTGCAGGCAGGTAAATTATGTGGAGGAAGTCTTTGATGGAATAGAACCATTTATTTCCATTCTGCTTTCATCGATGTAATTTTTTTTGGGAGTGTTCGAACATCAACACAACTTGTCACGTACTTATGAAGAAATTTTTTAAGGGATTGCATGTCGATATCGATATCTGTGTACACACGGCGACACATAAAGCTATACTTTTCCAGTATAACATGGCCTCGCTTTGTATAGATTTCCCGTACAATGAGAGATCCGCATAAACTGGTTTTGTACCTATAGCTTGATTAGTCGCCATGCGTACATGTATGCTTTGCCATCACTTAGCGCAATACAATGATATTGTGTTTCTTATTTTTGCTATCCAAAAAAATCGTTTACACAGTAAATCCTAAGGATTTTTCTATAAAATAGACTGGCGGCTTATGAATCAATTTTTTGTAGAATTTACGTCCACATTGAAAATCTATCTATCGGAAGAGTGTTTTCAAAAAATAATAACGCAAACATGAAACATCGACTTTATACTACGCATATTATTACATGTAGGTATAGGTATGTGCCCATAACATACCTACCTAAAATTATAATTTGAAATTCAAGGAGGAGCTTTCTGAATCTTTTCTATAATTTTCATTAGTAAATATGGTCGAGCGCGAGACCTCTTTATATGAATAAAATTAACATCTGTTTTTTCTCCCTAAATTTTGCTTTGTTACTAAATAAAACTAACACAATTACAAAATAAATAAACGTAGAAAAACATCTGTTAAATTTCAGTCTGTTGCTAAGCGTATTAATATATTTTTCATAGAACAGTATACAAAATGTATTAAAAAATTTTGTTCAAAATTAAAGATTCTCGGAATTAATATGTTCAAAACTAACTATAAACATTGCAATTTAAAACTATTAAATAAGCTAAACTATAAACATATCTAAACTAAAAATAAACTGCACAATAATATCAAAAATGATAATTGATGATAATGTGGTCAAACGTTTTTCGTCAACGTTCTAAAATGGAAAACCTAAATTGATTAATTTTCCTCACATTCATGCACTGACCTGTTCCATATGTCCGGTATCAAACATAACAACATAATCAAACACGATAAAACAATATGCTAGTTCCAAAGACATAATATTGCTAGCGTTGCAATTCAGCGCGCTGTCAGTGGTGTTGCCAAACAATTTACGTGTATGAATGGGGAAGGTTATCCGAGAGATTTGTTGGCGAAACGGAGCGTCTCAGCCCTCGATGTTTCGCCTTTTCAGCTAAAGTGACGAAACATGTCTCGCGGCATACCAGCTACTGTTTACATTACCCTCACGTTCGCTCCCCGCGACCGACGACGCAGATATTCCAAAATAATGTGTGATTCCACGAATAAATTTATTGAGACGAGAGGCAGCAAAACCAATGGCTGCATCCACAACGAAGGCACAGAGTATACCAGTTTATTCATGGAACGTTCTTTGTGACACGTTTGTAAAATAAACAGAAACGCTTCGTGGTTTTTTTTTTACTTTTTAATGTTACGACAACATTGACATTACAGAATGTTGAAATTCTTTTTGCATCTCCTATCTACAGCAGCTTGTGTACAATTACTTTCAGTTTTAATTAAAGACTCGCTTGTAAAAGCTCGTGAGAGCTAATCATTACCCAATGCGAGCAATTCTTGTTTGCATTATTAGCTCGATCGGCGCTTGTTTATATAAAGCGCGCTAAGAAACCGAGGCTGGCACAAAGCTAAGCAGGATTACCTTACCTCACAACAATTTTCCGTTTAGACTACGCAGCGCTCCAACCAGAATTTCCGTTAAACATATTTTAATGAAAGGTAATTTATTCAATAAAATCTCTTTGTCGGAATGCCATCGTAACGAACGGAAAATGGAATACTGATGCCGATCAAAATTGATTTTAATTTTCCCTTTTTTAATAGGCATGCATTTTGGCTTATTCCTTTAAACGTAAATTAATGTCGTCAATGTTTTTAACAGGATCAGAACACTAACTGGCTTTGCTCAGATGTAAAAATGGGTGTAAAAAAACTCTTAACGAAACCAAAAGACAGGGACTTAAAAACACCTTCATAAAGGTTACAGAATTATAAGTGTTACATGTTGAATCGGTAACAGAATCAAACATCTAACAGATATGTATCTGTAACAGATATAAAAGTGTTAATAAGTGTTACAGGTAAACGCAGCGTACTAAAGCTATAATTGATTATTTCAGTTACACATATAACACTTATTGACACGTATAAAAGGTTACAGATGGATTCGGTAACAGTATTGTATCTCATCATCATCATCATCATCATTTCAGCCGAAAGACGTCCACTGCTGGGCATAGGCCTCCCCCAAGTGTCGCCACATTGATCGGTCCCGTGCGACTCGCATCCAGCAGATCCCCGAAACCTTCACCAGGTCATCGGTCCACCTAGTGGGAGGCCTTCCAACGCATCGTCTCCCGGTTCGCGGTCGCCATTCCAGAACTTTTCGGCCCCATCGGCCATCTGTTCTACGAGCAATGTGCCCTGCCCACTGCCACTTAAGTCTGGCAATTCTTCGGTCAACGTCGGTAACCTTGGTTCTCTTGCGGATGTCCTCATTTCTGATTTGATCACGCAAGGAAACTCCGAGCATAGCTCTCTCCATTGCCCTCTGGGTGACTTTGAGCCTTCTGATGAGGCCCATTGTGAGCGGCCACGTTTCGGTCCCGTCGGGTATGTTATCACTGGCAACACACACTGGTCATAAACCTTTGTCTTGAGACACTGCGGTAAGTTGGACGAGAAGATACCACGCAGCTTCCCGAACGCTGCCCAGCCGAGTCGGATTCGACGATTGACCTCTTTCTCGAAGTTAGACCTACCCAACTGGACCGTTTGTCCCAGGTAGACATAATCGTCTACAACTTCGATGGTAGAGTCTCCGACCTTGATAGGAGTGGGTGTTACATGGGCATTCAACATGACCTTGGTTTTGTCCATGTTCATTTTAAGACCCACTCTTTCGGAAGCTCTACTGAGGTCATCGAGCATTGTACTGAGGTCCTCCATGGTCTCAGCCATGACCACTATATCGTCGGCAAATCGAAGGTGAGAGATGTACTCGCCATTGATGTTGATGCCTAGCCCTCTCCAGTCCAGAACCTTGAAGATATCTTCCATTGCAGCGGTGAACAGTTTCGGAGATATGACGTCTCCCTGTCTCACACCTCGCTGCAGAAGGATAGGTTCCGAGGTCTGGTCCTGAAGTCGGACTGACATGGTGGCGTTTTTGTACAAACACTTCAGCACCTCGATGTACCGATAATCAATTTGGCACCGTTGGAGAGACTGCAGTACAGCCCAAGTCTCGATCGAATCGAAGGCTTTCTCATAGTCCACAAACGCTAAACAGAGAGGCAGGTTTTACTCTATTATATTATTGTATCTGTTATATTTAAAAGTGTTTTTCTGTTAAAACTGTTTTAAAAACAGTGTTAAAAACACCTTATTACGGTTACAGTTTGAGTCCCTGCCAAAAGGCACTTGTTCTCCCCGTCGAAAAAATATATTTTTGATTTAGGCCATGGAAAACTTCTTGTTACCGAAATATTAGGGATTGAAGTTCCAACTACAAGTTTCTAATGTTATAACTTTATTTTAAATACCTCCACGATTCCCACACTACTCAATGAATCCATCAACACAATATTTTGAGTGCGTTACATTGAGTCGTAAAACGTGATTTTTCACCCCAAAACAGACGTTCCCATTTTTGCGTAGGTAGACTACTTACTTAGTCTAATGTATAAAAGAAAGTTATTGGTGAACATAGTTAGCAATATGAATATGCAATTCCGTGGGCTGAATCGTTTTTATTTGCATTTCAATCTGGCTTTTAGAGCGTGTGTACAACACGTTCACGTCCAATGTGCTTACTCTAACCACTACTTCTGTACTGTATTTAACGACAGTTTAAAATATTTACATAACGTACCTAACGCGAATAGACTTTCTTGACAAAAGGAAAAAAAAACTCTAATGTACTTCCGCAGAGTGGTGAATTCATCCTGAAGCTACTACGTTCATCATCTGCCTAGTCTTTTCCCAACTATGTTGGGGAAGCTTCCATTCTAACCGGATGCAGCTGAATAATAGTATTTTATATGGAGCAACTGCCTCCTAACCTCCACAACCTAGTCAGTACTGGGTAATATGATAACCTTTAGTAAGACTGGTAATCAAACTTTGGGCCACGGCTACTTACCAACAGTTAAAGAGCTACAATACGGTTACAATTGCCAGCCGGGACCACGTGCTTTCCCAGGCACGTGGAAGCTTGGTATGCCCATCCACGGACCAACGCGCAAGCAAACATAGGCAAGTTATTATTTAGCCACGAGTCTGAAGCTACTACGTAAAACACAATATAAATTATTTTGTTGTATACAAGACAAATCTGTGGTGTCGCATTCATCCGCCTCGGTGGATAGATTAACAAAAGTTACACTGTCACTTATACGAAATTCTAGGAAACTTTCAGACAAGTTACTGAGTTGGCAAAAAGGTATGTTAGGCAAGTCTTACGCACAAGTTTGCTGGCAAGTGTCGCACAATCTTGAGATAGACAGAGGTTCTAGCTTTACCGAGGCCATTTATTATGGCACACTGTGGACCGACTTTGTTTGTACTTAAGTAAATACAGACATACTGGAAATTAAGAACGTACATTTTAAGAAAGTTAAGCCGTGTTAGGAGCGCTTGTGATAGTCGACAAAAAGCGAGAACGCTAAAAGAAATATAGTACTAGGTAGCTTTCACCCGCATCTAGGTTATTTGAACAGGCACACTTCACCTGTTTGATCAATTCAATCCCAATCCGAAATCCGATTGTCACACCTAAAGCCGCAATAAAGCAACCAAGTTTCAGTGATCAGAAATACCTAAGCTACTATTCAATCAAATACCAACACCATAACCAACAACACATACATAAACAACGCCTGCAAAAAATCGTGTCAAATTAAGAACGTAGCTACATAGTGGGTACATAAGCGCCACCTAGGTAATCCTAAGATAATAACATCACGTATTATTAAGGACATGCTGTATCCGTGGAACAGTAAAACAAATTGCATGGATTACCTACTCGAGCCGGCTTCGTAATAAAAACTTTAATGTCATAAAGCTCTCTGATAAAAAAGTTCAAGTAAACGAGCAAATGACTCTGCTTCGTATTTGAGCCGTTATTTCTCTTAAAACTGGAGTGAGCCGGTTTATGTACAAGAAAATGCGTTTCATGTAATAAGCCGAGTTTATTTTTTTAGTTATAGTTTTAGTCAGGTTTTTTGCCGTTCATTCCTATCTTTACAGGCCGTTAAGTCGGTTCAAAAGAGGTTGTAGCTTCATTTGAATGTATTCTGAAAAATGTTTTCCCTCAGCTCTTGTATTTGAGATAATGGCTAGTAGGTAACATGTGAAGGAAAAGGCCTACGTCAAGGCAACTTCTTTTGATCGAAAACATTGAATCAGGAAACTATCAAAACTTTTCGCAGGGCTTTTTATAAAGCAGTCAGGGAATCACGTTTATCTAAAGTTGAGACTTCCAAGTGACGAATTGTCAGATTAAGTGCGAAGACAGAAATCGATTCTGTCTAATAGAAAACCAAAGTTTGGGTGAGTAAGCTTAGATTAGCGACGGCTTTGTACCGTGGACCAAGTTAATGTCGCTAAAGACTTGCAAGTTGAGAATGTTAGGTGCTCGGGTAAGATGATCAAGTACAAAGTGGAAAGTTACATTCGCGGCTTAGGCGTGTTATGTGATGTTATTCGCTGTTTGATGGATGGGTGTTTGACTTTTTAAGGAGTTTTGACGAGCCGGTATTTTGAGATTTTTTTAAAGCTAGTCTGGTTGTTGCAAGCGTGACTGCTGAGCTTGGGTCCTGGAGTTTGATTTCCAAGTCAGGCAAAGCTTTAATGGGTTTTTCCATCAGAGATAGTAACAGCTCAGAGACTGGACTTCTCTCCGTCTGATGGCAAACTGCTCATGATGGGCCTTAAACATAGGTCGTGAAAAGAGAGTGTTGATACAACAGGGACACCTTATGAGACAAAGGCACGATGTTACGAGTATGTTTTTAAAATTCTGACTTAAATAACCGTTTACAAACTGTCTTTGTTCAAATCTTCAGAACCGTGGAATGGTTGCCTAAACAAAGTCTACGCTTATTAGCTCTGGCAAAAATTTTGTCATAAGTTTTCGTAAAAATTCACAGAATTTCGAATAACACTAAAACGTAATTTTTTTTTGGCATGCTTTCATTTACTTTTATTGTCATTTCAAAACAAAGCAACTTAATATTGTTTCGAAAAAGAAACAAAATAAGAAAAACCCTTTAAAATATTTTCCATATCCGTTTTCTTTAATAATCACAAACATATCTTATAATTAGACACTACCAAATTAATTTACATTTGTCAGCTCCGTCGTCTAATTCTCTAAAAACAAAACAAAAAGCTAAAAAATAATAACAAAGAATATCCAACGTTGCAACAAACAAAAGAAAGAAAATTAATACTCCGTGACGTTTCCAGCTTCGTTCCTTCCTGCCAAAAGTTTCCGTTGCACTTTTATGTAGGCTGTCAACCACTTCGACTAACTACAGTCCATTCACAATTAGTTTACCTCTTAAGTCTGAATCTCTGTCAATATCACAGTGACCTTTACTAACGTTGGAATAAGGTTGATGTTAGATTGCTGACATCGACAATGATGTCAAAATCTCTGATCTTTATACTTGCTAATACAGTTTGTATCAAAAAGGTGTGGTTGAAGTCCCACGCACCCGAACTTATCGCTTTGCTTCTACTTTTATTGTCGGAACTGCCAGTCTGTGGATTGACTGCCGGCTTTTCTGTTTCTCAATCATTATAAGGATCTGGATCTCTTTAAAGTTAGCATCAATCGGTTTCTTCTAGATAAGAGAGCCTAGGCCCTAGGCCGCATTATTTCTTCTCATCAGGCGAGTTACGGCCAAACGCAAGCCTATTAAGAAAAGTCGCTGTATAAGGATGCTGTCGGTTTGCTGCCACTAAAGGTAAAATAACAGTGACAGGACTGTACTACAGGACCGAGTATCAAGTCAAAAATAGCACCTCCTAAAATTCTCGTGGTCTGTCTATCTGTTGTCAAATTTAACTCATTCGAAGCGCGTGTCCATTCGGAAGAATCTCGACTTCGAGTTCGCTCCGTGTTACTATTTTGCGTTTTATTATCCTTGTTGAGCATTGGCTTATCTTTTCAAAGTATTGTTTGAGGAAATTAGAAATATGAAAGTGTTGTGGTTTTGCTTTAGTGTCTGTTTGGTGCTGGTTATTTTCTTTGTGACTATTTATTTTTAGTCAGTAAAAGGATTCTATCTGTTTACACGTAACTGGCAATGAGGGGGTGAGTTAACCCCCAAGCGAAATACTTTTAGCCACCTTTTAGTTAAGTAAGGCAGTCATACTTTACATGTTTTCTTACATCAAAAATGAGGAGTAAGACAAGAGAGCATTTTTAAAAACTACCACATTGTTGTAGTGGTCAGCATTACTACACAAGCGTTACTGTTAAACAAGAGGTAAGACTCCTGAGCTAGACGACGTTATTGGGTTTTTCAACCTAGAATTTATGAGTAGCAGCCCGGTGTCGGAATATGTGCCTGGTTTTTGGCAAAGACTTGTCCCCTAATACATGCGATTTAAACATTACTGGCGAAATGTGAGTATTCTAGGTACAGACAGCGTCAGTATGAGTTAACCCCTCAACACTTCGGCCGAGTAGGCCAGGGGTACATAACCCTGCCTGACCCATCGGGGAAACGGGGGACAATTTACCTACCTCCCATTTCTCAGTATTTTATTCGGAAACCCCTATTAACTATTGCTCCATTTAGATATTACTAGATCAACATTCAACTAAATCAAAGCCTTTATTAGTCCAGGTACAAAGAGGTCAGCTCTGGGATATCAGTGAATACAGTGATCCTACAAGAGATCGGATGCTGCTATCGGGTGTTTTGAATTCATTTCCGGCCATTTACGGAAACGGAGATAGAATGGAGTATCGCCGGAAGTTACTCAATGCAGAGGTATTGTGACCACTTGGAAATAGATTACCGTAATGGTAACTTTGGGTTAGATTTGAACAGTTTGGGATAGATCGAGGCTCGAACTTGGATTTCTTGTTTACTACCGAAACTAAGATCCTGTAACGGAAACTGAAGTGAAGTTGAGGGCTTGTTTAAATTTAGACTTGTTTTGAAACGTTTTATGTACATACAAAACACATAAACAGGAAATAATATACAGACGAAAGAGCACAAATTTAGCGCTTATTTCATTTAGAAATCTCTTCCAGCGGATCTGCGATAGGTAAATATTGATTATATAGTTTCAGAATGAATAATATTGACAACTAAATATTTGTTATCCACCTCACCAAAAAAGTTTTTAGTATGGGAGCCTACTTAAATATTTATTTTATTCTGTTTTTAGTATTTGTTGTTATAGCGGCAACAGAAATACATAATCTGTAGAAATTTCAACTGGCTTTACTACTACGGTTCATGAGATACCTGCCGACAGACGGATGGGCGGACATCGAAGTCTCAGTAATTAATAATATTTTTCATTACTCATACTCTGAAAGTAGGTCTGAAGTAGCCTGAAGAGCTACAACTGACAGATATCAAATTATTTAAAAAAAAATAGTTCCATTTACACATGTTTATTGAACCATGTTCCAACTTTCTATGCAGCCACAATGTAAAATTGAAATTTATTGAAAATAATTAAGTATTGATTAAAGAACATATATTTTTTAATATCTTTATTATAATTTAGTTTCAACAATTTCTTTAAAAAAACAGAGTTGGGCATTTTATACCATGTTTTTAAGCAAATAAATATTATTCTATTCTATTCTAAAATATTTACCATTTTTTCAATGACGAAAATGAAAAATAATGGCTCAATGGCTGGTCACAGAAAAAAAAACAAAACAGGCGGGAAAGCGGCAATCCGAAATAAAATTTACAAATTTTTTCTTTAGCTAATTCATGTTTTTATTTTTACTTTCCTTGTATTCGTAATGGAAAGCACAGTGTTTACCTCGGGTTAAAGACTTATTATGTCCCTCGAACTATTGACGCCCTTACTTTCGTTCAGGCGCCAAACCCCGCCTCGGGACTAGATTAGTTACTTTCACCCCTGGGGTAACAATGTACTATTTAACATCAGCAGTTAAACAATTTAGAGTAATTTTTCACGTGACAAAAAGAAAATATACTGGACCTTTATAATATATAATTATTATACAAACTAAGCTTGTTGTAAACTAAAAAAGGATAAAAAGTGTCCTTGTATACATCTTGACCTTAACCGTCAACATTGACTGGGACATCGATTAAAATTGTATGTTTTTTCGTGAGCTGCCAGAGGCGAGGACGGTCACAAAAAAGGGAGTAAGTAAAACCGGCCAAGTGCGAGTCTTACTCGCACACAGGGTTCCATAGCTCCAAACAATATAATAACAATATTTTGAACTGTCATTCATTAGTTAGTAGTATTAGTTAGTAAACTTCCACACAACCGCAAAACTAAATTTGTTTTTCATAGTATGTTTATGAAAAACAAAGTTACTGCTGCAGTTTGATGAAAAAGTCCCATATCTCAAAAACTAAACATCATATCTTATTGAAACCAATTTTCGTTGATAGTTTTTTTTACGTTCTACAATCCTAAATAATTTCAGAATTTTCCTCCTCTTACTTTAGAAATTAGAGGGGGGGGGACACACATTTTACCACTTTGGAAGTGGCTCTAGCGCAAACTATTCAGTTTAGAAAAAAATGGTATTAGAAACATCAATATCATTTTTGAAGACCTATCCATAGATACCCCACACGTATGAGTTTGATGATTTTTTTTTTATTTTCATTTCTAAGTATGGGGACCCCCTTAATTTATTGTTTTTTTTTTCTATTTTTGTGTGAAAATCCTAATGCGGTTTACAGAATACATCTACTTACCAAGTTTCAACAGTATAGTTCTTATAGTTTCGGAAATAATTGGCTGTGACATACAGACGGACGGACAGACAGACAGACAGACAGACAGACATGACGAATCTATAAGGGTTCCGTTTTTTGCCATTCGGCTACGGAATCCTAAAAAGCGGTTATACCTACATCGTAGAATAGGACAAGACAGGTTTGGGCTGATAATAAACTGTTTCTGACACTTTTATATACATATAAGTGCACCTTAAATAATAAGGCGTAATTTTTGAAAAAATATTCTGTTATTGCCTTTGGGACACATTATTAATAATCCGTTATAAAAATCTTCAAAAAGGTGTTACAGTAGACAAACCACTCAAACACTCTTTGCTTGGTTTATTCACTATGGCAGTTTTTGCGATCATATCGAGAATTCCAATACACAATACACTACCTTATTCATCATCATCATTTCAGCCGAAAAACGTCCAATGCTGGACGTAGGCTTCCCCCAATAGGGGGGGTTTTGTCATAATCGCCACGCTTGGCAGGCAGAATGGCGATCGCAGTACGGTTTTTGCAAAAACACAGAGAACGCTGCTGCCCATTCTCTGGAAAGTCCCTGATCGCCTCTTACGACACCCATGGGAAGATATAGGATGTAGTTACGTCCGACACCATACAGGACACAATTCCTAATTATTCCGTCTCAATTATCAACGTGCTCATCAAATTCTCCCGATCACCTCGTTAAAAAACATCAGTATTGATACCCTTTTAAAATACACAAAATATTTGGAAAATCTCACAAAAACCGGTGTCACATTATTTTAATGGCGTGTATCATTAAAACAACGTAATTATAACGGTTTCGCACTCCACCTTGTTGGAAATTAATTATTTTATTTCTGCTATAATCCCTTGTTTATGCTTTCAGTTAAGAGTTTTTGAGGCACAAACTTGGACGATAAATTTCTGCAATAAACAGCTGGTGATATTATTCATGATGTTTGTTGAGTTTGTTTTAAGTGCTCAACCTTTTATAATTAGTTTATTAAGAATTCTCTTATTGTTTGCTTGAAAGGTTGAGATATGACCTGCACTTTTAAAGTAGGCGCATTCTATTAAGTTTTTCCTTTATAAACGTTTTTATTGCTCGAGATAGGGGTTGAGAACACGCAATTTGGGACATTGCTTGGGCCGATTGTGTCTCTTAATGGTATCGGTCGACGACTTAATAGCGTATTGTTGTTGTTTTTACTGTGTTTTGTAGAAAAACAAACATAGTATACTAGTTTTTTCGCGCGGCTGGGCTGTAAAAGGACATTCAATTAAACAAAATGTGTTTTTATTTTCACCACTGTTCACGATTTCAGGAAATCAAATTCTGGTGTTTATTTTTTTGTGTTTCAGAAAAAGTAACGTTACTTACGTTATAACAATTTGCTACCTTTCGTTGTTAGTCTTCATTTACAGAAGGAAATGGGGTGGTGGCGTGTTTTTTAGCCATGCTGAATTGGCATGTAGCTTTAAAAACGTTGACCACACAAACGGAGCCAAAAAAAATAAAAAAAATACTTCAATGTTCACGAAGCCACAACATTCGTAGAAACAGATGTACCAACCGTACGATATGTAGATGTCCTTTTTTGACGAGAATAAAATACAGCATGTTCTCTCGTGGGACCTTCGTTACTAGATGGTTTTACGAGGCGACTACATTCTGGTACAGAGAAGATTTCCCGAAGGTAACGCATATTTTATACGGTTTGTAATTTAAGTGGCTGCTCTTTTATTATGACATCTATGTGGAGAACGTGATATCTCACCTTGATATCGCGTTTGCTTATTTTCCTACTTTGTTACCTTCATTTTGTAAACATGGCCGTGTTTTGGATAGTGCGCATGCGTGTGCGTCATGTTTTATATTTGTTGTAATTATTATTGCTAATAGTTTTTTTTTTCATCTGTTATTTATTTTATTGAATGAATGTTTAATGAGCAAGAAGTTTGTCAGTTTTGTTCCAAATTCGTAAAACGCTGGTCGTAAAACAAGTTTCTTAAGTAATAACAGCAATTACGATCAATGACAGTGCAATATCAATGAAAAAGACTTACAAGCACAAAGTTCAAACTAATCTTCTTTTCAATACACCTTTTCTAATTTATTCGCTCCCAAAATAACCGAAGTCGTACAAAAGCCACCGGATAAACCAAATTACCAACGTCAAATTAAAAAAAAAAAGAGTTTATACCTACCTACCCACGCTCAATCCTTTTAAGAAACCCTTCTAACTCCGTCTTGATCAAATACCAATATCGGAAAGATTTTTTTATTGTTTATAAATAACGCTGGAAGCGATAAATGCGTTTATTTTTTCGCCAAACACGCACCCTTGTCGTGTCTGTGACATAGAATAATGGACCAGGCGTTCGCCAAATGGAAATCCGGATTATGATAAATCATAAACTTTTGAAATTTGGCTCCTGTACCTCTGATTTATTTGCCAAGTGTACACAAAACGATGTGTTTGCTTTTTGTGCGTCTGTTCATGAACACTAAAAATATGTTCAAGTTTTAGAACTGCGACTGACGTTCCGGGTAGTAAATAATTGAATGTATGTTTAAATATTCATAAAAAAAATGTTACAAGCAGAACGCGCAATTTGTTACGCGTATTGGCTGTAAAATAATTATGAAATCATGAGATAGCGTAACTGCTCTCGAAAATATTTATGCTACAGGTGAGCAAGTAGAATAATCTTACAAAGAGTTTTTTTTGTTTAAAATTATAATTGGATTGTAAAAAATGCAACCTCACTCACATTTAGATTTAATTTTAGTTGCAGTTTATAACAATTATAATCCTGCTGTAACCGGAAAACATAACAAGGAAAGAATTAAATCATAGTCAAAAAATATTTATTGACATAAAAACATTGTACACAGTACGTAGGATTCCCTGAGTCCTGCTATATAAATCAAGCACCATAAAAAGCGTTTTCAATTTTGTAGCGAAGCATTTCCAAGTAAAATTAAAAAATATGAACCAAGCATCATCAAAATAACTACTCTACTACACTAACTAACACTAGTTCCCAGTATTTCATCAGGGAACTAAAATCAAAGACCTCATTTGAAACACATCGCTTTTTCCTAGAAATGAGACACATACATTTACCAAACAACATTCAGAAAACTAAATCTAAAAGCCCAAATAGCAACCTAATAGTAAAATAGCACTAGCAACGTCAGTTACCGAGATATAATCAAATAGAGTATCGGCCGTTAATGGTCGTAATTTGGCCGTAGACCGGCCTCCCTAACAAACCGAAGATCGATTTCTCTTCGAGGGGATCCAAACGCAGATAATTGGAATTTGGATCGAGTTCACGTTCAAGGAATCAAACACTTAACCACACACGATATGCATGCCTAATTGAGAACAGTAGATGCCTACTAGATTGTTTTAATGCATGAGATTGGTGATTGATTACTAGAATGCCGTGGTGGGTAATAACCAGTGATCGGAATAGGTAGATTGATTTTTGGTCCTTTTTCACAAGTACCAAAAATCAATCAATCAAAAACAGGTACATTATACACAGAAAGAATAACAGGGATAAGCCATTTTTCCGGAAAGTAATTCCGTTATTTCCGGATTCAATTAAATATTGTTAATGTTGGTATTGATATTATTACTACTCAATCAAAATTTAAAGGAAGGTATCAAAACTAAATTAATTTATTATTTATATTTATCTGTTGAATAATAAAAGCAATCGTCTTCCGATCGAAGCATATTTTTTTTTTAGTCTGTTTATAAATTGTTGCACTTAAATTTCAATCAAATCAACCAATTCCGGGGGAAATATTAATGTAAACGTTTCGGATCAATAACCCCAAATCAATCTACCTAGTCCGATCTATGGTAATAACTTGTATGTGAAAACATTGCGGTCACGTGTTCGATTCTTAGGTCGGGCAATAGTGTTATTGGGCTTTTCATCAGTATTTTTTCAGTAGCAGCCATGAAGTCTGGATTTGTGCACGGTTGATGGTTATAGGCTCGCCCCATATCACATGGGACTTAAACATAACTGGCGAAATGTCGGTGTACTATTAGGTACAGTCGGCATCAGAAGTCGGTTAACACTTATCAATATCACACCAAGTTTTGTGCTGATCAGTGTGATCTGATGTAATATTGTTTTGCGTATTTGTGTAACCATTGATGAAAATATTGTTTATGTCTTTTACTCCAGTCTGTTAAGGATCTTTCTAAAACTGAGACGTTTTAGAAAGATCCTTAAACTTAAAGATCCTTTTGTACACCTCTGCTTAACCCTTTGTGGATTACAGGCGTGGTGTTTGTTATGGGATATCATAATGTTTTAGGGGCAGAGGTGTATATCTAGTCCACCCACATTATCATTCTCTTGCCCTTTTGCCAATTTATTTGGGGTCGGCGCAGCATGTCTTTTTCAAGTCTTCCATACTTCTATTACATCAGTCATCTCCTATCTTGCCATATCATCCTTCACACTGTCCATCCATCGTATCTTTGATCTTCCTCTACTCTTATAGCCTGTCTACATTGACACTCAACATTTCCTCACTACATTTTCCTCCACCCTCATATCCCCTGTTATTCGCTAGTTACTAAGAAAGATTCTTTTGTCATGCATCGGCTGCCAATCCAGATTCAAGGCAGCTACCGACAAATTTAGCTGACAATAGCAAGCAGGGAATCCCACACATTCCTTGTAGGTTTTATAGAAGTAGATTTTTGACGACTGGTACAACAAACATAATTTTCCAACCCGATTTAAAGAACATGCAACTTTGCAACGATTTAAAGATAGTACAACCAATTTAATTGGCAGGATAGTCTTTTCACTGTGGAACTAATCAAAGTACTTGTTAATTATTTGTTTGTCATTTCGGATGGGCATTAAATATACCTATGCTGTCTAATTCCCAATCAACTTCGGATAGTTTTTTATTTAATATTTTAAGCACTATAATGCTAATGATATTCTCAACCAGTCAACTTTTCACTGATGTGGAGATATATTTTTGAGTAAATTGTAGATTTAATATTTATTTAATATTAACATATCAAATACCAATCATCAAACTATATAATATAATACACATAATTATATCTAATAATATACATATATTTTTCATCATCATTTCAGCCCAAAAGACGTCCACTGCTGGACATAGGCCTCCCCCAAGTATCGCCACGTTACATTTTGGGGACTTTGCCATAATCGCCACGCTTGGCAGGCGGGTTGGCGATCGCAGTACGGTTGTTACAAAATCACACAGAACGCTGCTGCTCATTCTCTGGCAAGTCCCTTAGTCGCCACCATATAGAACCTATATTTACCTATATTATATATACTTACCTATATTTGAGTAATTAATGGCTAAACCTAACAATCAAAATGCTCTTCTTAGTATTAGTCCAATGCGCGCTAAGTTAATAAGGTACCGAAACTAATCACAATGCCTGTCCCTTATTGTAATAATCGAAAGAGATAGGTACTGTAATTATATCTGTCTGTGTGAAGTAGTGTTTAATATCAAGTCAGTTAGGCACATTGGTAGGTATTTCGTTACATACGAGTATATTGATGGTTTTGTTATGACTGTTTTTTTATGTGGGTCTCCTTTACATGGCTATCAAAACAACTGTGTAGACGTAACAATATTTACGAAGAAAATATTATCGTAGCCAAATTTTTTTAATAGCACAATACCATTCATTTTTCAAGATATTGGCGACTTTATAAGATAAGTTAAATCATTTCTAAGCAAGACCGTATGCCATACTTTCGCGCCTAAATCTACGCATTTATGCGTTTTTATAAATACAATTTATTCACAAATTAAATGATCAAAAAAAACCATGAAAATTGAATCAGATTCAGGCGTGCCTAACAAAACGTTAACAATAAATTCATTTTATCACCGATAATAAACAAAGTTCTGTTTATTTATCAAGAAACCACATTTCCCTATTAACATTTTATTAGTTGGCGTGTCTGCCTTCTATCTGCGCTAATAAGAAGTGTTGCTAACGAAAATAAATGTCTCAGGAGGTGTTACATTTTATATTATGGCAACACGCAATGTTCGATTTATTGTGGTTCCCCGACGTCCGACAGATAGAGATCAAAGCTGACATATTTGCTACATTATTGGTCGTGGCATGACCTTTATAAGTTTTTATGTGATACGTTACACGAGAGTGTTAACGATTAAATGTTAAAGATTGAGAAATAAACTGTTGGATACTGAATCTTACGTTCTGCGCTAATTTAACGTAAACAGTTTTTCAAAACCAAAAAATTCATAACACGATTTTTAAAAACAACTTGTTTTTTGTCATTTTATAAAAACACGCATGGCAAATCGCAATAAGAACAGAAATTTCCAATTAGTGAGCGTTCAGTTGGTACATTATTTTCTTTTTTCAGTTTCGTTCCGTTTTTCGAACTGTCCGCAGATTTAACATCAGAATGTTATCAGGAATATTAAAATAGTATTTATATGTATTGCTTTCTTATAACCGTGGTTCGCTAACACGCGTTTTTCTTATTGCCTAAATAATGTAGAGCGTAAACTTATTAGAAGAATGTGCTTGTATTATTTAATTTCGTTAAAATAACAAAATTAAAACTGAAACTTTTCAAATATAGTTTTGGCGTTCGCTCATCAAGTCATTTCACTCCACCTACTCATCTATTAACATTTTCTGTTGAATATGCTTCATCATCATCATCATCAGCCCGAAAGACGTCCACTGCTAGACATAGGTCTCCCCCAAGAAGGGGGGGTTTTGCCATAATCGCCACGCTTGGCAGGCGGGTTGGCGATCGCAGTACGGTTGTTACAAAAGCGCAAAGAACGCTGCTGCCCATTCTCCGGTAAGTCCCTTAGCTTAGTCGACACCCACGCGAAGATTGTCAATGGGATGGTGCTATTCTTTACGTCCGACACCACACAGAGACACTAAGCCTTGAATATGCTTGCTGAATAAATTTGCATCTCCATGGTATCTCGAAAAAGAAAACTGACTGGACTTTTTTTAGGCTTTGCCCAGACATGGGAATTACCAAGCACCATGACTACTTGGACATTGATTAATTACACATCCATTACTCATAATTACAAATTCCTAACACGGATTTCAAAAGAGACAATATACCACGCACGAAAAAAAAACCAGCGACAACTCGTAAATGAAGTGTATTACGAGTCCCAAGTGTGTACATAAAACGCGACGGCAATCCTTAATTAAAAAGCCGAATTCACGTTCGTATAAAGGAAAAACATATAAGTTTAGAGAGTACCCCAGAAGCAAACAGTCGTAAATCTGAGGTGCCGCTCCGGTAATGGGTTTTCTTATGTCAACAAATCGTATGTTTATTACAAAAGATAGCTAACATATGAGGCAAGTAGCTACAGTTGGAAAAAAACAGAGAAACATGGTTGTAATTTGATCAGTAATTGCTGTACAATAAAATCTTTTACTATACAGCATGATTTTTAGTCACCGTCCAAATTTAGACATTTTAATCTTTGGCGAAAACCATTGAATACGTGTTTTTTTCTTTTAGTATCACTCAATACAAAAATATTGAGATATCATGGACACCGCCGCGCCGTGCCTAAGTACACGCTAGGTAACTACGCGGGCTGGCCGCCCCTTTCCATTGAATGTTTGCGCGGCAAGTGTAGTATTTTTAACGTTTAACTTAGTGACCCGGCAGAGCCGATAATTTTTTCGTATGAAAATTTCACATATCGTTTTTTTTTCAAAAATGGAGTTAGTGAATGAAACATAATGCCAAGAAAAAAATTGGACGGTGACTAAAAAATCTTGCTGTATAATTATATGAAGTCCCTTTTTAGACGGCACGGTTGGCGCAGTGGCTGAGGAGTCGACTGCTGCGCTTCGTGTCGCGGGTTCGATCCCCGCACGGAACAAATATTTGTTTGGCCTACATATAGTTGTTCCGAGTCTGGATGTTTGTGATATGAGTTTAAATGTTTGTAAACAGACCCCCGATACAGGACAAATTAATAACGTGGGGCAAAGTTACATAAAAAAAATGGAATCTGTCTGTTGTGATACTACGTTGTTCTACTAAAGTATTAAATTTATTTTGATGGAGTTATTTCCACTGTCTATAGATTTTATTCCGTAACGTGTATCCATCAGCCTAGCATTTTCCCAAACTATCTTGGGGTCGGCTTCCAAGACTGGAAAAAACTGAAAATACTGGTACTCAGCTGCATCCGGTTACACAACCGGATGCAGCTGAGTACCAGTATTTTACATGAAACGACTGCCTATTTGACCTCCACAACCCAGTAACTGGGTAATACATACCCCTTGGTAAGACTGGATGTCAGACTTTTGGCTTCTGACTACTCGTAATGACTGTGAAAGATCTACAAATGACAGCCTATGGAGTTTATTCCGTAGCGTGTATGTGTACAGGAAAACCAGGTATACTCAATAAAAATATTATTTATAAATATGCAAATTTTAACAAGTCATAAAATCGGCGGGTCTAAACTTGAGGGGGCACGTTAAGTTGAAACTACAATCAAAAGAAGTCGCAGTTACCTGTTACTGCTTCGTGTAGTTCTTTTTTGCGCTTATACTTATATTTTATAACACTAACACACAAATACCTACAACCAATTAATTCTATATATTTCAATTACTTATCGTCTACGTAAATAAAGCTTAGGTTACCATGTCGTGGCATCATTTGAAGTAATTTTAAGATTAATTGGTGAATGTAAGTAATCATCGTCGTTCAGGTGAAATTAACAACTCTTTTAATACTTCCACAGGCGTGTGGTTTTCATACTGAGATTATAACAATTATAATTAATAATTTAATTATAATTGTTGGTAATTAAGTATAATTAATTTCGAGTGTTTCGTAATTTTCTGACTGTTTGGCCTTCTTTTTTTTATCGTAGGTGTTAGTGTCGAAACTGGTGTCAGTCTTTTTACGATTTGGTTGTACATGCCGTCGAGAAATATCTCTCAGGCATGCTAGTTTTCTCACGATGATTTCCTTCAGCAAAAGACGTGATAATTGTACAATAAGAATCCGAAAAATCATAGGTCTAATCTCTTGGGATCGAACCTGAGACCTTTACTTGGCAGTCGAACGGTCAAATCGCTAAGCTATCATTGCTATTAATGGTGTTGGCTGTTTGGTGATATTTCCAGAGTACCTATCTAGCAGGGAATTCTGGGATGCGTTGCTGATAACAAGTTAAACTGTGGCGACCTACAAAAAAAAACCAACTAGAACAAAAGTACTACAGTCCATTCTATGAGAATACAGAAGAACTAACATGGTCTGCATCGCGCAAGCACAGTTTACATCGACTTAAGACTATACAGGGTGTAACGAAAAGGGTATATACATACTTATGGGTGTGCTACAGACCATCAAAGTGAACATGTTTCTCTATCGGACCAACATCGTTATAGCGAAAAAAATATCAGCTGCCCCATACATTTGGCCGAATAGGTATTGAAATTTTCTATGGGGCAACAGATATTTTTTTCGTTATTACGATGTTGGTTTGTGGAGAAACATGTTCAGTGTGATGGTCTGTAGCACACCCTTAAGTATGTATATACCCTTTCCGTTACACCCTGTATACAGAAAACCGACAACCGTTTGGCAGTTGCCCACCAGACATAACACCTGTCTGGTCTGAAGACCCTCCCTTTTCTAAGGAGTACCGAGGAACGAACACCCTGTTCCTCATACCTCTGGGTTTTTCGGTAATATTTCCATGCAATTTTAACTGCGGCCACAAAATATATTCATAGACATTACATTAATTAAGTTCACACCCGTGTCATAATTTATGTCATGATTCATTTATAAAACCCAAAAAAACATTAACATTGCTTTGTTTTTGTGGTTAATTTAGGTATACAACATTGTGTAGATAGAGGTTTAAGGGTTGGCCGCATAGCACGAATGTACTCGGAGAGGTGGATCTGGATCGTTACCTGATGGAGGAAATTGCACCAGAGGTAGACCGTAGCGAAGGTGGTGTGACGATCTGCTGGCCTACCATGTCCTCTTAAAGCAGTATTGTTTTACTCTTATTCCAGTGTGGGAAAGCGACGGAGCTATATAGGATGTCTAGCGCTATCACTTTCCCACACTGGAAAAGGAGTAAAACAAGAAGTTGCTTCAGATACCCTGGACTGCATTCCGTACCAATGACTCCTTCCTACGCGAGGTCAAAATAAAGACCAGGCTCTCTACGACCTGTCTCAGCAGAGATTTGGAATTTTTCGGCCATATAGCAAGAAAAGATGGCAATAACCTCGAACAACTGATGGTTACCGGCAAGGTGGATGGTAAACGACCAAAAGGTCGCAGCCCTTTGCGATTGTCCGACCAGATAAGCTCTGCTTTTGACATGAAAGTCCATGATGCGCTTCACTTGGCCAAGAATAGACGGAGATGGCGAAACATCGTCAAGGAAAAGATGTGTGCAAGGGTGGATCACGACCCTTAGTAATGAAGAGCACGACTTGAGGAGGAGGTAGGCCACCAGATTTTGTTTTCGGGGATCATAGTCCGAGATCAAACAAGATAGAGAGGTTCGCAAAGGAGAAAGAGGAGACCTTTACCTAGCAGTGGGACGCTTGACAGGCAAGGAAAAGGCATGTATTGGATTGACATAAATGCTACCCAAATACTTAGGTACGTCAAACCTGTTGATACGTCCGTACGTTGAAGAAATACCAAACGATTCTTGAACTTTTCAGGCGATTGAAACTTGTTTTGTTTCTAGTCTTTTTTTTCGTTATGAGATCAATTTTAATAATTTTAAGGTTAGTGGGTGTTTGTCAAAAGTGGTAAATATTGACGTAAGTATGCAGACCTACTTTGACGATTTACTTACCAAGGAAATCGTGAAATATTGTCGCACTACTTTATGGTGGAAGGGTAATCCGGGAAATACTTTTTTTTTACTTTTTAATGTGATAGTCATTCCATGGGATAAAATAACTTTAGATGGTTGTTTCGATGATTTTAATGATAGTAAAGCCATATTTTTTACGGACGTAAATCATATTTAAATACACATAATACTGACACAGACCTTCAAATTGCAAAGAAACGCAAGAAAATTTAATTTCTACCCTGGGGCTTCCACCTTAAGGAAACTAGTTATTTGACTGATAAACAAACCGTCGGATTGACTGCGATGCCTTCAAATCTAATTGAGAATGAACCCTCTGTTACGTTATAATATTATTTTGGGCACAACTTGGGAGCAAGGATAGGTACCTACTTAGTTTTCAATGTGAATTGTGTTGTGGTTCTATCCGTGTAATCGCGTTGTTCTAATTTTGGGTGTAAACCATGTCAAAAATTGTTACATAGTAAAATATTTTTTTAGTTTAATACTACCGACCTGTTATTAGTAATTATTATTATTTTATAATGAACCACAATTGACTTGTGAAGGAAATGGGTAATAACAAAAAAATACACCAAAATTTTCTTTCATACATGGTTTGTCCTGACAATTTTATTACGAAAATAACACCACCACAAAAAAACAGCCAAATCTGTCGAACCATACTTAAGTTATGCTCCGTTTTAAAATTATGAGGGAATTGATTTTTATTTATATAATGATTTTCATTTCATTTCATTTGATTGAAGAGCTGTTGGCTAAATAATAACAGCCGCACGGGTCGATCTTTAAGGTAAAGCCGTGCTTGCTGAGGTTGGTTCGTGGATGGGTGACCATAATAACAATCAGAGTTTCCTCCGTGCCTCGGAAAGCACGGTAAGCCGTTGGTCCCAGCTGTCATTTGTAGATCTTTGACAGTCGTTACGAGTAGTCAGAAGTCAAAAGTCGAACATCCAGTCTCACCAAGGGGTATCGTATTACCCAGTTACTGGGTTGTGGACGTCAGATATGCAGTTGCTTCATCTGACAAAAGGCTAGGCAGATGATGATAACAAAATAAATTAATTAAACTTGATTAAAAATGTCGGTTTTGCAAGTTATAAAAACCATACGAAGCAGGGGCCAACAAAGAGTACAAAAATATATTACGGGGTCTGTTTTTTATTTATTTTAACAGATAATTTTCCGAAATCACAATTCAAACGTTTAAGTAAAAGTAGCTTAAACGATAGACTGTAAGTTTTTGGCATTTTATTAAAGTTTGCTTTAAATACCTCTCGAATACGGTTTATAATGATGGGTTGCATGAACACCACAATTTTGTTTATTAAAACATGTTCCGTGAAAGCACAAAAATGAAACTAGAAAACTTGCTCGCTTTACTCGCTTATATCCGTATGTTGTTTTAATGAGGTCAGATTTTTTGAAAACATGATTATTTTCTACTTACCTAGGTTGAATGGAAAAAAAGCTATAGACTGTAACTTCAAGCGTGTGTTTAAGATTTTTTATTATTTTCCCAATCGTTCAAATGAGTGAATGAGTGTATCTCCGATTTTCACTTCAACCAATTTTCTTCCAATCTGTATCCTATTAGTAGGAAAAGGAAGTACAAGGAAAATATACTTTTTCTTTATGAATTCCTGTATTTGAAGCCATGACGGGTAGCCGAGGGTTAAGGGTTAAGGTCACGCTTCCGAGTTCTTATCAGAGAGTGTTTTACTCAAACTTTTATATTACGTGTACGTTCGCAAGTACAGTTAGGAGAAAAAAATAGAGGCACTTAGTAAGTGTCTCGAAGACTGGGGAAAGGCAGAATCACGAATATGTATAAAAAGGTGTATGCTGAGTTTTAGTTATCAGTTCACAAAACTACCTATGTGAGCGAAAATTCTGATGGTCTTGTACCACAGCTGATAATTTCAATCAACACTTATGGGTTTAGCACCAGGGTAGCCCGTCAAAATTCAAAATTTTCTTAAGTTTTGCAAATTGCAAAGAAATAACATTATAAAATTTCAATTCCGCAGGCTACCTCAGCGCATCCTCCTTACAACCTCGTATCCACTAAGCAACAATTGACGCGCAACACGTGACGCTCAACCTGTTCGGCAGCGTTGCACAACAGCGTGCGACGGAGCCAGCTGGCACGCGATATGACGCGCGGCTTGTTGTTTGTTCCCGTGCAACATCCATTTCAGCACGGGGGGCGGGTCACGATTAGAACTAAGCAACGTTCGATAGGTGGTGGCGACATCTTCAATTAAATTAGTATTTTCTAACCCACCAACAATTTTATCGAAAAATGCATCAAAAACTTAAAAAACCATTTTTAAGTTTTTGATGCATTTTTCGATAAAATTATAACTACCGCCGCTGAAATCAACACTAGTGCGTCCGGCGACATGTTGTCGACGACTGATCATACGTAGACAGACAACGTTGCTAAACAAAGGTTCCGCGCTAACTTTTAACATGTTGAGCAACATGTTGTGCAATATTTCGCTCATCAAATGTTGCCTAGTGGAAACGAGGCTTTGGGAGAACATAGATGTTGGATTTCTCTAAATTAATACATATTTTTGTTCTCGACTGTACCATATCCTGTATATTGCTATATTAACACGAGTTTCATAAGGTTGGAGAGAAACTCGTGACTTGAAGTAATAACGTAAGTGAGACATGTGACGTCACTCAATTTCTTGCCGAGCGATACGAAAGAAACTACAATAAACCTGTCAAAGTATGTATGAGAAGTGCAACATCACAGTATGTTCGATAACATACAATGTAATACATTACCCATGTAGGTAGGTAACTAAATTTGATCGTGATCTAATGTTATATTATTTGGCCATGCAGTGGATACCGCAGATTGCCAAGCGTAGAGTAGGGGTCCCCGCTGGACGCTATTCTGGACGGGGCCGGGGCCCCAAAGAAGAACATGTCTGTACAAATCCGGACGTTATGGTTAATCTCACGGAACAGAAAAAACACAACAGCTTTTTCTGTTGCGTGAGATTGTGGTAAATCTAGTGTGCCAATTTAAAAGGTGGCTGGGTTGAACTTGGTGTGGAAGGTGAAGGTCAGGGGTTGTGGAGAGGCCTGGGAGAGGCCTTTGTTTAGTTTCAGGAGGTCTACTCTCTTTCTCCGAAACGTAAATTCGGTAACGAACGAAAATTAAACGTAGTCACGTTTGTGACCTTATTCTATATCATTTGCGGACGCATACAATAACATTTAATACATTCGTTCACGTTAATTGTCTGTGAATTCGAACTTCTTGTGTGCGTCCGCAAACGATATAAATTAGGAGACACACCCCCCACACAAACCCCCTGGAACGGAATGCAAAAGGCCCAGTTGGATAAGAATAGTTATTTGTTATACAAGAGTGCAAAGTTGCTTTTTAACCGCGTGTTCAATTTTGATGACCGAGCAAGCGAAGGATTCTAAAATTGAATCACGAGCGCAGCGAGTGATTCAAAATTAGAATCCTGAGCGCTAGCGAGGGAATCAAAAGAGCACGAGGTGAAAAATCTTTGCACTCGAGTGCAACACGTAACTTTTCATTCCACCTCAGCGAGGAAATGACTAAATGCAAAAAAAAAAACGTTTACAATCACAAGATAGGTACAATTTTATTTCAGTTTAGGTATTAATTACTACATTATGACAGGTAAGTATTACAGAATAATCTTTAAATTATAACAAAATAATATTACGGTATAATTAACAATGACGTGAAAAAATGCCGCGTAAAGAACCGCGTACAAAGCAAATTGAAAAAAGAACACCAAGAAGGTTCCGAGTCTGAGTTTTTAACAAATTAAAAAAAAGTTGTATGATATATTCGGCACCATAGAGGTAGCAGTAAATAGGTTTAATGTTTTTTTTAATTCACAAACTTAGTGCACACGATGTTCTAAATTCAATTTACTTTATCCTCTAGAGAATAAAAACGGCTTTTCCACTCAGATATTGAAGATTAAAAATACTCTTTCCGAGATGGTGGGATGAAAATTAATATTTATAAAGGTATAAACTTACATGCTTCAAATCGTTAGACATATTACACTAACAATGAAAACGACTATCTAATACGAATGTAATCCTACATTTATTTCACTACCTATTGTAATCCAATCTGATAATACCCTCCTCCTCCTACCTGTTTGTGTTTTCAATTATTGAAATGGTACTAATCCGTTTAAGAGATTAACACTGAAACAAATAGGAAAATATTATACAAACGGACGGATGCTAGGATTATAGATGCGTATAAATTAAATTTGAAAACATGGTTTTGCTATTATCTCACTAGTGCACAAAGCTAGGAAAATCCGCGGATTTATTTTATGAATATAATGCAGGTTAGCTTTAGGCCGTGGTTTTGTTTGCATGGGTTTCGCAATTATTTACGACTTATTTACGCTTACGATTTTTATAATGATTCTAGCGACCCGGATCCCAAAACTATCATATCTTTCACGTCAAGAACAAACCGAACACACAAAACTACAACATAAGACACACTACATTACATTCATAAAACTTTATTCTTATTCCTCACTAGCTTCTGCCCGCGGCTTCGCCCGCGTGGAGTTCGGCAATTGCCTACATTATGTGTTATCCCCGGAAAATAGTGTCGAAAATGTTCATTTAAATATTTTAGATAATAGTTGTTGGCTGCGGCTTCGCTCGCATGCAAGTGTATGAATAGGATAAAAAGTTGTGTTAAAGTCTGTGATTTTCAACGTAAGAAGCCAGAGAATTAATTCTGGTTAGAAAAAAAGTATATCTTGATATTGAACTCCCGGAAAACTATATTAATAATGAATTATCCTACCACCTCTTTGTAAAATAATGACGTTTGCGGTGTTTCCTTGTGGGGCTTAAATTACTAAATTACTCATACTCGCAGAGCTCATTCCGGAGAATGCAACATAAAACTTCCCATGTGAGAAACAGTTCTCACATCAGTGCCCAGAAATAGCCTAGGGGAGGGTATTGAGACATTGTGTATTTTAAATTTCATTATTTGCACTTAGAAAATGAGGTCAAAATGAATATCCAATATGGTGCCGAAGAAAATTCTCATTTTATTATCGGCGACCCGGAAAACCACAAAAACGACACCCATGAAGGAAAAACAGAAAATTTACCTCAGCGACATCTAAGATTTTCATTTTGACCTCATCTTCATTGTCAGCGATCACGAAAACCACAAAAACGACACCCATTAAAGAAAAACTGAAAAGTTTCCTCGGCGCCATGTTAGATTTTCGTTTTCATTGCCAGCGACTCGGAAACCACGAAAACGACTTTTGTAGTTTTTTTTTACATATGTGTCCATACAAACGTGTAAACACTTCAAAACAAAAAAAAATGCAACGCCTTTTGTCGTCTGAGGGGTAGAATTTCCAAAAGCGTTGAAATACGTGTTTATCAATTCAATCAAGAAACATAAATAGTAAATTTGAAGCAGATCAGACCATTTTTGTTACACTAATGTTTCCAGCTCTTTTCTCCCGTTTAGAGTTGAATTTCTAAAAACGACAAAATACTTAATCATTTATTTTTGCTCAGAAGGTTCAAAATTTATTTTTATTCTTATTACTTCAAAAGTAACGGATTCCGCATATAAACTTTCAACCCCTATCTAACCCTCTTAGGGTTTAAATTCTCAAAAACGCTAAAATACGTATTTATTTATGTCTCACCAGAAGCTTGTATATGAATTTTCATGCTTCTAACTTTAAACAAAATTACCGATTTCCAAACCATCGTTCATCCCTTATTTTACCCACTTAGGCTGGAATTTCGAAAAATCGTTCCTTATTCCTTGTCTACATTATAAAAGGAACCTCTGTGCAAAATTTCAGCTTTCTAGGTCCAAGGGTTTGGGCTGGGCGTTGATAAGTCAGTCAGTCAGTCAGGACTACAACTGAGGATAAACTTACGAGTACGTGCATAAACAGCAGGTACATTCAAAACTAAAATTAACTTATTTTAAACTAAACTAATAAAATGATTGATTGATTGAATAGTACACCCACAGTTCGCCAGCTATGTTTAAAACCCGTGTTATAGGGGGCGAGCCAATTGCCATCAACCAAGCACCAATTCAGACTCCACGTCTGCTACTGAGAAATTCCTGAAGGAAAAACCCAATAACACGTTAGCCTGATCTGGGAGTCGACCCAGGACTTTATGCTCAGCAGTCGCGTTTGCTACCACTAGACCAACGAGATAGCCTAAGATATAATGACAACATATTCATAGACTAATTCGTTATACATTTGTTTAAATATAGTAACATGAACACGTTTGCACAAACTTGGCGTTAAGTTACATACCAACACAATTAGAAGTAGTACTCACTATGTATTTGCCCAAGGTATGTTTAACCGAACAAGTAGTAAAGTAGGTAAGCATATAAGATTGCGCAAGTTACAAAATCGTGACTTCATTTTCCTAAGTTAATTAAAGGGTAGTAAAAGATGACCGTAAAACAGTAACTGCGTGGTTTATTTTGGAAGTGACTAATTACTGCTCGCTTTACAGCACTTGTGCGGCAAGTAGGCGCCGTTAGTATTTAGTACAAATTAACCTTAAATAACTTAGCACCTGGGCGACTGAGCTCCGCTCGAGTGAAAATACAGAAAACTTTTACCCAGATATGAAATCTAGCTACCATCCACTCAGCGGCACAGAATTTGGCTCAAACATTAACAAACCGATAACAGGCAATTTTGGTATCGCGTATGAAAATTTCGGATGGCAGTTAGTCAGGACATTCGTTTTTGTTAATTTAAGGGGGTAAGCACAAATGAAAAATAATGTTTTTTATTACTGAGACACCTAACGTTAGTTCGTTACAAAACACGTGTCACGTGTTAGCCTAACCGAATATCAGTATTTAACATGGAGCGCCTGCTTATCTGACCTCCACAACACAGTGAGTAATACGATACCCCCTGGTAAGACTGGTTGTCAGATTTTCGGTCCACGTAAACATTCGCGGTAACGTACATCGCGGTAATATACTTCGCAACTATGATGTACACTCACTGACTACTTGTAACGACTGTCAAAAATCTACAAATAACAGCCGGGACCAACGGCTTAGCGTGATTCCCGAGGCACGGAGAAAACTCGTTATGCAATGGCTGGTCACCCATCCATAGACCAACCTAGGTAAGCACGGCTTAACGTTAAGATTGACCCGAGTAGCAGTTGTTATTTAGCTACGAGGTCCTCTCAACATATTCTAAAACAGACGACGGAAATATGTGCAAACATTATTTGCCGCGTGCCTGAGACGAACAAAATGGCCCTTGCCACCCAGAAGTGGCTCTCCAACAGTTCTCCAACGCACTAGTTCCTAGACAGTTGGGAGTCTTGTGGAAACGCTTTTATACGAGACTAATATACGTCGACACCTTTCCAGGGATGGAAACTGCAGGAACTAATTTAAAATTTAGTTATGAACAGAGATTTTGCTGTGTTTAAAAATAGTGTTAGGTACAGCTAAATTAGACCGATTTTAAATTATCCACTGAAACAGAAATTTCCAATTTTACATATATTTTTAAAGACATTTCGAAATGTTCCAGTAACTTTTTAGAGCTTTGTATTCTGCTTAAGCGTATGAAGTTTCATTAAAATCGGTTCAGTCATTCCGGAAAACAAGGACTTGAAAGTTTGTATGAAATGCGGCTTTCTCTTATGTGTACTTAAGTGGTAACTTTCAATTTAGTACCCTGTCGAGCATTTTTTTACGAGGAGAATATTTTCAACAATGCCTGAATAGTATATAGTAAAATAAGGTTTGAACACTCAATTTTTTGGAATTACATCAACATCTCTTGACATTAAGGCTGTAAATTTGTGCTTGAAATATTAAATAAATAAATAATGAAATGTTATTATTGCGTGTCGGACCCCGTGTGGGTTGCTACAATGCCACATTAATATGGCTGCTACACGTATAACTATTTTTTAGCAAAACTTATAAAAAAATTACAATGTCAAAAAAAAACAACAACTAAAAACAAGATAATTATGTATTTCAGAGAATAGACTGGAACAAATAAAAGAATATTAGTCTATTATTTACGTTAGCTACGTGTATTCTGAAACGATATCATATTATCCCTGACTATCTCAGCATCGTTGGCCGCACATAATTTAACTAATCTGCCCGTTTTTCACAAACTTTTTTTTTCATATATTCAGCTTATCATTGTGTAAATTAAACAGAATAACAAACAACTGATTTACACGCGTTTTTATGCCACGTCCAGTTCAACAGATTTACGGTTTACGAGATACAAGCTATTAATTTTTATACCTTGTATCAACGGTGTTATCCTTTGTGTCCTAAATTAACATTTTAAATGTTGATACGAATGATGAAAAGGAGAAATTATAAAAACAAACCGTTTTATTGTTTCGTATAGGCCTATGGGGGTTCAATCGTTATCTAGAATGTTCGTTTGTCTGATTGAATGGTTTTATAAAATTATGACAGTCATTTTATCTTTTTATTTTAATCGTCGGAAATTTGTGAAGGTTTATAGGTTCGTAGAGATACACAAAAAAATATCGTTTTGTATGTAACTCTTTAACTTACTTATTCCAGTGACCGCTGTTATATCTTGAATAGCATTTTTGATCAATTTCAATTACATTTTTGTGTGAATATTGGTAGGTTTTTCAAATTTATTTATTTAGGTACTTAAACTTCATGTACAACAGTGCTACCTATGACTGACTTAATGCCACAGGGCATTCTCTACCAATGAACTTTTGAGTTAAACAGGACAACATTATGAAAGGGTTCTAAATAATATCTAAAAACATCTACTTGTTTACAAAAATTTAAAACACAACTTTTAATGTTATTTAATTTAATGTAGATAGGCTTCGTGAAACTAAATAGGTACAATAGTGATCTTCGTAGTTGAAACCACCTACTTATTGAAAGGCGTACCCGCTAGTAATATACGAAAATAATTCCTAGAAACCACTGTTTTTTTGTATGTAAACCTTCCCCTATTTTGAATACGAAATAATGTTTATCTCTTATATCATACAGTATTTTAATAAATAACCTTGGAGGTAAAACCTATACATACAGTACCTACCTTTGCATATTGTAGGTGCTATGTTTTTACATAATGTCTATCATCATCTGCCTAGCCTTTTCCCAAACTATGTTGTGGTCGGCTTCCAGTTTAACCGGATGCAGCTGAGTACCAGTATTTTACATAAACGACTGCTATCTGACCTCCACAACCCAGTAACTGGGTAATAAGGTCTGGGTGGTCTTCTTAGTAAGACTGGATGGCAGACTTATGCCTATATACCTGTATATATTCTGTATATATACGTACGTATATAATAACAAGTAACATCATCAAAGTCCGATTACGGTATAATCTACCTAATTAATGTTGGCTAATTCGCCCATCAGCTAATTATGGAGACAGATGCTTATGAGATGAGTAAATTAGCTTTGTGCAACATTTCGCTGAGCAGATCACTACCACCTGCATGCAGGCTTGTTAACAAGATATGTACAATTTTGATAAACAAATGAGATTACTTGCTGGTTGCTGACTTGAGTACCTTATGTTTAGTTTAGGACTTTCAAATTCTACTTAAGCTTTAAATGGATTTCGAGGGCTCCAATGCATTAAAAGAATCACCCTAAGTAGAGATTGATTAGTTCCACAATTAAAATACTAAAATTAGAACATGACGGTAAGGAATTATCAAAACAGTGAATTAGCAAATTCTTTTCACTATTCCTATTAGTGGTTTTACCAAGGGGTAGAAGACAGCGTCAATATGCGCCAACCCCTCTACAGTCCGGCCGAGTACGCCAGGGGGGTAACTACTTAATGACGCTGTCTTTACCAAATATTCATTCCATGTAAATTACTGGTTTTCAGCTGCATCCGCGTCTTGTTAGACTGTACGCCAGATGATGAAGATTTTTCATTATCCTTATATCCCACTGTCAAATTTTGGAACGATCTCAATAAAATATAAAAATTGACATATCTCCTTAACTATAATACTTTAGCTTGGGATAGTAAGCTCTAATAAATAATTAGCAAATGACCTTCTCTATAAGCGAATTTGCTATGGCGGGTCCAGATCCAGTCACCCTGTATATACCTACTAAAAATACCACCAATATAGATGAATTTTTTAATTAAACTTGATCAGCTATTTTACTGTTGCCATAACTACTACACAGCAGTTACAGAAAAGCGATTACAGAAAATTTTAAGTTGCTACTAAATCCAAATAAACTTGTACAAACTTTAAAGTTTTCATTTCTCTTTGCATTTTCTTCAGTGAAGTAACAGTTTCGTAATGGACAAAACGACTTTAATAAATAAAGTAACACAGCTAAAGATGCCCGTACAACTGTAACTTTTAAATTGGTTCGGAATAAAAACTTTGAAGTTCTAACAAGTTTTACATATTTTGACTGAACTTATATTCCTGCAAGAAGACTGCATAGAATGAATAGGAAGTAGCGTTTTATAATAATAAACTTTAATAATGTTTTTCGTCGTTTAACTTGCTTATTTGATCTCCATCAATAAGTAGAGTACTTAGACCTGGAAGACCGTTTACCACTTTTGGCATACATCTTAATTCTCAGCCTATAATATTCCCACTGCTGGGACACAGGCCTCGTCTCTATGAGGGAGTGGGCTGTAATCCACCACGCAGGCCTAGTGCGGGTTGGTAGATGTCATATGTCTTCGAATTTTTACTTCTAGGACATGCCGGTTTCCTCACGATGTTTTCTTTTACCGTTTTTGAGGGCGGTGATGAAATAGATTACACAAAGTAATGCGCCTGCTTGGGTTCGAACCCACGGCTCTCTGCTTGTTAGTTGGGGCTGCTACCACTGGGCCACCGCTGCTCTCTGACATACACTTGCTAGTTAATTGAACTTTTGACAGCCTCCGTGGTCTATTGTCGCCAGTGCGACTGCTAAGCCGTCTTTGTAGGCTTAAGAATAGGACCTTAGACCTCATGTCTTAGGTTCTACTCCCAAGCCGAAAAAAGTGTTATTGGGTTTTACCATCACGAATTTCTCAGTAGCTGCCACGGAGTCGGGATTTTTGCTCGGTGTATAGCAATAGGTTCGTCCCTAATTCATGGATGGGGCGTAACCATAACTGGCAAAATGTGGGTGTTCTAGTAGGTACACCTCAGCCGAACCTTTCTAGAATTCCAGGTATTATGTTATGTTTTGTTGGTACTTTTACTAAGGATGTTACTACACAACCCCATAGCGATGGATTTTTATTTACGTAACAGTTGATATCAACGCATATCCAACGAATATAACCCAACGGATTTCGATGCAGCTTCCATCGTTAAGAATATGTATTCCGGAAGGTAAATATAGTTACAATATAAAAATCTCAGTTGTTCGGTATCTTATTACCCAGTACAAACTAGATGAGGAGGTCAGATAGGTAATCGCACCATTGAGCTGCACCCGTTTCGACTGGAAGCCGACCGCCGATTAAGACAAGGCTAGGCAGATGATGATAAAAATCTCGGTTTTATGTCCAAAAATGTACGTAGCAGAGGCGGGTCGCTAGTGTAACATAACACGACAAAATTTAAAGCCAACACTTGTCAAAATTATCTCATGACCTTTAAACAGAACATAGGCCCTGTCAACAAAGCCATATTTCACGGAGACGGACCTTCAATCCTCAGGGACTATGTTAACAAGTTACAAGGAACCGAGGACCGAGTACAAAACAACACTAAATTATTTAGTTTACAAACTGTCTCTCATATTCTATTTGTGGGTTTTGATGGAGTACTGATTGTGTTTACATAACATTATTTATTCACTGTTGAACCTGATGTGCTTGGTAACTCTGTCATTAAGTACTTAAGGATTCACACTTTGATATTTATATTTTATAGGTGTTGTTAATTTTGTAAAGTAATTGGAACTTGAATTACTATGTTCGTTTGGTAGACGTTGAAGATAGATCTTGTAAAAATATTTTTATGTAAAAGAGTGTCGTTTTGTGTTCTGTATGGTGTCGGACGTAAAGAATAGCACCATCCTATATCTTCTCGTGGGTGTCGTAAGACGCGACTAAGAGATTTACCAGAGAATGGGCAGCAGCAATCTCTGTGCTTTTGTAACAACCGTACTGCTATCGCCAACCCGCCTGCCAAGCGTGGCGATTATGGCAAAACCCTCCAAAATGTCAATGTGGTGATACTTGGGGGAGGCCTTTGTTCAGTAGTGAACGTCTTTCGGCTAAAATGATGATGATGATGATGAAAAGAGTGTTATGAAGTTCCTTGCTCACTCTTCTCCATAGAGATCGACGCTTTGGAATGGACAACTACAGTACTTTCACGAGTTATTATGGCTTGTGATTGGGACTGTAGCTTCATCCTTTTGTTTTTGACATTCAAAAGTGCCTTTAACGGTATAATTGAAATAAATGGTTTGAGTTTGAAGTTTTGTAAGGATACATGATTAACGAGGGTTAGTGTTATCTTAATCAATAGAAACGTAGGGCAGGTATCTATAGGACCTATCGATTAGTAGAGGTTTATGCCCTCTTGACATCTGGTTGATATCATATCTGGTCGTATTCAGATTTACTTACTTTATGAGCTTCGCTTCCACATTATGAAGCGCACTGTCGATTTTTGTAACTCTGTGCTAGCGTCTATGTTCCATTTACCAGTCAGCCTTCAAATCCATTCAGCAGCATAGACCTTACAGCCTTCATAGACCTTAGCCACCGCTTTCTGTCACTTGATAGACTCGGTGGAGCAGTGCAATCGCACATCAAAATTAACACAATAACAACTCTGTAACCTATGTCTCACAATAAAGATCTTTGACTTTGATATAAAGAACAAGAGCTCGACTACAAAAAAAAAAGTATCTTCAAAAATTCACAATAACCAAAACACAAATAATAAAACACTATGCCAGTTATAACTGCAAAAAGTGTGGGGAAAGAAAGGGGAAGAAAATGGCGGGCGATCTCATTTTTCTATTCGATAATGTCTGGCCGAATCCATACAAATTCAAATATTACAAAAAAAAAACTCGTTCCCTACCGCTTATTCGCCGCCCCCGTTCCGCCTTCTATTCAATGCAAGCGGTACTCGATAAACGATCTAAAAAAGTACGATTTCACATCAATACATTTTAATTACCTAATCAATAAACACCCACTCGAATAATAATGTCAGCTGCGAGTGTTGAATATTATAAAATAATCTTTATTTATATATCTTTATTTATTCTTTTACACGCAATATAGAGCAGCGGTGGCCCAGTGATGGCAGCCCCGACTTACGAGCAGTAAGTCGTAGGTTCGAACCCAGGCAGGTGCATTACTTTGCGTAAATTATTTCATCACCGCTGCTCTCAAAACGGTGAAAGAAAACATCGTGAGGAAACCGGCATGTCCTAGAACTAAAAATTCGAAGACATGTGACATCTACCAACCCGCACTGGGCCCGTGTGGTGGATTAAAGTCTATTCCCTCTCATTGAGAGGAGGCCTGTGTCCCAGCAGTGGGAACATTATAAGCTGATGATGATGATGATGCGTGCAATATAGTACATTGAGGTGTAAAAGATAAAAAGGTTCCACATATTCCGCTTACTATATTTCAGCATGCAAATATCCTATATCGTATACTGCAAACTGTTTCTAAAACTTACATCCGAGTGTTTCAAATGTATCTTTTATTATTTGGCATTAGAAACAGGGGATATATCTAGTGTTATACTCGTACATACGTATGTAACTTTAAGTTATTATCCACTATAGCTACTCATAAATAAAATTGAAATTAACAGTGACAGTTTTTTACCGAATGCATATGAAAGTATACATACATGTGTATGAAAAAAACCGTCGCCTTTTTCCCATGAAGCTAGGCAAAAACCACAAGAATACCACTCCCAACGATCCTTAGCTCTGTCCACGTTCACAGATCTCGACACGAAATAAAAAAACCAAAAAAAAACTGTTCAGTAATGTTTAACAAAATAATCGTTCCTGAAATGGATTTCCGTTCTGCTATAATAATATGTGCTGCTCATGCTAATGCTGCTATATAACCTTAAACTTCCAATCATGCAATATTAAACTTACCTCGCAAAACCTATATCAGCATCTGATCTGATTGTCTCTTGCCTCTTACGCACAATACATCAGACAATATCTAATTTGCGTCGCAAATTCTCAACTGCCTGCTACAGTCTCGCAACAAAGTTTGACCTTATTATCGGGATCTCATCGCTTCTTGTGAACAAAATACACGTAGCGATAAATAACACCCTATTCTCTGTTGTACGTTATGTAAATTCGTCTTTGGCGACACCTGGCATAGCAATAAATTATTTAGATATCGTCTGAGATTGTACAACCGGCTTCATTAATATACGGTAAGAAAAACTGTCCCGCCCAACACTTGTCGGACGTTCGCTTACAGTAATTTATTTGATACGAACAGTCCTATATAAATTATAAGATAGCGTTGTAACATAAAATGGACGTTGGACTGTAAGTGGCAGTTGCTTGTCGATGGCTGGTCATTAACGTGGTTTTGACACTCGCGTCTGTGTTAGCATAAGCTCATTTTCTATGATAATATTACGGTCTGAATATTTTATACTCTGTATTATAATATAATAATTACAGTAATGAGAAAACACAGCTAACATTATAATCCATATTTTATTTCTTGACGTCTAACATGATCGACCTCTAAATTCTCAGAATCAGAACTCATAAGCTACTGAAAAACATTGCGCCGAGAGGCATGATCGCTTCATACACTGATACCCCGCGTTCTTATTCTTTCCATACAACCCCAAGAGTTTTACCTAACACTAACCTCCTTTAAAGCATGTTAACCTAGTTTCCACGAACCACAGTGCCTCAACTAAAACAAAAACAAGGCAACAAAATCAAACACACATTTAAAAGTTCACGGCAAAACAAAAGCGAAGCCAGTACAATTTGTATCGAAATGTAAAGTTTAAAATAATTGCTTGTGGGGAAAAAGTTTAGTAGTTCTTTCTATCAAGTACACGGTGGCTGGGGAGCGAATCTGAAGCAAATAAAAATCACTGGCTAAGGAGAGTACATTTTCCGCTTCTGGCTTCCTTTTTTCCGTCTTGGACACGATATTGTAGGACCCACAGTAGAAGTAATTACATTATGAAGTGCGGTGGCTATACAAAGAGTAACGTAGGTATTTTATTTGCTTACATTGGAGGGTTTGTGTTGGTATAATGTTATTAGTTTTGATATGGAATGATTTGATGGAATTTATCGAACAGTTCTGTAATTTGTTTAATGTCTTTCTGGGGGTTATTTGTGGACACGTGGACATAAAGATTTGTGTATGAACTTGGTCTAAGAAGTCCTGGTTCCACCAATGTAGTTTACATTTATGGAGCCAGGAACTGGATATACCTGCACTTTTTCCCAAAACTTCAACACACTTTAAACTACTTCTAGATATTCTGTAGTTCAATTGCAATACTACTTTTTTAATCTAAGTCTTCCTTAATACATTATTTTCCATTCCATATCGCTATAATATCATGCATCTCACATTAAAAATGTATTGATACTGTACTTGGTCAGTTTAGGAGCTCATGTTATGTATCGTCACGGAGTATCAAACAAGGATTTAGTCACAAGTCACCCTTCAAGGAGATTGGGTTCAAAGGCACCTTTTGTTTATTTATTTTGATAACACTCTCATATTATATCTTAGTAAGTATAATTAATAATCTATGGATCGCTCCCTCTGGTGTAATAATTTGATGTTAGGTTTTAATTAAATAGTTTCGAACCTGATTCTAAATTGGATCCAAGATAATTAATTATTGTCTTCCAGAGACAGCACAGCCATTTCGTACACATTTTTTATTTTAAAAATGCTACTAAATATGAGGCGGAGTAACCCACAGGAAAAGTATTATTAGGTTTTTCCAACAAGAATTTGAGGGTTGATGGTAAACGGTTAACACGTTATAACATGGGGCTTAAATATGGTGAAATGTGTATTTACAATTCTGCCCCCTACCTCCCTCCCCGCCCTCCCCTCCCCTCCTCTGTCCTCTCTTTCTTTCCCTTTGGAATAGTTGTTACGATATTCCATTTTTTTTTTTAAAGACCTCTGAATTGTATTTAGAAGGTTTTCGTCTAGGTATAACATTACGTCCACAATATCTAAAATTCTCGATTAACCCAGTGTAAAGTTTCATTCAATTAATTAAAGTGTGCAATTGTATTTGAAAACTAATTAATGTTGTGAACGAAGGCTAATATTTTGATTCTCGAACTTTCCGGACGCGACTATTTATTTTCACGATGAACCTATTGTTGTTTCAGAAACTTCCGCTTGTGACTTCAACTATATCGTTTTAAGTACTTATCTATACACGCTATAACACAAAGGGGGGGGGGGGGATATTTACGGGTATGCTACAGACCATCACGCTGAACATGTTTCTCCGTCGGACATACATCGTAATAGCGAAGAAATTATCTTCTGCCCCATACAAAATTTCAATACCTATTAGACCCAAATGTATGGGGAAGCTGATATTTTTTTCGCTGTTACGATGTTTTTTGGAAAAACATGTTCAGTTTAATGGTCTGTAGCAAACCCTTAAGTATGTATATACCTTTTCCGTTACACCCTGTATACACACATAAACTGACGCCTTTATCACAGGGGGGTAGGCAGAAACTAGATGTGAGTTTCAGTAATTTAAAAAAAAAAGTAATTGGAGTCATACGATTTGTATGTTTCGATTAGAAATGCGCATGCCTATTATCATGAAGTTAGATACTTAGTCAATATAAAAAGCAGTAGTACCTAGGTAGCTTTATTAAAATTTTGCTTAAATGATTCGAAAGTAGAAAAGATGCACAGTTAAAATGTTTTCCACTACCTCTTTACCTGTAGTACGTTCTAAGTAAAATTAATTCGTTTTCTAACAAGTAATCCACTTGAAATGTGTTTCATGAATTTCCTATACACTGCGAAAAATTGTATAAAAGAAGCAAAATAACCAGTCTTCCAATATATTTTACGTCCTAAGTCGAAATGCAAAACTCTTGATCCAAATACCGTCTATTATTCTGTTAGAAAAGAATAGGAACCGAATAAAACACCCAATGCTTGGAGCTATGGGTCTTATCGCCAATATCTGAAACAGATAAGCTGAGAATAAAATGCAGTGAAGTAGACAAAGTCTCTAGACGTTCACAAAGAGACATGTGTAACCCAGCCCGATGGATAAAAGCGCTATTAAGATAGTACGAACGTAACAGTCGTCTTGGTCGGGTTTATTGCAACTTTGTTTGCTTGGAAGGCAATAGAGGGAGGCCCGCCCCTGTAATTCAACAGACTACCCGCTTCCGATTGTTATTACCTAGCAACTACAACCGCTACCGATGCCTCGGGGGTATAAGAATGATTGATGTACCTTTTTGTTTATAGTACGAAATGCTGTTCCGTATGCGTTGCTGTCGGCTGGAGTGCGGAAGATTCCTATGGTTTTTTTACGTGACGAAATGGTAAAATGATTTGACGTTTGATGTGTGTCACAGATACTTTGAAAATAGGGTTGTTTTTGTAAAGTAACTATTAATAGAAATGTATTCATTTCGATAGCAATAATTTCTCAGAAAACAATTAGAGAGTTAAGGTATTGTTCGTCATAAGCAAAGCGAATTGTCTCAGTCTATTTCCTTCATAATTTCACCGACTCAACACAATCAAACGAACGTCGTAGACAGTAGACACAGCTAAAATTCACATCCTCTCATTATCGTCGTTTTGCAGATAACAAAGTAAATGTTACGCCAGAGTCAAGTTAAAATACGTTTACAGTTGCAAAAATTTGTAAGAATGTTCGTGGGACACCCCTGGCAATGTTGTCGTCCGGATTTACGACCCCTGTCCGGGTTTTTCTGCTGCGAACCCAAGCTTGTCAAATTAGACAACATTAGTTACGGTACGGGTGCATTGTAGAACACACATACCAAGAATACGAAGCTAATTCGCTCTTTTATCCTTCTTCTTCTGAGTTAGCCCTTCACAATAATTTATCGCAAGAATTCCTTATCCTGTTTTTAACTGAAGAAATTATAAGTTACGGTGACTAAATGCTTTGAATTTATTCTTTAATCCTGAAGAATAACGATTTGCAACAGAATCCGAAAGATCTAAAACGATGGTTGCTCTACAGTCGACGGAGCATTCCTAACCTGGATCATACTCACATTTAAGACTGAGTATCTAATTGTATAAAATTATTCTCACAAAGCATAAACTAGGATTACAGCAAACCCCGTTTTTGATCATTCAACTAAGAAGAGAATTTAGTTTTCTGGAAACTTCGACCGAAACGGGCGGGCATGTTTCAAAGCTGCAATAAAATACATCTTCACGTTCATAGCACTAATAAAAAGGAAGATTTGTTTCAATATAGCCTTGCATTTTGTGCTGGAAAATATTTAGCTATACTTGAGTGAATAAGCTAGGATATTTACATAATTTTGATTTTATTAGGACGGAGTAAAACAGTGAAGTGCTCTCTTGTCGTTGCGTACAAAATGTATGCATGTTTGTAAGACGAGTTTAATTTTATAAACATAAAGTTGGCTGGCAGGTTAGCATGAATTTTAATTTATTTTGTATTTTATTATTTTAGTTCTTGTGTAGGTACTTTACCTGTCTGGGCTTATGATAGAGTCGTGTACATACACGACTACTACTTTACATACTATGTTTCTATTTAGATAAAAAAATATATAAAAAATTATGAACTTTAGAAAACAGATGGAAAAAATAAATTAGGTGTGCGATAATTCTGAAATTGTACTGTAGGTCCCAGTTTCTCTTTGTCGTTTGTACCGATTGTATTTACAAATTTAAAACATTAATTCTACTTATTTAGAGTGCTGGTAAATCGTTATATGACATTTATTGCTTCACAGAAAAAATTGCACACACAATCTTTATACAAACGTGGAAAAATTTAAAGAAAATTTCAGTCGCCTCCGAATCTCCAGGCTATTTCTACCGACATTTTTTCCTTCATTTATTCATAAGCAAAAGCGGACTGGAACTACTCGAAAAATACGTGACTGCCTATGCCTAAATAATGTATGAGGCTAGGAACTGTCTAGGTATGACGTTTGAACCTGTACCGCACAAATGTGGTAGTACCTTGTAAATGTGGTTTACATATGCGTGTAGTTGGTTAGGTATAGGTACCTACTGGCTTATTTTTCCTTTGATTTACTGTTCAAAAGCAATTTTATGTTGGTTTTATAATGGTTGTAAGGTTTTTATGTAATGGTTCTGACGCAACCCACCCCCTCTATTACATGGCACTTAAACATAACTATCGGAATGCTGGTGTACTAGATTGACGTGCCACTGTTTAATCCTTCGGGCTTTGTTTATATCAGACTCATCGGTTTTTCAAGCTGATAGTTCTGATTCAAACTATAACAATCGTATTTATGTCGCAGCTATATTTTAAATGCATGCACATATTAGTATATATTAGTATATACTACATAGTTTATACTATCACAAACGTCCAAAACTAGACGAAAAGCCAACTAGCTCTGTTCCTTTGCGGTTGCCTATTTCAAGACCTTTCATCCAAAAAGGTACAAAAAAGGAACAGTACACCTATGCAGGATTAAAAGACTTAACAAGCAAAGTTACCGTAGTCTAATTTACATGTTAACCAACTAATGCGAAAATGTGTTCCGACCGAGTAATTGACTGCAGAAAATGAAGTTATGTAATGGTACTCATGGGCAACACACAGGCGATAGTATCATTTGAAAGAGGTTTATGGGGTTTCAGCCGTGTTTTAATCTAGATAAATAAATTTTTACTGGAACATAGTTTTCTATTGTGCTAAATTGTGTTTTTTTTTTCATTAAATGAAATAAATTCTAGTCTTACCAATAACGTTATATTTTTTTTTTCATTGTCTATGGTCTTGATTTTAATTAAAAAATATCTTAGAAACTAGCAGCAAGTTCGTCATGTTGCTGTAGCATCGAGGGTCATGTTACTTCCTCCCCTTAAATATGGCGAGGGGGGCAATGTCTGTTTTTCGATTTATGCACGTGAACGGCGCTGTATGGTGTCGGACGTAAAGAATAGCACTATCCCTTATCTTCCCGTAGGTGTCGTAAGAGGCGACTAAGGGACTTGCCAGAGAATGGGCAGCAGCTTTCTCCGTGCTTTTTGTAACAACCGTACTGCGATCGCCAACCCGCCTGCCAAGCGTGGCGATTATGGCAAAACCCCCCAAAATGTCAATGTGGCGTCACTTGGGGGAGGCCTATGTCCAGCAGTGGACGTCTTTTTGGCTGAAATGATGAATGATGCTCGTGAATGAGTGCTGCTTGTGTTGACTGGTCGTCTTGTTGACAAAGTTTTTGTTACTGTTATTAGTAATTCATTTTTTTGTACTTTGGTCCTAGTTTATCATTTGTGACTTCGATTTACTGCTATATATAATTGTATATAACCCAACATTCCACGTGTAAGTGAGCACGCCCTTTATGCCTGGGGGCTTTATTTATGCTTGAGTATATTTTTTTATTATTTGTTTGTGATAGTTGACATGTCACAATAATTTAATTTCTGGTTTCTTTGTTTATGTTAACTTACACAACACACTATTGTATAAAATCTAGTTTATCTAAACCAACAGACAGACCTCAGAAACCGTGTTGCTGGGGAGTTTGTTCCGCCACTTCTTGTTCGCACTAAGAAGTGGCGAAGGGTGGGCGTTTAAGGGCTGCCTCTTGTAAACTTTGGCGTTCAAGAAGTGCTGATTTTCACCCTAATATGAGAAAAATACTTTGATTTTGACTTTGAAGAATCTGGTGTGTGAAACACAATTAGGTATGTGCTAAACTAAGCACCCCAGTAATTATGAATGTACCAAAATTACATTTCTTACATTGGGACCTGTGGTTACGTGAATGAGGATTCCAACAACTGTGAATTTATAAACAGTACCTAAGTCACCTAAAAATAATGTAAATTTTCAGAAGTGTATGAATTCTAAATTGAATCTATTTTTGCAGAGATTACTTGGTATTATACATTTATGTAACTTTATCTCTTGCAGCTAAGAGTAGTTGGGTACAGCTGCGGTAGGCCGCAACGCATAACCGCGGCTGCGAAAATACGCCTGACGAGTGATCTAAGAGATTGGTGCATACACAGCTTCAAAAGTTATTTATGCTGATTGTGTTTGCAATGCTTTGTTTTAAAGCAGAGCCTACCGTAATCTGCGCTAGTCTTCTCATGAAACAATATAATAAAATGCTATTCTTTTCTTTATTTTAAGCGGTGCCCCACAGGAATTTCTCCTGTATCGTGGGTCCGTTTACAAATATTTAAACTCACATACACACACAGCCAGACCCGGATCAACTATCTGTAGGCCATACAAATATTTGTTCCGTGTGGGGATCGAACCCACGACATGCAGCGCAACAGTCGATCGCTCAACCACTGCGCCAACCATGCCGTCAAATTATCATGGAATAACACTAATAAAATAAATAAACCAAAATTCACTTAGCCAAACACAACCTTCCTAGTACCTATTCAAGCGTCCACGAGCCTACCCTTTCATTTCAAACTAGTATATCCCGGTTTTAATTCAGCCGGTTATCTTATCACCGGTTCCGTCACGTCGCGTGTCGTATCGACGCCGGATACGATACCGTGCCCGTTTAGTTTTCTGTTATTGAGATAAATTCAAGGGCCGGACAGTTCAGCGATTTGGGGAAAGGAAAGTGTATGTTAGAGGGTCAATAGGTTTGTCGGGAGCTCTTGGAATTCGTGAAAAAAATACCAGCGTATTTAAGTGTAATTCGGTGTTTACACCCGTACCTATACAAGTCTTGATACTTTTTTTTATATATGACAAGAACTGGTGGCCGACCATGACGTCTTAAAACATTATTGTTTTATTCTTATTCCAGAGAGGGAAAGAGATAGACACGATATACACAACCTGTATACACGATCTGCTGATATACACGACCTGTATAGCTCCGTCTGTTTCCCACTCTGGAATAAGAATTAAACAATAATATCCTGGTAAAAGATTTGTCAAAAATATGTCGTATGATGAACATGGTTAATACACATAATGTATTGTTAACCTTTAATGTAACCTGTAATGTTAACCTTTTTGAAAAGATCTCTACTATCTAGGCTGTATGTCAAGTTAAAGTTTTACAACTTGTTTTAGGTGTATACGATAAATGGTGATAGTTGTTCAACATATCGCAAAAAATTACTGAATTATTTGATGATGACACTTCGCTAATTTCTAAAATTGATAGAAAAGACACATGTCAACGAAAGTGTAACTGTTCTTTCGAATTGGTTTGCAGCTAACAATCTCTGACTGAATACGATCAAAACACAATGTCTAAAGTTCGCATTACCAAACGTGACCTAAATTCTATTGTGAACAATAAATTACTTCTTGTGTATAACTTTGATCATCACCATCAATATCATCGCATGGTATCTCAAAATGTTTACTGTCGAATCACAGTTCGTTATTTGCAATCTAGTGTTAGCAACCATTAAAATTGACTTCTAAAACAGTCTAGCTAACAGATAAACGGTATAGCATAATTAATTTGAACTCGTTATTTTAACAATAGCAGTCAATTAACGTGTCACGGGCCTTTCATAGCCGTTTTACAAATTAATTAGTTACGCTGCTCCGGTATTTCTAACTAATAGTAGTAGTGTTTGATTGAAATTAATTAACATGTGAGTGTGTAAGCATTTCGTTTGTTAGCTTAAGAAAAATTTTCTTACTACTTTTATTTTTTGGCAATTTGCGTTTTATTAAACTTGCTGTATGAATGTATGTAAGTTATCCAAAATTTTCAAAACATTCTTCTACCAGTTTCTGGTATACGATTAAGCTGAAATTTTGCACACACTTTTGTTTCTGCTGTCTATACATATTTTGTCAGACCATGCAGCACTTCTCCCTGCAGCCAGGATCGGCTCTTCGCAAGGAAACTCCTCAACAAACTGTTAATTTATGGATACGATACTTTGTATCGTTCAATGTTTTGTTGTGTGTCAATGTCAAATTTTCGTCTTTTATTTTAATGAAAACTTGTTTTTAGGGTTCCGTACCCAAAGGGTCAAACGAGACCCTATTACTGAGACTTCGCTGTCCGTCCGTCCGTCCGTTCGTCTGTCACCAGGCTGTATCTCATGAACCGTGATAGTTAGCCAGTTGAAATTTCTACAGATTATGTATTTCTGTTGACGCTATAACAACAAATAATAAAAAATACTATTTAAGGGGGGCTCCCATACAAAAAAGTTTTTTTTTTTCGTTTTTATAAATAATGGTACGGAACCCTTCGTGCCCGAGTCCGACTCGCACTTGGCCGGTTTTTATTTTTTAAATTTATAATCAAATAAGCTAGCGGTCTATCTGATCCTTAGTGGTTAACGGCCCTCATGAACACCAGCCACACCAAAGACAAACAACATCGTATTCATCATCATGATTTCAGTTCCAGTCTGAACTAAATCTACGTGGGACACTCAGAAAGTTTTGCGAAACTAAAAAAAATTGTTCTATACGTACATATATTTTTATTAAATCTTTTCAAAGTACTTTCCACCAGCCTCTATACAAAGATTCATGCGCCTAAACCAGTTTTCAAAACACTTTTTCCAGTCCGCCGCAGACACCTCGTTTACAGCCTGCTCGAACCCAGCCAGCGCATCTTCCGGCGACGAAAATTGTATCCCTTTGAGCTGATTTTTTATTTTTGGGAATAAAAAGAAGTCACACGGTGCTAGATCAGGGCTGTAAGGAGGGTGACCCAGGAGTTTGACTGGCGTGCTGTCCAGGAAGTCCCTCGTTTTGAGTGCGGTGTGCGCAGGTGCATTGTCGTGGTGGAGCAGTAGCCCGCGGAGCCCTGTGTTTGGTCGCTTGTTGCTTATAACAGAGAAAACTTCTGGCAAACATTTGGAAGTATACCATTCGGCATTAATGCTTCTTTGATCCCGTAAGGGAATTGATACCAAGTGGCCAGTCAAATTAAAAAAGCTAGCGATCAAAATCTTACCCCCGCTTCTAGATCGCTTCACTTTGGTAGGCGTTGGCTCATTTTGAAACACCCAAACAGTCGACTGGCGCTTGGTTTCTGGGTCGTATTGATAAATCCAGGACTCATCACCTGTAACGATGTCGTAAACACGCCGAGACGAGCCTGCTTCAAATTTGTTAAGCATATCACGGCACCATTCCACCCGGGCCTGCTTCTGAGCATCGGTGAGGTTGTGCGGCACCCAGCGTGATACTATCCTCCTCACGCGAAGATGGCTGTGTAGAATCTCGTGAACGCTTCCCGATCCAATCTTCAATATGTGTTGAATCTCCTGATATGTAATTCGCCTATTGTCTTGGATTAAATTTTTCACTGCTAGCACGTTTTCTTCGGTAACAGCCGTCAAAGGGCGACCGCTTCTTTCGTCATCCCCCAAAGTTGGTCGACCGCGCTTGAATTCGTTATACCAACGATACACGGTTGCCTTGGAAGGGCCTTCATCCATGAATGCCATTTGAAGTCTATCGTACGATTCATCCGGTTTCAGGCGACACTTGAAATCGTATAAAATCATAGCTCTAAAATGTTCCCGGCGCAGATCCATATTTCAGTGAGACACAATACTTTGAATTAACTCGCAAAAAATGTGGAGGGAAATTTTGAAATTGGAACTTACTTATTTTTACTTATAAATAATCATATTTTCGAAAAACATAATAACTGGCCAGTCTCCCATATATAAAAACTTTTTTTCGCAATACTTTCTGAGGGGCCTGGTAGCCTCTTCTCTTTCTTTTTTTATACGTTCCCTCACTATGTGGCTAAATAAGAGTCTTGGTCTTCCCCAACCATCTTCTGAAGGTCGTCTGATTCATGTGGCTGTTGGTCTGCTAGCACTTCTACAATCTCACGGCAACCATTAGTGTTATCATTCTATGGAGATACAGATCTGAACAATCCATGAAACATTGAAAACAAAACTGAATGCTGTAATTTAAAAAAAAACTTTTGCTGTGACTTTTGAGTGGGTAGATTTAAGTTTGTAAAAACAGCTAAATGCAGACAAATTAATTACAACGAACATTTTTACTAAGAGAAAAAACATAATGTTGATAACTTCCTAAATAGCCAACAATCAAGAAACACGTTTGTCTAACTAAAACGTAATAACGTTTGAGATGACTTTTATTATGTTAACGAAGTTACCTTAATGAGCGGACGGAACAAGGTAACGCTTTTAAAGAGCAGCAGTTATTTCCAGTTCTTCTTAATCTTGACTGATGGTGTCTCTACTAAGCACGAGGTAATCTACGTAAACGTATCGTCGACGGAGAAAATTAGCGAAAATCCTCAGGAAGTGTATGAAATATTAAGCCTATTAATTACGTCAGATCACAAAAGCTCCGCAGAGTAAGCACTGTCTTGAGGACTCGTCTCCCAGATATCTTAATGATCATGTGATCCGTATTCGCAAGAGATTTGCGGAGTTGACGGAATTAACTAGGCGTCTTAAACCCACGCTACTTGTGCCACCAACCGTTGTCTTATTGATTTTACTAAGTGAGTCAATAAACTCATCGTGTCCTTCATTACGGAAGCCGTAGTTTTTAAACGTTTATAGTTTTTTTTACATAGCTATCAACGTGACTATAAAACTTGTCGCGTTTTTCGTTTAAGTTTTTATTATCATTGATAATCTAAAGCGTGGTATTAAAATCGTTTCACGGAACGTTTTCGGAATTGTTTGAAAAGGTGTATTTTTTTTAAAGTTCGGTGTTGCTAAGTGCTAACACAAATTGTATAAGAGAATCTGTATAGCCCTTAATAACACCAAACTACTGAGTTAAGGACCAAAAAAGTAATTTTTTAAAACACGAATAACCTCCTGTAGCATCGAGAAGAATCTTGTAGTTTATGGCATTCGTCATTAATTAAAGAAATGTTCCTTTACAATACTTTTGCGTTCAGAGTAGGCACATTAAGGGTAATAATTCATCAGAGCTGCGTCATCCGACATCTAAAGATATTACTTTTTTAACCCCCGACCAAAAAAGTAGGGTTTTATAAGTTTGACGTGTGTATCAGTGTATCTGTGTGTCTGTGTATCTGTGTGTCTGTCTGTGGCATCGCAGCTCCTAAACGGCTGAACCGATTTTGATAAAATTAGTTTCGTTTCAAGGTCATCACCTCTTTACTAGTTGATTTAGGAATATAAACTTTTACGGGTCTGGTCCATTCGCAATTTGAAACCTTGTCACTTGTCACCATGGACATCGCCAGGGGGGGCGCACCACACCCACCCCCTAAAAATTCGTATTTTTTAAAAAAAATAACTTTACTTTTTTCGTTAATCAGCGAGAACAGGCTCAACGCCGAGAGAAAAGTGGAAGGAATGGGATGAGACTTATGCCCAGTAGTGGGACAGCCAAGGCTAAGAAAAAACTTAATATAAGTTTAAAAGGCATAAAATAAAAATTAAATTAACAATTTAAATAACCCCCGACAGAAAAAACCTTTTAAAAAATCAAAAACAAATTAAGCCAAGCGTCGTACCGTCGGGGGACCGCTAAGTAGACCGCTTAACAAAAGGACAAAACAACGCGGATCCCCGACGTAACGACGCTTGGATTAATTTATTTTTGATTTTTTAAAAGGATTTTTCTGTCGGGGGTTTTTTAAATTTTTAATTTATTTTTTAGAGTGATAAAATAACTGAACAAAGAGGCTCGTGGTTATATAATAGTCGCACGGGTCAAGGAGACATGAAATTAGTCTTGGCATGTAAACCGAACCGCTCCGTGCCTGCACATGGTCCGGGCTGTCCTTTTAAAGTTTTTGACAGTCGCTACGAGTAGTGAGAATGCTGGACGTCTGAAAACCTGTTTGACCCAGTGTACTTTTCAACAGTAACTGGTCTGTTGAGGTCAGATATGAATCATCATCATCATTTCAGACCCAGGACTGCTGGACATAGGCCTTCCCAAATGTGACGACTTGAATCCAGCAGATCCCCGCAACTTTCACCGGGTCATCGGTTCGCCTAGTGGGAGGCTTTCCAACGCAACGTCTTCCGGTTTGCAGATATGAATCCGCTCCATGTGAAATAGATAGTGATATGAACGTGACGTCTCATTTTCTTACGTGAAGGTAGACTGGAAGCCGACTTCAAAATAGTTCGTAAAAGACAAGGCACTTGATGGTGACGAATACCTGAAAAACAAGTCAGGTAAAAGAATATCCTTATCAGATGCGACATTAGTATTGATTTAAAATAACAACAGGAAGACGAAATAAAACTTTACATATACCGGTAATGCAACGGTTCTGCAGAGAACAAAAGTTTATCGTGTATACGGTTGGATGAGGAGCAAACAAAAGACTGCAGCAATCTCGTCACGTGATTACTGGCTAATGACTTCACATGACACTATGCATTTGTATGGGAGACGGCGCCTGCTGTGTTGACGTTTTTAATGAGAAGAGGGAGGTACGCGTTGTACCTACCTCGGAGTATAGAATAAAAATTTGTAGATGCGAAACTCTTTCACTTATCATAATCAACATATCAAATTGCCACTACTGGTAAACAGGTATTTTCTGTGAAAGGGAGCGAACCGGAATCCACTACGCGGGTCTAGTGCCCATTGGTGGATAGTGCGGCTCTGTGACTCCCATACTCAATCTATCAAATGCCTACCTGCAGTTTTGGGTTATAACAACGTCAGATCGTTACGTTATTTGCACATTGCAGGTACAACCAAGAGGCCATGAGTGATTAGAAACAGGCAGATTTACAACCTCGAGCGATCAAGTCCCATTGACTTGAACCATATGAGCCCGACACTGGTGTCCTTGGCGGAAGTACTGCCACAAGTTGCGTCGCGGTGGGTCGTGGGATGCCCAAAAGGCTGAACTAAACTATTACGTTCTTTTTTTTTCTGCAGTCGTTGTCGTAAGGCGCTTGAGTGTTCATCTCATGTTATTTATGGTTATATCGCTTATTGACTCCCATCTCGAACCATTTACAAAAGTGTGGGAGGCGGTAGGTGTTTATAGTATTCATCTTGTATGGTTAATCTAAGAGTCGGTGATTTTCATCTTCTTCTTCGTGTTATTGCCACGACTGTATTTACACAAATTGGAAGGGACACCGACGCCAATACGTTAACAACGTATTCAATACATCATTCTGAACCGGAGCCACATAGAAATGTTTCAGGTATTTTTTTTAATCCGCTGTGACTTACATTTTGACCGTGTATTAGGTATTGCACTTTTGTAGGAAATAGCCGTTTCGATTTTTAAATAACCGATGAAACATTACTATGGTGGGTTCAGAATTTTTAAAAGCAAGCCAATCGCAAATAAAAAAAAAACCGGCCAAGTGCGAGTCGGACTCGCGCCCGAAGGGTTCCGTACCATTTTTTATAAAAACGAGCAAAAAAATCACTTTTTTGTATGGGAGCCCCCCTTAAATATTTGTTTTATTCGGTTTTTAGTATTTGTTGTTATAGAAGCAACAGAAATACATAAACTGTAGAAATTTCAACTTTCTAACTATCACGGTTCATGAGATACAGCCTGGTGACAGACGGATGGACGGACGGACGGACAGTGAAGTCTCAGTAATAGGGTCCCGTTTGACCCTTTGGGTACAGAACCATAAAAAGTAGTGAAGACGTATGAACCGTTTTAGGGTTGGTGTCTCTTCCACCCTGTATTTTGTAGACCAGAACTTTGCCACTTCCACAGCCATTGCAGTATGTAATTATTTAGTTGGATTCGTCGCTGGCACAGAAACCTCATGAGTTCTCTTCTACACAGTTTACTTACTCTATGGCCGGTGGTTGTGCGGTTGTACGATATGGAGCGAACACGACGAAGATTTTGTTTTGATAATACAGTCGGTGATAGCGGGGATTTCCTCTCGTGTTCATTGAAATAGATAAGAGTGTCTTTAGAACTCGGTTTGTGATTGGTGATTCATACTGGTTAAGAGAATTTTTTGATGTTTGTCTTGCTTTCTTCATGCTTTCGAAGTTAGACATTAATGCGTTAAATGCAGGCTATTTGTTTAAAATTACCATGACCCTTACATCCTATCTATTATTACGTTAGAAAGTAAATTGTGTAATTACAGAAGATTTATAAATGGAATATTCTACTACCAAAAACACTCTTCAAAAATAAATTGCTGTTCTATAGTATGATATCGATTCATTCTATTTCATTTGTCCTCACTATCACTACATAGTATAAAACAAAGTCGCCCGCTGTCTGTCTGTCCCTATGTATGCCTAAATCTTTAAAACTGCGCAACGGATTTTAATGCGGTTTTTTTTAATAGATAGAATGATTCAAGAGGAAGGTTTATATGTATAATACATGCGTAATATACTAGAGAAACACTGAAAATTTTAGAGGTTTCTAATGTGTTGTCGTAAATAAACACCTTTTTTGCGCTTACATGGCAAACGCTGGCTAAACCCTACGAGATAGATCAAAATAATGTACTACAGTATTGTACACCTTAAAAAGGTCTACAAAAAGTCCACGATGATATATGTCGATCTCTTAGGGACAACCCACAATAACCATTTTTTTACTTTTTACGAGAAATAATGGCTTATTTACGAAGCGATTTTAAGCAATACAGCATTAATCCTTATCCAATTAAGTTCCTTTAATTAAGTTTCTTACATTGTGCTGTTTAATATAGATCAATATGGCTCTTTACAGCATGTTATTTAAATGAAAATTTTCAAAGATATTACAGATTTAAAATGCAGGGACATAGCGGTTGCGGCAGTGACAAAAAAGCTGTCATTCTGTAACATATTTTAGTATCAGCATTGCCACCCGTGCGAAGCCGGGGCGGGTCGCTAGTTCTGTAAAACAAAAGGCATAAACACTGAGGGCCTTAATTTGGTAGTAGTTTCTTTGTAAACAGTAATCATGTTAAGGAAATGTTTGATCATGTATTTTCAGTACTCGTCAGCTATATACTTACTATAAGTAAGGTCTTTATAGATTAAAAAAAAAGCCTTCGACACGGTCTCTATTCCCATCCTTGTTAAAAAATTAGAAAAAATCGGTATTAGAGATATACAACTATCTATATTTGCGGATTACCTGTCAAACAGAAAACAGAAGGTTAAACTAGAGAATTGTGTTAGCGAGGAGGTTGATGTAACATGCGGTGTACCTCAGGGAAGCGTTTTGGGTCCTACTTTATTCCTCATTTATTTAAACGACTTGTGTAACATGTCAATCAGAAAAGCAAAAATAATTTCGTATGCCGACGACACCGCAATCGTCTTCACTGGCTCAACCTGGCATGAAACCAAAACTAACGCAGAAAATGGTATGGTACAAGTAGCGTCGTGGCTGAAAACTAATCTTCTTACATTAAGCACAACCAAAACTAATTATATTTGCTTCACAATATACAAAAATGCCCAACCTAAACATGATTTCAACATTAAAATACATGAATGTAGGAGTATGACTGATTACAACTGTTGTTGTCCAATCATAAGTAAAGTCAACCACGTCAAATATCTTGGTATAATGTTGGACCAAAGCCTGTCCTGGTATCCTCAGATCGAAAAAATAACTGCGAGAATACGAAAATTTTAGTGCAATCAGTAATAATATATTGTATTTCTATCTGGGGAGGCGCGCGTAAAACACGTTTTCTTGATGTTGAAAGAGCGCAACGGACATTAATAAAAGTAATGTACTCCAAAAAAAGGACCTTTCCTACTTGTGAACTATACCAAATTAGTAACTTACTATCAGTCCGAAAATTATATATTATTCACGTAGTATTAAAAAAACATAAAACCTTACCATTAGATCCTAATATATTAACTAGAAGAAGGAAACATAATGTTGCTTGCTCCCCTTTTGTAAAAACAGAATTTGCAAATATTCAATATGAGAAACGCTCGTCTTACTTATGTAACAAAATAAATAAATTAATAGATATACATACCGAGCCGTTTCAAAAATGTAAATCGTTGCTGATTAACTGGATAAACAAGTTATGCTACGATGAAATAGAGAATCTTCTGTTAAATGTAAGGTAAAATGTGTATGATAGTATTTACACAATTCACTTCCGTATAAAACACCCATGTACACACTCACACTCTCCAACACACACTCGCACACTTACTCACACTCGCACACTGCACGTACGCACATACACGCAAACAAACACGCACACACACACACACCAACAGACTAATGATAAAAACTAGAACGAGACCATTTACTATTAATTATTCATTTTTATTATACTTTTACTTTTGTTTTGTAACTTATTACACTCATAAGATATAAAAGAGCGGCGCCTCCTGTTACAGGCATATATATGCTTAAAAGGAGACGCCAACAACTGTATAACATTGTATAACGTGTAATAACGAAATAAACATTTTTGATTTTTGTTTTTTTTTTTTTATTTGAAGTAATCCAGCCTTTCATTGTAATATGCTGTGCACTGTATCTATCTGTATTTTTTTAAACATTTGTTATAATAATATATATTCATCATCATCATCATCATTTCAGCCGAAAGACGTCGGGGGTTTTTGACATAATCGCCACGCTTGGAGGCGGGTTGGCGATCGTAGTACGGTTGTTACAAAAGCACAGAGAACGCTGCTGCCCATTCTTACGACACCCAAGGGGTATGGAGATATGGGATGGTGCTATTCTTTACGTCCGACACCATACAGAAAGACCACCATAATATATATTATTTTAACCTTATTTTAACTAATCGTTTCAATTATGCTTACAAAGAATAAGCGACGGCACGAGTAGCGCAGTGGCTCAGCGATTGACTGCTGCGCTGCGTGTCGCGGGGATGGATTTCTAATTAATTGGCAAGAAGAGGCGCAACATCAAGAAAAATGGAAGGAATAGGGTGAGGCCTTTGCCCAGGAGTGAGACAATTCAAACTAAAAAAAATAAATATTAAGAAGTATATTAAACGAATAATAGATTAATAAATCATTTCATTCTCTATTCTCCAAAAGAATAGAAAACTAAAATAACATAACTGTATCTGTTAAAAAAAACGCCAGGCCAGTAATGATAACCTTGGCAATGATAAACCTCCTACTCTGTATTATCAAAAATAAGGTATAAAGATTAAAGTAACTGATTACCACCAGCAAATAATATCCTTCTAAAAATAGCAATTAAAAAATACAGTAAAACATCGTGGGTGCGTTTACAGTGTTAACCTAAGACTTATAAAATAGTACATTTTGTTGGAATAGTGGTGTTACATAGACTATGTAACACCACGGTTGTTGCGTTACTAAACAAGAACAGGAATGTGAACTAAGTAATAAAAAAAACAAAAGAAAACAATTTTTAAGAAGTTCTCATTTTCAGAAGTGCCAATTTTGAGAAGTGCTCATTATGAGAGGTACTATTTTAGGAAGTGAACATATTGCGAAAGTGCACATTTTGCGTCAAACCCTTCTAAAATAATACAAAATTAAAACTCGTAAACAACGTAATAACGTTCAACGAGAACTTGCTTATGACACATTTTTCTTCAGAAAACGCTCCAGTAATATGGGTTATTTACTTTATGCTGAGGTTTATCAAAGCATTTTTACGATATATAGATTATTTACTAACTAAACAGACCTAAAATAATGATTAAAATATGAACATGTCCTGAGGGATTGTGTATTTCTTGGCCAAAGAATCAGCATCACCATCCACTGCGGTGATGCTGCCAGCCTTCTGGGCACTTTCCCCGTTGTCAGCGATGTGGATGAGCTTTTTGACGCCCTTTAATTCTTTTCTGCTTTTGATACATGTAAGTACATATTGTTATCATTATTTTAGGTCTGCATTGTTAGTAAATAATGTGAATATTGTATAATTGCTTTGATAAACCTCATCTGCAAAAACTATTAGGTTCAGAATGCTTTATGCTTAATTCATATTTTCGAATCCTAAGCCACTCTAAAATATTTCCTGGAACATTTATCCAACATTTTTTTGAAGACAACATCATCAAAAATAAAAGTTTTAATAACCTGTGTACCGTACTTTTTGTCTTCAGTAAAAAGGACTTGACATTTAAATTCCTGAAAATATAAAGCGTGTATTTATATTCCCGCTCCGCACTGCAGACGCAGCTTAAGTCTGTTATAACAACCCAGAAATACATACAAATGAGGCTTTCTATTACACACGATCCACGAGCGGAATGAAAAGGTACGTTCTATTAAATTAAGTGGTCGGTAATGAAGAGGCACGGCGGTATTTTTATGTTTGTAATCTAGAAAAGGAGGTGTCAGAAGGTGGGCTGAGGTATGAGTCGGCCGGGCTTCGCGTGCCGCCGGCTGCGTGACCATTGCCCATTGATCACTTGTCTCAAGAAATACGACACGAAGGACATTTTTTTTCACACGAAACATCTACCTTGAAATAAGTTAACAGTTTACGCGGGTTTAGGCACTTTTCATGTGCGTCTATCATGCTCCGTAATAAACAAAAGATTCTATACAGTTTGCGTCATCTGTTACGACTAATTTCTTGGCGGAAATTCTAAAGAAAGTACCCAAATAAACTTCGAAGTGAACAAGTCCCAACTTTACTCGATTTGTTTTCGTAGTAGGACTCGAGTTACATCGTAAATTAAAGCCTTCATATTTTATGAGTACCTACCTATCAGACTCATCAAATACAGGTCTTTTAATATTGAAATGAAATAAATACGATTACTAAGCACCTTTATCTGGATGTCGAGGATTTTAAAAATGATGTATCTCATTTCTTATTTAGTCAATGCTCCTATTTTTACGAAAATACTAAAATGGCGGTCGAAAGTGAATTCATTGGTTGGATTTAGATGCTTATAAATTATTCTAACGGCTCGCGCTCCGATTTTCAGTAAAATTAAAGCCATTGGCTGCGTTTTCGGCGAACTCTTTGTATCTAAATGATTTCTCATTTGATACTCTTATTTAAAAGACTACAAAAAAATAACATAAATACGTACTTATTTAAGGTTCAAAAACAGATATTTTTAAATGAACTGATTTTAATTCCAGTTCCATTCCATTTTTAGATGATTGTAAAATCTCTTCCCAATTTGAATACAGCTTCTTTGCTCTTTATATTTACAAATAACTGTTTGAATATGCAATAGTTGACAGTGTCCTTCACACGGGTACTGGTATATTTCTGTATCTTTAAATATTAACTTAAGTTTACACTTACTTAAATAAATCAATATAGAAAAAATACTGTAATTATAAAAATACTGCTACATCTCAGACCCACTTATACGAACTAAGCGTGGTACATTCTGCCTTCAAAAGCAATTCTTACAAGGTTATAATCTAATGTACCTAATGCAATATAATCAAATCAGTTAGCTGAAGCGATGGCCCTGCCCTGCTGTCGTATTGTGGGGTTCTATAAACTTTTGATTTCTGGAAGTAGTATTCTACGATTAAGCATTAGTAGAAGTTCTTATTAAGGCTTTTTCGTGGAAGTTCTACCACTACGGGCAGTTATTTCTACGGACAAACAGCAGTACAGGAAAACGATTGGTGCCGATGAAATTAAAGGAACTTTAGACCTTTTTCCCACAGCGCAGCGGTTCAAATCCAAACGACTATATGAGTGTCTAACAGTCGCAAGCAATAGTGCTGAGCATAAGATCCTGGGATATCATGTCAGGCAAAGTGTTATTGGGTTGATTCTGAATTAAACATAAGTTAGGGTGTACTAAGTACACCTCTGTCGTATCCTTCGGTCATAACAGGTGTGGTGTTATTTTAAGCAATAGATCCTGAAGTAAATATTTGTCAACCATTTGTGACAATTTACGGTTGTAGTGTACATCACATAGTGGTCACATAGTGTGTAGTTCATCATTAGTGTCATGCATGTACGTCTCAAAAACTTCAACCAGTAAAGTTTCCATTTGCAGTAACACTGATGCTGATGTTTGAACAACAAAATCCCCTCTGAAAATATAACGGACGTTCAGAACTATCAATAAAATTTTCATGCGAGCAAAAATTTAAACTATTACAAACACTCAAGGGTAATAAATCGTGCTCTTTTTGATTTATCTATCCTTCCACTTTGGAAACGGCTAACTGACGGATTATTCTAGAAATAGATCGAGTTAGATAACGTGGAGAACTGATAAAACAGCAAAAACATGTTGGTGAGAATGATGTTTTTACACTTTGCTTCCAAGTTTGTTATTTTACTTCAAGTTGATAATCAACTTCATTTAGATTACGCCATGTAGGTTTATTCAGATTATATTTTTACAAATAAAAAACACATAACCGACGCCGTATTAAATTAATAAACTGCACCGACTTATGAGTAATCAATATTTGTTAATTTTTTTTATAGCCGATTGTTTAATAGAATTTCGTCTCACATCATTTTTTATTCATATTATCATTTTATAGACTAATCAATACGCAGAAGAAATTTAAATCACTGTTTTTCTAAAGAAATTAAATTTTAGAATAGGTATTCATACCATAGAATAACAAATCAAATATTCTTTATCCTTAAATTGTTTATTTAATATAAAACTTATTACCAAGAATAACATTTTAACGAATGACAGTTTCTAAGATTCATACCTTTGAAAAATGCTACCACACTCCTCTAAAATTACAACGTCGCATTCACCTTTTTTTTCTATGCAAGAGTGTTGAAAAATGTTATTGGATAAGCTTATGCTTTTTCAATACACTTCACTATACCTCGAAAATTGGCTATTATCGCACAACGATGGTTAGGTTAAAATGTAATGTCTTTCACATTTTTTTTTTATTTTTCTTAATTTAGTGTTATATTTTTCCACAGAAAAATTGAATAAACAGTTGTTTCTTTTATCTCAGCAAAGAGGCGCATGTTTATATTTAATGTCATTCAAAATCGGTTCACAATTGGCAATAACCGGCCAAGTGCGAGTTGTACTCACACGCACACAGGGTTCCGTAGCACCAAACAATCTAGTAAAAATATTTTGAGGGCTCATTCATAATGTTATATAATATTACACTCAATAGCAAATCTATTTCTTTTTTCACAAAGTTACTGCTGCAATTTGATGAAAAAGTCTCTTAACTCAAAAACTAAACACCAAATCTTATTCAAACCAATTTTCGTTGAAAGTTTGTTTTTGTTCTACAATCCTGATTTTTTTCAGAATTTTGCTCTTATTACTTTAGAAATTAGAGGGGGAGGACACATTTTACCACTTTGGCAGTGTCTATCTTTCAAACGATTGACTTTGAGAAAGAATGGTTTCATAAAACTCAACATCATTTTTAAAGACTGATCAATAGATATCCCGCAAGTATAGGTATGATGAAAAAAGAAACTTTCAGTTCTTTTTATGGAGATTAATCCCTTAAACTTTTATTTTTGTATAAAAATCATTAAGCTATTCACAGAATACACTTACCTACCAAGTTTCAACTGTGTAGTCCTAATAGTTTCGGAATAAAGTGGCTGTAACATACGAAAGGACAGACAGACAGACATGGCGAATCTATAAGGGTTCCGTTTTTTGCCATTCGGTTACGAATCCCTAAAAACATCGCTGATCATACAACAACAAAAAAATATCTGGCGAATGGAACTCGGTAAAATAGGAAAGATAGAAACATGATGAACATACAATAACAACGTTTTTCATTTACAGCGTTTAAAGTTGGCACAAATACAGTTTCTCCTAAATATTATATCAGAACATTAATGAAACACTTTTAGAACACACAAGCTTAAATAAAGCTTGGATCTCGTATATACGTGAAAGCTGTCCGAAGCTTAGTCATGCTGAGTTAACAAAGGCCCCGCTAACACTGTTGTATTTTCGAATAGTTTATTTTAATACGTCGATTTTTAGATTATTTCTTAGTTACAAAATGTTTCACCATAATTTATGTAACCAAAAAGACAAAAAAGTAACAAACAAATTAAAAAGATGTAACTGAAAATGTCACATAGGTAATTATCTGGCTAAACATTGCTCACTTTCTGCCGGCCAATTTTTGGTTACAAACTATACCATACACTTATACCCATGGATCTATCTAGTATTATTGCTTGTGAACTCGTAAAGATAGGTATGTTTATACCTCGATCTGTTGTGCCAATTGTCGAAGAAGTTGAGTTTTTATTACGAATTTGAAAACCCTCAATTATTAGCGTAACATAAGTGAAGATGAAACAGAAAATGTCACATATTTTAATCTGGACGGCCACCATGTTGCTGACTTTCGGTCGGCTAACTATCTGTCACAAACTATACCATGCACTTTTATACCTATGCATCTAGTATCATTGTTTGTATAATCAAATCTGTAAAGCCCGTTCCGTGGTACCAGTTATCGAAGAAGTTGACATTTGTATTACGGTTTCTCACGAGTTTTATTTGCTAAATGTCCCACGGGGTCGTACTATAGGGGTAAAAAGTTAAGCTAAAGCTATGCCAGACTATTATCTATCCCTGAGCATAAATTTCATTCACATCCAATGCATCCAGTTTTTGCGTGAAAGAGTAACAAACATCTAAACACCCAGACATCCTCATTTTTGCATTTATAATATTAGTAGGATTTAATATCCCACCATTATTAGCGTAACATTATTGAAGATGTAACAGAAAATATCACATATTGTAATCTGTCCGGCCATCCGGGACGTACTCTCGATAATATTCACTTCTTTGTGGCCCCGCCAGCTGCGACGAATTACGTTCTTTGTGGATACCCTGCTGGCAGCCATTGTGTTTCGAGCGCAGAGCAAATATCTTTTTAGAATGTGCGAAAATCGGTTTCTGTACCTAAGTATAGGGGAATAAACGAATGTTTACTCCGTGTTCGGCGCGAATCAGTGTTCAATCGTTGAGGATTTTTTTTGTGTTTTCGTTTTGTTGAATGTTACGATGGATTTCGGTGGTGGAAACAAAATATTTTCTACCGAACTATTGTAAAGACAAATGTTGGTGAATGATGACTTTTTTTCATTACTGGTTGTTTGAATTAGACATGTTTCGATCCTTACGATCCTAGCAGTGGTGTTATACAGTTTCTGCGTACCCCCATGAGAAAAAGACGTCTGTTTATGTATGCATAATAGGTGCTGGATTTAAAAGGGTTAGCAAAAACCGATGCTGTAGGTTTTTGCAAGGTCTAAACAGAAGGTTGGTTTGGAAAAATATAATAATAAATAATAATAATAATAAGCCTTTTTATTTCCTATAAACCTTAAGGAACATTTACAGACTACCTATAACTTATTCTAATGTTAGTAAGTGACTCTAAAGTTAGTTTTATATTTATTTAATTATTTATTGTTATAGGAACCCCTTGATAGGGTATAGGCCTCCTCCAATTTCTTCCATTTCTCCCTGTCCTGCGCTGTTTTAGACCAGTTTTTCCCCGCTACCGATATGATGTCGTCCACCCATCGTTTTTTCGGTCTGCCTGCTTTCCTCTTTCCTTGAGGACCGGTCCATTTAGTACACTTGAGAGTCCACCTCTGGTCGGTGTATCTTGCTACATGGCCGGCCCAGTTCCATTTTAGTTTTAGTGCCTGGTGTAGCGCATCTGTGAGTTTTGTCTTTTTCCTTATTTCTTGACTTCTTATTTTGTGAATTTTCCTTAGGTTTAATATACTTCTTTCCATTGCTCGTTGACAAGTATTTATTTTGTTACGGATCTTGTTCGTAAAGATCCAAGTTGGGGAGCCATAGGTCAGGCAAGGAAGAATGCAAGTGTCCATTACAGTCTTTTTCATATCTAGGTCGTAGTTACCTTTCAGTATTTCTTTGTGCGCCCAGTATTTGTTCCAGCTGCATGTGATTCTTCTGTTGACCTCGTCTTCATTATTTGCTTTAGAAAATGATACTTGCTTTCCTAAGTATATGTACTTCTCCACATACTCAAGTTCTACACCGTCTAACATGATTTTTCCTTTTATGCTATTTGACATTATTTTTGTTTTACTAAGATTCATATGTAAGCCTGCGTGTTTGCTTTCTTCATTTAGTTGGGATATCATGTTTTCTAGCTTCTTATGGGTTTCGGCGAAGACTGCGATATCGTCAGCAAATCTCAAATGAGTGAGGCGTGTGTTGTTGATTAGGATGCCTTCAGAGGCCCAGTTTAGTTTGGAGAATATGCACTGTAGGACCGCTATAAACAGTTTTGGGGATATTGGGTCTCCCTGCCTGACGCCTCGGGCTATTCTGATCTCATCACCTCGCGATTCTAATTTGACTCTGCTCACACTACTCTGATATATGTTTTTTAAGGTTCTAGTGATAATTGGATCTATATTGCAGTTGTGTAAAGCTTGCCAAATAGAGTTATGATAGAGGCTATCAAATGCTTTTGTGTAGTCGATGAAACCTATATACAGGTTTTTGTTATACTCTGTATATTTTTCTACTACTTGTTCTAGCGTGTGAATGTGGTCCATAGTCGAAAATCTGGGCCGAAAACCTGCTTGTTCTACTGGTTGCATATTGTCTATTTGTGGGCTTATTTTATTGTGTATAATTGAAGTGAAAATCTTGTACACACTTGAGAGCAGGCTTATCGGGCGGTAGTTAGCGATGTTGAATGGATCTCCTTTTTTATACAGCAGTATTATGTCTGATCTTTGCCATTGCTCTGGTATTAGTCCTGTACTTAGAACAATATTAAATATGCGTGTCAGTGGTCCGGTGAGTAGTTTTGCACCTATTATTAACGCCTCATTTTTTATACCATCGGGCCCAGGGCTCTTCTCTCGCTTCAACTTTTTGATAATATCCAAGATCTCTGTTTCTTTTATAATAGTTGCTTCGTTGGTATTTGTCTCTAAGTTGTTTTCTATGACCGGTGTAGTGTCATGTAGCTTGTTAGCATAAAGATTTTTGTAGAATTCCGTAGCGCAGGATATTATATCTTTCCTTGAATTTGTTTCGTTTTGCCCATCTTTTAAGCTCTTGATCCATTCAGTATGAGTTATTAGTTGTTTGTAACCTCTTTTGGCGCTTCTATAGTGCGTTAAACTGGTCTCTAGTATTTTTTTCCTGTGCTGCTTGTAATCATTTCTTATTGACTTACTAGTCTGTTTGAATAGGAATGATAACTCTTTTTTCATATCTTGTGATTTGTTCTTGGTTTTTATAAGTTCTGTGCGTCTTTGGATCAAGAGTTTGGTTGTTTCGTTGAAGAAATGGCAACTATTATCTTTGCTTCTGTTAATGGTCTCTCGTTTTAAGCTATTTTTTATACAGCCTTCAAATTTATTATAGGTTTCTAATATGTTATCTTCATCAAAGTAGGTTAGGTCCTTAATATTATTTTGTAAGTTAGAAAGGTATGTTTTTATTTCTTTGTCAGTTTTAAGCGATGACGCCGAGTTTTGGAAGTTTTTCCTACTCTTTCTGGCGCTTTTTATGATTGCTGTTGCTCTTACCATTCGATGATCTGACGGGAACTCTACGTTGTTTAATACCTCTATATTTGTTATATTTTTGGGAAAATTACACATAATAAAGTCGACTTCGTTTTTTGTTTTTTCATCTGGGGATATCCAGGTCCATTTTCGATTATTCTTCTTTTTAAAATACGTATTCATGACGGAAAGTTTATATTCAAAGGCGTATTGTACTAGCTTTTCTCCTCTTTCATTTCGTATTCCGTATCCGTATTTTCCCATAATGAGGTTTTCATGGTTTTTCTGATGTCCTATTTTGGCATTAAAGTCTCCCATTACCATGACGTTTTTGTAGTTTTCCGATAGATCGTGAGCTTTTTGTAGCGTTTGATAAAATTTTTCTATGTTTTCTTCATCTGAGTCACTTGTCGGTGCGTACACTTGAATAATTGACAGGTCAGTATCGCCGAATGTCAGCTGGAGTAACGCAACTCTTTCCGATAGTCCGCAGAAGTTTACAATATTTTTCTTGAACTCCTTCTTGATGAGAAATCCCACACCATGCAGACCGGGTGTTTCGCCCACATAGCAGAGTATGTGGTCGCTATATTCTTCTATTTTACATCCCATTCTTCTTATTTCTGCTAGACCGAGTATGTCAATGTTTATGTTCCGGATAGCGTGCATTAATTCAAAATATTTTTCAGTGTTTGAGAGTGATCTGACGTTATATGTTGCAATTTTTAATTTATTTGTTATGTTTATTGTTTCGCTTATTTCTTTGTTTATTGTTTTGTTTATTGTTTTTGGGGTATTTTTTGGAGGGTTGTGGTCATACTCTTCCACGGTGACCAGCCGGGTTGGAAAAATATACACAAATATATTAATATGTCATAAAAATAAATTACACCTAAGAATACCGTGACTGTCGTTATGACTAGTCAATATTCTATTCCTAATGCGGCCACTTATCTTGCTGTCAGAACTGAACAAGTCACACGCAACAAATCATTTGTTTCAGCGACAGTCAGGCTCGTCGTTAGCTTTTCTAACAACGCTTTTCACGACCTTTCTACCTCATAATGAATTCTACAGAAATAATACCTAACAATTACACAGCAATGGTGGTAATTTCGTTGAATCATTAATGAGAAACTTCCTGGAACGTAAAGTGGCCACAGAACTAGATAGCGTACTGTGAGGTTAACGGCTCTTTTAAACTTATCTGTAGGGTAGTATTGCGTGACAAAATACGAGTACAGAGTAATCAGATGTAACTGGACGACGACGAACACTACTCAGCTATCACCCGACACTTTACACTAAACTACTGGCCTATCAGCCCTTACACACTGTCGGTTCCCTCGTGTCAATTTGAATAAAGTACGAATAAAAAACTGTAGTGTAAGGACACCCTAATCGGCACCCGATTTTATCAACACCCCGTATGTGGAGGCACTTTTTACGCATCAACAGACCAGAAATAAGATAGAGGAGCGAATAAAAATAAAATCGGAACCGGATAGAAATATGTCCCAATAATATTTGGTTGAGCACTGATCCCAACTAAATAGGTCTCTTGGGTGGTGGCCCATGGGAATCTCGTAAGTGTAGTAAAAAATGGGGCATATGAAAGTAATATGTTAAGAGCATCCTACTTTTTTAATTCTGGCTTCATCAATATTAAATAGTGAGTTTTGTTCTGAGAATATTCCACATTTCAAATCACCCAGTGACTATGATTTCAATCAGAAAGCATTCGATTAAACTTTTTTGAAGAAGTAGATTGATCATCATCTGCTTAGCCTTCTAGTCTAACCGGATGCAGCTGAGTATCATTATTTTACACGAAGCGGCTGCCTATCTGACCTCCACAACCCAGTAACTGGGTAATACAAATCCCCTTGGTGAGACTGGATGTCAGACTAACCAGAAATTCGTAAGTAAGTATCGTATTCGTAAGTACATAATAATATATTTTCAGATGTGAAGTGAATGCGCCGTCCACTGTGTTGTACCAATTCAGGCATGCAAAATAATATGCAGAAGTGACTGATCACTGAATCAATTATTTGAAAATAATAAGCGGTTCAAGTTAATGGGTACCTTTGATTCATAAGACCATATTATTTCTTTACAATGAACCAATAATATGATATCCATTAACGTCATGCATTTACATACATCTAAAGTCACATACACAAACAGTCACAACAAACACGACAAATATTTCCTTTGATTGTAATTATTATTTGTTACGTCTTAAATTGAGGGATTTTCAAGGTCCAAGTAAAAGAAAGGTGAAACAATATCGCTGAACAACTTTCTTATAATATGTTTTGCGGACTTTTTCCACCAAAAAGTTTTTTATCCATTTTACGTACAAAATGGATTTCCGCTGTCATAACGTACTTTCTTTGATGAGCGAAAATTCGTCTTCTCAGTAACTGTGACGTTTTCATTAAAGTGTTGTCTTCTATTCCGTTGACAGGGAATCATAAGCCATTGTTGTTTAATTCCATCCTGGCTGTGTCGGAGACGTTAAAACGATGACGGACGGGATTTGAAACCCGAGTGTCAGCGACTTGTTATAACTTTCTGAAGATGGAAGGACAATCATGTTTACTATTGATGTTCTAAAATGTTTTGTAAAGCCTGACGTACATGAGATTGTTGGATGATGCTTACTACTTAAATTATGTTTCGGCATTTGTTATTTATGTATCGTCAATGTCGGTTTTATGTATTACTGACGTAGTGAGCAACAAAAGAAATTATCCTGACCCATTGCCTTTGTTTTTAAAGCCACTTTAAGCATTTCTTTGTACGTAGCAATGTTATCAGCTTAAGTCTGGGTTAGCACCAGTAGGTTTCTAATACCTTCCAGCACGCAATGCCTAATTTATGCAGACAGCTTTAGAAACAATTGTTCTGAAAACATGTTGTTTTCGTGGTCACTCTCTATCTTTATATCTTTTTTATGCCAAGTGCTGAGTTAAGTTGGCACTTTATTGTTACTACTGCACTGATTAAAGTTTTAAAAGCCTTCTTTTAATGGAAGTTCGTAGATTTCTTCTTAGATAAGACGGAATGCCATAGTCCATAACAAATGAAATCCTAACAGCTATCATGCGACAGTAATTTTGTATGTTTGTTACCTCTTCACACCTAAACCACTGAACTGATCATCCTGAAATCTTGCATATACGCAAGATTTCAGGATTTTATTCCGAAAAAAGTACTGTCCCCGAGGTGCACAACAATAACGTTCTTGTCATAACAGATGGCACACGTGTCTGAGACGAATATTGTCAAATTCTAAATTTACGCGAGCGAAGCCGCGGGTAAAAACTAGTGTCTTATATTCCTAAGGACTCTCATCAATTTCTTGAACTTCATTTGCCCGCCCTTCCTCCACGCGAGTATTATATTATTTATTTGAGCGGAAGTCCAATTTACGAAGAGAATATAATAAAGTGCTCGTAGACGAGTGTAGTAGGAAGCTGACAAAAGAGTTTGTAACCCCAGACGGTTGTACGAGATGGTCAGGATAAAGGATGCTTCGAGAACGGTAAAGAGGGATTTATTCTTTAAATTCATGGATTTTTAGGTTTTGTTTCTTTCTATCTCTTTTATTTGACGCTGATATTTTGCAAGAACCAATTAATAATATTTGAAATAAACAGAAAAATAGAATGATAGAACATTTGATGCTTACTATGCTTATGTAAGTATTCTTATTCATTATTGCCGATTTCTGTGAATTGTTGAATCTATCTATTGGTCGCAATCTTGACAGCTGAGCATGAGGTCCTGGGATTCGATTACTGGGTCGGGGAATTTTTCCATCAGAAATTTCTCAGTAGCAGCCACGGCGTCTGGATTCGTACCCAGCTGTTGGCAATAGGCTCCCCCTATTACAAGGGACTGACGAAATGTGTGTCATGTTAGGTGCACCTCTGCCTTGTACCCTAGGGGATATACAGGTGTAATGGTTACCGTTATTAAAAGAATACACCTGTGGATTTGATTGCGTCACACATTACCTAAGCCATTAACTTTTAACGGTTATTCTTACTTTTGTGGAAAACTACACACTTAAGCATAAGCTCACTATCTTCTTCTTCTTCGTGTTGCTGGCACGACGTTTTTTTATTGGTTATTTTATTAGTTACGCTTTGAAGTTCCTACATAGTAGATATCATACGAAAAAAAAACCTTTAGAAAAAAGTTTCTAAAGCAATTAAGTGATCAAGACTGCTATCTTGACCTTTGTAGGTGCTATGTAAAGAAATCATAGAAAGGTCATAGAAATAATATTATTAGCAAAAAAGTACCAGTGGGACTTAATAGTTATAAAAAGAACATTAATAAGACTTAGTCTGAATCGTGTTCTAATCTAAAGCCTTAGTAATAAGGTACTTGGCAATCTTTAGATTATATGTAGGTATGTAGATAATTAACTTGTATAAAAGAATACTTATAAGAAATATCGGGTGGAAAAAATATTGCCCGGACACTAAATCAAGATACTTATTTAGGCAAATATTTCTTGGCTGGAAAATTTAAGGTACGGATAGCATATACATACATTATGTAGGTACGGTACTGAAGGGTAAAAAAATCAAATACTTACGCTCTGTATTGTGACATTTTATCTGTACCTACCAAGTGTCCACCAGGTGGACCGATGACCTGGTGAAGGTTGCGGAAATACGCTGGATGCGAGTCGCACGGGACCGGTCAATGTGGCACCATTTGGGGGAGACCTATGTCCAGCAGTCGACGTCTTTCGGCTGAAATATTGATGATGATCTGTACCTACTTCAAGATAAATCTAACTTTTATTAATCAAACAAGAATATAGTAATCTAAAAATTATTAAAAGATTTTTGATTAGTAAAAGTAGTACATAAGTTGAGCTTGTGGCTTAATAATAACAGCCGCGCGGATCACTCTTAGGTTTAAGCCACGCTTGCCTAGGTTGGTCTGTGGATAGGTGACCACCCATTACATACCGAGTTACGTCCATGCCTCGGAAAGCACGTTACGCCGTTGGTCCTGGCTATCATTTGTAGATAAACTTTGACAACCAGTCTTACCTTTTTACCCAGTACTAACTGTAGGTATCGTATTACCCAGTACTAACTGTGTTTTAGAAGTCAGAGCAGTCGCTCCATGTAAAATACTGGTTAGATTCCAAAACTCCTCCGTTATGCTTTCCAGTATCAATGGAAAACTGTTTTAGATTTGTGGTTTGTTGTGTTGAAAATATGCTTTTCGAACCAATTAGTTACTGAAACGGTCCAATAGGTTTGAATAAAATAAACTCGTGTAAGTAACAAATTGTTCTTTATTTCAACAAAAATCATGCCAGTAAAATACTAATTACAGTACACGTTAACAACGAAAGCATATGTGTTACTAGACCGATATGTACAACTGGTATCGTGATATTAGCAATTCAGGATATGTACTGCCAAATACTTCGCTCCAAATTATTTTATACAAACAGCAATATGAACTTTTTTGAACTCGTCCAATTAACTTATTTTTACAGTACAGCGGTGACTCGTTTTTGTTCAAGATTCTTAGAAAACTTGGTTACAAAAATTAAGATTCTTAAAAGCAGTTTACATTTCTAGATTTTAAATTTATTTTTTATTAATAATCCCTCATTGTTTTTACATAACGTCAACATTCCCAGTACGTAGATAAGTTCTCGATTTTTTTTTTAATAATATTCTTACAAAAAAGATGTCGACTAATATAATAACTTTATATACATCAGTAGATCTAAGAAGGCGATTCTAAACTTTTATTTACAATATAATTTTGAATTCTAAAGATAGGTTTTCAAATAAAAAATTTAATACAAATAGCCTTTGCTGCAAAAATATAAATTTTGTACCTAACGATAACACATCACTTTTGAGAGAATTTCAACGAAATTATTTATACACTAGCAATAAAGACCGAGATATGTATCGAAGACTTAATTAAATATAAATATTTTACTATAAAACATTAAGTATTTACTAGCTACCTGAATTGTACCTTATCATGTAAACAATAAATCGTTTAAGAACCAAATTTTGAACCATGTTACAAAAAGTTAAATGAAGAATTATATCTAAGAAGTTTTGTTGTCGGTCTATTGCTTGGAACAGCCCGTAGCCTTGCCTGTGTCTAAATCACGTTTTGTTAATAAAAGAGTTGAGATAATTTATCACGTTTCTGATTGCATTAGGGATCTGAAGAAGAGGGCGAGGGAAAGTGTTAACAGCATTATACTTAGAGCAGACGCCTCGCTTGAACTCCTCACTGAAACAAACAAGCTTTGTTATTCGACTTAAATGATGAGACTCCCTCAGAGGGAGCCGGTAAAAAGTTGGACTCCATAATATTGTACCGTTTACTTTGTGCTGGGTTTTGAGAAGATAGTTTTCCGCAAGTTGAAAATGTTTCTTTTAAATGCAATGTAAACTGCATGGTTTACACTTGAAAAGTTCCGCGTCGTTGCTTAGGATCTAACACAACGTAAGTGACAAATAGCATATTTGCTATACTATACTATACCATGGCAATACCATTTTATAATTTGTGTGTGTACACTTCAAATTAGATACACATAATGGCTAAAACAACGTGTCTTCCTATTCGCTATTAAACGGCATCAAAATGTCAAAACCGCCAAAATTATCTCATGTGGTGTTAGAACTTAACGACGACGTGCTACTTAAGATAAAATTGAAGTAGTTTTTCGTCGTTCGTGACCGCTAAATAATTATATCATTCAGATCCAACCTGTCTCATTGCAGTCCTCCCCCGCGACGCCCTAAGCCGAAGCTCGTACCCCACAGGGGGTGCCCTTAGCGTGTAGTCGCTTAGTTTGAAACTTTTTTATGCCCTGGCTGGAGGCCTTACTCGGACAGTCCAGCTAAGCAGACGACAACCTCCTAGGTTGAACTGAGCGATGCCATTCATAAAAAAAATACTAGAAACCTTTTTTTTTTTCTTACTAGAAACTTTAGTTGGTATTTATGTCCGAAGCTGACCGAAGCCGAAGCCGAAGCCGAAAGCGCTAAAAAATGGTAATCAACATTTTGAGTCATAAGATGAGAGAAAATGAAATACCCTCACAGCACAATGTTCAAATAAACACCTAAACTAATATTATAAAGAGGAAAGATTTGTTTGTTTGTTTGTTTGCATTGAATAGGCTCCGAAACTACTGGTCCGATTTGAAAAATTCTTTCAGTTGTAGATAGCCCATTTATCAAGGAAGGCTATAGGCCTATATATATCATCATGCTATGACCAATAGGAGTGGAGCAGCAATGAAAAATGTTGCGAAAACGGGGAAATGTGACGCAAACGAAGTTGTGCCGGACAGCTAGTAATAAAATTTCACAAAAAAAAAATACAATTACATATTAAAAGAAGTAATAGATTCAAAATTTTAACATTGAATCCTCTGATGCTGAACTAGGATAGATCCTGTCTCTCGGCAAACAGCGCCATCCCCTAACATAAGATTTAATATAAATAAGACCTTTATTTCAGATCATCAACATGTTATTACACACAGATCCATATAAGATTTAAGCCAAAGTAGACATGAAAGTTGTATCTATTCTAGGATTTATACTAAGATATAGGTAGCTGTTTGTGTAGTGATTATTTGTGCTAGTAGTACAGAAAAAGAAATTGATTGTTTAAAGGTCGTACTAACTTTGTATTTCAGCAGTTTTTCAGTTTCTTCATACGAAAGATTAAGGAAATAATGGTGTAAATATAAGTTCATCCAAGTATAAACAGTTCTTCATGTTGGTATTGTTGACTTGCAAACTGCCTAGTTGTTTCTCCTTTAGATCGCGTGCAGACAGTTCACCTCCGCAAATGCCACTCAAAAACCACTGCTAATCCTCGCGAAATTAATTTCAGAATAGCTGTTATTAAATATTTCAATGTGTGGGACAAAACTTCTTTGTTGTATGAACTTCCAAATGACTACAAACATAATCGAAAAAATTAGAGTCCCCGCAGAATGCAGACTTTCTATAGGCCAATAGTTTAGTTGGGTTGAGCTACTACCGAGCACACATCTTTCTTTTCTCGTTGTGGAAATCTTCAATGGATGTCCTCCGCCCTGGTGAGAGCAAATGGGTCTGTCTGACTCGTACTGACTAAAACCATACCAGCGGCGTTCCCTGGCACAGGGAACGCCGCTGCGTCGGGGGCACTTGCAGCGGGATCTCTAGCGTGCACACTAGGCCAACTAAACGGTCGGCTTGGTGACAATTGCGCAAACCAATCCAACAGTCGATAGACTGACCGCGAACATTTTGCTTATTACAACAATTTTCTAGTCAGAACTACGGTCCGAGTCGGCCAGTTCGAAAAGTATGTGGGATTAGAGAACCATGCTGATATACTAGCAGTAGGCTGATAGTTTAGATTGATTCCAATCGTGTAGTCAATCAAACAGATTTATCTGCCAATACCGAAATATTGGAATAGCTCTAGCATACATTTTGTAGGCTGGGTGACTCTTAGATAAATCTATTTTTGGAACAGAACAATTTAGGCAGACTATATCAAGATCGTCTGTGTGTCTAGCTAGCAAGATAATCAAAGTTATCTGAAATCCCGATTGGTAGACTAATGTTTGTGTTTCTAGTGTGCGATCTAATTTTGGGGACTATCACACGACACCCGTCGTCCACGCGGTCGGGTGGTGAAGCAGATCTCACATCGCATTGGCGTGTATGAAATCCGTTGATGCCTAGAAGTGGCCTACCACTCGTACACCGCCCAACCGCCAGGAGTTAGTTTAAAACAAATGGAGTATGGATCTGTCATTATTCTAAAATTGTGATTGGCGAAATTTTGCTGACGGTGCGCCGCGCTTAGAGGAGGTGAGTGTAGCGGTGCGTAGAGGCGGTGAGTGTACCGCACATGACAGATCCATACTCCATTTGTTATAAACTAAAGAGATTTAAAAGAGTTATAGAGCGGACAAGCGGACATTAGTATACCGTACGTTTTCGACTTTCACACACGAATGTTACCTGACAAGCTGGCGTTTGACACTAGACAAACCGACTTGTTACTATAAGTGGTAACAAGTATTGGATAACGATTTCCTTCGGTACTTTCTTCGGTAATTGACGTGTGATCGCACTTTTTCCCCGACTATCAAAAGAGAGGTTTACAATTCGACCGATTTTTCATTTTAAAATATCTTTCAGTATTGTGCCGTGTAAGCAGCAGTCGCTCAAAAAGTCATAATGCACATTTAAATTTCATTTTTTTAAACATGCATTTCATTTCATTTCATTTAAACACGCATTTTCGTAAAACAAGACGCATTTATTCATGGTTACTTTGGTTAACTTCAAGTAAGATAACCATAAATAATTGCTCGGAAATTTCTGTTTAATAAAGCACGTTAAAGCTACGAAAATATTTAGTTTCTAATCAATACGGTTTCTACATCCAAAGCTTGCCTTTACAAGATTTGATTTTAATTGCAGAAATATTGGTTTCGGTCATTAATTATTTTGAAGCCAGATTTACTAATTTGTCTTGAATGCTCTCCAGCAAAAGCTCTCTAATGATGACGCCGCTGTGAAATTTCTTGTGAGTGAATTAAAGAAGTAGAACTCATCATCATCTGCCCCGCCTTTTCCCATCTATGTTGGGATCGGCTTATTGTCTAACCGAATGCAGCTGAATACTAGTATTTTATATAAAGCTACTGCCTGTCTGACCAAACAATGACAGACGGAACCAATAGCTTCACATGTCCAAGACAGAAGCACGAAGGATTTCGGTAAGTATGCATCCATGAGCTTGACTTTACTTTTTAGTGCATTTTTATTTAACCCAAGGTTGGTTACACAGTCGAGTAAACAAAAGTTTGAGAATCCAACACCCTAATCATTTTGCTTCACGTCAAATCAATCAAGCATATACTAATAGTATATTAGCAGAGCCCAGTAGTTTATTCCGTCAATCGTATTCCTCAATCCAATTCCGCGTAGATAGAGTAATGCCAATTTAATAGTTAATTAATCGGAACATTTGTGATTACATATCGATTTGGTAATATATTACATAGTAAAATCGATTAGATAATGGTGTCAGTACATACGCATATAATTCGCCGTACCACCTATTATCCCCAAAGGGTTAGGCAGAGGGATATTTCGCCAGGTATGTTAAGTCTCATGTAATGGCCGCGAGCCTATAGTCATCAACCGGGCACGAATCGAAAATCCGGGCAAATACTGAGACAATCCTAATATTAAAGTACAAAGGTTTATTGCAGAAATTTGTACAACTTTTACAGTAAATCTTACATAGGGACCTCCTTTAAAGTAAAATATATACCTGTGCTAGGAGGCCCCGCTCATCGATGATAAATAAAAACATGGTAAAAGTGGTGTACAAAAAGAAAAGAATATTTAATCAAGAAATACCAATAGAACAACTATTACAAAATATAAGAATACAAAAAAAAATCGAGATATCTTCTAAAATAACAAATAATGAAACAAAACCTTATAACACTAGGCTGTCCTAGAATTCGAACCTAACACACGAGACCAAGACCCTCCCACAGCAATGGAGAGACCACTAAACCAACTAAACAGTTAATTAATAGAAACATTTGTGATTACAAAACGATTTGATAGTATCGATAATGGTATCGATACATGGAATATAATAGGAGTTCGCTTGAATAGCCATGTTCCCTTGATAATGTCGTAAGATATTGCGATCGACATCAGTTTATACATTGCTATGGAAGACGGGTCGGGATATTAAATTGTTATAACTCATGATTTAAAGGTTTTTGTAGCTCCATTATGTTAGGATTTGGCTTTTTAGTATTTTATTATTCGATAGTTTGTTTCGTATTTGAGACAAATTGGTAACTGACGGTGACTAAGCTTGTGTAGATGATTACAATAATTGTTCCAGAATAGGCCAAAATAATGAAAATATGTACATTTTTATATTTAATATTAGGCTTCTCAACAATGAGTACACTGTTACATAATATTTTGTACATTGTAAACTTAAGTCTAAGCACCTCGTCACTTGCAGAAAAGCACCGCATGCACTACATTATGCGCAGATAATTACACAATCGATCGCCAACCCGCCTGCCAAGCGTGGCGATTATGGCAAAACCCCCCCTTCTTGGGGGGAGGCCTATGTTGAGCAGTGGACGTTTTTCGGCTGAAATGATGATGATGATGATGAATTACAGAATTGAATAATTATATCGAGAAATACACCGTTTGAAAAAATTAAAAAAAATAACGTTTAAAAGCTAAATTGATTACACTGAGTTAAATTAGACTAGATGACATAGATTAAATTAAATTAGATTAGATTACAATAAATTAAATTAAAATTAGATTAAATTAAAATGGATTAAATTATTTTATTTTAAATAATATTATTATATTTGACGTTTATATGTTGTGGATATCAAAACAGTTTAAGTCCAGAAGTCCTTGAAATGTTGTAATTTCTTTTAAAGCGTTCATATTTCTATACCGCATTTCAACTGTAGTGACATGGTTTTTGGTTGTCTAAGTCAGTCCGATACATTTTCGACTTTTCCGCACTGATGGTGACATCAGTAAGGATTTTAAGTGATTAAAAGAAAGTGAGTAATTGAAAGTGATTTATCTACAGTTCCCGCCACCAGAACATATAAATTTTGGAAACGCATTGAGGGGTTCGCAACATTTGGATCAAATTATAACCTAATCCGTGAAAACAGAATAATCAACTGAAACGCATTCGAAACTCGAATGGCGGCCCAAATGTTTATGTTCCAGTAAGTCAAACGCGTTCCAGTACTACAAAACATTAGACGACGGCGCTTTGCGGATCGCAAAATATAACCCGACCAAGTGAAATTGCTCTTTAGTTTCGTACTGCACGTATGTTACTTTGAGTTGATTGAATTTGGGATTATTGGTTTTTGATAGAATTGTCGCTACGTAATTTAGTAGAAGTTCTTTGTTTACATAATTTATAGCTTTTCATGGCGGGCTCTAATATTTCCTTCGCCATTGGTCAAACTATTATTTAACTTGAAAAACCGGCCAGGTGCGAGTTGGACCCGCGCACGAAGGGTTCCGTACCATTATTTATAAAAACGAGGAAAAATATTAACTTCTTTGTCCCTTTAAATATTTATTTTATTCTGTTTTTAATATTTTTTGTTATAGTGGCAGCAGAAATACATAATCTGTAGAAATTTCAACTGGCTAACTAGCACGGTTCATGAGATACAGCCTGGTGTCGGACGGACGGACGGACAGACACCGAAGTCTCAGTAATTGGGTCCCGTTTAACCCTTCTGGTACGGAACGCTAAAAATCGATAAATTATTTTATAAAAAAATATTAGGCTTGGTTTTGAACCTGCAATTTTACGCCATAAAAACTCACAGGAGAGAAAACCTCCAAGTTACAACTCCATAGTAACAACAGAATTACTCTAACTCAATGTTTTCTCAAAATAGTCACCGATCGAAAATCGTTTACTTTCTCCCCACAGTTAATGGTCTCGATTGAAAATTCGTTCAATGAGCGTTTCTTTTGATTACCGAACGATTTCGTAGACCAATCGTTGGCTCGGTAGTCACGCGGGACTTTCGAGCGGAACGAGAAAATTTCACGAGATATTTTATAGGTAGTTAGTGAAAGACTTTGGATTTCAAAGCTATAGTGGGTACACTCGTATGACGAAACGCCTATGACTGCTTACACCACGGATGTCTGCCTCCTTAGTCTAGTGGTCATAAGTACGACTCCTGAGCATAACGTGCTGGTTCGATTCCTATGTTAGGCAAAGTGTTATTGGATTTTTCTATTAGGAATTTCTCAATAGCAGCCATGGCGTCTAGATTTGTACCCAGTTCATGGTAATAGGCTCGCCCTCTATTACTCGGGACTTAAACACATACTTGGCAAAATGTGGGTGTAGGTACTGTTTAGTACATCATCATCATCATCATCTCAGCCCAAAAGACGTCCACTGCTGGACATAGGCCTCCCCCAAAGGTCGCCACATTGACATTTTGGGAGGTTTTGCCATAATCGCCACGCTTGGCAGGCGGGTTGGCGATCGCAGTACGGTTGTTACAAAAGCACAGAGAACGCTGCTGCCCATTCTCTGGCAAGTCCCTTAGTGGCCTCTTACGACACCCACGGGAAGATATGGGATGGTGCTATTCTTTACGTCCGACACCATACAGAGGACTGTTTAGTACACCTCTGCCTAATCCTTCGATAATAACAGGCGTGATATTAATAGGCAGGTTATTATGTAGCAGGTACATTGATACGAAGAAACGTCCTAATCTGCGAGCAATTACTTAAGTTGTTGAGTGGTTTTCTTCGAGCGATATTTCTCGTCTAAGAAACATTGATATCAGACTAAGTAGGGCATCACTACAACCTCAACTCTATTTAAATAATATTTTATCAAAGCTCTCTAGTCAATATCTCTACCGAACACAGCACATAAACGATAATATTCTTGGAAATTATTATTGTTGGCAACACAACACTGTCTTTAGAAACGGAGCTGTCTGTTCAAAAGACATGATAAGCTGTTCTCTGAGGAATTCAAACAATGAAATAAACTTCAAGTACCTATTACCAGGGGCTTGGCAGAATAAAAGAAAAACAATGTTACAGTAGGTCTCGTAGGTCGTAACTCTATGGTTCTGTATTCTTCAAGATACGAGTAAGAAAATGAACTTTAGGAAACATAGTTTAATCAAAAGACTCCAGATTAAACAAGATTTTGTTTTGCATCGTCGTCAAAATTGGGGAGGTTGTCACAAAAGACATAAATAATCAATTTAAATAACGGTATCTAGTTAAGAATTAATAGACACTGATTATTTTGGTTGTTTATGTTTGTCAGTCTAAGAATTACCCCCATATCGTGGTTTAGGGAATAAAAAAATTTCAAATAAACGTTTGAGATTGTTTGTATGTGTGAAAGCGTGGTTATAGGGCGAGGATCAGACGGGCCGCGTTTAAAATACGGGTGGTTCACACTTACTGATTTTTGTAAATAAGACAAAAAATAAAAATGACCTACTCATTTTATTATTGATTCGGGTCGAGAATCATTAGCCTCCTTGAATTCGAGGATACAAAACAATACCTTGTTTACACATAAAATGATCACAATGTTTGAGAGCAGTGGTTATGAAATGAACTACTCAAAGTATAGTGCCTGATACCACTTCATACTGGGCCACCTTGACCGCCATAATTTACAAATCATCGTCATCTGTTTAGCCTTTTCCCAACTATATTGGGGCCTGCTTCCTACCGGATCCAGCGGAATACCGGTATTTTACATGAAGCGACTGCCTATCTGACCTCCAAAACCCAGAAACTGAATAACACAATACCTCTTGATAATACTGAACAACCATAATTTGAACCAACAGCAGAATTAAACTCAAAACATATCACTTACTATCATTAAAGCGGTGGTAGGAACTTATTCCGCATTCACCGAAACGTACTAACTTGGGGAACAAGCAGTGCCTTGCTAATTAAACAGATACCTATGTTTGGTTCGTTTGTGCGGTGTAAATTATTGTATGCACTAAAATCCATATTATTACATAGTCCCTGCACCCTTAATTTGCGATGCTTACAAATGGAAATTAAATGTTACGGGAATATTTTCGTATTGTTACTACATATTCGAGGAGCAACGGAGGCCCAGTGGTGGCAGCCCCGACTTACGAGCAGTAAGTCGTAGGTTCGAACCCAGGCAGGCGCATTATTTTGTGTAATTTGTTTCATCACCGCTTCTCTCAAAACGGTGAAGGAAAACATCGTGAGGAAACCGGCATGTCCTAGAACAAAAAAATCGAAGACATGTTGTGACATACCCGCACTGGGCCCGCGTGGTGGATTACAGCCCACTCTCTCTCATAGAGAGGAGCCCTGTGTCCCAGCAAGTGGGAACATTATAGGCTGATGATGATGATGACTACATATTCATAGAGTTGCGTTTTCTTAGATAATTTGCCCGAGAATTGCTGATTAAAATGTAGTGCATTGAGTTTCTTTTTTCTGAGGCCTGTATACCAGCAGGTGGGAACATTATAGGCTGATGATGATGATGACTACATATTCATAGAATTGCGTTTTCTGTGATAATTTGCCCGACAATTGCTGATTAAAATGTAGCGCATTGAGTTAAAGTCACAGGCTTTATTTTTTGAGCAGGTAGTCTGGAAAATGTCAACACATTTCTAGGATCTCCCATCTAGGTCTAGGCTTTATGTCTACAGACAATTCGTTTGATACCAAGTAAACCAAGAATTTTCTTCGTGTTGTGTATGTATTAAAATTCAATACTATAATTGTATGTAACTAAGACTAAGTACAATTAGTGTTTTTTTTTTTATATATAAGCGTCAAACTAGGCAAGCCTGTACAGTTGGACAACAAGATCTTTATAAACCGACAAAACTACCTCGTCTAAACGAGCCTTTAGGATTGGCGTTTATACTCTTTCCTTTTGACGTAAAGTCAGAATTTAAACTCCCACGTACAATTTTTCACAATGAGAACTTTTAAATTGAGTATTCCTAACATTGATAATTTAATAATTCTGATAAGGCTCTTTGAGCCTTCATGAAGCATCCTTTTTGCTTTAATCTTAAAATATTTTTATTACGTAAATAAACAAAAAAGATACAAAGCAGGTACTTATGTACGTCGATACCTACATATTCTCCTTTCAAGTCTTTATTTTTTGTTCAAATTAAAATGAATTGCTTTTGTACCTTCGACTACAAAAGGAATTCATTTTTCCAACAAAGTCAATCGCAATCTCAATCAATTAATTATGAATGACAGCCCAGAAACAGTAAATGTCAATAGTAATAAGTTAGATCAGAGATCGGGATCTAGATGGAATCTGTACGGGCTGCCTGAGATCGATAGGCAAAACCGGGCAAGTGCGAGTTGGACTCGCGCAAGAAGGGTTCCGTACCATTATTTATAAAAACGAACAAAAAAAACACTTTTTTGTATGGGAGCCTTAAATTTTTATTTTATACTGTTTTTAGTATTTGTTGTCATAGCATCAACAGAAAAACATAATCTGTAGAAATTTCAACTGGCTAGCCAACACGGTTCATGAGATACAGCCTGGTGACAGACGGACGGACGGACGGACGGACAGCGAAGTCTCAGTAATAGGGTCCCGTTTGACCTTTTGGGTACGGAACCCTAAAAAGGAAATAGTAGATAAATTAGTATTTCTACTTACAAAAAATGCTGTCCTCTCCAATACCTTAAAAAAACAAAGATTAGGGTCATTCTACGATTAGGCACAATCGATAAAAATCAACACGACATAAATGCTTAGATACTTCATCAAAAGTAACAATTAATTAATTAATATGATAAGCCAAAAAATATACGAATTAGACGCACTTGCACTACAAGTTGCCATATGCGTTGAACGTTAAACGTATTTTAAAACATCGCTCTGTTTCTGTCAATCGTTTGTATATGACAGTGACAGAATGATGTGTTAAACAATATAACGTCAAACGCGATAAGTCATTTATGGTGCAAGTCGGCCTTAACTCCAAAACATTGAACATTTTTCGATGCGTCGTAGAATAGCCCTTATCGTACCTCTAATCTGCAGATGGCTAGTTTTAAATATAAACGTAACACAGTGATTTTTCGCTTAGATTTATTTTTAGCTTTCATGGCCGTTTCGTTTATATTTAACAGAAGCCATCTATGAATAGCTTAGGATCCTTAACTTAAAAATAACTTAACCCTTTGGTGGCTCTCGACGTTTTATAGCATCATTCACATGACTTCACTTCAATCAAATCGTTCGTGAATCGTTTGTAAAATAAGATTGGCTCTGGGGGTTTCGATAATTGAATTTATTATCAAGTATTGTATTTTTTTATTTATCAATACTTATATTTTTTGACCCTGAATATTATACTGTATGCATGACGACGAAACTATACAAAACTAATTTATGCGGATCTATCGTTGTACCGGAAATCTACACAAAGCGAGGTCATGTTATACCTTGATGTTTCGCCGTGTTTTTATGCTTATAATGCTAATCATCCACTTTTAAATAATATATCTTACGTGTAGCGCATTTATTAGTTAAGACAGTATCTTAGTGTCTGAATACACCTATGAACAAGTGTTATAACCCCGTCAGTTTTAATTAAATCCAACATGCGCTAAAGACATAATTATGAGCCAAATAATAATAATAAAAAAATTATAAATAATAAAATTTTATTTAAAAAGTATTACTAAAGTGTGTACATTTGGGCGCAGTAGTATCATTTCTCATACAAGGGTATAATTAGTACTTATAAGTAAACTATAACTAAAACATATTCAAAAGTTGCAAGTAATAATAGTTCAATTCAGATGTTTGGTAGCTCTCATCAAGACTTGAAATGGTAAATAGATAGATAGATCGACAGCTAAGTAGACAAAGCTACTTTGTCTTCAATAAATATTAATATTAAACTGTGAATTACCTAACAACATAGCCTCCTTGCTATCAGCAAGCTGGCTGTTCCCGACGACGGCCTCACTGCCTTCCCTCCAAGCGGGCGCGACGCGAGCTGTACACCGCACCTGCATCGTCCGGCCGACGGGCACGCGCAGTCCCAGCGCTGTGGACTGCAAGCCGTGGGCGTGCTGCGTCGGTGGATACTCGACGAGGAGGAGAGGGTCTGTGACCTGGGAAGGAAGATTATTGTTAGTAAGTTACGCCTGAGCATCAACATCAAATCAACATATCACGGCTACTGCTAGACGTGAGCCTATCACAAGCTAAAGAAGAAGAACGCGGTAGCCTCCACAAATAGGAAATTAAAAATTTAAATAAAATATATAGTTAAATAGGTACATTAAATACAGTCATCATCTGCCTAGCCTTTTCCCAAACTATCTTGGGGTCGGCTTCCAGTCTAACCGGATGCAGCTGAGTACCAGTATTTTACATGAAGCGACTGCCTATCTGAACTCCACAACCAGTAACTGGGTAATACGATACCCTTTGGTAAGACTGGATGTCAGACTTTTAGCTTCTGACTACTCGTAACGACTGTCAAAGATCTACAAATGACAGCCGGGACCAACGGCTTAACGTGCTTTCTGTACATTAAATACAGTGTGGTCCAAATATTGATGTCATAAAAAAAAACCGGGTCCCTTATTCCCTAGGATTCCCCTGGGTATGAGGAATCTATTCTTTTTCTTGTTACTTGAAAATTAAATGGATACAAACGCTTTAAAAAAAACTATCTTTATTTTTACACGGCCTTTTCATGTTCTTTATCGTTAACTAGAGGCATTTTCTAATCTCATTAGCATTTTATGGATATGTAGGACATGGTTTACAGTTCTTCATCCCCTATAAAAAAGGTAGGATCCTCCGACAAGACGGGTGAAATGTCGATGGTCAAGATCTTCATAAACTATTTACATACCTTACTTAATTATCACCAATTATTGTAGAAACAACCCGAAAACTCAGAATACCCAAAAAATCCAGGAATGTATGAACGTAAAAATGTTTTGCTAATGAAACATTTCACACCTACTCTTAAATCCCTGTTTCTAGCTAAGCTAAGCCCCATATGTAGCATAACCACATTTTGATGCATTGAACCGGTACGTGTATAGTTCGAAGTAAATCTCCGAGCCTATATTCCTGCTTCGGATATTTCAGATATTTCCGGTATCGCAACATGTGGGTCAGCGGAACCATACCATATTACTTTATGAACTGCCCTGGCTACTAAAAAAATGTACAGATATGGAGACGGGTGGTTAAAAATGGAACTGTGTCACTCCGTTTTTTATTTAATTTACTCAAAATGGTTTAATTTTGATAGATACGTGTTATAATGTTTTTTAACTCGTGGCTAAATAATAAGAGCCGCTTGCGTAGATCCTCAGTGGATGGGTGACCACCCGTTACATACCGAGTTTCCTCCATGCCTCGGAAAGCAATTGTTGGATTTGTAGTTCGTCCCGGATGTCAATTTTATATCTTTGACAGTGGTTTAAAGCCGTAAGTCGTCGTCAGGTCGTAGCCCGAAAGTCTGACAACCAGTCTTATCAAGAGGTATCGTACCTACTTACCCAGTACTAACTGGGTAGTGGAGGTCACATAGGCAGTCGCTCCATGTAAATTACTGGTATCCAGCTGCGTTTCGTTACACTGGGGGCTGACCCCAGCATAGTCGGGAAAAGGCTTTGAAATTAGTGACTTAGAAAATCCTCGATCATGTTTATAAGCGACAGATCAGTTTGGTTAAGATACGGAGAAAGCCCTTTTAGTCAAAGTGATGGGTGCACCGAACAAAATGAACATGACAATCATTTATATTAAGACACTTTCTCAGTTGGTAAGCCAATTTCCATTTACAAGTAAGGCTGCATTATGTCATTTCCTCCACTGCATTCCCTCCTATTAATGTTATTTATCGGGGAAGTCAATCATCTGGTACTTGTGATGACAAGTGTGCTCTATTTCTGTTGAGTATAGTAGATGTACTATGCTCAACAGAAATAGAGCACACTTCATTTCCTATTGAAAAAAACATATCAATAGGCAACAATTCGGGAAATTAAACAATACCTAGTCACCATAACTAACTGAAAATAAAACCGATCATGTGCGAGTTGGACTCGCGCATGACGGGTTCCGTACCATTACTCAAAAAAAAAACCGAGCAAAAAATACACTTTTTTGTACGGGAGCCCCCCTTAAAAAAATATTTTATTCTGTTATTAGTATTTTTAGTAATAGTGGCAACAGAAATACATAATCTGTAGAAATTCCAACTGGCTTACTAACACGGTTCATGAGATACAGCCTAGTGACAGACGGACGGACGCACGGACGGACAGCGAAGTCTCAGTAATTTAATCTTCCATAGATTACCGCCAAACATACCAACTATTTAGCTTTACTATATAAGTTTAGATCTGTTGTTAAAGCGGCCGTTTATGTCTCAAAAGCCCTGTGACAGACGGGTGGACAAACAGCAGAGCCTTATTAAAAGGGTCCCGTTGACGCGACAAAACGGAACCCTTAAAAAAAAATTAGGTACACTTCAGTGCCAAAGGCAAGCAAACAAAGCCACTTACAATTTCTATTCAAACATCTCCCCTCCCACAAATCACGTTCAGAAATTTCCTGTCAATTTTTTATATTACTTATTCACATTATTTACAAACTACAAATATATATAAAATAAGATATGTACAAGTATCAAAATAAAAGGGCGTCAAAAAATTCGTCCACATCGCAGTCAACAGGAAAAGTGGCCAGAAAGCTGGCCGCATTGCCACGCTGGATGGCAATGCTGATTCTTTGGCCAAAAAAAAGGCCAGCCCTCTTGGTCACAAGAAGAGTCGACCAACCGCTTGGCGATATCCCGAAACACAAGGTGGGCACTCAGGCCCCATGGCCTTAGTGTTTCAACCCCAAACGGCTCAAGTACATAATTACCAATTAAATCATTGTATTTGCGCCGTTTTAGATTTTCCCGACAATTAATTCATTGTATCGTCTATTAGGATAATACGGAGACAACTGGTAATCTGAACAGAATCTGTATTAATTAGTCTGTAGTTACAGATGGAGGAAGGATAACAAAACACATGTCAATTTGTTCAATTGTGAAATGTCAATTAGTTTAGGATAAGTGTCGGAGAACTAGGAAGTAAAAGGTTTTGGTACATTACAAGAACCATAATAAGTACCCATGTTTGTTGCACCCAGATATTTAACCTTAAGTTATTTTTGAAACGTTTTTTATAAGTTTTTAATTCATTTGCCTTGTTAGTATGTATTGGTTAAATCTTGCAACTGAATTTCAAAACAGTTCTCCCCATTCGATTGAGCTTAAATTTAGCACACATCTTTGATTCTGGTGACAATACATTTTTATGTCAGACAGGGCTTAGTCCTGCAGCCATCGCATCCCCTCCTCAAGAGAGAGCTACTCAACTGTTAGTAGCACGGAAACGAAACCATGTATACGTGTTCAATGTTGATAGGTAAACATTTATTATGAGCTTGTATAAAAAAGAACATTATACTTTTGACGAGCTCTACTGTGAGCCTGGCGACGATTACGATATACAAACAGCAATATAGTGATGTGGCTACTGTCAAAATGTATCGATCAAATAAGCACTCAATTTGTTCAACCACCCTCCTTATCAATTATTCAGTTACAAGATGTTACGAAGTCAAGATCGAACGACACACCCTTTACAACGATCTGTATTTACGTCAGTAATTACCCAAGCTTTCAATTTGCCAATATAACGTAAGGATTGCCACAAATACAGTTTCATACTAGTTCCACGAAGACATACTAGACAATACCCTTCGATTCGGAACATTTAACGCGTTAATTGATCATAAATTTCATGGTAACTAACCATTGTGAGCAGGGATCTTGTAAATGTATCTATTCTACCAAATATTAGTAGTTAGGAGATGAATAGTGAATGGTTTAATCTCCTATAATGACATCCGTTTGCTTTCCGATACAGATATTGATTCAATATTTCTCGAGGACGTTTTGATGGGACCCCGGTAAGTATTAATCCAGATGATGTTAGGCCTTGTTAAAAAACCTAGTAGATTATTTTGACAGAGTTGTGTGCGTACTAGCAAATAACAAGAATTCAACAAAAATCTTTAAAATCACAAATGACTCGAACAGACAAAGGTAAAACAAAAATCCCGCCATCATTACAGAAAAGCAAAACATGAAATACACACAAAAGGGCATAGAATTGTACAGAAACATTGAGCCAGTATATCTTTCTATATTGCTACAAGTTTGACCCGAATAAAAAAGAATGTGACGAGTTCGGCTGTGTTGTTCGAAACAAAAACAAACTCGGGCCAAATCAGAAATAAAAGATAAATACGAGCCCGCACTTCAATAAGCCCAGAAAAGTTAAAATTTGAAAAAACCTTATTGGAACGAAAGAATCGAATTACAGAAACTCGTTGAAAAGGGTCAAATATCCTACGAACAATTATATTAATAAGGATCGCCGGCTGAAATTAAATATCTTGCTACTTGAATATTGTATTTCGGACCGATCAAAATTAAAACCAGTTAATTAACTTGCAGTTAATGGATGCAAATTAATTACTTTGTGGTCATACTTTTATATTAAGTTTGCCATAAAATATAAGCTAGGCTGTAATTGAGCAAATAAATTGATGTATTTATTTCATAACGTCGGCGAACTTTTATGGGCATTCACGGAGAGTTCGTTAAATTTTTATTATTTTATGGATAGATCTAGAACAACAGGTATAATTTTGCAATAAAATGGTAACGATACACAAGCGCTCTGGGATGACTACTAAATTATTGTGCCCTGTTTTATTTTCTTAAATTCCCATAATAGTACTTGGTTTATTGCGTGCTAATAAAATGTTCTAATCATGGTTTTATAACTTGAATGTACTTTTATCTTGATATTGTTTCTGGCTGCAACTACAAAAATAAGAAAGAGTCAAAATAAAAAATCGATAATCATAATAATACAGCCAGCTATTTAATTGACCGTTTTCTTTTTTGAGTTCCAGAAAATCTTCTAGTTTATAACATAAACAAGCAACCAGCCGTTACTTCACACAGTTTTTACGACTTTACAAAACCTTGACATTTCTTTAGATATTTGATTTGTGTTTCATATGATTGTATAAATAATTTTATACATACGTAAACTCACGCCTTTTTCCCATGGGAAAAACTGTTGGGCAGAAAAACTAGTTTGTCTGTAATGTCTGCCCACCCCCATTTTAAAATATACAGGGTTATTTGTGGGCAATACTTTAAGGAGGTGAAGTATCTATTCATGAGTAACTTTAAATCTGATGTTGCGATATTTTTTTTCGAGTTACGCGACCATTATTTTATGAAGCAGCTGCTCTTTTTACGTGAATTCATGGTAGGTCTCTTAGTAAAAATTGATCATTTTCGTGAGCTGTACACACCCTTAAAGTATCCCCCACGTTTAACAAATCACCCAGTATTGTTGTACATGGTAAGGTACAAAAGTTCCCGGCTTTAACTATAAAATTTAGGATTCATATCCTAACAAAAGTGGATTAAAATATAAGTTTTTAAACTGACATGGTCACTAACACTATCAATAACACTTGTAACAGTATATTTACCATGTTTATTATTTGTTTTGAGTTCCCGATATTTCGGCGCTGTGGCAAACGCCATGATCACGGATAAACTCCAAACAAATAATAAACATGGTAAATATCCCGTTACAAGTGTTATTGATCATCATCATCATTCTCTTGCCCTTATCCCAATTCATTTGGGGTCGGCGCAGTACGTCTTCTTCTTCCATACCTCTCTATTACTTGTCATCTCATGAGATACCTCTTTTCTTGCCATATCATTTTTCACACAGTCCATCCATCGTTTCTTTGGTCTTCCTCTACCCTTATACCCATCCACATTCATACTCAAAACTTTCCTGACGACATTTTCCTCATTCCTCCACATCACATGCCCATACCACGACAATAAATAAATATAAATAAATAAAAATCAATATAGTCTCATGCTGGAGAAGGTTCAAAATAAATTTATTAGATATTTATATTTACGTTATTACGGGGTCTATCCCTTTTACCCGTTAATGTATCCAACCTTATTTATTTTAGGTATGGTGGGATACAATGAGTTAAGGGTTAGAAGGGATCTGGCACTCGCTTTATATATATTTAAATTATTGAGAGGAAAGGTGCATAATGCAGTTATTTTGGGTCAGGTGAGTCTGTGCGTTCCGGACAGGTACGTGTGGCGACGACGGCAGCCACGACTGCTAGTGGAGCCGCGAGCTCGGACCAACCTTTTAAGGGAGGCGCCGCTGACGCGTGTATTCCGCACACTCAACCTCATAGCGAGTGAGACGGACTTATTTTATTGTTCTCTGAGTGAATTCACAAGGATTGCATTATTTATCATTAGTTATAGATATTAGTAATAAGTAGAAATTAAGTTGTTATTAATTAAGGCGCATTTATCGCATTGGGTTAGCCTGTAATGGTAGATGTAAGTAGATAAAATAAATAAATAAATAAATAAATCTATTTCCACGCATCTTTTCAGTCACCGGCGCCACTTTCAGACTTCCTCTAATGTACTCATTCCTTATTCTATCCATTCGCATAATACCACACATCCCCCTTAGCATTCTCATCTCAGCCACATGCAAGTGCCTTTCATTCATCCCTTTTGTGGCCCAACATTCTGACCCATACAAGACAGCAGGTCTAACCATTGTTTTATAAATCTTCCCCTTAAGTTTAAGGGGAATGCGGGAGTCGCAGATAGTTCCCGTGACCTGCCGCCATTTCATCCATCCAATGTTTATTCTGTGCTTAACACTACGATCTATTTCGCCATCGCTTTGCACGGGTGAACCGAGATACCGAAAGTCGGAGCAGACAGGAAGAAACGCGCCATCTAGCGCTATGACTCCAGGACTGAAGAGACCGCCGAAATCGCAGAACATGTATTCGGTTTTAGTTCTGCTGATTTTCAGGCCAACATTCTCCAGCTTCTGTTGCCATTTCTCCAATCTGCTCTGGATCTCTGGTCCATCTTCACTAACAAGAACAATGTCGTCGGCGAACAGCATGCACCAGGGTGCCTCTTCCTGTATGTCCGACGTCAAAGCGTCCATAATCAACAGGAAGAGGTAAGGACTTAAAGCCGACCCTTGATGCAAGCCTACAGCCACACTGAACTCGTCGGTGTTGCCAGCAGCTGACCGGACGTAGGTACAAGATTGGCTGTACATAGCACGAATTAACTCTACATACTTCCCAGGCATACCTTTCTCTTTCAAGGCCCACCACAACACTTCCCGAGGTACCCTATCATACGCTTTCTCTAGATCAATGAACACCATGTGCAAGTTCTTGTGCGCACGTCTGTACTTCTCACCTAATTGGCGGAGTGCAAAAGTGGCGTCCATTGTTCCTCGACCTGGTTACAAGTGTTATTGATAAAGGTAGAATATATTGATAAAACAAATCCTTTTTTTACTATTCTGTGGGTAATTAGAGAAAAAATCGTTTCAGGCAAATTTCAGTAATTTAGTGACATGATGGTTTTGTATCTAAAATTGAGCTAATGTGTGTAGACTTTTGGACTTACGACTTACGTGATACCTATACTGTGCGATTTGTTAAACGTAGACCATACTTGAGTCCGTGTGTACGCGAGTGAGTTGTTAAATACTCAGAAAAACACAGAAATACTGCAAATGCTAATGCAAGTTGTGTCTAGAAGATTGATTGATGCGATTACTTGGTCCAGGACGAGAGGATTAGTTGCCGGCACGGTAGATAATGGACGCATAATGCATTATGTCCGCTCACAACGTCCTCGAGTGGACTATCGAGTAGGAGGACGACGCATAATGACTGTCATTTTAGAATTATGTGACTATTGAGCAGGTGAATTACGGTTTCACATTAAGATTTTACTACATTTTTAAGGTAGCTAAGTAAAGTATCCTTTGATATATCAAACTCCGACGTGATAGAAACAAATAAGCGGCCTTATAGAAAACTAAATAAAAAATATTCACATGCTATCGGATCAAAAATACACCAAACCCACAAAATCGCTACGTCCAATAGCCAGTACAGTAAATTAGGTCTGTTTTTATCTGGGTCATGTAAACAAAGAAAAATGTTACCTCTATCAAAACTGAAATCGAAAACATCGCCCGTCGTCGTAAATGTCAATATTTTTTCGTTCAAAATGTTTAATAGTACCTTTTCTCCATCAATGTCCCAACTGAGTACTGCCGCGGGGTACGACCGTCCCGACGTACAGTTTAGAAATAAGGAGTCCCCTCTTCTGTTCTCTTGTTCGTTGCCTGTTATTCTTGGCCCTTCTCTCGGTAAATCTGGGGAAAAAACAATTGTTAAATACATTCATAGAAAGCTACCAAAAATCTTGCTAACAACATTTCTCTTTTGGTAAGGATCCAAAAACGAGAAATAAACACCGATAACGGCAACTTGGCGTAAAACACTAGAACGGGGCTCAAAGAGTTGGAACATCGTGTAAAATAATCGAGCAACATGTAAAGTTAAATGACAAAAGACAATGGTTTTACATTTGTCGTGTTGAGGGCCGGGAGCTACACTGAAACTGCGGTTGTAATACAAACTCCAAATTGGAATAATGGTCTCCTTCTGTTACGTATGCCTCTCGTCAAAGAGAATGTAATTGGAATTTTTGTGAAATTAAACTGGTAAATGAACGAAATAGATCATGACTACGAAGAAAACAGACAGAATTGTTTGAGATATACACTTGACTTGACAGTGAGAAATATTATATTTTTGATCTTGATGTTATAAAGCTACTAATGAATTTTATAGGAATTTAGGGATCCCTCACGGAGGTAGGTGCTTAAACAATCGATACAAAAACACGTGGTGGTACAGATACAAGTTAATGTTCATAAATTTTTAAAACACGTAAAGAGCTCGTAACAAAACCCATTTGTGGCGATCGATCAGTAGTAATACTAGGTTTCCACAATCTTTTCTTGGATAGGTAACTATTATTTACAAAACGAGACCATTAGGTTTACTTGTCGGATCCGGGTACTCACACATATTGTTGTCAGAAGCAGTCGAAACCATAAGTCATTCCGACATAGAACCGGTTTCAGGCACGTGTTCCTATTTTTTTATTAATCAGTTATTTTGTCCCGGATAAAAAATAATATGAGCCGGTTTTAATACAAACTGTGGGTTTCTTGGTTTGATCCCAGAATCGAAAAAAGTGTAATTGGATTTTCTATTAGGAAATTCATAGGTTTGGGCTTCCAATATCCAAGTCCGAATTTGAGCCTGTTAATGGCAAAACGCTGTCCCTTATTATGTCGCAAAATTTAGGTTCTCTCTATACCTTTACTTACCCCTTTTCAGGAGTTGGGAAATACAGTTAATTTAACTTGATTATCGGTGGGCTAGGATAAAAGGTTAATAGCTAAGCAACTCGCTGAACCACAGACATGTGTGTATTGTCTTTCATCTTTCAATCTTGCATGTATTGCTGGGGAGCTCTCCTCAGCTGAAATACTAGGAAGTGAGCGCTTGGGAGCACACACGCCTGTAATCCCCGAAGTGGTAGGCAGAGATTTACCCATTAGTACATGCACATTTCGCCAGTTATGTTTTAAGTCCTACATGGGATTTAAAAACATAACTGGCGAAATAGAGGGCGAGCCTATTGCCATCATCATCATTTCAGCCGAAAGACGTTCACTGCTGGACATAGGCCTCCCCCAAGTTTCGCCACATTGACATAACATGGGTGGTTTTGCTATAATCGCCACACTTGGCAGGCGGGTTGGCGATCGCAGTACGGCTGTCACAAAAGCACAGAGAACGCTGCTGCCCATTCTCTGGCAAGTCCCTTAGTCGCCTCTTACGACACCTGCGGGAAGATATGGGATGGTGCTATTCTTTACGTCGGATACCATGCAGAGAGACACTATTGCCATCAACTGGGCACAAATGTAGACTCTGTGGCGGCTACAGAAAACCTCTGATGGAAAATCCCAATTACCTTTTGCCCGGGCCGGGAATCGAACTCAGGACCACCTGCTCAGCAGTCGCGGTTGCAGTCACAAGACCAACGAGACAGTCAATTTCAAGCTTAATTTGAATATATGACTTTAGATTTAAAGTATCCGTAATACTTACATATGACTTCCATTCTTCCTTCGCCTGCTGCTGATGCGAAGCTCGGCGCTTCGGCTGACACCTCGCATCTGTATAGTCCACTAGATTTGAGCGTCACCTGGTGCAATATGACTCTTCTGTCATCTGACTTTTGTAACTGTTAACAAGAGTTTTCTGATAAGTAAGTATGTAAAATTTTTTATCAAAATGACAACTGACTTAAATGGACAGTAGTGGATGATAATACTAAATAAGGAGTGGTAAATAATAAATTATCATCATCATCATCATTTCAGCCGAAAGACGTCCACTGCTGGGTGGCACTTTGACCGGTCCCGTGCGACTTGCATCTAGCGGACCCCGCAACCTTCACCAGGTCACCTAGTGGGAGGTCTTCCAACGCATCATCCAAATAATAAATAAGGAGTGCTAAATAATAAATAAGGAGTGGTAAATAATAAATAAGCAGTGCTAAATAATAAATAAGGAAAGCTAAATAATAAATAAGGAGTGCTAAATAATATATAATAATAATAATAGTTTATTGTCACAAGAATAATACATTTGTGTACACTGGTTAACAAGATGCTAACTATGCTGCAAAAGTATGTATACAGATATTGTGAGCCCTGCCTCTTAAACTAGGATAACCTGTATCTTAAGAGACAGTGTTCAGCTGTGAGGTTACTTAAAAATAGGGATTTTACAACTGCGGACTGTGCCAATAATAAATTAGTAGTGCTAAATAATAAATAAGGAGTGCTAAATAATAAATAAGGATCGATTAGAGCGGCATGCGATGATTGCATGACAAGAACTTCGTGAAAGCCGAGAAAGATAAGCAAATCAAGTATCTTGACTTGGCTCGCGAAGTCGATATGTGGGCTGTGAACTCGGCGCTCATTGTACTAATAGTCGTTTCAGCCAATGGCTTAATTGACAAGTACCCCAATCAATGCCTGAAGAGGCTCTCGTTAGCCAGCTGGAACAATAGTTCGATTCAGAAGGAGATGCTCCTGGACATGGCGCGTATTGTGACCTAAGCGCATGGGTTCACAGACTCCACAATCTCGCCTCTCTTTACATGCGTGACCGAACAAATAGCCTCATCAAATTCCATCCTGATGGCGCTACTAAAAGTTTCAGTTACCTTCAGTAGCTCCATCAGTAAAAAATCGTTGGGGGCAAAGAGTTTTTGGTCATCCATGTTAAGAAGGGGAAATATAAACTGACCACCACTCCTCAATCAGAAGCCCAGACCTGAATCCTACAGCAGCGTGCTTAGAGGATTCAAGGCTAAGCAGAATAGGAATATTTAAAAGTATAAAAAGTAAGTTAGTAAATTCATCATTATTTGCCTAGTCTTTTCCGAAATTATCTTGGGGTCGGATTCCAGTTTAACCGGATGCAGTTGAGTACCAGTATTTTACATGAAGCGACTGCCTATCTGACCTCCGCAACCCAGTAACTGGGTAATACTTTAGGGGTATGAGGAACAGGGTGTAAAGTTCCTCGATACTCTTAAGAAAAGGGAGAATCCTCCTGCCAGACAGGTGTTGTCTGGCGGGCAACTGCCCGACAGTTGTACTCGGGTTTTTCTATATACTCTTAAGTCGATGTAAACTTTGCATGTGAGATGTAGGAAATTGATGTTAATTCTTCCATCGTATCATGGCTGGCGCTGTAGTACTTTTTGTAGTAAGTTGCTACATCTCTCCCCCCCCCCGGAGACAGGAGGTCGATAGTCGAATGAGTTTTGAAGTATTTTGACATGCCAGTTTTTTTTTTATAAGCTCGTTGCCGCATTGTTCACTGTGAGTCGGAACAGTCTGCGGTGGTGAACCCCAGTAAGTCGGGGCCGGCGCTGCGTTTACTCCAGTGCGTCGGACGTGGTGCAGTGCCGCGATGTGGCAGACAGCTAGAGAGATGTCGACCGGGAGGTAGAAGCTCTCGACCGGCCGAAAGTGCAGTGTGCTGTGCCATGGTCGCTTGAAGAGAGGCTGAGGGTGCTGGCCAGGAATGCGCTTCCGCTGCATGCTGGCAGTCAAGAATCCCCTTTTGAAGCTGGCTGGCTGTGAGACTCGCTGCTCGAAGGCTTGAGGAAGTGATGTTGATGACGTCACGTTGCTCGAAGGCTGCAGCTGACGTCCATTTCGGGGTTACCAGTTTAGGGGAATGAGGAACAGGGTGTAAAGTTCCTCAATACTCCATTTGAAAAGGGAGGAACCTCCGACCAGTAAGGTGTTATGTCTGGTGGGCAACTGCCCGACAGTTGTAGTCGGGTTTTTCTATATACTCTTAAGTCGATGTAAACTTTGCATGTGAGATGTAGGAAATTGATGTTAGTTCTTCCGTCGTATCATAGCTGGCGCTGTAGTACTTTTTGTAGTAAGTTGCTTTTTGTAGGTCGCTACAATACGATACCCTTTAGTAAGACTGGATGTCAGACTTTTGGCTTCTGACTACTCGTAACGACTGTCAAAGATCTACAAATGAAAGCCGGGACCAACGGCTTAAGGTGCTTTCCGACGCACGGCGGAAACTCTGTATATAATTATGGTCATCCATCCACGGACAAACCTCGGCAAGCATGGCTTAACCTTAAACATGGACCCGTGCGGCTGTATTATTTAGCCACGAGCTCTTAGCTAACTAAGTTAGAAAATTGAACAAACGATTAAGTAGGAAACAAACATTAATTTTAACGTTATATATTATGTGACTTGTAAAGTTCACAAAAAACACAATTACGAAAGTGATTCCGTAAAAAAATACCGTCGGTTAAGAAAAACTTAGTATTTTAGTTTCCGTTTTCCCCAGACCAGTAAAGGGAAAAATTAAAAAAAAAAACTGTGTAATGAGCTAATTGCAAGAAGGTATACAAAAGTTGTGCCATTTAACGAACGTCCTCGTTTCCAACTGGAATCTCTTCATCTGTATCTACGTCGAATTTATTTTTTTAATTACTCCCTTCAAATTTTACATCGCCTTTCACAACTTTGCTATTATAAAACAATTTCCACATCAAATTGTTTAAAAATAGTGCTCAAGTTTTCATCCAGGGTATTGGAATACCTGGAGCAAAGTTTTCGAACCGATAATTTCTGTGGCTTGATTCAGGTTAAAGTTTTTTTGAAGTTTAAAATAATTAACTTTAGACGGTCACAAGATTCTGAAAATCTTTAGATATTAGATTAAACCGGGTTTCTTACTTTACGTCATTTCAATTAAAACTACAACATCTACAAGTTTTTTCAACAGAAATGAGTGCGCACAAATTCCCGTTGTATCATGATCAATAAGGAAAATGGAATCTAACTAAATCGCCCACTACAAGTAATTTTGTTGAGCACGTTTCCACTAGCTTAGACGATAGTATTCCTCAATGGTCTCGTATGGATTGTGAGGCCTCGGCTCATTTCTATCCCGATCTTTTGTCAGTGTTCGACGGCGTCCCCTATTGTGCAGCCCGAATAGATAACCACTCTATATAACCTCTTTAAAGAATGAGATTCCAAGAAAACCTTTCAAATTACACCGATAATTTGCCTTATGTAGCACATTTTATTAATCTGAGGCATTTATACAAGTATTTCCTTTAAAGTTGGTATTGATCTGGTTTTTGTTAACGACTACTTATTCATAAAATAATTTTGCCTTCTCAAAAGGTTAATGGTGCTCATTGAGCAAAAGAAACCTCAATTTGGAATGGCTTTTCAAATACATGATGGTAAAGTCGAAGTGACTCCAACAGTAAAAGCTTTACAGAGGAATATCAAAGTAGACATGTTTTCGCCGACTTCTCAACATTACAAAGGAAATTCATAAGACGTTGTGCTACAGACATTGTGGTTAACTCCTTCGAATTAGCTGGCATCATTTACAGACATTTAATTATATTCAGTAAATGAGTACCTACCTAGGTACTCCAGAAATAAGACTGATCGCTTTTCATCGGAGTACGGTATCAGACATGAATTACGTAATTAATTTCGACAATTTTAATAAATGTCTTGAAAGTGAGAACGACTTTATTACGTTTCTGTTGTCAAGCATAATTTCGTTGTAACTGTTTTTTCTATGTATCCAGAAGGGCAATCTAAACAAGTGGGAAATGTTTTCTCACGTTTTGTATTGTGTTCAACAGCAACTTTCACCTGGATTAACAAAAGCTTAATGGCAACATTCATCACTGTTTCATCATTATAATCTCTGACTTATTGTCACTTTGTCCAGGTTTTCAGACTTGCCTATAAAGTTGTAAGCACATCGGTCAACATCTTGTTGTTGAGTGTACAGTCGGCGCTAATAAATTACTTTTAAATACCAACGTGTAAAAATGTAAAGGTATGAAAAAAGTGAATTAAAAACCTAGAACCAATATGAGGTTTAGTCCCATCTCATCCCGATGTCGATTCGCGAAACAAATGACATCTGTTTTAAAAAAGTTTACGCTTGACCTGGAAGTTCGTCAAGTATAGTGAAATACTTTTAATTACAAATAAAATCATATTTATTTTAGACAAGTTATACATTTATTATTTTAGCAGAGAAACAACAAGGGTATAAACAAACTAATAAATAAATGAAATAAACTAGCCCACCAAACGGGGTTTGGGTAAGTGGCATGATTTTTGTAAGTCTGCGACCACAATTTTTTGATAGTTTTTATGGTACATACGCTTGGGGGATGAGATGGAAAGGGGAAGAGATGGAACTAAACTATTTGTTATAAACTAAAAAACTAACTAACTCTCGACTTATCAGTAACTAAAAGCGTTTCACTTTTTGTTTAAAGTGTACTAGACCAACCTCCAGGTCAACAGTAAACTTTTTTAAATTCGATGTCATTCGTTTGGCGAATCGACATAGGGGATGAGATGGGACTAAACCAAATATAATAATATAATGAATAGCAAGGTTGATATTATGTCGGGAATGCCACCGTCCGGGAGAATCGATCCGATACATTATTTCTGGGTTTTCTCGTCTGGCTAACGGAGAGTACTTGCATAGACACAACCTCGTTGCCAGGATTGCCCACCAGTAATTTGCTTTGAAATACAACCTTGTGGAGTCAGAAGTGGCATACTGTAAGTATGCGCCCGACCCAGTTCTTGATGATGGTAATATCACGTTGTATTGACCTATCGTCACTGACAGGACTATTGTTGCCAATAAGCCTTTTTTTTTTAGGATGGGAAATCATCAAATGACTTCTCCCGCTCTGGGCGGAGCGGAAGGGAGTGTCAGACTTGACTGACTAAAACCCATCCATGTTCCTTCTTAGCCCTTTGTGTTCCAGGGCCACGGTATCTCTTTCGAAAAACCCGCAGCCCTGGCAGGCATCGGCCCTCTCGGACCCCTTCCGATTTGCTGATATCTAGGCGCGCGTGGAACACAAACGCGCCGTCGGCACGGCCTGTCGTCATTAGACGGACGGACGGTGAGCTAGCCCATTACTCACCGTCCACAGGCCCGCGCCTACAGTGGCCGGGGGCCACTGGTTGCTCCCCAACGCCCGGGGCGTCTTCCGCGGCGGCTGGGACGTGACGTTCTCTCCCTCTCACGTTCCGCCACCTCCTTCGCTAGCATGACTGCTTCGCAGAAGGAGGCGACGGCTTCCCATTCCCACTCGCTCCGGACCATGGATAGAACTAGGGCCGGACGCGAGAGGTCACCGCCGCCAATCGCCACTACGAGGGCACGGTGGTGCTCAGCCCAAGCGAGGCAGAGCTCCACGGTGTGCTCCACCGTGTCCTCCGGCCGATCCTCGCAGTGGTAACACCCGGGCATTTCCTCCCGCCCGGTTCGGTGCAGGAACCTCCCGAAACAACCGTGTCCGATGAGGACCTGCGTCAGGCGGAAGGTGAGGGCGCCGTGGCGCCTCTCTAGCCACTCCTCAAGTAGGGGACTTATCGCCACTATTGTGGCGTGCCCTGCACGGGGTTGCGACAGTCGCTCTCTCCATGTCGCCATGAGATCGGGCCGGAGGTCTGTCCGCTGAGCGACGATTTGCCGCGGCAGCGGAGTTTCCCCCCGGCGTAGTGCCTCCGCACGCCATTCGTGCAGGCACGCGAGGACTATCGTCTCCAGATCCCATGGCGGCAATCCGGCCAAGAGGCTCGCCGCCTCGCCGGAGATCGTGCGGTACCCCCGGACCAGCCTTACGGCTACAACCTTCTGGGGCGCGTTCAGGTAATGGGCGGCTCGCCGCCTCAAAGAACGCGCTCACACCGAAGCCCCGTAAAGGGCCATGGACCGCACGACCCCCGCGTAGAGCCTCCGGCAGGAGGCGTTTGGACCCCCCAGGTTGGGCAAGAGCCGCTTGAACGCAGCTTGCCAATAAGCCTGACATTGTGTTGATAGATCGAAGCGTCGATCAATCGGAGCGTCACGCAATGGTTGTTGATATAACGGTCCCGCATGACGAGAACCTCGTGAAAGCAGAGAAAGATAAGCAATTCAAATATCTAGATCTATCTCGCGAGGTTGTCGACATGCGGGACGTGAGTACAGCAGTCATTGTACCGATAGTCGTGTCGGCCAATGGCTTAATAGCCAAAAGCCTCGACGAACATTTGAGGAGTCTTTCGCTTCAGAAAGATTCAGAAAGCAGTACTTCTGGACACGGCGCGTTGTTAGGAGGTTCCTCTATCAAGAGCCCTGACCACCGGTAGCCCGAACCCTGTTCCCGATGCTGGTGGGCTATTTTTTTTATTTTTATTTATATTATTTTGTAAAAATATTTAAAACTGTTAATAGATGAATAAACGAAATATAATAAATTTTATTTATTTTCTCTCACAATGGTTTTGTAGCATTTAACAGTTTTGAACTATATGGGTTGGGTTATCTTATCTTGCTAGTTGGAGGATGTTTGTTACACAAAACTACTGAAAGGAGTTGGATGAAACTTTGTACACAGATAGTTTTAGACCAGGATACTTTTATTCTGCCAGAAAGATCCCGTGGGGTAATTACCGAACTCCATGTTGGCGAGGCAGGGACATTAGCTATTTCATAACATAACGTACTTGGCTTAAAATATTACACACAGAAACCAATCAACTAAGTACTTATATTGTATGATCGAGAAACGAAACTGTCCAAACCAGTTTCAACAGCTCACACGCGTCCGCCTACAGCAGGCTTAAAGGTTAGGTACTTAAAACTTAAACAACCAACTTACATCAACTTTGATCCCTTCCAATTTGTAGGCGTGCTTCGGGGGTTCATATTTGGGCATGTACCGGTAGAACTCCTCGTTGTCTCTGTACCATTTGACGGAGTACAGGTTGTCTTCACCCAGTTCGTAATCGCACTCAAACTGGGCAGGTTGCCCTCTCACTCTGTATGTGGGGACTGTTACTCGGACGATCTTTAGCAGTAAGGACTCTGGAACAATGAGATAAAATTTTTATAAAAAACCAGACAAGTGCAAGTCGAACTCGAACATGAAGGGTTCTGTAACATTATATATAAAAAGGAGCAAAAAAAAACAGTTTCTTGTAGGGTTTAATTTTTTTTTCTGTTTTTAGTATTTGATGTTATAGAGGCAACAGAAATTAATACACATTCTGTAGAAATTTTAACTATCACGGTTCATGAGGTCCCGTTTGACCCTTTGGGTACGGAACCCTAAAAAGGAAAAACAAATGAGCATCATGTTTTAAAATAGACAGGCCGCGTCCTAACCGATGCGACCGTTGTGTTCGCTTTCGCATCGCTTAGTTTTCCGAGCAAATGAGTGAGGTTACGAACGCTACGATCGTGCATTCGCTCAACCGCTTGCTTTCGTTAGAATGCGGGTGGCATTTTATAGAAATCCTTATTTTATATTCGTAGTACCTAAGTAGCTTCCATAGTATAACACGTTTCCTGTGAAGTTCCACAATTTTGAACTAGTAATTGAGACAGCATCTATTGATACCTAGATATTGAACATTTCACGTAGGCGTAACAAATAACCTTACTCAAGAACATAATAACCTGATTTAGATGTTTTTAGCTAGTCTTCAATCTTCCTACCGTATTCCGGCCGAAAATATAAGGGACCTGCCTGCCATTGATAATGTGAAAACGTTACCCCCATCCATCTACAAAATGGGATTCCATTTGAGTGCGTAAAAAAAAACAAAATTCGGGAAGTTTTTGGCGCAGAAACTATTATATGTGTAACTAGCAAACCCGCTCCTGATTCACAAGGTTTCTAGGATTTCATAAGACAAGCGACTTTTTAAATACATAAATTGTCTAAAAGTAAAGGAAGAAAAAAAAGACGGTAAAGAAGTTTGGCTGTAGTTCCTTCTGCTCATGCGGCTGCCCTGGTAGCTCATAAACGACACAAATGTGTGGATGTCTTTAACTATTCCCAGTTTTATTTATTCCATTATTTTTATTCAGATGTTTTACAACAGTTTTCAAATCATTGCACCGTTTATTCATTGTGCAGAATAGTTACAGCACTGATGACTTCATTTGTGTAAATTGTTTAATTTATTGTTCTTATAATGTTTTATTTTTACTTTTGTGTAGATTCTTTTTCATTAACCTATTTTTTGAATGTGTGGACATTGTAGGCTTTGCAAATTCATATATTTTTGTTATTTTTACTATTATCTTTTTCTACCTTTTGTAGTAAGCAACGGCCTATTGTCGGGCCTACGCTGTCCTGCCACACTTGAGTACTAACGCTGTAACATCCAAATATTGTAGAACCAAATGATTTTAAAAGAGTAGCCATGGAGTTTCTTGCCGGTTCTTCTCCATAGGAAACGACCAACCCGAACCGTACACCTTTTGTCGACGTTTTATAAGTGCCCATGTAGGCCTATGTAAAATAAAATATTTTGATTTTGATATACCTTGTTGGTTAGTGGTCGCAAGCCCGACTGCTAAGCATGAGGTCCTGGGTTCGATTCCCGATTGGGCTAACTGTTATTGGGTTTTCCATCAGGAATTTCTCAGTAACAGCCACGGAGTCTGGATTTGAGCCCGGTTGATGGCAATAGGCTGGCCTCTAATACATGTGATTTTAACATAACTGTCAAAATGTGGGTGTATTTGATGGTACACCTCTACTTAACATGCGTGATGTTATAAAATATTCCTACATTACAATGTTACACACGTATTTCTTTGAACTACATATACGACCTACTTTCTAAAATAGTATAAAACTATTTGATATTTTATTTGTATTGCGAAGCGCTACAGCCTTTTATGACGACTTCTAAGTTTTATTTCGAAAGAGGTTTCGAAGAAATCTTGATTATTTTTAGATCTTGGAGTCTCCAGTTGCCACTATTTCGGGTTTACCAACTATAACCAACCAACCTGTAGATATAATGATATGATGAGACGGGCCAGACAGGCATGACCAAAGGCGATATTTTTTTTATCAATACAGTGTTGGTCGTTGCAATATTAATATGTAGCTTGATAAAATAGTTTCGGTCAAAAATATGAGAACATCTGCGCTCCATAACTCAAGTAACTAATGTTGGAGTTAAAACATCCAAGCAAGTAATCCAATTTGGGAGTGAGCTGGCAACGCTGCACCAATGCACGAGACGTTGTCAAAGATCGTCACTCACTGGACGCGTGAGAGAGGACACTGACGTTAACACCACCTTCGCTGCGGTCTACCACCGCAGCGAAGGTGGTGTTGAAGATCTGATCTGGTTTGCGCGGCAAACGTAGACATAAATTTCACGAAACAGAGAAGTTTGGAAGGAGAAAATGAAAGCCTTTGCCCAGCAGTGGGACACGGTATAAGCTATGAAAAATCTCTTTATGGAAACAATATACCGATTACATGGTCAATGTCTTTATAATTGGAAATTCCATTAGTCTGCCTGATTATATTCATATCCGATTATCATATCTGATTATAATCATTCCTGAATCGTCATTACAATAACACTTCGGCCAAATGATGATAATCTATGAACGATTGGACATCGATGAACAGCATTAAAACTTCTTTGATGCAATGATATTGTTCTAAGAGAAATTTTATACTATGGTCGAATAAAGAAAAATACGAAATTTTTCCCATTACTCGACGTGACAAAGAACATCTGTTTCGCAAATATCGTATCGGTTATTATTTAATTTAATCTTTGTAGCAATGGAATGGAATGGAACTAAACTAATATTAATTTATTTAGCAATTTACGCTCAAACATACCTACAGAAAAGAAAAAAGGAACAGAAATAAAATGTACAAACTTGATGCTTATTTCTAAACAAATCTCTTCCAACATACGTGCGAAAGGAGTTATAAAAGAAGAAGGTAAAATAGAATATATAAATAAAAACTATTTTAAAAATAATATCCATTATTAAAATAAACTTACATAAATACACAAACAAAATATAAAACAGAACTATAAATACAATATAATAAATACCTATGCAACTATAACGAAATCAGAAGATCTTTCACTCTTCTTTTGAAAACTGCAACAGTTAGGCTGTTTGGCAGACAAGCGGAAGTGAATTCCACAATGAATTGTGAAAGTAAATTGGACAGCGTTTACAGTGAAGGAATAGGACTACAAGTTGGTAGAGTGGGTGCATCAGAAGGACGGAAGCAGGAAAAACGTTCCTACAGATAGGATGGCGTTTTAGGGTTATGAAGGATGTTACAATGAATGCAAGGGGCAAACGGACCCTTCGCGAATCCGTCAACCAAGCATTCCCAATATCTCCGAAAATAGAAGGTTCACAGATATGGCCCAAAATTTTCGTAATGACGGGGAAAACAAGTGTCTTTTGGCTTCGTGAAACCCACGAATTTCGTTCTAAAGATTAAACGTGCCTATAAGACACAGCCTACACAACTATTAACACGTAACTACAACAATATCGTGGCAGCCCCGCCGGCTGTAAGGCAATACAGTGGCAAACTGCCAGTCCATCGCACAATGATGGTAAGCTGTTACGACAGTTACGCCCTCTATACGATGGGAGACAGTGATTGGTATACAGCATCTTTGTAGTTGACAGGTACAGCCAACAAAAGAGAGAGGTGTTTATTTTGGTTATTACAGGCAATACCTATGTGATGATAACAGATTTTGGGCAAGTCTTGTATTTTATTCACTTTTGCGTATGTAAACTATAAACAGACTTAAAATAATAATAAAAATATGTACGAGTATCAAAATTGGAAATGAATTACAGGTCGTCGAAAAATAGTCCACATCGCTGTCAACAGTAAAAGTGCGCAGAAGACTGGCAGGATCGCCTCGTTGGATGGCAACATTTTGGCTACAAAGGGGTAGCTTTCTGGTAATGTGATGAGTCTAAAAAGTTTAGACTCATCACATTATTAAAAAGTTAGTTTAGTTTAGTTCTCAAACGTGTCCTTATTAAAAATCAGATTCCAAAATTAAGGACTACGTTGAAGATAAAGAAGTTTGGCTCTAGTTCCTTCTGCTTGTTACGGCTTCTCTGGTAGCTCATAAACGACACAAATGTTTGGATGTCTCTAACTATTCCCAATTGTATTTTTTCCATTCTTTTTATTCAGATGTTTTACAATAGTTTTCAAATCATTGCACCGTTAATTCATTGTTCAGAATAGTTACAGCACTGATGACAACATTTGTGTCAATTGTTTAATTTAGTGTTCTTATAATGTTTTATTTTTACTTTGGCTTTTGACTTTTTTTCATTTACCTATTTTTGTGAATGTGTGGACATTGTAGGCCTTGTAAATTCGTAGGTTTTTTTTTGTTTTTTATCTTTTTCTACCTTTTGTAGTAAGCAACGACCTATTGTCGGGCCTACGCTGTCCTCCCACACTTGAGTACTAATGCTGTAACATTCAAATATTGTAAAACCAAATGATTTTAAAAGAGTAACCATGGAGTTTCTTGCCGGTTCTTCAAAGGAAACGACCAACCTGAACCGTGCACCTTTAGTCGACGTTAAATATGTAAAATATTTTGATTTTGATTTTGAGTCGAACAGCTTGGCAATATGCTGAAATACTATGTGGACACTCAGACCCCATGGCCCTAGTGTTTCAACGCCAAACAGCTTAAACACATATCTACCAATTAAGTTATTATATTGGCACCGATTAAGGTTTTCAGCGCCTGCAGCACAGCTTGCCGTGCTTAGAAGATGGGGAAGCACAAGGATATTAAAAGAAATTCTTGGTCCATTTCTTTATATGTTCATAAAATTAATCTGCTCGACAAGGTAATTACAGAATTAATTGTTGTTAAATTAAATTACTCTCCATGATATGATCAAATCTTATCATAGCTTATCTCAGTGTATTCATCATCATCTGCCTAGCCTTTTCCCAAACTATCTTGGGGTCGGCTTCCAGTCTAACAGGATGCAGCTGAGTACCAGTATTTTACATGAAGCGACTGCCTATCTGACCTCCACAACCCAGTAACTGGGTAATACGGTACCCCTTGGTAAGACTGGATGTCAGACTTTTAGCTTCTGACTACTCGTAACGACTGCCAAAGATCTACAAATGACAGCCGGGACCAACGGCTTAACGTGCTTTCCGAGGCACGGAGGAAACTCGATATGTAATTATGGTCACCCATCCACAGACCAACCTCGGCAAGCATCGCTTAACCTTAAAGATCGACCTGGGTGGCTGTTATTATTTAGCCACGAGCTCCTTCGAGTATTATGCAAATGAAAATTGTTTCACTCGGGCAAAGATATTTTATATTTTTTCTTGATTGTATACCAAATTGTTTTTGTGAGTAGGTAGCATGATACTGTTTCATCTTTCATTAAACATGTATAGTGTAATTTCCAAAGGTGACATAGAAAACATCAATAAAATATTGTATGTAGGTATCTATTAAAAGTTGTAAAAACACTTATTTGGTTAAATATTTGATGATTATACTACAGTTTAAACCTAGACTTTCTAAGTTCTCAGACACAAACACAAACCACTAACAGTAAAAGAGACGAGGGAACATAATTCCCTGAACTTTAATATTGATGACTAGTTATAACCAGTTCATCAAAGTCCAGAACAGAAAGTTTTGTAAGTATTATATAAAGCATATTTATGTATCATGCGCAAACAAAAGAAACTTAATTTATTAACGCTTGCTTTAATTTATTCGCTCGGTTTCCGAATTGAGAATTTCAAGATGAAACATTAACAAGCTCAACTTTAGCGTTACCTTAGGTGATTCCATTAATTTCAGGATACAAATTCTTGCATTAATGCAAAAAAGATGAGTATGGCAAGTTCTTAATTCACGAACCGGAGATAACATCACTGAAAACCATTCCAATATCATCAACGAATCACGTGTTTGGCAAACCCAAACCGCTACGGAATGCTTCAATCTAATTAATATCAAAATGGACAGCTGTCACTGTTTTCATTTTGGTATTCATAAATCGATCGAATGGATTGGTCATCATTAATGCAGTGCGAACGATTCAGTCATTACTAAACAGAATTTAATTTTCGAGTACGATTTTCTAAACTTGTTTGGTTATTAATTTTGCTTGAAAAACAACAGTGTAGAATAAAGATAATGTATAATGTACATACATATTTGTATTGTGTCGATTCTATAAAGATAGTCATGCACTACTGCTACGGCGTAGCAGGTACGTGACTACGCGAGTTCTCGTCTACGCGACTACACGATTTTGCTGCTACGCGACTACGCTGCAACAACAATCAAGTGATTTTAATATTACGACAAAACATAATGTGTTCTGAAATTTTTTAAAGAGAAGCATAGACTAACCTTTGTATCGAATAAGATCACCAAAAAATTCACACCACCTTCACATCTACTATTAAGTACTTGTTTTTTACTCTATTGACAATTTAAAAAGTGTGCAAATCGTACGTTTTTTTTTACATTCATATCATCCTCTATTTATGAATGCAAGAAACATACGATTTTGCTCAGGAAAACAGGTCATCTATAAACGTTTATACCTACAAACATAAAAAAAACATTCGACAGCAACAAACATATTTACATGCAAATAAAATCATCCAATTGTATGTCATATTAAATCAAACAACAAATTCATATTGTCGTATGAACGTAAATGGAATCGAAAAACCGCTGATATGTCGTAAATCCAATAGAAGACAGTTCGTGTAATACTTTCGATATCTCTTCACTATAAATATTATTGGGGACGTTTCTTGTATAGAATAAATATCGTAGATCAAAATGTTGGGACAAGTATGGCCTTTTTAATAACAAGTACGAGGTTTTGTCTGGTTAATACAAATATGTATTTGGAGGGTTGTGTCAACGCAACCTTTTGGTTGCTTTGGTTAAAAGTTTGCACTAAGCGTTTTCAAACGTCTTTCATAATGCGCACAGCAAAGGAGTGGAACTCTCTGCCTGGGCCTTCGGTTTTTTTTTGCGAACGCTTACAATCCTAATCTCTTCAAAGTTAGAGTGAACAGGCTTCTTCTGGGTAATGTCGTACCACCGTCGACTTTGTCTCTGTCATCTCTGACCTAGACTAGACTCAAGAGCAAACCCATCGCAAATATAAAAAGAAAAACAAAGTGGACTAAGAAGGTGTGCGAAGAATATAGGGACAGCAGTTCTCTCCCGAGTGGATAATAGCTATATAACAATTACTTCAATCAACGATGGAACTGTGAAATATGATTATCTATTTGAATGTCTTCTGGACAAGTCTAAAGAATTACTCCTATAAATTGCTCAATACTACAGAGAAAACATACGCATATAAACACATTACACCAGTTTTAGCCTGTAACTTTGTCACCAGAACACTGACTAATTTATATTGTAATTTGTGTGTCAACTTTTAATTTCGTCTGCAATAAAGAATAAGAATAATAAATAATCAAGCCTCGGCTCGTCCTTTGTAATAATAACATCCTCTTATCTTTCAGAACGTACGAGTAGTGGTAAAAATATTAACAATGGTTAAAATGTACAGTCTTAAATCAAACAGACAGACGTTCGGAGAGGCAGATTGTGTAGAATTAATAATACTTCCTTATTTTTTTCTAAAAACCACAACTATCCATCTGACACGTCAAAAACAATCACAAAACTACAGCAAGCAACTGCGGCAAAAACAAGTGCTGAAATAAATATAAATCGTTGACAACAGACAACAGTTGGAGCCACGCACGCGTCGCACCTCTCTATAACTTCGTTAGCTAAGTTTGCTATCAACTCCTAACTGTCCTGTCCAACCCTTGATTTATAAATTAACTGTCTTCTACGCGTTAAATTGCTAACTATTTGATTTGTTATCTACTGTTCATAATTTTAGATTTATGTTTATTTAATAGTTTTGTCGTTGACTTTGATTAGGGGTTGTGTTTCTTGATTAGAATGTATGTTTAATATGTTGTTTCGTTGTTGTTTTTGAAAGCAGAATCTAAGTTTGTATACCTAACTTGGTGTACAAATGTACTTACATACCAAGCTAGGCATGTAAACATAATGTTGTGCTTTGATAAGTAATTTTTCAGTTAAGTATAAAATTTTGTAACAAAAAAACGTATGCATTCGATTTCTTGAGTTTAGGGATGTCGACGTAGACCTATATGAGTCTCTTCTGGCCGCGTCTAGAGAATATTGCTCCTATAAATACGCAGTACAACAGAGCTAAAATACTCATACAGACATATTACACCGGTTTTAGCCCATACATTTGTCACCGGAACATTGAAATATGACTTATTCCTACATTATAATTCTCTGTCATCACGTACCATTTTAGATTTCCGAACGTACCTTCAAAATTTTAGAGGGACGCCCGGACGGTTTTCATTTAGGTATGCATAAAGTTTCAAACAGAATTATTAAAATACTTTTAAACGTATTCTACATAGTTTAATTAATTACATGTTTTTAAAACTTATTACCGAACAGGATTGCGAGGCAGAATAAAAAAGTAGTTAACAAGGCTAAGGAGATAGAAACTGTCCAACTTACGTAGGTAAGATGTATGCAAAGTTTTAAAGTTAAACGTCTGAAATATTAATTCCAGTACCAAATAACGATCCCGGGGCTTTAATAAAATATCTTATTTTGTACGAAACGAAAGAGAGATTCGTTTTGCAAATATATCCATCTCGCTTTATTTCCCAGAGGTAAGCAAACTGGACTTTACAACAATCATTCGGGACTAAGAGAAGCGAGACCTTGTTAAACCGAATCAAACTTGTACTGTTTAATCTTTGAAAGTCTCGCCTTCGAGTTGGTGATACCAAGACGTCACTAAGGTAACTTTATTGTTTAAACTCAGTTAATTAGTGGGAGGTAGTGCTGTCGTACTAATTCGCTAGATTTTTTCACACTTTTAAAAACGTTGAAGTACAACTGCAGTGCAGCACGATTGTTCCGTTAAAGATTTTATGGATACCACTGGCTTGGAAATGGAAATTATTTCTTACTTAAATTAACATTGCACGTAGCACGAACAAAGTTAAGGCTGAAATCAAGGAAAGTATCATAGTAACCTAATTTAGTGAGTTAATAAATTAGTGTGGTCCATCGATTTTGAACTCTTTCTTGTTGGGAGAGGATGAGTTTTCCCGCGCGGGACATCTTAACTTTCTATGGGTCGCGGGAGGGTCATAATTTTCCGTGGTTTATGGCTGTACACTCTGGCTTCATGGCCGTGCAATAGTGGGATTGCGGCTTCAGTCCCTGATGAGACTCGAAATGATTTTTAATTCATTATGGTAATACGTATGGAATAACGTAACCCTTTTATTAAGATATATTCTCGTTGGCTTTATTCGTATCTTCTTTGTAGTGTTATTTAATCCACTATCTCTCAAATAAAGCAGAATTTTAGCTATGTATAAAGGACGCGAATAATTCACAAGGAAACGCCTTTCAAAGTTAACTTAATTTCGTTATTACAGCCAGTTTAGTTGATCAAAAGCAATGAATATTTTCTCAGTACAGTCAGTGACTATACTTGGATAAATTCACTAGAAATAAATCCGTTTTTTTGGTTCAAAAGTGCCCAAGTAAGCTTGAAAGAGTAATTTATTAACTTCTACCTGATTATTTTGAGACAAAATAATGCTTCATTGAGAGTTTCAACCTCGAGTGATTGCTTCGAACTGAGTATTTCTAGAAGGCTAAAAAAATCAGGGTTATTTTAGCGTAACTGTGGACCGAGAATATTGCTTAGCCCCAACAATATTTAAATTGAGCCATCAGACAAGCTCGAAAATACTCGATGGTCAAGGTGAAAGGTATTTCTATAATTACTTTAGGGAGGCATAAAATATGTAGGTAAGATAAATAATGATAATATTATATAGAGCTTGATGAAGTTTTATAAATATATTGTACTAACTATTGCCCGCGACATCATTCGCGTGGAATATTTGTTGTGAAAGTGTAAGAAAAAAAAATGTGTACGTGCTATCCCAGAATATAATCTTTGTCTGTGCAAATGTCATTGAGATCCGTTCAGCCGTTCTGACGTGATTGAGTAACAAAAATTCATCCATGCTTTCGCATTTACAATAGTACATAGAAGTTACATCATGTAGATGTTATAAAAAGAAAGCTACATCAAGAAAAAGCAACATTGATTGGGTAAATAAGGGTGATAGTTACAGAATATCCATGGTAAAATAAATCTATTAATAATCTGTCTATCTATTAATTCAGCTGAACGAATTGGTAAAAGACTAGACCATGGCCTGGACTGGGCTAGGTTAGGATACTTTTTATCCGAGTAGCTAGTCACATTCCTGTGGGATAAACCTACATTCACGTGAACGAAGCTGCAACCAAAAGCTAGTAATTATAAGCAATTGTACTGGCCAAGAATAAACCGAATAGAAATTGCTGCAGCAATACGTCGTCTTCTTGAGTTGCAAGTTTTCATAGCCGACTATTTATTTAGAAAAAAAAAACATGATTTTGTAGCTAAAATTGACATCAAAATTGACCCAACTTGAAAATATTATTTTTTTCCTGTTAAAATAGGCTAAACTTAAATATTACTCATACAATCCGAAAGATAAAGCAAAAATATCAGAAGTTTTGAAATTTAATGCACATTAGACTTTTTGACCAAAAAAGCTGTACCTAGGTAGAGAAACTTGAAGTACAAATATAAAACGATTTTTTACGTTTAACTCTTTACAATTTAATACTAGCTGCTACCCGCGACTTCGTCCGCAGGTTTTTTTTTAGTGGATATGAAAAATAGATGTTGGCCGATTCTCAGACCTACCCGATATGCACACAAAATTTCACCAAAATCGGTCAAGCCGTTTCGGAGGAGTATGGCAACGAAAACTGTGACACGAGAATTTTATATATTAGATAAGATTATTTCCTAAGCTTAATGCCTAAATAAACTTCTGGTATACTGTCATGAAATGTCGTTACAGGTAGTCAGTGGTCCGTGGGTCGTTTACTTGAAGTGACTGCCTATCTTGGTAAGACTGGCTGTCAAACTTTTGGCCTCAGACTACCTTTAGCAACGGTCAAAGATATACAAATGAGAACCGGGACCAAACGGCTTAACGTGCTTTCCGAGGCTGAAGCCAGTATAATCAACATTAAAACGCTTTGTAATTGTTTAAAGCCGGCTTCTTATCACCTGGAGGTGGTGCTATTTCAAGACTACCTGCTTTACTTGTCAAATAAACTACGTTAATAGGAGATTGTTGGCTTTAGAACCTACTTTTACAAAAATAAATAAAATTATTATTTAGTTCTTCGGAGGGCTTAGTTGATATTAGATTAATTTTAGAAGCCTTTTGATGTTTTTTTAACGAGTGTTCAATTTTTTCTTGTTTCCTTTGAAAGCTTCGTGTTTCTTAAGAAATTCTTAAGAGCTGTCCAAGTGTTGACTTTGTTACCAAAAGGCGGAACACAACTTCAGTCATTTAAACAACTACCGCCTCTCGCCTGCACGTATAACTTGGTTGAAGTGTAGGTACCACAATTCGCCAAGTTAAAATTGTCAAAGAATGGCAATAGTGATTTGTACACAAAAAAACAGACTGTATTTGAGTAATTAGTAAATTTGCCTAACTATTAATTTACCTTACTGTACGAAAGCATCATATACTTTAAATTGAAGCATATAATAGCAATAACTATTCTATAACAAAGGGAAAACTTTAGTCATTACTGGTAGAGAACGAAACGGAATCGTAGAATTTCTAATACTTACTGATCTCTGAGCCGCCCACATGGCAATCTAATATTCTTAAGTATTTTTGATGATTTGATGAGTCCTTTTATCTTTTGAAAATCGAATACAAGAAGATGAGGGCGTGGGTGACGTAAAAACATCATAATATGTATTTATATAGGTATTCCAAGAAAAAAGTTATACTACTCAGGTACTGGCCAACATTACCAACAGACTTTTCTTTTTACAGTTCTTTGCCTACAAACTTTGTTCAAGTCTAAAAAACAAACAAGAAACTTCTTCAGTCCAGACGTGAAATACTTTTTAAAAGTATAATAATATTTTCCAAACAAAAATCAACTATATGTAGAAACTACAAACCTAACTACGCGCTAAACACAAGTTATTTATAATTGAAGAGTTCCAGGGAAAAAAAACAACTGTTTACATCCCACAAAAAAGTATAAAAGTCAACCAAGTAGCTTATATCAACTGTCTGCTCCCAGCCCGTGGAATATCGACCTGTCACAACTTATTTACAGCTATTCTAACTTCGCTGTGTCGGTGTACAAATAGACCACTCCATCACTCCTCGAGGGAGATGTAAAAGTGACTAGCGGGGTGAATCAGGAGCGAGGAGTAAGGTACCTGCGTATTCTGTAATCACTAACTACCAATAAAGGTTTCTGCAACAACAGTAGGGATTTATTGAGAAGAACAAGGTCAAAGAAACGATGGATGGACTGTGTGAAGGATGATATGTCAAGTAAAATAATAATAAGACTTAAAAAACCTAGAAGTTATCTACGACTAAATTTAAATTCGTTAAAACCACGAAACAACAGACATCAACATTTTAAATAAACACCAAAACGGGACATTTATGATATTTTTTTTATACGTTTAAACAAAAACAAGGTAAATATCCCGTTTTAAATGTTAAAGATAGTGTCAGTGACCATGTCAGTTTAAATACTTATAACAATATTTAAATTAAATTAGGAGGTTAGTTTAACATTTTTTTTTTATAATTTATCATTAAATGTTAGATTAAGCGATTTTTCAAAATATATAAAACAAATTACAATATTCGTGGGGCCAGGACGAATTATTTGGTCTAAAGAAAATGTTAATGGCCCCTTCTTTCGGCCCGTTCAATTCGGCAAACGATGCACCAAACATCCTGTATCAATCCAAACAACCGAACGAAGATGTTAAAGGATTTATCGTGCTGGAGTGTTAGAGTAGCGACATACCTTGTATTCATCATAGTCCACTGAGAGGCCTTTTCCCAGCAATGGGATGACGCAGACTAACAGTATCAGTATCATAGTCCACTGATGAACTTGACATAACATAGACTTAGACGGAAATGGATAAGATGAATCCAACACTTCTAGTGTCTAAACAAACGAATGGTGAAATAGGACTTGCCTATAACCTGGACACCCATAGACTATACGGACCATACCATCCATGTGATATAATACATATTGAATTAATTTAAAAAAAAATCTATTTAATTTATGAAATGAATTAATTTAATTTAGGAAACAATAACGAGAGTACGAGTATCCGCAGCGCACAATGATTTGATTCCTCGACTTGTCGTATTTAAATGAGCTATTTCCAATGCACGTCATTCTTCATAAAAGCACCAATGTTTGTCCTTTCTAAATAATACTACCCCTACAAAAAAACCTTTTAAAGTCATCTTACTATCTTATCTTAATACTATCATAATTACTTATCATAATTATTAAAAGTGCAAAGGTTGATAAGAATGGTTGGAAAGATAGATGTGTGTACTCTTTCACGCAAAAACTCCTGAACGAATTTGTATGGAATTCGGCACACCGACAGTTTACAATAGGATCGTTCATCATCATCATCAGCCTATAATGTTCCCACTGCTAGGACACAGGCCTCCTCTCTATAAGAGAGAGTGGACTGTAATCCACCACGCGGGCCCAGTGCGGGTTGGTAGATGTCACATCTCTTCGAATTTTTTGTTTTTTTTTTTGTTTCTAGGACGGTTTCCTCACGATATTTTCCTTCACCGTTTTTGAGAGCAGTGGTGGTGAAATAAATTACACAAAGTAAGGCGCCTGCCTGGGTTCAAACCCACGGCTTACTGCTCGTGAGTCAGGGCTGCCCCCACCAGGGCCACCGTTGCTCACAACAGGATCGTTGTTAAAGAAACTTTTTAATCCCAGCCGAATGATCCTGTGGGACAATCACCGAAGTCCACGCGGGCGAAGCCGCGGACATAAGCTAGCCCAAAACACGACTAAAAAATTCTTCCTCTCTTAATTTGTGGCAAAACCTCGCATCCTCCCTAGAATCTTAATAAACAAGTTTCCAGTAAGTTACAATATACTCGTAGTTGGAACCAGTTTCCGATAAATTGAATATCGATTATGGAAGACTTCTTAGTCATTTCCATAAAAAAAAAAATTAAAAAGAGATACAGTTTGTATTTTTAAGGCTCAATTTGCTTTTAGCGACCCCGGGCCGAGGGCAACCCTGAATAAATCTAACTGAGAGCTCCTTTAGATAAAAGATATACTGACGGTTTAATTGAGGGGTTTGTTTTTCAGTAGGCTTGAAAAGGCCAATTTAGTTTTATAAAAGTTTATTTTCAAAACTCCAGATTCGTCATTAAACTCTTTACCCACAACAACTGGAAGAGGAAAGTTATTTATTTCCCCAATTTAAAATGTCAATCCTAATCTTGCGAAAAGTAAAAGTTTCAGGAGAATTTAAATGATTTATTACCGTTTCAAATATCTATCTCTTGATAACCTACTTAAGGACGAAGTCTTTTTCTTATGATATCGTTCTTAGATTAATGGCTTTTTATTATAAAGGTTTCCTCGGTCTTCATGAATAATATCTTTATGCAATTTTCTTCCTAAATTGAAAACGGAGCTGCATTACGACATCGTAGCTGTCACCGCCGTTCATTGTCGCCCAGCGTGGGACTCGGTAAATTGTTCGTATTCCTGACAAAACGTAGATATAATTGCATAATACCGTCCGTACAATTCCCTTAACTTAAAAACATTTTTATTATTTAAGAACAATATAAATAAAAGAACACAGTCCATTCAATAACCATAATTGCAATTACCTTTTATAAGTAAACTGAGTACTGCCAATAAGACATACATCCTCATTAAGTTTTTAAACAAACAGTTCCATCACATATCACAGAGCTTTATCCCTCCATATATTGCCGTAAGCACTTTACTCACACACGGTTTTAATTAACATTTCAATCGGAGAGTTGAGTCGAGTTATAATGAAGCTCACGTAATATTTTTGTTAGCGAGCGCGGCGCGGACGACCGGCGTCATCGGCTGTTGACACACGACTGAAGAGAGTTCCCTCTCTCCGTTTGTTCGCTCGCAGTTACTCGCCCCTCGCCCATCTGGGGTCACCGCTTACAATTTTCGTGACCTTATGGGGCAAGTCGATAATCGCTTTTACTAATAAATATGACTACTAGATTTACTAAGTTGATAGCATGTTATTATAAGTTTAAGTAGAGGTGACAGGTGCAAATTTTCTGTTAAAAATACTGTCTAGTGTAGGCATTCACTTTTTAAGTTTTGTCTGACTATTGCGGGTTATCAAACTTATTACTCGGTAAATACTATTATTTTTGGAAAACCACTGGTTCCCTAAATTATTACTACCCATAGTAGTTACCAGACCATACCTAGTCTTTAATTTATAATGAAAAGAATACAGCAAATAATTATGCTGAATAAAGCATTAAGAACAAACAAAGTCACCTTTGGTGTAATATTTAATTTTATTATCTGATATTATAAATTGTATCAGATAGAAACAATTTCCTTTAATTTTGTATTTCTCACAGTGGTCATTTATCTGTTAATAACTGCGTCTTTTTTTGTCATTTTCAGATAGTAATCTATCATTTCTGTGGCTATTGCGTGTGTAAATTGAAATATTAATAAAGACTATTCAATTATCGTTCGCCAGTCTGTTATTTGTGTTGATTACATTTTCATTTAACAAATCGTTGGACCTTTTTATGTTTAGTTCATTTGGTTTGTTGACTTGTGGTTGTTATTTTTGTTTTTCGCCTTTTATGGCTTTGGTACATTAAGGTTATTTGTATTTGCCAGCAACGCGTGTTGTGTTGACATTATCAGAATCATTTCAGTGGAAAAGCGGATCGATAACGTTTTTCTGTCGAAGAATTTACTATTTCTTGAAATTAGGTATACGCTCTGTATGGTCTTGGACGTAAAGAACAGCACCATTCCATATCTTCCCGTGGGTGTCGTAAGAGGCGACTAAGGGACTTGCCAGAGAATGGGCAGCAGCGTTCTCTGTGCTTTTGTAACAACTGTACCTACTGCGATCGCCAACCCGCCTGCCAAGCGTGGCGATTCTGGCAAACCCCCCCCCCCTCTTGGGGGAGGCCTATGTCCAGCAATGACGATGATGAGGTATACGCATTATCACTGTGTTTTGTTTCTAACTTGTAAAAATATTTTTTTCGAGTAGATTTTGACAAAATACAGGTTTTATTTTTGGGTTTTCTATTCTAAAAACTAAGCTGCTCTATCTGTTTCAAAGGAGCCTTGATAGACATTTTTAGTGTTTGTTTCTTTGTAAAAGTTGATCCTAACTTAAAGGAATATAATATAGTCTCCAAAAACTGTTCAGTTTCTTATAAATATAATAATATATCTTTATTCAAAACTTAAAATTGGCACAGTAAATACATTATAAATCTTGGAAATAATGAAGGTATAACAAAGTTTAATGCCTGTACTAGGTTAAACCTGTATCACAGGCAACATGTCTCTAATAATTACTATTTCGACAATAGATTTTTATACAAAATATTTTATGTACTTCTTTATCATTAATTCGTTATCGTTATTTTCGGTTATCGTAAGATTGACATAAAAGGATAATGTTAATACGAACGTTTTATATCTCAGTCGTTCATTTAAAAACATAATCTTAAGAAAACCACTTCATTTCTGGGCAATGGCTTATTCTCCCATATTAAACAGTGTCAAGCCTACATATTGTTATTAAAGTAAAATATCATTAGGCCCTCCACAAACGAGACTTGTACGACATTTTTTCCTCCTCATCGGATAGGTCGTAACACTTTATCGTTATTGTACGGCCTTATTCGAGAATGGAGTAGCATCATAAAATAATAAACACCTTCAGTATTCGCGTTATCCCTTACAAATTCCTTGGGGTTGCGTTCAATAGCCGATTATGAATTTGGTGTTCTATACGTGATCTGATTATTCGATCGTCGCTTGTTATTAAACAGTCAGATGTATTGAGATGTTCTTGGTTTTGTTCGAGCAGTATCATATGTTGTGCTGAATTGCGAATATGTGTCATGTTATTATAATACTATAGTTGCTTGTTGTTTGATGTTAGGTTGTATTGTGTAGGGACTATGAATAACAGAAATTGTTCTCATAATTCCTGTTATTATGATCTTGATCATTAAGTACTACATTTTGTCTGATGACCTTGTTTAACCTCTCTATCCTATTATATATCCTATTATACTTTATTAGATCTAAGTAGGCACTGATTTATCATAAACCTTAAACTAGTTAGATTACGTAAATGTTTAGATACTGTCTGTCATAATTCCAGAGCAACATTAACCCACAATTTGCTCTCCGTTCCAGATTCACGGTCACGGCTCCTCGGCTCCTAATCAAACATTACAGCGAACACTTTAATATACAGTCTGTGTATATTTAGGAGTTGATTTAGAGATAATCACCACTTCATTTGTTGATACACTTTGAAAATTTCCTCGTCGAAATTGTTGCAATGCAGCTCGTCGTAATGGGCCAGGGGCACGTCGCTTCTTTGGGTATTACCGGGTGACAACCGGGCGCAGGCGGCGTACTCCCAACGCTTTATCACTTAATTTGAATCGTGTCTTGAATTTAGAACACAGGCTGTCCTTAGAATTCGAAAATTGTTAATCTGTTCTGTCTGGATATTCCAATTCCAATCCGATTCGCAATAAACGAAGACCGGCTCTCAAATAAATTTAATAGTCAGCCCCTCCTTTTGCAGTCGTCAGGTTAAATAAATTCCCACTGAGATGTTATCTGATAAATTGTAAATAAAAAGTACTCTGTTCAAATTTTATCTAACGAATTTATCATCTTTGTGCAAAAATATTTTCTTTTATTAGAAATCTTATTAAAATTCACGTGGTAAATGAAAGTCAAATGTAAATGTGGTACCCGACCGAGCAGTTTTTATTATTCAATCATATAAATGAGCCCTAACAATAAATCATAAAACGAAAACGCGCATAAGAAACGAAGTTTACGATATCTGGCGAGGTAAGCATGCGAAGGATAATTCACAAATTGTTAGAAGACCAATTTTGTACGTTCGACTTTCGAGTGGAGAGCTCGGTTCCGAACACACGCATTATAATAGAACATAATGCGTGTGTTCGGAACCAAGCCGACTTTTTATAAAGCACCTTATTACGTATGCGGTATTCCAAAACGTTCATGAAAATTCATGAACTTATGTAAATAGTGCAAAAACGAGAGTGTGTATCTATGTCCGTATATCCTTTGAGAATGATATTCGTAAAGTAAAAGCACCATATTTTTAGTGGGAACGTCGCCGCGTTGGTAAAATGACAACATTCACCTCCCTCTAAATCAAACATGCATAAATCCAGGCCGCTCCCTTTACGCTATTATGTCAACCGAAGCGATTTATGATCGCATCTAAGAGATTTTCACAAGGGAGAATATCGCCGAGTAAATAGTATTGAGCGTAACTCAACAATATCTCTGCCTATGCGCTATCACAAGCGAAATGCGATCGCAGAGTTTGCCCGCATTTTATTGTATTTTTGATGTTTCATTTGATCATCTTTGTTATTCGGGCAATACATTATTCTGATTTGAAGAATGAATCTCACATTTATATTTTTGACATTTATTCTTATTGGATTCTGTGCTCGTAATGGTCGTTATATCAATGGTAATGGAGTTTGCTCTTGTTGAGAAGTGGGCTAGTCTACAGAACAGTGGTAGCTGGATTGTGTATACAATGAGATTATCGCGTTGGCAAGGCACTGTCTGACAAGTTAGGGGACGTGTCTGTAGCCTCGATGTAGTGAACAAGTACTTATCACGTACAAGATATTACGGAATAGGTGTCTGACTTGTACATAATGTATTTAGGCACAGAGGCAACGAATAAGGCGCTCCTCTATTAATTGCCTGTGGGTGGATATAAGTAAGTTTCGGTAGATATTTCAATATACATTTGATAATTAGGATTACCGAGAACCTTCTCTAATAAACTTCAGAAACTTTGTATAACAGAGTTTTATTACAATGATGTAAATACATGTTTAGAATGGCATATGTGTATGAAGACTAAACAATATGTTTTGTCTTCGCTATCCTGTAATAAATTCCACCTGTCTATTTACAAGTATTCTTTTGTTTTCAACAAAAACTGAAGCTTAGCCTGGCTCAGCCGAATTTTCTTGCAAAAAATGATTATAAACAATACATATTAACATAGGTACAGCATTAATTACGTTGACAAACGAGTTGTATATAACACGAGGGCTAATAAAACAGGGTGTTTCGCCTGTGGACGCACCTGGGGCGTCGGTGATGGTAATGTAATTAATGTTCAACCTTTTTATCAACGTGTGCCAGCTAAATGAGATTTTTTGCCCTTGCGTATTGTGCTTGACTGATTTCGACACTTGAGTTTTGTTTTGGCTATTATTGGGTGGTTTTTGGACAAGATGGTTGCTTATATACGTATGCGTAGTCCTCGGAACTGGAGTGCTTGTAAGGCCACATGTATGAATGTGGTCGAAGTTTGTATAGATCATTGGAGATTGCGTTCTGTTATAACTATCTCCCTATAGGATAAATGAGTGAGTTTCTTGTGTGTAGAAGGACATTATTAAAATCTGCGTTGTTGGGATGCCCGTCTAAGTGTCAAAGCATTACGGAAAGTGGGCCGAATGCATAAGTTTCATTTTGCAATGCTCTCACATTTCTCTTCTGTATATTCTAAATAGTCTTTTTATGTTGAAGTCTGAAAAACAACGTTAACATTAGCATTAATTGCCGCCGATTTCATACTTCAGTTTAAGTGGCACTCACCACCCGCGTTTGTGGTCTTCGTCAATAACGACATTTAATTTTAAAAGGACTAATTATGTAATTGTATGGATACAAAGTGAACGGTAATTTAAATAATCTACCGTTCCATACATTTTGATCGTGTAGGTACTACACTTTTTAGGAAACAGCTGTTTTTTTTCTTCAAATTACCGATGTTAAGTTTCTCAGAATGATGTAGGAACTCATTACTTGGGAAGCGTTTGTGGGTTTGTGGGTTGGGTGGTTTGTGGGACCCTTTTTTTTTTTTAGGATGGGAAATCATCAATTGACTTCTTCCGCTCTGGGCGGAGCGGAAGGGAGTGTCAGACTTGTACTGACTAAAACCCATCCATGTTCCTTCTTAGCCCTTTGCGTTCCAGGGGCACGGTATCTCTTTCGAACAACCCGCAGCCCTGGCAGGCATCGGCCCTCTCGGACCCCTTCCGATTTGCTGACATCTCCTTGAGGCGCGCGTGGAACACGAACGCGCCGTCGGTACGGTCTGTCGTCATATAACGGACGGACGGTGAGCTAGCCCATTACTCACCGTCCACAGGCCCGCGCCTACGGTGGCCGGGGGCCACTGGTTGCCCCCCGACGCCCGGGGCGTCTCCCGCGGCGGCTGGGACGTGAGGTTCTCTCCCTCTCACGTTCCGCCACCTCCTTCGCTAGCATGACTGCTTCGCAGAAGGAGGCGTTTGTGGGACCCTTAGATAGTCTTTGATGGAAAATCATCAAATTACTCCTCCGGATCTGGGCGGAGCGGAAGAGAGTGTCAGACTTGTACTGACTAAACCCATCCATGTTCCTTCATAGCCCTTTGTGTTCCAGGGCTACGGTATCTCTTTCGAACAGTCCCTCAACCCCGGCAAGCAGGCGATAATAGCCTGCGACTTCGTCTGTGTGGATTTCGGATTCTCGACAACATACAGCAATTGAAAGTGGCATAGGAAAGGAATTCAGCATTGCACTCTAACAGAACCCATTTCCAAAGTCTTAAAAAAACAGTTCGGAGTAGAAACAAAAATAGACTTCCGTGCATTTGAAAAACATTTCAATCAAAAAATATTTGCTACAGTATTTATTTGGAGTTTATAGCCCCCAGTTAGTTTTAATCTAGTCACACTCTCGATTCAAGTCGGTTTTCAAAATGGTTGGTAGCCCGCTGCAACACCGCGATATATTTGAAACAACCGCGGCGAAAATTGAAAAACTGCAGCTTTTCCACAATGTCCCATATTCCGCAACTCGGGAGGAACAGTGTCAAAGTTAAACTGTTCGATGACGTCATCCAGCAGCAAAAGATTGAGTGTACCTATGTTCTGAACAATTCCACAATTATGAGAAAGCACACAAAAAGTACATGTTTCTCAAACTGTGTAAAAATGCAGGATGATTGATGTGAAACGTCTTTGTCAAGAAATCAGGGCCACAATTTATTGCAGTAACTGTCAAATAGCTCAGTGGTTACTCGACTAGAGTAATCAGGCAGGAGATTAGTTTTTTACCAAATTTTCCATGCAAAATTTGACAAAAACAAACAGTTGACAGGCCACTGAACCGTTTGTTCAAGTGTAAGACAGTGGTTTAAGAAATTAACTTTAAAAAAAAACCATATCTTCAACCCAAACAAAATCCCATACATTTTTATCAAACCTTTAAAAAAAAAACCAGCCAAGTGCGAGTCTTACTCGCACACAGGGTTCCATAGCTCCAAACAATATAATAACAATATTTTGAACTGTCATTCATTAGTTAGTAGTATTAGTTAGTAAACTTCCACACAACCGCAAAACTAAATTTGTTTTTCATAGTATGTTTATGAAAAACAAAGTTACTGCTGCAGTTTGATGAAAAAGTCCCATATCTCAAAAACTAAACATCATATCTTATTGAAACCAATTTTCGTTGATAGTTTTTTTTACGTTCTACAATCCTAAATATTTTCAGAATTTTCCTCCTCTTACTTTAGAAATTAGAGGGGGGGGGACACACATTTTACCACTTTGGAAGTGGCTCTAGCGCAAACTATTCAGTTTAGAAAAAAAAAAAATAATAATAATAATAATCACCCCACCGTAGTATCTCTACGTTGACGTCGTGGTGGGGCTTGCGCGCTCCAATGAGCCCTAGGGCTGTTCCGGTAGAGGTTTACTTTGCTGAGATAGGTTTAGGGTGAGGGGCCAGACTAAAAGAGATACACACTCCAAGCCAAGGTTGCACACGCCGAGGGCTGCATGGCTAGGGGAGAGGCTAGTCGCTAGTGTGCCAACTCTGGATAATAGGGGACCTCCAGTTTTATTCACCCTTGCCACAGTGAATGCAGGGCTCTGCTGTGGTCGACTTTGTTAGTCCCTAGCTACTCGTGGGAATAATATGTTAACAAGGTCAAAAACAAAAAAAAGTAGTCAGGGAAAAATGCCTCCTGTAGATGATGAAACAACCATCGGCGGTGAGGAGTTGAGCAAGCGGGCTCCTACCGAAAAAATTGCTACAGCTGGTCGTAGTGAGCTGAACAGGCGGGCTCCGAACGTAGAAGCTACAGCCGATTCCACGAGCGATGATACCATTTCTTTATTCTCATCCGTCCCTTCAACTCGTCCATCGTACATGACAAGAAGAATATCCAGCTTGTCTACCACCACAACGCTTGACAGTGTTGTGCAAGAAGTCAACCTTGACTCTGAGCTTGCACCCGCTACAAGTGCTCCTAAAACACGCAGACGATGGACGCCAGAAATGAATAAGTTCATACTGCGTACTTATCTTCAACTTACCTCATTAGATACAGATAGAAAAACTTACCTTGAGCCGCTCCACCTGAAATTCATAGAGAAATACCCTAACATGCAAGTCAGCAGACAAAGAGTAGGAGACCAACGCCGAGCTATAATTAATAACAAACTACTAACACAAAATATAATAGATGAAATAGAAGCCGAAGTCAGAGAAGAACTAAATCAATTCCAATTAAGTACTCAAACTCAATTCCCCACGAATCACACTCAACCAACGCTCACAACTACACAAACAGAATCCACAACACTGGCAACACCTAGGGCACAAAATAAAACACAAACTCGAATGAGATGGACCAATGAACAAAATGAAGCGATCATGCGGTCATATTATCGAGTCACAGCTCTGGAGACTAACCAAACGGTATATAGAAAACTCATGCATGAAGATTTTATAAGGAAATTTCCGTCACTTGCTCATTTAAGTGAACAACGAATAGCTGACCAAAGGAGAGCGATAGTAAACAACAAATACATTACCACTGAAAGGTTAAGTTCATTAAAATTAGAAATATCAAACGAATTACAACTACACAACAGAAACTATAATAATTTAGCAATCACAGTTAATGACAACACCTTGGAAACCCAATTAAACGCAAACAATGTAGAATTATATTGTACAGAAAATCCAATAGAACAAATATTAAATAACGAGCAAGTAGATATAGCAACAGATATATTACATAACTCTGAAACAAGTCTAGATGATAGAGACCTACTAATTGACGAAACTTTCCAACAGACACTCCAATTTTACATAGCAACTAGTCCTACGAACAGAATGTACATCCCCAAACAAAAACCGTCTAAGAATTTGGCCAGAATAGTAGACTACATCAACAAAATAACACTCCCTGAAAACATAAATAAAGACACCGACTTTCATACGTTACAGACAGCCATATACAGTGCGGCATGGACCGCAGCCAAAGTTAACGGAGCAAAGTTAACACTCCAGCCAAGGGAAAATACCACAAACACAAATACAAAAAAAATATACACGCCCCACTGGCAAAGACGTTTAGAGCGAAAACTAAAAGATCTACGATCAAAGATAGGCAGGATGACACAATTTATTAACGGAAATAGAAGCAGAAAAATAATAAAACATGTGAAACGTATTAGCAAACAATTTAAAATTCACACAGTACACGAAGAACCAAACACACAACCCGAACACACATTAGACACACTAAAACAAAAACTCGCAGTTGTGACAGGCCGGCTACAGAGGTATAAAGCGTGCACCCAAAGAAAGCAACAAAACACCCAATTCATACTCAACGAAAAACTTTTTTATCGTAACATCAGACAGGCTTCCAACAATGTTCAGAATAATAACCGTAATGATGACGCTGGTCATAACAATCTGGATGTAGAGACCCTACAAAATTTCTGGGCAGGAATATGGGAACACCCTATCGAGCATAACACCCAAGCAGATTGGATACAAGCTGAAATGTCTAATAACACCACAAACATTCAGCAAATGACATTCGAACAAATATCACCAGAAATATTTCATGCAGTGCTAACTCGATTACATAACTGGAAGGCACCTGGATCCGATCAAATTCACAGCTACTGGTACAAAAAGTTCACAGCTGTTCATAGCTTTCTTTATAATTACATAAATAATTTCATCCAGGATCCCAAGACAATTCCTTCCTACTTAACATCAGGTACAACATATATGATACCAAAAGACCGTAATGACCTCTCTAACCCAGCAAAATATAGACCAATCACATGCCTGCAGACCTTGTACAAAATTATCACATCGTGTATATCCTCACTTATATACCAACACACTGACACTAATAACATCTTAGCTGAACAGCAGAAAGGATGTCGAAAGTTTAGTCAAGGCTGCAAGGAACAACTAATCATAGATTCTGTAATTCTTAAAAAGGCTCAAAAATCAAAAACTTACCTCTATAGTATGTACATTGATTACAAAAAGGCATATGACTCTGTCCCCCATTCATGGCTAGTACAAATTTTAGAAATTTACAAAATACACCCAACAATTATAACGTTCCTAAAAACTACGATGACAACCTGGTCTACTGTCCTTAGATTCAATAGTTCAACCGATGCAGTGGATTCCCGCCCAATCAAAATACTACGAGGTATCTTTCAGGGAGATGCACTGAGCCCATTGTGGTTTTGCCTCGCCCTAAACCCTCTATCAAACATTCTAAATTCAACCTGCTTAGGATTCCCCTTAGAGGATAAAGCCTGCACCCTACAGTATGAGGAAGAAAACAACGTTTTAAATCATCTACTCTACATGGATGATATTAAATTGTATGCAAAAAGTGAGAGTCAATTAAATGAACTAGCGAACCTTACAGAACAATTCACAAACGATGTTAAAATGGAATTCGGTATAGATAAGTGCAAAATAAATTCAGTTAGAGCAGGACAATACTACCAACACCAGTACACATTAGAAACAGGAGAACACATAGACCCATTAGATGAACACGATACATATAAATACTTAGGGTACAACCAATCACGACTGATAAACCATAAAGAAACCAAACAAAAATTAAAACAGCAATTTCAACACCGACTAAATACTATTCTGAAAACACAGCTCTATTCAAGAAACACGATAAAAGCACTCAACACTTTTGCAATACCCGTACTAACCTATTCTTTCGGTATTATTAACTGGACCAAAACAGACTTAAAAAACCTTCAACGCAAAATAAATACCACCATGACCAAATTCCGAAAGCATCATCCAAGATCGTGTATACAAAGGCTAACACTGCCTAGAAAAGCAGGAGGCAGGGGGCTTATAGACATTCAAAATTTACATAATAAACAGATAAAAACCCTTAGACAATATTTTTTCACCAAGGCAGAATCTTCTTCACTCCATAAACAGATAGCAAACAACGACTACCACTTTACCCCTTTAAATTTAAAAGATAAATCCGAGCAGAAAAACGAAAAAGTAACCGACAATAAAACCAAACTACTTGAATGGAGCCAGAAATCCTTGCACGGAAGACATCACCAAGATTTAAGCCAAATTAATGTCGACAAAGAAGCGTCGAACGCATGGCTTAAACGAGGCGAACTCTTCCCAGAGACTGAAGGCTTCATGCTGGCAATACAGGACCAAGTTATCGAGACTAAAAACTATAGGAAATATATAATAAAAAACTTGAGCACTGACTCTTGTAGAAAATGCAATAGTTCGCCTGAAACCATCCAGCATATTACAGGAGCGTGTAAATCAATAGCCCAGACAGACTACAAGCATAGACACGACCAAGTTGCTAAAATCATACATCAGAAATTAGCACACCAATACAAACTAATAGACTCCATAGTGCCTTACTACAAATATAATCCCGAAATTGCGCTAGAAAACACTTCAACAAAATTATATTTTGACAGAGGTATTTTTACCGACCGAACGATCCATTTCAATAGACCGGATATCACATTAATAAATAAAACAAACAAAACTGGATATCTCATCGACATAGCTATACCAAATACACACAATTTACAAAGTACAATAGCGGAAAAACTATCTAAGTATATTGAATTAAAAGATGAGATAACCCGACTTTGGCATCTGCAAAAAGTAACCATAATTCCTATAGTGCTGTCCACGACAGGAGTGATTCCAAAACAACTCCACCAGTCTCTTACTTCCCTGAACCTGCCCTCTACCACTTACCACATGCTGCAGAAAGCAGTAATATTAAACACGTGCAGACTGGTGAGGAAGTTCCTCCAATGTGAATCAGATGACCCGCACCAACAACACCTTCACTCAAACATACCCTCATCTTTCATTCAACCTACAGCACAGAACCGTGTTGTATCTATTTCTACTGCATCAACTTTTAACCCAGCTGATAACCACTTAGCTTAGGCCCGTGCTATCAGCATTTCCCGGCTAGCCGGAGGAAAAAAACAGTCGAAACAAAAATAATAATCATTTATTTCAGGTCCGTGACCCATATAAAACAAAAACAAATAAAAATCCACACATACATTATTGGTCGGCTTGATTATCCCAGATTGAAAAGTTACATTATTGAATTGAATTAAAAGTTAAAAGTAAAATTATAATAAATGTCAAGTTCGAATAAATGTCAAATAAGAATAAATGTCAAATTAGAATAAATGTCAAGTTGGAATAAATGTCAAAAGAAATACTCATATTATTACATCATTAATTACAAAATAAGAAATTACAATTTAAAAAGAAATTAGTACATTTAGTTTCATATCAATTAAATTAAATCAAACAATAGCCAATAACCCTTTAACCACATGTCGGTTACAGCAGTGCCTTATATAGGGACAATCCAGTCTGCCCGCAATCATTGCCAGGACAGCGTTGGAGCTGGCTCGCACCCTGCGCACCAAGGACGCGCACCGCTTGCGCATGGTGGCGTGGAAACAGTCGGTGCGCGCTTCCGCAAACATGCCCGAGGCACTGCAGAAACGAGGCAGCCCCAAAACTGCCCTAAATGCATTATTATACTGGACGCGGAGGGTATTGTAGCTAGCTTTTGTGTAGCGAGCCCACAGACTGCACGTGTATGAAGAGGTGCAGTACGCCTTGAAAAGGGTGATTTTAACTGGATTAGAACAACGTGCAAACCTGCGAGCGAGCATGTTTGCTCTTTTCGACAACGCCCTCCGCTCCCGTTCGATGTCCGCATGGTCCCCGAGATCAGACGTGACCAAATGCCCCAGGTACTTAAACTGATCCACTCTATCCAGAGGTACACCATTCAGAAAAAGCGGAGGTACCGTTTCTGGGCACTTAGCACCACTGGCCGCAAAGACCATGCATTGACTTTTTGATACGTTATATTTTAGACCATGCTCACCCGCGTAATCCTCACAGATTTGTACCAACCTCCTCAGACCACAAACCGACGCGCTCAGCAGAACCATGTCGTCAGCATAGCTTAAATTGTTGACACATACGCCGTCAACATGACATCCAACATGCTCACTACAGAGCGCGACAATGAGTGCATCTATGTAGAGGTTAAAAAGGGTGGGCGAAGTCAAGCCGCCCTGCCTCACACCGCACTCCAGCCGATACGGCTCTGACATTGCCTCCACCCACCTGACACTGTTGACCTGATGCGTATACCAATACTTAAAGATAGCCACAAGTTCATGAGGCAGGTTAATGCTCGCAAGCTTATCCCACAGGATATCATACGCAACCAGGTCGAAAGCCTTGGATAAGTCGAGGAAACACGCATATACCGGGGTACTACGGTCCGTATAGTATCTGACGGTGTGCTTAAGACACAGTATGGCACTTTCCGTAGATAGTTGTGGTCTGAAGCCAAATTGGTTATCATGCAGGTTTACATACTTACTCAACTGTGTATTAAGCAAACCGTCAAACACTTTGGCTATGATGGTGGCCAGCGTGATAGGCCTATAGTTGGCTTTATCAGCAAGGTCACCGGTTTTATTTTTCACAACAGGCACCACCACAGACCTCATAAGATCCAAGGGCAGGTAAGAGTGGCTCGCGCACAGTGAGAAAAACATCGCGAGGACGCGATTAATATGTGGGCCAGCATGTTGCAGGTGTTCAACGCTGAGGCCATCATGCCCAGGCGATTTGCCTCGCGTCATATTCTTGATAATTATGGCCACGTCTTTAGCCAAGTATCGAACCCCAACAACCTCATTAGACAACCCAGCACTGGACACTCCACTTGCCGCTCCCAGAGGGGATTGTATGGAAAAATGCTCCCTAAAAACGTTCGCAATTTCCTTATGGTCGCTAACTCCATCAACGCTCACAGGAAGACTCGGCCTACCGTTTGCTTTGCTCGTGTGTTTCCAAAACCCACGGAAGTCACCACCAGAATGCTTCTCAGCAAGGGTATCCATCCTAATCTGTACTTCACGATCTTGACATGCCTTCAATCGTGACTTAAACACCCTTCTGGTCTCACACATTTCTGCATACATGATGCCAGACCTAGGCCTACCACACGCTACCCAATCTGAAAACTTCAACCGCGCCTTCCTGTGAGCTTCTCTAACAAGCTCGTTCCATCCTACTACACGCGGACCACTACCACCCGCCCTGGTGCCCCCTCGACTCACCAAAGACGCACCACGAAGGGCAGACACAATGTCATAGTACAAACTGTCCAGAGTACGAGAGTGACCACAGTCATTACAATGCTTATCAGCACAACTCAAACACTCGGCAGGAAAATCAATTAAATTCAGACGTTTATGACACTCATTGGTATATTCCACGACCTGTTTATCATTCCTAACACCCCACACAACGTTGTTATAAGTACTTGTAGCATTGGGTAACTTTGGTGTCAATAGATTTAAGTTGCATACAAGCACTAGGGGAAAATGGTCAGACCAATTAGTGTCATATTCAATAAAAACATTCACAACAGCTCGCTTGGCCGCCTGAGTCACAATACAGTGATCCAACCAGCTACATGACCCGTGCGCCTCACTAATAAAAGTGTAAGCTCCCGAATCAGTACCCAGAAAATCAACATCTACACACGACCAACACTGCTCACTACAGAAATGTCCAAGTTCGCTAAAAAACAATTCATGTACATCAGCATTGAAGTCGCCTAACACAAATACAGACTCAATGCCATACTCATCTACAATCGCACTTACAGTACTTAGACAGTCCGTAAAATCAGGCAGGTTTTCCACCGAATTCGTTGGCATATAGACACTTATTACTACAATCACTGGTCGAACACTTGTTATCTTAATAGCACATATTCGAGCACTGTCACACCGCAACACTGACACTTGCTGGAAAACACTACTCTTCCACAACAGAGCGACACCGCCATACGGCCTGCCGCGTAGTATGCCCGCGGTCGTGTCGACCGCAGACGTTCCCGTGCACCCGAAGTCACTGTTGATCGTGTTTAGATATGGTATATCGTCCGGTAGCAACCATGTCTCTTGTAAGGCAATCAGATCACATGTGTCACATAACTCCCTTACGCTATCAATGGAGCGTTTCACACTTTTACAGTTGAAACTAGCGAAGCGATAAGCAGACGTATTCATTATTGTTTTTCATTAGGGCCGGCCGCAGACGAAAATCTGCTCGGATAACGGCGTTTAAAATACATAAAACGTCTGAATATAATACCTTTGGGCCATATGTTCTCGTCTAGGTAAATAGGTAATTTTGACTCAGAAACTAGGAATTTGAATGCCTTGTGTCCTTTTTCTTTCTCCATAGTTATTTTCTCTAGAGAAACCGTTTCCTGAGTCTTACCGCGTATATATACAATTATGTCATTCTCAGTGGTTTCACTATGTATATTCGTTATAAATATAGGAACTTTCTTGTCAGCAGCTTTGAAGTTACAATTCACGTCACTCGCTATGCCCGATTTTCCCAAATAACGATAGTTGGAATGTTTCTTACGATATGTCACCTTTCTCCATCCTTCATTATCAGGATTTATCATCAAATCTGTCTCGTCCTCACACACCATATCCAAACGCGGCTGCTTCATTATAGAATTACTATTATTACTGTTTTCGTTATCAGTGGGACACAGCTGACACGCATTTAATGCTACCGTAACAGGGCTCGAGCGCGATGACGTCACCGTCCGCGCCGCCTGCGCTGTACGCGCCACCGATACGTAACTTGTCAAACCAGTTTCGGTTACGCTCGTCATCGCCGTCGTCGATGACCGTTGCTCCGAACATGATTTACGTTCTGTTTCTTCACCTTCTACCCGCTCAATGTCTCGATATTGAGGTGTATTTTCATTAGAACCGTAATCCTTATTATTTTGTGGATCATGTAAATAGGATAATCCCACAGGACCACTATCTAATAACCAAGCACCACGCTTGGCATTCACTTTCGACACGGAAGTAGGGGGTAGCGAATCATTCTTAAGGTTTAAAAACTCATCCTTCAAATCATTCAAATGATTCCGCGTAGCATACGTCGACTTAATTTCCTCAATTGAGGTTTGCATTCGCATGAGATCTTTAAGTAGTTTGGTGCAGTCTAGGTGGTCAAAAGTAATGGGCGGTAACTTTTCCAGTTGCCGAGCCACAAACACTGGTAGTTCATCCGGATGTGTTTTGAAGAGTTTCATGATATCTGCTAGGTCACGTTCCTCTTTGCCTTTGTTTTTGCGAATAACTTTACGCAAGTCACTTCGAATCGCGTCATACAGAAGAGATTTCGACAACTTGATCTCGGCACTGGTGAATGCCGACTTACAGATTTGCACCAGCGTCACTTCGTCAATAACTGACACTTTATTTTGAATGTAAGATAACATTTCATCGATTACGATGTTACAAGAATTGCACTTGAGAACGTCCGTCATTTTAACTCGATATAGGTAATTAGCACTGACGATTACACGCGCCCGTCACGACCGAGTGCGCGACCGAAACTGAAAATGAAACTAGAAACATCAATATCATTTTTGAAGACCTATCCATAGATACCCCACACGTATGGGTTTGATGAAAAATTTTTTTTTGGTTTTCAGTTCTAAATATGGGGACCCCCTTAATTTATTGTTTTTTTTCTATTTTTGTGTGAAAATCCTAATGCGGTTTACAGAATACATCTACTTACCAAGTTTCAACAGTATAGTTCTTATAGTTTCGGAAATAAGTGGCTGTGACATACAGACGGACGGACAGACAGACAGACAGACAGACAGACAGACATGACGAATCTATAAGGGTTCCGTTTTTTGCCATTCGGCTACGGAACCCTAAAAAACGTATTACCCATAGTACAGTAAGTAAAACACAAAACTCTCTAAAAGCATAATGGATTTGAATTGCAACATTAAATTAGAGTCCTCATCCGATATTCTGGGGTCATTATTTTTAATTGACAACCCTCGACAAAAGCTGAATCAAGCATTTTAGAAACATAGCTGTGTGATGCCTGGTAAAGTGGGGTGCATTCGAAGAGACCGAAACATAGCATTTGGGTGAATGTGGGTTGAGGAAGAGAGATAGAAAGTGAGCTACGTAATAAAAGCAGGTAAATAGATCGAATACTCCTACATATGTACACTTTTTCATTATCTTTTCAAGACAACCTTTGGATTATAGGGAGAAGGAGAGACAATATTGCAGTGCTGCATTTAAATCGTGTATTGTTAAATATTCTAGTTTAGCATATTTTTTTTATTTTTAATATGTTTTGTTTTATTCATTTAACAGCTAAGATATTATCTATAAAATTGTGCAAGTTTTGTCAAATAAATAAATATAATTATGAAAAAAATACCTCTAGGAAAGTACCCTTATTTTCCTGTTCAAGAATTCAAACTTCCCCCACTGAAACAATGGTTATTAAACACAATTTTGTATTCATGGTAATTGAGCACACACACAAGCACTTTTGCACACATAGACACAAAAGACGGAGGAAATAACTTATGCACCCACTTTACAATATGCGTGCATGCAGACACGCAGGCCACTATAATTCTACAGTCCACAATGACTGTAATAAGACTCAATTGAATATTGATTTTAGAATAAAAAAAAAAACGGAAATAATTTCAAGGCAATGTAGGGTGATACTATGGTGCTTGGTACCTTTATAGAAATAATTTTGTCACGCGCTGCTTCACCATCGCGGCATCGGTTGTTAAAAAAAACTTAAAAGTTGAAAGTTTTTCGTTCAATTTCTGAAAGCCTGATCAACTCTCTATTTACTGACAGTACTAAGAACAATGAATCAATTGCTGTTAATCTGTAGCTATTCTCAGTTTTAAAATTAATGTATTGCTAGTTATTGCCAAATTACATGACCAAAGCGACCTAATTAAAACAAAACAAAATTACATGAAAGCATCTAACTAAATATAACTACTTACGTATTTGATTCATATATTCTTATAATAATTTTTCCAAGGTTAAATAAACTAAAATATTCCTTTTAAGGGTGATCTGAAAAACATCGTTATTAGCAACGCAGCGTCCGGGCATTGTCCCAATACTAATGTTTAATTGTGCCTATAATTATCGTCTATTATAATATTCTCTGTATCGCACACATTAATCAACATCAATCCAAGCGCATCGAGCTACATTTTTTATTTTTTTTATTTTTTATGAATGGCATCTCGCAGTTCAACCTAAGAGGTTGTCGTCTGCTTAACCGGACTATCCTGTGGGTGCCTTAAGAGTAAGGCCTCCAGCCAGGGCATAAAAACTTACAAACTAAGCGACTATACGCTGAGGGCACCCCCTGTGGGGTATGAGCCTCGGCTCAGGGCGTCGCTGGGGGAGGACTGCATGGGGACAGGCTGGATCTGAATGATATCATTATTTAGGGGCTGATTTAAAACTACTGGCACAGCATCGCGGGCTGGCTCGAGCAAGGGTCGGGGAGGGCATGGACCGGGACGTCGCGACGGACCTCGACGGCGAGGTCGGAAAGACGGCGGTTTGTGTCTGTACTTATTAAGAGTGCTAGTCTCTTTACTACTCTCCTGGAGGAGGGTGATAGCATCATCGGGAGTGACGAGGGTATGCCGAGGACGGCGTACTGTACTAATGCGCGAGGGTTCGTAACGGGCGGCCGCTGCGATCAGGGGATTACGGTGTTTAGTGGCGTTATCGAAGAAACGCTTCGAAAGACGTTTCATAAACTGAAGGACGGTGGGCATTCTAAGGTCTACGTGTAGACGGTCGTTACGGACATAAAAAGGGGCTCCCGTGACTCTACGTAAGAACCGGTTCTGCAAGGTTTGCATCCTATGGATGTATTTAGGCTTGGTGTGAGCGTACACGACGCAAGCGTACGTCATAATGGGGCGGATCACCGCGGTATAAAGGCGCAACTTGCACTTGAGTGACAATTTGCTTTTTGCCGAGATCATGAAATGAAGCCTACCCATAGCAAAGGCAGCTCGGTCGCGAGCTGCTTTGATGTGCGCCGCGAAAGACAGGTGGTTGTCAAGTAAGACTCCTAAGTACTTGGCTTGCTTCTCCCAAGGGATAGGCTTACCGTACATAGTGATCGGGCTGAGCATCGAGCTACACAACTAACATGTAATTTTACGCTAAAATCATGGTTGCTCGAAATCGCACCTCCAAACTCGGCCTGAGTTTGGAGGTGCGATTTCGAGCATATTGATGGTGTATGTAGAAACATGCCTATGTAAATCTGAGCGGAACTCCAAGAGGATACAACAATGGAATGCTAAGACAAAGACAGACTTAAAAATAATGATGTTGGGAAAACAAACATTCCAAGTAAAATAACTGAGGATAAGTTTCTCATGATGTGAAATAAACTAAGGAGTAGTCAGGAGTGATTAATTATGGAAATATCCTCACAGTTATGGTAAACCACTGCTATAGCTTTGTAATATGCCTGTCTTAAATTGAACCACATCATATTTTCAGTACTCCACACCAGTCTAATACTGACGCTTTATTTAGCTCGTCGATATTCGTTCAGAAGCCTAAAAATCTGACTAACAGTCTTGCCAAGAAACATTATGTTACCCAGTAACAAGGTTGTGTAGATCAGACGAGTAGTTACAGCACATCAAGCACTGGTATTGAGTTGCACCCAGATAGACTGGAAGCCAACCACAACATCGTTAGGAAAAAGCTTAGCAGATGGTGATGATCGTGATATCACGACTGTCCGTACCTGGCAACAAGATGAAGATTCAATGCGGAAAACAGTGGTGTTTATTTGCCCAATCCCTGAAACCCATCCGTTTGGCAATAAGCACTCCATTCCTTCTTCCTCCGTGTCCAACACAGACACTAGTTAGTTAAGCTGTAGGCTATAAGAGCCGGTAACTCATACGACTGGAGGGTATGCGGACTGACTCCACGTAATCGTACTGTCTCTTCAACTGTTTAAGTAGAATATGCGCATAGCGCAGTTAAAGCGTGTATTGCAGACGGAATTAGGAATTATAATAATTGGGTTTCATTATGTTATGACCTACTTTTCAAGCTATTTTACATTTTGCAATTGATTTGTAACATGTGTAGCTAGGTCAGGTTGGTAGAAGAGTGTTTTATTTCCAAAGATAAAAATAAACTAAGTCAATAAGCAGATGATGCTGGAAATATAAACTAAGTCCAACGTGGTTCAATTCCTTTGACAGCTGTGATGTTTTTTTTTAATCGCGCCTAATAGGAGCATAAAAATCCCGAAATATTTTATGAATATTTAAATTTTCTTCATAAAAAGAATATCATAAATAAACATTATTAGTAGTGGGACGGCAATAAAAGGCGGAGGATGGGATGTCAATAAAAGCGTTGGTTAGGTTAGCTACAAACTGTTTATTCGGGTCACAGGACCCGACACTATATATATATATATTAATCTAATGTTTAGCTAAGCATAGGTACTTCGATCGTCACTATTAGTAAAATTATTTACATTGATCAACAAATTATCATTTAAGTATTCGTGTTCTGAATTCATATATTTTAGAATTTTCAATTTATAATATTGTCCTGAATTGCGCCTTCATATCTTTGCTTCTTCCTAAACCTGCGAAGGCAAAAGGGCGGGAAAAATGCAAATTAAATCATAGATTCCTAATAATTAATGACAAACATACTTCAAGTTCTATTATTTATTTCTCTGTTTATGTATTTGAAAGATGATTATGATTAAATGATTAATACACAGTGAAATGTTTCCCGAAACCAAATTAAGTAGGATAGAAGAATAATAATGAAAAGAAATGAAAGCAGTGAACGTTTACATACAATGGCATACATGATGCAATCAATGCACATAACAACTTTACAACCATATATCCATAATAAAGTGCCAAGCATAAATCAATTTTCTGTAAAATAAACAACAGACCTCGTAAATTATTCAGAGAAACATCAGTCATTCATAATGGAGTTGGAAGTACAACAGATGACGGTTATTGTCAGCAAATCTATAAATATTTGAAACTAATGACATCGTTCCAATATGACTAAAAAAGACACCATAAAAATAGAATTTTATAAGGTCCTACAAATATAGCAATATCTAAAGAACAGTATGTAGGTTGTTCCAATAAATGTTTGTACCTTGTACTGTTTGATAAATCAAGTTTTTTCTACAGAAATACACCAACTTTATAACTATATATTTTTAAATCGAATCAACTACAAGATTTTTTATGTTTATATTTTAGTAAAGATTTATTTTAATATTTCTGAGAATATTGTTGATGAAAATAATATTTTTCTTGGTAACGTAACATTTTTAACGTAGCATGTTACCACACAAAATAGTTAACAAGATTTCTTTGATTATTATCTTATCGGGAGATTAAAATACTTAAATATATACTTGTAACATCAATAACTAAAAAAAAAACAAGTTAAAAGACAAGCTCAGAGTCCTGCACGAACGCGCCACGTTAACGTAACTTTAATTCGAATGAGTGTTGCATCGAACATACCCTATAACATTTTACTTAATAGAAAAACACACTGAGTAATGAGTGTGACCCTTTTATCCATATATTTACAGGGTGTAACGGAAAGGGTATATACATACTTAAAGGTGTGCTACAGACCATCAAACTGAACATGTTGATACGTAATAAACATCGTAATAGCGAAAAAAATATCTGCCGCGCCATTCAAAATTTCAATACCTATTCGACCCTAATGTATGGGGCAGCTGATATTTTTTTGGCTATTACGATGTTTGTCCGATGGAGAACATGTTCAGTCTGACGGTCTGTAGCACACCCTTAAGTATGAATTATTTTGGGCAAAGGACGCGGCAATGGCTAGTTCCAACATTGTTGAACGAATTACCTAATGAAATTCTTACCGAAACAGTGTCTAAAAGTGCCTTAAAAAATATCCTGCGAAAGCACTATCTGGGTCTGTGCCCCTAGCAAGCCCTAGCAACCTAAATTGTCACGGAGTCGCTTCACTTTACACACTTTAGCGTGTTTGTCTGGAGATTCGCGTTACTTCTCTAAGGAAAGTATAGCTTAGTTCTATCCAAATAAAGTTAATTTTGAGCGGATGGGTTGGGCGAGTGTCTGTGCGGGCGCGCCGGGTGAAGTGTACCTACTTATATTATTATGTGTGTACCTAACACACATAATAATGAAAAAAAATGTATATACCCTTTCCGATACACCCTGTTTATGGATAAAATTTTAAAACTCAGTAAATATTAAATGCAAAACAAGTCATCAGCATCATTCTCTTGTCCTCATTATTTGAGGTCGGCGCAGCATGTCTTCTTCTTCAATACTTCTTTATTACTTGTCGTCTCATCAGATACAGAAGCTGGTATTTTGCCATATTATCCTTCACACAGTCTATCCACCGTTTCTTTGGTCTTCCATTAATGTGATACCCATCTATATTCATACTCTAAACATTCCTTACGACTAATGTAAACTAGTATGGACAATATTAAAATCGAAATTCCGTAACGTTTACTCCACGTTTCTCGTACGTGCTAGGCAGGACGCCCGCAGATTTATACCCCGGGCCAAAATACAAGCTGTCGTCCCAGCACTCTATCCGTATTCCCATAGTGACAGACAGATCCCTATATATGGCAGTACCCTATATACGACAGTACCCTATATACGGCAGCTAGGGGTCATAACACGTGTTGAGAATTTATCATTTTTATTTATCCTTCGACGTGCTATGTTTTCTTTGTACGTTAACTGCGAGGGGATAAATTTAAAATTGTATATTTTTGGATTTCTTATGTAGAACTCGTGTGTTGACGTTTGTTTTGGTCTTATTTCTTCGTATTCGAGTTAATCCTAGAAAACTAGATATGGACTGACGATTTTAAAAAGATGACTGTGGCAGACTGCATGCGGAAGGGCAAGAGAAGTCGAGGTGTATGTCCAGTGGTGATTTTTAGAAAGACTAAGTTGATTGTTGATTAAGTCAAGTTAGTCCATTTCTGTTTTTTTTTTGTTCGTACAATAGAGTATTAATTAACCCTGTTATTACAATCAAGGTGTAAACCCTGTTCTTTTTCTTCGAAGCTATCACAAGTAGTGTTGGGATTTTATCCGGATAAATACTCAAAATGGATAAATACTCAATAAATGTCCGTTTTTACTCGAGTATTTATCCAAAAAGCGGATAAATACTACCTATAGTTTTAGTTACGTTATCTTACGTAAATGTTGTCATTTTACAAGCAAAAGGATTGAAATAAATGAAAATCGGTTTTTAATAACAAAAAGCCTGTAATACTCAATCATGGATATTTTCGTCAAGCACTGTCTAAGTTAGATAAAGTTATTAATCACAAAATATGTTACCTAAATCATTGTATTAAGAAAATTACATAATAAGTAGAAAAAAATACTAAAATAACAACAGACCCATACAATCATAATCTTTTTCGTGATAAAATATAGATTAGTGCATTACTTTAATCACTTTAACAATAAGACAATATTGTAATAACAATGGCTTCACTGCACTTATGAATATTCTGCCAATTACTGATATTTTCTTAAATTAACTTCTATCACTATTAGACGCTTGTTCACCATTATCAGAAAAGCAATTTATAAACTGGAACTCACTTCTCGATTCTCTCAAATCATCATCAATGATTCTTTATCAGTATCTGTCTGTACTGGACATGGTGATGGTAAGTCTTCATCGTCACTGTCGCTGTCTGCACTCTCTTGGATAAAAATAAACATTCAACAATCTACACTGATTGACACAACTATAAATTGTATTGTCATCTAATTCTAAGTTATGTTCGACTTTACAAGTTTCTAGCTCACCGGGAATAAAGCAGGTTACAAATTGGTAAGAGTTTGTAAAAGTATTTTTAATTACGCAATAAACATAGGTTTTCAATCACTATAACACTACCGAAGTAACCATTTGGATTAGCACAATTCAAATTATTTAACTTACCTTGAAACGTTAAAACACAACTTCAAAAATAACAAACAAGCACGTAGATATTATGTCAAAACTTACATGCGTGTTCGCTCTTTATGACGCAAACCTGGGCGCGTATTGCCAAACTGTATTTTACCACAGACACGGGTTGCTCTGTGCTCGCAGGTAGTTTGGTTTAATGAATGAAGAGCATAGTACATACTGGCACAGACAATGTCTGTGTTGAAAGACATTTTGCTTAAGAGTATTAGAGCGAAATACATACGAGTACAGACAACCACAATGTCATTTTAATGTGAAACTAAAACCAAAAAATTGTATATTGTGCAATCCTATTAAAGCAAACTCCAAAATACAGCTCTAAACTAAGGCGTTAACGACGTAGCCCCGCTACGCGGGGCTCCTATTTCTGTCTGCAGGGTTTACAGTAAACTAACACGAAGGGGATCCCCTTCGAACCTAACCTGTCCGAGTCGGGGTGCCCAAAGTCCCGAGCTCGTTTCGCTCGCTCTTGCATCCTAAGTTCTCCTTAATATGTTTCACTACACTGCCAAATCCTTTGCTCTGCACTCGTACGTAGTTTGCTTTGAAAATGACGAGCATAATGTACACTAATACAGAGAATGTCTGAGTTGAAATACATTTGGCTCTTTAGTGTAACGAGCACTAAGCGGTCCAGCACAGACTATGGATGCCTGTGGTAACATACAGTTTGGCATTATGCAACCTGGGCATTACACGGACACTATGCGGCGCAGGGGTGGAGGGCAAAAAGCAAAATAAAAGAAACGGGACAAAAGGTGGCTGGGATAGGGTATAGTAAGAACCACGTTGTTTCGTTTTGACATCAAAAGTAATAATGTAATAGTGTAGTATTTTGGAAAGCCCAAATAACAATACTAGTCATTAAATTTTAAAAATAACCATCCGATTCGCAAAAAATATAAATATCCATCATTTTGAGTAAATATCCGATAAAAATGGTTGAAAACGAGTATTTATCCATTTCGGATAAATACTCGAGTAAATATCTTCCGAGAATTTATCCACCGCCCATCACTAATCACAAGTGTTTGAGATAATTTTGTGTTTTACTGGGCTGTTACGTCGTCGGTTCTAAAAATAACTCTAACTGCAAAGCACTCTTACATAATACTTTATTGTACATTTAGGTTTATGATATTTTTGAAGTCTATTGTCGTCTAAAACGTAGGAGGTATCGAAACTTCTGCTCGCTTCACGTAGGCGATATTACAAACATTTAAAGAGAGAACCGCCATATTAAAAAATGTGACACGTAGTAGGGATACTCAAAAGGGCACATAAGCCTGAAAATATTCCACAAACTTACATTACCCTTTCATTTTTCTGAATTAGGTATTTCCAAACTAAATGGTTGAAAGTGATTTCATATTCAACAGTGGGTATTGAGGCATATTTTAGCTGAACATGATTTATTCGACGATATTACGCACCCAGGCCTGGCTTGAATGGCATTACGTTGACAGCTTATGAGGTCCTTTATTTATATTTGATTTATGTAGCGAGCACAGATACGACCGCTCTACGCCGCTTCACGGTTACTGAACATTATTCGCTATTTAAATGGGGAAAAAATCGACATTAGTTTGACCTTAGGCTCCATAACTTACTTGCGCCATAGATAAAGTTACAAACGATGTATAAATCTCTCTAACTAAAACTGGCCTTTTTATTTCTTTTCGAACAAATAACGTCTCGCTGCGTCGACAGTATTTTATTAAAACTATTTTTTTCGCGGCATTAAATAAGGACGGAGTCAGAATATAAGGACAATTGATTTTCTTACCCCTTTCAATTAGGTTTCACGGGTAATTCCTGCGCGCAGGTAATAGGGTTCAGTGAGCAGAAAATATCCATACAAAAAATAAATAAAACCAAACGCTAGAATTCATTGAGCATTCACAAAAACAAATCGCGTTTAGTGTTAGGCAATGTCATGCAAATTTCTGGAAGGCCGTGGGATCCAGTGTACAAAACATCCATTGTCATAAAAATAATTGGGGTCACGTTGTCATTAGTCCTCTCGAACCATTATTCTGTTTTGTCCAAAATATAATCCTGGAATCTGACAATATGCTACGTTTAAATACCCAATTGTTCGTCGATTTAATAAGAGTATTAAGTTTTTGAGAGTAAGACTTCTAAGAGCCCATTTACTGTTACTGTTGTAATATTATTGGAGGGTATTGTTTAATTTGCGATACTAAACGCTCCAACTGTTCGCATTGAATTACACGGCTCTTGTCTGTCATTGAAATAAGAGAACCCAAACGTGATCAAATTAGGCGCTGAAAAGGCCAAATACCAGGCCCCTCAGAAAGTATTGCGAAAAAAAGTTTTTATATATGGGAGACTGGCCAGTTATTATGTTTTTCGAAAATATGATTATTTATAAGTAAAAATAAGTAAGTTCCAATTTCAAAATTTCCCTCCACATTTTTTGCGAGTTAATTCAAAGTATTGTGTCTCACTGAAATATGGATCTGCGCCGGGAACATTTTAGAGCTATGATTATATACGATTTCAAGTGTCGCCTGAAACCGGATGAATCGTACGATAGACTTCAAATGGCATTCATGGATGAAGGCCCTTCCAAGGCAACCGTGTATCGTTGGTATAACGAATTCAAGCGCGGTCGACCAACTTTGGGGGATGACGAAAGAAGCGGTCGCCCTTTGACGGCTGTTACCGAAGAAAACGTGCTAGCAGTGAAAAATTTAATCCAAGACAATAGGCGAATTACATATCAGGAGATTCAACACATATTGAAGATTGGATCGGGAAGCGTTCACGAGATTCTACACAGCCATCTTCGCGTGAGGAGGATAGTATCACGCTGGGTGCCGCACAACCTCACCGATGCTCAGAAGCAGGCCCGGGTGGAATGGTGCCGTGATATGCTTAACAAATTTGAAGCAGGCTCGTCTCGGCGTGTTTACGACATCGTTACAGGTGATGAGTCCTGGATTTATCAATACGACCCAGAAACCAAGCGCCAGTCGACTGTTTGGGTGTTTCAAAATGAGCCAACGCCTACCAAAGTGAAGCGATCTAGAAGCGGGGGTAAGATTTTGATCGCTAGCTTTTTTAATTTGACTGGCCACTTGGTATCAATTCCCTTACGGGATCAAAGAAGCATTAATGGCGAATGGTATACTTCCAAATGTTTGCCAGAAGTTTTCTCTGTTATAAGCAACAAGCGACCAAACACAGGGCTCCGCGGGCTACTGCTCCACCACGACAATGCACCTGCGCACACCGCACTCAAAACGAGGGACTTCCTGGACAGCACGCCAGTCAAACTCCTGGGTCACCCTCCTTACAGCCCTGATCTAGCACCGTGTGACTTCTTTTTATTCCCAAAAATAAAAAATCAGCTCAAAGGGATACAATTTTCGTCGCCGGAAGATGCGCTGGCTGGGTTCGAGCAGGCTGTAAACGAGGTGTCTGCGGCGGACTGGAAAAAGTGTTTTGAAAACTGGTTTAGGCGCATGAATCTTTGTATAGAGGCTGGTGGAAAGTACTTTGAAAAGATTTAATAAAAATATATGTACGTATAGAACAATTTTTTTTAGTTTCGCAAAACTTTCTGAGTGTCCCACGTACGTAACGTTTCTAAGTGATAAATCCAGGAATAATTGAAAGTAACCCACGTATCCTTTTTCATTTTATTGGCAGACGGGAGTAAAATATATATCGGGTTATTTAAAAGTATTACTCCCTATGTAATATCTGGAGGACATTATTTTATATTCTAATGTCTCACGGGCCCATTTTTACATACGTATTAGCCCTGAGTGTTATATGTGTGGTTTGTTCTGAATTTTGTTCGCTTCATTATGATACACATTTGTTCTAATTACCTTTGGCCTCGCGAGAATTGAAACCGACCTCAACATCCTGAAATGCTTTTATTTTAATCAATACAAAATATCAAAATGAGTACATATTGTTCTCTTACAACAATTTATTGGTCCCGCGGGTTCGGGCTCAACGGAGCGACGCAAACCAGATTATTATTTACCACTTTCGACCGCATTTTATTACTAACCCACAAAAGGGTCAAATAATAAAAAGAAGTGTTCGCTTTGTGGGTAAAACAATAGACCGATATTTATGATCCTTACCTCAGTGAACTCTCGTTTTTTTTCGAAGTCAACTTAGCCTTATGAAGTAATTTAGTATAACAGGCTATATTGCGAGCGCTGGGAAACGTTATATCATTGTCAAAGAAACGTCGAGCAGTACTGAAGTGTGTATGTTTAAGAATATGTTATTCGGAAGTTGTGGAGTGGGTCGTTGACCTTTGTGTGGCGCGTGAGGGTACGTGCGGCGGTGTGGCCAGTAGCCTGGGGGCGCGTGTCTCTTCACAGCTTATTCGGGAAACAATGGTGTTTGAATGTCACACTACTATTGTGATGTATTGAACCTTATGGCCTGCGGGGCTGAATGCTGAGCTTACTTGCAATTTTGAATGATACACATATCATCTCGCCTGTAATGGCCTAAGGGCACAGGTAGGCAGAGGTGTGCCTAACCGGCGAAATGAAAACCTACATTTCGCCAGTTATGTTAAAGTCCCATGTTGCACTGATCCAGACTCCGTGGCTGCTTCTGAGAAATTCCTAACGGAAAAACCAATTATTTCTTTGCCTGACCCGGGTATCGAATCCAAGACCTTTTGCTCAGCAGCCACGCTTGTGACTACAAAACCAACGAGGCGAGTCATAAGTTTTTAAAATATTAGGTATTATTGAGTAGCCACAGATTTTAGACATCTATTGATAGTTCATAACTATTCATAAGCCACGTAAATAGAACTGAAAATGATTACTGCGAAAACTATTATATATTTGAAACAGTCGACTGGCAAATTGTTCAGATAAGTCTTACTGTAACGATTTTACGAATAGACACCCACAGAAAGTGAAAGTTTTGTTCTATTTTTAGCCCAGAGCCGCTGTTTTATAAACTGTATGTGTTCATATAATATTTATTTCATAAAACAGCTTTTCGTGTTCTCAACTTTGTTATAGATGCCTACGTCTTTTTCTTTCGACAAAATTCCTGAAAAACAAATTAGGTAGTTGAAAAACCACAAACAACATTTGAAAAGCCTTTTAAGTATACGACTAGAGGACTTTATGACGAGAGAAGGCAAATCTTTTGTCGAAAAGGTAGTAATCTCGTTTGAAATAACCCGGAAAACGAGCCTTGTCATAAACGCCAGTCCCAGCCGGATATTTGCTGATCCTTGCTTGTCCTATGTACTTTCGCAAACGGGTAGTCAACTGCAGAAACAATTTACTCGTTATTTACATTTATAGGTATACAAATAGTATGAAACAAGTCGTTTTAGATGCGCATCGTTTCGCTCTGTATGGCCGGATGGTGCTATTCTTTAAATCCGGCACGGATTTAAAGAATAGCACCATCCCATAGCATCATATCTTCCCGTGGGTGTCGTAAGAGGCGACTAAGGGATTTTCCAGAGAATGGGCAGCAGCGTTCTCTATGCTTTTGTAGCAACCGTACACCATGGCAAAACCCCCCAAAATGTCAACGTGGCGACTCTTAGGGGAGGCCTTTGTCCAGCAGTGGACGTCTTTTGGGCTGAAATGATGATGATGATGAAGTCGTTTTTGTGAATGTATGTGTGAATCGTTGTTTTTTATCACTACACAAATGATGTTCATGCAACTTTAACCATAATTTAGTGACTTTACATTGAAAGGTTTATGTGAATCATCCAATCTAACTGAAAGTTGCTAAATACCAATATTTTACTTGGACTGACTGTGTGTGCTTGTTGACCTATACAAATAAATAAAATTGAATCGTCCGTAATTTCAAAATTAAAAAAAAAACTATTTTTAAATTTTTTGTTTGTTCCTCTGTTCGTTCCAGTTCCAGCTAATCTCCAAAATGGTGGGATCTATTTTGACGAGACGGAGATGTTATAAGGAGTAACTTATGCTACTTTTATTCGTGTAAAAAATTAACAGTCTTAAAATTGTTACCAAAATCCGATAAAAATAGGAATTCATATTGTTATAATAATTTCGCGCGGACAAAAGTTGTGGGCAACAGCTTGGATATAACATTGACGTGTTGATGTTATGAGCAGCTCGTGGATAAATAAAACCAGCCACACGGGTCGACCTTTAAGATATGCCGTGCTTGCCGAGGTTGGTCCGTGGATGGTTGACCATAATTACATAACGAGTTTCCTCCGTGCCTCGGAAAGCACGTTAAGCCGTTGGTCCCGGCTGTCATTAATTTGTAGATTTTAGACAGTCGTTAGGAGTAGTAAGAAGCCAAAAGTCTGACATCCAGTCTTACTAAGGGGTATCGTTTTACCCAGTTACTGGGTACTGAGCTGCATCCGGTTATACTGAAAGCCGACCCAAAGATAATTTGGGAAAATGGCTAGGCAGATGATGAAGTTGATGTTATGACACGATGTCGTCACTTTAATACATTTCACCCGCGCAAATCAGCGGTGGATCGTTACTACAATAATTCATCTTTACGTTGTTTTGTTCTGTTCAAAAAGCAATTGATATTGATTTTGTTTTTGAGTTATAATTGTTTAGTTAGTGGAAAACTCTTGTTTACCATCAAGGGAATATAATAAGTAGTATGATTAGTTTTTCTGTGTAGTGTCTGGAAATTCTGAAATATATAATAAAGAAAACATTACTTTCATAAAGTTTTATTCATACCGAAGAAGAACAGTTTCTGAGAATAAGGTACAGAAGGATCTTCTAGTGCTCTTAGAAAAATCTTTCTTTGTTGCGCAGACTTAGAAATTTCAGATGTAGACGTTTACATTTTATAAGGATGATGTGTACCTGCTTTGTTAGCCTTTTCAAGGGAATAAAAACGTTCATCTTTCTTTCTTTTTCGCGCCGAAACTGGTGTCAGTGTTTATGCGCTCATGGGCCTCTGACTTGCCTTTACATACCGTTGAGAAATATCTATCAGGCGAAGGAAGTGATAATTTAACAATTCGCCCATGAATCCGAAAAATGGATTCGAACTCGAGACATATGACTTAACAGTCAGACATTAATACCACTAGGCTATCACTGAACACGTTAATGAAATACTAGTAGATCATAATTTGTGTTATTGCAGATTAAAAAAAGTTCAATCTAGTATCATTGGGTCTTCAAGTATCCACATATACAATTAAAGTCTAGATACCGCCCACAGCCTGCGCGAAAGATTAACAAACTTTTTATCCGATATCCATCCGTTCTTCCTCACAGTTTCACGTTTGTAATAGAAGTAAGTTCAGATTATCGTACTCTTAAAATAGTGACCTCAATGACCTCCATATATACGAATTTCGGCCTTTCTGCTCAGTGAACAGTACTGTAATTACAATGCTATATATCGTACATTCCAAGCAAACGGCCGTACCGTTTCGGTCTGAACTACCGGATAGTACAAATAGGTCACACGGTCCTAGTTCTAGGCCATATGCAAGCACCATTTGGTAACCCAGTCATCCTCGGTTTAGTGTTAACCTGTGGTTTACTAAAGTTTCATAAGATAACGTTATAGAATGTAGGATAATGTTACTTGATTTTTAGAGATTTGCAACGTTCCTTTTGTATTGTGACTGAAATATGGTCTACCAAGAATGATTTTTCTCATTTTTGGTGCAGAGAGGCGTAGTCTGGAGGCGTCAAACATATTCAGTTTTTAAGTTGGTAGCTTTATTTGGTTCAAATACATAACAGAGAAGAACGGAATTGCAGTTTACTGAGAATATTTCTTATTGCATTTGTTATTCTTAAATTGACGGACTACCAGATACTTCAGTCTGTACTGTGGAGAGATATTCATGTAAAGCCTCGTCTGACCGTTTTTATGGAAAAAAAGTGTTTATACCTTTGGCAGGAGTATTTTGATGAAAGATCAAAAGAAAAGGGGATATGGTACCGAACTTTCCAGCCAGATATTTCTCGGGTTCCGTGGATTGATTGTGATCTTAACAAAAATTTAATTACTATAGCCTTAAGACTTCATTTCGGCCATATTCCATCGAATAAGTTTTATCACTAATGAAGAAAGTTCTGTCTCCAAATTGTGATGACTTTTGAGTGATTGACGATGTTTTTCATATTCCGATGAAGTGTGTCCGGAATGAAAATAGTAGAATTAATGTTTTTGGACCATGTAAAATATATAATGTTAGCCTTTGTAATACCATTCTTGCTTCCCCTATGTCTGAGAAAGCAAAAGAATTGTATATGTTAGTAATAAGTAGATCGTACGTTAGTGTTAAAAAGATCATGTATTAGTAGTAGATCGTAATCAACAAATTTGTTATCCTGCACTAGCGATGTGGTCGCTAAGCAACAAAGCCCTTTAATCAAATAAAAAAAGACCGTACTTGTAGTCGAGCTAGCACTAGGATTTATCCAAACAGAAGAACACATGTATCTCTTTACGTGAACTTGTAATCCGACCACTGCACTAATGATGCGTCATTTCGGAACGAGAAGTAAAAAGTCGAACACCATTTCCTTCCACTGAGTACCAGTAGTTTTTCTCCCTCACAAAGAGTGAAGGGTGAACAAGTACTTACTTGACTGAATTTTAAAAGCTTTTATGCCGTTTTTATTCGTGAGTCTCTAATTACAGTGGCGAAGGAGTCACATAACGCCACCTTAGTCATTACAGATGCCGTGAGCTGCGCTATAAAGCTAGAAACCGCTTCATGCAAATTATTTTACGTGCTAGTGTTACTGCTAGAGTCTACCTAATACGTCGAGCGACACCGTTGTAATTAGTTTAAAAATCATGGCGATGGCTTAAACAGGTTGTAACGGAAAGGGTATATACATACTTAAGGGTGTGCTACAGACCATCAAACTGAACATGTTCCTCCATCGGACAAACATCGTAATAGCGAAAAAAATATCAGCTGCCCCATATATTTGGGTCGAATAGGTATTGAAATTTTGTATGGGACAGCAGATAATTTAAAATATTTTTTTCGCTATTATGATGTTTGTCCGATGGAGAAACATGTTCAGTTTCATAGCTTCTGTAGCACACCCTAAGTACCTATGTATATACCCTTTCCGTTACACTCTGTATATACGTAAAAACTGTCCGGTTTTAGACTAATTAATTGACCGTCGCACATTATCACGTTAACGTTGAATCCTTCCGGGTATTTTTTTAAACTTCCCGGAAAATACAGCGTCACGTCGTTCACAAGTCGTCAGGAATTTTAATACCCCTTAAAATGTAACAAGTTTATCTGCGAGGTTTAATTGCAAAACGGCCGCTCTTTTTCCCTACGCGTAGAACGCAGTTTTTTTGCAAAAACATCGGAAAAATTACGGGGATTTTTTACCGTGTTTTTTATCACGTGTACCGCAAAATGTTCAGGTAAGTAGAGCATATGCGAAGGAAAATATTATATATTTTTGAAGTTTTCATTTAAACCGGAAAGTGACTTTATTTTTATGAAAGTTAAACAACAAGACTTATAAAATATGCACCCTTCTTTTAAAACTGTGTTTTATGAATTCATATACTACCGACTTTAAATTCAAAACAATAAAATCTTAATGAAGGCGAAGCCGGTGATTGTTGGCTAGCTATGTGGTCCTGCTTCAAATATGAACCTTCGAACAACCGCACTGAACTCACGAGCAAAACAAAGACGGAACAGGACATTCATTATACGAACTCCTAATGAAATTTCTTTTAATAAAAGAAAATAATCCCGACCCCTTCACAAAAACCTACACATCTTTTGTAACAATTTTTTGAATTAGCAATGATAAAATGAAATGATAATGGCTTTTACCCGTTAAAAAATCAACGAGGCATAACTTGACCCACGGGGCGGGGGTCCAACTGAATCACCCCTTTGGGCCAAAGGCTACCTGCTTGTCAAAAAGTTGGTTTTATTTTACAAATAATTTGCTCAAAAATTGCCTACATCGTTGGTCTAGCGTTCGCAAGCGCGATTACTGAGCTTGAAGCCCTGGGTTCGATCCCCGAGTCGGGCAAAGTGTTATTGGGTTTTTCCATCAGGAATTTCTCAGTAGAAGCCACGGAGTCTAGATGTGGGTTGATGGTAATAGGCTCACTTCTAAACATGGGACTTAGACATAACTGGCGAAATGTGGGTGTACTTATTAGGTACATACATGGTATTCCCACAAGGTGCCCGGTGAGGCGGTTGGCAATGACTCTTTCAAAGAGCTTGCCCAGCTCGTCGAGCAACACAATGGGCCGGTATGCGGACGGAGAGTCTTTAGGGCGCCCCGGCTACCGGATGAGGACCAGCTTCCCCGTCTTTCAACGAAGCGGGAACTGACCTCTGCTTAACCCTTCGGGGATTTCAGGCGTGATGTTATGTAGTTCAATTTTAAGTTATTTATTAGGAATTTCCGTTACTAATTAAGGATTGATCTTAATTCGCAGTTTCTAAGAATTTTATTTTTGAGATTGCAGTTGTTTTCCAGGAAACTGTCTGTAGGTATACCTTTATTCTTGCGTTCTCACGTAAGTCAGAACGTGGCCGACCTTGTTAGGACCGTTTAAAGCTGTTCTTTTTACTTCTAACAAGTAAAGACAACGGCGCTAAACGGTCGAACGTGAAACGTTACAGAACTTTGAAGTAAAATATTTATTTTACTCAAAAATGCATGTAATGTGGTCATTATTTTGACAACCTTGTTTGAGCAAAGTCGACCTTGCCGTTCTGTTTCAAGGAGCGGCCGGCAAAGTTTTGCTGGCCGCTCTAACAGGCCGGCAATGTTTTGCCGGCCGCTATTTTGACGTTTCAACGTTTTAAAAAATCAAATCCAAAAAGATTTTATTTAGAACACAGCTGTTTGTATCTATAGAGATAGGTACAAAAAGATTTTATTCCATATTAGGCTGTATAGTTCCAATTACCATTGCTCGAAAACAAAGATGTAACAAAAGCGCGGTTCAGCGAAAATTTTAATTAATACGTTTTTTATTTAAATTACTTGCTTGTATTTATTTAGAATAGGTACTTGCATTTTTGAGTAAAGCACTATACAAACCTTGGCCCACAATGACTGCTTCGCTGGTCCCGCTATGATTGCCTCGAGCTAGCCTAGCTACGCTCTAGGCCTTTCAGCTTGGCCATCTTTGCAGCCCTTGCTGTCCTCGCTGTAAAGGCCTCGACCTACGGTCTCGGCCATTATCTCAGCTCGTCCATCAAGTGCTGCACGCTGACCGCGTTGTGTCGGCCTTGAGCTGCGCTACGCTGCGCTGTCGGCCATAATCAGCGCGACCAGCAAAGTAGTCATTATAGACCGCGGCAGTAATGTACTATAAACTTCACGTACATAAAATATTTAAAAAAAATAATTATATACCATTACCAAACACCACCGCCGCCGCCACATCGCCGTATATACCATTTTATTATTAAAATGGTAATTAGGTCATACTTATTTTACTTCGTTTTGTGTACCTAGTCACTCACACACACACGAGTGATTATGCTAAAGGATTTTTTTTCTTAATTCATCAGTACCTCTTTATTACCCAAGTGCACTACTGCAAAGGCAAGGTTATGTTTTAAGGTACACTGAACTATAGAAATTTACTGATTTGTCGAGTTACTGAGAGTCAGTCGAGATTTAATACCTTTAGTAGACAAAAAATCCCAAGACCTAAAAGTCAGAAAAATGACAGCCTAGCGTAGAAAAGTTCTAAAAAGAAGGTTGACTATAATTATTGATAGTTTCCTTTATATCGGTCTATTGGTCTATGGCAAACATTAACCAGTTCTGTTGTACGCATAACGACCAATCAAGCTTTACAAAACCAGTTATTGCGAATCCCTCATTGCACGGGAAATCTGTAGGTACAAAGCGAGTTTTAATTATAATACTGGAAATGTATAGTTTAATTTGTCGCAGTGTGTACGTGTTACGTTCATACAGTAAATTCATTATTTTCACTACATCCGTAAAAAACACGTAGGCAGGTAATCCTTGCAAAAGGAAAACGGTTCGTGTCATAGTAATATCTATTACGTATGATATATGAGCTCAGCAGGAGGTGCAGTGATAGATTCCGGTTCACGGGACAAATAAACGATACTGTGAGATATTATCGTTAGGTGCACGTTTTTCTTATGCGTGTCTTTTAGCAGGGATTTTGTGCGTGAGCGTTATAAAATAGCAAAGACAGTTTGTTATATAATTCTTGGATTGATTCTATCATATCATTAATACGTTTTCTGAGTTGTACATATCAATTTATTCTCCAATTCTGATATACGAGGAAATCAGTTTTAATATCATGTTTATTATTTGTCAATCAATCAGAAGGACTAACAATTTCTTAAATAATAGGTACAAAGTCCAAAGTTTAGGCCCGTTATGTTAACAAGTTATAGGTACATAATTACAACTGTACATAAGTGCGTGTAGTGTTATGTTTACAAACTAATTTGTTGGGCGCCATTTGGGTCGTAGTTTTCTAGTGAAATATGCCTACAACCTACATATTTCGTAAATATTTTGAGCTCCTCGTTAGATTCAAATGTGCGGTGGCGTTTGTAGTGTAGAGTGAATTCATTATCGCGGTCGGGCAGTCGTTAGTGGTTTACAACCCTGTTCACAAACTCTTTGAAATAATGCTCCCCTGGTACCTTGACGCGTTTCAACACGAACATAACGTACACGAGCACCTCGAGAGATATTTAAAACATTCGTATAATTCCTGTGAGCGAAACAATCGGGGTTTTGTCTCGTTATATAATAAAGCAAGCCGTGCCAACTGTGTTGCCGGCAGAAAAATCTGCGATGTGATATGATCATAATGACCTTTACTGCGTTTGTTTTGTGCTCTGATTGCTGTTCAAATGGGAAATATAAAATTGAATGATAAGGGTGTGGATTTTTATTTTTTCTTGCTGGTTGATCGAGTTTTCATGCGTGGTGGTGAAATCATTAGGGCAAAGTACCATTTTGGGTTTTTTCAGTTATTCAACTTGGTAGTAGTTAGTGTAAACCATATGCACAACCCAATCTCTCAATTTTGATTATTTTATCATAATTATTATAGGTTGTCATAACCACTGTCCCCTAAACAAACACCTATTTACCATAAGTGTGACAGACCACCCTCTGTGCAGAGGATACATGGAGGCAGATGAAACACCACAGCACGTGCACCGGTGTTCCCTCGCATACTTGCGTCGGGGGGCCGCGGGATCTAATGCGACTTCCGCTGCCCCGTACTAGTACAGGCCCGCTTGACCTGTGGGGGCCTCGTCCCTGAGAGCTTGAGGTGTACTCCCCCCGTTCCGTCACCCCTAGATCTGTTTAGGAGGGCATTATCCGCCCTCTGTCAACGCCCGGTGCGTCGGCTGCGGAATGGGAAGGAACTCGAGATATTCCTCTCCGTTTCCGCAACTTCCACCTGGACTCTGTGCTGCCGACCATCGTGCGAACAACGATCGGCAGCGACAGGTCTCCTCTTACCTCTGTAACGAGGGCACGGCGCGGCTCGTCCCACGCGGCAGCTAACCTAACCTAACCTTTCTTTTTTATTGCGGTGTGGAAAATACTCACGGATGTCCTCCGCCGGGGGAGGGCGGAGGGGTCTGTCAGACTCCAACTTACTAAAAACCACCCCGATGTTCCATCTCTCACCTACGCTGGGGGTCGCGGGAACGTACCACACTTCCGCAACCCCCGGCTGGTGCCCGCTACAGCTAACCTAACCTAACCTATGCACACCCAACCAAAAATCAAGCCACAGATCAAGTTATCATCATTTATAATGTAGAAAACGCGATATTCTTTTATTCCACAACTGAGTTACAAAAATCAATCTAGACGTCAAGTAAATACCGACTAATAAACTATTCATGGGAAAAATTATTTTCATTCTACAACGTTCAATTTACATTAAGCCATTGAAAGACTCGTTTGAGGCCAATTATCAGAAATCTTCAGGTATTTAACCTAATTTGACTTTTCTTTCCTTTTGTCCAGTGATTTTGTCATGGCAGGTAGTAATTATCTGCCTTATTAATTTACGTTCAGGTCAGATTTCGGCGTTAAGCTTGTATTTAAAAGGTCAGTGAGCAGTAATCAGCTTAGTACGGCTTTGCTTTGGGGCTAATAACGTCTAAATACATTTTTTGTTCATAATTTAGTTACGGGCTAAGAAAGTAGATTCCATTTATGATGAGTCATGGTCTTTTTGTTTTGTAATATCTTTATGGATATTTGGAACATCAGTAAGGTTTTTATGTTCAAATCAAATAAGTATTTATTTCCAGCAACAAGGTCCATGGGTCAGTGAAGAACTATATAATATGTTAGTGGCAAGTTTAGTGATTCAATTGCATTAATTAAATTCTTCATTCATTTGTTATTTTTTTTAAACGTTGCTCCACGCTAGAAATCTCTCCTGTATCGTGGGTGCGTTTACAAACATTTAAACTCACATACACAAACATCCAGACCCGGAACAACTATCTGTATAGGCCTTACAAATATTTGTTCCGTGCGGGGATCGAACCCACGACACGCAGTGCAGCAATTGATCGCTTAACCACTGCGCCAACCGTGCCGTCAATTCATATTGAAGGACACTAAACTTTAAGAAACAAATGCTTTATTTATCTACAAACCGCTTATCTCTCGTCTGTTCAAACCTCTGTAAAAAATAATACAATACCACCCACCTAAGATCTAAACTACAAGCAGACAAAAAGATTACCATATCTTACAATTTAACACGATTTCTCTTTCAAACTTGACTTTTGAATACCCAAATAAAAATAACTACTAAATACTAAAAGAGACCCCATATTTTCATGTGAGAAACGTACCATGTTGTAAAATTCTGAGATTTTTAAAGAAAAATTTTCACTGCGGTGCCTGCCATGAATTTTGGGCCTGCTGCCAAAAAAGGCTGCACATTAGTTCCACTGATAATTGAAGCCGAACGTATAAAGGTACGTAGCTAAGGGTATATTATAGTGCACTTGGAAATTGAGATATGTACGCATGTCCTTACTAATTTGTGGAAACAACAGCTTTAGACTTTTTTGGTGAGAGTAGAAAAAGTGTAGTTAGGTTTTTTTTTTAGTTGGGAAATCATCATATAACCCCTCCCGCTCTGGCCGGAGCGGAAGGGAGTGTCAGACTTGTACTGAATAAAACCTATCCATGTTCCTTCTTAGCCCTTTGTGTTCCAGGGCCACGGTATTTCTTTCGAACAGTCCCGCAGAAGTATAGTTGGGTTCAGGCAAAGATAACTCATACAAACACACGGACACAGTACATTTTTTAACACTTACTTTTGAACTTTGATACTTCATCTTTGACCTACTGCCCACTCCAGGTGATTTTTTTTTAATTTTTGGACTTATAAGTGTTTGTGCCTAAGTTAGAACATGGCCTAGTTTTCATATGAGTTCAATCTCACTCAAAAAACAAAAAAATCCTTGGTATAAACCAAGGATTTTTTATTTTTTTTAGGTGGGGTTAGGACCTTATGATGATCATTACATCTGCCAGATGTAATGATCATCTTGGCATCTGAATTAAACTATCATTACTTGCAACTTTTGAATCTGTTGTAGTTATAATTTATTTTTAAGTACTAACTATACCATTGTATGAGAAATAATACAAATAAATGTACACTTTTTTGTAATAATTTTTAAATAAATTTATTTCTATTACTTACTTTAAAGTGTGCATATAGTTCAAGGTGGAGCAGCTTGTCAAGAAAAAATGCATCGATATGTCAAAGTTGATACATTTATTTCGGTTCTTGGCCAAAGAGTATATCTCCTACTCCACTCAACAGTTTTAGCAACCTCAAGAACTTCTGCACGCGTAGCATGACTGCCGAAAACGAGTTTTGTTTACGGAAGAATCGACATAATGACAGATAGACACTGAAAAGTGTCAGTTTGTCGATTCTTCCGTCGACATAGCTCGTTTCTACAGTGGTCATGCTACACCTACCTACAAAAACTGCACCTTTTTTCCTAATTTTAACCCAACATTTGTCACAAAGTAGATAATAAATAAGGTGCAATCTTTGAGAGCGTAATAACGACATTTCCTCTCACGAATATTTTTTCCTCGTCCACGTCTAATGAGGCTTCTTCCTCCTTTCTTCAATACTTATCCCGAGTTTTTCCTTCAGAATCGTGATGTCCATGTTAGTAGGCCCTCTCTCGATAATAAGTAGCTAATGCTCCGTTATTATCCATTATTGCTTTTATTAGATATACGGCATATTATGGATTCACTGATCTTTGATTGTATTGTAATCTTTTGTTTACCATAATCCTCAAATAATGAGGCATGGTGTGTTGGCGGAAATTTTACGTGAAATGCACAGGAGTGTATTTTTATAAGCTTTTATTTGATTTGCCTTGTTAGGCAGTTATTTACTATGTATTAGTCGAATTATTTTTTTATGGCAGACAGTCATCCTGTATAGATGGCTGCGTCGCATAAGCGTTTGTCGCACTTGAGTAGTGTCGAACAAATGTCGCACACGCATTTGTGCGTGTCATTCATCATCATCATTTCAGCCGAAAGACGTCCACTGCTGGACATAGGCATCCCCCAACGCCACATTGACATAAGGGGGGTTTTGCCATAATCACCACGCTTGGCAGGCGGGTTGGCGATCGCAGTACGGTTGTTACAAAAGCACAGAGAACGCTGCTGCCCATTCTCTGGCAAGTCCCTTAGTCGCCTCTTACGACACCCACGGGAAGATATGGGATGGTGCTATTCTTTACGTCCGACACCATACAGAACCATTTGTGCGTGTGCGACACTGCTACTGGGATGTCGAACTTCAGTTTGTAGCACTAGCGTGATGTCGATCTTCCGTTTGTCGCACAAACGTGCATTCGAACTATAGTAAGTCGCAGTACACTTTTGTCGCACGAGCGTCAATTGCGCTTCCGTTTGTCGAACTCACGTTATACAGTCGACATAACTTGATGCTGCAGCCAGGATCACCTCCTCACTACTCCTCACTTCGACGTTTAACATCACGGACACGGAACTTTGTAAATGCTTTCAATTTTGAAAGATAAACTTAATTTTCTTCATTTAATTTTAATATAACCTTGTTTTATAAAAAAAAAATAGTTTAATTTTATTCTTGCAATTATTCTGCTAATGAGTAGGTAGGTAAAAGTCAGTTCAAAATAAAACGAATTGAAGCTTAAAAAGACATAAAATTATAAAAGAGTGCAGCATTAAAACAATATAATGCTTTTTATTCTGAAATTAGTTTTTTATTTGTGTTTTGCAGTTATGTTTACGATTTTGCCTTTGTGTTAATTTGAATATTACTTGCAATTATTATGGCGCAATAATGTGTTGCCAAGCTACTTTATTTATTTTATTAAGTAGAGCGATGGATATAATAGTATGTAGTATTACCCTACTAAAGCAAAAATATATGTATGAAGCTGTGAATATTAATTCCCAAGCTAAAGTGGACTGGTCAAACAGCAAACACAAAATCTTCATTAAACGCGAAGCTTTGACTCTCTCAAAAAACTCATAATGAAATCCACCGACCAAGTTTTTGTGCGAAGTTCCCTAAAATAGAGTGGTTCCAAAATGAAGCAATTAAAAATAATACGTACCCTTCACTGAAACAAAGTAGCCATGTATAGTTGACAGCTTTTAACCGTTCGGCGACTATATCCAGGTGGGCGAACCACCCCTCGCATTAAAGCTACGACGAAAGCCTAAGACCCCGAACAATAAAAAAAGGAAACGCCCCCCCCCGCGTGCGTGACCACAGGCTCAATGCAAATTATACTTCCATCCATTTCATACAATAAAACCAAATGAGCCCTTTTAACGCAACATGAGAAATCGATAAAAAATACACGTCCGAACTTATGCTTGGTACATTCGAGTATTGTAACGTAAACGTTTTGTAATGGGTATTATTAAAACCGTTATTAATAGTTGTGGAACGCCCGTATGCATTTGACGGGTTAGAACGTGAGGATAATAACTTTAATAACAGGTTTTCTAGTAGGTATGGGTTAAGGAGCCGACTGCCGAAGCTAAATGTATTTAAAGGTTATTTTCGGGCTTAAACATTTTATAAGTTTCTTGAAGAATTATCTAAAACTAATCAACCGCTAGCAAAAAAAATGACATCAAAAAAGTTCAGAATTAAACAGCGTAGTCGCTCAAAATTGTCTCTTTTCAAAATTAGTTTGTAAGTGTTGATTCATTTAGAAAACAATACGGTACTAATGTTGCCTCCGAAATAATAAAAAACGTAGTTTACCAACCTCCAAACATCCAAGACCAATTCACCCAGCAAAAAGCCATAATTCCCTCGAATCCGAAAAACAAGCTACATTTGTTTGTCAGAAAACATCTGAATCCTAAAGCCAAAGGAAAGGACGTTAAGGCACATTCTCACAAAATACTCGTTGGGTCTACGTCTGTTACGGGCCGAAAATATATCCAGGGTAATAAAGGAGTGTCCTCAGGGCCTCCCCTGACCACAGCCCGATCATAACCCAATTACAAGTCAACCGCATTTTTATGCTGCCGTTACACCTTACGAGAACAAACCGATGAATTTATTTTATTTTTATACTCCACGACCAGTATTTATTGTGGGTATAACAAATACATACAGTTTTTTTACCGCAAAGGGTTGTTGGATATTTCTTTTTATTTGAACATTGATTTTCTTGTGTAGTTGTTATGTTTTTCGGGGTAGATACCGTATTCATTTCGTGTTGTATTTGAAAACTTGTTGTTCTTGGAAATTGGAGGTTTAATTAATAATGTAATATAATTAAAAATGTGAATCGACGCAATATTTACGTCATCATCTGCCATCTAGCCTTTTCCCAAACTATCTTAGGGTCGGCTTCCAGTCTAACCGGATGCAGCTGAGTACCAGTATTTTACATGATGCGACTGCCTATCTGACCTCCACAACCAAGTAACTGGATAATGCCATACCCCTTAGTAAGACTGGATGTCAGATTTTTGGCTTCTGACTACTCGTAACGACTGTCAAAGATCCACAAATGACAACCGGGACCAACGGCTTAATGTGCTTTCTGAGGCACAGAGGAAACTCGGTATGTAACTATGGTCACAGCACATCCACGGACCAACCTCGGCAAGCACGGCTTAAGCTTAAAGATCGACCCGTGCGGCTGTTATTATTTAGCCACCAGGTCCAAGATTAACTTGTACAAACATATTTAAGTTTTAAACATTTAAATTCCTTTTTCAAATATAGGTACTATCAAACAAGTAAAATGAAGAATTCATGTCGATAAGATAAAAATAAAATGTACCTTTGCATCAGGGTTCACTTTTGAGGAAAACTATCTAAAAACTGATCATGAAAGCGATTACTTTTTATCCATACGAATATCGAGATCCACACCCTATGGGAATCATATGAAATAGGTTATCGGAGAAATTATGATACCATGATCTTTATCATCCAGAGGTAAGGAGTTAATCTTGCTATAAAAGATCGTCAAAGTAGTACAATTAATCATATAATCCCATCAGGATTTGCAAGATATTTGTGAATCAATTTCAGCCTTCATTTTCTCCTCCATTAAGAACAAACATTAAAACTAAAACTCCATACAAATACGTTTAAACTTTAAACAAAGCAATGTAGACCTTATAAAGTGAATAAATCATTCAAGATTGAGTGAGCCAATGAGCTAGGCGCTAAACATCGTAGGAGGATCACTGCACGCGGACGAAGAGACAGCATGCAAACTAACTAGCATGACGCGAACACTGTCGTAATTGTAATTACCCAGTGTGAAGGTAATTGCTTTTCCTCGTTCCCTTAAAAGCACTACTTAAGTAGAGAACTAACAGCTCTAAAACTACATACGAGCTTCGTAGCTCGTCTTTCTCTTGAGCGTATTTTATGATGTACTTGGAGTTTCCATGTGTACTTCCTATCTTATCAACTGACCTCCATCAATTGGTGCCTCAACCTCAAGTTGCACTAATTCGGAAGTGATCGTGTTTCACGAATTTTGACGATGGATCCTGGATTTACATTTACCAATTTCGATACGCTCTGTTTTTTTATGAACCAAGATATTTTCGGCCTGATGAAACATAACATCACGCATGTAAACTCTAAATGGTTAGGATGAGTTCTAGGTATTAGGGAGCGAGCCTATTTCCTTCGAGGCACAAATCCTAACTTCGAGCTACTGAGAATAACCTGACGCAAAAACCCAGGGCATGGCCAGATGGTTCGATTGGTAACTTAACAAGCATTTTAGCAGATGTAAAAATATAATTAACAGATGACTTCGTAGAACCTAAAACTATATCTATACTAATATTATGAAGCTGAAGAGTTTGTTTGTTTGCTTGAACGCGCTAAATCTGGAGAAATACTGGTCCGATTAAAAAAATCTATCAGTGTTCATCATCATTCTCTTGCCCTTATTCCAATTTATTTGGGGTCGGCGCAGCAGGTTCTCTTCTTCCATACTTCTCTATTACTTGTCATCTCATGAGATACCTCCTTTCTTGCCATATCATCCTTCACACAGTCCATCCATCGTTTCTTTGGTCTTCCTCTACCCTTATACCCATCCACATTCATAATCAAAACTTTCCTCACGACATTTTCCTCTTAAAAAAAATTTCCTCATAAACATCTATCAGTGTTAGATAGCCCATTTATCGAGGAAGGCTATAGGCTTTAATATAATCACGCTACGACCAACAGGAGCGGAGCAAGAATGAAAAATGTTGCGAAAACGGGGTAAATGTGACGCAGAGACGCAGGCAGTTTCGGGTGACAGCTGGTAAGTTAATAAATTAATTATACAATACCTACATCAGTGTCAACTGCAATATGTAGGTAAGTATGCATTGGATGTTCGCCGTACAGTAACTTGAAGTAGATATAGAGAAACTTCTGGAAAATGTTCGGTGTTCTATCGTTTTCGTGCTCTATCGAACGAGTTCCTTTTGATTAAAGCAACTGGTTGAGCTCAAACTACATACTAAGCGCATGAACTATTGTTTCATGTAGCCAGTTTCTGGCTGAACGTGCTCTGACTATTACGAGTATCTGGAATACCATTTTAAAACCTAAGGGCGATGCAGACCATGTGTTCTGTGAAATTTAACATTATTAGCATTTTGCAAGTCAGTGCCAAGTTGTATTTTATAAAGATAATATATTTAGAAATTGTTTTATTGGTCATATTCTTTAAAATAATCAATACATTTCTCTTCCTTAGAACTGGCCATAAATTTTAATTTACCCTGAGGCCTTAAATAAGTATCACCAGTTCACCACACTAGACCAAATAATTGGTGTTTGCAAAGACGATGTCACTTTTGCCTTTTTTACTTTTATAAATAGTTGTATTTGACGAGTGATAACTTTACGGAACTTGTTATGTCATTTTATTTGAATATTGCTAATTATTTCTATAAAAATAAATACAGTTTAGGGACAAGTAGGTCCTTCTTTGTAGTGTTTCACGTAGAGTTGTTTAGAGATTTTCGGCGTTTAGACGAAATCAAAACAATGATAAATGATGTTTATTTTGCAAGTAGGTTTTTACATGTTTGTAAAAACCTACTTGCAAAATAAACATCATTTTACACGTCATTTTTTTTTTAAAACTAGATGGGGCCGGTATTTCGTACCTGACTACTCTGAGAAGAAACAGCCGAAACAAACTCAGAGGTCACAGTCTCTTTTAAGGTACAGACAAAATCTTGGCAAACTCACATGAGGACTATGCAGATACGTGTCTGAAATGGTATTTTGAAGAAACAACCACACAGATTTGAGTGGACCTGTCCAGTCAGTGCAAGCATTTGTCAGTTATCGTGTAGCTCGACTTATAGGTAACTCAAGGAGCTCAATGAAACAACGAACAATACCAAAGAAAGGACATTTGGGTAGGTCGCTTAAAGTACTCAAACTGCCAGATATTGGTGGGAGAAGATCAACAAATTAAGAAAAATAAAATGCGACCTACATGGTCCTCACATTCACAATAATCAAATGTAATTAATAATAATTAACGAAATGAATTTTAAAAAATCCTTGAAAATCATTAAATGTCACATAAAAATAATAAAAAGTAAATTATAAAAATAACCACATACTCAATCGCCGCCATCTTAAACAATTTCACGAATGGAAGTAGTACGAGTAAGCGCCTGTCAATGAGATCAAGCGCCAAAAATCCTTGTAGTCGTTATAAACTATCCAAGTGATATTTTCATAAACTGCAAACATTAGGTACATGTACATCTTCCTCGTCTTATTACTGCACAGTGCACGTAGAAGCATGATGTATTAGTTTTGTTCTGCCAACAGCTGAAGTTAATATCCAAGGAACATCAAAATTTTACTACACATGGCCAAACATATAAAATATGCGGACTGAGATGGTTTTATGCTTGGAAAGACATATTCACTGGCATTTCCTCATCCTGTCATTAAAACAGAGAAGAACATTTATAGAAGGCTTAATAGAAAAAATAACTTAAATTAAAACAAGATATTTACGTTTAAGCTCACAAGTCATGTAAAAATACTACAAAATAAATATACACGATCCCAAAATGATGTAAGGGACTTCTCAAAAAGTAGGCCTACGTTATACAGAAGTTTTAACAAAATATTTTCGCAATGGAGTTTTTTTATTACCAGTTGCGTAAGTCGTAAATTTAACCTACATATTTCATCAGGTAAAACGAGAGATGGGCTCATTGCGTGGGACTTGCGAATATAGTTAGCTCAGCCATTATTTTTCTAGGCCTTACAGTATTTATATCACGACATGCCGCCGAAGGAATTTGGGTCTAAAACTCCACGCTACGAAAATATACCAATGATAACTAAAAATAGGTCGGAATAATTACTAGCAACAATGGCAACCTACATACTAAAATAATAATATCATATAAAAGAATATACGCAGTTGTGACCCTATCTAGTTGAAATCAAGAAAATACATCATTCTGTAACTAGAAAAAACAAAACGAATTGCCCATATAAACTGAATCGTCCTATTTTTCTGCTTCAACTAGTGCTTTGTTTGCAAACCGTAACTTTTAGTAGTATTCATGAGTAGGCACAGTTACCCTCGTAATAAAACCAAGATTATCAGTAAATAAGGTCTGCACATAAATAAAGTTGATTCCCCCGCAAATCAGGCGGATGCCCCAAACGTTCGGAGATCTGACAAAAAGGGGTAGGTACACACGATCGCGCTATTATGTAGCATGAAACGTGTCGACTTTGTTCGATCGTGAGTTCGACAGTTTGTTAGTTGCGAACAAAAATCGAGATCTACATATTTTTTCAAACGTTTTCAATTAAACCCTTAGAAAAAAGGGTTTAACACGTTATCGCAATTCGGTTGGTGTTTCAGTTTGTCGTTTTTAGTATTTGTTAGTACCTAACGCACGTTCGTGTTGAACAAAACGTGGATTAGGCATTGTGGGATTTGTAACAAGCGACAGTGTGCTCGTAACTTAACTTGTGTTCATAGAAATCATGATTATAGGTAGTGAAAGTAATATAATACGTGCGTCGACCCAACATGGAGCAATACTTGAAGGAAATCGAGTACAATATGTGATCAAGTTTTTGACGTTGCAATCTATCCTTAATTTCCCCCGAGGTTCACCTGCCGCCACAATAAAGAAACTATTTTATTGTTACCATATTGTACCTACTCTACTTCTAAAGTATTTCGATACGTTATTATGACAACATTATGAAAGGTCTATTGTCGTACTAAGATTGTTAGTGTAGCAGTTCTGAGCAATAAAATAGTAGTGTTATATCTATAGGTGCTTTACTTCGTAATTGCTGAGTTACATAAGTACTCCCAAAGCAACAAAGTAAATAAGCAAGTTAGTTAAATCAAGTTTTATTTTCATTCAGTTTTTATAGACCAGAAAATCGGTTAGGTAGTTAAGATTTCTATATTGAAATTCTTTATACCACACAATTATATCATTTTAGAATATTTTTACTGCACTCAGAAATTACTTGTGTAACCAGTAAGTAAATAGGTATAACAAGAAAAACTATACTTACGTATGTAATTTCCAACAATTTCAAGTAGGTTTCATTTCATCATGAAACAAAAGAACCTCCAAACATTTCGATAACCTTACAGAAAGACAAAAAAAACAAGTGACGTCTGAAATTCTGAATTTCATTCAAAGGTATCGTATGAAATAAACATTAGGCGTCGGGGCACTCCGTATGGAGGGAACCTCCAAAAAGTCCTTATTGCGTGCTTACGATTTCCCCGGGCCTAATGGGCAAGCGCGATTTTGCTGACAAATAAATATGTACCGCCCTTACCGAGGAGAGTAATTGTAACCGTGTGGCTCTTAAACCGGGTCAGTTTAGCAGCCTGTTAAGTGTAAAACAGAGAGTGGATTACTAAGAAGTTATCCTAGATTTTATTCCACTTAGAAGAGCTAGAATTGGCAAACATTTGCTGCAATGTTTCATTTATTTATATGGATATACTAAAATAAATAACAAGTGACTCACCCTTGGATTTCTGTCGCATATCTAAGTTAAATAATAATCAAAATAAAAATGGATTCACCAATGACGAATACAACTGTACCTTGGCAAATCAGTTCATAATTTCGGGTCTTTAATCGTTTCACATCGCGAGCGGTTTGGACCGCGGTGTGAATTACCCAACAGCTCATTTTGAATAGGTCCTTTCGCACCGCGGTGGTTGGAGCGGTGCGAATGGCCCAATGTATCTTTTCGAATGGGTCGATTCGGACCACGGGTGAAACGACCCAATGCTTTTTTTGTAGGTCCGATTTGGACTCTTATCTAAAACTTAAGAACCTCAAATATTTATTCATACAGATCAGTAGAAAAGTGAATAGTGAAACAAAAACATACAATAAAAATTTACTTAGTAAAAAATTCAATAATTTTACAGTGCAATAGCTCGTGACTTGCCCGTGCTACTACCAATTTTACAACCAGCACGGTCAATATCGTTGCCCGTCTTACTACCGCAGTTGAAAGTGTGTTACTTCTTTCAACTGCGGCAATTATTTAATTCCCGTGTTACTACTGGCGGTTGAAAACAGAAAATGAAAGAAAAACATTACAAATAGTGATAATAACAAAACATTAAAAAAACAAAGAGTAAAAAATACCGCTACAGAGGGCGCCAAACTTTTCTAATTTTCAATCTGTCATCTTCAGAAAGACCTGGTTTGCCAGTCTAAGGCGTAGTCCTATAGGTAATAAGTAGTGGGCTGAATAAAGCTGCCAATGATGACGGTGATCTTGAGAAAAATATTAATTCGATTAGTCTTTGCTCCCCACCTTCGTCCCCACTAACGTTTGCGAATGCCACATTACTTCAGCCACGGAAGTTCCAAACCGCTGTTATTAAAGCCCCACAAGGGTGGTTCAGTGGCATGCAACACGATAAACCACCAGTTAACATAAAAGGAACAGGAATTTTCTTGAGTAATAAAAAGAAACGCCCAAAGCCGTGCGTGACCACTGGAGCTCGTGAAAAATCATATTTTATATTTGTTTCAAAAACTTAACACGGCAGCCACTGTTCCGATTCACTTGGTTTTTGATTCAAGACAAAAAGTTATCTTTTGCACGAAAGATAACGGTTCAGTGTTCCGTAAGATATTCATAAAGATAAGCACAGTTCAATTCTTTCACGATCTGAATTGGTTTAAGGAAATATGTATAAGGAACTTACTTCTAACAACCGTAAAAAGTAGGTACCATAACAAAGATCTAGAAATAAAGGCTCCCGCAGAACGGCGGAACGCGGTGCGGCGCGGCATCAAATCAATTACTTGATCCTAACGTAACGTATTACGATAGTGTCCACGAGTCTTTCTAAATCAAGCCCTAGATCCATCTGCCCGAAAGATTGAATACATTATTATAATTAACTACTTTGGTCAATATAGGTCATTGAAATTGTCCTATGGAGTTAAATCTATTTGGATAATCATTTTTATGCCTTACTCTAACTTTCAAAATTAATCAAATACATTTAACACTTATACACATACTTAAATATTTATACTTATTCAAAAAAAGACGATTTTTAACTTACGTCATTATACTTTAGTATTGGCTTAATACACACACACTATAGTAAATAATAAACACTTCATACTCACACTTATCATCCATATTCATACTTTCATTGGTTTTTCATTAGCATTTTACCCATCGTTTCAATTTTTATAAATATTTTCTTTATGTCCATTGTTGTGACATTTTTTACATCAATCTTGTCCGTTGTCATTTACTTTTATTTTTAATTGTTACCAGCCAAATTCTCTATGAAGGTTTTATTTAGATTATTTATATTACTAAAATGATTATCATCAATACGTGAGTTCAATTGTTGTATTTGATAAATAATTACGAATATTTGCTGCGTAAAGATATTCTAAGTTATATTTATAAAAATATTATGAGCAAGGTTTTAGATCGATTGTTGCTGGCTGTTTTGAATACTGGCAAGTTGCAAGCGCAACAATTTGAATCTAAAAATAAATAGATTGGAGAAAGATTGACAAGAAACGGAGGATCAGAGTGGAGAGCGAGGTCTTTTCGAACGGCACTGGAGGGTGTAAAAAGCACAGTCAAGCTTGAGTCAAGGAGAGTCTGGAACTGAATCTGACTGACTTTGTAACTGCCCAGGAGATCTCACTACGGACTCTTGGGACCTCTAATACTAAAATTTCAGAAGCTGTCCTGCATTCCTGTCTGTAACGCCAGGGACCTCTAATACTGAAACTACGGAAGCTGTCCTGTATTCCTGTCTGTAACTGCGGATCATCGGTAACTGCCCTGCGTTCCTGAATCGTCTTCTCGCCTCTTCTATTGAGTTTGCCTTTAGAGACTTTAAGTGTGGGTGTTAAGTGGTATTTTTAATAATTAATTGTATTTACATCTCATCATTAATATATTAATTTTCCCTTTTTAACTTTTTTATTGTACAAATAAGCTTCTTTCCTCTTCATCATCAAGGAATAAGCAAGTTTGTTACAATACACAAAATTTTTTCGAAATTTTCGATCGCTTTTCGATACGTTAGGATCGAGTAATCGATCAACGAGTTGATGCCGCGCCGCGTTGCCGTGCGGCGCTGCGCTTATCCAAATATCGCGTCGCGCCGCGTCGTTTCGCGCCAATGTGAACTACTCGTGTTTTCATAGAAATTGTTCTACGTAGGCTTTATCGCCACGTGCCGCGTCGCGCCTTTCTGCGGGAGCCTCAAGAACGCATATAATCCTTAACTTGAACATTTGTAGGTGATGCTCAAGCAGCCATAATAAAGGCGTTTAATAAAAAAGACATTTTTTTTAAAGAAAATACATGTTATTGAGCATTCAGGAACATTTTCATCTATCTACATGTACACAGTTATCAAAGCACAACATGCAACAGCTTCCGTGTTCCAGTTTGATACATCGCCTTTATACCACAACACTAAATTCGTTTCCACGTCACCTCAGATTCGCACCTAAACTCACAGACGACTTATTGTGTCAATATACCAAAACCGAGGGTCGAAACGGGTCAACCGTATTTTAATACAGTTAACGGTGTACGAAAGAACGCGTACACTACTGTATTCCGACCCGATTCGTATCAATCGGACCCTAATTTCCCACGGGCAACTCTGCGTGACCGCAAACAAAGGCTCCAAGTCGCATTCCTGATCATAAATTTATCGGCAATAGTTCTGTGAAACTATTCTTCCAAATATTAAAGTTTCATTAAGAATTTCAAGTAGGATGGCTGAAATTTCGTGCAGCTTATAGTATTCATCGCGTTAAGGCATACGTTGAAAGGAGTTCGGAAACTACTCTTACATGCGCGGAGCCGATGTAGCGCGGCAAAACTTAGCGGTGTACATTTCCAGAGTTGCTCCGTTCTATCGCTAGTTCCGAAGTAATCAACGAGATACGAAGCAAAACATTTTCAAACTGTCTTTAAACTCTTTCAGAACCCTTTCGTTTCAAATTACATTACAATCGACTAGCTTTACCATAAAACTGTTTCACTTAAAGCTATCCACTTAATATAAAGGCTTGCCATGAAGGAAATTGATGGCAGTCTAAAAGGATTAAATAAAAATCTAGGTAAGTGCAAGTTGAGCCTCGCATGAAAAGTGTTCCGTGCAATGTCCGTCAAAGTAATCCCTTATCAAGCGACCATTTTATTGGACTTTCTAAGAAGGAGACAGGTGTTCAAATGCGGTGCAATTTGATTCAGGTGCAGAAAATAAGAACAATTAATTTATACTTAAAACAAGCTCTTTATTATTTTGCTAACATTAAGGATGGTGTAATTTGAGCTTGGAAGAGATTAATAGTAAGAACGCACTTAATTTTTTTCGGATTCATGTGTTTTATTCTATAATTATCACTAGCTGCGGTGAAGGAAAACATCGTACAGCACGTAAAACAAAAGTCAGAGGCCCATGAGCGGCATAAAATTCTGACTCCAGTTAGCCACTAACCACACGATAAAGAAAAATAGTGAGGAAATAAGCATAAACTGTAAACAACAGTTGTCTTTTCATAGCAAGCAGGGAAAAGCACAAAATATGCACCCTAAAAGCTCAGTTGTGCCATTGAGTGACAGCAATAACAAACAGTCCATTGAACAACAAAAACAAAATATTAAATAATTTTCCTGTAACCGAAATTTTCCTTATTTACTGCAACATTTAACAAGAAATGTATAATTTGTTCGAACAAAAATCCACTCAGCTGAACATAATCAGAGGCGTCACGGCATCATCTTTGACCATCAACGTTTCCGAATGACATCATTACTTATAATTTAATAACGCCAGAACCCAGAACACCATTTACTACATCGTCAAAACATCCCCCATCAGAGTAAACAAAGCAGTGAGCACAAGGGTGGTCCACTAACGGAAAACAGATTTCTGAGTCAATGAATCGAGAACGTTTGTACTGAAAGTTTCTGGTAGAATCACGCCAAGATCGTCCAACTGTAAAAGGAGAAGTTATTGTATTAGTTGTGTCTTATCCTTACTGAATTTATGTAGGCCCAACGAGGACTGGAGCTTTGGCGTTTAATATTTACTTAAAGCTGGATTCTAAGTCGGTTCCTGAAGGCTTCACAATACTTTGGTTTGACGAGATACATGAAAAGTGTTTTAAACTTTACAGATTTGTTTTATGAATCAAGTAGCGAACCTTAACCCAAAAGGTATAATTTTGCATGTTATTTTGTTTTGAGAGATCTAAGAATTATTTTTGTTTCACTCGTCGCTACAATTAAATCTCTGTAGTAAAATATTTATCATCATCATCATCATCATTTCAGCCCAAAAGACGTCCACTGCTGGACATAGGCCTCCCCCAAGTGTCGCCACATTAACATTTTGGGGGGTTTTGCCACGCTTGGCACGCGGGTTGGCGATCGCAGTACGATTGTTATGAAAGCACAGAGAACGCTGCTGCCCATTCTCTGGCAAATCCCTTAGTCGCCGCTTACGACACCCACTGGAAGATATGGGATGGTGCTATTCTTTACGTCCGACACCATACAGAGCAAAAAATATTTTATGATCGCAAGCAATTACCTGCATCTTTGCTCCTCCCGATCAAAAACATAGCGGTTTTTCAGTATTCTCATGAAGCCCTATTAGTCTTTTTTTTGTGTAGGTAAAGAAACTGCTTACCTAGTACCTATGCCTCCTATTACTCTTAGAATGTCCACCACTACTTACCATCAAGCACCGCGTGAAATTTTCCTGGAACGATTTTAACCAAAGTTATACAATTAGTACGCTGACCAGCAAAACATTATTCATATTCACACATATTCTCGAAAAATCATAATACGCTTGTGTGCAGTCTGTTACCAAATACATAACTACACGCGTCCCTTTTACAACTTACGTTACTTACAACGATAGCGTTATAAAACATTAAGAAGATATTTAGTTTTATAATTACTTTTTAAACCGTTTTTAGGGTTCCGTAGTCAACAAGGAACCCTTATAGTTTCGCCATGTCCGTCTGTCTGTCTGTCCGCGGTTTAGCTCAAAACTATTGGTACTAGAATGTTGTAATTTGGCAAAAGTATACACGTAAGTGATGCCGAAAAAGTGGTAAAATAAAATATTGATAAAAAAACAATTATTTAGGGTACCTCCCCCTACATGTAAAGTGGGGATGATAATTTTATTTTTCGTCCTTCCCATTGTGTGGGATATCGTTGGATAGGTTTTTCAAAAATATTAGGGGTTTGGCGAGACCGTTTTTTGATTAAGTAAACCGTTCGTGACTTATCAAGCTTTAAAGTACCAATTTTCGTTAGGGTCAAGTGTCCCTCCCCTCTACAGAATAAATACAAATATTAGAACCAGTTAGAAATACAAATGTCACGACAGTAGTAGGTACCTATACATGACGAAGTTTAAAGGAAAACTATCACACTTAAGTGTACTTTACAAGTTTACGAGTAATAGTCGACCAATTGTATTTGACTCGAAAATTTCGAACAACTCCATAGAAATGTCGATAGATGGCGCTAAGCGTCAGTTATATCGCGCTGTTTCATTCCTAAATAAGTTTTATAAAAATAAATAGTTGTTGTTGTTGTTTGTATAGGAAGTCAAATAAGGTAGGCAGTCATGTTTGGCTGTTAGTTAGAGCGTGGTACGAAACTATCAGTCAGCGAACACGACCCGCACTTGGCTGTTATAAAAACTACGCAACCGTACACTGCGCGTGGCCCGACACGCACTTGACCGATTTAAGAGTATATGGGAAAAAATCGACAACAACTGTCGGGCAATTGCCCACCAGACATAACACCTGTCTAGTCGGAAGATCCTCCCTTTTCTATCGGGTATGAGGAACTGTACACCCTGTTTCTCATACCCCATAAGGCTGAGCGATCAATATAATTTGTAAGCCCCACAGGTGAAGTAAATTCTTGGCAAAAATAATGCCACAAATAATGCGTATTCAAGAAGATGTTTTCCACATAAAACACTTTTATTCTAAGAAAAGCCGGGGCCGTCTTTAGGACTATAAATTAACAAGCTAAAAATTATTGCCAAGCCAGTTTTCCTTGTTTATTTTCCCTTCAGAGGAATAAAATGAATAAATGGTATTATCGTAAAATCTTTGTAATAATTATATGCGGAATGCGGGAGCCCAGTGTATGGAATGCTTACGTTGTGTCCACTGTTACAACACTGTTGTGTTGTTTGTTGTTCAAACAGCCTTTTGGGGACATTATGGGCTCAAAAATGGCTTGCTGATTACAGAGTTAGATTCGTATAAAAAATAACGTATGCTAAAATAGGAAGCTGCATTTAAAAAAAAAACAACAATGTTTTTACATCAGAGTACAGATTATGCTGAAATGAAAAATATGTGGGTTTTTCATTAATCCTACCAAATTCATAATTATTGTACGATTTCTGCCATTATACTGCACGTATGTTGTTATAACTCTGAAACTGAAATGGAAGATTAAAGTAAATAGAGTGGATTTTATTTCCGCGAGCAGTCATAAAGACGTAACGTTCTATAAGTTGGGGCGGCATTAGTTCGTACGCCTGTACCTAGTACATATTCTATTACTTCAAACACAAAAGAATTTGGCATTCAAAAAATCTTTAACATCACAAATTAAAGAAAATTGTAATATTTCGGTCCAAGATTTAGACACAAAATTACCGACTCAGAGATATACCTCTTCAAGAGGTACATCCCATTTGATGGAAAGTAAATAAGGGGAAGGTGACATTAGTGGTGCAGCCAGGATTCTTTTCAGTGGCGATGTGCTGGCACCGTGCTCTCCAGAAACACTCGCAGCTCTGGAGACCAAACACCCTGCCCCAGCGAATGGCCTTTCTTTTCCCGACCCCTCTGATCCAGACATACACTCCCTCACTATTTCAGGTCGAGAGGTGGTCACAGCTGTTAGCTCTTCCCGGAGCGGCTCCGCTGGTGGCCTCGGCGGCCTAAGTCTTCAGCACCTAAAGGACCTTATCTGTTTAGGCACCGGGGAAGCTGGTGAGCTACTCTTGAAGGAGCTCACAGCTCTGATTAACCTCATGCTATCCGGCAAGGTGAACGAGGCCGTCATCGACATCCTATATGGAGCAAATTTATGTGCCCTGTGCAAAAACGATGGCGGCATTCGTCCCATTGCCGTGGGAACTGTCTACCGTCGTATGGCAGTCCAGATTTGAAGTAAATTTTATGGTGAGGCGGTTTCGAAAAAAATTCAGCCCTTGCAGCTAGGTTACGGATCTAAAGGGGGCTGTGAGGCTGCCGTACACGCTTTGTCGACCCACCTAAATTCTGGCAAAGGAGAGGTCATCCTGAAGGTTGACATATAGAATGCCTTCAACTCAGTGAATAGGGACACCTTGTTAATTGAAACTAAAAAAGAACTAGCCCAAATTTATAGTTTTCTGTGGCAATGTTACTATATCGTGTATCCAAATTACTATATCGTGACAACGTTTTAGAATCTGCTGTTGGCTGTCAACAAGGTGACCCCCTCGGGCCAGTGATTTTCAGCTTAGTTATTCACCCAATTGTTCGACAGCTAAATTCAAAATTTAATGTTTGGTATCTTGATGATGGAACCTTGGGACGCGATGTAGATACCGTTTTAAATGATTGGCCTTGACCTTAATCTTTCCAAATGCGAACTATATGTAGAAGACAGCACCGACAGGCAACTGACTGTTTCCAAATTTAACGCAATAGCTCCTGACATCAAAATTATTGAGTAAAGCTCTCTTCGTCTCCTTGGGTCTCCAATCCATGAAGATTCTTTTCCCGATTTTATCGAGGAGAAGATTCAAAATTTTAATGATGTTTCGGAAAGATTATTCTAAATTAACATGCATTCGGCCATCACCATAATTCGTTACTGCTGTTTTGGCCCTAAATTAACATATTTCCTTCGTGCTTTCCCTAAGGAAGCTCACACATATTTTGGACAAAATGGATCAAATTATCAGACATACTTTATCATCCATTTTAAATGTGCCTTTGGACGACCGAGCTTGGGCACAAGCAAGTCTTCACATTCGCATGGGAGGACTCGGCGTCCGTAAAATTTCTAGTATTAGTTTACCGGCTTTCATATCCTCGGTCCACGGCACTGAGAAATTAATCAGGAATATCCTGGCTTCCACACTGATTGATTTTGATGTGCCGTGCCTCTCCGAGGCCATGATGCTTGGAAACTCGCTTGCCCGAATACTGAAGAACCCGACAATCGATTTTCCCAGAGACGGTGGGACGAGCCGCTCTGCAGAGTAGTTCAGGACAATTTACTTCACACAGCTGCTACTACTGCTAAGCGTGCGTGACTGCTTGCTGTGGGTGAATGGGAGTCGGGTCTTTGGCTTCACGCACTCCTGTCGTCGAGCATAGGCACTTTGTTCGACGACACGACCTTCCGCCTCGCTGCTTCCTTACGTCTTGGTGCCGCCTGCTGCACTCTGACTGATTATGAGACCCTGGGTTCGATTCCCAGGTCGGTCAAAGTGTTATTTGGTTTTTCCATCAAGAATTTTTCCGTAGCAGCCTCGGAGTCTTGTAGCTAGGGTGACACTAGGCTCGCCACCGAGAACCAAGGTTACCGACGTAGCCCGAAGAATTGCCAAACTTAAGTGGCAGTGCGCAGGGCACATTGCTCGCAGAATGGATGGGCGATGGGGCCGAATAGTTCTGAAATGGCGACCGCGAACCGGAAGACGATGCGTTGGAAGGCCTTCTACTAGGTGGACCGATGACTTGGTGGAGGTTGCGGGAATCCGCTGAATGCGACTCGCACGAGACCGGTCAATGTGGTGCCACTTGAGGGACGCCTATGTCCAGAAGTGGATGTCTTTCGGCTGAATTGATGATGATGTTGAGGCTCGCCACTATTACTTGGGACTTAAACATAACTGTCGAAATGTGGATGTACTATTAGGTATACTTCTGCCGAACCCTTCGGGGATTACAGGCGTGATGCTATGTTATGAATCCCTTAACTATCAGCTACTACACCACAAAAACATAACGTAAAGCCATAAACGTAAATTCAAACATTTTTGTTTGTTAAATAAGTAGATAGGAAAAACATTGTGCTTCCTACACAAACACAACTCGTTTATCAATCCATTGTTTCAAAGCCCATTTCGCTTACGTGTCACGTATTCTTAATTCGTGTAATTGACATATCCTTTTTTAAACAAAAAAGGATTTCGAATGCTGATGTTGCCAGCCCAAAAAATCTTATCAGTGTATAGATTTAAAACGGGAAACGGGTACAAAAAGTACTGTACAAGATAAATGGATTAAAGGGTCGCATCCCACCGATTCTGTCAGGGTTTTATTAATCAAAATAACAGAGGCTAGTCTGTGGTAATGTAGGAATTGTGTACACTGTCAACGATCGCGAATACACGGGATGGGGTGACCACGGTTTGGCGTACCTCCTCTAATTGTTTTTCTTTTTTTAACCTTCAATTTATTTTTTTATTTCCATTATGACCGTAGAAAGGGTAACCCAACTGACCTGAGTGTCACGGCTCGGCTGGTATAATGCGAGTTGTTAGGTGGATAGTGATTCTTATTAAATATTCAGAGTCATAAAGCTGTTGTGTCCGGGATAAGCTCTTTCAAAATTTGCATCATTCAAAAACATAGTGCATAGCTTAAATGACAAGTAATTTTAAAAGTTTTGGTAAGAAATTGATTATCTGAGTTAAATCCAGTTATATACCATCTTACGTGAGAATTCAATCTGATATGTTGAGTTCTCCCAACCGAACAGTTGTTAGTCTGTATTGATAACTACAAGTATCAACTTTGTTTGACCATAGAAATCTGTTCAACCCGTATTTATAAAAAAAAAAAGGATTTCAAAAGTAAATTTAACCACGGTAAAATACAAAGTTTCCTAATGATATAAAATTCACAGTTTACACGTTGAACAAAAAACATGTTATTTGAAACATGTAATTGTATTTATTTTGTGAAAGAGATTATTAATAATACGCTGCGTGTTTTCACTTCAGAGTATTCGAAGAGGGATGTTCAAACATTTTACCAGTCGATTATATTGCATACATTGTTTGCTAAAATATTTTTTTTAAAACGAGGCGTACAAGTTTTGTTTTATTACCCGCTTAAGCACTCTATCTCTCGCTTAAGCTCTGTATGGTGTCGGACGTAAAGAATAGCACTATCCCATATCTTCCCGTGGGTGTTGTAAGAGGCGACTAAGGGACTTGCCAGAGAATGGGCAGCAGCGTTCTCTGTGCTTTTGTAACAACCGTACTGCGATCGCTAACCCGCCTGCCAAGCGTGGCGATTATGGCAAAACCCCCAAAATGTCAATTTGGCGACACTTGGGGGAGGCCTATGTCCAGCAGTGGACGTCTTTCGGGCTGAAATGATGAAAGCACTCTATCGGAGTTAAAGTTTTTTTGATCAAATGTTATGTTATAATATTTGATGATTCAATTAACCCCGCCAACTCTTTACTCATGCATGTTACGCGTCAAATAAGTGCGTTATAAATCTAACTTTGTGAGAAAAATTAAAAGTTTCAGGCCAAAGTTCAGTATTTATGAAACGGCTTGTGGCAGTTACTACTTTACGAGGTCATTATGGAAACCATTAAATGTATGATTACAGGGGGTCCTGTTTTGGGCAGGGCATTTGTATAAGCACATCAACTTTCCGTAAACGACCTGTGCCCAAAGTATTTTAATTCATTACGACCGCCTCCGTGAACTTTAAACCACGCCGCTGGATTTTATTACTTCATAAACTGTGGTTCGGTGGTGTTGTATAGCAACAAGCTATACAACACATAAACAGTTTCAATGAAACAATAACATATTCACTTCTGCGAATGATTTAACTATCTATTGTTAAAGTATCGAATAGCTGCAGACTACAGAAACTTGATATCAGAACTTGATAATTTAATATTCATAAAATTATGACTTTTATTAGGCAATTCCAGTTAATTAATAAACGTCAGTCCAAGCAGAAAAAACCTTAACATATTGTTAATGAAATGTGAGTTAAAATACACTTGTTTTCACGTTAAGTAATTTTACTTCTAACTTCAAAAGATGGCGCAAGGAACATCGCAGTCTGTGCAAACAAAATTCTGTCATTTATTAAATTGAAGGTTTTAAAGGAAAGACAAAGTTTTGAACACCCTTTGAACCCAAGGTGTACCATCGGAGGCAGCGGCATTGCGCCCTTCGTTAATTATGCAATGTTTTTATTCAATTAGTCGTGTGGTCTACCCTAATTACGCCCCATAGGGAACGCTGGGATGCAGAGACAAGCAAGCTTGGCGCAAATGGAGCGATAAAAAAGGAAAAAAAACACACAGAAAAAAAAGAACATTCTCGTCTCTTTGAGAACAATACCGAGTGTACAATGTGTTATGCCCGTAGGTACTGCCATTTGTCTTTCTGTCTAATCTTTCATGATGACGATGTTGTTTTACGATTTGTGTTTCCATTTTTACAGTAAGTATGCCAAAGCGGCAGGCTCTATTGCATATTTCGCATTGTGCATCAATTTGCTTATGAGTTCTAATGACGCTGTGTCATTAAGGTTCTTGTGTTTTGATTTATGACTTGAGATAAATTACTATAGATTTATAATTAACATAATACCTGAACATTGTTGCATGATAATAAGGAAGTTCATTATCATAAATAGGAAGGTGGTAGTTGAGGCTTTAAGTTATTTATTATATGGGTCTCCTACTAGTCATAGTTTCAGTGTAGTTAGGTTTAAACTTTGCGGTAATGGAGACAAGTTCCTAATGTGTATAATATTGTCAATGGTCTGGATTTTGGTTGGGAACGAGTAGCTTTCTTCTATTGTTTTCGGAAATCGTCGATTTTCATGATTCATCATCATCTGCCTAGCTTTGACCTTTGACCCAACTATGTTGGGGTCGGCTTCCAGTCTTACCGGAATCAGCTGAATACCAGTATTTTACAAGGAGCGACTACCTATCTGATCTCCACACACCCAGTCATTACTGGGTAATAACATATATAAATGACAACCGGGACCAACGGCTTAGCGTCCTTTCTGAAGTATGGAGTAAACTCGATTCAAAATGGGTGGTTACCCATCTACGGACCAAGCTGTACAAGCACAGCTTGGCGCAGCCCTTCTTGCCCTTTGCCCAGCTGTGGGACCGTAATCGCTGGTAATACCATCACCCAAATGACCTCAAAACACTTCCAGCAACTTTAAAACGGGTATGAACAACGCAAAAAATGCTATCATCGGCTAGGGGCTCTAATAATAAACGTTAACATAACACTAAGCACTAGCGAAGTAGAATACCGTGTATTATGGGCCCAGCGGTGACATAGCTGAATACGGCCCGGAATAAACGCTTGTCTTTACATTACGACATCAAAAATGTATATAGACGTTTTGTGTGTACTTGGAGGGTGCAAAGACAAGGAAAATGACTTCTGTTTAACTCAATGAACGAGTTTGTAAATAAAATTGTATAGAAATACAATTTTGAGCGTTTTTTTTTACTGTTTGTCTTTATATAAAAGAAAAAATGGTTTCGGTATTCGACCGGCATCTTTTTTTATTATTTATGTACACTGATTACTCTTTGATTAGTGGTGCGATTTACGCGGTTCCATTTTCAGTTGGTAAAGGAATCCCGCGCGTAGTAAGTTAATAAAATGTATATGGGACCACCAATATATATTTTTTTAACTTAACTTCATTAGTTTTAGTTATCTTCTGTAATACGTATTTATTCTTCTTCGTAGACGTTGATGATCTCTTAACATCTTGTAATTACAATATAAAGTGAACATAAGACAAAAATTTGTGTGGAATGCTGCAAGTAAAAAGGGTATAGATAATAACTGTTTTATTTTACCCTTTTTAGTCTGCAAACTGCAATGAAAACAAACAAGTCTCTGACTCCGAAAGTACAGTTATTTTCTACTTGTTTGTGTTTTCAAGTTGGTTGATTTTTTGCAAAAAAGCCTTTTTTTTGTAAGATGTAAACGAGCGAAAGCCCTGATTTCGGTTCTTATGTCAAAAACAGTAATTGGATATTTCCAATGCAGAGAAGTGTGCAGATTTAAGCCCTTCAGGGTTTAATTGTTGAGCAAATGGATCAGTTACCGAAGCAGATTGTTTATTCAAATCACAGCTGCAATTCTTTGACTTCGTACAAAACGGCTACAATACCGCAAGTTGCCATTAGTAATGAATGTGTGAATTTTATAAAATAAATAATTGTACGCTCACTATACTCCCATATTCATCGCCTTTTGCACGTTAAGCCGTTGATCCCGGCTGCCAATTGTAGATTTTTGACACTCGTTGGGTAGTCTTTGGCCCGAAACTCTGACAGTCTTACCAAGGGCTATCGTATTACCCAGTGCTAACTGGGTTGTGGAGGGCAGATAGGCATTTGTTCCATGTACGAGTACGAAGACTGGAAGCCAACCTCAGCATAGTTGGGAAAAGGCTTGACAGATGAAGATTCATCGTCTTTTGAAATAAGCACACAATAAGACGTTCCGAACTAAAATAGTGACAGCAAATTCCATCCAAAAGTTTTAACCAAATCATTTCTCAGGAACTACAACTGCAAACTCGCTCGAGGACGTACGTAGAACATAACATTATTTAATTTGTAAAGCATGTTACCACGTTCTTGTGCGCTTCTAATCTAGTTTACTTCTTTGTCCCTCTTGTTGCAACAGATTAAGGCCGTCTGCCATGCGATGTTGCATTAAAGACTGGTTGGCAAAATATTTCTCTTTAAGCTATGGTTGCAATGAGTTTGAATACTTAGGCACAATAAGAACTGTTGGAATATTACAAAAAAAAACCGGTCAAGTGCGAGTCGGACTCGCGCACGTAGGGTTCCGTACCATTATTTATAAAAACGAAAAAGAAATACTTTTTTGTATGGGAGCAGAAATACATAATCTGTAGAAATTTCAACTGGCTAACTATCACGGTTCATGAGATACAGCCTGGTGACAGACGGACGGACGGACGGACGGACGGACGGACAGCGAAGTCTCAGTAATAGGTCCCGTTTGACCCTTTGGGTACGGAACCCTAAAAACCCACTGTTTACAGATTAAAATATGGGAACTATATTTCTTGTCACCAAAATTTATATTTGTCATCAAAGTTGTATCACCTAGTAAATAGATCTATCGCCACGAAATATTTTCGTTCTCAGATAAACAAAAAGTGTTCCCAGGTATGAATTATCAAATAAATGTTGATACATGTGTAAAATAAGAGATGGATTACCAATAAAATTGTAGTGCATTAGATGAATATAAACTTCGTTCTTATAATAATAGTTTTATTACTTAAATAATAGCTTTGTGCTCGGAATGGTAGATCTGTCACCAAATAAATAGATCAGTTCCTTATTTCTATGAAGAAATGCTTTATACGAGACATTGGGCACACCGACTCGGACAGGTTAGGTTCGAAGAGGATGGCGGGGTCTAGTGAGCGAGCGGAGCGAGCGAACTAAGACCCCGACATCCCCTTCGTGTTAGGTTACTGTAAACCCTGCAGACAGAAATAGGAGCCCCGCCTAGCGGGGCTACGTCGACAACGCCTTAGTTTGGACCTGTGGTTTGGAGTTTTTATGTAAACATTTTTACATTGTTTTATGATTCAATTTTCGTGACACTTTTATTATTTTTAAACGTAATAAAATTACTTGATGATTGATATTATTTCCAAGTAATTCTTAATTAATATTTACGTAAGCGTTTTGATATTATTTGATGATTCAATTTAGGTGACAGATCTACTATTTTGGGAACAAATATTATTTATTAGGTCAATGAAAATGCATTTATTAGGGTATTGATAAAATCATACCCTTAAAATATTAGGTCTTTACCTATTAAATTGCCGTTTTGTTTGAAAAAAGTTAAAGTATTTTTTTTTCGAACTTATTTATTTCTTTTATTCAAAGTAATCACCCCTGCAATCAATGCATCTTTGCCAACGCTGTGGCAGTTTATGGATGCCCTTCTTGAAAAAATCAGCTGGACGGGAGACAACAAACTCTTCAAAGGCGTTTTGTACTGCCTCTCGGGAATTGAATTTTTTTAAAGTAATAGTCGGAAGGCGCAAGATCTGGTGAGTATGGCGGATGAGGGAGAGCTTCCAAATCCAACTCATGCAGATTAGAGACGGTCTGTTGTGCAGTATGGGGCCGCGCGTTGTCGTGAAGTAGCAGTGGAGACGACCGATTGACCAAAGCTGGTTGCAGACGTGCGAGTTTCGCCATCATTGTGGTCAGTTCTTCAATGTACACATCTGCAGTAATGCTCTCGCCGTTTTGTAAAAAGCTATGATGAATCACACCAGCACTAGACCACCAAACTGTGACCATCACCTTTCTAGGGGTCATTTTTCGTTTTGCACATTGCTTTGGTACCGAACCAGGATCTAACCAACTTGCTGAGCGCTTTCGATTGTCAAAAAGAATCCATTTTTCGTCGCACGTAACAATTCGGTTTAAAATTCCTTCATTTCTGTGCCTGTTAAGCAGCGCAAGGCAAGTCTCGACGCGTACGTTGCGCTGGCGATCGTTAAGTTCGTGGGGCACCCATCTATCAAGCTTTTTTATCTTGCCAATCTGTCGCAAATGGACCAATATTGTTTTAATGCTAACATCAAAAGCTGCTGCCAGCTCAGCTGTAGATTGAGTTTCATCAGCTTCAACAATCACCTTTAATTCATCATTGTTGACCAAAGTTTCCGGACGACCACGAGGTTCATTTTTCAAGTCAAAATTCCCAGAACGGAACCGAGCAAACCAATAACGGGTTGTGCGTTCGTTTGTACAGTTCTCTCCGTAAACGTCGTTGATGTTACGGGTCGTTTGTGCCGCGTTGGTGCCACGACGGAACTCATATTCCATAATTACACGAAATTTCAAAGTATCCATTATGAGGAAAAATGTTGAAATGTAATGAAAATACAACGCTAATCAATAAACAAAAGACTGATTTTGTAAATAGAATGTCATATTTTTAAAACAAAATTAATTTGAATTTAGAACTCATAGCCAATCAAAACTTTTTTTTGTTTGAAAAAGTCTGTACTGCAATACGGCAATTTCATAGGTAAAGACCTATTACTTACTCGATTCAATCACTTGACTAAATAGCACTTGATCATTCACTCATTCAATCAATGGTTCAATCAGTCGATGGTTTTTCATTTTGATTGGGTTACAATAAATCGGACTCTCGAACAGTGCATAAGTCTTTATTTCCAGCGACCCATTTTCACACAAGGACTTCTAGAGCTAGTACAGTTCTTTTATTTTTGACACATAAACCCTAGACGTCAACGACAATAAAGGTCACTATACTGCAATATCAGAGGTAAAATAATAGGAAAATGAATAACAGTGGACAGTAGTAAAAAGGATGTGCCAATGCTAAAAAAGAATAAACAAGCAATGTAGGCTTTTTTTTTAATTCGTTCTAAATGTTTAACATTCGAATTTTGAACTCTATACTTCCAGCTCCTTTTTTTTAAAACAATGTTTGTGTTCGAATTTCAAAATATCGTGAAGGTCTTTATTTTACTGAATATCGGTAATCAATGAAATAATTATGAATCCCACTTACGTTATTTTTACAATTTTAATGATTATTGCATTATACATTGTTTCTGAATATAAGCTTTCGTGCGATGAGCTAAGCATTCTGTGTAGTTTGCGGCGGAAGTAAGCCCGACCGCGCCACCGCGCGGTCTCATCAAGATTCGGAAAGGCAATCTTGGTACTAGTGACGTCACAATGCAGGAATACCTAGATACTGCTATTCCGAAAAGTATCACCCACTTATTAGCATGGGATTTAAGGAGGATACGCTAAGGCAACCCGCGACATTTAATTTTTTTTTACGTACTTAAGGGCGCATAGGATGACATTTCAAATTCAAACTTTACCCCCGCTTCCCTGCCTAGCTATCTTCTTTCCTCTGTGAAAGTATTGTAGTTGCCCATTCCAAAGCGTAGATCTCTATGGAGAAGAATGGGCAAGAAACTCCATGGACACTCTTTTGAATCAGTAGCAATAGGGGGTAAGTCGGTTGTCATCAACCGGGCATAAATCTAGACTCCATGGCTGCTACTGAGAAATTCCTGATGGGATCGCTCCCACGACGCTCTGCAGTCGAGCTTGCAGCCAGAAAACCAATGAGACGGTCTTGTCCTACCTTATTATTTTAAGTTGAAACTTAGGTTTATTCATCTTATATTTTTTTTTCAAATGAGACAAAAAAAAAGAACATTGCCACAGAATAATATTACAAGTAAAATAAGTGCAAACCTATTTTGTAATTTGCCAGTCAGCGTCAGGTTGTATACTGATTAAAATACTATTTCATGAAAAAAACTTTAATGACTATAATTTCTGTGTATGTATTATTTACTGTAATAAATACTTTCCCCATTGAGATAAACTACATAACGCTACCAACAGTGGTTTGAAACTGCTTAGGTACCTACCCGTTTACTCATTTGGGTTTCATCTACATTCATACTACAATCATTAACGCGCCTCGTTATTACCTGACCTTTTTAAAACACCACACTGTGGCATTTTAGCAAAAACGTAGCATTTTACGTCATTAAAATTCTCGATTCACGTTAATAGCATCAGTGCAAGAAAAACCCAAAACATTCCTTCTTCCTCCATACAATGCACTGCAACCTTTCAACATAAAAAAGAAAACAAAAAAAAACTCGCCAGCCAGTCTCCAAAAAAGAAAGAAATGAAAGCCATACAACTTAACATCATCATCACAAAACGTAACCGTATCGCATTCGTGTTCGTACAATTAAAAAGAAAACACGGAGTACAATGCTCCGTTGTGAAGATGTCAAGTATCACTTGACGGCTAGATCGTGTCCTATCTCGTTTATACTGAACCCGACGTTGCTAGGACCGGAGTGCTGCCGCAAGTGCATCCTAGTACTCCCCACTCGAAATATCGAGGAACCAATGCAAATGGACCAATTAGTATATTAAAGCCTTCTTTGAACAGAAAATGTTGATCTTTGATGTTAGTTAATTTTAGTCTGTTTATGATCGTATTCTTCAGCTAGGTGCCTACTTCAATTTTTGTTGATACTTACTGTTCTACTGTTTAGTGATACAATAAAAAAGTTAAACTCACCTAATTGAATATTGGAGCAACATCAACATTGCAAGATTGAAATTATTTCAGAATTATTATAGAACCATAACCGTCCTTTTTTTGTCAAAATAATGTGTTTACTTGTCGATCAGTGTTATTTTAAAATAAAATTAAACGGGTTGCATTCCGGGAGTGCCGGCAGACGTGAAAACTCAAGTTTTCACTTCTGCCGGCACTTCCGTTACCGTTTTCACTTCTGCTGGCACAACGTTGTAAATTTTTGATATTTTGGAATGGTTAGGGAGTAATTTTGCACGAATTGCTTTAATTATGAATGATGCTGATGGCTTTAATTATCAGTATAAAAAGTATTATCATTTATGTGGTAAAATACAATATTGTTTTGTTCGATATCGCAATAAATTTGCGCTATCGTACACAAACATGACAATTTATATTACATTAAAAATTTAACACTTCAGAACTATTAGAATCCGTCTTACGAATTTTACCTCTTTGGAGAAACCGAAGGTTTTGTTTGTGCATAAGATAAGGATGATTTGGAAACCCAAACTTAATAGCGGATGTCATAAAGTTCAAATTCCTTCGTAACCTAACGGCATTCCGTCTTACGAATTTTCGATCGAAATTTCGAGTTTAAAATTTTTTACCCATCACAAAAGTGCACAACGCCGCTAAAGAGGTTTTATGTCAAAAAAACTTTTTTACCACTAAGCTCTTTTGATAATCGTGCCTTGGACTACATTCCCAAAAAAATAGTAACCTAAAAAGATATTCAGTTAAAAATAAAACAATGCAAATTCAACGCGAATAGTCTTTAGCACTTTTATTGTATAATGTTATCGATTTCTGTATAGAATTGTAAATTTTAAAGATTTTGTAAAATAGTCTAACTTGTAGATCAATCTTAAAATGCTTAAAGCATAACAAAACAAAAGAATTTGATAAAAAAAAAAACAACATTTTACTACAAGGCTGTATCGACCACAGTGCAGTGGTGTACGTCCCTTAAAATTAAAACATAAAAATAAAAGAAATTGGTAGTTAAAAAAAGAACGTTCCAATGAAAATTCAACGCGCGAATTCTTTTATTTTCGATACAATTTTCATGGACCAAGTTTTATGTTTTCGATTATTTTTGTTACATAGTCAGATATATATTTTTGTTAGATAATCATTATATTAGTGAAGTCCTTGATTCAATTTAATTACTCACGGCAAGTATGAGGTAAGTGGGTACATAAAGCGCTATGATGTGGCTATCGGTATTTTGAAACATAAATTGTTGTGGTTTATTCTTAATTGTTATAGTAATTAACAGAATGGGTGTAGTAATAAACTGCAGATAACTTGTATATCAACGTCGTCTGTCCGGTCCGTCAGCCCGAAGCCTGTTAGTTACATTTATTCGGTCAAAGACTACAAAATGAACAGAAAGACTGTATGAAACGGAGGTCTGTAGGCTTACCGAAATCATTCGCCGCTCGTCTGCTAGTATATTTTACAATAGTTTACTGTCCTATATAGCCAATCTTTGCTTAACTTAGCTAATTGAAAGAAGCGTTACGAATTTGCGATACGATACCAAAACTTCGCGTCCAATTTTTCCGGAATACGGTGCCATGCAACATTTTTAACTATCTAGATATTTAGGGGAAAAAAATCGGCTAATGACAAGCAAACCTGCTCAATAAAATAACGATTCCATGACATGACGACCATGGACACCTCCAGTGGCCCCCGGCCACTGGAGGTGTCCATGGTCCATGGAAGGGGTCCGAGAGGGCCGATGCCTGCCAGGGCTGCGGGTTGTTCGAAAGAGATACCGTGGCCCTGGAACACAAAGGGCTAAGAAGGAACATGGGTGGGTTTTAGTCAGTCAAGTCTGACACTCCCTTCCGCTCCGCCCAGAGCGGGAGAAGTCATTCGATGATTTCCCATCCTAAAAAAAAAATGGGTCTGACTGGCACCTTAGTGGACGCGAGTTGAAGTGATATTGACATCAACAAATTACTTACAGTATGATGAACCAAGTAACACGCCTACTTGGAACTTCAAACATCAAAAAAATTATAAGTTTTTAAACTGACGTTCATTTACACTATCAATAACACTTGACGCCATGACCAAACGCCATCAGTGATCATGGCGTTTGCAACAGCGCCGATATCGGGAACTCAAAACAAATAATAAACGTGGTAAATATCCCGTTACAAGTGTTATTGATAGTACCAGAAAATATTCTATTAAAGTCTGTGTCGTTCCCACTGGGCAACCACATTATACAAGTTAGTGTTTATTTTTTTAAACAACTTGCCGTCATCCCGTTTTACCTTTTGTTTGCCGTATTTTGAACGTGGATCCTAAAGTTAAGAGCGTTTACGACGTACAGCATTTCAAACAAACCTTCAAGTCCTTATTTTCCGAAATGACTGAACCTATTTTAATGAAACTTAATACGCATAAGAAGGAAATAGAGAACATTTTCGAAATGTATTAAAAAAAAGTAAATTTGAAATTTCTGTTTCTATAGATAAGTAATTTATAATCGGTGTAATTTAGCTGTTAAACTATTTTTCGAAAATGTTTTTAGCAACTTTTTAGACCTATGTATCCTGCTTATGCTTATGAAGTTTCATTGAAATCGGTTCAGTCATTTCGGAAAATAAGGACTTGAAAGTTTGTATGAAATGTCGTAAGGCGTAAACGCTCTTAAGTTACGAACCAAACTAAAGTTTGCACGGATTCACGTTCAGGCCCCAAAGGTACCTATTTCCAACTCTATGCCCTATTGAATCTGTGACAGTTACGAGGGCACATGCAAGTGACGGAGCCATGTTATTGCCCGCTGCGTTTGCCCAACTGAGCACTCTGAACTGATGGTAGCGACAGAACTATTCAGCCAGTTCTCACTCACTATCCGCTGTGATAGATTAATTGCGACTTAGATATATGCGACTACTGTTTTCGACTTACTAGTCTGACAAGCGAAGATGTCTAGTGCAGAATTTATCCGCACTGCTTGATTTCATGGAATGTTTAGAGCTGGTAGCTGAGTCTGTGGTTAACAATGTTGAGCATGTCGAGATATTTAGTTGGTATGATACGAGAAGATTCTTGAAGTACATAGTAATTTGATAACCTAATTAGTTTAGGTTAATTGCATAATTAGTATTGCTATTTAGGTATAGTCGAACGGGCAAAATGACACCGTATTGCTCGTTCAGGCAAAAATACTGATCTTTTCACTGCAATATCAATATATATTTTTTTGTGTGAGCATACTAACTTCTTACACTTACATACTTAGGTACTCAAAAGATGAGATTTATTTAAAAGATTAGTCTATAGAGATTACTCACAACATTATTTTTAAAAGTAGTTGCAAGTTTGCTTGTACAATCACGAGCACAACTTTTAAAAGTGATGTCCTCCTCCAGTTGTTGCTATTATGAAATTGATCTTAAGTCATAGTTAGAATCGATACTCCAAGAGAAAATTCCTTTTGAATAGGTGTACTGCATATTATTATTACTCGTGACTTTAAGGCAAATCGTTCGTATGACTTTGTACGATTGTAGATTTTAAACCCTACATATTGGTTTAGTTTCCTAGCTGTCACAATCAAGCATATTCAACTTTTGCAGCTTTATCTATTCACAGCATGCTTGAAAGGGGACCCTTTAATCAAAGTAAAATAAAGTTAGTATCACACAGTTGTAAGGAACTCTCCAAGTATTGAAATTTCATAATCTATTTGTTAGTCCAAAGGCTCTGACGCAGATACTTATGTACAATAGCGAAGTGCCTGCCAAAGGTCAGTCTGCCAAAACTTCTTCGGCTTATCTTATTTATAAAACAAAAGGTTTAATTAAATTTCAAACTCTGTTAATTAACTAGATACGACTTAATAATCGATGTTGAAACATTTCTGAAACAAGGTTCACTGCGTGCCTTTAAATTAGGTATAGATTTTTTCGAGCATTATGCTTTTTTTACATATTTAATTAAACTGTAACTGAATGCTAATTACTTATTGTCTTTGAAAAAGTAATAAACATAACGATTCTTAATGATTAGAAAAAAATAACCTAAAAAAAATTAACTCATCATCTGCCTAGCCTTTTCCCAAACTATCTTGGGGTCGGCTTCCAGTCTAACCGGATGCAGCTGAGTACCAGTATTTTACATGAAGCGACTGCCTATCTGACCTCCACAACCCAGTGACTGGGTAATTCGATACCCCTTGGTAAGACTGGATGTCAGACTTTTAGCTTCTGACTACTCGTAACGACTGTCAAAGATCTACAAATGACAGCCGGGACCAACGGCTTAACGTGCTTTCCGAGGCACGGAGGAAACTGGATATGTAATTATGGTCACAACCTCAGCAAGCACGGCTTAACCTTAAAGATCGACCTTGGCGGCCGTTATTATTTAGCCACGAGCTCCTAAAAAAAATTAACTATCGTACCTAAGTAATTTTATTTTATAAAAATGTCTTAAGGTGAAATGTGTACCTACCTACGTAATTAATTCTACCAGTACCAACGTGTCGAAACTCAAGCTCGGCGTCGTTTATAAGTCATCGCTCGATTGTCTTAGCTATTGTTTGGATTCTTGGTTTTAATTACACATTTTGTTAGATCGTGTTCGACTACTTTCCTTTCTTAAGATCAAATTGCAACCAACATCCCTTTCAATTAGTCTTTTACGAAAAAGCACTTTGATCTTCCTTTGACCCTTTGTAATATCGTATTATCATAAAGGTAAGATACTTATGTACCTTTTAATTAATATACGATAGCTGAACAAAATTAAAGGTTCATGTCACAAGATTTTGTACAATATTAGGCTTCTACAAACTTGATAAAGCAAAAACACTAATTGCGTTTTCTGAACAATATAAAATTAATAAACGCACGAATTTAGTTAAGAGTCGGTTAATGAATTCTTTAAAGGTTTAAATAATTAAGAAACTCTTCTTTTTGTAACAATATTTAAAACTATACATTTGGACCTACAGTACAAAATGTATCATACCAATTTTGTTGAAGTAAACCTTATTTATCACTTAACGTCATCTTAATAATTATCCTGACACAAATGAAAGAGCAATCCCTCTTAATTTGAATCCAAATATAACTTGTGAACTTTGAAACTCGCCACTTAATTAGAATTCGATGGAGTTCCAAAATTGACTCCCGATCTTAAAAACATTAAATTTAATCATTTACTCTGTGTATTTAAACTCATTTACTTTTAAGTCATTTCTAGAGAACAGTGGAGCCAGTGCCTGTAACCTACGATTTTGTCGTACGTTCAAAAGTCGGAACAAGTTCGTGTGAAATTATTTGATCACCTCTCTGCTCTCAAAATAGTGAAGGACAACATCATGAGTTAACCTTGTCTTTGCACACAAAAATCACAGTCAGACATTTTGACATCGACGAACCAACTCGTAAGATGTCAGCAGTGATCTGTTTACTTATGTAATTTTTTAATTAGATTTCTGAGTTGTCCTAGGACAGGACTTATACGATCACCTATAAATGTATTTTGACCAGTAGCCCAAAAGTTCACAAAATAGTCTTTTTAGGGTTCCGTACCCAAAGGGTCAAACGGGACCCTATTACTGAGACTTCGCTGTCCGTCCGTCCGTCCGTCCGTCTGTCACCAGGCTGTATCTCATGAACCGTGATAGTTAGCCAGTTGAAATTTTCACAGATTATGTATTTCTGTTGATGCTATAACATCAAATACTAAAAACAGAATAAAATAAATATTAAAGGGGGGCTCCCATACAACGAAGTGTTTTTTTTCTCGTTTTTATAAATAATGGTACGGAACCCTTCGTGCGAGGGTCTTACTCGCACTTGGCCGTTTTTTTTTATTTTTAAACTTTGAACATGCGTTTCTACAATTAACGAGTGTCGAAACTATAGACATTGATATCCGGGGTCGCTAGGCAGTCACCGCCGCCGCGACTTTTCTTGCTTATATTTTTTACACGACTATAATTAAAGCTTGAGATATTTGAACGGTGGAAAGGCAAGAGAATAAATCTTGCTGCCTGGGTCATACGACATTTGAATTTGGTTTTCATTGCTACGACGCTTGTAGGTATTTTTCCATAAACTATAGCTACAATAGCAGTCTTTTTTCAAAAACGACATTCTCTCCGTTTTACACTAATACCTATTATCATTGCATTGTAGAAGCGACACAGCGACACAAGCGGCGTGGCAAGACATCTTGCGGGAGGCAATTGGAGCTCGCCACGTGACAGGATAATGAGCTCACGTGACCCGTCAGCTACAGCCCTACAGCCGTCGCCGTCGACGAACCAACAATTTCCGGACTCTGACGAACGCGTTTCCAATTTCAGACCTCGGTAAGCACTTTCCCATCACTTGTTTTTCCGATTTCTTGCGTTAAAATCCTATCAGAAAGTACTTACATGCTGTAAAACATGTGCTCGCAAAATTCACTTTTACCTGAACGCTCGGAGCTATTGCAGAATTTGTTTTCGTTGAAATTGAAACCTAATGAACCAATCTTAGGCAAATATTGATCGATGTTTTCTTAAGATACCTAAGAGCTCGTTTAAATGATCATTTATTTTTACTTGTTAATAGGTACGTAATCGTAATCTATAAATAACCACTAGCATTTACGTAATACACTTGTAGTATTTTTCAATAGCTAGCATTCTGTGTCATAAAAAGACTAAATGACGTTATTAACAACCGTTTCTTAGTCAGTAAAGGGAAAAATAAGTGTCTTGGAGAAACCTATGAATAGTATTCATAGAAATCCGAAGACGAATCCGACATTAGCTGTGGAGAAACGTCACGGCACCGTGAGACCCATCACGTTGGAACTATAAAGATGAGGCTAAAACGCGCCACATGATCTGAATACCAACTACGTACAAGTGTACCCCATAGGAGACATGCTAACCCGTATTATGATTTGAGAAGTTATGTTTTGAAAAGCTAACGATTTTACGATTGTTAAAAGTGTTTTGGTCGCCATTAAGTATTATATAATACAACATCACACACATCACTGTAATACCCGAAGGGTTACTTAATAGTACCTACACCCTTTTTTTACGGATGGGAAATCATCAAATGACCCCCCCCCCCTCCTGCTTTGGGCGGAACTGAAGGAAGTGTCAGACTTGTACTGACTAAAACCCATCCATGTCCTTTCTTAGCCCTATGTGTTCCAAGGCCACGGTATATCTTTCGAACAGTGCCGCAGCCCTGGCAGGCATCGGCCCTCTCGGACCCCTTCCGATTTGCTGATATCTCCTTAAGGTGCGTGTGGACCACGAACGCGCCGTCGACACGGCACGTCGTCAAATGACGGACGGACGGTGTAATAGTTCACCCTTATTTCGGCAGTTATGTTTAAGTCACATGTAATTGGGGCGAGCCTTTTGCCATATAACGGGCACAAATCCAAACTTCACGGCTGCTACTGAGGAATTCCTGATGGAAAAACCCTATAACACTCTCCGACCCAGGAATCGAACCTAGGACCTCATGCTCAGTAGTCGCGATTGAAACCACTAGACCAATGAGGTAGTCCTTACCCATATCCTTAACCATTAGTCCGTAACCATTATATTATGGCACCATGGTCATCATCATCATCATCATTTCAGCCGAAAGACGTCCACAGCTGGACATGGGCCTCCCCCAAGTTTCGTCACATTGACATAACATGGGGGGTTTTGCCATAATCGCCACGCTTGGCAGGCGGGTTGGCGATCGCAGCACGGTTGTCACAAAAGCACAGAGAACGCTGCTGCCCATTCTCTGGTAAGTCCCTTAGTCGCCTCTTACGACACCCACGGAAAGATATGGGATGGTGCTATTCTTTACGTCCGACACCATACAGAGCACCATGGTATTATGAAAATATTATGAAAGTAACTATGAAAACAATCTCGGCTAAACTGCAAATAAATACACAATCGACTGTTAAACTATTTGTAAGATTACAACTTTCTTTAGTACTACCAACCTATCTCTTTAATTGCCCGAAGCGTTGTGAATGCTGTGATTCGTCGCAATGAGCTAAACTTGAAAACTTTGACCATTTTGCAAATAACTGATCACCATACTGTAGGTACTAGAAACAAGATAGGTACAGTCGGATTAGAAGTCTCAATGATTAGCATCTGTTCTAAGTCGCGTTGGTGTGAATCGAAATCGTGACTTGAATTGGCTTATTAGATTATAATTCAGTCGTTATCGGTCAATAATCAATCAGTAACGTAGAGAATAATTTTGTAGGCTTAAGCATCTGCAGTCAGAATATTTTAATATAACAAAAGTGTTGTTACCTACATACGTTCTTCCTTATTGTAACGACAGTATTTGAAAAACACAATATTACCGGTAAAATTTAAAAAAAAACCCTTAAGAAGGCTCACTTACAAGTACCAATTTAAGTCATATTTGTTATAAGCATACGATTGTTGGAGAGCAGCGGTGGCCCAGTGGTGGTAGCACCGACTTACGAGCAGTAAGCCGTGGGTTCAAACCCAGGCAGGCGCATTACTTTGTGTAATTTATTTCATCACCGCTGCCCTCAAAAACGGTGAAGGAAAACATCGTGTGGAAACCGGCATGTCCTAGAACTAAAAATTCGAAGACATGTGACATCTACCAACCCGCACTGGGCCCGCGTGGTGGATTACAGCCCACTCCCTCTCATAGAGAGGAGGCCTGTGTCCCAGCAGTGGGAACATTATGATGATGATGATGATGATGATACGATTGTTAATATGTTGTTTTAAGAATTCTAGGAATAGTTGCCACTCAAGAGTTCCTTTATCCACCGCCCAGAACTATCATCAGATACCAAGCCCATTCTATAGGATTCGGCAAAACAAATCATATGACCCCAAACTCGGGTTTCCTATTAGCCACTAAAGAGACACACTATCCAAATCAGCTCCAAGATACCAAATTAAAGTATTATCATCGAAACTACATATACACTCAAAGTTCAATTGTCACTGTCAATTATTAGATATCAGTTAAAATTGACTTCCAAGATTTTATTACATTGTTACTCACAAGTGAAGCTAATATAAACATGTTAAAAATAATTGGAATTATAATAACAAGTTAATTTTACAGCAATATTAGCTACATGGCTTTTAGAGCTGATTGGAAAAAAAATATAATTTTTATGGTAGATAAGTTGTGGTGACAAAAAATAATACCTTAACGAACACCGTATCCTACTATGACCATGGACACAACATAGGAACGTGACAGGCAAAACAATATAATTATGTATTTAAAAGTATGCATACCCTTTGCACAACAAGTATGAACATATCTCGTAACTACTCATGTTTTTAATTTTGAGAAAAATCCACTATAGCCAAATTTACTTTTGACGCCCCCTTATACGCCATTTTGTTATGTTATCAAGTTCCCAGAATGAAGATAGGAGATGACTGATGATCCCAATCCTACATGAGATAACATGAATGCAGGCCAACTGCAATTAATTAAATATATTTTCATGAATTTTCTTAAAATATTTAGGTGCCTCATTCTGTACCATTTCTGTAACTCATTCTGTTCTGTATGGTGTCGGACGTAAATAATAGCACCATCCCATATCTTCCCGTGGGTGTCGTAAGAACCGACTAAGGGACTTGCCAGAAAATGGGCAGCAGCGTTCTCTGTGCTTTTGTAACAACCGTACTGCGATCGCCAACCCGCCTGCCAAGCGTGGCGATTATAGCAAAACCCCCCTTATGTCCATGTGGCGTTGAGGGAGTGGCAGCAGTGGAAATCTTTCGGCTGAAATGATGATTCTGTACCACGTATTTAAATGTCTGAATTTTATAAAAGACCTTGACTTTCGAGTTTGTTTTGGCGTTGCATCTCAGATTTGATACAGGGGTGAATTGTCATCTACGTAGGTAGATAAAAATGTTTTATAAGATTAGAGTTGTGAAATAGCTGTGTGGGTGTACTATTGGAAAGCCTCTGCCTAACCCTTTGGGGATTACAGGCGTGATGTTATGTTTTGTTGTCAAATAGTCTTTAAAGATATTCTGATAAAATTAAAAATCAATTGTCATTTAGCATGATGTTTTATTCGACTTTGCGTTGCATTTGTAGTTGCACCTCCTCCTTAGCTGCATACGAATCGAACATGAGTGTCTATAATGTCTTCGTTACTCTCGCTCAGCCCGAACCGCTACGGCCTGATTTCCACCAAAACGGAGATGAGAGAAGCAAAGACCAAGAAAGAACTTCAAGATTCCCAAGAGACATGAAAGAAGCGATGTTGATTTCGACCAATGAAGAGGCGAAAAGAAACCTCCGTGGGAAAATGCGTGGGGTTATGTATGTACTTGTGAATGTATCGGTCGATTCCCGCACATCTCATCCCCAGCTCCGCTCATCTCTGCTGAGGTGGAAACCGGGCGTAAAGATAGAACCTTGAATTTTGGCCAGAAGTAACGAAACGGTGTACAGACTAAGAAATATTTTTTTATCCTTGGGTTTATCAATTCGAAACACATTTAACTTCTACTCAAAGTAAATGTATCAATTTTCATTATGTACAGTCATAGGGCGTAAAATTGTAATAGCGATAGTGTATGCTAAAGTAGCAATTATAATTTATTATATAATCATTATTTATTTGTATTACCTCTACGGTCCTCAACATGTATTCCTTGACCCAGGTTAATTTATCTGTTAATGAATCATACAAATAGCAGCAAGTAATTAGGTTTATCCTTAACATTTTGCGAAGATTTACTACCTCTAAATTTATTGTTTTTTTCCTTATAACCATTATCGCAATCGTCACCAAACTTTAGTACTTTTCACTGGTATTTATGCAATTAGTACTAACTGATAGAAGCAAACATTCTATTTACATAGAATTCACCGAAGTGCGGACGTATTTTGTGAATACCCGATATACGAGTATTGTTTATCTAGCTAGGTGGTATTAGCTAGTGACCACATCGTGACTGTAGTCATCAAATTGTATTATTTAAAAGAGCATCGCGTCGTTAACCGGTTAGTGTTGATCCAGCGTCCGAGCGAGACACCGCCGCCGCCATCATGAAGCTATTTTTATGCGGTAAGTCTTTAATAGTATATGATATTTATGAAGTTATATGACTGCTTAACTCATTATGATATCACTTCAACGATTACAAAAACAATCACACTTTAAATTGATGAATTTAGTTAAGCAAATAAGTTATAAAAAATAAAAGTTTTTTAAAGTTTTCTGCCATTCTTACTTAGCCAATAATTTTTCATTAAATAGCCACGCTTTTGTTTATGATAAATTGATAATAGTTACCTACTGCCATATCAAAGTTATCACACAATTCATAACCTCTGCACTTTGAAATAAGAGTTTTATTATCTGAGTTTTTTCTGTGCCTGACAATGAAAAAACTTGACATTGGACAACAGGACACGAGGCAGCATCTTTACATCATCATCTTCAAGTACTTTTACCTTAAATGAGATTGTTAATTTGTTAACTCGATACATAGGTAATGACGTCACATGATTTTAATATTATATGGGAACTTGATTTCTTGGCCAGTTAAGGCAGACTGGGATTCCCTGACATCAACTTGCAGAAACATTTATGTTAACAACGGGTTTTCCTTATGGCTTATTGTTTATGTCATGCGTTCTGTTTGAATAATATTATAACATACCTTTGTTATGTTTGAATGTAGACTGTTATAACTTTACTAATTCAAAACTATTACAAACATTAATAGTTAACTTAATTAAGTATGGAATTGCATTCTCTTAAATGATAGAGTATGAATAATTTGGATTGTGCATCAAAACAGTTTTACATTGAGACGAATCTGTGTTTTTAAAATTCTACCGTGTAATAGTAATAAAAACAACATTGTTGATCATAATTTATACAAAAAATATTCAAGACTAGCGTGTTTTATAAACTAGTTGGCCGCGGCCGTGCATAAAAACTCGCAAAACACTGTAGTGAACAGTCATCAGTGTATGTATGGGAAATTTAAGAAAAAACTATTTGAAGAGTCACGGCATATTTTTTATTATTTTATATCAAACTTTAAATTATTATCTTTTCATGCAAAAAGTTATACATAGATAAGAACTCAAAATATTTTTCAATTAAACAATTTACATACACGTTTGAAAGTACAAGCTTGGATGCCGCCAGTTTCAAAACGTAGATATCTATGGAAAGTACGGACAAGAAACTCCATGTACACTCTTATAGATAAAGTTAGAGTTCAATTCATACAAAGAGACACAGCGACTGGCAAGGGAACTATGATTACTCCAGACAAATTTCATATAAATACCTACCTAGGTGCTTATTACACTTTTTATGTTTTAGTATTGGCCCTTGCGGCATCAGCAATGGCAGAAGAATCAAATGTAGAACTCCTGAAAGCCAGTAATGACGTTTTTACCGCTGGCATGTTCCAAGTAAGTTAACACACTGAATTTTTATTGAAAAGCCTTTTTCCAATTAATTATAATTTTCATGCTAGCGTGAATAAAGTTGATTTCAGGATGAAGCATACAGTATTTAAAAGTCATTAAAATATTTGAAATTACAGTCTATTGTTAAAAAGTCACAAAAATGAACATGTAAGTTATATAACTTATGTTAACATGTTTTGTAATAAATCTCGACCACAACTTATCTACAACAGAATACAATAATAACGTTATGTCATACCTTATCTATTTAATATCAACTATAATTAGCAACACCTATCAAATTAACTATATGGGTACATATGACTATAAAATTAACAAAATTTTAAACTTTTACGAGATAAGTGATAACCTACAAGGTCAATTACGATTGCCATTATATTTTATTTAAATATTAATAGTGAATGTTTGCATAAATGTTTTTCGTACGTTCATAGGTAGTTTAATATGGACTAGCAGATAACATTTCCTCATTATAGTATAGGGGTATAAAGAACAGGGTGTAAATTTCTTCATCCCACATACAAAAGGGAGGATCCTCCAACCTAACGGGCGTTGTGTCTGGTAGGCGGCTGCCTAACAGTTTTTGTTGAGTTGGCGTAACTATAGGGTGGCAGGACTGACAAAATGCCACGGGCCCGGCCCCGGCCTGACGGGGCCTCCGGCCCGAGAGGCTGCGAGCTCAAAAGTGACCTAAAATTTTTACCAAAATTAAGTAAAAAAATATAAATTTTTTACTTAAAATCAATTAAAGTTAGACCACATTTAAAATTGATCAAGAGACTATGGGACAAAATAGGCTATCTAACTTGGCTATTCTGTCTATTGAAAATTCTATGGCCCGATCTTTAAACTTTGAGGATGTTATTGATACTTTTGCTGAACAGAAAGCTCGGAGAAAAGTTTTTTTTTTAATAAATATCTTGTTACCATTAATTATTATTTTATTATTAACTTAACTGTTATTTTATTACAAAATTGTAACAACACCTTTGCTTTTGAAAATTAGATATTTAACTAAAATGGTCACAATTGGGTATTGGGTAACTATCTCAGTGATTTATTAAAACTAAATTAAAATGACGAGTTTTCTTGGGGCCCCATGCAATGGATTTTCCAAGGGCCTCAGATGGTATAGTTACGCCACTAAGTCGTTGAAAATTTTAATAGCCCGATGCAGAATTTGATGTTTGTTTTATACCGCCCGATACAAAAGGCACAAAGCCGTGATAAAGCCTTGAATAAAAAAACAAATTATGTAGCTTTGCTGCAATTTTAGTCACAAATATTACTGGTTTAGCAGCATTCGGTTTCCATTGTCACAATCATTACTATGGTTCTAGTAACCTTCTTTGATTAGTCAAAGAAACGTATGCTTTCGCTTATCAGTTTCCCTCAAAATAGGTACGAAGTTTAAAACCTAATATTACCAGTTATCTTATCAAGATTGTTTAGTAGTCCTTGAATTCATCGCCATACGGAAACAAAGACCGTGACGCAATCCACTGAACATGAAATACGTATTTATGTTTTGCATTATTGGACATGATTTTTCAAATTGAAACGATTATACCTTGACTGAAATCCATATCTGAGCCCTAACAGAATCTAAATACAACAAAAACCATAGAATATTACCTACATGAGGATGCATCAAGGCGATCCATTAAACATAAATGTTAAATTTTCAGGAGGTGGTAAAATCCCATCCCGGTGAAAATGTTGTGTTATCTGCATTCTCCGTGTTGTCTCCATTGGCTCAAATGTCTTTGGCTTCAGTAGGAGCATGTCACGACGAACTCCTTAAAGCCATCGGTTTACCCAATGACAACGTGGTAAGTGCATCTGATTTTATAACGCTAAGTATCAAGTTATCGGTAGATATCGAGTTTAAAAAAGACTAAAGTAGATATTTAACACTACAAGCACACAAATATACAAAGGCAGACTTAATGTATTACCCTTTTCTTCTAGTCAACATGTTAGTATCAGAGACAACCTTTCACAACACTGAACTTTCAATTTATGTTTCGATGTGCCATATCAACCGCCAGATTCTTCAAGTATATACAGCATTACAACAGCAGCTGTTTAATCCAAATAAAAAAAGAAGAATTAAAGAAGAATTGCTCAAACTAGGCAAATTGAGGACACGACTCCGAATAGACATGAAATTTATATTTTCTGAAGTATCTATCAATAACCGTTATCCTCAGCCGATAAACAATTTTTTTTTTATTCGTACCATTTTGACTGACCCTTAATGTGTCTTACAGACAAAAGAAGTGTTCTCTGACGTCACCAAGCAAGTAGGCTCCGTGAAAGGTGTAGAGCTTAGTCTCGCAAACAGAGTGTATATCCGCCAAGGAGCAGAGTTGAACGACGAATTTGGTGCCGTGTCTAGAGATGTCTTCAACTCCGACGTTAAGAATGTTGACTTCGCTCAGAATGTTGAAGCTGCTAAGGAAATCAACGCATGGGTAATTACAATTGTTGAAAGTTGCATTTGTGTGGTCCTCTTTCTAAGGTGATTATCACACGACAGCGCTCGTCCGCGTGGTCGGACTGTACGTGTATTAGGACAGATCTCATACAAGCCATAATTGCCTTAGTCTTTACAATATTCTTATAAACCTTCATGTTCTACACAAAATTCAACAGGACTAATAATAATACTATTACACTACTACTACTATTATACTATCATATTATTATATTCTTCCTCTGCATCATCATCTGCTTGCCCTTGACCCCAAGTAACATTTGGGGTCTACTTAACGTTTTCTTCTTCTATTCTCCCCTGTCCTATCATCATCACTGCCTTTTATTTTTTATCATTCCACACAAAATCCATACATCTTTTCTTTAGCCTTTTTTACCCTTTCTTTCGATAACATATAATGTTTCTCTCAGTGAATAAAAGAATGTCCAATTTTTTGATCCAGTTTTATTACACTTAGATGGAATTACTCTATGACATAACTTAATAAGTTTTATGTTTCCTTATTAATTTACCTTTGTCTGCGTAAGTATGCTCATTACTTATTTCCTTTCAGGCCTTCTTATAGTACAATTGTTCCAATTTTGTTCCAAAGGGGAAAGAGAGGAAGCCATACACGACGTCTAGGTCCATCTCTTACCCACTTTGGAATAAGATTGAAACAAAGAAAGAACTCTCTCTTATTGTTTATCTGTAGCGATAATGCTTGATGACATTTATACATCAACAGGCAATACACAAGACCACATATCCACTATATAAGCTGACCTCTCATTTTACGGAAAACGAACGAGTGCATATCGTCATGTGCATATATAAGTGTAATATTGAATATAAACGATCCAGACTTCCCTGTTTTAATATTTATACTTTATTGCACTCACACGATTGCTTTGCTAACCCTAATAAATTTACCTAACTGAATAATATTGCTAAAGGTCTAAATTACTATGTTTATATTGTAATTTTACAGGTTGAAGATAACACCAATCACAAGATCAAAGAATTAGTATCTAAAGACGCACTCGACGGAAGTACAGTTGCTGTCCTCGTGAACGCCATTTACTTCAAGGTTTGTTACTCAAATTACTTTTATAAAAAAGACGAGTATGGAGTTTTGTTGTTTTCGTGAAAATCCAGTATCCACGTATTAGCATAAATATTTTCTTGATATAATAATTGTGGATAAATTACAAACTATCTATAGAATCACAAAAAGGTCGTATTGCTCATACATAATTATCCTCTCGGGATATCGACTCTTCACCTGACCACAGGGTTGGCCTATTTTTGTAGTCAATGATTCAGCATTGCCTTCAAAAGTGGCAATTCTGCCAGCCTTCTGGGTGTATTTCCCGTTTTCAGCCACGTGGAACAATATTTTGACAATCTGTAATTTTTACCCCGTTGGGTACTTCATCATCATCATCATCATTTCAGCCGAAAGACGTCCACTGCTGGAAATAGGCCTACCCCACGTATCGCCACATTGACATTTTGGCAGGCGGGTCGGCGATCGCAGTAAGGCTGTTATAAAAAAGCACACAGAACGCTGCTGCCCATTTTCTGACCAATCCCTTAGTCGCCTCTTACGACACCCACGGGAAGATATGGGATGGTGCTATTCTTTACGTCCGACGCCATACAGAGCCTGGATACTTATTACACACTTATTAACATTATTTAAACTTTACACATTACACCTATATTTATTTCGATTCAGGGTAAGTGGAAGGATCAGTTCGACGCCTCGGCAACCACAGAACAAGATTTCTATGTGAGCAAAGACAAAACTGTCAAGAAATCTTTCATGCATAAATCTCACGACTACAAATATGGCGAAAGCCAGGAACTCGACGCTAAGGTAAATTATGCTAAGAACAGGCTACAAACTGTTAATCTCATTACGGTGTTAATCTCTACTTATGAAGTCGTTTATCCTGACTGACTGAATGCTTGCGAATACTTAATGGTTTTATTATCATTGCAGCTCTTAGAATTGCCCTACGAAGGAGATCAATCATCACTACTTTTCGTACTTCCAAATGCAGTCGACGGCATCAACGCCCTTATTGAGAAACTAATAGACCCAACAGTTCTGCCAAAGGCCGCTGAAAACATGTACGTCAACGAAGTTGCCGTTGAGCTGCCCAAGTTTAGGATCGAAACTACTACAGACCTTTTAACCGTTCTCCAGAAGGTAAGTACTGGGGCTTTATTGCCAGTAAAACATATGCCAGTAACTCGTACAGACACATGCTAGTGGCTAATCTTACAAAACTATGCAAGAAGCATGCATGCCATTGGCACATATTTAGCTAGATGTTGATAAAGCCTATAACATGCATGTTCCTCGTACTTACGTACTTTTAAGCAAGTTATGTGAATATTGTAAATTCCTGGGTTGGATTTTTATAGCCACGTCAATTCTGTGGTTTCATTCAACAGAACAATTTCTTTCAGATGAATGTTACCAAACTATTCAAAGCAGGTGAAGCTCGGTTAGACAATATGATAAAAGGAGGAACAGACTTGTACGTAAGTGCAGCTGTCCAAAAAGCATTTATCGAAGTGAATGAAGAAGGAGCAGAAGCGGCCGCTGCTAACGGTAAGAATAACCATTCTACCATTTGTTTGAGAACTCCGATCCTGATTCAAATGTGAAGCAGGTTCAGAACCTAAACTTGCAAGACATGTGACACCTACCCGTAGTGGGCCCGCGTCGTTTATTACGGCCAACTGTGGGGGGTCCCACAGAGAGGCCTGTGTCCCAGCACCAAGCAGTCGTAACAGTAAATGCTGATTATGTTCCTTATTCAAACAGATAAAAGATTATTATCTAAAGTGCATATGAGCTAAATAGTAAAGTTTCTTTTTTATTTGCAACAATCTCATAGCAAGATGGAAAAAAATACTAAACTTATTTTGTTCTGATTCTAATACCAGAGTCGGATTGTGTTAAAATGTTAATTGTATTGCAGCTTATTTCGTCGCAAATCGGTCGGCTAGAGTAGTTTATAGAACCCCTTTTCGAGTTGATAGGCCTTTCTTTTACGTCTTAAAAACTCAATCTGTATCACTGTTCAGCGGCGTTCTTTACTCTTAGGTATTGAGTTTCATTTTTTATTTTGCATGGGCTTTGCTGCATTCTATTTGAAATTTATAAGAAAATTGCACGTAAAAATGTCGGCTTTTAATTTCGTGTTTGTATCTATTTTTTGTTTATGTTAGACGTTTTTATTCACTATATGAAATCAGTTGTTTGGGGAGGGAATCGTCTGTCTTGGTACGGGTATGATAAGGAGGAATGAAAAGCATGTGACTAAAAGATCGAAGTCCGAAGAATAGATAAATGGTTTGTGTGAGGAAAGATATTAGGAGTAAAAGATAGCGTGAGAGAGTTGAATGGAAGAAACGATTATGTAAAACCTAAGTAACATGGGACAAGGAAGGAAGATGATGATGATTTCATAATCATCTTTGTTCGTGAGTTGTTTGCATCAAAAGTGATACCTAGTAGGCTCATCATGCATCTGTTTGATTTGAAGTAGCCAAGCGTGGCATTGTTTGTATTATATAAACCTCAATGATAATCAGCATAGCTTTCTACTTTCAAACATTCCTTTAACTTAATAATTGTCATTTTATAGGACTTGCTCCATTACTTTATGTACAATATTATCCACAATGATCATTTAGTATTAAAGCAAAAAGTTAAAAATTGTATAACAAGCAAGGCGTGTAATAAAATATATAATATCTTTAAAACTAAACTAGTAAATTGCCGACACACTAGATAGAATAAACACATTCATTATTAGGTCAAAATAAAAACACTTCAATTATTGTTTTTAATTGGGATATCTTTGGTTAGGCGTAATCTAGGCTGTGTTAAAATCTGTCCACCTATTTTAATGGGACCTTATATTAGTAGAATGAGCTTTGAATGCGTTTACCATCGCTTGCTAAATATATGCAAAATATAATAATTTTTGCTCGAGAAATTCTTTCCCGAAAATCTCAAACTGCAAGTTTTGATCTTATTACTTTTGACCAGTTCTCAGTAGGTATTATAAAATAATTATAATTTTCTTCGTAACATTTTAGCATTCACTATCGATGGTAGTTCGAACGACCCGGAAGAGTACTTAAAAGCTGACCGGCCATTCTTTTTTGCGCTGATCATCAACAAAAAAAAATAGCGTTCAACGGGCTTTTTAACATATAGGCATCAGTATTGCACTTTACGCCTTTTATTGTTTAAAAGAAATATCTAGCAGTAGTAAGTCTGGTAATAGTTGGATACTTTTAGAAACAAGACAAAGGTTATCGATGAAAACAATATTTTGTTGGACGATTTAATTATTTGTGGGTATTTTTAATTTGTTTATTTTTATCTGATTTTCTTTAAAAGATAAAACATCTCGGGTCTTGTAGCCTTCTCTTTTTTCAGGGTTCCGTTGAAATGGCAAAAACGGAAACCTTATGAATTCGGTCTGTCAGTCTGTCTGCCTGGCAGTCACAGAATTTTTACTCCGAAACTTTTGTCACCACACAGTTAAAATTTGAAGACCTTCTATGGACCACTACACAAAAAACAAAAATAGGGGTGGCCCTCTATACATGTCGCAGGTTTATGAAAAATACAAAAATCTACGTATTGAACTGTGCGGGGTGTCTAGCGATAGCTCTTGAAAAATGATAACAATATCTTAAAAACTTCTTTTCATAGGTCTATGGTTATAGTGATATTAGCGTCCAGCTTCCAAAGTCGTATGGGACTTTTTCATCAAACTGCAGCATTCACTTTGTTTTTCATGTCAATGATACTACGGAAAACAAATTTAATTGAACAGTTTATGGGCCACCCTTTTATAACCTGCGTCAAGAAGATTTTTGAAGTCAATACAAACTTCGAAAGTTTCTTGTCCTGTAACAAATGGCAACTTCCTTGTCTCTTTTTCGTACGTTTACGTACGTTACGTTACATTCCGTTACGTACCTTACGTTTTTGTGAACTGGTTTATGATCTATCCTTTCATGTAAGATATCTTACATAATGGTTCGGGAATTCGGAACTATAATACCATTGTTCCCAAGTTTCGTTAATTTGTATTAATCGTTTTTTGCCTATATTCACTACTTTGTGTGTGTCGACATTGTGTGTTCTTTTCGTCTTTGTAAGATAATTTCAAACCTTGAGGGTGGGCTCGGTCAAAAACTAGTAATGACCAATAGCACAAATAGCAGATAAGCAAATGGGCAAGATATCCACTACGTCGATGTATACACTTCTTTGGACCAGCTAGTTTCCTTCGAAAGGCAAGGCCAAGAAATCGACCGCAGTCGAGAGCGCCTGGAACTTAAACATGGTCCCTGATCGAATCACAAAAGTCCAAACTCAAGGTTTGCCAACGGCAATGGAGCGTAGCGTATCGTATATTATTACCTTTTATACATATTTTTTTTTTCAAACCTATATTAGGTTAGAAAAAAATGTAAAAAGGAAAATTCGTATTAAAGTTCGCTATAGTGTAGATTTAAATACTTCTCACAGCGTAATTTCTCGCATTTCCTTATGAACTTCAATCCTTAGTGAACCTGGAGCGTGTTGATGATAGCAAAATGCCCACGGTCCTTTAACGCCTCTGTTATCGTCCCTTTAACTTATTCGATTATCGAGTGAGTATTGTGTGGCCTTTTTGTGGGCCTTAACTTATTAGAACTTATAGGTAGGACTAATTCAGTCGTTCATGAATGGCATGCTGCTAGGTCGAAGTAGGAGTGTCCGAAAACCGCATTGTTTCCCGAAAATCTCAAACTTCAATTTTAGACTCTTAGCAAGTTCTCGAGCACCATATTGGGTTCCATATTGTATAATATAATATCTATAATTGCATAATTATATTTTTTTTTTTTGTATTGAACGATTTCAGCATTTGTAAATCTCGGAAGTTCGTACAATCCTAATAAGATAATACAATACTTTAAAATTGACCGGCCATTCTATTTTGCGCTGATCATTGACAACAGAGCTACCTTCAACGGAGTCGTATACAAATAGGTATCAGTTTTTCACTTTACTCCTTTGATTGTTAGAAAAAAATATATGTAATATTAATAATTTAAAGACTTTTTGAAACAAGACAAAGGATAACGGTGACAAGATTTTTTTATTTATTTAGATATTAACCGAAGCATTTCTGTGCTGAACATATAAACTGTAACCATCAATGTAATTTAGAATTTAATCTATTAACGCTTCTGTTGTCATATCCATAACTAAATTCAGTTGTCAATTATATTGTGTGTGTCTCTTTCGTTATTTATAAATGTAACTCTTCCGCATCGTTCATTTTTCTTCATAACAAAAATCGGGACAGCATTTTCTTGGCCTTACTTTACTTTATTGACCACTCACTAACTGATGAGGTAGGGCTCATAGTCTTAGCTACATATATGTTTTGAGTGGTCATACTTTCTTTGAGTGGCAAATGTTTTCAAACCGCGCACAAGATACTATACCACTGTGCTAAGAGCGGGATTTCAATGTGGTGCCACCATCATGTCATTTAAGTTAATACCTATTTCCGTTATTTTGAATAAACCATCATTTAAAATTTACTGAAAATAACTACTTCAAAGTGTACCAATAGGTAATTTTCAGGAGATAGCTTTATTTTTAGTAGGTCCGTTTGGTTAGATAATAATTTGTTATCTGTTAATTCTATTGAAATTTCAGTTTTTCCATTGTGAAAGTTCATGATAATTGTGTTCTTATAATCAATAACCAGACTTAATATTGTATTGTATTTTGTCATGATTCTAACGACAAACTGATTGTGTTTATGTATTTCTTGTATTGCAGCGTTTTCCATTAGTAGGATGGAGAAAGTCATATTATATAGACCTTCCTTCAAGGTTGACAGGCCTTTCTTTTTCGCTCTAAAAACCAACATTGGAACACTATTCAGTGGCGTAATTTACTCTTAGGTATTTAGTACTATATTTTATTATGCATGGGTTTGATTGCATTCAAAATCATGGTACATATTTGCTAGAATACCTTTTAAACTTGACAGGTCACAAACCAATCCTGTAACATTATTCTGGTATAAAATTCAATAGACAGAATTCAATAGTTTTGTGGTTCATTGAAGATAAATTGTTGTATCCAATGGTTGATAACACCTTTCCATTGCGTCATGAGGTCGCTTAGCTGTCTACGAGCCAGGTCTGATAATGGATCAACAATGATATTTAAATAATTAAAAATCAACACGGGTTTCTGCTTTAAACACATATTTTTATAATGTGGGGTAAACATTGATTATGGAAAAAAGTAGTGTATCCAATATTTTATTGGATAAACTACTTTTTTTATTAACTAACAAATAATAAAATATCCTAAATATAAAGCTTTTTAACTAACGAAAAATGAAAACCTCTACATCGCTGCCGGCGGGTTATGTATCCAAAGGAATGGCCACATTGACACGTTTTATGGCAACTTATTTAAAAAATATTTTCTCACATTCTTTACCACGCAAAATTGTAGGCATTGACATCTTTGTCATCATTGTCACTGCTTTTTGTTAACTGGCTGTTATTTTCAAACCTCACTTTCCTCCTGTTTATTTCGTCTCAAAAATCTCAACTATCACAATAATTATATGTATATAAATACAAGGTGTTGTTTTGCATCCTCGTCAAAATTCAGAATGTTGTCACAAAAGACATGAATAATCAATATAAATTACGGTACCTAGTAAATTATTACAAAACACTGCGTTTTTTTGTTGTTTAAATTTGTCAATATTTCAGAATAACCCCCTTAACGTGGTTTAGGGATTATGAAATTATCGAAAAAACGTTTAAGGTTTTTTGTTTGTGTGTAAGCGACGTTATAAGGCTGGGATCAGACGGCCCGTGTTTAAAACACGGGTGGTTCACAGTTACCGATTTCAGTAAATAAATGAAAAAAAGAAAATTACCTACTTATTTTACTATTGATTCGGGTCGAGAATCATTAGCATAGTTACCTCCTAGAATTTGACGAGGTTGCAAAACAACACCTTGTATAATTGAAATGTGCATGCTGCCCATCTTAACCTACGGTGCTCAAACTTGGTCCCTGACCGAAACACAAAACTCCAAACTCAAGGTTTACCAAAGGCGATGGAGCGTAGTGTATTGGCGGGACAGAATTCGCAATAACGCAATCCGCTACAAAACTGGAATTGCTGATGTGAGCAATAAGACTAGGTCAAAGTGGGATTGTCCGATAACCGCATTGGATCACGAAAATCTCAAACTTCAAGTTTAGACTCTTAGCCAGTTCTACAGTACCATCTTGTACCATATCATGTAATATAGTATGTATGACTGCATAATTATGTTTTTTTTTTTGTATTGAACAATTTCAGAATTTGTACTTGTCGGATATTCGTACAATCCAAATAAGATAATACAATATTTTAAAATTGACCGGCCATTCTATTTTGCGCTGATCATTGACAACAGAGCTACCTTCAACGGAGTCGTATACAAATAGGTATCAGTTTTTACTTTACTCCTTTGATTGTGAGAAAAAAATATATCGAACATATGTATATCTAAATATTAAAAAAATAAATATCATAGTAGGAGACTTTTTGAAACAAGACAAAGGATAACGGTGACAAGAGATTTTTTTATCTACATATTAACCGAAGCCTTTCTGTGGTGAACTTCTAAACTGTAACCATCAATGTAATTTAGAATTATGTCATATCCATAACTAAATTCGGTTGTCAATTATTTTGTGTGTCTCTTTTATTATTTCAAAATTTAACTCTTCCGCATTGTTCATTTTTCTTCATAATAAAAATCGGGACTGCATTTTCTTGGCCTTACCTTACTTTATTGACAATTCACTAACTGAACTGGTAGGGCTCATTCAGTCTTAGCTAGAAATATGTAATGAATGGTCATACTTTCTTTAAGTGGCAAATGTTATTAAAATAAATACCTATTTTCGTAATATTAAATAAAGCATAATTTAAAATTTACTGAAAATACCTATTCTAAGTCTAGGTTCCTGTAGGTAATTTTCAGCAAATAGCTTTATTTTTAGGTGTCCGGCGGTCCGTTTGTTTAGATAATAATTTGTTATCTGTTTATAATTATGTAGTTATTGAAAATTCAAGTTGTGTTCAGTAAAAATACTTAAAATCGATAAACAGAAATAATATTGTAATGTACTTTGTCTTGATACAAACAACAAACTGATATGTTTATGTATTCCTTGTATTGCAGCGTTTTTGTTCACTAGGTCGGCTAAATTCATTTATAGAACTCCTTTCAAGGTTGACAGGCCTTTCTTTTTCGCTCTAAAAACCAACATTGGAACACTATTCAGTGGCGTAATTTACTCTTAGGTATTTAGTACTATATTTTATTATGCATGGGTTTGATTGCATTCAAAATCATGCTACGTATTTGCTAGAATACCTTTTAAAGTTGTCAGGTCACAAACCAATCCTGTAACATTATTCTGGTATAAAATTCCGTTTTGTGGTTCATTGAAGATAAATTGTGGTTTCCAATGGTAAATAACTCCTTTCCATTACTGTACTTGTCGCTTAGCTGTCTACGAGCCAGGTTTGCTATTGGATCAACAATGATATTTAACTAATTAAAAATTAACACGGGTTTCTGCTTTAAACACATAATTTAATTATGTTGGGACGACATTGATGACGGAAAAAATAAATAGTTTAATTATTGGATGAACTACTTATAATTAATGAACTAACAAACAATAAGATATCACTACAAAACGTATTAACCAACGAAATTATGCGTAAAAAAAACCTCCACGTCGCTGTCGGCGGGTAATTTATCCAAAGGACTGGCCACATTGACACGTTTTATGGCAATGCTTAGCATAATGAGTACTTCGTTTAAGATTTTTGTCACCTTCTTGGAGTTGCTACGCAAAATTGTCAGCATTGACACTTCGCACACGGCTTAAAAAAATGTAAAAACACCAGATGGCTAATGTCACTAATTTTGAATTTAAAAGTACTGGAACACAATACACATATTAATAAAATTAAAATTCACAGTCTACGACTTATACTTCTTTTTTTAAATTTGTATTTGAATGTAAAATTTGGGTATTTTTTTTTTAAACAATATAAAGTCGATGATGAAAAAAAGTTCACAGGGCATAAGAATTGTTTAGGGGTCTGAAAGGATAGCAGATGACCCCCCCAGTCAACCATTTCAATTTGGCACACGATGCACCGAACACCCTGTATAACTTTTTGTGGCCAGCTTCTTAAAGAGGTATCTACAAGTTCCATAATACCATAACGTGTGTTAAATTTTGTTTTTAATTGTACATTTTCAGTCTTGTATGCTGCCGGAAGTTCTTACAACCCGAATAAGATATTTAGATACTTTTCAATGGACCGGCCATTTTATTTTGCGCTGATCATTGACAACAGAATTACTTTCAACGGAGTCGTTTACAAATAGGTATCAGATTTATGTTTACGCCATCCACTGTTAAAAAGAAAAATTAGTAATATGCACCTAAAAAAAGTGTTTGAAACTAGACAAACGAAATCTGGCTTGGTTTACAAATCCATACATCATTATTCGCTTTCGTTATCGCAGCTCATTTATGTTCCACAGGTTTTGGTCACTGGTTTTGGCTGGCTGCTCTGTTCAAACTTTTTTTTTTCTTCTCTTTATTTCATCTCAAAAAAGTCAACTATCACGATATAATTTCTTAACACTTTCCTTCCCTTGTTTATTGGTCACTTACTCCATCCGTTCCACTTTCAAAAGTTTATTTTTTAACTGCAAAGTTAAGATTGCCCTTCAATCCAAAATTGGAAATTCATAGAATGTGTCATTCGAGTGATGCCGCGGGCACAGCTTTGAGACGGAACCCTCGGGGCGCGATTTGTTCTCCAACTTGTACAGTTGTTTTATTATAAGCCTGTTGTGTCTCGTAGCAGGACAAAGACCTCTCTCCGACGTATCAATTCTCTTTGTCTATCACAATCTAATCCCAATCCTTTAGGTAGGACTTAGGTAAAAAAAGGCTCTAGTTTCGCCATTCCATAACATCACGCCTGTAATCCCCATAGTATAAGGCAAAGGTGTCCCTAATAGTACACCCTTTTCGCCTGTTATGTTTGATTCCCATGGGGCGTGAACCTATTGCCATCAACCGGGTACAAACCGGACTCCATGGCCATCACACTCAAAACCCATTCCATTTTGTGATAATGATCCTGGAATTCGAAAGCAATACCATTTTTTAAAATTTTCGTTATTTTGTTTGTTTGGCTTAGGTACTTAATATTCATCGTTTTCGCTTTCATTCACTGGTGTGTGTGTGTTCTTTTCACTTATATTTGTTTAAGGTAATTTCAAGCCAAATTGTGGGCTAATTATGAATCGGTCAAAGACTAAAGTCAACCAAAAGCACAAAAAGTCGGCTTGAAGTAGATGAGCAAAAAATCCACTACGTCGATCAGTACATCATTAATTATTTTTGTCAGCTTGTTTCCATCGAAAACAGGCAAGGCTGAGAAATCGATCGCCGAGTCGAGTACGCCTGGAAGACCTACTGGTCCATGAAGTCGTTGATGAAGGGTTATCCCTAAAGTCCAAACTCAACGACATGTGCAATGTACATTCTGGCCATCCTAACCTACGGTCCTCAAATTTAGTCCTTGACCGATTTTTAAAAGTCCAAACTCAAGGTTTGCCAAAAGCAATGGAGCGTAATTTTTTAGCGCGACAGAATTTAAAATACTCCAATACGCTCTAAAACTGGAATCGCTGACGTGAGCAATAAGCCTGCTAAGTTGAAGTGGTATTGCGTGGGTCATGTCTGTAGAATGCATCAGGGCCAGAGTCGTCACGCAAAGGGTGCCAGACCAGGCGTCGCCGACTAGAAAAAGGTGGTGCTGGTAACCGAAATGCATTTCAGAGATTAGAAGGGGAAAACAGCATAGAGAAGAGTGGAAGTTTATGGGGGAGACCTTTTGCCCATTAGAGGGGCAATATAGGCTAGCTTGATTTCGTTTCAAGTTCTTTCTGGTAGATTTAAATACTCCTCACAGCGTACCTTCTCCAAATCCCTTAAGCACTTGAAACCATACAGAACCTGGAGTATATTTTTTAAATAACATAATGTACTTTAACGGCCGCCGCCGGTGACAGTTTTTACTTATCATATGCGTAACCATAATAGTAATTTTAAACATCTAATTACTAAAAAAACACCCATCGCATTTTCATCAAATTTTAGATAATAATTTGTTGTCTGTTTAATTTTACACTTTAGTGATCATTACACGTACCTATGAAATAAATATTTTGTAAAGGTGCATGCTTAGAAATAAACACATGGAGTGGTTTGGATTGTAAACTGACAGTCTGCGGTTCAGAACAGCGGCTAAACAATCACCATGGTCCGGCCATGGTATTACGAACGGGTTAAGTGTATGTTATAAGTGCACACCTTTACGATTTATAATCATAAATATATGAAATATACATGACGTGTCCAAAGCATCATTTCCGCCGTTATCATTGCAGCATTCAATATCGCGTATTTGAGCGCTATTATATCGGACAAATACGCCTTCAAGGCGGACCATCCATTCGTGTTCTTCTTATTGCAAGGGAGATACGTAATTTTTAACGGAGTCTACCAGTCTTAGGTACCTATGCGTATGTTGGCCAACATTTGCGCCAAGAGCATGACCATCTTAATAATCTATAACTGCTTAATCTCGGCTCTGCTTTCTGTTCAACTGGTATTTAGAACACCAACTGTGAACAACTTTTCTCTTCTACAAATAATCTATTTCTAACCACTTAAGTCTCTTTCTAACTGGCTTTGAGTTATTCTATTGAATCTTTATCATGACATTGCAATACAGGTGCATGTGTGCATGTGCTTCTTTTTATTTTTAAATAACTCGCTTACACATAATAACTTTTTTGTAAAACTAGAAACTGTATTATTAACTGTATTTGATTACTAAAACAATACTCATCTTCGAAGTTTTTGATAACTTTGCTTGGACGTGCTTATCAAACACCCTAAATGCCTGTGCATATCTCTTAATTTCGTAAATACTATTTATTCGAAGAGATTTTCTGAAAAGTGTGAACTTTCATTAAAACTTGTACTTAACGATCCGATTTTAAATAATGAGAGCATGGATTCGTTACTGCAAATCTTCCGGATCTATGAAGTAATATTATACTTTTATTTATAGTTTTACAAGTATGCAAATAAATTTATTTTTAATTCTTTAATAAATTAATTGAAACGAACATTTCAGATATTAGCCTTGATGTCAGGGCCGCATTTAGATCGACCGCTGAATTCCTAGCAGACCATCCGTTTGTTTTTGCGATACTATGTAAAACTAGCGAACCGAACAGAAAATTAAATACATTTACTGGAATATTTGTGAGATAACACATTACATTATCATAGTATGTATCATAATGATTACAGCATGAGGTTTAGGTTAGATAAGATACTTCTGAAGTGCAGCAACTTCTATGTAACACTTAACGGAGAGACCTCTTTTTAACTTAGAAGACTGCAACTACACTAACCATTTAAGTTTGGACAAGTTATTTTTAGTTGACACAGCTAATATGAGAACACATAGAATTTGTGGCATTACAACTCACAAAAAAACTGGTGAAGGAAAATTGGAAGCATACTTTAGCAAATATCTTTTACTAAACAATCTTGTACTCACCCTTAAGTTTAACAAGGTAAAAGCTAAGTAAGCATGTTGTATGTAACTGGCAAAACACACATAAATAAATAACATTGCATGAATCACAATTGGTAATGATTATGAAGCATGTTAATTAACAATTTTTAGAGGAGTAAGTTTCAAAATGAAATGCAACTCTCATAATTTATTTTCCGTTGACCTTTGTTTTGCGTTAAAACGAGTAACTTTAAAAAATAATAATTTAGAAATAATTTTTCAAGTTTTTACTTTGTGTACTTATTTTGAGTAACATACATTTTTGAGTTTCAGTATTAATATTTTTTGTAAAATCAACATTAACTTATGCCAAGCTCCTCTTCACGATGAATAACATTTTTCTTTTATGTTTCAGGGTTATTAAAAAGTGAGATTAATAATACCGACTCGGTTGAACACAAGCAACCGTCAATATTTGAATTCAATAAATTATTTTTAAAGTCAATCTGTTGTTTCTTTTGTTATCCTTTTTTATTCAAATATGTTGTCAATCATAAAAATACTATAAATGTAAAAGAATCTAACTCTGTATGTCCCCGGCCGGGCGGCCCCTAGAAAGGTACCTTTTACTGGCAACAGAAAAGAACTCAATAAAGATGTGAAATAGTGTAACTAGTATGTAATGGTACAAGTATGGTGCTCATTTTTTTTATAATGTTGATTCCTATAGGATCCAAGAACTAAGAAGTCTTTCAATGTTTATTTTTAGGGTCCGTATCCAAAGGGTCAAACGGGACCCTATTACTGAGACTTCGCTGTCCGTCTGTCACCAGGCTGTATCTCATGAACCGTGATAGTTAGCCACTTGAAATTTCTACAGATTTTGTATTTCTGTTGCCGCTATAAAAACAAAAATATAAAATAAATATTTAAGGGGGCTCCAAATCCAAATCCATTAAAAAAATAAAAACGAACAATTCAGCCAAAACAATTTGCTTCTGGCTTCATTGTTACCTACCTACTTAATCAAATTTACCATAACTACCCCATGACTAGTAAGACAAGTAAATAGTAACCTCGGTAGTTCCGCCGAGAAACACTTCCATTGTCCGAGCACCTCGCACATTACTCCAGCAATTTGTTTAGAAGGAACGCGACCGCCACGGAAACTGCCTGATAGACAACGCTTTTGTGCCTTAATGAATACTGTCAGACGAACAAACGTTACACCACGGGAAGACTAATGTGGGCCTTGTGGGCCACCTTCCACCCTTGTTATCTTTATGGCCGGAGCTATTGTTTATATTGAGCGATGTCATGATTTACCGCTTTCCCCTTTCAACCGGCTGACTAATAAATATTTAAATTACGAAATTCATTGTTTTAGTACACATTCACATTTGTTTTGAGCAGCGTTTCTTGTTGTTTTAAGCATGACACACTTATATTGTATTACGATGTAAAAAAAAACCATTAAAGGTTTTATTAAACTTTTGACTAAATGCTTTTTTCAGTGTAAAATTTAGTTCCCAAAATCGAACATTAAATAATTAAAATTGATTAGTTAGTATAAAAATTGAGCAAACCACTGCGGTGTACGGAACTGATTGCATTGCACTTGGAACAAGTTCAATTAACGAACAATGCAGAGAAATCTTAACAGCGTTTTCTTGTTCGGCGCTGCATGAAAGAGAATCAATTAGCCCGTAAAGTGAGTGCCAAAGAGACAATGGAGAGTGTTGGGTTTCGCGCACCTCTCTTTACGAACACCGCGGTAAAGCGAGCGTTTCACTGGGATTCAACAAATAATGCATAGTACTGTTCTGGCGTTTAGTTACCATGTGAAAATACCTATGTGTATATGTGTGGAACAACATGTTAGTAAACACGTCCAAGTTCGTTTTCGTTGTCCCGGAGGTAAACTTCTTGGGTTATCACTTATCACTTACCCGAAAAGGGCACAAAACCTCTGGACACCAAAGTCGAGGCCATAGAAAACCCACAGGGTTGGTACCACTCCATGCACGGCGAGAAGGCTTAATGTTGTGTCAAACCCTGCGACTACAAGAAGGGAAACGCCGCGGGCAGTCGGTGATGGCGACAGACCATAGCCCCGCCTGTACTGGTCGCCTGTTCAAAATCAAAAATAGGCTGAAAATCAGCACTTTTTGAACGTCAAAAATGTACAAGAGACAGTCCCCCTAAACGCCCACCCTTCACCACTTCCAAGTTTTTTAGCTGGAAAGAAGAAGTTCGTCGTGCAGTTCCTGGTATTACGGGAAGCGACCTCTGCGTGTACCCTCGCCGTCAGCTCGGCGACCATCGTGCGACCAACTATTATCTCGTACTGTTTGTTCTCTCCTTCTACTGTTTTGTGTTGTGCGTGTAATCTATACCTCAATAGAACTGCGAGTACCCTAGGTAGTGACTTTTATTCACACTTCTACCTACCTACACACTCGACAACACCTCTATAATACTCATCATCATTATCTGCCTATCCTTTTCCCAACTATGTTGAGGTTGGCTTCCAGTCTAACTAGATGCAGCAGAATACAAGTATTTTACAGCGACTGTCCATCTGACCTCCACGACCCACTTATTACTAAATACTTGGTAATACGAAACCCCTTGGTGAGACTGTTACTGCTACCTCTATAATACTGTTCTTTGAATGAATGAATACTATTTATAATTCATATTACCTAACTACGGAATGCTCTGTATGGTGTCGGACATACAGACTAGCACCATCCCATATCTTCACGTGGGTGTCGTTAGAGGCGACTAAGGGATTAGCTAGAGAATGGGCAGCAGCGTTCTTTGTGCTTTTGTAACAACCGTACTGCGATCGCCAACTCGCCTGCCAAGCGTGGCGATTATGGCAAAACCCACCAAAATGTCAATGTGGCGACACTTGGGGGAGGCTTATGTCTAGCAGTCGACGTCTTTTGGGCTCAAATGATGATTATGAATAAACTAAACTAAACTTTTTTTTAGTCTTTTCATTTCGGTAGGTTAGGTTATTTAACTCTAACCTGGTGTGAGATTTTTAATGCCGCCAATGGGCCTCTGATTTGGCGTTATATGCGCTTGAGAAATATCTCTCAAGCTTTGGTTGCCTCACGATGTGTTCTCTCACCGAAAAGTGATAATTATACAATACGCACATGAATCCGAAAAAACAGAAATGCGTGTCTTGGAAACGAGTTCCACAATCGGTATAAGTAATCTATATAATTTATGTACTCGATAATATTTTCAAACAATACCACGACATTTACGTACACGAGTATAACACGAAACGAATCGAAAACATAAATCAATTTGCGATTGTTAGTTTTGAGTGACTGACTAATTTAAAGGCTTGTTAAATATCAAACGTTTCAATTTGAAGTTTGAAAATTTAATTATAACTTTATCTACAAATTTAGTTTAGTAAATTGATAGTGAGGTACCGATGGATGTTAGGAACCCAATTAAATTGTTGTTTTCGCTTGGGAATCATTCGTTTAATGGTCACCTTTTGTTTAGGTTGGCACGATATACCTATCTAGGTATCTTACATGGTTTATCCATATTAATATTTTAAAATGTGATAGTAACTCCTTTTGTCTGCCATCTTTTCAGGCCTAAATTACTGAAGGATTTTTTATGGAATTAGACAAATAAATAGGCTGGAACTTGTAAAAGAACCAAGGCACGGTTTCATCCCGGACGAAGTTAGACAGCTAGTTATTTATAAAACTTTCATACATGTAGTTTTAATGATATCATATAGGACTTCATCTACTGTATTAACCAACAGTGTGTTATTATTTATAAAAGAACAACAACGCTGAATAAAATACGATGGGCGGCCACGCAAGTGTAGGCGGTCACGTACGAAATACTTACATCTGAAACAAAACCAGAAAAACAGAACCACAGAGCTTACAAAGTGAACTTCCATACCACACATTGACTATTAATCTACTCCATAGAAAATGCAATACGTTCCCCCCGACTACCGAGCTATCCATGAAAGCTGAAGAAGCAATATAAATATACCTTCAAATGTACTGGGTGCCGAACATTGACACAGAGTAACGAGAGGCTCGTGGCATTAAATTTTCAGACCCCGCCGCATCGCCACACGACATGGGCTCAAATTGAAGTAAATCGGACCACGTCTACCGCTGCCCAGAGCCTACATTATATATTATGTGCCTGCAGATAAATGGCATTATTGATGCATTGGCCTGCAATCTGAAATCCATAATTTCATTATCTTAATAAGTCATTACAACAGAAAACGACAGTTAAAGAAAAACATGCTAAAGCGACCGTTCAAATAAAACAATCTGAAGAAAAACTTGTCTGTAAAGACTAAATATTAGCAAGTCTCAGTCAAGAGGTGCTTGTAGCTTGGTATAAAGGATAACTGAGAGTTCAAATTAGCTCTTACGGACCGCGCCGATGATGCACACAGCGCACGTACCAAGACTAATCTTGAATGCATTGCCTTGAATCGACGATTATCTTAAATCTCAGGGTTTCCCATACCTTTTAAGATGAGTAGGCGAACCAAGAAAGTAATGCACATACATTTTATTGATGGCTGAATATAAATTCACACTAATTTGAGCTAATAGGTTCGACAAATTGAGCGCATAAATTAAGTAGGGTACAGTCGTTCCAATATTATAAACTGGTGTTAATTCCGGTTAATATGCGAAGTGTAATTTTGAATACAGCGTCGGTGCAGTGGTGGTGGTCTCATGAATAAAGAATCCGATTAAACTGACCTATCGCGGCGTGCCAGCCAGGCAGCCGACCGACACGGGAGCTGTGAAAATTTTACTAGTGCCAATCATAACCTGGATTACCATTTTATAGCATGCAATGCAACGCAATTGTACTTGACTTCTTTGCCTCTACTGTTTTTCTCTGATGTCAGTGTGGATTATTTAGAAACAGTTTATAAAATATGCATTTATTACACGTTTATTTCATAATACGATACATTCTTTGTCAGAATCGGTGTCAAACTCAATCCAATTTCGAAACAAAAACGGCTAAATTGTACTTTGTGATGTGTGAGAAAGGCGTATACTATATACTACTACGCCTTTGTCAAAAATCGATTGATCTACGAGTACGAGGCATAGCAACGTCAACTATGGGCAAGCTTTAGATGGAAGGTTATTTGTTGCACATGGAGACCCAAGCCCCAGTGAAACCGACAGCCAAATCATGCCAATATCTACGGAAGGATTAAAACAGGTAACCCTTTAAGCCGGGTCACACAGTTGACCAAACGCTGTATAACATGCAATACAACCGTATTGCATTGAGTGGTTACGTGACATGTCAAGCAGTTAAAGTTGTTACCTACTCTTTGGGCTTGAACCTGATAAGGGTGTGGCCAAGACTTAAAACAGATCTGAAAAATACCTTGGAATAATAAGTATCTTTAGAATAGAGCCCTAGCACGAGATTTTTGAATCGAAAATACAATTATCCTATAGCATTTTAGTTAAATTGTTTGCAACAAGAATAATCAGTATCATCCATAGACATAATAGTCCAGGAATATTAGTCAAATTAGGGCAAGAATCTCGGAATGAGAGATAGTCGGCTTTAAACTTGTGTAAACCTTTATTTCGACACCCTAAAACTTGTCTCAAAACCTACTCATCGTAGGGTGTCCGCGACACCAGATATTCCAAGGTCAAAGGTCAAAAAATAGTTTTTAGGGTTCCGTACCCAAAGGGTCAAACGAGATCCTATTACTGAGATTTCGCTGTCCGTCCGTCCGTCCGTCCGTCCGTCTGTCACCAGGCTGTATCTCATGAACCGTGATAGTTAGCCAGTTGAAATTTCTACATATTATGTATTTCTGTTGACGCTATAACAACAAATAATAAAAACTGGAAAAAAAATAATATTTAAGGGGGGCTCCCATACAAAAAAGTGTTTTTTTTTCGTTTTTATAAATAATGGTACGGAACCCTTCGTGCGCGAGTCGACTCGCACGTGGCCGGTTTTTTAAAAAAAATATTGCAAATATCTCGTTTCCTATGGGCTTTATGCTATTTGTATAAATATAGATATAGCAAAAGATTAAATTCTCTACAACTTTTGTTTGATTTTTTTTTATATCTTGAACCGTTTTCGAGATAGAGGGCAGAGCGCGGGAAATGTTTAACTATTTAGAGTATCATTCGAGTTCTGTAGTCCCGATTAAAAACACGCCGTATTAAGTTTATAAATTATTGATAAATATAATAATCTATTCTAAATAATCTGCATTTTTTTATTAATTGTTATACAAAAAAAAACAATAATTCAGTGTCTATTCATCTAATAACACTTACCTACTCGTGTAATTATAAAGTTATTAAGGCAAATACTTTAATAGTTTTTTTTTTAATTCTAATCTTATTTATACTTATTACTTCCATACTAAATAAAAGAAAAGAATTAAAATTTTTAATAATGTTTTTAATGAAAAATACCATTAAAATATTCAAACAAAAGTTGTAGAGAATTGAATTTTCTACAATGTCTATATTCATACAAATAGCATAAAACCCATAGGAAACGAGATATTTGCAATAAATTTCAAAAAAATAGATTTTTTGACCTTTGACCTTACAATATCTGGTGTCGCGGACACCCTACGATAAGTTAGGTTTTGAGATAAGTTTCAGGGTATCAAAATTAAGGTTTACAAAAGTTTATAGCCGACTTCTCTCATTCCGAGGTGTAATTTTCCTGGACTTTAAATATTTTTTTTAAATCATGACAATATTATGTGTGAAACGAGTATTTTTAATTTATATTCGACGTATTGACAGTAAACAAAAAACCCATGAAATTAACCCAAGACTAATGGTAATGACATTACTAGTATCTTCTTAAACGGGACGTCGATGTTAAAACACAAGGGGAAAGCCTATAATGGTGACGATGATGGTATTTATAATACAATGAGCAGTTATAATCCTATACTCGGAGGACACCCTCGCGAATCTCCCATCGACGGAAGTAATATGTCACACCATAAGGTTAATTTAACGGAAATTATACGAACGTAATCTGACGCGTTTGTTCCGCAATGTCAGACGTGCACGGTTGAGCCCGATGATTGCCTGTGTTTCTTGCAATGTTTGGAGAATTGGGGAATTCCAACTGTCCTAATAGTAACTTTAGTCAAATGAAATCAGCACACGAACTGGATTCCTTGAAAATCTATTTTTAGGTAATCTCTCCCGAATTACGTCATTACGTCTTCCAAAAATTAAGTTATACAAGGATCTATTAGCGTGTTGACAAAATTATAAATACGACCATTTTGCTTTATCAATACGATACAATTTTATTTTATGCCGTCTACCCTCACTTCTGATACAGTAATGCATAAGTCATGAAACTAATGTTCAATTTTCAGAAACAAATCTGTGTCGCAGCACACGGCACGTCCGAACCAAATTCATCTATGTACGTAGATCCAAATTCTTTCTACAAACCTGATCCAATAAGAGAAGAGCTAGAACCTATTTTTTTACAAGCATTGTCAATAGGGATTTTATAGATGTCTTAGAACTGAGAGGTACGCACGGCGACCAACCGAGCTATAAAAACCAGTTTATGTGGATCTCTCATTGTACGGGAAATCCATACAAACCATAGTTCTATATTTTTCTATGTTATACTGGAAATGTATACTTTGATGTGTCAACATGTGTACAGTACCGGCCGTCGGTGATAGATAACACTGACCAAGCGTAGTGCAGTTTCAAAAGTACATGAAGCCAGCTTATTCCCTTTGAAAGGCATTTTCACGTTATTTAAATATTATAGGTAGCCTAAAAATACTCTATTGTTTATTAATTTATTTTTAATTATTAAATCCCATTCAAAGTTTTGTCCCTATTCTCCCTCGCATCCCTATTCACCCCGTGGAATGGTACTGATTTTATTACCCCCTCAATCAATAAAAACTTTTATTTCAAGTAGGCCACTTACATGCACTTTTGAACTGAAAAAATTAAAAAAAATAATTCGCTACAGTGAGTGTTAACATAGAGATAGAGATAAACGTAGATAACGCAAGTATTATGATTATTATGAAAACCAAGCGTGACAATTTTTGAATACGAGTAACCATGAAGCCTTAGCACTATTAAGTAACTATGCAAACAAACTAGTATACAAAATAGGCTACGTTATGGTTCTTTAAATGACAAAAATTTTTGCGTTGAAACGTAGTCCTTTTAAACAAATTAGCTTGCTATGACAGTAGCCACGTTAAGTATAAAATAATTAAGCCGGCACGTGAAGTAGGTGCTCTTACGTTATCTAGGTATATCTGTGGTGTAACACACTGTAGCCCAATCCGAAGCCTAGATCTCTATGAAGAACTTCATAGGCACTCCATTCATAGGTATTCATAGGTATCAGCATGTATCAAAGAAAAACCACGTTGAAAGAGATATGTATTTAATCAGGGCTGCGTATATTTTGGAGCCGTTGGTTCGCGTCGGTTTGCTCACGTAACTACACACTTCCGACTATCCGGCCGCACCCAGGGCCAGGGCACACAGCGTCCGATGTGTGCCGACACTAACGTTCCAATTGGAAGCTGTTTGTGTACTCTACCGGCTACTTTTATGTTGTTGCCTTCAATCGTTTTGGGCAAGCGCTTTTATATGGTTTGTGTTTGTGATCTACTAAGGACAAACAATGGGAGGCTATGATGTGACAAAGCCCAATAATACAGTGCCACAGGCTTGTACTGCCATAATTTGGTTGATTCAGTTTAAGGTAGTAGTTTTCGTAGTTTTCGAGGAATTTTCGTACGTTTTAATATATACTTAATATTTTTCGAAAGTCCAAAATATATAAAACGTTTCTAAAAGTTAAACATCATAATTAAAAAAAATATGATTCAAAAATGACTACTTGAAACACAAACAAACGAGGAAACCAAGATTACTGAATGTCAACAAAGGCCAACGAGGGACGGAGTTTCTTCTCAAATCTGGTTTTGCGGAGAAAACTCGTGGAAATTCAATGGGATCTTAAGTTACGACGAAAGTGTGCGGTAGCTAATACCCCCAAGCCTTTAGGGTAAAAGCTACCTGCAACTTACTTCACGTTATAGCTTTCGACATAATTTCTTCGGCGTATCACGCCCGAATCTTGATAATATCAGTAGATATACCACAAGGCTACAACGAACGTATTTCAGACGAAAAAGTTTAAAAACATTCAAGCTGAACATTCATAAAAAGATTGAAAGATTGTTTTTGTTGGATTTCAAAACTCAAATCTAAGTAAACTGCAAAAAGTGTGGAGATATTAATTCTTTTCTTCTGGTTATATTTTTATTATCTTATTAAACTGTCAGAAAGTTAAAGATTGTACCATTTTCGTTCCCTATTATATTCGTTGGTTAGAAAGATTTACGAGGGAGGGAAAGAACCTTTATTTTATTATCCGGCTCTTTGTGGTGAATGTTCATTTCATTTCTTTAAAAAAAAATAGATCCGTTCCTGGTTTCCTTACTATCGCTGTCCAGACGTGCAGGAAATTATTTGAAAGACAACATTTATATGTCACGAGCACACTGTTGCATGCTTAAGAATACTCGGAATAGTTTAACAAAACATTTCTGCTACAAAAATTGCGGTTCTGTTCTCTCTAATATTGAATTGATTTTTTTACTGCATTGAAAAATGTTTCTTCAAGTTTTCATTTTTACAGTTTCTTGCGAAACCGTGAAACAGAAAATAGTTGTTCCGTGCGGGAATCAAAAGTGCGGTTGTAGTCTGATCAGTAAGTTACTGTGTCAACAGAATGATATTTAATTTAGTTGCTTGACTGCGGAGCGTGAGGTCGTGGGAGCGATCCCATCAGGAATTTATCAGTAGCTGCCATGGAGTCTGGATTTGTACCTTGTTGATAGCAATAGGCTCACCTCCTATTACATGGAGCTTATGAAGCAAATATCTCATCTCCCATTGACTAAAGAAAAAAAGTATTTAACAAACCTCGACATATTTTTCTAAGAGACACCCCAGTTATTCCCAAAGAAACATTTTATTTATATACTCATTCACTTTTATCACAAGCTGATAGGCCATAGGCTGATAAGAATTCCATACGGCTGTTGTTTTATAGTGACAAAAGTGAATGAGTATACAAAAATGTTTCTTTGGGAAAGTTGTTTGTTATCATAAGTTTAATCAAGTGTTTCAGTATCGATCACTAATTATCAGTCACTCTATATGTTACGGCTAAAGATGGGTGTGAAAAAAAACTTTAGATTAGCCAGCTAAACTAAGTGTAAAAAAATATAATTGGTACTGGCAATTTAAAGTGAAAAAAAACAACCTTATAACTCTGAATAGCACGGACATGGCGAAACTATAGGGGTTCCTAGTTTTACTATTTTCTTATGTACCACATTTAAATGTATATAATTTTTTTTTGTTACAAATATAAGGTGTAAAACATAAATAAAACTGTTTGTTCATTTTAATGTTAGTCATCCTTCCTTTAATAGTGTAGTTCCCCCTAACAGAATGGGTTCGACTGTGCGAAAGGGAAAGAAGATAGGTTGGCTGGGGAAGCAGGGGTTAAAATTTGAATTTGAGCTATCATCCTATGCGCCCTTTTTTACGGATGGGAAATCATCAAATACCCCCCCCCTCTCCCCCCGACTTGTACTAACTAAAACCCATCCATGTTCCTTCTTAGCCCTTTGTGCTCCAGGGCCACGGTATCTCTTTCGAACAGTCCCGCAACCCGGGCAGGCATCGGCCCTCTCGGACCCCTTCCGATTTGCTGACATCTCTTTAAGGCGCGCGTGGAACACGAACGCGCTGTCGACACGGTCTGTCGTCATAAGACCGTCGGATGGTGAGCTGGCCCATTACTCACCGTCCACAGGCCCGCTCCTACGGTGGTCGGGGGCCAATGGGTGGCCCCCGATGCCCGGGGCGTCTCCCGCAGCGGCTGGGACGTGAGGTTCTCTCCCTCTCACGTTCCGCCACCTCCTTCGCTAGCATGACTGCTTCGCAGAAGGAGGCGACGGCTTCCCATTCCCTCTCACTCCGGACCATGGATTGAACCAGGGCCGGACGCGAAAGGTCGCCGCGTCCAATGAGCCCTTACTTCTGAAAAAGTTGGAACTCTGACCTCCAATATCTCCGTAACTAGAAGGTCCCCAGGTATGGTCCAGAACAAAAAAATATCGCAATGATGGGGAGTACAAGTGCCTTTCGGCTTCGTTAAGGGTCTATTTACACCCTTTATGAATACTTAATCCAACTTCCTACCCAGCTGTCATTAATTTCATATAATAAATATTTTTATTTTATCCTTTTTATAAAAACCAACTTTATTTTTGCAAAGTCTGGGATACATGGCAACTCATCTCACGTCTCAAAAGTTATCCGATACCTTGCAAATAACTATGTGCCAAAGCTGACAAACGTAAAACTCGGACAAATTCTTCGTTATTTCCATTTTATTCTAATAAGTCTCGACCGATCCGTGTATCCGAGCGAGTCTCGAGTAAAAGCATCATTTGTTAACGTGAGATCGCGAGCCATGAGCCATTTAGCATCCAGTTTCATTTTAAAGAGTTCCCATTTTAATCTTTGGGTCATCAAGTCGTTTTTATTGCGGCACGAATTTCCAATTAAATGCTAGAGGTAGTCGTAAATTTTGAAACGCAAACCTACGGGACCCTTCGATTCCCCTTTCATTAAATCGATTATTGCTCGAATGTTTGCAGTTCCTTTTATGGAGGTGAGGACTTGGATCGCGAAATTGCTTTAAAAACAAGAGCCTGCCCTTGTTTAACGTGTCGACGAACTCTTGCAGGATCTTTCTATTAGCTCCCTCGTCCGTCGACACATTTTAAAAAAGTTTAACAAGTTTCGATCTATTTACTCCGTGCGACAAGTAAGACTGTGTACATTGTTAGTACATGAGCTTGTACACGTGTTTTGCTGTTATGTTCTATCTTATCTTTGCCATTTTATGTATTCGTTCATTCTTCCTAATGTCTTTCCAAAAGATGTTTCTAAGAGGCTAGAGCGTTCATTATATGACCCGTATTTTTATCGAGTTTTTTTTTATAAGGTTACCAAAACATTTTCCCAAATAATTAAATCATACAAAAGTCTACTAATTACATAAGATAACCAACGAAGTTACAGACTCTGATAAATTCCTGGTTAATTAATATAAATAAAGCTCATAAGTCAGTGACGTCACTAGGGAAAGGGTCGAGCGAGGTGGCAGGTAAGCTTGTCTTATTGAAATAAACGACTTGTGACCTCCCCAGCCAGTGTGCTGTCTCTCCGATATAACCCCACCCCGACATTGTCCCTATAATCATTCATATTTACTTTACGCGCCTAGCATACACGTTTGCATTGTTCGCGAAAGGAAAGTGAGCGATGGGTGCGTCGAGTAGCGTTTTATTTGTAAGTGGAGCTGCGATGTCTTTTCTAGACTAGGTTTCTTTGCATTAATCCGTATTTGTGTTCTAAAAATATCACCTGTTTAAATTCCAAGGCTGGCCATTTGGCCCAGACCTTGACACACAAAATTCTTCCTAGAATCACTCCGATCAAAGTGGTGTATGCAAAATGGTTACGACACCCAAAATTAGTTTAAATTTATTGTCACGTTAACTACATTATTGTCTGTCGTTGTATATTTTCTGTAACGTGAAGCAGACTGGAAGTGTGGAGTTAATAATATTATAAAAATACATTCCGGAACTCTTTTTTATTCGCCGTTTCCTCCATACACTTCATTCATTGGTCTGTATGGTGTCGGACCTACAGAATCGCACCATCCCATATCTTCCTGTGGGTGTCATAAGAGGCAACTAAGGGATTTGCCAGAGAATGGGCAGCAGCGTTCTCTGTGCTTTTGTTACAACCGTACTGCGACCCGCCTGCCAAGCGTGGCGATTATGGCAAAACCCCCCAAAATGTCAATGTGGCGACACTTGGGAGAGGCCTATGTCCAGAAGTGGACGTTTTTTGGGCTGAAATGATGATGATGACCCAAAATTAATGTAACCCCTTCATGTGTGAAATGCAAGAAACAAAAGGCTTTTTTAATTTTTATTATGTTATTGAATAATATTATAGAATGCAAAATTAAAATTGGTAAAAGTTTAGTAAGATTTGGTATCTTTGAAATGTTCTAGATATTAACTATGATTCATCGCTAACCCCGGCAGAATAATATATTTTTATTTCTCCAGCAATTTGTTTCTCCATAAAATACCGGTCAATCCTACGAGCACTAACAAGGAGTGGACTTTATATTTCCAACCACAAACAACAGGTTTTGTTGTACTTTAAGAGTTCAACTTGTAACCCCATTTAAGTTCGCGTGTGCGCCCTATTATTCTTTGTAATCGGTTTGAAAGTATCTATCTTAGGAAGTTACGTATATTGATCTCGCCCAAAATAATCTTAATATTGTTTCTGCTCGAATCGGAAAATGTCAGGGAACAGTACTATTTACAAATCAAATAAGTACGTAGGTGTTTCGAATCAAACGATGTCGTAATAATAAGTGATTCGATACGTTTTCATTCAATAATTTTCTGCTTTTCGTTCAATTATTTTGAGCTATTCACAATTTCACATTCATCTCAGCCAATAGATCTCGGATAACAAAGTGGAACGTTAAATATCATAGTCATCGGTTACACATTCAAATCGTTCTCCTTTCAAGCGAATATCAAAAGGAGAAATTCTCAACGTTTTAAACATGCAAGTAGATATTTCGGGGAGTAACATTATTCGTTGTACATTATTCATGAAGGTATGTCTTCGTAACGAGCCGGATTGAGAGCGAAACCTACTGTCGATAATGAACTAACGTTTTTATTACGATACCAATTCATTGCTTTCAAATTACGTCGAAGATCGGTTCTAGGTTTTATTCTGAGGCATTTCACTGGAAAATACATTAATGTATGCGTCCCTGTTTTTTTCGGTCGTACATGTTAAACAAAGGTTATTAAAGCTTTTGGTGACCTTAATTGCTGGGGGAGAGCGTCCGCCGTACAGAAAGCATAAGTACATACTCATTACTGTCGCGTACTACGCAAACACATATTTATTTCAAGTACATCTACTCAGCTTCGCTACGTAATGCTACCAGTGTTTTGGTTATTCACTAGTTCGTAGGATTTTCTGAAATAAAATACTTTTTTTCTATATTTATGGTCACGCAAATCGCTTTGTTACAGTCATTAAATTATGCTCATTTAAACGATTGATATGAAGATCTACGTGAGATTTCTTTATTTTTACTATTTCAAAGCTCAATCAATAACAACGCAAACTTTAAATTGCAAAAAAATAATAAAGTAAACAATTATTTATTAAAACGAAAAACAACCTAACTTATTACAAGAAAGGGCATACAAAAATGGCCCCGTTGCACATGACTTCAAAGAAACCGCGGAGTCTTTGACGCAAAGGTCTAAAAGTTGAATATTAGCCGAGAGCAGCTCGCTACCCTGAAAACGTTGCTTCAATTTTATGCCATTATTTTACTAAGCCGCAGTGTGACGTAGTACCTAACCACTTAATAAAATTAAAAGTGAATAAACTATCCGAACTTTAAATAGTTTGAAATTATACAAAAAAAAAATATCAAAAAATCTAATCTTAATATCAAAAATTGCTACGTCGATTAGAGTGGTTAATGTGGCTAATAATTCTTAATTTCCTTTTTATGGTCTGGCTTAGTCCCTAACTACTGCACTATTTCTAATTAAAACAAGTGCAAGTCTTACTCGCACACAGGGTTCCATAGCTCCAAACAATATAATAACAATATTTTGAACTGTCATTCATTAGTTAGTAGTATTAGTTAGTAAACTTCCACACAACCGCAAAACTAAATTTGTTTTTCATAGTATGTTTATGAAAAACAAAGTTACTGCTGCAGTTTGATGAAAAAGTCCCATATCTCAAAAATTAAACATCATATCTTATTGAAACCAATTTTCGTTGATAGTTTTTTTTACGTTCTACAATCCTAAATATTTTCAGAATTTTCCTCCTCTTACTTTAGAAATTAGAGGGGGGGGGACACACATTTTACCACTTTGGAAGTGGCTCTAGCGCAAACTATTCAGTTTAGAAAAAAATGATTTTAGAAACATCAATATCATTTTTAAAGACCTATCCATAAATACCCCACACGTATGGGTTCGATGAAATTTTTTTTTTGGTTTTCAGTTCTAAGTATGGTACACAAAAATAGAAAAAAAACAATAAATAAAGGGGGTCCCCCTTTATTTATTGTTTTTTTTTCTATTTTTGTGTGAAAATCCTAATGCGGTTTACAGAATACATCTACTTACCAAGTTTCAACAGTATAGTTCTTATTGTTTCGGAAATAAGTGGCTGTGACATACAGACGGACAGACAGACAGACAGACAGACATGACGAATCTATAAGGGTTCCGTTTTTTGCCATTCGGCTACGGAACCCTAATTACATAAAATGTTAAAATTAGTCTCTTCTTCGACAAAAAGTCTCCCAATTTCATTTTGATCGTACTAACGATGCTTAATTAAATAATTAACAAAACATAACACAGTTATTCCATATTAATTAAACGCCTGCAGCAAAAATGTAATAACAAATTGCTTTATACACCAAACGTAGAAGTATTCTCCCTGAAAAATCTTCGACATTATACGGAGCAGCTCGCTAATTAATTGGAGAATAAACCAAAGGCGAGTCTACAGAGAATCTTGAGGAGCAGAACGTTAAGAAGCTTTGCAACGTTTATATGCGAATAATTCAAAGGGTTTGTGCGTAGGGTCTAATTAATCAACCTCCCTCGCGGCGGTAGGCCATGCACCTGAGACGACCAGCCTTAACTATGTACATTACACGTGCCTATTTATTTTATGGCCTAGTTGAGTAATATTTATTCATTCTTGGGGAACTGCAGAGCAATTCTCCGATAGTTAATTCAAGCAAGGCGAACCAATAATAAAACAGATATCCCATTTCATTAGCAACTACGCGCGGTGGCCCACTTTTTGATAATCAGATATCTTTTGTACTGTGGCTTCTATATTATTTGATAGGTAAATGCTTACTTGGAGCGATCGTTGAAAGTTTATTGACTTTAATCATTTTCGTAAGATATTGGTTTTCAAATTTAACTTTTCAATTCCTATAAATATAAGTCTATGATTGCAAAAGGTGCTTGTATTTATAATCAATGTTTTTTTGGGATTCAGATTATAACAAATATTTTAGTTATCTTACAAGTTAACTAATACAAGTACATACATTGATAAAGCCCGCGGGAAGCACGTATGGTTTCCGTAAGACAGGCGAAATAATTGCATGTGGGCCACACGCTTCGCCTCCAATATTATTCACAAACAAACCAGTGATTAGTTTTAAAACAAAACTTAAAGTAATTTGTTTCCTTTTCCCAACTATGTTGGGATCGGCTTCCAGTCCAACCGAATCTTAGGCTACACGGCGACCACTTTAGCGGATAGTTTCAATCTAAATTTAATTCCCGACTAAGCGTCTCCTAGTAAGTTAATCGAGTTTCCTGTTGGATTCTTTTCCGCTACATTCTGCTCCGCCGGGCCCCTTCGCTCTCAGTTATCTAGCGCCGTAACAGATACCCGTTACCCGCTCACTGATTGCATTAATATGTATTCATACAAAGAGGCAAACTTTGTCCTTTGCTTGAGAGAAAATATTTACTATCACGTAGGTAATCATACTTTTATTTCTTCAAAGAAACAATGGGTATTTTTTCATGAAAAAACCAGAAACAACAAACCAAAAAAGTACCTACATTTAATATAACTAGACATCGGATCATATGCATTTATATGTTTACATTTGTAAACGCATAAAACGCAATTTTTATAGAGTTACTAGCTATCACGCGCAACTTCGTCTGCGTCACATTTTCCCTATACAGCGCCATCTATTGAATACTTACTCAATTACTTACTAATTTACCAAACAAAAGATCAAAAAAAAACAAAAAAAATTTATTGACATAAAAACATTGTACACGGTACATAGGATTCTCTGACTCCTGCGATAGTTGAAACTGTGTTGCAGGAGCCACCGAGGAGATACCGCTATCTGTTAGTATCGTTTGGAGCTAACAGATAATTGTGACTTAATTTGCAATAAAATAATATTGCGACTATAAATTGAGATGTAAGCTACCCTATCTTTCAAGTTGGATCAAACTGCACACGGTGTGCAAATTTGATTAAAATCGGTTAAGTAGTTTAGGAGTCCATCCCGGACAAACATCGTGACGCGTAATTTATATATATATATATATTGTATAAATTGTGCTTACTTTGTCCATATTTTGGCATTTAGATAGTGCATGTAATCAGATATCTTTTCGTAAATATAATTCTTCGTTACAAAATAAATCCGTATTATTATTCAGACCATATTTTTGCTTTTTAAAATGTAAGATTCGGTCCGATGAAAATTAATGAGCGGTCATTTCCGTAAGTTGAAAAGTTGCCTCGACAAAGTGAACAGATCGTTTTCAATATCCCTTATTTATATTGCACCCGTGATAGCTACTGAAAGAATGAAGCTGGACGATTATCGGAACGCCTACTCTTGATTCAGGTTTATTTTATTAAATAGTCACCTTACCCACTAATAAAACCTTGTCTAGTACATCGTTTTAAGCACATCAATTAAAGATCCAGTAAGGCAGGCTCGCTAAAATACCTCTAATTAACCTCCACGATGTAGTCAAAAGTTTTTAAAAACGAATTAGACTTGCGCTAGATAGATGAAAATGAAACTCTAACCGTTTAAAAACTATCCCCCGGTCCAAGGGACCATGAAGCCGACAAGATTAAATTGTCTCACCCGACTCGTGTCTCTTAGTCCACTTAAACTTACAATAGGAAACTTCGGACGCGATTATCTTGTTATCTTTGTAGTTTATTCTCTTTGGTCCAACCCAGGTTTACACGTGAGCTCTGCTGTTTATTTTCACAACACAACAATAAAAAAATAAAACGGCAAATACACTAATAAAGGCCATAGGATACACAATAACCTCCAATGTTATCAGACGCGCTTACAATAATAGTTTAGTAAACGGAAAAAAAACAATATCAACAAGGAGGCAAGCACAATATCCTTTTACTTTCGTAAATACAGAGGGAAAGACTCCATTATCGTGTTATAAAGGAAACAAATACATATAAAATGTAACGTTTATTGAACAAGGTTTATTGAATATGGAAATACATTATTACCATATTCTAGTATCGTGTTCCGGTGAGGTTTCTTCTAATCAAGATTTTGTATCAATTGAATGACAGCGCCTGCAGTTTGGCCGCGAAAAAACTAGCAATGTGCCGCTTTGTACGTTGTGAAAGTTGGCTGCAGTTATTTATTAGGGATCGAGGCAGTCGCCGCGATCACTCTGTGTCCCCGGCTAGCAGGCCAGGCTATAAATTCTGCCAAGGCTCCGACTGCACTGCAGTCTACTTCCGGCCCATGCACCCCTGGACATAAATACACGATGACTTTCAAAGGGTTAATAGCAGTGTCGATGTTTACATCAAGCTAATTACAGACTACCGTCCGTTCACGTACGCTTGCCAGATTGGTGAATTACAAGTTAATTGGTTTAAAAATGTGCAGCACTCAGCTTTAACGAACGAATAATCTTATTTTTGGGTAACATGGAGCTTTATTTTCAAATATTCTTTTTTCAGTCGCCATGTTTATGCTGAAGGGCAAATTCGATCAAATCCGCTAGGTGACAAAATATGGTCGATGTTCCTTCGAAATCGTAACAAAACAAACGTTTTGAAAACCGAAGACTTTTCGTAGAAAGTATCGTCTCTGAAGTAATTGAGTTGTTTGTGATTAAACACGCGAGTATCTTACATGTTTGATACTTTTACGTGAAAAATTGTTACCTACATAAGAATGAAATCAGAAGCCGCTAAACATAATATCATCAACTGTTTGTTCTGATTTTCATGCACATAGTCGGATAAGATTCGTTAAATATTCAGGTAATTTCCACTTGAATGAAAATATTTGCTAGACTTGAATCTAGAAATCGATATCAGTGTCTAGCACTAATTCAGGTCAATCTTGATAGAGTCCGGACCTCCATTAAACTAAATGGACCTAAGGTGAATGGTAAGGGATATCACATTACTTATTCCTATGAGATCTGATTGTGCTGGGGCATAATAAATATTTTACTTGCTACAAATATTACATAAACTAGGTTCTTATTCACCTTAAGTGATTACTAAGCGACTTATTCGCTATAGAAAAACCAATGATTTATAGAAAAAAATATAACATAACGTAATAGAATAGAAAGCAGAAAGTGAGAGCGCCTACGCATGTCCTTCGCTCGTAGCCTATTGCGCTACGGCGTAGCACTCTCTGGCTACGACGCCGACGGTCGCGTTATCACCACGATGGATGCTATGCTCTCAGGTTTTGCGATAATTACGTAAACATAACATATTTAAGCAAGCTAAAAGTTTACCTAAGATTAAAGTCTAGCAACTTGTCTGCAGTCGCATTTATGTATTTTGGTATCCGTAATTTTTTCGCATTACTATCTTCTTCACATTGTTTTAATTCTGCCCTAATATCCGAAACCCAGAGAGCAGCCGTGGCCCAGTGGTGGTAGCCCAGACTTACGAGCAGTAAGCCATGGGTTCGAACCCAGGCAGGCGCATTACTTTGTGTAATTTATTTCATAACCGCTGCCCTCAAAAACGGGGAAGGAATACATCGTGAGGAAACCGACATGTCCTATAGAACTAAAAATTCGAAGACATGTGACATCTACCAACCCGCACTGGGCCCGCGTGGTGGATTACAGCCCACTCCCTCTCATAGAGAGGAGGCCTGTGTCCCAGCAGTGGGAACATTATAGGCTGATGATGATGATGACGATCCGAAACCCCATATAAACCAACATCTTTCAACTGGTAGTACACCCCTTAATTTGAGCAACAACAAAAGATCTGCCAGGCGCACACCATATACCTACGGAGCGAGAATATAGCGCGCCTGACAACAAAGCTGGCGCATGATTATTTTTAAATTGCTCACAACATATCGCCCGCCGCATTATGTATCAGAATCATTTGTCAACCGGCTTTCTTCATCGCGTATTACGGTGCGCTTTACACCTGCTCGTAAACGATAAAATATGGTGCTGAAGATGGACTCCAGCCGTATTAGAGTACTTATACAGGAAATACGACGTATTTAAAAGGTTTACATAGGTATTATAGAAATTGGGTCAGGTTTGGTTATTAAACATTGCAGAGACCTTAGGATCATCATCATCTTCCCACTGTAGGGACACAGGCCTCGTCTCTATGAGAGGGAGTGGGCTGTAATCCACCACGCGGGCCCAGTGCGGGTTGGAAGACGTCACATGTCTTCTAATTTTTAGTTCACATATCACTTTAACCTGAAATTCACAAAGAGTAAATAAGCGAACCTTTCCGTTTGTCAACATCAGAATTTCAATGTTTATCCTCCCGGGAACTTTTTTTATTTAAATCGGGTCCATATCTTTCACTTTATTTCACTTTTAAACATTTTATACTTTGTAGAGTTTTTAAAAGTCGCTTATTTGAGGTTTTGTAGTTGTTTTTTGCTGTTACGTCGGGGCCGTAATTCGCGATCTATGTGAATAGGCAGTAACCTAGGGTTGCTGAGATAACGTGCTCAACTTTAACTCGACTAAATTGTCATTTTTGCACTCACTAACGTTTTGCATCTCATTCGAATTGCTTGCAGTCGAAGCTTGATTAGACTAATACCCTTGGTTTCTAGATATGTTAAAATAAACTTGGGTACAAGCTGTACACGTTGAACATGTAATGTACAGTAATGTAACGCTCTTTGGCTTTACCATATCCATTCACTAGGAATGTAATGGGCAAACCAGATCAAGGTAAGAGTTACACTGCACATACTGTGTCGCAAGACGCTTTACTTTTCGTCTTATATTATTTCCTGCTATAACCTTGCTTTATCTTGTTACCCAGTACCTGGACTGTGGAGGTCTGATAGGCATTTGCTCTATATAAGGTATAAGATAATGGTGCTCTGTATGGTGCCGGACGTAAAGAGTAGCACCATCCCATATCTTCCCGTGGGTGTCGTAAGAGGCGACTAAGGGATTTGCCAGAGAATGGGCAGCAGCGTTCTCTGTGCTTTTTGCAACAACCGTACTGCGATCGCCAACCCGCTTGCCAAGCGTGGCGATTATGGCAAAACCCCCCTTATGTCAATGTGGCGTTGGGGGAGGCCTATGTCCAGCAGTGGACGTATTTTGGGCTGAAATGAAGATAATGGTATTCAGCTGAATCCGGCTAGAATGGAAGTCGATCCTAACATACTTGGGAAAAGGCTAGGATGATTGACCTGCTATTAGAGAGGTAATGTGTTTTTGGTATGGCTATTATTAACCACATTCCGAATGCCATAAAAGAGGAACCAGTAACAACGTTCAAAAAGAAACTAACTGAACTTCTATTAAATAAATGTTACTACTCCGTATCGGGCTTTCTAGCTGATACATTTTAGTTGCGTGTCAATGTTTGTATGCTTGATGATGAACTGCATCAATGTTTGCATGCCGTAATGGTAGAATGAAGAAGAATTCTTTAATGTTATTGTAACCACCTTATTTTAAATAACTACATTCTGGGCAAATAAATGAATATTCTATTCTATAGTTTTGAGAGTATACAAAGTGTTGCACAATAAACGCACGCGCTCTCGTGTAAAACTGAACAACTTTCGTTCTAATAGTTCTTGAAATTTGTGATCGGCTGATTACCTTGTGGTAAACTTTAAAAAAAACTTATGAATTTCCAAAAGTCATAGAACAAAAGTTGTTCAGTTTCAAGGTCTGAGCCTCCACATGAGAGGTCGTGCATTTAGTACGTTACACCTTGCATATTAAATTTTCTGTTTTCCCCTTCACCTAACCACAAAATCCCAATATTTTGAACACAGCAGCCCTGATCTAAGCTGTCGGACTAGCCAGCTGCATCTTTGCAATTTTAATCTCTCCTTATAGCGTAAGACGGGTCGGGCGGGGCAAGCACTGCGCACAACTATCATCTTTGTTATTGATTGTTGGAATATTATGATCCTCTAACACCAACCGCAGTTAGGGTCATAACTTAGATATTCCGAACCGTACTATGCTTATATGATACTAATAGGATTAAAAGTAGGTAATATAAATGGGACTACGAATGTAAAATTTATATTGATACTAGCTCTATTCCGTGGCTTAGATCGCGTGGACTTTTGGAGTTATCCCAACTTGTGATAATTCCCAACTGGTTATTTTATTCCAGTATTATGTTCCCTTGGGATCAAGTAACCTATGACTAAAACTAGGTTATAGATTATTTGCGTGTTACAAATTCGAAATGCGTTCAAAGGTAACAGATAGACTGAGTTAGTTTCTCTTTCATAATAGGATAGTGTGGATTACATTCTTTAAACTTCTACTTAAGTATATTTTATGCTTACTTTTATTTTCTAAACATATCATAACTTCACACATTGTAATCCTCGAAGGGTTAGGCAGGAGTGTACCTATCACACGTATACACCCACATTCCGCCAGTAACGTTTAAGTCCCATGTAATATTGTCAACCCTATTGTCATTAACCGGACATAAACCTAGATTCTGCTTCTACTGAGAAATTCCTGATGGAAAAACACAATAACATATTATTTGTTATCCAAAATAATCCAAAAAGCGTCACAAACTTGTTCCAGCTGATTAACTAAATCAAATTTGAATTATCAACGCGGCACGTTACTGTTCTATATTTAATGTCAACGGCATTATTATGCAGATCCGGTTTAGATATGTATGACAAGTGCATACATTTCCGATTATGAGCTGAACTAATCGTAGTAATTTCGCGGAAATATATGCTGACATTATTATTGTATTAATGTTTAGCAATATTATAAGGGATTTGCTTATGAATATGTTGGGTTAACTTAATCTATATATACAAAAGAAAAAAAAACCTGACCATAAAGACCTACTCCAAAAAGCTAGTTTTCTTGCCTGTACCATCACCTGGAAGTTCCTTCCACTTCTTATTCCTTAATATCAATGACGTTCTCTACTTGAATTCTCCTTTACACTCTTACCTTCTGCCCTCTGTAGTTTTTTTACTGACTTATGAGAGAAGAAAACAAACTTTGGAAATTAAAAAAAGCACGTTTTCTAGTAGTTTCCACTCAAATGACACAAAAATACTGTAATAATTCTGTCTCAACTTACTAAAATATAAACAGCTCTATAATATTGGCTTTAACTATAAATAAATGTGAAAGCCGACCGCAGCCAACGTAAATATTCTTCCAAGTGAAGAAATAAGATGGCCGCAGGTAAATACGACTTGTATTATGGGTTTAAGGCGGAAACATATTTAGTTTATGTTACGGCAACCAGCCGGACGGTACAAATGTATGTGCGGCTACTTCACTCCTCGGTATATGTTTTCCAAATATCGGTCAGCAGTAGCGAATCGCTGTGTTTTAACCGTACAAAGGAATAAAATCAAAATCAGAAATCACGAAGTGTAATCAGAAAAATATAAACTTGTAAGGCATACCGCAGACCGGCCTGATTTGCTTTATCAGTTTATGCTACAACGTTCTAGAAAACTGTGCCTAGTACAACCACGACAACATAAAATAGCAAACTTAAACCTAACATTGACAATAATGAAGGCTAAAAAGTTGCCAAGCGAAAATAGAATCGAGCGTGACCTAACATAAGCTAAATAGAACACAAACAGACTAGCCCGCAGAGAGTATTGGTCCTTATCATCTTTCCATTGGACAGACACCGACACTGGAAGCTGGGAGATCTCTCACCAAGCTTTTTTACTGGGATTAAACTGACATAAAACCTCTGACGTACAAATACGTTTGCCGTTCCATATGCAAACATTTTTGCTCGAACCGATTTACCTATGAACATGCGGAACATTCGATTGGCACGATTATTCGAATTCACGAGCAAACGGCTAAGCCACGATTAGTCTAACAGACATTTGGATGAGGGACCCTAAATCCTCTAAACTTCGGAGAGTATGTTAAGCTCTCGAGTGTCTAATGTATGTATGTAGGTCTTAGCTGATTGGCTCTTGGATACCCTGAAAATCCTCACATACAAGATGTCATCATCCGCGTGAGTGAGATTGTTTGCGTAAAGTAGACTCTAAAGCAACGGGTGAGAAAACTGTAGTTCTGAAAAGGACAACTTGTACTGGATGAAACGTAAATGCTTTTTCCATCATTATCTCGCGACATTTCACTCCTGAATACAAAGCTTTCTGTCCCAAAAGAGAAAAATAGTTGTTGTCTTTTAATTTTATTGTAAAAACATTCAAACGCGTACCTAATTGTACTTTTGTCTGTTCTCAAGAAAATAGATGAAAACGAAACAAGAAAGCTTCACTGAACTGAGGAATTAGTGTTTGAGAACTTGTAGAAATAAAATTAAATCCTAGAAAACATTCCTTGGGGACATTCTACTCAGAAATGAGTAGGTTTTTACCGGTTTTTTTTTACCCGGTTTTATTATTTATTTTACGCTTATGCCTTAGGTTCCATTAAAAACACGTAATTAAGGGTAATTCGAGAACCAACGCAGTTTATGCTATGCTATCACTGTATAGTCCGTATCATGCGAACAGCTATGATGAATTTGCCCATCACATCATAATCATGGATTACTGATTACAGCAGCTGATAACAATTCCTATAATGAACAAAGCAGGAGTATTTAAAACCCGCTAATATATGCATGCTTACCGTGTCCATATGTGTATTTACTTAAACATATGTGTGAAAATCATTTATTCATCGGCCGGTATCTCGAGCCGAGGCTGCGCGTTGAACGCAAATTTACTGCTAGGACCGCTTTTAAATTTTCAAGAACAACCAAGAGAACAAAGGACTGTCGGACTTTATCAGACGATAAAGAGAGTAAAATGTGTCCATTGCAGAAGCGCATAGAACACAGTTTATAGCTCACAAGGACACCGCAGCCACCTGTTTTGTAGTGCAGCTGGGAGTAAGCTTTTAAGCAATATCCCACTCTATATTGGCTGCCTACTCTTTATTCAAACCTATCACTAGTTATTAAAGCCTAGTACATCGACATGCTTTCAATAAACTTGTTTGTTTTGTGTGGTTAGTTCTGTCTCTCATATTCTGTTTCCGTTTATAAACAATGTGCTTTGTGTAGCAAAGAGGTTTTAGTGTTTCTTTAAAATATTCTTGTTACGAGTAGTTAGTATTTCCACTAAAAAGCATCACTCTAACAATTTCGTGATAACTGATTAAGATAAGACAACAATCAAATTAGCCCAATAAGTAAAACAAACTCGATTCGTTCATGTTAAATGGCTGAGAAGTACACGTGTAATGTCCTTAATGTAATGTTAATATAAGCACCGTAATTAAGGTCTCTAGGCACATAGAAATGGTATAATATTAATCAAGTGCCAGAGTATCACGGCAATGAAAAGGAGCGAGACCTTCGACGCCCACATTATTGGAGTAACGACCGGCTGAAACATGCAAAACTTCAGAACTAAACTCCAACGAACGCCCACCTTTTGTACATAGAATCGGCAGACATCGGGATTAATACTGTAAACAAAACAATATTTAATTTTGAATCATGAAACAACTCCAACTACATGTTGATAGGTCATATTTAACATAACAACATAACATCGCGCCTATAATCCCCGATAGGTTAGACATAGGTGTCCCTAATAGTACACCTAGTTATGAAAAACCTAATAACACTTTGCCCGACCCGGGAATCGAACCCCGTCATGATCAGCAGTGGTGCTTGGAATTACTAGACCAACAAGGTAGTTTTATCTAGGAATAAAAGTCATTTAAGTCGCTGTGATACTTTCCAATAAAATACTTTTAATATTTATCCAAACATATTACTTTTAATCAACTAAAAATAACCATATCCTAAAAGTTTCATAACATTTCGCGACAGGAGAGAAGCACAGCTCAACTCTGAAAGCGCATTGTTAAAACTTGTAACGTTGTATCAGTTTGCGTAGCCCGCCGAATTAATGAAGAAAAGTCTAGTCTTTCAAATTAAACTTCTTAATTAGCAAAAAGGTTTTATAATTTTAAAGTCCTGTGTAAATGTTGCATGCATTTTAAAACAAAGCCTGCGTGCATTAAACTCTTATTTCTACATAATTATATTCCATGTTTAAACATTTTACATGTTGCTGTTTGTTAAATCAAATTATATCTTGAAAGCAGTTCTTGTACAAAGCATTTTTTTATGATTGGTACCCATTGTGATACTGCATGGTGCCAATACTGTGTAGTATCAATCGAATCCTACGAATACAACAGAAATCTAATGAAAATGAAAACCGATCATGACACTTACATGATTACAATGCATTTGACAAGTATGGATATTCTGTAACAAATGGATAAGATTACTTCATTATTATTCTTGTTTTATTGATCATTAAAGAAGCCTTACATAACAACTGCTACGAACATTCATACCCCTGCATACGTACTTATTTCATAAAAGCTTTTCAAACATTATAAGTATAAGAATTTCTTTTCTGAGAAACCAACCGTAAAGCTGAAAAAGAATGTTTGGACGGCGGTATTGAAGTAAAGTTTTTTGGTAATTTCAATGAGTTTCGCAAACACAAACTTTCTTCAGCTTATTTAATTTGGTTGAGAAGTTTCTAAAGGATTTTGCTTGTTAACTCTTGACGCACATTCTATACGGAATAAGAGTCCGAAAGCCATAAAGGCTTGTTCGAAAAACAGAACAAGTAAGTACAATCAGTACATCGTAAAAAAGTTGTAATGTTCTGGAGATAGGAACGGTAAAAGAAAGCGCTTCTAGCGAACTACTTTCGTTAGGCTATCTAAGTTTAGTGAAGTGTCAGCATTCTTCGAAGGTGAGCCATCGAGTTAAGTTGAAGGCTTCGACTACACGGCACGGACTTCCCGCTTATAAAATCAATGCGGGCTTAACAGCTTTGTGCTAGTTAAAATGTCGGAAGTTCGCGTGCCACTGGCAACTTCAGACGTGCTGCTTACTCGTTAAGACGCATTTGTAAATGACTTGTTCGAGGGGAAACTCCATGTGAGCCTTTTAGAAACAGGTGCATTAATTTGATTTAAATTCACCAAATTAGTTGTTCAAGCACTGCTGTGTTGAACGTACTAGTTTCGTGAATTATTTTATATGATCGCCACGAAAGAGCGTTTTTCATATTTAATCTTAAAACCGTTGACGAACGCCAGTTATAATGATTACTTAATCAGCATCATTAGGTGTCTTCTCCAGAATCACAAATTAACTTGAAACGATTTGTAATGGAGACCGGGCAATCTATTTAAGAGGCGAGTGAATAATTTATTTTAATTAACCACGAAAGGCAAGAGTTCCATTTTTCGCTTCCATCTTATTTTGCGGGATTCATGATGCCGGCGTTCTTAAACTGCGACATTCATTCAAAAAGTTTGAAATCGAATTAAATTCGCCCCTTTAACTAAACTCAATTTTCTTTCACGACTTCATTAAGCGAAGCCATTCCGGTGAGCCTCAGTAATGACCTCAAAGGACGTTAAATCAAGATCGAAAGGGAAAGATAAAAAGTAACTGAAATTTAATACTTTTATCAAATCGCTATTGACGTCAACCTTTGTAGTCTTTTTGTCTTTTTTCTGAGGAACACAAAACCTTTTACGCTTTTAATTAGATCTCTCGTCGACGACATAATTTTTCCTTTACATTTAATTTAAGTCTTTTCAATCGAAATTCTGCTCTCATCATCGCACGGAATCGGAAATCGATATTGGCGTGGTTATTCATCTGAATTATAATTTAGGACTTCGGTTCTAATAGTCATTAGGGACGCGTAGCGGTTTCTGAAAATGACACCTGTGTTAATGAGTTCATTAGGACTATCAATGGTTGACCATTAAAATCACTCTTCATTTATTGCAACATACGAGTACTTGTATTTACCCTCACAGAACTCTTCAATTCACTCGAAAAATAAGAGTACGTTCAAAAGTTGACAATCCTTTTAGCTACGAGTCCGTTGTATCCGTGCCTCCCGACATTCGCTTTCAATTGGACAAGATAGAACGCCTGTACCAAAATAAAATGCCCGACGCGAAGGTTCCGGAATACGAGAAAGAATGGAAGGAAAAACTTTACTTCATTAAAGCCGACGCGTAACCGTGAAACCTTCAATTTGGGAATTATCCTAAAACGACTACTGAATTATTCAAACCTTGAATTATCGACGAGGATCTTCAGGATACAGTATCCAAAGAGAATTATTTATGGTAATACGACTTACTGGATATCTCTAATACTACTTCAAATTTTAACCTCCCACACTCAACTTCTAGCTAGCAGATCCAACCTATATTAAAACTTTGCAGATTACTCTGAGATGTAACAAACACGAAATTACCGGGTTGTTAAAAACTCTTTTACGATTTTAGGAGTTACCGAAATCCTGAAAACAAATACCTACTTCTTTTAGTGAGACGAGACCAAATACAAACCCACGGTCCCGATTTTCAGCAGAATTTTTTCAAGGAATTAGAACTGAAAGAGTTGATAAACTGATTTCCGAAGAATTCCAATAGCACTCCCACGCTGGAAATATTATAAGTAACATTATTTACGTGAATATATTGTATTGGACATAATTATTGTGCAGGATCTTCTAGAGATTTTTAAGTAGAATTTTCTTATTAAGCACTTAATTACATTATATACGTCTTTCCTTAATTGAGGTAACTATAATAATTAATTAAAAACATTTGTTTTTGGTACAGAAAGGTCGTGTGTTTCTTCTATACTCTAATTTTGTTACATGTTAGTTTAGTCGCGCGTCGATTACGCCAGCTTGCCAGTGATATAGCTTCTTTCGTGTACCAATAAATTCGATCACAGGTAATTGCCTCGGTGCATCGTGCCGTAGCACCCTGTTAGATGTGTGAATTTTAAAGACTCCATCGGGATTCAGGAGCTACAAAAATGGGTTAAAATAGTTAACATGGTATTTCTCGCAGGTGTGATTCAAAAAGTTTGAATAAATAGTATGATAGTAGATTATACAACAACTGAAAAAAAGGGAATTTGATTCGAGGGACTAAATTGATTCTAGAGTAGAATCCTGAGCGAAGCAAGGGATAAAAAGCCCGAGATGATTTTTTTTTCACGAATATTGTACTCTACTTTTTACCAATGACTGCGAGAAACTATATTAGTTAGTATACTACTACATAATTTTTATGACTTTGGAAGCAAATATGTCATCAAACATTGCACAGACAGACAGACCGACCGACTGTTATCGAAATTCAGTTTTATATTCTTGTCAGCACGTTTTATTTCTTTTTTGTTTACGTAATTTGTACTTAGGGCATACTGAAAGTTTCTGGATTCTGATAAGCCTCTGGCAACTCTCTAGTTGACAGCCACATCGAAAATCATTGAACGAAAATGTTCACGAGTTAAATTCATTTTGATAGCGACACATTTTTTGTAAGGACAACCACCATGAAGACAGAAATGAAAGTCTCGCAAATTAAAAAGTATCTCCCAAAGAGTTCCTTTTTCGGAATCCGTAATTGTATTTTTTTTCATTCTTTCATTGTAAGTGGCCAGATCCAGAAACCTTCAGTATGCCCCATGTATAATTCGTACTTGTTCCAAATTCAAAATGTTTTTATTCACCAGAGAGTTTAACGTGAGTTTAAGAGCAATTTTATTCACAGAACATCGAGCAACAATTTTCGAGTGGCAATGGTAAAAACTTACTTATTTGAACTTTTTATAGAAGATTCTTTTACAAGTATACTTTGCCCCAAATTCATTTACGTGAACTTGTGAAAGTGCACAAAAGAGCCCGCATGCGGCGCACGATGGAAGGTACCCTCACCGTGTTAAAATATTTTTTTAATATTACAATTGGTAGTATACAGAAAGAAAAGAAAGAAAGAGCAATTGAAAATCGACTAAACGATAAATACAATTAGAAAAATATAACCTAGCTCTTGGCAATGCAATTAGACGCGGGAAATATGATAATGTTATCACAGCACTGCCATGGGAAATATCCGGAGTCGACTACGGCTGCATTTCGGGGTCCAATCGGGGAATTAGCAGAACAAACAAAAATAAAAGCAGCATCAAAGCATTTTACCCCCATACGTGTCACAATGTAACAAGCGTTGGAACAAAGGTGGCCCTTTGAGCAGCGACATTATAACGCAACAAATCTGACTCCTTTGTTGTTAAACTATAGGGATAAATGTCACTGGCATGCTTTCACCCCGCACCCCCCACGCCGCGCCCCTGGCCCGGGGCGAACGTATCCATATCATGTCATAAGTACCAACAGTAATGTTATTGTAGAAAGGATTACAGTTGAATTTCACGCGGATCTTTGAAACAAGATAGGTCACGATGCTCGCTGTTGTAATCGTGAACCAAAATAGGCTTGTAACTGCACGAGGATGTATACAGATAATAATGTAGGTAGTTACTTTGTTTACTGTGCCAGCAAAGCCTCAAGAAGTTCATAATCATACAGAGATCCACCAAAGCATTAAAGTAAAGACCCATCTTCATATACGAGTGATTGGCCCTTCGTAGGTAATCTTATTTCAGAAAACCTTGAAAAATATTAACTCAATCATTTCAATATCTACAAACCTAAGTAGTAAAACCATTGCAAAACTATCAGATAAAAACCTTTAAATTAAATTAATTATAAACGCGGCAGTCTCCGGTATAAGCAACTCGAGGTATGTGTTAGCTATGGTCATCGCATTAGAGGTAGCTACCAAAATACTTTTAGATAAACGCAGGTGTAAGTACGTACTATGCAAACATAATTTATTCCCTGTTTGTGAATCTCACGGCGCGTTGTTTTTGCAAGTCAACAAAACAAGCTGTTTGGCATTCGATTCCGTGCCTCATTCGGAACGCAAAAAGAACAATTTGGGTCTTTTATGAGGCCGCTACATCTGTGAATATGTAGACGTGTGGTGACGATCCTGGATTTTGTTTCACAACTATAAAACCTGTTTATATATTCTGAGGGAATCCAAAGAAAATTATCTGCCGTGTTATTAAAAATAATGTACCTACCGTAAATACGCTGCATGAATGAGCTGAAGCTTTGCTACTAAAAACTGGTAGGTTCAATCATTTTCATTTTTAGGTACTTTTCTGGCTTGCTTTTTTCCTGGCTGGTCACCAAATTTGTTCAACATCCTGCTCATTACATACCCTTGCACATCAAAGTGTGCACTACATACTTGTACCTGACGTCCGCAGTGTTTTTTCTACATAAAAGCGATTAATATGTATGGCTCAATGCGTTCACAAAGGCGTGCGTTGTACGTGGTCTTTTTATAAAGCTTTCATAGCCGCTATTCTGTTGTCGCTGATTCTACGAGCGCCGAGCTAGAGCGAGAGATAAAAAAAAACACATGAACAAAGTCTACGCCCCAAGACACACCGAATAGAAAAAAATAGACAACTTGTCTACACTACGTTAAGATAGCTGCTTACTTTTTGTAAATATTTAAACAGGTAAGCATGGACAGGTAGTCTCTAATCAGGTACCTAAATATTGAAGCTGTTTTAAGTCCTCACCACTTCAACCGGTTTTAGTTGCCCAGTCTTCTTCGGTTTATGTAGGAAATGTTTCTACTTAACTAACTACCTGGGTACTTTTTCCGTTATCTTCAAGCTTCAAAGCTTTATACGAAGTATTTTTCTTGAAAAAAAAAAACCTTTTTTCAGTAGCAAACATTGTGAAGAGTGAAGATTAAAGATGTTATCGCGGCGAGTATCCCGACATCGCACGCACGCGACCGACGACGACTAACGTTGCCTCTCGAGTTTTTGTGTGGACGGATACAAAGGATGAGATACTGCCTAGCTACCTGTCTACTATGCCCTATAAATCTTATTAGGTCTTTCAGCCGGTTAGAATTAGACGGATATCTATTATCTCCCTTTGTTGTACGTAAGCATGTAGGTACCTAGTTGTATACTTACAATTAGATTCTATTCTTGTATACCTAGACAAAGTGCTCGTATAAATAATGAAAGACCGGTGGACCGGTGAACCATTATAATTTTACTTTTAATTACACGTTAAGGTTAAATGTCACAAAACATAATTTTTGCCTTGGTATTTGTCCTTATAGTATAATAAGTTTTTACAGATATTGTTTTTTTTATACATAAAGGAGAATACGCCTTACCCTTAGCTAACCATTTAAGTGGTTGGCAACCACATAAATACCCCCGTGTGTCATTGTTACTTCTAAACCTACGAAGGGTTTGGCACAGCTGTAGCTCTGTAGGTATTACGGTACTACCACAAATCCCCGATGATAGCAGGATTAGGACCCATCTGGATCACGACGGAAAACTTGAGATAGGTTATTTACTCTCCAACCTGGAAATTGTAGCTAAAACAAACGATCTCGTGCTTTAATCATTTTACTAAGATGAAATAACTTCTCTTCCTTATCCGCTCATTTCTTAACCTTCGCTCAATGTTTGCTTAAACATAACTTACCTACATTAAATATATATTTCGCGTAGCGGAATATCTACTTTTTATTTCACATTCCTAATCATCACGTTGTGGATATTGTTTCAAATAATAGTTCATTGCCCCGTGAAGTTACTTTACTAGGTACCCGGTACTTTTTTGAGAAGGTTTTAAAGCCAGGTCATCATTTCATCATTTCAGCCCGAAAGACGTCCACTGCAGGACATGGGCCTCCCCCAAGAAGGGGGGGTTTTGCCATAATCGCCATGCTTGGCAGGCGGGTTGGCGATCGCAGTACTGTTGTTACAAAGGCACAGAGAACGCTGCTGCCCATTCTCTGGCAAGTACCTTAGTCGCCTCTTACGACACCCACGGGAAGATATGGGATGGTGCTATTCTTTACGTCCGACACCATACGGACGTAAAGTCAGTTATAATTAGGTTAAGTATTAAACTCCAAGATAACTATTTTGAGGTTTAATAAATAAAGAATCTGAATCTGTGGACCCGAAAAATAGGTAATCCAAAAGTTTAATTTCTTCCTTAGTTGTACCTACTTATTTGGGCAATCCCTGGGTTGACACGCGCATCGTAATCCTTCTACAATTTGCATTCTTATTACTATGCTTTGCTTCTTGTTCCATGCGATTAGACGGCGACGGGAAACTCCCGGATGGAATACTTAGTAGCTAATAAGATCGTAACGTAGAAAGTTTATAAGCATTCGAAAAACACTCGATGATTTCAGCATTTCAAACATAGCTACAAATATTATCCAAGTTGTAAATCATACAGTATGTTTTACTAAAACGTTCGCATATTTCTGTAAAATGCATGTCGTAAGTACCATACGTACCCACTTGGGCACACGAGCTCATCTCGACTCAGTCATAGCAGACAGCGAGCAAGACTCACAGAATTTGTCCCGCCATTACAAAGTATTAAAGGAGCTCGGGGAGGTTTTAGAAAACAAAGGACTAAGCCCCGGGAGAAACAACAAAGTGCTGTGATACTTCTGCGGATTGTAGTCTTCACGGATGACATTTTAGTTTAGAGAGAAGTCTCTTTGCGGGAAAACGTTTAAGTATATCCGCCCGGAACACATGTTTACAAAGCAACATTTATTATAAATAAATATCTAATAGCTAACGTAATCCCACAAAGATGCATTGTTTTGCTACCTATGTAGGTATTTGCTAACTTAGGTATTCTCTTTAAATGAAATCCAATCAATCTTTCTTGTAGGTAATTACGAGGAAAAGTAGCGAAAAGCGATGGTATAATTACGTAATACCTACCTAAGTAAGTTTGTAGTGCTTACATAATAAGACAGTGGCCTTGCTTGATGGTCAATTTTTAGACAAGACATAGAAACACGCGAACATGTGGGGAAACCGACACGGAGGAAACTGCCACGGTGGGAACATAGGTAGGTAGCTAAAATGTTTTGGAAAAAAACGAAATCGTTGGTAACGCGCAGTAATTGCGTGAGGTAAAAGGCCAACCCATTTACCTATAGAAATTACCGCATTATCCACTTTCTATTATTTTATTTACTATGGAGATACAACTATAATATATTTTTCATCCCACCATCTCGGAAAGAGTATTTTTAATCTTCAATATCTGAGTGGAAAAGCCGTTTTTATTCTCTAGAGGATAAAGTAAATTGAATTTAGAACATCGTGTGCACTAAGTTTGTGAATTAAAAAAAACATTAAACCTATTTACTGCTACCTCTATGGTGCCGAATATATCATACAACTTTTTTTTAATTTGTTAAAAACTCAGACTCGGAACCTTCTTGGTGTTCTTTTTTCAATTTGCTTTGTACGCGGTTCTTTACGCGGCATTTTTTCACGTCATTGTTAATTATACCGTAATATTATTTTGTTATAATTTAAAGATTATTCTGTAATACTTACCTGTCATAATGTAGTAATTAATACCTAAACTGAAATAAAAGTGTACCTATCTTGTGATTGTAAACGTTTTTTTTTTTTTGCATTTAGTCATTTCCTCGCTGAGGTGGAATGAAAAGTTACGTGTTGCACTCGATTGCAAAGATTTTTCACCTCGTGCTCTTTTGATTCCCTCGCTAACGCTCAGGATTCTAATTTTGAATCACTCGCTGCGCTCGTGATTCAATTTTAGAATCCTTCGCTTGCTCGGTCATCAAAATTGAACACGCGGTTAAAAAGCAACTTTACACTCTTGTATAACAAATAACTAATGTAGGTATATAGGGTGTAATGGAAAGGGTATTATAGGTACATACATACTTATGAGTGTGCTACAGACCATCAAACTGAACATGGTTCTCCATCGGACAAACATCGTAATAGAATAAAAAAAATATCAGCTGCCCCGTACATTTGGGTCGAATAGGTATTATATTTTGTATGGGGCATCAGATAAATTTTTCGCTATTACGATGTTTGTCCGATAGAGAAACATGTTCAGTTTGATGGTCTGTAGCACACCCATAAGTATGTATAAACCCATTCCGTTACTTCTTGTATATAAATATAGATGTATATAAAATATAACTCCTTGTATTCTGCCGAGATCGGACCTCGCGTTATTGTCTCGGCACGCTCGCTACCATGAAACCGCAGCTGCCAAGCCTCACTAAATCGGCGAAACTGACATGTGACAGCCGAATGTGTGTAGGCTAGCGCTCAGTTCACTACATCGACATTACAAAAAACGACTAAGTAGGTACGTAAGTCGTACTCGTAGTAGTAATAGACCCAAGATTTACAAAATACAGTCACAATGATTACAGAATAAACAAAAAATAAACAAAACCTTTAATTTAAAATTCCTTGAAGCCCGCATAGGTAGTCTCGACATAATCGCGACCCGCATCGTGAAAAAAAAGGATGTCTTACAATACGCAGCGTTTATTCAAAAGAGCGCGTCTTTGAAGTGTTGGCAGCGTGACGTGTAAAACGCACTTGTAACTGATATCATCTTTAATCTTCGCACCTTTTGGTGTGGTCCGGGGCTAGCCAAGCAGTTTATAAATAGGGGCAAAGTCCGCTTTGTGAGCTGAAATGAGACTAGCGAGAGATAAGAATCTTGAAAGTCTTCCAAGAGCACGGTGAGCCGCGCCCGCGCGACGTCAAGGGCACTGTGATCTATTGCGCTTTTCATTACGTACTACTTCCATATTTGTGAATCTCTTGGCGATGTTCTTTTGTTTACGTACTTTTGTTTATTCAATTTGTATTCTATTAATTTTTTTCCCGCGCCCGGAGCTTTCGCCTGTAACGTAACAATAAGATCCGATTTTGTACAGAAACAAGTGTGAATCTGAACTATTACATTACAGGCAAATTGTCCCCGGTGACGGGGCGCCGTAATGGGTAACGAAGTATTTCACATTATTTATATTAATTGAAGCTACCTTCATCGATATAATAAAAATAGTTTGCGAATTTCGTAATGTATTGTATCGTGATTCGTGTCTAGTGTGTACATGTGAAGGCATTTCGGAATCGTGCCACAAAGAAATAGCACTATTCGTAATGAAAACAACGTTGTTCAATTATAGTATATTTATTTTGTATATAACTAAATCAAAACTAACATTTAGCAGTAAATTGACTCAGGTAGTACTTGCCAGAAGAATACCTATCATTCAAATCTTTGAAATTCCCCAGCGGCGTCCTGAGTCTATAATAAATCGAAAATACGTGAACATCAAAATATGTTAATTTTAACAATAAAACAATGCACCTACACATGCGAATAGTGTTAGAAAGCTAAACCGCATTAAACGTTAAGACTGAATGTCACATAATACTACAATTTTGAATAGCTTAAGTTTTACATGTGGCGGACACAATAGTGAGATAATTAGAATTTTTATACATACAGGTAACGACAAACATACATTCGAAGGTTGACTACAGACAAGATAAAGTATGCATCGGTTTATACAAAGCGTTGGATGTTGGTGTTATTCCTTACATTGTGCCGTTCACAACGGCGGTAACTACAAGCCAACTAAAGCTATGCGCAGGGGCCGGAAGGCTGCAAACCAAAACGACCTGATGACGATTACAATATATTACATACATTTTATGTACTAAGGTGCAATTTACTTTAAATCGGGTGCCTAGTTACTAGACAATTACTCACTAATTAATAATATCTCATGTACAGTATCGTTAAGCGAAACTATTGTAATGGTAACAACCGCACTTGCAAGCGAATTTGGTGGAAGTGTTACGGCCAGTGTAATACACAAATAAGATAGTAACCGGTCATTATTTTTGAGAAAACGATAAGTCGCAAACAATTTGTAAAAATATGTATTTTACGTATATGAATACTTAATACATACACTCTCTGTTTTTCATTTTTTGTCAATAAACCTCATTAAATAATAAAATCGGCCTAGAATTAAAACTATTCTATCATGTTTACTCTATTATACGTTTATCATAGCCCGTAATAAAGATTCTGTCAGAACCAATTAATCACATCAAATAATTACTGCGGAATTAATTAATACGTATACCGCTAATTGCATTAATGGCCATTAATTACGCTGGCCTTAACAGATTCGTTACATTATTAGTTAAGTGAATTCGATCCAATTAATATAATCAAGTGGGGAAATACTACAGTATCACAAACTTGGGTGTCGCGGGTTGTTTTTGCGACATCTCCGTAAATTCCGGTATTCAAGAATATCTCACAGACTTCAATTAAGGAACCCTTCACAAAATTCTCTCCTTACTAATAGCTACGCCCGTAGAATATTATATTAACATATTAATCGCTCGCGAAGTGCGTTTACTGCTCTAAGTAATAACATTACCAATTATTCTATGTACGTATCCCAGACTAGCCAAAGGAACGTTTTAACTTCAAATCCGTTAACGACAAAAACATCGAATAAAGAATAATAAAAAAATAAAACATCAATTTATGTACATGAAAATAATACAACCAGCGTATTGCCGCTACTTTGAATTACTGTACCATTATGTTTGCGAAGTAATAATTATTATCTAGTACCAACATCTTACAGTGGAGACTACGTGAGACTACGTTATTGCTTTTACAATAAAAATAAATTATGTAGGTTCTACAGATCACGTATGCTACATTAAATAAATAAATAATAATTTATCTAACTAATCTACCTAAACATGAAGAGAATTACAACAAAATACTGAGAGTAAGAAGAAAAATAATATTTTTTTAATTTTATACAAAAATAAATTTCGTTCGACAAAAATTAATGATCATGTCAATGATACAAGACATTACGTTTCAAGATAGATTTACATGGTTATTTAGATTCTATTACATGTGTTTTAATATGGCATAAATCTCGTGTCTACTTTAATTCAACAGTGTATCAGTTTACATTTATATGTGTGTACGTTGACGGTGTTTTCATGAATGGCTACTACTTGGTTTGTTTCTATGGTAGACGATGTGTTGGGAGCATAAGCTAGCCATTCATTGCCATCGCGTAAGTTCGTGTGTGGTCGTTTATAGCGCGATGAACTCTTCGAGCAGGTTCCTGAGCTCCTTGTTGTGAGCTGCCTTGGAGCCGGTGGCGGGGGCCGCGGCTGTCGCACGGCCGTGGTAGCTGCAACAAGAGAAAAAAAATATTATGATGAAGTAGCAAAGACAATTATTACATATATACATAAAAAATATTGCTTAATCAATAATGTAAACATATAGTCTATGCAGCTTGAGTTTCGCGAGTTGATAACATAAATCATTTCAATGCTTGTTCCATATTGTTTGTTAAGTTGTATGGTGCATTCGCATGTGATCTTGATAAGCCACATAGACGCTGTGCCAAAGTAACGCTAATGTACTTTTGAAAAAACGTGTCTACGGAAATCAAGTGTAACGTTGCGGTTACGTAGCGTTTACGCGGCTTGTGCACCTACATAGAACATGCGCTCAGTACGAAGACACTAGTTATGTAAATGATGTTATGTTCTAGTTATTTACATCCCAGTAAATACTTATTTTACTGTTTCTTACTACTAAAGAATCCTGCGTAATTTGGGTAACCCAACATAACAATACATTCACTGAAATACATAGCTAATTAACCTCCTATTAAGCTGTTACTGACATGTTGAATCGTTTTTGAGATTTCGAAAAACATGCAGACTTAATTTGATTTAATTAATTATAGGCATTATAACCAAACTCAAGTGTAGTATTTTGGCCATTATAGACGGCACAGCGTATCACGGCATAAAGTAAGTTTTAATGTTTAACTAACTTGAATTTAGTTACTGAGCAGTTTAGCGAAGCCAAAAAGGTGTTTGACTATTATCAAAATGTAATAAGTACTTATTGTTTTTTTAAATTCTTTACAAAATTCAAGCATACAAAATTTAATATAGCCAAACACCTAATTATAATTTTATTACACTAATGCAGAAATGACAAGCAGGATTTTATGATAGCGATAAAAGAAGTGCAAAGGTCCGGGAATGAAAGGGACGCCATATGCCGTTATCTCACCTAATGGTGCGCGGCACTGTCTCATCGTCACCTGACGCAACAGGCTTGTCTTCCCGCCCGAAAAGCTGGGAGAACCAGTTACCCTTTTGAGGCTTAACACTGTAACCAATAGCCAGACAGATTATGGCGTTACCATTTCTTAAAATGCATCCACTCCGCAACATTATAAGATTCAATAGGTCGCTCGGTTAGATACGAGTAAGAGTACGTTGCTTTATTTTTATTTAAACTTCGTGTACAACGGTGGTATAGGCGGACTTTGTGCCATAAGTTATACTCTACCAGCCAATCTTTGCTATCCTGTTTGTTATGCGTTATTGCCCACTGAGATTTGCAAACCTTGCTCCATAAAATAAAACTTCGGTGTGGATGCACCTTTAGAGCACCGTGTTACGAAATATGTATCACCATTATTGTTTGATTGCGCGATAATGAATAACATAGGGATTTAAATTGTTACTGGATGAACAACACATGCAAATTAAAAAAAAACATGCAAGCCCAACTTTATAGACTAACCGAAACTCAAGCTGCGTTTTTCCAAAAAAAATACAAAATAGTTAACAAAAACATATTTAAGAAGTGGTACCTATATATCAAGAAATAGTATACCATTTTTTGAGTTTTGTATCATGCATGAGTAAGAATATGCCTTTTTAATTTATTCTTAGTTGCAGAGTAAAAAAATAACAAACATAGCGATGATGTCACTCAAACGCTTATAAATAAAACATATTTACATCTTACCACTATAAAAAGGCATGTTACATAAGAATTGCGATTTAATATGGTTAACGTTTGTTTGGTATAGAAAGAATTTCAGACTTTCATTTAAAAGAAGAATAAAATATAAACATGCTCTATTTTTACAAGCTTATATTTATTTTTAATTAATGTCAGTCATAATTACAACCATGTCAACAATATTTGTAGGCACGGTTGGTGCAGTGGCTGAGCGATTGGCTGCTGCGCTGCGTATTGCGGGTTCGATCCCCGCACGGAAAAATATTTGTATGACCTTACAGTCAGTTGGTTTGTAATCGCACTCACAATGCCGGAGAAATTTCTTGTGTGGAGAAACGTTTTTTAAAAAGAATTTATACAAGCAATCTTGGCAAATTCGTACTTGTTGCATGTTTAAAACTTAAAAAAAAAAAAAACAAATATATTACTGCACCAAGCTTTGGTGCAATAATATCTTTGAATTTTATGACTACAATACAATACCGTGCCACTAACTTTATACAACCTTCATTAGTAGTTCTAATGTATTCTAAAATAGAGCAAGGAATCACCGCGGCGACAACGTGTTTTGTTCAAATGTTTTTTGCTGCTTCAAAGTCATCAGTTTCTATATGTAATTTACGACACAATGTGTATGTAGTAAGAATAAAGGTTGATTCTTATGGAAATGTTCGCCTGTGGCAGCGGCCGCCGAAGCATGTCCGTGCTCTGAGCAAATGCGGACGTACACAAGGTGACACAACACCCTATACATTTCCAGTATAGATTGCGTCGTGGCCTCGCTTTGTATAGATTTCCCGTACTATGAGAGATCCGCATACACTAGTTATGTATACCTTGATTACTCGCCGTGCATACAAAGAAACAAATATGTAAGAATTACGTCATAAAAGGTACATACGCAACGGTCTTCTGGTTCTGCAATAAGGTGCGGAACCTGGGCTCGACGTACTGCCAGTAGCCGGAGTTCTTATGCTCCTCCTGGCTCCACACGATGGTGGCGTTCGGGTACTTGTCGATCTCGGCACGGATCTGGTCGTAGGGGAACGGCGAGATTTGCTCCACTCTGTCGAAAATAATATCGTATTAGTTTGTTAGATGATTAAAAGGTTGGTAAGACGACATCAAATGGATTCATTTGATGGCGTCCTATTTTATAGCAGTAAAGGCGATTTTCGTAGGTGAAATGTTACTACCGACATTGGTTGGCCGTATTTGGTTGGTCAAGTTTTCCATGTTCTTTTATCTTGTGAACGTTTTTATCACAAACTTTGATCTTGTCATTTTAATAAGCATTACGATTATGTCAATTCTAGTTACAGATTGCAGCAAATTGACATCGGCCAGTCGAAATTAGATCGGGTTCACGAATTCCTATCCAATTTCGACCATCCATCCATTTTACCAAACTGACAATCTTTCTGGTCAACTTGAATTCTGGGCAGTCTAGTTTCTCACAAACATGTTCATACATTCACAAACGTTTATCGTATTTTTCAGAAGAAATTACCTGACGATAGCAATCTCTTTCTCGAGTCCTTTCTCGCGCCTGTGCTTGAGCAGGTCGTAGTACACGCGGCCGGAGCAGAACGAGATCTTGCGGACGCCCTGAGGGTTCTGAGCAGCAGGGCCTTCTTCGGGAATCACTCTAGATGACAAAAGAACAAGGTAAAATAACATTTTTGCGTCAAACACTTTAGACCAATATTGAAGTATTTTCTGATCGATTCTTACATGGTGGAGTTATTAAATGCCTAATAGATGTGTGCTTTTTGTGTTAGGCAACCAAATTTTTAAGTTGTAACTCTAGCCTGTTCATGCCTTTTGTATAAAGAAAGTCTAATATTCCTATTCATGATAACCAAAAAATGCGCGCTATTGTTGCAACGTGACATTTCTCTGTTGCTGTATATACGTATACAGAATGAGCGTAACATATTTCCTTTCTACAGCATACAAATAAATCCATGATGCTGCAACAACGCACAACGCAAGCGTTGTTTGTTCCAAATAATCGGAGTTTTGGTCACTTTTCATCAGCTTCGAACAAAGTTGGTGAATCATAATATTTTTAGTAGAAGTTCTTACCTCCTGAAGCACGATCCGTCCTTCATCTCATCGAAGGAGGACTTGGCCTCGGGGTGTCTCAGCAGCGACTTGGGCGTCATGAGGATGAGCGGCTTGCGGAACGGCAGCGCGATCTGTCGCCGCAGGATGTGGAAGTACGACGCGGGAGTCGAGCAGTTGGCCACGATCCAGTTGCAGTCGTGCAGTTGGCGGACTGAGGGTAATAAAGTATAAATTAACGTTAAGATAATTAAGAGTTTTTCGTTGAAACCTATGTATTCTACATCTAAGTAACATGTATTGTATGCGCACAAAGAAAAGCGTTGTTTTCGCCGCGACACCGTGCGTTTCCGACTCTCCTCAAAGTATACGGAAGTTATGCCAAGTTCCTTGTCATAATATTATTGTAAATATTTTTAACCCTTTCCCTAGTCAATGGTTGACTACGGTGGTTTAATTATTATATCTAATTCGCGGACAGTGAACGTGAAAATGCTCATTCTCACTGCTCATTTTCAATGTATAAATTACAGACGCTTCACGATCCGTAAGCGACTCAAAAGCTGCTCTAAAGCGACCAGCGCGCACGGTGAAATTTTGTCATGTTAATGCGCCAACTAAAACCGTATAAAATGTACAAAACACTGACCTTCATAGTCGGGGCTCTCTGGTGGCATGTAGTCGGGGTCGTCGGCGCACATCTGCAAGAACCTCTCGGGCCTGGCTGAAGAGTGCTCGGGACCCTGCGGAGATTCAACAATATTACTAATTGTAGTCAATATTCCGTATAAACTAAAAGCTATCGATTAACGCGACTCAGACTATGTACCACAACTTTAAATGTATTCGCAGAGTTGGAATTATATGTCCTGTATAGCTCCATCTCTTTTCTTCACGGAAGCAAGGTGGCAGTGCCCTACCCTGCCCCCTGATGTCAGTCGGGGAAGCGAGCGAATGTTCTAGTATACTCCCGGTAGGATGAGGAACAGCGGGAGTTCTAGTCCGTCAGAGTAGAGAATACATAACCCTCCCATCGCCCCATACGAAAGGTATCCATGAATCCCCCGGAAGATCCCTGTTGTGCTAATCGCGTCTAGTTTCATTGGTGACATCCGTTCAAGGGATGGGGTGTACAGTAGTAGGACTAGTATTCTCACCATGCCCTCCATGCCGTGCGGCAGCAGCAGCACGAGGCCGGACTGGCGCACCCACTTGGCCTGTCCGCTGGCGATGAACTGGTCGATGATGCACTGCGCGCAGTTGTTGAAGTCGCCGAACTGCGCCTCCCACAGTACCAGCGCGTTCGGGTTTGTGACGGAGTAGCCCACCTCGAAGCCGAGGACACCTGGGTTGTACAAAGGAGCAGTTTGAAATATTGCACAACTTCTAATCAGGTAGAACAATACAAAATAAACATTATAAGAATGGACTGAGGGTCTTTTTTTTCGAATAAAGTTAATGAGTGAGAAATGCGAATGATTTAAAATATGCAGTGCCCGCATAATGGAAGAATACGGAAACATGAAATCACGAGTAAATACTATCTCGCTCGCACGTGGAAATGGTTCAAGAAGGCACGGATTGGCTTCTTGAATCAGCCTCGTAATTGCTTTACAACTAGTCAAATATACCTTGCCGTTTTGTGACATGCATATTGTGACTCAGAAACTAGGGTTGTAATGCATTGTGAAATCGGCATCGGTCGAGAACTTACCGTACTCCGACAGTGAGCTGTTGCACACGGTGTAAGGAGCCTGGTCGGGGTACAGGTGGCACAGTGAGCAGTAGGTTGCCTTGTCCACCTTCTGGTGATGGAGCACGTGATGCCTGCACAACGGAAATATCATTGTTAAGATTTTGTACTTACACTTAGTGTAAGCACTTTACCCAAACCTTGACTGTACATTTTTATAGTGTCGTCTCTAACGCTTATATCTGCATGACAGTGTTTCGAAAGCCAATCAATAATTAACGACTGGGTACAGGAACTTGTGTAGCAATGACTTGCATTTAGTTCATTCAATTCATTCTACACAGAGATAAGAGACACTTTCTAGAAGATAACAATCAATGTCATCGGTTTCTTCGAGAATGAGTCTTTAAATCAGAAGACAGAATAAAGACCGTCAGTCACGTTGTTGACGTCGCGTAATACCTTATACGCTGCTTATTCGTTTGACGAACGCTACTGACTACTGGCACGATTAACGCCAGATACAAACGCATCAAAACATGATAAAAAAGATATAATCAACAGACCTGTGCGAGAAAGTTCCTCTCTCCACATCTTCTCCGGACAGCCGCACGTGGATGCCTTCCTTCAGCAGCGAGCCGAAGGCCATCGCCTCTCCCAGCGCCCAGTCCACCTGGCGGTTCTCTACCATGGCCATGCGCGCCTTCAGGATGCGGAGCAGACCCTTGTGGATCTCGAACTCGGCCGCGTTGGGGGGAGGAGACGAGAAGCGTTTGCCGATGTGGACCAGGGTCTCTTCTACGACGCCGGTGGGAGACATCTGTGGAGGTTAATTGGATGTTAATAAGTGTTTTTTTTTGTGTAGCGTAGACTACCAACTTGACTAATAACATTCCAAAAGCTTGGGTTTCCTAAAACATCAATGCCGTCATATGAATAACACTGCAAAATAAGGCCATTCATATTAAAAGCGTTTATAGACAAAACATGTCCAACACAGCAAGCAAGCAGTCGCAAATTATGGTGACGCTGTGTGATAAAACTTCATAAGAAACCCATATTTTAAGCTGTCATGTGGCAGATAATCATTTTCGGTTATTATTGTGCCTCTCATTATTTATTTACAACCAACTTGACCATCAATATGGTCCTTTCATTTACTTGTCCACTCGGCGAAACATCAAGCTATAAATGTCCAGTATAACATGGCCTCGCTTTGTGTAGATTTCACATACAATGAGAGATCCGCATAAACTGGAATTGTATAGCTTGATTGGTCGCCGTCCATATCAAATGCTTACCTTCAGCGGGTCCTTGCCCTCAAAGAAACCGGACCAGGGCGAGTCGAGCCAGTCCTTGAACTTAATGTGTGTCTCGGCCTTGGCCTGAGCGTACGCGTCTTCGCAGATCTTCTCGTATTTGTCCTTGACGTCCTTCACTTCGGTGGCTGTGACGACGCCCTCTGTTATCAGTTGCTCGGCGTATTTCTCGAGTACTGTGGAAAGTAAGGTTAATCGTAACGATTATATTATTTGTAGATTCCACATAGTTTATAAGATTTCAAAGTCATTTTATTTGCCAACAGGTGCCAAGATATAAAGGGTAGTGAATTTTTCACTCACAGTCTTATACGTGTGATACTTCTGGTCATACTCGACCATTTCCCCTACGACAGTTCTTACAAAAGTTTCGGAAAGAGACTGCCGTAGAAGTATGATTGACAAAGGCAAAGTTTAATATTTCCAGCTGAGTACTGGAGGACTAAAATGCCTGCTTTAGCAGAATCATAATAGAATAATAATATGAATTACGTAACTGTTCGTAAAATGGTCTCAAAGTGACAATTCAAAATATTAACTACATATTACATATTTTGTTCTGTTTCTGTAGCAATTCTATTTGTCTTTTCCTTACCGGGCTTAGTCTTGTGAATCTTCTGGTACATGAGGGGCTGCGTGAACATGGGCTCGTCGATCTCGTTGTGTCCGTTTCGGCGGTAGCTGACGATGTCGATGACGACGTCCTTGTGGAAGGTCGCGCGCCACTCGGCCGCCACGTTGCACACGTGCATCACGGCCTCGGGGTTGTCGCCGTTCACGTGGAAGATCGGGGCGTTTACTACGCGGGCTACGTCTGTAAGTCAAACAATAAGTTGGTTGTAGTATATTATTACACCACACTTTTCACCAATAATGGTTAAATCAAAATAAAAAGTCATTCATTCAATTTAGGCTGATAATCAGCACCGTCAAAGTTTAGAAAAGGCAGTGCCTCAAAACGCCCACCACTCGCCACCTCCTATTGCTTTAGCTGGGAAGAAGAAGAGGCGGAACAAACTCCTCAGCAACACATCTGTCTGTTAAGTAAGAAGAATCAGAAAGTATGTAGTCAAGTAACCCATTACCCCAAATAGCCCATTCCTCGAGAAAGGCTGTAGGCTATATATCATCACGCTACGACCAATTGGAGCGGAGCATCAATGAAAAGTGTTGCAAAAACCGGGAAAATGTGACGCAGACGAAGTTGCGCGGGTCAGCTAGTCTTTTATAATATTATAGTTCCACAAACCTGTGCAGTACGCAGAGGAGCGCGAGTGCCTGGGGTCGGTGGTGAAGCCGATCTGGTTGTTGACGACGATGTGGATGGTGCCGTGCGTGGTGTAGGCAGGCAGGTCCGACAAGTGCATCGTCTCGAACACTACGCCCTGCCCGGCGAACGCTGCGTCGCCGTGGAGGAGGAGGGACATTACCTGTGGATTTAGAGCAATGATAAATGATGTTTATTTGGCAAATAGGTTTTTACAAAAACTTTCACACTTCATCTCTTTTTGTGAGGCCGGTATTTCGTACCCGACTTCTTTAAGAAACAGCCGGAACAAACTCAGAGGCCCCTGTCTCGTTTAAATTCCAGACATTGGTCAAGCCATATGAGGACCATGCAGATTAGTGCCTGAGACAGTCTTTTGAAGAAATCAATATCTTTGTAAGTCCGTCACAACATTGTTATGAAATCAAGTTTTAGCCTAGTTACATGTACAAGATAACTGTTAAAGAAATTGCAGTAAATGAGACATTTAGGCTAATTGTGAGAAGTATTAAAACACCTGCAATATGGGTATCGTCGATGTGATACCAACTAAGTATGTATTCATACAATTTTAACTTGTATACAGCAATGGCACAAATCAGTATAACTGTGAACCACTGAGACCAAAAAATATCAGTACCATGAGAATATTTTATCGTCAACTAACAGTCCAGTGCGGAACGTAGGCCTCTTTACTAATTTTCAGAATAGTTATGCAGAGGTAAAGCCTTGTCAGCAAGGTATATTCACACTATACATAGAATACAATATAATAGGCTGTTCCATACATTTTGAACGTGAAGGTTTTGCAGTGTTGGATACGTTTTGTAGACTGTTTCCATTTTCTATGTGAGAGGGTTCAGAGTAATTTAATGAAGACATGGTTACGGTTTTAGCCTCGGTGCCCCTTCCACCCTATATCATCATCATTATTTCAGCCGAAAGATGAGCACTGCTGGACATAGGCCTCCCCCAAAGCCACATTGGCATAAGGGCGGTTTTGCCACAATCGCCACACTTGGCAGGCGGGTTGGCGATGGCAGTACGGTTTTTACAAAAGCACAGAGAACGCTGCTGCCTATTCTGTGGCAAGTCCCTTAGTCGCCTCTTACGACACCCACGGGAAGATATAGGATGGTGCTATTCTTTACGTCCGACACCATACAGAACACAATCAAACCAACCTATATAACATAATCAAAAGGCGTAACAAACCTTCTTGCCCTCATTATCCCCGCGGTAGAACTGCTCAGCGCGACACTTGCCCTGCACGATGGCATCCACGGCCTCCAAGTGAGACGGGTTGGCGCACACGGCCAGGCGAATGTTCTTGTTCGTGACGCGGTTCAGACGCTCGATGTATGTACCCAAGTGGTACTTGACATCACCAGAGCCCTGTAGGAGTGAAATGTATCGTTAATTGTGTATTTTTATCTTCTTCTAAATATATATAACTGCTAAATATATATATAACTCAAAGGTGACTGACTGACTGACATAGTGATCTATCAACGCACAGCCCAAACCACTGGCCGATGGGGCTCAATTTTGGCATGCGGGTAGATATTATGACGTAGGCATCCGCTAAGAAAGGATTTTGATCAATTCTACCCCCAAGGGAAAAAAATAAGGGAATGAAAGTTTGTATGAAACTTTGTCAATTTAAAACCGATCGGGCTGAGACTTTGCATGCATAAAGCAACTATGACGTAGGCATCCCCTAAGAAAGGATTTTGATAAATTCCACGCGGACGCAGTCGTTAGCTAGTTTAGTTATACTATGTTAATACGTACCCGATTGCTGTTGTCGTCACAAAAAGGCAATGGATACTCAAATGGCCATCGTAAACCGAAACTACTTTTAACCAACTCGACTCAAAGCAATGCATTGAAATGTGAGCTTTATATTTATAGACGTACAGCGGCATTACTGGTGATCCGTAAATACGATGACGCGTAGGGAATTCGTCGTATCGTCAGTTGTCAAATACTGAAAATGTAACTGTACATGATACCATAAAGCTCATATTTCAATGCTTTACGTCAAACCGAGTTGGTATTGGTTCGACCGAGCCTTGAATCCTGTTACGTATTTTATTTTCATTTCAGAATTTTTGCTGAGAAAGATTTTCAACTATCGAAAAGAAGTAATACTTACGTCATCTTCGGCTTCGAGTGCAGCGAACTGAGTGAACAGTTGGTGCAGAGGTTTGCGGCAGACATTAGCGACCACGTTCAGACGACCTGTGAAGCAAAGATAGAATTTGTTATTAATAAAGTGTTTGGCAGACCCAAAACAGCACAGAAATCCCTGCACTGTTTCTAACTGTCCCTTTCTTCTGCCAGAAGCAAAAAGTTACAAGAACAAAGATCATAATGTTATTCATTTTCTTTTTTTATGACCATTGCCAAACATTTTACATTTTAAATATATAATTATGACAGTAAAATGTGAAATTTTACAATGTCGCTGTCGTATGTTTTATGAACCCGACTGAATTTATGTAAAAAAATAAACACTGTTTAGCTGTAAGTAACAGAGCTAATTGATTTTGTAATGACAAAGCCACGAACAAAACAGAATAAATTAACTTACTTAACAAAACTATTTAAAAAAGATTACTTCTCTTTAAGTTGTAATTGCGTTTTTTAACACTTTAAAGGACCTACACACAACACCCCGGAGCATCAACTGTCGGCCGCTGATACAACACCGCTTGTTTTTGCAGTTTTTTTGTCAGTCGCAAGCATTTTGCGCTAATATTGGCACCAATTAAAATCAAATTGTAAAGAACAAAAACTACGTGATAAATTAAAGATTTTTGATGTGGAATAAATTGTGCTACCTATGTGTTTTGTTTGACGCGATGTGTATGCGACATTAGAGATCTTCATGGAAGCAATAAAAAATATTCGTTTAAATAAAAAATGTGAGTTACCTCTGTGAGGCATGCCCATGATGATGGACTCGACGCCAAGACGTGTGGACACATCGATGACCTGCTTCATCGCCGGGATCAAGATCTCGCAACCTTCCAGACCGAACCGCTTCTCTGAGGACCATTTCTTCGCCAGGAAGTTCTCGAATCTAAATACAAATAACCATTTTATCAATTGTGTTTTGGAATTACGCACAAAAATAAAGATGTTATCAATGTATTTTTTTATCATGATTCATTTGGAGTATCCTCCAAGCGCATGAAAATCAAGACAGAAGTGGGGATGCTTTTTGGTGGGGGATTTTTAATCATAAAAAAATGTTGACTGTAGTCCTGAAAAATACCTGTGAAACGGGCATTTTTAAGCTGCGAATTGGGCATTTATAAGCTGTATTATGCCAGTCAGTTAATAATCCACTTATAATATCGATATTGCAATATACCACCAGTTATGTGCATTACATTTCTAAGACCTCTCTTATCTAAATCTATTAACTGTGTCCACTATTGTGAGGTAAATATCTAATGCATAAGTGACTGGTTTAACGCAATTTTCCCATACACAAACAAGTAAATCATTATAAAATTACACGATATATACACTGGAAATGATTGACAATTGTGCGTAGTAGTCAATTTACGTTTTTACGATTGTTGCATTTTATTTACGAGCCCGCCTCAACCTTGCATTTTAAACCTTATTTCAATTACTTTAAAGACCAATGACACAGGCTCGTGATTTTTAACGACCATATTAAGTGGCTGTGCACTCTACAGAAGTTCATAATAGTTATAACATTAATGAATCAGTTCCGATTGCGGAAGAGAGATAGCTGTCTGAATTATCAGTAATGGGTATCGTATGTAGCCAAAACAACATGCATTAATCATTTTAATTGTTACTAACTGGTTATGTTATATTATAATTCATTTATTTTCAGAATCAAAAAATATTCCATACATTGTTAGTAAATAATACTTATAACTGTGTTAGTATATTATTATTATTCAATGTCCACATTATAAATTATTAATTTATTACATTTACACTGTTTTACATTGAAAAGGACCCCTACAGATCCGGATGCGGTATTCCAGTGCTTCACAACCAGACAATCAACCCTTCCCAATATGGTATTCAGAAGGCTGTTGGTGCTGCCCCGCTCGCGGCGCATCAGGGAGGCCACTCTTTTCCGTACTATAGCCCTAAAGCAGTCAGTGCTGGCCTTAGCAAACATAACGATGCACAAAACATAATGATGCACTGCTAAAGCGAGGCAACCCCAACAGTATCCTAAAACCATTATTGTACAGGACCCGTAAGGCATTGAAAGATCTACGCGAATCAGAGATGCCAGACGTACGATAATTATCGTACATGTACGATAATTTTGATACCGGTACAATGTACGATACAATATGTATTATCGTACGCCAAAGTACGATCATTTCTAACCCTCCTCCAAAGTAGGGTGAAAAGACTAGTATCCAGTGCCGATACGATACTAGCAGATTAATACGGCTGGAGTGCATATATTTGGGAGTCGCTGTCATGGAAGGTCCTAATAATCCTGATGTGACGGCAAGGCCTGAACTTATTACAAGCTTCAGATCAAAATGCCGAGAATATCTGCTACACTTATGCAAAGAAATTAAAGATCGGTTCCCATTTGACGACAAATTACAGGTGGCGCTGCCAGTTTAACAACCGGGAAAAGCTTTGTCGGCTAGACGGCGAGACAGCACTCCGTCACTCTTAATTTTGTGTGAACTATGTCCCAGAGCAAAGCACAGGGGACCATTTTATAAAACAAATAAGTTAATTTAAAATTTCTGTCTAATTTCACAAGTTTTTAAAATTCCTATCCTATTTCTAGTTTTGCGTAATAGCGCGTTTCTGACAGTTGTACGATAATTTTTCATCTGGTACGATAATTTTCGAATATTGATACGATAATTCACTTGCGAGTGAATTATCGTACAACTGTCGTCGTACTCGTCTGGCAACCCTGACGCGAATAGTGGACTCACAGGATGCAGATGATAAAATGTCTTTATAAATGAATCAAGCCTGTCCCCGCATCTTCGGTCACTTGAAAGTCTAAAAATATGCAAAGGGGAAACTACTACCGACATAAAAAAATATCCTCCGTCCTAACTCCTAACGCAGGACACAGTCTACCTGTGTGCTAAATTTCATTCAAATCCGTTTAACCGTTTAGGCATGGAAAAGTAAGCAAATAATAAACATGACCGTATTCTATATTTCTGCTTAAGAACAAAAAACTATATAAAAGGTGTGTCTTTATATATTTCGTATCACGCTTATGTGACAGGATATAACTAGAAGTCATGATGACTTTTAAATAGCAGTATGAACCTGATAAGATTTATTATCAAGCATAAAACGATTGCGATAATAATCGAAACCCGTTTAAGACCAGAATCGTGTAGCAAGCACACTTTGAATGACAAGTCTTTTAATTTGAACTTGTAACAATATCCATTGAATCATTTTTGTTGTTTAACATAAAACATAAGTAGGTATCTAATGAATTGTGCCATACTGGATTTTCTCTTATTTCCACAATGGTTTTATCATGCTATCACAATAAAAGGGATTAATCGTTCTGGGTTGGCTAATTGGCTTACAAATGTATGAACACATTTAATAGTTCCTGACTACCCTCATGAGAAAAATTAATAAGTCTGTGCATCTTTCTGTCTATCTATCTACTATTTTTTTTTTTTATGTTATTCATTTGTTCACTGACAGACAGAACTATCGGGTCTAGTTTCTAGAAGCATAATAGGGAGTTCCTAATGTAAACAAGGTGTACACTGAAGAAGGATATTTGAAAATCCCTAAATTGGGGATGAAATTCCTAATCTTTGCCGATAAGAAATCCCATTGAGTGCAAGGCTTGTAGCAATTCAAATTAGTATACTGTAACTTACCCAGCGGATCTGGTAAGCCGAGCAAGGATCAACCTCTTCTGGTCGGCACTCATCTTTCCAACGTTGGGAGGCTCGATGCGCTGCCTGATCCAGTTACATTGCTCCAGAGAGTTGATGAACATGAACTCGATACCGATGTTGTTGCAGTACGCTTGCTCCAGACGGTTCAAGATCTCCCTAGAATTAGAAGTCTTCATTACTTATGGTCATAGTATTCATATGTCAACTTCGTCGATTTGAAGTTCTAATGAAAGGTAATTTAACACTTTCGGCGCTAAGCGAATGCATAGTATATTCGAACAATATCCGTCCGTTTGCCAACAACCCGCCTCTCAAGTCGTCGCTATACGCAGCTATAGATGAGTTCCATACTAGTAAAAATGAATTATTTGAACTTGGCAGCGAAAGTGTTAATTAACTTAAATCATTATGAGGCTTATCGTCACGCCAAAGAAGAAGTATTTATTTCGCAGTGAAAATTGGGCAAACACAGGCTGGGTCTGCATTGTGGACCGCTTGTTATTCAGAGATCCCTGGATTCCAGTTGTGGGGATATTACAGTCTGATTATGTTAAATGTTGAGTAAAACAAAGTATACATAGCATAGTTTTTTTTCTGTTTTAACATAATTATTATTTTAAGTGTAAAAATGTTGTATTTTATGGCAGAAGCTGTGTGTTGCTATCGGGTTCGAAGGATATATATCATGGTATATATCCGATATATTTCCAATGACTTTTTGTGATATATATCAATATTAATTACTGACTGATTAGAATTATTTATAAAAAGGTTTTTTGTTTTTGAGTTGATTATTTGATAAATAAGATTTTATGTTTTTAGATGATTTTGCCTAATCTAGAAGAAGATTTTGTTTTGGATTAATTTGTCTGATTTTAAGTACATACTTACCTATATTAATAAACCATTAAAAACATTGTAGTTTTTTTTAAATAATTTATTATGTTTATGTAAAACATATGCAAAAAACATACATACATAATATTATAAAATAACAACATGACGTTCATACAAAATGGATATTTAATACATCAAACTTGATATATATTGATGGATATATATTATAAATATCCGATATTTTCGAACCTTGGTTGCTATCATAGAACATTTTTAAAAGAACGTCTTCTTTTTGAAGTAGTTCTTTAGTAAATAGTAACATGAAGATGAATATGTAAGTATGAAGTATGTTACATCATTTTCTATTGCATACTTCGACACGGCTGAAGCAAATAGTTTACATCAGGTGCGAAACTAATAATTGGAACTAATTTCAGGGCAATTAAAATGGCGTCCGTACATATGGACGCTATGCTTTCTTCATTTTGTTTTAGTTTATCTTGGAAAACATCGTGAGCAAACTTGCACTTTTAATTCTTTTTAAGACGAAAATCCACCCTAATCTGTATGCGAAGAGGTTTAAGCCCTGCATTGGAGCAATATCAATAGGCTTGTATTTTATCATCGCAAATCTAAGTTGTAAAGAAATCAACAGAAACAACAAGCTTTGTATTCTGTTATTGACTCGGATAGTGATCCAATCAGCTGTGGCAGTTGTTATCGAAAAGCGATAAAGTTTAAACGTCAGAACTCATCGGCGTTTATAAGACAAGGTGAAGGTTACACAATAACACTGATAATCTTTATCTGCATCAATCGCACCTGTGATTAAACGTTTTTGCTACCAACAGCGAATGAAAGTAACTCGAAGCATCTATATGGTCCAACTAAAATAGATGGACAAACGTTAGAAATCATTAAAAAAATATAGCTACCGAATTTTTTTGGGTCAAAATAAAATCACTCCAATCAGTGTTTTTTTCTGTTTGTATATCTTTGGTAAGACGTACTGAATGTTGTGTGAAAGTTTGACAATTTATTTTAATGGGATCTTATATGTATTCACCTAAGATTTGTTTTCTTTAAATAAACATAGGTAATGGTTTAAAAACTTACCTTAACGGTAGCGCTTTCTCTTTTTCACCAATAAAAGTAGTAGACGGTAGTTTGAATACTCTGTCCATATCAGCTTCATCTGGAAGATATAAGAGCAATCAGAGTACGAACGTTTAAATAGTAAATATAACGCCTAAATACCCATGTAACAGATGCAGCATTACATGTGATGTCTACCCTTGCAAGAAAGCACAAATTAAAGCGAATAGTTTATCATATCCCTTTACTAGGATTTTTTACGTATATTTCCAACCAACATTACAATTTGATCCCAAAATTTTACACCATTACAAAATAACAACTTTACATTTACAAATACACATTTATACATTGAATAATTATTTATATAATTATGTGGTGAATCAATATAGAAATGAAAAGAAACTTCGAAGTGCAACAAAGTGTTGTTTTTAAAGTGGCTATATTTTAAAAGAGGAGAGAAATTCTCTGGCGAACATCCAACACCGATCAAGAAAAGATAGCGCATCTTTCAATGCCAAACTATAATAAACTTTTTTATTAGTATAAACCATAGCCAATATATTTTTATAATCTTAATTACATACAATACAGTAAATGGATATTAAATAAATAATCATAGATACAGTTTCATGCAGTATATAGATACATGCTAATGCTCATACAATCTAGTAAATACAGGCATGCAATCAATATAATAATAATAGATAAACCATATGGATAATCGTGCAAATCATGAATACTTAAATAGGTATTGAATGAGCAAGTGCGCGTGCCAGCCGAGGACCTTGTGCTTTACATCCACATTTCTTTATGAACTTGTAGTTATGGCTACCAGCTTCCAAATCGATTTACGAACAGACATTTTAATAAATAAAAATAAACGCAAACAAAACAAAAAAAAACACGTCTATTTGACATTGTCTTAACATTGCTGATAAATTCTGTTCATAAAAAGTCCAAATAATCCGACTGCAACAACAAAATAATAAATTAATGTTTTTGTGCCAATCCGCATTAATACTTAATCGCTGCCTAAATTTAAACTGATATATGGAAAATCCACCTGAAATTGCGTCATATCAATTAAAAGATGTAGGGATCGTTTTTGAACGAACGGCGACCAATCAAACTATACAAAACTAGTTTATCCGGATCTCTCATTGTATTAGAAATATATACAAAGCGAGACCATGTTTATTTATTTATTTAAACTTCATGTACAATAATGTTACATAGGCCGACTTAATGCCACAAGGCATTCTCTACCAGTCAACCTTTGGGTTAAATACGACAACAAAGTGACAAGGTTACAAAATAAAAATTCAAATAGCTACTATATCTCGAAATTTTTTTATTACATTGATACTAATACACATTATACAAATAAAATAGACGGATAAATATTATAACAAATATCAAAATAAAAAAAAAAAACGAGAAACCTTATAATTATTACTATGACTTGACTTTAATTGAGAGCTAAGTATTTAGTCTGACTTAAATAGTGGTTGCGAGTTTTCTTTTTAAAAGTGAATTTACTTTTAATCATCATCATCATCATTTCAGCCCAAAAGACGTCCACTGTTGGACATAGGCCTCCCCCAAGTTTTGCCACATTGACATAACATGGGGGGTTTTGCCATAATCGCCACGCTTGGCAGGCGGGTTGGCGATCGCAGTACGGTTGTTACAAAAGCACAGAGAACGCTGCTGCCCATTCTCTGGAAAATCCCTTAGTCGCCTCTTACGACACCCACGGGAAGAAATGGGATGGTGTTATTCTTTACGTCCGACACCATACAGAGCTACTTTTAATGTTATACTGGAAATGTATAGCTTGATTTGTCGCCGTGATTGTGTTGCAAATGGAAAATTGTTCAGGAAGATTGCTTCGCCGCCATAACTACCTACATATGAGTCAACGTACGACCACGGTGCTTTCAGTATTTCAGGTTCTCGTATGTTCTTACCAAACCTGTAGCTGTTGTAAATCACCTCCCGTTTGTTTTTACCGATCAAAGCGTTGTTCATTATTTCCAAGGGGTCGAGATTGGCAATGTGATGTCCTCGGATCTGTTTTTTAGTGCACAACATTCTTATTTAGCGTGTATTATGTAACCGGCGATACTTTGATTAATTTAAAACAAAAATAAGAAGCAGAAAAAAAAATACATGTCTTTGACTAAACATATATAGCTCGAGGCATGTTTCCTTCATTAAGAATATTGAAGGATTTTGGGAGATTAGTCAGTTATTTCGCAGAGTCTGTCAGTAGCTGGTTAGAGTACAATACATACATACAGTGCCGATTTGGGAACAACACAAAATATCCTCGTGGATAAGCCAGCGTGGTATAAAATAAAAATTAAGCAGTTAAGATAGTTGTATAGTTAATACGTAAAACCTGTTATTTGATTAAAAATAGAAACAATTTTGTTAAACCTTAAGTTGTCAACGTATTCAAATATAATAGACAGTAGTAATTAACCTGTATTCTTATAATTATCATACAATGAGCATTACATAAATATAAAATGTTCTGACTAAATGGCTATGTACAAATTAAATAACTTTAATTAATCACATAATGAGTCTCACACGTTTGGAAACAGGAATTATAAAAGGTTAAAACAGTTAATTGGAATACAACAAAATTAAAAAGATTTCTTAACCTAATCAAAAATACCCTAAACTGATTTTAGCTTCTGAGTGTTTATTTTGCGTGTGTGCAAGGTAAAATAGTCTATTAACCAAACTATTCTTCGGATCATTATTTATTAAAAATACCGTCTTACATCTAATATTCACTGTCTTAACTTAAAATATATCTCCTGCCTATACTCATTCATATGATGACTGGAATTCTTATTTACAATTACATCTTCTGGTGTACAAACTCTAGTAAAGGAATATGATGATAAAGCGATTAGTCTAATGCAGTTCCTCCTCCATACCTCAACCTCATTTGTTAATCATTAATATTGCTCATCAAAATTGTATTAAACAATAACATTCAATGGTGGATCAAACAGTCATATTTGTGGAATTAGTAATATTTTAGTATTTTAATTTATATGACCGATTATTTCAAAAAGCTAGTCTCAATTATTTCATTACTCAATTAAATTAGTTCCAATCGATTTCACTCTTGTGTTCGACTGTTTACAATAATCATGAAGTTAAATTAGTTTAATAGATAGAATAATATTAATATATTTTAAAAACAACATCCATCTCCTTTTTCAATCTACGATGTCAAAGTTCTACAAACCAAGCACCACAAAGCATCTAACTACGTACGGTACAGGAAAGGTAAGTGTAAAAGAACGCGTGTGTTCGTCCGCAAGACAGGCGGTGCCAGGAGTGAAACCGAAACTAACCACCCTACAGGACCCACAGCAAGTCGCGAGTAACGTATTACCAGAGGTCGGAATTAGGTAGAGTTATTTTTGTACTTGCATCGAAATGTTGATATTAATATGGATCTTCCCTTGCGTGTGCGCATTGGAATTTTGCAACTTCGGACATCCGATGTCGGACGGTTCTAATTGTGTAATAGTAAATAACATTTTTATTTAATAAATTACGGGATTTTTCTGCTCTTTAAAATTAATCTCGGGATTTGAGGCATATCGACTTTATTCTTTCACTATATGAAATCAGTGTAAGTACACAAAATAACTCTACCCAATTTCGACCTCTGCGTATTACTCAGCACTTAAACTGTGTTGATGTCAATTGGACAGACATTTTACTACGTAGAAAACTAATTAATTGTTTGTTTGGGTTTACGATTCTCATTCTCGTTATCTTATCAGTCTAATGTTGTATAATTGCGAAGTCCATTTGACATCAGTGTCGTCCCACCGAGTACGTGACAGAGTTTGGTCGTCCATACCGAATCTGACGTGTTCTCTAATGACTGCCTCGTTTGCGAAGGCTCGCATGCCGCCGTGCCATTCGCCGCTCGATATCGGATCCCCGGTGGCGATGCCCAGCGGGTCTAAGTGCGCCACTAGGTGACCACGTGACTACATTCAACGTAAAACAAAATGTTCGTAACAAAACAATCAAGTGACTGCCCCATCATACATCCCTTCTTCAGATATATAACATATAAAGCGGTAATACATAGGTAGGCACATCTGTTGCATATTTTACTTATAGAAAAATCTGTACAAATACATATTAATTGTATAAAAAGTAATTTAAGAAACTGGAAGTTTATAAGATTGTTATGCAGCATGTTCATGATTGAGAAAAGATATAATGTTAACCTCAGTATTTCCCATAAACGTGCATATTATTTGTCAGCGCCTACCACATTGGAAAATGTGTTAAATACGACATAAGAAGAAAAATAAGGCAATAAATTGTTACTTCTAGTTTAAATTTTTGCATTTTTATATCATTTTGAGACTAGCATTTTATGTCGGTCTGGTTATCATGTATGAACCAAATGTTTGATGATATGAATAACGATACTATATTGGCATTCACATATGATTAATAATTTTCCGGTAAAATAATCTTATCTTTCACAGATAGGTTATATTTGTTAGAATTACTTGGGTGACTAAAACTGCTTGAAATTAAAAACTACAGCAAATAAAATCTTTGAATAATCGACAGCGAGTATTATCACACACATGCATATGCAAGAAACAATTTCCTAACATACATTTCTATTACACAAGCAGTGTATTTGAACAAAAGTGTTATCTACATCAAGATACGCACGTCTGATAGACAATAATTCAAACAATCCAAGTTTGCAGAAAACACTCTTACTGTGATATATTAAAGATGCATCATAAGGCTACACGTTAAGTGGTTTGCGTGGTGTAAAAGCTACGATTATCCATAGACAAGGTCACATCTCAGCACTCGTGACTACTCTCCCATAAGCATGACTAGTTAAAAATATGTATGTGTGTTATAAAATCGCTTACGAAACACAACAATCAGTGACACGCAATGCAATGTTGAAATAAATAACGAAACGATATACGAGTGTGGTTGCGTCCATAATTACGACAGCGACATTTCCCCTGTCTCCTGCGTACCAAAATTGAAATATTTCCTCATGATGAGCTCGGAGCTTGGGCCGCGCATGCCTAGTTCCGGCAGGTTGGCCGTGGTGATGCCAAGCGGGTCCACGCCGGCCGCCAGGTGACCGCGAGCCTGTCACGCACCCGCCACCACATCACATTTTAGCCCAAATTGTACACATTCACGACCGAGCGACCACAACTACATATTGTTCTCAATAGAAAGCTATTAACAGCAACCAATGTGACGCTACTAAACAGTGATTCAAGGACTTATTATTATGTAGGTAGATGTTACTGTCGCTAGGTCGTGTAATAGAATTTAGACTAGTTGAACGAATAGTCTTGAAACCGCTATGCCAATTGTTCCACACGCAGTAACAATGACTGGTTCTGGTACAATATTCATATTTTACATTAATCAACATAATTATGAATTCCTAATTAGCTACTTTTACAAAATTAACAAAAGTAAAGTAACTTAACATAACATTTATAAAAAAAATGTCATAATTAACTAAATGTTTAAATAAACAAATTCTGCCTATAGCGCGGCCTACAATAATAATGCTAGAAAGCTGCTTTTGTAGAAATAATTGTAAAAAATGTGTAAAAAATAAACACTACCTAGACCTGACATAACATTTCTTAGTCAACATGTTTCAAACTGGGAATAAAACAAAAGAGGGGAAACTCGTTTAGTTCGGGAGCAGATGACGAGAAAATCAAATACATAGGTATATATATATAAGGAGGCTTTAGTAGACCAAGCAAAAAATAATATTTTTCCGAGCAAAAGATGATTTTCAATTCTCGTACATGTGCCCCCGATCCATATGGGCAAGTCACGACTAGGGGACAAAAAAGTGCAAACAATAATGAATGTCGAAAAAAAATCATAGCAGCGATAAGATAGGAACATTCGTCACCTGGTAACTCCTGATGATGGCCTGCACAGCCAGATGGTCGTCGATTATCTTCTCGTTAATTGGTGAGCCTGTGAAAAAATACAATTACCATTATGGTCTACATTTCAACAAATGATAAGAAAGTTGTCCTGGATGTTGCGACAATTACCTAAAGATTACTGCAGAAAAATCTTTTAAGCGGGAACACCCGAATACTCCGAAATATTTTATTCCGAATTTCAATGATCCGAGTGCCAAAAGTCCGAATTTCATAATACCTAAGAATTAAATGTCTATTATTAAAAACCAAGCCAAGTGCGAGTCGGACTCGCGCACGAAGGAGTCCGTACCATTTTTTAAAAAAAACGGCCAAGTGCGAGTCTTACTCGCACACAGGGTTCCATAGCTCCAAACAATATAATAACAATATTTTGAACTGTCATTCATTAGTTAGTAGTATTAGTTAGTAAACTTCCACACAACCGCAAAACTAAATTTGTTTTTCATAGTATGTTTATGAAAAACAAAGTTACTGCTGCAGTTTGATGAAAAAGTCCCATATCTCAAAAACTAAACATCATATCTTATTGAAACCAATTTTCGTTGATAGTTTTTTTTACGTTCTACAATCCTAAATATTTTCAGAATTTTCCTCCTCTTACTTTAGAAATTAGAGGGGGGGGGACACACATTTTACCACTTTGGAAGTGGCTCTAGCGCAAACTATTCAGTTTAGAAAAAAATGATATTAGAAACATCAATATCATTTTTGAAGATCTATCCATAGATACCCCACACGTATGGGTTTGATGAAATTTTTTTTTTTGGTTTTCAGTTCTAAGTATGGGGACCCCCTTAATTTATTGTTTTTTTTTCTATTTTTGTGTGAAAATCCTAATGCGGTTTACAGAATACATCTACTTACCAAGTTTCAACAGTATAGTTCTTATAGTTTCGGAAATAAGTGGCTGTGACATACAGACGGACAGACAGACAGACAGACAGACATGACGAATCTATAAGGGTTCCGTTTTTGCCATTCGGCTACGGAACCCTAAAAACGAGCTAAAATATAACTTTTTGGTATGGGAGCCCCTCTTTTTTTTTAGGATGGGAATTCATCAAATGACTTCTCCCGCTCTGGGCGGAGCGGAAGGGAGTGTCAGGCTTGACTGACTAAAACCCATCCATGTTCCTTCCTAGCCCTTTGCGTTCCAGGGCCACGGTATCTCTTTCGAACAACCCGCAGCCCTGGCAGGCATCGGCCCTCTCGGACCCCTTCCGATTTGTATGGGAGCCCCCCTTAAATATTTATTTTCTTCTGTTTTTAGTATTTGTTGTTATAGCATCAACAGAAATACATAATCTGTGAAAATTTCAACTGGCTAGCTATCACGGTTCATGAGATACAGCCTGGTGACAGACGGACGGACGGACGGACTAAAAATCACGAAATTTATTTTACCGAAACTCGTAAATGCGATTTGTTAGTTTTCCGATTTTCATACGTTTGAAGAATCAGATGCTCGAAGGGTTCTCGGTCCGAAAAACGCCATTCCGATTTTCATTACTTCGAATAAACTAATAGTCAACATGTTGTCCTACAAAATTTAGTGACGGAAACGAATCGCTGCAAAACTGACTTCACGCAGTCTTGTCTGCCCTACCTCTAAACTGTAATTAAAGCCCGCGTAGGCGCGGAGGGGTGGAGCGGCCCGCGAGCTGAGGAGCAGGTGGTTTGAAGGCCCGCTGCCGCGGCTGCCGGCCAGCAAGCCGAAGCTGCGGTGGTGAGCGTTAAAACCATCTGCGACGATAAGCTCGCGTGGGGCCGCCGTAGCCTCGCAGCGCCGGAGCCGTGACAGAAATAATGCTTGCTGCATGTTGCATGACTGCTTGCTTGCTGCTTGCCTGCTTGCATGCTTGCTTGCATGTTGCATGCCTGCTTGCATGTTGTATGCATTATGTGTTTGTGATGCTATTCAGTTTTACAAGGCGTTTTTATTTCGGAATTGTATTAATCGGTATTTTAACAATCAGAATTCGTATTTTTGATGTCTCGAATTATCATTAAGTCGGACTTTTTGTTATTCGATCTATTGAAACTCGGTATTTTGACAATAGTAATTATAAACGTTAGGAATATTGAAGTTTAGGAATTATAAAAATAGGAGTTGTTATATTAGGAATTTTAAACCATTCGGAATTATGACAATCGGCATTTTGAAATTCGGCCTTGTGACTATCGGAATAAAGTTTTTCGTATTTATGTAGTGTACCCCTTTCATGCATGCCTACTAAACATGAGAGAGTTTATTTTATTATTTAGTTTTTGAAAAGAAAACCGTAAGGAAGATCTCGTCTCCCTCTAAATGTCAGCTTCTATTTACCAAGAGTATGTTTGAGGTCTAAAGTAATATTAAGCAAACATGCAAAAGTAGTGGGAGCTCTGAAATGGACCTTACTCTCGACATGTTCAAGCCCAATATACTATACTTATAGATATCTCAATACGTATCTATCATCGCCACAAACTGTTTCATATAATTTCATTTTCTTAGTCTCAAGTGTCATCTACAAACCTGCAGATATAGATGGCATGCCAGCGCTGGAGGGTACCAGCGATGTGAGTGGTACTTCGTTCTTGTTATAAGGCGAAAGGTTCGGCGGCGAAGTGTAGGCTGAACCGGGCTGGGCGCCGGCCGTCGCATTGCGGAAAAACGCATCCCACGACTAGAAAAAACATAATTCCTTTAGATATTGGATCATCTAAGGCAAAAGAATGGAGTAATTCGTCTATAATAACATCCAAAATCAAAAAGATGTTGGTGGCTTACATAACATCCTTTTTTTACAAGTCGGTAAAGTTAAGTTTGTAGGGGAATCCAAAAAAAGTGAATCTAAAGCTACTCATTTGAGAGGCTACACTATTACTGGGCGACATAGACATATTTTTCTTCATAAAGTATAAACATTGTCTGAAAATTGGTGTAAATGAAAATATTTATTTTCAATCCCTTTTTTCAATAGGTAGTGAAGACATAAAACATCAATGCAACTAGAATATCCTCCTAATTATGGCATCGGTAAAGAAGTGGAATTTTCAAGCAAGCAGGGAAATACCCAGAACATAAAAATGGATTACGCTTTGCATGCATAATAAGTAGCTCTGCAAAACTACACCTTTATTTACGAACCAAAGTCAATATTTTCCTGTTCTTTCGTTTGATTTGATCTTTATTTTAGCATAGCCAGTGTAAATTATCAATTTATCACAGTTTTATTCTAATGAACCATTACTATTTTAATAATTCAATAACGTCACCGGTAATTATTCAATCATCAGAAATCAGCGAGCTATGGTGACGTATGTGTGAAAAAAACAGATAGATGAGAGATAGAAAGAGCAAATAGATGAATGTTAAAACTACTGTACCTATGCACTCCGAGCTATATTATTATTACTTTTCTTACCACATATTACACGATAACACAGCGCACTTTTCTTATCTCATACACAAATCCTGATCGCGATTGCATTTGAGAAACTCTTCGATTAATGGATCATCATCATTGTGATCAATCAAAATAAAATCTGATAGTGTTTACACATTTATCAGCTTATCCAAAAACTGTCTTTTCTCTTTTGTTCCTATTTTATTGTTAAATTCTTTCTTAACATATTTATGGATAGGGGCCGATAATCGCTCAAGGAAAATCATATCGTGAAGTTTCCGTTATTGTACGTGCAGGAATTTAGTATTCTGTTTTTTAGCTTATGCGGGTTTTCACAGTATCACCCTCATATCAATCTAAGGATTCATAGAATAGGGTACTAAACGCTGTGTAATAATTCACTGTGTACATTTAAATAAAGAAACACAAACAGAATTCTTGATTGACCTTAATCTGGCAACAAAACCTTAAAATTTACATTTAAAGTCTCCACTTTAATGAAAAAATTACCCTAAGAACAAAACTTTATAAGAATAAAAATTGCTGAATACTAATTTTCACATTGACCTGGTTGATTGGGTGAGCGTATCTTTAAAATCCGGATTTTTCAGATCAAAGCAGATAACTCCATGCGACTAACAACTGACTCCTTTAGTAACTCACAAATTGGCTGTGCACGAATTGCCAATTCACACTTGTCATCTCTTTTCCTTTAGTAATACGGCGACTATTTCGTTGTTGCCCTTGAAGCTAGACTTTCACGGTTCATTTATAACCACTTGAGTGACAAAGCGTGCTAAACAATACGTACTTCCAATTACGGATAGGTGAATTGGTTCGCTGCGTCTAGACGAGGCCTAGACAATTTATTTCTTGGTTTAATTACGTCAAATCAGGCCAGTTATCAATGGGGAACTGTGAAAACTATTATAATTAGCTAGCAAATCTACTTTACTGCCTGCCTTAATTCTGGTTACTTTTCTGTTTTTGAAACATAGATAATTAAAGGCCAAATTAAACATGTATGGCGCCATCAATAAAGAGAGGTCGTTCGAGTATCCAATTAGAATTTCATGGAAGCTTGAAAACCAATTTTTGCTTCAAAACATCTACAGATTTATTTCAACAGCCGCAACTGTTTTTTTTTTTATTCACAACGTCATATGACGTCAACTCGGACTTAAGATCTTCATCATCTATCATTGGTTATCTGACATGTGAACAATCGTCAAATAAATGGTTATTTATTTGTCAATTTGTCCAAATGCATATTGTCGCCAATTTATACCTATATGAATTTAAGATCTCTTTAATTCACCGTGTGGCAATAGGAGTCATTTCAGAAATTCATGAATGTTTTACACTAAAACTAGGCAACACTTACATTAATATTTAGCCGCTTAGTGAAAACGGCCATCAGAATGATGGCTATTTGCCTCAAGTCCGTTCTGTGCCAACAATCATCACCAACATCCTTCTCCTGCCCTTACCCCAATTTATTTGGGCTCGGCGCAGCATGGTATGCAATATTATTAGTAAAAATTTCCACAGCTAGTTAGTTACTGATCACAAGTTTCCGGAACCGATTCATTTGTAGTATTTATTTCAAATGACGCATATAAACATTGATGTAATAAGATACTCGTTGGATTGTTTGATAGCCGTGGAAAACTGAGATAATACTTGGAAACTTGGTAAAATCACGGCTATCTTATCTGGGACGTCTGTAAAATAAAGGCTAGTCAACAAGTTCAAAAACGTGTTAATTCTTGATAAAGCTCCTAAAAGTATGAGCGATGGCTTATTAAATTCGAAAAAAAATCACCAAGTATTATGTTATTGCTGTTTTTGTATCTATGGCATTCAGTAACGTTGGAAAATTGTTTTTACATCATTTGTTAAGATTTTTTAATAACCAAATAGACAAGTTTAATATTTTTCGAAGATAATATACTTATTCCATAGATTCCTACGACGTCTATTTATATCAATTTAATTATTTATTTTCTATAATTTCGATCATTATTTATGACCAATTTAATACAGCACAGCGACCATTTTCTTTGGTTATTAATTTTGATGTCAAGGCACTTTTGTACCTAGACAAAATACTATGTCAAGAGCAATTGTTAAAAATGATAACAAATCTAGTTTAGTTTGAAAAAATCAATTTGAAAAGAATATTACACGCTTTACTTTTACTTCTATCACAGTGACAGAGGTAAAACAAACAAACGCGATTATGCAATGCAGTCGTTATTTTCTATTTCACACATTTTATTTCGCATTAGTTTTCATTTTTCTAGAACATCCAATGCGTCGGTGGCTACAATAGCCAGCTTCGCTCAGTTGATAAGTTTTGTCGATTTCTACAAAACTTAACTCAATTATATAGTACTGTGTTTATCATAAATAAGGATGCTAAATCTTCTGACAATCGTTATATAAAACAATCCTAAAGCTTTATTTTAGGTACCGCAGTTATCCAACACCAAAGATTTCTTATTTTTTGTTGCTTGCCTGCCTAATGTCCCTGCTGGGTAAAATCCTCTCTTTTCTCCTGCCAAACCTCTCTATCTTGTGCGATTTCTGACCACGTTCGCCCCGCAAATCTGATCCTGGATCAGATCGTCACAACACCTTCGCCGCGGTCTACCTCGGCGGTGATTTCCTGCATCAGGTCTAGTGAGTGACGATTCGTGACCACCCCTCCGTGTGCATTCGTGATTCGTACTATATTTTAGTCAGTTATCTTATACTGTCACATAATGATAAAGATACAGAAGAACAGTGAATCAAACTTACTGCATGTACAGAGCTGGAGTCTGCGAGCCATGTGTTGTACATGGTCTCCACGTAGGCCGAGCTGGAGCCATTGAGGAAGGGTTCAGCGGCTGCCGAGCTTTTGTGCCTATAGCTGGTCAGTGGGACTGCAGCGACCTGTGCCAACAAAAAGAAGGTTGAATATACATCATGTTTAAGTCAATTGTTGCGAAATGAGCTTGCCCCGCTCAAAATGCATGGTGCATTTCGAGACTCCGGACAGTACGGAGACACTTTGCCTGACCACAGCATTCCAACCCAGATCCTCAAGGCCCACAGTCGGGAGCATTTATAATACCTATGTTAGTCATGACTCAGGACATCATTACGCTAGGGAGTCCCATCAGTTCATGTTAGTTAAAACTACGATAATTTAATATTACAATAATTTCATCATCAGAGAAATCAATAAATTAATAGTATTAGATAACGATCACGCTCGTCATGTTCGTATCTACCCAGACGAAAAGGCATGACTTTATATTATTTAAAAAAAACAACATTGTTACCGCTCTAGGTTGTTACGTCATATCACGTCAGAATACCATAGTTTGTTTTTAAGCCACATTTTCAACATGAAAATAAATCGCTTTCCTGGCGCACACATTACTTTTGGCCAACCTCCAATTGTCTTGGTACGCCAAAATCTGTTCTATATGCATTGGAGTAGATATAAAACTCATTATTTAATTGTAACCAATATAATCATATTGAGAGGTATCAAATTTCAAATAAACAATGTTATTACTATTATTATCAGCCTGGATTGTCCCACAGGGCAAAGGTAGCCCTTCATAAAGCGATCTACCTAGCGTTCTCTTTAGGTAGGGCTTCTTCATTAGGGACTAGTCTTTTCGAAAGAGACCGGCTCATTCCGCCCTCACCGCATATTTTTTGTGAGTACAGCAATCATTGTGCCGATAGTCGTGTCGGCCAATGGCTTAATAACCAAAAGCCTCGACCAACATCTGAGGAGTCTTTCGCTTGGCAGTTGGATCAAGGGCTTGATACAGAAAGCAGTACTTCTGGACACGGCGCGTGTTGTCAGGAGGTTCCTCTCTCAAGAGCCCTAACCACCGGTAGCTCGGACCTTGTTCCCGATGCCGGTGGGCTACTATTTTTTATGTTTTTAAATGCTTTTTTTTAATACAGTGTGTAACGGAAAGTATATATACATACTTAAGGGTTTGCTAAAGACCATCAAACTGAACATGTTTCTCCATCGGACAAACATCGTAATAGCGAAAAATTTATCTGCTGCCCCATACAAAATTTCAATACTTATGTATGGAACGCTATTACGATGTTTATCCGATTATGTAAACAGATTTAAATATGTAATTAGTAGGTAAGTAAAATGAATAAAGAATTAATGTATGTAATAATAACATTAGTTGAACAGTAGTAGGTTGAAAAAAAACAAGCAGCTACAAGATAACGATGTAGAACAAAGTTTATCAAAGTAACAAAGGGGCTCGGCCGCTCGTCGTAATATACTAGTACATACAGCGAGTTGGAGGCGCGACTGGCACACCGGTTATACAACAGACAGTGCTCACAACACCGATCGATCAAGCTATATAAAACCAGTTTAAGCGGATCTCTCATTGTATACTAAGTGAGAACATGTTATACTAGAAATGTATAGCTTGATGTGTCGCTTGTGAAGTCAATATATTGACGTCAGCAGCTAAAGTGAACGTATTTTTCTCAGAAATATTTAATTGTTACTTGGCAGGCTCAATTCATACTGATATTGAGGGCGAAAGTGAGTCTGTATGTTGGCTTTTTACAGCTTAAACGACGTGTACACTGTACCATAGCAAGTTACGCATATCGCAGCTAAACGCAATAGGATAAAATTTGGAAACAAGTGACTTGGTTTAAAACATAGGATACTTTTTATTCCATGGAATAATATCCATATTCATGAGGGCGATGAAGGTTTCCTCACGATGTTTTCCTGCTCTCAAAACGGTAAAGGAAAACATCTTGAGGAAACCGGCATGTCCTAGAACTAAAAAGTCGAAGGCAAATGACATTTACCAAACCGCACTGGGCCCGTGGGGTGGATCATAGCCCCACTCTCTCTCATAGGGAGGCCTGTGTGTGTCCCAGCAGTGGGAACATTCCAGGCTGATTATGCTATGTGTAACTAAAAAGCGTAATTCTTAAAATCCACGATCAGATAAGTATGAAAGGAAAACGTACAATACATGTTTTCTTTTGAACATGACACCTTTACCTTGAAATTTCTCGAAACAGATAACAATATCAAGTAATATGAATCAAACACAACACACATCACTAGTGGTTTTATCAGAAACAAAGATACTTGGAGATGTTATTCTAAAAGAATAGAAAAATGTAGCTGTAAGAATAGAAAAGGCTTAAATCTGCATAATTAAGTATACTTTATAAGTATAGCAAGCACCAGTAGTGCAGGTGGCGTTCTGTGGTTTCTATCTAGTCCCATGGATAATGGCGTGATTTTATGTATGTATGTATAATCTATACCAATATTATCAAGCTGAAGAGTTTGTTTGTTTGCTTGAACGCGCTAATCTCAGGAACTACTGGTTCGGTTTGAAAAATTCTTTCAGTGTTAGATAGCCCATTTATCGAGGAAGTCTATAGGCTATATATCATCACGCTAAGACCAACAGGAGAGGAGCAGCAATGAAAATAGATGCGAAAACGTGGAAAATGTGACGCAGACGAAGTTGCACGGGACAGCTAGTAATACTTAAACTGTAGTGAGACATACTGGTCACTTTTTTAAATGATTTAATTTAAGAAGCACTGTTTCTTTTGTTTTTTTTTTTAAAAACATTACTTTAAAACATGGTTCAAAAGGCTATTTTATACTGATGAATCTACATAGCTAAGTAATAAAGAGTACATAATTATTGTGGCAGTTAGTACAACTTATTTTTATGCACTGTGGCTATCAAGGTAAAGATCTTGTTTTCTGGGATTAATTCATTTGCATAAAAAGGTTGCAATAAAAGGATAATGCAAATACTACGAGAATGAGTCACCTCGCTTCAACAAACTTTTATTTTTAATATCACCAAAACATGCATTTAAAAACAGGTTGTAACCGCAATGTGCACCTAAATTCGACAAGGTGAAGGGCACAATATAGTGTTACTCAAACTTAAATTAAACCAGAGTGTGAAAACTACATTATTGAAGCTTGATTCCATTTAAGAGTCTCATAAACAAGGGTCCGGTTGTGGGTCCCTAAAAATATTTAGACCAGCTTTTTGGTCAGGGTTTACTAACTGGACCCTGCACATTGTGTGGCGGGGAAGTTACTAAACTAAAGCAGTTATTAACTGGTGGAATCGGGTATGTACTACCGACGACCCCACACGTGATAATTATGACTCATACGTTGTCACTGTGACGCCACACCGTGATAATGCATCCCATCCGTCAACTTCTAACTAACTCCTATCATTTCCTAAAAACATCTCAGTATCTGAACAAAAACAATATGCCTAGTCTTTTCCCAAATGTTAGGGTCAGCTTCTAGTCTACCAGATGCAGATTAATACCAATGTTTTCCTTGCAGTCAAGTGCATAATTAAATTATTTTTAATCGCATTTTTTTTTTCGTCCAAAGGTTAACTTCAACGATTCGGTTTATTTGGACAAGGTCGCAAGTTACCGTTTAGTGACCATAGCCGTTGACAACCTTGAACTTATTGTCTAATAGCCTGAGAAAATTCCGACATGTACCTTTTTTGTCACAAGACCTCAGACATAATAGATACTGAACACTACAATACTGTATATGTATTTTATTGTGAATGGTACTGGTATTGAATGGTAATGGTACCTTTATATAGGAATAAACGGTAAAAACTGAGAGTTATGTTTTTAATTTCCGAAGCAACGAAAGCTTCTCCTGTGTTATGATGGGTGGTCACAGCCATTCCGGAAATAGCAATCAGTGCCCACACAAATATTTGTTCTAGAAAAATTAAATCCTACTACTATTTATCTAGGTGTTCCAAGCTTTTCTTAAGGAGCTGGGGTAGAAGAAATAATTAATTTACCATACGCAAAATACCGCACTTTGGATGTGCAGTTACGGGACCAACCCAAAATACAACGAAGATTGAATAAAAACAGAATAAACAGGTGACTTACCTGTGATTTGTTGAGAAGCCATGAGGCGAATCTGTCGTTACTCCCAACTTTATTTGAGAGGCTAAATATTACTCTTGCGCGATGCATGATGGTCTCGGTCTAGTGTCAGATCTGTAAAGAACAATTTTTTTTTTATATTCCGTGTAATGCCAGTCATTTATTATTATAATAATATTATTATTTTATCATGAAATACTATTTCAAGTTATGAAAACATTTCTAAGATAGCCAGTTAGTTTATTTATGTAACCATGTTTCACACCAATGGAATACTTTTCTCTATACCTGAGAAAAGTGTTCCATAAAAATTATGCAACATGCCAATTAACTAGATTTTCATTCAATTTTGTAGTATTGATCACTTATTTTTGTATTTTTGATGATATTCTCTGGAGTATCTGTGTGTTTAAAACTATAATAACAAAATCCATTATATTTTTTAAAAAATTACCTGCTGCCCCATACAAAATTTCAATATCTATTTGACCAAAATGTATGGGGCACCTGATATGTTTGTCCGATGGAGAAACATGTTCAGTTTGATGGTCCGTAGCACACCCTTAAGTATGTATATACCCTTTCCGTTACACCCTGTATTTAATCTTTTATTGCCCTTCAGAGAGAGGTCTAAGATTTCAATCAGTCAATTATTACATTGAGTATTATATATTTGGTTTTTATTTAGGTGTTAAGTCAACATCATACAATTCTGTGATATAAATATGAAAAGACTATTGTAGACCGCTTGTAGCACAGATATTAATAAAAAAAACATGATAAATTCTCTTTAAACAAATATGCTCAAGGTGTGTTTCTACAAACAGAAAGATAATATACTTGAGAATTTAGGACACAACATTGTCAATGCCAGAGTAACTGGCACATTGGAATCTTTATTGTACCATTATTTATATTTTTTTTCCTAGTGTGTTTAACATGCAGTTTGACCCAGAAGGACACCAGAAAGTTACTGCACTATGTAAAAACTGGTTCTCTAAAAATGTATACAATATTTTAACAATTTAAAAAAAAAAAACAAATCCTTAGCCCTTTTTGCCTTCTCATATTACAACAGAATCATATTATATTAGAATATAATTCTGTTTTATTTAGTGAAGTTTATCCATATAAGTAAGAGAATTATAAAAAAAGAAAAATTATTAAAAAATAGCCTTTCCAATCTACTATCAAGTATGTAAAAATCTGGCAGGCAGTCAAAACAGACTGTTATATAGATGCAGTACTATGCTCTGAAATTATTTATAGACTTGATTAAATAGTTCAAGGTCATCAGAAAAATGACTAGTGTTTACATGAGCCAAATTTGATTGTATCTAATGACATATTAGCTAGAACATCAAATCATGAACACCAAATTATGAAGAACATCAAATTATGAAGTTATAGATTTGCATTTGGTACAATTGGAAAAATGAGTATCAAAACAATATTCCAATATTCCAAAATTGAGATCAATAAGGGTTTCAACTTAAAACTGGCATAAATCCCTTTAAAATCAGTAGAAAATATCTTTCATACATCAAATTTACCGAACTACCAGCTGTGTGGACTACAAGTAATTCTTTCACATCTCTCTGTATACTAAATCATTAATAAAACTGAAAACAGATGTCAGATTAGAGAGGAATAGAAAGGAGCTAAGTAATTCTGTAAAATACTGTCATGGTGCCCCAAACAACACTGGATACTTTCTAATTGCATGATTTAACTAGGATACCAGATTATATAATGATCTTATCGGCAACTATCTTTATTTACCGTTGATTGAGCACTACATGTATTACAGGGTATTCCAGTTCCTAACCTCTTTTTCACTCGTTGCGTCACATATTGCGGATATGAGTCCAAGTTACAAAAATTATAATTACATACCTGTTAAGTTTTACCCTCACTTAAATATTTCACAGAAAATTAACTGATCAATACTGAAGTCTCGTGATTCAAGGTTATATAACTCACTCTTTTCACGTACCAATTTGCGATAGGTATGTCGCGGCGAGAAGCTTCTGAATCAAACTTAAATCCGTTCCTATATCATCGTTTTGATAATATACCCTAAGTTTATTCTATTTTGAGGAATAATTTACCTTCGACACTATTCGAATGTGTAGTAAATTGTCTTGTCTGGCAAGCACAGTCAAATTTGATTGAAAGAATTCAAAAATTCATGCTTTTCGCTGATTCGCTGCCGCCGTCAATCGCCTGTTCTCGGAAACCGTGGACTGTCAAAGTTGAAGTTCACTGTTCACAGATTAAAATTGATAGCAAAAGGTGGCTATTATCGATTATTTTTCCGACGCAGTTGTTATTCTCAGATATGGTATTTGTATTCAGGAAAGCGTTTCGTAAGTGATAAAAGGTCTAAGCTGCGGTACACTCATGCCCTTTTCTCATCGGGTAGGCAGAAACCTCAAAACAGTTACGGCTTTTCACTCTTTAGGAAAATAAAGATGCTCCCACGAGCCACTACTAGCATGAACAACGGGGGTTGAAATAATTGATGATACTGTGTGTTTATTGTAGTTTGGTAGTTTAATTAAACTAAACCATTAAAACCATTTAAACGTCTCCAATCAAAGACGACCACAAAGGTGAACTCCATAGGTGTATATTTGATGATACACGTCCGCACTGACTGACCTCGAGAGCTTATTTTTCACAACTGATTTCTAAATCGGTGTGGGGTACACGAAGTTTAGAAAACGCCACTGAGTGACCGACGCTTTGCCATTTGCCCTTATACAGGATGTTTGGTGCATCGTGTGCCAAACTGAAATGGTCAACTGGGGGGGTCATCTGCTATCCTTTCAGACCCCTAAACAATTCTCATGCCCTGTGGTTTCTTTTTCATCGACTTTTTTTTTGTTTTATTAAAAAAATACCCAAATTTTACAATCAAATACAAATTAAAAAAAAAAAGTATAAGTCGTAGACTCTGAATTTTAATTTTATTTAGATGAGCATTGTATTCCAGTCCTTTTTAATTCAAAATGAGTGACATTAGCCATCTAGTTTTTTTTTAATTTACTCGCAAAGTTTCGGACTTCAATTAAAGCTGTCCATGTAGCAGCTATTTACATGGCTCTACAGAAAAAACCAAAAGCGACCGGGATCTTCCAACTTCCTCAAAAATTCTCTAGTCTATCCTCTTGCTAGTGATGTGCCACATGCCATAAAAATCTTTTTACAACTCTGTGAATTCGCTAGAATTGTGAATCGAGTCACGAAATATTAAATTCCGGGGTCGATCGTTAAGGTTAAGCCGTGCTTGCCGAGGTTGGTCCGTGGATGGGTGACCATAATTACATACCAAGTTCGCTCCGTGCCTCGGAAAGCACTTAAGCCGTTGGTCCTGGCTGTCATCTGTAGATCTTTGATAGTCGTTAAGAGTAGTCAGAAGCCAAAAGTCTGACATCCAGTCTTAACAATGGGTATCGTATTACCCAGTTCCTGGGTTGTGAAGGTCAGATAGGCAGTCGTTTCATGTAATATAGTGGTACTCAGCTGCATCCGATTAGACTGGAAGCCAACCCCAATAAAGTTTAGGAAAAGGCTAGGCAGATGAGGATGTTTGACGATGTGTTCCCCAATGCGTGGATTGGTCGCGATGGCCCTATTGAAGTAGTACCTCCCTAGTCGGAACCTCCGTGGCGTATACCACCTCTTTGGCACGTCTCCAGACATAAAAGACTAGCGGAGTTAGGTCTGGGGAACGTGCCGGCCATGAAATAGGGCTATCGAAACCAATCCACGCATTGGGGAACACATCGTCACACAAAATTATTAAATAAATGTTAAAAATCATCATCATCATCATCATCATTTCAGCCCAAAAGACGTCCACTGCTGGACACAGGCCTCCCCCAAGTGTCGCCACATTGACATTTTGGGGGGGTTTGCCATAATCGCCACGCTTGGCAGGCGGGTTGGCGATCGCAGTACGGTTGTTACAAAAGGACAGAGAACGCTGCTGCCCATTCTCTGGAAAGTCCCTTAGTCGCCTCTTACGACACCCACGGGAAGATATGGGATGGTGCTATTCTTTATGTCCGACACCATACAGAATGTTAAAAATGCATTTTTTTTATTTCTAGAACCCTCCTTCGCCCCAAAAGCAAGATACGAGACAGATTTTACCTTATGAGAGTGAGATAACAGATTTAATAAGTTTTTCAGGTATCACTTAAGCAAAAATATGTTTTGAAATCATAATTTAGAATTTAATATTTTGTGACTCGATTCACAATTCTAGCGAATTCACAAAGTTGTAAAAAGATTTTTATGGCATGTGGCACATCACTAGCAAGAGGATACACTAGAGAATTTTTGAGGAAGTTGGAAGATCCCGGTCGCTTTTGGTTTTTTTTTACCCACGTAAATAGCTGCAACATGGACAGGTTTAATTGAGTCCGAAACTTTGCGAGTAAATTGAAAAAAACTAGATGGCTAATGTCACTAATTTTGAATTTAAAAGTACTGGAATACAATACACATCTAAATAAAATTAAAATTCAGAGTCTACGACTCATACTTTTTTTAAAATTTGTATTGTATTGTAAAATTTGGGTATTTTTTTAATAAAACAATAAAAAGTCGATGAAAAAAATCCACTGGGCATGAGAATTGTTTAGGGGTCTGAAAGGATAGAAGATGACCCCCGCAGTCGACCATTTCAGTTTGGCACACGATGCACCAAACACCCTGTATATTATATTGTAGTCTTTGGACCGACGTTGGTGCCTACCACAATATGAATATACAGCATTAACACGTTGCGTGACAGAGCGTGTGATCCCATCACTAAAAAAATATAGCACCGATGAGTACAATCTAAATGTCAATTTCAAAAAACCGTTTAAAAATAAAGTTTATCTCAAACACGTATAGTTCGTATTACTTTAATTAAAACGAACTCTATGTCAAAAGGCTTGCATCGCTTAGTTCTTAGTCCCTAAAGTAAATACAAAATAATGGCGACCCTATTAGAAGAAGATGACATCCTCTCTCGAAGTTTTCTCGCTCGGTATGCTTTTGAGTTGCTCGTACTCATTCCAGTTAGTATATAAGATCTTTGATAGCATTTCACTATTTCCATTCGTGTCAAAATCAAAGTTATTGTCAATGTCATTGTCAATGTCACTAGGGACTACAAAATTAGGCATCCTGTCCAGCGTTGCCAACTCAGCACTTAAAGTGCCAGATTTGGCACTATTTTCATGTGTCTAGCACTGAAATTTAAGGAACAGCATCTATCGCAAAATCTAGCACTAATTTTGATATGTTTGCTTACTCACAAAATGCAATAACAAAACGCAAATTAGTGTAGTCCTCTGCACTTCGGTAGGGGATTCCCGTAAACATAAAAATAAAAGCGATTATGGCGGACGGCGCGGACTCTGCTATATTTGTCTCTTTCTCATAAGATAACTCCTTCTTTGTCTTACCTTGCTTGTTTTTCATTCGTTTGTGTTTTTGATTTATTATGTCATAGTCTCTTTTGCGCTGCAGAATAATTACCTTATTATTCCTTTACTTACATAGATTTGTGTTTTATACGGTGACAGTGAGACGAAAATGGATGTTCCTTTAAGTAAAAAAGGTAGTTATGTTCAAAGTTATAGGAAAGAATGGGAGGACGATCCAAAACTCAAAAAATGGCTTAGGCCTGTTCTTGGGAAAAGCTCAAAAGCAATGTGTTCCTTGTGTAAAATAGAATTTAATGCAAGAATATTTGAAATTAAACGGCATCAAAAAAACATATTGATAAAATGAAACCATTTTCTTCGGGGCAGACTACACTAATTGTTGAAAAAGTTGATACCGACGCAAACCCAGACATACATCACGCAGAGGGTCTATTATCAATGTTCGTTGCAGAACACACAGCTGTCATGCCGATCGACCACCTTAGCCAAGTGTGTGCAAAAGCTTTCGCAGACTCAAAAGCCGCCTGTAATATGAAGCTCCATCGTACAAAATGTGGTGAGATTTTAAAAAATGTTTTGGGGCCGCATTTTAAATCTGTCTTAAAACAGGACATTGGTGATAGTAAATATAGTCTCATAATTGACGAATCAACAGACATAACCGTACACAAGTACTTAGGCATCGTTATACGGTATTTCAGTTCTTCTATGAAGAAAATAACGTCGACGTTTTTAGCTTTGAGTCCACTAGAGACGTCCGATGCAAGAGGTATTGTAAATACTATTATTAAGACAGTGCAAGGTGAAATGGAGTTAAACCTTCAAAATTTAGTAGGATTGGGCACCGATAATGCCAGTGTCATGATTGGTATTAATCGGCGTATATAAAATTATGAAAGAAGAATACGGTTTGCCACATTTAATTCTAGTTAAATGTGTTTGCCATTCACTCCAATTGGCCGTTTCTCACGCTTCAGAAGAAACTATCCCTCGTAACATCGAATTCCTCCTAAGGGAAACATTTAATTGGTTTTCCATGTCACCAAATCGACGTCAAGAATATGCAGACATATACGCAACTATAAATTGTGGACGACAACCACTGAAAATATTACAAAAATGTGCTACTAGATGGCTCTCAATCGAGCCAGCAGTGCAAAGAATTTTGGACCAGTGGTTGGAGCTGAAACTGTTTTTTGAGATTGCCAGAAGAAAAAATAACTGTTACACGGCTGAACTCTTATACGAAGCGTATTCTGATTTGCAAAATAAAGTTTATATAATTTACATAAAATCAATACTTGGTCAGGTACAATCGGCGCTAAAAGCATTCGAAGGCGAAAATTCAGATCCAACAAGATTATTAGAAACTTTGATAAAATTGCTCGAGTCGTTTTGTGATAAAGTAGTGATCCCGGGAAGACGTCACTCTTTTAACATTTTTGAAGATAATGTTGCAGATTACCTGGATCCGTCTCCTTATCTTGGCTACAGTTTTGAGAACGCTATGCAATCCTTAGAAGATACCAAAAAGCAAGCATTAAGAAAACGTTGCGTAAATTTTACGGTAAAACTAATAAAACAATTGCAACAGCGGCTTCCTGAAAATGTAACCCTCCTGAAAGATATGAATGTCATGAGCGTCACTAACGCTTTAAAACCAAATAAAGGGCTCGTCGAAGTTGTGAAGTTAGCGGAACACTTTGTACAGAATCCAGAAACTATTGATAAAATTGTTGCCCAATGGAAAAGCCTAACTAGCAACACTTGGGAAAATGTGACTGATACAGTAAAATTTTGGGTTGAAGTGTCAGATTTTAAGGACGCAAGCAATGAAAATTCGTATAGCGAACTGGTTTCGTTGGCTTTTACAGTGCTCACATTGCCACATTCAAATGCGGACGTTGAGAGGGTTTTTAGCGTAATGAACATCGTAAAAAATAAATTGAGGAACAAAATTAACTTGGACTCCCTAAATTCAATTATTCGTATACGAACTGGACTCAAACATTTGAACAAAACTTGTTATACATATGATATACCTCAAGATATCCTTAAAAAAATAGGCAAGAAAGATATGTACACATTTAAATTTAAAAATTCTGCTATAAGTGTAAATGAGCCACAGCCCTCCACTTCAACAGCTGTACAAGGAACCGCAGCAGAGACAGACGGTACAAGTAGTGAGGATGATGATTGGATTTAACGATAATAAGATTTTTAATATTTCGATTTTTTTAAATTTTGATGGTCACATCCTCCAATTTAACTATATATTTTTTTTATTTTTGTTTAAATGTAACAATAACATAACTTTGATATTAATGTCATGACAATTTGAAAATTAAAACTTTTTATTCTACACGTTATTTTTCTTATTTCATATATTTGGCACTATTGTTAAAATTTTATACCAATTTAGCACTTTTTGAGATGTTACTTAGCACCCAACCGTGGCATTGAGTTGGCAACCCTGATCCTGTCAAATATGCTAAAATACCTGTAAAAGTTATTTTTAAAGCGAAAAACCTGATTGTTATTCTGTTTATCGAATTAATTTATACCAAAATGTGTAGTATTTCTTCACGTCTGCTAAAATTTCCAAGTGAAATTGCTACGATACGTAAAGCTGCATGTATTCATACATATAAGGTGCTAGCACTGCCATCATATCAAACATTGAACTTACAGCGAAATTATTATAGTACCAATAGGGACTATGATAAGCACTGGAAGGGATATTCATACAAATATTTATGTTACTCGGTCTTTTTTGGTACTGTCGCCTACACTTCATATAAATTCTGGTGAGTGTTACTTGATTTACCTAAACCAACATGAATTGGTTCAGCTCAGGTCTGTTGCGTCTGAGGATTCCTAATACCAATGGTTTTTTAACATCTAATATATTATCCTACGCCAGCACCAACTGCACATTTAATATGTATTGTTAAATAAGTTGAGAGCTGAGGCCTTGTTTGTTTCGCAGCACAACTACTTTGCAGTTGTCAGGTATATCTGGGCCGGTACGCAACAGAAAGCCTCCTTTAGACTGAAATGAAAATTATTTACCTTTTTTCACCTACTTCTGATCACTTGATTGGAATATCTTGATCCAACTTAATAAACAGTTTAAAGAGATGTGGTATTCTAATAAATGTAGCGTGAGCTTTAGGGTTATGTGTCGAACAGTCCACACTTAACCGAGCACTAACAACACGTACCTTTAAAGTCATTCATCTACTTACTAATAATTTGGTGGTTTTATTCTAAACCCTAACTAGTTAAATAATCTATAGAAAAGAGAAAATATCAATAAATTATATTAATTCATTTGGTAACTATTTTAGGGCACAGCACCAGTTATTGCCTTCCATAAATGCTGCTGAAGAAATTTCAGAATCTGACTCAGACAGTGAAGTTGACACTAAAAAGAAGAGATACAGAAAAGAAAAAGTTGGATTTCGAGACAGGAAGGTGTGTTGATATAACATTTATACATAATTATGTTTTAAGGGATATCAGCTCATGATTCTAGACCCACCTATCATATTTTTTTTTGTTGGTATATGCATCCGAATATCCGATCACTAGTTATAACAAATAATCAGCTGTTTCATACAGAAGTGCAACAACTGCACAATCAAAATGTCCCCCCGACCCTTGCTCAACGAGCCAGCCCTGCATGCAGCACCTGAGCATGTAACATTAAATCCCCTAAAAAATTATGACCCAGCCTGTCCCTTGCTGCCCACCCCTCAATGACGCCCTAAGCCGAGGTCCGAACCCCACAGGGGGTGCCCTTAGCGAGCGGTCATTTAATTGTACCTAGTGTGTAAGCCCTGGCTGGGGGCCTTAAATTCATTTGAGGTCACCACAGGATTGCCCGGCTGAGCAGAAATAACCTTAGCAGGTTGATCTGCGAGTGGCCATACCAATAATGGAAAAAAAAAAACAGTCAAAATGTATCAACAGCAGATTTATTGTTTTATTAACATAATATTAAAAAAATACATCTCTATGCTAGGGTGTCTAATATCTTAGGCTGATATCATGGAACTGTTTGTCAATTATACTTTAAATATAATACTGCAAACAGGATATTTACTATGCATTTGTTTTGAGTTTCCGATATTTTGGTGCTGTTGCAAGCACCATGATCACGTTTTTTTTTTAGTTTTGAAATGGTGGAATATAATTTTACTTTTATTTATTTACTACAGATCATTGAATATGAAAATCGTATGAGATCATATTCAACCCCAGACAAAATATTCAGATATTTTGCCACAGTGAAATTGTCCTTTGGTGAACACACAGAGATTTACATGACACCTGATGACTTTTTGCGAGCCATCACTCCTGGCATGAAACAGCCTGATGGTATTTGTTTTTTTTTTTTGTTTTAAGGCTCTTCTATACAGATGCAATGAGGCTATACTTAGTTAAACCCAATATTGACTTTAATCTCAGCCTAGTATCAACATGTCACACCAAATTATCCATTCATGTATCTTAGGTTGCACCTGCATAGAGTAGTCTTTGTTTTTTTTTTCGTTTTTAATATAATTAAAACATTCTGAGCAATTACTATCATGTTAAGTACATAGTATTTTCTAATTTGTACACTATAGGAGTAAGTAATCTATAATTTTTGGATTACCATTAAAATAATGTTTTTACCCTGGACGCTGCTGGATAGATTATTGAGTATGAAAACCGCATGCGTCAGTATTCCACACCAGACAAGGTATTCCGATACTTTGCCACACTTCAAGCCCAACATCATGACCAGCATGAGATATTCATGACCCCTGATGACTTCCTGCGCTCCATGACACCTGGTGTTAAGCAACCTGATGGTAAAATTATATGCAACACAGCATTGTTCCCATAATCATCATAATAATCGTTTGTAGCAGTTGACTGCTGGCCAGAACCATTCCATGTGATAATGTCCTGGGCTACTCTCATCCAGCTACTGCCAACTGCTCATTTACAACACTAGTTAGTTAAGGCCTTGTAAATCTATTGGTCATACGCGATACTGCTGTAAATAGAGGCCTAGGTTCGATCCCCAGGTACTTTTTTGGTTCATCCATTAGAAAATTCTCCATAGTAGCATGTTGGAGAGTGAAATGTATATGAACTGTACACTTCCGCCTTCTAGTTACTGACTCAAAATTAATTGTCCTTATAAAATTTCAAGGGAACTATTTAATCAAGTGATTTAAGAAATAATAAATTAGGTTTATAAAGAACTAGCTGTACCCGGCATGAAATGCAATGCGCTTTTTCCTACGTACCCACCCTACCTACCTATCCAACCTACCCTACCCTACCTACCTATCCAACCTACCCTACCCTACCTACCTATCCAACCTACCCTACCCTACCTACATAACTAACTACCTACCCACCCACCTACCTAGGATCTTTATTTCGTCAGAATTAAGCTTAATAAAATTTTATACATTATTAATTAATAATCAAAAATGATTACTTTGCTTAAAGTTTTCTTTATTAGTTGTATATTTTGCATATAGAGACAAATTATATACTTAGCTTATCATAGTTATGTTAAACTGCTGCATTACTAACTATTGTGTTTTCTCGCTAACCTAACCTAACCTAACTACCTACCCACCCACCTACCCACCTACCCTACCCTACCCTACCCAACTACCCTAACCTACCCTACCTATCCTACCTACCTATCCTACCTACCCAGATACTCTACCTTACCCTTGTTACCTTTTAAACCTTCCTTGGGCTTGTACAAATATTAGGTCTTTACCTATGAAATTGCCGTTTTGTTTGAAAAAAGTTAAAGTATTTTTTCTTCGAACTTATTTATTTCTTTTATTCAAAGTAATCACCCCTGCAATCAATGCATCTTTGCCAACGCTGTGGCAGTTTATGGATGCCCTTCTTGAAAAAATCAGCTGGACGGGAGACAACAAACTCTTCAAAGGCGTTTTGTACTGCCTCTCGGGAATTGAATTTTTTTCCCGCTAAAAAGTTGTCCAAATTTTGGAAAAAGTAATAGTCGGAAGGCGCAAGATCTGGTGAGTATGGCGGATGAGGGAGAGCTTCCAAACCCAACTCATGCAGCTTAGAGACGGTCTGTTGTGCAGTATGGGGCCGCGCGTTGTCGTGAAGTAGCAGTGGAGACGACCGATTGACCAAAGCTGGTTGCAGACGTGCGAGTTTCGCCATCATTGTGGTCAGTTCTTCAATGTACACATCTGCAGTAATGCTCTCGCCGTTTCGTAAAAAGCTATGATGAATCACACCAGCACTAGACCACCAAACTGTGACCATCACCTTTCTAGGGGTCATTTTTCGTTTTGCACATTGCTTTGGTACCGAACCAGGATCTAACCAACTTGCTGAGCGCTTTGGATTGTCAAAAAGAATCAATTTTTCGTCGCACGTAACAATTCGGTTCAAAATTCCTTCATTTCTGTGCCTGTTAAGCAGCGCAAGGCAAGTCTCGACGCGTACGTTGCGCTGGCGATCGTTAAGTTCGTGGGGCACCCATCTATCAAGCTTTTTTATCTTGCCAATCTGTCGCAAATGGACCAATATTGTTTTAATGCTAACATCAAAAGCTGCTGCCAGCTCAGCTGTAGATTGAGTTTCATCAGCTTCAACAATCACCTTTAATTCATCATTGTTGACCAAAGTTTCCGGACGACCACGAGGTTCATTTTTCAAGTCAAAATTCCCAGAACGGAACCGAGCAAACCAATAACGGGTTGTGCGTTCGTTTGTACAGTTCTCTCCGTAAACGTCGTTGATGTTACGGGTCGTTTGTGCCGCGTTGGTGCCACGACGGAACTCATATTCCATAATTACACGAAATTTCAAAGTATCCATTATGAGGAAAAATGTTGAAATGTAATGAAAATACAACACTAATCAATTAACAAAAGACTGATTTTGTAAATAGAATGTCATATTTTTAAAACAAAATTAATTTGAATTTAGAACTCATAGCCAATCAAAACTTTTTTTTGTTTGAAAAAGTCTATACTGCAATACGGCAATTTCATAGGTAAAGACCTATTATTTAAAACCAAAATTAGCTAAATCGGTCCAGCCATTCTCGAGTTTTAGTGAGACTAACAAACTTCGTTTCATCTTTATATATATAGATTATAATCTTTTATAATTAATTAGTTTTTTCTGTTATCAGGTTTGGGATTAGATCAGTATAGAAGATATGACCCCAAGGTAAGTTTCATTTCATAAAAAATAAATGATGTGAAATAATAAAAAAAATATGTCCATAAACTATCATGTGACTAATACTATATCCATTTTAGTTAACAATACTGTGAAATATAAAATTAGTGTGAGAAAAATTAAAGTTTCATGGGCACAAGCACTAATCTAATTTAAAATCTTCACTGCTGTTTTAATATTCCCACTGAATTTCTAATAAATGTAATATAAAATGTTCAAGTTATATTTTAACTATAAATACAATAATATTAAAGTTATAAATAGCACTTTAACAGGAGATTTCTTTATATTATAGAGGGAGCAGATAATCTTCAAGAAGAATAAAGAAAGTTTACAAAAAGTATTTCACTTAATATTTTCCGTATTAATGTTTTCACATATCCAATCTTTAGGAACACATTACCCGATCACAGATGTTAGTTAGCCTACCTATTGCTTCATAACAACCTGACCTGTCATTGGACACTCTTGCACAGTCAGCACCATCTCTTCAGCCACTTACATCACTTTCTTGTCTTTTCAGAACGTCGATGAGGTACTGTCTTTCTCCTCTTCTTATTTCTCTACTTCCAGACTTCGTAATATTTTTATTTATTTCAAGTGCACTTCTTTGACTTGGCTCTGTCCCGGTCAATGATCATGTCATCGCCGTTGGCCACTTCGTGCCTCAATCTAGCCTAGATCACTTTATAGATTTTAGGAGGATCTTATTTTTTCACACTGTGCTACAGACTAAAGCTCTGCGCTCTTTAATTAAGCTACTTCAGGCGTAATGGGTCTTAGATCCCGTAAAACAGTTGCATACACGACCATTCTCTCCATAGCATGCCGTGATTTTAGCATTATGTATATTGCATCGTTAAAATTGATAGTATTTTCTTTTTCTAGCCTTAGCATTTTCTTTATTATAGCTATTTTTGAACAGTACCTTATTTTGTTTTAGTAGTACTTCTTTTACTTAAATATTTTTAGGATCTTTATTTCGTCAGAATTTAGCTTAATAAAATTTTATACATTATTAAATAATAATCAAAAATGATTACTTTGATAAAAGTTTTCTTTATTAGTTGTATATTTTGCATATAGAGACAAATTATATACTTAGCTTATCATAGTTATGTTAAACTGCTGCATTGCTAACTATTGTGTTTTCTCGCAGAGTATCAGCCAACGCCTTAATCTCGACCTCGACGAAGATTCCATTTTCTATAAACTCGGCTCTTCGGGACTCATCACATTCAGCGACTACATATTTCTGCTGACTGTATTGTCAAGTAAGTATCAATTTATCATAAACCTTTTTAAATCAGTTTTGAGTGTAAGGGTTTAGTAGCAACCCGAAAATACCCCAACTCTCTAAGCACGAAACCCGTAGTTTCAGTCGAAGTTACAGGCGTTTCCTACTATCACTTACGGACACATGGTAAGTTAGGCATCAGAACTAAAATTGAATGACAACACGATTGGTCAGTTGGCCCTTCTCCCGAAGAGTTTTGAAAACTCGTTAATTTAAAAGTTATAGGGAGTAGGGTTTATTTGGAAGTTTCGTATCACTTTCGGACAGGCCCGTATTTTCGTAGACCCCTGATCTTTCCCCATTGACAGTAATAGACTCGCCGCCTGTATCGTGGAACGGCTTACTGCATAACTGTCGAAAAACGGAATTATTATACCTACAGTGCATCCCTGCGTACTGCTTCAGGATTTGTTTTCCTTGCTCTAGATTCATTAAGCTCTGTGTGGTGTCGGACGTAAAGAATAGCACCATCCCATATCTTCCCGTGGGTGTCGTAAGAGGCGACTAAGGGACTTACCAGAGATTGGGCAGCAGCGTTCTCTGTGCTTTTGTAACAACCGTACTGCGATCACCAACCCGCCTGCCAAGCGTGGCGATTATGGCAAAACCCCTCCCGCTTGGGCGAGTCCTATGTCCAGCAGTGGACGTCTTTCGGGCTAAAATGATGATGATGAGATTCATTAAAACAGTTATTGACGTGGCCCATCGTCTAATATAACCGAACAAAAAATACGGTATTTTTCTGTGAACTTTGTGTGCTACTCAGTTTTGACTAGTTCCTCTTGTTTGGTACTTTGCCAAAAATACCTCGGCTTACTATTATTATGTCAAGTTTTCAGGGAGTGAATAAAAAAAATATAATGTGAATAAAGTACGGGTAATTAAAACAATTGCTTAAATAGATAAACATTTTATTTTTTAACATATTTTCTATAAACATTCGCATCATATCCGAACATTTCGAAATCTATACCGTATATTTCCAACAGTTTATTCAGTAAATTTTCATCAAGTTGGCTGAAATAATGCTTCAACAAGGCAGTCGTGTTCCTACCATCCCGGGACTGATTCCTTACAGAACGTAGTTGTTTCCTCCTTCGCTCACCAACCTTTATGCTTAACAAATGGCCAAGTCCTAATTGTTGTATTACATACATTGAATCCTTTGCCAACGTTTCGACTTTCGCTATCACACTGAAATACACTGCACAAGGTGAACAAAATGTATGATACGGAGCCCAGTGCTCATTGAACTGGTAATGTGGAGAATTGTGTAGATCTATCAAATATTGAACAAATTCAGGGAATGTAGGTCCTAAAGCTTTAGGCGGCCCAGTATTTTTTGCTTTTGTTTTTTTCCTATATTGTTTTATTATCCTACGCGCCAATTTTCTATAGTATGGCTTTATTAGGATTTCGAGTTTATCGCGATAAGCTGATAACAGCCTCGCAAATGGGTCCCGCACTACTAAAAGTGATATTACACCTGGTGTATTCAATGCCTCTTTTAGTTCTTTCACACTGGGCCGAGGAAATTTTTGCCTGGCTAAAGTCAAAGGTTGTACCTTACTTTTTTCCAAAAACTTTTTGCCGTATCCCCCTGAAAAAGAAATAGATTATTGTTTTACATAAAAGTTTATCTTCATTGTCCTAAAAACAGGCATTGAATATAAAGCAGTTGTATCTTCGATGTTTTAACTCAAAACCATAACTTGCACTGAAAATCTTACCCAAAATATTAAAATAGTACATCCAAGAAGAACTAGCAGCTTTAAAAATGTTGCACCAAACTAGTTTATGTTTATGGTCAACAAAGAACTCCTTGTTATTAATTGGTTGCTTGAGAAGTTTTCTCCTGTGACACACTTGATGAACTGTTTCTGTGCGTTTCTCTAGTTCGAGAAGAGTATCGTTGTCTGGCTCCGACCACACTACATTCCTGTCCGAATCTGATTCATCTTTGCCTAATGTATCTTGACTCTGCAACTGGTATAATAAACACGGTTAGCACAATCACTACACTAAACAATTTGTCCGTAACACCACTAGAAAATTGCACATTACCATCCACCTGCTGTAATTGTCGGGGAGTATGGACCAGTCCTTCACCGGAGTATTCGCACTGCTTTTAAATATTGTCATTTTCATTACAACCATGTACAGGGTCGCCCAAAACAAAAAAGCTGCGGTTTTCGCACCACATCTCAAATAAACAAATGCTTTTGCTTTCACCCTTGTTCGAAAACGTTTCATTGAGAATAATAACATTTTGCCGCGTTAAACTTTAGGTAAACTGTTAACTTATTCGTTTATGTTATTCCTGTAGTGGTCATTGTGTCAAAAGTGTTCGTGTATTTAGTTCGTACTTGTGCACGTATCGGCAGCTAGATATCTATCTACGCAGCATCCAAAGGGATGGGGGATCGTACGGAGCATGAGCGAATCTAATGATTTTCTGTACCTACGGGCGCGAGATTTAACAGGCCGCTGAAACTTTCACTTTTCATTCATAACGCGATGAAAACTGAATGTAGATGCCTGCTATAATAAGTAACGCTTTTTACATAAAACTAGAGCAATTAAAATATTGGGATATGATGTTTTAACGCAATCAAATAAAATGGCGGCCCGATGCATATCATAAGAATTTCTACGAACGTTTATACGTCAGTCACGTTTCTATACTTTAGGTCAGCAACGTATGAGGGTTGATCAGCACGAACTATTAAATGATAATGATGATAAAAGTAATAGTGATATGCGGTAGGTTTACATTGTTAGAAGGTACCACTCTTTGGAACTTTGACCGCCCATAGTTTCAACCCTGTTGAATTCCTTTGTCGTTCGGGATCAAAGCTTGTGATCATATAGGTACAACGCATCTCCAAGTTAAGCGATATTCGACAATGTGGATCGCTTGGGAATAAAGAAATACTCACCAGCGTGTATACACAGAATAAGCAGCCGTAATGCCAAATTGACTCCATTTAACACTAATCCTTTTGTTTAGGCAACAAGCTTGGAGCTTGGTATCAGTAGTACACATATATCGTATGGTTTATTTTGATGTGGTGCACTATAATTAGATAATTATCATCGTAGTTAATTATTTTCTCTACATTTTCGCGACAAATTCAAATCTAGTACTTAGTTTTAAATTTATCGCATAAAAATTGTCAGTAAAAACATAATAAAGAAAACTCAACTTGTAGCTGAGTTGACAAAAGGCTCCTATAAAATAATTGGTTAATTTATTACCTCTGTTAGTTGACTCGCGGCTCTGTTGCATCCCTTACTGATTTCTCCCCTTCAGTTTCTCCCCTACTTTAACTCCTGTGTATAGAATGCCTAACAAACTCTTAATGACGAATGAATTGCAACATGCAATGTTGCAAATAACAGATTAAACTTACATGGAAATGAGCATTCATAATTAATAACAATAATAATTTTATTGGATTATAAAAAACCATGGTGAGACGATGCCATGTTGCAAATAACGGATTTAATTTACATGGAGATTATAAACATTCATAATTTATAACAATAACAATTTCAATAGAAAGAAAAAACCCCGGTAAAACGTTTTATTTATTTACAACTGTTTTCGCTGTATCATGGTGCGGGTGACACTGACACTAGAAGAACCGTTCCTTTTCAATTTTGAACTTTACCGCGATTTCCAATCATGACTGAATATTTTAGTTGCACCTTTATTACCATTGTCGTAAAATACGGAATCAATAACTTTAGTCAATTAAATAAATTTACCCTTCAAGATGTTGTGGCTGTGGACTACATGAAAATAACAAAGTGAAAAAAAATCTGAAGTGAATGAAGTGTTATGCGTGTAATGTAACGCCATGTAGATGTTTAGTGATGGGATGTATAGCTATAATAGATTGTCGATATTATTTTATAGAAAATTGTTGTTGTTATCTTAAGTTGTTTTTTTAATTTCCTTGTGGGACATCTAATAACTAATATCAATGTTAACCCATCAAAAGAAAACAAACATCGGAACGACAAATGGCCAACGTGTAGCATACAAGGTGCTACCACTCGTATTGACGCAAAATTGCCGCCGACAACGCGCCACGCCACATGGCATACGACCACCACTTTCCCAGAATATTTTCTTGTTTTATACTTTATAGAGCGTGATTTTTCAGTAGCCAGGTTTTAGTTGTTGATCTTATTTTTATTTAAACTATTTTGGGGTTATAATTTCTACATTTTTGAAATGTGCTTCTTAAGCTCTTTCTTTAGATACCCAACACAAGGCGTGTTTGCTTTTTAACCCCCGACCGAAAAAGAGGGGTGTTATAAGTTTGACGTGTGTATCTGTGTGTCTGTCTGTGGCATCGTAGCTCCTAAACGGATGAACCGATTTTAATAAAAGTGGTGTCGTTTGAAAGGTATTATAATCGAGAGTGTTCTTAGCTATGTTTCGAGAAAATCTGCTCAGCCGTTTGAAGATCATCATCTCTTTTCTAGTTGATAAAGGGATATAAACAACTTTCACAGGTAGTCGATTTGAAATTTGAAATGTTGTCGCTTGTCACCATGGGCATTGCTAAGGGGGCACACCCCCTCCCCCAAAAATTAACGTTTTTTATTTTATTTGTATCTTTCCTTGGTTTTGTTAATAAGCGAGAAGAGACGCAACACCGAGAAAATTGGAAGGAAAGGGGGAGGCCCATGCCCAGGAGTGGGACAGTCAAGGCTAAGAAAAAATAATAAAAGTTTAAAAAGCATGAAAACAAATTAAATTAAAAATTTAAAAAAACCCCCACACACAAAAAGCCTCTAAAAAGCCAAAAATAAATTAATCCAAGCGTCGTAGCGTCGGGGGACCGCTAAGAAGACCGCTTAGTACAAGCACAGGACATAGCGGACCCCCGACGCTACGACGCTTGGATTAATTTATTTTTGGCTTTTTAGAGGCTTTTTGTGTCGCGGGTTTTTTAAATTTTTTATTTAATTTTTATCACATAACTTTATTAACTCTAGAGAGCGCCATATCCAATTTAATGACGTCACATAGCCTATAACCAGCTCACGATCAAGACGTTTCCAAGAATACCTCATTTTTCAAATTATGATAAGTAGTTCAAAAGTTATGAGGGAACAAATGTACATACATACATACCCTTCAAAATCATAACCCTTCTTTTTGCTTCGCCGTAGTCGGGTAAAAAATATCGACTATCCATCATAGCAATACATTCCACCACTAAACATATCTTTGCGTCTAATGTCACTAAATATCATTAGTACCAAAGAGTAGAAATACCTACACCAGCACTTTGGTACAGCGCAAAAACATTCATAAATTTTTCACCTTGGTCTGGTTGGCTGTGGTCGAAAATCTTGCAAGCATCCGAAGATCGGACAATATGTTATTCATAAGGAATTCCGCAGGAACAGCCCGAGTTCAGGCAGGACAATTGGGTCGCTCCTATACATTTAGACTTACTTAAACATAACTGGCGAAATGTGGGTATAGTACAGGTATGTAGGCATACTTCTGCCTTACAAAAACAGTTCTGTTGTGATGTTGCGTTATCATGATCATCCAGTGGAAGCTTCGACGCCAGTTCTGCTGCTCTAGTCGTGCGTCTCTCATTTAGTTTGAGTTGCTGGTGTAGATTTCAATTTGTTTGGAGCAACACGAATCTTACTCCTTTATATCGATTAATTTGAAAGACGGTCTATTAACTGCTCAAACTTAAAAAGTTACGCCACCTAAATGTAGGAAATATGTAGATACTGACCCTAAAAATCACAAAACCACACATCGGCAAAATGACACACCTAAATTGTAGATTTTAGGTGCAATGGTGGTCTGTTCCTCCAGACAATCTTAGGATGGACTGAACGAATTCAAATAAACAAGAAGGCGTTGCTAAGTTATCTTTATATTTTCAGCTTCTCGTCGTCATTTCGAAATTGCTTTTCGAATGTTCGACCTGAATGGTGACGGTGACGTAGACTGCGAGGAGTTTGAGAAGGTGGCACTCCTCATTCGACAGCAGAGCAGCATCGGCTCCAGGCACCGAGACCACGCCAACACTGGCAACACTTTTAAGGTAAAACGTGGCAACACTCGCAATTCAGGTCTCTGAGAGGTAGAATTATTATTTTCTTATTAGTTTCGATGTGAAAAGAAAAGCAAAAAACATTCAGATAGGAACGCGTGGCGTAAACTTGACGTTTTAGTAACAACAACAGCAATATAAGCTAATAGCTTATATTGTCCCATTGCAGGGCAAAGGCCCCCCTTTCCTCCTTCCACTTTTCTCTTTGAGAAAGAGTTGTTTGTCGTTTCTTGCTATTTGGTATCCATTAAGTGGTTATTCTCGCCTATATTACTCCTCCGACATGCGGCAGATGTCACCAGCCCAGTTCCATTTCTTAGCAGCTGTAAGGCCAGCATCAGCTCGGTTCGGTTCGGTTTTGGAGTAAAGGATGGTGAAAATACTCGTTTCAAACATTACATTTTTTTACTTTTAAGATTTTAATTATAGCCAAATGGGATTTGGGTTCTTGTAGTGCTTGTCGCAAAAATTAACCGAAAAGATTTGGGATGGTTATATTTCTGATTAAAAATCTCTCGGCTTTTTGTTACGTTTACCGTTCTTACTAGGGCTTCGGTTGATGGATTTAGACGATAAAACAGTCTACTCATGCCTGAAGTAGTTTACAGTCTCAAAAACATAGGTACTTTTGCAAATAATATAAAGCGATGTTTATACCGTACAGGGCATCAACTCGGCGCTGACGACATACTTCTTCGGACCCCATCTCAAAGAGAAACTGACGATTGAAAAATTCTTAGACTTCCAACAACAACTTCAGAGGGAAATATTATCTCTTGAATTCCAAAGAAAACAACCTGGTAAGTCAACATTTATTGCGATAAACGGGTTACATTATAGAAGGAGCGTTTAAATTTAAAAAAATAAACTGATACAAACATTGACTTGTAGGCAAGAACGAACAAAAGATATTCTCTACCAAAACATTGTTCAGTTAATAAAGTCACTGTATTGAATGAAACTCTAATTCGCTTTTACGAATACTCTTGGATGGAGTGAAAGGGACAGGGTTACCTCGCGTACTTAGTACATCATTCTGAACATAGACAGTTAAAAATCCCCACGTGGAAATTTTTCATCGGTATTTTTTTAAAAGCTGCTGTTTTCTACAAAAGTGCACGGTCCACCTACACGGTCACAATTTATGGAACCGAAGTTTTTTTTTTTAAATTGCCGATTAAATCAGAAGATACAGAACGTGATAACCGTTTTCGCATGAGTGTCCCTTCCATCCTATGTAGGGGGCGTATTTTCTGATTTATTCAATTATAACTCCTGCGGTATAAAATATGGTATCACGATTTTCAACCAAACTGTTTCAGACGAGAATGGCCACATTACTGAAGCAGACTTTGCCGAACTTCTGTTGGCGTACGCAGGTTACCCAGCTAAGAAGAAGGCGCGAATGCTGAAACGAGTTAAGAAAACGTAAGTCTCAAATCTTATTCTATCATTCACTGGACTTCTTATTTTATTAGAAGGCTATTATTTTTCATTGCTGTTACTGTTATCGACGAAACGAAATATTGTAAAACCAAATGATTTTAAAAGAGTAACCATGGAGTTTCTTGCCGATTCTTCTCCATAGGAAACGACCAACCCGTACCGACCGCCTTTTTGTCGACGTTTTATAAGTGCTCATGTAGGCATATGCAAAAAAAAAATATTTTGATATTTTTATTTTGACGGTCAAGTACTGAGACTGCCTCATTGGTCGAGTGGTCGCAAGCGTGATTGCTGATAATGAGGTCCTGGGTTCGACTCCCGGGTCGGGCAGTGTTATTGGGTTTTTCCATCGGGAACTTCTCAGTAGCAGCCACGGAGTCTAGATTTGTGCCCGTTGTATGGCAATAGGCTCACCCTCATTATGGGACTTAAAACATAACTGGCGAAAGGTGGGTGTACTAATACGTACCCCTCTGCGTAACCCTCCGGGGATTAAAGCCATGATGTTATGTTAAATAATCGGTACTACCTCTCATATTTGACGGCACGGTTGGCGCAGTGGCTGAGCGATCGGCTGCTGCGCTGCGTGTCGCGGGTTCGATCCCCGCACGGAAGAAATATTTGTATAACCTACAGCTAGTTGTCTCGGGTGTCTGTTTGTGTATGCGAGTTTAAATGTTCGTAAACGCACCCACGATACAGGAGAAATTCTTAGAATGGGACAAACTTCTTTAATAAAAAAAGTATCTTCTGTGCTTATACCATTTATTGTTTTTTTTCAGTTTCCGCGACCACGGCGTAGGTATAACAAAGGACGATTACCTGAAGTTCTTCCACTTTCTGAACAACATTAACGACGTGGATACTGCACTGACGTTCTACCACATCGCGGGCGCTTCTATCGACCAGCCGACCTTGAGACATGTAGCTAGGACAGTAGCTCATGTGGACCTGGATCCCCATGTTATTAACGTGGTCTTCACTATTTTTGATGAGAACAGTACGTATCTTTGTTAGATTTTTGTTATTTATTTTGAGTTTTCAGGATATGATTTCACGGTGCGCTTTTTTATGCCCGCTAACCTCCGCAGTTTCATTTAATTCTTAGTCTCAAGCGTACCTAAAGCTTCAGGGGTATTTGCTTTTTCGTCTCTTCTCCACAAAATTGTGTCTCCTGGGATTTGTGGAAAACCGAAAACTGCTAGTAAAACTGTCGATATTATCTTATTTTAAGGGTCCCGTACCAAAAAGAAGAATAGGAATGTGAGACATTGTTGCGCGTTACATTTGAAATTCACGTTTGAACTAATTATCCGTTCTCCATTTTCATTCTGGGTGTAAAAAGTTAAGAAGTACAGCTCTCATATTTTTTTACGGCAAAATAACATGTAATCACCAAGTATAAACAATCACAGTGTTCAATATATAATATTTACCTCATTTACCTTACGTTTTCATTTCGGTTTTTTTGTTTTCATTCATTTGCTGAATAATCCATAAATATTGGAATCGTTGGGATTGCTCGTTCCAGACAGGAGGCTACGGATGGGACCGAAGGAGGTGCTTTTTAAAGTTCCGGCAACCCGTACAAACTTATTACAGTTTGCACCAGTGGTTCGAGCAGTAAGAGTGCTCAATAGTGTCTCTCGGCGTTTGGACCGTTACCGACTCGTAGTCACACCAGATTGTAACACCAGTGTGACAAACAGGATTTTTTTTCTCGTTTGTCACACCACAGATTTTTTCAAATCATGTATACTATAATTGATAGTGCAGTACCTTTATATTCTAATAAAGTCGATGTGCTGATCGGCGTTAGCCAACTTTCGTTCTTTGCTGACTGGTTACGTTTTCTACTATAAGCAATATGTAAAAAAAAAAGTTACTATCGTTATTGTCAGAGCTTATGGCGACATGCGAAATCAATTGGTTTGAAAAGTAAACTACATAAAACAATTGTGGGGTACGGCTTTGCCGCTTACTTCATTAGAACTAACGGACGGGACGGATGGGAGTAGGTACATAAAAACTGAATCTAATGAATTTAGCGCAGAAAAGATGAAACAGTTCATAGCATACATGTCCCGACAATGGCTAAATGATGAACAATATATCGCCGACTGGAATATAGTTGGTCAAAGGCACAGAACCAACAACGTTTGTGAAAGTTGGCACTCCCCATTAAGAGCGTTTACGCCGTCCGTGCGCTATTTGACTCAAAAACTGTACTTTTCAAACCTGTTAATACCATCAACCACTTGACTTATAAATATGGTAATTACTAGAAACCTTAGGAAATTTCGTCTTTTAAATAGTTACTAAAAAAAATATTCAGATTATCAGAGTATTTGTACATTTTATCAAGGTAACTTAACAGAGGTTTTCTTAATTTCCCTATCAGCGTCCGTTTCGAAGCTGAAAATATATGTAACCACTGACAAATTTCATTAGCAAAAAAATTTAACCAATTGAAAAGACCTTTAAGCAAATAGTTACTAAAAAAAAATTCAAATTTAGGCATCTTACTATAAGAAATTAAAATTCAAACAATGGGAAATATTAAGAATTTAAAATGAATTTTTCACCGATATAACTTTCTAAATTGAATATAATAATATTTTATTATTATAGAAGAACATCTTCTTTAAAACATGCAATTTAAAATTTTAATTTTTTTGTTGTAGTTATTTTTCTGTAAATATTTGAAAACTACTATAAATCACTGCGCGCGATCAAATTCAAATCAGTCCGCCGCGAGGCTTTCCAGAGTGAGGACACGTTGCTCGGAGCTCTGCCTGACCTGTGTTGACCTTTGCCGTGCGTACACGGATAGCGGACGTTTATAGTGTGATTGAAAAATCTTGGTACTTTGGTAAGTAAAATATTTTATTGTTATATTTTGATGACTGACAATATTTTTAGAGGGACAACTAATTATATTTCAGTCGTAATGGGAAATAAAACCATGTTTCTAACGAAAAAACGAAAAAGTAGGCATTTAGAAAATTTGGAAAAGGCAAGAGCAAAAAGGTTGGTTTATCTATGTTATACTAGCTTCAACCCACGGCTTCGCCAACGCAAAACGCACTTTAGCGACCTTGACTATGCTAGTATGGGGCCATCCGTAAACTACGTCATACGTTAAGGGGGGGGGGGAGAGGTCGACGAAGACTGACGAGAGTTGGTCTTAGTATTAAAATACGATATTTCAAACTATCTGAATGAACATGTAAAATTGTGACACCACCCTATGGAGGGGGAGTCTCCCAATTGTGACCAGCTGCGACAAGGAAAAATTAATAATAAAAATTTTGGTGGTTGGTAAAAATTATGAAATTCGTGTGACGTCATTTAAGGATGTAGTTATTTTTTACTATTAGACCACTTGAGCAATGTTTGTTTTGTAAAGCCCTGTCAATCGTTGCTATTTCAACTTTATTCAAATTTCATAAATATCACACGACGAGCCTTCTTGAGATAAACGTACGATGTATATACGATTTTATTTAATTATAAGCTTCTGTTATTTTATAAATTTCCTAAGCTTTTTTCGTTTATATTCATATTATTATTGCATAATACTTGCGCTTGCTTTCAAATAACAAGGTTTATGTGCTTACTGGTTTATGGTTTAACTTCAGGCTATGTAAAAAAACCCCAAGTGATGAAGTAATAACGGAAAGAGGTTTGTGTGAAAACCAAAATGAAGAAGAGGTACTTTTAATTTTATTTAAAAAAACAGTTTTTCCTTGCACGTCTTGATGTGCCAGCAAACACTATGTCAAATAACTGTTTTTTTTTTAGAATCCTACATTGGCCTCATCGTATGAAACCATGGAAACGTCGGGTTTGGTAATTTATCTTAGCTAGATAAAATTTGATTTAACTATTTTCTTTCATCTATCTGCTTGTAGCTATTTTGCATAAATAATGTTCGCGTAAATTTAGAAAAAAATAACATGTATTATAATTAACCAAAAGTGTAATATTTTGTATTTAAGGTCAACAATCGAGCAGAGGTGGAGAGAGATACTGTTCTTCAGGCAGAAAGCGCACTTTGGCTTGAATTGCGAAGATGTCTTGTTACAGCTTCATCGTTCGGCAAAGTGTGTAAAAGAAGACAACACTTAAGCTCCGCCCCTCTAGTGAAAAGTCATTTATACTCTTATTCACTTGATAATGTCAAAAGTATAAAGCACGGAAAGGCCAATGAGGCAATTGCAATCCAGCAACTTGAAGAACAAGTGAATATAAGTATAAATAAATGTGGCCTATTCATTGATGAAGATTTCTTTTTTCTGGGAGCTTCACCCGATGGCATTTTTGAGGAAGGAATTATCGAAATAAAATGTCCGTTTTTTGCGTTCGGAATGTCTCCTGAAGATGCCATTGAACAAAAGAAAATCAAATTTTGGACTACTAACGGAACTGTCAACCGTCGTCACGAGTGGTTTTATCAAGTTCAAGGGCAATTACATATTACGAGGAAGGATTTATGTTTATTTGCAGTCTGGACGGGTAAAGAATTTCCCTTGAAAATTGAAAAAATCACTCGAGACGACGACTTTTGGCAAAACGAAATGCAAAACAGATTAATCAGGTATTATGATGAGTGTCTGCTACCAGAAATTGTAGATCCACGTAAGTCCAGGTCGATGCCACTGAGAAGCACGACCTTCTAATTTGATATATTTAAACTTTTTATATTTGCTTTTAAAACTTTTTTTTTAATTTACTTTTGCAAACAACTTTCATTGTTTACCAATAGGAACAATAAATATAATAATATCAGACTAGAGACTTCAAGTGGTCTTCTAAGCTCTAAAAATGAAGTAGCTCAAGAATTTATAGATTTCTTTACCAGCATCCCACTTTTAAAACTACTGAAACCTTAAATGCCTCACCCTTGCTTTCTATTGATTTATCAAGAGCGAACGTTTTAGCCTGTTAAAATTTTACAATAAGCTACCCCCCCATTCTACAACTGAATGAGCCGAAATTTAATGTGTAAAACGCATACTATGTAGGCAAGCATATATAAATGCTTGGCTCAATGCTGGTCCTGCTCCACAACCATAGGGGCAATCAAATTACCATTTGAAGTTATTGTGAAAGCTGCAAAAGATTGTATAAATATCTTTGCATTGTATAGATTCAATCTCTTAGTATGATATTATTACGAAGCACATGTGTGTACTGTGTACTGTAACTCCACCATTTACTGAGTATCTATATCTTTCACTGACGTGAATTTGCCCTAGCGGTTGAGTGAATGTCACTCAAATGTCTCGCTAGGTGGCTGGTGTGTTGGGTCATTTAGTTCCCTTCAATATGGTTGAGTTTAATGGGGCTGATACAAACGTCATGTTCGCCAACGGCCGCTGTCAGATGTGACTGGTCATTCTTAGCTGCCACGGTTTACTTTAATTATTTTATTTTTGATTTTTGACATTTCTAAAATCTCAATATGAAGGATGTAACCAAGATTTTGTAACAATATTTTGACTTAAAAGAGTGTCCATGGAGTTTCATGCCCATTCTTTTCCATAACGATCTACGCTTTGGAATGGGCAACTACAGTACTTTCACAAGTTAATACGCCTTGTGACTGGGATTCTAGCTTGGCGTTTTCTTAATTGTTTTTTTTTTTAATTTCAAAGGTGCCTGTAATGATCCAACTGAAATAAATTCTTTGAGTATGAGTTTGTCAGGTGTCACTAAGAAGATTGTGACGTCTGGTTAAAATATAATGTAAAATAAACGTTAGTAAATCCGTGTCAAGTGTATTATTTGATTAGAATAAAAAAAAACATAAGTCGAGAAAGCATTACCATTACATACAATACATGTTGCATGCACAAATAATTGTTGAAGTTCGTTTTCTTTCTTAATTTTAGATCAATCTTAATCATCACCATACTTAAATTACTTCGCAAAATATAAATACTTATTTTGTGTACTCGTATTTTAGTCATCCTTGTACGCTATAATCAAAATAAAAATCAATAATACTGATCAAAGTGGGTTAGTTTGACTAGAGCGCAAGAGAACGCGTTATCGCTACGCACACAGTTACGCGCGCTTCTGTGTGCGTAAAACTCGCATTGAATTACCTAAACTTGACGACCTGCGCTAGGCGTAAACGCTCTTAAATAAAAATATTAATAAAAACTACGTAACTATTCTAAAATTATTAACAGTATTATTCAATGAAAAATAAATAAATATCGAAAAAAAAAGGGCCAACCAAACTGATAAAGATAATTTTGTGCCAATCAAAACTTTTAAATGGTGAAATATCATTGGGAAATTTCCTTGAAACAAAAAAGTAATTTTAAAAAAATCTGAAAACCAGCGTCGGGCACTAGCTGCTCGGCAATTTTCTGAACTGGGCCTATGCCGTGAGACACACAATTATATCTTATTTTTATTTTCCTATTGGGTATATTGTTATGTTTTTTATTTTGTATTGTGTGTACTTGTGGCATGGGCCAAATAATAGTTTTTTTTTTTTTTTTTTTTTTTTTTTTTTTTTTTTTTTTTTTAAAAAAACGTTGCCCCACACTAGAAATTTCTCCTGTATCGTGGGTGCGTTTACAAACATTTAAACTAACATACACAAACAGCCAGACCCGGAACAACGATCTGTAGGCCATACAAATATTTGTTCCGTGCGGGGATCGAACCCGCGACACGCAGTGCAGCAGTCGATCGCTCAACCACTGCGCCAACCGTGCCGTCAGTTATTTGTTATACAAGAGTGCAAAGTTGCTTTTTAACCGCGTGTTCAATTTTGATGACCGAGCAAGCGAAGGATTCTAAAATTGAATCACGAGCGCAGCGAGTGATTCAAAATTAGAATCCTGAGCGTTAGCGAGGGAATCAAAAGAGCACGAGGTGAAAAATCTTTGCACTCGAGTGCAACACGTAACTTTTCATTCCACCTCAGCGAGGAAATGACTAAATGCAAAAAAAACAACGTTTACAATCACAAGATAGGTACACTTTTATTTCAGTTTAGGTATTAATTACTACATTATGACAGGTAAGTATTACAGAATAATCTTTAAATTATAACAAAATAATATTACGGTATAATTAACAATGACGTGAAAAAATGCCGCGTAAAGAACCACGTACAAAGCAAATTGAAAAAAGAACACCAAGAAGGTTCCGAGTCTGAGATTTTAACAAATTAAAAAAAAGTTGTATGATATATTCGGCACCATAGAGGTAGCAGTAAATAGGTTTAATGTTTTTTTTAATTCACAAACTTAGTGCACACGATGTTCTAAATTCATTATTCAATTTACTTTATCCTCTAGAGAATAAAAACGGCTTTTGCACTCAGATATCGAAGAGTAAAAATACTCTTTCCGAGATGGTGGGATGAAAACATCTTTTCATTCTTCTTTCTTTCTAATTTAAAAGTTTTCAATTTACCAAAAATGCAATTTGAGGTTTATTAATTTAATAAAAACGTAATTTGGAAGTTTTTAATTGAACTAAGTAGTCTAACTAGAACAGCACTAGTTAGGAATCAATGGTGTGGAAAAATCAGTGGTGTGACAAACGAGAAAAAAAATCCTGTTTGTCATACTGGTGTGATAACCTGGTGTGACTACGAGTCGGTAATCGTTTGGACATATTTTCTTGTTCATTGGCGGAATTCCAGAGGGTGACACTTAGTATGTTGTCCACTGTGTAACTTGTGCTTCTACCCAGACCCGTAACTTGGGACTGGACAATTTGTTAGCTTAGGTCTTACCTGTAAAAACAAATGTAAGTGTTAATAAATAAATAAATTATAGTATTGACCAGTAGACGAATAATATCTGGATATTACCCAAACTCGATGTAATTTTACCAGTCGTTAGCATAATAAGTAAAACGTAAAATATTTGGATTCAATTTACTAGTCGTGCACTTGACGTCTGTCAAGCCGATATCTATGGAGGCGGTAACAGAATAGAATACTCTTTATTTTATTACACAGGACATTGATGCCAGCTCCTACAAAATCTTTTTGTCTTTTTTGCAATAAAATCTCTTAAAACACACACATCTATAAATTGTCTGTACAAATAAAACCTTTTTAGGGTTTCGTACCCAAAGGGTCCTATAACTGAGACTTCGCTGTCCGTCAGTCACCAGGCTGTATCTCATGAACCGTGATAGTTAGCCAGTTCAAATTTTTACAGATTATGTATTTCTGTTGACGCTATAACAACAAATACTAAAAACAGAATAAAATAAATATTTAAGGGCTCCCACACAAATATGTGATTTTTTTAGCTCGTTTTTATAAATAATGGTACGGAACCCTTCGTGCGCGAGTCCGACTAGCACTTGGCCGGTTTTTATTTGATACAATTTTACACAAAATCCTACCTACACCTAGAAAACCATTAACAGGAACAACTTATTACGTAGGTCCAAAAGTTTCCGGCCTACACACAACAGATTAATCAGGGATACAAAAGTATCATGCCATTCAATTACTGAAGTTTTCTCTAGTTACCCACAGTAAAAAATATATTTTTGTTTCAATATAAGACTTAAAATGAATATTGAAACAAAAATATAATTTTTACTGTAGTACCCTTTAGTTCAATCCATTTTTAGGGTTCCATACCCAAAGGGTCAAACGGGACCCTATTACTGAGACTTCGCTGTCCGTCCGTCCGTCCGTCCGTCCGTCCGTCCGTCCGTCCGTCCGTCCGTCACCAGGCTGTATCTCATGAACCGTGATAGTTAGCCAGTTGAAATTTCTACAGATTATGTATTTTGGTTGACGCTATAACAACAAATAATAAAAGCAGAAAATAAAAATATTTAAGGGGGGCTCACATACAAAAAAGTTTTTTTTTTCATTTTTATAAATAATGGTACGGAACCCTTCGTGCGCGAGTCCGACTCGCACTTGGCCGGTTTTTATAAATAATGATACGGAACCCTTCGTCCGCGAGTCCGACTCGCACTTGGCCGGTTTTTGTTAGGATATTAACTTTTGGAGCCAACCACTTTCCACTACTTTCGCTTACCCACTATTAAACAGATTCTAATATAATTGATGTATTTTCACAGTGGACGGACAACTCAGCAACCGCGAATTCGTCGCAGTCATGAAAAACAGACTTCTTCGCGGACTTGAAAAACCGAAGGACACAGGTTTCGTTAAACTTATGTATTCGCTCATCAAATGCGCTAAAGACACCAAACCAGCTATATTAGACTTTTAAAGTTAGTTGTTAATAAAAATCCTACTAGAAATAGTATTTATGTTCGATTGGACTATGGCAAGAAGATTGTGTTTGTACAGTCAACCGACAAAATCAGCGGTAGTGTAAGTTAGCAATTATGATGATGATGATGTGTGGTTGATTGTACACCTAGATTGAACCAAAGTTACAGTACATCTGAAGAAATACAAAATATATATTAATGAGTCTCGTCTCGTCTCGTCTCGGCATCGTCATGTATCGTACTCGCTGAACGGTAAGAATAGAATAAAACATTATTGTACACCAAAAATTAAACATAACGGTTGTACAATACTGCTAATAATATGGTTATAATGGTTGTCTTATCGCTGATAGCGATATCTAAGCGGTAAGCCAACCGAACTTACCGGAAATCTAAAGTGTACTCGTACTTGACTTAAACCGGTGGTATGCCCGGAATGCGGATCCACGACAAAACGCCAGCACTTTTTTTTTTTTAAGTACCTTTAGTTTTCTTCTCGGATCGACGTTCTGGTAAACCAAAGGTTAAGCCGTAACATGCAATAAGACAACACTATCTACTTTTGGTGCCTTAAACAAAGTACGAAGTTGTGAGAGGCTCCTTGCTATATTTAAACGACTATTATGATAATAGTACTCCACAAAATATGCTTAGAAATCATCAATGTTATTAAAAATTGTGTTATATGGAGTGACCACACTGTCTATTGACGCTGAAGCAACTTGAGTCCATCAAAATGATCCTTATATTATCATTAACACTAAAACCTGATATTTAGCATTATTATTATTTATTTTGAGTTCCCGATATTTCGGCGCTGTGTACGCATAATCATGGATAGTTATTACGGGTGGGTGTTTGGCTTGTACGTTTTATGCACTCGGGTACAGCTCGGTGATCTTTATATCTGTGTATTAAAAGCAAAATGTCCTACGCCTCGTTTCAGTTCGATCGAAACAAAGACATTCAAATATTTACGAGCGATAAACGGGGCAAGACGTCGAAAACCGTATTCCAATACTTCTTACTACTTAGTAACAAGTCGTTCTGTCTAATGTCATACGCCGCTTGGTCAGATAGCATTCGTGTGTCAAAATCGAAAATCTTCGGGATTAAAATTTTTGTATGAAAATATAATCAATGTGCGCTCTATTCGAATCTTTTTAATTTCTTTAGATCGGTACAACTATAGTCAAATCGCTTTAACTATTCAAATGAATTGAGCTTACGCTCAATTCACATCTATATACTAATAATAAAGCTGAAGAGTTTGTTTGTTTGAACGCGCTAATCTCAGGAACTACTGGTCCGATTTGAAAAATTATTTCAGTGTTAGGTAGACCATTATCGAGGAAGGCTATAGGCTATATATCATCATGCTACGATCAATAGGAGCGGTGCAGCAATGAAAAACGTTGCGAAAACGGGGAAAATGTGTCGCAGGCGAAGTTGCGCGGGACAACTAGTGTCACTATATTGGTAAAAGTTCACATTTAATTGTTTTGACAACCTTAAACGATTCTACTAAAAGACACAGCCCCTAACTGGTGGCCTAAGTGGTGATGAAAGAAAGAAACGTGTGTTTATCGGCATTACGAAAACAAACTGAACACCATAAAACTACAAAAATAATAATAAGCAAAGCTTATTATTGTGCCTCAGCTCAGCAGCCTCAGCATAATGCCAGATCGCCGCTCACACATCATCTGGCAATCCTGTGCGACGATAAGTTGGATCACTCCATATATCGCCATTTTTAATTGAGTATTATTAGTACTAAATAATTAATGAAACCAATCGAACAAGTATAAACCCATAAAGACATCTACAAAATGTCTGAAGTATGTTAACAACAAGATTTACTATCGGGTGAACGTCCCTTTGATCAGACGTCCTATAAAGTCTTGTCTCTGTGCGCGCACAGACTCTTTAGACGTAATTTATTAGCGTTTATTCACGTATTTAACCGATTTAATGAAGATACGTCAGGTATATTAATTTTTGTTTTTTTATCAAATTTCTCACGACATGTGTCATTGTAAGGTTTTTGTGTAGGAACATCACTAAAATACAGATAATAGAATAGAATAGAATAGAATAAAACTTTATTGTACACCAAAAATTAAACATAACGGCCTTACAAAACTAATAATTTTATGGTTACAAAGGCGGTCTTATCGCTGATAGCGATATCTTCCAGACAACCTTCAAAAAATGCAAATAATAAAAATAAAAAATAAATAAAAAATAAATTAAATAATAATTTAATGCAAGGTTTTATAGACGGATAGTATAGAGATTAGCGTAAAATCAGGTCTGGTAAACATTTTTGTATTGATTAAGGTTCTGTTTGAAATTTTCTTAATTTCATGTGATTGACGGTTCTATAAACTCTTATCACGCCAACCTCAGACCATTTGACAGTTTGAGTGTATTTTTTTCAATAATAATAAACCATCAAACATGCATTTTTTGTATTGACAAGAAGTCCTCTTTTAATCGTAATTTCCTATAGAGGAGAATGGGGTTACTCTCTCCACACTTTTACGTCGTACCTTTTTGAATCGGTTAAATAATATCTTCATTTATGTGAATTCATTGTAAGTTATAATGTTGCTTTTAAGCTCTCTATTCTGGTCATAATATATTTTAGTTAATTTTATTAAGTAATAAGGAACTTGAAGTTTAATGTTTTGTGTTCAATTATGCAATTTTGTTAGTCAAATTAGTAATTAAAATACATATTTTGTAAGAAATTGTTTAAATTAAATTATTAATATAATAAAATAATTGTTCTTACCGTCGTTGTAAAGATATTTTATTTATATTTTAAATATAATAATATAGTTTAATACTGTTACAGTTGCACTATTCTTTAATTATGATCTTATTTCTTTAATCTCAATCAAATAACTAATTTATGATAACGTCACATAATATTATATATGATCGCGAAATTTTATAAATCAAGTTTTCTTATCTGCGTTAATCTGTTTGCATAATCACTAACGCTTCTAGTTACATTAAAGTATGTAATCTCTTTCGGGTGATGGATAAACTGTATAAAACGATAAATACGTATTATTATTGTAATATATAACCATATATATAATAATATATATTCACACAAATTTATCGATTTTGATAATAAAATTGCAAAAAAGTGTAAAATGCCTGTCTTCTTGTATTTTTTAAACTATTTATTTGTAATCGTAATCTCACATTTGTAACGCAACGATTTAAGTATTTGCTGTTGTACCTACTGTAACGTGTTTTTCTAAGAATAAATTCGTTTTTTGACAATATTTTTTATTTTTAACAGTCAACTTAAACCATAATTAGAACACCTTTACCATGTAGTTTCGAGTTAATAATTGTTATATTGTATTATTTTCTTCTATGTTGTAAATTTTTGTATTTTTTTTGGAAGTCTATTCCGAATTAACTCAGAAAAATAATGATCATAAACATAACTGATGCGGATACGAATATTTTTTGGTGTCAACACAAATATTTATGAGTTCAATGTTCTAAAACTCATTAGCGAGCCACTGTCTCGTTACAAGTGCTGGGTCTCCTAGAAACGTCGCGAGATCTGCCACAGGCGGGCTCGGGAGCGTTGAACCGGTGTCGAGTGTTCCCGACTTCCCGCCTCACTTGCCGCAGTGTTGCGGATCTCTGTATTGGCCCAGAAACAGCTCGACTAAGCTCCGGCTTGTAAATCACTCGAAGCACGAGCCGTCGAAACGACGCCCGCCGCCACGCGAAAAATAGATATAGTTTGATGTTGCTCCGGAATTATTCGAGATAATAGAAAACGGCACTGACCGAACGACTCTGCGCAAGTAACCACGCCCCGCGCCCTCTGGTGAGTTAGCCCTTATATTCTAATGCTCCCCCCACTCTACGACGCCCACGTGGCGTCTAACGTGCATTTTTTTCGTGTGCGCGGCCGTCCTTGTCCATAGAACAGGTGATTTATGCATAGAAATGTTGCCAAACACCTACGTGTATGCATTATGAAATGTAACTGACGGCCGATTATAAAGAGATTGTGATAGTATGCACTGTCACTGCAAGTGTAATGCTTTTGAACTGCAGTTCAATTGTAATACGAATATTTCTGTGTTAGTTTTGCCTGGAGCTTTACTGAGCAGTGACGATGCCGATGTACGAGCGGCCACCGTTTTGGCGAGTGCCTCACCAGCGCAAGGATCCTGGAAATGAGCCCAGGGACTTCGGCCAGAGGCGACATGTAAGAATATTTTGCATTATTATTAATTTAATACTGGTGTAGAATACAGCTGGAATTAGGGTTAAACAATTACTAGATATGATTGTGTAACGAGGCTGAGTTATTTGCGGTGCTAAAGCTTATTATATTGATTGGGATGATGACGTAGGCTGTCAGTGTTTTGAGTTATGTTCTGTTCTACCATTGGGGATCTGTGACGAAATAATTTATAAAAAATACACATTACACTCATTTTATTTTCTTCTTAAATATAATACGAAACAAATCATTCTTACGATATTAATAAAAATAATGTCGCATTTTTTTAGTTTCACACTGCATACATCGAGTTTTTAGTTAGTGTCACTTGTGGAATTATTCTTCAACAAGATATTTACACAGTTTAAAGAAAATCACTTCTGTCGGGATTAGTCCTTCAACAACAAACAATTACAGGAGATTACAATACATATTAAATTACAAAAGTAAAGAAAAATACACAAATTAATTAAATATATTTAAGCCAGATGATTTACTTGTGGTGTTCAGATGTAAAATATACATTTTAAAGAGACACCACACTAGTTTAGAAGTCACATGCAAATTCCGTCTTACTCGTATCTTTTGAATCATGATCAAAGGGCTAAATATACGTCAATAATTTTATATGATGCCAATACGAAGTCATTATGTGCCTATTTATAGTAAAAGTTTGACGTAGGAAATAGTGATATAAAATAGATGGCCTTACATACCTATCGGGTGATTTACCCTTAGTTAGCAGCGTTTGTACTATCAGATTAATTTTGTATTCATATCCGAGATAAAGTTATTTGATGATGATAATGCAATTATTTGAAAATAATCTGTAGTAACCCTTTGAGACGTTGAAGTGTGCAATAATTTAAAAATGTAGGTCATGTCTAATGCATCACTAGATTGAGAGTAAACAAACAAGTCGAAGACTTGCCGGAATGGCTGGGTAATCAAGCATCGATGTATCCCAGAGTTTCCGTAAATCGAATTAGGTTGATTGCGAAGGCAGGGTTACATGCAGTGCTGAACTAGCGGGGCAGGGGGCGGTGCGGGTTTGCGGTGAGGCTAAATTAGCGCGCACTACGTCGCGCGTTCCCGCCGCGTACACACCGCGTCTCGTGCACCGTGCAGCGACACCGTGCGACACTGTGCACACTGTGACCAGCATGGGGCGGCTGCACACCTTCGTGGTGACACTGCGCCGCGACTCCCGGGAGGTGAACTGGGGCCTGCGCCTGGTCGGAGGCGCCGACCTGGCCACGCCGCTCATCGTCACCAGGGTATACACCACACGCACTACTGCTCGCTCCGCAGGGCCGCGTCACTCGCGCGCCGGTGTAAACACACCCGGCGCTCCAGTCACCGCTCTGTTTGTAAATAAGACGCTATCCAGGTTAACGATCAATCAAATCTGCGGGCCCAAACTACACGTTTCAGTTGATTATCTCAAGAAACATTGAACAAAATTGTCTTCAAAAATATCATAAGAGCCGACTTGAATTATTTTATAATTTATCCGGGACACAAAAATATTTATAGCGTTGTCAGTCAGTCTGGGACTTTACCCGCAAGCCGACAATTTGAAACACTTCAAGCTATTTTTGTAATCCAAGTATCTGCTGAGCCGTTTTAAAATATCGGGAAACGGCCGTTGTTTAAACATTATCTAGAACATCATTAAAATACATGTAGAGCGTGGACGAACTCTCTTTATAACTGATATATTCTTGGATGTATCGTGTCGTTCGACAGCTGCCGACGGCGATGCGACATGACCCCGATATCTTAATCTCTTTCATTTAATATTTTTAGCTAGGCCTAAAACTAAATGATAATATGATAATGATAATTTGTTAGTGTAATGCGTAACCCTAAAATTGTGCACTCTGCTTACTGTATTTCGCATCTAAGCCGTCTTACCACTGACCTTCGTAGCTCGAAGTATGCACGAATGCAGCTTTTGTAAACGTAACACAGGAACCAAAAGCTATCAACGTTGATTTGTGTTCATAACACAAATACAAAGTTAGAACCTTGCTTCAATAACATTGAGCTTTGAAGAAATGGTAAACTTACTGCTGATATTATTGATTCAGCTAAACCATGAGTGCTGATAGCTTGGTAATTATTCAATTTGTTAATAATTAACAAAGTTTTTAAGGGACAATTATTGTCCTTTGAAATATTTCATCTTTAGGCGGTAAGAGCTGAATTGTATTGGCATCATTTGAGCAATCATGCTTAGTTTTGCACTGTAAAGTAAACGGCTATCTTATCACTAAGAAAGTGCCGGTAACTTATTGCACATCTTGGCCCGTTTGCTGTGGCAACACTAGCTGACGTGCTCTTCCAAAGCACTTCTGGAGATACTCCTATCAGACATATAAACGTTCACGTGACAATAGACTGAACCCATATGTTCGGCTGGGTTAGCTGTGTTCAAAAATTCTAAGCTATTGCTCAGGAAGCATTCGTTAACGCTCATCAGAGTTGTTATAAGGACCGAGCTAAGATGATTTTTTACCTCTAACTGCATGCAATACCTGACAGCCAGTTTCTATAAACTATAAAGCATAGCCTGAAATTACGAGACATGATGTGTGAGGTTCTGGACCGAGTTAAATAAATAAAAAAATAGTGGCTATAGATATCGTATTATCAACGATTTTAAGATCCGTTTGTTTATTCTTGAGGTACTACTAGCTCTCAGTGTCGTGGAACTTTGATTTTGAAGTTTATCTCGTTGTTTAGGTCGATAAGTGACATATTCACCATAATCTTGCTTCGGTGTAGGAAAACATCGTGAAGAAACCAGCATGCCTGAGAGATATTTCTCGACGGCATGTAAAGCCAAGTCAGAGGCCGATAGGCGGCATAAAAACTCTGACATCAGGTTAGACACTAAACACACGAAAAAGAAAGAAGAAGACATGGTATGACTAGCTGTCCCGCACAACTTCGTCTGGGTCACATTTTACCCCGTTTTCGCAACATTTTTCATTGCTGCTCTGCTCCTTTTTGTCATAGCGTGATGATATATAGCCTATAGCGTTCCTCTTTAAATGTACTATCTAACACTGAAAGTTTTTTTTTAATCGTATCAGTAGTTCCTGAGATTAGCGCGTTCAAGCAAAGAAACAAACTCATCAGCTTTATAATATTAAATAATTAATATAAGTATACAAGGTGTTGTTTTGCATCCTCGTCAAAATTCAGGATGTTGTCACAAAAGACATAAATATTCAATATAAATTACGGTACCTAGTAAATTATTAAAAAACACTGCATTTTTTTGTTGTTTAAATTTGTCAATATTTCAGAATAACCCCCATACCGTGGTTTAGGGATTATAAAATTATCGAAAAAACGTTTGAGGTTTTTTGTTTGTGTGTAAGCGACGTTATAAGGCAGGGATCAGACGGCCCGTGTTTAAAACACGGGTGGTTCACAGTTACCGATTTCAGTAAATAAATAAAAAAAAGAAAATTACCTACTCATTTTATTATTGATTCGGGTCGAGAATCATTAGCATAGTTACCTCCTAGAATTTGACGAGGTTGCAAAACAACACCTTGTAGATATACTGTGCCTATGATGCTAGGATAAAATTTGTTGGAAATCGTTGAGGATTTAATGGGTAATATATCAAACAGATATAGTTGGACGCTAGGTAGGACTGCCTCGTTGCCGAGTTTTCGCAAGCGCGACTGCTGAGCATGAAGTCCTGGGTTTGATTCCCGGGTCAGGCAAAGTGTTATTGAATTTTTCCATCAGGAATTACTCAGTAGCAGCCATGGAGCCTGGATTTGTGCCTGGTTGATCGCAACAGGCTCGCCCCCTATTAATGGGACTTAAACTTAACTGGCGAAATGTCGGAGTTCTATTAGGTACACTTCTGCTTAACCCTTCGGGAATTATAGGCGTGATGTTATGTTAATCTACATTAGGTATGTTTGCGTTTATGGCGATGCATAATTTCATATTTCAAGATGCTGAAAAATACTTATAGCAGATGGTTGACCTATTTTCACTTATCGCACGCTCAAATGACGTAGGAGTGTAAGAAAGAGTGCATCACAGCTCAATTTGAGTAGGATGTGGGGACTACTGAGTCATAGATGTTGAGATTGCATTCTGGACTAGTTGCCAGGTAGCTACTCGATTAGTAACCGTACAGGTACATTTGTATTTTTATTTGTTCATGAATTGGTCTCACCTCTCTGTACCTTATCTAGATCCGGTAGAGTAGCTATGTTACCTGATTATAGACTAGCTGATCGCGCAACTTCGTCTGCGTCACATAAGCATTTTTTCGTTGATGCTGAAAGCAAGAAAGAAAAAATATTTATTTGTCGCGGGGCCATGACGTGCATACAAAAACGTATTACGCTGCTGCGCTCCTATTGGGCGTAGCGTAATGTTATGTAATGATAAAATTACCTGCCCATTTTATTATTGTTCAAGCAAACAAATTCTTTCTTCAAGCTTTATAATATTAGTATTACTATTGTGAGCATGGGTCAGGTACCTATAGCAAGGATACCTCCTCCTCTCAATGAAAGAGATTTGTTTTAAGTTTACTTCTGCGAGAATCATGGCATTTCATTCTCCTTCTTTTCCATTCGATGGCATAAAGGGCTCAGTATGTGGCCAGCGACCACGTTTATCGAGGTATCAGTAACGATATTAGGTCCACAAAAGTGAAAGTGGAAATGGCTACTTCTCCCTGTTGTCCTTACCTGGGAAGTGTCCCACCGCTGGGCAAAGCCCTTACTTCATCCAAACCTCTCTTATCTTGTACAATCTTTGGCCACGTTCGGCCCGCAAACATGATCAAATCGTTACATCACCTTCGCTGCGGTCAGCCTCAGTAACGATTTCCTCCATCATGTGTCCAGTCAGTGACGATCCGTGCTCATCTCACTTATAGAATTTTCAATAAAATGACATAAACTACTTCTTAATTCTATTTAAAATCTGAGGAATGATTTATCAGTCATCATCATCTTCCTGCCCTTGTCCCATTTTCTTGAATGATTTATCAGTGGCTATATATTGCTTAAATTGGTAGTGATATTGATAAACATTGTTAATAACTGTGGTTTTGCCAATAATAATATTTTACAAAATATTATTATTGGCAAAATCACGCCTATGCGTCAGTACAGTGGAAATATTCCCGACGAAATTAAACAGCAATGCAGTTTACATCATAGTACGTGGAGCGTAATATTTTTCTAAAGAATCACGCACGCGTGCCATAGCCAGAAGTACTGACGTTGATTTGCAGTTATTTATAACGATAAGTCGGTTACTCGGTTCTAAAATCTTTTGGGTCACAAACAGACAAATAAAATCATTAATATAAACTAGGGATGTAACATGTAAAAGAAAAAAAACGTGAGATCGTAAATTAAATGAACACCTGGTGAATCTCTTTAAAACTTTTTTTTTCGGATTGGGTATCATCAAATGACACCTCCCGCTCTGGGCAGAGCGGAAGGGAGTGTCAGGCATGTACTGACTAAAACCCATCCATGTTCCTTCTTAGCCCTTTGTGTTCCAGGGCCACGGTATCTTTTTCGAACAGTCCCGCAGCCCTGGCAGGCATCGGCCCTCTCGGATCCCTTCCGATTTGCTGACATCTCCTTGAGGAGCGCGTGGAACACGAACGCGCCGTCGACACGGCCTGTCGTCATAAGATGAACGGACGGTAGCTAGCCGATTACTCAACGTCCACAGGCCCGCGCCTACGGTGTCTCTCACGTTCCGCCACCTCCTTTGCTAGCATGACTGCTTCGCAGAAGGAGGCGACGGCCTCCCATTCCCCTTTCGCTCTGGACCATGGATTGAATCAGGGCCGGACGCGATAGGCTGTCGCTGCTACGAGGACACGGCGGTGCTCAGAACAAGCGGAGCATTTTCATCCTACATTTAAGGGATGTTTTTTTCCTTCCATAGACATTCTTTTCTTAAGAATCTCTTCTGCAATATGTCTAGCTTCCACTACCGATTTAAGGCTGTGGTTTGTTTGTCAGTTGATTTATGATTTAAGTAGATTGCTCCAGAGCTCTTTGCACGCCGAGCATCACGTATAATATCATCCACAAGCTGAATTCACCCAATGCTGGGTATAGGCCTCTCTTTTCATAAGTCAGTCTCCACGGTCTTGTGCCAGCCTTATCCAGTTCATGTCTATGGTTTATGGTACAGTAGCTGTGCCCGCGACTTTGTTCGCACGGAATTTAACAAAAAAGTTATTTAGTTTTTTTATAATCATTTTCGATTTTTTCTAAAATAGAAGTAACTTAAGTACTCCTTATTACATCAGCTATCTGCCAGTGAAAGTCCCGTCAAAATTGGTCCAGCCGTTCCAGAGATTAACCGGAACAAACAGAAAGACAGACAAAAACTGTAAAAAAAATTATTTTGGTATATGTACGTAAAAAAGAAAATTACCTACTCATTTTATTATTGATTCGGGTCGAGAATCATTAGCATAGTTACCTCCTAGAATTTGACGAGGTTGCAAAACAACACCTTGTAGATATACTGTGCCTATGATGCTAGGATAAAATTTGTTGGAAATCGTTGAGGATTTAATGGGTAATATATCAAACAGATATAGTTGGACGCTAGGTAGGACTGCCTCGTTGCCGAGTTTTCGCAAGCGCGACTGCTGAGCATGAAGTCCTGGGTTTGATTCCCGGGTCAGGCAAAGTGTTATTGAATTTTTCCATCAGGAATTACTCAGTAGCAGCCATGGAGCCTGGATTTGTGCCTGGTTGATCGCAACAGGCTCGCCCCCTATTAATGGGACTTAAACTTAACTGGCGAAATGTCGGAGTTCTATTAGGTACACTTCTGCTTAACCCTTCGGGAATTATAGGCGTGATGTTATGTTAATCTACATTAGGTATGTTTGCGTTTATGGCGATGCATAATTTCATATTTCAAGATGCTGAAAAATACTTATAGCAGATGGTTGACCTATTTTCACTTATCGCACGCTCAAATGACGTAGGAGTGTAAGAAAGAGTGCATCACAGCTCAATTTGAGTAGGATGTGGGGACTACTGAGTCATAGATGTTGAGATTGCATTCTGGACTAGTTGCCAGGTAGCTACTCGATTAGTAACCGTACAGGTACATTTGTATTTTTATTTGTTCATGAATTGGTCTCACCTCTCTGTACCTTATCTAGATCCGGTAGAGTAGCTATGTTACCTGATTATAGACTAGCTGATCGCGCAACTTCGTCTGCGTCACATAAGCATTTTTTCGTTGATGCTGAAAGCAAGAAAGAAAAAATATTTATTTGTCGCGGGGCCATGACGTGCATACAAAAACGTATTACGCTGCTGCGCTCCTATTGGGCGTAGCGTAATGTTATGTAATGATAAAATTACCTGCCCATTTTATTATTGTTCAAGCAAACAAATTCTTTCTTCAAGCTTTATAATATTAGTATTACTATTGTGAGCATGGGTCAGGTACCTATAGCAAGGATACCTCCTCCTCTCAATGAAAGAGATTTGTTTTAAGTTTACTTCTGCGAGAATCATGGCATTTCATTCTCCTTCTTTTCCATTCGATGGCATAAAGGGCTCAGTATGTGGCCAGCGACCACGTTTATCGAGGTATCAGTAACGATATTAGGTCCACAAAAGTGAAAGTGGAAATGGCTACTTCTCCCTGTTGTCCTTACCTGGGAAGTGTCCCACCGCTGGGCAAAGCCCTTACTTCATCCAAACCTCTCTTATCTTGTACAATCTTTGGCCACGTTCGGCCCGCAAACATGATCAAATCGTTACATCACCTTCGCTGCGGTCAGCCTCAGTAACGATTTCCTCCATCATGTGTCCAGTCAGTGACGATCCGTGCTCATCTCACTTATAGAATTTTCAATAAAATGACATAAACTACTTCTTAATTCTATTTAAAATCTGAGGAATGATTTATCAGTCATCATCATCTTCCTGCCCTTGTCCCATTTTCTTGAATGATTTATCAGTGGCTATATATTGCTTAAATTGGTAGTGATATTGATAAACATTGTTAATAACTGTGGTTTTGCCAATAATAATATTTTACAAAATATTATTATTGGCAAAATCACGCCTATGCGTCAGTACAGTGGAAATATTCCCGACGAAATTAAACAGCAATGCAGTTTACATCATAGTACGTGGAGCGTAATATTTTTCTAAAGAATCACGCACGCGTGCCATAGCCAGAAGTACTGACGTTGATTTGCAGTTATTTATAACGATAAGTCGGTTACTCGGTTCTAAAATCTTTTGGGTCACAAACAGACAAATAAAATCATTAATATAAACTAGGGATGTAACATGTAAAAGAAAAAAAACGTGAGATCGTAAATTAAATGAACACCTGGTGAATCTCTTTAAAACTTTTTTTTTCGGATTGGGTATCATCAAATGACACCTCCCGCTCTGGGCAGAGCGGAAGGGAGTGTCAGGCATGTACTGACTAAAACCCATCCATGTTCCTTCTTAGCCCTTTGTGTTCCAGGGCCACGGTATCTTTTTCGAACAGTCCCGCAGCCCTGGCAGGCATCGGCCCTCTCGGATCCCTTCCGATTTGCTGACATCTCCTTGAGGAGCGCGTGGAACACGAACGCGCCGTCGACACGGCCTGTCGTCATAAGATGAACGGACGGTAGCTAGCCGATTACTCAACGTCCACAGGCCCGCGCCTACGGTGTCTCTCACGTTCCGCCACCTCCTTTGCTAGCATGACTGCTTCGCAGAAGGAGGCGACGGCCTCCCATTCCCCTTTCGCTCTGGACCATGGATTGAATCAGGGCCGGACGCGATAGGCTGTCGCTGCTACGAGGACACGGCGGTGCTCAGAACAAGCGGAGCATTTTCATCCTACATTTAAGGGATGTTTTTTTCCTTCCATAGACATTCTTTTCTTAAGAATCTCTTCTGCAATATGTCTAGCTTCCACTACCGATTTAAGGCTGTGGTTTGTTTGTCAGTTGATTTATGATTTAAGTAGATTGCTCCAGAGCTCTTTGCACGCCGAGCATCACGTATAATATCATCCACAAGCTGAATTCACCCAATGCTGGGTATAGGCCTCTCTTTTCATAAGTCAGTCTCCACGGTCTTGTGCCAGCCTTATCCAGTTCATGTCTATGGTTTATGGTACAGTAGCTGTGCCCGCGACTTTGTTCGCACGGAATTTAACAAAAAAGTTATTTAGTTTTTTTATAATCATTTTCGATTTTTTCTAAAATAGAAGTAACTTAAGTACTCCTTATTACATCAGCTATCTGCCAGTGAAAGTCCCGTCAAAATTGGTCCAGCCGTTCCAGAGATTAACCGGAACAAACAGAAAGACAGACAAAAACTGTAAAAAAAATTATTTTGGTATATGTACCGTATATACATTCATATGCATGTAGTAAAAAGCGGTTATTTTAATATTACAAACAGACACTTAAATTTTATTTATTTGTATAGATTTTCTCGGTTGATGGCAATGGGCCCCAATTACATGGCCCCAATGACCTCCTATTACATGGGACTTCAACATAACTGGCGAAATGTGGGTGTACTAATAGGGACTCCTCTACCTAACCCTTCGGGGATTTCATTTGATGTTGTGTATTTAACTGTTCAATTTTATATCAGGTGGATCTTGACACTGTTTATTCTAGACTGGACGTCATATTCGACCTACATAATATTCAGGCTGGCCACATCTCGCATCTGTTTTCTACTGATCGAGAAATGCACTTAGCAAATAATCTCTCGGCTGACCTTGGCTGCCATAAATCTTTCAATCGCAAACACAGCCTTGAGCTCGTTTTTTTATTTAACGGAACCATTAAAATGCCTTCATTACTTCCTCTCCATATGGCTGGGATGAGTTAATCAGTTCGATACGTTTCAATAGAAAATATAATCTAGATTAGAAAAAGGAATATAGGTACGTCCTAATTTTTTAGAAAAAAAAAGAACGTTTAGACATTTGGGTAATTAGCAACTTCATAACTCATGTTACTTCTTGGCAAAGAGTACCACCCAGCACCTGTTGATTTATGTGATTTCAACGATTTGTAATAATTAAACTATTTTATTTAACAGCTGTGGCTATGTCGTATTCAATGTGAATCTCGAGGCCTTCTTTGACCTCATTGAAAGAAGGAAAAGAAAGAAAGAAAACATATTTATTTGGCACATGCCACAAATGCACACAACAAAAAATTAAAACTAAAACGAAACGATTGAAACGATATGGGAGGCATAGGTACGACAACTGAAATACCTAGGTAATACACATGTTTTATACCATAAATTATAATTAATAATAACTGTAATTGTGGTCCAAATGAAATAACAATACCCACATTATATAAATGTTGGCTCTAGAAAGGAAATATTTAGACTTTATTAAACAATAGGCTTTTAATTAGAGCACTTGGCAGCTAGGCCTAATAAAATCTCTGTGAAATTTTGATTGGGCAATACTAAAACTAGAACACTGACATACACATTACTTTAAGTAATTTATTTCATCAGCGCCCCTCTCAAAAAACTCTTAAAAACCCGGAATGTACTAGAACCGAAAATTCGAAAACATGTGACATCCACCAACCCGCACAGGGCCTACGTGGTAGTTTATGGCCCACTCCACACAGAGAGAAGGCCTGTATGCAGCCAGCCATCATTAGGAGCGGTAAAGGCAGATTATGTTATGTAAAACCAAAAATGAACGCGTTAAGAGTTTCTTAGAGTGTGTGTTAACCTAATGCATCTTCTTCAAACTGGATAGTTTGGTGACGCAAGAGCGTACACGTCACCTGTGTATGAGTGTAATGCGGATGGACGTTAGCCAGCTGTAACGTTTTAAAAAATCCGTCAAACACAAAGAACTAGAACGTTTGACGTCACCACAAAAATTTCGCCACGACCCACGGTGATGGATAAGAGTAAATATAGATGCATGTCCTCGCCATTGACTCGAGGAAGTGTGTGATGGATTTGCGCAGGTCGAGCCGTCGATGCGACGCGGCCTCCATCCGATCCGTCGGTTGTTTTCAATAAAAAAATGTCAGGTTGGCGCGGCGTCGCCGGCGGACGCATTTAGCCTGGCCATCGGCCAAAACCAGTGCATACGTCCCGCGCCCTCCCTCCGCTACCCCAGCTACAAGGTCGACCTAGTATACTCTGTGCAATATACTACACCCTTCTTACTAGTCCTCCAAAATTATACATCGGATGGATCTCGCATTTCTTCATTAGCTAACGTTTGCCGATTAACTTCCATGTATTGAACTCCTTTCCATGTTTCTTTAACATTCCTCTAGTAGTTCCTTAAATAAGGTTAGAACCAACTAAAAATGCTCCAAAAATAAAGCATATCTATTCTGGAAAGTAAACAAGTTGGCTGAAAACATGTTGACGACTTAGCCTTGAAGGTGACCGAACCGAATAGACGCATGGTTCACACTTCAGAATGTCACGGTCCGTCTGCTAGCCTTTTATATGTGTCGCATAACCTGTAAACAGTATATTGTGACACGGGCAACAACAGATTCTTACATTGTTATGACAGTCCTCGAGATGTTGCCATTAAAAAGTTTGTTAGAAATATACTCCATCCGTGGTTTAAAAGAGTTTCGTTAGTTTCATCCAGTGTTACCAACGGGTAACGTATTACCCAGTAACTGGGTTGTGGAAGGTTTGGCAGTCGCTCAGCGTAAAAATACTAGTAATAAGCTGCATCCGGTTGCGCTGGAAGCCGACCGTAACATAGTTGGGATAATTTAAATGTTACCATTAGTAAAATATGTAAAATCGTTAGGCAGTTGTAAAGTAAGCCAGGAAAATAAAACAAACCTTTGAAGTTCCGACTGGCGTTCCATGGAAAAACACGAACGACTTCAACCACCTCCATATTTTCAGTTTGGGTAAACATTGACACACGGGCGCTTTGAACTTCGCTTTGCAGTATCTACTGCATATGATGTGTAGAACTGAACCGGAACTCTCTAAGTGCCCAACCGACAGAGGGCAGTACGGGTACGAAACATCCGCTTTTCATGGAATGATAGAAAACTAGCACGGATGGCCACATCCAATATTATCCGGCGTCATGCTCTTATGATATAATTATGTTTTTCTTTACTAATAGTAGATACCCGGTAGCATTTTTACAAATCTCTCCGTTTTACATCTTACCATGGTGTAGACGGACTATAACGTTCCCATTGCTGTGACACAGGCCTTTTCTCTTTAAGAGGAAAGCGGCCGTAGTTCGTAACCGCACCTTAACATTCTATCTGAATGAAAAAAGAAGCCCCAAATTTTTTCTTTCTTTTTATTCCCAGCAACATAATCACTAAAATGATGTATTCATTTCCAGGTAACGCAAGGCACTCCCGCGGGCAGAGAGCTAGTCCGAGGAGACATCATCGCCAAAATCGACGACTACGACGCGCGCGACCTGCGACACGAAGACGCACAGAATCTCTTCAGGAATGCGCCCAAACAGATCAAGCTGGTAGTACAGAGGTAATGAGTCCTATGCTTTGAAAGCTTCTAAAGTACTCAGGGCGTAACCTAAAAAAAATAGCATAAGTATTTTAAAAATATACTATCACACTGATTAAAGGTTCGGTTAGACTGGCAAGGACAGATTAGTGATGAGCAAACTGAACACTAACAGATACTTCACCACTGATCTGTCAGAGTCTGGTAACTTTTGCCGTTTTCGCAATATGTCCGTTCCGGTTTGTTTATAATATAAGGTTAGGGATCTGTTATCATCTCGTTGGTCTATAAATTACTTGGTAAAACTGAAGATTTAATGACCAATGTGCTTCTAAGAACAGTCCAAAATATTAAGATATAAGTGGAATCAAACATCAGACAAACCTTACCATTCTTCGTCTTAGCGTGTCGATGAAAATTCAAATTGAGTCAGCACACAATTTGGCGTCGAGTTTCGCACTTTCAGTAGCGTCCATCAGCTTCTTTGATTTGCAAACAACAGGATAGGCAGGATACGATATCAATCAACTACAACGCCGTTGAAGGGTACTAGGATAGACAAAACCGTCAATTTTCAATTACAATATTCACCGCTACCAAAGAGGGTAGTCATTAAATTCCTAGTAAAAGTCCCAAGGTGTAACCACAGGGGCGGTGGGAGCGTACACCTATACTCGCTGCCTCGCTCTCCGGGCAGCTTTGTAGGCCGCGTCCCTACGCCTACGTTCTATCACGAGTTCGCTGAGTAAGACTTGCACTAGGTGTCCCGTGTCATCCATGTTGCGGTGTTGCCCTTCACCTACTTGTTGATTTATTATATGTTACTGGTGATACTGAATTGAGTTATAGTAGCTTCGTCTTATGAGCTTCAGTTTTGATGTAGACAGATATAGACATCGGTCTATGTCAAAAGTGTGGCGTTATAAATGTTCCGTTTCACAAATTGCATCAATAATTTCAATTTAAACCCTATGAAAATGACAAGGATAAAAGAGTCAAATGACTAGCGCTCATGGATTGCCTAAGCTGTTTTTTTTAATAAGTACTTTTATTTTCACCAATTCTGCAAAGGTTATAATATAATAAACTATATGCGTAAAATTTCGAAGAGCATTTGCCCTTATTGCATAAAGTTGCTAAATCAAACATTCTGAATAGATTACAGAAAGCGTATGATTCAGTATCACATTGCATTTTGAAAGAGTTCGTCGTAAAACTATAAAAAATATGCCTGTTTTATTTAGCCCTCTCTATCTAAATCGATATCCAAAATTATTTAAGCATGTGTAAATCGATGTTGTAAACAATCTCTGCAAATAACTTTAATATTTATACTCTTTGAAAGAATATATTTTGTACTTGAAACAGACGTTAACTTTCAGTTTAAACTCCGTCAATACATTCGTAACATCCCTTATGCTGTCGTCAATATTACATGCATGAACTGTACCTATTTATGTTATGATCTATCTATGAATGAATCGATGCTACAAATATATATTATAAATATTATATATTTAGATATTTGTTTATAATATAAATTTTATATTGTCTAGGTTACTTGCTGTACTAAATGCATTGCATCCTTCCTTAAATGTTCACAAACACACCATATTACAACCTCTGGACAGATTCGATGGTTTTTAAAGTTGAGCCATGATCCATTTCTTGGTTATTTTAGAATCAGTCCAGGAGTGTTTTGATATTTGATGCCGTCAAAACATCATTAAGTTTGCACTAGATACTGCACCGTATTGTCGCAACTCCCCAAGTTCCAGTCATGTTCATGTTGCACGCTGTGTAGGGACGTGGACCGCGAGGGCCCGCGCGACACTGCCGCGGCCAGGGCGCCGCGCTCGCCAGTTCCCTTCGCACATACTGCTGCAGCACCATACAGGTATCATCACATACATTATTTATTTGGTAACCTTAAGAACTCCGACCGCAAGACTTCTTAATCCAGCATATCAAGAAGAGAATCGTTCGTGATCCACAGGTATTAAATCAGTGACTGTTATTCCCATGACATCTGTTATCACTCACATCGATTTCAAATGTGACTGTCTTTAGTATAGAATCACAACTTATCATTATAGTCAGCAGCTGCTGTATAATAAATAACGTTATATAAATACTGCAATCAGAGCCAAAATAAATTATGATGCATCGCCCCCAGAGGTGCCAAAAATATAAAGTCAATGACACGACCTGTCTGAAAGAGTTTAAATTCCACGATAAACTTGATGTGTCCCCGACAACTAAAACTTAAATTAGATCTTATTGAATGTATGAAAACATCAAAGAAATCAAAATATCCCAGTGAAATAAAGTCACAAACGCAGTCACCGCATACCTCGCTGAGAGATTGAGCCAAAGGTCAGTCTCTCATTGATTCTATTAAAAGCAGAGTATACAAAACATTGATTTCGTCACCTAAGACTGAACTCGATAGAATTTGGATTTAAATTTAATTTTATTAATGACTGAGGGTCAGGAAACCCTGAGGTGCTTCCTAATATAGTCTTCTGTGTTCTGAGCCTAAGTACAACAGCTTAAAATCGACTATCCAAAGCCCAGTGATTATGGACGCTACGATATCAGCTCGATTCTGTCAACTACACTCAGCTGGTCTTCCAGTTCCAATAATCCCACCCACAGATTCACCTGTCGTTAAGGGTTATTCTTTCTATCTATCACTGAACTTCCAAGAGCATAGAGGTTCTATAACAGAATGTTACGTTCCTCTACCTAAGAGCTGTATGTGTAGAAGGACAGTATGTAGAGGTTACGTGCTGCCAACTACCGTTGGGAAAAGTAGTGTTTTTCCGGAGACGTGCCATAGACATTGACCATAGGACATGGTTCGGTGGAGTACTCCTTCTGTATGTGCTAAAGACCTTCTTCTTGGTTTTCATCTGCAGAAGTCTGAGATAATCCCTCATGGATGCGCTCAACCTCAGTATGCTCCACCTTGCTAAGACGGAGCTTACCCATGAGGGTTTTCGCAGGACAAAATCAAAAACATTATATATGTGATATATCTCCAATGTCTACGTATTCCTGACAATGCAGATACACAATTATTACGAATGATATTTCTCAGCTTATTCTTTCTGAAACAGCACATTTTTTCTTCAGAATTTATAACCTTATTACATTTTCACAGGACACCAAGCCCGCAGCAAGGATGGCGCGGTCAAGAGTCGCAGCAGAGCTGGCGCGGGCCGGAGTCCCTGCCCCGCACCCCGATCCCGGGGCACGGGCCCGTGGGCCCCGCCGGCCTGCCGCACTACAGCCCCTACCCGCAGCAGATCGAGGGAGAATACAGGACGCTGCTGCTCTCGCCGACTTCTATACGAACTGATGAAACGCTCGACGAGTCTATTCAGAGCCAGGTTAGTACCAACATAGCATAACGCTTTATAATCCCCGAAGGGTTAGGCAAACAGTAAGTACACCCACAGTTCGTCAGTTACGTTTAAAGGCCCATGTAATAGGGGGCTAGCTTATTGCCTTCAGCCGGGCACGAAGACTTTGTGCCTGCTACTGAGAAATTCCTGATGGAAATACACAATAACACTTTGCTGGCTCAGAGAATGGAACCCAGGACCTATCATGCTAAGCAGTCGCGCTTGCTACCACTAGACCAGTTACGTTATTCCTATAAAAATAGTGTTATGCCGGAATAAAGACGGAGGGTCAACTTCCCACAAAGTGCCCGAAGACCAATGATCAGACCCAGTCGTAGCGATGTTTAGGAGAGCACTCTTGTCTAGTAGCGTCTGTCAGCTTAACGATGATTTTGTGTAATGCTTCCTGCATCCATCACCTGGTTCGACTCTGCAGTTAGAAAAGAAAGGAGAAATAAATTGCATGATACACATTTGCCTACTCTTATTAAATCAGCAGGTGCGTGCCTGGGGGGGCAGAAATCCTCACGTCAGGAAGAGTAATAGGTTATAAGGACAAGTCAAGCTTGTAGGCTTGTTATGAAACTACCGCCACTAATTAATGGAAAACGCCAGTTTAGGCTCACACACATGCCAGCACCTCGTTCTGTCTGTAATTCGGGTCTTACTAGCTTTCGTTCAATGCCTCGATGGGTACCCATTATTTATATCTCTAATAAATTCTTCTGGCAAAAGCATTTAACTGAAACACAAGAAAATCGCTCCTATCATGTACGAAACAATTCCGATCTATCTCAAACCTTTACCCAACTTTGTTGGGGTTGGCTTCCAGTCTAACCGGATGCAGCTGAATACCAGTATTTTACATGTAGCGATTGCCTATCTGGCCTCCACAACCCAGTTGGTACTTGGTATTACGATACCCCTTGGTAAGACTGGTTGTCAAGTCTTTCGGGCCACTGATTACTGTAACGACTGTCAAAGATCTACAATTAAATGTCGGGCTTAACGTGCTTTCCGAGGCACGGAGGAAACTCGTTAAGGAATAGGTGATCACCCTTCCACGAACCAACCTAAGCAAGCGCCTCATTTCTCTTAAGAATCCTAAATAAAAAAGTTACCGATCAATCGCTACTTGCACTTCTAAAATTGTTTGACCTAAAACTTTTTTGAGCTATAATTTTTTCTACTTCAGTTCAGGGTCGTAGATATCAGATATGCAAAGGATGCCTAATTATTTTAATTCGAGATCATTAAGATTTTATAGCATCAGTTAAAATTGATAACCATACTTCATCATTCGTATTTTGATGTTTTGCCAAATAGTAGGCCATTTTCTTTTAAATTTCCTCGCGCTAACGCTAGGTCTTGGATGTTGGAATGCTTCGCATTTTTAATTAGGTACTTGTAGAATAAGTGCTCAAGATGTGTACCGTGAAAAATCTGTGTTTTATCAGTAAGTAATATACTGCTTTAAATTATTCCACCGCATTTGTGTCGACATGGTATCCTTGATTTTCAACAAATAGGTTAACAGTGTTATGCTAAACCAAACGCGTGACGTACCTTGGAGACCCGCCAAAATGTTATCGTCTAATTATGTTAACTTATTAATTAGAACCACCGGCAACATTGCCTATACACAACTTTACAGCTACAACGAGACGAAATTACTGAAATGTAGCTATATTTCATCCAAGTTTTAGAACGTTCCCGAGCTAAGCTAAATCTGTTTTCTGAATCATGAATCACAATAATAGACGATCGTTGCGGTCGTATTTCTTATACAATTCGCAATGGAAGTAAGCACTGACTTCATCGTCATTGAATTCTTTAGTATCGGAAAAATACATTAACCAGTTACAATGCGATCGATTGAAGCGGGCGTTGAGGCATGATTCTACGAAAAAAATCCGCTGAAAACGTTACTCAGTCCAAGTTTAACATACACTCAGCAACTATACATCAAATCCCTATTATTGTTGCTTATAAAAATGTTAGGAAAAACATACTAAATCATGTATACTTTATGTAGCGCAAGGCTCTGCTGCCGCTCGGGAGGTTTTCGCCCACGCTGACGCCTATTTTCCCGCCATATTTCCAAAATAGAATGCATTGAAATCGCGTTGTTTACTCGAGAGAGGACGACTGGAGCGGCAGTCCGCGATCATACTCTGCACGGCACACGTCCGCGCAACTAGTGCTTCCACGATGGCCGTCAATCCTAATTTCTTTCCCAACGGATATCAGGATCCCAAGCATCCTGAGGACGAGGTCACCACCAACTGGGTGCGTGCGACTATTACAAATAACACTAGAACGTAACTACTAAAACCTCCATAAATCATCGTAACCAAAATGTGTAGTGGTATTTTAGTTGATACTAAATTGCAAATGATGTGAAACGTCAGCGATTCAGCCGTAACATGGGATGTTGAGGCATAATCTAAATTGGGAGCACTTGAGACGCGCGTTGTGTTACAAAATATGTGATGTAATAACCGAGACGAAAGCTTTACGATGTAATTTTCCGGAAAAATCGTAAGTGATTTCACAACAGGATATGCGTTTTATGATGTTATGAAATGTTATATCAACGAAATCCAGGACTGTGCCTTTGAATTTATTTTTGATAAAACTAACTTTTTATTATACTCTGAAAGATTGTCAGATATTCATCATCATTCTCTTGCCCTTATCCCAATTTATTTGGGGTCGGCGCAGCATGTCTTCTTCTTCCGTACTTCTCTATTACTTGTCATCTCATGAGATACCTCCTTTCTTGCCATATCATCCTTCACACAGTCCATCCATCGTTTCTTTGGTCTTCCTCTACCCTTATACCCATCCACATTCATACTCAAAACTTTCCTCACGACATTTTCCTCATTCCTCCGCATCACATGCCCATACCACGACAACCGATTACCACACATCTTTTCAGATATTCAGCGGTAATATATTATCTGTTCTGTATTGAAATTACTTCCCAAAACGAAAGTGACGCCGTGCTTCTAACTACCCGACAATTTTCAGTTGATGGTCATTTGCATGTCAAAAACTAACGATGTTTCCTGCATTCAAATAGTCAATTTGCCTTTTATGAAATCCTCTCTTTAAATCCTTAATTATTTTCCTTAGAACAGTTTTTACTCTCGAATATTTTACGACCCTTTTGATATTAAATAGCCAGCTGTGTAGTTATTTTCGCATCAATGTCGCGTCCCAACATTTTTTACACCCACTTGATCTTTCAACACGAATATGTGACGTGATTGTTACCATATGCAATGTTACCGAAAATTTGTTTCCATGCCAAGATACAAAACTCGATACTTAAACTGAAATAACTAAACCTCTGAGCAATGAGCAATCGAAATTTTAGAAAAAGTATTACCTATTCATCATAATATTTCGACCCTTATCCCATGTTACTTGTTTTTTTTCTTCCATTCTCAAATCATCGATAATACTGGAAGTCGCGGAAAGAGGCCTTTGCCCATTGCCGTAGGATAACGCAGGCTAACAGTATCAGTACTCCCCTATCATCAGTCACGCCATCTTTAGGTTCTTTTTTACATGAAAGTACTACCAAATGCATCATCATTTTCTTGCCCTTATCCCAATTCATTTGGGGTCGGCGCAGTACGTCTTCTTCTTCCATATTCTCTCTTACTTGTCATCTCATAGGATACCTCCTTTCTTGCCATATCATCCTTCACACTGTCCATCCATCCATCCAATAATTTACCTCTACGAGACTGCAAAACTTCATCATCTTCAAACGCTTCTAACTGCTCAACGCAGTCGTTAAATATTTGGTTGCACCACAACTAAAATTCTTCTGCTCCATTTTTCTTTCCTACAACTCGGATAATGACGACTTTCAAGTCAACCTAAAAGATCCCTACTAGTAGAATCTTTTAATCGAGTCGGTATAATTAGACAACCATAAATTAAAATACCGGATCCCTACATAGACAGTTATTGTGTTGCTTGAATCGGGCAATATCAATTTAATTCCAACCACTCATTTTGGCAAGTGCCAACATTTAACATTTTACAGATATTTTACAGATAAGTATCTGTTCTCGATAAATATATCGAAAATTGACATTTATGGGCCATGAACGGACTACTTATTTGAAACTATTTATCTTGAAAATAAATGGAAATCATTATTGAAATTCCTATTAACATTTTAGTCAATCCACACGTATTCGACCAACATAGATCGTTGCGTCAGTGGCGAAAGCCCCCGCTTTTGTAAACATCGCCGCAAATAAACGAAGCTTGTTGTTTGCTCATTGGCACATATACGATACTAACGAATGCTTCTTTGAAATATGGACTATTCGAACAAAATATTACCCCAAACACGTAAAGTCAAGTCATTCCTTAAATCCTGTCATTCATTTAATCCTGATCAGTCCGCCTTATAATAATGCTGGTCCACGTGGTATCAACAATTCTTCAGTCCACCGGTCTGAAGAGAACAGTCGCTGGCCATCGGAAACTATCAATTGCTGCTGTAACAGGATTTCATTAGCCATATTTGTGGTATGAATCTCTCATCCAAGAGTTATCTATGAAGAGTTTGTAACATGACCACGGTCCAAATATCACAGACCCGTATATATATAACGAAATCGTGTCAGGAGTCATATCATAACCCACATGGAATAACCTCGTGTTAAAATTAGACGCGACGCCAAGTACGCAACGGAGTTTAGCGGCTATCTTTGCGTAGATATCCAACATTTTTTAGAGAAATAGCGTCTGATTACTGTCAGACCCTGACTGATATATGCACGTGCCGTTTGAAGGAAAACGTTGGTATTTTGATTGCTTCGTGCGGCCTTCTAAAAGGTCACTTATATGTGACAAACATATAAGTTTATTTGTATATAGTAACCTCAGTTAGCCCAACCAGTAAACCAAATCACAATTTATGTTTAACGCCGGTTGTTTTACGCTGTTGTGAAGTTTATGTGCCTACTACGTGAACTATTATTAGCGTGTGATGTGAGCCAACTATTCTAGATCATGGTTGTATATTTGATACAAACATCATTCGGCTTTTCCATTTAGAATCGCAGTACAAGACTGGTTATAAATTGAATGCCTTAAAATATGTTCAACGTATTACCGCATTGCATGGTATGTAGGTTAGAGATTCTAACGTAAATAAATAACCTACATAAGATCGTACTGAAATATGTTTCAGTAGGCAAAATATTTATTCGATATAAAAAATCCAACTCTCGCAATAATATAAAAATATAGGTTTCTGTATTCCTACTAAACCCTGTGACAAAGCGTTCCCTCAAGAGAAGAACGATGCTGTTTTGAAAACGAATTCACATACTTAAATAAACCACATTCATAATTATTTGTCAACCTTGTCGACTACCAATACTTACACCTTTTGGAACCCATGCAATGAAAAAGGCTTTCGAAGAGGGTACTGATGATGCGGATGACGACGATGAACCCACCGACTATATCAATTGTTATTTTTTTTATAAATAATTTTAAAAAAATAGTTCAGTAGAAAATCAAATATTCTTCATCAAAATATTTTATTTCAAATAGGCCCGACAATAAGTATTTATTTATAACAAAACGTAGAACAAGATCGGAACAAAAAAAAACGCATCTAGGAATTTACTAGGCCTGCAATGTCCACACATTCATAAACAATCGGTAAATAAAAATGAATGTATACACACACACAAATGTTGCATCAGTGCTGTAACTATTCTGAACAATGAATGAACAATGCAATGATTTGAAAACTATTGTATGACATCTGAATAAAAATAATGGAAAAAATTAAATTGGGAATAGTTAGAGACATCCACACATTTATGTCGTTTATGAGCTACCAGGGAAGCTGCATGAGCACAAGGAACTAGAGCCAAACTTCACAAGGAACTAGAGCCAAACGTCCTTAATTTTGTAATAAGTTTTTTTTTTTAATAAGGACATGTTTGATGTAATTTTTAAACTTACATATATTTCGTGTTTACTGCGTGTGTTTATATTATGGAAATCGCTTCATATTTTGAAAAGCCCTCGGTTTTTGCGGACATATAAAATACATTCTAAGATAAAATCTAAGATCATCAATCAAATTAACGCATGATATGAATTATCTTTCTAGCCGTACCGCACGACGCCCCTGGTGCTTCCCGGCGCCAAGGTCCGCCGCGAGCCCGGCCCCACGGAGAGCTACCTGCGTCACCACCCCAACCCCGCCATGCGCGCGCCTCCTAGCCACGACTACCGTGACACCCTCATGAGACAGAAGGTAACATCTTAAAATTTCCGAAAGAAGCCAATAATACAACTGGCTAAACTCTCTTTGTCCCTGGGGGGACAAAAATTAAGGCAAATGGACACGTAAAGAAGAATATTCGGTGCGTGAAATCGCAGGAATGTGGCCAAGGCTTTTGACGCTGTAGCGCATATTAATATGCAACCTTGTTTTAGATATCTTTGGAATAAATCGGTTTTAATCTCATTACTATGATATTACTTGAATTAAAACTCCCGTGGTTATACAACCTGTTGGTTTCCTTAGCATAAAATTATACATTTTGTGGATCCATTGAAATAAGTAATACCACAAGGAACCATGCTTTGTCCAACACTATTGCCAAATCTAATTGACTTTAGTTTAATAAAAGTTTGATGTATATTCATTTCATAAGATTTGTGGTAGAAGTGTAAATAAAAGTAGCCGACATAATATCAGATCTCCAATGGAAATTCGATGCTCTGACCATTTTTGTAAAATTTCACTGTAAATGTTTCAAGAGCAAACCTATAAACACAGAAACCTAGTTAACACAAAGGAACAGTCAAAGCTAAATGAATTTTAACTTTCTATATGAAAATAAAAAGTAGGTAGCGAATTTTGAAAGCCATTTGAACTTTTCGCTAGACATTTGGAAATATTTATGACGTAATAAATGGAATCCCACTTGGTAGAGCATTAGACCGCTGATTCAAATTATATTTTTACACGACGCTTTGCTGAAAATACTTGTTGCGCACCTACGTGGGATATATTTATTTCTTATTTAATTGCTATTCGTACGGTTTGAATTTGTAATGACGGTGACCTTGTTTAGTGGTGATTAGAATGTAATTTAACTGTTCGAAGAACTATCCGGATTGTGATCGATGGCAAAGTTATTTCAAGTCCTTCCAGATGGTTGAAGAACTTAAGTTTTTTTCGCTTTAGAAGTCATTAAGAAATAAATGTAGATGTTTGTAGATACGTTAGATGTTGCATGTGACACGAAACAAGCACGAAAATTGCACGCACACACCACATACACACTTAACTGTTCCACACACTAAAACTGCACAGTCAGCTTAGAATTCAGTCAAAATTTAGAAAAAGTATTTATAACACACACTGAATGTTTTCTTTAGGTACTCCTTCTTATTCCCACACAAACATTGGCATAGAATTAATGTAACTTTAACGTAGCGCACGGATTGTATAGTACAATAGTATTTTTCATAAAAACTCAGGTGGCAGAGTCGGTGTTGCAGCGAGTGGTTGGCGAAGAAGCGAACAAGGTGGTGCACTACATTTGTGTGAACAGTATCAGCTTCAAGCATGCCAGCGACAAACTTCTGTTACGAAGCCGGTCGACAAAACAAACGATACCTTGCAATTGTTTCTACAAAATATTTTTCCTAGAACTTCTTTTATTTAGGATACTGTAGTGTCCATTGGTATTCAAAGACATTCAAGTGTACCGTAAAATCAAATTTTCTCAGCTCGTAATTTATTGCAAGGTACCGTCGGTCTCATGAACTCATATGTCTATACGTCATCTTGTTTGAGCTTGTATGACTTGATACGGTTTATTTTCTGTCATGAATTACAAGAGAGTAACTACTTACCCGTCAATTGGACTGTAGACCGAAATCTGTTGATCCTTGTATCAACTGCTTTCGCATGTTATTATTTGCTAGTCATCCAAAATTACTTTATCAAGAGACAGTTGAAATACCCCCAATATTTGAATAATTGTTAACTTTGCGTTTGCACAATCCGTTGGTAATCAATTTGATTTCGGTCTGCTAGTTAGTTGAAATTCTAAAATTGACATTGCTAAAACCTTTCCTTTGAAATTATCTGTTAACTGTAATGCAATTGGTGTTTTAACTTATTCAGAATGAGATCTTGTAGCTGCTCTCTCACACTTTTATTGTACTGTCAAGTAATATAAATAAGTAAATTATGCTAAATTATTGTTCGTATCGCTTCAGGTGTCGCACAAGCAGTTCAACTCCCCCATCCATCTATACTCGGAACAGAACATCGCTAACTCGATCAGGCAACAGACATCGCCGTTGCCGTGAGTATCTACATAGGAAATGATATTTAAATCAATTAGTTCAATAGATATACAAGTAATAGAGAAGTATGGAAGAAGAGATGCTGCGCCGACCCCAAATGAATTGGGATAAGGGCAAGAGAATGATGATGATGATAGTTCAGTAGATATAAACTAAATAAAAAATACTAAGTTGTTCCACACTGACTCCAGATCGAAGGATCTAGAAATAATAGAAGAGGCCTCTGCCCAACAGGGTAACAGACAGATAGCGTTAAGTAAATCTAGCATCAGTCATCTCACACTACACATATCTTGGCAATGAATTTAAACAACTTGGACGAAAGCCAAAGCCAACGTTACATAACAAAATCCACTTGTCAATGTGACGGAATTTCTGTAAATACGTTTTCTTTACTTTCTAATGATAATATGAAACAAAATATCCCCTGCTTTAACGCAACACAATACAGTCAAACAAGACTTGATGACATGCCTAGGAATAGCATTTATCTGAAAAGTTGCAAATAAGTACAAGGAATACATCGGAGGCATAGCGTAGGTGTTATATTCAAATAATAATGAAGTATTTCTCTGCTCACTTAGCGCTAACGGCTATTACGGGCGGCCGCACGTTGTCAAGAGGCAAGTCTTTTACTAGAACGCCGCCAAAACAACAGTCGACGCCCATCCTCATGATGCATTAATGCTTTATTTTATTTTTATTTGCTCTTTTCGTATCTTGCCAACTTGGTCTCTTTCACTCCACGCTCAGTTCTTATCGTGTTGCATGGTGCCGATGTCGACATGTTGCTATACTCGCAGGAGTGCCGAACATTCACGAATGCGCTCCTCATGCGCCACACGTTCACGCGACAACATTGTGTGACCACCGTGTGGCGATCACTATACCTACACAAAGTAGTCGTTAAGTTATTTATACTCTTATTTATATAAACGAACTAAATAATATATTTAAGGTAGAGGAACTTATTCTACATTATTAATGTTAGTATTTTTATCGACCTCTCCTTCCTGAAAAAACAAAACTAAACTTCCGTTCGTACTAACCGCTTCCGCGTCCCTCTAACGTGGTTCGAGTCGTATCTAATGTGTTCTCTCTCTATTGTGTTGCGCCCGCTAACCGACTAAACCCTAACGCCCCCTGCCGACTCGCCCGCCACAGTCCCGCGCCGGCGCAGTACGACCCCGCCAAGTCGGAGACGTACCGCGCGCTGCAGGAGGAGGGGCTCGGCGACGTCGTGCACGCCGTGCCCACGCCCGCCACCACCAAGGTGTTCACCGCGCCGCTCAACAAGGTACGTCGACCTAAGACTAACGTATTCTTTATTTTTTCAATGTGCTTAGATCAGAAAATCCCAACAAAAACTGCATTAATATATTTTTGAATACTCCTTTTTTCAGGCTGGGAATATATATCGTTGATTTTGAAAAAGAACAGCAGGATTTGTTCTTTATTAGTTCACCAGCCCATAGTATCGCTTGCAAAAGTCATGTGAATACCTACAAATAAAACGTATGATTTCAGAAGCCAACGCCAATTCCGAGACCGAAGCCTGAAGAGAAGCCGAAAGGAAAACAACCGACCTTCGTAAGTAACTTCGACATGCGCATAATTGGTGTGCGCTTCGGTAATATTCTCAAATTAGATACACAATAGAATAAATAATAGAACAGATACAATGTTCAAAACCGCGCTTTGTAGTAGTGCACTGCACTATCATTGCGCATTTGTACAAGATGTTCACTCTGTCAGGTGACTAACTCAGGTCGTAAATTGGTAGATCGTCGTTTGTGACTCAAGTTTTTCAAAACCTCTTTGGAATTTCAAATTTGTTAATCCAAAATTTGGTCATTCAAAACAGGCAAGTAGTTCCATGGTTGTTCACCACTTTTCTATTAAACCACATTATGGATGAGCGTCGCCTTCTGATGTGCATATGAAGTCTTAACTTTAAAATGACATATTTTTAACCTTAGAAAGTTTCAATGTACCGTGAATTGTGGTCGAAAGTGGTAAAGCCACGAGATCGTCCATACAAATTGTTGAGCAGAAAATTAACTTCTATTATTTTGTTTCAGGTGAACTCCTTGCACGAAGAGCACATCCAACAGTCGAACTCGTTCAAGCGCCTCATGTACCACGTACTCGGCGACACTGATTTTTAGCGGCGCAACCCCCTGACATATTACCTGCCGTCATAACGCACATCCGAACCATTACGGCAAATAATTACAAACGAAACACGACCTTCGTGTCTATAACTTAAGTCATAAGAGTATATGACACTTTCGACAAAATCCACAGTCACACTACGCAATCATATCTTGCGTTCCGTGTAGACTTTGATATCAAAATTTTCATTGCAGTTTGTCATTTCAAGAACGTTCTGATTTTCTAACAACGGTTTTACGGCGGTTAGGTAAGGGCGCCACGCAATAATAGACGTAATGACTTGTTGGGTTAGCAACGAATAAGACTAACAATATTAATTTTAGGAAGCTATTATAATAATGCTCCTGGCAGTGTGTAATATTATTTTTCGGTGGATTTAATTTATCTAATACTCGAGTATTAGTGATATAATTTATATTTACATTAAGTAGAAATGTAATGTTTATTACTAAGTGTTGATTTTCTGTTTGAACAGAAATATATTGTTTATGAATACTTATGAGAAGTGTTGAGTGTACAGTCTAGTCACTGCGACCCGAGCTCCGGTCGTACCTACGAGAATGAAATTCGATCAACCTTAAATAAATAATTTATTTTTATTTATTTACTTGTTTTATTTTATTCCAAGTACACCCGGGGAAAATAATTGTTTAGTTGATTGACACACCTCGTCTGCTTACACCTGTATAACAATTATTTAGTGAATTTGTGCAATCATTTTTTTCTGACTTTACATACAGACTAAGGGGTAAATAATAACAACAAGATTAATTTCAAAATAACTATATTCATAACCCGAAGTTTAGTAACGATGTTTACACAACAAAATAAAATACAGTCTTACAAATTTCATGAACCATAAGTACACAGATCGAAAGGAGAAAGTAATTTTGAGCAAACAAATAACACTAATAACTTATATCACAAATCACATTATACAGACAAGGGTGACGTCCCGTGCTATGACAATTACATCTAATTAAATAAATTGTGTTCATGTCGGTCATCATGAGCGCAACTCTGCGAGCACCTTTCAAACAGGAGTCGCTATGGCTCCAAAGAAAAAAAAAACAAATACTCAAGTAGCCGTTACATAATGTTGCATAATCTAAGTAATTGAACATAATATAAAGTTACAAAGAACATCAAATAAGGCACTACTTTACTTTTGAACAAATTCTTTGGAATAAGCATAGCACGCGAACACTCATGGAGATGAAATACATGTTACAAGCTTTGAGATCGAATATTTATAATTTTCAAGCGAATATTTACATGAGCGTTAGTCCTTAAACTTCGATTTTATAATATGTGATATGTAAACACAACGTAAGTACACGAAATTAAGTGCGTAACTTGCATGTAACATTGAAAAACATCTCCAAGCACCCTAGAAAACATCACCTATCTTTACTTACCACAGACTGACCGGTCATCATCATATTTTAGTTATTATTAGCCATTATACAATTAATTTACAATATACAACATGAAGAATAATTAATAAGAGTAAAGTAGCTAATAAAATTGAGACAAAAGAGACAATTGCATTTAAATATTAACAGAAACAAGAAAGTATAGAACTGCAGTGTATATACAAATATATTTAAACAATGAAAACGACTAGTATTTAGATTTGTATCGAAAATTCATACGTAAATCAAGGTATTTTCAATGTTGATACTAAGAGAATTAAAATAAGTGAAATGCACAGTTATGGCACACTAGTATGCCGTAAAAGTAAACGGTCCGGTGTTTATGTTGAGAGTATCATATTAAAATAAAATAAAGCTCGTTGATCGCACGACTCTCATAAAAGTGAATGCACATGTGACCCCGTGTCCTAATATAAGCGATCATCGCGGTCATTTTCACTCAATTGTTCGTCAAACCAGAAGGCCGTGTGTAGGTGCACTGATGCTTTCGGATTTGTCGAACAAAAATGCGAAGATCACGTAGCCACGCAACGATCGCTTAAATTAGGACACGGCTTTAGAATCTCCGAATATACACATTGCCATAACGGAAAAAACTACTTTATGACATGTCACCAACTATTTTCGCCGCACTAAATTATTATGTTACCTAATTTTGGACTGATATTCATTTTTATTTAGCACCAAAGTCCGAACTATTTTATTTAAACACTATCTATCTAAAATTCAATTAGCGATGTTTAATTTTTAATTAATGTATTCACTAAAAAGACTCCAGTTTTATTTTAAATTCGTTAAATAACTGGCAGTACTTATATCCAATGTAATCAAACGTAAAAAAACAACAATGGATACTCAGCTAACTATAGTAATAACATCGCCAATTGTATATGAATAATATTCTCAAAATTCTTATCAGCTCATGTTAGGATCTAGCTGATAGTGATGATGATAACGTGAAGCCGTTTATGATTTACAGATGAAACTAAAAAAAAACTGTTACAAGTGAGAAAAGAGACGCTTTTAATGGACGAAAGAAAAATGATGATGTTACATGGCACCATTTTAAAACTCAAAAGGATTCATATTTTAGATTTGAAAACAACATGATATTCGTATGTAAGTTTATTTGTGCACTAAACACAATTGATATAAGTCAAAGAGACAAAAGCCTAAGACCAAAATAATAGTCAATAATTTAAAATAACAGTAATGCTAGCATGTGTGGATTGATTGAGATTGACACCTTGGGACACTTATAACACAAACAGATCATAGATTGGTGTCATGGTTGTGTTTAACATTAATTATTGTATTTTTGTTTCTAGGGAGGGGAATTAAAAATAAGTCAACATTTAAATTAATTCCTTAACTAAATGCACATACAGTGCCGAAAATAGGGTGACTGGTAATTAGTGATCGATACTTAGACGCGTGATTATACTCATGATAACAAAGAACTTTCACAAAGAAACATTTTCTTATACACATTCACTTTTATCAAAATAATACAACAGCCTATGGAATTCGCGCTTGCGCGCCTGTGGCCTATCAGCTTGTGATAAAAGTGTATGAGTTTAAAAAAATGTTTCTCTGGGAAAGTATATATCATGAGTATAATCACGTGTTTAAGAGCTTTTATACCCTATGGCATTTCATACAAACTTTCAAGTCGTTATTTTCCGAAAAAACTGAACAGATCAATGAAACTTCATACGCATAAGCAGTTTTCATTGGTCTAAAAAGTTACTTAAAAACATTTTCGAAATGTCTTTTAAAAATGCAGATAATTGGAAATTTCTGTTTCTATTGATATTTAAAAATGGGTCTAATTTAGCTGTAACACTATTTTTCGAATTTTTTTTTAAATTAGACCGATTTTTAATTATCTATAGAAACAGAAATTTCCTATTATCTTCATTTTTAAAAGACATTTCGAAAATGTTTTGTAGTAACTTTTTAGACCTACGTATACTGCTTATGCGTAGGAAGTTTCATTAAAATCTGTTCAGTCATTTCGGAAAATAACGACTTGAAAGTTTGTATGAAGTGCCATAGGGTATAAACGCTCTTCGCTCTTCGCCGTAGGGTATAAAGTATCGGTCACTAATTACCAGTCACCCTATATACAATATTGTCAGTAAAAAGTATTAACTATAAAAACGAAATGAACATTATTTTATGATGACAGTTCACAAAACGGTTCCTAGTTCAAGTTATCCTTCCTAATTTTCGGTCCCCTTTAAGTTCAATAATATGAGCCTCTTTAAAAATGGCTCGCTCGTATACGTAGCGAATATTGCACTTTGATTTTTAATATTAACAAATCGAATCTCATGTGACGACTTTTTTTATTTTTCGTATATCAGATTAATCGTTTAAGAGGATACTTATGTAGAACACAGTGTATTTACACATCGGCGGGAATTTAAAATCTCGAATTTATATCTTATGGCCTGATACACCTTACCTCTTCTTCCTACCTTCCACTTGATAAGTTCTGGAGGGTTACTATGATGTCTTAAAACAGTATTGTTTTAATCTAATTTCAGTGCGGGAACAAGACAGCTATACAGTATGTCTAGCACCATCTCTTTCCCACACGGGAATACAATACTGCTTTAAGACGTCATGGTAGGCCACTTGGTGAACATAATCTGGGTATAATTTTATTCAAATTCTACTCCTTTTTAGGGTTCCGTACCCAAAGGGTCAAACGGGACCCCATTAGTGAGACTCCGCTGTCCGTCCATCTGTCACCAGGCTGTATCTCATGAAACGTGTAATATGACGTATAACATGAAATAGTAAACCAGCTGAAATTTCTACAGGTTATGTATTTCTGTTGCCGCTATAACAACAAATACTAAAAGCAGAATAAAATAAATATTTAAGGGAGTCCCATACAAAAAAGTGATATTTTTGCTCGTTTTTATAAATAACTAGCAGCCCGCCCCTGCTCCGCACGGGTATATATCAAAACTTTCAAAATTAAAAATTATAACACACACACATAATCCCTTCTATTTGCGTCAGGTTACTTAAAAAATAGCCTAGCCAGCCTAGCTAGCTAGCTGAGCAGGGTGAGCGACGACCACGCAACTTTTTTCTAATAAATACTTACATTTTTAAATTCGTGATATCTTTCGAATGGAATGTCCGAATTGAATAATTCAAAAAATTATATAAAGGTATTGAAGCAGTCTTGAATATGAAGTAATTTATTTTGATAAGGATTAATACCAAGATACAAATAAAGAGCCTTTTCTAGCGGCGAAATTACAAATTTTTTTTTTTAAATAAAAGAACACTTATTGTGGCATAACTATAATAGTTAGACATATGCTATCGCGACACTTTTTGTAAATAATGATGTGTTCTGCAAAGTGGTAGTACATTATTCTATGATCAATAGTTTTCGCAGCGCACGCGATGTAAAGAATATTTCAGGTATTTTTTTACACCTTGGGTAACATTATTGGAGTTTTAGTAAGGATCTCAATTTTTTTTGAAAATATATCACCTATACCTATACACCTATACCAATATATAGCCTATGTCACCCGGGGAAAGTGTAGCTTCCCAACAATATTCAAATCGGTTCAGTAGTTTCGGAGCCTATTCAATGCAAACAAAAAAACAATCAAATCTTTCCTCTTTATAATATTATACATATAATAAATTATTATTTGAGATGGTACGGAACCCTTCGTGCGCGAGTCCGACTGGCACTTGGCCGGTTTTTTAAGTTAACTAGCACTTATGACTTCACCGATGCCTGACAATTTTTTGTCAGCAAACAGGATCTGCCAAACCATTTTCCCAGAAATAAATATTTATTTTTAAAAGAGAGCTTCTTGGACGATTAGTTTTCAGTGAGATTCTTTATTTTAAAACTTGAATTCAATTTGACCCGATCCCTGTCGCTCTTATTTGCGCGGTGGTAAATAAAATTGTAATAGTTTACAGAAGCATTGTCAAAATCTGTGAATATAGCCTTGATTTATAAATAATCTATAGAGGGCAGTAAGTTGGTCTTTACAACATTTGTTATCAAATAAAAACGGGTGAACAAACACAAAGTAGGCAACAATGAATAACCATGTAACAAATAAGAATTCAAGAGCTCCATAACATATTGCATCATTACAAATATCCACTCTGTTTATCAATTATTAAGGACATAAATCTATTGAAGTACCTTTTGTTAATTTACCTTGATAAAATAGGTGATGATAAGTTATCACCAATTGGGTTAGGGTTATCAATGATATCCTACAATAAGCGTCAACGCAGGAGAGCGGTGGCCGTGAAGGAGACTCACCAGTTGTATTATAGGGTGCTTACATAAAGAAGCATGTTTCCGGTACAGACAAATCTGTGCGGGTCGGTACCGGGTTAACTTGCATATAAAATTGATATAATTTAACCTGTTTTTTTTGTGAGCGCATAAGATAACATAGAAAATATTACCTGGACCGATCGGTACCGATCTGCCCGTACCGGAAACCTGCTTTTTAGGGTTCCGTACCCAAAGGGTCAAACGGGAACCTATTACTGAGACTTCGCTGTCCGTCCGTCCGTCCGTATGTCACCAGGCTGTATCTCATGAACCGTGATAGTTAGCGAGTTGAAATTTCTACAGATTGTGTATTTCTGTTGATGCTATAACGACAAATACTAAAAACAGAAAAAAATATATAAGGCTCCCATACAAAAAAGTGTTTTTTTTTGCTAGTTTTTATAAATAATGGTACGGAAACCTTCGTGCGCGAGTCCCGACTCGCACTTGGCCGTTTTTTTTTTTATGTAAGCACCCTTACATTACCCGCCCTGATTTATGCCGAAGTCGAACTTGAAATTACTTTAGGTCCATGTTGAGATACTAAAGGTTAATCTCGGCCCCACTACTGACGACGAAGCGGCTAGCTTAAAGCTATCGACTTTGATTTACGCCACCGGACAAGTTACCAAGTATTCAGCACTTACGTCATTCTTCGCTGTCCGTCAGTCCGTCCGTCCGTCCGTCCGTCCGTCCGTCTGTCACCAGGCTGTATCTCATGAACCGTGATAGTTAGCCAGTTGAAATTTCTACAGATTATGTATTTCTGTTTACGCTATAACAACAAATAATAAAAACTGAAAAAAAAAAATATTTAAGGGGGGCTCCCATACAAAAAGTGTTTTTTTTTCGTTTGTATAAGTTATGGTACGGAACCCTTCGTGCGCGAGTCCGACTCGCACTTGGCCGGTATTTTTTTTTTAATAATACCTGGGTACCGTTTGTGCGTCGGTGTTCCTTCCACTTTACTGGCTAACTGTTCACACTACCGGCAAGAACTCTCCCAAACGTTTCCTGTTAGTTACTCTACTGCTACTAGCTTATCGCTTACGCTAATCGTCAGCGGTGGGAAAGGTGCCTATGTGTCGTTAGAGAATTCAGGGGCGAGTAAATTTTAAATTATCGTTTCGTATTTATATAAAACCGATTTACAATAAAATTGTAACAGCATTCCCGAAATGACGCTTACTGTAGATGCGATATTTCATTAATATTTACTTCAATACACTTAGCAGATTGACTATGTTATGTTTATGGACCTGATTCAAAGCTTTCTCTTTTTAATATCAACACATTGTATAAGTTGATTGTAAGTGACCCGAGTCTTATTTTTCACATAGCGAATCTATTTGTCTAGGGGTCTAACTAATGGCAGTCTTCCAACATTATTAACTTCAACTTTGCTCGATCCCAAATCATTGCAAATATGTGTCTTATAAGGCGGCTTAATTGAGATCTTTTTTCAGTAATCTATAGCAGTTTACAGATTACACAACTCCACACTCGTAATTTGTATAGTGTGTGAAAGTTGCTACATTTCAAAACAAACACACTTGTTAGCAATTTATATTTGAAAAAGTTGAAACTTTGGAAATGCACTTCAGTTTTGACAACACCGTCACTCGCAAATATCTAATTTGGTTACTCTAGCAGATTTATTAGTATCATAAATACTTTTATATTATTATAATGATGATAGGTAAATGAGCTTATGAAAATCTCTCGAACTCGCGGTACATGCATCGCGATCTAACATTACGTCACCGACTTGTAATTTAGATGCTGAAAAATGAAATGATTTTTGGAAGGCTGGAGATCTTTACAATATTAAATATGGTTAGATTAAAGTACATGGATAATTTTCTACTAGGTTAATAATGATTATCTCTGGCAACAGTTATTATACCTACTATTTATATTTTGCAAGCTGTACTACTATCAAATCTTAATTAGTTACTTATGTTGCTATTACGAAAAAAAACATGGAGTAAAATTTGTTTACGCTATGTACACATATGGACGTAATGGTATAAAATGCAAGGATAAGGAATAAGTATCTAACGGGCGGTCATACGGTGGCTTTAAACGAGCGGCGCCTGAACTATTATTATGATAATTACTATTTACAATAATCCATGTTAGTATGTACACGCAACACCATCGCATCACGCACAGCACTCCGGGCGGCGGGCGGCGCTAGTACACCGTGTCGTCCGGGTACAGCAGCAGCGGGCCTCAGGAGGCAGCGGGCGCGGGCGCGGGCGCGGGTGCGGGCGCGGGCGCGGGCGCGGGCGCGGGCGCGGGCAGCAGCGACTCGCGCGACGCGCGCAGGTTGGGCAGCGAGCGCGCCGCCCGCGCCGCGCGCCGCGCCTCCAGCGCCAGCAGCGAGCGGATGTCGGCTTCCAGCGGGTCCACGCTGATGTGGTACACGCCGCCCTGTGCACACGAGAGCGGTCAGAGCGCGCGGCGCGGGGCGCGGCGGGAGGCCGGGCACTCACCTCGGCGTCGGGCGCCAGGCGCGTGTCGGAGTAGCGGCGCTCGTCGGGCTCGGCGCGCAGGCGCTCGTCGGCCAGCGCGGACAGGCGCCGGTGCGGGTTGCCGCGGTAGGTCTCGAAGCCGCCGCTCTCGTCCTCCTCGTGGTAGGCGGCGGGCGGCGGCGGCGGCTCGATGTTGGCGACCACCTGGCCGCGCGCCGAGCCCGCGCGCCGCTTCACGCGCGCCGGCGGGGACCCGCCGCCTATCGGTATCTTCTCTGGCGCGTTTTGGATTAATAATATCCTAAACAAAATTAATATTTTAAAGAAATAGATTACAATAAAACTAAAAATATACAATTTTAATCATATTACGAAAATACAAGAAATACCTGTTGTGAGCTCGCCAGCGATTACAAAGATGAAGATATTGACGGCATTGTATATACATAAAAACTGCGCCGCCAGTGAATCCCACAGCTACTACTACTAATTTTGTCCAAAAAGGCCATGCTGAAACACGTCATCGTTTTATCATAAATTAGTAAATATGCAATAGTACATTTTGATACAAGTGGGCAAACTTTTTCATTGCAGCCGAGGCAGTATTCGCTGTTATTGAGCCGAGAACTACTTTGACAAAATGTATCAAACGACGTTTTTCAATACACTAACGAAGAAATAAAAGAATTAAACGAAAAGTATTTTTGCTATGAATTATTAGGGAACTATGATTTAATTTGCTTTTTTCCGCACTTTGCCTTCGCTTCGCTGAATCCGCAAAACAGCTTAATATAAAAGACATAAAATTCTAATATTTTAGATTTAGAACACGAATACACGTTAATATTGTTGATAAAAGCTAACAATCTTATTAATCGTCTTATATCTTTGTTTTATATTTATAGGACAACTAGCTGTCCCGCGCAACTTCGTCTGCGTCACATTTTCCCCGTTTTTCATTGCTGCTCCGCTCCTATTGGTCGTAGCGTGATGATATATAGCCTATGTCCTTCCCCAGGTTGAAATCTATCTTCTTGCCAAATTTCATTAAGATCCGATCAGCCGTTTAGTCGTGAAAATGTAACAAACAAACAGAGTGACTTTCGCATTTATAATATTAGTATGGATTTAAATAACCATAAAATATTTAGGCCTCTAAAGGCACCGTCGCTTTGTTTGTTATTGTAATTGAACCATTTTGGACTTAGTAAGAGCCAGTTTTCGTATTTTCAATAAGTCCTGCATTGTAGCTCTCGGCTCCTTAACACCCTCGCCTACGATTTGGAAGTAAATTCCACCTTGGAATTCACTCCCGCACCGACTCGGCTGCAATGACAAAGTTTCCCAACTTGTTTCAAAATGTATTCTTTCACACTTTCAGGCAGTAACATCGAGGTTAAATTTCATTTTTGATAGTACAGAATAATCTATCACACTTGTTTAGATATGAAAAGTAAAATGCTGTATATTCACCAAAAACATTTAACGAAAATGTTATTTAGTATTCCTCATAGTTACATTTTGATATTAATAATGCTAAATTATTATTTAACCTTCGTAATAGTGTTACATTTTGATAATACACGCATCATAAATTATGGCCAGTCAGCTGGGTCGATTATCGAGATACCACGTGTATTGACCGGCCGTGACCTTTACGTGAATAAAATAATCATATTATGGTGTTGCATTTTGTCTCCTCTCCGTATTATTTCGGTATGTATATTTTTTATATCTTAATCTTGATTGGGTTGTATTTGATTGGTTCTATAATTAAATGTTGTTGTTTTTTTATGAAAGTAATTGATTTGGTTTGCTATAAAATACATAGCTAGAGGATGTTTGATTGGGCACTGTATATTTTTATAAAGGATTTATAAAAATATACAGAATAAAACTAAAATGGACTGGGCTGGCCATGTCTGCCGGATGGCCGGCAAAGCTGTGGGCCCACTTTTCACAAAACTAGAGCCCTGAGTCGGATGGGGTCGCGGCAGACCGGAAAGAAGATAGCGGGACGCCTTGGATGGCTTTCTCGTTAATTGGCAACAAACAGAGAAAAGTGGAAGGTATGGGGGGGGAGGCCTTTGCCCAGGAGAAGGAAAGACAAAGCTAACTAAAAAAAAAAAAAAATGAAACTGTTGAGACCTCTCTCATATGTCTAGGCAAAGCACTGTTGCAATGGTTTTCATAACGAATGTAGCTTTTACTGCTACCATAAGCAAGTCTGCCCAACCCAATCCCATGTGTGTCCCACGTATGTATATTAGTTTATTAAGTTACGCATACCTACTAACTACGCCGAAAACTCTCGATCAGTAAATGCCCCCAAAAATTTGTGAGTGACTACAGCCCTATGGAGGTCGCAATAATCTCCTCAACACTAGTAAATTCATGAAGAAACATACAATAATTAACAAATATGTGAGGGACTACTGCCGTATGGAGGTCGCATCTAGTAAATTCATGAAGAAACATACAATTATTTTAAAAAATGTGTGGTATATCTGTGAGGCAAAACACACGTAGTTGGCGTTCTGGAGTTTCTGCCTACCTTCATGGGAAAAACGAGTGAAAGTGTATTGTGTATATTTTATGACTTTATACCGATCATGCCGCGATTGACCTCTTCCACGGCTCGTTCAATAAGTACGAACAGTGACCACATGACGCACAGCGCGGCCACGCAATGGAACAGCACTGCACAGCACAACCTGCGGCGCTCCACGCCCGACATCTCCAGAAGACGCCACTGGAAACAAACACCACTCATATCATACTTACAATTTACATAGCATTACGACTGAAGGCTTTTTTGTTGTGTTGTGTAAGTTGAGTAAACATTTACCAAGAACCATTGAAACTAAGTTGCAAAAATGGGTTTTTTGTACACTATTCTTTGGTATTGACAGTACAATAAAAGATACAAAGTGCTGGCAGCTATTTTGCAAATTGCAACTACTTTTATTAAATAATATTGTTGTAACTTTGTAAGCTGAGCAGTAAAGTCATTTACATCTCTTCTCTTCGCGTGTGTATTAGACACTCAATAAAAGGGAATATTGGCAGGGTGGTGGCAATATAAATATTCATATATAGGGTGATTGGTAATTAGTGACCGATATTTAAACACATGATTATACTCATGATAACCAACAGCTTTCCCAAAGAAATATTTTTTTATACTCTATCACTTTTATCATAATAATCCATAAGCCATTGTTATCATGAGTATAATCACGTGTTTAAGTATCGGTCACTAATTACCAGTCACCCTGTATACTGTCTCTTTGGTTGACTGTACCCATGGTGACACATCAAGCTATGCATTTCCAGTATAACATGGCATTGCTTCACATAAACTGATTTGTTTAGCTTGATTGGTCGCCGTGCGTACATCTTACATTGTTTGAACCCATTATATGGCCATAACTATTTATATTTGTTTTAATAAAGGGATATGAGATCATTAATTACATAAACAAGAACTGATAAAACAGCTGGTAAACTAAGAATGAAAATAAATTGTGGATGTGTACCTCATTAAATGGCTTTATTTTGGTATGCATGATAAAGTTAAACTTGCAGAGTTCACAAGACCTTGTCTCCGATGCAGTTAACCACTGCTGTAAACAGCTCTGATGAACATATTTCAAACTTCCTGCAACAAGAAATATCATTAATTTATAATTAATACTCAACATGTAAACACATAACTTACGTAACAAGTTATTTTTGTATGTATGTTATTTCCATCATTATGTAAGTAGATCACACAGGTAGAGTATTAAAATTTAAATAATTTACTATAAAGATTCTAGACTAAGGAGGAAAAGTGCAATTTCTGGCTTGCCCTCCTAAGTCTAAAAATGTGCAGTTATTTCAATCACTTTTTATAAGCAATAGTTTGCTGTTTTCTATGCAAACATATCACAATTTAGCAAAGTAATGATATTGTCAGACTATGTCAATGTCATACTCAGGTAACTTTGCTAGACATGGTATTTTCACAAGTTGTTTCCTAACAACTTGGGAAAACACTATGTCTAACCTTCAATTTAATATATTTTATCCTAATTGGTTGTAGAAATAATGTTCTCAAGCCTGTTATGTAACTTGTTTGGACATTTTGCATGGGTTTAAATCTTGAATTGTTTTTAATTATCAGTATACTGGTTGAGAATGCCTTGTGGCATTAAGTCCGCCTATATACCACTATTGTACATGAAGTTTAATTATTCATAAATATACTAATATATATTCTTCCTAATAATCATAATATATTATAAATCATAATATATTCTTCCTAATCCCAGAATCAGAATTGAATTTTTTTAGAGTTTTATCTATCAACTTCTTCTGTTCAAGGGGTGATTTGAGAAAACTTTTGTCCTGTAGTTGACAACAAATATCACAGTATCAGTGGTGAACAAGAGACAAGAATAAGACAACCACCAAGAAAAATGTAGGGGGTCGGACTCTTCAGCGTGTGAGGAATATAATACTTTGTATTGTAATAGCTCCCCTGATGTATTGCACACATACCTGTTGGTTCTCATCCAAATTATGCTTTTACACCGATTATTTACAATGCTATTATCATCATTTATCAGTAAATAGTAATAAACAGTAATCAGAAGTCACAAAAAAGCCAGTCTGATTGCCAATTATCAAGTATTAAAATTATCGTTTATTTTGGAATGAGTCACCATAAAAGAGTTGTATTTATTTTTGTTTTGTTTAATGATGGTCTGCTTAGTATCTTTAAATGATTCTAATGTACTTACATGATTGTATGCATCAATATCTAAGCTATATAGATACCAATGGTATTTTTATTTTCATGTAATATAAAAATTAGTTTCTAAATTTGCATGCAATTATTATAGCGCAATGTGTCCTGCACTAGAACAATTTTGTGACATTGTTTTATACCACATTTGAGAATCAATATCCTTACTTTAACTTAAAAAGGCCATGAAATCATAGAAAAAAAATTACTGACTTTTGCTTAGTAATTTAGCATGTCTATGTATGTAGTTGGTAATACTTGAATTTATTATTTTTCATAGACAAACAAAACTCTACCATATTTGTTACACATATACTAACATCACAATTTACTTAGAAGTTAGCAACGTAACACAACACAACCTGTCACTAGGGATGATTCATACTAGTACCAAGTAAACAGGACCAGGTCTTTCGGAATCTTTCTTTTCATCGAGTAACACACAATGTGTATTATGAATGTTTTATCATAAATTTTATACCTGCATAATGCAATAGAAATTGGATAATGGATCAAATCATTTTAAAACATTCACAAGAATGATCTCAGTAAACAATGTAGTTATGAAGGAAAATAATAAAAAATGCAGTGTATAAAGCTGTAATACTGACCGTTGCAGTAACTTTAAACACTGTTAATTGTCAGCATTAGAGATGACTTTGTAAAATGCACCTACTAGAATTTATTATTAGATATGAAAAAACCTATCAGATAGATAGAAAATTCTTTATTATGTCCACCATACAAATGTCATTTTACATAATTTTTGTAATGTTAGATTATTTGTTGTCTTTGATTTTCTTTTTTTTTTAATGTTATATAATTGTAATAATCAGAATCAATATTATGTATATTATGTTCTTAATTTAACAATTAGATATATAAAATATTTGCAGTGCCCTTACAGGGTGCATGTCTTAATACTGTGTAAGAAATTTTAATGCATGCCTACTATCCAGTGTTTTACATGTGAGCAAATGAATAAATAATACAAAACATGTTAGCTTTATCACAAGAGGATAATTTTATTGTAATAAAATATACATAATGTACTTAGATATAAGCAATTAAATGGTTCTATATGATTGGGAAAACTCTTTAATCCTCATCAGTAGTTTTTCCTGCTACTGATTATAAAATAATATGAAACAATTTATGCACTATTTACCTCCAAAGTGGCATTACGTTATAGGTTTTCCTTTATTTGTTTATTGGAAACTTAGTATCTGTGAGTAACTTGGGATGCCTTCTCTTCTCTTACTATTAAAAGAATTTAAGTAGAAAGTAATAATAAAATCATCAAGCACTTTTCTAGGTATCATACCCTAAGTTTAAACAAGTAAAGAAGTATACTTGATTGGTGCATCTAACCTATGAATGAATGTTTACAGTAAAATAGTGTTTTATAGCTAGTTTATGAGATAATAATTATCTGCTAAAATAATAATGATCAACCACACACTGTTTATCTTGTTTATTTTAATGGTATTGATTTTCAATTATTCTTACTACATCTCAACATTTGCCCTTTACAGTAATTGGCTCTGTTCTGGGCTTAAATAAATATCACTGTGTCAAATAACATTACATAAACAGAGAACAGCTGTGTAATTCGCTCTAACTTCGCTACGTGTAGGGCTTATAGTGAGGTAGGTACTTGTACAATTTAAATAATTATTTCCACTGACCTGAACAATAACATGGTGCCAGTAGAGGGTTGTGAGGTTCGCTCTCGCAATGACATATGCGGCAAATATCTCCGCTGGAGTTGCTACATGACGTGCGGCTGCTCCCTGACCCCGTACGTATCACCTCTCGACCACCTCCCCATTCCCAACTTTCAATATCCGAAGAGTTTTTCACATTAATTTGCTGAACAGGCATTGTGATACACTATATTTTTAATGCTCAATTGAGCCTACATAACATTCACAGATTTTCTTCGCGATCACATTGGACATCGACAAAGCAAACATCTAAAAACATGTCAGCTCACATCGCAATCTGAGTAACTTCTGTTAAGTACGATTTTAATTAGTATGTACACTGTTGATGATGACTGCTTGTTCACATTCCTTCCTACTTAGCACACTGCAATTATTAAGATACAGTAGAAACAAAATACATAAAATAAATCGTCTACTAAAGTTATCGGTGCAGCTACTTGTCATCACATAAATATAATACACCAACACCATAGGTAGGCAACTGGCGAAGGTACACAGATTACACACAACCAACGCAAAGAATGAGAATTTAAACATACAGTCCATCATGGAACTAAATAGATGTGGTATTTGAGAAAACTATCGTGAAAAAAAAAATTAAAAAAGCCCCGACACAAAAAACCTATAAAAAACCAAAAATAAATTAATTCAAGCATCGTTACGTCGAGAGCCCGCTTTGTTTTGTGCTTGTGCCAAGCGGTCTACTTCCATCTATATTACTATACTCTTTGCGGTCTACTTAGCCGTATGCGTGAGAGTAAGATAAAGATAAAGATAAAGATAAAGATGCATTTATTTGTATAAACATGTGTGCCATGATACATAGATATGCACATATGGATGGAAATCAAGTTCAGATGATTGCTGGTTCAACATGTTTTGCCAGATTCGGCGTACAAAACAGTTTATAATACCTACATTATTGGAAGTTACAAAATATGAAAGAATTAGATTACATTAGTCAAAAAAATTACAATAGTCAAAATTCAATCAATTCAAATAATACATAATAAAAGTAAATAGAAAAATAATGTCAATTAGAAAACTTGAAACAATAACATTAAAACAAATTAAAATTAAATATAAATTCAAAATTTGACATCCAAAAACTCCGTAACACTATAGTATCCCTTATTCAAAAGCAATTTTTTTAGTTCTCTCTTGAATGAAATAGTATTCAATATCTTAAGGGAATTAGGAATTTTATTGTATATTAATGGGGCCATGCATATTGCACTTTTTTTTAGAAATGCTGTTCTGGAGGAGACTGATTGCACCCAAAGTCTATATTTCTCACGTCTATTTCTACCTGTATTATTAGTCAGAAGGGGAAACAAATTAGGATTAGATTTTACAAATAATGATATTTCTAATATGTAAAGTGACGGAAGTGTTAGAATTCTGTGCTGTAAAAACATTGGCTTGCAACTGTCAGTAGTTTGCAACCCAAACATAGCCCGAATACAACGCTTTTGTGCTTTGAACGCAGTGTCCTTTTGAGTTGAATTGCCCCAGAAAATTATTCCAAATCTTAATACTGATTCAGCTAGCCCATAATATGCTGTAAGTAAAGTATCTGCGTTGACCGTCGGTGCTAACTTAAAAAGAGCATATGACGAAGTACTAATTTTTTTACAAAGTTCATTAATGTGAGCTTTCCAATTTAATTGCTTGTCAATGATCAAGCCCAAAAATCGGGCTGTTTCAACTTCTTGTATTGTATTTCCTTTATATACTAAATTAAATTTTGATGTATTGCGTAACTTTTCTCGTTGACTAAAATGCATTATTTTTGTTTTACTGAGATTCATTTTCAAGTTATTATCATTAAGCCATGTAATTACAGAATTCAATGACTCATTAATATCGGAATGGTAGTTACTCATATTTTTAGGTGCTATGGTAACAGTACTGTCGTCAGCAAACAATGTCATGGGTTCCTTAGTTGCATTTGGTAGATCATTAATGTATAGTAGGAACAATGGAGGGCCTAATACACTTCCCTGGGGAACACCATATGTTATATATCGCTTATCAGAGCAGAAAACTTGTTCCCTTTTAGTTCTTATATCAAATTTTGATATGTGGGTAATTTGTTGGCGGTCCGATAAATATGACTTTAACAACTCAAGGACATTCCCTCTTATACCATAAGCCTCAAGTTTATTTAGTAGAATATTGTGGTCAACATAATCGAATGCTTGAGACATGTCACAATAAATAGAACAAACGGGTAAAGATTTGTCAACTCGTGAAGAAACTACGTATAAAAAGTCATAAACCGCCATATTAATGTTTTTATTTTTTCTGAAGCCTTTTTGCTCATCACAAAGGATTAGATTTTTGTCAAGGTAGCTATTTATTTCACTGTAAATATATTTTTCAAAGATTTTTGAGAAAACCGAGATTTGTGCTATGGGTCTGTAGTTCTCCATTGAATATTTATTATCTTTTTTGAAAATAGGCTTAATAATTGTCAATTTGAGGTCTTTTGGGAATGTCCCACTCTGTATACAAAGATTCAGAATATGGCATAAGTGATGAGAGATATCTTCATTTACTGCCTTGATTACCGTGGTCGAAATACCATCATTTCCTACACTGCTAGTATTTTTGAGATTTCTTATAATCTTCTGCATGTGATAAGGTGAACAGGGTGATAGAAACATGGAGTTCAGTTGGGGATTTATTAAGGCTGTGACTTCTTTTCCGGCACCTGGAATAGGATTTACTTTTTCAATGAAATAGTTATTAAACGCATTGGCAATTTCTGTAGGATTTCTTGTTAATTTATCGTTAACTTTTAATTCATTTATTGAGTCTTTTGGAATATTTAATTTGATACTATTTATAATTTGCCAAGCTGTTTTATTTTTATTAGTCGATGTTTTTATTTTGTAATTGTTTTGAGTGCGTTTAGTAAGGTTTATTATTCGTTTAAGTAGTTTTGAATATGTTAAATATTTTTGTTTATTTGTTGAAGTTGGTTTTCGTCTGAAATTCCATAATAATTCTCTTTTTTTCTTACTACAGGTCTTAATTCCACGTGATATCCATTTCAGCTTCGTATTTACTTGCACAGTAATTTTTAGTAGCGGAAAACACAAATCATAAAATAATTTAAATGTTTCTATAAAATAATGGTATGCTGCTGTTGGATCACTTGTATTATATATTTCACAAAAAGAAAGACATTTTATGTATTTTCTGAATTTATGAATATTTTCTGAGCTGTAGTCACGCCTCATTTTTTGCCAACATTTTAACTTAAAACATTTTCTTTACTGGAAGCTTAATTAATTGGGCAGTGTGGTCCGATAAGCCGAATTCTAACACATCTGTCTTACACTGTTTTTTAAAGTCATGTGCAAAGTTGTCTATACAAGTCTTACTCGCTAGTCTTGTGGGCTGCTTAAGTGCTAATGTGAGATTATAATTTAACAATAAACATTCAAAATCCAATGTGGCATTATTGCTCTTCATGATATCTATGTTAAAGTCACCCGCTAGAACAGTATTATGATAATTATTAAGTTTAGAAATACGATTTAGAACATTGTCAAGCCTTTCAAAAAACACATTGAGATTGCTTTGTCCCGGTACACGGTATACGCAAACTATAATAATTTTTAAATCTAGTAACTCTACTGCACAAAGTACGCTACTTAGCGCGGCTCGTTTCGCTCAATGCATCCAATAAATCAGTAAGAGTGATAGATAAGAATTTGGAGCTGTTTGCACTTTGCTTAGTCGTTACAGTACGTATCTTTCTGATTTCACCAGGCTGTATCTCATGAACCGTGATAGTTAGCCAGTTGAAATTTTTACAGATTGTGGTATTTCTGTTGCCGCTGTAACAACAAATACTAAAAACAGAATAAAATTAATATTTAAGACGGGTTCCCATTCAAAAAAGTGTTTTTTCCTCTTTTTTAGATAATGGTACAGAACCCTTCGTGCGCGAGTCTGACTCGGTTTTTTTTCTATCCTTATCCTAATCACGATGTTTTAGGCAATTTAAGCAAAGTGCACTTACAGGAAAAACTAGTATACTACTAAAAATGTTCAAGTACCGCTTTACGACTTTAAACCCTACGCGCCTGTTATAGAGTTATCAATTTATCTTTTTCTGCCGACGTATGTCAGTTTATAATGGTCACGAAACTCACTCTCTCAGTCTTGCGAAAGCGTGACAGAACATTCAAAATAGGGAAGTGCGAAAGAGACGTCTGGAAGATTGGAGACGCCGAGGTTTAATAAAAATAATCATTTGTGAACGAGTGCGCTATGTGGTTGCGAAACAGATACAAAAAGACGCCGTGAGTGAATGAGTTATAAAAGATACACTGATACATTCGGATTCTATTGGATATAAAGAGTGATTGATAGAAACGGATTGATACATATCTTTTTTATCTATCTCTCCTGCCTGAGTTACCCATCTCTATGCACAACATTCTATTACATTATTTATGGACAATTTACTAATTTGAGAAATTTCTTTGAACTTGTGTACCTTATTTACTAGGATACATGCTCCACCCCTTTTATTACAAGTACGACTAAAACATGCCGCTAGTGTATAATTAGGTATGCTCAGGTGTTGCTCATAACCTGCTAACATAAAATGCTCAGTGATACATATTACATCAATGTCTATATTTTGGTCTTTGAGCTCTTCTATATTTACTAACAGTTGGTCAGATTTACTGAGTAGTCCCGCTATATTCTGATGCAAAACATTGACATATTTAAAGTCGAAAAAACAGTGATGATGTATCTTCTGCAGTATTTACAATATTTTCAGTAGCGGTAGTCAAGTAACTCACAGCAATGTCATTAATGAAATGCAACAGACCTTCAAAAATATTGCGTAAACCGTAGTTATTTATACGGCCTGTCGATAAGTTAAACATTGTGTGATCATACGTCAAATTGTAGTTAGAATCAAAAGAATATGCATGTTCATGAGTTAATAAATCTAAGTATAATAAATTATTAAATGTTTCAATTCTCCAGTTGTAGATATTGTTGTAGCTTCTAAGTTTAAAGGTAGGAACACAGACTATAACATTAGTGTAAGTAATTTGTTTTAGAATATCTCGGACGTTTATAATAGTATTGAAATAGTTGTTAGTAATTTTAAAGTCTTCTTCTCCAATGAATAATATACAAAAGTCATTCAGGGTATAGTCACATAATTTTGTTTCAATTCCGCTAAGAAGTTGCTCCAATGTTCCGTTAGGTGTTACATAATGGCAAATATCGAACTTGTCAGTAAGTAAATCTTGAGCAATCGACAAGACTTTATTTGTTTTATTTGCACTCAGTATACAAATCTTGTTTTTATTGGCAGGTACATGGAGCAGGGTTTGTCTCTGTTGTTTCGTAACCTCAGCACTGTTAGTAATATTTTCTGAAGATTGATTTTTATGGGAGGCTGTCGTTGGCTCGCTGAAATCAATTTTAGTTTGTTTTACTTTTATGGCTTTACTGGACTTCTTGATCGGAAATGAGGTTTTGTGCATGACTGGACTACTTGTTATCTTTTTGTATAAGCTATTCTTCTTTAGTAATTCTTCATTTGTTTGTCTGAGATTGCAATTTTCTGTTGATAACAACTCAATTTCTTTATGAGCGCTTAGTAGCTGAGCCTCTAGATCTCGTAACTTATCATTTAGAGTTTTTACTAGATCATCGTCGTGGTCAGATAAGTCGGGCATACTGTTTACCGTGTTCTCTAGGGTTTGTGAGATGACACTGTCATCGTCAGTTGTTACAGAACGTGTTCGATTACGACGAAATGTGATGTTATCCAGAAAGCTATTCATGGCTACTTTTTATTATTATATATCCACCGTCTTGTCGTGAGAGTGTTTAAATATGAATTCACTAGCTTGTAACACTCACAAAAAGTGAACGCAGAACTCGGATTCGAACTCGGGATCCCTTGATTCTGTAAGCAATGACGCGTCCTTAGCCACCACGCCAGCTGTTAGCTCACAAATCTCTTCGAAATTATGGCTCTGATTCCGTAATGATTTTTACAAACTTTTGTTAAGTGAAGGTATGTTGATTTTTTTTCCAAAAACTTCTCACAATCCGAGACCACTTTCTTCTTCTAAAAACACAACTTGAATAATTCACAATGGTAACTGTGTCACAAACATGATTTCCCTATGGATTGCACTATGTTTACTAATATTGAACCAGGTTTCTTCTTCGATAAGTAAACAAAACCTACTGGATTGCTCTGTCACTTTGTTTGAGTAATTTATTGCACTTTTATTGAGAATTTCGAAGAGATAATACTTTCACATGTTATTTGCACTATTAACATAAACTTTTACTGATTGATTTGTTTCAAACTGTATATTTACTATTTATAATTAATTTAATTATGTGGAGTTGATGTTGATCCAATCGCCTACCCTCTTCGAACTTCAAGGTTCAAACTTCGTAAGGGAAGCTAGATAGAGTGGCGCCGTAACGCGTTACGTTACGAAGCGGTTTACCCTCCTATAAGAAGTTATCACTTCAAAACTTGTGCGTCTCGGGACGCTTGACTCGACAGAAGTGATAACTAAATAAGCCAGACAGGATGGCGCCGTAACGCGTTACGTTACGAAGCGGTTTACCCTCCCATAAGAAGTCACACTTCAAAAGTGGAAAAACTGAAAAAGGTTGCTCAACCTGCTCTGACTGCGGTCTGTAGCTCTTTGCCGAGAACGAGCGACATCGACGAAGAGGATTTCACAAAAGTTGAAAGGAAGAAGAAGCCCTGTTTGCGAAACCTGTGCGGTGCCGCAACTGCATGGACTCAACATGCTGCTGCGCCTTGCTGTGCTTAGATATAAAATCTTATTCAAACCAAAATTCGTGGTTTTTTTTTACGTTTCAGAAACTACTTTTTTTCAGTGCTTTAGAAATTAGTTGTAATAGTGTCCCCGAGGACACAACTTTTACAACTTTGAAATGAAATATATCGTCACACATTGACTTAAAAAAGTACCTTTTATTTTAATCATCAAATCGTTTTTCAAGTGCCAGGCACCACACAGTTGCAACTGTAATGATTTTTTAATTTTTTCAACCCTCAGTTACATGTATGGAGGACGACCCCTATTTGTTTTCATTATTTCACATCACATTTGTGTAGCGGTACATAGAAGGCATCCACTGTGCAATTTCCAAATGTTTGGTGCCAATAGTCTCGGAGTAAAAAATCTGTGACGGACGGACTGACCGAATCCATAAGGGTTTTGTTTGCATCTGCAAAACCTGCAAAACTATAGAATGGATTTTAATGACACTTTACTTTAATAATACTAGCTCATACATCAGAATAGCTAGCTAGATATTGTGTAAATTGGCCAAAATCACGATAAGTGTTAAATTAAGTCGAAAAAAAATCTGCTCGCTATTTTGACGTGCACTGCAAAAACTGTAAGGCATAATCCGTTGTGCTCTTGCCATTGCCACCGCGGGGTGCCAGCTGTTTTATAAACTAATGGCTTGGCTCGGTATGATGTGACCAGACTTATTGATTTTGGAAGTTGAGTAGACCTTTGATGTTAGTTGCAAAAGTTTTGCTGTCCTCTCGCCATCCTGTCTTCCTAGCACAGTGAGTTGTGCTGGGGCATCTGCTGTGCAGGTACTTATAACCTCAAACGATGCCAGTACAATAGACTAATAATATGTGTATGAGTTATTTGGTGTTGAAACAATAGGGCCATGAAGCATGGGCCCCGTGTTTGCCCAACCGGGTTGACAAACTCTTCACGTGACGTTATGGGACAAAATCACATTTCTGAAAATATACGCTATCAAAATTGTATATGATGGCTAAGATTGTGACTATGATTGCTGATATCTCGGAAACGAGACGCTTTATAAAATTTAGTTCCACGCAATGCTCGTTTGTTTTGGTACTAGTTAATTAATATAGGTGTTAAACCGGTCGTCTCGTGCTATTTCGATAGTCGACTAAAAAAGGCGGCAGTTGTCAGGCAGGCTAAATCAATCAAACCTCTTTGTTACGGTTGCAAACGTATACATAAAGGAATAAGGCTGCATGCATTTTACTATACAGCCACCACCGCCTCGGTCTGAACAATGCACTAATCAAAAGTTATCATATGGTAACACTGTTTCATTCTTGCGTTTTGTTTCACTAGCATATTTGCTATCTACGCTACAATATTCCTTTTGAAAATTTTAGTTGGATCTGTGCGTGCGGCCTGTGACAAACGGTAGCGTAGCGTTGCCGTGCTATTTAAGTTTTTAAAATTGAAAAGATGGGGGTCCCCGCGGAAGTGCAAACTGAAGCTATTTCAATAGTTCATCAATTTTTACAAAATATTGATAAATCGCTGGCTCAAGACTTTTTGAAGAAAACGAAAGCGGTAAGTTCATCATCGATCATCACCGTAAAAACCACGTGTGGCCGGCCACCACACGTGTTCGAAAACCTCGCTATAATGTTTTGCCCTAGCAGTTGTTGTAATTAGAGGTTCAACTGGTAATTAGGTTAAAGATTGGAATGACATTTTTTTGGAAGCTAAATCGCCACATGTCGGCCGACATTTTTATTACGACGCGTAATTTTGTGATTCTGCATTCTTGGGTTCGGGTTACAATTTAGATAGTTGAGCTTGCATAGTAATAGAAACCCTTACCTGCTGTTTCTTCCATAACTTGTAGGCTGTACCAAGTCGATAACCTAGTATCGAATCCTGGATATTGGACTTAATTTTTTAATATTGGACAATGTTTTATTTTCATTTTAGAAACCTCGTGTCAAAGGCCTGCCTTCACTTACAGAAATAATACAAGAATATAATAAGGTCAAGAAGCCGCTGAAACCTGCAGCTGAAAGGTGACTACCAATATTTAATTTTTTAAGGTTATGATCACACTAAGGTTCTGTTCTAGAGGTTAACAATTTTAACCTACTACGTTCGAATTATAGAGATACACTTGTTCTTTAGTTGTGCTTTCCAACTTGTTTCAACAAAACAAATCATCTGTTTTAGTCAGCAGTCCGTCCATTTATTAGGATTTTGATTGAGTTTGCTGTATAATTAAGTTCTCAAAAAGTTTTTAGCAAGCAGCCAGCATGTATTGTTATTAATTAAATACCTGCTTATTAGTTCTGATGACGACTCCAGTGAAGATGAGAAGCCACAAAAACCAGCAGTTGCAAGCAAACCACAAGCTAATGGCAAGCCTGCGGCAGCTAAAAAAGCACAAGACTCTTCAGACTCTGATAGTTCCGAGGATGAGAAACCTAAAACCCAAGTAAGTTTAAACTAATGAAATAATGTTTGCTATAAACAAGTCTTATAATGATGAGAACCTGTGAATGAATCACTATGATTTTACACTATATTTATTCGTCACTACCTCTGAAAACAATTTAATATTCAAACAAATAAACATTTGAATCAAGATCAAATTGTAAAAAATATGTACATTTTTAGGTCAAGCCCAAACTAGCTGCTACTCCAGCTAAAAAGGCAGAATCATCAGACGATAGTGACAGTAGTGAAGACAATGCCACATCAAAGCCGAAAAAACAACCTGTAAAACCTAGTGTAGCTGCACCCAAAATAGTTAAGAAGCCAGAATCTTCTGATGACGATAGCAGTGAAGATGAGAAACCCAAACCACAACAAAAGACTCCAGCAAAGGCACCTCCAAAAGTAGCTCCTAAGCAGAAGCAGAAGCCAGAATCATCAGATAGCGATGACAGTAGTGAAGATGAAAAACCAAAGGTTGCTGCAAAACCTGCACCTAAACCTCAAGCTAAAGCCACACCTGCTAAGAAAAAAGAGTCTTCTTCATCTGATGACAGTGAGGATGAAGCACCTGCTCCAAAGAAAGCTGCACCTACACCTGCAAAGACTCCAGTCAAGCCAGCACTGGCTAAGAAACAAGAATCCTCTTCTGATGACAGTGATGATAGTGAAGACGAAAAGCCGAAGACGCCTGCCAAACCAACTCCAAAGGCCACCCCAGCTAAACCCGCTGCTAAGGCTACACCTGCTAAAAAGCAAGAATCATCGTCGGATGACTCAGATGATAGTGATGAGGATTCAAAACCTCCAACTAAGGCAGCAAAACCACAAGCAACTCCTAAGGCTAAACCAGCACCAGTTAAAAAGCAAGAATCCTCAGATGACAGTGATGACAGCGAAGAGGATCAAAAGGTACCACAGAAGGCTCTCCAGAAACCTACACCCACACCTGTGAAACCAGCTATTAAGGCATCAGCTAAAAAAGAATCCTCATCTGATAGCGATGATAGCAGTGAAGATGAAAAGCCTAAAGCTGTTCAGAAGACACCAGCTAAGACTCCAGCAAAGGCACCAGTGAAAAAGGCATCGTCTTCAGATGATAGTGACGACAGTGATGAGGAGCCATCTAAGCCTGCTCCAAAGACACCTGTTATTGCAGCTAAACCCAAAGCTGCTACAAAGAAACAAGAGTCCTCGGATGATGATTCAAGTGATGAGGATGAACCAAAACAAAAACCAGTACAAAAGCCTGCAGCCAAGAAAGCCGAGTCTTCTGATGACAGTGATGATAGTGATGAAGATGCTCCTCCTGCTAAAGTGGCAAAGAAAGAATCAAATGATCAGGTAAAAAATTTAAATCATAAATAATCAAAGATATTGAAAATTTACCACTCAATCAGACGCTACTATGTATTACACAAGTACATTATTATCATTCTATTAAACTATGTTCTAGGGTGAAAATGGATTTACACCAGGGAAAAAGAGGAAAGCATCAGAAGGAGATTCAGGTGCACCTGCCAAGAAACCATACAATAACTTTGTAAAGGTAAATGTTCTATTAAGTTAATGGGAGTATCAACATGAGCAGTTGGCTATTAATGAATTGACAAGTAGCCAAAGATCTTAGCTCTAAACTTGCAACTGGAGAGGCTTTGTTCATCAGTAGACTGCTTTAGAGCAATTGCAATCATATTCTGTAATAATATCAGCCTGTTAATGTTCCGCTGCAGAGTAAGTCTCTATACAGAGCAGGCACAAGCATTTACTTATTATCTAGTAGACATTACTATTATGAGTCTGAGTTTCTCAAGGCAATTTCCTTCAACATAATGCCAGTGAAGTAAGAAAATAGAAATTAAAGTAAAGCCATATCATAGTTTACTATTATGTATAAGTTCTGGTTTGTGGAGCTTACTACAGTCTAAAGAGCATTATCCAAGAGCTCGCAACATTTCATATGTGTTAACTGTCTCAATAGGGTCAGTAGGCCATTTTAAATGTCGTCTGTATGGTGTATGTTACATAGTTGCTTTATACTGCAATAAATTTTAGGGTACAGTTAGTGTGTCAACTCCCAAAGAAAAAGAGAATGGAACGGGTAAGCCAGCTCCCTTCCGCCGAGTAGCATCAAAACCTGTAGAAGTGGATCCTAGACTTAAGGATAACTCTTTCGACGCCAAGGTAAATGCCCCAAAGTTTGAGAAGCCAAGGCAACTCCATGTTATGCCTAACCTGGACAGTTTCGCCCATGGCTTCATTGCCTGTGGCTTACTATAACATTTTGGGCATTTACTTTTCTGGAATAACTTGTTCATCAGCATCACATAGGGTTGTCTTGGTTATAATATAGTGCTTCTCTCTCAATCAGGAGGGTGAAAGCCAAGAAGGCGAAGAAAACGAAGAGGAAACTGAAGGCAATCAATCTGGAGGTTGGAACCAGCGTGGACGTGGCGGATTCAATCGAGGGGGACGGGGTTTCAATGATAGGGGTAGAGGTGGATTCAGAGGCCGAGGAGGAGATCGCGGAGGCCGCGGAGGGTTCAATGATAGAGGCGGACGTGGCGGCAGAGGAGGCCGGGGCGGTTACGACAGGGGAGGCCGGGGCGGATTTGACAGGGGAGGCCGCGGAGGTTTTGACAGAGGAGGTCGCGGTGGGTTTGACAGGGGCCGTGGCGGAGATCGCGGAGGTAGAGGAGGCCGTGGGGACCGTCACTCCTGGGGTGGAGACAGGGGAGGTTTCAACAAAGGAGGTTTTAATGATAGAAAAAGTTTTGAGGGTGGGGATTCTCAAAACAAGAAAATAGTATTTGATTAAACAGGTGAGGCAAACAATATTTTAAAATAAATGCATTAGTTTTTTTTTAAGAAATTACACCTTGTAGTTGTACAATGTACTTTTAGCAAGTATTCATTTAGGAAATTTATGTTGTAGAGTGGATCACGCGGGTCATGGGGTGAGCGAGCTAATCAAGACTTGAAACATACACGTGGCAAGTCGTTCAAGCATGAGAAGACGAAGAAAAAAAGGGGGTCATATCGCGGTGGCGCGATCGATACAGGTGTCCACTCCATAAAATTCGAGGATTAGGTCCTTGTCTATCTTTGAATAATATAGTCTCACTGTTGGTAGGCTTCGCATTCCAGCCCCCTTTTTTACGATGGTATCTATTTTATTCCGACTTATACACAAGCTGTATTATATTATGTAGATTCAGATGATTTTTCAAACTTCTTACTTAACTGATTCAGACTAAGTTAGTAATAATTACGCCATCCCCTTACCATCAGTTTTATATAAATTGTTTAAAAAATAGTTTAAGATTCATATTAACTAAATTAGTGCTATGATGGTTTACATAGGTATATTTGTCTATATTTTTTAATATAGTGCATGAGTGAGTTTGGCTCCAGTGACTACGACATTATTTTATGAGATAATATTACGTTTGTGAAATGTTTCCTAATTTTACAAAAGAATGATTTTAAGCTGACATAATATTAATCGACATCAGACGATTGAATATGAAGCTTAATTATTTAAGAGCGTTTACGCCTTACGTCATTTCATACAGAATTTCAAGTCCATGATTTCCGAAATTACTGAACCGATTTTAATGAAACTTCATATGCTTATGCAGGATACAAAGTTCTAAAACATTACTAAAAAAAATTGAAAAATAGTGTTACAGCTAAATTATACCGATTATAAATTATCCATAGAAACAAAACAAACCTTTTTTTAAGAAATTTTTAGTCTTTTTAAGTAACTTGTTAGACCTATATATCCTGCTTATGCATATTGAGTTTCATTAAAATCGGATCGGATCGGAATGACTTTTTCTCTTTAGTGTTCTAGTTATTTTTGATTTTTAAGCAGACTTGTTTCCTGGTTTATTTTTCCCTATGATTATTATCAAGTAATCATTTTAATGACTTGCTTTTTTTTTGTTGGGGCCAAGAATTGATTTATAAAATTGTTGATAACTGATAACTTAAATGATTCTGAATATTTTTATTTGTAAGCGTTGATGTAAATAGGCTTGTATTTTTCGTACTTTACTGTGTACATAGGTTTATATAAGACTATAATTTTAATATCTAGGTCTAATACTAAGTAATGAGAATTGGTGTGTAAGAGATACAATGTTGTATTTTTTAAACACCCGTTTGTTTGTAATAGTTCGATAAGCCCGCCTTTTATTATAAAGTTGGAGTCATAATTCATTTTGAGTTTTATTCACAAATGTTTTCCTAAGTGGCACCTTTTTAACACATTTGCTGCACTGCGTCGTTACGTTATTTAAGATGACTCGGTGGGCTAAAATGTTCGGAGTCAACCCGAGCCAGTCATTTATCAGCCACTGGCGACTTACAAAGGACTGAGTCCTAAAACGAACCCGAGCCTTAAAGAAAAACTCGCAGCATGAAGCATAAAAAATCTGTGATAAGACAAAATCAGCTAAAAAGTAACTTCTAAGAATATAAAGATGTGAAGGTAAACTATTTTTTCATCATACTTGCACGTAAACAGTATCTAAACATACAGGTAACTTGGCCGTAATGCCCCCATGAAACCCACGGTCGGTAAGTATTTTTTTAATTTGTAGCACAGCACACATGTCTAGCAAGTTCAAGCAAGGAGTTTACACGCAATTGAAAAATTGTCTTGAAATGTTATCTAAACAGAAATTTCATTGCAATCTCGCCACATGTTACTTAAATATTCAACTAAAGTTCTTAATAATAGATAAGTATCAAAAAAAAAAAATAATTTGCTCTGTATGGTGTCGGACGTAAAGAATAGCACCATCCCATTTCTTCCCGTGGGTGTCGTAAGAGGCGACTAAGGGATTTGCCAGAGAATGGGCAGCAGCGTTCTTTGTGCTTTTGTGATAACCGTACTGCGATCGCCAACCCGCCTGCCAGGCGTGGCGATTATGGCAAAACCCCCCATGTTATGTCAATGTGGCAACAATTGGGGGAGGCCTATGTCCAGCAGTGGACGTCTTTCGGCTGAAATGATGATGATGATCAAAAAAAATATTTTTCAAAATTATTTTGTTTTTTTTTACACTCCGTCATGGCTGTATACCTACGTAAGTAACAATTGCCCGTAACGTTTCTGAACGAAACTTTTGTATAATCTGTGGTGTAAAAAACCAATTTTTTCTATGGTTTTATTTTCTTACAGTTTCCTGCCTGAATGTCAGTGTCATCAAAAACGTCAAAATCATCAAAACCCGGATGTCACTGTCATGTCGATTTGTATACAAATATTAAAATTTTAATTTACGGTTATTGCATCTATGAAACATGTTGCGGACTTTTAAAACGACAACAATAGTTAGTCAAAGAACCTTTAAAAATTTTGGACATAAAAGACAACCTATACCTGGAGTGACCACATTATGGCATGGTTTCCTAACATTCTCATTTATTGGATTAGGTATTGAATGGAAGAGGTAAAAATTTCATCATTCAACTATAAATACTTGTCTCTGTTATAGAACCTTCATAGCGAATAAACTCACGCGATGAACGTGCCGCGCGGGCTCGCTATTCTATCGCATACATGAGCGGTGTTACTCAGGTACATTGCCGTTCAAACTCACACACCATGGTCCCTTAGTCTGGTGCATTCTTGGCTCGATCTGAGAGCGTCTGCAGACGGGGGCCAGCAGCCTCAACGGTAGGAAGCGCCTAAGTCACCTCCGTCGCAGGTCGTCATCCGCTGGGCCTCCTCCGGGCAACCGGAAGTCTCACCTGGCGGTGACAGACCGCCGGGCGTGAAGAAAGCGGCGGTAATGTTTTACCGTACCTAAGCGCCTAGCGCTAGCGCCATGACGCCTCCTAACAGACAAACCGACAACTACACATTGCCCATTGGCGAGTTGCATGCGCGCGCTCGCCACCATCCGCGCCTATATGGCAACCTAGGTGAGGGTGCCCGTATTCACGGACACACCATCGATCCCACGGGACCAAGGACCTAGTCCATACGCTGCCACCCGCGTGCCTCCTTGCGGGGGCGCAGTGATTTCCTGTGATCCTTCATAGAATTTCGAGCAGACATGGGTGTTGAACATGTTAAGGTTTAATTATATGATGACCCTCTGGCCGTATTTTTAACTGTTCAGTTTAGATATCTAATTTGAGATTATGATAATAACTGAAAAGTTCAATCAAATTGCATGTTTTTCTATCTCATCCACCAATTTAGGCAGCATAAGAAAATCGAAATCAGATCCAGAATTAATCTATTGTAATGTAAATACTTTGTAATACCACAAAGTATTTACATTACAATTTATTTCATGTGTTATCTTTCTAATTATTAAAAAATATTTTTTTCAGGATCAAAACTTTTTTATTTGGCCCTGATGGTGAAGATGTTTTCATCAAAAAGGAAAATTCTGCAGGGGAAGAAACTAATTGATGTCATATTTATGAAGCTTAAATCGGTACTAGAATAAATTAATTTGAATAGAAAATGTATAGTTAGCATCTTTTGTATATCTTAAATGGTGGTGAACTATCTAAATGCACAATTCCACCACATGTAAACATGAATGAAATAGAAGCCTGTTCACTGCATGTCCTCACATCAGAATAACCAAATCTCTGGATTTTGTATAGTTTTGTTTGTTAAATGATGAGGCAAACATTTTGATCATGAGCTCTCATACTAACATGTTCACTAACAAATGTGCTGCACTGTGTGAAAAAACTTAAGCACAGCTTTTCCGGTGGAAAGGGATCTGCAGCTCAGTACGCAAACAAATATTTGCGCACAATGTCGGTGGAATCACACCTTAAGAGTAGCTCATCATTTTAACTTGAAAAGGAAAGTCTACTTAAAAGTAATTCTTGTTATTCATTTGCTCATTTTAGACACTTTGATACTCAGTTAGTGTACAGTAAAAAATTACGAAAATGTACCTACAATTTTTACTTAAGTTTCCGTCTGTACTTCAATTGAATGTAGCTTAGACAATATTGTGATATGATGCTAGCTGATTCAGTACAGTTGTAAATATATATTATAGGTAGTTGTAGTTATAATAAAATAAATTATGATTCTTATAGAAACAAATATTATTCAGTTCCTATTCCAGACACAAAAACAAAAGAATTTCCAATTCTTACAAGTACCAACAAATTATGAATCAGTCATCATTATTTTGCTTCTTGTACCACATGAAAGAAGTTCCTTTCAAAACTTAAAGCCTTGCTAACGACTCGTATTATTTACAGCCACATTTAGGTATCTGTCCCAGATTTCTACGTAGTTTTTCACTCAGCTCCTTCTTTCCTCTATATCTAGTCTGAATGTATTATATTTACCTGTATTCATTCATGTATGATGCATTGGTGGAATATTAATTCTTTGGTTGGTGTGGTATAGACTATTGTACCATGCTTAAATAGCCTAAGAGCTTGCTGACATACTTAATCTGATAATTATAACCGATATACATATATGTACGTATTCAGCATAACTCTACACACATATTAGAGATAGTAGTAGGAAAATAAAGAAAGTAATTAACCCAACTATTTTTGATTATATATGCTAAGTTATTTGGGTAAAGCGACTGGCTTTCGACAAGGTAAATCACGAGTTTTTTTCTAATAAAGAATACAATTTACGAGTGTCTGGCGTGACTTACTGGGTTGGTTCTAGTTGCACGTTTTTTCTGAGCTCTTAAAGTTGTCTTAGAAGGGTATAGAGTACTGTGAGCTATTATGTGACCTATTGTGAGTACTGTGAGCGTTACATGTGGCGTACCACGAGGAGTGATTCTGAGGCCCCTTTTATTCACCTACTTTCTTTTATTTTTACCAATACTGGTATCGACCAAACCGTAGCCGCTGCCAGACTCTCATGGCTTGGAATATAATAAAGCCTATCTAGTTTAAAAACCATTAACACATTCTCTGCTAAATTCAAATAATCCATTTTTACCAATATGCGCGGCATCTAAAGTTACGTATTATTGCGACGACTCGGGAGGAGGGTTGTCCGCACACGAAGGAATTATTTTTCGACCCATATGATGGGTGCTTAGCACCGAAAGTGGTAATCCAATCGTGAATTACGCAGATTGTCCTTAACTTGCTGAATTTATATAAGTATACTGAGGCCGTCGCTCCATGTAAAATTCTGCTACTCAGCTGCGAGCGGTTGGACTAGAAGCCGATCCCAATACAGTTGGGAAAAGGCTAGACAGATTATGATGATTAATGCTATTAAACTGGCTATCATTTAAACTACTCCATATTTGTTAACATTTACCTGCTTTGGTGGCTGTCATGATGTCTCAAAATAAGGAATATACTAAGCAGGGGAATTAAAAAAATCACACTCATAAAATAAAATACTTTATTTAAGCCCACATAATTGATTATGTGTTATGCTAATTGCAATAAAGTAAGTCTAAATAAATAGTTCTTAAAATTAAGATTATTACCAACTGTAAATATATAAGATTGCGAAAATTTTATTCATCTACTTTATATTATTACAAATAGCAGGGTAAAAAAGTAATTAAACAATCTAATGCATGATAATAACATTACAATTTCATATAAACTTATTGAGTACACATTCATTACATTATTCTAATTATCTTGTATGTTGGTGCACCAATCAAATATTTAATTTAATCTGATAATATTTTCTCCGATTAGTAACGCTTTGTTTCAAAGATTAAGGACTACCGTTAATGTTAGTAACAGTTTACTGCAACATTCCGTAAGCTGTATACAAAGCCTTATTTATATGTGAAATATCACAATACTGCCAGCAATTTATAGAATAAGTAGGTAGTGAAAAGCACCAAATTGTTAATTATAAAGTAGGTATTATTGTTACACAAAATACGCAAGGAAGACTTGTTACCTGTGACTATTTACAACTTATCAAATTGGTAAATATATCTCCGAACTCAATGACTAGTTTAATTTGCATTTTTTTTTCGAATTTCTCTCAATTTATTTTATTACTACCGTGACAGTTTTGTTTTACGTATTGATATATGAGATTGTATATAATTAATAAGAAACACAGAATCGCTGCGTGATAATGTATTGGCATATTGTAAATAGCACTCATCACTCCAGGTCGTTTATCACTGTTTAATTTTGACACATTAGTTGTAGTATTCTCAACAAAATAAGGTTCTGGTGTTACTTTTTCACGACGATAAAGAGTCTCTTCCTCGCGCTCGCTAGAGCTCTGCTTATTTTCACTTGAACTTTGATCCGTCATCGTCGTGAAATGTACTTCCTTTTGTTCATGGTAATCTTCCATATGGGAAACCTTTTCTGTGTTTGCAATCGGACCCTTATTATCTCCTTCAATAATAATTGGAATTGGAGTAGACCGATCTTTGATTCCAGAACATACCTCTAAACTCTCTTGCAAATAACTGTCTATTTTAGTTAACTGCTCTGAAATGTGAAGATTCGCTAGTGGGCTTGAGCCTCTATTTATTGGTTCGAAAATATCAAAGCTGTTAGGATGTTTGCCTTCAACATTGAACGCCGATTCTAAACTGTCTTTTTCTAAAAACTTTTCGTTACCTATCGAATTAACAAAAACGTCACGAGTCTCAGACAGTCTGCCCTCATTGAACATTGGCACCAAGCTATCTTTTTCAAATAACTTTTCCTTACAGACCGAGCTTACAATTTTATAGCTTTGTAAGTCTTCAAAATTGTCCTTGATGTATTCAACAGGGCTTTTTGGTGGGGCGCTGTAGATTTGAGACGGTGTCAGCAATCTCGGAGAATCAAGTTCCGGCGGCACGGGGGTGAATTTTACCGTAAATACATTTTCATTTGTGATCGTTTCTGTTTTAACGAGTTCATCAACGTAATTATTTCCGTCGGTAACCACGCTCGGTGAGTCAGTGATGTCATGTCGTGACGACCTTTGAACTCGATCTACGGTTACCTTGCTGAGCAGCTTGCCATCTGTACTTCTTATGTCGGAAAACAGTCCTCCATCAAAGTGGAGGGGTGTTTCCAACTTTCTTGTTCTTTGCGGCGAGGGCGTATTTAGAGAGGGCGTGTTCAGAGGAGGCGTGATGGGAGAAGGGGATACGGGACGAAAAGTGGTAGTCGTGTAAACAGTGTCAGAGTTATACATTATATGCTGAGGACTTCTAGCGGGCGTGTGTCTTACAAAAAGGTCTGCCTCCTTTGGCGAAGAAACTCTGTCCTTCGAGGTTCTTTTTGCACACCTGTAAATAATATTTATAAAATAAATTAGTTTACATCTCTTCAGCAACTACTATGAATGTATTTATTGATTCGTATTATTTGTTATAATTTCATTTTAACCTGGCTAATTGAATTACAATAGAAGTATCAATAGTTGAATATCTTGAACTAAGTTTATCTCATACAAAAAAAAACTACAAACAAACATAACAACACGAGTAATGATCAGTTAAAACATAATATAATAATAGTAATTAAATACATAAAATAGCCAAAACTACTCAAACCGTTTCATGAAAGCATTTCTACAAGCATATTATGTAAGGTTGAAACTACATGGATCAAAACACGCTATGATAAACTTCCTGAACTTTGGGAAGTTGAGTATATATTATTAAGTAGGTATATATGTACATGTCTCAGTTATAAAACATACAGATATGATAATACAATTTTAATTAACGCACACACAAGGTCACAGTTATTGGTCAGGGGGCAGCAGACTGGCAGCGTATGACGAGCTTTGTATAAAGACGTGGGTAAATCAATCATCATTTTTGTTATGCTTCAGTAATTCTTGCTTCATCATTTTTGAACTTAAAATCACTTTTTAAATATTCGAATTGAAAAGTCAGTATCATTTTAAAGAAAAAACATGAATGCATTTCTGTTGTCAGTTTTCGGATATTTTGATGGAATGGTTACAGGGCAAATGCTTTAATAAAATGAATCAGGTAGCGCGCCTGAAATGTTTAGATCAGATTCGATAAAAGAGTCAATAACATTTAAATAATGTAATTAATTAATTAGTGGTGTATCTGAATGTTTCATCTTGATATTACAGAGGCAGATGTTTTACATATAGGTATTATTATTGCAAGGTACGCCAAATGATACTACTGTAAAGTATTGCGCGTCATGAGAGTATTTGACTATTTTATGTATATAGACAAGTTTCAAAACAGAGTATCAGGAGTGTATTACAGACTCATATTTATTCAGTATTTCAGTTAATAAAATAAATAGAAAATATTTATTTGAATAATACATATCTAACAAGAAGTTTGCATGTGTTGTGTGTAAAGTGTATTTTAGTAGGAGACTCATCATACGCACCGTGCAGTTGAAGCACTGACTGTGGTAGTTATTGTTGAGCGCCTCGACCCACCTGTCGCCTGCCTCCACCGGGAAGCCGCAAGCGAAACATTTTGTCGTGAACAGGTCATTCCAATCTGAGAAATATAGTCATTTTGTAATATCACCCTATCTCGTACCAAAGAGAATACATGTTATACAAGTATATAACAATTGTTACTGTTAGCCTATATCATCCCACAACTGGGCAAAGGCCTCTCCCCATGACTTCCAAATCCTTCGATCCAGGGCCAATGTGGACCACTGGTCGTTGGTTCTGTCCAGCTCGTCGCGCCATCTCCTGCGAGGTCTACCGCGTCGCCTTCTGGCTGTGTCAGGGCTCCACATCGTGGTTATTTTGGCTCACAGCTCGTCGGGCATACGGCAGACATGGCCAGCCAAGTCCCATTTCAGCTTAGCGGCTTTTTGAGCAACGTCAGTTATTTGTGTTTTGCAGCGCAGTGTGGTGTTGCGTACATGGTCGGTTAGTCTGACGTCTAGAACGCTGCGCTCCATTGCACTTTGGCAGACCTTGAGTTTGAACTTGATACTACTACTTGACTTATAACAATTGGTAACTGAATAAATATATACCAGCTTCGCAATACGGCAGACCGTCTTCTAGGAAGAAGGGATTATTCCCGAACAACTTCCCACAATAGACGCAGTTGAAGCATTCTGGATGGTAGTGCTTGCCGATAGCGTTTAAGCAATCCTGTAAATAGAATTATTTGAATGAGAATACAAAACATTTTATCAGAACCAGTACTTAAGCACAGAAAATGTTTTGTACTTACGCCCTTAATTTTGGCGTGGCACTTGTCGCAAGCAGGTGCAATGTACTGTTCGAAACAGAATTCACAGTAGAGTTGACCATTTTCTTCAACGAAACCGATGTCCTGAAGCGGACGTCTACACGTTGCGTTTACGCAAATGAAGTGCTCTGGACACCAGATGCGGCCCAAAGCCGTAATGAACGGTCCCCTGTTCAAAATACGTCATCGTTAGCGTTATGTCAATCAGAAATTAGGGTTGAAAATGAAATGTAATTGAACAATATATTTTTTAAAACAATATGTTAATTATGTTAAAAAAAAAACAACATTCGTGCTTGGCTCACAAAAACTCACAATCGGTTTGATAAACTTACTTGAAGCACCTACAGTTTGTTGAATAATATTATATGTTTGCATAAAATTACATTACCTCGTTATAGCTTTGTCACATTTGTGGCATACAGGATAAAGTCCTTCTGCAACGTCCGCGCATTGTATTGTGCTCAAAGGACGTGTAATTATGTGCGAATCCCTTCTACCATCATCGTCTCTTGAATTTTTTTTTTGTCTACGCCTAACCACTACTTCTTCTTCTGTTTTTTGTTGTTGTTGCTTTTCATCGCTATCGGATGAGTTTTTTATTTCTTCAGTAAATGCAATGTCCACATAATCGTTACTCTGTTCATTACCATTCGTGTAAGCTTTATTGTTAGAAGAAGTTTTTAAAGTATAAAGTGAATTATTATGCAATTGATCAGAAAGATCTTTCTTTTTGATGTTTTCGTCTTCTTGGTGTATCGTTTGCGTATTCTTGCCGTTCTCAGCTTTAGAAGCTTGTTCCAAAGTATTACTCTTGTTCCAAATGTTTGTTTCGCATACATTGTTAACTTTATCGTTGTTTTTAGCTAGATTGTTTATTGAATGATAAGAACCAGATTCTGGTTTTTCAAACAATTTTCTTTTGTTTAGAGTATTGGAATAAGTGTTGTCAAATTTCAATTCAGATTTCACATCATTATTTGCATTCATACCAGTTGAACCATTCATGCTGTTAAGAAAAGAAGATTTATCTATTCCAGTCTTTCGTAATGTACCCATAAAATTGTTTTCCGTTTTATCTTTATGCAAGTCTTCAGTACTTGAGTAACCACTACCATTATGAGACTTTTCATTATTATTAATAATACGATCGTCCAAAATTAGGCTAGCTTTTAGGGTTTTAGGCATAGTGTCATATTTCTTTTTGTCACCGTTATTTAGCGAATGACCAATTGGTGTACTATGGACATTAAATGTAGGTATTGGAGAATTTGGCAGTGGTGGTGGTATCAAAATATTAGGCTTGGTCATAGGTTCAATTGATGGATGGTTATTTTTAATAGTGTCCTTGATTTTATCTCCAATGATCTGAATATTTTCATGTGTCTTATATCCTCTGTCTAAAGTTTTTATCAAATTGTTGTCTACTGGAGGCACAATATCTGTATTCAGTGGGTGTTTTGTAACCACGGTGTCCTGAATTTTATCAGCCATTGACTGAATGTGGTCAGCCGGTTTAATTTTCCTTTGTATGCCAATTTCATAGCCATTCAAAGCCATTTTTGCCATTTTTCTAATAAGCCTCTCTTCTGCTGGGCTTTTATATTCAGTTTTGTGTGGACTGCTTGTAGACAGCGGTTCGTTAGCTGTTAGAAAATCAAAACAATCACATAAACAAACAAGTTAAAAGCAGTTATTATATCGATAAGTTAGTGCATAACTAGTCTAAATGTAAGTTTCTAAATACGAAATTACAAAGACACAAAATACGAGTAATTATTCTACATTTAAAAAACGTACAAACATCACGCAACTTTTAACACTTCTCAAATTCTCCATGCAACAACAAAACAAACCACATTCTTTTACGATTCAATCACCTAATATTCCCATTACAGGAACCACATAGTGGCACACGGGAGCCGGGCAGCGCAGCTTTATTCAAAACTCCCCGTCCTCGTTTTGGGGCAGATGATACACCGAAAGTTTTGCCACGAGCGGCAGCTCCTACACTCGAACCTGTCGATGGGGTAGGATCACACACTGGACCTTGGTTAGCACCAGAAATCGAAGTCGTTGGATCGTAATTGTTTACTGTTCTACTGGCGGATGCCATATTTTGATTAGTAAGGTTATGAGATGAACTCTGTTGTGCTGATGGTAAACTCATCATAGGAGGTGGAAAAACTTGCTTTGGGTTAATATTAGAAGGCCGAATGTTACAGTCCATATCTTGCTCGTATGCCCCTGCAAATGATGAACCGCCCTTTCTTATCTCCACAACTTTTGCAGATTGCGTTCTTTCGAATTCTTCAAAAGTTTTTCTGGTTGTTTGAACGGTAGTATTGCCCTGTTCAACAACATTTTGAGACTGCATTTGTCTTTGACCGTAATTTTCTTGTGTTACAGAATCTTCTTTAAATTTCATATCACCCTTTGTGTAATTTTCGGTTTTGTATCCGACATTTGAGTGTCTCTGCTCTTTGACAACTGACGGTTGAGTTGTTCCCCAATTTTTGCTATCACTTGTATTATATATCTCTGCGGCAGTCTGGAATTCTCTTTGATCCCTTTCATGTTGCTTTCGCAAATTTGCAGCGTCATGTGGATTAAATGAGTCCATTGAATAATTTTGAGGAGTTGTTTCTTTAATACGTGGTGCATGTGCTTTTAAAGGGTTAGGAGGAGGACCTTGGGCAGGAGACCGGGATCGGTTCGGTTTTGGTGTTGGGGACCTGCTTGCTTCGCGACTAGACGGCTCATATAAGTGAGTCTCGGGAGCTATGTGCTCTGTTACATTAAGTAAGTTCATCTGGTAATGAGGTATGATAGGAGCTGGTTTGTTAATTAAACTAGGCGTGGTAGGGCGACTACGTGACGGTGATACTCTCATTAAATTCTCATCTGCTGTTACTGGTTGAAATGTCATAGTGATAGGAGTATCTTTATGAAATTGTACAGGAGGCTGTTGAACGGGTGTTTTTACTTGTGGGAACTTTGGGGTTGATACTTGGGGAGGTTGATAGGGTGGATAGGATTGATTTGGTTGACAGGATTGTTTTGGTTCAAGAGATTTTTCTTTAGACTTTCTTGGTGGACCAGATGATGGTGTAACTGGTCTTTGCAGAACTGCTGGTGAATTATACATATCAGGAGAAATTCCTCTTTGCGACGGTAAATGTTCGAAATTTCTCTGATATGGTGGAATACTATCGGGTTTATGTAAGCCAGACTTAGATCTTACTGCAGTTGAAGTAAGACATTCTTTTTTGTCCAATTGTTCAAAATAATTTTGGGCGGTTTTGACAGATGAATAACCTTGAGTCGCCATGGCTGAAAGAGAAGATTGCTGCATCATCATTGACTCTGAAAATGAGGTCTCTTGCTTTGTTTTGGTAGCCTGTGTGAAACTGGTTTTCAACTCATTGCTAATGGGAGGGAAGTTTGTTAGCTTACAAAATTCTTCCGGCTGTGGTGGAGGGAATACTTGTTTAGGGACAGGTCTAAATGCAGAAATTTCTGAAGATGACTGCAATTTACATGTATTTTGCATAGCTGAAAATTCAGACTGCAGCTTATCAGTCATTTGAGTTAATGTTTGTGTGGCTATGGGCTTCATTATATCAGATAAATTGGTTTCAGTCACATGTGTAGTACTTGTCATATATTGATTTGATTGAGTAGTACTAATAGTGCCAAAAGGACTGTAAGGTCTATCCGGAGCAATAGTTAAAGCGTCTCTTAGTGATCCTCTGCTAATTGATTGATTGGGGTCATATGAAATCCTTCCCATTGATTGATTTTGATCATAAGATCCTCTTTGATTTTGATCAAATGGCCCACTTCCCATTGGATGGTTTTGATCATATGATCCCCTTTGATTTTGATCAAATGCCCCGCTCCCCATTGATTGATTTTGATCGTATAGCCCTCTTCCCATTGATTCAGGTTGACAAAATGACGATACAGGCGTGAACGGCCTATCAGGTGCTATTGTTAAAGCGTCTATCATAGGTGAGGAAGTTACTTCGCGCGGAGGTTCTTTAGGTTCAATTATTATTTTAAAATCAGGTGGGATATACGGTTTTGTTTCTTCAGGCATTGGGACAGGAGGTGCAACTTTTTCAGGTGGATTATATGTTTTTATAGGTGGGACTGGCGAAACGGCACGCTTTTCTTGTTGGAACATTGGTGACTGTTGCGCTGGCATACTCTTTATTTCGGTACACTCTTTTAATTCGGATTTTTGATCAATATTTTGTTTGACAGTTTTTTCTTCTACAGTGGTTTGCCTATTAATACTAATAGGCGGAGTAGGGCTAGGCAAAGGCGAATATGGGCGATCTGGTGCAGTTGTCAGAGCATCTACCATAGATGCTTTAATATTTTGGTTTATTGGGCCGGGATTCGTGCTTGCTTGTATTATCTCCTTTGTTGCAATCTCTGCATTAAGATTGGATTGTTCAGTTATTTTCATTTCAGTTTTTGGTTTCGTCTGCTTGTCAAGTGACACATTTTGTTGCTTTGTCATGAGTTCCTCGTTTTTCATTTGGACGACTGTCTTATTATCAACTTCTTGCTTTTCAGTTTCCATGATTTTAGGTACTTGCATGGCACTGCCTTTATCAGATTGAATGGTCTTTTCGGTTTTTTCAAAGACTTGCGCTTTTTCTTGTACTTTTTGAGGTTCCGATATGTTGACAGATTGTACTTCTGTAGCTGATTTGGATTGGATATTTTCTTTTGATTGAATCATTTGTGCTTTATTAATATGTTCAATGGCCTCCGTGGGATTTTCCAATGATTTTGGTGGATATGTTTGTGTTTTATAAACTGTTGTACTCTGGCATTCAGAAGATTCCTGAGAGAATGATTGGATAGTTCGACTAGTTGATTCTTGCATAACTTGTGATTGTTTACTTTGCACAACTGATTCAGATTTAGATGTGGCTGTCATAGAAGATACAGCAGCAGAAGCGTACGAAACGCTAGAAGAGAATTCATCTCCTTGATTAGCGGCCGCTAGAAATTGTTCCATAGACTGTTGTTGAATATTTGCAATCTTCGAATCGGGATTAATTTTGTTAACGGCCCGCGACATTTGTTCTGTGCTACTCGCGGGGGCAGCGGGTTTAGCACTCGGTTCACATTTTGGCTGTTCATCATCAGAGGGGTTGGCAGGTGGGGGCCACACAACACTTTTTACATTTTGTGCTGTTAGTCCGTTACATTATTGGAGAGGTTATTGAAGGAGAGAAAATAGATGAAAGTAAATATTAGTAAAATTGAAGAAGCAACTTAACGTAGATGATATAAGCTAGTCAACTAATAAAAAACTGTTTAAATAAGCCAGAAAGTTAAAGATTGAGTTGATAGTACTACTTTTTTTATTAAATGACGCATTATTCGACAGTGCCAGGGCGGTGGTTATTTTAATGCAGCGGCTGCAATTGATATCGGCTTCCCGCGTAGCGCATTCACACTATGTCTGTATATTATATACATATTATCAAATAATAGCTACAATAAGCTGTACTCCACCTAATTATAAATTACCTTTAAAAAGGGAAACTGGGGTCTCTGTCAAAAATAAATAATTGCCTTAAATTACTTAATTCCAATTGGTTCACAGTATAGGTACATAGTTATTTGAAGTAAAACTTCATACATAATATCTTTCAACTTGTAGTTGTAGTAGATTTATGCTATATTCTATATCACGATGCGTTTGTATAACTTCGGTATTTTACCGTCAATATAAAAATAAATACCAAGATTCCATCTAAATCTATTCGTAAATACTCATAATGCTGACTAGATGAAGGTTTTCATGATAATATTATGAATTCCCAAATTGCAGTAATACCTTAACCTTAGGTAAACATACACTTCAAGACCAGCTTGGGAATTTCGAAATAAAATTTAAAACATGTAAATCATTCAATAATTGCATTTCTGGTTTTGCATGATTTGCTTTATGAGAATTTGTATCTTGGAAATACTTCGATCAAACCTTTAAAAATTATAAAAATAAACAATTAATTTTGCATAAATAATTGTTGAAGTTAGGCACATAGTAGGTAATATGTTATATAGATTATTTATTTGCTTAGAGATATTTAATACCGCTTTCTTTACTTAAATCCATATTTTAAAATCTAAAACTTTCACAATTTAATCTTAGTGAATTAGTAGACAACTAGTAGGCAGTTATGCACTTCAGTTTACTTAAAAAAAAAACCTGACAAGTAATTAAAGCGTTAATCAAAAGAACGACTAAGTAATCAACTTCATTGTGATAGTTTTAGAAGCCGTACGGCAGAGATTATATGGCAAAAGTAACTCTCTTACTGGGGGCGAAGGGTGCCGCCGATTGCGGAGCAGAGATCGGAGCCGGCGCGGGCGCAGGCGCAGTCACAGGCCTTGCCGGCGACATCGGGGCCGAGCGCGGCGACAGCGATGGCGAGTATGCCGACCCGATAGACGAGCCGAACGGCTTCGGACCCGACAAGTTGCTTGACGGCTGTGGCAGGGAAAATCATCGTAATATTAGCAGACTGACGTATAGACAGAGGCAAATAGAAGACTCAGGAATAAAAAGATATTCAGCAAAATGACATGTAAGAATTCTGCAAACTCTGTATACACATGAAACTGAAGAGGAAATATACTTCAAAATAAATAGAGTAACAGACGACACATAATGTAGAATGACTAGTAACGTGGATACTGTTACCTGAAAACATGTTGAAATACTTACGCTAAAGAGCGATGACGATCCGTTCGTGTAGTTGTTGGTCGCCAGCGGTGGAAGCGGCGTCGAGTATGTGTTGGTCGGGATGCGGCTACCACTGCACCATATGAAAATCGTTAAATGAAACTTGTATTTATTTTAAAGAATACATATTGAACTGGAACACAACTTGACATAAAGGGCTTTGAACTGCGGGAGAATGATCTTGATTTATTATGATGAAAACATGATTTTAAGATAGAATGATTTTTGTCATAAGGCATTGAACTGCGGGAGGATGATGGTGACTTTAAGTTATTATGATGAAAAAAACAAAAAGGTAGAATAGATCGGAAAAATATGGAACGGAATCGAACAGAATTCATAATGGACTTGAAAAAGAAAAACAAGATAAACTCACGGAGGCACGGTAACAGGTTCAAGGTTGGGCGCGGGCGGATTGTTCCGCGCGACGAGCTTAGCGTGGATGTCGCAGTACAGCTTCCCGTTCAGGTTGTAGTAACCCTGGTTCTTGAGTGAAGACCCACACGTCGAGCACTTGAAGCATTCCACGTGCAGGTTCTTGTCCTTGATGCGCACGAACACGCCGCTATTTCATACAAGCACTCGTCAGTATATAGCGGGCCACAAACACACCCAAATATTATGAATGATGCAGTCTGACATAAGCATGAAGATCGAAATGTCATCATAAACAATTCATTTTGGAATTCTAACTGGAATATATACAAATGTAAAAAATATAGGTACATTGAATTTCTATGTATACTTGTTACTTGCTACAAACATGCTCACCGACTTGCTCGTGCTTATCCACCAATCTGCCACGCAAAATTACATTGGTGCTCATCTAAATAATATGGACAGCGAAGTGAGGACATGCTTAGTGAAGATATACAGTGGCGTTGACACATTATTTCATTCAGCCTAACTACTAAAGTATGAAAGTAGATATAGATGAAGACAATTAATTAATGAATAATGATTTGAGCTTTTTAGCACAAATATCGTGAAGAGAACGAAATAATGAAATGGAAAGTAGGTAATCGTTTCATCAAAACACGATATGTGTACTAACTTACATGTCACGTCTCCCAGCGATGTCTTTTCAATATTTACAACAAAAAGAGAGAGGAGTCGCAACACGAAAGAATCACATCGAATTATTTTAATCTACACGAATAGAGCTAGTGCACAGGTCGACACGGTCGCAAACACGTCAAGACATTCAGTGGGACGTCGCTTACATAATGTAGCGATTACAGTCGGAGCAATAAGGGGTGTCGTTGACGACGGGGAGCGCGTCGCGCGGCTGCGGGAGCGCGGGCGCGCCCAACGCGATGCGGCCGTCCGGCAGCACCTCGTGGCAGCCCATGGGGATGCTGGGCCGGTGCGGCGGCTCCGGCGCCAGCTGCTCCTGCGGCGTCTGCGTGCCCGTGCACACGCGCGCCGGCGCGGGCGGCCCGGCCACGCGCGGCGTGCGCGAGCGCGAGCGGTGCGTGCGGTGCAGGCTGCACGGCGTGCCCGCGCGCGCCACGCTCGCTCGAGAGTAAAAGTGAGAAGGCTCTGCTGGCCCGCAATATCGGGTTATTTCTATTCGCTACTCGATATCATGACTTACCAGATTACTCGAGGTTTCGATGGTCGGGAAATTCACGAATCCGAATAAGAACTTCGCACAAAAATACATTTCGTATGCCTGACTCCAACGACCTTGTCAGAACCCTAAACGCAATATCAAATTTAGCTTGCGATATGTGCTACCGTGTCGGCCCGCGCGAATCGTCCGACTTACGTGATGAGTCTTTCGCACTCCTCGCAAATGTTCTGTCCAGGGGGCAAGCCTCCGGTATTGTTGATGGGCGCGTCGGGGCGCGTGACGGGCGCCTGCACGTGACGCAGTCCGCTCACCGGGGCGGCCGGGGCGGCTGTCGGGCCCAGCGCTGGTTCGACTACTATTCCAATTTAGAGTTTCATTAATTTCGAGATGTGCTCCTTTTCCTTTGATCAAGTTAGTTGTAATCAAATATTTACTTTTACTTTGACAAAATAGATCAATTGAAGAAAGGACTACTTAATTCATTATTTTGGTCGTTTGAGTATCCTTGGAATGCTATCTAATTATGTTACGACTATCTCCAAAATATTTCCCTGTGTTATGCGATCAAAGTGTTGGTACATTATTGGCCTTATTCTCAAATGCATCTCAATTTTAAGTCACCATTAAGTCACACTTTGTTATTGTCCTTCTCAGGAGAATTGTCCGAAAAACTATTAAATGCGTCTTAAAGTTGAGTGTCGTTTGAGAATTTAGCACCTTAATAATGTAACGAAGATAATTATTCTTTATACCTGGCTCGGGGTCGTTCTGTTCTTCTTGCAGAACTTTGAAAACAGCGCTTTTCTCAGCGTCGTATGTCTTCTCATTCTTCTTAAAGTTCACTCTGTCAATCACAGATGCCACTTTATCATAAAGCTTTCGTATTTTTTTTGTACTTAGCTATGTTAAGTACTTGCTCATTTATCAATCGAGTGTAGGATTAAAACATAAGTTAGCAATGTTATCAAAAGTATCATTTTGCAAGTTTTAAAAGTGGGACGGGACATCCGAGGACCAATCGGAACATTCAAATTAAATGTGCTTTTAAAACATAAGTGCAAATCTTGTTTCGGAGCAGTTTCTCAATTTACGCAATTACGCATTCTTAATTAGCGAGCTAACTCACTCATTATTGAAATTGACAGTTGAAGATGTCACTGCATAAAGCATTGAAGAGGTCAGTTTAGAAATAGTTCTTGATTTTGTAGAGTTCGTTTCAGAACTTTAGCGGTAAATGTTGAATGTGGTCTTGAAAGGGATAAAGTCTTACCCGAGCACGCCTCCGGCAAGGACTTCAGTCTGCGCCGAGAGAGTCTCCGCAATCGTTTTGTCGCTGTACATGTTGACTGGAGTGTTGTATTGTTTGTTCACTATTCTATTCACAGAGTCGTTACCGTTCATCTACAACATAATTAAGGTTTAGGTTTAAATTGTTATCAGAAGCAGCTATTCACATCGTATGATTAATGAGAGTATTCTTTCAGTTCGATTTCTGCTTCTGATCGTCATCTGCCATCCTATCCTTAACCCATTTTCTTTGTGTACGCTTTTTCACTCTTCATCTAATGAATAAGTCATCGTATTGATTCTACCTTGTACCTTCCTTCCTAGCATTATAAAATCTCTCAATCAATACAATCATCGTTTCTTCTAAGATCTCTTTTCTCCGTTTATTGTTTCGAAGTGATATTTGCGACCATTCAATAGCGGTCTGTTTATGATACTTACGTAACCAAAAGGCTTAGCGACATTATTGTGACCAGAGCCGAAGGCGCGAGAAGGCTGCGGTGTGGCCTTGAGAGAGGTGTTGGTGACGAGAGTCGGGGTGCCACCAATAGACCTGGAGCCAGGCCTGGGCAGGCTACCGGTCGGAGTAACGGCAGGACGCCAAGTGCCGCCACCACTAGGAGATAGGCAAACAAGCAGTTTATTAGCAGCTGGATGAGAGAAGCAGTGAATCAAGTAGAATAGCTCATAAAGGCTAGAGGTACAATATTGAAGGTTGACTTACCGTTGTACGGTGAGCTCAAGGTTGCCGCCGGCTGCGCGGATTGCGTCCTGCGCCTCCTGATGTCTCAGCAGATAAACGTCGGTGGTATTGACGCGGATCAACGCGTCGCCAGCTTGCAGACCAGCGCGCTCGGCTGAGCTGCCACCGTTCACCTGCCCGACAAGAGAAAAGCTAAGTTAAAAAATATTGCTTCTATCGATAGTGGATTGGCTATGAAGGAGCTGTAGATTCATCTTTTGATTTTGACTAATTCCTTAACAATTCAAAAGTGTAATTGGTATAACACACTAATATTATAAAGGCGAATGTTTGTGAGTGTGTGTGTGTTTGTCACTCCTTCACATCTCAATGGCTAAACGGATTTGGAAGAAATTTGGTATGTAGATAGCTTATAACCTGGATTAACACAGGCTTATACCGGTCTCCGCGGGTGAAACCGCGGGGCGCAGCTAGTATGAAATAAATGCTTTGGGTTGGAGTTTGACATGGGAAAAAAACTGCTGACTCCTTTCTCAAACTTAATTTTCATTATTTGGTTCACTATGGTTGGTTAAGATTAGTTCTCAGTGACCATTATTTTAATCGTTTTCGTTGTTTACGCGTCGGATTAGGTCGCCAATGCGACAATCTTCTACACGGAAAATATGTTAATTGCTATTCTAATTTTATACTAATCAACGTGCTAACATTATTTTAATATGATCGACTGTAGTGGAATAAACCGTTTTCATGTGCATATACAAAGTCACGTTTTACGAGACGAAATAGCTTAGGTTGGCCCTGATTCCTTGTACTACTGTACTACGAATATTTGTAGACCTACTATGTAATTGCGTTGTACCTATGTGTATGTGTATTTAGGTCTGTACCTATTAAACGCTATTCCCTATGTTAGTACTAATATCCTATAGTCATGTATGGTGTGTTGAATGCGGGGTCTGCGAGCGGGGTGCGGAAGGAAGCTTTGATGATGACGTCAACATGAGATCAGCGCAAGCGCAGCTTGTCTGGATCGTTTTATACAATAAATTCCAACTTTTAGTATTCACCTCCAAAAAAAACTGTTACAGGAATTAAGGTGAAAGCGACGGGGCTAGACCGCGAAATTCAAATTTTCTTACGTTTTTTTGCAATTTGCCGGTCACTGCCTGGCTGTACGTTGAACAAAATATTATGCGCTGCCATTAAATGTATATAATAACAATTTCATGAAAAAGTCATTCAATGGGATTAAATGAACTTATAAATAGGGGTTTTTTTGATGATTTTAACGACTACAATTATGTAAAAACTTACGTTTTACGGCCGCGTTCATTTCATTCAACATTAAACCTAATACTGACTGGAAAATTGTAAAAAAACGTAAGCAAATTTGAATTTAGCGGGCCACCCTGTCGTTTCCATCTTAATATAATATTGTGATACCCTTAAGTTGAATTTTATAATGTTGGTACATATTTACAAAACAGCTGTTCGTCTGAATGCTAAGTGGGCACGTTTGTTTCAAAATGCTACGTTTAATGAATTTGGCATAGTATCACGTTTTTTTTTTTACCGAATCTCTTTTGGGTCCAATTAAAACCATGAGCCTGCTGCTACATAATTCTAATAAATAAAGTGTACCTATATAATAAAATGTCTGATATTATAATTTATTGTTATGGATAGAAACGGCCCCCATAGTTCCGTTTTATTTAAATGTTCCAAAGGAAAGAAATTAAGAAAAGCCAACTTATGTAGTTTGTAGAGAATAAATTGATGTAGGATGTGGCTATAGCGCTAGCCTTATACACCAAAACAAAAAGCCGTCTTATTTATGAGAACAGCAAGCATCGATTTCTTGAATTTCTGTGATTGGCAGTTCGGTAGCTCGTTACGTCTCGACTTCGTGCAAAGATTTATTGCTTAGCTGCTTTATAATATTTAGTTTAGTGAGCCGAATATGCGTGGCACAGTTTGACCAATGTCAAGTTTATAAATAACTGGATGCAACTAGGCTAAATTCCAGCTCGGTTGTTTATAAATTCCAGAGAAATTGAGTACATAAGATATAACCATCTTGTATGCCTAACGTAGGTAGGTAGATAAGTCCTTAGAACAGACGAACAACGATTTTTTACGGAATTAAAGCGAGATAAATAGATATAATACACATATAAAAGAATACACTATTTAAATGAGAATCGTTATTGCCAGTCGAAGAAACAAAAATGGTACTACACGGCGACCTATCAAGCTATACAAAAACAGTTAATGCGGATCTCTCATTGTACGGGAAATCCATTCAAAGCGAGGCCATGTTATACTCGAAACGTATAGCTTGTTGTGTCGCTTTGTGTACCTCTACCTTCTACAGATTCGTAAAACTAAAATGAATCTTAAGGCGACAATCGATCAATCCGATGAACAAATGAGCACTTTAAAACTATTAACTGTGCTATTAATTATTCACCACTCGAAACAAATGCGTAATTAATGGAACACCGTGACAGCTATTACTGTTATTTACTATCGCCCAGTACCACACGCGGTGACAAAACAACCTATACATTTCCAGTATAACATGGGCTCGCTTTGTTTTGATTTCCACAACAATGAGAGATCCGCATAAACTGGTTTTGTGTAGCTTGATTAGTCGCCGGGCGTACAGTACTGGTGCACGATGGCAATCCCTAAATAAGTCAATGCTGGGTACACCACTAGTTTTGTGAGTGTTGCGGTGACGCAAAACGGTTTTGAAACGTAAAAACCATAGGTAATAAATCGGTAGATTGTTGATTACATAAGCATGCCATGACTCATCAAATTGCACTCACGGGCTTATCTTTTTATGAGTGTTTTAACTACTAAGGTAGGGTTATAGGAAGGGACATAGGTGGAACTCAGGTCCTGTATGTAAGTACTTGAGGTGTCTAACTCAGAGGGCTTCTCTATAGAGTTTAACGGCGAATAGCTTTTAGACTAAGTGGTGGGTCCATTTAGTTGATTAGCAAGGTGTGTTACTCGGATGCCTTAAAAATGCACAAAAAAGTGACATGAAAGTCATGTTGTTGTCAGACTCACCCAAAAAGTGGTACCTACTTATAATTTTAGTTTCACGTTTATTAAGCAAGGATTTTTGACGAAAAATGGCGCATCTCAAAAAATTACGTCGTATTTTTAAATTTTTTATTTTAATGGTTACATTATTTACAATATATATTAAAATTATTATATCTATTAAATTTCGTGTTAGTCTATAATTTACCTCAAATACCTACCGTTTTTACGTCGATAATGAGTCAATTAATCACACAATTCACTGACACGACATTAATCCGAACTGATACGATCCACAATCACTCACGTGGAAACCACAACTACAACTGGCAAAAAATGACACATCGCAACTTATTATACCTAAGTTGTCAAGACATTTTACTGATTAACCTTCCCCTCCCTTCCCCTACAAGCGTCAGGCATGTTTCCTTCCTTCCGCTTCGTTCACTACCGGTAATTGGAAACTTGAGCCTACCTGCCAAAGCATTAATTTTATAGATCTGCTACATACAAGGCGATGGCTAGACGCAAATGCCTTGCAATAATTTGCGCGCGCAAAAACTGGCATTCCGAGAGGGTCGCTAGCCAGGTGGAACTGCATACCACCTTGCCATTGTCCGGCCTATATATTTTTTTGTTTTGTAGTTTCGTAACGTATGTATGTAATCATTATGTCAATTTATGTCATCTGAATATTTATTTTATACAAGATCTTTAGATAGGTAGAGGAAAATGCATCGTTAAGTAGTATATTTCTAATTGGATTCTTATACATAGTTTATTTATATATCTATTTTTATACATATTAATTGAATCGGCGCGAGGATTTGATTTTAACTCTTAATTTTTCCTCAATTATGAAAAAAATGGCTCTCATTTCTTGAATAATTGCACAAACAATTGATAGGCACGTACGGCTAAGCGGTTTACATTTACTTACATCCTAACTGCAGCAGCAGCAGGCTGCTTGTCTCATTATGAATATTAGGGCAATTCATGTTAATGTCACTATGGTTTTTGAAATTTCGTAGCATATATGCACACGTGCAACGTATGAGTGTCCTCAGACCGGCCGTGGCGCCGCACGCGCGCCTTCCATATACGGCAGCAGGAGTACAAGAACAAGAAATTAAATGCAAGTCCGCCGCCGCCGCCGCCCCGGTCGAGGCCGCGTCCTATTATGTTTTCTTTATTGTCTTCCATTCTTCTCTCGGAATACGCAGCCGGTGAACAACACGACTTGCACGATTATCATCCTTTCGTTTTTGTTTAGCGAGCTTTTAGCGGTTCGCATCGGAACTAAAATTCGATGTTAGAAGATCTAACCTTTTTAGTAAATTTTGATGGTTCCACTGGCTTTTCTTCAATATGTGCTGTACTCTCTAGTTAAAACGAAATGATTAACGAATGATTGAGATTAGAGAAGGTATGAGTAGAGTGCCTATTTTCTTGCATTTTCTCTCCTGAAAATAATAATTATGATGGCAGTGGCCCAACTTTTAACAACCGACAACGACGTGTTAATTTGCCCGTCACCTAACTCACTTCTAATATCTTCTTTGCACTTGACTGACACTTCAACATCTAAACTAAGCAGTGTGTCAACAAAGTGATGCGACGGCGAGTAATTAATATAGTCGTTGTTATTTTAAATAAATAAGGTAGACATTGTCGGTTTGGTGTCACCCCTACATATTATTTTCTTTTATACATATTCTGATTTCTAAGTATTCAAAGTACCTATCTATCTGTCCATTAGGGTCTGAAACACATACGGTATTTATCGCTAGCAGCCAGTGTGGTATGTAATTAGAATAGACAAATAGCGATAATCCACAGAAGGCGTTGTTGTCGTTGGTCGCCGTTCCAATTTCAAAACAAATCCCTGCCAGTACGTGACTCAGATTGTGTTCCATATAAACGACAGAACCCGAATAGTTACGCAACAACCAATGGCCAGCAAGCTGTACGCGATTCCGGTTAATAAGAGTGAAACTGGTACGTGGCCGTGTACATAAACACATCAGCAAAAAATAGGGATTACTGCCGTAGAAATAGTCAGCACAGAAGCTGCTCTAGAATGCAGCACGCTTTTTAAACAATTCAAACATCAAACAAAGCTATCATATTCCAGATTTATGTTAACGGCCGTTCCTAATTAGGTTGCACGTTTAGACAATAGGTTTACGAGCTTTTGTTACAACTATATTAGGCTTATTTATTAGACTATAAAACGACCACACCAAAATACCTAATAATAATAAGGTGCAAAGACCTATAAAACCTAAGCCACCGCTCGGGTTGACATGCAATTTAACTTGAAACTTGTCTGAATAAGATTATCTTTCACAATCCCCCGTAGAAACCATTCAAGTTTATTGCGACATACCCACAAATTTTTAATTTAACAGCGCATATCCAATTTCTGCTTTAGTACACGAAGGCCGAAACGGGGATACCCGTATAATTTTCTTTCTTTGTATTCAAGCGTAAACAAACCACAGGAAAACAAATATAAAACGTTACATGGTTAAACCTTTATGACCGGTTTAAAAGGATGGAGGTCAAATATTATTTTTAACTTTGCATAAAACGAGTATGCACATATTACAATAACACGGTAACTGAAAATTGTTTATTGTTTTGAAACACCCGAGGCACTAACATGTGGTCACACAGTGGTCATAAAAATGTGAAAATTATGGGATCGTGAAACTGTTTTACAAAAGTTCAAAATTATTGCGAACTTGCGAAGAACTATAACAATTTCTGAATCCAGATCATGGCACTAACCATAAGATCGTTTCTCAAAATTTAATTGTCACAAATAATAAATCAAAATAATAAATGATTTAGGAACAAGATCACAGACCAACCATTAAATCAATGACAGACAAGCTAGCAGTCAATATTATAGTTCGTCAGTCACTTAAGTCGTTTTTCGAAGGAGAGGTTTTAATCTATAATCAAATAATAAATGAAAATTAACAAGTTCAATAAACCGTACAAACATGATTTGCTTGACATCTATTTAGCTAAACCCAATCACGGAACAAGATGAGAGTATAACACATGAACATGAAGAAGTACCGTTGGCGTCGAGCAGGCCAATACCATCGTTTGCTATCTAGTATTGACATTGCTAAACGTCATACCGATACGGCCAAACGGTTCATGGCGAAAGATAAAAAAAAAACAACAACGATCCACTCTTTGCGATACGTTCTTCGATATGCATTGATCTTTCCCATGCTCTTTTCATTTAATACTGTATCCTAGGTGGTTAGAATGGTTTCACGAAGTTGTGTCAGTTAGAGGGACCTATTTGTGATATATGCCTGATGTATACTTTATCCTCATGACATTGCTGAACTATCTTTCTGTTAATCTGACCACTGCTGGGCAAAGACGTTCCCAAATCAACTTCCTTGTAGATCAACGCCTTTTCCCAGGTATAACTTTCCATAATTCTTATGAGTGGTTTTTGTCCAACCGGAGAAAAGTTTATGGAAGATCCTAAAAAATCCGAAAATCTTTTTTGTGAGATCACGCACGGTCATGACTTCATGAGTGTTACAAAACGGCATATGATTATCTACTACAGACGTCTGTAGTTCTACGACTGTGAGTTCATTAACATTAATATTTTCATGCCATGTAGGGGCTAGGCTAATATTTTAATCGCATTTCTTTAATCTTATGCTTGAATCATTACATTTATTAAAAGCGCTATTGTTCAATGAATATTGGTATAAGTATTTATTAATGAAATAATCACTGTTTCGCATAACGGATCTGAATGACTGGAGTAACACTTGCTACTGTTGACTGCAATAACACATCGGAAAAAATAATTAAGACATTTACCTAAGAATCAAGTTTGATCTTTAGGAGTTGACCCTTTGAAATGTACAGTCATACTCAATATTATGAAAACTTATTGAAGAAAAATAATGCTTGTTAACAAAATCAAAGCGTTACACATAAACGTTATTGTACCAGTGTTTCAGGACTTTCCTAATATTTTATGTTACTTAGTGACGAGTGTCAAACAAGCCCCAACGGGGTCAGCTAACAGTTAATGAGCTGGTAAAAGCTCCTTTGGATATCTAATCGTGCATTAACAATGTATCTTGTACTGACATGTAGATACATACTTAAGTAGACCTGCTAACCTGGCTTGTGGGTAATAAACCAGTTTGTTATTTTAACATACTGACTTCTTACACCAAAACTTTATTCGATTTGTAGTACAGGCACTTCAAATAAATCTACTAATTGAAAGCTTACTTCTGCCGTTTTATTGGCTCTCATTATTGTAGCTAAGATAGGCGTATGAAACGCCCATAAAGACGAATAAATATAATGTGTGTTTTATATTCAGCAATAGTCTAAAAATAGGATGAATTCAAATGCACATATGGGCTAACCATATACTAACAGGAAACCAATGTAGGACAACGGAGCCGCGCTGATGGAATTACGTAAGGGGAATTAAAATTGTTTACCAATTAAAAAGGTTCTTAGATTAGTAAGTATAGTAAACCTTCATGTTATTTTAAGAGCACATTGTATATTTTTATGTCTATTCTGATAGAAACGTCGGGTGTCGCCTGGTTATCGTCTTCGTTGGTGCTCACTGCTCGCTACGGTCGACACACGCGTGGGTGGACGAGAGCAAATATCTCTACTTGTTTGTAGACTTTGTGGTTATAATCTCTTATTGTTACGTTAAAACGAGATCAAAGATTTCGTGTCGACTTTCATTGTGTTATTCATAAAATTCGTTCGTGTTTTAAACCGATACCGGACCTATTCTTATATTCATTGTGATTTTGTGACTCATTATCATTTCACATACCACGTCCATAATTAGTGTGCACTCGATCTAGCCTCTGGTCACTTTATGATCAATTATTTGAAGTGAATGTAAGTACATTCGATCATAATAAATAAACCTCGGACAAAGAGCCAGCTCTCCTGGTTGGCAGCCTGTTCTTTTTGCCTTTTTTTTATTTGCGCGACTAATTTCGCTCATCCAAAAGTAAAAGTGTCTGCCTACGTCTCCTCGTACTTTTAATTATACCTACTACTGCATACCTAATTGATTAATATCTTCATATCACTATAAAAGCTATTAGCTAAATATTACATTGCTATTTCGTGGTCCAGCACTCCAGCCACAGGCTATGATTACAGAGCTTTAATTACAAATCCATAGACTTGTTTAAGAACTGGCTGTTGGTTCGAATAGTTTAGTTTACTGACCTTCTGAACGACGAGGGGTGTGCCGAAGTCTTTTCCGCCCTGCAGACGGAAGCCTAAGGGCTGCTGATCGGCTTTGTTCAACCGCACAGTTATCAACTGTGCCATCTGTCAACAAAACAAGCAAAAAATTAAAAATTGTAAAAAACAAATATTCAAGTCGTAATCATCTTAATGCTCGTAAATTCTCTGAATGTATCTCATGATCGAACGAAACAGCTCAGGCTCGAAAGCTTTAATGTAAGCATAGGTAATTCCGATGTCGAATAATTTCTTTAGCTCCTTTTCCGTCTGAGCTCAACCCAAGTACCAAACACAACTAATATGAGCAGAAACACTAATGAACACGCAATTATTTGTCAATTTATTGTGTTGGCAAAGATTCGAGTGTTTTTAAATCAAACAAGAACAACTTTACGTTCGTAAGGTAAAAGTCATTATAAATCCCGAAAGAATGAAATTGGAAAGTGCGTACAAAATAATGATTAAGTAATCCGCTGTACCATTAGCCTGGCATTTGATCGACCCAATTGAAGATTTATTTTCTGTCGGGCCCAGCCTCGCTGACCGCGCACTGTAAGTATGCAGACATCTTGCGATCTATTTTATCTTCGATCAAGATCTAAGTGCAAACCAAAAGACATCAGTGAAAGGAGGCTGAGAGCGAAACTCGTTTATTTATACAAGGAATAAACAATAATCAAATCATTTATCGATTTTCGGAGGTCTTAGATTTCTCTCCGCGATATTTTAAATTTGATTAAAAATGTACTGATAGGATCGCAGTTCTCTAATGCTACATTCCTGCTCCATGTTGTGTGAACAACGAATGCGGGACGATACACATCTGTACAGTGTACCGTACTTTTATTGTATGGAAGAATCTTACGGTAGGTGGATATCTAACAATACCTACTTACCCACTTAAGTACAAGTAGATATTTTTAACTTTGCATGAATAAGAATACCTACTATAAGTATTGGGTATGAATGTGTATGAGAGTAGAGAAAGACCAAAGACACGATGGATGGACTATGTGAAGGATGATTTGGCAAGAAAGGAGGTGTCTGATGAGATGACGAGTAATAGAAAAGTACATATCGAAAAACACATACATGCTGCACTGACCGCAAATAAATTCGGATAAGGGCACGAGAATGATGATGATGCAAGAATACTATAAGAACTAGAACTAAATTAAAACCCAGACTAGATAGGCATCCACCTAATCACAAACTGTCAATGTTGTCATCCTATAAAATTAGCAACCTTTTGCCCTCGTGTCGCAATCTAACTTAATTAAAAGATAAGTAAATGGCGGCGATGTTTTATGACTAATATTGCATGAAATATTCCATAAATCATTACTGCGGTTCTATTTTAGAGTGAACATTTCGATGCTACGGCTAGCCCAGCCGCGGCATCCTTAGTTTTACGAGGAAGCTCAAACATCATCCGAAACGAATCGCCGCCGGTCACGTTCAGGCAAACATCTTCACAACTGAATTGCCATAATTTTTTGTGTACCTATGTTATTTATCGCTGCCAGATTTCGCCAAAAAAGTGCAATTAAAGAGTTATCTGGCGCGTTTTGCAAAAACAAAGTTGGGAGTGTTGAGACCAAAATAAACAACAATGCAATTTATGCAATTGTTTTTTTTTACCTCTGATTGCTGTGGCATTCCTTAGCCTTGCCCCATGCCCGTTGCATCGGCGCCAATCAAAAGGTCGCGACACTCTTCAGTTGACACTTAGGTACGTCTTCATCAATTCGTTTCAATTCACAATAAAAAGAAGCAAGTAACGACCTAAGCAAGCCGCTTTGACCGCCGACGTTGTTAATGAGGTGACATTCAGCCACCGATTTCACAATTGCATAAAAATATTTATTCTGATGTTGGCATAAATGTTTTGCAAGATTTAATCGATCTATAGGAAGACACGCTTACATATAAGGACTATATTATGTGTTTAGAAATAGTGAAAAATATAGTAAATAAGGACTCTAGTATATTAATTAACATTAATGTTAGGTGACTCTTAAAGAAAGCAAAATTTCACCATGAAAGAAAAACATGTTGTGCGATAGAATATGTAAATAAATACAATTTCTGCATATAAAATTAATTTTCCACCAGTATATATACCCGTTACCAATACAATACTAAATTATCTTTATCTCTGATGCATCTCTGTTCGATGACTACTCGTAATTTAAATACGTAAAATTAACTATTCAAACCACGTTGTTAATAGAAAGATTATGTTCATATAAATATTTCAATAACATAAAATAAACCTATAATAGTCCGCTTCTCTCATTATAAATTCAAATAAGTTGGTTTTGTATTGATTTTCCTGCAATAATCTCGCATCTTCATGGCGTTGTTGGCGATGCGTTTACAATGTCATCTTGAAGCCTTTGTCTGTGATTGAACGCAGTTTACAGGGGACTGCCTTATCTCAAGAATGCCGTGCATATGATAATTATTATATCTTCTTTACGACTCAGACGGGCTTAATGTGTTTTTACATTCAATTTTACTGAACATTCCAATAGGAACACAAAGTATGACAGACTTAGTTGATGTATACAAGGTGTTGTTTTGCATCCTCGTCAAAATTCAGGAGTTTGTCACAAAATATACAAAAAAAATCAATTAAAATTACGATACCTAGTTCATTATTAATAAACGCTGATTTTTTTGGTTGTCTACGTTTGTCAGTATTTCAGAATAACCCCCTTAACGTGGTTTAAGGAATAAGAAATTTTCGAGTAAACGTTTGAGATTGTTTGTAATGTGTGAAGCGCGGTTATAGGGCGTCGCAAGAATCAGACGGGCCGCGTTTAAAATACGGGTGGTTCAAAGTTTCACACTTACCGATTTCTGTAAATAAGAAGAAAAAAATTACCTATTTACCAGTTTTATTATTAATTCGGGACGAGAATCATTAGCACATTTACCTCCTTGAATTTGACGAGGATGCAAAACAACACATTGTATATTTGCTAGAGAAATAGCGTTTCGAATAATACCTACTTTGAGTCAATTAAATAAATGAACACAATACAATGAAATTTAAACATAATTCTTCTGCTATAAAAAGTTTTTAGGTAGCTGATTAATTGCTACATAATTATGTACCTACCTACCTACTTTTGTGAGCAAGAGCGTTCCACATTTTCCATGGAATTAGTTAGGGCAATCACATAACTTAAAAAAAAAAACAGATTCAGCGTTTTCAGTGAGTTGTTTAAAAAAAAAACAGATAAATGCGTTATTTGTTTACTGTAACCTACCCAGCAATCGAATAGATAAGTTCGATAACTGGCGTCATTTCTGCTATTTGTAGGGTCAACACCATACGATTCCCGCTAATATTCTGCTGTAGTTCGGAGAATTATCAATGTAAACAAATTGTTCAATATATTTTACGTCTGATTTTTTCTTCGGATTGTTAGTCACGCGTTAATCGATGACGTCAGCGGCGATGGCGGTGAGCGGTGAGTAACCACGAAAGCCCGCGTCCACTGTCGGTCACAAAAACGATTACCTCGGTATTTAGGTGAAATGCGAGGCTTTATGATATGTTATGTTTTCATCTCCAGTTAGTCTAAAGCGGTTGTTTCATTCTTAAACAATTTGCTCTCTCTAGACCAAAAAAAATGGGGACATACCCAATACATAGCAGAAATACTACTATCAGAAGTATTTACATATTATAATTAAGCCTAAAAGCACTATCGATGAAAACATAGAAAGCAAGCAAGCAGGCAATCGGTCGAACAGTAAATCATTTTCTTCGCCAAATGAACAGAACCAGTTCTTTTTAACTAACCTCTCAGAGGTTGAAACCGGTAGTTTGAATCAATAACGTTTATCGTTTACGAGTATATGCTTGCATACAAACAAATAGACTTAATTGCTTTAATGATTTTAAATGATTACTAAACTAACTTTAACGACCAAAGTAATATTGTTCTGAGCAACTTCTAGGCATAGTATTCAAATATTTTTTACCAGGTTGACTGACGGAGATGCTGCATCAGTTGATGAAACTACCCACAAACTGAAAGTAAACGGTATAAAGCACGGTGCCCTAGAATATTTGCAAATAATTAACCAACCTAATACTGATTGTTAATATAACGAGTAAGTGACAAGTCAAATATGTATTAGATACCATGTTCTCACACCTGCGCAAGAGCATGTAGGATAGCGGGAACTAATGTGGGATGCGTGGGAGTCTACGGTAGATTTATACTCTATTTATATTGTGGAATACCACAATATAAATAGAGTATAAATCTACCGTTACTTGGAGCATCCATAGATTACAGATTAAAAAGGAGGCGCTATAGAAGGCGCGGCAAACGACAAGACGTGGAAACTATTTACTAATCTTGAAATTGAAATATTTACGATACAGACAAATGATGCCATTTTGTGTGTTGTAATTACAAAACACATACGGTGTGTTCAACACTGTTTACTCAGCTGTGGCCTTGCGAGGTCGCGCTGTCGATGCTTCAAAGGCTAAAGAGTCGATCGATACTGTTAATAAGTGCGAAACGATAATGTCGAGAGCGTGATCAATAAACCGCGTGGGTGTGCAGCGCAGCTTGTGCATTGGCTTGCGTATGAGACAAATGCATATTGCATGCCAGAGCAGAGTCCGGTCAGGCCCAGGCCGACCCGCCGAGGTGCCGAGGTGTCGCAACACACCGTCGTCGTCGGCTCCGAACTATTCGAACCAGCTGACGCGACATGGCGTCGTCAAACCGTTCGTGCTGCGACTCGACTCACCGATGAATGATGTTGCATATTTTATTCGTTTACAATACACTATTTTTACTCATTAATTTGGCTTACATACAGCCCTTGTGATCGATTTGGACTGCTAGCGTGTATTTTTATTGTGATGTTTTTATTTTCATCCATATTTAGTTCGGAACGTGAAATCGAAAGTTTCGAACCTACGCTGCGGGCACTGGTCAGTCAAACAACAAAGACATTAGAATCTACTCATTCGGATAGGTAGGATAGATGTTAGTACCTTGGTACATTTGAATTGATTGGTGTGGCCAATATAATGTTTCAGTTCCACTGCAACCTCCTTTGTAAAGTTTCTACAACCTTCCTTTTATCGACCATGCGGGTGCGAGGTGTCGTTACGGCAATCGTTAAATGTAAATAAAATAGCAGAACATCATAACTATGTATTCATTTAGGTTAAAACGCTATAAAACTTGGCAGATTTTGCATACCATTACGGAAACTTTGTTTGAATTTTGGAAGGCTCTCCAAATACCAAATATTGACAAGCATACGGTACTTCGCGGATACCAAGCCCAGTTAGTTTTTTTTTTTTCATATTGAAAAATTGCTATAAAATCGGTTATGTAGTAGGATTTTTAGTGTATTTTTCATTTGGTGTTTAAATATAGTTTAGCCTCGCGTTATTTCTGTAAGCTTGGTGTCGGTTGCGTCGCTCGCGCAGGCGTAAACTTGGCACTAACACTGCGGGGCGACTGTCAACGTCGCTGGCGCACGTCGTCCCCAGGATTTAACGAGATTTAACGTCTTACAGCTAAATATGAGGTAACTTGTTGTATAACTGTATTAATGTCAATAACCCCCAAATTGCAATGTAAAAACCTTGGTGCGTAAATATAGAGCGGTTACGAAAGAGTTGGCGAACTGCCATCGCGTCATTCGGACGCCCCACTGATAACGTACTTCACAAACAACTAATCATAATAACTTTCATATTTGATTATCCTACGATAAGCTACACAGATATTTGGTTTGTGGTTTTATCTAAGATCCTTACAGTAGCAGTAACTTGCCGTTATAAATTTTTAAAATGCGATAACTGCCACCAGTGCAGAAGCAGAGGTTACACCGGTAGCTCTGTGAAAACCGCCCCGATTTACAACTTAAAATTGGTATTGGGATTTCGGTTAAAAAGTAGGAAAAGTATTTAAAGATTTTTGAAAATTTTACTCTGGTGAAAATTATAGGATTAGGTAAAGTGTGTAGTATGAAAAAACGGATTTGGGGTTTCCGTTATAATATAAAATATGATTTCCGCAGTTTTGTAAATCCTATCAAATCTTATTGTAAAAATGTTTGCATTGGATATTCCGAAACTACGCAGACGAAGTCCCTGGCACAGTGCTAATGAAAGAGAACAGTTCCTAGAAAAGAGAAGACAGCCAGCCAGGCAGTCTTCCTTTTCTACAGATAATTGAAAGTGAGAAAAATTTTGCTTGACTTTGTAATGTGCATGTTTGTGTTAGACTGAAAACAGTCTAACACAAAAAATCAAAGTTAATTCTTGGCACGAATTCGACTGACGAAAAGAGGGCGTGACAAAAGTTATGTGAGATCAGTGCGTAGGTCCTACTGGACCTAGTCTTGCTTTTGTGACCTGTCACGCACGATATGCTCAACAAGAATTCTGTGAGAAACAAGATGAAAAGCTTGTTAAATGTTTCCCCAGCCTTCCCATTTTTCACGTCTTGCTGCGTTCTCCAACATGGCCATTGCAGGCATAGACACTGGCATTCTTTCATAACGCAATTTTAATACTAACTCCAATCACTGAAAGCTTGATTCAATCATTAAAAGCCTGTTTCAGTTTAACTTAAAAAAACAGTAGAACTTTTTTTTTTTTTTTTTCGGATGGGAAATCATCAAATGACTTCTTCCGCTCTGGGCGGAGCGGAAGGGAGTGTCAGACTTGACTGACTAAAACCCATCCATGTTCCTTCTTAGCCCTTTGCGTTCCAGGGGCACGGTATCTCTTTCGAACAACCCGCAGCCCTGGCAGGCATCGGCCCTCTCGGACCCCTTCCGAAATAGTAGAACTTCACAAAATAAAACAAACAGCGTCATGCCGCGACGTCTCCTGACGTCTCTCCATGTCTCCACTTAAATGACGCACATTTTCAGATACCTACGTAATCAAATAAAAATAACATTCATTGATGCGAACATCAAGTTCAATGTTATTGTGCTTAAAATACTTTACACACAACATTGCTACGAAATTACTTTTGTCATTGAAAATACTTAGCGTAACAGCCAGGCAAAATTTTTAGAATATTACCGGCTGTTATGTAGGAATATATGTAGCATCTTAAGTGTCAAAATAAAGAGAACTTTTGGCAGACCACCAACAATATTAAACTATCTCTATCCAAGAATCTACGAAATTAGACGAGACCGTAACCATGAAATTAATTTACCTACGGTCATTATACGTCTAGGTACATGTATCATGGTACCTACCTAATTTAAGATTTGAATAATTATGTAAATTGTTACTTTGAAATGTAATACAAAATGACAATGGCTCAATTTAGGATGAGATTCACTCTTGACTTGACACTGGTTGTTCTTTTTTCAGATGTGCTAACCATATTTCTAACACATGATCTTGTACAGCGGCACAGATTCATTGCATTGTATTTGCAGATACCTTCTTACGAGTTTGTGGTCATTCTGAGAAGTAAAATACAAGTATGGGCTGATGTTGACGTCACCTCGCCGCATATGAGTAACGAACGAAATAAATAGCCACGTTATTGTTCTGAACCAATTCATATATCATCAAAGTATGTATGAGTTAAGCAAAACGGATGTGCACGACTGATCCCGGTGCCATATTGACATCTTTATGAATGCCACACAATTCAGTCTGTATCTAACCAGCCGACAACAAAAGTTTAATGTCTGCCTACGGCTTCTGCTGGCCTGATAAGTGACACAGACATACCTATTACCGATACAACTGCTTTATTGTCTCATTTATATTGGGAAGATACAATAGGCTGGTAAATCCCTAAAATATTCTTCAGTTGCTTATCATATTATTGTGACTATTAACAGTTCAAAAGTTGGCCAGGAGTTCAGGACAAAACACTAAATTTCTCACCCTATACCAGTTGTTCTACTAGGTAGATATTATCCCGACTTGCTAGACCCATCTAGTGAAAGTCTCATCAAATTTTATAGCGCAATAGAATCGCAAGCACACAAACACCGAAATAAACAACGATCATAGAAAAATCTTAAGTTCAAAGGTTAATGGAAGCTAATTGTGAATCGATACAAACAAGTTTTGTTTATGGCCCCCTTTATGGTAGGAAGACGCAGTCGCGCATTTTCATTCAACAGAACAGTTGAGAGATACTTCAAAGACTATAAAAGTAAGCTGAAGAAAAACTTCAGAAGAGACAAAGGGCTGAACAAAGAGAACTTTAATAAATAAGGAGATGTGTTATTGTTTATAATTAGTAGACTTTTCTGATTCAGTCAACACAGAGCTACCAGTAACCATTGATTATGTAAACAAACTCTCTGAAGAAGTAGATAACTTATAAAAATAGCCTACTCAAGATAACTGCTGTTTTTGAAACATATTTAATTCTATGAACGAGAATCCCATCGTACCTATCGAACATAATGATGAACATGTGGATATGCCACAGCGGAGAATACAATATCAAAAGGCGAATTCTACTTTTGCTGGCACTGGAGCACCTAACCACACATAAAACCCTTTCTTCACCTCAACCTGAACGATGACTTCACCACAAATATTTGTATAATAAAGAACACCTTGGACAACAAGTAAAAATGAAAATATGCGAAATGTAAATATGGTAGCACACTTAACTTGTGCATAAAAGTGCAACAGACAGAACACAGTGGCGTGACGTATAGGTAGAAGTAATAATGCGCGATCGACTATGAGTAATCTAAACCGTACCCAGACAGACGACCCTTATGATTCATCATTTAAGACCCAAGGATTAAGAAAACATGAAAATAAAAATCGATGTAAGGAATGTCAGACAACAAAAAATATTTGAGGATGTAAGCGAAAAGCCGAATGATCTTCAAAATACCAAACCGATTGACCTCGATTAATGTAGGTTTAGAAACAATTTAATTTTAAACTCCAAATAACAGTTTAGCTGAATTTTAAGGATGACTTTGGAATATACACGCTTCCGCAAAGCAATATAAACAAACCTACTCAGATAAACACTACAGTTGCCTTGTATTCCTCATTTTCATGATAACGAAGTACGAGTTAGTTTAAATAGAAAACAAGTTTGGTCTATCGATAAATGAACTTGACATTTGCATGTAAATTGTTATGGAAAAACGTAAACAAAAGGTGTGAAGAGTATGAAAACACAAAGAAAATTGTGGAAAGATACAGTACCGTCGCGGTCGTTATGATAATTCCTCTGCTCTATCAAGCTGTAGTAATAAAGTGGCTCAATGTAGTAGATCACAGTTATATACATAGGTATTAGGTAATATTATAATAGGTATAGGTCTAACTAAAATCACTGCTGCGGATGAATAATGATAGGTTATTTATTAGTTAATCTTAGCGTTAACACCAGTCGTTTTTTCTTTGGTATCTCGCATACTATTTCTATTGATGATATCAATAGCTAAATGCTTTGTGCAAAAACGTGGTTGTTCCGTAATTTTTGGAGGATGCTATTCACGCATTTGTACCTACTCGTACATGAAATGATGAGTTATGATTAAGCAACGGAATTATTGAATTATCATATTCCTTGGACCATGTAAGATGGTGCCGTGTCTTGTTTTGAATTTTCCTACTATTGTCAACTTAAAATAAAAACGCATTTTACTTCGAATGCATTTTAATGACTCAATGTCTAGGTACCTACGTAAATTAGTTGGAAAATTTGTTGATTCGTAACTTGGTCAAGTAGGACTGGTGTTAGATATGTAACAAACAGGTTATTTGTAACAGGAAAAATATAAATAAGTAGGTACGTGTTAAGCATTTACGTAGTTATTTATTTTCATGACAATACCTAATGCGAACTGATGATTTCATGCAAAAAAGGAAAAATATCTGGATTTATTTTAATATGGCTACGTAAGTAATAATTAAATGTTGCCACTAGATATCAATTTTAGTTATGTTTTTGGCTAAACAGCAAACTTAATTTCAGGAAATGGGTCTAACAGTGATGGTTAGATAATCTAATAAGTACCTGAAGTTTGTTATAATTGTTTGGGCATTTGTCATAGGTTATAAGGATAAGGCAAATCACCAAAACAATTACTTAGGGTAACACTGTCAAACAATAGAGTTGCCCGTAGCAAAAAATCGAAAATAATGATCCAACAAAGCCTTGCATTATAAAATCAAAGGGCTTGCAAGTATGAACGTTTTAAAATTCCCTTAGTTTGGGCCGTTGCACTCTCTGGCTGCGGGACTCGTCTAACCGGCCCGCTATCAGCCGCGCGGTTCGATTCATCGCGCGCACGCCCGTGCCCAATGTGCTGGGATATCACCAATCGTAACTGCAGGCCATATTCAAACTCACTACCATGGAAACGGCTCTACTGGTTGGCAGTTAAACTACCCACTGCACCGATAGTTAAGTAAGTACCGAAGGACTCTTTGTTAAAAATGTTTGCTTCGATTATTTGGTGTTTCTTCTAAATAGTTAGCAGAATTCCAGGACAAATTGTCATAACTATAATTAAGAATAGGAAAGGCTGATCCTGCTTTGTTGAATAATTACCAAAGGTTGTTCTAAGCATGTTGGTGTTTTTCAGACGCTTACTGTGATGAAACCCTTTTTCATCTCATTTTTTCCTTCGCCGTACCTTAGTGTTACGTGCTGGTATTTAGTCATGTTCAAATTAAATACTATAATGTGTCTGAGATAAACATGGAGGTACCTACATTCAAAAACATGAGCAATGCTATTGTTTCTAAGATTAATTCGTTACAAATTGAAAACCATCATTGCAAATACTCAGCAAGACGTGCTCTATAATTTAGTCTGTCGCTCGGGGATGGGATGAGACGCATACATCGCACTGGACTACTCTTTCTCGGATTCCCAACATAAACTACCCACATACTATCATAGGATAAAATAAACAAATTCAAGGCTATCGCATTACCAACGTTACAGTTTCTTTTTAAATAGATCAATATTTTCTGGCTATTTTCGCAAGAGGATGTTTATCATGAGAAATCAATTTGAACCACCTGCTTTCGACCACATCTTGATGGATACGGGAAAACGTTTTGAAAATATTTTACGGCATGTTTTATGTAAATATTCATGAGAACCAATTGTATTTAGATGAGCAGGTAGATTTAATTTTAAGATACATCGAAGCTAAATTGCACTTCACGATTGTTGTTAGTATGCAGGAAATCGAGTCGTGTTTGCTGAGATGTAGATAATTACTCTGACAATGAAGCAAAAATGCAGCAATATTGTAAGGTGCTGCACCTCATGCGGTCTCTAGCAATAACTCCATATTTCCCGCTTCGACTCCTCAGTATAATTGGCAATTAGTTTTGCAGTAGTTGCCAACAACTGTTAGTAAGTTTTTATCGACAATCGCACAGGACTGACTCACTGGCTGACTGGCCGCGACACCCAGCCAACAATTGGCGCTTATGCAATTGAGCAGCTTCCAACATTGGTACTTTAGTTCGGTTTGGATCTAGATTTTAAGCTTCGAAGTCGTTTTATACACGTAGGTATACGTCGACTTGGTATTTATTGGACTTTCTGAACTTTTATTGAATGGCTGCGAAACAGTTTACAATAGGCAATATAGGAACATCCGGCGCTAAAGGATATTTTGTAGTGTGATAATATATTCCATTTAGTCTTTTTTCGGCTAGATGGTATTATAATAAGGTGGTAAAGGTACTTTGATGGCAGTCTGTATAATTTATCCTGAACTTAAATTAGTTTCCTTCGACCTTTGGTCGGTGACTTCACAACTCCTGGCTCGCTCCCATCATGTGACAGTAGCTGAAAGTCCTCCTTGAACTTTCAGGGGAGTTTTATAAACAGCGGACTAGGCAATCATCCCTCAACAGCTGAATATTAGCAGGGTCGACCATCCCGCGGTATATTGTTTGCTAAGCATCCAACAGTTACTATGAACTTCTCGAATTTCCCGCAACCTCCACTGGAAGCGTACTCCCAATTTAGCACGCTACCAGCGATGTAGTTTCTGAGAACAGCTGTTTATTTTAAAACCGCGATGCTGTAATACAATATATACAGGGTCGTCTGGCCCTATAGACTACTGGGGGATACTCACTTCGGCGGCCGAAAGCTCGACGATCGGGGTAGTATTCTTCACTTAGCACTGTCAATCACTGGTTCAAAACAAGGCGCGCGACTGTTTCTAAATTGGCGATCGCGCTCGCGAGTTATATTTAGAGCGGTAATACGACACCGGGCGCGGGCGAGAGTCGTTCGGTCGTGGAGCTAAGGCGAGCGGCAGCGCGCGAGTGAGCCGCAGCCGCGCTCGCCAGCCCCGCGCGCCCCCGCCCCGCGCGCCCCCGCCCCCGCCGCGCCCGCGCAGCCTCCCGAGGACGATACCCTCGCAAACCAGCCTAGCTAACATCCCTTTGTGAAGCTTAACACACAGCGCTACATGTAACACTGTACCGACAGCCGACTTACTCGAGGGCCCACGTATCGTCGAGACCCTTGACTTCGGATTTCACCGTCTTCAAACAGAACTGGGCCTTATTTTGGATTCTGCAGGATGCAATACTTATTGGCAACATTTGCGCGAAGGCTTTATTCCATAATCCTTGGACACTGAAGTAAAGTTGTTGGTTGTAATATTTTATACAGCTGCATTTCGGAAAATATGCACAGACTACATCAGATACCACAATACCCCTTATCACCACAGGATGTGCACTTCTCATCACTTACTTCTAGGAGTCAGTAAACACTGCCTGGGGGAAGATGTAAGGGGAAAATAAAAGTAATGCATTTGTTTGGATATAAAATATTATATTCACTCGCTCTCAGACCATACAACAACCGATCCGCAAACACCTCATTAATAAACTCTATAAAAATAACTTAGTTAATCTTCGACTATTCCTCTTCAACCTCGTCATCTGTTGTAAATTCACTTTCGTTGGCTCCCTGCGAAACAAAAAGCTTAGTCAGCGTCTCAACTTCATAAAACACATGCGAAAACAGAAATAGGGTTTTCGTTTTCGCCACTCGGATAAGGAACTTGAATTTAATAACAGCGGAAAGCATTGATTAAAAGTTAAACTTTTCCTTGTTGTGATTTGTGATACGAGGAAAAATTTAAGTTATTTTAACATGTCACCAACATACAGCAGAGTACTTTTATTGTTTATGATTGTTTAAAATTGATTGGCGTGAAATAAAAAGCTCTATATGGTAGATTCGTCTGTTCAGAAATAAGGAAGATACGAGAAGATGTGATACGCTGTCCTTCCACAGTTATGTACTAACGCTGTAACACTCAAATATTGTCAAACCAAATGATTTTAAAGATTGATTTTGATTTTAATGATTTTAATTTTATTTTTTATTTTTTTTGAATTTTTTTTCCATGGAGTTTCTTGCCGGTTCTTCTCCATAGGAAACGACCAACCCGAACCGTGCATCTTTTGTCGACGTTTTATAAGTGCCCACATAGCCCTATGTAAAAAAAAAAATTGATTTTTGATGTTTTTTTTTACACTTAGGGCTTGGCAGAACTAACAGTGGGTCAGATTGACGTCATATCGAATGTATAAAAAAAAGGAATGAGTTAGCCACTAAACATTAAATCTTTTGTTAAATCTGATGCCAACTGAATTAATTATCTGTTGTTATTTCAGTCAAGCAATCATAACATGAGATTTGACATCTTTACTGCTCACCAGTTTTATTTGGCCTTAGACTCCAGATGTGTAATAAAAGACTTCATCATAAAACCGAATTCGTGACGTGAAGATTACGGCCGAAACTGTTTACTGAAAAACCGCAATATCTAGAGAAGTGGAAGAAAGTTCGCAAAAGTCGTAAAACATAAAATGAACGCAAAGGTAATTTCGTTTGTCATGGACGTAAGCGTAAACGCTGAGCATGACGCTCCGGGTGCGATTACCAGTTTTCAAGTAGTAAAATTGGGTTATTCCATTAAGGGGGAAACGTCAGTCAGGCAGCATTAGCAGGATAGTGATAGGCTGAATGTTGAACTATGATTTGCGGCCGCCAAATTGCAAAAAACGTAAGAAAATATGAATTCAGTTTTTTAATTTAATTTTAATCGGCCGACCTTGACGGTTTCACCTTAACGGAAGGAAGGATAGTAGGTGGGTATATTACCTGATCGTTGTTATCGGTGTCAGAGTCGCTGAGGTCCCATTGCGGGTGCTCCGCGGGCACGGCGGCCGCCTCTTTGACGTCCAGCTTCATGTCCTGCTGCTGGTCCATGCCGATATACGAGTCTGTCCATAAACATACACATGTCAGAATCTCTACATAGTACGTGGGACACTCAGAAAGTTTTGCGAAACTAAAAAAAATTGTTCTATACGTACATATATTTTTATTAAATCTTTTCAAAGTACTTTCCACCAGCCTCTATACAAAGATTCATGCGCCTAAACCAGTTTTCAAAACACTTTTTCCAGTCCGCCGCAGACACCTCGTTTACAGCCTGCTCGAACCCAGCCAGCGCATCTTCCGGCGACGAAAATTGTATCCCTTTGAGCTGATTTTTTATTTTTGGGAATAAAAAGAAGTCACACGGTGCTAGATCAGGGCTGTAAGGAGGGTGACCCAGGAGTTTGACTGGCGTGCTGTCCAGGAAGTCCCTCGTTTTGAGTGCGGTGTGCGCAGGTGCATTGTCGTGGTGGAGCAGTAGCCCGCGGAGCCCTGTGTTTGGTCGCTTGTTGCTTATAACAGAGAAAACTTCTGGCAAACATTTGGAAGTATACCATTCGGCATTAATGCTTCTTTGATCCCGTAAGGGAATTGATACCAAGTGGCCAGTCAAATTAAAAAAGCTAGCGATCAAAATCTTACCCCCGCTTCTAGATCGCTTCACTTTGGTAGGCGTTGGCTCATTTTGAAACACCCAAACAGTCGACTGGCGCTTGGTTTCTGGGTCGTATTGATAAATCCAGGACTCATCACCTGTAACGATGTCGTAAACACGCCGAGACGAGCCTGCTTCAAATTTGTTAAGCATATCACGGCACCATTCCACCCGGGCCTGCTTCTGAGCATCGGTGAGGTTGTGCGGCACCCAGCGTGATACTATCCTCCTCACGCGAAGATGGCTGTGTAGAATCTCGTGAACGCTTCCCGATCCAATCTTCAATATGTGTTGAATCTCCTGATATGTAATTCGCCTATTGTCTTGGATTAAATTTTTCACTGCTAGCACGTTTTCTTCGGTAACAGCCGTCAAAGGGCGACCGCTTCTTTCGTCATCCCCCAAAGTTGGTCGACCGCGCTTGAATTCGTTATACCAACGATACACGGTTGCCTTGGAAGGGCCTTCATCCATGAATGCCATTTGAAGTCTATCGTACGATTCATCCGGTTTCAGGCGACACTTGAAATCGTATAAAATCATAGCTCTAAAATGTTCCCGGCGCAGATCCATATTTCAGTGAGACACAATACTTTGAATTAACTCGCAAAAAATGTGGAGGGAAATTTTGAAATTGGAACTTACTTATTTTTACTTATAAATAATCATATTTTCGAAAAACATAATAACTGGCCAGTCTCCCATATATAAAAACTTTTTTTCGCAATACTTTCTGAGGGGCCTGGTATATAACAAAGTCTCTGTATGGTGTCGGACGTAAAGAATAGCACCATCCCATATCTTCCCGTGGGTGTTGTAAGAGGCGACTAAGGGATTTACCAGAGAATGGGCAGCAGCGTTCTCTGTGCTTTTGTAACTACCGTACTGCGATCGCCAACCCGCCTGCCAAGCGTGGCGATTATGGCAAAGCCCTCCAAAATGTCAATGTGGCGACACTTGGGGGAGGCCTATGTCCAGCAGTGGACTTCTTTTGGGCTGAAATGATGATATAACAAAGTCGCTTCCCGCCGTCTGTACGCTTAAATCTTTTAAACTTCGCAACGGATTTTTATGCGATTTTCATCAATTGACAGAATGATTAAAGGAGAATTATATGTTAAAAAACATATAAAGATTACCACGCGAACGAAATCGCGGTCATCAGCTAGTAATATTATAAAACTGAAGAGTATGTGCGCGCTAATCTCGGATACTAGTGATTAGAAAAAAACTTTTATTGTTGGATAGCCTTTTCATGGAGAATGCTAGATTAGAAGAAGTTCGGCTGGCAAACTACTACCACTATACCTACATATTTGCTTTATAATATCACGCTACGACCAATAGAAGCGGAGCATCAATGAAAAATGATGCAAAAACGGGGAAAATGTGACGCAGACGAAGTTGCGCGGGTCAGTTAAATGACCCGTTTTTGTAAGTTTGTACGTAGGGGGTAATCTTCGGAACTACTGATCCGATTCCGATTTTTTTTTCACTAACGGGAAGCTACTTTATCTACTAGTCCTATTCAAAACGCATTTAAAACGTCCCCGAGGGTTAATTTTAGTACATAACGGGAGCGAAGCCGCGAAGAAAAGCTAGTACGTAATATAATCAGTGTAGAGGGGGGCGATGCGATATTGTCACCTACATCCGTCAAGGGATTAGTTCTACTCGACATACTACACAAATTCTGATCATCATCATCATAATTTCAGCCGAAAGACGTCCACTGCTGGACATAGGCCTCCCCCAAGTATTGCCACATTGATATAACATGGAGGTTTTGCCATAATCGCCACGATTGGCAGGCGGGTTGGCGATGGCAGTACGGTTGTCACAGTTCTGATATGAAACTCAAACTCAAATTGAAAAAAAAAAACATCCATGCATCACAATTTATAGTTTATCCATTAATAAATTTGTTTTTTTTGAATCTATTAGGAGAATCTAAGGAGTTCACGACTAATTCGAAGTAAGGTATCGGCAGGCACTATGTAACAAAACGTACTACTACATGTGGTTGGATAAATCGTTATATGTTATCGCATATAATATATGTTTTTCTTGAATAAAGCTTCCAGTTTAGTTTAATTCGATTAAGGACTCGACTCGGTCAAATGAACATGATGCTGTCTTGAAAATATCCGTGAGAGGAGGTTCTAAGGAACGCAATAGATGTTTCAACCTACCCAGGTTATTTATAGGTCTAACTATGCATATATTAGGCATTATAGATTATTATCTATTCAATTGTATACAGTAGTATTCTAGAGGTGTTCCTGCCAACACTTCATCTACACCGATGCGCGTGATGTGCATTAATTTCGCTAAGAAATGTGCGGTATTGCGCTTGAAAGTGTTTTTTTTTTTAAACACCTTACCTAACAGGAAGTTTTTTTTTTGGAACTGCTATGTAATTCGAATCGCCAACTATAAAGCCGCCAAAAAGTTTCCATTGCTGGAACAAAAGTCTCTTCACAAGGACGATCCAATGAAACATGTGATTTACCTCAGATCCTCTTAAGATAGCAGATTTCCAAAAGTGGTAGTGAACTCTTATTATCAAGAACATGTGAGTCGTCCATTAGTTGCCTTCAATAAACATGTTATTTCTAAATAACTTAGGCCTGCCAGAGGTGATAGGTTATGCATAGTGCAGTTTTGTACACCAGACGACACAGACCAGGCCTCACTTTATATAGATTTCTCGTACAATGAGAGATCCGGTTATCCGGTTTTGTATAGCTTGATTGGTATCCGTGCGAACAGTAAAACTGTTCAGACATACATGAACGTGTGTAGAAGAAAACTGTAGTTATCCTCGGTTTTGAATGAAGTGTCATGCATAATATGCTATGTATAACATGCTACCTATAACTATTTATAATAAGTCACCTGATCTAAGGCTTGCCCCCTATTACATGGGACTTTAACATAACTGACGAAATGTCGGTGTACCTACTATTAGTTACACCTCTGCCTAACCCTTCAGGGAGTAAAGGCGTGATGTTATGTGTTACCTGATCTGAGACAGCAGGCGAGGGTGTAGAGGCCGGGCCAGCGCGGCGCGGTGAAGCGCAGCTGCAGCTCGTGCGAGTCCACCAGCGCCGTCACGTGCGCCGGCGCAGTCAACAACGTGTGAGACTTGCGGTCGCAGATGTAGCACCACCAGTATTCTTGTTTCTCCTAGGAAAATAATAGGCTTTATGAAATGTTTTATTCTAATAGTAGTTACGGGTTTGGCCATCCACGCCCACTTGAAAAATTCACCCTGGACATAAATAGGAAGGCCAAAGAAAAGATGGATGGATTGTGTGAGGAACGATATGATTTGGATTAAATGATGCCGTGAAGTCTGCGATAGGGGAGAATGGTAGAAGAAAACGTGTTGCGCCGACTAAAAGCAGAATGGGACAAGGACAGTAAGATGATTATGAAATTTGTTATTCTATCGTCATTTCACATTCTTCACGTCATGAGCCTACAGAAGTTCACTGCTGGACATAGGCATCTTTAGTTGCACGCCACTAAGCTCGATTCTCAGCAACTGTCATCCAACTTCTATCAGTCACCTTAAGAGTTCGTAGCTCCGCCTAGCCCGAGAGCGTGCCGATTCATCGTCTCCACTGCTGGGACTCTAGTCTAGAGCAACTACACTCCAGCATGAAAAACGAGGCTAGACGAAAATTTGACTATGATCCACCATCATAGTAATAAGATTACCATCTAAAAGGAGTTTTTACCAGCAATTTTGTGACGAACCAAAACTGAAGGAAAATAGAGTTCATAGAACGAAGAGTTCAGACAGAAATGCATCATTTCTATGAACTTTTTGTGACGTGACGCATTATTTATTTATATGAAAGCACAAAGACTTAATATACTTGTTTAAGCCACAAAGAAATCGACATGCATACTTTTACACGGAACCTACATTTAAAAAACCCATACCAAAGGCAATGCGTCATCCAGTTACATAAACACTGTCTACTTACACCTGACGTCCAAAATGTCATGCATGTCGTAATTGAGGTCAACAAAATAACGGAAGCTGAGAACAAGGTCGGGCCAAGGTCAAAATCACTCCACACCATTCATAGATGCTCCTACGGGAAAAGTATTACGTCCGAGAACAATAAATATATCTACGACATACAATGTTCGTTTCACGCAGTTGACGCATGCGACGCTTGTCCGTAAATCATTTAAAAACATCTAAGCAATCTTGTTCTGTTTATAAATCTTATTGATTGGCAAGGATGACACCCAACTGACACAGCCTATAAAATATTGTAAAAAAATACCTTGTAGTCATACTAGATAGAAGATAATGCCGGTCTATGGAAGCCCGATGATCTGGACTTTTGATTAACATTTTTACTTCCGAAATGATGAGTCAGCGATCCGGATTTCTAAACCAAATATTATGAGGAAAAATATTTTTATTCTGTTAAATGTTTTTGAGTTGTTTTATCCTCCAGCCTAGACTAAAATAGATAAGATAAAAATCTATACGCGTGTTTTTTTACTATCATAGACATTTTGCAATTGCATCGACGCAGGGTCACGTCCTCTTGATTACTCAGAGTTCGGCCGTAGAATAAAAAACATGTAATTTACTCGATTGCATCAAAATCACAGTATGCGTCCGATTAGTCAGCAATGTTATGTAAGTCGTTAGCTCACGTCGACTGTTATTTAGCATCTAAATGGTATGATTAGACTAGTTAATCGTGTCGCTATCAGTTAATAAATAAACATTATGGGTGTAGGCGGAAGTTTCGAGATAACTGTGCAAAATATATTCTATTGTGGAATTTTAAAATACAGATGACTTAGGCATTACGAAATCTAATAGGCAGATAAAATTCTTTTACTCCGAATTAATAGAAAGTACTGAGCTTTTGGCGTTGATACAGTTAAAGGAAATCCACATCGAGTATCATGGTATTGTGTTAAGGAGGGACGAATGGTCTGTGACTAAAAGAGTGATACATATAAATGTTGATGGATGGAGACAGAGAGAGGAAGATCTAGGAAACGATGGGTGGATTGTGTGAGGAATAATATGAAAGAAATAGGAGTAAATAATAACCTGACGGATCATCATCATCATTTCAGCCCAAAAGACGTCCACTGCTGGACACAGGCCTCCGCAAATTTCGCCACATTAAAATTTGGGGGATTTTGCCATAATCGCCACGCTTGGCAGGCGGGTTGGCGATCGCAGTACGGTTGTTACAAAATCACAGAGAACGCTGCTGCCCATTCTCTGGTAAATCCCTTAGTCGCCTCTTCAACACCCACGGGAAGATATGGGATGGTGCTATTCTTTACGTCCGACACCATACAGAGCAAGCCTGACGGATGACAGAGGAGAATGGAAGAAAACAATCGTGTTGCTTCGACCCCAAGTCACATAGGACAAGGGCAGGAAAATGATGATGTTGTAGTTGGAGGAAATCCGTCCTAAAACGATGTCACAATTATCAAAGTTATGTAGGACACAGTAGTATTATCAGAGACGTATACCACCATACAGCAAGAGTTACCATTATTAACAAATATCACAGACATAAACATCCGAACTTCAATGTGCCATATTGCACATTTTTATCCGAATGCAAAAATTGTAACGTGAGAATTGAACCTGCACAAATTGCAGATATGCCAATTTCAGAACATGAGACTGATCTGACTAGCCTTTGGGAACGTGAGAATAGTCATCTTAAACAAAATACAGGGTGGAAACTTGAAAGGGCTCTGGAGGGGGATATACGTACTCTAAATATTGAAGCAACCAACTTTTATCAAAAGAAACATAAATTTTGCTCAAAAGTCAAATTATTCACAACACGTAAGTAAATTGTTCTAGAGATGAAAATACAGGGTTCTTTTTTCGTATGTTACGATTCGATTGGTTTTATAATCAGGTTTGTTAGAGAGATTTGATCCTTATGATTGACTCTATGCATCGATAGCATAAAACTACAGGATTTAATTTTTTTTCGGCTGTTTCGATAATAGTGTGGCAAGCGAATTTTCGAAAATCTTTGAATGCAGATATGTTTTTTTTTTTATATTGGAATGTTTCCTTTGAGTAAAATGTGCTATTTCCAGTATTTAGAGTACTTTCCCTCCAGGTGGCATTGAAAAATTCCAACCTGTATCACGTTAATAATTTTGCTGTTAACATTACACCCAGGGTCAGCTTAAAAACCAATCGAAATAAAGATTTTACAAAACGACAAAGGCCGCGACGCCCACGACGATGCAAACCAAATCCTAGTAATTGTAAAAACCATCAGTAAAGAGGTAGCATACGAAAAAATCCGACGTATACGATAATAATGTTTCATTCCTTTGTTGTGCCTTCCTGTCAGTTAGCACTGAGCCTAAGCTAATATTTGAATTACTCATTTTGTTATGAATTCCGCAGGCCAAAAAACCAGCCACATACATTTAATGGACGCCGCGAAAACGCTCCATCTAAACATTTACGAGAAACAAACAATTACAAGTATTTATTTATTATTGGCATCTGCAAGGCCAAGAAAGAATCGTTAGTTAAACAAAAGCCACTTCCGTGATAGCTCTCGACTAAGAAAGATTGCATATATATTTATTGTAGTGACGTACCATGCATCCTGGAAGTAAATAGCCTTGTCGTTTCCTCGTCTCAACAATAGTTATTGATTCAATACTTCTTCCTTTTCTTATTTTTCATGCACACAATTACATTTATATAATGGAGACTATAAAGAATAACGTAGGTACATTCCTTCACTTATGACGACCACAGGATAAAGTTTGAGGCAAGTGAGTTTTTATTGAATTGACAAAGTGTAATGCTTAGGCAAGTCTAATGGGATGTCTCGCAACTTACTTCAGCAAAATTTAAACACCTCTGAATTTGCCTTACAAAACAATACACAAGGATCCAAAACGTAGAGTTGCACATTAACAAACGAATAGTAAAACGGAAGGTTTTGCCTAGGAAATTGCAAATAATAAACCAAGCCAGTAGTTACTTTGCTTGACGTCAGTTTTATCCCCGTAAATAAATAGATATAAAGTGCACGAGGTGGAACTTCTTGAGTTATTAAAAACTAACTAAAGAAAGCTACTGTTATTTTAATATGTACTAAGCTCACAGTCGGTCGACCACTTTTCAGCCTTAATGCTCAGGGCATAAGGGTGATTGTAGTCGAGCGTTCATTGAGCATGGTAGTACCTAAGGTTTAATTACTACTATTACTAAAACTAGTATCATTCAAAATGCATAAATGGCTGCTCCAGCTTATAGAGGATGCTGTATTAGCTTGCCATGGCAGAATTCTACGGTGCAAATGGTTACACATCATGATCTGGTCAATTCTAGGTTCAGGCCGCGTTATAGGCACAAAAAACACCGCACTAAATGTTCAATACAATTTACTCATTTGGGCTGTCAGACACGTATGAGTGGCAGAGACAACAAAGTCGAACTTTTCCTGAAACTTCCGAAAACATAGACAGAAAAAGTAGACATACCTGCGGGTAGTAGGGACAATGCACAGGATGTGAGCTCTTGGACCGTCCCTCCAGCCGCTCCCGCTTCTGTATCCTCTTCTGGAACTTCTCCCACTGGTCATCATCATCTTCTGCCGCCGACGACTTGTCGCGCGACTCGTCCTCCGATGCATCGCTGTGGGAGCCTGAATCGTCCGAGCTGCCCACTTCGGAATCATCACCTAGACAGGGAAAACCAACAAATGAATTAGAAACAGACGAACTGAAAAGTGTTTGTGAGTTTAAATGTTTGTAAACGCACCCACGATACACGATAAAAAAATGTGTTCAATTGCATAGGAGACATACAAGGTGAAAACGGATCCTTAACAAAGCGTTCAACCAAGCATGTTAACTAAGTAGCTGAACGCAAAAAAATATTGTTAGGAGGAAACAACTTTTTTTTTAGTGCAAAATCACGGATTACGGTAGGAAACAATGCAATGGACTCAAAACATTGTGCTGGTGGATGCATTGATTAGTACTGGGGTCATAGATGTGTTTGAAGTAAAGATAAACCATTAAAAACTTATGGCAAAAAAAAACAAACTTGTTAAAATGTTGGATCTTTGACCTCCAATATCTCCGTAACTAGGTGGATTACAAGAAAGATTATGAGAATCAGCCATTCCGGTACATAAAGTCACGATGGTTGATGCTGCTGATCGTCACCAGCCTGAGATACCATATATATTCAAACATCCGAGTTTGTTATTGTGTCATAACAAGGTTCTACAATTTCATTTAGTAAATAGACACATAGTTTTTTTTTAATCTATTTAATATGTATCTATTTAATCCCGCAGGTACTCATTTAGCCTATCTACACAATAAATAAAATTGAAGTGTCTGCTTGTAATTTCAAAATAACAGCTCTTTACTGAATGCTTTTTTAGTCTGTTTGTTCCTGCGGCATCTCCGAAATGGCAGGAGCGATTTTGGAGGGAAATATTAAAATGTTAAAACGTTATGTATAAATCTGGCTAAATTGGATTGTAAAACTACCGACAATCAATAGTCGTCTTTTAAAACAAAATATGTTTATTGAGGTAGGTAACCCATATTTCATAAATAATAAGTTGTTAAAAGTTTACATGATTTATAAGGTCGATACAATAATTATTATTAACGGTGATACAACGTTGCTGTAATAATTTACCTCCCACACTTCCCACCGTCATGAGATCAACGGACTGTGTGGCTAAATCTAGAAGTTTCGTAAAAAAAAACTTAATACTGTTCTTGGTATTTGCTATCCCCGATTCCCGAATATTGGCACAGACAGCGATAAAATTAGCACCAGTGCGTCTATCGATAAATCTTGTGCTCTTCCGTTGAGTATTTACGAAAACGTCATGACGTGGAATATTTTGGAAATTGATCCATTTCGATGACTTTCTCAGTTTTCTAAAGGACAGTTTTAGTGAAAATAAAGTAATTTTTGACTATTTCATAATGAACCCTAGACATAAAGCGCATTTACACGAACACTGGCGGGTCATCATCATCTGCCTAGCCTTTTCCTAAATTATGATGGGGTCGGCTTCCAGTCTAACCGGATGCAGCTGAGTACCATTTTACATGAAGCGCCTGCCTATCTGACCTTCACAACCCAGTAAGTGGGTAATTCGATACCCCTTGGTAAGACTAGATGTCAGACTTTCGGCTTCTGACTACGGGTAACGACTGTCAAAGATCTACAAATGACAGCCGGGACCAACGGCTTAACGTGCTTTCCGAGGCACGGAGGAAACTCGGTATGTAATTATAGTTACCCATCAACAGTCCAACCTCGGCAAGCACAGCTTAACCCTTTAAGATCGATCCGTGCGGCTGTTATTATTTAGCCACGAGCTCCTCTGACACACACAACAACACTGACGGGTCATAATTGAGCTATAATCATCATGATTGGCAAATTTTGTTATTAGGAGATAACCTTGTTCGTATTATAGATTATTTCGCTAAAATTTGTGATTTCGTTCGAAAATAAAATGCTTCTCCCTGTAAGAAGGGTTTTGGAATTTTTACTGAGATCTAGCATCAAGCAGATGAACTGCGCCTTTTGGATACTTGGTGCAGCCCTGTAGGATTACGATGGACAATTATAATTTGGAAATAAAATGCGCCACATGTTGAACGAGCGATGGGCGAGACAAGGCCGAAGGAGATGGCGGGATATCTTGGATGCAGGGACCGATAAATCAGGTTAAAAAGTTAACCGGAGATAACCCATATGTTTGATTAACCATTATACAGGTTAACCATTATTACCCAATTACATTTAAATATTGCTGATTAACCAGAGTGAAAGAGACAAAGCATCGAGCGTGAGCTAACTCCGTCACTTTCTTGCATACTTTTTATGTACAAAAATGAATTCTGTGGCTGAACCGGCTGATTAACCTTATAACCTTATATAGGTTACCTTTTCGTTCCTGGGTTGAATGTCTTCCTTACAAATTGGCAAGACCCGGCACAGAACCGGAACCGATGTAATAGGATGTAGGAGGGTCTATACTCAGCAATGGACTAGTACAGGCTAGCTACAATAATAATTATGTTCATCATCTGCCTAGCCTTTTCCCTAACTATGTTGGGATCGGCTTCCAGTCTAACCGGATGCAACTAAATGCCAGTACTTTACATGGAGCGACTGCCTATCTGACCGGCACAACCCAGTTAGTACTGGGTGATACGATACCTCTTGGTAAGACTGGTTGTCTGGACTTTCAGGCCACTGACCTGTAACGTCTGTCAAAGACCACAATTACCAGCCGGGACCAACGGCTTAACGTGCTCTCCGAGGCACGCAGAACTCGGTATGAAATAATAATTACGTTATTTAAGATATTTACCTTCTTCATCTTTCTTCTTTGGTTCTTTAGTTTTCTTGGTATCGTTGCTGGGCGGAGGCGGCGTGGAGGTGGCGGGTGGCGCGGCTGGCTTGGGCTGCACCTTAGCCGCCACCGGCTTCTTCGACTTCTTGGACTGCGGGTGCTTCTTGGCTTGCTTCATCCATACGGGCCTCTTGAACGTTTCCTTCTTATCCTTATCATTCTTGTCGTTTTCTGTCTTTTCGCCGTTTTCACCGCCTGCACCCTCATCGTCGTCCCTGTTAGAATAATGTTTATTTGTGATTAACACTAGATACTAAGCTCAAATCCTTCCCAATCTGGCTTACCCTCATGTCTATTCTTTGTACATCAAGCTACCCGACCTGCAATCCCAATCAACCTTGAACCTAATTCTTCAACGATAAAGTTGAAAATCTATCAAATGAATTTGACAGATTGTTGTAGCTTGATGTGCTGGCGTTTGTTCTTATTAATTTAATTATTTATCTTATTATCCTCAATATACAGTCAATGTAGAACCAAAGTATAAGAATTCGTAATCAGTCAATAATATTTACGGCCACTAATCATTGGTTTGCGTTATTAGTAAGCGTTTGAAGGAAAACAACAGAAATAACTTTACACAATACCATAAACAACATTATTATTAAAATAAATTCATCTAACAAAACGAAATTGATGTAGGAATGAGAGAGAGTACATAATTATGACCGACAGAATTCATCACGCTAAATTAAGTTCGTGAAGCGTCAAGCAGCTAAATTAATGTAATGGTGCCATTGATAAAATTAATTTGGAACGAAAGTGGCACGATGTACCTACTACAATGTCAATGCCATGTGGCGTGTAGGTGTTAAGTCTGACGTGGTTAAGTTTTTGGAATAATCTATAATGTATTTATAATATTATCATAATAATCTGCATGTTAATGAGAACAGACGTCACTTCAAGTGACGTCTTTCAAGAAAGTTTTTTTTTTTTTTATGGTAACCTAGTAGCGATGTTAAATCGTTCTATATAAACGGATACTTCTTCTTTATCATATGGTTAGTGCTTCCTGTCAGAGTTTTTATACCGCCTCAGACTTGACTGTACATTGTATGCTATCGAGTAATATCTCTCAGGCGTACTGGTTTTCTCAAGATGTTTTCCTTCACAGGAGCAAGTGATAATTATACAATACGCACATGAATCCGAAAAATCAGAGGTGCGTGACTTGGGTTCGAATTCGAGACCTATGACTTGGCACTACTAGGCTATCACTGCCTCAATCGGGTATACGGATAAAGGGTACTCAGTGTATTATATACATTCACCTAGGCCTGGGGCAATTTTATTATGCTCTTAATCATAACTGTCAAAGAGGTCTAATAAAAGAACGACAGAAGAAAATTATGTACGAAGTCAGCATTCCATTTCTTTCTTTACTCTTTGTCACCCTGTACCACTTTTTTTTATTAAAAAGGAATAAATTACCGCTCATTAGTAACATTAGGTTGTCAGGTTGCAAAACACTTATGTTGCTAACTCAAAAACTACTTCACCTTTATTTAGTCAAGCTTCTTGATAAGAATTGCATTACCCATGCCAATTACAAGTTCTAGTAACACAAAGGTATTTGCAATGTGTACTTTTCATTTAAAAGTACAACCTTGCTACTGACATGTTTTACACGGCATTATACACATATTTGAAAAGTTAGGCTGAAGAAAACGCATAGGAACACAAAATAGTTTGTTGTCGACACTTATTGAGGATTAAGACCCAGTCCCAAGTATGAGAAGGATGAAAATCCAAGATTGTGAATTTAATTACTCAAAGACTGTTTGCAATAATTGTTTTTAAAGTTGGCGTCAGATGAATTATACAGAAGATTAACTGACAGGACTTGAAGTGAGACAAATTACCAACATCCTAAGGAACGACGACGGTCGGGGAACCTAATCGTCGTAAAAAGAACTAAAGGTGTTTTTTTTTTGTTTATCACAAGCCTTTATTATGGCTAGTAGTTCTTGTTAAAAGTTACTTACTTTTCTTTGATTTCCTTCTCTTTGATAGTGGTGTCCCCGAACAGTTCCCTCATGTTTGTTCGTCGCAAGAAAACAGTTACTGTCACTATGGCGCCAGCTGTCACAACCGTTGAGTTCTCGTCGTCAATTACTAAAACGAAACAAACATTGTTTCAAGAATCGTTTCAAACTGAACTACAGATAGAAAACTATTTGAAAACAAGTTGTAAGCCACTAAAAAGTTGTGTTTAGTCTGTATTAAATATAATTGATGCACAGCAAAGCATTATACTGCATTTTTTACATAATATTTAGGACATGTTCAAAGTATATTCTAATTAATTGTAGCTTAATAGAGTAATCTTGTGTTACCTTCAGTATTAACTTGGAAATGTATATAAGGCATATTGCCAAGCACTTTCATGAGGTCATCATACTGCTTATCATTCAAGAACCTCAGCACTTGTCTTCTCTCCTCGCCCGGCAACTGAGCTAACTGAAGCAGTGACTTAATGTGCTTCTTCCTATTCGTAAAGTACTTCAAATGATCTTCGTTGATGTACGGTAGTTGTAACAGGGGAGATTTGTACTCCCAAAGGCCTTGGACTATCATTGGAGACAGCTTCATACAATTTTCTATTGTTTCGATAGTCGGTAAACGTGGTACTGGAAAGAAGTATTTGCAAAAATAAAGTTTATCTTATTTATAATGTTGTTGTAGTGTAAAACTTATGGCTAAGGGCTAAAGTAACCGCACAGTGGATCTTAGGGCTTAGAAGGAGATGGCAATTGGCCGATAACAACAAAGGATAAGTAGAAAGAAGAAGAGTATGCCTTTACCCTGCAGTGGGACACAAATGGCTAATAACTTAAGATAAAATAAATAAAACTTATTAACAAAACACTTACTTCTCCTAGCATAAGCCAGAGCAATGAGTTGGTTCACACAGTTGACCATTTCGACGATAAGGTCGGGACCTCGTGACACGATGTACCTTCGGTCGCACTCGAGTGTGTCCGGTGGCAGACGCATACGAGACAAGTGCGCGTGCAACAACGCGCGCGCTTTTATACTGTACGGACGACACAGAGGCTGCTCTTTGTTCTTCTCACCCAAGTTTGGTAGCTCTCGCAGTAACTGGAGATATTATTTGATAAGTTTGAGTATCGGCGATGGGTGAAGTTTACCATTTCATAAATAAAAATCTCTAATGCAGACCACAAAACATACAAGCTATAGGCAACAAGCTGTAAACACCCTGAGGTTCCAAAAATATATTAACCAAAGTTTAACCAGACATTAACAATCCAACTCAAAGCTTTTAATTAATTTAACAACACAATACATACCGAAGGAACTTCCTCATTATCAGTAACTCTTTCAATAATTTCAGAATTGTGCCTTTTGTCAAACTCACAAGATGCGGCTAGGATCATGAGAGCTCTCTTCAGTGGCATAGACGGTGTTTTATGACAGAAGTAGAAGTACATTTGAGTTGTATCTAGTAATACTTGTTCGCCTGAAAAGCGTATAGACCGGTACCACCAGGTGCCAACCTAAAAATAAAAATTATTTTATTTAAGATTCTGGTTATTGATCATGTCTCCAAATCTCATAAAAAAAACCGGCCAAGTGCGAGTCTTACTCGCACACAGGGTTCCATAGCCCCAAACAATATTTTGAACTGTCATTCATTAGTTAGTAGTATTAGTTGTAAACTTCCACTAAACCGCAAAACTAAATTGGTTTTTCATAGTATGTTAACGAAAAACAAAGTTACTGCTGCAGTTTGATGAAAAAGTCCCATATCTCAAAAACTAAACATCACATCTTATTGAAACCAATTTTCGTTGATAGTTTTTTTTAGGTTCTACAAACCTAAATATTTTCAGAATTTTCCTCCTCTTACTTTAGAAATTAGAGGGGGGGGGACACACATTTTACCACTTTGGAAGTGGCTCTAGCGCAAACTATTCAGTTTAGATAAAAATGATATTAGAAACCTCAATATCATTTTTGAAGACCTATCCATAGATACCCCACACGAATGGGTCAGATGAAAAAAAACATTTTGGTTTTTAGTTCTATGTATGGGGAAACCCAAAAATAAAAGTTTTTTTTCTATTTTTGTGTGAAAATCTTAATGCGGTTCACAGAATACATCTAATTACCAAGTTTCAAAAGTATAGCTCTTATAGTTTCGGAACAAAGTGGCTGTGACATACGGACGGACAGACAGACAGACAGACAGACAGACAGACAGACAGACAGACAGACATGACGAATCTATAAGGGTTCCGTTTTTTGCCATTCGGCTACGGAACCCTAAAAAGGACATTGTTTAAGGTTCACCTCTTTGCAAAGTTTAAATAGTAGTTAGTGCTGATAGGCCAGCATTTAATTTAAGTAATTGCATTTGAACCATACCACATTTATTACCAGTAAATTTACACAGGAACTGTACACAATATTTCAAATTGAAAATATGTAGGTTACATACCTACTTAACTCTAAGGTTTTCTTTCTACTCCCAAAGGAAAAAGATTTCATGGTGGCAAAGAGGTTATAATAATGAATCCAGACATTATCAATATAATATACTAGCTGATCCTGGCATGCGTTGCAATGCACTTGTTCCTACCCACTACTTACCTACCTACTTGTGAACCTTCTATAAAGTATTAGAAAACATTTTAAAAAAAAGATGAATTAGTCAGTTAAGTCATTCTCAAGTTATGGCGTGACCAAGGGAAATAGTGATTCATTTTTATATACATATATAAATTAATCCTCAATTGTTTTTAAATGGTGTAAGCAAACATCATGTTATGAAAGTAAGATAAGTTTTAATTAATTAATGATTAATGGTGTGTAACTTTAATTATTTTATTTTAACCTTAAAAACAGGTACAATGTTCAGACCTAGTTTTACAGTAATAATAAAATTATAACATAAGATCACGCCAGTAATAACCACAGAGCAGACATGCACATCCAAGTTTTAGTACACCCACAATTCTCCAGTCATGTTTAGCCATGAACTAGGCTTCCTGAAACTAAATTACACTTTTCCCGACCTGGGAATAGAAGCCAGGCTCATATTTGTGCTTATGACCATTACATAAACAAGGGCAGTGAAATAATATTTAAATGAAGAGATTTATTTTAAATAAAAATGATTGAGCTAAAAATACTTACAGCAGTTGGTAGTGCAACCATAAACACTAAAGCATAGAGTCCGAGCACCCACACACTGTTCTCTTTTTCTACAATCCAGCTGGGCAGAGCAATACCAAAGCTCATAGCACCGGGGCCATCAGGGTTGCCGTACTTCTCCCAGTTTCTGCGTGCCTCATCATCTGTAAGTGCCTGAAAAATAGTTTTTTTTTTGCCTTAATATCATGGTACTTAGAGTACAGTTTTGACATATACATTTTGACATATAAAGTTTCCAATAAACTATTACACCCAGTATAAAAAATTTGAATAATTTTCAGTGAAGGAAACTTGTTTTGGTAACTTACTTTTTATGATTATTTCATAGACATTTTGTCAATGAATACTTCTTTAAAGGTTTGATATTATAAAAAAAGTTAAATTTTCTGACATAATTTTGATGCAATTATGATTACTCACCTGATAAGCTTTTGTTAACCTCATGAAGGCTTTTTCATCACCAGTCTCTTTATCAGGATGCAGGATGAGTGACTGTTTGCGGTATGACTTTTTAATCTCAGATTGTGTCGCACCGGGCGGTAGACCCAGTATATCATAGGGGTCAAAGTTGGACATTTCATAGTCAAATTGTGACACTTTGTATGCCAAGAATCCAAGTAGTACCCATCCTGATATTATAGCTAACTTTATAAAGAAGTTTTTTACACCCTTGTAGGGTTGTGATTGTTCTATTATGATCTGTTTGTTTACACAATTTGGACACTGACATAGTTCTGCACGTTTTGCTGGATCTAAAAAAAATTAAGGCTCATTATGTATTCTTTCCTACTCGTGTTTATACAGGGTTTTACCGTAGGCGACACTATGCCGCATCGTCATCGGTATATTCCTGACATAACGGTAATTAAGTTATTTGACGAATGTAAGGTTATCATGAGTTTATAACGAAACAAGTAAACAAATGACACACGGTTAACTAATAGTTTACTAAAGAGACAAAATACCATTTTCACGTTGAAAAACATGAATGCCATACCTTCTTTCCTTTTTCTTGGCCAGTAATAAAATGTTGCAGGTACAAGTATCAAAGCAAGGAAAGAAAGGACAAAGTAAAAGAATGTAGATCCACTTTCATCATATTCAAATTTTTGACCACCCATTGTTAATTTTTAATACATTGAGAATGAAAAATCATTACACGCTACACAAGTACGATTGGTAGGTAGAAGACGTGTCATTTAGTGATGGGTTGAATGATTGGATGCATGGATTATTTTTGACATTTCAATTAATCATTGCACTGAATAAAAAATCTTTTTTATAAATAAATTATGTGGATTCAATGCAAGTTCTATTTAAGTTTTGGAAGACTGATAGATAAACTAAGCGGAGGAATACTAACAACGTTACGAATATATCTCAAATTTCAAATAATCAGATGGTAAATGCAAAACAGTCGATAAAAGTATGAAAAATACTGATACAACACTAGCTGTCAGAAATGTCACGTTGTTCCCATAGAGCTTCATCAAAGAGCTTATAAATGAATTAGGCACAGATATTGTTTCATTATTCCTATTATTCAAAAAATCATCCTAGTTCACAAACTATTTTGAAAGACATTGCTAATCCATAGCTTCTTTTAATTATTGAAGAAATGCTTCAGGGCATAAGGTGTTGTTGTCTTATTAAATTGAAGAATGATGGATGATCTTAGTGCATCATTGACTCGCAAGTCGTCCATGGAGGCCATTTTCGACAATAGCTACCATAACATACTATATAGCTACAAAATACAATTTCTTCAAAAACCTCTCATATGCTTCTGGTTTTTTTTTAACACACGGTGTTGTAAAAATCGACTAACGTTTTTGGATTCACCTCTACTGGCCTCTTGCTAGTTGACATTGACATTTAGAATTTGATAGAATTTGACATTGACAAATTAAAATAAAATAAATTGGCAGCCAAAATCGCAGTTATGAAATAGTATATATAACTCAATGAAACAGAAAAATAACAATTGCGCGTGAAATAATTACGGTATGTCTCAACAGACTATTTTCTTCTGACTGCATTAGTGTCTCCAAAACTGACTTATTCCTCAAACTGAGTTCTCAAATTAATAAAAAAAACAATTCATTTCATTGTAATATTATCATTTTCAGATGGCCACTAAAGTTGTTGCAAGTGCTACTGTAAGGGCGGTTAAGAAGAGGTTGCTGCCTTCACGGACTGCACTTGTTTTAACTCCGTCTGCAGTAAACAAAGTCAAAGAGATAATGGCGAAAGAGGAAGCGAAAGGCTTTCTTGGTTTAAAAGTTGGTGTTCGCCAAAGAGGCTGCAATGGTTTATCCTACACGTTAGACTATGCAAAAGGAAAGGAAAAACTGGATGAAGAAGTCAAACAGGATGGTGTTACCATAATTATCGATAAAAAAGCACAATTAACATTACTAGGTAAGTCATATTTAGCCACACTGTAAACTCTTAGCCCCCCTAATTGTCAAATACAATTTTGGCCTAAGGCATGCATTATAGAAAAGTTATTAAATTAAGACTAATAACTGCATGCAGTGTCAGCGTGAATCTAAAAATACCACATGATAATATTGTCAAAATATGGCTGTATATTATGAATAAGAACTAGCAGGAAAATAAACTGTAAACAAATCACCAAGTTTCAAACAATACAATCATCAGTAATTATAAACATAAAATGCCAAAATAACATTCTTGTTTTTGTGGCTATGTCAACTACTCTACCGGTTGCCAACTCCTATAGTTGTTCATCACAAGTATGACTTGCATTTTGTAATAGGTCATGGAAAATTACCTTTTATAATACAGCTGTAATTCATATTTTTTTACAATGCACAAGGTTTTGTCTCTTCTGTATATTGCCCTGTGAAACTATCTAGATTATTTATTTATAAATAAATAGCTGTTGGAGCTTTAACAGACGGATAAATATTCATAGTAACACAGAGCCAATTACAGGTTCTCACAAGTTGAACATATAATGTAAACATTGCTGCATGTGCAGAAACATTTATTCATATGAAACATGGTCACACAAGGTCAATCATTATGACCATTATTCCCAATTAATTAAATACTACTTATTGATTGATTTCAAATTCTTTGTCTAAACTGAATACAAACTGAAGGGCCACCTACGCACAAACCGTTTCCACTTATCAAATACACCATTCTGAACAACTATGTTATTCTAAATAAAATAATTCTAGATTACTGGTGATTAATTTCAATGTTGACGGCCATATCAAAATTCATGAATGCTAATAAATTTTAAAAATATATAATTATTAAAACATTTGATATCCCATCAACCCTGTATGCTGTAGGTGGGAGACTAAAGGAGGTTCAGAACCATGCCCTGTGGCACACTTCCTTCATCCTCTTCTTACAGAGAAGGCACAGGCAATCATCACCACACTTGCTCAAGACTGATTGGTGATTTCTGAGTTATAATAAATAAGTCCCTACTAATTTTACTGTTTTCTTTTTATTACAGGGACAGAAATGGATTTTGTTGAGAACAAACTTTCAGCTGAATTTGTATTCAACAACCCCAATATCAAAGGCACATGCGGCTGTGGAGAATCTTTTAGTATATAAAATTAAGTAGTTGTTGACTAGTCTATATTTTAATTGAATATAACATCTTTGAGGTTGCTACCAACCAGTTTAATAGATATTTTACTTCGCGTATTCACAGCACTTTCAACAAGAATATAGAATAAATTACCTTCTTCATGCACCTGTGCTAATAAACTACATTATTATTAAGTTATTGCTTGAGAATAATAGTTGTACATGAATATGCAATATGTACTTTATGGATTGGAAATAAGATATGAAATAATGTGGAATGGCGGCAACCCTAAACCTTTAGAAGGAGCTGGTACCATTAGTGTAGATAAATTGAAAATGTATATTACTGTAAAAATGTTGACTATTATGTTAGTGAAAAATTATGAAAATAAATAAATTTAGCAAATAGACTGTGTATAGTTTAGTAAATTATGTATGGCTTCATGTAGTGAAAAGAAAGTACATTGGCTATGTTTTTTTTGTTACTTTTTAGTGATTATAAGAGATTTTATCTTTTATCTGCATTTTTGATATACTAACCACATAATTTATTTGTTACTTGGTATAAAATAAGTGGATGGGGCATAATAAAACATGATGTTTGCCCTGAGCAAATAATGTAGTATTTTACAAAATTTCACATAATTTCTGATAATAATTTAATCTGGAAATACATTATACAACTTGTACAAAATTGTGCTAGTAGAAGAAGTTTTTACGGCAGAACTTCATGCTTTTGTGCAACCTACTGACACGTTTTTGGGGTCTAATTCTGAAGGTACAGTTAACTAGGTAGGTGCTTTTGTTGTGTTAGTAGTTGACTTTACCTAAATAAACCAAAGTAATGCCATGCTAGTAAAGCTACCTTCAAAGTAATACGAGAACCCATACATGTGCCTCGTGTGTAGCGCAATAATACTTTACAACAATTTTGCGTGCATATCAAAATCCAGGGTTACTAGGACTATGACAATGGAGAAAGTTTCCAATGCAGCACAAGATGGACCCTTGTCCACTTTGCTTTCATTATTTTAAGGTAGACTCAAAGAAGGAATCAAAATAAAATTAATTACTATAGTATACTGTTTTTGTCTGTTGCCTTTATACTTTGCTATTTATTGGTTTTAACGCCACTGACGAACACAAATAGGGTCATCATTCATCATCATTTCAGCCCAAAGACGTCCACTGCTGGACATAAGCCTCCCCCAAGTGTCGCCACATTGACATTTTGGGGGGTTTTGCCATAATCGCCACGCATGGCAGGCGGGTTGGCGATCGCAGTACGGTTGTTACAAAAGCACAGAGAACGCTGCTGCCCATTCTCTGGCAAATCCCGTAGTCGCCTCTTACGACACCCACGGGAAGATATGGGATGGTGCTATTCTTTACGTCCGACACCATACAGAGCCCCGACACCATACAGCGCAAATAGGGTAGTATCACGTAAATCTAAACCCAAGCGTGTTTACGATAGTGGATGAGTTAGGGTTGTGGCTCATCTAGCAAGACGTAATCGCTTTTTTCTATGATTATCCTTTTCTGTCGCACAGAACTGCCATTTCCTGGAGTAGGAATGCTATCGCACGCGGAAGCATCGGCGATGCGCTCGGCAGCACGCTCTGTTTTCTAGCAATTGACGGAAATGCGATTCCGTGCTGCTAGATGAGGCGCAACCCGCTCAGTTGCTTCTTTATAGTAGCAGTGATGAGTAAAAGGCAAAATATGCACCACTGATGCTGAAGGAAGTAGCTACAAAATAAACATAATATCACGCCTTAAGGAGGATTAAGGATTGACCCTCGTCTGTCGGCACAAATTTGCACTTTCCATGCTCTTATTCTTTTCTGTCGCTCAGAACCGTTATTAAAAATCGAGAAACTGCTGCTAAGCGCATCGTCGATGCTGCCAAGTGCCACGTACTAAAGCACTCCCGCCAAAGAGTAGAATACTTATACGAAACCGTCGCTATAAAAAGATCGAAGCATAAGAAAATGCATGCACATGTGGTGATAGGCAAAGAGTATAATAATAATACGGGAGGTGATAGGTATGGCGCAACCTCCAAACCGGTTATCTTTTTTTTTGTTTGTTATTAAAATATATTCGTGGATCATATTTTATATTCATGGACCCCTTTAGATTCTTTTGTCCACATACAGGGCCTGTAGCACACGCTTAAATATGTATATACCCTTTCCGTGACACCCTGTATATGTAGCCCAAAATAAAAGTAACCCCGTTAATCAAGAATCGATAAACGTGAAAATAATCATCGATATCGATTCATAACATAATAATTACATCCACATTCATCCAGCGCTTCGTTGCCATGGGTCTTTCTATCTAAAATAATCCACTCGTTTTTAGCTCCATATTTGCAAAGATATAGATACACTACAAACAATGTATGTGCCTATATCATCACATTCATCACATACCTAGCAGAGAAATGCGTCGTGATGACGACTACACATACGATGCCAAGTTTCCGACACTATGATCGTCATCTCATCTATTAAAAACAAAAATGAATGGTATTCATGGCATTATTATTTTAAATTTATAAATCATCCACTATATTATCTGAATCAATTTAATTATTTGTAAATATTAATTTATTTATCTTAAAAAATTGTACATTGTATTGTGAGATAAAGATTTTTAGGCTGTATACATTTTTATACCTTTGCCTGACCACAACACAACTATGGTAAAAAAAGCAGTCTATCTCCTTCGTTCAAAAGTAACATGGAGGTTGTGCTGTGAAATTAGTAGCGAAGTATATTTTTCTTTGTTTACGTGTCGAATCTGTCGAGCTAATAAAAAGCTTACGAGATTTAGGATTATATTTTGGTGATTTATGGATATAAATCAGAGAAAACTGTTTACAGAGTCGTTGTTGTACAGTAAGCGTTAAAATGAATAACGGTGAGATCGGTGGGCCAAGAGGCAGAGGCCGTGGCTGGCAACAACCCGAAAATCAACCACGGGAGCTTCGTAGGCCGAAGATTGTTGCCGAGGAATCAAAAGGTAACAAGTATAACGTTGAATTTGATTTATTCCACACTTTCACACACCGATCTTATTCTGTGTGACGTCGTCATACTTGGCCAGTTTATAACTGCGTTCTTCGTAATTATAATACTTCAGGTGAAAGTAAGGATTTTCATTTCTAATGACGTCGCTGTAGTTTGACAAAGCCAGGCGGCCGTGCTTAGAATCGATTACGGAGCAATAATTTGTTTTTGGGTCAACTAGTTGTGGTATGCAATTATAATTATTTTATATAATCGAACATACTTTTACTTATTGTAACTCTTTGTTTCAGTTGAACCTCCCAAATCAAACCTGTCTGCTGAAGCTAAGGAATGGTACCCGCCTAACTACACGCCGCATGCAGTACCCACTTACAACCAAGATCCTGCACCTTACAGACCTCACCGGTTTTCTGTGCAAGATCGCCTTCGTCAAGCTCAAGATCAAAACCCCTACAGCTTAGAAGAAATGTCTTACTCATTGGATGAAGCGGAAAATATGGAATTAAGAGTAAGTTTAAAGTTACATACCTGCCCATTTTGAATAAATTATTTTATCATGCAAAAATATAACTAAATTATTTCCTTCAGTCCGCTGTTCCGCAGGAGAACATAGCCAACTTGATAACAGTGATGTGTGAGATAACTTTTGATCCTGGTAAATTCGACACCCTGTGCGGCCCATTGGTTGATGCTTTTGCAACAACCCTGCATGACGTGAACTACACTAGACCTCTAGTTGAAGCTATCGTCAATCAGGTATGTACTCCTTTTTCTTTCATAATTGTTTGTGTAATAGTAATTATTATTTGTGACTAACTTATCTTCTATAATATGTTTATTACAAACTAACAAGCATGCAATAATCACATGTTATTGATTTGGTAAACCTAATAAACTTTGTATAAGCAACAGATTAGATAAACAATTTATTAAAATGTAGAGAAGATGAGACTGTTTCATCTTTTAAAATATTGTATATTTTTTTCACTTTGAAACTAATATTTTTTATTGACCCTACATGACTTTGATTATTTTTGTATAATCTTTATGTCTCCACCTCCCAGTTTTGTAGTGGAGATTTCATCATTGCAGCTCTATCCAAGATCAGCCTGACAAATACAATGACTTTTAGGGGTTAAAGATGCAATAAAGCACAGTTGGTGTCATGTTGTCACCAACACAGTGTAAGCAACAGAACAATATGAATTGAATGACAAGAAACTGATCCACCATGGTTTTCTTTGTCTCCAATCAACTTGGAAAAAACAAAACAAAATAGTAAATTGGTTTGATAAATAGGCATTAAAAGGTCATTCAACTTAATTTTAATGACAATGTTGAGGTTATAATATAAAAAACGATGATGATATGAAATTAAAAAAAAAAATAACACTTACCTATTTTTACCAAGATATTTTTTTCCAAGAAAAGTGCACTCAACCAACTACAAACTGTAATGTTATTAAAAATAACATGTGCTCAGTTTTGGTAACTGGATCGTGGTGGCTGATATATTATTATCTATTAAACATGTAAATACATAGCACATAAAAGTCATTTCCATCTGTTCTTATTTATTAGCATCTTATTTATTACATTATTGTGTCATAAAAAGACATAAATCAACAAAATTTACTAAATTAACTGTTTGTCTTAGTAAAAATTACCAACACCACACTTGCAGGTTGCTAAGAGTGTTAATAAACTTACTATTTTAGTCAGTTTCTTGTAATTCCTAACTTTCTTTAACCAGCACATCTCATGTAGGCAGCTAAATGACTAGACTACACACTTCTTTTCAATGCCTTAAAAAAAGGTGTATGACTTATGAATGCAGCTGTTTCTACATAGAATGTTGTTGGTTTGAACCTGTTCTCAAGCTACACTTTTGTGACGACAGTCGATAGGCGAGCCCAACTTCCGTTACAATGGGGCGCGTCTGTGCTCGATGTACGACTCGGTGTCGCCTCCGGAAGAGTCCACCTTCCGTGCTTGTCTGCTGGAGCGCTGCTCCACAGAGGAGAGTAAGATCATCAGCGGCATGGAGTCCTCGGAGGAAAACATGCGCGGTTTCGCCATGTTCCTCGCTGAGATATACACTCAACTGGAGGATAGCCAGGTTAGTCACTATCAATACATTTAAGGTAGAAATATCATGTATTTTATTATTTGTAGATAGGATGACCATTTTAATATATATCTAAAAGATTCATCATTGACCTCTTTTTGTTTTTTCCTAGTAAAATATCAGAACTTTTTGCTATAACTTTCGTCACCATCTTGCAGTTTTATAGTTGCAGTTGTCCAGTTCAAGTTAAGCACAAATTGTTTTATTTATAGGGAGGAAGAATCAAGACTCTAGGTGAAAGTTTGTGCAAGGTGCTGCTTCATCTGCTCGACACCGACAAGGAGACTAATATCAAAGCTGTCTGCCAGCTGCTCAAAGTTAGTACCTTTTATTCTACCACAAAAAAGTACAATTTCATTGAGGATTTTATACTTGAGGCGGTGGGCTGGGTTACTTATTCACTCCATTTTAGAGTGATTTCTCTTATAGGCAGTTTGTATCCACATTAGTGCTTTGTTAATTCTAGAATTGTTGTTAATTACTTAAACATTCATGACACTCAATTTGAAAGCAGTTAATAAAGGAAATACTAAACTTCAAATACTGATTGCTGTCAAAGACTGATGTTCATATAACACGCAATAAAGACAGGACACAGTGAAATTAGAACGGCACCTTCTAAATTTTATATATTGAAGTTTTTCACGGCTCGTTCCGTGCAAATTAAAACAACAATAAGACTGACTTGTGTGGGTGTTTGTAAAAACAAAAACAACATTCAAGTGTCGGATTCTTTATATCATCACAAGCCAGAATTTCGAAGTCGTAATCTATGTTTGTTAACACTGACATTTATTACCGAATTTTCAGGAAAAAGCCGTTGTCTATTTTTATTGTTACGGTCAAAAACAAAATGAAATATCTAATTTAATTAAATAAATTAAAAGAAGGTTCTTGTAACAATAACGGTCTTTAGACACTGACGCTCGTCGGTGCCATAATTAACGTTTTTGTCTCTGTTAAAGCGACATTAGCCCTACAGCTCGGGAGTCGGACTGGCGATCCAGTAGTTGTGAGTTCGAACCCACCCACTGCACCATGGTGAACTCAGACACAAACATTATCTAGTGTATTGGCTAGCAATCTAGAATGCAATAAGTATTTTTCACGTAAATAGACAGAATACTCTTTATTGTACACCATATAAATTACAATTAGTAACGAATTAGTTCTGGGACAGTTATCAACTCATGAATCATAGTTATGGGGTTCAATGAACTCTTATATCTGTAGATGTCTACGTGAAAAATACTGAAAATGTATGCAGATAGCTTTGCTTGCTCTTGTTTATGCCTTACCAATCATAATCTTAGACCCGCGATAATCGATTAAGGTTTTCAGTGACAAGCTTTTTGATCCAGTCGACTATCTTCAATATCTTGGCATGACGTTGTCGTCTGAATCATTTCTTTTGCTTTCTATTGTTTATGTCATAAACTCCAGCTCTTATCCAAGGTACGTAAATTCTTTCTCGTATTGGATTTCACCTAAACATACAGCTAGTCGAATGTTAGTCAAAATTGGTGTTCGGTTATATCAGTTTACTCGCGTTCGTATTTTGGGAATACCCGTCTAAAACTTATTACTTAACTCGCCAATCACGTGCAAATTTCATTTGCAAGACTCAGACTTACATATAAATATAGCCAGGTATTTCCGAAAAATTAACATGAAACTAGTAGCGTCCGAACATACTGATTTGTTTACTATCTACAAAAGAACTGCTTTCGTTAGACATCGACGCTCCTTAAGGTCAAATGCCGTCGAACTGGCCGTGCAACTAAAAAAGAAAAAATGTCGGTCGGAACATTTCCGTCCGCCAAAACCAGCGGTACTAATATGTTGTTTGACAGCTGTCGGGTATAGCGCTGGACGCGGACTGCCCGGCGGGCATGCACGCGGCGTTCGACCGCCTGAAGCGGCGCGCGTCGCTGGCGTGCGTGCGCAACGTGGTGGCGCTGCGGGCGGCGCGCTGGGGCACGGCGGAGCCCGAGCCCACGCCCGCGCCGCCGCAGCAGCAGCAGCCGCCTCCTCCTGCCGCTCGTCGGTACAACTATGGCGGTGAGCAACTATTCATTACTCTTTACATCTGCTCTAGATTCCGTCAAGCCAGTTTGAGGGTATTTCAGTGTTCTTTAGCAGGGTTGTAGCAGAATCCCAGATTCTACCATAATTATAAGCTTAGGATTCTTTAGATAGCGTTGGCAACTGTCATAAACGTGGCCGTCGTGACGGCACGGCATCGCTTTCTAAGAAAGCTTAAGCTTTGCATCGCCAATGTTACTTGACAGCATTGTTGTAAGTATATTCTACATTTCTGAGACTTCAGCACACCAGGCACTAGACAACTTATAAATTAGCATCACATCATTCATATCAGTCATAACACCACAAACAATATTCCACGAGAACCTAGGATTTAGTAATTAATTGCTTGGGACGCGTTCACGTTTTAGTGAGTACGGCTTTAGTCACGTTCCTCTTCTCGCTTTGATTACAGCGAGCCACGTGATGCGCTCCCGTCGCGCGTCGGGTATACTCGCGCTCGTAACTATGCACGTGACAACCGAAGCCGTACGGTCAATAAACAATAGACTTGGGGGGAAAGCGATTCGAAGTCCACGCGAATTTGACTTATTCAAATAAGTTCTTTTAATCACATTATAATACAATTTCAACGGCTTCGATCCAATTTATTACACAAGAATCAACATACAATATCAAACATTCGTAGTTAATTAATTATACATATACTTGACATAAACACACCTTTTCCCCACGGGGCTAGGCAGAGACTACAAGAGCACCTGCTAGTCCTGCTACGATTCTAACATTCCTTTAGTTTCATTTACAATCATACCTTAGTTATTTTGTTGTTAAATTTTGGGATAACAAACTAACAGGAAATATCAATAATAACTCATTCGATTTAGGCATTCAATGTTTGAGTATATTATTTCCATGTCATGTATAACTTTCGAACATAAAAAATGTTTGCGGTATTCTCGTGTATTTATTTCGTCTCATAATCATCAGTTTTGTTGAATTTCGAAAGTTGTTGAACAAACCCAAACTATGGCTGACTTTAAAATCATTAGTCATTCTTCCAGGCGGAGAAATTACCTAAAAATATGAACGACGATTACCATGGGACCAGCTCTGAATCGAGCACTCTTTTGTTTCGCTTTTTCAGAAATGGTCTCATAGTAAAAGTTGTTCACATTCACACATACTTTCACCTGAAAGGATGCTAATAAATTCAGTAACTCGGCCATTATTATTTTGCATAATGGTTCACGAAATGCATCAATTAAGTGTGAAGATGGTTTGTAACAGCGATGAATGGCGAGGTGGAGAGCGGGCCGAGCGACGGCGGGTATCTGGCAGACGGGCACACCCTCACCGCCGAGGAGCGAGCCTTCCTCCAGAGCAACCTGCCGCCCGGCAAAAACGTCGCACTGGATGAGGATATACTGTGAGTCATTCATTACATTTACCCACTACGGCACATACAAAAGGAGGGTCATGGTTTTTTGCAAGCAGTAGTTTTCTACAACTGATACCCGCGCATTAAATTGTGTTATTGACTAGTAATACCTACTCTTAAAATCTTTTCAAACACCGCAATCCGGAAAGAAAAAGGTTGGCGTCTGTTGCGACAGCTTTACTCCCGATACCCCATTTTATTTTTGTAATATTTCTATGTATATTACAATGTTGATAATATATTGTAGCGAGGAGCTGGAAAACGACGCGTGGGACACCGGCATGGATGCCGAAATGCAGGCCGGCTTCTTGGAGTTCCTCAAGATGTCCAATCAAATCAAGCGATAACCGCACGTTGCGACGCGCCCCTTCCCTCGCGGGGCTCAGACCAAACTGCGTCTACTATGCTAGGACAATGGTGAAAAACTATAAAAAAAATATAAAATATATAAAACTATAAAAAAGATTTAATGGGAGCGATCAACCTCGTAGCCATCCTGTCAACGATTTACATATGAGTTTGATGTAAGAGCTTGGCGTACCACCGCACCGCGCCGTCGCCGCCGGTGCCCCGTCGCAGAGAATACGCCGACTGTTAACTACAGCATCATACTAACAGTTTTCCACCTTACCTACTTAAAGGGCCACAACAACTTTACTTTTAGGTGCTCCAACGTAGTGATTTAAGTATCAGGATTATATACCGACTTAAAGCTTTTTAATTTTAGATTTGATATGCCTTTATGTATGACCAAACTAGAATATTTTCAGTAAAAAAGTCTTATAATTTTTATTTTTAGTGTGATATTTAATCTTTTGGTCTGTTGTTCCGGAGGGTCTTTACTGTGTTTGCGTATGAGCGTAAATAATGGTTATAATTAATTAGTTAATTATTGATTCTGTTACGTCATAAACGGCCCAGTTATTTTTTTTCAATGTTATGCGTAAACACATCCGACTTATGATCACATGGACTAAATGTAAACAAGTGTAGGTAACTAACAGTTTTATTTTATGAAAAAAAAAGTAATGTTGTTTTCTTGTATTGTTAAGCTGCTAATGTTTTATTAGTTCCCACCACTAAATTTGACGGCCATATGTTAGAGCCATGTTCTTGTTTACATTTGGTCTATACTCTAATGTTTAGTGATCTCATAATTTCTCCATATTTTTTTTTCTATATCATGTTGTAGAAAAAAACATTGTATTAATTTTGGGGTTTCTTCACATTTCCTCAAACAATACAGAAAATGTTGAAATAAACCTTAGTAAAATAATTATACCTTCTGTATGCAAAAATAATGCGAATTACTTCCATTCCATTGTAAACAATGCCCACTGGAGAAAAATGTTACATAATAATATTGCATAAGTTAGAAGGCTGAAAATTTTTTTATTTACTTAAATGACATTTTGTCCATTTTACTGATGAAATATTTATTATAATTATTTGTAATTTTTTAATTGATTGAATTACTTTTGGTGGGTCGCAGTAAGAAATACAATCAATATACATTTTAATTGCGTAATACATTTGTTTGGCACAAATTTCTTTAGTTTAGTGCAATAATTCACAATCCAAGTACTAAGTCATTTTAAACGTTTGACATTGTTTGCATTTTACACAACTTTGCGTCATTTTTACTCTTTAAAAGTAACCTGATCTATACATGTAAAGAGATAGATTACAACCATTTCTAGAGCATATAGAGTTTTCTCTCGATACTTCCAATTGCATTTTCTCATAACTTTTAAATGGTTTGTCGATGTGGAGTAGAACAATATGTTTTGCCAAATTCGTTACACTTGTGTCGTGTGTTGTTGTAATTATATTTGCCTATTTGAAATGAGTGAGACGGTGTGACAGATGCCTTGTGTGTGTAATGGATTTAAAGCCCAGTAAACCTAATTGCTGATCGATAGACAACAGTGATTTAAAAGAGTTTAACAATTTACAAGCAATAAATAAGCTACCTGCTAAACTAAGCCATTTGTGCTGATTATTGAAGTAATGGAAACCTTTTTCGAATATATTTATAGAATACAACATTTATTTATTTGAAGCAATTAGGAAAATGTTTATAATATTTCATTGTATTTTTGTTGCAGTGATATTATGAATGTTATAAGAATAAATGGATATTTTAATAAAAGTCATTTAAATAAATTGTGTTGTTTTATTTTATCTTATTGCTCCCGTTATCGGTGCAGCTTACAAGTGTCTTATAGCATATGACGCAACACCGTTATCTACATTGTTATTCTCTTGACATATTATGTCATATGTACTTGAATAGCTACAACAAATAGTATTATAAAAATTGTATATTAATTATAAGAATACAATGTAATCTTATCTTATGCCTCTGGTAAGACCTTGTAAGGGTTAAGGATTCCGTTAGGATCCATCAGCTGTTTGAGATCCTTCATAAGTTGTAGGGCAGACTCATCCTTACTGTAGTGTATGTACATCGGTTTCCTGAAGCCGATGCCGTGCTCTGCGCTGATGGATCCGTTTACTTTGCTCACTTCTTCAAAGATGTATGGTTCCAGAAGTGATGATACCTCTTTGGTGTATTGTGGTACTGTGACATTGATGTGTATGTTACCGTCCCCTGTAATATTGGAAATAAAAATATTGTTGGGTAGTGATGACATGCATTCATTAAATAAGTGTTTCAATTAACATATTGGCCCATGTAAATACTTGGAGGAAATGTGTTTTAAGTAGTAACGTCAAACCTTGCAATTAAAAAAAAAAAGAACTGTTACTAACCGACATGCCCATATCCAAAAACTTTTATGGCCTTATCGCCGAGTTTCTTTCTCAAGATCGGCACCAGATCGTAATAATTTTTCAGCGGTATGGAGACATCGTACTTAAATACGTAGCCTCCTGCTAAGCCCGCTCCTGCGATGCTTTCGCGGAGGTTCCAAATTGTCTGCAATCAGAAAGAAAATGTTATAGGCTCGACCACGTGATACCCATTCAATCTTGTAATTTAGTAATAGTCACCTGCATCTTCGCAGGCTCCGACGTAACAGTTCCGTCCACGATGAGCCCTGACTCCATCTCATTAGTCAAAAACCTCGTTAGCTTTTCATTGTCATGAGCCTCGTCACTTCCGTGTGTCTCTACCAACACGTAGAACGGATACTCCGAGATGGGGTTCCTGTCAAAAATATAAGATTCCAAAATATTCCGATAGCTAGGTGCCTAGTTACAGGTACCCAAGAAATACTTGTATTGCAGTTACTTACGGCAATTTAAGATTTTTAACAGTGAAGTCTATCGAATCAAAATCGGCCATTTCAAACGCAGATAGAATTTCACCTAGCCTTGACTTGGCGCTTTTGTACAGTTTCAGAACATTTTCAAAGTTTCTGACACCTGCAAGGATAACGAATGGTGATTGAGATCCTCATGTTATTCCTAAACGATGTCATACGAAATATGTCCATTGCATGGATGGATGGAGATAAACAATAGCATCCACTCCACAGGTGTTCCAATGTGATACCTGTGGCTTGCGGGCCTGTAAAACAAATGGTTGCATATAAAAGCGTGCTTACCAAAGAAACCCAAATTCACTGCCTTCGGTAACACCGGACAGTGTATAGCGACTTTGGTGACGAATCCTAGCGTTCCCTCAGATCCTATAAAGAGATGCTTCAAGTGATACCCTGTGTTGTCCTTCTTTAGTGCTCTGAGACAGTCTATTACAGTGCCGTCGGCTTTTACCTTAAATACGAAGAAAGATTAGAATCACAGAAAAAGTTTACTAAGTCTTAATTTAATTGCATGGTGGTTTATTACTTAAAATCTGCATAGATTTCCCGATAAGCACATCATTTTCATACGGTCGAGCTTGAACCCAAAATGGTACAGAATATTGTGTTTCCTGCATCTGCGAGTGAATTATGTCATGCGATACGACAAAGAAGAAAGCTGGCGTCTAGTTTGTGAAACCAGTTTCGCACCTCTCACGAATTTGTAAACTGACACGAATTATAACCGAGCTAGTGGAAAAGCATCGGGAATGGGCAACTGTTTCAAATAAACTTGTAGGCAACCTAATTAATTTGTCACGACGAATTTCTAGCATAGAAAGAAGTAGCTAGCTATACTGATTAACAACATACATCAAGCTATTATGAATAATAAACAGCTATTATTAAATGCATAACGTCACTCGTACGTATTTCCGTATCTACAACACAGCATAATCTAACTAGTCAAATTTATTCATGCAGAGACAGGCCAATCAAAACATAAGCAGTTATATCTTGCACACGTTTTGTAGAAAACAGGTTATGGTGTGGTCTTGGTATAGATATTATAGGCAAAGTACCAAACGACCAAACCTGTTATGAAAGTGCGCCATGTGTACCCTAAGTGTATTCACAGGAAAGTAACAATGGCTTGACTGATGTTACGATGTACAAATTCACGTTTTAAATTGTATAGAATACTAGCAGGACAGGGAATAAAACAACCTAGATCGATGCAGAAGTGCAATGGTAGAGCATGCGTGTTGTTCAGGGTCACAGGTTCAACCATATACTGTTTATCACTGTTATCTTAGCTAAGTACTCGGAAAATTCAAGAAAATATTGCGATGTGTTTGATAAATAAATATTTTTTGCTGGAGAATTTGCTCTCCCAGTCATCTCCTCAGCTAAAACACTGGAGATGTGATGAACGGCTTTGGGGGGGGGGGGGGTTATTATGATATTGACGTTCAAAGAAGGCTCAGCTTAAATTAAATAAATGTCTCTTGATTTGAATGTTAACTATACTTAAACTTACTGCCTCAATTCCCAGCACGGATCCGTGCAGGTTGCCATAACGCAGTAACCTCAGTCCTCCTGCATTAGTGCTGGCGTTGCCGCCGATGTGACATGTACCTTTGGCGCCCAGGTCCAAGGGCATAATAAGACCACGATCTCGTACATAGTTATCCAGATTCTCGAGAATACAACCCGCTTCACAAACTAAGGCCCCTGCAAATTATTATTATTGCATTGTAGAAAACACAATAGCAGTCCTTTTTGACAGGACACTAAGCCTACCTGTCTGCATAAACACAAAAAAAAATTGGCTACAGCAGGTGATTTGTTACGTAGGGTCTCAGGTAGTTTGGTATAGCCTTAACGAGCATACAAGTGCAGCGTTGAAGTTGAACGTATAATCGTTACGTATGGATTAGCTAACCAATCACCTACCTAAATGCTAATAATATTGTATAATATTGGTCTACCTTGGCTGGTTAGGTGCTTACTGCGATTCAATCGAATTTGTACACGCTGATCTCGAGCGGCAGGAACTGACTTTGGAATTTCACACGGGTATCGAACCCGCGACATTTTTTTTTTGTCTTAGTCTCTACGTTTCTATGTTGCGAGTGTGTTGGCATTACCTACATAGTTTAGCCAAAAGATCTATAGATTTTTTTGTTGCAATTAGTACCTAAATATTAACCTGAAAGATCATCAAGGTTGACGATTTTGTTCATAAGTGCAAAGCTGATGACGATCTCGTCGAACACCGGCACGGAGCCGCCGACGAGGCCTGTGTTGCCACCCTGAGGACATACCGCTAGACGCTTGTCGTTACAATACTTCAGTATTGTGGACACTTCTTCTGTACTCCTTGGTTTTAATACAACCCTAGATTGTCCTGAAATAAGTATCAATTATGTAACTCGTTATCGTATAGGTAATCGTAAAATTGTCTATTATATTTTGCAATTTATCTGGACACTCGTTTCAGTGGAAGAAAAACAACAGTATTGTACGGATAACGGTGACGCACATAAGTGCGCATTTTAACCACCTATTATAAACTTGAACCTAGAACCTTGTGAACCTACGTACCTCTGCAATTCTTTATCCAGTCAATGTTATATGGCAACACATCACTTTCCTCTGTTAACACTCTTTCTTCTCCGAGTACAGAGCGGAAGTACCCAACATCTGATGGTTCTATCGTACCGAAGGATTTTCTTTGTATGTTGTACTTTTCCTAAAAGCAAAGGGCCCATTTATTAAGCAGTAGGTACCAATTAATTCATCTGCATTTCGGGCGACTTAAAAACGGTTCTGGCGCCACTGTTTATGTGACCCCTAAAGGTAATGGTACAACTAAACAAATAAGTTGGGATGGTCACGAGTACTTATCTCAGGCATCACCGTCATTCGCTAAGTATAACTCTTGGTTTTTCCCTGTTTAGTGCCATGAAAGATACTAGCCGCATAACTCGTGGGTATCCAAGGAAGTCAGTTAGTCAGTTTAAAACTTATTGAATGTGCAATGTGCCTTCTCAATGAAGAAATGCAATGATCATGATTAGCTATACTAAATCGAAAAGTTGGTAGATAGGTACCTACCCTACATATTTTTACGTCAACAAATTATGTTCACGAACACTCTTCCGCTGCAGATGTCCCCTCGTCAAAAATAACGTGATGATATAAACAAGATAAAAATCTTGCATTTAAACGTATCAAATGAATTCAATGTCGTTTGAAATGGATTGTGATTCTCATGAGAAAATATAAACAGGGCAAAACATCGCACACGTAATGTAGGAAGTTATTATTTCTTACCGAAGACAACTGCGGTAGTGCTTGTGACGCATATCTAACTTGTTCCAACACATTATTCTTATTAATTAACTTCACAAACGACGTTAGTGTTTTTATCATTTTTATAAATATAATTTTCGCTGTCTTTATTTATCAAACACACAACGACAGTAGCGTCTTACACCAAATAAAAAATGATACTGAATACTGATAGATAATGAACGAATCTAAGACCAAATCTATGCTGAACCTATTAGTCAAAATTTACAACAGTGGACAAGTAAGAGTCTTGGCATGTATGGGAGGGAATAAAATAATGCTAATCAGATTTAAACCTTAAGTTTTTAAGAAGGTATAGTATTCGATCGAGTCGAAGGCAGATACATTCGATAACAATGATGACGTAACAGGTAAACACGGTCGAGTGTTGAACGTAGATTAACCTTGGTTTATATCAACCAATAATAACTGAAGTAAGATTTTGATAAGAGATATATTTCTTTTGCCAAAGGATCCAAACTGCATTACAAAATCCATGTTTACAACATCAAATTACAGCTTTACAGCTGCTGTACATCAAATTACAGCTTGATTTTTTATTTAGCCGGAGGAAAATATTTCGACGAAATGACGTCATGAAGTCACCATCACACCATTTCCCGACATCAAAATATTACTTTCAATAAATTTACATATGTTTTGTCTTAAAATATTTTTAATTTTACCCTCTTTCATACTCATATTTTCGCTTTTCTAGTAGAGAACTTTTTATAAAAAGGAATAAAAATAATAAACACGCATTTTAGTCGATATTTCTAACGATGTCGATAAATTAACAGATTATTTAATGCCATCCCTATTTCAGAATTGCCGTTGTCAATAGTTGACAGTGCGAAGCCAGAAAAAAAAAAAAAAAAAAAAAAAATAGTTGACAACTTGACATTGACATAGGACATTGACAATCGCACCCACATTGCAACTCGCGCGGTGTTTCTTTCGTATTTTCAAGTTAACACGTGTAGAAATCTTGAAAAATGGTGAAATTAAAGCCAAAAAGTGGAAAGAAAAAAACACCTGTAGTGCTTCAAAATAAGAAAGATGAACAAAATGCAGTTATTTTGCCGCCTGTTCGAATGTCTGATGATCCGGCGCCAAGACAGGTTATAATTTAATGGCATTTAATACCGAATTTTCAAATATTTTGAAATTTCTGCCAAGTGCGATTACTGGCTTTGTACTGCTGCTCATAATGTACTGTAAATTTAAGTAAAAGATTGATATCGTTAGTAAACATAACCTATAATTTCAGGTAAAATGGATCAATAGGCAAAGAGTTTTAGTATTCGCTGCGCGTGGAATTAATCACCGTCATCGGCATTTGATGGAGGATATTAAGAAAATAATGCCACATCATAAGACAGAATCAAAGATGGAAAGAAGCAAAAACCTGTATGTTGTCAATGAGATCAGTGAAATGAAGAATTGCAACAAATGCATACTCTTTGAAGGCAGAAAGATGAGAGATCTCTATATGTGGATGGCCAACATACCAAATGGGCCGAGTGTCAAATTCCTTGTTGAAAACAGTATGTTTAATTTCCTCATTTGGTATTACTTTTCACACTTTGATATTACTTGCTACATCACATTGTTATTGTTTCAGTTTACACAATGGCTGAGCTAAAAATGACTGGCAACTGCCTGAGGGGATCCCGGCCTCTTCTATCATTTGACCCACAATTTACAAAAGATCCACATTATGCCCTGCTAAAAGAGCTACTAATTCAGACATTTGGTGTTCCCTACCACCATCCCAAGAGTCAGCCGTTCTTTGACCATGTGTACACCTTCATGATCTTAGATAACAGGATTTGGTTTAGAAACTATCAAATCCTGTCTGAAGATGGAGCATTGGCTGAAATTGGACCAAGATTTGTATTGAACCCTGTATGTATCCAAAGCTTGAATTTAGTTTTTAGCTTGTAAATTGAATTGGTTGTGACACCAACACACAAACTGTTCCATGTATTCAGTACATCATTCTGAATTCCCCATATAGAAATATTTCATTAGTATTTTTTTTAAAAGCTGTTCCCTTCAAGAGTGTAATACTTATTACATGGACTAGCTGTCTGGCGCAACTTCGTTTGTGTCATATTTTCCCCATTTTCGCAACATTTTTCATTGCTGCTCCAGTGTAGTAGTGTAGTTTCGGAGCCTATTCAATGCAAACAAACAAACAATCAAATCTTTCCTCTTTATAATATTAGTTTAGGTAACCGTTTGTGTGTTGGTGTCCCTACCAACCTGTAACGCAGAACACATTACTGCCAGACTTACACTGTCACTAATATTACCATCAATACAGGTAAAAATATTTTCCGGGTCATTTGGAGGTGCAACATTATGGGAGAATGCTAAATACATCAGCCCTGCAAAATTGAGACAAGCTGTCTCCAAGAAAGCTGGCAGCAAATATGAAAGGAGAATTGAAAAGAAAGCTGTTTATGAAGCTACCAAGCCTGAGACTGGGTATCCTGATATAGAGGGAGCAGACTTTTTCAAAGGTGATCCTATGGAGAAGGCCCAAGAAGTTGTTGTCAAAGGTAAATAAATTAAGATAACAATGTGGAAAGCCCATTATGGGGCACGAGAGGTTAAAAAAATGTGTTATGTTGAATAGATTTTCTAACCAAACTTCATTATTTATCTTTAGGGTGTTTATTTATATTGATTTTCTTGCTTTACAGAAGAGGCAGAAGAACAAGAAAAATCATTAGAAGAAGAAAGTGACCATGAAGTCACAAAGCCAGCATTCAGCATGTTGATGAAAAAGCAACCTAAAACTAACCCAGATAAAACAATCAGACGCAAGCAACTCAAAGCAAAGAGCAAGGCAATATCTGATCAAATCAAAAAGAGGAAGCAGTTCAAAAAGAAAAAACCTGGTAAATTGTAATAATAAAATTTATTTTTCACACATTTGATTTTTATTTTATATAATTTTTATGGATGATTCCCTGGATGCTTTTATGGAAGAGCTAGGCTGAGGTTAATAAATTAATTACTGCTACATCATTTGTGTTCAATAAAACATTGTATATTTTAATGTTTGCTTGGACGATTGCATTATGCAAGTAATAAAAGTAAAAAAAATAAAACGCAAAAGTATTGTAAATATAATATTATGCTAAAAATGCTGGTATGTTATTGTTACGTCTTTTCAACTTAAGATCTGTTAGAGATCAAATGATTATTATGCTTCCGTTTCTTAAACATATATAAAGCTACAAGTCCTTTATAAAAATATGGACGGTCATTAATACAGTACAAGTAAAAAATAATACTTTAAAAAAATTATGCTACAATATTATGCACTTTATCATTTTTCAACAAATTACGCTCTCTTGTTAAAACATTCAATACAATAAAGGTTTTAAAAATTGAGCACCCTATACGAACTGTTAAAACTGGAATAAATAAAAATCTGTGCATTTAACATTTGTGTCAGAATATAAAAGTTGAAACATTTGATAAATTATTAGTGTAGTTAAAAAAAACTAACATTTATTACTTATATACTAAAAAAGGAGTAAAAAATATAACTTTAAAAATTGTACTTGAAATTAGCCTTAAAATAAAAACGTATTCAATAGCTTTCAGTTCATTTGTGACCGAGATTACTTAATTTATTGTGCTTATTAATATTATGTCAACATACTGTTTTCCAACTGCAAAATGGGTTACGTACCGTGCAGAACAGGTAGAGGCCATCACAATCATTTCATAGCTGTCATGTGGCTGTCTTGTAGTTTGTTAGTTGTTGAGACTAATGCATTCACATCCTAAACATCATTTACGCAATATAATTTACAGTTGAAATGCAGTCTGTAGGTATACTCGTATCATAAATGAAGCATTCGAGTTATATGTATGAGATTTCTATGTTTAGGAAGAATTACTGTTTTTATTCCCTTTCAAAACAAATCACCCGCAAACAGAGTGTCTCTGTTCACAACATGATTGCAAAATACATTTTTACCACACTGATATTCAAAATATTGGGAAACACGATGTTTGCAAAGTTACTCAAAAATAACATTTCTAGTGCATTTCATAAACATTTCTAAAATTCATGTAAACATTCATAAAACATACATACTATAGTATTATTAATTTAATATTAGCAATCGAGATTTTTTTTTAGAAAAATATTATATTAAAACACGGAAAACCATGACTTCTTATACCTACTTACATTGCACCATAGTTGATTATTATGAAAAGTTAAAAGTCACAAAAAGTAGTGTTTCACACCTAATGTGCTTAGGATCTGGCGTCAATGTGCTTATATTAATAATAAATAAAAATGCATTACTGATTATGAGTAAAAGCTTACGATTCTTCTTAATTCTAAAAGCTGCCATCTTCACCTGAAAAAAATAATACATGTTTTATATAACCGATCTTGTTCATCAAACAATAATCTACACTGTGTTGCCACATATTAAGTACATCATTCTGTCAACAAAATTGTTCATCAATTTATCGTCAGTTATTACCAGAGGTCGGGATTGGTAGGGTTATTTAAGTACTTACACTGATTTCATACAAGGAAAGAATAAAGTGGATATGTCTCAAATCCCGAGATTAATTTTAAAGAGCAGAAAAATCCCGTGATTTATTGAGTAAAAAAGGTTATTTACTTTTACACAATTTAAACCATCCGACATCGGATGTCCGAAGTTGCAAAATTCCAATGCGCTCACGCAAGGGATGATCCATATTAATATCAACATTTTGATGCAAGTACAAAAATAACTCTACCTAATTCCGACCTCTGATTATTACTGAAAAAAATCCGTTCCCTAAAAAACCGATGAAAGTTTCTACGGGGTTCAGAATAAGGCACTGAATACGTGATACCGTTTTAGCCTGTCGGTAGTCGGTGTGCCTTCCATCTTGTATAGCCGAACCCACTAGGGTTCAATTTCTGAAGAAAATGGCCAAATCAATAGTTCCGTTTCACGTGTTTAAAAGGCCAATGAATAACTATGTAAATCAAAACCAAGGCGACATTTAAAATAAGTAGTAAACTGTAATTTTTAAACAAAACGAAGGACTAGTACTGACATACCATTTGTTTCGAACAACCACCATTCTTTTATCAAGCACACACAAATTGTTTTTAATGATAGACTAATATAATATATGAGCTTTCCTGATACTGGATAGAAGGTAATTAAGTTAAAAATATAAAAGCTACCATAAACCACCACACCACATTCTAAGATTCTACGCACAGACCAAAGCCTCTCTTTTTTAGCCAACACACAAACAATGACCTGCTAGTCCTTGCAGCCACAACCACATCTATCGACAACTGCGTAACTCTGTCACATGCTGATTAAGTACAAAGAATGTGTTGAAAGTCATCATCATTTCAGTGTGAGAAAGAAAATTGTTGGTACTGACGAAGAGCATGCTTTTCTCGCCACGGATTTTTTTTTACTTTAATACTTTTCTAATCGGTCCCACAGCAGGGTCATGGCTGGTAAGGAATGCGATTAACCGCAAGTGCGTAGAGATAGTTACAACGCCAAATAAAGCAATAATAAATTACATAGTAATCTGCAGCCTGTAACCACTATAAGGCACTGAACGGACATGCATAAGCCCCAAGCACAACAGGCTTCGAGCTTCAGTACTTTTCTGGCACATCCTGCAACTCAGCGCCATCTTGTTCGTCGTAATTCTGTGGTTTATGGCCGCCGAGTTCCGCTAAACGGGTGTTCTTCCACCGGCCATCATTGCCGTTCATGTTGCGGTCCTCGCATACGCAAAGGAATAGGGAATCAACTACCATCTGTAGAGGAAAGCATTGATGGATTAGGTGGTTTAATAATTTAGGTACTACAAAGGTTTATTCTGTTTTTTTTTTGTGAATGACATATCGAAAGTTTAGTTTACAATTTTACATCTTGATATGTATAGGGATTCATATAAATCCCTGTAGTCATTTCAGCCCAAAAGGCGTCCACTGCTGGACATAGGCCTCCCTCAAGTGTCGCCACATTAACATTTTGGGGGGTTTGTCCATAATCGCCACGCTTGGCAGGCGGGTTGGCGATCGCAGTTCGGTTGTTACAAAAGCACAGAGCACGCTGCTGCCCATTCTCTGGCAAAACCCTTAGTCGCCTCTTACGACACCCACGGGAAGATAATGGGATGGTGCTATTCTTTACATCCGACACCATACTGAGAAACCCTGTAGTAAATTAAATATTATATTCGAAGATAATATAAACAACAGAGCAAAATATAGGTACCAAACATAAATAAAACATACCTCGTAAAGAGAAAGAATACAGTGTGCAATGAAGAACGAGTAGATGCATATCACAAGTGTTGGGACAGCGAAGAAGTGCAGTTCCTTGTTACGTTTGAGGAGTAGGAGACCAATGATGCCGGTCACAGCGGTCACTATGCACTTGCCCAAGAACAGAATGAAGTCGCCCACGCTGTTTATTGTTGCCACTTGAAGCGCGTTGTTCACGATTGTGGTAAACGCCTGAAAATTTTACAGAACATCTTTACAACTTGATTAAGTTTATTATTATACACATAAATGGTTCAGAAGATATGGCGAGAACATCACTAAAGGCGGTTGCGTAGTTTAGAAAAACAACGCGATCACATAGGGACACGAAAGCTGACTTAGATTCAAATAGTCCAATGGAAGATCAACCGAACCTCAGCATTATTCGCTTTTGAGTTAAGGCAAGTGGTGAAATCGGCTACGTTTTTAGGGTTTCGTACCCGAATGGTGAAAACGGGTGGAAATGTGGAATAATAAAAGTATATTAAAAGATAGTGATATTAAAAGATAAGCCTAATCCATCCGTCTGTCCGTGTCTGACCATCCGTCCATCTGTCTGCCTACCCCATTGATATGGGTATATTTAGTTTTTACCCATAACTGATTGAGAAGCAACTTGATTATTTGATGGCATACATTTTGTTGCAAATCTTTAGATAGTAGGTATAAAACAAAGTTGCTTCCCGCCGTCTGTACGCTTATTTACTCGTATATCTTTTAAACAACACAACAACACTACGGATTTTGATGCGGGTTTCATCAATAGACAGATTGATTCAGAAGTTTATAATGTAGGTATAATTTATCCCTGAAAAACACATTAAAAATTACCATGCGAACGAAATCGCGGGCAGCAGCTAGTTTTAATTAAATTCAATGAAATTTTCAAATCGTATCAAATGAATTATGCTGAAACTATTATTAGCAATCTGTTTAACTGAATAATACTAGCAGAACGAGGTCATTTATGAAGTGTAAACATTGATAGCATACTTTGTTTAATTTTATATTCATAATAACAGAAAAATCTGGTTTAAACAAGAAAAAATAAGTACTAATTACTCATATCAGTTTTCCTCTTGGGATCTAACCTTCTGGCTGACAAGTAGATGTTAATATGCTCACGCCCGGTGATTGAGGATAAAAGCTAGCAAAAACTCTATTTATATTCTATAATATAACATCACGCCTGTAATCCCCGAAGGATTGGGCAGAGGTGTACCTAATAGTACACCCAAATTTCGCCAGTTATGTTTATGTCCCATGCCAGGAGCTCGTGGCTAAATAATTACAGCCGCTCCGGTCGATCTTTAAGGTTAAGCCGTGCTTGCCGAGGTTGGTCTGTGTATGGGTGACCATAATTACATATCGAGTTTCCTCCGTGCCTCGGAAAGCACGTTAAGCCGTTGGTCCCGGCTGTCATTTGTAGATCTTTGACAGTCGTTACGAGTAGTCAGAAGCTAAAAGTCTGACATCCAGTCTTACCAAGGGGTATCGTATTACCCAGTTACTGGGTTGTGGAGGTCAGATAAGCAGCCGCTTCATGTAAAATAGTGGTACTCAGCTGCATCCGGTTAGACTGGAAGCCGACCCCAAGATAGTTTGGGAAAAATGCTAGGCAGATGATGATGTATAAGTCCCATGTAATAGGGGGGCGGGCTTATTGCCATCGGGCACAAATCCAAACTCCGTGGCTGCTACTGAGAAATTCTTGATTGCAAAACCCAATAACACTGCTCGACCCGGAAAACGAACCCAGGGTTCATAATCAGCAGTCGCGCTTGCGACCACCACTCGACCAATGAGTCAGTCATTCTATAAATGATTTGTTTGATACCATTTGACTAAAGTAGGCCCGATTTTTTATACAGGTATTATGTTCATGTAGGGTTATTTCTAACCCGTACACGGGCAACGTTGCGGACAAAAACTAATTTCAAATAAACCTACATACTTCTGAATGTACAGGGTGTACCGGGAAGGGTATTTACATACTTAAGGGTGTGCTACAGACTCGTAACATCGTAGTAGCGAAAAAAATATCAGTTGCCCCATACATTGGGGTCGAATAGGTATTGAAATTTTGTATAGGGCAGCAGATAATTTTTTCGCTGTTACGTACATGTTTGTCCGATGGAGAAACATGTTCAGTTTGATGGTCTGTAGCACACCCTTAAGTATGTTTAAACCCTTTCCTTTACACTCTGTATAACAATAACCTGCTACAACTGCCGACTAACCGTTTTAGTTACTAAGCAATAAGCCTATTGACCTAACAAATCGTTTTGTACTAAAACTAAGGATGGCCTACTTTCTTTAGTAGGTATGACCTTCAAGCTTTGACAGGTACTATAATTTATAGCGGCCTGTAAAAGCATTCTCACATTAAAGCCGCGGTCTCCTTTGTTTATTGTCATGTCTATTAATCCATTCAGACCATCTGATTTTGAAGAGGAACTGACGCGATTACCTCACGCCTCGTAAATCTACACTAACTGACTGAAAGTAACGTTTATAAACAAACCTTGAACCGGTGTGGGGAATTTAACTTCAAAATTATATTTAAAAAATTAAGCACCTAGACTCGTTTAAGACTTCGCCGCAGACGAGTAAACTGACAAAAAACATTTAGAAATTACCATCAAACGGGGTGATTAAGACTACGGGGCGGGGGTGAATCGGGACGAAACTTTGATCGGGATTTCAACGTTGACTACGTAACGCTATATTATTGTTTTAATTGAATAAAAAAAGGGTTTTTTATGGCTATCACATTTACGTAATGTGAAAATACCTCTTTAAGTTACGTCCCGATTCACCTCGTTTGACTGTACACACACACCTTCCCAGCAGCCTTGCAGAAGTGGCATCTCTCAATAGTAATGATAGTATAGGCATTGTGATTCAAATAGCGAATGAACTTCTCGAGACAATAAAAGCAGCAAATACCACATTTGAGGCCACATTTCGCACACTCCGATCCTTTTTCCGCTCTAGATGATAGCCTGAAAAAAGATGACAATATTAACAGAAGAACTGATTTTGAGGACTGTATTTCAAAATAATATAATTTAAATATAACTAACCTTGCATGTAAATATGTCAAAATGAGACGAGGTACCTTGAACAGTGTAATCAAGAATGATCCTTTGGCCACTGAACCTAAATGGTATTTTATCAACTTGCCGATCGAATATAGAACAGGCGAGTTTGCATTAGGACCCCTAAAAAGTAATCCAAACAAATAAAAAAGTTAGATTAAACAACAATACAATGAAAAAAACAAATGTTTGTATTGAATTAAGGACCAGTTTCCATAAAATTTGAGAAGAGATATGTCTCAAAAGAACAATCGGGTGTACGTTTTATTCACATCTGTTATTATGGCACATTTATATTATAAAAAGGTTAGGCTGTATTTAGTTACCAACAACAATTCGATTGGCCGTATAAGGTCGCAATCCGATTTCAACAGCGCGCCCTAAAATATTATGAACTGCATGGTCACTGCGCGTCTTGTTTACTTACCTAAAATACCAATGGGATACGGCCCCAGCGATGGTCATCTGTTGGCACCCAAGGATGAACTCGCTTCCCCAAACTAAACAGATCAGACAAATCCACCACATACTCTTCACCCACATGGGGTCAAACTGTATGTTGTCCAGGGTAAAGGCTGTAACCAAAAATTTTAAGTTAGAAAAGGCTAATGGTTATTTATTTTTTTACTATTATAAAACGTTGCCCCACGATAGGAATTTCACCTGTATCGTAGATGCGTTTTACAGCCTGACCCGGAACAGATACCTATAGGTCATACAAATAGTTCTTCCGGGCGGGAATCGAACGCGCGACACGCAGCCAATCGCTAAATCACTGCGCCAACCATGCATAATAATTGCATACAATCATATCAAGAATCAGCCTGTCAATAATTTTGCAAAGGTGTGCAGAAGAGATTAGAGACCGCATATCGGCAAGTAGAGCCAACTAGATGGACCAATGTCGTCCGATGATCTCAATATATATAATATTTTATTATTTTTTAGTTTTATTTTATTTCATTTATATGTTTTTTACTGCCTATTTTATTTTCTTATTTATGTTATCAAATATTTATGCTGTCTTGGCTTCCGTACGTTATGTCACAGGTGACCACTGAAAACCAGCGCTGTGCTGTGGGTCCCCCCATGGCATAGCATCATGCTGAATGGTAACCTGCTTGTCGCAGTCACGACGTGCTAGCAGTAAACATTTTTGTTCCGTCCCATTTGTACTTTTATTTTTGTTTCTTGCATCTACCTATGTTCTTTGTTTTATTTTTGTTAATTTTGTATGCACGTCATGTCCCTGCAAAAATAAATATTTTTTCTTTCTTTCTTTCTTTCAATAAGGTGGCTGGTACAAACTGGATGCGTAAGGCATGTGAAAAATGTTGTATTGTGGCGTAGTTTCGGAGAGAGAGACCTAATCTATGTCCAGCGGGGGACTGTTATAGGTTGAGTTGTTTGATTGATAGTGCAAGAGGTGACGGTGGTGTTGTTATGCGATTGCGTTGGGAGACGATTACTGTGCATATTTAGTGATGTGAATACTGCACATATTTAACTTACTTTTGAGACTTGAGTTGGTGTTGGCATTTTGTGCATCCAGTGCGGCTTTATTTATTGACTCAAACCCTGTGGAGGTCGATCCATTGATAAGGAAATTGGTTTGAAGTGGTATACCAGGGTAGTTTGCTGTTGCTAAACAAACCTGTAAAAATATTTTAAAGTAAAATACACGTGATATAATGATGTAATTAATTCCTTATTCTGATTTGTGTATACGAACTATGACTTCGTTGTTCTTGTAAGGTTTTCATACAAATATGAACATAATGTTAATAAGAATAAAGTTTACATTCGTATGAGACGCTTCCTTTATTTACCGAAGTTCAAGTTCTATGAATTTTACCTTGAGACTTACCACAACTATCGACCAAAATGCTAAAAATAGCACAAGGAAGAAGAACGTTATAATAGGTTGTAAGAAAAGGGCGGGAATGGAGCCGAGGCAGTGAGCCGTCTCTCTGAACAAAGCTGCCAAGAAAGATACGCGGGAACGCATCACAAATACCAGTAGCAGCAAAATCACCTGAAATGGAAATACTCAGTTAATGTTTATACGCCATGGTATTTAATAGTATTTGCGTAATAATTAACCTTATAAATAGATAATACTATTCATTTTACATAAAAAGGGTATGTTTTGAGGAGCAATAAAATTATTATTGTTATACTATACTTCTAAATTTACCTTTGCCGTTAATATAAAAAAAGGTAAAGCCTAAACCTATGGAGGCTTTTAATTTCAAAGTATCTTTAATAAAACCTCTACAAATATTTATATCAATAAGTTAAAAATAAAACAACAATTCTTACCGTAATCACAGTGGCTATAATCGAATACCACAAAAACGCGCTTTCGTTCTTCAGGGACTCCTAAAAAAATAATTTAGTTAATTAAATATCTGGGTCAACACACGACACGAAATACATTACAGTACCATGATTGATTGTATGTTTTCATGCCAGTAGTAATCACCGTTTGTAGTGTTTACTACTGGCGGGAATTAACTCAAAATATTGTTTTATTGGGTTAACATTTTATATGGCCTGGGAATTAAACTCAGAACTTGCTAGTCAGCTGAACTACAATGCAAATTTGTTGTTTTCGTTTCATTGGTAGACTAATAAGAACAAAAATTCAGAATAATAGCGCCCGCTCGTACTTCGCACGGTTCCACCTATCTGGTCCAAGAATTTCCTATACGTCAAGGTTTCGGAGATTAGCGACAAGCGTGTACGAAAACGTGATTTTTATAATTATGTATATTAAGAAAATAGTACAAGTAACGACGACCAATTACCTAAGTTATACAACACGGCAAAACCACTTTATGCGGATCTCTCATTGTACATGAAATCTTTACAAAACGAAGTCATGTTATACTGGAAATGGCTCGATGTGTCGCCGTATGTACTGTGTTCAAGTATGTCTAAAAATATTACTCACAGACAAATATGCAGTATCAATAGTCTTGTGCTTAGTCCTCAGTTCATGGTATGTGTACCACAACAGTCCTGTGCCAGCAACACTGGCCACTGACACCAATATCATAAATATCCATGATACCAGAGTAGCCAGTAAATGCAGTATTGAGACCATAACAAGTGAACATACTGAAAAGTTCAAATAAAATTATTTGTCTAGACAATAATTAAAGAAGGTAGGCAACGTCAAACTGCAAACAAAAGTGACCTAACACGAAATTTACGTATTGTAGGAAATAACAAAATTGTGTGTTGGTGAGTTTTCAATAAAATATGTAATGAAATGTTTTTCTATTTCTAGCACGACATCGTCACTATTTGATTCACTTAACGATGCCATGTCATTAGGAGTAGTTTCTAGGTATTTAACGCAATTCGCCGTAATTTTGAGTTTGGTCACTTTCGTTCTGGCTGTGTCATACTTGTAGCCCACCAATCCATCTCTTGCTGCTATTTGAAATATGCTCGAGAAAATAATGCGGTAACTGATCTGTTTAATTTATAATATACAGTACAATGTTACTAATAAGTTCCTCAGTTAATTCTAACTAATGCTAACTACAACTATAATTAGCTACATACTGTAAAGTACTACAAAATAAATGAAAACGTCCATCTTAACTGAATAGCAGAAGCATTTTGGACATAGTCTTTTGAAGAATCTTCACAAATCAAACCAAAATAATCTTTCTAGCCAAATTTCTTGAAAAAAAAAATACAACAAGAAAGCTGCTTACTTAACAGCAAATTTATTTCGTGCATTTGGTTGTTCCTGAGAAAAAAAACAAGCAAGTTCAAATATTTGACATTACTCAAATGCTGATTGATTAACTCATTTACTGATTGGTATTGAGGTACAATAGGGGTGTTTCGTGGATTTATCATCCACCTATTTTCGTAATCAATGACCCACTTTGATAAAATTGTCATTGAGGTAGAAAACACCATGCCTCTTCTATTATTGGTTTACCTCCCTTATCTACATAGAGGTTTAATAATGTATTGGTTCAGACACAAATAAGGATGTTTGTAGTTTATTCAATAATTAATTTAGAGCATTTAAATTAAGGCAATTATTTTATAACTATGCTGTTTCTGATTTATCAATGAAAACCACAGGATATAAATAAATTAGGGTTATTTTCCTCATTTAGACTTTGTTATTTCATGTAGAATAACAACAAAGGTATTAGCTAGAATAAAATCTTTCGATTGAAAATCACCAACTTGCACAATGACCTTTTTCCATATTATTTCTAATTGAAGAAATATTGATTTTACAACTGAGTTCAACACAATTGTTCAACAGCATTGTAATTGATGTTTTGTACTTGACAAAAGGTCAATTGACTACACCGATGGTTAAGTGTAATTATTGATGACCTCACTTCCTATCTTTTTGTAGACTGCATAACGAGAGTCATAGTCAATCATACTCAGAATCTGCATAAAGAGTTAGACAAATCATTCATAGACCCTGCATGCAACTTTGTCAATCAATGGCTAGATGACATCACCAGTTAAAGTGAGTCAGTTCCTTTATTACATGGCTCCCACATAGTGCTTATTTTTAACACAATGATCCAACTAGTGCAAATTGATCTAATCTGTTAAATATTTGTCTTAATTTTTCCAAGGCCATGCATAATCATTTTTTGTAGTAGTGTATACATGCAACTCTCTTTTGCAGTGTTATGTTATAGCTCATAGTGCTAATCAATTTAAAAAAACACGTAAATTTAAAAAAGAAACTGTTTACTGTCCCACTGCTGGGATAAGGCCACCCGTGGGACAGTAAACGGTTTTAGATTTTTCTTAATAGCAAGCTGGTAATAAATTAGTAAAATAGAGGATATACTTACTAAATGCAATAATTACACATATTATCATCTCTTTCCAAGAAGAGTAGAGATCTGAGAGCATTTGCTCAATAGTATCCCAACTGTTCAGTAGATCATAGAAGTCATTGAACACTTTCTTAGTGAGCTCCTTAGCTGACTTAGGGAAGCATCTGTTTAGGAGGGGAAATGTCTCATACACTGGCAGTGTAGGACATGGCCCAATGTAACTGTTTCCAATGTCCCTGTTACTTGTTAGTGTATTCAAATTTATATCATAGCGGCAAATATTAGAACCAGTTTCTTTATAAAAATTTTGTATATCAGCCATTGACTCCAGCTTCTTATTAGGACACTCCTTCACACAAATTTTCAGAGATCTTTGAAGCTCTTTTACATCCATGAAGAACAAAAACTTTTTATCCAAAGTACTAATTCCCGACACAGGAGCCGCAGTTAGTTTGTGATTGCTTTTCACTCCACACGTATTACCAAAAGAATCAAATCCATTGATAACTCGTAAAGGATTTCCATACACAAAAGATATTGAAGCCACAATTATCTGAGAAATAAATACATAATCAAATAGGTGGTAATTAGAAATTGGACCTAACTGAAATTATTTAAAAATAAACCGAAATTAATCACGAAAAGTATTGAATTTATCTTACCATTAATATCCAGAACAAAATATAAATAATGAGCCACAACACATCAGTGCATCCTTTCCTTGGAGTCTCATCTTGAGGAGATATTTCACTTTGAGTGCAACCCATTTTAGGTTCCAATATTGTACGCTTATCAAAACTTTAGGAAACTACTCATTTCCACTTTCCGGATTAACATTTAATTATTAATTTGCAAAGTAAAAACAATCAAACAAGCCAACACCAAGCCCGCTTCCTCTTGCCCCCAGCCTGACCCTGACCCAGTGTTGCCAACTGCTAGCTTTACCCAGTAGCTAGACAATTTTAAAATGTTGCTAGATTGCCAGTTTTTTGTACCCCAAAAAGTTGCTAGAAGTAGCTAAATGTTATATACAGTAGATAAGTAGGTTACAATGAAATGTAAATTCCTGACAATCATTTTTATTTTCATTAATTCTAACAAGAGAGTTAAAAATGTGTTGTGTACGTTATTGAATAAAAAATAAATCAAAAATTAATTATTTAAAGAAGAAGATGTCGATGGCTGGGGTTCAGTATCTTTCGTTGATTTAAAATATTTTTCAGCGGTGCCCATTTTTTGTAGTATATCTTTAAGCAAAACACAGTTATAGCAGCATTTACCACTTTTCTTGAGACCTGTACCTACCAAAGCATCTATGAACATAGATTCGAGTTTAGTTTTATATTTTTTTACGAGACTCGGTACCCTACTTTACGAATCTCGATAGCCTCAAAAGTTGCTAAAAAAAGTAGCTAAAAAGTTTAGCTACAAGTTTCATTAAATTGTAGCTGTCTGTCACCAAATAATAGCTAGATCTAGCTATAAAGTTGCTAAGTTGGCATCACTGCCCTGACCTGACATGCGATGTTGCCCGATTTCAAATTTGTATTCTGTCTAAAATACTTGCCAGCAATCCAGCATACATTAACCTCTAGGTCCCAGCCTTGAGCCTCGCCGTTCCATTTATGGAACGGCTCGAACGAGCAAACTTAAACGCTAATATAAAAAAAAGTTAACTTCTAAATCGTTCTGTCAAAATTTACCTCTATGGTCAACTAGTAGTCGATTCAAACAAAATTAATCGTTAGTAATACTAAACGGCACAACATTATTAAAAAAAATATAGAAACTCGTCTATGTCGAATGTCAAACATCAATGGCAACCCGTGTTATTATGTTCGGAAAAATGTTGTTTTTGTGAGATATACGTTGTAAAACTTTGGTAAGTAAATGTATAGTATGTTATAAGTGTATAATGCAACTTTTTAGATAGTCATTTGCTTGAAAAAATAACAAAAAAATTATGATTTGAGCCAACAAAAAATCCTTTGTTGTGAAGTTTGTTAGTCGAAATAAAAAAAAAATATTTGACTCTTGAACCATGTAAAATGGTCTTGGAAACAATAGTAGCAAAGAAAAAATAGTGATAATTCATTATTTCATGTATTCGAGGCATATCTATTCATATTTATTGATATTCAAGTATTTTCATGCTTTGAACAGCGGAATTCTAAAATGGCCGATTCTAACAAGAAGTTTGAGTTAGGATCTTATAAGAATAATGTATGTAGGACTCCTAAAAAACACTGTCATTAGATTACTTGTATATTTGTGATGTTAGATATAAATTTTCGTGTAAATTGAATGAGTAGTTTTACCAAACAAAAATAAGCAACGAAATCAGACGTATTTGCTACGACCTCTCTCATATCTATGGGATATGTATAATTCTCAAGTAGTTCTAAAAGAGTTGTTTATTATTAATAAATGGCCCCGTTCATCACGAACCCGACACTGTTTACCGTTTAAGATTAGAGCTAATATAACTCGAGATATAAGTGTTTATCTTTACGATATCGGATGACTCACGCAATGGCGTAATCAAGGGGCCCCCGAAGGGTTTCACGCGGGGTTTTACTGTTACGCGCGAAAGGATAGTGAGGTTAAAACAAGATAAAACTAAAATAACAATAATTTCTCAGCAAGGCCATATAACATTGCCATACAACGTGGCAACGCCGCCAGTCTCTTGGGCACGTTACAAACTGGCAGCGTTCAGGAGGAGTTTTTTGATGCCCTTGAAGCAGGGCATCCAAGCAAGAGACTGGCGGCGTTGCCACGTTGTATGGAAAAACTTAGCCCCTGGCCAAGGTATGTAAAACCTAGGTCCCAGCCCTTGGGTCACGGGAAGCGTCAACTAGGTATTAAAAATTGGAAATTTCCTTAAAAGGGCTGTGAGCACTCGGACCTCACGGCCCCAGTTTCAAGTTTTCAACCCCAAACGGCTCGAAAATATAGTTACCACAAAGGTTACTATATTTACGACGCTTGAGGTTCTCTGTAGCACAGCAGCACGATGAGCTTGGAAGTTTATATGGCGCAAGAGTATCGATGCAAGTTGCGTCCCACACTAAAGGCCTACCCATCTTCCAAGGAAATAAAGCCATGTCCGGTCTTTTGCCATCGTCGCTAGCCAAGCCAGCTCTAAGATAGCTGGAACGCCGATAGTAACAAGCTCGACGGATGATGTCGTTTATGTTCGCGTGCCGCGCAAAATGGCCCGCACTTCGGCTGCATGACAGATCGTAGTGACAATGACTTTTGACAGCTTCACCACAGTGACACCGATGAGGAGTGCAGCAGGCGGCACCAGGACGTAAAGAATCAGCCAGGTGGAAGGTCGTATCATCGAGCAAAGTGCCTATGCTCGAAGACGGCAGTGCGTGATGCCAAAGACCCCACTCACCCACAGCCAGCAGTCGCACACGCTCAGCAGTAGTAGCAGACGTGTTAAGTAAATCGTCCTGAACTACTCTGCAGAGCGGCACATCCCATCGTCTCTAGGAAAATGGATTGTCGGGTTTTTCAGTATTCGAGCAAGCGAGTTTCCAAGCATCGATAGCCTCAAAGAAGCACGTACGGCACATCAAAATCAATCAGTATGGAAGGCTGGATATTCCTAATTATTTTTTCAGTGCCGAAGGATCGATGACAGCTTCTTTCACCTTGACGGAGAGCATGAGGAGTTACTATTGAAAGAGCTGTGAGCTCTTTCAATAGTAACTCACCAGCTTCACTGGCGCTTGGACAGATAAGGTCCTTGGTGTTGAGAACTTAGGCCGTCGAGGCCACCGGCGGAGCCGTTCCGGAAACGGCAAACAGCTGTGACCAACTCTCGACCTGTTATGGTGAGGGAGTGGATGTCTGAATAAGGAGGGTCGGGAAAAGAAAAGCCATCCGCTGGGGCAGAGTCTTTGGTATCCATAGCTGCGAGTGTTTCTGGGGAGCACGGTGCCACCACATCGCTACTGAAAAGAACCCTGGCTGGTCCACTAATGTCACCTTACCCTAACTTGGTTTCCACCAAATGGGATATACCTCTTGAAGAGATATATCTCTGTGACGATAATTTGGTGTCTAAATCTTGATATATTTCAATTTTATTTTATTTGTGATATTAAAGTTTTTTATATTTAGTTTCCAGTTGGGTTTTTTACGTTAATCACTTTTCCCTATTCCCATCGATATTATATGAATCTGAAAACCATTTTTTGTGGACATCACTACACTTGAAGTGACAATGACATAATTCTTGCAAATCATCTAATGTCATCTGTGTTTTTTTTTAGGTTAATATTTACGATTCGTAAGAATCCATAAATTAGAAAAATGAATGCAATGGTCCTATTAAACTTGAAATCTTCGCTGGTAAATCATTGTGCCAGACATTATTTACACAACAATATAGCTACCGTTACAAAGGTACACAGAGACCTGTATACTAGAATGTATCCTACTAAAGTGGTTCTACCAGACGGAGCTTCAATTAATATCAGATACCATGAACCTAGGAAAATAATAAAGGTATAGTTATGCATGTATTGCTGTTGCATATATATTTTATATATATATAAATGTTTGGTAACATTAACTGCTGCTATGCAATGGCTAACTTTTATTGCAAGTTATTGTTCAATACATTCAGCCTGTCTCAGTCCACAATCCACTGTTAGTCAAAATGAAGTTTACTATCATATTTATTGTAAATCCACCGTAATATTACACTTACTTAAATGACCTAATTTAACCATTAACAGATTAGATATCTTAACCCTTAATAGCTATAATTTAGTAACTGTATTCTAATTCTAATTGTATTGCAATAGATAAAAGATAGAGTGTTTAGATTTTAAGAGCTTGTTTACTTGAACAAAATCCATACCTAATTGATATTTTTTATTTGTTAACAGCTACCTCTAGACCTGTCCCAGTTGACTGAAGAAGAAAGGAAAATGAGATTAGAAAAGAGAAAGCCAAAGAAGAAGGTTAAAATTACTGATGATATTGAAGATGACTTTAATGCTAAGAAATATTTAAAATATATAAAGAAAAAGTGATTTTTAGTGTAGTTAATAGTTTCCTTAGTGTTAGTTCGTTAAAATAAATAGGTCTGCTATACACAAACATTATCCTTTATTTCTAGTACCTAATGTAAACATCTGATAGTTTTGTTCAAAGGCCCATTTGCAAGTATGTACCACCATCAGAGTATTTATGTGATTGAGAGGTTCGATCGATTTGATTTTACTCTTAATGCTAAATTTACATTCAGCCGACGTGAGCAGGGAAGTGGACAGGATGAGTGTGAAAACATGGTACTTCTCTTGCCACTGCCAATGCCATTCGCGCTGCCCGGAGCTCCCCAACTGAGCGGATTTTTGTGCGGACGTCAAAGGACCAGCAGCCGGAGCGGCAGTGCCTGTTTACATTCTGCTCAGTTCTCTTCAAGTAAAAAAGTCTCTGATTGCCACTTTCAGGCTTGTTATGAAGAAAAAAATAATTCGATGGATGGATCATATCAGATGTCATCCACCATCTTCTATGACGTACTACCTTTTTAAGGTTCTGTAGCCGAATGGCAAATAACAGTCAGTGGATACGAAACGGGGCACTATGAAAAAATGACTTACGGAGCCCCGCTTGACGGGGCTCCTACTTCTGGCTGGTTTAAAAAAATAACCACGAAGGGGATGGCGGGGTCTAGAGCCCGCCATCCCCATCTAACCTAACCTATCCGAGTCGGGATGCCTTGAAATCCATTTTTACGACAAACGGTTGGTCGGAGACAAAAATCACCTAGATGCTTTTCGCCTTATTTTTAGGTGTTCTATCAGATAGAATCGAGAAAAAAAAAACAATTTACCAAAAAAATATTTTATTGTAAAAAAAATATTTTATCCTCAGTGCCTAAAAAAACCTAGCAAAGGTTGTATTGATAAAGTTAATGACTACAATTCTGTAAAAACATACATTTTACAGCCGCGAATAATATTTCGTTCAACATGAAACCTGACACTGAGCGGCATATTGCAAAAATCGTAACAAATTCTAATTTCTAAAGGGAATTTCTATGTACAAGAGAATCCTCTCTTTCTTGGATAAATATAAGATGCTTGCAAAAGAACAATACGGATTTAGGAAAAACAAATCTACATCACTTGCAGCTTTTAACTTAGTCAAATCGATTTTAAATAACATTAACTCAAAAGTTACAACTTCAGCCTTGTTTTTAGACCTAAGCAAAGCCTTCGACTTCGTAAATCATCCAATTCTAATTGATAAACTTAGTAGAATTGGTATTCGAGGTCCAGCCTTAGAGTGGTTCAAATCATATCTATCAAATCGTACACAGATTACGAGAATCACGAAGTTCGACGACAAAGTTAATAGTATCACGAACTTTGATTCCCAACCCCGATACAATTACTTTGGTGTTCCACAGGGAAGCATCTTAGGCCCTCCGTTATTCCTTATTTACGTAAATGATCTTCCTCAAGCGATAGACCAAGATTGTGTTCTGTTTGCTGATGACACAACAGTTATATTTGGCTGTAGAAATGGTGAATCGCATGAGTCTAATATAAATAACAGTTTGAATAATCACATGGTTGGATATGAACGCGTTACAAATTAACCTAGAAAAAACGAAAATATTAAATTTTAAAACGCAGAAGAGTAAATACCTACATCTAAAAATTTCACATTAAGATCAAACAGTTGAGCAAATTCATAAAACAAAATTTCTTGGGATTACCATTGATGAACATTTCACCTGGAAAGAACATATTGATGAAATATGTATTAAAATAAATAGATTTGTTTTCGCCTTAAAAAAAGTTAAAGATGAGACCTCCAGACAAACTGCGTTAATGGTATATCACGCCTATGTTTGCTCCATCATCAGGTATGGCATCATTGTCTGGGGAAACTCCTCTGAAATAACTAGGGTTCTGTTAGCACAAAAAAAATGCATACGTTCTATTTTCAATATGGACTGGACTGATTCCTGCAGACCAGTGTATAAATCACACAACCTTCTCACTGTTCCTTGTATTTATATATATGAGATCGCAAAATTTGTCAAAACTAACTCTTCACTTTTTGAACTTAAAAACAATATTAATAAACGTACAGTTACACAGTATCTATTAACAATGCCTGTACCTAGGATTGAATTATTCAGACGTAATTGTGTATATATGGCTCCACTTATCTTCAACTCTCTACCAAACTTTATCACTGATCTTCCATACAGAAAAATTTGCATAGTTCTGAAAAGATGGCTTATTTCGCATAGCTTTTATTCCATAGCTGAATTTCTCAAAAAATCTAATTGTCATTCATACCATTACCGGAATGCACTATAGAGAATTACCTAAATTATAATAATTTATGGTTGTCATGTCTGTATATTTAAAAATATTTTATCATGATTAAGTTAACTATTTCTTTTGTTATTGTGATGTCTGTATTTTTTTTTTTTTTTCTTAAGTTAACTATTTCTTTTTTAATTGTGATGTTTGTATATTTAAAGTATTTTATTATTATGTTAATTATTTCTTTGTTTGAAGGTTTGCGTTGAGTCTATTAAACCTAAAACATACATTATTTGATTACTTAATTTAATGATTGTGTACACTTAAATGTAGTCACGTGTTAAATTTAGCATCCCATTCTTTAATGTTTGCATGCCATCTTTATGGCGAAATGTGTCACTGCACTACTATTATTTTTTCCATCTTTTTTTTACCACATTTACTGCAAATAAATAATTTTGACTTTGACTTTGACTTTGAAAAGAAAGAGGAGGAAAATTCAAAAACAATGTACGATCGCTCTTGGATCCTTACATCCTTTTTTTTCCAAAATTGTCTCCATAACGTTGTTGTTAATGGGTTTCTGAATAAAAGAACTAAAGAAAAAGTGGAGAGCTTAAATTTCTTTTTAGTGCATAGACTTCTTCGAATTCAAATTTAGGAACTTCTATGAACAAGCTTGTATGAAAAATCTAACCAATCCGAGGTGCTAACAGTTTTTAGTGGCTATAATAAATAAGTTTTTTAGAAAAACTTCAGCTGGATCCGTACCTAGTAAACATAACCCTCAAAAATCCGTTTTTACCCGCACTCTCCTGCCCCTCTAACTCAAAAGCTGGCGAGCTTTCACGTTTCACGTTTATAACGAAACTTACATTATATTTACGGGAACGGGATATATTTCGACGCTGTTGCAACGCCATGATCTCGGATGACGGCTGAAAAGGGGCCCCGACATGGCTAATGCGGCCCTGGGTATGGCAATTGGCAGTATGTAAACACACACTTCTCTCGGTCCTGTTGCAGCAGTATTTAGGGAATTATTGCCGTCAGCGCGGGGCCCGGGGGGCAGACGCAGGGGCTGAATGTAAATGTAGTATGCACAAATTAAAAGAAACTCGCCATGTATCTTTGCCATAACAAGAGAGCTGGCAACACTGATGGTTATGTCAGTGTCAGTGAAGTTTCATGTCAAGTCAATGTGAAAATTTAAGGGCATGGTGTACTTTGTGCCGCGATCAGTGAAATTAAAAAAGTCAATTTTTAATAGTTCAAAGGAATTAATTATTAGTTTTAATAAATATACTTCATAATTAAATACTGTAAACTACAGTATCGGTAATTGTAGTCCTAGAGGAGGACACCAAAAATATGCTCATGTTCTGCTAACCTATCTATGTATATGTAATAATATCTTACGTAAGACAAGCGGTAAAATGGGAAACTCTCTGAACTCTGTATCAGCTGAGGCTGGTGTTAACCTGCCAAATATTGGAAGTAATTCGAACCCACCGCCAGAATGTCCAATGCACAAGAAAACAGACTCAAAACCTGAAGAAACCAAGAAACCATCCGAATGTCCTGTGAAAGGCAACGATGTCAATCCCTATAACATGGTAAGTATCAAGGCTAGATCTAGATCTTAAATGAAACACTATTTATACCTAGATGTTACTGTCCTAGATAAGTTATCTAAAAATACTGTCTTGACCATGTATCAAAATAATATAACCTTCAAAGGAATTACACAATCCTATTTTCCACATGCCTTTATGATGATTGATTAAGAAGTTAATATGTAGATAAAAATGTTTGCCATGAAATGGCCTGAGTCTTAATAGCCAGACACTTCAACCACTCCATAGCAAATCAACCAATAATCAAACATTTCTGATATCTTTTATTTCAGAAATGTTTGTGTATGTAAATAACATACTATTATATCACACCTGTAATACCTGAAGGCTTAGGCAGAGATGCAGATTATGCTTGAGAATTGCAAAAAATAGAAACTTGATCAAATTTAATGACCATGCAATACTAAGAACTATTTATACAAAAAAAGGTGGTTTTCAATCCCCATTATCAGATCATAATTCATACTAAGCTTAGTGATTAAAATATAAAACTCCAAATACATCTATAAGAACCCATCTTTTTATTTTACTTTACGTGGGTTTCCTCTTGGCTTTAGTCTAGGTCAGAGATGAGAGACAAAATTTATGATGAGTGGATACTGATTTTTAATTACACATGTAATCCACCAGCAACAATTTTAATGTTACTATATGTGCCATTGTATTAACTGTTGTAGAAGATTTATAAAACATAGTCTTTGATAGTTTGAAAAAGAGAGGAATGCCAATGATATCATTTCAAGTGAAATACTCATGTTCTCAATCATGTTGCAACTGGTTAGACGGGAAGTTGACTCCAACTAAGTTGAAATATAATATTTCTCTTGTTTTTGTTTAGATGCCACCTGCCAACCAGCAGCCAGCTCCTGACCAGCCATTTGAACTTCCCACTCAACGTCAAGTGTCCTCAATACCCCGAGCCATGCCAGATGGCTCCACTGAGTTCTGGGTGTACCCCAGTCAACAAATGTTCTGGAATGCCATGCTACGTAAAGGCTGGCGCTGGAAGAATGAAGACATCAAACAGAAAGATATGGATGACATCATCAAAATACACAATGCCAATAATGAACAGGTATTTTTGGAATATAAAATTTATTTTCCTTGTTAGTCAGTTCTAGTTTGTCCTGGCTACATAGTTATAAGTTTATTATTAATTAATAAGTTGATTTCTTGTGTTAGCCCCAGTAGATTATTTTGCTCAACAATTTCATCATTCATGAATGTGGTACCTACAATCAAGGAAATTTACCATATTGCCACTGACAATTTGCTGTGTTGCAGTTCTTCATATAACTGATAGTCGTGATTTGAATTTATGGAATCTTAATAATATGTCAAATTATGAATTTGTACAAAATATTTGTTAAAAATGTTCCTTTCTTCCTCAGGCATGGCTGGAAGTACTGAAATGGGAAGCCTTGCATGCAAAGGAATGTGGACACCCACGACTCAAGAGCTTTGGTGGTAAAGCTTCAGACTACAGCCCTAGGGCTCGCATACGAAATTGGCTTGGGTATGTATTAACACCTGATTGCAGATGGAAATTTTTCATGAAAAAAAGTTAAAATATTCAAAATTGTTTTTTGTTCTGCTCAAATACCGATTTTTAAATTAATAGTCTTTATGTTTTGTTTCCAGGTATGAGTTGCCATTTGATAGACATGACTGGATCGTAGACAGATGTGGACAAGATGTCCGCTACGTTATTGATTACTATGACGGTGGCGAGGTTGACAACAAGTACCAATTTGCTTTACTTGATGTCAGGCCGGCCCTTGATTCCTTTGACAATGTGTGGGACAGGATGAAAGTTATGTATATGAGATACCGCTACGAACTTATGGGCTCCAAGGAAAACGAAAAGTTGACTAATTAGATCTAGCATAAATGATCATGCGTGTTGCATGAAGTTACCAATAATTAAGTATTTATTTTATTGTGGGGTTCTTCTGTCGGCAAGAGTTTGTCACTGTGGAAACTCTTTGTGATTATACTTTCTTTAAATATTATTCACAAAGTTACAGTACCTGTTGTCTTCATACAGGCTTCATAATTTTATTATTGTTAGTTTGTTCCTAAATATTGTATAGTTAAAATTTTGGAGCATATTACTAGAAGTATTATGTAATTATTTATGACTGTTGAACCCACATTTCCTTGTTACTAATCATGGTATTTTAGCTAGGGTATATACTAGGGTGTATACCCAATTAAAACTGTGAAGATACTTAAGTAAAAGCTAATGTTCCAAAGTTAATTCTGTAAGCAATATCAATTACATTGCAAAATAACATGTATAAATGAACTCTCATATAGTTTACAGTAATAAATCTTTCTGGCACATCAAAAATGAGGTCTTGCACACAATAATAAACAATGTTCAATTAATATTAAGATATTTTATTTACACCTTACTTATACATAGTATAGATAAATTTTATATGAAAAATATTATATAAGAGCTACTTGTAAAAAACAGTATGAATTCCAGTTAGTTCTCAAGAGTCACAAATTGATGTGATTCTTTGGTTGGTGGCAGTCCCATACATTCAGTTTTGAATAATTCCACTTGCTGTTCAATGTAGCTCTCAAAATTATTGTACGGACAGCCTGACAGTATTTTGTACATGGGTTTTCCTTTAGTACAGTGATAAATTGATCTTAGTGTTAATACTGGAGGCTTATCTGGAAACTTAGCACCTGTAAACAAGTAAATAATTAATTTCTTATTGTGTCTTTACAGATATTTGAACATTTCCATTACAATTACTGTGGTCATGAATTATGCAGTAAGTACAGGGAAGATATTTATAATATTTGAATGTCTTTGTTCAGGATGTTTATCAGGCGGAAATAAGGTGCGTACCTTCAATGGTTGGGTCATGCCGGTTTTGATGTACTCTTTCGGCGTACTCAAATGGACTCAAACAGAACTAGACGCCTTGGATAGGAAGGTCCGTATATTGTTGACGACATATCGAATGCATCACCCACGTTCTTCGGTTATGAGGCTGTATATCCCGCGGAGTTGTGGAGGTCGAGGCTTTTTAAACGCCAAGACTGTCAGACAGTCTCAGGGAATATTTCCTAGAAGCCGACGTGGGGATGCATCGAGATGTGGTGGCAATGGACAAGGCCCTCATCCCGCTCTCCTTGGCTAAAGAGAACTGGCCCAAACCCGCAGTGCTTGACACTAATGACCGCAGGGAAGAATGGCAGAGTAAGGAGCTTCACGGACACTTCTTCAGTGCTCTGCATGAACCTGATGTAGACCATGCAGCGTCCGTAGCCTGGCTACGTTCTGGAGAACTCTTTGGAGAAACCGAAGGTTTTGTTTGTGCAATTATGGATGAAGTTATGATGACGAATAACTACCGGAAATTTATTGTGAAGGATGGCACGGTTGACATAATTATGTCGGGCATGCCACCGTCCGGGCGAATCGATCCGTCACATTATCTCCGGGTGTTCTCGTCTAGCTAACGGAGAATACTTGCATAGACACAACCTTGTAGGCAGGATTATCCATCGGCAACTTGCTCTGAAATACAGCCTTGTGGAATCGGAAGTGCCGTACTATAGGTATGTGCCCGACCCAGTTCTCGAAAATGGCAATATCACACTATTGGGATCAATCCATCATCACGGAGTATTGTAGCCAATAAGCCTGATATAGTGGTGGTGGATCGATCAGAGCGGCGCGCAATGATTGTTGACATAACGGTTCCACATGACGAGAACCTCGTGAAAGCCGAGAAAGATAAGCAAATCAAGTATATTGACTTGGCTCGCGAGGTTGTCGACATGTGGGATGTGGACTCAGCTATCATTGTGCCGATACAGGCAATGGTCTAATTGCCAAGAGCCTCGACCAATATCTGATGAGGCTCTCGTTAGGCAGCTGGATCAAGGGCTTGATTCAGAAAGCGGTACTCCTGGATACGGCTCGTATCGTTAGGAGGTTCCTTTCTCTGGAGCCCTGACCGCCGGTGGCTTGGACCCTGTTCCCGATACCGGTGAGCTACTATTTTTTTTTTTTTAATATTATTTTGTACGGAAATATTTAAAAATATAAAATACTAGCTGTCCGGCGCAACTTCGTTTGCGTCACATTTACCCCGTTTTGCAACATTTTTAATTGCTGCTCCACTCCTATTGGTCGTAGCGTAATGATATATAGCCTATAGCCTTCCTCGATAAATGGGCTATCTAACACAGAAAGAATTTTTCAAATCGGACCAGTTGTTTCGGAGCCTATTCAATGCAAACAAACAAACAATCAAATCTTTCCTCTTTATAATATTAGTTTAGACATGTATAGAAATAAATGGATGAGAATAAATCTATAACAAATAAAAAAGATCCATATCATAGGGTCTACAAACCAATGTCTATCTGCAAGATCCAGTGGTAGTTGCTCATTTCAAACAAGAATGCTGCATTATTCGCATCATGCTCTAGAACAGCACCTTCATACTTCACAATCAGTTGAGCCAATAAATCTCGCTTCAACTTTTCATTGCTTAGCAAATCATTTATCTGAAAAAACAATATTTTGAATGATAAATTACAAAAACCTTAGCTATATATAAGCCTTAGCTTCTTATGCATCAGTATGCTGAAAAACATCATTTGTATTGATCAGATAACAAACAAAACAGAGCCAAGAAGTCATATAATTCTATCATAATACCTTATTGTTCAACAATTCTGTCACCATTGGAACATAATCCATTAAAACTCCTGACTGATGCATCCTAAAAATCAAAGACATGAATTAAAAAAAAAAAAATTTAAAGAGCTAGATCAAGCAGGATACAGGGATATCAAGAGATGAAAGGCTTTGAATTATTTGAACTGCATAACTTCCGCCATTTTATTTTCAAAATGGCACCCACACTTAAAACTTGTACTGAATCAAAGTTATATTGATTGTGTTATCAGTGAATAGATTCTAACTTTGATAGCTTATGTCTCAGAAATGTGATACTTTAAAGGATTTTTTCTAATATGAAACTTGACCATGTTAATACATGCTATTGATTAAACCAGGTTTTATGGGTAGGCCCTATTTTGAAAATTAAATAAATGGGCAGAATTAAGGCATGCCAGCTTTCATACAAAAATCATCCAACCCCTCTGAAATGCCATATTATGGGACATGAAGCACACTGTTTGATTTCTTATGTTCTGCATTTTTGAACACAACATTACTCTCAATGTCTTTTACAGTTACATCATTTCCAAGAGTAATATCTGCCCTCTGGTCCTGCCGTGCTACTGGGGGTATCGTCAAAGTTTTGTGAAACCAATAAATACTTACAATGGTAATGATATATTTCCAAGCGACTTAGTGAGTATTGGTGAAAGTACTAACTCGGCATTTGTTGAATTTGGATATCTCACCAATAATAATGCAGTGTCTATGCCAGGATTCTTTTCAATTCTGGAATTAAAATAAAGACTTATAAACTCCTGTTTGGTAAAGTTTATATATTTGTAGGTTTGGATGTATCCAATTCTGCAAATTCCCCAACTGTTATAGGGTACAATCCAAACCTTCTCATGGGATAATGCTGCAGGATTAAGGAAATTTGCAACATCATAATTACTGTGAAAGCAATGCGTGTTTAAGAAATGTTGCCATGCTTACCCATCACTGTACAATTCTGGTAATCTGGATGTATCAACGTTAAGTCTGATCAAGAACTCAACTACATGGCTACCAACCCACACTTCAATATCTTGCTCAGATGTTAGAGCATCGCCGAGTAGAGCACTGTATTCAAAGTAGGCTCGAGAAGCGTCATCTTCATTTAATTTTTTTATCTAGAAACATAGTAACTGGTCAGTGAGTCATCTTAGGGACGACTGTTAGAACAGAATGAAACTGTTTTATTACAACTAAGTCTACTTAATTTATGGGAAAGGAGCACAAATCAAAGATTCTATTTGTGAGTTGTTTATTGCATTATCCAAAAAGTGGGAAGTAGTATAAACTAAATTGCTTACCTGATGAAGTTTGTACAGATTTATCAGTTCTGAAATGACATCACTAAGTGCTTTTGGATCATTTTCATTCCACTTTGATAGACTTGGCACTTTATCTTCCAAGAACTGTTCATCAACATTCATAAGAAAACTATCATCATCAAATCTGAAGTCTGGTGCGAACCAAGGTGCTGAACCATCAAATATAATTTCCCATTTGAGTTTTTTCGAGCAATAGGGTAAAACTATCCGAATTTGGCATTCACCGCCCTCGGAGTTCCCAGATACTCTTTCGAAGTCAACCTTTGTCTTACATAAACCTGCAAGTTTATTGATTAAACTAGACATCCGAAATTTAAATACAATATGAATCGTTTTGCATCAAATAACTAACCGAGTTTCAAATCTTGGTACACATTTTGAATGTAAGGACGAAAAACTGGAGCCAAGTCATTTACCACACCAAAGCTTTCCGACGACATCGTAAAAATTAAACTCTTTCACTGTAACTGCTAAAATGTTTACATTTATTGAGTAAGACAAAAATAATCATGCGAGAATACAAATTCAACGAAACCAAAACTCTAAGATGACACAATTGATTGACACTTGAAGAACCCGAGTTTGATGGAAACAGTCGATGTTGCCATATCTTTTAGAAAAGAAAATACCTACAAGACATTAGAATACTCTGCAAGACATGCGGTATTAGGGCAATAACATACTTACTGTGTTTTGGAAATCTGAAATGGATGCAACGTCAGGCTCTTATGTACAAAAGCATTTCAGTCAATAAATCCAATATAGTGCAAGGTCACAACTGAAAAAAATCCGATCCTGTGCTAACTAACTTAACTAATTAACTCAGTGGGTTAGTATTTGGGTAAGTAACAGCATTGGCGGTGTCCATGTCCTCTTAAATCCAGCGTGACAGTGTATATCATAGAGATGAAGCGTATTATATACTAGAACAGATCCAGGGACTAGGTATTTAATGAGACTAGGCTGCACCTATTCCAACTTTTCAAATACTTGATCCACCTAGTCTCACGCAGTCCACGGCACCCGGCGTCCCTCCCACATCGAAGTACCGACGCGGCGAAGCGAGATAGCATAACGTAGATATTAGTCTGCTTTGCCGCTTATTCATGTTTGTCAAAATCATTCGTGTGTCAGTCACTTGAATTTGAACCCTAATTCAATAGTATAAAAGTAACGCGACGCGCACTTGAGTTGTGCAAGAATATATTATATCCTTTTTCAATTAAACCATTCCACACTCCTTCCATCTTTGTCTGTCATTACTCGATCGAGACTAGTCGGGACTCGGGACTAGGCAGACTTTATAGAATAGGTACTTTGACAATACTCGATACGCTGTAGACATGGGTCGGATTAGGTAAAAACGATACCTAATCCACCTAATCCTAGTATTTAAAAATACCTAATCCGAATATCCTATTTATTCAATATGGCCGCTGGCCTGTTACCGATATTATGTATCGTATGCGGATTAGGTAAGAAATATTCGGATTAGGTAAATGGATCGTATGGACGTTCCGTTTCTGTTATATTGTGGAACGGTGGATTATATTTCGTTTCTTATGGGCAAACGGTACTTAAAGACAACGTGAATACTTTAGTTTTGAATGTCTAAAAAAGTGATCAAAATTACGCTTCATACTTAAAGAGTGCGCCTGCACAATGTGTTAGTGATGATGCTGCGTTTCGTTACGACATACATCGCTAGAGCACTAACTACTCCAGTGGTATTCTACATAGATGGCGCTGGCGGCAGTGTCAATTAAACTTGAAACGTCAACCCCACATTTTAAGGTACAGAACTACGGAATATCTCCTGTGTAGACTGTGTACGAATATTTTGTGCCATACCTAATCCTCGATGCTTTGGATTAGGTACGGATTCGCATCGAAAAATACCTAATCCACATACCTAATCCAATATTTATGTCTCACGTCTATTATGCAGTCGAGTATCAAGTACGGACTCATGCGATGCAAACGTGTTCTCAGTGGACGACGGCCTCCATATTGATAGGTACCTACACGACGCCGCAAAAACGTATCAGACTTATTTAGTGATCGGTTTTCGTAACGAAGTTTTGATATTTCTTTCTGTAATTTCTTTTTGTATTAACATCTTAATAGTTGTTTATTGTTTTAAAAATGGCTCCTAAAGAAATGATCATTCATCATTTTACGGACAAGGGTTAACAAATGGCTGAGTGTAAAATTTGTAAAATACAATTAAGTTTTAAAAGTCCCGTATCAAATCTTATAAAGCACCTAAAACGTAAACATCCATTCGTAAGTTTTGTAACTACGCGATTTAAAACAAGAAAAAATCTGATTAAGTGCTCCGAAAAATTAATTGAAATCTTTTAAATACGCCAACAATCTTCAATGTAGATAAATCTTTACGTTGACAGTCCTAACCCCATGCAAAGTATGAAGGGAAGATTACAATTCATTACTGCGTACGTATCGGAGGTACGCAAAGACTAAGCATCTATATACATAGTATGCGTATTTCATGGACTAGGTGGACTAAGTAGAACAGGTATTTGGATCGAGTATTTATACGGACTTGGACTAGGTGCACCTAGTGCAAAATTAACCTAGTACGACCCATCTCTGGTATATCAGTGTAATACATGGCCAAAAAAGTCTATGGCCAAAAAGCAGTCAGCCGTCAGGCATTGTTATTAAGAATCGACATTATTAATTTCTTGGTACTGCATTCACATCCCTACAGCTGTCATTTGTTTTTGTCGCCATTCGTCAGAGTGAGTGACAGATGGTGGAACGGACATTGTGGAATTTTCTGAACAAGGACAGGACAATACTGAAGCGTTTTTCGTATAACGACTAACGACCGACTCAGTCCTCTCATTGCTGATAATTTTATTTTTTTAGGTCTAAATAGAGAGATTCGGTACATAATACTTTGTGTTGAACCTGTATGGAACAGTAATATGAAAAATATGTACTCGTCTGCACAGAACAACATTTCCGATCTACTCAAATTAGCCAAAAAATTCAACTGTTTTTATCTATCAGGTACGTGATTCAATTGTGTGTAACATGCCAGTAAAAAAGTCTATTAGTTTAGGAATACACGAGTGTCTGTATAGGCAACTTACATAGTGTTTGTAATAACAAGCTGTCGAAGAAGCAATTCGTACTGTTTGCTTACATATTTTGCATTGTTCAAGGCTTGCATCAGGGAGTATGCAAACCGTTTATAGTAGCCGGATATCAAGTGGGTTTGATTCGCCCTGATGTTATGAAGTACCTGATTAGATTTCCAGAGGTAAGCCATAATATAAACAATTAGTTTATTACACTAATAATTACACTTTTCCAAGAAGCAAAAAGCTTTTCCGTTATAATATTATTAGAAATTTAAGTAATATTGTTTTAAGATATTGATCAACTTAGTTCTATGTTCTCAATCTGATTTAAACAGAAACATCAGTCAATATTGCATTACTTTGCCATAACACTGTTAAACTTAATAAGTTTTCTATGGATTCAATAAGCTAATAGTAAATTATACCTTGTTTTTTTATATAAAATATAAATAAAAAAAACAAGGTTTATCTAAAATTCAAATTAAACTAGTTCACTGGAGTCAGTAAAATCTAGATATCATTTGTATAGCATTTGACCTATTATGTGTTCCTGATTGATAAAGAAGATTATAATACATTTGCAATTTTATTAAACAAATATTAAAAGTTGGAACCTACAACCAGTGATCCACATAATCCTTGGATCCAAAGAATTGAGAGGCCTATGCCCAGCAGTGGGATAATAGTTAACAGTAAAACTTAAAGTTAGTATTCTTTGAATCAATACTGAGTTTAAACTGACAAGCTCACAATTACAGGTATTTCGGATCACTGGCAAGTATGTAGAATTAAATCCAGCATTCAGAGATTATAAAGAGAGGACAACAAAAATAGCTGATGTATTGCAGAAATTGAGAAAAGAAAATGAGATATGCGCTTTAAAAGGATGGAGAGATGAGGTATGTGTGATTTCCATATTTAAAAACACTGCCATTAACAATTTACTGAATACAATAAAAAAAACAATCTTACATTTTAATTAAGAATCAATGTAAGTGTTATCAAGTTTGCTTTTGATTATGTATTGATATTTTGTAGATAAAGTGTAAAACATAAAATGATAGTGACAAGTTCAAAATACTTTAACAGGATGACAAGCCATTTTATGTTATATATGTAGTTGTTTTACCATGGGGGTATGAGTTTCCTTATTCCTGATAATTATTTTATCAAAAGTTCTATTTGTTATACATGACATCATCCTAGTAATGCTAAATATTTAAGTTATATTTTGGTCTAACTTGACAAAACTTGATTTTACATGGAGTACTGACTATTGTAGAAAGCCAGCACTGAATCTAAATTATTCAGTTATATTGAAATGTCTTTTGTGCATGGAGTTTCTTGCCCATTCTTCTCTGTAGAGATGTAAGCTTTGGAATGGGTAACTGCAGTACTTTCCATTATTATGTCTTGTGAATGGGCCTATAGCTTTTTTATTCTTGTCTTTGTTTCAACAGTTCAAAAGTGTCTGTAACTTGCGTACTTGAAATAAATGTTTACATATTTATTTTGCACTCCTGAGATTTCAGTCAATTAGTGGAGTACTGCGCGTGCATACGTTATTCCTCAATTATGAACCTGTAAAGGTTTTATTTGCAAAGGTAATTATAATTGCAGTGTTTTGGGGTCACTACACCATGCTACCCGGAGAGCTTGTTGGAAATGGACAGGAGTGCTATGTGCCTGTTTGGCATCAGGAACTACGGAGTCAGTGTCACTGGCTATGTGAACCACCCAACAAAAGGTCTTTGCATCTGGTTACAGCAGAGAAGTTTCACTAAACAAACATGGCCTGGTAAGCAGTATTTTGATATGAAACATTTTGTAGAGTTCAATTACATAATATGAATTAATATTTTGTACTTATCAGTTTTTATAACAATTAGGTAAATTAATTTTTACAACTGAAACTGAATTTGAGAAGTATGGTGATTGAGCTTATGTTTATTAAATATCAATTCTGAAAAAAAGTAACAACATGGAAAGTACCACTATGTTTATCTTTTGATTTGATATGCGTTTTAGGTTGAGGCCTCATTTGTGCCTTGCGTTGCGTTGTGTCGTCGCTGCGTCGTTTTACGTATATTTTTAAGTCACATTATGCGTTGCATCGTCGCGCGCGACGTTGGAGCACAGGTGCAACGACGTACAGTGTTCCGCTGCTAGAGGGGCAAACTAGTGCGCTACGATGGCATGCGTCGCCCTACGTTACGACGTTGTGCGTCGTCGCAACGCAAGTGTGGCATACAATGCGTTGATACGTTGTGACGACGCAACGCAGCGCACTAATGAGGCCTTAGCCTTACATGAAAAAAAACAGTAACTATATCAAGTTTGAACAAATACTTTATTATTGTTTTTTTTAGGCAAGTGGGATTGCTTCGTTAGTGGTGGGTTGGCTGTTGGCTATGGCATTCTGGAGACAACTATAAAAGAGGCGGCCGAGGAGGCCTCTGTTGAAGGAGAACTAGTGAAAAAGTTGGTGCCAGCTGGCTGTGTTAGGTACAAGATACTTTTTGACTTAGTACCATCTACATATAAATACCAATTATTAAAATTGAAGTATCTGTTTGTAATTTCAAAAATAACAGCTTCTAACTGAATGCTAATGAAAGTATATAATATAGTAATTATAACAAAAAAAAACAATATTTCAGAATTTTTGTCTGTCTGTCTGTTTGTTCCGGCTTATCTCCGAAATGGCCGGACCCATTTTGAAGCGACTTTTACTGGCAGATAGCTATTTTTATAAAGAGTAAGTTAGGCTTTATTTTAGAAAAAAGGATGAGGGATTAGGGGAAAAAGGGTAGACTTAGGGATTCAAATAGGAAAGTAATATTTTTATAATAATATAATACTTTCACACGGCTTATGGTCACGGGCAACAACTAGTATAAAATAAAAATAACTTCGATATAAATTATATGTTACTTTTATATATTTTATTTGATGGACAGTGCTTGTGCTTGTAGAAGTTACTAACATCTGATATTCTGTTTTCAGTTTCTATTTCGAAAGTGAAAGGGGCCTATTTCCTAACACAGAGTATGTATATGATCTTGAGTTGCCACTGGATTTCATGCCTCAGAATGCTGATGGTGAGGTTGAAAACTTTGAACTCTTAACTGCCGAGGAGTGTGTTCAAAGAGCCCTCACGCCCGAATTCAAGACAACGAGTGCCCCAGTACTCCTAGACTTCTTGATACGCAGAGGTTATATTAATCCTGAAAATGGTGAGTAAATTATGTACACTAACCCGTCCTTGTTTCGTATATCCAAACACCGAGAATTCTTTGCATAAGATAAATATGCCTTGTTGTGGCATTAAGTCTGCCTCGTACCACTATTGCAAATTAATTTTAAATATATTATTTTAATAATAAACTGTCTACAAACCACATCAAAATACGTAGTTCTGTCTGTCCATCCAAGTGCACATAGAGCGACACAAAAAGCGAGTTTGTAATAATGTCCTAAAAGTTTGAAATGCTTTTTGAATCTTTGCCCAGTAATTCAGAACACATCACACCAATTTTTTTAATCTAATCTCATATTAATGATTTGCTCCTCTTTATCTTGCCAACCAGTCACAACGAATACAACAAAATATACGAATCTAATTTAATCTGCTGTATATTTTGTTTTTTTTCAAGTGAAACTTCTAATGCGACCTCCAACAAGGTTGCGTTAAACGTTTAACGCTACCATGGAGGGGGTATGAAAGCACTCTTTTCCACATTACGAAGCTTCACTTCTTCCGCGCGGAGGGACTCCACGCATTTTTCTTTTTAAGTTTTAACGACATTGTCACCCACAGAGTTTAGCTATGAAGTTTGACTATCATCATTATGCCTGTGATTCCCAAAGGGTTAGGCAGAGGTGTTTTTAATAGTACACCCACATTTCTTTAACTACGTTTAAGTACCATATAATAGAGGGCGAGCCTATTACCGTCAACCTGGCAAAAAAATTACCCGATTCGGGAATCGAACCCAGGACCTCATACTCAGCAGTCGGGCTTGCGACCACTCGACCAACGAGGCAGTCTGACTAATAAAAACATAATTAATGTTTCAGAGCCAAACTACAGAAACTTGGTGGAGTTGCTTCATGTACCTCTACAATCTATCTATACCTGGCCGTGCAACGTCCCAGTTGCCTCCATGGCTACTAACGGCGATGGCGCCGACCTGCATCTAGCTAACTAAACAAGTCACCTCAATTACTTTCTAATTCTCACTTATTTTCTATTTATGCTCTTCCTAGAACTTGAGTACGAACATGTTTCGTGTATAAAGTCTAGTCTTCCTATATTGCAATGTCGAAGAGAAATTATGATAAGTGCTTATTCTATTTGGGGTTGTTATTAGTATGCAATACTGTATTAGTAGTATGGGGTATGTAGCAATAAATATTCATCATCTTTACATTAAATTAGTATCCCATTCCAATCGTCAGTAGATAATTGAATAAGTTGTTGTCATACTGTGTATTAGTAAACTGTTAATACGTTTATTAGGCGCAACTATCATGGTTTTTCTTAGATAGTGTTTGAGTAGGTTTAGACGATTTCCAGTGATGGCTGAAACATCACCAGTGTTTATTGTTTGATTAAATTGTAAATATATGTTCTAGTTTATTAAAATTAAATAAATATTTCAAGGCCTAATCATAATTCAGTTTAATTGGCCTCGTATTCAATATACTTTGGTAAGCTTTGAGTGTTACCTAAGTCTATCTATTTAAATATAATTTGTTTGTATCTTGGCACTTGTGATTAGTGTATGCATTGTCGTAATATTTTAGTATACATTGACCAAATCTTGATGTGTTTCGTAATATTTCGTGATGTGTATTATTGAAGGCATCATAGTTTAGCTAGGTATGTTTAATTTCTGTGATACTTTACCGATTTGGTATAAGGCAATATTATATTATCAGTTTGGTTTCCTGCTTATCGTAACGAGACCACCAGGATTGCATAGATTGAGCGTTAACTTGTTGCGTTTTCAGAATGCTGGTTCATCAAATGTCTGAACATTATGTATTATTATTTATGTGACTTTTTTATGTAGATAAAATATTTTGTAAAAGTAAATTTATCGAAAGTAATAAACTACCTATTGAATTAATGTAATATTTATTAATCATATAAATTATAGCATATTTGTATCTAGGTGCTACTTGCAGATGTAGTACGAAAAGTTAAATTTGAAATTCGTTAGTCTAGTCATTCTGCGTTAGATAAGGCGAATATTTAAATAATTTAACGTTAATATCATATACGTACTTATTTAGTGCCTGTTTAAATATGGATTATTTTGTCTTACTATTTAACATACACATTCAGCTGTAACTAATTTGTCACGTGTAAGAGTCCCTCTTACAACACGGCTTCCTAAGCTACAAGCTTTTTATTACTGTACTACTACTAGCACCTGTTCAAAAATATTTATGTGAGACTCTAGCAAAATAAGCATTTTAAGAGATTGAATACTTGCTGTTTGTGTATATTGAAGTTAAGCGCCTTCTGCGTAATATAAATGCTAATAAATGCTATAATTTACATGAATCGTTCCAGAGTGATCGCCGTCTGGCAGCAGGCTAAGATAACGCTACAGACAAGATCACGAAACATTGCATTATTGTTTAATAATTATACTGTGGCTTATGTACTCCAATTTTTTAATTATACTAGTTAAATTTATAATTGCCATACTTCCATATAACTATACTTAACACACATGTAAGTTTCGCACATATGAGATTATGTATTACCGGCACGTACCTAATTAGTTAACGATTAAGAGGCCTTTCAAGTGTTTGTCTTTGGAAATAATGTAGACAGATTAGAAGAGACTGAATGTTGATTTCTTATTTTGTCTTTTTTACAGTAAGCAATATACAGCAGGAATTTGTTTAGAGGGATTAAGTATTCGCAATTGTTAGAAAGGTGTAGATGTTTGTAGTGATTGACAAGTTCATATTGGGTAAATGCTAGTGATATTCAGTTGTCATTACATTTTATACATTTTTATAAATCCGCTATTGGCGAAAGATTTTGTATCGATATTATGTAATACATACTTAAATTATGAATGTAATCGTTTATATTTGCGATAGTAATAAATTAGCGTTTTCCTAAAAAATAAAGTTTTGAAACATATATGTTTCGTTTAATTTGTATTTTAAAAGAACCTATTTAGCTTTATTTTAATGGATAATCCTACCTTGTACAGTTACGAGAACTAAGATAATTAGGTATATAAACGTTTATTCCCGGTCGTCCCCACTGGGTACGAATGGGAAAAAAAAGTTTAGTTCCTCCCCAGCGGTGACGATTGGAACTTTTTTCCACTCGTTCCGTTATAGACGTTTTTTTTTATATTCGCCTAAAAAGCATAGCCCTGCTACGCGGGGCTCTTATTTCTGTCTGCAGGGTTTACAGTAACCTAACACGAAGGGGAAGTCGGGGTCTTAGTTCGCTCGCTCACTAGACCCCGCCATCCCCTTCCAACCTAACCTGTCCGAGTCGGTGTGCCCCAAGTCTCCAAATTCTGCATTTTGACTCTCGGTCTGGTGAGAATAGAATAGAATAAAACTTTATTGTACACCAAAAATGAAAAATATCGGGCTTACAAAACTGCTAATCAATAAACCATAAAAACTTAGCATAATTCAGAAGCGATTTTCTCGTATAATTACGAATTCTACTTTGTTATAAGACCTATTTCGTAATAGTATGGTTTCTTCTTTAGGGATTTTTTCGCAGACATTTCAAAAACTAGACTTATGTATCTATATACGAGTATTATGACATTTGTATAATTTTGGTAGGATTCATAACATACATCACGCCTCTAATACCAGAAGGGTACCTAAATAGTACACCCACATTTCGCCAATTATGTTTAATACCTACTAAAATAGAGTTTTCAATTCCGATGGCAAACTCAATAACACAGTACTCGACCGGGAATCGAACCCCGAACCTCATGCTTAGCAGTCGCGTTTGTGATCACTACAGTAACGAGGCAGTCTGTGATAGGATTCATTCATACTGCATATAAAACTGTTAACAACTGTGGTAAGTATCGGTAATCCCAAGTTGCGTCATAAAATGGATAACTTAGAATCAGTTTCTTCGCTAACATCTCGACAAAAGGATGTTCTAAGTAAAAATAAGAGACATTTGATTTTACGCAAACTGTGATTCGAATCGAATTGAAAATAGTCATCACCGTTTACATTTTGTTCTATAAGTGGATCATTATAGGGTTTTAAATAAATTACTACCTCCAATACAAGTAGAACTTTATTTCAAATACGTTGATATCGCCACAATTGCTATGAATACAGGTGTATTAAAAATACGAATTAAAGTAATATTAGTAAAGAACTAACAATGTTACAACAAAAAGTTTATTGTCGCTGTTGACGAACATTACAGTCGAAAAACGACAACTTAAACTAGAAAGCAACAAATATTTTAACAAACACTGTTAAGCTGACGTTACGCAATGCTTGTTTAAAAATATTTTTATTAAAAATGTATTTATTATGTTTGTCAGCAAGTATTTAAATCGTAAATAATCATAAAATTGTTCAACTGATAAATCTTAGGTGACTTAAAGTTGTTTACTTAATTAAAAACTCTGTATTGAACAAGCTAGGTGCAAATGCTACCTCAGCGACTTCAGCAGTCGCTAGTAATCATCTCCGCGAGATATAATTTCTTTGCAAGTAGGTCTTAGAAGTATTGTGTGCTCAAACTGAGCGGTGTAGCAGCCCTTGATGTCGCAGAGCGGAGGGTAGGCGTCCACTACGCCTTTGTCGCACAGGTCCTTCAGCGCCATGGCATAACGAGAAGCGCCCGCGCGTTCTAACCACCTCTTACAGAATGCGAGAGTTCCGAAATTTTTGTTGATTGTGTTCAACAGCTGTTTTGATGACTGCAGTCTGAAATTGAAACGTGTCGTTAATTATATTACAAAGAATTAGTAGAAATACTGCTAACATGACAAAGTAATGAAGAATGAAAATATTGGCACATTTTAATATAAGCGCATAATTACCTTAGCGGCACAAATTGTTGGTCGAAGTTTTTCATATAATGAGAGCAATCCATATCGTCATGAACTTGGCCACGTCCGGTTGAACCGAATGTTTCAATAGCATAAAACTCATTCTCTTCCATGCGTGTTGTTTCTCCACCCTTCACAATAGGCACCGTTTTTCCAGCATGGATCCCTAAAAGGTGATATTTTATGATCAAAATCAGAAATCAAGTGGTTATTTATCACAAAAATGTGGAGAAAGAATGAATACAAGTTATCATACTCACTGTAGGGCCCAATAGAATGTCCATTAAGGTTGCGTATAGGTTTCACCTGATACACTGTACCATCAATTTCAACTTCATGCGACTCCATAACCTGGAACAAAAAAACAAGTCATTGACGAAGTACGCCCATTGTGTGTGCTCAATGACGTCTTTGAATATAATGTTCTAGGAGATACTAGTTTCCTCACAATGTTGTCCTGTACTGGAGCCATGGTTGCTCTGTATGGTGTCGGACGTAAAGAATAGCACCAACTAGTGGCCGACCGAAACCGAATTTCGGCAACGGTCTCAGTTTCGGCCGAAACCGAAACTTCCTTACAAGGATCATGTTTTGAGGGAAAAATAAAGAAAACGTTAATATCTTCGATATTTTCACATATTGATAATTAACATAAATTGTTCGTCAACAGCGACAATAAACTTTTTGTTGTAACATTGTTAGTTCTTTACTAATATCACTTTAATTCGTATTTTTAATACACCTGTATTCATAGCAATTAACATAACCCCTCATTTAAGAAAAAAGTAGTATTTATGTGTTTTTTTTATTTTTACTACCTACTCTTATAAAATACACGTGATAAAACTTATCGAATTCAAAATAAATCACACGAAAACTCGCAACAAACAAACCGAACTGCAAACACAAGCCAGTCACGACATTATTAGGCACGGGGTCGTAGCAAAATATTTTCGTCGCGTCGCGCGTCGCTTGGATGGAATTCAACGCGCTGAACATGACCGATCACAGCGCGAGAACTCCCTAATGCAGTTTCGGTTTCGGTCGTAATTTCGGCAGGTTTGCCGCCGAAACCGAACCCTGTTTTTTTGCCGAAACTCGACCGAAACCGAACTTTCGTTCGGACACTAGCACCAACCCATATCTTCCCGTGGGTGTCGTAAGAGGCGACTTAAGGACTTGCCAGAGAATGGGCAGCAGCATTCTCTGTGCTTTTGTAACAACCGTACTGCGATCGCGAACCCGCCTGCCAAGCGTGGCGATTATGGCAACCCCCCCTTCTTGTGGGAGGTCTATGTCCAGCAGTGGACGTCTTTCGGCTGATGATGATGATGACTGGAGCCATTATTACTAGGCCAGCATTGCTCAGTGGAATCAGCTGAAGTTACTTGAAATTACATATAAGATACTTCTTATTTGCACAATCTGAAGGACATGGTATAAAGAAAACGGCTGTTCCAAAAAAAAATGTTAAGAAAGGGCTTTTTACCTCTTGCACGGCAGCACCGACGTCACACAGCCTTACATCGACCCCAGAAGCCTTGATACCGGCCTCAGTGGCTTCCTGCACTCCTTTGACCAGCGGATCGTAACGTGGATTGAAGCTCAAAGTGAAAGCACAGTCGATGATGCGCCCATTGATGTGAGTACCGAAGTCTATCTTCACGACATCGTCATATTCCAGGACTGTCGTGTCACCTACAGTATTGAAATTGAAAGTGATTGAAAGGAGAATTGGTTGAGATTTAGCTATTAGAACCAAGAATTTTGGGCTAAAACGCATATCCCCGATAAGACGTCGCATCGTGGCTCGCGACAGACGTAGTTACAATGTGATGTCGAATCGTAGAAATCTACTACTTGCCGTTTAGCGTATCTTTACTAAGGCTTTGGACACAATGCAATCATGATGGATTTAAACCAACCTAGATTAAATTTATTACATTATATCAATAGTGATAGTAAAGTGCTTCGATTTTCTGTTGTAGTTAAAAGGCTAGGAATATAAGAAGTTGCATACCAGTATTTGGGGTGTAATGAGCAGCACAGTGATTACGGCTGCACCCAGTGGGGAAAGCCAGCCCCGCCTTGAGTCCATCTTCACCAATCAGACGTCTAGCAGTTGATTCCAGTTCTTCACAGATTTGAATCATAGTCATGCCTGGTTTGATCCAGTCACGCATGTATTTACGTGTCTGAAATTACAATTGGTATTCAGATGGGTCAAATTATTTGTTTAGCAATAAAATTCAATGAAGACCAAGGACAATGTGATAAAACAGTTGTCATTTTGATTTATATTGCTTTTTGGCACAGGATTTTTTAATGGATACAGGAAAATATTACAAAACCAATTAAGTTGCACAGTAGCAGTCATTAGTAGCAGAAATTTTGGCTATTTTGACAGAAGTTTTTTTTAACAGGATTTTCATATCCATTCTCAACAGTAATATTATTATAATGTATTATAACATTGTGATATAATTATTAACTCAAAGTAATGTATTCTTCTTATTGATTGGTTAATAAGAAGAGAAGCATCCAATAACTTACTTGTCTGTGTGCCTCAGCAGCATGTCTTATTTCTTGATAGATGTCCTGTTGCAGTCTATCGAGAGCTCTTTTCTCTTCGCTGGAGAACCGCTCCTTAGCGGTTCTCTCATCAATACCTTCAGCTGGACCATGCTCTGTTATCTGACCCTCAGGGAAGTTTCCTAAACAATTTATTTAGAATTCAGTATGATACTACGATACCTCAGTTTCTTTCATATTTCGCCACTACTGCCATGGCGGTACATGTCGCCGCTAACACGTAAACTAGATTCAGTGCTTATTTATAAACGTCTTTACTAAAAGATGTAATCTCTCTTTCTCTACGATAATCAGTTTTTCCATTGATTAATATTGTTGTTAAGTTGATGCTTGAGGAAGACAATCAATCGATCGAAATTGTACATTGGATTTAAGCTATACAACAACTCATCTGAAGCAAACTACTCCATAATATATAAGCAACTTTTTTACTTGGGACTCCATGGTTAAATGCAATCATCCCCATTCAGTCTTTTTCATTACAATTATTTTGATTTATTGATTTTTTTCTGAGTAAAATTTGTATTTTTTGTGCTAATCATCTCAGTTTAAGGATCAATCCATCCAGATTTTCTGTCTCATTAAGAATAACACTCTATATACTACAAATAAGATATACACAGAGTAGCCTGCTTGGTCATTGTTATTTGTCATTAAATTCATCATCATCTGCCTAGCCTTATCCCGACTATGTTGAGTTCAGCTTCCAATCTAACCAGATGCAGCTGAATACCAGTATTTTACATGGAACAACTGCCTATCTGAACTCCACAACCCAGTTAATGCTGGGTAATATGATACCCCATGGTAAGACTGGTTGCAATTAAATTATTATTTTCAATATTTGTGCTAATAAAATAACCTACCATCAGGATACAGCTCAGCAATGGGGATGGTTGGAGGGTTAGTCTGCTCCTTAGTAGGACCTTTTCCAGATTTGCTTTTGTTCTTTTTTTTCTTCTTCTTCTTATCATCACCTTCAGCACCATTTTCAATAGCTGCTTCAATTTTTTCTGCAGCATTTGGAACTTCAGTTGTTTCATTCTCAGTGTTTTCTAAAAGAAAAACAAAGAACTTGAAGTTGTTTAAAAATTAGGTATTAAAGACAACAAAAACGGACTTAACACCTTTAGCATTTTATATATCAGTCTACAAAGGGCAACAGCACATTTATTGCTTGTTTGTTCTTCAGCAGTATTAAGAAGACAACAAAAACATAGTTCAGATTACTTTTGGGAATGGACAACAAATCAATGTAAATTGATGCTTGACTTGACCAATAAATAGGATTCTTGTGATTCATAGTAGAAATATAATTACATAAATTAATGCAAATTACCATGTCAAGTGTTAAAATCATTACTATGCATTTTATATTCGCTAATTTAAAGTACATTGTAATACAATTCGAATGTTTGAATGACAATAACAAGTATTGTGCCAATACGTAACTATATGAAAACGGCGCAATTTTATCAGGATCAGCGTAGGTGCCTCGTTACTAGGCGCTCTAGAGATAAAAATAGACATTAAGAGGGTAATGTACGTTCGCAAGCGACGTGTATGTTTGAATTAATATCAATATTACTCGCTCTAACCTGCCTTCTTCTTCTTTTTTTTCTTTTTCTTCTTCTTAGCGGGATCTTTAGATTCTCCCTCTTCTACTGCATCTAGTTCTTCTTCCTCGCCGTTTTCGAAAGCATCATTTGAAAGTAATTCCTCATCCTTCTTCAAGGCTGCCATTGCAACTATTAAAAGACTCGAAAACAAAACTTGGATTATAAAATGGGCACAAAATTTCCATGCGACTGTAAGCGGTTTTTAACCTCTCTTTTGTTTCACAAACTAAAGATAGACATCCTGAGGGTAACAACTGATGACAACAGGATAGCATATTGATTTTTACCATTTATAAGAAAGAGACAAAAGTAGTAACCATGAATTGTGAATGTTACCCGATGAAATAAATAGTTTCAACATTTAATGGAACAGATTATAAATAATACAAAAACAAATTCTACAGATAAGGCAGAAACATAAAAAGCTTGTGCACAAAACAGAACCGCACGGCGAATAAAGGTCTATTTAGGAGGTGAATCAAACCTCGTCTCGCATTGATTGCATATTGGATAAGTAAAAGTCAAAATTATTTTTCCGGTAAATGTGATAAAAGATGGTAAATTTAACATGTAGTGCAAAGACACATTTCGCATGCAAACACAAACATACCGGAAAAAGCAAACCGGTAATTCTTTTTATAAAATTACATAGATCAATCAAAGTATATGTATAGTTACCTATACCTACCAATGTTATTTATGCAATATCACTATTTTTACATTTTATTTGTAGTGATTCATTTGCTGAAAAATCGTGGGAGTGAAAATCAATAAAATGTTTGAAGACGGTTTTGACTGCCTCATCGGAATTTATTATAAACCGATCGAATTTGACGGTATTTATTCATTGCATGAAATTGTAAAAAATCCGGAAAAGTAGTAATCTGTTGGAGAAAGGCCCGGAGAGTATGGTGGTTGTCAAAAAATGATTTGATTGCAGTGTGTGGTCTAGCGTAGTCAGTAGCAGTGGGCTAGAGCAATTATTTTATCTGTGTCAACTTTCACTTGGGGTAGGTTTTGGCCGGTCGGTTCTCCTGGGTTCAATCATAGTGTTGTATTATGTCATCACAAGTAACGATACGATTACATATCCACTCGCTAACTTGTCTGAATCAATCCTGACGGGCAAAATGTTCAGTTTTATATTCAGAAAATCTTATGCAGCAGTACTTGGCCTGAATTTATGTTCGTTATGTAGCATGAAGCTCAAAGAGTACAATACTTATACCAAACGGCTACGCTAAACTTTAACTTCCTCGACTTAGAAATCGGACCACGGGTGATCAGGGGCGGATTAAACCTTCGGCAAATTAGGCGTTACCCCTAGGTAATCTAGGTTCGAGCAATGCTCAACATGTTTAGGGCCCGAATTGTGTATCTGTTGCTGAGGTGGAATACGCATGATTTCGGCTTGGACAGGTTCGGCTGGAGAGCTCAGTGTGTTGGGTGATAGGTGATAAGCTGCTCGTTATTATAGATGTTAAAAAGCGGTGGCGTGAACACATTGCCCTGAGGAGAATTGTTCCTTTGCCGTCGCCATCTAATTTTGCCGGACTGGGAAAAACCAGAAAGCGGCGTTTATGTTCGCTTAGAATTTTCACGAAGCCTTAGCAGGTGTCCTTAGTAAGGGTGCCTACTTTGGTAAGAAGTCTTTTGATGTTAACGGTGTCGTAGGATGCTAAGAGGTCAACAAATACGAAACCAGTGTCTCTCTTGGCCTTGTACCCATCCTCTCAGTATTGGGTTAACCGAAGGACTTGGCAGGAGCATGATTTGCCTGGTCTATAACCAGCTTCCTCTACATAGCAAGGCTGGAGGAGGTTGGGGCACACACACACACAGCTAACGGATCCAGTTGTTAAATTTATTCTACCGTTAGATCTGCAACATCAGCCGCTTAGTTGTTTTTTACTGCCTTAATAGCCACATAAAGTGTAAATGGTTTACAAATTTCTGTGAAATTGGCAGAAGCATTATCATCTTTCTTAACTCTTGTTAGTCTGTGGCCCGGCTTGCCGCTGAGTAGGAGGTGACATACACACTTGGCATTTTCTAATAAAGGGATTTTTGACATTTGAACCACTAACATTAAAGTTCGAAAAAAAGACTGAAATAACAGTTTTCTTTAAAATTTTATTGGGTAACTTAAACAATTAATAATCCGTGTTTCTACCGCGAACACTAACAACACAAGAACATCGGTTTGGCATACTCAAAATGAGTTCATCCAAATCACGCTGTGGAATGGCCGCCCATGTTCGTTGCAACAACAAAAAAAGGTCTTCTTGCGACTGGATACCCTCCATATTCGGCAGAGCTCTTCTCTGTAGCATATCCCATGCATGCTCAATCGGGTTCAAGTCTGGCGACTGAGCAGGCCAGGGCAGGACATTGATGTTAGCTGCGGCGAGAGTCTGTCTTACAACTCTTGCGGTGTGCGGTCGTGCATTATCATGCATTAACTGAAATAAGGGACCGATTTGCACTTGTAGAGGAACGATGACGTCTGATACAATCGTCTCAGCATAAATTTGAGCGTTGAGGTTGCCTCTGATCCAAATCAACTCAGTTCTTCCGCCGATCCAAATACCCGCCCATACCATGATGGTTCCACCACTATAAGGATGGACTTCCTGGCAGGATTTTAATCGCTGTTGGCGTCCAGGGGTTCTCCAGTGTCGTATACGTCTTGTATCCGGTCTCATACCAAAACGAGACTCATCAGAAAAGCACACGAAACGCCATTGTTCTTCTGCCCAATTTCTGTGTTCAAGAGCCCATTGATATCGAATCCTACGATTGTGCATTGCTATAGGTGGTACCCGTAGCGGTCTTCGGGAATGAAGGTTCACTTCATGCAAGCGGTTTCTGACTGTTTGGTCGCTAATTAAGTTCCCTGAAGAGTGATGAAGCCTCACGGCTAACATCATGGCGGTTATTGTTGGAGCTCTTCGAGTTAAGATTTGAATGTATCGGTCTTCTCCGTGTGGTGCAGCGATACCGTCCTCCATGGCGCTCAGCCACGGTACCAGTGCTTCGGTAACGTGTCCAAAGTCGACTGATAACACTCTGACTTGTATTCAGAGCTAAAGCCACAGTACGTTGCCGGGAACCAGCTTCTATCATTCCCACGGCTCTGAGCATTTCTTCCCTGCTTAAATGACGTCGCCGCTCCATAATAACGTTGGTTTTAATCAGTAGTAGGGAAACAGTAGCACTAATAATGTCTTCAATGCGTTGTATGTTTTTATAGGGAAAATATTGACAGCTGATTTTCATCTTTTACTCGAATTTGATTCACAGTTCCTGATTCAAATTATGAAATGCACCAAAAAGGATCCATATAAATTTATAAAATCATAAATTTATTACAAAGCCACATCTCAATCTCAAGAAATCCGCATAAAAATGCTTGATCCCTAGACACTTTTGATGTGTGTATTTGAACAGCAGGTCGAATCCTTGATAAGCATGTTGCGGAGGGTCTCCAGTAAGTTTCTGTATTTTAGACCATGCTTTGTTGCTGTTGGAATGAAAATCATCATGACACGGTATGTGTCAAAGTTGTGTGTGGTATGTGTTGGTGTGTGTGTGTTGATTTTTATTCCAGTAGAAATCCATTAAAATTTACGATTTTTGCCAAACATCAACACAAACTGTACCCGAGTAAACCCCAGTCTATCCTCGGAAAAGGGTAATTTTCGTAGAGTTCTTCATGGGTCTTAGTCTTTTTTTTTACAGATGTTCAAATGGGATCGTCAATGACCCGTCCTGCTCTGGGCGGAGCAGAAGGGAGTGTCAGACTTGTACTGACTAAAACCCATCCATGTTCCTTCTTAGCCCTTTGTGTTCCAGGGCCACGGTATCGCCTTTGAACAGTCCCGCAGCCCTCGGCCGGCATCGGCCCTCTCGGACCCCTTCCGGTTTGCTGTCATCTTGAGGAGCGCGTGGCATACGAACATGGCCTGTCGTCATAAGACGGACGGACGGTGAGCTAGCCTATTACTCACCGTCCACAGGCCCGCGCCTACGGTGGCTGGGGGCGACTGGGTGGCCCCCGACGCCCGGGGCGTCTCCCGCGGCAGCTGGGACGTGGTGCTCTCTCTCTCACGTTCCGCAACCTCCTTCGCTAGCATGACTGCTTCACAGAAGTAGGCAACGGCTTCCCATTCCCTTTCGCTCCGGACCATGGATTGAACCAGGGCCGGGTGCGAGAGGTCGCCGCCGCCAATCACTGATACGAGGGCACGGCGGTGCTCAAACCAAGCGGAGCAGACGTCCACGGTGTGCTCCACCGTGTCCTCCAGGCGATCCTCGCAGTGGTGACACCCGGGCGTTTCCTTCCGACCGAATCTGTACAAGAACCACCCGAAACAATCATGTCCGGTGAGGACTTGCGTCAGGCGGAAGGTGAGTGTCCCCCCAGCGCAGTGGCTCCGCGCTCCATTTGTGCAGGCGCACGACAACTATCGCCTCCAGATCTCATGGTCGCAATCCGGCAAGGAGGCTCGCCACCTAGCCGGAGATCGTGCGGTACTCCCGAAATAGCCTTACGGCTACCACCTTTTGGGGCGCGTTCAGCTAGTGGGCGGCCCGCTGCCTCAAAGAACGCGCCCACAACGGGGCTTCGTAAAGGGCCATGGACCGCACGAGCCCCGCGTAGAGCCTTCGGCAGCAGGCGTTTGGACCCCTCAGGTTGGGCAAGAGCCGCTTAAAGGCAACCCCAGCCTGTTCCAGTTTAGGGGCCAAACGTCGGAATTGCTCCACGAAATTCCACCGGCTGTCGAGGACGGGCGCTAGGTACTTTAACGTCTACTCGATGGCGATGGAAACCCCTCGTACCGTTAATAGGGATCCCGACGGTGGCGCATTCCGAGGCCCATGAAAGCCCAAGGCCAAGCACATGGCCTCGAACTTGTGCAATGCCACCTCGAGACCCAGTTGCCGGATTGGTCTTAAGGCCTTTAGAGGACTCTGGACTAAGGCTGGGCTATTACGATGTGTGGCAGCTTTAAAATATGCAAAGACGCGACACAATCCAGATACTATCCACGAATTATTCGTAGTTGGAAGCTGTGGGTTCCGTGTCGCGTAGTTTTGCATCCACGTCCATAGAAAACCTTATCTTTTCTTTTTTTTATTTGGAGATGTTAAAACGGGGTTTGTATGGAACCTGCCTTGGTTTTAATGCAGCTTGTATTCACATGTAATTGGTCCGTGTTAAGTGTTTGGAACGGGTTGGCAAACTCAGCTCAAAACTCAGCTTAAGGAATAAATACTATGATTCATCATTTCAGCCCAAAAGACGTCCACTGCCGGACACAGGCCTCCCCCAAGTGTCGCCACATTGGCATTTTGGGGGGTTTTGCCATAATCGCCACGCTTGGCAGGCGGGTTGGCGATCGCAGTACGGTTGTTACAAAAGCACAGAGAACGCTGCTGCCCATTCTCTGCTAAGTCCCTTAGTCGCCTCTTGCGACACCCACGGGAAGATATGGGATAGTGCTATTCTTTACGTCCGACACCATACAGAGCGCATATTATGATTGACTGACGAATATTAAATCTTGATTGTAGCCACGGTTCCACCGCTGTTGTCACCACCGACTATTCTAATCCACGTCCTACCAATGTATGCTGTCAGGATTTCTATCGATTTATATTTTATTTCTCCAATTAGCAGTTAAAATTGTGACAAGATAAAGAGACTGACTAGGATTAACGAAAATAGGGCATGGGGTGTCTCTATTACTAACGTAATTCCAGGTATGTGTGTGGCCTGTGTTCGGTGCCACGATGTGTTTCTTGGACACAAAGAATAACAATTCTTTTCAATAATTGAGTTACTACTCAGACTTATTAGAAAAAAAAACGATGTTTATTGAGGCTGAGCTTGGACAAGTGGTAGATGCCCTTGGAAAATTCATTTGGCCTCAAGAAGGGCCGTAGCTAGACTCTGTGTTACCAAATGCTACCTGTCCAGGGTGCACCGGGCGTTTTGAATCGCAATACCATAGGAATTATGTTAACACCGCTTGGGGAGGCTTGAACAAGCAGGTACTATCCATTTGTTGTTCTAATGATTACTTATAAGTCTAAATCATCAGCCGACATCGTTAGAAAGAAATAGGCGTATAAAATACCGGTATAAGAATGGTTACTTTTACCGATATTAGTAATTAGATAACGATAACGTACTTACGGGTATCGTAATTAATATCGTCACTTGTTTTTCGTTAGCGTAACGGTAATTGTAATCGTTATATAAAAATAAAGGTAATTCGGTCCCTAATAATTGTAAACGTTACAAGACTTTTAAGTTGAGCCATAACCAAACGTATGAATTAATGATTAACCTTAGGACTCAAAAACTAGCCCATGGATCATCATCATCATCTGCCTAGCCTTTTCCCAAACTATCTTGGGGTCGGCTTCCAGTCTAACCGGATGCAGCTGAGTACCAGTATTTTACATGAAGCGACTAGCTATTTATTTAATTCTAGGATTGGTCCACCTAATTCGGGTAATTTACACTTTTCAATATTGGTAGTATCCCCGTTTGAATTGGTATGAATTTGGACGCGGCAAAAGCAGTATCAGGTGCTGTTCTGTAGTTTCCGGCTACCCACCTACATGGTAAAAAGGCGTGAGTGTAAATAAAAGTACATGTGTATGTCCACGTCCAGTTCCATCCAGTCTAAAGTGGCCGAGGTGTAGCTTCGGCCACTTTAGACTGGATGGAACTGGACGTGGTTCTTGTCTGTGTCTCACTTTCTATTTTCAAAAAGGGCACTAAACTAAACACGGCCTGCACAGCAAGTTTCGAATTCAGCCTAATATGCTTACCAAAACCCCAAGATCATTTATGCAGCTTATTTATATTCCCCCCACTTACATGCAGCTATTTTTAGGTTGGTGTCCCCCAATAATCGTCCGATAAGGTTCTGGTGCGGTTTGGAGTTGTTTTGAGTAGGTACTTATATTATTATTTTTTTACTACTTTAGTTTGTTATAACTTTGGAATTCCCCATGGGTGGGGCAGCTGACTTTCATTTGGCTAATCAGTGCATATTAAAAAAACTACCTACTAGAAATTAATGACTGCTTCCTGTAATATTAGATAGAGGGCCTGCCCCACTGGCGGGGAATAACATTATTGTGGTAATGTGTTACGAAAGGTATTGTGTTTCAAATGATAACATAAAATAAAACGAGTAAAGAGTTTTTCTCCCATATCTTTTTATTCTAAATACATTAATATTCTTTAATTCAACTCAAATATTCATTTAAACTATTACAAGCTATTTTTTTTTTATTTTAAACAAATAATAAGTTATGCAAATGTCCAGCATTGCACTTTTAACTCGGTATTAATATTTAACTAGGTATTATCCAATCTTAGCGATAGTTCTCCATAGTGACAAAACATATACACAACACAGAAAACCTTTGGTGAAAACAAGTATCCTACATGACTATTGAATTGTGACATGTCGGATGCGCCACAAAAAACGATCGATCGTCGATCGATTGTACATTTGTACAATGGATTAGTCGACAATCGATCGATAGGTTTACCTAGAAGAAACTATCGATCGGTGTCGACTGATCCTTTCTACTATCGATCGACGATCGATCGATTGGTGTCACACCGTAAGACAACTCTTGCGACTTGTTCAAATGTTCATTCCAATCAGGGTTCTTTGGTAGTAGAGTCACGAGTGACTTAGCACAGAATGTAACAAGTGTTTGCACAGGTAGAAAAGTATCCGACATGTCACGTTGGTTACATTATATACCATTTTATTGCATTAGATAGGCAATTAGATAAATCCATTGAAATAAGACAAGACAACGAGTACATTATCTAGATAGCTATACATTTTCTCAATTATCTTGTTTATTGTACAGATATTATAAAAGTACTGATTATGCCAATTCGGTAAAGGTACAAGGTAGGTACATGCAAATGGTCACATTATGTGAATTACGAAAGATTGGGTACGTACGTTATACACAGATCTACTGCAGTACCAATATCATATTCAACACAATTAGTTACAAATACGTATGTATTTAATTAGAAAATTAATGATTCTAAGCGTAATGTTTCTATTTTATAACACACAAGTAGTTAAGCGTATCCAATTTTTTTTTAATGTAGTAGGTATGTATGTATATATACGTTGACGTAGGTACCAAATATCTAAACTATGCAGTTTTAAAATCAGACACTTCGAAGATAGGCGATGCACACATGCTCGTAGTATTTGATCGCCGATAAAATCTTACTTTATCTACGAAAATAATGTACATTGGACCTTCCTTCTTGATGCTGATGAATGACAGAAAATGATGACTTAGAAAATACTTTTCATAATAATACTAGGGGACATCCATTATGTTATGATAGAAATACAAAACAAGTGAAGTGCGAGGAACTAAAAATCATTTAATCAGTTTTTAACAAAATATCTTTTGAGTACATGAAGGAATAGAGACCAGCTCTTAAAATCGTCCATTAAAAATAAAAAAAGATGAATGATGAAATGCAAAAATAATACAGGTTCATTAAGTATTACACCCTCCTTAAAATATTGTAAATGTACCTACACGAAGTTTATATACGAGTATGTAGTTGAATGCTCAAGTGGCTATGTGCATGCTAATTGATATAACATTGTCACAAACATGAAAAGGTCGCAACCGACGAACAAGAAACTGGATAAAAACTAGATTTTCCATCCAATGTACAATTTTCAGACATCTACTATATTTATATTACATCTTTTACACAGTGGTTGTAATGCTATATTTAAAAAGTATCAGTTACGCTCTTTTCCTTACAAGAGAATCTATGTAGGTACACAAATATTGTTATACATAGTTGAAATCAGATCTGCACAGCGATTCTGATAGTTTGATATGATTATACAGTTAATGAAAGGAGCATATTTGGCATGAAATGGATGAAGAAGTGACAGTTGTGCGAAGTGTTTCAGAACTACCTACTACTATTGCAAGACCCGGCCCGCACGCCGATTAGATTCCACTTAATTCAGCAAATTTAAATATTTGAATCCACTCAAAATAAAACTTAGTCGCAAACCACTCATTTGTTAGTACTTAACAATTTAATCAAACACTTCAAGCCGTTAGTTGCGTACAAGAAAACTTTAAGATTCATGACAATTTTTTTTGTTTTGTATTTGGGTAAAGAGAACTAGAATTAAATACGTAACATTACAAAAATAATAATACATTACTCTAAAGAGAAAAGTAAACGGATCGCCAGCGATCCTCCATAAGTAATGAGGTGCATTTAGGTTCACAAAAATCAAGTAAAGCTTTCTAATAGGATGAATTTGGTAAAGTGTCTTTTTGACCCCCGACCAAATACGAAGAGAGATCTTAAGTATGAATTCGACCTTTCTATAATACCGAAATATTGGCTCTGGTCCGAGCCAGGCCAGGTACACGAGAATACGACACGAGAGCTACGATACGAAGTGTTGGCTGTGTGGGTTCTGTATGTAACATCGGATCGGCCGGGAGCTGTCACTAACTACCGCAGTGAGACGCTGGCCGAATATTATATATTCAGAAAAGACACAACAACAACTCCGAAAGGCAATTTTTAAAATTTACCTTAAAATAGATTTTATATTTAGGATATTTATCATGTTTAATATATTTTGGTGAATAACATCATTATCGCAAACCCGTATTAAATATGAGAAACGTGGATGATATGACAATATAAATTACCCTTTCATACCAATTAATAAGCGTTTTCAATGTCCTTACTTAGTCGAGCCGATATATATTATGCGGCACCGACAACTATTACTACTTACACGACTCATTAAGAACCGAATACTAACTACTTACAGGGATTATCGAACGTCTCCGTGAACGAAAGAACATTTCATATATCTTTGGTTAGACAAAACGAAACAATAGTAAAAAATACTAGACAATCGAACGTACAGTCATTGGAGGGACATAATTATTTAGTCGTTAGGTATTTTTCTAAACAACATTGCGTTATAATCACATAAAAATAATCATGATCGAAATGTGACGATGCATCGGGATCGTTCCATTTCGAGGGTAAGCGTCAACAAGTAGTACTATTATCAACAAGACCCGCCCCGGGCCGGCCGGCGCCGTGCTACTGCCAGAGCTTCCACCACACTTGCATCTTCTCAGTGAGTTTCTTGCAGATTCCCAGTAGTTTCCGTCACATCCCGCCATCACCTTCACCCTCGCACTCCTCGGAGCCCTCACCCTCCTCTAACGTCACCTGTTAACAAAACACAAAATCATTAGTAAACTATCCAAGTGTCCATCCTAATTGATTGATTATTAAGATATTTAAATGATTTCGAAAGTTTTTTGGCAAGTATAAAAAGAGATGTTTGAACTTACTTGAAAGCGTATTTGTTCGGGGCGGTCATCATCGGGCAGTGAGTGCTGGATGGGTGCTGGCGGCGGTGACGGAGGGATCATACTTTGATAATAGTCACGGTTCTCCTCTAGAGTGTCTAATATGTCCTGAGCGTCTGGATGTACTAGATCGGCCCATGTCTCCCACAGCGGGTGGACTATGTAGTCGATGAATCCAACTTGAGATTTTTCTATCGTCGCATTATGCCTGTCGCACATCGGACTTATATCCATGCCCTGATCCCTCTCGCGGTCTCCTTGTTGGAAGAATTCTTCCATCAGTAATGCTACCCATCGCTTGTAAAGTGGTAGCGGTTTAGTGGGATTGCTCAGATCGGCACAATGTACGAGATTCTCCAACACTTGTATTCTGTCTGTATAATTGTCTAGTAATAGAACGCCACTTCCAGCTACCTTCTTTGTTTCCACCATTGTTTTCAGGTCTGCTAATAAACTCATGTGTTTCGACATGTCTGTGGAGAGAACCATGTCTATAACCATCTTCCTTAGAGTCTGCCTCTGTTTCTTTTGAAGGTTGATGAATATGTCGCATCCTTCGTTTTGGAGAAGCTTGAATGCTACGGCGAGATGGTGGTTCTCCAAGACTGACTCGTCGTTATACATCAGAGCGAGCTCCGAGCTCGAGTTGACGAGGAACTGGTTGGTGAGTCCGGGGTGGTCAACGTCGTGCACGCACGCCGCGAACAGAGCGGCGCACGTCTCGATGGGCGTGAAGACGGCGTCGAGCGCGGGCGTGTTGAGCAGCACGTGCGTAGACTGCGCCACGTCAGCGGCGTGCAGCGAGTTGTGGAAGGGGTTGTCGCGCATGTAGTGCTCTTCCAGCGTGATGGCGAAGGCGAGGAACGTGCGCGGCGAGATCTGCAGCGTGCCCAGCAGCTCCCGGGACGTGAACGCCGCGTACGCGACTGCGGTCAGTGGTCGCCCACAAGACAAGTCGCCAATGCGGAAGATGTCCACACCCCATCGGTCAATTTCACCCAGTTGACGACCGAGGTCTTCCTCATGAGGAGTATCTACTCCAAATCTTGGCACACGTTCTCCAGTAAAGCTATTAGTGTGCGTCAGTGTCCGCTTAACGCCAGATATCTGTAGAAAAATAATTCAAAATTAGCATAAAGTATAGGGCAAAAATTAAAAGAATGTAGCTCTTTTTCATAGGGCATAATAAATACACTATGGCATATTGGATTGGTGTTGTACTTACTTGTGACATGGTGGTTGCTGGCCCGGTATGACGCGGCTTGTCCTTCTTCTTGGCGCGTGCCTCGGCAACCTCGTCCACTTGAAGGGATGGTAAGTCGATATCTTGTTGTTTGTCTGCAATGAAATGATATAAATTTACATAAGTTTTGAAAATAGCATCGATTTCCTAACCTACTTAATTCTATTGGTAGGTATCAAGAAAAAATGGGTTAAAGGGGATATAGACACTGAGTGTCCTAAATATAATACTATGTGTAGCTGGACACTTAACATCCTATAGTCGGCAGAAGCTGCGCAAATAACCTAAGCTAAATATTAACGACCGATTACACATTTTTATTGCGTTTCTTAACTGTGTTACTGGGTAACGATGCCGAAAAAAGTGGGTGAAAATGTGAAGTATCCATTAATACATATTATTATGATTGATACGTTTCCAGGTCAGCATGCGAGTTTTGTTATTACCTATAGATAAGTAATCAATCATGCCGATGGGAGCTTTGATTTTCTCGTAGTATTGTTAACGTGCCGTTTGGCCTTCATTATTTTATTCAGGACTGACGTTATGGAGTACTATATCATGAAGTTAGGTGTTGTGTGTCCATTGCCATTTGCCCTCAATATTTGATATATAAAAATGTAAATGGTGCATATTAATCTGCATTACTTCTCTGGATAAGTAGATAATATTGACAAATTAAGGATTAAAGAATAATTATCTCACGTTTCGTGAGTTACATTTAGAATTGCATGTTTGAATAATATGATTGTTACTTGCATTTTAATTCAATCCGAAATTCTCAAAATTTTCGTATTCTCGACTTGGAGACTATTATCACGTTTATGGCTAAAATAAAGATGTTATTTGGAAAATTTCATAATCTCGTAATTGTAATTTATTACACAATATGGTGAGGCGATTAAAAGGGGCCAACGGACCAACACCATGACGAAAGTATAATCCGAGAACATTCAACGGATTAAGTTGTTATCGTCCTATGTGATAGTACTACGCGTCCACTGCCTATCTAATCAAAGGATTAACACACTCGCAGCTATTTTCTATTTTTAGTTGAGAGAAAATCCGATTGACCCATCGGACCATTTATAATATGTGTTTACTCTATCCCAAAGGATAAATTAATTGAGACGGCTGATGCAATAAGCCTTTAAATACGAATGAATGAAGAAGCGTTCTCTGTGCTTTTGTAATAACCGTACTGCGACCGCCAACCCGCCTGCCAAGCGTGGCGATTATGGCAAAACACCCCATATGTCAATGTGGCATTGGGGGAGGCCTATGTCCAACAGTGGACGTCTTTCGGCTGAAATGATGATGATGAATGATGAATGAAGAAGTTGAATAATATCATTGCAATTTACATCAAAAGTGGAAATTTAAATTTGTGGAACGTTGATCATTGAAATAGCTGATTGAAGGGAAACCAATAATCTCTAAATCGGAAAGCTCCATTTCCAAAGAGAGCTTTTGAGAGTAAAGTTCTTGTTACAATAGCGTCAGAAATAATGTTTCCAACATTGTCTGATAAAAAGTAACAAGAAAATACAAAATTATTAAATTGATGCGGATATTATTGAAAACAGTAGCCCATTCTTTGGCTGCCATAATCGTTACTCATGGCCGTTCGCGGCGCAAACAAATTAATTTGTACTACGAAGTTCCTTCGTCCCCATTTGGCAATTGGTTCAATAACAAGTAGTTGTTTGTCAAATATCTATGTCCCAAATGTTTTACGTCCTCAATAACTTCTCCTTGAATAATTATAATAAAGGGCCCTGGTGTGTTAACAACATTTGGCTTGCTCATTGGCGTTGTAATAATTTGAAGGCGCATCACAAGTTCTACATTATTTAAAACCAGAATCAAGAATCATACATAGGAAAAGCATTAAAAAAGTACACAGGTAAATATGTATATTATCCCAGACCCTGATGATCTAGTGTAAATGAAACGACAATTTTACATAGGTACTCACTACAAGTTAAGTCGGAACGCGTCGGGCTTTTGGTTACCGTTTTAAGTTTCAGCTGAACGAGCTTTAAATCGATATGGTTGTTAGTATAGAGCGGGAAGTGCGCGCGCGTGGCTTGGGGTTATCGGCTTTATCACCACTGATAACGCTTATTTACATTCATTATCCTGTTAGGTTTATTTACCTGTTGATTTCACATATTAAAGCTCCATTTATGTAGAGTCACTTTCTGACACGATTTATAACTATTGAGTTAATGACATGTAATCAATAAGTAGATAATCTTCTGCATTTATGAATTGATGTCAGTAATATTGTGGGGTTTCTTTACTGTACACGTATTTATCGCTTTAATCCCGGGTTTTCCGTGGAGAATTTATAATGCGTACAAAAGAAAGTCATTATGTGGAAGGTCGTCTGTATCCCAACTTGATGAATAATGGCTATTACTCATGGCTTAAAAGAACATATTAACATAAATTATACTATTTCGAAAGAACATATTAACATAAATTATATTGTTTTTATTTTATTTGCCGCTCACACATAAAATTTACTTCAACTAGCTGTATTTAATCAAACTTACATACTAGTTGGTAGGTAGTCTGAATTATTTTAGTAAGCGCCTTATTAAAACGCTCCTCGTTTCATGCAGATAGGCTATAGCGCTTTAAGAATATTTATTATATGCCGCTCGAAATAATTGTCACACAAGTGGGCGCGGGAGGACGTTCACTCCATAAAGTAAGTAGGTCGTGTACTTTAATATATTACCAGACCACGTACTCTTATATACTTATATTTTATAGAACCTAGGTACCAAAAATTTGCTTGTACTGTTCAATAATGGTAAAAAGCCGCAAATAGTTCATACATAAAAGTCTTGAATGTTTCGTTTTCTAAATGACTTCGAATTAGAATTTATAATTCACTTTAATGAACCTCTAACTCTAAACGCAAAATCATTGTTGGTAATTGAAATTTATATTCTGGAGAAATCATGAGCAGTTTTTGTTGGTCGTAGTACTTAACAAGAATGTAGGTTCTATAATAAAAAAGGTTACATTGCGCAACCTCGGTGTCTATGATTAATGACGTATTGTCAGATTTTGACAGATTGAAGTGCTCAATCGCGTCGACATGACACAACATACGCATGACTCATTTTTTCAGCGAGTATTCAAGTTAATCTATCTTTGTATCAAAGCTGCAAGGATGTAATTATTCATAATGCATTTATTATCTGTCCTTCCTATCTTAAAACTTGCGAATTAGTTGATAAAGTTGCCAAAATGTAACTTATTAATCAAGTTAAAAGTATTAAATTATCACTACTTATTTACTGAATAAAAATGTGCTGTATTATTTTTGGCATTAAATTAAGTTAATTCAAATGGAAATATTTAAAATGATGGAAAATAATTTATTAGTACTTAGAAATAACAGTTTAAATAGACCTGGATCATTAAGTTAGTTGGATTTTATTGCTAGTTTGATATATTAACGACTAGGAGTTTCTAAAAGTTTATGAAAACTCACCCAAAAATGTGGAGCAGATGTACTCGGAGATCTGGTTGCCGGACTTGCTGGACTCGGAGAAGTGGCTCAGCTCCTTGTTCAGCATGCGCTTGAACTGCAAGTGCAACATATCCATAGAGCGGGCCATCGTGACAGCACGACTCCTCAACCACCGGGCAGGCGCGAAACGAACGCTTTGTCTATCGGCGCACACGCGCATTTCACAACACAAAATAGTAAAAACGTCAAACACAAAAATTGAAACTGCTAACTAAGCTCGTATTCCGAACTTAAATATTTAATCCACACGATATTACTTTAGAGCGTCTATTATCTATGAGCGCTATCGTCAGACTGAAGCGGTCGCGCCGACGCGGCCTCGTATTAAGCGTAGCACGAGTGTCGTCACAGCTCTGCACACTACAGAAATACCGCCTTCCCAGTAATGTGCTTTACATGTAATCTAGATTCAGTCGCTCGCGCTTCCTCTGACACAGTGTAGAGGGAACCGCCTTTCTCACTAAACAATTGGTAAACAACCTAGCAACTTGACTGCACACCGTTCATTAAATAGGAGAATTGTTCGGCTGAATCTGACTCAACGGGAATTTGGTATAGACGGTCTTGTTTGAGTCGCTTTTATCCGGATGCAACCTGACTTCATTATTTTTTCGACAGTTGAAATGTTTCATTTGATTGATTTCGATGGTCCGATTGTATCTGGCGATATATAGCAATAACCAGACAAGAATAACGTGAAAAAAAAGTATAGCACGTGATAAGCTGTCGATAAAATTTTAAAGTTGAAGATTACATCAAAAGCACCTAGTAACATGATAGTGGACAGGGTTTAGCAGAAGGTTGGAAGTTCGGAATAGATTTCGTTGCTAACTGCTCAATTAAGATGTTTTTCAGCCCTGAAATGACATACAGATTCGGTGACAATTGCCCTTGGCATAGTTTCTTATCGGATTTCAAGCCTAATCTTGATCCCTAGTAGACGGTACGGATCCCACATTTAAAACCCAAATGAGGAAGTTGCCTTCGTGTTAAGGCAGAATTTATTTTTTAAATGTATTCCGAATTTTGAGTTGAAAGTTTAAAACTTAACAGAGACCTTCATTGCAGTTTAAGTTGTCATTGATATTTATTGCACTACTATGTACTATGTGTAACGATAATAGGGTTTTTCTGTGAAAGTAAATCGGTTCAGTACTGCTCGGGGGTCTTTAGTCGTTTCACACCGCGAGCGGTTGTAAAAGTTGAAAGTGACTACTTTCAACTGCGGCAATTATTTGTCTCCCGTTTTACTAATGGCGGTTGCAAAATAGAAAAAGAAAGAAAACCATTACAAATAGTGATAATAATAAACCATTAGAAAGACAAAGAGTAAAAGTAATAAGAAATTAAAATAACGCAAGAAAAGTACTAGGCTAGCATAAGTTTTAGGTGGTTTTACGAGTGGGCTCATGACATAATTATGTAACTTTTAAATTACTTTGTTTTCCTGTTATTTTGTGCCTAGTTGTACTTTATGGGATGTGTAATTAAACTACATAAATCTTCTGTGTCCGAATTCACCCATCCAAAAAGAGAACTGTTCCCTACTGCGGTCCGAATCGACCCACTGCAAAAAAATCTTGGGCGTTTCGCACCGCGGTGCGACGTACTTCAAACCCTAACTGGTATCAATTGACCCGAACTAGTTTTCAGCCACATAAACAGTCTCCATACCCATTGATTTCGAGCATTTTGATTGAATTTGTTAAATTGACTGTGTTGGACGGAACATTCGAGAGGAGAGAGACTGTTATTTAAGAGAATTTGAAACTTATTCCAATGCTATAACTGTACCTTTTTAAAAGCCTTGTTACAAATAGATTTCCATTAGTTTAGTCATAAAATGTAACAGATAACTAGCACGAGCTCAATGCACATAGACAGCGTGTATAAATAAGTATGAATGTAAATCAAACAATCATATATCATGTCCTGAAAGCGTGAAGGAACTGGAATAGAGCACCAGGTCACATAGTGTGGGACCGTGCATTGGAAATGATAAAGCATTCTAAACGTTCACGTGTTACTGATTCACGTAATATGGTAGTTAACTGCAAAGTTATGCGCTGTTACCACCCTAGGGAAAGGTTAAAAGAAACTTTTCGTGTCACACAAATTCGGATCACGCTCTAAATATTTAATGAAGATCGCTTACACGAACACTGCAGGCCTGACTGGTTCATAAATTATCTTAAAAAAAAAAGGTTATGGTTCTGTAAACCTATTAGTTAGCGTTATTTTATATGCGAAGTAAATGGATTGTTGGTGATTGTTGTTGGCTCTTTGTTTCACTTTTTCATTCACGAAAAATGGAAAAACATTTCAAGTGTTCAAAACAAAATTAACGTTGTTGTTTATTCTTCTTGTTGGAATATATTTCAGGAATGAATTTAAAACTTGTCCGTTATGTTTACTTGTTACAATTTGATATATTTTTAATGTGAAATCAAAACACTGTAATTTATACCTTTCATGATTTATGAAAAATGCCATGGCCATTCAAATGATTTCAGGAAGACCTACAAATCTGGATTCATATCCCCTTGAAAGTATTGTATACGCTACATTCCTTGTCTTATTTTCATTTCCGGATTTGATCATACGATGTTTTCGACAGCACGTTCCTTAATTTTTCTATTGACTACATGTGGTCTACGTCGTAGACTCTACTACGACAGAATTGGTCATACAGCATACTTTTTAATTAAAATTCTATACAAAATATCAATAGTTTCATGTCGTTTTAAGTACGATACATTAAAAACATCATAAGTATTTCCTGCTTTCAACCAAACCCTTATCCCTAAGGGTTTTTAAAGAGAATTTGGTTTTACAATTTCCCTGAGACGTCGCCGTGTGGGCGTGGGTAGGAATACAAACAAAGTAATAAAAATACCTAAATTGATTCATGGCTAAAACCATGACGTACTACTAGAGCCAAGTATGGAAAGCTGAAAATGGTACACGGGAAATATTAAAAGCCCATTTACTTGCGTCAGGATTATAGTTGTAAAAACACCGTTTTAAACCAAAATCCGTGTGGTTTAAAACCCGTTTTAAATTTGTTTAAAACGGTTTAAAACCACGACTACGTGGGCCGTGATTACGTATTACATTAAAATTAAGTTTAAAATGCCAATTGAAATCATTTACCATTTCCATTAATACATGTGATATAAGTGAAGTCAAATATCATGCTTAAACTACTTTTTATGATTAGACAGACTGAAAACAATCATGATATGAGTATTTATTAATATAAAGAAATCCCAAACGGTCTTGTTCACGACATGTGATACCATTATTATACCGTTAAGTGTAGTTTTAAACCGTTTTAAACCAAAAAGAACGGTTTAAAACCAAATGGTTTAAAATTCGTTTTGCATATAGTCAGGATACACAGTGTTTGTTAAATTCTGTATGGTGTTGGACGTAAAGAATAGCACCATCCCATATCTTCCCGTGGGTGTCGTAAGAGGCGAAAAGGGATTTGCCAGAGAATGGGCAGCAGCGTTCTCTGTGATTTTGTAACAACTGTACTGCGATCGCCAACCCGCCTGTCAAGCGTGGCGATTATGGCAAAACCCCCCAAAATGTCAATGTGGCGACACTTGGGGGAGGCCTATGTCCAGCAGTGGACGTCTTTTGGGCTGAAATTATGATGATGATGACACAGTGTTTGTTGCTACGAGTGAAATCTGTGAGAGTTATGTAGGTACAGAACATTTTAGACTGAGAAAAATACTTCATTTGTTGTGTAATAATTTGAGTTGTGGCACAGACACGATCAATTACGTCTGTGTGCCTACTTAGGACATTTCGTAACATGGTGCGTTATTGCGTTGGGTTCAATTTGATATAACAAAATTAATTATAACCGTACGAGTTATAATTTGTTGGGTAAGAATTAATCATATTGCATATCGTGGTTTTCAGTTAGATAAAAGTCTGAAAACATAGCCCCAGTTCATGGTGATCGTGAAGAAAATCTTTATAGGCTCTTTTTTCCGCGTACCATTTTTTTTAAAAAACAAATATTAAGTTGTGAAAGGTGGATCCACTTTAATATTTTAGGTTATCAAAGCTTTTGATCAACCGTGATCAGGTGAGTTTGACGTTTGGGGAAAGCTGAATTATTTATTCAAATAAAGTATAACGTTGAATGACGTAGGTAAACGGCGCTAATGAAGCTACCTGAAAATCGTTAAAGTGACGTTTGTTTGCCTTCTACGTACCTATCTAATAGCCACTGAAACCTGTGCGTTATTGTTTGGGTGGTATTAGGTACTTTACTGATAAATGGTCGTAATATATGAACATAGTAATTAATATTTTATCCTATAGGTCATGGCGAGACGTGATTAGGGCGTGGGCGCGGCAATATGACGCGGTGATCGGACGATACTCGATAAATGCGTTTTAATGTCAAATAGATCATCAAGCGGACTGGGATTAATCATTCTCGATGCTATTGGGTCATCCCTCAATCATATCAGCTAACTTGGCATCAAGTTTCGTAATTTGATTGAATGGCGTGGATTGCGATTCCCATATCACATCGGACGGACGTTGCAATTGTGTGTCTCATGACGAACAATGACTGATGTGACGTGTATCATGTAAGACAATGTTTTCCTTTGTGTTTACTTTCAAAGATTTTTATCAACTTACTTATAGATTAACTGAAAGTCGTTTCATGTACGATGTACGAGTATTAATAGACGCTGGAAATACGATTTTTAATTACCTAAATCTTTTCATTCTGGAATTTACTTTTTAAAGTTCATAAGCAAAGATTAACAATGTTATGCTGTTTAGGAATTTCATGTATGTAACTTTTTTTGTTATGACCGCCTTGTAGACGTAGTAAAGATCGGAAAGTAAACAATTTTCGTAAATAACAATTTGTATCAGTGAACATGCTCCACAGTTACTACCTACATAGTAATTTGGATGAGTTCCCGTGAGTTTCGCGAACTCATTTACTGTAACGATGTAGCAATATAAATGTTTTGTGTAACACAAAGCAGGCGCCTCGCCGTGGATTCCACTATTTTTCTTTTCCTCGTTTGAAAAGTTTTCGCTCGTTCTATGAGTTGCATTCAAACACTGTTTAATTTTAGAATCTTTGTAATATTATAATTAGCGTTTTTGTTTTTTTTTAAACACAGATCACTGAATAAAAATACTGTGGTTGTTTCATTAAGTTAATTAGTTTGTCTTGCGTATCAGGGATAGGTATGAACAATTTGTAATAAATTTCAATTTGTATAGGTACAGTAAACACGTTGGTTACTTGATAAAGGGTTGTGGTCAAACGTAGCGGTTAGATTAAATACTTGGAAAACATTGTAGACGTATTGTGTTTATGGGATTTCTAACAAAGGAACAAAGGTTTATTACTATTAATTACGGAACAAATGTATTATTTTAAATTAAATTTATTTCCGAGGATCATCTGAAACACACGTAAAATTCCCTGAAATTCTGACGTGAAAACTGCTGATGTGCAGTGACTTTGCAATTATAGAAAATTTAGTCTGTTTTTGAGGTCTTTGCTTTGAATTATTTTTCAATGATTTCGAAGGAACCTCAGTAGGTATACGCAGTTTTGAATCATGGCTGAGCAAATAACAGTGTTGTATCAGAATTATACCCTATTCAGTCCATAATAACAAAATAATAAATAAAGTAATTCAAGATTTCAAAAGAAATCGCGTCATCTTAGTAGGTAAACGTTAAGTCACGGAGGTGTGTGAACGCAGTCACACTTCGTACTTTAGAACTTCGTGATAATCCCTAATTACCGATAGACTGCGTAGGTAATTCCCATTCTAAATTTAACATTTTACCTTATTGGGTACAGTTTACTTTGCCTACGCACCAGTGGGCTATGACGTAGAAATATTCGAACATAGTAACATTACTATCATTGATTTTCAACGCTTTGTTGCTAACACATCCATCCCTAGCCTAGGCCTAGCCTTTTCCCAAACTATGTTGGGGTCGGCTTCCAGTCTAACCGGATGCAGATGAGTACCAATATTTTACATGAAGCGACTGCCTATCTGACCTTTGCAACCCAAGTAACTGGGTAATACGATCCCCTTGGTAAGACTGGGTTTCAGACTTTTTGGCTTCGGACTATTCGTAACGACTGTCAAAGATCTACAAATGACAGCGGGGACCAACGGCTTAACGTGCTTTCCGAGGCACGGAGGAAACTCGGTATGTAATTATGGTCACCCATCCACGGACCAACCTCGGCAAGCACGGCTTAACCTTAAAGATCGACCCGTGTGGCTTTTGTTATTTAGCCACGAGCTCCTCCTGTTGCTAACACATCCATGTTTCATTAATAAAAACGAGCCATGTAAAGTGATAACAGTTACCTTTGTCAATGAAAGTGTATTTTAAAACGCAGAAAGGCAGATAAGTGGAATCTTACTTCCTTTAAACATAAGTAATTACATAAGATATTGATTTAGATTGTTACAAAGATTTTATTGAACCATTATGATTTGTATCAAAACAAACAACATCTACATTTCAATAGTGTCGAATGTTTATGATTAGCAGTGTTAAATACATGCTTTATCAATCTGTCTAATAGTTAAAATTAGTGATACTTATAGGAATAGTTGATTGCGCCAAGATAAGATACAGATGTACGATTAAATAGACGTAAACAAGTCAAGTTATATGTTCAGATGTTTTTAACGATGGCAGCCCTGGCCTAGATTATAAGAATGTGCTTCATATAACTTCCAAACTACATGTTATATTAAAAGTGTTTACTTAAACAACACTTTGTTTCGTTAGTAATGAGATGACGGGATTGGTCTCCTTGATAAATAACACATGTTTCAAATATTATAATAATATTGTATTGAATCTATGTATCTTCAGTTGTTTCATACATTTTAGTGCCCTTGCAGATAACATACAACCGCAACCGACACATACTTTAAGTAATAATTATTTTATTGTTTGTGATATTAATGTGACAAGATTTTTATTTCCATAATAAAGAAGAATAGTTATTAAATATAAAGTAGTAATTTGAATAATTAATTTCATATAAAAAACAAAAGCTACCTTGATTTCCCGTTCATTTAATTTACTTGGTAAATAGATTTTTGTTAAGCTGGTATCAAACGATTGCCTTGCAGATGGGAATTTTTAGTGAAAGGGAATTGTCTGAAAACAAAATGAAAGAAAAGGGAAAAATCAATTTATTACTGAATCGATCCAACGGGTTTAGATTTCAGCAGTCTTTCACTTCCCTACGGAATTATTAGAAACATGGAACACCATGAATGTTCCATGTGTCCATGTATTTTTTTCGATGTCGTGTGAAAGTACTATAAAAATGAAACAAAATGAACTTCACTAGCGTCTGATATCAGCTTTATTTTATTCACACAACAAGATTCACTGATTCTTCCTCTATAGAATATACTATCTATTACGTATATATTTATAATCGTTTGATACCAGCTTAACAAAAATCTAACTATTCTTTCTCAGGAGTCTATAAACCATATTTTAAAAAAAAAGGTGGTTTGCAGATTGTTGGGGGAAATTTATATAAGATTATATTAATATTTTAGAATAGATTATTAGATTAGGTATTTTTAGATTTACATTAACATTATCTTTAAAATATTGTTATTATATTGTTCCGTTCCCACAGACAAACCGTGAAAACGGTTTTGTGGGGCATAGTTTTTAAATGAAAGTTTGTAATAAAATTGTTTAATAAATAAATAAATAATAATAAATAATGTATTACGTAGGAACCAATGTACAAATTGTACATAGTTAAATAAATTACGTAACAATGTCTAGTTCACGACAGGGTTGACCGTGACGGCTTCTCGAATCTTGTTTGTTACATTGACGTTGAGACGATAGGAAATAAAACGGAATGTTTAAATTTAGTTCTCAATGATAACGTTATGCAGACCTATCTAATTATATCTAATTAAATAACTGTTTAGTTCATGCTCTTTCAGTTTTGGCTCTGAAAGCGGTGAATGAAGGAAATACATGACATGTGATGTGACATTCACCAACACTCCCTGGGCCCGCGTGGTGGATTACGACCCACTCCATCGTATAGAGAGGAGGTCTGGGTCCCAGCTGTGGGAATGTTATAGGCTGATTGAAGCTGAGTTCGTCAATTTTGCAAAAGTTGGTTCTGTTTGAGTAAAATATTTTATTTCATGAAAACTATACAGGGTTAAGTGTGAAATACATCGACGCACAAACGGTACATCAGTACATCACACCGAAACCCTCACCTAAAAGTTTTTGATCGATAATTTAAAAAAAGAATGAGCTGTTTGCAACAAAAGTAACGTACACGATCAAAACGAACAGAAGATTTTTGTTCAGAATGATGCTGAATACGGAGTAACCATTTGTGAGTCGATGTACTTCACACTTAACCCTCGTTTTGTTAAATATAATGTGAACACAGTAAATACGAAATAAGGTCACATTAGCAAAATGACTCGCAGACAACATGGAGACGAAATTGCCATTAGATTAGGTGATGAATCATAATTAAGTACAGTGAACTGACTCATTAGGTACCACTTAACCACGTGTCTTTTTTATCGCGGTTCCTCGTGACGTGTTTCCATAATATAACATTGCGGTCAAAAGTTTTAAGCACGAACGTCTCTTGTGGTCAACCATGCAAAATTACCAGTAACTGTTGGCAAGCCAGATCTTAATTGTGACGTTGTAATGACATACGTCACTAATTAATAGGTATGTCTCATAAAATAGGCAGCAATTAATTTATAATCATTGTTTCCTCATTACTCGATTACGATTGTAGGTAGCTAGTGTGTGAATTACGTAGGTATACAGTGATCTACCTAGTTCAGTATTACAATTTCAGATCTTCCTCTACACCTATTCTGATACAGCATCCCTTATATGGACTTTATCTGAAAGAGGATGCGGGACCATGACGTATGATCCTAAACAGTGCGGTTTATCACCTTAGGGAAGGGAAAAATTGAACTTCAATTCTGCGTCCGTACCATGTCGCTTGAAACATTATTGTTCCATTCCTATTCCAGAGTGGGAAAGAGATGGAGCTAGACGACCTGTATAGCTTCGTCTCTTTTTCACTCTGGACACTGGTCGTTCCTTCTGGGAAAAGGCTGGTCAATTCGTATAAATTAGCACACGGATAAAAAGTTTATTCAATTAGGTAATTTTAATTTTTCTATTCAGCGATTACCCAAAATAACATGTTTTCGTAAATTGTTTCAGCCCTTCTTTTTTTAATATACCTAAGAGTTTCTTAGCACTTTTAATTTTATATCACATGGGTGGTGTGATACACAAATATTAGTTTAGATTAGAGAGATGTATCATATAGTGGTGTGATTTATATTTGCATAAGTAATATCGATGTCGATGTACATTATCATAATTCTCGGAACATTATCAGATTTTGTTTTATTATGTTTTTGGTAAATATATCGTAAACAAACAGCTGCGAGAACAGAGGTACGCATCTAGATTTGTAAGATGGTACCTAAATATAGCTAAATGCGAGTTTTACTGGCTTGAGTTTTCTGAAATTATTCAAAAGTTGGAAAGACGACAAACTGACAATTAAAACCTAGATCATGTATTTTATAATATCGTTGTATTGTGGCGGGAAATTCACGTCAACCTTCGTGGTCGAGGCAACGGCGTCGAGCGTTCAGCCTGAGGTCGGCATAGACGTCACACACGACCCGGGTCATTAGTTAGATAGGTAACGGTGTTGCCAGATGCCCCATTATTTTATACAACTACGAAACCTTCATTTTTTACAAGATTTAAAACACTTGCAAACATCCTGCACTGAAAAGCTTCATTGAAACTAAATGTTATGCTACATTACTGTGTACTTGGAATTTAGTGTAAACTTTGGTAACTGCAATGCCTTAGAATTTGCATAGATTAATAGATAATTTTCTCACTCAACCGTATAAATAGATTATTAATCAGTCTGATAGTTTATCTACTATTCATCCAGATAGTTAGGAATTTAACGACCAATATAAGGGGCTGCTAACTGGCAATAATAACTCACCTTGTATATAAATAAATCAAATATAATGATCCCCTTATTCTGTCAGATGCAGCAACGACAGTATTACATACGACGAAAGTATTACATAAGCAATGGGTAAGAGTGTACATAATTTTGCGAATGAATGGCAGTACGCTGACGCAGATAGCAATAAAATAACATGTAATTTCTAGAAACTTAGGTATCTTTCAAGGGCTTTAATCATGTTTACCAATGATAACGTGTTTGTTTAACACAATAATATTATGAACCTAGGCACTGAGTTAAATACGAACATGACACTTTCCACTTTCCTTTCTTTCTTTCCACTTTTTTGAATTTCATTTGAAAATTCAAATGAAATTTAATAGCGTCAAATATAAATAAGATTTGATGTATCATGTCTGTTTCTCATTTTTGAGGAAATATTAGAACAAACTCAAACTGTATAATTACCAAAAACCATGGCCGTACAAAACAGATTTTCTTTTGAAGATTGCATTTACATTCAATAATATATTTCAGGCGAAATACACGTTCTGTTACGTGTAGGCGTCTGTTACCATTTCAGCGAATTTTCATTCTATTTATTGTACGAATCGTGAGAATTGTGAAGGATGTAGTCGTTTAATATGATGGAGGAAAATTTTTCAGGAAAATATAAGAATGATAGGGAAAGTATAGCGAAACCATTGTGACGCTTATTATTGTTTAAGAAGATTTTTCAGGTAGGTGGTCGAGATAAAGAGCATTATCTTATTTGATTTCAGATTGCAGTAGAAAAAGATCTGAAAAAGGAGCGCAATTCTTTGAGTTGATCTGCAGTTTGAGTGGAGATAAGGAATCTGAGATATCAGTGTGTCATGAGACAGATGATCTGGCAAGGCGGGCGGCCGGCGGCGCGGCGGCGTAGCTGCGTACGTGACTGTGCGAGCGTAGGGGACACCCACCGTCCATGGACCTTACCCGACACACTACCAACTATTTTATCGCTCGTGATTGCACGATGAAGCTCACTATATAACCTTCAGAATTAGTTACTGCGGATTGACATTATAGCCTATACACATTCTCTCTCGTAGTCACATTCTATGTGACAACTGGCACGTCATTGTAAACCGCTGTTTGTTTTGTATTTCTTTGTATAACCCAAGGATGCTGGCTGAGTAATAAAATCAGACAATGTACAGAAGCTGACGGAAGATATAAAAATGTAATTTAACGACGCTGGGTTTTCAAATGTTACCACTGAATCTGAGCTGAATGCTAACCAAGTAAGCGCGACTTTCATAAATTGACTTGAGGAGTGACGGCCCTTTTTTGCTATTCATTTGACCTTAAATTAAATCTCCTTTTTCTTGAAATTTTATGTATATTTACAAGAAATCTCGTACGAAATAATTTCAATCCGATTTCGTAACCAAAAACATCAAAGATAAGTGTTCCATTTTTCCAGGAAGGTGTGCCCAAATCATACATTTCAAGTGAACCGGTGAGGGAAAGAGAAAAATAAAAATAGACCAGTTCAAGTACCTACCTATTTTTTAATCGTTAGAAATCTACGCGGTATAAACCGTATCCGTATCAATGTCGAATCGATACGTCCGTGCGTATCCGCTGCATCCATAAATAGACGATTTGTCTGTGAAATATTGATTTGTAAATCATACAGGCATTATTTTTCGGCCGGGATCTGCGTCATTCATGAGGGTACGGCGAGGCTGCCCTTCAGTTTTAATAGCACAGCGTCACGCACACATGCTACTGATAGTGCGAACTGCCGCTTGCTGTAAACCTCTAGAAGAAGCTATCCAGGGCTTAGTAATCATTGCCGCAGTCGTTAAGGAACTCATATGCCAGAATTAATTCGTTACCCAAAACTCCGAACGGTCACATAAGACCAACCCTGACATTTTCATAGAGGAAAGGAAAGTTCTCTTATTGAAATAAGGAGGTGCAAAAGCACAGCTCGATGACTATAAATGAATTCAAATGAATTTTAAGCTACGCTTTTGCTACTACTGAAAATAAATTCATATTAGAGCAAGATAAAGTAAGCAAACGAAACTCAAACATCTGGATGTACTTACTTGAAGAAGCAAACGTATATTCCACGTATACTGCGTAGCACACACTCATGCTTTCGTCAATCATTACAGTTACCTACGTATGTATCGTATCAAAAGCTCCTTTACCATTAGGTCTAAAATCGTTGTGTAGTCAGGCAAAAAATATTAAAACGTTCGCGTCATTGTGACGTCAAACGCATCGATCCACCAGGAACCAACTGCCTCTCACTTAACATAAAGTGGTGCAAAGTGGTGCATTGCTAGCCAGCGCGTCCTATTAAAAAGTTAAAGTGTGCCCCACTATATAATAATTGAGACAGACCACAATGGCCCCTGTCCAAATAAAGTCTCGAGTAACTTGATAGTTGAATGGGATCCTTTAATTAAAATTCATCCCTCAAATATTTGTTACCCTAATGAATCTACGTATATTTAAAGCTAAAAGGACAATGAAATTCTTACATTTTAATTTGAGATGTTTACCTTTTATTCGCACAGACTTCGTATACTTTATACTTTACGCATGTAACGATTTCATTGTGCTGATTTATAGGCCTATATTTATTAAATATTTATGTGTATGCTAATTGATTTGTGGAATAAAAATTACTTTGATAAAAGTTGACCGAAATTCCGTCAATTATGAAAAGTGTATATGAATAGCAAGTCTTTTGGCTTCGAAATCATTAAAACTTTTCCGACTCAAACAGGCTTTGAACGTTGACGTCGAGATCGAAGGCGCGGAATTTATATTTAACTTGGGACGTGATTCAAAATATAAGCCAACCAACAACTTGCAGAAGTTGTTGTATGGCTGGTATAACATCATGGACGTAGCTTCACCTATATAGGTACCAGGCTAATCTAAAAAACTTGTTCTGATAACTATATCTGTATCAAAGTATCTGCTCTTCAGCAGTAAACAGGACGTTGCTTGTTAGTACTATAGCTTTTACGTTGTATTATGAAAGGTGTTACGAGTAAACACTCACCTACGCTTTTAACAATAGTAGCTAAAAATATAATTTACATTATGTTTCTGAATGCGCATCGAATTTGTACAATAGTCTGAAAAATATAATGTTGACTTGATGACAAAGAGTCTAATTACATTAATATATTCGGGAATATACTGTTTCTAAATATTGAACCACAATTTAAATAGTATTGATTTTGTCAGACCAGTGAAATTAAAAAGTAAACCTTCAAAGCATTCGTAGAACGCTATTCTTTACACAAATACTTACTTGAGAACGGGGTTTCCATGTTTTTGATGGCAACCTATTATCTTAGGTCATTATTAGTATGTCACGTTAGAAAACTGGTTCTCTGAAGAGGCTAGTCAGGTTTATCCCGAGACCCATTCATTACACTGTACGATGTAGTCATATCAGTTAAGAATTACCGATGCATCATATTTTTAGGCAAGGTGAAATAAAAACTCTATAGTAAGTAAAAAATGTGATGATGACACTCATTAAATGGAAATGTTTGTTGCAAATAGGTGCATCATAAATACGGCTTATCCTACTTAATAAATCTAATATAAAAAAATCTCATGTCGCTGTTTGTTACCAAAATACTCCGAAACGGCTCTACCGATTTGAATGAAATTTTGTGTGCATATCGGGTAGGTCTGAGAATCGGCCAACATCTATTTTTCATATCCCTAGAACACATCAAAATTTCCACGCGAACGAAGTCGCGGGCAGCAGCTAGTAATATATAAGAATATAGGTATAAAATATTTAGGAGTATTTTAGATTCTGAGAATTAAATTCATAATAAAAATTAAACTTAATATTATAAATGCAATATTTCGGGGAACTGGAGTGGATCGAATAATTTTCGCACCCGTATGCAAAATACGTGCTTTGGACGTGAAGTTGCGGACACCAGCCGGTTATACAATACAAATAGAATAGTTATTCTGTCTGTCTGTCAGTTACCTTTTCACACCTTAACGGCTGTAAGAATTCGATGAAATTTGGCACACCTGGCATTGTACATAGGGTAGTTTATCCCAGTTGGAGGTTCCCATGGGGTAATTTTTGACATACAAGCTGGCGACGCCACTGGCAAAATTATTAAATAGTTTCTACAAGGTTATTATGTCACACTGACATAAAAAGATCTACCATCTAAATTACATAAGGCATTAAAGTTGTTAAAACATATCTAATAAAACAGTACAACGTCGAGCACTACGACACACTTGGGCAACAAATGACATCTTGACAATATATTTGTAGAACCTATGTGTTTAATTCACAAGTTTCCCTTCTAACTATTCTATCAGTAAGTTTCCATCGTTATTGGATTATCCCCTTTACTTATGTATCTGTTATTCATGATATTATCACGTTTGAGATGCACTCGTTACAGTCGTGGTCCATTTATTATGTCTGTAGGTATGTGAGTGAGGCTTCGCAATCTTAATGATAAGATTACTTGCAGTTCTCATAAATATATCAGACTTATAATCGGAGAACTACTAAATAATTAAGTATCAATACATAGAAGAATTTGTTTTTCTCTGAGATTCTTTCTGACATATTTCTAGTCTTAATATTTTCCTTTGTAGAATCATTTAGGAAGTTAAAGGAAGTAATTAATTTTCTAAATGGTTTTTCTAGAACAAAAACATCATACAATTTGTACCTACATTTTCAGACATTTTCAGTGACCAATGCTAAAAGAATGTTGAGAATTTTCCTCTTATATACTGCGTAATGTATTATAAATAGGAACAAAAGACAATTGTTGTGTGTTCTGATGCACAGTATTCTGAAGAATATGAGATGAGCCAGCAGGGTTTGGCACGACTCGGGTATTTTTTTGTCCAAATAAACGGTAGCAATAATTCTCGTGAAATTATCATCATAAATCATGATAAGGCGTTTGATGAAAGTACATTGTCTCTTAAATTCCAAGGCTATTACCTATATACCTAACAATGTGTGATACATTATGTACTCTAGTTTCGCAAAGACTATCAGATTTCTAAATAAACGTTTTATTAATCGTTATCTATTTTATAACCGTTACTGATTATGATGTTAAACGCGTAGTTCGGTAAGATTCTAGGCTTCTGCCCTAGTAAATTGCTTTTGTAATATTAACCTATATGCTATTATTAGCAGTAATCTTAGATACATGTAGATAGTTAGTTATCATTGACCTAAATTTAATGTTTAATGAGAAGGCCGCAATTTTAACTCCTATTATTTGCAGTTTTATTTGTAGGTGTAGATAATTTTCATGACAAGAAAAACTCATTAATTATTTGATATCATTGGATTTTGGTTGTGAAATGCGCGTACCGTCGTTTACCTGGTGCCCGATTTAGTAGCTAATAAGGTGGACAATCTAGTTCTGAGTAACGTGAATATTATAGATATCAGTCGATAAATATCAAAATTACGTTCTAATCCAAAACATCCATTTATTTTAGCCACGAAATCGGGTAGCCTCTGTTGGAAAATACACAATAAATAGAGACAAAGTTCGTTCGTTTCTCACTCATTACAAGCATAACGGGTAAGATTACACGCTGGTTTCAGTATTGACGGAGAGTTGAGTCATAACAAATATTTCTTAACTGGTTGTTTATCAATGACGTAGGTATCAGTATTGAGTAGAGATCAATCACCTGTTTTAGCTCATGTCAATAAAATCAGTGCATGTAAAAATATCGTGTCAATGTCGGAATCATTGTGAATCCGCACATGTCATATAAGGCGCATGTACTGCGGATAACAGCGATTGACTTGCACTTTTCACTCTTATGCTTAGAGTTATAACGTTGAAAAGGTGTCAAGCAATGTTCGTTATTGTACGTGGAGTGGTACTGACCTTGAGTGAAGCCATATCGGACACGGAGCGGTGTGTTTGTATGGTCTCGAGCTGGTCGAGGCACCAGTCCAGCTCCTCAACGGTTTCTAAGGCTAGCTTCATGTAGGCTTCGTCTGAAACAAGAAGAATTTATTTAGCATAAATTATATTTGGAGGATATGTCTCGCTAACTATGCTAAGATTTAGTTTATCATTGCATTATTTGTTAACATTTTGTTAAGTTAAACAGGGCGGAATCATTGCATGTGCAAAGCCCTTTTTAATAAAAAAATGATAGTAAAATTATGTCTGGGTGCTGCATGTGAAAACAATATGTTTTTGTGTGAATTGACCACTAAAAATGTTAAGTACACAGGGAGAGTAGACAGATATGATTAGCCAAATCAAATTTTAAATGATAAATTACATAGTAGTAGGTACTTTGATATCAACATGAAAACAAAATCTTTGATCTCGGAAGTAATAACACAACTGATAAAACCTCAATTTGATTACACTGTCAATGATGATGATAAAAACGTTCTTCATAACAAATTATGTTCAAATGATTACGAGAATTTGTTCTAGACCTTGTGTAAACATAATAATGATTAATATTTATTTTACTAAAGGATTCGAAGAGGACAGATTATTTTCACGCTGTTTATGTGTGATGCTGTGCGTCACGTATTAGTGTCTCATCAGATACTGTGGGGTCTGACTTCAGTTTGACCTACTTGAATGTAAATACACTGATAATGAGTATCTGTCTGGTGGGGTAGCCGGATCAACGGAATATGCAGATTAATGTTACCGAGTATTGGCCGAGATTGGACCGAATGAGGCAACTTTTTCGTCGTATTTGTGATTGAGCTCGTCATAGGTTAGCTAAACACTTCCACTTTCGATTATCAATGACTTATGATGTTGAGAGAGCCGGATCAAAATTAAATAAGGAGTTTCTGAGGGTTACCAAACAGACATAAAGTATCCATACTGTTTTCTAAATAGTTATATTTATCCAACTTCTTTGAAGAATATGAGGCGGAATATAAGAATAAAGAAAATATTATATTTTTATCTGACCACGCTAGTAGGTAGAGCTGATATTCCTAGAATGATTTTTAATTAGTGCGGATGAATAAGAAATACTTAATACTTTAGATTCCTTTTGTAATAAAATAATACATTTAATAGAAAAATCTGAGCATAATTTATTCCAACTGGATAATTTCCATTGTAATACAATTAAATGCAAGTAATGCTTTATGCAGTCAGGATAAAGGCGTTGTTTTCCTGTTTCCAGGTAAACATAGCAATAAAGAGTTCCTATAAGTAAGAGCCCGTGCTTATACCCCATTGGATGGAATAATTTAGACTTTTATGTGACATTAAAATTAACCTTATTTGGATAATAAATATTGTGTTCAAAATATTGCAGTGGGCCACTTAACAGCTCTTTAACATGACCCCCGCACTACATTCACACGATTGTTTTGGGACTTGCATTTATCACTATTGTTTTTAATATCAGTGTTATCAATACATAAATAAAAAGCATGACCAAGAGGTCGGGTATGTTTTTTGTTTCAAATTCAGTGCAAATCCGGAAAAGTAGATAAGAAATACTGTAATAAACTACTAAACTAATGGAAACGAAGAAATACTATTTCTAAGGGTTTGTTTAGGACGTTTATTAAGGGTTGCTTGAGATACTGTAGGTTCACTACAAGGAGTCGTTAGGTGGTCGCCAATGAGCCTGGTTTAACCGAATAACAAGAAAGCCTTACCGCAAATTGTTATGTACGAGGCCATGTAGGATGTGAGATTAAAAGGCGAATAGGAAGCATTGACCTCAGGACCTAAGTACCTAACATAAGGTTAATAACCTTTCTATCTTTTATTTCACGAAAAGAGCCGAGTGGCTTCTTTGTCATGGCCGCGACCACTAGGGTACGATAATGTACTGAACAGATCATAATTAAGATTAAGTACAAGCAATCGCGAATTTCTCCTTGTTGCCTTTGTCATAAAGAAATGTGTTTTTTCTTTTGTCCCCAGAAAAAAGCATGAAAATAATGAACTACTACACAAAATATAAGAAAACAAATCTTCAGTTTTTAATTTGTAAAAACCTTGATAACTATTAAGAAATGGCGACGATAAACATTTTTTTTTTAAATAAGCTCGACACACTCAGTGATGAACTGTTACAGTTACAACATGACAAATATTCAACTGACGGAGGAAAAATTGTTTTCTGTACAAATGGCAACATGATGAAAAATGTGAAGTATCGCACGGAATGATATAGCTCATGGTTACGACCTCCACCGATGAAACTAGAGCATACTAAATTAGCCAGCACTTCGTCAAAGAACTTAAGCGTGCAGAAGATAATTACAAATGAAAAGATATATTTGCATTACTTTGCATATTAAGGATCTACTGCTCAAAATATATATTCACGACTCGTGGTTTCATATTACTTCAGCGGAATTGAAATAACACTCAAAAGTGAAATGGAGTTGGCTGTTCCACTCACAATAGGCGTCAAAAGTGAGCGTTTGAAAACAACAAAGTTCGATTGTTGAATGACATACCTATAGCTGGAAGTACCAAAATAGTTTATTTATTGGAAGTCAATAGAAATAGGATCAGAGCTCAAACAAGGCTGGCAAAAAAAATCTCTGGTGTGACATAGTTACAAAAATAAAATCGTTTCCGCATTATTGGTCACGGCTTGATTGAAATGATCGGCAGCTATTTACAGCCCTGACGAGATAAACAAATAGTGTAACTTTTCCCTCTAACCACTTAACCGGTGAAAATCGATTGATCGGATTATGAACGCGTTGGTGCCGGAAAATTGACTAGTGCAACTCTAAAGATGACATATATGGAAAGACATAAAGTCCGCGGCAATGTAAGGGATGTGTCTCATCGTGGCGTGATCACCAGCGGTTACAGCCACAGTGGCCTACATCGGACGTTTTTCCTGGAAGCAGTGAGAGGCGAGTGACAGCGCCCGTCCTGAATCCAATTCATGACGGCCAACATTGGCACTCATTAGTACCTGTCACGCTCCAAATAGAAGCGGCACGTTTTACTCATTTATAAATTGTGAGAGCTTTGCGAACACTTTGTTTTTTTTTTTATATTGAAATTCATATGTGGACGTGCTCTCAAATTACAATTCAAGCGACTGGTGGTAACGTTTTGTGGTTTACATATATTCTGCGAATTTTATGTGCAATTTTGAACTTAATCCAAAACATAATATTTGCAATTCATGTTGTGACATGACACACCCCTTTTGTGGCAAGTAAATACGTTCAACTTATACCGACAAGTTAAATGACGACACAATGGAGCCCACTCATTGAGTTTTGACTAAATACCGTCATGGTTGAACGTCATTTTCTTATACATTCAATATGACTTCGTAGAACTGTTAATCATGTTTTAATCTAGGTCGGTTTAACGAGGATTTCCCAAATGCGGTTATGAGTAATTTTCCTTTGCGGTGGAAATATTTATTTCGCATTGATCTTAACTTGTAACTACTCACATTCAGCGTAAAGCTCCGACCACAAGTACGTAAATAATTGTACCTAAATAATATCACAGAGACACAGGGCAATTAGTGAACATAACGTAACACAGATTTTGCAGTCACATTGTTATTGATTAGAAGCACTTTACCACTTCAAAAGTACCTATGGCAGTGGTCTTAAAACACTGTAATTTCTAAATATGAACACAAACATACACAGTACGAAGCCAAAGTGATGGTTGCCGAAACACTGTAGCAGGAGTCTTGTCGCCTTCAACACGGTGGCAACTATGTCGAAGGTGACAATTGTCTTATCACGATCTGCGGTCATTTTCCAATCGAAAAAGGCTACTGACAAAAAAACAATCTTGTCGTTGTTTATAACTTTGTGGTAAGTTTAATACAAACGTTTGTGTACAAAAAAGGTTATAGGAGTAATGACTGCACAGGGCACTGTGAGCTTTATATACTTAAGTGTGATGCGTCATAAACCGGCAAGACCGCAAGGTCGTAGTCTATAGGTCATACCTATCTCAATAATACCTAAATACCTACAGTACCAATACGTTCAAATGAACAATTCAGTTTTAGAAATCGTCACACAGGCATGTACGACGTCCACGTAAAAACGAAACTTTGTCATAAGTTCGATGTGCAATGACTGTGCGTGCCGACCGGTAAACTGAGCGTGTAGTTCCAATTTATTAATATTAATTAATTTCCAAGCGTAAGGGCTAAAAGGATTTAGACTGGTATCAGTATGGAGGATGTGCGATAGAATTGATAAAGAAAGTTATTGTATACTGTATTGACGTACAGGGAAAACTTTTTACGGAGAAATCACATGCACCGGATGCAGGTAAAGTTACGGTATGTTTTTTTTTTGTTATCGATTATTCCCGTTCCAATTTATATGAAATACACGACTAAGCACTACGCATGTGCGACCAAGCCGAGGCAGATTTGCCGATCATACAAACTTGCTGATTGAATTTAAAACAGACATTTGCTTTATGCAACAAATCGTACATAATATTCAGCTTTTACGACATAGAAAGTTATCCTACTTAATTTGATGGGAAGGTACGTGAATCTAAGTGCAAACATGGACATAAAAATTGTCCAATAGGTTTAATTTCAAGCTATACGCATAATAGTTTCATTGGAATGAAAACCGCAATCAAATTGTTTTAACACGTTTAACGGTGACTGGGTTGTGTCAACTTTGCTTTAATTAAATCCGGCAAAGCTAGCTTCCCCGATCTAGTTAGGTATGTGTGTTAACGGTGTATTTACTATCTTTATTATTTTGAACGGTTATCTCTAAATATGCCAATCATTTTTAAAATCAGGAAGCTGTCCGATGTGTTTAACAGTTATCAGATTAATAAAGTATTGCTTGTTGACATTATTCACGCCGTGAGACTAAGAAACGTTTCTGAGAAAATGCGAATTTTGCGTGACCAATCCGTGAAAATAAACAGTTGTAATCTGCAGCGGAAAATAAATAAGGAAAACTCTTTTTTAATATTCAAGATTCATGCAATCACATGACAAGGATTCTTAACGGAAGTCACGGTACCACACTAAGTTTTTCTTTTTCCATTGAATAACGGAAAAGAAAATTTCGAGGGATTACCGTGTCTGGCTTCTACTAAAGGCGGCGTACAATCCAATCCTAAAGGATTATGGATCCTGTTACGAGGTACAAAATAAATAACTCTATACCAACCGGGTAGAAATTCCTTCCGAGAATTCTTGTTTGCATACATCAGAAGAAAGTTTTGCGTCATTAAAATGTCTGAATGTTTTTTCCAATCAAATCATTACAAATGGATGAGTATGCTATTATACTTAGAGCTTAAGATTATAAATCTTTTCCTGGTACGAATATTACTAAGAATGTGACAGGTATGTTTACCGTGTGACATAATGTTCTTCGTAATCTCTTTATATGGCATCGGGGAATTGATCACGTTGCTGATAAAATTGTAAACAAAGCATGTGTAATATCTGCGCCGTTTGTTTACTCTCCGATATAGCTATCTGTAGTTCGCAGCTACGCATTGTTTATGGGGGCGTTTCCCACTCGGACCGGATATGAAAGAAAGTGTTTTGTTTTTTCCGTTCCGACCCTAATCTACTTAGGAAAATTAGTTGTTTTGTTTTTACAAGTGCCAATCACTTTACTGTCTTGGTTTATTAATGTTTTTTTTTGTTCATCTACAGTCCTTTTACTGAGAAAAATAGATGTTATTGGTTGAAATAAAACTACTATTTTGGGTTCATTTATTTCTCAGTTCAAAAACTCACGTCCTACATTGAGCATTTCCGCACACTGAATTAATGCAGAGTGAAAATAAGGTTTTAAGAGCCACATCCTGTGAAGTATAATAAAACGTACTCTATTTACTATTCCCGTCTCGTCTCCATTTAGTTGCACCGCGGTAAGTGCTCTAACGCAATCATTTCATTCAATATTGATCAAAGTACTTGGTTTACAAATGCTATTGCCGTTACACTCGCGGCCACAAAATCTCCATTCGACTAAAGCAAATGTGTCGATTTTTATTAAACATCTAAAAACCCATTTCTTGAAAATACAACGGTTTATTCGACAATTTGTAGACACAGCGAGCTTTTCGACAATTGATAAATAAATGTTGAGAAATAGAAAAAAATGTTATGGAAAACTTTGGATTAGCTCTTTATATAAAGACAATTAATGTACAAGATTGTAGGTATGTGTTTTATGGAGGCTATTAACATGATATCGCGGTAAACAGATAGTATGGCATGCCTACGTAGAATCGTAGACATAAGGTGATTTTTATCAAATGACGCTTCTCACTTTCGATAGTTACGTGATCAGTGTTTTTCCAGAGGAAATCACCATTATTGATTTCTTTGTGAAATGGAACACATGTTTTTTTTTTATATAAAGGCTTTTAAACCTCGTCTACAAATAACATTTATTTAGTGAAACTGTCACTAAATACATGTTATTGTAGTGAACCTGTCAGTTATAACGGACACAGTTTCAGGGCGCAATAAAAAGTCGTAGACTGCAGCCTTAAAGCCACGATAAACCTTAATATCACAAGGGACCAATTTATATGAGATTGTATACTATAGTTTAACATGTTCATACGACCGTCATATTGGTGACAACCATAACAAGCGATATAAATGAGTCCCCTATGATTAATACCTATGACGAGTCGCTATCATATCCTGTCAAATTATAAAACTGCTCATTAGCTTCGATTGCGGGGCCTGGTAGGTAGTTTTATTGTGATATTATTTATTACATTACTAGCTTTTTCCCGCAGCTTCGCTCGCGTTGCATTTGAACTTGGCAACAAACGGCTTGAACACGTGGCGCCATCTATTTTCATGAGAACGTTGTTTTTGTTTTCCTCGGGATCAGTACTTTTTTTTGGGGTGAGAAACGGTCATAGAGTTGACAATGTATATGCCAAATTTCAGGATGATCGGCTCAGTGGATTAGGCGTGAAGAGGTAACAAACAAACGTACTATTTTCGCATTTATAATATTAGTTAGTAAGTTAGGATGCGTAAAACTATATCCTTTGAAGAACGATCACAAACTTTAGATAGACTTCCCACATCAAGGACCGAGAATGTTCACGCCCCTTTGACTTGTAAGTAAACAACGTATTTTACTAAAATACCTCTCAAAGACGTCATTGCTTTGTTATACTACATAGATATTAAGTGGTTTTCTCTTGAAAATAGCAAAAGTTGTCTAGTGCTGCAAACAATGAATTAAGCGCTCCAACTATAGAAATTACAACTTTAATCATTTGAGTGATTAAAGTTGGAATTTCTATCAGTGGTGTGGAGTGGATGACCTGCACTTGAGTGCAGGTTATTAGCATCTACTCGAGTCTGCAGCTAGTATAAAGTAGCAGCAAGTATAAACTTTAAATTTTCTTAAGTTAACGTAGCGTTTTAACATAAGAGTAAAACATATAAATCTTAGACGCTTTATCATTGATGTTCTAAGGACTATGGTTCGTAACGACAGTTTCTGAAAACGACTTTCGTGTTGGTATTATTAAGTGCTCAGAAGACGGACGGTAGGCCGTTTGTCCCTTTAAATGAGTTTACCTAAAGCGGAGGCTTGGCAAATCGCTTTCTCTCACTCCAAAAGGGTAGAGGGTCCTCCATCAAAATGCTTAGTTCTTAGTTCTATCCACAAACTAAAACTAATGTTGGTATCTACCCTCCCCTTGACAAGGATTGTCTACGAGCAAAATTGGATAAATCAGTTCTAGTGATATGCTGTACATTTCTGATTAACGTAATCTAACGTTATTTATCATTTGACCACACAATACAGTAGCCTAAGATTTAGTGTCAATTACTTTAATGTCTACACAAGTCGCACCGTACGGGTGAAACAAGGTTTGTCTAGGTTATATTTTGGCATTGACATGTTTCAAACTACGACATTGGTTAACACCATCGATTTCTAAATTTAAAACCAATGAATTATATAATAAATTGTTATGTAAAAGGTTAATAGGCACATAAAACAAAATAATTTACGTAAGACAGCCCAATGTAGTTGCCAGCCTTGGTTTTGTGTATGTTTGTGCCTTCCTTTATATGCGGTTTGTAATAAAAAGTATTATTAAAGAGATAAAGCTCACCTCCTGGGTTTAGATTCTTGGGTTGTGGTGTAACAGCAGATGCTGCGCCCGATGACCTTCGTGATCTGAAACGAGAACAACATAACATTACACGTTGTACTATAAATCAACACAATCATTCATCACTATACAATGGACCCATTGCTGGAACTTTAGAGGAGAGTTGAGTAAAAGCCGTCTTAAGCCCATTGCGGGTTGGCGGGCGGCACATTTCTTTGAATTTTTATTTTGAAGACCCGCTGTTGTTATGATATTTTCTGTTACTGTTTAAGAACACCAATATGCGTAAATATAAATAACATATAAGCCATGTCCCTTTCTGACCTCCACAGAAACTCATGTGTAATACGTAAACATGTAATAACATACGGACGGACATATAATAACTGCGTCTGTCCGAGACGAGGGTCGTTTTTAAAAGTTATCAGAACTAAAGCTAAGTATTTGTTAAAATATGTACTATTTATTTTATGTATCTCATGATAAACTTCATTGGTCGGACCACTGTTTTTTTAAAGTCTATTCATCATCATCAGCTTTGCCTTTTCTCAACTATATTGGGGACAGGGGGTCTACTCTCTAAGCACGAAATCCGTAGTTTCGGCCGAGGTCACGGTCGTTTCCTGCTCCGTATCACATACGGGCATAAGAATCGTTAGGGTCCTGAACCAAAAAATAATGACAACACGATTGGACAGTTGTCCTTATTCCCAATGTGTTTTCAAAACTCAAGAATCCGAAAATTTTAGGGAGAAGGATTCATTTTGAAGTATAAAGCTGGCTACGGACGAACCCGTTTTTTCGTTGACGGACAAAGATAGTTGACCCCCAGCTTCCAGTCTCACCGAATGCTGCTGAATACCAGTATTATTTTTGGCCTCCATAACCAAGTTAGTCATGGAGCAACTACCTATCCGATCTCCACAACCCAGTTACCGCCTTTAGTATGACTTTTTGTCAGACTTTGCGGGGCACTGACTACCTGTAAGGACTGTAAAGGATCTACAAATGACAGCCTGGACCATACCCTTACCGTACTTTCCGAAGCACGGAGGAAACTCGGTATACATATAATGGATGGTGACCCATTCACAGACTGACCTTGACAAACGCTGCTTAACCTAGAGGAACGACCGGACTGTTTTATTAATTAGTCAACCGCTCCTTTAATTTATAATATTCAATGTTGCACTAAAAATCAGGAATACTGTTTATATAATATACCAATGGCATCTTTAAAACTAAAGTCTATACCAGGTAGGTATATACCTGTTCCCTTTGCGAAGGAGCTCACTGACTAATGATATTAAATTCTGCATTGGTTCGAAATCGTATTGAAAGGTCCTGGCTCCTAAGATTTTCCTTTGAGAGCTTATTCATGCTTCATAGTAAGAAGTAAACTTACACAAGCTTGAGATGTGCAGAAATACTTGGTAATAACTGGTTTAAACTAAACTTAACTGATTATATTGTTTACTAATTAGTAATAAGAATTATTGAGATAAGAATGTTTCGTTTTTGTCAATACTTGTGACCGCTATCGTTTTATTTTCTTGTGATTGTGCTACATAACAAGTTCAAATTCCTCAGATCAAATGTGTTGTTGTTTTACTAGTAGGTACTTTTAGATTACGATACATCTGGTGTGTTGATAACTTCAACAAGGTTGCCACTTTATGGTCTTACTTACCAAATGATAGCAAAAATAAAAACTTTTTTTTTAATATTTTTAAATGCTGTTTTTGTCAATATTATTTTAGATATAAATATTTTAAAATAGAATTCATGTGTACAGAAATAAATAAAAACGAAATAAACTTGTGTTATCAAATAAGATCATTAGACTGCTAAAACGAATAAAACAACAGTTAAAACTTTCTAGTAACGTCAAAATTAACTAGATGAATGATGAGACATTAAAATGAGCATTGTAGCAACCCTGGTACGGTTGTAAAACCATTGCAGATCGTAAACAGATTATCACAATAACACAGCTATAATTAGAAAAATCGAGCGTTTAGTGTTGTTTGGTCTGCGATGCTTGTAATCTAAATTTAGCGACGAGACATGTGTTAGATAACTATGGGGAGGTCATGTCAAGGCCCGATACACGACAGATGGGATTTACAACTGTTTATTTCGTTTACAGAAGTAGAAAATCACCTGGTTTGCTTTAATCATTCCAAACAGATCATCCATCATTCTCCTGCCCTCATACCAATTTATTTGGGGTCGGCGTAGCATGTTTTCTTTCTTCCATACATCTCTAATACATCAGAAACTTCCTTTCTTGCCATATCGTCCATCTTTTCTTTGGTATTCCAATAAAAATATAAAAATCAGTCAACATATCACTGGCTATTCCTGTACTTTATAGCCAATCGTGGTGTGGGAAATCTCTCAAAATTGAGTAATAAAGAAAAGCGAGAAAAATACCGAATGGAACCTATATGGAATACCAGCATTTATTTCTACGAGCTCTTATTACAGAGGCCAGTAATTACAGTAAATGGGTGCCAGAACTAATTCAACATGATGTGCCATCCATCACATTAATTGCCTCTCAGATATGATGTTGACCATTTAATTTATTTAATGTGCAAGGACATCCTGGAGTAAATATTTGTTAGGACAGACGTATTAATAATACTGATGTGTTAACGCTTTAGGGTTCGTATTCTCTAAAACATTTTCCATTATTGTGTTCATTATACAACCAGTGAAGGATTTAAATAAACAATTTTATTTGACAGGCCGGTTATTAAGGCCAATATGTAAATTAAAGTTAATTTGCGTTTGGCAGCTTAATTTGTTTGAATAATTAAATACGAAAGACTGAATGCTATACCAATGTCATTGAAAAGCCCGTGTATACGCTTTCAGAGCGGTAAGATTAAAATACTAACGGCTTCGGTTAGAATTTCAGGGAAAGCTTCATTTTCCGATAAATATTTCAAGGAAAATACGTACCGTGATCAGTTAAAAAGTGCCACTGAAGTTGTAAGTGTATAGTATAAAATCGATTTATCTTTTCAAATCACAGATTTGAGCGGTCAAATAAAACTTATTAAGACAATGAAATCTTAAGAGCAGACGATACATTGTTTATAATTTCACTCATAACTCTCTTTTATATAAGTTATTGATTTGTAAAGGTGAAGGGTCCCGTACCCAAGTGACGTCAAGCGTAACCTTTCTTCGCTTCATCTTCTTGCTACATTTTATTTAGAGTTAAAAACAATAGCTAGAGTAAAATGTTTCAGAAATCTATTTGTAAATAGTATTGAGTGTTTAATTAGAAACGGGTCTAGATTTACATAATGTTTATTAAACATTGATTTATCATGTGGCTTGTCATGTCGGTCTCGGGCACGCTGCTTGAATGACGAGTCGAGGACGTCAACCCGCGCAGCACCTGATTCGGCAGGTGCGTGCGAGCCGAGCGCGGCCGAGCAAGGCCGAGCGCCCGAGCAGCCAGTCTTGTCATCGCGACGACACGCCAACGTCACTGCCTACGTCATCGGAACCAATAATAAATGGAGAAGCCGCTTTTACCATGACGTTATTTTTTTGTTACTATGTATAAGGATGAGTAATTAAAAACGTCTACCGTACGGATTTGCGGTGAAGTGTGATTCCAGAATGACAAGCGCTTGCACAAATGTACTTTTGTCACAAGTAATGTTACGTCAAGAAAGTATAACCTAAATATACTGCTGTCAACAAGAATATGGAAACTTAACACTTAAAAAGATGAATCGATGCTTGCAATATACTAAAGCGCCTTTTGATTGATATTACAGTAAGTATTTATTTATGCTGTTGATGCCACACCCTCTTGCAACAAACATGACTCGTGTACAACAACTGCGTTTTCCCACATCATGGCACTATCTATGTCTACCTTTGGAAAGCTTTTAATCACACTTCGAGTGGCGCGATAAGCTAAACTTATCAGTTAATTTACAACAGGTAGTATGTACATAATGATTATTATTACAACACTTTATTACGGTACTGTGTTTCAAATATCAATATCATCATCGCCCTGCCGTTATTCCTATTTATTTGGGACGGCGCAGTAAGTCTTCTTCTTCTATACTTCTCTATTACTCGTCATGGCCTCCTTTCTAGCCATCATCCTTGACACAGTTTATCCCCCGTTTCTTCCCCCTACTCAAATACTTAGCCACTAAATATTAATATAAAGCGTGGAATATCAGAGCACAGTTACTCTGCGCATCCAAAGCTTCCCACATCTTGGTAGGAAGACCTTGGATATGCTCACGCGCTTAAGATAATATATCAGAATCGATGACGAAGTCGAGATATACATACGTAAGGCTTACTACTTACACGGATATTTATGATAAATACAAACTCGTGAACGGTTGATCTTTTGTGGTAATCTCGTGACAAGATTTCCATTGTTAAGACAGGTTATATGGCAGGGAGATGACGACACTAGTTTTTATAAAGTAGTTGTATTGAATAGCCTTGTGGAGATGTAACTACTCTTACTACCTACATTATATTTTTTTGCAGGTGAAATTATAGGATAGGCACGTAGGGTTTTCAAATATGGTGCGGACGACGGGCGTAATTACGCGTAGGGTTGTCCCAGGTGGACGTGACTTACAAATTACAATATTGTGGGTATTGTATTGTATAACGGTGTGGTGTCTGTAATTCCACGTCCAAAGCGCATATTGTGCGCATAGGTGGGGAACAAAAAATAATTAAAAACATTTAAGGCATGTGCAGTAATGCAGTTGTATTTATTTAGCCACCGATATGATGATATTTATACCAACTCGATTCCCGGATTGCCAACTTTAACTTAAGTATCAGTGAGGACATGTTTTTATGTCCACGCGCAAATGGGATAATTTGATTAATATCTGGGCCCAGGACTAAATGGAGCCGACCCTTATCCCTTTATTTAAGTTATATTTTCTGACCATTTACTTCAAGAATTCATGTACGCATTTATAAACACGTAGAATTGTTTTTAACAAGCAACCAAATGCGACAATGGCAATTTTGGGTCACCAACAATGAATCATAACATATACGAAACTTTGTATTATTCATTAACTTCGGGTAACGAATCACTGGAATGAAAGTATGTTATAAATAGGTATATTCACCTATTATACGCAAACATTGAATTTTCGGAAATCAGTAAAACGGTATATTAGGCAGATGACACTTTTTCAGCGGCATTACTGGGTAATTACTTGTTGTGCATAACTCAGAAACCCAAAAGTCTGATAACCAGTTTGACCAAGGAGTTTTACCCAGTAACTGGATACTAGAGAGATAGAATGGATATCAGATAGGGTCCATGTCAAATACGGTAACTTAGCTGCATCCAACATGCTGAAAAGTTGGGAAAAGGCTAGACTAGGCTGATGATAATGACGATGACATCTATTACTTAAATAAAACCTTTTCAGTTCATATGATCTGCAGAAGATATCTTTTAATATCGTGCTTTAGGAAACATGAAAATCAGTTCATAGAAAAAATATGTATCCCATTTTAATAATGCATCAAAGAAATATTTGCCAAAGATGAGATCAACAATAAGCTTTGTGAGACTTTAAGGGTTTGTTTATTTCTATAGCGTATTCAGTTTGTCGGGGAGAAATAAGGGAACGGAAGAAAATTTTCGAGAAAATAACATAAAAAGAAACTTAACCGTCGTTGTTTATTGTTATGATGCAGATAGCAGGATAGGTACCGCATGTAAGTAGGGCAACAGCAAAGTCCTATGTACTTTGATATGTTGGTTTTCGTATAACTATGCAATTAATCTTCACAGGGGCAAACCAAACGCTCATCAATAGGAAAATTATATTCGTATATCCTGCTATTGTGGCCACAAAAACCACTCGGACAAAACGATAAAAACTTCTAGGTATTTTGTTTTTGTTCACCAAAAACCGCGTCAAATTACGGTGTAAAACTACGCACAAAATAATTGTTATATTTCCCATTGTGTAGCACATGAGGAAGGAGGATGTTAGCTTTCCTTACCTTACAGGTAGTGTTTTCAATTTACAACAAATGCACGTAAGCTGGCCCAAAGCCCGCTACGATATGCAATCTCAAATTTAAATTATTCAGAATTTCGTAGCTTCAGTAATCTAAATGGCATGTAATTTGTTGTGGAGCGGAAACGCGGCTGAACTGCGAAACTAATTCGTTATGTTGAAATTAATGAATATTTAGTATCAGTGGTGTTACTTGTTTGTGTTTTGACAAACCGAAGTTTATAAGAGTCTACATAGAGCGCCTGTCTATAACGTTAACGCAAATATTTGTGTTTTCAGCACTTCAAGCTTTTATGTAAGGTAACAGTGTTTGTTCAGGTTTTCATGTCTCTGAAACCAACTGGCACTCACAATAACATAAAAGAATAAGTTCACCTACATTTTTAACAAATCTACTTCGTTCTTTGAGTGAAGGATCTTAAGATTTCATTCCGTGATTTCAAGTGGAGGCGTGAACAGAAACAAAAGAATGACTTACTTGGCGACGGGCACGTTGGTGAGGCATAAGAAGTTGTTGCGAACACTGCGCAGGCTCGCCAGGACCTGCGCGAAGGGCGTCACAATCAAGTCTTCCCCGTGGCTGCGGACAAAAATAAACCTTGTAAATATACACCCAAGATGCAAATCGCTACGAATACGCTCAAACAAATCATGAGGCAAATCTATAATGAAAGGAGCTAGAGGCGGCTTACAAAAGGATTCTGTTTTGAGGCTGGAAATTTGATATCACTGCGTACATATTTTGAGCTGATAATGATCCCAGATTATGCCCTACAGAACACAAGCCTTGCCGAACAAGGTCCCAAGGTTAAAAATGAGTCGCAATGTTTAAATATTGTTTCAGTAAAAGGCGACAAGGGCTGAAACATAAAAGTTTACGAGTTGGAAGTTTATAAAATGTTCTTAAATATTTTACACTGTTTTCTGAATGGGATTTCTTGTTATAAGTTAGTTCTTAAAACGGTTGGGGTCTAAAAGGAGAATACATAATATATTTTGTTTAGGAACAACCTCCTCACTGAGTGGTACTCAAAGTAATGCGAATATAGTTGAAATAAAGAAATTGATTTATAGTTTTGCAATAGATTTTTGGGATTTAGAAAAACTTTATAGTTATTTATCTCTTTAATATTGAAGCATACAAGAAGAAATGTTGAAGTGGAATGGCCAAAATATGGTAGAATAAGAATCATTCATCATTACTCTCACACATCAGTTACGTTCTTGTTAATGATCAAGTGATGTAAAGCAGTGGCTTTTTCACAAATTTCTGAAAATGATATGTACACACCTATGCTCAAGCAGGTATTTAAGGCTCAGGCAAATCATCAAGCATTGTATTCTTATGTCAATGACAGATAGATAGCTAGCTACCAGTTTTACCTGTAGATTGTAATTCCGGCCAAGCGTAAAATTCAAACCGAAATAAACGCATGATAATAATTCTTAAAAGAAAAGTATTTTCAAACATGTATGCCAATATCCTTATGTACATACAGATATCATAGGGTTTCTTTTACAATTCACCAAGTAAACGTAAGCAGATCAAAGCAGTAATTGTAAAGTAAAAAAATTGGTTCTGATGAACCTCCCAGTATTTACTCACGATAGCTGTCTAAGTTTAAGTCGTAACTGATACACAAATCAAGATAATCAAAACGGTTTTTTTCATATGTTTCGCAACAGTTGAAGTAGCCCACTATACTTTAATAATAGGTAGGTAATTCTTGTTAAGTGTATTGACAAAGGTTCTTCTACAACATATTTGATGAAAGTAACAGTTAAGTCATTAAACAAGCTATCCTGGAACCTGAAAGGTTTCTAGTCTAAAAATATATTCGTAGAAATAATATTTCTGCGAATATATTTTCCCAGCTTACTCTCAATGCTATTTACATGTAGAAGGGTGTGGGCGCAAGACGAGGAAGATAACTGCCCCCACAGCTTAATACCTGAACTTGGGAAACCCGACAAGTTCATTGGACCGCAACTAGGAAGGCGTCTTATAGTTTATATTAGCATGGTTCATACTCAAAGGAGTTTCAGACTCTACTTTATACTCTTTGTTCAATTCATTAGCTCTCAAAACAATCTTCGACATTTCAATTTTCATTAATAAATCTTTGAAAAGAATTACTTTGAGTGGACGTAGTTAAAAGTTATTCAAGATTAACTTAAAAAGTTTAACTAGGAAGCCATCTCAGTCGCACAGAGCAAGTTTATGCTTGTGTAAATTATACTTAGATAAACAGCGAGGGTTGTTTATTTACACAATTGTCAATATTGGCTTCATTAGCAATCGAAGGATATCTGATATTTTGGATAAAAGTTTTCAAAGGTTATGCATTTCGGTCGTTTCCAACATAGATGAAATACGTAAAAAAATATACTAATATATAATACGTAAGAACGAAATTAAGTAACAAAACACGTAAAATGAACCTTTCATCTTTGACAAAAAGTTTTCCATGCAGAAAAATTTGGTAATACAAGGTGTTGTTTTGCATCCTCGTCAAAATTTAGGAGGTTGTCAGAAAATACATAAAATATCCATATTAATTACGGTTCCTAGTACTGCTTTTTTAATGATTAAATATGCCAGTATTTCAGAATAACCCCCTTGACGTAGTTTAGGGAATAAGAAATGATCGAAAAAACGTTTGAGAATGTTTATGAAAGCTCGGTTATAGGGCGAGGATCGGACAGGCCGCGTTTGAAACGTTCACACCTACCGATTTCCGTAAATTAGAAAAAGAAATTACCTACCCATCTTGTTATTGATTCGGGTCGAGAATCATTAGCATAGTTATCTCATTGAATTTGACGAGATTGCAAAACAACAGTTTGTATAATGAGAATATTTTTAATCTAACTTAAAAAACGGTATCCTGTATTTCTTATTTTTTCGTTAGTTATGTCATTATTGGCAAACAAGCAGTTTAATGTGCAATTATTCATTGAATTAATTTTTATATTTAAATTAATATTCATAGTATGTAATATAATTGTCGTATTATATTGCTCTAAGCAGGAAACATAATGTATCATAAAGAGTTGCCTACGCTAACACGAGTACAAAGCTAATTCATAATGTAGGCTTGCGATAAGGCTAGATAAAATTCTAGTTTCAAATCGAGGTTTATTCGCGAGAGTAATCACCTCACACAATAAACTGGCCAGTTGTTAGGTGAGACTTTCATGATAAACGAATGTTGAACGTTTACCTACATATCTGCGTAGCTACTATCTATTATAATCGGAGTTCATTTTACGCGTGTTTCGGTCATAAAAGCCGCCGGTGTAACGTTTTTCATGCGAGCGAAATAATTAGAGAAATACCTAGCATATTTAGGATAGGATAGTTGAATTTTGTATCAATGTAGGCTCCCGTGAGTACATTTTGCATGTTAGCGCTCAAAGCTCAGCGAACGTGACGTACACGCGACGTTTTATGCAAATTAAGTCTGTGAATGCACCTATATATCCTATCCTGGGAAAGGCAAGGCAGGTGATTATAAAGAGACTCTAGGTCTCTTTATCATAACTTGCCTAGCCTTTTCCAGTTAGTACTGGGTAATACGATAACCAAAAGACTGGTTGTTCGGGCACCTGTAACAACTGCCAAAGATCTATAAATTACAGCCGAGACCAACGGCTTAACATGCTTTCCGAGGCACGGAGAAAACTTGATATGCAATGGGTGGTCACCCATCCAGGACCTAACATAGGTAAGCGCAGCTAAACGTTTTTTTTTTTTTGTGAATGGCATCTCGCAGTTCAACCTAGGAGGTTGTTGTCTGCTTAACCGGACTATCCTGTGGGTGCCTTAAGAGTAAGGCCTCCAGTCAGGGCATAAAAACTTAAAAACTAAGCGACTACACGCTAAGGGCACCCCCTGTGGGGTACGAGCCTCGGCTTAGGACGTCGCTGTGGGAGGGCTGCATGGGGACAGGCTGGATCTGAATGATATCATTATTTAGGGGCTGATTTAAAACTACTGGTACAGCATCGCGGGCTGGCTCGAGCGAGGGTCGGGGAGGGCATGGACCGGGACGTCGCGACGGACCTCGACGGCGAGGTCGTAACGGGCGGTCGCTGCGATCAGGAGATTACGGTGTTTAATGGCGTTATCGAAGAAACGCTTCGAAAGACGTTTCATAAACTGAAGGACGGTGGGCATTCAAAAGTCTACGTGTAGACGGTCATTACGGACATAAAAAGGGGCTCCCGTGACTCTACGTAAGAACCGGTTCTGCAATGTTTGCATCCTATGGATGTACTTAGGCTTGGTGTGAGCGTACACGACGCAAGCGTACGTCATAATGGGGCGGATCACCGCGGTATAAAGGCGCAACTTGCACTTGAGTGACAACTTGCTTTTTGCCGAAATCATGAAATGAAGCCTACCCATAGCAATGGAGCTCGGTCGCGACCTGCTTTGATGTGCGCCGCGAAAGACAGGTGGTTGTCAAGTAAGGCTCCTAAGTACTTGGCTTGCTTCTCCCAAGGGATAGGCTCGCCGTACATAGTGATCGGGCTGAGCGCGGGTGGCTTATTTTTACGCGGTTTAGAGAAAAGAACTGCCTGGCTCTTGTCGGGGTTCACCTCGATTCTCCATTTCCGGAACCAAGCGCCTAAGACGTTGGCTGAGGTTTGGAGGGTGCTGTAGATAGAGTCGTAACTGCGGCCAGTGTAATAAATGGTCGTGTCGTCCGCGAACAGGGCTAACCTTAATCTTCTTGCTCTTGGGGATGTCACTGGTGAACAGGGTAAAGATAAGGGGAGAGACTATGGAATCCTGAGGGACTCCGGCTCCAATGGGGTAAGGGAGGACAGTGCCTTCCCGATGCGATAGCGGAAGGTGTGATCTGACAAGAAGTCTCTTAAGATGAGCACGAGACGGTCTGGCACTCCCAGTTTGTACAACACATATAATAAGCCGTTGTGCCAGAGTTTGTCGAAATCCTTTGCTATGTCGAAGAACAACCCGTCATCGCTCCACGCTGGAAGCCAGCGCTCAATTGCTCTACGATGTGGTGGGCCTGTTGAATACAAGAGTGTCCAGTCCTGAAGCCGAACTGCTCGTTGGGGATGAGACTCTTAGCTTCGGCGAAGTCTTTGAGTCGCTTGTAAATAAGTCTCTCATAGATTTTGCTGACTGCGTTCAGAAGACTGATAGGTCTGTAGCTCGAGGGCTCAGACTTTTGCCTGGCTTGGCGAAACCGATGACAGTGGCCTCTTTCCATATTTGGGGAAACGCGTTGTTGCTCAGGGCGCCATTGATGATGGCAACCAAAAGTAAAATGAGCTGGCCGGGGAGGAGTTTAAACACCTTGTTGGTGATGCCATCGGAGCCGGGAGCTTTCCGAGGCTGAAGCCTTATTAACACGACGAGCTGAGCGGGGAGGAGTTTGAACACCCTATTGGTGATTCCGTCGGAGCCGGGTGCTTTCCGTGGCTGAAGCTTATTAATAATGTCTTGCACTTCGTCAGCTATGACCGGAGGCAGAGGATCATCAGGGTCTGCTACGGGGGGGAGGGCGGCTCTACGTTCGACGAATGCGTTCACCTCATTGAGATGTCGCTTGTCTACTTGTTGACAGCTGGGGGAGCACTGGGATTCCAGGCTGTCGGCTAGGCATTCGGCCTTCTCAGAGTCGTCGAATGCGACGCTCTTATCAGATCGGGCAGCTAAAAGTACAGCGTTCAATTTAATATCGCAATTAAAATGAGATATCCTGTGCTAAAACTTGCTATTATTTGTCGTGGTTTTCGGTATATTAAATACTTGGTAGGTATATGTCGTTCTCAGCAGCAAAGCTTTTAAGTTGAAGTTAGAAGCTGGATGAAGACGCTCAAACCAATCTCTTTAAACTAAAGTTTACCTTGCACACAAAATTACCTTAGCTAATATTAGTGGCTTTGTGGTACATGTACGAGTAAGAACCGGTTACTAACGCTTGGAAAGTGCAATTTAACTAACCAAATATTTATCAAATATTTATGAAACAGTCATTTGGGATGTAAGCTTTTCCCACTACCCACATACTACCAAATATTATTTGCTTAGAGATATAATATCTATGACTGTGTTTTTTTCTGATTTAGCAAACTCATCATAAAAATTAAATTGAAACGGAAGATTTGATTTGATTCAACGGAAGATCCGTTGACATTCTTTTGTTTTCTTTTTCATAGGATCGTTAATTTCATGGGCCGTGTTTATGATATTTTTATAGACGTGGCGAGCGCTCTGCGGTGGGTAGCGCAGTAGCACTCGACCATAAACAACAGTTCATTGATGTGTAAATTAATGAAATACTCCACTTTTCATGAGCCCCATTTTTTCCACGACACCCAATGAAGGTATAATGTAATCTTTCCACTTCACTGTTTTCCTCAAGGTTATATTTAAGGTATCTATACACTCTCGTTTCTCGTTAATGACAATTACCATCATCCAACGTTTATCCTCCGAATTTCATTATTTAAATTCCTCATAAAAGAAAAACAAAAGTTAAGACAGCCAATAAAACGTTGTCTCTCTTAAAACAATTTTGAATGGCTAATAAAATAATAGCTGCGACGCTTTAACATTCAAATATGACTGTGGTAGTAAATATACGAAGAATATAGGATATTTTTCATAAGAGCAAAATATGTATGAAGAGATATTTTCGAGTATTAAAGGGGATGGCGAACGGGAGTTTGTTTTCTTTGGTGAGTTTGTTATGATGAGATGTGAGATGATATTAAGAAACAACATTTGTGCGTCGCGCGGGCGGGTCGTCCGAGAATTAGCTCCTATCTGTGTTTACATCGTAAACAAAATGTTAACATCTCATATTAAATTGTTAAAAATGATTTAGACGAGGATCTAGCTCATAAAATATTGATGTATTTTAGCTGTAAAGTATTTAATAAAATATTGCTTGAGCTTGCGAATTCGTAGCGTATTGATCGTTTTGTAGACGACAAGTCTCGTATCCAAACGCTTCACTAACGTAAACGCTACGTAGCTAGGCGCATTCGTAGCAAAATGAATACGTAACTAGTGTAGTGTTAAGGCTTTCACGTAGGTAGAACGCTACGTTGGCGCCGCACCTCGTAGCAACGTATACGCTACGCTGGCATAGTGAAGATTTTTTTTATGGGCCGTCTGACGCAAACTTTGACTTTGATAAAAACGAAAATATAACAAACGAAGAGTGTACACTCGATAGTGTAAATAATCACTCGACAACGGTATAAAACGCAATATCGTGAGCTGAGTTTCATTAATGTAGCCATGGAAAACCTTTACAGTAAACTTGGAAGAACAAATATTATCTACAGGTCCCAGGAAATACGTGACACACTCGCAATTTCCTAGTACAACTTCAAATTAGTAAATAATAATAAAATAGTTTATTCACCAACATTTATAATAATTAATTAATTAAATTGCACAAATATTGAAAATACAAATATTGAAGTGCACAAAGAGAGAAACTACCTAGAAATTATATTGGTAGCAAAAAACCAAGCTTTGTATTTTCAGGCCACCAAGGCATAGAATAAAAATGTTTCTTGTTTTCATGCTTTAGGACAGTTTTATTAGAGATAAAAGTAACTAAAGGCAGCATCATTTTTTTAGGTCTTTCATTGATCGTAGCGCTTTTCGAAGGCCCATTGTTCAATTAATGTAAAATTTTGTGTGTGACGCAAACTATTTTAACGATCAATTCGATTGCTAATTTTGTCTTATGCTAATTTATTTGTTGTATTTATGGTAATTACTGCAATGTGCAATTTCAACGGAATTTTCACTTACTGCACTAAAATAAATAGTGACAAACACACTACGTCCAAGAAGTGATTTAACTGAGTGTTGAATCTATTACAATCGTAGGAATCATGTGAGTTGACAGTCATGTGAAGGTAAGGATGGCGTTGTATTTGGCGGACCGGTTTGGAAGCATGCCCAGTCGGCGTCACGTGCCTAACTCTGTGGTCTAGCGAGCCAGTCGGACTACGTGAGCACGATATTATTGTATCATCGAGATATACATTACTGAGGAACACAACTTATCGTGTCATGATAAGTTGTGTTCCTCGGTAATGTATATTGATAATCTACCTTATTCAGACAATTACGCTACCATTCGCTGTCGCACGTGCGCATTCTCACATATCTAAGTGGTTGAATATTTTTCCTATATTTGTGCACTAGTCATGCTTCGTGAATTCCTGGTAGATAATCTATTTCGTGTTGACTTGCCAGTTTGTTGACGACGCGTCATACTACGTTGTGAATTTTATTTTACCGTCAGTTTTGAGAGGATACTGGAAGAAATCTACATATAAAAAGGCTATGGTACTAAAATCCAGGAATACATTGTTTGTTCTCATGTTAGTACATAAGACTCAAGCTTTCTGCCTAAGGTTTGTTTGTATGTAGGAACACTACTTACAAGTACAGTACAGTACGATGGAAAGATGACATTTTACAATTTTTCAAATATTATTTCTAATTACAGAATGGCAAACAGAATTGATACCAAATTACTCCTATATTGTTTGTGGTATGTACAATTTTGATTTAATTAATAGCCAACGGAACATTCTCTCGTTTCATGTGTTTTAGTTTTCCTTATTGACATGAAATGTTATTAATATCGTGTTCCTAATCTACTACGCTGTACTATCAGCGTATTGTGTTAAAAAGGCTTAATTAACTTATTTTATTTAATGTAAGCTTACAAACCTAACAAATGCGATTCATGCAGCGTAATCTCGAGTCATTTTCAGGGTATACGAACGATAAATTGGAACATTTATTACATGCGACGTTTTAAATTTAAATGTCCCCATTTTAGGCCCAGCGGGACTTAATGCGTATGCCATGAATATTAACGTATGTAGTAAGGGAGCCTCGTTTGGACGAGTTCTCAACTCTCTGCTAGTCGTAGTTCTGTCGCAGTCTATTAACTTTAACGAACGGCTATAGCCGAGGGACCACTTTTCTCGTTTACTGCATCCTGTTCGAGAGAACTAACTCAATTATAAGGAATATAAAATGCAATGGAACTATTTCAAACGGAGGTCATTCATCATTATCAGATATGAGTCGAAAACATAAAAACGAATTTTTATAAGAAAATCTGTAACTATGACCCGAGAAACTGTAGCGCTATCAAAGTAAACGTGTGGGTGTGGAAAATTTGATTATCTTAAATTGTTTTATGCGATAAACAGACTTGTAGAAATTCTTCGTCTATCCGAATTGAATTAGCCATAACAAAGTAGCCCATAACCTCGATTTCTTCAGAACAACATTGCTATAAATATGTATACAAGAAGGGAATAGTAAGTAGGTAATAATCCGTTATTCACTTAGACGAAGTACCTTCATAAACAAAGGGGGCATTATTTTTCCTAATAAAGAGGGTAGTGTTACATGTTTTCATTATATATGAATGAAATGAGAATGGGCAAAAGCTCTTTGAGCAGCATCGAGAAGAAAGTTTTCATGCCTATTTTGCTTGTTTATATTTTATGGCTGCGCAAAACATCGTGATTAGCTCTGAAGCTTCGTCGGTAGCAAAGTTAGTGACCTTAATTTGAAAAATATACATCTCTCTATCTACTTGACAAATAAGGTTGACTCTATCTTTTATTTAAATATTTTTAGCAAAACACATTTTTTTGGTATTGAGTAGACAATAATAATTGTCATCTCGATAAATAGAAAAATTTACATGCCATCTGCGTGAAAATCAGCATGTTGCAAAGTCGCATAAGCCGCAAAGCACTAAAGACTAGTTTGAAATATAACGTACTGGTAGCATTCTGCAAAATGAAGCAATCAATTTACTACTATTTTTTACTGTATCTCAACAAAGTGTAGCAAAATAAAAGTGACCAATAAAAATCTAAGCTCGTTGCTTAGAACAAATAAATGAAATCCACCGACGTCTCTAGTATTTTTGCTTACAACGAGCTACAAAAACTGTAGAACTCACAGGGGTCATGGACTTTTTAATACATCAAGTTCGTTCTACACTAACACTGCAATAATACTCTCAACTGATGTTACTCTATTTGTTAGACAAGTTATACCTCGGTATCAACGTAAAAGTTACTCCTAACTTAGAACTATCGATTGAAACTTGTATTATTATCTTCTACGAACAAAGCTCCCACAAAGGCGATATTTTCTTTGTTTTCATTCTTGAAAGATTCCGTTGCAATCTGTTCAGCTAATTTGATTCTTTCACGGTAACAAATTGGATTACTCACTTTGCTTTGAAAATCGCCGCTATTATTAGTGTAAGGGTTTGTTGGAGACGGCAGCATAAGGTTGCAGGTGCATGTGATACGCGAGTTCGGTTTACAAACCTCAGTTCTCTATCCACACAAGTCTTCTGCAAACAGATCTCTCTTATTAAGTCCGCAGAGTACTTACGTTGAGCTTCACAAATACCACAGGATTAATTAAAACGTCTCGCGTTTATTATACGTCTGGTATTTTTAGCTCCAGCCATATCTTACTGATGGTGTTATTTTTACGCGTCTCTAATTGGACAATTGGATCTAAAATTACTTCACTCATAAAAACTCATAAAAGCTTTGTTCATTATTGTAGCGTGATGTTATAAATAGAGCGAATAACAGATACGTTTTATGTCTGTTATAGTGGGCGATACTGATCCGGACTACCGAAGTGATAAAATATGTTTTTCCTTTTTGGTAACTAGGTATGGAAATAAAGGTATAAAAACGTACAATCTACAAAATAGTTAGGTATATAGCAAAGAATATCCATCCACTATGTTATTATTTGCGGATAAGTTTGGGCTCTGTGACATTCACAGTCACAAAACTGGTAATGTTTTATTTAGTTTAGACATAACCGCTGTCGGAAGGGACGGGAAAGTTGAGTTCGGTAACTTTAAATGTCATTCAGCGAGTTTTCGCAGTTGTTGGAGCTGGAGCTAAACCAAAAGTTCCACTGAAACTCGTAACAGTTACTGCCGATAACAGGACAGAAATGAATGAAACTTGTAGCGGTTAATTTTCACAACGATACGATAACTTAGAAGGCATAATATTGATTTACGACTACCTTGAATGCACGTTTATGCTGTCTCGCTTCTTCTTATCAATCATTCAGCTAGAGTCAATTTTCATAGCTTTTATAAGACAAACACTTTTATTGATTTTTAGTAAAATAGAAGCTTTACAATGGTTCTTTACACGAAGTATAATGTGCGATATTAATAAAATGAATTGGATTTTTTCGTAGAATCTTCAATATTAAAATGTTTGCTAAATACAAATAGAATAGGTACGTTGAACTCCAATAAATTTTGGAATAGTCTTGTCTGGTAAACTCACACGATTATTTAAGGTCTTATAACTTGGTTTATGTATCTTTTTATTGATCTATGAGGCGTTAGCAGTCCATCAGTCTATTTGTAGAAGTGGATAAAAGACAATTGCCCACAATTAATAAATTACAACGGCCTAAACAAATACTTGCACAGCAACTGTGGAGACTTTGTCTGTTAGTTATGAATGTTCAATAACTAGTTTAGTTATATCTTCATCATAGTTGTTTCAACAAGCTATTTTGTTTCTTTGATTTTGTTCTCCAATAATTTGACTCCTAGATGTTTCTGAATTCAAGCAGCCTCTTATATTTTAATGCCGAAACCTACTTTTCTTTATACCCAGTACTTTAAAAATCCCATTTAACAACCCCGATATCAAGTACCTATCCGCAGATTGGTTTCGATACAATTTCTGTTTTAGTACTATTTTCTGTATATCCCGCGCCAAATCACGTACGGACGGTAAATTGTATAAAACCTCATTCCGAGCTTACGATGCCGCTTATTGTGTTACGTACCATTCGACATGTAAACAATTTTATTATTGTTACGTCCATTCGCCAAAACAGCACTGAAGGCCGACGCTTCCCTTTAAAATGGGTATGTGAAAACTCTTCGTAAACAGATTTACATACATCTACAATAATCTACATATACAGCCACCTGAGCGTGTGTGCTCATCAAATAACAACATGGGTAACGTTTTTAGTAAAGTTAATTAAGTCTTAAGTCATTAATAGAGTATTTGTTCACACCACACATATACATACGTTATCCGGTTGTATGTTTAGTTTTATTTTACAAACACCGGCTGAGTTCAACAATACGGGTTTTTTCCTGTTATTTTTACACTTTTTCTAAAAGTATTGTATTGTAATTGTATATTTAGATGGATATAACATACTATAATTGGAGTTAAATGTACCAATGTTTATGTATAAATATTCATTTTGACATTGTTTATTGACTAAAGTTGAGAAAACAAGTACAATAAACATTGCGCTATTTAGTAAGACGAATTTTCATTGTTTATTGACTAAAGTTGAGAAAATAAGTACAATAAACATTGCGCTATTTAGTAAGACGAATTTTCTACCTACCTCAATATCAAATCCTGCATCATGATTCTGGTTTTTGTGGTAAGTCACCACGATTTTACTCATATGTGATAGACAGTTTTATAACAATTATTGTAATAATTATTCAGTTTCACACTGCACTGATAAAATCCTGTACGATTTGAGGTTAATGTTTTGAAGGATCCGCGAATTTTTGTCTATGATAGAACTTTAAAAAAATAGAAATAAGCTATTATACTTTTTACGTTTTATACCAATAAGGTTTTTTCTATAACCCTATGAGACTTTCGCACAGTGAATATGGAGGGATAAAGTAAACACTTCTTATTAACGGATTATTTGATTGCTTCATTTTATTCTCGTGCATGAGTAATTCCTCCGATTTTTAATCGATAGATTTACAGAAATATATATAGCAATTAAGACAATCCTGAAAATACTTGTTGATTTCCATCCGAAAAAGCCGAGCGTCAAAATGGCCGACAGGTACTCATCTAAAATAAAACCCGTTGCTATTATTCCTAGCAGGCAGTCGGCAATAAATTAGAACGGAAAATAAACGGGATTGGGCCGATAAACAATTGAATTACACGATAAATCAGAAGAGTTGGGCCTGTGAAAAAATATTCCCAGTTTTATCACGACTTTCATCATTTTATAACAATGTTTTTTTTTTCATTTTTTTTTACTAAACCAGGATTTTTATTTCAAATCCAGTAATTTTTTGTACGATTCTTGATAATTTATTGAAAATCGTAAATGGTTAAGAATTTTCTCGGCCCAAGAATTTTTATAGATCAGATTTTGTGCGATTCCTTTAAGTTTCAAAGGTGAGGTTGGCTGTAAAGGTCACCTTTGAATTCTTTACAGAATAACAAGATTAAGCTTTTATGGACTGCCTACTTATTTCGTTACGTGTTTCACCCCTATAAGTGTACCTACAATGTTTCTATTTTTTTTGAAAAAATATCTTACCTATTTGACATAAAGTAATTTTTTGTATTTGAATCAAGCCCTTACATTATTTACAGATCCAAAATAATAATAAAAATATGTACAAGTATCAAAATGGGAAAAGAATTAGAGGCCGAATATAATGTTTTAGATATCCATAATGTAAATATTTAATAAAATTCAATTGAAAATATGCTTTAAGAGGCTTAGGTTAAATACAGAGTGAAAACAAAATTTATAAATATTTGAGAGAATCTGAAGCAGTAATTCGGAACTGGTTTATATTTTTTTACTGTAAAATAACCCACGTTTTGATTTATTCGCTGAAAAGCTCTTAACAGGTTGTCTAGAGAGAGAAAATTGGTTTTGCGATTCCACCCTGGCTGACGGAAGAGGAAATAACGTAGACGTTCCTCTGCTCACTGAGCTACTTAAATGAGAATAAGAACATCGCTTTCCTACATTAGCTACCTAAACATACTACATTTTAAAGTAAATTGCGTCGACAAATACTAAACTCAAAGTTCTGTTTGCAAAGCTAAACACAAAACCAACAACCCGCCGTCATATTTCCCAGTAAATCGATAGCTTTCAGCAAATACATTCTTTCAAAGAGGTGAATTATTGATCGCTTTCAACCAAAACTTTTCTCTCTTCATAGATTTTGTTTTTCTTTTGATCTTTGTACTTTGAGATATTCACCTTTAACTTAATGAATATTAAACTAAAATGTAAATGCGCTGTAAGGCTTAGCTTGTTCTATGTATCTACAGACGACTGAGCTTTGGTTATAAAAGTTTTACACATTTTACTACAACGCAATAAAACTCAAATTGTATGTTTTGTTTTTACTGCTTTTCATTTTTGTTTGTTTTCTTTGAAGCTTTTCTCAATGTACGCAGATTCTTGTCTCACTGTCAATGGTTTGTTCACCCCTAGTTAGAAATATTTTTTATGGTCCTTGGAGATGGTTTATGTTGGAAGTAAAAGTTTTAATTTTTAGTATCGTATTACTTTGGAAGCAGTAATTATGCAGTGAATAAAACATGAAGAATGTACCATACCGTAGGAGTACCTGTATCGTACAGTACCCTTATCCCGCTGGACTTGTTTGATCGTTTGTCAATGAGTTTTCAACTCTGTTGGAAACTTTTAATAGGTTCGCCCGTCCGTTTTGCATCGGGCAATTGGGTAGAGCAAGAATTTCCACGAAATATGTTCGAATTTTGACTTAATTTAATAATGAGAAGTTACTGCGATTGCGATATAAATAAACGATGTTGATTAAGAACTTTTTGTGTTGAAATTGGTGGAAATAGGTGCGCGTATATACCTATTCAAACAACGCAAGATAAATTGATGGCAATTAGATTTAACGTGTCTACGAATAATGCATTAGCGTATACAGAGTCGTCTAAATAGAAATAAACATATATATTTTGCCTTTGAGATATTTATTTTGCGGCGAATAAGTTCATTCATCTGCGTGATCGAAAAAAGGAGAATTCGTTTCATAAATGTAAAAGCTACGACTCTGTGGAGACGATTGAACATCGATCCTATTTATTTTGTATAAAGCATTAAAGATTTGATTGGATTGCAGATCATTCTGTATTCACTGACTTTGAATATTTAATGTTTAGGGAGATAGTGTTAACAAGAATATTTTATGGTGTACAATGAACCATGGATGACGTACATGCTACAAGTTTAATTCGAAGCTTCCATTGACATCCATCCAGGTGCATCCCAATGGTCCCCTATTACGATTATGCAACACCGAGTGATTGATTTCAAATCGCGATATCTCGCATATTATAGACGATGGTTCTCGGTATCGGATACCTACTCGTGTTTACTTTTGCCTTATATATTGCGTTCCGTGCGTTCGGATAACATCTCTTCATACAATGGATGCGAGGGGAAACATGATCGGTATAAAGGAAAGGGCATACGATATCGGCGACTGTCAAAGACGTATGTCCCATTCTATTTTATATATATTAAACAATCTTCTGACGGTATTGTTGTCAGGAAAACAGGGATAAAATATAATATCTTGAACGTCCGCAAGATACCGAACATCATATTTTTTGAGGATATTAATATTTTCCTCAAGTACCTACTAGGGTTTTCTTTTGTGCAAGATCTTCCGTTGACGTCTATCTTAAATGCCGGCTTCCTGATGTCTTTTTTCTTGTCAGTTAAGATATTGTCAAAAAGGCTTTGGGGTGCTTAATTACTCGATACAAACGACAGACATTTCGAAGTTCGAATATTCAAATTTCAGACAGTTAGTCACCAGAACCTTTCATAGCATTAATTGTATAAATAATTAGAAGTAGATCGAAATGCTTGACTTCAAATAGGAGCGTCGCATGCAGATTTATCAAACGACATTGCAAACATGATTGTTTCAAGCTCATGGGAAATCCAATGCAGGCAATTATGCACTGGGAAGTTTCCTGCAGTACCTTAGCAGTATAACATGAAGTTTGAAGGACGACAATTATTTCCCCTGACATCCCTCACGGCCTTGAGCTCATATGCTCGCTATCTGAAGAGCTTGTTTCCAATGTAGTACCTTGCAACTCTATTAATGTTACCGGAGGATACTCGTATATTAAACTGCGAAAGTTATAGCACATCACTTGGGGTTTATCTTCACATAAAGTTCAGGTAAAAGTTAATAATGAAGGAACGTTTTCGGCAGCGAGGCTACGTTCTCATACAATACGTGATAAAGAAAGTTCAGAGATTGCTGTTCTTATGTATAATTGTATACAGTTGTTCAAAGGAATAGTTAATACATTTCGTGGTAATTGGATTTAGTAATCTAACAATAAAGTCGACAGCAGACGCGCTGCAGTTGATTTGTGGTTTGTTGAAGATAGATTCGGATAGAACATGGTTTAACAAGGTCGTGTTACGAACCAAGTTATGATTTTACATAATGACGTTGTACATCCTACTAATCTATACTTCTATACTATAATATTATAAAGCTGAAGAGTTCGTTTGTTTGGACCAGTAATCTCAGAAACTACTGGTCCGATTTGAAAAATTATTTCAGTGTTAGATAGCCCATTTATCGAGGAAGGCTATAGGCTATATATCATCACGCTACGACCAATAGGAGCGCAGCAGCAATGAAAAATGTTGGGAAAATGGGGAAAATGTTACGCAGACAAAGTTGCGCAGGACAGCTAGTAATATTATAAATGCGAAAGTTTGTGAGGATGTATGGATGCCAGGATGTACAGATGGTTGTATGTTTGTTACTCTTTCACGCAAAAAGTACTGAATTGATCTAGATGAAATTTGACACAGGGATAGATAATAGTCTAGAATAGCACATAGGATACTTTTAATCCCAGTAGTACGATCCCGTGGGACAATTACCGCAAAAAAAACTCGGGCGTTGCTGTGGGCATAAGCTAGTTATCTCATAATTCTTTTAAAATACTATCATATTGCCTATGGTCCTTCAATCCAATTTCATCGGAAAATGAAAAGGGCACCAAGTGCTCAACCACTGCGCCAACCGTGTCGTCAACCGTGTGTCATGTTACTATTGAGTGTTGATTATTATCAGTGCCATTGGAAGTACGTTCATGTTTTATTGAACGCTTGGCACAGTTGATAGCAAATCCGTTGGCATAGGTTAAAGCTTGCCAATCTTATGGAAATAACATAATATATGTACCTGTTTATTGGCATCCACTGCACATATACCTACTCATGTACGAGTTTCTTTGTTAGGTCATGTTGGTAGTTGTTTACAGCTAAGTCTGCAGACATGTTTGGTATATCGTTGTAAAAGTTGGCAAAACTCCATAAGATTGCAAGCAAGTCGTCTATCAATTTAACGTTCTAGTAAACAAGCTTAGTTTTTAACGTATGTTAAGTTACATGTTCGTAGTTTGGGTTTAATCGGATACCTACACATGAGGCTTTTGATACGAAAACCGCTCTTTTGTTACTAGAGTTCAATAAGCCACTCATCCCGTATAATAGGTATATAATCCCGTATGAAAGGGATATATAATAGGTATCTGCGGTGTGCCAAACGATCACAATTAAAATGGCTCATAAGCTCAAATCAATTAAGTTTATAATGGAGTACAAAAATAAACAAAGGTCGGTACCTGACGTTTGAACTTTAACTAGCAAAATGTAGATGAATGCTTTCATCTCTTCCATTCTATTTTAAAGCTAAAGGCTGCTGGTTGCACCTACCACGTGTTTCCAATTAACGCCCACTCTGTTAACTAGGCAACGCAGTTTAGTTTTTATTTTATAGAAACAATTCAATACTACGAGCGAAGTCTATTTTCAGCCGGCTAAATAGATTTACAGAATTTGCTTTCCATGTCCAACGTAAAGGGAATAAAAATGAGTTTTTGCAAAAAATACCAAGATTATACTTACTAGAAGATCATAAAATATTCAGGGTCATTACTTGAATTTGATAGTGGCATATTTGAGTTGTCACATTATATTTATGAGATTTTAGCATATTATTCGTATATGAAAATTAACCTTAACCATCAGATTTAAATTTATTAGAATTTGCTACTAATTTTGTTGTAGTCTTATAAATTTTTAGTTAGCATCAAAATAGCAAAATTCTTTTGTATATTTATCAACTAAAATTGGTATTTATTCGAATATCTGTACGTCGAAACGTATTTTTGTAAGTTATCGAAAACATTTCCTGTTGTTATTGACGTAATTTGCAGCATTTTTGTGTACACGTGAAGACATTCATGCTTAACCAATCTACTGACAATATTGGATTAATTTTCGCTAAAATCGAAGCGACCTTTGATATCTGTGGTACCAGCCACATCTCAAAGGGCAGCTTTCAGCTCTGTAAATCAAATAAATTGAATCACAGAACAAATGTACTGTCACTGAAAATTTAAATTGATTTTAAGGGATTCTTAGATATTGATGCATAAAGTTATGACGTCAAACTCAGATACTTGGGTAGACTTGTTGCTGAAAGATCCGTATTTGTTTCTTCGATGAAAATCTGAGAAGATCGCGCAGGTTGCCTCTACTTATGAGCGCTTATTTCTAAGTTTAGTTGGCAATTATCGGAAAAGCCCTCGCCAGGTGGGTGTAATCTATATAACGGGACAGGTAGGTGCACAGAGATCCGCTCCAAAGCTATTACACTTAAATTCCACAGTGGAGGTGAATGCAAATTGCTATCGTCTATCTATTCTATATGCACGTTGCATGGAATACGATGTACCTCTAGATTTGCCATTTAAGCTGACGTCGTTAGTCGTCGTTATGTACAATTTCTACCTACAGTTTGAACAATCGTACAATCCCTTTAATTGTCTTATTTCACGCAAGAGACGTTTGAGGCGTATGGGACCCAACCTACCGTTCATCCGGTTAGTCGAATATTTGATCAGAAACAATACATTTTATATTATTTTGCAAATACTGTTTGTGAGCCTTCTTATTGTTTGTACTACGGCTACCTTCTGTACACTGCCTTACACTTATTTATTATACGGTAATTGTTTAGTGGTCGTTCATCTTAATGAAAAACGTTCAGATTGCAAATTTTACTATCTGCTCGTAACAGTGTCACAGAATGTAATATTTCATTAATAAGTGACTGTAGTTTACAGCCAAAAAGGCATCCATTCACGTCATATTAATGGATAATTGACGGATGCTTTTTAACGAGTGCGCGAGCACTTTTGTTAATGTTTTTGGCTGGCCAATTAACAGTTAGCTTGCACTTTGGGGTACCAGCGGTGGACGGTACGCCTGGCACAATTATTTAACATACTACGTAATATACTGTTATTAACTATTCGCAAACAACGCTCATGTGATTAATTGTTGCGAAGAATAATGTACATTTGTTTTCACGGTAGTGAGCACGGAGGGACGCGGCTGAGGGTCCCTAGAGAGTTTAGATAGTCAGCGCGCAATTACTCTAAACATAAACCCAGATGAATGTACTCAGCGAAGAGCGAGGAGGGAGGATCTTGATGAAAATTATTATTAAGGTTAATACCGACGTACTTCGCACATACTTGCTACAAGTAGGTACAACAAAAACAATTACCCCGCAAAGAAAACAATGAGATTTATGAGGCTATTTTCAATGTAACAACAAACGAGTAGGCATCGTATAAACTGCGATTGATTTACAAGTTAACAACGATCTACATTGTAGAACATTCGTATGAGGAAGACGAAACTAAATAGTTATATTTCTTCACCTCGTGGCTGCGGGTTTTGTTTTTGACATTGTCTAAAAATAGCGCGCTTGTTAAAAGGAAATTCAAACATTTCGTGTCGTGAACGCTACTATACAGAATTAGTCCGTTTGTGGAAGTGTAAAGTCCCTCGTCAATGTTTTTTGTTTTTTATCTAGTTCTGCGTAATGATTGAGTGATGCTAGGTAAGGTTAGTCGTAATTGAATACATAGGAATTTTCCTTTAATAGCCCAATTTTCACTAATGCGTGAAACATTCGAGCATTCTGTCAGTTTCCCACACGATAAGCTATGTAGTGATAATGCGTAGATTTTCGTTGGTGATATATTGTTTCATAACTGAAAGCCGATAGATTGAAGAAAAATAGCTAATTTTACTCACGCATCGCGCCTGGTGCGTTCGTCCCAGAATTTCTCCCAAAACGTGGATCTGTTTTTAATCCTGAGCACGCTTGTGCTGAGCGTGCGGGGCAGCGTGCCGCCGCCGCCGGCCGTCACGCCGGTGGACATGCTGTGCTCGGACGCCGAGCTCTTGGCGATGAAGGAGACGCCGGCGCCCGCGCCGCCCAGGCCCTCCGACTGGGACCCTGACCGCTGCATAACTGCCGCAGTGTCGCTGTCCACAGTGTCCACTGGCACAGACTCACTACATAACACGTCACGCACGTACACGCGACTGATTGACCTATCGCGCCCCGCTCGTCATCGCCCTGACGTCGCACCGGCCACCACTCGGCTCCTACGCCGCGCCCGCGCCGCTGCCCACTAATGACTGTTGTTATTGTCGAGCTCAGTAAGATGACACTCCGCTAGCTATTATATAAACACTCCTAGCTTCCCAGCTATGTAATGTCCATATATAAATAACAGTTGTTTCAGCCTAATCTCCTATAGGATTTAACACTTCGACATACATGTGTTCAGATAACTTTATCACTTTGTCCTTATCGACAGCAGTATTTAAGTGAAACCTGTGTATTTATAACATAAAATATATATTATCACGTAAGCTTCTAATCTTTAACAAGTTAATTGATAGTCGGCTCTCAAAACTAGGTATTCATATATGTTAGGCCTCATCCTTGGCACCGATTAATTAAACGCAGTTGGTGAAGCTCGAGCATTGCGTGCAGCGCTCGGCAGGGCCAACCTGTCAGATCAGTGAACGACCTCGACAATGTCCAACCGTTCAACCGCGAATCTCAAACACTCAAGTAAATAAAATGCACGGTATGTTTTTTGGCTTGGAACAGTGAGATAATAGAGGAGATCACTTCGCGTTTGAATAGCACCGACGCTAAGTCTCATTTTAGTTGGGGTTTGAGTGACGGTAGGGGATAGTACGGCAGAATCAGAGCTACGTGCATCGCGTGTCGCTGGGCATGAGGTGGCGTGTCGCCGGCAGCCCGCGCGGACTATCAATGGAGCCGTGAGCCGCGAGGCGCAGCGGGCGCGTCCCACTCGCCTGCGCCCGGCCGCCCGCGCCTCGCCTCGCCTCGCGCGAGCCCGACAGCGGGCCCGAGAGCGCGCGACGCCGCCCGACGATAAATTTGGCGCTAATGGAAACAGGCGACGGTGGGCGCCGGTAATCAATGTTCGACTTGGAAATCGAGGGGCAGTAAGACTATTATCAATATCAAAGACAAATCAGATATACGCGTAGGTACTTGTTAAGGTAAGGCTGAGAGACATCAGCCGAGATGAAAAATATGACGGGCTGGGTACGCCGTACTCGCGGTATCGATTATTTAACATCCAAGGTGCGAGTCGCTTTCAAGCCGAGTATGTGGTACATGTCAAGTTACTAGTGTATTAGTTGTAGTGTATTATTGATGATATGATGGTGATGCTACTACTTTCAAGGACTTGAACTGTAACTTCTATTTAATATTCTATTATATATTCTAACAAAGCAATTTCGTGTTGATCCTTCTAGGTTTTGACAGTCTAATTACGTACCATGACTATCTGGATTTGAAGTTTAAATATGAAATTGTTGTCTGATACAGATTTAGTCTGAGTTATTGGCAAAGTGCAATCTCAGCAGCCAATGATAACAGATGACGCGGGTTTGAAGTCTCACAAGATAGTGTGTTTATTAGGTATTTAGCCCTCCAGATACCGTATGCAGGACTCGAATAACTTTTTAACCGACTATCTCTACTACCTACCTAAATAATGTATAGTAAATCGGCCGATAATAATATACCATTTTAGTTCTTTATAAATTATGTTGGCAAATATAAAGAACCTTAAAAAAAACGATTTAAGAAAAAAAGTTTTAAGTGTATTGGAGCTATTGATATTATATTAATAAAACCAATGTTATTGGAAAATTTAACAATATTATTCTATTAATAATGGTTTATTTAGATAAAGCCGCAGGGAAACTTCAAGGCTCAAAATTTGTACTAAATTTTTGTACTCGTAAATCTTCACATCTATGAATGGTATAATAGTCTGTTTGATTCCTTTGTGTGATGTGCGTCTACGTATGTCACCGTGACAGATCCCGACGAAATAATTTAAAGTCAAGGTTAAGGCCTGAGTCCAGCAAAAAAATTGTCATTATTGGGAACTTAATTGACTAGATTATTGATGATATTATAAATAAATAATCATGGCTTTTTTTTCTGGCTTGACTTCATGACTTTTGGCTAAGCTACACTTTTAATGTTGTCATGTAATTAAATTTACTTAAAATGTTTGGCTTCACATATTGCATTAATGTACTTAGGAAATACAATTCTGCATCAGACTAAAAATGTTAAGAAAAACCGCCAAAGTGCGAGTCGGACTTGCGCACCGAGGGTTCCGTAACGGCAATTAGACCTATAAGTATTTGATATGAGTTTCAACTTGATATCTCTACGCGTTCATGAGGAAAAGGGTAATAAGCTTATAATTATTAAAAAAAAAATGTGATGTTACTAAAAATTTAAGGTTTTCGGAATTTGGCCTTTATATGTGTTATAAAACATTGCTTAATTTTCAATTTTCAAGATTCCAGGTCGACTGGAGGTACCCTTTATGTAATGATTCCCTTGCGAGAGGTTGCGAGTTTGAAAACATGCAGCTTAAATTGCTGTTTCTTTTGATTGCGTTTGACATAGAAGTTCAATTTTGTTACAGCTTAAAGGTATTATAGACCTGAGTATTTGATATGAATTTCAATTTAATACCTCTACGCGTTCATGAGGAAAGGGGTAGTAAGTTTAAAATTATTTTTATTATATGATGTAACTAAAATTTTACGGTTTTCGCAATTTTTCCTTTATCTGTGCTATAAGACGTTGCTTCATGCCAAATTTCAAGATTCTAGATCGACTGGAAGTACCCTTTAGGTTTTGATTCCCTTGCCTTGTCAACCGGCATGATGACAAGCCTGTGCCAGCAGCTGGATGGAGGTTTCAAGCCCGCTTGACGTGTAAGAGGTAAGGTTCAAATCCAGGGTTTTGCTATTTGTCATGGTTTTTTATTTATTAACATAAAGTATTTTTCTATTTTTGTTTTAGTAATATTTAAGAAAGATAAAATACTTTAATAAAATGTTTTATTGCTATTATTTGACAAAACCACAAATATTTATATTTTTTTCAATTTGTTTTGATAATTCACAGTTAAGAGCGTTTATACCCTACGGCATTTCATACAAACTTTCAAGTCGTTATTTTCCGAAATGACTGAACAGATTTTAATGAAACTTCCTACGCATAAGCATTATACATAGGTCTAAAAAGTTACTAAAAATATTTTCGAAAAATAATGTTACAGCTAAATTAGACCGATTTTTAATTATCTATAGAAACAGAAATTTCCAATTATCTTCATTTTTAAAAGACATTAATTTAGATTTAGAAATTAGTATTTTAATAAAGGAAAATATTCGTATTAGATTTTTAATACATAAATAAAAGACATTTCGAAAATGTTTTTTGTGCGTGTCATTTTAAGGGCACTCATTCACATAAAAAAAGGTTGAGTATAAAGTTATAAAATTTTCTATTCACGACATTAAATTTTATTTCGAAAAGAAACAATTAACTTAATAAGTATCCAAATGCAGCACATATCACTTTACAAACGTTAATTAAACGAGTTTTTAATTAACAGGAGTGAAGTTGGTTTAAATTTATTAACAGAATTGTGATTTTTAATTGCACAAAACTCTTTTTCATTAATTTCTGACAAAGGCGAAAAAAAAGATTAAGAGTTGAATTGTTATATAATAATAATAATTGAATGATTATGAAGATCATAACGTATTAATTGAGATATAAAAATTAATGACCTTAAATCCACACCTAATTAGATTTGGAAGCAATTTGTATAAAATCAAGTGATCTAAGTACACGTGTATAATATACCTATAATCCAACAGACGGCTTCAGAAGATTCGGGATCGCTAAACTGTTTTTAACGATGTTCAATTAAGTCTCATTAGGGAGTTGTCAATCGAGTATCTCACTCAACGATCAATTATGTGTCGCTTGGGACCGCTTTATCAAAAACCTTTTACCGTATTTACCTGTGATATACTCTGTAATAGTGGATTCTGTGGATACTAACCCGTACTGGGCCTCCGCGGTGGATTACGGCTCTAATAGAGAGAAGGCCTGCGTCCCAGCAGTGGGAGCACTATAGATGATTATTCTATAGTGGATTTACATAATTTACTAACAAGTTTTCGTGTGATTTAAAATACAGATGTATTTACATTTAAAAGTTGTTTCCAAATAAATAGAGTTTCAATACGGGCAATTGTTTGTGTTGGCAATTGCAAATGTTTAGCTATTCGAAAAATTTCCAATTAAATAATTGTAAAGGAACAACGGGCATTTCATTTCAGCCGATGTGTTCAATTTCAAACGAGACGTAGGCTGCTAGTTTTTTTTATCAGAGATGACTATGAAACCTCTGTAATTGATGGCATCAATTATAAGTTTCTCAAAATTTCCGTTTGAAAGAATGGCTTTCGTGAAAAATTTTACTCTAGAATACGGAATTTTGGAGGAAATATTTTAGCATTTACAGTTGCAAACTGATGGGTGTCTGAGGATGAACGGACGCCGAGATCGGCTTAGGCCCCTGGCACACGGCGTATTTTTAAACGCGCAGACGACGCGCAGATGACGCGCGTATATGTGCTTCAAACGACATTTGAACGCAACCGTGCAACGTGTGCTTAGGTTACAACCTAAGCACACGGGGCGATTGTGAAACGCGCGTCTGCTGCGCGTATACGCGCAGATACAGCGATACAGACGCGCTGTAGTCGCTCGTAGCTTCCACGTTTTTGTCAGAAACTCCTCGTCAATTGTGCCTCCTCTACCACTCCTCCGACCCCTTGTATACGTTTCAAACGAGTTTCGAACGCGCTTCACACGCACGTTTGTATCGCGTTTTACGCGCGTTTGATTCTATAAAAACGCAAAAATCGGCATCTACGGCGCAGAAAACGCGTGTTCCTGAAACGCACGTCGTCTGCGCGTTTAAAATACGCCGAGTGCTAGGGGCCTTAGAAAGAGGTGACCAGAGGCCGAGCACAAGCGCGCGGCGTTGCGTTATAATTGTATTTCTGATAGCATCATAATTAAATGGTTTGCAACAAGTGCAATCAGTATCATCCATAGATATGTGTATGTATAAATTCATAAAATTATGAAAATATTATTTGTTAAACAAGTATTTTTAATTTAAAAATCGACATTACGCGCACTGCGATGATAGGTTCGATATTGCGCACGAAACAAGTGGTTGGGAAAATATTGGGATGTTTTTGTTACATAACGTTCATTTAAAAAATAAGTTGAAAACCTAATTATGGCGAAGCATCGAATATCTTCACACAATAAGAAAAATATCATCTATATTCATCTCTCTGGTACGTAAAATTTGAACGAAATCTAATACGCATGGCTGAAACAGAGCCGAATCCAATAAAATTCGTGTGAAACATGCCCTAATTTGATTCGTTGGTTTTCAAATAGGATCATCATATATAGAAGCAATCAAGGTAGAAGCATGCAATATTCGAATTCGATAGTGATATCAAAATATATACAGAAGTGGTACGGTACAAATATATCATGTGCTCTGACATGCTTATTTCCTAAAGACAAGTATCCTCATGAGACTTGTATATTGTATCGGTTTTTATTTCAAAAATATGGTCGTTTATTTATTTTCTCCAGACGAGTATTTTTTTAGCTTGTGACGTTTGTTCTCCTATTTAGTTAGTGGTTGTGGCTTTGCTTATAATTATGTACATCTATAGGTACTTATTATACCTACCTAATTTTGAACTTATTTAAATTATGTATGAGTTTTATTTTGTGCCATGCTAAATTAAACATTAAATAATACTGCAAAACCGATGTGATACCTTTTTGAATCAATTTATAAACTTTTCTGAGGTACTATTGGTACAAAATTTTTGGATAGGATTTGGAACAACAGAAGTTCATTTGCAGGTTTAAAAGTTTGGTCCTAATTCTAGAATCAACAAAAAACCACCAATAAGGAACCATAGCATGAAGAATAACTCCTGACACCTGTATCAAGAGTTGGAACAAACCGTAGCACTACAACACACACCAACAACGAAAGCTCTAAACACAATGAAAGCGAGAATGGAGAGCAAGCCAAGAGAACTGAGACAGTTTATAAAGCGGTGTGGTGCTATTATATGTGCGTAGGTAAGTATACGTACGCTCTGTCCAGTTGTGCCGCCTCGGCCTCCTTGAATCTGCAAGCAATTAAAAAATAAGGAAAGAAAGAAAGAACGAAGATATTAGAGGACACGAATATTGTTAGACCACGTAAGCGGGTCAGGTCGCGTTTACAAGTATGCGGGGTTCAGCGTCACACGAACTTTGTGCTAGAGTAGTGTAGTGAGAGGTTCTGTAGGGGTGGCTTAGCATGAGGTGTTCGTCGCTGCGGCTCCGGCGGTGCTGTGACGATGTGAGCACCAGGCGACTGTGACCTCACGCACGGTCGCGCGTCGCATGCGGGCACCGCACGCGACGGCTTGTGAGCAAGCTTGCTACTTGTTAGTCGTTCACAACATATACGGTTACATTTCACATAGAACATGATTGTTTAGCTTACTTTGGTCCTGTGTGCGAAGCTGTGTGGCTTCGTTGATTGTTTTGTTTCATGCAATTTCAGAATGGCGGCAAAACCTACATTTATTGATGACAAGTGTAATGTCTTGGTTACACATCAGATTACATTGAATAGTATGTTTGAATGCTACTGCTGCTACTGCTTCGATTATTTTCTAATAGTCATGGGGCACATCATAAACATTCGTAGTAAATGAACTGTGTAAAACATAAACAGTGATTGTTATCAGCTAAACATGACACACTACTAAGTATTTCGAAATAAATTATCTAGTATCATCGCAATACCTAATGCGATATGAATTGATAGCTAACGTGGTATCAAGTATTTTGTTGACACTGATTAAATTAGTAATCTCTGAAAGTTTCTCAATACCCGCCATATTTTTTACTATCAACAATAGTCCTACTATCATTACTTTTGGGTACTGGTACTTAATTTGTTTTATGATTCTATTTGATTGGCATTTATGTATTTCAGAGATTGTATAGATCAGAGCAAAAACAAGCTGTAGATACGTTGTAAAACTTTTCATGAACATAAATCAATCAATTTTAATGTTACCACAGATAAATAAGTCATCTTGGATTATATATGATTTATGTTTAATCGTTCATGAACAAATAATAAATTACGAATGACATAATATTTACATAACATGGAATAATTAATGTTTTAATTGAACTTGAAGGATAAGTTCATTATTTATTTAGAGTTGTTTTGGAATGTATGAATCAAAGTATTTACCTTATGACAAATAAATTACAGTTATTTATTGTAAATGCTCCCATTTATATTTAGAGTAAATGTGTGCTTTCATCATGTTTATAATTAATTAGATTACCTAAGAGTTGACACATACGATATAATTATTCAACAAAATAAGACGTAACGTTTACGTGAATTACATAATGTTTTTATGACCAATTTATGGAAAATTTATTAAATATGCATTATTAAGATGATATGACTTGTACGCTGGTACTTGTACGATTTCATTTATATTGATACTTTGTTAATAGAACTTTTTATTTCGATGTTTTTGCTCTGGAAAAACAGTGTTAAGTTTATTTTTGAAAACTCTGTATAATGCAGGCACAATTGTGTTTATTTACATAAATCGGATACATTAAATTAACGTTGGCAGGAATCTGTTAAAGTAGGTAATATAGGTATGTAAATTAGTCTTCCTGTAAAGATGGAGACAAAAAAAAAATATATAATAATACATTGTATAGTAAATTATGACAAGTTTGCTTTTCAAATGACCTTATCATGATAAATAATAAGAACAGGTCCTTCCTCGAAACCAAAACTTCTATTACAGGAACATTCGCCAACGAGGTTCACGCTAAAGAAGTAATTTAAGTTGCGCCCTATTTAGAAAATAATTCCCTTCATCAATTTGTCAATCGACTTCGAGGCAGCCCGTTACGAAGGTAAAATGAGTTCCTGCAGTCCTTTGAGATCGAAACGGTAAAGGGCAAACCTTGTAAGGTTTTTAATCTTACCAAAAGGGTGAATCGTGAGTCCATCAATTAAATCTGTAATAAAGTAACATTCTCTCGACCCACTTCACTCGCACATCACAGATTTGCCCAATCATGTGATTTTTGTGCATTTTAAAGCTCTTTTCATTTGCCTGCAAAGTGATGGGTGACGAGGCGAAATATGCATCGTGCTCGCCTAAAATGGTAATCTGATCCGACTATGGTATGTATGTGATACTGTGCGCGACGCAATCCCACTTACTGGGAGAAAAAATAATTTTGCGCGCTCCAGCTGTGGAGTGTAAGGCGCTTACGTCGCCTACTGGAATTGTTAAGATATAAGTTATATTGAGTGCATATGTATGTGATATCAAGGCTCGAATACAGCGTTCAATCGGATCATGTCTGGAGCATGGATCGTGAGGGCAAGGCGCGTGTTTCATACGTCCCGTAGCTCGTTTGTGGGCTAGGTACAGATCTATCTGGTGTGTACATTGTAATAATCTTACCTTTCGCTGGCGATCGAGCTGTTCCGCGACATCGACTTGGGCGACATTTCGAAGTCGGAGTCTGAGCGGTAGAGGAAGGACTCGCGGCGCTGCGGCATGGCCTGCAGGACGAGCGCGGTGGACGGCGAGCCCCCCTCCAGGGGGGAGCGCGCGCCCCCCGCGCCCCCGGCACCACCCCCATTCTCCACATCGAAGCTGAAACAATAGCACACAGTGATTAATATAACGCAATGTCATGAATAGCTCTTAATCCCGAACATACAAGTACATCGGCAGATAAGCTTTGATAAGATAATCGCCATGCGATTTAAACTCGTCGCGTCGAACCCCGTGTGCAAGAGATAAATTCTTAAGTGTAAACTGATTTATAAATAGAATTCGTATCTATCTTAATTTCGAATAGTAGAAATGGCAAATTACCCCAACAGCACCGGCATTTTTATGCAAAACTTCTACAAGATCTGAACAATATAACTATTTAATGAACCAAAATTTTCTACGCATGCTTTTCCTGAAAAACACACGGCGACCGCACAGTTGGAGAAACATACGTGAAATGTAGTCACGACGGGTTAAGAAGATATCAAGTCGTGATAATTTGTATGACGTAGTTTCTGTGTCTAGAATTATCAAAGTAAACGATAATGGTTATATACGAAAATATCGTAAATAAATGTAATTTTATATAGATCCAGATTTCCTAACAATTTTAATGATTCATTTAAGAACGCGATTACAATTTCATTAGTATTATTTAAGTAGGTCATTACGGGGAAAACCTTTTTCCAAGTGATTAAACTATACATTGGAAGTTTGAGGAAAAGTAACGGAATGTTTTCGTAGTACGACAGCGCCATCTGCGTGAAAATCTGAGCAACAGACGCACGGAAAGTTTCACATTGTTGTGTCGCTGTCGATTGTATAGTACGAATTGCCACCGCCAGAGGACTCTGTACTCAACATAAGAGACTGGGAAAGACATCGCCCCGCCTAGATTAAGATTGAAAAATGTTTGTAGAAAATAAAATCTATCTTTGTATTATGTTATACATACATATTTTGCTATTTACCTCAACAATAAATAGGTATTTAAGGTATAACATTGCCCATACATGATGACATATTCAGAGATTTTTTATGTGTGTACCACAACAACAACACAATGAATATGAGAAGGTAATATGTCAATTTCCAAGTTTTTCCGGGTGTATGTATTTACTAACCGGCATAATATGAATGCAAACTTCATCATCATCTGCCTAGCCTTCTTCCCAAACTATCTTGGGGTCGGCTTCCAGTCTAACCGGATGCAGCTGAGTACCAGTATTTTACATGAAGCGACTGCCTATCTGACCTCCACAACCCAGTAATTGGGTAATACGATACCCCTTGGTAAGACTGGATTTCACAATTTTGGCTTCTGACTACTCGTAACGACTGTCAAAGATCTACAAATGACATCCGGGACCAACGGCTTAACGTGCTTTCCGAGGCACGGAGGAAACTCGGTATGTAATTATGGTCACCCATCCACGGACCTACCTCGGCAAGCACGGCTTAACCTTAAAGATCGACCCGTGCGGCTGTTATTACTTAGCCACGAGCTCCTCATTTGAATGCAAACTTCACACTCATAATACTTTATACCCTATATAGCAATACAATCAATTTATAGATTTTCGATGTATGTGCCAATAACTACTTTTGTCCGGTTAACACTATTTCAACACAAACTAACATTTAAGTGCTTAAAAAAAATACTAGGTTCTTACCCTCTAAAACACATCGTGTTGCAGTAATTCTAGGCAATTATAACCAAGGCGTTTCGAAACACCATATTTTTATAATCGTGAAAACAATTTACTTAATAAGGATTTTAACTCTTTAAGTCAACAGTGATTATGAGCGATTAACACATACAATGATTTAAGATAAGATGTTTTGATACCTAATTTGAAATTGCCATACTAAAATGGGACTGTGTAGGACATGTCTGCGGCGAAGCTGTGGCCGGCATATCACAAAACTAAAGCCCCGAGACAGCTTGACGGGGTCGCGGTAGACCTAAGAGAAGATGGAAGAACGCCTTGGGTGGGTTTGTCGTTAATTGGCGAAAAACAGGCGCAACATCGACAAAAGTGGAAGGAATGGGGGAAGCCTTAGTCCAGGAGTGGGACAATTAAAGCTAAAAAAACACGGACTATAAGCAGTTTTTCAATAATTAGAATAAATTTTACTGACTTCCTATTACCTCAGTTTACTTGTTAACTCGAATAAAACTTTTTTGTTAACGTAAACAAAAGGCTGGGTCTCGGATAATTACGGTAATCTGTCTTAATTATAAGATCTCGCAGCCTCAATCAGGTAGTTGTGAACGCTACCCTCTAGGTTTTCTTACAAATGTGGGGAGTTATTACACCTGCTTCTAAGAAATTGCAAATTTTAAGCGAGATAAATGTTGAGTCTATTTGATTATATATTTTAAAAGTTAATTATATTAGAAAATAGTATATAATGCTATAGCATTATCTTTCTACTTTTGACCCCTGTTACTTGGGCTCTTTGCAAAACAAAGAGATTTAAAACAGCTATAGAGTGGACATTGGAAATATTTTCATCAAACAATGATTTTCATCCCGAACATTTTCGATTTTGACAGATGGACTCGTTACTAAATAGTAACAAGTTTTGGATTACGATTTTCTTTGTCTTGACCTGTCTAATGCCCGTAAACATTTGAATGTCTTTGGTGCAACACGTTTTTTTCTTCCATTCTCCTCTGCCAACCGTCATAATCTTCTAGTTCAGGCACAAATCATGGGTGAATTTAAAAAAGATTTAAGGAAAACTGTATTCAACGTATATAATTATGTATATCTACACTAATATTATAAAAAGTTTAAATTTGTTTGTATGTAGGGGATAATCTTCAGAAGTCTTGATCCGATTTCGAAAATTCTTTTAGTAACAGGAAGCTACATTATATCCGAGTGCTACAGGCTACACTTAAAACGTTCCCGTGGGTTAATTTTCGTACAAAACGGGAGCGAAGCCGCGAGCAAAAGCTAGTACCTTATATTTTTGAATACATTTTATTATTTATTTATTATAATGCTTCATTAAAGTCTTAAAACAAAGGTGTTCAGCCAGGGTTCTTATTTGTCAGTTTTCCGTTATAAAGCAACAACATCGAAACAACAAACAACTGTTCAAGAATGACAGTTAAACAGATACAAAAATAATTTGGGCATTAATTAATTTGCTTTGATAGTTGATTTCCTTGTCTTTAAACGTAGGTAAGTAATACTCACTAAATAAATACAAAAAATACTCATGCTCACAGAAAGGAAATCTTTTACCCACTACTAGCAACAAGTTCCTCAAATAAAATAATATTAAAGTTATTTCCACACAAGTAGAGTGCTACGCCTACGGTGCACGATGGCAGTAAAATATCCGTAGCGGATCTGTAGCAGCTTTGTAGCACCTCGGAATTGAATGGCAGTATGTTTACGAAAACTGTTTAATAAAAAACTGTATTAAATCCTGATTGCTGGTTGGTTAAAAGGAATTTAATATACTACAGTATTTGGCGATAATGTATGACATTTTTATTGACTTTATTTTTGGTTTTGATTTTTTTGATGATAATAATATACATGATGGAAAGCCACTATTTTACATGAATTCAGTAGATGTTTTTCAACCCACAAACAGTGAGAAAAAGTATCACTATAATATATCTTTCATATAGGTATTGTACTTTTGTATGAAACTGCTGACTTTTTTAATGATTTTCGATTTTCCGACGAAAAAATTTAACGTTGTTCAGTTTAGAATCACGTACTGTCTCCATAGTAAAAGTTTGAGTCACGAGGTCCATTCCAAAACATTTCAAAAGCACCTACGGCACTGTCTACCTCTCATTTATAGCAGTTATCTGGCTTTGCATGGCTCAATAACAAAAGTGTTTTCTTAGTTCCAAAAGCGTAGCACAAAACTTGTTTGTTGTAATGAGGTCATTCACCTTTCAAAGTTTTCCCAGACATGAGATATTCACCGCGTTTTAAAAATAGTACCAGTAATAATAGACAATGTGCTACTACCCACTGAACTTTTTATTGCAGATACTGTGTAGGTACTTGTTTCAATTTTTTTATCGACTAGCTGTTACCCTCGACCTTCGTGTGCGTGATTTTATTAAAATAAAATATTACTTTCCTTTTTGAATCGGATTTTGTTAACATTTGAAGGGTTTTAATTTTTTTTCACGGATTCTGATCCTTTTTCTAAAATAAAAGCGTAAGTTACTCCTTATACCATCAGCTATCTGCCAGTAAAAATCCCGTCAAAATCGGTGTAGCCATTTCGGAAATTATTCGGAACAGACAGACAGACAGAAAAAAAAAAGTGTCATTGTTCTAAGTACTGTAATACTCTCATAATTATGCATTAGGTAAAAACCTCGTATTTCGAAATTACAAACAAACAATTGATTTTTTTTAATCTATAGATAAAACACAAAATATCATAAAAGCTGGAGGGCATTTATAAAGGTCGCGTGTGTCATAAATATATCGTAGAAAGTCGTTCCAATTAGGGGTGATTTATGCTAGAGCGCGCGTAGTCGTGTCGTATGCAAAATGATACGAACAGGAAGATACGTAGCGTAGGATTTGCATAGTGCAGCGTGAACATAAGGTACACTATGCGAGCATAACACCTAATCCTGTAAGATTTGATATGTAATGTAAAAGGACTTTAGTTAAAATTCAATTTTTATTTGTTATGTTAAGAAGGTCAAGTAAGACGCAAAATGTAAATATGAAAGGACTATATTTTTTTAAATTTAGTATTCATTTTTTTAAGGCTGTCTTAGAAAAAAGAATATCGAATGGTAGGCGGAATGGTAAATTACGGAGTGCTATTTTGACAGTTAGGCTGAATGGATTATTTCGATCCAGTTTCGATCACTCCGACATTGACGTCTGCTAAAAAATAATGTGTCAAACGGATTGGTTACTACATATTTTGTCATTTGAGAATAAATCTCTCTCGACCAAAGTAATCCTCGCTAGTTTGATTTAATTCTGAACCATAACTACACTCTTTAGCTCTCATTTAAGTTGACGTCAGTTTTGAACCTGTCAGGTTTGCTAGCAACAGGATAGAGGACTACCTCTATCCTTTTGTTAAAAAACCTGACTACTAGGGTTGGTGTACCAACATCAACCCTGTCCCCCCCAACCCATGTCATTGTGGTAATGATTAAAGTCTGCTTCACCATTACACATCCAGGTTAATCTGAAAACTCTCGGTCTTGTTGATAAAGCGAATGGTAAGACAGGGTGAAGTCTAACTTGAGACGAATACAAGGCATGGATTTCAAACATTTTGAATGAAATCCTATACAATTAAATGAGCAATATTTGTAATCACGTTTTCTAAAACGGTTCAAATGATTTTTATGAAAGTTGCAATCTAGGAGTTTATGGGGACGAAAATTCGATCTAGCTAGGTCTCATATCTGGGAAAATTCGTTTTCTATTATAATTGTCTTGGTTTGGCCTTGACCCCGTCGCACATTCCTTCATCGCCACGGAGTTGTCAGAAAAATGTGGCGGTTAAAACCCGCGCGGTTAAAGACTAAGCTAATGACCTCACCAGATGTTTCCTCTAAGAGTCAACGTTCTATGCACCTGTTCCCATTAGTTCATCAATTACACAATATGATGTCATACCAATTAATAGGAAAACGAAACATTTTCCGATGTTGTTGTGTTGCTCTTAGATGATGACATATTAATAATGACGGAACATATCAATGACATGTTCGTGTATGTCATATCTCGCGTAACAATGTCATAAAATGAAAAATGACATATGTTGTAAAGGAATGTCACTCAATTAAAGGAGAGGAAAATTATTTGTTTTTTAGGGTTCCGTAGCCGAATGGCAAAAAACGGAACCCTTATAGATTCGTCATGTCTGTCTGTCTGTCCGTCCGTCCGTATGTCACAGCCACTTTTTTCCGAAACTATAAGAACTATACTGTTGAAACTTGGTAAGTAGATGTATCCTGTGAACCGCATTAAGATTTTTACACAAAAATAGAAAAAGAAACAAAATTTTGGGGTTCCCCATACATAGAACTGAAAACCAAAAAAAAAATTTTAATCATACCCATACGTGTGGGGTATCTATGGATAGGTCTTCAAAAATGATACTGAGGTTTCTGAAATCATTTTTTTCTAAACTGAATAGTTTGCGCTAGAGCCACTTCCAAAGCGGTAAAATGTGTGTCCCCCCCCCTCTACTTTCTAAAGTAAGAGTATGAAAATTCTGAAAATATTTAGGATTGTAGAACGTAAAAAAAACTATCAACGAAAATTGGTTTCAATAAAATATGATTTTTAGTTTTTGAGATATGGGACTTTTCCATCAAACTGCAGAAGTAACTTTGTTTTTCATAAACATACTATCAAAAACCAATTTAGTTTTGCGGTTGAGTGGAAGTTTTCTAACTAATACTACTAACTAATGAAGAACAGAGAGAGAGTTAGAGTTCAAAATATTGTTATTATATTGTTTGGGGCTATGGAACCCTGTGTGCGAGTAAGACTCGCACTTGGCCGGTTTTTTTTTGCGTTATGGTTTGCAATTTGATGACTTATTAATAATGACGAATAAAATACTTGGCCCGTCTTTGTCATTATTATGACATTTCTTGACATCATACTTTTATGACAGGTATTTGCTGAGTTACGTTCGAAGAATCCAAATTCATGATGGCCGGTGTACGAGTATTCCCGGGATAACGTCTTATGACATACTACTTAAGAAAATGAAAAGTGTGTTTATGACTATTATCACACAACCACTTAGACAACATATTTTTTGCAGTCTTTGATTTAGAAACTGCGGGTTATACGATCATATATACATAAAACTTGATTTTGGTAGTCGTCTTACATAAAATTACGCCAAATGTAAAGTTCAGCAGGGATACACGTTTGCTTATACAATTCGCCAGTAATGTAGCGGAGGTGAACTTTGCAGAACAGGAAAGAAAACCAGACTAGGGCTACTACTGAGAAATTCCTGATGAGAAACCTAATTACACCTTATCCGAGCTGGAAATCGAAACTAGGCGATGTTGCTGAGCTGATGATGGAAGGTATAAGTCAGGATCTGATGATGGAATCCCAGGAAAATGGGCAACATATTAATTTTAAGGGCATTTTTGAAACAGTATACTTCCCATGTGATCCCATGGTCATCAGGTCAGGATCTGATGATGGGATCCTGGAAAAATCGAGGAAAGTCTCCAAATTATGTACGTACACAAAGGCTTTGTGCTTCGTTATCATTATTTTATTTTGCTGAGCTGATGATGAAAGGTATAAGTCGGGATCTGATCAAAATAAGAAAATCAAGAACAAGAGGAGTTTATCAATTCGTCTGAATGTTTGTGTGTATATTCAGCGATATCTTTGTGAACCAATTTCGAGGTTTTTATTTTGTTTGGAAGAATATTATTCCGGTTTACCCGTTTAAATTTGGCGAAGATCGGATGCTAATCTCGACCAAAAATGTACGGGCATTAGCTCCGCATACCAACATTTTGATAGTTAAATTCCATTTGATTGGGGATAAGCCTGTTACCATGACAAATATTGTTACCAAGTAAAATTAATGCATTACAATAATGTTGTATAGGATATTACAACTGAAAATGGAAAAATAAGAAACTTTTCTGCAAAAAATAATAACGGCTTCAAATCACAAATACTGGAAAATAACTTTTAGCTTCAGACGTCGGACTTCTGTTTCATTGATTGAGTTTTTTGCCACCTACTTCTGAAGTTAAAATTATTTTCCACTATTTGTGTTTTTTGGCGTAAAATATGCCGTGGCTGGTATATGCCGATAATCCTATAAGCGGATGAACAAGACTAAAACCACACCAGCTGTATTTTCTTGGGTAGGTTTGTTGACGGAACAAAAACCTAACAAGATTACATAACCAGCTGACGAAAATAACGTAAAGCGGAAAATAAAATGCATGTTTCTAATGCCTGAGATAGAATATTTAATACCTACAGATTTTCCATTACGACGTACATTGGTTTAAAGAAATTTGAAACTTTAAAGGAATTAAATTAAATATGCAAATATTATACGAAATTCAGTCAATATTTCCAGGAACTGTAGTGGTAGGTACAGTCAGTCCCAAAGTAAACTCACCCCACTCACATATAAGTCAACATTTCTAGGGGGTGAGTTTACTTTGGAGCTGACTGTACCAGAATCTGGGAAAATTGACATAATCTTATCATTAAAAGAAAAATCTTCCACAGATTTTTAGTGTGTTTTTATAACATTGTTTTTGAATAGTTATATTTTACGTCGTTTAGTCTAGAGTTAATTAACTATACCAAGTCATCACCATTCTTCTGCCCTTATCCCAATTTATTTGGGGATTGGCGCAGCTTGTCTTCTTCATCCATAATATTACACGTCATCTCATCAGTCACCTTTTATCTCTGAGTCCATCCCCCGTTTTTGCTGTTCCTCAACTCTTATAGTCATCAGCATTCATACTCAAAACTTTTCCTCATTCCTCCGCATCTCATGTGCGCATGAGATGCGGAGGAATGAGGAAAAGTACCAAGTATCATCACAGTTATAATTTTGATGTCATCGTGTCGCTAAAAAAAATATGTAGCAAAAGTTTTCCGGAGACCCCTAAAAAGGACGAAGAGTAGAAAAATCAATGTTCTATAAATAAGGGCGCATTACACGAGTAATTTCCTCGCTATAATTATACCTGCCGGTGGTGCGTCTCCTAGCGGACACCGGAGTCCGTCGCAGCGGTCTGCGGGTTGCGCCCCTCGCACTCCAGCGCCGCGGGGCTTCACTCCACCTGACCACATGGCTACCCGTCAGTACCACCAGCCAGTCAGACCATCACCATACATAAATTAACCAGCTTATTTTGACAGGAAGTCTTTTATTTATCCGTGTCGTAAATAAGTAAATGTGGTAGCCATTTATGTATATTTGGTGTCAATTTTTACGATAAGGATGTAGGGTCGTCATCAACGGATTGTCAGTATCCAGAATTTAATGTTGAACAATTTATGGCATTTTTATTATGAATAAAGTATCTGTCACTGGGCAACAGGTTAATAAAATTACCTCCTATCGACTATGTTTTTATCGGCTTCGAATGTGATTTTTATTTGAGTGTTTTCCATGTTGCAGTAACAGTGTTATAGGGTGAAAAGTCTCTTTAAAATTGAATTTAATCTTCCTGCGTGCTGCCATGTCTCGCTGATTTGTCTTGGTCTTGGCCAAACCCCTGTTTTCCGATACTTAGGCCGAGTGGCTCGGTGTTTTCAGTAAATAAAAAGAACTTAATTACCGAGCGTGGCAACACTGGCAACCCACGACAGTAGAACATAATTACTGGGCAGTAGTTTGCCTATATTTAGAAACAGTAAATATAACAATCGAATTTATTTGTTTGGTAGTATTTTTGGGATTTTGGGTCGATATTGTGTTTAAAAATGAACAATTACTGCTTAGTTACATTGAAGAATATAATGTCTATGAATAATAGAATGTCTATGATTTTTTTTTAATAATAATTGTAACACTGAAAGATATTTTTACTTATTTGCTGATCTGTCTAGTTATCTACCATTAAATGTTTTTGACTTTTAGTATGTTTGATTTGATGATATGATTACACATACTCCTATCTAAGTGGTGATCTGAAATAAGTACACTGACGGTGGTAGGTATCAGTAAACAAAATAAAACGATAAACAGTACATTACATAGTATCTGACGTATGCCGACTATGCGCATTCATCTTTTTCATCTTCGAAATATCGGAGTCAGTTGGCATTTTCTTCTATACCTATGTAAGTGGTTATTTTTTATGTATAACTCGATGTAAATATGTTGGTATAGGTGTACCGTCGAAATCGAACTGTTGCTCATATCACACTTCAACATGTGTTTACGAAAATTTCTTCAATGTTCGTTTATTATTGGTTTGGGAGCTTGCCAAAATAACTATGCAGATTTAAAACCACGTGTTTTAATGTTACTGTGCAAAACATTATTTCTTATCAACGCTGTCCTCAGTGACGAGATTAAAAAAATATGACGTTTTATTCAGGTCTTTTGGGTTTATTGATGACTAAATGACTAGACAATCCGTTTGATACGTAAGAAAAAGTAAAAGTAGACTCAAATATTGTAGGAATTACAGTATATGTCAGCAGTAAATGGTAGTATCTAACAATTGGATGTAGAGGTAAAAGGTTTACAAAAAGGATCCTTTACACATTCCATCAGGCTTGATTTACAATCGGCTAGGTTAATAAATCCGGTGTCGGCCTTTGTCAGGAAGGTCTAAATATTAAATTTTCGTGAAAGAACTGAGATGGATAAAATTGTTTGTTCCACGTTTCTTTCAGTTTTTTTTGCACTAAAACGATTTCCATTTTTCATCATTATCTTTTCAGTTCGTATAATTTTTAACCATTTTGGTAGGAAGATCAAAATATTCAACATGCTGTATACTGTTATATGTATTGGTAAATTTATAATTCTTATACAAGTTTCCTTTATTTTAGAACATAATTTATCATTCATTGGTACATCGATCATTTACTGCTGCCACAAAACCACTATAATTAAATATATTGAGCCGTACGTTGACACACAACAGACGTAAGAAACTCATAAAAATATTCAAAGTATGAGGATCCAATGTATTAATATTTGTCACGAATTTAGAATTATGTGTAGGAGTATGAGTCTCAGACATTTCAACGCCTACCGTCTACAAAAATATCAATACAATATTGAAGAGCAAAACAGGTTATGTAAGATAAAAACATTTGATAAGACATCTAGTTGCATTGCTATAGAGCACAGCTACATAGATTAACAGAAAGCTGTAACACAATTTAATAATATTATTAAATTGTTTCCGGTCAAACAGTTAAAAGGAATGTCTTTCATGTCCATGTTATTCTGGTCCGTTGGCTCTTTTAACTCTGAGTGTCACATATTGAACCTTTCTACTCAGAGCCCGCCGGTGTGCTAGATATTCGGATGAAAAGAATATGGGACCTTTTGTTTAGAGCCTATGTTGTGTAGAGGACAATTCTGCAAACGAATATAGCGAAGGTATGTAGGTATACGAATTAAAATGTATCATTATTTCCATTGTCACGTTTTCACGTCTGCTTCTATATTCAAACTCAAGTTTATCGCTACATAAATTTTGTTCCGACAGCATAATGGGGTTGAAAAAGTTCAGGTCCCACGTCAAATATTGTTCTTTAACAAAAGGAACGAAGGTACGGTTGCATCATGCGACGTTCAAGAAACAAGACTTATTTCCCTGTTCTTAGAAATAGCTTTCGAAATATAATTTCTTGACTGTTATTTGTGTTCTCTTGTTATTTCGCAGAGCTTCTAGTTTTGTAATTGCTTTATTGAAAATAAAATTAAAGATCAAATTGTTATGATACTAAATTGAATCAGCCGGACTTTACCTTCGATAAATGTGCACATAGGTATTGTTAATGTAAACGTCATGTAACTATAATAAAATAATTATCTCCTATCGTATCTACATTGTGCAGATTTCAATAAGTACCTGTAGATTAAAACCATTCTAATCAACGTCATTGGAGATAATTGAGTATATCTCAATTGCATCAACATATCTTAGTCTCATCAATCGATTTTATCGTGTCCCTATGATTAATGTTTTTAAAGTAATACGTTGGTATCTGTTTAATGAATATTTGTCGATATTGTACGGGAAGCTCTTTGTTTGATAAGTTGTTACGACTGTTGTATGTCATGTTGTGTCCCTGATCAGTGATCGTGCGTGGACCTCTTGGGGTTGTCGCCACTGCTGGTCTGACTGGAGCTGGTGGTGGTGGTGCTGAGCGTGGATAGGTCGCTGGAGGCGCGCGCCGAGCGCAGGCGGGGCAGCACGGGTGCCTCGTCCGCCTCGGGCGAGCACGCCGGATCGCATGCCCAGCCCAGCGCGCGCGCCGCCGACCACACCGCGAACACGAATGTCAACATTGTCGGCCTATCGAGCCACGCGCCGCCCTCGACCCCTGCCCGCACCCCAACAACACTCACGTGGAAACCAAAACATCAGTCCGAGTTCACACTATCATTTCTCCGCACAATCTGAGTCAGAAACAGTCAATCACTGTCGCTGCGCCTCGTGGCAGACGGCAGCAGCATGGCAGTGGCAGCACATGGATCGCACGTGCAGCGCGGCGGTGCCGGGAGCCGCTTCACACGCCCGCGAGGCTCGCACTACACTGGGCTCGCCGCCAAGACTCCGACACGCGCGCTATACTATGTTATCGTCATTATTGATAGTTATTATGTTGACAACTACACGTTCACATCGTTATATGTACAACAAACACCAATCAAACATTTTCGTGGCAGAGTTAAGTGCGAATTGTTAGCAGTTATTATCACATCACCGACCTCTCAATGGGTCGACTCAATAATAACACTAGCACACGTTACGGAATGTCAGTAATAGTAGCGCGCGATCGTGCGTGTAGATATAATGATGTGCATCGCGACGGCGTGACGCGGCCGGCAATGTTGACGTTGCGCGGCGCGGGGAACGTGAGCGGCCGACGTCACTCACTGCTTGGCTCACCCGCGCCGCCACTCACTGAAAGGGCACGTTCTATATTTATATGTGACCCACAATTACATCACTGCTAGAAAACAAAGTCAATGCGTCATTTATTTGTACAGTTTTCGACACGGTATCACTTGTTGCACGCGCGTTCCGAGTCGGCAGGCGAGCCGTGTCGCTGCAAGCTTCCAATCGATCCCGACGGTGGTGTCTGAGTGGATGTGCGTGTCAAGGTGTGCAGCGCGCCGGTAAATCGTGTCGACGTCGTTTCGGACAGGAGCACCGTCACAGAGCATCCTGCGGCTGCCCGGCGGCCATGTTGGCACCGCCATTTTGCCGGGGGTCGAATGGGGCGAGCCGCATGCGTACGCCGGCACGCAACTCTTGTGTAGGAAATGACGGAAGTCACCAGCGTCGCCGAGCCAAAGTGGTGCTTATGCCGCCTACCTAAGACCCACTTTCACGTACCATGCAAAGTGCGTTCGTTTATAGGTCAAGCGAAAACCTAACGTCTTCACTGAAGCTTGCTACGAATCACAACCACTGAATTCGGTTTAATACATTCGTAAGGATTCACGATAACATTTTCAGCGATAAGAGTTACGTTTCACATTGATTTACCTGTCCACGAGGCACTGATACACATCAACCCCTAAGGCAATAACGATTGCCCTGATTTCAAGAATTTAAATTATATTGTTTTGATTGTAAATATATCATTAGTTCTACGGAAAATCTTTTAACTGGAAGAACTAAAAATTATAAAGATATAAAACAAAAAAACATACATTACTGTTTCCATTTTCTAATTAACCACAAACTTCAAGATTTCACGACAAATTAAAATTCAGTCATAACCGTCCCCTACATAAATTAAACGCCAATTTCCAAGCCATCGCGATAATAAAGCGTCATATCATACAAGTATTGTACCACTGTCATAGAGGTTGGTGACTCTTAATGTAATTAAAACTCGGCAGAGTGCAAAGTAGTTATGTTTTATTGGTTTGTCGCGTAGGTCGCCACCTTGAACTTGACCGCGGTGCCACTGCCCTTCATGCGGGTGCACCCTATCTACATCCCATCCGGGGGAACATTTGCATTGATCTTCCTGCATAATAAAGGGAAACCTTTTTAGCAAGATATACAGGAATCATTTTATCGTTCTACTGGATTTTGCTACGCTCGTAGACGCGTAGCTCCGTAGCCTCGTAGCAGCGTAGGCTTTTAAGATAACAGGAGCTACGAAAAAAAAAACAAAAACATTTACCGATCCTAACGCCACATAAAACAAACAACTTAACCACCTGTAGTACGTAATACCGTACTATATACTTAGTAGAACGAGGAAAACACATAATTATACGAGAAACAACATTCCATTAGAAAAGACACCTGTAATAGAAATACATGAAGCCTTTGCTTGTAAATACAGTACTAAGATTGACAGCGTATATTTCACGTAAGTCGGTATAATACGGTATTGTAGTATGTTACCTTGGCCAGTAAACGAGGACTGTCTAACATATTATTACGCTTGTGGGCAAAGATAATTAGTGTGGGAATGCACGGAGATGCAATTACGGCGTACGTCCAAGCCTGAATGTACTACGTATTGTGAATGTGCTGTACTGCAGAAATGTGCTCTAATATAATATGCATAATGATTTAATTAGCTGAGAGGAATCTTGGTAAACCTGATTATATGTAACTGGATTGTTGGTAATTGACTTTAATTTGGAGTGGCTAGTCTTAATAGGCGTAGTTAGTGCCTATATCTTGCAACCTCGGTAAACTTTTCATTGAAATATCTACTCATATTTTTATTAGTATAAATTCAGTTTTGTTTTTGATCTGACGTTTGTTACAATTTGTATTTTTCGTTTTAATTTTATATCCCATCAGTAAGCAATAAGTTTAAACTTCCTATATTTAAATTATTGCCACTGCCTGGTTCGACTCGTTTTTATTATAATGTTATCATTTGTATATTAGAATGGTTGTTAAATTTTATTAGTCATCTGAGTGGGCCAAAACTTATGATTATCTTCTACTCTTACGAAATTCTATACAGAAGCTGTTGGTAAAACGTCTTTAATAAATAAATATTGTAGAACCCTAATGTACGTTCACGTGTAAAGCATATAAGCATGGTCACATCAGCATTTCCGATGGTAATTATATTAATTGTTTAACAAACTTGCAATCCAGTATACCTACTAACTAGATGCTTGTTTTGTCCAATCTATTATGTTGCCGTGCCCTAACCGGGTTTCATGTTGGAACTTAGCTATATATGTAACAACTAATTGTAAACACATGAATGCAATAAAGAATTTGAGTTTGAGTTTGTGTTTAGTCCGCCCTTATCTCAATTTATTTGGGATCGGCACAGCATGTCTTCTTCCATACTCGTCATCTTAGCAGTCACATCCTTTTTAGCCATATCATCCTTCAAACAGTCCATCCTTCGTGTGAAACTTAATTAGGCGTATTGCATAAAACTGATAATATTGAACTATGTGTTATCTGTTATCATAACTATGTGCATTAAATACTTACGAATTTAAATTAAATACATGCGAAACACTGTGTAAAGCGTCTTTATATCTGTAACTCCGTAGCTTAGAAAACATGTCGTTTCGTTTCATCCACGTCCACTGCTGGACATAGGCCTCCCCCAAATGACGCCACATTGACCGGTCCCGGTAGTTCTTTTTACGTGATATTTTATATTATTTACCACTGAAGTAGCAATATTGTAAAACAGTTGTGTTTCAATTTTGTACAATATAATATATTCTATTCTACCTACATAACATCAAGCCTGTAATCACTGAAGGGTTAGGCAGAGCTGTACCTAATAGTACACCCACATTTTGCCAGTTATGTTTTGAGTCCCATGTAATAGAGAGCGAGCTTATTGCCATCAACCGGGCACAAAACCAGATTCCGTGGCAGCGACTGAGATATTCCTGATTTTATTTTATCATTATTTGTGCTCTAATCTGTTTCCAGGAAACTAATAAGCTGGACGTATACCTATAGTACCGTAGTACCTATATTCAACAAAAAATTGTGCGTGGAGATCCTCCGCGCGAAAGAAGTCAAACTTTGTAACGTGGAAATGAGTGCTTTCATACCACCTCCATGGTAGCGTTAAACGTTTAACGCAACCTTGTTGGAATTCGCATAAGAAGTTTCACTTGAAAAAACCAAGTGGTTCCTTCTTACTACGTTTCTTCGTACTTCTTTAACTTAGGTTAAAGAAAATAACGTCATCGTTTAAGGAAGTCGGTATCCAAGTTACCTAAACGTAGTTTTTTCCTGTTAATTGTTTGCAATCGCAGCTTGGATTTTACCAGTGTTCAATTAAAGATACTAGGAAGGAAAAGTTCTTCTGAAAGGTAACAAGTGGTGGTTTTTAACTTTACCTTATGTACAAAGTGGCTTCATGAATGAAAGATATAGGTAGCTTTAGGCATGGGTATCTTAATTTGAATTGTAGTTATTCTTCAATGGCTAGCTTTTCTTCTTTTTTATTTTTTTTCTTTATTTTTTTTCTTCTTTTTTATGTTGTAATTTGCTGCTTTTGTTGTTTGTAATGCAGAATCATGGCGTTTTGTTTCTTTCTACCCTTTTGGAAAAAAGCGTGAGGTTTTACAGGGTAGAAGGGACATCATAAATGCTAACCTAAACAACCTCATTTATCGTGACTTAAAATAAATCATCACAAAAATTAAGGCTTTTATAAATCTGTTCAAAACAAATCCTTCATGAAGCGATTTGCACGCGATCACTGAATAACATCGTTATAAAGCGCTGCAGCGAACTATCGTAGTAAGCAGCCATTGTGTGTTACGAGAGGTTAGGAGCTAATCGCATTGCCTACGACGAAACCCATTACGAGGCAATTACCCACTTGCCACCAGGCTCTGTTCATCACACAAACCGCTGGGGAACTGCTTACAGCCATTAGATTGGCTTCGAAACTATGTACGTACGAACTAACTAGGTTTCAACAACGGTGGCAATCGATTTCGTGTTAGAACATGGTACAGTCTAAAAGTTACCGATTTCAACTATAGAATTAAGGATTAATATCCAAACAAAAAATGGATATAAATAAATGGAGACTATGTTGAACAAAAATATTACTTTTTTTGCTGTGGGTAACAACAGAAAATTTGAGTAATTAAGTGACATAATTATCATCGCCAACCCGCCTGACATGCGTGGTGATAATGGCAAAACCCCCCATGATAGGTCATTGTGGCGAAACTTGGGGGAGGCCTATGTCAAGCAGTGGACGTCTTTCGGCTGAAATGATGATGATGATGAAGTGACATAATAGCTTTGTCTCTCTCTAATCTCTAATTAATCTATTGTGTATAGGCCGGAAACTTTTGGACGTACGTGATCCAGCTCTATCGGTGTTTTGCCATTTTTTATAATATATCAGAATGATTAGCTGATGTTTATCTCGATGTGTAGTGTGGTTCTTAGATTTAGTATTAAACTGCATAAATAGTACTCATTGAATAGATCATTTTAAAATCATGCCAGTCAATGTTAACATTAATTATATTTGTGAGATTATATAATGAACAGTAATGATGTGTGTGGTTTTGAACGAAAGATATTCGAAGTAGTTTTGACTTGACTACAAGTCAGTGTGCTATTTAATTTGCGATTAGATGACTTGGACAGACAGTGGTTAAGAGCGTTTACGCCTTACGATATTTCAAACTAACTTTCAAGTCCTTATTTTCCGAAATGGCTGAACCGATTTTAATGAAACTTCATACGAACAAGCAAGATACATAGGTCTAAAAAGTTACCAAAAACATTTTCGAAAAAAAGTGTTACAGCAAATTTAGACCGATTATAAATTATCTATAGAAACAAAAATTTCCAATTATCTTTTTTTTCAAAAGACATTTCGGAAATGTTTTTTTTTGTAACTTTTTAGGCCTATAGGATACATAGGCTTATGCGTATTAAGTTTAATTAAAATCGGTTCAGTCATTTCGGAAAATAAGGACTTGAAAGTTTGTATGAAATGTCTTAAGGGCTTAAGGTGTAAACTCTCTTAATCCGTTATTTTAAATTGACACGTATTTTTTCATCGAAAAATATGTAAAGGTAGACAGAGGTGTTTGTACACAAAGTACACCAGTTATGTTTGAGTTCCAGGCGATACAAATGCCAACTATTTCATTTTAAATAAATTCGTGATTCGTGATGGTTTCCGAACCGTATACACAAAATTAATTGCAAAACAAGTATGCTATTGCCCAATTGTTTTGAGATTCTTTTGAAAAATGTAGAGTTAAATATTTTGAAGTGCGTTTCGGTGTGCGATTTATAAAATGTATAGATAATTAAACTTGTTGATAGTACTTGTTGATAGTGTGTACATGCAAAATTATGATAAAATCCAGAAACAACCAATCCAGATACAACCCATCGATCAATGTGAAAACATTGCTATTAGATACTTAATATTCTTTTCTAAATAACTTTTACTAAAATAATTTCTCTCTACAAGGTTGTTAGAAGTTTTTTTAGCTACTGCAAACTATTAGAAGTTTTTCCTTTGGTTGAAAAAATGGTTTTAAAATGAATTTGATTTTTTAAATTACAAGTTGTGTTCTCAAGGATTGGCCTACATTCGCACTAGATCGCGAAAAGTGGAAGGAGGGAAGGGAGGTTTTTGCCCTGCAAGGGCATGCCATATAGGCATAATAATAAATAATAAGTGGTGTGGGTTGAAAGAAACTTTATTTTTTACCTTCCTCCTTTCTAGCAGGAAAAGTGGAAGTTCTTTAATTGTTCCAAATAACCCAATAATGTTAGGTATTACGATTAACATAATAAATACATTTTGTTATTTTCCCTCCTTAATAGTTACCCACTGTATTTAAGTCGTAGAAGTAGATTAAAAATAAAAACCCGCCTCTAATTATTATGTTTTTCTTAAGTTTAAGCCCCATATTATAGAGGGCGAGCATATCGCCATCAACCGAGCATACATACATCCAGACTCCGTGGTTGTTACTGAGAAGTTCCTGATGGAATAATCCAATAATACTATGCCCAATTTGGAAATCGAACGTGGAACCTCATGCTTAGCAGTAGCGCTTGAAACCACTAGAATCACGAGACACTCAGAAGTAGAATTTAATCTTAATAAAAATGTAACTATAGCAGTAAAGTGCTTAGGTACTAGTATCTCGAAGCTCCATAATAGGCTTAAGGCCATACCACTATTAATAAAATGCAAGGCTTTGTAAAGACTTAGGACTTGTATTCGGATGAGGCACCATTTCTGGAACCTATAATTATAATTAGATGGACAACATACAAATTATCTGCCAAATAAGTTAACCGGAATTTATCAGGAGGTAACCAATAAAGAGCCGGTCAATTATTAATTTATTGGAATCTTGAGATAAGTGCCTCGTAAAAACCTCTCTATATGGGGCCTCATTTAGTCTTAGAAACCTCATATACAACATAAACTCACGCTCCCATGGGGGTAGGCAGAAATCACAGAACGTCACCTGCTGCGATCCTTACAATATACTCCTTGCGCCTCGTCCACGTTCATACATCAGCTGGCTTACCATGACGTCTTAAAACATTATTGGCTTACTCCTTTTCCAGTGTGGGAAAGAGATGGCGCTAGACAACCTGTATAACTCTGTCTCTTTCCCACACTGGAATAAGAGTAAAACAATACTGTTTTAAGACGTCATGGTAGGCCAGCTGGACATAATACGCATGCCGGTTGCGAGTACTACGCACTTGGCCTTTCTGAAGAACCTCACTAATAAGGTCAGTGTATGTCCTTCTAGGTCGTACCCTCACGGCGTTGCCACTCACAAATCCCTTGTACATAACTTTCGTAACTCTCCACATGACCAAACCATCGAATAAGACTGAGCCTTAGAATTCAAGCATGAAGTTAGTTAATGAAAAGACGTCATCATCATCATCATCTGCCTAGCCTTTTCCCAAACTATCTTGGGGTCGGCTTCCAGTCTAACAGGATGCAGCTGAGTACCAGTATTTTACATGAAGCGACTGTCTATCTGACCTCCACAACCCAGCAACTGGGTAATACGATACCCCTTGGTAGGACTGGATTTCAGACTTTTGGCTTCTGACTACTCGCGACGACTGTCAAAGATCTACAAATGACAACGCCGGAACCAACGGCTTAACGTGGTTTCCGAGGCACAGAGGAAACTCGATAAGTAATTATGGTCACCCATCCACGGACCAACCTCGGCAAGCGCGGCTTAACCTTAAAGATCGACCCGTGCGGCTGTTATTATTTAGCCACGAGCTCCTCCTAATGAAAAGACGTAAAACTGGGTAAAGTCTTTTTACCCAAATTTACAACACTATCCATTTGCTTTTGCGAGAAGCACTGCACACGAGAATATTTTTTAGCGTTTCCGGGAAATAAAACTACCTAGGAAACTGCATTGAAATCCCCAGCGCTGGTTTCGTTATGCTTGCACTGACTAAATGCAAACACACAAGTTTATTACGAAGTTATATAGAACTGTATGCTTCGTACGTCGGCAAAGTTTTAAATAAACCAAAAATATAAGTTAAAGTATGAAAATCTAACTAAAAACCTCACGTTGGTTGAACTATCTGTATATTACCATTACATTACATAACATGATTTTTGATTGTACATAAATATAGACAAACGTTGCAATGAAATAGTAGAGTAAGTTTTTTGATTGTGGAGAATGCAATTGTGTCCCCGCACCCCCGCTTGAAGTGACGAGGAGGAACACCGTGTGGTTTTTAAGAGAGTAGGATTTTGACAGACCCCTCATACATTAATGGAGAGTTTCCACACGTAAAAAAAAGGTTTCTGTGTGTTGGCTTAGTCCTTCCAAACCACAAAATGGATTTTGATGCGTTTTCCACCACCATGAAGAGAATTTATACAGAAAGGTTTATGTGACAATAATATTTTCGTTTTCACACATACAAACAATCTCAAACGTTTATTCGATAATTTCTTATACCCTTAACCACGTTAAAGGGTTTTTTTTCCGAAACTCTGACAAACTTAAACAACCAAAAAAATCAGCGTTTATTAATAATTAACTAGGTACCGTAATTTAAATTGTTCCTTTATGTCTTTTGTGACAACCTCCTGAATTTTGACGAGGATGCAAAACAACACCTTGTATACTTAAAGATCTAGGGGATTGACACGTGTAATGAGAAGAAGGCTTTTGCTGGTTATACTGGGTGGAAGGGACATCGAGGCACAAACGATTACTACGTATTCAATACATCATTTTGTACCCCCCACATACATAGTTTTTTTTGTTAGCCAAAAGAGAAACAGCAGCAAAAGAGCAAAGAAGAATCAGTAACAGAGTTTCCTAAAACGCGGGCTAGGGTTGGGGCACGCTTGCATAAAAGAAACGGATTCACTCGATCTTTGAAGACATCGAGTTTATAATCATCGGGAAACAGAAAAACCGCCAGTGAATTTGACGGTCGGTAAACGGTGTTCTTAAGTATAATATTCCCTATCTGTTACACGCTGTATAAGTATAGGCAGCTAGTTGATAAATCTAGAATCAATGAATAGTTCGAGAGCAATTTAAATGAACCTGCGTGTCCTAATTAAACATTGATTTGTATCAATTAACACGACATGCGATTGTTTACAAATTAGACTAATGAGAATGATTGAATTGGTTAGAGCTTTTACAAGGGCTAACGGATTTCAATATGTGGCTTATCTAGTTAAATTTAAATTAAACAATTAATGATTAGCCTATCCTTTTCCCGATTATATTGTGTGAGGTCGGCTTCTAGTACACCTGGACGCAGATGAATACCAGAATTTTACATGGGGTAACAGCCTATCTTGACCTACAATACCACGATACCTTTTGGTACGCCTGGTTGACTTTACGTAACGACTTTCAATGAGCTAGTAATGACAGGTTTTCCAAGCCATGGAGGTGTCCCGAAATGTAATGGATGATATTGGTCACCCATCCACGATCGTAGCTGCGTATGACTGTTATTATTGCCACAAGCTAAATAAAAACGTGTTACGCAAATCAGGTAAAATTCAGTTCTAAATTAGTGCTTCAACTCTCCTTAGAAAAGTAAAGTAGAAGTTATTGAAGGAATACTTAAGTTTTTCATAAATATGCAGTTAAAATCCTTGAACCCCGAAGAGTTTGGGCGCTAAGTAACGCTCTTGACCGAGCCGTTGGGAATAATGGGTCCTTGAGGATTTAAGAATTTTTACTGGATATTTTAGACGTCGTTTGGAATAACACTAGCTTTTGCTCTTGAATTGATCGTTAAATTGAGTTTATATGCCAATCAAGGATAGGTATGGTGTGATTGATAAACGAAACAGTGGAAATTATGTTTTTTCGCCTTTCTGACCCGTGGAACACCAAAGTGGTTCACATAAGTGTTCCACAGTTAACTTGCTGTACCCGTGGATCACCTAGTGAGTCATCCATGGGTATTTTCACAAAATAATGTACTCGTAGTTCACCTAATTGGTAAACTAAGAATGATTATTTAAAATCATGTACCCATGGTTCACCTAACTGGGACAACTCTTGAATTTCCTCTTTATTATATTAGTGGAGATAGATTTGCTCTTAGCGTAAATACAGCGTGAAAGTGAATTCACTATTCAAAACAATTAACTGATGAGAAAACCTGAAAAAAGAAAAAACTCAAAACTATCTCAAACGCTTAATTCAGAATAATATTCAGAAGCACGGGTACAGAAAGTTAACCGTGAATTACCTTGGAGAACCAGGGGTACAGGAAGTTAACCGTGGTACACCTAGGAACACCTAGGTGAACCAAGGGTACAAAAAGTTAACCGTGGAACACCTACGAACACATAGGTGAACGACGGGTACAGAAAGTTAATCGTGGAACACCTAGGTGAACCACTTTGGTGTTCCACGGGTCAGTAAAGTTTTTTCGACTCCTCCACTATTCTTTTCTGATTATTTTCGTTGTGGGAACTAAGACAGTTATTTTCTTTCACTGGGATTTCATCGAGCTTAATTGCCTCGGCGGTTTTATGGTGGTCGCTACAATTGATTCTGGCTTTCAGGAGTTGCAATGGCAATAGCGGGCATCTCCCATAAAAAAAACGTAATTATCTTTTCTGTCCCCGTATTCACAAACGCTTCCATTCGATTTTGATTCGGAAAGTCGTATATATATCTCGCTCGCTTTCGTTATGCCAAACCCAGATAGACATACGACTTGTCGAATCGAAGCGTTTGTGAATAGGGGGGCTGGTAAAGTCCTGGATTATGGCAAAACCAACCAAAATGTCAATGTGGCACTTGTGGGAGGCCTATGTCCAGCAGTGGACGTCTTTTTGGCTGAAATGATGATGATGATGAAAGTCCTGAAAACCATTTTGACTCCAAGAGATTTAAAGGTGACATAATACCATAATGCATTGTTTTGAAATTGTTATTGTAGATATAACCTACTGGAAATAAAAGATTATTTTTTTTAATTTCATTTGATGTTCGTACATGTTAAACACTTATTATGGTTTTCCAAAGCTAGTAGCAGTTTTATGCATTTAAAGTGTTATCTTAAGTCAATCTGCTATCCAAATGCAATGACGATAATAGTCCCTAAAAATCCTTATATCAGTCTTTTTAATAGGTACTTATGGAGCCTTGGTTTTTCCAGAAAACGATTATGTAAGATAGCCATATTGCTCTTTAGATTTAATTACAATATTCATAAAATACTGTTAACCAAACATTTATATTCTGTAAGAAATGAACACAAATATTGCTTCAAAATCTCTGTATATCCAACAAGTTATCGATAACACGTTATAATACAATTTACTTATTAACGATGTTGACAATATGATACGAAAATTGCTGCCATAATTCAATAAAAGAGAATATTACTTGTGAACACAAATTATTATCACATAAGCGTTATTATTTTATGCCATTGTTGGGTTTCGTATGCCTACAATAGGTCTCAATTAAAAGCCTGTGAAAAACAGAAAAAAGCATGACATCCAGTTCGTGTTTTTGCACAAATATGGCCGAATATTTTTGCCGTGGGAAAAGGTTTACATATTACGTTTGCCTACCAACGCAAAATGAAATAAAAACAAACTAAACTAGACATGGGTCAGAGAGATACAAAATTTTTTGTGAGTTCATAGATCGCTTCGGAACTAATCGGAAAAATCGTCCATATGTCACGCACGGCTAAAATCGATTTTATAAATGGATGTTAACAGACGCCACAAACGACGTTACAAAGCCGAAAGCCTGCTCCATTTTTTTCTTAGTAGTATAATATAATATTGTACTGGTCCATATCTAGGCATCTTCCGGTTGGAGATATTGAAGGTCGAAATACATACATTTTTGACGTTTCCTTGCCAAAGCTAGTTTAAAATGTTAACTAAACATTAACTATCCCAATGACCCCTGTATTGTCCCACGCTTACGTGAACAGCGATTTTTCACACCAAACATAAAAGTCGTTTCTTAGCGATTGTACAAAATGCATAGATGTCGGCTTTGTGATGAGTAAATCGTTTTTGATTTGTGTTGTGTTGTTACACCCTGACTGACCCTGAATAGATGCTGTCGGGTTCTTTATCAGAACCTTTTTGTACGGAACCCTAAAATTTATTCATTATTTAGCGTCAGATTATACATTCAGCTTCTACTTCGGACAAATTTAGCTTCGGTCGAACGCTTTTATTAGCAAATTTTTATGAACATTATTACGGTATATTCATCCATATTATTATTTCTTGATTGAAGTTGGAAATATTTTACCATAATGTCCTTCTGCTTTTTCGCACTTCATTTGACAGAGCTTTTTAGAAAAAACGTCATTTTTCATTTTATGAGCTGAAAATAATTATGTAAGAGAGGGTCGTGAACGACATCTAGCTTCCCCTAGCGTTAACTTTACGTAACGCTGCCAGTCAGCACCCTACCTGTAAGCAAAAGGCGCTTACAACCGACAGATGGCGGTAAAATCGCCCGGCATAGAAATTAATATTGTGAAACATTTTCCCGGACGGACTCATCCCTCGGTTTCTGGAACTGAACAGAACTCGATCAAATATAGCAGATAACGTAAGATTTGAGAGTAGATTACTGATTTAATGTTTAAACTGCAAATAGGGGGAAAAGGTAGGTAGGTACCTAAACTCAACCAATTCATAGGTGACGTTTATTAGGTCAAATACAGTATGCCAACGAGTTTCTTACGTATATTTTTGTTTATGATAAGACTCATGTCATATCATCACTGCTATACATATGTATACCTGTTTAAATCAGAAAAGCTATCCCGAATTAAGGACATATGCGTGAAAACAAATCAATAAAACCTTTAATTATATTAGAATAATCGGCCAAAATAAGGTGGCCCATCTAAACGTAGTACAATCTATCGTGTTGTAGTTACCGGGTGTGATGCAGGTGGTCCTCCTGACTGCTGCTACGCTTCCTCTTGCGTCTGAAGCACCAGTCCTGGCCCATCGCATCACAGCGCGCGCGCCGCGAGCCGCCCCCGCCCAGGGCTCGCTTCACGCCGTACCTTCCATGCTTAATACTTCACACACAACCTTCGATTGATACAGGAACACTGGTCTACCATCACATTCTGCTTCTTACTAGTCTTACTTCGCTGAAGGATCGTTGTTCGTTCAAACTTTCATTGTTTTAATTGATTTTGTTTAGTGCTGTGATTTAGTTTTTTTGATTAGTTTTGGGTTAATACGAGCTTCCGGGTTTAATTCTTATTTAATCGTGACGATGTTGGATACTGTTAATAAGTACCCTCTGTAATGACGTGACGTAACTGCAGAAACCGTGCCGTGTAATCTATGTCTAATTGTTTACTTAATAACGGTTATTAACTTGCATATACAGAGCTATAGTGAATTAGAATGAGGAACTACAGAATATAGTTAATACAATGAAAAACTGACTGTTCTATCGGTACACATAATATACCTAACCTCTAACTTAACCCTTTTGAACCTTTCAAGCAATAAGCGAACCTTAAATATAAAAACGAATAAAAGTACTAAGTAACCCTGCTGTGCTGTCAAGCTGTTCAGTACAGCTCACAACAGTTGTTATTGTTGAGCTGAGCACTAAAGTATGATCGTGAGTCGCTGATTAATGTTCTACTTAATGTCTAGCTCTCAGAAAGCCAGGAGGAGGTAGCTACTAGCTCCACAGTACTTTACTCCCTACCGTTCCCCTTCTAATATTACAGGGGCGTACCAAGCTTTTCCATTAACTTGCAACACTTCCAAGTACTTCATCTAAAAACAATTTACCCCCAGTTAATGGATAAAAGAAGTTTAGTACTTTGTAATAAAAATAAAAGAGTATTTTCTTGATGCTACCGCAGTTGTTGATTGTGAAGATTTCAACTTAAAATAAGTACTTGACTTAAAATAGCATTAATTCATTTGTTATTTTAAGCTATCGACAATTTATCGTCAACATCATGCTACGCTGACTCTGAATATAGGCCACCTTACAGGTAGCATGTTTGAAGTAAAAGAAAATGCGAATTCACGAAGCCAAGTGGCGAAAAATAATCAGAATCAAATCAGAATTTTCCGAGCTTTATATTGAAATACGAAACGTGGCAACGTTTAATACAAGTGCTTGTTCAGATGATATATTTTTAGCTCAGAGGGTCAGGACGCAAAAACATAAAGCCTACTGGCATATACGTGGTTTAAATTGTTTACGTAGTATTTTTTAAGCATTTTGACTATGTCTTGGATGCACGTTAAGTCACGGTAATTACCTAATTGTTAAGCAGCTTCAATAACTTAATAGAACATAATATCACGCCTGCAATCCCCTAATGCTTAGACAGAGGTTTGCCTATAGTGCACCTACATTTCGCCAGTTGTTCGAGTACCATGAAACAGGGGGACCTATCAACTTTTCATCAAAAAACCACAGTAATTTTGTAACAGTTGTATCTGTATCTCTGTAACTGCAAATTGAAATCAGATTTTAAATTAATTCCTTCATGGTACATCTGCAATAATTGGCACCCTTGGCACATTAGCATACCTTAGTAAAGGGGTCATTAATTAATGCAAGCAAGTGTAGTAGAGTCACCTTGTTGCACCCCTAACCACCTATGTACATGTTGAATATGAATCGATACTCTCACGTGCTTGCACGCAGTGCAAAAGCAGCTTACACTAGTTTCTTTGAGTAGATTGTGCTACCTAAGATCTTTGCATGTTGCACAGACTCGACGCCAACTTCACTCCGACTTGACTCACAGAAGTTTCTACCGTAAGGAATATCCTATAAGGCTCACGTTTGCTCTCTAGTGTTAGTGGATTCGGAGTCTTTACGTTTGTGTAATGTGCGAAGACCTGTATCTATGTGGCCGTTAATATGGCACACCAACCTATGAAAAATGATCAGTCTTGTAGACCATCCTCTCTGTGTTACAGTCTCTTTCGGAATCTCGAGGTGTTATGTTTAAAGTGCCTTAATGTCGTCTCAATAAGGGTGTTTTTAGTTGTTGAATTATACTATTGATGTGCGTTTGACAATACAAAGGTGAAGTGCGCAGTAGAAATATAGTTATGTTGTTTTCTGTGGTTTAAATTTCCCTTTAAAGCTGCATTTGTTTGGCTTTCGTAACACATTTAGAAAGAAAAGTTAACCGAACTGTGTCCGAACTTTGTTATTGTACTGATTCCCTGGTTTGTAGTTATGTACTAGAAGCAGTACAATCTGCCTAGCCTAACAATCGTTTTGGGGAGGACTTTTAGTCTATATAACAGTATTTTATATGAAGCGACTGCCTTTCTGTTATCTTCAACCAAGGTAGGGTAAAGGTGTACGAGATGATTCACTTAAGGGAGAATGCTTGTAGTTTAAACGACATTCAACTTAATGCAGATGTGAAAGCGTTTATTCATAGTAAATTTATCTGTCTACCTATTGTCATACTCAAAATGTAAATTTTTTAGATCTTATAATATTATAAATAACATAAACGCTACCAAAGAATTATCTTGTACACCCTGGTGTCCAAGATGATCCATACGGTTTTATCCCTATTCCCGGTTTATTCCTATCTTGGGAATGTCATAGGTTTTAGTAGGTTTAAAAAAACAATAACTTTTCACAGTTTAATTACAAAATTAAATATCTTATAGACCATGACTTAGGTAGAATGAGCCAGTCTTTTTCTCTGTGGAAAGGGCTTTATTTTTGCCTTTAGCCCTCGGGAATAAAGGGGAATATCGGAATAACTAGATGTCGCTAATAGTTTCGTTGCAATAAAATAGGATCATCTCGCCTCAACGGATCATCTCGTACACCTTTCCCCTACTGTGTAACGTAAAACCCTTAGTAAGAGTGCAGACTTTCGAACTACCCGTAACGACTGTCAAAGATCTACAACTGACAGCCGGGATGAATAGATTAACGTGCTAGCCGAGTTACGGAGGGATCTCGTTATGTAAAGGATGGTCGCCTATTAATAGACCTAGACGTACGCGTAGCTTAAACTTCGATCGACTCTATGGCTGTTACTTACTCAATCAAGAGCACCTCGTGTCGTTTATCAAATGCACTGAAAAATATAGCTGTACTCTTTTTAAATACTACGGTGTGCTCTTACTAACTGACAAACGCGCTGGAAATGAATCGAGAGATCAATTTTTTTTTCTGAATTTGCATATAAATTGCGTAATTAAACCGAATAATTTGCCGTTATCAACAGGACTTGATGGCATAATACTTTTATGATTAGTTTTATGAAAAAATAATTTATTTGCGGTTACATTTATTATAATAAGAAAAATATCACACGATTTGTTTATTTATAAGTTTTGGTGTTTATCGTGTCAATAAGTAATCTTGATACTATGTTCACTACTGTATAAATAGTTGATAAATATCGCATCTGATATAGACTGGAATACAATAGAGATGTACTGATTTCTAGTGCGATAACTTGATAACTGTCAGGCAAAGTGCCGCCAGACAGCCTGTAATGTAAGCCTGTGCACAGACTAACACAAAATCGTTCTGGTACATTATTGAGGTTTAGCCCTCGTTGTCTTGGCACGTTAAGTTGTTGGTCCCATGTTTAAAATTCGTAACACGTAGTCAGACAACCAGTCCTTCCAAGGGTTATCGTGTAACCGAATAATTGGGTTGTGCGGGTCAGATAGGCAGTCGCTCCACGTAAAATAATTATATTCAGTTGCATCGGATTAGACTGACAGCCGACCCCAGCATAATTGGAAAAAATAAGATCGTGAAGATGGTTCGGTTTTTAGTAGATTTTGTCAACTTTTGTATACAGTGTGCGCATGGTTTTTTATAGAAGTCAGTCTAATGGAAACGTTTTGCTCAGTGTGCATACAGCCTTAAGCCACAAGCAGAGTTTTGACGTATCATGACGTATTTTGGTCGGGTTTATAATCAAATAAAAGTCAACAGGGATCCCGTGAGCGCTGTTTTACATACGTAAAGCAAGATAAATATTTTCTTAGAAACTCTACGACTTTGCAGTCTACGTTATTTTAATTAAGGAGCTTATTTAACTTAAATTTATGGATGCACAACTGGTTAGAATACATGGGTTCCTGCTACAGAGCAAAGAGACGCTTTGGTGTCTGCTGCTAGCGACAGAATTGCCTTCACTTTCTATACAAACTTAGGGTGTCACCGTTTATATGCACTAAGACACGAATGACGTAAAAACACTGACGGCGTTTAATGGCTGACAACGACAGACAGAGCCACGAATTTTGTAGTAGATACTTTTATCTAGCGACAATGCCCGTGCGTGCATCCGTGTACTGTGGTTCAAATTCCTACATAGATCACCAGATTCATACATAAATAGTATTGTGTCCACGTCCTTATATAAATCCGATCTCCTACAAAAGTATAAATCCTATCAAAGCATAAAGAATAGATCGCGAATCTTTTGTATTCATACGTACGATTGCTTGGAAAGTAGTCATACATTTATAATATATTTTACTTATTTACAAACATGAATATTTTGTATATTTACTTACTTAGGCAGGTACCTATATGTTTACATTATTATGGTTGTACAATGTTGATACAATATGTTGGTATAGGTACATAATTACACACATGTACCTTCTAAATATCCTGTCCCTGCTATATTATTTCAAAACGAGTTAATAAGTTAAAAGGTAAGACTTATATATCTAGCAAAACCGTGAATAAAACTTCAGAGTACACAAGAGTAAAGAAAAATATTACAGGTGTAACCAAGATTTTGTATGGAAAATAAAATAAAATCGTAGCTACTATTCCTTACGCAAAGGTAATTTGAATAAACATATTTCTTAGGTGTATATCTACACAAAGGACAGTACACCGACGAGGGTCCCTTTCTCACAGAACCGATCTAAGAACGTGTATACTGTAAGAGACGGAAACACGAACTTTTCCTACTTCACTGACTTCAGATGTCGCAACTTTTTATACCCTTACAATTCTTTGTAGCAGGACTTTATAAAAGTTCTCTGTAAAGTAACAACAACCAAGGTAAACAAGAGAGATTTAAAAAACCTATCGTGTAGCCAAAATAATTTAATCCAATTTGTATCATGGTTAATTTAATTACTTTGTAGTGCAATCAATTCACATCACGAAATTAATTAAAGTTAATTAACACGAAAAAAGCGCAGAGTGTCCACGAGTCGCAGTGACTTGAATAATTTTTGGGTAAAAATATATAATTAGACGTTAGATAAAAATTAGGATCGAGGACATTCTCGTATGGTCAGTGCCCTGTGAAAAATTTGCGAGGCCAACAATCAAGGGGTGGTTTTAGCGTTTGTTAGCCAAAGATATACTATTCGTTCTGCTTACGCACGCACAAACATATATAGACCCGTCTTGAGCCTCGTAATAAGCCCAAGGGCAATGTGGAAGGAACGAAATTGGATAGAGTGATGAAACGAAAGTCGTCTCCCGTACAGCCAAGAAAAATATTCATGTTTTATTGAAGCTATAAAAGGAGTTTTGTTGCGATTTGAATAAAATGTTCTGTGCCAGATGTAAGGATATATTCAGAAGGCAGTTAAATTATTACAGCGGATGATGATGATGTTTCTGATGAACTTATATTACTGCCATTACAAGAACGATGTATCATGATTAGGGATTTTAAAAACATGCTTTATTGTTTTGTACAGTCAACAACTCAAGCAAAGGCTGTTATTATCGTGCCTTGGGCCGTTGTATATAATCTATTAATGTATCAGAGTGAACCTCCCTTGAGAAATGTTCTAGGAAGTAGCGATAACACCATCAAGAATCGTTAAGTGGTTTCGACATTAGCCGCAACAGATAGTCTGTAAGTCTGATGGGGCTTGGGGACTTGTACTTCATAATAATGTATTTCATGTTACAAAATATATAAACAGTTTGAAATAACATTGTAGCGTGGTTGGAAGTATAAACAGTATCAATTTACAGTTTATTGGTGGCTGTAAACATATAACATATATGTTTGTGTGATAGTCACTATAAAATGTTGTATACTATGTCTAAAATTGTTATCGTTCAATTGTATTAAGTATGTTATTAATAACTCTATAATTGGACATAATACTTATATAATGAATGTTTATTTATCATTAACGGCTGTACCCTAACATGGTTCATAATATTGTTCTTAGCTGTAAGCTTTTTTGTAACACCTTTTATCTACAACACAAACAAAGAACATGAAAAAAAAATCAATGGACTTTTAAAATTTTTGTGTATGTCGTAATTATTGTAATCGTTACTCAATCTCAAAATCAAAGAAACTATAATTAGCAAATTATAATTCCAAATACGAAACCGTAGAAAACAGGAAGAGAAATAAGGCCTATTCCTAGCAAAGGGTAAAATAGTGATAGACTTCAAACACGCTGTTACAAAAACGTTCTGTACGACAGTTCAACTTCCAATTAAATGTATCGTATCGATCACTGAATTCATTCACCAAAGGAGTGAAGTTTCATGAATCAATGACGGCGTGTGTGTGAGTGTAAAAATAGTGTTGTTTTTCTTTGTCGACCATCGAACCATTGACTCGTACAATTCTTATTTACAGTGCGATTGATGGATGTCAAAGTGTGTGCACTAGCGGGTAATATTCTGGGTAACAGTTACAAAGCGAATCGTTCTGTTTGTCTTTTCGTCAAAGGTACACATAAAGCGCTTTGTCGGATTGACACGAAACCTCCGTCAGAGATTACTTGATAGTTTATTGACTGATTTCATGACATTGGAATTGTGACATTACCGATATATGCATACATTATAATTATTATTACTATTTATCTTTTTTACAATAAGACTGTGGTTGGGTTGCTCCTATCGCCCGTTAAATAACTGTAAAAGCCGACAGCTTTGAATTACAATGTTGCATTGTGATTTTTATGAGGTTGGTTTGGGATTGCAGGTTTTGCAATTGTAGGGTTAAAAGAAAATAAGAATATAATGTATTCAAGCGGCAAATTTATTTGTAAACTAAAAGTCATTAAACGTATAATGGTAAGAATGTTTGGTGTCGTTACGACACCATAGTTAAGTAAAAAGAACTGCATGAGTTTTAATGGCAACTTAAAATTGGTTTGGGTTTGAGTATTCGGTCGACATAAGTGCTACACATAGTTTTTTTTATCTTTTTTTATTAAAATACAAATAGTTGTAATAAATGTTTTGATTTTGACTTTATGAGATTCAAAGTGAAAGTTGTTTGGTATGACGGGTAGTTAGTATCACTACCTATATGGATCATCACCTGCCTAGCGTTTTCCCAACTATGTCTGGGTCAGCTTCCAGTCTAACCATTTGCAGCGAGCGACTGCCTATCTGAGCTTCACAACCCGTTAATACTGGGTAATATGATACCCCTTGGCAAGATTGGTTGACAGACTTTGGGGCCACTGACTGCCTGTAACAACTTTAAAAGATCTACAAATGACAGCCGGGACCAACGGCTTTCTGAGACACTGAGGAAAGTCGGAAGTTATTGGGTGGTCACCTATTTATAGACCTACCTAGGTAAACTTAACTTTAAGATTGATCCGAACGGCTGTTATTATTTAGCTAACAGCTCCTTCCACCACCTTGATGGATATAGGTGACTAAATCGCCATCCCTTTATATTCGGTTTTGTCCTCAGTCTTTGCTGAATCATAATCGTGTACAAACTCCCTACCCCGAACTCAACCCCTTGTAGAGCCACACGTGGAAACATTATAATGTTTCAAGATTGTAACATAAAATAAAGCTATCACGTTGAGCGCCGAGCTTTATTCCCATTCTGAGATAAATTAAAGCACGTGTGAGTTACTACGAGTAAACTGTAAAGGAAGATTGAATAACTAAAACCTTAAAAGCCTAATTTAAATAAGACACTATGTCCTATGAATAATACAGTAGTTTTAGAAACGCCCCCGAATCGATCTGTGGGTACAAGATGTTTAATTTATCAAAGTGGTGGCATGCAGTGATCTTCATTGTATGAAGAGAATGGAGTAATGGAATGTTTGTAATTGGAATAAATATTGTTTAGAAGAGTAAGCTGGGCTGTACCACTTTATTTTAACCGCTTCTTCTCGTAAATTGTCTCATTTTAGGACGGGGCGCTTGGCCAGCTGTGGCCTGCCTTGAATAAAGTTCGATTAAGTTAGTGGTTGTTTTAAGACTACATGAGACAGCTGTTTTTGGAAACCATTGTATGTAGGTGTCTATTGATACACTGAGGTCATTGAACTAACTGTTTTCACTGTATTTTATTTATTACGTGGTCTTTCCATAACAATGAGTCGCTAATCAATATAATCCTACCTGTGTAAAGATTTTTAAATATATACATATGTGGATGTATAAATACAGCATCAATATCTTTAAGATATTACTACCACGACACGATCTACCCAGGCCGATCCTTTTGTGTTCACTACGGATAAACCGATTACAAAAATGTAGTTCTTATATCCATAGCGGTAAGGTCTATTCCTTCAATAGACCCTCTATACTTTCTTATCTTACGAATATTGTATTACGTACAGAAACGTAATCCTTTCTTATAATACTTCTATATATACTGTTACAGAAGCTTATGAAAGTTTCGCAGATAGAAGATACAAATGTTTGCATTATTTTGTGGGTAAAAATAAGCATACATTTTTATATAAACAGTGTAATATGTATTCAGAAGCAGTCGCAAGTAGAACCATAAATCATCTCTCTGGATGTGTCAGGCCTTGTAATGTAAGTATATATATAGGTATACTTAAAACCGTACCAATAATAAATAAGGCATTTGTATTTGATGTGTGTAGAACATTTATATACATGTTATTTACAGTATTTGTTTGTACTGCCTCGTATAATTAACGCTAGTGACTTTTGACAACTGTTTGTATGTCTAAATACTGAATTTTGTGAAGAGTATCATGTAGCTGATGAAGCAATAAAGATAGTTTCACTTTACTTACAGCTGAACGAACTGTGGCCGGGCACTAGCATTGAATATTTAACGTCTAGATGCAAAACTAGTATTGTAGTGATCTATGCTGTGTAATGTGTATGTGTGTGTGCAATATGGCAGCTTATCAGAGCAAAGCAGGCCTAATAACAGTAACTATTCATCACTATCACACTGCCACATTGTTGTCGAGTTCTGAGCATGATTTATATAGTTCAGCCCCCCAGTAATTCAATTTAAACAGGCGTCTTTGTGTACGTCATCAAGTGCTACACTATCTACATGTATGTAAATATAAGTAGTTTGTATGGAATGGCCATAACAAGTGTATCGCGGCAGGATTGGGGCACAGAGCGGCGTCACGTCACGTCACACGTGGTGGCGGCCGGCGGCGTGTCCGGCAGCCGGCCGCAGCTAGTTTATGAACAATAACCGATTGTTTATGATAGAGAATTAACATCGGAAGCTCGTGATCGTGTTTAGACGATTTAGGGCGGGAGTCGCGCGTGACTGATCGCGCGGTCGCGAGAGGCACTGGCGCGCCGCCCCGGGCGCGACGAGTGACGTCAGAGCGTGCCCCCGCCCCGCGCATGCGCCCCTCACCCACCTCCAGCATTCTCCAAAACTCTTCACGAGAGCCCTCCACCTCGAGACCTCAACTCCGCTTTGGAACTTAATCGATTTTCGAGCTGCAGTTTCGCGGAATCGAGTACCTACTCAGGTATACCAGCGGAGCATAGCTTTGTTTCATTTTTATCGAAAACCAACATTATACCGGGCTAGAGGAGGTCAAACAGATTTGAAAGTTATTTCATCTAAAATTTGTGTCAGGTCGATGCAATTTTGTTGCCCAATAAAAAGTAAAAACAAAGTCAACTGTATTAAAGTCAGGTAAAAACAAAGTCTTGTCCCAAAAATAAGTTCACGAATGTAGGAAATATGGCACTTAAGATTATTCTTCCAGTAAATTACTACTCTTTATTGTCGATAAGATTTCAGAGTTGATGTCAATTTTATGGTATTACTAGCTATCATTTTAAGATTTACGATATCATAACGCCGGGTAACAAAAGTTGAAGTTTTCCAATTATTGTAGGGAGTGAATAAGAGCATAAGTGTACCGCGTGGTACAACTACGCGAATTTGTGCGAAATTGCCTTTTAATATTAACGCATCGTAGCAATACGGGTGTCGCTACGCGGTGGCTACGGTGCTATATACGCACGTAGCATGTAGGCCGCTTGGCCGCATTCCTACGTGTAGACAAATGTAAGCGCGACGCGGATTGCTTTGTATACTTTATGCATGAAAATGATATTATGCTTTTCAATCAATTTAACAGCTTTTTTACAATATAACATAAACATAACATAACATCACGCCTGTAATCCCGGAAGGGTTAGGCATATGTACCTAATAGTACACTCACACTTTGCAGTTAGTCCCATGAAATTTGGGGCGATCCTATTGCCATCAACAGAGCTTGAGCTTTTTCTAATGAATATAATTTAAATTTCCAGTGCATCACATAAATGTACTTCTTTGACGTTTTTATAAAAAATCGTTCAAACATTTATTTGGTTTCATTAGTTCATAAGCTTATTAAAGTATACGGAACCTTTTCAGTGGGCCGTCCTTTGATAGTTTGATAGGCTCGCAACCGATATGATAACCGCACTATTTAATTAATTTTTGTTCAATTAACTATTCATAAGATAAACTAATAGAAAGTTGTTCAATAGTGCGTTCTTCTGGTTTTCTACAATATTATAACATTCTTCATGGTAAGCTGTTTTACGTAATAGCTTTTTATCCACATAATATGATATAAGAGTTAGCAAATTTCTTCAGAGTAGGTATCATAATAGAATATCTTAGATTCAAAGAATAAGAAAAACCTTGGCCACAGACCCACAGGAACCACCATGAAAGTGCAATTCCGACCGCAACCACTAACAACAGCAGCAAAGCCGCCCGAACTGCAGATCATCATCTGCCTAACCTTTTCCCAGCTATGTTGGGGTCGGCTGCCACTCTTATCGGATTCAGCGGATTACCAGTGTTTTAGATGGGGCGACTGCCTATCGAACCTTCACAATGCAGTTAGTACTGGGTAAAACGATATAAACGATGGTAAGACTGGTTGTCAGACTTTCGGGCCACCAACTGCCATTCTTGTTTTTTTTTTTAGGATGGGAAATCATCAAATGACTTCTTCCGCTCTGGGCCGAGCGGAAGGGAGTGTCAGACTTGACTGACTAAAACCCATCCATGTTCCTTCTTAGCCCTTTGCGTTCCAGGGGCACGGTATCTCTTTCGAACAACCCGCAGCCCTGGCAGGCATCGGCCCTCTCGGACCCCTACCGATTTGCTGAAATCTCCTTGAGGCGCGCGTGGAACACGAACGCGCCGTCGGCACGGTCTGTCGTCATAAGACGGACGGACGGTGAGCTAGCCCATTACTCACCGTCCACAGGCCCGCGCCTACGGTGGCCGCGGGCCACTGGTTGCCCCCCGACGCCCGGTTCGTCTCCCGCGGCGGCTGGGACGTGAGGTTCTCTCCCTCTCACGTTCCGCCACCTCCTTCGCTAGCATGACTGCTTCACAGAAGGAGGCGACGGCTTCCCATTCCCTCTCGCTCCGGACCATGGATTGAACCAGGGCCGGACGCGAGAGGTCGCCGCCGCCAATCGCCGCTACGAGGACACGGCGGTGCTCAGCCCAAGCAGGGCAGAGCTCCACAGTGTGCTCCACCGTGTCCACCGGCCGATCCTCGCAGTGGTAACACCCGGGCGTTTCCTCCCGCCCGCCACCAACTGCCTTTAATGACTGTCTAAGATCTACAAATGATAGACGGGACCAACGGTTTTCCGAGGCACGGAGAAAACTCGGTATGTAATGGGAGTCACCCATCCACGTGCCAACCCAGGCAACCGCAGCTTAACCTGAATATCGATTCGAGCTCTGTTATTATTTAACCACGAGCTCCTCCCGCCCGAACTTCCGATTGTACTAATAAATATTGAGGATGCGTTGTATGTTTATTGTTTATTTTATTTTTTGTATGCACGTCATATCTCTGCGATACATAAAAACATTTTTCTTTCTTTCAGATGCACGATGACGAGAAAACGCAGCAAATAGCAACTGGTTTCCAAGTAAGTTCATGAAAACTCTTTCCGTAGATAGCGGCTGTTGTCGTTTCTATGAGTGGTTTCACCACTGCGGCTTGCGGTTAAGATACCCTTCGGGATTGCACATTTAGGCTTTCATTTTCATGTAGTCAAACAGAGAGCGTAATATATTATTTCTACTTTCGCAAAGCATCCAAAATCTAATTAATCCCAACTTTCATGTATATGTACGTACACACGACGACACAAAAAGCTATACATTTCCAGTATTACATCGCTTCGCCTCTCTTTGTACAGATTTTCAGTACAATGAGAGATCCTAATAAACTGGTTTATTATAGCTTGATTGGTCGCCGTTCGTACCTGAATGTGACAAACCAAAATAATTGACGGATCACCGACACGTTTCCCAATGTATTTACAACTTTGGCAAAGAAGCATATAATTCATTTCAGCATCTCCTGGCTAGGTTATGTACAGTTATGTAGCAAATTCACTAATTACTATACCATTCTAAATGTTCCACAGAATATAATGTGAAACAGAAGTTTTATGCACTTACGTTACATTTTACACAACGCTCATCATGACCCCAAAAAAAAAGAAAATACGACGTTGGTTTTGTTACTATAAAATAATAGAGTTCGCCAGGCATACTTAATATCTACAAGCACATCATAACATCTATTGAATAGACACAAGAATACCCTTTGTAATGTGCCCGAGTGGGTTCTGTGAATATTTCAATTAAAGGGATTCACTTTGTTGACTGCCGTTTCTGTTTCTCTTTGCATCATCGTGTTGTTGACGTTGCTGAGTGCGACCAATTATTTGTTGGTGACGCAAACATTTGCTTTGTACACACGTTTTGTAGCTAGCTTCCAAGATGAGTAGTAATGTGATTCTCTTCTTATATCAGCTTGAACAATAGGTAAGAAAAATGCTGTAGAAAGATCTTATCAAGTAGGTCAGACTACCTGGCCTAACCGGGTGGTTAACGTATCAGGGTGCGCCAGACGTGCATTCAAGTATGTCTATGATTTCGTTATAAATTCTCTAGGAGCAGTGGTTATATGAAAGGTTACTAAAGTCAATTTCTATCAAACTAACTGCGGAACAAAAATATTGGTTGAAAAGAAATAATATACAATTGGTCCCTGTAATTAAGAAGTCTTCTCATTTATAATATCTCTATCCCTCTTTAACTTGAGGAACACCGGCGCCCTCCCTCATCGGATCAATTCTGTTTCAGGTTTTAAGACAGTTTAACATTTTTCAGACTACTTTACTTCAAGAGCTCTTGAAAAATGCAGAGCTGTGCGGTGCAAGACTCGATGTTTACATGAAGGAAAATGGGACTAGAATAAAAGAGCATTTTAAGTTTGGGTACAGTTTTTTTCTTAATTTTTTAACCACCGACTAAGAGGGGTGTTATAAAGAAACGATGGATGGACTGTGTGAAGGATGACATGGAAAGGAGGTGTCTAATGAGACTACGAATAATAGAGTAGTATGGAACAAGAAGAGATGCTGCGCCGACCCCAAATAAATTGGGATAACGGCAAGAGAATGATGATGATGTAGAAAGAGGGGTTGTAAGTTTGCCGCGTATTTGTCTGTCTGTCTATGGCATAGCGTGGCGTAGCCTCCAAACAGATGAACTCATTTTGATTAAGGTTTTAATCACATAACATAACATCACGCTTATTTCCTCGAAGGATAAGGTGAGGTGTCCTACAGTACATGCTAATTTTGCTCGTTTTGTCAAAGTCCGTTGCAATAGGAGGCGGGCCTATTGCTGTCAACCAGGCCAGAAACTGAGACTCGAGCTGTTACTTCGAAGTTCCTCATGAAAATATCACTATCACCTGCCTAGCCTTTTCCCAATTATTATGGTGTCGACTTCCAGTCTTACCGGATTCAGCTGAATTCCAGTATTTTACATGGAGCGACTGACTATCTGATCTCCACTGCCACCTGTAAAATAGCCCTAAAAAATCCAGAATTTCCTTAGTTGAAAAAGTATCTTTATACTTTTTTTTTAAATATAAAGTATCGACATCTTATTTATGTATGCAATATATTACGTCAGTTCTAATTATGCATTGGGAGATCTGCTCGTTACCGTAAGAAAAAATGAGGTCAGGTAGATATTTTTTAGATCGCGGAGAGAAAAAAGTTAAGCATAATTATTTTATGGATATTGGGTTCATTAGCAATTTCGATTACCTCAATTTTATTAGAAGAACGAAGATGGTCCTTATTAGGAAAAATATTGGATAACCTAAATTATCTTGATGATATAAGTTTTTAAACTGACATGGTTATTACCAAACTAGCTGTCCGGCGCAACTTCGTTCGCGTCACATTTTCCCCGTTTTTGCAACATTTTTCATTGCTGCTTGCAGCATTATCACGCTGCTTATTGATTCGGCTGAATAAAAACTATTCCGTTCGTGTAAGTCGACCTCATTTCTAATTTAATTTCTTTTTCTTATTTCCGTTCAAATTTAAAAGTATGATCATTCCTTTGGATGACAAGAGAAAAAAATTTCTTGTCAATTGGCGACGAATCTTTTCAGAGGAAGCTTACATGATATTCCGTTTATAAGAAAAATAACTAAATTATTGTGTCGAAACCGAATAATCTTTTCCCTTTACTGTTTGTACTTAATAAAATGTTGTGGCTGTATTTATAAGCACCGTACTAAATAGTCGGTTGCATTAAGTGTGTCTTTTACAAAGAACCGGTATGTATTTAAAACATTTTAAATTTTAACTGCTTGGAAGGTTCTGTTTTGAGTATTATGGTGTTCATTTACTTTTATTTTTCTCACCATAGATTCGCTCAGAATCGGTTCAAGGATTATACAACTGGCTGTGGACTGATGTCCCGAGTTCTTTCAGCGCCGCGACTCAGTTCCGACTGGGTTCGGGAGGCGTGTGCTTGCGGTTGACTCCGTGGCTTACGAGCGAAGACCCAGTGCAACGGCGGGACATCGCTCCGTGTCAAGTTACCAAACAAATTTTGTTCTTATCCACTTTTTTATAATTTATAGCAATAGTGTAGTTTTTTGTACCATCATCTTATATTTTTTTAGCTATTCGTGTCAAAAGGTCGTGGAATGAACTTTTTCCGATGTCATATTTAAGCACGGATATAATTTAATCGCGCCTAGGGCCGGATAGCGGTTGCAACCCCTTCTCACCTTCAGGCATTAATTTTAAAAATCACAAATCTTATTCTTTCCTAGACAATCCATTTCGCAGCTTTTCTGAAATTCACATTTTTTATCGCCAATTCCTTTTTTTTTCCTTGGACCTTTTTTAATTTCATAAAAATGTTTGTATTAGGTTTTTTTAATATCGAAAAATTATACGTATAAACATGTAGTGACTATTTTTTTTTTACGCTACATGCTCTACTCCTATTGGTCGTAGCGTGATGATATATAGCCTATAGGCTTCCTCGATAAATGGGCTATATAACACTGAAAGAATTTTTCAAATCGGACCAGTAGTTTCGGAGCCTGTTCAATGCAAACAAACAAACAATCAAATCTTTTCTCTTTATAATATTAGTTTAGTTAGACAAATAAAACACATGGTAAATATCCCATTTCTAGTGTTATTGATGATGTTTTGATATTAAAGGGCACACAGTGGTGTTGTTTACGGTTAATTAAGTGTATAGTATATATAAATAGTATATATAGTTTGTGACCAATAATTAATATCTTGTTATGATGTCCGTAACAGTTAATTAGCGAAACAACTGGACGCGATCACTTTATAATTATGTTGCTACCTAAGGGCATTGGCATGTCAGGATGATAATGAGCTCCGAAACATGACACACCCTGGCCATTTACAACTAGATAAAGATAAATAGTTGTAAGAGCCTGTCACAGGAGCCAATGTGAAAACTGTATTTTACTGAACATGTAAAAAAATCTCTGTACCACGAATTTACAGAATGTAAATAAATTAAACCATATTTTTAAAACAACCTTTGATTTAAATAAATAAGAAAGGTTTACATTGAACGCGTATACAAATTTTCGTGTCCTTGCTATAAATCGTTGAGGAGTTCTCTCGAGAGGAGGTGATCCTGGCTGCAGGATCAGTCATGTCTATCAAAAAAATGTATTGCCAGAACCAAAGCTGTGTGCAAAATTTCAGCTCAATCGGTTAGGGGGGGGAAACCGGTTTGAAACTTGGTTGCTAAATAACTAGATTTGACGATGTAAAAAAATTGTTTTTTAAAACCTATTTGCAAAATAAACACCATTTATCATTTGACCAATACATACTTAGTTTACAAGACAAATTAAGTACGAGCTAATAAAAAAAATAGTCAATAAGGTTCAGTTCTCCGCAAATATAAAATAGAGAAAAACCAAAGAAGAAAAAAATACGTTCTCCCCGAAAATCTTTTGTTTGGTTTTCCGCCTATCCCTAACCCAGCCAAGCCAGGCTGCCATTCTTATGTTAATCTAACGCAAACTCTATTTTGAAACTTTCATACAAGTTTAAAGTTTAATGCGACTTATGTAAAATAAGGTGGAATGGAGGTGTGTTCGCCACTGTAACTTATGAAAGCATTTTTAGCAGTTTTCGGGGGCGGGGTTCCAATTTCTCATCTCTTTGTGAATTTTCAACCAACATTTCAGCTTTGTGTAAATGCGACGAGCTGAGTGACGTTAATCAATTTTCATATTAGTGTTGTTCAGATATGTTCTGTTGTGTTGTGTTGTGTTGTGTTGTAAACTATGCTTTCAAAGTTCCTCGTTCAAATGAGACAAAAAAGAGTACCTGCACATAATTTTCCTTAAACTAGAGATTTTTAAACAGCCCGATAAAAACATCGTATAATATCTCATTACTGAAAGGTAACGCAGTAAAAGCCTTCATACACTTTAATAACGAGCATAGCAACGCATAAATTGAAACCCTACGTAAGTATACATTAAAAATCAAATTTTATATTTCGTTACTTCAAAATCCTGATTAAATCATTTTGCTGTAGGGGCCAGGTCCCCGGATATTCCCCGGCCGGGGGTAGAGGGTGTGGGGGGCGGAAGCAGGTGGGCTGCTGACGTCACACGTGTGACGTCAGAGATGGGGGCGGGGCGCATGCGGCCGACGACCCACACTCTCCAGCCAAAGTTGGTAAAATGCAAACCACTGAGCTTACATTCAAAACAGAGACTTAAACTTCACGGATAGAGTTTAAAATCGTTGTTGAAGATTTATCGCGGGCAGATATCGAGCTTACCTTCAAGAATATCTTTCAGAAGTCATGGATGGAGTCAGTATAAGTGGATTATATTGAAATAGTTCCGTTAAGTCACTGATCGGTTGGGTAAGCGGTCATTTCTATATTTAAAATGTATTACGAAAAGCCAAAATTAGAGAAAAGAACATTGGGGTTTGTCTCTATATTTTAAATAATTTATTATAGTTAGAAAAAAATATTTTAAACTTTCGATTATTCGTACGCGCAAATAAATAAAAAAATATTATGCTAATAACCATTTAGATTATTTGTGACCTCAATTTATTACCTTTGTGTTATATGCTCAAGTCAGCGAGGTAAGCTTTGACGTAACGACGGAGTTCATAATCTACCCTATTGCCCAATTTCCTACGCAAAGGTAGGCCTTGGAACAGCCTGCCGAGATTTATTCATAAGATATTAGGAGTTGTATTTACTTTTGTACAAATTATGGTAAACCTTGCAGCCGGATTATAATTTTAAATACATATTCAACTTGCGGTATCCCTAGCGGCTATGACCCAAATCAACGGTACCGGCTACAGGGCCATCTAGTGGCAGTAACGGGAACTTGGACGTTTGCCACTCGCGGTCGGAAAATTTTCAGCTTGGAACTCGAGGAAAACGTAGTTTGTTGGCGCCAACTCCCTGTCGCGTTCATAGATGGCGCTCTGTTCACTGTTGCAAAAGTTAGGCAAGTTAATCAAACATTCAGCCTAGGGTAGAACCTAGAGGGACCTTAGGTGCTGTTAGGTCATGCTGATCCAGTAAGGTGGCGCTAGTTGTCGCTTTTCCATTGGAATTGACTAAGTTCAGAAGAAGGAAAATATTTTTTTTTAGTAGCAATAAAATTGTGGTGATAATACACTTTTCCAATGTTATTAAAACAAACAATTAATTTTAATAAAATATAATGGTTTGACAACAAATACCTATGTTTTAATATTATAGATTTTTGTCGAAAAATTGTAAACCCTTCCTTTTTATAATATATCGAAACTACTAGTTTTATTTTTTAAATGTATACGAAGTTCGGTAAATCCATTAGGAATTCCATTTGCTTTAATTAAACCAGAATTAAAAACGTTTCTTTGTATAATTTTCTTTTTGTAATTAATTTTTTTTAAGAGCTCAGATAGAGAAACCATTAATGAGCTTTTGTTTAATTGAAAAACGCTTTGATCTGTTTATTTCTAGATTATGATATACTTAATAAGATATTATCAGGGTACCTATGTAAAGTGCTACATGGAATGAAATTGAATGAAATTTGACAGGAGCACTCTTATGGTAAATATTTGTAATTTGTTTTGTGAAAGTATCGAAAAAACGACAAATGGCACTAATTGTTCCGATGCAATAACCGGTGTAATTGTTGTTGTTGCGATACGCGCTAAAAGATCCTCGTACACTTACACGGTTATTTTTTTACTAGCTCTATTCATGATGTTCATATAAAAATATGTGTATGTAATCGCGGAGAAATTATATGAACTTTGTTCTAGTTATGGTATTGAATGTGATTACGGGTGCGCAGTGGGGCAATTTGTGTTCTAGATAACGACCGCCTGAAATGAATTGGAAAGGATACAACACGATTAAAACTCACGATTAGTTTTAATCGTGTTTCGTATTTTACCTAGGACAGTCCTGAGGGACGTATACGGAAAACGTCGCAAATATACGGAATGTTTGTCCGATAATGTCACGCCATTGCTTTGCCAGCAGCTTATACCCACGTCACATCAACACTACGTCAACTAACGCAATATGAGAAGGCATCCTAAACAACAACATGGGTTAATCTCGCAATGCTACTCCAAATACGGTCTCCTAAATTAACCTATTCTGATTTGACGGAGGAGTTAAGCTTGCTTAGCCTAGATTATCAAATGATGCAAGTTCAATGAATGACTAGCCAACCTAATTATCGCGAATGATCGTTTGTTGCAGTACGAAAACAGAAAACCGTTCTGTGTCGGTTAATACCATAAACGCAGCGATTCGCATGCTGATTGGGGAACCCGAGTATTTGTGTGTAATTAGTATACACAATTATGTCTGAAACAGTCCCTAGATGAATATTACGGGTAGACACGGGATGTTTTGTTCAAATTAATGTCGAGATTTATTCGCCGATGCGTGAAGGGTGCGCTATTTCCTACCGGTCCAAATATCCCCAGTGTACCGGGTTGTGGGAGGAAGTTACACTATGCAGGAGCTAGTTAGTGCTAGATCTAACCGCAGGCAATTTCGAGCCGTGCAAGTTCGTACATTACACGTTTCCTAGCACGAACATTGGATATACGTCACGATAATGTTACACGTTTTACGATAGCTATTGCCATGGATTTGTCAATAGGTAATTACTGGGTTTGTCGAATAATGTTGATGGTAACACGATAAAAGGGTCTACAATCAGGAAAAATATGATGGATTTTTATGCTGGGGGTGTTTTTTATTCGCACAGAGCACAGAGAGATACAAAATTCGTGGAAAGCGCCGACAGAGCGTTGAACCTTTAGTTAGTCGCCATTTACCTATCTTCTAACCAATATGCTTTTATGTTGTTGAAAGCAAAATGTATGTACGGTTGGCGTACCTATTTTAAATAAATAAAACTCTTCTTTACCAGGTTTACTATAATAAACGCATATTGCGGATCTGCTTTCCATACCTCACCATAATTCCACCAATCAGCATATTCTGAGTAAAAATAGGTACAATTAACAGTGTGTACATAACTTGATTGTTTTTGCACTGTTTTTATTCTTACTTACCGTTGCATTTAAAGGGGTAAGCTCACGTGAACTTGTTTGTTTAATTTATATCTAAGCTACGAGTAGTACCTAGGCGTGGTTGCATAGGTCGTATATATTATATGTATATATTTAAAAGTGCATTTCTTTTTTTTGCATTCTTGTCGTGATTTACCGGAGTTTCTCGGAGATCCCAATGTGTTTTTAGCGATATTGTATATGTTATTTATATCCATCCATGACCTTGGGTAATTCTCGCTGATGCTTTAGGAATTAATGCAGAGATTTATAAACATCACTTAGGTTGTGTTTCTTTTTTATTTAGTTGTATCACTATCGCACATTAACTGGCCAGTACCTACTGTGTTTATCACTCCAGCTTTAAACTTGGAACTTTTAACGGCACTTTACAAGGGTGCAATTTATCTGCTTTTCACGCTAAATGGCGCGTGTCGTTGAAACGAGGGCTTTGGGAGACGTCGTTTATTTAGGTGGCGTTTCGGTAAGCGTAGGTCAGCGGGGCACATAGACTGTAGGTCATTTTAGGGGACTGTTTATACCGGACACTATGCTTGAGGAAATGATTTGGCATCTTTCGTTTACCTTTTATTTTGGTGACAGGCAAAGGTGAAAGAAATGTAGGGTGGCCTAAAATTTACATAAAAATAATGATGAAGTAATGTATTTTTCTATTTAAGAATTAAAAATATTTATTTTAGTGGCGTTTTCTATTTCTATGATTGTAGCTCGATGATTATTTTTTATTGAATAAAATTTTACATAAATGGTAAGGTCAAAAAGTTTCCGTCTTCAAAAATATAATTAAGGATTAATATCCAAACAAAAAAAAGATTGAAATAAAGGAAGACTATATCGAACAAAAATATTATCAGTTTTTTTACTGTGGGTAACTGGAGCAAACTTCAGTAATTTTGTGACATCATAGTATTGTCTCTGATCAATGTAATGTGTGTAGGAGTGTTGGTACATGTTACCAACGTGTGTTTGTGTTGTTGGTGTTGTTGTTGTTGTTGTAAGTGTTAGTATACCAATAAATGTGGTGTTCACTAGTTACTAGTTGTGGGGTTTACAATTAAACCACCAAATTATCAGTAAGTAGATGAATGACTTTAAGTGTACGTGCTCTGGCTGCCGGGGATAAGTGTTGGACTGCTTGACACGTAACCCTAAAGCTCACGCTACGTTTATTAGAATCCCACATTATATGTCACTGTTTCATATCATCCTATACAGGATGGAAGTGCCATTACCGCGATTACCACGGATACAGTACATCATTCCGAATACCGAATATAAAAATTATTTATCGATAATTTTAAAAAAAGACTGTTTCCAACAAATGTGTAAGATGATTTTTAAATAATCGAAGAAAAATGGGGTTGTGTAACGGTTGTTATGTAGGCATATGCATGGCAGTGGACGTTTCAGGGCTAAAAAGATAACAATGTTTTAACATTTACCGACCTATATAAAAATTGTTAGGAGGACTGTACGAGTACTCATAAATAAACATAATTTTGTTAAATAAACATTAAATTTTAACGTCTGTAAGTAAGCTTTTAATCACAGCAGTGTGTGTAGGTACACATGGCGACACATCAAGCAATGCAAACCAGTAAAACCTGACGTCGCTTTGTATAAGCTTTCCGTACAATGAGAGATCCGCGTATACTGGAATTGCTTAACTTGATTGGTCGTCGTACGTACTATAACAAGGCTTCGACATTGTATTGTTATAATATTCATAGATCCGCCGCTCACGAGCCTGTGAACACATTTACTTGAAGCTCCTACTTATCCCTCCGATCCCTATGTAAATTCGGTAAATATTTACCTTTACTGTAATTGTTGAACTAAACAAACATTGATTTAATAAGACTGGCTTGGAACAGATATTATTTCTGGGAGGTAAGATTCATAAAATGTATGTAAGTGTAAAATGGCATGCTTAGGGCCCAACAATACGGCAAACTACTCAGGCTAGCAGACTGTTCAGAAGCCCTAACAGCATGAAGTGTAGTAGGTTATCACTTTTTAAGTCAAGCCAAGCCTTTAGGCTTGTGTGGAAGTACCGCTACCAAGTGTACCTTCTTATACATCCATTGTCTTAATTGGCTTGATATTTTAATTTTGACAGCAATACAAAACATGGGTGTACTTTAGTAGTAAAGTAGTGAACCTCTTTTACGTACATGATATCACACATGTAATCCCCAGAGGGCTAGTTCGGATTACAGACGTCATGTTATTTACATATGTAAAAAATATCCTAGATCTAACTTGTTTTGAATTTGAACTAAGGACCAAGACACCAACTTTCAGCAAGAAATGAAAAAAAAATTGTTTAATAATTTAGAAACAATACATGGTGGGGATTGTTACTTATTTTTCCAAAAATCCCCACTAGGCTGAGTTTATATAACTAGTGGGAATTTCTGGAAAAAAAAGTAACGATCCCCACTGGTGGGGATTTGTTGGTGGGGATTTCTGGAATGATCCAAACCTCTTCCGTGGCTCTAGTCAATCCAATACACAGTTATTTGACCTTTGTACGAGTAAGGGTACACTTAAATGATAGACAAATAATGCACAAATGTTCTTTTAATACACAAAGTCAATCATAATGATTGAATTTGTTTATTAAAAGAACGCCCAAAACTGATAACTGATCGACTCGCGGCGAATGAGTCTTTTATGGTTAGCCCAAACGGTGATATGTCGTATATCACCGTTTTACTGATCGTTGACTTAAAATTGTATAAAATCATTCGCTGCACGTCGATATCAGTATAAAATTGAAAATATGCTAATGTACGGGTTCGCTCGTACAACTTTCAACATTTCATTTCATTACTGCCATTAGACTCTCATCTCAGTTCTGTAGTAAACATTTAACTAGATTATTTTATTACCTTATCCTTGTTTTTAAATTAATCCAACAAACATGCAAAGTAAACGTAATAATAACACTTGATATTAAATTAAAAATTAAAAAAACCCCCGCCACAAAAAACCTCTAAAAAGCAAAAAATAAATTAATCCAAGCGTCGTAGCGTCGGGGGACCGCTTTGTTCTGTGCTTGTACTAAGCGGTCTTCTTAGCGGTCCCCCGACGCTACGACGCTTGGATTAATTTATTTTTTGCTTTTTAGAGGTTTTTTGTGGCGGGGGTTTTTTAAATTTTTAATTTAATTTTTTTTCGTGCTTTTTAAACTTATATTATTTTTTCTTAGCCTTGACTGTTCTACTCCTGGGCATAGGCCTGCCCCCTTTCCTTCCAATTTTCTCGGTGTTGCGTCTCTTCTCGCTAATTAACGAAACCAAGGAAAGATATAAATTAAAAAAAAAATGAACATTTTGGGGGGAGGGGGGTTGTACCCCCCCCCCTCAGCAATGCCCATGGTGACAAGCGACAACATTTCAAATAGACTACCTGTGAAAGTTGTTTATATCCCTTCATCAACAGAAAAGAGGTGACGATCTTCAAACGGCTGAGCAGATTTTCTCGAAACATAGCTAAGAACACTCTCGATTAAAATACCTTTCAAACGACACCACTTTTATCAAAATCGGTCCATCCGTTTAGGAGCTACGATGCCACAGACAGACACACAGATACACAGATACACACGTCAAACTTATAACACCCCTTTTTTTTGGTCGGGGGTTAAAAATATGTTTTCCCAGAGAGTCAATTTATAACCCAATTACCTGGGCAGATAACTTTAGTCAGTCTGTAGAGCCAATTGCGTTAGTGGGGTATTTAACGGCCATAGCCAAGCTGGATGTTTGCCATAAAAATAAAAGTTGTCTATAGGCATAGCACGTAGGATTGCTGCCCGATGCCAAGCTTCTCTTATTTTAACTGTCGAATAAAGTGTATTTGAGCCAGGGAGCTGTACTTTGATACATGTATGGCTACTTTATTTATAAGAATGTAGGTACTATTTGTTGTGACATCACTATTTAGTAAGTAATTAGTGTCACAGCACTAGTGATTTTCGATGACACACATCCGTCTGGTTGCCATAACTTGATCTCAACCCGTCTACTACGGACTGCTGTATAAATGTAACCTGTGCCTTGTGTGAATTAAACATAGTATACCAACAGTATCTTTCATTGCTACTACCGAACATAACACTATTAGACAAGTTTTGATGCAGAAAGCTCTATTAGGTACTTTTAGGTCAATCATATTAATAGACTTGAAACAAAAATCTGTAATTCTGGATACAGGAGGAGGTTCCTGTTTCAAGAGCACCAATCACCGGTAATTTGGAGCTACTCTTAGTTACACAACATAGTACCACGCCTGTAATCCCCGAAGGGTTAGGTAGAGGTATGCCCGAATAGTGCAATAACATTTCGCCAGTTATGTTTAAGTCCCATGTATTGAGAGGCGAGCCTATTGCCATAAACCGGGCACAAATCCGGACTATTGAGAAATTCGTGATGGAAAAACCCAATTTTATATGTTAATAAGTATAAACAACGAAACATTAAATAAGAATAATTCGAGTTTGTAGGTATCCCAAGACTAAATACCCTAATATTAGCTCAATTACAAAGCAAAATAACTCTTGAACATTGTAAACATGTGTGCATATCACACACTCAAGATCTACTTACCCGAGGGTTGATGTGGATTCTTATAGGATAAAGTGGAATCCTGCGGCGATCCCTTAAGCTGTGCGATAGCAAATACGCATATAAAACTATTTTATTGTCAGCTGTCGAAAATATGCAGATATAAGAAACGTATGAGCATTGTCTAAACTATCTAAATCTAAACTAATATTATATATATTATATAATTATAAAGAAGAAAGATTTGATTGTTTGTTTGTTTGTATGTTTGTTTGTTTGCATTGAATAGGCTCCGAAACTACTGGTCCGATTTGAAAAATTCTTTCAGTGTTAGATAGCCCATTTATCGAGGATGGCTATAGGCTATATATCATCACGCTACGACCAATGGGAGTGGAACAGCAATGAAAAATGTTGCGAAAACGGGGAAAATGTGACGCAAACGAAGTTGCGCCGGTCAGCTAGTTCCTTAATAAATATAACTGTCAAATATTTTAGTAACTGGCCACCCTGCTTGACAAAACGTGAAGATTTCCTTAATAAATCTAGGTTATATAATTATGAAAAATGTTCTCTCAATAGAATAGAATAAAAAAAATAGAATAATTGTACAACAAAATTAAAAAACAACTGTTTGACAATATGACGGTGAAGACCAGGGCAAGGCTAGACAGATGACAGTGGTGATGAAGACCGCATCAAAACCAACGCGGACACAGAGAATAACACGACTAAGTTTTTTTATTTTTTATGAATGGCATCTCGCAGTTCAGCCTCAGAGGCTGGCTACTGCTTAGACGACTAAGTTTATAATATGTACAGATTATGTAGATAACAGCATTGTATTTCAATTAAACGTTTGAAGCTACTCGTCATGGAATGACGTTTAATTATAATGGTTCTAATTGCATTAAGTGGGTTGTTGTGCAGATCATCCTGAGGGTTATTGCCGTTAGGGAATTGTTAATGGAATAATTGTTTGAAGCAGGTAGTTTTGGAGTAATTGAATGATTCCAGTGCTTGAGAAGTCGGGTGTTGACTCCTTGTGTGAAAATCTCACGAATATAAAGCAGTGTTGGATTTTAGGATTTTGAAACTTGGCTTGATTTAAATATAATCTTCTCAATCGCATAAGGTTATTCACCTCACAATAAATGCATAGGTACTCATTACTATACATACAAACCCTAGAAAATCCCTTCAATATCTTAAGTACCAAACCGATAGCATGTCGCTTATCAATCACTGTTCCACAAGAAACTTACGCCTTCAAGCTGCTAATTTTAAAAGAAAATTCAACCGCCATGCTTGACACAAGTGCTACCGAGGCTGACGGCAGATAGCACGAACAAGCCTTTATCTAGATCATAGACAGCTTTAAAATCCTTTGTGAGACCGCACAAGACCTCTTTAAAGTATTAACGTGTTTCAATCTGAGTTTGTCTAGAGAAAATTGCTTTATTTAAAAGGGATTTGGGTTTAAGTCGATGGATGTGAATTGGTATTCAGCGGTGATTTAATTTGTGTGAAGTCTGTTTTTTAAAAATACTGCGAGGATTATCTTATTGGCATCATCATTTTGGGCTTTTGGTAGCCCACTGTAAGACAAGGTTTTGGTTTGGATGATGAACAGAATCGAAAAGAAAGATCTTCTTCACAGCTACTAGAAAGTGGCAAAGAGTCAGCGTTTTGGGTGACTGTCTTATGTGCTTTATATTTACGTTTCAAAATTGCTAATGAAACCAATTTATATACAACTAGCTGTACCGCGCAACTTCGCGTCACATTTCCCCCATTTTCGCAACATTTTTCATTGCTGCTCCGCCCCTATTTGTAGCGTGATGATATATACCCTATAGGATTTTTCGATAAAAGGGCTATCTTACAAAGAAATAATTTTTCAAATCGGACCAGTAGTTCCTGAAATTATCGCGTTCAAGCAAAAAAACAAACAAACTCTTCAGCTTTATTATTAGTATAGATTAGTATAGATATAGATTAACCAAATACACATGAAAAAGAGAACGAGGGTCAACTAAATTAATATTTTCAGGAACGTTAAAAGGACTAAAAGGTCGGTTATGCTAACAACACACGACTGACACAATGAAAGACGTGAACCGAATAATTTTAATTTGTGAACACGTTAACCTTGTATTTCTCTTTATTACTGCCGAAAAAATATTAATGAAAAAAGGTTCTTATGTACATAAAGAGCCATCGTTTATCATGTTATGTTTTCATCAATGCTGAGGGGTGAATGTTACAGGAGGTCCAAAACGCCCCGTGAGACCAGTTAACAATCTTTTAACTGAATTTTTAATGCATAATTAGCAGCCCGGTTTGTAAAGGAATATCTTCTTTTAAAACATTTCTTTGCTCAGTTTTTCGGTTCCAACTGGGTCAGCGGTATTTGTTGTAATTAAGGAAATGTAATTGCTTAGTATACAGAGCGGTATTAAAATTTGGACTATAAGATCTGTAACTTGAGTTAGGTTATACAGGCTGTAACGGAAAGGGTTTATAGATACTTAAGGGTGTGCTTCAGACCATCAAACTGAACATGTTTCTCCATCGGACAAAAATCGTAATAGCGAAAAATATATCGAATAGGTTTTGAAATTTTGCATGGGGCAGCAGATAATGTGTTCGCTTTGTTCATGTATAACATGAACGAAATGCGTAGGTAAGGATTGTAGCAAGCGACGTTCTTTAGTTTATGTCTACCCACATAAAAAAAGTCGTGATTCTTAAGAATTTATCATCTTCCTCTTCTTGCCCCATGTTATTGGGGTCGGTGCAACATGTTTTTTTTTACATTCTCCTCTGTCAACCGTCACGCTATTGTTAACTACTTTTTCTTTCATATCATAGTTATAAAGAATTATTTTTTATAATTAAGTTCAATATCTATTTTATATATTTAAGTAACACAATGAAATATAAATTACATTATCAAACTTGAGATCCGATTGTGTATAACACTGGAACTCCAAAATGTCCATCACTGATAAGCTTGGTAATAATTATATTTAACCATTCAGGTCGGAAATCACTGAATATGATAGCACGTAATTAAGGCTTCAGCTAAAAATAATGAACACAACCACGCGTATTATGTTGTTGAAAGGTTCCTTGTTAGTTTGAGAGTATAACGAGTAGATCAAAGGAAGCACTTTGCCGGTGAAGAACTTACAAGAAGTGTAATATTAGTCTTTTTAATTTTTAAACACGCATGCATAATATGTATTTGGACCTTTTATCGAAGTTTTTTAAGTGCCCATGTACCATGTGAAATAAATTATTTAGATTGTATCTATAAAATGTTACGTAAGTGTCATTTTACTTAAAAAATAAATCGTTTTTTTTTTTTAATTTTTGCTTCAATTTATTTAAAACTGTCATTACTGCAATCTTCTTACCAAAGTAAGTTACTTGAAGCTTCAAACCTAGTATTTGATTATTAGTAAATCTTGCCGCCATCTGACAGAGCTTATATCATCACGTTGTGTGATGTTGACAAAATTTAGTTTAGACGTAACTAAATTTTTTTTTTTTTTTTATGAATGGCATCTCGCAGTTCAACCTAGGAGGTTGTCGTCTGCTTAACCGGACTATCCTGTGGGTGCCTTAAGAGTAAGGCCTCCAGCCAGGGCATAAAAACTTACAAACTAAGCGACTATACGCTGAGGGCACCCCCTGTGGGGTACGAGCCTCGGCTCAGGGCGTCGCTGGGGGAGGACTGCATGGGGACAGGCTGGATCTGAGTGATATCATTATTTAGGGGCTGATTTAAAACTACTGGCACAGCATCGCGGGCTGGCTCGAGCGAGGGTCGGGGAGGGCATGGACCGGGACGTCGCGACGGACCTCGACGGCGAGGTCGGAAAGACAGCGGTTTGTGTCTGAACTTTTTAAGAGTGCTAGTCTCTTTGCTACTCTCCTGGAGGAGGGTGATAGCATCATCGGGAGTGACGAGGGTATGCCGAGGACGGCGTACTGTACTAATGCGCGAGGGTTCGTAACGGGCGGCCGCTGCGATCAGGGGATTACGGTGTTTACTGGCGTTATCGAAGAAACGCTTCGAAAGACGTTTCATAAACTGAAGGACGGTGGGCATTCTAAGGTCTACGTGTAGACGGTCGTTACGGACATAAAAAGGTACTCCCGTGACTCTACGTAAGAACCGGTTCTGCAAGGTTTGCATCCTATGGATGTATTTAGGCTTGGTGTGAGCGTACACGACGCAAGCATACGTCATAATGGGGCGGATCACCGCGGTATAAAGGCGCAACTTGCACTTGAGTGACAACTTGCTTTTTGCCGAAATCATGAAATGAAGCCTACCCATAGCAAAGGCAGCTCGGTCACGAGCTGCTTTGATGTGCGCCGCGAAAGACAGGTGGTTGTCAAGTAAGACTCCTAAGTACTTGGCTTGCTTCTCCCAAGGGATAGGCTTACCGTACACAGTGATCGGGCTGAGCGCGGGTGGCTTATTTTTGCGCGGTTTAGAGAAAACGTAACTAAAACAAAAGAAAGAAAGTTTATACAATGACAGGCTGACAGGTGCACTTAAGCACTCAGTAAATCCAACAATAATAGACGTTGAACGTCAACTAAGCGTGTCGAAACTTGTAACGCTTGACCGAACTTACTGGGACAAGTCTAGAAAAGTTATCTATTTTTTTTTTTAAATATTGCTAGCGCCTCTGTCTATTAAACTTTAAAATAAGTAGGCGAAGTGATCATACGTTATACTTTATAAGACGTAAATACAAAATAGGTACACTTCAGAGCAAGGCCAAGGTTAGAATTAGGTGGTTAGAACTTGAAACCAATATCGAAAAGTTAAGCCACTGCGTACACAGTCGTCCGCAACCCGTAGCACAATGCGCTACGGCGTAGCCTAAGTTAGCGTAGCCCAAGCTGCTACGAACGCGAACGTGGTACGCCTGATTTATTTTTAATTTTAGGTAGCTCTGTAACTTCGTATCATTGCGTGTGCACCCCTAGTTAGTAATTTATACAAATTAAACACCATTCCTTCGGTGATGAACTTTTACCATAATATTAATCTGTCAATGCCATTAATCGGTTTTTATCTGCAACACCAGATGAGCCGTTGGATTGGTAACATGCGGTCTAGCAGGCTTTTATAGGCCAGCAAACCAAACAATTTATGTAGGAAGTCATACTCTAACAGTCGTTGCTCTGAGCAATTTTTGCAAATAATTGAATTTACGTACAATCTACATTTTTCTCGTTAAAATAAAGAACGTTCTCGAAAATATTCGAGGTCGAGTCACGGCTTATGCAAAAAAGTCGAAGTGGGCAAACGCCTTCCTCCCGTCCTTCAAGAGCCCCGCGAGATTCGAATCGCAAATTCGGCACGAACTTTCTTAGGCTTTACTGGGTTAATTGCCCAATGCCCGAAAGCTTAACTTAAATGCTTTTTTAACATGCAATTAAGTCTTGAAATAACATAGAGTTCAAATGTTATAGATACTGAAACAAATGTAAAGACATTGAAATTAGAAACGTGTCGGTGATCCATCTATTATTGTGGATTGTCACTTTCAGGTATTCACCTGAAAGACACACAATTATATAATTGACCATCACGACAAAACGACTTTGGATGCTTCGTGAAAGTATCAATGTTACGTAGGTACGTACATGTTCTGACTCATCATAACATAACATCACAACTGTATTTCCCGCAGGGTATGGTAGAGGTGTACCCTCCAGGCGATAGGCTCGCCTAGGGTTAGGTAGAGGTGTACCTTCTACCTAACCTAGCCGAGCTAGTCGAGCCTAGCCGGGCTAAAATCCTAATAGCACTTCACAAAACCTTAATTTAAATACAAGTGTTTAACAAATACTGTTCACTGTTATACAAACCCAAGTATTTGCGACTTTGGTAACGGAAATAGGATACCAAAGCTTTAAAGTAAGCCACTTAAGTTCACCCAGTAACAATGCCTGAAGGACCATTGTTGTTTAATAAAAAAGGAGCTGTGTAAAGTTCAAGCCTTTTTGTAGGACTGATAGGGGTTTCAAGGGGTAGTCTATATGTTTCTGTTTCCTGTAGGTAGCTAACCAAAACATGGAAGTAAACTAACCTTAAGAGCGTTTACACCTTACGGCATTACATAAAAACTTTCAAATCCTTGTTTTCCGAAATGAATGAAGCGATTTTAATGAAACTTAGTAGGTATAAGCAGGATACATAGGTCTAAAAAGTTACTAAAAACATTTTCGAAATGGCCTAAAAAAAAAGATTATTGGAAATTTCTGTTTTCGTAGATAATTTATAATCGGTCTAATTAAGCTGTAACACTATTTTACGAAAATGTTTTTAGTCACTTTTGAAAGTTGACAGTTCGTATGAAATGTCGTAAGGGGTAAACGCTCTTAATAAAAATACATACACAATTTAAACTCCCGTTGAATTTGGTCCTATTCGTTTTCCCTTGCAACTGCAAACTAGCATAACATTTCGTTCTGCTTCTATAATTCCGTTTTGCAAATTCGTTATAAGTTTATAAATAAAGTTCTGTAAACGGTATCGACTGCAGATGACCGAAGCGCGTGTTTTCGAGTAACTTTTATATCCAACTTTTGATACTGAAAAATTAAAATAAGAATATTAGAATCAGAACGTACCTACTGGAGAGATTGTGCTCAGTACTTTACAAATACAGTATTAAGTAAGATGCTACATATAATTTCCAGTGATTTCTGAAAACCACGACCAAGCGTTGGCTGGGCGGTTGAATTTCAGGAATTTCTGGCTATTTGTTCGGAACTTGTTCCATTAAAACTACCGTTCATAACTTTCCATACATACATTAACTTATTTCAACTTCATACGTTTACAATATATCCATCCATCCATCCATAATATCCATGTATAAGGTTTTAATCATAATGTAAATGAAAAAGCCTGTTTTTATAGCACTACAAGCAAAATCGAGCCGTTCCACAATTGATATTAAATTTTGAACAACGCATTTATTATTCCCCGTTGTGTGGGTACAATAAAAATAAAGTAATCAATTTCGGTAATGTTAGCAAGAATCTCGTTTGAAATAGATTAAAGGGAAACATATCTTCAATTGATGTAAAACTGAGAGCACTAAACTCATATGATAACATTAATAGGTACGTTAGACAGGCTTGTTTCTACTGGTTATATTTTAAACTATTGATTGTGGAATAATTATATGAGGGGAAATTTGAAAGTGGTACCAGTTACAGAAAACTTAAAAGAGGGTCGACTGTCATGGTATGGACAAGTGATGAGGAGAGATGAACCGCATGTGAATAAAAAAGTGATGAATATAAATGTTGATGAAGAGACGAACATTTATAGCTAGGACGACTAAGGAAACGATGGAAAGATTGTGTGAGGAATGATATGAAAGAAAAAGGAGTAGATGATAGCTTGACTGACGATAGAGGGGAATGGAAGAAAAAACGTGTTGCGCCAAGGGCCGGAAGATGATGCTTTTGAACTATAGATTATACAAGTGTTTTGTGTTTTGTGTTACATAAGCTTTGTATCCCATTTCACTAGGGATTTCTTCAAAACTTTCCGCGAAAAACTTATTCGGTCTTCTTGCATTTCATTTGAAACAAAACAAGAATTAGGTAAGTGTTTGTCTTCTAAACAATTGTAGTTTGTGGAATACCCGAGACGCCAAGAACATTCAGTTTTGTTTATTCTAGCGACTTGTGCGGTAATAAATTATTCAATTACGGTCTAATCCACTGTAGATCTTTGTAGCAAATATTAGGACAGTAAATTAGTGGTTTAAGTACTTTGTTTCCGCTGTTTATTTACTTGTTGTTGTAGTTTTAGTATCTTTTGCAAACCTTTATTGGTGGTTAAGTACTTAGTCTAACTTCATTCAAATAAAGACCTTATTTTAGAAGAACATTTTAACGGGTGCCCTTAGCGTGTAGTCGCTTAGTTTACAAGTTTTTATGCCCTGGCTGGAGGACTTACTCTTCAGGCACCCACAAGATAGTCTAGTTAAGCAGACGACAACCTCATAGCTTGAACTGCGAGATGCCATTCTCAAAAAAAAGAACATATCAACTTGAAAATTAGAGCCTAAAAATTATAGTTCGAATCTTTTAATAAGTTTTTATTATGTTTAGTTGGTTCAATGTAATTTTATTAAAGATTATTTAAATACACTATATAGTACCGAATTAAATTAAATATAAGTAAGCTTGTTTCTTTTAATTTCTTTCTAACAACTCAGTCGTCGATGCATTGTGCTCCTGATTATTCAGCTGAGAAAGTACTTAAGTACTTTCGTAACTTATTATTTTACTTCATGATTGTTGTCAGAACTTTTGATATTGTTTAGAACTTTATTTTTCATTTCAACTGTGCACTAGTATTTAAATAAAAAAAAATCTATTGGTAGAATGTATAACACTGGAGCTCTGTCATAGCCAGAATGCGTCGCGGCCGGCCTCGTAGAAGATGGCGGAACGAGCTGGACAAGTCCAGCGACCAGTGGTCCACATTGGCCCTGGATCGAGACAAATAGATGTCATGGGGAGAGGCCACGTAACGGCCATGTAACGGAAAGGGTATATACATACTTAAGGGTGTGCTACAGACCATCAAACTGAACATGTTTCTCCATCAGACAAACATAGTAATAGCGGAAAAATATTTTGTTTTTTCGTTATTAAGATGTTTCTCTGCACACCCTTAAGTATGTATATACCCTTTCCGTTACACCCTGTACATAGTAAAACTATTTACACAATCTACATGGCAAGCCAAATCCAACATGATCGCTTTGATCGATTCGTGAAGCGCTATGAAATATTCAAAAATCCGATAACTTTCAGCCGAACTCCGATTGCAGCGATAACGAACTTATCTATAGCCCATCCCATTGATAGTGCCTATTAGCCGGGTTCTATGAGCCGGCTGCAACGTTCAATGTAGAGACGGTTCGTAAATAACCAGACCTTGCGGAGAGAATTTTTTGAATAGTGATGCTTTTTATACTAATTAGGTTTGTGTTTGGCCCCAACTCGCCTGCTGTGAAGTGATGTCGTGGCCTAGAGTTTAACCAGCACGGGCTCAGTCCCATCTCATCCCCCATGTCGATTCGCCAAACAAATGACATCTGTTTTAAAAAAGGTTAAGCTTGACCTAGAGGTTCGTCGAGTACCTGAGATTGAAGGGGAGAATAAACCGTAGCGGTTGCACTCCATGCAGATTCACTCCAAATTTGAAGATAATGTAGATTATAATGATCGGGAAACAGAGAAGCCGTGAATTCCATAGTGTGGCGGTTCGCACAATAAATGTGGACGCGTAGGTCTTTGTTCGGGTTCGTGGAACTTCAACCTTATAACGGTGATGCTAATATGTACTTTATTCATTTCCATTCTACACTTATAAACTTTTTCCTTTTGGCTTTAAATAGATCATATTTACATATAAATACGATTTACTCAACTTAAGATCGTAAATTATTTATTTAAGTATCTGAGTCACATATGAATCATACTCTGCCTAGCCTCTTTCCAATTATGTTGGGGTCGGCTTCCAATCTAACCGGATGCAGCTGAAAACCAGTATTTTACATGGAGCGACTGCCTATCTGATCTCCTCAACCCTGTAGTACTGGGTGTGGATAGTGCGATACCCCTTGGTAAGACTGATTATCAGAATTTCGGGCCTCTGACTATCTGTCTGACGACTGTCAACATAACATAAGTGTATATTATAATTATATTAACGTCATTGCGTCAATGCAAACTTCAAAAACATTTTCCAAACCGAACTAAATTAATATTACACGGGCTGACTAGTCGAGCAGCGTTAGTAGTAGCTATTAAACTACTTAAAGAGAAATGCACACGCATACCCGTGATGTTGCTGGGGTTGTTTGCCGAGAATATTGCACTATTCATGTACAGTCAAGAAATGAATTGCAAATCCATACTTAATTATATAAATATAGCGTCTAGATAGATTATATCCTGGAGAAGGACATAGGCTATCGTTTTTTGTTGTCACACATACACATCAATCGGAGTCGCGAGCAACAGCTGGTTAACTTAAGCTGTCTGTTTATTCAAAATATAACTGCCGTTTTTTCTGTCGTATAAAATGGCTGCAACACGGTAAAATGTTGTCTGTCAATCTGCTAAACTGCAAATACATTTACCTGACTGTACAATATTCGGTACCTTTCAGCACATTCACTTGTACTAGTTCTGTTTTCCATTTATTGTTTTGTAACGTAACAAAGTAGGTTGGGCGTCGAAAGCCAAATACCTGGTGCGGGTTAACTCTTTCACAGGAAGTTACTCGTACATCCAACATCCAGCCGGTTCTGAACTTACCTAGAACAAAAAATACATATTGTTAGCGACGTTAACAAGCGGTAACTACAGTCTGTAGCAAACTTCCGAAAATGTCCGGTGAAACGTCCAAGGCCACAAAATACGCCTCATTATTTGTACATTATGCATTTTTTAAATACGAATTTTTCGACCCGTGCCACGGCGCACTTAAAGCTTATTATCTCGTAAACTATTGCAGCTACACCAAAACAAAAAATACGTGTGTATAGCTGAAACTATACAGAATCTAACTACGTTAAAACTAATTACGACAACTAGATATAAGTATTTCGAAAAAAATGTGAAGTTGAGAATATGTGTTGAATTTCAGTTTCTCCAATAAGAATGTCTAGTTTTTTCAACTAGAATTGTAGTTCGTATCAATAAAACCTATTCATAATTAAACTAGACTATATAAGCTTTGTTTTAATACCCATATGTCCTTACTTTGGCACTTTCTTAGTAGCCAAATTAACCAAACCAATCAACCCCTGCTCTGATCGATTCGATACCTACTGATTTTGTCGTGTTGTCGTAAAAAATTTACTAAAATTTCGTATTTTTTTACTGTTTTATATTGCGGAGACACTAATTATTACTTAATTGAACAAATTTTCATAATACGAGCACTATTTTAACTATTTTTGCAAAATTTTTGAAAAATAATGATCGAGGCCCATAATTACGCCCGGGACGTTTGACTTACCTGAAAAAATTTTAGGCGTATTTGTAAACCCGAACGTGATATTCTTAGATATTCGTAAAGCTTGATTAATGAAGTTTATTTTGATATATAACACTATAAACATTGGGTTATAAATATAATAGTATTCACGTTTTAAAACCAGAGAACATAAATCACACCACGAAAATACGGTGACATTTGACACCTCACTTTTAAAACTTTTTTGACATTTAATTTTGTACGGCTGAGATTCTCGTACTTTTTGCATTCGACGCGGAATTTAATACAGATAATATAGAGGGCAAAACCATAGATACAGCACGACATGGAACATTTGTAAGTGCGTTTTTTCGGAACTAATCGTTTGGGTAACTATGGTTACTGGGACGTTTGACGGTATTTATTTTTGGGTTACTATAGTTACTTGACTTATTCACCGGATGTGCTGTTTCGTGAACACGTAACAATGAAGTATAAACTTGTTCTGTGCAGGCAAAATGTACCTTGTTTAGATTCGATTTGATAGATTTTAGAGTAATTAATGGATTATTTAATTCATCTAATAAATATAATAAGCGTAGAGAAGGTAAAGCAATAAATATTAAGGTAATTGCTGGTAAAATAATTCAAATTAATTCAATTATTTGTCGTTCTAATAAAAATCGATTAAAATATTTATTTAATAAAAGTCTTGTTATTAAATAACCTACTAAAATTGTAATTATAATAAGAATAATAGTATGATCGTGAAAGAAAATAATTTGTTCTATAGATAATATTTATTGTGGTAAAGATGAAGATTTTTTACAGAATGTGTCATAAATTACATTATTATTGTATTCTAGCTTAACATAACATGTCGCCTGTAATCCCCAAAGGGTTAGGCAGAGGTGTACCTAATAGTACACACACATTTCGTCAATTATGCTTAAGTCCCATATACCTAATAGGGGGCGAGCATATTGCTAGTATTGTTAATATAAACTGAAATGATGATATCTTGTTTTAAATTATACTTAATTAATTTCATTTATAAAACCGGATTTAACGGTATTATATTTGTGTAAAGCTTTGCTCATTGTCTATATTCTAAAACGTTAGTGTAATTTTACTAAATCAGCTTTGTTTAACAAAAACAATCTACGTGTAGGTAGGTATTGCTCAGTATGAGGTTTATTTATCGACCGTTAAAATGAAGGGCTACAAGGAACAAATATTTTTATAGCAGTGGGTTAGTCATTACGTAACCACATAAAAAACTTATTCATTTCCCTTATTTAATCGACAATAACTTAAATTTAAAATCAAAGTCGAGCAGCCAATTAAATGAGAGCACTATATTATTGGCAGCATCCGATTGGTCGAGCACACTTCCAGATAAAGCGACAACTTGTGCCAATAAATCCAATTTGAGAGACGATAGATTTTTATCTATCTTTCGCATTTGTTTTGGTTTTGTTTCTTGAACAATAAAATTATTAAAACGGAGAATTGGCGCGCCATATTTCCGATACTGAGGCTAATTCAATCGAAGTAGAATTTCCTTAATTACTGATATTTGCATAAACCTAATAATCAGGCACTTAGCTCAGTCAGTATTTTTTTTTGTCAGCATGTACTTATTACTCACTAAAACTACGTTAATAAATAAGTATTGCTCTGCTGCCCTTTCAAAACATATTTCTAGTATAAATGCATTATGGAACGATGAACTCGGAAAATTATTTATGGTCAGTAAACCTGAATATTATCAGTATGCAGGACATTGCAGAAAACCGCTAACGAGCCGGACTCGAACATCTATTATTAGTGGGATCGATCAATACGGCACAACTAGTAACTGACTCGGCTTCAGTAATGCTACAACTATCAGCCTTATTTTTTTATTATATTTATTTTGTAAATTGATGTTATAAAGTTTTAAAACTAGATCAGGTCGGTGTTTTCCAACCGACTATTCTAAGAAGGAATGTCGAAACAAGCTCAGGGGTTTTTTGAAGTCCAGTCATCATCTATGTAGGTCAAATCACATGAGGACCATGCAGAGTAGTGTGTGAGATGGACTTTTGAACAAATAACTACATAGCTTTGACTTTATTAAGTCAATATAAGTGCAATCGTAATCCAATACTTGATACTTCTAAGTAACAAATCGGTCTGCTTAATTTAAGTTCGGTTGTAAGGTAGTATTCGTGTGTCAATCGAAAACGTTAAGGATCAAAATTTTTGTCAGAAAATATTCCCAATGTCCGCTCTATAAGTCTTTTAAATCTCTTTGCGAAAAACAAAATTTTCGTCATTATTGACTCTACCTGCCTTTAAACAGGAGAACACCGTGTATTTTTAGAAAGCACATTTTGCATGGTTCTATCAAATATTTTTTAAAGAGATTTTTTTGTCATTACCGGGCATGCTAATACTTGATAGAGGGCAAGGAATGTCTTTCAATTGTCACATTTTCTTTCTCTATTTTTTACAGCTTTGTGCTTTGATTTCATTATTTAGCCTGTCAAAGAAAACTGTCGTAGTTTATTTATTTTAGATTTTCGTTTGAAGTCTGAAGTCTAATAAAAATGTTTTCTTCACGATTTAGAATATGAAAATATTGTGTACTGAAATCCATTTGTGTGAAGTCAAAATACTTTTTAGAAAGTTGTGGTTCATAGAAGCTTTTCAAAATTATAGGTGAATTAGTAAATTTAGAAACTTATATCGTGTCAGAATACTTTTAGGAAACAACATAACATCACGCCTGTAGTCACCGAAGGGGTAGGCAGAGCTGTACCTAATAGTACACCGACATTTCGACAGTTATGTTTTAAGTCCCATATAATAGGGGACGAGCCTATTGCCATCAACCGGTCACAAATTCAGACTCCGTGGCTGCTACTGAAAAAATCCTGATAGTAAAACCCAATAACACTTTGCCCGACCCGGGAATTAAATCCAGGACCAGCAGATTTTTAGAAAAGTTCTGAAAAATATAGGTCAGACCTTCATTACGCGAGACTCTTCTTAAGCAAGTCACAGCGTCATATTTTTGTCACTTTACTACCTGTAATGTTCATACATGTACCTTCACGCTGGCATCGTAAAGGGGTTACGATGTGACATATCTCGCCCTCAGGATTGGTAGGCTTAAGAGAATGAATATATACGCCCGGAGATAAACACCGTACCGGAACGTGTTCTATCTTGATATATTGTCCTGGGGAACGAGAAGTTCGACACGCAGTTTCGGTCCATCAATTTCAAGTTACTGTCCCTGGGGACTTAACCTGAGGAACCGGAGGATAGTTTATAGGAATTTTGGTACCGCTAATTAACGTCAATAAATTATGCATTTTGATTATGTTATGTTATTAAAGACAGCTGCTAACAATCGATACTTAAGTACGTAATTGACAAAATAATCAAAAACATATTATCTTAATAAATCTTTGTTTCTAATTGATGTTTATTTCTCTTTAAAGAAGATGTAAAAAATTATAATGTAAGCCAGAATTTTCAGTAATATTCAATGGTCATCAAATGTTTGAAGTTTATTTATTTATTTAAACTTCATATCAGAGTGGTACATATGCGGACATAATGCCACAAGGCATTCTCTACTATGCGTGGTAGATTACAGCCCTCTCCCTCTCATAGACAGGAGGCCTGTGTCCCAGCAGTGGGAACATTATAGGCTGATGATGATACCATTTTGTTGTTATGTGAGTTAAAAATAAAAACGAACTACTACATAGTTGTTTAAAATAATTGAAATAAAAGTTGTTTTAACAAAAATCCATATTTATTTACCTGTTTATAAAAAAACTAGAAGGTGAACCATACGTGATTTTTTGCAAAATGACAATCCGTAAAACACTTGCGTCATAACATAACGTTTGAGGAAATTAAGATGGATACTTATTATGGTTTATCAGTTCTTATGTAAGAGCGGCAGTCCCGAAAGAGGAAATCACTTTGACGTTTATTTACGTGCGAGCACATGGTTCGTGTAGGTAGTATTTATTATCAGCAAAGTGTAATATAGTGTATGTACTTACGTAAGTAGCTAATAATTTAGGTATAACGCATTTCTGGTCACAAATAATTGCCAAACATGTTTACAGTTGTGTATTAGGTAGCTACGTACGAATTGAACATTATGCTTATTGCTAAATCATCTGTTTAATAACGACCTTTTTTATTGATCACAAGCAAGTTTATTGAGTATTATTTTAATGGAAAGCACTATAATGTTCACCCTAATACGTTTCATTACATATTTTTGATATAGCGAAAATAGTGGCATTCAGACTTTTAAGCCTAGATTACTTTAGCGAGGCACTCCGATACCGATGTAGAATGGTAGCCCCGTGGTTAAGTTATTGTTGAGCAACAATGTTGAATTTTGTGCGCTGTACCACTGAATTGCAATTTGGTGTACTGTATTTTTCTTGATGTATATATCAATATAAGTTTTATCTATTTATCTGGCCTTGAAGCAATTTTATTTTCAAAGAAAACCTGTGCCCGACTCTGGCACTTTGGCTTCATAAAATGTTTCAGCATAAAACTCTTCCATTCTTTTCTGTTTCCTTATTTACATTTCGTCCGGTTTTTAATTATTTTAATTAGTATCTCTACTTTTGTAGCAGTAGTGCTTGTATAAATAAAATATGCTACAGCAGATGCAAGCTCTCTCTCTCTGGACTCAGAATTAGCATATTAGGATAAGATATCGTTGAAAAGTTGCTCTGTTTTTCCTCTTGCTTTTTGGAAATAATGGATTCTTCTTCAATTTATCAGTAAGTAACATATAAGGAGATTGAAAGATTTAAGTTAGCCTATTTTATTTTGAAACATCTTATTATTTGAATTTAATTCATAATATTGAAACATGTTCAGGAAGGTCAGGTACTTGCAAACGGTGTACGTGTATGTGAACCCGTGAGACGCAGCACAGCAGCCAATTGCTCAGCCACTTCGCCACCCGAGCCATGAAAATTCCAAGTAAGTAATAATGTTAAACACTACTAAGAGAAATTTAAAATTGCACCTACACTTAAGTAAAAGACTCGCATCATCAGTGCTGTCAGGAAAGTCTTTTTACCTCACATATTAAGTAATAATTTCTGCGCAGTTATCTGCCCCCGGCCGTCGTCGTCGGGCTCTCTAAGAAGATTACACCTAAGTGTGTTTCTGCCTGACGTTTATTTCCTGAAAATCTTCGTGATAGAAATTTAAATTGCATTTAAAATTGAGGCTAAAACAATCTTGACTTAAAGTTAAAAGTTGAAGCAGCTCTTGAACAAAGGCAGCAACAGGGCGTGTTATGACAAACGATCGTCGCCTGTTATTCCGCAAAATTCTCCATTTGTTTTACTCAGATTTATCGGGCTATCTTATTGTTCTGATAAATGAAAGAAATTAGGAAACAAATCTCGCGGAATCGATTATCCGTTTTTTAGTCCGATTATAGCTACTTTTGTGTTTGCGCTTTATCAGTTCCTGTAATAAGTTATTAAAAAGAAGAATTAAGCAAAACTGATTGTAGGATTTTTTATCGTGTCTCGCGTAAGAATGAACAAAAGTGGTGCAATCTGTAAGAACTGGTTGTCACCTACATACTGTACTTACCTATTTACTATAAGTAAGTATGTAAGTAAGGTATATAAGTTAAAGCGACGTTTATGAACCTTGAATACTTGCATGTCTATCGTAATATTGCGACGTAGGTAGATAAGACCGTAAATTGTTTAAAAATAAAAGATTTCTGTTGGGTAAGAATTCCTTTTTATTGAATGAATAGGTGATTATAGAATGTAAAATATTCAACATTATAGCCACTTAAATCAAAACATTATTATATTGCAAACGGCTGTCTTATTGTCAGGTTTAATATTAAGGAAACAAAACATAATTATGTACTAATGATTTCCTAATGTTAAATTATTTAGAATAGGTAACTTGTTAAGATTTGACATGTGGGTTTTCCGACGACCAATGACAAGAAGGTACCTGCCTAACTTATTATGATAATAGAGTCATTACTTGATAAGTTGGTATTTCCTGGCATTGTTTTGTACTGATAGTTATTCTATTAACAAAGTTTTGCAAAGAATTTAGCCTGCCGTAATAGAAAAAGTGGGTTTCTCGTGACGTCTGGGTTTATACTGGAAGGTACAAGACCAAAATCGAATCTTTGCTGTCTGACACCTATGACAGACACAAATACAAATAATTGCTCTTTTGTTAGGTGTAAACAATATTTTTTTCGTTAAAGGCAGACTAAGGCAGGGTAAGCGAGCACGTTTACGGAGTCTTCGCATGCGGAAACTGTCCGCGCTACAATTGGAACGTTCTGCTCTGTGAACCAATAAAACGTTAAACGTGACTCCCATTCACATGGGCAAAACTATGTGTACTTGGTATATTAATACTCTAAGGATTGAACAGGTAACTATTTATCAGTATCCATCAATTAGCTTGTTGGCACCAAGAGAAAGCCAACGAAATTTCAACGAGTCATGATATTCTACGATGTGTATATGAAAGATGTGATTATTTTTCAGGGTTTGGGTACAGACTACCAAACTTAACATTTTTCTTTATGGATACATCATCGTAAATCGTAATTGAAAAAATATTCAGCTTCCCTTCCCATACAAAATGTCAATATCTACTCAACTTGAATGTATGGGACAGCAGTTTTTGTTTTCGCGATATCGATGTTGATCCCATGTGCAAAGTTAATCAGTTTACTGGTCACATCCTCAAATATGCCCACACTTTTCTGTATAGGTAGGCAATGTTTGTCATTGCCATTATCCGTAAAGCAGATCATTTCCATTACCAAGTATTCATATTTAACAGATGGGGAACCACAAATATTGAGCGTTAATTAATTGAGATCGGAAAGCGTCATATTTTCTGCGAATCACGTAATTCGTTGAGCGCAAAATGTTCATTAATATCGTAAATGCGGCGAAGTTTAAAGTGTTTACGTTTAATGCAAAGTTTCTATCTTTAATTGTTCAATTATATATAATTGATCTCGTGGTTTATGTAAAGGGTAAATAGAACACATAAACATATTTATAAATAAGTATGTGTTAACAAAAATTTTGTCACAAATGAAGATATCAAGTGAATATATGAAGATAGGTAAAATGGACTTTCAGTAAGTTTTTAGTCGTTTTGATATAAGGCATTACAAAACTTCAGCGTTGAAAAAAAAACAACCAAAGTCGCAAGTGGCAAAGTTTAGGGCCAACAAATAATGTCGTACTAGCGACACGAAGAAAAGGAAATAACTTTTATCTAGAAGCTTTTTTCCTCTGAGACGATCTCTCCTCATAATATCTTAATGCGTTTTATGTAAATTTGTGCACACAACAGTACGTTCTAGACATGTTAAAGTTACGTTGTTATGGCCTGTTGTTTTTGAATTTTATTAAAATTCATTTATTTCGGACAACAGTAATCCATTTCAGTTAGTTTATATTTAGTTAGTTAGTTTTTCGTATATGTAGAAAATAATGAATATAAGAAAGTCTGTAAATTAAACTATTGAAAAATAAACTCAGTAGTCGTTGTTTTGTAAAACTATTTTGCATAAAGTATCTTGGAACTTATGGTGGCAGGGTTATGTAAGTTGCCATAACGTTTTATGTGGACTAATTACATACATTACCATGTTATTACGATAAGAGGACGATAGCGGCTCGGTGCCAGCACGGCGTAAAACAGAAGTCATATAAAATTATACTGTTTCTTCAAGTAAACCTACTTCAATAATACTAGCTCCTGCCCGCGACTTCGTGGGCAGTAGCTAGACGTTCGCGTGGAAATTTTGATGTGTTTTTCAGGGATAAATTATACATATAAACCTTCCTCTTGAATCATTCTGTCTATTGATGAAATCCACATCAAAATCCGTTGCTTAATTTACAAAGGATCTAAGCGTACAGACGGCGAGAAGTGACTTTGTTTTATACTAAGTAGAGATATTACTATGTAGAGGATTATTGTTCATTCGTCACAAAGTAAGCTCGCCACGGAAAAAAGTATGTGTAATTTTGCCACAGCTGTATTTTCACGAAGTAAATTCGTCAAAATGTGAAAATTTATATGTTTTTGAATGTTTGTTACATAATCTCGCAAAAATAGCTCACCAGATTTAAATAAAAATTGGCCCACAGATAGTTTATAGCCTGTATTATACGCTACGCATTTATCCCGGTACTTTTTTCAAGTGGGTAAATTTCCAACTTCCACACGGGCAAAGCCGTGGAAATGCGCTAGTGATTACATATTCTGTAGTCAAGTCTATTCTAGTAGCGTATCTAAAGCCGACGGTTCGGTATTTACGTCGATCATATTCTGAGAGCACCACATAAGTAGTATGGAACGGAAAACTGACTAGCTTCATCGCAGAACAGACAATGGACTGGCAATTTGGACAGCAGTGAAATTTCAGTTTGCTATCCGTACATATTAGATAACAGCTGCAACTTTACATCGTCGGTGCTCATAGGAGATAGTTTTCAATGATTATTTATTTATTTAAACTTCATGTACAATAGTGGTATATAGGCGGACTTAATGTCACAAGGCATTCTCTATCAGTCAACCTTTGGGTTAAATAAGACAACATTGTGATACGAGTACAAACAAATATTCAAAAAACCAGTAGTTCTCAAAAAATCATATATTAACAAAGATACTAACACACATTATATAAATAAAATAGACTAATAAATATTATAACAAATACTGAAATAAAAAACGTGAATCCTAATAATAATTACTATGACTAGACTTTAATTGAGTGCTATTTAGTCTGACTTAAATAGATAATAAAAAATTTACCAAAAATAATAGATTATTACCTATTTTAAGATATAATATTGTAGACAGAAGCTGTTGGTAAACCTATATTACTAAATAAAATAAAATATTTTAGTTAGGCTACGTAGATATAAACATTATGTAATGTTTTGTGTAAAAATTTTGTTGGAGATCCTAAAAGACATAAATAAAAATAAATAAGACCACAGGACCTATGCTCTGATTTTTTTAACGCGTCACAAAAGGCCAAAATGTTATGAAAGAAAGTACATAACAACTTTGGTTTCATAAAGGCTCAAATCAGTCGCAACATATCGCTAGTAAAAGGGAAGCAGCGAATAACAGCCGACCGAAATGTCCCTGTTCGATAAAATGTCAGGACGAGCCGAAACCCGGAAATCTATATAAAGGTAACAAGGAGAACAGAGCGGTCATCCAAAATGATTATTTATTGCGTACACAATACCCTTATTTTTTGCTTTAACTGGACCAGTAGCTAATGATACTTATTTTGTCTCGAAATAAAATAGATCCTAATGCTTGATTTATTTTGTAATACAATCTCTTTGTCTGGCCGTAGCAAGTAGCTAACAACATGCTACGGGCTACGGCGTAGAGGGGCAGTTCGTAACCGAAGAAGGTTCATAATAAAATAAAGAGAAAACATTGGAAATTTTTTGCTTTGTTACTTGCGTGAAGAATTTTGCTCGTGTATAAATAAATAATAGTTGTTTGTACTAGTTTAATGTTGAGTGTTTTTGTGCAGTTGGCATTTTATCCGTCTCGTGGATACTGTTTCGTGTTATCAAAAGGCAAAATAAAGACTATTATATCCAATTGTGAACGTGATCTTTCATTTTTATCTCCATTATGTCAACGTGATCTTACTCAAAATTACTCACTCAGCAACGTACCTTACCCTCAATATTCCCCGTTTATTCCACACTGATTTTTCACAGGCTCTAAGCTGACATTTCACTAACACATTTGGCGTCTGAGTCCCTATATTGGTTTATTTCGATGGCCAAAAAGACGTTTCTAGCACATGTAGTCTGGGCTTTACGTGGGATTTCCTAAAATATTTTACTGACCGTTTCTGTATTCCGTATTTCCCTCAAGGGTGTTATAATACATTACTTATGTCAGAATTTAATCTGCCTCGCCGTAATTGCTAATTAGCCGTGGACATTCTGGGAACGTTAAAATTACGCCGCTTAGGTTATGAGATTAATTGTTTCTCGTCTGATTAAAACATACAATTTAAATTAAAATTAGCTAATTTTGCACAACATTAGCAGTACACTGGTTTGTTAAATAGTGCTCAATTGGCTCAATTTAATACGTCAAAAGAGCTTATTGAATACTAAATGTCAGTTTGCAGTGGCCTATTCAAATTCCATGATATGAATATTGCAGGGTAATAAAAGCTGTGACCTAATATAATCTTTACGAGTGATTTGATTATGAATATTATTTATGAAATAACGACATTAGCAGTAAACTAAATAAATTGAATATTATCTAGACGCTGTACTATAAATTGTGCATTTACTATGGGCCATTAAAACGATCTGGTCGGCTGGTTTGAACTCATAAAAGTCCACTTTCATACAGCCAAGAGCTAAAATAGTTGCGTATAAACCTGGATTTTATGTTGTAAATTCTGTTGCTTTGTTTCAGCATAAACAGTAAACACAATACACGAGTTTTTATATCCTTGACATTACACACGCGTCATTTGTGATTGTGAATTTCCTATTTTTGAAGTAAGGTGAGTGGATCATTTATTTAAGAAATTCAATAAGATTTCTGGGAAAAATCATGGAGACGATTGAAATTGAAATGAAAACTATTTTTTAAAAAGTAAAAATTTCGGTACGCATTTTAGTCACATATTGTTCGAGAACAAAAGACAAACTATTTTGACAACATCCATTCGGCAAACAAGTTACTCGTAGAATTTAAACAAACCCTAATCAAACAAGTGAGACAAAATCATAAATTCTAGCAATTAAGCTTTCAAATTCAGTACGAAATCCTCAAATTTATTGTTAAAACCATATTCATCTGCTGAGTTATGATGAGATTTGTAAGTTAAACGAGAAAATCTATTGATTTTTTTATACAGCGTTACTCTGCACTTAATTTGGTGAACCTTGAACCTTTATGTGAGCATGACTGCCAAAATTTATTTATAAAGGCTCCTTCGAAAGGCTCTTGGGGATGTTATAAATGTGCATGTATCGGCAATATTTGGCAATTGGCCAACTCATCCTATATCCTTGCGATTGATTCAAGGTTAAAATGGGAATCGAGCTTAATTTTTATCAAGTTCATTCAACCAATTGGTCCACTGTCAGAGGTCTGGACGGCTAGTTCGATGAAGTAAAGTGTATATTTACAGCACAAAAACTCGCATCTGTCTTGTCCACAGCTGGCTAAATGTACCCTCATAAAATAGCCTATATAGAACTCGTAATATAAAGTAGGCTGAAACATTAAATATATTTATAGTACCAAAGCGCTAAATATGATAATATCAAGGTAGACGAAGGTAGCTCAGTTTCGACGTAAATCTGGGCTATGTTTGAGCTCTTAAACGGGAGGTAGGGTAGGCAAACAGTAGCTTGTAACGGTCCCGCCGCGGGCGCTTTGTGTAGTTCGTGTGCTTACCCAAGGTACTAATACTGCCTGGAATAGCTGGAAATTAGGATTTAATTTTATGTATAAAACCTATATGATTTGATTTTGTGACGTAACGTGTGTTCGTGTAACGTTCGTGCCTATACTACATGCAATATGTTTAACAGAAAAAAATGTGATTAAGCGTAGGGGTTTATTTTTAACCTCCGACAAAAAAAGAGGGGTGTTATAAGTTTGACGTGTGTATCTGTGTGTCTGTCTGTGGCATCGTAGCTCCTAAACGGCTGAACCGATTTTTATTATACTGCTGTCTGCGTTTTTAATAAATATAAAAATAAGTGGTTTTAAATATGTCCATGAGTCGAGGTTCAATCAAAAAAGAAAAAGGTAGACCAACAGGTTCGAAATCCTGTCTGAGTGCCTTAACACCGACTAAACTTCTTTTATAAAATTCATGTGATGCATAGGCTTTTTCGCGGAACTGGTTGTATGCGCAGAAACTAGCATAGTGACATGGGACTTCTCTGCGAAAGGACAAAGGAAAGTCTTATGTCACTAGTTTCTAAGAAAATGTTAGATCTTCAAGATGGCACCTACATCTGCACTCAAAGACTACTCAGAATCGCAGCTGGGTGACAAAGCGAGTGCAGTAAAATATTCAGCATCGTCGGTTGTACAAAGAATGAGTCTACACTAGATTTGAACTGATATTCACAATCAAGATTCTACGAAAATCACTAGTCACTTTCTTACAATGACGGTCAGATTTTAGGAATATTCTGAGATTTCCCTTCAACATTCTCCAATGGGCCTAATACGAACGCGTAGTAAACGTAATGGGAGATGCAACGATTTCAAAATAGAAAATATTCAAAAATTCAAACTCAACTCAAACTCAATCTCAATATCTACTTAAAGATGTAATTATAATTTATGGATGATTTTTTCTAATCGTGCTTGTTGCATGAAATTAAACTAAAATGCTATGAGACTATTCAGAAAAAAACTGGAGTTACCAGCATAGCTTGAAGAGTATGTAAGCTGAAGTGTCAGTGGAGTGACCATGTGTGAAGGAACTAACCACCGATGGAGCAATCAAGGACTTTAAAAAGGTGGCTGGGTCAGACTGGAAAACGTAGGACAGGGCGTCGTGACGAAGCTTGGTGTGCGTTTACAATAGGCTATTGATTACATTGCGCGTTCGCCTAAAGCCTCTGTTTACAAAGCTTCGCGTCCGGGTGGCAGTGTAAAGCTTTAAAATATTCAGGAGCGTCGGTCGTTCAGCGAATGAGTTGACGCCAGGTTTAACTAATGCCGCGTTATCCCCGCCTAGTCGACGATTATTTCCATGGTTAAAAGAGCAGCTGCTATTAATTGTTACTAACTTTAACGTTTTGCATTTTAGGATAATTTTATTTTAATTGAACTTAACGGTATATCGTAGCATGGTTTTTTTTTTTTTTTTTTTTTTATGAATGACATCTCGCAGTTCAACCTAAGAGGTTGTCGTCTGCTTAACCGGACTATCCTGTGGGTGCCTTAAGAGTAAGGCCTCCAGCCAGGGCATAAAAACTTACAAACTAAGCGACTATACGCTGAGGGCACCCCCTGTGGGGTACGAGCCTCGGCTCAGGGCGTCGCTGGGGGAGGACTGCATGGGGACAGGCTGGATCTGAATGATATCATTATTTAGGGGCTGATTTAAAACTACTGGCACAGCATCGCGGGCTGGCTCGAGCGAGGGTCGGGGAGGGCATGGACCGGGACGTCGCGACGGACCTCGACGGCGAGGTCGGAAGGACGGCGGTTTGTGTCTGTACTTATTAAGAGTGCTAGTCTCTTTACTACTCTCCTGGAGAAGGGTGATAGCATCATCGGGAGTGACGAGGGTATGCCGAGGACGGCGTACTGTACTAATGCGCGAGGGTTCGTAACGGGCGGCCGCTGCGATCAGGGGATTACGGTGTTTACTGGCGTTATCGAAGAATCGTAGCATGGCTTATTTTGGCTATCTTTATAGTCATTTCAGCCGAAAGACGTCCACTGCTGGACATACGCCTCCCTCAAAAGGGGGGGGGGTTGCCATAACCCAATCCAAGCTTGGCAGGCGGGTTGGCGATCGCAGCACGGTTGTTACAAAAAGCACAAAGAACGTGGCTGCCCATTCTCTGGCAAGTCCCTTAGTTGCCTCTTACGGCACCCACGGGAAGATATGGGATGGAGCTATTCTTAACGTCCGACACGCGATCTTTATAGTATTGTATTTGAATTAATTAAACCGTGTCGATCAATTTGTTAATGAACATCATAGGCAATCGAGGTTTGTCATTAACATGGTTAGAAAATATCGATAAAATAAAACTTTTTATAGTCACATTATTAAGGAAAAAACACAACGTGAATGATTTTCAGTTTTAAGACCATTAAACAGGAAATGAAACTCTAATCCCGATTTCGTACGACAAAAAGCTTTCAATCAGCCTAGTCATTGAAGGTTGATTGCCGTTTGAAAGAAAACTTTTAATCTTCAAGAAAAATAGGGCTCGAGTTTCATTCAGAATTAGAATTTAGATTGAAAAGTCCGATGTTGTAATTCAGCTGTTTAATTTGTGTTAGGACGTTCTCGACGAAAATAACCAAAGTCCAATGACATACTATAAAAAACTGCAAGTAAATAGCAATTTGAAAACAATAATAGCAACTTTGAACTCTACTTTCTTGTGTATGCTTTTATTTCTTGAAAAAAGCTCTAATTGGAAAGTTTCAATCAACATACAAAAATTTAAATATGGGCATTATATTTCATGTCCCCTCTGAATAATGACAGGCTGTAATGTCCCGGGTTTTTAACTATAAAATCTTCGGAAAAACAGCTCCTGTGTAATACTTAATTAGAATTTGAAAATGAACTACTTGAAACGAGATCGGGATATCATTTTTAACAGCGTTATTGAATTTCACGTTGCGTGGGATAGAAGTACAAAATCTCTAAATCCAGACTAGTTCGAAATCCCGGAGTTTTGTCTACGTGCGCTGATCAAAGCGGACCCCCGACGCTACGACGCTTGGATTAATTTATTTTTGGCTTTTTAGAGGTTTTTAGTGTCGGGGGTTTTTTAAATTTTTAATTTAATTTTTTGCTAATTTTTCACGTCATCTTGCAAAATGCCTGTTCAATTCACTTAATAAAAGACAGAGGGTGACATCCGCCTTTTCGTCTCCAGTTCAAAATCAAATCCTCGCATATTCCTCCAGTTTCATAATAAGACACCTGCGATAAAAAGAGGTTTTCTGGTAGCTGAGGAGCACGCTGCACAAATTATTATATCTAAACTAATATAATATTATAAAGAGGAAAGATTTGATTGTTTATTTGCATTGAATAGGCTCCGAAACTACTGGTGCGATTTGCAAATTTTTTTCAGTGGTTTATAGCCCCTTTATCAGGGAAGGCTATAGGTAGGCTATATATCATCACGCTACGACCAATAGGAGTGGAGCAGCAATGAAAAATGTTGCGAAAACGGGGAAAATGTGACGCAAACGAAGTTGCGCCGGACAGCTAGTTAATTAATATTTCCAAAAATCTGCCTACAAACACCATTATCTGGTTTTGTAAACGAACAATAGGTGTTGAGCTTTTATAACCTACAATAGATACAGTGAAAGTGAACTGACCTAATTCATACCGGGTGCATTAGGGAGGCACAAAGGGAGGTTGTGAAGCCTGGCTTCGAACCTGATGGAGAGCTTATTCTGTCTATGTACGCCACGCATACCCACCACGGAACGGCTTGCACCATGCCACATTGAAAACTCAAATGCTTTTAATACAAAGGTTTCGCTGTGATTTCGTTTGAGCGAAAGCAATCCCGACGTTTTATTTGCATAACAAAGTATTTGGACAAGGAATAATAATGATAAAGAATTAATAATAAATAATGGATTGGAAAAAGGATTTATTTCAGTATATTGTGATGTGAAGAATTTTCGATGTTTGCTTGGCTATTGGCTAAATGATAGAGATTTTTTTTGCGGTTGTGATTTTGTATCGTGTAAGTGTCATTGATAGCTCAATAATACCCACTAACAGAAATATAAATCTGTGCGCAGCATGAATTTCCAATGTCAACGCTGAAAGACAGGGTTTTCAACGTTGACATTTGTGATGCACCTGTTGGGCACACAACAAAACTTGTCTATCAAACAAGCTAAAATGTTTGTCCATTGCTGTCAACACGTACAAATAGGAACATGTGTTTTTTCATTTTTAAAGTTGAAAAAGCTCTTGGCACTCTTTATGTGAAAAACAAACGACCCAACGACGTGCGTGTGATTGTGCAGTGTGTTATTTATGAAAACAAATTTTTGAACTGGTGCAACCAGGCACGAACTGATTTGGGATTTGAATTTTAATTCTATGCCCGTAAAGTTCAGAATGGAATGCAAAAGTCGCTTAAAAACGTCGCTTTAAATCATACTGAGCTTTTTATTTGTATTTGCTTTTATGACATCCGCTGTGTATTTTCAGTTTTGACCGTATTTTTAGCTTTTGCTCAAACGATGTATAAGTGTGTGATTTTATTTGAGGTCAACGGCTTACAAAAAATACATCAACTTGTCTAAAATCACTAAATATCCGAGTGATGTGTGCCACCAAAATATTCAGATAAAAAATGGCGACAATATCTTCAAGCAATGACGGATTTTCTTTTTTAAAAGGGTCGGTCAAATATTGAAACAACGGTAAACAAAACAAAGTAATGTATTCCCTCTCTTGTTATTATACTTGCAAATCAAATCGATTCCTTTGCAAATAAAGAGGATTATAAATATTTAATATCAAATTGCCACCTTGAGTTCCCGGGTGGACAATTGAATCGAAAAGAAAAATCTCATAAATATGCACATAATTTTTATTTTGCAGAAACACTGTGTACTCGTATGTAGGCCTTATCTGTATAGAGGACTAGCAAGGTAGTTAGTGGCCCGAATGTCTGACAACCAGTCTTACCGAGTGGTATTGTATTACCCAGTACTATCTTGTGGAAGTCAGGTCAGTCCATGTCAAATACAGGTTTTCCCCTGCATCCAGTTAGACTGGAAGCGGACCCCGCAATTGGGAAAAGTGATGATGCAGGCAGATGATGATGATGATGATTTACAAGAGAATTCTTTTAAGGTTTCAGATAAGTGCAGGGACTCTTCAATGGGAACCGCAACTGCAAAACCGGCAGCGTCACCATGCAATGACAGACCGCAGGACTTGCGTTTGCGGTGGCCCAGTTTGCGGTCACACAGTTTACGGTCGCGATCGTCTTTGAAAGAACGCTTTGAAACCACATTGTCCCATTTCAGTTTCAATAAGCATCTATTATGTCTCAAACGAATCTTTCTAATGCCGTTTATGCCACAGAATACTTTAAAAATAAATCTCCATTGGTCTCTTAAACTAAAGTGCTTAGCTTAGGATTATTTACTTTGTTGGACATCATTAGACTTTTTTTCAGTCGGCTCTTGTAAGAAAAGTGCTCATTATTTCACCAGCTTTGTAAACTTCAAGTGTCTAGTATCGGGCAAAATATAATGCTTTGAAGGAGATCAATAGATTAAATCTAGAATCATATCTTCGAGTACAATATTGTGACATTTACTATAGAGACATACTTTCTCTTTATATCACTATCAGTGAGGTTTCGAACGAAACAAATGTATGTCGTATGTTTCTCGCATTTTCTCCGTCTCTCGAATGTTAAAGCTCATAAAATAAATGTATGAGATTTTTCTGTTGCTGTAAGATATCAAAACTGGTCACATATAAAGTGTTATTGGTCTAGTTTTCGCGTACATGGCTATCATAATTTAGTTTATTTGTGGGGCAATGTGTTATCGGGTTTTAAGATTGGTGTAGACTGGTAGGGACCTTATAGGGATGCCCAGTCCGCATACATTGTCCTCACATCATTGATCTGGAGGCCAACTATCACCGCAACTAGCAGTATTTTACTAAACATGACTTATAGCCGGACTGCGTCTTCCAGAGACACTGGGTCCCCACCCAGTGTCTCTGGAAGAGGCACCGGTTATAGGTCTAAATAATAAGAAAATTGTAAACCCGAACAATACTTACCTAATTACTTAAAAGCATCAATTTGACTAACACTAAAATATTAACAAAACAATGGACTGTACTCTGAAAAAAAGTTTAATTATCTTTTCCACGCTGAAGTAAGATTAAATATTACTGCTTTAAGAGGTGGCAGTCCCTTATTAAGATAAAGTCTGCACTTTATGTGAGCGTTTGTGTTAGTGTGTTTTAAGAAAGAAAACACCAACTTCATCTAGATTTAAAAAAAAATATAGTGTTTATATAAATATACTTAACAGTAAATTATATTGATCACGAAATATTGAGTAATTTAATCTTGTAAAATGTTGTATACAGGGTGTAAGTCCAAGACCTCTCGTGTGGTATCTCAGACGATGAATCTGAACCACTTTTGTTATATGACTTTCGGAAATTCATAGCTTTCTTTTAGTTTTACGATACATGTTGATCAGCTGACCGCGTCTGTTTCTAAAGAAAGGCAATTTTTTTTTCAAGAGCTCTTTGAACAAACGATGTTCAGATTCGTTGTTTGAGAGATTATGTTACACCATGTTTAAAAAAAAAACTGCTTCTTCCTTAGGAAGAAACAGTAGGTACACTTCTTCTCAGGTTCTTACTAAGTAAGAAGCAGTTTTATGTATCGTGCCAATACATGGATTGTGTCTAGCATCATGTTTATCTGATTGGTCAGCGTGTTTATGACGTCACGCTGAAACACTCACAACAAGATTGCGACAGGGTTTGCAATAGATATATAAATATGCAAGGCTTACGTAGGCGTCATCATGATATTATTATTAGCAATTAAGTGCTAAAATTGTTTTCCTACATTTTATCCACAGGTGTTGTAATAGCGTTTAAGTATTTTTTTTTATATGGCCACTCGCAGATCAACCTGCTAAGGTTATTTCTGCTCAACCGGGCAATCCTGTGGTGACCTCAAATGAATTTAAGGCCCCCAGCCAGGGCTTACAAACTAGGTACAATTAAATGACCGCTCGCTAAGGGCACCCCCTGTGGGGTTCGGACCTCGGCTTAGGGCGTCATTGAGGGGTGGGCAGCAAGGGACAGGCTGGGTCATAATATTATTATTTAGGGAATTTAACGTTACATGCTCAGCGGCGCGGGCTGGCTCGTCGAGCAAGGTTCGGGGGGGGGGGGGGGGCGATGTTACTAGGGCGTCGCGAGGGGCCTCGGCGGCGAGGCCGGAACACGGATCGGTTTCTGTTTCTGCGTTTTTGAAGAGTGCTAGTTTCCCTACTGCTCTCTTGAAGGAGTGTAATGGGGTCATCGGGTTCGACGAGGATATGCCTGGGTCGGCGAATCTTCCCTATTCTGGTGGGGACGTATCGGGCGGCCGACACCACTAGTGGGTTGGGGTGTTTCTCAGCAGAGTCTAGGAAACGCTTTGAAAGGCGTTTAATGACCTGCTTGACGGTAGCGTTTAAGTACATTATGTATAACATTATATATTAACTCATACTAACTTTTTCACTATTTTTGTTTCAAGTTTGTTTAATATTGTTAAGAAATCTGTTGTCCAAATAGTAATTATTAGAAACATGCAACCTGTGATACAGGTTTAACCTAGTACAGGCATCGAACTTTGTTATACCTTCATTATTTCTAAAAATTATATTGAATCTTTGTGCCAATTTAAACTTTTGAATAAATATTTACATTATTATTATAAACTAGTAGAATATAGCTAGTTCACGCCTTGATATCTCTTAGCTGCCATATTTTTGCTTCAAACGACATTTACGACACGCATGCCAAAAATTAAGTTTTTATGGGGTGTTAATTTGATCCGTAATTAACGATGACCGCTTTCCTTCAGTACTATAGTAAATAAAAGCGTAGGTATGTTACGTTTATGACCTGCTCAATGTCAAATATAAATAGGGAAATATATGCGTCGAGATAAGAACCTCCTCCTTTTTTTTTCGTCGTTTAAAAACTAAACAGTTACGATCATAAATATGAAACACTTCGCGAAAACCAAAAGTGATTTTCCCGTAGAGTATCGATTTAAATATATATTTTTAAATAACTTATAAACCATAAAAGTTTGCGTTAACATATTCTGTTAACTACAGTACCTCATCACTTCGATCAACACTTGGAGAAAATCTTTATTTTTACTAAGTCCCCACAATGTGTTCGTAACAGTACCTATGTAAATAAATGAAATACCAATTGGGGTACCTATTATTATAGTCAGCTTGAATCAACAACTTGAAATTCTGTTTGAAATCACAAGACTAGAACTTACATGTACCTACGTTTACAGTATAAACCTGTTTATTTATTATACGAAGACGTTCTTCCAATGATACCTACGTACAGACAAAACCAAAAGGATTAAGGATAATTACTCCCCATCACGGTTGGTTGAGCACGCTAAGCCGTAGACCACAGTTAATGCTAGGTATAAATGGCTTGATCACGAAGACAAAAGTAATAGGGGATTTGCGATTGCAAATGGGTGTGACCCAGGTAATATTGGTGTTGTTTTAAAACCATATTTTGCGCTGTGAAAATAGGATTCTTTTACATTTATTAGAGGATTATTGATGACAACTTTGTTGGTGTAGTGCTACCTGGTCCTGGGTTAGATTTCTATGCCTTTGGATTTATATCCGATTGATGGCAATAGGTTCCATATGATACCGGACGTAAAGAATAGCACCATCCCATATCTTCCCGTGGGTGTCGTAAGTGGCGACTAAGGGACTTTCCAGAGAATGGGCAGCAGCGTTCTCTGTGCTTTTGTAACAGCCGTACTGCGATCGCCAACCCGCCTGCCAAGCGTGGCGATTATGGCAAAACCCCCCTTCTTGGGGGAGGCCTATGTCCAGCAGTGGACGTCTTTCGGCTGAAATGATGATGATCATGATGGCAATAGATGTGTCCCTTGTCACATCGAATTGTGGCTGTACCATATTTACTTGCTTCACCTTCCAAGGAAAAACAGGCGTGATGTTATGTTGTGACTATTATAGTTTGTTAATCACTAACAAATAACTATGAATTTTATTTTTAAACTACTCGCAATAACTTAGAAGTAGTAAACTGTCAAAAAACCCAATTGTCAGTTTTACCTGTAACTGTACATTTAAAAGATGAAAGGTAAAAAAATTAAATTAGAAATTTAAAAAACCCCCGACATAAAAAACGCTTTGTTCTGTGCTTGTAATAAGCGGTCTTCTTAGCGGTCCCCCGACGCTACGACGCTTGGATTAATTTATTTTTGTCTTTTTAGAGGTTTTTTATGTCGGGGGTTTTTTAAATTTCTAATTTAATTTTTTTTTCATGCTTTTTAGACTTATATTATTTTTTCTTAGCCTTGACTGTCCTACTCCTGGGCATAGATAGGCCTCTCCCTTTCCTTCCAATTTTCTCGATGTTGTGTCTCTTCTCGCTAATTAACGAAACCAAGGAAAGATATACTTAAATATAAAAATATATAAAATGGGGGGAGGGGGTGCCCCCCCCCCCCCTTCAGCAATGCCCATGGTGACAAGCGACAACATTTCAAATAAACCACCATCAACCTGTGTAAGTTGTTTATATCCCTTCATTAACTAGAAAAGAGGTGATGATCTTCAAACGGCTGAGCAGATTTTCTCGAAACATAGCTAAGAACACTCTCGATTAAAATACCTTTCAAACGACACCACTTTTACCAAAATCGGTTCATCCGTTTAGGAGCTACGATGCCACAGACAGACACACAGATACACAGATACACAGACACACAGATACACAGATACACACGTCAAACTTATAACACCCCTCTTTTTTGGTCGGGGGTTAAAAACACATTTAGCTTCAATTTCGACATAGCCAAAGGCTAAATATAGAATAGATATACAAACTAATAACATTACCAATCTAATCTGGCTTATGAATATGAGAATACGTTTCTCTATGTCCTACCTTGAAATGGGAACACGTAACCTTTGCAATCTAACGTAATCCAAATATTAATTGCTTTCAAGATGATACAGTAATTGCCTATTCATAAACCTATACCACAATGACATAACATTACGCAATATTGCACAGACGTCTGCAATTCTAAATATTTAGTCAAACAACAACGAGTTTTCAAAACAGACAGAGCTACAAGAAAATTCGTTGAAACCTGAAAGTAATATCAAACGTAAATAACTATAAATTTTCGTGCGCATTAGTCACGAATACGTGATTCATAAGGCGTATGTGACGTACGTTGTGGCGCTTATTCCAAATATCTTTGACGCATGCCTCGCGATCTCTTGGCTCAGATTCTCACAAAACGATAGACTTTATCCAAATGTATATCTTTATCTTTTACGGCTCTTGCCGATAACAAAACACGTTCAGTATTTTCAGTAAATTAACTTGGCAAAGGAAATGTGGATGCAAATAGATTGAGTCAACCATCGTGTCATTTACCTTGCCATGTTTATCCTTATTTGACTAGTACTTGGGCTGCACAAGTCCTGCAAAACTGCTAAATTAAAGCATTGTAGCACTTGTGTGCTACATGCTATAGTTTTCTGAATCAACTGATAGATTGTACTGGATCGGGAGTTGCACTCGGGCTATCAATCAATTTGAAATTCAATACTGAGAGTCAAATATGCCAACGAAAGAACTTGAATATAAAGTTCGTTTTACAGAGTGAATGGAGGTAGAAGCACTTATTAGAATGTTGTTTTGTATCGGTGTTTCATATCTACGTGTTAATTACGTGGACAGGTGTAATTATTAGTACACACTCTTATCTATTACTGATATAGAGATAATCCCGTACAATTTCGTACGAGCATAATCAGGTAGTTTCCAACCTAGTTTGAACGGGTTATCACGAAAAAGATAAGTAGATCCTGAGTAACAACGTTTCATAACCATATCAATTACAAATTCGATAACTTATCAGCTTATCATTCAATATCTTTGTAAGTGTTATAAATCAATTTGCGGCAGAAATGTTTGCAATCATTTTGCTGGTTGTAAATGAAAATAGATTTCATGTCATTCATCGTGGCTGGCGAGAATGCGTTTCTTTTCGGATTTTGAAATTTCAATCAAATTATAATGGAAATCGAAACTGTTGATATTTGAAAGAATACTTTATGTTACGATTGCTTTTACCAAAGTACTCGACTGTTTTGTAAAACATGTAAAACCATTTTCGCTTGCAATATTCCCAACAGCGTTACTCTCTCTACCTCTTTGTTTAATTACAGTTAACATTCGTACAAATTACTGCTAGTTTGTAGACAGTTGTTTTATTGTAATAGTCCACATTGTTTACAGCTGCAACCATTCGCTTCGGGGCTTTTGCAGAAGAAACAAATAGAGTCAATGCATCTCGTCTTGAGATATATTCCCAGTTTTATTTAGACAAATCCTATTCCTAATAAATACTTTTGCTTTCTTTATTCCTTTTTAAACTGTGCTTAAAAAAAGGTCACCTAAGATTTGAAACTAGTATTTATCTTTGTATCTGTGAATAGTTGCTGTAAAATCATTGTTAATTTACTAATGATTTAGAACCCACACTCCCCTTTGAAAGATTGACGATGTGGTGAATGATATGTTCTAGTTGCTCCAAGTTATGAAAGATTACTAGGGAGGGTCTCGGTGACTGACATGATGACGATGATATATGTAGGTACATATAATAAAACTATTTTGATAGCAGTGTTTAATGACTTTGTTGTTCTCTCTAGAATTATTCTTCTGATAGAACACCTGTCCAACATCAGTATTAAATCATCGCTAAGGACACTATAGAATGCTCTGGATGTTTTCCAACTATCTCTACATGTGTCGATATAGCTAAACATACAATACAATACAATATACAAGAATACATAACATTGTAATATTTTCTTTTCACCATGCTGTAAACAAGTTTGTATGTTAGAGTTAACGCTATTGAGAAAACAATTTTGTTCCTAATCTTTCTTTTGTTGTGAGGAAACTTGAGATGGAGAAAAAGAAATACGTTTCAAGATAAGACGGTGTTCTTTCATATGTTATTTATAGGATGTAGTTTAATTTTCATTGATTTGCTGTTCTTAAATGGCACTTACACGTGCTTGAGTTTCTTACTTTGAGTGCGAGCTTATAGCAAGAGAATGTGAGATTTTCTGTTTTTTGCTGATCAGTAAGGGTCGGTCCCTCTGGAACGGAAAAATCACGGACGAGGTTCCCAAGTTGGAAACCTCTTTGACTTGACATTAATGTCAAGTCAAAGAGGTTCATGGAGATGGTTCTTCTTAATCTGCCTGTTTTCGGTGTTGTGTCCGTAATAGTATGACCGAACTTTAACTTAACCTGTTTACCCCCTGTTGCATTGGATAAAACACTATCATCATCTACATTTTACATGTTTTTTAAAGAATATTTTACTTTATATAAGTAATTTTATCATCTTCTTGCCCGTGTCCCATGTTACTTGGGGTCGGCGCAACAAGTTCTGTTCTTCCATTTTACTTTATTTATGTACAGTCTCCAAAAGAGATAGGTAACTAGTTTCTCATACTAGTAGTACGAGAACCTGGTTCTCTACATTTCTAATCAAATTTCTCTCTTTATCTACATTTCTAAACAAAATTTTGGCATGTGGTTTGCTTTCACCTGCAACTGATTTTGACGTAATATTTGAAATTGGTTCGTTTTTATATTAGACGGTAGAATTAGTGGAAAGCCGCTATGTGAACACACTGAAATAATAGTGTAAAGTGAATTATCCCATACAGCGGCATAAATGGTTAAAAATTTATTTTGTGAGCGTTCCTACCTACTTTTCTGTTCATACGTTTAGGCATACAATGGGTAGGTATGTATTATAAGAAACTATCTACAAAGATACTTACTTATGAAAAATAAGTCATGTAATATCTATCCAAGATGAGATTCACGTTGACGAAGCAAAAGAGTAGGTATATGGGAAATGATTGTAAAACCTGGCGTGTGGATAGTTTTTGCCAATCCTTTGGGATAAGGAGCTTACGCAGTCATATAAATGTTAGCTATACATCGTTTGTGCGTTTTGGTCCCGTTCACCTTGTACTGAACCCTGTTCTGTAATATCGCGATGAATTTGCTAGGGATTCAATTTTCAGATAGCTTATTCAAAAGTTTTGAACTTATGACAGTTTAACAAATAAGTTGTCATCTCCATGTCTCGCTCATCATATTAGTTGCAGGGTAAGTACATCAGTATTAAATTGTTTATTTCATAAAGTTGACGCCAAAAGGTCGCCTAATTCTTGTCATTCAATTTCAGACTTTGGAGTTGATATCGTAATTGATGTCAATGTTGTTGTTTAAAATACATTTTTTGCAAGTAAAGATAGTCACATGCTTTTCATAGTTATCTATCTCACGATAACAAGACGGTATATCAAAGTTAGAAGCTTCATGTATTTCAAAATACAAGTATTTTTATCAGCTATCGAATATCGAGTCAAAATATAGTTATTATATCTTTAATATTTAAGTCTGATAGACACGTGTTATCTACGTCTACGTGAACATTACATGCTGTTACATGCTACTGAATATTTCATAACGGAAAAAACTACGAGAATAACATAAAATAAAGGTGAAGGAAATAAAACGTAGGTACCATAAAACGTTTGTGTTGTACTCATGTCAAGAACGTTGTGTGAAATATTGTGTGTTACGTTACCACTTGTTTCAAGTATGAAAATAGTTCAGTACAATCAAGATTGTTCGTAGAATAGGACACTTACACCTGTAGTAGAAAATATAAAATCACAATGTGAGCCTCAAAAAACAACATCCCTATAAATAATTCGGTACGCAGTACGCCTAACAAAATAATAATTCACTGTGTTTGTAATTAACTTTCAACAAGCTTTTAATACAAATAAAACATGTTCTTTCAAAAGTCATATAAACAGTGAGCAGTTGTAAAGAGTTTTACATTTACCTCGCCACTGACGCAAGTCGTTATAAATGTATTTCTCTTGGCAAATACAATCTTCTGTGTATTCCAATTTTTGGCTTCATTTATTTAAGTACTTTCATGTTGGAGTTTTGCAAGTGAACTAGACATTAATAATAAAATCAGCATCGGGAAAAAAAAAGAATGTTCACTGGTAGACACTTTGAGTGGTGACGATACGCTCCATGTATAAGAACATTTAAAAGTACTTCTGTTTATACAATTTGAATGGTCTGTCAGTGTTCAACAAAAATGTTAGAGTGGAAAATGTAAATGTTGATTCATGTTTGTTTCATAATAAATTTCTGTGGATTTTGGATATAAAATAAAATTTTGAATAGTAAAGATGAGTTATTAATAAAAATGGGCACCTTTCTAAAAACACCTCCGAGGCATCCGAGTCGCTACGAGGCAGTATAAGTTTCGGTAGCACCATGCCTTTCTTTCGCCTTCCGCGTATACCGGAAGGTGAAGGCCACTGCAACTCCGTGATAGCCATGGGGCTGTGGGGACTGAGTATTGTGAGCCGCCGCTCGGGGGGAGGCAGGCTGAGTTGCTGCAAGGCACGTCGCTCCGTGCTCGCGAACAACCCCCGTCGTTTCTCCGCAGAGCACCCCATGTCCTCCCCGGACAAGGCCCGGCGCGCCGGCGCACCTCGCGTCTCCCGCACATCCCGTTCGCTCGCCGTCAGGAACGAGCTCCGATGTGTGCGAACGGTTGTGCAGGAGCTAGAGGGGCGCGCCGGCGACGTATCCTTGCTTGGACGGAGACTCTCCATAGAACGGGCGCTTTCCACCCGCGCTGCGACCAGATACTGGCCGCTAGTTATTGTTGTGTGTGCTACCTCACATTCTTCTTGGCTCGAACTTGAAGTACCGCTCCGGGAGAAAGTACTCGTTTTCGATGCAAAACTTCTATCACTATACTGAGCTGCCGAAATGCTCGAAGTATTTGCATCGCCGGATTCTGACGACGCTTGTTGCCGCACGTAGCCCTCCTCTAATGAGGCGTGGACCACTCGTGCGTTCAACGAGCTGAAAGCTGCGAGATTAGGCCGTCGGCTCTTTCTTTCATCATCCTCCTCCTCCATTTTTAAAACCTTTTCCTATAAAACCTCACTATCACATGTAAATCGAACACAACACTATACAATACACCATTTATGCATTTAAATATATTTATTGCATACTTATTAAATTTTCTCTTACATAAATAGATAAAATAAAATACTTAATAAGGAACACTGGACACAGTCTTTATCACTATTTGAGACCACCACACGCGCGGGATAAGGCAGACACCTGAAACAAAACGTTTACATGAAACATACCGCTTTCACTCAAACGATGGCAATAAAAAGGATGTGTGGGTCATTTTAGGGTAAAAGGAAGGACGGAAAAAGAGTTAGGGATTCGTGTCGCTCGAACATTAGTAAGAAACTGCTGTAATTAAGGATAGATCAATAATACAATTTGGCTGCACGGTTGGTTAAATTAGAATGTTGAAAATTGGTATGATTAGAGGCATGTTGTTAATAGCGCCAGCTACTGTATGGATTTACTTTAATTACATTCAGTTAGCAGCCTTGGAGTCGAGCGCCAGTTGTCCCGCCTCGTTCGCGCAGTCAGTCAGGGCCTTCACTTGTGCGGCGTTCAGCCCGGTCGCTTTCACTTGCACGTCCGCGCTCTTTGAGTGCTCTTTACTCTCGCTGCTGGACTCCACCCTCTTCGTGGTCTCGTTTCCGTACTGATCGGTGAAGGTTTCCTCCTCGAACTCCTCCTCGTAGCTTTCCTGGTATTGTTCACGGAACTCCTGTCTCGCTTGGATGGTCACCTTCTCAGTGGTCTGTTTCTGTTGGATCAGCTCATCCATGGTCCTCTTGACGAGCTGCTGACCGGCTTCGAGGTGCTTGCTCTCAGACATCTTGATAGTATGATCTACAATTATTGGAAAATTCAATGTTATTGTGTTGTGTTCCAACTGACGTTATGTTCCCTAATCCTGATTAAACTCCTGCCTCATAGGGTTTTTGTAATTGTTTGCGTGTTAACAAAATCAGTTCTCATTAAATCCGTAAAATAAACGGTTTAATGTTGTTTTGGAAAACGTAAAAAGACAAAAGAAATGTAAAACTGTTTATCAATGTGCACGTGAATCCAGAAAGCTCAGTTTTACAGAAATTGATAGCGTTGGCTGGCGCAGTGCCAGACGGAATGTTTGGATCTCATTTAAATTTACGTTGTTAGAGAATTTCTGGGTATGAGTTCGGTACAGCCGACTACTGTTATATTTTTCTTACAATACCAATTAATGGAATGTGAACTCTGGTCGTAAAATAATGCAGAATATTGCTGAAACTCCGAGTAAAAGAAAAGAAAGCACAGAAGCACTGGCTTGTATAATATAGACGTCAATTTCGAAGAAGTATGCGGTAAAAATATTGACAAGTTTCTTTTGAAATCTCGTGCTTTCTTATGAGTCATCCGTTTTCGTTAATAACTAAGATAACTCAGATATAAACAGAATAATCCCTTTCTAGAAATTTCTGGAAGATTCCCGAACTATAAAGTCGATCGGAATATGAAGCCACGTCTGCAGTTGGCCCGTACTGATTTCACCGAACCTTAAGATGGTAGCTTCTTGCTGTTTCATAAAATAAATAAAAGCCCTACTGGGCTTCTATTTGAAACAGCAAGAAACTACCATCTTAAGGTTCGGTGAAATCAGTACGGGCAAACTGCAGACGTGGCTCCGGACTCCGGATTCCAACAGATAATGTCTGAAGTATCCGGTGCAGTTGAATCGTAACTTGTCATTACTGGTTTGTCGAACCATAATTTAGAATGCATCAAATTCGACACATTTTTCTAAATCCTTAAACAACAATTTTGAAAAACCAGGAAATTATTGTAGCGTCGTGGAGTTTCATTAATCCAATAAGCAAATCAGTGTCCCTGATTGGTTACAGTATTTTCGAGTCAATTTAACAAAGGAATGTAAGTATTTCGTGTCATTTGAGTCAACCCGTCCTTGTCATGTCTCACCGGCCCGGCCTAGCTACACGACAATGGAATTCGTGTCTATTAAAAACTTGTGAATACCTGTGTGAGTTTACTTGACCTATATTACGTCTCTGGATTCCACATTTTTCTGTGACTGTTGCCATGGAGTTTAAAGGTTAAAATATTTGAATTCAATTGTTTATTTTATTTAGAAAAATTACCTATTGTTTATCTTTAAACTAAACATCTATATTCAGGTAAAGTCTTTGTAACGTTTAAGCACATATTCAGATTATTAAAAAGCTCATGGAGTTTCAAATTACTTTCGAGAAGCTACATCAAATTCAGAAACTGTTGGCGTAAATTAATATCCCTAACGGTTGTTGTGTATTTTTTTGGTAAAATATTAACAATTCAATACAATAAAATTTGGACAAATATTTAAAAGCTTTTGAAACACTAAACACAAAGCTCACAGACACAAAATAAATACCTTTTAAAGTGTAGAATGTAAATAAAGTCCAACAATGTGGTGCAACACTGTAATTTTAGATACTGGGATATTCTGGAGTTGTTTCCTTGCGCAAGCTCGCGAGTGAACTGAGCGGCGGGAGATCCCGCGTCGCGCTTTGTTGCGTACGCGCCGTTCCGCGTGGGCGGGCGGCCGCTACGTGGCACTGCGTCTGCGCCGCCCGCCTTAAACTTTGGCCGAAATAATGCACTACATCTGTCTTGGCAAATTAACCATTTGTTAATTAATTTTGACAAGAAATATTGTGATTCATGTGAATATTTATAACTCATAAGTTTGTATGTCTATCATGCATGTCAATTCATATTCATATAATACATAATAGCCAAGGACGCACAGATAGTTCCTGGATATCCATTTGAAGTGTCTAGACTGAATTAATTACCCGTATCTGTCAAAACGAAACATTTTTGCGAGATTAATTACGCCAATCTACTAAAGCCCCACTGCGAACGTCTGCCGAAAATAGCCATATGCGTCAGGAGAAGGAGACTCGCGAGCGATGACTCCTAAACGATGGAAAACGCGATAAACATACGGCGTTATGAATAATGATTGGCAAATTTTCCTCTGACTAAGTTTATCATTGCTGCATCGCGAATCAACAACCCACGAGTTCTGGAAAATATATGGAAAGCAGGAATTCGCTGAAATCATTGTTTACGGAAAAACTCATGACGATTCGAATTGGTATTTTTATCGCATTGTGTCAGTATTTGTTTGGTCACCGCTGAATATAAACTCTTGTCATCGAATTGGCATTTTAACTATATAGAATCTTGATTTTTTAAATAGTATAGATACGTACCTACATACCTATCTGGTACCTGCGTCCACGAGCTTTGATCAAAGTATCAATATCAAAGTGAAATTCTCGGGAATTCTAACTACTGTTGGCTTTTAGCTTAGTTGGTCTATGTCAAATAGAAATCTTAGAGAACAACCCCACTCAAGTCAAATGCATAACGTCAGTACACATTTGTCGTTTTTGATTATTTTCTAACAAACTGAGTGGATTGGCATTTTAGCAATGAATTATTTATAACTTCTCGTCGGAAAAAAAGCTCCAAAATATTATTCTTTATTGAATAAAAGCACTCCAAAAAGTAATTTTAGAATCAGACAAATATTTTATATGATCTGAGTGCACAGTAAGAGAGACGAAGGTAATTGGAATTGACATTAAAGAACATATTTTGGGATTAATAATGACAGTCACTTTCTTATATTTTAAATCATTTTTGACATATCACATGTTTCGCGTTCCAAGCAGAGTTTATGAACCATTACGAATTGATGCTGTTAACGAGAATATAATTTATATTTCCCAAGCGCTAGAACTAAAGATAATAACCATTAAACTGGATAATATACGCTCGTAAAATACAGAATTTTAAGAATAATGTTTGACAGTTAATATATAATTTGACAGTTCTGGAACATGCGTGTCTATAAGAATCTCATTATCTTACTTTTTTAGGTAATTCATATTTCACAATGCTGTTGGTATTATTGTTAGTTTAGGTTATGGATCCAACGTAGTAGAAGATAGTTCATGCTACCTCCTTATAAATGTCTATAGTTTAATTTTGTTGGATAAGTCAATATCTGACCACTTTCCAAACTGTTTTGTTGTGCTTAAAAACTCAGACTGTGTTTGACAAGATATGAAGGTGGAAGAAGCAAAATGAGTATGCAAGAATCTTTACAAGTGGTGGTCTGTGATTTCAGCCTATCTATAAGATGAGACTTCAGAGGTTATGTTGTCTGAATAATGTACAGTCACGAGTAATGAAATTCTGTACGAATAATGTTCTGTATGGTGTCGGACGTAAAGAATAGCACCATCCCATATCTTCCCGTGGGTGTCGTGAGAGACGACTAAGGGATTTGCCAGAGAATGGGCAGCAGCGTTCTTTGTGCTTTTGTTACAACCGTACTGCGATCGCCAACCCGCCTGCCAAGCTTGGCGATTATGGCAAAACCCCCATGTTATGTCAATGTGGCGACACTTGGAGGAGGCTTATGTTCAGCAGTGGACGATTTTCGGCTGAAATGATGATGATGAGTAATGAAATTTAAACACTTAACAAATTTCAAAAGCGCTTTTCAGCTACTGTAATTAATTAACACTCTACGTTTACACGAACATAGTATTTAAAAGTCTATCTATACTATTACGAAATATGTAGGTCTTGTCAAAGTAGAAACCGTTATTTCAATAGAAAATCGGTTTTGAATTTTGCTAAGTGTATACATTTCATTGCTCGTCACCTAAGCTTAATATTTAAGCTAAGGGGTTAATATGACGTCTTAGAGCAGTTTTCATTCCAGTGTGAGAAAGAGACGGAGCCATAGAGGACGTCTAGCGCTATCTTATTCCCACTCTGGAAACAATCCTGCATTAAGACGTCATGATAAGGCCTCCTGTACATGTAACAACATTACTTACATGTATTTACAGGGGCTGTCTTGCTGTCGAGCTCCACTTAGAAGATTAACAAAGCGTTTAGTAACAGACTGGAGACTTCAAAGCCGGCTGTCATTTACTCCGTTACCCGTCTGCCAAGTAAATACGCCTTTGCGTTACCGGTACGCTGATACGAGCAAATCCAATATGCAGGCATTATTGTCCGCGTTACTATAGGAATATTGGCTAATGAATATGACACATTAAATTTACAGTTTTTTTTTAAACGTTGCACTTCTCTAGGAAATTTTACTATATCGTGGGTGCGTTTACAAACATTTAAACTAACATACACAAACAGCCAGACCCGGAACAACTATCTGTAGGCCATACAAATATTTGTTCGGTGCGGGGATCGAACCCGCGACACGCAGCGCAACAGTCGATCGCTCAACCATTGCGCCAACCGTGCCGTCGTTTAAGCCAGATTGATACGATCTGTGCCTCGTCTGTCGAGCGGTCGCTATCGCAACTGATGAACAAGAGGTCCTGTATGCATGAGAGCAGTCGCGGTTCCGACCGCTGGACCAAAGAGGTTATAAGGTTAAGAGTAAGGAGTTTTTTTCTTATTCTTATGCTATAAAATTTGCTTCAAACCTCACTAATGTTTCTACTTTGTGCCCGTCTGCTGGCAATAGCCTCCCCCTCTAATACATGGGACTTAAACATAACTGGCGAAATGTGGGTGTACTATTAGTTAGACGTCTGCCTAACCCTTCGGGAATTATAGGTGTGATGTTATGTTATGTTAAGAATAAGCCTGCACTGAACGAAGTTTCACATCATCCGACATTTAGGCGTTTCCTTGTTTAAAGATATCTATTTCAAGTACTTCAAGAGATATCAGATACGTGGGACACTCAGAAAGTTTTGCGAAACTAAAAAAAATTGTTCTATACGTACATATATTTTTATTAAATCTTTTCAAAGTACTTTCCACCAGCCTCTATACAAAGATTCATGCGCCTAAACCAGTTTTCAAAACACTTTTTCCAGTCCGCCGCAGACACCTCGTTTACAGCCTGCTCGAACCCAGCCAGCGCATCTTCCGGCGACGAAAATTGTATCCCTTTGAGCTGATTTTTTATTTTTGGGAATAAAAAGAAGTCACACGGTGCTAGATCAGGGCTGTAAGGAGGGTGACCCAGGAGTTTGACTGGCGTGCTGTCCAGGAAGTCCCTCGTTTTGAGTGCGGTGTGCGCAGGTGCATTGTCGTGGTGGAGCAGTAGCCCGCGGAGCCCTGTGTTTGGTCGCTTGTTGCTTATAACAGAGAAAACTTCTGGCAAACATTTGGAAGTATACCATTCGGCATTAATGCTTCTTTGATCCCGTAAGGGAATTGATACCAAGTGGCCAGTCAAATTAAAAAAGCTAGCGATCAAAATCTTACCCCCGCTTCTAGATCGCTTCACTTTGGTAGGCGTTGGCTCATTTTGAAACACCCAAACAGTCGACTGGCGCTTGGTTTCTGGGTCGTATTGATAAATCCAGGACTCATCACCTGTAACGATGTCGTAAACACGCCGAGACGAGCCTGCTTCAAATTTGTTAAGCATATCACGGCACCATTCCACCCGGGCCTGCTTCTGAGCATCGGTGAGGTTGTGCGGCACCCAGCGTGATACTATCCTCCTCACGCGAAGATGGCTGTGTAGAATCTCGTGAACGCTTCCCGATCCAATCTTCAATATGTGTTGAATCTCCTGATATGTAATTCGCCTATTGTCTTGGATTAAATTTTTCACTGCTAGCACGTTTTCTTCGGTAACAGCCGTCAAAGGGCGACCGCTTCTTTCGTCATCCCCCAAAGTTGGTCGACCGCGCTTGAATTCGTTATACCAACGATACACGGTTGCCTTGGAAGGGCCTTCATCCATGAATGCCATTTGAAGTCTATCGTACGATTCATCCGGTTTCAGGCGACACTTGAAATCGTATAAAATCATAGCTCTAAAATGTTCCCGGCGCAGATCCATATTTCAGTGAGACACAATACTTTGAATTAACTCGCAAAAAATGTGGAGGGAAATTTTGAAATTGGAACTTACTTATTTTTACTTATAAATAATCATATTTTCGAAAAACATAATAACTGGCCAGTCTCCCATATATAAAAACTTTTTTTCGCAATACTTTCTGAGGGGCCTGGTACAATTTCAACATTACAATTTCTTACCCGATAACAAAACACGTAGGTAATCGTCTTGTTTTTATTATTTGCTAACACCTTACAGATTCTTATCGCTTCAGAAAAGTTGTTTATTATCAATTTTCTTTCATCGTTTGCAAAGCAAATTCTGATGTACTTCTGTCTTTTTGTGTATCAATTTTCAAGCTTTATCGATTGAACGAATTTCGATGTGAAACACAGGTAGACAAAGGCCCTGGAACACAAAGGGCTAAGAAGGAACCTGGATGGGTTAGTCAGTTACAGGTATCCAGGTACCCGAAAGTCTGACAACCAGTATTACCAAGGGGTATCGTATTACCCAGCCCAAACTGGATTGTGGAGGTCAAATAGGCTTTCGCTCCATTTGAAATACTGGTATTTAGCTGCATCGACTAAGAGGTGAAAAATAAAGCCAAAATGATTGATCTCATATAAAAATGAATCCATCTATTTGAACAAAGCTTAATTATTGTACGGCATGAGGGTGGCAGACTTCGATTCCTTTCTCTCTACTTAAACTTTTAGAGAACTTGCAAACGTTTTACTCAACAAGTTTGTTTAGTTTTAAACTTATTTTGGTTTAGGTTTGCAAGTAATGGAAGTAAAGATATAAGCGAGTTGAAAGATTTGTGATTTCAGAATTCCTTTGGAGTTACAATTGTCATAAATAAGTCTTCTCATGTATGACAATTGTGCATTGCGATATGGAATTTTTCTTATTTAAGAACCATACAAATTATCTCCATCTCATTTTCAATTACAATCAATAACAAAAGTTGGAGAGTATTTTGTGAAAATATTATATGAAATATGAAGAATATTATAATTGTTTCTAAAAACTATCCATGGGGTTAGGTCATGAGCCATTAAGTACTGTTATTTATTCAAATAATGTAAAGAAAACACTGTAAAAACTAATTAGTAACGTAACATTCCGTCGTCATAACTGAATTATCTAACAAACATTAGGAAGCTCTTGTAATCTGATATCAGATATTAATAGTCGGTCAGGCGGGCCCCGGCATGCGGCAGTCCGTAATAACTAATTTACATACGTTAATAATACATCAAATCCCATGAGTGTTGACCTATGACCCTAACCTAACAATTACCCTTTTGGGAAAAGATTACGTTCCGATCTCGTATGATAAGATCTCAGTTGTATGTCTTTTACAAAATGATGGAAGGACTGGTTAATGAAATTAAAATCATCGAAAACATGAACTCCTCTGTTCAATTCCTTAATGGAGTCTATCTAAAACACATAAAAAAGAGACAACATTAAGGCGAATGTACCATTCATAATAATCAAGTAGAATCAAGATGCAAGTTGCACGCAACCTGGCATAAAACAATATAACTAGACCGTCTCATTCAAGTATCTTATCTCTTCATCAGCATTTCATTAAAACTTTTTACGGAATACAACCCAAAGTTTGCAACAAAAACCGGCAAAAGAAAATAAGTTTAAAAAAAAACTTACAAAAGTAATATACAATTCTCGTTTACAGCGATGAGTATTACAGTTAGTACTGCAAGCCGATTCTGAAACTGTGACATGTTTATGGAACGTGACCTTTGCTGCGTCGAGAGCTTTACTAACGTAGAAATGTAAAACCCGTAGTGCAGCGTAACAATGCAGGCACGCGAAGGTGGCGGCTTCCGTCCTTCGATGCCTATCTACCACCTAATTCCACCGACCTCCGCCTCTTTACACGTAACGGACGACTCAACCGTGCGTGTCTATTCATTCGCTATCTTCACCATGCAAAACGGAACATTTTCACGGCCTTCGTGTTCGAAAACGAGGCCTATTTGCCAAACAATAGCCCCCAGTACGACTAGAATATTCTAGATTACTGTTTGTACTCGGAATTCGCAAGATAAACACGCTTAATTTGGAACTGAGAATGAAATTTGAATAGGAGCTCGGAAGAAGGAGCTAGTTATTAAAATCTGGGACGTAACAGCTTGTTCAGTTTTCACGCCGCACTCGCTTCGATAGACGTGCTCTTGAAAACCAGTAATTTGTTTTTTTTTGGATTTATCTAGTAAGTAAGTAAAACATATTTTTCTACTTGATCTATAGTTTTATAGTTTACAGGATAAATGTATCTACCCTTACAAATTTTGCATTTCATCTACATTTGCTCGTTTTCGATTAGGTTCTAAAATGATCTTATCGATAAAATCATCTAGGTATCGATAAAAATCACATTTCAAGGTGAAATGTAGCGTGCCAAGCACAATTTGGAGGTTAAAACTTCACGATCGAACTTTCTGACGAAGTTGCAAAGAAATAAGTTTGTGTATAATTTTTGAGATTTTCGTAACCTAATGCTGACCTTTGTACACGCACGACACGAATTTGTTAGAACTAATGCAAATAAGCATTTATGAGTTTTATCGAATATCGTTTAACATTTATTTGTAGATGAAATGAAAACATATTTTGTTGAACATGTTTGTTACTCACTACTGTTCTACTTTTTTTTTTATGCGGGAAACAGCATTTAATTTCCCCCTGTACATGTATCTTGAGAAAGGTATCAATTACAGTAAAATGTGGACAGGCAACTCCCCAGTGTTTGCGAGTGAAAAATATCACTTGGAACTTCGGAAAACTCGTTTAGAAGGTAAAGTGTGGGGCAGTAGTTACCCTGATGGAGCAAAATGTTGAAAATACGTTGTCGTAATGATGTTTATACAGACCCGTATTCAGATTTAATAATAACAGTAAAGTTTTTAGCGGCACAGTTTAATTTGTTCGCGTCGCCATTCCACTCCTTAACTTTTCTTATTTGAGCGGGCTCGCGACGCACATAGCGAGCTCGTGTTGGACTTTTTGTCGCGGCAGATATTTCTATATATATAAACGAAAATGCGACAAGCGAGAAACCCAAATTATATTTCCGTATGCATGTTTTACACATACAATCTCGAATCTGCTTAATCTCGAAGCATAAAGGAGTGCTTTTGAGATTGCGTTTTCCTAAATTGGAAAGATTGACGTCAAAGAAGCTCTCGCAATCCTACAAAACAAATATGTCCGGATATGAAACATAGGTGGGTATTATTTCCAACACAAAGAGCGCAGGGCAATACTGCCCTAACATTCCCGAGATTCCTGCCATGATGTATAATGCTTTTACCAATATTGCTTGTGTGCTGGTTTCTACTCATACCCATTAATAATTCAAGTATGAAAAAGATTTAGGTTTTGAAACGTATGAGGGACTACTGAAAACACAAGAGAGCATTTTGTAACGTATTCTTAGATAGATTTTATCTTCCCTAAAATGTTGGGCTGAATATGTTCACTGATTAGAAGTTTCATATAGACTTTTATTTTTTACCGATGTTATTTCGCTTTAAGGCTAAAGTAGTAGACTGTGCAAAATTCAGAAAGTTCCAGGAATATTGAAATCGAAAGAAAATTACGTCGTACGTTTTGTTTAAATATTATAGAGGTTTTATTGAAAAAGGAATATTTAATAGCTTTAAGCTACAATGTTAATAAAAATATTATATTGATTATCCCAAATAAGCATCGGGGCATAACGACGTTGTTTCATCTGTGGTGAAGAAGTCTGAAGTTGGTAACATTATTAGGGAGGATAAATAATCAAGCAACTAATAAACGGCCGGTAATGCATCACCAGTCCCTCGAGATTCATAGATATTCAGGACCACTTAATACAAAGAGAAGCTTAGGGGTCTTACTCAATACACATTTGCAATCATCACTTTTTAAAACGTTCGACAAAAATAAAAGAAAAATTTTCTTTACGAAACCTGTGAATAGAACCATTCATTATCAATGTTATTATCATATAAGACTGGAATCACTTGGGTAAAGGTCTCTCCTTTTTTCTACCTAACTTCTAAGTTCCGTACGTCCCTAATCCTGTTTCCCGAGTAAAACTACACACAACTACATAAATACTAAAATGTACATTACAAAACCGGTTGGATATTTAACATAACTCATACGTCCTTGCAAAGCAAGAACTTCGTTCAACATTTTGCTACCGAGTTTGGTAGTCACAAAAAATCGTATGCATATGCAGTCACTACTCAACGTCTACATAATTATGTGCTTGTTTTTGTTCACTACAGGTTTACTCTTGCAATTTCGATAAACAAGAAACAAACGTCCATCATTTCTAGACTATCACAACACAATTTGCTTCTACCTAATTTGACCTGCCGGACATTCCCCTGACTTTGTTTACAAGCCCACTCCATTTCCTGTCGCCTTGTCATGACGATACAAAATTCTTTTTACGATTTTACTCCACCTAATACGCTCAATACTTCTAGGAAAATGAAACTGCTCAATGCAGGCAGACAACTTAATTATAACTGAAGTTAAAATAAACTGCTTCCTGACAAGTACTTTAATTTTGCAAACCTTTTTTAATGTATGTTTATTTCTCCTGACAGAAAGTTTTAGTTTTCAGTAGAAACACGTCCTAAATATACCGCTAAAGAGCCTCAAATGTTTAATATCCGATGTTGATTCGCGGTTCCCTCAAAAAATACCTGTGTAATTTCCCCTTTTTGAAGTGAAAACTTCTTTAGCGGCGTTGAGCACTTTTTCTGTAATGGGTATAAAATCTTAAACTCGCGTCAGGTCACGTGTCCTGATCGAAAATTCGTAAGACGAATTGACATTAGGTTGCGAAGGAATTTGAACTTTATGACATCTGTCATTGAGTTTGGTTTTCCAAAACTGGATAATTATCTTATGCACAAACAAAACCTTCGATTTCTCCAAAGAGGTAAAATTCGTAAAACGTATCGTAATATTTGTGTGTTAAATTTGTTATGTAATGTAAGTTGTCATGTTTGTGTATGATAGCGCAATAAATGAATATTGTATTTTACCACATAAATGATAGAACTAGATAATTAAAGCAATTCGTTCAAAATTATTTCCTAACCATATCCAAAAATGCACAACGTTACTATTCAAGTTTTCACTTTTATATTTTCTCTTTTCTTTTTGCTACCAACTTTCCGTTCAGAATCTTTGTAGCTTCGAGCGGTCTAAGAAAAGAATACCGCTAAGCATTTTATACTTATAAATTACCGGCCGTTGCACGCACAAGAAACCTTTCTTTTCTACAGTATCTAGCTAATCTTCTTTGGATCAGACACTCCAGAACTTTGATATTGGAAAAGAAGGAGTATTAAATAAATATAAGTTTGTTTAAAGGTTACTTCTGAAAAGCGAGTGGAGGTGTTAACTATACCTTATTATTAAAAGGATGGCTATTATCGCGATAATAATGTGCTTGTTACGAAGGTTGCGTGTGAGTATCTGGGTTGTGTAATTCAGCGTGATTTACAGTGTACAGTGTGTTGTTTTAATTGCTACGTAATATATCAGTTATAAAAAAACTAAGCTTCATTTTAAAACAAGAGCAGATTATAATTAAGTGCTGTTTTTTCAGCACAACAGATAATGGAGCACTTGAAGTCTATTCTCGTGTCGAAATCACTAAAATAACTTTGTTTCAACGGTAAATTGAACAAAATGTAATCTCTATTTACATTTACTTCGTTCAGTTTGTACAGGGTGCTAGAGAATCGAACAAAACAAATAAACATCGTTCGGTTGTCGAACAAAATCGGTTTAATTCCGTCACGCTCGATCTATCCCATGCTTGTCGATACGTCAGCTGCCTATCGTAATATCAAGGCGAATTTAAAACAGTGTGAAGTTGACCGGTTTCCATATGGATCGGAATTATGTACATTTATTTTGTTTCCGTTTGACAAGAGCGATGGCCGAGTTGTTGAAAGGTTGTACGTGAAACTTTCTTCCTCTAGGTATTAAGTTTGTCCAAGTTAGACCGAGATCTATAAGCTTTATTTTGCTTGTACTTTAAGCAGTGATAGCTTAATGGTGTGACCGTCGGACTGCCAAGTCATAGTTCTCGAGTTCGAAACCGGCAAAAAGACACGCACCTCAGATTTTTCGGATTCATATGCGTATTGTATAATTTCACTTGCTTCGGTGAAGGAAAACGTCAGCGTCGTGAGGCAAACCTTCATGCCTTTTTTACGGATGGGAAGTCATCAAATGACCCCCTCCTGCTCTGGGTGGAGCGGAAGGGAGTGTCAGACTTGTACTGACTAAAACGCATCCATGTTCCTTCTTAGCCTTTTGTGTTCCAGGGCCACGGTATCTCTTTCGAACAGCCCCGTAGCCCTGGCAGACACCGGCCCTCTCGGGCCCAAAAAATGTAGCCCTCATGTTCTACTTATTCATCAGACAGTAAATTGCTTGTAAAAATAAAAGGCTCCTGAGGGAAATCACTTAAACTATCGCCAAAACCAGCATGCCTTTTTTTTTTTTTTTTTTTTTTTTTTTTTTTTTTTTTTTTTTTTTCGGATGGGAAATCATCAAATGACTTCTTCCGCTCTGGGCGGAGCGGAAGGGAGTGTCAGACTTGTACTGACTAAAACCCATCCATGTTCCTTCTTAGCCCTTTGCGTTCCAGGGGCACGGTATCTCTTTCGAACAACCCGCAGCCCTGGCAGGCATCGGCCCTCTCGGACCCCTTCCGATTTGCTGACATCTCCTTGAGGCGCGCGTGGAACACGAACGCGCCGTCGGCACGGTCTGTCGTCATAAGACGGACGGACGGTGAGCTAGCCCATTACTCACCGTCCACAGGCCCGCGCCTACGGTGGCCGGGGGCCACTGGTTGCCCCCCGACGCCCGGGGCGTCTCCCGCGGCGGCTGGGACGTGAGGTTCTCTCCCTCTCACGTTCCGCCACCTCCTTCGCTAGCATGACTGCTTCGCAGAAGGAGGCGACGGCTTCCCATTCCCTCTCGCTCCGGACCATGGATTGAACCAGGGCCGGACGCGAGAGGTCGCCGCCGCCAATCGCCGCTACGAGGACACGGCGGTGCTCAGCCCAAGCGGGGCATAGCTCCACAGTGTGCTCCACCGTGTCCTCCGGCCGATCCTCGCAGTGGTGACACCCGGGCGTTTCCTCCCGCCCGATTCGGTGCAGGAACCTCCCGAAACAACCGTGTCCGGTGAGGACCTGCGTCAGGCGGAAGGTGAGGGCGCCGTGGCGCCTCTCTAGCCACTCCTCAAAGAGGGGACTTATCGCCACTATTGTGGCGTGCCCTGCACGGGGTTGCGACAGTCGCTCTCTCCATGTCGCCATGAGATCGCGCCGGAGGTCTGTCCGCTGAGCGACAATTTGCCGCGGCAGCGGAGTTTCCCCCCGGCGTAGTGCCTCCGCGCGCCATTCGTGCAGGCACGCGAGGACTATCGCCTCCAGATCCCATGGCGGCAATCCGGCCAAGAGGCTCGCCGCCTCGCCGGAGATCGTGCGGTACCCCCGGATCAGCCTTACGGCTACCACCTTCTGGGGCGCGTTCAGGTAATGGGCGGCTCGCCGCCTCAGAGAACGCGCCCACACCGGGGCCCCGTAAAGGGCAATGGACCGCACGACCCCCGCGTAGAGCCTGCGGCAGGAGGCGTTTGGACCCCCCAGGTTGGGCAAGAGCCGCTTGAACGCAGCCCCTGCCCGTTCCAGTTTGGGGGCCAAACGTCGGAAATGCTCCACGAAGTTCCACCGGCTGTCGAGGACAAGCCCTAGGTACCTCAGCGTCGACTCGACGCCGATGGGAACCCCTCCTACCGTAAAAACCAGCATGCCTGAGAGATATTTTTCGACGGCAGGTAAAGTCAAGTCAGGGGCCTGGTCGGTATAAAAACTCAGACACTAGGAACTAACCACACGATAAAGAAAGAAACTCGTACTTTGACTTGGACATGTTCTTGTCCTTAACTTGCTCTTTTAGTTTGACAGTTGTGCGATAGTGACAGGAATAGTGCTCAACTTCGACCAAGTTTTCTAAGATTAATGAAAGAAAGCTCTGTTCATGTCGAGATGTGATCTGAGACAAAGATACTGTCTATAAATCACATTTAATGTCACAATCTTAAATCATCGATCATCGTCTTAATAATGAGTTTAAGGGAACTTTCTTTACTCACAAAGGTCTTAAGAAAAATTAAGACTTCATTTTGATTTTCATGGTAATTTTGTTTAAAAAGGCGGACCATTGAACATAATTTTTACCTACATAAGGTATACCTTTGAATAAGTTGGGGAATAACAGTTAAGAATTACTTGTTGGAAGCTTTTGTAGATTAACATAAAGTGGTAAAGATTATAAAAAGATGTAAATTATCAGCTTAAACACTAAAAACATGAATTGAAAGACAATTTAAAAACATTTGTGCAACATATATAATAGGAAATTTAACATCATCATCAGCCTATAATGTTCCCACTGCTGGGACACAGGCCTCTTCTCTATGAGAGGGAGTGGGCTGTTATCCACCACGCGGGCCCAGTGCGGGTTGGTAGATATCACATGTCTTCGAATTTTTTGTTCTAGGACATGCCGGTTTCCTCACGATATTTTCCTTCACCGTTTTTAAGAGCAGTGGTGATGAAATAAATTTCACAAAGTAATGCGCCTGCCTGGGTGCGAACCCACGGCTTACTGCTCGTAAGTCGGGGCTGAAAATTTTACGACTTAATAGAATGTGCAAGGGTAAACCTCTGTTCTTTAAATGGCTTAGTAGTATGTATGCCATTTAATAAGGCAGGTTATACATTAGCAGTGAAATGTTCAGCCACAAATCACCGGGTGGAAGGTTCGCGCGATAACAACGCGACATTTTGATGGATGCCGGGCGCCTGAACTTGGCCCCCCGGCTTACCTATAGCCTATCAATTAGACTTAGCTTTGTGTAATTGTACGTATAGAGGGTTATTCCAAAAGTAAGTAAATTACACTGAGCAACGAGTTGAAAAATGTGTTCGAAAGAAAATTGTTAGTTACTTTGTTTATCTAAACTTCATGTAGGTACAATAGTGGTACATAGGTGGAGTTAATGCCAGAGGACATTCTCTTATAGTCAACCTTTGGGTTAAATAGGACAATATTGTGATAGGGTACAACATAATGTCTAAAAAAATAAATACACATATGCAAATTAAATAGACTAACTACTTTCAACAACGTTAATAAATAATGTTGAGAAAGCTTTTTCACTATTTAGAACTTGATAGTTTCCAACATTCACCATGAAGTATATAAGTAAAGTAAAGTGCTCGTAGGTATCTACTCACACCTTCATCATGTTGAATAATTATACTCTTAATAGGCTCCAATATCGCTGGCTAGGTTATTGCACGGTCGTAATTTGCTAGTAACCAGTAAGCTAGTACAAATAATCTATGTATAGAAACAACATTTTAACAACGCTGGATTCTTTGAATCCGTATAATGACTACCCTTTATTCAGGTAAGGAGTTTTTTTTTGTGAATGTCCTCTCGCATTTCAACCTAGGAGGTTGTCGTCAGCTTAACCGGACTGTCCTGTGGGTGCCTTGAGTGTAAGGCCTCCAGCCAGGGCATAAAACTACTTACAAACTAAGCGACTACACGCAGTTTGAAGGCATTATAAATATCGAGCGGTCTCCGAGGCCCTAACTTTGGTTTGTGGGCCAGGGTTGCTGAAAAGGCCACTTTAGACCCAATACATACGTGGGGCTATTCAAATACCGGATTTATTTAGAATAAGCCATTCGTGAAGTGGAATGAATGTTTATATGAATTGGGGTGTAACTTTTTGGAATAGATGGAACGCTTTAAAGGAAAATAAATTGTAAGGACGTTAAATATAACAATTACCTGCCTTGGTAGAAATAAAGATTTTGTACCAAAAATAAATCTCTTTTACAAAATACAGTGATATAAACGTAAACCCAACACGTACATTGAAAAAATGTGTGAAAAATGTCCTCGAGAAAAACAGAAATATTTCACGGGCTCGGACAAAGATAAGGACATCAGTATTCCAAGTGGGACCAAGGAAGCTATAAATAACTGTTTCATTCAAATATAAGCTTAATACACCTTCACTATGCAGTATAGATGTTAGTCTAGGCTAGTTATTCTACCTCCCACGTGATGGGAACGAGTCTATTGCCGTAAATTCGTTATCATACGCTCTTCTTTGCATTTATATAATATTTGCCTTTTATTCATAATCTGTCAGTAGGAAAATGATTCATTCAATGTGGTTTTATGTCGATACTGGATTGATTCAATGTGGTTTTATGTCATGTATATTGAGTAGTGTTGTATATTGAGGGATTGAAAAACTAAATTAAATGAGGAGTCTCCCGAGTAAACCGTTCACTTTATTGAAGCATTGGATTAACAGACGTACCGAGTAACATGAGAGTGTGCTATAAGCCAATGCAAAGATAAAAAAGAGGTATTTTGTTATGCTATGGTAATTCTATCTTAGTACAAGATATGTACGAACACTAATTCTGTAGTCTTATCCGCTTAAAGCTAAAGCGCGGGTGCACGTAGCTATATTCGCTTCTAACAGGGTATAGCCGAGCGCACAGCCAACCTATTTCGCGGTTTACGTTCCCCGATATTGGTTCTAGTTGTTGTTTCTAATTTCTTGTGGTTTACCTCACATGTCTTTGAGTTGGAACATGGGTTTGGGAAATTGGATGTGGCGAAAAGGTTAAGGTTAATTTAAGCTATAGGCCCCGATCACGGCCCAGGAGGATGGGAATTTCGTCAAGCGACACGCGGGTGCTGCATTTATTTTCTTTGCTTGAATACCGTCATGTCGCGGTCACCTAAACTTTTTTTTAAATCTTGTTCTACCTTTTGTAGTAAGCAACGACTTTTTGTCGGGCCTACGCTGTCCTCCCATACTTAAGTACTAATGCTGTAACATTGAAATATTGTAAAATCAAATGATTTTAAAAGAGTAACCATGGAGTTTCTTGTCGGTTTTCTCCATAGGAAACGTCCAACCCGAACCGCGCATCTTTTGTCGACGTTTTATAAGTGCCCATGTAGGCCTGAAGCGTGCTCAAGACAATTTAATTCATTAGTTTTCCCCGTAGACGCTGAAACAAAAAGCGTGTACCTCTTGTGGCCAAGGGGATATTGTTGACGCATCAGGCTGTAACTCTTACTCAAATAACCTTCCTTAGAAATTACCTTTTCGATCGTTCCCAATAAATCTCCGAAGATTTATTAACGGATAACATCTAAGAACGAATCGTTTCGGTTTGTGAGACTTCTATTTGTCGAAGCCTTTGTCAGGCATGAGGGTAGATTGTCTATCCAAGTTTGTCCATAAATCAGTGGGCGAAACTTTCGTGTTTGTTTTACCACCCTATTATCACTGTCAGTTTGATTTGACCAATGTAATAAGAGTTTCTCGAAGTGGGCAGCTATTAGAAAGGTCAGTGGATGTTTGGGTAAACATTTTTCCGTTGTTTGTTAGAAAAATAAAAATATTTTTGTTTGTTTTTTTTTGCGTCAGTGACCTAAGGGTCTGGTTTAGGTACAGTAAAACAAATGTAAAGAGGTTCCTATTTACCTGACCGTTACAAAAGGAGGATTTTTTAATAGAAATATGATATAATTCAATCATCGCATATTTGAATGACATGCTGTTGTAAAACAGCTGACAGCTCAGGTGGCAGGTATAAGTAAAAACTTTTGATCTTCCTTAGTGACATTTAATTTTAATTTGTGACATCATTCAATTTAACATTCTTTAAATTAGTAGGTGCTGACAATTTTCATTTTATTGCAATAACTGCGCACATTTTTATTTTATTTTTTCTGACTACACATAATTTATCTAATTATCTAATCGACATTGTTCAGTGTGATTCAAAATTCTTGATACGATAGATGATCTAATCTATTTACTTGTTTATTTATGGTTCATTTACTTATATTAATTTCTTGTTTTAATTATATTGCATGTATTACTTGTGTACGCCCTAGAGGCAAAACACAGCGCCCTCAATGTATTACCAAATAAGAACTTATAATGTACCTATGTTTTAAAATAAATAAATGAATCTGAATCTGAGGGTAATGTTTTTTACGACAACGTTTTCTATTGTGCTAAACCTCCTGAGCTCGATGATTCCACAATATAATTTTAAACTAGAATTAAACTTTACAGTATTAAAATTGAGGCTATATAAGCTATTTATAGTTTCATATTTCCATGATGGCGTCAGGCCTAAACTCGAATTACTTTCTCATCAGCTGTTCGATTAATGGTAAATCTATTTAATATCGATTAACGAGGTCCGAACTCGGCCGATCGCCAGCCATGTTGCATCCAATTAAAATTATACAGGGCGAAAGAAACAACCGCCATATATTTTCGTCCACAGCATGTATCATAAATTTGTAGTCATTAATGGTACAGATCATTAAACTTTATCCATGAGACCAACATTGTTATCGCATACTAAGTCTCTGCTGTTCCATAAAAACTTCGTTAACGTTCTTAACCAAAATTTTTTTTTCACGTATACCATTTTCGTAATGTAGAAAACTGTTCAGTTTAATAATCTGATCCACAGCCTTAAATATGACAATGCATTTCTGATACACGGGAGTTTGTTTCTTCAGTAGAAAATATATTTTTTCATGAGACCCCAACATTGGCTTTATCGAGTCGTGCGGGTGGCATACCAACGAAAACATAGCACCTTTTTTTATAAAAGGCTTTTCTCGCTTGAATGGCAGTGCCCAGCTTATAAAAGCATTTTTCCCCATTTCTGTGTAGGCAGTTTCTGGTCTGTATACAAGGTATTGTCTTGCAACCTCGTCAAAATTCAGGAGGTGGTCATAGAAGACATAAATAATCAATTTAAATTACGGTACCTAGTTAATTATTAAAAAACGCAGATTTTTTTGTTGTTTAAATTTGTCAGTATTTCAGAATGACGTTCCTTAAAGTGGTTTAGGGAATAAGAAATTATTGAATAAACGTTTGAGATTGTTTGTATGTGTAAAAGCTTGGATAAAGGGCGAGGATTAGACGGGCCGCGTTTAAAACACGGTTGTTTCACACTAACCGATTTCAGTAAAAAAAATTACTTACCCATTTTATTATTGATTCGGTTCGAGAATCATTAGCATACTAACCTCCTTGTCCTGTTTGACAAGGGTGCAAAACAACAGCCTGTATTACTAAGAAAGTATAACATAACATCACGCCTGTAATCCCCAAAGGATTAGGCAGAGGTGAAAATAATTGTACAAATGTATATGTACCCACATTTCGCGAGCCTATTGCCGCCAACCGGGCTTGACAAATCCAGACTCCGTAGCTGCTATTGAGTGATTCGTACCACCAGACTAATAAGGCAGTACACTAACTAAGTATACTTCTATTTTAAATATTTTTCCTTCTTAAAGAGTTCGTTGATCCACCCTGTATAGCTTTACTGCACGTGAACCGATATTCATCGTTCGCTAACTAATCGGATTGAGTGCCACTGGCGATCAGGAGTGCAGTATTGGGATTACGATCCAATTAATGTTCGAAGTGCATAAATACCATATAGATTCTAAATCTTTTGTAAAATATTATTGAGAGCGCTGTGTTTATTAATTGAATTAGGTAACAACGACATTATTTTTTTAAATGAAATACGTGCCTAGGTATTTGTCATTATTTTAGTGAAAGTTATTTCAAAGTGAAATGATAGTTCCAGACAAAAATGCAATAGACAAGAAGATCACAATTTTACAGAGAAATCTATCTTACACCAACCAATTTACATAAAAAAAGGTTTGTTGTCTCAGTAACATGAAAACACGTCAAAAAATGTTAACGAATTTGTATGGTTATTTATACTCCCAATTTCAAAGGAGCTTGCCCAAACATCAGGCCTCCAATTCTTTAACATATACACACATGAGATCTTGTGCTACAGGGATATTGGTATACAACAAAAGGCTTGATTGAAAGTCATGGCTTCCAAGGCAAAGCTTTGAGAGTACACATACTGCAACGGCACAGTGACGACTAGAATAGTAAGACAGAATAGCACAGGTTGTCTTTACGACGTAAAAGCGTCCGTGACTGGTACACAGTGGTATTTTGATCGTAGATACTGAAAAAGCAAGTCTATAATAGTGTTCGTGATGATGCAATAATGTTACACGTTTTCACTTCACTATAATCTTCATGTTCGAAACAGATGGCTTTACTATTAGGTTTGCCAAATAAGTGGTGTTAGTGGGAAGAGATAGCCAAATCGCACGTCTGGCATATTGAATATGTGTGTTTAGTACGATATCTAAGTGCGAGTGTCATGTATCTAATATAATAGTCAGATCAGCCAAGCCCACTAAGCGGTCTTAAAGCTAAAAAGGATTTTAACAGAAAAATTACAATCAAAGTATGAAAAGAAACTTGAATTATTCAGATCAATTTCAAAAAGAATTGTTCACTTTTTTATTCTATTACTAAAATTCAATCGTATTATTTGGCTTTTCGGAATAATCCGTCTAGTATTAAGTAGCCCTATTTATATCTCACGTCTCGCGTAGAAACCTTTTTGGTCTGCCGTTCAATAATGAGTAAGCGATCTCATTCATTAGGCTGAATGTGTGCAGCAGCTGTGCTCGTAGAATTGATAGTTCCTACATGTATTCGTCGAGACAAATGTGTTGCTATGGAGTTTGTTGGGCCACGTCTTTTCAAAAACGGTAAAAGGCCGTGTTTTCCAACTTTCAAAGAGGTTACCTTGCTGGTATTATTTATTATTGATTTGACACTCAAAAACGGTGAAGGAAAACTTCGTAAGGAAACCGGCATGTCCTAGAACTAAAAATTCGAAGACATGGCACATCTACCAACCCGCACTAGGCCCACGTGGTGGATTACAGCCCACTTCCTCTCAAACAGAGGAGGCCTGTGTCCCAGCAGTGGGAACATTATAGGCTGATGATGATGATTTGATACTCTCTAGGGAGATTATACAATATGGCATACTTAGCAGGCTCCTTAATAATATTCTAATGTCTAATATTTTTCCTGCATTTAATAGATACCGACGCTAATCTCAATTTATTATTCCCTGCTAAGTCAAATATTCAATCGAACAGCCAGAGTTTTCTTCGAAATATGCAGCTGCATAAAGTTATTATCTCTTGGGATTAAATTATTTCAGTTAGCTAAAATGTTCTGCTTTAGACGAGCTTTCATCACAGAATTATAGGGACAAAAACCTGTCTAATACACGTTAGTTTACTGGTTTAAATCTAGTAATATTAAAGGAAGGACTAGGAATATTATCAACTGTCTTGCACTATTAAAAATATTTTTTTTTACTATAACATCACATAAGTCCGTAATAGAAGCTTCACATTATTTTGTTAACCAATTTATTATCAATTCGTCCATGTTATGATTTTTTAACCCGATTTGTTAGGTAGCCGTTTATCAATAGTAGTATTCGCATATAATAGTAGTAATTCCATTTAGGTCCCATGAATAGAAGAGAATCTATTGCCATTATGCAGAGGAAAGGAAACCTTAAATAACATTTCGATCAATTTATACGCGAATTGAATACGTCAAATGGAAGGATGGAGCGTAAATGATATTTTGAATTTCATACTGTAAAATTAATCTTATTGTGACCGTTCTTACATTCACTATTCTGTTACAAAATGCAGCATCATTTTAATTAAGAGAACACTGTAATGTTCATAAAATATTATTTTCTTTTAATACAAGATACTGCTATTTGATCCTGCAGCTGCTTATTATAAAACCGGGCGCTAGTAAAGTTAAGAAATTAATTAAAATAAAACGTCTTAGACAAAATCTGCAAAGTTACATCTACTTATAAAACGATATTCTTTTAAAATAAAACTTGAAAGATGAAATGGAACTATGAGTGGTCTGGATAATTATTTTAGCTGCTTAAGATTCAGCAAATGCTTTCAGACTTTCAGAATCAAGTGAGGGTAGCAGTTAATAAAATATTTCAAAAAACCCCAAGTTTTTGGACGAGAAGATTACTTTGCTCTTGAGAACTGAGATATGAGATGATGAACCTCCGTGTCATCACGCCTATAATCCCCTAAGAGCTAGGCAGAGCCTATACACCGGCACACTAGACTAGAGCCTGTACACTAGACTACACTACCTTCCGGCAGATATTTTTTAGGCCCATGTTATATGGAGTGAGCCTATTGCCAGCAAACAGGCACAAATCCACATTCCGAGCTATACTGAAAATTTCCTGACATCGCTTTTTGGCTGACGTAAAAATCGCTTAGCGTTTGCGACCTACCTATGACGCTGTCAGGCAGGCAGATTGTTTATACCTACATGTGATCAAACATTTAGTTTAGATCCAACATGGCGGCAGGTTTTGTGATTTACAGCTAGACCGGGAACAATGCGTGTGGGCGCAAACATATAACAATAGTAACGATCCACGGTAACTGGTAATGGTAATTTACCTAGTTAATATTGTGACTTGCATTTCCGTTTACACAATACATGGAGAAGCTTTTGATTCAAACGATTTGCACTATAAAACGGCACTAGCCGCGGTCGGTCCAGGATAGCTTTAAACAACCGTTACATTAAATTATATTTTTATTTATTATATTAAATCGAGATATCTGCACATTGAAAGGAATAAATTATTATCTTTGTGCTTCAGGGAACCATTTAACTGTCGGTTTCAGTTATGACAGGAATATCTGTTAAAGTAATTAAGTTATAGCTGTATGATAAATATGATACACATATTTTCACGTGAAGTTTCAATCTACCTAAATATTAATTGGCAAAGCATCGGTACTGCCACGTTATTAGATTGCAGGGATCAGATGGCCCTCGGTCCCTGTTTAAATATTGTTTTTTACTCTCATTTGCTTACAAGAACCCGAACTCAAACTAAGTTCGAGAAAGGGTACACACGGATACAATATTTTCGTTTACCGGTACATGTAATTTACACAACACAACCTATCGCTTGTTTCTCGAAGGATTGGGCAGAGGTGTAAGTATAGTATACATAAACTGACCATTATTTTTTTAACAAAAAACAGGACTACGGCTTAAATATGGTTAGCAGGACATAACGAAGAAAATAAACACAGTTTTGAATGTTCATTTAGAGACAAAGTAAATTAATACAATAAGTGTACACGATAATTATATTCAGATTAATTATTTTCACCATAACAAATTGGGAAAATTAAACCCAATCACCAATTCACCAGCTTTAATACATAAGCAACGTTCTTAATAATGTTTATATTTGTCAGAGGATTTGCTTTAGTAAAGCTGGTAATGATTTGAAATAAGAATGAAATTCTTGTCATGTCTTTGTATCTTGGCGCGGTTTCGTAAAATCGGACTATTTTCCGTCCCAGAGCATTGTTTGGGACCAACGGGACAGGTGCCCGAGAAAAGGGATAGTCCCGTTCAAAACGGGACGTATGATCACTTTAAGTATGCACACATTTGGCAATTTTATTAAAGTACTATGTTAAATGTAGAGGCTAGTCTATTGCCATCCATCGGGAAGAAATCTCGGTTGCGAATCCGAATTTCCAGATAGGCTTATTACTACTATTATAATTACCAATGAGTAGTACTTTTTTTATAAATTAATTAACATAGCTACCTATTCAGTTGCCAAGTTTCCGTTGTAATCACAGTATGTGTCAACAAATTATAATATTGATTCAAAAAGATCAGTCTCATTCCAAAGTGTCACTGATTAAATTATAATTAATTAAGTTACACAATTTGATTAATTAAGAGTCCGTTGCCTTGCAAACTGCGGACATGAATTAATTTCTGTGTCCCATTTGAGCTTTGATTCATTCTTGATATAAATTAAGTGAGGAAGACTTTTGTATATAAATTTCGGAATTAAAAATGTCTGTTCTTAGCAGAATATATTTTAATATCATATTACCTAGATTACGTGTTTTCTATCAGCAACAAGCAAAATCTTCAGTGAATTAATATTGCTGCAAAACACAAGTACAACATGAAAACATATTTACCAACGAACTTTAATATATGTAGGTACGTTGGGCATAGTAACGAACAAAACATTAGCATTACTAAAACTTTCCATGTTAAATCAGAACTTACAACTTTTTGCTTAGTTATCAAGGCCTTTATTCAGAAAAGTTTGACGCTTAGTTCGAAAGTTATTACTATGCCTAGCTTTTATATGAAATCACAAAGCCAAACAGAATGAATCAAATATTTTAAAAGAAACATTAAGAACCTTTATAACTCAAGCCAAACGAAGTTTTCAACCTGTGTCAATAGTCCCGTGAAGTTCACAAAGGAGAATGTTTGTGTTTCAATACCGAAATAAAAAAAACGGATTCTAAGTTTTTCACTGCTGAAATGAAATGCAAATAGTCTATTAAATGTATGACAGGGGGGAAAGTGCCTACAGTCCTTTTACAATTTAGATAGCGCTAGTAATAAATATTCAATATTTATTCAGATGAGGTTTATCAAAGCAATTTTACAATATTGAGAGATAAAATAACTTTGAAAGGACATGAAGTTCTATCTATGCCACTAACCCATCACAACTGTTCTGATTTTGACAAATGAGTTTCCTATCGATTTCTGTAAGTGGCGTGTGTAAAACAGTGTGATGGCTACGGAAGTTATTATCAGTAGAATATTTACATACCTACGTACATAAATGATTATTAATCAACAGCGTATTATACGAATGAGATTCTAGAGTTTGTGCGTGTTAGGGATCAAGATCAGTTATTACTGTATATACATAATTATAATAAGTAATTAAGATAGTAATGGAATGATATGATATCCATTATTGCATAGTCTTGTTATGACTGTATTACGTTAATATATAGGAATCTACATAATGTAGTCCGTGTGGTACAGCTTTGTTATAATATGTTGTTATAGTAGGTATGTTAATAACGTTTCTAAACGCTTTATGTGGTCGTACAAAACCGCACCAAAATCCGCCGACCTGTTTGGATTACTTTGAACAATCTCATAGGGGCTTCATAGTAGGAAGCAGTTTAGTTTTATGAAATTCCTTCCAGGGAGGGTAAGTAAAGTGAAAATCGATAACATAACATCACGTCTGTAATCCCCGAAGGGTTAGGCAGAGGTCTACCTAATACCCAAACTTAACGGCACGGTTGTAGCAGTGGTTGAGCGATCGACTACTGCGCTGCGTGTTCCGGGTTCGATCCCGGCACGGAACAAATATTTGTATGGCCTACAGATAGTTGTTCCGGGTCTGGCTGTCACGACACAGGAGAAATGTCTAGTGTGGGACAAAGTATTTAAAAAAAAAAGAGAATACTTCAGCATTCGCGCGACCTTCGACCAATAAGGCAGGAAGAAAATAGATGTGGAAGTGTAGTTTTAAATGACATTGTGAGACGAGATAGCACCAAAGTTAACAACGAGGCAGTGTGTATTTTTGTTAATTAATTAATTGCACAGAATGATAAGTTCAGACAAAACATGCAACACAGTGTACAAACACTCAACTACGTTCGTTAGCTACCCTTCATACATTCAAGTACTTTATTAGCGGAGAGGGTTAGCTAATTAAAGCAGGCGTCTGTTGATGCATAAATCAAAGTTATACTGCTTCTGATAATATTTTTATAGGGCCTATGAAATGATGTATATTCTAGACTCTTGAATATTCCGACGGCTGTATATTGCTATGTTCAAACAATAGTTGGGACCTGGGAGCTTCATCAATATTATGGTCTACCGTTACTTATAGCCATGAAGTTAGTATGTCGTCATACAACGTCAATATGCAGTGTTACATTTACATATATCATCAACGCAGACGTGGTTACCGTGGTTTGAGGACTATTGACGTCACAATAATAACCTATGCATTTCAGTTGCCCTTTATGACTAACAATAGACATAACTGGATAGTACTGTACTTATACTGTATATTTTAATGATCTATCAAAAAAAATGATTTGATGTTACGTTTTTCATGACCCGACAAACTTTAAAAGAAAAAAATATTCTGATAAGGTTTCGTTTTCACTAACGCTAAACTAGATGCTTGCATAAAGACCAGGGGGCCTAAAAAGTCCGCTCTAGCCAAATCATAGTAGGAAAATACCACGAATCACGTTACAATTCGAAAAATTGACACATTTTCAACTATAAAAAAAGTCACAAAAATAACTGCGTCTGTGATCATTTTAAGAATTGCAACGCGATTCATGTTATCATCCTGTTACGTATAATGATACTGCTACAGTGGCCTTTTCAGGCCTCCAGGTTACAAGATCCAAGTAGGGACGAGATCGAACGACGAGATCGAGACCAGCTGGCCTACCATGACGTCTTAAAACATTATTGTTTTACTGCTTTCCCAGTGTGGGAAAGAGATGGCGCTAGTCATCCTGTATAGCTCCAACTCTTTCCCACACTGGAGTAAGAGTAAAACAATACTACTTTAAGACGTCATGGTAGGCCAGCTGAACGGATCATAGTATCGATCGGTGCTGGTATAATCTTCTCACAGGTTCTGTATCGGACGATAAAATAGTAAATAGAATACAAAATCCTTAGAGAAAATGAACATTAGCCCTCCTCGACGCCTCATTTGCTGGGGGCTTAAAATAGGCCTGACACGAGAACGTATTGGTTCGGGACTCAGGACTCACACATGTGTAAAAAGGGTTATGAGACGTATACTGACTATGTAGAGCGGCTTTGTTTTGACTGGGAACCAACTCCATGTTATTAAAGTGTTATATTATCCATCAAAATAGCGCTTATGTATATGTAGAACAGCTATTTAAATTTCTGAAAAGGCTGTTTTAGTCTGAGATCACAGTTGGTAATGTACAAAATTAAAACGAAATACTAAAGGGCACTTAGCTCGCTGTCAACTATTAACATATCCATAAGACTGTGCTAATGGAAGATATGACATAACATTAATTATTTTATGGATGTAATTTAGGTACGACAAGTTATTTACTAAACTTTGTACCAGCACATAACTTAGCTAAAACAGTTTCCTTGAACTTTGTCTAATAGGAGGAAGATGTTTAAGTTATTCTTCTTTCTAGGGAATTGTAAGAAAATTATCCTGAATACAATTTATTTCCATGGTTTTCTATTTGTTTTACTTTAGCGAAGACCTGATTGCTTTGAGAAAACACATTGCTAGGCTTACTTAAGTGATCGTATTTTCCTATTCTTGATGCTTTTGTGGGGTTCTCCCACGTTTTTCAATTAGTCTTTATTTGATTGTTTTGTTAGGACACAGCATTAAAGATTCGGAAGTTGTGTTAACCTTTTTTTAAGGTCATCCGAAATGCTTTTTAGGCAGTAATTACTATCGATCTATGAAATTACTATCTACTATTACTATGAATATTACTATCTCTGAATCAAAGTAATAATATATTCTGTCTGCTTTCACAGCGCAGTTTCAATTAGGTAATACCTGTAATTAATGTTTGACATTAAGTTTGCTCTAAGTACTGAAAGCTAGTTCGAGAGACATTTTACTATTTACTATATGATACCTATTTCAGTGTATTGAGCACATTTATAGGTATTATGGCATAACAATTAGGTACAAATAGGTAGAAAAGATACGCTGTGACCTATTTGGTATAGTTTTGGCTACAAAATCATGGATTGGTTTATTTTTGCCAGCTGTATTGCTACGATTCTTTATTCGACACCGAGAATTAATTTAGCATACGGACAGCGCGTATAATACTTTTCGTCCCTGGGCTGGGTTGGTCGGGTCATCTATAGATTGCACTGAAATAACGAGACCTAAAATTTTCATGGAAACTTGTTTTGGTGTAGTTAGGGCAAAAGGTAAATTTGTTACTGTACTTGCATAGTTTGGGTGAGGTAGCTTTAATACCAGGTATTTCGTATCAAGGTTTACGATCCCTCCTGAGAAATTTGATCTAGTGGCCAAGATAATCGAATGGACGAAGTTGCCATGAGTGCATGTTGAGCTTTACATAAACTTACAATGTTATGGGCAGCGGGTCGTGAATCTAGTGCTGTGCCGATTAATTTATAGAATATTACAGAGACTTTCATTTAGGTTATATGAAACTATTTTTTTTAAATTAATTTAATTCAACATATATATATTTTTGCCGAAATATTCAAATCCTGGTCATTGTAATAAATATTATTTTGCGTTGAGCAAGAATTTACACTTGCCAGTATGAATATTTTTACCAAGAAATTGGTTATTTTATTCTTCTGATAGTAATTGTCGTTGAAATTTACATTTTCATCTTTCAAGCGTTGGTGAAAATCTGCCAATTTTTAGGTTATTATATCAGCACAACTATTTTCAGAATCTAACGCCAATAAATTGGCCCAACGACAGTGTTTGACAATGAACCAAATAATTTTGTCTTAGAACTTCGTTAATATTCGCTTGGGAAAAAAAAAGATCTATCATTTAAATATGTGTCTCTTCTTATTACTTTGTAGAACACCAAACATTTTAATTTACCTGAATATTTTCTTCTACTTATTGTGTAGTTATATTGATAAATAACCTGCGCTGTAGAAGATCAAAGGTTTATAATAGGTGTTTGTTGAAGGTGCACAATCTGCTGTTGTTACATACTCTTTTCATCAGCCATTTTAATATCCCTGTAGTTCTACAACTACATGGATATTATGGAGTTTTGATGTAGATCTATTGCAGCTTATTACCTACGTACTAAGCTGCTATAGGTCTACATCAAACCTTAACATCACTCAGTAATTCAAAGAGATAAATGTGCCAAGTTTTTCTTCAATCATCAAATTCTAAATGAGGTCTTTAATTTAAACATAGTTATGACTTTTGGCAGAAAATATCTAAGCTATCTTTAGAATCTTATATCCAGGAAAGTCAATTTGCAATATGCATAACGTAGCAAAATTCTCTCGGGAAATAATCGAGATACGGTGAGAAAGGGTTGAAAGTGTGACACAATATGGAACCCGTAGACATCTACCTACATACACGGTCCGTCGTAAAAAATAATTAATCCCTTCGAGCAGCCGAGAAAGACGCTGAGACGGGGAATTTAATATCTGCAGACAGATATAAAAACTGTAGAATAGTTTAACTAAAATGTGTTATTTTAAGATGGAAGCTCCAGACTCGCTAAATTAAAATATTTTAACCTTTATCACAATTTATGTAAGATACGACCATCTATAGTATACGTATTTTTACAAGTAAAGGCATATTACTTGAATTCAATAATTTAGGGGAATTGCTTATGGCAAGAAGAGGTATCTCATGAGATGGCAAGTAATAGAGAAGTATGAAAGATGAAGACATGCTGCGCTGACGCCAAATAAATTGGGATAAGGGCAAGAGAATGATGAATTTAGGCGAATTACTTACAAAATATCACGAATTGACCGAAAAATCACCTTTAAAAGTCTTAAGCCACCTGTCTTATAAATTACTTTACCGACAGCTGAAAAACCTTTATTTTTACAATTAACTGAAATATAGCAGCCGTACACTACATATGTCTATAATCGCAAACAAACACCAGATGACTCAATCGATGTATTTGGACAAAATTCGTCAGTACCATTAAACAAATTGTGATCTCTAGCTGGAAAATAAAGTTTAATTTGATATTTCGCCTGACTCACTAGATTTTCTCAAATCAAATACTATTTAAAAGGTCAAAGGCGAAACTTTTACCTATCTCTGCGAAATAGTTCATTAATGCTCTTAGGTAGACTAGATTCTTTCCGTGTAAGTACTTAAATACTGATTTGCTCATGAAAGTTTAATTACATAGATTGGGTACTTATGTCTAGAAGGCAGTTACTGAGAAATGTTTATCGTCTTTGCTGGAGTCTTGATTGTCTTTTATATAAGGACAGAGGTGAGTCGCAAAGTCGTACAAATAATATGAAATTATTTTTATACTCATATTTAGAACAGTTGTGTTAGGAATTTGAAAGTTACTATATATTATTAATTCTTTAACTGTCCAGGTGCATGAATTAATATGCATAGCGATTGTTTAACCATTATGTACTTTCGAATACTTAAGTACTTCTTAAGGAATAAGGATAAGCCATAGCCGATCAGTCGAAGACGTTTTTATTTAATGGTTAGCAAGTATAGGGTACCTACACTCAATGGGCCTATTGTTTTATTAAATACAATACCTATACTGTTTTGCAGTTCGATTGTCCATTGACACACGTCACTTTCAGAAGCAATCTCGTTAACTGCTACTACGTCGGTAATTTGCGAATGTATTAACTATCTACGAGAAACGAAGCGGGTAACTGTCACAGTTAAATGAATTATAGAATACCGATAATGTCGTGATTTGCATTGAATAGCGTAGAGTGCCGAGTGTCACCCATTAAACATATGCGCATAAATAAAGTAAAAGTTGCTAACATTCAGTACGAACAACCAACCTTTTTAAAACTACCAACATTTTATCGTCACATTACTATCTTGCTCCTACATACAAGTAGTAAGGTCAGCGCATGTATGAACAGGTGAGATTTTATAACACCTGTAAAAATCTTACCTCACACAAGTTACATGTTTTTGTTGACTAAGAAACTTTGTACTCGATGACTCATGTTTCAAGCCTGAAGAACAGTAAACATACAGTTCGGGGAGCGTCCACATTGACTGTTTTACTGAAGTCCGAAGTTATTTTATGATGTTCTATGTTAGTAGTATTATAGTAAATTGACCGGAAAAGGAAAGTGATAAAATGTACGAACGTGTCAATACTGGCTCTGATGTCCATCTATCGGACGTAAAATGAGAAATTTCTTTTCCAAGACCTAGATGAGAAAAGGAATTCCCAATATTTGGGATCGGAATCCTTTTACAGCTTACAAAGCGAATTTCTTTTAACGTTAAAATAAAGAGATCTCACAATTCACTTCATACCGAAACCGATTCGGCGGTAATTTGGCGTTAATGGACCCTTTTCTTTGGCGGTTTGGTTAACGAGCGACAAAACCACATGAAAATGAATATCATTAAAGTCCTCATACAAACTAACAAGCTCTTTGTACACGCGGTAATGAAAAACATACAGTTATTGTTGGTAATCAGCCTCATTTACATGTGTTTGTCAGGATTGCTAGCGGTAAAATATAAATACATTATTATCCACGTTACAGTGTTGTCAGAATTCTTGTTTAAAATTCTATGTTATCGAGAATTTTCTTGACTAAAAGATCTGTCAGCAAAAGACAAATTCAGGCTAAATAATAAGTCTAGATCCTAGCATAACATTTTAGACCGAATAAATTAAACGTTTCTACGCCAATTGGACACAGTGGAATGAATGAGTTTTAAGTATTTAATTCACAAGGTTATTTTAGCGGTATATTTTCATGAATGACACTTGAAAGCAACTCGGACAAATGCCGGGACGATGACAAAAGGATTTTACATTTGTAACGCGATATTTTCAGTGATCAGGTACATTCTTATAGTTTCATGGTTCTTGTTTAATAATGTTTGACAGAGAATTTGAGTAATAAAAAAATATAAAGATGTTGCATTGGCAACTGCTCAAAGATGCAACGAGCATTTTATATTTTTACGTATAGCGGCAATAAAAAAATAATAAAAAATAACACCTTAATTGACATTATCAGCCTAAGTGAAATAGAAAATCTCAGAAAATATTTTTACGAAACACTTGTATACCTAATACCTACTTTTTCAAATGTCAAACACTTTGAATAAGGTAACTAAAGCAATTTGATACCTATCGAAAATATATGAATTATACGACCTATTCAACTTGGCTTTCAAGAATCGTTAACACAAAAAGTAAAGTAGGTACTTGTAGAAGAAATTACATTGGAAACGTTCGGGAGTTTGATTTGTTATTTTTAGACCTAAGCTTATTTCTTTTTAGTGGTCGAGAAAAGACGAAAACTCTGTTACTGATTATTTTACAATGATTAATAGATAAGGAGAATAGTAATCTGGGGCGATAAGAAGGAAAAAATATAAAGGACATTCCATTAAAGGAGAAAAAGAAAGCAATCTCTCAGGTGAAGACTTATCAGGGGATTGCTCTCCATACCTCTACCGCAAAGAATCCATACAATTACGAAAATGTATCGTACTTTGACACGCGGGCAATGTCACGTAAATATTGGTGTAATAACAGAGATAACACTCACGATAACTTAGGCAGCGATAAAAGAATGAATGGAAAAAGTGATTCAAGAGATAAAGAAAAAAAACCGGCCAAGTGCGAGTCGGACTCGCGCACGAAGGGTTCCGTACCATTATTAATAAAAACGAAAAAAAAAAAAATTTTGTATGGGAGCCTCCCTTATTTTTTTATTTTTTTCTGTTTTTATTATTTGTTGTTATAGCGTCAACAGAAATACATAATCTGTAGAAATTTCAACTGGCTAACTATCACGGTTCATGAGATACAGCCTGGTGACAGACGGACGGACGGACGGACGGACAGCGAAGTCTCAGTAATAGGGTCCCGTTTGACCCTTTGGGTACGGAACCCTAAAAACGCGGAGCGGGAAATGTACAGATTTACGAATACGCACCTGAAATTGTATACCTGCGGATAATCGGGCCCTGAAAAAGCTACGGATGGTTATGTGGAAGCTACCTACATTCCATCGCGTCCATGGTTTATCAAATTATGGCCCTCGTAAATATCTTCTCAAGTATCGGGAAATGCGAAAAATGAGCGATTCCATTGTTTGTTTTGACACAAATGCGGTCTGCGTGCGGTTGTTGGCATTCTCCTTTGAGAATGACTGAGAAACTTTTTTAATATGTGTGGAGGTTGTATTGGGGGACTTATTTGATTGAGCTGAAGAAAACTGTGAGATTGGTTCGGTGAAACTGTGAAATAGGTCTGCTTGTTTAGATTTTGGGATTTGGTATCGATGACTTACAGAAAGACAAATAGAAAGACTTGAAAGAACGTAGAAATACTTATACAAATGTGCCTACATACTTAAACCTACCTAATATCTTCGTGTTTGTTTTTTGCGTCAGATAAACCGAAAACGATAACACACTTTTTTAAGACGTGTAATCCTTACATTAGATGAGAAGACGATCCTAGATAACTGTGGGTAAACGAAGGACCTGAAGCCTTAGGATTATGTCAAGTAATAGCTCATGTCACGCGCTCTCTACGATTGCGTTGATCTAAAAAACCGGCCAAGTGCGATTCGGACTCGCGCACGAAAGGTTCTGTACCATTATTTATAAAAACGAGCAAAAAATCACTTTTTCTTATAGGAGCCCCTTTAAATATTTATTTTATTCTGTTTTTAGTATTTGTTGTTATAACGGCAACAGAAATACATAATCTGTAGAAATTTCAACTGGCTAACTATCACGGTTCATGAGATACAGCCTGGTGACAGACGGACAGTCAAGTGAAGTCTCAGTAATAGGGTGCCGTTTGACCCTTTGGGTACGGAACCAAACCAACGGAGATAAAAAAATTCTTCGTAAAACCAATTTAAGTAAAAGTGAAACCTATCCTATGTAATTACCTGATATATTACTAGAACAAATGAATACATTTAATGCAATAGGAGAGGCTTATTATGCAGTAAGTACATTAGGTACAGTTTCGTAAACGATGTAAAATTTCAGGCAGAATATTTGTATCTTTCAGTGAGTGTGATCTTTGACAGTCGTTACGAGTAGTCAGAAGCTTAAAGTCTGACATCCAGTCTTACCAAGGGGTATCGTATTCCCAGTTACTGGGTTGTGGAGGTCAGATAGGCAGTCGCTTTATGTAAAATACTGGTACTCAGCTGCATCCGGTTAGACTGGAAGCCGACCCCAAGATAGTTTGGGAAAAAGGCTAGGCAGATGATGATTTGTATCTTTCAATGCCCAATAAACTAAAATTCGATCCATAATATATTTTTTATTGACAAAGCAGAAACATTTGTGATATCTGACATCTGTTAGGTCAAAGGGACAGTCATAAAAATTGACTCAGGCATATATCATATTTTATCAAAATTTCGCAACCGTAAAGTTAGCAAAATCTAAAAATGGACACGTAATGTCGATCGCGATAAATTTAATGAATTTATCGATGTTTATAAAATTCCTCTTTGCTGTTATAAATCGACCTAATTCCATCGATGTTAGATAAGTTTTGCATCAAAGTAATTGCATATTGGTTGGGTTAGTGATTTTTTAAATTATGTTTATCGATAGATTTAAGCCCACTTGCACCACAGCTCATTAAAAGTGTTGAACGCTAAATATATTTAAAACACCATCCTGTCTCTATTATCTTCGAACGATTGACAGAAACGATCGTTTTAAGAACGATTAGCGTTAAACGCATTTCAAGATGAGTAGTGCAACTGAGCCTTGGTAGAAAGGGGTGCATTTCTCTTTGTATTTTAAAAGGCGAGTGAATAAGCAAAGCTAAGTGATTATCCTTGTCTAAGAAGGCCTTCAAGATGCCATGCTAGTTTTTCTTGGGAAGAAGAGACTTAAATAACTTAATATTGCGAATATAATGAGATTATTTGCGCTAGGGCAACACTATACCTAGATTATTAGTTAATAATTGAAGTAAAAAATGTGTGGTTTTTAAGATCAAAACAAGAGTTAATGATTAAAGTATGCGTAAGATAATTTGGTTTAAATCCAGTCACTTGATATATGTTTATGTCTATTGTAACTTTGATTTTGTTTTTATATAAGTTTGCCAAGATCGTTATTTTTGTTCATTTGACCAATGGTTTGTATTTACTACGCAAGATACAATTAAGCTTTGTGATTACAGTTTTTGTTTCGTTCGTAATACTTTTAGTACCTAAATTAAGCTAGTATATAGAGATGTTTACACGACGTTTGCGAAATCAAATAATGTACAAAAGGTATTGAGATATGAACTAAAAAGACTATCGTCTACCAATTTCTGATAGTTTATTATTACAAATATTTTCATCTTTGCAATAACATAAAAAAATAAAATACTCCAAGAAAAAAAATCTTTTGCCCAGTGTCTGTCAAAATCTGGATGTACTATTTGGTATACACCTCTGCTTAACCCTTCGGGAATTACAGGCGTAATGTAGGTATTACATTTTTCATGTATCTGCTTGAAATGCGTTGATCATGGAGAAAATGGTTTAAAAAGTGGAAACGCAGAAGACATGATTAGTGGAAACAATTAATTACACTCCTCTGTAATTTTTATTTTTCACTTTGAGCTACATTATGCAAAATTAACACAATTAAAATTTTTAAGGGGGTTAAGGAAATTTCGTGTTTTCATTTCTTTTTAGCATACAATTTGGTTCGTAAAAAATAAAATTTCATCTAAAATTATCATCTGCCTAGCGTTCCAGTTCAACCGGATGCAGCTGAGTACCAGTAACACTAGGAAGTGGCGAAGGGCGGGCGTTTTGGGGGACTGTCTCATGTAATTTTGACGTTCAAAAAGTGCTGATTATCAGCCTAATTTGAATAAACGACTTTTGATTTTGATTTTTGACCAGTATTTTACATAGAGCGACTGCCTATCTGACCTCCACAACCTAGTTAGTAATGGGTAATACGATACCCTTTGGTAAGAGTGGTTGTCAGACTTACGGGCCACTGACTACCTGTAACGACTGTCAAAAATCTACAATAACTCAAAAACAATCATAATTTCACAATGATTCATCTGAAATGTTCGTTAAAATTAAATTAACTGTGTAGCTATGTATTGCGGCCAAAAATGTAAGAATTATGGAAGACGAGTGTGTCGTGCCAAGGTCGAACAGCTGTTTTTATTTCACGTGCCACCGTCCATGGCTAACGAACAACAACTACAACGACTGTCAAAGATCTACAAATGACAGCCGGGAATTACAACTTACCATGCTTCGCATGAAGGAAATTCGGTATTAATAGGTGGTCACGCATCCACGGACCTACCAACCCAGGCAAGCACGGCTTGACATCTAAAGATCGACCTGGCCGAACTATCTTGCGTTTTGTGAAAAGGCTAAGGCAAATGCAGAATAGGTATCACAACAGAGTAATAAAGCAAAGATCTCAGAACAAACACTGTGTCAAAGTCAACGTGTTATCGTTTGATCCCTCTGTCTTGTTGTAGTTATATACAAAGGTTAAACGCGTCAACCGCCTCACCTATCAATAATAAAATTTACGATGTTAACACTACCAGCAATATGAATTTACGATCAATAAATCAACCACGTCCTGCCTGCGTTTAGGAAGAACCAATCGCTTTTGGGGAATATTAATAGGAGCTAAAGTACTAAAAGATAGCCTATCTATCTCACTGTCATAATGATTTTATTAGTGTATTGTTCAGTAACCTTGTTTATCTATGTTAATACAAGAATGTTGATACTGACTATAAACTAGTGTTAATGTGAATTCAATCGATGCTATCAGCTTTAATTCTGACTGACAATCGTGTCAATATGTTTCATAATGTTTGATAAACAAGATCAAACAGACAAGTAAACAACTGATTTACATTCAATCCTTTATCTAAGAGATGTTTGGAAAAGAAAAATCTACTCCCATTTGTCTTTAATCCCAAAGGCGTTACAGGCTTACAAGGTAAAAATTTAAGCCGCGAATTTATGAGTTATTATCTTTGACCTACTTAACAGACAAAACGGAGGCAATTTCGAACGTTAGTCCCTAGAGGAGTCAAACAAAGAGAACAGTTGAGAAAACTAAATAAACGGTTAAACCTGATGAAATGTCATTAGCCCTCACCATCACAAATATGAAATCCGTCAGCCAATTGATGTGTTGGAGCATTTGTAGCGCAAAGTTTGTGTGAAGGATTCCAGCCGGGCGGTGGTTTTGATGCGTATTCAAATTACCTCAAGAAAACCGATCCACTATTGAGTGAGAACCCTTTCGGTATGACGAGATTTTCGACATTGATTGCTCTATGTTCCCTTTCAATAACAAGATATTTGAGTTTGATGTGTGAGCCTATCGCCAATTGGTTCGGTTAACAGCAATTTTCTTGATTTGGCCAGCACTATTGGTGCTTATCATTACTGTTTACATATTGGGCTCTGGCTTGACTCTTGCCTGTAGGCATTGTCAATTCCTCAGTCACGACATGTCTACAGATCAGTGTCACATGATTGCTTTCTATTGACACTTCTTATGTTCAGCTTGCTGTAGTCTTCCTAAGAATGTTGCTTGTAAATACATACGTGCAGACTGACAATTGAATATTCTCTGTGTTTTGTTAATTGCGCCATTTGTTTGCAACGTTTTATGTATGTGTTGTTATTGCAACGTAAAATCTCATTAATCTTGATAAGCAGGTAGGATTCAGGCTCATCTCAAGGCCCTCGAACCGATAAGAGGGTTGTTAAATCCACTTAAGTTCCACCTTTGTCACATGTAGTTACGAAGAAATGTATCCTTTTACGTTGTCTTGTTTCCTATTAGCCGTTTTGGGGATGGCTGTAATTTAGATCTCGTTTTTTTCTAATTTATGAATGTTCAGCGATCCATTTCGTGATGTCTTGTTATCTTTAATAACTAATGATTAACTTTTAACTGAACATCCAAGTCATGTTTTCCACGTAGGTCTCGTGCCTCGTGTTTCTTCATTAAATAATAAGTTACAAAGCAAACCATTGTTGGAACTCACTGAAAGTAAGCCGTCTTCCTGAATTATTTGTAGGTGTCGATTATGTCGTACACGACTATCAGTTGGCACTACAAAAATAAATCATTGAAAACAAAGCACTGTAAATTTTTGTTAACAATCCAAACCTGCAACTGGCACTTAAAATAGATAAGATGTTATTTATTTTTGTGGAGACAATGTCCGAGCACTAGAACTGGGTTCGGGGTTCGGTTTGGAGGGGAGTTGGGATGTACTAGGTATGTAGTGTGTTGAGGAGGTCCACTGTTTGTTTACCTGTGTGCGACGCGGAGCGGGGGGGTGCGGGGCGTGGGCCCGCGGCGGAAGGCGCGTGTGGCCGCGCGTGCCAACCGACTGTGACTGCCGCCGACGCCGCAGCACAGCCACCATCGCTTCGCCCGGCCTGCGCTTATCGGCCGCGCCACCACAATGCACTTCGAGCGATAACGACTTAAATCCCATGAATTATCTTCAATAAGTATCACTCAATTAATTTAAAATCAAGTTGAGCTATTTTTAATCGACTGCCAGATATGCCAGCCAGCGCAGCGCAATTCTGAGCTACGATCGCGACATTTTAGCGGCAGCAAAACGACAGCACGTTTAAAAATAATTGTTGTTGTTGTCGCTGCTATAATTAAATGTAAACCAGACGCAAATACTTGAGAGCTTCTTGATAATCTTGATCGCAATAACCTTAAGATTGGTTTTAACATTGTAGATATTCGAAAGGAAAACGAACTCGAAATTGTTTCCATTGTTTTGATTAAAATTAAAGGATTGGATTGGTTTGTATCCAAGTTTCAACGGCTGTAGACAGGTCTCACTGAATCAAACAAACTCGATGCCTAAACAAATTACTTACAGATCTTTCAGTTTACTTTTCCTCGTTGAAATACGAGGAAATGATTAATTTGTTCAACGAAAAGTGTCGTTTTAATTAATTATATCAGAATAATTTATTACAAAAAAAAAAAAAAAAAATTACATGTTTTCTTTTTCATCATCATCTGTTAGCTCAGCTTTATGTACCTGATCTAATTGTTTTAAGTCGGATTAACCCTATCCTGGCAATCGACTTCACTGCATGTGTCTTTTCTCCATATACAGTTTCTATTTTCCTGACCTTTCCTAAACAAAAGCAAATATGAATATTATCTTTCGTACATTTCTCATGTCGACATGAGTAAGAACTATTCACCCTAAGTGTAATAAGCTATGGACTTTGTGCATAGCTAGTGAAGGGTTTATTTGTATGCCGCACGTTCGTCAAAATACGTTTCCGAAAAGTTTATGTAATTGGGCGGATATGTTGAGTGAATATTAAATATTTTCCTGAATTTGCTTTCGAGCATTCGTATTCAGATAAGTGATGGGCGTAAGACAAATACCCCTGAATCCAAATACAGAGTTCTATTTCCATTGTATTATTGTTCTTTTAAAATAATAATTTTATTCAAATCGAAAAACAACACGTGTAACTAAGTTCAGAGTTCCCATTTTTGTTTATTTATTAAAATCCCTCATCTGTGTTTAAGTTACGGGTGTTTAATAATGTATTATGTACCTAACCTTTGATAGGAATTAGGTAATCTTCGCAAACTGTTGGCTTATGAAGTTCCCTGAATATTAAATACAACGTTGCTTGGGAAGGTAATGAACAGTTAATGTATTATGAAACATATATACAGCTATTTTAAGTGACTAATAAAAACTTCTTTAAAAGTAGCTTTACTTTTTACAGATATCGTAAGTGAAGAGAATTTGTGATTTTCTTTTAAATATTGGTTTTCTTTCCATGAGTTGGTAGTTTATACGTCACGCAATAGCCACGGGTATCTCAACCAAAATCGAAAAGATATTTTAAATAATGTTTCTAAACAATAGAGTGTTGGCCAAAAAAAGAAAATAGTAGACAAACAAATGCACTTTCTCCTGGTACTCGTAATAATGATCTCGCTCTATAATATATGTGAGGGAGGACCTTAAAGTTAGACCAGCTATAGCTAAACCCATGTACAATGACGTCAATGTGCAATGGTGTTCTGAAATGTCCGCTTTGTGCTCGGAGTTTTTCGGGCTAATTTGGATGTGGATTTTCTTTTGAGACCACATGAAAAATTGTACTCCAATGCCCTCGACGACCACCTTAGAAAACCATCAAATACAGTTGCTTTAAATAAAGGTGAGTGTACTGTAGGTACATCTTTTGCATATTCCTTAGGAGACAATATGCGCGACTATCATCATCTGCTTAGCCTTTTCCCAAACTATCTTGGGGTCGGCTTCCTGTCTAACCGGATGCAGCTGAGTACCAGTATTTTACATGAAGCGACTGCCTATCTGACCTCCATAACCCAGTAACTGGGTAATACGATACCCCTTGGTAAGACTAGATGTCAGACTTTTAGCTTCTGACTACTCGTATCGACTGTCAAAGATCTACAAATGACAGCCGGGACCCACGGCTTAACGCGCTTTCCGAGGCACGGAGGAAACTCGATATGTAATTATGGTCACCCATCCACAGACCAACCTCGGCAAGCACGGCTTAACCTTAAAGATCGACCTGGGCGGCTGTTATTATTTAGCCACGAGCTCCTCGACTATATGTTAACAATAATAATACCAACCACATAGAGAAAACACCAAACATTTACTACAAGTGCTGAGGCCCATCTCATCTATCTTCTTAGGTCCCAACCATAAAGAGAAACGTGACAAAATTGTCAGAGGTTCCAACACTAAATATAGGCATCAAGAACCCTGAAATATTCACTTAGATAGAGAAATTGAATAAGGGACGCTTGCTAGAGTCAGTGAGCAGTGTGCCTTACGTATGAACGCACACAGGAACACGGTTCTACCTACACATGCATACATAAATCACTAGGTAGGCGTGTTAGTGGTTTACTGTGCAGCCAGCCTTTCCTGCAAGGCTGTACTGCGTCCCCGACGACGTACAGTGGCCTCCAAAAGTTAGTTAAAATTTTTCAATTCAGATGTTCCATCGAATCGTCACCTAAACTCCTAGGATTGATTGTTTGAACTTTACTTTTGCACTATGGCTTTCTTTTTGTCTAATATAAGTATTTACTATAAATAATTCACTGTTTTTTTTTTGAGAACATTTATTTATTAGCCAAATACGTACATTTTAGAAGCCAGAAATTTTTATTATGTTTGTTTTCTTACGATATACATAATTATGCGAATAATTTTGATGGCACAAACAAAAAACGTGTGTGGCCTAATAAGCCACTTTGACCATGAACCCCTTTGTGGATATTAGAGACGTAAATGGCTCAACAACTGCCATATCCTGAAGTTGTCACAACTTACCGACAAGCATTAAGCGCTTTAATGCCCATTTTAAGCCAAATGGCTTAGTATGTACTTAGGAAGTTGAGGGAGTATTCGGTTGAGTACCATATTCGGTGAAACATTAGTCGACCGACAAGTATTTAATTATAATCTCGAAGTAATTATTACCTTAATTTGATATATTAATTGCTCTCTTGTTCTTATAAGATTGTACAAAACATTTGTGATGAAAATAATTAATAGTAATTAAAATATCTAAGTCGTCACGGAGTGGGTGCCTGAATACGGGCATCGTCACCGAGGGAGGCCTAAGAACCGGCGTGGCGAATTAGAGGCATTTTTGAGAGATTGGCCAGACAAACCGCACGGAGAAAAGAGTGCACGGCTATAGGGAGACTTTTGCCCAGCAGTGGGACAATACAGGCTAAAAACAATTTAAAGGTTACCAACAGGATATTTGTTGAACATCTCGAGGTTTAAAAAGTTAAACGAAACTCACAGCTTTCACGACAAGGACTTATCTTCCTCTACCTTTAATGAGACAGTATTTCCAACAAAAATAGTGGTACGATTTACCCACAGGAAAAATATCCTACGGCATTATATGTTATCTGTGAGGAAACCTGGAATTAATGGTCTGAAATTGTCAACACGCAATGAGCAAGCGCGGTGATTAATGCTCGTGTCTTTCTTCTGTGTGTGTTGTTCTTTTCTTGTAATTTACAATACTACACAAGCCGATAGTATAGTGCATTATGCGTTAAGCGGGCGCCCGCGACGGGCAACCGTCGCGTGTCTCCGCGTGTGGACACGTGGGTGGGTTCCGTGGGAACGCGACGGTCCCCGTCGCGGGGACCCGTCGCGGAGACCGGATTAATTTATTTACGCTGTGTCGCTAGTTCAACTTTAACGGTGTGCATGTTAGTATGGGTTGTTATAGACAAAAAATGGCCGAACCTTTCTGTTTTGACACAAGTATGAAAATTGACACAATTTTTCCTTGAGTCAAAAAATAAAATATGAACCACATTTTATTTTTTTTGTCTTCGTAAATATTAAACTGGTGTTTATTTTTGCTATTAAAAAACATGCTAAGAAAGCCCATTTAATGCAAATTTGATAAAATATAACATTAAATCCCTTTTATAACATTACATTGCGAAAAAAAAAGAAAACGTTGCGCGCCGTCGCGCGTCGACTTATTTTCACCGGCAATATCCGAAAAGCGCATTCTGAGGACCAAATGACTGTGTTGCAATTATTTAATCTGCGATAAAAACGTGTTTGATGCACTCGCTGTTTTGTTTTGTCTCTACTTCCTCCATCAGGGTGGCAACGAGCTGTATGACCTCATGCGGATGGCAAGACTCTACCAGAAGGCTGAAGTTGCACTGGTAAATCCCCTAATTCGGAGATTGGAGGGATCTTACAAAAATATGTTTTTGAAGAAGGATCCTTGAACTGAATTAAAGTTTAGTAACAAGCCTTCGTCAGCGAAAAGAAACGCATGTTTTTTAGCATTGCTAAGTTTATTAAATTTTTTTTGCCATGCCACTGTTCGTGCATCTCAGTCTTTACACAGTTCATTTTGCCTGGTCCCGTATGGCTGTGACACTGCACTTCCTTGATGAAACCCGCATCAAAATTAGGTAGTTTAAAATATCTAAGCGTACAGATGGCGTGATAGGAGTTTGTTTTATACCTACTATGTAGAGACAAGACATAAATATGTATAACTATAACTAATAAGCTAACATATGAAAGTAAAATTTAGCTCATTTTTGGCGCATTTGATCACAAGTTATTGTCTTAACTACTTAATATTCATAGGAAACAAAACAAAGCAAGAATACGAATTGAAGAAGAATTAGTAGCTTCGTTTACTCTTCTATGTAAAACATGTATCCTTGACATATACAGCAGCTGTTGGGGTGGTAACATAAATGTACGTTACATTCGACCCTGTATTTGCGAACGAAGCATAGACATCGACTGAATTTGTGGTACATTCAAATCCACACAAAAGCCACATAGAACTGATTCACAAAAGGGGGATTTAAGGAAAAGGAACGATTTACAAATAAAGCAGCAGAATGATTCTTATAGAGTTGAACCTATATTTTCTTTAAGGACGTAGGTACGTAGGACGTATGAGCTTCCCGTAAAAATGAGAGGTCAAATTAATGTGATTGGTCATTATCATTGGTGCATAGCTCGTCATAAAACTTTCCACCAGAAAGTGTTGCTGATTTTCCTCGAAATTTTTGCTTGGTTCACAAATAGGTTTGAGCCCGGATTTTTCCTCCTTGAGACATTTAAGGTGACAAAAGTATTACAAGACAATGAGTAAAACCAGGCGAGCTAATTCATTGTCAAAATGATAATTTAGAACATGGTTCTGCCCTTTTTTGTTTCGTTGCGATCACATTTGGCAAGTTAAAAATGCTCATGGGTAACCCCCCCAAACGGTCATGGGTAACCCCCCCAAACGTCAGTTCATTGAAGTATAACACCGCTTCAACGATCAAAATTAGTAAACGAATTTGTGATAGTACCTACATAATCCACTCTCCTGCCCTTATCCCAATTTATTTGGGGTCGGCGCAGCATGTCTTCTTCTTCCATACTTCTCTATTACTTGTCCTCTTATCAGACACCTTCTTTCTTGAATTAGCATCCTACACACAGTCCACCCATAATTTCTCTGGTAGGCACTTACATAATAAAGTGAAACGGTGATTAAAGTATTCAGGATTTCAGGACAACGCCATTTGTTACAATTTCACAAAAGTGGTATCTGCACTAACTTCAGGAAGATTTCCACGAAAATTCAATCAGCTATACTACATATTTTAACATACAACCGATGTATTTTAAAATGACATATACACTAGAAGATATGTTTACATATGAAAGCCTGACGTCACACAAACCCTGCATGTGAAACATGTTATGCTTTAGAAACACTGATCGTATTACTGTGACATGTGAAAACATTTATTCTAATAGAGTCAGTCTTCTGCGTACTAGTTATTCTTTTTATGAATAATAAAATTACTTCACCCTGAAACCTGAAAACGTTTGTTTTCTCTTTTGCTGCATTTGAAAATGAGAGTTACTGTTTTTTTTTTTGTTTTTTTTTTTTACAGTAACAATGATTTTCTTATAGTGGACTAACAATCTACGTTGTTTAATATTACCTAATTATTATGAATGAATGAATTTATATTTTACTGTTAATTTTTTTGAATGCTAATATTATATATTTTAAATTCGACAACGACTACCATGTGGTCTGTAATAATATTTAAGATATAAAAAAAAAAACATAGATATGCAATAAAGAATTGAATAGTTTGTTAAAATAACGATAAGTTAAAAAAAAGATGGTTGTCCGTAAAGTCGATTTACGGACGGTAATTTAACGTGACAACGTCATAACAAACCTTGATGAAACCTTCAAAAAATTACATACTTTTATGAATAGCAAGCCGACCGCTCAAGCCGATCGTGCCTTTCGCTCGCTCGTGCAGTGCTCTCGCTCCGATCGTAACGTTACAATGAGTCATCCTTTTTTGTGCTTGCAGCCGGCGTTCATCGATTTATGAGACGTTGTCACATCAAAAACGACGAAACAAAAAACAAGACCATATATGGACCCTGTTACTATGTTCGTTCGTCATAATTTTTCGCAATTTTGCAATCAAATCGGACATTGTCATTACCAAAGAGAGAATCAAACCAAATAAGATAATCTCACACAGAAACACGGAAAGGTCAGCCTCACAAATCACAGGGATACGAGAGATGTAAGAAAGAGTAAGGAAAATAATACAAGGCCAGATACATTTTCGTATATCATTTGGAACATTACAGTATGACCTACAAGATGACAAGTTCGTTATTAAGACATCTTCATATACAAACAGAAGCAAAGCTTAGCTTACTAATTAGCACAGTCTTGGGGTTAACGTTTTGAATTTACGAGTAATTCGCGTTGAACACAGGCGCATATGAAATGAAATAATCTCATAAATGAGACCAACTTTTATAGCCGTCTACCACAACAAAGGAAATGGCCCAATAGCAATTCCACAAATGTTTAAGAATTTTTCGTAACAACAAGGTCGAATAAGTAAATTGTTTCAATATGTAACGTCATAAATTTACGTGTTGGAAATATCAACCAAACCTTTCGATGTAACATTTCGTTTTGCGCCGCGCTGAATCCCCAAAACCATTATCATTTTTCAGCGTGCCCAGACCCAATGAACACATTGGGTTTGGTTTTCAGAGTAAAACCCGTTCCTCTTTAAAGCTTATTTAATTAGGCGATAAATTGAATGTAGATCCTCAGTTTAGAACAAACCAACAGAAATGAATAAAGTTCTAGAACATGACGAAGGGTCATTTGGTGACAAGTAAAGTGTGCCTTAAAAAAACGAAAAGAAATTGAACCGTTATTGGAATTCGATTTGCAGTATGTTTTATTATGGTAATGAAATGTAAAATTCACATTCAAACGCAATAAGTAAGAGATAAACATTGTCGCTTCTCCGGGACTTTGATTGACGTTACCATCGATTCTATCACAGCTGAATGTAGGCATAAGACATATTTTGATTTATGAGCCATTCTGAAAATTTAGAGCTTACCTCAACGAAGCGCCCTCTTACGTCATGTGCAGTAATTGATTGTGACGCACCGAAGATTCATTACCGTTATCTCGTACTTACCTGAAAAAGAAAATTAACATATAAATAGACAGATCTGAGGATTTTCTTAGTATATCAAATATGAAAAGAAAAAATAGACATGGAACTTTTCTTGTCGTAGTATTGGAACGGCTGTCTGTAAGATAACCTGACGTGCACGTATTATGGATTTTTCTGACTGGCATATTTTCACGCATAATCGGAATTGAAGTTTTGCCAACGTATTTATGGAGATAGAATCTGTCATCCGTTTTAGCATAGATAATCTAGAAGGCCTTTCCTAGATCAGGATTTAAAATGCCTGGGTTTAATTTCCCGAGGGGAAACGTGTTAAAAACTACACAAGTTGTTGTTTTTCATCCTCGTCAAAATTCAGGAGGTTGTCTGTACAGACATAAATAGTTAATTTAAATTGCGGTACCTAGTTAATTTTGAGGCCTTTGCCCAGCAGTGAGATGATGCAGGCTAACAGTATCAGTACCTAGTTAATTAACAATAAAAGCAGATTTTTTTGATTGTTTAAGTTTGTCAGTATTTCAGAATAACCCCCTTAACGTGGTTTAGGGAATAAGAAATTATCGAATAAACGTTTGAGATTGTTTGTATGTGTGGAAGCGCGGTTGTAGGGCGAGACTCAGACAACCCGTGTTTATAACACGGGTGGATCACATTTAATAATTTCCAAATAAAGAAAAAAAAAAGAAAATTACCTACCCATTTTATTATTGATTCAGGACGAGAATCATTAGCGTAGTTACCTCCTTGAATTTGATGAGGTTGCAAAACAACACCTTGTATAACCGTTCACCCGTTGTACGTGTTCACCTTGTTGTTTTAAGGTGAACACGTATCTGTTTTATTCCTTTTAAAACTATATTGAATGTATGTGAAGAGAAATAAATTATTTACAAATTCAATAACTCAGCTCGGTTGCACGTGTAAGATTCTCCAGGTAAGCTCGTCCTGATAAACTGAGATTTACGGTCTCGAGTATAATGAGGTCTTCTCACACGGATAATTCTCGAAGCAAACGTTACTGTAACAACTTGGGAACTGGGAAAGCAGATCGCATTTATTTTCTTTTAGATCGTTTTTCTTGGATGTGTAAAGATGTTATTTTTAGTAGCGTAAAGGTGTTGATCGTGTGGGTAGGCTCTTAGATTCTTATTTCCTTTTCTGATTGTAGGAGTGTTGCTATATTTAGGTGGCATTTTGTAGGAAGATACTTGTCATAGACTGCCTCGTTGGTCTTGTGCTCACAAGCGCGACTGTTGAGCAGGAGGTCTTGGGGTTGGTTTCCCGGTTGGGCAGTGTTTTTGGAATTTTATCAAGAATTTCTCAGAAGCAGCCACGGAGTCTGGATTTGTGTCCGGCTAATGGCAATAGGCTCGCCCCCTATTACACCGAACTTTTTGAACATACCTGGCGAAATGTGAGTGTACTGTTACGGACACCTCTGCCTAACCCTTCGGGGATTCGAAGGCGTGATGTTATGATGACATACTTGTTAATATTGAGATTATTTATTATGTGGTAAATAAGGGTGGTTTTCTAACTTGGACCAGTACTTACAATATAACTTCTAGTAGTCAAGTGACTCTTATATTTACAAGGGTTTTGAGGGTACTGTAGACTGGATTTCAAAGTAGCATCGATTTTCCTTATAGCATTAGAACTAAAGAAAATATATTTCAGTAATAAACTGCCTGCGGTATGCGAGAGACAAGGAAACAATTTGATGGAAATATTATCCTAATACGTTTGGTAAGAGAAAGTTTCCGGATGGATTCGATTATGTTGAACCTGTACTTGTTGCTTTCTATTTGGCTTATGTTACGTCGACATTTTTGTACGATAATGTATATAAAAACCCTTATGCGATGAAGACTAGCTGTACAACCGTATAATTACTTGTGATATCGAAAAACCATCATCTATACCAATCCAATCGCAAATTGATATTCCTTCGTCAACTCGCCGTGTTACAGCTAATACATACAACTTAAAAATAATGGTAATTGTGATTTTTATATACTAACTATTTCAGTAGGTTGGCAAGTTGTTTAACAGTTCATTAAAATACTTCTTTTCTTGACTTTACCTAGCCACCCCTATGCGGTAGTGAGCGTAATTGGAACAAAAAATACAGCCTTTCATGGCGGAAAATAATTCACATTTCAGGATTCCAAGGTCAAGGAGCCAAGTTAAGTGTGGGATGAAGAACAGTGCTACTTAATTATAATTAACTGTCTGGCGAGGGCGGTTAAATAAAGGTATTAAGGCGCATTTGCATATTGTAGAGGTAGGGTAAGATTCACGGCCAAGAATAATGTGACTTGCGACAGATGTAACTCGAGACTGTCACTTTTTTTTTTCACGTGAGTTCGTCGCTCCACAAGTCTCGTCACTATGACACGTATTTCCACACTATTACGCTACTTTTTTCATTTTGTTTTTTCTACAGTCACTGTTGCCCAGTAGGAACACATTTGTGGCTTGAGCGTGAAGCTTGTGTCCAACTAATATATTATTACATTAAGTACAGCATAAGCCATTAATACTAAATTCAGTTAAGTCGTCCTTTTACTTTTTTATCTTATCACAAAACCACAAACATTCTAACATCATTGTTTTCTTTCATAAGCCAACAAGTCCAATCCAGGGTTGATCTCCACCCAGCTCAGAAGAAGAGCAAGGCGGTGAATGTGCCAACGCCAGCGGCAAGTCAGTCGCCGGCCTTTATAGGCGCGGGTCTGTGGACGGATAGCGATGGGCTGGCTCATCGTCCGTCCATCTTATGACCACAGGACTACGGCGCGTTCGTAAACCACGCGGGCCTCAAGGAGATGTCAGCAAATTGTTAAGGGTCCGACAGGGCTGATGCCTGACAACAGGACTGTTCGAAAGAAATACCGTTAGCCCTGGAACACAAAGGGCTAAGAAATAACATGGATGGGTTTTAGGCAGTACAAGTCTGACACTCCTTTCCGCTCCGCCCAGAGCGCGACCCCGGTCATTTGATGATATCCCAACCATAAAAAAAGGGTTTGTCTCCACGAGCGTTAGGTAGATCGACAGCTTCATGTCTTATGACTAGTCATATACAAATAGTAAGTTATCATTTGAACATAATGAAATATTATTTAAATATAATGGACGGTTTTTTCCGAATAGAATAAATAAGCAGTTGTTTGAATGATACCTATACCATTTTTTAAATAGATGTTCTATATCATCAAATCAACTTAACAGTGTATCTTCTTTTCAGAGGTTTGTAACAACATAAGTATGAACTTAATAAATGAACGACCAATTTAATGTAAGTCCGATGTTTCAGCTTTGAACATTATTTAAGATTTCATAAAACCTGCTACTGAAGGGCTTTCATAATTTTCTTTTTTATTTTAAATTTGTATGAAGCAGAGTATGTTTCCTCTTAGGTACAAAGTTCTTTGAACTTTATACTCGTAACTGGATCATGAAATTCAACTTTCAGCAACATGAACTTTCTCGTTGAAGGAACCGAAGGCTGTGTTTTACTTAACTTAATTTGTTAAAATAACTTACAACTTTTGATTACATACAGCTCATGTTAGATATATAGACTCTTTACACGAGTCACTTTGGCGTAGCATTTATTCCGACCACATTAGTGTGAAAATGCTCTAACCCTTTCATTTCCTTTCACTTGACACTGAGAATAAAGAATTGACGTGATGAATGGCCAAAATAGGCATGGATGTTGGTTTAAGGGAATTAAAGTTAATAAAAACGTATAAAAATGAATCTTCACGCTGAGTAAACTATTTGTGTTCATAATTCTAAGAATGAGTGTGTTTTTTGTTGAATTCCGTTTTTGATGTTCACCCATGGACGCACGGTGTTTTTAAATTTCCGGAAGAAAATTACGTAAAAGCCTTTTAAAAGGAAACAACGAAAGGTTCACAAGAAAAATGACGAAGAACTGCTTCCTTCCTTTGAGCATTATTCTTGATCGCTTTTGTTTTATGCCGGTGAAGTATCTGCCTTTGTTACACTCGATTACGCAATAAACAGGGCAGGGCGAAGTGTATTTTAATAATCATGATAATCATCAGCCATGGATTTCAAAGCTTGAAGAAATATTTCGTAATAATTTGTTTCAAATTGTAAATGAACCGTAAGTACAAACGCCAGTACAGTAAGCTACAACAATCTGTAAAATTTATATGTAACACATTTTCAACTTTATTGTCAATGAAGTAGGTTCTAGGTTGATTGGGAAAATTTTACAGTTTCTTTCGGGAAGCTTGATTTGCTTGGCTGTACAACAATACACTAGCTGGTATTATCTATCTTACTGGCAAGACATCTCATAATTAACATCAAGGTCTCTTCTAAATATATTATGTTCTAAAAAATATGAGAATAAATACCTAGAGACCCATTTTTGCTCATTGAGAGGCCTGCATTGAATTAAAAGTTCACAGGCTGTTGTGAAGCAATAAGACAACAGAAAATATTCGTAATGGACGTAATTTAGAGCCAGCAAAAAGTTCGTTAATTCCTAATTAAAAGGCCAATTACTTATTCATGTTATTAAATCATCAAAGAGTAGCTATAACAATGACATAACTTTTGGGATCCTTTTAAAAATAAATGGGCCGGTTAACCGCGCATTCTCTTTTTACAGTTGACCTGTTTTAGCTTGACGTTTAAATTATTAGTTAAGTTGCGGTTTGTTGTAGCTAATTGCTTTGGCTAATTTAGTTATTTATTTTTATTTTAGTTTATTTAGGTAACCAACAGAGATACATAAATATATTTTACAAAATATGCAGTATACAGTTATTATGGCCAATTATAGGTTTCCCTGTATAACTGGGATTTATGTATAATACATGCGAACGGACTAATACCAGATATTTCCAATTAAACAACAAAATAAAATAACAATAACAATACCAAAATAAATAAGATAATGTTGATCACAATTTATAAAAAAGTCAAAAAAGGTTGAATAATGTTATGCGGTTACTTTTGTATTATGGGGACACCTGATTCCTGACTCAATTTGATTGGATTGCATCGGGGCACAAATATTTACCCTCTGCACGCATCTTACTGCTGCTCATTTCATAGATTCATTAGTATCTGTATTACAGGTAAATGATAGAATACGTTCGATATATCGACTCGTATACTCGTATACATCATGTACTCAACACACTCGTATATCGGACCGCCTGGGTGGTTTAGTAGGCACAAGCGCGACTGCTGAGCATGAGGTCTGGGTTCGGTTCCCGGGTCGGTCAAAGTGTTATTGGGTTTTTTCATCAGGAATTTCTCAGTAGCAACCACGGAGTTTGGATTTGTGCCCGGCTGATAGCAACAGGCTCCACACTATTACTTGTGACTTAAACATAACCGGCGAAATGTGGGTGTACTAATAGGTACAACCCTGCCTAGCCCTTCGACGCTTACAGGTGTGATGTTATGTTATGTATAGAGATCGGATATTCGGATGCATACTTACCTAAAGTTTGAGTGTTGAATAGTATGGAACGCGCATCAGTATGGGAAAAGGAGTTTATTTAAAAGTAGCTGTCCGGCGCAACTTCGTTTGCGTCACATTTTCCCCGTTTTCGCAACATTTTTCATTGCTGCTCCACTCCTATTGGTCGTAGCGTGATGATATATAGCCTATAGCCTTCCTCGATATTTTTTTTTGATGTATTTGAAAAATTCTTTCAGTGTTATATAGCCCATGCTATATAACACTGAAAGAATTTTTCAAATCGGACCAGTAGTTTCGGAGCCTATTCAATGCAAACAAACAAACAAACAATCAAATCTTTCCTCTTTATAATATTGGTTTAGAAATAAAAACTAGTCTAGTTACTTTTTCGTTTAGGTCCAAATGAATTATGCCCAGACATACACTTCTGGACACATCTATTGACCCACCTTGTATTTTCAGTTTCGTTTGGCCCTAGCTAAAATTTTATATTAGGTCGAGCAAAAAGTTTTTATGCAGTTTTGAACCTGGCACATTCACAATTTCATTCAATAGTCTTTTTTTGAATTTCGAACACAGAATTTAAAGAAACAATGGAGCCTGTTCGTTGATATCAAACAATCGAATACTAAGAAAACTTGGTTTTATTGGTTTACTTGGATTTAATTCTTGAAAAAGTGATTGATATCTTTGGTTTTGCAACAAACATTACTTATTCTTAACATTAAGGTGAGGTTCTATCAATAATCTATGGATACTTCACCTGAAGTCGCCGCCCAAGCTGTGGCACTTATTCAGGCCGGACACAGCCAAAGAAACGTGAGTGCTCAACTTAATTTAAGTCGATCTGCGGTCCGAAATGTTTATCGGAGGTACCTAGAGACTGGCGGCTTTGTTCGTCGCCAAGGAAGGCCACGATCTCGGGTCACAACTGAAAGGCAGGATCGATTCATCGTGACGACCAGCTTGAGAAGTCGTCACCTTACCTCCATTGAGATACAAAACCAACTTCGCGACTTCCACGGAGTATCTGTGAGCGCTCGATATCTGTTCGGAGAAGGTTAAAAGAACGCGATATGGTACCACACAAGCCAGCTAATGGGCCCAAACTAACGCGAGCCTACCGAACAGCGCGCCTTAATTTCGCACGCAGTCATTTAAATTGGAGCCGTGTACTCTTTTCTGATGAGTCTAAAATTGTGTTACATGGCAATGATGGAAGGAAGAAGGTCTACCGACGTAAGGGAGAGCGTTTCGCACAATGCTGCTTTGAAGAGAGGGTTGCTTATGGATTTGGCTCATGGACTGTCTGGGGCGGTACATCCGCGAGCGGCAAAACTCAACTTGAGGTTGTTACAGGACCACGGCTGCCAACATTAAATGCTGAAAGGTACATTCGTGAGTGATTAGAACCTCACGTGATACCATACGCGGACTATGTGGGCCCAAATTTCCTTTTTATGCATGATAATGCAAGAGCCCATGCGGCCGGCATCGTCAGGGAATATCTTCGGGATGTGAACAGCCAGAAGCCTAGACATGAACCCCATTGAGCACATATGGGACGAGCTAAAAAGACGTGTTAGGGCTCGTCAGCCAGTTGCCCAGACGATGCAGGAGTTGAAAACTGCCATAGAAGAGGAATGGGAGATGATCCCTCAAAATTTCATAGAGCGGTTGATAAACTCTATGCCTAATCGTATGAGAGCTGTGGTAGATGCCCATGGAGGCAACACCCGTTATTAAATTAAACCTTTATTGGATAAAACATGTTTTTTATTCAAAAATCAATTGCCTTTAACAAGGCGCATATCAGACTTGTTAGGCGTATGGTATTCTGAATTCAAATTTAAAACAATACGATCGAAAAAGATGGTAAAATGTATCAGGTTTAAAACTGCATCAACAGTTTTTGTTCAATCTAGCAATCAAATTTCGGTAGGGGCCATCGAAACCTAAACTCTAAGGTGGGCCAATAGATGTGTCCAGAAGTGTATTTACCATTTTGTTTTAGCATTCGACATTTCAGCACAAAAATACGAATTCAAATAGTTGTTGTATTATTTCCTTGTCATTTTCAACAAACTTGCCAGGTTTTAAATAAATTTGAAATATTCGTTACGAAATTTTTAGTACTACATTTTATACTTACTAAAGAATTATGAAATTTCGGAATCCCGCGACAAAAATTGGCATTTAAATAGCCGCTTCCATACTTTTGTACCTTTTGCCAGGAAAAATTGTACTGTAGGTAAATATGCATCCGAATATCCGATCACTAGTTATGTATTTCGAAAATAACAACACACCAGTCCCACAATCACAAAACGAATCATGTTTACAAACAAATTAAATAAAACAAATCGGTGATTCAGATTTTATCAAGCTCATGTAGCTTACATTGAAATAGGTAGCAGAAGAGACAGATAACAGCTGAACATCGATAAACAATTGGTATTTGTACCTACCGTCTCTTATCACGATTATCTAAAAACAGTAATAAATAACACTGATAAGATTATAATGGAAACAGTTTTTCACCTGAGCTTATGTAAATGGTCATTAGTGGTGTTGTTTTTTTAACTTTACAAATAAATACTAAAGTTTTGGTATCGCACATCAGTTTCTAGTAAAAATAGAAGTTTCTGTAACGTGTCTACCTTTCGCTTTTACAGGGCATCTTTATAAGTTAATCATTTAAACTATTTTTAATATTACAAAGCTGGAAAGTTTGTTTGTTTAAACGCGCTAATCTCAGAAATTACTGGTTCGAATTATTGTTAGATAGCCCATTTATCGAGAATATTATAACATCACTCTACGACCAATAGGAGCGGAGCATCAATGAGAAAATGTTGCAAAAACGGGGAAAACTTTATTCGTCTCTATCTCTCTCTCTGTTAAGTGTCGCAGACGAATCAGCTAGAACAATAATGAATGTAACCCTCGGCGATGTTAAAAAAACCGGCTAAGTGCGAGTCGGACTCGCGCACGAAGGGTTCCGTACCATTATTTATAAAAACGAGCAAAAAAATCACTTTATGTATGGGAGCCCCAATTAAATATTAATTTTATTCTGTTTTTAGTATTTGTTGTTATAGCATCAATAGACATACATAATCTGTGAAAATTTCAACTGGCTAACTATCACGGTTCATGAGATACAGCCTGGTGACAGACGGACGGACGGACGGACGGACAGCGAAGTCTCAGTAATAGGGTCCCGTTTGACCCTTTGGGTACGGAACCCTAAAAAAATGAGTATCCTGTTGCCAGAAATACGGCACACACATTATGTAAACGTTTTAAAGATAAGCTTAGGTTACTCTGTAAATGTTCAAAAGATAGACAAGTGGTACGAAACATATAGGACGGTGAATTTTCAAAGGAGAAAACAGGATAGAAACTCAACTAAAAAATGAGATTAGACAATCGCAATTGAATTAATGCAGAGACAGATACAGCGATAGAGATTTTAAATCTGACACTTTTCAGGTACTTTGACAGTGAATTATAAAATGACATTCGACCTGATTGCTATGTTATTATGGTTTAGTACGGACGGCTGCGTTTAAGATATTTTTAGATATTTGGTTTTTCATTTTATATATTTTAATAAAAGCGAAGGAAACCCAATTAATGCAGGTGTCTGTACTTTTCAATTAATGGTTCCCTTTCAACTTGAAAAGCTCTTCCTCTTCAATTTGCCGTTACCGTGAGAAAACTGGCAGATGGGGTTTATTTCTGTACAAACATTGAAATAAAACAACTTCGTCTAACAAAAATATCTAAGTACTGAAAGCGTGTGCCGCGTGTACCTTCATTACGTTCCTTAAAAGATTCCATTCCCTTGTAAAAATTGGGAGTGTTTTGTTCTAAAACATTCTGTATGTATCTTTATTAAAATCTCTTGGCAGCTTTACAAGCTTAAACAAAGTGCAATGGACTGAAGAAATGAATAGAACAGATTTTTGTATCAAACAATACATACCCGATAAAGCTAAGCGCACATTACTGCCGCAGGGAGCCGTAACGTAAAATCATTTCATTTCAATACATAGCGCGCAGCGCAGCCCGCCTGTATTGTGCGATGGTTGATGCAAAATGCAGGAATTAATGTTGAAGGATTTTTCAAAGCATTGCGTTGTGGCGCGTCCCGCTCTAATCTGCGCTAGCCTTTACTAAGTTATGCAGGTTGTGTCCATCATTCTGATGTTCGGATAAAAATTCAGACGTTCAATGTGATGATGACTTCTAATTTATTTTATTTACTTATTTAATAGACTAAAACAACATTACATCACGCCTGTAATTCCAAAAGGGTTAGTCAGAGAAGAAACTACAGTACACCCACATTTCAACAGTTATGTTTAAGTCCCATGTAATTGGGGCCCAGGTTGTGTCCATCAGCCGGGCACAAATCCAGACTCCAGGGCTACTACAGATAAATTTCTGGTGAAAAAACCCAATGGCAGTGAAATTATAGTCAACCAGCTGTCCGGCGCAACTTCGTTTGCGTCACATTTCCCCCGTTTTCACAACATTTTTCATTGCTGCTCCATTCCTATTAGTTGTAGCGTGATGATATATAGCCTATAGCCTTCCTCGATAAATGGGCTATCTAACACTGAAAGAATTTGTCAAATCGGACCAGTTGTTTCGGAGCCTATTCAACGCAAACAAACAAACATACAAACAAACAATCAAATCTTTCCTCTTTATAATATTAGTTTAGACATCCAGCTTGGCTATGACCATTAAATCCCCCACTAAAGCAATTGGCTCTACAGCCTGACTAAAGTTATCTGCCCAGGTAATTGGTTTATAAATTGACTCTCTGGGAAAACGTATTTTATCAAATGTTATTATTACGTTTACTTTGCATGTGTATTGGATTAATTTAAAAACAAGGATAAGGTAATAAAATAATCTAGTTAAATGTTCACTACAGAACTGAGATGAGAGTCTAATGGCAGTAATGAAATGAAATGTTGAAAGTTGTACGAGCGAACCCGTACATTAGCATATGTATCAATTTTATGCTGATATCGACACGCAGCGAATGAATAAAATATACAAGTTATCTTTATGTGTGTTCTACTAATGATAACATACTATAACATTTGACAACACAAGCTACTGTTGTACGTCTAAACTAATAAGAGGAAAGATTTGATTGTTTTCAAATTTGTAGTCAAATCTTTCCTCTTTATAATATTAGTTTAGATGTACAACAGTAGCTTGTATTGTCAAATGTTATAGTATGTTATCATTAGTAGAACAAACATAAAGATAACTTAAACAACAATAGTTACAGAAATCCCGAGCTCCCTAATACAGTAGCTAAGATAGTTAGTAGTTTAAACTCCACAGGAGTTAGTGCGACGACATAGGACGAAGCGGAAAGTAAAACTCTCTGGTTTGATCTAACTTCACCGAGTCTATGAACTAGGAGAGAGCTAACTATACTTTAATCGTGTTGTTGTCAATCTTAAACTCGGATGTCCTAGTGGTTTAGAAGTAAAGAGGAACTCGCCGGCACAGCTTTGACCATCGATTCGGGCAGAAGTTGGTTGTTAGTCGCTGCCTGTTCCAAATAGGCCATCTTTTTTCTGACATTTTTTTTTGCAACCATGTTGTGGTTAGCTTCCAGTCTAACCAAATGCTGTGGAATATCAATACTTGACATGAAGCCCTTTTCTGACTGACTTCTAAAACCATGCACTAACAAACGGTTTACAAAAAAAGAAAAAAATATGCCTATCTCATTCGATTGATCATTAAGTAATTCAGTATTATTTATCGAACAACAACAGCTGTCATGGATCATTTCATCAATTTCCATTCAATCTAATTGAACTTGAAGCTAATTGAGCTTTGTAAATAGAATATTTTTGTATGGGTTATATTCGTAGGTCAAGGTAACAAATAGTCATCATCATTCATGCATGAGCTGAATATATTGAACGTTGAATATACCTACATTAAAATATTATTGTAGTCATTATCTTTGTACTATTTTATTGTAACTTTTTGTAAGGGACAGGGACTGTTTTCCTTAATACAGGTTAATCAATAACCTAGCTAGGAAAGCAGAACTCCACCCACCAGACTGTGATTGACATGGTATAAACTTATACGTATAACTTTGTGTATGCCTCATGTACTACAATCTCCCTTTTTAGGGTTCCGTAGCCGAATGGCAAAAAACGGAACCCTTATAGATTCGTCATGTCTGTCTGTCTGTCTGTCTGTCTGTCCGTCCGTCTGTATGTCACAGCCACTTATTTCCGAAACTATAAGAACTATACTGTTGAAACTTGGTAAGTAGATGTATTCTGTAAACCGCATTAGGATTTTCACACAAAAATAGAAAAAAACAATAAATTAAGGGGGTCCCCATACTTAGAACTGAAAACCAAAAAAATATTTTTCATCAAACCCATACGTGTGACATATCTATGGATAGGTCTTCAAAAATGATATTGATGTTTCTAGTATCATTTTTTTCTAAACTGAATAGTTTGCGCTATAGCCACTTCCAAAGTGGTAAAATGTGTGTCCCCCCCCCTCTAATTTCTAAAGTAAGATGAGGAAAATTCTGAATATATTTAGGATTGTAGAACGTCAAAAAAACTATCAACGAAAATTGGTTTCAATAAGATATGACGTTTAGTTTTTGAGATATGGGACTTTTTCATCAAACTGCAGCAGTAACTTTGTTTTTCATAAACATACTATGAAAAACAAATTTAGTTTTGCGGTTGTGTGGAAGTTTACTAACTAATACTAGTAACTAATGAATGACAGTTCAAAATATTGTTATTATATTGTTTGGAGCTATGGAACCCTGTGTGCGAGTAAGACTCGCACTTGGCCGGTTTTTTTATGAAATAAATTTACTATTACTACTCTTACTATTACATTAGGTCATTCAAAAACGACGAATATAGACATTACTCTCTGTGTTTTAATCAATCTTCTGTTATGATAAAAGGTAGGTATGAAGAAAAATCTTGAGTAATAATCTACCTCTATTTAGCTTATCTTGCAATATTGGAAGAGGTATTGTAGCTTCCATTATGAAAGGCTTGAGCTTGAACAATGAAAGGACCTGCCGAGCGAAAAAAACGATTACCGTACGCTTTTCATCAAGTTATTGCGAAAAATTAATTTCTGATTGAACTTTGGTAATATTTGTTATCCTTCTCGCTATGCGGAAGCGTTTCACAAAATAAAGTCGATTATTTCCGATTTCAAAATCCTTTATTTCAAATTCACAACAAAACAATGATAAGCGACAATAATTAACACTCGCGATGGACCAGCACAACTTGCTTGCTCGACGACCATTTGACAACTAACTAATAATCAACAACGGTGAATATTCTAACACTACTCCGGACGTGACGTCATATCCCCCTTCTTTGATAGGAGTGGAGTTAGTTGTCAAATGATCGTTTTATGTTTCTTTTACAAACTATTAAAAATATACTTTTAACAATAAGAAATATGTATAAATTGATTGAATTTGTACAAATAAATAAAATAAACTTAAAATTGCTTACAATCGGCCTTCCTGATATTTTCACGTCTCGGGAAACATAGAAATAATAATTTTAAATAATACTGAAAAACTTTGCATCAACATATCCTCATTTTTTTTAATTTGTATTAAAAGAAATTAAGTATTCATCATCACACGAATACATTTTTCACAACCACACTTACACTAAAATATTAGTACTGAGGTCTCCTTCATATCCTCATATACTTAACAACAATTATGATAAAGTATTGAGGTCTCATTCACATCCTCATATACTAAACAAAATGTAGTATTGAGGCCTCCTCATCATATCCTCATATACTAAACAAAATGCAGTATTGAGGCCTCCTCATCATATCCTCATATACTTAACAACAATTATGAAAAAATATTGAGGTCTCATTCACATCCTCATATACTAAACAAAATGCAGTATTGAGGCCTCCTCATCATATCCTCATATACTTAACAACAATTATGATAAAGTATTGAGGTCTCATTCACATCCTCATATACTAAACAAAATGTAGTATTGAGGCCTCCTCATCATATCCTCATATACTAAACAAAATGCAGTATTGAGGCCTCCTCATCATATCCTCATATACTTAACAATAATTATGATATAGTATTGAGGTCTCATTCACATCCTCATATACTAAACAAAATGTGGTATTGAGGCCTCCTCATCATATCCCCATATACCTACCTAAACATAAAATATAGTATTGAGGCCTCCTTATCATATCCTCATATACTAAACAAAATGTGGTATTGAGGCCTCCTCATCATATCCCCATATACCTAACTAAACATAAAATATAGTATTGAGGCCTCCTTATCATATCCTCATATACTGATAATTTTAAGTATTATACAGTGGTAATATACCTCATTCATATTTATATAAATGTTGAATAAATAATATTTATTTAACATTTATTATGCAGTATTGGGGCCTCCTTCATATCCTCATATACTAAATAATGTTCACACTCTTATAAACCAGGATCAAAATAACAATAAAGATGAAGGTATTACAGTCTAATCGGCGGTCACGGTTTCCTCATCAGAAATGTTGGTGTTGGATCTACTGAGAATACACTTTTAAAAGGTCTATTATTCTTTCGTGATTTTGCTGTATTTTGAACTTCGTACCTATAATTCCCTTGGAGTTTTATTATTCGATATGGACCTCTTAACTTAGGGACTAGTTTTTTTTTTTACTTTGCCCGGTAGATGGCACATCACTTTCTATCCTTACTAAATCTCCTACTTTATAATGTACAATCTTTTTGTTTTTGTAATATCTTTCTTTTTGCTTTTGCTGACTTTTGTTTATATGTTTAGTTATTTGTTCTCTCATGATTTCTGTGTTTTGAGCATCTACATCTTCATTAGAGATTTTTGACATTCTTTATTTAGTAAAGAATCTAATGAACTCTTTAATCCGATACCAAACAGTGCTTCGGCTGGTGTTTTCCCTATACCCTTGTTAATGGTATTATTAAGTCCCCATTGAATCTCAGAAATATTTTCGTCCCAAACATTTTCAGATTTACCTAAATTGCTAGCAGAGAGAGCGGCTACTGTTCGGTTGTATCTTTCGATTGGCCCATTGGCTCTAGGTGTGCAACAGCATTGAGAATGTGTTTTAGGCCTCTGTTTAATGTAATTTTTTTTACAGATTCTACTAATTTATTAGATTCTTTGTTGAAGAATTTGTATAATACGCTGTATTTCTGAATAATTTTGTTGAACTGTTAAAATCCAATCTGATATTATATGCCTAACCTTAATAAAATTTTCATTTATCGGTATCCTACTTAAAGCGTCGACATGTGACATGGTGTTACCCGGGTGATATATAATATTAAAATCGTACTCTTGGAAGATGTTCCACCAAGCCACCCTTGGGAGTATGTCGCGTTTTTCAAAAGTAGATCTCAACGAATTACAATCTGTTACTATTGTAAAAGATATGCCTAAAAGATAAACTCTAAATCGCTGAAGAGATTACCTAAAATTTGATTGATGGTTTGTTGAAAATTTGCTGGAGCATTCGACAAGCCAAATGGCATTCTATTAAACTCATAGTGCCCATCAGGTGTTATGAATGCTGTTAAATATTTAGATCGTTCCTCAAGAGGTATTTGATAATACCCTGATGCTAGATCAAGGGTCGTGTAATAAGTGAATCCTGACAAACTATCTAATTGGTCATCGATTCTGGGCAGGGGATAATGTTCCTTTACAGTCTTCTTATTTAAAGGTCTAAAATCTACGCACAGGCGATAATCACTAGTCTTTTTCTTCACTAGCAAGATTGGTGATGCGTATTCTGATGAAGAATCTCTAACTATTCCAGACTGTTCTAACTCGTCTATCATATTATGAACTAGACTTCTTTCCGAATACGATAACCTATAGGGGCGGTAATATACCGGTGTATTATCGGTCAAGGTAATTTTCATTTCTGAATTTTGACAACAGCCTATTTCCGAAACACCAAAAGCGAAACATTTACGGTATTAAACAACTCCAGCAACTTTTCTTTAACATGGGGAGTCAAATCGTTGTCCATGTGCAACTGAGACATTGTAATTTGATCAAGATTGGAACATTTATTATTCTCGACACGATTTATATGAAATTATTTTGATTCGAAGACTCAGACGAAGTTTTATGTAAAATTATATGATCTTGCTCCGTAAAGGAATGCCCAACTAGTAAAGGAATGCTTAAACAATTGTCTGGTACTACATAAACGCAAACATAAGCCGATAGATCATCAATCTCAATTTTTAAATTACATTTACCAACTGCAGGGACAACCGAGTTACCAAAGCCTCTTAAAACTGGTAGATCATCTGTAAACCATGCTGGAGTGATATTTTGGGCATTTGATAATGTAGGTAATCATTGTACATTGGCTACCAAAATCTAAATAACATCGTAATTTAACGCCATTAACAATAGCTTCTTTGAAATTTTTCGAATCGTTATTTATACCAATAGATAGTCATAATGCAGTCTTATTATCTTTCTTTAGCCTACATTCGGACGTGTCATGACGTAATTTTGTACAGTTCTTGCATTTCTTTGTACACTTATAAACTGGATGCCCTACCTCTCCGCATTTAAAGCATTTTATTGTCAAAGTTTGTTTTTGACCTAAATCATTTTTAGTGTCTTTAGTATTATTTGAACGCCTAACGTCACTGAATACTTTTGAAGTGGACTTATGTATTCGTTTGGTTACTCTAACGTTTCGTAAAAATACAAGTAATTTATCTGGATCGGTAAATTGAGCTGCTTCAGCACTCGTCCTAATAGACCTATCTTCTATTCCTAATAAAATACAGTCTACAGCATTCTTACCGGTTATTTTGCATCGATTTAATAAAACCATATTATCATAAAAATATTCCTTAAGTGGATCACCGAATTTGACGCGTTTTTCTAGCATATCTGACAATAATACTCAGTAGTTTTAATCACTAGGAAAGGCGGTTTTCAATTTTATTTGCCATTTTGGCCACGTAAATAAAAGTGTGGGTAAACCCTGATACCACCTTTGGGCTAGCCCTACTAGTTTTGGTAAGACATAGTGTGTGGTTTGTCGGTCGGACCAACCGTAGATAGCACATTTATCTACTTTAGCTAACCACATATCTACAGATTGATTCCGCTTCGCCGGAATCAAACTCAGGGATAATATTCATAACTGGGTATCTTTCTACATTATTGCCGGGACTATCTGATTTGACTGCTTGAATTAATTCCCTAAAGTATTGAGCATATCAGTGGACTCACGTGGTGAAGCTGCCTCTGATGGCAAGAATTGAGCCGTTCCAAACGGCCACGGCTGTGAGACGCCGGTTGTCTTTCACGGCTACTTCTGCGAGAAGCCGTCACATCAGCACGGCCACGGCTGCGAGAGGCCGGCTGTCTATTACGGCGGTGGCTGCGAGAGTCCGGCGAACCAGCCCGGCTACGGCCGCGAGAAGCCGGCAGATCAGCACGGCTACGGCTGCGAGAGGCCGGCTGTCCAGCACGGCGGCGGCTGCGAGAGGCTGGCGAACCAGCCCGGCTACGGCCGCGAGAAGCCGGCAGATCAGCACGGCTACGGCTGCGAGAGGCCGGCTGTCTAGCACGGCGGCGGCTGCGAGCGCCGGCGAACCAGCACGACTACGGCCGCGAGACGCCGGCAGATCCACACGGCTACGGCTGCGAGAGGCCGGCTGTCCAGCACGGCGGCGGCTGCGAGAGGCCGGCGAACCAGCACGGCTACGGCTACGAGAAGCCGGCAGATCAGCACGGCTACGGCTGCGAGAGGCCGGTGTTTTTTTTTCGCCGTAATCGTTTATTTTCGCTGGAGTTGGTAGGAGCGGGCTACTACTGCGGCTGGAACGAGCCTCACTATTTCTTTAATCCATTATCCTGGAAGGTAATGATAACTTCGGACAAAAATGTTGCTAAGACTGCGTAGGTTAAAGGTATTTTAAATGGCAATTATAATTGAATATGGCTAAGTATTATATTTTATCAAGCATGAAGGTCTTCAATCATATATTAACTCTTCAACGATCAGACCTCACACCAGAGTGCGACGGCAATAGATTTTACTATTGTGTTTGTTTGTTTGCCGTTTGATCGTCGATGAACCAAAATTCACAAAATACAAAACAAACCAAATACACAAATAAAGTTCTACTGATACTTAATGCCCTCAAACATGGTAAAAGGACAAAATTTTATCACCAGCAACGGTATAGGAGAAGAAAGAGAAAAAAAAATGTCTAGTATTATATCGTCAATATTTAGCTGGCTAAATATTTTGGACTGATATTGAATCGTGCTCATAACAGTACACATTATTTTTACAGCCTCATCTAGGAATCGAATCCAAGTTCCATCTCAGCTCTTTGTCCCTATTACTCAAAGAACAAAGGAATTTACCTGTTGAGTTAATGTTTCTCTTGTAAATGTGTCTTTGCCACACAAAGTAAAAAGAACTAAGAATAATTGTTATAAAACATGCAGTTTCAGCAATTAAATCGAATGTAATTTATAAATAAATATTTTACCTGGAGCGTGCAATATCCCACTTCTGATTTGTTATCCTTCTCGCTATGCGGAAGCGTTTCACAAAATAAAGTCGATTATTTCCGATTTCAAAATCCTTTATTTCAAATTCACAACAAAACAATGATAAGCGACAATAATTAACACTCGCGATGGACCAGCACAACTTGCTTGCTCGACGACCATTTGACAACTAACTAATAATCAACAACGGTGAATATTCTAACACTACTCCGGACGTGACGTCATATCCCCCTTCTTTGATAGGAGTGGAGTTAGTTGTCAAATGATCGTTTTATGTTTCTTTTACAAACTATTAAAAATATACTTTTAACAATAAGAAATATGTATAAATTGATTGAATTTGTACAAATAAATAAAATAAACTTAAAATTGCTTACATATTTTTTTTTACTGACGAGTAATTAATATTTTATTATGCTCAAAATGGGAACATTTCATAATAAATAACGGAAAATATAAATGGTCGGTAAATAAAAAAAACCTAAATCGTTGAACTACGCAACCCTCGTCTTGAAAACGGTTCATCATGAGGTTGATGAGATTTTGATGCACAGTAAATCAGTCCTTCATAAAAAGTAAGACTATGGCGCATCGATATTACCTATGCGATAGCAGTCGTAAATGCCAAGGATGCTGCAGTACCTACCTTCGCTTCCTTTAATGAAAGCAATTTTGGGATTAAGTAGAGGAAAACGTACAATTTCAAGGTGCTTAGGAGACAGTGTAACAATTAATTGCAGCAGCTTACAACGCATTAGCACTGTAAATGCAGCTTATGGGAAAAGCACGTAGTATTGCTCCTAGTACTTCCGTTTGTTCAACGCTGTCAACTTTTATTATAGTCATTATGATACATACCTGGACTCCGGGAGTATAAACCCTATTCCTGGAGTTTAAGTTTCTTGAAACGACAACGTAATTAACTAATAACAATACAAAATCTACTTTATGCCGCTGTGATCTGGAGTATAAAATCGCTCAATAGGAATTTAATACCGCATTTCTATGGAACAAAAGGCCGGCCCGTTATCGCAAGAAAAACAACTTGACGGTTTTCGAACTAGTAATTCAGCTTAGGTAAATACTGAATCTACATAAATGGGCTGATCCCTGGAGCGTAGCAGTATGTATTCAGCCCGTGTGTACTAAATTCTAGTACAAATCGTACAATTCTCAGTCCCCAGCAGTATTAACTATGAAAACTCTTTTTATTACTTACAAATTAAACATCCCATAAAAGCGTTCCAGGGTTTTTGAGAAATGTATTTCATAAAGTTAAAAAAATGGGAGACAAAGGATATGTGCTTTATTGTTAACGAGTTAAACCTTTATTAAATGAGGTCGAAGTTAATATATGAGTAAGTGCTATCAATATAACACTTACTCTTATATTAACTGGCATTCATTATGTCAATATTTGAGACAATCCACAGCATTATGAAACAGCACCAATTGTTTTATTATCAGAAACGAGCAGTTATCCCCAAAACCTTGGTTCTTATTCTTATTCTTTATTGCACATAAAATTAAAAGATCTATACACAAATAATATATAGCTTATGTACAATGGCGAGCTTAACCCAGAATTGGGTTTTCTTATAGCAAACCTTATTTAAAAGGAATATTTGCCAAGGAGGATAGAGGAGCTTTGTGCATGAATAGTACTTTTATTTTATAAACTAAACTAATACTTACAATAAACGTAATAAATTAGGCCCTAATAGGTTCGTTAGACCTATTAGGGCGACTCGAACATTACATTATTTTGATTGAAAATAAATTGATTATCACTGTGCAAAATTGATCGAATTTAACTTTCATAATTCACTGTAAAATTTTATATTTGTTCTAAAATGTTGTGTTTGAAAAACTCTGGAAAAAGCGGCAGGCCTGCCGTATTTCGCTTTTATATTTTCCGACACCTGGGCATTATCGTAACAAATGCCCGGCCGTGCCCGGGTGGCCAGCTGCCCGCCTGTCTACAGATGTAGGTCACTAAACTTATTGGAAATATGATCGGAATTTTTGTTGCTTCAAACTTTGAGCAATTTATAAGGGTCAGATAAAGTTCGTTCTGATAACTTTTCTCGGCAGTTTTGTATTTCATGGGCTAGATTGGCTACTTTCATTCATATTTGCAAAGGCCGATACCGAGCCCGGAGCCCTGATTCCGTGTGAGGTGACAAAAAGGTACATGCTCTGAACTCTTTTGATAAAAAAATTCAAACTATTATTGTAATAAATGAATTAATGCAAGTCCCGTCGCAGCCTCTTAATGTATCGGCCAATTACGGAGAACATATAGAATAGAATACAATAAAGTCAGTCACAGACTAATTTGGCAATGGTAGTTACCAGACTGCGTTATTTCTTCGCATATTTTTCCTTTGAGACGTAATAATTTATTCAAAGCCATTTAGCGCGCTTCTCGAAATGTAAATTCTTTACGACCTTTGTCTAGTTTCTCAAATAAAAATTCAGTGTTGATGAGCACAATAATTCATGTTTTCAGACTTTGGTATGTAAACAGGAGTGGGATTGGTCCGATCCCTGGGGCTGAATTCAAATAGCCTGTGTCGGACAGCCCTATCGTTAAATTCTACCCTCTTACAGCCATCCCTTTTTAACTAATTTGTGAGTGAAATGCTTTTTATTTGCAAGCTCATTTTATATTTAGTTGTGGCTCTGATGATGATTTGGAAAACACCGACTAGTTTTTTTTTCAATTCTTTATTTACATCCCAACCCTAACGTCCTTATTTACTAGTCACATAGCTATGTTGAATATTGATTAGGAATCTTCAACCTCTTTGCAATCGCCAATGTAGCGTTTGCTAAAATGGTTTGGATTACTCCAACCTCCAGAATGTTTAATTTAAATTCTCTAATCAATTATTCCCTTTACCGACTAGTTGTAATTAGGATTGGCACTTGTATTACTTGAGATAAATCGGGCATTTTTGGGTTCCCATTAAATTATAACTATATTCTACTGTGCTATCAAACTTTCTATCTTGCTTATAACATTGCATCTCCTTGCTCGTTGAATTTTTTGCGAAACTGCAGCAGTATTTCGTGCTTTTGGTATACCTTTTAAGCCATAAACACAGCAATCAACAAAACACCCAAAGAGTGAGCTAGAATAGCTTTAATAGAGTGGAAATACCTGCATTTAAAACGTCCTGCTAACAATGTTTGTGACAGTGTCAGCGTGTAGTAGGCAGGTGCCAATCGTGCCTGGCCATCACGAGTAGCTATAATTATGATGTTTATTAACTAGCTCTCTGTGCGAATTCGTAATAAATCTGTATGTCTCTAGCACAAAAACGTGATTTTTTTAATGTTTTGGTGCTGTATTGGGTGATTAGTCTTTACAGCATAGCACAGCATATTTTTGCGATATTTCAGAACAATACTTATAATATATATAATAATAATGCCAATATTTTCAATAATCGTTAATATTACACATAAACAAATAGCACTATTACTGCTACACGATATATTGTAATGGAATGCGGAAGGAGAACTACAGTATGCTCTTAATTTATGTAATGCGTATTCACAGCGTGATGCCCAAGCGATGACGTAGCATGCGCGTACGCGTGCAATTGTTTATTAGATCTGTTCTCCAATCATTATATCAACGTCTATAATGTCTATTTATTGAGTGTTGTTACGTAACTTGATAGAGGCCTGTCTTCAGCAGTTGACTGATTGATTTACTGGTCAAAGTAAATCGCTGCCACATGTGCATGTGAAATGATACTACTATAACTTTTGCCCTAGGCTTTGCTCTTGTCATGGTCTTAAATTATGCCACAGGAACGTTTTAAATATATATCCTATAACACTCGAGTATAATGCAGCTTTTCATTAGTAAAAGAATTTTCGGAATCGGAACACAAGACAACCCCTACATCAAAACTTACGAACTTGATTGAGATTTGTTTAAGCTAACCAAGTCTACAAAATAATTGTAAAACTTCTTCTAGATTTCAGCTTTGATCTCTTTGCAGAAGCTGAGAGCACACGCCTTGCCCTTTTCAAATAGATTGTTACACGGTAACAATGAAATGATACGAAGTTCAATGCGTTCAAAGTGGACGTGCCCAACGAGGTATTTCAGATGTAAAAGGTTAAAGTTGCTGTTGTATAGCAGATTTGACATACTATGCAAGTATTACCCACCGTGAAGTTAATATGTACAAGATACCAACTATCACTGACCTACATAAAACAAAAAAAAAACAATTAAAATAAAAGGAAAGCGACAGATTGATTTCCCGATAAATTAAGTGTTGAAATAAATCCGACTTCAGCCCGACGTGTCAGTACGCCCAAATCTTGTTAACGCCCGGAGAATTCGACTTGTTTTCTTGAAATTTTGGAATGTTTCCGAAACAGGCGATGTGGTGACTCGAGCCAGTAAATCTAGTCTCGAAAATACATTAGCACAAATCATTTGCATGCGGTACATCAGACCAATTCTGTGGCAATCTAACATGTCCGCGTTCGCTTTCAATATGGCGCGCATGCATGTAGACAATAGTCTTGTTGCCAAATTGTTCGTCTTATCATTATCATATTGCAACAATACTAATCGTCGAATTAGCCTTAGCTCGTAACTAATTGAGCTCATCACCGCCTCATTAATGTTGATGAACACTTTATTTACTGAGCCACGGAGTAATTAAGCAAGTATTTGTTCTATGTGCTGCGTTTGTACTGAGACAATTTAGAAAAGAATGTAGATACAATAGAGCTCTTTTTACTTTGGGTGCTTTCAAATTGGGAAATTTAAAGCACCGCGGAAACCACTAGACAGCAACGCGACAGCAGCGCACCACAGCCAATTGTCTATGCGGCTCGACAATATTGAAAGCGCCCTAGTGTCAGACAGAATGCCAATTTTTCGGATGACTGCGTTTTGGTACTGACTGTACTTTTGTGCGGTGTTTCAGTGGTAGGCAGTGACTCACTGCCAATTTGGCCGCGTCAACCAAGACAATTTGGACAAAAGCTATCCCATTGTGTATATTCGATATCATACATTAGATGAGTCGTTTTAGTAAAATTGTCTGCAGACTTAACGTCGTGTTTGAAATAATAATTGAGCCAACTAAAATTGGTATCTGAAATATACAAATTACGCTAAAGTCCTAAAAGTAATGGATCGGAATGGATTCTCGGTTCATTTCAAAGACTGCAATATTAATGCGTCATCTGTATCTTTGAACCGTTAGCCTCGAGGTTCTCTCGGGGATTCATTGCCATAAAGGGCAAATTCAATGAGCACCCAAATTGAATATTAATGTGTGTAATTTGGAAGACAAAGCCAGAATCATCTTCGGGATTTCAGAACAATTGGCGAGTTAGCTTTTCTTATAGACAACCTTAATTAACTGCAAGCAGTGCAGCCGTCTGCGCAGTGAGATCTATGAACTGACAGATGTGTGCAGCCAGAAGCGACAGCGATTTATTGAGCAAATACACGCGGAAACTGACAACAATAGATTTGAGGTTAAATAAGATTGCGGTCCATCACCGATCGAGTGATTCTAGGCAATGTGTAGATTACAATAATAAGTTTATTTCTCCTTAAAAATATCATGTTGAACAGAATTTTAATGCAGTTAGAATTTAGCACAAATAATAAATATGAGCAACTACGCCCGAGCTAGGCTGAGCCTGTATTTCAGATCACAGTTGTCGTCCCAGAGTTATGGGCGATATTAACAATGGTTGAACATTTCGGTAAATCGCTTTTTTTAAATACAGAAATAATACAAATCTATTTCCGTCAGTCAATTCAATAAAAATAAACATAAAAATTTGGTTTGATTTAATGTGTGTTGTGTTTGTGTGTGTTGTATTGTATGGACGGGCGTTGAGTTTTGCTTAATAAATATATCATTTTATTTAAATGATTAGGTGCCACCGACATTTTGCACTTGCAGTCCACTACGCATACAGTTTGTGTATAGCAATCAGTCTTATACAAGGTGTTGTTTTGCAACCTCGTCAAATTTTAGGAAGTAACTATGCTAATGATTCTCGACCCGAATCAATAATAAAATGAGTAGGTAATTTTCTTTTTTTTATTTATTTACTGAAATCGCTAACTGTGAACCACCCGTGTTTTAAACACGGGCCGTCTGATCCCTGCCTTATAACGTCGCTTACACACAAACAAAAAACCTCAAAAGTTTTTTCGATAATTTTATAATCCCTAAACCACGCTATGGGGGTTATTCTGAAATATTGACAAATTTAAACAACAAAAAAATGCAGTGTTTTTTAATAATTTACTAGGTACCGTAATTTATATTGAATATTTATGTCTTTTGTGACAACATCCTGAATGTTGACGAGGATGCAAAACAACACCTTGTATAATATAACGTCCCATTTCTGTGACACAGGCTCCTCTCTGCAAGTCGGGGTGAGCCCACTGGGAAATGATCGCTAGAAAAGCCCTCACGATGTTTGCTTCTTTTCTTACAGTTTAAATCACTTGGCATCTAAATAACCGCTCCTGCCTCTCCTTGATCGCGTCTCTCACCACTATATCATCAGTTCAAAGCGCCATACGGCACCGGCATGCGACGTAATTATGTCTCCGTCTATATCCGTGAGGGCACGGTGCCAAAGCCCGGGGCACTTGCTTATCGTCCGTCACCTGAACCACTGAAGCATGTGCTGACGAATCGGGGAAACGCGTCAGGTATGAGGTACAATGCGAATGTCTAGGAGTTTGAGTCAGATTTGAACTAGCTATGTTTGGTGGCTGAGTAATTTGTCTGTGGGAGCTTGGGTAGACGGAGAGGATTTGTTAAGATGTTATGGGAAGGAGGCGCTAATTATTGGAAATAACTACCCATAGGTATTAATGTATTAGTAGGTGAACATAGAACCTTATCGAAGGTTGCTTCATATGATCACTTACGTTAGAGTCATGCGTGTGTATTCATAAATGCATGAATGAAGACGTAAAAATGTCGGTATACATACTCACAGGGTCGTACGCGACGATTCTTGCTACTATTTTACCGTAGAATATTCTACGCACTCTCTGGAGGAAATTGATTGAATAAACTGTAACAGCTTCATCGGTTTTATTTCAAAATACCTAAACAAAACAGAACCCAAATATTACAATACAAATGGTCTGGTTAAAGTCCATAAAACGAGCATCCTGTATAATCCCAAAATCCCATCGGCGCAACAAATAAATCTTTTAATCCAGTTCGACAAATACTGGTTGTATATTCAAGAAAACAGTTAAGCCGTTGAGTATATTTTCATAATGACCTTGGTCTAAAACCATACCCATTTCACCTTATTGGTGTGGGTCACGGTACTGAAAAGTTGGTCATAGGTACTCAGGTTTGATGCCCAGGTCAATCCAAATTAGGTTAGTGTGTATGAAGTACGAATGCAATCCTAGAAACTGAAAGGCTCACACTACGAATTGAACTGTTGAACTCTGCATACACAAATCTTACTAAAACAAAAGATAATCGTACGAAGTCAGTGAACCGTTGGTAATGTTCATAAGATAAAACATTGCAGGGAAAGTTTCCAGCTGTTGATCGAGTAGGGTTTTACTTCAGCCCGAATACTTTATAGCCTTCAATTTCCCCGAATGACACTGAATAAAAAGACAAAGGAACGTTCTCGTATGATCCGACGGATTCGACACACTTGCGCATGTATTTTTTCTTGTCTGTAAACAGCTATGCTTTGATGCCACGTACTTACGAAAATTGAATGACCTTTTTGTTGAGTATCAACCCGAGCTTCGACCGAACGAACTATGTTTATCCGCGGATTGCAGAGTTCTCTTACGTTCGTTTTTGAAACTCTTTATTCTGAAGACAAACTTTGTGAAAGATTTACCATTTACAAGGTTTTTATAAGATATTCTACTTAAGTTCTGAAAGCATGTATTTTAATGCTGCATTATGTTGATAGGTAGGTAAGCATTATCAATAATATAAAAGCTACATTTCATTGATGACAATAAGAAATCCGAAACCGGAGTTTTTCTTATTCGTTCATATGAATGAAAAGGTGTAACCTTACATTAATGAGACCACTTAAGAAGCAAAAACGAATATAAAATACCGTCTCGATATAAAACCTTCTAAATAAAACGAGATGACCCGAAAAAAGTACTTTCTCGGTTCATCTCGAGGTTATTCGAAGAGCAAAAGTTTAATTTACGAAACGAAAATCTCCTGCAAATATGGCAATCAGGTGCGGGTGAAAAATTATACTGCAAATAATCCACCCTCACTGTAGCTTTTACCATTTTGTAATGGAAATATGCGGTTTAATTTTCAGAGTTCGTGCGAAAGATATTATTTGGCTGTTCATATTTTAGCTGGAAAACATTATCACCACTGCATTTTGATTTACATATTTATTTACTCGTTATATGTAAAGTAGGTAAATTAAAATAATTCATCCGTAATCAGCAGCAATCGTGTTTGTTTTAAAATTATTTATATGCTGAAATTATTTACCTACAAAATAAACAGTTAACTCTTGCAAATGCGATGTGTTTTTCTAAAATTAGCAGGATTACAATTGTAATAGCGGACCCTGTTACAAACTTTACTTCGTAATTTGTTCGGTATTCCAACGACATGGATTTATCTGTTAAGACTGTGCTCTACGATGTGTAGAAAAGAGACAAAATAATGTTGAAAAAGTGAGAGATATAATATTATATATTCTTTCTTATTTTCCGTGTTTGATCTCTATGCAAATATAGACACAGTAGCTGAGTGATTGACTTATATTCAAACAGTTTAAGTTTGCAATGTTCGGTTCCTACACAGAAGATAAAATTTGTAAAGATAAGGAGTTGCTACCGTGTGTTTCAAAACGTACCCGAATTGTCCGGGAAATTCCTGATTTCAAATTGTGACCTGAAACCTATTAATCAAAATGTAGGGTATAACTAAATTAACTTGCATTGTAGAAGCGTTGTTTCAGTGAGATGATTATGTGCCTCGGTAACATAATCTTGTTTAAGGTTTGTGTACTTTCTGATAGACAAGTTTATCTTTACTCTTTGTTTGCTCTGCAGCTTAGAGCAAAATCCTAGTAAAGAGAATAGTTAGTCCTGGTACGATGAACCTTTAATGCACTTCATATTTTTTAATGCATGGTATAAGAACCACAAGCGGAGGATAAAACTTGAATCATGCCAAAAGTACGTGACAGCATGGTTGGCGCAGTGGCTAAGCGATCGGCTGCTGCGCTGCGTGTCGTGGGTCCGATTCCCGCACGGAACAAATTCTTGTATGGCCTACAGGTAGTTGTTTCTAGTCTGGCTGTTTCTGTATGAAAGTTTAAATGTTTGTAAACGCACCCGCGATTTAGGGGAAATAACTAGTTTGGAGCGAAGTTTTAAAAAAGATAAAATAATCACTACATTGTGCCACTTTTTCGTAAATTTCGTATAAGCAACTTGTGCCTACGGCGATCAGGCTTGCTACGCCGCGTAGGCCTGCTACGCCGAATAAGCCTGCTACGCGCGGCTAACTATTGATTCCCTACGATATATTTCACGTAAAACATGAAATACAAAAACAAAATTGAATATTAAGCACTATGTTATATTTATAAGTAGAAACTTTCCAATTAACTTTGTTGGTGTTAGCATAATGAATAGCTTGCAGTTTTTGGACGCTGCAGACATGATAACCATAATTCAGACATTTTCACGAAACACTTTTCAGCTAGTGAGACTATTGTTGTACTGACTACTGTTGTATGTTAAACTTAGGTCAACAGTAGATACATACTGAACCACTACTACCGTTTGTATATTTTAGTTACAGGGCGCAAATTGTATAAAATACTTCAAAGATAATAATTTATATGTAACTGACAAGACGCTCATTTCCGGTCTCTGAAAGAGTAAGCAAGCCTCTAATCAGAAAATCTGCTCTCAAATAGTTATAATATCATGTTTAATGTTGCTTTTGAGTGATCTAAATAACAATAGCCAATCAAATCTCTTGACAAGAGGGTTGACAACTGTTTTAATTGAATACACTTTCAGAAACCGGGGTTGAGTTGATTGATCAATTGTTAATCAATTTACTTTGTCCGGACATTGACCTTTATAGATACTTCTGAGACTATGAATTTGACATAATCATTATTTTGCTTATTCAAGAGTTTTAATCCAAGAACCAGCTGGTGTTTAATCAAAAAGCTCAATTGGTAGGTAAATGCTGAAAAATAAAGTTCCATATTTTACATTGTATACAGTCTACAGTATACCAAATCGTATCGTGACGGAAATAACATTGCATGAACCACTTATCAACAAAATTACTTTTAAAATTAAAATTAAACATTTAGAAAATACAATAAAAATGTTCCATGGAATTGAACGGAGCGTTTTAACAAATAATGGTTCCCTTGAGCCGCCATTATTTTTCTCTCGAGAGTCATACGACTTATTGAATTTTTATTTAAGAAATTGGAGTTCCTGCCTGTAGTTTTATTCCAAAAGACCTTTATTTTAAGTTAGTTCCTTATGTTAGTATACATCAGGGATTGTGTGAGGTGTCATTCCTAATTCTTGAAAGAAAACCTAAGCATTATATCAGCCGGTTTACGAATTATACGATTCTATCACAACTAGGTATCTATCACAGGTAAAACAAAGCTTTTCCAACGAAATCTTCTAGTTTTAAAGTTTAGACTTTGAAATTCTCCCGAGACCGTCTTTCCTTTTAAAAGTATCTACTAAGTTTAACAAAACTTCTTTCCAAATCTATTCAATTCAATCTCTCGAGTGGTTTTCAATTGTCTTTGTTCTAGTAGAAATTCGTTTCCTTGTATCCATAGTTTACTTAGTACTTACTTAGTATATTTGAATTTCAATTTAATTATGAAGGACTTGGCATAGGTAAGGTGGAAAATTATGTGTGGAAAGTTTTGAGAATGAATGTGGATGGGTATAAGAAAAGAAACGATGCATAGACTGTGTGAAAGTTGATATGGCAAGAAAGGAGGTAACTGTTGAGATAACGAATAATAGAGAAGTATGGAAGAAGAAGACATGCTGCGCCGACCCCAAATAAATTGGGATAGGGGCAGGAGAATGATGAATAGGACAGGTAAGATGTGCACATAAACAGAGGCCTACCAATCAAAACTCATACAAACATGGTCAATCTTGTCATCAAAACATATTTAAAATTGTATGGAAAAACAAGACATACTGCACCGACCTCATGTTAGTAAATTTAGATAAATGACCGAATGTTGGTCTTTCAGCCTATTAAAATAAAGAGCAAGTTTCAAGTTCAATACATTCACATTTGTATTAGACAGGCTCCAGTGAGCTTAAGACTTTGTGGCTAAGAAATCTTTTCCAAATCCTTTGAGATTATGCGAAGTAATGCGTGTAATAACTTCGGCTTCGTTAGGTTTTTGATAGGATTCTATCAAATGTTATAATAATAAGTTTTAGCCAAAAAGAAAAAGAAGACGGTTTTTCATGTAATTAAAAAACAAACCAAACCCATTTTCTCTTGATTAAATTAAACACTAAAACCCCTGTTTTCATCTCATAGTACTATTATCAGAGAGCGATGAAAATTCACTGGAAATTATGTAGAATTATCCCACAGCATACAACCAGGTCCTTTACCTTAAGATATTAACATTAATAATCTTTGCAGAAGCATGCGTATTGCCCTGAGTAAACTTCGTTGAACCATGTATAGAGTCAGATTATTATAGCAAACACTAAACATAATGAAAATAAATCAACACAAGCTGAGAATAACAATCCTTGCGAACAGAATTTGGGTACCCCTTGTTTATGGGAAACCGATAAAATATTGACCCTCTGTGAAAAGGAACTTTCCAAATCGTTTACCTAATTCTAAGCGTACAGTATCAGAGAAAACAGGTAAAAAAGAACACAATTATACACGGCCCGTTTATAAGCAGACCCTTAACATTTAAGATCCAGGGTACTTATTCACACGATGTGACTTTTTCAAATAAACATTTAACGGATGAAACTGCTGTAGTGTACTCAACATGGCCCACGGGTCCAACTAATTGCCAATTACGGCGTCACCCAAAGTTGCTTCAAGATAAAGTCCTTCGTTGATAAAATAAAAACGAAGTATTTATCTCATGCCTGGTTTTAAAATAAGCTGGCCTTATTATTTATCAACAACTAAAAGTTAATTGAAAATTTAGCTTGCGGGAGTTTTTTTTCCTCTTACTTGTATCTATGTTGAAACAATTTCTGTTCGTAAATTATATTCTAATGCCGTTAATAATTTTAGGTGTCCTATATAATTAAATAGTTGTACTTAGAGTAAGAGAAAATCATTATCTACAATAATTTTCTCTTAAATGGTAAATTGTTAAAAGCGTCATCTAGTGGCGGAGCTCGCACTTACCTAGTTTCCGAGCCCACTACGGTCCAACCCCGCCGGCGACGCACGGCGCGCATTTCAGCCGTGACGACGCGGTCGCGGGTTCGTCGGTGGCGCGCGTTCATCGATATTCGCGCGGTGGCGCCATTATCCGTCTCGGCGATTGGCAACATAGTCCCTTGTTTTGTTTCGACGGCAGGTGTTGGCACTGAAGTCTAGATGTCGCTGTTACAAAGCGCGTTACATTTTGTCACTCAGCTTGCAAGAAAGTTTTATTTGAGAAAAGTATTTTGTGGTAACTTATTCGGTAGCAAAAAAACTTATTTTTTCCTTTAAAATAAAATTAAAATTAAATTCTAGGATAATTAGAATTACATTAAAAAAAAATACAATGTTGACCTAAGTTTCGAAACAAGAATTTAGACGAAACCTAGCAAAATGCCAAAACTTCATTATTTTACTAATTTCGAGATTGTTAGCTTACTTTAAGAAATTTATATATATTTATGGTCAAATTAATTTAGCAACTTTTGCTTAAGTATCCTTTGTAAAATTCCCAACGAAATAGTGTTTAGATTTTCTTAAAAACCTGACAATTAATTGCGTTGTTACTTTTGCTTTGAGCTGGAAAGATTGCCTTCTATACACTACACGACAAAATTATTATGATAGTATATATACATATGATAGGTAGGTATTGCGTCTATTATTTAGTACTCTCCAAGATAAGGAAACAAGATTAATATTCATAGCCTTTGTTTACAGGAAATTCGTAACGAGAAATAGGTCCCAAAACGTATCAGTTGGTCCCCAAGAGAGGTCGAATGAAGAAGCCCGACTTTGTAAACAAACATCATGGTTACGTTTTTCAGTAATCAAATACAAAAAAAGTATTAAGTAAGTAGTTGGAAAATGAAGTTATGTAGTTACGTAGTCGAAACTACATAACCCTTTTTTGTGATTTTTTTGAGTCAGCATTTGAAGTCGGTTAACACTTATCAATATTACACCAAGTTTAGTGCTGATCATTGTGATCTGATGTAATATTGTTTTGCGAATTTCTGTACTTAACCGTTGATGAAAATATTGTTACTTATGTCTTTTACTACAGTCTGTTAACATGGATCGTTCTAAAACTAAGATGTATTATAATTTTGAATATGTATAGCGACTTTCGTTGCTGACCGTACTAAGTACCTACCTACTTAAATATTATTTTATAACGTAACACATAAGCAACAGCCAACCTCTAAGTTAACCTACTTCCTTTTAAAATCTAAGAGAAAACGGGCATTATAATAGGTAGCTATAATAATAGTAGGTACTATCTCGTTGGTCTAGTGGACAAAAGCGTGCCTGCTGAGCAATAACACTTTTTGCCCGACTCGGGAGTCAAACCCCCACGGCCAGCTGTCGCGCTTAAGAGCACGACACCAACGGAGCAAGTAGCTATATTAATGGTAAGTAAAGTTAAGTTGTGTTGATAAGTTTTCTCTTTAAAAATAATTTGATTTTAATTAATATTGACATGCATATATTATTTGAATTATATTTGTGGTACAAATAGGTCGAATTTTATTAAATTAATGATAACTGTGCACTAATTCTATAAAATAGTTCGTTAGGGGTTTTTTGACGTTTCCTGCTTGGCTGAATGTCACTTACTCGTGTCAAATTAACACTGATCTTCAATAAAAATAAGAATGATTTAAACGGATATCAAGTTAAATATTTTAATGATTCCTCTATTTTAAACCCTACTTACAAACTTGAGAATTATTTCATTATACATATTTTATTTTAAATACAATTAAGGACTATTCGTAGTGTTTGTCCATTTCAGGCATTTTATGGGCATTGCCCTTTTGTTTAGTAGATTTTCTACTAAGAACTAGGTTCAATGTTGATTGAGCAAATTTTACAGTTTCGGGTAGCTTAATGTACTGGTGTCTGCAAATATTTGCTTTTGTAAACTAAAAGATAAAGGCTAAATGTAGCGTTATTGGGAACGTGTGTCTAGCTTGAGGATAAAGATTTAGGTAGACGCGCGGCACTTTATACCTCGATATATTGACAGACTTTAAGCGGATTTATAAAAGGACCCTCCTAAGTTTTGCTAGGTCATGGTATACTTCTGACTTTATCTCAATTAATTTGGTATTGTTTTGGAATTTTTTACTTTAGTCTGACTTATACAAAACTAGTTAAACGTGGGTGTACTATAAGATATACTTCTGCCGTACCGTACGGAGATGACATGTTATGTTATTTTACTTTTGTATCTGTCTCAATTGTCAGATTCAAAATAGGGTTATTCATAAGATAAGAAGCCGTAATAGCCTAGTGGTCGTGACCGTCGGACTGCCAAAAGTCAGTCAGTCTCAAGTTCGAACCCAAGATACCACTGATTGTACGGATTTGAGATTGACTGATTGTGCGTATTGTATAATTATCCTTTATTTATTTCTTCACAAATTCATTACATTTTTAAATATTCCTTACTATAATAATTAAAAATATTAAAAAAATGTGGCCCGCCGGTATCGGGAACAGGTTCCAAACTACCGGCGGCGGTCAGGGCTCCAGAGAAAGAAACGTCCTAACAATACGAGCCGTGTCCAAGAGTACCGCTTTCTGAATCAAGCCCTTGATCCAGCTGCCTAACGAGGGCCTCAGGTCGAGGCTCATGGCAATTAAGCCATTGGCTGATACGACTATCGGCACATGATCGCTGAGTCCACGTCCCACATGTCGACAACCTCGCGAGCCAAGTCAAGATACTTGATTTGCTTATCTTTCTCGGCTATCACGAGGTTCTCGTCATATCAACAACCGTTATATCAACAATCATTGCTCGCCGCTCTGATCGATCCACCACCACTATATCAGGCTTATTGGCTACAATAGTCCTGTCAGTGATGATGGTTAGATCTCAAAAAAAAAGTGTGATATTGCCATTTTCGAGAACTGGGTCGGGCACATACCTATAGTACGACACTTCCGATTCCACAAGGCTGTATTTAGAGCAAGTTGCTGTTGGATAATCCTGGCTACAAGGATTCTATGCAAGTATTCTCCGTTACCTAGACGAGAACACCCGGAAATAATCTGACGGACTGATTCGCCCGGACGGTGGCATGCCCGACATATGTCAACTGGGCCGTCCTTCACAATAAATCTCCGGTAGTTATTCGTCATCATAACTATATCCAGAATTGCACAAACGAAACCTTCCGTTTCTCCAAACAGGTCCCCTTCCTCGGAACGTAGCCTGCCTACAGACTCTGATTGGTCTATATCGGTCCATACAGTAATTAAGTATAATTAATAAATAATTGATTATTATAATTCACTTGCTTCGGTGAAGGAAAACATCGTGAGGACACCAGCACGTCTGAGAGATATTTCTCGACGGCATGTAAAGCCAAGTCAGAGGCCCATGGGCGGCATAAAAACTCTGATATCCTACCATGACATCTTAAAACATTATCGTTTTACTCCTTTTTCTGTGTGGGAAAGAGATGGGGCTTGACATCCTGTATAGATCCGTCCCTTTCCCACACTGGAATAAGAGTAAAACAATACTGCTTTAAAACGTCATGGTATGCCAGCAGGTTAAGCAGCAACCACACGATAATGAAAGATCATAATATAAAAATGTACAAGTTTTATTACATCCCCAAAACGCATATTTATGAAAAAAGGGCTTATCTTAGCTACGATGAACAGCCCCGAAGGAAGACATGTTTACCACGCTTGGCAAACGTCTATAAATGTAGTAGCGTGTTGTTATTATTGGCACACCTGCGTGCATTCTACCACGCAGTAGGGAAGTATCTAGGTACTTGTTTTAACACAAGTCATTATAAATGTAAACATAATATCACACTTGTCTTGTATTCACTATGCATTAAGGTAGGAAGTGTTTAGTAAAACTACGTTTGGTAGAAAAGTGAAATGATTGCCAGGACGAAAAAATATTATTTATTTATTTATGTACAAAACACTTAACAGAACAATAAGATTTTTTTATTTGAGTTTTTCCATCAGGTTTTTCTTTTTGTGGGACTAACACATAGTTACCTACTTGTAAAATAATAATAATAAAAGTTAAGTACCTGTACTACCGTGCTCACTGATGGTCGACCACTTTCCATCCCTATGACTTGAGTAATAAAGTTGAAAAGTAGTCGACCGTTGGTCGGTTCTTTAAACTAAGGGTAAACAATATTGGCCGGAATGATTTTTGTACTCGTATTGCCTATGTACCTATGTGACCCCTTGGGCCATACTCAATAATCTTCAAAGTTTAGTTAAATATCTTAACACGTCATTGAAATGCCATTCATTACTATTTCACCTCTGAAAAGTCATTGACCGAGGTTCAAATTACGTATTGAATGAAAAAAGTGTAATTTGGCAGCAGTCACCAAAATACATTTAGGTAATGACAGCGGTGTCAGATATAAATGCTGTTCTGATACTTAATGCTCTAAAAACAACATTAACTTTCCTTTTAATAATTCAGCCTGCAACAGACTGTTGCCATTTTGGTAGGTAAAACCTTATGAGGACAACAACCATAATAAATCGTGCTTAGAAGTTGCAAAAGAAAGCTGTAATGCTTATCTAGGCCCTTAGAAAATTATTTTCCATTATAGGGAAGAACCTATTGAGAAAGTTTTGTATGACAAATAAATTCTGGAAGCATCCTTTGTGTGCGATAGTACTAAGTATTACTTGCAGTCTGTTCAGACTTACAAGGTGCTCATTGTTTGTCCCGTTTAAAGAGTAAATAATTCCTGGAGGGTGTTTGCCATTAAGCTCCTGTTTAAAAACCCCATCGAACGCATAACTGAAGAAAAAGGTGAAAAGAAATGCTTGAAATTCTATCCAGAACTGATTCAATTGATAAGATAGGCCTAAGGCTTAAAGCTTTATCTCTTGCCACCAGAATATATTAACGCCAGTTAAAAATCAAAGGTCAAATCTACAGGTCGTAATTAACAATAGATAAGGTTCCTACTCAGTTCCCTATCAAGACAAAGTACAATTTATATTTTAACATAAACCCCGACCGGGTAACCGAGTAGGTTTGAATGGAAAATTCGAATCACAGTTACCGAATTATTAGCTTTCGAATAAATTATTCAAACGAAAATAATTTCGTATTTATGAAATTGGAGGCAACCGCTGAGTGAAAAGAAAACAAAAACATTATGTAGTTATAAACTATTTCCAGCCTTGGTATAAAGACCCACCTACATTTTGTTTGTCTCCAAGGTTAAGATTACAATGAGATGGCAATATGTATACGTTGGTCAATAGGTATACAGAGAACCTATTGTCTATAATCAATATAAGCATCCATCCTACTAGGTATGTACTGTAAGTTTCAGTTTATGTATGGTACAGGTAGGTACTGTCTCTTTTTTTGTATGATTGGCATAATATAAAATACAATTCTTTAACTATTTAGGCTTGTGTGAGGTTCTTACCAACTGTACTGTATTACCCAGTATTAACTGGGATGGGTGAGTGGGTTGTTGGTTTGAGATAGGCAGTCGTTCCATGTAAAATACTGGTATTCAGCTGGCGTAGGGCGGGCGCTTTGGGGGACTGTCTCTTGTAATTTTGACGTTCAAAAAGTGCTGATTATCTGCAGCCTAATTTGAATAAATGACTTTTGATTTTGGTATCCGGTAAGACTACAAGCCAAACCCAAAAAAATTGGGAAAAGGCTAAGCAGATAATGACGCTTGTGTGAGGTTCGACAACTTTTAATTAAATATTTAGTGGGCTAAACTTTAGCCATGTAACTTTGGGTTTTTCTTGAATCCCGTTAAGCTTCAAAATAAGCATCTAGCATTGTCATTATAAAACTATTTATGATGGCTAAGCAGGGCGATTACTCGATTAGTATCATCATCACATTTCAGCCCAAAAGACGTCCACTTCTGGACATAGGCCTCCCCCAAGTCACATTGACATTTTGGGGGGTTTTGCCATAATCGCCACGCTTGGCAGGCGGGTTGGGGATCGCAGTACGGTTGATACAAAGGCACAGAGAACACTGCTGCCCATTTTCTAGCAAGTATCTTAGTCGCCTCTTACGACACCCACGGTAAGATATGGGATGGTGCTATTCTTTACATCCGACACCATACAGAGCTCGATTAGTATAGTCATGTTCATTCCTTGTTTTCAGCAGTGGATAGGTATATTTTCAGATAGGAGGTAGGTAATGATTGAATGGTGTTTACCACCATCTTTCAAGTGCCTAGTTTTCATCAACGTCTACCAAGACTTGTACAAATATTTTCTCTGGGAAGTGGGACTACTTTATCAATAAACGGGTTAAGCATTTACGGGTTATTCTTGAATTATTAAAACGAATTCCATTTCGTATGTATTTTGTATAAAAACAGCTGGAATTTTTGGCACCGGTATTCAGAAATATGACCTAGAAAGCTTGTTCAAATTGTTTGTGGATACAAATATTTTGACTGAAGAAATTATGATTAGTGCACGAAAAGATTTTCTGAGGATGGATTAATTTACAGGCAAAGGTCTCATAACGTTTCTGAGAAACTACTTCTGTGACCAATGAATACAGTGTAACTCTAGACATTTAAGTCTTGTTTCAGTCTATTATTATCCTAACTTAGTTTCCTCCTATGTTTTTACTCTCTAATTGGAACTTTTTGGGTAAGTTTGTCGTTGCTTTTGTACACCATAGTATGAGGAGTTAAAAATTTAGCGTTATGTCTGTCTTTACATTAATAAGTACAGTAGGTATATCAAGTACACTGTCGGTCTACCACTTTTCACCCTTATGCTATAAGTAATGCAGTTTAAAAGTCGACCATCAGTGTAGTCGGTAGGTAGTTCCATAAAAAGTTTTAAGTCTTAGTAGTTTAAGTTCTATTTCCAGTTGTATTTTTAATTGTGTTGTGTGATGGTAAAATACTGTCAATAGTGTCTCAAGAACAAACAGATCTGCTTAACAGTACGGTAAACAATGATTACTTTATCAGACTATTACTAGATTAGGACAAACATTGGACTGGTACATCCCGCATGAAACGATGTATACTGTGTTGTGTATGAGTAAGGGAGACAGTACTATTCAAATATCAAAACAACGCGATATTTTGACGCGATGGGGCAAATCTAACGATTCTAATCCTTGCCTATAAAGGAAGAATAGTTGTTTTCGTTTACAAAAGGGGTTTTCACACAACAATCTTTGGTTCGGATGGTATATTTTATTTGGTTGTTTTCCTAGAAACTTACACCTCTCTGAGCGTATTTAAAGTCTATTGTTTCCTACATTTTGTGGTTAGACTAAGCTACTAATAAATTATCTATTGTTCCGCTGATATATGGAGAGCTGGGCAATGGTCGGGCTATAAAGCCTGATTACATTAACGAACGCAATATCATTATTCGCTATACAGAACATTGCCTGTCAAACTTAACTGATAATTTCGGCAGTAATTTAAATTAGGTATTTCGGTATTACAACGCGGTACCTACTGGTGAAAGGCCTCTATTATACGGTTACGCCTATACCGAAGACCGGGGTGAGAGCATCAGTTGAAGAATACAGGCCTATTGCTGTATTGTCGACCCCTGCTAAAGTTTTCGAACACATTTTTAGCCGACTTCTTCAAAAAGCAGGAGGTTCTCAATTCGTTTGGTATATTTTTTTATATGTATGTTCATATACGTGATTCTCCTTTAGTTCGATGCGTAAAAGTTGCTATTTGGTCCAATAAAAATTTAACATAGTTTGGCCCAGTAGTTTTCATTTTATGAACATGTTTTTTTATTTATTTATGTTCATTTTTATTTACGTGGACGATGTAATTTTTTCGTGTGTATAGACGATGTACTGGTGTCTACTTAGTTACAATGTAAAATTGATACTTGACTAGGATTTAGGTGAGATCAAAATAATCTTGGAATTCCAAATATTGCTGATCGCTTAAGATTATTTTTTGCTGCTAAGTAAATAAACAAAGCAAGTTAACGAAGTAATAAGTAAGTAAACAAACTAATCAAAATGATAAGTATTAAAAAAAAATATAACTTAATACCCACCTCAGTCTTCTAAAAATATGACACCTCTCGTCTCGAGCAGGTGGTCATTCAAGTGATACTTAGGGGATTTAGTCTCAGGGACGAGCCAAGGTCAGGGCAAGATCCCTTTGTCTGATAATGATAACGAACTGGCTGTCACCGACCAGTCTGTTTGGGGTCGTAAGCATGACAATTTCCCCCACCGTTTGGGGAGTGGGGTACCTTTGTCCATTTTCGGGTAATAGGTAGCTATTGCCTTAAAAATGTATGTCCAGTGACTCACGTTAAACTTTTTCAATCAGCAGATTTTCGTTTAATAAATTGGCAAGCATTTTCCTACCATTGTTTTGCACAGCGAAAAATCGAGGCAATTTTCGTACGCCTTTGTTCGAAGAATTTATAATTGAATACCATGTGTTTTTATTGCCTTTTAAAAGGTGAAGTTAGTCATCCAAGTTGACATCGTTTTAAAAATATTTTTGACCGAATGTGGACCACTAGCTTCATATTTGCGTGTGTAATATAGACCTTAAATGTTTTAGTTAGGTTTCATTTTGTGTAAATAATTGCTTTCTCAATAAAATAACTATTCACACAAAAGATAGACATTATTGTACTATTCAACTGCCAAAGCTTTTTTACATCAAAAAGTAAATAAAGAAATTATAATTTACTACCAAAGTTTATAAAAGAAAGTGTTTGTCAAGGTTCTGGAGAAAAAACAGATAAAACAGAATTGTGCCATAAACGTTGACATTTGCTATCACCTTTCTTTGTTATGGGCCCAAGGCCATGTGGACTTGCGTAAAGAATGGCCTTTATGCCTATACCCATGCTCTGGAATAGGTTAAGTTGACGATCAAGATAAGGTGGCCAACAAAATGTAATAGTTAAAAAAATATCAATAATATTCTATTCCAATCATGCGTCCATATTTCGTAATTTTGTATTAAGAAAAAGAAGCGGTTTTGTTGGATGCTTATTTGACTACAATAAAGGAAATCATCGACACAACGAACAAGAAGTTCGTATTAATCGAAGTTATACTCGTATATATTCTCAGTCAAAAACACTTAGTAATTAATTGCCCAGCACTCTTAATAAGTACGTATTTTAAGACTATATAACTCAATTCTAATTTGAAATAGTTCAAAGTATTTCTATCGCAAAGAGTCAATTAATTTGATTGAAATACATTCTTGAATTACAGAAATAAATAAATATTCCCACGCGAGAGTTGCCAAACACTTTTTTGCTACATTACCATAAGTATTATCACAAAATACTTTTCTATCACATATTACCATTATCACATTATCACAGACAATAATCACGATCACAGTTTCGCGTCACATGTGTTCACAAAGTGCACTCACTCCACGAGGTCAACAACGAAATGCGCAAATTCAGATGTTTGGAACACATCTGTAATAAGATAAAGTCCCGCGCATACTTTCTCGTTATGTTTTAATTTCGATCGACGTTTATATTGGTCGAGGCGTGGTGTGGACTGCGCGTGCGTCTTGGCGCGTAAACCGTCACATCTTACATCCAAGCGCCACTTCATACAACGACCAGCACATTGTCGCGATGCCGATGACATGTACCTGCCTTACTTACAACATTTTTCTCAAAAATATAGACCATATTACTCACTGTCGTTGATACTTATGACTCATGAGCTAAGCTAACAAAATTTCCGTTGAAAATGTTTTTCTATTTCCCGAAATTAATCTTTGCTTTTCATTGTGTGATCGGTGTAATATATGTACAGAAGCACCTATGTGATATTTTTCTAAAATTCCTTTGTAGTTAGTAAGCAGAGTTTTGCGTACGCGTGAAAGCTTACGTGTCATGTTCGGCCTAAACTGAAAGTTGTATCAGTTTGCAATGTAAGCCACATATTGAACTTTATATAACTACAGGAGTTTGATCAAAGTGCTTCATAGATTGTTTGATAGTTTTAGTTTAATTGGCAACTCCAGTATCCAATAGTAACAAATATTACCAACGCGCATATTCATATTAGAAAATGAGAGTCAAAAGTTTTGTTCGTATCTCACCATATTATTTAGATCAAGATTTAAATGTTTTAAATGTTCTGGTCCTTTGAAATGGTCCACCTTGTAAAAAGCCTTTAAGAAATTTATCAAACGTTACATTGGAAGTTTAAACTCGGTAAAAGCTGCAAAAATTCGGTGAACAAAGAACTGAAAGCCACTTTAAATAGTCATTGGCACTCGACCGGTTACTTAGCACAACTGTTCTAAATCTAACCAACTAAATCTCTCTTCTCTCTTTAAATTCCAGTAAAGATTATAATTGTCCATTAGTTTATTATTAATTCAAGATTTAATAATATTTAATATCCTCTGCGTGTCGGTGTTTACGCGCGACCGAGGACGAGAATAGCTCGTGGCAGAGTTTCAAATATGTCGCCGTGTCCAAAACCGCATCTTTGAACATTCACGCACTGTCGCATTTAATATGCGTACTTGAGATTTATGTATCACTAATTGCGAGTTGATTACTCATTATAACGGAAATGATATTGTTTGAACTCTGGGTGTACGATTGTAACTAGAGTCAACTGGTTCCAAGTCTAAGAACTCCATCAAAATAATTTGCTGACTAACTTTTATTATATTATCTCCATTATTATCATAAACGTATATTGCACTTGGTACAGAAACTCGGCGATAGGGAAGCATTTTACTTTGTGTACACTTTACTTGCCAAGAATTTGCTTTTTTCGCAAAGCGCTTTTCATAAAAATCGTCAGTTCTAACAAGTGCAGACAGCGTCGGGCGCCTTGACAAATGACTTACAAATTCTGAAAAATATGTTGATCTCCAGTATAATAGGTACAATACAGTAGAAAGTAGTAGCTAAGGACTTGCCCTACAAATCACGAGTTTATCTGATTTGGTCGAGCAAATAATCGCGATTGAGTGAATCCAATCTCGTTGGGTAACTGACTAGTAACAATACCGTAGGTAGAATTGTGATTTCATTTACCACAAAAAATTGTACCAGGATTGCTTAGTTAAACATAATTTTATTGTTAGAAAATAGAAGTGCTAAGGTATAGCTCATCATTGAAAACTTGTATTTAAAGTTCTAAAGCAAATATCAAATCATCGTAAGTAAAGCACCAGACTCAAGCTAGCTTAAAAAGCAACTTAAAACTCAAATCTTGATGTAATTATACAACAGCGAGTTTATAAGCGCCGTTAAACAAAAGACAATGCCCTATTTTGATTGATGATACTTTCAGCTCAACACCTACTAAGCCCAACGCTCTTTGCCTCTGAGCTATTACTATTTTTCCAACAGAATAAACAATTTTACTATAGAACAAACTGTCAATAACTTTCGCAGACCCTTTACAACTTAAACAGTCTAAGTTGCTTTCTAGACTTAGCTTTGTTTGTGAAAAGCCCATCTATTGTCGTTAGACAAAACCAACAATTTACGATCTCCAAAGTTAATTCTCCTGACGTTAAATTACCTACATTTTATTGCCTGTGGTAACTTTCTAGTGGAATAAAATTAATGAAAATAAGTAAACACATTAAACTGAGTGGGGAGACTTGGGAGGCCGGAATACGGCAAGACAATTGAATATATTGTGGTGCTAACAAGGCAGGCGTGAAGTCGTAAAGCGGGCCTGAAGAGAGTTCAGGTAAGTGAATTAAAATGTGGGATAGGTACTCGCGTAAATAGCCAACTAAGCTCACACACACGGCTCATATCCCAAATACATTTAATGAATATTTAGAAGAATCAACAACAAACCCTACTCTAATTTTATCGTTATTTTAGCAAGAAATAAATGCTTAGTTTTGCCTTTCTTCGGATTTGCTCCAAATTGTATTGGACATGAAATCAACTTTCTATTGGTAATTGGACTGATTACAAAACCATCCATAATTAAGGCACAGGCTATCTTTTATTCATCATAAACGCTGTGCGGTATAAATTTCAGTGGTCACGTATCCTTTCCTAAGTAAAATATAATCCTAGAGGCGAAGTACATAACGAAAGGGCTTTACATAATTCATACAAAAGTAAAACATTTTAGGAACGTGCAGGGAAAGTAAAGAGGTGCTATAACCTATAAGTTCTTAGAACGGCACATTTAAGTGCATTATCCAAGAGGAAAAAGACACACAAAGAACAAGAAGGAATTCCTTGTAAAAGTTTCAGAGTGTTTCTAATGTTTTCAACAGATATTTTCTTTATTCTACGCCACGAAATTTATCACCAATCTAGTTTTTATTTACGATTTAATGTTACACACATCTAGATATATAATTATGTATGCATTGTATTTTCATTAAATGTACTTAGACATAAAAGTGATGAAAAAAAAAATGTGTAGTATTAGCAGTACACCACTGACTACTTTATGTTCATATGGCGATCCAAATATTGTCTGGATCTGGAAGATATCTCCATCAGCGAAAAGAACGCCATTGTAACGATAAAATAAGCAGTATTGTAAAACTGTTCTGTTTCAATTTTGGTGTTACTAAAGTATAATATCATCATTCTCTTGCCGTGTAATCTCAATTTATTTGCGCAGCATGTCTTCTTCTTCCATACATCTCTATTACTTGTCATATCATGAAATACCTCTCTTATACCCATCCAAATTCATACTCAAAAGTTTTCGCACGACATTTTCCTCATTCTTCCGCATCCCATGAACATACCACGACAATCGACTAACAAACTGTTTTGCAGGATCTAATGTAATCAGCGCGGTCACCTTTGGTCACGATAAGGGACAGTGTATATGCGGTTTCGTCTGAAGATGTAAGTGGCTATATCTTCAGATGGAATCATTCTCAGGGTAGAATGAATGGCACAAGTTAGGAAGTTGAATAACTAGATAAACTTTCTGGTCCAAGAATAGGCTTGAATGGACTCTTGGTAATTGATATATTAAGATTAGGTTATCTTAGATTTACTTGGAATAGCATCCTAAATTTCCTACGAGTATGTCTCCGAGGTTAAAATGGGACTGCGCGGGTCACGTTTCTAGGATGAAGCCGGACAGATGGGTGAAGATAGTTTCACAGTAGGTGCCTGAAGACGGCAGACTTAGCCGAGGCAAGCCCAAGAAACGCTGGCGTGACTATCTGAACTCTTTCTTAGAGGATTGGTCGGAGAAGGCAAATGTTAGGGAAAATTGGAAAGCTTTTGGGAGCTGAGGCCTTTGCTCAGCAGTGGGACAGAGTAGGCCAACAAAAAAATGCATTAAATCTTCAGTGTTTTGGTCGAAAGTTAAATACAAAGCCAGTTAAATGTTATGAGCTTGTAAAAAGTTCTTAACATTAAGCTCGTTTCACCTTCATTTTGATATTAATTTTTGAAAAGGAAACGCTATTAACTCGAACCTCGCACCTCAAAGATAAGACGCGTAGTAGCCCCGCTTTGATAGAATAAGGCTTTGAGTAGCGGACGAGAATCCGTTCAAATTAATATTAAATAGTTTAAGTTTCAGAGAGATTCACAACAATAATTACCTAGTTATTCTAGCAGAATTGCTAAATAGATGAAACAATTGATGGCAATATGTGGCCCGGTTTATGACAATAGACTGACCTGCTTTTACATGGGACTTAAAGATTACTGGCGAAACGTGGGTGTACTATTAAGAACACCTCTGCCTTACCATTCGGGCATTACAGGCGTGATATTATGTATGTATGTAATTGATAAATGAATAGTCCTTATATAAAATGTGTGTATCCATCTAGATATCTGCAACACTATCATATCGAAATTCCCTACATAAATTAATTTATATCGCAGCAAGAACTCTTTTGGACGAGAGCCGAAATGCAAACCTATTTACTTAAAACTGGAAGCACAGCGTACTTATTATATTATCATGATACACACTTGTACATTTGCCAGATTATGTATAGATTTATACTTTTCAGTCCTTTGTTTTTGTCTGAAACTGACCCGCAACTTTTTTGTGAAACTCTTACACGTACTTTTTTACAGTTGATCGATATTTATTGGTCTGGTAGTAAAGCCGGTGGATTTTGAAAACATATAGTGTTATGAACATCACATAACAACACGACTGTCATTCCCGAAAGGATAGGCAGAGGTGTACTCAATTATAGTACCTACACCTAAATTTCGCCAGTCATGTTTAAGTCCTATGTGATAGGGGGCGAACCTATTGCCATTAACTGGCACAAATCCAGACTCTATGGCTGCTACTCATCATTATCATTTCAGCCGAAAGACGTCCCCTGCTAGACAAAGGCTTACCCCAAAAGGGAGGGGGTTTGCCATAATCGCCACGCTTGGTAGGCGGGTTGGCGATCGCAGTACGGTTGTTGCAAAAGCACAAAGAACGCTGCTGCCCATTCTCTGGCAAGTCCCTTAGTCGCCTCTTACGACACCCACGGGAAGATATGGGATGGTACTATTCTTACGTCCGACACCATACAGACAACGTGGCTGCTACTGACCCGATAATTCTTTGCCCATCCCGGGAATTGAACCCAGGTCCTTATGCTCAGCAGTCGTGCTGGCGACCACCAGACCAACGAGGTAGTCGAGGTTGTTACGAACAATGAGAGACATTATCAAACAACATTTGCTTGCCAAAAAATTAACCCATTGAGATCTTACCTTTTCATTTACCACACGGTATTTAAACTTATTTTTTATGATCAGATTTTTTTGACTTATCTTGTTTCAAATGGAAGGGCACTGGGTGGGTAAATTTTTTTGCACGCAAGTGTATAAGCTTAGTGTGTCACGCAAAGACAAGCCTTTCAGTGCAGACTAAAGAGACATAGACAAAAGAGGCGAAAGGGTGCAACTTTAAGGTCGGATACACCGCAAGCTTAGGTTCTCACTAAAAGCTGCTGCTACACTTTGTAGGAAATAATTTTCTATACAAGTGCGTGTCCTAGCTTAAAGTCTCAATGAAGAAAGATGCAGAGCAGGAATCAGAGCTTGGATGAAACTTAACAAGGCTTGTATGTTTCTTAGTGTTGGTACTGTCAACGCAAAGTTGGCTCCCATGACTTATAAGGACTTAATTGAAACCGGACAAGGACATGCACATTACCAAGTTCTGTACCGTAATAAATTTCCTGTGCTTGTGTGTCACAGCGCCGCTCACATTTGTGCACAAGAGCTACATAAAGTTCGGCTCACTAACCCGAACTAATTCACATACCTACCTACGTATGCAAATTGTACTATGCAAGTCGTGTAGTAAATACAACTAAATAGTAACTCAAGTTTGTAGAAAGCTATTGATGGGACTTGCTTATAAGAAGTTGGAATAGAGATTCTGGATACTAATTAATAATTCATGTCTTGTTTATAGTTTAGTATGAGAAAATTAAAATACCTGCTCTAAGTAAGAAGGCAAGTTAAATAAAAGCTTATAATAAAGTAAAACGAAACCATGTATTCATAAAATTCATCGTAATAATAAAAATGCCCACCATTTTTACTAATACGCTAGGTACTTAACTTCTATAAAAAGTTACTTTAACCCTGGCATTAACAATATCCGCGAAACAAATCTGAAAAGTTTAAAAACAGCAGTTATTTTAATGTTCTCGATGTAATTACACGAAATGTTCAAGTTATCGCCGACTGAACTCGCACAATAAAAAGAACGCGCTTATCGAATTATGGAACTTTATAAAGGAAATTGAAAACACAACTTTCAGGGATTGTGTTTGTACATTTCCCTCTTTAACGATTTCTGTTTCCCTTCAATTTACTTTAAGTACTGAATGTGTTCGTAGGATAAAGAGAAGCTATACCTACAGCATGTGTAAAAAAATCTATAAGTTACCTATAATACAGCATGTATCAGAACTGTGTCGTAATATTAAAAGGGTGTGGTACAGACCCTGAAACTGACAAACTTTCTCTAAGAAAGAAACATCTTTGCGAAATAATATTCAGCTGTCCCCATCAAAATTTCGATACCGTCTTGACGCAATTAATGTCAAAGCGGAATTATTTCTTCGATTGTACCTCCCATGGGTAGAGCTGTCCAGTATAGTCTCTACAACACCTTTTAAAATGACCCCACTTTTCTGATATATACTGTATTACAGGTTACTTATAGATTTTTTTCTCCTCGTCCGACGAGCTAGCATAGAGGGCAATCAGGCTTCAAAGCCGTGTTTAATTGGACCCATTTCCTGCTTCCAGATTGAGCTATTTCCCTGTGAGCGCATTGATTAACTCCACATACATATGTACTGACACAAAGGATCTCAGTGAGAAATAGATTACCTTCACTTCTCTCTCCTATATGGACAAAACAAAACAGTACTTACTGCAACTACTGCGCTAATTTCATGATCTCGAGAGATTATTTGAAATTCAGGGATATTTATATCAGAAACCGCAGGTACCACCATAGGTAGGTAACCTCGACTGTTTTCAGCAAATGTTATATTAATAACGTGCTATATTTGCCACACAAATATTTTGATATTGGATAAAGCGTAGCATGTGAAGAACGACGTATAAGCGCTGCCAATCTCAGATTAATGGCTTCCTTCAATACGCCGTCTAATGTCGTGATGAAATATCACTGACAGAAGAAAGAAAGGAAAAAAACCTCAATTTTTTCGTGGTTTTCCTTCGCAAATGCGCATTTTCTTTATTTATCTCGACCGCCATTTGAAATTTATCGTCTGCTTTTCAATAAAGACCAGTATACGATTTCAGTATGCGTAGAATAATAAAGTTATGTAGCGTAGGAGGCAATTTGGGGAGAAGACGGCGACTGTATTAAAATGATTCATGGGACAGTTCCAGTGAAAGCGTCGACGGGTATAATGGAATACAAAAACAGTTGAAGACAGTGATCTCAGTACAATAGTCGAGGTTAGCAAGGATGAGCGTTTACGCGGCCGGTCATTGTTGTGCTAATGCCTGGGACAGACCATCACCATCGTCGGAGCCTCTCATGAATATTAACTGATATTTGTCTTACAGATAGCCACTCACTGCTTACAATATCTACTCAAAATAGACCCGACGCAAGAGCTATATTGTTTTGCGCCAGGTATAAAGCGACACTAATCTTAGAGTGTTTTTGCACTGTTTGTATGCGAGAAAATGAACAATGTACATGTAGAGATATTCAATGGAGTTCTGTAATCAAAATACAAGAAATAAGATTTATTTATGTGTCTGGTTTTTATCTTTGATGCCTAACAGCTGTGTCAAACTCAAATCTTTTAGTTCAAATAAACGAATTCAAGAAACTTCTGAATTATTAAGGAGTCGGTCAAATACAAAAAGTTGCTCAAAAGTGCAAGTTCCAAAACACGTAAAGCGTGATGGTAATGAAGGCTCAAATGGACCTGGACAGGACATCTGGCTACGTGAGGCGGAGATGGGCCGTGGAGGAAGGCTTTGACCAAGCGGTGGACATGGTTAGGCCAAAGAAACCAGGGTAGTCCTAAAGCTCGTTAGGTCGACGAGATCGTCAAAGTCATGGAAAATACCTGGATAAGAGACGCATAGAACCGGGAAGTGTGGTAGATAAAAGTGGAGGCCTATACCCAGCAGAGGGTGATTCTGGAGCGATATCATGATGATGAATCAGTGTTGAAATTAAAAATATTGGCAAGTAGACAACCTGCTAACTGCCGTGGAATAACCCTCACCTTCGTACTACTTTAAAGACTTCCTGGCGATAATCAGCTGATCCGTTCTATTTTTAAGTATCTGTTACAAGATTACTGTCATCTATTTACACTGTGTCGTAGATGAATACACCTCTGATGCCTAATTTAATCAAATTACTTAATTAGATTTCCTAAAGTTCAATGATGGTAAAAAGTTTGTATACAAAGTTAGGTAATTTGAAGTATCTGAATAATGCTAACTTAGGAAGTTGGTGAAAAGGTAAAGTCTACGCATTTTCATGGTTACGTTTTGTGGGAATGTAACTTATTTTTGTAGACTTAATTAGAAGTAAATTAACTCAGTAGGTACAGTTGAATACATACTCGTAGACATCAGGTGCCCATACTTACACACACTTGTCCACGATATCCCCCGTTTCGATAACTATTCTACGCTGATATTGGCTGCCGCATGATCGAAAAAATCATAATCATCATCATCATTTCAGCCGAAAGATGTCTACTGTTGGACACAGGCATCCCCCAAGTGTCGCCACATTGACCGGTACCTTGCGACTCGCATCCAGCGGATCCCCAAAACCTTCACCAGGTCATCGGTCCACCTAGTGGGAGGCGGAAAACGGTCAGGAGGAATCAGGTATTATCAAGTTCTTCAGTTGTAAAAAAAAAACTTCAAACGTCTCCATAATGTTTCTGGATCTGGTAAAACCCTAATAATCAATAAAAAATACACCAGCCTCCACGTCTTTTACTTACCCGCATATCCAAGAGTGCCTTCTCCTCGGTATAGATGCAAGCGTGAGTGCGAAGGGGTGCAGTGCGGTGGGAGGGGGGTCATCCTCCTCTTGCTCCGGCGCACCACTCACGCGCACCTCCGGGACGCGCAGCTGGTGCCGACTCATCACAAAACACTTATCTTTAAACGCCCTTAGTAAGAACAAACTCGAACATTTTTCCCGGTCTCAAAAACGTTTGTAGAGGTTCGGTAGATCCAAAAATCGTGTATCAAAATTCAACAATACGCTTCGTAGTAATAAATTCGGTTTGATTGATGTACGTCACCTGAAACGGAAATGGAACTTTTGTAATTTTCGTCAACTTGAACAACAAGTTAACAAAAATTACGATTTCATATTTTTGGAATGTGTTGCTGAATTCAGCCTTGTTTTGTCAGAAAAATGATTCGTCTACTCAGTTGTGATGGCTGGTAATATGTCTCGGTCTTACATCATTAATTCATACGCCTTGTTATATTCGTAGTAAGGCGGTCATTAGTTGAAGACATTATACAATTTGTCATGTCTCCATATCCATTAGCTGCTCATAAGTCTCCCGAAAATAGTCTTACGTCTTAAGCTACGGTAAAACAAACGTTGTAACGTTATTATAAGGTTATTTGGTACCATAGGCTTATGATTCGTTTAATGGGGGTTCATGAAACGATCGTAAAAGGGATTTTGGATTATCTTTGTGGCATTGAAGGTAAGTACATTGTGGAGAAGCCTCATCGGTACATCCGCTTAGGAGCCCGTGTTAAAGAGATTTGTTTTAATATCTCTCACCCTTGACGGTAGTCTCTAATCGCTACTTTACGTAAGCACAACGTATGTATTGAGATATAAATATATAACGTCATTAAAACGTATCACTGTGGCGCGAAAATAAAACTGGCTTGGGAGAATATAAATGTTTTTTCTTTCAACTACGCAGTAATGTTATCATTAATCACTACAAAACCGATCACAAAGGATGTCTTTTTTGCTTAGAACCAAAACAGTGCAGAAAAGTTATATGAAATCTCATTATTGCACTGTTTTTCATTACTGCACTGTTTTAAATTTTAAATTTGGAATTAAATTTACCACAGAGGTGTAATGTCTCCTATTAAGTGAATAAAATGTATGCATTAGATCAAAAAGATTACTGGCTGAAAGTAAAAATCGGCTGAATAACACTGACTTGGTGAAAAAAAAAACAAATGGCGCGCATTTTGTGCCATTGTAAAACTTTGATACTTCTTATTTACCAAATAAAACGGTAAAAAATCATGAAAATTGACAGGGATAGCGATATGAATTCAACTCCAGAAAATATAAAACAGCTGCAAATGAAGTTGTTATTAACCTTTAATAACTGTACTTTTAATAATTGTATGTTTGAAGGGAAGATGAATTAAACTTTGTTTCATTAACTTGAGTTTTTATTTTGAGTAGGTATATTTTGTCAGGGTAGTTGAAAGAAAAGAAGATTACGCACCTCGATAAAGTAAGTAATTAATGCACTCGTGATAATTTAGTGCCCTCGCATGCGCTCGGGCACCAACATAACACTCGTGCATTAATTACTCACTTTGCGCTCGATGCAACAATCTACTATTTCTTTCAACTACGCAGTAATGTTATCATTAATCACTAGAAAACCGATCACAAAGGATGTCTTTTTTGCTTAGAACCAAAACAGTGCAGAAAAGTTATATGAAATCTCATTATTGCACTATTTTTCATTACTGCACTGTTTTAAATTTTCAAATTTAGAATTAAATTTACCACAGAGGTTCCCTCCTACTAAGTTTAATAAAATGTATGCACTAAATCAAAAAGATATTGGCTGAAAGTAAAAATCGGCTGAATAAAACCGAATTGGTGAAAAAAAAAAAACAAATGACGCGCATTCTGTACCATTGTAAAACTTTGATACTTCTTATTTAGCAAAAAAAAAAGTTTAAAAAACATGGAAATTGACAGCGATAGCGATATGAAATCAACTCCAGGAAGTATAAAACAGCTGCAAATGAAGTTGTTAATAACCTTTAATAACTATACTTTTAATAATTGTATGTTTGATGGGAAGATGAATTAAACTTTGTTTCATTAACTTCAGTTTTTATTTTTAAGTAGGTATATTTTGTCACTGTATATGAAAGAAAAGCAGATTACGCACCTTGCTAAAGTGAGTTATTAATGCACTCGTGTTAATTTAGTGCCCTCGCATGCGCTCGGGCACCAACATAACACTCGTGCATTAATAACTCACTTTGCGCTCGATGCAACAATCTACTATTTTTTTTTGGTGTCTGCTTTTTTAACGCGAGTTTTATTATCGGCCGGTGTTCTTTGTATGTTATGTGTTCATGGCTTTGGGATAGGTTAGTTTATGTTAAGAGGAAAATTTGAAAAAATACCCAGTGTGTTCAGGACGATTTGAATGGAATTTTGATCGGTAAATATAATCTTTTTTTAATAAGAACGTATCGGCGAGTGTCGCTCACGGGATTGGATAACTCGATGGTTAGGAGTAAATTCATATGGTATTTGTTCTGGTTTTTCGGCACATGGCTCGAATGTAGCTTAACCGATCAGGGTTAGTACAAAACATTTATGTCAGCCAAATCCAATCAGCTCTCAAACTCAAGTTGTTCGCAATTAACTTATATTGGCATCTTACAAAAATTACTTTTTATACGAATATTCCTACGACATGTAAAAATTAACTACTACCAAATCAACTAATCGGAGTCATAATATGGGTTATATTAAATTACCACATGTATATAGACAAAGCTCTGTTTCTTAATGTTCGTAAGGACTTAATTACACGAAAGGAAAAGCCCTCTAGCTAATGAAATGGTAAACATATTCTTTTGGTGTCTTCTAATCATGGTAGCTACATCTTTTGGTCAAAAAATAAATACTGGTTTGTAAACTCACATTTAATCTTAAGAAGTTATCATCTGCCTAACTTTTTTTTCAACTATTTTGGGTCTGCTCCCAGTCCAACTGTACGCGTCTTTTACAAAGTAACTAATTATATCTAGACCTCCAAAACCCAGTTACTGTTTAACACGGAAAGACTGGTTATTAGACTTCTGATTACCCGTAACGACTGTTACAAGTATTAGTTTTAATAGTATTCACGACCGATAATGTTCATTTATGGCTGATAGCCCGGCTTATGTACCTACATACATATATACCGAGCTAGATTTACTTGGCAAGTTGGCAAACAAATTGGTGATCGCAATATTATGAAGTTATTTATATCCACAAGTGAAGGCTACAACCCACCTTGATGCTATTATCTATTAATCACTAATTTAAAAAAAGAACAATGCCTATCCCTTTGTTTTTAAGAACATTTGCTCATTGGACGATTTGCTAATGTGTCGTATTGATAATAGGTTATTTTGCTAATAGGACCATTTGCCAATAGGACGTTTCGATACGGAGCCAATACTATTATCTCTTTATGCTAAAACGTAAGTTTAATGGTAATCGCTGTTAGTGGCAGTTAAATATAGTAGACTTTCGTTTAAACACTGTTTTGGAATAAAGGGGATAAGGTCCTTTATAAAAACATGAAAACAAATAATGTTTAGAATAGAGATAATTTTATATTTTCATAAGTGGTTTCCAAATGTAGCATAGTATTCTGATGTGGCTAGGGCTTATAAAAATATATCTTCATATGAAAAATAAATACAAAATATTTCAGTGTTTCCCTCTATTTCGAAATACGTGAGAAAATAAACCTCACACTGCAATAAACAATGGGTGCGTGAAGAAATATAGATTATCTCCACCCAACGTCGGAGCGGAACTATTGTGCCATCTGTTGGCGGAGTGCCGAACACCTGGCCGCGACGCGACCCCGACCCCTTTACGAACGGTATTTACTAAACAAAAGCTAATATATCGCAGATTTTTTTTATATTCATAAGCAGCAGCCTAGGTTTGACCGTTGGACTGCCGAGTCAGGAGGTCAGGCACCTCTGATTTTTCGTATTCATGTGCGTATTGCATAATTATCACTAGTGATGGAAAACATCGTGAGGAAACCAAGCATGCCTCAGAGATACTTCTCGACGGCATCTTAAGCTACGTCAGAAACCCATGGGCGGCATAAAAGTTCTGACACCAGGTTATGCACTAACCACACGATTACGAATAAAAGATTATTATATTCATTAGAATGTTTTAAAATGAGACAAAGGCATGGAAGTAGGAGAACTGTCCACAAAATCTAACTTGAATAAAATGACGGCTGTCAAAGTAAAGGGACTTACTAAGGGAGTAACTTTTGGAAAGGCATTACAAATGCATATTTATGCAATCAGTTTTAAACTATGTAAATATGGATATTAATTAGGACCACTCAATAAAAACTTAAAAAAAAAACTTATTAAATTTAGCGGCTTAATTATGCACATCGCGATAGCTGTTATTTTAATCAAGTTAAATTATATGAACTTTATGTGAAATTCTTTCAGCGATTACACTGATGACAAAGTCAAAAACGTAGGAGATGGACATGGGCTATGAAAAGCATAAGTCAATCCTGTAGAAAACCGTAGTAGAAATCCAATACGCTCCTAAAGGTATCACTATGTTTATGCCCTCTGGACTTACCTTTCAAGGATTAGAGATTGGAGAAAAGTGATAAAAATTGAGTATTTTTTCTTCTAGTGGGCTAGCATAAATACATGATAATAAGTAATACCTTTGTAAAACCTTCGTTTAGGATCCAAAAGCTTGATTTCTTTTCGGTACTTAATAGCTTATGGACACTAAGCTTGTTTGTGGTCGTAAGGGAACGCCGATAAATATATTTTCATGATATTTTTTACATGTAAGTCCGTGTGGTATAGTCGGATCTTCGACAAATAACTGTGTATATCCGTACGTACGTACTGTGTAGGTACGGTATTATAGATTTCTCAGACCGTTTTCTCTAAAACTACGGGATGTATCTCATCATCTGCCTAGTCTTTTCCCAGACTATCTTGGGGTCGGCTTCCAGTCTAGCCGGATGCTGCTGAGTACCATAATTTTCCATGAAGTGACTGCCTATCTGACCTCCACAACCCAGTACCTGGGTAATACGATACGCCTTGGTAAGACTGAATGTTAGACTTTTGGCTTCTGATTACTCGTAACGACTGTCAAAGATCTACAAATGACAGCCATATAGTAGAATATATACAATATAGAAGTATCTGATCAACTTAAAACAGATTTAGCTAAGTCGATTCGCTGTTGTAGGTATCTATTTAAAGTGATGTAGGAAGGTATGAATAGGAACGTTCTAAGAATTAATGTCAAACATTTTTCTTCTCATTGCTCTGCTAAACCGATGTCCTTTTTTTCCTCATTAACTTTTTATATTCACAAATTCCATCCCGGATAGCCGTAAAAGTTTTTGACGCGTAATGTCCCTAGGGAAATTTAAAACCGCTTAAAAATCAAGTAATTAGAGGATACATTAAACTTTACGACGAGGGTTATATTTGAACTTCGGACCTCGAATTAATTTGTGGGATCACCCAAACTATTTCACCTTTCGACTTTAGGCCATAAATATTTTTACCTCAGTCGGGAGACAGCAAAATTTATTCATCTTATAGATAACCTTGGATAATCTGACTCGCACTTTCTCCAGGCTTTATTTTATGAGAGATTCCATCAAAGGCTTACGACCCACTTTAAGGAGGGTCGATTGGGGATGAGATTTTTTGTGAAAAATCTGTGCACGTAATAGGGCGGGTGGCGAATGTGAACGGAATATTTTCTCGCTTTTAGAGACGGTCGCATCCAGCGAATGGCATCTGAAGTGGTGCCGTGGTAATCTTTGTAAACAAATTCAGCTTTTCTCCGAGTTATGTCAGGAATCCGTACTATTCCAGATGTCGGTAGGTTCCTACGTCGGGTATTTGAAAAGGTGCGATGTCGGCATTTTCAAAGCGATTCATGTTAAGATATCTCACGAATGCTAGTGAATTTGTTATGCTCAGTTATCAGATTTCAAAATGGTACTAGTTTAGTATGAAAGATATATAAATAAAATAAAAATGTTTATTTCAATTACATTTTTCTTAAACATACATGATTTGGAGATCACCTTTTAAGCAAAGAGACGCTTAATATAAGACAGGGTATGCAATTGAAAAACGATATAAAACGAAAAGAAAATGTAAGAAAACGAAACATAAAGGCGTAAAGGAGCGCACATGTGTGGTATATGCGAGTGGGTTTTTGAGTCTGTTTGTGTTTGTGTGTGTGTGTGTATGTGTGTGTGTGTGGGTGTGTGTGTGTGTGTGTGGGTGTGAGTGTGTATTGTACGTATTAAGTTCATTTAGGTTTTAAGATAGGTTTAGGTTAGCCCTCCGACAGTGTCTTGGGGTCGGAAGAAGCCGGGCGTAGCTTCCTCCACTAACGATATCGTTACCGCAGCACTATTATAAGATAAATTATGTAAGCGATGATACCAATGCCTCAATGTCGTCGTAGGTTTTTTTTTTAAAGAGCGTGACCATTTTGAAACATAGAAAGAATATTATTATGGTTGTTAATCTTGCGGCTAAAATATTACACACAAGTAAAAAGGTGAATAATTTCGAACAAAAAAACAGTCTTCACAAAATGCATTGACCTGTTCAAAAGCACTCAACTTGCAAGTTGAGCGTGTAACGAATCCTTTTAGGCCAAAACGTCTAACAACGTGACACGATGACATACTATACACAGTTTGTTCCCTACTTCCATGTCACGCTGAAATGTCCCGTCAATCACCTGAACAAAGCGACCATGACACTTTCAGCTGTGATTTCAGAGCGACACGCATGAAAAGACCACGTTGGCGTGACGCTCGTATGGAAATAATAATAAATTGTTTGAAGCAGGATACTAGGTTTTTTCCCCCGATTTTTGCAAACTTGGAAACATACCATAACATTTGATTTATATTTTTTTTAGGTTCAACACTTACAGAGGTACAACTTACTATGGTCATTCACAAAATTGGCACAAATTGCACTTAATGTATTCACGATTTTCTGAAAACTTTGAAAAGAAGAATTTCTAATAATTTTACGTTTTCTAAATGGTAGAACTACATTACTACCATTACGTTATATTATAAACAACATCAGTTCAAATCTACTCCTAAGTCAGATCCAAACCCTTTCTTATACATTTACACTGAAAAATTTTCATATATTTAGTTAACCTCAACGGGCCAATGGCCATTGTTAAACTTCTTTAATTTTAATATTTTCTCTATTCATATTTATTATATTTTATACAGTTATTATAAAGCAATATTAATTGTAACAAACAAAACATTGTTGTTAGCTTTCTCTCATGTATTTTTTCTTCGTCGCCAATTAATGGCGTGCCGATATTCTACAGAACTATGTTAATTGCGTGATTAAATTATTCAGATTATTTGTATACAAATTTAATTGACTTTATGATTTTATGTTCAAGACATTAATGGTCATTGTGTTAGCTCATTTACATTGTGCGTCACGACACATCTGCTGGTACAATTTAGATTACGAAACGCATGCCATAACACCCGGATGCCCACCACACTAATTATTCTAAATTGTACTCTATTAACTGAAGAGCTATTTCACTACGCAGCCAGGTTGTTTATGACTCGCATTAGGGGAATATGGCAGTCGCTCCCTAAGGACCATTTTCATTTAACCTATGCCATTTAAACTTGCGTAGTTACAAACTAAATATCAAAGTGTTTTAGTATCTACTATGTACACAAAAGTTTGAAATTTGACAGTTTGATGAACGATATCTCAAGAGTCCAGTCTGTTTCTGAAATTCAATGGAAAATAAATTGGGGTAGCCGAGAACAAAAAGATATTCATGAAGTGCTGGTCATGAATACGAACACAAGACTCGTCAACGTCTGACGTAAGTAGGACACGAAATAATACTGTGTGGAATATAACACCATTTTTGTTTTCTCGTTATAGGTACCTACTTTTTTGTGTCACTGTACCGTGACCGTGGTTTGATGTTCGGAAAATGAGTTCTGAGCAGATGCGGATTTGATTTTCATATTCTTTATATAAAGTATCGTGTGGTTATTATAGTTTAGTTTGTACGAAATAGTCTCAAATATTACTACAGCAATAATAAGTTTTCGGTAAACCAATAAAAAATAATATTTTTATCCAAATCTTTTTTCAATTCTATTGTCCACGACTTAAAATACCTACCTACTAGTGACATGTATAATGGAAGATTTTGAAGAAAGTAGGGACCTACACTACGCACCTATTTATTTACGATGAATACGTGAACCATCAATCAGGTACAGGCATAATAATATGACACGTGCCTGAAGCCAAAACACCTCAAAGATTCATTACGTAGGACTATGAGTAATATAATCTCAGCCCACATTCTAATGTTGGTAATTTTTTCTGGAATTTAACGATCAGTCGCCGTCTGATGTCAACCCGACATTTCTTATATTTTCTGTCGTAACTATGACGTATGTGATTTTCAGGCTTTTTTGACGTCGGGCAACAACAACATTTATTTGTGACCACCTACGTAGGCACTATAATTATCTACAATAGTCAGAATGATCACATGAATTAAATAAGCTGATAGATAACTCGTGTTAGCCCTTTATTCATTTAATCAGCCATTTCGTTTCGCAAACAATAATGCGATAATGCCAGTAGAGTGCAATTAACCTATGTAATTGCATTGTCACCAAATAATTGATTGAACTGACCTACATCGGACAGTATTAGTACCTAAGTTAATGCAATCTAATCATAGCACGGCTAAATAAGCAAAGTTAGCACGAAAGCTTATTAAGATCCCGAATCCAGACGGCGAAACTTTTGCAGAATTCTAAGTTCGGATTTGATCAAAGTTTCCTTAGCTGAGGATTATGGAGGAACCGGACTTATAAGGAGTTACGTCGTTTGACCTTAACATTGCTCGTTTGGCAGGCACTCTAAGAGGGTGGAGAGGTAATAAAGGGCGGGTAGGGCAACCTCGGTGAGCTATTAATCGGAGATCGAGACCTTCGCGTGAGCAAAGCGCCTGACAGTCACACGGCACGAACACAAACGAAACTGTTTGCAGTTCTATATTGGTAGGCGCTTGATCACACTAATATTTTTTCGGGAAACGGAGATATTGCCTTACCGTGGGTTATTTTAGGACCGAATTGTAAGACTAAGGAGCTTGTATTTTTAGATTAGATTCATATAAGTGAACATATTGTAAAGTAATTTCAAATCAGAACCGACTAAACTAGGTATACTTACGTAGATTGTTTACACGTTCAAGAAAAAAAAAACGGTAACATTATTATAAACTTCGTGATTGGTATATTTCATAATATGTATTATCAAATTAGTATTGATAACAGATCAAGAGAAGCAATGTTCGAGTACCTACTACAACATTAATCTCCGTGATATAAGGTTTCCAGACATTAATTACTTCAATCACAATAATCAACTTATTAATTAACGAATAATATGCAATTACACGCCCACATGTCTCGATACATTAAGGGATACTTTATTAATTGCCACATAAAATGAAATGGCCACACTAGCGTTAAATTCGCTATCACTCGTTCATTATACTCGTTCGTATTTCATTATCCACCTGTTTTAAATGCGGGTCTAATGAAAATGTAGGTATACAATAGACTGTCACGGAACCCGCGGATAAATTAGGAGGTCGCTGCTAGCATTCAGAATGAGTTGGGAACAATAAGTAATAAAAAGTATTATTATAGTGGTGTATGGCGACCTCACACTGCGAGAAACTGTTTTGCTTAAATACAGGGGGTATTTAAGTATAGAAGGCTAAATGGTAAGCTAGACTGTGATTCATATTGATTAATCCATAATTTTTTAACTACTTGTGCACTAGATATCTTTGAATAGATTTTAAATCGACCAATCAACTGCCGAGGGTCATTAGTGAGGATTGGAACAATCCGATCCGCTGGTATTTCCAATACGCAGGTATATTGATAATTATGAATTTTAGAAGTGTGAATTGTTTAATAATGAACTGTTATACCGATATTGAATTTAATTTTAATGCATTGTGTTTTAATGAATTGAATAGACTTCAATTCATGAAAATACAATTATGAAATTTTAGTGTTATTAATAACTAATGGACTGTTGAAAGATATTTTAATGACTGTTAATTGGTATTCCTAAAGTACTGTGTTAAATATATAATTATTTAAAATTACAACACTGTATTGAGACGTGTTACCGCCCACAGTACGACCGGAGTCGGTCAAAACGTAATACTATTTCAGCGGACCGCGGCCAATCCCTCGCAAAGAGAAGAGGCTCGTGTAAAATCAAATAACCAGACGCTCTCTGGAATCTGTCACTTAGATCAGACGATCTAAAGAGTGACATTATAATTTCAACCATAGATCAAACCTGACAGGTAATACCGGTGCTTAGAAGTTACAATATCAACGATAAAGTTCATTAATCAGTGTCTTACTGATAAGGCCAGGCCACTAAAGCAGAAAGTTTGGCAGTGGTTTAGATAAATCTCAGGTAATTACTGGTCTAATCATCTTTATACAGGTATGTTTTGTTATTGACATTACGTGTATACAGTGTTTTTACGTGATCTGTTTCAGCAAATGGAATTCGTTGGGGTACCTATACGATAAGAATATTTTATGTTACACGTGGAAAACTTCTAAATTCCTTGGATTGATATTGTTACTAGCCAATTTTATTATTATTTCAGGCCAAGCTTTAGCTTGATTAGTAGGATCTTTCTATCAAATTTTGTTTGTAAACGATATAATTATGACAACCGAATTACCCAAGATAATTATATGATATACGTACAATGTCAATATTTGGCGAAACTTGGGTGAGGCCTGTGTCCAGCAGTGGACGTCTTTAGGCTGAAATGATGATGATGATGATGAATGATGATACGTACAATCTCTCTCGAAGCATTTTAACACCTGATCTGTACCTATTAAGTGCTTGCAGATCAGGTGTTAATGCTTATTTCGTTTACAAACAAAATTTGATTATAGACGTGGCTTTTTCCGGCTCGTAAACTAAAAATATGAACCTCGTTTTGGGCTCCACCGCAATCGTGTAAACGAAAACTGCCTTGTAAATTCTATTTTACGTTAACAAGGTAGTTAGAAACACAGAGGGCAATGTCTCTTTTAAAATTCACACCTGCGAATTCACATAAATCTACAGCTATGTGTGCCATTCAATGGGGAATATCTTGAAGCTTCCGACGCATGAATCATAGCAGCTTGCTAATACTTATAGTGCAATAAATTACTATGCTCAGCTTATGTGGACGCAGGAAGGAAGCGACTTTTATTTCTAAGTCTAATGTTGCCCTAACTTGGTCAAAATCCATGAAACCTGACGAGCATACGAAATTGAACATGATTTACGCGAAAGTTACGGTAGTGGCAAAAAGAAGGTGACATGGTTTCGAAGCAAAACAATGTGCGATGGATTGGAAGGGCTGCTAGATAAATCATATATGCACAGCCTGTTACTAGTTGACAATGAGGCAGATTTTGATGTCCATCTTTCTGATTGAGTGCCATTTTTGGGAAAATCTCGTGTAGCTGGCGTCTGACATATAAATTAGGTTATGATAGTGATGTAACCAGAAGGAGGCGCGGTAGATCTCGCAGGATATGGCGGGACGAGCTGGATAGAAAGATTTGGAAGTCATGGGGAGAGGCCTAGAAGTGGAATGAAACAGGAAAACAGTAAGAATAACTGATATAGATACGCTACCAGAAGAAATGATATACCTACTTAGACTGTGATCACTTTTTGGAAATGAGATTGTTGCGAAGTTTGTGCTTTTAACGACACCAACCAGTTAATTTTGTAAGTAGATGACGTTTGTTATATTGTATCGTAAGTATATTTAAGTGTCTTTGGCTGAAGGTAGTCTTACAATAGCAAATGAAATCACTGAAGGTTAAGTCCAATTTGGGTAGAAAATTAATGATACCACTGATTGTACTGTCTCAAGACTGACATGACAAATGAAAACATTTGTCAACATCAACCTCTTGGTGTCAAATCACGCCTAAATAATGTTCCATGTTGAATCTTATGTCTGTGAACGTACAGTCTATTTCACAGTTATTTTACTTCTGCTTCCTAAATCAGTTGCAATCCAAAGGAGGTTTCCTTTGGATTGCAACTATTGCTTAATATTATTTTATTGCTACGAAAATTAAGATTACTGTCAGAGGACATTCATATGTGAAAGGACTGTAGATGATAATTTCGCTTTGTCGAGATATGTCAAAGACATACCTCTCCTATTTCAGTCAAATAACTGTTCTGTTTAGGCGCCATAATTATAATAGTCAGATTCATGCTCTTTATGGCTACCAACAGATATGGAAAATGCCATGCCACACTACGCGAACATAGCGTGTTCATTGGCTACAATTTGTGAATTGGCAAATGAATATGAGGAAGCGGGTGTTACAAGTGTGCCTTTGCCCTTACTTTTTCACACTGTATGATAAAGTTCAAGGATTCACTTTGCTTTTGTTCTCTTAATAAAATAAATGTGATATTTGATTCGTTTTTGTTTTAGTGTACTGTCGAGGGCAGAAATAAAATAGCTCCTTAATCTCTCTTTTCTACTAGACAAAAGTAGTGTAAGTGCGAATAATTCAATGAAAAAAAAGACAATGAAAATAAATTAGAAGGTTCTACTAAATAGTATGTTTAAAAGGTCAACCATTTCTACATAATTACTTGAACACTACTGTAGACACACTACACTATTGTAGATAAAGAAACAGATGCGAGCTAACTTAATTAGAAAGCTTAAACATCTTTAGGTACAAGAAAAGTGGCTAGGATTTAGGTTGGAAAAAGCTGAGATAAGGAGTACAGAAAATAGAAAAATCTGCGACGCAGCTGCCTGGAAAAATCCACGAAATTCCATCCTACTTTTAGGTGGCTTATCTATGTATAAGGAAATCCATCAATCTTTAACAATCCTTGGAGCTTGTTGGGGTTCTTTATCATGGTAATTTTAAAAGATACGAGATTATGAGTCATCATGTTTATTTAGTTATCCCAGTGACTTTATCGGTATGAAAGTGTAGAACAAGATATTTAAATTTGATTAATTATTTAATTAATTAATTATTTCCTTTACTTATTTTCTTACACATAGATTAGATTTTTAAATATTTTTACAAACTCATATAAAAAACATTTGAAAATATAAAAAATAGTACCCCACCGGTATCGGGAACAGGGTCCGGGCTACGGGTGGACAGGGCTCTTGAGAGAGCTTTTTTTTTCTTTTTAATATGTACCTGGTCGAAGGGACATTGATGTGCAACCTGTTACTATGAAATCAGTCAAATGAATCAAGACCCATTGCTAAAATTTGCCGTCAGTTCTTAAAAAAAAACAGTTGTTCCATACATTTTATCACGGTGGTTTAAAGTATTGTATGAAAACCAAAACAACATATTTTGTATTAAACCGCAATTTTTTTCTAACAAACGTTATAAATTTCTACGCTTGGTTTGCGGTTCGATATCCTGTTTTCAATTTGACTTAAGCCCGTCACAGACGTAGCTACAATATATAATATATTAATATAAATCATAGCAAGGCATTTCTCGACATATTTTCTATATTAATTTTCTAGTGACCGCACACGCAGCTATAATATATATTTCTATGACGTCACCAAAATATGTCGACAAATATATCTCGGTATATTTTGGCATATAAATAGATATTTTGGTATATTAATATTATTTTGATATATTTTTAGGATACGGGATGTTCCATTTGTTCACCGAACGCCTTTCCGACATCCGTGCTCGATGCGCACGAGCATTACTCCCACGCCCGCTTCACCTCAACGACGCCTACCCACTTATTTGTTACATAATATTATGCTACTTTTTTACGAACTAAGATACTTAAATAACGTTCTTTATTTAATTAAAATACAAGTGTTGCAACTATAACAAATGATTTAAATATAATTTATTTTTAATTCTTAGCTCAAGCATACTGCAAGACGTTCTTCAGAACGCTTTATGCTTTTGTGCATAACCGTATCGCGTTTTATTAAATCATTTTTTATCAATTATTGAAGTTCGATAAATGAAGATCTTGAACTTCTAAATTACTGTGCAAATTGATTCGAAGATAAATCATGATACAAATTAGATTCGCAACAAGTTCTCTTTTGTTTTACATGCGACTCTACCCAGATGGTTCTATTTTTCGTTACTGACAAGGCAGTATGCATATCAAATTCAGCTTCAGAATTATCCTCTGAGGAACTTTCAATTATATCTAATAGTAGTGCTCAAATTGGGCAAAGCTTTATATGTCAGAGAGGAAAGAGCATAGACTATTGCTTGTCGTCGATGATTTAACTAACTAACATACAAACAATTTAATCAACAAAACAGATTCCCACATAAAAAGTAAACAGTTCACTCCTCCATAATAACCTGTTAACATTGTTAATTCAAGTAGTTACAGTCGATTAATATCTAGGGCACAACACCGCGCAACAACTTTGTTCGACATATCCTACCTACCTCATCACTATCATTGTATTATGATAGTTATTATATGCTTTAGGAAGTTACCAGTCAATTTGTTAACAGTAATAGCTAACGTAGTAGTTTGACTTTCATGGAACTGTAATGGATTTACGTTGGAAGCAGAAGTAACAACAAAAACAAAAGCTTCGCTATGCAAATAATTCACGATCCCTTTCCAGTTTGCGAGCCGTTATTAGTTATTCTGAGTTGGTCAGATTGATTGATGTTCGATGTCAACATTCGATTCTACACATATTGAAATTAAAGGTGTTTTCTGTGTAATTCTATATGCTCACGTTGTTCTTCTGAACTATGTAACAGAATTTAATGGGATTTTAACCATCGTTTAATTTATCGGGATCTCGCGGCTAAATAATAACAGCCGCCCAGGTCGATCTTTAAAGTTAAGCCGTGCTTGCCGAGGTTTGTCTGTGGATGGGTGACCATAATTACATATCGAGTTTCCTCCGTGCCTCGGAAAGCACGTTTAGCCGTTGGTCCCGGCTGTCATTTGTAGATCTTTGACAGTCGTTACGAGTAGTCAGAAGCTAAAAGTCTTACATCCAGTCCTACCAAGGGGTATCGTATTCCTAGTTACTGGGTTGTGGAGGTCAGATAGGCAGTCGCTTCATGTAAAATACTGGTACTCAGCTGCATCCGGTTAGACTAGAAGCCGACCCCAGATAGTTTGGGAAGGCTAGGCAGATGATGATTAATTTATCGGGAAGGTGTCTAATAAGAGTAGGGTACCTAAATAAATAAATTTCAATATTTTTTTAGTCTATGCGAAACAGGGGTAGCGCGCTAGTTGCTGTTTAAAAGGATGAACAGAACTACCATCAGGCAAATAAATTTCTAAGGCAGTAAATTATTTAGCACAACACCAAAACAATAAGATAATACGTAAAACCCACCAGTGAATTCCGTATTTCCCGCGGTCGAAGCCTACAGGCAATCACAATTACTTTACCGAAGTACCCAAAAACCTTATCTACTAATTCGTAACATATTGTCCGTAAAAGCGCACACTCGTGTATTTATTAATTAAACGGCAGGTAAACACGATAAGATTACGAGCGCACTACTGTTCAACTGATTAGTTAGCCCTATTACACACTGGCGTATGTTTTTTGTCTCATCATCAGCGTGGTTGACGCGGTCTGTCACTCAGTTGTCATTCTGTCATCACTGGTCATTAAAAAGAGACGCCATCTTTTTTTTTTTCGGAGACAAAAAACGATGGCTTAACAAAATTGTGTTCGGTCCTATACGGGTTTACTTCAGTAGTAGGGAATTGGAGGAGCTCGTGGCTAATAACAGCCGCTCGAAAGAACGTAGGTTGGTTTGTGGATGGGTGGCCACCGAGTTTCCTCCGTGCCTCGGAAAGCACATTGAGGCCTTGGTCATCGCTGATATTTGTCTAAGTTTGACAGTGGTTACATAGTCATTGCCCCGAAAATCTGACAACCAGTCTTACCAAGGGATATCGTATTACCCAGTTATAAAGTACTGAGTTATGGAGATCAGATAGTCAGTCAGTAAACACGTAAAATACTGGTATTCAGTAGCACCCGGTGACTGGAAACTGACCTCAACATAGTTACTAGTCAAATAGGCTAGGCAGATGAGTGAATAGAAATTGCAGCAATGCTTTACACAAACTACATTCCAGCATGCAGCGTAATTTTATTAAATTTAATTGCACTACTTGTTGATTGTAATTGAGGATACACGCACTGATGATTTCGCTGTCTTTCATACACGACGTGTAATGACATAGAAAATATGTGTGATTGACGTAATCCGCCGCTCAGTTGTCACATTCCGTCGTCACTGGACGAGCATTTAAAAATGTTGTGACGGTATTTTTGTCCCATAAAAAAGTAAGCAAAAAGTAAAATGCTTCTTAATTTAAACAGACTTAAACACTCACTCGGTTTAATTTGATACATGGTAAAAAAAAATGTGAATACCATGACAAAACTATCGCCTGACAAAATTAGATGCGCGATTGGCTTAAGCTGCAGACATTTCGGTAACGCCTAGACTATCTAGTACCCAGTGACCTAGTGCTTGGACATGTGACGCGATTTAATTTAATTAAATGCCACCGCGGTTAGCTCAAATTGAGGATACAGAAGCCATACTGCAATTGACTAGGATATATGCTAAATTGGATGGAATTCGCCGTAATCCCTGATCTTATTACCTAGCTAAGAATTTCCTACCTTACATAATCTGAGCTCTCTATTACATAGACCGATACTCGTAAAACTCAAATAGTTCATTTTAGAATCTTCAAGACGCTAAAAATAAAGTCAATCGACCAACAGGAAATTGCTCATTCAATAATTTGCCTGTCTCCATAGTCCGTTTCATCCTTCTTTTTCAGGTTATCAAAGAAAATAGGTATACTTGAAATCAACGAGAAAATTTGCCGGCGAAGGTTGCAGAATGAATATCAATTCCCTGAGGGTCGCTTCGTAAAGTGAATCGCGAACCATGAACCCGCTTCGGTGGAGTTTCAAGGTTCATCGTTGCTATAAACTTGTAATATTTTAGCTTGAGGGTAGTTGAGTTAATACAATTTGCCAATCAGGTTAAAGGGTGCTTATAAAGAGTGTATAAACATGCGTACAATTTAGCTATTTGAGTGGCAGATGCACCATTTTGAAAACGGGGGCTAAGTTCAGGGTATCTGAAAGCCTAAAAGCGATATTTGCGATAACAATAATGGAAGTCAAAATGAATTAACATAAGCCGGATAAATTGACATAAAACTTTCCAGCGGAGAGCAACCTCCCCGCTCTATAAGCTAGCCTGTGGTCTAGACCGCCAGGCAGGTGACGCAAGTCTGTCATTTTAGCATACAACGTGTGCAAACACCCTAAACGCTTCCAAGTGTATGATGCAAATGTGAAGCATAGAGGATTACCTAGCTATTATACTGTTCATACCGAATAACAAACTTAATTTATTTTACAAACTAGATTTTAGAATAACATGCGAACTACAAAATTGATTAGCTGATGTGAAAATTAATTCAATGCTTATTCAACCAGTAACATTATTGGCTTCATTTCTCTGTTTACAATATGGAGGAGATATGGTTCTGTATGGTATCGGACGTAAAGAATAGCACCATCCCATATCTTCCCGTGGGTGTCGTGAGAGGCGACTGAGGGACTTGCCAGAGAATGGGCAGCAGCGTTCTCTGTGCTTTTCGAACAACCGTACTGTGATCGCTAACCCGCATGCCAAGCGTGGCGATTATGGCAAAATCCCCCTTATGTCAATGTGGCGTTGGGGGAGGCCTAAGTCCAGCAGTGGACGTCTTTCGGCTGAAATGATAATGATGATGATGAATATGGAGAAACTACTAAAAGAGCTTGGTATACCTAAGTATACCATGGTTTTTAATGGTTTCAGTAACTAGGTACTATGTTGTGGTAAATAAAGCTTCTGTTTGAGCGGTAGTAAACGCTGACTATTGTTAATATAAAAGTGAACGTTAAGCTGTATAGATAATAAAAAGTCTATGTATCGACTGTTATTATGAACTCTACAGATGCCACGACCCATCCATAATGTTGTAACTAAATATTCGTAGCGTTAAAAGGCTTTCAAGAAGGCGATATTGAACATATTACTTAAGGCCATAGACGTATTATGTGTGTGCCACAACCACATTATCTGTATTTAGATGTATAGGGTGAGCTACAAAGCCCACACATAAAGCGAGATATAGATTACATAATGATGTTAAATCTAATGTGGTTTATCAAAACTGTTTGCTTGAAATAATTAAAAAAATAATAAAAAGTGGATGACTATATTTATGAAGTTGCTGATTTTTTGGCTGTAAAAATTATTTAATTAAAAAATAAAAATGACAATCTTACAAAAAATATTATTTCGATATTCTTAGTCTTTGGATTAACAAAAGGCCCTGCGGCACGGGCAGCTACGCACATGTTCCCCTGAAATTATATTTGTAGATCAACGCATCAGAACTTCGAAACAGACATGACCATGATCTCCAACATTTCCAGCATATAAGGAGTTCTAACGCTTTTCAAACTTCCACGCCCTAAGCCGAGGCTCGTACCCGATAAGGGGTGCCCTTAGCTCGTAGTCGCTTAGTTTGTAAGTAGTTGTATGCCCTGGCTGGAGGCCTTACTCTCAAGGCACCCACAGGTTAGTCCGGTTAAGCAGACGACAACCTCTTAGGTTGAATTGCGAAACGCCAGAAACAAAAAATAAAAAATTCAAACTTCGACTTCGACCGAACAATTTATGACACTTATGGACAAATCTCTGAAATTCATACCCATCTATGGGATCATCCAGATATAATGACACTCCCATAGCCTATTGACGTCACAAAACACGCCACGCCGCGTTGAGGACCCTCGTTTTATTTTATGGCTGACTGGGGAACCCTGAACTATAATACCTACCCACGTACAATATGCCTACAGACGTACATATTAACACTTTTACGACTGCCCATTATTGTTATGACTTGCGTTGTTTACGCGTTGTTAAGCGAAAATAAAAGATGGGCCAATGTGTGTCTGGCCAGCTACCAATTACTACTATTACTTGATATTACGTTTTCTGCCTTTACTTCGCTGGTTCTTTGTTCAAGTTACATAGGTCGCGAAAACCTGTATTTTCTTTGCCACTTAACTTCTTCTTCTTCTTAGCGTGTCGATGGTAATCTAAATTGTGTCGGCCCAAAACTGAGCCACTAGTTTGGCGCTCTCAGTAGCGTCCATCAGTTCCTGTAACGAGCAAACAGCAGGACACGCAGGACACGATATTAAGTGTCGCATCGTTTGTGGAACGGCACCACATTTACACTCCAGGGCAGAGTCATTAATGAATCTCCACCTGAGCAGGTTTTCCTTGCTGCAACCAACCTGGGTCCGAAGTCTATTTAAAGACTTCCAAGTCAGCCATGGCAACTCATGTCCAAGTGGAAGACTTTCAGCAGGTGGAACGAATGGGTTAGGTAAGGAAGTACTACCTCACCACAGCGTTAGTCTCTCCGTAGACCGCTCGCCAGTGAGTGGGGTGACACACTTCAAAAAACTGTTTCGGCTTTTCAACCTTTGCGACACGAGGGTATTTAAATGCATAGGGTGTCGTGTGTCTGAAGCCATTTTGGCTCTTTCATTACAGCTTGCCACTGTTCGGCGTATTTCTGGTGGCGCTATCCCTGCCAGTGGGTACAGCATCTGTACCGGTGTCGGTTTAAGGCAACCAGTGATGATCCGGCCCGTTTCATTCAGAGCTGTATCCACTAACTTTTCATGAGCTGAACGGCTCCATACGGGGCACGCAAATTCGCCAGCTGAGAAAGATAGCGCCAGCGCAGTAGTCCGCAAGACATGAAGCACCCCACTTCGAAGAAATTAGTCGCCGTAAGAGACAGTTGCGAGTGTGCACCTTCTGCTTGATGGTATTGCAGTTTTTGCTGAATGTCAATGATCTGTCCAGAGTAACCCCAAGATTCTTTGGAATGTTGCTGTGCACGATAGGCACTCCACCCCAGACGATGTTAAGTATGGGCCCAGCCTCTCTGTTTCGAAGGATTAACTTAAAAACTGTGTATTTTTTATGACTAGTCGGTAACCATATCTTCATTAGTTCTGTGATTATTTGAAATATAATTAACAAATCGTAAATTATTTGCTAAATTTGGGACAGTTGAAACAGTGAACCTGAAAAAGACAGCTTAACGAGTCCAAAATATAATTACAACGACCTAATGAGTATCTATTCACGCGACAACCGGTTTTCCAAGCGAGTATTTGTTTCGTGAAAATATTTAATGATGTATTTCCCTAAAAACGTGGTTAATAAATTACCAGCAACAAAATATTAAATGATGATACATTTTGGTCAAAGAAATTCAGTTCCTTTGACTGAATGAATACTGAAAAGTGCAAGGTTACAAAAAATTCAAGAATTTTCTTTCAGTAAAATTATTCACTTGAAATCCAACAGAAAAAAACGCAAGAAAAAGATTAAGATGGATATCAGCAGATGCAACATTTAAAGAATTACTTTTATTTAATCTTGCTAAAATATTAGGGTGTCTTTTAATAATCAAAGAAACTTAGGTAATTAACATTGGTTCTGGACAGCTACGTAACTGTCAAATAAAATTAGTATCATCGATTCGAGAAGAAGAAGAATGTCGTATCACAGTACCTATTACCAGCAAGTATTGTGAGCTTCAAATGTTGTACCCAAAAAAAAATACATCGACTCAGATGTAATTTTGCTTTTGCCTTCAACTGATCTGAGATCCAGACTGGGAAAAAAACCAAATCGTAGATATCAGCTGCCGATTCCCCCGCAACTTGTTGAAAAAAAGTCCTTTCCTCTGATCAAAGACGATGGACTAATGGCCCGTCATTAAAAACTAGTTCTATCTTTAAATACTAGGTATTTCTGAAAGACCTCGTTTTGTAAAGTGCCTGCATTAGCATCAGTAGAATTCTTATCTTTTAAAACGTTAATAACCCGAAACTACTTCTGTTGTAAGTGCTTTTATTTTTGTTGAGTGTTGTTCATTAAAACACTAGTTTATCGTGTTTGTCAAGTAATAAGACATTTATTACTCAAAAAGAATACAATTCACTTAATATGAGTAATACAAGATAATCTTAACACTAAATATAAGAATTACTTAGTAAGAAGGTAGGTACTAGTACATAAATAAGCTAATTCGTAGACACACAATTTTTAAAATCTAAAAGTTAGTGTACTATTACATATCGATTCTTGAAGGCAAGTCATTAGCAATTACCTACACAATGAACCTTATATGTATTGAAAAGTTTCGAAAATACAGATTAGGAATCCATCTTATATTTATTCCTAGAAAAAGAATAAAAATAAAGTAAAAAAAAATAGAAATGCATATGTAAATTAATTGGTGCGGTGTGATAAATTTAAAACCTGGCGAAATCTTTTCAAGATGTGCTTTACGGTTTTTGTTTTGTATAAAGTAAAGGACTGTATCTCTTTTTGTATTAAGTAATTTATTATAATAGATATGCATTTAGGCCCACTTGCAATATCATTCATTTATAGCGTTTAGTGCTTAACGTTTTTAAAACATCATTCTACCTCCAATAACCGATTGACAGAAATAGAGCAATATTTCTTTGCATTTAATGATTTGAAGTACACACGGGCCTTACCGTGCTAATCTGACACGGAATTTTAAGTAAACAAGAAAAATAAGAACAATAAAACTACAAAACAAAACAAGAATCTACTCCGTAGAAAAAACGATGACACTGCAATTAATTTTCCCGTACTTGAACCGTCTATAGTACAATAGGTAAGAATTAGCATCGACCAAGATAATCAGCCCCATTTTATAATAGCAAACTAACACGCGAAGAGCTAATAATAATTGTCTTATGAGTGAAACGTCACAATTACCAGGAAAAAAAGCGTACACGTTACAGCAAAAACCGGCCAAGTGCGAGTCCGACTTGTAAACGAAGAGTACCGGCCATACCACCTTACTATATTAAAGACTGCATAGTTTAGTGTTGTATTTATTCGTTTATATTTATTTGTGTGTTTAAGTTGTATTTATTATTGATTTTAAAATGTTTGTGTTTTCTAGAATTAATAAGGGCTATGTGGTATCAGTGAAATATACGAGTATATATATTTTAATATTAGGTCTTTACCTATGAAATTGCCGTTTTGTTTGAAAAAAGTTAAAGTATTTTTTTTTTCGAACTTATTTATTTCTTTTATTCAAAGTAATCACCCCTGCAATCAATGCATCTTTGCCAACGCTGTGGCAGTTTATGGATGCCCTTCTTGAAAAAATCAGCTGGACGGGAGACAACAAACTCTTCAAAGGCGTTTTGTACTGCCTCTCGGGAATTGAATTTTTTTCCCGCTAAAAAGTTGTCCAAATTTTGGAAAAAGTAATAGTCGGAAGGCGCAAGATCTGGTGAGTATGGCGGATGAGGGAGAGCTTCCAAACCCAACTCATGCAGCTTAGAGACGGTCTGTTGTGCAGTATGGGGCCGCGCGTTGTCGTGAAGTAGCAGTGGAGACGACCGATTGACCAAAGCTGGTTGCAGACGTGCGAGTTTCGCCATCATTGTGGTCAGTTCTTCAATGTACACATCAATGCAATAATGCTCTCGCCGTTTTGTAAAAAGCTATGATGAATCACACCAGCACTAGACCACCAAACTGTGACCATCACCTTTCTAGGGGTCATTTTTCGTTTTGCACATTGCTTTGGTACCGAACCAGGATCTAACCAACTTGCTGAGCGCTTTCGATTGTCAAAAAGAATCCATTTTTCGTCGCACGTAACAATTCGGTTCAAAATTCCTTCATTTCTGTGCCTGTTAAGCAGCGCAAGGCAAGTTTCGACGCGTACGTTGCGCTGGCGATCGTTAAGTTCGTGGGGCACCCATCTATCAAGCTTTTTTATCTTGCCAATCTGTCGCAAATGGACCAATATTGTTTTAATGCTAACATCAAAAGCTGCTGCCAGCTCAGCTGTAGATTGAGTTTCATCAGCTTCAACAATCACCTTTAATTCATCATTGTTGACCAAAGTTTCCGGACGACCACGAGGTTCATTTTTCAAGTCAAAATTCCCAGAACGGAACCGAGCAAACCAATAACGGGTTGTGCGTTCGTTTGTACAGTTCTCTCCGTAAACGTCGTTGATGTTACGGGTCGTTTGTGCCGCGTTGGTGCCACGACGGAACTCATATTCCATAATTACACGAAATTTCAAAGTATCCATTATGAGGAAAAATGTTGAAATGTAATGAAAATACAACGCTAATCAATAAACAAAAACTGATTTTGTAAATAGAATGTCATATTTTTAAAACAAAATTAATTTGAATTTAGAACTCATAGCCAATCAAAACTTTTTTTTGTTTGAAAAAGTCTGTACTGCAATACGGCAATTTCATAGGTAAAGACGTATTATTATTTTTGTTTTTTTAGATCAAAAACCCCGCAAAAAACACGTTTCGTATATGGATAGGAACCCCACGTAAGATGATAAACACTCTGTGAATAATTCTAGTGTCTATATAGCTATTACGATTCAAATGATACAGCGCGTTTGTCGGATCGCACCTTCCGCTATCGCATCGGGAAGGCACTGTCTTCCCCCCACCCCATTAGAGCCGGAGTCCCTCAGGGCTCCCCGCTCTCTCCCCTTATCTTTACTCTGTTCACCAGTGACATCCCCAAGAGCAAGAAGGCACAGTTAGCCCTGTTCGCGGACGACACGGCCATCTATTACACTGGCCGTAGTCACGACGCTATTTACAGCACCCTCCAAACCTCAGCCAACGTCTTAGGCGCTTGGTTCCGGAAATGGAGAATCGAGGTGAACCCCGACAAGAGCCAGGCAGTTCTTTTCTCTAAACCGCGTAAGAATAAGCCACCCGCGCTCAGCCCGATCACTATGTACGGTAAGCCTATCCCTTGGGACAAGCAAGCCAAGTACTTAGGAGTCTTACTTGACAACCACCTGTCTTTCGCGGCGCACATCAAAGCAGCTCGCGACCGAGCTGCCTTTGCTATGGGTAGGCTTCATTTCATGATCTCGGCAAAAAGCAAATTGTCACTCAAGTGCAAGTTGCGCCTTTATACCGCGGTGATCCGCCCCATTATGACGTACGCTTGCGTCGTGTACGCTCACACCAAGCCTAAATACATCCATAGGATGCAAACCTTGCAGAACCGGTTCTTACGTAGAGTCACGGGAGCCCCTTTTTATGTCCGTAACGACCGTCTACACGTAGACCTTAGAATGCCCACCGTCCTTCAGTTTATGAAACGTCTTTCGAAGCGTTTCTTCGATAACGCCATTAAACACCGTAATCCCCTGATCGCAGCGGCCGCCCGTTACGAACCCTCGCGCATTAGTACAGTACGCCGTCCTCGGCATACCCTCGTCACTCCCGATGATGCTATCACCCTCCTCCAGGAGAGTAGTAAAGAGACTAGCACTCTTAATAAGTACAGACACAAACCGCCGTCCTTCCGACCTCGCCGTCGAGGTCCGTCGCGACGTCCCGGTCCATGCCCTCCCCGACCCTCGCTCGAGCCAGCCCGCGATGCTGTGCCAGTAGTTTTAAATCAGCCCCTAAATAATGATATCATTCAGATCCAGCCTGTCCCCATGCAGTCCTCCCCCAGCGACGCCCTGAGCCGAGGCTCATACCCCACAGGGGGTGCCCTCAGCGTATAGTCGCTTAGTTTGTAAGTTTTTATGCCCTGGCTGGAGGCCTTACTCTTAAGGCACCCACAGGATAGTCCGGTTAAGCAGACGACAACCTCTTAGGTTGAACTGCGAGATGCCATTCATAAAAAAAAAAAAAAAAAAAAAAATGATACAGCGCAGCAGCGGCCTGTGACAGACGCCTTAGTAATAGGATCTTTTTGGCAATCCTTGGGTACGGAACCCAAAAATTTTTTACACTGTTTTTTTCTTTTTTAGTTTGAGCCTTCGTTGCCAAAGATTTAAGTATTTTATAGCCCTTAAATATGTTTGAGGAGACCCAAGGGTCTGTTTTATTCAGGACAGAGCTGCGTAAAAGAGATGATTCTTTACAAATAATGAAATAATGTTCCTTTATTTTTGCTCACCATTTGTTGTGGCTTTTTTACGGTAATAGATCTAATATTTTGTGATATTTGTTTGGTGTCTTGAAAACTTTAAACCACTATTACGATTATATTCCATTTTTCTTTTAAATTTATGTTTTCTTAAAGTAGATAAGCAATTAACAATTTACAGATTACCTTATTGTCTACTGACTTGTATCCTCCAAACACTTTTTACGAAATAATTAGTTAATTATTAAAATGCACTGTGTACTAAGGTATCAGTGAAGCTACATCCACGATTACCAAAACAACAAAACACACTGTTACTTAGTGCTTTAAGTTTATTGATCATCTTCCTGTGTGCACGTCAGCAGTGATGCTGGGAAACTCCTATCTGACATTCAATGGGAGCTGATGACGTAGCAATGTTCCATTAATAGAAATCTACACTAATATTATTAAGAGGAAAAATTTGTATTTTTGCATGTATGAAATAAACTTAAAAACTACAAGACCGATTTCAAAAATTATTTTGCCGTTAGTAAGCTACATTATCTCTGAGTAACATAAACTATATTATATTTTCAAAAAAATTAGGGATTCTTATTAAAACTCCAATAATGTAACCCAAGGTGTAAAAAAATTACCTAAAATATTCTTTACATCGCGTGCGCTGCCACAACTAGAATAAAATAATTTACTACGACTTTACAGAACACATCATTATTTATAAAAAATGTCGCGACACTAAAAATGTGCCACAATAACTGTTCTTTTATTTTAAAAATTTAATTGTAGTGCCGCCGCTAGAAAAGACTCTTTATTTGTATCTTATTATTAATCCCTAGCAAAATAAATTATTTCATATTCAAGACTGCTTCAATACCTTTACATAACTTTTTGAAGTATTCAATTCGGATATTCCATTCGAAAGATATCAAGAGTTTAAAAGCGTAAGTATTAGAAAAAAGTTAAGGAGGGGAATCAATGTTAAAAAATGATTGTGTATTTGTGTGTATTATAATTTTTTTTTTTTTTGTTAAATACCCGTGCGAAGCTGGGGCGGGCTGCTAGTAAAAAGATAAGGAAAACAATAAATGTGTTTAAGGCTAGGTAAATACGTATAACCAACAGGTAGACCGATGTTTTCCCCCTTCAATAGCATTCAAAAGATTGTTCCTGCCTTTGTTGAATCTCAAATTCCCGTTACGACGTCACGAATCCACGATACACATTAGGTAAACTATCTTATTAATCTAGGTTACTTAAATACCGATGAAACCCTGATTAGTAGGCAACAATAAACAAATGATGATCAACGATTTCTTAATCAAGACAGTCAGCAATCAGCACTGTCATCATTCACGGTGACAATTTATTTTTATTTAAACACTGGTGACTCGCCCCAGTTTCGTACGGTGTGTTGTGGCTTGACAAATGTCGAAGATTTCTTTAATAAAAATAAAAGTTTATTATGATTTTTTAAACCACCCGTTTTTTTTTTAAATTACGATTAAGACTGCATAATTCAACCGTTCCAGACAAACATGAAAAGCGACTTCAATTTATATCATTTAAATGAAATATGTTTTTTTACTTGCACGGCAGCACATTGTAACAATATTACCTACACAAAATTGTGTAGGCTAGGTACAACACAAAATTGTGTTAGTTAAATTGAAAACCACTTTCGCCATCAACTCACAGGTGAACACTACACACGAAAACACATTATTTCTCATTATAATGTAGTTAATTCTACTGTTAGCAATACCAAAACCAGTTCTAGGGGATTATCTAGTTTAGTTTATCTGTGGACCCTGCTGTAATTATGAATACACTAAAATGCTTTACATAATATCACACCTGTTAATATTAAATGATTACCTTAACTAAGGTGTGCAGTATTTATAGTACAGACTTCAGCTTATCAAGCTACCCGAAATTAAAAAAAAAAACCAATCTACTTTGAACATAAGTCCTTAACTTAAATTTCGTCAAATAGAGAGCGAGCCTATTTTCATCGACCGGGCATTAATATAGACTCCGGGCTGCTTCTGACAAATTCCTGCAAGAAACACCCAAAAACTGTGATATTATGTAAAAACCACCTAAAATTACTCGTAGAGTCGTAACGTAATTCGAATACGTAGGTTACATTGTTTAGCTACAGACAAAAAACAAACTGTTTTTCTACGTTTTAATTCAGCACAAACAAAAACTGTGGTAACTCTAATTTCACGCTATCTACTCGGGTGTATAAGTTTAGGGACACATCGTGGCTAGCAATGTTTTTACAGCAGGTGTAAGGAGCTCTTGAGCGTTAGGTATCTCGGATCTTTTTATTGTGCGCTATATGCCTGCTGTGTGCCTGGCTTCTGAAGCCAAATGGCGACAATCTTTGCGAACTGTGGTCATGTGTTACATAAGGTACCTGATTGGTTTATTGGTCGCAAGCACTGCTACTGAACAAGAAGTTTTAGGTTCGATTTATAGGTCGAACGACGTAGTTTTAGTTCTTTCTTTCTTAGTGCTTTCCGGAGTTTAGGTCTGTGCACAGTTGATGGCAAAAGGTTTGCCCCCTTATAAACATACGAAATGTGGTTGTAATAATAGGTCACGTCTGCCGAAACCTTCTGAAAATGAGCGTTATGTATATGTGGCACTAGGATCCAAGTTCCAATTTTTATAATAAATAATAATTCACTCACTGCCAGATAAGGCAGAGCAAAATCAATCTGAATATTTTAGATGTACCTATCCTCTAAATAGTGGATGAAAGTATGGCAGGTCGACAGATTTAGATGGGAATCCCCATTGGGCGCACGGCTAGTATCTCCTAAGTAGTTAAAACCTAACATGATACAATCATAAGTAAGACGGTGAGTCAGTACATGATACATAATTAATCTAATCCGTCTTGCAAAATATTTTGCAAAAGCAAAAAAACATTGGTCATAAAATTTTCTGGAAACAAGACACAAAGAAATCGCAGACAAACTGTCCAAATGTTTTAATGTTGTCAGTCGATTTAACGACTTGCGAAGATAGTTGAAACATTTTTTTTTTGGTTTTCTTCGCCAAGCTTGACTTCGAAATAAAAATAAAAAGTATCCTATAGCTTTTATTATTGTGGTGCTCAATAAGAGTGTTTAAAAAAAATCTTCACTACAGGCGATCTCAAAATAATATACTGAAAGCAGAAGGATTTTTATTGTTTCATGTGATCATTATAATAATATTACTAATGATTGATGAAACACATAATTTAATCTTAAGACGCCATTAGTCCGACACTCAATTTTTTTCACAAATCACTAATTTATTTCAGGAGAAATCATAAAACTGATAGATGACCTACAAAAAAACTGAAATACTTCCGGACTTCCGAAGTACCTAAACACTTTACACAAAAACATACAGTAAACAGATATACCATATCCAATGTTTTTGTAAATTGGAAGTAAATATTTGTTTGGGATTACACGGAATCAGTGTTGTTATGCAAACAGTACTCGCTCAGGTGACACCGACGCGCCTGTATAAACTGTACGGGTATCGCCGTGAAATTGCTGACTGTACCTTTCGTTTTTATAGCAAACCGATGCAGTTTGAACCAGCCGTGTCGATGGCATTGCCAACGATACATATTCGCAACGATATTGTTATTAGAATTGCTATACACATAGCCGTGACGATCGCTGAATTTAACGCGGTTAGTGCTACAGTAGAGTTTCCTTTGAAATTTTCCACGGTGAATATAATAATAACGGCGTTTGTTGACATAATATTGAGGATACTTGCATGGAGATATTCGAGTTTCTTCGCAAAACACAATAATCTTGCTTTCAAGCATCTTAAAATAACATTGACTTGAAGGCTTGTCGAGTGTGGTAGTGACACAAAGGGATGTCGTTGTCAGAACTTGCTGACATCTTGTAAACATTTAAGTTTACAAATCGATATCTTCTATATATAGATATTTGAAACAAGGTCGTATGTTGTGTCTGTTTGTGTGACCTCTTAAGGGGGAAGCGCCAGGGTAGCAGGGTTTCCTTTAAAACAAACAAATATAAATAAAATAAATGCCTGCATTGTAAAATGTATTAATTGAAATTCATACTAAAACAACATATGACTTTAAGATCAATTAAAAAAATACAATATGACAAATATTTATAAGTACATGTATGATTGTAGGTACGTATTAAAATCGAGAAAGATCTACACATTTATCTTCAAGCTTGAGCGAAGTACGATTCTAGAATACAGGGTTTAGTCTGTAAAGTTAGAAATTACTGACAAGTCTATAAGTCCCACAATTAGAAACAAAGTTTCGAACAGACCGATTCCCCAGAATGGTTTTAATCGAAAGATTACCCTTGTTTAACAGTTTGACTTAAGAAACACTAATAAACAGAAACACAACTTTAGGTGTACCTAGTTGTTTTTAAGTTAACTTTGCAATGTATTTTTATCTAACGTGTCTGGATAATCTACTTACTACGTCTTTCAAAATGATTACGTCTATTACGCTGTTATGAACTTACGACTACGTGGTTTCTATTCTTCTTTTATTTAATAACAGGCATTAGACTTGGGTGTACGTATAGTCTAGCTGGACTAATAAATAACGTATATATTTCACAAGAGTGTCGGCTGCCGCCTTAGTACCGAACATACGTATCGTGTAATACATTACATTATCGTTATCGCTCTTTCTGTTAGTATAACAACATCTTGGAAATATCAAAGGCATTCTGTATATAATGTCTTCTATAAAGGCCTATAGCAACAAAACGTCTGGGTATTCTGTGTCACATATATCAAGCGTATTTTTTTATTAGTGTACTATTTCACACACCTTTCATCCTTCCTTAGATTTTTCCACACCTTTACCTCATTTAGATTTTTATTACGATTTTACTTGACACCTTCCAGTTAGTAGGAATTGACATCTGACATCAAAGAAACATAGCGTAGGTGGTTTAATGTTTCCGAATGTAAATCCATGTTCAACTAGTAGAGTATATTTAGAACAAAATGGCTACAGAATTCCTTCAGAAGGAATAAGATGAAATAATAATGAAAGGGGAAATAATAAATATTCACGTGACACTGAATTATTTACACTGTAAAATGTTTTGTATGTATTTACCGAGCTGTCTTTGAAGAAGCGTCCAAATATTGAGACGGTAGATTAAGAGATGGCATCAAAACAACATCACCGATGGTGTTCTTGATAAAAATAAATGATGACTGCTGAAAAATATGTTGAAGTTCGTTAGTGACGATTATAATACTGGCCTGTAATTTTGTCTTCTCAAAGAGAAAAAAAGCGCGCACTGATCACCATGCTAGCCTGTCGCAATTAGTCAGCATAAAAAACGCTTTTAAGAGACTAAAGGTAAAACCTAAGTACTACGTAGGTAGCAGGTAACAATGACACCGAAATACCTACTGCTACCCTTATCAAGAAGAAAGGAACGTGTAGAGTAAACAGCCTACGTGTCCCGCGCAGATTTTGATTAATTTCACACACCGCTCAACGGACCGAAGTAATTACTTCCCGTGATGTCATTTTATTATGTTCCGCAGTTCCGCTTTTTGAGCAGACGAACATCCGATAATATATATAATGATATATTCTGTATATATTATCTATTTGATATATAGCAAAATGTTGGTGGAATGGTTTTCTAATTTCAAACGATTTATCTTGATCAGAGTTACTGAGAGTAATAAAAAGCTTTTGAAGATGATCTGGTCTTACACGACGGATTCTCCGATTGTAATTTTTTTTTCGTCTTGCTTTTAGGATGTCATAATGTAATATTAACATTAATCATTATATGCCTAGGCAAATGTAATGAGGTCGGCTTCCAGTCTATCCGGATGCAGCTAAATACCAGTATTTTACAAGGTGGGACTGCCTATCTGAATACACTTCTACCATTATCTCTGAAAACGGGATATTTACCATGTTTACTATTTGTTTTGGAACCTAGCGCAAGACACGAATATAAAAGAGGGTAGGCCGATTTGACTGCCCATAAATTTTAATTTTAGGCGTGATGAATCATGGTACAGAACCCGTTTTCAGTTTTAATGATAGTTTTATTGACCACGTCAGTTTAAAAATAATATCATAGTGCAACGACTGGTCGTTAATGTTTACCAATTAAAAACAAAATTAAAACTCGAATTCAAAACGTGGCACGTCCGATCCTCGCCCTATTACCGCGCTTTCACACATACTAACAATATCAAACGTTTATTTGATAATTCCATATTCGATAAACCACGTTAAGGGGTTATTCTGAAATACTGACAAACTTAAGCAACCAAAAAAATTAACAGCGTTTATTAATAATTAACTAGGTATTGCAATTTAAATCGATTATTTATGTCTTTCGTAGCAACCTCCTACTACACCCTCCTATCTTAAACAACGTTTCAAGTTCCTAAATGACACTCATAGCAGGCACTTGAGATCATCGGAGAATTTGCGACTTTTGATGCCTGCTCATTCCACCAAATTTTATGACCAGTCCTTCACGGTTCAGGCTGTCCGTTTGTGGAACGAATTGCCGGTGTCGGTAAGACAAGCACAGTCGCTCGTTGCTTTTAAAAGCTTAGTTACAAACCATTTTCAGTCTCTGTAATTGCATTCAGTCAAAATTTGTCACCTTTCCAGTTTTATTTTTGCTATATAATATTAAAAACACAAATATCTATATATATATATTTATTTATGTATTATATTTATATTATACATGTATATGTACATATATGAAGTGATAACTTAACTTTTGTTATTTAACATTTTTGTGTAATAAGTACACCAGTGACTACCCCCCTTTTTTATTTATATTCCATAATGTCCATCCAAAGGTTGTCTGGAAGATATCGCTATCAGCGATAAGACCGCCGTTGTAACTATATGATTAGCAGTTTTGTAAGCCCGTTATTTTTCATTTTTGGTGTACAATAAAGTTTTATTCTATTCTATTCTATTCTATTCAACCTCCTGAATTTTTACGGGGATGCAAAACAACATCTTGTTTAACACTACCTATTTGTTACCTATGAGTACTTGTTTAGGTCCTGACCTGTCGATATTGACGTCGATTATTCACGACTCGTCAATTTTTTAATCCATGTGTATGAGCACCCTTTAGAAGTGAGTTCCGATAAAGTCTTGACCTACGGAAGGGCTACGGTAAAAGGTCACTTACCAACAATTTTATCAGACCCGTTCATCCTAACTGATACTGTCAACATGAAAATTTGTTAGATTGTTTGTCTCGACTTCATTCCTTAACCGTTGAACCGATTTCAATGAAATTTAGCATACGGGTAGACCATGACCTTGGTTAGGACATAGGATACTTGATCTTCGTATAACTTTCTCTTGGGATAATTTCCGACCTTCACGCAAACGAAGCCGCGGGAAAAATCAAGTATACCTACATGAAAACAAATTACAATAACAAACTCAACCGCAATCTACAACCATAAATTCATTCTACATAAACACCGTACTTTAGAGAAAAGCCATTAAAATGCGCAGCAAGTTATACATTGCGGCGATTACGCGCACACTGAACAGCATTCCGTCGTATTGTTATGATAACCGTTCACATACCCCACTTACAATTTGCTTATCAAGGTCACGATAAATTGAAACAACGAACAATACTCTAACGTATTGTTTGCCAACTTCCCAGCCTTTCTTTTCCGTAACATACGGAACCTCTACTCTACTTCGAGGTTATATGACTTAGAAGTAAGCCATTCGACTCAATTCAAGCGTCGTTTTCTCCGCAGAGACTTGGTTTAGGGATTCGAGTTAGGCAGTTCATTAATCAAACGTTTTCCCCTTAAATTGCTCCGATTGTTCCCAATAGGGTTCGTCGGAGCAATTATTGCCAAAATCAAAGTTAACGTATGTTTCGATATCGAAGTTTGATGTTGTATTGCAATCAATAGCTGCTTTAGATATGTACCACGCCTTCATTTTAACGAAGTGTTAGGTATTGGTGTAGTTACCATGATACACCTACATTTCGCCCATGTGGTGTGTGGGTGGTGTGTGTGTGTGTGTGTGGTGGTGAGCCAATTGCTCACGAACGGGCACAAATCGGCTCAGACGTTTTGCCCCACCTTGGAATGAAGTCTAGGACTTTATGCACATCAGTCGCAACCTCTGGACCAACGAGGTGGTTGTTGTTTAATAATAGGCACATATTATTAACTTAAATGGTGACTTGGGGAAGTTGCAAACGGTGTACATAATTAAAAATATTTCCCTACAGTTAGAACGTGTCCTACGTGACTTGGAGCAGGAGCAGTGCGTTTAGTTGACTGTTTCTACAAACATTGTAAAAATATTACATTTAAAATACTACTCTTTCCGGGAACTGGTATTTTTTTGATTAAACGGGTTTGTACCTTTGCGTTGCACTTATTCTATTGTTAGTAGTAGGTTAGGTACTACCTAATGATGCATTTGTGTGATTCATTGTTTTTTATTAAGAGGTTTTATTAAGGACTTGGTGTTGGTTAGATTGTGGTGGCTTTAAACACGTTTAGGCAATGGTCTACTGGCAAAAACAGTGATAGCCTAGTGGTCTGACCGTCGGACTGCCAAATCATAGGTTTCGAGTTCGAACCACCTTTGATTTTTTGGATTCATGTGCGTATTGTGTAATCATCACTAGCTTCGGTGACGGAAAAAATCGAGAGGAAACCAGGATGCCTGAGAAATACTTCTCAACGGCATATAAAGCCAAGTCAGAGACCCGTGGGCGGCATAAAAACTCCGACACGAAAAATTGAAAGTGAATGAGCAATGGTCTACTCTTGGGTGTCTATGATACCTATCTTTGAACTATTGATCACAAGCATGGACGCCGGTAGCAGGGTGCAAAGGGGTGCATTTGCACCCCCCTGTCGGAATAGAAAGTATATAGAAAAGATTAAGATTTTTGAAGTGAAAACTTCTTTAACGGCGTTGTGCATTTTTGTGATGGGATTTTGATTTTTTTTGAAGGAATTTGAACTTTATGACATCTGTCATTGAGTTTGGGTTTCCAAAACTGTTTAATTATCTTGTGCACAAACAAAACCTTCGGTTTTTCTAAAGAGGTAAAATTCGTAAGACGGATTGTAATAGTTCTGAAGTGTTAAATTTTTAATGCAATAAAAATGTGTATTGTATGTAATATTTATTTTGTCATGTTTGTGTTCGATAGCCTAATAAATGAATATTGTATATTACCACATAAATGATAGTACTTTTATACTGATAATTAAAGCAATTTGTGCAAAATTATTCCAAAATATCAAAAATGCACAACTTTAAAATATTTTTTTAAAATTAAATTTTATTTTAATTAAAATACTGTGTGAATAAAATCTTAAGGCGTCTAGGTTGCTGTCCAAATTTGTTCATGATGTTGTTAATAAAGCTAGTGTCATCCTCTACTCTTTTTCTGTTAACACTGAGCACGGGCCGCTTACCCCCGCGTCTCCCATCGTCAGGGCCGTAGGCAGGGACAGCTTTACTTTAGAGAAACCAATGTACCCGAGGCGAAAACAAATATTTGTAGGTCCTATTCTGGTTTCTGGATGTATGTACAAATATCTAAATATTATTATATTTGTGCGCGCTCAGGCATCTTATTTCCTTTGCGTTCATAAGCTTTTCTTTATAAATACGCAGAATTTGGCGCCTTTCTATTATAAAGGACAAAAGAAAATTAATTAAATTCGAGGTGGGTGCTAAAATTTTTAAGCTCGCTACGCTCGCTGTTGAATCCTATTGCGCAGTGCAAAAAGATTTCGAGCAGTTTTCATGGAAACGATGGTGCACCTTCCTGGAAAAAATCCTGCCGAGGCCCATGATCACAAGCAAGTCGAAAGACACGCTCAACCGATACGTGTCTTGAATAGCAATTGTAGAGAAAACAAATAAAAAAAGTTGTTTAAAAAGCAATGTACGTGAAGGAAACAAATGACGTGCGCGCGTGTTTCTAAGGTAAGTCGAGTTGTTAATCGTTCGAGATCATTTTCCTTCCTTATCCCATACCTAAGCCATCAACATCATCGGCCTTATCTTTTCCCAACTTTATTGGGGTCGGCTTCCAGTGTAACCGGATGCAGCTGAATGCCAGTAAAGAGCGACATCACCTACGCCTTATTAATTTAAAATAAAACAATTAACTTATACGTGTGGTGTAACTGTTAGTGTAAGTTGGTTATGAATAAATAAATAAATAAATTAAAAATCTAAACTTTACTTCTTGACAGCCCTATAATGACGTCATAATTGAAGTAATTGTAGTGCTCTGTATGGTGTCGGACGTAAAGAATAGCACCATCCCATATCTTCCCGTGGGTGTCGTAAGAGGCGACAAAGGGATTTGCCAGAGAATGGGCAGCAGCGTTCTCTGTGCTTTAGTAACAACCGTACTGCGATCGCCAACCCGCCTGCCAAGTGTGGCGATTATGGCAAAACCCCCCAAAATGTCAATGTAGCGACACTTGAGGGAGGCCTATGTCCAGCAGTGGACGTCTTTTGGGCTGAAATGATGATGATGATGATGATGAATTGAAGTAAGTGTAAAAAAAGTACTTAAACAACGTTATCAGTGTCATTACTCACTCATTCACATTATTCACACATGCCGATTTGTTAGCGTTGTCAATCCGAAGCGAGGGAGAAATAAATAACCTACGAACGCCCCTACGTGCCGTGGCCGTGTTTCAATTTGTTTACTAACATGCTGGAGGCACGTCCGTCGGTAGCTCCGCTGTGCCGCACGGTAATACCGCTTATGTATGTACATGTATACAGAGGGTGGAAGAGACATCGACACACTTGAAACACACATACGAATACCACGTGTTCCGAAAAAAATAATCTGTTGTTTCATACATTTTGACTGTGTATGACACTGACTGACTGACTGTGTTTGTGTGATGGTATTACACTTTTTTAGCAAACAGCTGATTAAAAGAAATACCGATGAATAGGTACTTTCTATGTGAATAGAAAGGATTCATTGGATTTATTTAATATTCTTTCCATGTGGGGAATGATGTACTGTATATGTAAGTACGTACTTATACCATCTTTCAAAATATATACTGAGCAGATTATGTGAGCATGTCATTTGACAGTCTTTGCACTGAAACAAAGGATAGCAATATAATATGTAAGCTGGAGGAAAACACTGGTATGTCCTTGAAACAACATGTGCCCCCGTTGTGGATTACAACCCGTCCCAGTCTAGGCGGAACGGAAGGGAGTGTCAGACTTGTACTGATTAAAAACCTTCCTTCCTTCTTAGCCCTTTGTGTTCCAGGGCCACGGTATCTCTTTCGAACAGTCCCGCAGCCCTGGCAGGCATCGGCCCTCTTGGACCCAAAAAATGAATACCTCATGTTCTCCTAATACATCAGACAGTAAATAGCGTGTAAAAATAAATGGCTCCTGAGGGAAATCACTTAAACTATCGGTGCCATAGCCAAGATTGATGGCACTACAATATTCTCATCATCCTTGAATGGCCGCTCTTAGGGGGGGGGGGGACTCTTCGAAGGTCCTTGTAAAGGGATAAACTGTTATCTTTAGCACAGTTAGAAGTTCAGGCTTGTTCGATGCGTCAGTCGATGACAAGATATTTTACAAGAAAGAAAAAGTTACTAAAAATATAAAAAAATATAAAAAAGTAAACAAGAAAAAATAACAATAAGACAAATTATTAAACTTGTCCTGTACGAGGCCAAAATACCTAGCGGTTTTTTTTTTAACTTTTTAGTCAGCACCATGCTGACATAGGTCTCAGTATAGTGCTGACTAACCTGTTTCATAATTAAGGAACAAAGTAGATATAGTTTTAATTTGTTTACGTAGGTCACATTTGTAATGTTTTTTAAAACTCAGTATAGATCAGATACGTTCTTAAAACCAAAGTTAAATTCAAACCATTTCGAGTTCAGATAATATTACAAAATAAATAATTATCTTGACAAATCCACTGGTATCTTTTTATGACGTCTTAATAAAGCGAATTTATCTACACAGGGACCCAAATATTTTAAACATTTGTGGATAACAAAACGGGTATATATAACTTATCGGTATTTACGAAAAATGTATTTTGGTTATTTGATACAAAACTGAAGGCCGCGTGGCCCTTATTTGATTTGATATGAGTGAACATCAAAAGTATCGCTTACACTGTTTACTATATTCATAACCACTCCCGAGTCTACTCCACGAGGACTGGGAAATGGGCAGGTGTATATTACTTTGAACAAGCTTGTTATTTAAGTATCGACTTAAATGAAACGTACGTAGTGTTTGGATTTAAACTAACACTAAGCTGCAACTAATTGAATGCCTCCGCACTATTGGAATTTTAACTATCGTTGATGTGTCGAACGTTGAAAATCCAACATTGCGTTTTTATTTAGGCATCTTAAAAATGTAATCTTAACAATGTCAACAGGAAATGGGCAGACGTGTTTGCGGGAAAGGCTACTATTCCTTATCCACCTAAGTAGTCTGTTTCAGGTTATACTGTGCAACAAGGATGGAAGAAAAAAGAGTAATATTATTATACAGGAAGTGGTTAAATATTATTTTTAATCCTCGCTCGCGTAAATGACATGGTCACTAACACAATTATTTTTTACCATGTTAAAGTACATGCCTTATCCCGTTTTCATTGTTAATAAAATAAGAATAAAATATTTATTTCAGACACTTCTCCCATAGATGTAATAATAGTGTTCAATTTGTAGAGAATGACCCTCGGACTGAAAGCTGAAAATGCAGCAGAACTTCGGTAGTAGGTGAGGTTCAATAGATCTGCCCGGCTGCTATTCGGCCAAGAGCCGCTCATGCCACAGCTTCTATCGGATTCAATTCGAATACTGAACCCGCCACTAACAATTTTACTACCGCCTGAATTTTAAAACATTGACCAACGATTTCAATGAATATTTGATTCACAGTTCAGTGTTTTTTAGAACCTTGCACTTAGTCGCACGACAACAGTGTCAAATTTCCTCATACGTCATGAGGAAATTGAGCAGCATATCAATATTATTTAGCCATACAAAAAATAAAATAAATTGATAAGTCATTTAAATGACTGGTTTTACTTGCCATTTTATATTATAAACCTTTATGAATAATTCGTACATATTTTTCCGATGAAGACGTACTCAAAATCAGTGTTCGATCAGTTTTAAAGTTGTAAAAGTACGTTTTATGACAAAACGTCTATCATTTAAATACTTATATCTATAATTTCATGGATTTATTTTTGTTGTTATTTCATTAAAAATTTGATTGTATTATGTGGTTTGTCTTTGGTTAATAACATAATTTTAAGCGTGTGCTAACCCCTCAAGTTTTAAAATGTTGCACTGCTATAACATTGAATTCGTTACGAATAATCTAAAGTATAGTTCAAAAAGAGTTCATAGTTTCCCAGGGTTTAAATATTCAATCTTATGCACGGCAAGCGGTCTTGAAACATCCGATCTATTTAGACGTTTAATAACTCATCGTAAATGTTAACCCTATTATTGCTTGTCGTTACACGGTATCATAAAAGTAATAACGTTTTATTGGAAGAAAACAATATAAAAAAACGGGTTGCACTCCGGGAGTGCCGGCAGAAGTGAAAACTTGAATATTAACGTTGTGCAGGTTAGGGAATAATTTTGCACGAATTGCTTTAATTAATAGTTTAAGAGTACTATCATTTATGGGGTAAAATACAATATTCATTTATTGCGCTATCGTACACACAATTTTTATTACATTACAAATTTAACATTTCAGAACTATGACAATCCGTTTTACGAATTTTACCTCTTGGAGAAACCGAAGGTTTTGATGTGCATAAGATAATTTTCCAGTTTTGGAAACCCAAACTCAATGCCAGATGTCATAAAGTTCAAATTCCTTCGTAACCTAATGTCAATCCATCTTACAAATTATCGACCGAATTTTTGACGCGAGTTTAACATTTTTTACCCATCACAAAAGTGCACAAACAAAAAATATGGACCATTATGAATTAAATAAAACAATATTGTCCAAAAATTAACAATATCTTTGCTTACAAGCAAAAGCAATGACGTATCTATAAATGTTCGTATGAATGCCTAAGATGAGCTGGAGAATTTAGCATTGTAATGGAAACATTCCTTGTCCCATCTCTTGGCGGCCGCAAGAATTACCAGCCCTCGGGCAGGGCTTACGTTGTATTGTCATTAATTGAGAATTATTATGCTTCTATAACCGTTTGTACTTATTTTAATTTTGGTTGAAGCTCATTAAAGTTAGTACCGACATTGAAATGATATCATTTTATGATTACATTGATATGATTTTTTCGCGGATTGATGTCAAATTTTGTATCAAGACTATTCAAACTATTTCAAATTATTCAAACAAATTGTTCAAATTATTTTAAACAAATTAATTTCAGTTTTCTTTAGAAAAGATATAACTAGCACTTGCTTTTCTAATATTATTTCGTAGTCCGTGAAAGATCCAACATCCACAAACGTATTATAAACGCTTTATCTTTAATAATCCCACAATAGGATTCCCATTGTAAAGCCATAACAAATACAAATCATGGAATCACGAGAATGGGATCGGAACAAGAATGCCTTCGTTATTGGCGGTCTATTGTCTTCAATTCCTTTACTAATCTTAAAGACGGAACGAATCAATAGTCTTTGAAATTTCTTGAAGGAATTTCCCGATATCATTTTACTCCTGTCTGCAGTTGATTGCATTGCCAAATTGTGCCCCGTCAGACATTTGTGGCATTACGTTTGGCCCCTATTACCTTTCACCTTTATCGGCAAACAGAAGGTGTTCTTTCGAAGATTACCTTCAGGCGTGATTCAAATACAACATGTAGATTCGGAAAAACAGCACCGTTTTCAGATTTTCGTTCCTTTGCGAATTAACAACCATCCGAAATACAGGTATTACGGTTGTAATATATTCGTTCTTTACTTTACTTGCTTATCTAACCGATTTCACACTCGGTTTGTATGCAAATCCACTATTTTATTTTATGTGTTCAATAGTCTGAAATAAGCCCGTATCGCGATACAAGTCCCGAGTCGTTCCGTTACCGTTTATGTTTACTGCGAGTACGTTGTACGTTGGTACTCGCAAACTTTCTATAACACTGAAAACAAACAGGTCTGTTCAAGTAAATAGGATGCGGAATGGGAGAAATCTTATTTAGGTTCTTATATGGAGTTTTGTTTCAGACAAAGTTCTTACATATTCGAATTGTTATTTTCGTTGTAGGCGATATTATTTATAGGATTATAGGTATCGTATACATAAACAAATAAAGGCTTGAATATATCAATACAACTTGTTTAAACAGTGCTGTATTTATAGAAAAAAAATATGTACAATCGGTTAAACAAACATTCAATAAGCGACTCCCATCACTCAGGAAAATACGGACAACAAACACAAACTTGTAACAGTTTACGTATTAAGTAAATACCACAGAACATAGATACGGCTCGGCTGCCGTTTCTAGAGGCGACAGTTTCCATACAAACCAAGCGTGTCAATGTTTACTCGAACTATGACACAGATGACGTACAGAAGCTGATGGTTTTAAAGGCGGTTCCTGACAAAAGTTAAAGGCTCAACGAACAAAAACGCAACGAAAACGCTTGACGAAATGATTTATTTTTCTAGTACTGCCGTCTTTGGCCCGATTTAAATTTGGCGAGTAGGTGCAAGTACAGTGGCGAATAGCAAAAAGCTAGACAGGTGACTGTGAATTCACTACTGTCTAATGAGTTGACATCGTCCACACAACACTTGACGCTCAACCCTAGACCAAAGTAAATCGGGCTATAAGACTGTGGGCGATTCTGAGCTCTGTAGTAAACACACACGAGTAGCGTAGTGGTATAAGTTGAAACTATTATCTTAAGCGATCTTAAGGAATTGACACGAAACAACATAAATAATAGTCAAGTCGTAGCGTATTTTGTAGCTATGAGTATCGCTCCCATGCCGCTGCCTACAAAATTTGCTTATAAATTGAGTTCAGAAATGGAAAGATGTCATCGAGGGTAATTTAATGTCGTATTCAAATACGGAGGCGGCATAAAAGAATCCCAAATAAGTTGTGCTACTGATAATAATGTTTTGGTTATTAATATTTTATTACCGGCGGCTTTTCCTGCAGTGTAAGTATTGTCTTTACTAACTTAAGGTAAAAGCGCCAGGGTAGGTCGAAAAATTAAAATTTTCTTACGTTTTGTACAAATTGTAGGTCTGTGTCGAGTTGTATGTTGATTAAAATATGATTTGCGACCGTAACAAATATGGCTTTAGAGTAATAATGATTAAAATCATCAACACAACCCTCTAAGTTCATTTAATCCTATTGAATGACTTTTTTATCACATAGCCATTGAATGGAATGTATTGATGATTTGAATGATAATAATTCAAAAATGTATGGCTTCGCCGTTTCGCTACCGTCGTAGAGGTGATGCGAATATTTAGTTTCTAAAGTAAGTAACGAAACAGCCAAGCAATACATTTTTACTGATATGTAGTATTTGGGAAGTTAGGGTCGGTAGAGTTAGGCCGTGTAGATTCAGAAGCTTGGCTCTACATGAGATCTGATATCTTTTTCACAGGGCAAACTTTATGTGGTCGTCTTGGCAACATTTTACATGAAATGTTTTTGGTGGGATTTCAGTTCTTTTTGTAAGTTTATCTGGGGGCACGGTAGTCTTTTTTTGTATACTGAACTTTGTTTTCATACCTAATTTCGGCTTTCTAGCACTTCAGGAAGTACCCTAACATTTTGAAGTCTCATACAAACTTCCACCCCCCTATTTTAGGGGATGGGGGCGAAAGTTATAAGTTTATGAATATTTTTGTTGGTTGTGTACTAAGCTTAGATTACATACCAAATTTCAGCTTTCTAGCACTTCAGGAAGTAGCCAAAATTTTTGATGATCATCAGTGTGTCAGTGACGAAATCGGTGTGTTTTAGATATCAATAAAATCTCAACTAATAGAGTTATCCAATTGAGACTTTGTATGTTTAATTAGTTTATTATTGACATCATATCCTGAGAATATGGACTATCTGGTACATGGGAAACCAACTCTATGAGGGTTCAAAAAAACGACGAAGCACTTCGAGAAAAGGTAGGTAGTGCCCTTGCGCTTCTTTTGGCACGGTAGTGCCCTCGCACAGACGGTGCGAGGGCACTACCGTGCTCCCAGATTTGGATTTCACTGGCTAACCTGGCGCTTCCTCTTTAAGAAGGTTTTCGATTAGTGTCAACAGTTTTCTGAACTAAGTTTAAGAATACGTACGTTTAGTTGCTCAATTACACTTCAAACTAATAGGCTGTCAACCCCCATTCCAAGCTAAAACTTACCTAACATTTCAATGGTAATGTAAGTTAGTTCCGTCTACAGCAAGCGAACCAGCCCGACTATTAAGTTAAGTATTGGTAACTGTAGAAGAACTTTTACTATGTAACTCTAAATACATAATTTAGTTATCAACTGTAGAACAAAATTATCATATTTTCCTGTTGATAAACGAAACACGTCCAGAACAGTTATTTTATTTATTTATTCAGCTAAGCAGAAGGTTGCAGTTTTTTTACCAAAGCGCTTAAATGCTAACAATGATTATATAACAATGTCAAATAGCATCTTATAATCACAATAATGTAGAAAGCAAGAAAATAAAATAAGAAAGCAAGAAAAATAAGTCCTAAAAATGTTAAAAATTAATACGTAAGGTCATGTCAAAATCTTTATTTACACATCATAATCTGCCTAGCCCTGTCTCAACTATGTCGGGACAATAATATATAAAACGATACTCCTTGGTAAGACTGGTTTTCAGACTATTGGGTTACTGGCTACCTGTAATGATTGTCAAAGATGTACAAATGACAGCCGAGACCAACGGCTTAACGTGGTTTCCGAATGATGGTTATATACATAGATTTACGATAAAATCTTTACAGATTTAAATAAAAAACAAATATAAAACTGCATTTTGTAAACGAAAATTCAAAGGCTGGAAAAATGCAATTTCCGGCTGCATGAGCTTTTAAAATTAAAGTGACACTAACGGTGTAATCTTTCATTGTACTCGTGTAGAGCCTATTTTGTCATCGGACGCCTACGTCTCAAATGGCTAATTAAAATTAAATTTTTGCAGTATAAAGCCTGCGATTTTCATCGTAAAAATAATGGATTCTACGCACAATTTATTGTTATGTTATTTTTTTAATTGGGTTGCATTCTTACCCAATTGCGGCGAAGCCCTAAAGGAGGGTAATGTGTTTGATTGAGTATCGGATTTGGATACTTTACTTTACTTTAATATAAACTTATACCGATCTTTGGAAGGTATGTACATCTACAAACGTTATTATATTTGTATTAGTATAGACACAAATCACAAGATTGTTGAGATTTGTGTTTAGGGTTTGTTTTTCATATTGTCAATAAACTTTCATCTTTCAGAAACAAAGCTTTTAAAGCGATCATTAGGTGAAATTTTATTGGTCATAAAAATCTACTAAAATTCGATGACACATGACACCTATGGTGTGGTTTGTTGGATACCAAACCGCACCGGGTCCGCGTGTAAATATAATTAAGTTAATCTATAGGCTCTCTTAGCATAGTTAAGCTTAGAGAGCTCAAAGCTTGGCTATATATGTTGCGTAAGAGTACGTACTACCTAGTACATACTATACGCAAGCGTTCAAAACTAAACTCTATTACACAAAAGTTTCAGCTCAATCACCAAAGCTTTTCAACAGTAATATAGTATGGAAATAACAGAGTTACGGAGCAAAAGGATCCCGGGTTAATACGAGTTCCATTGGTAGCGTCATTTGCATAATCCAAAATGTTGGTGGAATACTAACATTCATTTTTATAATCTCGTGTAAGAGACGGTTCGGGGTCGAGCGTTGCCCTGTGTGAGACAACAATTTGATTTTGACGCGGGGATATACACTCATGAATAATAACATGATTTTTCTGATACATATTGAATTAAAATAGGAACGAAATTTTTGTGTGTCACTCGTTTTCGGGGCATACAGATTTACTCGAGGCTGTAGTAAGCAGACTCGCTTGGTTCGTAGACGTTCGAGCATGCTCGGAATTTCCAAGTAAAAATAATTATTACATGTCACGAGGTAATTACAGTAAAGATGTAGGACTAAGCCACATATTTTATATTTCGACTGCGTGATTGAGTAAATAAAACTCACTCACGGCTTACTATTAAAATTACTGCGGTGACGTTATAACTTAATTTAATAGCAATGTAGATTTCAAGATAAAGTGAGTCTGAAATAAATATGAAACCACTCTACTACTTTATGAAAATTCAGTCGTCACATTTTCAGAGTAAATGAAAAACTTATGTTACGATATGAAAAGACTGTCTCCGTATTTTAAAACATTGCAGAATGCAAACTTGCGAAGTTTCATAAAATATGATTTATTTAAAACCATTCTCACTCGAATGCTGTCCTCGCATTTTCAGGGGTCGATAGACCTGAAATATGTTCTAGTTACATAGTACTACGGAAATTGAATAATAATAGGAAAACACACATTACAACCCACGTGCTATAATGAGAATACGATTTCTATAGCAACGAGAACAAGGGGTACGATGGCTATTCGCACGATATCGAATAACCGTTACTGTGTATCAAACTACAACGTGCTAGATATTGAATGGCACGGTTACCGTATAATATCATTTTATAGACTCCGTTACGGTAAGTGGAGGGCCTACTTATGCTTATAAAGATAAGTACCTGTTAGGGATTTGGCCGGTTTTAAAAGTTAGCTGTATAGCTACACTAGTGCAAAATGTTGAGCGTCCCTTTTGTGTCTGGTATCGGGGAAATATTTACACATTTTAGTCACGGGATTTAAACGCTACGAGTAGAAATATACGAAAATTTTAGGCTACGTAGGCTTTTGGTTACGATGATCCTTAGTGCTAAGTAACTATTAACTCATTACGCTTTAGGTATATAATAGAAAATGGAGACGAAAAATTAAGGAACTATAACGAAAGATTGCTTAAAAAGATTTAACATAATTATTCAACGAAAACAGAATAAAGCAAGAGCCAAAAATTATAAAAGTATTTGTTCTAAGAAAGGGATTCATAAAAAAAAACCGCAAAGTTACGATGCAAAAGAGGCAAATTTATGAATTAAACATAAAAGTCGATAGGGAAATGTATTCATGTTGAGTGTCGTCACTCCCGTTGGATAGAGGAGCTGATTTATTCGTACAATGGGAAATCGGTTAAAATGAATGCAAATGGTTGCGAAGAAACAATCTGCGAACGTCTTGCAGCCTACTCTCATATTAATTGGAGCGTTGACTACAGACTAACATACGGCTTCTTTACTCCACAAAACCGCCAGAAACGAGGGGAATAAATGTTAATAAAACATTAATATTTCTAAGAAATACCACAAGCCAAATTATTTCTGAGAAAAATGTAACAGTACTATTTTGCGGGGCACTGAAAGCTGATATGAAATCAGCGATAAATTCGAACAGAGAGTCTCGGATAAGAGCCACAATTTGGGAAATTAACTTAATTTAGAGTTATTAAAGCCACATTGTTCAGGTAAGGGGACATAAATCGAACGGCACGTTCTCTCGTTTGGTCCACCCAAACCTTGTCCAGAATCGATTACATTTAGAGAGCAATTTAGAAAGGTAAAAGTGGTGATTCGGTCGGTTTCAGTTTCTTTTTTTTAAACCATGCCCCATACTAGTAATTTCTCCTGTATCGTGGGTGCGTTTACAAACATTTTAAACTCACATCCACAAATAGCCAGACCCGGAACAACCATCTGTGGGCCTTACAAATATTTGTTCCGTGTTGGGATCAAACCCTCGACACGCAGCGCAGCAGCCAATTGTTTAGCCACTGCGCCCCGTGCCGTCACACGTCGTCGTCGTCACGTGTCGTCACATTAAAAACAACATAACGCCTGTAATCCCCGAAGGATTAGGCAAAACTGTACCTAATATAGTGCAGCCACATTTCGCCAGTCCTATGTAACCGGGGGTACAAACCCAGACTGCGTGCCTGCTACTAAGAAATTCTTAACGGTAAAACCCAATAACACCTTTTGGTGGACCTGGGAACCGACCGAGGACCTCATGTGAGCACGAGCTTGACCATTTTATTTGGTAGATATTCCAACGCTTTTGCGCGGAACGATAGTTGGGATTAGCGGTCTCCATACGAGGGGCGCTTAGGATTATGGCCATTTCAAACTACGTGCTCGGGTGTTTTTATTACGGTCCTCTAGCTATAAATGCTTTAGATAACTTTAAGAGACAGCAAAATTCAGACAAAGCGTTATAAACACAATTTATAGGCATTTTCTCTACTAATGTACAAGTAAATTCGTAATGAGACGCTGGTAGAATAAAACATGCAGTAAGCACTTGAGGCATCAGACAGAATTTTTATTGGCTATTAGTTATAAAACCAAGTCTACATAGTACGATTGTCGTTTAATATAAAACATTCTTGCGAAGATTTCGATAAGTTTTCTTCAAGGCTGAATATTGAAAAGAAATACTTAATAAAGACTAAGACAATGTTTTCTTTGACTTTTTTTTCTTTTTTGTTGTTCTTTTAAATTTTTTTGGAACAAAAAAGAAAGACCAGCAATTTATGAGTACAAAATTCGTAACTTTCCTGCTTTGTTAAATTCACGAAGCGTGTGACGAGTATTAGAAAATCACTTAAAATATTATGTTTTTCTCAGTAACTGTACAGTGAAGAAGAATAATTATTCAGTTAGGTACCTAATAACAAAAACATAAAAGCGTGTTTCATCTGTTAAAAGATTTCAGGATTTAAATACCTAAAAATCATTCACAGACTTTAATTCACATCAATTCACAATCTTAACATTAAGTTTTTACATTTCTAGATCTCGTGAAAATATTCTTCATAGTTTAAGCAACTGAAATTCGATTCTCGATACATCTGACTTTCAAACGAAGAACTTTCAATAAAGTTTACCGAGAACGGTAAAAAGGGTTCAAGTTAATGTATTGCGAAACATTATGTATTTTACAATGTGTACGTTTGAAAAAGGATAAGGCATTCGTGCATGATGTGAGACCATTTTCACAGTTCGGTACCTACGGTAGGTATAGTAATACCTACGTGGATAGTGATGTACGATCGCCTGAGGCAGCACTGGAAACTATGAAATTACTTTTTCATGGCTCTGTTGGGATGAAAATGTAAACGTGGGGGATGAATACACAGTCTTTTGTTATTAGGAGATATTGCGCGCTGCGGAAAAGATGTGGTGAATGCAAGCCGAGCTCGTGTCTAACGGAAGCGCTACTCTTTTCACTAAACAAAAGGTTTTTGTGAAAATACTACCATCCTATCCTTCAATCATATAAATGTGCATTATCTATAACACTTTTAACGGGATATTTCGGCGCTGTTGCAAACACCATGATCACGGATAAAAAATAAAAAGATAACCTCAGTTTGGTTTTCTTCTTATTTATATGTCTATTATTGATAGTCTAACACTATCTACTCTCACTAACACTATCTACTGACCATGTCAGTTTAAAAACTTATAAATGTGCATGTTTGTGGATTTGGGATCTTTGTAATTCAATCCTGTTTCAACTTGTGAACTTAATGGGTACACAGATCTGAACATTAGATAGTTTTAAACTCAGTAATAAGTATTTTCCCTTGAAACTATCCAAATCCCGTTCCTCTGGATTATTTTCGCTTCTACTTTCCCTTGCAAAAGCTGGTAAAATACTTAAAATTTTATTTATTTATTTAAACTTCATGTACAATAGTAGTACATAGGCGGACTTAATGCCACAAGGCATTCTCTAACAGTCAACCAAATATAAATTCATCCTGACTTTAAATTTGGAAGTTTAATTTAGCAAAATTAAAAAGGGATTATGTATGTTTGCTTCAGACGTCCCCCATATAATCCTTGGAAATGCCTCTTTGAAGAAACATGCCTGTCTAACATTGCACGCACATTTCGTTGAAACGGTATTTTGGTCTTAGCATGTAGGCGCGCCTATGAGCGTTTGTCAAACAAATAAATTTATATACGTGGGTTTACCTTGTAAAATATTAATAAAGCCACATAGCAACATGACTGTTCTCTTAATAAAATATAAAATTTAACACACCCGTAGGTTTGCTACGCAATTTCTCGCTCTATTTATTGTAGACGAAATACAAAATGCGCAGTATCACATAAAATTAATAGCGTCTGGTTATGACCACGTGATGTCCATTAATTCTCGTAAATAGCACTCATATACACATTTTTTAGTTTCTGGAATTCGGATGAAGAAGCGTGATATAGCTGAGACGTTTTCTGTTAATAGCATTCACCAAAAGAACTTTGTGAGAAGATCTATCACCTACAAATGAAAAAAGGCATTGTTATGTTTCTATTAAACTAGTTACTAGACGATAACGTATCCATTGGACACTATGTATTATCTTTCTTAACATGCTTTAGGAATATAAGACTACATTTTTAATGGAAAGTTCTTAATTTAAAACGAAGTGGGTGGACTGTGGGTTGCTGCACGAAAATAAAACCTCTAAAAAGTTGAAAGAAAATCAGGGAGCGTGTCATTTTAGTTTCACAAAAAGAATGATCGTGGTGGAATGTGTAATAAATTGTTTCCTATATTTTATTTAAATATTAGTCGTGAGCACCACTAGTACCTATGTTTAACCCACTTCATATATTATCTAGTGTGGTACTAGCAACCTTGAAGTTGCGTTGTAATCGGATTGAATACCAATAATACTGTTTTTATTTTATTAGGCACAACTTAAAATTCATTTATTCAATGCTCTGTTAGGATTCTTGTGAAGGTCATATTCAGATGCTGTTATGGAAAACTTTAGACGAAAATAACTACTTGAGAAATATGTTTTTAAATCATTCAAAATATCGAATGGAATTGCGTGAATTATTTAGGTGTAGGCAAATACAGCGCCAAAATAAAATAAACTAGATGTATTGTTAAATTTTAATAGCTTTTATAGCCCGGGCATTTTCATTCATATAACGTGTGAATTTTTGTTTGAAAATACAAATAAATTCAGTCTGTCTCGTCGATAACTTAGCTGAAATTGTAACACATCAGCATCACAATACACTTTACTATATCGTCTGTGTAATATAATACACGAACTACTATTAGTCACGAAAGATACTCGTCTGACATTCGATACAGTTGAATCGATATCGAATAATTTTCGAGAGAATCTCGGCAAGAGGTAGGCAGTGCCGTGTATGGAGTTTTTAATTATTTAAGGTGAAATTAGTAACTGCTTCGATGGTTCAGTGCTCCTGGGTTCGATTTCCAGGTAGGGTAAAGTGTTATTGGGTTTTTCACCTTAAATATCTTATTAGCAGACACGAAGGGATCTCTCAGTGCCGAAATGTGGGTGTATTATGATAAGTATATCTCTGTATAACCCTTCAGAGATGACAGGCGTGATGTTTTCCTATATTATGTGGGTTTAGAAAATGAAAATATGTTTCTCAACCGCAGCAATGCTAAAAAAAGTTACACATAATTTATAATTGATGTAACCGTCCAAAAATATCTCTATGGTCACGTCCATTTGTGAAGTTATACCAAAAAGTTTGTTACCAACGAAATTATCAAAATGTGTTGGTGTGCCCAGTTTATAACTCAACTTTGAAACTATTTTTTTTATTCAATTATGATAGCTGCGTTCTCTACAATATCAAATGAATTTTGTAAAGGGTAAAATCCTACGCCAATTAGTTTTGACTGTTCGAAATCTAAGTTGCCCCCCCCCCACCTTTCGTTATTCCTCCGTCGCGACAACCGAAGACCGATTCGCCGAGAAAGTTGTATCGTTGTGTTGTGTTGTAATATTGTTGTTCAGCGATTTTGCTTTCATGAACCTTGAGTGAAGATTATCGCGGTCGTATATCTTACTCGGCCTCGGCCTTCGGCCTAAGGGATTACTCAGGCCTATCGAGGCACTTGGACGCCCTACCCGGTGTTCGAGAGGACATTGAGCTTTGCAAGATGCGTCAATCAAAATCAGTCTTTAGGGTCGTTACAGAGATTAGTGGTTATAAATACTGCGAGACAAAGGAGTCAGAAAGTTGAAATTTCTATCTATTTAGGTAGGAGGTTGATATAAACAAAGCAGTGGCTATGTGAGGACATCGGTTTAGTAAACTACTTAATTTACATGAAAAGTATGCTAGATTTTTGTTCAAACAAAGTGGTTTGTAAAAATATACGGAAATCTGTTCAAGATTGACAGCTTCAGAAAATAAGAGCAATATTTCAATAAATGTGTTAATGCAGTAACACGTCACTGCAAACTGTGGTCAAGAGATAACTGAACTTATGAATTATTTAATAATATTATCATAAGGCTGATTGTAATTCATTGGAACCCGACATGTCCTGGATTATTTTTGAAAAATATGTAATCGTAATCTGATTTAAATATAAGGTAGATACCATGTAATCTGAATCAGAAAATAATCGAGGGTACATTATGTACAATACAATAATCGTAGATTTAATTATACCTTTAGGTACGTACAAAGCCTCTCCTTGTTTAAAAAAACAAATTCAAATTCAAATTCAAAACTTTATTGCTCAACACAGTACATATAATACATTTCCAGATGTCAAGTGAATGCGCAGTCCACTGTGTTGTACCAATTCAGGCATGCAAAATTTATCACACAATATCATAAATTCAAATTAATACATTATACAATGTCATAGATTCAATATAATACCCTGTTCAATGTCATAAATTCCAATTAATAAGTAATGTCATAGTTTCAAATCAATAAATAAGTACATAATGTCAGGGTATATAATGTCAAAATAATAAAAATACTTTTACGGAATAAATTGGACTCAGGTATTCACCCTAATTATATGTTTTATATTATTAAACACTCAGATTTCTATCGGACAGGTATTCATTTAGAGTGTAGTATGTCTTTCTTATCAGGAGATTATTGATTTGCTTCTTAAATGCATTAATATCTTTAATATTTAACAAAGAATTTGGTAATTTATTATAAATATGTGGTGCCATTCCTAGGAGGTTTTTATGAAATACCGCTTTTTTGTGTTGCTTAATGCTTATTTTATTTTTATGTCGCGAGCTGTGTAATGTTTCAAATAAATGGAAGTTTGTCTTGACAAATACAGCCACCTCAAATATGTATAGACAGGGTACCGTTAATATACGGACACCACCTACACCACCACCAACACCACCAACACCTTAAATACAACCAAGAATTATTAAAATATTTACCTACCTAACACACCTACAACCTACCTACCTAACTGGTACCTAGTTGGTAACAGTTGAAAGGAAACCTGCAATTTCAAGTCAACTTAGCGAGACCAGATGGCGATGTGATTAATGATTGTTATCTCTGCTTGTAAGAGAAGATGCTTTCGTCCTGCAGCAGAACTACTACTGACACTAGTTTCATTAAATTATTCTGCTTTGCAAAACTCGTCCTTATGACTTAAGTTAATGCTCCGCACGGAAATAAAACTTAATTAAACATTTATAAAGTCAATAACAATTGACATAAAAACCTACATCATTTGAACGGATGCAAACATGATTACGACATATCCACTTAGATACGTATTTTATCACGCTTGACGCGACTTTGAAAAGGGTCGTTCGACTTCTATTCGGATATTCCTCGTCAAAATGCGAACGTTTGATTCAGATTTATGAGCGTCGAATCCTTCCAACTCAGCAGAAATCCGTCGAACCTGCCCACCCGTCCGCCATATTAATCCGTGAAAATAAATCCCGACTTGATACGACCCATAAAATAAGTACTGAAAGTCCCTTAAATAAATCGGAAGACTCTAATACAACAGCAACCCTTACAACTTTCTGTTTTACTTGTAACTTCTGTTTAACTTCACGTTATAGGTACACGTTAACGTAAAAGACGAATAAAAATGTAAATTTAGTTAGGAGTTCTTTTGAGAAGTAATGTCGGGGGTCCAATGAGGATCGTTTCTAGGCCGCCGCATGGGTGGTTTCAGCTGACGGGGTTCTTATTGTCACCGACAGGAGTACATGTTAAAAAGGAGATAAAGTTAAAACGATCTGGAGCGTGTATTTGTGCGTCACGTAATCTTGTACGACACCATCAAAGTATGTTGTTTGAATTTACGACACTATGCACGACATGCGCGCAGGCAATCTGGCCCGATCCACACGAATTTAAAGTCCACTCAAATAACCCGTGTTTATGGTTGAACATAATACATGGCAACATTCTTCCATTACTCTGTATTCTGAGATTTTCCATGAGCTATAAACTGTAACAACGTCGCCAAATCCTGAATATAATTGATCTATTATTCATAAACAAGGTTATCTAAGTTTTGGTTGAAATCCTAACTTGTGCTATAGTTTTCAAGTATTGGTATACATCGATTAGCATAAAACAATATCGGTGGATATTTGTTTTATTACTACCTACGTTTAGCGTCAAGAGAGCAAATAAGCCATTAAATGATAAACTTGTAAGGACTTAGTAAAATTACGGGCTCGCAATGAATTCTTTAAATTTCTACCTTCGTCCTAATCAGAACATAAAAAGAGGGGAACTTTCTTAATCAAAGAGACTAGAATCGAAATAAATTAACGTCAGTAGCAGAGTTCAAGCGAACATAACGACTCAGAAATCAATTAATTTAGCCACTGCGGTTCTGTGGATATTATTCTTGTCAGTTACATTATTTATGGATTTATAGGAAGATAGATAGATATAACATCATTTTCTTCATCGAACAAGCTGAAACATTTTCTTTTCTGCAACTTTTGTTTAATTTTAGTGGTCTGCTATATTATTATTATATATTTGACTGGACTTAGCCCTTAGCCCTCCTACCGGAGTATGGGCAGCAGCGTCCTCTGTGGTTTTGTAACAACCGTACTGCGATCGCCAACCCGCCTGCCAAGCGTGGCGATTATGGCAAAACCCCCCCCAAAATGTCAATGTGGCGACACTTGGGGGAGGCCTATGTCCAGCAGTGGACGTCTTTTATGCTGAAATGATGATGAATGATGATAGCCCTAATATTACACAAAGGATTCTACTTGTTATTTAAATTATTTTATGTCAATACGGTCCAGATAGATAAATAAGTACTATTCATCAGTTCCTGAAAAGCTGATTCAACAGAAATTAGCCAACAGACTGTCTAACTCAGGTAAACTGCTTTTAGTAATTAACTAACAAAAATAACTTCAGCCAATCAAATTACTTGGCCTGAGTTTTACAGCGAATTTTTAAATAGATAAGCCCTTAAGTAACATGATTTTATAAAATTAAAAGCTCATTGTTTAAATTACGTAATAAAATACTAAAATAATATTTTATCAAATAGCTTCAGGTATATTCATTATTTAGTTTATTCCCAGATTTTTCTTACGTAGATACGTAATCAGTAATATGAAAACATGTTGTATAAGTAGTCATAATTGTATCTTGGTTTTCATATTTCATTATCTTCTCTCAAAGCTCATTATTAAATAATTTAGATATCAAAGAATTCTGTTCTAATTTAGGAAAAAAAAAGAAAAATTTGCGGTTAAATTTTATTCACACACTGATATTATTTAAGTAGGTTAAATAATTGACTTCACAAACAGATTTCTAGTTTCTCAAATAATAATGAATCTGGCCAATCTCGGATGTTCAATTACAAAACTCTTATTAAAATTTTGTTCTTGAAAAATATACTAAAAGAAATACCTACTGTACACTTGTATTCGAATTTCACAGGCCCTATAATAATAAGTTCACGTTTCACAAGACACAAAAAGGTAACGCAAATAAGTCTGAGAAAGAAAAATCTTTATAAAAGAAGCAGTTGCAAATTTTCTTAAGGCTAGGTAAAGAAATAATTACGACTGGGTTAATTACCGGGGTTTGCTGTTCAAACAGCTGAGAGAAAAACGGCTAGAAAAAAGATGGGTATTGTAATGTTACCCGTTTGTTACAAAGACTAACAACAGACCTAGAAGGGTGCTCTATTAAGCTGGTAGCAATTAACGTTATCGTTGTTATGAGTTGAGCTACACGATCACTGACAAATGCTTGCATTTACTAGACAGGTCCACTTAAATCTTTGTGATTTTTTCTTCAAAAGACCATTTCAGACACTAGTCTACATGGTCCTCATATGACTTGACCAATATCTGGACGTTAAATGAGACTGTGACCCCTGAGTTTTTTTGTGTTTTTTTTTGTTTGTTTTTTTGGTGTTTCTTCTCAGTGTTTCTTTTTTTTTTAAACACCGGCCTCATCTAGTTTTTGAAAAAAGACGACATTTAGAAGGGTTTATAAAAAATTATTTGCAAATAAACATCTTCTAACATTACTTACACTTATACAGATATGCACGGGTCAACAAGCCGATACTTATATAACAACACACCGATTTGACACAAATGCCACCATCTGCAAAGAATGGGCTTTAGCAATAAATAGCTCACATTCAAATAAAACATAAGGACTTATTGGTCCTTCATTTCAGAAAGAGAAAAACCTGCATCCAATTGCGGGATACATTTTGAGACCCAAGGGTATTCTTAATCCATTAGTTGACACATTTGAAACAATCGTCAGCTAGACAACGCAAATAATGTAATAATGTATGGTGTTAAGTTGACAAAATAAATGGTATTGCCATTGTAAACGCAATTGCCCTGCCTAAAAGCATTTTGTTATTTCCCCGATTTATGTAGTTCCCGAGAATTCTGTGCTTAAAGATAAAATAATATTTATTGCTGGCCAGTAACCCGCGATAAATTAAGTTCTTCTTTATTGCCAGTAAGGCCTCTAGGGTGGTGTCGTAGAACTTGCGTGGGATAAATCATAATTAGAACTACCAACATTTAGAGGCGAAAAAGAATTTGTTGAATGTTTCAATATGACTTGTGGCTATCTTACCTATCTCTAGGGTGCCTGCTAAGACAAAGTTTCACATTTCGATTCACAGACCATTGAACTATTGCTAGAGGCGTCAACGGCAAACGATCTTGGAACGATTGGAAAAAAGTGCAATGGAATGTGAACGATTCAATGGTTTATGTAACGAGGTTCGTTTTGTATATGACGGAGAATTCATGGAATCAAAAAGATACGAATGTTAAAGTCCCAAATGCAATAAAACTGCATTAAAACTATAGACCGACGATAATATTGATTATAATGGTTTTGAATGACTACAAAGCTCACACATATCCCTTTTTTAAAACTAAAAAAAAAACAAGTGCAGTGGCCTCAACTTTACGTTATTTCATTTATGTTTATTTTACGCCATAAAAACGCACCACGGATAAAGTTTAAAATCACTTAAACAGTTCCGTTCGTGTTACAAAGGTGTTTAACCCGAATAATATTAACAGGTTGGGCAGATATAAAAAAAAAACAAAAACCGATAATAATCAAAATTTTAAAACTGCAGCACTGCAGTGCCTGCTTATTTTTACCTTAGCAAAATAATGCTTTGATTTCCAAGATTCGCTTAACGTTAGTTTAAATGAAGCTGCGCAAGCATAATGAAACTAATCTAGGATTAAGTCTAGTTGCACAAACCTACCTACAAACATACATGTGACAGTTTTATTAACAGTGTTTTGTTGCATTTTAGACTATATTTCAGCGAGAGATATTCTGAACATGACGGAGATGTGGAATGTAAATGCATTTTTGATTTACTTGTCTTCGCGTTCACACTTGCTTCGTTTATTCTTATCCTAGAGCTTTTCAGCTCGAGATGCTTATACTATTATATTATAGAGAGTAGAAATACTAGATTTATAAGTAACCTAACCAAAACATGTATACTTTGCAAACCTATCACCGTTACATAATGTAGGTCAGAAAGATGTTTGTGAAAAATGTAGGTAGAAACTAAGTGCTTTCTTTGTTACGAATACCTGGTTTCTGGATCGAAAATTAAATGCAAGTTGACCCGATTGGTATTTGATAACTCAGTCAACCAATGACAGCTCATCAGTTTACATGTGTTTGACAATGCGTCAGCAAGTGGGATGAATAGTGAATCGTCATCATCGTTCTGGCTTTCAGCCTAACCGGATGCAGCTGAATACCAGTATCTTACATGTTGCGACTGCCTATCTGACCTCCACAACCGAATTAGTACTTGGTAATACGATACCCCTTGGTATAATTGTCTTGTCTCTGACCTGCAATAACTGTCAAAGATCTAAATTGACAGCCGGGACCAAAACCTTAACGTGCTTTTTGAGGGATGAAAGAAACTCGGGATGGAATTGGTGGTCACCAATACATGCACCAACCTTGGTAAGAGCAGACCTTAACCAAACGATCGACCTACCTACTACCTACCTACCTACTTAACTCAATTATCTTTTCAAACACCACAATTCTTCCACACACTTTCACCATTATTAAACCGTCATTCTCAGTCCCACAGATTTTCCCACGTCACAAGTGTCGAGTACGTAGACAACGATTGTTTAGACTGAACACGTAAATTACTCATCGTTTAAGTCTCTCACACCTGTACATGGGTAATTAATCAAACGGTGGTCGTGCCAGTGATTAGTTGGCACTCGACTTAACCGCTTTCTGCGTGGTGACGAAAACTCGTAGCTAACGAGACGAGCGGCCCTTAGTGTGTGTTTAATTAGACTGTAATGTCAACTCTCTGGCTAAAATGACACAAAGAAAAGTTTCTTCAAAATAATTCCGAATTCAAAAAGCTGTGTTATCCACCAGCTTGTAACATATTTCTTCTCTAGAAAAACAAAACCGGTTTTTTTATTGGGTACAAAATTATCAATACTTGTTAATGAATTAAAGCTACAGAATAATGCAAAAACTAAATATTTACAAAAAACTGACAAAATAAACAACAGGACGCTTAGGCTTGATACTTAGTTAATTATACCTTACGAAATCTGAATATTAATACTATTTAAGAATAATAAATTAAACAGGGAAGCACTTATCATTGACAAGAGTTAACGGTTGTCTTTTATTGTACTTATCCTATTTACAAGTATTTACAAAATATTTTAAAAGATTTATCCATCGATAAAATGTAGATCGCGTTGAAAAACTAATTGGCAATCTATGTCAACTAAACGCTGGCACAGATAAAAAATCTGCGATCTCTCACTTTTAAGATTCCGAAGATATTTTCTGCATGGGTAATGCCTATCTAAGCTAGTTTACTCTAGAACAATAATTATGAATATTTTGATCATAGCAACACCGTGATATTTTAGTCAGAAAATAGGTTTTATAATACTGGTTGGTAATTAAAATATTTACCTACTAAATAAATAATATTTGAATAAACAAATTTGTGTGTGGGCTGCCAAAATAATAAGGCCTCGAAAAAGGAATTATCTAGTAATAGAATATCCTGATACTGTTTCAGACTATTTGATATTGTAAACTAAACAATTTATAATTATAAATTGTTTTTTTTTTATTGTTTTATAACGAGTTTTTAAAAATGTATCAAATTTGTATAAATAAACTAGCTGCTGTCCGCGACTTCGTTCGCGGGGTTTTTTTATGGATATGAAAAATAGATGTTGGCTGATTCTCAGACCTACCCGATATGCACACAAAATTTCAAAAAAATCGGTTCCGCCGTTCGGAGGAGTTTGGTAACAAACACCGCGACAATAGAATTTTTTATATCAGATTATTCTAAAATGATAAAGTTTAACTCAAGTTCATAAGTCACTTTTGTTTTTTCCTCCAAACGGTAAAGTGTAATTAATATTTTCTTAGTAAAATGCGTTATCTGAATGGTCCTAATCAAGAGTGCATTAACAAAAATTAAAACAGATTATCCTTTAAACAACACGTTGATAGGAAGTTATCTGATAATATAAATACCTAATCTAACACAAAACTCTCAACTAGGTCGGATTTCTTAAAGACAACAAAATTATAATGGGACGTAGGCATATGCACCGGTGTACGTGGTTTTTTCTATGTACTTACAATGTGCACTGAATTTCAGAGAAGTAAATAAGTAGAAAACTATATAAATGGGTATTAGATACAATCAGCCCTCTCACAATATATATAGAAGACGTTCTGTGCCCCAGAAGTGAGACCCGGTTGACTGGTAGAGAATGCCTTTTGGCATTAGGTCCGCTTACGTATTTACTTGTACATGAAGTAGAAATAAATATATAAAAATATTCTAATACACGCTGATTATGTTGTTTGTAGCAGGCAAAGTCGGGCTAATGAGAAAGCGCTAAGCCATTTTGCAGTACACCTAGGACCCTAATTAAACGCTCTCACCATTCGAAACTCCATAAATTCTCTCACACTAAATAATTGGTTCTAAAATGAGTTCCTAAAATAGGGTTGGCAATGCTAAAGTGAGCTTCTAAAATAGGGTTACCCGTTGCAAAAATGAGTTTCAAAAATAGGGATGGCCACATTTTCTTGGATTAGCGTAATCTTTTTGTTTTTAATCGGAAGGTCCCGATAAGTTACTTGATTTTATCAATACTCCTTGCGGCGAATGGGTTTTCATTAACGTGAATTATGATTATTTGTACAGAAAGGACACTAATTAGGATTTAAGGAGTACATTTATCACTGATTAGCTATCTTTCGGGAGACAAACTAAGAAGAAACGTTATGTAGTTCACTGACTACTGAGCAAACTGTAGGAAAAGATCTTGAAAGGAATTGAGGTTTCTTTTTAATATTATTTTCATTTAAATCCTGTTTAGTCTAATGCTATTTTAGAATTAAGTAACTATTTGAAACAGTGTCTGGATATCGTCTAGTATCAGTTTTTTGTAGAACTTACACTTATATACAAAACGTATAAATAATAGAGATGCTAATGCCAACAATAAATCGATTCGTAGGGACCAGGAATCCAGACTCACATATAATGTTCACTCCAAGTTTTTAACCTCCGACCAAAAAAGAGGGGCGTTATAGGTTTACTAAATTAAAATAAAATTAAACATGGTGTTCTAAGAAGGACTGAAAAGACAGTGGAAAGTAAAATTTGTGTAATTCCTGTTAAAAGTTGAGCTGTAAAGTTAACACATCTCACTCACAGTTTAAAGTCACCTAATTTAATTACTATACCACAGTTAGATTATAAATGTATAACAAAATACGTTTATTATTCTTATTAATATTCCGTGACGAGAGCATACATAACATTTTTATCACAAACTCAACGGGTTATCCTCTTTACACTTATTAATAATGCAATTACTCCGTCCGGCTGCCATGTCGCTACGTCACGACCGTGACGTAATGAATTGTTAAAAGCTGATATTTTAATTGACTGTATTTATTTATGTGTCAAAAAAACTACAGAATACTGGAAAAACTACATAATATGGGGCTACAATAGTAATGTCTGAAACGCATCTAACTTTTTAATTTGAACGAATTTAAAATTGAGGAATTATTTATTTCTCTATTTTTTTGTTGTATGACTTATTCACATATTTGGGTGATATGTACTCATTATTCTGGTGACATAAATAACATATGATAGTATATTTAGGATAGTATATATTACAATTTGTGTTTATATTTCTAATTTTGTGTGCAATGAAGAATAAGAATAAGTATGGTATAGATTATGTAGTTGAATTTTCAATAAATAAATATGTAATATAATTCACGGTAAGATTACGCGGTGCTTGGGCCACAGGTACTCGTAAAGTACTGTCAACTTATACTAGTATTGTGATCAATAAGGCTAACCTTTTCTTTAAAAAAATGAAGCTTGTGTAGATGTTTCTTGTGTTCTGAAATACTTTGCTCTGCTAAGGTATATTGTTCCAAATTGTTTGCACAAAGAGATAGATTATGATGCTTGTTCGGCGATAAACAAAAAAAAAAAAAAACTTGAAATCAGACAAAACTGAGTATTACCGGTTTAGATACTTCTTCTTTACTTATCTTGTGATAACCTGACCTATGTTTCAGTAACCATATAGTTTGTAAAATAATGTGTTTTAAATATTTTTAATGAGTCTGTTAATAATATTAGTGTTACGTACGTGGTTACGATAAAGTATGTAGGTACCGCCAAAACAGTGTGTAAACATATTACGTACCATTATTATGTATTATTATAATAATGCTAACGATCCCATTGTGTGTCGTAGGCACAGTCAATTTGTTATTATTATTAATATTTATTCATGTCTATTGATCTATTGATGTTAAGACTTATTTTTGCCAGTTCAAATACCGACATATTTTTAATAAGTTATTGAGGGCGTTTGTATACTTTTCTTTAAAGTTACGCGTGTTTTTACTTTTGAAGAAGTACGTAAAACATTGTTATTTTTAGATAAGCAATATAGAAGGCTAGAGTCATTTGCCATTCTTGTCAGACAAATGATTAAGTCGTAAAATCGTTATATATTCCAACTTTAATTGCCACCATTGTATCATGCACTACTTAGTAATCTGCGTAGATAAAGTTTCCTATATAAATCGATAAAACGCGCGGTGATTTCTAATTAAACACAACACTCGTCTTAGGATTCCATTTCCCTCATTTATTACAAAAGCCTGCACGTAGTTAATTGGACATTAAGATGCAAACTAAACCGCGTGTTCTCGTCATTCGTCCATGCGTATCACGACGGCAGATGTTACTAAAACAACTACCGTTCAAACAAAGTAACGTATTAACCTAAAATAATAAGGTTTCCGAATGACATTTTGCATCAACGCAACGGAACATACTGTCTCACATTCTTACCAGCAAGGTCAGCATCAGCATCGGATCCGTAAACAAAAACCGGATTCTATACGTCACTCTCAAATCCAAGTAGCGAGGCATATTTATCAGCACATATGTAAAACAAAACAATGCAGGCGACAGTAACGTTTACTGGTTATTTCCTGCTTTACTCGAGAAAGAAACACAGAACTACACGCGTTACAAACTTTGTACACACAAACACGGGGAGACATAATTACCGGCGACGCAACTAATAATAAAAACACACCAAAAAACAATATGCTATTATTCTGCGGAGTCAAGGCTATGAATTAGCAACACATTCCATATATGTAATCGTTACGCGTAAAACTAAAATCTTACTCGAAATAACTTCACGACAAAAAGATGCAACTGTTAATAATAGAACGTTTTAAACTATCGAACGTCGCCGTGCACTGAGCGTGCTATTCGGCGGTGTTAATTGCTAATCGGACGTTATCGGGAAATGTAGGTAGGTGACATTTCGTAGGCATGTGCCTGACTGTGTGCGGAGGGCGCGCCGCGGCAGCAGCGCGCTCACTCGCGGTTAGGAGAGGACTGTGCGTGCAGCCCGCTCGAGCCGCCTGGCCGCTCGCGTCTAGCGGAGCGGGCCGGCTGCCCAGCGGAGCGGAGCGACCCGACCCCAGACACCGGCGCGGTGGACGTCGGGTACGTCTCTTCGCCTGGCTGATGATGAACGCACCGACCTGGATCATCCCTGGCGCGTTAATAACTTTAATATCACTCATACGACACTCGTCGTCGCTGACGATGCGATTCACGCGACCTATGGCAACGCAACCTTTTATTATGTCATAGCAAATGTGCCGTCCTTCACTAAATGGCAGTGTAAGCGATTTTTGATATCTGAAACCTTACATTAAATTGAAATCCGATATGCCTACCGAATGCACGATTTTTGTATATTGTTTAACGTACGCAGATATAGTATATGTATATGGCCATTCTCATCTACTATACATACATAGTGTTGTTTTGTTTGATACCGATTTGTTTGTTGTGGTTCTTATCTACTGATATCAAACCTTTGTTTAGCTTACGTACATATATCTACAAGCACCAACAGCCTATTAACACAATTTAATCAGTATTTTAAATCAACAAAGTTTATATTAGCAAAGTAATATAATAAAATCATTTGATTTGATACAAAAACTCCCAAGGGAATCACTGAATTCAAATTAATTATTCATAGGTGTAATAAAGTCATTGGGTGACTAGACATGAATTTGCCAGTCGTATTTAATTAAACATTAGTTTGGTCACTAACTCGTATAAACGACACGTTAAGTGATTGCATATCAGTGAGTTCACATGAATCACGCTTGTAAGTACTTACTAAATTGATATTAGATATAACACACACATGGGTTGTAAGCTGAATAGTTTCGCTAAGTAATAGTGATTGACAACCCTATCTACTAACACAGTGTATATATTTACTATACACTACTCTTTTTTTTTACCATAATACTTTAGCACGAATTATATTCAGTTTCATTCAGCTCTTGAACGCAGTTAGATGTAGTGATCGCGATTAGTTTTATTTTGCGTGTAGTAGTGTGACGAATCGTGTCATACAAACACAGAATTCATTTTCATTTCACAACAGAAATATAATCAAATACAGACCAAAAAGGTTTGGCTATCTTTAAGGAAGTCGTATGCTCTTAGGAGCGATACGACTTTTAAAATCCCCACACTTTGAAATCGTGAGACTTTCGTTTTATAATCTCTTAAGAGCGGTTACGCCTAACGGCATTTCATACAAAATTTCAAGTCCTTATTTTGCGAACTGACTGAACTAATTTTAAGTAGGTACATAGGTCTAAAAAGTAACAAAAAATCATTTTCGATCGTCACTATTAAATCATAATTAAACCCATCTATTTGCTCAACTCACCTCATTATTATCATATATGATTATTATTTTATATTATATTTTATAATAATTATGATTATTATCATATTTAATATCATTAATATATTAAAATGGTTAAGTTTTTTTGAATATAAATACTAAGCGTTAACGATGAAACAAGCATGTTGGTATTACATAGGCATCATAATTCTCATCCATGTAAATCTACATTGATTAAAAGTTCCTCGAACATAAAAATTAATATGCTTACGTAAGCAAGCGTATTATCACGTATCAACTTAATTAGGTTTTTAACTACCTTGGGTCACGTCAGTAAAATTATTACGTAAATATTGTGAAAATGCCCCTGGACTTGAATCATTTTCGCCTACTCGTATAAAGAACTGAAAAAAATGTTTACTGTGTAGTTTTTAATAGGGAATGATTTGAAAGAAAGACAATACGTTTATTTGGTGCATGCCACAAGTACCTACTCACAAAATATAACAATAAAGTAAAACTGTTTTGGTTGAGCACAATTTTTGACTGATTATAATTCTGTAATTATATAAATTATTTTCCATTTTCAAATCAATCTAAGAAAATTTAAAGTGCGTACGTAGGCTACCCTGACATTCCCACCATAAAACATGGTGCATTTTTGAAAAATATATGAATTAATTAAGAATTCTGTTCGATTTTATTATCGGAATGCGATTAAAACAGTGACACATTGGGGTGCAGGGTGCTTATGCTCGGCAGTGGCTGTTTCAGAGGTTGAATTACGAACTCCAATTCATAAACTTCCATTATTTATTATACGCACGACAACCAACCAAGCGATATAAAAACCCCGACACAAAAAACCTTTAAAAAACTAAAAAATAAATGAATCCAAGCGTCGTAGCGTCGGGAGTCCGCTTTATTTTGAGCTTGTGCTAAGCGGTCTACTGAGCGGTCCCCCGCTGACCAGACCTGTGGAAGTTGTTTATTTTCCTTCATCAACTAGAAAAGAAGTGATGATCTGCAAACGGCTGTGCAGATTTTCTCGAAACAAAGCTAAGAACACTCTCGATTAAAACACCTTTCAAACGAAACCAATTTTAACAAAATCAGTACAGTCGTTTAGGAGCTATGATGCCACAGACAGACACACAGATACACTGATCCACATGCCAAACTTAAAACTCTCTTTTTTGGGTGGGGGTTTAAAACCAGTTTATGCAGATCTCTCATAATACGGGAAATCTATACAAAGAGAGGCCATGTTATAATAGAAATGACGTGTCGCCGTGTGTATCAAATGGAAGCAGGTAGTTAACAGTTTAAGTGTAGTGCTCAATTAAAGCGTGAAATTGTCATAATTATAGTTTCCCTGCCTTCTGCCACTTAATGTGCGTATTAACCAAACTTAATGAGCACATAAGCACACGCATCAACATATATAACAGAGCAAGACTAATTTGTTCAGACGATTATGACTTCTGTTGTGAGTTATGTTTATTGCAGTTGATATATGAAATGTTGAGGTTTAATTCACTTTTATTAAAAATAATATAATATTATAAGAGGTCACCATTAGAGAGATCTTTACTGAGTAACATAGGCTGTATTAAATCTCAATTTTCGCAGACGAAGTCGCGGGCGAAGTGCTACTTAAAAATAAGTTAAACTCATTAGAATATAGTTTTATGAACTGTGATGCAAACTCCTATAAATACTTAAAGTATTTTATTGATTGCAAAACAGAAAGTCAAATCTAAAAGCTTTTGCAGTTACCTAATACCAAGGGGTTGCCAACAATTTGTCGCCAAGGTCAGAGAAAAAATGGGAGGTTAGGTATCCAATACATTTTGAACCGAAACTCTAAACTTTTATCTATAAACTAGCTGTCCGGCGCAACTTCGTTTGCGTCACATTTTCCCCGTTTTCGCAACATTTTTCATTGCTGCTCCACTCTTATTGGTCGTAGCGTGATGATATATAGCCTATAGCATTCCTCGATAAATGGACTATCTAACACTGAAAGAATTTTTCAAATCGTACCAGTAGTTTCAGAGCCTATTCAATGCAAACAAAGAAACAACCAAATCTTTCCTCTTTATAATATTATTTTAGATTGTGTTGAAAAACTCTGAAAAGTAAAGTATGGCCAGTTGCAAAGAGCAAACTGAAACTGTCTGACGGATGTTGACTGAAAAGTTGATAGATTATCTAGGGTCAACCGCGCGAACAATGTCATCGTAGGATGAGAAATGATCTGCCATTAAATAATATTACCTATAGCATCTTTGTTAACGTAGAAGACAGAATGTGTGAAATTTGCCTGTTGAATAGTAATAAATACAGGGGTTTATTTATGTTTATATTTCTTACAACATCAATTCTTGATGGGAAAATATCTCTCCAGGGGTTTATTCTTTTCGTTTCTACCTGTAACTACTTCGCATATTGAATCTTACAACTACTTCTACACTTACGAGCGTTTACACCTTACGGCATTTCATACAAACTTAGTAAGTAAAGTAAGTAAGTAAACGTAGTTAAGTCCTTATTTTCGAAATTACTGAATCGATTTTAATGAAACTTAATACGCATAAGCAGGATACATATGTCTAAAAAGTTACAGAAGTTAAAGAGATGTATAAAAAAGAAAGATTATTGGAAATTTCTGTTTTCATAGATCATTTATAATCGGCCTAATTTAGCTGTTACACTATTTTTCGAAAATGTTTTTTAGTAACTTTTAGACCAAATTTATCCTGCTTATGCGTATGAAGTTTGATTAAAATCGGTTCACTCATTTCGGAAATTAACGACTTGAAAGTTTGTATAAAATTTCGTAAGGCGTAAACACTCACAAACATTAAAAAAATCATACCCAAAATATCAGTAAAGTTACATGTAAATTGTTTAATCTCTCGTAGAAAAGGCGGTAAATACATATTTGGCACTGGAAACCCCGCGTACTCGATGCATCCAAACCACAGCATAAATTCTGTTACTGTTTAGTTATAACCTCATCATTTGTACAGCCTTTTCCCAACTGTATCGAGGTCGGCTTTGAGTCTAACTGGATGCAGCTGAATACCAGTATTTTACATGGAACGACTGCCTATCTGCCCTACACAAGCCAGTAAGTACTATGTAACGAGACCCCTTGGTAAAACTAGTTGCAGTCAGACTTTCAGGCCACTGACTACCTATAACAACTGTCAAAGATCTACAAATGACAGCCGGGACCAACGGCTTAACGTGCTTTACGGGGACACTCGGTATGTAATACGGGATAAGGGTGGTCACCCCTCCACTGACCAACCTAGGCAAGCTCGGCTTAGCTAACCTAAAACGTTGAAAATGAGCAGGAAATGTACGGAACGAATGAAATTAATGATAACCGAGACATTAGTCCAAGAAGTGGTCGAAGTTCTCTTAAGAAGTTTGAAAAGCTTCGGGAAGAATAAATTGGCTGGCGTTGAAGGAATAGAGAATCATTGTATTAAACTTTTACGTAAAATGTAAAAGTTAGGTAATTGTTAACTTAAATTATCTATGAATTCCTTGTGAATTTTCGGTTAGATGGATAACTGATTATATAAGTAATTGCATGCATAAAACTGCGGGGATCCGCTGGATGCGAGTCGCACTTGTCCGGTCCATGTGGCAACACTTGAGGGAGGCCTATGACCAGCAGTGGACGTCTTTCGGCTGAAATGATGATGATGAAATATAAAAATTAATACCCGTAAGACCGAGTAAAATATAGAAAACGAATTTTGCCAGGTATGAGACCTAACCAGATCGATTTTTCGTCTATTATATTGACGGCACGGTTGGCGGAGTGGCTAAGCGATTGACTGCTGCGCTGCTTGTTGCGGGTTCGGTCCCCGCACAGAACAAATATTTGTATGGCCTACAGATAGTTGTTCCGGGTCTGGCTGTTTGGTGTATGTGAGTTTAAATGTTTTTAAACGCAGCCACGATAAAAAAACGACAACAACGTTTAAAAAAAAAAACAAAACAAATAAACACTAATATATTTATTAAAGGATGAAGCAAAGCCGTAACTTATTCTTTTCGCTAGCTGCTAATCCCTTTACCTTTTACTGGCTGGCCGACAGGGTGAGATAAGGCCAAGCCATTCAGCCGCGGAAACCATACAAAAAATAATAACCACGCAATGTGTTCATGATAAGCAAACCTTTACGCGAACTCTGTTTTAAATAAAAACCCCGGCGACAATTTTTGTCATTCTGTTTTTTCCGAGATTTTTAGATTTCAGACGGAGACGTCACAGTAATTGGATCATGATGACCAGTTCACGCCTGACGGCAGTCTGAACAATTTTGGCTTTGTTGTCTCATTAGCAAGTTTAGTCTTTCAACACCATTAGTAGTTAAGGCTCGTTTGCACGTTTCCAGTCTTTAGTATAAATTTAGTAAAACCCTAAAATCGTTTGAACACATAATTTAGTTTTTCGCACGCCTTTAGTAGGTTTTAAAACCAAGTACCAAGTTTGTGGAAAATGACATAACTTGCCGAAGTACCTATACGTAATAGGTCTCATATTTTTAGAAAAGTACTGTATCAAATATGTATTAAAACCAACCACGCGTGTTTACCTATGCTCTCTATGGTGTTGGATGTAAAGAATTGCACCATCCCATATCTTCCCGTGGGTGTCGTAAGAAGCGACTAAGGGACTTGCTAGAGAATGGGCAGCAGCATTCTCTGTGCTTTTGTAACAACCGTACTGCGATCGCCAACCCGCCTGCCAAGCGTGGTGATTATGGCAAAACCCCTTATGTCAATGTGGCGTTGGGGGAGGCCTATGTCCAGCAGTGGATGTCTTTGGCTGAAATGATGATGATGATGAAAACCAAGTCAAAGGCCCATGGGCGTCGTAAAAGCTCTGACGCCAGGTTATGCACTAACCGCACGATTCTTCTCCGAAGTATGCCAATGACAAATATTACATTTTACTTTGGTCAAAAATTAAGCCACGCAAACGCCGGACCTTTTATTGTGTTACTTAAATCGTATAAACAATTAATTTAGCACCCCATTAGTCGAGTGGCAGTTTACACAGATTGAGTGGCTTCGTGTTAAGGCTTTAAAGACTCCCATAGGAGACATGTAAATGGGGCCTAATGCTGAAATAACTTTTGTGTACTGACCAAACAGATTTGTGGGGTTTAACAAGCCGATCAGGTAGGAAAGATAAAAAATCAATTCATTTGATATGATTTTATTTCACTGTAACTTTTGTGAAAATTACTGAAAACCTTTTACAAACTTCGTTTTGAAAGAAATTGGTTTCTCTTCTAAAATACTTAGAAAAAACCCTTTATCATAAGAATAATGTGTGTAGATTACTTTTTATCTAACACATAATTCTTTAAGCAGAAAATACGGGTATCTTTCAGTCCCCGACTGAAATAATGTCTGAATTTAACTTAGCTCATAAAAGAGCTATCTTTTAAAACTTGTGGCAAATTTTCAGCTCTGCAAAAGCATTAACTTAGTAAATACTCTTCGAGTAATTAAATTGTCACAAGAGAAAACATTTTTGCGATTGAATTTAGTTAGATAGTCTACTGTCATAAGACAATGCACACACTAGCAGCCAACCTGTGTGTTGGCTTTATATATATGTAATATATATTTTTAAAACATTGCCCCACTTTAGGAATTTCTCCTGTATCGTGGGTGCCTTTACAAACATTTAAACTCACATACACAAACAGCCAGACCTGGAACAACTATCTGTAGGCCATACAAATATTTGTTCCGTGCGGGGATCGAACCTGCGACACACAGCGCAGCAGTCAATCGCTCAACCACTGCGCCAATTGTGCCGTCTTTATCACTTTACTTTGCATGAATTATTTGATCACCACTGCTCCTTAATCAGTGACAGAAAACATCATAAAGTTTGAAGGACATTTCTTCGAATTCTATGTTTTTTACTGTGCATTGCATAGACCAACCTGCTTAAGGCTACAAAAATCATGTAAACCAATGCACACAGTAGAGACAAAAATTTTAACTTGTCGATGGAACAATTTTGTGTAGTAATTTAACATTATTTTTAGTAGACCAAATCTATCTGACTAAAAACAGTCATGACTCCAATCTACGCAAAGCCTGAGTAATATATTTCCCGTCTCCAGCAACGACTGTCTGCTTTGATTAATATCAAGACATAAACATGCCGTTTCTGTCTAGCTGAGATCCAAGCTAAGGGCCCTCGAGATAAAATGTGCTACGCAATTGAAACACCTGACAGCAGATGGGGCCCCGAAGTGTACACGTACAACAAATTGCTAACTTACTTACATGCTTGCGTCTTTGATAACAAAGTGGTCAAAGTATTGTATACCTGACATGGTGGAGCAGTGCAACCGCACATCAAAATTAACATATTAAAAACTGTAACCACTGTACCACAATAAAAATCTTTGACTTTGTAACGAATGTGTAACATTATTATGAATGTTATCGGGATTCAGGATTGAGCTTCTGAATTTGCACATATGTTGTGGTAGGTAATTTTGCCCATTGAAATTGCGGTCTTTGAGGGCAAATGTACTTAGGTGAGAAAATCGACAGGTCCTAGAACCCACCACTTGATACATCAGACATCTTATAACCTGCACGAGGCCCGCGTGGTGGATTAAGGATTTATCGACGGGTCCTACGTATACTGGTGCAACCCGCAAAACAACGAAAACCGTTTTTTCGCATCAAATGCCTTAAAATTACCTTATAATTGTATCCTGTAAATTTTGTATTAAATTATCAAATAGTTTCAAAGTTACAAACTTGTAAACTGGTGTAAGTGACATCATTTTAAGCCTCACGACTACCTAAACTGGTGTAAGTCACTTGCACCAGTTTAGGTTGTCGCCCACGACGCGGCGCGTGAGTGCAAGTGTACTTTACACCAGTATGCGCGCGGGGACGCTGTAGAGAGTACGACAAACACTGGTGTAACTGCGATGCGTCTTAGTTTACATGGTCAATTATTAAAAAAATGCTCGTATCTTGTTTGTCTTTAGTAACAGTGGTAAGAAATAATAACAATTAAGCGTTCATGAGGTCATTTAATGACAGATTTATACGAAAATAAGTGTAAACAGTAAATAATAAACACACCAGAAAATTACGAAGGTAAGTATCAGTTTACTTTTTTAAATACTATAATGATAAACTTTGGGTTCTTTGATCAGTACCTATAACATTTTTTTTTTTAATTCATATTCGTGTCGTTTTTTATATTTTAATTGGCACCAGTATTTAAGGTTTATATTGTTTACTCGCGTAGTTTCTATAGTGGTTTAAGTAAATTATAACGATTATTTGTACATACATATATTTGAAAAATAAAGAACACTATAATTTTGATTTATATAAGATCCGCCTTCAGGTACCATCACGCGAAATATGTGATGAATTGGACCTGAATGTTAAAATGTGCTACAGGACCACGGAAGCAACAGATTTGTATGAAAAAAAAAATGTACACTAATATTAATTTTTTACTAATACAATAAATCGAAAAAGATATTTTATAATATGTTTTAGCAGCAATGAACTACATTATTGTTATACAGGCTGTAAGGGACACCGACGCAACAACGGTTACTGTGTATTCATTACACCATTCCTAAACACCTGTTACCTACAAAACTGCAATACTTACACGGTCAAAATGTATGGATCAGCTGCTTTTAAAAAAAAATACCGATGATAAATTTATATGTGGAGGGTAAATTTATATCAGAATGATGTACTGAACACGTGCTATCCGTTTAGTGGCGGTGCCCCTTCTATCTTACACTATATCGTTTTGAGATTCAGGGGTAATCTTAACCTACCTCCAAGTGCAGAATTGTTAGCTAAAGAGATTTATTTATTAATATAGGTTTACCAACAGCTTCAAATATTATGTTGTTCCATAAGGAAATTTAATTTAATTATCTTAAAGGCAAACAGACTACTAAAAGGAGCCATTGAAAATAGCCAGCTGTATTTTCAATTTTATTGTTAATTCGGATATTTGTTGAGGCCAGAATCGAAATAGGATTTATATGTATTGCGGTTGGAAATTTAACGTGCATATTACCTATAGATTTCTTGTTTTGGTCGTACTCAAAATAAGGCTGAGAGCACTCACTTAGTAATAGAAAAGAAACCCATTAATTCCCCACTATAGTGGACCCTAGCCTTCAAAATAGCGACAGCTAATAATGTAATTCCAATAACACAATCTTTTGTCTTCGATTTTATGTCTAGTTATGCCTTGCCTTTGTTGATATCTGAAAGAAGAATTGCATTGGGGAACTTGTTATGTAGAGTAAGGTTGCCAGAGATTTATTTTATGCTTAATAATAAATCTGCGTTTGAAAAAGAGGCTTATGAAACTATGACTGAGAAGTAATAACACGTGGCAGTATACAAAATGTTTCTCTGATGCTTACAGAAGTTTGATACCAACTGACAACAAAAAATTAAGGATCTATAAGATCTTGCGGACCACACATTTTACTAATAATTTGAATATAACTCTGAAGATGTCTCTGAATAAGTAAAATTTTGAATAAGCCTAGTTTTCTTTTCTAAGAAGTTGTTTCTCTTTAGGATATTATGTCTTTGTAATTTTCTACCATAACCTACTGTGATTGTTGTTACGATAGATAACTACTAGTATGTGACTCGACGACATCTTGATAATGTCGGAAAGACTGATTTGTCATTCTCATTACTCAGTTAATCACCCTTTCCGACTTTATCACAGATAAAGAATTATAATAAGTAGTAAAATTAAGGACTTTTATTTCTTTCCTACTTGATTTAAGAAGAATTTCTTATTATTTTAAGAAGGCAAGGCCATTGATTTAATATTTTCTTCATGTGTGACATATTAAATTAACATCCAAATAATACCGACGATTTACTAAGACCAGACCTTAATAAATAGGTTACTATTTGAAACAAACTTTTATTTTGACTTTTAAATATATATTTTTTCATTTACTGCTATACACATTCAAATATTTCTGGTTAATTACAAAAGAACCATGTAGAAAACTGTTACAAGTGGTCTTCCAGAACTAGGTAAACTGCTGCAAGTGTTTAAAAGTCGATATAAGAAGATGTTTTGTAAATATTATAAGCTTTGTATTAATCAATAGATAAAATAATGCATTTAAAAATGGTAATATCCTTCTATTTTCCTCAATTACACATATAGGTAAGTACAATATAAACTGGTATAAGTGGTCACTTGTACCAGTTTACCGGTTCTATCATATTAAAGAAAACAAGCTACATCAATGCAAATGATGCTATTTTCTAAAGTTTTCAAAAATAAGAAAAACGGATTATGTAGTCTTCTTCATAAGATATTCAAATATAACATCCCAAAATTTCATATATTTCTGTTGATTTATGTCAAAACTACAAGCTTCAGAACCTTTAAACCGCTCTCCTGTACAATTGTGTTTTTGCACTTGCACTAGTATACGTAGGACCCGTCGTTATGTCCATTACCATTCACTGAGAGGAGGCCTGAGTTCCAGCAATGGGGTAGACAGATGTACCTAATGGTAAACTCACATTTCGCCAGTTATGTTAAACTACCATGTAATAGGGGGAGAGCCTATTGCCAGCATACAGGCACTGGTCAAGACTCCGTAGCAGCTACTGAGAAATTCCTGAAAGAAAAACCCAATAACACTTTGCCTGACCTGGTGAGCAAAACCGGGACCTCTTGCTTAGCAGTTGCTTGCAGCCACTAGACCAATGCGACAGTCTCAGAGGCAGTGCGAATTTAAGAAACATTTAAGAATGTCTCTTTAAAACTATATTCCGTATGATTACAATACTCGTACATTTATGAAGGCTCTGCTTTCAATACTGATTGCATAAAGGCCGTCTGTTGCACGGCAGTAAAAGTGCATTTCATTTAAATTTTGTACCGCAGCATCGTATTTTGTCGGACGGTTTTGAGCCTTGTGCACATGACGTCAACGTATAAATGCTGGGTCATGTATTCCTTTTATTAAATGCACATTCAAAACATTTAAATTCAGAAACGTGTGCACTTTCAACTTTTTGTTTTAACAACGTTTTTTTATAAGCTACGTTTACATTTTATAACGTGTATTTTATAAAATACACGTTACAAGCAGCTGTTTTTTCCTAACAATGATAATTATGGATGTTTTATCATTTATAATAACGTTCAAAATTTTTACCGGTGAAAGTTTATTTTAGTAATGAAAACCGATGTGAATCAGCTGTTCCCTATTCCGCGAAACTTTGCACTTTGTTTCATTTTCACCATCAGACGTGGGAAAATTGGTAAGCCAAATTCTTAAGTACCTTTTGTTTCCGAAGGGTGCCAAATTTTCTTCGCCTGTTAACAACTTCTTGTTTCCGAAAGCACTAACGAAGTTAGCAAACAGGAAACAAACTTACCTGAAAAGAAAAAAAAACAAATTGATTAAAGAACTGTTAGACATAACGCAAAAAACGGAGTAAAGGAAACTATGGAGAGATTTGGGTCAGATTTTTCAGTGCATTTCTCGAGTATGTATATTTACAAGATAATAAAGAAGGAAAAAAATTGATAACAAGAGGCATGTAAAAAGTATAAAAAGTGGGTGAATTTGTCGTTGTGAAGCGTTCGGGTGGCCGCAGGGTGCGCCCCGTATCGACCCGCTGGTGACGTAACAGCCGGGTGCCGATGCTGCTGGTACGCCCGCACACAAACTTTAACAGACCCCTTATTTAGAAAACAAAACTTGTCACGATCTACCATTCATCTTTCAGAAAAACGACCAGCCGTTGAATTAGTAACTTTTACTCGGAGTTGTTCGTGAGTTTTCAGTGTTTCATAGAATAGTTAGGTATTGCTTGTAGAAAAATATATGCATAGTAGTATATTTTGTCTGTATTGTTTTTGTGAATACTGTACCAGAAACTTTGTAGTCTTTCGGAATAGTGAGTTGGTCAGCTGAAAAATAGTATCTAGCTCAAAACCGCGCGCGTACGCACTGTGTGCGTGTCGCGTAATTTTTTTTACAACTTTTTTCATGACGTCATAATCAAAATGAAGGATGGGTGGTGCATTTATAGTTTCAAACTAGATAACTCCAGCAACCCAGTCAGATTTATGAGGACAGAAAAAAGCACTGATACTTGTTTTGTACGAAATATTCTTTTGATGTACCTACTTTCAGAATCAACCCACTCCCACAATCATCCTCTTCTTGCCCTTATCCTATGTTTCTTAGGCTCGGCGCAACACGTTTTCTTTCTTCCACAGCGTGCCGGTCGACAGAGGTGTCGACCAACACGCTATCGTTTACTCCTTTATCTTTCATATCATTCCCCACCCAATCCATCCATTGTTTCTTGGTCACAATATTGGTAAAAATCCAGTGACAAAACAACCGGCTCATATATTTCCTGTCACTAAAGACAATTGTAACATGTGGTCTGGTATCGGAGGATGTTTCGAACCTGCCTGCAGGCAATACTGCTGTCCTCCACAGTCTACCAGTGCACTCAATTTTATCAAACAATTTTGATTTTTATGGACAAAGCGAGCCAAGCTCACCCAGGTCAATATCGCCTAAGGCCTGGCTTTTATTGCGTTCTATTCTTTTTTAATCGATCAAGTTCTTTGAACATACAAAGGGTGCTTCAACCCTTATGCTTTGGGAAGTTTGTTTTTTTTTCTGGCTCAAATCATTTGTCAATCCACGAATTACAAACGCCACCACATAATGTACAGTCAGCAACAAAAGTCCATGAACAGATACTAATTTGCAAAACACCTGAACACTAAAACGGACCATAAATCACTTACCAGAATAGAGTACACAATAAGGTTATCATTTCAATGCTACAAAAACGCTAAGCATTAATATTTTCATAAGTCGCTAAACATCATTATAGCGTAAGTCGATAACTATAATTTTTAACCCCCGACCAAAAAAGACGGGTGTTATAAGATTGACGTGTGTATCTGTGTGTCTGTCTGTGGCATCGTAGCTCCTAAACGGATGAACCGATTTTGATAAAATTGGTTTCGTTTGAAAGGAATTTTAATCGAGAGTGTTCTTAGCTATGTTTCGAGAAAATCTGCTCAGCCGTTTGAAGATCATCACCTCTTTTCTAGTTGATGAAGGGATATAAACAACTTCCACGGGTCTAGTCGATTTGAAATCTTGTTACTTGTCACCATGGGCATTGCCGAGTGGGGGGGCTTGCACCCCTCCTCCCCCCTAAAGTATAGTTTCTTTTTTAATTTATAACTTTCCTTATTTTTAACCACCGACTAAAAAAAGAGGGGCGTTATAATTTTGACATGTGTATCTCTGTGTCTGTCTGTGGCATCGTAGCTCCTAAACGGTTGAACTGATTTTGATACAATTGGTTTTCCTTCAGAAGCGCAACACCGAAAATATTGGAAGGAATGAGGGGAAGCCTACGCCCAGGAGTGAGACAGTCAAGGCTAAAAAAAAATAATATAAGAAAACCCACGTCGCCAAGAACCTCTAAAAAGCCCACAGTAAATTAATCCAAGCGTCGCGACGCTTGGATTAATTTACTGTGGGCTTTTTAGAGGTTTTTAGTGTCCGAGGTTTTATAAATTTTGCCGTAAGTCGCTAAACGTGTTATGCGCGAGTTTTAAGGGTTCCGTACCCATACCAAAAAGTGTTTTTTTGCTCGTTTTTATAAATAACTAGCTGTCCCGCGCAACTTCGTCTGCGTCAGATTTTCCCCGTTTTCGCAACATTTGTCATTGCTTCTCCGCTCCTATTAGTCGTAGCGTGATGCTATATAGCCTTTCTCGATAAATGGGTTATCTAACACTGAAAGATTTTTCAAATCGGACCAGTACTTCTTGAGATTAGCGCGTTCAAGCAAACAAACAAACTAGTATTATATTTTTAGTATACTAGCTTCTGCCCGCGGCTTCGCCCGCGTGGAGTTCGGAAATTGCCTAAATATGTTTCCCCCGCAAAATAATGTCGAAAATAGTCATTTATGTTTGTCCGCTGGTTCGCTCGCAATTTTTACTAACTACCTCCTCCTACCCAACCCTACCTACCTACACTACCCAACCCTACCTACCTACTCAACTCTACCTACCTACCCTGCCCAGCTTACCTACCCTACCCTATCCTATCTACCTAACTTACCCAACCTACCTACGCTACCCATCCTACCTACCCTACCCAACCTACCTACCCTACCCCACCTACCTAACTACCCTACCCAACTACCCTACACAACCCTACCCTATTCCTTCATTTTTCTGATCTCATGGGTAGGTAGGTAAGGTTACCACGCTCAACCATCTCGAGGTAAGCTATGTGCTCCTAGTACCTCAATCCCGACCACGCCGACCCAGACACGCTCGCCAAGAACATAACGCGCCAGGGCATCAATCTCAACTCCACGCTCAACTATCTCCCGGTAAGCTATGTTCTCCTAGTACCTCAATCCCGACCACGCGCCGACGACACGCACGCCAAGAACATAACGCGCACGGGGCATCAATCACCAACTCCACGCTCAACTATCACCTGGTAAGCTATGTGCTCCTAGTACCTCAATCCCGACCACGCCGCTCAGACTCGCTCGCCAAGAATATAATATATCTCCCGGTAAGCTATGTTCTCCTAGTACCTCAATCCCGACCACGCCGCCCCCAGACAGGCTCGCTAAGAACATAACGCGCCATCAATCACCTACTCCACACTCGACTATCTCCCGGTAAGCTATGTTCTCCTAGTACCTCAATCCCGATCACGCGCCCATATATATCCCGGTAAGCTATGTTCTCCTAGTACCTCAATCCCGACCACGCCTCCCCGAAGCGCGTGGCGCTCGCCAAGAACATGATAATAACAAACTGCGCCCTGCGGTTTCACCCGCGCAGACCGGGATAAAAAGTATCCTATGTCCTTCTCCTGGCTCTAAACTACCTCCCTGCCAATTTTCAGCTAAATCGGTTCAGCCGTTCTTGAGTTATAAGCGAAGTAACACTAACACGACTTTCTTTTATATATATAGATGTATAATAGAAATATTTTAAGGTTCTGTATTTTATTATGTGTTAATGGGTAGGTTATTATTGATATTTGTTTTATACTAGAAATAAATAAATATTATCCTAGTTTTTAAAAGGCTGTTTGTGTATGTTAGTTTAAATGTTTCTAAACGCACGCACGATACAGAAGAAATTCCCAGTATAGGGTGCCTATGGGAAGTTTCAAAAAACAAAAAAAAAAGAATTATATTCTGAACTAGTAGCTGTGTTTATTCGGCAATGTTTTGATTATAAAAAATGCGGTGCGCTGTGCTTCGCCGGATAGTGCCTTGTAGCAAACGGGTTCACAGAAATGGAAATGTAGGAAATTAGCTATGATCAGCGACTTTTGTATTTATTACAGATCATACAATTTTGTCGGTAGTAATGTATAGCAATTTATGGTTTAACTGAGTTCAGCGACTTTTGTAGTTTAATTATGACAAGTTGTTTTATAATTTTCTTTGGTCAGTAACTTATGAGAATAATAATGATTAGGAAATATTGGAAACAAATTATGTTCATCGACTTCTGTTGCTGACTGTACATACACCACGGTTTGTTGCCAGACCAATTTTAAACCATTATCTTCTCAACTTAGTTATGCAAATGCATTGTTATTTAAATATTTCTAAACATTGTTAATGCTTTTCAAAACATTTGACAAACAGCGTTGGACAGTCCAAGGCTGCTTGTTTGTTGTATTTATATTTTAGTTTGTTTTCAAAGACAAATTAAAAAGAAATAGCCTTCATTGCTTTACATGACAACTACGTCAATTACTTGTCTACGCTCAACGATCTTAATCACTTCTTACGTAAGATAGTAAAGTTATGGAATCAGGCATCACTTTGCGGAAATCCACGACATTAAATGTTATTCAAAATATTTAGTTTTAATTCCGAAAAACATCCAGGATTCCAGGCTTGGAAGAAATACGGAATTAAGACTAAATATTCTGCCAAACATTCAGGATAGAATAGATACGAATGCTCACAACACTTGAAGTAGAATATGGACAGTGAATAGTACTCTCATTGTAAACGCAGTCTTTCCCTAGAAAGGCGTGCGCACTACCCATATCCCACTTACCTCCAATTGACTCCTCCCTGCATTACTGCCGTTCGTTATAACAATCAAATATGGATCAATAATATGACAGTTAGATGGCGACAGTGCAATTCATCCGATGTCAGATGGTGGACTTTATTGGAAGGTGCTAATACAAATTTGTAGCGATAATAAGCCATAGTAAGATTGTTATGAGCGAAAATAACGGATAGACCTTGCTTTTATCTGTAAGATCTCAATGAGAGGTGATACCTACGTAATCTGACAAAGGTGCTGTCATGGCAAAAGCCCCACTTCGCTGATTGACTTGTATTTTTGTCATGGTTATGGTGGTGATCTTAATTATTACAAGAAAAAATATAGCACAGACTATTTCTTTATTATGTATTTTTGTGTCCACAAAATAAAAAAGCTATGTTGTTAGTCTTTATCATCAGGAAAGGTCAATATAAAGTCCCTACTAAACATATTTTTACAATTCTCAGGCTTAAAGCGGTACCTGAAGCTAAACGGACAAAAGCTAATACTTATTATGTGATGTTCGTAAACAACGCCGCTCGTTTCAATTTCCCGAAGTTTTATTGTTTTTCATTTGCATTTTACGATTTTCTTGAAGAAGCAACTCCAAAGGTGGGGCCGTCAGGTTTTCCTAAGAGTAGCTATCTACCGTACTAAGAGCCAATATAAAGTAATGTTAGAATATTCTTGCTTGTTACCAATGTATTTGTGTCACTAGGGAAATATATACCTTGACGTAAGTAGGCCGGCATTGTGTATTGACTGAAACTGTGACGTAACACGAATGCTGAACATCTTTAAAACGTTCCTCTGTACAAGCTTAAACACGCGTCATCATCATCATCATTTCAGCCCAAAAGACGTCCACTGCTGGACATAGGCCTCCCCAAGTGTCGCCATATTGACATTTTGGGCGGTTTTGCAGACAGACGCTTGGCAGGCGGGTTGGCGATCGCAGTACGGTTGTTACAAAAGCATAGAGAACGCTGCTGCGCATTCTCTGGCAAATCTCTTAGTCGCCTCTTTCGACACCCACGGGAAGATATGGGATGGTGCTATTCTTTACGTCCGACACCATACAGAGCCCTACACCATACTGAGCATAAACACGGTTGGTTTTAATACATATTTGATATACTATTTTTCTAAAAATATGAGATCTATTACGTATAGGTACTTCGGCATGTTATGTCATTTTCATTGGTCTATAATGGTGAAACGATATCGTAATAGAAATTAAAAAAGGTCCGTTTCATATTCTAGTTGCTAAATAATGTTTACACGTGCGCTAAACCCACAAATGGATGAAGAAACAAAAAAAAGGTTAGAAAAGCCGACTAAATGCAGAATTACAGTGACCCCCGATGCTGAAAATGCCAACAAAACAGGAGGAAGCAACAAAAATATGCTACAAATTCATATCAGATTACTGGTTTTCTCGCAGAAACCTCAAAGGCAAGACAAAGAAGCGTCGTTCTTTTTTAGCATTAGCTTGATAAAAGGCTCCCGACACAACCAGCCCGCAGTATCACTCACACGAAATCATCTGTGAAGCTTGTGTCACTCAGAAAGCGGGGGCGGACAAAACATCAAAGCTCATTTTTTTTTCTCTCTAAAATTCCTGTGTTCTTTTTTCTCTTAGCTATCAAATTGCGATATTCATTTTTTTTTCTCTAAAGCACGTCATAATTATGTAAGTATGTAGATGGTGGGTGGGTCAAAATAAAATAAAAATAAATAAAGAAAGGTAAAGCAATGTTCGATAAACCCACGCATAAATTGACGGTGAATGATGTACTAAAATATTGACAAAACGAACAATCTGCTGAAGGCATTGTTGGGGAACTACTGTGTTTTTATTTAAATTACATTGGAAAATTGAGAGAAGTAAATAAAAACCGGTCAAGTGCGTGTCGGGCCACGCGCCATGTAGGGTTCCGTAGTTTTTATAACTGCCAAGTTCGGGTCGTATTCGCTGACTAATAGTTTCGTACCATTATCATCATCATCATCATTTCAGCCGAAAGACGTCCACTGCTGGACATAGGCGTTCCACAACGGCGCATTGACATAAGGGGGGTTTTGCACTAATCGCCACGCTTGGCAGGCGGGTTGGCGATCGCAGTACGGTTGTTACAAAAGCACAGAGAACGCTGCTGCCCATTTTCTGGCAAGTTCTTTTTTTTCTGGTAAGGTTTCGTACCATGCTCTAACTAAAAGCCAAACATGACTTCCTACCTAATTTGACTTCCTATACAAACAACAACAACAGTTTTTTTTATAAAACTTATCTAAGAATGAAACATTAGCGCGATACAACGCTTGATATTAGCGCTTAGCGCCATCTAATAATAAAATATCATCCCCACTTTACATGTACCTCCCCTAAATAATTATATATAATCCCCCTAAATAATTGTTTTTTTCAAAATTTTATTTTACCACTTTTTTGGCGTCATTAACGTGTATACTCATGCCAAATTACAACTTTCTAGTATCAATAGTTTTTGAGCTAAACCGCGGACAGACAGACAGACAGACGGACATGGCAAAACTATAAGGTTTCCTTGTTGACTACGGAACCCTAAAAACGGGTTGGATCACTGAGTACCTATGAAGTGACTACGGTTATTTAATATTTATCTGTATTGTACCTAATTTTTTCGATTCTGTATCAAAAATATTAACTTATTGAATATTTTGAGCACAGAAAAGCCACGGGCATTTTGTGTCAGACATCATCATCTGCCTAACCTTTTCCAAACTAGTTTGGGTTCGGCTTTCACTCTAACCGGATGCAGCTGAATACCAGTTTCTTACATAGAGTAACTGCCTATCTGACCTCCACAACCCTATAAGTACTGGGAAAGACGATACCCTCATAGTAAAAATGGTTATCAGACTTTTGGGCCACTGACTACCTGTAACGGCATCTAGGCATGGCATCATTGGCATGGCATTTCATACCAGACAACCTAAACATTCTAGTTCCATTCCGCAATCGCTCCCGATTCTATTCGCCTTCTTTCTGACACGTGCTTAATCTTATTCATATAGCTCTCTTGATAGCATCTCGCGAGAAAATATATTATATTTCCTTTATATCAGTATAATGAAAAATCTCAAACATTGTATGCAAATGAAATCTGGTCGGGTCGGGTTCCTTAATATAGGAGAAAGAGAAAAATATAAAATCTAATATGATTGCTTTATTGCCCCCAGAAGAATTGAGAACTTCCGTAGAATTGCGATGAAATTTAAGAATTTATGTTGGGATTTTACATTGAAAGCCTTTGTATCTCCAACCTGCGCTGCGTTTTGAAATACGAATTAAATCTTCTTTTTAGTGTACGGTCTACAAAAGTCCTAGTTATTGCAGTCCTCGCGTCGCATGTCGCAGATATCGGTAACGTCAGCAAAATTGGCCAAATCAAGGATTCTCACATTTTGTAAGTTATTTCCACTATATTTTTCTGCAGGAAATCTTGTTGACGAGGAAAATTACGACAATACTGACCACTATACAAAATAATTCAATAAAATATGTACTGGACGGTTTATTGCCTCGGGGTTGAAAATGTAAGTAAGAAAAGTGGTGTGTTTACATTTTGCTACGAAACTTGTATTCGTAGCTATACCTTTAGCCCATAGTGACATATCAGTTTTCATAAACCGTATATAAATTATTGAACGAAAAGGGTACGAAAAGGGTTATTCTGTAAAAACCCTCGAATCATGGTTCTGTCTGAAACGTAAAAACATGGTAATAGTTCTTTATTGTCTCACTTTAGCAAACCTAATGCTTAAGAGAAGATGTGGTGAAAAAGCATTTGCATATCATTTAGGATAAAGTTTATTAGTTCCCCTATTCTCAACCCCTTTTTGTGCAACCCTTGTTTACCATATAATGCTGAGTATATACAGTTTAAAGCGGACTAATCCCGGCGGGTGCCTCGGTATGAATCACCCCTAATCTGCGGAGCGCAATAGTAGGGGAAAAAAAAACTGCATAAAGAAGGATAAACAACGAAAAAAGTGCAGTGCAGGGCAAAATAGCATTTTTTTACCGTGTAACCTTCTTAGCATATTTTCCTACAATTAAAATAAAACATGTATTTTACTCTTTTCAAGAAATGTGTCTCGTGTCTTATGTATTTCAAATTAGTACCTACTCTAGATCGTTGTCAACGGTTCTCTTTGTACCGTACGTCTTATCAATCTCTGAGAAAGCGAGATACCTTTTCCAAGGCCTGTCTGATTGAAGGAAGATAAATGACAGCTTTGAGCCAATCTGGACCATACCTCTCGGATAATTTACTGGATGGCTAAGTTCAGATTGCAATAGGATAAAAGAAAAATACCTATTATGTTCCTTGAATGGACTACCTAGGCGTATAAATTACGATATCTAAATGTATTTTCAGTAATTTTTTAGGGTTCCGTACCCAAAGGGTCAAACGGGACCCTATTACTGAGACTTCGCTGTCCGTCCGTCCGTCCGTCCATCCATCCGTCCGTCCGTCCGTCCATCCGTCCGTCCGTCCGTCCATCCGTCCGTCTGTCATCAGGCTGTATCTTATGAACCGTGATAGTTAGCCAGTTGAAATTTCAAATTTCAAAAATCACAGATTATTTATTTCTGTTGATGCTATAACAACAAATACTAAAAACAGAATAAAATTAATATTTAAGGGGGGCTCCCATACAGAAAGTGTTTTTTTTTCTCGTTTTTTATAAATAATGGTACGGAACCCTTCGTGCGCGAGGCCGACTCGCACTTACTTTTCTGTTCATAATAGTTTCGACAATCATAAACTATAAACTAACACCCGGTTCCTTAATTTGAGAACTTGTCAAACAACTTGAATGGAGTCCGCGACAGACCAGTCCAAGGAATCATCTTTATAACACTGTTCTCAAATCAGGGGGGTACCATGATGTCTTAAAGCAGTATTTAGCCGTTTTAATGTCACTCCAGTGCGGGAAAAAGACGGAGCTATAGAGAGCATCTAGCGCCATCTCTTTCCTACTCTAAATGTCCCATAGAAAGACAAGAAATACCAGGCCCCTCAGAAAGTATTGCGAAAAAAAGTTTTTATATATGGGAGACTGGCCAGTTATTATGTTTTTCGAAAATATGATTATTTATAAGTAAAAATAAGTAAGTTCCAATTTCAAAATTTCCCTCCACATTTTTTGCGAGTTAATTCAAAGTATTGTGTCTCACTGAAATATGGATCTGCGCCGGGAACATTTTAGAGCTATGATTTTATACGATTTCAAGTGTCGCCTGAAACCGGATGAATCGTACGATAGACTTCAAATGGCATTCATGGATGAAGGCCCTTCCAAGGCAACCGTGTATCGTTGGTATAACGAATTCAAGCGCGGTCGACCAACTTTGGGGGATGACGAAAGAAGCGGTCGCCCTTTGACGGCTGTTACCGAAGAAAACGTGCTAGCAGTGAAAAATTTAATCCAAGACAATAGGCGAATTACATATCAGGAGATTCAACACATATTGAAGATTGGATCGGGAAGCGTTCACGAGATTCTACACAGCCATCTTCGCGTGAGGAGGATAGTATCACGCTGGGTGCCGCACAACCTCACCGATGCTCAGAAGCAGGCCCGGGTGGAATGGTGCCGTGATATGCTTAACAAATTTGAAGCAGGCTCGTCTCGGCGTGTTTACGACATCGTTACAGGTGATGAGTCCTGGATTTATCAATACGACCCAGAAACCAAGCGCCAGTCGACTGTTTGGGTGTTTCAAAATGAGCCAACGCCTACCAAAGTGAAGCGATCTAGAAGCGGGGGTAAGATTTTGATCGCTAGCTTTTTTAATTTGACTGGCCACTTGGTATCAATTCCCTTACGGGATCAAAGAAGCATTAATGCCGAATGGTATACTTCCAAATGTTTGCCAGAAGTTTTCTCTGTTATAAGCAACAAGCGACCAAACACAGGGCTCCGCGGGCTACTGCTCCACCACGACAATGCACCTGCGCACACCGCACTCAAAACGAGGGACTTCCTGGACAGCACGCCAGTCAAACTCCTGGGTCACCCTCCTTACAGCCCTGATCTAGCACCGTGTGACTTCTTTTTATTCCCAAAAATAAAAAATCAGCTCAAAGGGATACAATTTTCGTCGCCGGAAGATGCGCTGGCTGGGTTCGAGCAGGCTGTAAACGAGGTGTCTGCGGCGGACTGGAAAAAGTGTTTTGAAAACTGGTTTAGGCGCATGAATCTTTGTATAGAGGCTGGTGGAAAGTACTTTGAAAAGATTTAATAAAAATATATGTACGTATAGAACAATTTTTTTTAGTTTCGCAAAACTTTCTGAGTGTCCCACGTATGCATGCTTCCATTTCGCTTGTAATTTTCCAGCGTAATTTTATAAAACACACCGGTTTTACACCTGTAGGTCATTAAAAAGGTGTTTAAATGCTTCATAAAAGAATATTACGAAACAAAACAGGATCGTGGCACAATAAAAACGATACCTACTTGCTACGTCACTTTGCGATAATACTGATGAGGTAAATAACATTTTGCTCAGTGTTTCGAGTTCCTTATTAGTGTGCGTAAAGAGCATTGTTGATTTACAGAGCTGTAAGTAACAGGCGCTCCGATAAATCTTCAGGTAGCCGCGCTTGCCTAGCTTGATCTGTGTTATTGCATGCCGAGTCTCCTACGTGCCTCGGAAAGCCTTAAGCCATTGGTCCCGGCTGTCACTTGTAGACTTTTGTGGCACTTCACAATGCAAAATTGTAATTTTGTACTGACATTTTGACACGAGTCTTGCTGCTGGAACTAATTCACTACATAACTAATCCGAAGGTAAAATAGTAATAAAACATGAGTAAGGGAATTTGTTAGTAAGATGGCCTGCAGCAATGTTCTCTAGAACTTTATTAGATGCAACGAGTCACTATACGTGAGCATGTAAGTAGATACTGCGATACTTCAAGCCATATTCCCAGTATAAAATGGCGTCGCTTTGTATAGGTTTCCCGTACAATGAGAGATCCGCATAAACTGGTTTTGTGTAGATGGAATGGTCGTCCTGCGTACGTCTGCTGCATTCTGGACAGTCAGCCTTGCTATTAACCCTGGTGACTGGCAAATCTTTTCACAGTAGCTTGAGTTACTTACGTAAGCAAGTATAGATTTTGTCGAAAAAAGAGTCAATCTTACAACCGATAAAAGATTGCCTTGCAGCTCACGCAGTTTCAATATAGAGTCATCGACTTTGAACTCCTGTAAAACGTTTTTTGTGGCATAATTCTCATGGATACCGTCCGTCAGAAAAAGGTCGTGTTATACTGGACTAGATCGGTTAATACCACAGCGATGTGCGAATGCAACATGTACAGAGTATATGTGATATTCAAAGCTGTTAAGTTTTTAACCTTACTATTCAAATATATCTCAGATATATTAATTTAGGTAACCATCTCCGAATTCTACAACTAACACCGGTTATTTATATTTAGTTTAAAAACAAAATCCTCCAAGACAGCGTACCACTGGAATCTAAGAACGCATGTATTCCGTGACCGAAATAAATGACGAGCACTTGCACGCTTCGTTAAAACTAATGTTATTTCATGCATCCTGAACTGAGTTTATGACGTCATGGCTCAGTAAACAGATATTGCTTCACTTTTCACGATACTGCTGGTGATAAATATGGGATTTTCCGAAAATAAAGCCATGGTACCAAATTATGAACCGTGGTTTAGTTTTGTACTACTTTGTGGAATATTAATAATAGGTCTTTACCTATGAAATTGCCGTATTGCAGTACAGACTTTTTCAAACAAAAAAAAGTTTTGATTGGCTATGAGTTCTAAATTCAAATTAATTTTGTTTTAAAAATATGACATTCTATTTACAAAATCAGTCTTTTGTTTATTGATTAGCGTTGTATTTTCATTACATTTCAACATTTTTCCTCATAATGGATACTTTGAAATTTCGTGTAATTATGGAATATGAGTTCCGTCGTGGCACCAACGCGGCACAAACGACCCGTAACATCAACGACGTTTACGGAGAGAACTGTACAAACGAACGCACAACCCGTTATTGGTTTGCTCGGTTCCGTTCTGGGAATTTTGACTTGAAAAATGAACCTCGTGGTCGTCCGGAAACTTTGGTCAACAATGATGAATTAAAGGTGATTGTTGAAGCTGATGAAACTCAATCTACAGCTGAGCTGGCAGCAGCTTTTGATGTTAGCATTAAAACAATATTGGTCCATTTGCGACAGATTGGCAAGATAAAAAAGCTTGATAGATGGGTGCCCCACGAACTTAACGATCGCCAGCGCAACGTACGCGTCGAGACTTGCCTTGCGCTGCTTAACAGGCACAGAAATGAAGGAATTTTGAACCGAATTGTTACGTGCGACGAAAAATGGATTCTTTTTGACAATCGAAAGCGCTCAGCAAGTTGGTTAGATCCTGGTTCGGTACCAAAGCAATGTGCAAAACGAAAAATGACCCCTAGAAAGGTGATGGTCACAGTTTGGTGGTCTAGTGCTGGTGTGATTCATCATAGCTTTTTACAAAACGGCGAGAGCATTACTGCAGATGTGTACATTGAAGAACTGACCACAATGATGGCGAAACTCGCACGTCTGCAACCAGCTTTGGTCAATCGGTCGTCTCCACTGCTACTTCACGACAACGCGCGGCCCCATACTGCACAACAGACCGTCTCTAAGCTGCATGAGTTGGGTTTGGAAGCTCTCCCTCATCCGCCATACTTACCAGATCTTGCGCCTTCCGACTATTACTTTTTCCAAAATTTGGACAACTTTTTAGCGGGAAAAAAATTCAATTCCCGAGAGGCAGTACAAAACGCCTTTGAAGAGTTTGTTGTCTCCCGTCCAGCTGATTTTTTCAAGAAGGGCATCCATAAACTGCCACAGCGTTGGCAAAGATGCATTGATTGCAGGGGTGATTACTTTGAATAAAAGAAATAAATAAGTTCTAAAAAAAAATACTTTAACTTTTTTCAAACAAAACGGCAATTTCATAGGTAAAGACCTAATATTAGGTACACACGTTCGTACACGCGTTCATGCTATACATTTCCAGTATAACATGACCTCTATAGATTTTCTGTGACTCAAAAGCAGTATATACGGATACTGCTTTTGAGTACCTTTATTGGACGTTGTATTATTCAAAGAAACCTAGTATAGGTTTCTTTGAATTTAATAAAAGCATGAGAATGATTATTCTGGCGGTAATGGATACCTACTACACTATTTGATGAGTGTTTAGTTCGTTTGACTTGTTAAGTGTTGAGTAAATACAATCTTCGAAAGGTAAACTTAAGTTTTTTCATTTATAAAACAGGCTATTGTTTGATCAATAAGTATAATTTTTGGTTGACGATGGTGCAATCTTGTCATAAAACTAAAAGATTGGATAGCCTACATAATTTATTAATTATGTTATACGAAGTCGGTTTACTGAGTCTGGATGTCCGCATCAAGATAAGTGTCTGTCTTCTTAGCTTGTTGATGACAATTCAAATTGAGTCAGCCCAAAATTTGGCGACGAGTTTGCCACTTTCAGTAGCGTCCATCAGCTCCTTTGATGTGCAAACAACAGGACAGGCAGGGCACGACATCAAAGTTCCCATAGTTTGTAGGGCAACACCTCATTTACACACCAGGACAGAGTCGTCTACCAATTTCCACCTGAACTGGTTTTCCTTGCTTCGGCCAACCTGTGTCCGGAGTCAATTTAAAGACTTCCAGTTCAGACATGGTAACTCGTGTCTAGGCGGAAGATTTTTAACAAGTAGCTCAAATGGTATCATTTCAGCCCAAAAGACGTCCACTGCTGGACATAGGCCTCCCCCAAGTCTCGCCACATTGACATTTTGGGAGGTTTTGCCATAATCGCCACGCTTGGCAGGCGGGTTGGCGATCGCAGTACGGTTGTTACAAAAGCACAGAGAACGCTGCTGCCCATTCTCTGGCAAGTCCCTTAGTCTCCTCTTACGACACCCACGGGAAGATATGGGATGGTGCTATTCTTTATGTCCGACACCATACGGAACCAAATGGTATGCAGATAGGGAAACACTTTCTCGCCACAGCTTCAGCGTTCGCCAGTGATGGAGAATACACATTTTAAAAAACTATGACTGCTTTTCAACCTTTGCAGCACGAAGATGTTATTGTGTGTCTGAAAAAGTATTTTCGTTACCAGAGAATTCATATGCCAGGTTTTAAATGGAAATAAGTACTGTGTGCGTAGCTTTGTGATATTCAAACCAGTTGATTTGTTAAGCCCAATGTCTTCTTACAAGTGAACGACTTCTTAGAACTATTACCATACTTATAGCCAATAATTAGTTACGTTTAGCCAAAATGGGATGCTTGATGACAAAAATTACCATTTGCTTGGACAAATTAAGTCATTGTTATGTTAAACAAGATAGCCGTACAGAATAATAGTTTGCTATGGTTCTATTCAAATACCAATTACACGTATTTTAGCTGCCAAGTCTAATTGTCTACAGATTTTTAAGTAGCTTCTAGATGTTTCCCAGAGATATCTTGACTTGTTTTTTGTTTGATTTCCTTAGGTAATTAAGTCGTGTAATTGCATATGGTTTTTCCAGCTAATCACATGGATGACATGCTGGCTCAAACACGTCATCTGGATCTTTTATTGCGATCGACAAATAACGCACTATTTGCATGACCAGATATATGAACGTGGACAGCCTGTTAAGTGTGTAGGAGCTCGTGGCAAAATTACAACAGCCGCACGGGTCGATCTTTAAGGTTAAGCCGTGCTTGCCGAGGTTGGTCCATGGATCATCATTTCAGCCGAAAGACGTCCACTGCTGGACATAGGCCTTCCCCAAGTGTCGCCACATTGACCGGTCCCGTGCGACTCGCATCCAGCGGATCCCCGAAACCTTCACCAGGTCATCGGTCCACCTAGTGGGAGGCCTTCCAACGCATCGTCTCCCGGTTCGCGGTCGACATTCCAGAACTTTTCGGCCCCATCGGCCATCTGTTCTGCGAGCAATATGCCCTGCCCAATGCCACTTAAGTTTGGCAATTCTTCGGGCTACATCGGTAACCTAGGTTCTCTTGCGGATGTCCTCATTTCTGATTTGATCACGCAAGGAAACTCTGAGCATAGCTTGGAAAACACGTTACGCCGTTGGTCCCGGTTGTTATTTGTAGATCTTTGACAGTCGTTATGAGTTGTCAGAAGCCAAAAGTCTAACATCCAGTCGATCCAGTTACCAACGGGTATCGTATTACCCAGTTAGGTACTGGGTTGTGGAGGTCAGAGAGGCAGTCATCATCATCGGCCTATATGTTCCCACTGCTGGGACACAGGCCTCCTCTCTATAAGAGGGAGTGGGCTGTAATCCACCACGCGGGCCCAGTGCGGGTTGGTAGATGTCACATGTCTTCGAATTTTTAGTTCTAAGACATGCCGGTTTCCTCACGATGTTTTCCTTCACCGTTTTTGAGGGCAGCGGTGATGAAATAAATTACACCAAGTATTACGCCTGCCTGGGTTCGAACTCACGGCTAACTGCTCATAAGTCGGGGCTACCACCACTGGGCCACCGCTGCTCTCCATATATAGGCAGTCGCTTCATTTAAAATACTGGTACTCAGCTGCATTCGGTTAGACTAGAAGCCGACCCCGAGATAGTTTGGGCAAAGGCTAGGCAGATGATGATATAAGAACGTGGACGGAGCAAAATTAGTATACTCAGTTTTAAGGATCGTAGATCAACCGTTCTGTAGTTTCTACCCGTCTTCATGGGAAAACTTTTTTTTTTACATAACATGGTATAATATTAAAATGATAGAAATAAAACACAAAGGAGTCTTTAGCCCTAGATTTTCACATATTATTCTCTGGACTTCACACTAGGATACCCTGTGTCGTTTGTATACATTATGCGACTATTTCTAAATTACTCTAGGCTATCTAATCAAAAATAATAATCTAAAGATCTAGAATAATAATAATCAAAAGTAATCTTTTTAAAATCCTCTAGTTTTCTCTCTCACAGAACATACGGCTTTAAAACTGTCAGTATCGGTTTCCCTCTGTGAATTTATTTTCCAACAATTCGGCGTACCCTTGAAATTTAAATGATTGGCTGGATTTCAGAACCACCGCGACGCTTCAGCCACAACGGGGTTAAAGCATATATTACTCCTTTACAAATCGTGGTGTTGGAATGCCACCTTAATCAATCTCCGAGTTGATCCCCCGTTTCCTCCAAAGCTCTCGGAGTTATTCAAAATTAAGTATAATGTCAAAGGGTGTTCTATCTTTATCGCTGAATGGAGAAATATGTTTGAAAATGTACGATATTATTTTACTTTCATACGCTTAAGGTTTTGTTTGTATAGTTTCAAACGAAATGGAAACATAGGTAATATTTATGCAACTTACTCCGATGCACGATGTTCTCCATATGTGTAGCCGACTTCAAATACCGTTTCGCTGAGTTTTGCGTGGATTAGAAGCGATTTTGTAAATGACTAGTTAATTCTTAAAGCTCATTTAGATACACATGGAGGTCTAGATTGGTGTAGTGATCGCAATCGTGACTGCTGAGCATACGGTCCGGGGTTCAAGTCCCGGGTCGGGCCAATTGTTATTGGGATTTTCCATCAGAAATTTCTGTAGCAGACACGGAGTCTGGATTTGTTTACATGGGACTTAAACATAACTAGCAAAATGTGGGTGTACTATTAGGTACACCTCTGCCAAACCTTTCGGGAATTACAAGCGTAGTGTTATAAAAGGCATGGCGAGTAGTCGGCAATTTAGTCGAGGTCTGACGTCATGTAATTACAGCTAAACACGATTTGTCTTAAAGAATTGATTTGATTATTAATTGATGAAAAGAATTTTAACGAAGATTCATACCCATCTTTCTCCATAGGAACCAGGTTACTTTTTGATTATCAGACCAACTCCTAGACTATTTTAAAGTGCCTGTAAAGTATGTAATTGAAATGAATGGTTAGAGTTTGAGTAAATATATATATATTAGGTATTTATTCTACCAGACCAAACTATACTTCATAAATCTCCAAATCCCTGCATTCAAATCCATAAGTAACACACATTAACTCATAGCTATGTACAAACACAAACAGTTTCTTATCCCCGGATCCTATGATCTAGGAATAAGGACCTGTTTGTTACTATTAATCAGTGTGAAGACTCAGCCAAGTGGAACGGCAGCGTACACTGGCGAGCACAAACATTTGAATTCGGAATGAATACGCTACGGGTAAGCTCCGGGGACTATACGCGAGCTGGATTCTATTACCATGGGTTTCCGAAAAGTTTACTATCGTAATGATGATATTAGAAGTTTCACTTGAGTGAACGGTTCAGGGACTGTTCATTTTTGTTTAATTTCATGATACCATGATACCGTGAAAATTGTATGGGAATTAACGTTAATTTGAAGCTTTTATCTTCTTCTAGCATTTGCTCACGGCACGCGTTTTGTTCGGTTATTGTCGGATCGTACTACCGGGACAAAAAATATCATTTGTGCTGTAGACTATTGATCTAACCCTGTGCAAAATTTCATACAGATCCTTTCAGTTTTTTTTGCATGAAATAGTAAAAAACATCCAAATTTCTATACATTCTTACTACTGTTATTTTTTATTTTAGTTGGATTTTACAATTATTTCGATGACAAGTAAAAGATGCCAAGTGACGAAATTCAGGATCGATAGATCGATCCACATATTAATCATTTTGGGTTCGCGTTAAAGTTCGAGTGAGCAGACACTGAAGATTCATAACTCAGCTCTAATGAATCCGGCCATTTTTAATTAACTTTGTAGGTACTATCTGCAAAATGCAGTGGTAGGTCTGTTACCTTGTCTAGATAATTCAATAAAGGTTAATTACGGTAATGAATGTGGCCTTTATATCAGGTTGGATATTTAGTACTTTGGTGTAGCGTTACTCCATAGCCCCGTTTACAACCAAATGTAATTAAGTTTCTGAAATATGAGATAAAAAAAAGAAAGCACGTTAACGTTAGCCACGTTAACGTGTTTTCCGGCTGTCATTTGTAGATCTTTGACAGTCGTTACAGGTAGTCAGTGGCCCAAAAGTTTGAAAACCAATCTTATCAAGAAGTATCGGAGAATGGAAAGGTCAGATAGGCAGTCGCTCTATGTAAAATACAGGTTTTCAGCTGCATCCGACTAGAATGGAAGCCGACCTCCACATAGTTGGAAAATGTCTAGGCTGATGATGATGAGATACAAATGGGCTAAGGTCGTAATGGAGGAATAAATCACAAACATCATCAATGGTTACAAACCATCCTTAATAATTCTTCATTTAGTTAAAAATCCGTCTTACGTTTCAAACTAATTATCAAATAAATCTTATAAACTTCCCGTAAATATTTCAAGCAGTTTACATTATATTTAGCTTCCAATGTTTACTTACAGTTACTGCGTAATCACATTTCAAGTATTTTCACGCCAAAACGAGTCATTCGTAACAAAGTAGCAATAGCGATAGCGATACAAAATGACGTAAGTTAGACAGTGTTTTGAGATTTTTTTATGACATTTCAAGTTCTTAGTACCTACCTACCAGCACGCGTAGCATGACCACTGTAGAAACGAGTTTTGTCTACGGAAGAATCGACATAATGACAATGACAATGTGTCAGTTTGTCGATTCTTCCGTCGACATAGCCCGTTTCTACAGCGGTCATGCTACGCGTGCAGAAAAGACATGTATTGTGTTGAATAAGACGTATAGTCATATTGTCGCCAGATTCAATTATCTCGTAACAACACGGCTGTAATACCCGAAGGGCTAGGTAAAAGTTTATCTAAAAACACACCCACATTTCACCAGTTATGATTAAGTCCCATTTAATACAGGACGAGCAATAGATAAGGGTTGATGGCAATAGTGCCATCAACCGTTCATGAATCCAGACTCCGTGGCTGCTTCTGAGAAATTCTTGATAGAATTACCCAATAACACTTTAGCCGACATGGGAGTTGAACCAAGGACTTCCAGCTCAGGCTTTCAACCACCAAAAAGGCAACGACAAATTACCTTCACACTGGTATTCTTAGTCATAAACTGAGCTTAAGTCGGACTAACCACGACTACATTCCTCCCTGTTTCTTTATAAATTCACATATAAACGCCTTATTTGAATCTCTCAAATTAGTACCTAAAAAATACTAATTTGACACTATTATATATCTTTAACATTGATTAAAGTGACATAATTATGACATCTTTAGCATTGATTGAAGCAAAATGCAACTAAGGGTTTGACAAAGATCGCTAGCTAGAGGAAGTATCTTATTCGAAGATCCGCCAATTGTGGTCAAGAAATTCTAGGAATATGATTTGGTGGGTGATTTCAACTGTTGTCATGGCAACAAAAGGTCGAATTAGTTCAAAAAAGGATTTGAGAGAGCTCATAAAATATGGGTGTAAGTTTTATTGTCACCGAATACAAATGTTTTCAAGTTGTGAAACCCAAGCCACTTTAGACGAAGATAAATGAGATAAATAAACAATATAAAAGCTTTTTCAAATTCAGCACACACTTGCTTCGTTTTAAATTTCAGATCATTTACGAACCATTGTTAGAGACCACTGTCTCCAAAATATTTAAATGTATTCATGAGTTCAATGTTTTCTATTCACGGTTTAAAATGGTCATCTAACTTGTTTATGTATTCAGAGACAATGGAGCGACTTCTAATAGAACGTTTTGCTAGCCACCTGTAAGTATTACTAAGAATGGAGAGTAATAAGTTATTGACAGTTTTAAAACAAGATTTTTAGGAAAATTTACTAGTTGAATATGTTTTAGCTATCCCTTGCTTATACATTTTAACGCCCTCACAAAAAATAATGATAACAGAACCTAAGAAGAATTTCCATTTCGTTGGTGGAAGTTCAAAAACTTTGCATGAAATAAGTTTCACGATTTATTACAGACCTTTCAAACTTATTCACCGACGTTCGTCTAGATACTGTTTTAGGGGTATGAGGAACAGAGTGTAAAGTTCCTCGATACTCCATACAAAAGGGAGGATCCTCCGACCAGATGGGTGTTATGTCTGGTGGGGAACTGCCCGATAGTTGTTGTCGGGTTTCTGTATATTCTTAAATCGATGTAAACTTTGCTTGCGAGATTCAGACCATATTAGTTCTTCAATTTTATAATAGATGGCGCTGTATTAATTTTTTTTTATAAATAGCTTTGTATAGGTCGCTACACTTTTAACTGAAAAAAACGATGCAAGAAACATAAAAAAATAACTCCAGGAAATAGGTATCCTAATTTGTACCATAAGTATCATGTTGACTGTTCATAGTAAATTATGATTTATTCCAGTCCTATCGATCCTCAAGAAAGACAATATTTGTCATCACTAATATTTGACCAGCTAACAATACATGGGATACATACATACATAAACTCACGCCTTTTTCCATGGGGGTAGGCAAAAACCAGAGAACTCCACCTGCTACTGCTTTTTTTTACGGATGGTATATCATCAAATGACCTCTCACATTTTGGGTGGAGCGGAAAAGGAGTGTCAGATATAAACTGACTAAAACCCATCCGTTTTCCTTCTTAGTATTTTGTGATCCAGGGCCACAGTCTCTCTTTCAAACAGTCCCGCAGCCCTGGTAGGCATCGGCCCTCCCAGACCCCTTTCGATTTGCTAACATCTCCTTGAGGCGCGCGGGGAACACGAACGCGCCGTCGACACGGCCTGTCGTCATAAGATGGACGGACGGAGAGCTAGCCCATTACTTACCGTCGACCTGCTACGATCCGTACATACTCCTTTCGCCGCGACCACGTTGCGAATACTACACTCCTGACTTTTCTGAAGAACCTCACCAATCTTTCTACATCGTGTGGGACCTTAACCAGGTGTCTAGAGTTTTTGACTTGGCCTTATATGCCGTCGAGAAATATCTCTCAGGCATGCTAGTACCCTCACGATGTTTTCCTTCACCGAAGCAAGTGTTAATAAAATAATACTCCGCACATCAAACCGAAAAATCAAAGGTGCTGGTCTTGGGTTCGAACTTGAGACCTATGACTTGCCAGTGCGACGGTCACACCACTAGGCTATCAATGCTGACCTCACCAATAATATCAGTGGAATACAGACTGGAATTTAAATAATGTTCGAGTACGAAGATCGGAGTAACATAGCTATCCTAAAAAGTGCACGTAACGAGAGCAATTTTGTGCGCGGTGGCGTCGCAAGAGTGGCGGAGAAACCTCGCGTGCGGCTCACGATTTAATTGCTTTGGCGCTGTTCCATCGCACGCTAACCTAGAACTTTGCTGGAGGGTGCAACCTTTAAGTCCTTGAGATGCTAAGTAATGAGGCGATGTATACGATGGTGATATTTGCAATTTATTAAAGCTGGGATCAGTGAATGCTTTAATACGGGATCTGAAGATGCACGGTTTGTGTTATCGAATCCTGCTCGAAATAGACCTATATTTCATTGTTGTTTATGGCAAGTTGATAACATACACAACTCTTAAATAATGACAGTTGTGACTTGTAATTATGGACTATTTCAGTCGATAGTTGACTGGCTTAACAATAAATTACCCCGCCTTCTTCTTTTTAGCTTGTTGATGACCATTCTAATTGAATCAGCCCAAAATTTGGTGATGAGTTAGGCACTTTCAGTATAGTCCATCAGCTCCTGTGATGTTAAAACAACATGACAGATAGGACACGATATCAAGTGATCCCCTCATTTGTGCGGCCACACCACATTTACACTCCAGGGCAGAGTCATCTATTAATCACATAGCAATCTAACCTCGCCTTAACATACATGCATCACATAAATTCGATAAAGTTTTCTATAAGAAAACGAAGTAATGAAGCAATCGCGATTAAAGTCATCCAAACGTGATTTACAAGGAAAATTTATGTTTTTTTCCTAACTATTAGTCCAATAGTACTACTTGATTTGTTTGCATTTATATTTGGCATGTTTATAAGGCACGCAATAAAATTTATTTCTACTAAAGTGATTCATATACAGAGTTGAATGATCTTGTGTTTGAACTGAGAAATGTAAACTGTTAAAATGTAACGAGTAAACTACGATATCTTTATTAACGTTTTTCTATGACACACATTTTCATGATGTTCTTTAAATAAATCTTGTTCTTATCGTACAAAGATACATAGTTTTCCACAGGCTTTATGACTTGCATTTTCTTTTGCTCAAGTTTTTGTCAACAAAGTTAAATGTAGAATTATCTCTTCTGGTATCTCTAATTCCGTTAACTTTCGGTCCAGGGTTGTCACGAACGCGTTCGAAGATACGTGATTTAACTTACATAAGAACTTTCACTGCTGTTTACAGTGACATCTATTTTAGAAGACTTTTCTCGACTATTGCTACTTCGAGTTTCGTTGTTAACCCCGGGAGGAGTCAGTGGATTTTGTTGTTCAGTTCATTCGAATTGTTCAATCCGTACGTTTACAAAGTCCACAACATTTTCTGTAAGTACTAACAAAAATTTGGTAGGTATGTATAGTTTTTAGAACTTTTTAATTAATATTTGACTAACTCGTTAGTCTAGCAAGCGCTACTACTGACCATGAGGTCTTGAGTTCGATACCTGAGTCGGGCAAAGTGTTATTGGGTTTTTCAATAGCAGCCACGATGTCCGGATTTGTACTCGGTTCATGGCAATAGGGGGAAGCCCCCTTATTACACGGGACTTAAACTTAGGTAACTGGCGAAGTGTGGTTGTGCTAATGCGTATGCCTTACCCTTCGGGGATTACAGGCGTGATGTTATGTTTTGTAGTCAATATGCAAATGCCCTTAAAAAATTTCAGATATTCAACCTTTTCAGTCTATATTAATATTTCTATTCGAAGCTTACCCGCTGAAATTCAAGTACCAGTTTGAAAACTAAATCACGAGTTCACGACCTTCCGAACAGATTTATTGTAAGTGTAAGTGCAAAGCTGGGTGGTATGGCTAAAAATAGGCGGAGTTATAGCTTTCCTAGAAAGTATCGTAACTGGTGCCTGAGAGATTTTATGAGCATTACAAAACGTGGCTAAAGAAATAAGCAGTAAACGATAGCTTGAAGAATGATAGGAGGGAATGAAAGAAAAAAGCGTGTTTTGCCGTCTTCAAATAACATAGGACATGGGCAGAAAGATGAGGATGATAACTACAAAACGTAGAAATGTAGCAATTAGTAGTAAGCCAATTTAAACTTTGAAACTTAGGTCTCAAAAATTAGAATAAAACATTGTGAATTAAAATAAAAGTTGATACCGCTTCTGGATCTCAAGTAATAGTACAAAGTAGTAAATAGAATTTACTACTTTGTACTATTAGCACTTGAAGTGAAGAAAACTGTGAAGTAGGTACGCTTATAAGTTATTTTCAACTCGAGGAAACAAGTTAATACAAACATTTAAAGTTTCCAGTAATATATAAACTGCTTTTAAATCATTGTAGCGTCCTACAAAAAGCAACTTATAACAAAAAGTACTACAGCGTTATCTATGAACAAACTAAAGAACTAATATAGTCTGAATCTCGCAAGCGAAGTTTACATCGACATAATACTTTTTTTTTTGCGGTGGGGTTGCTCTTGACTTTAGTATAGGTCAGAGATGACAGAGACAAAGTCAACGATGGTATGAGCTTACCCAGAAGAAGCCTGTCCACTCTAACTTTGAAGAGATTAGGGTTGTAAGCGTTTGGGAACATAGACGCAAACACAATATATATAGAAAAACCCTACAACAACTGTCGGACGGTTGCCCACCAGACAACACCTGTCTGGTCGGAAGCTCCTCCCTTTTCTAGGGAGTATCGAGGAACTTTACACCCTGTTCCTCATACCTCTAAATCATCATCATCTTCCTGCTCTTGTCCCCTTCTACTTGACATCACGGCATCATTTACTCATTTCTCTTCCTTATACATAAACTGTTTTTAAATGAATAATAAGATAAACAGGATACTACATCCCCAACACCGAGAGAATATTAAAATAACACAATACTGAAACAAGTTTTAAGTGTATTGATAGTGTTAGTTAGTGATCTGTATGGTGTCGGACGTAAAGAATAGCACCATCCCATATCTACCCGTGGGTGTCGTAAGAGGCGACTAAGGGACTTGCCAGAGAATGGGCAGCAGCGTTCTCTGTGCTTTTGTGACAACCGTACTGCGATCGCCAACCCGCCTGCCAAGCGTGGCGATTATGGCAAAACCCCTCGTGTTATGTCAATGTGGTGAAACTTGGGGGAGGCCTATGTCCAGCAGTGGACGTTTTACGGCTGAAATGATGATGATGATGATGATAGTGTTAGTACTACAATTTCTATCCAATTAAGACCAAATTGCATACTTGCTAACGTGTTAGAAGTAACAGATATTTTAAACGTTAAAACGGTTACCACGTAACTTCGCGAAAGGAGACACAAATGTACTGTCGGCGGCGTAGTTATCGACCGTGCCTTACGTAACGGTTCGAAGTATGAGCTTTTGGGTGCTTTTGCTCTCACTACGTACGAACCTTCATTTGCATTGCAATCCTAGGCTATGTTGCCTAAAATAAGATCTGCATGTTTGATTCTGAGAATGCAGTCTCGGTTTTGTGTTACGCTCTTATGCACCGACAAATAGATAATAGCCGAAATAGCTCTGGACAAAATGTTTTTGGATGCACTCAATGTTTATAGCTGTGTGTGTCTATTGAATTGATTGCAAGTGTTTATTGCATTCGCTCAGAATATTCACTGCGGACTAAAGGCGATGTAGGAGTAGCAACAAAATCAAGAATAACACTACGCACTACACACAAGATTTGGCATTTGCTCACTTGCATTTCCTTATACGTCAGAAATCAATATTTATTGTTAAGCATATTGACAAAAAACGGCGATTTGCCGTGTTATAACCACATCACAAACACATTCGCATCATACAGTAAAGTAGAGATTTAAACATGGGATCCCGATGCCCACATTCTTTTTCAACTCTATCCAATTACCAAGAAAACTCGTTAACAGTAAACACCTGTAACGTAAAGTTTTAATATCGTCCCTGACAGATTAGCTGACAGCACTGACAGACAGACGTTTAAATTAGTTGAAAGATGGTTGAAAGATATGAAGATAGGCGACAGCTGAACGAAATAAAGTGGAAGTACCGGAAACCATTAGGTAGGAATAAACCATCAGGCTTTTGGACATTAACTAGTTGACCAAGATACTGTTGACGTAATATTTTGTAGTATTTTAAAACTGACTTCAAACTGACTTCTTCTTACTTCAAGTTCTCTTTTATGTAGGTTTCGTTGTTGGTGTTGACAACGGTGCCTTAATAAGTGCGTACGTATTATTTTCTATATATTCGAATACATGTGACATCAACCAGCCAGCACTCACACAGAGAATGCCTGCCTCCCAGAAGTAGGAACATTATTGGTTGATTATGCTAAGCGCCAACTTGTTGAGCCTACAGCCCGAAGTATTGATTAAACACGTCTCTGAGCCTTCTCAAACATCTGCCAATTTACTGGAGTAAACAGTTTTCGACATATTCTGGTATTTGTTTCCTATTGTGTATCTGGAACTGCAGGATTGCACATAAAGATTTAGATTTAAGTAAACTTTCATTAAAAAATCGTCGTAAACCCAAACACAATAAAAACTAACTCAGCAGCTCCCAGAGCGGCTAAAATAAAACCACGAAATTTTTTAAAAGTACAATTTTTCGAGAAAACGTTTTGAGCTTGCAACTAGGTCGTGGAACTAGGTTACAATAGATCAGTTTACTTTTTAATTACTTACAAAAACTATTAATCGGCAGTTCTATTTTAAGCTGACGAAGAAAACAAACAAGATTATAAACACAGTAACATACAAAAGGAAACGTTGGACGCGGGATATAAACTAGAAATCGATGTTACTGTAGCTGTAAACATGGTTTATGACGTGAGATGACGGACTTGTTATTTATCGGGGACTATTGTTACTCAACACAGGAATCTTAAACGTTTTGGAACGTGAAAACATGAGCTTCGTAATAATGTAGCGAACGGGAGTTTTATTTGTTGCAGTAAAATTGAAGCGGCTTCATTTCTTACGGGAGCGGAGAAATAATTCAATTTTCATGATACATTCTGGAGGAATATGGAATTGAGAGGTGCACATTAGATGATAGGGAATATTATTACGTTTGGAGTTACTTAAATATACCTGCGACACATAAATTTCCTGCCCTTGTGTCGTTTTACTTAGGGCACCCAAACAAGTTTTTTCTTTTCATTGTATCCTGTCAACGATAATAGGTACTTTTACTTACTAATTTTTCCTTAATATCATCCTAAGACAAAAATAGTAACATGAAAAATACACAGCACACTAACATTTATTTTCGTAAATCTATTCAAAGTGCCGCGCGTACTTTGTCACGTTGATCAATATTTCACCTTCAGATATAATTAGACACGTATTTATTTAATGTCCAGGTAACAAGAAATTCACGCAATTTAACACTTCCTCGAGGCAAAGTGCCAACGTAACAAATGGCTAGTGTCAGCTTCTTGATAGTTTTGAGGAACCATTTTAACAGATAAACATTATAGGTACGCGAACTTTTGAAACTATCAATTGACGTCGGACTGTAATAATTTGGATACCAATTATGTAGCTGGACTGGTATGTAAAGATGAGAAGATAATATGGCTTTAAAAGGCCACCAGACCTTGAAACACAGATCTAAATGCTTCATTAAATTAATAGGTACTACGATTCTGAATGAAACTGAAGCAAATGAGTATTGGACTCAATAATTAAAAGAAATAAGTTAGTGAGGTCTTTATAATTATCAACAAAAAATCATCATCATTCTCTTGCCCTTATCCCAATTCATTTGGGGTCGGCGCAGTACGTCTTCTTCTTCCATACCTCTCTATTAGTTGTCATCTCATGAGATAACTCCTTTCTTGCCATATCATTTTTCACACAGTCCATCCATCGTTTCTTTGGTCTTCCTCTACCCTTATACCCATCCACATTCATACTCAAAACTTTCCTCACGACATTTTCCTCATTCCTCCGCATCACATGCCCATACCACGACAACCTATTTCCACGCATCTTTTCAGTCACCGGCGCCACTTTCAGACTTCCTCTAATGTACTCATTCCTTATTCTATCCATTCGCGTAACACCACACATCCCCCTTAGCATTCACATCTCAGCCACATGCAAGTGCCTTTCATTCATCCCTTTTGAGGCCCAACATTCTGACCCATACAAGACAGCAATTATCAACAAAAAATATACTCAAATATGTTCACTGACTGGTAACGCCGTCAGTCTAAAACTAATAGGTCTACAATATAATGCACAACAGTGTGCCTACCATGACGTCTTCAAACATTATTGTTTTACTCCTTTTCCAGTGTGGGAAACTGATGGCGCTAGACGTCCTGTATAACTCCGTCTCTTTCCCGCACTGGAATAAGAGTAAAACAATACTGCTTTAAGACGTCATAATAGGCCCGCAGTTCCTTAATATAACAACCCTGATCGCTAACGAAGGATTTGTTAGAATTCTTCCCCTAGGGGTTAAAATAGGAAATTAAAGTTGGTCATATTTAAGATTGAAGGTCATATTTGGAGATGCCATTGTAACAAGATGAAAACTATCTTAAAAGCACTAGTTTGTAATGTCTCGTTTTCACGCCGAACCCGACTTGCATTTTTTCAAGCGTTCGAAATGAAGACGACAACGTATTCGGGACGCGAACGAATGCAATTCGAGTTTTATTTCTTTGTACGTACATTAATTTAAATTCCTGAGTATTACTGATAGATTTTGGATAGCTTTATTCTATTTGAAAAACCGAACGAGGAGTATGTAACAAGGGACTATGAATTGATTTATTGAAAACCGGCGGTAATATGCCAGTGTTATGTTTCATGGTACATGTCTTATGGTTCTTACATACTAAAACAAATATCCAACGCACCATGGTTTATTGAGAAAACAGAGATCCATGAAATCCTCAATATTCCCTTGGTCAACGAGGAGATAAGTACACATGGTGACAACTCCAAATCCCGACTCCAAAAGCATCCAAATAAGCTCGCGGGGCAGCTTACCATCCCAGAAAGCATCCGTCGGTTAAAAAAGCGACGGGACATCTTTGACCAGAACAGTCACCGTGAAGAATGACTTCGAAAAGTTAGGGCAGACTCTACTGCGAGTAGCGCCCAACACGCCATCCGAACCATCTCATCTGCTCATAGTCTGAAAGACTGATCGCAAGATAAAACAAGAAAAAAAAATTGTTTCATGGAATCATGCCCTCTAGATCGATTCTCACTATGTCGATTTTGCGAAATAAAACGACATCTGTATTCAGTCATACACATCTACTTGTTGATGCTTTGGAAGTAAAGTCTAAATTGTAATACATACTTCCTACTTTTGAAAAACAATCCCATTATATTGAATCTTCACTATGGTTAAAACGTTTTCTACTGTCCATTTGTCGACAAGCAAAAATTGACCTTAAAACGTTTTATGACATGCAAGTTAAATTCAAATTTAGTTAGTAAAACGATTTCAAAAACAACTTTCGTTGGTAAGTAAAATAGGCTTGCATGATTCCTTGCTCGCCTGTGTTGTCGAAGAAGATTACCTATGTCAAGAAAAGCAGCAGGGTTCTCGCTGACAACTGTGAACAAGATAAGCCATTTATGACCTAATTGCTTACACTTACAGTCAGTGGCGTGCCAACAATACGGCAATAGGGGCCAACAATACGGCAAGCCCAATATTGTGCAACAAAATTGTTTACTTCTAACTGAGGCGACTTGTAAATAGCTTGTCGTTGTTACATCACTATAACTTCTGCATTGTTACTCTGTAGTAAGCCACCCAAACACAATAAAAAATAAAATAAATAACGGCAAGGCAAGCTTTTAGGCTTGTAACTCTAGTAACTCCAAGTATAGTTACTAGTAAATAGAAGACAGTTCCTCACAAGCAACGTCGAGAAAGTAAAATTCAGAAAAAAAATATGTCATAAACCATTAACTCGCCCACAATAAACACCATTTTATTCAATAAATTACTAATTTACTAGTTCATCAATAAATTATAAATTTGAAGCGTTCACAGTAACTGCCTAAGGTTTTATTTTCAAAATGAAATAAACTATCTATCAAACTATATTTGAGACTAAAGAATTAAAAAATCTTCAATTCTTAGATTTTTGTCTCTTGCGCAAATTGTTTGCGGCTCTCTTGGATTGCAATAAAGAAAAACTAGCATTTATTTTAGTTCTACAAAGACGAGATGCAGATAAGCAGGGAAATGGCAAGCTAAATACCAAGTCCAAGTTTTCTTGCAAATGCGGAATGCGATAGTTAAAATTCATACTTAACTACAGTGTGCTCCAGGCTCCAGTGTTCTCAAGCTGAAACTTTATAAAACGGCATCTAGCTGAGAAACGTTTCATATTGTCGCCTTTGCAATTGCTGTAACTTCTCTATCTTTAGTATGACTGTCTTTATATTATTATGCTGGCTGTGCATGTGGCGTTACTCGGGGTGTTCTATACTCTTAATAGTTCCAGAGAAAACATTACAAGAAAAAAACAATTGTTGGGTCACACACTTTTAAAGTATTTTAAACGATATATTTTATTAATATATTGGAACTTTTACTTGTGTAATAGTCCACAAGTAAAAGTTATTATTTATGGAGTTTGATTGATTAACCATATAGTTCGGTACGGGCCCCCAAAGGGGCTCGACGAACAAACCTCCGCTGGGTTGGTATCGGCCCCGAAAGGGGCTAGCAATTAAGTCATTCGTCATCTTCATAATTTATGCAAATATTTAATTTTCTGATTATTAAATACTATGAGTGTGCGTTAATTAAGAAAGTTGGATAAAAAATTCATATATCAACGCCATTAAAACTTCTGTAAATAGCGCGCAAGTATCTTAATTTACCCATAGAAAATTCAAGTGCATAAATACGGTCATTGCCATTTTTTGACGGCTGTGCTGGTCGAGGCTAAAAATCATAAAAATTGTGGTTTTCGAACATTCGAGCTCCTATATGGACAATAATCAACTCGTCATTTAATTATGCGGCTAATTCATCCTTAATTCAATTTAAATAAGCAGTGGTAATGATGAATTTTGAAATATAAAGTCGAAGTTTCGCGCCAATCGTGCGTGTTTACATTTTTATTTTTCACATATAACACACACACGCGTATAGATTCGGTAACAAACATGACAATATAATTCCAAATATTATAAACCGAATGAAAATGCCCAGATCTTAGCGTTATTTACTAATACGGGACCAATAACACATAATATTCATTACCACCGCTCAATTTGTATTTTGAAATAGACGACCATTTTTTTTTAAAATTATTGTGATGTGTGAAAGCGATTACTCCAATCGATTATTTTTTGTAATCTTCGATCAACTCGAGTAATTAAATTGAGAAATTTAAGAAATCGATTGATGAAAATTAAAATAAATTTATTTTAAGCGTAAAATACAGTAAATATTTATTATAATGTTTTTTAGGCTTTTATAATGGTAATCTTGATTGTTTTTCGTACATTCCGACCCAACAATAAACAGCACGGACTGATATTATGACTAAATTCGCGCCGACTTTTTTATCCATCTCAAAATTTAAATTTGGAATTAGTTCGCTGATCCAATTTATATTGTAGGCATTTAAATTTAATAATATAGATAATTTATTGTGATTTTTTCTTTTGAACTATCTGAAGATTGGTAGAAAGCACAGGATCTCGGTAGGAATAGTAAAAAAAGAATGATGTAGTTTGATTATGGTTAGGAGATTGGGTTGGTTAATGGGTATTTACTCTTTACTTTATTTATCAGCCTGTTCTGTCCCACTGCGGGTAAAGGCCTGCCCATGTCTTTCCAATTTAGTTTATCATTTTTCCAATACTTTTGATCGACAATATTTTTTTACACCTACTTAGATAGGCTAGGTTTAGGGATAGCTACCCCATAAATAAAAAATAAACCATTTTAAACTAAACTATACAAAGTATACGGTAAGACTCTCGAGTAAGAGTCTTACTCGTATATTTTGTAGACTCTTGATGGTTCTGGTTCATATCTATTGCAGTTCATTCAAGTGACTCGGCCCTCGGCCTTTGATGGATAACCTAAAAATGGCAGATTTAAAAAAAAAAAAACGTGTGCGTCTCGGGACGCTCGACAGAAGTGATAACTTAAACTAATCTTAGCCTGCTGCCGTATGGGTGAGAGAAAGGGAAGCCACACAGAGTGGTGCCGTAACGCGTTACGTTACGAAGCGGTTTACCCTCCCAGAAGTTATCACTTCAAAAACCTTTTTAGACTGGACAGTGAACCGCTTTGAAACAATAAACTAATGTTCCTTGAAACGGCTTATGAATTGCCAATTGTCAACCATCATCATCAACTGTTGGGGTCGGCTTCCAGTCTACCCAGATACAGCTGCATAACCGTATTTTAAATGGAGCGACCTGCGACTGCCTATCTGATCTCCTCAAACCAGTTAGTATCGGGTAGTACGATACCCTTTGGTAAGACTGGCTGTCATACTTTCGGGCCACTGACTAGCTGTAACATAACAATAACCTAATCATATGATACACAATCTAGGAAGAATAAATATAATTTATCGTGTTAGATCATAATAATTATATATTATGCCTTTCAAGATCCCAGGCATTCTTTAACCAACCTTCAGATATTACACAATAAAATTCTTAAAATGTTATCTAATAAAATTAAAATACTTATTTTAAATAATGATAATTGCGAGCGCATTCTTTATTTAAATTTTGAAATCGAAAAAAATCGGCGGGAATTAAGCCTAATCATTAAAATTATGACTTGTTTTTTTTTGGGATTACTGTCTTCTGTCGTTCTTATTACTTAGTAATAAATCTCCTTCCCATGAAGTCAACGTTCATTAATTAATTATAAGATGCTTTTGATCTAACAATTACTTAATGAAATTATTAAAAAAGATGGTTATTATGACCAATTTCATAATTATTAAATAATTATTTAAAATTATACGAGTTTTTATTCAGTCTCAACTCTTTTTTTTTCAAACTCGATTTAATTGCGATTATCGATTAGGCTGAATGTAACTAATTAATCGTAAATAAGAAACCTGGGTTTTCGGTCAGCACTAAGAAGTGTTATGTTACAACATAGTTTTCAGTAATATTTGTCTAGACTTTGATTGGATTTTTTAAAGAAATTGTGTGTGAATAATGGCAAAACTAAGAATGCAGATAGAATGTTACTGTTTTTATTTTGCCCTTCCGAATTGTTTTAGCAAACGAGAAGCATGCTTAAGTACATTATTTCCAGCGCGTATAAGGTACTTACTTTTTGGAAGGGTGTAGTAATATGTATTTTACGCATATTTGGCAATAGACTGACTCCGTTTTACCGACCTCAACACGATACTGAAGATATTAACCTCAAATTTATCGTATGTAACAGGTCCCGTGACATATTTTTCATAATAAAATCGAACGCTGAAAGTTGATGAAAATTTCGTGAAATTCATGACAATTCGCATCACCCCGCCGATTCAGCTGATGTGTCATGTGTCAAAATTTTGTCGTGCATAGTGGTTAAACAAAATCCAGAAATATCACCTCACTCAATTTGTCCTTATTTATTAAGATACTTTTTTTTTAAATGTGCCTCGCAAAGCACGTTATGCCGTTGGTCCCGGCTGTCATTTGAAGACCTTTGACAGTCGTTACAGAAGTGATCAGAAAGTCTGACAACCCAAAGTCAAAGTCTCACCAAAGGGTATCGTATTACCCAGTATTAACTGGGTTGTGGAGATCAGATAGGTAGTCGTTCCATGTTACATACTGGTATTCAGCTGCATCCGCTTAGACTAGATGCCGACCCCAAAATATTTGGGAAAAGGCTATGCAGCTGATCGTGATTTTTTTATTTAAGATATAAAAAAAAACCAGCCAATGCGAGTCGGACTCGCGCACGAAGGGTTCCGTACCATTATTTATAAAAACGAACAAAAATATTACTTTTTAGTATGGGAGCCCCCCTTAATTTATTTTATTCGGTTTTTAGTATAGGGTCCCGTTTGACCCTTTGGGTACGGAACACTAAAAAGGAAACTTAAAAACATGCAATTTTGGAAAATGATTTCTCGAGTTAAAGTGCACTAATGGAGGACCACACAGAGAGATATTGCCTAACGAATCAGGATGTTTCTCTACACGTGTTTTTTGTTTCTATTATGTGGTTTTAATGCATCATAAAACTATCAGCACTAGCATCGACCACACACAATGCTCTTTGTTAGTTATTTTTATAGCAAATTAATTATATTTTCAGTGCCTATATTAGGAACTAGTTACACAGCTACTATCCTTATTGTTCTCGGTAAAGAATAGGCCCTCTATTTTTAAAGGCAACTTAGGGATTATGGGCATAGTGATAGTATCTTTATACCTTTTTATTTCTTCTTTTCTAGTACCTATAGATCCACAATTTGGAGGAGCTCGTGGCTAAATAATAACAGCCGCACGGGTCGATCTTTAAGGTTAAGCCGTGCTTGCCGAGGTGGGTCCATGGATGAGTGACCATAAATACATACCGAGTTTCCTCCTTGCCTCGGAGAGCTCGTTAAGTCCTGGCTATCATTTGTAGATCATTGACAGTCGTTACGAGTAGTCAGAAGTCAGACATCCAGTCTTACTAAGGGGTATCGTATTACCCAGTTAATGGGTTCTACATGTAAAATACTGGTACCTACTCAGTTGCTTCCGGTTAGACTGGAAGCCGACCCCAAGATAGTTTGGCAAAAGGCCTAGGCAGATGATGATAGATCCACTATTTGTCGGTTGGTTAAGTCCGTTTGGATAGTTTCTAATTTTCCATGAATGGCAGCGCAGTCAGGCCCTCTACCATTTTGGTAGCTTAGACGTATTTTGACCACGACGCTTGAGTTATTCTCCTATAGTTCATACTGTCCATACCGAAAAGGGACAAAATGAAAGTCATAAAGATTAGTCTAAATTCTCTTTGGTCGAATATGGTTGGAAGCCATGCTGCCAGTATCCTTGTAGGTATCACTAGCTAGTCAGCCTTGCGTCCCACTATGTACGTAACTTTTCAAAACTAGCTGTCCCGCGCAGCAACTTCTTCTGCGTCACATTTTCCCGTTTTTGCATTTTTTTTCATTGCTGCTCCGCTTCTATTTGTCGTAGCGTGATGATATATAGCCTATGTCCTTCCCCAGGTTGAAATCTATCTTCTTGCCAAAATTCATTAAGATCCGATCAGCCGTTTAGGCGTGAAAAGGTAACAAACAAACAAACAAACAGAGTGACTTTCGCATTTATAATATTAAGTGTACGTCACCAATAGGAAACCTCAACTGGCTTCCATTCCCGATTCGGGCAAAGCGTTATTGTTTTTTTTTTCTACGCTTACTACGAACTACGAAGTCTGGATTAATAATGCCCGGTTGATGGTAATAGGCTCGCCTTATCCATGGAACTTTAACATAACTGGCGAAATGTGAGTGTACTAAGGTAAGTGTTAGGTAAAGTTGTACCTAGGTACACCTCTCCCTAACCCTTCAGGAATTACAGGCCTAATGTTATGTAGAAAACCATCATCTGCCTAGCCTTTTTCCCAAACTATATTGAGGCCGGCTTCCAGTCTAACTGGATGCAGCTGAATACCAGCATTTTACATGAAGCGACTACCTGTTTGACCTCCACAACCCAGTAACTGGGTAATACGATACCCCTTGGTAAGACTGTATGTTAGACTTTCGGCTTCTGTCTACTCGTAACGACTGTCAAATATCTACAAATGGCAGACGCGACCAATTGCTTAACGTGCTTTCCGAGGCACGGAGGAAACTCGGTATGTAATTGTGGTCACCCATCTACGGACCAACCTCGGCAAGCACAGTTTAACCTTAAAGATCGACCCGTGCGGCTGTTATTCTTTGGCCACGTGCTGCTCGATGTTATGTAGAAAACTACTAACCATAAATTCTAAGGACCATATTCAGAACAACTTCTTAATTTCTTGTGAAACTAACATGACTGGCTAAACAGTATATAAGTTGCTCTTTTATATTTCTTTCCGATGTTCAGTTTTCCTTCAAACTACACTAACTTGAAATTATTTGGGGCAAGTTTTTTTTCTCGTCTGTTAGGTATGTATAATATTCTTGGCAAGTTCCTCGTTAAGCTTGGCCGTTGATTAAAATAGGTACGATTTGCATAACAATTAGTTGGCTTGGTAGATTTCACCGAAGGAAAAGTTGAATTTTGTATTTAGGCATGCTTTCAATTTGTTTGTTTATTCTATAGGCACTATTTTACAAGAAAACATTTTTGGGTTTCATATTTTTGAACGAGCTGTTGCTGTTGGGAAGCAACAAGCACACGTAAATATAAGTACAATATTTTTTTTTATATTGCCTTGTATGTGTTACTGCTGGACAAAACCCTCCCGTATATCCCTTTAGGAATATTTAATACCATAAATTTCATGTTTTCTTTTTCGTCGGTTTTTGGACGTTGAACGCTACGCGAGATGAAAAGACTTAAACAATAAATTAAACAGTAACGTCAAGAAACTTTCAGCTACCGTTCGAAGACACAGGAAAGATTCTTCTCAGTTATAAGGAAGTTCAACCATTTTTACCAATTTTCTTGAGAGAAATTTACGATTTTCAATAAAATTTGTTAAACATTCTTTTTCAAAAAAAGGGTGCTCGTATATTTTCATCACAAGTCTGGAAAAAGTGGTAGGATAAAGGCTCGTCTAGTTTTACTCTAAGGTTGTGAAGTATAAACGTTACTTAACTCTGTGACAAGTTGCACAACTGTCTAACGACAAGTGCAAGACGAGAATAGGACGTGGAAGGCAAGAAACGTTTAAAGATCTAAACCATAGCTTTAAAACGAAACAAAATAGTACTTAATAAAACAAAATTTAGTTGTAGTTTTTGATTACCTACATATCAGTTGAAATTTTAGTGCATTAAAAATTTAGGAAAACGTTCAAGTGTATAATAAATCTCTGTCAGTAATTGCTTCAGACAAAAGGGAAAAGTGTAACAAAATATGAGACGAGCCGGGAAAAGCATCATGTAGTTACGCATTGAGTTATTGGATAAGCTATGCTAATGACTCGATGAGTAATTTAATTTGTATGACATCAATGAATAAATTAATTTGAATCAAATCAATGAAAAATTTATTTGTATGAAATCAATGAATATAATTTGTTTAAATCTGGCTATGTAAATGGACAACTTATATTAATGCATGACGGAAGTTGAGTCAGGACGAATAATGATTTTAATGTTAAACAAATATTGAATCAGCATTTAATATTGTGCACCTTATAGGTATGTTACAGCGGGCCTTTAAATCATAAGAACTTATATTTCACCTATGACAAACCATAAATGATTTTGAATTTGAATTTAATACGTCTAACAGTAACAAAGGAAGGTAGTATGGTAGTAAAATACACAACAAAATACGCTACAAAATAGAGAAACCAAAACAAGTTGCTAAGTTTTAATTAGTTTTTGCGTTTTAGGCACTTCCCGATGTAGGGTATCAAAATCTTGTTTGTCTTGGTAATAACTTATTTAGCACACGTTTCATTTACCGCGCCAATGTGGTGGCAAACTCTGGAAAACGTAACAGCGCCATCTGTCGGCATTTACGCGAACTAGGAAAATACTCGGCTTTCAACAAACCCCATTCAGAGGCAATGTGAAAACATGAAATTTACAGCGCCACACGAACCAAGTAGTTTCAGAGACTGCTCAGAGATGGCGCTGTAGTCCCCGGACGGAAAATGCCTTGCTCCAGTGAAATGCTGAGTAAATATTTTTGTGTCATAAAGAGACACGCCTTTGTTTAATTCTTTAACTAAACAATAATGTGTAAATCGTCTACTTATGTTTTGGATCTAGTTGCGGCATAATCTTAAAAATCTCTTGCTATTGCTGTTTATGGGAAATGTCCCAGCCAAGCCGCAATATAAATGCAGACTTTTTCTGGAAAGTAGCCAAAATTAGCTGTGCATCAAATTAGATATAACATTCAACACTATAATATTTTACAATTTATTCGAACTAACATCTAGTCTATAAATTACTAAATTAAATTAAGAAAACCTAATTGTGATATAAATAACGAACTCAAGTTTTACATGAAATTAAATTAGAGTCATTCATAAATATATGACGGTTGGAGCTGAATATAAAAAAAGATTGGATGCCACCACAAACTATTTTCACAGAAGTGGATGCCAAATAATTTTATATTTAATATTATTCCAGTCTTTTATGAGTGTCATGTGAGCATATTAATTTCAGCAACAAAGAATTTTCGATTATGTATTAGGAAGTGCGTCAACCAAGATGGTGGATTATTTGTAATATCGGTGTAATAAAATAATGTGAGCACTGAGCCGGAGCGTGCCTACATTCCTTTACAGTTATTCCACCTCATTATGATCTTTAAATCCGTTGTTTTAAGGTTGCTTTTTGATTGCTGTCAATGATGATCCTTACCGATGTAAAATCAAGGTTACTTTTAAATTTCAGATCTCAAAAGTAAAATAACTAGGCATGTACGGACCATACATATATTTAATTGCTTTTTTTGTTACTCAATGGGACGTGCCGAATAGTGCAGGCCATATTACTTATACATAAAAGGACCCTCAAAACCTTAACGATGATGGGTCCACAGAATTCCTTAAATCATCCAGCAACTCTTTCATAATAAAAGAGCACGTAAGGAGGTATGAAAGAAAAAGGAGTAAATGATAGCGTGGCGATTGACAGGGGAGGATGGAAGAAAAAAAACGGATTGCGCCGACCCCAAGTAACATGGCACAAGGGTAGAAAGATGATGATGAAAGAGGCACTGTTGAATTTCACCACCTGGCTCAGCGCGGAGATTGGCCATTTGAAAAAATAAATCTTACTTCTTATTAATTTACTTTAAGATATCATAAATCCGAAAGTTTGTGAAGATGGATAGATGGATGGAATGCATGAATGCTCATTCAAGCAAAAACTGCTGAACAGATTTAGAATAAATTTAGCACACAGATAGTTTACAACCTAGATACTGATGATACTGATGATGGTGATAGGATACTTTATATTATTTAAGATGGTATTACGATTCGCGTGGGACAATTAACGAACTCCACGTGGGCGAAGCCGAGAGAATAAGCTTAACTTACTAGATGATACTTAGACATCCACTTAGGTGAAGCTTAGTTAAGTGAAAACGGGCATTACACGTGCTAGTTAAGATCAATGTTAAGATATGAAAACATTGAGAGTCATCGTCCACAAACACAATCACAACCATCTGTCCAACAACGTGAGCTGAAAAACTGACACAATTTATGATTTCGTTCACAATCTAGCATAAAAAAACATCTTCAATCATGTGCTGTCAAACGAAAAAACAGCCCTCAACAACCAATTTACAATTGATTAATTCAAACAGACATTTCCATCCATCTTCCAGTACAGTTGCCCGGACGTCAATGGTAATAGAACCAGGATAAACTGGCCTCTGCATCAATTGAAACTCCGTACTAGAGATTCAACTATACTTGTATTTCTATATCGATACTTTGAGTCGATCCGGATAGCAATTAAAATTATGGGATACTATTCTAGGACCGAATCGAATGGCTTCGATTCGATACTTTGAATTGACACAAATTCGAGTGTCGTATCGTACTTATTAACCCCCTGTAACAAACTTGCTTATTCCTTGATGAGTGAGGAGGAAATGAGCTAATTTGTACATTAAAGTATATAAAAAGAGGAAAATGAATATATTATTGATGAGTTGTGAATACAATTAATTATTTAAAAAAAAACACTTATCACCCACACTTAACGTCTCTAAAGGCAAACTCGATAGCGGAGGATGACGATTCAGGACCGCAGGATAGTTCTCGGTGAACAGCAGCTACAGACAGGATTACAACTCCCGTAGATTCAGCAGTAGATACAAGGCAGCCTTCGAAATAGTATTAAAGGTCCCAAGAGTCCGTAGTGAGATCTCCTGGGCAGTGACCAAGTCTGTCAGATTAAGGATTAAGCCTGACTGTGCTTTATTTCCTCTCTCCAGTGTCGTCCGAAAATACCTCTGACTCCACTCAGGTATATGCTAGTAATCACTTCAATCTCTGCCTCCACTCTGATCCTACGTTTCTCGTCAATCCTTTTCCAATTTATTTCTTTTCAGATTCAAATTGTTGCGCTCGCAACTTGCCAGTATTCAAAACAGCCAGCAACAATCGGTCTAAAACCTTGCTCATAATATTTTTATAAATATAAATTAGAATATCTTTACACAGCAAATATTCGTAATTATTTATAAAATACAAAAATTGAACTCACGTATTGGTGATAATCATTTTAGTAATATAAAATCTAAATGAAACCTTCATAGAGAATTTGGCTGGTAACAATTAAAATTAAAAGTAAATGACAGCTGACAAGTTTGATGTAAAAAATGTCATAACAAGAAAAATATTTATAAAAAGGAAACGATTCATAAAATGCTAATGAAAAACCAATAAAATTATGAATATGGATGTTAGGTGTGAGTATAAAGTGTCTGTAGTAAGCCAATACTATACCCCTAAGAAATCCCTAAGAATCAAAGCCAAATTAGCCAGTAATCTTATTGTGTTCCCCCTTTTGTATTATTTTGAATTGACTGATTATGCAATTGAGGACAATGTGATCACTATCCATTCATTCCTATACCTACACTTGTCATCATCTGCTTTGCCTTTTCCCAAATAAGTTGGGGTTGAGTTCCACTCCAAATGGATACAGCTGAATACCAGTATTTTACATGAAGCGACCGCCCATCTGGCCTCCACAACCTAGTTAGTACTGGGTAATACGCTCTGTATGGTGTCGGACGTAAAGAATAGCACTATCCCATATCTTCCCGTGGGTGTCGTAAGAGGCGACTAAGGGATTAGCCAGAGAATGGGCAGCAGTGTTCTCTGTGCTTTTGTAACAACCGTACTGCGATCGCCAAGTCGCCTGCCAAGCGTGGCGATTATGACAAACCCCGTATCAATCCAAAATATCGGATTTTCGCATCCTGTTAATTATATCGATACTGTAAAATATCGGATCGGATCACGCATTCGTTCACTACTCCGTACTACGCTGGGCCAGCTCAAGGCCATAGTGTAATCACTGACGTGTTTCCAACTGAACCTAATTCATTCCAAAGCAAGCTTAGTTATAGATAATAATATATGACAAAACAATAGGCATTGTTATAAATCAATGGCTGGTTTAATTTAGACTAATGAATGACGGACATTTGCCAAGTGACCGTGTAAAACGTTCGACGTGAAAACGTCTTCAGTAGTGAGTCATGAGGTGATGACAAGCTTGTGTTTATTGTCATTTTGACAGTAAATAAATCTTTTATCTTTTGAAATCGTAACGATATGCCTGTCAGCGTATTTTAAGTTCAAAAGATATTTTACAAGTTTTCGGAGGTAATTGTGGTAGGAAAAAGATGGATTAGTTCCTGTTGTGTGCAAGATAGAAAATTCAGTGACAATTCGTGAACAATATAAGTTCCGCATGTTGTTCCATTTTTCACTAATAATTCGAGTGTTACCTAGTTTTAGTTATAACAGGAATAAAATAAACCTTTAACAGATTAATTTAACATCATCTGCCTAACCTTTTCCTAAACTATTTTGGGGTCGGCTTCCAGTCTAACCGGATACAGCTGAGTATCAGTATTTTACATGAAGCCACTGCCTATCTTATCTCCACAACCCAGAAACTGTGAAATACGATACCCCTTCGTAAGACTGGATGTTAGACTTACGACTTTTCACTTCTCGTAACAACTGTCAAAGATCTACAAATGACAGCCGGGACGCACGGAAGAAACTCGGTATGTAATGATCGTCGCCCATGCACGGACCAACCGTGACAAGCACGGCTAAAGTTTGAAGATCGAACCGTACGACTGTTATTATTTAGCCTCGAGCGCTAAGATTTGTCTAACATAATCTAATTATTCCTGACCACACTAAACTCAATCTCATTAATAATTCTGTTTGTAATAAATTTTCATAAAGCTCAGTGTCAACTCGAAGCAGCCACTTTTCCCAATGTTCCATATTTAATGCACATATTTTCATCACAATGGACTTATTCAATACCAGCCAGCTCGCATTCACATCGCTTCATATAAAATTTATAGCAATATACGAAATCCGTGTTGCATGTTGTTGATTTTGTCTCTCGCTGGTATTTGAACAGGTATGCTATGTATATACAGAGGAGCTAGTGGCTAAATAATAACAGCCGCAAGGGTTGATCTTTAAGGTAAGACGTCCTTGCCGAGGTTGGTCCGTGGATCGGTAACCATAATTACATACCAAGTTTCCACCGTGCCTCGGAAAGCACGTTATGCCGTTGGTCACGTCTGTCATTTGTAGATCTTTGACAGTCGTTATGAGTAGACAGAAGCCGAAACTCTAACATCCAATCTTACCAAGGGGTATCGTATTACCCCAGTTACTGGGTTGTGGAGGTCAGATAGGCAGTCGCTTCATGTCAAATACTGGTACTCAGCTGCATCCAGTTAGACTGAAAGCCGACCGATAGTTTGGGTAAAGGCTAGGCAGATGATGCCATGTATATACAGTGTACACTCATTCCAGAAGTATGGATATTGACTTGAATTTCCGGGATGAATGGTAATTTAAACTTTAAGGGGGAAGTACCAGGTTAGTCCCCGAAATTATGATTTTAATTACTATAATTCTGTAAATACATTTGAAATAAAACTTCAACCACGAATAACTTTTGTATTTAGAAGGTTCTTCAAAAGTAGGTACCTGTATCGTTTTTTCCCTTTCATGAATAGCTGAATTGGTGATGAAAAAAGACAATTAATGTTATGAATCTTATTTGTAAACATAAAATCTTCCGTGTAAACATAATATAGATGGGTCACTAATATTATAGTGTACATAGACACACGGCGACACATCAAGATGTTGATGTTGAGATTTCCAGTATAACATGGCCTCGTTTTGTATAGATTTCCCGTGCAATGAGGGATCTACATAAACTGGCTTGTATATCTTGATTGGTCGCCGCCCGTACAACGCCATCAGTAGGTAAATACTAATAGGGATTATGACGAACAGCTTTTTAAAAACGTATTTGTTTTCACGATTGGCTTCACCATTCAATTTCAGAGAGCTTAATAAACCCAAGAAAATAAACTTGTATACTCAACCCACGCTCCATTAATTTATTATCAGATACAACCAAACTAAACCATAATTTACTTTTAAATACTACAAAATATTATCCATTAAAATGACGTAAATTGAGCGTGTTCATTTATAAATAAGTAGGTACAGTCACCAAATGAGATATGTATGCAGATGGCTAACTGCAACTACATTCAGTTCGGAGTATTATTTAAGTTTTTTAACTGACATGGTCACTAACACCTATCATTACCACTAAAAACGGAATATTTACCATTTTCACTGTTAAACCTTTTTTCTTTCTTACTTTCTTCTTGCTTTATTATCTCTGTTTCTTTGAACTCATAACAAATAGTAAACATGGTAAATGTCCCGTTTTCAGTGTTAATGATAGTATTATGTAAGGGTCACAACAGGTTGCGATGAGTACTTTCTGCCTACATCCATGGAAAAAGGCATGAGTTTATGTACGTTTAATTTATACCGAGCAACTAGTAATTAGTTAAATCTTTTTGAAATTGATATGACTGTGTTTTATGATTGCGTAAAAAGTAATAGCGTCCAAAAAGAAGTCATAATAGCCTGCGAAGGTGCCTACTGAATTGTTGAAACAATGTTTATTTCTCGCCTGCACACTAAACTCCTTTGTTGACAGTACCTACACCCAAAAAAATCTGGGACATATTCCTGAACATGCGTCACACGGTTTTATATCATCGTATATTATTGTTATGGTCACGCCAAAATAACGGGTGGTTGTCGGTAATAAAATTTCTATATAATTTTGTTAATGTTTACGCTAACAGACAAATGTTTTGGTACAAAACTTGATGGCGTGCCCTGCGTGATGGGACCAGTTACGACTTTATATTTATTAATCTATTATGAAGTAAAAATACATTATGTACATAACATAACATAACGCCTGTAATCCCCGAAGGGTTAAGCAGTGGTGTACCTAATAGTACACCCACAATTCCCCAGTTATCTTTAGGTTCCATCTTACACTATATATTTTTGTTTAATTGTTACTTATGGCTAAAGATCGGTGTTAAGATAAACTTAAATTTGCTGCAATCCCTTGGCTAATTATCTGCACCGCCATCTTTGGCCGTGACATAAACATAATTAAGAATCACGCTCTTTTTACCTGAAAAATATACTTTCCGTTAGTGCTTTCAAAATCTGATTGTGCACCTAATAAAGATAAGACTCGTCTTGACCAAATGACAAGGATTTACCTACCTACTACAGAACCACTAGCTAGAATCGTTTTGGGCTGGAATTACGTATATATACACGACATTCGTCGTGATATATGTCGTCAACAACGCGGGGATTGTTGACAACATTCGTGGAATTGTTTTGTGACATAATAACATATCATCACGCCTGTACATAGTTCCATAACGAGTAAAGGAGGCAGATAGGATGTAGAGGCGTACTTATTTAGGTACTTATGGCCACGCGACGAGAAATTCTTTAATATCTTTTCTAGTTCTGATTCGAAGAGAGCTTGACAGCTGATATGCTGAAATGGCACAATATAAGGAGCACTTAATCCTTTTCCTTTTGAAGATTATGTCAATTTCACACAATTTTAAAGAAAGCTGATTTTTTTATGAAGGTATAATATCATTAGATTTGGCATTTTTTAATTGGTTTGCTGTAACTGTCATCACAGAATTCAAAAAGTATAGTAGTTGTACTTTTTGTCTTGTCATACGAACGAAACAATACACGTCATTTTGTTCTCCAATACAATTTAAAAAACAATACGTTACGAACATTCATCTAGTACAATGTTTCCCTACAATGTCATGGAAGCGCCAAAATATCATAGACGCTCTGTATCAGATACAATATACAGAATATTAGTTGCAGTAACAAATGCCACACACAAAGCACGGGCCTTGTATGGAGCTACAATGCACAATCAAATAACTATAAGTTAACTATAAGTGCTACGCTTAGCTGAGGACTTAGACCGTCGTACGTTGTTAATATCTCCGGAGTAAATGCACGAATTTTTTTTCTTGCGTTGTTTTGCAATTTGGCGGTCAATGTAGAGCTGTACGTTCAACAGAATATGATTCGTGGCCGTACCTCGTATGTATTTACAAAATTATAATCTAAACAAACCTTCTAAGTTCATTTAATTTAATTTTTGTTTGACGGCACAGTTGGCGCCGTGGCAATCGACTACTATTTGTAGTATTGATTACTTTAGTGGTTATAAAATAGTAAAGCCTTATTTGTTACGGTCGCGTATCATATCATTAATCAATTAGCATAAAACCTGAAACTGACCGGCGAATTGCAAAAAAATAATAAGAAAATTGGAATTTTAGGGGAGCCCAACCGCCTTAACGCAATTCCCTAATCGCACTCCACAACGAACGCGCCAGTCAAAGAAAATGTCAGCTTCATTCCACCAGTGTTAAAATAAAGACTAAAGCTACATATTCTGTTGTATCATAGATACAGAATAAACATAGCTGCAAGTGTGTTATCTTTTCCTTCCGATAAAATAGAAGTTGAACCCGACTCTCATACTAAAAGCAAAAGATATTAAATTTCCTGTAACATGCATGCTCATAAAATTTCCGATATGTTGGTATAGTAGGGCCCTTTGAGCGTGACTCCCTGAGCTGAGACCGGGAGCATTCAGTACTCGTAATAAATTGTATTATACACAAAACATAACATCACGCATGAATCCCCGAAGGGTTAGACAGAGATGTATTTTCCTGAGAGTACGCCCACATGTCGCCAGTTAATATTAAGTCCCATGTATTAGGAGGCGAGCTTATTACCATCAACCGGGCACAAATGCAGTTCCCGTGGCTGCTACTGAGAAATTCCTGATGGAAAAACCCTATAAAACTTTGACCGACTCAGGTTTGGAACTCAGAACCTCAATAAATAGCAATTTACTCGACCCAGGACTCGAACAAAGGACCTCATGCTCAGCTTTCACGATTGCGACCACTAGACCAACGATTCAGCGAGGAGGGAATTGTATTATACAGGTATTGTTAGTGTGGTAGTCGTGTTGGCGTAAGGATTCTAACAGTACTGCCTTGAAACGAGTAGATAATATTATTAGCATTGTATCCAATGCAAGTAATTAAGCTACAAAGGCACTGCGGCTTAGCGTTTGCGGTATGCACGTTTAACTGGGCTGAAACGTGATGATGTATTAGTAGCTTGTAATACCTTTGAAAACCATGATTGGGTAACGTTTCGGTACACTCACGGGTGTTTGCAAATCGCACGAATTTTGAGCAAAGACCCTCGATTTGCCCAACAATATTTATGTGGACTTAGCCTAAGGCTGCGCCCGCCTGGATTTCGGAAATAATCCTACGGGAACAAAAGGCCCTAACTCATGTCATGGTCTACTAGTGTGCCAAAACTCATAACGGTTGACTCAATAGTTAAGGCAGTTAAGAAGTAAAGGCGTGACCCACAAACAAACTCTCATTTATTTGTAATATTGGCTAGGATTTGTGGTTAAAAATGTTCGCTATTTTGATGCTCACTGTATAAATTGTACATTCACGAACAAAAATATCGTAAGTCGCTATAGGGTTAATGAAAGCCATTCTATTCGCTAAATAAACTCTAACCCTACAATATTCGAAAACAACAGAAACATTTTGCTTTTCTGTTATTGGAAAATCCTTTTGAATATCCCAAATACGTTTCAATTAAAGCAAAGAGTTCATTCTCAAAGCTATTTTGTTTTGTTAGTCGGAATCGAAATATCGGATTGTTTCACGTTTTCGTCAGTCTTTCGGCAATTGAGTAACATTTTGAGCGTCACGTTGGCAGCCATACTTCCTTCATAAGGAAGGAAATAAGGAATCAGTTTTCCAAGTTTCGGAATCTTAGCGGAAAGAAACCTAAAAACGTTATACTAATTCCCGGAACAGCTGAACTCTTTCCCTTTTAAGTTTATTCTAAAAGAAATTAGAAAATAAAAAATGTAGTTCTGTAGAAAATAAAAATAAATGTAGGATATAAGTAGGTAGAAAGCTATTCACTCTTTTTGTAGATTTAATTCCACCGAATTAGAGTGGACGGAATATTGAACGGATTTTTGACTTTTTTTTTTCAAGTTTTCTTTTCATCCTTGTTTAAGAATGACCTTCTAGAAGCTTATATCTGAACACGAGTTGCCATGGCTAATCTAGAAGCCTTTAAATAGACTCCGGACACAGGTTGGCCGACGCAAGGATAACCAGTTCAGGTGGAGATTCATAGATGACTCTGCCCTGGAGTGTAAATGTGTTGGTGTTAGCCCACAAACGATGGGACACATGATATAATGTCCTACTTGTCCTGTTGTTTGCCTATCACAGGAGTTGATGGACGCTACTGATAGTACCTAACTCGTCGCCAAATTTTGAGCTGTATCAATTTTGTTGCAAATGGAAATGTATAAACCAAACAATATAAGAAGTATAATTTAGTATTTTATAGTTCCGTGCTATTTATGAGTACATAGGTTGCGTACTTACTTGGTTTCCATACTACTTGACTTTTCTATAAAACTGTTCTGTTCGCTTGCTAAATATATCTACATTTATTATTACAATCCGTTGTTGTTTCTATCAAAACCTATCAAATTTGAATTGTAACGACACGCTCAGAAGAAGTTTATTTCTTTTTTCAAGTTTTTGTATTCTCAGAAAGATTTGAGAGATGAAGTATTTCAATTAATAAATGGCAAATGATAGATGATAGGAGGAGCTCGTGGCTAAATAACAACAACCGCACGGGTCGATCGCCGTGCTTGCCGACGTTGGTCCGTGGATGGGTGACCATAATTACATACCGAGTTTCCTCCGTACCTCGGAAAGCACGTTAAGCCGTTAGTCCCGACTATCATTTGTAGATCTTTGACAGTCGTTACGAGTAATCACAAGCAAAAAGTCTGACATCCAGTCTTACTAAAGGGTATCGTATTACCCAGTTACTGGGTTGTGGAGGTCAGAAAGGCAGTCACTTCATGTAGACTACTGGTACTCAGCTGCATCCGGTTAGACTGGAAGCCAACCCCAAGGTAGTTTGGGAAAAAGGCTAGGCAGATGATGAAATAGCAAATGATAGATAGGTATAATGCCGTTATTCCAATTAATTTGGCATTGGCGCAGCATATTTCTTCTCCCAAACTTCTCTATTATTATTAATTTATTATCTGAGCGGCCTTCCCCTTAGTAGCCATAGAATCTTTATGCTAGCTATCCACAATTACAAATGCTGTACTACCATAAAAGATAGTGTGTAAGTATAATATAAGTTTCTTAGATGTAGCAGGTGCTAGAGGCATAACTTAAAACTTCCAACTTTCTCACGTAAACTTCACCTGTTCCCATCTCGCACTGCACGCCAACAAATGATAGATCTAGTACCCATTTATCAGTGTTTTGCTATTGTTTCATCACCGCCTCTGTTGAATCTGTGATTATCAACCTTTCTTGTAAACTAAACCATCTTCCCTTTTGCCCCCCATTTTCCTACAAGGGGAGAATCCCTTTCTCTTAGGAAAAAATAATTTGGGCGGAAACCTCTACAATTTATCTATTGGTACAACCGTGACTGTATCCTAGACAAGTTACAGTTTAATGTAACTAGTAACAAAATAAAACCAAAAAGTATTTGCATTAGGTAGCTACCTAAGTCACTATGCTCCGGTGGTCCCTTTTTCTCTACAATTACTTAGGTTGAGCTCTTCCTGATGGAACAGAGAAAATTTCAGATGGCCTTACGGGATTAAAACCTAAGAGCTTTTTAGACTCTTAAGGATATAGTAAGAATTCCCCCAAATCTCTTAAGACACTCAAACTTTTCAAATAAATCTTCGTTTCAGTATTACAGTTTTACTAGGCAAAGCGACATTTTGTAGCTACACTTTACATCCCGAAGGACATGGAAATTTTAGAGTGGTGGGTACTGCCCGAATCACTTAAGCAGTTCATGGAGTTTCAAACAGTTTCTATTTTATGTTGAAATCTCGACTAACACAGTACGAGAATAATGGTAAACATTTACAAAATATTACGAACATTATCCGAAATAATCTGTTGTATCTTGTTAAACGTCAGGCATAAGATGTTATTAAGTACAACAATATTAAAGTTTTAATATCCCAGGGCTGCGTATAATACGATTATGGATCTGAAATCTGACATTGTTTAATCAAGCACCAATTACGAAGTTAGTACAAGATTTAACTTAGAATAGCTTCAAGAGCTTAGCGGGAAAAAGTCTACGTTTAATTTAGCAGAGTTAGCTTAGGTATTGATTTTTAACCGGCCAAACTTCAGCATTCATTTTCCATCAAAAGTTTTCACAGTGAAAACCATTTTGCTCGTGTACGACCTTTTGTTGACTTCCTTTAAAGAAGATAAGAAGAATAAGAATACTTAATAACTTATTTTCAAGTTTCTCGCGTCTGTCTAAGAGTATACAGTATAAATTTGACGTCTTTTTCAATAACAAAACGAAAAGAAAGGTAAGTAATCCGATTGCCTATAATCACGGGTTTCCAATCGTACAAATTCGCAAAATGGCGGACCGCGCGCAGGGAAGAAATAGGTTTTTATTTGTATGTCTACTATTCTTTGTATATTATTAAAGGCCCTCGTGTTAATTAAAAATGTCTCTATAGAGAGTAGACAAAAATGGGCAAAAATAAATACTCTTGATATTGAATATCATGGTACGAATGAGTATGAATCTGCGACCAAAAAAATAGCTATATGGGCGCTATTTGGTTATAGAGACATTTTTATTTAACGCGAGGGCCTTACTTAAATCTATACTAATACTAGTTGTCCCGCGCAACTTCGCCTGCGTCACATTTTCCCCGTTTCCCGTGTTACTGCGCCATCTATTGAATAATTACTCAATCCAGTCAACAGATACCGCCATCTGATAAAATCGTTTGGAGCTAACAGATAATTGTGACTTAATTTGAAATAAAATAATATTGCGACTATAAATTGAGATGTCCTATGATACGCTATCCTATCTTTCAAGTTGGATCAAACTGCACACGGTGTGCAAATTTGGTTAAAATCGGTTAAGTAGTTTAAGAGTCCATCCCGGACAAACAACGTGACGCGTAATTTATATATATATTTAAGAAGATAGATTTTTAAAGAGGTGGTAAGTTGTGGAAATTTGTAGCTTTGGAACTACTGATCCGACCCCCAATAGTCATGGGCTATATTTTCGGCAATAACGCGAGCGAAGCCGTGGGCAAAAACTAGTTATTTATAACATCTTAAATCTGAATTCCTTGCAGCAGCTCCTTAATTACTTATAAGAACTGCAATTGAAATCATTAATTTCCTTTCTTTCGCCCTCAGGTCCAAACAAAGTTTAAAGCATATCAAAGGTAGTAAATATTAATGAAACAATTAATTATGAAGTATAATATTTTGCACACCGCTAATGGAGCCAAGCTTTCAATGAGCTAATTAAAAAGCTCACCATATTGAATGTTGGCAACTTATTAAAGTTTCAATATGGCTTTTTATGCCTTCCGACGAAACAGTTTGAATTAAGCTGTACTATCCAGTTTCCAAGTTAAGAGCTTACTCAGATATTATAATATTACGTTACAATAGAACTTCTACATGCTGAAAATACAGGGTGGAAAAACTGGATGCTGCATGGAGGGCAGATACGTACTAGAAATTAAGAACTTGTTTACTATAAATGTTTACGGCTAGTATACTTGTATTTTACCCTTGACTGTAGTTATCGTCTTTTTTCCTCCGAGTTTCAGTATATTATACACTCTGGCCTCTGACCTATACAATTGATAGTCAGACTCTTCATGTTTATGACGTCACGTGAGGACATTCTTGAACATTGAGTAGACTCTGCTCACACGTCACTTCTACTTGCCTCTACTTCTGCCAATTAAGTCTGCTTACCTGGAAAGAAAAACATATTTTATTATATTTTAAATTGGAACACGAAACTATTATTCATGATAATAAATGTTTACTTTCTAAGTTTATCCTGGTAATCGGTGATATCGGTGAAGCCAATCATCATGAGGAAATCTGGACTTATAATTAATCATCACCATCTGCCAAGCCTTTATCTCAACTATTTTGGAGTCGGCTTCCAGTCTAACCATGTTTCCAGTGTTGGACTTACTAATTTAAGTCTTAAATCGCCAACGCGTCTTGAGCAAGCGTGGTGATCAATGTTCGTGGCTTCTCTGTATAAGAAGAGGCCTGTCCCAACACTGGGACAGTAATAGGCCAGTATCATTAGGTATTCAACTATTCAAATGAGAATCTCGGCAACCTTACAGAGATCGCTTTGTGTGGTAGTTCTTAACCCAATAACAAACAGCTTAACAACGCTTATTAACAAAGCCAGAGTCTATCTCTCACAACAGCTTCGAATCATAATGTAAACAATACACTATGTCCTTTAAAACAGACCTTATGACACAGTTGATAAAGTCTACAGTATGACCACGGTAATGTGCAAGATAATGAAAACAAATGACGATCTTGATAAGATGACAAGCATGCCGTACGTAACAATGCACGATATAGTAGAGTAGTAAAACAATGCAGATATGTACGTAATATCACGTATAATAGGTAAACTGGGTTTATAAACAATTCTTGACTGTCTATTATATTTCCACTACAGTACGATGCAAAATGATAGAACGCTAAGGTAGTTGCATTTTCTCATTCATAACGTGTAATTGTTGCTTGATGTTGTTTTGGCGAGTTGTCGGTTTAAATCAAAATATTAATTAGGATCTTACTACTGTTCTTTTTCTCGTGTCAATCACGGGAAGCGACCTCGACGGGTTTGTCATTTTCTTCATATGGCTGTTGTTAATCTGAACGTTATGAGACTGAAGGTCTTACAATCTTAATTATGGAAGTCAAATAGGCACTCGTTCTTTAAAAATAGGTACTAGTACTGATACCTACTTAACTGCGTCCGGTCAGACAGAGGGCCGACGGCCACTTATATGAAAAAAGGCTAAGTTTGTAATAACCACAGCGTACAGTTTCTAAAATAAACTTAAGTTTGTTGTAAAAGGTCAGGTCTTAATGATTATAAGGAATTGATTATTATGATGAAAATAACTAATAATTACAATCCCACACTGTGTCAATCCTGAATCGTGGGAATACAAATCTTCACCACAATAAAAGGTTATTAATATGTACAGGTAGATGCTGCAACCCACATCCTCTATCGAACCCCTTTCAAAGCCTTTAATGTTAATAACACACGGGAAGCATGGGGCACGCTTATAAATAGTCCTGGACAACCCATTTATCAGAGACATAAATATCATTTAGAGTTCCCATTAAATTATAACGAATGAAACACTATATCAATTTATGAGACGCAAGCGTACATAAATTATATACATATTTAATGTATATTATAACGTATATTAAATGCCTTTTAATATTGCATAAACAGAGGTATGTAGGTATCTGTCTTGCGATTCACTACTTGTGTTGGAGTAGTACTTTGGAGTATAAATAATCCAAGCTTCAGAGTGGCCTAAAGGTCCCTTAAAATGCTTGATGAACAGATATTACACGAATGATCGCGAAACCTTTAAACATTCACGGACGTTGTGGACATAATCATTTAATTATGCAGTGCTGATAAATAATGAACTAAAATAAACACTTTTTCGTCTGTGATTCACTTGCTCGTAGGAAAAACTACTCTTATTGAGTTTTTGGTATCAGCAGCCCTGCGATCTACCTTATTCCATCATTCTGCCAGGGCAGTTTATCTAGTAGGGAACGTGAAAAATCTATCACAAATCATTCGCCATCGTAAATCGTTAATTCAATCATGAAGCAACATCATCATCATCTGCCTAGCTTTTTACCAAAAATGTTGGGGTCGGCTTCCATTCTGACCGAATGCAGCTAAATACCAGTATTTAATATGGAGCGACTACCTATCTGACCTCTACAGCCCAATTTGTACCTCTAGTAGGTACAAATTGGGCTGTAGAGGTCGAGGTAATACGATACCCCAAATCATGAAACAACATATTGCCTACTAATAAACAACATAAAACAGAACATACGTTGCGTATAGTTACAATGACTACGTTAGTCCTCGAGTCGTTGTCTCATTCATACCCCAAGGTAATACAGACACTTACAGCCAGATTAGCACAATGCAAACTTAATAAGACGAAGATTAGCTACGAGATTCAATTGCTTTCAAGCATCATGAAGGATTTAATTGGCTACAGTATAAGCAACGTAACAATACAGAATGAAACTACTTGCTATCGTCAGAAATTAACATCTTTAGCTATTGGAATGTTTTTGCAGTGAAAATTTGTTTCGTAATTTGAGGATGATGAAAAACAAAAACCCATTGTTTAGACAATACTTGACTCTTGATATGGGCACTTGACATACTCTTGTGAAGTACTAAAACTTCACTGTACCTACTCCTTAATACAATTCCAAAGAAGACCACCTCGTTTAGAAAACTACTTTAGTGAACAGTGCGAACTGGATATTTACCATGTTTACTATTTGTTATAAGTTCCGGAATTAATGGGAACTCGTAACAAATAGCAAATATAATTAACTAGCTGTCCCGCACAACTTCGTCTGCGTCACATTTTCCCTGTTTTCGCAACATTTTTCATTGCTGCTACGCTCCTTTTAGTCGTAGCGCGATGATGTATCGCCTATAGCCTTCCTCGATAAATGGGCTATCTAACACTTAATGAATTTTTCAAATCAGACCGGTAGTTTCTGAGATTAGCGCGTTCAAACAAACAAACAAACAAACTCTTCAGGTTTATAATATTGGTATAGATATTCCGTTTCCAGTGTTAATAATAGTGTTAGTGACCAAGTCAGTTTAAAAACGTATACTTTAATGAATCTCAATGAGGGAAAAGAATTTTAGTTACGCATCTATTTATTATTCTAAATTCCTGCCTAATAATAGAAACCCGCTTCTATTTGTGCCGCTCCCCCTCTGTTATTTTGTAAACAAGTCCACAAATATTTCTACAAGTTGTAAATACTGTTGGATTACAAATAATATCTATTCCAGAATATAATTCATAAAAGTTATTCGTAGAACAGTTCAGCAATTCGTCACAGGTTTCTTTTCAATAAATATTTTAATAAGCACTACCAAGAATCTTGAAAATATTTTTAAATAATGTACCAATACATTGCTAAAATAATCATGATATGAAAATGACATGTTAAACATGACATGTTTAACGAAAAACAAAATTGAAACTGTGAAAAAAAAACGTTTTGTTAAGGAACTTAACAAACGGCTATATAAACTAATATTATAAAGAGGAAAGATTTGATTGTTTGTTTGTTTGCATTGAATAGGCTCCGAAACTACTGGTCCAATTTGAAAAATTCTTTTAGTGTTAGATAGCCTATTTATCGAGGAAGGCTATAGGCTATATATCATTACGCTACGACCAATAGGAGTTCAGCAGCAATGAAAAATGTTGCGAAACCGGGGAAAATGTGACGCAAACGAAGTTGCGCCGGACAGCTAGTTTCCTTATAAATCAATTCAGTTAAGCACAACACAGCTAGTCATTTAAAGGAAAAGAAAAAGGTTACCAGTAAAATACTCTCCGTTATTTTACCGAGGTGCCGGTAAATTAATGAACTTTCTGTACACTGTTTTTTTTAAACCTTTGTTTTGACAAAATTGAAACGTTTTTCTCTCTGTTCAAGATTATGATTTGATTACAGAAAAGAAAAATAAGAATAGTCCGATGTCCCCTGCTTCGATTGCGAATGGCCTATTTTCTTAATACGTTCCTACATGGCTACAATAAACAGAAAAAGGGGTTACTGCTGTAATCACTCGGCAGATGTCTGGTAATCGCAGCTGCCAGGATACATGGCGTCCATCTCTAAAGCTACGCCAATAATGTCTATTTCTTTCAGCAATCATTGTGGGTGTGTGTGGAACAATGTGGAATCCTCTACATGATAAAAACCATATTCACTGACTGACCAAACTAATGCACAGCCAAAACCGTTTGGACAAAAACCTTGGAATCTTGTGCCAGAGTTCTTTATATGTGAGCTTTAACGTAGGATTTTTAAAAATTAATCTTGCAGTAGAATTTACAGGAGGGATGAACAATTTTTTCGTGTGAAAAATGAGCATGACAATTGGCAAAGGAGAATGGAATAAAACGACCCCAAATAAAATGGGACAAGGGCAGGAAGATGATCATGATGAACCATTTTTTTTTTGTGACTTGCCGGTGCAATGGTTCGTCATTCATGGCAAGGAAAATACCATCGAATTAAATATACATCCATGATTGTCTATAGCTGAAAAGTCGCGGGAAACACCTGGATAAGGGACGCACAAAACTGGGAAGTATGGCAGGCAAAAGGGAAGGCTATACCCAGCAGTGGGACAATCCCGGAATCATCCGGGGTGATATGATGATGATAATAGTTCCATTTGTTTTGTCCGTTTAAAAGTTTGATTATAGGCCTCCCCTTTTGTCTGCCACACTTCCCCGTTCAGTGCGTCCCTTATCCAGATATTTCCCGTGACTTTGACGATATCGTTGACCCAAGAAGCTGTAGGACGACCCTGGGTTCCTTAGCAATCTTGGCCTGCTTCCTATGGAACTATGGTCCTCAATAATTGCGGCAACAGTTTTTGCCAACCATTGATCGTGCAAAGCTGCAGACGCCAAAGAAGGCTTGTCTTTTACTTTGCATTACATATAAGCCTTGCAAATAACAAGTAATATTAATTTCAAAACGCAATTATAATGATTTAAATTACATTTCATTTCTCACTAGCACTTTATTCTTAAACTAGCTGACCCGCGGAAGTCCGTCTGCGTCACAAAGGAATAAATTTTCTCCGTTTTTGCAACATTGTTAATCGATGCTCCGCTCCTGTTGGCTGTTGCGTGATGTTATATAGCCCATAGCCTTCCCCGATAAACAGGCTGTCCAATACTAAAAGAAGTTTCCTGTTTCGTCCTTTCTACACACTGTGTCTACATTTCTAATCCAACTTTCCTCTCGCAGATCTGCTGGAAGAAATTTCTTTTGAAATAAGCAGTACCTATGTGCTCTCTTATTTTAATGTACTGTCCTTTATTTATTAATGTACGCACAAATTATAAAGGAAGATATGTGGTATTGTAATAAAAGTAGCGTGAGCTTCAGGGTTACGTGTCGAGCAGTCAACTCTTATCCCGGGCAGCGAGTGCACGTACACTTAAAGTCATTCATCTACTTACTGATAATTTGGTGGTTTTATTCTAAACCCTAACTAGTGAAACTAGTGAACACCACAGTATTTTGTGTGTACATAAATAAATAAATATGTTTTCAATTCGAACCAGTGGTTCCCGAGATTAGCGCGTTCAACCAAACAAACAACCTCCTCAGCTTTATAATATTAAAGTATAGATAAAGTCGTTACGTTGTTGACTCAGATATAAACTGACAACAATAACATCACTCTCATGAATTCACTCCGACTAATGTACGACGTCATGTTTGCCTATTGGACCAGTCATATCAATTGAGATTATTAGCCAGCTGTAACATTGTCAACGAAGCGATCAGTCTGTGTCAGTAATAGCAATTGGAGCTCCGTAATAATACTTCTTGGAGATTATTATTGGGATCAGTTTTAATAGACTTGTTGTTTAGTTAAAGGTTAATGAATATTAATTGTGATGATAAGGTTCCAAGATCTCAGATCTAATTCTTTCTTTCTTTTTCGTGGTTCGAGCCCATGGACTTCTGTTCTGTTCTTCTGACTTGTCTTTACATGCCGTCAAGAAATATCTCTCATCTTTCGTTTCCTCACGATGTTTTCCTTGAGCGAAGCTAGTAATAATTATAGAATACGCACATGAATCCGAAAAATCAAAGGTGCTTGCCTTGGGTTCGAACTCGTGATCTATGATTTGGCATTCCGACGGTCACACCACTAGGTTATCACTGTTTTTTTTTAGCTACTGTCATGAGAAGAAAGATTCTGAGGGGGCATTGCCACAAACTCCTATGCTTTCCCTGTGTTAGTTTTGATTATCTAGTATTTATAGAATTTCTTTATTTTATTTTCTTTCCGTGAAATTACCTTATTCGTAAACCTCTTTCCTACCAATGTAGGACACATTGTTTGAATAATTAAACGGCAGTGGACAAAAAAGGTGACTTGCAGATTGGAGTCTCGGACAAAAACAAGTCATCCATTTTATTATTTGTCATAGATCTTAGTCCGATCTTAGTCCCCTTCGTCGCCGGGTTTCAATGTTTCTGATCCGACCAGTCTCTAAATTATTAATTTAGTTGAATAACCTACAAAAATTGGATAGATTTTATTCATTTCAGCCTTGAGGCCTGTCGCTCTGTCATATTGAATTCTAAGCTAAGTTTATTGAGTACAAAGCCAAAAGTTGCCGAGCACAAAGAAATTTTAATATTTTGATTTTCTTATTTCTTGTAATAACTCCTGACTGGCTGAACAAACAAACTTTGACATTTACTTGTTTATAGTTTGATTGGTTTTGTTTTTCAGTGATGTATTAAAATATTCATCACAATGATCCCTAATAATTCCTTTGGGAGTAGAGCGAAAATAAGCTGAAATTAGCCACTTACAATTTCTTTGGCAGTGTCAGATAGATAATCCGATCGTGTCGTGTCATGTCGCGTTTTTATTCACCTGTAGAGCAGATCAGTTCAATATATCACTATCACATGAAAATATACAGGATGATCCGTTGAGTCGGGTCACTCTGGGGAAAACTGAAACTATTATTATACTGAAAAAATATTGTCAAGAATACCTGGTTCCTTTTCGAGCTAAAAAAAAACAGTATTCATTAAAAGTCGAGGATTTTTCTTATATCTTAAGGTAACTTGTAGTTTTAGAATTGTCCGTACTGGCGGATATTTCTGTATACAACGGAGAACTGACTTGTTGGACACGACGTTTTTAGGGTTCCGTAGCCGAATGGCAAAAAACGGAACCCTTATAGATTCGTCATGTCTGTCTGTCCGTCCGTATGTCACAGCAACTTTTTTCCGAAACTATAAGAACTATGCTGTTGAAACTTGATAAGTTGAAGTATTCTGTGAACCGCATTAAGATTTTCATACTAAAATAGAAAAAAAAAACAATAAATTTTGGGGGGTCCCATACATAGAACTGAAAACCAAAAAAAATTTTTCATTAAACCCATACGTGTGGGGTATTTATGGATAGATCTTTAAAAATGATATTGAGGTTTCTAATATCATTTTTTTTAAACTGAATAGTTTGCGCTAGAGCCACTTCCAAAGTGGTAAAATGTGTGTCCCCCCCCCCTTCTAATTTCTAAAGTAAGAGGAGGAAAATTCTGAAAATATTTAGAATTGTAGAAAGTAAAAAAAACTATCAACGAAAATTGTTTACAATAAGATATGATGTTTAGTTTTTGAGATATGGGAGTTTTTCATCAAACTGCAGCAGTAACTTTGTTTTCATTAACATAATATGAAAAACAAATTTAGTTTTGCGGTTGAGTGGAAGTTTACTAACTAATACTACTAACTAATGAATGACAGTTCAAAATATTGTTTTTATATTAGTTTGGGCTATGGAACCCTGTGTGCGAGTAAGACTCGCACTTGGCCGGTCTTTTATATGATCACTGTCTATTTTAGATTTTCTCAATGAAGGCCGATATTAGTGTAGTTTTCCACCAATGAAGCGTGGCCAGGTGACATATTGAAAGAATTGAAACGCCACATTCTTTTCAAGTTTTATGTCACTATAAATTAAAGCAATTTTATTATGTTGTAAAATTCCTTAGAATGCATGATGTTTTAAATAAATAAATATTTTATTTCGCTGTAAGTTGAGTGTCGCCCTTTATCTAGATAATCTACTTTATACGCTTTGATGTTGAATCACTGGAATTTATAATATAAATAAAATGTACCTACAATAATTTAAATTGCCTCTCCACATAATGGCAGAGCTTGCCAGCCGGATGCTTACATCATATTGTGCGCATTAGTATAAATTGCGAATAAATAATTGACGCTTTAATAATAAACAAGATCGCTAGCATGACGTGGAAATTGTGTAATATCAATAAGTATACCATGATAGAAATAATACATAAACAAGTGACAATCAGCATCATCTTAAAAAAAACATCTGGAGGAAACCAGCTAACTAAGAGATATTTCTCGACGGTAATGCCAAGTCAGAAGCCCATGGTCGGCATAAAGACTCAGACACCAGGTTAGACACTATCCACACGATAAAGAAATAAAAAAAAACATGATCTTCTTGCTTATCATCATTCATCATTTCAGCCCAAAAGACGTCCACTGCTGGACATAGGCCTCCCCCAAGTGTCACCACATTGACATTTTGGGGGATTTTGCCATAATCGCTACGCTTGGCAGGCGGGTTGGCGATCGCAGTACGGTTGTTACAAAAACACAGAGAACGCTGCTGCCCATTCTCTGGCAAGACCCTTAGTCACCTCTTACGACACCCACGGGAAGATATGGGATGGTGCTATTATTTACGTCCGACACGATACAGAACCTTCTTACTTATGTCCCATATTATGGTGGTCCTTTCTTCCGTTATCCATACTTTAGTCTTTGAACCGTCTCGATATTACTCCCTTTCCTTCAACATCGTTCGTACACCAAGTGGCAATACGGTTATCTTAAAATTCACTGAAATAGCGAATGGAGGAAACATTTTTGATAAAATGAATCTCACTAAACAATCATGCTGAAACCGTACTCGTACTGAATCCACAAACAGCGAGTTGCACTCCGCGAGAACTATGTAACAAAATAAACTATTTTACTACTATTCGTTCTATAATAAATGCATGCTATTCCTTTGATGAAATTACTGCTTCAGAACTTTGTAACGGATTTAAAATAAATCTATTGGTACTTCTATACTGTAATCTACTACAGCAAATTGTATTAGAAAGAGGTAAAGTTTGTAAATTTTGATGCAGGAGTTATTCTCTGAAAAGTCTATTCATCCGTCTTAAAAAATTCACTGATTGATGGGAAGCTACATTATCTCCGATCGTCATAAGCTAAACATCATGAGACTTTTGTTCCACAACTCTTAGACATTCGTTAAAAAATGGTAATTCTATAGGAACTGACGCGATCCGCTGATCAATGTACGGTAAAACTAAAAAAAAGTAGAACAAACGTTGTTAAGTTTTCTGGTCTGACACGCCACACGAGAGTTCTCGCGTTTATGATATGATTTGAAACGTTGCCGTAAAATATTGTATTGCTCTGTGTGGTGTCGGACATAAAGAATAGCACCATCCCATATCTTCCCGTGGGTGTCGTAAGAGGCGACTAAGGGACTTACCAGAAAAATATTGTAAAGGGGTAAAGTTTGTGCAATTATTAGTTTGTAAGTTTGGGTGTAAGCAAAGACTTATTTAGCGGACAGTGGGAATATTTCATACAAACATTTTGATTCCGATTTTGAAATACGAATGCAACCTGACAAGCGGGCGTATGACACTAGACACACAGTTACTAAGTAGAGTGTAGACACAACATTAATATTTCCTGCGTCTTTTCCCGTCTATCGCTCTTGAATATTTGATTGTCTTTGGATGTACTTAGGTAATCTTTGAAAGTAGATTCGATTTCAAAAAACATACTGATAGAAAACTAAGCTACAATATTGCCGAGTGCGATTTAATGTATCCACGCGGGCGAGGTCGCGCGTTGAACCTAGTTTAATACAAATGCGGCGTGAATTACCTAAAAATAATATTTACGTTCGAGCGTGACTCTCGTTTGTATACAACGTAAACTTTTACAGAATAAATAAAATAGCTGTAAAGTTGTATGGACGTACCGAGGAGGTAATTAGCAGTAGCATAAAGTTTGTATTCTGGAATGTTTTATTCTGCGTTATTTCTCAATGACTAGCTACAATGGGAACGGTGAATCAGTGTCTGATACAACTTTTCCACTTGTACATATAACATTTTTTTTAAAAGGTACCTTTTTTATGGATGGGAAATCATCAAATGACCCTTCCCGCTCTCTCGGAGCGGAAGGGAGTGTCAGACTTGTACTGACTAAAACCCATCCGTGTTCCTTCTTAGCCCTTTGTATTCCAGGGCTGCGGTATCTCTTTCAAACAGTCCCGCAGGCATGGCAGGCATCGGCCCTCTCGGACCCCTTCCGATTTGCTGACATCACCTTAAGGCGCGTGTGGAACACGAACGCGCCATCGACACGGCCTATCGTCATAAGACGTACGGACGGTGAGCTAGTCCATTACTCACCATCCACAGAACCGCGCCGTCTTCAGGCCCGCGTTAAAAAGGTACCTTAGGTATTGAAAAGAAATGAAATTTATATGCTTCGATAAGATGGATTCGATGATTAAGTTCGTTTTTTTTTACAGTTGGTCAAAATTCGCTAAAACTAGCGTGCAAAATTATTGAATAAATGAAACTAATAGAATTGGTATGTTATAATAATAAGAAAGTCAATGATTGGTATGTTATAATAATAAGATATATTGTTTCTAAGGTACAGTCTAGGAACTTATTGCTTGCACTTAAAATTCACTGAAATAGCGAATGGAGGAAACATTTTTGATAAAATGAATCTCACTAATCAATCACGCTGAAACCGTACTCGTACTGAATCCACAAACAGCGAGTTGCACTCCGCGAGAACTATGTAACAAAATAATAGTTATTTGTGCAACAAGAGAGCAAAGTTGGTTTTTGCCGCGAGTGTTGATTTCGAATCCCGAGTAAGCGAAGGATTCTATATTTGAATCACGAGCGTAGCGAGTGATTCTAGGTTAGAATCCTGAGTGCAGCGAGGGATTCAAAGACACGAGTTGCAAATAACTTTGGTCTCGTGTAGCACATACAACTTTTCACTTCAGCAGCGAGAACACTTTAGGAGATAAAATAATAAACAGGAATAGATTGAAATAACTATTTATCGTGAATCAAAATAATTAACATTGTAGGTAGAGGTACTGTTCTCGTCGCTAGTTTCACTCATATTTTATGATTATTTTAATATTTTTCTAAATTATTCAACTCTTTACGCCAGCCACGAAATTTTATTCCTGCTCTTTTATTTAAATTATGGCGTGTTCCGAAATAGCACCCATGATATTTTATTATTCAAAATATATTACGTAACATTATTTGAACTAGAAATAAATATTTACAGGTTAAGTATTAGTTTTTTATGCAGTAAAAACTTATTTTCGTTTAAATACAACAATAAGTTAAAAATTCAATAAATTACATTAAAAGACATAATTATCTTTTTGCAAAATTTCTTTAGTTAGAACGAAATTGCGAACGTGTTTGTCTTTGAGGTCGAATTCAAAATAGGAACTTCGAAAGGGCTGGTCTTTGTCTCTCTCTCTCTCTCTTTCTAATGGCGGGAAAGAGATAGAGTGTAAATGTTTCGAATTGTATGATTAATCCAAGGCTGAATAAGATATTCGCGGCTTTCTAAAAAAATAATTAAAAAGTTACTTTGTCTCACTCAGTGAGCAAAATCGCATTTTGCTCACTGATTTTAGGCAACAAAACCTACATGTTTGAGCTACTGAAGTGAAAACTATTTTACTACTATTCGTTCTATAATAAATGCATGCTATTCCTTTGATGAAATTACTGCTTCAGAACTTTGTAACGGATTTAAAATAAATCTATTGGTACTTCTATACTGTAATCTACTACAGCAAATTGTATTAGAAAGAGGTAAAGTTTGTAAATTTTGATGCAGGAGTTATTCTCTGAAAAGTCTATTCATCCGTCTTAAAAAATTCACTGATTGATGGGAAGCTACATTATCTCCGATCGTCATAAGCTAAACATCATGAGACTTTTGTTCCACAACTCTTAGACATTCGTTAAAAAATGGTAATTCTATAGGAACTGACGCGATCCGCTGATCAATGTACGGTAAAACTAAAAAAAAGTAGAACAAACGTTGTTAAGTTTTCTGGTCTGACACGCCACACGAGAGTTCTCGCGTTTATGATATGATTTGAAACGTTGCCGTAAAATATTGTATTGCTCTGTGTGGTGTCGGACATAAAGAATAGCACCATCCCATATCTTCCCGTGGGTGTCGTAAGAGGCGACTAAGGGACTTACCAGAAAAATATTGTAAAGGGGTAAAGTTTGTGCAATTATTAGTTTGTAAGTTTGGGTGTAAGCAAAGACTTATTTAGCGGACAGTGGGAATATTTCATACAAACATTTTGATTCCGATTTTGAAATACGAATGCAACCTGACAAGCGGGCGTATGACACTAGACACACAGTTACTAAGTAGAGTGTAGACACAACATTAATATTTCCTGCGTCTTTTCCCGTCTATCGCTCTTGAATATTTGATTGTCTTTGGATGTACTTAGGTAATCTTTGAAAGTAGATTCGATTTCAAAAAACATACTGATAGAAAACTAAGCTACAATATTGCCGAGTGCGATTTAATGTATCCACGCGGGCGAGGTCGCGCGTTGAACCTAGTTTAATACAAATGCGGCGTGAATTACCTAAAAATAATATTTACGTTCGAGCGTGACTCTCGTTTGTATACAACGTAAACTTTTACAGAATAAATAAAATAGCTGTAAAGTTGTATGGACGTACCGAGGAGGTAATTAGCAGTAGCATAAAGTTTGTATTCTGGAATGTTTTATTCTGCGTTATTTCTCAATGACTAGCTACAATGGGAACGGTGAATCAGTGTCTGATACAACTTTTCCACTTGTACATATAACATTTTTTTTAAAAGGTACCTTTTTTATGGATGGGAAATCATCAAATGACCCTTCCCGCTCTCTCGGAGCGGAAGGGAGTGTCAGACTTGTACTGACTAAAACCCATCCGTGTTCCTTCTTAGCCCTTTGTATTCCAGGGCTGCGGTATCTCTTTCAAACAGTCCCGCAGGCATGGCAGGCATCGGCCCTCTCGGACCCCTTCCGATTTGCTGACATCTCCTTAAAGCGCGTGTGGAACACGAACGCGCCATCGACACGGCCTATCGTCATAAGACGTACGGACGGTGAGCTAGTCCATTACTCACCATCCACAGAACCGCGCCGTCTTCAGGCCCGCGTTAAAAAGGTACCTTAGGTATTGAAAAGAAATGAAATTTATATGCTTCGATAAGATGGATTCGATGATTAAGTTCGTTTTTTTTTACAGTTGGTCAAAATTCGCTAAAACTAGCGTGCAAAATTATTGAATAAATGAAACTAATAGAATTGGTATGTTATAATAATAAGAAAGTCAATGATTGGTATGTTATAATAATAAGATATATTGTTTCTAAGGTACAGTCTAGGAACTTATTGCTTGCACTGTGGTTAATTTTCACAATAACCTTGTTTATTTTTCCGACTATGTCGACCATACGATATAGGTACCTATTACGCAAACGCGGCGCGTCGGGCGGGGCGGTGCGCGGGGCGGCCCGCTTTAAATTCAAACATAATATGGCGATGTATGAGAGCGTTTACGGAGGAGCGGTTTGACGCCCGTTTGCTTGAGATGTAGGCGGCCGACGCGGCGTTATGTCACTCTGACAGATACAAGTATACGGCAGTGCCCGAGTTCGATTCCCACACGGAACAAATTTACAACGTCGTAGTTTTATCCGAAAATAATCATTTTGTTTTTATTTTAAATTTTATAGTGATATTTTTTTCGTAAATTGGTCAATTTTTACAAGCTTTTATTTAACTTGCAATGTATGTATCTGTTTGTTCGGGTACATTCTTGGAAGCTAAATTAGAACCATTTGCCGATGACCGATTGAGCTGAAATTTTGCTCACATCTTTGGTTTTAAGCACAATATATTCTGATGAGAGACATAACTTAATCCTGCAGCCTGGATCGTCTCCTCACGAAAGAACTCCTCAAAGGTTAATAGCACAGACACGAAAATTTGTATAGAAGTTCATATCTGATGGATAAACATGAATTCTATCATGATCTCATCCTGCAGCCAGGATCGTCTTCTCACGAGGGAACTCCTCAACGGTTAACTGGGTTGTGGAGGTCATATAGGCAGTCAAAGGTCGCTTCATTTCAAATATGGGTATGCAGCTGCATCCGGGTAGACTGGAAGGTGACCCCGACACAGTTGGGAAAAGGCTAGGCCAACAGAGATGATTATGATGATGGTTGAAAATCGGCAATTCATAAGCCTTTTCTTCAAGGAACGATAGGTTATTGTTTCAAAGCGGTTGAAACAATAAACAAATGTAACTATCCAGTTTAAAAAAGGTTTTCGATGATAGGCCGTGGCGTGGGTCGAGTCACTTGAGTGTAGCCGTGAACAGCCCGGCACAGTTATGAACCAGAACACTCAGGGCAAGAGTCTTACTCATATATTTTGTAGTTTTGTTAAAACATTGGTTTCATAGTTTTTTGGGTTGCTATTTCTAAACCAAGCTTTCTAAGTATCAAAAAATATTACTTAGTCGAAGAAGGGAAAAGATAAACAAAATTCGAAAGATATGGCAAGCCCAGACGTGGGACAGAGCAGGCTCATAGAAAAAATAATTAAACAGTGAATATCAAAGAACCATTTTAACCTCATGGCCATAAATAAATATAACCACACCTCCTAACAATAATCAAACTACAGAATTATTTTTTTCCTAATCTTACTGAGATCCTGGCCATTCTACTAACCTTCGGATAGTTTAAACAAAATTCACAATAAATACAATATAAATTAGAACAGCGAACGAATTCCTAATTTAAATTTAAATATGGAAAAAAAATCGGTGCGTCAGAATGTACGAAAAACAATTAACATTAATAATATAAAAGCTTAAAAAAAATATATAATTAAAATGTATTGTAAACGCTCGTACGCACGTACTCTTAGAACAAATTTATTTTAATTTTCATCTTTGGATTTCTTAATTCCTTAATTTAATACTCGAGTTGATCGAAATTTACAAAAATAATCTATTGGAATAATCGCTTTCACAAAACCCAACATAAAAAAAAAATGGACATGACGCCGCGTCGACCGCTTGTAACCCAACGTGGGACCATTTCCTTGTATTTAAGCGTGTGACAAAACGCCGCGGTGCACGCGGCGTCGACCGCCGCGGCGCACGCTTGCAGCCCAACGTGGGACCATTTCCTTGTATTCGAGCGTTTGACATAACGCGGCGGCGGACGCCGCGTTTTCCGCTTGCAGCCCACCGTGGGACCATATTCTACATAAATGTTTGAAAACTGACAACCGTCATATCATGCATTAGAATAGAACGTCTATTTTAATCATAACGTCAGAGGAGTATCTAGCCTGGTGGTATTGCGGCTGGATTGTGAATTATTTGTTGCATGATCAAATCTTTGTATGTAAGATTTTTCTTTTTGTGTTTATTTTGTGTTTTTTTTTGCTGTAAAATATTACTTTTTGTAACTAGGTATTACTGTTTTATTTTAATGCATTATGTATGATTTTCAAATCATTATAAAATACCTAGTTTAATAATACATATACTTTTAGTTTTTGAACCATTCAAAAAACAGTACTCGTAAATAATAAGTAAAAATTGCCCAGAAATTACGAAAAATATCACCAAAAAAATTAAAATAAAAACAAAATGACAATTTTTGGGTGAAACTAGGACATTTTAAATTTGTTGGAGTTTCTTGCCGGTTCTTCTCCATAGGAAACGACCAACCCGAACCGTGCATCTTTTGTCGACGTTTTATAAGTGCCCATATAGGCCTATGTAAAATAAAATATTTTGATTTTGATTTTGTTGCGTATGGGAATCGAACCCGGGCACTAACATTTGCTTGTACTGTCCAAACGCCGCGGTGCACGCGGCGTCGCCCACTTGCAGCCCACCGTGGGACCATTTCCTTGTGTTTGAGCGTTTGACATAACGCCGCGGTGCACGCGGCGTCGCCCGCTTGCAGCCCACCGTGGGACCATATTCTTCAAATATTTGAAAACTGACAACTGTCAAATCATGCATTAGATTAGAACGTCTATTTTAAACTAAATGTCATCGTAACGCTTAGCTTGGTACTGTTGCGGCGGGACTGCAAATCACAATGTTGCAGGATCAAATCTTTGTATGTAAGATTTTTTTTTTGTTTTTGCTGTGAAATATTACTTTTGTAACTAGGTATTAAGTACTGTTTTATTTTAATGCATTATGTATGATTTTAAAATCATTATAAAATATCTAGTTTAATAATATGTTTAGATAGTTTTAGTTTTTGAACCATTCAAAAAATACTAATCGTAAATAATAATTAAAGATTGGACAGAATTTACGAAAAAAATCACAAAAAAATAAAAACAAAGTTATTATTGTTGGATAAAACTATGACGTTGTAAATAAGTTCCGTATTGGAATCGAACCCGGGCACTGCCTTAGTCTTGTATTGTCCATTTGACATAACAAATCAAATACAAGCAAATGGTCCCACGTTGGGCTTCAAGCGGTCGCCGCGTCTCCGTAAACGGCAAAAACGTCCGACGCGCCGCGCAACGCCTATGGCACCGCCCCGCCCGACGCGCCGCGTGTGCGTAAATGAGCCCGGAAGTACAGTTTTCCTCTATGGGAAAAGAATGCGTTTGAAAATTGCATAACATTATTATTGACATACAATCTACCTTGATTTAGTGCAAATAGAATACAGTGACTATCAACATGGCACTGAAAAATAACCCTAAAGAATTTCCTTCGAGAAAGTCCACTTGCTTCACATCACTACATAAAATAGGTAGAAAGGTAGTCGCTTATTGGACGCAAGGAATGTCGAGAATGGTGAAGCTATTAAGTGATTAAAGAGCCAACGTTTAAACCGGTCTGAAAATTAAATTGAATAAAGTACCTATTTTATATTTTCGCTCAGTTTAGCAAGGAATATCATTTCTACATAAAATTTTATGACATAGCGTATTAAAACTGCTCTGTACATTTACAGGCTATGTTGAATTTTCAGATCTATTAAAATTATTTTAGTTTACAAACAGAGTTAACAAGTAACATGTATTTTGTAAAATATACGACGCGCTGCGATCTCTATGATTTAATTTCATGATTCCATGAACCTTTCCTTTTTGGTTTCTCTAATTCATTTCGGAAACAAAGCGTAAGATTATTAGGATAGCTACATAATTATACTTTTTTTTTGTAGTTAGCCTGCAGAGTTAAGTTTATAAGTAGGTAAGTGAAGGCGCGCTTAGGCTTTTCTTTCCGTACCTTTGTTAATTTGTTCGTAATTGAATCTACCTTACCGTGTTAAACAGTTACATAATCTGAGGTTTGTTTCGACTAATTTTAGGCATAGGCGCCACTAGCTGAGCAATAATAACTAGCCTTTGCCGAGCATCAATCATACATCGCTTTACCACAGTTATTACGAGCGATCGATTGATAAATTGAATTCTCTGTTTTACCGGAAATTGTACCTAACAATTTCAGTCAATTTTGTTCATCAAGCAGAAGACAACTGAGTTACAATCAATATTCTAAATGTTTTGGGATGTAAGAATAAGAAGCAGATATTTCGGGACGTGTGATTGAATGAAAAAAAAAACATAAAAAGAAACTAAGTACCTAAAAAATAACCCTGAAACATGTAGGTACATATGTTTGAATCCGACCGTATAATAATACACCCAATGAAAATACAAGCCAGTTATACATTGTGACATCAGAAATATTCCCAAATAATTGGGAAAAGTTTCACAATTCAATTGTGTCTCGTCCCATCCCGAATTTATTTTAATGAAACCGTATTATGATAATTCCTTTGTAGCGGTGTCTTTATTATTCTGTAATACTTTCTGATGAAGCGTTAGCCATGGCGTGATAAGCCTATGATCCTCCTGGGGCACAGGCCGCCTCTCTTTGAGGGAATGGGCAGCAATCAACCACGAAGACTTAATGCGTGTTGGTAGAAGCCACATATCTTCAATTTTTTGGTTCTAGGACATGCCGGTTTCCTAACGATGTTTACCGTTTCGAGAGCTGTTCAGATGAATTAAATAACACAAAGTAATGCGCTTGTTGAGTTCCAACCAACGAGCTGTATTAGGCCCAGGCCTTTACCATGCACTGGACCATGTAGCGTACAAAAAAAATTGTCGTCACTGCATGATTAATACGTATAATTTTTCCGATATAAAAAAAACCTAATATTAATATTTTATAAAAAATTAAAAAGAATCAAAGGGAAAAAAAAGGAATTGGCGATATAAAATGTGAATTTAAGAAAAGTTGCGGAATGGATTGTTTAGAATAGTATAAGATCTGTGATTTTGAAAATTAAAGCCAGAAGGTGAGAAGGAGTTGCAACACCTATTCGGCCCTAGGCGCGATCAAATTGTATCCGTGCTTAAATACGACACCGGAAAAAGTTCATTCCGCGACCTTTTGACACGAATAGCTAAAAAAATACCCGATGTGGTACTTACAAAAAAAAAACTACACTATTGCTATAACCATAAAAAGAGGATAGAAACAAAATTTGTTTGGTATTTGACACGCAGCGATGTCCCGCTGTTGCTCCGGGTCTTCGGTCGCAAGCCACGGAGTCAACCGCTAGCACGCGCCTCCCGAACCCTGGTCGGTATTGAGACGCGGCGCCGAAAGTACTCGGGACACCAGTCCACAGCTAGTTTTATAGTCCCTGAACCGATTCTGAGCGAATCGGTTCTTTGTAAAAAACACTTATGCAACCGACTATCTAGTACGGTGCTAATAGATACAGCCACAACTTGTATTAGGTTCTTACGGTAAGGGAAAAGATTAACCCGTCTTCGACACAATAATTTTGTTGTATTTTATCAACAGAAACCCATGTAAGCTTTCTATGAAAAGATTCGTCGCCAATTGACCAGAAAAAATTTCTCTTGTCAAATCATGGAATGATTATACTTTTTAAATTTGAACGGAAATAAGAAAAAGAAATTTAATTAGAAATGAGGTCGACTTACACAAACGGAATAGTTTTTATTCAGCCGAATCAATAATCAGCGTGATAATGCTGCAACCACCACTGTTTTCAAATCGATGAAAAGTTACGTATGGCTAATTTACAGCAGTGAATTCCTCTTTGGGTGTAATCGTCTTGGGGTTTGAACTCGAGACCTATGACTGGGCAGTCCGACGGTCACATCACTAGCTATCACTGCTTAAAAAAATGTGAAAACGAATACTAAGTAAGTAGAATACGGTTCATTATTGAATGACCCCCATCAAGGGTAATGAAGGGTAACTTCATTTTCGGTCGCCGTCGCCGCGACGTCGGCGTTTAATAGAAGAGTTAACTTGATCGCAGGTAATACTTACAAATAGGCATCCATTACAACAAGCTACCATCTTCCTTTTTAGACTTGCCATTTAATGCGTTTAAAGCCAAAGTAAAATCTAACCTTTGTTCAAAGGCCTACTATTCCATTAACGACTATTTAAACGATAAGAATAGTTGGTCGCTGGGTTGAACTCAAGACAATGTTTGTGTTCTTTCGCCAAATTAGCTTACTGAAATGTGATATAACTTCATGCATATTTTTTTTTTTACTTTATATACATTTTTTTTTTTAACTTTATTTATTTTATTTTATTTTTTTCGTCTGTATGCACGTGTAAGCGGGCACGCCCTTTAGTCTGGAGGCTTTATTTTTCTTTATTTTTTTAATATTTTATTATTGGTGTGTGCTAGCTGACATGTGACATTAATTCGATTCTTTTTATGAACTTGAACACTATTGTGTAGAATCTGGTTCTTCTAACCTAACAGACAGATGTGTTGCTGGGGAGTTTGTTCCGCCACTTCTTCTTCCCAGCTAAAACACTAGGAAGTGGCGAAGGGCGGGCGTTTTGGGGGACTGTCTCTTGTAATTTTGACGTTCAAAAAGTGCTGATTATCAGCCTAATTTGAATAAATGACTTTTGATTTTGATTTTGATTTTGAAAATGTTCTGACGTCACCTAATGGTAAGAACGGTTTCAGGCGATATAATTTTAGTAAGGCTGACTAACGATCTTAGCAGTGCTTAGAAAGATTCTGTGATTCAATAGTTGCCTTTCAAATAATCCACTCGAGCGTGATGTAGTCGAACCCTTAGAGGTATATATTTTTTACTTAATATCTTTATAATTTATATAAATAAATATCTAAAATGTAAGAGTCTGTAATTTAAAAATAATAGCTTTTTACTGAATGCACGAATATGAAAGTGCATACATTCAATACTTATAACGAAAACGATTTTTTTTTTATTTGAGTCAGTCTGCTTGTTCCGAGTAATCTCCGAAACGGCACGACAAATGTTGACGGGACTTTTACTAGCAGATAGCTGATGTTATAACGAGAAGCAACTTTTATTTTTAAAAAAATATTCTAAATCTGTGCAAAAAAAATTAAAACCTATGAAATTCCGAAACAAAGTCAACAAAGTCCGATTCAAATAAATCGCGGGCAACAACCAATACTTACATATCGGAGTCGGATTATTAGTACCTAATGGTAAGAACGGTTTCAGGTGATATAATTTTAGTAAGGCTGACTAACGATCTTAGCAGTGCTTAGAAAGATTCTGTGATTCAATAGTTGCCTTTCAAATAATCCACTCGAGCGTGATGTAGTCGAACCCTTAAAGGTATATATTTTTTACTTAAAATCTTTATAATTTATATAAATAAATACCTAAAATGTAAGAGTCTGTAATTTCAAAATAATAGCTTTTTACTGAATGTACGAATATGAAAGTGCATACATTCAATACTTATAACGAAAAACATTTTTTTTTTTATTTGAGTCAGTCTCCTTGTTCCGAGTAATCTCCGAAACGGCACGACCGATTTTGACGGGACTTCTACTAGCAGATAGCTGATGTTATAACGAAATGCTACTTAAATTAAAAAAAGATTGATTCAGGATCTGTGCAAAAAAGTTAAAACCCATGAAATTGTTAACAAAGTCCGATTCAAATAAATCAAAACAACAACAATACTTACATATAATATGTGCCTAGCGACGCGCGCTACGTGAATCCTTCTACATCGTGTATGTATCGTGTATACCTTCAAATATTTATTTCCGTCATCGATTTAAGTACAAAACAACGTTATTGGTTGTGTGACATCTCGACAGAAACATTGAAGGTTTCAATAAGCTAAATAAATCGTGGAGTATCAGAAATATTACCTACTTCAAATCTTTTGATCGAAAACTTATTGGGTATTATAGTTTGGTAAGGTTGCTATGTAATATGTATCGAAGAGTTTACCTATGATAGGAATATGTAATACAAACTAGCCACACTAACACCTCGTTCACTTCCTCAGCGATGTGTACCTTAACTTTAAGTTCATTGTAAGGTCTAATGCATAATGGAATGCAAATGAAGATATGAATAAAAATCTGAATTGCGACACGACTTTGTGTCAAGCGAAACGCCTTTATCACTTGTTTCTTTTTTCGCGGAAGCACCCGATGATGGTGTGATCAGCTGGCCTATCATGACGTCTTAAAGCAGAATTGTTTTACTCTTATTCCAGTGTGGGAAAGAGACGGAGCTATACAGGTCGTCTAGCGCCATCTCTTTTCCACACTGGAAAAGGAGTAAAACAATACTGCTTTAAGACGTCATGGTAGGCCACCAGGTCGTCATGGTTATGTGTGGCTTGCTGTTAGCAGTTTCTTTCATTTTTCATGTCGCTTGAAGATGTAGGGCGTGACCAAGGGGTAACATTGGTTTTCGAATATAGAAAAATAAAATAGATAAATAAATAATTAAATGACTTTGTGCTTACTCCGCATCGTACATTGTTATTTACGATGCAAACACAGCACTAAATAAAACTGTCCAGACCATGATTTATTAAATAGCATTTATTGTATTGCACTGAAATAATTTATATTTAATTGTACTGTGGTTGCTGATGAGTAACTAAATTAATTAATCTTTGATATTTAGTTGTGCTTTTGAAGTAATTATGAAACACACGGTGACACCTGTAGCTATAAATTTCCAGTATAACATGGCCTAGCTTTGTATAGATTTATCGTACAATGAGAGATCCGCATAAACTGGTTTTGTATATCTTGATAGGTAGTCTTGCGAACGCTATCATGTATTAAGGTGCTTGCATGGAGATACATGTTCCCAGAACGAAGAAGTTGGAATGAATCGGTTTGGGTAAAATAGTTCCATATTTTCTGTATGGGTTCACGCATAATCTTTATGCAAGTACCTACACTTTTTTTTACCTAAGGGAAATCATCAAATGGCCCCCCTCCTGCTCTGGGCGAAACGGAAGGGAGTGTCAGACTTGTACTGACTAAAACCCATCCATGTTCCTTCTTAGCCCTTTGTGTTCCAGGGCCACGGTATCTTTTTCGAACAGTCCCGCAGCCCTATATGCAACCACCCGTTACGTAATATAATACGGTAAGAGTTATGGGAAGATATTATTTATTCTCCTTACACGATTTACAGGACGGATCACAAGAGCACTCTCACAGGCATCGTACACACGGCGACTCATAAAGTTATGCAATGCCAGTATAACATGGCCTCGCTTTGAATAGATTTTCCGTAGAATGAGAGATCCGCATAAAGTGGTCTTTTTAGCTTGATTAGTCGCGTTAACAAATTTCCAGAATACTAAGTAAATAGGTATAAGGTGCCTAGAGAAGGTATTACATTACAATCTGCAAGGAATGCATTGCGTAAACCTGGGATGAGGAGCTCTCTGACAGGAGAATTGAGGATCGTGGTATCAAGGTGTTTATTAGAGAACGGAGAGCCAACTTCATAATTATGATCCTTATTACTTCCTGACTGAATGAAATTTTTTAGACAACCCATAAGTAATATATTTATTGACATATTAAATTTAATATAAAATAAGTTTCATCCATTAACCAGCTCGGTGAAGGTCGTTGTATATCTAGATCCTATACAAAAAGCGGTATTGTTTTAATGTCACTCCAGTGTGGGAGAGAGACGAAGCTACAGAGGACGCCTAGCGCCATCTTTTTCCTAATCTCGAATAAGATTAAAACAATAGTGCTTTTATAAAACGTCATGGTAGGCAACCTAATCTCGACTACCCAGTAACTGGGTAACACGATACCTCTTCGGAAGAGATAAAAGTCTGACAACCGACTGGATGTTCGGAACTCTGAGTATGCCGACTAAATGACACTGCTGACAGGATCGATTTACTTTCCTGCTCTCTGAATGAATTCATAAAAAGAATATTGTATGTGTTATGTTATTAAAGATAGTTTAATTAAGGACCACGCCAACGCATTAGGAATTCCCTGAAATGTTAGTTGTGTTTGCGACAGATAAATCATTTCAGCCCAAAAGACGTCCACTGCTGGACATAGGCCTCCCACAAGTGTCGCATTGACATTTTGGGGGGTTTTGCCATAATCGCCACGCTTGGCAGGCGGGTTGGCGATCGCAGTACGGTTGTTACAAAAGAACAGAGAACGCTGCTGCCCATTCTCTGGCAAGTCCCTTAGTCGCCTCTTACGACACCCACGGGAAGATATGGGATGGTGCTATTCTTTTCGTCCGACACCATGCAGAGATAAATAAATAAATAAATATTATCAGACGAATTCCTTGCCTACTATGGCTAAAACGTTACCTAAAAGCTCCAGAAAAGTCTAACTCAAAGCCAACTTCGTAGTTTTCCTTTAATAAAAAACAAGAAGCTGTAAAAAAACAACCTTACTCAATTTCCTTCACAAAATTATAATACCACAGACTTACATTAGCATAGTAATGGAAATTAAATAGTCTAAGCAATTGTGCACCATTTTTTTGGAAGATAAATTTTTAGTAGTCCTCATCACGGATGAAGTAGAATGGTGGAGCAATTAGTGAGCAGATATTAACATAATTGTTTCTTCTGAGGGAGTTCTCAAGCCGCGTCAGCGCCGAGATAATCTCCAGAATAAAATACAAACAGCTTCTTACCTACTTTTTCTGTTGAAAAATAAATAAATTGAATTTCATCCCATTAGCTATTTTTAACCACCATTTTTCAAAACCCAATCCATTTGTAAACTAAATGATCCTAATCTCTCACAAGTCTCCTAAAAGCTTAAGTGAAAATTAATTTTCTTCAACGAATATTTACGCCGCGACCGTAAACAACTTAAATTGTATTTCCTTCTATGAATTATAATTTGAGTTGTTTATTATTCACGTCGACATAAAAAGTATTTTTTAGGAGCTCAAATCGACGCGTAGGATCAATAACGGGACGAAAGAATAACAAACAAAACAAAAATAACACAGTTACGTCCAACAACAAGTTGCGTCTACTACCATTACACCTTTTGGTACGTTAACCTACTTCTATACCAATAAAATGAATGAAATACAACCAACAGTTTTTTGAGTAACCACCTTCTTTAATCTTCAAACATTCAATATTTTCTTCATACACGTTCAATCAGCGCTTATTGAATTGTTTTGTTCTTTGAAGAAACCAGGAAAGATATTGCTGAAAGTGACGCTTAAACATTTTTTATTTTGAGTTCGGATGTTGTAAATAAAAAACAAATAAAGAACGCTTACGGTTTGGGCGGGCGGTAATTACCACGCAACACGTAGCCACATGAGCGCGTTAAATTATGTAACAAGCCACATAACAAAACATCAGTACGTACGCTCGAGCATATCTACATTACACACAAAAGCATTTTGACATTGACGACCATGATCCAACAGAAAAAAAAAAAATTGTGATGCCGAAGACTGCTATTGAAAAGTTCTACAAGTGGTCACCTTGAGACTGAAACTTTGCAATTCGAGGGCACTCGCATTTTAAACAATCAGCAATTTCTGGAGTGTTCTAGACTAAAATTTTCTAGCATAAACCGCTCATTTCAGGACTGCACCGTGAATAATCTCCGTACGTAAGAGCTTTTATACACCTTACGACATTTAATACAAACTTGCAAGTCATTATTTTCCGAAATGACTAAACCGATTTTAATGAAACTTCATAAGCATAAGCAGGATACATATGTCTAAAAAATTAATAAAAAACATCATCTTTAGCCTATAATGTTCCCACAGCTGGGACACAGGCCTCCTCTCTATGAGAGGGAGTGGGCTGTAATCCACCACGCGGGCCCGGTGCGGGTTGGTAGATGTTACATGTCTTCAAATTTTTAGTTCTAGGACATGCCGGTTTCATCACGATATTTTCCTTCGCCGTTTTGAGAGCAGCAGTGAAGAAATAATTTACACAAAGTAATGCGCCTGCCTGGGTTCGAACCCCACCACAACCGGCTTTCTGCACGTAAGTCGGGGCTGCCACCACTGGGCCACCGCTGCTCTACTACTAAAAAACATTTTAGAAAAATAGTTTTATAGCTAAATTAGACCGATTATATTAAATTATAAATTTACAATTTCCTTTTTTTTAAAGACTTTTCGAAAATGTTTTTTTGTAACTTTTTAGACCTCTGTATCTTGCTTATGCATATTCAGTAAATAAAGTTTGTATGAAATGCCATAGGGTTTAAACGCTCTTAAGAGCGATCACACCGTACGGCATTTCATACAAACTTTCAAGTCCTTATTTTCCGAAGTGACGGAACCGATTTTAATGAAACTGAATATGCATAAGCAAGATACAGAGCTCTAAAAACTTACTAAAAATCATTTTCGAAATTTCTTTTATTAATAAAGATAATTGGAAATTTCTGTTTCTATAGATAATTAAAAATCGGTCTTATTTAGCTGATACGAGTACATTATTTTTAGAAAATGTTTTTAGTAACTTTTTAGACCTATGTATACTGCTTATGCGTAGGAAGTTTCATTAAAATCGGTTCATTCATTTCGGAAAATAAGGACTTGAGAGTTTGTATGAAATGCCGTACGGTGTAATCGCTCATAAGACGCAGACAATTATAGTCAAGGAGTTGCACATTTTTGGAGCGCGCGTGTCGTGGGTAACAGTGTTGGGTAAGTATAATTTACGGAATAAACGTGAAACATAAATCCTTAGAACTGCGAGACATTTGCTGTTCATTCGAGCTCAACTATTTAAGCTTGTGCAAGTTTACTTTGTTACTAGATTCAGAAGTGGTGAATAACTTAGTCGGTAGGGTGCTTCGGTACCCAGAATAGCTAGACCCTAATTAAATATTAAGGCACAAGATGAATGCACCTCGCTAACTTGTTTAAATTGTACGCCACAGTGTTCAGAAGTAGGCATGAAAGATTAATTTTGAAAAGCAACTACAATAATATTAATAAAAAAACATAAAACAACATCATTCTACAATTCTCGATAGGTTTTGCAAAAGTGTACTTATTTACTTAAAAGTACACCCACATTTCGCAAGACTTATTAAATGTTATAGGGGAGGAGCTCGTGGCTAAATAACAACAGCCGCCCAGGTCGATCTTTAAGGTTAAGTCGTGCTTGCCGAGGTTGGTTTGCGGATGGGTGACCATAATTACATATCGAGTTTCCTCCGTGCCTCGGAAAGCACATTAAGCCGTTGGTCCCGGCTGTCGTTTGTAGATCTTTGACAGTCGTTACGAGTAGTCAGAAGCTAAAAGTCTGACATCCAGTCTTACCAAGGGGTATCGTATTACCCAGTTACTGGGTTGTGGAGGTCAGATAGGCAGTCGTTTCATGTAAAATACTGGTACTCAGCTGCATCCGGTTAGACTGGAAGCCGACCCCAAGATAGTTTGGGAAAAGGCTAGGCAGATGATGAGGGGATGAGCAATTTCCCATCAACCGGACATAAATCAAGACTCTGTGTTGCTACCCAAAAATTCCTGGGAAAAACCCAATAACACTTTGCCCAACTTGGGAATTGAACCAAGCCCTCCACGATTGTAACCAGATGATCACCGAGGCAGTAAACACACGAAAAATTTGAATCAAATTGTTTTCCGTAATAAATACATGCATTAAAACCACTCCAGATTTTAAATAGATTTGGAAATGATCTTTCGTTCTCTGTAAACCTCCCATTCATTCATTAAAGTAGATACTGAAGATCTCTGTCGAAGTAACAATTTATCAATCTAAGAAAGTAAACAAACCCGAGTAAGATTTGTATTTGCAAGTACAAATCTCTAGTAACGTAAAATAAACAGAAAAGCCTGATTTGAATTTACGAGTCAAAACGGAGAGAAATAAATCCTTGTACAGCCTCAAAAAATACGATAATTTGCTTAGTGTTTAGGGTGCGGTACTTTAAAAGCCTTTTGGCTAATAACAGCATATCGGTGAGAGTAGCGGTGGCCCAGTGGTGGCAGACCCGACTTACGAGCGGTAAGCTGTGCGTTGGAACCTATGCAGGCGCAATATTTTGGGTAAATTATTTCATCACCGCTGCCCTCAAAACGGTGAAGGAAAACATCGTGAGGAAACCGGCATGTCCTAGAACTAAAAATTCGAAGACATGTGACATCTACCAACCCGCACTGGGCCCGCGTGGTGGAGTACAGCCCACTCCCTCTCATAGAGAGGAGGCCTGTGCTGTGTCCCAGCAGAGGGAACATTATAGGCTGATGATGATGATGATGATAATGAATATCAGCATCTTGTGTACCGTCCAGTAACTTGACGTAAGCCACGTCTAGATGATTGCTATGGAAATAATATTTCTGTCGTTTTGAAATACTTACCTAAAGCAAAAACATTGTGTTATTTTTTTATTTGAAAGTCATTTTGCACTTAATACTAATATTATAAATAGTTTAGAAAGTAACTCAATATGTTTTTCGGTCGGTTCGTCTGTGTGCTTCTCACCTCTTCAAGCCTCAACAACGCTTGAACTGATTTTAATAAAATTTGACACACCCACACAACTAGTACGCAAACACACCTCATTTGGGTAGTCAAGTAAGTCCAAAATCGCTCAACACCTACTTTACTCCGACTGACTAAACCAGTCTTCATTATTTTAGCGCAATAATTATGCATTATATTGCAGAACTATGGCGGGACACTAATTGGAAGACACTTGAAGAAACTTGACATTTAAATAAACACCAACTAAACTTATGCCCACGCTTATTTCGAAAAGATGCACTAATGAAGCTTGACATTCCACTCAACGAGAACTGTGAGTGATATGCTAATGAAGAGCGGAATGAAATATAAACCGCGGTCTTTTGAGGTAAAATACTTGGTTTTGAATAAATTGGCGTCATAACCGTGCTCATCTGCGTTGCCTTTCAACAACATTGTTGGGGTCGGCTTGCAGTCTAACCGGATGCGGTACATACCAGTATTTTACTTGGAGCGACTTCCTATCTAACCTCCACAACCCAGTTCGTACTGATACCCCTTGTCTTTTCATTCATTTGTTCTAGCATAAAAAAATCGAATAGGGAAAATCTCTACGCCGAATTGGATTAAGCCCTATAAAAAAGTGCTTTATTCGTCAAAAAAGAACTATTGCAAGTCTTGCTTGATTGTAGTTCAAGCTTTAGTAGATATAAACCATGCTTGAAATAACTGGTTTTGTATTCATCATCATCATCATCTCAGCCGACGTCAAGACGTCCACTGCTGGGCATAGGTCTCCCCTAAGTGTACATAAGGGGGTTTTGCCATAATCGCCACGCTTGGCAGCTGGGTTGGCGATCGCAGTACGGTTGTTACAAAAGCAACAAAGAATGTTGCTGCCCATTCTCTGGAAAGTCCCTTAGTCGCCTCTTACGACACCCACGGGAAGATATGGGATGGTGCTATTCTTAACTTCCAACACCATACAGAACCAGTACAGTTTTGTATTGTGTCCTATGAATTCTTTTTTTAATCTCATTGCCAAAACCTGATTTGAAGTGATATAAAACTTCGCAGAGCGGTGACAAGCTCTAGAGGAAGAGCCAAAATCATTTCCGACGCAAGACACCCCCTCACACACTAACATCTTCGTGCCGCAAAGGCTGAAAAGCCGCAACAGTTTTTTAAAGTGTGTGTCTCCGAAAAGGTTAAACCAATCCCGACTGCCCAAACCGCTTCTCAATGTTCTAGATACAAAGAAAAGAGGACAAGAAAGTCACTATTGAACCAGAAATTCGGCAACATTAGATAATATTTGTTGCGCTACGTTAAAGCTATTAAGGCATTGGCAGACGAGCATCTCAATCAACTTCAAAACATCGATCAATCATTTCATTCAATAGGTAGATGCTACTTAATAAAGCCGAGAACTTATTACGAAAGGAAACTTGCCGAGTTTTACTGAAAAGGCGTACCGTCAGCTTAATACGTTGATTATTTTAAGATTTTCATATTAATTACCATAGTGGCGGCTTGTGTTTCTGCTTAATTTACAAGAAATAAGGAATTTTTGTTAATTATTTTCTACTACATATATATCTATATATATATATATATATATATAAATTACGCATCGCGTTGTTTGTCCGGGATGGAAACCTAAACTACTTAACCGATTTTAATCAAATTTACACACCGTGTGCAGTTTGATTAAACTTGAAAGATAGGATAGCTTACATCTCAATTTATAGTCGCAGGGGAAAATGTGACGCAGTCGAAGTTGAGCGGGACAGCTAGTATTATAATATAAATTACGTGTCACATTGTTTGTCGGGGATGGACTCCTAAACTACTTAATCGATTTAAATCAAATTTGCACACCGTGTGCAGTTTAATCCAACTTGAAAGAGAGGATAGCTTACATTTTAATTTATAGTCGCAATATTATTTTATTGCAAATTAAGTCACAATTATCTATTAACTCCAAACGATTCTAACAGATGGCGGTATCTGTTGACTGGATTGAGTAAGTATTCAATAGATGGCGCTGTATAGGAGCGGAGCAGCAATGAAAAATAATGCGAAAACGGGAAAAATGTGACTCAGACGAAGTTGCGCGGGACAGCTAGTATATTATAATGCTGACGTGATAAGTTAGTATATTAGAGGGATTCAAATGTTATGATAAATGATGTTTATTATGCAAATAGGTTTTTACAAACTCTTTTTCATGTCGTCTTTTTTAAACTAGATGAGGCCGGTGTTTCGTACCTGACTAGTCTGAGGAGAAACAGCTGAAACAAACTGAGTGGTCATAGTCCCTCTACTCAGAGGCCTTTTAAGTTCCAGATATAATATTTACATACAATGGCATCTAAACCTACACTGAATTTTTTCTAAACATCGTTGCAGGTTATGTACTTTAAGTTTAATTTCGATCCCAATGTATTGTCAATATATAAAATGGAAATGACCTTTCCTAAAATAGACATGAGCCCTGCTATGGATAAAGAAAGGCTTGTGTTTGATTTTTTTTTAACATGTACACAACTACAGGACGCTTAGGCGTCTAAGTACTCCTCTACATCGCTATCATCCGGAAACGACGAGAAGACTAAACAACTATATTCATATTGTATTAGCCGATTAGTCAGCTAATAGATAAACACATTACCGATATGCGATCTGTTTTCTTCAAGTTATTGATACCGTTAATTAGAACATGTCTAGTCTTTGTCGCCGAGACGACGAGAGGCCGAGCGATGGCCTAAATCTATTGTCAGTACACAAAAGATATTTACCTAAGTCACAAAACAGACTAATTATATTATAAGTCCAAGATATTACTTAGTAACAGAATATTGTAGTTCAAAAAAGTGGCAGCACTACACAAAAAACTTTATTAAAATTCAGGTAAACAAATTCAGGTAAACAACATCTAACAAAAAAACTTCTAGACAAAGCAAGTTTAATGAGGCGTATATTAAAATTGGCTGTTAAGAAAACCTTCATCACTAAAATTTGCTTACTAAAACAGCAAAAAAAGATGGCGACTTTTACTATGACGCACTCGTTTCATAGCAAGAGCTTTGACCTATCAGAAATGTGACATGTTTTGACTTCTAGAAACATCTCACGGATATTTTCAAAGAGCATGCGACATAAAGTATTTTTATAGAACAACAAGCGGCCTGCCCATGCTTTGCTTGGATATTACGGCTTTTTTTTTAAATATGTCAAAATCAAAACACTCACTCAAACAAAAATCCGTTGCGCAATTTAGAAAAACATCTCGGTCACCCAGACACATCATCGTTCCGCTACGCATATCCCAATTTATTAAGGGTCGGAGAAAGCATAATCTTCTTCTTCCATACTTCTCGATTTATCATCATTGAACAGTGTCCTATTTTTGAGCCATATCATCCTACTTACAGTCCATCCATCAGATTTTTGACCTTCTCTACAGCCGTCCACATTCATAATCCAAATTTTATCCATCCGTGTTACACCATACATCCCCTAAGCTCTCTCATCTCAGCCACATGCTTTTCATTCATTCCCTTTGTGACATTCTGATACATACAAGACAGCCGGTATTTGTTTTATAAATCTTTACCTTACGTTTAAGGGGAATGAGGGAGTCGCATATTGTTCCCGTGACCTAATGCCATTTCAAGTGTTAATTCTGTGCTTAACACACCAATATAATTCCCCATCGCTTTGCACAAAGTAACCGAGTTCCCGTCAGACGAGTTAAGCTAATTTAATGTGTAGGTAGACTTAGATTTCACTATTCTAGGTTATAGACAGAAAAAATCCGGTGGATACGACAATAATCAACTAGCAAAGGATATGCGAAGACAGTTGACTACTTTGATCCGTATCGGTTGTATTGTGAAAATCACACGAATTCTGTGTGTTGTTGGTGTATTGTCAATCGATTGTCAAATGTTTGTTGTACATTTCAGAGATCAAATCAAATCAAATCATTTATTTTTGCAGAAAACACTGTTATAATGGTGTTATAAAGTTTACATGTTTCAAGTGATTCATCATGGTTGGAATCATGGTTTATTAAAATCAGGATTAACATTGAAGTATATAATTATAAAATTAGGTCAAAATATTAAATTAATGCAATGTCCAGTTATAATACAGATTAATTATTTATTTAATAATAATAATATTTAATTTATTTCAATGTCATTCCTAGAATTATTACAATATTTGATACATGCAAAATTATTATTACTTTATGTCACTGTGAGGTCTCAAGTTTGGAAAAATTATCGTTTAAGAAGTCGTTTAAGTTATTTAGTAACATTTATTAATTAAAAGGCTCTTTAGAGTTTTCTTAAATAAGGCAGTATTCATTGCCTTTATTTCTTTTGGTAATTTGTTGTAAATTACAGGAGCCATGTGAAAGACACTTTTGTGCATTAGTGCGGTATTTGTTCGGCGGACATAGAGGCGAAATGCGTCACGTTGTTGCCTATTATTCACTTCTGAGGCTAATGTGAATACTTTTTTATTGACCTTTACAAATACTGAGACCTCATAGATATATAGGCTTGGGAGAGTTAAAATTTTGTACTCCTGGAAAAACGGTTTAAAGGTTACGATCATTCAACCAGAATTAAAAAAAAATTGTTTGCAATGAAACATGGTACAATAGTAGTCATAAATAAAATAAATACCAATACTGTTGACCTGCGTTATCCCACTGTTGGGTAAAGACCTCTTCCTTTGCCTCCCAGTTTTTTCGATCCAGGGCTTATGGACTAATGGTCGTCGGTTTTATCCAGCTCCTCCCATCACGTCCTACAATGTCATGTTTCACATGGTGTGAATTTTGGCCTACAACTCATTCATAGGGCAGAAATAAATAGATTTCGGTGGAATATAGATCTTCACGTCTCATAGATTGCCTTTCATGCTGTTGGATAATAGAATGTGATATAATTAAATTATTCTGTTGACAAACGAATAGGTTCTTAATTAATTTTGTAACAAAGGCGGTACGCACTTGATTGCTTCCTTCGTCGCTCCGCCAGATGTAATTAAATGTAACATTATTTGTACTCAACAACAAATCTGAGCAATTATTTATTAAAATAACCTTTGAATGAGAAATGGTAGAGAGTATTCTCTTTCACCAACCTAGAATTTTAGGCTCGCTGACAACTTATTCTAGACGGGCCGTATATATTTTAATTTTACATGGAGGGACTGCCTACTTGACCTCGACCAATCGATTGCCGGGTGGTAACATGATAATAGGTTCGCATTTGTTTAGTAAGTGTAGGCTATACGAAAAATCTGTAAAAAAAACGTTCAATCTTAACAAATAGCAAAAATTAACGAATGGTAAATAGGTAAGAATGTTCAGTAGGCTTTCGTTTGCAAAGCCGTGTCATTGAACTAAATCCATACATCCATTCTCATTTCGTATAAATCTAACACTACTCTATACACACGATTCTCAGAATACTTTGCCATGTAGGAAAATAATATCAATACAATACGTTCTTCAAGTCGTCCGTTTTAATGTGATTACATAGAGTATCCATTTCAGTCGCAACCGTAGTACCTATTGTTGATCGTAACTTGCCTAGGATATTTAGTTTGGCAAGCTACGAAAGTTTCACCGTTTTACCGGTGGCTATATCGGACGCTCTCATTTCTGGAAAACAGTACAATAGATGTTACTAGTGGTGGTAGTACAATAGATGTTACTTTTCAAGCTTGCATATACAGGGCGAAAGGGAGACGTGTTCAGTACATAATTTCGAAACTCCTCACATATAAATATTTCACCGTTTTTTTTTTTAATCTGCTGTTCCAAACATTTTCTTGTTTTATAAAAACGTTGCCCTACTCTAGGAATTTTGTGGGTTTATGAACATTTAATATCGCATACACAAACAGCCCAATCCGAAACAACTACCTGTAGGTCTTACAAATATTTGTTCCGTGCGGGGGTCGCACCCGCGACACGCAGCGCAGGAGCCAATCGCTTAGCTACTGCGCTAACCGTGCCGACCGACTTTGATCGTGTAGGTAACTATGTAAATGGTGGTTTCTGAATGATGTACTGAACACGTGGTACCCGTTTTTGCGTCTATCCGTCCACCTATAGTAGACCTACACCGAATATTTCCTGCTCCATGCTCGTTCATAACCATATGCCATAAGAATAGCGACACAACTTGCGTCAATCGACGGGCGATCATTTCGTTGCGGGAGAATCGAGGCGTCGCAAGTCGCATCGCATGCTCTAAGCAATTTCTATAATTTGATTTCCCTGCAGTCCCTATCACGCTTGCAATATGCGTTTCGCCAGCTTGTCACAGACCTATTTGCATTCACAAAAACAGTTAACATAGATTCGTCTTTTCCAAACTTGCATACGTATAAACGTTCACCGACCGTTTCCTGCTTCGGGCAATTTGAGGCAAGGATGTAGTTATATTCCAATTTGGAAGGGGTTAACATATCTCCACTTATCACGCAGAATTTGAAGCGGTAATAGCCCGATGACAACACACAAACTACTGATGGCGAATATGGCAGGGCCTTGAGTTCTAATATTGCCCAATTTAACCCCGGTGGAGAGCCAATTTCTTACATAAGCACTGGGTCACGTAAGATATACAGATTAAGACACTAGACTAAACTTTATAAAAAAATAAGATGTCCCAAAAATGTTTACCTGCTCAGTTTCAAAACAAAGGGCCCAGCTTTGTAAATCTATACTTAAAAGTATAAAACTGAAGATATTATTGTTTGTTTGGTTGAATGCGTTAATCTCAGGAGCTAGCGGTTCGAATTTAAAGATGATATGTTGGTTTTTAATATGTTTTGTATTTTTTAGTGTTGGTCTGCCCATTTATCGTGGAAGGTTATATGCCAACAATAACATCACGCTACGACCAATAGAAGAGGACAATCAATGAAAAATGTTTCAAAAACGCGGAAAATCTGACGCAGACGGAGTTGCGCGGGTCAGCTAGAAAAAGATAATTATTACTTATCTATAATACTAACAGTAAGTGGTGAAAATGAATGAAATACCTATACGAAATGACTTTCAAGCGCAACGAAGCGCATTGCGATAGTAAAATTAACATTATAAAACTTCATACTAAAACAATTCAAAATAATCCCAAGAGCAGATAATAATTAAGCTTACATTGTAAGTGAACTTTACGATGAATATAAATTCTAAAAGGCGGGTGGCATTAAGTACACCCCCCCCCTCCCCGCCCTACTGTCGCGGTGAAAAACTACCGACGACGAAGTTACACTTAAGTGCGGGCATTTACAATGTTGATTGACTGAGAGTATGCAGCCACCACATGGACACATGGATAATGTCCCTTAGAGGATTCAAGAGTCGTAAAATGCCCAGATTACACACACAGACATTGTTTTACTGACGCTGGTCAAATTTAATTACTTAGCCAAACTCCGGAGTCACATCTCCGGATATTGATATCTGTGGTTGTATAAGTTATGTCGACCGAGACTGTCTGTGTCGTTTTACCGTGCTCTTGACCTGATTTTAGTTTGGGTATCATTTGGCAGGGACGCTGGCAGCCAGAAGTTATTAAACACACAGACTTTTCTATGTGACAACTTACGTGTTTCTCAACACCGAGTACTAAGTTAACAATTTCAGAAAATCAAAACCATTGACAATGGACGGAACTACGGGAAAGAGATCGGAAAACTGAAACAAAATAATATGTCGCTATTCATTCCTGATGTAACAATTTTCTCAATCAAAATCTTAAAAAAAAACTGGTGACCCATTCATTTAGGTCGAGTAGGTATTGAAGTTTTGTAGTGGATAGCTGATTCTTTTCCGATTATTGGTGGTCCCATGGAGTAAAATGTTCTATTTGATGGTCTGAATCACATCCTTAAATATGACCACACCTTTTTGGTTCACGCTGTATAAGCGATTCCTCTTCTAAGAAAAAGTGTATCGACTGAGATTGCAGATTACCTCTTAACATCAATTGCAATTTCCTAACTTTACACCTGGTTTAGTTCGAACTGTTCCCGTACCGTAAACTAAGGGATTATTTTGCAAATTGCACTAAGCTTCGCATATAAGAACAATGTAAACACGGTAAATAACTTTAGTACGTAAAACATAAACTTTTAGGTTCGTAATAATATAACTGGAATTTTCTTTTTAGCCAATTAGGTACTTAACAGATTTATTTTCTACGAAGGCAGAGCTATCGGGGGAAAATATTTTCAAGGAATATTATTTTAGGCTGGTTCTACGTAAGTAATTACTATATGCGATATGTTATTATAAGCTTATATTGGAGGAGAGGTAATTCACGCACATACATAGATTTTCAATTTCATGTAATATTCACTCAATGCTTAGGTATACAGCTATAAGCATTGAGTGATTATTACAAAGACCTTTTGGTCGAAAACGGAACTGAGACTGGTTGGGATATTAATTACTTAGATTTTATAAAACTATACTACTAGAACAGTTCTCTGCCTTTTCGCCGAAAATTGTTTGCCAGATTTTCACTTGCTAACTAACGTTTCGCAGAATTTTATTTCGCCGAATATGCATTTGCCAACTTATCATATAATTTTGTTTTATTTCCCAACCTTACAGTTACCACCTGTACGTTTGGTCTGCTTTTCATAATGTCATTTTTTAAAATGCCAACTTTCTCCACTGGCACCACTCCCATGAAAAGATAATGCATCGTTCTTGAGAAAAACCAATTATTGCAACCTAACCTCAAAACATTTTATATTCGACTATAAAGCGTAGTCGACGCAGTCGCGCTACGGGCTCTATTTCTGTCTGCAGGGTTTACAGTAACCTAACACGAAGGGAATGTCGAACCTAACCTGTTCGAGTCGGAGTGCCCCAAGTCCAGAGCTCGCTTCGCTCGCTCTTGCATCCAAATTCTTCTGGTAGCAAAAGTAACATTGCCTATTGTACACACATACAATCAGTGGGGATTTTTAGGTTGTTATAAAAACGGTATGTTTGACAAATGATAAATGTCCCAAACGTTTTGTGTCATTATAATAATTAGCTTAACAATAATTCTACCAAATGAAACGTTGTCAAACAAAAATTTGCTAATCGTTAGTTGTCAAAGTGAAACATCGGCGAAACGTTGGTTGGCAAGTGAAAATCTGGCAAAAAAATTTCGGCGAAAAGGCAGGATACCTACTAGAACAGTATCCCTCTGTCTAAGTCATTCGAACGCCAAAATATCCTTGCATTACTGTATTTGCCACACTTTTTACTGTCACTGATATGCCGAAATCAATACCAGACATTAATAAGAGCACCATTAAACGAGCGACATTATTACCTGTATGAAAATCCGTGAAAAACAAAAGAATAAAATAGGAAGGCATAAAAAACAGTGGCCGACATAACGCAAACCATTTGATTTTATTACTCTGATGAGGATCATAACTAACTGTTACTAAGTGGCCATACAAACTGCGTTTAATACATTATCGTTATACATGACAGCGAAAATCTGCGGACTTTCGAAGATTTTGTAAGGGAACTAACAGACGAGCGACATTTGTCGACGACTAATACCGACAACAATCGTCGCGTGTCGTTCAAGATTCCCGGCTGTCGTCATTATACATATAAAACTGTTCTTCTTCTTGTAAGAAATCGATAATACATGGATTTAAAATCCGGCCGGTGTCTGGGTGGGTTCTTATCGCTGTCACGACACTATAAAAAATGTAGCTGACTTAAAACTGTTTGCGGGTGCAGCCCAGAAATCACCATCTTTTGAGTAGGATCATTGGGTAGGATAGGAGGTGGAACATAGTTCACTACACAGACTCCATATCACAGCCTTCCTCAGTTCCGTCCAGGTTTCTCGATTGATTTATTTTTTTACAAAGTCATAGAGTAACGGCTATTGTCGATGACGCGACGGACGCCAACGAAGTGTCTGTAAGCTTCTTTACCGAAAGCATAAATCACGTCCTAGCACAGTCACCAACTTCGTTAATTATATTGTTAGTGAAAAACATTTTGAATTTTATCTTTAACAAGAGTTACCTTGAGATTTATTCATAATTTTATTTTAGTTTAAAAACTGTATGATTCACACAACTCTGTGGTCATTAATTGTTCTCAGATTCGTTGTTCCATTTTATTTGACAAGATATTTATTTTACAGAAATATAAACGTTCGAACACGAAATGGAAAATCGTTAATTAAAATAAATTACTCTCTTTTGGCAATATTCGGAACATAAAATGATAAATGACTGCATCCGAATATAAATAAGAAAATGATACATCCATCCATTTCCGGAAAAGCTTACTTTACTTTTTCGCATTAAAAGTTTATTGATAAAATTCCGAATCCATTTTATTAATTAAAAATATACTGTCCGAGGCTAACAAGTACCCAAGAGTAGTGAGTAGTGTCGTCTTATGACGACAGACCGTGCCGACGGCGCGTTCGTGTTCCACGCGCGCCTCAAGGAGATGTCAGCGAATCGGAAGGGGTCCGAGAGGGCCGATGCCTGCCGGGGCTGCGGGTTGTTCGAAGGAGATACCGTGCCCCTGGAACGCAGGGGGCTGGGAGGGAGCATGGATGGGTTTTGGTCAGTCAAGTCTGACACTCCCTTCCGCTCCGCCCAGAGCGGAAGAAGTCATTTGATGATTTCCCATCCGAAAAAAAAAAAGGCTAACAAGTACCCAACTTCATTTAAAGAAAAATACATCAGGAACACCAACCAAAAATAAGCAAAAGCAAAGCATTTTCAAATAAATTCTTAGGGAAAAGAGAGAGAAGTATCTGTCCTCTCTTACGAGCTATAAAGCTGTCATCAAGAGACCGTCTCTCCCTCAGGTATAATAGAATTGTGCGTATTAGACACTGCTCCCGGGATTGTCTCTTAACCGTACTAAATGGATGACGATAAGGCTAAAGATAATCCTCTCGGTAACAAACGTTGAGAGGTAAAACTAAAATGGAGGATTCATTTATTTACCAGCAAAATATGAAACATCTGTCAGGGTGTTGTCACACCAATAGATCGATCGTCGATCGATTGTAGAGTAGATTAGTCGACGTCGATCGATAGTTTCTACTACATCAATCGATCGGTAGCACCTTAAGACATTTTTTTGAAAATAGAGACGTAATTGACGTGGATCGGCTTGAACCGATTAAATTCGAAGACATGTGACATCTACCAACCCGCACTGAGCCCGCGTGGTGGATTAAAGCCCACTCCTTCTCATTGAGAGGAGGCCTGTGTCCCAGCAGTGGGAACATTATAGGCTGATGATGATGATGGCTTGAACCAATCACGTAACTACGAAGTTTACGCGTTTCGAGTCCTATCGTCTGTACTTACCAGAACATCACGACTGTAATCCCCGAAGGTTTAGGCAGAGGTGTGCCCATAGCACACCCCCATTTCACCAGATATGTTAGAGTCCCATGTAATAGAGGGCGAGCCTATTGCCATCCTGGCACAAATCCGGACTCCGTAGGTGCTACTGAGAAATTCCTGATGGAAAAACCCAATAACAATTTGCCCGACCTGCGACCACTAGACCAACGAGGGAATCGCTCTAATTATTTAAACGAAAAGTTCTTTCTGACTGAAGCAACAAGATATCTTTTCGAAAAAAGGGACTGACATCGACAGCAAAATCATTAAAATTATCGAGTCCATCATCTTCATCATTTCAGCCGAAAGACGTCCACTGCTGGACATAGGCCTCCCTCAAGTGTCACCACATTGACCGGTCCCGTGCGACTCGCATCCAGCGGATCCCCGCAACTTTCACCAGGTTATCGGTAAACCTAGTGGGAGAACCTCCCAACGCATCGTCTCCCGGTTTACGGTCGCCATTCCAGAACTTTTCGGCCCCATCGGCCATTTGTTCTGCGAGTAATGTGCCCTGCCCACTGCCACTTAAGTTTGGCAATTCTTCGGGCTACGTCGGTAACCTTGGTTCTCTTGCGGATGTCCTCATTTCTGATTTGATAACGCAAGGAAACTCTAAGCATAGCCCTCTCCATTGCCCTTTGGGTGACTTTGAGCCTTCTGATGAGGTCCATTATGAGCGACCTCGTTTCGGTGCCGTATGAGAGATAGAGAAGTTTGGCCTTAGCCACTTCGTACATGCGGCTTCCCTGATAGCTCATAAACGGCACAAATGTGTGGATGTCTCTAACTATTCTCAATCTATTTTTTTTTTCCTTTCTTTTTAATCAGATGTTTTAAAATAGTTTTTAAATCATTACACCTTTCGTTTAGAATAGTTACAGCACGGATGACAACATTTGTGTCACTTATTTGATCTAGTCTTTTTGTGATATTTTCTATTTATTTTTCGTTGTTGTACAGACTCTTTTTCTTATTTACCGATTGTTTATAAATGTGTGGACATTGTAGGCCTTATAGATTCCTAAATCCTTGATAACTTTTTATTTTGTTCTACGTTTTGTAGTAAGCAACGACTTATTGTCAGGCCTACGATGTCCTCGCATACTTTAGTACTAACGCTGTAACAGAAAATATTGTAAAACCAAATGATTTTAAAAGAGTAACCATGGAGTTTCTTGCCGGTTCTTCTCCAGTGGAAACGACCAACCCGAACCGACCACCTTTTTGTCGACTTTTTATAAGTGTTGGCCTATGTAAAATAAAAATATTTTGATTTTAATTATGTAATCATCGCGTCTACTCTAATAGAAACAAATAAACACGTATTAATAAAGAAACAAATCAAAGCTAATCCAATCCAAATAGATCCAAAAGTGTTCGTTTCCAAAGTAATCTTATGCCTATCATCCACCAAGTCATTAGTAAGAGTTAACTGCTGAAATCGGATTATTATGTAGTTTGCAAGCGATGAGCAACTGCGCCACCAGCTACTACTACCGAACTTCTACTGGCAAGTTAGGCCACATGGTGCCAGGAAATATGGAAATATTTTGTTCGGCTTTCTCTTTTGAATATAATCACACCATGACAACTGCAGTGAGGTGTTCCATTCTTGGGAAGAGTCTCCATACGAACACAAAGAAACCGTAGAGTCCAGGGGATTTATAAAAGTTAAGCACTTAAGGCTCCTCTGTTATTAGTAAGTGAGATAGTGGTCAAGCGTTAGCCCATAGACAGTAAAAAAAAAAAGTAACTAGCATTCTTATATTGTGCCGTGTTTTCTGACCCGACTGAATGGAATGTGTGACGAACGATATGAAAGAAAAAGGAGTAAATGGTAGCGTGACAGTTGACAGGGAAGCATGGAAGAATAAAACGTGTTGCGCCCACTTCAAGTAACATAAGACAAACGCTGGAACATGATGATGATGGTAGCAGACACGAGTAAAGGTTTACTTATAGAGGATCTTTTGGCGATCAAATCCCATTGACAAAGAGTCGCCATTAGTAAAAGATTTAAAAAAAAAAACACAATTGATATATTCAAATTAGGCTGATAATCAGTACTTTTTGAAGGTCAAAATTACAAGAGACAGTCCCCCAAAATGCCCGCCCTTCGCCACTTCCTAGTGTTTTAGCTGGGAAGAAGAAGTGGCGGAACAAACTCCCCAGCAACACATATGTCTGTTAGTAATTAGTAGGATTCGCCGTCCTCGGCATACCCTAGTCACTCCCGATGACCCTATTACCCTCCTTCAAGAGAGCAGTAGGGAAACCAGTACGCTTAAGAGAAAACACAGACACAGACCGCCGTCTTTCCGGCCTCGCCGCCGAGGCCCGTCGCGACGTCCAAATTCAAATCCCCCCCCCCGACCCTTGCTCGAGCCAGCCCGCGATGCTGAGCCAGTAGTTATAAATCAGCCCCTAAATAATGGTAATCAGATCCAGCCTGTCCCTTTGCTGCCCTCTCTCAGCGACGCCCTAAGCCGAGGCTCGTACCCCACAGGGGGTGCCCTAAGCGCTGTCGCTTAGTTTATAAGCTTTTTGCCTGGCTGGAGGCCTTAAATTCGAGGCATCCACAGGTTTGTCCGGTTAAGCAGTAGCCAGCCTCAGAGGCTGAACTGCGAGATGCCATTCACAAAAAAAAAAAAAAACTGTCTGTTAGGTTAGAAGAATCAGATTCTACACAATAATGTTCAAGTTTATATAGACAAAAGAATTCATTACATCAAATTAATGTCACATTCAGCTAGCACACACCAATATTAAAATATTAAAAAAGCAGTTTGTTGTGGCATTTGTGAAATATTAAAAAAAAAAAAGATTGCTACGAGAGTTCCTATTTTCACGCGCCGAAAGATCCTTGTCTACCTTTATTTGCTAGGTATACATTCCGTGAAGCAATAAACTAGTATAACATTTTTATTTGTTTTGTTTGGCGATGCTATTGGTAGTGGGTTTGATTTCCTTAAGGTACCTGCGAATGTTTTCTTTGTTTCAAAATGGTGGGTATGACAAAAGCTTTCAGTTTTTTTTTAAAGTAGGTAAGTGAGAAAATATTGCCATAAAAGATTAAATGGTGCAATATTGATCTTAGCTTGCATATTAAGCAGAAATACTTAATTTAGTACCATTTTATTTCAATTTTACGTACATGAGTGTATTTATAAAATAATAAGAATAGGTTTTTCTATCCGTGCCAAAGATCAAAACTTCAAAAGCATGTCATCAACTATGTCCGACTTCCTTTTACCGTTTCTATTCGTACGTAATATAAAAGAAATGAGCTGAGCAGTGTCTCGATGGCCGTGGATCTAAGTTGTCAAAATGCCAATAAACGTTTTACGAGAGCCAGTTAAATACGAGAATGAGGGACCGACGGAAGACAAAATGACAGTGTTATTAAAAAGTTCAAAACTCGTGGCATTATTAACTGAATAAAGAAAATTATGTTGTTGTTGTTTCGGAGACGTAGGTTGATATACCTACGTTGGTCCGTACTGACCTTGGAATTTAATTCTATGGTATACGAAAAGCTACCTTTTATTTCTATATGCCTGAAAGAAAGAGACTTCTCACATAATTTATATAAGCATGGCATTTCAAATGTCGATTTCGACCTATCTACATAGATCGATTTTTCGACCTCTTAAACTCGTATATTGCAACTTTTATCGAAACCGTTAGAGCAGTTCGAAAACGTGATTACCTTACATATAATACTCATTTAATAGCTTATTCTCATTTAATAATTATTGATCGAAGTTTAATAGTATTCTTTATTTATTTTATGTTAGAACAAAATAGTAAAAGTTTATCAACCAACTAATAAATTGTAAATGTTTATTACAGAAATGCCGAACCGGAAACTTATCCACACCATGCCTTTATAATCACACGAGTAATTAGTATCTAATCAACCAAAATCAAACCAGACAATACTAGGAGGTAATTAAACTTCAATTATTAGTTAGCAACAGTAGGTCTAAGCGGTAGGTATTATTACTGTCATTCAAATCTAGTTCCTATGTCCAGCCAGTTAAGAGTATCTACGCAAACAATCGACGTCACGTAGGCGCCAAATGAAAAGCCTGGTTCGGAACACTGAATGCCACTGTTGACCGTTTTCATTCAGTCCTTTGTTCGCCCCTCGGCTAAATACAGTGTTGCATTACACTGTTACACCATTGATTGCAAACATGTTGCACACGTCTGTCTACCATAAAACAATATCTTCGCGTCCCTATAAATGGAACGGGTAAAGAACCGGAAACATTCAATATACGGGTAAAACAGCCAATACGCTCAGCATTCTTTCTTTTATCATCCTATCAGTATGGCAGGTTAAATTTTAAACATTCTCTGAATAAATAAAAGGGGGAGTAAAATATCTACAGCTACGAGCTATCTTCATCCCAAATCGATAAATTGTTTACGGTATAAGCGGAATGCAAGTTTTTTTGATAGTTTTAAAGTTACTTTCCATTGCTAAACCAGATACAGATATTTTGCAAATAAAAGTTTAATTTTTACCGTATTGTACCCTCCATTAAAAAAGCTGTACACCATTTTTCTTTTCATTTTATCATTCAGGTTAAAACACCAGTCTTACCAAGGGGTATCGTATTACAGTACTAAACTGGTTGGTGGAGGTCAGATAGACAGTCGCTCCATATAAGATACAGGTATTCAGCTGCATCCGGTTAGACTGGAAGCCGACGTAAACATAACTAGGAAAAGGCTAGAGACATCATGATTGAGGTAAGAACCAGACCGAACCGAACTAATTCCTTCATCAAACTTAACAGATATATTAAAGTGCAAGTAAAAGCCAATCGTTGGTCAAAATGGTTCTTTATAAAAAAGCCTTTTTTGATCTAATTGTTATCTGATTAAGATAGAGAAAGAAACGAAACATCAACACAAAATACTCCACAATTTCAATACAATAATAATTTTAATAAATAATTTTAATACAATAGCTAGAAACTGTGGCTGTGAAAGCTTCATGATTCGATTGTCAGCAACAATTTGGTTTTTCCCTAAAGAAATTCTGCCCGACTTTAAATTTTAATGTCCCGTAAATAATGAAAGGTCCGTCCCAAATTATAAAAGACCCTACCATATGTTTATTGAACCGAAAGTGTAAATAGGAATACCTTTTCCTTGCCCTTGTTAACCGTCCTACACCCGCGCGTCGGTCTGTGAGACCGATAAAACATATGTACTAATGTGTTTTTTCAATGATAATATTTAGTACTTCATAATAGTGAGTTCATAATTATTACGCTGCGATAATTTTAGGACGAATAGGCGAATTGGGTGTATTAGGCAAACACAAAGACCAACGCGGATAAAGAAAGGTGTGTGCAAAGTCTTCTGTGAGTTTGTACTGAAAAATGAAAATGATTTCTTTTAATTATGAAAATGATGTAAAAATTATTCGTGTGTGGTCTAGGTACCTTTTAGATTTGTATGTTTTGTTAGAAGAAAAAAGTCATGTCTGCTAACATTTTCTAATCTCTTTCTCTACAAAACCCAAACAATTTTTCAGAGACTGCTGTAAATTATCAGAGAACTTATTATCCCCCTATAAGTTATTTGATAAAAAAAACTCGAAATTGAGTTCCAAGCTTTCGGTCTGTTAGACCGTACGCATAGGTGTTTTGCGGGTAAACGAAGGTTAACATACAGGCGGGAGATGCTCTACTTATCATAATAATATAATACCACAGTCTGTTGTGCTGACGAGATCAAAAACATATTTACATATAAAGAGAAATCTTGAGACCGGATGCCACTGATCACCATGCTTCCAATGCTGATTAGTTATTTCAGACCATGAAAGTTCAAGTATTAACATTTAGTCTTGTTTACAAAGGGTTTTATTTAGCCCGCAGTCTCTTCGTTTTGTTATTGTTAAGCTTTTATTCACTAAGGAATATTCGGTCAAGCATTAAAAATACCCTAAAAAGTTTATCTGCGAGATTCAAATAAGTGGCTAAAGTAAAGTAATAAAGAAATCAAGCTACTACCAACAAAGTTTTCAAATATTTTACGAACCAGACTACTCCAGGTCTACTTTCATAATCTACCGCAGAATAAATCCAAGTAAGAACCTAAGTAAAGTATGCACGAATGTAGTTTCGAAGAAGACGGCGCATCTTTCTCATCTTACACTATAAATCTCGTATAATATAAGTAGGCCACGGCATCTTTCTCATCCCACACTATAAATCTCGTATATATGCCACGAGGTAAGCGAAACTCCGGTTTAAACTTAGTTAATGCAAAATTGTGTAACAAAGATCATTAAACTTGGACGTTATGATATAAGTGGAAAATAATGTTGGAAAAATCCTGTTAAATGAGCTTTAAAGCAAGGGGTAATAGTTTGTGAGGTTAGCGTGAATTGTTTTCGTGTCTAGTTATTGTAACGTTGGCGAATTTATGAATATTTTTTATAGTAAGTAACCTTTGTGGTAACTATATTTTCGAGCCGTTTGGGGTTGAAACTCTGGGGCCGTGGAGTCCGAGTGCTCATAGCCTTTTTAAGGAAATTTCTAAACGCTTAGTTTACGCCTCCCGTGACCTAAGGGCTGGCTTTTACTTTGGCCAGAGGCTAAGTATTGCCATACAACGTGGCAATGCTGCCAGTCTCTTGGACACATTACCAGCTAAAGCGTTGAGGCGGAGTTTTTTGATGCCCTTTTATAGTTGATTGTTATTTTAGTTATTTAATTGATTAGTTTGTTAATCGTTGTAATGTATATAGTTAGGTTCCTTTTATGAAATAAATGAAGGGATTTATGAATAGGAAAAATGGATTCTTTATTAGGTACAAAGTAAAAACTGTAAGTAATGCAACTATTTAATCACATAGCAAACCAGAATAATTAAATCTCACTTTTTCAAATCAATTCCTGATAACACCTTAAGTTACGTATATTTTCTGACTCACGGTGAAAAGAGGAACATTTAGCCGCAACCAAACTGCATACACTGCGTATCTTGATCTCATTATCTTAAACAAACAATTATCTCTAAAGCGAGTGCTATAAAGATAGGTACGTTTTGATGTAGATCGCACAGATTTGAGCATTATCCCAACGTTTTATTTTTAAATACCGCACTTAATTCCGTTTTTAATCAGATAATCTCCCCAAACAGGTTATACTAAAATGTCCATCTGAAATTCGTTGTTTTGATGCTGTAATAAGATTTTTAAATGACATTTTTGTAATTTGGCGTTCTTTTTAAATGTAAGTTCTGCAAAATATAGATAAGTAGCTATTTAAACAAAAATGTCCTATTTTTTTTTGATCCATTTGTATATTTGTCTCAACCTACATAGACGCAAATTATTTAGAAGCAAATAATTTAACTACGACGAATTTATTCCGCTACAATTTAAAATTTCACACCTGTCAATCATTTACACTTGCTGACAGAAAAACAGACGTCTACATTGTACACAAATACCAAAGAAAATTATATTCTTCAGTAAGTGTCCAAGATACGAGGACATACATAATCATGAGCCTGTTTCTCAGTAGCGAGTAAATCGTTTGTAAGTGTTCAATGGTCTGTTAAAAAGAGTTCCCTTTAGATATGGTACGATAATTTTCTAACACCTTTTATCTAATGTTCGGAGCACTTACTATTCTGTTAAATAAGTATGACAAATGGTTCAAATGGTGTTAGCCTTCGGCGTTTGACCAGACGTCGGAAAAATACAAAGATATCTAAAGAGCAGTCTAAAGCTCATAGCACATGTATAACGGTTTTATTTCACCCCATTTTTACTAGCTGATCCTGATCCAAGGCGATATGGTTACGGTGCGATGCAGTATGGAGATTTCGTTGAGAGGATGGTGATCTATTGTGCAGTCTCTATACTTTTACGGTGAACTTCAGCCAGAAGTTCACTGTTCACTCCTTAAGCCTTGTCTGCATCTTTTCATTGACACGCACGGTAAATTAATCGAAGTGCCGACTAGTATCAGGAATAGAACAAAAACGTCTTGTTGTGGTAAATTTGTTGTAACCTTTCACGGAGTGCAGGCGAGGTTTAAGTTGCATGTCATCATGACCTTTCATTTTTAATTATCCTTTTACCATTCACGCAGTACATTACGTAAGCAGTTTGGTAAAAATAAATTAAATTAATACTGAACTATCATATTTAAACCATCAGCATCACTATCACTACATAGTATTTAATAAAACAAAGTCGCTTCCCGCAGTCTGTCCCTATGTATGCTTAGATGCGGTTTTTTTAAATATATAGAGTGGTTTAAGAGGTTCAAGAGGAAGGTTTGTAGGTATAATACATGCATAATATAGTAGAGAAACACTGATAATTATAGAGGTTTCCAATGTGATGTCGACAGACATTCTGTAGTATATTTATTATCAGCATTGCACCCGTACGAAGCTGGGGCGGGTCGCTAGTTGTTTAATAAGAAACATGTCTCATTAATTTGTAAAGTTTTATGGCTCAGGATAAAAACTAACAACATAAAAATGGACCTAAACCACTTTATATCCTTCAGTAAAAAAAAAAAACAAGAAATTGATATGTATTTTACAATATATAGAGGTATAGATATATTAGAAAGGGTTTGCACCTTTTACATCGTCGTTATCACTTCACTTCCTCTGTAGCGAAATGAACAAGAATATTTTCTGACAAAACCTTCACAAGTACCTATTCGGTTTGGTCTTATAAGAGAACATAATTATACACTTTACATATTTACAGAATTATAGCAGATATTACTGAGTGAAGCTATGCGTCTCTTAGAGAATATGTTTCACACTCAATTCTCTGGTTTTGGGAAATAAAAACGTTTCAATGTCTCAATTTCACTTAAAGGTTACTCAAGCATAACAGAGTAACCGCCAATTTTGATAAAATATTCATTATCTTCAACAAGTTATTGGTATGCTTAACGGCCAAATACGGCTATGTATTAAAAATGTGATAAAGCATAACGCGAAGTCAAAAATTATGTTGGGATCGGCTTTCAGTCTAACCGGATGCAGCTGAATACTAATTCTACTACCAGTATTTTACATGGAGTGACTGCATATCTGCCCTCCACAAACCAGTTACTGGGCAATAAGATAAGACTGGTTGGACCCCTTGGCAAGATTGGTTGGCAAACTTTCGGGCTTCTGACTACTCGTAATGACTGTCAAAGATCTACAATTGACAGCCGGGACCAACGTGCTTAACGTGCTTTCCTTGACTCGGAGGGAACTCGGTATATAATAAATAGTCAGCTGTCCATGGACCTTGGAGAGCACTGCATAACCTTGAAGATTGACCCTTACCGCTGTTATTGTTTAGCCACGAGTCAATATTACAGTGAAAAAATTCGGCAACGAACGAAAATTAAACATAGTTACGTTTGTGACCTTATTCTATATCATTTGCGGACGCACTTGTTCTGTATTAAATCGTAGGTATTCCATTGGTTCTAAGAGACACATTTTGTTTTAGTATTTGTTTTCTTTCTTCGCTATTAGTTACAGAGATATGAGCGTCTGACTAATCAGAAGTGTCTCAGATGCTATTTGTTGATCCGATTTTTAGCTTGAAAAGGCATATTGCATTTGAATCAAAAATAAGTAAAATATATGTAACAATCGATGCTTTTAAATTGAGCATCGATAATTTCCTCGTTCGTCGATAAATAGGAATATATATTTTAATATTATTGTCGGTGGGAGGAAAATGGCGTCCAATTCGAACGATTGTGGTTTAGCACATCGTAAATCTGCCGAACAAGGGATACGAAGAACGGCTATTAGCCTGAAAACTCGTCTATTAAACGTTATACGATTTATGATACACTCTTTATGTCTCTCGTTGTTCACATTTTTACATTTACGCTTTTCAATTGAATTATTTACATTTGCAAACTGTTGTACTGAATTTTAGAGCGCCAACTTGTATGATTACCTGCAACTTAACAATTCAAATATTTATTTAAGTATTATTATTTTATTTATCACCAACTATAGCAACACTACATACTCGTCCAATATGCTGCTATAAGTCACAAAATACAACAACATAAAATATAAAAACAAACATAAAAAATATACCTATTTTTTACCTATATTAATTAAACATCACAATGTTTATAGTTGCACACCTTTAAATTATCATTTGTGCCCTTTGAACAATATAATAGGTCTTTACCTATGAAATTGCCGTATTGCAGTACAGACTTTTTCAAACAAAAAAAAGTTTTGATTGGCTATGAGTTCTAAATTCAAATTAATTTTGTTTTAAAAATATGACATTCTATTTACAAAATCAGTCTTTTGTTTATTGATTAGCGATGTATTTTCATTACATTTCAACATTTTTCCTCATAATGGATACTTTGAAATTTCGTGTAATTATGGAATATGAGTTCCGTCCCATCCCCCGTTCCCTTTAGATATGGTTCGATAATTTTCTAACACCTTTTGTCTAATGTTCGGAGCACTTACTAACTACTACTTCTGTTAAATAGTATGACAAATGGTTCAAATGGTGTAGCCTTCGGCGTTTGACCAGACAAGGGAATAGTACATTGTGAATTAAGGTCGGTAAGTAAGGAATTACGATCGAGGCTCTAGTAGAAGACCGAAGTCGAAGACTGAGGGCTTTATGAGTCGAGGTTCGTAATTCCCGTACCGCCCGTGAAACATAGAATGTTTTTCATCACATTTGCGAGTAAATAATTATGAATTATAGCCTTAATACACAAGTCAGGACAACTATTATTACGAAATACGTGAACTTTTTTTAAGCGGTTGGCGGTTTTTGCCCACACCACAGATTATACAAATGTTTCGTTCAGAAACGTTAAGGGCAACTGTTAATTATGTAGGTATACAGCCATGACGGAGTGTAACAAAATAAATTAATTTTGAAAAATAAAAAGTTTTGATACAAAAACTTTTATTAAGAACATTAGTTGAGTATTTAAGTAACATCTAGCGAAATTGCAGTGAAATTCCTATTTAGATAACATTTTAAGACAATTTATCAATTGCGTGTAAACTCCTTGCTTGAACTTGCAAGACATACTGTGCTGTGATAAAATTAAAAAAAAAATTACTTACCGACCGTGGCTTTCATGACAAAAAGAAAGCTCGAGGGTTTTATATGGGGCATTACGGCAAAGTTAACCTGTATGTTAAGATACTGTTTATGTGCAAGTGTGATGAAAAAATACAAAGATACCTATAGAGCAGTCTAAAGCTCATAGCACATGTATAACGGTTTCATTTCACTCCATTTTTACTACCTGATCCTGATCTAAGGTGATTTGGTTACGATGCGATGCAGTGTGGACCATTACACTGACACGCACGGCAAATTAATCGAAGAGCCGACTAGTATGAGGAATAGAACAAAAACGTCTTGTTGTGGTACATTTGTCGTAACCTTTCACGGAGTGCAGGCGAGGTTTTAGTTGCATTTCTTCATGACCTTTCATTTCTAATTATCCTTTTACCATTTACAGCACGCAGTGAATTACGTAAGCAGTTTGGTAAAAAATAATTAAATTAATACTGAACTATCATATTTAAGACATTGTTTAATAAGAAACATGTCTCAATAATTTGTAAAGTTTTATGGCTCAGGATAAAAACTAACAACATAAAAATGGACCTAAACCACTTTATATCCTTCAGTAAAAAATAATTCAAGAAATAGATATGTATTTTACAATATATAGAGGTATAGATATATTAGAAAGGGTTTGTACCTTTTACATCGTCGTTATCACTTCACTTCCTCTGTAGCGAAATGAACAAGAATATTTTCTGACAAAACCTTCACAAGTACCTATTCGGTTTGGTCTTATAAGAGAACATAATTATACACTTTACATATTTACAGAATTATAGAAGATATTACTAAGTGAAGCTTCGTTTTCATTCATTTTCGTTTTCATTCTCATAGTAGAGAATATGTTTCATACTCAATTCTCTGGTTTTGGGAAATGAAGACGTTTCAACGTTTAATTTTCACTTCTCATCACACAAGGTACATCAAGCATAACAAAGTAACCGCCAATTTTGATAAAATATTCATTAATTTATCTTCAAAAAGTTATTGGTATGCTTAACGGCCAATTACGGGCTATGTATTCAGATTATCTTTTACACTACGTTTTTAACACAAAAATGTGATAAAGCATAACGCGAAGTCAATAATCATGTTGGGGTCGGCTTTCAGTCTAACCGGCCGCAGCTGAATATTAGTAGTATTGCTAGTATTATAGATAGAGTGACTGCATATCTGACCTTCACAACCCAGTTACTGGGCAATAATATAAGGCTGGTTGGACCCCTTGGTAAGATTGGTTGGCAAACTTTTCGGCTTCTGACTACTCGTAACGACTGTCAAAGATCTACAATTGACAGCCGGGACCAACGTGCTTAACGTGCTTTCTTGACTCGGAGGGAACTCGGTATATAATAAATAGTCAGCTGTCCATGGACCTTGGAGAGCACTGCATAACCTTGAAGATTGACCCTTACCCCTGTTATTGTTTAGCCACGAGTCAATATTACAGTGAAAAAATAAGCAGCTGGGGGTCTACTTTCTTTCTCCGAAACTTAACTTCGGCAACGAACGAAAATTAAACATAGTTACGTTTGTGACCTTATTCTATATCATTTGCGGACGCACTTGTTCTGTATTAAATCGTAGGTATTCCATTCGGTTCTAAGAGACACATTTTGTTTTAGTATTTGTTTTCTTTCTTCGCTATTAGTTACTTCGATATGAGCGTCTGACTAATCAGAAGTGTCTCAGATGCTATTTGTTGATCCGATTTTTAGCTTGAAAAGGCATATTGCATTTGAATCAAAAATATGTAAAATATATGTAACAATCGATGCTTTTAAATTGAGCATCGATAATTTCCTCGTTCGTCGATAAATAGGAATATATATTTTAATATTATTGTCGGTGGGAGGAAAATGGCGTCCAATTCGAACGATTGTGGTTTAGCACATCGTAAATCTGCCGAACAAGGGATACCAAGAACGGCTATTAGCCTGAAAACTCGTCTATTAAACGTTATACGATTTATGATACACTCTTTATGTCTCTCGTTGTTCACATTTTTACATTTACGCTTTTCAATTGAATTATTTACATTTGCAAACTGTTGTACTGAATTTTAGTGCGCCAACTTGTATGATTACCTGCAACTTAACAAATTCAAATATTTATTTAAGTATTATTTTTTTATTTACCACCAACTATAGCAACACTACATACTCGTCCAATATGCTGCTATAAGTCACAAAATACAACAACATAAAATATAAAATTACAAACATTAAAAATATAACTATTTATTATCTATATTAATTAAACATCACAAGGTTTGTAGATGCACACCTTTCAATTATCATTTGTGCCCTTTGTACAGTATACTATATTTAATTGTTTAAATATAATTACTTAATAAAATAATTTGTTACATTCTAAACAATAGGTAAGTTAAAAGAAATCTGTCCCATGTTGTTAAACATCGAAAATATTGTTGTTTAGACTAGACACAGCATGTCCTGTTTTGAAAACACATCACGTACTTGTCTCAAAGTACTTATTTTTGTCATAATTTATTTTATAATAATTCAATTTCCTTTGAACACCTGCAAAGCAACACCAAGCGCACAACACATTCACCTCACGTCGGCTCTCCAAGTAATTACTTCTAACATTGTACATACACGAAGAAATAACTCAGAACCAGTCACCGGATACTTCAATCTTTTCATACAAAATAAATAAAATATTTTCCTATACATTTTCCTTCTTTAGTACCTGTTATATTTACATAACGGTAAACCGTGAATAGGTATTGCAATTTCTATGATTTCTATGTATGCGAAGGCAAGCAAAATAAATTTAAATTAGGTTTTGATATCAATCTATCAAGAGAACCTGATTCATAAATTGCATTTTCGCTAACTCACCGCTTTTTCGACATGGTAATGGAAATTGACTGTCCTGAGACTCCTGAAAGATTTGAATCGCTCGAGCCTCGCTACCGTATCAAAAAACACATTTTCTCGCGGCTAAAGTATTGTGAGGGCATATCCAACGATTTCAATCGTTAGGGTCTCCATGCCATAATTCACGCGCGGTCCCAAACTCAGTGGAATGTTATAAGAATATAATTGAATGTCCCAGGATCAGTTTCACGCGCATTCAATTCCGTGAGCAGGGTAATCTGGATCGTGGCGGTGAATAATGCTTTCGTCTAGTATTTGTTAGTTGAACACCGAGTTTGAAGGTTTTAGATCACATTTGTACTTGTCACAGACAATGAGGTATCGCTGTGATCTTATCTTCCATACTAATATTAGTAAAATTACAAATTTACTATTTTTTAGGCTTCTGAATCATTTTAAAATGTATACTACAACTGTAGTGCTGCTGGGTCACCACCCAGCATAGTACAAAGTGACGTCATAAAAAAACTGATTCCTATTGCCAGAGGTATCGAAAAATATCCCTTGTATATTTTCCAGTTATACTACAGAAATTTAATCGTATATCAGTGCTACAAAGATACCTTATTATGTTCACTAAAAGCAAAACCAGGTCAGAATAATTCCATATTTTAAATGAGACTTCGGCACAACCTTTTGCAGAAAACCTTGCCGAAAGAATCTAATAAACGACGAACCGAAACCGATTCATCGGAGAAAAGATTGCCCTATCTATACATCAGTTCATACGAAAAGGTAAGTAGTGCCTAACAGTCAATTAAATACACACAAACAGTTGATATCCAAGGCCTTCGTATATCCGAATAAACCTTTTGTATCCTCGCTGGAGAGTAAGCATGTTGTTTTGTTGATTTGATTTCAAACTCTCGATCGAACTTTCGTTTTTATACGAGAGAACTTTTTCAACTAGCGAATGAAGCGAAGTTTGTGAATGTTTGGTTTCATATTTGCCAAATAAATCAGCGGTGTAGCAATGTTTTGATACAAATATATATAAGTTAAGTAAACTTGATCGGTTAACTTTTAAACATTTTTGTTAATGGTTTTAACCTTTTGGCTCTAGCTAAAAGGTTAAAACCATTAACCACCATTACCATACCGTACCGTACCGTACCGTATTTATTTATTTCTAACCAGAAGCTTCTATACATGCTTCTAACTTTAAAAATGACCGGTTTCCATACAATCGTTCAACCCTTATTTTATTTACCTCTGTAGGAGTGGAATTTCGAAAAACCGTGTCTCAAAATCACGTAGTTATGTAGTATTTGCTGGTTTCTGGATTATCAAAAAAGCTTCATCATAATACAATAAATAATCCTCTAAAATGATTAAAGGGATGTTAAAGTAAGCATTCCCAAATGAGGAAACTGACAGGGGAATATAATTTTGAGCCAGTCATGACAGATTAATAGGCGTTACCGAATTATTTTACATGACTTGAATAGGTCAGTATAAAGCTTTCAAAGTGTTAAAAGGTTTAAGGATTAGTTTCGATCGTAAGTAGATAATATACAAGGAAAAAATGTCTACCAAATGGATAGTAGGTTTTCAATGTCAGTTTTTATTCAATATTAAGATGCGACCTCATTGATTGCCTAAATAAAAGTTTAATGATAGATTTTTTACGCTCGGCTCGTGTTCAGTTGACATTCCCATTGTGCAATAACATTGAGGCATTCATGTAGATGTAGTTAAGTGTTTGTGAAAACGGACATTAACGAAATAACACACACGAGTACACGGACAAACAATACCGGTCGAATGCGAACTTTTTGCGGTCCGGACACAACATCGGGCGTTTGCATTGTATTTTACTGCTATACGGGTACAGTTCTTCAATGATGATCACGTGAATTAAAAAAATATCATCTGCCTAGGCTTTTCCCAACTATGTAGGAGTCTAACAGGATGCAGCTGAATACCAGTATTTTATACAGCATGGTTTTTTAGTCACCGTCCAAATTTAGACATTTTAATCTTTTGCGAAAACCATTGAATACGTATTTTTCTTTTAGTATCACTCAATACAAAAATATAGAGATATCATGGACACCGCTGCGCCGTGCGTAGGTACACGCTGTGTAACTACGCGGGCTGGCCGCCCCCTTTCCATTGAATGTTTTCGCGGCAAGTGTAGTATTGTTAACGTTTAACTTAGTGACCAGGCAGAGCGGATAATTTTTTCGAGAAAATGATTTCATATGAAAATATGAAAATTTCACATATCGATTTTTTTTCAAAAATGGAGTTAATGATACATAATGCCTAGAAAAAATTTGGACGGTGACTAAAAAATCTTGCTGTATACTGGCCTATCTGACCTCCACAACCCAGTTAGTACAAGGTAATACGACACATGGTAACTGGTAAGACTGGATGTCAGACTTTCGGGCCACTGAATACCTGTAACGACTGTCAAAGATCTACAAATGACAGCCGGGACCAACGGCTTAATGTAGCCATACACGCTAGTGCGTACTGAACTGTATACCTACTGTGTATAAATCAAAGAGTATTTGTTGCAGGTTTTCTCTCTTGTGTTTCTTCTTGAATTAATAAATCCTTACAGAAAATACTATGAACTCTTTGCACAACACGATATTAGAACCTCAAGCTCACCAAAAAAACTCACTCCCCATTCAATATGGCCGCCTGTTTTTGTTTCTTTTATTGTCATTTGGCGGCATTTAAAGAACAAAGCGAAAAGAAAAAAATCATGGAATTTAATATTTATTTATTGGTTCCGCTATTGTTTTCACGATTACTGTCGAAAGATTGTTACAAAAAACAAACTTTTTGTATTTCTGAAAACCTTTATACATATAAACAAATTAAACGTAGGCAAGAAAATGCCATTCATTTATTGGTTTCTGTTTTTCCTATGTACAGAATTTGAAAAGCGTCAAGGTCGTTACGACTTCTATTCTCATTTAAATATTTAATGAAACGAATATCGACAAAATTCTTAAAGCTTCATTAAATAATCAACAATAATGAGAAAAAGCTTTTTCATCATTTTTTTTACAGTCGCGTTGTTCGTCACGGCTGTTCGTAAAATAAACAAGTGTTCTGACAAAATCAACATAAGAAACAAGTAAAATTTTGCTCATTTACTCGTATTTCCATATTTTTCATTTGCATAAGTACCTATAATAAAAACGTGAAACAATTATTGGGTACTTTGCATGTTGATCACAGATACATTGCACACTCGATTTCAACGTTGATGAGCGAGAAATCTCATATTGCGAGCTCTGCTGCAGCAAAGCTAAATCTGAAATCATATTCTTGCCCTACATCGCTTCGGGAAGCGCGTAAGCGGTTATGTTATGACATAAAGCTTATCTGAAGTTTGATATGTATTTGCATTTTAAAATATATTTGTGATATGAGTTTTGCGGTGTAAAAGCTTTATAGTTCGACATGAGAACGTCTATTTCTGTGAGAAAATATAGTTTTATTATTGTATTTATGGTGACTGAAATAAACCATGCGTACATTTTTACATCTCAAATAATCCGTATTGTCAAACCAACTCAAGTTTTCCCTACCTTTTCGACGTTGTCGCAATATTTCTGATTTCATAGCAAAAAAAAACTTATAAATAAGGATGAGAAACTTGAGTGATGTTTTGTATGTTACCAGGATATTTGGAAAAAGGATTTCCGCTAGCTAAAGCTAAATCACATGAAACTGAACTAGATACAAGCAGTTGAGTTTAACACCTCGCACTAATTCTACTTTTAATTCGAGATACTCGTTAAAGTAGAATTTATGTTGACATTTTGTAAATACCGTTTGAATCACCCTGTCCCATAATAGATCGCAGTGATAATAATCTACGAATAATTACGACTGTTACTGAGCCCTCTCCACGTTCGCAATATTTAACGGACACAAATTACACGCCACGATTGATACCGAGAACCAATTTGTACGTTAAATACAGCGGCCTATTTGTCATTCAATCCGTTTTTCATTTTGGCAGAGCACAATTCAACGTACATACGGCGACACATCAAGCAATACCGATTTCCCGTACAATGAGAGATCCGATAAACTGGTTTTGCTTAGTTTGATTGGTCACCGTGTGTACATGACTGTCCTTCCTAATGTTAGCATGAAAGCCAGACATAAATCTAGATATATTTAAACTGTAAAACATCCCATTTTTTATTTTAAAAGTTCACAAACGTCTGTCTGTTGTGGTAAGTCAGTAATGTTTGGATACGTACGCGCTCGTAAACTGTAGGCAGCTATCTCGTGTTCGCGAGAAGTGTAAGCCAACTGAGTCGGTGAGGAAATATGGGGATTCATCCACTCGATACGCTAAGAGCACTCCGATACCTACATATTATGCAGTCTCCCACAATTCCTTTGAAAGGCTGCCGCATCCGTTCCCTCGCTCACGACGTGCGTTTCATTAAAAAGCGAGTGACTTCGAGAAAAAGAACAAAAGACCGCTAGAAAAAGCATCGTTCGCCTCATGAAATATTAAAAAATAGGCACGTACATTTGTTTTGTTTCCGACCGCGACCGTTTTTTTTTAAAGCAAACTCCATTAAGCTATTAGCTGGGACAGTGCACGGGGGTATGTGTAATGAGGAGATTTCTTTGTTTGTTTTTATATTAAAGAGAGGGCACTGGCTACGTCTTACATGAATTTTAATAAGCACTTTTCCAAATGAAACCTTCAAAGTGGCAATTTCCTAGTGGTGTGTATGGGGGTGACATCATTAGTCACGCCTCCGACACCTAATGAACTATCGTTCACAAATGTGAGTGCTCTGTTATTTTTACGGCCCTGTCTCTTCAGGGAAATTACACCCTACTTTTCCGTGAACAGTCATTTCCCTTGTCTTGAATCTTTAAACATTTTTGAATAGAAATACACAGATTTTACATACAGTCGGCACATTACCTGTCAGATGCAACACGAGACTATTCCGAGCAATTTTTCCGTGACGTCGCGACCTCAAACGGGTCTCTAAGGACTTTGAGGAGGGTAGGATGTCTCCAGTCATTCATACAGCATGCACAGCGCTTTGAGCAGCGGCCTGCAGCGGAAACCTGCGGCGGAGGTGTGTGAGCATTGCGGAAGTCTTTCATGTCGCTTTCATAGCTCGCCGGCCGAACAACGCAACGGCCGACGACTGACGATATTTTGCTTTTCCCTTTGAGGCAAATTCTCGAACATAAGTTTTGTTTTGCGCAGTGACTGTGAACGTATAAATGTTTAAATAAGTTAAAGCATTAAATGTTTAAAATCATGCAAAGCAAAATAAACTTTAGAAAATACAGCGATGAAATATAAAAGCTGAGAATTAGACAGCATGATGTACAGCAACGTTCTGTTATGTTTATTTTAAGTCAAAATTTCTGTAACACAAATAGAAAATCTTTTTAAAATTAAACGAAAGTGTGCTTTTATCGTAAGCCCGCCCGTCTGTGCACTCAATTTGCGACTATTAGCAGTTTTATCTTTCATCTCTCGTCAATTCGGAATTCACTTAAAAATCAAACTGTTTCAAGCAATTTTATCGACGACTGAAAAGAGCAATTCCCTTATTGAGTTTCAACGTTACCAAAACGAAGCTGAAATATGCAGCCTATAACAACCACGAAAACAAAAAACGAGCGAATTCAAATGTAGTTATCGGCACTTCTCTACTCGGGCGGGTTGCTTTAGCCAGACAGATATGCCGTCGTAACGTTTGAAAACGTCAGAAACTTTTTTGGATCGAAGCTGTTGACCGCTTTCACACGTGACGTAGGTAGAGAGAAAAAGTTTTGCTAACCTGGTAGCGGGGAATCAATTAAAAGACGCTCTAAACGACCATTATTTAAACATTTACTGCGTCACCGAGGGCTGATATCTGATCGTCCATCATATTCATGGACGTAATTATACAGCTCTGACACGTCTACCTACCATCATACAGAAACAAATGAATAAGCTATGCCATTAGACCCAGTACAAGATCAATAGAAAGATATCTCATCAACGTCATTAGAAGTCACGACCCTCGGTGATGAGGCAAGGCAACGTCACAAAGACATAATAACGTTCCTAGACACAACTTGTTCCAAATTGCTTTATGACAGCCACTGGCGACTTGTTTATTTTGCTGAAATCATTAAAGTGCAAATAAAATATGTCATAACTTTCAATTTACGGTTTGATCATCTTGTTTTACCGCGCAGGCTCCACTCGGCACCGTTTCACCGCCATCTTAATGTTACAGAGTGATTATGTATTTAAGATACTCAAGGAGATGGAGAGTTTATAATAAAATCATGGTGCGTCGTAAATTTCATAAAAATAAACAGTGGTTAAATTAAATTGGCACAAGAAACGTTCTCGAGTATGTTAAAAACCAATGTTTACTCACATTAATTACAAAGAATGAACGTTAATTTGTAGAATATTTATTTTTTACTTCTGATTGGTAATGTTGTTTTTGCAACATCAACTAATCAGTCTTGTTATCCATCAATAATAATGAACCATGAGCTAAACATTATTGGCACACATCAATCCAAAAGATTTAAATAAGTAACTAAACAGATTTGTTATTGAAGCCTAAAAAAGTTTATAATATTGGTAGTCGAATGTTGATAAGACCAATTTACTATTAAAAATATGCTGAGTGGAATTTGAAGCATTGCCGCATCGCATGGGTTCACTCTTAATGAAAGGGCTTAATAACTAACTAGGTATGAAAATCCTTCATCAAAAAGGAGCATCCTTCAACCAGTTGGATGGATTTTCCTACCAGGCTTGACGTTTCAAGTAGTTCCCTCACATGTGTAGATATGATGGTATTTATAATGTTTAAACAATAGAACAAACTAGGGTGAAAAGGACGGCTTGGGTACCGTATGAAAGGTTGTCCACCCAAAAAAGTCTCGGTCGCTTTTTGTGGTATTACAAGTGATTATGAGTACAAGAAGTTGGGACTCAGTATGCATAATTTTGCTCTTAGCCTTTTGTCTAATAAAAACATAGTGATAACGTCTCTTTTTGCGGTCTCATATGAAACTTCATAAAAATATCCTCCGATTTACGGTCTATGAAACACGTATCCCAGTAGATATATGTGGGTAGGTAAAACCGTATGCGTATTCGAATTGTATTGGAATAAAATGGGGCCATACGTTCGTGTATCAGGTGACATAGAGAATCAATCACCGGGCGGTGTCGATCAATCATTGGGGAACATAGGTACACATTGATGGTTTGACAGTACCACATGCTAATACACTTCTTTTCCGACTTTATTCAATGTTTCAGTAGATTAAGAGACGACAGTAGAGGAATGGTGGCTGTCTGTGAAAAATACTGAAAGGTCGTAAGTTCTGGTCATTTATTCATAGGACTTTCTGCGATCCTATCTTTTCGTTACTTGTGTCATGTTAGAAATCGACAGAATCATAAATAAAGCACACCATACAATTGTACACGGTTGTATTAAATTCAATGTTAGCTAATAAAAGTTCTAGCTTCTTCAGAAAGAAGTGCTATTTAGCATAATATGAAGGCAAACAGTATTTTGTATCTAGAGTTGGCATTGGTGCCAAAACTAGATTATTATAGTACTTGCAGTAGCAAAACATTTTTACGATCAAAAGTTTCGTCTAGCCCTTCGAGGTAAATAAGTAATTTGTAGTACGCCCCACCGGGAAGATTCGCCTGTAATTAAAAAAATCCAAGATGTGATTTCGAGCATTACACAACAGACGTACATATGCATGTAATGTAAGGTTCGATTTTGAACATTTGATTCAGTTGTTTGAAGCATAAATGCTACAAGTTAAATCATCGTGTCCCATTACAGGCGAATTTTCCCATTGAGGGAGCACCTTTACTGTATTTTTCACAGAAAGTGGTTGCAAGAGTTACATCATGCACGAGAATCAACTTTCCGCAGTAGTGTGAAAATGCTTACTACTAGCTCAGACTAACAGTCTGAAACTGTACCTAAAACTGTCTGCCCCTTCTGGTACTAAAATAGCCACCCCGGCAACATGTGTTCGCACAACCTAAAAACGCACTTGGCTAACCCTTCGGGAAATACTGGTTGAAATCTGAAAGACTATTAATAAAACAGAACTTAGAAAGCAAAGTGTTGTTCAATAACGGAATCCTGAGACCCCGGTGTTTTCCAATACAAAACTAATGGCATAATGGATTAAAATACGAAGGCCGCAAGCCGCCGCGCGTCCCAATAAAATCGGAGGTAAACTCAATTTACTAATAAAATTTCGATTTTTCGATACTTTTCGCCGTCCGTAACATAAATAACGTTAACGTACAATATTTTATAAATAATATTGAATGGTGTAATTTTTCCCAGCCTGTTTTGATTAAATTATTGAACGAACATTATGATGAGCGCTTAATATAAATAAATAATAAAATGCTTGAATTTTTTTTATAAAATATGGAAAGCAAATAAACCTTCAATTTTCAGCCCAACAAGGACTATTTATTTCATTGTATGATAAAATGTGAACACGGAAATCCATATGCAGAACTTATTAAAATAAAATAATGCAGTATCAGGGACGTTGTATAATTCATACAGTTTTCATTTCACGTGTTAATTCATGAGTTGACCAATAAATTGAATTCAGGTACAAATAAATATTTAACTCCAGTTGTTTGCTTACCGCTAAGGTTTTTGTAACCGAATATATTTATCAGCGATAGGAAACCTTTTCTATTTTTTCAGCTTTAACGGAACAGAGAAAACAAAGGCAGTATTTTTCTTTCACGAAGTCAAAGCAATCAATTTGAAACACTTGAATAGGGTTGAGTATTTCTACTAATATTTGGTTAGAATTTCGTATTCAAAACCTCGTCTACACTATCTTAGATTGCCTACTTTGGTATTTGACAACACAAATATTACACGTTATTTACTGGTTCACGTTTCAGTTCACGATGGAGGAGTTATATTTATTTATTTAAACTTCACGTATATTGGTGGTACATAGGCGGACTTAATGTCACAAGGCATTCTCTACCAGTCAACCTACCTACCTAGTTATACTGACTTTCATCCGTACCTCGAAAGCCCGTTAAGGCGTTGGTCCCGGCTTATTATGATCCCGGTTATTTGTATATCTTTGACAGTCGTTACAGGTAGTCAGTGACCCGAAATTCTGACAACCAGTCTTACCAAGGGATACCGTATTGACCAAAACTAACTGGGTGGTGGAGTTCAGATAGGCAGTCGCTCCTTGTAAAATCCTGGTATTCACCTGTATCCGGTTAGTTTGGAAGCCGACCCCAATATAGTTGGGAAAAAGCTAGGCAGGTCATTCACAAAGGATTTTTGAAGTATACCACAATTTATAATGTTAAGCACTGAAGCTGGAACAATGGTTAGAAAAAAAAACAGGCTTCAAAAACTGTGAAAAATAACTTTAGCTTCAGCAGTCAGTGATTTTTGTTCCGTTGATTGTTTTTTTTTATATTGGTAACAAATACATTTAATGATAATAGGCTTATTCCCAATAAAATGAAACTTAATATACCTAACTATCGAAATGTGGGTGTACTGTACACATCTGCGTACCCCCTCAGAGTATACAGGCGTGATGTTACGATATTGTGTTAACAATAAACATCTAAGCGATTGCAGCAATCACGACAGATTTGCCGTCTATTATTAAAGAGTATCCATTGTATATCTGCGCAGATCAGAATCAGATCTTCATAAACCACCACTGACAACAACAAAAACAATAAATACATCTGCGTAACCCTTTCGAGTGTACAGCTGGCCTACCATGACGTCTTAAACATTATTGTTTTAATTCTTTTCCTGTGTGGGAAAGAGATGGCGCTAGACATCCTGTACAGCTCCGTCTCTTATTCACAATTGAATAAGAGTAAAACAATACTGCTTTAAGACGTCATGGTAAGCCAGCAGAAGTAATGTTATGTTGTCTAATTGCGTAAACAATGCATACTTATGCGATAACAGCAATCGCGGTTGATTTGTTGTCAAGTTCCGTTTTCTGTCTCCGAAACTCATCATCAGATCTATATTTTTAAATGAGACCATTTCGGAATAAAACCCGTTCGAACAAAAAAATGTGCAAATCTAAATATATGATTGAGTTATGCGCGATAATACAAAAAAAGTACAAACATCTGAAACGATAACCTCCTCCTTTTGGAAGTCGGTTAAAAGTGTAGAAGTTTCCTCCCTCGACGACGTCGGCGACAAGACGAGCATTTTTCATACTCGTTCAACTAACTTGATGTGACACGGTCCGAGTTTTAGTATAAAAATAATAAGCAACAATCTGACTCTTTTCCCTGAAAATAAACTAGGAAAAGTAACAAGAATGTTCAAGTTTTGATCCAATTATCACGTACAAAAAAGTGTTTTTTTTGTTGTTTTCTTAAAGCAGGTAAACGTGAACCTCGAGCTTTAAGGAGAGTTTCCCAATAATGAGGAAAATATCGAAGAAAAAAAAGTATTTTTGTGGAAACCTCACAGCAGGAAGTGAATATATTTCACGAATTTCATTAAAGAAATACCCTACGAACATGAAAAATCCATAATCGGTGTTGGTTAATAAATTTTAATGAGAGGGGAAAGCTGCGGATTGAGTGAATTCGATTGGGAAAAAACGTGACTTTTATTTATAGCTCAGAAAAATAAGACGCATTAACAAAAACATTTAAGATTTTTCTCAATTTTCTTGGACAATATACAGGTGAATAAAACATAACATAACATCAAGGAAATCCCGGAAGTGTTAGACATAGGTTTACCTACTAGTACTTACACCTACATTCCGCCAGTTATGTCCCATGCAATAAGGGGCGAGCTTTTTGCCATCAACTGGGCACAAATCCAGTCCAATCCAATTCCAGATGAAAAAACCTTATAGCAATTTGCCTCACCCGGGAATTGATCCCAGAACATTAAGCTCAGCAGTCACGCTTATAACCACTAGACCAACGAGGCAGTCATCAACAACTGAATAAAAATTTTTTTTTACAAAAAAAGAAACCGACTTCAGAAAACACTTAATGCACTAAAAAGTTAAAAATAATACTATAACCTACCTATATTAATAAACCTCACCTAACCGACGATTAACCTATGATAAAATTTAATAATTCTTTGGAGTCGGTGCCAAGCAATATAATTTGAATTAATTAATGAATTAATATTTAGAAACTGTAAGATGTTTTGTTTTTCTGGCCTTAGTATGTCTATATAGTCATTCAGGTATCGCATATTGCTTGGCACCGACTCCAAAGAATTATTAAATTTTATCATAGGTTAATCGTCGGTTAGGTGAGGTTTATTAATATAGGTAGGTTATAGTATTATTTTTAACTTTTTAGTGCATTAAGTGTTTTCTGAAGTCGGTTTCTTTTTTTGTAAAAAAAAATTTTATTTGTTAATTTTTAGTGACATATTTTTAATCTAATAATAAAATATGGGTAGGCCTAGTAAAGATACTTTTCGTGTGAGAAAAGGCGTCGAACTGAAACTGAGAAAAAGGAAAACGATTAAAAGAAATTAGGGAAAGAAATGATCAACGCATTTTGAAAACAGACTGTCAAAGCAGATGACCTATGTTGGGAATCGCACCCAACAACCACACAGTCGGCACGCGGAGGCGACACGCGCAAGCGACGTGACCGACCTACACGTCATCGTCCACATCATCGGCGAGCGAGGGGAGCTGCGGGCGGCGGCGGCGGTGCCGGCCGGCCTGCGGACACTCGCTTCCTCGGACACCACCGCGACGGACGATCTCTCAAACGCCTTACTTAATTATTTTATGTTTGTCCGGGACAGTTCCAATATTGTTAATTTAATTGGCATTATACCTAGCCTATACCAAAATACAGTCCACTTTTATTTCTACCACGGGTTATTAAACATTGGTCCTTCAAGGATCTCGCCGGTTTTTTTTGCAAAAAGTAACGGTTTCGGAAGAAAAACTTCAAGTCATCAAGGTCTTCAATTGCGGTCTTCAGCGGCGACAGTTCCTGCAGGAGTCTTCATTTCCTGCCGAACAAACAACGCACACCTACCGTACACGCCTGAGAACAAGAAGTTAACTAGAGGTCGGCCGTACAGCGGACTTTGGACCCCGTCGAAACTTCGAGTCATCGTCAATCACGAACAAAGAACTTGCAGCGTCATTGGATATCCTGTGGATGGTTTAGACATTCTGTGAGTTCGTTCCAATTTTTTCCTTATATCTTTTCCTATTATTTATCATATTTCATGTTTAAACAGTAATATTTAAGTGAGTGCTTTCAATCACTTTCTTTTCCAAGTCGTTTAGTGACAAATCATTCTTTTCATAGCCTTGCATTTCTTAAACCTTAATCATTCTGCTTATAAAGCATCCATATAACCAAGGTTGCAATTACTTCGCTTCTTATCTATAACAGCTGATCGCTCGGCGACACACCTGCGCGTCAGGTGTTCTTTTGTTTGCACGGTTACGTCATACCTCATTAGCCAGTTACACTTTTTTTTTCTTCGCATTTCATAAACTGGTTTCTTATCTCTCATTAGTTCATTTGTGATTTATTGCTTGTGTTTCTATTGCTATGGCTGACGAAAAAGTTGAAAAACTCGTTAAAAAACGCAGCTGTATGAAATCTAAGCTTACTATTTTTGGCAACTACCTACACATGCTTGAAAGTTGCGACGAACTTAGCAGCTTACAACTGTTAGATTTACAAAGCAGATTTAATAAATTTGATAGCTTATACGTGGATTTCGACAAATTGCAGTATGACATCGAGATGTTGCTGGAGCACCCCGATGACGAGATCAAGGAGCGTGAGCAGTTTGAAAATCAGTATTATAAACTGGTGGCGACGGCGCAGAGTCTGCTCGGCGCTCGACCCCCCCAGTCTGGCAATCAACAGGATGGTTATGTAACGGGTGACGAGGATGTACAGGCAGGTGGCTTTAAATCAAATAATGTTAGGTTGCCAAAAATAAATTTACCAGTTTTTCACGGTCACTATCAACACTGGCTTGAGTTTAGAGACACTTACATTTCACTTATTCATTCACGAAAAGACATGGACAACGTTAATAAGTTGCACTACCTGCGTGCTTTTCTTAGAGGTAGTGCGTTACTAGTTATAGATAACTTAGATTTTAGAGCTCAGAATTATGAGTCCGCTTGGAATTTATTGTGCAATAGGTACGACAACAAAAGATTGCTCGTTAATAATCATGTTCGTGCATTATTCAGCCTAGAATATATGCAGAATGAATCATGTTCTTCCATTCGTAACCTTATAGATGTCACTAATAAAAATCTTCGTGCATTGACAACGTTAGGTCAGGACACTGAATTTAATTTACGGGATACCCTCATAATTCATATGATGTCCGAAAAACTTGACGGTGTCACACGTAGAGAATGGGAAGAACATAGAAACACATTAGATTATCCACCATCATTAGATTTTTTTTTAAAGTTTCTTAGCAACAGAGCTGACTTATTAGAAACTTTACAAGAACATAAAATAAATATCAATAAAGTACATCAGGCAGACACTTACAAACATAATTCTAATTTACTTACAGCTACAAAATCAGATCAAAAAACAAATGACATCAACAGTAAAAATAAAAAATACAATAAAAATCATAAAACAAAATTTACATGTCCTATGTGCAGTCAGACTCATTATTTATTTAATTGTGATGCCTTTAGAGCCCTTTCTCTTGAAGCTCGTATACAAAAAGCCAAAGAGGCAAAGGTCTGTCTTAATTGTCTACGACCTGGGCACGTAGAATCAAGGTGCAATCTTGTACCTTGCAGATATTGCAAGAAAAGCCACAGTACTCTGCTTCATTTGCATGAGGCAGAAACAACTCCTACTCCTGAGCCAGTTATTCCCGTCAATAACTTTGCCGGTTCAGCTAATGTTCGGCAGTTTACTACTCCTCCGAATGTTTTGCTTTCCACAGCGATCGTGAAAGTGGTTGACAGCAAGGGTGACGTGCACACTGCCCGAGCACTTCTGGACAACGGTAGTACGGGCAACTTCGTAGATGAGTCACTATGCGGTAAGCTGGGTCTGTCGCGACGTAGTGCGAGCGCCACCGTGACAGGCATAAATAATAATACTTCGTATTGTGCACAATCTTGCAGCCTTACTATTATGTCCCACTATGATGACAACTGTAAAATTACTGTAGACTGTCATATTTTGCCGCAGATCACTAGTGCTTTGCCATCTTCTTACATAAACATTGATAATATTCCTCTACCATTGGGAATAACCCTAGCTGACCCAACATTAAATATACCGTCAGCTATAGACATCCTACTAGGGGCCGAAGTATTTTGGTCCGTCTTTTGTAATAATTCCATAGACTTAGGCAAAAATCAGCCTAAGTTATATGAAACGAAACTGGGTTGGTTAGTGTCAGGGCACGTTGCCCGTCATAAGTCACACTCTTCTTCTCCCGTTTGTCATTTTTTAAATGTGGAGGCCGACCCAGACTTAACTCGTTTTAGGAAATTAGATACCATTGCAGCTAAGCACTCCTTATCTCCTGAGGAGCGTGCCTGTGAGCAGAGGTTTAAGAAACACAGCACTCGTAAAGACGACGGACGCGTTGTCATAACCATGCCGCTTAAGAAGAATTCTCCAGTCTTAGGCGATTCCTTTCCAAAGGCAACGTGTCGGTTCATGTCACTTGAGCGTAAGTTTCTTAGAGACCCTGTCTTCAAAAGCAGGTACGTTGACTTCATGCAAGATTATGAGCGCCTGGGTCACTTGACTGAAGATAAGGAGTCTTCGCCCGGCTGTCTTCAACAAAATAGTTATTTTTTACCCCACCACGGCGTCAGCCGTGAGTCAAGTACAAATACAAAGCATCGTACAAGGGCGCAAGGTTGTGTACGAAAGTGTTAACCTCTCTTACTCTAAGGTAAATCAAGATTTTGGTGTGACTCGGCTATGGTACTAGGGTGGTTATCTACATCTAAAAGCCCCCATGCACCCAAAAATTTTTGTTCAGAACCGAGTCCACGAAATTTAAGAGAGCACAGAGGGTCACGTGTGGGGCTACGTACCGTCGAAAGACAATCCGGCGGATCTTTTTTCTCGCGGGCTGAAGGCTGATTCCATCAGTCGTTCATTCTTGTGGTGGTCTGGTCCCACTTTCTCAGAGATCAATGGCCAAAAATGCCCAACCCCACCGAGAAACACGATCTACCAGAATTGGTTTCTTGTTCTGTCGTAGTAAATGACAGACTTTCTAATTTGATAATATTAATAGTTTTACTAACAATAGATTTAATGTTGTGTAGTAATTATCATTTTATGGAGATACCTTTTGAGTATTTACACTTATATTACTATATTTACTTCACTTCTTTACTTTATTCTATTACTACTTCTATTACTTTATTTTCTTCACTTATATTATTTTATTTACACTTATGTAATATCTTTCTCACACTGTAGTGTTGCTTACGCAGCGCCGGTGATGATAGTGGACAGGAAAGGCCGAGGTTGCAGACTAATTAAATCGTTTTTGGCAATCTTCATCTGTAACTCGACAAAAGCCTGTCATATCGAGCTCGTTACTGCACTATCTTGTGAAGCCTATTTAGCCGCTCTTAATCGTTTTGTGTCGCGTCGGGGGAAACCGCAACGTATTACGTCCGATAACGGCACCAACTTTGTCGGCACTTACAATGAGCTATCAAAACTTAAAAATTCGTACCTACATATAGTCCTCACTTCATCGGCTTTGCCGAGGCAGCTGCTCCTTCCACAAAACACCATCTTAGGTTATTGCAATCCACTCATATCACCTACGAAGAAATGGCTACTTGCCTCACTCAAATATAAGCTGTTCTTAACTCCTGTCCTCTTACTCCTCTCTCCTCAGACCCCTTCAATATTCCGCTCTGACACCTTTTCACTTCCAAATTGGACGACCACTTAATTCTATAATTCATCCACAGGTCTCTGATTTCAATGATAATCGTCTGGAGCGGTCCTCTGGTCTTTAGGAAGGTTCACCCTGGCAGAGACAGCGCATCAAGAGTTGCAGAGGTGAAGACAAAGAGGAGTACCATAAGGAGGGCTTTTATAATATTTGCCCCCTTCCAGATTTTTGAAGTGTTCACTTCAACCCGGGCAGCATGTTGGGAATCGCACCCAACAACCACACAGTCGGCACGCGGAGGCGACACGCGCAAGCGACGTGACCGACCTACACGTCATCGTCCACATCATCGGCGAGCGAGGGGAGCTGCGGGCGGCGGCGGCGGTGCCGGCCGGCCTGCGGACACTCGCTTCCTCGGACACCACCGCGACGGACGATCTCTCAAACGCCTTACTTAATTATTTTATGTTTGTCCGGGACAGTTCCAATATTGTTAATTTAATTGGCATTATACCTAGCCTATACCAAAATACAGTCCACTTTTATTTCTACCACGGGTTATTAAACAACCTACATGTTACGTAGGTTGAATAAGGAAAGTCAAGAAGTTAGTCTGTGGTACACCTGGAAAGTGCATACCGTTACAATTCCAACAAGCCCAAACACAGCTAAGATACATTGTCTTATTTTGGAGTTCTAGTGCCTGTCTCTTGGCTTCATCATCAGATCTGATGGTAAAATGGTTCTTATTGAACGCAAATGCTTCATTTGTTGTAGAAAATACCAAAATCGCTGTACGTTTTCCTATAAAACTTGAAGAGTTCCCTCGATTTTGCCAAAATTCAATCATCAGATCCCGACTTGGTGACTATGGAACCAAATGGAAAGCATAGGCTTTGGAATAAAAAAATAATTTTCGAAGTCGGTTCGTAAATGACTGAGTTATGCGCAATGCAGAGTAAACGAAAAGTTAGAAATATTTAACTTTTGTTGATTTTTTCAGAAACGGCTTGTCTGATTTTGATAAAATTTTTATGGGACCATTTGGGAAGTATACGCTTTCAAACAAAAAAAAAAATTTTCAAGTCGGTTGGCAAGCGACGGAGTTATGCGCGAACAAACATAAAAAAACCTCCTCCTTTTTTAGAAGTCGGTTAAAAACAAGAACTGAACGTTACGTTGGTACCTTCCCTCCCACACTTCTGCATTCAAACAACAGGAAACAAGTACTTTGACCCAGCTAATGTTTGCAGTAATAATGATTTTCAAACAAACGTAACGGCCGACTTAGCACAGCCTCTGGAAGTGACATATTAATATTATATGACTAACATACGAGTTGTGGAAGATTTTGAACCCTGAACGCACAAGCAGAAACCCTAATATAAACTTAGCAAGTTTTAAAAGTAATTTTCTGATTGATTGTAATTTTATGTTCTTGAGATTGAAGCATTTTTGAGTCTATTCTATTTGGAAATAGATCTTATCACAAAGACGCTCGTAGTTAGATAACAGCAGCTCGGGTCCATCTTTAGGTAAAGCCGTGCTTGTCTAGGTTAGGCCATAGATGGGTGACCTGCACCCATTACATACCGAGTTTCCTCCGTGCTTCGGAAAGCATGTTAAGTCGTTGGTCCCGGCTGTCATTTGTAGATTTTTGACGGTCGTTACAGGTAGTCAGTCAAACTCCCCAAAATGTCAATGTGGCGCCACATTGGGGGAGGCCTATGTCCAGCAGTGGACGTATTTTGGGCTGAAAGTATGATGAGGTAGTCAGTGGCTCGAAACTCTGAGAACCAAGGCGTATCGTATTACTCAGTATTAACTGGGCTGTGGATGTCAGATTGGTTGTCGCTCCATGTAAAATACTGGTATTCTGCTGCATCCGGTTAAACTAGAAGCCGACCCCAACATGGTTGGGAAAAGACTTGGCAGATGATGATCAGAGCAGAGTATTTTTGAGCTCATACTATTATTGTGATCCACATTGACCCTGGATCGAAGGATTTGGAAGTCATGGGGAGAGGCTTTTGCCCAGCAGTGGGATGACATAGGCTAACAGTAACAGTAACTGTTATCAAATAGATATTATCACAAAGTTACAGTCATTTGAAAGTGGAACCTAAAGTTTCTTTAATGCTCGTGACAGTACGTAGTTACAAACTTGTTGTTCTTATCAAGTTATAAATATGCATTATTAACATTTCCTTTTTGCATCTCCGTAATCTTAGGCACAATGAATCTCGTGAGATTTTCTGACATGCTCGACTGATTATCTACTGGCAATTATAAGATGGTTCTTTATAATTAATTTTAAATGAGTTTCGTAATTACCGCAACGTTGTTTACTTAATTATGGAATAATTGTTTAATTTAGAGCGTAGGGATTGCCGTCCGTGATTATTTACTCGTTCGAGTCCCGAGGGTAGCTTAGAGCTAAAGACATTTGTGGTGACTTAGGTCAAGTAAAAATGATAACAGTTTGTCAGGGGTGGCCTTGACAACGTTAATTAAACTTTGAGGTTAAGTGACTGTAATGTCCCTTTGTATGAATGCTTTGTACGAAATCTTTTTATGAATGACTAGCTGTCCCGCTCTACTTCGTCTGCACCACATATCCCTGTTTTCGCAACATTTTTCATTGCTGCTCCGCCCCTTTTGGTTGTATCATGATGATATATAGCCTTCCTCAATAAATGGGCTATCTGACACTGAAATAATTTTTCGAATCGGACCAGTAGTTCCTGAGATTAGCCCGTTCAAGCAAACAAACAAACTCTTCAGCTTTATTATTAGTATAGATAGACTTCTTTATAATATTAAGTAGTAATGCAGAAAAGGTTATAATAATAACACTACATATCATCATGCCTGTAATCCTCGAAGGGTTAGACAGAGGTGGACCTAATAGTACACCCATATTTCACCAGTAATATTTAAGTCCCATGTATAGGGGGCGAGCCTATTGCCATGTACCGGTTTAAGTAATATCGTACCGAAATTCCCAAGATTTCTCGTATCGTATGTATCACTTGGAACATTTTATGGCGCTTGTGTCTTTCAGTAAGATGAAAATTATGTCTGTTTACATTAGGATCAATAATATTCTTAACGTAGGCTACTGCATACGATGGAATTTGGGAACTTAGTCGTAATTTAAGTAAAAAATATCTAAAACGCACGAGTACTTGAATTCCTTAAACGTTTCGATTTAAAAACACGGTTTTTAGGGGGAACAAATAGAAGAAGAAAACAAACAATTTCTATCGTCTATGGTAAGAGTTACCGATAACAACAAATTTTATTTCATTATTTTCGCAATACACACATTAAATTAAGGCGTTTGAGTAAACAAAAAGTCACGTACCTTAATCTGGAAGCACCACATGAAAAGAAAAAAAAAGAAAACGTTTAACAAATTGTACAATTTATATTTTTACATATTTTAGGCCAAACAATAAGTAGTATATAAGTACCTACTTTGTTAAGGTAAAGTACATAAACGACGAGGTCATAAAACACATAACAACTATAAATTTTCTATGACACCCTCCGTTATAATTATGTATATGAACTCGTGCATAGCATTTAATGGCTCCAATGTACTTCGTGAGGCCATAAACTTTATTTTACGAGCCTACGTTTAATAAACAATTGGGTATCATTAAGCTATCAGACTACTTTTAACTTTCGTAAACATGGTTTAATTATGCAAACTACTTTTGTATTTGGAGTTCGGGATTCAATCCTACATTGAAAGTAGTATTTGACTTGAGATCTGGAGACATCAGAACAAGTACAGTATATTTGCTGAACATGAAAGAAGAAAGTATCTTATAGATAAAATCTCCTTCTATTTTTTTTTAAAGGCTTTTTCCCCAGCCTAGTAAATTCTTCTGATTCGTGGGTGTGTTTACAAACATTTAAAGTAACATACATACAAAGCCAGACCCGGAATAATCACAGATATTATTCAGATATTTGTTTCGTGTAGAAATCGAACCCGCGACACGCAGCGCAGTGCTCAGCCAATGCGTCAAACGTGCTGTCATTACGGAACTTAAAAATATTTCAGAATTCTAGAGACAGATTTTATCCACACGACTTCCTTCATTGAAGTTTAAATATACTCTCTCTTTGCGGATCTCTAGTGATCGATGATATAAAGTAAAGATGATAAATTTTGAACTCACCGAACGTTAGCTAGGGTATGACGTCGGCTCTTGAGGTATCTGCCGTGGTACTTCTGCAGCTCACCGATGCTGCCCTGTTCGGCCTGCATCCTGCCGAGCGCCGGCTGCGGTGCCGGCGCAGCGTCCTCGCCGGCCTGCCCGGGCGACGGCGACGCGCTGGCGGCACCCGAGCCACGCTTACGTGCTTTGTTAGACTTCCTAGCCGCCGCCGATATACATATTTTCACCGACGACGGACTCCCAAAACTTCGCTTCTTCCCCGAACTTCTCGACGACGTGTACGCAGTGTCAGTGCTACTTCTAGTGCTCTTGTACGAAGGTGTGATTGTCAAGTCTGTAGCGTCCTCGAGAGGCCAATCAGAATCGTCCTCCTCTTCGATCCCCGGTAGCGGGGACTGTTGACCGATCGGACGCGGTGAGCTTATTACAGGCTCTGGGGCGACTGCAAACAAACAATAAAGGCTCTAAACAAACAGGTCGAGGAAAGTCAGAGGTATTAACTGTAGAGGTCTCAGCTTCCTACTTTCGCACAAGGAAAATTTGCTAAAGACTTCCGGCATCAAAATTCATTCAAAAGATTCGACTTGTTCCAACTCCTTAATTGTTGAATTTCCCTAATTTGTCTACAATAACAGTTGGTAATGAGAAGGCAACGCTTCTAATTATTTTGTATAAGAGAAACGGAACTTCGAATATATGAAGAGAATAAACATTTTATGGTTTCAAATAAAACTGTTTAATATTCTAAAGCTTTAGACTACATTGACTATTAAAGTCAAACCCCGTTTTATATAAAAATAAAAAACCTACGGCTCATAGTAAAAGCTGTACGACCGATAATGAACAATCACTTTTCTCCAATATTAGTCATCAGCATTTTCTAATAGGTACTTAAGACTTATAAACGCGTACATTGAAATTATGTATTCATCAGACGTAGTTTTACGCCGAGGGGCTCTGTTTTAACGAGTAATTTCCACCTCCCTTGAGAAATTGAGCTCAAGCTTTGATCGGAATATAAAATTAGGATATTTTTCATGCTTATCAATGATTTCATAATAAGATTATTTAAAATAAAGAGACCAAGCATCAACCTGAATTGTAAAAATCAATAATGCTGAAAACTCAAGTGGCGACGATCAACATAACTTATTATGCAAATTTTCACTGGAACTGAAAAACAAGTCTTCAGTTATTCTGTGTAGAAGCTAGGAACAGTAATATTATGTTGTTGCTTAAATGTCGCAGTGGTAGGTGAAAAGGTTACTTATGACCGAATATTGTAGTGTAAATGGCTCTTTAAATCAGCAAAATCTAACGTTCCAGTATTTTCTCCAATTTTGAAGCGAATAAAAATGCTAACAAAAGAGTTTTCAATTTATAGCTCAGGGCTGGCTTATTTATAGACTGCCTCTTTATCTTAAAAAAAAACCCTTACAGCCAGTAGCTTTCAAAAAATCAGTAAGACATTTCGAAAAGGTTATCATGGGTAAGAAAAACAATTTGTTTTCGGACAAGAATTTAAGAGTCAATATTAAAGGCTTATAGGTGTTTGGCGGCAAGTTATTATGGGGCTGAATTTATTAAGCGTGTACATCAGCTTGATAAGCCGGGTGTTGTTTACTGTGATGTGGTGTACGTAACATTCAGGCAAGTTAATCGGCCGAGAAATTAGAGGTTGAGCGGAGCATCGCTGTGGTCAGTGATACAACGTTTAATTATTCATGACCAGGGGTTTGAGAATCGATAGCCGACATCCTGGTTCGTTTAAACTTCACAACCAATAGTTAAGACTCGAGTAAGTTCTAAGTTGACTCATAACAACTATATTTAATAACGAAATATTGAATATCGATTTCCGATATATCATGAGGATTTCGTGTATTGTCAAATATGAATAAAAGCCAAGAGCCCCTAATTCTATAATAAATTACACAGCAACGGAGTGAATGGTTTATTGGATCCTTTAGAGATGCGAAACGAAGGAGCTAATATCATATTTTTAGTCTCGAAACATTATCGGAACTTTGACCTACATTATGAGAAAAATCAATATTAGGGACCCGTACATACTCAGTTGTATGGAAGTGTACGTTTTGTCTCCTAGTTTTATATTCGTACTTCGACACAGACTACCAATTTAAGCACAACGGACGTTAAATTTTGTCGATCACTTCACCCGCAAATGGGATTTCTCTCTCACTGAATTGGTAGGTGCTTTCAAATTTAATCAATCTGACTTCCCCGGTTAACTACGGGTTATCGTTTAATAGCATTACTGTAACGGGAGTTTAACCAGATTGTGTCAACCGACTAATAGAATGGAGAAAATTGGATTGAGAAACTAAACGTAACATTGTAGACTTGAGTGTGATTAACGAGCTTTGCTGCGTAGAAACTTGTGGGCATCATAATGTAATAATGGCTATCACGATAATAGCTCAAGTCATTATATTGCTACGGAACCATTTATAAAGGGTGGTAGTAAAGCTCGTAATTCTTTGTGAGTTTTCTATCAAATAATTACGGCACCGAATTTAAATGCTTCATTAATACGTAACACCCGTGTTCTGATTGTTCGAAATGAACGTCTGTTTACCTTTAAAAATGGAAGCTAATTAAAAGCAAATCTGTGTCATGTGTAAACAGCCAGTACCTACTGTTCTGTAACTAGACGTAGATACATTACATAACGTGACTCTTAGTTGTGAAAACTCGGCTTAATTTAAAGTCAACAAAAGGGGGTCGCGCGGCGGCGTCTGCCATCGATCCGCCTCTCGCCAATGTTTGTGTAGCTAAATGCGACCACTCCCGGCCATCATTATGTTAACTTACATAGCCCCATAGTTCCATAGCTCCATAGCCTTGTAGCCCGTAGCTTAGCACGTAGCCCCGTGCAACATTACGGCTCACAATGTAAACTCCTCTTTAATTGACGATAAAACTAGTAACCTAATTGGTGGGCGCGAAGTGTGAGTCGATTAAACACACACTTTAGGGAAATATGAAGTGAAGTTATTTTAATTAGTTCCGCAACTTTACTTTGAATATGTCACTAAATATAGTCTTGTTTCACGGTATTATAAACAGACTTTTAATAAGTGAAAATTGCCTATATGGATGATATTTAATAAAGTTTCATTAAATCAATAGTCAACATTTTCCGAACGAGTGAAGCAACGCTTTAAACGATTTCAAATTTTACTACAGAGAAGTGAATTCCAGGCCATTGCTCATAAAACAGAAATAGAACACCCTTCAGAGACTGAAATCCGATCAAAGTAAATGAAATCAGTTCCCTCAGAGACATCATTAGTTAGTAGTACTGACATTTTAATACCATGTAAGGTACTTATTTGTTAATTGTGTTTTCAAGTTTTAGGGTGAGCCTGAAACAGCTCAAACCTTTTTGTTCTTAGTTAATTACCGAGTAAACTTTAACTTGGGCAAGTAATTTAATGTCGTTTAGCAAACTTCGACACTCGATTCCTGTGCCAGTCGAGCAAAACTAACTTTAGATTTATAACTATTGGAGCCAGGAATACTTTAAACGTGAATTGGAATTGCACTGCGTTTCTTTTGTACCTCTTACAGTATTTCACACCAATAAAGGAAATGAAAACCCATTGATGAATCGTTTTTGTTGAGAATAAATAAACTTCCCTCGAGACTTTCTTTTGTAAAAGGAAGCAATCTTTTGTGTGAACTTATTGTTCGTTCGGTGATGGATTGTTAATGTTCTTATTTTAAAATTTTATACAAAACAACACTGAGCGTTACCTGAAGGCACCGGTTTTATAAAAAAAGAGTGAAACATTTAAGATCAAAGTGAATTCGATTCGCAGTGAGCGAGTCAGAGTGAGAAAGAGTCTGAATGCAGATTGTAGAAAACATACGCGTTAATTTTATGTAACAGAATGTTCGCAACGGTTGGTGCTAAGAACTTGTCCCTATAAGCTACAAGGTTCGAATGTCTGTTAAATGCACACAGAAAAACTCGATAGCAACCATTTGTTTTATTATAACGTTCCATAAATCAATGATTGAGTCAATACAATAATTAAGTTATCTAGGACTCTTCAAAAGTGGCCTCTTTTAAAATATCATCAAAGTATTTTTTTTTTAATTTTGCCCATTGGCAGTTCTGCTTTAAGCAAAAAGTGAAACCTCTTATAGCAAAAAACTCATCCCACTATACGGGGTTGAATACAAGCCTCATAATACGTCTTCTCAACAAAGGCAACATAAAAAAACATAGACTTATAATATTGACGGTAATACTTTCCTAAAGTCAGAAACAAATTGTTTTTGTTAAACATGATAACCTTTCTGAAATTTTTAACATCCCTTGAAATATACTGGTTATAAAAGCTCTTCTAAACTTTAATATTATAAAGAGGAAAGATTTGATTGTTTGTTTGCATTGAATAAGCTCCGAAACTGCTGGTCCGATTTGAAAAATTCTTTCAGTGTTAGATAGCCCATTTATCGAGGAAGGCTATAAGCTATATATAATCATGCTACGAGCAATAGGAGCGGAGCAGCAATGAAAAATGTTACAAAAATGGAGAAAATGTGACACAAACGAAGTTGCGCCGGACAGCTAGTTTAAGATAACGTGCGTGTACGTATGCCAGTTCTTAGCTATGAAAACTCTTTAGTAGGCTTCAAAATGTTATTGCTAATGTAAACAGCCATCTACTCATTAGTTACTGGTCATAAGTGTCCTTTTCCACTAACCACCACAATATTACAACAACAATGAAAATTGAAATGACAGGCAATAGCATACTAAAACTCTTCCAGCTCCTACATTGACTGTTAAGAGCGTTTATACCCTACGGCATTTGATACAAACTTTCAAGTCGTTATTTTCCGAAATGACTGAACAGATTTTAATGAAACTTCCTACGCATAAGCAGTATACAAAGCTCTAAAAAGTTACTAAAAAACATTTTCGAAATGTCTTTTAAAAATGAAGATAATTGGAAATTTCTGTTTCTATAGATAAATCGGTCTAATTTAGCTGTAACATTATTTTTCGAAAATGTTTTTTGTAACTTTTTAGACCTATGTATACTGCTTATGCGTAGGAAGTTTCATTAAAATCTGTTCAGTCATTTCGGAAAATAACGACTTGTAAGTTTGTATAAAATGCCGTAGGGTATAAACGCTCTTAAGAGACTAGTTTTACAGGCCCAGTGAAAATTTGCATAATTAAGGGCCGTAATGTACCAACCCACATAAAATTCACAACATAAGTTTTTTTTTCAATAGATTTGTTCGGATATATACCTAAATCATAAAATTCAATATATTTTCTTTCATATTATTCTTTCAGTTGTGACGCCGAATGACACTTATAAATATTTCAATAAGTGGGTGTATTGTGCTGCATTGTATTGCATCTCTGCTAGCAAAATGTCATAAATATGACATTTGCGATGTTGCAACATTATTTAAATAACCTTAACCGTTCATAAAAGCAATCTGAATGTCAATACTTCGTTGTTAGATAACTGTTTAACAATAATATAAGTAAGTATGTAATGGTATATGTGCTACAGAGCACTTTAAAAAGTAAACAACGTACAGTCACGAGCATTTAAATGTTACCAGTCTTAGTTTGTCCCAGATCAAACGGGTTTACTGGTTTATCGTTTCAGGATATCATAACCCAAACAAAGCAATTACAATGCGCCCAACTTGGATGTGGCACCGCTCGCTACGCTCGCTCGGCTCGCGCGTTGTTTGTCACAGTTGTAACCCAACCTAAGCCATTTAGACGGGGTACTCCGTGCTCTATGATCGTCCTTTAGTGATGAGCCCTAGTTTGGCTGAGAACAAACTAGTTCAGCCAGAAATCGGATTTGACCGGCACCATATACACGGAGCAATATTCAAACCCGATTTACTCGTTAAACAACAGTTTCTACTACAAGGTAAGACTAATTTTGTAATAATACGCGTTCGAAAATGCTATATTCGTAATGAAATAAGACAGCAATCAATGCAATAGGAGAAAATTACTTTTAAAAGTTGTTCGGGTATACACATTAGTGCTCGTGAGTGTACCTGCCTACCTATATAAATACTAATATTGACATTCTCTTACAAAGATGAATGGGAAATGATGACTACCACTGGTTGATGTAATACCTATTCCTTAGCTGCCTAACTTCCTATAGTAGGAAACACTAAATCGATGCAAGAATTAAGATTTCATTGCTTTTAGTTTGACATTTACATAGACCTCGAAAGGTAAACAAACAGATTTTGCTGATTTACGATAATAGTTCTAATAGCAACCGTAGTAAAGCCTACCTCGAATCTGTGAAATCCATCACACAATGAGACCTCTTTTGCCTAAACCTTTCCTCACGAAACTGAATTCCTAATGGGCTAGGGAAATCGGCACTCAAACCCAACCAATCGCATGCAATATTTCTGAATAATACGGGTATTCGACCGCCCTGTAGCCCAATTGCATATGCTTGAGTTTGTCAAAATAAAGCTAGGGTGGCCTTTCCCGGGTATATTGGGGTCATTGGGCATTTTGCTAGCTTTACCAATATTCCTACTGAGAATCCTTGACTCTTTTAGGGACATTTTTTTCACTATCATGCGGATTTGCTAACGCATGCGGATTTGCTCATGCCTGCAAGCATTGGATATTAAATAAAAGGAGTCAACATTATAATCTAGAGAAGCAAGTTGGGGCTAATACACAACGTGGCAATTTCCGCATGACAGTTCAAAAGTAATTATGGAATATCCATTTTTTTTGGGATCGGAAGAATCACTAGTTAGTTAAATATAAATATAAGTAGACTTACCAAAATCATCACGCAAGAGTTGCGGGCTGCCGTCCCGCAACGCATAGTCGGCGTCGTCGACGGGCGCCGCCGCGCGCGCCCCGCACCAGGGCACGCAGCAACGGAACACCCCGCCTCCCACCACCGTGACGCCGTACGCGCCTCCACCACACACTAATACCACACACACATGCGCACGCACACCTTATCACCATACGTCACTGCACTGCAATACAGCCCGACACGTCACCACTAATCAACACCCTTATCTTCTACGTTTTGGCACTTTATAATAAGATTAAGATTTTCTTAGAAAGATCTAGTTCAGTCTTGAAAGTTGGCTTAGAAGTTAAGATAAGTTAAGGTATCGATATGTCAGTCGGCTTATATGAACGCTTATTATCGGGACTCAGAGTAGGAAAACTTTGACGAAAGGAAAGGGCGAAGGGAAAACAAATTTGTCCAGTAATTGTGTTCGCTTTCTGTCTTTTACATCGGATTTATTATCTGGGCATCATCGTAAAGTTTCTTACGTATACAAATATAATAAATTCACTTTAACCCATTGTTGAGTTATTTATTAAAACTTCCTACAAGAAACATAATGATGTAATTACATTGAACCATTGAATCACATGCTATCGAAACACTCACATGCCCTAGTTCCAGACATAGGGACGAACGTATTGAATATAATATAAATAAATATGTCAATGCACACATTAGACCGTCTTCTATATATACAATGTTTCAATCATATACACAGTCATGTTGAAGTTTCATGGCGACGGGAATACAGCCGTTGATACAAACGTATAGCAAAGTATCGGTCTGCTGTATGTGCGTATTGGATGGCTGCCAAGCAGAGTCGCAGAGTTCTTTACAGGTTATCCCTTTGAACATACCTAATTCACCTCCAGTAGTATTAAAATATTAAACTAAGCAATAAGAAACTGCGCCTCGATACCGTCTGTTCGGCGGCAGGAATACACAGCTGGGTTCCAAAATTTACGTGCTTTTGCCACACAAAATAAGGTCTTAACTTTATTACCATGAATGAGTAACAACTCGGACGCTAAACTTGAATTATATAAAAGGAAGCGGATATTATGACAAACCCTCGAAAACCTAATGCCGCAACGGAATGTAAAGTTAGAGGCAGAGCTATCTCATAAACCACTGAACCGATGTTGATGAGATGATGTGGCCGAAATTTTGATAAAAAGTTTCTAATTTTAGATTGTTTTAACGATAAAACTTTCCACCACCCGAAGTATAAAATAAGCCGAATGGATATATTATGTCGTAATAAATTTAGTGACGTATCACCATCTCTAAATCGAGAAAGATAGTGTGGAAAAAGACAAATGAAAACGTACTTTAAACCTCTCAATAGACACAATCAAATAATTCACAAGTGAGATCTCGGGAATGGGTAGGTAGGCTGGATATAATATCGTTAGTTACTATCCCGCGTCTCTCTGAATATGGGGGCAAATTCACTTTAGGCCTAGCTGGCTCTTCCAAAGGCTTTTTTATTCGTCCAAAGGCTCAACTTGGGTAAATCAATTCGTATGTTTGAACAACATTTCCCAGTGATTGGATTCGGACCATGTTTTATGCTAAAGAGGAATACTGATTTGACGTTTACCTATTTCAGTAGTCCCGCTGGCATATTAAATTAACTTACTGGAAAATGCAGCTTTGTCTGCGTTCGAAATAATTTTAAGATTATGCTAACGTCAAATGATTTTGGTTTACCACATTTTTTAGATTATGACCTCATTAAGTAAAAGTATCGTGACGCTGGAAAGAGATAAAATCAGGGTTTCCACAATAACATTTTAATGGATAACAAATACTAGAAATCGATGTTTTTTTTTTGGTTTAAAACCCAGACCAACCCTGAGATGCTTATGGTTGTATTTAATACGTAATCGAACCAGGCAGCCATTATTGGTAATTTCACCTCTAATACATAAACAAGTAAATAAGGAAATTTTCCAGTTTTCCTTATGCGGTATAGGTATTTTCACGTAAATAAATAAACCTACGGTCTGTTATAAATAAAGAGAATGGTCTGAATTTGATACAAAGCCTGAAAATTTTTAAACACTTGAATAGAAAACAAGTGTTTTTAAGACCCAGTTTTCGTTGTGAATTTTTCAAGAGAATTATCGTCCGATAATTTTTTTATTAAACCCAAATCTTAATTCACTTGTACTTAGATAACACGTTATACCCTGAAATATTTTGTGGACATATAATAAAAACAAGATAATGAGAAAGTCGGCCAAATAATTTACAGTGATATCGAATATTTATTTAATTCCACGTTTAGATAATTATGTGTAAATAAAAAAATAATATTTATTGGAGTTTCTGTAAAATAAAGATTGTATTAATTAAGCTTAGACTGTTGATTCATTCCTATCAATCCATTGCTGAAACGAGGTTATTAACATAATGGGTTCCAGTAGAAAACGCTCAATTGTTCTGATTTAATTTGAATGCAATCATTGTTGATTCTTCTATCACCATATAGGCACTAACTTTAGTAGATATATTTTCTGTGCAATTTTGAACTTTAATGACCAAACAATTCAGATTATGTAGAGTGGTTTTCCTTGTAGCTTTAAAATAAACATAATTTCAAAAATCGAAGCAGAAGGTTGTACACAAATGAAAAAGGAATTTTCAATAAAAATTTCTCCGGAATGAAACCTTAGAACGTGACTACAAAGTGTTCAGCATTCAGTTATATTTGAGCTTCAATGGAAAGTCTAGACAAACACGTCAATTCCTATTCCATATTATACCTACCATTTTATTTAATGTTAAAAACATTCACCGCTCTACATAGCTTTTGTTAAATAATCATCGATAATAATGGCTGTGACCTTTATTAATTGTCTATATTCATAAATTTCATTAGAATGGATGAAACAACAGAAAAGGCTAATAATAAAACACATAATGTTATTGGGCATTTTTAAAAGCAATCAATTTTAATGGTAATATCGCCGGTCAAGGTCGTACATATATAAATAATAAGTCGGAACATTGTGACGATGCCAAATTACCTACTCGTCATAGTTCTTCCTAGTTGGTATTGTCAGACGACACATTGATCAGAAACATTTTCATTTATTCAATGATATTATTATGACCTGTATAAGGAATTGCCAGCCCAATAGCGATCGGCACAAACAATTACCACTCGTTGAGCGGTCGCTGGTTTCAATTGTGTAGCTATTCCGTACGTCATCGTCGACTAAACGGAGACGCGATGTTCCTCTTTACGTTGTTCAATCGCTAAATTCGCTTTCAAGATTTATACGATGCTAATTAGATGCCGCATACCATTCATTAGAACTTCGTTACGACGGTGCCTTGCGTAAACACGAATTCAATGTACGCGAGTGAACTTGCAAACCACAGATTTAGAAAAACAAAACTTGGCAGGAATCCTGGAACTTTTCGTCGATGAAATTTAATGTTTTTTTTTTTTTAATATAATGTATTTGTTAAATTAAATTAACTGTTATCACAGCAGCCGCTAAAATACCTTTTTATTTGTGTTTACATCGTCATATGTACAATCTAATTACTGCATTAACATTATCACGATCTAATCTTGTTATCAACCGCAGTTACGTGAAAACTCAGTTGTTTTACTGACTTCTATTACCATATCACTCGTGTGTAACTGCTCAATGGAACGGATTTTTAACGTATTCTTAAAGTTCATGAAAAAACGTTTTCTATGAATGATAAATGCTGAATAGTGTGACGTGTTTATTGATTAGTGTCATGACGTTATTTTGACATTGGTACGTTTAGCTTCACGGCCAATTTAGTTACATTTTAATATTAAAACAAATAAAATAACCACGGAACGTGTAGCTTATAGCACGACATTTGCCTAAAAATACATTGAGCTACCACGATTTTAGAAAGAGTTGATGACAGGAAGCGATAAAAATTATATATTTTGAGATTATGATAAGACGTAGATCAAGCGTATGTCTCCAATAATTTACCTACTTTCTTAAATTACCAAGATTAATTACCCAGCGATAGCAAGTGTGCAGATGTCATAAAATATGTTTGCTTGCTTACAGCTGGTTGAGATAGTTTATTGTATACTAAACATTATCGAAATACAGAAACGGAATGTTCATGAATTTCCCTAAGAGCGTCGCTTTATTTTAATTTTGTTCAGGGAAGTGTCGTTTATAAATATTATTTCGCAAAGGACCAACAAACATGCAACAAGTTGTTCACAAAATCAATATCTTCAGTGTGCCTCGTGTGTAAGAAATCTCGTTTTTTTAGCTTGTGACTGTGTTTAGGAGAGCCTACCTCTGTTGTGTCTCTACCATTGTACTTTGCAAAAAACTAAGTGCCAGAGTTAAAACATTGTGTGTAATATTTCAACGAAGGGTAAGTATTAGATAACCTTTACCAAAGATGAAGATAAGAAGTTTTTTACAGCGATCATATTACGGAATTGACGTTATTCATAAAAAACGTTGCGTGTTCCAAAGAACCTTGACACTTTAACGGAATTATATTTTGCACATTAGAGTACTCGTAAGCAACGCTGCGCAAAGCGCTAATGCATGTTTTTTACTGCGTGATATTCGGATTAATCTGTTATCTTTTATGTGTCGTAACTCGTTACAATAATCGCGTAGAGCGAAACCTAAACAGGGATAAGGGTCTCGTGAGTGTTCCGATAGCATACCGAAATCGCGTGCGGTTTCCACCTCCTCAGATAATACAAACTGAATCAGGAGTGGAACAAATTTGTCACTGATGAGCCGTATATTCAAAATATACAAACATAAAACAATGCCCCAGTGGCACACTGCACTGTTAGAGTAGAGACACTACGCGAGAGGGGCCGCGAGGCTGGGGTTCGGACTCCGGCTGGCTGGCTGGACGCGAGCTGGTGCTCAGCAGTGCATCTCACGTCGGCCACATACGCGGCGAGGCAGCGCGAGGCGGCGGCGGAGCGGCCCCGAGCGTCGCGACGGCCGGCAGACCGCGACTGGATCGTCACTGCGCGTCGCAGCCTAGGGCGCCGAGCGAGCAGGACGAACATACTGTCGGCTCGCGCGCTCGACCCACGATTCTAGCCCTTGAACCTTCTCTCTTAATTCCTATTTACCTTGTTCACGCGGCGTCTCTTATGTTTTTGTGCGACCGCAAAAGGGTTTTCACCCCGCGAGGCGATCCCGTGAACGTTACGTAGACGCTAGAGATATAGAGATGCTGCGTGGCCTTTCCTATGCTACGGGTCGTTTCGATGTTATGTCACTATTGAACGTGCTTGTGCCTTGTTGTTTGGCCGTGAACGTATTTTAGCCGTGCACTCATTTGGACCATTATGATTTATAGCTCCTGAGGGGCAATTGCGACGCACTGCACAGACTATCCATTCCAGGTCTGACAAACTGTTCAGTGTTTCATTTAAATTCTGTTTTAAGTAAATGATGTTGTGGGGAACTTTTCAAAAAAATAAAATTTATCAATATTGGGAGTCAAATTACTATGTATAATGTATATACTATGTATATACAGAACATCGATCAGAATAGTTTTGTCCACATGAATCAGTTGAAATAATGGCTAACACTGCACTTTCTTTGTTAATTTAATCTCAGAAACACAACATGAAAACTGCTGCCTCCATAATATTATATCATTGTTTTATCTCACAATTTCATTAGGGAGTACTTAGCGCTCCCTCGTCTCACTTTCATCAGTATATGAATTAGAACCCTGTCACTACAGGGTACCATTCTAATAAAGCGCGAAGACGTAATAATGAAAATTAAATTGTATTAATATTGGCAAGGAATTACAGCCAGAAATTTCGTTTCATTATTTTGTCGACAAGAACCTCTTGGTTCATTGAGAACGTTTTTAAATGTATTTTCAGTGAAAATCTTGAACTAAACACGAAGATATCATTTGTCTGAAATTGAGCTAAGTGCGTGAGCGTAAACTCCGATTGGATTCCTTCGACCGTATAATCGTATATGATTATCTCGAATATCAAAGCGTGTAGTAATCGATCACACGAGCCTACTGTCATACTTAACTCGTATCATTGAGCAGGGGCTCAATTCTCGAGATAAGTGTTGCCTATTCGATCTAAAGTCCCAATTTTCTGCAAATGTAGTTATTAAAACCGCCTGCTCTCTCCTCTATCAAATATGTATGAAGACAGCCGCAAAATACGCCAAACGGCAATATCTTTTCTTCTATTTCGGATGTTCTAACAGAAACAATAAACAATCGGGGAGGGAGCGAATCGAACTAATCGACTTTGTGAGACTCTTCAAAGAGAAAGAGTGAACTTCAATGCATAAAACGCGTTGCTAAGATTGGTTTTAGAGATTTTACAGCAGACAACGCCGTCGGCTCTTACTTACTTTCAGTAAACTTGCCTGAATACAGGATGAGATTGATCCTGTAATCTTGCGACTATGAAAATGTTTGTATTTCTCGGAAAATGTAAATAGAAACTCGAATTTTCGTCGTCACCACAACTTGGATGTTTGCGTCTTCATTGAAAATTTGTTGTTTAAGTATCACTTATAAATATAATCTTTATTTATATTGACATGTGACCGAAATAAACTTCACACATCTGCACATCTACTTATGATTTTGAAGTAAAATAGACTTTAACTTATATTTACTAATTTTTGCTATGTTTCGTAGCATGGCTATGAAAGGTGAAAGCTTTCAACGTTATGGTAAAAAAATAGCTATGTTTTTTTTTTGTCAGTACAAAGACTCGTAAAACGTATGTAGATGTGAACGTAGATATTACGTGAACTAATTCACACTCGGCGCATGTAACGCAATGATGGCCCCGCATCGTGTGCGCACCATCTAAACAGGGCAATCATCCGTAGTGATGGGCTTCTGCGAGATTATTATCGAGATATACCATTTTATTGTTAAAACCCAAATTGTGTGCACTGAATGTTGATGCTAGTGTTGCCGAAATAAGCATCTTATGGCTTTTATGTTGTGTCGTTTTAAAATAGGAATGTGAGCTGCACTGAAGTTATACATTAAATATTGGATTAAAAAAAACATATCCAGTTTTAGTTTAAGGGAAAGTAAACTAAAACAACAGTTTTTCAAGATTTTATTAACCACTTAGCCAGCGAAATAAAATTAAAACCGAATTATAGGTATTAGTACTTAGAGGCTCTGAACTAAGCCGCGGACAAACAGACATACAGACGGCCGAACATGGCGAAACTATAAGGGTTTTTCTTGACTAGAGAACTCTTAAAACATGTTTCGAAAATAGAACTTGTCTTAACTCCTTAAAATTAAATCAAATTAAGAGTCGGCTAAGCCAGTCGATGATCCAGAGATTACTTTCGAGTGCTACAACATTATCGATTGTAGGCAAGGAGCCATCACGCCGGATTTCCTCTAAAGTATATTTACTCGCACGTGTTGTACTAGTAATTTTCCGAACAGTCTCGACAGCTAATTGACCTCCCCGTGACATCCTGTGGGTGTCGTATGAGAGGACTAATTGTACTAGAAATACTGTTGGCTACCTCGTACTGTGGAACTATACAAATCTATGTTTACCTAGTACCGTATTGTAATGCAATGTACCGTTTCGTGTGGCCACAAAGAATCCATTTCACACACGTAGGTTGATTTTGGTTTTGTATACGACGAGCCTCCTTCCCTTATACTCCTTCTTTCTTTTTCCTATGTCAAAAAAAAGAACCGCTTGTCTACAAAAACTAACAATATATGGTCAACCATCTAGTTCCAAGAGGGATTTTATTTTGAGGTTATGTTTCGTGGTTTCATTATTGAACTGATCTAATATGATGAAAACAATCCATCTGTCTACCGCAGCGTGTTAAGGGAAATAAATACGATATTATAACAATAACATTATCGCTAAATACAGGTACCTATCGCACAATGAGGAAGACTCACTCTCAGTGAGGATATTTGCACACTGACATTATATTTATTAAAAGGATAATAACGTTCACCCACCACACGATTAAAGTATTTATAATTTATGGCAATATCATATACACCAATTCAACTGGCTGGGTTTATGGCACGCCACTGGTATTCCGTTTTACTGCCATTTGGAGCGCAAAGGTAAGAAAGCTTGCCCATAAACGAGATATGAGTCATATTTCTTAAAATATGACAAACGACATTATTTTATTGGGTCAGGACAAAATAAAAAAAACAAAATATAAAAGAAGAACGAATGAATGCTAATACTATTTTCTTACATAAAAACGAGCAAAATTCAGACAGAATAAGAGAAAATTTTACTCAAACGAACTCAGTGATTGATAAAATCGAGCTGTCACCCCTATAAAAGTTTTCGTTGGTCCGACAAACTATTCGGACCCGCAATTGCGCATCACTAGTCACCGTATTGTCAATTTGCCCGCCAAATCGATCACTATTTATAACTAAGATCGAACTCAGCCCAACTACGCTCTTTTTACGAGATGAATGATATGTAGGCAAAGGTAATTCAGTATTATTAGTCTGTAGATACGCTACGATGATTCATAGAATAATAAATCAAAGAGTAGATACAGATTGACGTGGATGTTGTATCTGTAGTGTAGGCCTGTGTTTACTCGTAATAAGGCTGAAAGCAGCCTACATGTACGCGGTATTTCTTTTGGTTTTAGACGGCATAATTACTCGATGAAAAATGTTTCGTAGATGGTTCATATTTACCTACATATGTTTTTAGAGTTTTACGTCAGAAGAAACTACAATTATTACGTTTTTGGTTTAGGTTCGTTTCTGTTCTAAAGTAATTTTGGTGTCAGATATGATAATAGGCGCTAAAAAGATACTTGGAATCTTTAAATAAATTGGTACTTATATAGCGCACACCCTTTGTTGTCATGGAATTTATTTTCAAAATCGTGTTTGTTTACAGGCAAGCGTTAAAAGCGTTCCCACAAAGGTAAATAACGGAGGTATTCATTACTCTGACATAACCAAATCTGTTTACATCTGTTCGCGTTTTTCGCTCCTGTGATTAATGAATATCCAAAAAATATCATCAAAGCACATTATGACGACGATATGGAAACAGCCCGATCCTTTTTAATACTTTTTAAATAACACTCCTGGCTGGAAATACATCGTTGTTTTTCTACCTGAATAAGTGAACGTCCGATTTATATCTGCATGTATTTTAAACTTTTCCTTTGTGAATTTTGAAATAATGATCGTGTTTTATTGCAAAGGGAAAGTGTTGGAGTTCGTATGTGAAGGTTTATTGATAAACCGCTCTCAGGTTTAGTTGGAAAATTGGATTGTTTTCAGTTTGGCGTGTTTTGAAACAATAGCAAACAAGGTTTTGTATGGAAGTGACTCCCTAGACATCTAAACAAAACACACCTTTATTATCAAAGTATCTAAGGAGATACGAGTACCTATGACGTCATCTGCCAAGCCTTTTCCCAACTATGTTGGGGTTTTAGTCTAACCGGATGCAGCTGAATACAATATTTTACACGGAGCGATTGTGTATCTGACCTCCACAACTTAGTACTGGATGATACCACTTAGTAACACTGGTTTTCAGACTTTTGGGCTACTGACTTCCTGTAACGACTGTCATAGATCTACAAATGACACCCGGGATCAACGGCTTAACACCATTTCCGAGGCTCGGAGGATATTTAGAATGTAATAGGTTGTCACCCATCCATCGACCAACCTAGACAAACGCGGCTTAACTCGATGATCGATCCGAATGACTGTTCTTTTTTTTTTTTTTTAAACTTTATATAGTCTTCATACACAGGTTATGGCTATGTATGGTGTCAGACGTAAAGAATAGCGCCATCCCATATCTTCCCGTGGGTCTCGTAAGAGGCGACTAAGGGACTTAAATTGCCATAGAATGGACTAAGGGACTTAAACTGGCAGCAGCGTTCTCTGTGATTTTGTGACAACGGTACTGCGATCGCCAACCCGCCTGCCAAGTATGGCGATTATGGCAAAACCCCCCATGTTATGTCAATGTGGTGAAACTTGGGGGAAGTCTATGTCCAGCAGTGGACGTCTTTCGGCTGAAATTATGATGATGATGACACAGGTTATGTTTATCTTATACCATTAAACCATACATAGTTTGTATTGGTACTCACATTCGCTAAAACAACACTGCTTAATCACTACTAAACAAATATAAGTAAAAATGTAAGTACATGAAAAATATTTTAGCCGTAAACATCTATCAGTAAGTAACACGTAATGTTTTGAATCTAATTTGCTTGCTATTGGGCGCTCATTAGAAAGCCGGTTCTAGTCAGCATATCCAATACAGGTTGCTACGTTTTATATTTTGTATTAGTGTTTTGTAAAGGATTTTCTTGGACTAAGTTGTTAATGCAGTTGTTATGGTATTTTTTAAAGTTTTGCTTAATGTTTTTCACGATTATTTCGCCTTTTCTGGATTTTGGTATTTCATTGATTATTGTGGGAATTAGAAATTTTACTGTTCGCCTACCATAATAATTTCTAGCCTGAGGTATTATTAGTTTATTCCTGGTGATACTTCTTATAATTATTTTATGTGATATGGGTATTTGAATTTGTTTGTTACTAAATTGCTCAATTAAGAGAGCCATTTCGATTCTACTACCCCTCTATCCACCACTGCCACTAGCTCCTAGATACCTACGAGGTACCTATGTACATAATATTCATGTCTGTTTACCTAAGAACAAACAACAAGCTTAGTTGTAACAAAACAAGAGTGTCAAAGGAAGAAAAGCAAAACATACGTGAACTATAATATGTTTTGTATCTTTAATAAAACCACAGATATAATGGAATATTCTTTTATGTAATATTATCTTTTATGTGGCATTCACGGTTGTGGATATAATATCCACCTTTACTGACGTGCATATTTCGAGGTTCACTTTATTTCCTACGTTTGAGGAATTTTTCGTGAAAACTTTCATTATTGTTACGTTCAGAATGTTTTTTTCTCGGAATTTTCGACAAGAAAACATGTAATCCATGACTTAAGACTAAAATTCATACCTTTTTAGGTAGCTGATAAAACAAGGATATTTTCCTAGTAATTTGTACAACAAGTGTAAGTATTAATTTTTAGTAATAGACAACATTTTTTAAGAAGTAATAGCAAAATTTACTACAAAAATATGTCTGATTAGTGATCTTTGCCAAAGCTGTAGGCATTTTTTAACTTTTAATAATTAACAAAGGTCTGCTAAGACAACAACTATGACAATAGTTTTAATTTCAGTAGTTGCGCTGTAAATAATTTTTAAATTGACTTCAAATTATTTAATCTGGAATTTTTCATACAAAAACTAAAAATCGAACTAACTCAAAAACTACTGAATTTCATTACAACATTTGGGGGCTTAATTTGATGCATTTTAACCCTACTATGACGTCCTGCAAGGAATACGTCGAGTTACCAGTAACCCTGTTTCCATTCATTCATCATTCATTCTGCATCCGGTTAGACTGGAAGCCGACCCCAGTATAGTTCGGAAAAGGCTAGGCAGATGATAATGTATTCATCATCCCTATACTCATCCTACCCTTATCCCCATTTATTTGGGGTCGGCACAGCATGTCTACTTCTTCCACACTTCTGTATTTCTTGTCATCTCATCAGACACCTTCTTTCTTGTCATATCATCCTTCCCACAGATGCAGAGATCAGAGCATATTACATTTCTGGTTTCCTATTTGAAAACTAACTGTAATGTTAGTTTTCTGCAATAAATATTTCACCAGTTTCAAACGAAGTGTTAATAAGAAAGCGATCGTTCAATGCAGCGGACTATTAGTTTCATGAAACATGTTATACCAAATAGAGAGGACTTTAGCTGCTCAACTATATTCCCGACTTCTCACTAATTGTATCCATTTTGTCATCGCATCGTAACATTTCTCCTCGAAGGGAGACTTAAAGTCCGGAGCACACGTTAGTGAACCATTACTTTCACATGATATTTACGGCGAATAACGTCTGTGTCTAGACTGAGCTTTATCTTGGATGCCAGCACTAGTTTTAGTGTTATAGGTACATTGCTCACGCTCGTTCCGTATGGTAAGAGGTCAAGAGCATTGTATGGTTTAATCGAAAATAGCATGCATGTTTATAATTTTTTTTCTAGCAGTCCCCGATTTATAAAGGTGGAATAGCCTCATGTCAAAACATCGACACTTTTGTGCTGTATCTAAGTTAAATATCAGGCATTTTTCAATAACAGCCACGGAGTCTGGATATATGCCCCATTGATGGGACATGGGACTTATTACAAAGCCTGTCAGTAACACAATTAAAACAAAGAAAGTAGGTCAAATAAGAAAAACTTAGACTAGAGAATTAAAATTATGTATGTGTCTTTGTAAACGTTTGTGTCTGTGAATGTGTGTGGGTAAGGGTGTGTGTGAGTGTGTTTTGTGTGTATGTGTGAGAAAAGGGAAGCCAAAAGCATATTATTCGTTTGAAGTATCCAGTATACATGCATTTATTAATTAGCCGGCGTTAACATTCAATTGATAATATCTATACAGAGTGTAACGGAAAGGGTATATACATACTGAAGGGTGTGCTACATACCATCAAACTGAACATGTTTCGCCATCGGACAAACATCGTAATAGCATTTCAGCTGCCCCATACATTTGGGTCGAATAGGTATTGAAATTTTGAATGGGGCAGCAGATATTTTTTTTTGTATACTGGGTGGAAAGAACACCGACTTACATACGGGCAAGCGATTGTGCGTCGGGGTCCCTTCCAACGTACATAAAGATTTAAATTGCACAAAAGCAGACTTGTAGAATTTTTTAAAATCAGTCAATGATCCTTGTGAGTGATACACTTGCAATACCTCATGAATTACCTATTACCTAAGCCAGAGAGATAATTTATCAGATAGTCACCGGAATTCGCTAATTGTCTACACAATTACCTAAAGTTTCTGCGATTCAGCTCAAACTTCCATAAGCAGGTTTAGCAAATTATGGACTTTCCTTTGAACAAGTCGTGGGTATCTTCCTTACTAATATTAAACGCCGTAGTAAATCTGTCTGTGTATAAGTTACATTTTAGATAAAATTTAAAAAGCTTGATCATGATATAGGATACTTTTTATCCGGTAGTACCTACGGTGGGATATTTTCGTAGACAAAGCGACTTTTTTGGGTCAACGGTAGACATTTGTTTGCATAGGTGCATTACTAAAATACACCTCTGCAGCTGAACGAAGCAGTTTTATTCTTTAAAATACCATAGATAATAGAAGTAAAAGCAGCTAGGTTAAAAAAAAACAAAACCTTACACTGAAAACAATATATGACTATAGATATGTAAAATAGAACAGAAATTGAAAAACACGATCCAATACAGTCCCAGCAACTGATAGCACATTTCTTACAACTCCACATCGGAATAGCAATAAAGCTACAACGCATTGTACTGAGTACGACTGCGATGGCCCAATGAATAGCCCGGAGTATTTATTGTACGGGAACGAGTAATTGTTGCTTCAGTAAAAAGGAAATACTTCGGACTAGGTACAGGTGCGGCATTGTGAACGTGCATAGAGGTCGATTGAGAAATGGATCCATGTTTGAATTTTAGTATCAAGGATACTTATCATGTAAATTGTGAAAGAGAAAGGAGTAAATTATGCGGTAACATCTGACAGGCGACAATGGAAGAAGAAAACGTGTTGCGCCGATGCTATGAAGAATGGGACAAGAGCAGGAAGATGATGATACATAGTATCATGGCCAAATATAGCACCAGATTGAGACGTTTGGAAGAAAAGGGAAGCCTTTGCTTAGCAGTGGACCACCAGATAGGTTAAGGAAAAAAAAGGAATAAATCGAACAGGTTAACTCCGCCTGTACTTTAAAGAACCTGTACGAAGCCACTGTTAACGCTGTTGATGAGGCAGATTTCTGTTAGAAACTCATATGACGAACAAGAACAGAAAAGTAGATACTTATTTGTATTTATTCAAGAAAACAAAGCCACAGAAATAAGAACGGTACCTACTATAAATTCTGATCATGGACGCTTCAATAATCACAGCTTAGTCGGCTTCGCAAACAGATTGATGCTTGCAGTTTGTTTATATTAGCAGGCCGAAAGAAAATGCTGGTTTTTCTTTCGTTATATTTTGAGACAACCTTTTATTGACCAGGATAATGAAAAATATTGTATAAATGGTATTTCATTTGGTATCAGTGCATAAAATAGCAGTGATAACATAGTGGAGTGACCATCAGACTGCCAAGTCATAGGTCTCGAGCTCAAACCCAAGACACCCAAGATCTCTGATTTTTCGGATTCATGTGCTTATTGTTTAATTATCACTTGCTTCGGTGAAGAAAACATTGTGAGGAAATCTGCATCCCTGAGAGGTATTTCTCGACGGCATGTAAAGCCAAATCAGAGGCCCATGGGCGCCATAACCTTTGACACCTGGATAGTCACTAACTAAACAATAGATAAAGAGGAGAGTGCATATAAATGCCAATAGTCCATTGGAAAAACTATCGAGAAAATTCCACTATTTCTCTTCTGCACAGTCAGCTCGTCCTTTGTTCGTTTTTCAAAGGCGATTACAATTCAATTGGCGTTTTACCTTGCTGCATCAGAAAGATGCAAATTGCTTTAAATCGTTCAATATATTAATCAGTTGAACGGGCTGATGGAAGTGGACTGCGATTGGCTACTGATGACGTCATATGCTTAAATAAACGATGACGATGCATAATGTATCAGACAGTTCAGATGGCTAGCGTAGTTCACAGTTCGATTGAAAAGCAATTTTGTGTATGTTCATAAACGTGAATGATTGATCTTAGTTTAGACTGGTGTTAATACAAGGTGTTATTGAACTGTAAACCTCGTGTGGGGGGAGTAGGGTTATTGTACTCATCGGTATGAGTAACTCTTAAGACGAACAACCCTCATATCAAGAAAAATATTAGTTGCCCCCATAAAATGTCTGTATCATAATAGACGAAGTGTATGGCATTTGAATCAATTAATTGAGGATTGTTCCAATACTAAGTTATTAAATTTTTTTAGTTATTACCTACACCTTGTACATGCAGATCTTTTAACTTAAAAGTATTAATTGCCTCAGACAATTTAGCATCCTTATTTACTAATGTATCCATTCATCATCATAAAAAAGACAGTTTCAATATTTTTACGTAACCATTTTGTTTATTCTCAACAAAACACCGGACTATTTTTCATAGTGAGAAGCAAATGACAGCTGAGAAACTCGTGAATAATTTGTTCATAGATCTACGAGGTGGATAAGATAAATGATTGTCGCCGTATCCCTGTAACAATGTTTCTGGTATAAACTGACTTTTACACGCAATACTCTTCTCGTGGTCCGTAATCTATGATCTTGTGATGGCCTGACCGACTTGTGACTGACTGCTGTTACGGATAAATGTAATGTAACAGTCCGGTATCATCAATTGTTGTTGAGCAATTCGATAAGTGTTATTATTTAGCTCCTGGCTAAATAATAGCCACACGGGTCGATCTTTAAGGTTAAGCCGCGGTTGCCGAGGTTGGTCCGTTGATGGGTGACCATAATTACATACCGAGCCTCCTCCGTGCCTCGGAAAGCACGTTAAGCCGTTGGTTTTGGATGCCATTTTTAGATCTATGACAGTCGTTATGAGTAGTCAGAAGTCAAAAGTCTGACATCCAGTCTTACTAAGGGGTATCGTATTACCCAGTTACCCGGTTGTGGAGGTCAGATAGGCAGTCGCTTCATGTAAAATACCGGTACTCAGCTACATCCGGTTAGACTGGAAGCCAACCCCAAGTAGTTTGAGAAAAGGCTAGGCAAATGATAAATTCGATAAGTGCTCGTTTTTCTTAAACGCACTCAAAGCTTTGAAGTAGTACCGATATGTTGATTGTAGGTACGTAAGTAAGAACTTAATAACGTAAATTCTCCTGATCGGAAAAGTGTTTAAGTTATGTGAATATCCAATTTTCATCGGTGTTATCTATCTTTACATATTATTACAGCTATACCATAATTAACTCACGGTCGACAGCAAACTTTAAATAGTTTCACAACGATTATTCACAACTAGAATAAAGCTACTAATGAGCATACAAAACCATTTTCACTGTCACATCAAACTACACTATATCAACAATCACAGATCTAAAATCAAGACCTAAATAAACCCTTTGCGTCACAACATAAACTAATCAAATCACAATTGTGGTAATCGCGTACAGAATACAGTGTCAGCGGCCACAAAGCTATTCGCCGACAAAGCGAGCGAAACACATTTCAATATTGAATGAGTCTGTCTATTTTCATAAACTGCGACATTAGCAGATTGTAGATAGAAATCGTGCTCGAAACACCAAGGTCGTCATACAAGCTTATAATATAAGACAATAAATTGTATCGAGACAGGCGCAACGACAAGTTGTAAATAACAGAATCCCACACACCTGGAAAATTTGGGTTAGATTGAATCATCATAAATTGATTTTTCTGGGTTAGGTCGTTACGTGAACGATGTTGAGAATCAAACGAGATATAGAGGAAGATCTACTAAAAAAATGAGTGATGGCCAGACATATTTTTACGCATATTTCACGCTATGCTATAGTATAATTCATTTTAATGTTCGTCTTTATTAGAATCGTCTGAAAAAAGAAATAGCTAGCTATTTTCTCGGCTGCAGAAAATTCTTAGTTTTCTGGGACGTAATTTCCCTGTGTGGTCATACAGGAAACACTTTTGCTCACACTAAATTTCACCCAACTCATTACGGTGCAAGCTGTAATTTGTAGAAAACTAAAGATTTTCCGCTTTCGTGAAGCAGAGAGTTGTAGAGTTATACTTTATTTTCTTTACCTGACTATAGGAACATGAGACCGAAGGTTGCGCCCTATTTTGTTGAGTACCTAACAGATTCAGTTTCAACACCCAGGTGATATCGTTTTTATGCTTTAGAATTAGCTTCGTCTTTGGTTGAATTTCAGACAGTATTGGATTTTCAAACCAGCCAGCATATAAATTTATAAACATTTTGGCCGACCTGTACATTATTATTGTGTGTTGTAACTGGTCAGTAAGACTATCTATTATACAAGGATGAACAAAAACATCTGAGTACGTAGCTCTAACACAGATCCGCTTCCAAGCGTGGAGATTACGGAAGCGAGCCTCGGATCGTTCATTGTCTGATCCCTCAGGGAGGCCTATACTCAGAAGTGGATGTTTGTGGTCAGATACGATTTTAATCACAGACAGATTGCAGCTTTCTGTTCAATGTCGTAGAGAATTTATTACCAAAGCTGTAACTGTCTCCTCGGTCTAATGGTTGTAAGCGCATCTGCTGGGCTTGGGGTACTGATGGATTTAATTCCCAAGTTGGGATAATTGTTGTTGAATTTTTCGAATAGGTATTTTATGCCCTGAGTTTGGAAGTTGGGGGAGTGTCGTTCACCTGATCTCTGCCCAGTTATGTCAGGTTGCCTGCTCATCGGACTTTGAGAGTGAAGGAAAAGAGAATCCACATATTTTTGCACTATTTTATTTGTTACATTTTCGGCTAGTCTTTCTTGAAACCGGTCGTAGTGACCGAATTTCAGTCAAGAGAATATTGTTATTACCAAAGCCAACAGATAAAGTACACCGTTCGTTAATTTAACTATCCGTAAAGTCGTCCGATCGTTAATTTTATGATGATCCGCCATATTTTAACGTCTTGCTTAATACATAAAACGTTTAGTACTAGTTTCCGAACTGTTTATTTTCCCAATCACGGTTGGTGGCAGCAGAGCAAAGTTTTCAGTTTCGCTTGCTTCCCAAACACTCGAACATTGTACGGGATCTAAGAATATTTCCACATATTCTTAGATCAAAATAACTTGTCGTATGTGAACTAGGGAAGTAGCGAGTGTTTGCCAACAAATTATGATTTTCTCACTAGTTAGTTTTATACAATATGTTTACATCAGCCGAAGGGTTTATGGGACACCTGCGTCCTCTATCGTGTAAATATTGAACAACTAACATTACTTGTAAGTCTCGACGTTGATTTGTGGCTGTAATTATAGTTTACCTGCCTTGTTCTTATATTTAACGAAAGATACATTGCACGTGTTGTATGTTGAGATTCGATATGAACCAAACAGTTGACTGGATTATTCCGTTGACAGATAAGAAAATATTTCTTCGTAGGTGCGTAAGTTTTCAAGGAAAATGTTGTTGTTTTTTTAAACTGCCTCATTAGTCTATTGCTTGCAAACGCGACTGCAGAGCACGAGATCTTGGGTTAGGTTCCCAAGTCGGGCAGAGTGTTATTGGGTGATTCCTTCAGAATTCGTTCCGGGATGATGGCAATAGGCTCGCCCCTTGTTACATGGGACTTAAACATAACTGGCGAAAGGTGGGTGTCCTATTAGGGTACACATCTGCCCAACCCTTCTAGTATTACAGGCTTGACGTTATGTGTAAGTTTGCAATATCTTGTTCCTGTACTAATGTATAATCCGTAATTCGTGCTCGTGCTTCGTAAAATTCCCACGAAAGAGAATTTTTAATTCTTAAATTATGGTTTGCGGCGGCCTGAAACGTTGTCCAGTTCTCACAATCTAATTGTCCTTCCCACGTGGAAAGGCAATAAACTTTTATTCATTTTATTGTGTAATTAACATTTCTAAATTAAAATCCACATTCATTTTGCCTTTGTAACAATCCTGTTTATGAAGCAAACAAACTGAAAGTTTGCGCCGTAATATAAATAAAAGCTGTTTCCTGAAAAAATATGAATGTCCCTTTGCTCTTCTCAGATTGCGAAGTAAGAAAGCCGATTCGTTACTGGTTTGTAAAACTTCGAACGACGCAATTAGATAACTGTGACATAAACACATCATTCACTCATAATTGTTATTGCAAAATAGCATGACATTCGCTATTAATGCGACGTCTTGCAAAAAGGTTGCAATGCAATGACGTAGAAGCATTAGCGGAACATCAGTGCCGCTAGCTAACCAGCTATTAAGCTAAAACAAAAGAAACGCAGCGAAAATTAGACACACCACTACATTGTGTGCACAATCATTGCTATGTAGCTAGGACTAAATAGACAGAACATATAACACAACGTATTGGCAACAAATAAGAAATCAATATTTTCCGGACTGTCCAAAGAGGACTCGGAATGTTTCTAAATATGTAAGCAGATAAGCAGTAGACGAGTTGATCTGACAGAGAACTAAAGTTGTTGACATAACTCACAGAATAAGTAAGCTGAAGTGGCAAAGGACGACCATATTAGCCATAGAAACGATAAATTTTGGGGTAGATGTGTTCTTGAGTGGAGACCGCGAATCGGCAAGCGTAAGGTGGGACGCCCAAAGCCTTGGTGACGGACAATCTTCGCAGGGTGTCTGGTAGCAACTGGATGACAGTTGCCGAGAACCGAGTTAAGTGGCGGGTGACTGAAAATAGCTTGGTCCAGTAGTGGACTGTTGTAGGTTGATGATGACGTAAGCAGATCGTGCCATGTGACATTTAGCAACCTGCCGGCGTGGTGGATTACGGCCCACTTTCTCATAAAGACAGGAGGCCTTTATCCCACAAGGGATCATCATAAGGCTGATGCTAAACAGTACGTTACCAACCCGAACTGCCCGTAAGGTGGATTACGTCCTATTCCTTTTATTAGAAAGAATGCCTGTGTGACTCCAGTGGTTTTTTCTAAGGTAGACTGGCAGAAAATTCTCATGGCGTTAAGTCAGCTTAGCTTTGTACAGTGTTTTTTATACTTGTGCATAAAGTTTGAAATTTAATAAAAAAATTATGTTTGAAATATTTTATAAATACAGGTACCTACACTAAATTTAAAATGCATCCCAAAATAACCAGCTAAATTACATTTTATCCACACAATTATCCCCGCCATCGCGCTGTCACCACGAATCTGTAACGCGACACGAAACAAAACCACACGCAAATTACTGCACGATACGCTTATTTACCTAAAAACATTAAATAAGGCTTAGCCGTATTCGAGCATTGTTTCAATTTTATTTTCAATTAACTTTTACCTTTTTACCAGCTTTCCTTTTGACCCACTCAGGGGATAATCGATAATTCTCACCTCTACGAACGTAGACGAAAATAGGAACACACACATTTTCCTTCTTCTGTTTTCCAACTCGACTCGATCTATGTTAGTAGATTCAGGGGCTGAGAATTTTAAGAAACAGGTTTTAATGTTGTTGAATAGAAAGATAGGTTTCCAGGTGTATTTTGTGAGTACTAAATTACAGATTAGCTACATTAAACAGTAATGGCTGCAGACCATCACGAATTACTACATTAATTAGCTGAGCATCAAATATGACGTATATATACATCAAACGGTTTTATGTGGCAAAGTTTTTAAATGAAAGTTTATCATAAACTTGTTTAATAAATAAATAATAATCTATCTATTTTCAGCTAGTGTTGGAAATTTGGATTACGAGGTCAGGGAACCAGAAAAAGACACATTAACAAAGAGCCCTCACAAAAGCCTGTTGCCACTCTTTCAACATGGCCTATTTATAACAACCCAAAACAATTTCATTCTTAATTTTGGTTCAAATCGCTCAAAGAAGACTACCGAAGGAATCTTAAATCAATCGCTGGTGAAAATTTCATAAATATCAAGATATAGTGCAACATAGTTCTTTTGGCACTTGCATGACATTGTCAGTAGGGTGCTGACAGAAAACAATTTTCAAATTGTCTATGGAAATGAAAAACCGACCAAATGCAAATCGGACTCGCACACAATGGGCTCCGTATCACCTACCAATATAATAACAATATACTTAACGATCATTATTATGTAATTTTACACTCAACAGCAAAACTAAATTTGTTTTTGACAGTATGTTAATGAAAAACGACGTTACTGCTGCAGTTTTATGAAAACTCCCATTATCAATGACTTAGTTGTTTATTGAAAGTAAAAAACACCTTCTAGACAAAGGGTTGTTGCTAAAATTGCCTTCCGATGTGCTTTGATTTTTTTGGCACGACTGAGTTTTCAAGACTACCTCAACGATAACCCAAACTTCAAATTTGTTGATCATGGATGAGTGAAGCTATGATAAATCGTTACTAAATGACTTGTATTTTATCATGTACAGGCAGGTTACTTTCTTAAGATACCCTACTACGTAGACATCCATATGGATGTTTGTTACTCTTTCACGCAAAAACTGCTGAATGAATATTGATGAAATTTGGCACAGGTAAAGATCATCATAATCATTTCAGCCGAAAGATGTACACTGCTGAACATAAGCCTCCCCCAAGTGTCGCCACATTGACATAACATGAGGGTTTTGCCATAATCGCCAAGCTTGGCAGGCGGGTTGGCGATCGCAGTACGGTTGTTACAAAAGCACAGAGAACGCTGCTTCCCTTTCTCTGGCAAGTCCACGGGAAGATATGGGATGGTGCTATTCTTTACGTGCGACACCATACAGAACACAGGTATAGAAAATAGTCTGGATAGCACATAGGATACTTTTTAGCCCAGTAGTACGATCCCGCGGAACAATTACCGAACCAAAAGCGAGTGAAGCAGTGGGAATAAGCTCATACTTTATAAAATTTTCGTCTACCTATACTCTCTACCAAGTACGTTATAAAACTACCTGAAAACCGAGCCCCGCTTTATTAAGCTCGTTAAATGACCCTTGAAATGAGTTTTTCACTGATCGGGACCTAGTTTAACTGCTTTGTCGGCCCTAAAAAGAATTTGACCCATCCTATCCTCTTACTATTTAATTGGACATTCCCTTACCTTACAAATTAAATGAATAAAACAAGAATAAAATACCTATCTATGAAAATGCAATTAAATTGAACGAGGTATCTAGGTTATTTCTATTAGTAGTCACTTCGGATTTCGTTAAGTAATTTAACAATTTGAATTTCATAGTTTCTCTTCAAAGTAAAACTAATATTGCAAGAATGGCTGTTCGTCGTGATATTTAGCTCGTAACTATTCAAATATTTCAATATGTTTTTATATTGTGTTGTTATAACCAACGCAACCCCATCAACACCATCCCATATCTTCCCGTGGATGTCGTAAGAGGCGACTAAGGGACTTGCCAGAGAATGGGCAGCAGCGTTCTCTGTGCTTTTGTAACAACTGTACTGCGATCGCCAACCCGCCTGCCAAGCGCGGCGATTATGGCAAACCCCTCTAATGTCAATGTGGCGTTGGGGGAGGCCTATGTCCAGCAGTGGACGTCTTTCGGCTGAAATGATGCTGGTGATGATGAACCCCATCATAAGGGATTAATTTGGCTTTGTTATTAGTGACTTGAGCGCCCAAGCTCTGCTCGGCTGAAAATAGAATAAACGAATTTTCTAAAATATGAGACCTAGATCGATTTTTCGCTATATTTCTACTATCATCGATATAGTTAGACCAGTTTTCGAGAACATGATTACAAATATGTAAATATACAAATATTGCTCATTTAATAGAATAGGACTTTAAATACTATTACTATATTAAATGAGCAATTATTTTGTTATTTGTGTGTTGGTAATTTAGCCAATATCTACAAACGTTACTTAGTACTGACTGTGGCTTAGACTTGTTGCGGTCCTCGCATTTGCAGTATGACAGTGACAGAAATAACGTTCAAACACAGTAAATTATCTGTTATGTATTTTTAATATTGTGTTGGCTTATACGAAGGTACGAAGTACTATTATCTAAATAATCTTTTATTTTACTATCATACTAGCGAAATTTGGGACGATGGATCCATTCATCCTATACTTTACGCCATGTAGGTAAATCTAGTTGACCTTTTCCGATATTCGTGCTATTCAAAAACGAACCGGCAGTGCAGAAACCCGCTCTCGCTTAAAAAAATCCAGCTTGAGCATCCTACTTCTGAACAACTGAGGAGTTATAGACCCCTTATTTATCCAACTATGTTTTTTCCATGACAGTCAACGATTTAAGATTTTAAACTGACATGGTTACTAACACTATCGTTAACACTGGAAACGGGATATTTCGGGCGCCGAAATATCGGGAACTCAAAACAAATAGTAAAGTTGGATAATATATATAAACAGGATCACCGATTTGTTGCAATCTCTAGCTACTCTTTAACAGAGAGTCTTGTTTAGTGGAGAGAGTTGTTAATAATATTGAATGACCTTACCTAGTGCCTTTAGATTAAAGATTTTCTTTAACCAGGAAATCACTTAAAATGCGGATATCAGTCTCCGATCAGCTTCTCAGTAGCGTGTGTACCCTTGCCAGAGGGGTGCACCTGCTCTCGCCTGATAAGCTGAAAGCTTCCTCACTCAACAAGTGTCGCGACACCCCTGAAGAGTAATGTTTGTTACATTAAAGTACTACACGACTGACTCAAATAAAATACCCGGGGTTTTAAAAACAAAGCTCTTATGAAACGATATTTATGGGATGCGGATATAAAACGTAAATTAATTAAGGTTATCTCTGCGGCTTCGCCCACCAGGAGTTTGATAAATTGTTCCATTCGATCGTACCACCGGATTAAAATCTATCATCATCATCATCTACAGCCTATAATGTTCCCACTGCTGGGACACAGGCCTACTCTCAATGTGAGGGTTAAAATGTATCCTATATCTAATTCCAGGTTATAAACTATCAGCGTCCTAAATTTTATACAAATCCGTTCAATATTTTTTGTGTGAAAGATCCATCCTCACAAACCTTCGCATTTATAATAGTACTAAGATTGTAGATTCTTAACGCCGTGGCACTTAAACGAAATAGTACAAGAGATTTGGTATATAAAACCAAGATACTAGTATCAAATAAAAAATAACTACCTGAAAAAAGCGAAACAAGCAAACCGCCCTTGCTTTTCAAGGTTTACGAGTTGACAAACCATTGAAATTACCTTCCGGAATAAATTATCTAAATAAAGATGATCTCATTTGCGAAAGAAAAACAATGAAGTCTCACAAATAAACCTTGCTCTCACTAAAAAATACTTTTTGTAATCTGTATAGAAACTAGACGATAAAACATTAAAACACTGAAAGTTAGAAGGCTTTTTTTTTAGGTTGTGAAATCATCAAATGACTTCTCCCGCTCTGGGCGGAGCGGAAGGGAGTGTCAGACTTGACTGACTAAAACCCATCCATATTCCTTCTTAGCCCTTTGTGTTCCAGGGCCACGGTATCTCTTTCGAACAATCCGCAGCCCTGGAAAGTTAGAAGGCTCAAAAGGTAGTTGTTTAGGCTTCAGCACAAATTTCAAGACAAACCCCAAAACATGTATTTACATGTTTAATTATTAAACTGCTTGCTGCCGGAATCCTTCGGTTAGCGGGTTACATTATGTGAACAATGCCCAGCTATTAAACATGGTTACTATAAACAATGGTCTCATAAGCAGAGTTACAATCACTGCTGAAATTTTGTATGAAATCAACCTTGAAACGAGCTTGGGTCGGACCTTGTGAAATTTAATAATTTTGGGGCAGTTTGATGAATAAATACCAATTAAACAGTTTTAAGCTTTAACGGTCTATACCATACTTATACTGTCACTAACGGAATATCTACCGCCGTGATACAAGGCGCTTACAACAGCGACGAAATATCAGGAGCTCACGTCCGAGTAATGAATAATCACACTTATGTGACAGTGCAAGTGTAAATATTAATTAAAAAGCATAGAGTTGTAAAGTGACTTGTAAAGCTGTTACATTCAAAAGGGTGTTGAGTTCTCCGTCTTTGTAAACGTGGTGAAAATCCCGGCTTTATAAAAACCAATCGGTCCCGGATGGTTTTAATCATTACTTCTTTTGACCGCTCGTCGCACTGTGTGGCGCTTATGATTTTCTCGTTCCAAAAACTATTGCGTCCGTATCCAAACAGAAAAACCGGTATATAAGCAAGCTTTTGAGGTGTTCACACCGTTTTAAAGGACGATACTATTTATTCGTAAATTCTCTTGCTTATTAAGAGGGAATCTGTTCATCTTCAACTATAAGTGTATCAGATATAGCCAGAGAGGAAGAGAAGGAAAATGTAGTGAGAAAAGTTTTGAGTATGAATGTGGATGGGTACAAGGGTAGAGGAAGACCAAAGAAACGATGGATGGACTGTGTGAAGGATGATATGGCAAGAAAGGATGTATCTCATGAGATGACAAGTAATAGAGAAGTATGGAAGAAGCAGGTATGCTGCGCCGACCCCAAATAAATTAGGATAAGGGCAAGAGAATGAGATATAGCCAGAGAAATTGTTTATTAAATTGACGGCCAACTTACATCGTCCGTATATTCAAATTACATTGGCGTAGTGTGTCAATTTAACATAACATAACAACACGCTTGCAATCCCCGAAGGGTTAGCAGAGGTGTCCTTAATAGTACACCCACATTTTGCCAGTTATGTTTAAGTCCGATGTGATATGGGGCGAGCCTATAATCATCAACCGGGCACAAATCCAGACCCCGTGGCTGCTACTGAAAAAATCCAGATGGAATAAAACACAACAATTTATTGTGTAAATTTCTTAAACAATTAATATTCTCTGTACCTAATAATAATACAATCTCATCAGGATCATGAAGATCTAGTGCGCAGTAATACCCCATAATAATAAAACAGTGAAAACGGACACAATCAAAATGTAGACTGTGATTTGACCTGCATCAAACAACGTTCTATCAAAATGATTAACGGAGAACACTCCGAAGGCCAAATGCGGTCAAGAACAGACAGTATACCTAACAAATGGTTCTCTATGTGGTCCCGTATATCACTATTTACTATTTTTTCGGTTCTACACAATGAACATTATTTTTCTTATTGTTTCTCACATAGTTTCTCAGTTTATTGGACAGCTTTCGATGTAATATTGCGTACAGTGACAGTGGGTTCGGGAAGGTTGAGTTAAATTATTGTTTGGGTGGTTTGAAACATGAATAGGAATAGGGATGAGATTTATTTTTATTTACTTATGGTAATGGATTGGATTTGGTAATGGATTCGTTGATATAAATACAATATTCAATTAAACAATAGTAATATTTTCCGAAATGGCTTTGAAAAGCAAACGCAATTTTTTGTTATTGTTTATTATAACTTTTGTCCAACACTAAAATCCTGCAGTTTATAATACTTTACTTTGGTCTCAAAAACCATAAATACTCCGTGAGATTCGCATCATTCTTTTAATCATACATAAGTTCCACCATTTTTTCCCACAAAATCAAGACTTAAATTAAGATACTCAGCAGCTCCCAAAACAAATCGGATGAGTTGTTGCCGATTAGAGAGGCTTTAGATCTCTGCTGCTACTTCGTGTGAGATAACTGGCCAAATGCCGGTCAATTACCCCTGATCCTTTTACGTGTTAATCGATAACTGAAGCGCCTTTGTCGGCTAAGTGTCTTCTCATTACCGAGCGAGGTTTTGGAGACTATGGAATATCTATGAAATGTTATGGTTGAATAAAGTTAAAGTGGTATTCCTGTCCGATATTTTACATTCTAAAGTAAATCTGTTTGTCTGTATCTTGGTTTGTCTGTTACCTTTTTAGCTGAAAGGATTCGGTCAGGTTGACCATGATCTAGACGAAGACCTTTAGAAGAATTTTTAATGCCGCTAGTACCTACGTTCCTTGTAAAACATATTTTTTTGTTTCAGCTGCATCCGGTAAGCGTGGAAGCTGATCCTAACATAGTTGGAAAGAGGCTCTGCAGATAATGAGAGAATTTGAATGTGTGCGCGTGGGATAATAACAATATCAACGAAAGCGAAGCCGTGGATGTAATGAAAGCGATTTGGCTTAAAGTTTTTAAGTTATTTGGGAGTTAGGTCAAATATTTGGAATTAGCTTACTCAGTAGCCCGCATAATTTTCCTATAAAAGCTTTATCGATGTTTATAATGTTTAAATAAGTGATTTACATAATTTTCAAGTTTAGTTTTCCCCCGAAAACCAGTCCCAAGTAAGTAATTCATTTCTGATGCTAAATTAGGTGCTATTCAGGAACCTTCATTAAGCCTTATTTGTGATATTCTTCAGAAAGATCAGGTGCGTAGTACTCGCAACCGGCGTGCGTCTATGACCAAAAATATAAACGTGAGTGGTAGAAAGGTTCTGTGTGGTGTCGGACGTAAAGAATAGCACCATTCCAAATCTTCCCGTGGGTGTCGTAAGAGGCGACTAAGGGACTTTCCAGAGAATGGGCAGCAGCGTTTTCTGTGTTTTTTAACAACCGTACTGCGATCGCCAACCCGCCTGCCAAGCGTCGCGATTATGGCAAAACCCCCCTTATGTCAATGTGGCGACACTTGGAGGAGGCTATGTCCATGTGTATGTGTGTTGTGTCTTTCGGCTTAAATGATGATGAGGAAAAAGGAGTAAGGAAGAATCGTAGCTGGTGGCGTTATGTAGGTTCTGCTTACCTTTATTGGAAAAAGGCGTGAGGTTATGTTTGTAATTTATCCAATGAAAGATCACAAGCATAGACACATTTTTAAATAATATCTAAAAAACTAAATCCACAAGATAAACACTTCCTCAAACAGAGAGTTCTTATTGCCCGCATCAACTGTTTCATCAACTAATACAAAGAGAATTTTTCAACTCACTATGTTCTGAAACTTTACGATGTGAGTTGCAGACAGACCAACAAACAAAACTAGCTAGTTTCGCTACAAAACTACTAGCCTAGTTGCGAAGTTTTCTGCTCCAACAGATGTGTTAGGGTATACTGTAAGTATGAACTCAAACTTTCTATAAAGATGTTCCTCCGTTGGTCGTACGCCTGATCTAACTCCAATAGTATATGTAGGATATTGCAATAGCGTTCTCGACTGCACAACTAGTTTTACAACATACATAATAATTTTCTTAATAAACAGCAATGGATGTTTTAGTTTGAATTCTAACCAGATACTCTGAAATAAACGAATATAATTGATAAAAATTGGAAATACTTTTCATTTGGCTAGCAATGATACTTTTTTTAAATAAAAAAAATTGTTGCCCCTGACTAGGAAATTCTGTTGTATTGTGGGTGCGTTTACAAACATTAAAACTCACATACACAAACAGCCAGACCCGGAACAACTATCTGTAGGCCATACATATATTTGTTCCGTGCGGGGATCGAACCCGCGACACGGAGCGCAGCAGTCGATCGCTCAGCCACTGCGTCGTCGTCGACGTCCGTATTTTTATACTGTGTTTTTTTTTCCGAAACCCCGTGTCGCTTCTCGTAACAGGAAGCGACACGATCAACTTACTGAATGTAAGAAATGGGGTCGGCACCCAAATGTATTGCCTAACGTTTTTCACAAAGGTTCAAATGTTATCGTGAAACAACACTCTCGCAAATATAAATAAACGAGTTAAACGAAAAAATCGTACCACGCATTATTTGTTTACATGAAAAATTAAGTACGTGACGAAAAAATTGTGTACAGTCGCAAGCAGTAATATGTTTCACTAAATAAAATTGTAAAGCGATTTTCTCGAGAAATTACGATTGCAACTTTGAAATGAGAACTAATTCATAATCATTTATAACAACATAAAGCTACAACCAATACTGTAGGCAAAAATTTCGTTTATGAATTGCTAACTGTAAACATTCAAGTGCCCATGACTGTACAAAGAATAAGCTTATAAAATGTATTGTTTGCTGACTTCGGGCGAACGTGCCTTACTTTCATTCCCGATCTTAATTAGTTTAACATCTCATGTGAGACTTCTACATATATACGTTGGCTTTTTGGCTTATTTTACCTAGCATCTGATTATTTCCTCGTACATATGTTGGCTTTTTGGCTATTTTTGCTAACACCACATGTGTTTTACGGTGCTAATCTGTTGTTTGTACGGAATAAACCAAAAATGCAACGTGGCCTCAAAATCCGCTTAACTCTAATAACATAAGTGAACGGCGCATAATGGAAAATCTAGGTTGGCCTAGTTCAGGGATCCGTCTGTGCTTGAAAAATAGGTACAAGCGGCGGCCAATCAAGCTGTGCAAAACCGGTATATGCGGATCTCTTTGTATTGGAAATCTATAAGAAGCAAGGCCATGTTATACTGGAAATGCTTGATGGGTCGCCGTATGTGAGTACCTACTTGTTTCTAATATTTTCACATCTTCTGGTCCTAGTGAAGACTTGGTGGTTTTTCCTTTTCCTCAGCGATACGATGGTGAACACTACGGCTCTAGGTCCCCTAAACAACTTTAAGGGGGTTATTCTGATTTACTGACAGACTTAAACAACCAAAAAAAAATTATTAATAATTCACTAGGTACCGTAATCTAAATTGATGTGTATGTTTTTGTGACAACCTCCTGAATTTTGACGAGGATGCAAAACAACGCCTTGTATAACCATTGAATTGAGTTGTGCTACCGAAAAACGTATGTCAATCATGTTGAAAGCCATATTAGAAATACGACACGCTTCGAACTCCATTGCAACTTACCTAACATGCATTTCTATAGTGAAACAGCAAAAACAGATACACCAGCTAAGGTGAACGAATGCAGGTCAAACAAATTTTGTCTAAATTATACAAAATAACTAAACAATGCGGCAGAGGCATAATACTGAATATTTAAAAGATATTTAATGCACAAACACGGCCGGGGTACATTACAATATACATATTACGTGGCGCACTGCTGCGACTGAATACACCCCTGTTTCGTCACAAAATAAATATTTGCTAAAGACCAATTTTCACGAATATTCCATTTTTAGGGTTCCGTACCCAAAGGGTCAAACGGGACCCTATTACTGAGACTTCACTGTCCGTCCGTCCGTCCGTCTGTCACCAGGCTGTATCTCATGAACCGTGACAGTTAGCCAGTTCAAATTTTTACAGATTATGTATTTCTGTTGATGCTATAACAACAAATACTAAAACAGCATAAAATAAATATTTAAGGGGGGCTCCCATACAAAAATGTGTTTTTTTTGCTCGGTTCTTATAAATAATGGTACGGAACCCTTCGTGCGCAAGTCCGACTCGTACTTGGCCGGTTTTTTTGTGGACACGCTTGGTGCAGCTTTAAAACTTTCACACTTTCTATCAATAATCTTCGTCCCGTCTACTGCTTTCAGAAAATTATTAAACGTCGTCGGTAGGTACCTGTCACGTATCTGCTTATATGATGTTTTGTAATATTTAACCACTTTGGAAACTTCACAAAAACGCGTCGTTAAAACTATATCGTTCCGTCTGCTAAGTTTTTACAAGTACCTACCTACCGAAATCTTCTCTGAGAATAAAATGAACGTTCGAGCATTTTTATCTATCTATCTATCTATTGTATCGGGTCCATTTCATTTCTCGAGAAGTTTTGATAAGATAAGATAAGATAAGATAATATTTATTTGCATAAACATGTGTCATACATACAAGAAATTACATGCATGCAAGATGTTAGAAACATTATTAGGTACAGACATGTTTGCCACATGATGTGACGTGCAAATATAAAGAAATTTTATTAATTATAACATTCTCATAATAAATTAGGATATTGAAGTTTAATAACAATACTGTAATAAATTAAAAAATAATAATAATAATAAAAATCAAACAGAACATTAAAGCAAAGATAAGTTATTAAGAATGTTATACAATAATCATGTCAACGATAAAAAATAATACAAAACAAAAAAAAACATCCAAAATAATTAAACTATTCCATTGTAATTAACAAACACAAAAAATTTAAACACAAAAAATAATAATAATCAAATTAAATAAGTTACTATGTCAATGCAAATCTTTCCTCTAGGAACTCGTTAATGTTATAGAATGCTTTATTTACTAAATATAACTTAAGTTTTCTTTTCAAGTGTACATTATTAAGCTCTTTCCAAGTTTTAGGCAATTTATTGTAAATAGTTGGAGCCATATGAAAAACACTTTTGCGCATAAGTGCAGTCCTACAGGGAGGTACAGATAGCTGGGTTTGGTCACGCCTGTTTCTGGGAAATTGATCTGCTTTGCGCGGAAATAATTTAGGATTGTTCCTGACAAACATAACGGTTTCCAAAATATACAAGGATGGCAATGTTAAAATTTTATGCATTATAAAATAGGGTTTGCAGCTGTCCGTGGTTTTCAAATGAAACATTGCTCTAAGGCATCTCTTCTGTGCCTTAAATGCTACTTCTCTGTTAGTCGAGTTGCCCCATAAAATAACACCATATCTGAGAACGGACTCCGCCATACCGTAGTAAGCTGTTAATAACGCCTCCCTATTGACATTTCGTGACAGCAAGTACAAGGCATAGGCACTACTACTAATTCTTTTACTCAGAGAATCTATGTGATCCTTCCAATTTAAATGTCGGTCAATAATTAGTCCTAGAAACTTAGTTGTATTAACCGTGTCAATTGTTATATTATTATATGTTATGTCAAGATTGGAAAATGTCAATAAACGCTGGCTAAAATGCATAATTACTGTCTTACTTAAATTAATTTTTAAATTATTATTGTCCAACCATTGTATAGTATTGATTAAAGTATTATTAATGTCAGTTTTATATAGGTCCTTATTATTACAGGGTATCGTTATAGTACTGTCGTCCGCGAAAAGTGTAACAGGATGTTCAATTGACTTTGGAAAGTCATTAATGTAAAGTGTAAAAAGTGGAGGTCCTAAAACACTTCCTTGTGGAACTCCATAGGTAACGGTTCGTTCCTGCGATAGAATGTTTTCTTCATGTTTGGTTTTAGTGTTTAGTCTACTTATTTCGGTTATTTGTTTTCTGTCGTGCAAATATGATTTTATTAGTTCAAGAACATTCCCTCTAAAACCGTACGCATCAAGTTTTTTCAATAAAATATCATGTTGGACATAATCAAAAGCCTGAGTCATGTCACAAAATATGGCACAGACTGGAGTATTTTTATCCATATTTGACATAATCGATTGCAAGAAGTCATAAACTGCCATATTTATTGTTTTCTTTTTTCTAAATCCTTTTTGTTCGTTACAAAGTATATTGTTCACTTCTAAATAAAAACTAAGTTGATTATAAATATAGTATTCAATTACTTTTGAGAATATCGGTACTAATGCAATCGGCCTGTAACATTCCATTAGTTCCCTGTCTTGTTTTTTAAACAATGGCTTTATTACCGATTTTTTTAATGCGTCTGGAAAAGTACCTTCACTTATACACAAATTTATAATTTGAGGTACTATAATTAATAAGTTCCTTTAACGAGGAGCTCGTGGCTAAATTATTACAGCCGCACGGGTCGATCTTGAATATTAAGCACCGCCTGACGACATCAGTCTGTGGATACCAATCCATTCCATGACGAGATTCCTTCGTGCCTCAAAAATGCTGCATCCGGTTAGACTGGAAGCGGCTCAAAACTTGACGTGTGATTTACTAGAAAAATATGTAGTAAACGTTTATAAATAACTGCCTAATTGAATTTCCAACAAAGATGAATGTTCCTTAAACAATACGGATTAATATCGTAGTACATTGACTTTATTCAGGGGCTTGTATCTAAATTATTGCGGCGTTGATCAATCGATCGAGCAGCGAGCACTTTGCCAACCGTTGTTTATAAGCCAAGACATGTTACGTACGTATCTAATAAAGTCACTGGAAGTTTTAAAATTAGTTGACATTTAGGTCTTACCTGAATATCCTGGAAGTTCTAAAACGGTCTGACATTTCGATCTTGACCTTAGCAGCTAAGATCTAAATTTTCTCACCGACGACGCAATGTATTGCGTAGTTTGTGAAAAAATAAAAGGGTCCGGCGCTGCAGGTAAAGAGGTTTTCCAATTTTTCTGACTTTAACATTTAACCAGTGGCGAAGGGACTGAAAAGTCAGTACAGATATATGCCAGAATATCCGATGTGTCTTTTCAGTCTTGCTATGTATAGACAACACATGAGATCACGCCTGTAACCCCAGGAGGGTATGGCAGAGATGTGCCTAATAGTACACACCCATTTCACCAGTTATATGAATTCTCATGTAATAGGGGACGAGCCTATTGCCATCAACTGCGCAAAAATTCGGACTCTGTGACTGCTCCTGAGAAATTTATGGAAAAACCCAAAAACACACTGAAAACAATTTCCCATATAAATGACTCGAGTGTTTGGAAGCTCATTTCCTTATACGAAGATATAAACAAATAAATCTCATTTACGCCACAATAAATTGCATGAGAACACGAAATAATTCATTCAAAGCTTTGGCATATAAATTATAATATGAAACTGTGTTGCAAATGAGAACGCAAAGATACTCGTATATCATTTGAAGAAATTAAACGGCGCAAATATGGAGAAACGTACTTGCTATAAGAAGACCCAAACTGTTTATAAAAATGCTTTGTTGGTCTAGTAATTTTAAACACAACTTTGAAGATGAAGTCCTGGGTTTGATTTTCAGATCGATCAAAGCGTTTTTCCATTAGGGATTTCTTAATAGCAGTCAGTAGAGTCTGATTTGTGCCCTATTGATATTAATGGACTCGCCTTCTATTACGTCATCATTCTCCTGCCATACTCCCAATTTATTTGGGGTCGGTGCAGCATGTCTTCTTCATTCATACTACTCTACTTGTCATCTCATCAGAAACATTCCTTCTTGCGAAAGCTTCACTCGCTTCCAATTATGGTCCTTAAACATAACTAAAATTATATGAATTTACTTACTAATTTACAAGTACATTCCTGCCCAACCTTTCGGGAATACTGGTATGATGTTGGTGTTATATGTTAAAATATCTTCTTTTTATAAGTTTGCTCCACACTAGGAATTTCTCCTGTTTTGTGGCTGCGTTTACAAACATTAAAACTCACATACACAAAGAGCCAGTCCCAGAACAACTACCTGTAGATCATACAAATATTTGTCCCGTTCGGGGATCGAACCTGTGACACGCAGCGCAGCAGTCAATCGCTCAGCCACTGCGCCAACCGTGCTGTCAAATAAATGTAAAGTTCGAGTACGGAATCGAGTATAATCCATACTTCCATACTAATATTATAAATGCGAAAGTCACTCTGTTTGTTTGTGGGTTTGTAACCTTTTCACGCCTAAACGGCTGATCGGATCTTAATGAAATTAGGCAAAAAGATAGATTTCAACCTGGGAAACGACATAGGCTATATATTATCAAGCTACGACCAATAAGAGCAGAGCAGCAATGAAAAATGTTGCGAAAACGGGGAAAATGTGACGCAGACGATGTTGCGCGGGCCAGCTAGTATAAAATAAACCCTACTTTTGCCTTCGGCTGGCTCGAAAACAATAGATAGTTATCGCTAACGCCATGTACACAAGGCTACAGGTATTATAGGTAACTCGTTCAATTATTTTTAATAGGGCGCATTGATTGGTATTTAACAACCCTAGACAAAATAATTGAAAGGCCTTCAATCAAAACGTGAATTCTAAAATAGTTAGTAAAATAGGGTTTTGTAAAAATAAGTATTATTTTTGATTATAAGACAAACGCGGCAAAGTTGGTGCTACGTTTTGATCTTGTTTGTGGGGCGAATATGGCCAGATATTGCACAGAATAGAGAAAGGGGTAAGAAAAAGGGAAGGGGGGAAAAAATCGGCCAAGTGCGAGTCGGAATCGCACACGAAGGGTTCCGTACCATTATTTATAAAAACGAGCAAAAAAATCACTTTTTTGTATGGGAGCCCCCCTTAAATATTTGTTTTATTCTATTTTCAGTATTTGTTATTATAACATCAACAGAAATACATAATCTGTAGAAATTTCAACTGGCTAACTATCACGGTTCATAAGATACAGCCTGGTGACAGACGGACGGACGGACTGACGGTCCCGTTTGACCCTTTGGGTACGGAACCATAGAAAACAACAAACGAATTCGTCGTAGTATTTCGCTAGAAACTATATTTATTTTGATTTGTCGCTTTAACACAGTCACGCCATATTATATTGGTAAATTGACACAGGCTTGATCGTTACCAAAGAGAAAAAAGGATCATCATTTATTGCATATTATCTACAATAATGGTTTGGCAACAACAAGATATACAAAACTGAATATAGTGACTGTTTAAGATTAATTCCGTAAAATATGCACTTACTAACTTTATTTACATAGTTCAAAAGAATAAAGCTTTTGACTATGAAACCAAGCTTGAGACGACAGTCGTGCACAATTCTCGCTTAACTGACGTTTTCCAAAACTTTGCCGAACCGTAAACGACAACGCGAAGATTTTATGAGCACAACTGCACGAGCTGTGAAACAAAATGTGTTAATTCTACGTAACAGGTTACTTAATTTTGTAACTTTAGCTTAGTAACAGCCGCACGGGTCGATATTTAAGGTTAAGCCGTACTTGCCGAGGTTGGTCCGTGGATGGGTGACCATCCCGAGTTTCCTCCGTGACTCGGAAAGCACGTTAAGCTGTTGGTCCCGGCTGTTATTTGTAGATCTTTGACAATCGTAACGAGTAGTCAGAAGCCAAAAGTCTGACATCCAGTCTTACCAAGGGCGGGGGGACGGTGTATTACCCAGTTGTGGAGGTCAGATAGGCAGTTGCTTCATGAAAATACTGGTACTCTGCTGCACCCGGTTAGACTGAAAGCCGACCCCAACATAGTTTGGGAAAAGGCTAGGCAGATGATGATAAGGACTTATACTAATAGTAAAAGACTGCCTCGTTGTTCGAGCGGCGTCGCAAGCGCGACTGCTGACCATGAGATCCTGCGTTTGATTCCCGGGTTGGGCAAACAGGAATTTCTCAGTATGAGCCACGAATTCTGGATTTGTGCCTGGTTGATAGCAATAGGCTCGCCCCCTATTACATGGGACTTAAAATAAAACTGCCGAAATATGGGCTTCTAGGTACACATCTGCATAACCCTTTGGGATTGCAGGCGTGATGTTATGATTAATGTAATAATATAAAGAGGGAAAGTATATAAGTCGGGAATAATCTTAGGTACATTATATCCAAGTGTCATAGGCTATATTTCAATATATTAAAGCGTTCCCTTGGTATAATTTCCAACCATAACGCGAGCGAAGTAGCGGGCAAAAGATAGTCGGTAATAAAGTCCCCTTTACCGTTAACATGAGTCCATGAGTCCATGAGTGATGACCAATGTTAGCAGAGAATCATCAGCGCGGGAAATACTACAGTGTACGCACACAGTTAGACTCTCCCCTCTTCTCCCCTCTCCCATCTTCATCACTTTCATAGTACCACGGGCCAGCAATCCGAGATGACCGGAGGGAGACCAGACGCCATCCAAAACCAAGTTCGAAACTGGGCTGCTACTGAGAAATTCCTCACAGAAAAACCCAATCACACTTTGACTGACCTGGAAATCAAACCCAGGACCCCCGCTCAGCTGTGGCACTTGCGACCACGAGATGAACAGAGCAGTTGCCTATCTATAGGCAGTCATCATCAGCATATAATGTTCCCACTGCTGGGACACAGGCCTCCTCTCTATGAGACACGCGAATCCACCACGCGGGCCTAGTGCGGGTTGGTAGATGTCACATGTCTTTGAATTTTTAGGACATGCCGGTTTCCTCACAATGTTTTCCTACACCGTTTTTGAGAGCAGCGGTGATGAATGTTGGGGCTGCCACCACTGGGCCACCGCTGCTCTCTATATATACGATATATATCTATGCGATGTAATCAAAGGGAGGGCGATACGAGCCACAAACACGCATAATTTAATAGGGGAAGCGCTCATATTCATTCACAGTGAAACCGCGTTTGATCCGATGCCCTCAAAGAAATTAATCCATGTGACCGATGGATTATCTTCTTTTTTTATCCTTGTAATAAATCCATTACTCGGTTTCCGTTTCGTCGCTTTTCCGAATCGGACTCGTCACGTTTCCGGGTTTTTATTATGCAAATATCAGTCGTTAGAGCTTTGGATAGAGCTGAAATTCGCTGAATAGCTTTGTGGTGTCTGTATACTAGTATCAATTTACCGCTGCAGGCAAGTTGGACTACTGGACTTTGATAGTCTGAGTTTTTTGGAAATTATCTCTTATCTAAACTAATATTATAAAGAAGAATGATTTGATTGTTTGTTTGTTTGCATTGAATAGGCTCCGAAACTGCTGGTCCGATTTGAAAAATTCTTACAGTGTTAGATAGCCCATTTATCGAGAAAGGCTATAAGCTATATATCATCACGCTACGACCAAAATGAGTGAAGCAGCAATGAAAAATGTTACGAAAACGGGGAAAATGTGACGCAAACGAAGTTGCGCCGGACAGCTAGTATCTGATGTAGTTGTTGAAATAAAAGGTTTCAACAATGGTGAGTTTAGGTAATACGCGCTTTTGATTTGTTTTTAGTAATCTGTTAAACTATTCGATTCACAAGAACAATCAGAAGATTGTAATATTAGTTTTAAAAGAAGCTATTCAGGTTACATTTACCTATACATAATGAAGACAAAGCCCCTATTTAATATCCTAGATTCCAGTAACAGGCAAACAATGCCAAATATAGGCCCAAAATCAATTTTAATTCCATGATATTTATGTGTTTTTTTCTCTTCTAAGGTAGATTACCTATACGTTCTAACATTGATCAGTTCAAAACAATGCACACACAACGACTTTTTCCGGGCGCTCCAAAATTCAGCTTCAAAACAAAAAAGCAACGGATGGAAGACGGGACGTAGCCGATTTTATGTGTTGCTGTTTTGTTTTTTTTGGAACGCGTGGGAATAAGCCTGCACAACACAGGCTAACAACCTCAAAACTAACTTCTACACACCATCACGCACACGTTATAATGATAATATCAATTGTCAATACGTCCATTCTAAACCGTAATGTGACTTTATCGATTATATCCAACCCGTTAAAAGTCTTCGGGATTCTGATCCGTTATAAAGGCGCAACTCCATTGCGGCGTAGCACTTGCACGTAGAAAAGGATTCGTTTGCGTGTTAGCCAAAAATCCAAACCTATGTTTATGTATAGCTGTGCCGGGGGTGCAGTCGACGAGCTGATTTTAATTTTTCAAGTCCTTGGAATTCATACAAAAATAATCCTAGATAAGGAAAATATACAGCATAGGTTATGACCTTCAAAACGGTAACACTAGATGAAACCAAAATGGACGCATAAATAAAAGCGCGCTGGCGGATGTGACCGCTCAGTTCATCGCCGGAAGTAAAAAATCTGACAACGCTCTTTTGTGTGTTAGTGCCAACGTGCTACTCGTGGGCAGCAATAGAACGATGTCTGTATTCTAAAACTAAACACACACCTCCCAGTCCGTGTTAGGCAGGCAGACACAGAATACCATTAAATGTGACCAAAACAGAATTGATTCTATTGTGACCGGCATTATGATGGTGCGCTGACCGGACGCCATTATTTGTGACAAAAGGTAGCAACTCATAAGTGATAAATGTGAACATTAGTTTAATAATGGTAATAATGGGACTTTCGGTAGGTTATCGGGTAATGAATGTTTCTACCGTTAAACGGAAGTAATGCATGTGGAATTAAGCGCACGATAATTAAATTATATGGTTAAAGGATTTGCTCTTAATTTTTTGTCTGAAAGTGGCGCCGGTGACTGAAAAGATGCGTGGTAATCGGTTGTCGTTGTATGGGCATGTGATGCGGAGGAATGAGGAAAATGTCATGAGGAAAGTTTTGAGTATGAATGTGGATGGGTATAAGGGTAGAGGAAGACCAAAGAAACGATGGATGGACTATGTGGAGGATGATATGGCAAGAAAGGAGGTATCTCATGAGATGACAAGTAATAGAGAAGTATGGAAGAAGAAGACATGCTGCGCCGACTTCAAATAAATTTGGATAAGGAAAAGAGAATGATGATGATGATTTTATTGTCAAAACTAAGTTACTCTTTGTCGTACTAGTCTTCGAAACCACATTTTTCTCTATAACTAAGCAAGAACTATGTGTAGGCTTATAAGTAGTCATGTAATGCCCTAGGGTCGCTAAGCGTTAGGAGGATAATCAGCCAACAGATTAGACACAAAGTTTCATTTTTAATTAATTGATCATATAATTGTAAAACGAGTAAATAATTTACTGGTAATTCTACTTCGTAATTGTTATTGCCTCATGCCATTTCTTCACTTCAAGTTCTGCGTTCCAAATTGATCTATTGTCACTGAAATCACACATCCAACCTCCTACGTTGGTATGTATACCGTATTAGCTCTCCAGACATCTATGAGCGATCCGTCGCTTGTTGAGTCGTTCGTCTCCGATTAATTAAGTTGTGTATCGACGTGTCACTCGTTCCACAATTTAGGTACCTGTATCTATTAAACAAAATTCCAATTTGTACCACATTACCAATGTTTTGATATAATGAAATACTGAGAGCCAGTAAAGCAGTGTATTAGGGCGCACAAAAGTCCGACAACTTTTATCGCATTTAAATTGCACGATATTTCTAAACCCTCGAGAATGTATGAAAATGTCCCGCAATATCGCGCGATTGAATACGACGTTACAGTGTTGGATTGTGAATACGTTGCTTTATAGTATTTTCGGCAGCAGCCCGAACCATAAATTCCAATCAATTTCTAATTGATGCGTAGGTACGACTCGTAATTGATGATGCTTTTAGTAACGCAAATATGATTTCGTTTCGTCTGCAATAAAATGATGTTGAAAGTCGGTTAAATTTTGTGTCAATTTTCTACTACAAATACAAACATTGAAATCTAATCAAACAAACCAACAATTTCTGACGTCCAAATTCTAAATGCCCAATTCACTTAAATCTCTCGTCAAATCGCATGACACTTTATGTGATTGCTTGTTATATTTTCCCGGTTTTCGCATCAACGTTTTTTATGTATAATTTATCTCCATTTACAAAACAAATAATTTTATTATTACAAACCAGGTTAGAGACCGAAACTACATCACATGAGATCATCCTACTTAACTCTTTTTCAAGTCGAAAGACAAAGCTTTAAAAAAAACAATGTCGCTTGAAATTCTCACTTTGAGTGCTCTTACGTTATTTACAGTTCTGGGCGTTATTGTGATAGCCATGAAAGGATCCAGATTGAATAATACTTGTTGCATTTGCAATGGCGATGTTTTATTCATGTTTCAAGCATCTAAAATTCTTCTTTTCCCTTTATTTCAACGTAGAAATAGTTTTTTAAGCACTTTGTTCATCGCATGATTGGTTTTTTTTAGTCATTCTCACTCTTCTTGCTCATTACTTACGTTAGTTATTTTGGGTGCAATCCTTTGGTTTGTGTCTTACCTGTAACAATAAAAAACATGATTAAATTACGTAGAAGTATCTTATTCATCTAAACATGGTTTAGCGTTGTCGTGACAAGACATTTTCTTTCGTCACAATCTCTCCCAATTTCGCAAGTTAATGCGTTGAAATTATTCAAAGCTCACAGTTTGACTCGAGATTTTGCAAGTACCTATATTTAAAATTTATCAAGCCCCCAGCGAGAAAACACTTAATTCTAATAAGAAACCACAATCCAAGCTTACAAAGTTTCTGCAATTATCAAGACATCTTATTAAACATTTAAGTCGGTTCCATTCTGCTATATTAAAATTGACAGAGTTTGTACAGTACATTTCAAGATACTGCACAAACTCGTTAGCTATGTCAAGCTCAGCGGAGGTTTTAGTAGTTTTTGTTTGAAGCTCCCGAAGGTTGTCGTTTGTTTTTTTTCTTCTTGAGGTCGGTTTGGTAGTAACTTTTGACTACTCCTGGTATTTTGTCGAAATACCTAGTTTTATAAAGAAAGGAAAAGCTCGTGGTTAAGTAATAACAAACGTTCGGGTCGATCTTTAGGTTAAGCCGTGCTTGCCTAGGTTTGTCTGTGGATGGATAACCACCCATTACATACAGAGTTTCCTCAGTGCTGGAAAGCACTTAAAGCCATTGGTCCCGACATCAGTGATTTTAGATCTCTAAAAGCCATTACAGGTGGTCTATGGCCTGAAAGTTTGACAACCAGTCTTACCAAAGGGCATCGTATTACCCAGTACTAGCCGGGTTATGAATAAGCAGAGCTCCATGTAAAATACTGGTATTCAGCTGCATCCCTGCTCTAACGTTATTAGCAGGTCAGTTAGTCTGGAAGCTGAAGACAACCTAGTTGAGAAAAGGCTAGGCATATGATAACCTAGTATTGCAAAGAAAAAATACTCAGTACTTTATGTGACTGTCACAATCCATTTACCCATCGTAATAAAGAAATAGACAAAGAAATGAAAACCCGTGTACCTACTTACAACCTGCCTTAAAGTACTTTAGTAGATTTACATTTCACGAATAGACACCAACAGATTGCTTGAGGATTTAAATTAGAAGATAAATCACAGAGTAATTATTATTTATTACTGTGAAAGTACACCTGTCTCTTTCGTTCAATGTTTATTTATACTGTACTAAATAACTCTTCCTTTTTTTAAGTTGGTTAAAAATGTGACACGCCATTCCGGGAACGGCCATAACACAATTATTAAAGCAATTGAAAACAGTTCGTCGTTGGCATATTGAAAGATCTCTTCTATAAAACCCCGTATTTTTCTTTGGAATGTGATTTTATTTTACGAATGTCCGTATTTTTATTCAAATTACCTTTATTTGAATAAAAACACATGATTGGGAGGTAATATTAACGGTATGATAAAATATCAGAAATTAAATAGGTACAAAAAAGTTTTAAATTTATTATAACATCCGTTTCATTCAAAATGGAAATTACAGACCCCCAAGGGGCCAACCGTAAAATCCAGTAGGAGCTGATGTTGGGTAGATTAATGATAGAAGTAATTAAATGTCGACAACCGCAAGCTAGGCAATTTAGACTTAACTAAGTATACATACAGTATGACTGATTAAATGGGGAACTTATTCAATAATTTTAATAATATAATATTGTGAATGTGAGAAACTACAAAAATATTTGACTATGATTACAGCTGGTAAATGGTCATTAATAATTGAGACGCCAGGTATGATATTTTTCCGTTCAACTTAGACAAAAACAAGAGTTCACTTAACTCACGTAGGAGTGTAGATGTACACTCACCCCCGGTGGGCGCCACTGTGCCATAATGGTGCCCACAGTGGGGCCTTTAGGTAATTAATCTCCGCTATGTAGTTTTTCCATCCTTCGGCAAACCTCTATCCATAACCTATTATGATACTTCCAGACTAGTCAAGGCAACTCTTGTACAAGTGGAAAATGCACATGTAGGCTGGAGCCCAAGGGACTCCGAAGTCAAAATTTTATGTTGTATTTTAGTTAAAAATAAAGGTCCTATTCAAACCTAACTGAACGAGAATTGAATATCGATAACTTTTTCAGTATGTCCCTCGTTTATGTAATCGGCCTGTATGTATCATATCTAATAATCCCCACGTAGGTAAGTAACCCTTTCATAAAGCAACATCTTCCCCTAGATGAGAACTCAGAACTAATATCTGTTCTCTAAACATATCGAACCGAGGCGATATTTGTACCAAGACTATTTCTGTAAACACAGTAAACAATCCATTGGATATATTCTTTTGTAATTCGAAACGTTACGGAAAGTAAAATAAACGGCTGAAGGCGGTCGTAAGAACTGAAGTATTTGTCAAAGTATCGAATTTGAAAGATTTGTTGGTTTTGTTCAATCTTATTTCGTTGAAATTATATCAAGGTCTCATCATCAAATTTTGTTTTACAGTTCAATAAAGATTTCAGGCGAAGATTATGTCAACTGTTTCTTATGTGAGAAAGTCGATTTTCGGATTATATTTGAAGATAAATAGATACTACTTTTTACGTTTAATCGTTTGACAAACATGTTTTTTATTGGCAAGATACATTTTCAGTTTTGAACCTAGTGAGGGTTGTGTTATATATAGAAAACATCGAAATATCGTCGAAAACTATCTTATACCACCAGACACACATTTAGATCACACCTAAACTCACCTAAAAATCTATTTACACTTCAACCCCAAAAAAAGATCAAAATAAACCGACACAGCTTGTAAAAATTGGTGAAAATCTCCCGTCAGCTGCGAACTAAAATCCCGTTCAGAATACAACGATAAAGACAATTCTTTTGATCGATACCGTCAATCTTCATGACTGCGTGTCGCTTTTAAACATTGTTCCTGAAATTGTTTTAACCCTTAACTCCGTCGCAGCGAGAATAAAACGCAATTTGAGCCACGAAGCGGGGCAACAAGTGGCAGTAATTGCATTTACGTCGCTGTCGCAACATTTTCCCATAGGCAACATTTATTAGTGGATTACCGGCGACGGATTTTTAACCGAACTGGATAATGGAAGTTTGCTACCGTTTTTTGCTTTATGGCCAAAAGGCTCTGCTTGTCGATTATGTCTTTTTTGTTTTGCTCATTGATTGATATTATTTTTTATGCAGTTTGACAGTGAAAAACGAATGGAACGTGGAATCTTTCGCATCTGAAGATTCCTGTCGATAAGCGAAATGCGAAACCCGGTTTCAGTCCCATAGTAAAACTCGAGATAAACCCGGTATTTCCGATTACTTAATGAGTCTTACAATGACTAAACTACTTGTACTAAGTTTGCCTTCGTGGACAGTCTTGTTAGGCCTAAGACGACAAATGGAGTGACGGAATAAATGCTTAGATCAAAGGGGTTTAACGCATTGAATAGCAGCAAGATTAATGGTCTCCGGAAACATGATGTGCTGGAACTGACTTATGGGAACACGTTACTTAGAACATGATTTGTTTGTAGTTCGATATGTTATCAATAAATTGATGTATCATCGTAATTATCTACTGTTCTACCTCAATAATCGCCTTTTTTAAGTCGCAAAACGTTACGTCAACCCCCAGTTACATGGGACAGGGCCGGTAAGATGATGATGGCGATGAGAAGAATATTTACGGTTAACGTAAAGAAGGCACAATTTACTGACTTCCTCTTTTTGGAATTTAAAAAAAAAATTGAAATGAAGAAGGAAAGAAAATTGTTTTTATTTAGCATTAATAACACCTTAAAAATAAATGAACAAACAAGACTAATACTGCCAAAAGGGCCTCATCTCAGCATAATTCCAGATGGCAACACAAGGTGTACCAAATTTTTTTTTTTTTTTGGTTGTTCGTACTTACACAACTTTATCTTTAATATCAGGGCTTATACCGATGGCGAATACCTCCATACTAAAGTGTCCTAGCTTTTCAATATGCTGTACTACTACAAGCCATTGGGTAAGGATTATGTAGGTCCGCATGCATACACGTCCGCTCTCAAAGACCCCCGTTCACTACAGCGACTGGCTCCGACACAAATTGACTTCATCCATAACGTTTTAATGGTAATCTGTCACTCATACATGGTTCCTATTACAAACACGACAAGGTTTAATTACATTGCTGCCACGTTCAATTCTCTTTCGCCTAGTAGAAATTGTAATGGATTGTAACTGGGTTGCAATCGCATTAAAGCTCCTTCAAACAGGTGCGACGCGACTGTCCATAACTATAAGCACAATGTATTTAAATATACAGCACGTGAAGGGTAAATAAAAGGAAACAGACAAGCTTTTGTAAGTAGAAAAAAAAACCGGCCAAGTGCGAGTCGGACTCGCACACCGACTCGACGCAAGTATTTGATATGAATTTCAACTTAATATTTCTACGCGTTCATGAGGAAAATGGTAATAAGTTTATAATTATTAAAAAATTTATGTGTGACGTAACTAAAAATTTAAGGTTTTCGGAATTTTTCCTTTATATGTGCTTTAAAACATTGCTTCATGCCAAATTTCAACATTCTAAGTCGACTGGAAGTACCCTCTAGGTTTTGATTCCCTTGCGAGTAGTGGCGAGTTTGAAAATATGAGCCTTAAATTGCCGTTTCTTTTGATTGCGTTGACATAGAAGTTTGATTTTGTTACAGCTTAAAGGTATTATAGACTTGTGTATTTGATATGAATTTCAATTTAATACCTCTACGCGTTCATGAGGAAAAGGGTAGTAAGTTTAAAAATGTTAAAAATATTTTTATTATAATGATGTAACTAAAATGTTTACGGTTAATTTATACGGTTTTCGCAATTTTTCCTTTATCTGTGCTATAACACGTTGCTTCGTACCAAATTTCAAGATACTGAGTTTAAGGGAAGTAAGTACCCTGTAGGTTTTGATTCCCTTGCGAGTGTCGAAAATTTGCGGCATAAACGGCTGTATCTTTTGATTGCGTTGGCTTAGAAGTTTGATGTTTTCACAGCTCCAAGGGACAGTAGACTTGAGTATTTACCTCCACGTGTTCCTGAGAAAAAGGGTCTTGACAAACAGACAGACGGACGGACGGACGGATAACAAAGTGATCCTATAAGGGTTCCGCTTTTTCCTTTCGAGGTACGGAACCTTAGGGTTCCGTACCTCGAAAGTTCCGTACCTAAAGATAGTTAAAATAGAGAATACACATAAAATCACGCCTGTAATCCACGAAGGGTTAGGCAGATGTATACATAATAGTACACCCACATTTTGCCGGTTATGTTTAAGTCCCAAGTAATAGGGGGCGAGCCTATTATCATCAACCGGGCACAATTCCTGACTCCGTGGCTGTTATTAAGAGATTCCAGATGGAAAAACCTAATAACCTAATAACTCAGGACCTCATGGAAATTGAGAAATTGTAGTCAATGCAATCAAAGCTCAGGATTTGAGGAATTCTTAAACATACCACATTGGTGTGAATGTGTAATAACGTCAGTCGGTGTTCAGCGGTGTGGTTAAGTGGATTACGGCGATGACGCTCGTCCGAATTAACCGAACGCTCGGCTCCGATCCGAAATAACTCACTAACTGCAGAGATGTATACGTGAAGATAACTAGAGTGAACGAACTGTTATGGCAATGTTTCTTCATGTTTACCCGGATTAGTATGGATTGGTTTGCTTTCTGTTTCGAAATTGGCTGTTTCTGACAGCGAATTACGGGTAACTTGGCTAATCTTGGTAGCTTTAACATGTTACTTCCACTTTAGTTAACTTTTATCCTCATCGATAGCAAATACAACTAAACTAAACTTTAGAAGACGAATGTGATTTTTGCTAAGGTATATTCTAATACTAACTAATATTATTGATGTTAAAAGTGAGTTTGTTTGTTTTTCATTTCCCTTGGCCTTCACACCTATCAGGATCAAATGTTATGCAAACGTGTACTAGAAATCGTTTGCATGACATTTGACATTACTACCAAGATTGGACTACCAGTAAAACTATAAACGTAAACTATGGCCTTATCCTGCTACCCAGAGTTAGCCCGACTTACCGGAAATGTTAGCTGTTGAACACAATCTCTTCCACTTTGCTCAGTCTTGAGCATTCTTGGTGACATTGTTGGTTTACTTTTCGCCTTTCACAGCATCTAGAGCATTGCCACTTGAGCTTTCCGCACATTACTGAGGAAAACGGTTTTGGAATAGTTTTAATTTTTTATGGACCTGGAAAGAAATACTTAAAAAATGTCTTGTGAGTTATTTTTTTCTTCGTTTTTTTTTTCACGAATATACTGTATTTAGGCAAGATGTACTTTGCCATATAACAAGGATATTAAAGCTTTAGAATAGAATAGAATAAACTTTATTTTACACCAAAACTGAAACATAACGGGCTTACAAAACTGCGAATTGTATGTTTACAACGGCGTAACGGCGGCTTTATCTCTGGAATCATTAATTACTCTTTAACAAAACCGGCGTAATACGGTTGCACTATACTGGTATATACGGTTGCACTATACGTATAGCACACACCTCTGGCTAAACTTTCAGAGAAATATAGGCCAATTTTTTTTTTTTTAGCGGAATATATTTTTATAATAAAAATATATTCCGCTATTCTGCTCAGGCACAAAAAAGGGCAACAGTATATTAAACTTATACTTAGATTTCATTTTTTGCAACACTTTAGGATAGGTTTGTGTTTGAACAGTCAGTTGTTCTATTCGTCTCTAGGAGCATCTGTGACACAGTAACATGTAGTTTTATTCTAAATCCCATTACATTTTTATTCACGCTCGGCTGCATCTCTATGGGTTTATCAACAGGGCTGTGCAAAGCGTTGCATGCAACGATTTTAATTGTGGCTACCTTTAAGTTTTGATAAGCCAAGCCACAAAATCAAACCGTATAATAGAATCACCTCAGCTTAGCTGTTTTTTGTGACTCACAGTCCACCAAAATGATTTTTTTATTTAGGTCATATATATCATCATAATATGCCTAACCTTTCCCAGCTATGCTGGGGAAGCTTCCAGTCTAACTGGATGCAGGTTTTTTTCATGGAGTGGTTGGATCATAAGTACCTATATCGATACTTAAGTTGCTGCCAGAATTTTTCTTATCCCGAAGGTTTCTTCATCAATACCTTCATCACAGTTCCTTTAAAGAACGTTATCCATCGCGACTTGTGACACTTTTGCCATTAAAGAAAGTTCAACTACTGGGTAGATTTATGTTCGAACTTGTGTTGACAGCTCATACTTTCAGCGGCGCACTCTACACTGTACTTTTAGTAGCTACAAAAACTTTTTGAAGTGAAAGTTGAACAAGTTTTTTGAAACTGTCATGCAATTTTTACAGCTAGGTACTTACTACAAATACATATTTTAACAAAAGTTTAGCAAAATGCACCTGTACTTAATGTTACCACATAAATACACACCTTTGGGATCTCTATTAGAGGGAATAGGCTGTAAATCATCACCCAGTGCTGGTTGATAGATATCACATTGCTCCATATTTTGATTTTAGAACAACTTCCTCGCAATGTTTCTCTTCGCCTTTTTCGCCGGGGTGAAGAAATAAACTACACAAAGAGCGTGCCTGTCTCATTGCAAACCTAAGACATAAAACTCGTAGGGGCTGGTCACTGAGTCACTTCGATAATGATGTTGCAACAATAGCTTGTCACATTTATACTCAGAATTTAGTACAACAATTTAAACCGTAGCTGCTACGCTGTTTGAACTGATATAATAGTACCATTCTGTGTCGCGATTGCTTACAGCCGCAGCTATTACATGCATCCTCTGTGTTAATTACTGTGCTATTATTCTACACGCTGCAACTTGGGATTAGAACTGAGCCTTAATTACTAGGTACATTTGTGACATTAATTCTGGTTTGCTGTGTAATGTGACGGTGTGACACTAAACTAGTCTTAGAAGTAGATTTGATTTATTAGCTTTTATAACGCGGCAGCTATCGGTAGCTTGTGAATAAAGAATAACAGCCGCACCGGTCGAATAGTACACAAGTAGCACTAAAGCAGTGGCCCGAAAGTCTGACAACCAATCTGACCAAGGGGAATCGTATTACCCAGTAACTGGGTTGTAGACCAGACAGGCAGTCACTCCATGTAAAATTTTATTAATCTGCATCCACTTAGACTGAAAATTAAATAAATTTACTGTAACTGTGTATTTTTTGCTCGGACTAAAAAGCAAGGGAAACCCGAATTCTACATCAGAAATGGAACAATGTAGCAAGTTTTAGTAGCAAAATAAGGTGGATAAATTCGTAATAACGTTCGCGGATGAATTATGTCTTAATAATGCTACCCTACGTAAATTAGCTGCCTACGCACAATTACCCACGCTTTGTTTGTAACATGTAATGAAGAAAGTGAGGAATATTATGGCGCCGAAAATTGTGCCAAGAACACATTAGTAACACGCTATGCGTCCCGCGCGAACACTGCCATCTTAAAACGCGATATTCACTCAGCGACCGCGTCTTACCGCCAGAGAAGATCGTGAAATTCGCGTGGTGTGCTACAAGTGTGTTTCTGGCTTTGAAAACGCTCCATTATTTCAGTTTGGCACTACCACATAATTATTCATCATGTTTTCATTTCAAACCAGAAAAGATGGCCTATTTTAGTGAATAGATTTGAGTGGAACCCTTCAATTTGAATGAATACGCAACCCGCTAATAGAAGTTTATTCTGAAAACATTTGAAATACTCACCTTAACAAGAAGGTTTTATCATTTCAGCCCAAGAAACGTCCACTGCTGGACATAAGCCTCCCCCAAGTTACATTGACATTTTGGGGGGTTTTACCATAATCGCCACGCTTGGCAGGCGGGTTGGCGATCGCAGTACGGTTGTTACAAAGGCACAGAGAACGCTGCTGCCCATTCTCTGGCAAGTCCCTTAGTCGCCTCTTACGACACCCACGGGAAGATATGGGATGGTGCTATTCTTTACGTCCGACACCATACAAGAAGGTTTAGTTAGATACTGCCTAAAATTTAATAGTAAAAGCTATATGTTAATGAGGTTCAATTAATATAATTATTGCGTAAAAAATAACAATAAAATTCAATCAGTGTTATGTCAGAACTTTGGTTGAAATGGAGAGTGAAAATGGAATCCCCATTTTCATTTTCCATTTTAACCAAAGTTCTTGTCATCTAATTTTACCACATACTAGAAATTCAATTACATGTTACATACAACGCCAATTACATTCGTAATAAATAATGGCCACATACAACCCCATACACACACACACACACACTGAAATGTTGTATTATGTCAACTTTCCGTGTTTTTGTGTCCAAAACTTGTAATAAAATTACTCTTATATTTCACTTGTCCCTTTTGAATCACACTCTATCTATGACAGACCCTGTATATACGCAGCTAGAAAACGTCGACAGCTATTCCTCGCCTTTAGGAGGTACACAAATTCTTATCTCAGCGTCCCATCGTAATATAAATAGAGTCTGTTTCAGTTTGGGTAAACTTAGATAAATGTTCCAGGAGTTTCGAATATAGGCTGTAAGATGAAAGACTTGGTCATTAAGGAAAACATAGATATGTTTAAAATGTTTCAGAAAAGCTTAACAACATGACAAAAAAAAGGTCCGCTTTGGTTTGTGCTTGTGATAAGCGGCCTACTTAGCGGCCCCCCGACGCTACGACGCTTGGATTAATTTATTCATGGTTTTCTATTTTTTTAATTTGGAAGTGGGGATGCAGACGCCTGTCCCCACTGGCTATGCCCATGGTGACAAATTTAGAATCAACCAGACCTGTAAAAGTCGTTTATATTCCTTCATCAACTTGAAAAGAAGTGACGATCTGCAAACGGATGAGCTGATTTTTTCGAAATGTATTTCGAAACCAATTTTATTAAAATCGGTTCATCCGTTTATGAGCTACGATGCCACAGACAGACACACAGATACACACGCCAAACTTATAATACCCCCCTTTTTTGGAATACGGTTAAAAATCACGCCATGTAATCCCCGTAACCCTTCGGGGTTAAGCAGACTAGAGGTGTACCTTACAACACACCCACGTTGTATCGCGCTTGTGGTAACTAGAACAACGAGGCATTCAAGCTAACTGTTCTTGTCAGTACCGACTTCAACCAACGTCGCGTCTTGGAGGTAATTATCTAAAATTAAATTAAAAGACACCTTGCCATTGTTCGGCAATCATTTTTAAAGTTTTTTTTTGGTATTTTGTCAACGAATTTCAACAGCATTTTTGGTTTATGATGATGATATTCCTATCAGCTAAATGTCCTTTACCCTCAATTATTTTTAGGACAAAAAAAAAACAACAATTTAAAAAAATTGGCCATTTGCCTTTATTTGTATCTTGATTCTTACCCCAAAGAACACGTAGGTATGCTAAACATCTGCGACAATGTTTCCTAACTCATAAACAGAAGAGACAGACTTTTAATGAGTCCCGAGAGACAGGACAATATTAGGTAGGTACCTACCTAAGTAAGTTAGTCGAGTCCGGTGTCCCTCGAGGGACAAGTTTGTGTTATCATATTAATCTGTAGGTAATGGAATACACTACAGTATGTAGTTACAGCAGAAATGAATTGTGATAGCGTGTTTTCGAGGGTTCGTGCGCTGTTTAAAATGGGTGAAAGTAAAAAATTGTTCATTATGACAATTTATGAACCTGTAGTAAATACAGCCATAATATGTTAGTAAAGTAATTAAGATATCAGAACCTAACATCAACCCTATTATTCGCTTAGGATTAGGTAGAGTTGTATCTTTTTAAGCAGTTCATCCATATTTTCTGTGATATTTAAATGTCATATAATAGGAGGGATTCGATTTCCATCAATCGGTCACAAATTCAAAGATTGAAAACCCCAAATGGAAAGTAATTAATTAAGTTAGCTGAATTTGTTCATAACAGTTTAACGAACCAAAATATTGAATAAACTGAATCTTCTTATCGAGATATTGATTAAATTAAATTATACAGTATGATCTAAAAGGTTTTGGGATTATTCCCGAAAACAAAAACAAAACTTCAAACTTTAACATCATAAAAACTCAAAGAGTAGGTATAACAAACTCATAATTATATTAAGAGGAAAATACGCTTTACTTTTTTATCAATCACTGTGAAATATTGTGCCTCACGATACCGGTCAACTTTATTCGGTTTCTTTATCAAAAAACTGTTTTTTTTTCACATTAATATAGTCACAATATAAAGACTAACTTTTCACAGGTCACTTCAAACATCTTAACTACATTATAATATTTTATGCATGGGTCCTATTGGACCCATGAATAAACATATTTTCATATAATTTTTTAAAAACAATTGTTTTTTTTTTTTTGTAAGTACTATTTATTATATATTATGTACATTATTTACAAACTGCAAATAGATATAAAATAAAAATAAAATATGCACAATTATCAAAATTACAGGGCGTCAAAAAATTTGTCGACATCGCTGTCAACAGGAAAAGTGCCCAGAAGGCTTGCCGCATTGCCACGTTGGATGGCAATGCTGATTCTTTGACCAAAAAAAAAGGCTAGCCCTCTGGTCACGTGAAGCGTCGACCAACCGCTTGGCGATATCCTGAAACACAAGATGGGCACTCGGGCCCCATGGCCCTAGTGTTTCAACCCCAAACAGCTCAAATACATAATTACCAATTAAATTATTGTATTTCCGCCATTTAAGGTTTTCAGCACCTGCAGCAGCAGCCCCTGCGCTAGGAAGATGGGATGGTGCAAGGGTGTCGACGCAAGTCGCATCCCACACCAAAGACCTACCCAACTTCCATGGCATTATGGTCATATCATCTGGTCTCTTCTCATCGACGCGTGGCAAGCCATTGGGTTCTAAGACAGCTGGCACCCCGGCGGTGGCAAGAGCACGACGAATAAGATCATTAATGCTAGCGTGCCGCGCTATCCGACCTGCACTCTTACTGCAGGAAAGGCCATGGTGTCCGAGGCCGTCGACTGCTTCACCACATCGACAGCGATGTGGAGCCCCGCTAGGAGCGCAATCGCAGACATGTAGCGAGCCGGAATGTTGAGTCATCTAGCATAGTGCCTATGTTAGGTGACGGTAGTGCCTGAAGCCAGAGACCCGACTCCCACTCACCCACAGCCAGAAGGCGGGCACGCTCAGCAGTATTAGTTCACGTATTAATAAGTTCCCATATCTTCCCGTGGGTGTCGTAAGAGGCGGCTAAGGGACTTGCCAGAGAATGGGCAGCAGCGTTCTCTGTGCTTTTGTAACAACCGTACTGCGATCGCCAACCCGCCTGCCAAGATTATGGCAAAACCCCCCTTATGTCAATGTGGCGTTGGGGGAGGCCTATGTCCAGCAGTGGACGTCTTTCGGCTGAAATGATGATGATGATGATTAATAAGTTTATTCCGTACCAACCTGCAGCGCGGCTCATCATATAAATAACATATTTAACATATTGTATAATTATACATTATTACTATTATTTTTTCCACCTTTTTATCACATTTACTGCAAATAAATAATTTTGACTTTGACTTTTGACTTTGACATACAGTCTTATCAAGGGGTATCGTATTACCTAGTTACTGGGTTCTTCAGGTCAGATAGGCAGTCGTTTCATATAAAATACTGGTACTCGGCTGCATCCTGATAGACTGGAAACCGACCACAACATAGTTTGTATGTATTGCACTTTTGTAGGTAACAGCAGAACTTTTTTTGAGGCTAGGAAATAGGATATTTTTTATCCCGGTAGTACGTTCCCGTAGGATTATTACCAGGCGGGCAAACCCGCGGTGAAAATCTACTTTTCTATAATCCTGGGAACTATACGGCACGTAAGACACGCCTTATCAATAAAAATCAATCGTGAAAGAGAATTTTAGATGTTTAAAAGTTAACAAAATGTCAAGGCCAGAATTCGAGCTCGTAAAGTACTAAACGAATAAGTACAGGGTCCTGTTTAATCTATACAAGAATACTCGTAAAATAAAGCAGTAGAGTTTGTTTGTTTAAACGCACTACTCTCTGAAACAATCAATTGAATTAAAAAAAAACTTTTTACGTTTTCTTAACCCAATATTGAAAATGACATAACATAACACAACATCACGTCTGTACTCCCCAAAGGGTTAGGCAGAGATAAAACTATAGTACATCCACCTGTGATCAGTGGCGATCATGTTGCCATAAACCGGGCACGAATCTATACTTCGTGGCTGCTACTGAGAAATTCCTGATGGAAAAACTCAATAGCAATCTGTGAATCGAACCCAGGACCTCATGTTCAGCAGTCGCACTTGCGACCACTCGACCAACGAGACAGTCATGAGAATGGTTATATATGTTACGGGCAACGTGATTAACTGGGCATTATTAATAAGGACCGGCCATTATTAATAATGCCCAAGAGCGATGGGCAAAGTGATTGACTTATCACTTTGACCGGCCATTATTAATAATGCCCGACGGCCCGTGATCCATGTAATAAGTCAGTGTTTAAGATCGCTTGAATTTATCACTTGGACCGGGCAGTATGAACAATTCCCTACTTGTAGCCGGGCAATTGAGTTAGGTTAGGTAAGGTTATTTTTTGTTAACTTTTCATGAAAAATTTGTAAGTTTAATTTCATTTAATAAACAAAAACACTACAGTTCACCTATTTTATTATTTTGCCCAAGATAGGGGGGTGAGCATTATTCATAATGGCCGGGAAAAGTGATTAATCATGCTGTTTTAATCACATTGCCCAATTGAGTCGGGCATTATGAATACCGACCGCCCATTATTAATAGTGCCCGGACTTATCAAATTGCCCATAACATATACATATGAAGGCTATTCAACATCACCTGTCATGAGAATGGTTATAGGCTATTCAACATCACCCTACAACCCGAAGTTGCCGGACAAAAATAGAAACAGCGGGTGAACCCGCGGGCTGCAGATACACTAGAAGTTTCGTTTGAGACCGGTAGTTTATGTATCCTAAGCCTAGCCCATTATGTAAGGAGTCGTAATGTTACGGTACCAACGGTCGCAGATGGTAGGATGAAATTAAACTAAGCTCGAATTTGCATATTCAAATGACATGTTACTTTCAAAGGGTGTTTTCAAAGAATATAAAGGCTTTAGGGAAAGTTTTTAATTTCAGAAGTGTCTGTTGGTACCAAATCGAGAATCTTTGTGGCCTTTGGTACGATACTTTAATTAAGTACTCACGTAAATTTCAATTTAGGTGAGTATTTTTAAGTAATAAACGTGCTAAATTCCTAAAGCTTCAGTCGTTTTAGATTCACTTAAATTAAGTGTTTGGTGATGTTTTGACTAATTCTCTCTGTAAATAAAAATGCGTTACATGTACGAAAATATATTATTGGTCCGAGCTGGGTTTTGAGAAATTAAAACACCACCGGTAAAAAACCAAACATTTTTATATAAAACGAAACAATTTATTCACAGTCACGAATTCACGACTGATCACTATTCACCTAGATATTGCATTTTTAGTTCACTTCGGTTCGCTTTACTGTATCGCCAAAATCTGATTGACTGCTCCCGCAATCCGGACGTCTATTTTATATGCCGACCGATCCTAGAGGAACCTTCTCAAACCTTCTACATGACTCAATAGTGGAACATTCTAGACTGGAAAGGTGAGGAATCTAGAAAGTTCTGGAACAACCGCCAACCGAACATTATTATGGTAAAGTTACACCTATGAGTCATGACATACACAGTGTTTGCTTAAGATAGATTAGCTAGATAGAAGATGGTTTAATTGACTGCAACATAATCTTAATGACAAGGCTAATTTAATAACCAAACAAGTAACGTTTGTCATAGTTCATATTACCAAGGGGAAACTTGATCCTATAAAACTATTCTGAGCATGAACAGCTGTTACAATCATTTTGAAAAAAAAAGTCTAGTAATTAGTAAAAAATGTTCTTTTTTCATTAATTGCTAGACTTTTTCGTCATTCAGATTTCTTTCCATCGTTCACCACGCCAACACGGAACAGCACAGATTTACTCAACATCGTCAAAGTATAACATATTGTACAAGATATCACCGCCCAAATAATTCCTGTCCTATACAAGTAGAGGAATGGCTGCATTTTTCGCATAATATTTTCTGAAAATTATGAGCACACAAGCTAACAATGTCACGAACAATTTAGAGTTTTAAAGCCGGTATTTTAATTCACAATTTTTTTTTTTTTTTTTTATGAATGGCATCTCGCAGTTCAACCTAGGAGGTTGTCGTCTGCTTAACCGGACTATCCTGTGGGTAAGAGTAAGGCCTCCAGCCAATGCATAAAAACTTACAAACTAAGCGACTATACGCTGAGGGCACCCCCTGTGGGGTACGAGCCTCGGCTCAGGGCGTCGCTGGGGGAGGACTGCATGGGGACAGGCTGGATCTGAATGATTAATTCACGAATTCCCTTCCCATACATAAATAGTTTCAGTGAGCGAGCAAAGTTCCTACAACAGAAAAGATTTTACGACGAAATCGATCGATTCGTTAGTTCCAATTTGTCTAAAAATAAAGTCTGCGGGACGCTCTCGTCTGCATGTGTGTGTGTAGGTCATCTCGAAAAGGGTGAAGTAATTTCCATGAGCTCTTTGCTGTCAGGAAGCATTTTTAGATTAGGTTATGTAAAAATTCATAACGTTCATTCAAACGGTCGAGTGTTTGATGTGAAAGTTGGAAAAGTCAGAATGCTGAAACTGAAAAAGCTATCTAAATTTTATTATAATAGCGTCAATTTTCGGAGGAACTGGTTCTCTTCGGTTCGGGATATACTGAATGTAATATTCTCTGAAATAGCTCCAGCAGTCTTAAATTTAAAAGCTTTCTTCGTGTCTGGATGGTGTCTTGGCAAAAGAAAGTTGAATAAGGAGCTTTGTTTTACAGGTGTCGTCGATCAGAGAAGTAATCTTACCTACTCATAACTTTAAACCCATTTGACTGACACACTTATCTAGCACAAGAGAAAAGACCTTGCCGTATAAAAGCCGTTTGTTTTGTCAGATTTTCTATACTAATATTATAAAGAGGTAAAATTAGTTTGTAAGTTTGTAGGGGGTAATCTTCGGAACTACTGATCCGATTCCGAAAATTCTCTCACGGGAACGGGAAGCTACATTATCCCTATCTCATCTACATGTATACACATTGAAACTTTCCCGTGTGGGTTAATTTGCGTATATAACGGGAGCAAAGCCTCGAGCATAAGGTAGTATTATATGAAATGTTAAACACATTTTCATCATTCGATCTTTTTAAGGAAAAGTATTCTTTTTAATTAAATAAATATCTCGCCGTCACGGAAATAGAACGTCCGTAATATTTCCTCCACAACGACTGAGATATTTCAACTCTAGTTTCACCGCATTCGATTAAGAAAAAAAGTCGGTTTCAAACACTGTCAAGATAAATAAAAAATTCAAAGCTTTCAACTTTTTCAATTTAAACGATCATTGATGAAAGTTCGTGGCAAGGATTGTCTTTCGAAGCTTAAGGATTTCAACGGGCAGAACTTTATTTTAAATTCATAATTTCACGGTTTGAAATTAAATTGCTTCTACTTGGTACAAAATATGCTGGTAAAACATTTAATACTGATTACTTGACATCATCATTCTCCTGCCTGTATCCGAATTCATGCATTCATTTACGCAGCATATCTTCTTTTTCCATACTTCTCTATTACCCGTCATCTCATCAGGCACCTACAGATTGAGAGAGCCTCACGTCCCATCCGCAGCGAGAGACGCCCCGGGCGTCGGGTACCACCGTAGGCGCGGATCTGTGGACGGTGAGTGATGGGCTGGCTCAACGTCCGCCGTCTTATGACGACAGGCGACAGCGCGTTAGTGTTCCACGCGCGCCTCAAGGAGATATCAGCTAATTGGAAAGGGTCCGAGAGGGCCGATGCCTGCCGGGGCTGTGGGACTGTTCGAAAGGGATACCGTGGCTCTGGAACACAAAGGGCTCCGAAGGAACATACATGGGTTTTAGTCAGTACAAGTCTGACACTCCCTTCCGCTCCACCCAGAATGGGATTCATTTGATGATTTCCCATAGGTAAAAAAAGGCACAAACACAAACAAATACGCAATAAGGCTAGTAAAAGAATTTAAAACATAATTCAAAAGAGGCCCATCTAGACCCTATTATTTATCTTTGGAACTATTTTTCAAACAATCTCACTTCAATGATAAATGGGACTAAGACATAAGACTTACCTTTTGTGTCAAATATAATTGTGTCTAATTTTCCATACTTGTCGTTGTTAAAAAGGCCTTATGTGTTTTCTATAAAGGGAGATTACTATTAGATAAGTCACCTACCTAGCCATTTCATTCTAGCCCATGTATGTTGAGCTCGTCTTCCAATGTAACTGGAATTTATTTATTTACTTCTATTTATTTTATTTGTACGTCTCTAATGCTATAGGAAACATACAAATAAAATAAATACGAAGAAACAACACGTATATTTACGCGATTCGGACGTTTCAATAAAGTGGGTTTGTCGCTGCCAACAGAGACGTGTGAAGCGACTAACAAACTTTCTTCCTCCATACTGATGTCCTTTTCTTTAACTTTTTCTTCTTTCAATATTGTGTCCCGTTCCCCGTGTTAGTTTAGAAACTTCTGTAGAATTGCAAACGAATACTTCGAAATTCGTAGTGAAATTCCATGTCGCTTTTTTTCCCAATTATACAAGGTGTTGTTTTGCATCCTCGTCAAAATTCAGGAGGTTGTCACAAAAGACATAATTAATCAATTTAAATTACGATACCTAGTTAATTATTAATAAACGCTGTTTTTTTTTGTTGTTTGCGTTTGTCAGTATATCAGAATACCCGTAACGTGGTTTAGGGAATGAGAAATTATCCAATTAATGTTTGAGATTGTACGTATGTGTAAAAACGCGGTTATTGCGGGTGAGGATCAGACGGCTCACGTTTTAAACACGGGTGGTAAAGAAAAATATTAAAATACCTACCCATTTTATTATTGATTCGGGTCAAGAATCATTAGCATAGTTACCTCCTTGAATTTGAGGAGGATGCAAAACAACACCTTGTATTATAGAAGCGATAATGGTATTTAATCATTCAGTAACACCTCTTCGAATAACTTACATGTACCGACGGTCACGAATACTACAGTATGTACGCATGATGACCAATCAAGCTATACAAAACCAGTTTCTGCGGATCTCTGATTGCACAGAAAATCCATACAAAGAGATTTCATGGCAAACTGGATTTGTGCAGCTGGATGTGTTACCGTGTGTTCTAAGGCTATCTAAGGTTGTGTTGAAAAGATTGCTTTTAGCGATAAGACTGCCCATTGTGGCACCCTATGTGAAATGTTTTCTTTTATAAATGTTACTTGTGTGATGTACAGTCACGGACTTTAATTGATGAGCCACTTTCAAACTTTCCAATTATCCAGTTTTATACATTCACGAGGTTACACGATTAAATACGAACTCAAACCGCATGCTCGTAAATAAGATAATCGCAAATAGTCTTATTAAAAGAGGTTGAAAAAATACTAATAAGGTCTCAATGAAAAACCTATAAAATGACACATACATACGTTTATCTAACCTATTATATTTCTTTCTAACCTCCTTTGAATTAGAGCTCATTAAATACTCTTTATTTCCGAAAACCTTGGATAGGTTTTCAGACAGTTGAAGTGTCGAGGTCACAGACGATTATTTCGGATTTTGGTGAATCGATTAATTGTCATGAACGTCATCTTGGACGCCATGCGTTCGGATAAAATCGTGGGATCGAGTTTTTCCGATGTTGAAATTACCAATCATAATCTTTCCGTACGCTAAGCGTTACCATGGCTACGTTAAAACAAATTGTCGCTAGGTAATGGTTGCTAGACCTGCAATTGGTTGACTCTGTACTATGTACGAATATAACCGACTAAACCCGATTTGCATTACACGGGTAAAATAGGAACAGTGGTAAGTGACTTATCATTTAAAGTCCGCGGCTGTACATAGTAAATTATTCTATTCCATGTATACATTTGGGCAATTTTATCATAAAATAAAGGTTTCTGCATTGAGATAGGACCAATTTCTTAATTGTATGGCTTACAAAATACTATATTCATGAAAACGTAGGTAGAACGTTGTGAACGTGCAATGTCAATCAGTTAAAAGTTGCTGCGTGTTTATATATTAGTGCTCGTGACTGTACAGTAGATCGCGCGTCAGTGGTAACAAAACCAGTATAAGGTGATCTCACATTCTATTAAAGCTGCCTATTACTTTAGGAAATCTTAAGGTCAAAGTGTTAGAAAGAAAAAAAGGAAAAATATTTATCGACGACTTTTAGCGACGTGAGATTGCTTGTACCTACAAACTCTACGTTACTTTCCTTATAGGACTTCGATATTTCAATCGACAGTCAAAAAGCTCTCAATCTTTCTAGCGCGTAAAGACCAAAATCTGACAAGGCTATAGAAATTCGGAGTAGGAAAAGGTCAACCTTATTGGTTTATTTAGTGACCTCACCCAAAGGCTGGCTACTTACTGTCAAGGGGGATTTATTTATGACCAGTGGTTTGTATCGATACTTACCCTAGGGGTGATTTTTGTATCCGAATAATTGCTACGTTATATTGCACTATAAATTATCTAATCAACTTAACATAATATCTTTACTGTAATTTTATTTATCTAAACTAATATTATAAAGAGGAAAGATTTGATTGTTTGTTTGTTTGCATTGAATAGGCTCCGAAACTACTGGTCCGATTTAAAAAATTCTTTCAGTGTTAGATAGCCCATTTATCGAGGAAGGCTATAGCCTATATATTATCACGCTACGACCAATAGGAGTGCATCAGCAATGAAAAATGTTGCGAAAACGGGGAAAATGTGACGCAAACGAAGTTGCGCCGGACAGCTAGTTTCTGATATAGGCAAGAGTAAGTTGGTCAATTACATCTTAATTATTGGCTTAAAAGCAGTGATAGCCTAGTGGTGTGAATGTCGGACTGCCTATTCAAAGGTCTTGAGTTCGAACCCAAGACACGCACCTCTGATTTTTCGGATTCTTGTGGGTATTGTTTCATTATCACTTACTTCGGTGAAGGAAAACACCGTGAAGAAACCAGCATGCAGCAACCAGCGGGCATTTTGCAGAACTGGGGCCTATTTGGTGCAGCCGTGAGTCAGTCAGTTTTTTTTTATATGTATTTCCATTTTTATATTGTATGTACCTACTTGTGGCATGTACCAAAACATTTTTTCTTTCTTTATTTCATGCCTGAGAGATATTCCGGCCTGTAAAGGCAAGGCAGAGGCTGCCCGATGGCAGGCCCGGCGGGGGGTGCCGCGCGGCATAAAAACTCAGACACCACATTGTAAGGCACTACCAAACGATAAAAAAAAATCTTGACTGACTCGATATACATATATGAGATTACTATTGACAAGCTAAGCAGAGAAGATACCAGTTATCTATAAGACTTATTGCAGCACCAGCAACCGAGCAAAAACATAACTTTAAAATCTTAGGTAGCAGCCCGGGCTGCTACCTAAAATTTGATCATAGGCATGCCAGTAACACATTTCACGACCCGGGGATCGTCCCCAAGATACCATGTTTAGCAGTAGAACTTGCTACTTCTTGACCACTAGATGATGGTATCAAAACACTAAGAACCCTGTTTATTTCAATGGGAACCTCATTGTCTCTTAAGATACATGATACCCTAGTATAAGAGACAGAGTTTAATCTATTGTTTTCAGATTCTGCAGCATCCAAATGTTGTATGTTAAAGTTCTCTAACATAAATCAAAAATTGTACAACTTAAAGTACAACTATCTATATTTTTGGAAAATAAAGAAATAAAATAAAGATATTTTTAGAGCTATTCACATCATGTCACATTTTACACACCTAGAACGAAAAGCTACGTCTCGCACCAAATACCTCTCATATCCGAATCGATTGCCCCCACGGATTACTCCGTAAATTCACAAGTGATAAGTTATTGAACCCGGCTAATACTTCTAAGCCTTATTTTATGTGACTTTGCACGTCTAAACAAATCCTCAATATCAGTTATGGGTAGAGCGGAAGCGATTTTGCGTGCGTCCTCTTTCTTTCAAGTATTATTTTCGTCACGTAATATAACGATCTGAATAATGTTGTGAGCCTTGTTGATATAACATATACATTGCGTTATAAAGAGTTAACTCCTGTATCGTTACTTGAGAACATTTGGCGTACCCTGTGTGACCAGAGAGAACTCGTCATAACACGCCACCTGTTTTGATCTCTGCCATCTTGTCAACTTCGTTTGAAAAGTATAATAAGACTTATAAACTTTGACATGGCAGCAACAAAATTAAAAAATAATTAGTAACATGCATCATAAATCATACTTCAGTTTGCTACATTAGATTCAATAATACAGAATATTGGATTGTCCGGGTCTAGTTGCAGTTGAGTTCGATTCCCAGGTCAAGGGGTTTGCTTTAGAATTTTCTCAATAGAAGATTAAAGTCGGAATTTCAACTTTTTCAACCAAAGCAAAAAGGTTAAGCAGTCGCTTATCATGACTTAATTTTAAGCAACCCTTAAACATCATCATTCTCCTGTCCCTATCACAATTTTATCCCATCTTCTTCTTAAAATTGTCCTCTCAATAGTAACCCCATTTCTACCAATATCGCCTAAGCAGCGTTTATAAATAAAGACAAATATATCATGTCAGACGACCCAAATCCGAACAGAAAATAACAAGCAACAAAATCACCATCAAACCTAATATGAAGCCATTCAAAACAAGTGTGACACGTAATAGGAACACTGTTATGAGGTCAATTGCCATCGCCAGTTGCAAAATTGTCTCAATCAGTTCTAGCCAGAACAATTAAAGCAATTGGTGCGTCATTATTCTTTATTACTGACGGCACTTGTTCTTTCTGCTGAATCCTTTGTGAAACTGTTGTGATTACTAATGATTTTGTAAGATTACAAGCCTTTTGATGTTTCTATGGAAGTGTGTGGTTGTGCCGACCACAAGTAATAGACAAGGACAGGAAGATGATGATGATATTATTTGTGATGTTTATTTCTATTATTATTTTATTATCATATTTGCAGAACCGTTCCCTGAGCTTTTGTGACAACCGTACTGCGATCGCCAACCCGCCTGCCAAGCGTGGCGATTATGGCTAAACCCTCCAAAATGTCAATATGCAGGCGACACTTGGGGGAGGCCTATGTCCAGCAGTGGACGTCTTTTGGACTGAAATGATGATGATACTGATTTCTATTAATTTGATATTAATCAGTTTCATTTCGTGACTTTTATATATTTGCCCGTATTCTGATCTGGCGAAATTATCTATCCATAACAGTCACACAATCTGCACTTACTTACACGAGATTCAAAAGAGATTTTCGATTTCCGTAGATTAATATGTATAGAGATTTCCGAACTCGATTCGCCTCAAACTTTTAATGATCACGAGTCGAATCAAAAGCGATTCATCAACTTTTTTTTGCGTTCTTAAGAGTAAAGTAGACTTTTCTGTGCCTGTAAACTAGAAGATGTCGTTAGTTGTTGTCGTTGTTAGTTAGTTATACTGAAAACTTTATAGATTCCTCCAGGATTAAGGTATTCTATACAACAACCAGTTATTCATACCACCAACATCAGTTACTACTCGAAGTTAAACTTCAGTTACAAGTACACAGGAACAGCGGAGAGAACAAACTACGCGGTTTGGGAGATTGACGCCAGTAATACAACGAGCACGTACTGTTTAATCGTGATGGATCAGGCTGGGTAATCCGTCTGCAGGTGTAAAGTCAGGAGTGATAGGACGCTAAACTACAGAGAACTAGTGATCTAAGGATTCTTGATGTTTAATTATGGAAATGGTTTAATTTATCCTTTGTTTGCAATTTAGTTTCCGAAAATGTAAGCAAATGTGTTTTTTTTGGACACAAAATTAGCATCCATGGGCAAAAGTAATTATAGCCACTGTGATGATATTTATAAGTGGGTAGATTGATAATATCGGTGTGGTTGAGGAAGCGAGACAAATACATGCCAGTGATTACCCAAGCTCGTTGTTTGATTCACGTTCCACATAACCTTACATGGCGCAGCCGGTAATTAGTACAGTAAAATAAAGTATAATAGAGTCTAATAAGTAGTGAGTGAAATAAAGTGAAAAAGACGATAAAATAGAACACATAAATAAAAAACAAAAATGGAAACAGTTTTAACTCCGCCATTACCATTCAAATTTGATGAGAACTCGATTGATGTGGCATCAGGCAAACTAAGTGATAGCTGGGAAAGATGGAAGAAAGGCTTCACGATATATTTCAACGCTTGTGAGTTGTCGACAAAAACACCAGGGATACAACTCAACATTTTTCTGCATATAGTAGGCGAGCAATGCCGCGAAATATTAGAACAAAGCAATGAAACTACTTTGGATGGTGCGTGTAAAAAACTAGATGAATATTTTAAAACAAAGAAAAACTTAACGGTGGAACGGCACAGGTTCTTTACAAGAGAACAGCAACAAAATGAGTCAATAGATCAATATGTGTTTGACTTGCGTAAATTGTCCAAGACATGTGAGTTTGGTAATTTAAATGATGAGCTAATAAAGGACCGACTAGTGTGTGGAGTGACAAGCCCAGCAATTAGAGAACGATTATTACGTGAAAGTGACCTAACATTGAAAAGATCTTTGGAGATATGTCGAGCAGGGGTAGTATCAAGGATGTATTCAGAGAACATAAAGAAAGAGAATGAGGTAGTTCACAGTATTAAACAGGAAGGTAAAATTCAAGAAGAAAAAAACGAGATATGGGCAGTACGGCGTAATAACAACATAGGATATGGTGTGTCATCGTCTACACAAACATGGAACGGCAATAAGATGCGATCACGTGGTAGACATGAACGAGGAGGCGCGGCGTGGCGCGACGGGCGCCGGGACAGCGCAGACACCGCTCGTCAGGTGCAGCAGCCGTCAAACACACCGCGCACGACGCCCCAGTGTGGCAGATGTGGTGGTACGCACGGAAGAAATGCGTATGGTAAAAGGTGTCTACGCTGCACGAAAATGAACCATTTTGCAAAAGTGTGTGGTGTGTATTTTGTGGAGGCTTCGGATGAAAAGGTAATATTTGCATTAAATAAAGACTTGAGTGATTGGACTATAGATCTAAAAATAAATGAACATAGCATTAACTTCAAGCTAGACACAGGCGCAGATGTTAATGTGTTACCAAAGCGTTTCTTGTCTAGATTAGGGATAACCGTTGACAAACTATTGCAAACAAAAACTAAATTAAGCGGTTATTCAGGTGATTTAATTGCTGTCTTAGGAAAAACACATTTAAAAGTATATCATAAGAATAAGTTGTATTTATTGGAGTTTCAAGTTGCAGATGTAAATAGCACTCCTATATTGGGACGTCATGCATGTGCAGAGATGAACTTAATTAAGAGGGTTATGTCTGTGCAGCGGTCAGATATCAAATCCAGGATAGAAAACGATTTTAAAGACGTTTTCAAAGGCATAGGTTGTCTACCGGGAGAGTACAATATACAACTGAGGGACGACGCCGTCCCCGTAGTGCATGCGCCTCGTAAATTGCCATTTGCACTAAGTGAGGACGTTAAAAAAAAGTTAATGGAAATGGAGTCACAAGGTATTATACCGAAAGTTGAGGGTCCATCAGATTGGGTTAGCAGTATGACTGTAGTTAAAAAATCGAACGGTGACTTGAGAATTTGCTTAGATCCAAAAGAATTAAATCAGGCTATCAGAAGAGAACATTTCAGGCTCCCAACTATAGATGAAATTGTGTCAAAATTAGCAGGGGCTAAGTATTTCAGCACATTAGATGCTGCTTCAGGGTTTTGGAACGTGAAATTAGGAGATAGTAGTAAATATTGTACATTTAATACACCTTTTGGTAGATTTAAATATTTACGAATGCCATATGGCATCAGTTCGGCGTCAGAGATCTTTCATAAGAAAATATATGAACATTTCGATGATATAGAAGGTGTATGTATGTACATAGATGACTTATTAATATATGCCTCGGATCAAAAGAGACATGATGAAATATTAAAGAAAGTTCTAGAAAGATGTAGAAAAATTAATTTAAAATTAAATATAAATAAGTGTAAGTTTGGCTTACAGGACATAAAATATTTGGGCCATCGAATTACAAAAGATGGACTGAGCCCTGATGATTCACATTTGTCGGCAATAACAAACATGCAAGTACCAAAGAATAGGAAAGACGTAGAACGATTTTTAGGATTAATAACATACGTAGGCTCGTTTATTCCGAATCTTTCAGATAAAACATTACCACTGAGAGAGTTACTTAAAAAAGAAATTGAGTGGCATTGGAATGACCGACATGAGCAGTGTTTTGCTTATTTAAAAACATGTTTGATGAAACGGCCTGTTCTTCAATATTATAGTTTGGAAAGCCCAATAGTCATATCCGTGGATGCCAGTTCCACAGGGTTAGGTGCTTGCTTAATGCAAAATGGGCTTCCGGTTTGTTATGCATCAAAGGCATTAACAATCACAGAACAGAGGTATGCACAAATTGAAAAAGAATTGTATGCTTCCGTCTTCGCCTGTGAGCGCTTTTATGCATACATTTTTGGTCGATCGGATGTAACGATAGAAACGGATCATAAACCTTTAATCAGTATTATTAAAAAACCAATTGTAGATGCTCCGTCTCGCTTACAGAGGATGCTGTTGAGATTACAGCGCTATTCATTTACATTAGTTTACAGACCGGGAAAACACTTGTACATTGCTGATGCGTTATCTCGTGCTTACGAAACGACACCGCAAGTGTGTGAGCGAACGTCACAAACCGGTATGGGTAGCGATACCGAAGAGGTTTGCGTATTGACAGATAGTACAAAAAACAAATGCGAATATCTGACGGACGCTCAATTTATAGACATACAGAAACAATTGGAAACAGATGAAGAGATGATTGAATTAAATAAACTGGTTTCGCAAGGATGGCCTGAAAATAAAGATAGGATAAAAGATAACATAAAACCATACTGGAAATTTAGGGAGGATATAACTATAGCTAATGGGCTAATCTGGAAATCAGATAAAATTATTATACCTAAAGTAATGAGAAAAGAGATGTTAAAAAAGATACATATTGGGCATATGGGAATTGAAAAATGCAAATTACGAGCCAGAGAAATAATATTTTGGCCCGGTATTAACAACGACATAGAAAACATGATAAAAAGTTGTAATATTTGTATAACGTATAGAAAAACAATCAGAAAGAAGAGCTTAATTGTCATGAGATTCCTGACAGACCATGGGCAAAGGTTGGCGTAGATCTATTTCAATATAAAGGCACGGACTACTTGTTGCTGGTTGCTTATTATAGTAAATATTTCGAGTTAATTAAATTACATAGTACAACTTCTGGGAGCATTATTAATCATTTAAAAAATATATTTAGCCGTCAAGGGATACCTAATACTATAATGTCAGACTGTGGCCCACAATTTTCATCATTTGAATTTAGACAATTTGCACTAGATTGGAATGTTACTCATATAACGTCATCACCTTATTATCCCCAATCGAATGGGCAAATAGGACGCACAGTTCAAACAGTAAAAAATATTATCAAAAAATCAACAGAAGACAACACGGATTATCGTCTAGCATTGTTAGAATGCTTGAATACACCGCTAGGTAGCGATCTGGCATCACCAGCAGAAATTTTACAAAGCCGAAAATTAAGAAGTATTGTTCCGACACCTATACAATTATTGACACCAAAGGTACATAACAACATTAAAGAGAAATTAATAAAACGGCAAAATAAACAAAAAGAATATTACAAGAGGTAAAAGAACTATGTATTTCATTCTAACTATGCAAATGTAAAATTAGAAAACTTAGAATAAGAAAATAAATAATACGGTATTCAAGTACCTCTAAGATACCAACAGTAATAAACATGTCACTGTTTACAGCAAACAATTAAACTAATCGATAAGCTTATCTATACAATTAGTGCAATTAGATGATTTTGCATGTAAAACTTTACTTGTTAAAGGAACTTAACAGCATGTTATTATTAGAATAAGATTTTTTTTTGTTGTTTATTTTTTTTGAGGGAGGAAGATGTGATGATATTCATAAGTGGGTAGATTGATAATATCGGTGTGGTTGAGGAAGCGAGACAAATACATGCCAGTGATTACCCAAGCTCGTTGTTTGATTCACGTTCCACATAACCTTACAGCCACCCGCAAGACTGCTGATGTTCCTTTCTCTCCAGATTGTTTAACAGCGTATGGGTCGCATCATGATGAAGGATGTATAAACCAGATCAAATTAAATGTTGTTGTCATACAGCATTTACTATGTCGTCATTACGAGGACTTCGGTTGATTTGGAAGCTTGTCTAGACGGTGTACTTAGACGAAGATTTGATTTGGTCCGTAAAAAGGTTTTTTTCTATCCTGTGCATAAATGACAACCTTTTGCTGTAAAAGCTTTACCTAGATTGGATTTCACCAAGAAAAACGCATTTTGGCATTCAAGAACTTACCATGACGTCTCAAAGCAGTATTGTTTGAATATCACTCCAGTGCAAGAGACAGGCGGAGTTTACACTTTTACTTACAGGATACCTTCAGTGATTATTGATTGTTTTGAGTTCCCGATATTTCGACGCTGTTTGATTGAGTTCCCGATGTTTCGACTCTGTTTGATTGTTTTGATTTCCCGATATTTCGACACATAGCGCCATGATCGTGGGATGGCTACGAAACAGCGCCGAAACAGCGCCGAAATATCAGGAACTCAGAACAATCGATAACCCGGAAGATAAGTGAAAGTGTGAGTTTAGATAAAAACCGTGAAAGTTTAAAACAGTGAGAGACGGAGCTATAAACAACGGCTATCACCATTTCATTCGCAATCTGGGATAAAATTAAAAGGAAACTGCTTGAAGGTGTTATGGTATCAGTGTCATAATTGCTATGTAATATCGATACTGACAGCTCTTGAACGCCGTGATGATGTCAATCGCGAGGTCGCGTCAGTCAGTTTCGACAAAATCCGCCCTAAATAAGCTCAAATTATTTCACTCGTACAAATACAGAAATTTGATTTGAAATGTATTCAGAGTATTGCAACCTGTGAATGAATTTGGATGCACTGGGAGCCTGTAAAACCCGTGTTAATCCGGAGTAGCGGATGAAACATTAGCCGAAATATTACCGCAAAATATACGGAGCCACATAAAATCGCCAAATCCTCAAACCTAGGCGTAGATTAATTTCAGCCAACGAGCTGGTAACTCAGTGGAAAGTTTAATACATTTTAATACGGATAGTTTTCTGTGTGCAGTTTCATTTGAGTAGATTTTCATATTTGGACGCCTGGTTGCTAGTTATAATGATTTTCTGAACATTATTTGATAAGTACTACATATAAAGGTTTCTGCTTAGAACGTCTTGTTAATTTACCTATACGAATATTTTAAAGGTGAATTGTCTATATTAGAGATGAGTGGAGAGGGAGAGGAAGACCAAAGGATGGAAAGTGTGAGAAATTTAATGAAGGAAAAAGGAGTAAATGATAGCGTGACAAGGCTAGGAAGATGACGGTATATTTTAAAGAAACATCATTTCATAATTTGCTCATTATTATTCTAAAAATAAGTAATACCTACTTAAGTATTATTCGCAGAGCGTCTGCTCTATAATTCTCGTTTAATATTAAAAATATATATTGTAAGTTGGTTCTTATGCTAACATAAGACATAAACTGCCGAAGGCAATAAAGATTAAAGATTTAAAGTGGTCCGTTTTGGTCGTTGAAATAAGTGGAAGAAGCATGAAAAGTAGTCTTTGGCAGCATGCCGGAACGTTTTATCGGGAGACAAAGTCCAAAAAATATTACTTTCTTAAAGTTCTAGAAAAAAATCGCTTCCATTTTAAGGAAGCACAGATTTTCTTTTACTGAGCACATGGCCTATAATAATTAATTTTGCCGACAAGTGTTCGTATAAAAAGAGAGACGGGGCTCCTCAACGATGATAATAATGATGTACTCGTAGTACACAATTTCACTCCCTGACCGGTCCTATGTAAAAATTTGAGCCGTTTTTTATAAATTCCAAAGCCGTTTCCTACTCAATCTTTAACATACAGACGACATATACAATTAAATTCCTCCTTTTAAAACATTTCATTCCATTAGTCTTGCGTGTTTGATTCCATTGTAAAAAAGATACAATGGAAGCATCCAATACATCGATTCTAAGAAAAAGTCTTTAGTTTCGGAACATACTATCGGTGCGGATACAAAAACGAAATAAAAAGTAGGAACTGAATCATACTCGATTTATTTTACCTGTAGTAAATTGACAGTAAAAACAAAGCGATTTGAGAATCGATCGCGCTCGGGCTGTCGGGTTTCGTACCTACTATTAGGAAGATAAGCGGTAAAGGCGAAACTCCTTAGGTGGGTGTCATCAAAGGCCACTAAGAAAGGTCGTATGCAGGGGCCGATGCTTCCTCCTACTTGAAGTGTTGTTCTGTAAAGTTCACTTCGAACCTCAATAATATATAATTAGTGACTGCACACAATTTTAAAAGGGAACTCACCTTTATTTACATACTTAGAGCCCAAATTCAATATAAACTAAAAAAAAAAAACTTGACAGCTATTTCAGAATGTAGCCCCATTATGACAGTTCAGATATGTTTCATACATGCTCATCATGACATGTGAGAACCACACAGGCCCTTGACATGTCTATAATGGCATTTTGAGGAAAGAGCCATACATATTTAAATGGATCTGTCCGACAGTTGACACGTATGTATGAGTCAATCATCGTTTACCTCAACCCTAGCTTAGGGAGCTCAACGACCCTTCGAACACTAAGGACTGTACTTTAGACAGTAAAGACCTTAACCTTTGAGGTCATTTAGGAATTAAATCTAGCACTTGGTAAATAAAAAGGAAATAAACTATAAGATTGAAATTAGAATGAGAAAAGTTAAAACAGTTAAGGCGGCGTCAAAAGTGTAGGTACCTACAGTGTAAAAATAGGCTCCTTTTCAATCATTATCTTAATTAATCGTCTAAACGCCTTTTTTCATAAACTACTCATATATTATTATTATAGCTAGCCTGTATTGTCCCACTGCTGGGCAAAGGCCTCTCTCCATTCTTTCCAAGGGTCATGATTCTGTGCTGCTTCTTTCCAATTATCAAGGAAGACTTCCAGTTTATATAATCAAACATTAAAATCACATACAACATACAAACTATCCCCATAGTCAAACCAAAGCAGGAAAGTTTGCGGGTTCAAATTGTTACAAGTTGAAAAACTTTGTTAGCGACACGAGCCACGAGATTTACTTTTTTTGTGCAGCGTGATTATTACCGGGCAACTGAGCGGATAGCTACGCAAGACCGGCGTACCGACACACCGACAACATACCAGCGGGTACCACGCACGTATTCATGTCACCGACATGAACCCGGCGGATTGGTTTTGGTGTGTAGAACCCATTATATAGATATTGACCATCATAATACGTAACACTTTATAACCAGTACACACAAACCAATAGATATAGGTAAAACCCCCACAAAATCATATATTTAAATGTGCCCCACAACAGAACGTACGGTCTATTTAATAAATTAAACGAAGTCGATAGCAATATAAAGGTAATGGCCAATGAATATTCGCGTCGGTAACTCGTTATTGATATGTTGGTATCCATTAGTGCTCGCGTATTAATGAATGTCGATGTTTCGGACACTTTATTTAATATTGCGCTTTATTTGGGCTGTGGAATCCTATTATTAACCGAAGTTTATTGGTTTGCATCGCGATCAGAGTAGCTATGTAGGTAGCAAAGTATAGCATAGCATCATCATCTGTAGTTTTTTTTCAACTATATTGGGATCGACTTCCAGTATAAACGGATGCAGCTGAATACCAGTATTTTAAATGGACCGACTGCCTATTTGACCCTTCACAACCCAGTGAGTACTGGGTAATACGACACAACTTAGTAAGACTGGTTGTCAGACTTTCGCTAATACACACATCAAAAGTGTCTAGGGATCAAGCATTTTTATGCGGATTTCTTGAGATTGAGATGTGGCTTTGTAATAAATTTATGATTTTATAAATTTATATGGATCCTTTTTGGTGCATTTCATAATTTGAATCAGGAACTGTGAATCAAATTCGAGTAAAAGATGAAAATCAGCTGTCAATATTTTCCCTATAAAAACATACAACGCATTGAAGACATTATTAGTGCTACTGTTTCCCTACTACTGATTAAAACCAACGTTATTATGGAGCGGCGACGTCATTTATGCAGGGAAGAAATGCTCAGAGCCGTGGGAATGATAGAAGCTGGTTCCCGGCAACGTACTGTGGCTTTAGCTCTGAATACAAGTCAGTGTTATCAGTCGACTTTGGACACGTTACCGAAGCACTGGTACCGTGGCTGAGCGCCATGGAGGACGGTATCGCTGCACCACACGGAGACAAGACCGATACATTCAAATCTTAACTCGAAGAGCTCCAACAATAACCGCCATGATGTTAGCCGTGAGGCTTCATCACTCTTCAGGGAACTTAATTAGCGACCAAACAGTCAGAAACCGCTTGCATGAAGTGAACCTTCATTCCCGAAGACCGCTACGGGTACCACCTATAGCAATGCACAATCGTAGGATTCGATATCAATGGGCTCTTGAACACAGAAATTGGGCAGAAGAACAATGGCGTTTCGTGTGCTTTTCTGATGAGTCTCGTTTTGGTATGAGACCGGATACAAGACGTATACGACACTGGAGAACCCCTGGACGCCAACAGCGATTAAAATCCTGCCAGGAAGTCCATCCTTATAGTGGTGGAACCATCATGGTATGGGCGGGTATTTGGATCGGCGGAATAACTGAGTTGATTTGGATCAGAGGCAACCTCAACGCTCAAATTTATGCTGAGACGATTGTATCAGACGTCATCGTTCCTCTACAAGTGCAAATCGGTCCCTTATTTCAGTTAATGCATGATAATGCACGACCGCACACCGCAAGAGTTGTAAGACAGACTCTCGCCGCAGCTAACATCAATGTCCTGCCCTGGCCTGCTCAGTCGCCAGACTTGAACCCGATTGAGCATGCATGGGATATGCTACAGAGAAGAGCTCTGCCGAATATGGAGGGTATCCAGTCGCAAGAAGACCTTTTTTTGTTGTTGCAACGAACATGGGCGGCCATTCCACAGCGTGATTTGGATGAACTCATTTTGAGTATGCCAAACCGATGTTCTTGTGTTGTTAGTGTTCGCGGTAGAAACACGGATTATTAATTGTTTAAGTTACCCAATAAAATTTTAAAGAAAACTGTTATTTCAGTCTTTTTTTCGAACTTTAATGTTAGTGGTTCAAATGTCAAAAATCCCTTTATTAGAAAATGGCAAATTTCTTTATTAATGCAAAGGTGACTTGGTTTATCGTTACTGTGACAAACGAAAACACTTTATTTGATGAATCCTTAAAGAAAATTTTAATTAATATCAATCAGGAGAAAAGTTATTGCAAAAATATATGTTGATCCCTAGACACTTTTGATGTGTGTAGTTATTAGATTAATTTACAAATATCAATACGTTAAATGAAAAATCTGAATAAATTAAATAAAAATAATAAGAATAAAATCGCAATCAAAACGAGACATTTAAATCAAATCACAAAGCAATTAATTACACAGCCATTAACAAAAACTCTTGTCATAAACTAAATCTTTAATTGTTTTGTAACACTTTTCTATTAGCAGTTTTGTAAACTTTTTCTCAAAAACTTTAATTATTGATTCCTTTAAATTTGTCGGAAGTCACAGATGCCATGAAAACTAAATTAAGGTCATTTCAAAGAGCTGCAGAGAGAAGCATGCTTGGCTTAAAAATAAGCGACCGCATAAAGAGCAGCGACATCAGAGCGAAGACCAAAGTAACTGATGCTTTGTTTATGGCCGAAAACTTGAAGTGGAATTGGGCAGGCCACATCGCGAGAACCACAGACAACAGGTGGAGCGAGCGCGTCTTGCACTGGTATCCACGAAACGGAAACAGACGTCGCGGAAGACCATTGCAACGATGGCGAGATGATATCGTTGCACTGGCAGGGATAGAGTGGACTAGAACGGCCCAAAATAGAGGTAAATGGAAACAGATGGAGGAGGCCTTCGTCCAGAGATGGATGACCCCTTAATAGGTTAAGTTTTGTGAAATTATTTTTATATGTAAATTATAGGGAAATAAAGGCTATTTTTATTTTATTTTTTTATTTTTATTTATTAAATTTATCGGAAGTTTAAAAACAAGGTGTAAGGGACACCGACGCAAAAACGCTTACCACGTACCTACTCACTACGTCATCCTGAATCCACATAGATTTTTTTCTTTGGTTTTTAATAAAAAATCTGCTGTTTCCTACAAAAGTTCAACGGTCAAAATGTATGAACCAGCTGATTTTTTTATAAATTATCGGTGAAAATTTTTTATGTTAAGCGTTTTCGCGTCAGTGTCCCTTACACCCCTACTATACAATATTTTAAAAAAAAACCCTGTCCGATACGAAAGGGGCATATAGGTATACCAATCACATAACCAAAATCAATAAAAAATAATTAAATATTCATGAAAGTTAACTTATATTATAAATTTAAAAATCACGATTTTCTTGCCCGAACTAGCAGCATTTCCCCGAAATATAGCAAATTTTTAAAACGCGACAACATCATCTTTGTAGTAATAAAGGAGTTCGTAATAAAAATCAATCAAACCTTGTCGTAAAACAAGACCGTAAAATAAAAAATAAAAAAGATGACATAAAAAGTGTCAGCATTTGTTATTCTAAAATGATGTCAGTTTAACGTAAATATTGCTTCAGGTTTTTTGGCTCGCTGTTGTGATTATTGAAATGTCGTTTATAAATCCAGAGTATTTTCACAAGCTAACGTGTCTAAGTAGGTGCGACGGCAATTATGCAGACACTCGTAGAGATTACAAGATATGTTTTGCGGTTCCGTAACCGTGTCGTGTGTACGATACGATAGTGTTCACGGCCGCGAAATGCATCACGCTAATGCAGGAAGACCGCGAGTAAATGTTAACATTGAAGAGCAAGTTCAAATGTGCTACAAATCGTTCGTGCTAACCTCGTGCGATGCTGCTAGACCTGTATCACTGTTGGAGGCAGAAACATGGAACAGAATCTCCGTCACAGTCATTCGCATCGGTGTCCCCTCATCGAATAATCTTGTATGTACACTACACTGTCTAAACTAGAACGACATATCACAAAAAAAGTTGTTTTCAGAGCCCATGACAGGCGTCATCGGTTCATTACTTTATGACGTCACTACCCCGCCGCGCCGAATCCCCGCAGTACCGGAACCGTGACAGAAACTATCCCTGATGCATGTTGCATGCTTGCTGCCTGCATGGTGTATGCTTGTTTACATGTTTGCATGCGGCATGCTTGCTGCATGCATCACCATGCATGCAGCAAGCATGCCGCATGCACGCATGCAAGCATGCTTGTTTGCATGCTTCTTACAGGGAAAAAACCCACATAATAATATGTTCACAATCAACTATGTTCAAAACAAATACATATGTTACCTGCTTCAGGAGAAATGGTTTTTTTCCAATCTCACATTTTAAGAATTAATTATTCGGCTTCTTTGTTATGCCTTTAAGTTGTTTGAAAAGCATGCGTAAATAAATGTATGCTTTAGAATATTTTGTTTAATCATTAGTACAATTAGAAAAATTATGCTTGAAATTATTATTAACGTAAACTGTTACGAGTATGTGTAAATAATGTTATGCGAAAATATAATTAGGGGAACAAAAGTATACCAAGTTAGGTCTTAAAATTGTATGGAAATGGATAGGGAACCTTTAGAATCATGTACTGAGTCCGTGGTAACAGTTTTCGCGTCGTTCTCCATTCCAACATGTTTAACTGGCCGCTTTAAAAAATCAATAAAAACTCAGCTGTTTTTTCCGATCATTTCGTTTTAGTTTGACTTTCTATACCGTTAATATTCATTCCAGGTGAGTAGATCACCAGTAGCTAACTTCAAGTAAAGTACACAGAATGAAGATGAGCTCGAAACTTGATAGTTCGTGCTTGAACCGACTACCTAAGAAGCTGAGACCCTTTAGAGAACGGGCGCTCCGCCCGATGAAAATTTTATAAATAAAGTTTTAAATTTTCATGTAACATTTTCTTTACCCTTTAGTACCTTTTGAAGAAACATGAAGCAAGCTGGGCACGCTACTATTATAAATGTGAAAATTTGTATAAGTGTGTGTGTATATCTGATTTCTTTTTACGCTGAAACGGCTGGATGGATTTTGATAAAATTAACAACAAAAGCAACATATATTTATTTTCAGGCAACTTTGGCCCGTAAATACCTATCCAAATAACATAATGACAAAATACAATTTGTATGTTAGTAAATAAAACCTTAGAATTACTTTTGTTAGTAACACTTCACTTGTGCACTAAAGTTGGCATTAGTCTTTTGACTATCACCAGTTGACAAATGCTGGCGGGCTATATTAAATGAGTTAATTGTTGAGCAGCCCTGGTCTGCCTTCCCGACCCTCGCTGGAGCCAGCCGCGATGCTGTGCCAGTAGTTTTAAATCAGCCCCTAAATAATGATATCATTCAGATCCAGCCTGTCCCCATGCAGTCCTCCCCCAGCGACGCCCTAAACCGAGGCTCGTACCCCACAGGGGGTCCTGGGGGATACGAGCCTCGGTTTAGGGCGTAGTCCTTAGCGTGTAGTCGCTTAGTTTGTAAGTTTTTATGCCCTGGCTGGAGGTCTTACTCTTATGGCACCCACAGGATAGTCCGGTTAAGCAGACAACCTCCTAGGTTGAACTGCGAGATGCCATGCACAAAAAAAAGCAGCCCTCAACATCATCACCATCCTGCCCTGCATATCACATTTTACTTGCGACTGCAATGCTTTCTTTGTTCACTCCCTCCTGTTTTCACGGTATCATTTACTCCTTTATCTTCCATATCATTCATCACACAATCCATCTTTTCTAAATATAACACTGTAAAAAACTCTGATCTCATTTTCCACCAAGTTGCTGTATCAAAATGATAATTTACACACTACGAAAGCCTAAAAAGCATCCATCTTAATTATTCATGGGGAAGGTATCGATCGCATTTCGTCCGCCATCTGCTAACTGCCGACCGTCTCCCGAGTCCTTTCTAAGACGGGGCGCATACTGACGGCAACAGAGTTTTATCAGTTATTTTTGTGAACGAGTACTGGTTGACCAGTAAATTGGTGACTATGTAAGACGAATTATTCCCAATAGTCGCCTCTAGCCCTGTCCTTCGGGGTCCTAGGGGGTTACTATGATGTCTTAATAAGTATTGGCTTAACCTTATTTCAGTGTGGGAAAGAGACGGAGCTATAGAGTACGTCTAGCGCTTTCTCTTTCCCACTCTGGAATAATATTAAAACAATTCTGCCAGACGTCATGGTAGGAACACCTGACAGTAAAAACCTTTTTTATGATAATTTTGTACATAGAAGCTGTTGGTAAACCCGTATAAATAAATAAATAAGTATAAGGTCCCATTAAAATAGATGGACAAATTTTTACACAGCGTCCAGTACGCCTAACCAAAGATATCCAAACAAAAAAAAAACACGAAATAAAGTGATTTTATTTTGGCACACTAGAATAAATACATTTATTACTAGGCCCTTGGGACCTTATATATATACGATAGGGTTTTGTCGGGCGTATGCGCTGTTATTTTTTTTATATATTCTTATTGATGAGGTTATTGAGAAAGGTCAGGTGCGTAGTACTCGCAACCAGCGTGCTTGTATGACCAGACAGCGATGTATGAACGTGGACGAGGCAAAAGGAGTGTGTAAGGATCATAGCAGTACGCGTAGCTTGCCCGCCGTAGAAACAGGCTATGTCGACGGAAGAATCGACAAAATGACACATTGCACTGTCTATCCGTCATTAAAACTCGTTTCTACACAGTAGTCATGCTACGCGTGCTGGTGGCATTCTGTGATTTGTGCCTACCCCCATATTCAATTGACAGTTGACTTGACTTTATGTCAAATATCGAAGAGGGACCATTAGAGGCTGATTCACTATGGATAGTGCATGAAAAAGATATTTTAGATTCTATAGAGAATATATGTCGAAGTATAAATATGATCCCCTATGTAAGTGACGCTTTGAAAAAAATACATGATCAAGTCAAGTTGCCAGCTGAAAATTAGTGTCAGGCACTAGCTGCTCGGGAATTTACTGGCGCAGCCACACACAATTACATCTTTTTTTTTCTATTTCTGTAAATCTAAACTAATATTATAAAGAGGACAGATTTGATTGTTTGTTTGCATTGAATAGGCTCCGAAACTACTGGTCAGATTTGAAAAATTCTTTCAGTGTTAGATAGCCCATTTACCGAGGAAGGCTACAGGCTATATGTCATCACGCTACGACCAATAGAGTGGAGCAGCAATGAAAAATGTTGCGAAAACGGGGAAAATGTGACGCAAACAAAGTTGCGCCGGACAGATAGTTTTTAAGATTTTTATTTTGTTTTTCATTGTGTGCACTTGAGGCATGTGCCAAATAAATATTTTTTCTTTCTTTCTTTCCAAGCCATGCATGCAGATTATCATTTTGCTCGCTTTGTCTTATGTAAAGTATATTTAATAACCTTACGACATTTCATACAAACTTTCAAGTCCTTATTTTCCGAAATGACTGAACCGATTATCGAAAAACAGTGTTACAGTTAAATTAGATTGATTATAAGTGCTCAATATAAACAGAAATTTTCAAGATTCTTTTTTTTCAAAAGACATTTCGAAAATATTTTTAGTAACTTTTTAGACCTATGTATCCGGCTTATGCGTATTAAGTTTCATTAAAATCGGTTTAGTAATTTCGGAAAATAAGGACTTGAAAGTTTGTATGAAATGGCGTAAGGTGTAAACGCTCTTAAGACAGTCTTGTTTAAAGTCTGCGCTCAACCTTACGACTCCTTGCCAAGTCTGTAGCAACATTATTTTGTTATCTAATCCAGTCTTGGCTATTGTGGCTTTGATACAGGTATTATCTTTCCCTTTGTTGTTTTCTTTCTAATTTAATATTGATCTAACCGGTTCAGATTTACTTTTGTACTGTAAAGAATGAACACTGTAAAATTAATGTTTAAAGATGACTTTAAGAACGTTTACGCCTCACGGCATTTCATACAAACTTTCAAGTCCTTATTTTCCGAAATTACTACACCGATTTTAATGTAACTTAATACGCATAAGCAGGATACATAGGTCTAAATAGTTACAAAAAAAATATATTTACGAAATGCCTTTTAAAAAAAAGATAATTGGAAATTAAAGTTTCTATAGATAATTTAAAATCGGTCTCATTTAGCTGTGACACCATTTTTCGTAAATGTTTTTTTTGGATTGGATTTGGATAGTATGGATCCATTGGATTGGGGAGATAGAACGGTAACCATCAAATAAATACCTTGAATTACGCTAATTTTAGTATAGCTAACATTTCAGTATTGAAGGTTTTTTTAACGCTATTAACTAAAGCTACATAGAAAGAAAGAAAGAAAGAAAAGAAAGAAAAAATATTTATTTGTCGCAGGGACATGACGTGCATACAAAATGAAAACAGTAAACATAGGTACAAAGCATAAGAAACATTTGTAAGTACAATAACATAAAATATACAACAGTAAGATTTTAAAAATAACAAAATAAAACAGAATTTAAGTAAAAGATTCGTCAGCTTGCACGTCGTGACTGCGACAAACAGGTTCCCACTCAGCATGATGCTGTGCTATGGGGGGCCCACAGCACAGCGCTGGTTTTCAGTGGTCACCCGTAAAAAAAAAAAAAAAAAACGCACGGAAATCAAGACAGCGTAAACATTTTAATACATGACTAAGGACATACATTTAATCGTTTTCTTTGTTTTATAAGTAATAATACTATGTTTCGTCTATTATTCAATACTTGCTAAATACTTTAATTCGATTACCCACAATCATTTCTTCGTAATCGTTAATTCGATTACCCACATTAAAGTACGCAAAAGATCTAAAATATTACAATAATTCAAGTATTTAGTTAAGACTTTTGACTTCTTAAAAGTTCCTAAAAATTAATATCAAAGACCAAAGCTATCAATCACAAACTCAGACAAAAACGAATTTAATTAGAACTAGAATCCATTTCGAAGCTTCTTTGTGTTCCAAAAATCTATTTGTTTACACCGAATTAATTAAATTTCGGTAAGTTTTGAAATTATTTTGACCGTAAGACGCTAATTATAATAAAACCAACTCATTGTTATTTAGATTGAAGAATAGAGACCCCAAAAATTATCGAGTAAATTGCCTAATTGAAACTGAAACAAGGCAAATTATATCGGCTTTATTGAATCATTCCTTTAGAGAAACACCTAGATTCCTTTGTAGCGTTCTAAGAAATATTACTAGTTAGCTCGAAAATATCTGAGAGAAAACTGATTATTAAAAGATACTTGTGACTTGCCCCTGCTTCGCACGTTCTATTCGACTTGACAAAATAACGAGCTCTGTTGATTATCATTAGACGTAGCCTTTTTCCAACTGTGTTGGAGTCGGCTTCCAGTCTAACCAAATGTAGCTGCCTGCCAGTACTTTACATGGAGCGACTGCCTATCTGACCTCCACATCTAGCCCGGTAGCTCTGTGCCTCACCTACAAACCAGCTAGGACTGAGTAATACCACCTTGGTAAGACTGGTGGTCAGACTTTCAGCCCACTTATTATTTAGCCACGAGCTCTATTTATTACATTTCTATAAAATAAAATGTACCTACTACTATAGTGTAAAAATTATGGTGAAAACTACATGAAAATCTTTAACGGAGGTAAGCATAGAAGTAACACAGACAGTCCCGAAAATCAAATTTAACGTATAATTTTGTAGGTATTTAATTTTACTTCTGTATCAAGTCTAAAAATATCGTTTAAAATTCTACAAGACACTTTTACACATCAAATGCCTATAAAATATAGGGATATGTAAAAATTAATATACTTTCGAAGATCTAAAAGGATTCCGCTCGTGTCGTGTGAAGCCGATACACCGACATCGGTATAGCCGTCCCCGGGGACCCACTGAACTCGTAAACTTTTACACCCACCCTCTAACCAGGCCCATTTGAATAGAATTCAAGTATTTTCGGAGTAAATACCGGAATTCATTAGTGTAATCTATATTTTACTTGTAAATTAATTAGCGCTAACAATGTTTTCAATGTAGAAACAACATAAACACACGTATAGTTTTGTGACGGAACAAATAGGTTGTCATATTGTCGATTTCGAAAAAGGCAACGAGACATTTAAAATTAAAAGTAATTAAAGCATCTTAGAGGCATTGACTGAGCTGGCAAACCGCGTCCATGGCGTCGGGGTCACCAGTATCGACTACAAACGTCAAAAGTGATGAAAATACCTACAAAATATTTTCATTTTCTTATACTTAAATGAAAATAATAACATTAGATTTACTGCGATCCTAAGAAAATCGTCTAATTTCGTAAAAAAATACACGGTATTTCTTGTATAGTAATATAATCAGTACATAATATATGTTATAACATTCTAACAAAACATAACTTCACGCATGGAATCCGCTGAGTCTGCGGCAGACGTATTATACATAAAATTGGTATACTCGCATTGCACCGGTTATGTCTTAAATTATAAAAAAAAATGCAAAATGAGAACAGACCGATATGTTTTTGTAAAAGTTATTTTTCATATCATCATCATCATCATTTCAGCCAAAAGATGTCCACTGCTGGACATAGGCCTCCCCAGAAACCCCCCCCCCCCGGTTTTGCCATAATCGCCACGCTTGGCAGGTGGGTTGGTGATCACAGTATAGTTGTTACAATAGCACAGAGAACGATGCTGCCCATTCTCTGGCAAATAATCTGTCTTTTTCAAATAGAGTAAATATTTTAATATAGAAAGATACTAGACGTTATTGATGATTCTTAAAATATAATGTTTTCTGCCCAGATGCTGCTAGAATATTCCTCGGGGATTAATACCCAGTACCTTTATGACGCAACCTTTCCAATATTTTAGCCCTTTTTGGGTTATTTTTATCCAGTTATTTTAATATTATACCACAACACACCAAGCTGGATTCTTTTAATGGACCACGTGTAGGATGGAGAATAAAGAAATGCCGAAAAAAATCATGTACTTAGTGCCCAAAAAATTGTAAACATTAAAAAAAAAAAAATATTTGTCGCAGAGATTTGACGTACAAACAAATGACAAAAAAAAAACAATAAACAACAATCAAAAAAAAAGTACAAACAGGACGGAACAAAAATATAGCAGCAAAAAATAAAGCAAAAAAGAAAATGCAAATGTAGAATGTGTGTGTGTGTGTGTGTGTGTGTGCGTGTGCATGTATGTGTGTGTTTAGCAGTGATAGCCTAGTGGTATGACCGTCGGACAGTCAAGTCACAGGTCTCGAGTTCAAGCCCAAGACACGCAATTCAAATTTTTCGGATTTTAAATGTGCGTATCATTAATTATCATTTGCTTCGGTGTAGGAAAACATTGTGACGAGCATAGTCTGAGAGATATTGGGGAAAAAAAAATATAATTGATATAATCTGTTGCCTTTGAGATAACTTATCATAAAACAGACAAGTTGACTTACCTACTGAAAGCCTGGGATCGTCAACTTGCTCGTCTTTGTAGATTTATCTTTGCTTTACCTTTGTAATTTTCTCGAGAAGCTTTAGCGTAACAACTAGTGTTTAAATACTCTGAAATAAAGACTTTTCTTAGCAAAAGGAAATATTAGGTCCTTACCTATGAAATTGGCGTTTTGTCCAAAGTTGATAATGAAGAATTGAAGGCTATTGTGGAAGCGGATCCACCCTTAAATATTTATTTTTTTCAGTTTTTATTATTTGATGTTATAGCGTCAACAGAAATACATAATCTGTAGAAATTTCAACTGGCTAACTATCACGGTTCATGAGATACAGCCTGTTGACTGACGGACGGACGGACAGACGGACGGACGGACGGACGGACAGTGAAGTCTCAGTAATAGGGTCCCGTTTGACCCTTTGGGTACGGAACCCTAAAAAGAACCAACGATCAACAAACGAATGCCAAGGATGGTGTTCTCAAGTTTTAAAAGATTGTAGATTTTAGGAAAATGGTGGTAATTTTGCCACAAGTATTGGTTTTTTTAAACTCAATAATATGATCACTTTCTTGAATATTTTCATGTTTGTTAATCGATTTGGTAATGTCATTGGGATACCTATATGCCTATACCTATATATAGCTTATAGATATTTTTAAACTACCTGTAACGACAAAAACTAAAAGTCTAAGTATTCTATTCCATGGTGTACATAGTTGCGACTCCAGCCGGTTCAAACGGCACAACATCCTGGAAAAATAATTTGCTTCCTTCCAAATCAAATCTCGGCACACAAATTGCATTGCATCTTTGGAATATTTCTATTCAATGTACATATAGGTTCGACACCAACTACGGTTCAACGATACAAAATTCTGGAAAAATATGTTTTCTTCGTTCCAAATCATATCTCTGCGCACAAAATACAGGTGAAGAATCCGCAAAATAACATATGAATCCAATGGCCTTCCCATAACAAAATCGGGATGTTTAAAACAAACAGGATTTGCCAAATAAAAATCAACGTGAACTGCGGCTAACTACGTGTTTCCTGGACGGCATCCAAAAGAAATTATCCAGGCTGTGTCCTGAAACTGTGGCTGTAAATGGCAATGGCGCTGCCACGTGACACGATGGGATAATAAAAGGTAAGAGAGGGCACTATTGAGAGCCCTTCCTCGTTGGCTTTGCCTTGTCGTAAGGCGGGTTCCCATTATATCCTCGTTTGCTGGAATGTTCTGGACTAATTTTGGTGTCCCGGCTTTTATTATTAAGTTTCCTGATTCTAGTTAAGGTGTTTTCATTTGTTTTTTTTTCTGTTGATTTCCATACAATGTTATTTCATAAAAATGGTTAGCAAAGAGTTGAAAGAAAGATTAAGATCGGTAAATAATTATCAAACTTTTATGGTACAATAATATCAATATAATATTAACTATCAATAATTAATTATCAATATATCAATATTTCATTATTCCCATTGTCTGATAAGCCGATTTTTCCCTAGCCTGATAATATTAAACATAGATAAAAATTACTTCTAATTAGAAATAATAATAAATGTTCAAAGTTTTTTATGTATCTGTTGAAACAACTGAAACATTATTTATCGGCTAGTTAAAAATACTTCTATACCTAAGAAAAACAACGAAAGCTTTACAAACTCAATGTCAATAAAACTGAACACAAACATTAAGTATCTAAACTAACACATTAGATTCAATTAAAGTTCACGGCTGCAAGTTCCTGCAATTAGGTTAAGAGACGCGGCACTGTTCATGAATAGACAAGGGTTCCTCTGAAATATTCAGTTATTTCCAGTTATTTTGGTAACATGGGTAAGTAGAAAATAAATTGCCGTCTAATAGAATATTTAAAAGAGGTTAAACACACTCTACAATGTTGGACTTTTCGGAAGTATTTATTTATATATTTATTTAATTACAACGGTTGTGTGTGTGTGTTTACGACCAATTACAGTAACTCAAATTATAACGACAATTATTACACATATTAAATATTTTAATTTATACAATATGACAAAGTAAAAAATAACATGACATAAATAAAAGCAGGCTAACAACACTTTCATAAATTCCTCTCACAGTACTTCTGACAGACCTATAAAATTTTCATCCATCCATCCGCAAACAGATCGCTCGTTGGATTAGACTCGAAGAGATCATTAAGCGCCTCCAGAGTGCGAGGAATCGGCGACTTAGCACGTGCAACAGTACGACATGAAGGCACGGCTAAAAGCCAGTGCTTCTTCCCCAGCAGTAATAGTCTGGGACAAAGAAGAAGTATACCTAATCGATTTAAGTAAAAATGTTAATGTCGTAGTATAACGAGTGTTAGCTATACGATATTAGTTAATAATAAAACTAGCTTTTACTCCCGGCGTCGCTTCCGTTATGTACTGAATTTACCCCCGGTAAAGTTTTAAATGTTGCCTATGACACTCAGGAATTTGCTCAGTAAGTGAATACATTTTTAGAATCGAAACAGCAGTTCCGAATATTACCTCCACATACAAACCTACAAGCTTAAAACCTTTGACTTCTTTATATTATTACTATAGAAAATAACTCAATATGGTGGTTATTACTGTCACGCAGGTAGTTACAGTCTGACGTCAATACCAAAATGACATGGTAATGAAAACATAATTATTTCAAACTACTTGTTTCCCGCGACGTTCGTCCATGTGAAATTATTATAAAAATATAACTTCCCTGTTTGAATCGAAATTTATTAACGATTTGGATTTGGATTTTATTTTTTGCACGGAACCCTAATCGTCTAAATCGGTCAAGTCGTTTCGGATATTAACCGGAACACACGGGCAGCCAAAGAAATTTTTGAAAAAATGGTTTTATTATAACTACAGTATATCCTTTTAAATGCATTCTGTTTTGTTTTTTATTGCCTGTTATTTGAAATTACAAACAGACAATTCAATTTTATATATTTATATATCTTTTGCACAAAAATCGGCCCAAAACAATTAACATGAGTTTCTGAACCGAGGGCTGATCAGTCATTACTGCGTCTAATAAATTCGGACAGCAATTATTAACCGTGTACATAGGCCGACTGACTTGTTATTAGGGAAGTTGCTCGAACAATATTTGAATATCTAAATTGTTTGCAGTCCAGAAATTTCCACTAGTGGTTAAATGGAAGAGCCGGAACTGTTTCGTAAGACTGACAGTTCAACTGCCTGTTGCCTACGTTTTAACTCGCCTTCTAGATAAACTACTACACATACAAATAAAAACCGGCCCAGTGCGAGTCGGACTCGCGCACGAAGGGTTCCGTACCATTACTTATAAAAAAAACGAACAAACAAAATCACTTTTATGTATATGTATGTTTGGGGCCCATTCAAAAAAGTGATTTTTCTGCTCGTACTTAAATGTTTTTTTGGAGGAGGCTTTTAGCCGAAGGGGGTCAACACAATAATGTTATTTTATATTTTATACTTTCTTAATCATAATATTTTTACAATTTAATTAATTATATTCAATAATTCAATAATCTTATATAATTCTAAACCTAAATAATGATGAATGTTTTTAATTTAATTTATTTGTTGATTTTATAACCTTAAATTTGCATGTTATTTGATTGTGTGGAATTAATAAAGCTTTATTATTATTATTTATTCCCTTTATTCATTTTATAAACATTCATTTTACATTTTTAAATATTTTTACAAAATTAAATACAAAAACATTAAAAAATATAAAAATAGTAGCCCACCGGTATCGGGAACAGGGTCCAAGCTACCGGCGGTCAGGGCTCCAGAGAGAGGAACCTCCTAACAATACGAGCCGTGTCCAGGAGTACCGCTTTCTGAATCAAGCCCTTGATCCAGCTGCCTAACGAGAGCCTCATCAGATGTTGGTCGAGGCTCTTGGCAATTAGGCCATTGGCTGATACGACTATCGGCACAATGATCGCTGAGTCAACAGGCCACATGTCGACAACCTCGCGAGCCAAGTCAATATACTTGATTTGTTTATCTTTCTCGGCCTGCACGAGGTTCTCGTCATGTGGAACCGTTATGTAAACAATCATTGCGCGCCGCTCTGATCGATCCATCACCACTATATCAGGCTTATTGGCTACAATAGTCCTGTCAGTGATGATGGATTGATCCCAATACAGTGTGATATTGCCATTTTCGAGAACTGGGTCGGGCACATACCTATAGTACGGCACTTCCGATTCCACAAGGCTGTATTTCAGAGCAAGTTGCTGATGGATAATCCTGGCTACAAGGTTGTGTCTATGCAAGTATTCTCCGTTAGCTAGACGAGAACACCCGGAGATAATGTGACGGATCGATTCGCCCGGACGGTGGCATGCCCGACATATGTCAACCGTGCCATCCTTCACAATAAATTTCCAGTAGTTATTCGTCATCATAACTTCATCCATAATTGCATAAACAAAACCTTCGGTTTCTCCAAAGAGTTCCCCGGAACGTAGCCAGGCTACGGACGCTGCATGGTCTACATCAGGCCCATGCAGAGCACTGAAGTAGCGTCCGTATAGCTCCTTACTCTGCCATACTTCCCTGCGGTCATTAGTGTCAAGCACTGCAGGTTTGCGCCATTTCTCTTTAGCCAAGGAGAGCGGGGTGAGGGCCTTGTCCATCGCGACCACATCTCGATGCATCCCCACGTCGGTTTGTAGGAAATATTCCCTGAGACTGCATATCTCGCGATTGTGGAGAGTCTTGGCGTTAAAAAAACGTCGACCTCCACAACTCCGCGGGATATACAGTCTCATAACCGAAGAACGTGGGTGATGCATTCGATATGCCGTCAACAATGTACGGACCTTCCTATCCACCAGACCCAACCATTGAAGGCACGCACCTTATTTCCGCCTGATAAAAGACTATTAAATACTTTTCTCAGGCGGCCAAAGAAGCGCTCCTTCAACGATTGCTTCATGTCAACAGAATTGATGCCCAGCGCTTCCGACATACCCAAATACTTGTAGGTTTCGGTCGCTGAGAGGGATCTAAGATTTATGGTATCTAAGAGCTGGGTTCCCGCAGATTCCACAATCCCCCCTCGCTTTACATGCATGACCGCACATTTGTCCACACCAAATTCCATCCTGATGGCGCTACTGAAAGTTTCTGTTACCTTCAGTAGGTCCATCAGTTGCAAATTGTTGGGGGCAAAGAGTTTCAGGTCATCCATGTAAAGAAGGTGAGATATAACCTGACCACCTCTCCTCAACCGAAAGCCCAGACCTGAATCCTCCAGCAGCGTGCTTAGAGGATTCAAGGCTAAGCAAAACCAAAGTGGGCTCAAACTATCGCCCTGAAAAATACCTCGCTCTATCCTTATCGGTTCGCTGTTCCCTTGGATATGCTGACATCCTGGATAGCGAAGGACTGTCCTCCATTGCCTCATACACGACATCAGGAAGGTGCGCAGAGTTGCATCTATTTTATACAACTCTAGCACCCTCATGAGCCATGTATGTGGCTCGGAGTCATAGGCCTTCTTATAATCTATCCAACATGTCGACAGATCCCTTCGGGAACGGCGAACCTGTTAGTTAATGGCCATATCAATGAGAAGCAGCTCCTTAGTACCGCGGGACCCGTTCCTACATCCATTTTGAGAAGCGGACATCAATGTGTTTGCAAATTTTAGCTCTCAAAATGGATGTAAGAACCTTATACAATGTCGGAAGACAAGTAATAGGTCTATTTATTTTTATTATTTATTATTATTATTACTTAAATGTTTATATCTTCAATACTTAGCCTTTTTTTTAGGATGGTAAATCGTCAAATGACTTCTCCCGCTCTGGGCGGAGCGGAAGGGAGTGTCAGACTTGACTGACTAAAACCCATCCATGTTCCTTCTTAGCCCTTTGTGTTCTAGGGCCAAGGTATCTCTTTCGAACAGCCCGCAGCCCTGGCAGCAATATTTAGCCCTTAAATATTATTTTTATTCTGCTTTTAGTGTTTGTTATTATAACGGCAACAGAAATACATAATCTGGAGAAATTTCAACTGGCTAACTATCACGGTTTATGACAGACAGACAGACATTCATACAGCCTGGTGACAGACTGAAGCACGGACGGACAGCGAATTCTAAGTAATAGGGTCCCGTTTGACCCTTTGGGTACCAAACCCTAAAAAGTATTCAATTTTTTAATGCCGATCATTGCATTGATGTTTGTCAAAATTCATCCGAATCTCTTGAAACAATAAATTGTGATTGAGTAAGAAACATAAAAACTCACTCTCATCCATCTATTTACAATGTTATTAGAAGGGTATTATGGCCCGTTTATTTGTCTAAGAATTATACTTCTACGAAAAACGGCGTTCATAGCCCTTTAAAATATCTCCATTGGATTTTAAATAAATGCAAATTGCAAATAAATACACGCAGTGAGTATCGATCGTTACCTTTTGAAACGGAAACATCTGTCGGCGGTAGTACGTTTTTCTTCCACTACGTATTAACACGCGCAAGTAGGTAAGTACCAAGTTTACGACGGGACGCCGGAACTAGAGGAACTCGGCCATCTGTCTCAACGACTATTCTCGTACAAGTACTCTCAATAACCGTAAAACGCGACAATCAACACACAAGTTTCGTGAAAAACATAATATTACTTGATCTTCGTCGATTCACTCTTTTTATTACAATACTCTCTCAATACGTTCTGTATGGTGTCGGACGTAAAGAATAGCACCATCCCATGTCTTCCCGTGGGTGTCGTAAGAGGCGACTAAGGGACTTAGCAGAGAATGGGCAGCAGCGTTCTCTGTGCTTTTGTAACAACCGTACTGCGATCGCCAACCCGCCTGCCAAGCGTGGCGATTATGGCAAAACCCACCTTCTTGGGGGACCCCTATGTCCAGCAGTGGACGTCTTTCGGCTGAAATGATGATGATGATGATTACAATACCTCTGCCTGACCAAAAGTATATAAAACCACACCTAGCCTTTTCCCAACTATATTCAACTAGCTCGGCATCCAGTCTAACTGGATGCAGCTGAATACCAGTATTTTACATGGAACAACTGCCTATCTGACCTCCATAACTCAGGCAGTACGGATAATACGATTCCCTTTGCTAAAAATGGTTGTTAGACTTTCGGGCATTTGACTACCTGTTACGACTGTCAAAGATCTACAAATGACATCTGGTACCAAATGGCTTCCGAGTCACGGAGGAAACTCGATATATAAAAGGTGGTCACCCATCCACAGACCAACCTAGGCAAGCGGGGCTTAACCTGAAACTATAGTTACAGCACGGATGACAACATTTGTGTCACTTGTTTTACCTAGTCTTTTTGTGATATTTTGTTCTTTTTTGTTTTTGTATAGACTCTTTTTCTCCTTATTAATTCCTAGATCCTTGGTAACTTTTATCTCGTTCTACGTTTTGTAGTAAGCACCGACTTATTGTCGGGCCTACGATGTCCTCCCATACTTTAGTAATAGCGCTGTAACAGAAATATTGTAAAACCAAATATTTTTAAAAGAGTAACCATGGAGTTTCTTGCCGGTTCTTCTCCATAGGAAACGACCAATCCGAACCGAGCACCTTTTTGTCGACGTTTTATAAGTGCCCCTGTAGGCCTATGTTAAATAAAAATATTTTGATTTTATAAAACCGAAGATGGATCCGAGCGTTTGCTATTATTTAGCCACAAGCTCCTCCCAAAATAATAAAACACGCCTAGTTATTTTATAAAAACATTTCCCACGACGTAAATCACTCTTTATTCAGAGAAAACTAAACTAAAAATCCGCCAACTATGTAGTTCTGAACAAAACAGTGAAACTAAAAGCTTCGCTGAAAATATTAACATTGCTCGTTGAGCATGATATTGCGACACAAGGACAAAAGGTATTACATATGCGTCGTACGCGGCTAGTCAAACCCGTGCAATAAATAAGAGAATTTATGTTAGTGGAGCAATTTACGCGTATAGAGTAGCTTATTGTTCACAACGACGGCAGCCGAGCGCAGATAAGAGACTTCGTTTGAGGATGAGTCGCAATCTTAGGCTCAAATCTAGTAGCAGAATACTGAGATTACAGTATTGTGCACACAGATGAAGACTCATCTTAAATATTGCTACGGCCAACATCTTGCGACCGTTCCATTTTTCCATTTTGCAATTACATCTGTGTTGATTTAAAACCGGATACTTGAGAACAGTCAGAGAAAGGAATTGCTGAGAAAATTAATTCAGCTGTCGTTAGGTATCAAACTATGGTATCGAATCACAAGCGTCATCTTGTGTCAGTTTATGAAATGGCTTTGATATAAGTTTACGTACTTTTTGTATTCATTTGCTAAACTGTCTGTACAATAAAGAAGCCCTCTCCATTATAATATAATGTGTTTTTGAAATCAGAAATCATAAACCCATTGCAATTATTCAATTACTTACAATCCGCCGACCGGCACAGCTAATAACAGCCGTTACCAGGTGCCGGATAAAATAAAAAAAAGACGCTCTATTCCGAGCGGAAACCGACTCCGAACGTGAGGCAATTATTTGTAACTTTAAAGCCAGCTTTATAGTAGATCTAAATTAATTTAGATCCCTATTCTATTTTCAACATTTAAACAAATTTATATTTTTTTAAATAATAGAAGTTTAATTTAAGTCTTCTGTCTTTTAGTTTTATCTAACAAAAGCCCGGTTCTCAAAACAAAGTGCGCTTCAGAAATGAGACAAGAAAAATGAAGACGAAGACATCGTGTATAATGAGTTAAGATTTTTGTAAAAATATGTGACGTAGAGCTACTCTGAGGCAAGGAGTATGTAGGGTAGGTAAACGTTGCCGCTGCGCCGCGGCGCCGGCGGTATCGACCGCCGCCTGTTGAATGCCGACAACCCCCTTCAACCCTCGCCACCCTCAACACCCCAAGACCTTAACGCCCCTTCCACTTTTCACGTGCTTAAAATAGAGGCGTGCAATGTCGATATTTCAAACATTAGCCTGTCACAGGACACCGAGCATAAGTAATTCAACACAGAGCACATTAAATACGAGGGATGAATCCCTTTGTACGTTTGCACACGTTTTTATGTATACATCTGGACATAATTAAGGGTCCAGAAGGATTCCCTTGCTAACGATATGTTTGATAGAGCTGTAAGGTTATTAAGTCCGTGTTATATGTAGTACCAAATAATTATTTATTTAGGCACCGAAACGGGGTTGCTAGCTTCCAGAAAGTGTTAGTTTATGTTAAAATATAAAATATAGTTGGCAAAGTCTGAGTGTGCATCATCAGCTATATAGGCCAAGAACTATAAACTTTAGCCGGAGAAATTATATGTGTCGACAGACGAAAGATAAGATAAGATACTTCTCATTTTCTTGATGAGGCATTATTATAAATTCCATTTGTATAATACAGAATAGTTGCCTCACTTTGACCTGGAGCATCAACCGTCGTAAGTTTTGGACTTTAATTAAAATCTAGGCCAATGTCAAGTACACTTCAGTACAAAATTACATACACATCATGTTTTGCGGGAACACGAAACTTTATACCGAACTTTTCAACAAAGTAATGATCCTCTTCTGCGAATTGCTCTTCAAAAACACGTAGGATTCTTGAGATACATCCTGTACTTGTAAAGTTTCATAATATTTATTAAATATTATATATTTCGAACAATATTGATTATGTGCATGGTAGAATGGAGAGGTTTCTGAAGACCAAAGAAACAATGGATGGATTGTGTGAGTAAAGATATGAAAGAAAAAGGAGTAACTGATAGAGTGATGGTACACAAAGGAGAATGAAAGAAAGCACATGTACGTGTACGTGTTGCGCCGACCTCAAGTAACATTAGACCAAGGCAAGAAGATGATGATGATTGTTTATTTCGAACAAAAAATTTAATGTCGCGCCGACGTAATATTTATTGGGTGTATAATAAAATGCAGTAGGTACCGAAACCTAAAAAATAATATCATTTCAAATGAAACGGCCATTAAAAATTCATCGATGTCTAGATACTAGATCAGCGGCTTATTCTGACATAAAATAAACTGAACTAAAATAATAGCTGAATAACTAATGTAGTGGGTCGAAAGATTAATGGAATGCTAAATTGTGCGGCTGTTAGCTTTCAGCCTTTGTTCACCTTGAATTGGTAAGTCTTTTTTAGCTTGAAGTACTATTACCAACCTACTAACAATAATTTTTTTTTTTAAAAACCCGTCACCTTTATAAATAATCATATTTTGAAAAGTATTCCCTTCCTCAGTATATTTAAATCAAAACGGTGAAAATTCTGAGTAAAAATACAGACATTTAACTTTTAATAAAGAAAATTTATTAATAATGAGAACCCCTAAACAAAAAAACATTTTGGGAGCGTACGTCAAACATCATAGCAGGCCAATGTACCCCAGTAAATTGCGCGATTAAATGAAATTAGAAAAAAGTAATAGTGATTTAGAGACAAAAATTTTAAGGTGACATTAAAAATTGAAATAATTTATTTCTATTTTGGTACTTGGTATCTTTTATCTGGTACGTTCACAAATCACAATTTTGGAAATAACTTGAGTTATACTGTTGTCTAATCGAATCAATTAATTAAGCCCTAAGTAATCAGCCTTAAAAATATGGAATGTTACAGAGATTATTTTGGTAGACAACCATGTGAGTGACATCTATCATCAGTTGCATGAATCTCTTGAGCTTGTTAACAGCCAGCATTCATTGCTGCCAAATTGTAACAACGCCATCTAACGGAATTTTCTATAACTAAGTGGAAACTCTGATGTTCAGTGTTTCAGCTCTGGAAAAGCGTGTAAGCGTATTATTAGTGTTCCGTTAGATGGCGTTTGTGACATGAAAGCTTATAGAATGACTCGTAATTGCCTTCCTTTGAAACTTCGGAATGGAAAGTGCTTTAATTGATAACAGTGATTAATTGAAAACGTACATACGTTGCTTTAGACTGGCATTTTCTTTACTGTTCGAGACGGTGGGTGAAAAGAGTGGGTAACTGAAAGGAAATGGGGCCAGTGGAATTGTAAAGACAAGAAAAGTATTTATTTTGGTTTGAGATTATTTCTAACAAGTTCGTGAAACTCGCGTCGTATTATTGAGTTCATTCGGTAATGCCCTTTGTTGTATTTTATTTCCTTTATTGTGTGTGGTAACCTTTGTGGCAATTCTTGGGATAAGCTATATCCACAGTAGTCTAGCTGATTTCCGTTGAATACAGACAGGATATAACTAGCCGTTGTGGCGATTATTGCAGTAAACTATGTCCTGCGGATATCTTCGGCTGGTTTTGATGACGATATTTTATAAGATCTGCTTAATATAATTTTATACTATGAAGTGTACATAATATTTAACCAAATAATTACCTCTGATATATTATGTAGGTACTTATATTACTTAAATTATGACTTATTCATAATAAATATGTAGGTATATTCATTGATATAAACGAAATACTTTCAAATAAGTCTTTTAAATCTATGTATCTGATGTAAACAGTCACTTAAGCCTTTTTTAACAAATACCTCTATTATTGGAAATAATGCCTAGAACATGCTTGTAGCGTTAGTAAATACATAAGAAATGTTCATTAATGTATATAAATTAAAGATCTAAGCCTCAAATAGTCGTTAAACTCGTAGATTAAACTCCTTGGGATCTTTTAGGTATAGCACGTTTCAGGCATTATTAAAAAAAAAATTAATGACAATTTATCACTATTACATAATTAATGTTTAGGGGGTTTGTCAAATATTTATTTCAAGTTTCCAAAAAGTCAGTAATAATACTCTCTAAATAAAAGTGTGCAGTGTGTGTATTTTCAACGCTCTAAACCGAGCGTTGAAAATACACACACTGCTAAAAGTGCTAAAAGTTTATAGTTGGGCATTCATTTTGGTGGTACCTGACGTAGGAAAGTGGGCCCGTCATATACATGTTACTCCTGATTTTGCATCAAAGTGAGTTTTATGCTGCCAAATGTAAATACGGAAATCAAAGGTCCGTATCCAATCTCTTTCTATTTATTCGTCCTTTTCGGCTACACTCGACGTCATACAAGTTGTCAAAAACATCCTCAATTGAGGAAAAGGTTTAAAAGAAAAAGATGAATGTGACCAAAAAGCAAATGAATGCATTGTTTCTGGCGCGCTGTTTCATTATTTTAAAGAAATATTTACAGCGTGCTATTTTTAAGATTTCGACCCGATAAGGAAAATAGGACTTTCATAATAATACAAAGATTATTTTTTCTTTAGATCATCGCAGTAATTAAAAATGTTGGCATATAATATTTATATTTTTTTCACACACCACAATAGGAATTTCTGCTGTATCGTGGGTGCGTTTGCAAACATTTAAACTCACATACACAAATAGCCACAACTGCAACAACTATCTGTAGGCCATACAAATATTTGTTCCGTGCGGGTCACGATCCCACGACACGCAATGCAGCAGTCGATTGCTCAACCACTGCGCCAACCCTGCCGTCAAAAATAATGTTAGGTATTGTATTGACAATTGATCACGCGCAAAGAGATCGTTAGTCAAATACAAAAATATTTTTTTAACAAAACATAACATAACCCCTGTAATACCCGAAGGGTTAGGTGTGTCTAGTACAACCACAATTCGGCAGTTATGTTTAAGTCCCATATAATAGGGGGCGAGCCTATTACCATCAACCAGGCCCAAATCCCGACTCCGTAGCTGCTACTGAGAAATTCCTTATAGAAAACCCCAATAAATAAATTAAATTTACCCGACCCGGGAATCGAACTCAGGGCTTCATGCTCATCATTCTCGATTGCGACTGCTAGACCAGCGAATTCAACTGTAATTTCTTTTCCTTATATTAGTTTTTTTCAGGTTTTTCCTTCATGGATATCGTTTTCGTGGTTTTCAGGGTCGCTGACAATGAAAATGAGGTCAAAATGAAAATCCAAGACGGCGGCGCCGAGGAAAATTTTCTGATTTTTCTTCATGGGTGTCGTTTTCGTAGATTTCAGGGCCGTTGATAACGAAAGTGAGGTCAAAAGTAAAGTCCAAGATGAAAATGATAGTGAAAATGATAATAATTTCCTTTTTTCCTTCATGGGTGTCGTTTTCGTGGTTTTCCGGGTCGCTGGCAATGAAACATAATGAAAGTCCAAAATAGCGCCGAGTAAAATGTTCTGTTTTTTCTTCATGGGTGTCGTTTTCTTACTTTTCGGGGTCGTTTATAACAAAAATGAAAATCTAAGATGGCGCCGACGATTTTCTGGTTTTCTTCATGGGTGTCTTTTTCGTGGTTTTCCGGGTCACTGGCAAGAATGAATGACCGGGACATTTGAGCTATGGCCCCGTAGCTCAAGTGACGACACGGTTGGCGCAGTAGTTGAGTGAGCGACTGCTGCGCAGCGTGTCGCGGGTTCGATCCCCGCACGGAACAAATATTTGTACGGCCTACAGATAGTTGTTCCGGGTCTGGCTGTTTGTGTAAGTGAGTTTAAATGTTTGTAAACGCACCCACGATACAGGAGAAATTCCTAGTGTGGGGCAACGTTTTTAAAAAAAAAATAAAAAAAATGACATGTATAAAATAAATAAGCTTAGTTTTAGGTCACTAAAAATCTAAAAAAAAAGATATTCGCCGTATTATACTTTTATATAACAAGAAAAAAATATCTGGTTTCTTACTTTGAAAATCACAGACTTTTACACAACTATAATATTTATTCTATACTTACACTTACGCGCGAGCGAAGCCGTGGGCAATAATCTATTACATTAAAATGACTATTTTCGTCATTATTTTGCTGGGGTAACGCACACGTGGGCAATTGCCGAACTACACGCGGGCGAAGCCGCGGGCAGAATCTAGTTTATAATATATTAATAGAAACAACTACTTCTACAAATGTGACTCCACAATAAATTTACATTGTCTTTCAAACAACAGTACGTTGTGTATTTTACATTAGAATGTATGTAGCATGGATTACAATGGCGTGTTCTTAGGTTTATTTTTAGTAGTCCCTGAACTGACTACAACTTGTTGGCGCAAAAGGAAAACTAAGAAACTTCATACGTACCTACAAGATACAACAATTTTTTACTAAAATGACCTTGGACTTCAAGAGGGGACATTGTGCTCATCATTACGATGTACTCTTAGGAGCCTTGCACACTTCACACGACCACAATATTTGGCCGCAGTAGCTTCGACCAGTATAAAGTAAAAAGTTTGGTTGCGTGACCAAACTTTTTTTACTCGGACGTCCGAACAGTTTTGTGCAAAAAGCAGTGATAGCCTAGTGGTGTGGCCGTAATCAAATCAAATCAAATCAAAATATTTTTATTTTACATAGGCCTACAGGGGCACTTATAAAACGTCGGCAAAAAGGTGCTTGGTTCGCGTTGGTCGTTTCCTATGGAGAAGAACCGGCAAGAAACTCCATGGTTACTCTTTTAAAATCATTTGGTTTTACAATATTTCTGTTACAGCATTAGTACTAAAGTATGGGAGGACATCGTAGGCCTGACAATAAGTCGTTGCTTACTACGAAACGTAGAACGAAATAAAAAGTTACCAAGGATCTAGGAATCTATAAGGCCTACAATGTCCACACATTTACAAACAATTGGTAAATAAGAAAAAGAGCCTATACAACAAAAAAAATTAGAAAATATCACAAAATGACTAGATCAAATAAGTGACACAAATGTTGTCATCCGTGCTGTAACTATTCTAAACAAAAGGTGTAATGATTTAAAAACTATTGTAAAACATCTGATTAAAAAGAAAGAAGAAAGGAAAAAAAAATAAGATTGAGAATAGTTAGAGACATCCACACATTTGTGCCGTTTATGAGCTACCAGGGAAGCCGTATGTGCGAAGGGGCTAAGGCCAAACTTCTCTATCTTCAACGTAGTCCTTAATTTTGTAATATGCTTTTTTAATTAGGACACGTTTAATATAATTTTTAAACTTTCCATCGGTCAGTTCTGTAACTGACTTCGGCAACTTATTATAAAAGCGTATACTGTTTATAAGAAAAGACTTGCTAGTTTTGGTTAATCTGAATTTGGGTATGACAATTTCGTGTTTACTGCGTGTATTTATATTATGGAAGTCGCTTCTAATTTTGAAAAGTCCTCGGTTTTTGCGGACATATATAATACATTCTAAAATATAAAGTGAAGGCAGAGTCAGTATATCGATTTCTTTAAATTTTTCCCTGAGGGATTCACGAGGACCCATTTTGTAGATAGCGCGGACTGCCCTCTTTTGCAGTATGAAAATTGAATCAACGTCTGCTGCCGATCCCCACAGCAGAATGCCATAGGACATAATACTATGGAAATAAGCGTAGTATACTAACCTAGCTGTGGCTATATCAGTTAACTGCCTTATTTTTCTGATTGCATAGGCAGCTGAGCTTAACCTTCCTGAAAGAGTTCTAATGTGCGCGCCCCACTGCAGTTTTGAATCGATAGTAATCCCCAAGAATACAGTTTCCGCTATAACATCAAGCTTCTTGCCGTCAAGATTTAAATTTAGGTCACGTTGTGGTACATTTGGTGAAGAAAACTTAAGGCATTTTGTTTTATTCGTATTCAATAAAAGATTGTTGGCTGCGAACCATTTCGAGAGAATAGTTAAGCTTTCGTTAACATGTAAGACGTCCGTATCTTTTCTATCAATTTTAAAGATTAGCGAAGTGTCATCAGCAAATAGAATTATATCCGAAAATTTGGCCATCATATAAGGGAGATCATTAATATAAACAAGAAACAGGAAAGGGCCGAGAATTGAACCTTGGGGCACGCCCATCTTGACTATAGACCCGCAGGACGTCGCCCCATTTACATTTACTTTTTGCAGCCTGTTTGATAAATAAGAGAGAACAAGATCAGCAGCTTGTCCACGAATTTCGTAGTGGTGTAATTTACAGATCAGTGTTTTGTGGTCGACGCAGTCGAACGCTTTTGAGAGATCACAGAAGATGCCAATAGCATCCTGGGACTTCTCCCAGGACTCCAAAATGTGACTGATGAGTTTTACTCCCGCGTCCGTTGTTGACCTACCCTTCGTGAAGCCAAACTGCTGACTATGCAGTATCCTATTAGAGTTGAAGTGAGACAACATCTGGTCCAGCATGATTTTTTCATAGATTTTACTCAGTGCTGGAAGCACCTGATTTGAAAATTGGTACTACTTTACTATGTTTCATCAAGTCGGGAAACTTGCCGCTGTCCAAACATTGGTTGAATATGCCTGTTAAGACAGGAGCAATCGTATCAATAATATCTCCAAGAACCTTGACGGATATCCCCCATAAGTCTTCAGTATTTTTTATATTGAGACTTTTGAATGCGTTTTTAATTGTAGCAATACATACTGGTTTAAATTTAAAGTTTGGTATGTTCTTTGTACGTTTGGTATGTTTCTTCGTACGTGGGATTGCCAAGTCATAGGCCTCAAGTTCGAACCCAAACCACGCACATCTAATTTTTCTGATTCATGTGCGTATTGCATAATTATCACCTACTTCGGTGAAGGAAGACATCGTAAGAAAACCAGCATGCCTGAGAGATATTTCTCGACGCCATGTAAAGCCAAATCGGATGCCAATGGGCGGCATTAAAACTTTGACACCAGCGTCCGTACCATGACGCTGACACTGTGACACTGGATAGGCAACTAACACGATAAAAAAGAAGAACAGCTGGCCTACCATGACGTCTTAAAGAGATGGCGCTAGACATCCTAGATAGCTCCGTCTCTTTCTCACTCTGAAATAAGAGTAAAACAATACTGCCGGTAACAATAATACCGGTCATTTGTGACAAGTAGTGGTCGTGGCTGCGTAGTGCTCGAGGTCTTTTACTGCGGGACCACCCAAAAAAATTGCGAAAAAAATACGCTGCTCCAAACATTTATGTTTGCATACATCGACTAAATTTAGGTAACAGCTGTTTCTTTTTCACGAACACACATGCAATTTTTTTTATAATTAAAATAATACAATGACTCTTATCAGGTCCAACACCATTTTTATTATACGCTGCATAATAAAACAATGTATGTAGTATAAATTAAATAGCTTAGTTAATTACCTTGGTGTACACGTATGTTTCATGATATTATAAAGCAGTTCTGTGTAATAGTTAAGTGTGTGTGGCGTTTGACCTCGTATGGTACGATGAAAGTTAACTAGGTTTATGCAGTAGAAAGTCTTTGTGTCCGTCTACAAGCGTGGTTTTAAAGCTTTTATCGGAACAGAAATAAAGTTTTCTTAAGGTCAATTGATTGGTTGAAGTACTAGCTTCATAGAGAATTTCCATAGTAAGGATGTTTTACTATTATCATTAGTAATGCACATAAGCGTGCAAATATTGTTTATTTTTTGCCCGTAAATGTGCATGTGCATTACTCACTCAACGCGTAGAGCCCGGGATAACAGCTACGGCAGCGTAGCCATAGCCAGCGTAGCGTTATTATTAAAATGCCTTGCTACGTCGTAGCCTCAGGTGATTCTTTTTTTAAGTTTTCCCATTAATGTGATATTTTACGTAACGTAAGTTTATAAAATGAGTAAATGCAGTGATGAAGATCATTTGTACATATGTGACAACGAATTTTTTTTCACCCTGAATTAAATAAATTTAAAAATACTTATTGCAGACAGGACAAAGCGAGTAATATGGTAATCTACAAGAGGTAACCAACTGGTTGCTGTCGGTAATAGTATTAATGTCAAACTTGGCAATAATGTCACATTGCTAGCTAAATGAGAGCGCAGTTTTTTACATAGTCACTCTTTAGAGTAGCTGAAACCTTTTTTTCTCTTTTCCTTCTCCTTGAATCTACCGTGTTTTGTTTTTTGTCATTCAAACAATCTGTCGACTTTACAAACCAATAGCCCCAAACTGAAGAGAATAATCCAACCAAATAAAACATTACATTACTTATAGTCTGTCTGGGTCTCACAGTAAGGGAATTCGGTTTCGTCAAATACTGCTACGTAGAAGTTTGCTGGCGGCGGCGGTGCGCGTCAAAAAGATCAGAGAGATAGGCGTGTGACGACCAGACCCACACTTTGTATAAATTAAATTCATAGCTGTGTTACGTAGTCCATGAAGATTCAAGTGGTATTTTTTTTGTTGTAGTGGTATATCTTGGTCAATATTAAAAGTTGCGAATTTAAATCATTATTCCACACGGTAAACAAATAATGTTATAGAACTCAGTCACAATGTTTTTATTCATTTAATATATTTTGTGTAACCAAGCCAACCCGCACTGGGCCCGCGTGGTGGATTTAAGCCCACTCCCTCTCATAGACAGGAGGCCTGTGTCCCAGCAGTGGGAATATTATAGGCTGATGATGATAATTATGATGATGATGACATTTTGTGTAACTACAAAAAGCTGTCAGAGGTCACTGCTGCAGTTTCAAGATATAGCTACAAAATAGATAATGTAGACTGTTAAAAAAAAACATACAATTATAGTTTAGTTTTTATCCTTGTAGTGTATCGTAGTATCAAATTAAAAATAATTTCAGATATACACCTACCAGTGTTTGTCTCAGCATCACCCAAAGGTTGGCCGGTAGAAAATGCCTTTGGCATTAAGTTATACGCCTCTGATACTTTGTGCTTGAAGAGTTACATACATAAATTGCAAACAACAAACAACAACAAATTGCACCCGAAACCGAACCGAACCGAACCGAATGCAACCCTAGAAGCTACTCACTAAAGTTTTCTTATTAATTCCCGTAACTTCTTCTACAGCGAGACCGGATTAAACAACAAGAAAGTCCAACATTAAAAGTATTATAGGACTTCCGTTACTTTATAATAATCTCCTGTTAAGCCTTGATTTTACACAATGGTCTATTCCGTTAAGCCTTTAAAGTACGGATTGACAACATCTTCACGAAGATCGACATCATCTAAAGCATAATGTGCAAGTCAGCATCTCGTTACTAATACTAGTAGAAAGTCATATTATTATGCCTCATAATCTGCCTAACCTTTTTCCCAAACTATCTTGGGGTCGGCTTCCAGTCTAACCAGATGCAGCTTTGTACGAGTATTTAACATGAAGCGACTTCCTATCTGACCTCCACAACCCAGTAGCTGGGTAATACGATACCCCTTGGTAAGACTGGATGTCAGACTTTTGGTGTCTGACTACTCGTAAAGACAGTCAAAGATCTACAAATGACAGCCGGGACCAAAGGCTTAACATGCTTTCCGAAGCACGGAGGAAACTCGGCATGTAATTATGGATCAACCTCGGCAAGCACGGCTTAACTTTAAAGATCGACCCGTGCGGCTGTTATGAATTAGCCACGAGTGAGGAGGTCGTGGCTAATTATTATGCCTCAATATTTATTTAATGATGACTGACATATAAATAAATATAGGTACACCCTACATCGAAAGGTAAAACAAACTGCATCGCTCTTTTTTTTCTCGATGTGGAAATCCTCAATCGATGTCTTCCGCCCTTGGGAGAGCAGAAGGGTCTATCAGACTCATACTGACTAAAACCACACACCGGAAAACCTACAGTTTCCATGGTCTAACTAACGTTTACCACCTATTTATATATTATTATTCTAGTGCAAGTGATCTGATCAAATCTCACTAATAATTATAATAAATGCCAAAGAGAAAACTCAAAGTTTTTATTTATTTTTCGTATGTATATTATTTACCAACTACAGCTAAATAAAATAATAATAAAAATATTTACAAGTATCAAAAGGGGAAAATAATTACAGGGTGTCAAAAATACGACCGCATCGCCATCGCCGTGCCATTGCCATGTTGGATGGCAATGCAGATTCTTTGGCTAAAAAAGGCCAGCCACGGCCAGGTCACCTGAAGGGCCCCATGGCCAACCCCAAACGGGTCCGCCAAAACACATCAAGAACTATCAATCAAGTTATATTAGTGCCGCTTCCGGTGGAATTTAAAGTATCGAAACGTTACACTTTTCTTAAGGTTCATTTCGATAACGGCTAGTGACAGAACAGTCAGGCATGGATTTATCATTTAACTAATTGTTCGTGAACAAAAGGTACTTGCAGAAAACTTTTCCCACTCCTGTTGAATTTTGTCTCCCTTACATTGAAAGCATTTAGCGAGAAACTTCCTACTCGAAGGCACAGGCGACACTTCTAGACAACAATTTAATTGATTCGGTTTTGGTTCGATTTCCTATAGGCACAGCCAGACACAGTACCAGAATAGATAAAAAAAACCGGCCAAGTGCGAGTCTGACTCGCGCACGAAGAGTTCCGTACAATTATTTATAAAAACGAGCAAAAAATCACTTTTTTGTATGGGAGCCCCCTTAAATATTTATTTTATTCTATTTTTAGTATTGGTTGTTATAGCGGCAACAGAAATACATAATCTGTAGAAATTTTAACTGGCTTACTATCACGGTTCATGAGATACAGCCTGGTGACGGACGGACGGACTGACGGACAGCGAAGTCTCAGTAATAGGGTACACCTCTGCCCGGCCCTTCGGGAAATACAGGCGTTAAGTTTTACAAGATTTTGTTTTGCATCCTCGTCAAAATTCAGGAGGTTGTCACAAACGACATAAATAATCAATTTATATTACGGTACCTAGTTAATTATTCATAAACGCTGATTTTTTTGGTTGTTAAAGTTTGTCAGTATTTCAGAATAACCCCCATAACGTGGTTGGGAAAAGGAAATTTTCGAATAAACGTTTGAAATTGTTTGTATGTGTGAAAACGCGGTTATAGGGCGAGAATCAGACACCACGCGTATAAAACACGGGTTCACACCTTCACACTTACCGATTTCCATAAAAAATAAAAATTACCTAATCATTTTATTATAGATTCGAGTCGAGAATCATTAGAATAGTTACCTCCTTGAATTTGACGAGGATGCAAAAAAACACCTTGTATATTTGCCTAAACAAATTTGCGGTTCTTTTTTTAGATTTTAAAAGTCGAAATGATAAATGTTTCTGGTTTCCGCTCGGTCTCATAACCCCTATGTTTATAAAATAACGTACTGTTGCTGCTACTACCTACCCTTTTCACTTTGAGGTACACCAAACAATTTGTATGACATGACTCATGTTCTACTGTTCCGTGGTCGCTTACTCATCAACTCATTCGTATTGTTTGGACAGGAACATAATGTACTTCGTAAGTAGGAATGTGGGGAAAACTGGGAAGTTGCCTGTCTTGCAGATTCACTACCAGAGATGTTATATGTACAAAACATTTTGTGTCGTACTATGCACCATTTATGGTAAAATATACCTTAAATGTATGACAAGTTTTATCGATAATTCAAATTAATAATTCGATTGTAAAAAAAACAGAGTTCCGGGGTAGGCTAACAAGATTATATATTTAATAAGCAATATATTTACTCAAACCGTTTTATCCTTTTTCAATTTCTTAGGTAGTATTTTACTGCTCTAATATATTTAGAATTTTCAACGAAAGTTGTAAACTTCATCATCATCATCATCATCATGATGACTTCATCATGCTTTAAACTTATGCCAAAAAATTGCTAAAGAGTGACCAAAGTTAGCCTACCCCTTCTCTAGACCTTTTTTTTGCCACGTTCATGGGAAGATTCAACATATATAACATGAATAGTCTCCATTCATCGCAAATAGGTTACGCTGATGTTACGTTTCTATAAATAGGTCAAACCACATGTGTGAAAAACGCAGCATGAAATAAAAAGTTTGTTGGCATGAAAAGTGAAGAATGGGTAAAACATTTAACCCTTTTCACGTTATAATGCTATTTTCAACTTCCCTAAGGAAAAACTCTGGAATGTGAGCAAAAACAGGCTTTTTTGCTCACGTGAACGTGACATTTTCCGACTGTGATAATGGGACAATAATGTTTTGTTTTATGGACATACGAGTATACGTTAACATCCTTTTTTTTATTTGCGTACTTTCATCATGTTTCACATTTATTTTTGATGTTGACGTGATATTCAAACCAAAGAAACAATGGATGGCTTATTCCCACGCGCTAAAACAAATATCACATTGAATTCATGCAAGCCTAGTACTTTTTGAAGGGTATTCACTATAAAGACGACTTCATGATTCTGCTCTACTAGTACTTTCTGTTCAAATTCTTAAGAGGTTTTATACCAAGGCATTTCATACAAACTTTCAAGTCGTTATTTTCCGAAATGACTGAACAGATTTTAATGAATCTTCCTACGCATAAGCAGTATACATAGGTCTAAAAAGTTACTAAAAAACATTTTTGAAGTGTCTTTTAAAAATGAAGATAATTGGGAATTTCTGTTTCTATAGATAATTAAAAATCGATCTAATCTAGCTGTAACATTATTTTTCGAAAATGTTTTTAGTAACTTTTTAGACCTATGTATACTGCTTATGCGTAGGAAGTTTAATTAAAATCTGTTCAGTCATTTCGGAAAATAACGACTTGAAAGTTTGTAGGAAATGCCGTAGGGTATAAACGCTCTTAAATAAGTTCTCTCATAACAATCCTAAGTGTACCAGAGAGAGACAAAAAATAGCAACGTCAGTCAAAAGTAACCAGTTGGGAAGTACCTTTATATGGTTTTCCACCCGTTGCTTTTTTGTTTTGGAGCCGAATTTTGGAGCGCATGGGAATAAGCCTAATGGATGGACTGTGTGATACGGCAAGAAAGGACGTGTCTGATGAGATGACGAGTAATAGAGAAGTATGGAAGAAGAAGACATGCTGCGCCGACCCCAAATGAATTGGGATAAGGGCAAGAGAATGATGATAATTGGGTGTCACCATAGAAATAGGACTTAATTTTTGCTGCAAGCCACTAAGATGTTCCATGGCATTAAAATAATACATGTTTTCAAATTACGTATCCTGTAAAAATTTCTACTGATAGTACCTAGCATCGAGATAAATGGATTCTGTAGATTGTAGAATATGCAACAGGCATCAAAGAAAAATGAGTTGTAATCTTACGGACAGATGAATCACTGGATAACGCAGATTAAACTAGAGAGAAATTGCATTCTAAGGAAACAAGCTTGACGGTATAAAGATTGGAAGTCAGAAGGAAAGGAATCTTAGTTCATCGATGGCTATTATAATATTTAAAAAAAAATCCTGTTTCATCAAATCCTGCTAAAAATACAACATTATACAGTTTATGTTGCATCCACACCGAAGTTTATTTACGAAATTAAATATTTTTTCTGCTTGTGCTATAAATTTTTGTAATCCGTTGTTGCTTTAAATTCTGATGGATGCACTTCTAAACTAATATTATAAAGAGGAAAGATTTGATTGTTTGTTTGTTTGTTTGCATTGAATAGGCTCCGAAACCACTGGTACGATTTGAAAAATTCTTTCAGTGTTAGATAGCCCATTTATCGAGGAAGGCTATAGGCTATATATTATCACGCTACGACCAATAGGAGTGGAGCAGCAATGAAAAATGTTGCGAAAACGGGGAAAATGTGACGCAAACGAAGTTGCGCTGGACAGCTAGTCTTGAATAAAATACTCTCTCTTCAAAAATCGAGGCATTTCTATCCCTCAATATTGTGAACCGTTACAAAGACGTCGTGTCACGCAACAGTTAGTAGTATCAATCCTAATTTGATTTGTTACAAATGTATTGTCTTCATTCCTGTGGTCGTCACTATGTCATGCCAGTGCCAAATAGTGTCCGAATAAAATTCTTCTGGGCTGTATTTACTCTTGCAAATTAGTTTGAAACTCACACTATACCGGACGCTCATGATTATAACTGTTTTGTTTCATACTAAAAATAATTTAAAGTAAAGTCTAAAAGCACTTTTAGCACCAAGATAAGTAGGTACTGCCGTATAGTAGCTTTCGGTTTGAGTATTGTAAAGGAATGAATGAAATGTCTTTTATTCTTCATCTATTATTTTGTGTCTTATAGTGTGATTTTTTATCGCACTAAAAAAATCATTCTCAATCATCGTTTTCCGTCTATCTTTGACATCCTAGACGGACGTAAGATATCTTTGTGATTTATTGGCCAAGTTTTCTATGTTTTCTGGTTTTATCCGCAACATTAACCAGATTGATATTCTGTGGATGTTTCTTTTTGAAGCGGGATTCTGAGGTGCGCTAGATCAAAGATTCTGCCTCAGTAAAAAGCCTCAGGTGATTGATTGAATTTCAAGTCCAGGGGAATCACGAATGCTTGGTCAATATTAGAATTAGGTACGGTTAGATGGATATTTCTTAGGTAAAGTTTATTCGAACTCGACGGCTTTTTATTTTACACTAAGGCCTATTTCATAATAATACAGGTTTCAAAATACTCGTCACAACATAAAATTACAATCAAAATAATAGGAGTAAAAGTTTTAACAGAGCGCATATTAATACTCGTGACTGTACCACCTAGGTGTTTAAATTTTAGTATGGTACGTTCTGCAAATTTCCGAATCCAATATTTGACGGCAAACCAGAGAGCGCAGCATATTTGGTTACAAACTAGCATATCGGATTGGAAATCCTGCAGTGCGCTACAAAAAGCAAATTACTGACGTAACGCCGGCTACCTTCAATCTGCAGTAAACCGAATGAAACAATGAGTGAACGAGGACTGTGAACTAATAGAGGAAAAAAACTAACTTTAATATTCACAAAATGCTAGCTTTTTTCTGTGACTTCGACCTCGTGTAGGTCGGAATTTATCCAACAAGAATGTAGCGGTATAGTTCAAACAGTTATACTACTCTGACATAGTGCAAAATGTACTACAGCACCATCCATGTCACAAATGAAGAACTAAAATCAAAATTCGGAATCGCGCTAAAAGTTATCCAAGACTTAAGAACTTTATAGAAAAACCCGGCAACAAATGTCAAGAAGTAGCCCCAGCAGACATATTACCCGTCAGGTCGGAGGATCCTCCCTTTTCTATGGGGAATGAAGAACTTTGTATCCCTACAAGAATATACACCATCAACTGACATGTGCCATCTGCCCTACAAGAATATGTAGTATATTGTTGTAGGGCAGACGGCACATCGGATGGGATAAAAAGCATTTTACCTGACCGTGTCTATTTGTGTTACAAATTTTGTTGAAATCCGTTCAGCAAGGTGTGGTATTGACCATTTTACCTTCGCATTAACATTGTTAGTGCAAATGATTAAAACAGTACATAAAAATTTTTTTTTACAAAAAAAGAAACCGACTTCAGAAAACACTTAATGCACTAAAAAGTTAAAAATAATACTATAACCTACCTATATTAATAAACCTTACCTAACCTACGATTAACCTATAATAAAATTTAATAATTCTTTGGAGTCGGTGCCAAGCAATATAATTTGAATTAATGAATTAATTAATATTTAGAAGCTGTAAGATTTATGTTTTGCGTTTTTCTGGCCTTAGTCTGTATATAGTCATTTAGGTATCGTATATTGCTTGGCACCGACTCCAAAGAATTATTAAATTTTATTATAGGTTAATCGTAGGTTAGGTAAGGTTTATTAATATAGGTAGGTTATAGTATTATTTTTAACTTTTTAGTGCATTAAGTGTTTTCTGAAGTCGGTTTCTTTTTTTGTAAAAAAAAATTTATTTGTCAATTTTTTGTGACATATTTTTTATCTAATAATAAAATATGGGTAGGCCTAGTAAAGATACTTCTCGTGTGAGAAAAGGCGTCGAACTGAAACTGAGAAAAAGGAAAACGATTAAAAGAAATTAGGGAAAGAAATGATCAACGCATTTTGAAAACAGACTGTCAAAGCAGATGACCTACATGTTACGTAGGTTGAATAAGGAAAGTCAAGAAGTTAGTCTGTGGTACACCTGGAAAGTGCATACCGTTACAATTCCAACAAACCCAAACACAGCTAAGATACATTGTCTAATTATGGAGTTCCAGTGCCTTGGCTTCATCATCAGATCTGATGGTAGAATGGTTCTTATTGAACGCAAAAGCTTCACTTGTTGTAGAAAATACCAAAATCGCTGTACGTTTTCCTATAAAACTTGAAGAGTTCCCTCGATCGCCAAGATTCAATCATCAGATCCCGACTTGGTGACTATGGGACCAAATGGAAAGCATAGGCTTTGGAATAAAAAAATAATTTTCCAAATCGGTTCGTAAATGACTGAGTTATGCGCAATGCAGAGTAAACGAAAAGTTAGAAATATTTAATTTTTGTTGATTTTTTCAGAAACGGCTTGTCTGATTTCGGTAAAATTTTAATGGGACCATTTGGAAAGTATACGCTTTCAAACAAAAAAAGAATTTTGAAAATCGGTTGGCAAGCGACGGAGTTATGCGCGAACAAACATAAAAAAAAAAAAAAACAAACATCCGAATTGAGAACCTCCTCCTTTTTTAGAAGTCGGTTAAAAAACATAAACTTGCTCATAGAGTCAGAGTCTAATATCAGAGTTTATTATATTTCAAATATCTTCAAACAATAAAATTAAGATTTTCGGATTGAAACAAGAATAGCAGTGACTTATTAGTGATAAGAATTATAAATAACGATGATTTACGAGAACGAAATATCCCGATACGATGAGACCAGAATAGAAATGGAGAATAAAAGGAAAATAATGTTTCTTACATAAAACCGAAATATTGATGCTGAATATAAAAATAGGTTTAATTGAGAAAAATTATTATCTTCCATTCTTTGGAAGACATCCAATCTTATTGGGTTATAGATGGTTCATAAATACGAGAGCTTATTTCTTATTATCCTTGCTCAAATTTGGTATACTTTGCCTTTAAGATTAGGCTAATAAACTCTAACAGCCGTATCTATAGAAAGTGATTACTTGAGCAAAAGTAATTACTTGTTATACGATTTTTATTCTGTAACTAGTTGTCCCGCGCAACTTCGCCTGCGTCACATTTTCCCCGTTTTCGCAACACTTTTTTTTGCTGCTCCGCTCCTATCTATACCTAACACTGAAAGAATTTTGCAAATCGGACCAGTAGTTCCTGAGATTAGCGCATTCAAGCAAACAAACAAACTCTTCAGCTTTATTATTAGTATAGATTTAGTAGTTGTTGCAAGTTAGAACTATCAAAAGTTAGAATTCTAAGCTTTGCTTTGTTTGCCGTTTCTTACTTTATTAAATTTTTGTCTATTGCATAAAATTATTGCATAAGTAATTACTTAAACTCAACTAATTAACTTACCTTGAATATAAATACAAGGGTAAGTAGCTACCGCTTGCCGCCAATACATTCCATACACAAGTTTATAGACATTCAAAACTCAGTAGACCTTAACACACAGGCACCTGTTTCATAACAGATAGACACACAAAAACAAACATTCATAGTTATCTGGAAACTCGAAATCATCCTAGAATATGTTATTACATTCTAAAATCGGACAAAAACAGCTCTGTTTAACATTAAAATTGTTTATACAACTATTGAAAATATGTTTATCAAAAAATTAAACAGTGAGTCATAAGACTCATAGGCCATCGATCGATCATACGTTGACTGGAGTAATAAACAAACAATCCACGCGAGTAATGACTCCTGGCTTTGAACGTATTTTTAGTCGCCTATGAAAATGCTATGCACCACCTGGGGACTATTCACGGAGCTACATTACCGCAAATTTCAACATCCATTGCTTGATTTACACGTTTTAGCAAGAAGATGACAAGTCCATTACCTGCAATGTAAGTTGTTGTAAACTTTCGACCAGCTGGTACTACGACATCAAATCTACGCCTATTCTACGATCTTGTTTATAAAATGCGGATCCCAATTCCCACTTGGCAATGAAACCAGTTATGATGCCGTAACTCCAAGTTGTTTGAACAGAATTTAATTATTCAGCGGTACCAATATCCTGTGTGTTTGAACTCAGCATTTGTCAGGTCATGCCCTCGTAAAATACGAAATGTTTTCCTTTGTCAAAGTATTTAGGAGAACTTGATTACATAGAGTGATAACCACACAATAGGGAAATGTACGGATAAAACGTATTATATTTATTGCTAGGTTAAAGATGTGTATCAGTAGAAAAATTTATTCGGTAAATGGTTGCTACATTATAAGTTTTTGGGTATCATTTAAGCTATCACCAATTTAATTAGTTTTGTGTTTCTTAAATAATAGGGTTTGTCCTCAAAATAGTAGATCTGTCACCAAAATGTAGTCACCAAACAATGCAAAATCAGTTCCACAATAAATCACCTAAAATCCTGAGATATAAGGTCTAGTACCAAATAAATGTTTTTGTATGTATTATAATAGGTGTGTCCTAATAAGTATTTAAGCAAACTAATTTAAAGAGATCACCAAACCACAGGTCCAAACTAAGGCGTTGTTGACGTAGCCCCGCTACGCGGGGCTCCTATTTCTGTCTGCAGGGTTTACAGTAACCTAACACGAAGGGGATGTCGGGGTCTTAGTTCGCTCGCTCCGCTCGCTCACTAGACCCCGCCATCCTCTTCGAACCTAACCTGTCCGAGTCGGTGTGCCCAATGTCTCGTATAAAGCATTTCTTCATAGAAATAAGGAACTGATCTATTTATTTGGTGACAGATCTACCATTCCGAGCACAAAGCTATTATTTAAGTAATAAAACTATTATTATAAGAACGAAGTTTATATTCATCTAATGCACTACAATTTTATTGGTAATCCATCTCTTATTTTACACATGTATCAACATTTATTTGATAATTCATACCTGGGAACACTTTTTGTTTATCTGAGAACGAAAATATTTCGTGGCGATAGATCTATTTACTAGGTGATACAACTTTGATGACAAATATAAATTTTGGTGACAAGAAATATAGTTCCCTAAGTTTTTTGTTAGTCTTGATATTTACTAGTAACTAAGGATGAAAAATTGCTATACATACTCTACTTAAAATACTTTCGGTACCTCCTAGCACAGATATATATTTAACTTAAAATGAGGTCCATAGGTAAGATTTACTGTAAAAGTTGTAGAAGTTTCTGCATTTTTTTTTATGTTTTATTATTGCCTATGTTGTGTAAATATAATTATTATTGTGTAAATATAATTATTGAATATATGATTTTACAATGAAGTTGGTCAAAACAAAGGGATGAAAATTAGAGGTTAGCTCGTATGTAATACTTAAAGTATTTTTTCTCATACATCTCATATTAACGTAACATTAGTAATTTATTTCAGCCGATTTTTACCGGGGTCTTAAATGAAGAGCCGTTACAATTTAACTTGATTAAAATGCTGAACGAAAAATGCTGAATGAATGCTTAACGTTATCCTCGGGGTCTTTTCACTTATTGGGTGATCTCCTTCAAAGACTTTTTTTTTCAAATTATTTCAATTAAAATTCTCACAGGTACATTGGTAGGTATATAATGACTCTGTAGCTATGTAACACACAAAACAAAAAGATGGCAATCATCATATCTAAGCTGCCAGTAACAATATACCAATAATGAAAATTCACCTTTATTCTTTAGTTACCTCTGAAAAACATTTTTCTATAATAAAATTGATCGTAATCTTGAAGTTCTTTTCCTCTCTTTTTAGAACTAGCTAACTAATCACCTAGTTCTAAACTAGAATTCAGTAAGTCAGGCGTAAAAAAATAAGATAGAAAGATATACCTACCTAACTAGTTCGTAAGTATGATAAAACATTTCTAAGTGCAATTACTAACTGATAACAAAGTATAAGACACCTAGTTTCCTCCGTGCCTCAGAAAGCACGTTAAACCATTGATCCCGGCTGTCATTTGTAGATCTTTGACAGTCGTTACAGGTAGTCGGTCACCCGAAAGTCTGACAACCAGTCTTACCAAGAGGGGGTTATACCCAGTACTAACTGGGTTTTGGAGGTCAAATAGGCAGTCGCTCCATGTAAGATTCTGGTATTCAGCTGCATCCGGTAAGACTAGGAACCGACCCAAAAAGGCTAGGCAAATGTCACCATCTGCAAAGATATTATCCACTTTATTATAATGATTATAGTAAAAGTATAGATAAAGTACTTATAGTTTTTCCACCTACATATATCTGCACCCGACAAAAACCCATTAAAAAGCAATTAGACCTTATGCTATGGTAATGGTATGCATTTTATTATAAAAACCCGTCCACACTAGCCCTCCTCATTGAAAAAAGATTTGCCGTTGGCGCTCAAAATTCATCACATGAGTATACAGATTACGAGCAAACAAAATAGCATTTGACCCCTATAATCTGTGAGCTGTCGTGGCCCAAATTCGATGAAAGAGCGATTTATATACGTACATACGTGGTAACTAAGTATATGGCTAAACAGAGTTAGCGCTAATTTGACCTCACTTAGGTTGACCAAATAAACTTTGTTTTGGGAGATACATATTGAAACTAGTTTAGATTTGATTGTAGTTTTGAATGTGTCTTGAAGCCCTAATTTTATTATATTTCAATATTTCTATTATAAATCTACGAATCACGTTATTAAATTTTCTTAAAAAACAAACTTAACAAAAAATAATAAATTGCAAAATGATCCTCCAAAAAAATATTCATGTTACATCAAATTCTATTTCACAGACATTTAATTATTAAAGGATTTAAAATTGCGTAGCGCTGTTTCAATATAGCAATATCTGAAAATATAACAAGAATTTGCTTCTGACGTGTAGGTACGGGTACATTACAGATTGATTTCAGAAAATATGTAACTCTATTAACGCTGACTGAACAGAAAAACCTTTTACTTTGGCGATACAAAAAAAAATTCTAGCTGAAATATTTTCACTAAAAATATTTAAGAAGGTCCACAGTTTATAACTTTCTTATTGGTGATCAACTATGTCACTAGCAGTAAAGAGACTCGTAAACTTGTCGCTACTGAACTTGATTACATTCAGTGGGTTCTTTCAAAAGATAGTGTAGGTATTCATCTGCCTAATAACATTTTAAGATCTCGCGTCGCCTTGAGGAAGTGTCGGAGAGAACACGTGGATCGTGACAATGAGCCGAAGTGGCAGTAAAATAAAATGAGCTGTATGTTAAGAGGGAATGCAAGGGCGCTAAGGACGTTATACGTTGAGAGGTGCAGCGTAAGCGGGTTTTCGGTTGCGAGTGTGAAACGGTTTTATCTTTTTGTTCTGTCTTGGTCTTCTTATAAATGCTATTGGTAACGTCTGGGGTCAGTATTAAAGTCACAAAGTATTTTCCAGTTGCATTAAGCATTCTAAAGAGACTCGTACATTAACAACAGACTATATAAAAAACAATCTCGATGCAGCATACGATAATAAGATGATTGGTCTCCCGGCCTCTCTGGAAATTGATGCTATCAGCAAACTTCACTCCGTTCACAGAAGCGATTCTGTTTTGTTTCGAAAACAATGACATCAATACAATAGCATTACGTAACTCAATTTAAACCGACGTACTTCAATTTCGTCGTGATGTGTCCGCGTTTCACGAAACGCTGCATAAAGTTGGAGTGTGGAGAGTCTTTTAGAAGGTACATTTACGCGTGCCTTGTTACGACCTGTGAGTAATGACCCTGGAATACGGCTAAAGGGGTGATGGAACAGCGTGGTACTATGCACCAAGTTACACTATAGGTGCTTAAGTAAGTACAAGTACATGTTATTCCGCAATAGTTAAATGGTTTTAGAGTAAAGTAGTTACGTAACGTGCCATAGCAAAAAAAAGGTTGAAAAACTATTGCTATTTTAAAAGCCGATACGAGTGAGTAAAAAGAAGTACAGGAACAATGTATCGTTACAGCTGGGACTGACGTTTTCCAATCTAGAAACAAATATGTTTAGGTATACGAGGAAATACAACCTTTTAAAGTGGATTACTACTACGAATGAAGCTGAACTCGATCAACATAGTATAGATACAGTATAGAGATACTGGTCTCTTCTTCTATCATTTCGCCGAAATTCTTCATAATTATGTCAGCACAGTATGTTGCAGGGTTCATCAGATACACAAAATTATTCATTCATCATCATCATCATTCTCCTGCCCTTATTCCAATTTATTTGGGGTCGGCGCAGCATGTCTTCTTCTTCTATATAGATACATAGACACTATTTCACTGGGAGTAAAATTTTCTCTGTAGAAACTTGGACATACAGCTATACAGGGTTATTGATAAAACACCAACAACCTCATAAGAGGTCATTCTACTCATCATTATGAACAACAACGAAACCCGATATCGTGAAAAAAAAATCAGCTGTGCCCTACATTTTGACGAGTTATGTGAACAAAAACTACAGCAGTTTTTTTTTTTGCAATTTCGGTTTTGGTCCCATAGTAAATGTTGTTCATAATGATGAGTACAACGACCTCTTAAGAGGTTGTTGGTGTTTTACCAATAACCCTGTATATCAATATCCATTACCAGAATAACATGGCCTCGCTTTATACAAATAACCAGTACAATGAGAGATCCGATAAAACTTCAAACGCTTAAATTAAATACGGGAAAGGGGTTTTGTTAACCTCACAGTACTGAAGTTTGACCGTTAAGTGCTATATTGGCTCCTAAATGTTTTAAAACTAACATGCTTAGTACTAATTTGAAAAGCTTTTAACGTAATAAGACTTTGTTTCACTGTTTTTTTTTTGTTTGTTTGCTTGAAATTTTTTGAGAGCTCGGTTTCCACTTTATGAAAGTTTATCTTTCTACAGTGCAACTCAGCATACAAAGAAAATAAAAAAAAAAAACAGAGAAAAAGCTATATACAAGATGTTGTTTTGCATCCTCGTCAAATTCAAGGAGGTAACTATGCTAATGATTCTCGTCCCGAATCAATAATAAAGTGGGTAGGTAATTTTTATATTTTTTCTTATTTACGGAAATCAGTAAGTGTGAACCACCCGTGTTTTAAACGTGGCCCGTCTGAATCTCACCCTATAACCGCGCTTCCACACATACAAAGAATCTCAAACGTTTATTCGATTATTTCTTATTCCCTAAACCGCGTTAAGGGGGTTATTCTGAAAAATTGACAAACTTAAACATCCAAGAAAATCAGCGTTTATTAATAATTAACCGTAACCGTAATTTTAATTGATTATCTTTGTCTTTTATGACAACCTCCTGAATTTTGACTAGGATGCAAAACAACACCTTGTATATTATCTGTGTATCTTCTTAGAATATTTTAAATTGAAAAATAAAAATATAGTGTATTGAAAAAATATACACACTTATTCAAAAATACCACATACTTTACTCGGTTATGTCTTCAAAACATACAGGAAAATATACCTTCCTAAACCATATAACCACATAAAATATAGACAGATGTACGTAGCTTCATGTATTCGTAACCCCAAAGGGAAGAATAACGGCCCTTAAGCGGTCAAACAGTGTCAAACGAAGGTATTTATGAGGTCGTCAGTGAAGTACTTGCTACGGTGCCTATTATGAAAGGTATGTCTACCCTCTCACTCACTGAGTACCACATGCCCCATGATTTTATCTTACTTTTAAATATTGGTATTGTGTAGTGTATAGTGATGAAGATTAAGATTTTATTGGTATGTCAGAAGTACTGTGAGAAGAATTTATGAGTGTTGTTAACCTCCTTTTATTTATACCATGTTTTATATGTTTCAATTTAATTTGCTTTAATTTGTCATTTTGTATATTTTTAATATGTGTAATAATTACTTATCATTTTAATTTTAGTTGCAGTAATTGGTGGTAAACCGTTGTAATTAAATAAATAAATAGTATAAACAGTCCCTAGACGAAGCCGTCCACCAAGCATTCTGTACATCAAAATAAGTAATAAAAAAAAAAAATAGCAGGGAAACGACTTTTGTTTTTGGGTGAGTTATCACAGTTTCCGGTAGGTCTCAATATATAGGTAACGCACTCAAACGTTGTTGTGCTGATTGAATGGCTGAATAGTACAGGGATCATGGAGGTGTTTTTTTTTTTAAACTTGTGAAAGAGTTGAAACTTTGACCTCCAATATCTCCGTAACTTGAAGATTCCCAGGTAAGGTCCAGAACAAAAAACTGATCGCAATGACGGATAAAAGAAGTGTCTTTCGGCTTCGTTAAGGGTCTGTTACGTCATCTGCTTTACGAGACCATTCTAGGATTACGTTCGAGTCTAGAATGATCCAGTATGTCTAGAAGATTCGAGAATAATCCTAGAATGTTCAACAATCGAAATGTCTAGAAAGTGCGAGAAAGTTCTGGACCTTTCTAGAACTTTCTAGAAGGATTGGTTCCACTATGGAGCTATCTAGAAGGTTCAAGAAGGTTGTAGAACTTTCTCGGTAGTTCGTTAGGGGAAACCCATCCGGTTTCCCCAAACGAACTACCTAGATATTCACAAATGTTGTGGAAGTTTCTTGAACATGGGTCGGCCATATAAATAGGCGACGGGTTAGCGGAAGTGAGATAGTCTGATTTTGGCTACGGAACGAAGCGATCAAAGTGAACTACTAGTGCGATATTTAAGTGATTAGTAATCAGTTGAGTATTTGTGATTGAGTTATAAGTGTTTTTGTGTTGTTTAGTGTTAAATAAAGACTTTTAGTGTTTAATTGGTAGTCTGTTAATAATTTATCCAATACACAGCTCGTAACAGGTCTTTTTACAACCCTTATAGTAATCAGATAAAAACAACAACAAAGACTGTTTTAAACTCCTTGACTTTTATCATAACCTGATGAGAAAATCTCAAGGTCAACCTAAACTATTTCCAATTTTTCTTAACTTTGGCATAAAACTTCTTATCACAGACGAAATCCAGCCCAAATAACCCCTAGCAATAACGAAACTTTTAATACAAATATCTTTAATAATTTATACCAAGGCATTAAGAAAATGGAAAATTCATAACGCTCTGAGATTTATATCACTAAAGTATTTATGGCTTAAAGTTTCCAATAAATCACAACGCGAAGCTATAAAAATGTAATACTTAAAGCCCGTTAAAGTTCAATATTTGTTTTTGTACATTATCGCTGCCATTTTACGCAAGACACTTTGAAATTAATCATTATAGAAGCTGCACACTGACCGTTCATCCTGAAATTTTGCACGGTTGTCAGGTGTACTGAAACATACATAGGCCTATCCTTCATCACGAAAAAAAGTACTGTTCTCGAGGAAAACAACAATAACGTTCTTATAATAATAGTTGCCACCACGTGTCCGACCTGGTTAATGGCAAATTTTAAATTAACGCGAGCGACTCCGCGGCAAAAAGCTAGTTGCATATATATTTTACCATTCAAACATTATCGAGTGAAGAACGTCGTTTGATATTATTATCCCAGAGCGACTGGATCAATCCATTCTAAACTTCATTTTAAAGTTCCATTATCTATTTTAAAAATATCTTAGTCAAAGGTAAACTAAACGATAGCTTCAGGCACAGATTGTTACATTTGCGACGTGGCAATGCCCCGAGTTCGGCCAGGAAGCGCCCGGCGTCAGGTGTACTGGTGGTCGCGAGAGCTGACGTCTCTGCGCGAGGCGTGCGTCGCCGCGCGGCACCCGTACGCCAGGCATCGCAGGCTCCGCATCCGCCCTCCGGATGCGGCAGCCATTGAGGCGGAGCTGTACGAGGGATACAGAGCAGCGAAGACCGCCCTCCAGGAGGCTGTCCAGCGGGCCAGAGACCTGGGCCGCGAGGAGATGCTGGAGACTCTCGACAGAGATCCGTGGGGGCGCCCTTACAAGATGGTGCGGGACAAACTCCGCACCTGGGCCCCCCCGCTGACGCAGAGTCTCCGCCCTCAGCTCGTGGAGGACGTGGTGAGCGCTCTGTTCCCTCTGCGAGGGGAACATCCTCCCCCGCCTATGGCTCCGCCGCTTGCGGTGCCGGAAGCGGACCACATCGAGGACGATGACGACATTCCGGAAGTGACCGGGGTAGACCTGAGAGCGGCGGTAGGCAGGCTTAAAGCCAAAAATACCGCCCCGGGACCCGATGGCTTGCCTGGCAAAGCCTGGGTCCTGGCCTCGGAGGCTCTCGGGCCCCGACTGGAAGGGCTCTTAAGCGCATGCTTGGAGAGAGGCCAGTTCCCGCTTCGTTGGAAGACGGGGAAGCTGGTCCTCATCCGGAAGCCGGGGCGCCCTGCGGACTCTCCGTCCGCATACCGGCCCATTGTGTTGCTCGACGAGGTGGGCAAGCTCTTTGAAAGAGTCATTGCCAACCGCCTCGCCGGGCACCTTGTGGGGATTGGGCCGGATCTTGCGGAGAACCAGTTTGGTTTCCGCAGAGGGCGCTCGACGGTGGACGCCATCATGCGCGTGAGGGCTCTCACGACGGGGGATGCGGTGTCCAGGGGTGGGGTTGTCTTGGCGGTGTCTCTTGACATCGCCAACGCCTTCAACACCATGCCCTGGAGCTGCATTAGGGAGGCACTCCGGTATCACCGGGTGCCGACCTACCTTCGTCGTGTGGTCGGGGACTACCTGACGGACAGGGCCGTCATCTACCCCGGTCGCACCGGAGAATGGAACCGGCGAGAGGTGTCGTGCGGTGTCCCACAGGGATCGGTTCTGGGGCCGCCCTTGTGGAACATCGGCTACGACTGGGTGCTGCGCGCCGACCTCCCTAGCGGTGTCAGTGTAGTCTGCTACGCTGACGACACGCTGGTGCTGGCACAAGGGAGGTCGCACGAGGCGGCGGCCGAACTTATGACACGCGGGGTTGCGATAGTCGTGGATAGAATCCGGCAACTGGGTCTCGAGGTGGCATTGCACAAGTCCGAGGCCATGTGCTTTCATGGGCCTCGGAATGCGCCACCGTCGGGATCCATACTGACGGTAGGAGGGGTTCCCATCGGCGTCGAGTCGACGCTGAGGTACCTAGGGCTTGTCCTCGACAGCCGGTGGAACTTCGTGGAGCATTTCCGACGTTTGGCCCCCAAACTGGAACGGGCAGGGGCTGCGTTCAAGCGGCTCTTGCCCAACCTGGGGGGTCCAAACGCCTCCTGCCGCAGGCTCTACGCGGGGGTCGTGCGGTCCATGGCCCTTTACGGGGCCCCGGTGTGGGCGCGTTCTCTGAGGCGGCGAGCCGCCCATTACCTGAACGCGCCACAGAAGGTGGTAGCCGTAAGGCTGATCCGGGGATACCGCACGATCTCCGGCGAGGCGGCGAGCCTCTTGGCCGGATTGCCGCCATGGGATCTGGAGGCGATAGTCCTCGCGTGCCTGCACGAATGGCGCGCGGAGGCACTACGCCGGGGGGAAACTCCGCTGCCGCGGCAAATTGTCGCTCAGCGGACAGACCTCCGGCGCGATCTCATGGCGACATGGAGGGAGCGACTGTCGCAACCCCGTGCAGGGCACGCCACAATAGTGGCGATAAGTCCCCTCTTTGAGGAGTGGCTGGAGAGGCGCCACGGCGCCCTCACCTTCCGCCTGACGCAGGTCCTCACCGGACACGGTTGTTTCGGGAGGTTCCTGCACCGAATCGGGCGGGAGGAAACGCCCGGGTATCACCACTGCGAGGATCGGCCGGAGGACACGGTGGAGCACACTGTGGAGCTATGCCCCGCTTGGGCTGAGCACCGCCGTGTCCTCGTAGCGGCGATTGGCGGCGGCGACCTCTCGCGTCCGGCCCTGGTTCAATCCATGGTCCGGAGCGAGAGGGAATGGGAAGCCGTCGCCTCCTTCTGCGAAGCAGTCATGCTAGCGAAGGAGGTGGCGGAACGTGAGAGGGAGAGAACCTCACGTCACAGCCGCCGCGGGAGACGCCCCGGGCGTCGGGGGGCAACCAGTGGCCCCCGGCCACCGTAGGCGCGGGCCTGTGGACGGTGAGTAATGGGCTAGCTCACCGTCCGTCCGTCTTATGACGACAGACCGTGCCGACGGCGCGTTCGTGTTCCACGCGCGCCTCAAGGAGATGTCAGCAAATCGGAAGGGGTCCGAGAGGGCCGATGCCTGCCAGGGCTGCGGGTTGTTCGAAAGAGATACCGTGCCCCTGGAACGCAAAGGGCTAAGAAGGAACATGGATGGGTTTTAGTCAGTACAAGTCTGACACTCCCTTCCGCTCCGCCCAGAGCGGAAGAAGTCATTTGATGATTTCCCATCCGAAAAAAAAAAAAAAAAAAAAAAAAAAAAAAAGGCACAGATTGTTACGTGTACCTAAATCGAGAACATGTCTAACTGAAATCCATTCGCATAGCTAATATTTTTCTTCGATTGTGTTACTGGAAAGTAGAACAAGTTTCAACTTTGATAGTAGAAGATAGGGTTGAAAGTCGCCAGGTAGAGTCGTAAAGGCCAATAGCTGGTGGCATAAGAGGTTTTATCTAGTCATGTGTACCAACAAAGGTACGATAGCATGTCCCCGTTCTCCGATTCTATTTACTGCGTTCACAATATCACCATCTAAGGATATATGTTGGCTAATCAAATGTTCCCTTTTCGCAAATATAACTAAGTGCGGTTCGATGACAACTCTTGGGTCTCTCCAGAAATGAATGATATGATTGATAACCTTTAGAAATACATTGAAATCTGTCTTGATTATAACAATGCTCTACATATACATAGATAAGCGAACGGCCCCATGCTTCGTACGATTTTCTTGACTTGCCGGACCCATTGAGATGCTTTTTTTTTATGTCGGCCTACTGCCTGTCTCACTGCTTGGCAAAAAGGCCTCCCCATGGCTTTCCAATTTTCCTTAAAGTTTGCCTTTTCCGACCAATCCATTAAGAATAAGTGCAGATCGTCACGAAAGCTTTATTATAATCTTAAATAAATGTTAATGTATTGGCTGCTACTGAGTCCGGTTGATGGCAAAAGGCTCGCCCCCTATTACCTACATGTTAGTTAAACAAAACTGACAAAGTGTGGTTGTACTATTAGGTACGCCTCTGCCTAGCCCTTCGGTAACAACAAGCGTGATTTTAAGTTATGTTAATTAATTTAATATATTAATGTAATGTAATTAATATACACACATCAAAAGTGTCTAGGGATCAAGCATTTTTATGCGGATTTCTTGAGATTGAGATGTGGCTTTGTAATAAATTTATGATTTTATAAATTTATATGGATCCTTTTTGGTGCATTTCATAATTTGAATCAGGAACTGTGAATCAAATTCGAGTAAAAGATGAAAATCAGCTGTCAATATTTTCCCTATAAAAACATACAACGCATTGAAGACATTATTAGTGCTACTGTTTCCCTACTACTGATTAAAACCAACGTTATTATGGAGCGGCGACGTCATTTAAGCAGGGAAGAAATGCTCAGAGCCGTGGGAATCATAGAAGCTGGTTCCCGGCAACGTACTGTGGCTTTAGCTCTGAATACAAGTCCGAGTGTTATCAGTCGACTTTGGACACGTTACCGAAGCACTGGTACCGTGGCTGAGCGCCATGGAGGACGGTATCGCTGCACCACACGGAGACAAGACCGATACATTCAAATCTTAACTCGAAGAGCTCCAACAATAACCGCCATGATGTTAGCCGTGAGGCTTCATCACTCTTCAGGGAACTTAATTAGCGACCAAACAGTCAGAAACCGCTTGCATGAAGTGAACCTTCATTCCCGAAGACCGCTACGGGTACCACCTATAGCAATGCACAATCGTAGGATTCGATATCAATGGGCTCTTGAACACAGAAATTGGGCAGAAGAACAATGGCGTTTCGTGTGCTTTTCTGATGAGTCTCGTTTTGGTATGAGACCGGATACAAGACGTATACGACACTGGAGAACCCCTGGACGCCAACAGCGATTAAAATCCTGCCAGGAAGTCCATCCTTATAGTGGTGGAACCATCATGGTATGGGCGGGTATTTGGATCGGCGGAAGAACTGAGTTGATTTGGATCAGAGGCAACCTCAACGCTCAAATTTATGCTGAGACGATTGTATCAGACGTCATCGTTCCTCTACAAGTGCAAATCGGTCCCTTATTTCAGTTAATGCATGATAATGCACGACCGCACACCGCAAGAGTTGTAAGACAGACTCTCGCCGCAGCTAACATCAATGTCCTGCCCTGGCCTGCTCAGTCGCCAGACTTGAACCCGATTGAGCATGCATGGGATATGCTACAGAGAAGAGCTCTGCCGAATATGGAGGGTATCCAGTCGCAAGAAGACCTTTTTTTGTTGTTGCAACGAACATGGGCGGCCATTCCACAGCGTGATTTGGATGAACTCATTTTGAGTATGCCAAACCGATGTTCTTGTGTTGTTAGTGTTCGCGGTAGAAACACGGATTATTAATTGTTTAAGTTACCCAATAAAATTTTAAAGAAAACTGTTATTTCAGTCTTTTTTTCGAACTTTAATGTTAGTGGTTCAAATGTCAAAAATCCCTTTATTAGAAAATGGCAAATTTCTTTATTAATGCAAAGGTGACTTGGTTTATCGTTACTGTGACAAACGAAAACACTTTATTTGATGAATCCTTAAAGAAAATTTTAATTAATATCAATCAGGAGAAAAGTTATTGCAAAAATATATGTTGATCCCTAGACACTTTTGATGTGTGTACAATTTATAAATGATAGTGAAAACCGGATTAATTTAAGCAATTTTTTTGCATAATTTTGAATAACATCGCTGTCAAAGAAATGCAGTTAATTGTTACACAATCATACTCCTATGTATAGAGATATACATACATACCCGGCGAAATGTACGGACGCCCGCAACTACACACAGAAGGCAGCCGACGACGTGCACCTCAAGAAGAAGATATTGCCTAGTCTCTTCAATGCCTTGCCTGAGTCAGTTTCTACTGGTTTATATTTTGAATATGAACCAAATGAACCTCCTTAATGAGAAAAAGTAAATAGGGCGTGGAAAGATAACAAACAAACAAACATACTTTAACATTTATAATATTAGTTAGGATTAGGATTATTTAATTTAAGTTTCTCAATAAATGTTTAATGTAATATAATTCGTGGTGTTCGCTCCTTTTATCATGATTGGTTTTATAAAAAATAATGTAAGTATGGTAATTATTAACAAATAAACTAAACTATTTATTGGGATAAAAATTGGCACAGAAGTAGACTATTTATGACCTGAATTAACTTAACAGATACTTCTTATCAAGATAAATATTTGTATTACTTGCGACTGAAATCGCATTAAAAAAACTTTTTAAGAAATTCTATTTAAAATCTTGGAATGCGACAAAGGTCAAAGGCACCCACTTAAATTACAGGGATAACTCCAAACCGAGGGGTCTTTTCCATTTTTCACCAAGTTATAGAACGTTAATAACCATTTTCCCATAGCGCGTTGTTTTAACTTAATTCTTTGAAGGCAGGATGATAAAGGTAATGTAATAATGGCGTCAGAAATTTATGTCTCTGCGCGTCTCATAAAATGATATCAAGATAAGGCATGTTTTTAAACTCCTCTTAGGTTATATTGAATTCGTTTATAATATGAGCTTAAATGGTATTAGGGGCTCGTCAGGAGTCTATTTTTACGTATATTACTCATCATCATCATCATCATCAGCATACCGCAGTCCACTGCTGGACATAGGCCTCTTCAATCGCTCGCCAGTTAACCCGATTCTCGGCAACTCTCATCCAGTTGCTACCAGCTACCCTGCGAAGATCATCGCTCCACCGAGCTTTAAGGGCGTCCCACCTTACGCTTGCCGATTCGCGGCCTCCACTCAAGAACACGTCTGTCCCAACGGTCATCGGTTCTACGGCTAATATGGCCGGCCCATTGCCACTTCAGCTTACTTATTCTGTGGGCTATGTCGACTACTCTGGTTCTCTGTCGGATCACCTCGTTCCGGATGCGATCCCTCAAAGAGACTCCAAGCATGGCCCGCTCCATAGCTCGCTGAGTGACCTTGAGTTTATGGACCAACCGTACCGTGAGTGTCCACGTTTCGGCCCCGTAAGTCATTACAGGCAGGACGCACTGATTGAAGACCTTAGTCTTTAGGCTCTGTGGAATACGCGGCGAGAAGACCCGACGAAGCTTCCCAAACGCTGCCCAGCCCAGCTGAATTCTTCTGTTAGCCTCTCTCTCAAAGTTGTTCTTACCAAACTGCAGAATTTGCCCGAGGTAAACATATTCTTGAACAACCTTGAGAGGAGCGCCATTGACAACAATAGGTCCTGGGGTGGATGTGTTCGTTGAACATAACCTGCGTTTTGTCCAAGTTCACCCCGAGACCAATGCGTAGTGAAGAATCATCTAGGCCATTCAGCATCTGTTGCAAGTCGTGCAGCGATTTAGCCAGTATGACGATGTCATCTGCAAATCTCAAGTGTGAGATGTACTCGCCGTTGATGTTGATGCCACGTCCTTCCCAGTTCAGCGTCTTAAACGCATCCTCCAGTGCGTTGGCGAACAATTTCGGGGAGATTACGTCCCCTTGCCTCACTCCCCGACGCAATGGGATACCCCCTGTTAGCTGGTTCTGGGTTTGGACGGTCATTGTGGCGTTTTCGTACAGACTTCTCAGCACTTGGATATATCGCCAGTCTACTTGGCATCGCTGCAAGGACTCCAGAACTGACCAAGTCTCGATAGAGTCAAAAGCCTTCTCATAGTCCACAAATGCAAGACACAGAGGCCGATTATACTCTTCGGACTTCTGTATAATCTGCCGCATTGTGTGAATGTGGTCTATGGTGCTGAATCCTCCTTGAAACCCGGCCTGCTCCGGTGGCTGAAAATCGTCGAGTCTTCGCGCTAGACGATTTGTGACGACTCTTGAAAACAGCTTATATACGTGGCTAAGGAGCGAAATGGGTCTGTAATTCTTTAATAGGGTCTTGTTCCCCTTTTTAAAGAAAAGAACGACCACGCTCTTTCTCCACGCTTCTGGAGTTCTCCCAGAGAATAGGACCGAGTTGAAAAGCTTCCGAAGCTCTCTTAGCACTGGACTTCCTCCCGCTTTTAAAAGCTCAGTCGTTATCCCATCCTCACCAGGGGCTTTTCCATTTTTAAGCTGTCTAAGAGCCGCCTCGATTTCATCTAGGCTGACTTCAGGCAGGTCTTCTGTGAAATGGCGGGTTAAGGTGGCTCTGGAATCCTCATTTTCGGGATCAGGTCGAGATGTATGCGATGCGTACAGCTGGCCGTAGAAGTTTTCAACTTCCGTAAGAATCTCCGGCTTCGAAACGACGATATCCCCACTAGGTTTTGTCAACTTTGTCAGGAGGCTCCTCCCAAGTGATTGGACGAACACCTTCGATCCCCGGTTCTGCCCTATCGTTTTTTCTATTGAACGTGTGCTGGAGCATCGAAAGTCGCGTCGTACCAATTTCCTAATGATTTTATTCAGTGCCTGTAGTTCTGCCGAAGTGATGGGTGGGTTTTCACGCCGTTCCGTCATAAGCTCCAGAGTCTCCTCCGAGAGTTTAGACTTCTTGCCCGTACGCCGCATCTTGCAAAAACGCGTTCCTTCCTCCCCGAGGATTTCGACCATTAGGTCGTGCGCCTGGTCAACGTCATTTGTGGTTTCCATGGCCGTGAATCGGTTCTCCAGGTCTGACTGGAACGCTTCAGATCCTAGCATAGTATGAAGCATATTTGGACGTAGCCTAGACTTCACCAAACGGGTTCGCTCCAGCTTGAAGTTGATATTTAGAGAGCCACGAACAAGTTTGTGATCGCTACCGGTATTGAACCTGTTGATCTCCGAGACATCTCTAAATACATGCTTTTTATCCGTCATGATGAAGTCTATCTCATTTTTCGTCACACCGTCGGGGCTTCGCCACTTCCACTTCCTTTGAGGCTGTTTCTTAAAGAAGGTATTCATCAAGAAAAGCCCCTCCCTCTCAAGGAAGTTGGCAAGCATTTGCCCCCTATGGTTTCTGCTGCCAAACCCATAGGATCCTACTACCGATTCACCGCAATTCTGTACTCCCACTTTAGCGTTGAAATCTCCCATGAGAACGTTGTAGTGGGCCTTAGTGGTAGAGTGCAAGGCCTTGGAGATGTCCTCAAACATTTCCTCCACTACGTCGTCCGAGTGTCCCGAGGTCGGTGCGTAGACCTGAATAACCTTGAGGCTATACCTCTCGGTTAGCTTCACTATTAGGTATGCTACCCTGTTCGAGACACTGGAGACTTCTACCACGTTGTCACAGAGAGATTTGTGTACCAGGAACCCGACTCCGCCTTGGGATAGCTGATATCTCGAAAATACAAAAGGTGGCCTGATTCTAGGGTAATCGTGTCCTCCCCTCTCTTTGGATTTCGCTCAAGCCAAGAATGTGCCACCTTATGTTTCTGAGTTCTTCCTCTAGGTGCACTAAGTGTTCTTCGAGCCGTAACGTGCGTCTATTATACGTCGCCAAGGTCAGTTGTTTTTGGCGGCCATTCGTAACCTGGGGATTCTTTGCACCCCCTACCTTGCCGTTACCGTAACCGCCGCCAAGATCAGGAATAGCAAGGCCGCCGGGAACTGGGGGCCATGGTTTTGCCATTAAACGATTTGCCCATAATCACCACGCTGGGCATGTGGGTTGGCGATCGCAGATCGCAGCTTCTCGCACTAGTGACGCTGCCCGTCGCTAGTCTGCGCTATTTAGCTGCAAACGCTTCAATGGAAATGGTTATACCGCCATTTATCGGTCGTCAGAGCCTCGTTTGTTGTTCAGCAGGATGTACCACGAGCAGGTGAGGTTGACTTGGGGCACTGCGATGATAGGTGTGCCCACTTACATCCCTATTACTCATCATCATTCACCATTTCAGCTGAAAGACGTCCACTGCTGGACATAGGCCTCCCCCAAGTTTCGCCACATTGACATAACATGGGGGGTTTTGCCATAATCACCACGCTTGGCAGGTGGGTTGGCGATCGCAGTACAGTTGTTACAAAAGCACAGAGAACGCTGCTGCCCATTCTCTGGCAAGTCCCTTAGTCGCCTCTTACGACACCCACGGAAAGATATGGGATAGTGCTATTCTTTACGTCCGACACCATACAGAGCACCATATGGCGTATATTACTAATTTCATGTAAGTCGTCCTCTTTCACCCGATTTTTTATTTCATGATATATATACAATGATTTTCTCCAAAAACAAATAAAAATTCAATCCATGCCCATTTGCTTTCTTGATAACTGATATCTTTATATGTTGGCATAAATATTTATCTTTCGTTTTTCTCATGAAATACAACGTATAATAAATGTGTAATGTATATCAGAATATCTTTCAACGCAAGCTGTAAAGTCAACAGAAGGAAATGTTGTTCCATTTTCTTGAAATACGAGGAAAATACGGATCGCATTTTCACCTGTCGATGATACCTATAAACATTTCAAGGAATACTGGGAATACTAATGTTATTTCTATAATCATAAGATTTAAAAATGAAATAATATCATAAGATATTATTTCACGCGTAGTTCTTGCCTGTCAAGACTTCATTCCTGAAAGAATCATAATTAGTTTGTTACCTACCTATTATTTTTATCATACTGAAGATTTTACTTTTTATTTTAAACTGATAAACAGTGTCATTTTGATAGAAAAAAATTAAATTAAAAATTTTTAAAAACCCCCGACATAAAAAACCTCTAAAAAGACAAAAATAAATTAATCCAAGCGTCGTAGCGTCGGGGGTCCGCTTTGTTCTGTGCTTGTACTAAGCGGTCTTCTTAGCGGTCCCCCGACGCTACGACGCTTGGATTAATTTATTTTTGTCTTTTTAGAGGTTTTTTATTAACCCCCGATCAAAAAAGAGGGGTGTTATAAGTTTGACGTGTGTATCTGTGTATCGGTGTATCTGTGTATTTGTGTATCTGTGTGTCTGTCTGTGGCATCGTAGCTCCTAAACGGACGAACCGATTTTGATAAAAGTGGTGTCATTTGAAAGGTATTTTAATCGAGAGTATTCTTAGCTATGTTTCGAGAAAATCTGCTCTGCCGTTTGAAGATCATCACCTATTTTCTAGTTGATGTAGGGATATAACCAACTTTCATAGGTAGTCTATTTGAAATGTTGTCGCTTGTCACCATGGGCATTGCTGAGGGGGGGGGGGGGGGTGCACCCCCCTCCCCCCAAAATTTACATTTTTTTTTTTTAATTTGTATCTTACTTTGGTTTCGTTAACCAGGAGTAGGACAGTCAAGGCTAAGAAAAAATAAAATAAGTTTAAAAAGCATGAAAAAAAATGAAATTAAAAATTTAAAAAACCCCCGACACAAAAAACCTCTAAAAAGCCAAAAATAAATTAATCCAAGCGTCGTAGCGTCGGGGGACCGCTAAGAAGACCGCTTAGTACAAGCATAGAACAAAGCGGACCCCCGACGCTACGACGCTTGGATTAATTTATTTTTGGCTTTTTAGAGGTTTTTTGTGTCGGGGGTTTTTTAAATTTTTAATTTAATTTTTGTCGGGGGTTTTTTAAATTTTTAATTTAATTTTTTTTCATGCTTTTTAAACTTATTTTATTTTTTCTTAGCCTTGACTGTCCTACTCCTGGGCATAGGCCTCCCCCTTTACTTCCAATTTTCTCGATGTTGTGTCTTTTCTTATTAACGAAACCATGGAAAGAAATACTTAATTTTTTTTTTTATGGGGGGAGGGTGTTGCCCCCCCCCCCCCTCAGCAATGCCCATGGTGACAAGCGACAACATTTCAAATTTCAAATAGACTACCTGTGTAAGTTGTTTATATCCCTTCATTAACTAGAAAAGAGGTAATGATCTTCAAACGGCAGAGCAGATTTTCTCAAAACATAGCTAAGAACACTCTCGATTAAAATACCTTTCAAGCGACACCACTTTTACCAAAATCGGTTCATCCGTTTAGGAGCTACGATGCCACAGACAGACACACAGATACACAAATACAGAGATACACAGATACACATATACACAGTTACACACGTCAAACTTATAACACCCCTCTTTTTTGGTCGGGGGTTAAAAACCACTGACTATTAATAGTCACACAGTCACATATTTTGAAGAAACGATTTGTACTTTCCATATCTATCATCAGACCATGTATATGACACCTTATTTGTAATTAAAACTGGGTGCGCAAAATTCCAACTCTATCCGATTACAGGAAATAGGTGAAAAATTGATTAAAAGATTCGACAGTCAGGTGCTTATTCGGACGATCCTGAAACTAAATGAATTTCCAGCTGTCACGCCAACGACCACTCGATCGACGAGGCAGATTGAAATAATTCTTAAAAAAAAACTGTGACATAACTTCCAAAATCCATTTGCCCAACAGCCACACACCTAAAGTCTATCTTCCATTAAATTGTACTGGTATAATTGAAAGGCATTTAAATGCAGTATTTATAAAAAAATACCACGCAATCATTACATTGTAGTTAGAAGGCTCAATTTAAATAAGGTCACATACACACGCGACTCTATTCTGCTTATTATATCTGTCACCGGCAGATATATTTGTGTTGACACGGTGCGGCGCTGCACCAAAGGTATTCCATTCTGTATTCTAGTCTATATATACGCAGGTTCTCAAATAAACAATAGGTACAAAAGCTGATAGCTTTAGCGGATATAAAGACGTGCTGTTAAATGGAATAGTAAATATTGGACTAGGTATATACAGATTTACGCGTATGTGTAGATGTTAAAGCGCTACTGGAAAGTTTTGGCACTTGACAGGAAAGCTTTGTTGGTAAACATTTGTGCAATTGTTTTATGAAAAATAAGATGGCGGTTCATTCTGACGTAAACATTTAGCCATCTATGTTTTGTTTAAAAGTTTTTTGATAGCTGTTGGACATCAAAAAAATTTCAATAAAAAGTAAAAGTATTAAAACTTGAGTGCTTCTGGCATAAATTTTAACATAGTTACTCCAACAGGGAAGTTTTATTAGAAGCACGAATATCGTAGACACCATGTATATTTCAGCATGTTTCATCACAAACATAAAAGTTTGTCGATAGAACAACTAAATAACATTCTAACTAAAACAAAACAAAATTGAAACGGAACGTGCAGAGCTAATATTGCGAAACGCAATCTGATTGCTTAGTTTTACAAATACGCACAGCTGTGTTGTTTCACGAAGATAATGTCTTATTTAAATTCTGAACGCAGCGTGAGACGGTAGGGTGTGGGGTATACCTCACCCCTCTTGTTAACCACCACATTGCCCACAGTAATTGTTTTATGGCATGTGGCAATCAAGAGCCATGTATCTATATACAGGCTGGTGGCGACAATACACCGACAAAATAAATGAAAACACTGGTAATACTAGTACATAGGAATATTTTTAAACTACCAATTATATGTTTGAATTGGTAGTTTCAACAACCACTTATTTTTCAACCAATTTAACTGAAAAAAACTGAAATACAACACACCATTTATAAATATTGGTTAGTAAATATTTATAAATGGTGTGTTGTATTTCAGTTTTTTTCAGTTAGTTTGGTTATACCTTAGGAATCATCATCATCATCATTTCAGCCAAAAGACGTCCACTGCTGGACATAGGCCTCCCCCAAGTGTCGCCACATTGATCGGTCCCGTGCGACTCGCATCCAGCGGATCCCCGAAACCTTCACCAGGTCATCGGTCCACCTAGTGGGAGGCCTTCCAACGCATCGTCTCCCGGTTCGCGGTCGCCATTCCAGAATTTTTCGGCCCCATCGGCCATCTGTTCTGCGAGCAATGTGCCCTACCCACTGCCACTTAAGTTTAGCAATTCTTCGGGCTACGTCGGTAACCTTGGTTTTCTTGCGGATGTCCTCATTTCTGATTTGATCACGCAAGGAAACTCCGAGCATAGCTCTCTCCATTGCCCTTTGGGTGACTTTGAGCCTTCTGATGAGGCCCATTGTGAGCGGCCACGTTTTGGTCCCGTATGTAATCACTGACAACACACACTGGTCATAGACTTTCGTCTTGAGACACTGCGGTAAGTTGGACGAGAAGATACCACGCAGCTTCCCGAACGCTGCCCAGCCGAGTAGGATTCGACGATTGACCTCTTTCTCGACCAACTGGACCGTTTGTCCCAGTTAGACATAATCGTCTACAACTTCGATAGTAGAGTCTCCGATCTTGATAGGAGTGGGTGTTACATGGGCATTCAACATGACCTTGGTTTTGTCCATAAGTATAATTTGCACTAATTCGTTAATTGCGTCTGGAAATAAACTTTAAGGAACGAATTTTTCAAAGGTGTTTGAAGTAGCGAGTTAGCTATATGTATTTAGTGTTGTTGCCGATGTGAGGGTCGTTAACCTGTCGGTGCTAGCTTATTACTCTACATCATGTGGAAAATGCTGAAAATAAAAAACAATGTCCTGTGACTAAACTAGATGTATTCAAATGTATTTTTGTATACAGACTGGGTTCGTCGTGAGGTTTAAGCAGTTTAATTTATTGATGTATTTTCGGCACCATCCTGTAGATATAGAAGCCTGTATAGTGATGTCCCTATCACAAACGCAATGTACGGGATTGCAAATTACAGGTTGGCTCGGCAGGCAGACCTTTGTACGTTTATTTAGTGAGGCAACATTTAGAATTAATTAAATTGCAAAGTTTATTTTAGCTGTATGAAGTTAGAATAAATTGACTTTTGGCTATCATTTAACAAGGACTGGGATTCTGCCTTTAAAAATAATAGTGTGGAGTGCAACGATAGTTTAAAGAAAATAATAGAATAGTAGTACACATTGACCTTGGATCGAAGCAACTGGAAGTCAGGGGGGGAGGCTCTTTAGCAGTGATGATGACGCAGGCTAACAGTCAATTCATTAGTAGACCCCGTGGCTAGTAGTGATGTTCTCAACCCTATGAGAACCCATCAAAGGCGAAGGATTCTGGCTATCGCCTCGGGGTATAAAAACGTGACGTTTTACTCGTATTAAATTTTCGTTTCGGAGGCCTTCGTCCAGGAGGAGGACAGAGCAGCTTAGGAAAAAAATATCTAGAATAACTTTAACATAAATCGTTCTACCAAAATCTGAGGTGACAAATCATTATTGAAACCTTTACGCCGCAAATTTTAGCGGATCTTCGAACCTTTTCAAAAGCTGACTGAATGAAGGTGAGAATCGGTCTCAAAACCAATTTAATATTCGTATTTCAATTTCCTTTATTGTTCTTATCTGTAAAAGGAAAGTTAAGTTTGAAATTCATAATTAAATTATAACTTTTTTAATAATACAAAATGTGAACGAATAACAAAAAAAAAATATTGTGACCTGAAGGTTATAACTATCATAAGTATAACTCTATCTTAAGTATAGCTCTGTATAGTGTCGGACGTTAAGAATAGCACCATCCCATATCTTCCCGTGGGTTTAATAAGAGGCGACTAAGGGACTTGCCAGTGAATGGGCAGCAGAGTTCTCTGTGCTTTTGTTACAACCCTACTGCGCTCGCTAACCCGCCTGCCAAGCGTGGCGATTAGGGCAAAACCCACCTTATGTCAATGTAGTGACACTTGAGGGAGGCCTATGTCCAGTAGTGGACGTCTTTCGTCTGAAATGATGATGAAGTATAACTAATAAAAATTTGTGACCCATAACAATCTTTGGATTATGGAACGGCAACCAAATATATGAATCTGAATAAATATCGCCAATTATTTAGGTCCTCACCGGACAAGGTTGTTTCGGGAGGGACCACTGCGAGGATCGGCCGGAGGACACGGTGGAGCACACTGTGGAGCTCTGCCCTGCTTGGGCTGAGCACCGCCGTGTCCTCGTAGCGGCGATAGGCGGCGGCGACCTCTCGCGTCCGGCCCTGGTTCAATCCATGGTCCGGAGCGAGAGGGAATGGGAAGCCGTCGCCTCCTTCTGCGAAGCAGTCATGCTAGCGAAGGAGGTGGCGGAACGTGAGAGGGAGAGAACCTCACGTCCCAGCCGCCGCGGGAGACGCCCCGGGCGTCGGGGGGCAACCAGTGGCCCCCGGCCACCGTAGGCGCGGGCCTGTGGACGGTGAGTAATGGGCTAGCTCACCGTCCGTCCGTCTTATGACGACAAACCGTGCCGACGGCGCGTTCGTGTTCCACGCGCGCCTCAAGGAGATGTCAGCAAATCGAAAGGGGTCAGAGAGGGCCGATGCCTGCCAGGGCTGCGGGTTGTTCGAAAGAGATACCGTGCCCCTGGAACGAAAGGGCTAAGAAGGAACATGGATGGGTTTTAGTCAGTCAAGTCTGACACTCCCTTCCGCTCCGCCCAGAGCGGGAGAAGTCATTTGATGATTTCCCATCCTAAAAAAATTCACAACTTCAGGCGATGCGATTCTCGTCAAGCGACCCGCGCACACGTCACATTTCTCCTTATGAATACCGTCGCTCCGCAAGTCTCGTTGCGGTGACACGAGGTATGCTCACATGCTCATGCAGTCTGCGTAGCAAACGATCAACATAATTACAGTAAAAAAATAATAAAACTTGTTTATAAAATGTTTGATTAAAAGAACTCCATTACCAGATTATTGGAAACTGTCTCGCAAAAAGGTTGACGGTCGACGATATTGCTCTTAAGTTAATGTTTAAACGGACTAGCGAAGTTAATCGATGAAGCGGCAAGTGACTAGACTTTAATTAATTAAATAGATAAACACGGTTAGTTGAGTTAAACACGGTTTAAATTGCGTTTAACGTGTCACTTAACGGAAGGTTTACTCAGGGGGGTTGGTTTGCTAAAGTAGATGATTTTACAAGCCTTGTTTAGTAGAGCCGACGGGAAATTTTCAATACCTACTCGACCCAAATGTGGCAGCTGATTATTTTCTTTAACGTGCCTTCTGATCCACGGACGAAATTCGTTATGATATTGATGGTCACCCAGACTGATACGTGCGGCTGTGATTATTTATCCACGAGTTTCGAGTGAATAAAGGGAAAATGTTATGTAATTTGCAAATTACCTGCTTACGTTTCCTTGGAGACTCTTTATTATAGCATTAAAATATTAAAACATGGTTCATTGGAGCGGTTATCCACATGAGAGTTGTAATTCAGTAAGCAACAATAACTTTCAAGCAACAAACGTGGGTACCTCCCGTCATTTCCATTTGTCTGACATATTTTTTCGGCTTTATAAAGCAATATTAAATGTATAATATTTTTATCAAAGGAACGTTTTATTTTAGACATGATTGTCTAGACAAGTTTCGTAGAAATACGATAATGCAATATTCTGAAACAATTGCGCATTTTTTTTTAAATAATTTAAAGTGTATTTTAAGAAGATCTGAAAACTGACAGCGCATGTCGAACTGTCATGGATTTTCATGTAGGTACAATATATCTATACGAACTTTTTTTTTTGGCTTATACATACTTAGTATTTGTTGTTCATCTAAACTCCGCTAAGGATGAAATAAGATAAGATTCTTTATTTGCATGAAATATAGTACATAATTGTCTTATAAATAAAAAGGTTTCACATATTTCGCTGACTTCATTCAGCATGTAAACCTCAAATTAAATTAAAATACCTATACACAATGTACTCGTACTTTAAGTACCTAGTAACAAATTATACAAGACATTGATCGAGATGTTGATACGGTTCTCACCATAATATTGAGAATTTCTTCGGGAAGGTTTAATTATAATAAAGAAATCTTCATGTTTTATCACGTTTTAAAAACACGTTATGTAGTGGTTGATTTGTAATAAATTCAACACGTGTTTACTTTCTTGCCACTTACCTATAATGTATAATATTTGCATGTATCGTGTCGTAAAAGCCACATTTACGTATCCACACAAAGATCAAAAAGAAAACATGAGTTTTCATGTCGGTATCATTTTATATAATTATTTATATATCCTTCATCATCCCATCTGTAATCTATTTTTTACATTTTTTTTACTGTTGACCCTAAGTAATAAGGTAAACGTGATCATTTAACCTGGTAGTAAAAGTGTAACTTTTAAACTTGACAATTATATCATTTTGCTAAATAGCCTCGCACATAACACATTTTTCTAGTTACATTTGTTCTGAAAACCCCTCTATATGTGTCTTTAAACACTTTGTAGTATAACAATGCGATTGGCAGCAAAAACTTGAAGTTTCATAATGGACTTTCAACGATCTCGTATGTATTTACAAGTACCTTGGTTCCATACCTAATATTGCTTTCACCGAAAAAGATCGGCAAAGAACCTAAGACCTAATGTAACACATACGAGAGTATCCCAATCGAAACTCAACCCTAATATGCCGACGACACATTCTTAGATAAGAAACTGTTTAGTTAGCGCTTAACCCGCGCATAAGAAGTGCAGTCAGCTTTCTTGGCAACGCTTCCGATCTCCTTGACTTTTAAGTAGGGTTAAGTTGATGCTATTATTGTACACTAGCACGTTGATGACGTAGAAAGTCACGGGTATAGAAAATACAACTCTATGAACTTTTAGTACTATCATGAGGACTATTATGTATACGCTTCGGAACTTATAAAAGTGATTACCTCCTACTGCATGCATTGTAATTTTATGTAGTTACGAACAGTATTTTAGAACCCAGTCAAGAGTAAAATAGTTCAAACAAACAACAAACGACAAAGTTAGAATCATACTTGGATATATGGTGACCGATACTTATACGTGATTATATATGTAATTATAGGTACTCATGATTATACTCATGATAACAAACAACTTTCCCTTTTTTTTTTGGTATGGCCACTCGCAGATCAACCTGCTAAGGTTATTTCTGCTCAACCGGGCAATCCTGTGGTGACCTCAAATGAATTTAAGGCCCCCAGCCAGCGCTTACAAACTAGGTCCAATTAAATGACCGCTCGCTAACGGCACCCCCAGTGGGGTTCAGACCGGCTTAGGGCGTCATTGAGGGGTGGGCAGCAAGGGACAGGCTGGGTCATAATATTATTATTTAGGGAATTTAACGTTACATGCTCAGCGGCGCGGGCTGGCTAGTCGAGCAAGGGTCGGGGGGGGGGGTGATGTTACTAGGGCGTCGCGAGGGGCCTCGGCGGCGAGGCCGGAATACGGATCGGTTTCTGTTTTTGTGTTTTCTAAGAGTGCTAGTTTCCCTACTGCTCTCTCAAACAACTTTCCCAAAGAAACATTGTTTTTTATACTCGTTCACTATTATTGCAATAACACAACAGCCGTAGGAAATGCACGCGTGCGTGCGCCTGTGACCTATCAGCTTTTAGCCGCGTTTCGCCGTTCTGTCCCATTACTATCGTACTGTGCCACAGTGGGTAGGCAGAGGAGCCGCATGGCTCGCAACCCCGAATTTCATATGGCTGTTGTGTTATTGTGATAAAAGTGAATAAGTATAAAAAAAATGTTTCTTTGGGAAAGTTGTTTGTTATCATGAGCACAATCACGGTTTTATGTATCGGTCACTAATTATCTGTCACCATAATTATAGACTTTACATACATAAAAGTTAAACTTTTATTGAAATGTTTCGGTAAGGTGTCTGGAGGTTAAAACTTAAACTTCAAAGACTATTAAAAGTCGAATATAGTTTGTCCATATTTAGTATCAAAAGTTTTTTTTTAGATCATGAATACATAAAGGCTCTTACCCGCTGCATCGGAATTACTTTTGATATGTGGCACCAGATTTAATTAGATTAAGCAAACAGACGTCGGCGATCCGTCGACGTCCTGTTACGCGCCACTTGCCTTGACAACTACCCAAGTCAATATGGCTACCCGCAACGACTTGACGTTCCGCCAGAGAGTATTGTAGACCGCTTCTCTCTCGTCTGTGGTAACAGTTTAGTTTGCAACGTGAATCATATGAAGCCTTTTTGCAAAGGCGCCGTCATACATAATCCTAGAAAATCCACGCAACACTTAACACAATAAAACAGAAAATATATTAATAACGTGATTTATAGGGCACTTAATCCATCGAAAATACCAGTCGTAAAATAAAAATCACTTCAACCAACGATATAATATGATTTTGGCATGTTCTATAATATCATTTCACCATGTAGCCATAACATTATGCTACGCGACGCATAAATAGAAATTAGGTACATGCATATTTTCCGCGAAAGAAACATAGCACGGTATTTACACGTGAACCGTTATTTTTAATTTTATTTTATCGAATTTGCGTAGGAATGTTGCACCTTTAAATTAATATGTATCTCTTATGCGTGACTTAGCTAAGCTATAATGAAAGAAACTGTCCATGCAAAAAACACACTCAATCGGAAAAGTTGCAAAATATTATTGCAGGTTTTAATTCTCAATAGTAATTCTCAACACGAATGATGTAACCAAGATTTTGTAACATATTTTGATTTAAAAGAGTGTCCATCGAGTTTCTTGCCCATTATTCTCCATAGAGATCTACGCTTTGGAATGGGCAACTACAGTAATTTCACAAGTTATTATGTCTTGTGACTGGGACTGTACCTTCGCGTTTTTTTTTTTGTTTTTGACTTTCATTTCCTTTTTGCAAAGTGCCTGTAATGGTTTTAAAATAAATGCTTTGAGTTTGAGTTTATTTTATTTAATATTATTTATTTCATCAACACTTGTCTTAAAACTAATTATTGACTTTTTTTGTCGATACAAATTAAAAATACTGGACTGACTGGGATCCAGAAAAAAAAACGGCCTACTCATCTGCCACCAGTAGAAACGTTACATGCAGATTATACTCTCTGCTAACCCAACTTAGATAATACTGCTTACCTTCTACACGACTGCGGTGCCACCGGCCAGCTCCGCCGCGAGCGCAGCACCAGCGCCACCCGCGGCATGGACCCGTGCACGTTGCTCATCTGTGGCGCCGACGTGCGCTTGCGACTCCACCCACGACGACTGTTGTTCGCGCCCCACAGGTGTGAAGTACCGTGTTCTGGGTAAATAGGAAAGTGTGAGTTCATTTGTTATTTATGTGGCTCTTGTCTGTGTTCACATGCAAAGTTCAACCACAGCGATTCGGTAGGGCTTGGAGTTCCAAGGGAACATACTGCTGTCTAGAGCAGCGGTGGCCCAATGGTGACAGCGCCGACTTACGAGCAGTAAGCCGTGGGTTCGAACCCAGGCAGTCGCATTACTTTGTGTAATTTATTTCATCACCGCTGCTCTCAAAAACGGTGAAGAAAAACATCATGAGGAAACCGGCATGTCCTAGAACTAAAAATTCGAAGACATGTGACATCTACCAACCCGCACTGGACCCGTGTGTTGGATTACAGCCAACTCCCTCTCATAGAGAGCAGGCCTGAGTCCCAGCAGTGGGAACATTATAGGCTGATGATGATACTGCTGTTGATTTTTTTCACCAACTTGCAGGTTACGTTCACACTGACAGAGCGCTCTCTTAATGCGTAGAGGCTACTGGGCGAGTAGCGCTACGAAAAGAACGTTATTATTATCTGAACTGGACACACTGCGCGCTTGGCGCATCATGTGTAAAGTGCAATCTAAATGCTCTTATTACCAAAAATCTCTTGCTTTTTCCATGACAGAGACATCGATGGTAAAAATCACAACAATAGTTTTATTTAATCATACTTTAGAAAAAATCTTTAAAGTATTCAAAGAAAAGAAACCGCATTCAATGTATAGTTAGCAACTAACTGGACTACCGTTGAAGTGTTATTAGTTCTCTTGCAAGGAAATTCTCAGAAGCTGCTCGCAGTTTGGAACTATGCCCGAGCAAATAGCATTAAGCTTGTCTCCGGGTAAACGAAAATGTAAGCCGTCTTCGGTGAAATGGTTTTGTGGCTGTGCTACTGGCATGCTGACTTCGTAACCGTATACACATACAAGAATCTTAATAACTGTTCCCCGAAGGGGTACGCAGTGGTAAATACTCGTAGTATTTGGCATAGAATCCGTCTCTTCACAGTTAGATTAAAGCAGTAGCCGATAAACTCAATTTCGGGAAGTTTTTCATAATGTAACATCACGACTGTAATCCCGAAGGTTTAGGCAAAGGTGTACCTCATAATACATCCACATTTTGCCAGTTATATTTAAGTCTCGTATAATAGAATGCTCTGTATGGTGTCGGACGTAAAGAAAAGCACCATCCCATATATTCCCGTGGGTGTCGTAAGAGGCGACTAAGGGATTTGCCAGAGTTTTTTTTTTTTATTTGTTTATTCAAAATCTGTATAGCAATAGCATACAAAAAGTCTGCCAAACTGCAAAACAGTTTGTCGGCAGTTGTTCTCGTTCCACAATATTATAATACTAACAAAATTCAAATTTTATTATAAATAAGAAAAAGAAAGCAAAAATTAAAGTAAGCCTACAGAAAAAGGAAGAATGAGCAGCAGCTTTTTAACTTTCCCTTGTATGTATATTTTAGAAGTCGCAATTTTCGTTAAATGTAATATGAACCTTTTCACTACAATGTCAGAAACTAGGAAGAGACCTATAAGAAGTCAGTATAAGAACTTACTAAATGTCGAGAGATGTAATACTGCTTTGCTCAAAAAAAGTGTAATTAGTATGGGCCCAATCATTTTTACTAGAGTACCCAATATTATTAAAAATGACACATTACAAAATTTTAAAAGGAGACTGATTTCATTATTGATTGCAAAATGTTTTTATTCAGTAAATGACTTTTTAAATGACACTTACACATGTATTAAATAATATAATGTATAAAGATTTAATTTATTCTGATTTTATATAATTTACTGGCATACCTAATGATCTCGTGTTTAAATTTGTATGATTTTATTCCAATTATGTAGATTTTGAAATTGTTTTTTTTTCTTTTATTTGAATGCACTGTGCTAACTATTGTTTTAACTTGAAACCAATATTTTATTAATTTTATTTCAATTAGTTACAAATTTGTCAAATGTTTGCATGCCTAATTTGTGGTAAATTGTACATGGCTCAACCATTTTAATGTTACACCTTATTTTATGTACCTACAATCTATGCAAATAAATTTTACTTTACTTTACTTTACTTTACGTTCTTTGTGCTTTTGTAACAACCGTACTGCGATCGCCAACCCGCCTGCCAAGCGTGGCGATTATCGCAAAACCCACCATTTTATGTCAATGTGGTGAAACATGACGGAGGCCTATGTCCAGCAGTGGATGTTTTTTGGACTGAAATGATGATGAATGATGATGATAATGGAAGGCGAGTCTATTGCCATAAACCTGGAATAAATCCAGACACCGTGGCTGTACTGAGGAATTACTGATGGAAAATAACAATAGCAATAGCACTATTCCCGACCTAGGAATCAAATCCATGGCTTCATGCTCAACAGTAAAGCTTGCAACCATTAGACCAATGAGACAGATTTTATCATTTTAAAACTAGTTAAAAGTGTTATGTCACGACAATTTTTTAACTTTTATTTAATTTGAAGTACCCAATTTGTTTTTTCTACTATCTACTCACTGATTTTAATTGACGAAAATCAAAAGAATCGTGATTAATCTGTACCGTACTTGAAAAATTCGTAACGACGACGCTTCGAATCGTCCTGTGACTAATTGCAAAGTCACTTCAACTACAACTGATTGAGGGCTTAGGCCCTTCATCTGTTGCGGTGGTGACCTTCAGATTCTTACTTCCTGTTAGAAGTATATTTTTAAAACCTAACTTGTCGATAAGTTACAAAAGCATTACAAGTCGTGATGTTTTCTGCCCAAGGGTTAATCAGAGTTGTACTTAACAAGTTCACCTACAGTTCGCCAGTTATGTGTAGTTGAAGTCGAAGTAGAGTGAAATAGGGTAGGGCCTTTTACCATCGACAAAGATTTTGTGGCAGCTACTGACAAATCACTGATGCAAAAACCCAGTAAAACTTTGCCAGACCCGGGAATCAAACCACGGACCTCATGCTCAGCAGTCGAGTAGACCAACAAGGCAGTCTTACACATTTATGTTTTTTTTATGGTTCTATGTTACGAGTAATTTCATCATACTGCCATCTAAAGCAATGATGAATAGTATAAGCATGAGACATCGATTCGAGAAGTAGATGGGCCCAAGTATAAGAAGAATGAAATGTAGCGACCTACAAAAAGCCACTTACAACAAAAAGTACTACAGCGCTTTCTATGACAAAACTGAAGAACTAATATGGTCTGCATCTCGCAAGCGACGTTATCCTCGACTTAAGTTTTATAGGAAAAACTCAACCAGAACTGTCGGGCTGTACCCCACCAGACATAACAGTCGTCCGGTCGGAGGATCCTCTCTTTTCTATCACAACCGGAACCTCTTTTCTATCTAACACCAATCGGAACAGGGTGTAAAGTTCTACATCCCCCATAAAGAACTTTACACCGTGTTCCTCATTCTCCTAAACTATAAAACAGGTAGAATCATTGGTGTGCGTTGGTGTACATTGGTGTACCAAACAATAACACTTCGAAATAGAATTCAACTGATAATTTAGGATTCAAAATGACTTTCAGATACTAAAATCAATTATAGTAAAATCGACCAGACAAGTCCAGATAACAAACCGTCACCGACCCTCGACAGTATCAGTATTTGATTGAACATTCACTAACAAATGAATGCCTGGAAGCCTAGAAATTTCATCTGGGTGATGTCCTTTATTAAACCTGATGGTGCCAAGATAATAGAAGGAGTGAAATGTATCGTTTTCAATTTGGCCAATGAAGTATTCTACAAACTGAGGACAAATGGCGTTTGAAGACGAAAATAACTGCTTTTGATGTCAAACTTCGCAGTCACAATTACTGGGGTCTATTTCGAAAGTTTTCAATGTTTTTAGGTCGTCGTTTAGGGTCAGGGGCCTAATAGTCTGACAACCAGACCAACCAAGAGTTATCGTGCTGCCTACTTACTGTGGAGATAAGATAAACTGACACTATATGTAAAATGCTGGTATTCAGCTGCATCCTGGGTTGTTAGACTGGAAACCGACCCCAATATAGTTGGGAAAAAAATGACAGATAATGTTGATTTAAGTAATATTTTTGGTAAAAATCCGGCAAGCGTGGTCTACCTAAGGGCGCGTTCCCACTATGTCGTGCCGACAGATTATCGTGTCATTTAAAGCGTCGTGGCTTGTGTATTTAAATGGAGGTGTTAACATATAGGACGACACGATTAAATGTCGTCCACGAGTTTTTTCCGGTGACGATAGATTGTCAAGTCCATCGGTATAATGGGAACAGCTAGAGACTGTCGTCCAACGATAAATTAACCTTCACAACATGGTGGGAACGCGCCGTAAGAGTAGTCACCGTCTATGTACATCTGGGAACACCAGGGCCCTACTATGACGTCTTAAAGCAGTATTGTTTTAATGTTATTTCAGTGTGGGAAAGAGACGGAGCTATAGAGGACGTCTAGCGCCATCTCTTTCCCACTCTGGAATAAGATTAAAACAATACTGCTTTAAGACGTCATGGTACGGCCGCAGAAATGTCTTAAACCGCAGCAACACTCCTTGCGCTGGTTGTAGACAAGAACACGGTGGTGTTTAATACTTGGGTATTCCTCAAAAATCTCTTTGATAATGAATTCTACTCCACAACGTGGCAATATCTCAATTAGAAGCTATTTGATATACTTCTCAGTAACCAGCATCATTATCGGCATCTCACTAACCACTTCCAAGAATGTTATTTGTTCTTCATCTAAGCGTGTCGATGGCAATCGAAATTGTGTCGGCCCAGAACTGAACCACTAGTTTGGCGCCCTCAGTCGCGTCCATCTTCAGTACTTATGTTGTGTGTCTATATAATTCGTTTAACTCCTAACACACAAGTCTCTTGTAACAATATCGATACAAAATCGATGTCAACTTGATAGCCTCGATTTGTCTTTGGTTTGTTGTTCGTGCTAGGAATACAATACTCTTTTCAATTACTACGATTGTATTATCTCTCTGCCATTGTTGTCGCCGAACATAAAGTTGTCTCCAAAGATTCTCGTTGGTCGTAGTTAGCTCGAGTTTATTTATATTTGGTTTCGTAGTGAAACAATATAGTGCAGGTATACAATTGCCTTATGAAAATGTTGATCAATAGAATTTGAACTATACCCTTAATCTATGAATGTATATATGTATTAAAGTACCAAATACTTGTTTTTACTCGCAGCTTCGCTCCCGCGATGTACGGAGAATTAACCCACAGGAACGTTTTAAATGTACACTCGGGGGTGATGCAGCTTCCCGTTAGTGAAAGAATTTTCGGAATCGGATCAGTAGTTTCATACAAAATTACCTCTTTATAATATTAAGTATAGATGACAGGTTTTTAATATGTATAAAGTTTAAGCCAATAGTACACACCTACAAAAGATTTCTTTAGGACAGCCGTTGATCTAACACGAAAGCACTGATTAAACTTAATGTAAATCCGATCAATGTTTGAATCGAAAAAGTTTCGATGATTCATCATTCACCCATAGAAGTCTTAAAACTTTGTCAATATTAACTCCAAAACTAGTTTTTTCGAATTGAAATTGTTCGAATTTGTGATACGTCCTTTCAACGCGTTTGCGCTAGAGCCAAGGTTTTGTACATATACCTCTATATCTAAAATATGAATCACATTTCATCATCTGCCCAGATTTTTCCCAACTATATTGGATCGGCTTCCAGTCTAATCGGATGCAACTGAATACAAGTATTTTACAAGGAGCAACAGCCTATCTGACCTTTACAACCCAGTTAGTAATGGGTAATACGAAATCTCTTGGCAAGACCAGTTGTCAGACTTTCAGGCCACTGACTACCTGTAACGCCTGTGAAAGATCTAAAAATGGCAGCCGGGACCAACGGCTTTACGTGCTTTTCGAGACATGGAGGAAATAAATCAAAGTACATGTGACATCTATAGAATATACAGTCTCAACTGCCTAACGTGACGTCACTAAATGAAAAAGAGTAACGTAAAAGGTTTAGGCCGACACAGTACTCGTATAATTAAGTTCTGGCTTGTTTACGACACGACGTATTGATCTGTATCATGCAAGCCAAGCTTTTCATTGCTTTTTGCATGCAAATTCACATTTGAAACACTGAAATAACCCAGCCACATTGTTTTGGAAGGAAAGGGTTTCATATTTGCACGTTTGCTTTTCTTTTCATAACATAACAGTAATGATTTTTTTAAAAATTGAGATAGGTACTTGTTTCTGCCTGCGGCTTCGCTTGGGTAACGCAAGCGAAGCTTAGCGAACTTGCGTTAGGATAGGAAAGAGTACCACGAAAACACTTTAAATATAGTCTATGACATCCGGGAACAATGTAGCTTCTATTAGTGAAAGAACTTTCGGAATCGGATCAAGAGTTTCGAAGATTAACCCCTAAATTAAAACTTACAATATAAAGTACCCCGGCTCATTACATGGTCATACCAAGACAAACGACTTTCTTTATTTTTTTTTCTGTTACAGGCGCCACTTTCAAACTTCCTCTCATTACTTACTTTATCCATGTTATCACTCCACCACTCCACATGTGCATCTCAACAATCTCATCTCCGCTTCATGCAATAGAGTTTTTATTCATTTTCTTCACTGCCACGTATTCTGATCCATACAATACGACTGGTCTAATCACGGACTTTTACAAGTACAAGTATGTACCTACACTCAACTCCTAAAGTAAATAAGTTTTTGAAGTCAATTTCTTTCTTGCTCACGTAGGTGTATTCAATTCTTGATCCCTAGAGGGCAATAAGTTGAAGCGTCCCACATTTTATTTCAATATAAACATTTGCCTAATGAAAAATACTCCCCATTCATTATGACATGCGCAACTCGCTAGGAATTCATTTCCCGTTGCCCGGGCAACAAGCAATTAATGATATTTCTCACATTTCTTGCTTCTTTGGTCCACTGTGCTGTTGTATGATGTTGAAGGGATAATTGTTAACTTTGGGGATTGTGATGCAGTCAACAGAACATGTGACTGTCATACTCTTCATCTGCCCAGCGATTTTGCACGACTATATTCGGGTTGGCTTCTAGTCTAACCGCATGCTTGTGTTGGTCCCTACTGCCATTTGTAGATGTTTGACAGTCGTTACACGAGTACACGAGTAGTCAGTGGCTCGAAAGTCTAACAACTAGAATCTAAGGAAACAAGTAGTTGTAGTCCAAAGGGTATCGTATTATCCAGGACTAACGGGATTGCAGATAAGAAGTTCATCATCATCATCATCAGCCTGTATTCATCCACTGCTGGACATAGGCCTCTCCCATGACACGCCAATGAGCACGATCCTCAGCCACTCTCATCCAGCTCTTGCCAGCTGCCTTACGCAGATCGTCGTCCCACCGAGTCTGAGGACGTCCTACGCTACGTTTACCGATCCGTGGTCTCCACTCAAGAACTCGTCTACCCCAACAGAAGAAGTCGATAAAAAGTTGCTTCATGTAAAATCCAGTATTTTATATTCAGCTGCTTCCGGTTAGACTGGAAGGCGACACCAACATAGTTGGGAAAAGGCTAGGCAAATGATGACTTTCAGGCTTCTGACCACCCGTTACTACTATCAATCTACAAATGTCAGATAAGACCAGCGGTTTAACGTGCTTTCTTTGGCAAGGAAGGTCTTGCTATGCAATGAATGGTCATTGTATATGTGTTGATAGACATGTGCGGCGGTTATTATTGAACCACGGCCCCTAATCATGAGGTTAGAATAAGGAAAACTTACCTATGTATTATAGGTGAAGGTAAACGTGTAAACACACAATGTCAAGGTTACATTACCACAATGGTTTAATATTAATAGGTATTATGAAGTCACTTGCACATCACTAAATCTTATAACAAATCTAATTACTTTTTACACTGCTCTTTTTTCAAAAAACATTAAAAAAATATATTTGAAAAAAAACATATCAGTAATTTCAGTAAGAAGCACAATAAAGAAGAGATTTTCCGTTTCAAAAACTTAGCACTAATAGAGTTAAAGGACACTAAAAAGTTTTTAACACACGCCGATCTATATGCGTGCTCAATTTCAACTCAATCGCAAAACGGGGACTGAATCTGAACAAGGCACAAGATGATAGGTACTACCTATCTCAGATAGACAGATGTGAAACTGAATTCCAAGTTTCCATTCTTAGTTTTCCAGCGGACACCACACTCGTATGTCACCGACAAATATTGACTGGAGCGATAATTTATTTACCAAACACTATGATGAAATTAACATATACGTGTCAGCGAGAAGTTTTAGAAATAAATTGGTATGTAATAAACTTTGTTGGTGACTTAGATGTATTGCATCTCTTTTCAACAATTGTGTTTTGAGAGAGACAGCGAACCGTAAATAGAAAACTTTTTCGGTTGATTATTAGTTAAGGCTACCACAGACAGGCGTGACGCGACGCGACGCGGCACGTGGTGACAAAACCTACGTAGAACAATTTCTATAAAACACGAGCGACTATCCACACAGGCGCGACGCATTTCTGATTTTTATTATCACTTTTAGAGAGCGTGACACGCCGTGACCCACTCCGTGTTATATAATATAAATGTTCTACGAATCTTTTATTTCTTATAAAAGATTCGTAGAACATTTTGTATGCAGCCGAGCCAGCCGCGCTCTGTCGCACGGCGCCGCGATGATACGCGGCGCGCCATCAATTCGTTGATATTGCTCGATCCTTACGTATCGAAAGGCGATCGAAAATTTTGAAATTTGTTTTGTGTATAATTACGAAAATCCGTTGAAAATCGACTTTTTTATTTGTATATATTAGGTCTTTACCTATGAAATTGCCGTTTTGTTTGAAAAAAGTTAAAGTATTTTTTTTTCGAACTTATTTATTTCTTTTATTCAAAGTAATCACCCCTGCAATCAATGCATCTTTGCCAACGCTGTGGCAGTTTATGGATGCCCTTCTTGAAAAAATCAGCTGGACGGGAGACAACAAACTCTTCAAAGGCGTTTTGAACTGCCTCTCGGGAATTGATTTTTTTTTCCCGCTAAAAAGTTGTCCAAATTTTGGAAAAAGTAATAGTCGGAAGGCGCAAGATCTGGTGAGTATGGCGGATGAGGGAGAGCTTCCAAACCCAACTCATGCAGCTTAGAGACGGTCTGTTGTGCAGTATGGGGCCGCGCGTTGTCGTGAAGTAGCAGTGGAGACGACCGATTGACCAAAGCTGGTTGCAGACGTGCGAGTTTCGCCATCATTGTGGTCAGTTCTTCAATGTACACATCTGCAGTAATGCTCTCGCCGTTTTGTAAAAAGCTATGATGAATCACACCAGCACTAGACCACCAAACTGTGACCATCACCTTTCTAGGGGTCATTTTTCGTTTTGCACATTGCTTTGGTACCGAACCAGGATCTAACCAACTTGCTGAGCGCTTTCGATTGTCAAAAAGAATCCATTTTTCGTCGCACGTAACAATTCGGTTCAAAATTCCTTCATTTCTGTGCCTGTTAAGCAGCGCAAGGCAAGTCTCGACGCGTACGTTGCGCTGGCGATCGTTAAGTTCGTGGGGCACCCATCTATCAAGCTTTTTTATCTTGCCAATCTGTCGCAAATGGACCAATATTGTTTTAATGCTAACATCAAAAGCTGCTGCCAGCTCAGCTGTAGATTGAGTTTCATCAGCTTCAACAATCACCTTTAATTCATCATTGTTGACCAAAGTTTCCGGACGACCACGAGGTTCATTTTTCAAGTCAAAATTCCCAGAACGGAACCGAGCAAACCAATAACGGGTTGTGCGTTCGTTTGTACAGTTCTCTCCGTAAACGTCGTTGATGATACGGGTCGTTTGTGCCGCGTTGGTGCCACGACGGAACTCATATTCCATAATTACACGAAATTTCAAAGTATCCATTATGAGGAAAAATGTTGAAATGTAATGAAAATACAACGCTAATCAATAAACAAAAGACTGATTTTGTAAATAGAATGTCATATTTTTAAAACAAAATTAATTTGAATTTAGAACTCATAGCCAATCAAAACTTTTTTTTGTTTGAAAAAGTCTGTACTGCAATACGGCAATTTCATAGGTAAAGACCTATTATATTTGATTCATTTTGATTTTGAAAGTAAGAGGAAGTCATAAAAATGATTATATATATTATGATTTTTGTTATTTTTAATAATGGGCACAGTATTTTATAAATTTTAGACGTTAATTAATTTTACCAATATTATGAATTTTTACTTTGTATTGTTTCTTTATGTATTTAAATAACAATATAATTCAATTGGAATTTGTGCAGGGAAAAAATACTTTAAATATGTGTTTGTTTATGTTTTCGAGCGTATTGCACTCGTGGGCTGCAGCTGAAAATCAGCGTCAGATGGTACACCTTGTGTTGCCATCTGGCATTATGCTGAGCTGAGGCCCTTTTGGCATTATTAGTCCTGTTTGTTCATTTATTTTGAATTATTTTTAAGGTGTTATTAATGCCAAATAAAAGCAATTTTCTTTCTTTCTTTTCTATCCAAAAATATTTAAGTCCATACCCAACGTCGCGTCGCGTCGCGCCTGTCTGTGGGAGCCTTTATTTCATAACATCACACACCCCAAAATGGGCTCTCTAAAAGCAAAGTACCTACCTACATCTGTGTCTACCTATGTATATTTTTCAATGGTGTGCCTGAAGATTACTTCTGATATAGAAAGGTATGTATGTCTGTATATCGTGGCATCATTATCCCGCCCTTACCCAATTTTTTGGGGTCAGCGCAGTGTGTTATTTTATTCCATACGTTTATAACAGCCGTCGTCATAATAATACGTATTGTGTAATACAATTTGACCTGCATTCCAACTGCCTTTTCATAGGTAGGTTTTTAACCCCTGACCAAAAAAGGGAGGTGTTATAAATTGGCATATGTGTGTCTGTCTGCGGGAACGTAGCTCCTAAAGCAATTAACCGATTTCGAAGAAGCCTCTGGAAGATCGTATAAAGTTTCAATTTAAGTTTTCTGTTTGCTAATTCATGTATATCTTCTACTAATAATTACAGTCATATTAATCTATTTCTACTACTAATCTTGATTATTTCTGATATTAATTGGTCTGCATTTTTTTAATCAACAAGAGAAAATAGCTTTTAAAGTCACTAGGTAGGTATCTTATGTCAACCCGAGATGATTACGAAAATGTCTTATAATCAGGAACATTTTTGACTACTTATAGCTTATAGAATGTAATTCCTATGCCTGGTATATCTTGATTCAAAATAATTAATAGACGTAGAGCATTATTTCGCTAGGTAGGTACCTACAATCATCAAGTGACGTCACTATTATGTTCAATACCGCTAATATGATTACAGTTTACAAACAGCCCTTAAAACCACTTAATTACTGACTCAATCCATTATCTAATAGTGACGCATAGCAACATTGAATAAATATAATCAATCAAATTGTTTTAGTACAACGATTGGAGGAAAAAGTTTTATTTATTATTGTAGTAATTTAAACTATGTATATTTTGTTATTTTAAGGAAAACTTTTGTTCTGCGGTTTTCCTTCAACAATGTATTTATTTTAGTATGTATTTTTATTGTTGTTTACTATGTGATACTATAAACATCAGTTGTCAAGGCTAAGCTATGCCCATAAAATACGAACACAAATAAAGAGTTTCAAAAAGAGAAGTTAGACCAAAATACCTAAGTAGTCAACGAGATATTTACTTCTAAAAATAAAACAGAATATAACACAAAAATATAATGGCAGGATATAGTGGGAAAACTATGTACTTACTGTTTGAAACTAGAAAAGTAAATACCTAAACATTGTTAACACTCACTTGTACACGATTCACTGTCAATTTATTCAAGCAAAGTAAACCATGCCGCAAAGTAAATCGAGCAAAAAAAAAAATACTTCAACAATACTCCCCTCGTAACCAAAACACAGTTACATCATTTAATTCACTGGAACATCGACTCTCAGTGCCAAGCCGAACGTTCAAAATCCAGTAGCTGAACTGAACTTACTGTGTTTTCAATTACGACTGCGGAATAATTCAACTAACATCCACACGTGGAAACTTACGAAAATTGAAGCTGGGATGTGGTCCCTGTTCGGAGCATGCGCGTCGCCCGCGCGCACTGAGCAACACTTCCCTGCGCGGGCGCTCCGGCATTTCGTCGCGATCCACGCTTGGCCCGGCCTCGTTCGCGCATGCGCCGCCGCCCTCCTCCCTGCCTTCTTCTACCACGCACGCAGACATCACTATTTTTGTTCACTAGACTTGTTCACACCACCTCACTGGGTTTAAGACCTTTCGGACTCCCTAGAGGGACACGAACAATTTTATTAGTCGACACTTAGCGGTGGTTTTTCACTATAGAGGAAAACTTCTTTAGTTACACAGGTAAAGTATATCACTACACTGCACTTCTGTTAATATTCTACACTCATACTGCCATCGGCACAGTAAAACCAAGTTACCCACTGTTGAGCCGGTCTTCAATTCCGTTCACTGGCACAATTCAATATCTTAACTCGTATAATACGCTTAAAATCACTGTTGCTTTTGTTTTTCTCCCATTATCTGTTCTGTAATTGCGTCTGTGATGGAAATCTGAAACAAAAAACGTCATTATAAAGATAATGTTGATTATATTAAAGTAAAAAAATGCCGTACACAAAAAAAAACATAAAATCACGGCTGTTGTCCAAGAAGGGCTAGGTAGAGTTGCTACTGAGAAATTCCTGAAGGAAAAAATAATAATTTTGCCAGACTTGGGTATCGAACCCAGGAGATTATGATCAATAATAGCGCTTGCTTAAAATAAATGTTTGACTTAAAACCTATCACAATTAATCATTCCTGTCATTGTAAAATGATGTTTGTAATTAATCAAATACAAATTTATTATTTCACACGCAATTTACGGAACAATTAAGTTTGAAGAATGAAATCCAATCAGTTTACTGTTAACTTTTAATTAAATAGCTATAGAAATAGACCTTGGAAATCAAAGAAAAAAAGGCATTTACCATGATTGGATGGATGTTATGAACTAAAATAGACGAGAAAATGTTTTTATTATACTTGACAAATCATAATTTATTTTAGTCTGATCAGTCTTGTAAAGGTCTTAAAAACCTCTGATTTTTCATCACTATCAATATCTGTGATATTTATTTTAGTGACGTCATCCTAAATTCAATATGGCGCACTCCCAAAATGGCGGACTAGTCATTTTGCATGCACCTACATGATAGAGCGTATGAATTAAAAAGGTGTGTTGTGAAGAAAATTAAAAAAGTAAACAAACATTTTTTAAAACAGGCTTCTAATGATATGACAGTTTTTAATTTATTTATTTTATTTTAATTTTATTTTATATTTTACCTCAGCCAGGCTGAAAAACATGAAGGGTTCATGTGTAAAGGTCAAATCATGGATCGGATTGCAAAGTTATTAAACTTGATTGCCTGACCCGACATTTGAATAACCAGTACCTGAAGACCGAATATTAGGAGCGGACGTTTATTGAAATGTTTGGCCCACATTTTACCATCCTTTTGTAGGTACGTATGAATAAATTAATCCTTTGTGCGGTTTTTACGAGAATACCTTACTATATTTGAAGGTAAATGCTCTACTAAGCCAAAAATATCACTTCAATTCCCAAGACCTCGCGCTCGGCAGTATCGTTTGTGACCATCAGACTATAACGTCGTCGTTTCCAGGTCCGGCAAAGTGTTATTGGGGTTTCCCATCAGGATTTTTGTATCCCGAAGTCTGGATTTCTGCCCAGTTGATGGTAATAGACTCTAACTACAATTCTAATAACAATTCGGTGATGAAAGGGGTGATGTTTATGATATCCTTTGTTGATCTTATTTAAATTCGAAGTTCATCATTATCTGCCTAATTTCTCAACTATGTTGGGGTCGGCTTACAGTCTTACCGGATGCAGCTGAATACCAGTATTTTACATGGAGCCACTGCTTATCTGCCTCCACAACCCAGTTAGTATTACTGGGTAATACAATACCCGCGCCGCCTTGGTAAGACTGGTTGTTAGACTTTCGGGCCATTGGGCAGCGATCAACGGCTTAACATACACCAGCAGCCTTTGGGCTCATCATACCCAAAAATCTGACAATACCTTACGCATCCAATATAACAATGCCTTCAGGGTGCTGTTGGGGCTTCCACCTTAATGCAGTGCGTCAGGTATGTTCGCGGATGCTCATACTGATGATTACTTTGCGATATTGAGAAAGAAAGTTGCCTCAGTCATACGCGGAATGGAGGGAGCACTAATGGCATTCTGAAGGTACTTGCGGAACGTTTGGCCCCCAAACTGGAACGGGCAGGGGCTGCGTTCAAGCGGCTCTTGCCCAACCTGGGGGGTCCAAACGCCTCCTGCCGCAGGCTCTACGCGGGGGTCGTGCGGTCCATGGCCCTTTACGGGGCCCCGGTGTGGGCGCGTTCTCTGAGGCGGCGAGCCGCCCATTACCTGAACGCGCCCCAGAAGGTGGTAGCCGTAAGGCTGATCCGGGGGTACCGCACGATCTCCGGCGAGGCGGCGAGCCTCTTGGCCGGATTGCCGCCATGGGATCTGGAGGCGATAGTCCTCGCGTGCCTGCACAAATGGCGCGCGGAGGCACTACGCCGGGGGGAAACTCCGCTGCCGCGGCAAATTGTCGCTCAGCGGACAGACCTCCGGCGCGATCTCATGGCGACATGGAGAGAGCGACTGTCGCAACCCCGTGCAGGGCACGCCACAATAGTGGCGATAAGTCCCCTCTTTGAGGAGTGGCTAGAGAGGCGCCACGGCGCCCTCACCTTCCGCCTGACGCAGGTCCTCACCGGACACGGTTGTTTCGGGAGGTTCCTGCACCGAATCGGGCGGGAGGAAACGCCCGGGTGTCACCACTGCGAGGATCGGCCGGAGGACACGGTGGAGCACACTGTGGAGCTATGCCCCGCTTGGGCTGAGCACCGCCGTGTCCTCGTAGCGGCGATTGGCGGCGGCGACCTCTCGCGTCCGGCCCTGGTTCAATCCATGGTCCGGAGCGAGAGGGAATGGGAAGCCGTCGCCTCCTTCTGCGAAGCAGTCATGCTAGCGAAGGAGGTGGCGGAACGTGAGAGGGAGAGAACCTCACGTCCCAGCCGCCGCGGGAGACGCCCCGGGCGTCGGGGGGCAACCAGTGGCCCCCGGCCACCGTAGGCGCGGGCCTGTGGACGGTGAGTAATGGGCTAGCTCACCGTCCGTCCGTCTTATGACGACAGACCGTGCCGACGGCGCGTTCGTGTTCCACGCGCGCCTCAAGGAGATGTCAGCAAATCGGAAGGGGTCCGAGAGGGCCGATGCCTGCCAGGGCTGCGGGTTGTTCGAAAGAGATACCGTGCCCCTGGAACGCAAAGGGCTAAGAAGGAACATGGATGGGTTTTAGTCAGTACAAGTCTGACACTCCCTTCCGCTCCGCCCAGAGCGGAAGAAGTCATTTGATGATTTCCCATCCGAAAAAAAAAAAAAAAAAAAAAAAAAAAGGTACTTGCGGAAAGGCTGGATGGGCCGACAACTGGTAGGTTTATCAAGCTACATGTTATGCACAGAGCTTGATAAACTTACCATAAATAACTTATAAATTCTTTTACTGTAATAATCGTGTTTACTAACATAGTTTGAAGCAATTGTGTATACTAACATTATATTATATTTTATTTATTTTATTTTTATTTAATTATTTTGTTTATTTTATTTATTTTATTTATTTCATTTATTTCATTTATTTTATTTATTTTATTTTATTTGTATTTTTTTGTATGTTTTTTTTTAATTTATTTTAGTTATTTTATTTATTCATTCATTAACACTTACATTATTTTTGACAGGTAAAACCCAAGCTAACAAAGGTAGTCATATACAATATACATTGCTAATTGTCCAGTCCCAAGTAACGGATCTGGGTAGAAGCACAAGTTATACAGTGGATAACATCCTAAGTGTCACCCTCTGGAATTCCGCCAAAGAGCAAGAAAATATGTCCAAACGCAGAGAGACACTATTGAGCACTCTTACTGCCCGAATCACTGGTGCAAACTTTAATAAGTTTGTACGGGTTGCCGGAACTTTAAAAAGTCCCTCTCTCGGTCCCAACCGTAGCCTCCTGTCTGGAACGAGCAACCTCAACGATTCCAATATTTGTGGATTGTTTAGCATACCACGAAAAACCATAAAAACGTATTTTGCCAGAGCGAGGTTGCGCCTCACTTCCAACTTATAGTACCCAACCATCCCTATAAGAAAGAGAGTTGGATACATAAGTGGGAATAAAGGGTAGACACCAAACTGCTTCCAGTACAGGTATCGGGTAAATTTGTTCTGCATCTTTTCCAGCATCTGGGAATACTTCGCTTCATAAGGATTCCAGATGATAGCACTAGTTTCCAAATTGCTTCGCACCAACGCATTGTAAAGTACTTTCACTGCTGCCATATTAGTGAATTCACGGGTTTCACGCATGACAAAACCAAGATTTTTAAATGCTTTTATTATAAGGGCGCCCTGTTGTCTAAAAATAAAATATCTTTATTTTTATTTCTTTATTTAACGTGCTTTCCAAGTCACGAGGGAAACGCAATCTCGAATGGGTGGTGGTTACCCATCCATGGACCAACCCAGGCAAGTAAGGCTTAACCTGAAGGTTGATACGGGTTATTATTTAGCTCCTAAATTCGGAGTAAACTTATGATAATATTAATCAAGTCAATCCGTTCGAAAACTGAATAACCAAGGGTTTGACTAGGGTTTAATTTATGTTGTTTGAGTGTAACTTAATTCCCTGATTTCTAAATAAGAGGGTTTGTCAACATTAATTGTTCGTCGCTTGTAAACATCAACTGAGTTATAAACATCAAATATCCCAAACTTTTGGATCAACCCTTCGGCGAATATTTTCCGCTGTCATTATTAACTTTTTAAACCCAAAACAACTCCTAATTCTCTGACGAAGTTAATAGAAAGTTACGAAGCTTGCGGTCAAAAAATGACTCAGGTAGGCAGACAAAATATTCTGTTTTTCTACTCAAAGAAATTCTCGTTAAATATGCTTATATTTTTGCACCTCGTACCCATTGATCGGTTAAACCGCCTGGCACAAACTTCATTACTTTAATAGAATTTACACCTGGGGCAGGCGTAATCAATTTATGAAATAAAGGCCTGTGTCCTTGTCTATAAAGCAGACATATCGAACGCCATGTTGTTTTCATTGAACAATCAAACAATTTTAGTGGTGAAGGCTTTACTGGCTGCATTGCATGTATTCTTTTTTTCCAATTTTGAAATCTCAAGTTAGATTCCAAAGTCACAACCATGAGAGTTCTTTCACTTTTATTTTACCTCCCTCCTTGCTTTACTGGTATTCTTATAGCCACATTCTAAGAGCCTTTCCAAATCTACTTTTCACCTAATTAAACCTTTTGCTGCCATGACAACAGTTGAAAGCACCCACCAAATCGTATTCCTGGAATTTATTGGTCGCAATTGGCGGATCTTTGAATAAGGTACCTCCTCTAGCTACCTATCTTTGTCAAAGCTATAGTTGCATCCTGCTTCAATCAATGCTAAATATGTCATATGTCACTTTAATCAATGTTAAAGATGTATTTAATTAATAGCTTTCCGGTACTTTAAATTTGGCAGATGAAAAGTAGGTGTTTATATGTCAATATATCTAAAGTTCAGTTCATGACTAACATACCAGTGTCAGTCATGAAATGAACTTAAGTTGGACTAACCACGGCAACATTCCACCCTGTTTGTTAATAAATTGACATATAAACGACTACTTTTCATCTGTAAAATTTGAGTACCAGAAAATTATATTAAATACATCTTTAACATTAATTGAAGCAGAATGAAACTATGGGTTTTACAAAGATAGCTAGCTAGAGGAAGTACCTAATTCGAAGATCCGCCAATTCATCATTTCAGCAGAAAGACGTCCACTGCTGGACATAGGCCTCTCCTAAGTGACGCCACATTGACCGGTCCCGTGCCCGCTCGGATGCGAGGCGGTCCAGGGAGCGGATCCCCGCAACCTTCACCAGGTCATCGGTCCACCTAGTGGGAGGCCTTCCAACGCATCGTCTTCCAGTTCGCGGTCGCCATTCCAGAAATTTTGGGCCCCATCGGCCATCCGTTCTGCAAGTAATGTGCCCTGCCCATTGCCACTTAAGTTTGGCAATTCATCGGGCTACGTCGGTAACCTTGGTTCTCTTGCGGATGTCCTCATTTCTGATTCGATCACCCAAGGAAACTCCGAGCATAGCCCTCTCCATTGTCCTTTACATCCATTACATTAAGCGTTATGATGAGGCCCATTGTGAGCGACCACGTTTCGGTCCCGTATGTAATCACTGGCAACACACACTGGTCATAGACTTTCGTCTTGAGACACTGCGGTAAGTTGGACGAGAAGATACCACGCAGCTTCCCGAACGCTGCCCAGCCGAGTCGGATTCGACGATTGACCTCTTTCTCGAAGTTAGACCTACCCAACTGGACCGTTTGTCCCAGGTAGACATAATCGTCTACAACTTCGATAGTAGAGTCTCCGATCTTGATAGGAGTGGGTGTTACATGGGCATTGTTGGGAATCGCACCCAACAACCACGCAGTCGGCACGCGGAGGCGACACGCGCAAGCGACGTGACCGACCTACGCGTCATCGTCCACATCATCGGCGAGCGAGGGGAGCCGCGGGCGGCGGCGGCGGTGCCGGCCGGCCTGCGGACACTCGCTTCCTCGGACACCACCGCGACGGACGATCTCTCAAACGCCTTCCTTAATTATTTTATGTTTGTCCGGGACAGTTTTCTATTGTAAATCTAATCGGCATTAAACCAAGCCTATAATATACAGTCCACTTTTATTTCTCTCCAACGGGTTATTAAACATTGGTCCTTCAAGGATCTCGCCGGTTTTTTTTGCAAAAAGTAACGGTTTCGGAAGAAAAACTTCAAGTCATCAAGGTCTTCAATTGCGGTCTTCAGCGGCGACAGTTCCTGCAGGAGTCTTCATTTCCTGCCGAACAACGCACACCTACCGTACACGCCTGAGAACAAGAAGTTAACTAGAGGTCGGCCGTACAGCGGACTTTGGACCCCGTCGGAACTTCGAGTCATCGTCGTCACGAACAAAGAACTTGCAGCGTCATTGGATTTCCTGTGGATGGTTTAGACATTCTGTGAGTTCGTTCCAATTTTTCCCTTATATCTTTTCCTGTTCTTTCTCATATTTCATGTTTAAACAGCAATATTTAAGTGAATGCTTTCAATTACTTTCTTTTCCAAGTCGATTAGTGACAAATCCTTCTTTTCATAGCCTTGCATTTCTTAAACCTTAATTATTCTGCTTATAAAGCATCCATATAACCTTTATATACATATATACTTAACCACATCTGGTTGCAATTATTTCGCTTCTTAACTATAACAGCTGATCGCTCGGCGACACACCTGCGCGTCAGGTGTTCTTTTGTTCGCACGGTTACGTCATACCTCATTAGCCAGTTACACTTTTTTTTTCTTCTTCGCATTTCATAAACTGGTTTCTTATCTCTTATTAGTTCGTTTGTGATTTATTGCTTGTGTTTCTATCGCTATGGCTGACGAAAAAGTTGAAAAACTCGTTAAAAAACGCAGCTGTATGAAATCGAAGCTCACTATTTTTGGCAACTACCTTCACATGCTTGAAAGTTGCGACGAACTAAGCAGCTTACAGCTTTTAGATCTACAAACCAGATTTAATAAATTTGATAGCTTATATGTGGATTTCGACAAATTACAGTGTGACATCGAGATGTTGCTGGAGCAGCTCGATGACGAGATCAAGGAGCGTGAGCATTTTGAAAATCAGTATTATAAACTGGTGGCGACGGCGCGGAGTCTGCTCGGCGCTCGACCCCCCCAGTCTGGCAATCAACAGGACGGTTACGTAACGGGTGACGAGGATGTACAGGCAGGTGGCTTTAAATCAAATTATGTTAGGTTGCCAAAAATAAATTTACCAGTTTTTCACGGTCACTATCAACACTGGCTTGAGTTTAAAGACACTTAGATTTCACTTATTCATTCACGAAAAGACATGGACAACGTTAATAAGTTGCACTACCTGCGTGCTTCTCTTAAAGGTAGTGCGTTACTAGTTATAGATAACTTAGATTTTAGAGCTCAGAATTATGAGTCCGCTTGGAATTTATTGTGCAATAGGTACGACAACAAAAGATTGCTCGTTAATAATCATGTTCGTGCATTATTCAGCCTAGAATATATGCAGAATGAATCATGTTCTTCCATTCGTAACCTTATAGATGTCACTAATAAAAATCTTCGTGCATTGACAGCGTTAGGTCAGGACACTGAATTTAATTTAAGGGATACCCTCATAATTCATATGATGTCCGAAAAACTTGACGGTGTCACACGTAGGGAATGGGAAGAACATAGAAACACATTAGATAATCCACCATCATTAGATTTTTTTTTAAAGTTTCTTAGCAACAGAGCTGACTTATTAGAAACTTTACAAGAACATAAAATAAATATCAATAAAGTACATCAGGCAGACACTTACAAACATAATTCTAATTTACCTATAGCTACAAAATCAGATCAAAAAACAAATGACATCAACTGTAAAAATAAAAAATACGATAAAAATCATAAAACAAAATTTACATGTCCTATGTGCAGTCAGACTCATTATTTATTTAATTGTGATGCCTTTAGAGCCCTGTCTGTTGAAGCTCGTATACAAAAAGCCAAAGAGGCAAAGGTCTGTCTTAATTGTCTACGACCTGGGCACGTAGAATCAAAGTGCAATCTTGTACCTTGCAGATATTGCAAGAAAAGCCACAGTACTCTGCTTCATTTGCATGAGGCAGAAACAACTCCTACTCCTGAGCCAGTTATACCCGTCGATAACTTTGCCGGTTCAGCTAATGTTCGGCAGTTTACTACTCCTCCGAATGTTTTGCTTTCCACAGCGATCGTGAGAGTGGTTGACAGCAAGGGTGACGTGCACACTGCCCGAGCCTAAAAAAAAATCAGCCTAAGTTATATGAAACGAAACTGGGTTGGTTAGTGTCAGGGTACGTTGCCCGTCATAAGTCACACTCTTCTTCTCCCGTTTGTCATTTTTTAAATGTGGAGGCCCACCCAGACTTAACTCGTTTTAGGAAATTAGATACCATTGCAGCTAAGCACTCCTTATCTCCTGAGGAGCGTGCCTGTGAGCAGAGGTTTAGGAAACATACCACTCGTAAAGACGACGGACGCTTTGTCATAACCATGCCGCTGAAGAAGAATTCTCCAGTCTTAGGCGATTCCTTTCCAAAGGCAACGTGTCGGTTCATGTCACTTGAGCGTAAGTTTCTTAGAGACCCTGTCTTCAAAAGCAGGTACGTTGACTTCATGCAAGAGTATGAGCGCCTGGGTCACTTGACTGAAGATAAGGAGTCTTCGCCAGGCTGTCTTCAACAAAATAGTTATTCTTTACCCCACCACGGCGTCAGCCGTGAGTCAAGTACAAATACGAAGCATTTTACAAGGGCGCAAGGTTGTGTACGATAGTGTTAACCTCTCTTACTCTAAAGTAAATCAAGATTTTGGTGTGACTCGGCTATGTACTAGGGTGGTTATTTACATTTAAAAGCCCCCACTGCACCTAGAAAATTTTGTTTAGAACCGAGTCCACGAACTTCAAGAGAGCACAGAGGGTCACGTGTGGGGCTACGTACCGTCGAAAGACAATCCGGCGGATCTTTTTTCTCGCGGGCTGAAGGCTGATTCCATCAGTCGTTCATTCTTGTGGTGGTCTGGTCCCACTTTCTCAGAGATCAATGGCAAAAAATGCCCAACCCCACCGAGAGACACGATCTACCAGAATTGGTTTCTTGTTCTGTCGTAGTAAATGACAGACTTTCTAATTTGATAATATAAATAGTTTTACTAACAATAGATGTAATGTTGTGTAGTAATCATCATTTTATGGAGATACCTTTTGAGTATTTACATTTATATTACTATATTTACTTCACTTCTTTACTTTATTTTCTTACTCCTTCTATTACTTTATTTTCTTCACTTATATTATTTTATTTACACTTATGTAATATTTTTCTCACATTGTAGTGTTGCTTACGCAGCGCTGGTGATGATAGTGGACAGGAAAGGCAGAGGTTGCAGACTAATTAAATCGTTTTTGGCAATCTTCATCTGTAACTCGACAAAGGCCTGTCATATCGAGCTCGTTACTGCACTATATTGTAAAGCCTATTTAGCCGCTCTTAATCGTTTTGTGTCGCGTCGGGGGAAACCGCAACGTATTACGTCCTTTAACGGCACCAACTTTGTCAGCACTTACAATGAGCTATCAAAACTTAAAAATTCGTACCTACATATAGTCCTCACTTCATCGGCTTTGCCGAGGCAGAGGCTCCTTCCACAAAACACCATCTTAGGTAATCGCAATCCACTCATCTCACCTACGAAGAAATGGCTACTTGCCTCACTTAAATATAAGCTGTTATTAACTCCTGCCCTCTTACTCCTCTCTCCTCAGACCCCTTCAATTTTCCGCTCTGACACCTTTTCACTTCCAAATTGGACGACCACTTATTTCTATATCTCATCCACAGGTCTCTGATTTCAATGATAATCGTCTGGAGCGGTCCTCTGGTCTTTAGGAAGGTTCACCCTGGCAGCGACAGCGCATAAAGAGTTGCAGAGGTGAAGACAAAGAGGGGTACCATAAGGAGGGCTTTTATAATATTTGCCCCCTTCCAGATTTTTGAAGTGTTCACTTCAACCCGGGCAGCATGTTGGGAATCGCACCCAACAACCACGCAGTCGGCACGCGGAGGCGACACGCGCAAGCGACGTGACCGACCTACGCGTCATCGTCCACATCATCGGCGAGCGAGGGGAGCTGCGGGCGGCGGCGGCGGTGCCGGCCGGCCTGCGGACACTCGCTTCCTCGGACACCACCGCGACGGACGATCTCTCAAACGCCTTCCTTAATTATTTTATGTTTGTCCGGGACAGTTTTCTATTGTAAATCTAATCGGCATTAAACCAAGCCTATAATATACAGTCCACTTTTATTTCTCTCCAACGGGTTATTAAACAGGCATTCAACATGACCTTGGTTTTGTCCACTATATCGTCGGCAAATCGAAGGTGGGAGATGTACTCGCCATTGACGTTGATGCCTAGCCCTCTCCAGTCCAGAACCTTGAAGACATCTTCCAGTGCAGCGGTGAACAGTTTCGGAGATATGACGTCTCCTTGTCTCACACATCGCTGCAGAAGGATAGGTTCCGAGGTCTGGTCCTGAAGTCGGACTGACGTGGTGGCGTTTTTGTACAAACACTTCAACACCTCGATGTACCGATAATCAATTGCGGCCAAAAATATCTAAGAATACGATTTGCTGATTGTATTCTACTGTTACTCGTATCATTGCGACAAAAGATCAAATTAGTTCAAAAATGATTCTGGGAAGGCTCCTAGAATATGGGTGATAGACATCATGTTGTGGTTGAGCTATCACTGATGAATCTGTCAAAATGATAGTGGTGATTATTGTCGTGATTATAAGGTTACTATTGGACCGCAACTGTCAGAGGTAAAACACCTGCGGAAGGACTGTAGTAAAGTACGTTGGCATCATGGTACGTCGAATGTAAATATTTTCGATTTTGATTTTCCTTGCAGATTACACAAAAAATATTTAATTGAATGCCAATCATTGCTGTGAACTCATGCCGTTCGATGTATCTGGGGAAATAGCCATGACAACCAGTTATGGGGAAAATAAATCGAAAACCATCGTCACATATTAAAAACCGGCCAGGTGTGAGTCCGTCTCGGCATTTAGAATGCAGTACCATTAAAGAGGTTATACAAAAAGTTTTAGTTTATACTAAAGCTCTTATAGGATCATTATACTCATTATAATGATCTTTTTTTACTATGAAACGAATGATGACAAAAAAACATGGATTTTTTCTTCCCGATTTCTGGGTTGGTAGCCGTAGCACTGTACAGTAATATTAACTCTCTTTATACCGCTCATTTATGTCCGTATGGCCATTGTCCAAAATTACTAAACTTACTTACCACTTAAACTTAAGCAAAAGAAGGCTCAACACTAACTGAAAACACTTCGTATGACCTAATTAAAATAAATAATTCACCTTTTTGAATAAACAAACGTTACCAATTATCGTCAAGTTGTCTTGTCACCACTAATTGATTTTGATGGAAGTACTTCACCCCCCGTCACATCAGATCACCGTACAAGAGACATCGCATTATGGTAATTGGCTTTAGATTACTCATGACTAAGTATATTATGTGGGAGTTTAAAAGGTTAGCTTGAATTACCAACCCTATACTATTAAATGAGCATGATGATATTTGTAATCACGTTCTCAAAAACGGCTCTAACGATTTCGATGAAAGTAGCAATATACGGGAGCGAAAAATCGATCTAGCCACTTGAGCAGAAAGACCTACTCACTTGAGCAGAGCTCGGTAGACCAGGTATTGAAACGTGATATTACATACGGTATACAATGGTCGTAGTTGAATTAGATAACCACCTAAATTAACCTGATATGTACTTGCAAGCTATAACAGGTACCTAGTCCATTTTAGAAATTAAATGCTTCGATTCCTAGACCAGGCAATTATGATCGATATCGTAATTTACTTCCAGAAACTTCTCAACGGCAGTCAGAAATGAATAATCATGCTACCTAGTGATGGAGACTTTAATACAACTTTAATACAAATAAACTCTTGGAGTACCACAACAACGGTCATCGTCTTGGCCCTTGTCCCATTCTACTTGGGGTTGACGTAACACGTTTTCTTATTCTATTCTCCCCTGTCAGACGGCACGTTAACATTTAATCCTTTCGCTTTCATATTATTCGTCACTCAAATAACAGTAAGCATATATATTCGTAGTTCTATCCCTTTTAAAAAAATCTCTAATTATTAAAGCAGAATCAGTGTATAAAAAACCGGCCAAGTGCGAGTCGGACTCGCGCACGAAGGGTTCCGTACCATTATTTATAATTATTAATAAAAAACTTTTTTGTATGGGAGCCCCCCTTAAATATTATTTTTTTTTCTGTTTTTATTATTTGTTATTATAGCGTCAACAGAAATACATAATCTGTAGAAATTTCAACTGGCTAACTACCACGGTTCATGAGATACAGCCTGGTGACAGACGGACGGACGGACGGACGGACGGACGGACGGACGGACGGACGGACGGACAGTGAAGTCTCAGTAATAGGGTCCCGTTTGACCCTTTGGGTACGGAACCCTAAAAAACTAACAAACTAACCGACCGTGTACGCAATACCACACTGCGGTCCAAAACACAAATTACTGATGTTGCTCAAAAAGCCGCTTAGCTGAAGTGGGACTGGATTTGCCACGTCTGCCCCATGCTCAATGATCTGTGGGCCAAAATAACCACTTTCTGGAGCCCTGCCACAGCCAGAAGGCGTCGCGGTAGACCTCGTAAAAGATACCAGGTACCAGTGGTCCACATGGCCCTGGATCGAGACCATTAGAAGTCATGGGAGAGGCCTTTGCCCAGCAGTGGGATGACTCAGGCTATATAAAAAGGTTTTCCTCACAAAATGATTATCACCCCATATCACTGTAGCAACCCCGCTAACTGCACTTATTAACCTTTACCAATCACATTTCCTATGGATCCGAGCCTCGCAGACTTCATATCGGCGCAGCTTAAAGTTTATCTAAAATTCTACACCCCCAGGGGATAAAAATAAAACAGAGGTCTACAGCCAACCTTTACTACTTTATTTTTAAACCTCTCCATTGAAGACTGTTTGGAAAAAAAACTGGTGGCTTTAAATAAATTATAAAAATACCATATTTTGATGTCAGGCATATAACTTGGGATTAAATTCTCTCTCACAGAAACAAGTCTGGTCAAGTGGAAATATTGTTGGCTGCATCAACCTATACTATTCATGGAACTATACAATAAATGGGACAGTTAGTATGCCTATTATTAAACAGGAAACTGAACAACAAATACAAAAAAGTAAAGAATAAGTACAATGTGTATCATCATCCAATTACCACGCACTAAAACAGGTAATCGGGGAAAAAGCTTTTCTTTACACACCACGTTACCCTCCACTATCCACAGACAACTAATTCAATAACTATAAGACATAAACTCCGGTATATCATATTTCAAAAGCACTCAGCTTCAAGTAATTGCCAAGAAAACCGATATTCCCTACCTCTATGTAATTTTCTTCGAAACAATAATTTAACTTGAACATAGGCCTAATTGGTGCTAATGATACTATTGTCATAGAGTCCAAACTAAATAGTGTCCAACCGAAATAGGCTTTCAGGCCGAAACCGAAACAGAACCTTCGGCTCTGGTCCCAGTTTCGGCCGAAACCGGAACTTAACCGTCGAAGACCATCGAACAGGATAATTTCCGTCGGGACCTAGTATCAGTTGAAAAAAATAATACATACATTCTTTATACCAATTGTGTCAGCCGATACGATATGGGAAATCCAGCCAATAATTGACCGAAACCAAAACTGTGACCGAAACTAGATTTTTGGCCGAATCTAGTCGAAACCAAAACTGAATCTTTGGTCAGACACTAATAATAAAAAAAATATGGTGCAAGGAAGACTATTCAACAATTTTACTATCCTCATTATTCTATAAAATGCATTCAGCACATAATAAGATATAAAACCAGAGCAATAAAAATACTACTATACAACTGCGATAGTTAACCAAATACCAAAAAGCGAGTGGGTGGAATGTCGGCCTAAGTTAGCTCAGTCCTCACATTCTATTATTCGCGACCTATATTTGGAGAGACGCGATGTCTGAAGGCATAAAGGTGAAAATAGCGGCAGCGACATTCTTAGAAAATATATAATAGGGTTAGGTGTTGCAGGTAGGACTGCATTTGAGGGGTTAATGGTCGTACACTCGTACGAGGCAGCATTGAAAAAGTCTTTCACGTCTCTCTGAACCCCACTTTTGTAGGTACATCATGACGTATGTTTATATTGAAGGACCTCTATATAAACATACTAGCTGCCCGGCGCAACTTCGTTTGCGTCACATTTTCCACGTTTTCGCAACATTTTTCATTGCTGCTCCACTCCTATTGGTCGTAGCGTGATGATATATAGCCTATAGCCTTCCTCGATAAATGGGCTATTTAACACTGAAAGAATTTTTCAAATCGGACCTGTATTTTCGGAGCCTATTCAATGCAAACAAACAATCAAATCTTTCCTCTTTATAATATTAGTTTAGATTTAGATGAAATAATGAATTAATATTGAAACAAAAATTAATTGAAATAAAGGGAGACTATAATGAACAAAAATATTAAAGCAATTTTAAAATATTCAGCAATTTTGTGATATGATGGATTAATATTGAAACAAAAATTAATTGAAATAAAGGGAGACTATAATGAACAAAAATATTAAAGCAATTTTAAAATATTCAGCAATTTTGTGATATGATAGTTTTGTATTTCTGATTAATCTAATGTGTAGGCCGAAAATTATTGGAACTTACTGATAGATGATAGAAATGGCTGTCCCCGAAAATAGATAAAATCTGACACACCACAAAACTGTAGCAACCTAGCTAAACCGTACTTTGCAACCTTCAACCAAACACGTCAAGTTTTTATTATATAAAGGTGAAAGTCGGGTGGCATCTGGCGCTCCCAGAATATACTAATAGGGTTAGACGATGCAGGTTGCTGCATTTGAGGGGTTAACGGTCGTACGGGGCAGCGACCTCCCCGGCGCGCGGGAAAACCACCACGCTCGCCTTCGTGATGCCAACCAACTACCCACAGTATCTAAAACATTCCACAATCAACTTAATTGCTGCTATCACGAGACTTGGTAACTTAATTGCATTCTTAAAAACTTTCTAATTTTTTTAGTTTTAGTTAATATGGGACAAAGATTTAGAAGCAATTCGCACTGGGTTTACCTAAGTTTAACTTAACATAACACAACATTACACCAGCCCCCGTATTCACAAACGCTCGGATTCGATTTCAATTAGGAAAGTCGTATGTCTATCTCGCTCGGTTTCGTAATGCCAAAGCAAGATGTACACGACTTATCGAATCGAAATCGAATCCGAGCGTTTAAAATAAAGGGGCTATATTCCCAGAAACGTTAGGCAGAGGTGTACGTAATAGTATACCCGCCTTTCGCCAGTTATGTTTAAGTCCCATGTAATAGGGAGCGAGCCTATTGCCTTCAACCGGGCACAGATCCATACTCCGTGGCTGCTACAGACAAATTCCTGATGGAAAAACCCAATAAAACTTTGCCCAAACGGTGAATCGAACTCAGGACCTCATGCTCAGCTATCGCGGTTTGGACCACTAGACCAAAGTGGCAGTCTACGAGGAGGTTCAACAAAAAAAGAAAAAAATTACTCAAAATATGTTCAGCATTACAAGGAACATTATTCTACGGTACCTGCCGAATTTTGAACCAATAAAACTTGTGTAATGCTAATGGTATACCGTCTTGAAATATTCAGTTTCATTTGGTGGTAGTACAACTGACCAGTTATTTGGTTCGATACCTGACCCACTTCCACGCCACAAACGAACACTTCCCCTATTATTAAATCAGCCCCTTTTAGTTTGGTACTATTATCAACTACCTACTAACCAAGTAATAATTTAAGGAAAATGAAAACTAAACGGCATTTATGTTCTTAAAATACTACAGAGAAGAAAACGTTTACCCAGTAGTTTTAAATTGAATAATTTTCTAATCTGTAGGTATAGTATTGATGTAATAGCTATTGCCCGCGCCTTCACCCGCGTGGAGTTCGGCAATTGCCCACGTGTGCGTTGCCCACTCAAAATAATGTCGAAAATAGTCATTTAAATGTTATAGATTGTTAGCCGCGGCTTCGCTCGCGCGTAAAAGTAGGTAAGTACAGGATAAATAGTTGTGTAAAAGTCAGTGATTTTCAAATTAAGAAGGTAGAGAATTCATTCTGGTTAGAAAAAAAGTATATAACAATTATTTTGATTGTTATTGACCTAAATGGGTTGAACCAGAATTTATTTTATACGTGTCTTCCGAGCTACGATGCCGTAGCTCAAATGCCCCGGTCATCCATACACGCCTTTCGATATAGTTAATGGTGTAAACGATCATTTTTCAAAATTTAAAAATACTCAGATTAATCAAAACTATTTAATTCCCTGAAAAATGTATTATTTATGAATTATCCTAGCACCACTTTGTAAATGACGCTTGCGGTGTTGTGTTGTCCTTTTGGGGTTCATCATCATCATTCATTCATCATCAGCCTGTATTGGTCCACTGCTGGACATAGGCCTCTCCCATGACACGCCACTGAGTACGATCCTCGGCTACTCTCATCCAGCTCTTTCCAGCTGCCTTGCGCCTTTTGGGGTTAAAATTACTAATTTACGCGCAGAGCTCACTCCGGAGCATGCTACTTATAACAGTCCATATTTATTGTCAGCGACCCCGAAAACCACGAAAACGACACCCATGAAGGAAAAACCGGAAGTTTTACTCGGTGCCATCTTGGATTTTCATTTGACCTCATATTCATCGTCAAGCACCCCGAGAAAAAACGACACCCATAAAAGAAAAATAGAAGATTTTGCGCCATTTTAGATTTTTATTTTGACCTCATTTTCGTTATCAGCGACCCCGAAATCTACGAAAACGACACCCATGAAGGAAAAACTGAAATTTTCCTCGGCACGATCTTGACCTCATTTTCATTGTCAGCGACACCGAAAACCACGAAAACGACAATAAAGAAGGAAAAACTGAAAAGTTTCCTCGGCGCTATCTTGGATTTACATTTTCATTGCCAGCGACCCCGAAATCCACGAAAATGACAGCCATCAAGGAAAAACTGAAAGTTTTCATTTTGCTATCAGTGACCCTGAAAATCACATAAACGACACCCAAGAATGGGAATGGGAATGATAGGCATCAACACATTAGATCTGAGAAGTAAGTGTGCGCTGTTGATGCACTACTATCAACTACTAAATAATAAAATTGACGACGCGACTACTCTAGCTCGCTGTTCATTGTTTGCTCCGGACCGGCTGCGGCGGTGCGGGTCTGTGCCTCGCGGGGTTTGTTCGCGCCTCCCTCTGTGCGTACCCAAACTGCTCGATATGCCCCCACAGCCCAGGCGATAAATCTGCTAAACGCCCTGACTGCTCAGGAACCGGATCTCGATGTGTTCACGAGCAGCAATAAAGCTATGCTTAATTATTGCGTTACTTTCTTTAGTAAATGTTTGGTTGGCTTGCTGCATGCATAGATGCAAACTGTAAGTATAAATAAATAAATATGAAGTTTTTTTAAGAGAATTGGTCAATACAAACGTGCTAACACTCAAAAACAAAAATAAAAAAAATTGCCACCCCTGTTGTCGTATGTGGGGTGGAATATCCAAAAATGTTGAATACGTGTTTATCAGTTCAATCAAGAAACACAAATAGTAAATTTCAAGCTGATCAGACTATTTTTGTTTTAATGTTTCCACCCCTTTTCTCCCGTTTGAGGTTGAATTTCCAAAAACGACGAAATACGTATTCATTTATTTTTACTCAGACACTCCAATATTTGATATCATTCTTCTTACTCTTCTTCAAAAATGACGACGGATTACGGATATAAACTTTCAACCCCTATCTTACTCACTTAGGGGGTAAATTCTCAAAAATGCCAAAATCCGTATTTATATATATTTCTAACCAGAAGCGTAAAAACGAAATTTCATGCTTTTAACTTTAAAAATGACCGACCCCATGTTTTACCTTTTTTTTTAGGGGAGGAATTTCGAAAAATTCTTTTGTAGTGGATGCTTACTCATCACAAAGAACACACGGTCCTAATTTCCAAATTTCAGTGTTCGTACCATGACGCTTAAAACATTATTGTTCCATTCCTATTCCATAGTGGAAAAGAGATGGAGCTAGAGCTAGAGCTCTTTTTCACTCTGGAATAGGAATGGAACCATAATGTTTTAAGACGTTATGGTACGGACGCAAATCCTTAGGACCACTGTGCGTTGATATCTCAGTTAGTCAGTCAGGACTTTGAATTTCATATTATAAAAGATTTTCCTAGTCACTCGAAAGTATAAACAGTAAAATTTCGTAAGTTGTCAAAACGGGTTCGTAGTTTCAGTACATAAAAAATACTCGAGTTATATTGGTCCAAATTCGTCACAGCATAACAAAACAAAAATATTCTAAATACTTGCAACATTGAAAAATTATCAACTACGAAAATTTTATGAGTCTGTGAAAATCTACTGAGACTTCAAAATATTCGCCGGAGAAAATCAAATTACCGTCGAAAAACTCAAACGTTATGAACAGACGAAGTTCTTACGGTTCGCTAGTCTGAACTAACGTAGAATTATAGTATCAGTGAAATATTAAAATATTATTCGCAGAGATATTTCTACAAGGATGGTTAAGTCTTGGCCACGAATAAGAGGTCAAGCGACATGCGTCTTGCGACAGCAAAGGCGGAAAAAGCGAATGAAACAAGCTTAAAGTAAAAGCACATTTTTAAAAACAAGCTTTTAAATATAGGTGTGATGTATTTTTTTTTCGTATTTTTCTCAGCAATCCTTTTTAATTGATACCCATATTTTGGGGTGCATAAAAAATAACTAGACCGCCATCTTTGGAAGTCCACCATACTGGATTAACAATGACGTCACTTAGCTAACCATGTATTGGCATCGAACCTAAACATGATTGTAAAATTTCAGCTCAATCGGTTCTGGTTCGGTGTTTAAAAATTCAGTTCCAAAACTTAACCTAACCAAACGAACAAATCAAACATTGTAAACGAAGTTACCTTTTGACGCATAATGACCAAAATTATCAGGTTTTTTTTCGCATATCGACGCATTTACATAAAACCTTTCAAGAATACCACGAGTCAAAGCAACTTTACTTGAGGGGCGACGATAATGCGCACGCAATTGTTTCAAGTGGTTTTCACAAACGGGACTCTAAGATTCGAAGAATATCGCCATTATGTCTTTTCATCCACATACTACTCTCGTTTTAGCACGTAATTTGAACTTACAAATGAATTATTTCGTGGTAAAAATAGTTACCATTCAGCATTTTATTATAGTTAGGAAGCTCAATCTAGCGAACTGTACCCCCAAATATTACTAGATTTAGCTTAAACCCTGCTGTTTTGGGAATAAATAATAATAAACAAAAAAACAAATATGAAACTGACTGCCCTAAATAATTGAACATCGAAACAATACGCTCAACTTCAGCTCCGCCATACATGAGATCATTAAAAACTGTCATTTTATGACTACTATTATTTAAAATTGTCACAACATTTCATTGCTTACATTGTTATCTCTGTTGAACAGACTACCCGCAATCATTTCAACCAATGGGAATTCAATTATTAACTCGGCATGAACACCTAGAGTACGGTTAGTCAGTAAAGAGGGCTCAGTTACACAAGAGGTTATAGATAATTGGTGGTTAGATTTGTACTACAAAGTTAGTAATTGAATAGGATATAAGCTCAGAATTTCAATGGCCTTCTTCTATTTATAAATAGAAAAACCTCTGAATAGTAACTCCTGTGTAAGTATCGTATGGGTGGTCTAAGCACCATCTCTATTTTCATGAATGCCTTCTTTTTTTTTTTAGGATGGGAAATCATCAAATGACTTCTTCCGCTCTGGGCGGAGCGGAAGGGAGTGTCAGACTTGTACTGACTAAAACCCATCCATGTTCCTTCTTAGCCCTTTGTGTTCCAGGGGCACGGTATCTCTTGCGAACAACCCGCAGCCCTGGCAGGCATCGGCCCTCTCGGACCCCTTCTGTTTTGCTGACATCTCCTTGAGGCGCGCGTGGAACACGAACGCGCCGTCGGCACGGTCTGTCGTCGTAAGACGGACGGACGGTGAGCTAGCCCATTACTCACCGTCCACAGGCCCGCGCCTACGGTGGCCGGGGGCCACTGGTTGCCCCCCGACGCCCGGGGCGTCTCCTGCGGCGGCTGGGACGTGAGGTTCTCTCCCTCTCACGTTCCGCCACCTCCTTCGCTAGCATGACTGCTTCGCAGAAGGAGGTGACAGCCCATTCCCTCTCGCTCCGGACCACGGATTGAACCAGGGCCGGACGCGAGAGGTCGCCGCCGCCAATCGCCGCTACGAGGACACGGCGGTGCTCAGCCCAAGCAGGGCACAGCTCCACAGTGTGCTCCACCGTGTCCGCCGGCCGATCCTCGCAGTGGTAACACCCGGGCGTTTCCTTCCGCCCGATTCGGTGCAGGAACCTCCCGAAACAACCGTGTCCGGTGAGGACCTGCGTCAGGCGGAAGGTGAGGGCGCCGTGGCGCCTCTCCAGCCACTCCTCAAAGAGGGGACTTATCGCCACTATTGTGGCGTGCCCTGCACGGGGTTGCGACAGTCGCTCCCTCCATGTCGCCATGAGATCGCGCCGGAGGTCTGTCCGCTGAGCGACAATTTGCCGCGGCAGTGGAGTTTCCCCCCGGCGTAGTGCCTCCGCGCGCCAATCGTGCAGGCACGCGAGGACTATCGCCTCCAGATCCCATGGCGGCAATCCGGCCAAGAGGCTCGCCGCCTCGCCGGAGATCGTGCGGTACCCCCGGATCAGCCTTACGGCTACCACCTTCTGGGGCGCGTTCAGGTAATGGGCGGCTCGCCGCCTCAGAGAACGCGCCCACACCGGGGCCCCGTAAAGGGCCATGGACCGCACGACCCCCGCGTAGAGCCTGCGGCAGGAGGCGTTTGGACCCCCCAGGTTGGGCAAGAGCCGCTTGAACGCAGCCCCTGCCCGTTCCAGTTTGGGGGCCAAACGTCGGAAATGCTCCACGAAGTTCCACCGGCTGTCGAGGACAAGCCCTAGGTACTTCAGCGTCGACTCGACGCCGATAGGAACCCCTCCTACCGTCAGTATGGATCCCGACGGTGGCGCATTCCGAGGCCCATGAAAGCACATGGCCTCGGTCTTGTGCAATGCCACCTCGAGACCCAGTTGCCGGATTCTCTCCACGACTATCACAACCCCGCGTGTCATAAGTTCGGCCGCCGCCTCGTGCGACCTCCCTTGTGCCAGCACCAGCGTGTCGTCAGCGTAGCAAACTACACTGACACTTTTCATGAATGCCTTCTTTTCATAAATTAGGATGGTGGTAGTTATACCCTCTCCGTCCTTTTCCTCCTTTACGAGTCGCGAGACTAAGCGGACGTGTTTTTTGTATTCGCTAAAATGAAATATCTATAAACAATTACGAAAATATAATATTTCAATAATTATTTGCGGCGTCAGTTAAAATCAAAGTAAAGTGTGTCAAGTGTGACTAGTACCATACCAACGTGTATGTGCAAGATGAACTGAATTAGATTTATTTATTTCTATTAACAATAAATAAAGTGTTGCGGTTAGCATGTCTAACCTAGACTCGAGCCCGTTTGGTCGTAGCCAAATACTACGACGAAGTCCTCCGCCAACGCCTACCGAACAATTGCCCCCGAGTGAACCAGCTCCACCACCACCTCTACCAGCACCTGCGGAGAATGTTTTGCCGAGTGAACTTGTTAGCACGCCAGAGATCCAGAAATGGTTACTCTCTATAGATGGCATTCTGAACGAAGTCTGCTCTATTGTTAGTGAAGGAAAAATGAACTCGGACCAGAAGCAACGTGTCTCAGCCCTTTGCCGGAAGGTCCAAAGTGGGACATCTCAGATGGCTGTCCTTTACCAATCGGTGAAGCAGAAAATGATTCAGTCCCACAGTACCATTCAGCACCTACAGCATCAGCAAAACGTGGCGAACTCTCTGACCCAGTTCAAAGAGGTTTTTGAGTCGAAGCTGAATCCGTCTAGCAATTCCTATGCTAGCATGGTGAAGAAAGGCTCCGATAATTTCGTGCGTCCTGCCAACCTAAGTTCGATCGCCATTTATCCCAGCGATAAAACAAAAACAAGTGACGACACCAAGTCACTTGTTCAAAAGTTAATCTCTCCCGAAGAACTGAAGCTCCAAGTCCGTGGCCTGAAAAAAGTTAAAAATGGGGGAGTACTAATTAGCACTGAAAATAAAGGCGATATAGATAAATTGAAAAAGTCTGAGAAGATTTTCTCCTCGGGCCTAACAATAGAAGAGCCATCTAAGCGTCGCCCTAGGGTTACTGTCATTGGTGTTCCCGTAGCTCTTACTGAGAAGGAGGTTTTCGACTGTATTTACGAGCAAAACCTATCAGACAAATTGCCGAATACAACTCGTGAATCCTTCCTTGAGACCCTTAAGTTGAGCCATAAATCGGGTAAGAAAGGCCTTCCTACCTGCAACTACATACTCGAAGTACCCGCTGGCATAAGAAAAATGCTAATAAACCAAAGCAGAATTTTTATTAATTGGACTTCATGCCCGGTGAGAGATTTTACAATAGTCACCAGGTGCTACAATTGCCAGCAGTTCGGCCACGCAGCTAAGTTTTGCCGTGAAACTAGTCCTACTTGCAACCACTGTGCAGAGACGGGACACACCGTGAAGGAGTGCAGCAGGAAATCTTCTCCCCCCCAGTGCGCGACGTGCAAAAGATTCAAGAGGAAATGTGACCATCCAACCGGTGATGTAAATTGCCCGGCACGTAAATATGCAGAGACCAATTATATTAACTCCATAGACTATGAGGGCGCCTAAGAGCGCCACAGAATATTCTATTTAGTAGGCACACAAACAGGTAGCTCATCGCTTATTTGTTTTTCTTCTTAGTTTGTAATTATCATGAGTAATCAGCTAATCAGTGATTTAGATAGTTTTTCTGTGTCTGAATCTAAAATCTGTAATGTTGAGGACTAATTAGCACTGAAAATAAAGGCGATATAGATAAATTGAAAAAGTCTGAGAAGATTTTCTCCTCGGGCCTAACAATAGAAGAGCCATCTAAGCGTCGCCCTAGGGTTACTGTCATTGGTGTTCCCGTAGCTCTTACTGAGAAGGAGGTTTTCGACTGTATTTACGAGCAAAACCTATCAGACAAATTGCCGAATACAACTCGTGAATCCTTCCTTGAGACCCTTAAGTTGAGCCATAAATCGGGTAAGAAAGGCCTTCCTACCTGCAACTACATACTCGAAGTACCCGCTGGCATAAGAAAAATGCTAATAAACCAAAGCAGAATTTTTATTAATTGGACTTCATGCCCGGTGAGAGATTTTACAATAGTCACCAGGTGCTACAATTGCCAGCAGTTCGGCCACGCAGCTAAGTTTTGCCGTGAAACTAGTCCTACCTGCAACCACTGTGCAGAGACGGGACACACCGTGAAGGAGTGCAGCAGGAAATCTTCTCCCCCCCAGTGCGCGACGTGCAAAAGATTCAAGAGGAAATGTGACCATCCAACCGGTGATGTAAATTGCCCGGCACGTAAATATGCAGAGACCAATTATATTAACTCCATAGACTATGAGGGCGCCTAAGAGCGCCACAGAATATTCTATTTAGTAGGCACACAAACAGGTAGCTCATCGCTTATTTGTTTTTCTTCTTAGTTTGTAATTATCATGAGTAATCAGCTAATCAGTGATTTAGATAGTTTTTCTGTGTCTGAATCTAAAATCTGTAATGTTGAGGACTGTAAATACCTTCTTCGGTCTGGCGACAAAACGCTTACCTTACTTACACAAAATATTCGCAGCATAAACCGAAACATGGACGGTTTTGAAGTTTTATTACAAAGACTTGACATAAGCTGTGATATTATCGTGCTAACAGAATGTTGGCTGTCAAAACAGACAGTCAACTTACCATCTCTGAACGGGTTTTATTCATATAAAACTAACAAAAACACCAACCAAAACGACGGAGTAGTAGTATATGTTAAAAATAATTTGCAAACTATTATAGAAGAACCACTATCCCAAGATAGTAATTGCTTAATCATTAAAATTATTCCCGATACAGTAGTTATAGCTATTTATAGGCCTCCCTCTCATAATATCGACAACTTTTTAGACTCACTGGACACAAACTTAAAAAACATAAGTACATTCAAAAACATAATACTTTTAGGAGACATCAACATTAATATTTCCTCCGAGAAACCCGATACCCATACTCATCATTATTTAAATATTTGTGCATTTCATGGACTTTTACCTGCTCACTATTACCCCACACATCAAAGCGGTTCTTGCTTAGACCATATAATTCTAAAATCAAAAAATCCCTCCAAAACATTGGTTACTAACTCTTCGCTTACCGATCATCAAGCTGTTTTACTAACAATGCAAATAACTTCACCTAGAAAAAACTGCGAGCGTAGCTATACTAAAGTCAATATGACAAACCTTGAAAGTGACATACGCAGCATTAATTTTAACCCTATTTATGATTCTGATGATGCAAATATTTCTTTAAACTATTTCCTAAATTCTATACAATCTGCAATTAGGAACAACTCTTCCACTAAGATAATCCCTAGGAAATTTAGTTGCATTAAACCGTGGATCACACCTGGTCTCGTTCGTTGTATAAGACATAGAGACAAACTTCACCTAAAATCCAAACTTGCACCTGATGACGTAATGCTTTCTGTTACTTATAAAAGATATCGAAATTTCTGTAACAATCTTTTGAAAAAATTAAAAAACAAGTACGATAAGCATGAACTACAGAAGGCGGGAAAAAATAGTAAACTTGTGTGGAAATTCATAAAAACCAATACTTTGAGGTCAAAAAAATCCGAACCTCCGCTTGATTTACTATCAACAGAAATAAACGCATCCGATGCAACAAATATGGTTAACCACTATTTTGTCAACATTGGTAAAAACTTGGCTGAAAAATCCTTAAATATTATTCGTCCTCCCAATCAAAACCCAACTAGGACATCTTCCAAATTAAATTCGTTTGTTTTACTAGATACTGACGTCAACGAAGTAATTAGAATAATAAACGGGTTAAAGGAAGTCTGCGCAACTGGGTGGGATGATATACCCAATAATATACTTAAGAGATTTAAACACCTACTGGCCCCTCCCCTGACCCACATTTTTCAGCTTTGTTTATCTAAAGGGATATTTCCAAAATTGCTAAAAAAGTCTGTGGTCACACCTATTTTCAAGTCTGGAGACAAAATGAGTGTGAATAACTACAGACCCATTTCAGTATTAACGGGCATTTCAAAAATTTTAGAAAAAATCATAAACAGTAGATTGATAAAATATCTGGAAGATAACAAACTACTTTCAGAAAATCAATTTGGATTTAGGCCTAAAAAATCAACAGGCCAAGCAGTAAACAAATTGACTAATTACATTTCTACAAATCTGGATAGTGGAATGCACACAGTTGGGATCTTTCTAGACCTTGCCAAGGCCTTCGACACTATTTCCTGCACTACTCTTTTGCAGAAGCTTGAAACACTTGGAATTAGAGGAGCACAGCTTCTACTATTGTCTGATTATCTAAGAGATCGGCAGCAATCTGTAAAAATTGGCTCACATACAAGTTCTGACCTTCCTAATACTTGTTTTGGAATTCCACAAGGCAGTATTCTAGGTCCTACATTATTTTTAATCTATATTAATGACCTGTGCTGCCTACCACTCCAAAATGGTGTTATTATGTCTTATGCGGATGATACTGTTCTGTTGTTTGCAGCTAAATCAAGAGCTGAGGCGTATGAACATGCTCAGAATGGCTTCAACATTGTGTCTCACTGGCTCCAGAATAATCTTCTAACACTAAATTCCGAAAAAACTAAATACATTTTATTTACAATGACAAATACTAACACACCGCTTACTAACCTAAACATTTACGCGCATAACTGTAGCACGTACGCTGACACTGCATGTTCTTGCCCTACTATAGATAAAGCTGACCACTTGAAATATCTAGGTGTCACTATTGACTCCAATCTTAATTTCCGTAAACATATCGAGTTACTGTGTACTAGAGTGCGCAAACTTATATATGTTTTTAAGAATTTACGTAATATAGCCGACTATAATTTAATAAAACAGATTTATTTAGCGCTATGTCAGTCTATCCTAACATATTGCATAACATCCTGGGGGGGCGCGGGAATTTCAATTCTCCTCCCTCTAGAACGTGCTCAAAGAGCAATTCTAAAAGTTGCTACCTTCCGTCCTTTTAGATTCCCTACACACCTGCTTTACAAAGCATGTAATGTACTTACAGTACGGCAATTATTTATTCTTCACATAATACTACACCAGCATACTACACTTCCCTATGACTCAATTCCCTCCGATAGGAGAAGAAAGGACCTGGTTTGCACAAAACCTCAAACTAGACATGCGTTTGCGAATCGATTTTATGTGTTTTTAGGACCTTTTCTCTATAATAGACTTAACAAGATATTAAACTTCTATAGTTTTAGTTATAAAAAATGTAGTTATGTAATGTCGGATTATTTGGCGAAACTGAATTACACAGATACAGAAAAACTTCTAGAAGTTGTAGTATGATTATGTTATCCTCTCGTATATACACACATCAAAAGTGTCTAGGGATCAAGCATTTTTATGCGGATTTCTTGAGATTGAGATGTGGCTTTGTAATAAATTTATGATTTTATAAATTTATATGGATCCTTTTTGGTGCATTTCATAATTTGAACCAGGAACTGTGAATCAAATTCGAGTAAAAGATGAAAATCAGCTGTCAATATTTTCCCTATAAAAACATACAACGCATTGAAGACATTATTAGTGCTACTGTTTCCCTACTACTGATTAAAACCAACGTTATTATGGAGCGGCGACGTCATTTAAGCAGGGAAGAAATGCTCAGAGCCGTGGGAATGATAGAAGCTCCCGGCAACGTACTGTGGCTTTAGCTCTGAATATAAGTCAGAGTGTTATCAGTCGACTTTGGACACGTTACCGAAGCACTGGTACCGTGGCTGAGCGCCATGGAGGACGGTATCGCTGCACCACACGGAGACAAGACCGATACATTCAAATCTTAACTCGAAGAGCTCCAACAATAACCGCCATGATGTTAGCCGTGAGGCTTCATCACTCTTCAGGGAACTTAATTAGCGACCAAACAGTCAGAAACCGCTTGCATGAAGTGAACCTTCATTCCCGAAGACCACTACGGGTACCACCTATAGCAATGCACAATCGTAGGATTCGATATCAATGGGCTCTTGAACACAGAAATTGGGCAGAAGAACAATGGCGTTTCGTGTGCTTTTCTGATGAGTCTCGTTTTGGTATGAGACCGGATACAAGACGTATACGACACTGGAGAACCCCTGGACGTCAACAGCGATTAAAATCCTGCCAGGAAGTCCATCCTTATAGTGGTGGAACCATCATGGTATGGGCGGGTATTTGGATCGGCGGAAGAACTGAGTTGATTTGGATCAGAGGCAACCTCAACGCTCAAATTTATGCTGAGACGATTGTATCAGACGTCATCGTTCCTCTACAAGTGCAAATCGGTCCCTTATTTCAGTTAATGCATGATAATACACGACCGCACACCGCAAGAGTTGTAAGACAGACTCTCGCCGCAGCTAACATCAATGTCCTGCCCTGGCCTGCTCAGTCGCCAGACTTGAACCCGATTGAGCATGCATGGGATATGCTACAGAGAAGAGCTCTGCCGAATATGGAGGGTATCCAGTCGCAAGAAGACCTTTTTTTGTTGTTGCAACGAACATGGGCGGCCATTCCACAGCGTGATTTGGATGAACTCATTTTGAGTATGCCAAACCGATGTTCTTGTGTTGTTAGTGTTCGCGGTAGAAACACGGATTATTAATTGTTTAAGTTACCCAATAAAATTTTAAAGAAAACTGTTATTTCAGTCTTTTTTTCGAACTTTAATGTTAGTGGTTCAAATGTCAAAAATCCCTTTATTAGAAAATGGCAAATTTCTTTATTAATGCAAAGGTGACTTGGTTTATCGTTACTGTGACAAACGAAAACACTTTATTTGATGAATCCTTAAAGAAAATTTTAATTAATATCAATCAGGAGAAAAGTTATTGCAAAAATATATGTTGATCCCTAGACACTTTTGATGTGTGTATTTGTACATATTTACTTAATTAGCTAGTTTTAGTGTTTTTCTTTTGTACCAATTTGATTATACTTATAGTTGTTAATAGATTATTTTTATTTTATAATTTTAACGTTTTAATTAAATTGTGTTATGTAAAGTGATGGCCTGAAACACAGGTTTAAATAAACCTAGTTCGGGCAGGTCGCTACCAAACATCTGAATTGAACTATGATTGCTTGCAACTTTTGAATATGTTTTAGTTATAATTTACTTATAAGTACTAACTATACCACTGTATGAGAAATAATACTACTGCGCCTAAATGTACACTTTTTTTTTGTAATACTTTTTAAATAAATTTATTTCTATTTCTATATTTGTGATGCTGAAGACCTATTGATTAACTTGTAATTTGTTAAACATAATGTATCCCTACCTAATTGTAATGTATCCTTGGACATCGCAGACATCAGTGAAAGAAAACATCGTGAGGAAACCTGGACTTATAATAAATTTAAGCCTGAAATTGCCAACCCGTCTTGAGCAGGCGTGGTGATCCATGCTTGTGCTTTCTCTCTTCTTTGTATGAGAAGAGGCTTTTGCCCAGCAGTGGGACAGTAACAGGCTGGTTTTACTATTATTTATTAATATCCCTGCTCAGCCTTTTACAAAAACGAAAGCAAAAGTAAAAACGAACCCAAACGTAGTATACGTTTGGGTTCGTTTTTACTTTTGCTGAACTTGGCAGAATACGATTACTTGAAAAAGCTGCCTATCTGACCTCCAAAACAAAGAAAAGTATTCAAAAGTGTCGGCTTCTAGCTGTCTATGGTCAAAAACCAAGGAATGCCAGACTGACTGCTTCGTGCTTTCAGAAATGCGAGTCTCAAATGTCATCAGCAAGAATTGCTTAGCCACAGGCTGTTTTTATTATCCCAACTTTAACAAGCCTTTAAATTTCCTTACACATAAGCACCAATTTTTCGGACTACAAAGACGTAGGTGACATTTTCAGTAAATTATATTTTAAAAGTATAGCTCCATTTTTACCGGGCTTCCCGAAAAATCCCTTTCAAAATACCGCACGGTCAAATTTCAAAAGGTATTCAATAATGAAAGTTAATGAAGTTAACAATGTTATGGCTTTTCTTTCAAGTTCGGGTTTAATCAATACTTATCGCTTCATGGAAACGGATGATGATATGAACGTGATCCGAGGAACCGTCGACCGATCATTCTTTTGCGGCGGTATATAATGCGCTTAAATGATATTGACTGGCGGGCGCTGTTCATTAAAATTTGAGAAATACTGGGAAAATTGAAAATTGTATTGAAAAACAAGTCGGTGGCGTTAGTTCCGTATAAAGCTACGAATTAGATCCATGTCCAACAATAATCAGAATAAAATATTGTTTAGAAAAATACATTTAATGCAGTGATTCTTGAAACTCACACTAGGACTCCCTGTGTCGTGAGTTCCAGGCTCCTTCGTTCCGTTAACATTTTTATTTTTACACAAATAATTATAAGTTTTTTAAACAGGAGTGCCCTACAAATCGTGTCAAACGCTTTGGCAAGGTCGAGGAAGATGCCTGTCCGTAATCAAGATTGAGAGATATGACCGATAGACCGGTCCCGTGCGACTCGCATCCAGTAGATCCCCGCAACCTTCACCAGGTCATAGGTCGAACTAGTGGGAGGCCTGCCAACGCATCGTCTTCCGGTTCGCGGTCACCATTCCAGAACTTTTCGGCCCCATCGGCCATCTGTTCTGCGAGCAATGTGCCACACCACTGCCCACTGCCACTTTTGCTTAAGTTACTAATAACATCATACAAAGATAATTTATAAATTGAGTATTATTATTTTTTATTGAATACTAGATGACGTTGTACCTTACCAGAGTATACAGACAAGCTTTCAAGGTGTTTCACATTTCTACAACGGTTATTATCGAGATTGAGCTAAGCTTTACACCTCTATCCTATAGAAATTCAATACATTTTTGACTTTCCCATCATTCCTTTCGCTAATAGAATGTCACTTTATCTAAGCTAAGTCTGAGCACGTCAGTAAGCTACTGCGCCGTAGCTTCATGGATAAATGAATCGTATTACATCCAACTTTAATCAACCACCCTTTAGAAATACAACCTTTAGCTCAATTTTATGTCCTCAGCTCTGTATTAAGAAATAAACCGTTTTTATTAAAAAGGAACTTAATTATTATTAGCACAAAATACCTGCAAAAGAGATACTTGAAACCGTTTAGTAATAATCTCTCTATTCTGATTTTAAAAACATCTCACATTTTATGAATAAACGAATGAGTAGCTTACAACCGGGACTTAGTTTAAACATAATATTAAAGCTAGTGTCGATTATATTATGTCAACTCATCATCCCTGAAATATTACGAAATGAATATGGACAGAATTTTCTTACCTTTGATGGTAATAACCTCTCATTCATCGTAACAGAAAACTGGTTTCGGGATTTGATGAATACACCGGATTTCCTCTGATGAAATATACTTTTGATATTTCATATTTGGGATTTTTATAATAACTCTCTCTAATACTCTGTTGCCATAAATACCTTTACAAGTAACAAAATAATATTCATTTATGGATTCAAATGTCCTTCAAAAGAATTTTTATTTTAGAATAAAACCAAGGAAGCGAGGCCTTGATTGCTTCGTCTAAAAAACCTTAGTTTTCCATGAACAGAACCGTAATTGTATTCTGTGAAGTCAATTCTATACAAACCAATGCAAATGTACTTAGGTTCCGATTGTACGAATGGAAGTAATGAATTACAGAACAAAAGCTGTGTTATCCTACATAATTATTATGAACCTATTTGTTTAGGTACAAATGTTTCTCCATGTTTTTATATAGGACTTACGTACATTTTCTCGAACGATAGCTGATACTTAAATGAATGTCAAAATAAAAGCGTGACTCAGTAAAACAGGAAATGAAAATTCAAGTGTTTCCTAGTCGTAAACACGGGCATTAGCTACTGTAGTTCAACATTTTGTTCTGAGTACTAGTTTACTATGGCCAAAGGTTTACGGCAGTAGCTGCTAGAAAATACACACACACACATCACACTTACACACACACACTACACACTTACACACACACACTGCACATTACATTACACTTATCTTCTGGTAAATGATCAGTTTTACCTTTTTGCATTACCAAAACCTTCCCAACAAACGAAGCTACAATTAATTACGGAAAATATCCGAAAAAAAAATATGCGATCCCAAATTGGAAAAGGAATGGCTCCTTGCAACTGCTGTTGGACAAATGGCATGGAGGGACATACAAAGTGTGACTTGACATGCAACAATACAATAAAAAAGCATTTTTACACCGACCCTCCTTTTCTGCAAAAAGGAAAGATAAAATGATGTCGTAGAGGGCTGACAAAAAATGTTAGTTTAGGTTAATGACTCGTTATTTAGTCTATGCATTCCAAATAATGTAATTTAGTCAATTTTATTGGGATGTTTGTTGTAATATATTTATTTTTTCCTTATGTTCAAAACTAGTCTTTGAATATAAGGAGAAAAAAAAGAGTAGTATATTAAATTATATGTATAATTGGGTACCCAGTATATATAGTGCTTCTCATTTTAATTAAAGTGGTGTGTTTTTTTGTTTGTGTGCTCACACAATAAATTATTAATATAAGTCTATACGTGTGGATTTGTAATTGACTTTCTGGTGACTATGGTTCCCTTTTTTGTTTGTTTTTATTAGCTGTAAGTCCTTCATGTACTAAATAAATTATATGATGCCACAGGCACCATACTCTAAATATATCAAAGCCATGTAGCTAAGATATAATAATATTTTATTGTTTCCAAGTAAAAGCTTGTTCCAAATATTACTCTAAAAACACTTCAAACTTTACCATATGCTCAGAACGGGTTCGTACAGCTTTTTCCCTTAAGTGGGAAATAAAGCGACAAGTATATAAACGGTATAAATATATACGCTATGTTTGCTTAACGTCACTCACTCAAAAGCTTTTCGCTTTAATGTGAAAACATGACATGCGTATTTAAATGCAGCTACCCTGAAATGAAATCTTACTTGCAACTGTTGAATGTATAAATCAGGAGGTTCCTGGGTTCGATTCCAGGGTCGAGCAAAGTGTTAAAGGGTTTTTCCATAAGGAATTTGTCAGTAGCAGACCCTGACTCTGGATCTGTTCCCGGTTGATGGCAATAGGCTCACCCTCGATTACATGGGACTTTAACAGGACCGGCGAATAGGATGTACTATTATGTACTACCCCTCTGCATAACTTTTCGGGCATTACACTAGGCCTGATGTTACCTTATATATTTAATCTACGAAGAAATCTAGATAGGTACAACACAGTTTGAAAGTCGTAAGGATGTCGTGGTATAAGTTTTCCATAACTATATTACTGCCAAGTTCGCTAAAGAAAAACTTAGTACCTAAGACAAGTTTTCTCCTACCGTAAAACTTCTTCGTTCTAGTATTAGACACGTGTTTTGAAGTTCCAATTAATTTAAAAGGTAGATCTGACGGCATGGCTGGTCATCATGACGCAGCACCGTGTTTACGACTGACAGTGATGGAGATATGTTGCTAGACTCTACTGAAGTTAATTAATGTCTTTCATCATTTACGGTAGAAAGTTAAGTGTAGAGGCAATTGTGGCTAAATAATTAACAGACGCCCGGGTCGAGCTTCAGGTTAAGCCGCGTTGTCCTAGGTTGGTACGTGGATGGGTGACCACCAATTACATACCGAGTTTCCTCCGTGCCGCGGAAAGCACGTTAAGCCGTAGGTACCGGCTGTCATTTGTAGATCTGTCAGTAGCACATTACAACTGCTAAATATTTTTTCACTTCAGTAGCTCAAACATGTAGGTTTTGCTGCCTGAAATCAGTGAGCAAAACGCGATTTTGCTGCGAGCGTGAGACAAAGTAACTTTTTAATTATTTTTTTTAAATGCCGAGTCAGTGTTGGGTCTACTCACAATATTCGAAAGATTTGAACTTAACTTTGTTCTGTCACTTTCACTTCGATACGAAAAGAGCGAGAGATAGAAACAAGTCGATTCGAAGTTCGATTTTCAAATTCCATATATAATAGGCTCAAAAAAGAAACCAACAATAAAACGTTCGGTCATCATCACACGTCGGTCACACGTCATCTATAAAATTTCAAATCAAGGTTTAAATGTAATTATTATACTTTTCTCTTAATAATCGAATTATATTTTTTTATAATCAAATAAAGAGATGTTGAAGTAAAAAATACGAAGTTTATCATGTATCTACATAATTATTTAAAGTTTTAACAATCTTTATTGTGACAGAATAATTTAGTAATAGTGCAATTTCCGAACGCATCTTTAAAAAATAGCGGGCTTTAAATTTTTATTGTTTTCTTCTTCTGTTCGCTAGCTACAAAGTGCGATACACGTTGGATATTATTAAAATAATAATAAATAAATATGAGTGAATCCAGTGATGATGTCTGCGATTTAACACCGGAAGAATAGAAGCAGTATGTAAAAAATGCAGAATTAAGTTTCACACGGCGGATGGAGGTCGAATACGGTCGCGGAAGGGTATATTGAGGATTCGATCCAAAATAAATCAAAAATCTGTAAGCGTATAGTAGAGACCATAACCTTGAAACAGACCTCAGATCCTTGGTCTGGCCCGTCTACTTCCAGAGTCACGAATACCGGCGCCGAGTCACCTACTTTCACTATCCTCCCGTCACAATCCACAAGTAAGGAAGCTGAAATCGCAGCGAATACTCAAACGCAAGTCGCTAACACAACAATATCGGTTCCAAATAAAACTGTTACTTTTAATTTGCAAAACTGCAATAATTTTACTTTTAACTTTTAATTTTTACAAATATACATGTGGTATAAATATTACCAAGTTGTATTTTTTACCTTTAGATTATTTGTTCTCGCTGCTGAAGTGAAAAGTTGTATGTGCTACACGAGACCAAAGTTATTTGCATCTCGTGTCTTTGAATCCCTCGCTGCACTCAGGATTCTAACCTAGAATCACTCGCTACGCTCGTGATTCAAATATAGAATCCTTCGCTTACTCGGGATTCAAAATCAACACTCGCGGCAAAAACCAACTTTGCTCTCTTGTTGCACAAATAACTATTACACTAATCAGTGGCTCGAAATTCTGACAATCATGCTCACCATAGGGTATCGTATTAACCAGTAGTAACTGGGTTCTGGAGGTCAGATAGGCAGTCACCATGTAAAATAGTGGTATTTCGCTGCATCTAGTTAGATTAGAAGCAAACCCTCATGTACTTTGCAAAAGGCTAGGCAGAAGATAAGAAGTTACCTACTCCATTAAATTATCAATGACAGATTTTTCTAAATCTTTGAGACGGTATTCTTTTTGTGAAATCTCAGCGTAGAGCCCTCTACGCTGAGATTTTACAAAAAGAATACTGTAAAGCTGCAAGGCCTTAGTATGCCTAAACTTTGTGGTAAGACCAGTCAATGTCACATGAAGCTAGGCTCAATAGTGCCTATCAAATGTTCTGTTTAGCTTCTTTTCGGCAAGTTTGCGAAGAAAATCGTAGACATGTTTTCGGTGACCTCGAACAAACATGGGCTGTTTATTCTGAAAAGATTCAATATTCTCACATATTTACTGGCTACATAAAGTTCAAAATCAATATACTAAGGTCAAAACCTCAAACGATATTAACAAACCAAACTACTTTTGACCCCATTCGACTTTTTGACGTCCGTGAATTTTGTTTCTATTGTTTCAAACCAAGTTGAAAATCAATTTTCCGTGTGGTGGAATTTTATTCTATTCGGGTAGTCGGAAACTATGTCGCCACGAAGTAAAGTTATTATTACAGAAGTTTTGCTTTTGCCCAGTAATCCCTGTACTTACTTCTTTTTAGATAAAAGCCTAAGTTAATGATTGTTGTCATTAGCCGTAATAACTTTTAGTCTGTGACTGATGAGAGCTTAAAATTGCCGCGATCACATAAAGGCAGGTACTTACAGGGGGCGTTTTTAAACGAGTCATTTATTCAGGATTATCTCGAATGAGTGCAAAGTATGGAGGCTTAACTATGTAGGTGGATATCCTAGAAAGTTTCAAAGTGTAAATTGCCGCGTATGTTGTTGCATCCGAGTAAGGGATTATCTGCACTAGCGGCGTAGGTTGAAGTATCGTCACAAATTGTTCAAGCGTTCGAGCAGTATCCACGTTAGTCTATTTTCAACCGTAGAATTTTAGGATGAAAGTTTATTTTTGTTTTTGCCGTAAATTTTTATCCTATTTGATATCACGATCGATTTACTGTTGGTTAGCAAGATCGCCACTAATTGGGTTAACGAGGTCAGGAATAGCTCGCAAAAAATCTTTGAAGTCTCTTTCCACTCTTATCTACATACCTACCGAAGCTATGTCATAATAATATCTTTGAAAATCTTCTAAAGTCTTTCGTAATCGAGTAATCAAAAGTTGGAAGTGACCAAACAGCCTGTTTGTCAACCACCGACTTATGTTACTAAATTATTTCTTAATAGCTTATGCTTGTGGCTTTGCTCGCGTGGACTTCGGTAGTGGTCCCGGGATCGTACTACAGTGATAAAAATCTTATGTGTTAATTCTGAAATTTTGTCCAAATCTGTTCAGTAGTTTTAGCGTGGCAGAGTAACAAACATCTATACATTTATCCTCACAAACTTATACATTTATAATAAGTACTAAGATTAGGTTTCTATTAATATATTAATTATTATTTTAAACTTTACTTTCGAATTATTGATTGCGTCTTTTACTCTGGACGCTCTTAACTTGCACGTATTTCTACATCGTTCTCACATATTTGTAATTCTCAACATGAATGACGTAACCAAGATTTTGTTACAATAATTTGAAGTCCATGGAGTTTTTTGCCCATTCTTCTCCATAGAGATCTACGCTTTGGAATGGGCAACTACAGTAGGTACTGTAGCTTCATTTTTATTGTTGTTCGACTTTTCAAAAGTGCCTGTATTGGTATAATTGAAATAAACGCTTTGAATTTGAGTTTGAATTGTCTGATACTAAAAAAGACAGTTTCAATAGCGTCTATGCCCGAATATAGTTAACCAACGTCACAACCACAAAGTGTTTCCTAAAATTACTTTATGGACTCGGAATACGTGAGAATTTTTAAAAGGGTGCCTCGTAAACTTCGTGTCCGTGCATAAACTGTGTCTGGCTAGTTTGGGAGGAAAAGATTCAAGAAATATACGTGGTCTAATAATAGATATCTGCCTACACCTTAAAATTTGTGAGGAAACTGGCAACCGTTAATTCGAGGAAATGTGACATTCACCAATACGTATTTAAACCGCGTGGTGGATTATAAGCCTACTCCTCAAAGATAGCAAGACTAAAATAAAATAATAAGTGATTATTCTGCCTTTTCTACATATTATACATCGAAGAAAGAAAAACGGAATAACTGAAGAAAAGTCCTAGAATTCAGTTCCTTTGAAATCAGGTAACCCATTGACATACTTACTCATTTTATATTTACCTCCTGGAATATACATCTCGCCTTTCTAGAAAACGTCTCTGAACCGATCTTTTTATTAAATGCTAATCGCGGATCGAATTCACGCAAAAACAAACGCAAAATAAGAGTGGCTTCACACGATAGTGCCGTTTATCGTTTCTACAGAACAGCAGTTTTACAATGACTTTGTAAAACCAACTAATTTTAAAAGATTGACCATGGTGTTTCTTGCCGGTTTTTCTCCAAAGGAAACGACCATCCCGAACCGTGCCTTTTCTCTACTTTTTCTATGTGCATTATGTGAAATAAAATATTTCGATTTAGAATGTTTTTTTTTTCGTTCAGTAACGATGAACGAAGTTCGCTGTTAGTTAAAATGTGTGAAATTGTTTTATGAAACTTAAAACCACAAGTTGGCGATATGAGTTATCTATCCTGTTGACAGGGCCAAAATTTACTACTTTCTACTTTACTACTTCCTTGTACAGCTAAAGCTGTACAAGGAAGTTTACACACTGCAAATACGATTTGTTGTAAGCTTGTAACACGAGTTCATAGTAAAACAAAATTACAGAGATAGCTTTTCTTTTACAGAAACATTTTAATTATCGCTAGAGACAAGATACAATACCGCCCAAAAGTTTGGAAGCACACTAGTTTTTGAACAAAACAAAATATTGCTGACTACGTGTGGTAATTTGAAATAAAAATAAGCTTTACGACATTTTACTATTGTTTTTACAAAAAATATTTGATTATCATCCAACATTCGTCAAGTATTAATGAATTCTTTGATTTTGATGAAACATGTGTTTTATAACTTAATCCGTCTCGTAAACATCGTACACACTACTTATGTCAGAGTGAATATTAAAACTTAATAGCCTAGCTATTTGATGTCTAAATCTGAAAGGGAGATAAACTGTATCCCGTGTCGACCTAAGTTTATCAACTGAATTATTGATGTCTAAATACAAAAGTTTTTCACAATAGTGACTAACAATAGTACATTGTTGCCCCAGGGGTGAAAGTAACTTATTTAGTCCCGAGACGGGGTTTGGCGCCCGAATGAAGTGAGGGCGCCAATAGTTCGAGGGACTAAATAAGTCTTTAACCCGAGGTAAACACTGTGCTTTTCATTACGAATACAAGGAAAGTAAAAATAAAAACATGAATTAGCTAGAGAAAAAAAAATCTTTTGGATTGCCGCTTTCCCACCTATTTTGTTTTTTTTTCTGTGGCCAGCCAGCTATTCAGCCATTATTTTTCATTTTCATCATTGAAAATATGGTAAATATTTTGCCCAACTCTATGTTATTTTAAAGAAATTGTTGAAACTAAATTATAATAAAGTTATTTAAAAATATATATTCTTTAATCAATAATTACCTTTAACTTTTTTCAATTTTATATCGTGGCTGCATAGAAAGTCGGAACATGGTTCAGTAAAAAGTCAAAATAGAACTAGTTTTTTTTTATTTTTTGGCATCTGTCAGTTGAAAGCGATACTCTCTAGGGATAAAAAGTATTACTTTCATCCCGCTCCTCAGGCAACTTTAGACCTACTTTCAGAGTATGAGTAATGAAAAGAAATGTACATGCTAATTAAGCATGTGTATATAATTGTTTCTTTTTTCGATTACATAATTTATCAAAATATGGAAAAGCATTCAATACAATTTAACTGCAATTTACTTTTAAAAACTCTGCTACACAGTCTGTGATATCTTCTTTTTAACATTAGAACTATTACTAACAAATTTGGTGATATTAGTATTTGGATTAAAAAACACCAAACATTTATTGTAAAAATACAAAGAAGATTATTCATTTCATGTTATTTGATTTTACTTTGCTTTGCTTTTGCTGCTTCCAAAGTTTTGGACGGTAGTGTAAGTGTAATTTTAATACCTACCATCGCATAAACCCAAGTTAATCGACAGCATCTTGAATTACGACAACCCAGCTCGTGTCTTATCGACGTATGCGCTTCAAAAAGCTATAAAAGCAAAACTTAAAACGTTAAAGATCATAGATATAGCATGGCGTGTGGCAAGCTATTTCACACCGGACGCTGTTTGATGCCGCACGACTACATCTAGTCTGGCCTTGCTCTAAGTTTTCTCATTAACCTCCTGTTTACTGGAGGATCTCGGGAAAAACCACGTACGTCTGACACGAGGCGATGAGACAATTAAATGAATGATTATGAAATACTGATTGACTTCCTTTTTCTGTTGTTTCAGGTAAAATTCAAAAGCGTTACAGCTGACCATAAGCTTTTGTGCTATATTGCAGATCGAGGAAAGTGTAATTTAGTTTGACTATCAAAAATTTATCAGTAGCAGCGAAGGGAAAAGCCTATTGCCGTCAATTCACAAACCTAGACTAGGTTTGTGAATTGACGGCAATAGGCTTGCCCCCTATAACATGTGGCTTGAACATAAGTGACGAAATGTGGGTGTACCTTTAGATACACCTTTGCCTAGGTCTTAAGGGATTACAAGCGTGATATTGTGTTACTTTATGTATTTAAATCTTTTGAAAATGCTCGTACCAGACTAATGAATGCTTGTAACACAAGTAATGGTTTCTTTGTATTTACATGATTGAAGTCAGAAAAGAAATAACAGAAATATCATTTAACATTACTGAAATAATTTGGTATTCTTTAGCATAATATGTAGTGGTTTATGTAATCATATCTATTTCAAATAAAATATATGAAAAGCTTCTACCGGGCTCTTCATGGGCTCGAAGGAAACTGAAGGTTTTATCTGTGCGATTATGGACGAAGTTATGCTGACGAACAACTACCGGAAACATATTAAGAAGGACGGGACGGTGGACGTGTGTCGGGCATGCCACCGTCCGGGTGAGTGCATCAGACATATTATTTCTGGCTAACTAACGTCGAGGACTTGCACAGACACCACCCAGTAGCCAGGATTCATCATCAGCCTATAATGTTCCCACTGTTGGCATACAGGCCTCATCTCTATAAGAGGCATGGGCTGTAATCCACCACACTGGCCCAGTGCGGGTTGGTAGATGTCACTTGTCTTCGAATTTTTAATTCTAGGGCATGCCGGTTTCCTCGCGATATTTTCCTTCACCGTTTTTGAGGGCAGTGGTGGCGGAATAAATTACACAAAGTAATGCACCTGCCTGTGTTCGAACCCATGGCTTACTGCTCGTAAGTCGGGGCTGCCACCACTGGGCCACCGCTGCTCTCCGTAGCAAGGGATATTCACCAGCAACTTGCCTTGAAATATAAACTTGTGGAATCTGAGGTACCGTACTACAAGTATGTGCCCGACCCAGTGCTCGACCATGTCACGCTGTACTGGGATCAGTTTATCATTACTGACAGGATATTATCGTCACTAAACCTGACATAGAGGTGATAGACCGATTGTTTTACGTAGGCCTACACTTATAAAACGTCGACAAAAAGGTGCTCGGTTCGGGTTGGTCGTTTTCTATGGAGAAGAACCGGCAAGAAACTCCATGGTTACTCTTTGAAAATCATTTGGTTTTACAATATTTCTGTTACAGCGTTAGTACTAAAGTATGGAAGGACAAAACGTAGAACGAAATAAAAAGTTACCAAGGATCTAGGAATCCATAAGGCCTATAATGTCCACATATTTACAAACAATCGTTAAATAAGAAAAAGAGTCTACACAACAACGAAAAATAATTATAAAATAACACAAAAAGACTAGGTCAAATAAAAAACTATTGCAAAAAAATTGATTAAAAAGAAAGGAAAAAAAAAGGAAGAGTAAGAATAGTTAGAGACATCCACACATTTGTGCCGTTGATGAGCTACCAGGGAAGCCGCATGTGCGAAGGGGCTAAGGCCAAACTTCTTTATCTTCAACGTAGTCCTTAATTTTGTAATATGCTTTTTTAATTAGGACACGTTTGATATATTTTTAAACTTTCTATCGGTCAGTTCTGTAACTGACTTCGGCAACTTGTTATAAAAGCGTTTACTATATATAAGAAAAGACTTGCTAGTTTTGGGTAATCTGAATTTGGGTATTACAATTTCGTGTTCACTGAGTGTATGAATATTATGGAAGTCGCTTCTAATTTTGAAGAGTCTACGGTTTTTGACGGTTTTTGTCTACGGTTTTTGTCTCGACTTGGCACGCGAGGTTGTCGATATGTAGAATGTGAACTCGGAATGGCCATATGGCTAACAGCCTCGACGAACATCTGTCGAAGCTCTCGCTTGGCGATTGGATCAGGTGCCTGATTCAGAAGGCAGTACTCCTCGATACGGCCCGCATTGTGAGGAGGTTCCTGTCTCTGCAGCTCTAACCACCGGTAGCTTGGACCCTGCTCCGGAAATCGGCGAAAACCTGTTTTTTTTTATTTTTAAATGTTATTAGATATAAGAAATATACTAAAATATAAAAGAGAATACTTTTAACATTTATTTTAGTTTATTTTCATATTCTATGATTAGTATGTACGAAGCAAACGTATTTATTTGTTTAACAAAACTAAGTTTACAAAAATCATTACTTACGAACTATCCACAAAACGTTTCCACGGTTGCCATTACGTGTTGTTTAAAATTGTTCCAAATTTTTTAGCAACAATTTAAAATGAACGCTTAAAAACCAGGCAATGGGAACAACGGTAAGCAGCTTAAATAACACGATGATAATAATTACGTTTTGAGTACGAACGCGTTTTAATTAGAAATTAAACGTCGCACACTTTCTTTTCTAATTACGACGCATCTGAAATGTGTAATGACAGCTTTGAGTTATATCTTTTTGAATTCCTTATGAGTAAGGTCTTTAAGAGAATATATATATTTAGGAATCTCTGACAGAGATATACTAAGACTAAATTTGAGTGGGTTTCCGTAAACAAACTCGGAACAGTCTTTGGAAACCGATAAAGTTCTCAGTAGCACATTTCGCTAGTTCGTTATGTTATGTTTGGGTTTAACTCCCATGTAATAGGGGGCGAGCCTTTTGCCATCAACTATTACCAATTCCATTAACTATTGAACAAATCCAGAAGCCGTCGCAGCTACTGAGAGAAATTCTTGCTAAAATAACGCTTTGCCAGACCCAGGAATCGAACCCAGAACCTTATACTCAGCAGTCCAACGAAGCAGTCAAAGAAAGAAGGCAGGGAAGAAGAAGAACATTTAATTTGCTTAACCTAACACCATCCCATATCTTCCCGTGGGTGTCGTCGTAGAGGCGACTAAGGGAATTTCCAGAGAATGGTCAGCAGCGTTCTCTGTGCTTTTGTAACAACCATACTGCAATCGCCAACCCGCCTGCCAAGCCAATCATGGCAAGCAGTTATGCCAATTTTGGCAAAACCCCCCTGGGGGAGGCCTATGTCCAGCAGGGGACGTCTTTCAGCTGAAATGATGATATCATCATCATCATTTCAGCCGAAAGACGCTTAAGATATATTTATAGGTACCCACTTACTTATGACCTTCTGCCAGAAAATTCTCATCGTAGCATTTTCGTTATTTACGTCACTGAAATAACAATAAGAAAATTCCTCGAGAACAATTACCGTCAAATGGGAAAATTGGTACAAACAAACAAAAACACAAGGGCCTTACTACGCGATAAATACTTAATACACGATAGATAGATGGAGAGATCATAAGTTAAGGCACAGCAGGTGGTCAATTTCTTGTGGAAACTGCTTAAACGAAGTGTGTATTATTTATCGAGGAAGGGCCCTCGCGTGACTTTATTTCGGAAGTATTATTATAGTCCAGGGAGTACTATTTTCTTGTGATAGTCATAGGTTAGATTCGAAGTCTATTATGGTTTCTAAAAATACTTAAATTTTTCTGCGTAACGATAGGACAGAAACGAAACCCAAACATCACCAAACTTTTTAAATATACTCTACAAATAGTGCATTACACCTAGGTATTTAAAATATAATCAAAAAAATCGTTCAGTAACAACATTTAATGAATAAAAAATTATATTGTAAGGTTCCAAAGCAGCAAAGATAAAAAAAACAACGAATTTAAGATTTCAGCAACCTTCACGTACATAATTCAATATTTCAAGCAAATAAGCACAAATGAGGTTTAATACAATCTTCTCATTTTCGCGGAAAGAGGTAGAAAAAAAGTATACAATCTTTTTAATAAAAAAATAATTCCGAGAATCCTGGCTCTTTTCCTTTCTTTTTAGGACTGAAAGAAGTAAAAAATTCCTGGTAGCCGTAACGTACATCGTGGTGTTACCGAGTGGTTACAAGAATTGTAACTAAAACCCGAAGGCTAGGCTAGCTATTCGAGGATAATAAAACAATCATCTGAATCTGTACGCGTAGCATGACCGCCGTAGAAACAGACTACGTCGACGGAAGAATCGAAGAATGACACATTGTCATTGTCTATCTATCATTATTTGCTCTGTATGGTGTCGGACGTAAAGAATAGCACCATCCCATATCTTCCCGTGGTTGTCGTAAGAGGCGACTCAGGGATTTGGCAGATAATGGGCAGCAGCGTTCTCTGTGCTTTTGTAACAACCGTACTGCTATCGCCAACCCGCCTGCCAAGCGTGGCGATTATGGCAAAACCCCCCAAAATGACAATATGGCGACACTTGGGGGAGGCCTATGTCCAGCAGTGGACGTCTTTTGGGCTGAAATGATGATGATGATGATCTATCATTATGCCGATTCTTCTTTATACAAAACTCGTTTCTACAGTGGTCATGCTACGCGTGCTGTGTACGCACAGCGACCAATCAAGCTATACAATTCATGTTTATGTAGATCTCTCATTGTACGGGAAATCTATACATAGTGTGGCCATGTTTTATTGGAAACGTATTGCTTAATGTATCGCCGTGTGTATTATATATCTCAACCTACGATATGTCTCTGGGAATACATGCATGATGTTGTGATATAATCATCTGCCTAGACTTGTCCTAACTATCTTGGGGTCGGCTTCCAGTCTAACTACATTCAGCTGAATAGCAGTATTATACATGGAGCGACTCCCTATCTGACCAACACAACCTAATTATGGAGTAATATGACCTCTTGGTTGTCAGACTTTTAGACCCGTAACGACAAAGCTCTACAAGTGACAGATGATATCTAAATTGTTTTCAATAAGAAGATACTTATAATGAAATCCAAAACACAGGTACATCATGGCCAGGAATATATACGAAGATACTGCAGAGACCATTACTTTATGTCTAGTCTAATAAGCTTCTACTTGTTCGCATAATGGGCAGTCATCACGCAAATTGGTCGACATTGCCTACTGTCAGAGTTTCAAACAAATGCAGGAGTTTTGCTACATAAATGCAAAGAGGTTTTATAACTTACAATCAATCTTAAATTAGGTAGGCTGCTTATAGGTGCATTCGGACTCGCAAAAGATTTTGAAATATCTAGGAATAAGTCAAGAAAATAATAGTTTTAGTGATGGCACTGATAATTGTCGATTGAGTTTTATTCTTGTAAAAGTGTGGTCCATATTCTAAAATATACAAGGCATCTCACTTCTATACCAGACGGAAGGAAAGTATCTAATATATTGTATATAGTGAGTTTTACGGATAGAAGACGTCATTTTGATTTTAATAATAATTTGAATTGCGTTCAAAGATTCTGTAGTTTGAACGGAGTCGAACCCGCCCAATGTGAAACAAAACATTTTTGTCATAACAGTCGAAAGGGCCATAGAGGTAGTTTTTTCTAACATAACATATTAAATAAAAGGATGACCATATAATATAACATTTAATTTAAAATTTTGGGTCATAAAATGTAGTAAATGATTATTCTCTGACTTTGCCGTGTATATCTAAAGTCACTGAAAGCCCTTTTATTTGACGTAGAATACTAGCCCTGCTATCGTATTCTATACCTAATACATAGGTGCGACCCACATAAGACATTTACAAGGCAGTTTTCTTCCTGAAAATGAAAATGAATATTCTTCTGTCTACCGGGTGTCTAAGATCCCCTATTTTATACAGGCTGTATCGATATTGCGTGGTCATATTTAAAGGTGTGTTATAGCTACAGACTATCAAACTGAACAACTTTCTCCGTAAGACCAATGTTGTAATAATTTAGCAAAACAAATAATAATTATAATCAGAAGTTTTCTTGTTAATCAGATTTTTTAAGTTTTGTATGTGCCCTACTTAAACATGACCAACCAACCAATCCACACCAACGGGCGGGGGGGGGGAGGGCCAAGGGGACCAACGCGCTGTTTAAATTAATCCTTTGTAAATAATAATACAAGTTTATTACGCACGACTGTCATCAATCCAAATGATAATCAACGATCATCATGTTTTATCCCCATGTGGTCATTTAAGGGCTTATATTCAAATGAAAACATTTTACCCTTTTTTCCATACATGCCACAAAATTACTTTCAAACCAACATTATTTATTCCAGATTTACCCTAGCATTAGTTTGTACGTTTTAGTAAAGAAAGTAATTTTACGTTCCCGGGGTATTGCGAAATGTGAACTCATGTGAAATAATATTCACGGAGCGAGTATTCAGGATTATTGAGTGAAGATTTCGGTGAAATGTTTTGAATGAATTCTTGTAAACGAACGTGTATGTGTGAGTGTGAGTTTCTGAATACACTTTGTGGAAAGTCGTTTAGAAAACGCCATGATGAATGTTTTGTATGCTGCGTTAAATAAACTAAGATGGTGTTGTAATTTAACTGACGTTTTAATATCAGTAGCGTAATGAAATTCTATTTCATCCATTAGTTACTTTTGAAGGTTTAATTTGTTTTTTCTTTCTTTATTTATTTCTTAAATTTCTTGACCGGGTCAAGGTCCAGAAAATAATCTCCAAACAATACTACCCGTTTCCAGGAGTACTGTTTTCTGAATCACGCCCTTTGATTTGGCCCGGAAGTCTTTAGGCTCCGGACCCAGGTTGGTCACAGTAAAGGAAAACCTCAGGTGGAGATTCATTGATAACTCTGCCCTAGAGTGTTAATATGGTGCTGTTTCACTAATGATGGGGCACTTAATATTGTGTCCTGCGTATTCTGTTGTTCATTACAGGAACTGATGGACGATACTGAAGGTGCCAAACTAGTACCATAGTTTAGATTGCCATCGGCACTAAGAAGAAGATTAACTATGAGCATGTTAGAATCGGTAGAGCACCATGTGGATAAGCTTTTTTGGGGATCAGTACCCCTGCCCTTAGAAGGAGGGAAACGAGACTAGGTTATTCAGGGCAATGACTTTACTACAAAAAACCTAGACATTGGACCGGTTGCTGAATAAAAGAAAGTGATTAGCCAGAAAAGCGGAAAATATAACACTTTACTCTAATATTTCCTCCAATAAGGAAAACGGAACAAAAATATTATCTTAAGTATTTCCTTACAAATATTTTCTAACTTAATCCCACGCAATTCCATCGAGCCCACCAGTCCCATTTATTAATAAAACCTTGATGACAATATTATTTTCAATCAATTAACAAAGACAAAGAGAATCAAGTCAACGAACACTCATCACTTGCAAACCTTTATTAATCAAAGAGGTCAATATCAATTTGGAACACAAAACAAGGACGCTAGGTGATTGTAAAATATTTCCTGAAAACGAAATGCCTGTTCGCGCTCATTTACAAAGAGGTGCTAGGATAATTCATTATTCATATAGTTTTCCGGGAAATAAGCGGAGTATTTTTAAATTTATAGAAATGGTAAGATATTAATTTCTTGTTCTATCCATTTAGGTCACTAACAATCTAAGTTAAAATAAAACGCCGTTATGTACTTTATTCTAACCTGAATGAATTCTCTGGCTTCTTACTTTGAAAATCACAGACTTATACACAACTATTTATCCTTGACTTACACTTGCGAGCGAGCAAAGCTGCGGGCAATAACTATTATCTATAACATATTTTCGACATTATAATGCGGGAGTAACGCACACGTAGCCGAACTCCACGCATGCGAAACTGCGGGCAGAAGCTAGTATTCTACAAAAAGCTAGGCTCAACGCAGCTCTAGTAAAATCCCATTCTAGTATCGAGAAATTATGTTAATAGAACGCCGAAATACATCGTACGCCGAACATTTTGTAACAGAACGAATGTGTTTTAGTTCGGAATTAGTAAAAATTTACCGTCCCTTATCAAATAAGTACCAACTAGTGTCGACAGTAACAACACTTTCCTGTTGGGGAATTACCTACTACTGCAAAACTTTTCTAAAAAGTTTTAAACCGTCCTTTAGGTAAACTTTTGGCATTTGTTGCTTAGATTGTTACATGCTATAAGCCTAACGACACAAAACCTATTTGTTCCTATACCGATTCGATTAATTCCTGATCAGATTTTCCGACCAGTAAACTACCCGGAGCCCGAACAGACTTGTCAGTAGGGTATCGCAAATTAGTTGATATGCACACAGGAAAGAAGATAAAGCATGCCCTGTGAGGGGTCCTCAATGCTTTCCTTTCAAATAAAATATATAGTTTTTAAAACAAGCTTCAGAGTTACGTCATTTTATTTTTGTATTCTTCTCAGCAAACCCTTTCATTTGATGGGAATGCATAAAAAACAACTAGTAGTAAAGATGGCGGCATCTTTGGTAGGTAGTCCGCCGTAGATTTAGAATGATGTCATTAAATTACCCGAGCATTGTCACCCAAACTAAACATGTTTGAAAATTTCAGCTCAATCGGAAACAAGGAAGTGGGTCAATCGTAACTTCTATATTTTTTTTTCATAGAGTTACAGGTGAAAATAATAAAAGCGTGTTAAAAATCTTTCGCCTTTTGCCCATGTATGTACCTATTTCACAATATTCCACACTCTTTACTCTCCGTCCATTCCCTTCAATCCAAACACAGCACGTACTCGACAAATAGCGTGTTAATAACGAACGGACGACCAGCGAAGTGGCTCGCAGTTTTATTGTACGACACGACAAGGTGTAGGTGTTGGCTCTCAGCTAGATTGCACGTCCCGCACGTAACGTGTCAAAATTACCTTTAGCGCTTGGCTACAGCGTAACGATAGCGACTGCGAAGAAAGTTGCTGAGAGCATTCCAAGAGACCCCACTAATAAGTGAAGCACGCGCACATCACTAATGTCGTCTACTCCACTTAGGTCCAAGATGTCAGGGCCACTAGACCATACTAATTTTCTGATTAATAAAATATGTGGCATCAAGTCGCACATTTTGTTATCATTGCTTCGAGCCGTAAGCCGCATCGTGTGAGGTCGTGAATGAGAAATACCTTAACAAAGTGACCTTTAACATTACGTCTTGGAACATTGGCCGGAGACGTAGGAACTACACTACGTGTTGTACGGGATGACAATGCTTCAAACGTAGAGGCTCTATCATTAAATCTTCCTAAAATTAAATAATTTATAACAAATAAACCCTGGCTTGTGGAAAACAAATATAAATAGGTAGGAGACCCGACAGCCTCGTTGGTCTAAACTCGCAAGCACGACTGCTTAGCATGAGGTATCCTGGTTGCGATCCCAGGTCGGGCAAAGTGTTATTGGGTTTTTCCATCAGGAATTTCTCAGTAGCAGCCACGGAGTTTGGATATGGTACTCGGTTGATGGCAATAGGCTCGCTTTTTAATAAATAAATAAAAATTAAAAAAGCATTTATTTCTTCCTTAATTAAAAAAAATACAAGATAAATTTATAACTTCTTAAGATTAATTAAGGACCCCTCTTTGGGAACCTATCTGGGATTACAGATACACACATACATACATAATACAGTGTTTGTTGTGATGCTGTCTAGAACTAGGCGATTGGAACAATTTCTTACCTATTCACTAATCCATAAAAATATTTCATACGGTATTAAGAGCACACCTTACGACATTTCCAACAAACTTTCAAGTACTTGTTTTCCAATATGACTGAACCAATTTTAATGAAACTTCATACGCTTAAGCAGGATAAATAAGTCTAAAAACTTACTAAAAACATTTTCGAAAAATAGTGATACAGCTAAATAAGACCGATTATAAATTATCTAGAAACAGAAATTTACATTTTTTTTTTTTTAAAGACATTTCGAAATTTTTTTTTGTAACTTTTTAGACCTATGTATTTTGATTATGGGTATTAAGTTTAATTGAAATCGGTTCAGTCATGTCGGAAAATAAGAACTTGAAAGTTTGTATGAAATTCCGTAAGGTATAAACGCTCTTAAAAAGATTTCTAAGTCGGTCACCGACATACATATTTGTTTTCCTTGCATATGAAAATATTTAACTAATCGGATCCGGAAGTTCGTGTATACAAAAATGACATGTGTTGAATTTAGGGTGTTTCATGAATAAATAATGGGTTTAATTTCCATTAGACGTCAGTTTATGGGAAGGTGACATCGTCATGTTGTATAGGGGCATACTTTAATGGCCTGTAATAACATAATATGGTAACGTATTTACGTTACTGACATAATTTCATGACTATACAAATGAAGCTATTAAAGCTCGTTAGTTACTGTTAGTACCTATTAAGTTTTACAAAAAAATGGTATCATATCTGCTCGGTAGCTGCACATTTTTAACATCAACAAAAAAGTTAGTACTGTAACTTCCCGAACATAATATTTCTACTTTATATTTACTTGTACCGCCCGGCATAGCCAGGCATACCGAATTATGTCAACTAGAAAATTTTTAAGCACACCTAGAGTATTCCGAGCATCATAGAACATCTAATAATAATAACATAGCAATATGAAAACATAATTATTAATAACCGAACCTAATTTCATAGACAGAAGATACAAATTACAGAACACTATAATTACGCGTTTTGTGTGGTTGGATGCAATTAGTAATACTGCCGACCGTTTTGAAATCAATACCATACCGCGAACATAAACCTGCAGGTAGGTGATGCATGTGTAGGTATTTCCTTCTAACTTATGCCAACGGCTTCGCCTACGTTTTGTTCGGTAATTGTCCCACGGGATCGGACACTGTGGTTTAAAGTATCCTATGTGCTATTCCAGACTACTATACCTGTGACAAATTTTATCTAGTTCCATTCAGTAATTTTTGCGTGAAAGTGTGACAAACATCCAAACATCCTCACAAACTTTCGCAATCATAATATTCATCATCATCATCATCATTTCAGCCGAAAGACGTCCACTGCTGGACATAGGCCTCCCCCAAGAAGGGGGGGTTTCATAATATTAGTAAGATTTAAAGCTACATTATTAGTGTGAGTAAAGAAACGAATTATTTAAAAGTTGGCCACCACCTTAAATTGTCTGTATATTCAATTGACATGTTTTTTTTTTTTAATTTAAGAATTATTTATTTTATTGTATATACAGGGTGTAACGGAAAGGGTATACAAGGTGTTGTTTTGCATCCTCGTCAAAATTCAGGAGGTTGTCACACAAGACATAAATAATCAATTAAAATTACGGTACCTAGTTAATTACTAATAAACGCAGATTTTTTTGCTTGTTTATGTTTGTCAGTATTTCAGAATAACCCCCTTAACCCTTAATTTGGAAATGTGCCTTTAAAGATACAGCAACTTTAAAAAAATCTGTAACATTATATATTCATATTTTTTTGAATCGATCGATTTGATCTTAAAGATTTATTCAGCGCATCACTAGAAAACATAAGTCTGTTGCATTTTGAACGACTGGACATCCCTATTTACGTCAAACTCGAAAAATGCCGAGCACGAGGAGCAACAAAGCTGTAAGTTTTATTGATTTCTTTTTTTTTTTACATGTAACAGTGCCAGTTTTTTGTTAAATCATATGTATATTGATATATACGAACGATCTAAATGAAAATCTAGTATAGAAATGTATTTTCCAAGCTGTGATATGTTTTCAAACTTCAACGTGCCTTTAAAGATACTTTGCCAAAGAGCCGACTAAGTAGTGAATTACAACATTGTGCTTTAAAAGTTACATTGCCAAGGACCCTCATAAGTAATGTTTCATAACAATGTGTCTTTAAAGTTACGTTGCCAAAAGGTAACCAAGTATCGCATGTTTTGTATCTTATGGTGTTTACATAAAAAATCGTAATCAGACGTATGTGAGGCTCCTTAGAAGGTGAAATTAATGCTTTATTTGGATATATTTTTTGCAATTTTTCACATAATAAATCATTGTGTCACGGGCGTATATAAGGGGTCAGGGGGTCCCCCATTGATATTAAGAATGCGAGATTTAGATTTTTAGTACAAACCTAAATCCGCCCCCCCCCCATTGGCATGAAGTACCGAGGCACCCCCCCCCCCGCTGTGGCAGTAGTGAAAGTCGACGGGGGACCCCCCTTAAGCTATAGCTACGTTCGTGCATGGTGTTCAGTTTGCTTGGGTTTCGGTTTGGTTGCATGTGTTTCTTTTTTTTGTAGGTACTCCAACGAGCTAGGTCTAAGCGCATTTTAGCGTTGATCCCTGCAAGGAATTCACAATCAGATGACAGTGACACGACAGACTGTGAAGAAATTAACATAACTCCATCAGAAGATGAGCCCTACTGTAGTTCCTCAACGCCTTCTCTAGATTCTTCTTTAGATCGGATGAACCTACTCGACAGTGATGGATCTGAACATGATGCACCTATGTCTCCGGCATTGCAAAACGCCCCCACTATTTCTATCACAAAAGATTTGCCTTCCTCTTCTATGATGCAAGATATACCTTTTTCTCCAGTGTTACAAGCAGTATTTCCTTCTGAAAACGAAACCGATTACAACTCAATACCATCATTATCTTCAATTCCACTATTACCTTCACCAGCAGTACAGTCACCCTTCAGCTTGCAACCGACTCCAAACACATCTCAACACCTGCAAAAACAGATAACCACAAGATCTGTAAGGCGTGAACGAAACAACCGCCCTCGTTTAGTGGCGAAAAGAATTAAGCGCATACCTATAGATTTCAAATGGAAAAAGACACGCTTCATTCACGGGGCGACTGTTGAAGCAATGCCATTTTCTCATCCACCTACTGAGCTACCGTCACCTCGTCAATACTTCGCATTATTCTTTTCCGACGAAATAATAAGCGATATTGTAACCCAGACAAATATGTATTCAGTACAAAAAATAGGACGTTCCATCAATGTAACTGCGAAAGATGTTGAACAATTCGTTGCTATCCATGTTATTATGGGAGTAGTTAGAATGCCATGCTATTTAGATTACTGGAGCACACAATTAAGATATGCACCTGTTGCAGATATAATGTCATTAAAAAAGTACCAATTAATTCGCAGATATATACATTTTGTTGATAGCAATGAAGAAAGTTTGGATAGGTTTCAAAAGGTCCGACCTGTTGTTGAAAAAGTTCGCCTAAACTGCTTGCTTTCGGCTGAAGAAGAAAATCAATTCAGTATTGATGAGATGACTCTTCCTTACAAAGGTAAAAAGGCTGGCAATCGTCGTCAATACAATGCGAAGAAACCTAAGAAGTGGGGCTTCAAAGCATTTGTCAGATCTGGTGTGTCGGGTTACATCTACGATTTTTTGCTATATGGTGGCGACGATACGTTTCGCAACATACAATTTACGGATAGAGAAGAAACTTTGGGTTTTGGAGGTAAAGTAGTTGTGGCACTGTGTCAATCTATCAAAAACAGACCGTGTTTTGTATACTTTGATAACTATTATACGTCCCTAGAGCTGGTGGTTTATTTGAGAAATGAGCTGGGAATATTTAGCCTCGGTACCATCAAATCGAACCGTTTACGTGGATGCCAAAATGTAATAGACGACGATAAAAAAATGAAAAAAAAAGGCCGCGGTTCATTTTCTCAAATTGTCTGCAACAAAAATAAAATTGCCGTTGTCAAGTGGTTCGACAACAAACCCGTCACTTTAGTAAGCTCATTTGCAGATTCCTATCCAGTTACCAAAATAAAGAGATATTCAAAGGACCACAAAGCCAAAATAGATATCGATTGCCCCAAAGTCGTCAGACATTATAATACACACATGGGGGGCGTAGATTTATCTGACATGCTGATAGCCCTATATAGAACTCAAATGAAAACCAGAAGATGGTACATGGGCATTTTTGCCCAAATTCTAGATATTAGTATAAATAACGGTTGGTTATTGTATCGACGACATTGTGCACTAAAAAATGTAAAGAAAGTGTTGAGTTTGAAAGACTTTCGATGTCACATTTACTTGTCACTAATTTCCCAAGAAGTGGTAGAAAGGTCTGATGTAGCGGGACCTAGCCTGAAAATAAAGAAACCAGTTAAATCCCGGCCAATAGATGAGATAAGGTATGACGGTATGGGTCATCTGCCTAACCTTGAAAGTAGAGGACGTTGCAGGGTATGCAAAGATGGACAGTCCACTGTGATGTGCATTAAATGTAATGTGCGGTTATGTCTGACGAAAAAACGAAACTGTTTCTACGATTTTCATGTGAAAAAATAAAAATTTAAGCATTTTTTGTCATTTCAACAAAAAATTTAAGCGTTCTTTGTCATTTTAAATAAAAATTTAAACATTTTTTGTCATTTTAAGTAAAATATTAAGCATTTTTTGTCATTTTATTTCAGAACCCTGATTTGGTATTGTATCTTTTTTGACACACTTCCAAAAGACTATACATTCCTCCGTATTTGGCAATGTGTCAAAAAAGACACATATGATTTTCGCGTAATTACTGAAAAATGATTTTTTTCAGTATTTTTTTGTATTCCCTTACATCTCAAATAATCGGTATATAAACATTTTTTTATAAAATTTGATAAAAATGGTGCTTGCCAAATTAAGGGTTAACGTGGTTTAGGGAATAAGAAATGATCGAATAAACGTTAGAGATTGTTTGTATTTGTGGAGGCGCGGTTATAAGGCGAGAATCAGACGGCCCTAGTTAAAAACACGGGTTTTTCACACTTACCGATTTCCGTAAATGTGATTAAAAACAAAAATTACCTACCAATTTTATTATTGATTCGGGACGAGAATCATTAGCATAGTTACCTCCTTAAATTTGACGAGGTTGCAAAACAACACGTTGTAAACATACTTGAGGGTGTGCTTCAGACCATCAAACTGAACATGTTTCTCCATCGGACAAACATCGTAACAGCGAAAAAAATATCTGCTCCCCATACCAAATTTCAATACCTGTTCGACGCAAATGTATGGGGCAGCTGATATTTTAAGCACATCCTTGAGTATTTATATACCCTTTCCGTTACACCCTGTATATATTATGTACAAACTAAAAATACATGTAATATAATAATGAAATATGTACAAGTATCAAAATTACAGGGCGTCAAAAAATTCGACCACATCGCTGTCAACAGGAAAAGTGCCCAAAACGCTGGCCGCATTGCCACGTTGGATGGCAATGCTGATTCATTGGGCAAAAAAAAGGCCTGCCCCTGGTCACGTGATACACAAGGTGTTCACGCGGGCCCCATGGCCCTAGTGTTTCAACCCCAAACAGCTTAAACACAATACATAATTACCAATTTAGTTAATGTACTATAACAGTTCATTTCCTTAGCTGTAGGTATTAATGCAAAAAAATAAACCTCATTTACAGCGTGAACCCTAGTGGCTCACATTCAACAATAAGTGCATGATTGCTGTCCAAATTATTAAGAAAATCACATGTTCTTATTAGCATAGAAACCTTTAAAAGCACCTACTAGAACTACTGGTAGGGGAAAGGTGTACGAGATGATCCGTTGAGGCGAGATGATCCTATTTTATTGCAACGAAACTATTAGCGACATCTAGTTGTTTTCATTGGTAAAATTAGTCCCCGATATTCCCCTTTATTCCCGAGGGCTAAAGGCAAAAATATAGTGCCTGTTGCAGTTAAAACAATATCACCCATCCTTTCCACAGAGAAAAAGACTGGCTCATGTATTCTGTGCTAGAACACAGATTTATTTTATACAGGGTGTAACAGAAAGGGTATATACATACTTAAGGGTGTGCTTCAGACCACCAAACTGAACATGTTTCTCCATCGGACAAACATCGTAATAGCGAAAAAATATCAGTTGCCCCATACATTTAGTCGAATAGGTATTGAAATTTTGTATAGGGCAGCATAAATTTTTTTCGCTATTACGATATTTTCCGATGGAGAAACATGTTCGGTTTGATGGTCTGTAGCACACCCTTAAGTATGTATATACCCTTTCCGTTACACCCTGTATAGGTACTTTTTTTTTTTTTTTTTTAGGATGGGAAATCATCAAATGACTTCTTCCGCTCTGGGCGGAGCGGAAGGGAGTGTCAGACTTGACTGACTAAAACCCATCCATGTTCCTTCTTAGCCCTTTGCGTTCCAGGGGCACGGTATCTCTTTCGAACAATCCGCAGCCCTGGCAGGCATCGGCCCTCTCGGACCCCTTCCGATTTGCTGACATCTCCTTGAGGCGCGCGTGGAACACGAACGCGCCGTCGGCACGGTCTGTCGTCATAAGACGGACGGACGGTGAGCTAGCCCATTAGTCACCGTCCACAGGCCCGCGCCTACGGTGGCCGGGGGCCACTGGTTGCCCCCCGACGCCCGGGGCGTCTCCCGCGGCGGCTGGGACGTGAGGTTCTCTCCCTCTCACGTTCCGCCACCTCCTTCGCTAGCATGACTGCTTCGCAGAAGGAGGCGACGGCTTCCCATTCCCTCTCGCTCCGGACCATGGATTGAACCAGGGCCGGACGCGAGAGGTCGCCGCCGCCAATCGCCGCTACGAGGACACGGCGGTGCTCAGCCCAAGCGGGGCATAGCTCCACAGTGTGCTCCACCGTGTCCTCCGGCCGATCCTCGCAGTGGTGACACCCGGGCGTTTCCTCCCGCCCGATTCGGTGCAGGAACCTCCCGAAACAACCGTGTCCGGTGAGGACCTGCGTCAGGCGGAAGGTGAGGGCGCCATGGCGCCTCTCTAGCCACTCCTCAAAGAGGGGACTTATCGCCACTATTGTGGCGTGCCCTGCACGGGGTTGCGACAGTCGCTCTCTCCATGTCGCCATGAGATCGCGCCGGAGGTCTGTCCGCTGAGCGACAATTTGCCGCGGCAGCGGAGTTTCCCCCCGGCGTAGTGCCTCCGCGCGCCATTCGTGCAGGCACGCGAGGACTATCGCCTCCAGATCCCATGGCGGCAATCCGGCCAAGAGGCTCGCCGCCTCGCCGGAGATCGTGCGGTACCCCCGGATCAGCCTTACGGCTACCACCTTCTGGGGCGCGTTCAGGTAATGGGCGGCTCGCCGCCTCAGAGAACGCGCCCACACCGGGGCCCCGTAAAGGGCCATGGACCGCACGACCCCCGCGTAGAGCCTGCGGCAGGAGGCGTTTGGACCCCCCAGGTTGGGCAAGAGCCGCTTGAACGCAGCCCCTGCCCGTTCCAGTTTGGGGGCCAAACGTCGGAAATGCTCCAACCCTGTATAGGTACTTTGAAATGTATTATTCTACAGTCAGGAACAAAACAAAGTTATTTAATTACAAATAACAAATTGAAAGTAGTTTCTATGCAATTTATATTCATTTTATCGTGATTTCTAAGTTTTCCACTCCTGCGATCCCGCCGGGTTTCCTGCTCATCTATTTTGCAAGCTCGAGTTTTCCAGTTCTTACAATATTTTAATATCTACTCGTTGGACTCTTTATATTTATTTATTTATAACCAACTTACACTATCAATTCCACCACACGTAATATACTTATAAGTTATTGGTTAAACACTAAAAACTTGTAAAATTACATGAAATTAGTCAGAAAAAGAATTTTAAAAAAATAACAATATTTAAAGTAAACAATGTAAGTAAACAATCGCCAACCCGTCTGCCAAAATCCGTCTGCCAGTCTGATTATGGCAAAACCCGCCAAAATGTCAATGTAGCGACACTTGGGGGAGGCCTATGTCCAGCAGTGGACGTCTTTTGGGCTGAAATGATGAATGAATGAAAGTAAACAATGTGTTGGGGGAACCCCAAACGGCTCGAAAATATAGTTTCCACAATGATTATATTTAAGCCGCTTAATGTTCTCTTACTTTTACTATTAATACCTTTTCTCTTGAAACGGTTTTCCATTAATAAGAACACAGAAAGCCCTTACTATATCTATGTACCTGCACTCTAAGAATTAGTTTCAGCTGCTCATCCAAGAATGAGCTTTCAAGTGATGAAACGCTTCCATTGTCTTGACATATTTGAGAACACGGAGCACATAAACAAAAGCAAACTTTGTCGTTTGCTGCCTCAATTTCAACATCTCATAAAAAACGTCAGGAGAGAACTGTCAATCTTACTTTTGATTTAGTTAAGCCATATTCTTGTTCTCTTTTTTTCTTAAGTTTTGCTGCTCCTTGTATATTTTACAAAATCAACGTTATCCTTGCAGTAGGTATTATGATGTAGGTTATGTAAAGCTTGGGGTTGTATTGTATAGCTTTTGTTAAGTCGGTTAACTTTTATTATTTTCTCGAAGATGTTTGTTGGGGTTCTTTTCGTTGGCCCATATTGAGCCTGTTGTATGGTTGGTCGCTCAAAAAGTACGGCAATTTCTAGCATATTATTCAAGAAAATTATTTCACTTCCTGTTGGTCTAATATACTTAGAAAAAAAGTCTGCACCTTATCAGAGTCAACAATATTATGCTGCAGGAAATTTCCTAAATAAAAAAGTGAGTTTTTTTTTTAACTTAGCTCTAATCTGATGTTGCATATCTACAATTGGTTTAGATAAGTTATTTTTCACTTATACATACTATCTACAGAAATTTAACATTTCAACGCAAACTTTTCGCAAAGGGCCCAGCTGTTTCCCACCCTGGTCGTGTCGATCCACCCCCCATTGGGTATTTCCCACGATGGGAAAATCTATCATGATTCATTCACACTGCACGTTTGGGGGCCACATATCCTGTATTATTACTCTTTAATAGGCTCTAGGGGTAGAGCTAAGATTTACGATTTTACATTTAAGTACAACGTGGAGAAAGATCTACATTGTTTTGTACTATTCGTTAGTTATAAGAACAAAAGCACCGGGTACCTTATGAAAGGGACCGATACGACACGCGTTCTTTTTTAAATAGTTTTTCCAGACATTTAAATGCTGGAGAATAGTTGACTAACGTTCTGCCTGTCTTATTGTCCTTGTAACTGTCTTATTGTGTGGTGTGTATTTATTTGTCTCTAATTTTTCAAATTAAAATTATAGATAATTGTGTCTGAGAATAAATGAATTGAATAGGGGATAATACTGGGTAAAGAAAACGAAATTTTATTTTGTCCGTCAGACAGGTAATACAAAAATATTAGACACGTATTTTTTGTTTTATCAAAATATCAAAAAATCACTTAGTTAAAACTCATTGAAGTTGGAGAGTGAGGGGCTCACTACGTCACAAGTAGGCATAAAATCACCTACAAGTGACGTCATGCGCTATTTCAACTCAATTTATCTCCGTAATTTTATAACCACGTGAAAAAAGAAAAAATACGTGTCCAATACTTTTCAATAATCTACCCGACAAACAAAGAAAAAAAATTGTGATCATCCCCCATTGAATTAAATATACCAGCTATATAAGTTCAGCTCACCCACACGTTTGTAGAAACTTGTTTGTACTTATTTTGTAAAACCGTATTTTTAACGTGTACTACAAACAATTCTTTGTTTTGAGTGAATACATTTTATATTTTGTAGCATACTCAGCATTTAATTTTCACTGCATTATAGTTATTTAATATTAAATTGTCAATTATAAAGTAATTAAAGTCTACATCCATATGAATAATTATTTAAATCCCCTCATGAAATCCTGAAATGAATACCCCGTTATTGCCGTTATACAAAACCCATTGGAATTCTATATATAGGTTAGATTTCCATGAATATTGCCCTATGATTAATGCTTTACCCCAAAATGACATTTCTATCAACAACTAGCTATTAACTTTGTTATCAAAATAGTAATCGGTCACATAGTTAACTGATAAAAGCTTATCGGAAATTACTCTTTAATGCACTATAAGTTAATATTACCAATCTATAAGTGCAGTTTCATTATCTGCCTAACCTTTTGCCAGCTATGTTGGTGTCGGTCCAGTCTGACTGCTTTCCGACCTCCACAACTCGGTTACTGTGACAACACGGGATTGCTTGGTAAAACTAGCTGTCAGACTTTGTAAAATGTACTTGTTTAGCTTTTAAAATGAAAGCAGACTATAAAATGAATGTTATCCTATTATAACACGAATAGTCAGTTAATAGGCCGAATTTATCCTCCTATACATGCCTTATATAGGTGTAAGTGAATTTGTTTACTTTAGTACAACTAACAGAGAGCAGCGGTGGCCCAGTGGTGGCAGCCCCGACTTACGAGCAGTAAGCCGTGGGTTCGAATTCAGGCAGGCGCATTACTTTGTGTAATTTATTTCATCACCGCTGCCCTCAAAAACGGTGAAGGAAAACATCGTGAGGAAACCGGCATATCCTAGAACTAAAAATTCGAAGACATGTGACATCTACCAACCCGCACTGGGCTCGCGTGGTGGATTACAGCCCACTCCCTCTCATAAAGAGGAGGCCTGTATCCCTGCAGTGGGAACATTATAGGCTGATGATGATGATGATGAGTACAACACACTAGTATTCTTAGTCATGAACTGAACATAAGTCGCACTAACCAAGCCTACATTCCACCCTGTTTGTTTAAAACCTGACCTATAAACGCCTACTTTTTATCTTCAAATTCAAAAGCCAAAGTCAAATTGGTAGTAGCGGAAAGCTATTAATTATATACATCTTTAACATTGATTAAAGTGGGATATGATATCTTTAGCATTTCTTTAAGCAGGATGCAACTATGGGTTTGACAAAGGTAGGTCAGAGGAGGTACCTTATTTGAAGATATACGATTTGATGTGTGTTTACAACTGTTGTAACGGCAATACAGTTGGAATTAATCCAAAAATGGATTTGGTTTGGCTCTTAGAATATTGGTGTTAGTGTGGTCCATGTTAGAGTTCACCAGTGAACTAAATCTGATCTAGTAAGAAGAACAAAATGCTGCTTGGGCACAATCTTACATGGAGCAAGTGCCTATCTGATCTCCACAACTCGGTCACTCTGTAACACGGGATTGCTTGGTAAGATTGTCAGACTTTCGGGCTTCTGACAACCCGTAATGGCTGGTCACCCATCCACGGACCAATCTTGGCAAGCGTTGCTAAACAAAGCCGATCGACGTTATTCATTGATATTATTTAGGCGACAGCTCTTGTATGTCCAGTTTACACAAGGAATTAAATTCCCGTTGAAAATTTTCGTCGGAGTGTATAGACACAATAATAATACCTTCCAAATTGCTTTCGAAGTTTCTTCGACGTTAAGCTTTTGTATCCACAACGAAAATGGCCTCATTCTTGGCTACCGTTCGTGTGGAAATATAATGTCGTCCCGTATTTATAGTATTTTGGTTTGTTTAACTGCGCTTATAACATTCTTGTGCAGTTCTCAAAGAAGTTTTCGTGGACTTTTCCGGGCAATGATAATTGATTCACCCTGCAATTAACCTACACTCTGAAAATATTTCGGCCCATCTGGGCCGAAATATTTGACCTCTGCATACCCTATAAAGGAATACAAGCATACCATTGTTATCATTAAGATCATTTACGCCTTACGACATTTCAAACAAACTTTCAAGTCCTTATTTTCTGAAATGACTGAACCGATTTTAATCAAACTTCATACGCATAAGCAGGATACATAGGTCTAAAAAGTTACTAAAAATATTTTCGAAAAATAGTGTTACAGCTAAATTAGACCGATTATAAATTATCTATAGAAACAGAAATTTTCAATTATCTAAAAAAAAAGATATTTCAAAAATGTCTTTTTTAACCCGTGACCAAAAAAGAGGGGTGTAATAAGTTTGACGTGTGTATCTGTGTGTCTGTCTGTGGCATCGTACCTCCTAAACGGATGAACCGATTTTGATAAAATTGATTTCGTTAGAAAGGTATTTTAATCGAGTGTTCTTAGCTAGGTTTCGAGAAAATCTGCTCTGCCGTTTGAAGATCATCACCTCTTTTCTAGTTGTAGAAGGGATATTTAAACAACTTTCACAGGTCTAGTCGATTTGATATTTGAAATCTTATCACTTGTCACCATGGGCATTGCCGAAAGGCTGCACATCAAGGCTAAGAAAAAATAATATAAGTTTAAAAAGCATGAAATAAAAATTAAATTTAAAAAACCCCCGACAGATAAAACCTCTAAAAAACCAAAAATTAATTAATCCAAGCGTCGTAGCGTCGGGGGACCGCTAAGTAGACCGCTTAACAAAAGAACCAAATAAAGCGGACCCCCGACGCTGCGACGCTTGGATCAATAAATTTTTGTTTTTTTAGATGTTTTTTCTGTCGGGGGTTTTTTTAATCGGTTCTGTCATTTCGGAAAATAAGGACTTGAAAGTTTGTTTGAAATGCCGTAAGGTGTAAACGCTCTAATCATTTCAACTTAGTCTTCTTTTCGTATCGTACATCTATATAGTACGATTTATGTATAGTTGGCCAGTAGCATCGACACTTGAAAGAAAGAAAGAAAATAAGTGTATTTGGCACATGCCACAAGTACACACAACATTAAACAAAATTTAACAAAAAATACTTAAATCTAAACAAAAGAAATAAAGAAAAGGGATACCTAATTATTGTGTACATATACAAAACACTAACTAACCTTTATGTGTTTATTAATTAGAGCTCCTTTCCATATTACCTAAATGTTCTGCATACAAACTAGAGAATGGTTTTGCCAAATAAAAAGTTTAAATAAGTCCCAAATAATTTTGTAACCGATTTCTAATTATTTTTTTGAGAATAATAATACTTAAACAAGCAAGTCTTCTTCTTTCGTATGTTTCAATGTACCTAACTGGCTGTGCCCACCGACTTCGTCCGCGTGGAATTTAACAAAAAAGTTATTTCGTTCTTGCTTTTTTTTAAATTATTTTTCTAAAATAAAAGTAGCTTAAGTTACTCCTTATTACATCAGCTATCTGCCAGTGAAAGTCCCGTAAAAATCGCTCCAGCCGTTCCAGATATTAGCCGGAACAAATAGACAGACAGACAAAAATTGTAAAAAATGTTATTTTGGTATATGTACCGTATACACCGTCAAATTTTGATCGTTTTAATCCCTTGGGCGGGTGATTCAACTTTCAAAATACTATTCATAAACAACTTACACAGCATTGTATCGCTTAAAATAAAATAAAAAACTAAAGGGTACCGTTCTTTGCCATTCGGCTACGGAACCCTAAAAATAGCAAGTGATAACGTAATATTCGAAAAATGTGTGTGTGGTCACATCATATGGTACTAATGGTTTACAATGCTTTTTCACTGACGCGAAAATTGGTTCGAGGTTACAAAAAAGGTAATTATTTTTAATTTTATCCATACAAATCGATAGTGTTTCATGCACCGAATCGACCCTCCAAGGGATTAAAACGATTAAAATGTAACGGTGTATACATTCATATGCATGTAGTAAAAAACGGGTATTTTAATATTACAAACAGACACTTAATTTTATTTATGTGTATAGAAGATAAATATTACATAAACGTGTAGGTAAATGTTAATGATAAGTACAATCAGATTTAAACAAAACACAATTCTACTGTGATTGCGTGTAAGGTTACTAAAATGAAATCAATTCAATTGAAACAACTCGACCATATTGACGAGCCCTTCTATTCACGAACAAACAGCCAAATTCCATTATTAATTTCCAAACTATGTTTAAGTCATATCGAATACTTAATAAGTCATTAAAACTTTTAACTAACTAAATTTGAATTGGAGTGAAACGATCTAGTACATCTATATAAATAAATAAAATTGAAGTGTCTGTTTGTAAGTTTCTAAATAACAACGTTTTACTGAATACGTATGAAAGTAAGTACGGAACTTTTTTGTTAATGTCTGTCTTCTCCGCCCCACTGTTAGGCAAAGGTCTCCCCAAACGGTACTTATAACAAAAAAAAACATCTAGTTGTTATATTACTTATAACGCTACTTATAATGTTAGTATGTCTGTCTGTCTGTTTGTTTCTTCCAGCTATTCTCCGCAACGGCTGGATCGTTTTTAAAGAAAATGGGCTTTCACTGCCAGTAACTTAAGCTACTGTTATGCCAGAAAAATAATTAGCGTTCCCACAACAAAAATAAAACCTTTGAAATTGTTAACAAAATACGATTCAAATGGAGAAGCAATATTTTTATAATAATTCCACGCGGACGAAGGTCACGGGCAACTGCTGGTTCAGAATAAAATCTCCGTTATTAAGAATAAAGTAAAATGATTCGAATATTTGCCAAAAACCATATTCGTCGTAACATGAAAATAAGCAGAAAAATATGTTGAAAAGTTAAAAGACGTCTAAGACAAATGGGTGCGTTAAATCTCTGGAAATTCATAATGTCGATTCGTATTACTGTTCCACGCTCACATTAGATTTTATCTGAAAAAATAAAACAAAGAAAAAAAGCTTGTATTTCGTGAAGTCATATCGTCTAGACTAAAAAATGTTTGGAAAGAAAAACTTAAATGACAGGAAAGTTTAATTTGTTCGCAAGGGATTAGCCTTTCTATGTAGACATTTTATAAATAAAACCAAGAACTTTTAATTAAATCTCTGGAGGAGTTCTGGGTATCGACACTACTTCAACTGTCCTCTACAAATTGACAGTTCATACCTTCTTAAAAAGTGAGAGTAATTATTAAAGTACTACCTGTTGCATAAAAATATCACTTCCCAATTTAAATCCGATATTGTTACAAAATTCAAGGGTTTAATTTCAAGGGTTTAAGAAATACGGTGCCTTACCGCGAATACGCAGGTGTTTCGGCTAAGGATTGCCTGATTAACTGATACTATACCTACTGGGAAACATCATCATCTGCCTAGCCTTTTTCCAAACTATCATGGGGTCGGCTTCCAGTCTAACCGGATGCAGCTGAGTACCAGTATTTTACTTGAAGTGACTGTCTGTCTGACCTCCACAACCCAGTTACTGGGTAATACGATACCCCTTAATAAAACTGGATGTCAGACTTTTGGCTTCTGACTACAAACTCGTAACGACTGTCAAAGATCTACAAATGATAGCCGGGACCAACGGCTTTACGTGCTTTCCAAAGCACGGAGGAAACTCGATTTGTAATTATGGTCACCCATCCACGAACCAACCTCGGCAAGCACGGCTTAACCTTAAAGATCGTCCCGTGCGGCTATAATTATTTAGCCACGAGCTCCTCATACATTCATCATACTGGGAAACAAAACTTTCCAAAATCATGCATAAAACAGTCTTATTTTATCAATTTTCCTTCTACGACGCGACGTAAGCCAATTTAATGAGCAAATATAAAGTAAGGCAGCAAAATGCCAACGGGTCTAAAACAACCCGTAATCCCAGCTTATAATACCACCCTAATACCTGTCGGAATTGGATCAGATATTAAATCACGGATCTCAATCTCAGAAGTGCTTTTACTTACTAATTAAGTTGATTTTGAATGTTTTCTTTTATTAAATTTTATTCACTCAACCAATCAACTTCGCCTATCGGCCTGATCTGTTTATGGACATATGCCTCTCCTAATACGCGCTAAAAGACCTTGTCCTCCACCTCCTACATCCTGTCTGCTGGGTCAAACTGGACGTGGAAGTTGGACCTCTTAAGTGGAAGCGCCAAAATCGCTCGCGGAATTCAAATTTTCATTCATATATTACCTGACACTGACTAGTCCGGGGCTTTTAGATTTGAACCCTGCATTAAATATAAACAGCGATTTTTTTTTCTTGAATCGTGTACTTGACCTTAGCTCTTCAAATAATAAAAAAAAATTAAACATTTTCCGAGACCGGATCAAGCTGAAAAAGACGAAAACACGTTTTTGTGAATAAAAACATGGTAAAAAAATTTAACAGGACAAATTTAGTTACTTTAGGTAAAGAATTGGTGACAGTAATATATTTTTTCAGAATTAAACATTTTCGTCCACGGAAATTACGGTAAAAAAACATTTACGAAATTTTTGGATTGTACTTAAGGCAAAAATATAAACAGCGGTTTTTTTACATAAAATAACTTAAATTAATATATTACACCGCCAATAAACAAAATTAAACAAATTGTACTACCGGAAGTTATTATTACCAGTTTTTTTACAATAGCGGTTGCGGCAAAAAGGTAACAGGGTTTAATTTAGTTTAACTTTCATCTAAAGGCTATTTCTAACCTATTTACACGAAAATTAAACACTTTAAAGCAAATCGTGAAAAAAAAGTCAATTAATGTTTACGTAAAGTACGTCTGCAAGCTTTATTCTTGTATTTGGCGCAGCACTTTCATAGAAATTTGATCTTTCCATAATAGAAATAAGGTGTACAATCGCGTAACTCAATAAAACACCGACTCAAACAACAACACAGTCATACGCACACAATGAACGCAGCGCTTATCTTGTTTACGCACACTAGCACACGCCGTACGCCGCACGCTGCTTAGCGCTGACACCGTGCATCGTAATTTAATTTTTACTTTGACAATATTAATTATCGCTCTAATTTGTTTAATTTTGGGGGATTAAGGTTTGGAATTATATATTTCTCATTATTAAATGAATTTAAATCCTGTTACATTTTTGCCGTAAGTAGTATTTAAGATTTTTAGATTTTCTTGATTTTCTGTGAAGTCCGGAGCAGAATTTGTTTAATTTTCATAATAATAGTTAAACATGGTGATATAAATCATTTTAGCACTATTTTTGTCCTGTTAATATTTTTGCCTTAAGTACGAAGTCAAATTATTAGATTTTTTTTAAAAAACGAGTGTTCCGTGGACGAAAATGTTTAATTTTCTGACCTACTTGTAGTACTCAATCTCTTCTACAAATACTCCAAATAAACATACCTGTTTATATTTTTTTCCACCAAGTTATATACATATTAGACGTTTTCTTAAAAAAAACATATACGCGGAGGTGAACTTTTCGCGGGATACAGCTTAATATACTCTCCTGTCCATACCCTACACATTCAATGAGAAAAATCGCTGTTTTTAATTATTGCAAAGTTAGCCTAATTTTCGGCGTAAATTCCCCGGACTAGACCTGCAAATAGCAAAGGAGATCACCCAGATTGGGCTAGTTTCAATAGTGCCGCGGTCAACAAAAAATAACTTATTATTTGAATAGAGCGTAAAATAATAAACATTTTTTATTATTACATCAAAGTCGTAAGTCAATTCACCGAGAAGTTATTCAACCACAAAATATCTGAGATTAGCCAGATTGGGCATTTTTTTTGCCGGCCAATCAAAATAAACTTATTAGTTGAATAGAGGATAACATTATTTAAACACTTGAATTATTACACCTAAGTCGTAAAACAATTCACCGAGGATTTATTCAACCACAAAATATCTAAGAGCACCCGCTTTTGAAATTAGCCCAAAAATTTATGAAGGATGGGTGATCTCCTTTAAATTTCGCAGGCTACACTGCCGCTTCCCCCTTATGGTCGTCGGCCCATCTAGCGGGGATGCGTGCCGCACTACAAAGATTATTGCATTTGCAAAATTTTTATTTTGTGTTTCACTTCTTCAATGGCAGTAACTATGTCTTCATTGCTTCTCAAACTAGCCAAAGGAAGCGAACGTGTAATCGTGCAAATATTTATACTTCAGATATTTTCACATTTTTGCTCGATAGTAGCACATCGCGAAATGTGAGTGCATTGTAGCGGACGTGAGCGCATGTTCGCGTATCTGGGTGTCTTCTGAATTGTTTGAAACCGAAAGTGAGGATTCTTCTACTAATCTATAACCAGAGAGAGAGAAGAGAAGAGAAGAAAATTGTTAAATTTTTAAAGTTTTATCAACTTTTAAAATGTAACAATTTTCGTGTGTCGATGGCAAACTAAATTGCATCAGCTCAGAATTTGGGGACAAGGTAGGCAGGTTACCTTCAGTAGCGGACGCTTCTGAAAATGAGTAACTTTCCGCCAAATTCTACCGATTGACTGAAGGACTTTGGTGGAACAACGATCGTTTGTGGAAGAAGGATCGTTTGTGGAACAAGGATCGTTTGTGTAACAACAACAACGTTTTAATTTTATTCAAAATTCCTGTAAATAAAGTAGATGACGGTTAGATACCTGGTGCACCAACCAATGTAGCATCGTCTTGTACCTAGAATATAGGTCATATTATCTATCAGGAAATTATACTGTCTACATGTTAAGTTATGTGCTGATTGAAGGCATTGTGTTACCTGCTAAGGCTTGCTAGGCTACCGAAGATTACATCAACCGCACACACACCTAAAAGTCCAAAAAGGCCACTTTACCACTGAAAAGTTTGGAATGGGCGAAGAGCCTGCGTGTAGGTCTACTAACGGAGAGATACCTGTGAGCGAGTAACACCTAAACCCAGACCGATACTGCACATAGTCTTACCTCAAAAAAAATGATCACTATTCTAATGTTATTATCAAATGAATGCATGGCATGCTGAAATATTAAGTATGTTTTTTTTTTTACACACTTTTTTTTTCGTTTAAACATATACAGACAAAGCCTCTTTCCAGAGAATGAGCAGCAGCGTTCTCTGTTTTTTTGTAACAACCGTACTGCGATCGCCAACCCGCCTGCCAAGCGTGGCGATTAAGGCAAAACCCCCCTTATGTCAATGTGGTGACACTTGGGGGAGGCCTATGTCCAGCAGTGGACGTCTTTCGGCTGAAATGATGAGACAAAGGCTCTGTAACAAAGCGCTCTCAATCGTCTTGTATCCGGTATAATCAGTTTTAAGATAAATAAAACAAATCGATATCGATTTGTGTTATGTGTGTGTCATCACACGTATACATCGATATGCATAAATATTGGTTTATATACCGCACATGTTACAATAATATTAATAAAAATATATTGATCGAACTGAATAATAAACTTTAGAATTATAAATTCTGCGACGAGCGTAAGTAAGGATAAAATGATTTCATAGCTCTGTTTATAACAAGCATTATTAGAACTTATCCAATTAAAACAGAAAAATTATCGGTCCATTCTAGCTGACTAAAAAGATCTTGTTAGTCGATAAACTAATTAATTTTATCGACAGCTTTGCTTTACCTAAATCAAAGTGCTCGTCAAATTAAAGTGAGCTAGGTACTAACTGAACTTATGTAATATAATGTTCTCTTTTCATCATCAATAGATACCTGATAGATATTCGCGATGGAAAAAGATTTATTAGCGATTATGGCTCAATGGAACAGTGACATATTATTCAGCTCATAGCAGATAAAGTCCACTTAGTTGCAAATGGTCACCTACAAAGCGCAACACATTAAAGGTAGAAACACACAACTGTTTCAGAAACACATTATTACAGTGTATTCTGTTACAGCGCAAGTGTGTTTCTAGCCATGTAGGTACTAAATGTACGAAACCGATATGCTTCTGTTGCGACACGACACATTAATGCGTTTGAACGTTAACGATTTTTGGCGTCAGACTTATTAATAAAACCGGAACGATGTCCTAAACAAAGACTTCTATGTACTCAGTGCTTCCTACTAGATACTCAAATATCAGAATTGGAACAATAAGGAAGTACAATCACGAGCACTAATATGTATACACTCAGGAAAATTCGTAAGCGGTTTCCTCGCGGAAAATTGATTGTAACTTTGATATAAGACATATTTAATTATGTGTCATATAGTATGGGGTTCAAAATACTATGCTCGTAGCAACATAACATTGTAATTAGTACGATAGAAGAAAACCACTTTTAAAAGTTGTTACGTTGCTATGTGTTTACGTATTAGTGCTCATGAGCGTACAACTTCCACAATATAGCTTCGCACAATGATTGAACACAGTCTTGGCATCACATGCTACGTTGCCTGAAACGCTTATGATTTGAATACCAACTCATTTGCATTTTGGCACAGCTTTGCACGGAAAGCGCTAGCTGGAAAATAAAACCGTTCCATTATTCCACCATACGCGGTATACTAGGAAAACCATAATTTAAAAATGAATATTTTAATCAATTCGAGGTACCTACAAATCATAAATATGAATGGAAATTGCAAGCGTGTCCAGTTTAATTTGAATATCGTGCAGGAAATTCTAAACAATTTTTTTTTGTAATTTGTGTTATTATTTGAGCTATAGCAGGCATTATTTCTATTGTTTAATAGTGAAAACCTAGGTATATAATAACTTAATTCTAGACTTAGTCGGCAAAATAATAGCCAAAATAATATGGTAAGTTAGCCTTTTTAAAGTAAAGCATTTGTTCGGCATCCCTATTTTGCATAAACCACCGTAGCACGAAAAATATTGTCACCATAAGTCAGTTTTATTCCCCTTTGTAAAAAAAATGCCTTTCATAAAGTTCCGCCAATTCCCATTTCCATCTTGCTGCAAATCTTTCCTTAGCAGAACATACCTTCTCATTTGGTTCCTTCCGGATTTCCCTTATAAAACTTTAGAAGGAAAGATAGAGTGACCACTGACCACTATTATGTGGACTCGGCTTGAACCGGTCTGAAAAAACCTATATTTCCAAGCAGTATAAGCAATAAAGACGTCATTCGCTTCGTTTGGTTTGCACGACGGAATCGTCGTTTCATCGTTCGTCGTTTCAGCCCAAAATACGTCCACTGCTGGACATAGGCCTCCCCCAAGTGTCGCCACATTGACATTTTGGGGGGTTTTGCCATAATCGCCACGCTTGGCAGGCGGGTTGGCGATCGCAGTACGGTTGTTACAAAAGCACAGAGAACGCTGCTGCCCATTCTCTGGCAAGTCCCCTAGTCGCCTCTTACGACACCCACGGGAAGATATGGGATGGTGCTATTCTTTACGTCCGACACCATACAGAGCACGACGGAATATTCGCTTTTATTCTTAAGTTTTTTCTAACTGGGGCCGATTCCAAATCGATGAAAGTGGTAATTCTGTAAACATAAGCGCCATAATCATGCCTTGTGTGTAGTTTTGCCCCATCGAAATGGGCAGTCCTCCAAGTGACGCCAATAAAAAGCTTAGTCATAGCATCTTAATGTAATTTACCGCAGTGTGTTGGGTCATTAATCTTTAGTATAATTACCAACTGTAACACATGGCCGGCCTTGGCACAGCCTATTTATATAATCATGGTTCTTTCAGCTTTACTAAGAAACTATGGAACCTCCATATAAAGTTTTGGTACCTACCCAGGAGGCCTACCATGACGTCTTAAAATATTATTGCTTTACTCCTTTTCTAGTGTGGGAAAGAGACGGCGCTAGACATCCTGTATAGCTCCGTCTCTTTCCCACACTAGAATAAGAGTAAAACAATACTGCTTTAAGACGTCATGGTAAGCCAGCTGTTGTTTTCTTTATAAAAGCCGTTTAACTATGTCCTTACGCAAAGGTATCTAAATTATATGTATTTTTTTTATTCCGCGTTAATAATCCTGTTACCAAACATAATCCACATTTATCGGTTATTGATCATAGAAATAGTAATTTAGTGTGCCATATTACAAGGGTCAATGGATTATCGATTGTCTCGAACGTTGCGTGAGTTAGAAAAGTTGGGCCACGAAAAACCACAGATTAACCAAAAACCCAAAAATACAGATATGTAATCGTAATGACATTACTATAGATGGTTTAGCATTGTACGGAATTCTGTACTGATCTTTTTCTGACTCACGATTTACCTAATATACTTACATAGTAAAATACTTTAACTATGTATTTACCTCCGAATTTACATGTAAAGATAGTCAGATGGACATACTCACTTCAGCACATGTAACGTGCTGAAGTGAGTATGTCCATCTGACTATCTTTTATCTGGTTCATTTATAAACGGCGTTTTTATTTAAGTACTGAAAGTTAGTAAATTTCAGGGTTTTTTAAACCTCAACGATCGTACTTTTGACTAACCTAAAAGAAACTCCACTTCCACCAGTGCAGTAACTCTAACTACACAAAAAAACAGTTCCAAAAACGTGTTAAATAAACATTTGTGGAGCTAATCTTCACCTCTTTAAGCAAATCAAACAAAGACCTGCTAAATCAGTCCACGCGTTAAGTATGTGGATACACTCACACACACACATACATACACAAACACTTAGAAACGTTAGTGTTTCTCATTTCGGCTTTGGCGTAAGTAATTTAGTGTTCGCAGATAAAGAGTGACATACCTGTTACCCACTACTTGATTTCCTGAATTTATTGTCATTTTCCCAAAATTCAATATTGGATTAGTAACAAAAGTCGTCCAAGTTGAGTCTAAAAAATTATACCCTCCAAGGGTTTTGTATTAACACTACAAACAATACCCTATTCAGAAATAATCCTAACAGTCATATTATAAATGTGAAAGTTTGGAGGTTTGTTACTCAATCACTATAAAACAGCTAAACTGTTTTGGATCAAATTTGGTAGATACGTACTTTATAACTTGCAATAACGATTAGTCAAATCGTTTTCAACAAAAGCAAAGCTACGGTCAAGCTAGTATAGTTTTATAGGGCAATTCCTAATAGTTCACAAAATAGAAATACGCCAATAGATAATTCGCAAGAAATTGTAGAGAAAATTGCTCGTGTCTAAAACTTGATAACGTTGTGTTAGTGGCGCCTAACAAAGCAAACTTAATTAAAGTATTAATCTTAGCATCATAAATCTTTACTTTGCTTAACGTAATTTTAGTACTTATTATTCCTGTCGCAGTTATTTAGTCAAACAGCAACTTTATCGTCACGAAAATAAAGACCATAATAATTTTGACAGATTGTCAAAATTATTGTGTATGTAAATATAGTGATGTCAACCTAACTACCACCTTATTGCTATGTGCATAAAGATCAGTGTTATGGCAGCCATACAAGGGCGAATATTATAGAATGTGAAAGTACTGTAAGGTACATTTTCATAGACATCTTATATCAATCCGTCCATGACTCATGATGGTGTTGCCATACTTTCATTTTCGTTGCCAAAAGCTGGACAGCAAAGTAGGTAGTAGTTTAGTGGCGACAATACTCCAATATTGCCAATATAGCTGGCCGGATAATACGGTTAGGTTTTATTTGACAAACTGAAAAAAGTAATAAAGAAAACGGAAAAACAGTTATTCAGCGAATTAGCCCTTTTTCAAGCTGTTTGGCATTCTACGAATTGGGCATTTAACGACTAAGCCCTTTTGTTGGCTTATAATCACTTTTAAGGCACCTCAGTCGTCATACATTAAGTATTCTTGCATTTAGTTAAACAGCGCTTTGGCCAAGCTTTAAATCATATTATATTTGACGTTGAACGTCATCACGTAGGTAAGTAAAGAGTTGCTGTCTCACCGCCTGCCAATTTTTCTTCCCGAGTCCAATCTTTTTTTTTTCATTTTTTCATTTATGCCTTTGCTATTGAGAGCTTTTCGTGACTCTTACTGTAGTAAATAACATTTATTTATATAATTGTAAAATTATACGTCACTGTCGAAGAGACAATGACGTATTATCAATTTTACAATTCACTAATAATGCTGATTTCCAATCTGGAATGATCCTCATTAAATTTTTCGACATTTTGTTGTTATATGAACGTATGGTGTGTTATTGAGATTTTATAGAATCTGAACTAATATTATAAACAGGAAAGATTTGATTGTTTGTTTGCATTGAATAGGCTCAGAAACTACTAGGCCGATTTGAATAATTATTTCAGTGTTATATAGCCCATGTATCGAGGAAGGCTATAGGCTATATATCATCACGCTACGACCAATAGGAGTGGAACAGCAATGAGAAATGTTTCGAAAACGGGGAAAATGTGACGCAAACGAAGTTGCGCCGGACAGCTAGTAGTGTTATAAAACATTTATTAATAAATACGCCACAGACGAAACTATTAAAATGTCAAGGCACACGATATCATTCCACAGAATTTTACTAGCCACGTATTAGGTTAACTTTGTGGAAAATTGTCAATTGGATTTCATTTCCCGATATACGTGGGGTTTCTGCGTACCGGTAGCACGTTATTTAAAGATATGTGTACCTGAACTGCCTCGTTGAACTATCATCTATCTTGTTGGGTTCGATTCCCGGGTCAGGCAATATGTTATTGGGTTTTCCCTTCAATAATTTCTCAGTAGCTTGTTCGGAGTCTGGATTTGTAAACAGTTGAGTGCAATAGGCTCGCCACCTATTCGATGGGACTTGAACATAACTGGCGAAATGTCGGTGTTACTATTAGTTACACCTTTGCCTAACTCTTAGGAGATTACAGGTGATGTTATGTTATGTTATGTAGTAACGCCACAGGTGAAACTATTACAAAGCAAACGATGTCATTTCATGGATTTTTTTTAGCTACATATACGTACCTGTAACGGGCCGTTTCCTCTATGTCGTGACGATTAATTTATCGCATTTATTTTTCGTTGGACAATTATCGTCTCTAGCTGTTCCAATTATACCCAATGACTTGATAATCTGTCGTCACGGGAAAAAAAGTAGTGGACGACAGTTAACGACACGATAAACTGTCGTTACGACATAGTGAGAACGCGCCCTGACTGTGTTGAAAATTGTCAATTTGATTTCATTTCCAGGTATAAAGTAGGTTATCTTCGTGCCAGTAAGATAAAGTACGTAATATAAAGGTTTGTGTACACGTGGATACTTGTTTACTTAGGTAATTGACAATCCGAGAGACATTTAGCACGATAGAGGGTTTTGATGGTAAATAACTTCAACAGCCTCGTTTGTATTGTGTTCGCAAGCGCTACGGATAAGGTCCTAGATTGGATTTCCAGCTCGCGTAGCAAGACCACTGTAGAAACGAGTTTTATCTACGGAAAAATCGACATAATGACTGATAGACAATGACAATGTATCAGTTTGTCGATTCTCCCGTCGACATAGCCCGTTTCTACGGCAGTCATGCTATGCGTACAGGTCAGGTAAAGTGTAATTTGGTTTTCTTATAAGACCTTTCTCAGTACTAGTCACGGAGACTGGATTAGTGCCGACTTGTTGGCAAAAGGCTCGCCCTCTAAAACATATGACTTAAACATAACTGACAAAATGCCAGCGTGATGTTATGTTTTGTTAAAATAAATAGTAACGCCACAGACGCAACTGTTAATTTGTCAAAGAACATGATATCATGGCACGGACTTTTACTAGCTACGTAATTAAGCTTTAACTATGTGGAAAATTGACAGTTCGATTTTCATTTATAAAGTAGGTTTTCTTCGTACCTATAACATAAAGCAGACAATATAAAGGTGTGCGTAGTCGCAGCGGAAAAATGACGAATTTCTTAATTTCAGTTTAGCAGATATTTAGTGTATGACGTCGTGTAATTGTGTATAGTAAGTACAAATTTGTGTATCCAATCATTGGGTAGCTATTCAACAAAAACTGTTTCCGCTGGAACTACGTCATCCTAGCGGCACGTTTTTTATCGTATGCACGCACATGAAAAAAAATACATTCAAAAATTAGTTTGTAACGAGAGGTAAATGTGTGTGCTTGAATGAAATTTGTGTGACATAAAACTGCAAAGATAATCAAGTTTCCGCTGCGCTGACGTTTGGCTATTTGATGAAAATCATATAAAACAGCTTAGTGCAGAGTTGATTTTTTTTACGCACATTGCTTGGAATTTGTGTGTAATGTTTGTAAAAACAGAATTTGAAAACAACATACCGTTCAGGAGACATACACGTAAAAGTAAAATAAGGTTATTAGGTTCTATTAGTTCAAATAGGAACTCTAGAGCCTAACTTGTTACGTTTATTTGTATCTTGTAAGGGTCTACAATGCCTTGCCAAGTTTCATTTATGTGGTCTTAGTAATTAATGAGCAATGGCATAATTTACTACGACTGGACCACTATACTGTATGACATCCGATTGCAGGACTTTTTATAGGAAAAGCAAACTAAACTTATTCCGATAATTAGTGTATTAATGCAACTATTCGCATTTCAAATTTCAGCTCATTTCACTAAATAATTAAAGAGATATAATAAAAATACCAGAACAACCGCAATACAAGGATAAACCGACCAAGTTTGAATGGTTACAAAAAAGCGGCCGTGCAGTATAAAGAGCTAACGTTTGTAAATTTCCAGTGTTGTACCATTATTTGATTGGTACAGGTGGGCAGACAATTCTTGAACAAGTTACAAATAATTTTCGTAATCAAAATAGTAGGTCTCTTGTTTGTTTCTCAAACTTAAGAAATTATTACAATAAGGATAGCTTCTGTATTATATCAGAATATTACAAAAAATTGCTACAATAGGTAATTATTAGGTCCTTCTTTAATATTCTGCTGCTTCCAGCGTACAAATATTTTGATGATACACGATATAATTTGATTAAATGAAATACTATAATTATAAAAAAATATTAACACCAGTAGTTATTTCAGATGTCGAATTTATAAAGTGATCGGTTTATTAGGGAATAATCTAAAGAAGGTTGTTCTATCTCACTACGACGGAAGGTTGATTTTAGTCGTGTGTGTAGTGCACCTGCACATTGTTTCTGTGTGCGTAAGCTCGGGAGCGCTCAGTATCGCTTACGCAAACAATGTGCATGTGCACTACACACATGACTAAGACGAACCCGCAGTGCGTCGGTCGCGAGATAGAACAACTGTATCTTCTTAGCGCGCGCTTCCTGTTGTGTTTTGTTTATCAGTCACAAGTGTGCAGCCAAGGGCAACGTGCGTATGCGCTGTTTATTTTGCCATGAAAGTAATATAAAAAAAAATTATATATAATATTAAAACTGATTCTTTAACAATGTCATTATAACTTACTTTGTTAATAATAAAGTTGATTTATTTTCTGCTAAACAATTGTGTACGCACCTGTACAAAACTATAACACATAATAACGATACTATACTGGAAATTTACAAACGTTAGCTCTTTAGCACAGCCGCTTTTTTGTAACCATTCAAATTTGGTCGGTTTATCCTTGTATTGCGGTTGTTCTGGTATTTTTATTATATCTCTTTAATTATTTAGTGAAATGAGCTGAAATTTGAAATGCGAATAGTTGCATTAATACACTAATTATCGGAATAAGTTTAGTTTGCTTTTCCTATAAAAAGTCCTGCAATCGGATGTCATACAGTATAGTGGTCCAGTCGTAGTAAATTATGCCATTGCTCATTAATTACTAAGACCACATAAATGAAACTTGGCAAGGCATTGTAGACCCTTACAAGATACAAATAAACGTAACAAGTTAGGCTCTAGAGTTCCTATTTGAACTAATAGAACCTAATAACCTTATTTTACTTTTACGTGTATGTCTCCTGAACGGTATGTTGTTTTCAAATTCTGTTTTTACAAACATTACACACAAATTCCAAGCAATGTGCGTAAAAAAATTCAACTCTGCACTAAGCTGTTTTATATGATTTTCATCAAATAGCCAAACGTCAGCGCAGCGGAAACTTGATTATCTTTGCAGTTTTATGTCACACACATTTCATTCAAGCACACACATTTACCTCTCGTTACAAACTAATTTTTGAATGTATTTTTTTTCATGTGCGTGCATACGATAAAAAACGTGCCGCTAGGATGACGTAGTTCCAGCGGAAACAGTTTTTGTTGAATAGCTCCCCAACGGTTGGATACACAAATTTGTACTTACCATACACAATTACACGACGACATACACTAAATATCTGATAAACTGAAATTAAGAAATTCGACATTTTTCCGCTGCGACTACGCACACAATATAAAGACTCATGGACACGTGTTTGCAATCCTTAACCGAGAGATATAAAGTAGGATGGCGATTTCATGGCAAATAACTTCAACAGGCCCGTTGGTCTTGTTTTCGCAATCTCTACTGCTAAGTATAAGGACCTGGGTTAGATTCTCCCATCGGGCAAAGTGTTATTGGGTTTTCGATCAGTAATTTCTTTTAATTTCCGATAAGTACTAGTCACGGAGTCTGGATTAGTGTCCAGTCGATGGCAAAAGGCTCACCTTTTAAAGGATTGGATATCATCAAATGACCCCTCCTGCTCTGGGCGCAGCGGACGGGAGTGTCAGACTTGTACTGACTATAACCCATCCATGTTCCTTCTTAGCCCTTTGTGTTCCAGGGCCACAGTATATCTTTCGAACAGTCCCGCAGCCCTGGCAGGCATCGGCCCTCTCAAACCCCTTCCGATTTGTGCGCGTGGAACACGTCGTCATAAGACGGACGGACGGTGAGCTAGCATAACGGGCGAAATGTACACTTTTTGCCTACTAGGGAAACACAGGCTTGATGTTATGTTATGTGTGATTACAATAAGTTCATGGTCTTTTGCAGAATCAGATTCAGCAAAAAAAAAAACAAAATAGCCGGGGTGTGATCACTTAACCGGGTCAGCATCACTGCGGGTGATATATGTACATACGAACCTTGATAGTTATGACTTACTAAGCGCCAGGGCAATTTTCGAAATTTGAATTTTCTTAGGTGTTTTGCAATTTGCAGGACACTCGGTCTGTATGTTGATTAAAATATGACTCGCGACCGAACCAAATAAGGCTTTTCTGAGTTATAATCATTAAAATTATCTATACAACCCTCCAAGTCCATTGAATCCCATTGAATGTATTATCATGAAATAGTCATGTATTCCCCTTAAACCTTGAAAAAATGGATGAGCCTTAAACATTACCTAAAACAGCCGGACTTTTTTAAGGGTGTTTTTCTAAAATAATGATTGAGCCTTCGTATACCGATAATCCGAATTGACATAATCCACCCTTCCAGACACAATAGACAAACAGAGATCGCAATTAAAACACCTCACACATTCGTTACTTTTTATAAAGAAACAACAAAACAATTATTCTATCCACACGGTAAGATTTCACAAAGCCAGCTCTCCCGTTATAAAATTGAAGATGAAACCTTGCACTTGCTGGAAGTGACAATGGTAATTAGGCTTGCGACTGAATAAAAGTAATGTTTTAATACTACGGGAATGCAATTACTTAGGTTTTATTAGAATTGAATAAAAAAAAGGGACTTCTGATAAAACATGCCACATCCATACTAATATTATAAATGTGTAAGTAATTTTGTCTGTTTCTGTCTGTCTGAGACCTGGAGAAGTACAAAGGCTTCTTTTCTTTTTAGATTACAGTCGAAGTCGCGTGCAACAGCTAGTCTATTCTAGGTCTTTTGATATAGGTACCATAGAAAAATCTTGTAAAATAAAAATGTTTTAAAACTCAAATTGAACGTAACACAACTTACTCGTTGGTCAGGTACAACGCAAGCATAATTAGTCAGAAGCAGTCTAAAGTTTGCTCTCCAAAGTCAGGCAAATAATTATAAAGTTTTATTATGCTATGAGAAATATGTCAGATTCTCAGTAGTAGCCATTGGCCTACTTACCATAGCAACATACTTTTTTAGCTTTGGCTTTGGCCAAAGCGGCACGGTTGTTACAGTGGTTGAGCGTATGGCTGCTACCTTGTGCGTCGCGGGTTCGATCCCCTCACTGAACTAAAATTTGTATGACCTACAGGTGGTTGTAGTTCCGGGTTTGGCTTTTTGTGTATGCGAAAAATGCCAAAATTTGCCCAAAATTGCGACATATTTAATAGCAGTAGCGAATTATTGACATCTTCTACTCAACTCTTCGGGAAATACATTATTATGCTTCAATAAATAAAACCCCGTGCTAACATAACCATTTATAAATAAACGTATCATCAGAATTGGGAGCGCATAAAATTTAACTGCAAATGTACGTATATACCGAGGTTATTTCCCTGTGGCTTAATGAAAGCCTAGATTAGTAGCTGTCCAAGCAATCTATTCGAAATACTAACCTAGATGTGGAATACTGAGCCATTGAGCTCTCAATTGGCAATATACAAGTAAGCCATGTCGTTACTTTATACTACCAGTTCTATGCATTACCTGCATGGATATTACAGTTTTACAGCCATTTGATTAAATAAAGAGAAGTGATTAAATGATGCACCAGTTAAGCTTTACAATCATTTTTTAAGTCATTTTGTAATTTTTTTGTCATTATACTTGGCAGTTAAAATCCAGAACGCATTTAACAAGTTATATTGATAAAAGTTTGATGGGTTAGTCCCGCTATGGTATGGTCCCGGTATGGCACCCTCTTAAAATACCTATCAAAAAGTCCCGCTATGGTACCCTTCAGTTTTTGGTACTGTTGTAAAGAAAAGTTATACAATGCGTTAAGAAAAAAATAGTATAAATAAAAAATATCTTTTCTTAACTATTATAGTTAAGCAAGATAATATTTATTAATACTATTTTTTAAACAAATCACGCTCGGTAATTGTCGTTTCACTTCAGGTAGTTACCTGACCAACCGGTTTTTTCGTAAAACAATAGAGACGAGCCCTTCCTCGAATTCGTATCTAGCTCTTCCCTTTTGTTTTTATGAAAATAGAGAGAGACAGTATTATTCCGGGTTTAGTTTGCTATTTGCAGCTGTACTTTTGCGATATGAGTAATTAGGATAGCTTGTTAGTTTATCTATTGCAATGTCTGGGTCAAGTAGTTCACGTGGTGTAAATTTAATAATTATTGACAGTCGACGCGGTGGAAAAACTTTATTACGTGCCGGACATAAATATGTTAAACGCAGAGAAAATAAAAATTCAAGTACTTGGCATTGTGTAAATAGGAGAAATAGTATTAAATGTAGTGGATATATAACTATTGAGAATACCAATAATACAATAATTAAAGATTATAAACACAGTGATCAGTGCGTGCCACATTTTGAAGACAATGAAGTTCAAATGGCTATAAGTGAGTGCAAAAAAGAAGTAAATTCAAATTACGGATCAGTACAGAAAATTTTCGAAAAACACATGGGTAACTTAAAAGACAAAGGGTTACACCTTACAGGAAATGTTCCTGACTATAAAAAATTAAAAACAGTATTATACAGACACCGAAATAAGTCGTTGAACGTACCAAAAACACAATTTAAGAATGTGGAAGAAATTATAATACCAGAAGAATTTAATAAGTATGTATTGGCTGATTATTGTAATGAAGACTGTAATCGAATAATTATATTTTCCTCGACAGAAGTAAAGGAATATATAAAATGTGTAACGCATTACTTTGGTGATGGCACTTTCGACGGCTGCCCAAACCCATTCGAACAAGTTTATGTCATTCATGGAGACATGGGAAGCACTGAGTTATCCACGAATGTAGCACCATTATTTTAAATTCTGTTAAAAAACAAAGAAGGGAAAACTTATGAAAAAGTTTTCGAATTGATTAAACAAACTTTGCCTGAATGGCGTCCATCGAAATTTACCTTCGATTATGAAATAGGAGTAATAAATGCAGCAGCGAAGATTTTTCCTGATATCAAAATAAATGGATGTAACGTACATTTTCAAAAGAACGTTATCAAAAAAGCGAAATCTTTAAATCTCATGGAACACGAAGAGTCCTCGAACCATGTTAAGCAATGCATAGGCTTGGCGTTTTTGCCAAAACAAGATATTGAAGACGGCTGGCTGCATATAATGGAAAATAGGTATAATATCTTGGTTACTTTCCAAAATGATGTTTGAGTACTTAACTCTAATTATATGGCAAAAAAGTAAAGAACAACAATATCAGTAAGGACCTGTTAATTTCATTGCTTTACAAGTACGAACGTTTAATAAGTATTTTTTTCAGTTTCGACGATGAAGCTATGACCAAATTCAATGACTATTTTGTCACTCAGTGGCTTGAATATCCAGACCTCATTTGGTGTTGCCATAATGAACGCCATAGAACAACTAACTTGGCGGAATCATGGAATGGCAGATTCAACAAAATTATTGGAAAAAATCCCAGTTTATTATTGTTTCTGCAAACAATTGGCAACGACACATGTCACTTTGATCTAAAACAAGCCAAGTAAGTTGTATTTTTTAGACAATATTTTTAAGCAGATATAATATTTTTAAAAGCAGATATATTTTTTTTTACATAATACGAGTACATAGAAGAATTTGAAAATGGATTTGATTTTATTTATTTTGGTAGATATTATTGGTTGTCGCCTTCTATTACAGACGGTTACTGAAAAAAATATAGCTTAACTTAAATAACTGATGATTTTTGTTATAGCTTTCGACTAAAAAGATCACCTATAAATTCAAGAAAAAGAACAAGTATAGAAATCGACCGCCAGATTCAAAAGCTAACAAAAAGTTACGAAAATAAAGCTATCTCCATTGGTGATTTTCTGATTAACATATCAAAGTCAACATTTCGATCAGAACATTTAAAAAAATAGTTTATTTTAATTTTGTTTTTAGCCTATTAAAATGTTTAATACTTTTTCTCGATGTTGATTATTTTTTGTAGTTTATGTTTACAATTTGCGCCTTTTTCTCCATGTTGATTATTTGTAATTAATATATTTGTCTAGTTGGTTGTTGATTATTTTTGTAGTTTATATAAATTTACAATTACTGCCTGTTCTCAATGTTGATTATTTGTAACTAATATTTATGTCTGGATGTTGTTTTTATTTGTAGTTTATAATATTTACAGTAATACTTTTCTGAGATGTGGATTTTTTATATTTTTTTTATTGTTGATTATTGGTAATTAATATTGTTGATTATTTCAAAAATTACATTGCAATTAATATTTCGTTTTACTGTTTGATATTTTTTTATAAATATTTTGAATTAATAAAAGACTGATTTAATATCGCAAACAGACGTTTTATTGATACACTCCTAAAAGTATTTCTTTATAGATACACTTTTCTTTTCAGTTGTACCTTCTATTGTCTAACGTAGATCTAAAAGATGGGTACCATAGCGGGACTTTTTGATAGGTATTTTAAGAGGGTGCCATACCGGGACCATACCATAGCGGGACTAACCGAGTTTGATGGGTTCTAACTGAAAACATTTTGAATGTGACCAAAACCAAACACAGCCTTTTTTTTACTGGTGGAAAAAACCTGCTCTGGGTGGAGCGGAAGGGAGTGTCAGATTTGTACTGACTAAAACCCATCCATGATCCTTCGTAGCCCTTTGTGTTCCAGGGCCACAGTATCTCTTTCGAACAGTCCCGCAGCCTTGGCAGGCATCAGCCCTCTCGGACCCCTTCCGATTTGCTGACATCTCCTTTAGGCGCGCGTGGAACACGAATGCTCCGTCAACAAGGCATGTCGTCATAAGGCAGACGGACGGTGAGCTAGCCCATTACTCACCGTCCATTGGCCACCGTCCGTGGGCCACTGGGTGGCCCCCGCCACCGTAGGCGGGATCATCCTACCAGGATCGTCCTCCGGGCGATCCTGGCAGTGGTGACACGCAGGCAATCCTGGCAGTGGTTATATCCGGGCGTTTCCTCCCGCCTGATTCGGTGCAGGAACCTCCCGAAGCAACCATGTCCGGTGAGGACCTGAGTCAGGTGGAAGGTGAAGGCGCCATGGTGCCTCTCCAGCCACTCCTCAAAGAGAGGACTTATCGCCACTACTGTGGCGTGCCCTGCACGGGGTCGCTTTATTTACCAACCATAGCCTTACTATTAAATAAAGCGTTTAAACGTTAATTAGATATAAATAGGTCTTGCCACGGTAAGTAAAAATATTGCGCTGTCAGCTCCACCGCAGGCTTGCTAATTAACTGCACAATTTTTTTTTTTTAAATTGTATCGAGCTCTATATTCAAGATTTGTTTCATTTTGCAGTTATTTTGATGCTTTACGAATTAGCCCGAAACAAACTTCAAGCAATAATGATGTATGCCTTAATTCGAGTATTACACTATGGTATGTGTAAGACTACTATGTTATTTGAGTTATTTCAGTAGGTACAACGCAGCGTGACCAACCTATATTAACTTTATGCGATGGTATAATGGTACCGACGACACTGTTGTTGCGATGATTTTAGACGAAATGAACCAAGATACAAAGCATGTTGTTACGTGACAGCCATATGAGTAGACTAACGAAACAATGTTCAATTATTTCGTAGAGTGAGTAAAGATCTTGAATTGATTAGTTTTGGTCTAAACCTAGCGAAAGCGAAATTTGCCAACCAACCTAGAACACTCACAGTCACACATACAAATAGGTAGATACGGCAGGTGATACCAAAGCCAAATGAAATGAGCAGTCTTCATAGATAATACCTTGTTTTCCGCGCTTAGCAGTTGGATGGATGATCGCAGTTTGTTTTAAGCATGCAGGCGGATGCTTGCTGATGCTTTTCCTCACTTAATCCCTGTATTACCGTCGACACCCACGTCAGCTTATGGCTTTAACTGTGCTGGGTACCATACAAACTTCTCAAAACATAGCATTACGCCTGTAAAGCTCGAAGGCAGAAGTAGATACCTATTAGTCCATCCACATTTCACCATTTACTGTCTGGTTAGTCTAGTGGTCGCACGCGCCACTGCTATCCACGAGATCCTGGATTCGATTCCAAGGTCGGGGCAAAGTGTTATTATGTTTTTTCCATCAGGAATTCCTCAGCAGCAGCCACGGAGTCTGGATTCACACATGGGGCTTATTTCTTTGAAGGATCTGCAGAATCTGGACTACATGTGGCAGTAATTAGACTTAGCTACATACGAAATATGCAACGATTTACGTTACTTATGTGTGCAAAGAACGCAGTGGTTTTCGATCATGTCATGACATGACATACAACTGTACTGTATTTGTCCATAGAAGAGTTTACCATGTATGTTTTTCCTTACATAAACATGGGTTCAAAGATATGTCATCAAGATAAGACAATTTTATGTGACAAGACTTATCACAGTCTATTTATATTTACCTTTTTACAAGATAACCTAATAAACTTGGCATAAAATAAATTCTATATCTTCATCGTTCACTCAACGTGAGGGAAAGGAGGTGTAATCTTATTTACTTTAATTTCCACGAAACCTGTTTTCTTAAGGGTTAATATAAATGCTAATAGCCCGTGTCTTGTACTACCCTGCCCCCCTCTCTATGATGTGCAGACAAGGGACTGTGATAGAGATTTATTTTCGCATTGTTACTGGTATAATTAAAGCGAAGAAGACTGGCTTGACATTCACGCAGACAGGTAAAAGTCACCTTTATTTAAACTACTAAAACTCACTTTATAAGTTTATTAGTTTTGCGTTCATTAACTTAGAACTTTTCAATTGTTTACTCGTGCGTTGCTGCTGGCTTTCAGTTAATACTGAACCGCAATAGATAGATGATGCCATCGTGCCTCGTGTGTCGTGTGTCGTGTGACCATGTAAATGGGTCGTCATCCAAAACAATTTGGAAATTATTATTAAAGTGTCTATACACTCCGACAAACATTTCAACTAGACTTAAATTCCTTGTGTAAACTGTACATAAGGACGAGCTATCGTCTAAAAAAAAAAACGAATACCTAAAGTCGATTTGCTAGGTTAACCTAACAGATCGACTTTCGACAACTTTCGGACTGAGATCAGCCAAATGTATGGGTGGCGAGTGGTTAGAAGCCCCAAAATTCTGACAACAGACTTACCAAGCAATCGCGCATTACAGAGTAGCCGAGTTGTGAAGGTCGGATGGCAGTCGTTCCATGTAAGATACTTTTTTTATTTTTTTTCTCTTTATTTATTTTTTTGGGGTTTTTATCTAAACAGATATGTCAACCCCATCGTACCTTTTACCAATGTTACATTAAACCTTATAAATTACACAAACTGTACTAACCAGTTAAACAATTATATAAACACTTGGGGTAAAGATTAGAAGTCACTGATGAAGGACTGTTATTAAATGACATAACTTTTTGGCACCTTCTGAAGTTGGTTGGGATAAAATTGATTGTAAAAATCCTACGTTAAGCCTATTTAAGTCTAATTCTCTCAAAAGTGACTCCCTCTCGCGCCTGTTGCGGACACATTCCATCAGCAAATGTTGCACGTCTTCAATCTGATTACATTCTCTGCAATTGGGTGAATCAGTTTTTTTCATAAGGAATGCAAACTTCGCTGATGGATAGTGTCCACAGCGAAGTCGTAAAATTAATTTAACATAATACCTACTAAGTTGAACGTCATTGAACCAAGGCACCTGAGGAGGTTCGCCTTGTATGCTCCTATACCATATACCTTTTTGCTGACTTATACTATCAAAGTGTTGTTTCCAGGATTTATAACAAATTACTTTATATTTAGATATGTGTTCCCAATAATCTGGTAAGTAGTCAATTGGTGAACCCTCTGTTGCTGCTAATTTAGACAATAGGTCAGCCTCCTCATTACCACGTAGTCCAATGTGAGCTGGAACCCATTGCAACTTAATTTCTATATTATTCTTAAATAACAAAATAATATTTTCAAGAATATCTTATGCTATCGATGCACCTCTGAAACCAGAGGCACATCGAGCAATATGCTGTAATGCGCTTTTACTGTCTGAAAGAATAACGAATCTTTTTAAATTCTGATTTCGACTATAAAGAATCGCTTGATAAATTGCAATGAGTTCCAGTGTCATTATTGATACATTACAGTTTACTTTAAAACCGAGCTTATTACGTAAACTTTGGTCAAATACCCCTGCACCTAGACCGGAAGTACCCGGTAATTGGCACAAAATTTTTACAGATGGGTCTAACCATCTGTAAAAATTTTGTGCCAATTACAATACATAGAATTTAATTCAGCTATAACATCAAACACTAATAAATTTGGGTTATAATTGGCTTTGGGAAACTTTATACATTGCAGATCAACATTAATTACCGTTTTAAAATCAATAGCAGTTGTCCAAGTTACTAAAGTATACATTTTATGAACATCTGTTGAAAGAACATCTATGTGCTTTATATCATTATATATTTTAACTAATAAAGGTACTTTTTTGTTTTCCCAATATTTGATACTACAAAGGGCACCCAGATCCACAATCAGGCTAACTGTCATATTGTTTGACCAAGACATTATTTTTAAACAATATTTATGGGCTAAATATTCTCTTCTTAAAAATAAAGGGGGAATACTCAAATCAGACTCCATTACATGAATTGGGGAACTTCTGATATATCCACCTATAATTCTCAGAGCTTGATTCTGTAACTTATCTAGCTTGGAAACATGAGATTTTACGCTACAATCATACATAAAACACCCATAGTCAACTCGACTTCGAATTAGTGAAATGTATAGCCTACGTATATGCTTTGTGTGTATACTTCATGAGCTACCCGTTAGAACTTTTATTAGATTCAGGAATTTTAAACATTTACTAACTGTTTCATTTATATGTTTGCCCCAACGGAGACTTCTATCTAGCCACATACCTAGGTATTTAATGCATTCTGAGAAAACCAAGGCCTGCTAATTTACTTTTAGGGAAGGAAGTATTCTACGCCTGCCCCTACTGTACACACAAAAGGTAGATTTACTTGAGGATAATTCCAAACCAAGTTCATCCAAAACCCTTACAATAGAATTCAATGCATTTTGTACATACACTTCACATACTTTAATATCTTTGTGTTTAACATATATAACAAAATCGTCTGCATATTGAGATATAACTACATCAAGCGAAAGCTGACACAATTGGTGTGTTATTAAATTAAAAAGTAATGGGGACAAAGGGTCTCCTTGAGCCAACCCTTTATTAGTCCACCTAGCTGTTAACTCATCACTATTATCAGATTTTATCTTTAAATATCTTTCACTAAGAAACGCCCATATAATTATGTAAGATACTTGTATTCAGCTACACCCAGTTAAACGGGAAGCTGGTCCTAACATACTTAGAAAAGACTAGGCTGAGACACAATGTAAGAGCAATTTCACTGGAAATTTCTGGACTCCTTGACAAGTTACCATGAAAATCAAAGCTCATTCTGTAATAATTTACATGCAACGCTTGTCAGGCTGTCTATACCAATGCATAATATATCCTAACTGCATTAAATTAAAATCGATTATTCTAACAACGCTCGTCTCTGATAGCTTTGTATGCACAACAATATTGCTATTTACACAGCGGTTTTGAAATCACTTAACAAACTAAATATGTACATAATTATACAACTTTATGACTCCTATTTAGAGCTAAATTGTATGAAAACAGACGGAGAAAACCTTTTAAGTTAAGTAGGTATGTACTTGTTCTTAATTTTAAGCGCGAGCGTGACTTCGTGACATGTAAGAATTCTGAACTTTTGTAATTTTGTTGTTATCTGACAGTTTTAATTCAGTATCTACATAATAATGTCCTTTTTTTAGTTTTTTTCTTTTATGGGTAGATACTTAAACTATTATTGAGGATTGTGATAATACGAATTGTTTATTTTATTTATATAAGTAGTTCTATAGTCTCAATAATAATTAATCTTAGTTAAAAGATGGACCCCGCAAATAAAATTTTATAAACTATATTTGGACTTACATTTTTAGGGTTCCCTAGCCGAATGGCAAAAAACGGAACCCTTATAGATTCGTCATGTCTGTCTGTCTGTCTGTCCGTCCGTCCGTATGTCACAGCCACTTTTTTCCGAAACTATAAGAGCTACTTTTGAAACTTGGTAATTAGATGCATTCTGTAAACCGCATTAATATTTTCACACAAAAATAGAAAAAAAAACTATTAATTTTGGGGTTCCCCATACATAGAACTGGAAACTAAAATTTTTTTTTTCATCTAACCCGATCTTGTGGGGTATCTATGGATAGGTCTTCAAAAATGATATTGAGGTTTCTAATTTCATTTTTTTCTAAACTGAATAGTTTGCGCTAGAGCCACTTCCAAAGTGGTAAAATGTGTGTCCCCCCCCCTCTAATTTCTAAAGTAAGAGGAGGAAAATTCTGAAAATATTTAAGTTTGTAGAACGTAAAAAAACTTTCAACGAAAATTGGTTTCAATAAGATATGATGTTTAGTTTTTGAGATATGGGACTTTTTCATCAAACTGCAGCAGTAACTTTGTTTTACATTACCATACTATGAAAAACCAATTTAGTTTTGCGGTTTAGTGGAAGTTTACAACTAATACTACTAACTAATGAATGCCAGTTCAAAATATTGTTTGGGGCTATGGAACCCTGTGTGCGAGTAAGACTCGCACTTGGCCGGTTTTTTTACATGTAACGTTTGTTACCTCAGTTTAGATTTCTCCACTGATCGTAATAACCCCACAACCCATTATTACGCAACTACAGGATAAGAACAAAATAGGGCGCCAAGCTTTATGTAATACGATTCTAACCGACCTCAATTCGGTTTTCTGACAGGACATCCAGGGCCTGTGTCAGTTGCGTGACCAAGACAAATCATCGGAACGTAGCCGAGTTACCCACTAAAATCGATTTAGCTGTTTATTTTGGAGAACGGCTCAGACAAACTGGCTTAGGTACCAGAGTACAGGTATTTAGTCACTGGCATGATATAGACTAAGTAACTATGGACTACGTAAAGTAAACATAGGCAATTACAGTCAATAAAGTAAAAAACAAGCAACTTGACACTGCACTGACTGATGGCTGCCGATCACTGATGAGATAGAATGATCATATTGAATCCACAATAGACCTGTTAATGAATGCCCCAGACTGTCGTCTAAAAGAGCCAGGTGGACAGAGATCGTGAGACTAGCTACGCCTATACAGGCGATGGATTTCATTGCATTGTAACCTCGACCGTTTTATCAAGAGCGAAGCGAAGAAGTAGAATTGGCTGTTTAAATTTCAAAACTGTTCTTTAACTCCATGTCGTGAACGGACGCTCAGCTGTCACTGGTCATCCCTTAGCGACCAGAGTGTTTTATAATTACTTTTTTTATTTAAGGCTCCGCAGACAGTTGCGACGCAACGCGGCCCGCCGCGACAAAACCAAAGTGCGCGACTGTTCACACTGGCGCAACGCGACACGTTTCTAGGACTTTTAGAGAGTGCGACACGTCGCGTGGCACACCGCGACAAGAAACAAAAGATTCGTAGTACATTTTGTATACAGCCGAGCCTGCCGTGCGTGAACGCGCCGCGGCAACAACTCGTTGATCGATTACTCGATCATAACGTATCGAAAAGCTATCGCAAATTTATAACTTGAATATCGACTTTTTATTCGTATAGATATTTGATTCATTTTAAAAGTTAGAGTAAAGCATAAAAATGTTTATCCATAAAGATTTAAGTCCATAGGACAACCCAACATCTTAGTCAATCACTTTTCGATCGCTTTTTAATACGTTAGAATCGAGTAATCGATTTGATGCCGCACCGCCCCACATTGCGCCTGTGTACGAAGCTTCGCAACTCGGTAACACCGCTACGCCGCGTCGCGCTGTGGCGTCGCGTCGCGCCTGTCTGTAGGAAATTTTATCTTTTACTCTGGACACTCTTAACTTTCACGTCTTTCTACATCGTTCTCACATTATTTGTATAATCACGAATGATGTAACCAAGATTTCGTAACAATATTTTGTTTTAAAACAGTGTCCATATAGTTTCTTGCCCATTCTTCTCCATAGAGATCTACGCTTTTGAATTGAATATTATGCCTTGGGACTGGAAAGCATCGCTTTTTTTTATTTATTTTTTTATATTCAAAAGTGCTTGTAAAGGTCTACTTGAAATAAATGCTTTGATTTCCAGTTTTGTCACGCGTGAGGTAGGCAGTATCACTTCCCTAGTTCTGTGATACATCTACACACAATACCTATAAAGGAACATAAAGAGGGTAATTTAAACAGACGTTTAAGTTCTGCACCTAAGTATTTTATTGACTGTAGGTGCGAGCAGCCGCCGCTGATAAATCCGATATCTTGATAATACAGGCCCAGCACAACACTAATGCCTTCTTCCTTATAAAAGTGGCGACACATTTACCCTCAGCCTACGAGTAGGTATACAGACAAAATGACTCGTTTTAGTGACGCCATTTTTCGTAGACACACTTAAGGATGGAACACCTTATAGGGTCGAATCGTTTAGGTAACAGATTGTTAAGGTGACTGGAAAAGCAAAAGTAAGCAAGCCTAACTGAAGGAGATATGTGATAACAAGATGTGCCCAAGCTTACTGTGCTACAAGAAGGTTTTGGCGCCTAGGTTTTTATTGACTTTGAAAGAGGGATGTTCTTGATAAACATTTGAGAAATGGTTTCGTGAAATCGTACTGAAAAAACAAGATTAGTTAGCATCAGTTCCGATTTTGTTGAGTTTTCGGCTATGCGCCAAAACTTCCTAACACAACTAAACATAAAAATCACACTTACTTTTGGTTCACACTTAACGGTAGGTATGTTTTCGCCCCTGCTTCTGAATGCTGAACACAACGCTGAGATAGATAGGCAAGGCTAGGATTTTTAAAAGATAAAGGGAAACTGAAAGCAGCAAGCAGTGCGTTTTTACTAGCCTAGCTTTTGCCTTACACAAGCCAAGTAGGTAATCTCCATTTTCGATAGTCCATCAAGAGTCTAACCATGCATACAACCCTTCGGAAACGTAGGCCAATGATACTTAACAGAAATTGATAGTCTGCCGTCTATTGATATAACTGAGCCTATTGAACCGAGTGTACAATGGCACTGGGTCGCAATCAACGGGACGAGTCTATTGTGACAAATCGGATCCTCCCTTTAGACGCATTGAATTCTACAGCCGCTCATATCAAGGACTCGCTGTAGAATATAAACTTTTGTAACAATATATTGTGGATATTTTATTACCAAGTGTTAAAGCTGTTTTTTGTTCAACATAGCAAAGCTTTTAGAAAGTTTCGTGCGTAGAATTTAATGTTGTTACAGCTTAAACGATTTAGCCAGTTATGTGATTCTGTGCGATATCATTTTACTCAGAAATATTTACTTATATTCAGTGTATATTTCCAATATTGTGTCAATCCGAAGAAAAATGAACTATTTACCTTGTGTATGTTCAGTAGAAGTGTAGATTGGATGATCAGTAATTCATCATTTTCATCATTTCAGCCCAAAAGACGTCCACTGCTGGACATAGGCCTTCCCCAAGTGTAATTTTGATCACATTGACATTTTGGGGGGTTTTGCCATAATCGCCACGCTTGGCAGACGGGTTGGCGATCGCAGTACGGTTGTTACAAAAGCACAGAGAACGCTGCTGCCCTTCTGAAGTCCCTTAGTCGCCTCTTACGACGGGAAGATATGGGATGGTGCTAATCTTTACGTCCGACACCATACAGAATCAGTAATTCGTAAAAACATTAATAAAAACGCAGCCGAAAACGAGTCATTATATCAAAGTTTGTAACCTTCGCAGCCTACTGAAAAGTGGGTTCAAAGCTGGAGTTTATAAGGGTTAATTGAAATATTTTAATCATTATCATTGTCGGTTAATGATAACAGTGTGTTATAAGACGCTGTTGCACCTCTGGAGACATGATATTTATTTCCTGTCATGATAACGACCCAGTCTACTTGTCCTGCCAAAGACACGTACAAATTACGCTAAAAAGAATATCACCTATGAAGGAGCACAATTGTATAATAATATACAATCCTTAACTAGTTGAACGTCCACTCATACAAATATAGTATGCATGGACGAAAAAAAATTAAGCTCGTTCAACGTTTTTAAATCCAAACTATCAAATTAAATTATTGAAAGCACTCATAAATAATATTACTAGCCTAGTTGAGAATAAAACACTAAATAAAGGAAAACTTAACAGTAAAGCTACTTAAAACAAATGCTACTGACACACTCAATTTAATCTAAAATACTTCATACTGTCACCTAATTGCATAGCGCTATTAAACTCCATTGTACTGATTCCCCTGGAGAACAGTACATTTTCTGAGGAATTGCTACTGCCTTCGTGTGTTTGGCAGACATTGAAATTGTCACTAGAGAAGGTTATTTACATGTTGATTAGTTTGTTGCAAGTGATATACTCTATTTAGAAGTGGGGAGGAGCTCGGAGCTCGTGGTTAAACTAATAACAGCTACATGGGTAGCTGTATGGGTGTGTATGGGTAGGTGTATGGGTATGTTTTTTGCTGTCATGCTGTGGTATGCCGTGAAGGCATTTCAGAAGCCCGAAAATTTGACAATTAGTATTACCATAGGATAACACGAGTAGACCTGACAAGTAGTCATTCCTATTACACCGGCCCTCAAAAAAACAGTCTCTCTATGTAAAATAAAATATTTCAGCTACATCCGCTTAGACTGAAAGCCGATCCCACCACAGTTGGGAGAAGACTCCGCAAATAATGAAGTTAGAAATAAATGCATTGTTCTTAAGGACCGACGCCAGCACATCAAGCTACAAAAATTTGTCAAATTTCTTTAATAGATTCATCCTTGTTATTAAAAAACCGGCCAAGTGCGAGTCAGACTCGCACACGAAGGGTTCCGTACCATTATTTAAAAAAACGCCCTTAACATTTATTTTATTCTGTTTTTAGTATTTGTTGATATAGCGGCAACACAAATACATAATCTGTAGAAATTTCAACGGGCTAACTATCACGGTTTATGAGATACAGCCTGGTTACAGACGGACGGACGGACGGACAGCGAAGTCTCAGTAATAGGGTCCCGTTTGACCCTTTGGATACGGAACCCTAAAAACGAGCAATAAATCACTTTTTTGTATGCGAGTCCCCATTAAATATTTATTTTATTCTGTTTTAGTATTTTTTGTTATAGCGGCAACAAAAATACATAATCTGTTGAAATTTTAACTGGCTATAACTATCACGGTTCATGAGATAGAGCCTGGTGACAGACAGACGGACGGACGGACAGTGAAGTCTCAGTAATAGGGTCCCGTTTGACCCTTTGGGTACGGAACCCTAAATATACGGTTCAAGGTTGATTGGGAAATATTTACAGTTTCGGGTAGCTTGACCTGCTAGCGTATGTACGTATTGTTTGCTTACAGTTCTATCTAAATCTTAACCTACTAAAATTGGAATAACATTAGACTAGAAGTTTGTTTCAAAATTCCTCTAGATATTAATACGTTTCTTTTTATAGAATTCTAAAGCCTTTGGTAAGTATCAAAGGCGGTGTAGGCCCCTAATTAGTTTTTAGCATCATCTTGTCAAGATTGCCAAGCATTTCTTTTGATATCTTTCACAGGTACTTTTGTCGTTTTAGTAACTTTTCTCTACGTTCTTCGATAATTTGAGAGTCAGGCACGCTCCGGAAATATTGAATAGTCCTATTAAATTATGTAGGTACTCATATTCGTTCATCTTATAGAATTTTGTAATGAATAGGGTGGCTCTTCAATTTTGTAGTGGTTCTTTTTACTTTATTCGTGGGGGTTGTTACTAGGCGAAGTTATAAGAAAAAGTTGAAGAAATGGTAGGTCTGTACAGCTGTTACAATTTTGGAAGAATATATAGTTCAATAGTATGATCTTTGACAGTGGCTACAAGTAGTCAGTTTTTTTTTAACTTTGACGCACACTCCGAATTTCTCCTGTATTGTGGGTGCGTTTACAAACATTTTAACTAACATACACAAACACCCAGACCCGGAACAACTATCTGTCGGCCATACAAATATTTGTTCCGTGCGGGGATCGAACCCGCGACACGCAGCGCAGCAGTCGATCGCTCAACCACTGCGCCAACCGTGTAGTCAGTAGCCCGAAAGTCTGAAAACCAGTATTTTACATGAAGCGACTGCCTATCTGACCTCCACAACCCAGTTACTGGGTAATACAATACCCCTTGGTAAGACTGAATGTCAGACTTTTGGCTTCTGACTACTCGTAACGACTGTCAAAGATCTACAAATGACAGCCGGGACCAACGGCTTAACGTGCTTTCCGAGTCACGGAGGAAACTCGTTATGTAATTATGGTCACCCATCCACGGACCAACTTCGGCAATCACGGCTTAACCTTAAAGATCGACCCGTGCGGCTGTTATTATTGAGCCACGAGCTCCTCTATATCAAACAGTGTTGAATAAATATTGTTGACTAGCTAGTCTGTTTACCTCACACAATACTTACATCGGCCTGTCCGATAGACAACTTAACTTTTATGACCTAGTTGCTGAACAAGCGTCATATAATATCCCAGTAAACTTTACTGCTTCGCATCAGACCAAACAATACGCCTTTGTCACATTCATCATAATTTCAGATTGTAAACATCCACTGGACATGGTCTTCGGTCTTCCTAATGGACTGTCAAAATATGGAGAGGTGTGAGAAACGAAAGTGGACAGTATTGAAAGATCGTAATACTTTTAACAGACTTCTGAAGCTTAAGTTATTTTGAACTTTTGGTATAAGTTTTTGCCAGTTGTTGTTGTCTAAGAATATTGACGATACTAAATAAGTTGCCAATTAAGCATTAAGCAACTCTGTGCAAAAAATATTTCTGGGAAATGACTTTTTTTTGGGTAAAAAATCACCTTTTTGGTAGATTTCAATTAATGTAAATGTAATGCACTTAAAACATTGTGCCGATAGATTCATTGAATATTAGGTACGATTAAGAAGAAATATATACTAGCATTCGTCACAGGACTGTCAATAAAACTTGTAACGGGATATTTACCATGTTTAAGATCGGGAACTCAAGACAATTAATAAACATGGTAATTATCCCGTTACAAATTTTATTGATAGTGTTAGTGACCATGTCAGTTTAAAAACTTTCGTCACAGGAGTTGTCAAAACGACACGAAACACGAGCAACTTACGACAAAATCAAAATCAAAATATTTTTATTTTACATAGGGCTACAGGGGGCACTTATAAAACGTCGGCAAAAAGGTGCTCGGTTCGGGTGCTCGACGTGGTAGCAAATCTTACGATTTTAAAATTTTCTTCTACTGCTAAGTCACACATGCATACAATTGCTTCCGTCTCAGTCTAAGCATGTGTTCACATTTAATAAAACCAAGCTTAAATACAAATTAAGTTTCATTTAAATGGCAAACAAATACTCGATAACAATCAACAAATCCTTTGTTTGCTCACACAATTAGAGTACGTCAATAACATCCGCATTTCAGTACAACATGGTAGAAACTGATATTCACTAAATAACGTTACCATTTCCAATTACGTTCCTTCACTCGCACGACAGGCACTCGACTATATCATGTGCAAAATACGAGTAGAACTTATTTAGTATGTACACGGCGACCAACCAAGCTCTACAAACCAGTTTATGCTGATCTCTCATTGTACAGGAAATCTACTTAAAGCGAGGCCATGTTATACTGGAGTGTAAACTTGATGTGTCGTCGTGCGTACTACGAATAATCGGCGTATAGAATATTAGTTACGCGTTTAGCTGTGAAATAGTGATAAGTACAAGACAATGTTGGTTGTAATTATTGAAGTATAACAGACGTATACAAAGATGTGTTTATGAAAGGAGATTCAAGATTGATTTTCTCTTTAGAAATAATTGCTTGTCTGGTGTGGTCTTAGCAGATTCTGTTAGAACAAAACCATAATCATATTTCAAATACGAAAGACTGTCTGTCTGTACAAACAGACAGCGACGGTTTTTACTACTAAACAGATTTGAATAAAAATGAAATGGCGCACGGATAGACCTGCGTTAGGATATAAGATACTTTTTTATGACGGTATGTAAGTAAATTTTATTTGTTAAAACATGGTGTACATGAAACATTGTATTGAAGATAATAATGGGATACAAAAAGTTCTAACATGTTCAGCCGCATCTCGTGGCGTACAAATTGGTAAGAAGAGATGGTGCATTAACCGTGATATTATTCATTAAAAAAAATCACCAAGTGCGAGTCTTACTCGCATACAGGGTTCCATAGCCCCAAACAATATTTTGAACGGTCATTCATTAGTCAACTTCCACTCAACTGCAAAACTAAATTTATTTTTCATAGTATATTAATAAAAAACGAAGTTACGGCTGCAGTTTGGTCAAAAAGTCCCATATCTCAAAAACTAAATATCAAATCTTATTCGAACCAATTTTCGTTGAAAGTTTTTTTAACGTTCTACAAACCTATTTTTTTCAGAATTTTCGTCCTCTTACTTAAGAAATTAGAGGGGGGGGGGACACACATTTAACAACTTTGGAAGTGTCTCTCGCTCAAACTATTCAGTTTAAAAAAAATGATGTTTCAAACCTCAATATCATTTTTGAATACCTATCCATAGATACCCCACACGTACCCCGTACGTAACCGGCCAAGTGCGAGTCGGACTTTGACCGAGGGTTCCGTAAAGGCAATTAGACCTAAATTTTTTATATGAGTTTCAACTTGGAAAAGGGTAATCTATCTATCTATGTATACTACTAATATATATATTATATTAAAGCCGAAAAGTTTGTTTGCTTGAACGCGCTAATCTACTTGATCAATAATAGTAATAATAAATAATAATATATCAGATAATCTGATTGCTCAGGAACTACTTGATCCGATTTGAAAAATTCTTTCAGTGTTAGATATCCCATATATTGAGGAAGGCCTATAGGCTATATATCATCACGCTACAACAAAAAAGAGCGGAGCAGCAATGAAAAATGTATCGAAATCAGGTTTTTTATTTTCTTTTGAGAGCTTCCGCTGCATGCGCTGCGTAAACGGTTGAAGTTTTGCAAAAATAATGTATGACTGAATTGTTCCCCTTTAAAAGTTCTAAAAAGGTATAAGGTATCTTAGGCATCTTTAGAGGTTAAATCACTAAAACCTTTTTTAGGCTAAACAAATTTGTTCTAAAATAATGCATTATTTTCGAAGGTGTTTTTATAAACATGATATTAATCCTTCTCCAAATAAATACGTTATCCATCACAAATATTTAATTTATAACAAAATTGCCCTTTGCATCATTCGATTTAAATGAACAACTTAGGAGATGTCGCAGTTTTAAAATTACATCGCAGCAAAATAATGATCAAGAACTGCGCGCACGTTTATGATGCGAGATTATATTGATATTTAGATGTGAGATTTACGCCAAGAGTGTTTTTCGCACGGGCAACTTTATGTTGCCCTATCGAGATCTGGTTCTGGTGAAAATCAATATCTACTTCTGCCGAAAGGAAACAAAACTAAAAATATAGAGTACACAGAAGTACTTTAAAATAAGTTTTTTGAGGATAACCAACAATCTACATGATATATAGCCTGCGCAGACGACGCGTGGATTTTTTTGTCCGCTAAAATAGATCGCTTACAACTGGGGGTCTACTCTCTAAGTTCGTAAACGAAAATACGGGTTCGTCCGTAACTAACTTTATACTTCGAAATGAACCCTACTCCCTCATATTTTTGGATTCATGAGTTTTGAAAACACATCGGGAGTAAGAACAACTGTACAATTGTGTTGTCATTAATTTTTAGGTCGGGCCCCTAGTGAAACTGATGTTCGTAAGTGATACGGAGTAGGAAACGACCGTAACTTCGGCCGAAACTACGGTTTTCGTGCTTAGAGAGTAGACCCCTGTATCGAGTAAGGTAAACGAGGGATTAAAAGTACCGCGTTCAAAAAGTCCCCCGAATAACCGAAGACATGCAGAGAGCGGACCGGACAAAAGTACGGGGGAGTCCCCGAAAAAAATAGAAGTCGTGTGGCTAGGCGAAGCAACGCACATGACGGACTTTATTCGGCGTTGTGCGCTCGAGAGTGACGAGATGCGATATAAGGGGATGGACCCAGTATTTTCTTTTAAAATGACTTCTCTTTTTCTTAAACTTCATGTAAATTCCATCACAACGTATACTCTGAATATTTGCTTCCATAGCGTGCACTTCTCTACATTTCCGGGCAACAAATGATCGTACACCGTGTGCGTCGAGTTTGCGGTAAATCCGCGGTGGACATTTTATTCGCGGAGCGTACTTTTTTCTCCGCCACGGAGAAAAGTCCGTCGTCTGCGCAGGCCTATAAGGTTATAAGACCCAGTAATTTTACCTAACGTTTTAAAGTTCCACTCTAATAGCCTGCGCAGACGACGGATTTTTGTCCGCGGACATTTTTTTAACTTCTATAATGATACTTCAAAAAAAGAGTATTACGACCGACATTTAAAGAAAAAGCTGGGTAATGATCGCACACCGTGTGCGTTGAGTTTGCGGTAAATCCGCGGCGGACTTTTTATTCGCGGAGCCAAATTTTTTTCTTCGACGCGGAGAAAAGTCCATCGTCTGCGCAGGCCCTTACTGATAAAAGCGTGATGTAGGTACAGTCTGCAAAGGAGATAAGTAACCAGATTCTCATACTACTACTATGAGAAACTGGTTACTTATCTCCTTTGGAGACTGTACCTAAAATAACTCTTTAACGTGCGTATTATTTAAATATACTAGCTGTCCCGCGAAACTTCGTCTGCGTCACATTTTCCCCATTTTCGCGATATTTTTCATTGCTGCTGCGCTCCTATACAGCGCCATCACTCACTACTTAATCCAGTCAACAGATACGGCCATCTATTAGAATCGTTTGGAGCTAACAGATAATTGTGACTTAATTTGCAATAAAATAATATTGCGACTATAAATTGAGATGCAAGCTGTCATATCTTTCAAGTTGGATCAAACTGAATGAATAATGTCTAAATGAATGACTGTCATTAAAAATGTCAATTCTAAATTACAATTATTCCAAAAATACAATAAAACGTCAAAATACAATAGGTTACAATAACATGTCAAAAAATACGACACGTGTATGTCGACGTGAGATAATTTTTGACTTCCTTGCGAGCGAAAACGTGCGTTTATAAGTTCAGGCCTAAAATAATTGGCTTGTTTTTTCCTTAGCCTATAATATTGTCCTACTAATGGTCACTCTTCTCTTCGTGCAATTTTCTTGATTAAATCGTTTAAATCTGTCTCAAGTATAAGAAAAAATCTTCCAGAATCCAAATTATTATAGACCCAAAAATAAATCTGCCGAAAGAGGGTTAACCGAATCTCTTCCCCTTTTCCTGTCTATTTTGATTTGTGGCATACCTAGCGTTACATCTTATTTTTTCAAAACAGGCCAGAGGTGTACCTAATATTACACCCACATTTCGCCAGTTATGTGTAAGTCCCATATAATAGGGGGCAAGCCTATTGCCATCAACTGGGCACAAATCCAGACTCCGTAGCTTCTACTGAGAAATTCCGTACCTAAATGTTTACCAATAACGCCAAGTTCCTTGTAGTACTGTATACCTAGTACTTGTTAAGTAAAGTAATAAACGCTTAGAACTGTTTACTCTAAGCTTATTACATAACAAGTTATATGTTCTACAATATATTACTTTGTTCTTTAAAACTTCTTGACGACACAAAGTTTCGTTACACAAAATGCAAAAGTTTCCAAATCCTTTCGCTTTGGGATTCAAAATGTCTTCTAAGTTCGTGATATACTCGTAACGGTGTCATGGTATTTATTGTTGAACATGATGTATAATAGTAAATAGGGTTTTATTGTGTATCATGTTAACTCAAGTCTCTGTATCTCGGATCATGTCGAGAACTTTTGATGTTGAGACTCATTTTACTATGTTACTATACAGGCTGTTGTTTTGCATCCTCGTCAAAATTCAGGAGGTTGTCACAACAGACATAAATAGCTCAAGCTGTACAAACTCAAACAAAAAAAAATAACAATATAAACAGCGTTTATTAATGATTAAGTTACCGTAATTTCAATTGATGAAATTACGGTAACTTAATCATTAATAAACGCTGTTGATATTGCTATTTTTTTTGTTTGAGTTTGTTTGTACCTATATCAGAATAACCCCTTTAACGTGATTTAGGGAATAAGAACTAGAGAATTATCAAATAAATGTTCTTCGCTCAGAGTTCGCTTCGTGTGCTAGTGCGCTTCCCAGGTCTTGGCCTGTCCACCTGCGGCCTACCGCCACGCGAGCCGGTGCCTGCGCGGTCGACCCTGCACAACCCTGGCCGCTACAGCAGTGGGTAGCTTGCTTAGGCAGGGTGCAGGAGCAGGCAAGGGTACAGCAGTAAGTAGCGTGCTTGGTAGCGCGCTTATGTAGCGCGTGTGGCGTGGGCAAGGGTACAGCACTCAGCCTGAGCGAAGACCAGCACTGTTTGTATGCGTGAAAACGTGGTAATAGGGCGAGAATAAGACAGGCTGCGTTTAAAACACGGGCGGTTCAGACTTACCAATTTCCGTAAATAAGAAAAATAAAAAGTTACCTACCCTTTTTATTATTAATGCAGGTCGAGAATCATTCAATCATTAGCATAGTTACCTCCTTGAATTTGACGAGGATGTAAAACAACATCTTGTAGAATTAACAACTAGCTTCCCGCCTCTACTTCGCACTACCGTGCGAAGTAGAGGCGGGAAGCTAGTTCTTAAAATATAGGGTAAATAAATAAATAGCGCACTGGCACACGAAGCGAACTCTGAGCGAAGAACATTTATTTGATAATTCTATAGTTCTTATTCCCTAAATATAGGATAGTTTTGGACCCGATAGGTGGGGTACCACCTATCGGGTCCAAAACTATATTTATAAATATAGGATCTATATTTCAAACAGGAAGAACTAAAACACATTCTCAAAAAAAAAACATTGATTTGGTTTGGGTGGCTTAAGAGATTAACGTTCGTACACGAACACATAGTGACCCATGATTTTTAAATATTAAGCTAATTAATGCTGCTAGATATGGAATATGGTACGGATGGTGTGGTATGGTATTAATAAATGGTTCCACATACTCTTATTTACTTCAGTCATTGTCGCTTATCCAACACGTCTATCATGAATGAGGAATAGGTACAGTTGTGGATTGTCAGATAAATCACTTCTTAGGTCCCTATTTATTTCAAAAGTACGCGCTCAACACTCGAAACGTTAGCAATAAACATGAAACATAAATACTTTGAGCTAGTCAGAAAGTAGAGTTGAAATCAATCCAAGTTTCGATAAATACTTGCTCTTGAAATTCCAATTGATTTAGTTTCGAATATATTGGACACATCGTTCCAGGCTGAATTCCGTTTCAGATTCTATATTTAGGTATTATCTGTACTCATGCTTCATCAAATTATAAAGCGATAAAGTTATTTGTGGGCTCGTTTTTTTTTTTTTTGTAAAAAGTCTCTTTGACAACAGTAATACGGACAAAAAATATCTTTGACTGATACAAAAAGCTACAATACTGCCAAGTGATATATAGTATACTTTTAATGCAAAACAATATGTACGGCTTCTGGGAAAGCTAGCAGCGAGTCCATATTAATAATTAGAAGTGGTAAAGTTTGTTAGTTTAGATGTAGGGAAACTTCTGATCGAACTACGAAAGTATTTTCAATAATGGAAAGCTACGTTATCCCGGAGTGTCGTAGGCTATATTTAAAAAGCAAACGTGATATGATTTCCGAGTATACAAACGATGTCGTGAATAAAAACAAATTAGTAGATGCAACGTAAATGTCCATGTTCTTAATAGGACATTAAGCAATGAAATAAAATTTTAAAAAAACGTTAAAATTTAATAATTCATTAAACCTTCGTCACATTTAGGCATGTGTCGTTATTTTTAACAAATTATTGTCAGGGAAAACAGAGGTAAAGGTAAATATTACAATAAAAAGGAATTTTTTGAGAGGATTATTACAACAAACCAACAAATGTTCGTAATTATTAAATGAATCACTTCAAAACTTCCATCTACATTACTTTTACATAACATAACTTCTTGTTTTTTTTGATGATTTTGATTTTGAATCCAAAAACAACTTAATCGTAACAGAAATAAAGTTCAGTGTGAATTGAACAGACGGTTTTTACCAGAAAGTATCAAACAACCATCTTTTAGTAAGGAGACTGTTCCGTTAGTCTAGTGGTTGCTACTGCTGAGCATGAGGCCCTCATTTCGATTCCCAGGTCGAGCAAAGTGATACTGGGTTTTTCCATCATGAATTTCTCAGTAGCAGCCACACTTGGCTTTGTGCCCGGTTGAAGGCAATTGGGTCGCCTCTTATTACATGGGACTTAACCATAACTAGCGAAATGTGGGTGTACTGTAATACACCTCTGGCTGTCACTTCAGGGATACATAGTGTGATGTAATGTTATTAATAAAAATACAATTATTTTGACAGTAATATATTTTTTTTGTGAATGGACTGTAGCCATGACTGTATCATGGCTCAAAATATATATTCATTTCTGTAACCCAGGAGCTTTAAACAAGATAATATTTATGCTAACAGAGCTTAGTTGAGCCGTTTCATTTAATTAATTTCATACGCGTCCTTAGGTAAAGTAACTTTTATATGCGGAGCACATTTTATTCGCTTTAACTATGACTATGGGATTTAACATCAATTTAATTTTTAACTAAGTAATTGTTCAATAATCTGTTATAATATCATCTGTATATCTCATTCAATGTGACCCAACCTATTTATACAACTTTTTTTAATTATTCATTTTCGAAATACCTTCGAGTGTCGCTATATTTTATTTCTATCAACATTTTTAATTAAAAGTCTAAAGTTAGTCATCATAATTAATCTGAAAGACCGCTGTCTAAAGCCGCAATGAGAATGTCAATTTGATCATCATCTTTCCAACAAACAAGAGTACAGTTTCTTTGGCCCTTTGTCAAAAAGACTCGGTTATTCAATCAATCCTACGTTACTATAACAAAGAATTACGTACAAAAGAACAATAACTTATTTTAAAACTTGGATTGAAAAGCTGACCAATTTGAGCGTTGTAAAAGTTTTAAGCGCTGACTAACTTTGGTCTTTATTTGTACAAGCCACTATAGTATTTATGTACATTATTATTGTGGACAGTATTGTATACAGTATTTGTCATTGAAAGGAGGAAACAAATCTTCATTTAAATGCTTTTGTTTTCATGTTATTAATTTAATTTATTTTCGACTACCCTCTTGGGTACTACTAATATATTGTCTCTGAAAACTGTTACTTTATTTCTTTTTTCCCTACAATTTTCAGTAAAACATCTTGTAGTGCCATTCTTCAGCTATGATAGATGTATTTTCTTTAAAACTTATTTTCAAATCTCTTTTTAATATCTAAGCATGTGGACCGCAAAGATAGACTGGAATTCCTCTCGAGACTTTTCGGCATAATAAGAAAATTTGTTTCCAAATGAGGTTTAAACTCCATAGATTTGGGCAGTTTACTTGTCAATTTCTTTTCATATATTGATGTAGTAATTACTTATTTACGTATTCATCATCATCATTATTTCAGCCAAAAGACGTCCACTGCTGGACATTGGCCTCTCCCAAGTGTTACCACATTGACATAACATGGGAGGTTTTGCCATATTCGCCACGCTTGGCAGGCAGGTTGGCGATCGCAGTACGGTTGTTACAAAAGCACAGAGAACGCTGCTGCCCATTCTCTGGCAACTCGCCTCTTACAATACCCACGTGAAGATATGGGATGGTGCTATTCTTAACGTCCGACACCTTATAGAACATTTACGTAACTTAACTATTACATGGGACTTACTTAAACCTAACTGGCGAAATGTAGGCGTACTATTGGGTACAGCTCTGCCTAACCATTCGAGGATTACAGGCGTGTTGTTATGTTATGTGTATGTAACTTGATAGGTAAATAAAAAGGTTGTATTCAGGTTTATTACGTCCACAGCGAGAAGGCTTAGAAATTGTGAACCGCAATGGCGGAAACTGTCAAGATGGTTAACCCATCGATTCTAAATATCCGGTGACCCCGATTGAGTACTACCGTAACGCGAGATTTTATTCTTCGAATCCGTGAAGGAGGAAATTCCTTTGAATATTTAGACGAGAAACGTCCATTGGCTGATTGTGGAATGAACGTTACCATTCAATGGTAATGCAGATATGCGCATGGGTAACTCATAACAGTGATAATAATTTGTGTTGCCTAGCTCGACGTCGTACATAAGCTACATATTAAACGGTTTTGTGGGGCATAGATTTTAAATGAAAGTTTGTAATAAAATTGTATAATAAATAAATAAATAATAATAATAATCTGTGGCTCGGATGTCAAATTGACGTGACAAAAATTTTCTTAACTCCTGTTTTATTTTAAATATTTTACCTAATATTGCAACAAAACTGATTTAAACAAACAAAATGCAAAGAAAAAAAAACCGTTACCCAGAATACGTTATTCCAGAAAACTGTGTAAGACTAAAACAAATATTCAGAAAATGAAATAGTAAACGTCACCGATGCTGACCCGACTTCGAGCCAGAAAACTAACGGCACAACCACCATCTCCGGGCTCGTCGCTGAGCTCCGCCTCGCAGCCGCCGGGACGCGCCACATCTGTGGGCGCTGAGTCGCCGGTCGCTGCAGTTGCGTCGAGTTCCAGCGACGAGTTTTTCTCCCCGCCGTCGACGCCATCACCACCACGACGACGAGGAAGAGGACGGCCACCAGCGGGCCTGGGACCTCGAGGCCAACAGGCCCCGAACAGGGTCCCCGCTGCCGGTGGAAATGTGTCGCGCATGCGATGGACTCAGTCTATTAATGAGAATGTCATGCGCGCATATTATGGGGCTACTGAGGGGGGAAGCAACTTGACTGCGTACCGTGGTTGGATGCTCTCTCTGTTTCAGGTGCTTGAACCAGCTGTCAGCGTGTCAGCGCAGCGACTATCGGATCAGGTGCGGGTCATCCAGCGTAACCATATGTTGGATGACAATGTACTTGATCGACTACGCCTCGACTCACGGAGTAACCCAGTTACGCCTGCTTCGCCAATGATCGCGGCGCAGATGCAGAATGTATCCAGTGCTTCGCCGCGATTCGATCGCGGTGGTGAAGAGGATGTTGACGAAGTTATAACCGTGAGTACCCAGTGCAACGCACAATTGAGGAGCGCTTTGGAGGGTGCATTCCGGGAGTATCGCTCCACACCGCCTGAACTTAGACCACGTTTACCTCGTTTGCCTATGCACAAGAAAAACAAGGCGCTGGTGTGTACTCTAGATTCGCTGCTGTCAAACTGCTTTGACAACAGCGAAGACCTTGCTGATACCCACTCAATATTGTACTGCGCAGCCGTAGCGGCATGTCGTGTAGCTCACGTCAAATTTCCTGACAGTGACCGAGCTACACGACCAAAATTAGCTGTTCCAGCTTGGCAGTGCAGGATTGAGCGGCGTATCGGTGAGGCTAGAGTACTCATTGGCAAGTTAATCTGCTTCAGGGAGGGCAATACTCGCCCTAGAGTGATGCGCTTTGTGAAGCGGGCGTTCTCGGGAACTGACATTAGTTCTCGTGATTATTTGGCCTGCGTCACAGAGCGTATCGACTTCCTGAAGCAGAAGATCTGTGCATGGGCAAGCCGTATTCGTAGGTACAAGCGGCGAGTGGAGCGATACACTCAGAATCGCACATTCCGAAGCGATGAAAGGTGGGTATATAGGGCTTGGGAACGACCAGACCAAGGGGTGGCCGACACGCGTCTGCCGGATGATGACGCCATATGTTCGTTCTGGCGCAGCATCTGGTCGGTGCCTGTCAGTCACACTGAGGGCGGTTGGACCCGGGAGGTTGAACAAGCGTGTGGTCCAATAACAGAAATGGGGGCAATTATCATCAGCCCCCAAGACGTAGCTCGTGCAGTCCGTCCGTTACCTAACTGGAAATCTCCAGGACCGGATGGACTGCACAACTTCTGGATCAAATGGTTCCAAAGATCGCACGCTCGCTTGGCGTCCCAGTTTCAATCAGCCTTAGAGTCAGGGTCGCTGCCCCAGTTCCTGACGACAGGCATTACCCACCTGCTCCATAAATCAGGTTATAGTACTGCGGAGCCCAAAAACTATAGACCTATCACTTGCTTACCAACGGTCTATAAAGTTCTAACATCCATTTTGAGAGCTAAAATTAACCAACATATTGAGAGTAATTCCATCATGTCTCCCTCTCAGAATGGATGTAAGAACGGGTCCCGTGGTACTAAGGAGCTGCTCCTCATTGATATGGCCATTAGCCAACAGGTTCGCCGCTCCCGAAGGCATCTGTCTACATGTTGGATAGATTATAAGAAGGCCTACGACTCGGTTCCGCATACATGGCTCATGAGGGTGCTGGAGTTGTACAAGATAGATGCAACTCTACGCGCCTTCCTTGAGTCGTGTATGGGGCAATGGAGGACGGTCCTTCGCTATCCAGGATGTCGACAGATGCAGGGGAACAGCGAACCGATAAGGATCGAGCGTGGTATATTTCAGGGTGATAGTCTAAGTCCATTGTGGTTTTGTCTAGCCTTGAACCCTCTTAGCACACTGCTGGAAGGTTCAGGTCTAGGCTATCGGTTGAGGAGAGGTGGTCAGGTCATATCTCACCTTCTTTACATGGATGATCTGAAAATCTTTGCCCCCAACAATTTGCAACTGATGAAGCTACTGAAGGTAACTGAAACTTTCAGTAGCGCCATCAGGATGGAATTTGGTGTGGACAAATGTGCAGTCATGCATGTGAAGCGAGGGGAGATTACGGAATCCGTGGGAACTCAACTCTCGGATTCCGTATACCTTAGATCCCTCTCCTCAACAGAAACCTACAAGTATTTGGGTATGTCGGAAGCATTAGGCATCAATACTGCTGACATGAAACAATCGTTGAAGGAGCGTTTCTTTAGCCGCCTGAATAAGGTGCTAAGCAGTCTTCTGTCAGGCGGAAATAAGGTGCGCGCCTTCAACGGTTGGGTCATGCCGGCTTTGATGTATTCTTTCGGCATACTCAAATGGACTCAGACAGAACTTGATGCCCTAGATAGGAAAGTCCGCGTACTGCTGACCGCAAATCGGATGCATCACCCACGGTCGTCGGTGATGAGACTGTATATCCCGCGGAAGTGTGGGGGTCGTGGCTTCTTAAATACTAAGACCCTGCACAACCGTGAGGTATGCAGTCTCAGGGAATACTTCCTAGAAGCCGACGTGGGGATGCACCGAGATGTAGTCTCAGTGGACAAGGGCCTTACCCCGCTCTTCTTGGCTAACGAGAACTGGCGCAAGCCTGTAGTATTAGACACTAATGATCGCAAGGAGGTATGGCAGAGCAAGGAGCTTCACGGACGCTTTTACCGGGCCTTACATGGGCCCGATGTAGACTTCTTAGCGTCCGTATCCTGGGTGCGTTTCGGTGACCTCTTCGGGGAAACTGAAGGTTTTGTCTGTGCAATAATGGACGAAGTTATGCTGACGAATAACTACCGGAAACATATTATGAAGGACGGGACGGTGGACGTGTGTTGGGCATGCCACCGTCCGGGTGAGTCCATCAGACATATTATTTCTGGTTGTTCTCGTCTGGCTAACGGAGAGTACTTGCATAGACACAACCTTGTTGCCAGGATTATCCACCAGCAACTTGCTTTGAAATACAACCTTGTGGAATCAGAAGTGCCATACTATAAGTATGCGCCCGACCCAGTTCTCGATAATGGTTTTATCACGTTGTATTGGGATCGACCTATCGTCACTGACAGGACTATTGTTGCCAATAAGCCTGACATTGTGTTGATAGATCGATTGGAGCGTCGCGCAATGATTGTTGATATAACGGTCCCGCATGACGAGAACCTCGTGAAAGCAGAGAAAGATAAATAATTCAAGTATCTAGATCTGGCTCGCGAGGTTGTCGACATGTGGGACGTGACAACAGCAGTCATTGTGCCGATAGTCGTGTCGGCCAATGGCTTGATAGCCAAAAGCTTCGACCAACATCTGCGGAGTCTTTCGCTTGACAGCTGGATCAAGGGCTTGATTCAGAAAGCAGTACTTCTGGACACAGCACGTATTGTCAGGAGGTTCCTCGCTCAAGAGCCCTGACCACCGGTAGCCCGGACCCTGTTCCCGATGCTGGTGGGCTACTATTTTTTATATTTTTAAATGTTTTTTTTAATAATTTTGTAAAAATATTTAAAAATATAATTACTATGTAATGAAAATGAATAAAGGAAAATAATAATAATGTGTGTATATTTTTTAATTTGTGCGCAATCTATACAAATCTATTCTATACAAATAAATAAAATTGAAGTGTCTGTTTGTAATATTAAACCAACCGCTTTTTACTACATGCATATGATTGTATATACGGTGCATATACCAAAACAACATTTTTTACAACTTTTGTTTGTCTGTCGGTCTGTCTGTCTGTCGGTCTGTCTGTCTGTTTGTTCCGGCTAATTTCTGGAACGGCTGGGCCGTTTGTGACGGGACTTTCACTGGCAGATAGCTGATGTAATAAGGAGTAACTTAGGACTACTTCTATTTTAGGAAAAATCAAAAAAAAATAATATAATATAAAAATGCAACACGAAAAAAAACTAAATAATGAACAACTTTTTTTTCAATTCCACGAGGAGGAAGTCGCGTAGAATAATTGGTAAATGTGTTTTGTTTTATACTAAACAGGTTTGCGTTTGGCTGCAATTTTCCTGATGTGAAGTGACGATGCAGCCTAGGGTATAGACTTGAAGACTTGAGAGAACACTTGCCCAAAAGAAACCGATTCACTTGGAACTTTGAAGATATTCAGATTAATGATCAGAAAAGAGAAGAGTCTGTGAATTACACAGACTGATAAATGTGGAAACAGCTCTTTGTTCAGGCCAGTGTCGGGGTGTGTCCGTCGCATTGGCGATATTAGCGTAATGTTGGCTTTTCCACAATTGAAGATGATGTAGCCATAATCTTGGAGAGTAGATAAGGGGTGCTCTATTCTATTCATACCCATGAGCACATTGCCCGGAAACTTACTGTTGATATCAAAACCTACGAGAGACCTCAGCTATCTGGCCAATACAGTCCTAATTTGTTTTTGATTATTCATACAATTTCGATAAACCATCATCATCATCTGCCTAGCCTTTTCCCAACTAGGTTGGGGTCGCCTTTCAGTCTAACCGGATGCAGCTGAATACCAGTATTTTTTACATGGATTGACTGCACATCTGACCTCCACAACCCGGTTAGTACAGGGTAATACGATACCCCTTGGTAAGACTGGTTGTCAAACATTTTCAATGAACCAGTACCTCCAAATGCCAGAAATGTTGCTTGTTAACCTTCCTCACACAAAAAAGAACAGTTTTATTCATTGAACTCGATGTAAAAGATAATAAATTTATAACATGCACAAACTGTGTGTAGGCTATCTTATCTCAGTATAAATGTTTGTTTAAACTTTTCATAATTTGTATTTTCATTAGGAGAGCGTACATTCTGTTTACATACCTAATTCTTCCATCTATTTTAAGCTGTAATGTTTTATGGTAGGATACAGTAATTAATTTTGAGTCTGAGTAATGGTTGTAATGAGTTACATCTATAATCTAGGAATCTTGTTCTGCTCTTGTGTCGGCACGAACTTGGATGTATTCCATATAGCGCACTTATTGAGGAACATTGACATTGATTGAAAATGTCAATAGTTTGAGGTAGCGCAGGAAAAGAGTAACTGGAAGGATATTAGGGGAAGTGTCTTCCCAGCAGTTAGACACTAAAGGCTGCTAAAATAAAATATTCCATTTTATACTTTTTTTAAGAACGCAAAATCGTCCTTTTGGTAGGTATACGAGTATACATCCGAAAATACTAGGCTCAAACTTAGCTATTTTCAATCAGAGTCGAAGGCCCTTAAAAGTGAGCTTTGTTTTATGTGCTCTGGATGGAATACCTCTGAATTTTGTGGGGCTAGTTCATGAAGTGATAAAAATCGTAGTCAGTAAGGTGGTAGCGGGGTGACTGCCCAGAAAATATCGCCAGCCGAAGGCACAAGAATATTCATTCTATTATATTGATTAAGTAGTAGTTTTTTGCCCGCAACTTCATCCGCGTGTAAGAAATGTTTTCCTTTGGCACCCGCAATATTATATAGGATCGGTGAAAGATTTTTTGTTATCGGATAAGTACTTACAGAGATTACCTAATTATCCACCCTATTAAACATATTTAGGGTGTCCGGTAATTAGTGACTGATACTTAAACACGTGATTATACTCATGATAAAAAATAACTTTCCCAGAGAAACATGTTTTTATACTCATTCACTTTTATCACCAGTCACCATAAGGTGCTTTAACCACTTCATCAAAAGATATAAGAAATAATACTTCAGAGCTTACTATTACCTCGGAGGCACTACGCCGGGGGAGATGTCAGCAAATCGGAAGGGGTCCGAGAGGGCCGATGCCTGCCAGGGCTGTAAATCGTCATGTGCTAACGAAAACAACATCATTTAATAATTAAACATCAATAATTCTATTGAATGATCATTTTAATAATTAATGACCAATCATTTAATTAATTAGTTCATTTCACACCGACAGTAGTTAGTTGCAAGCAGTGGAATAAAATTTGCCTTACTTATCAATAAATAATATCATAGGTTCACCTTTGATTTATTGGGAAACTGTCATAAAATTGATACTTATTATACTTATTATTGTTTATTTACTTCATTTGTTTATTAGTTTTTCTCGCGTTTGTTTCAGCGTTTGCGCTTTTTACACCAGAATTTTCGGACGGTTATAATTTCTATGAAATGTGAAATTAGCCACCCGGCAATACAGCGCAGTATCATCATCATCTGCCTAGCCTTTTCCCAAACTATGTTGGGGTCGGCTTCCAGTCTAACCGGATGCAGCTGAGTACCAGTATTTTACATGAAGCGACTGCCTATCTGACCTCCACAACCCAGTAACTGGGTAATACTATACCCCTTGGTATGACTGGATGTCAGACTTATAGCTTCTGACTACTCGTAACGACTGTCAAAGATCTACAAATGACAGCCGGGACCAACGGCTTAACGTGCTTTCCGAGGCACGGAGGAAACTCGATATGTAATTATGGTCACCCATCCACAGACCAACCTCGGCAAGCACGGCTTAACCTTAAAGATCGACCTGGGTGGCTGTTATTATTTAGCCACGAGCTCCTCAATAGATATAATAATTGAGCGCAGTATACTTGGTGTTACATTAACGAATCATGGTCGGAACACAATACTGGGCTTCAAAATAAATCTAGCAGAGATGGGTCAAAATGTCCGCTCTATATTTTTTTTAATCTATTTGCCTGCATATTCTATTGGCGCTTGGCTTTTGTTTACCAATACAATTACTAAAAATAATTTCACGGTGCAATGTTATTCAAGCGACAAAAGAAACGTACTTGTACATCACTATAATCCTAATGATGTTATACCTACCTATATCCATAAAAAAAATTACCATAGTAGTAACCTACTATGGTAATTTTTAGCATTTTTTTTTGGGGTTAAGCTTCTTAACCCTATTTGAAGTTTCGAAGGATTTTCTGTTGACTTGTTAGTTAATTGGGGTCCAATCTCGTTACGATCCGCTTCCATATTTATTGTAAGTTATGACAATGCCTCGTAACATAACCCACTTCCATACATCAACTGAATTTAAATATTAACTAAACATACTTGACCGTGGAGGCTAGCTAATTGCCAAGTCACTAAAGAATTCAGTCTATGACTTTTCTTCGAGTCTTAACTATACTTTCTATACTAACATTGTATAGAGGTAGGTACTGTTTGTAAGTGAGAAGGAGCTCGTGGCTAAATAATAACAGCCATTTGGGTCGATCTTCACTTTAAGCCACAGTTACCTGGGTTGATCCGTGCATGAGGTCCGTGACCACCCATTACATACCGAGTTTCATCCGTGCCTCGGAAAGCATGTTAAGCCGTTAGCTCCGACTGTCAGTTGTACCTAGATCTTTGTAAGTCGTTACGGGTAGTCAGTAGCTCGAAATTGTGACAACCAGTCTTAGTATTGGCGATCGTATTATCTGGTGCTAACTGGTTTGTGGAGGTTAGATAGGCATTCGCTCCATGTCAAATACGGGTATTCAGCTGCATCCGGTTAGATTGGAAGCCGGCCCCAACAACGTTGGGAAAATCCTAGGCAGGTGATAAGTTAAACTTTGTAAGTTTGAAAGAGAGAAAGAAAGAAAGAAAAGAAAGAAAACACATTTATTTTGCACATGCCACAAATGCACACAACAAAAAATAAAAGCTAAAACTAAACAGAAAAAGATAATAGATAATATTGTGTGTCTCACGGCTGCGCCAAATAGGCCACAGGTGTGTATGGATTTACAGGTAATCTTTGAATCTGATGATCCGATTCCGAAAATTCGTTCACTAATAGAAAGCACCGTTATCCCCGCGTGAGATAATTTCCTATCTTTACGCGAACAAAGCCGCGGCAAAAGTTTATGATTTAAATTTAGGTATGTTATGATTTATGAAAACGTCGCAATGTCAATCACAGTCGTTTTATTCCATTATTACTATTTTATTTTCTTAATGTCAAAACATAATAAATCTAGTTTTATTTCAACGAAAAGATATCATAACTCATGATCGTTACTACTAGTATAAATATTGACATTAATATGTCCGAATCCATTACAAAAGCAAACAATTACGTTTACGTAAAATAACATCATAACATCGCGACTTGTATTCGCCGAAGGATTAGGCAGAGGTGTGCCTAACAAGTATACCCCAGTTATGTTTAAAGCCCCATATAAGCCCTATTACAATAGAGGGCGAGCCTATTGCCATCAACTGGGCACAGATCCAAACTCCGTGGCTGCTACGGAGAAATTCCTGATGGAAAAAACCAATAACACTTTGCCCGACGCGGGAATCAAACCCCTCATGCTCATCAGTCGCGCTTGTAACCACAAGACCAACGAGACAGTAAAAAAAAACGTAAAATAACAGTCTTATTTGTGAGAAGCTCGTGGCTAAATAATAACAGCCGCACGGGTCGATCTTTAAGGTTAAGCCTGATGGGTGACCATAATTACATACCGAGTTTCCTCCGAGCCTCGGAAAGCACGTTAAGCCCTTGGTGCCGGCTGTCATTTGTAAATCTTTCACAGTCGTTACAAGTAGTCAGAAGCCAAAAGTCTGACATCCAGTCTTGCCAAGGAGTATCGTATTGCCCTGTGGTTGTGGAGGTCAGATAGGCAGTCGCTTCATGTAAAATACTGATACTCAGCTGCTTCCGGTTAGACTGGAAGCCGACCCAAAGATAGTTTGGGAAAAGGCAAGACAGATGAGATGAATAATAATGTTGATAAATATGTTTTCTTTCTTTCTTTCTATGATGATGAACAGTCTTATTTGTGCATTAACCTCACATTGGGTCGACACCAAAATGTATTTTACTTTAAAGTTTTCTCTTTAAATAAATGTTAGTACAGTTTTTTCCGGAAAACAATCTGTGTGCACGTAACATACAGATTTGGTTCGGGGCTAGTAGTTCCGGGAATAATTGTAGCATAAACTACGATTTTCCGCTTGAAACAATTTGGAAAGGTTATTCTTTTGTAGACCATTTAAAAGGTAATGGTGGTAAACGCGGATTTATTAACATTGCTTTATTCATCTGCACTTTTCAGTGGAAGTTGAATGTCAGGAAAAATAGAAACTTAGTAATTTAGAAGAAAATGTAGTGGGGAAAGGCAGGGTAAAGGCAGCTATCAGTTTTCTCAACTGCCTGCCAGCCAAGTGCGAGTCGTACTCACACGCACACAGGGTTCCGTAGCGTCAAACAATGTAATAAAAATATTTTGAATATTTTTCATTTATTTTGTATTGAATTACATTCAACAGCAAAACAACAAAGTAGTATGATAATGAAGAACAAAGTAACTGCTTCAGTTTGATGAAAAAGTCTCATATCTCAAAAACTGAACATCAAATCTTATTTGAACCAATTTTCATTAAAAGCCTTTTTTACGTTCTACAATCCTAATTGTTTTCAGAACTTTCCTCCTCATACTTTAGAAATTAGAGGGGATTGACATTTTGCCACTTCGGAAGTGTCTATTATTCAAACGGTTGACTTATAAGAAAATGGTTTAAGGAACCGCAAGGTAATTTTGAAAGACCTATATATATACACCCTATACGTATAGGTTTGATGTTTTTTATTACGCCAAGTTGTCAAAGGGTCCCAGGTCCCCGTACACACGATTTGGTTTTGTTTTTGCTGCGACTTTCTTAGTTTTCACAAGTAGATTGAAGTCTTTAATCAGATTATTACGGGGTCAACGGACGTTGTAAATGTACCCATTAACTTAAACTGTCATTTACGGGATATCTTCGTTGATTATTATTTATTGTGAGCTCCCATGTAACCGTGAAAGCTTTAAAACAGTTAACCCATATCGAGTCTATTTAGTTTTCGCCATTACTTTCGATTGACCTTGTATCTCGGTCTGCATATTAAGGCACTATTGCACTGAATATTTTCTTAAGTATATAGATGCATATTCTCTCGAGCCAGTTCGAGTAAGATTATTAGCAACTTTAAAACTGAACGTGCGCCATGAAAGTTTATAGCTGGAAACTTTTACGTAGCACTACTTTCAGAATTTGAATTTGAATTTTCTTCTTTGTGGGGTCAAATAGGCTACGGTGACGTCATATAAAAGAGTTAAAAGAGAGTATTTGTTGCGTTTTACTGTCTGCCAAAATTACTTTTCGTAATATAACATCATACCTGCATTCCCCGAAGGGTTAATCAATGAAGATACATTTAAACTAACCCGTACGTGTAGTCGGCTTTAGTTGTTGAATCAGGAAACCAAACGAGATGTAGCCTAATTAACATTTGTCATACACAACATGTGAACATTTTTCTAAAATGAAAAACGAAGATTCGACGTGTGTTCGACGAGCTCTATTGATTTCCAGAAACATGTTCCATTTTCGTGTGTCACAGATGGAAAAGATTTTTTTTTAAACATGGAGACTTACATGATGACTCCATACAGTATTTAGACCACGTTGTACAATACAAAGTTTAACCTAGTTAATCTTTCGGTAAAGTCGATTCATGGTTAAACTGACTTTTAACGTTGTTTAAATCGCTGTTAACTCGGTCTTGGTTAAACAAATCTTAAAATGTACTTACTAAGCAAAGTTTTTGTATCTGGTTTATGCGGATTGTGAAGAGCAAAGTTCGCTCCACATCGTTGCGGTTGCTCTTAAAATGATTTAAGTACTCGAATGTTAAAACTTTTGAGGTTTCTTTTGCTTTTGTCTTTATAGCTCCCAAAATACCTATGTCCGGGTATAAAAACTGACGTTTCTGTGTAGGTGGCCGTATGTAATAAACCATTAATTTAATATAATCCTTTCCTTTTCAGGCCTGCTAGCAGGAGTTTCTTAAGAAGTAAGCAGTACCTTTGTAATCAAATATTATCATGGTTCTTTCCTGTGTCTTCTGTATGCACATAAATAATAAATAAATATTGAAAGGTACCTTTACCTTGTTATATTTTCCTATTAAGCGATATATGTATAGTTATCAGATCAATCAAAATCATTGAGTGACGTGTTATTGTAATGTAATTCTTATTACAGCTTTTTAAGTGATACGTTTACATCGCAGATAATGCTCGATTATTCTTCAAAATATGTAGTTTACCGTAACTACGAGATTAACCTATTTGATATACCTGTTCATTTGGTATGAGATTTCTGCTTCCATTTCCTGATTTCCTGAGGATTTTTTTCAAGGATAATATCGTTATCATTGCTAAGAGATCTAGTAGTAAAGACCCCAGAGAAAGATATATTAGCTGCTTAATATTCAGCGCGTGTCGCAAAGCTCAACTCGGGGAAAAGGCTATTATTGAACCTAATACGATATATAAACGTCAACTAACATAGCCAATATCATAGCCAATATCGTGTGCTGTTGTAAAAATGATTTGATATAAACTTACAGTGTCACTTACGGTCATCTTTCGTGATTATTATTTATTGTGAGCTGCGATTATTTATTGTGCGATATTTGGAGGAGCTCGTGGCTAAATAACAACAGACGGGTCGATCTTTAAGGTTAAGCCGTGCTTGCCAAGGTTGGTCCGTGGATGGGTGACCATAATTACATACCAAGGTTCCTCCATGCCTCGGAAAGCACGTGAAGCAGTTGGTCCCGGCTGTCATTTGTAGATCTTTGACAGTCGTTACGAGTAGTCAGAAGCCAAAAGTCTGACATCCATTCTTACCAAGGGGTATCGTATTACCCAGATACATGGTTGTGGAGGTCAGATAGGCAGTCGCTTCATGTAATATACTGGTACTCAGATGGTGATGGAAGCGCCATAATCGCGGGTTGACGCATGGAACAGACGCAAGATATCCCAGAGAGTATTAGTTAGTTACAAACTGGGACAGCTGGAAACATGATTTCATCTCACTACATTCTTCACAGTTATTTTATGCACTTGATAAAGGAAAGAAAACGAATATAAATGGCCATAAGAGTAAAGGACTAAATAATTGCTCAATGTTTTTTTTTGCAAGCTGATTAAACTAAGAGTGGAGTAGACTATGTGGGTGCCGAAGGTCGCAAATAGATATAAAACCTGATGACCTTGAACATGGACCACCCACCCTACAAAATCGTCAATCGTGTTCTGACATGTCCGCTTTGAGCTTAGAGCTTTCGGTCAAAGTTGGAGATGCTCACCAAAGCTCTCGCCAACCACCTAAGAAAACTGTGGCCGAAATCGGCTAGATGGTATCATCATCATCAAATGCCGAGATGACGACTTATAAAGTCTATGGAGACTTTATGGAATAAGAAGATATTCCGCTTTACCAGGAATTCTTCTCTTTTTGAACTTTCCGTGTTTTCTTTTCTCAGTAGTCTTCAAACCACACCAAATTCAATAAATACGAATAACTTTGGAGGCGTCTGCCTGCGTACTCGTAAATTATATTGAAAACACAGAGAGCAATATTGTTTATTTTCTTTGTATGGAAAATAAACGGAAATGACATTCAGCGCAATATGGGGCGGTGATACAATCAAGCAAATAGATGTCGATGTTTTATTCGTATTTAGGTAGGTACCATAAACATGAGACTACCTCTATTTTGAAGTTGGTTTTCATAGTGATATTATGTTTGAAATATCTAAGGAACAATCAGCGAGCTATGGAACGGATCTATGCTTTGGAGGTCTCCCTGATGGATTGCATCACGACGAGGCCGAGGACGAGGTGAACTGACAGAGAACGCGAGTTGTTGACATAGCTCACAAAATAACTAAGCTCAAGTGGCCATGGGCCGGCCGTATTAATCATAGAACTGATGACCGTCAGGGTAGACCCTGGGTGGGTGGTAGCAACTGGATGAGAGTTGCCGAGAATCGAATTAAGTGGCGCGCGATTAATGATACCCACGTCTAGCAGTGGACTTCTGTAGGCTGATGATGATGGAGGATCTATGACCATTCTAACTTCATACTACGCTTAACTAAAAAGGATATTCAAATTTGAGGTAATACTACAATCAATATCATTTTACACAAGAAGAGTTTCATCTAAGTTAGGTGTAACACGGGATTAAAAGACGCCATACTTTTAAGAGGCCAAGAGCGGCAATGCCTGGGTAAGTTTATCCAGTAAGGCGAGCTACACACGTGTTCAGGCCGTACTTATTCGACACAGAGAGTTTTCTTCTCCTCAGCCTAAATGGAATCGCCCAACATTTAGTGACGAGTTTTACAATTATAGCATCAATCAGCTACTTTAATGTTCAAACAATAGAACAGGCGTGTCCCATCGTTTCTGGAACGAAACCACAGCCACGCTACCTGTGCCGAAGCAAACCAAACCTGTATTTAGCACTCCTGCACCCTGACCGAACAACTCTTACGAAACATGGCTGGATGTAAAAAATCAATATCCTCATAATTAATGTGACCCGACCACAAACTGTGCATGACCAACATAAAGAAACTAGTAAAACATTCGTAATTGACCGTAAAACACCGTATCAAAATACTTAGTAATTTTCAAGATAAAGGGGAACAAGCTGTTCGTTTATTACGAAATCGGTGTAAAAATAAATCATTTTACGTGCAAAAGCTCGGTAAAAACGTGTTGAATATAAAGGTGGGGCAAATTACAATTGAATTACTTTATAAACTTCAAAGGACAAGCCTTTTGTTAATTTCTTTCTTTTTCTTAATTATACAGTTTTATGGTTACTACTAGAGGTACGTTTCAGTTGAAGTCTTGTTAGAGTCTTTTAATGCTTTTTTAAAATTGAGCGGTGTTACCTGGTTTATAATAAAGGGTATGGGTTAAAGCTTGAGACTTATTTACCTACGTGTATCGGAACCGTATTTCAGTACAGCATAAAATTATCGCTTGCTAATCTAGTTTCCCTGCATACATTTTTATTAACAATTATTGATAGTAAGTATCTAAAGGTAAAAGTTTATTCAACTGCTTACAACCAATGAAAGTACCTTTTATCTGAGTCTCATTCGATAAATACAAGCTTATTGCCTACGTGTATCGGAACCGTATTTCAGTACAGCATAAAATTATCGCTTGCTAATCTAGTTTCCCTGCATACATTTTTATTAACAATTATTGATAGTAAGTATCTAAAGGTAAAAGTTTATTCAACTGCTTACAACCAATGAAAGTACCTTTTATCTGAGTCTCATTCGATAAATACAAGCTTATTGCCTACGTGTATCGGAACCGTATTTCAGTACAGCATAAAATTATCGCTTGCTAATCTAGTTTCCCTGCATACATTTTTATTTATATTTATTGATAATAAGTAAAAGTAAAAGTTGATTCAACTACTTACAACCCATGAAAGTACCTATTACCTGAGTCTCATTCGATAAGGACAAGCTTATTGCCTTTTATCAGTAATCGTAAGTTTTTAATGGGGTGAATAAATATAATTTATTTATTTTTATACGTATAGGAATTAAGTTTTTGTACCAACTGAAAACTCGAGTTTTAATGCTGAGCATGCACTTTTATCTAAACTATAATAATATTATAAAGAGGAAAGATTTGATTGTTGTTTGTTTGTTTGCTCCGAAACTACTGGTCCGATTTGAAAAAATCTTTCAGTGTTAGATAACCCATTTATCGGGGAAGGCAATAAGCTATATATCATCACGCTACGACCAATAGGAGTGGAGCAGCAATGAAAAATGTTGCGAAAACGGGGAAAATGTGACGCAAACGAAGTTGCGCCGGACAGCTAGTCCTATATATTTTTCCCGAAGTATTGCATGATATTATGTTTGCTAATGTAGATTCAGTAGAATCACATAAACCAAGAGTCATAATCGTCTTTCTTTGTAGATTCTAATAACTAGGGTGTATAGCTGGACAAGGATCTTTTGGCGCGTGGCTAATATCACAACTAACGCCGCCATTTTGGTTTTTCAACACATTTCAAATGTTCTCAAATGTTCAACAATATTTGAACGTCAATAGTTCCTTGTTGTTTTGCAAACGGTTATTTTTGAATGTGTCATACAAATCATCGTAAAATTAACAAAGTATTAACTCCTGTTCCAGTCTGATTTTCGTTTTTAATTAAGATGATTGGTAAAATCAATTTAGAGGCAGTATACACACACGTAGACCGCATCCTATCCAACACTTTATCTAATGACGTGCCCTTATGCTCCCCCAATTAATTCCATTAGAGGCCTAATTGCATTATCTGTCCATTTTGGCTTGAAAACAGATTACAGTCCTTCCACTGTTATTTTACCTTTGACATCTGCAGTCCATTAGCAACCTTATTTTCAGGATACAGAGAACACTACAATTTTGAGAAAGACCAAAGAAACGCTGGATGACTGTGTGAATGATGATCTAAGAAAGGAGGTGTCTGATGAGATGACAAGTAATAGAGAAGTATAGAAGAAGAATATGCAACGCCGCCCCAAAATAAATTGGTATAAGGGCAGGAAAATAATTATGATGTATTTTGACAGATTTATCAGTGATACCAACCTAACAACACCCTGATTGCTACAAACATAAAGATAACTAAGATTTTAACAGCGATGCCAGGGTGGAGGTACGGGATCTGCGAATGGACTGTAAACGAGTTCGCGGTGTTCCTTTTAATACAGATTATAATATATGAAATGCTGTCCTAAACTTTGTTTTGAACTACACACATTTTGAACCAACTTCTATTATTTAATTTATGTAAACTCTGACTTTAATCGACATAAATGTTAATTTGCACTTTACTGTGGTTATTTTGGACACTGTTTAACGAGTACAGTTGTTAACTGACTTAAATTGAATGCTGTTGACGTACTATGACGGTTGTAAGACTACACAAATTGGCTTCGACGAATAAACCATCATCAGCATCACCAGCTCATTTCATAGAATTCCTTTTAACAATTTTAATTTTAATATAAAAAAAAAAACAAGAAAAGATGGATGGACTGTGTGAATGATGATATGTGTAGAAAAGCCAAAGTTGTTTTTTTTCTACATTTGTCATCATCTTGCCTTGCCTTTTCCCAAACTATCTTGGGGTCGGCTTCCAGTCTAACCGGATGCAGCTGTGTAATAGTATTTTACATGAAGCGACTGTCTATCTGACCTCCACAACCCAGTAATAATCGTATTACCCAGTTACTGGATTGTGGTATAGGTATCGACCTATACTGTCAAAGATCTACAAATGACAGCCGGGACCAACGGTTAAACGTGCTTTCCGAGGCACGGAGGAAACTCGGTATGTAATTATGGTCACCCATCCACGGACCAACCTCGGCAAGCACGGTTTCACCTTAAAGATCGACCCGTGAGGCTGTTATTATTTAGCCACTAGCTCCTCATAAATAAGACAATTATTTTACGTTTTTTACTGCAGGTATGAAATATTAAAAAAGCTTCATGAGTTCCGTCGGCAGATTAACAAAACATTATCTCTGTGTACATTTAACTTCTATTTACTTTACTCGGGCAATGACATCGCGCAATTTAAATAAAAAAATAGGCGGACGTAGATCGAATGAAGTGGAACCAGAGTTTGTTGAGGCGCCCTAGCAATTTGTCCGGTCTTGTTTACCATTGCAATCAGTAATTTGGTTGCTTCATAGTATTAGGTTTCTCAAGAAATCCTAATACTATCAGTAAGAGTGCTGTACAAGCAATCTCAGCAACCGGGAAAATGTTATTGCGTCGTTTATTTTTATGATATCTGTTTCTTTTTACTAAACAAGGCTCTTAAATATGCGCGTATACTTTGGTATGGTTTGTTCTCTTTTAGGTCTATGGAAAATCTCTCTGTTCAGTTATGGCCTGTGAAGGTCAAAGGCAGCCGCTTCATGTAAAGGTATAGTATTCAGCTGCATCCGGTTAGGCTGAGAGCCGTCTAGGGACAGGTTGTGGCCTTTAGAAACTTTGATCTCAGCAGTACACAAAATTTTGTAAGATTAATGTACCTACAACTTTTGTTGGGATCGGGGTCCAATCAAAATCTAGTAATTATTTCAAGTAGACCAGTTACGGGCACTTTTCAATTGTTTAAACACAGACAAGATTAAAATGAAGCTACAGTCACAATGACACGGCACAATAACTGGTAAAGTACAGTAGTAGTCTTACTAAGAGCAGCTAAACATCTGTGATTAGTGGGCACGCTATTTATCTTCCCTTGATAATCCCGTTATTAAGCACCACCAATATCAAACGTATTAAAATTTAAACAGTTTCTATAAAAAATCAAAGCTAGCTAGCTGACCGGCAAATGCAATTTACCTAACCTCGAATATGATGGATCGTCGTCACTTTAAATTAAACATGAGTGCAGAGTACATTCCCTTTATCTTATATTAACAGCTTACAATAGATTACCGACAAATTTACCCTCCTATGGATTATTTAAAGTTCATGGGAATGTTTTTCAAGAAAATCATGTTTTACTGAGTGATTCTTCAGCGTATTTAAATTTCTTATAATTAAAAGTACTGCCTATGACTAAACATGTTACATATTTAAAATCAAATTGCAAAACGGTTGGATTTTATAAAGACCTCAGATAAATTCAATGTCAACTATCACTATATATTATTCCTCGATCATCACTGTGTTCGACATATTCTATTAAAATATTTTAACAGCAATATATTCAGCAAAAAAATATTCCCGCACCCGAAACTTTAATAAAGCCTTGTCAGCACTAGCCGAAATATTACGAAAGTCAACTGCAGGTACTGGTTTTACTTAAATCAGCGAAACTCTGAAGACGTGATGAGTACGTGATATTTAAACACTTCTTCTTCTTCCTAGCTCTATCCCACTTTAAGTGGGGTTAGCCCTTCTAATATTCTGGCGCCAGGACAATCCGTCCTGGGTTATCGGGTCGGGGAATTCTTCCTCTAATAAGAGCTTTATCACACTAGTTCACCATGTAGCCTGAGGTCGTCCTGTACTTGTCTTATATACAGGTGGTTGCAATGCTTTCTTCACTACACGTTCCTCGTCTCTTCACATCACGTGACCAATACCGATACCATCTGAGACGGCTCGCGGTTAGTTTTTAATAATATCTATCGATATCTAAACACCTTGAAACTAAAAACAAAAGGATTCTCTAAATTCCAACTTTAAACTTGCGATCATTGATCCAAAAACATCTCTTTATTATCGGATATAAAAAGGTGGAGGTTCTCAATTCAACACGTATGTATATATTTTTTCTTCTTTTTTATTGATTTATCATGTTAAGAAACCGATACTAATCTCGTCTGCAGAATTATGCTAGCTGAGTTAACTTGATAAAATCAAGTCAACGGTCGCAATCATAAGCTTTACTTTTACATTTTGTAAGGCTGGAACCACAAGATCGGTCCACGATAATAATGTCGATCGCCAACAATATCGCAGTTCGGTCATAGCGTGTTTCCAAACATGTATGCCCAATTTATCACAAGCTTCAAACAATAAAGGAAAACATCGCCACATCGTGACGAAATCCAAATGCATACCTCACGAAAAATCTCTAACGTTTCAGACACTTACAACTATTTGTAGTTTTAATAAATGGAAGAATACATTTATTTCTAGTGTTTTTCAACTGGAGCGTACGCTGGCCCACGCCTATTATCAAATCAAATCATTAATTTCTTTGCAAATATGGTTAATTTGTACATAGAAGTGTTATTATATATTACAGTCCTCCATATTCCACCGTCACTTGGGCATGCAAATAATATAAAATTCAAAAATTATGTAAAAAGTAATGATATAAAATCCCCGAAGGGTTAGGCAGAGGTGGACCTTACTGTAAGTTTCGTTTATGTTTAGGACCCATATAACAGGGGACGAGTCTATTGCCATCAGCCGGACAAAATTCTATACTCTGTGGAGAAATTCCCAATAACACTGCCCTTCTTGGTAACCGAACCCAGCACCTTATGCTCAGCAATCGCGTCTGCGAACATAAAGCCATTGAGACTGTTGAAGTTATTTGCCATAAAAAAACCCCATCTTCTTTATATCTCTCGGTTAAGGATTGTCAATTACTCGAGCAAACACGTGTCCACGTGTACACATACCTTTGTATTACGTACTTTATGTTATAGGTACGAAGAAAACCTACTTTAGACCTGGAAATGAAGTCGAATTGACAATTTTCGCGACGAATGAATCGATAGAAGATACTGCAGACACTTTCTTAGGAACCATTCGTTTTTAAGCATGCAATAAGTCTCCTAGCAATAAGGATGTTTCTCGGTATCTCTTAAGGATTTAGTTTATAAGTTATTCATATTTTAACTTAGATTTAGCACATAAATCTCGATGTTTTCACATATGCTTTGCACCCATGCGCGAAACCGGGACGGATCAATAGCTTAGTATTATAAATAAAATGAAGCAGCATTATAAAAAAAAAATATTAGCATAAAGTATTTAGTAGAACTTTGACGGTCGTTACAGTTAATCAGAGGCCCGAAGATCTAACAACCGGTCTTACCAAGGGGTATCGTATTACCGAGTACGAACTGGGCTGTGAAGGTCAGATAGGCAGTCGCTCCATAAAGAAATAGTGGCATTCAGCTGCATCCGGTTAGACTGGAAGCCGTCCCAAACATAGTAGAAAAAGGGTAGGCAGATGATGCTCTCAATAGATACAAGCAAACAAATTACTACAAATATATATTTTAATGTACGACCTCACCGTATGACGACCTAATGGCTGCAGGCATACCATGTGTATAAAACCATTAACATGAATAAACGGTAATTTAGGGGTTAAAAACTACTACTAGTCATATCTCTAACATCATCTATCGATCTTGTCATTATATTCCATTAAAGGGTCTTTAATAGCCATGAAAACTCGACAAATATCTGCCACTACTTACGTTATTAACAAACTTAATTAATTAATTGATATTTTCGGCAGGTAACTAATGTCCAGCCCATTGAAAACTTTCAGGAATAATTAATAAAATAAGTTACGGCTTCTATAACTGAAATTATTCCCAATGATGAGATAGTCGGGTGAAGGACCTCCAAAAAGTTTTTACGTAAGTAGATGACCTTCCATTATTTTTAACGATGAAATATCTTTAATTATATACCCATATTGAAAAACTTCATAAATTATTGAAGCCGTATAGTTTATTTCGAACATAGATAATATAAGTCATCAAATTCAGAGTCAGAATTTTGTTAAAGCAAACTATTTCGCCATGCTATCAAAAAGTAGATCCTAAACTTCACAATTAGATTCAGGGCATCTAGCCATGAAGGGATTCGTCAGCAAAGTTCGTTAAGTAGGTATTTATAAGCAAATCTTGGCAAGTACTTAGAACCCTGTGCCACTCAACGGGGTTGTAAAAGCCCCAAGAATCCAAGACGACTCTACAACACGTGTATTCGTAAATACCCCGCTTTTATTGAAGAAATTAGAATAAATAAGACTTTGCATTCCGCGCCTTTTCAGAAACATAGACATAAAGGACACAATTTTGCAAGCCTGAAGTACTTTTGCTGTGACTCGATGCATTTGAACAAACATTTATATACTTAGTTGCTTTATTGCCACCAAAATGTAACAAGCAATAACAATAGGTGCAAACAAAGTAGATTAATATCGTAAAACGTTGTAATAATACAACAAAAGGAACATTAATATTACGACTCATTAACATGAGTTACTAAAGCGGTAACGCTGTACATTTATTATTTAACCATGTATATTCAATTCTCTGTTTGCTTCTGTAGTATATTGAACTTTTTGCAACATCAATTCCAGTCACTTGGGTCGTATTGTCAGACCTTCGTCACAAGTTACCTCACAAATTAACGTCTGGAGTGAATTACAATGCTTTGCTAAAATAACAACGCCATTCACTCGACCTGTTCACCTTAAAATACTTTTACAAAAAAATTGCGAAATGCTACATGCTTTCATTAATTAAAATGGTGCCTCAGGCGTTGACCGTTAAAGTCCAGTTTGATAAATGAATGATAAAAGTTATGTTTCTTCACGTTTCACTGGTGGCGAGATAAAGTTTAGTTTTACTTTTATAGTGTGAGAGCACACATTAAGATAAATATTGCAGCACAACACCTCGTTCCTGCTAAATGGATAAATAATGATGCTGCTAATAGAATTATAATCTCATGATCGTTAGCCACTTTTCTTCACCTTTACCAGGCGAGAATTTAAAACGAATTGCGTCCATGCTCCCAATTCCCAAGGTCTTTCTTAAATTTATATAGCGATAACACAATAACCCGGATTCCTTTCATGTTGCGTTATTGTGATCCTTTATTTGTATGATCGTAAAAGTCTCAAAAGAATCTGTTTACTTTCAATAAGATGTACATTGCGATGAGTCACCGTAAACGTCAGAGATAGTAGGAAAGGTGCTCTGTCGCCACTGTTTAGCGAATAAAGATTACGATGCAAATATATAGCCCCAAACTTACTTTGAACGTTACTGAAGCGTGTAACTTCGTTCACTCAACTCACTTAGGTACCTATTCATTTTTACACTGTACTGACTTGGGCTGGCACAGAAATATCGATAAAATCTAAAGTTGATTCGCCGCCACTATACTGAGCCATTAAGTGTTTCAGTGCACTGCACTGTAAGCCTTTGAAGATCAATTCAATAAAGTCACTTATATAAGAGGTCAAAATAACACTTTAAAAGTTTCACTCAGTTATATTACCGAGTGAATTTGTCGCTACAGTGTCACAAAATTGTAGCCCCATTGTATTATTGCAAAGGGACACATGTTTTGAATTTCAGTACATAATATGGTAAATACCCCGTTCTGTATGGTGTCGGAAGTAAAGAATAGCACCATCCCATATCTTCCCGTGGGTGTCGTAAGAGGCGACTAAAGGACATGCCAGAGAATGGGCAGCAGCGTTCTCTGTGCTTTTGTAACAACCGTACTGCGATCGCCAATCCGCCTGCCAAGTGTGGCGATTATGGCAAAACCCTTATGTCAATGTGGCGTTGGGGGAGGCCTATGTCCAGCAGTGGACGTCTTTCGGCTGAAATGATGATGATGATATGGTAAATCATTTTTGTGAAAATGTTATAAAATGCAAGCGTAACGCAATAAATTGAATTGACAGCTATTGTACATTTAATAGAGCAGTTCTGGGGAATGAAAGTGTGACCGGGAAATATCAACGTGGCTGCGCCAGCCCTTTAGATAAATTAGTTTTTCGCACCTGAAAATACTGGATTCATCCCATTTCATCAAAATCTTTCGAACGTGATAACGCTCGTGGGAAGACAGAAGGGAAAGAGTATGGTTCAATAGAAATCGATCGCTAAATCACGATGATTCAATCAAAATTTGGTTTACATAATTCGATGCCAACAATAAAATAGGCATTCTACAATGAAATTCTGTATAATATATTGTAATCCCAAATAAAAAAGCAGCTGGAATGATAAAATCACACAAATACAACCATAAATCCTTTTTCTAACTCTTTATTTCGGACAGCGCCAAACACAAACACGTGATGCGATAAACATTTACTACTTCATTTTTACTACCGAATGGCTTATATAAGTACTTAGTACATACGTACGAATATACTAGTTTACTCGGAGGTTGCCAAATATCCGGCCACACTGCCTGCCTGGGGAAACAAATGAAAATCGAACATTCCATATACCTAGCTAATAATGTTATGTAGGAACCTATAGCTAGACCTGTTTGTTGTCTAAATGAGACAAATCCAGCCTCCAAAACTTTTCAGCCTGTACATTTCAGTTGAAATACTCTAATGCGTGTTCAATCGACCACTAACCCTACCCGTTTCAACTACCCTCTGCTTTGTACATCTTCTATCTACCTCTATTACTCCTGACCTCGGTCTCCAAGTCGTCGATCACTTGTTCACTAAATCAAACATCTAAATAGGAATCCATTTGTCACTTAATCCATCGAATATATAGACAGAAGCTTCCGGCAATATAATAGCGTTCAATATTTGATATTTAATACCTTTTCGTTATCAAATAACTCGAGCCGCGGTTCTAAGGATTATACACAAACTTGTGAGGTGTAATATATTCAGTAGGATAAAGGATAGTTTCAGGTCGACGAAGCGAACATTGAACCACAATGTGAACATTTAACAAATGAATTCAAACTTAATGTTTGAAACCTGTGTTTGACTTCACAAAATAATGCTCTTGAAATAGGGATGAACACCCGAAATGAAACAATCGGATGACTGATTTTGATCCGGGTTTAATTTTTTTTTTAACTTTTATTCTCACATTGTATTGTAACTATGATAATGATAAGTAAAACAGCTATTGGGTGCAAAAAAGAAAAAAATATACAAAAACAAAGCACTTATATAACTTGACCTATGTATGACCTACTTTAAAAGAGACAGTGACCTCTGAAATTGTTTCGGCTGTTCTTTCGGGTCCGAAACACCGGCCTCATCTACATGCGTAGTTTTTTATAAAAGACGACGAGTAAACGTGTTCGTAAAAACCTATTTGCAAAACAAAACAACGTGTATCATTTAGCACGGAACAAAACACGAAACAGCTCTGTCTGTTAGTCAGTGCGGTTACAACTCCAGAACCAGCTATCCGATTTACGTGAGGTTTTTGGCTAAGCCTAAGTAAATATCAGCCGCAGTGCCGAAAACACAGCTTTATTATACGACAGCAAATATAACATGTCGCCAAACTCTATATTATCCAGAAGGGTGTCCACAGAAAGTTTCTTCGTGATAATTACATAAGTTTGTTCGCGAATAATATTAGTAAAAGCGACCGCATTCTGTAGATGCTGTTAGAAATTATTTGATTTCGTAAATTAATGAGTTATAAATTGCGTGAAACTCTGCTGGTTTTTACGGCTGTAACTCTTCATTAAAGTATTAACTTCCATCATTTCCGAGATTTAATCCGTTAAAATATAACGCGTTCATAATGAAGTAATTATAAAAGTGAAATTATTACACTGTTTCAGTAAATTCAGTGAGTTACTGAAAAACATGAATGGTTTGTATTGTTGTGACACGTTCTCGTATTATTATTTACCGTTGAACTGATGTGTTCTTTACCAGATTGCCCGGGAAATCTCGCACTCTAAGCTCCGAGCCTTTCTAAACAAACAGGTAATTAACACCATAAACAAAAACAAACCTTTTTGTTTACAAAATATAGAACGTGGTAAAATTAAAGCTACAGCCTTTTCACTGTTATGCTGTAAAATAACTGGAAATGGACTGTATTGTTTTTAGTAACACCAAGTGTATTTTACAAAATATTAATGAACCTTTTGAAGTACACTGCTGGACATAAAGTCAACAAACATATCCCTAAAAAAAAATCTGTCCCTCTGCCCATCGTCGTATGAATTAACCCATCACGTCCTTTGATTGATCACTTATTGGACTTACTTACTCTTATTGGATATAGCTATAAGAAAAAACAACCATAAAGTTTTATAAGATAAATTGATATATTGGGCACACTTTGCCAACGTTTTTAATATTATTTTGCAAAGAAAATTAGTTTTATATGTGATGGATAGGTTTATTGGTATTATTAATTTGTTGGATAAACAATATTGGATATCCAAACAAGCTTGATTGCCAAAATATTGGAAATCATGGGAGAATTTTAAATTTAGATGAAACCGTGACGAAGATTATGTTTCAAAGCGATTATCAGCAATCACAATATACACAAAACAAAATATAAATGTAGATATTAAACGAAACGCAACTAAAATTTGCTGTAACTGAAACTACACGTGAGTTTTACAACATGAATAAAAATGAAGTGTTGATAAATGTAATCAAATTACTGGTGTAATTTATTACTTTCAAGATAAGGTAATCTTTACGTCAGCGCCTAACGAATATGCTAATTACCATAAATTTCGAGCAACTTAATGAATTCCTTCTACCTTACTTAAACTGCGGAAACTTAGTACTGAAAATATCTCCATAAAACCTTATAAATATTGACATACTTACCAATATTAAAAACTTAAAGCTACAAAACACAATCACAAAAAAACACACACTAGTTCACAATCATCACATACATCAAGTATTATCAAATCCTCGATCTCTTTATTTACTAAAACATTTTTATAACCCACTCTTATACGATTAAAATAGCTTTAGTTTACACAGATTAGTTTAAAAGTTTCAACTGTAACAATTCACTGGAGAACTTTAGTAATTTTACTTAGGACGCTTTTAAAGCGATTTTTTTAGTCGTAGTTAGAGGAGTTGGCTACGAGAAACCGGGACGTGCTACGTCGTAGCTCGTAGCGATTTGAGCGCGCGTGATGCGTGGATTCAGACGGGCATGCGGAACGCGACTGCCTTGCAGCTACGACTTTACGAGCGACGCTTGCCTGAAAACACCTCTATACTATACTATGATACAGTCAATGTGACGGGCGTCTGTAAACACAACCGTAGCATAGCGTGTCGACTTATCAAAACAATCACTGATAACTATCACATATGACTGCATAATAACTGTGCCTTTGTTGCCGCTGCCGTTCGAATACAAACTTGTTTCGAATGTATAATGACAACAATGTGATTAGTAAAATCAAAATGTGATGTTAGTTCGTTAGATACTTCCGTTAGTGTTTTTATGTAAGTGAGTACTAAAGAAGATTAAGAACTTTGGAGTGCAAAAACAAGCTAAAACCGAGTTTTGTTAATAAACAGACTGTTGTTTAAACAAATGAATTTTAATGTAATAAATGACATTGAATTCAGTAACTTAGAAGCTAAGTTATGGAATCTTTGACTGAGAAAGTTTTTGCGGAAACGGAACTAAATATTTTGCGTTATATTTTTTTTTTTTTTTTGCCGCGGTAGGAAGTCTTAGCCTCTACCTCGTGCTGACGCGTGTGTCTTTAAAACGGATCTTAGAAACAGACTGAACAGTACTTTTGTTAGAATAAGAATAATTGCTGAGATGTGAATGTAAGGAGAAATATGTATATTTTTTGTGACTTCTGTTTTTTTTGCATAATTCGTCGCCGCCTCCACCAGTCCGCGCGGTCGGGTGGAGGCGGCGAAGTAAATAGCTAGGCTGTGCGCCGCGCGGAAAGGCGGGCGCTGGGCGGTGAGGGCCGCTCATCCGCGCGGGAGTGCGATTTAAGTATCAACAACAACAAGTTTTAGTTTAAGGCATCAACGGATTTCATACAAGCCATTTTTACGTGAGATCCGCTTCACCGCCCGACCGCGAGGACGAACGGTGTCGTGTGAAAATAGTACCTAAGTGCTATACCTAGGAATCAATTTTCATGGTAGAATTAAGGTAGTCCCACTCACGTCATAATTTATCCAAGTATGACGCAGGACGGTTTACGGCACATGGCATGTTTGCAAAAATATAGCCTTGGCCAAGGCCGAAATAAACGCAAATCATTCAATAGTATGGACACAGCGGTCTATGTTTACCGTCCAATGGTTTGAGCTTGTTTTGGTAGGGCACAGGTACTTGGTATAAATCTCTATATGCAAAAGTGAGGCCCTGAACCAAGACTTTCGGGGTTTTGAATTTTGAAGATCTACAAATGATAGCCGGGAACAAAAGCTTTCCAAGGCACGGAACGAACTGGGTATGTAAATGGTTGCCCATCCACGGACCGACCTCGACATTAAAGATCAAGCTGTGCTCGGGTGTTATTATTTAGCCGCGTGGATTAGTGATACAGCTATCACTAAACCATACACAAATTCGGGCAGCCATTGTTGTTTACAACTTTTGCAAAATTGATAACGCCGTGGTGTGTTACTACAAAACATAAAGAGATCATAATTTTAGTGAACTATTTATTTATTGGATCGCCAACCGAGGCTCCACAATTACATGCATATATGTTAACATAGTCATGGTCAGGTCATGTTGAATGCCCATGTAACACCCACTCCTATCAAGATCGGAGACTCTACTATCGAAGTTGTAGACGATTATGTCTACCTGGGACAAACGGTCCAGTTGGGTAGGTCTAACTTCGAGAAAGAGGTCAATCGTCGAATCCGACTCGGCTGGGCAGCGTTCGGGAAGCTGCGTGGTATCTTCTCGTCCTACTTACCGCAGTGTCTCAAGACGAAAGTCTATGACCAGTGTGTGTTGCCAGTGATTACATACGGGACCGAAACGTGGTCGCTCACAATGGGCCTCATCAGAAGGCTTAAAGTCACCCAAAGGGCAATGGAGAGGGCTATGCTCGGAGTGTCCTTGCGTGATCGAATCAGAAATGAGGACATCCGCAAGAGAACCAAGGTCACTGACGTAGCCCGAAGAATTGCCAAACTTAAGTGGCAATGGGCAGGGCACATTGCTCGCAGAACGGATGGCCGATGGGGCCGAAAAGTTCTGGAATGGCGACCGCGAACCGGAAGACGATGCGTTGGAAGGCCTCCCACTAGGTGGACCGATGACCTGGTCAAGGTTGCGGGGATCCGCTGGATGCGAGGTGCACGGGACCGGTCAATGTGGCGTCACTTGGGAGAGGCCTATGTCCAGCAGTGGACGTCTTTCGGCTGAAATGATGATGATGATGATGTTAACATATACACGGACAATACAAAAATGTGCGCTTCCAATTATAGGCGACCAAATCATCTACTTATTATCTAGGTAGGTATAACAAGTTTGATAAGGAAGAAATCATTAAAATTAATCAAAACACAGCATACGAGAATCACAGAAAAGGGAATTAAAATGAAAAGCAAACGTTACAAAATAATGATACAAACTAATTCAAATAAAATAAAAAGAAGCTAGACGAAAAGTCAGTTTAAAGGAGGCTGGCGTAAATGGACCCGATTTGATTTCGATTCGGAAAGTGGTATGTTTATCTCGCTCGCTTTCGTAATGCCAAAACAAGATAGATATTGGACTTGTCGAATCGAAATCGAATCGAAGCGTTTATGAATACAGATGCTGTGATGATCTATTCCACCGTCAGTAATCGTTACGTTTGTATCTTCCGTAGGATTTTACGTCTAACATTGCGATTTTGTGGATTCTCGTCGACTTAGCCTTTGAATTGTACATCTTGAACTGACAGTACTGCATCCTGACTTGGACTACTGCATCCTGACTTGGACTACCGCATTCTTCTTTGGACAACGAGTTCTTTGCTTTTGTATAACTAGTAATATGCGTTGCGTTAATTGCCATTTACATCTTGCGCGCTTACGGAGGCATCATCTCTCTGATGAAGGTGCTTAGTTGTTTGAAAAAGTGCAGAGATGGGTGTATCCACGTGATGTAAGTATATTCGTAAAAAAACATTATAGTAGTGTATTTTACCTAAATTTATCAGTCATCAAAATGGAAGATGGGTGGCTGTCGCATTTTCTCTTGACACATTATAAGGGATAACCCAACCCCTCCACAGGTTTGGGAGGTCACATTCTCTTCCATATCAAACTACATTTCCGGTTTTCTTTTGGGTGGGGACCGAGTCAGGCACTTTTCTTACTTACACCTGGAACTCTTTATATTTATTAACCAAAACTGAACTTATTTATTTGAAAATAATTAATTATTTCCAGATAACCGGAGACGACTATGTTTGTCACTCATGTTGAAAGCTGACAAGCAGCAACCCTGAAAATGATACTATGATATAATGGGCGATCAATTTTAAGAATCAAACGCAGGCAGGTGCTAAGAACAAAATATGTCTGAAAGAGAAACTCAAGTGCAAAACATTAGTTCAGGATGGATCAGGCCCCGCCTGGTTAGTATGATAATGACCTTGTGATGAACACAATTTATATATTTTTTGTTATTTTGTGTTTTTGACTACTTTTTACTGGCATTGTTTCAGTTATCACCTAATAATGAAGTGCTGTTTTTGCACACTCCTCAAGTTCAGAAGAAATACACCCTGGACCTTCTGTACAATCAATCAAGAAGTAGAAGTTGTAGAGGTTGATCCGTCAATTAATGAACTAGAGCTTATTGCTCTTGCTACTTACCAAATAAGGCAAGCAAAATCGTACGTAGGGGAGCACCTAAGAGCTGCCGGAATATATGCAATAGAAGTATGCAGGGATGACACACCTCTACAAGGATTATTTCATGGCAACCACCGATTTATTTTACATGCCAGAATTAAATCAAGGCACATTGGTAGCAAGTCATATTATACATATATCCCAGTAGATAGAAGGCTGCAGGGGCGAAGTGGTGTATTAGGCTATTATTGTCACTTGTCCTGTGGGACACGGACAGTGGTTTGATGCTCTCATATCATGAGCATATTATGGTATATGGGCTATGCCAGACACCAGAGCTATATCGCGATAATATTTTAATTTCATAACATTTATTTGTATGTCGCAGTCTGATTATTTTATTCCGTTAGACTTGTTCATCATGTGGGCAGAACATGGGTTTCGTGCAATGTAAACACACACACACTGTACACTGCTTTTATCGAACTAACAAATTACTTGAAATTACTAATCCAACACAATAACACTAGGCACCATGAATCGGGTTTACAGTTTCGGGACGTCTTGACTCCGCGGTGGTTAGACATAGACTGTCCGCCTCGCTGGAAGCTCGAAACATCACGACTCTGTAGTAAGCGCGCTTAGGTGTGGGTAGACTGGTAAGTTGGTCGCTTGACCTTTGGCGCGCTTTCGATTCATAGTCAGTCTTGTATCCGTAAAAATGACTCCGACACGGCCATCCTGCTTGCACACGTCCTCGTGTGATGGGTACCCTGTAAACAAATACTCCACGACAGAAATTTGTTCCACTCGGTCACTCCTGACCAAACTTTAGATTCAACGGGGTGATGGAAATAAGAACATTGTAGAACTAGCCGTTTCGTTTTAACCGAACCGATTGGAAGTAATCGAAAATACAATAATGATAACCCTGGGCCATGTACCATAGTCGTTCAAATCAACCTTTAAAACTCTACTGCAACAAAAAAAACTACCAAGCTTATAGAAACCCTCGAGTAAAGCTACTAACGCCACGGCTCTCTAGCCGACCAGCAATCGCATTGCTCTCACACATCCAGCGCATAGATCAAAACTAAAATTAGATCCAACAAACAATTAGGTCAATTAAAATGCAAGAGCAACCAAGTACCTCTTCATCCATCTAATCACCACATAAAGCAGGAATCTCATCCGTGGCCTATGGGCAACACTCAGGCCCTCCAACAAACCTCTGTTTGTTTTACTACGTTCCTCAAGAACGCCGAGTCCCACATGCATGACTCTATGGTCTCTACAAGACCCGACCTCCGCCAGAGCCACCCGCGCACCGCGTATCCACGGACTACTATAAGCAGACACTGACTTCTAACGGACTACGGCTACGAAATGGCTACTGGTACGGTCTGACCATCCGAACCAAGATTCCACACTATCTCTCAACTCTAAATCATTTACTTCAAACGGTAACGGTACTTGGCCCTCGGGCATTCTCCTTAACCCATCATGTGCATACTTGTAAGTACGCTTCGAACTTAATGATCTCAATGTGTAGCGATCCCCTTCTAGTACTTCGACTGGTACGTGACCCGCTGGCATCTTGCTTAGCCTACCGCGTGCGTATCTGTAGGTACGCTTAGAATTTAAAGCTTTCCGTGTTAAGGATAACCGTCTAAAACCTCAATCACTCTAAACAGACCTTTAATCTTTAACAACCCAAAATCACCAATCGCAAAACGTTTAATTTTGCCATCGTTTCGTCTACTCGGCACACTTGTCATGTTGAGCTAAGCTTACCCGTCGCGTCTATACGAAACGTGTACCACCGGCTCGTCACCTTAGGTACCGGGTGCAATTCGGCTTGTACTTTACCGGAGTGAGACTTCGCTACTTAGCACGTAAGGCAGCTATTTACGAATTTTCAAACATACTGAGACTTTCCCAGGAACTAATTATAATCAAAAAGCTTTTCAGTAGTCTTTTCAGCACCAACGTGAACGATAAGAGTCACGGAAATTACTGTTTACCGACCATCGGCGAACACGAGCTAAACAGGATAGGCATTTAGACCTATCATTGAGTTGAATATGACGGTGAAAGACGCCTGAACTTAGCACTTAAGTCTTGGCTACTCATTGCCAGTTACATTCGTTGCCATAACAGTTAAAAACCGATTGAAACTTGTTACCACTATTATGCCTCACCGAACGTACACAAAAGATTTTCGTTAACGAAAACTCCCTTGCCGTCATGTTTGCAACAAAACCCCGATTTAAAATCTCGCCTCCAAACATGACGTCACTTTGTATATAATTATCAAGCAAACATTGCAACAAAGTTTCGATAGGGTAATCGTTAATCACTACACATCATAAAATCTGTTCTGTACTGAATACTCGCGTCAGAACTATACTAGTCTTAGCAACAACGTGACTAACAAGTTTCCCATTAAATTTCGATGGAAATCTTTCTTTCACCAACGAGTATTCAGAATCAGAATAATAAGTAAACCGTAACAACTCACCCCTGTGTTATAACGTGCCCGCGATGTTGCTTGTACGACGCAGACATCGACGCGCCGCTTGTTTGGCGCCCCGCCGCCGTCGGCAGGCCCGCTGCACACTGCCACTGCATGCTGTCACCGACGCACGTACGCCGGACGGCTACGTGAACCGGCATGACACTTCACGCACAGCAAGGGCTTCGCGGCCCTTTGTCGCTTGCCCGATGCCCGTAGCAGCCGGCACAGGCAGCGGCTTCTTCGTGCGACAATCCGCTTCGTTGAGTCCTGGTTCCTGGTCCGCATGCATGGCACTTGATTTGCGGTACCAATGAAAACTTGTGACGTTTTCTTTCCTTTGGTTTTTCACTACTCAGGTTAATGAGGGTAGTCGTCAAAGTTTCGGCACTTATAAATCTAGTCTTAAACAGTTATTTAAACTGGTCCCACGTCATACCTGGATAGGTTATCAGTGTACCGCAAACATTTTGTGTTCAAGGTACATCTAGAAATTCGGTAGTACATTTTGGATGTACACCGTAGATGAAAATCTATCGCGCATTTTGCGAATGTTTAAGTAGGTAGTTTCCTTCCGTCTGTCTATTTAACTTCCAAAGATAACCTTCGTTTTCCGAGGCACACCAACTAATGACCACGGTACACCAATGTGCCGCGGAACACTATGTTACAGCACTATGTCACACTTTGTTACTCTGTTACACTTTGTTACACTTTGTTACACTTTGTTACACTTTGTTACACTTTGTTACACTTTGTTACACTTTGTTACACTATGTTACACTATGTTACACTATGTTACACTATGTCACAGCTATGTCACAGCTATGTAGACGCGGAGCCCTTCAGCGCCTTTCTTAACGTCCAAATAAGCTGAATTCCTTCCACTGCACTCAACACGAAAAAATCAAAAGTCACTTCATTCAAACTAGGCTTATAATCAGCACTTTTTGAACGTAAAAATTACAAGAGACAGTCCCCCAAAACGCCCGCCCTTCGCCACTTCCTAAGTGTTTTAGCTGGGAAGAAGAAGTGGCGGAACAAACTCCCCAGCAACACATCTGTCTGTTAGGTTAGAAGAACCAGATTTTACACAAAACAAGTCAGCGATGGATGACGCATTACTAGCGCGCATCGCACTCTGTGAAATGTGGGTATTCTATAGGTACACTCTGCCTAACCCTTCAGAGATTACAAGCGTGATGATATGTTATGTTTTGTCAGGTTCAAAATCCGCTAACACACTTAACAAAAACACTAACCGCCAACACTAGCTTGCTATTCACTGGCTGAGTTTAAGTTCGTATCGCGAGTGCAATTATTCGTTTTGCATTTCAAAAAGTAACCGTCACTGATAGTTATTGTCACTGTTTTCGCGTGTGATTGCATTAGCACGATTTGATCGCACTTCTGATGTCACAGTCTGATTATTTTATTCCGTTAGACTTGTTCATCATGTGGGCAGAACATGGGTTTCGTGCAATGTAAACACACACACACTGTACACTGCTTTTATCGAACTAACAAATTACTTGAAATTACTAATCCAACACAATAACACTAGGCACCATGAATCGGGTTTACAGTTTCGGGACGTCTTGACTCCGCGGTGGTTAGACATAGACTGTCCGCCTCGCTGGGAGCTCGAAACATCACGACTCTGTAGTAAGCGCGCTTAGGTGTGGGTAGACTGGTAAGTTGGTCGCTTGACCTTTGGCGCGCTTTCGATTCATAGTCAGTCTTGTCTCCGTAAAAATGACTCCGACATGTATAACAATACTGAAAAATATAAAATAAAGTCTATTTAAACATACTAATAAACGAGATTTATTACTTATACTTTTTTTTTATTTAACATTACCTACCTGCCTTTTATTAGCTGTACATAGCTAGTGAACTTTGGCTGTTATAATTTATGTGAAACTATATCTTCTCTCAGTGCAGTAGAGAAGATAAGGTAATGTAAGAATCGTTTTACTTGACCTTAATTTGCTTATAGATAAAAATAGTAATGGTATAGTTTTAATAACAACACATTCCACAGTTAAAAACCTTAATCGTAAGATTTTTAGGTTATCTTGTTTAAAGACGTATATCTCTTTTCTCCCAACTTTTCCGCCTTACTTTCCATTTACTTTTCTGTTGGTCTTTAGTCGTTCTACAACTATGTATGAGTTGCTATAATGAATGCTACCTCTAAGAGTGGGTCCCAAAATACATGTAGCCTCGCCCGTCTCCATTAAAAAATCTGAGCCTGTCACAGAGTTTGGCGCCTTGAAACCGCGGTACGATGCCATGTCAGGAGAAAGCACGAAGGAGAAAGCGACTTGGCTGGATAATCCAAGACCGATGGAAGTGGAACTGGCGTATGCTCTTTGCACGGTAATATAAGAAATCTGAGACCAATCGCATCTCTCTTTGAGAGCAGCAGTGGCTCAGTGGTGACAGCCCCGACTTACAAGCAGTAAGCCGCGGGTTCGAACCCAGGCAGGCCCATTACTTTGTGTAATTTATTTCATCACCGCTACTCTCAAAAACGGTGAAGGAAAACATCGTGAGGAAACCGGCATGTCCTAGAACTAAAAATTCGATTACATGTGACATCTACCAACCCGCACTAGGCCCGCGTGGTGGATTACAGCCCCCTCCCTCTCATAGAGAGGAGGCCTGTGTCCCAGCAGTGGAAATATTATAGGCTGAGGAGACCAATCTTAATATTTAGTTAGATATCTAATATTGTTCCCTAGCAGGGAAAAATCTTAGGTAGGCATCTGTATAATTTATCACTTGCCTAGAGTCAACACGATAAATATATTAATACGGAAAACGTTTCACGCGGTACACTCACGTTGATAATATAATATCCACATATTCCACGTGTAATACAAAATATACGAGGCTCAGTCACACATATCAAGTTTCCGCATACCTATTTCTCCGAACAGCGACCAACTATATGTCCGGGCACATCACATAACGATGCTTAGGTACTAGGTACTCGAATATAGGTCGCTGTTTCGCCGGACGATGACCAAACGATGCCAGTTAATATGACACTTGCCGTTTTATATTTATGACTACAGACTGATGGATCGCTCGTAAATATATTTTCGAGTTAACATAACTTCACGGCTAAGCTCCCCGAAAGGATAGGCAGAAATGTCATGTAAAAAGTTCCATGTAACATAGGGCGAGCATTCATGAGAATATTCTCATGAATCGGGCTCAAATTCAGCCTATGGATTGCTTATTACTGACAGACTAATAGAAAACTAAAAAACTTTATTCCTGACCTTGGGAGCAGACCCAGAACCTAGGATTCCACGATTAGCAAGCCACTAGACCGTCATCTGTCTGCCTAGCCTTTTACCAACTATTTTGGGGTCGGCTTCCAGTCTAGCTGGGATGCAACAGCAGACCCATAAACCTAGGATTCCACGATTAGCAAGCCACTAGACCGTCATCTGTCTGCCTAGCCTTTTACCAACTATTTTGGGGTCGGCTTCCAGTCTAGCTGGGATGCAACAGCAGACCCAAAAACCTAGGATTTCACGTTTAGCAAGCCACTAGACCGTCATCTGTCTGCCTAGCCTTTTACCAACTATTTTGGGGTCGGCTTCCAGTCTAGCTGGGATGCAACAGCAGACCCAAAAACCTAGGATTCCACGTTTAGCAAGCCACTAGACCGTCATCTGTCTGCCTAGCCTTTTACCAACTATTTTGAAGTCGGCTTCCAGTCTAGCTGGGATGCAACAGCAGACCCAAAAACCTAGGATTTCACGTTTAGCAAGCCACTAGACCGTCATCTGTCTGCCTAGCCTTTTACCAACTATTTTGGGGTCGGCTTCCAGTCTAGCTGGGATGCAACAGCAGACCCAAAAACCTAGGATTCCACGTTTAGCAAGCCACTAGACCGTCATCTGTCTGCCTAGCCTTTTACCAACTATTTTGGGGTCGGCTTTCTGGCTAACTGCTGAATACCAGTATTTTACATGGAGCGACTGCCTATCTGCTTTCCACAACCTAGTTAGTGCTAAGTTATACGGAAGGACTGATTGCTTTCGGGATATATATTTACAACCGGTACGTTCTTTCCGAAGCATGGAGGTAACTCGGTATGTAATGCATGGTCACCCATCCACGGACCAACCTTGTTAAGCGCGGTTTTGGTAGACCAATGAGGATAAACATTTTAAGTTTATCACATACATAAAAGAAGTATTTCAAAATGTGCAAATATTCATGTCAACGGGTTAGAAGGACAATTTTACTGTTTTTTTTTTACGATAAAGATTTACGGCCGGAACGTTGACTATAATCACAAACCAGCCTAATAAAATAGTAAAACTCCATCACCATCAAACAGACTGTTTTTCTATAGAATAATGTCCGTTTCAGACAGTAATTGGGTCGAAGGGATCAGATGGAATCGCTTAATATAAAATTATTGGTAGACAACCGCTTTAGTTAGATCGGACGGAAACCCACGTTGAGAAAGCAAGATGGATAATGATTAATTAAGGACTTAATTTATAATCTGTGTCATGATTTTCAGTTGATTGATCACTCCAGTAAAACCCTTTTTCTTCAGCCCAGTTTGTTAACTCCCTTTAAGACTTTAACAATTCATTAACGGCTTCCAAAAACATACTCTGAATCATGTAAATTGGCACTCGTTAAAATAACGAACTGGATTTAAATATACATTGAAGTACAAATATTTGATAAAAACCGATTTGCAGGCATTCAAAGCATTTTCATTAACGACTGTATTAATTAACCTTTCAACGGACATAAGAATTTATTTGGATACGAACTTTACCCGCGGGATTTCTTTTCGTAATCTTAAGAATTGAGAAAAATCGCAGTTTTTTTACTTAATTCTTGGTCATTTAATGGAATAATTCTGCGAGGAACGATGCTACGTTTCTGGTTACAGCGAATCTATTAAAAAAAATCGGTTATTACGGAGTTGGTACGCAAGTGAATGTTGTTGCTGGTTTTATTTTCCTCTCTGAGCTAATTAATTCTATTGCTCAAGAAATTAGTCAAGTAGCAGAAAGAACTGCCTGGCTCTTAATAAAATGGGTAGGTCAACCCGATAAACTCATTGTTGGTCACCCAGATTCACGGCATACCTCCCCTAAAGAGTAAAGCATAGTTGAGGACGCAGAGGCAGAAACACTAAAATCAAGGACCCAACCTTTAAGAAAAAAAGAAATATTTGTCGCAAGCACATAACGTGCATACAAACTGACAAAAAAATAAAATAAACATGAGACATATCATTAGGCATAACAATTATTTATACCAGGCCCCTCAGAAAGTATTGCGAAAAAAAGTTTTTATATATGGGAGACTGGCCAGTTATTATGTTTTTCGAAAATATGATTATTTATAAGTAAAAATAAGTAAGTTCCAATTTCAAAATTTCCCTCCACATTTTTTGCGAGTTAATTCAAAGTATTGTGTCTCACTGAAATATGGATCTGCGCCGGGAACATTTTAGAGCTATGATTTTATACGATTTCAAGTGTCGCCTGAAACCGGATGAATCGTACGATAGACTTCAAATGGCATTCATGGATGAAGGCCCTTCCAAGGCAACCGTGTATCGTTGGTATAACGAATTCAAGCGCGGTCGACCAACTTTGGGGGATGACGAAAGAAGCGGTCGCCCTTTGACGGCTGTTACCGAAGAAAACGTGCTAGCAGTGAAAAATTTAATCCAAGACAATAGGCGAATTACATATCAGGAGATTCAACACATATTGAAGATTGGATCGGGAAGCGTTCACGAGATTCTACACAGCCATCTTCGCGTGAGGAGGATAGTATCACGCTGGGTGCCGCACAACCTCACCGATGCTCAGAAGCAGGCCCGGGTGGAATGGTGCCGTGATATGCTTAACAAATTTGAAGCAGGCTCGTCTCGGCGTGTTTACGACATCGTTACAGGTGATGAGTCCTGGATTTATCAATACGACCCAGAAACCAAGCGCCAGTCGACTGTTTGGGTGTTTCAAAATGAGCCAACGCCTACCAAAGTGAAGCGATCTAGAAGCGGGGGTAAGATTTTGATCGCTAGCTTTTTTAATTTGACTGGCCACTTGGTATCAATTCCCTTACGGGATCAAAGAAGCATTAATGCCGAATGGTATACTTCCAAATGTTTGCCAGAAGTTTTCTCTGTTATAAGCAACAAGCGACCAAACACAGGGCTCCGCGGGCTACTGCTCCACCACGACAATGCACCTGCGCACACCGCACTCAAAACGAGGGACTTCCTGGACAGCACGCCAGTCAAACTCCTGGGTCACCCTCCTTACAGCCCTGATCTAGCACCGTGTGACTTCTTTTTATTCCCAAAAATAAAAAATCAGCTCAAAGGGATACAATTTTCGTCGCCGGAAGATGCGCTGGCTGGGTTCGAGCAGGCTGTAAACGAGGTGTCTGCGGCGGACTGGAAAAAGTGTTTTGAAAACTGGTTTAGGCGCATGAATCTTTGTATAGAGGCTGGTGGAAAGTACTTTGAAAAGATTTAATAAAAATATATGTACGTATAGAACAATTTTTTTTAGTTTCGCAAAACTTTCTGAGTGTCCCAGCCCACAGCACTGGTTTTCAAGCTTTGTAGTTCAAGACAAGATGACAACAAAGATTTTAATACGATGACAAATCGACGAACTATCAAATTTAAACCTAGAACTCTAAAGTTCTAAGCTCTATAAATACTTGCTCTACATATTTGTATAGCTTACTCGTAAATCGTCCCATTAATTTTCCGATTTGCAACACGAAAGCCATTACTAGTGTTCGGAATTTGCACTAATCTTCTTTGAGGGCTCGAATTTGTACGCTACTATAAACCCTACCTTTATTTGCGTATAGCGAGAAGATTAACCAAAAGGATCGAATTGAGTTTTTGTAAGAATCGATATTAAATAAACTTGCACGTTTATAATAAACGTAAAAAATTACGAAGTTTCGTACATACTTACTTTTGTTTTTTTAATCCTCTCCTTTGTGTTCAGAATCAAATCAAATCTAATCAAATGAAATCAACCAAGCAGATTAGACTAAGCATTGCCGGTCACTAAATGAATTATCTTTCCATCTTAATTCTCATTTAATCGACTGACGACTACGTAAGACCATGAGATCAATACCTACATTAAAAACATTCTAGATAGGGGCCTATCAAATATGTATATTACTTTTGTCTAACCCGTGAAATAATAAATATCCTAATAGGATTTTAAGTTAGTGAAACAACCAAGACACTAGACTATAAGATCTCGTTTTATTAATGTGCTGTGGTACGCACGTTTAGTTGATCTCACGAAGTACGGTGTTTTAATCGAATGAGAGGCCAAGAAATACTGGTTTTGCTACCACCAGTGGCCTAACCTACGTAAGACTATTTCTCCGAAAAACTACTGCGTCGGAGTACTGTTTCTTCGAAATATAATTAATTTGGCTTCTAGAAATTTATTATTTTGCTATTTGAGCTGCCTGGCGTTATTTAGAGGATACTAGAAATGCTTTTAGGTAATTGAATACTAGCAAAAACAACACTGGTCATGAAATTATTCATTAAAATTTTACAGGTGTCCTAGGTATCTCCAGAATACACTGTTGAAGTAACAAAACAACTAAATAAATAAGATCTATATTTTGAAATGGTTTGAAACAGCATCACGCTCTTGCTAGCCGAAAGAATGGACAGAGTGTCTACGGCAGGTTTAGGTTAACCAAGTTCAGGAACTAATCAACAATTCTGTTTTGTTAAAACTTGGCTTCGTCAATCTTTTAAAAATACTTATTTTAGGTGGGAAGCTCACCTAGGTGTTATTAAATAAAATAGTATAAATTCATTCTACGGTAGGAAACAGCCAATTATCGTCTCATAGCCTAATCAAAAATTGCTTAATTTGTTAACGATTTAGAAGTTACTACCAATTTTGTGTCAATACACATTTAGCGAACACAAATATCAGAAATGTATTTAGCTACCACTCCCGAAGTGGAAAAGCGAACATCAAGTAATCTTCGCTGAATAATTGAATTTACGGCAAAAATACCTGAGTTGCTGTGTCAGATCAAAACTGGAAAGACGAGAGGACGACGATGTTTGTCTGTTTATTTTCACCTGACACTGTTTTTTTTCACATTCACAGCGTTTTCTTAACCAAATAAAAATACAACGTCTTCAGAAATAGGATGAAAAATAATCGAATTAAATCCCGAAGAATTTACTGCAATGCAAAAGAATACATTGGATATGAAACGACGAATGTTTTGTTTCAAATTGGAAAATGCTTCAAGCATTTTGATTACATCATGGTCATTACAAGGCCACTCCTTTTTCCTAAGAAAGTGAGCAGAATACCAGTAGTGGCGGAACTTGACGACGCGATTGGCGCAGTGGTTGAGCAATCGACTGTTGCGCTGCGTGTCGCGGGTTCGATCCCCGCATGAAACAAATATTTGTATGTATCCGGGTCTGGCTGTTTGTGTATGTCAGTTTAAATGTTTGTAAACGTACCCGCGATATAGGAGAAATTCCTAGTGTGGGGCAATGTTTTTTTTTAAAAAAGAATGAAAGAAAGAGAAAGACTTTAATACAAGCCTAAAAGCTTGGCTTGCCCTCATAACCCTCATAAACTCAGAACTCTTCATGATGTAAGGGTTTCGGAACAGTCTACTTGCCCCAAAGGCTTGGCGTATCTTGGCCCCTTAGCACGCCAATGAAACCTGTTACGTTCCTTACATACTGGATACACCGGTATCCAGTACCACACACCTTCATCATCTGCCTAGCCTTTTCCCAACCTATATTGGGGTCGGCTTCCAATCTAACCGGATGCAGCTGACTTCCAGTATTTTATATGAAGCGACTGCTTATCTGACCTACCCAGTAACTGGGTAATTTAATATCTTCTGACTACTCGTAACGACTGTCAAAGATCTACAAATGACAGCAGGGACCAAAGGCTTGATATGCTTACCGGGGCACGGAGGAAACTCGGTACGGTACTCGGTCGTAAATGGTCACCCATCCACGGACCAACCTCGGCTTCTGTGTAGTACACCACTGACTACCCCCTTTTTTATTTAAATTCCATAATGTCCATCCGAAGGTTGTCTGGAAGATATCTCTATCAGCGATAAGCCGCCGTTGTAACCATAAAATTATTAGTTTTGTAAGCCCGTTATGTTTAATTTTTGGTGTACAATAAAGTTTCATTCTATTCTATTCTATTCTCGGCAAGAACGGTTTAAACGGCTATACTACACACCTTCCTGAAGAAAAAAATCAATAAGGTCAGTGTTTGTTTCATTCTAGGGCGCCCTGGTTTTCTACTCTCATCTACCTCTTAAATATGTTGAATACCTATTTCAAATCAACATAACATAATAGAATGTAGATTGCATGATGGTATGGAGGTATATCATGTCTTACCAATGATTTAATTTTAAGGTCTTACAGCATGATTCAAATGAAAATCCATTTTCTGACACAAAAATATGAAAGGAGGTCTCGTAAACTGTCCAAAATTTTTTCGCGTTTTTCCGCAGATCTATTGTCCACGTAATAATTTGCGCGTCTTTTGTACCTTCATGAAATGTTTTTTTTGTTGTTGAATAATACGTAGACGTACTGCCGTTTGATTTGACCGTTTAAATGTAAATGCGTATACTTTCAAATCGACATATATTTTTTTAGAATTTCCCTTCACTTTAGGAATTTTACCTGTATCGTGGGTGCGCTTACAAATATTTAAACTCACATATACAAACAGTCAGGCCAACTACCTGTAAGCCATACAAATATTTGTTCCGTGCGGGAATCGAACCCACGACACGCAGCGCAGCAGTCGATCATTCAGACACTGGGCCACCGGACATCGAAATGTTGTGGACTATCTTGTAGTAAATGCGACAGCTGAGTTTAGTGAGGTCCTGGCTCTGAGGGTTGATTTCCAGGTTGGTGAAATTTCCATTGGGTTTTCCGATGAAAAATTCTCTGGACCTACACAAAACTCGCTCCGGACGAGCGAGTTTTTATTCCGTGTAGGCAATGGACTCGACTGTCATTACAAAGAACTTAAAACTGGTATAGGTTGGTGCGCATACTGTATCCCCGGCTTCGAGAAATAATGTGGGTGTCTCAGACACATCTGCCTACGCTTTCGCGGAATACAAGTGTGATATTATGTGTCATACCCGAGCTGACACGAATGAACACTTCAAGCCATGAAATAAAGAGAATAGATTATTGCTCTACTTTGGAACTATTCTGCGAAAAACTACTAGTAAGGACTAAGTTATTTACTTAATTGTATATTGCTAGCTATCCGATTTCTTGGTTGGGTGTACATGGAACGCCCAAACACGACGAAGTTTGAATTAGTTTATCAGTTTATGCTTAATCCCATATTCGTGTCTTATCTAGTCAGTAGTTACAGAAATTGATATTGGTTGTAACTTGCAAACTAAGTATGTTTCAATCAAGCTCGTGTTTATTTTAGTTTTAACTTTTATGAAACGACCTGGGCATTAATTATCTGGTTCAGGACAATCTTTAATTATTAATAAAGCTAGAGCTAGATATAACTACTGAGTAAAGGTCATAAGATTCCTTTTGACATGGAACTCTATAAAAACGTTCACTAGTAGATATTATGTAGGTTACATACATAATATCTACTAGTGAACGTTTGCACATGCTACGCTAAGCAACAATGCGTCAAAAACGTCTAGTAAAAATAAAGTCTAGTAACTTTGCCAATACATACCATGCATAAAATCTGCCCACCCTAAATACAGGTCAATGTCCACTGCCTAAATTCAGATGTGGTGTGTGTGAAGTGACCTCAGCAAGTTTCATTCTGACAGGATGTGGAAAACGAAACTGAAATGTGCAGTCAAAACAAGGTGTATTTCGGTACGAGTCAAAAGAAAGCGAGTAACGAACCGAAATGCGATTTGCATGCCAAATAACTTACATGACGTCAACATATTCTAGTTATTAGTATGTATTTTATGCGGTTTAGTCCGCGTGGTTACTGTTAACCCCACTGCTCTCCCCATAACTTCCAAATCCTTCGATCCTGGGTCAATGTGGACCACTGGTCGTTGGTTCTGTCTAGCTCGTCCCGCCATCTGCCAAGGTATATCTTTCATCATCACATCTCGTGCGCTGCGAAAACTATTGATGATAGAATAAAATAATGTATTACGACTTTAAAGAACACATCATTATTTACAAAAAGTGTCGCGACAGCATATGTCTAACTATTATAGTTATGCCACAATAAGTGTTCTTTTATTTAAAAAATAATAATTTTAATGCCGCCGTTAGAAAAAGGCCTGTATTTGTATCTTGGTATTAATCCTTATCAAAATAAATTACCTCATATTCAAGACTGCTTCAATACCTTTTCAAACTAATATTATGAAGAGGAAAGATTTGATTGATTGTTTGTTTGCATTGAATAGGCTCCGAAACTACTGACCTGATTTGAAAAAATCTTTCACTGTTGGGAAGCTACACTATCCGCGGGTGACATAGGCTATATTATATTTACAAAAAAATTAGGGATCCTTACTAAAACTTCAATTATGTAACCTTAACTTGGTATTAATCCTAATAAAAATAAATTACCTCATATTTAAGACTGCTTTAATACCTTTATATAACTTTTTGAATTATTTAATTCGGACATTCCATTCGAAAGATATCACGAGTTTAAAAACCGGCCAAGTGCGAGTCGGACTCGCGCACGAAGGGTTCCGTACCATTTTTTATAAAAAACGAGTAAAAAAATCCCTTTTTGTATGGGAGCTGTTACGGACGCCGAACTAGGAACTAAGAATCGTACTAGAATAAGGATTAAAATGTTACTATAGGTTAAGACGATCAGTAAATAAAGAAATTTCGTTAGTATATAAGAGAAACACGCAACGAGTAACGTAGGTTTATTTGTGATTACCTTAAAAGGATAGGGAAAATTGTAAGCCCTCTGATTGGGCAGAGAAACATGAGTCGGTGAAGCTACGGTGCAAGTTAGCGACAGGTCCCGACAGGTCTGAACCTGTCTGTTGTGGCTCCGCCGACCCACGCAACGCTATTGGTTAGCGCGTCAAAAGACGCCAAGGGCTAACCGCTCCTTGCGAGTATTGACGCACGCTATAAATATAGCGGCCTAGGAAAGGTGCGGTGCAGTCGTCAATAAGCTCTCGAATGTAAAGTACATGAAGAATAAATCAGTGAAATTATCAAGAAATCTTTCATTTATTAAGTAACCAATACAGTCCACAATAGTCTGGTCCATCGACACGGATATAAAAGTATTTAAATCAGTGCAAAATAGTGTTTCAAAATATAAATCAGCAAGTAAGTAAAACTGTATACTATAAATCTATGTGCTATAAACTTTTACAAATCTATGTGCTATAAACTGTGTATGTGCCCTCAAGAAAGTTCGCGAATAAAGTCCGAGTGCGCGATTATAACCGAAAGTTCGCGAATAAAGTCCGAGTGCGCGATTATAATCGAAAGTTCGCGAATAAAGTCCGAGTGCGCGATTATAATCGAAAGTTCGCGAATACAGTCCGAGTGCGCGATTATAACCGAAAGTACAAGTGCGCGAGTATATAATAGAAACGTTCGAGAATCCTTACGCGTAAAAGTAACACGAGCCGCGAGTGAACAGTTTAAAAGCAATAGCTACGCACATAGAACATTAAAGTAAAGTGAATAAAGTGTTAAGCACATAGAATACTTGCGAACTATAGTAAATAATAAAATAAACAGTGGCTATATACTAGCAAAATAAGCCTATATACAAGCAAATAAGGCTTATATAAGAAGAACAGTGGCTATATACTAGCAAAATAAGCCTATATACAAGCAAATAAGGCTTATATAAGAAGAACAGTGGCTATATACTAGCAAAATAAGCCTATATACAAGCAAATAAGGCTATATACTAGCAAAATAAGCCTATATACAAGCAAATAAGGCTTATATAAGAAGAATAGAGCTTATATAAAGGTGAATTAGGCCTAATAGGAACGAGAGTGACGACTGACAACGGGGTACGACGGCCAGAAATTAAGTAGTGTCGCCGTAAACGAAACCAAACGTCGGTAGCCGAAGCAACAGTGCCTGTAGCGACCTGTCTGGGACCCGTGACGACCTGATCGGGCCCGGACTACGAATACAGAACCTGTACCGACCTGACTGGGTCCACGACGAACGAAGCGGACCTGGGCTTGGTGCATTATCATTACTGCACTACGAATCCACGTGCAACATACAGCATGGTGGTCACCAGAAGCCAATCAGACATGGCCGAGGTGGAAGAGCAGCGACGCGTCCAGGAACGAGAGGCCGCGCGCCGCCAAGAAGAACAGCAGATAGAACAAGAGAGACTAAGAAGAATTTCTCTGGATCCTCCGGCCTCACCCTTCTCGAGGCTGGCGGACACATGCACAGCAGGACCGTCTGCAGGAAGAACCACGACGACCACGCACACACGAGCGAGGTCGCCAGCGAGGTCACACCGATCGACCACAAGCATCACAACAAGGCTACGGGTAGCAGAATTGAACGCCGCCGAGAAGTTAGCTGCACTACAAAGGAAGCAACTTGAATTAGAAACGGAATTGGTCAAGAAGAGGTTAGCCGCCGAGGTGTCAGCCATCAACGACGAAGAAAGCGTCAACGACGAGCCCAACAACGAAGAACAGCATCACAGGGTGGACGAGTGGCTACGAACGAACCCACTCGACACTCGGGGGGAGGAAGCAGCACGGGATACACGAGAGGAACCTAAGCACATAAGGTTCGAAGTACCTCGGGCACGATCGCCGACTCCTACCAGAACAAGGAACAGCATAGAACAGTTGGCCGTCACATTAGAGAGGATGGCAAGACCGCGACCGCGACACACCGACCTACCTACATTCAACGGAGCCGCCGGCGAGTGGCTACCATTCAAAGCAGCCTTTCGAGACTCGACGCAAATGTATCAGATATCGGCAGCAGAAAACATCCAACGGTTAAGAAGCTGCTTAAAGGGAGAAGCTCGGGACACAGTGGCCGCACTACTCCACACGGCCACTGACCCCGACGCCATAATGAAGACGCTGGAACAATGCTTCGGGCGACCCGAAATAATCATCGATCGGGCGCTCGAGGATTTGAAGAAACTCCCAAAACCTGGATCAGCAGCAGCGGACCTGAACAACTTCGCCGTGAAATTACAGAACATTATCTGCATACTGAAGACGATCGATAGAAGAGGATACCTCTTCAACCCCCTGCTGGCACGAGAAGTACTGGACAAATTGAGTCCACACCTGCGTTCACGATGGTGCGACTACGCTTACGACAATGAAGGCACGGCCGACCCAGAGATCGTCGTGATTTCCCGGTTCCTGATGAGGGAGGCGGACAGGGCATTACGTTATACTTACGCCCCGTCTACGTGCGCCGCCGCCAGCCAGAAGAAGGAAACACGACCCGCCGTAACCTTAAAGAAGAAGAAGGCTCAAGTGTACAACACCGTCAACGAAGCAGAAGAGAAGCAGCAGTGCCCTGGGTGCGAGCAAGCACACACCTTACCCCAGTGCCCTAAATATAAGGCGCTCACCATAGAGCAGCGTTGGGAGTTCCTGAAAGAAAAAAGAGTATGTTTCAAATGTGCTCAGAAACGACATCGACGAATCGCCTGCAAAGCCAAGCCCTGCGGCGTAGACCAGTGTCGCCGACCTCACCATGCGTCCCTTCACCAGACACCGCAACCGAAAACAGACATCGAGAAGACAACAGAAACACCGAAGGAAGAAGCCGTCCTGTCAGTAGCCTCAAGAACAACCACGGGGCAGCGAACGGTGCTACTGAAGATGTGTCCTGTCATCGTGTCCGGACCACGGGGGGAGGCGCAAACATACGCTCTCCTAGACGAAGGGGCAACCATCACGCTAATAGATAAGGGGTTAGCAGACAGCATAGGGGCAGAGGGGCCAACACAGCCTCTGCACTTAAAAGGCGTCAACATGACGCAAGAGGAAAACCAAAGTCAAATGGTTACCGTCGGGGTCCGAGGAACTAAGGAAGAAAACAAATATAAGGTCAGAGCGAGGACCATAAGAAACCTGCAGCTGCACCAGCAAGCCGTTCCTGAGAACTTGCTGCAATACGAGCATCTGAACGATCTACCGACGGACGAGGTGTGCTACGAACGCGCGCGCCCCGGGCTCTTAGTGGGAACTGACCACTGGGAGTGCATCGTCTCTCGGAAGTTACGGATCGGCGGCCCGAACGAACCTGCCGCATCCAAGACCAACTTAGGTTGGGTGGTGCACGGTACCGCACCACGCAGCGCCATCATACAAGAAGGAAGGGTGCTGCACGTGTACGAGCCAGACCGAGCGACGACCGCGAGCGACCACGAGCTCCACAACTTGGTCGAGGCTCATTTCAAGATAGAAGCACTCGGCGTCAACGGCAAGCCACGTATTAACGAGGCAGATCAAAGGGCCATCAAGATCGTCGAGGCTACCACCAGGAAGACAAGCGAGGGGTACGAAGTTGGACTTCCCTGGCGACGAGACGACACCGTCCTGCCGCCGAGCTACAACCAAGCCTTCCGACGCCTCACAAAGGTCGAGCAACGAATGGACGCCGACCCGAAGTTCGCCGAGGAATACTCCAAACAGATCGACAACCTCCTGAAGAAAGGCTACGCAACACCGTGCGACGGCTCGGAACGTACGAGCCCGGTGTGCTGGTACCTACCACACTTTGCCGTGCAGAACCCGAACAAGCCCGGCAAGTGTAGGCTGGTATTTGATGCAGCAGCAAAGAGCCAAGGGGTATGTCTGAACGACGAGTTGCTGGAGGGACCGGATCTGCTGTTATCACTGCCAGGAATTTTATTCAGATTCCGAGAAGGAGCGGTAGCAGTGACAGCAGACATACAGGAAATGTTCTTAAGAATCAAGATAAGAACTGAGGACCAGCCAGCTCAACAGTTCCTGTGGCGAGGGGCAGAAAGAGAAGCACCTCCGACTAAGTACAAGATGACCAGCATGATCTTCGGCGCCGCGAGCTCCCCGTACATGGCCCACTACGTTCGCAACCACAACGCGGACAAGCACGGGCAGGAGTTCCCGCGGGCGCTGTCAGCAATTAAAGAAAGTCACTACATGGACGACCTAGTAGTGAGCTATGACGACCCAGAAGAAGCCTGGAAGGCAGTGGAGGAAACAAGAGCAGTGAACGCCATCGCGGGATTCACGTTGAGAGCTTGGAGCGCCAGCGACAAGAGGGTACTACGCGACGTGCCGCCTGAGCTGCACGCCACTACACCCACACAACTGGGGGGAGAGCAACCAGAGAACAAGATCCTCGGGTTGTTCTGGAACGCAGAACGGGATGAGCTCGGTTTCAATACATCCATGAACCGAGTACCAGCAGAGGTACGAGATCGAACGCGCGCACCAACCAAGCGAGAAGCCCTCAGCGCCGTGATGTCAATCTACGATCCACTTGGACTGCTGAGCCACTACACAATCCGCTCTAAGATCATCCTGCAGAACCTGTGGCGCCTCCAAACAACATGGGACGAAGAGATACCAGCAGAAGAGAACGAGCTATTTGCGTCATGGCTATCACACCTCAGCGAGATCGCCCGACTCAGACTGCCACGCTGCTACACCACTAAGAAGTATGAACGCATCGACCTCCACGTACTTTGTGACGCCAGCGAACAGGCCTACGCGACCGTGGCCTACTGGAGGATCGCACACACCGACGGGAGCGTCAACGTAGTGTTGGTAGCCGCCAAAGCCAAAGTAGCGCCGAAGCAAGCGCAGACCATACCACGGCTGGAGTTACAAGCGGCGGTCATCGGAGCGCGACTCGCCAGCACCATCAAGAAGGAACACAGGGTGAAGATCGGTCAGACTACCTATTGGACCGACTCATCTACGGTGGTACATTGGATCCACCACGACATGCGACGGTACACTCCGTTCGTCGCTCACAGGCTAGGAGAGATCACAGAACTAACCCAGAAGCACGAATGGAGATGGCTTCCCACCGACCAGAACGTGGCAGACGACGCGACAAGACTCACCGACGAATCATTGAGCACGACCGACCGATGGTTCCAGGGGCCCAGCTTTCTATACCAACCAGAAGAGCAATGGCCCACGATGTCTACTGCAGAAGATGAAGAAGAAGAGGTCCTGCACACGTCCGAGAAGCTAGGAAGAGATAGCTGGCTACCAGAACCTGCCCGCTTCTCCCGATACGAGGTCCTAGTAAGGGCTACAGCACGAGCACTTGCCTTCATAGACATCTGTCGGAAGAGAGCCACGAGAATGGAACACCGTCACATCCAGCGCGCCGAGTTAGAACTGATCAAGCAGGCGCAGAGAGAGAGCTTCGGGGAAGACATGGAGCGACTCAAATCAGCTCGGCCACTATCGAGGTCGAGCAAGCTGTACCGACTAGATCCGGTAATAGAAGACGAACTAATGAAGGTACGAGGACGGATCGAGGCTTCCTCCGTACCCATCGAGACGAAGCGGCCTATCATCCTGGACGGCCGCCATCCACTGTCAAGACTCATCGTGCTACGGGAACACTGCGCTGCGGGACACGCCAACAGAGAACGCGTGACGAACGACCTGCGGCAGCGTTACTGGGTCATCCACCTACGGCCAACCGTACGTACGATAGAGAAGAACTGTGCCTTTTGCAAGAGGCTGAAGGGGACACCACAGACGCCGGCTACGGGAGACCTGCCACATGCTCGCCTAGACCCGTTCCACCGCCCGTTCACTAACTGCGGGGTGGACTATTTCGGGCCAATGATGGTCAAGGTGGGTCGTCGCCGAGAGAAGAGGTGGGGGGCATTGTTCACATGCCTCACCTCACGCGCCGTGCACATAGAGCTCGTCGCGTCCCTGTCAACTGACTCAGCAATCATGGCGCTAAGAAGAATGGCCGCAAGAAGAGGATGGCCACGATTAATGTATTCCGACAACGGGACTAACTTCCGTGGGGCGGATCAAGAGCTCCGCAACGCCTACATCGAGTGGCTCCCTGCTTTGAACGACGAGGGGCTACAGAACAGAATGGAGTGGCGCTTCATACCTCCTGGCGCGCCGAATCAAGGTGGCGCGTGGGAGAGGATGGTACGATCTGTCAAGACCGCCCTCAAGGCGACCCTGAACGAGAAGGCGCCGGCAGAGGAGGTTCTCAGCACGCTTCTCACTGAGGCTGAGTTTTCCATCAACGCGCGACCCCTGACCCACGTTAGCGTGGACCCCAGAGACCCTGAGGCCCTGACACCCAATCACTTTCTGTTGGGGTCATCGACCGGTCTCCCGACGACGGGGCCATGCGACGAGGCCGACCGACGAGCATGGCGAGCTAGCCAAGCGCTTGCCGACCACTTCTGGCGGCGCTGGCTCCGAGAATACCTGCCTACGCTGGTACCCCGCGGCGAGCCCAAGAACGAGACACGCCCGCTGCAGGCTGGCGATGTGGTCATGATCATCGATCACACGCTGCCACGGAACACCTGGCCGATGGGAGTCGTCGAGCGAGCGCATCCAGGAGCGGACGGCAGCACACGAGTCGTCGAAGTACGAACGAGAACCGGCATCTTCCGACGCCCGGTGAGCAAGCTCGTCGTCCTATGGAAGAAAGAAGAGGCTACGCGAGCTGCGCCGGGGGGAGAACTGTTACGGACGCCGAACTAGGAACTAAGAATCGTACTAGAATAAGGATTAAAATGTTACTATAGGTTAAGACGATCAGTAAATAAAGAAATTTCGTTAGTATATAAGAGAAACACGCAACGAGTAACGTAGGTTTATTTGTGATTACCTTAAAAGGATAGGGAAAATTGTAAGCCCTCTGATTGGGCAGAGAAACATGAGTCGGTGAAGCTACGGTGCAAGTTAGCGACAGGTCCCGACAGGTCTGAACCTGTCTGTTGTGGCTCCGCCGACCCACGCAACGCTATTGGTTAGCGCGTCAAAAGACGCCAAGGGCTAACCGCTCCTTGCGAGTATTGACGCACGCTATAAATATAGCGGCCTAGGAAAGGTGCGGTGCGCTCAAGCCAACCTCAAGCGACCCGCGCCGCGTCCGTGCGCCCCGCGCACCCCGCACCTGCACCCGCCGCCGCGCGCGCCGCCGCGCAGGCTCGCCCGGCCGCCTCTACGGCCCGAGCCGCGCGCACCGCGTCGCCTGCACCCCGCCGCCCGCTGGCGGGCTCAGCCGCCACAGCATCTACGTCGCAGGGCGGACTGATGTCGCCACCGCCACCTCGCAGCTCAGCACGAGACTCGCCAGCAGTGATGTCGCCGTGCTCCTCCAGGGAAGGGAGCATCCTGGGGGACACGGAAGAAGACTACACAGAGGTTAGTGCCACCCCTACTGCCGACTATAACGACCCACTGGCGTTTGGGTACGAGTTTCAACTCGAGACCCGTGCCCAACGTCGACCAAGAAGCTCGGACGACGAAGCCGTCGAAGAGGCAAAGCGACCATGCACCGCCCCCCCGCTCCCGCAGCGCGACCCGCGCCGCGGTGGAGCCGGAGGCGGCTCTCCAACTTTCGCCGAGGCGGCTCGCCGCCCACCCACCGGACACGACTCTACTCGAACGAAGACACCCGACGCCGCAGCCCCCGAACAAGGCAAGAGCGACGACGCAGCTAAGACGGAGCAACCTAAGAGGCCGCGCTACCCTCCGTTGGTAGTAGAGAGGCTTCCCAACTGGGCCTCCCACTTCAGGGCCGTGAGGGACAAGCTGGGCCATCCACCCAACGCTCGTCCATATCAGGGGGGAATTAAATTCGTACCCGAAACCGAGGACGAGTATCGGGTGGTTCAGCGGTACCTCACTGACCTAGAGAGGTCGGAAGGCCTTAGTTGGTTTTCCTACTCGCTGCCGGCGGAGCGGAGCCTGAAGGTCGCCATCAGAGGGCTGCCGGCGGACACGGACCCGGAGGACATCATGGAGGAGCTGAGGACGATGGGATATGAGCCGGAGTATGTGCGCAACATCAACGCGCGCGGGGGACGACCCGGCTGCATATTTCATGCGGTCCTCAGGAGGCAGCCCAATTTCAGGGAAATCTACGACACCACCGTGTTCCTGTGCATGCGTGGTGTACGTATTGAGGCATGGAGGAGCAAACGAGGGCCCGCCCAGTGCCACCGGTGCCAGCAATTCAGGCATAGCTCGCACCAGTGCCACCGCCCGCTCGCATGCGTGCGCTGCGGGGGAGAGCACGCTGCCAAGGAGTGCCCACGCTCTAGAGAGGAGAAGGCCACCTGCGCCAACTGCGCGGGCGACCACCCGGCGTGTAGCAGCGCATGCCCCGTATTCCGTAGGGAGATACGGAATAAAAGAGCGGGCACTGTCGCCATCACGCAGCAACGCCGACCCAAGACGGCAGCTGCCACAACAGCCACCATCACCACAGACGACCACGAGGCCCCAAGCACGTCGCTGATGGCGACAGCCAACGGGCCCCCCAAGTCAAAACAAGACGCTCCCGCCTCGAGGCGGAGGAAGAGACCGCGCGGGAAAAAGAAGAGTAAGGGAAATAATCAACCCGACCCTCCCGCGCAGCAACCTAGGCAGAACCCTGTTCCTGTCCAGGCGCAGGCGACTACTACGGCGCCAACCACCACCACCATCGAGAAGCCCACCGTCGCCGCTGCTGGCGCCGGTAAAGGAAAGGGGAAGCGAGCGGGAAGGCCCGCTCCACCCACAGACGCGGCCCCAGTCGCCGCCTCAACAGCGGCGGCGGCCACACTGAAACAGCCGCTTGCCGACGCCCACGACCAGCAGCGGCGTCGCGCACCACGCACTGGCGCTAACCACTCAGAGCGCCAGAACAAGGACTTCACCGCCTGCGCCATCAACCTGCTGCTCGACCTGATAAGGGCCATCAGACAGGGACAGGACGCGGAGCTTGTGATCCTTGACGGGCTAACGGACTTGTTATCGCTCTACCATGCCTAGCCCGTTGAGGATTCTCTACTGGAATGCCCGCGGCCTTAGGAAAAAGGTTGCCCCACTCCGCCTCCTCCTTCAGGAACAGAAGATCGACGTGGCGCTCATCAATGAGACACTCCTGGGGCCTGCAGACAGGCTCAGGTGCCCGGGATATTACATCTACAGAAAGGATGAGAAGTCGCCACTCGGCCAAACCTACCGCGGTCTGGCGGTACTGGTGAGCCGGAGAGTCGTCCACCAGCCTCTTCCAGTGACGTCACACAACTCTTTTTATTCCTTGGGTGTCCAGCTGCACGTCGCCGGCGAGGACATGAACTTCTACGCCTGCTACTGCCCGCCCGCCAACTCTCAGCTCGACCTAGCGGAGCTGCGGGCGGTACTCTACGGATCGCCTCACCCAACACTCCTCGCCGGTGACTTTAACCAGAAACACCAGGCGTGGAACAGCCAAACTTCCAACCCAGGGGGTAGACGACTCTTCGCGGACGCGGAGGCCCGCGGATACACGGTGTCCGGCCCAGAGACACCAACCCACTACCCAGACAACCAGGCGCACGCACCGGACGTGCTGGACATCGTGATCCACAGGGGCCTGAGTTGCCAGACCGCCATACACGTTATAGACGACGAGATGCAGAGTGACCACCAGCCGGTTCTCGTCGTCCTCTCAGAGATGCCGACGCGACTCTCTCCTTTAGCGCCACGTCGAGTCACGGACTGGACTATTTTCACAGAAAGGATGGAATCCACCACTCCTGCTTGGCCCGTTACTACCGCCGCGGACGTCAACGGACTAGCGGAGGAGGTCACCGCTTGCATCCAGCGAGCCCAGGAAGAGGCGACCACCACAGACACGCAACCACAGAGGCTAACCTACAAGCCTCTACCTGCCAACATTAAGCGATTGGTCGCACAAAGGAAGTGCCTACGCAAGCGGTGGCAGGACACTGGATGCCCGCGCGTCAAGCGCGACCTTAACCGTCTCGCGGAGAAGGTCAGGGCCAAGCTACAGGAGCACAACGCCGTGGGCTGGGAGGAACGTATAGACGCCGCAGAAGGAGACTGGGCGTCGTTACATAAACTCTGCAGACAGCTCGCGAATACCCCGGCCCCGGTACGCCCGCTACTACACAGCGACGGGGCGCCAAGATACTCCGCAGCAGACCGTGCAGAGATCTTTGCCGAGCACCTGGAGCGTCAGTTCACCCCTAACCCGACCACCAACGTCGAGCACATCGCAGCAGTCGAGAGGCACCTTGGGGAGTACCTCGCCACGCCGATAGCTACCGACGACCATCCAATATTCTTCTCGCCTTGCGCAGTAAGACGCGCCATTCTGAACACAAAGCTGAAAAAGGCCCCCGGCGCGGACGGCGTGTCCAACACAGCGCTGCGCCACCTGCCCTACCGCACAGTAGCGGCGCTGGCGCGCCTGTTCACGGGCATCCTCCGCACGGGTGTCTTCCCGGCTGCGTGGAAGGAGGGGCGCGTCATCATGCTGCCCAAGGCGCACAAAAACGTTCTCAAACCGGAGAGCTATCGGCCCATCACGCTGCTCTCCACGATCTCCAAGGTGTTTGAAAAACTCCTGCTGCGACACCTCTCTCTGCACATCACCCCTCGGGCCGAACAATTCGGGTTTCGGGCTGAGCACTCGACGACGCTCCAGTTGTCGAGGGTACTGCACCTGCTGTCCGCGACGCTCAACAAGAAAGAGCACGCAGTTGCAGTATTCCTCGACATGGAGAAGGCATTCGATCGCGTCTGGCATGCCGGCCTGCTGTACAAGATGATACAGACAGGCGCGCCTCGTCGCTTGATACAGGTGGTTTCATCCTTTCTCTCCAACAGGACTTTTCGGGTGGCGGTCGACGGCGCGCTATCGGGCGCCCGCCCGGTCGCGGCAGGGGTGCCGCAGGGCAGCTGCGTCTCTCCACTTTGCTATACATGTTACACCGACGACATCCCCACTACTCCCGACACCACGCTCGCGCTGTATGCCGACGACGCCGCGTACATCGCGACCTCGCTGAACGCGAGACACGCGGCCGTCAAGATGCAGCGCGCGCTCGACCTACTCCCAGACTGGCTATCGAAATGGAGGTTGTCGGTGAACGTGGGCAAGACGCAGGCGCTAGTCGCTGGCGGCGCCCATCTCCCGCCACCCCTTCAACTTGACGGAGCCGACATCGCGTGGTCGCCCCAGGTCAAATACCTAGGGGTCACCATCGATCGTCGCCTCACGATGACAGCTCACGTTCGCGGCACAGTCGCTAAGTGCAGGAACGCCCGCTTCCTGTTGCGTCCAGTGCTCTCATCTCGCCTCCCGCTGCGTACCAAGCTGGGCGTGTACAAAACGTACATTCGCCCGCTCATCACGTACGCCGCCCCAGCTTGGCTCGCCCTCACCAGCGAGACCAACAAGAAGAAGCTCCGCGCGCAACAGAGTCTTGCGCTGCGGACGATCGCCGCCGCCCCTCGCTGTGTGAGGAACTCCACCATCCAGCGGGACCTTCAGATAGAGAGCCTGGACGAGTTCTGCAGCCGCCTCGCGTCCAACATGTTCGCGCGCGCGGACGCCTCTGCCTGGCCTCACCTCACGCAAATAGCGCCATGGCACACGCGCCCGCCTGACGCGGGGCGCGCGCGGCGCTCCCGGCGCCTGCCGCGCGACCTAGTGCCCGCGGACGTCGACGCTGCCACCCCCCCCCCCCGGACTGACGCACCCGGGTAAGTCGCTTTCATCCACACGCGGCCTACCCAAACAATAAGACTCCACACTCACAACATACACTCGGATCGCGTCGTGTGCTAAGTTAATATAGGCACGGCGCGCCCCCCCCCACCTCATACCCACTTGACTCCACAATCGATTAAACTCACGCGTAGAATGAGCAGCGCGGGCTCGCTATTCTATCGCACACATGAGCGGTGTTACTCAGGTACATTGCCGCTCAAACACTCACAACACGGCCCCTTAGTCTGGAGCGCTCTTGGCTCGATTCGAGGGTGTCTGTGGACGGGGGCCAATCATCCTTACCGGTAGGGTGCGCCCAAGCCACCTCCGGCACGTGTCGTCATCCGCTGGGCCTCCACCGGGTAGCCGGTGGTCTCACCTGGCGGTGACAGACCGCCGAGGTGGCGTGAAGAAAGCGGCGCTCGTTACGGTAACGTTTCGCCGTACTTAAGCGCCAAGCGCTAGCGCCGCTGGCGCCTCCTACCGGACAAATAGACAACTACACATTGACGAGCTGCGCGTTGCGCGCTCGCCACCATCCGCGCCTATAAGGCACCCCAATTGAGGGTGCCCGTATTTACGGGCACACCACCCCGCTCCCGCGGGAAAAGGACCAAGTCCATACCCCGCCAACCGCACGCCCCCTTGCGGGGGCGCAGCGATTTCCTCAGTTGCAGGTGCGGTGCAGTCGTCAATAAGCTCTCGAATGTAAAGTACATGAAGAATAAATCAGTGAAATTATCAAGAAATCTTTCATTTATTAAGTAACCAATACAGTCCACAATAGGAGCCCTCCTTAAATATTTATTTTATTCTGTTTTTAGTATTTGTTGTTATAGCATCAACAGAAATATATAATCTGTGAAAATATCAACTGGCTAACTATCACGGTTCATGAGATACAGCCTGGTGACAGACGGACGGACGGACGGACGGACGGATGGACAGCGAAGTCTCAGTAATAGGGTCCCGTTTGACTTTTTGGGTACGGAACCCTAAAAATGTAAGTATTAGAAAAAAGTTGCATGGTCGCGGCTCACCCTGCTCAGCTGGCTAGCTAGACAGCGCCTCATGCGATGTAGGCGTCACTGGGGTACGGGCCGTACGGGAGGGGAATATTCAAACTTTCTTTATATTTTTTTTAGTAACCTGACGCAAATATTAGGGTTTTTATGTGTGTGAGCTAATAATATATATTTATTATTATTTAGCTTTCTGCTAATCATATCTATTTATTATTATACTCGCAGCTACAAAAATTTTCTACATGTAAAAATATGCAATAGTCGCCGCCGGTAACTCGTGCATCATATTCGACTGCGTGCGGCGCCACACAGAGCCGGTACCATTATTTTATTTTTATAATACACACAAGATACATGATATTTTCATATCGTACACAATATTCAGATAATTACCTACTGTAACTTACTGACATCCTCACACACATCATTTAGGTTCAGTTAAAAACCAGAGTCGGACAGTTTTTGTCCGGCATTTGGCGAACCTGGGCCTATTTGGCGCAGCCTTGAGTCACACAGCATTTTTTGTTTACTTTTAAGTTTTTTTTTTTTTAAATATTGTTTATACTTGTGCCATGTTCCAATAAACGTTTTGTCTTTCTTTCTTTCAGATATTCGGAAATAAACCGACCCCGACGGAGTCCCGCAGGAACTATCTCGTCGCAGTCTATCTGTGTGACAAAATTAATCGAAATCTGTTCATCCGTTGGTGTGAAAATAGACAAACAAAATTAGTTTCGCGTATAGTACGGATGTCCTTATAATGCTTATAACCTTATAATGGTCATTATGCGTCAAAAGGAACAATACAGTGTGCATTCTACTACTTCTTCTACTGTGCAGACTATGGGTTGCTAAAATCCTGAAGGATAAGCCCAGTAGCCCTTTGACGGACTGCAGGATCGAAACCAAGACCCCCAAACCTTCATCTTTAGACCAACGAAAGAAGTATGAGCTAGTGAGTTGATAGGTGCTGCCGCAGTCGCGCCCTAACCAAGGCGAACGTCGCGCAATCACGTTGCCACCGAGTTCAGAGTTCTGTTCGAGAACAGACGGCGTTTTTCGGTTTTACAAAAAAAATGTGATTTATGAACGCAACGATCTCGTATCTTTTTGGTTAGGAAGTGGGATAAAACTATTTAAGAAGTTCTTTTTGTAAATAGTTCCAAGAGTTAAAACCGAATAGGTAACCCAAATATTTATAATACTTTTGAGAGATGTTGCGTACCACGCTCATGGTGTGTATACAAACGTCATAGTATTTTAGTGTTCTCTATTGTGGATATATTTAGCTAAAACATTCCTGGTATTCGGATTTTCAACCATCAGAAGGTTATTTCGCTACACGTGAACAATGCGTCAGTGAAAACCTAGCATTACACGTTGACCATCGCATATTCGGCATCCCTTGTCTATATTGTTGCAATGTTAGGTGAAAACTCTACGTAGAAACTTTAATGAAGTGGCAAACATTCAAGTATTTATACTATAAAGAGAATTATTTTTCCACCTGCATTCCTTCTTCATCCTGGAAGAAAACAGACTTGCAGTGACAACTCGCCTCCGCATGGATGAATGTATCATCATCATGTTCTTCTAAACAATCAATCGATTGTAAGAAATTTTTCTAATACGATCAACACCTATTTTTTTTCAAAACAATACGGGAAGGCCTTTGCCTTCCCCCATTCCTTCCACATCTCTCGATGGTGAGCTTCTTCCCGCCATTTCGCGAGGAAGCCTTGAATACTGTTTCTAGTTGGTCTTGGACACAGTTGTGCCATTCACACATGGACTCGATGTCTTGTCAAAACGGCGGCTTTTTACTGCCACTCCGCTTGAAAAAAAGGCCTTCGAATGCAAAAATAATAATATCCAAAACTAAAACATTCATACACATGTTGGCGCCTTTGCAAAAAGGCTTCATATGATTCACGTTGCAAACTAAACCGTTACCACAGACGAGAGAGAAGCGGTCTACAATACTCTCTGGCGGAACGTCAAGTCGTTGCGGGTAGCCAGATTGACTTGGGTAGTTGTCAAGGAAGGTGGCGCGTAACAGGACGTTGACGGATCGCCGACGTCTGTTTGCTTAATCTAATTAAATCTGGTGCCACATATCATAAGTAATTCCGATGCAGCGGGTAAGAGCCTTTACACATATAAACTCTATATAGGCTTTTTACCACGGGGATAGTGACGAAATCACAAAACACTGAACCTGCCACGACCTTTACATACGCCTAATGCCTCGTTCACGTTCATACCTACATCTGGTATACACGCTAAAACAAGACCATAATAAAATCCCATATCTAAGTACCTACACAAAAAAATACGGATACGTGGGAAATTACAATTTTCTAATCGATGATTAAGCTAACGCTAGGCAGCAACAGACGCTTGTGATTAAATTAATCCGTTTCGATTTATTTTTCATGCGCAAAGCAATTCGACGAATATTGTCTCCGGTTGCCGGTAATATTTCATGATTGCTTGTCAGTAGCTAAAAATGAAGGAGATTTTTGACTTTGTCATGTTAAATGCTCGTCTAATTGGAAATTGCTCTAGTTACTGCAAGTCGTTATCACTTTGAGTGTATGTTGAAGTGCAATTTGCATCGTATAATGACGTTATTTCGGAGATACACATCGGGTACCCCATGGCATTGCCAATCCTAGTATCAGCGAAAATGTCAAAGGAACTCTTGTGCGTTTCTTGTGCACTTTGGTTTGAATTTTGCCTTGTCTGTCAATAAATTTAGGTATTTATTTAGTGGATGGTCAAGTTTATTTTTACTGTTCGTATTACCCAGTACTAAATGGGTTGTTGACGTCAGATAGGCAGTCGCTTCATGTAAAATACTGATAGTCAGCTGCATCCGGTTAGACTGTAAGCCGACTCATAGTTGGTAAAATTCTAGGCAGATGATGATAGTCAAGATTTTAATAGACTGCAGACTGTACTGATACGTACACTAACTTACGGCGTACCCCACATTAGGTGCTGCTATATAACCATATAGCTACCTACTTGATATACTAATAATGGAGAGAGCATAGTGACTGAGGTCGGCTTAAATGTTGATAGTTTAGCTTGTACCTATAGGAAATGATTATGTAGGTTGATTTGATAGGATGTTATAATCATGAGTGAGGCCGGTTTACACTTTGACAAGTTTGAGTGAAGATAAACCCTGTCTATACATGGTGAAAATCCGCATCGGTAGCCACACTGTTACCATAAAATTATGGTTAGACCTAGACCCACCGGTGTCGAAATTTTTCATCGGATATTAAAAAATTGTTTCAAACATTTTGATCGTGTAGTTAGGTATTGTACTTTCTGTTGGAGGAGTAGTTTAGAATCATTTACGGATTTCATGGTAAAAGTTACCGCGACGAAATTCTTAAACTGGTTTATAAGTAAGTTGGTAGGTAAGTAGGTACATCATAGAACTCATCCGTGAAACTTCATGAGAAAGCGGCAAGTAATTTCAGATCATTTATTTTTTAGGACAAAAACGAGGACGTCGACAGTTTCTTTTTATATTCTTCATTGGTTCACAGCTGCAGGATTTCTCTATCGTTTAATACAGGTTTGTTTTTATAACTTCTTTACGGCGCAGTAAAAAGTGTGAGACCATTCTTAATTGAAGCGTAAATCCTTATAACCGTTACTGTGGTAAAGGTCTTCTCGTTTTCTTACAGTAATTTACTGTGGTTGTTTTCATTTACTGAAAATGTTGTTTACTTGTTTTGCTTTAAAATTGAATTTTGTTTTTTGACGGATTACACGGAGAAGGTTGCTTTTAGAATATTCTGACGCCTGTTATACTGGAAATGTATGGCTTGATTGTTCGCTGTGCATACCTACTGTGTTTCTCTTTATCATGGTTCTGCCCCAGGTAATTTGGGACCTTTTTCAGTCTCAATCTTTTGATATCTGATTCTTGATAGTATCAACAACATGTCCGTAGCCATGTAGCCACTCCCTAGTCTACCAATATTTCTACAAGTCCCGCGTCGTTTAATATTCCTCGGAAACTCCTATTTTATTGTCACACTGGTTTATGATTGTTGTTTTATAGACAATCTGATTGTTCCTAAAAATAAAAAGCTTTTATTTCTTTGAATAACTCTATCATATCATGTTCCATTTTATTATAGTGAGGAGAGGATTGTGAACCTATCCAGTTAACCATGCAAATATGAAATTCCTGTTTTTCTTAAAAGTAAAATATAAATAGGCATTCAGAATATTTTATTTTGCTAGCTCGAGGATTCAGTCGTTTGAACATGGCGCCAGATGTTGGTACATTAAATAGCCAATTTTATTCGTACTCATCCATAGTTTACAATAGGTTTTTTGTTGTACTTCGTAGCACGACCATGAACGCATTCATTATAACTTTAGATGGTAATAAAATCCTTTTAATTTATACTATTTTATACCACTACTTAGAAATTTTGTACCTATCAATTATCGTAAATATATTACAATTCATCAATTATAGTAATAACTTTTAGGCATGCTCCCGTTTCATCAACTTTTATTCCAGCTAGAAATTTAACGTGGTCGTACTGGGAAGGAATCTTCCCAGCACGACCTGTATATTTACAATAATTGATAGGTATAAAATTTCTAATTAGTGGTATAAAACAGTATAAATTAAAAGAATTTTATTACCATCTAAAGTTATAACGAATGCCTTCATGGACGAGCTACGAAGTACAACACGGGTTTTTTAATGTAAATTATATAAAAATCTGTTTGAGATCTAAAAAGTCTGCCAAACTGTTAAACAAAATAAAATATAAAAAAAACAATGGAAATCCAAAAGTCAAAACGAAATTCCTTTAGAATGCCTACTCAAAAAGGTTTTGCCATCAGGATATTTCCGTGGCAGCCACGGAGTCTTTACTTGCCCTCTACAGACAAGCCTTCTGTAACATGAGACCGGAACATACCTGGCGCAATGTGTGTGTACCTACTACTAAGTACACCTCTGCCTAACCCTTTGAGGATTATTGTATATTTTAATTGCCATGATTTTATAGGTCCCTATTATAGCAAACTATACTTCTAGAAGGTCTTATCGCATATTTACGAAGCAGGTGAGCTCAAAACTTGTTTTCTACGGACCAACATAAATGCCGGGACATTTCATACAAACTTTCAAATCCTTATTTTCCGAAATGACTGAACCGATTTTAATGAAACTTCATACGCATAAGCAGGATACATGGGTCTAAAAAGTTACATAAAATATTTTAAAAAAATAGTGTCGAATTATTATAAAGTGTATATTTATATATAAGTATATATTTATAAAGTATTAAATTAGACAGATTTTAAATTATAGACAGACACATTTTAAAGATTAGATTTTAAATTAAAGACACATAAATTTCCAATCATCTTTTTTTAAAGATATTTCGAAAATGTTTTTTAGTAACTTTAAGTTTCATTAAAATCGCTTCAGTCATTTCGGAAAATAAGGACTTGAAAGCTTGTATAAAATGCCGTAAGGTGTAAACGCTCATAATGCAATGTGTTCTTGGGTACATATTGTGTGCTAATTCCTATCTTTAAAATTATGATGTAGGTATATATAGGCACATACATGGCCTACACCTAGGAAACGAGAAGACATACTTAGACATACCTACTTTGACATAGATCCTTAGCCTATCTACATTCAGCTCTTAGGTGGGAAGTTGGAACCTCAATTAATGTCACCATAACAGGAAGGCGCCAGGTGAAATACCGAACTATTCTTATAATTCACCTGTATGACAGCTTATCGAAATAGAATAAATAAATAAATAAAAACAAAATCTTTTTATTTCAGACATTGGTCCATAATGTTTGTTAGTAAAACGTCTTAACCGATGAAACGATTACGCCCTAAAAAGGACCAAAAAAATATTCCGGTCCAACGCTTAGGCCCCGTTTGTTGCATCTAAATTTGTATCGAATAAACTTCGAAAAAACTTACTAAAACTGGTAACATCTCTAAATGTACCGTCTATGGTCCCCTTTTATCGATACAGTATTAAATTCTGCGTCTGTGGCACAAAGAACGACAATATCAGCCGTCAAAATTATATGTCAAAAAAGTTTTAAAAGTCAGTTGTCTAATTTTACCGTAATGCCGTGTTGTGATTTATGTTCTCTGGTTTTAAAACGTAAATACTATTTTATTTATAACCCAGTGTGAATAGTGTTATATATTAAAATAAACTTCATTATTCAAGCTTTACGAATATCTAAGAATATCACGTTCGGGCCTCCAAATACGCCTAATTTTTTTTCAGGTAAGTCAAACGTCCGGGCGTACTTATACGCCTCGATCATTATTTTTTTGAAATTATTGAAAAAATAGTTAAAAAAGTGCTCGTATTATGAAAATTACTTCAATTAAGTAATCATTAGTGTCTCCGCAATATAAAACAGTAAAATAAAACGAAATCTTATCGAATTTTTTACGTAAACACGACAAAATCAGTAGGTATCGAATAGAATGCGAGGAGGGTTGATTGTTTTGGGTGATTGTGCTACTAAGAAAGTGCCAAAGTAAGGATATATGGGTATTAAAACGAAGCTTATATAGTCTAGTTTAATTATAAATAGGTTTTATTGATACCAATTACAATTCTAATTGGTAAAACTTTTATTCTTATTGGAGAAACTGACATTCAACATATATTCTCAAGTTCACATTTTTTTCGAAATACTTATATCTAGTTGTCGTAATTAGTTTTTACGTAGTTAGATTCTGTATAGTTTCAGCTATACACACGTATTTTTTGTTTTGGTGTAGCTGCAATAGTTTACGAGAAAATAAGCTTTAAATGGGAAGTGGCGCGGGGGGCTTGCGCGGCAAAAACTTTCCATGCGCGCGCGGCGTGCGCGCGGGGTAGCCATGGCTACCGCGGACATTTCACCGGCAAAAAACTAATCACCATGAGTTTCTCCTGCTCGAAAAGTCTGTCAGACTTTTACTGACTAAGTACTACCAAAATGGCGCTCTTTCAACGACCCGATGCGTCTTGTGATTTCGGAATCGAGATCGTCGGAAGATTGTATCATTGTATGTAGGTAGTATCTCCAAATATCTCTGTCTGTTGTCGAAGCCTATAGCCGATAGGATCATGGGCTTTCTGTAAATTGACTAGGAAGCTAGGGTTGAAAGACAGCCGAAGCGAAAAGTTTCCTACCTGCAGCTCAGACTTTTACGAAGACGTAGTGACGGTGCACGGTGGACCTGCCAGCTGCTGTATCGTCCCTATGATGGCACATAAGTACACAAAAGATATTGCGTATTATTAACACCTAAAAGAAGATAAATAAATAGCTTCGTAAGGCCTAATGTAACATTGAACAATGTAACATGTAGCGTTCCGGCTGAACTAAAAACAAAATCTTCTTCTAAGCGCCCAATGTTAACATGTACATTTGGTTTAATTGCATGTTTCTTTTAAATTTTTGAGCCTACCGTCATTTGGCGTGTATGGTATGATTGGTTGTTATTTGGGGAGGGATTTTGAGATCGGACATTTGGGAGAAATTCATAATAGTCAAAATCCACCATTTTGATCACTATGCTGCTGATTCGGGAAATTTCGCGAGTAAAATTCTTAATTATTAATTAAATCTTAGCTTATTTGTTTAGAATATTAATTAAATTTAAAAATGAACACATACATATTGTATCTAGATAAGTTTTTATTTGAGTTCAATAACACTTGTATTATTATATTATTGTATTTTTTATTCTTCTAAAGAAAAGTATGTTCATTGTGTTGCACATTGGGCTTTATTGATTAGTAATAAGAATTTGTTTTTTATTTGTAGATTCAGGTGGGATCAGATTGAGGAGTTGCCTAACGATTCCAAGATTAAACACTTCTTGCCTTCAGATAAATATATCGGGCGCCAAAGTATCGACCCGAACCTTCGGAATCTGTCACACGGAAGTGACGCCAGTACAGTTAAAATGGTGAAGAAGTTGAAGTGGAACTTGTTAGACGTGGAAGAGGGCGCGGAAGAGAACGTGGAAGGGGTGGAACTGCTGAAGAATTATACGTCAACTTAAGGATATACTGGAGAAAGAAATGGAGGGTAGTCATCACTGAAACTGGTATTTGACACTGATGTTATGCCGGAGATAAAGGTTAAGAACAAGTCACAGAAGAAGTGAAGAAACTATCCAAAACATTACGTTAAAGTTATGTTTATTTTCTTATCTCTCTAAATAATACTGAAATGACGTTTGTCAGTCTAACTGAAATTCGGAAACGGCTGGACCGATTTGGCTAATTTCGGTTTTGAAATATTTGTACAAGCCCAAGGAAGGTTTAAAAGGTAAGTACGATAGGGTAGGTAAGTAGATAGATATGTTGGAAAAAGTGCATTGAACGCATACACAACGGTACCTACTAGTAAATAAATAAAAACTCATGTTGGGCCTTTATTTGAATAATATACTACTATAATTGGCTTTTGGCAAACCTAAGTGTCAACACAATTATCTACATCTATGAATTACGATGTATAGGACACTGGCATGTGGTGGGTGGCACAAGTGCGTTGAGTCTACCCGGCGTAACTACGGTTCTTTTTGACGTTAGATACGGTATTGCCAATAACTAAATATAGCAAATTTATAGCTTGGCAACATTGCATCGTTCTCTGTCATAGACAATTGTCACTTGTCATCATCTTGTCAAAACCGAATTGACGCTACGTCGCTACGCATTTCGCAAACCAAAGCAACGCTACCTACGAAAATAAATATTCGTTTCGGGATAATTTGTTGATATACCGATTGATTCCTTCGGTGTTCATAGCTAATTATCCAAAATGGTGAAACTCTCAACAGAGTTGATACAAAACTCGATGCAATACATGAATCCTTGTCGAGATCGAGAGTTAGATCTTAGAGGTTAGTTGTTGAATACATTTTACTTATATTTTGGGGTGTTTTATTTTCTTCTACCCGATTTATTATACTTATTCAAAGGATTCTTTATTTTCCTCGTAATAACATTGATTTATCTTATAATTAGATTTGTATTTTCTTATTTATAAATCTTCCCGCCTCTTCTAGGTTACAAAATACCGCAAATTGAGAATATGGGCGCAACTTTAGATCAGTTCGACACTATTGATTTCTCAGACAACGATATCAGGAAACTAGATGGATTTCCCTTACTGAAAAGGATTAAGTGCTTATTGTTGAACAACAACAGGATTGTGTGAGTTTTATAGGAATATCTATTACAGGATTAGAGATGTTTACCAACAACTTTCTTGTATATCAATACACTAACATGGGCATCCTTAGCCAGGGGATTCTCTCTTGACTGTCACATTATTATGTACCATCCCTACTAATATTATAAATGTGAATGTAAGTTTGTTTGTTACACTTTCACGCGAAAACTACTTAACCAATCATCATGAAACTTTGTACACATATTCTTGGAGGTATTAGAAGTAACATAGGCTATATATCATCACGCTACGACCAATAGGAGTGGAGCAGCAATGACAAAAATGTTGCGAAAATGGGTAAAATGTACCGCAGACGAAGTTGCGCGGGACAGCAAGTCTTCTATAAGTGGACATTTGAATACAAATCACAGATCAAAGAAATGGCCAAATTTCACATGTTCTGCAGAAACTAATATCATTTGCTAATTCACACAACTTTATAGTGTAGATAGTAACCAACAAGTGCTGGAAATAAAATAAACAAGATTATAATATCTTTTTGTAGGAGAATTGGTGAGCAATTGGAGCAATACATACCCAATCTGGAGACCCTGGTGTTAACAAACAACAATATAACAGAATTAGGTGACTTAGACCCTCTAGCCTCACTGCCAAAGCTGAGAACTTTATCACTACTGCATAATCCGGTTTCCAACAAACAACATTACAGGTAAATGTAATATTTTTGCATACCACAGTTGTTATCATATTTGGACCATTGATAAAATACATGTAAGCCACAAAATACCCTACAAATGTCCAATATTAACTTGTGGATGTGGTTCACTAATAATAAGAAAACATATTCTGCCAATCAATTTGTTAAAAATAACAACAAATAATACAGTGTAGTTAAATCTTTGGCTCATTCAAGAAGGCACGGCATCAGTACAGGCAAAAAAAAAGTCTTTTAGTAATCATTTGATCGACTATGTTTATTATTTTATACTCCTCTCACATTTTTGCATTTTATATTACAGAGCATATGTGGCATTCAAATTCCCAGAGCTGAGATTATTAGATTTTAGAAAAATCAAACAAAAAGAGAGGGAGGAAGCAAATACCTTGTTCAAAAGTAAGAAAGGAAAAGAGATGCAGAAGGAAATCTCGAGAAAAGCCAAGACATTTGTGCCTGGAGGAAATATGCCTGATCCTAAAGTGTCGAGTAAGTTTAGATTGAATTAAGAGCTATGACTACTGTTGAAGAGTGTCCATGGAGTTTCTTGCCCATTCTTCTCCATAGAGATCTACGCTTTGGAATGGGCAACTACAGTACTTTCACAAGTTATTATGTCTTGTGACTGGGACTGTAGCTTCGCTTTCTTCTTTTTTGTTCTTTGACTTTCAAAAGTGCCTGTAATGGTCTAATTGAAATAAATGCTTTGAGTTTGAGTTTGAGTTGTATGATGCAAATTAACTCGGATGGAGGTAGGTTGTGGGCACACAATGAATAATTTTCGTTTATTTTTTGTGCTTAGCACCAAAAGTGTTGTTTGTCGGATGGTAATATCAGTGTGCAAATATCATCCTTGCACCTTTTATTTAAATCACACATTCTTAATCAATCTGTTTCAGACCTCAACCCTCAAGAAATCCACAAGGTCCGTGAAGCCATCAAGAATGCATCATCTCTACACGAAGTGGAGAGGCTGACGAGAATGCTCCAGTCAGGGCAGATTCCTGGACAGAAACCTATACAACCACCTACTCAGCCAAATGGCCAGCGTAAGATGATGAGTCATAATATTTCGAGTTAGATGAGAGGGATCGACAACATTTAAAAGACAGCTGGGTTGTAAGGCGGAGAGCTGGCTGGCCTGGCACAATTTGGAAATGGTCTTAATCCAGCAGCATGTTATAAGCAGCCTGTAACTCTTCAATATTATTGCTAGCTGATTAAGTATACCCAGTTTTTGCGCTTTCACTAGCAGCATAGAAGTTTTTTTTAAAACCATATATTGAAACCTGTTGTTATTATTATACATATAAAGTTAATTTTAATCATATTTACAGCACAGCTCTCCACCAAAGAATAGCAAATGAAGGTTGATTATATCGCAGCTGGAGATCTAAAGTTTGGCAGTTGGAAATGGATTACCATCAACCTGCTTAAAACTTGTGTTGGGCCAACTACATTTCAATAGAACCTTATTAAATATTTACAACCAATTCTTGTGATTCCAGAAGACGACGACGAGGAGATGGATACCGACCAAGCAAATGGCCAATAAGGAGGTTACCCACTACAGACTTTTTGTTTAGGCTGTAAGAACAGATACAGCCTGATTAAGATATTTTCTTTTATAGTTTTAATTATACGGAGTGTGATTATGGTAAGCTGGTAAGAACAGATGTTAGCTCTACACTACATATTTAGCTTTTAAGACAGATACTACACGAAAACAAAGGTTATTAGGCAAAAGAACAGATACACGGTAGAACTGATAAAATTACAAACCTTATTGCCTTAGTCTAAAGACCAATTTTACGAAGATGCAAATTACGTACTAAGCAAAAATAGCATTTTAAGAAGAAAAATCAACTATCGCTAGTTTTGCAATATTCTGATGTTACCTGAAAAGAACTCCATACTACAACTGTTTTGCCTTACATCCTATTTTTCCAATAAAACAAAACTCCATTACAATGTCTTTTTATTTCATGTCAATTATCATTTTCATTAATACACAAATTGCTTCACTTTTAAATATAATAATTCATCATTGCCAGCGTCTAAGTAGACGGTATAAATATCTGGTAAAAGTACCAATCGTCCCATTAATTCTTTTATAGAGGGTCTTTTATCAGGCAACACTGACAGCATGGAATCCACGAGGTCTTGCATGCTCCTGTCATACATTTTCAAATCTATTGGATGCACGCTGCCGCTCGTTATTGCTTTCACTAAACCCACTAGCGTCTGAAAACCAAATAATTTATTAGGGTTTGTTGAAGTAGTTAACAGTACCCAGTGCCCTGTATTATCTGACCCATCTTCCTTTTTCTCTTCTAAGTGTGGGGTCAGGTAATGCTGGACATTGACTATACATCATTTCAAATCATTTGTTTATTTGTTAAGTTAATTAATTTGTTACTAAGAGCCCCAGACAGTTTGTTGACTAAGGAACAAACTCTAGTTTGCACATATTTATAGTGCGGGTGGGGTCACTATAAACCCACACTTCACATCGCATACATTGTAAGAAGTACAATTTATGCTGTTTACAGTTATGTATGTTCTATTTAACTTACTTCAGCATCAAAAGCCCTCTTATGAGTACACATTTCGTAAAGTAGACATCCTAAGGCCCAAACATCACTTTTGCTACAATACGGTTTTCCTTCACACAATTCTGGGGCCAAGTAGTAAGGCGTACCTATTACAGTCGATGTCTTCTTGGCACTGTGGATAAAAAACACAGTAGGTATATCACAACAAATAAAAAAAATATCAACCCGAATCGTTGCTGCCGCAGAGAAATTGCTGACAGCCAATAACCTAATCCCAATCTGGATTCGAACCCAGATCCCTGATACTCTGCTCATCAGTCGCGCTCACAAACACTACAGCAACGAGCTAGTCAAGATAATATGGGAACCACTACACCTCTGTTTACCCCCTTAAGGAATATCCGTGTAATGTTAATACGACCGTATTAACATTACACGGATATTCCTAAGAACGTCGATTCTGCTCACCTTGCTAACATTTTAGATATTCCGAAGTCACCTATCTTGACTACAACGCCATGCTGGCCAGTCAAGAGAATATTTTCCGCTTTCAAATCTCTATGAATTATATTTTTACTATGAATGTAGTTCACTCCTAACAAAACTTGGCAGAAGTAGAAAAGGATTTCCTGTAATCATAAAATCAGAGTTAGTAAGTTACAAGATAAATTAGTCTCTAAATCCACCTATACCTATGACAGTTGGGGACAATGGGATTATTTGCCTTCCCTATTAGGCCCTTCACAATATGAACCTACCCCTTTGTGAAGATAGTTAGATGGCAGGAATTGGAGATGTAGGCAGCCAGCAACAAATGTCTTCCGATTGATAATATGACAAGGGCAGGGAGATGATGATACGTGATAGTGTGTTAGAACCATGTCAGTTTAAAAACCTATATTTTACGTTTGTTAGTCCACTAAACGTCACGTAGACTCGTTCAGCAGCATCCATAAGGTAGGGGTGTGCAGGGTCGCGCACTTTTGCTACTATAATTTCTAAAAACCGGCCAAGTGCGAGTCGGACTCGCGCACGCAGGGTTCCGTACCATTATTTATAAAACAAACAAAAAAAACACTTTTTTTGAATGGGAGCCCCCCCTGAAATATTTATTTTATTCTGTTTTTAGTATTTGTTGTTATAGCAACAACAAAAATACATAATCTGTAGAAATTTCAACTGACTAACTATCACCGTTCATGAGGTACAGCCTGGTGACAGACGGACGGACGGACGGACAGCGAAGTCTCAGTAATAGGGTCCCGTTTGACCCTTTGGCTACGAAACCCTAAAAAAGAAGAAGCTGTTTAGAATGCTGAAAGAAGTCGCCGAAATCCGTAAGTAGAACCTTTTTATTTAAAAGACCATAATATATGCAAATAAAGAATCATGAACTAGCATCAGTATTTCTTCATATACTTAGGTTATCTGCCGAGTAATAAAAAAATTAATTAACATTTTAAAGGTAACATTTTAGGAACTATTAAAAAAAAATAAGTACTTATCGCCAAGGATTGTCAAGTGATTGGATAATCGCTCTACGCCCTCCTCTACACAGCGCAATCTTGCACAACTCGTACCCTACATAGAGTGTGGATATTACCTGCTGTTGTAACAATTTCGGACATCTCTGATACATATATTCTGCTAGATTCCCGCTAGTGGCATATTCCATGGATATCATAACGTGGTTGTCGGTGTAATAGCATTCATAAAACTTGATAATATTCGAGTGATGCAGCGAAGATAGGATCTGTACTTCATTAGCTATATCCTGTAATTAGATGAATCCAGTTTGTTATCAACATAAGTACTTCTGTAAACTGCTGCTTACTGCGTCGTTGGTCTAGTGGACGTAATTGCGACTGCTGAGCGGCGGTCCTGGGTTCGATTCCAGGGTCGGAAAAACTGTGATTGGGTTTTTCCATCAGGAATTTCTCAGTAGCAGCCGCGAAGTCGGGATTTGTGCCCGGTTAACGGCAAGGCTCGCCCCCTATAATATGGGATAACTGACCAAATGTGTAGGTACTATTACTATTAGGTACACCTCTGCCTAAGGCCTCTTGTACATACACGTTTTATTAACCGTACGGCGCATTAGCCGTGCGATAAACATGACGAGGACATCGTACCTTGACGGCTTTTGTACTGAGCGGCACCTGGCCGTTGTCCCGACGGGTAGCTTTGCCGTGCCATGTACCTACATGCTTGTACGTTTTATTAACCGTACGGCGTATTAGCCATGCGGTAAACATGACGAGGACATCGTACCTTGACGGCTTTTGTACTGAGCGGCACCTGGCCGTTGTCTCGACGGGTAGCTTTGCCGTGCCATGTACACGCTTGCACGTTTTGTTTCCCGCACGGCTAACGCGCCGTACGGTTAATAAAACGTGTGTGGACAAGAGGCCTTACACTTCTGGTATTACAGGCGTGATGTTTTGTTACTTCTGCTAATTTACATTATGAAAAGTTGGCTAAATTACTGTCGGTACTCACTTGCTTATGGTCCTGCAGCTTTACGTTGAGTTCTATGTCCTTGACTATTGTTAATTCAGTACTGTCTCGCTTTTCACAAAGATACACATTCCTGAAAAAAATGTTTACAATATTACTGTTCGGTACTACTACGTTACTAAGTTGGGCTACTAAGTTGGAAAGTGAAAAGATTAATAACTTACCCGTACGTCCCCTTACCAACCGTTTTTAAAACTGTTAGGTTATGGCTTTCAAATCTTTTTGTTATACAGTCCATTTTATTATTTTGATTTTAATATTATTGTTAAGAATCTTCCGCAATTCGCTTGTCACATTCTTAGGTTCTTTACAGTATAAACTTATATTCTAGTATCTCTTATTCTTTACCCTGGATAGAAACAAAAACAATTTTTAACTACCCGCATAACGAAATAACAACAAAAATGCAAAGAACAATAGTGGAGTGAGTCGTTACAGCAAAAAAAAATAGTAAGGTCGAAAAAACCAAATTTTATTCGTATACCTTGGCATCGTATTAAATATACTTAGTAAGATTTTATTCAAGTTATATTTTTTATCTTTATATAACTATCGATTTTTTTTTTAAGACATTTTTTGATGCAAGCAACATTAACGTATAACGTCAAAACCTGTGTTTACATGTTTACAATGTATTTTACCGTGAAGTTGATTTTGTTTTTTTTTTAACCTTATTATTTTCTCTACGGCGACACTGAGCAGTTTTGGTCTTAAAGAGTTTACACTTGAGCTATTATAATTAAGTTTCAATTACACAACACCTAATTTAAAAAAAAATCTTTGTAAACAGTATCCCTCACAATTTTTCACTGATGATATTATTTTTCGTCGTTTTTGTTTTCGTTAGCGACGGACAATAACAATTCCCAGATTAATGGGACTTTTCTCCAAAAGTGGCAACACTACTACTTTTACGATTACGACCCGATTACTGGCTGCTACTCAGCTGGCTTACAAACTAAAATTTGTAAATATTAAGGCTAATAGTTCATAAAGGCCTTATTATTAGCTGGTGCGTTAGATAATTATACGAACTGCAAACATGGGTCAAATGATGGGATCTTTTGACGCGAGGAAAGTGGATCTTTATATGGATGATAAACCAACATTTGACCCGCAAGCAGGATTTGATTACCAGAGAAAACCGAGAGGTAATTCGTTAAATCTTTTAATTATGTGTGTTCCTGTAATTTCCAACAGTGTTTTATGTATTAAAGTGGATTTAAACAAAAGTTACATAATTTTTGTTTAGGTTATGTTGCAGTCAAAACAAAGTATCATTGATACCTAAAAACTTCCAAGATTGAAAAAAAAACTTGCCCTGGCAAAGTTAGTGTTACTTAGACAACAAAACAAAAACATTTTTAACTTACTGCTTTTGTAATTTGTTTTCAGAAATGGTAGCTCGTGAAGCTGATCTGATTTCTGCTAAGATTCCACCCAAACACCATGACTACTGTGCCCATCTTTTGCTGGAATACCAATCATGCCGCTATAAAAATATGCCTATGATCTACAAGTGTGCCCATGAGAAACATGCCTTCTTGACCTGTGAAAAGGATGAGTATGTTGATTCAATATTACATTACTTTTAGAAGTTTAGTAGATAATGCCTGCAATATGTCCGCGTAAAAGAAACATCATTAGACACTAGACAACAGTGTAGCTCTCTATCAGTGAGTTTTTTTTTTAATCATAATAATTGTTTCAAAAATTACCTCCTACATCCAAATCTAACCTCTCTAGACTTTCAGTGTAGATTGCAATAGAAGTCTTAAGTAATTTAATTATTTGCTATGATGTGTCTTCAATCCTGAAAAGTGGTATATCAAACCATCAATACTATTTTTTTCTCACAACAATCTTGATTTTTATTTGGAGAAATTTATCCAGTATAACACCCCTCTTTTTTGGTCGGGGGTTAAAAATGTCACTGTCTACCTATGACATTGTCATTCAATAAACATCACCAAAATATGTTAAATATGGAAAATATTTGAATGAGGTTGTTCTTAAATCACTGTGAAAGAAGTTTGCTTGGTTTCATTGTTTTGAAGCATGGAATTATTAGGTACTACCAATATTTGTTTTGAAGTCATGCCTTTCATGAACAGTACTTGATTAACTTCAACATCATCTCTGTATTTTTCCAACTAAGTTGCTCAGCTTCTAGTTTAACCGGATATCTTAATAAATTAAAATATAAAAATACGTGAGAGAAATATCAGCTCTTCTTCTTATCTTTGTAATTGATTATAGATGCTAAAACATAATAAATGTAAAAATAGGATCCCATGAATGAAGGATACCTCATCATCATTCTCTTTCCCTTATCCTAACTTATTGGGCTCTCAAATATCTCAATGGGGAAGCCCGTTAAAAGCTTATTGTAGATGGCACGACTATACCTGGGTCTCAATCTGACCAATGAGGTCGAGCGAATTTGAAATATAAAATGACATTACCGGATTTTCAACCAATGACGATGCATAGAACCAGCTATGCTAGCGCCATTAGTTCCGCACTTTCCATCCCCATTACTCATCAGAATGTAGGGTACTTATGTTATTAATTGTTGTTATGAAATTAGTAATTGTCGAATTTTAATATCCTTGTTATAACTGGCAGGTTTAATTGTTATACTGGCAGGTTATGTTTGTGGCCTTTAAGTGTAGTTTTAGAATAGGAATGGTTTGTAATTTGATAGATAGGAAAAATTACGTGTGTATTTTGTCAGACGAGATGTCAAATGCAGTCTAGCAATGTGTGCACAGAACATATTTATACCCTTAAAGTGTGTCGCTAACATGTTGGGTCACTGATAGGTTTTGATAGTAACATACATTTTGTAAGGGTTTTTGATGTTGGAGTAAATATATAAGAAGTGTAACGATTTACTGAGTTTTAATAAATTAGAAGGTATTCAAGATGTTTTAACAGAATCTCCATAGAGAAGATTCTCTAACAGGGTTATTAAATGTGAAAAGTACAACTACAACATTAATAAATTACTGTGGTTTCAGTTATGAACTTCGCATGAAGGAATTCGAACGTGAGCGTCGTCTCCGGATACGTGAAAAGCGTCTTGTTGGTGTTGCATAAATATAAATGCACTGTTATCGATCATGTTCAGTAGATAAATTTTGTTGCTTTGAATATTGTGTAAATAGAATAAATACAAAACATATTTAATATTTATTTATAAACCCTTTATTTTTCTTTCAATGTTCTTAAATTATTTCTCATGCTTTGGATGGTTCCAAAAAGTTTGAAATTATCTGTCTCATAGTTCTCCCCTGCCAAAAGCATAATATGAAAACGTTATTACACTAATCAACAAAACACTTTTTGTATGTAACATGAAAAGTTTGCTTAAGGTTTGTTTAGAAAGAGGTTAGTGATAGAAATAATATTAGAATATTTCAAATACGAATAGTTTTATTGTATTTAAAAGTTTTAATAAACAAAATGTAGTGAAACTTATGGTTTTGCAGTATTAATATGAATGCTCCATGATTTTCATCTTTTTTGCTTTATCGAGGTCTCATTGTAATGTCCAAAAGTTTTAAAATATGGTTACAACATTTTGGTTAACACACAAGGACACGCTATTTTGTGTTGGCTTGATTACCAGGTTGTGCACAATATTCTAATCAGCATAACTGAAACTCGCACTGGCAATTTATTTTCCCCTGTCCCTGGGCCTGCCGAGACATACGTACACTTCAGCCAATGAGCCAACTTATCTGTGGAGGCGGGAAAACACAGAACTAAAATGTAAGTTTGACATGTCGTCGTTGCAGTTTTTCTTGACAGCGCTACTCTGACTGCACACTTAAAGTGGTCATACTGTGGAGTGATGAGGGTAGCAGTGCAGCAGTTGGCCTTACAAGTGACGTGCCGTCACAATTTGTTGCGATTTAAAAACATTATTATTAACGCCTTTATCCCATGAGGGTAAGCAGAAACTAGAGCATGCCACCTGTGACTTGCTATCTTTATATATCTACTCCATTAGCCACGTTTATGCACATTCATACACATGGCGCTGTAACCGTTTATTCCCGTTGTCCCCGTATGCCATATCCCCGTCCGCGTCACGGGAACAGCGGGACATGATTAAATTTATTTCCCGTTGTCCCCGTAACGTAAATTCGGCTAACGCACAGTGGAACGAATGTATGGGAGCGGTTGGACGTAGACATGTCCGAAAAAAAAGAGTAAAATTATGCCAAACTAATGATGCCATCTTATTCGATTACTTAATGCCTTCATAACTTGTGGTGATGAATTTCTTCATAACTCCCATATTTCGGGAGTAATTTGAGAAAATGTGAAATTTTACTATGAAAATGAGTGTATCGAGCTCTCTCCCTCCTGATTCCGGGCTTGTTTCAAGTAGCGGTCTCTAATATCATAATGCTAATACTAAGAGCTATATTTAATACTAAGACACATAGTGCGCCAAATGTGCACTTTCTGGGATAAAGAGTGATGTTTATTTTATAACACAATTTTTTTATTTTTTGTTTATTTTGTTGATTAAAACCGTTTTTCTAAAGGTTTACCTTATTACAATAACATTTCTGAGCAGCCAATTAGAGAAGATATAAGCTAATTAGGATATATAATTAGGGACTTAAGGTTTACATATAAAACTGATGCACTAATGATTACTGATAAGAACATTGCTATTATTTAATTACTAAATGGCTCTTAATACACTAATTTAGCATGCATCATTTACTAATTATCACAATAACTAATTACCTTGCAATATTTAACAAAGGATACCTGGGATACCTGGATTTTATATAAATAGGTCACTATTAGTAACTTTAAAATCAGTGTTGATTTACACCTCGTTGTATCCAAGCTAATCTCGCAATGTATTTTCCAAATTTTAATACAAATCTTGATATTCACGTTGCTTTATGCGCACGCGCACATAAAGATTTACGCGACTTTAACTATTTGTTCAGTGTTTTAAAAGATAACAGTTGTGTTCAGTTATGTGAAAGTGCTGAAACAAGTTTAAAAGACTGGTGTCGTCGATTTTGCTACCGCATTTATGCAAAATGGACACAGTCTGGAAGAAGCACAGATAAGTTTCGGAAGAAACATGAGATTTGGCTACAGGCTGCAATTCAATGGCCGGAATTACAGAATGAAAATATAGAACCTTCTACAGAAAATATAAGTGACGTCATCGAGCCCATAATTTCTCCTGCTAAATCTGATGCTTCAACTTGTACACATCCTAGTCCTCGTAAATCTTTTGAGGACCTTAGTAACCGGCAAAAAAGAAGACGCACTGAAGATAGTCTTTCATGCAGCAGTAGCAGCGCTGAAATTATGTTTTCGGCCGAAAGGGCGCTTCAAAAGGCAGGACAAAGCGATACAGCTTATGTTATGAAATACTTGACGGAGAATCCAGAAGAGGCCTCAAAAATCAAAGCCTTCATTGAAGGTAAATCAATTCAGGTACGGGAAATATCCCCTTTGAAGGCATTGGCTCTTTATGTATCGATGAACTTATCGAAATGGCGCTATAACACTCTTCGGGATTTCAACACTCAAGAAGGAGCTCTTCAATACCCGAGTTACTACATGTTGGTTAAAGAAAAAATTAAGTGCTATCCGGCCAAAGAAGATCTCACAGTTACAGAGAGCTCTGCAAAAATCAAATTACAAGCCTTGATGGATTTAACCTCAAGAAGACTTATTAGGTCGTTAGAAACCCCTGTTGATCCCAATCAACAGCTCGTATTGACCAGCAAATGGGGTTTTGACGGATCATCTAGCCAAAGCATTTATCATCAAAGGACGAGTGAAGATGAGCAAATCGATCTTGCTAGTAATTTTATGATTAGTCTTGTACCACTGCGGCTCGTCTCAAAAGGTGTAACAATTTGGGAAAACGAGCGACCATCTTCCACTTCATTTTGCCGGCCAATATTGTTTAAGTTTATAAAGGAAACCAAAGAAAATGTGCAGAGAGAGATGGCTGAAATCGAAGCAGAGATTGAAGCCTTAACTCCATCCACCATCACTGATGGAATTAGTGTCAAACACCAACTGCTGTTGACAATGATTGATGGTAAAATTCATTCCATTATATCCAATACAGCAGCTTCAGTGTGTGACATATGCAAGGCTTGTCCTAAAGAAATGAATAATTTAGAGTTAATCAAAGATAAACACGCAAACGAGGACATGTATAAATATAGCTTAAGCACCCTTCACGCTTGGATTCGCTCAATGGAATGCTTATTACACATTTCCTACAAATTAGACATAAAATCATGGCAAGTAAGGGGTGATATAGCAAAAAGGCATACTTCTCGATGTTGTGAAACAAGGCAGTGGATCCACCAACAATGGCAACTCGGCAAGGAGATTTTTTGAAAACTACACTAAATCTGCTGAACTGACCGGAATAGATGCTATGCTTTTAAGAAAAATCTGTGTGATCTTGCAGTGTATTTCATCAGGAGAGAAGATCAACGTAACTAAATTCCGAGAGTTCTGCTTTGATACTGCTAAGCTTTACGTGGAGTTATACCCATGGTATTATATGCCTTCTTCACTTCATAAAATTTTAATGCATGGGCCAGACATAGTTCAGAACATGTCAATTGTGCCCATTGGTTTTCTGTCCGAAGAGGCATCTGAGGCTAGAAATAAAGATTTTAGAAAATATAGAGAGGGGCATTCTCGAAAGCATAGCAGTATCTCATGCAATGAAGATATTATGCACAATCTTTTACTGTCTTCTGATCCACTTGTTACAAGTATCCGTCCAAAAGGAAATAAGTTTGTAAAAAAATCTTCTTTTAAGGAATTTTATGAGCTTACGGATTCTGAGAAAAGTGATATCGAATTTGTTAACATAAATGATTTAGCGGACATCGATTCTGAATTTGAATTAATTGATGATGATGATGATGACGAAGATAATTAAATGATGTTATTGTTTTAAAATGTGTAACTTAGTAAATTAGAGCTTACATCTTAATTATTTATTGTACTTTTAATGAAACTAGGTAATTTATTATCAACTTACTTAAAAGTCATACTCTCATCAGTTCTTGTGAATATTTTTGTTAATATATATTTCTGTATATATATAATATATTTATAGACCTCTTAATAAGTCTGTCTGCGGTTTAAAGTAAATACAAATGGGGAAAAAACGTTTTTTTTTTTAAATTTTCATTTCCTTTTATCCCAGAAAGTGCACATTTGGCGCACTATGTGTCTTAGTATTAAATATAGCTCTTAGTAATAGCATTACGATATTAGAGACCGCTACTTGAAACAAGCCCGGAATCAGGAGGGAGAGAGCTCGATACACTCATTTTCATAGTAAAATTTCACATTTTCTCAAATTACTCCCGAAATATGGGAGTTATGAAGAAATTCATCACCACAATTTATGAAGGCATTAAGTAATCGAATAAGATGGCATCATTAGTTTGTCATAATTTTACTCTTATTTTTCGGACATGTCTACGTCCAACCGCTCCCATACATTCGTTCCACTGTGTAACGGGGACAACGGGAAGTAAACTTTTCACGTAAGCTTACTTTTTAGGATGGGAAAAAGGAAAGGGGAATTAAACAAAATTTATTTATTTGTATTCGAATAATGAAAAATATTATTATTCGAATAAATAAAAAATATAGTACTTATTTTATTCAACAATATTAACGGGGACAGTGTTCGAGGACAACGGGAAGTATTTTTAAATATTTAATTGAAGTATCGCTGTCCCCGTAGGACCGGGACACGGCATACGGGGACAACGGTAATAAACGGTTTTAACAATTTCTAGTAAAGATTCTACGTTGCAGTATAACATTACGATCGATAAAAGATCTGAAGAAATTTTACTTACATAAGTCTACTTTTATTTAATATTTCGGACTCTAAGTTCATAAATTAGACCACTGAAAGGCTTTTGTGGGGTGTAATAAGCTTAACGTTCTTATAAATAAATAAGAGAAAAGATATTCCAAAAAACACGGCAATAAAAATGTTTTATCAAAATGTCCTGTTTTACTATTCATTGATTTTTACAAAAAAAAAACTTGTGGACCCGCTCTTATTGACTTACCATAAAGTATTTCATAGACAACTAAATTAAATGTCAACCCCATGAAGAAAATCGATAATGTTGCCATGAATTAAAAACATTTGCTGTTACAATTTTTGACGCATTGTTTTGGTACAACAAGGATGCATTTTCAATGGCAAGTGCGAGATGCTGTAATGAGAGTTATACAGACTTTTGGTACAAGAGAATTCGCAATTAAACACTTAATAGTTATCGTTAATAAGGTCTTCGTGACGTTTAGTGACGCAGTCGCCCATCCACAATTTTTGTAAACACGCTTGTCGAATACACAAATTCTATACGAATAGTTGAATAGGCTATTTATTGCGGAAGTAATGGCTTCCTAAATTTTAATTGCAGACATTATTTTATTATCGATAATTAAAATCAAATATGACGATATGTCGTATTTTCTGATCTGATCGGACGCGCTATGTGAATAATTGTGTCATCCGGCTTATTCCTTTGGATATTTAACGCCGCATCCTGAAAGTGCTACAAAGAGCTATCCTGAAAAAGATTGTTTGTGTCCAAGAAAATTAATTTCCATTTATGAAATAAGCCTGTGTTCATAACAAAAATCCAGTGTGTTTATGATTTCATTCGATGAAATAAGACGTGAGAATGATGACTTGCGCTAGGTTTTAATGAATCTGAGATATTAGAAATTAGTTTATTGTCATGGATGATGCCGGCGGAACGAGTTCGGTGAAGAATAAAATGAAGGGCAAGGTGCAAGACGGGGAGGAGGAGTCCGAGGAAGAAGTGGTGGACAGTGAGGACGATGACGAGACTATTGCCAGAATACAACGAGCTCACTTTGCGCAGGCAGCGGCAATGAGCGCTCGAAGGCGCGCGGCTCCTCGACCTAGACCTATGAGCCACAAGCGGAAGATGGAAGCTGTGAAAAACTTCCATGATTTCACGAAGAAACTCAAAAAGGACACAGGTATTACAATTCGCAGCTTAGTTGGTAATAACGTCTTAGAATTAAGTGACTTTTCAAGTGAAGACAGTAAAACAGAAAGTGATGGACTATCAGAGGAGGAATTTGTAGTTAACCTCAACGCTGTGCAAGAATTGGATGAAGAAAACGAGAGTTACATTGACCCTGAGACTGGTGACATAGTGGAGGAAAAAAAAGGGCCACAGAACGCTAGTAAACCTCCTGAAGAGCCTCCTCCATGTCCAGAACCTGAAGTTAAACAAGAACAAGAGGAACAGCCAGAGCCGGAACAAGAACAAGAGCAGGAACAGGAACAAGAGGAAGAAGAAGAACAACCTAAAACACTTTCAATTAGTGACCTAATAGATGAGGGTGACTTAGATAATAAAAACGTTGAAATTGCTGAAGTGGAACAGGGTGACTTGTGCCCAGAGAAATCAGAAGAAGACTTGTTAGACATAAAACAGGAAGAAAATAGTCAGGACTTCGACATCACTGAGAAATTAAAAGAAATGGGAGAGATTAGTGTGAAGCCTATTGTTAAGAATGAGGATGAGAGTGGGGAATCATCAAAAGATGGAGATAAGAAATCTGAAGGTGACGATGAGGTAAGATTTGTTCTTTGTTTTCTTGTATGAACTCGTTCATACTGTTGAGTATGTAAATAATGAGCCCATAGTAACCCTATTCTTAGTATTTCTCTGTAGCATTCAGGTCAGTACTAAATTCAGACATAAAATCCAGTTTTACTATTATTTGTGTTAGCAGTGATAAAATGCATTGAAAGTAATACACAGTATGTATGGTTATAACTTTTACTGTAGAACAGACTTTTGATCTCCTGCCAATACTTGTATTAAACACAAAACATGTTCCTGATTGTTTGTTTACTAACATATTATTGCAATTTTATAACATTATTGGTAAATGTTAAAGTTGTTTACATCATCACAATGTTGACATTAGAACGAAATAATAGATAATAATGCCTGCTGTTATAATTTTGAAAACATTGTTGACAAATTGCATTGAATTAGGAACATAAGTAGACTCAAAAGTCAATCTCTATTGCACACTTAATTCAAACAGCAAAAACTCATTAGCTGCCTAGCCTTTTTTCAACCATATTTGGGTGACTCTCAATCCAACTGGTTGCAGCTAAATAACAGTGTTTTACATAGAACAACTTTCATGTAAAATACTGGTATTCAGCTCCAACAACAACAACAATACTATTTTAATCATTCCTATGTTGGTCATATTGGATGAACAGTTAAACGTAATTGTACCAATAAACAATAGCCACGATTTTATACCTATGTATAAAACTATGTACATATAGACTACAAATTCATACATTCTGGGCTTTATAAGTGATGAGGTTTTGTTGTAGTTATACTAAGTTCTTTCATAATAATGCCTAATGGCCACAAGACCATGATTAGTTTCTGAGCATGTTGATATTGTTTTTTTTCTACAGAATATAGTACTTGAAACATGATATTATTATGTTACTCAGCAGTAATAATTTGTGGAGTATCTGTATCTTACCTAAATTACATTATTAGTTATTCAAGGAACCTATTCTTTCTTGTTTGCATATATTAATTGACAATAATTATCCTTGCAAGAATACAGTAATAACATGAGTAATTTGCAAAGTACAATGCAGTATCTACCAGTGCCCACTGTTCACCAGACTAACTTATTTGTATTACATTACAAAGTATCATCATGAACATAAGAATGATTAATTTGTGTTATTCCTTTTTCTACCACATTGTTCAAGTGGTTGCAAGTGTAATGCTGCTGAGCATGATTGTCTTGGGTTCAATTCACAGGTTGGGCAAAGTATTATTGGGTACTCATCAGGAATTTTTCAGTAGCCGCTCAAAGACCTGATTTTCTGGCTGCTTGATGGCAATCACTGGTGAAATATAGGTGTTGTATAGGTACAGTCGGCATCAGAAGTAGATTAACACTTATCAATATTACACCAAGTTTTGTGCTGATCAGTGTGATCTGATGTAATATTGTTGCGAATTTGTATAAACATTGATGAATTTTTTTTTATTTCTTATGCCCCAGTCTGTTATATGGATCATTCTAAAACTAAGACGTCTTATAGTTTTGGATGTGTATAGCACTCTCGTTGCTGATCATACATCTACGTCTAACCTTTAAGGAGATATACATGCAGTGTTAGGTAGGTATGTTATGTTTCTGAAAAATGCATACAAATTAAGTTATTTATAAAATGCTCATGTTACAGAAGAAACCAGTGAATACCAGCGCTATAAACGTACGCCGAAATATCAGGGAAGTGATGGATGAGAAAAATTTGGATGCTTCAACACTCGCTGCCCAAAGACAGGAGTCGGAGAGATTGGCCCGAGTTCAAGAACAGCAGAGGATCATCAGAGAGGTATGACTAAAATCTTTTTATACTATCAATATTTCTAAAATAGCAGCCAGATTATTAGATACTGATTTCCATCCTATATTCCATGTAAAGAATTAGACATAAGAAATTATACTTAGTAATTCTTAGTACTGCAGCAAAGCAGGGGCGTAGCTGCCGCCGTATCTGCCGTATCAATTATACGGGGCCCCACCCCCAGATGTGCTTAACAAAAATTAATAAAAACTTTAGAAAAACCAAAGTCATCATCAGCTATAAATGATTTAATAAATCAGTTTGCCGAAAAAAAGGCAAAGAGAGTGTAATATTTAATTTGAATTGTTTGTGACAGAGAGATAATTTTGATGAATAAATATTTCTTTTAATTTTATGCAATATTTTTTTTTTCTTTTGTGATAAATCTTTACCTTTCATAAGGGCCCCCAAAGAAATTTTTATACGGGGCCCCGCACCGGGCAAGGCACGCTACGCCACTGCAGCAAAGCATGCATGTTTATTGTGTAAATATAAATCTTATGTACATATTATGTTGTTTCAAACAGGTACAAAGACAAATAGCAATTAATAGACAAAATAAAATTCATCAGAAAACTATATCACTGTTGCAAGGAGGATCATCGATTCTGAAGAAGTCTCTTCCAGGGCAGAAACTAAAGTATGTCACATATCTTTTCAATATTTATATTAAACGCAAACTCAAAAACTAATTAGTGTTCTGTTCTTATTTCTAGTTTACCAAATACAGTGCTAGTGAAAGTACCATCAGGTGAAGCAAAAAAGGCATTAAAATCCGGCCAAGTTGAAGTTACAAAGTTGATGAAACCTACTACATCAGGTGCCCAAAAACCTGGAAAACCTGATCAGAAGGCTGATAAGAAAGAGGTAAGAAAACTATAGTTTTGAGATATGTTTTTTATCAGACTTTTTAGTTAAAGTTTACCTGTACCTTAGGCGCTTTCTCACTGGGAGCATTGATTTGTAACGTAACAATTCTGTTGCGAACATTACTTCAAAGAGAGAGGCGAACAGAGCATTACAGTGCGCAATCTGAATAATTTGTAACAATCACTTGTTCTATAGCAAATAAAATCATGCTCCCTCGCCGGTACCGTCTTATTGTAACGCAATGCTGAAAATCGAAATTACAGGCGAATCTTCTAGTGAGGGAGCGCCTATTGAAGTACATCGAGTTTCCCAAAAAGTTTGCTGCATTCAAATACTTTTATTAATATAAATTATTATCCATTTTGCAAATCGATAGTTCATATTTCATGAAATTGAAACTAGTAAGTACTTGATGTTCTCTGACCTTCTTAAAAATATGAGTCTGCATTCCAGTGACTGCATGATAAATTCAATAAGCTAACACAACATTTTAATGTGTAGGTTGTAGAGATAGTTGATAGCAGCAGTGGTGAGGAGTCTTCGTCTTCGTCATCTGATTCTGATGATTGCATAATGCTGTCAGATTCAGAAGTGCCGCCTAGTCCTGAAGCCGAAGAGGATCCTGGTAACTCAGGTAAGACTCTTAAAATAGTAAGCTAACTTGTAAATTAAGTCTTTTCTTGGGTTTGGTTAGAAGTGATTGGCATGAAGGAGAGTACTCCTTACCTCTTATAAAATGCCACCCAAAGATCCTATAGAGTAGTTAAGCTAAGACAAGCAAACATGAATCTAATTGACAAATTAGTGATAATGCGCTGTCTCTGTGTGTTGGGGAAAATCGGGTTTCCTTTCGCTCCCACTGAAAGGAGTCTTGTACCAACATATAGTCATAGTCATTTATTCATTAACAATAATTTGCATCTGAATTTACACATTAGTACTGTAGAATGTTGACGACAACCCTCCCTTTTGTGATGCGAACCATGGTACGGATTGCGCGTTTTTGTAAATAGGCCGAATATGGGTTGTAAATATACAAATGCACAAAGCCACTTACTGTTAAATGCATGATCCCTTCATCAAAACAACTGCTTGCATTTTGATATCTTTGATAATTGTTGTATTCTGATACCTAAAGTAAAAGGGCAATTTTAATGTCATGCGAATTTGTTTATACTTGCAAGATTAGCGTGTATGGTTCTAAAAGTTTTTATTATCCTGCGTTTTGTTTTGTATTGTGAAATTGCGTCCGCACGACTCTAAAAACGTCCTCATAGAGTTATATATATGAAAATATATCTCTTTGTCTTCAAGGTCTCCATGTGAATGATGCGTATAACATCCCAGATGAACAAGGCCGTGTGTTAATCAACATTGGACACCCAGAAAATGATGAGGACATATTTTTGGCACCACAAATTGCTAGGGTTATCAAACCTCATCAGGTAAAACTTATTACAATACAGTTGATTTATGTTCCCTATTTCCGTTTTTGTACACCAGACAACGTTTATGCAACATTTCGATATGATCGGTTCAGTGGTTTTGGCGTGAAAAGGTAACAAACAGAAAAAAAACTTACTTTCACATTTATAATATTAGTTAGGGTTTTGTTAACTGCCTGGTGTAAAAAGTGTCAATTTAAACCAAAAAGGTGACCTTTTTGGTTTAAATTGACACTTTTTACACCAAGAGACATAGAGACATTGGTATTTTCAGTTTTTGATCACAATACATGTCAATAAACACTTCCTATATATGATTTGTCTGTGTTACAGATTGGTGGAGTAAGATTCCTATTTGATAACATTATAGAATCTGTTGAACGATTCTCTACATCTACGGGATTTGGATGTATATTGGCGCATTCAATGGGCCTCGGCAAAACGTTACAAATTGTATGCTTCTGTGATATATTCCTTCGACACACGACATCTAAAACTGTGCTGTGTATTATGCCAATCAACACGCTTCAGAATTGGGTAAGTGTCCTAGAATTACTACTGAACATGTGATTATTTTTAATGAACCATACAATGCGATTGTGATTTGCAACTTGATTGATATTATTTATTAAGACAAATATTATTTATGACTGCTATACCCTATGCCTTAGAGCACTAAAGAGCCGGCTACGTCTAAAGACAGCGGCGAGGACAGGTGGTGGGTGTGTCGGGTCATTTAGTTCCCTTCAATATAGTTGAGTTGAATGATGGCTGATACATGCGTCATGTTCGTGAACGGGCGCTGTCAGTTGTGACTGGTCATCTCTTAGGTGCAACGGTTTATTTTAATTACTTTATTTTTGGATTACTGATTAATCATTTACTCTGGACGCTCATAACTTGCCCGTATTTCTACATCGTTCTCACATATTTGTAATTCTTAACATGAATGATGTAACCAACATTTTGTAACATATTTTGATTTAAAAGAGTGTCCATGGAGTTTCTTGCCTATTCTTCTCCATAGAGATCTACGCTTTGGAATGGGCAACTTCAGTACTTTCACAAGTTATTATGCCTGGTGACTGGGACTTGGGTAGCTTCGCGTTTTTTTTACTTTCAAAAGTGCCGCTACGCTTTGAGTTTGAACAGCAATACTAAAAGGAACCCGTGGCGCCAGAAGTGCGTTGAGCGGATAACTTTTGTATTCTTCAGCACCATTCAAATGGTTTTTGATTTTGAATTTTTGGTTACTGCGAGTAAACGGTGACACGCTTGGTTTGAGTGGACTAAACTTAATGTAGTGATGATAATGCTGTTTCTAGCAGCGACAGCAAAGGAATCTTTGTGCTCTGCGGCTCAATCTTATTCTGCTGCGCTGGACATAGTTTCATCATCTGCCTAGTCTGGCTTCTGACTACTCGTAACGACTGTCTGTCTGTTGATCTACAAATGACAGCCGGGACCAACGGCTTAACGTGCTTTCCGAGGCCCGAACGAAACTCGATATTTATTGATATTTAAATTTTTCGTAAAGTATTCAGTCAATAAAATGCCTTTTAAAGTTAAAGGCAACTAAAACATAATTTAGTGTATATACATACATAAACTGCCGCCTTTTTCCGATGGGGGTAGGCACAACCTACAAAACACCAACTACTACATACTCTTGCTCTTGCGTACTCCTTCCGCAACATTTGGCGAACATGTCTAAAATACATTCTATACAATGTTTCAGGTAGCAGAATTTAACATGTGGTTGCCAGTAGACCCGAGCGTAAGTCCACTGTCAGCCCATGGCGAGGTGCGACCGAGGAACTTTCCTATCTACGTGCTCAACGATAGCCACAAAACGTTACAAATGCGAGCCAAAGTTGTGAAGGTATGCAATCATTTCATTGTGGAATACAGGGGGTGCTTCACACATGTTTATAATGCGTTGGTGCGAAGCAATTTGGAAACTAGTGCTATCATCTGGAATCCTTATGAAGTGAAGTATTCCCAGATGCTGGAAAAGATGCAGAACAAATTTACCCGATACCTGTACTGGAAGCAGTTCGGGGTTTACCCTTTCTACCCGCTTATGTATCCAACTCTCTTTGTTATAGGGATGGTTGGGTACTATAAGTTGGAGGTGAGGCGCAATCTCGCTCTGGTAAAATATGTTTTTATGGTTTTTCGTGGTATGCTGAATAATCCACAAATATTGGAATCGTTGGGATTGCTCGTTCCAGACAGGAGGCTACGGTTGGGACCGAGGGAGGGGCTTTTTAAAGTTCCGGCAACCCGTACAAACTTATTAAAGTTTGCACCAGTGGTTCGAGCAGTAAGAGTGCTCAATAGTGTCTCTCGGCGTTTGGACATATTTTCTTGTTCATTGGCGGAATTCCAGAGGGTGCCACTTAGTATGTTGTCCACTGTGTAACTTGTGCTTCTACCCAGACCCGTTACTTGGGACTGGGCATTAGTAATTTATGACTACTTTTGTTAGCTTGGGTCTTACCTGTATAAACAAATGTAAGTGTTAATAAATAAATAAATGTTCGGGATCGAACATTAAATTTGGCACTATTTGTTAAACAACAAAGCGAACCCGAAGCAAAGACTAAAGTACTAAATCTTCCATCTTCTCATTTATCATCTTCCATCTATCAACGCTGAGACAGTCTCAACAATATCCTGAAAGTATTTTTATACTGCACACGCAGGACATCTAGCGATTTTTTGGTGTAATTGACCCATAGATTGCCCGTGTACAGACTCGGGCAAGCCTTGAAAAGTGTAATTAGAGTGGTAATGCTGGCGCAAACCAAATATCTTAGTATCACCCCTAAATTATAGGGTGACAGTGTTATTATTATTTTGGTTCACTTTGTAGGATTGGACGACGTCAGGCGGTGTTCTTATGATAGGTTACGAGCTGTACCGACTACTTAGTATGAAAAAAGATAAGAAACCTCGTAAGAAAAGGAAAGCTGACGCCAAGCTAGAAGCCGAGAAAGAGAAAGATGAGAAAAAGTTAGACCCGCCTACTGAAGATACACAGGTAGAAGATATTAGTATTTCACACTTGTTTTTAGACGATTTTTAGACTGAACTCGTAGGTATTTCAGTATATTATCCAGCATCACGAAGAGAATAAGCTGAGGACCTTTATCAAACGTAGTTACGAAATTTCAGTATGTTAATTTACAGTTTATCGCCACTTAATCAAATATCTACATAAGCAAATGCACAAAACACTATACAATAAAAGTCTTTTTGTTAAAAAAAAGAGTGGTTGAAAAAGAATAAGGAATGAATGGCGATGTATATACATAGCAGCAGAATTAAGAAAATCTGTATTTTTTAATTCTGAATCGTTTTTTAGTAAACGATTTTGAATTTATAAATAACAATTTAAATCCATCGATTTTCCCATATTAGTTTTGAGAATCCATGATAACGTTACCTACCTACTTTTCTCTGCGCAGGCTTCTGAAGAGTCAAAACTGGATAAAGACGACGGCGACAGTCAGGCGAAGCCAGATGAAACGAAGGATGAAACAAAGAAGGAAGAGAAGAAAGAAGACAACGGCAATGATGAAGAAAAGAAACTTTTAGATGGTGAGTGTATTTCATAACTCTATCGTAAAATAATTGACATGGTGGCCTACTATTCTAATACTATTCTTACTCCAGGACGGGAAAGAGATGGAGCTAGAAGACCTGTATAGTTCCGTCTCTTTCGTCACTTTGGAATAAGAATGAAACGATAATGTTTGAAGACGTCATGGTAACACCCCTGATAGCCAACGTATACGGTTTGAGACATTTATTTCTCAAAAAGAATACAATTCACTTAATATGAGAAATACAAGATAATCATAAAACTAAATATAAGAATTACATAGCAAGAAGGTACTCGTAGATAAATAAGCTAATTCAATTTTTACAATGTTGTGGGTAAAAGGAAAAAGTTAGTGTTCTATTACATATCGATTCTTGAAGGCAAGTCATTAGCAATTACACATTGAAATGTATATGTACTGAAATATTTTGAAGATACAGATTAGGTATCCTTGTTATCCTTATAATAAAAAATACAATAAAATAATAATAATAAGAAATGCAGTAAAAAGTAATAATATAAGTATCGGTGGAGTGTCTATCTAGAATGTAGAGCTTAACTTGAGGCGTCTTGAGCTCGTGGCTAAATAATAACAGCCGCTCGGATCAATCTTCAAGTTAAGCCGCGCTTGTCTAGGTTTGTCTGTAGATGGGTGACCACCCATTACATACCGAGTTTCCTCCATGCCTCGGTAAAACACGTTTAGCCGTTGTTCCCGGCTGTCATTTGTAGTGTCTTTGACAGTTGTTACAGGTAGTCAGTGGCACATAGTCTGATAACCAGTCATACCAAGGGGTCATACCAGTATTAACTGGGTTGTTTAGGTCAGATAGGTAGTTGTTCCAAGAAAAATACTGGATTCAGCTGCATCTGGTTAGACTGGAAGCCGACCCGAACATAGTTGGAAAATGCTAGGCAGATAATGATCTTTGGGTGTCTACATTCTAGAGGCCTATGACCAGCAGTCCACTGCGATAATCTGACTTGATTGATTGGCCATCCAACTCTTCACTGACACGTTCTGAGAGCAAACCTCAGTCAGACGATGCTGACTATAATGGTAGATGGTTGACTATTTCCTTTTTCGAAAATATAAGAAGAATCCACAAAAGTCATCCATACCTTTAATAGTTTTGATCTTATGGTTACACCTAGTGAAAGGACCTCATCATCATCTTCATCATTTCAGCCCAAAATACGCCCACTGCTGGACATAGGCCTCCCCCAAGTCACATTGTCATTTTGGGAGGTTTTACCATAAAGGACCTAGTGAAAATTAATATAGGCTAGAGAGACTACAAGTGGCCTACCATGACGTCTTAAAACATTATTGTTGTACTCCTTTTCCAGTGTGGGAAGAAGTGTGGACGCTAGACATTCTGTATAGCTCCGTCTTTTTCGCACACTGGAATAAGACTAAATCAATACTGCTTTAAGAGGTCATGGTAGGCCAACAGGGCCTTGGTTTTAACCATTATGTTGTATTTATAGAAATGTATGAAGCGTTGGTCAAGCCAGGTCCAGATTTGGTGATTTGCGACGAAGGACACCGAATTAAGAATTCTCACTCGAATATTTCCTACGCATTGAAGCAAATGAGGACGAAACGAAGAGTTGTGTTAACAGGTATGATTGTTTACCCTTATTCTGATCCTTATCCGTATTCACGTAAAAAACCATTTGCTAACTCATTTTTACACGCGGTACAAGAATGTTTTTTTTTTGTCGCTTTTGCTTATTGTTTGTCGACCGTAAAGACAAATGGTACTCCATGTACTTCTCAATTATTAATAGAGCTAAAACCCCAGGTTGGTCTAGCATAGACTCAAATCTAAAAGAGCAATTTGCTCAAAGCAAACACAAATTGCTCCATGTGAAATAAGTCGTATCCAAAGACGTTTGGCATTGAAAACTAACTTTTTTTAATTTTATTATTTTCTTATGCAGGCTATCCTTTGCAAAATAACTTGCTGGAATACTGGTGTATGGTTGACTTCGTGCGTCCGAATTACCTCGGTAGCAAGACGGAGTTTTGTAACATGTTCGAGCGGCCGATTCAGAACGGACAGTGTATAGACTCGACGCCTCAGGACATACGGCTCATGAGATATCGGGCGCATGTGCTGCATTCTCTACTTGTAGGTTTTGTACAAAGGTAAGGATATCAGACAAGGTTTTGTTGGTATTACACCTGTGCTTATATTCTATGAACTAGCTGATACCCGCGACTTCGTTCGCGCGGAAATTTTTAGGTGTATGTGTGAGACTGCCTCGTTGGTCGAGTGGTCGCAATCACGACTGCTGAGCTTGAGGTCCCGGGTTCGATTCTCAGATCGGGGAAAGTGTTATTGGGTTATTCCATCAGGAATTTCCCAGTAGCAGATATGAAGTCTAGATTTAATGTCGGGTCCGGTTGATGGGGCTCGCCCCCTATTACATAGAGCTTCAACATAACTGACGAAATGTGGATGTACGATTAAGTGCACCTTCGGGAATTACAGGCGTTATGTTTTGTTGTTATGTGTGAGAACTGACGGTCTGATCGTAATGTGATTGTGTGGGTGATGACTACAAAGGGCGTGCTGGTGGTGTAATTCTGGGCGGCAGAGGTCCGAAACAAAATTAAAAGGCGTTGAAGCCACACTATAATATGGCTTAAAAGCCGGAACATATTTTTATCAAAGTGAACAACGCGGCGCATTGTTGGGCACTATTTATTTTATTTTTTCCAATACAGTTTTGTGTATAATAAAATATGTCATAACAATGACCGTCACCACGTGCAAGTTTGGGCTTCATAAAACACGTAAACAATCAACAAATAATTGACCGTCTGGGAGAGAAGCATGGAGTAGGTACCCAAAAGAATGCCTGCCACTTTTTAGGTATGGCCCTGACATTTGTTGATCGTCATTGCAAAAGCTTATTGTAAGGGAAATTACTACCTGTTAATTAAAATTGGAATCGCAAGTTATTTGGAATATTTGGCATGCGTCGACTTAAAACGCACTCTCCATTAGCAACTCCTGTAATAATGGTGGTTTAGGGGTATGAGGAACAGTGTGTTAAGTTCCTCAATACTCCATTGAAAAGGAAGGATCCTCTGACCAGACAGGTGTTGTGTCTGGTGGGCAACTGCCCGAAAGTTGTTGTCGGGTTTCTCCATATATTCTTAAGTTGATGTAAACTTTGCTTGCGAGATGTAGGCAATTGGTGTTAGTTATTCCGTCGTGTCATAGATGGCGCTGTATTACTATTTGTTGTAAGTTGCTTTTTGTAGGTCGCTACATCACTCCCCTCCGGTGACCGGAGGTCGATAGTCGAATGAGTCAGCTTGTAGTATTATGCCGTGCCAGTTGGAATTTTGTTGCCGCATTGTTCACGGTGAGTCGGAACAGACTGCGGTGGTGAGGTGAACCCCAGTGAGTCTGAGCTGGCGCTGCGTTTGCTCCAGTCCGTACTTAGTGCAGCGCCGCGATGTGGCAGACAGCGGAGAGGTGTCAACCGGGGGGTAGAAGCTCTCGACCGGCCGAAAATGCAGTGTGCTGTGCCAAGGTCGCTTGATGAGAGGCTGAGGGTGCTGACAAGGAATGCGCTTCGGCTGCATGCTGGTGGTCTGGAATACCCATTTGAAGCTAGCTGGCTGTGAGACTCGCTGCTCGAAAGCTTGAGGGAAGTGATGATGATGACGTCACGTTGCTCGAAGGCTGCGCTGACGTCCATTTCGGGGTCACCTGTTTAGGGGTATGAGGACCAGGTTGAAAAGTTCCTCAACACTCCATTGAAAAAGGAGGATCCTCCGACCAGACAGGTGTTGTGTCTGGTGGGCAACTGCCCGACAGCTGTTGTTGTCGGGTTTCTCTATATAGTCTCAAGTCGATTTAAACTTTGCTTGCGAAATGTAATCAATTGATGTTAGTTCTTCCGTCGCGTCATAGATGGCGCTGTAGTCCTTTTTGTAGTAAATTGCTTTTTGTAGGTTGCTACAGTGGCTTTTATAATATTACTGCCAAGCTTTGTGATACGAAGCCTGGTGCCGTTGCACAGTCTGTGTACATAAAAGTTTCGCATCAGCAAAACTAAAACGCCAACTTTAAGCCATCCATTCCAGCATTCCAGCCATTCCATCTTATGGGAACGGCACGCCCGTTAGCTCCAGGGAGTTGAAAAATTCAACGGGGTGTGCAGGACTATCATCATATATCATTAGCCATCACAGTGTCTATGGATGTGTATACTTTAAAACCGCCGACGATCATGTCTTAAATTTCGTTTTGTTTATGACCCACTCGTTCCTTAATCACTATTTGTTTTGAATGGTTAAAAAAAACGAAAACTATTTTGTAATTATTTGAAAATCATAAAACATTAAAATAAAATAAAATACCTAGTTACAAAAAGTGAACACCGGTTGGGGATCGAACTCGCGTTGTTTTGGAAAACTTAAAGCATTAAAAAATTACCACAAAAAGTGCATACTGACTGCGGATACGAACTTGAAACCTTTTACTTGGCAGGGCGGTCATAGAACCGCCAGGCTACTTACTTTGATGACAAATGGTTTAAAATAGCCGGTTTATTCTAATGCTTGTCATGACAGTTGTCAGTTGTCAAACAGTAGAGAAATGTGGACTTAATGCAATATTGCTCATCCCCCTAAGTTATTAGCGCGATCATATATAGCCTATGTTACTCAGTAAAGATGTAGCTTTCTAATGGTGAAAGAATTTTCAAAATCGGTCCAGTAGTTTTTGAGTTTATTCGTTACATACAAAAATACAAAAATACAAATCTTTCCTCTTTATAATATTAGTGTAGATGGGCGTTGAAGTTTCAAGCAATCATTTGCGCCATCATTCTGCTTTATATTTTCATGTTTCTAACTGAATACTGTGCCCAGATATTGGTGGTCTATTTAACGACTGCTGTTCTACTCCTTTCCACCATTTATATCCGAATAGAATAAAAGTACTTAACAACCATCATCTTGCCGTGCCACATTTCTAAAGGTGAATTTTTCAACCGGGTGTGCTCGTCCTTATTCGAAACATTAAAAAAAGCATAAATACTCAAAGGAGTTTGGGCCTGATTTTGATGAAAACTAAAACTGCTTCATTGGATTTTTGTAAATTAAATATTCCTAGCCAGTAATTGAACCCGTTCATTTTGAAAAAAAAAACACCGTGTTATCAAATTCTGGGAAGTAATGCCATATCATATGCATACGCATACACACGCATACGCATCGTATGCATATGGTGTGTGTATGCGTATGCTGTATTTAATTATTGCGTAAGTTTTTTTAGTTAATTTTAGGTTGTTGGCTTGCTGCACGCTTTGGTGCAAACTGTAAGTGCAGCAAGTATTTGTATAAATAAATAAATAAATAAATAAATAAATAAATATGCCAACACTCAACAGTAAAACCCAAGGTTCCAAAAATAAGGCACTGTCGGATTTTCCCCTCTCGGCATTTGCAGTGCGTAGAAAATTCTGTGCGCGATAAAAAATCGTTAGAGTAAAAAATAAGTCTATACGTACAAGGGCTTACTTATGTTCTTTGTTTACAGACGATCGCACGCAGTTCTGCAGTCGACGTTACCTCAAAAGGAAGAATACGTGCTCCTAGTTCGAATGACACCCCTTCAACGTAAACTGTACGAGAGGTTTATGAACGAAGTCGTCCGCTCCACCTCAGTGCCAAATCCTTTGAAAGCTTTCGCTATTTGTTGTAAGGTATGTAAGATTTCATTTACTACTGAAGAATGATTTTAATTCATAGAAGTACGACTCTTCAAATTAGTCATCTACAAGAAGAGCGGCAAAATTGAATTTAAACTTTGCCGCCGAATGTCTGTAGCACATCTTATTGATAACTATTGTGAGTGGTGTAAAGGAAAATGCTATGTTTAATAGCTATAAGATAAACTACTGTAAAACAAATCTAAAATTTCACCCCTACGTGACTTTAAGAAGTAAGACATAATTACCTCGATATATTCTGACCAGGAGTTCATCATCTTCCTGCCCTCGACCCATTCTACTTGGGGGTCGGCGCAACACGTTTTCTTTTTTGGCATCATTTACTCCTTTCTCTTTCACATCATTCCACGCACCATCCCCACACCTCCCATTCATCTTTTCTTTGGCTTTCCTCCCCCTCTCCATCCATCTACTTTAATATGCATGACTCTTTTAGTCAAATGCGTTTCATTCTGACTAGGCGTTCAATAGTACTATAATCAAATTTGAATTTTCCTTCCTTAGATTTGGAATCACCCTGACGTCCTATACAATTTCCTCAAGAAGCGTAGTGAAGTGAACGCCGCAATCGAAGAAGATTTGGATTTGGAGGAGATTGGGGGCGTTACTAAGGCCGGACGCGCACGGAACATGAAAGGGACGCCTGGCCGACGGCCGGGCAAACCACGGGTATGTCACCATTTGTAGGATAAGTTAGGGTACCGGCATTTAATAGTGGGGTAGATAAATGTGAAACTATTGGCGTTGGCATAGCTAGTTTCAAACATCGCATTGGTTGCAAATCTGTTAATGTTATTTTATGTATCACTAGCTATTCCCCGCGGCTCCCGTTATGGTCGGAATTTAGTTCACGGATTTTTTTTTAATTACTCTGGGATTATGACACAGTCTCACAGTCGTCAAGAATTTTCGGAATGGGATCAGTAGTACCGAAGAATACCCCCTACATCATAATTACAAACTTTACCTCTATGTAATATTAGTTTAGAATATACCTATAAACATGCCATCTAGAAGTAGCTTTGACCGACTTTTTTCATGTAAATTGCATATTGATTGATCATAATAATGTATTTTAACAATATTCATATTTTTAGGGTGCAAACAAAAAGCCAGCAGCGACCATACCGCCTAACACAACCACAGGTCCGATAGCGCCGCGCCCCGACGCTAACATATACGGCAACGCGCCCTACCCTAACGCTCCATACGGCCCGCACAACACCTTCAGACCCGACCAGCCTTCGGGCTCCTACCCACCCTTCCATAACTATCAGAACCCGGGCCCTGGGTACTACCCACCCAATCAAGGGTATAACCAGAACTATGAAGGTAATTACTACCAACAACAACCGCCGTACGGGAGTAACTACCCTAATCAGTATCCACAAAATATGCCTTCTGAAAGTGGACAAGGTTATAACCAAAACTATTGGGGTAACGGAAACTACTATGGCAATTCTGGGTACTACAATAACCCTCAGTATCAACAAAACAATCAGCCGCCCCAAGACTTCAGAGGCAACCCTCCCCCTGAATACAATAATTCTCAGCATTACCCACCGAACTACAACGCTCCGCCGAACGATCAGTCGTATCCCGGCAATGCGATGCAACCCTACTCGAATAATCAAGATAATTACACTGCTAACCAACAAAGACCGCCATATCAAGGCTATCATAATAATCCTGGCTACTCCGAGTACAACTCAAATGCGCCACAGGGATCTTATAACTCTAATACTCCTGGACCTCAAGGATATCCTAATCAACCATTTCCTCCACCATACGCTGCCAACACTTCTGGGTATGGAAATAATTCAACTCCGTATAACCAGTACGACAATCATCCTACCAATTATTCGAGTTTTCCTAACAATATGCCTTCCAACCAATCTGACCCCAATGTGCCAACTCAACCTACTATTAAAAGTGAGCCTAACACTGCCCCTGGTAATTATCCAGCTGTCGATATCAAACCTGAACCTAATGTACTGCCAACGCAAAATACAAACGCTGTGCCATTTAGTAATCCTGCTTATGGTTACCCAGGCAGTACGCCTGCTTATCCTGAACAGCAAGAAAGCAATGCTAATGGTAACAACTATCCATGCTCATATCAGAACTTCCCCTCTCACCTTGAAACTAAACCACCTATGGGTAGTGCCAGCTCGGGCAGCCCAGTGACATCATGGCCTATAACTGAAATAAAGACTGAACTTGATAAACTAAAAGCTGAGGAAAAAACTGAGGTGAAATCGGAATCCGATGGTGAAGTCAAAATAGAAGACTTGGACACAAAGAAAATTGTAAAAGATGAAAAGAAAATAAATATAAACCAACCTCTTCTTTTGAAAGACTCGAAAGCTGAACCGACGAAAAAGAAAGATAAAGACTCCAAAACAGAAGGAGGAAAGAGTGATGGATCTGAATCAGAGGAAGAAATTCCAAAGGGGAAAGGTAAACAAAAGGGTAAAGGCAAAGATAGTAAAAAGTCAAAGGGAAAGAGTAAACCGAAAGCTAAGGGAAGGAATGATAGGAAGACGTCGAAAGAAAAGAACAATGAGGACTCTGAATCTGAAGAAAGTGAGAAGGAAGAAAAAATGAATAGAGAAGAAGAATTAGCGATGGTTAAGAAAGCTGAAGAAATGACGTATGACTGGGCAGCTGAGTTGCTAAAAGATTACATTCCTGGGATTATTGAGAATTCTTCTAAAATGGAATTGTTCTTTTACATATTGAATGAGAGCATAAAGCTTGGAGATAGGCTATTGTTGTTTAGCCAAAGTTTATTTACATTGAATCTCATTGAAGACTTTTTAGAAAAGAATTACATTCCTGGGACAAATTGTCTTTGGGAGAGAAATACGAACTACTATCGTAAGTACTTTTCTGAAACATAAAATGTTCAGTTGTAATAATTTTTTTATCTCATCAAAGCAATCATTTCCTTGCAGGCTTGGATGGCTCAACGCATGCTCTAGAGCGAGAGAAGCTAATAAACGAGTTCAACGCCAACCCGCACATATATTTGTTCCTTGTGTCGACTCGCGCTGGGTCCCTCGGTATCAACCTTGTAGGAGCCAACAGAGTCATCGTTTTCGACGCCAGTTGGAACCCTTGCCACGATACGCAAGCTGTTTGTCGTGTTTATAGGCAAGTATTTTTTGATAGCTCAAGTAAAAACTTCTGTATGGTTCTGTATGGGGTCGGACATAAAGAATAGCACCATCCCATATCTTCCCGTGGGTGTCGTAGGAGGCGACTAAGGGACTTGCCAGAGTATGGGCAGCAGCGTTCTCTGTGCTTTTGTAACAACCGTACTGCGATCGCCAACCCGCCTGCCAAGCGTGGCGATTATGGCAAAACCCCCCTTATGTCAATGTGGCGTTGGGGGAGGCCTATGTCCAGCAGTGGACGTCTTTCGGCTGAAATGATGAAGTAAAAACATGTTGCACATTCATTGCAGGTAAATTGAAGTCTACCCCACTACACCTACAACCACCTTTTTCTTATTCCTTTGTATCGATAGTGCGAAATATTATATTTCTTGGGACCACTATGTGGCCACGTTAACACCCTCTTAAGTGTAGGTACCGGGTCACTAAACACTCCAGCAAGTGGGTCATGGTCTGGTCGGGAACAGCGGATTCACATGGTGTCGGAAAAGTCACTACTTCTCCATTTTGCTAAAGTTTTTTTAGCGACTCACTAACTTAATTTGTTAAAACAAATATGTCATAAAAATTAACTGATTGTTCCGCTACGAAAATGTAGCGACTTGATCCCGCCAGACTCATATCGCGTAGCTCATTATCCATTCAGCATAACATCAGCTGTTTATCTTCGTCTGAGTTGCCCACCATTAACCAGTTTATACAGACTAATTTCATGATATGTTTTTTCTTATTACTTAGATACGGACAAAGAAAGCCATGCTTCGTCTACCGTTTCGTGATGGACTGCTGTCTCGAGAAGAAGATCTACGACCGACAGATCAACAAGCAAGGCATGGCTGACCGTGTAGTCGACGAGTGCAATCCTGACGCTGTTCTTTCTATGAAGGAAATCACCAATCTATGCTTCGATAATGACGAGAAGGTAAGTTTTACACATTGTATCTATAGTCAAGTTAATAACTTGAGTTTCAGTTATTGAGGCCTTATTTTCCGAAATGACTGAACCGATTTTAATGAACCTTAATACGCATCAGCAGGATATGTCGAAATGTCTTTTTAACAAAAATATAAATAATATAGATAATTGGAAATTTCTATTTCTATAGATAATTTATAATCGATCTAATTTAGGTGTAACACTATTTTTCGTAAATATTTTTAAGTAACTTTTTTTCGCAATCATCTCCGAACCGGTAACAAGTAAAATCCTTTCTTTTCTAGGAGTCCGAGATCAAAGATCTGTCCGAGCATAAAGATAAGTACATCGATGTGTTGATGCAAGGCGTTATCTCGCAACACGGACGGATGCTGAGCAAGGAACCGTTCCAACATGAATCCCTGTTGGTGGATAGAAAGGAGAAGAAGTTGTCTAGTGCTGAAAAGAGGCTGGCGCAAAGAGGGTGAGTTACGTTCAGGGACTATTTAAAAAATAGTATATTTCATTACGAGTACGGAAAGCCTGTCATTGCAAAGAGTTCCGACAAATGTCTACCCGAACCGAGGCGCAGCCGAAGGTGAGGGTTGACAGTCGGAACAAGTTGCAATGACGGTTCCGCACGTGTACTGAACAACTATTTTTAATACAGATGCGAAAAAAATGAAGCAATTTAATAAAGAACATTTTTGGAAAATGGCGCCAACCGTAAAAGAATATAAGCAGAGATTGTTTTTGTTTTCTTCACCCATTCTGGGTAGGCAAACGGAACTATGCCCATACAGCCAAGTCGTCAGTAGATTTTTTTATTGATATGAAATGAAACCTAACCTAACTCATTGAATCAAATAATTAAATCTGATATTTAAACAAATTAGTAGCTTCTTTTTAGAAATATTTGCATGAATCATAAAAACTTTTATGTTTTTTTTTTTTGTAAAAACTCCTTGGTTGGTTTTTTTATTTTTAACCTTTCCGTCCCGCGCGTACCGATCAACGGCGCACCGGCAAACTTAAACGCTAATATAAAAAAAAGTAAATTTCTAAATCGTTCTGTCAAAATTTACCTCTATGGTCAACTAGTAGTCGATTCAAACAAAACCAATCGTTAGTAATACTAAACGGCACAACATTATTAAAAAAAATATAGAAACTCGTCTATGTCGAATGTCAAACGACAATGGCAACCCGTGTTATTATGTTCGGAAAAGTGTTGTTTTTGTGAGATATACGTTGTAAAACTTTGGTAAGTAAATGTATAGTATGTTATAAGTGTATAATGCAACTTTTTAGATAGTCATTTGCTTGAAAAAATAACAAAAAATTATGATTTGAGCCAACAAAAAATCCTTTGTTGTGAAGTTTGTTAGTCGAAATTAACAAAAATAATTTGACTCTTTAACCATGTAAAATGGTCTTGGAAACAATAGTAGCAAAGAAAAAATAGTGATAATTCATTATTTCATGTATTCGAGGCATATCTATTCATATTTATTGATATTTCAAGTATTTTCATGCTTTGAACAGCGGAATTCTAAAATGGCCGATTCTAACAAGAAGTTTGAGTTAGGATCTTATAAGAATAATGTATGAAGGACTCCTAAAAAACACTGTCATTAGATTACTTGTATATTTGTGATGTTAGATATAAATTTTCGTGTAAATTGAATGAGTAGTTTTACCAAACAAAAATTAGCAACGAAAACAGACGTATTTACTGCGACCTCTCTCATATATATGGGATATGTATAATTCTCAAGTAGTTCTAAAAGAGTTGTTTATTATTAATAAATGGCCCCGTTCATCACGAACCCGACACTGTTTACCGTTTAAGATTAGAGCTAATATAACTCGAGTTATAAGTGTTTATCTTTACGATATCGGATGACTCACGCGATGGCGTAATCAAGGGGCCCCCGAAGGGCTACACGCGGGGTTTTACTGTTCGCGCGAAAGGATAAAGAGGTTAATATACATTATTTTGACAGTTGGGAAAGAGAACGCACGAGTTCGAAAAAGGTAAAGAAAAAGCTCGAGTGTGTAATAGCCCCGAACGCTATACGTCCCTGCAATATGCCACTTTTTGAGCAACTGTATTAAAAACATTTTTTTAATACAGTTGCTCAAAAAGTGGCGTATTGCAGGGACGTATAACGTTCGGGATGTGGGCTATTACGCACTCGAGCTTTTTCTTTACCTTTTCCGAACTCGTGCGTTCTCTTTCCCAACGGTCAAAATAATGTCTATTAAAAAGAAAAAAACCAACCACAGAGTTTTTACTAAAAAAAAATGATAGAAGTTTTTATGATTCATGCAAATATTTCTAAAAAGAAGGTACTAATTTGTTTCAATATCAGATTTAATGATTTGATTCAGTGAGTTAGCTTAGGTTTCATTTCATTTTCATTTCATATCAATAAAAAAAATCTACTGAAGACTTGGCTGTATGGGCATAGTTCCGTTTGCCTACTCAGAATGGGTGAAGAAAACAAAAAATCTCTGCGTAGATTCTTTTAAGGTTCGCGCCATTTTCCAAAAATGTTCTTTATTGAATTGCTTCATTTTTTCGCAACTGTATTAAAAATAGTTGTTCAGTACACGTGCGGAACCGTCATTGCAACTTGTTCCGACTGTCAGCCCTCACCTTCGGCTGCGCCTCGGCTCGGGTAGACATTTGTCGGAACTCTTTGCAATGACAGGCTTTCCACACTCGTAATGAAATATACTATTTTCAAATATAGAATCTTTTTGCACATACTGGACACCACACCGTAAATTCCATACAAGTTCACTTTCGAGGACTTTATGAAGGTCATTGACGCTGATATTGACGTAGCCACATACAGGACTCAACTTGATCTGAAGAATACGTACAGTCTTCTTCTTTTCTTCTCTAAAAGAAGACTCTTTTTGCATATGAAATTCGTGCATTCTCATCGTCTTAGAAAAGTTGTGTCTTCTTTGGAAGAACTGCGGCTATGGGTTGACGGCCGTAGAGGGTGGTTATTTACACTACAACATGGCCCGCCCTCGCGCATGATACCGTTTGTGGGTGTTATTTGTGTTTTTACAGGAAAAGATTATTTTGCTTTGTCAAATAGTTTTACTTTATAGCTAAACATCTATGTTTGAACCAGGTACGAGCTCGAGAAGAAAGCAGCATTAGCCCCGAAGCCGACGACAGCATACCGCACGGTGCGCACGGCCGACGGCAGCCTGGTGCAGCGGCCCGTGGCCTCCGTGCGGCCCATGCAGCACGGCGCGCGCTGGATCCCGGCCGACGTGTGGCGCCGGCAGGGCATGACGGCGCAGGAGATGACGCTGCCGCTAGGTAATCATTACTTACATGTCAAAACTTCTGGGAACTGGTGTCACGGCAGCATGACGACCACTGCTCTCAAAACGGTGAAGGAAAAGATTGTGAAGAGACCAGCACCTTAAAAGGCTGTGACATCCACCAAAGTCACTGGGCCTGCGTTGTGGATTAGGGCTCACACCCTCTTACAAAATGGGGGCCTGCGTTCGACCCGCGTGTTTTTTATAAAATAGCTATTTATGCAACTGTTACGTTATGGACGGTCTTTTAATACGAGTGCCATTTTTCGGTACAAGCGTAGCGCGTACCGAAATAGGTGGGCACGAGTTATTAAAAAACCAATAACGTACAGTTGCATACAAGATTTTATCTACAAAGGAAGGAATAAAACACTGATATAGACAAATAAGTATTTTTATCTACTTCGGTTTTATAACATTTCTCATATACAATTATACATGTCTTGATGTTGGTAGTCAATTATTAGTAGCCGCAACTGCTCTATTTGTTATATCTGGTGGAGTATTTTCAATATCACTTGATGTTGAAGACATTTTTATAAAATTTCGAATAAAATTTCACTCAGAATTTTTTTCCCGCGCCCATTTTTTTATTTTGTTTATTTAGTCTTTAATAAGTATGTAGGCTAAGACCCGCAACATCGGAATTACTTATGATATGTCGCACCAGATTTAATTAAATTAAGAAAACAGACGTCGGCGATCCGTCAACGACTTGCTACGCGCCACCTTCCTTGACAACTACCCAAGTCAATATGGCTACCCGCAACGACTTGACGTTCGGCCAGAGAGAATTGTAGACCCCTTCTCTCTCGTCTGTGGTCACAGATTAGTTTGCAACGTGAATCATATGAAGCCTTTTTGAAAAGGCGCCGACACGGCCAGACTGACATACGACCGTCCTCGGGCGTTATTATATTCCTGGAACAAACAATGTCTAATCACCAAGACATCCGCTCTTCCATCCTGACAAACTATGACAAACATTACTCTCGTCGTAACTGTAACTGTTTCAGAACAAAAGAAAGCGTGTATTCTTTTGATCACTCACGGACTAGACGGCATTTTACTCCTACCAAGAAAGCGTGTGTCCTTTCGACCACTCATGGACCGGACGGCACCTTTCTCCTACAACGAAAAAGTGTGTCCTTTCGACCACTCATGGACCGGACGACACCTTTCTCCTACACCGAAAGCGTGTGTCCTTTCGACCACTCATGGACCGGACGACACCTTTCTCCTACAACGAAAGCGTGTGTCCTTTCGACCACTCATGGACCGGACGACACCTTTCTCCTACAACGAAAGCGTGTGTCCTTTCGACCATACCAACGTTTGGACCGAACAACTGCGTCCCTTCGACCATACCAGTGTACGGACCGGACAACAGCGTCCCTTCGACCAACGTTATCACAAAAACATCATAAACCGGGCACCTGCGTCCCTTCGATCATTGTAAAGCATGAACCGGACAACAGTGACATTTCGACTAAACACACTTTCTTTTCGACTGAAACTATTGGACCAGGCAAGCGCTTACTCCAAACGCCGAAGAACTTTTTCGAATTACGCCAGCATCTAATAATTCCTGAACTTATTGTCCGACAACCTATTTTATCAAAATATCGTATATTTTATTGGTACTGGAGATCTCCATCGTGCATTTTAAATCATAAACTCCGATGCCAGTAAGGTTTACTTATTATAATGTCACCCATAAACCAATTAAACAAGCCATGTTTAAGCAATGAGTCAGATGACCTACTTATCGAAAAGAAAAGAAACGGTCTCACCCGATGATGTTGTGAGGGCACCCTCTTGATGATTTGTGCTCGCAGGTTTGGACGCTTTCCTTGTTGCTTGAAAAAATCATTGGTTATGTTCCTCACTTGGCTTTACTTTCGTGGAGGGCGCGATTCTTTATCCCAATTCTGATGTAGGCTAAGACCCGCAACATCGGAATTACTTATGATATGTCGCACCAGATTTAATTAAATTAAGAAAACAGACGTCGGCGATCCGTCAACGACTTGCTACGCGCCACCTTCCTTGACAACTACCCAAGTCAATATAGCTACCCGCAACGACTTGACGTTCCGCCAGAGAGAATTGTAGACCCCTTCTCTCTCGTCTGTGGTCACAGATTAGTTTGCAACGTGAATCATATGAAGCCTTTTTGAAAAGGCGCCGACAAGTATAAGGCAAAGATATTGTAGCCGCAACAGCCAAATAGTATACGATACTTTTGTTCTAAACTTGTTTCATTTTTAAAAACATCATTTACATTGTCTCGATTTCGAAGTAATATTATAGGTACCTGGTTGTATGTTCAAGTGTGTACAAGTTGCATTATGATTCGCATAATGCAACTTGTGTCGTTATAGGTATCATAATGAAACCGCTGTCAATTTTGTAATTCGAATATAACGAAACCGAAGTTATATTTCATTACGAGTGTGGAAAGCCTGTCATTGCAAAGAGTTCCGACAAATGTCTACCCGAGCCGAGGCGCAGCCGAAGGTGAGGGTTCCGCACGTGTACTGAACAACTATTTTTAATACAGTTGCGAAAAAATTAAGCAATTTAATAAAGAACATTTTTGGAAAATGGCGCCAACCGTAAAAGAATATAAGCAGAGTTTTTTTTTTTTGTTTTCTTTACCTAGTCTGGGTAGGCAAAGGGAACTATGCCCATACAGCCAAGTCTTCAGTAGGATTTTTTTATTGATATGAAATGAAAATGAAATGAAACCTAACCTAACTCATTGAATCAAATCATTAAATCTGATATTGAAACAAATTAGTAGCTTATTTTTAGAAATATTTGCATGAATCATAAAAACTTCTATGATTTTTTTTTAGTAAAAACTTCGTGGTTGGTTTTTTCTTTAGACATTATTTTGACAGTTGGGAAAGAGAACGCACGAGTTCGGAAAAGGTAAAGTTAAAGCTCGAGTGTGTAATAGCCCACATCCCGAACGCTATACGTCCCTGTAATATGCTACTTTTTGAGCAACTGTATTAAAAAATATTTAACAGGTGCCGCAAATACGCCGCTCGTTTTATTATAAATGTCAGTCAAGTTTTGAAGCACAACACGATAAATGGTCGATTGGATGAATGGCTAGGTACAACTCAACAATAACGTGCGGAGAGTTTTCCGCGTTAAGTATGCGGCAATGAAAGTGTTAATTAATATCACCATTTTTATAGTTCGTGAAAAAAAGAAACAATGCATGACTGATAGTATAATCCCTTTTTCGTTAATCGACTACGACTAAACGTACGAGATAAGAAAAAAGTACGCAATCGGCAAGGCGTCTTTATGCTCTGTGGATGGTTTCATAATACGGCCGCTGCTCTCTCGAGTCGGTACAAACGATTACCTTACCTACTAAAGTGTTAATAAAGCATATTACCTGAAAGCATATTGTAAATCTTGGTCTTTTGCAGATGTTGTGATACCAACGAACTCAGCCGAGAAGACGAACATAGTTTTGAAAGCGGGACAGCGCGTCATGGTGTTGAAATCACCAAAAGGAATTTACATGCAGCTAGAATCCGGTAAAATTATCGCGATCAAAACATCTTTTAAAGGCTTAGGACAGAAAGGCGGAGATAATAAAGACAACAACCCCATAGGAAAGAAAGGTAAATCTTCAGTTTTGATACGCGAAATAGAACTTTAAAATACTGTAAGCATTTTATTAATGTGTTTTTGTTTTCAGTTTTAGGCAATCGTCCAGTGTCAAACATACCTGGGTCTTTGAAGAATAATTCGGCAATAACAATTACATCAAAAACAGGTCCCAGACCTGGTTTCCACAGAGTGATGAGACCTTCCATAATAGGACAAAACAAATTGAGACCCATGATGCCTGGTCAAAAAATAGCCGACATCAGGAGTCGACTTGGTGAACTTAGATCATACTCCAGCCTGCGCCCGAAGTCCCCACTACAAGGCAGGTTATTACGGCCCAATCTACCTGGATCCGTTAGTATAACTAAGATCCCTAGAGAACCCAGGAGAACTGAAGCTGACGGCAATGATTCCGGTTCTACAAGTAAGATCAACTCTGACGAAGATACTCAAGTATTAGATAGTGACGAGGAGGAAGACAACAAGCCACAGAGTTCAAAACCATCTCCTGATGTAGATAAAGATAAACCAGAAACTTCAGAATCTTCCAAGCCAAGTGATATAGAACAGCCAAGTACAATAGCTGTAACAGAACCGAAATCTAAACCTGAACCAGAATCCATAGTCTTAACGACAGATGAAAAATTACCTTCTGAGGATGTTCTAGAAAATAAAACGATAGAAGAAAACAACATAGAGCAATCTAGAGTGCCAGATGTGTCTAAGGTGGACGCGACAGATTTGAGCCGCACTGCTGATGCTGTTGAAAGAAAAATAAATCCACTGAAGAATTATAGGCATCAGAGGCCGGGCGCTCGGCCGTCATTAGAATCGAGTCTCAGTCAACTAGAGAGGACGGCGAGCGTTTTAAACAAAGAAGGGATGCCCGACTTCCGAAGAAACTTGGATGATATAACGCAGTCGTATTCTCCGACCGGTGAAGAGAAGCCAGGAGCGAAGACGAAGAAACGCCGCTCGCCTGCTAAACCTGATGCTGTTCCTGAACCTACAATAGTTGCCCCGCCTGCGCCTGTCCCCATGCCGCACAGTGTGTCGAGTCTGCTGGGCCCGGCGGTGTCGCCTCGCACGCGCCGCCCGTCGCCCGCGCCGCACGTGCCGCCCGCGCCGCACGTGCCGCCCGCGCCGCACGTGCCGCCCGCGCCGCACGCGCCGCTCGCCGCGCCCGTGTCACCGCTCGACAGCTCGCAGCACATCAGCACACACCCGCGGCTTATGGGCCACTCTCACGAATCCCAGCCAATGGGCCGCTCTCACGAACCCCAGCCGCTTCCCCACGCCGGCCATATAAAACCCTCGCCCGGCATGCCACTCAGTCTAAGCCATCCTGCCATGATGAGCGGCGGAACGGCAGTGCCTGCTGACTTATCCAAGTCGCCTGTGCCGGGACCCATGTCCCACGGCCCGCCTGGCCCGCCCGTCCCGCCAGGACAGGCCTACCCCGCCGGCAACGCTCCCTCGGATGGACCCTACGCTCAGTACCCAGGTAAGGCCGTTTATCCTTTAATATTACTGACTTTTCTTGATGAGCCGAATACTGACATAACCACACTTAAAAAAGTATAATTTGAATAATGCTTTTTATGTCTGCAGGTTACGGGATGGGCTACGGCGCGTACCCCACGCCGGCGTACTACGCCGGGTACGGCGGCGGCGCGTACTACCCGGGCTACGCGGGCCCGGGCGGCGCCGTGCCGCCGTACGCCGGGCCGCCGGCGCCCGCGTACGCGCCGGACGGCTACCTGCCCCCCAACCCGCAGTGGTAGACGCCTGCTAACGTTGAGTGCGCGACTGTGACATATTCAGTGTTAAGATTGATGTGCATGACCGAGTGTTCCTCTTTAACGATTGACTCGCTTCCCGGTCGAGTGAATAGCGTGGCTTTAAATTTTCACAATCATTAAGCATCCTGCGAAGCTCGGTGAGCCCCGCCGGATTTGTTCTCCTCCGTATTATATTTATTCCCTTTTGTACCTTTTAAGTATATTTCATCCGATGTATCTGTAGTTCTATAATATTATTGACGAAACAAAAACGTTATACTTCTAATTACTTGATACTATTACAGTATGTTTTATGCAAATGTGCTCGAAATATTTTTGTGTAATACCTAGGAACTTTTGAAAATAACATGAAGATGAAGTACGCATTTTAATATCCCAATATTAACTGCACATGTTGGGAATATGAAGTGTTTTCTAGTTCTGTGGTAACATACCTACATAACCATTTCAGACTTTGCCACAAACTAATTCGGCTAGCCAAGCCTAGCATGGCATGCCATTCACATTATGAATTCCTTGATATTATAATGATAAATATGTCGAATGTACAACAGCTAATCTTCTACATCCCGAGCTGTAGTTGGAGAAAAGATTGATTGAACTTGTCACAAAATTGATTTTCATGGGATTGTAGATACTTATATTTAATTTATACGAAAAAAATGTACACATTTCTTAAAATGAATTATGTATTTAGACATACATTCGATAAATGATTTAAAGTGATTATTCTTAAGTACTTACGATGAAACATGATGTAAAATATAACACTACTTAGTGTGATGTTCAGGAAAGTGTTTTTGTGTGGATATTAAACTATTTTAATTGTTATGAATGCGTAAAAAGTTCTGAATTTCTCCAAGCTAATTACTCAATGAGTGTAGAATTTTCAAGTACATATTCAATCCCACTAATAGGTAAGTGTGGTCGGTTGTCAGTAAGTCCTCGTGTTACTGTGGCTATGGATTGATTAATGGATGTGATATGTTGCTACATAGTCTTAAGTCGAATATAGCTTGTACGGAGTATTTATCAATCGTAATTTTAGATAGACGCCCTTAGTATCTTAGAAACTTTCGTTTCTCATTTATCCTACAGGTCCCAGGTCCGTGATATGTTCTTACATAGTGTATGTATGCAAATGCTATATGCATAGAGAACTATTTATCTAATTTGTAATGTGTTTTAAACGATATGATCTGATTGCGAAAGTCGTTTATAAATTACCTGTAATCACACGTTTCTATTTTTTCTTTGGTGTGTTTTCGGATGGGATTCTTTAGTTTCCAGTTTACGGCATCGTTTAACTTTGCTGTGAGTGCAAAGATGACGTTTGTTAATGTAATAATTGGACAAAGTCTGTTTATTGGCATTAACACATTTTATAAACGCGTTAAAAGAAGTCCCGATACACGTTGTCCTCTCATCAGCAGTATTATTTTTCGCTTGTGAATAATTATGATCATAGGAGATTAAAAGTGTAGGGTAAGGTTAAATAATAAGTTTTGAATTGAAAAAAGCTTTCTGTATTTAGGGGTAATGCGTGTCCACTATCAACTTTTATAAAACTTTTAGTACACAAATTAATGAATTATTAAGTAGCAATTTGACAAAATATAACTCGAAAAGAGTTCATCCCACAATTTATAAGACTTGATATTTTTTTATTGTTTTGTATATTTTTTACGTTTTAAACCCATTTACACACCAGACGAAAAGTAGAAATATTGCCGTGTATTATTTTAAAAATAGGTCTTCAATCATTTATGTATGTTGTCCTGTGTACAAATAGCGTTCGAAATTACTATTCGAAGTGATACAATATAAACATTGCATTTTAAATTGGTCAACTAGTATTGTACCGGCGATATCCAATAAAGAAATCAGTAAACAGTTCATGTATTTTAATTTATTAATTAAGTTTCACATTAATTTCATAATAGTACTTTATTACTAATAGTTCTGTCGTTTTATTTGAGTTGTGATGAAACTGGATGGGATGTAATACCTGTCGCGGTTGACCTTGCATCTGTTTTTTTAGTGACAAAAAATGTTTTGCCCAATAATCGGTATTGTGAAAAAGTCAATCTATTTTAAACGCTGCGCAGCAAACGATTAGAGTTGCGTGACCGACCGTTTGTAGGTACTTATCGGATACTGTCATTTAATCGTCTCGACTGTCTGTAGTTGGATCATCATGTCTAGGTCCTTGAATTATTCAATTTCATATACTGCGACTTAATAACATGGTACTACGTCAACGGAAGATGCGCACGAGTTGAATACCTAACATTGTACACATTATTATGTGTAATTGGTCACGGAGCGTCTAATTAAATATAAAACTAGTTTTCTTTGTTGAAGACACCTGAGGGTTATACTATAACTCGTAGATGCGCTAAGATCATGTGGATATTGAACGGATGTATGGATCATGTACCGCAAGGCTCTTTGTAATGTTCCATTAAAAGTACCCTCATATTTTTTTTATAAGGAATTGGTATATGATCTTATTCGTCAAGTGTGCCAAAGTCCTCTATGCATTTCTCCAGAAAAAGAATATCTAGACTAGACTTGCTAGTTTGTAGAGAAACAGAAGTGAATGAACTGATAGTTTCGGTCTACATGTTATCCTCTCGTTTCGATAACTTGACAGTATTGTCTTCCAACTAGGCATCATCAATAATAACAACTCACTATTCAACACTAAAAAAGACAAATGAAACAAGCACTAAGCTCTAAAGATGATTAATCTTATTCACTTTTGTGTTTCCTATTCCTATTTTTTAGCACATTAGTGAGGGCAATGACCAAGGCCTTCTTGTTACCATTGAACTATTTGTATTGGTGACGAATCGGAAGGTGAACCATTAATGGTTTCTTAATATTTGTAAAATAAACCTTTCTGGGTAGTGTTTACCTTGAACTCAAAAAGTTAAATTAACTTTGCTTTATTCACATTTGTAGTAAGATGAAGGTAAAGGCACATTGGGCCAGATGACCGTTTTTGTAACTTTAAGTTGTTTTATTTATTATACCTAGACAAACTTAGCAGTATGTTGTAATATTATTTTCTAAAATTTATTAGTGTATTCATTTGTTACCTTTAATGGTCTGAAAGCTCATGGTCAGATAATCAGTCACGTAGGTGTAGATTGTAAAGGACTAATTATAGAGGTCTTCTACACAGCGGAGATAATTACAATTAAGATTATAGTTATTTCTACACTATGTGGTTAAATAACAGCTACTATAGAGCTACACTTACAATACATAGATCTACAATGAAGTAATTTATTTACATAATACAACGTGCGGTAACTGGGTCACCATTGATTCAGTACCTAATATATAATAATTTTAATCTACCACAAAATTAATGTTATTGAATTTCTCCTATCTAACACACAAAACCTTCGGTCAGGAAATGCAGTAATCTATCATTGTGGTCATTTACCATGTTTCAGAACATGGCCCCATAAAGCAGTGAATGGTTAGTGCTATAAGGGTCAATCTAGGGTGTGCTTATTCCTTAAATGGCTGTTCCTAAGTTTATGGGCTACCCTAAGCTCAGGAACAGCTGAACAGGTAAGTACCTAGATAGATAAGTACTAAGAAAACAGTTAATGATCTTTTCAAAACAAAGGTTGAAGATGTCTACAGAGGAAGAAGTTGCTGTCTTTATGCCAACCAAATAAACCTTTACCTATGAAATAATGGGGTATTCCTTAAAATCTTGACCCACAGGAGTCCCGTTAACCAGAAGCCAGCCTCAGGTTGACCTGCGAGATGCCATTACCAAAAGAAATGTATACTTCACAGCTATTTCAACTTGCTAGGCGTCACTACCTCTCAGTCTAATCACTCGGTACTTAAGCTGTTTTTCGGACATGAACTCGAAATAAATATTTAGAACCAGAAGAGTATTTACACATTTTTTTTTCTTATCATCAAATGACTCCTCCCGCTCTGAGCGGAGCGGAAGAGAGTGTCAGACATGTACTGACTCCATGCATCCATGTTCCTTCTTAGCCCTTTGTGTTCCAGGGCCTACGGTATCTCTTTCGAACAGTCCCGCAGTCCTGGCAGGTATCGGCCCTCTCTGACTCCTTCCGATTTCCTTACATCTCCTTAAGGCGCGCGTGGAACACGAAAGCGTCTGAATAAAACAATGCAATAATCAAGTGCTTAACAACCTGAAGAAGACTTAATTTCATGGATGAATTATTGTGTAAATTATGAAGCTGCCACCTTAAACTTATCTAACTTGATGTAAAACAAAACAACGGTGGTTTAAAATTTAAATTATATATTGTGCAGTGATTGGCGATGTTATATAAATTGTAAGCGCGGTGGCCGTTCGCTTCCAATATTACGAGTGGCTAGGGAGGCGCGAGCGCAGTGTTTGGCGGGAAATTGTAACGCAAACTTCTCTATATTAAAAGTGTTGTGCAGTATTCTTTGAGAATTGACCGGTAGAAGACTGATCGGAGTCACAGTGAAGTAGAAAATAGTACTAAACGTTTTAAAAATGTGGCGGCGATTGGTATTTGTGAGTATTGTTTTTTTTATTTTAATTAAATTTTATTAATTAAACAAAATAATTACAATACCTAGGCTTCAAAGATGAAATATTAGGTTTTGAACACAAATACCCATTTCCGGTGGTTCCGTTCCAGGATTCTATTTCGAACAAAAAAACCTTATCCAATTTTAATGAATCCTTGTTTGACGATCAACCAGATCTTTGGGCTTTTACAAAAATATTATTTAATAAGCAAGAATAGAGTGTAATTAACTATCTGTACCATTTACCAACTGTAATAAGAAAAATCGGTATTAGTTAAAACTGTCTCTCATTTTAAACGAATGAAAAGCTATCGTTGCACTTGCAAATAAGAGCGGAGCACCTATGTGTTTGTTTTGTTTTATCATGACAACCTAACCTACACCTTACTATTGTGATACATATCTAAATACATAATTTATAGGTGAATTCTGCTGAGTGACAGCTCTTGAAAGTTAACCAAGGCCGACCAAGGGCAATAGATTCTATCAGAATTTTCTCCACGATTTGCTCAACGGTCGCATCCTATTAGTCTCACTTTCATTTCAATATCTTTCACTGGGTAAACCGAGCTCATTATCACCATAATCACCCGTTCAATATTTTTGTGTTGTTCATAAATTTTCGCTTTTTTGCGGTCCGTGTTAGTTTGTCCAGTTTTTCAACAATGATTAGTTGGTTACTTCTGAGGTGTTGTGTAGTTAAGTGTTGGGTTTGATTCCCATTTGAAGTCTAATTTTCAAAGTGCCAGTTCAGTTCACTTCCGAAATGTGGGTGCATCTTAGAAACTTCTCTGCCTTCCACTTACAGTTAGTCAAAATATTCATGTCATGAAAAACAAAAAATCAGAAAAAAAACAGTTATTGAAACCAATTGAGGTAAACCACCTTATTGATTTAGTGGTCTGGTGCGACCGCCAAGCGTGATGTAATTGGGCTCAACTTCCGGGGAAATGGTAGTTTCAGAATAAGGTTTTTTTGAGAAAAACTTGTACGCTTATTCTAGTTCCGGAAGCCATGAGCCTGATTGAGCCAGTAAGACTTACCTACTTGCCTTGAGCTTCGTCGAGCTGGCTCGGGCTTGGTCGACTAAATTGGTAGACCGACTCTATTAATCTTCTCCACCTAGAGTCCAGTCCAGACCTAGAGTGCTAGGTAATTTTAGGTCTTGCTAGATCGTGAGTTAGGTGCTTGTGGGATGAGCAGCGGTATCACATCTTGCGCAGTGGTGTGCCTAGGGGGTAACAATCCCTAACATCATGAAGATTAGTAGGCTATAGGGGTAAGCTGAGGTTTTAGGCTCGTGTTAAAGTACCACCGCTAATCTTGCGTAAAGCAGACCAAAATCCCTCGTTAGTTACCAAATGTCTCGGATGAATCTGTAAAAATTACGGTGTTGTTACAGTAAGATTTTATTTTCCTTAGACAAAAATGGATTGTTTTGTCTAATTCGTCATCCAACGAATAATAATTTAATCAGGTAATAAGTTTTACAAAATATACTATCGAATAGCTGTATACCTACCTACAGACACAATTTCATGCATGTCAAAATATGATGGACATCCATACAAAATGTTATTCTTCTGTACTTGTAACCTTGTTGACTAAAATGGTGATCGGGCGTCTGTTGTTCTTGTTGTCGCGGGTACGATTTCCGCATGAGAACAAATATTGGATGTCTCGTCGTACAGACATTTGTTCCGAGCACCGAGTTTGTATGTGTAGTACGTGATTTGTGCATGTAATGCACTAATGACAATGAATCTTAGTGTTTAAAACTGAAACCTTGGTTTATATTAATATTTATTATATTTACTTATTCATAAACCTCTTTACACCGCATGGTGACTGTTTGTGAACCAATTGTTGTCTTGCTTTGTATAAACCTACATTACCTAAATATGTGTAATTTATGTGATGTAATAAAATAAAATTAATGACGTAATTTGGAGCTTTTAGAAGTCACTACAGAACCGGAAACCAACAAGTTTGTTTTTAAATTTAACTGGTTTTACACTTCCAACAAAAATTGCATTAAGTAAGTACATAATTAAATGTTAGCTAGTTCAATACCAAATCCATGCATATGGCAAAACTTCAAATGCTGCTTACATGATTATCTCCAAAGTATAAGGTATTAAATTCACTCTTTTTTTAGTGGTAGCAAGAAGTAAATTAATATGATGTGATTTATTTTATCTAATTGGGTAACCCCAAAAAAAAATTGATATTCGTTGAATTAACACTAACATTAATAATTATACTAATTATTATTCAGATCATGGGTCTGTTTTTCTTGACATAGCTTCTTTTTCCTAGCCGTGTCCGCAGTTAGGTTAAACCAAGTTTACCAATATTAATAAGAACCTAACTTCATAACATAACATGACGCCTGTAATTCCCGAAGGGTTAGGCAGGGAGGTGTGCCTACTTAATACATAGTAGGTACACCCACGTTTCAGTTACTACCTTTAAAACACCTAGGAGTTAAAACACCTAGTTTTTTGTTTTGCGGAAAATTAAAATATTTATTTAATGATATTTTATTATTTGCATGGTACTTAACTTCAGGCTTGATGTTATTGATGTTATGTTATGATTAATACAGGTTTAATGATTGGCAGCTTTTTGTAAAAAAATCTAAAATGGCGGAAGTTGGGTAGTCCAGCCATCATAAAACAGTGTCCCAAGGTTCCAACCCCTTTCTCAATGTAAGTAACGTAACGTAGGCAACGTAGCTCGTCTTTCCTGCCTCCTGTCTTCTACACTATTCTACCTACTTATAAGTCATCATCTCAGTAATCAGCCATTTTCTAGTCATAACTATCTTCTTTTGGGCCAGGTAGGTACACAGTCCATCTATCGTTTCATAGGTAGGTACCTAGCTGCCTGCATAGCAAAAATTGCGTACCTAGTAGGAAACACATCACGAGAAAGAAACCTGATTTTTTGTTTACGTAATATAAAAATTAACACTTAGGGAAGTAATTTGTAAGGACTATGTAAACAAAAAATAACACAATAATTTTAAAACGGTCCATTAATTGATTAAATAAACAACAAAAAACCGGCCAAGTGCGAGTCGGACTCGGACGCACACAGGGTTCCGTAGCACCAAACAATATAATATAATAACAATATTTTGAAGGCTCATTTATATGTTGTATAGTACCTATTACACTCAACAGCAACTAAATTTGTTTTCCATAGTATGGTAATAAAAAACAAAGCTACTGCTGCAGTTTGATGAAAAGTCCCATATATCTCAAAAACTAAACATCAAATCTTATTCAGATCAATGTGGTTAATTTTTTTTTACGAATTTGTTTTCAGAATTTTCCTCTTAGTTTAGAAATTAGAGGGGGGGGTCACATTTTACCACTTTGGAAGTGTCTATCTTTTAAACGATTGACTTTGAGGAAAAATAACAACAACCAGTAACATCTACCTACCAAGTTTCAATTGTGTAGTCCTAATAGTTTCGGAATTAAGTGCCAGTGATATACGGACGGACAGATAGACAGACAGATAGACAGATAGACGAATCTATAAGGGTTCCGTATTTTGCCATTCGCCTACGGAACTCTAAAAATATGCAAAAACCATTTAATTGCGATGTTACAGGAAAATAGTTTTAAAGCTGTTATTAATTTGTTTGATAATTATTTTACATATTTATCTGATTGCGGTAGAGGCACTAAGGAAGTGTTATGCTAATAAAACGAACGTGCTGTACAGGGTGTTATTTTAAGAGAGATGGCCAAATCCGAAACTATGAGGAATAGCGAAAAATGAAAAAGGAGTCTCTGGCCTGATTTTGATTAAATCTAAAACTGCATCATTGGACCTACTCATAACTAAATTATTAGAGCTAAAACATAAAAAATATTAACGATTTTTTTAAGACGATGGCAAGAAAACGATGTTACCAAAATTGGTACAAAACATGTTTTCCTGCTTAGTATAAAGTTAGATTTTAAGGATTTTGTTTCCATAATATAAAAAGTTTTCAGCAAATACCTTTTGTACTTTAAAACGAGCACTGCTGAAAACCGTTTAGAGAATACTTTTTGGGAATATTCAAAAAAACCTATTGTCAAGGTAGGTATAGCGTTGGCACGCGTACCATTCTAACCAAGCAATGCTTAGTTATAACAAATGGCGTTCCCTAAATTCCTATCAAAATGTAAAAATTTTGCACTTGTATTGTATGATATTAGCTTTAACATGGCTACAAAACAGCAGATTGACGTAGGGTGTCAAGTATTTAATAATTAAATTATTTGGTAATTACATAGTTACCCTGTTAGATATTATTAACAAGGTAACTATGTACATTAGTATGCTACATCGAACAACTCGGTTCTAAGCCGCAAAGGTATCGCTTACAATCGCAGGTTATTGAAAGCTCAGCTTTCTATCCAGACGGACCTAGAAAGCAGGTAATGGAATATTGTGGCCATTGGCCGTGACCACTGGCGGTGGCATCATCTTAGTAGGAATATCGAACCTTTTTCTTAACACTTTCAGTGCTAAGCAGAAGCACCCAGCATATGGCTCGAACAATAATTTGTGCATGTGCCCACAACCCGCATCCCGAGTCGTCGTTCACCGTCGTTATACGTAGTTTGAATCACTTGTGCAAGTAAAAATAAACGAATTATTTGAACTTAGATCAGCGAAAGTGTTAAATTCCATGCCAACACTGTTATGCCTTTTTACCCTTAAAGGTGTTATGGTGGTTGGTGTCTAGAGATGTATATATGTGATGTGATGGATAAGGTTGGTGCTATGTATAGTTACAAGAATATTTTGGCGTGTACCCAAAAGTGGAACTAACGCCACCGCCGCCATCTTGATTTTCAAAAAGTACACATGGCGGCACAATATCAAGCTATATATTTCCAGTATAACATGGCTTCGCTTTGTATAGATTTCCCGTACAATGAGAGATCCGCATAAGCTGGTATTGCAAAGCTAGATTGGTCGCTTTGATTGAGTACAATTGGTTGATTACACACGCTAAAAGATGCTTGTGCAACTATTGTTCTTTTCAGTCACACCGGTAACAGGGGATTAAATTTCTAACCAATCATCGTAATATTTAATTTGTACCAAAGTATTATATACTTATTACGTGCGAGGGGCGCATATTTAATCGGGAGAGCATCCTTGATGATTTCTCCTTTTCAGTGATGCTGCGGAAAATATATAATAGGTACTAGCTTTCCGGCGCAACTTCGTTTGCGTCACACATTTTCCCCGTTTTCGCAACATTTTTCATTGCTGCTCCTCTCCTATTGGTCGTAGCGTGATGATATATAGCCTATAGCCTTCCTCGATAAATAACACTGAAAGATTTTTTTTCAAATCGGCCCAGTAGTTTCGGAGCCTATTCAATGCAAACAAACAAACAATCCAATCTTTCTCTTTATAATATTAGTTAATTAAATACATTAACCTAGTAATTATCAACTGGGAGACCCGTAGGTACCTACCTATCCAATTAATGACGTAGGTACCTACTTAGTTCTTGGAAACGAAAAAATAAACAAAACTAACATAAACATACGTCCTCCTAATCATTATTCGTGCTTGTTATTTTTTCGATTACTGAGAATACTTAGGTACGCTATAAAAATAAAAGAGAATTCGATTGTTACGATTACTGCAGGGCATGTATTGTACGTATTTATAAGTATGTAATAAGTAAGATCGTAGGTAGGTCTAAGGTCTAGGGTCTATCGAAGCACCTTTACCACCTTACCAATGTTTACCAATGTATATACCTTTACCGGTTTGTTATATAGTATATGTACACTTTGTGTTTTGATATTTATCTAGCAGTAGAGCTAATTTTGCTTGCGGTTTAAGTAGACTACTGACTATTAGGTACAACTATATACCTAGAACCTACAATATAACTGAAAACTAACAATGTCAACCTTCGATCAATAATATTGATCGAAGATGTCAACAGAAAAGTTTTTATTAGTTTTTCTTCATTAAAAAACTATAAAAAACAAGCGAGTCGCTCAGCAGTACTAATTACTTAGACATTGATTAGCCCAATCCAATTTAGCCAACTAGGTACTTCGTAATAAGTCTAGTCTAGATAAATCTTAAGGCTCACTATCTCAAGCTGTAAACTAAAGCGCTTAGTAGATACGTCTTTATGGATAAGATTAAAACTTATTACGAGGCTGCTCATATGAACTCACTGGATCAACTTGATTTCTTTACATTGTTTTGATTTTTATATGTAGTTTAAGAATAAATGAAGGTAAAATTAAATAAGGTAATGAAACCGATAATGGAATCGATCTCTTCGATCGATTCTCACAAAGAATCTTAAAAATACGTTTTTTTTTGTGTTTAATTTCGCTGGATTGTTTAGATTTAGACAAGTTTTTAAACTAACATTGTCACTAACACAAATAAACAAATAGTAAACATGGTAAATTTCCCATTTGTTGTGTTTTTGATAGCTTTCGACAAGTTTCGCTAGCTAACTTAACTTATACTGTTTAGAATAGGATATCCTAATTATAGCAAACGTCTGGAGGAACATTTGTTTCTTCTAGACCGTGTGGAAGGTACACCGCTGAATCCCCGACTGCAAAAGTACCAGTATTCGTAATAAGTAGGTACCTACCTACCAGACAAACTTGCAATCTGGCTCCCAAGACCCAATGTACTTAGATAAAGAAGTCACCAGGAAACTCTTGCTGACTTCAAAGAATCGCTTTCTAATGGTCGAAACTCATTAAAATCGATTTTACAACCACGTGCAGGTACACTACCGTAGAGAAAAGGATTTCCTTGATGTTATTGTATGGTTGTCATTTGTCGTGAAATGTCCATGTTGTTTATTTAGCATGTTTAGAAATTGGGATCAGAAAAAAGTGTCTGTTCTGGGTTTCTTTTTCGTACTGCAGCGGTGAAGGGCGAGTTTTTTGGTAACTGTTAGGTAATTTTGACGTTCCTATAGTGCAGTTTCTCAGTTTGATTTGCATAATTAGGTATGATTTGCTTTTGGATACCGACAAATTGGAAAAGAAAGAAATCCTGGAAATAATAGGATCTGTTAAATGTCGTTGAATAGTAGCAAAGATAATTATTTGCTATTTTACGAACAGTGGCATAACAAGAAGGTTGGTAATCTTCGGTTGGATCTCCAAATTCGAGCTTAAGCTCAGGCTGTTACGCTGTCTAGGAGATTTCGTAATATTAGCAGTCTAGCAAAGCTTGGACTACCAACAATTCTGTCCGTTGATAACATTATCTGGTCTGCTGGCCAACCGTTGTGATTTTGGTAAAAGCTCTTATGTCGTTCACATAAGAGCTTTTACCGAAATCACAACATAATTATGTATATGTATTGGTAGAGGTTTAAAGCACCATGAGCCATCCCTGTATCTAATAATTCTATGATCTGACTTTCATATATACCTGCCGTAAATGGAAAAGTTTCGATATTTACGTAGTTTCATGAATAAAGCTTAATTTTGGGCACGCTACATACGCATTAAGCCTAAACAGTTAACATGGAACAAACTTTGCTTTATACAAGTTTTTGAACCGTTATCAACGGAAAACACATTATGACTTCTTTTATTTCATTATGACTAAAGATAAAACAAGTTGTTTGTAGGTAAACAACCATTAGTTATAATAATCGCAAAAAAACGGCAGGAAGCTAGCAACGATAAATAATTAAGATGTGAACGTATGTGCCGAGTGCAAAATGTATTATTAAAAATTGCATGTTAAAGTCTGAATCAGACGTAAATTACACCCTTGATTATTACCTGTTCATATCTTAATAATTATCACAGTAGACTTGAATTTAATAACAGCTTCATCTATTCTCTTAATTACACATAATGTACCTAGATATACCTATGATATTTACCTAGTCTATTTACGTATTTAATAATGTGAAATCTTACATACGTTACTCATTATATCAGCACTTGTGTTTTAATATATCCACGAAATCTGTTTTTGTTAGTCGTGAGTGTTATGTTACTAGATCGGTATTTTTAATTAGGTTTAGCTTTAATTACTGACGTTCGGGTCGAGACAAAGTCGAAGTATCTGAATTTTAGAATTAATTAAGACCCTACCTATCTGGTTTCCAGTGGTTAAGAGCGTTTACGCTTTATGACATTTCAAACAAACTTTCAAGTTCTTATTCCGAAATGACTGAACCGATTTTAATGTAACTTCATACGCATAAGCAGGATACTTAGGTCGAAAAATTACTAAAAACAATTTCTCTACAGAAATTCCCAATTATCGTTTTATTTAGGACATTTCAAACATGTTTATAGTAACTTTTTACAACTATGTATCCTGCTAATACGTAATAAGTTTCATTAAATATCGGTTCAGTCAATTCAGAAAATAGAGGACTTGAAAGTTACTATGAAATGCCGTAAGGTATAAAAGCTTTTAACACACACTCACAATACAATTCTGTTTAATATTTAGCACCTACTCTGAAACCTGGTTTTTGCCAAGATTATATGTGCCGATGCACACTTTTCAGTAAAACGTTTTTAGTAACATAATAGTGACAGCAGAACACTGAGTCCTCACAGGATCTTCTAGTTTGGGAGTCAGGGTTTACTCTATCTGTATGACCTTTAAATTACCTTCTGTAATTCTTGTGGCCTAGTATTTAGGCAATGTTGAATGTTTTTTTATAAATAAAGATTTTTATTATTCTTATTAGTCAGGGGTAACTAAAGGTTACTTGCCTTTATCCTCTATCATTTTTTTCTTTCTATGGCTAGCAGTATCATTTCCCATGAATTCCAGTATTTTTGATCCATAGCAGCCCTGGAAACTAAAAACTCCTATCTCTTTGATTTTTTAAGAGGATACAAAACCAAAATGCTGTCATCGATAGAAGAATTATAATAAATATATACTTCACTAACATAGGTATGACGATATGCGACCTTAAAACCATTTCGTGGCCGTGTCCAATTATAAACGATGCCTGATTCGTCGTTAATTAGCCGATTGATAATCATAAGCTTTTAATTGGTTATCCATTGTCGTTGTCATGTACCGGCAATTATATTACAAAGATTTCTATAAAATTACTGAAATTAAAACTTGCGTGTTTGTGAACAACGAATGGCTTATTAGATAGTACCTACTCTAAGTAGATACAATATAGGTACTGCATTTTCTACTACAACGGTACCTACTTTAAGAAATTACCAACTATACCTACTAAGCTGTAGGTATCGTATTTACTAGGCCTCTAAGTTTTTTTTTAAACTGGAAACATAGAATACACCACAATTCATCCTTCAATTTAATTATTGTTCATGACTTAAATTGACGAAAACGTAGTAATAATATGCTTAGTACGAGTTAATGAGTGCATGGGTTCGATTCCCAGGTCAAGCAGAATGTATTTGGGTGTTTGTATCAGGAATCTGTTAGTAGCAGCCACGGAGTCTAGATTCGTGCCAGCTTGATGGCAATGGGCTCGCCCCCAATTTCATGGGAGTTGAACATAACTGGTGAAATGTTGAGTTACCTCTAACTACTATATAGAACATCTCTGCCTAACCCTTCGAGTATTTAACAAGGCATGAAGAGAAGTTATGTCTATGTAAAATGAGTTACGTGCTAAACGTAACCTACTGTATGTATAGACAGTGGTATATCACAATGTTTATCTTTCTGCACAAAAGTGTTATATATATACAGGGTGTAACGGAAAGGGTATATACATACTTAAGGGTGTGCTAAAGACCATCAAACTGAACATGTTTCTCCATCGGACCAACGTCGTCATAGCGAAAAAAATATCAGCTGCCCCATACATTTGGTCGAATAAGTATTGAAATTTTCTATGGGGCAGCAGATAATTTTTTCGAGATTACGATGTTTGTTTGTAGAGAAAAATGTTCAGTTTGTAGCACACCCTTAAGTATGTATATACCCTTTCCGTTACACCCTGTATACAAAGTTATATTATTATAAAATCCAATCTACGCACTATACTTTCTTGGCGACACCGGCCTGGAAAGTAAAAATTAGTTTCCGTGCACGGTTCATTAATTTCACGACCGCCATCAGGTTTTTTTACTATCCACAATTATGTGCCACCAAGATATTGCACAAGTTACACTTTTTTATGTGTTCAAGATTAACTTACTTCCTGTTTCTTGTTATGTCATACAGTATAGGTAGGTACATAAGTTTGTTTCCTGATGACACTGTGTATGGAGAAATATGACTTTTTATTACGCAGTCCGCAAGGAAATGAAATGTGAACCACATAAGTCTCCCGTGTGGAAACTAGTAGGTACCTACCTCATACTGTTTATAGACTTACCTAATTGCGTAATTAGCGGTTAGGCTTGCTGCGCACTTAGAAGAAAATTGTAGCAAACCATCAAGATAGGCTGGAAGTACCGATAAGGGAGCGTAGCTTGAATGGCCGGATGAACGAAAGTTCCGGATTCAATCTCTATTGCTCGACCAGTCAGTGCACATTTTTAGGGTTCCGTACCCAAAGGGTCAAACGGGACCCTATTACTGAGACTTCGCTGTCCGTCCGTCCGTCCGTCCGTCTGTCACCAGGCTGTATCTCATGAACCGTGATAGTTAGCCACTTGAAATTTTCACAGATTATGTATTTCTCTTGATGCTATAACAACAAATTTTAAAAACAGAATAAAATAAATATTTAAGGTAAGGCTCCCATACAAGTGTTTTTTTTCTCGTTTTTAGGGTTCCGTACCCAAAGGGTCAAACGGGACCCTATTACTGAGACTTCGCTGTCCGTCTGTCCGTCCGTCCGTCTGTCACCAGGCTGTATCTCATGAACCGCGATAGTTAGCCACTTGAAATTTTCACATATTATGTATTTCTGTCGATGCTATAACAAAAAATACTAAAAACAGAATAAAATAAATATTTAAGGGGGGCTCTCATACAAAAAAGTGTTTTTTTTCTCGTTTTTTATAAATAATGGTACGGAACCCTTCGTGTGCGAGTCCGAGTCGCACTTGGTCGGTTTTTTTGATGCCTCCAAACCTATTGAGACCAATACATAGCTACGTATTCCGCTTTAGGTCTCCGGTACGGAAACCTTGTAAAAACTAGAACGATATCACTTAATTTAATCATTATTTTTAAGATGCATTAAAACTTTTACCAACCAAACGTAAACAAAACCATGCCAAAAACATTCTAGGTCACATCGATTATTACCGCTGCAACAATTTATTTTTACTTCCTGTCCGAGTTCATATTATGTGCATTGACACAGCCAATTGAAAACAAACATGAAAAAAAGTTCTGTAATAGTTATGGTCTGATAAGTATCGTGTCGCCAATTTATGTACCACTTCACGCCTGTCTTAGAGTAGAGGTGTGCGTCTACAATGACGTAACAAAAAGCTCCAAAATATTACAACTTCATCTCGAATTCACGACCGTCAAAATCAGGTTTCCAGCGTTGACTCTGATCCCCCTACATCACGTCATATTCCACCATTTTTCCATACACACCTACTGAGTTAGTTGAGAAGAAATATGACGGAAAAAAATCGTCGATAAATTGATAAATTGAATACAAATATTATTATTGGAGTACACTCCTTTCTGATATTGCAACTAACTATACTAACTTACTACTACTTACTTTATTTACTTTTTCATTGAAAACAGACATGTATTCACTTGTTACAGTAGGTTAAATACCACCATAGTCTGTCCAAACCATTCAACCTGCACCGATTTTTTGCGCTGGTCATACAGTTTTTTTCCTATTATTGTGACACAGTTGTTTGTAATTGAACTTTACGTAACATGATCTAATAGAAAAACAAATTCACTTTTTTATTGAAACCTCTTTCATTGAGATTCAGTGCAATGATCTCGTAACCCTTTCAAGGTATTTAGAAATGGTCCGGTTAATTTACAAATAAATGGAATTATTACTGCACTACGTTTTTTTTTAAACTTGGCAAGCTGATTCAATAAGTTCTGCTTGGTCGTGTGTTAAGAGTAGGTCAGTCAATTGCTCCCACGGGCGTCGTAAAGGAAGACTGAGTACATAGGTATATATGTATGTAGGTTAACTGCATACATAGTTTGAGAGGCTGTCCAGTGTAAAGGTAGTAGAGGTTGGTCGCTCTAATTTCGATTCTTATAAAAAAAAACCTAGCCCTACCTATGCTAACATTACAAAGAGGTTAAGTTTGGATGTAAGGATTATCTTCGGGACTTACTTATTGATCCAATTTTGAAAACTATTTCACTTATAGGACTAGTACCCGTATAAGTAAAATAGTGATTGGTTCCCATGGGAAAATTCCCGAATTTAACTCGAGTGAAACCGCAGGCCAAAGCTAGTCCGAGCTAATTAGATCGGATAACTTTACCGAAGATTCTTTAGATTGGCATGACCAGTAGTTAAGTTTGGTCTGAAAACCTATATGAACTATAGATAATCTAAAGATAAGTATACGTTTTATGGTTCCAGATATTGCCGCTGATACTATCAGTATCAACGATAAAAGTTCCAGTCGACAATGTAGATCCCACCCAAGTACCTGGACCCCCGGAAGGCACACAGAATACTCCTGTTTACTACATATCGGACGATGCTAATGTCGACAGCTACCTCATTCCTCCAAACCCTCACAAATCCGAAGAATCACCCGAAGGACCGCCCACGTTCCTAATACCACCCTCACAAGAAAAACAGCTAAATTTCTACAATGTGCCCAAGGCATCTGCAGACGTTCAAAGTGACTGGTTACCCATTCTTCAAGCACAGACCCAAAGCAAACGCAACGCTCAATTCCAACAAAGGCTTCCCTTAGAATCTATTCCGATTTTCTTCAACCCTAACCAAGCCGTTGGCGGTCCAGTTCCTATACGTTTGCCCCCTGTACCTTCAACACACCTTGAGCCGCCTTCAGTTGATGCTGTCAACGAATTCTTCATCGAAGTGCCCGAAGACGAAGAGGTGCACGTCGATGAAAATAATGAGCCTATTGAACCATCAGACTATAATGTGCACAACGAAAACCCAAGTGGCCCACCACAACAACTTAATCCTGCAGAACCTACCCTCGCTTTACATTTAACGCCTCCTAAACCTCAATCGTTATCATCGTTCAACACGCCCACAAAACAGTATCCGAAGAAGTATTCTGGCGGATTCAAACCTGTTCCGATTCCCCTGGCCCAGTTCGCTGACTCTACACCAGAAGTTCCTAAAGCGAAACCTGCGAAATACTTCAAACCACAAACTAGCGCCGAAGTAGAACAATACACACCGACCGACGAGAAGAAATTATACCATTTCCAAAAAGCTGAACATCAACGGAAACTGAGGGGAGAAGAGGAAGCTAAGGTCAGTAGTATATCATTGTGAAATGTGGTGATAATTTAGCGAATATGAATTAAACTTGTAACTTGTTTGGTTCTCAGCCACAACAGTCAGCTGATGGTGTGTCAGATGAAACATATGGCGAGCCTACTTCGGCGGAACAAGAAACTTCGGAAACTAACTTGAGATACCCCGGACGTACGTGTAATATAACTTAATAATAACATAGCAATGATTGTTTGAAGTGGGTTGAGATATATAAATCAAAAACTTGTTGTATGACTAAAGTTACTGTAATAATCTCAATAGATTGTTCGACCCTTCCTAAAGTTCCAACAAATTACCTACGTTCTGAATAATATTATTGTTAAAGATACAATTTCGTACACACTACGCCTATGTAAGTTATGTTGATAAACAAAATATAAATTCAATTAATTTTGGTTTTTCATAAATGCTAGTAGATACTCGAGATCGTACTTTGGAAGTTACCATTGACATAGTTAATTGGGGAAATGTTTATCTTTCATCAACTTCTTAGGTAAACATTTTGTTCACGTTCAAAATTAGATGTAGATTTGCCAAGTGCGACGATTTCTGCAATAGTGAAGACTGGAAGGTGATATAATATCTCTTCATCTGCTTAGCCTTTAACACTGAAAACCCAGTCTTTTAAACAAAATAATAATAATAAATTTAATTATTGCCATAAAAACAGGTTACAGTTTTATGAGACCCTGGCTCAAGAGCTGTGTTAGAGTGCCTGTATTTCAGGGGCCAGAAACTAGCTAACGCCCACGGCTTCGGCCATGTTTTGTAGGGCATTTGTCCCACGGGATCGTACTATCGGGATAAAAGTATCCTATGTGCTATTCCAGACTATTATATATCCTTGTGCCATATTTCATCCAGATCCATTCCGTAGTTTTTGCCAGTTAGAGTAACAAACATCCATACATCGAGACATCCATCCTCACAAACTTTTATCTATGTATTGGTAGGATAGAGCTACTGCATACCTTTTTTTTTTAGGAAGTGAAATCATCAAATGACTTCTCCCGCTTTCGGCGGAGCGTAAGGGTGAAAACCCAGCCATGTTCCTTCTTAGCCCTTTGTGTTCCAGGGCCACGGTATCTCTTTCGGACAACCCGCAACCCTGGAGCTACTGCATACCTGACAACAACAATCCAATTACTTGGTAGCACTTATTAACACTGGTTCCAGACTACCGTTCTGTCGTTATGGGTAGTCAAGACCGCCAAGGACACCTTTTTGTCGTAATTATCCCTACTTGTGTATATTGCAGACAACGCGTACCCACCGCATCACGGGCCCTCAGCTCCTCTGCGCTATGGGCCCCGACCGGCTCCCATACGTCAAGCGCCCCCGCCGTCCCCCCCACAGGACGCGGGCCCCGCGGCTCCGGCCCCTGATGGCAGGACTGAGTTCAGGATGCATGGCATGAAGGGACCCCACAGTTACCAGTTTGGATATGATACTGGCAAAGGGTATGTATTCTAGTCTAACCTAATTCGAAGAGAGGCCGTTCTTATAAAATAAACGAAGTAGATCGGACAGCAACCAAAAGCAGGATAGGGCAGATTCAATGCGAAAGCCGGAGGGCCGGAGAACCAGTTCTTGTGCGCGCTACATAGAAAACGCCTATGTCCACCAACGCTTACGTCATTTTGCTCTCATAGATTTAAAAAGATTGGGTGTCTATTACCTGTGGGCACATCACTAGCCAAGTTCATAATGGTGGTCCGCCGAAACTATAGCTGCCGCTGTCAAAGACAGAGATTAGTCTGATAATCTGTGGGCCATCTTTTTGCAAATTGGACGTACGTACGTAGGAAGTTATCTGCAAAGATCCTATACTTTGTCCACTGAAAAGTAAGACTAATTCACCTATAAAGAAGGAGCGTAGGCGAGCGCATAAGAAATCGCATCAATCGTTTATTCACGATAATTTGTCATCGTAAGCCAGTCAAATGTTATTAAAACAATCATAATTTCAGGAAAAACCGTCAGTTCCGGTACGAAGAGCGAGACAACGAAGGCCTGGTGAAGGGACACTACGGGTACATGGACAGGGCCGGTAAACTTCGCGTTGTCAACTATAGCGCGCATCCCGAACATGGCTTCCATGCCGAAGAGCCAGTAGAAAAGCAGTCATGAACATCGAACATTATTTAAGAACAGTATCCGTCGAGCGCTAGAAAAGGACGCATATATGTGAGATAGAGATGACGGTCTACAAAGCCGAATTGTTTATAATACTCGTTTTGATTATAGTATCGGTCGGGTATTGTATACAGTGTGGCTGTTTGGTCGTACATTGATATCGGGTATTGATAAAATTATCTAATCTTCATGACCTCTGAGAAGTTAGAATGTTGTAAATATTATTTTTGTAAATAATCGTATTTACTAAAGCTTATTGTGTTGGTAAAAGGAGTTCAGTCTTTACATGACATGAGCATTATTTAATAGATAAATACAAATAAAAATTGTATATGTTATGAAGATTTTTTATAAGCTATTTTAGGTCTGTTACCATAAGTGTCATATAGTGGATAAGATACAATAATTTATATGTTTAAATTAAATTAAATAAAAGTTTTATTGAAAATACTTTTTATTAAATTATATCTATATAATATGAATAGCACATATTAAAAAAATATATAAAACTTTCTTAATCTTTGTATCAAATTATAAAAAAATAATAAAGATAATTATCTAAATACAAAATAGTAACTAACTGCCCATAATAATTCTGTACATTTAGATATAATCATTTCTTAAAAATATGGCACTTACACAACCTTATCATTTAACTTTTTCTTATGTATTAATTGTATCTGATACAACAATAACAATGAATTTATAAAAAAATCGTAAATGAGTCCTTGACTTTGATAGTAATAGATGTTACTTTTTAATGCTATTTACAAGTTCGCCAAGCAAACTAGAAGCACCGATGCGGAACAGTTTTGGTGTGAGCCATTCTGGTCCTAATTCCGTGTACACAAGGACCAACCAATTGACAGCGTCTCTTGCCGTCTTTATGCCCCCAGCCGGTTTAAGGCCGACCTGTTGGACAAAAACAGATGAGTTTTTCGAGTTATTTACACATTAGATCAAAAAGAATAAAATGAACAAATTTCAACTGCCAAATACCAGGCTGCGGCTAGGCAAGTAAAACGTAGGTATAAGTACGTGGTGCGTAATAAGGGATACCATTTCGAGTTTTGAAAATTTGAAAAAACTGGCCAGTTAAAATTTGTATTTTTTTTCTAGATCTTATTTCGCTTTTTGAATTTTAATAAATAATTCCTCTTTAGTTGAAAAGTCAAACAGCCAGTCATGTTTGGACAAATGCAGAAAGATCCTAAAGCTTGAGTAATAACAAATGCTTTGATAAAATCATCATCATCATCATTTCAGCCGAAAGACGTCCTCTGCTGGACATAGGCCTGCCCCAAGTGTCGCCACATTGACCGGTCCCGTGCGACTCGCATCCAGCGGATCCCCGCAACCTTCACCAGATCATTGGTCCACCTAGTGGGACGCATCGTCTCCCGAATGGGGCCATTCGGCCCCATCGGCCATCTGTTCTGCGATCAGTGTGCCCTGCCCACTGCGACTTAAGTTTGGCAATTCTTCGGGCTACGTCGGTAACCTTGGTTCTCTTGCAGATGTCCTCATTTCTGATTTGATCACGCAAGGAAACTCCGAGCATAGCCCTCTCTATTGCCATTTGGGTAACTTTGAGCCTTCTGATGAGGCCCATTGTGAGCGACCACGTTTCGGTCCCGTATGTAATCACTGGCAACACACACTGGTCATAGACTTTCGTCTTCAGACACTGCGGTAAGTTGGACGAGAAGATACCACGCAGCTTCCCGAACGCTGCCCAGCCGAGTCGGATTCGACGATTGACCTCTTTCTCGAAGTAAGACCTACCCAACTGGACCGTTTGTCCCAGGTAGACACAACTTCGAGTGTAGAGTCTCCGATCTTGATAGGAATGGGTGTTACATGGGCATTCAACATGACCTTGGTTTTGTCCATGTTCATTTTAAGAACCACTCTTTCGGAAGCTCTACTGAGGTCATCGAGGATTGTACTGCGGTCCTCCATGGTCTCAGCCATGTCCACTATATCGTAGGCAAATCGAAGTTGAGAGATGTACTCGCTATTGATGTTGATGCCTAGGCCTCTCCAGTCCAGAACCTTGAAGACATCTTTCAGTGCAGCGGTGAACAGTTTCGGAGATATCACGTCTCCCTGTCTCACACCTCGCTGCAGAAGGATAGGTTCCGAGGTCTGGTCCTGAAGTCGGACTAACACGGTGGCGTTTTTGTACAAACACTTCTACACCTCGTTGTACCGATAATCAATTTACCACCGTTGGAGAAACTGCAGTACAGCCCAAGTCTCGATCGAATCGAAGGCTTTCTCGTAGTCCACAAACGCTAAACAGAGAGGCAGATTGTACTCTTCGGTCTTCTGTATAACCTGTCGCAGCGTATGTATGTGGTCTACGGTGCTAAAAAACGGTGATAAAATAAATTACCCTAATTCCCGTTTTCTGGTAATGTCTTCTTATAGCCCTGCACATGATCAGGCCGATAGGCAGGGTTGCATTCACTGCTTCTTTGCCTGTTGATGTCTTTATGAAGTCTGCTCCAGCCATCATGGACACCACTGATGCTTTGTAAATCTGAAGCAAATAAGTACATGAATGACAAAAATATACCTGTCGTTTTATTTTTAATTGGCCCAGTAAGTCATGTTGAATGATTTTTTGTAGAATTTACATAGATATATTATTAGGATAATGAGATAGAGATAGATTATTTAGATAATGTTAAAAAAATATTAAAATCAAAGTACTGCTACAAGTTACTGAATTGTTGAATCATTAGTTTTATAGATCAGTTTGCAACCAACTATTTTATATTAGACATACAGACAAATTCTTAAAATCTTTTAGGAAATCTTTTGTTATGTGTCTTTTCAGAAATACATTATATTAATAAAACTTACATATATCAATAAACACTTAGATTTTTACCATGGAGGTAGGGTGAAACTACAGAAAGCCTAAACTTTAAAACTTACATTTTCATAACTTCCTAGTTCTCCGACTCCGAGAATGACTTTAAGATGGACTTTACCGCATGCCTTCCTCATTTGCTGAACTTCATGGTAAAGTGTGTCCCACTGCCCAGTTAGTACCAGACTGCGGTCAAGGACCACATCAATCTCTGAGGCCCCACTTGATACCGCATAGTTAATTTCTTGCAGTCTTGTCTCTAATGGGTAAAGACCGGAGGGGAAACCAGTGGCCACTGTGAAAAAATTTGTACTTTAACAGTGTCGGTAGTAAGCATATGGGGCGAACAATAAATTGTTCGCGTGCCCACATCCTGCCTCCGAGTCGTCGTTATACATAGCTATAGATGACTATTGTGCTCATGCCCAGAACTAGACTACTGAGACCAAATTGAAATTTTTTTTGGACAACTCTTAGCTGCCTGACGTGTCATGGGCATACAAGTTAAAATGGATTATTTGAACTTGGCAGTGAAAGAGGTCAGTAAAGATTTATGCTATCAATAGTTTATGCTATCAATAATTTTTGTTACATATGTGACATTCGCCAACCCACACTGATACCTCACAGGGGATTACGGCTTACTGCCGTTAACAGGAAGGCCTGCATCCCAGCAGTTGGAATGGTATAAGCTGATTTGGTAAAACAAAACCTTATATATATAAATTACGTGTCACGTTGTTTGTTTGTCCGGGATGGACTCTTTAAACTACTTAACCGATTTTAATCAAATTTACACACCATGTGCAGTTTGATCCAACTTGAAAAATAGGATAGATTACGAAGCAGCAAAGAAAAATGTTGCGAAAACAGGTCAAATGTGACGCAGATGAAGTTGCGCGGGACAGCTACTCTAATATAGGTGTAAGTTCAGCTTACCGGCAGCAATATTGATTTCTTTGGTAAGGTTCATGAGTTTAATGGCCTCATATGCATCCTTTACTCTGTTAGGGTATACACACACAGCTGCCGTTCTTATGGGTTCTTTTAATTCTAGCTTTTCTATCAATTCGGAGGGTACAGGATTTGCTGCCTGAAATGAAAAAAGAAATAGATACCTGTTCAATTAGAAAACAGTAGTAATAACAGAAGCTTTAAACTTCTAGGGTAAAGGCCAATTTCTCCCTCACCTGTACTTTCCTTTTGAACAATATTGCTTATATGCAAAATATAAAATGAGTTCTTGTCTTCTCTGAAGGAAGACATTATGGTCATATTACAAATAATTCAGATTTACTGATTGCTAACAGGACTGCCAAGTAAAGAGAGCAAGGTCTACTATTAAAATTGTCAGGTTAGGCAACTCAAGCAGTGTTATATTTTTTTATATGTAGCAGCCTTTTCTGACCCGCTGCTGGGCAAAGGCCTCCCCCATGCCTTTCCAATTTTGTTTATCATTTACCTTCGCATTTCTGGGCCTGCCTCGGTTACAATGGCCATCTTCAGGTTCCCAATGTCTGATTAACTTTGTACATCTATCTGGATACATCCAAGAAACATGACCCACCCTGTGTATAGGGTTTTTAAACATGTGGCCGGCAAAAGGCTTTTAGTATTGGATTTTAACGAAACTGACTAAATGTAAGTTTTAGTATAATCCTCCGCAAAATCCTTTGGGTAAGAGATGCATGATGTTATGTTATGAATTCACAGATAAAGAATAGTTTTTATACACACCTTAACACAGAGTCTGAATACATTGGACCGTGTATCATCACCAGACAGTGTAGTCAAGTCAATTACCGTGACAGCTTTTAGTAACCAAGCATTGAAGTCATCTCCATTAACAGGGTGTGTTTCCAGTATAGTGTTAATTTGTGCTTCAACATTTGATTTGTTGATGTAAACTTTCTTTATACCTGCCATTTCTAAATAGATATTAAAATATTAGTGCCGTTGCTGGGTTTAGATAGCAAATTACGTGTCATAATTTAGCCATATTGTGATTAAAACATGCAAATAATTTAATATTTTTTTTTAGAAAGCAATTTTTCTATGGGATTAACTTTTCATGTTTTGACTAATAAAAATACACAGCACCACACAAAATATTAACATAACCATGTCATCATTTATTACTATTATTTAACAATTGAGATAGCATTATCAGAGATTCTTTGAACATTGAAACAAAGTAAACTTACCTAAAACTTTAGAGGTTGGTTGAACCATTTTATTTAACCGGAATCGGTGTGAATATTGTACTCTAATTTTTTTTCTTTATTGTTCTATTTCTTTTGCAGGTGTTTGTTATGATTCTAGATAGGAAATACACTATATTTGCTTTTTTTTTTCGAGTTTAGTACGAACTACGAAGTTACGAACAACCCGCCCGGAATGACCGGTGACATTAGCAGAAGTGTTACCATAGTGGAAAACCTTTTAGTTAGTTTAGGGTTTAGCTTGCTTTTTTATTGCACGGAAACAATGTTGTATATTTTTATCTAAATGGAGATGTTATTCATTCATAGAAATAAATGTAATCTCTAGACAAAATAGACGCTGTCAATTTTTTATTTTGGTAATTTGGCGGAACTAAAAAAGTCTCCTTTGTCATTTCGGGGTGGCGCCACAGTCAGAATAAAATGTTGCCTGGTCAATAAGTGATTCTGTCTTAATTTTGCAATGCAGTAATAAGTAATAATCAATCGAATAAATTATAACTATAAAGTAGAAATAGAATCCGGACAAAACAGTTGTGGCTGTTTAGTGTAAATTGCAGAACACAGATGTCGTTACTAGCAAACAATGGGCACTAGCCACAAATCTGTAACTTATTGAAATGGGCATGGAATAGATTTTATTGGCGTGAAATGGACACTTTAGGACATTAAACCTATTTGGCAAGGGAGGGAAGACGACCCTCTGACCAGGGAAACGGCACTTAAAGTTATTATGCTTATCGGTTTAGTATTTAGGTACCTACGTCATGTATTACGTTGGCACCCATCTATTTGTTCAATGTGTCTTAAGATGAGATTTGGCAGCAAGTACCTACGGAGGACGGAACCCATGCCCCCGAAGAACGGCCAAGACGTTCAATCGGAGGTCCCTTATATGTATCAGTTATGTCCAAAAGTTTCCGCCTCCAACTATAAAATAAAGGATTAATATCCAAACAAAAAAGCTCTGTATGGTATCGGACGTAAGGAATAGCACCATCCCATATCTTCACGGTGTCGTAAGAGGCGACTAAGGGACTTGCCAGAGAATGGGCAGCAGCGTTCTCTGTGCTTTTGTGACAACCGTACTGCGATCGCCAACCCGCCTGCCAAGCGTGGCGATTATGGCAAAACCCCCCATGTTATGTCAATGTGGCGAAACGTGGCGGAGGCCTATGTCCAGCAGTGGACGTCTTTCGGCTGAAATGATGATAACGATCGAAACAAAAATGGATTCAAATAAAGGGAGACATGACTATATTACTTTTTTTCTGTGGGTAATTAGAGAAACCTTTAATTTAGTGACATGATAGTTTTGTTTCATGATAGTTTGAACTGCTTCGTTGGTCTAATGGTCCAGAGCCCTACTGCTGAGCATGAAGTTTTTAGTTCAACTACCGGGTCGGGCAAAGTGTTATTGAGTTTTTCCATCTGGAAATTGGAATTTACAAATCCAGACCCTGGATTTGTGCCCGATTAATAACGCCCCCTATTATATGGGATTTCAACATATCTGACGAAAAGTGGGGTGTACTATTAGGTATACTTCTGCCTTACCCTTCTGGGATTACAGGCATGATGTTATGTTATGATAGTTTTGTATATCTGTTAAATTATATTAGTCTAATTTGTGTAGGCCGGAAACTATTGGAACTCACAGTTAAAATTATGGTTGAAATAGCTAGGGAGGTTTATATGCTGATTGTGCGGTGCAAATATTTTTACTGTACGTGGGACACTCAGAAAGTTTTGCGAAACTAAAAAAAATTGTTCTATACGTACATATATTTTTATTAAATCTTTTCAAAGTACTTTCCACCAGCCTCTATACAAAGATTCATGCGCCTAAACCAGTTTTCAAAACACTTTTTCCAGTCCGCCGCAGACACCTCGTTTACAGCCTGCTCGAACCCAGCCAGCGCATCTTCCGGCGACGAAAATTGTATCCCTTTGAGCTGATTTTTTATTTTTGGGAATAAAAAGAAGTCACACGGTGCTAGATCAGGGCTGTAAGGAGGGTGACCCAGGAGTTTGACTGGCGTGCTGTCCAGGAAGTCCCTCGTTTTGAGTGCGGTGTGCGCAGGTGCATTGTCGTGGTGGAGCAGTAGCCCGCGGAGCCCTGTGTTTGGTCGCTTGTTGCTTATAACAGAGAAAACTTCTGGCAAACATTTGGAAGTATACCATTCGGCATTAATGCTTCTTTGATCCCGTAAGGGAATTGATACCAAGTGGCCAGTCAAATTAAAAAAGCTAGCGATCAAAATCTTACCCCCGCTTCTAGATCGCTTCACTTTGGTAGGCGTTGGCTCATTTTGAAACACCCAAACAGTCGACTGGCGCTTGGTTTCTGGGTCGTATTGATAAATCCAGGACTCATCACCTGTAACGATGTCGTAAACACGCTGAGACGAGCCTGCTTCAAATTTGTTAAGCATATCACGGCACCATTCCACCCGGGCCTGCTTCTGAGCATCGGTGAGGTTGTGCGGCACCCAGCGTGATACTATCCTCCTCACGCGAAGATGGCTGTGTAGAATCTCGTGAACGCTTCCCGATCCAATCTTCAATATGTGTTGAATCTCCTGATATGTAATTCGCCTATTGTCTTGGATTAAATTTTTCACTGCTAGCACGTTTTCTTCGGTAACAGCCGTCAAAGGGCGACCGCTTCTTTCGTCATCCCCCAAAGTTGGTCGACCGCGCTTGAATTCGTTATACCAACGATACACGGTTGCCTTGGAAGGGCCTTCATCCATGAATGCCATTTGAAGTCTATCGTACGATTCATCCGGTTTCAGGCGACACTTGAAATCGTATAAAATCATAGCTCTAAAATGTTCCCGGCGCAGATCCATATTTCAGTGAGACACAATACTTTGAATTAACTCGCAAAAAATGTGGAGGGAAATTTTGAAATTGGAACTTACTTATTTTTACTTATAAATAATCATATTTTCGAAAAACATAATAACTGGCCAGTCTCCCATATATAAAAACTTTTTTTCGCAATACTTTCTGAGGGGCCTGGTATTCTATACGTACGTTCCATTCCATGTAATATCTACATCCATCCCCGTTACCGAACTCTGCTGGCGTAGGTTTCCATCCAATCTGCCTAGATAATACGGCTAAAGTGATTGCAGATTGTAATAGTTATGTTATACTTCCACATACCAATTACTTGGGGAGAGCAATTGCGTTACGTTACACTAGCTGCCAGTTTTCGTTTTTCTGATTACTGTTCTCGGTTGTAGGTTTTTGGGGCAGAAGAGGGGTTTCGTAAACGTTTTGGTCTTGGGACACACAGTGTTAATGAATCGGTTTGAGTGACAGGGGTCACTGGTAATTAGTGACCGATACTTAAACAAGTGATTATACCTACACATGATAACAAACCACTTTCCCAAAGAAACATTTTTGTAGTTTATTCACGTGTTTAAGTATCGGTCACTAATTACCAGTCACCCTATCTAATTGGATTTGTCTACCATACAAATGAAGGAGTAAACACCATCATCCGAAATACAGTGTGTCTATAATAATTAGGTACATCAGTTTTGGTCCTTCGATTCGAACTATCGTCCTGGTTCCAGATTTAATCTATATTATTTAGTCAAAAAACGTAAAGTACTTGGACATAGGTCGAGTCTTCTCCCAAGCATAGTCACGACCCACACAATATCATCATGTCCTTTTATATTATAGGCACGAGCACTTCATACAGTTTTTGTATAATTGTTTCTCGCTTTATTAGGGATCAGCACACCCATTATTGATTTATTAATGTAAGTAGGCTCAAGCCGATTCCTTGGCTACATACTAGTCATACATTTCGGTCAAATTCTACTTAGTTACGTTACAAGTTCTACGTATTGTTTCAATAAACACAGAAATGTGAACCTTCCGTCATTCAGAATCGAACAGTAGTGGACACAAGTTTGTATAAATCAAACATTCTAGCCACCAGCTGATTAAACGTAAACATTGGATCTAAACTATCTAGGGAGAGCTTGACGTGCTATTCAATTCACTACGCAGTCTGACATAAGGTATACTTACCTACTAATATTGTTGTAGGTACTCTGCTTTTTTTAACGTGTAGGTACTGCACTAGCTTTGAGATATGTAGATTATGTGAAATGAATTAGTTTCATTTCAATAAATGCCCACCACAATCACCCACCCTTGCGCGGTTTCTTAAATTGGTGGTCGTCAAAAGCTTCTGGATGTGCTAGTCACTTCACTACGCAGCCTGACATACAGTGGGTTGTTATCGGTACTTTCGTAAGTTAGAAATTTTTATTTAATTAATTGTCCCTCCTATGCGTCATTTCCCCATTGTCCAGTGACCATTTAATATCGAATATTTATTTTGTTCTGGTGATTCTTCTCCACCTGCTTCTACTTTCAGCAACATTCGCGACTTCCGAGGTTTCGACGTTTAAGGAAGTGGCGTTTTGGTCTGTCCAGCATATGGTCAAGAATTTCTACATGCTGGGTCCTGTTGGCCTTTTGCCTTCAATTATCTTTACCTACTTAATTATTAGGTTATCACTAGGTCTAGAGAATATATTAGCCACAGAAGATAAAAACCTTGCGAAGGCACACATTCGATATTCTTGGTAAATAATTCTGAAATGTTTTAACTACTTTCTTGTTATGCACGTTGAAACAAAATAAAAACACTTTTCTTTTCCGAACCATTGCCAATTCCACCAATTTACCACAGGACCAGGTACCTAGATTCGTTTCTTAATTTTGAATGTTTTGAACCTTAGTAGATACTTTATTTTATTAAAGATTTTACGTGGCTTACCTCACACTGACTTCTGTAACGCAGAGGAAAGACTGAGTAAAATTGATTTCCCTGAGGAATTTAAATTGTAGGTTCATAGTACAATGAACATTTTATTAACCGCATTAAGAGCAACTCGCCATCTTGCCAGATTAAGGTATAATCGATCTTCACTCATCTATATTTAATTTACTACTGACTTTACACGACAGGCATATGGGCTATATGCCTGTCGTGTAAAGTCAGTAGCAGTCTAGGTGGACGAGGCGAAAGGAGTATGTAAGGATCGTAGCAGGTGGCGTTTTGTGGTTTCTGCCAACTCCCAGAGGAAAAAGGCGTGAGTTTATGTACCTATGTACAGTCAGTCGCCAGCATTACCTGACCCATTTGCCTCTTTTTTGCTTTGTGAGATGGGTCAGGTAATGGTGCAGGGCACTGTACTTATTCCACGTGCTTTTGGCTAAACTAGTAGTCGCCTAGTAGTCGAAAAATACAGTTGTGTTATTTTGCTATCCCAAAAAAAAAACACAATTTAAAAAAGACTTGTTTTTTGAGATTTAGAATAGCAAAATAACACAACTGTATCCAAACATGTGCTTTACGTACATATAGAGATGTCAAAGATATTAGGCGGGAATCATAATCTACGGGTACCTATTTAGCATCCAACTGATTGCTGTCGGTACAAGTTTAACGTGTCAAACTTGGCAATTACTTTGCGTTGTCAAACCACGCAGACCGACAAATGTCACTTTAACAGATAGGTAAGTATTTCAGTAAGACAGAATGTAATCCAACTTTTACTCTCGCAGGTCTGCTGGAAGAAATTTCTTTTGAAATAAGCAGTACCTTTGTGCTATATTTTCTTAATGTACTGCCCTTTTAAGTATTTTGTGTATATATTTTGTATTCAAATAAATAAATGTACTTACTGAAATATTAATAAATATTTATTGATATATGAGCTAAACAAACTAAAATTAAAGGTACATAGTAAATCCGTGATTTTAAAATCTTGTGTGCAAAATTGTTGTGTATATAATATATATATGGGTAATTACACGGGCATCTGTCAAAGTCTGTTGTCCAAAGCCAGTTTGCTGTCCGATCCACTCGATTTGACAGCACCATTATTTTGATACCTAGCATCTAAAGCACGCATCCTAAAACTCTTCGGTAAATGCTAACAGCCTGCATCACAGTCTTTTAAACTTTTCCGTTTTGATGTTTCAGTTAGCAGAAAGATTTTTAATGTCGCATTTTATAAAATCTTGAATAGGGAATGAGGATCAGTCGCTTAGCCAATTTATTTTATCCCGGGGACAGCTTAAGATTAAGATGGGTTCATTTTCACTTAAGTAACAACAAGAAAAAAAACAAAAACGGTTAGCTTGAAGTTTGTGCTTGATGTTTTTCCTGTGCATTTAAAAAACCTAGTTGGTATTTTGGTGAAGTAGGCAGGTAGGTACTTATAGGTATTCTTTCGGTGTTAGCCATTTTCTGTTGTGTACATATCCGGTGAATAGAGAGACGCTAATCAAAGAATAAATCTCGGTACGTACCTACAGCGTACGATTTATTGCGATCTGAGATTTGTTTCAGGCTCGCAGGACGCGAAGCGGGCGCTATAAACATTTCAGCGAGCCATTACTGTAGTCCCACGGAGAAAATAGCGTCTTAGTTCTTGCTTTCAAAGTTTTAAAGGAATTACTGTTGTTTCCGCCTTCCCTTTCGACACAGATTGAATAAGACTCGATGTCTTAGGTCAAGGTAAGTTTGTCCACTGTTCTTTTAGTTTTGGACTTTATGAACCTTGAACTTCTTTTGTAACTTTATTGAAAACATGGTGCGATATCTGTTGTTACCATAGTTAGAAGTTTTTCATAAATAAGCTTATTTTTTTGCTGAAACTCTATGAGTTACTCGTTATTCTATAAACGTCTACAATTTAGGTGCTAAAATTGTGAGTAGAGCAAGACATAGGTGCTTATTATATGAAACCTTTGCAGCTCCTAAAATGTCATTCACTCTACCAAGCACTAAAAACATGTAAATGAGTCTTAAATCCCCTTTCCTGGAACCAACACATGTTTGGAACAGAATCACTCGCGGATAACGAACTGCCTTTCAAAATGAAGGATCTCAAGATATGAGGGTTCGGGAACAAAGAGCAAGGTCGAGTCTTCACGACAGTACATACGCGGGATATGAGCAGGGACGTGTGGATGAATGAGTGTTCCTTCATCTTATTTCCATATCCGCATGTCAATTGCCACGCAGTAATTTTACTCTGTTGTAGGAAGGGCTCCGGAATCAGATTTTTATTGACGTTTTATGCGGATATTGTTTGAACGTCGCCTTTGTGTGTTTGCGCTGGTTTTGCATCACGGAATGAGACGTAGTATTTGGGTTGTCAAGAAAATTAGATCGTCCCTTATTTGGCATAAGGGACGATCTAATTTTCTCGAAAGGGAAAGCAGTTTTAAGTTAAAGAAAAATACTGTTGCGTACCTACATATTACAATAGGTATACTTAGCGTAAAGAATATAATATAAGGCGTCGCGGCAGTAGCTCACCGTCCGTCCGTCTTATGACGACAGGCCTTGCCGACGGTGCGTACGTGTTCCACGCGCGCCTGAAGGAGATGTCAGCAAATCGGAAGGGGTTCGAGAGGGCCGATGCCTGCCAGGGCTGCGGGACTGTTCGAAAGAGATACCGTGGCCCTGAAACACAAAGGGCTATTCAGGAACATGGATGGGTTTTAGTCAGTCAAGTCTGACACTCCTTTCCGCTCCGCCCAGAGCGGGAGGGGTCATTTGATGATTTCCAATCCGAAAAAAAAAAACATAAAAAAAGGCATCGCGGCAGACCTCGTAGAAAATAGCAGGACGAACTGGACAAGACCAGCGACCAGTGGCCTATATTAGCCCTGGATCTAAACAACTGAAAGACATAGGGAGAGGCCTTTGCCCAGCAGTGGGGTGACGCAGACAAACAGAATCAGTATCAATCTCTACGTTGGTGTCTTTCCCTAAAAGAATCTCAGAACATATGAGTACTCGTTATAAGCCAGCAAATGTCCTTGTCCTGAAGATGAAATTAGCCGTATATTGCAGTTAATATATCACCCTGCCTGACAAACGGATGGGTTCTCGCAGCTACGACATGATGAATGTTCCTCTGCACATTTGGTGAAATCACTTACCCGTGTCTTATCAAACTCACTGGAAGAACAACGGCGGTGCGTATATAAAAGGGGAACAAGTAAGTAAATATATTCATCTGGGACTCTTAAAGATAAGTACCTACCTGGGCAATTGAGCTCTCGGGTGAAAATAGAGAAAACTAATTTTCTCTGATATGAGACTTAGCCAGATCGATTTTTCGCCGTCGTAAACCACTAATTGCAACATTGATCGAAATTGTTAGAATGGTTTTTGAAAACGTCATTTGTAATATGTAGTACAGGATATGATAAACATAACTTACAAAAAGTAGCAAGTGCACAGCACTCGACTTAGGAGGAAAAGGACCTAGGAGTATTAGCGTGATATTATGTTATTCGAGATCCTATTAAAGTAATTGCCGAAGAACATAGTAGAACAGTTGGCAATATTATCTAGTTTACATAGGTTAGGTAAACGTTAAAGTAGGTGGTAACTACTGGAAGCAACTAAATTATTCTACCAATACAAACATAAATGGCAAAGTTCAGGCTTTCGGCGGAGTGAGGTGGGTAGAGTTTAAGTAAATTGAGGAATAATAAAGGTAGTATAGAGTTCTCTGTTATATTTTGTGTGTAGATGTTAAACTAGATAAGGTAGGTACTTTTATTACTTTATTTGTTACTTGGATTATATGGCAATTTTCACTTCTAATTCCATGGCAGACATAACCGAAATTTTGTGGTCCGTTGATCTGGTAAAGGACACGGAAATCTGCTGGATACATAGAGCTGGATACGGGAAGCACAGGATCTGTCGACACGAAGCGAAATTTAGAGACCTAATGTCCAGCAGATGACATACTTAGCTTGGTTGATATGAGGATGAAGCCGACATGTGGAACCTATTCGCATCTTCAAGAATTGATGACTAATTCGACAATGACGCACCAGGTAAGACTATTCTATTTTTGCTTGTCACGGCATATACCTCGACTATTATTATTATTTAAGAACATTTTAATTGTGTTACTAACAAAGAGCTAAATCAGGAGTCTCCAAGTCCAATAATGGTCTGTTTTCTTGTCACTATACTTTGTAGACACTGGTCTACATTGGCCGGACTCCAACGTTTATTGCTCTATTTGAGTGAAAGAAATACCCAACATCTGGCACTGTGGTCACGCCCAACGTAACGTCGGGTTACATGGAAAACCATCCTGGACTAAGTTGCATTGAGTGTGCTGGAAGTTACCCATTGGGAACGTACATTAAAGAGGTCTCAAAACTGTGAAGGAAAACATCGTGAGAAAACTGGCATGACCTAGAATCAAAAATTCAAACACATGTGACATCTACCAAGCCGCACTGGGCCCGCGTGATGGATTACATGCCACTAATTCGCCTGTGCCCAGCAGTGGGAATATGATAGATCGCAGTATTAGAATGCGCGTATGTAATGTCTCGTGATCAGTCAGAATGAATATTTTGTCCTTTACAAGGTAAGATGTGCTTATTTTGCCAGAAAGGAATGTACCTAATAGAAAATTGCTCAACCTTTACTTTCTGCACGTAACTATTGCGTCTGTTAGTTCTGTTACACAATTACTAACGAATAGGTAGACTGTTATGTTTACTAGTGACCTATCGTTAATATTATTTGTGTGTTCTGTCACGATCTGCGGCTAGGGACTAAAAGTATTACGTATTAATGTCGCGCAGACCGCGGACGTGTCATGGTCTGATTGGCAATAAATTCGAGCGGTCGACCCAGCACACAGACCAAACAAATGTTATAATTAAACGGCTCATTAAACAACACTTGACTTTTAATTCCAGTGATCATGCTTACCTATGTATAGGTAGGTTTTAACCTATATTTTATTGGTATTGGAAGTTTTAGGCAGAGTGTTAATTACTATCTTCTTCATTTTAGCGTGTCAATGGCAATCGAAATCGTGTCAGCCCAGAACCTAGCCACCAGTCTGGTGCCTTCAGTAGCGTCCCTCAGTTCCTGTAATTAACAAACAATAGAACACGCAGGACACAATATTAAGTGCCCCATCGTTTGTGGAACAGCACCACATTTACACTTCAGGGCAGAGTCATCAATGAATCTCCACTTATGCAGGTTTTCCTTTGCTGCGGTCAACCTGGGTCCGGAGTTTATTTAAAAACTTCCAAGTCCATCTCCTCCTGGAGATAGGACTACTAGAATAATGTGTCAGTTTCACCTATTTTCATACTCTTTTTCAATATTGTAGCTTACTAAATATTTAATATAATAAAAGCTAATCATCATTTCAGCCCAAAAGACGTCCACTGCTGGAAATAGGCCTCCCCCAAGTGTCGCCAAATTGACATTTTGAGGGGTTTTGCCATAATCGCCACGCTTGGCAGGCGGGTTGGCGATCGTAGTACGGTTGTTACAAAAGCACAGAGAACGCTGCTGCCCATTCTGTGGCAAGTCCCTTAGTCGCCTCGACACCCACGGGAAGATGTGGGATGGTGCTATTCTTTACGTCCGACACCATACAGAGCGCTAATCTAAAAAAGCTAATAATAATATAATAAAAGATAGTCATGCTTGTGGACACTTATTACTTACAATGGTGCATTAGCCATTAGGATTTACTTAACGATAACCGGAAAATTAATCGACCGATTCACCTATTGTTTCTTTTTTTTTAAAGAATCAGACCATAAATAAATTGACACCGGCAATGTTGTTAAAATGTAGACATTAAAACTAAGATTAATTTTACATCGTTTACGCCAAAATTCATTTTCAAAGTTACGCCGCGACATTATTGTTTTACGAGGCCTATAACTTTTGCCCTGTAATGGTTTTCGCTTCGTTGTGGCTGTGCTCTTTCGCTGTAAAAATATTCGATGCTCGCAGATAAAGTAGTGAAAAGAGAAAAATTTTCATGTTGCAGACGTAACTAATAAAAAGGGTAAGTTGGGTGGCTCCATAAATCGTCAGCCTACGGACTTGGAGATTTATATTTCTATTAAGGGTCTCCTAACAAAGATATCTTAGATAGCTGTGCAATCAGAAAGTTGTGAATAATATATGCGAGCAGTTATGTCGAGTGCCTTACTGCGTAGGCTGGCAGATTACATTTCTAGTGCCTTGCTTAAAGACAACTTTTGTGTTGATCTAAGAAACTTATAAACTAATCAAAGCACTTGAAGAAATGGTGGCTCATTGATCTTTTCATCTTCACTTACATGGATACCTAGACCTACCTACCTACCCGGTTGAAAGGGGGTTATAAGGGGTTGAAGGGTACCTACCCTACAAAATTTAATTGTTTTTTACGTTTTTGCGCTTTGCAGGTCAGTGTTAGACTAAATGTTGAACAAAAAATGATCCGCGACCGAAAAAAATATGTATATAATCATTAAACTCATTAAAACAAACCTCTAAGTTCAATTAATTCGATTAAATGACTATTTCATGAAAAAGTCACTCGGATTACGCGGGCTACCCTGTAACTAATGTTCCCTGTAAGTAATGTTAGTCGTTAGAATTACGGCAAAGTAGATAGGTATCAACTTTTATCGGATCGCATCCGCGAAGTTTTCTATCTAATAAATCGCCGGAAATGTAACTTGTCATCTATGACAACTGACAACTGACAAGTGAGGAAGAATGACGTGAAAATGTTAGGGACAAATACTGCGAAAATTGCTCTGAGAGGAAAAGCGTTCTCTATTAGGTTGGGGTACACATATCATGTTATAAGGTGTGAAGGTATTTCTAATTTTTAAGGCTTCTGACTAAATGAAAGCATCATCATCTGTCTAGCCTTTTCCCAAACTATTTTGGGGTCGGCTTCCGGTCTAACCGGATGCAGCTGAGTACCTACCAGTATTTTACATGAAGCGACTGCCTATCTGACCTCCACAAGCCAGTAACTGGGTAATATGCTACCCGTTACTAAGACTGGATATCAGACTTTTGGCTTCTGACTACTCGTAACATCCGGGACCAACGGCTTGACGTGCTTTCCGAGGCACGGAGGTAACTCGGTATGTAATTGTGGTCACCCATCAATGGACTAACCTCGGCAAGCACGGCTTTACCTTAAAGATCGGCCCGTGCGGCTATTATTATTTAGCCACGAGCTCCTTCTGACTAAATGAAAGGAATATAAAATTATATAATTTCATAATAGGTACTCAATATTAAGATTGTTTGAATAATTTTATTTTATACTTAGCTTTCTTTCATACTTACTTAGGTACTGAATTTAATTAGTAATATAATATACTTGACTTACTATTGCTGGTCGTAATTTCTTTACATTTACTCATACGATAACGAAATTGTCAATAAATACCTACAAGTAACACCGAAGATCCACTTTGATGAATTGTGAGACTACATAATTATAACAAATGAAAAAAGAAACCGTAAATTGAACGCTTTGAGAATCTCCAATCAAATTAATTTAATTTCAAATAAGAATAAAAAAACACTTTACAAAATATTTTTATGACAATAAAGAGTTGTGCAAACTCAATGGTGCGAGCGATTTATCGGCAGAGATGTTTGTTGCTTGCCTTTGTTTCCGATGTCAGGTCGAAAAAAAAACAATGCGGCTTCCGCTTGCGAAGACAAAGTTTTTTTCTCCGCGCCAGAACGGCTTCCGGGTGCACTAGTTCATCAATCATCGTATTTTCGGCTGACGAAAATCGAGTAAACTTTGATGTAGCAGACGGTGACAGCGTTGAAAAACAAACATGGCGGTTTTGCCTGATTGACTGAAGGAAGTTTGTCCTTCCTTTTTTGGGTCACACGCTGTCCTTTCAATCAACTACTGGCGTGCCCCACCAATTTTAAACCAAAACCAATTTAATTTAAGTGATATTCTTATTTATTTTCTAATTATATGAGATAGCACTTTATTTAATGGACATTAAGTCATAATTTGATTAACGAGTTCTGCTATGTGCCGCATGGAGTAACACAATTTATAAACGATTTAAGTTTTTTGCCTCTTGTACTTAGGTACTTAAGCTTTATACAGCGAGTCTCAGCTGTTCTAAATGTTTTAGTGTAGGTAGGAAAATATATAGGTAGGCCTTAAAATGTCAGGCCACAAAATTTGGCGAGGCTGTTTTGTCGCATTACAGCCTTTTCATAATGGAAATAAGAAAACACTTTTATTAATTAATTTAACCCACGTTTACTTGACAACGTACTTAGGTAGAAATACATTAGATACTTGTTTATCTGCGATATATAATTTCTCAGACGAACGAAAATATATCTTCATAAGAAGTTTCTGGCTTTAAATCGTGTCTAATTGAATTATTCAGTAAATTGGATTTATCTCCTCCAACATAACAAATAGAAAAACTTTGAGAAACTTGCTTGTTTGACGTAATCGCGTGAAATGTTGAGGCAATTTCAAAAATGATTTGATTTGAATAATCTTATTTTGTACGGCTATAAAATAAATCTGTGTTTTTTTACATAATATATTTTTGAAATGTATACGTCCTCGTCCACGTCGTTTGTAGGTATAAGTACAATTTGTATATGCGCTGCGTAGTTATATAATAACCGAATAGTGTAGGGGCTCCACCTACCTATCTTATTTAATTTTGTTAGAGTTGGTTTAGCAGTTGCTATCAATTAACTCAACATAAAATATAACGAGAGCAGCGGTAGCGTTGGTGCAGTGGTGGCAGCCCCGACTTACGAACAGTAAGCCGTGGGTTCGAACCCAGGCAGGCGCATTACTTTGTGTAATTTATTTCATCACCCCTGCCCTCAAAAACGGTGAAGGAAAACATCTTGAGGAAACCGGTATGTCCTAGAACTAAAAATTCGAAGATATGACATCTACCAACCCGCACTGGGCTCGCATGGTGGATTACAGCCCAGTCCCTCCCACATAGAGAGGATGCCTGTGTCCCAGCAGTGGGAACATTATAGGCTGATGATGATGAAAATATAACAGCACGCCTGTTATGCCCGATGGAAAAACCCAATAACACTTTGCCCGACCCGGGAATCGAACCTAGGACCTTATGCTCAGCAGTCGCGCTTGCGACCACTGGGTCATTTACATTTAATTGAGAAGTTCCTACTAAGTTACATTTACCTAAGTAGTTAAAGTTGTTGATAATAATTATAGGAGCGTTTACGCCTTACGACATTTCATACAGAGTTTCAAGTCCTTATTTTCCGAAATGACTAAACCGATTTTAATGAAACTTCCAGGATACATAGGTCTAAAAACTTACTAAAAACATTTTCGAAAAATAGTGTTACAGGTAAATTATACCGATTATAAATTATCTATGGAAACAGAATTTCCTTTTTTTTTTTTTAACATTTCGATAATGTTTTGTTGTAACTTTTTAGACCTATGTATCCTGCTTATGCTTATGAAGTATCATTAAAATCGGTTCGGTCATTTCGGAAAATAAGGACTTGAAAGTTTGTATGAAATGCCGTAAGGTGTAAACGCTCTTAAGGTCATGCCACAAAATTGTTCATGCAAATCAACTTGAGCACAAGTTGAAAATGTTTTTCACATTTAAAACAACTTAAAGTGAAAAACATTTCGACTGAGGCTTACTTAGACTTATTTAGACTTAGTACGCTGCGGTAAATCGTCTGTCCCGCAAGTAGGTAGGTAAGTGATCCGCTTGCGTACTGACATATAAACGGTAAGGCACAATAATCCTTTGTGAGTCCAATCTAAAAGCATGATCACTCGCCGAGTAACGAGTTGCTATGAATTACTCTTCTCGCAGCTACATTATCAAGCAAGGCGGGCTTTAATTCCACTTCCGTTAATGGAATTCGTTCACTTTTCAACAATTCACTGTCCAGCTTCTTTCTAAAGAGCTTTGGGGAACGTTTTGTTTCTGACACTTAATCAGAACCCGCGATTGTTACGTTGATTATACTTAAGTAGATAACCCAAAACTCCCAGACTCAAATACAGTCTTATCGATTTACTTATTCTGTACAGTTTTTCAGAACTCCGCGACACGTATAAAGTAGCACACTATGAAATATGAAAGCTTGAGTCAAATAAATACAAAAATAATGGCTAGGCTTTCCGAAGTCATGTATCAGTTTAATGTCTACGTAAACGGTTCTGTAACAGTATCGCAAGATACTTTAGTAAGGAAAGCTCTACGGAGTGTTATACGTAGAAACATTAAAGTGTTAAATTTAAGGTCAATAACCTGTAACAGGTAAATATTAAGGGCATAGGGTGGTTTCCCAGAAACCGCCGAATTTTCACATACGTTTACAATTTCACACACCGCTGGTTCTCTTAATTAACTCGTTCAGCGTATTTTAAATGGGTTTGAACTCACACGCAAAAGTGCCCTAATTTGGAACTTAGGTACGTCGTCTTGAACTGAAATGATTTGCTTGATCTGCAGTCTGTATCAAGCAAGTCATTGCTTAAAATTTTCTTAACACGAAAAGGTTTTATGCCCTTCGGATTTAAACTTACAAACTGTATCGATGTTCACAATTCAGAATGTGAGTTCGTTGGAACGTTGATCTAGAATTAACTACATAGCGTGTCCGCTGTACCAAGTTAGAAACCACGAAGAAAATACCATTATCTCATACAGCTGAGTTATTGCGTACAACAGGAACTTCCTCCAGTCAATGCACGTTTGATAAAATGTATCGAGAATGTAGGATGCCGGATACTTATGTTGTTCGATTTTCTGTAATTTAGTCGCTATTACGTAATCTTCTCAATGAATGTGGGGTTTATCGTTATTGTATTGCAATACCAATTTATGTTTAACAATAACGGTATTAGAGCCGCCCTTTTTTGTGGTAACTTAGTAAAGTGGGTTGTTACGAAAAAGAAACCTAACTAGGTTCTTTTATTCGCGTCTCTTCATTATATGAGTACGACCGTAACGAGCACTAGTGTCAGAAGTGGACCGAGATATCCAAGTTTCTCACTGGACCGAACTCAAAAAGAGTTATAACTTATAGGAGTTGAATCTACGTGACTTTAAAAGAGCAGAAGTCGACTTTACTTTACATTAAGTTTGGGTTAACGCGAGTCTAATTAAGGAAGTTTCCGCGGAAGTTTGATAATATTATAAATGAAGAGGAAAGGGGCCAAATTCACGCTCACCCCTGGCTATAATGACATTTCTTCTTGCACTTCCGAGTTTTATGTTTTGTACAAACTTCCCTTCCTGTTTCACTAGTTTGTTCCAAACGGTGAACTTTTTCTTGAACGGTTTCGCGGAAGCTTTGAACGGAATGAAGTAGACACAGTTTGAATTGATTTTAAATAGATTCATGTAACGTTTTCACAAGAAATAAAGTTGCAGTAAACTACCTATTAACACGAGTGAAGCAAACACGACTTTAGACTCTCGGGTTAAGGTTTTAAGATTTTTTCTAGTAGGTACACATAATATACACCCACACTTATAAAACTTACTTAGGTACTTTTATAGATACAAATATAGTTCCATTCCAACATTATAACCTACATATGTAGATACCTACGGCTTGAATTGAAAAAGTCTCTTTTTTTAAGTTGGTCAAACATTATTTAACGGGGTCTTAAGAATTTAAAAAAAAAACCTAATTGACAATATTTTCAGTTTCTGGGAATATTTTTCGTAGGTTATTGACCACACAAACGTCAGTTGCAGTCAAAAGGCCGACATTCTACACCACTAAAAGAAAGGGGTACTGTACCGAAATAGACCGGCTTGTGCCTTTGTGCGGCTTGCCTGCGTTTGTCCATTTTGCATACGAATTCGTTTTTATTTCTACATTCTGTTATTGGTTTGCAGTCCTCACTATGTGAGTGTGTATCTTTATGTGCTGTATGGATACGGAAAAATGTATCCGCTTTTTACAGTGTTTGCCCTTTCATGTAATTGAAGAGAATTGGCCAGCGGTAATGTCCTGAATATTATGTGCTAGTTCAGTTTGTTTGATTAATTTTAAAAAATCGGGGTTGCACTCCGGGAGTGCCGGCAAAAGTGAAAACTTGAATATTAACGTTGTGCATTTTTGATATTTTGGAATGGTTAGGGAATAATTTTGCACGAATTGCTTTAATTATCAGTATAAAGTACTATCCTTTATGTGGTAAAATACAATATTCATTTATTGCGCTATCGTAAACAAACATGACAATTTATATTACATTAAAAATTTAACACTTATTACAGAACTATTAAGTACAATCCGTCTTACGAATTTTACCTCTTTGGAGAAACCGAAGGTTTTGTTTGTGCATAAGATAGTTATCCAGTTTTGGAAACCTAAACTCAATGGCAGTTGTCATAAAATTCAAATTCCTTCGTAACCTAATGTCAATCCGTCTTACGAATTTTCGATTCGATCGAGTTTAACATTTTTTACCCATCACAAAAGTGTACAACGCCGCTAAAGAAGTTTTCACTTCAAAAACGGTCTATTGCTTTATTACAGATACTAGGTGTCCCGCGCAACTTCGTCTGCGTCACATTTTCCCCGTTATTGCAATATTTTTCATTGTTGCTCCGCTCCTATTTATCGTAGCGTGATGATATATAGCTTATAGCCATCCCCGATAAATAGGCTATCTAAAACTGAAATAAAACTGAATTTTTCAAATCGCATCAGCAGTTCCTGAGGTTAGAGCGTTAAAGCAAACAAACAAACTCTTCAGCTTTATAATATTTTACAGATTACAGATATTGTAGATGTAGAGTGGTGGCCTAGTGGTCGCAAGCGCGACTGATAAGCACCAAGTCCTGAATTCGATTCCCAGGTTAGACAAAGTGTTTTAGATTTTTTTATCGGAACTTTCTCAGTAGCGGCTAGGGAGTGTGCATTTGTGCCCGGTTGATGGCAACAGGCTCGCCCCCTATTACATGGGATTTAAACATAAAAGGTGATATGTGGGTGAACGCCTATATAGGTACATCTCTGCCTAACCCTTCGAGGGTTATGTACAGGCGTGATGTTATGTCATCAATGTATGTAGCTACTATTAACGTGCTAAAGACATGTCAAAATATGATAATTGTTCCCTATTATTCTTTTAAATACGACTCGTTTTTTTAAACACTTAGGTCTCATTTATTAAATTTACAAAAAAAAAAATCCTTTCTGCCTAAAGCTCGTTACAAACGGATAAGAAGTACTAAAGTGCCTATCTAGTTAGATCAGTCTTTTTTTCTAGAACAACTCCGAAGTGCCCTTAACCCTAGAGAGGCGCGCTATGAGCATTTTGCCGCCCTTACCAAGAAAACGTTAATAATTCGTAAAACAATTGTTCGTTAAGTTTGCGCTTTTTAGTAATTGCCCCCAGTTTCTTTCGTAACTCGTGCCGAAAAGTTGGTCGCTATCAGTGCGCTGGGAGCCGCTAGAGGAGGAGGTTTTTATCATCGGTCGTCGCTGCGGCGGCGGCGATTCCACGCGCCTTCTCACGTATGTAAAAATTATGTCGTATATTGTTTGCAAAATTGAAATATAGACTGTATTTTATGGTGCTTGTCTTGTAAAAACTCAAAGGAAATTTTATATTATCAGGATTTCAAAGCATCACGTGATTAAACCGAAAAATGAAACACCAAGATGGAAGAATATGAATGGTCTTGGTTAGAGGAAATGTCAGATTTTCTTCTATTGAGACATAAAATATTTCTTTGAGAAATCAAATTGCGCGTACAAATACCCATGGAACAAGCAACATCTTCAAAGAAAGAGCAAAATGCCAAATGCAGTATAAATATATCCAACAAAGAAAAATAGGCGCATGAAAAAGGGATGTTGTAGGTTCTCAAAATTACTGAGCAATGACAATTGCACATATTTTTGTGAAGCCTGTTTTGCTAAAGCATATCCTGTTGATGTAGAAAACGTATTATTTTGCAATTTTTTCCCATTTTAATTATTATTATATAGGATAATGTCGAAAAAGTAAAAAAAAAACTCAATTCAAATTTTACGTTTTCCAAAATCTTTTATAAACTTAAACTTTTAAAACAGACTTTAATAAATATGTTGACTTTTTATTACTTATTTGTGTTTTACTCAAATCCTGAGATTATAAATTAAATCAAATGCAGTATTCCTACATGAAATGGTCAATGAAAAGGAGCAGCAAAATGCTTCCCACGCTCCACTGACGTTTTTCGGAAATACGCGCCCACTCTAGGGTTAGGATAAGTTTCGTTGGTAACGAGCTTAAAATACTGCTTTTGATGAAGTGACTTTTGATTTAATGTACCTTTAATACTAATGGTGTTCGCGTCGCCACCCGCGAGTTGTGGCTTTTATAGTTTATATAAGATGAATAATAGAGTGAAGAGTAGGTAGGTAGGGCCATTAAGGCATTGCAAAAAAGTAAAAAAGAAGGTAATCGGTTGCCAAAGAGTATGTAAAGAAACAGGCGGTATAACATTACCCATTTATGGACAAACGATTTGAATAATGCTAGTTTCTTTAATAGGTACAGCATGTATTAGTAATTCTTAAACATGACTACATCTTTCTGATACATGCCATATAGCCACAAACAAGATCAGGTAATTTTTGCTAGCAATTTCGTATTAAGCCGAAGAAAGCAAACTAAAACCCTGACAGTCAAACTATGTATTAGGTGCATTCGAATAACAATAACACATAGCTACATAATACCCATAGAGGTATTGTCTACGAAAAACATGTTCGTAAAAGGACTCAGGAGACTTGTTATGTTAATATGAATCGATCAAAATACTTTTTACTTTACCTAAGCACGCAGTAAAAGTAAAGTTCCAAAGACGTTATAAAACATTTCAAAGTCAAAGTTTTGCAGAATAGACATCTTTCATAATAGTTTTAACGTATATTATAGAAATATAAAACTGTTTAAAGAAAATTTAGTTTTTAAGACTTGCCTGAATAAGGGTTAATTTAATCTGATTTTGTTGAACGATTTATTTTTAATACAACACGACTGGAAACTGGTTCCAGTGCTTACGGAAAATGCTTAGATGTGGAAAAAGTAAGTTTACAATCCACTGAAAGCCGAACTGCCGAACTGTTCCGTAAAATTTATAGTTTAGCGACTCGTAGCGATTTACTATTAATTCCGTCCATTATAGCTTTAGTAAATTTAATGTGACACTAACGCGGCACGTTACCTCCCGGAGTTTACAAACATCGTAAAGGCGAAGGGATAAACTTGTATAGTACACTGTATTGCCTCTTATAAAACTGTCGATAAGAACAGAAGTCATTAAAATAAAGCAAAAAAGTTCTTCAGTTGCGCGTAAGGACATTTAACTCCGAAAAGAAAATAATCGAATAATCCCAAAGGGAAAACATGAATGAGAATAAGAAATGAACGCTTACTTACTTACTCATCTGAGAAAGCCTGAAGAAAAGAATCTTTCAAATTAAAATTCTCAAAACACACCACATAAAAGTACAAGAAAGCAATGTAGCTTCATTCATTGTGGCATTTTTATTACGTAATAAGACGGAATTCAAATGGATAATCTCAAGCCGTAAACGAGCAGAAGAACATGAGCGGCATGTTTAATATGACTTTTCCATACAAATAAAAGTGGCGAACGGCATGTAGGGACAATCGTAAACGACGATTGTAGCTGCGAATTAAGTTTGCGTACTGAATTATCAAGTTACTCGCTCTGTTTCAAATAATTGGTAGAGAAACAAGACTAGATTTGCAATTAAGTAACTGGCAACACATGCTACAATTTTGTATTCATTCCATATTTAAAAATCTGTCACACAAAGATGTGAAACGATATACGTGCTTAACATTAAAAAAAGGAACAAAAATATTTTTCAAATTAAAGTGAAATTTTTCTTGTTCCAATAAAACGATTTCCTCCCACTGGAGCTGAAAACGTGATTTAACATAAAATTTTGTTTGCTCCCGCTCCAACAAATGTTTCCACTCCCCCCCCGTGATAGCTCAACGAGTTGTGAAGTTGAAACTGTCTATTAAAATACGTTTTGAACACTCAAACATTACTTCGTCGGAATGATAGTGTTTTACTGTCATGTGTACTACTTCTTTGTGAGGTTTCGTCAACATCGCGTCATCTCTCTCTCATCTTTTTATACTGTGTAGTTTAGTATGAAAACAATTCATCGTTCTTTTATGTTTGATAGACAAGTACCTAGACTTGTATTTTACAGAAGCGGGTAGTGACACATCGCCGGCTCTTCGCCACAACTATAGTGTCTGTCAACAACCGTACTGTCTACCTACTCACACCGCCATACCACCCTCAATCGGTTTTTATGACTTTTAGCGACATGATAGGCGATTGATATAGTTTATGTCTTCTGTTCAATTTCAAGTACTTGAAGCCTTTTAAGGAATTCGAAGTACGTACAATCAATCATTCGATCCGAGAGTCGAGACTTCGAGAGCAAAGAATACCTACTTCTGAAATATTCTGAAGCTTTTACAGCTAGCTGGTTCAGCGAAGTGGTCAATAAATGTTAGTCACGGCCTAAGAGATTTATTGTTAGACCGTTTCTAACATTTTCTGGTTCGAAAACTAGGCTTGGTTCTTACCTAGAATGGATCGGATAGCATTTCACCCGAAGCGAAGAGATGGTTGGTATACCTCCATACGTTCCCCACATCGTTCCGGCAAAGTAAGCTTACTTACTATAAAGTGCTTCTATAAGTAAAACGACGTCACATCGAAGCCTTGGCATTTCGAATACCTATCATTCTGCATCAGAGGTTTCATAACTATAACTTTATGCTTTGCGGGAAACATTCACAAGTACTTTTATAACCAGTTGATCGTGTATTCTGTCTTTATTATCGTGGTAAGTGGACTTTTATTGCTCTGTTTATTTATACATGTATTATATGTATAATATTTTGAAGGCTCTGTAGCATGTGTGGCTTGGTTCACTATGTTGGTCTGGGAATGCATAATTTATTAAAGTCTCCAAACATTGACCTGTGTGTTCAGTTGTCAATACTTTATAATTCATGAGTTGCGTGGAACTTGGTGCTCAGAGTTTGGACACGTCGCTAGTCTAGCTAAAGTACGGGCAACTTGTGTAGTTGTGTGCGCAACATCGTCTTTGTTCTCGACAGAATCTTGTAAGCGTTTGGACGTAAACTGTTTATCAGTAAGAATAATGAGCTATACTGAATGCTGCAATAGTAGTAAAATGTTATGCTTCCGGCTCTCTCTTTGGGGAAATTCGGAGCCAATTTTTGTATAGATCTTTGTTTCGCTACGAATCTTCGTGTTCCAGTTTATATTTTGTGACTGGTTATCATCGAAGGCGGTGGAATATTTTCAGACTTGTTTTTTCAATATTGTTTTTTTGTTATAATAAAGTTTTACCAGACTGCCTGAAACGTTAAATATAATGCCAGTATTCAGCAAACTTAATTTCGCAGTGCAGCAATCAACAACTAATGTTTAATTATTGGAGAATTGTTTGATTATGCTGAATGAAAATAGGGCTTTGTTTTATCTAAAATGTTCTTCTTTTCTCTTATTTTCACTGGGAAGAAGTTTCATCAAAGACGTCCTTATAACTTATTTTTCTTTATCATTTTTCTCACGCCTCGTGTCATTCGGAGACAAGGCAAATACCCTTTCAAATAACATGAACGCCTAGACGAATTGTATCAGCAATAACAAATAAAACACGACGCGCACACCCTGGCATAATGTAATGTTGCAGGAAATCAACAGACAAAAGCTAAAGTAGGGTAAATAAAGTTCCTAAAACAGACCATGAACCAGCTAAATTTATCTTGCATCAAATATGAAAAGTGGTTTGACGATAAAACTTCTGTCCGCTTTAACAACATTGGAGTTCAGAGTTCCCAACAATGGTGATCGTAGAGCAGATATTAAACCACTTTTGCTGTTTTACCTGCATTTATTTGGGAACGTGAATTCATTTTAGTGTAGTACTTAGTAATAAAAGACGAAACAGTTCATAATTTCTAGTTCGTATTCTCGTGATTTTAGTTGTTTGCTTAGCTAATTGGGCTTAACTAATTAGCCAAACATATTTTAGCTCAGCATATTTTGATATAAACAACTAAAAGAGAAAAAAGCACTTTTTTCTCTCTTAGTTGTTAGTGAAATAACTGTAAAAATATTTTCCCTAATAACAACATTGTATACATGTTACAACAATAAACGTTTTCCCAGCCCATAATAATGCAGCACTATAAAGAAATAATAGCACCGTGGGTCTAGTAAAAGGGTAGCCTTTAGTGGGCCGAGCACAGCATTATACTGAGGTTAACAATAGGTGTGCATAGAACCTTAATGTTTCTTACATGGATTAATGAATGGCAGCCTGGAAGCACAAAGAAGCGTAATGAGTCGGTTCTCGCACGGCTCACGAGGACAAGGAGACATTAAGTTGAAACTATACCTAGTAGATGAATTACCCCCTCGTAAACCCCCCGCTGCGCTCCCTTCACCCCTCTCGTCTCGTGCTATGCAATGACTTGCGATCTTGTTGTTCGACTTGCTAATGAGTTCTCGATTTAGCTCGGGACCGGCATTTGCAAGTACCTACCACGCATTTTCCTTCTCATTACTTATGATGTCTTTTGACGTTTACTGTCAAAACTTTGATGTGTTTAAGAGGACTTTCTTATGCCTACTTGACGCCTAAGTTATTGATTTGCTTTATTTGAAATTCGATTAGTCGAAGTCCTATTTGTGAAATCGCTTTCGAGACTTTATTGAATTGCTGTACCATGTCTTTAGTATATTGACTTGTCTTGTCTTTAGAGCGATTTTGTTTTTGCTTCAATTTACAAAAATCTGTTACATGAACTTAATGTAGGTAATTCAAACGTGAATTGCATCTGAATTCAATCATACAAAAGGTACGATCTATAAAACCAGACCGTGTTCAACCCTCGTATTTCTTGGCAGCTCATCTAATTCTAGAAACAATACCACTGCGACGAACAAAACACTGTCAACTCAATTATCTGCAAGATTAAGTTCCCTGAGTTGTAGTTCAGTACTGGTTCCAGAGAACACGATATGATTGCATACCTGCAAACGCGATTCCTCCGATAATCTCGTGATTATGGACAATCCAGTTTTATTGTGTCGGGATATAAGGCTTCCATATCGTCACCCAGGGACGAAATCGAAGAATTCTGCCACAAAGCGTTAGGGTTGGCAATGGTATCCTCTTAGAATAATATTAGCAATAAAGTACATTTTCGTTCGGCGGAGCCGCGTTGGCTTACACCCTCAAACATATTGACTTTGTTTTTGTGTGAGTGCAAAGTTTTTGTTAATATCTTGCCGCATAATGAAGCCGCATAATTATTAAGTTTCAGTCGTGGCTCGTGCCTGTCGATCATTTAGTGTTATTCTAATGGCAGTTCATGTTTTGTTGGTTTTAACCAGAATGTAAAATAGCTAACTGAATATTAATGGTCGCTAAGTGAAATAATTATGTTTTGGGGAGTAAAGTATGATAATGAGATTTAAAATACAAGTCGCCTACACCGAAGCCTTGTTACAGATCATTTTTAACGTCCCAACTCTCAAGGGACTGGTCGTGTTAAAAGATGTAAGACAATGTACCGCTAGCCATTTTATTTTTAAAATCAACAAAACGCTCTTGTGTAACAGCCTCCTACTGAAAGAGTCGTCTTTGAACCGTAAGATAGCCGAAGGCATTAAAAAGCTATGTTGATCAAACAGTGGAATAACTTAGGATTGTTTATGTTTCCGCTCTGTGGGGCCCTAGCGAGGTACACTATCACACGTCCACCAACATTGAATCAAAGTTGGCCACAGTTCGCCAGCACGCTCCACCACGAAATACGTTCATTGTATTTTATGTTACGATAGTTTCCCAAACTCACAAGTGTATAGGGAGATTATGAGGCTCATTTATTGTTTAATAGCTTTTTCCTACCTCGTTTGCGTTGGAAAAAAGTGAAAAAGAAAATACAATGCTCTCGGTTAACTTGGAAATAGTTTTCCATTTCCGTTTTTGTTTACGGTGGCAACGCTTGCCGATGCATGTGTTTATCACGCTATATTTTGCAGATGACAAGACGGTCTTTTCTAAAATACAGGATATTGAATCACGATATGTGTGTGCTTTTAGATTTATATGATTTTGGATGATCATTGGGCTGATTTATAGTAGAAGTATGGTATTGCAGATTTCATGTTTAGAGCCGATTAAGAAGTTGTAGTCGACTATTTGGAAACATGGTAATTTTCGCAGCGTTACTGGAAACCACGAACTACTAATATGTAGTATTAGGTAGCATTATACGCTTTAATACATTTATGTTAGCCGTGGTAATTAGTTTGTAATTTGTTTGTGCTCATATATTGTCATTTACAGGTAAAACAACATAAGCTCACTATTTGCTTTGAACTGAGATATAATCAGTGTATGAGCAGGTACAAACAACCTCGGCTAATCATCAAAAAATAAGATTTTTAATTATAGATAGCTATAGCTATAATAGAGTTTTGTAACAGCATTTTACTATAGGTTAAGGGAACGACAGCTGAAAGTGAAAACTGTGGCATGATGAAAATGAAAATATATAAATACGGAGTCCATCCGCCGCTTAGTGATTTTTAACAGTAGCGAAAATTCAGGCGTCCATTTATTACTATCAGTTTCCGGACTCCTGGCGCAGAGGGCGCTGCGTAACGGCACTCCTGTGGTTTCCTAACTACCATCTCTAAGAATCGCGTGATTTACACCGCTGGTACTTTCACTGCTCTCCACTAAAACGTTTATATGAAGATTTGTTGAAGTCACAACTCGACATGTTTGCGAAGATTTGACGGTTCGTACTCGTTTCATTAATATAAAACTCCCACGTACCAAGTAAACACTCGATGTTCAAACATGATGAAAAGTTACAAAGTTAGATACCTTCTCCGTTTTTGAGAAATAATAAATGAGAACTCCGTAAGCTTTAGATTCTTTGTTAATTAAATTATTTAAATGACTTTACTCTCTCAAAGTGCACGGTACTAAATTATTTGGTAGAATTAAGTCCGCTGAAGCCTTTCTGGCCTTCAGTGACGCCTTCAAGAGACGTTTAGTAGTCAAAGTAATTAGGACGATAAAGTCTTCTTCTGTGGGACCTGAATAGCGCGGCTGGCTTTACTTTGAGTAAACGATAGATGGACATTTTTTGTCGAAAAAAAATATCTTCATTTTTTAAAATTAATTTTTATGTTTTGTTTAACGTTGCCGGAATAAGAATTTCGGGAAAATAGTCCGGGCGTTGCGTTTATTATTAGTTTTAGAGAATATACCCCGGTTTTGGCCTGGAAAAATAATTTAAAAGAGCGTGTTATTAAAAATATAAAATGATGTTTTCTTGTTGAGCCTTGCAAAAGGAAAATACAGCCGTAACAAAAATGGCTTGCATGATTAATATGAAGCTGGCAAAAGAGTTATATGACGACAATATAGTGTTTGTTGAAAATCTTATGTATAAAATTCTCGTGTCACAATGTTTAGTTAACTCCTCCAAAATGGCTGAACCGATTTGTATGAAATTTTGTGTGCATATCGGGTAGGTCTGAGAATCGGCCAACATCAATTTTTCATTCCCAAAAAACAAAAACCACGCGAACGAAGTCGCGGGCAGCAGCTAGTTATACAATAAAAATGTCATCATGGCCACTAGCCCCAGGGATAATCGCGTATCACACTTATATTGTCGAGGTGAAGAACTTTAAACCGACTTCTAAAAAAGGGGGAGGTTATGAATTCGGCTAGTATCTTTTTTTTAACACCGATTTTCCGCTTTACCTGGGCCGATTAACGTAATGCTTTTTTCAATGGGTCGAGGAAGGTCGCCCGGTGGTCCCATATTTTATCAACTTCGCTTTTCGCTTCGCTCTTTTGTGATGACACGATGATCTCATAATAACTTCTAGTTACAATGTAATAATTATACACGACAAGGCTGGCAAGAATTTGGTAGGATTTCACAACTAAAAAAGAAACAATAAAATAAATGAAAAAATAACCGGCAACCTAAAAAAAAAACAGTACATATTAATAAAAAGCGAAAACTATGAAGCAATGGATTAGTAAATTCTTTCAAACTTGAATTTGCGTAAGAAATTTCAATGAAAATTTTTGGAATAAATTCTACTACTAGTATTGTACCATTTCAAATCGATTAACATATTTTGCACAAGTCAAGTAAGTGTTAAGTATTTGAAAATGATAAAATACTATTTTACGAAACCGGATGTATACCTTACTCAAACCTATTTATATATTACTATTCATTTATATAGAGGTAGGGAGAGAAATTTAGATTCCACAAAGAGAATTGTGAATTTCAATCATTAGGGTTGTGTTTAACCTGTATTTTAAAGTTACTGTCACTATTTAAAAAGTTCATTTAATAGTAAATAATTCTTCAAAAACGTCCTAGAGTCGTGGACATCGTGTATTCGTAGCACGCTACACCCCTGCTACGGCGTAGCACAGGTTCTACGGGTCTACGGGTGATAAACGACGGGCATGCGCCGTCGACGCGACGTGCGGTAAGAGATGGGGTTGCTGATGCATTTAGCATCCGTACGTGGCATGCAATACAGCTTTTACAAATCTAGGTTAGAAATGAAATATTTTTTTTTCATGTATATTTTACTGTATTTTTATGTGCAACTTCTTTATGCGCGATTAGGCAGTAAAATCGACTCGTATGCCGTGACGGGAAATGGTGTTGCGCCCCCACCCCATATGCCACGTAAAATCATGATTTTTGATCTAGTTTTGTTTTTGAAAGTTCCACGTTCTTTGTTTGCTTTCATTTACACCATATTTCGTTAACGGATCTATCATCGATCATGAATCATTAATAAATGATTAATTCTTTGTTGTGCCGGGCGTCCCGTGATAGCCAACTTTTTTCATTAGTTCAAGATCACGTGTTTCATTCTATCAATATTTCTGGACAGTCTATGACTACTCAGTTGGCAACAATTTATTGTACTATAAAGCACAGAAAACGATGTTTCGAATGAAACAATGTCCTAAAAACTAATAACAACATACGTTATGTTTTCCCTATATCTTTGTTCTGAATTTTTATTTCTCTAATTCTGATATAAATTCAAAAACATTGGGATTGCATTAAATTGCCCCGAGATACGAATATTACTTACGCATACATTGTAATCCAATTATTCCAACAGCCTTTTTTTTTTCGGTTGGGTAATCATCAAATGACTTCTCCCGCTCTGGGCGGAGCGGAAGGGAGTGTCAGACTTGACTGACTAAAACCCATCCATGTTCCTTCTTAGCCCTTTGTGTTCCAGGGCAACAGTATCTCTTTCGAACAACCCGCAGCCCTGGCAGGCATCGGCCCTCTCGGACCCCTTCCGATTTGCTGACATCTCCTTGAGGCGCGCGTGGAACACGAACGCGTCATCGGCACGGCCTGTCGTCATAAGACGGACGGACGGTAAGCTAGCCAATTACTCACCGTCCACAGGCCCGCGCCTACGGTGGCCGGGGACCACTGGTTGCCCCTCGACGCCCGGGGTGTCTCCCGCGGCGGCTGAGACGTGAGGTTCTCTCCCTCTCACGTTCCGCCACCGCCTTCGCTAGCATGACTGCTTCGCAGAAGGAGGCGACGGCTTCCCATTCCGTCTCGCTCTGGACCATGGATTGAACCACGGCCGGACGCGAGAGGTCGCCGCCGCCAATCGCCGCTACGAGGACACGGCGGTGCTCAGTCCAAGCGGAGCAGAGCTCCACGGTGTACTCCACCGTGTCCTCCGGCCGATCCTCGCAGTGGTAACACCCGGGCGTTTCCTCCCGCCTGATTCGGTGTAGGAACCTCCCGAAACAACCGTGTCCGGTGAGGACCTGCGTCAGGCGGAAGATGAGGGCGCCATGGCGCCTCTCCAGCCACTTCTCAAAGAGGGGACTTATCGCCACTATTGTGGCGTGCCCTGCACGGCGTTGCGACAGTCGCTCTCTCCATGTCGCCATGAGATCGCGCCGGAGGTCTGTCCGCTGAGCGACAATTTGCCGCGGCAGCGAAGTTTCCCCCCGGCGTAGTGCCTCCGCGCGCCATTTATGCAGGCACGCGAGGACTATCGCCTCCAGATCCCATGGTGGCAATCCGGCCAAGAGGCTCGCCGCCTCGCCGGAGATCGTGCGGTACCCCCGGATCAGCCTTGCGGCTACCACCTTCTGGGGCGCGTTCAGGTAATGGACGGCTCACCGCCTCAAAGACCGCGCCCACACCGGGGCCCCGTAAAGGGCCATGGACCGCACGACCCCTGCGTAGAGTTTCCGGCAGGAGGCGTTTGGACCCTTCAGGTTGGGCAAGAGCCGCTTGAACGCAGCTCCTGCCCGTTCTAGTTTGGGGGCCAAACGTCGGAAGTGCTCCACGAAGTTCCACCAGCTGTCGAGAAAAAGCCCTAGGAATGGGAACCCGTCCTATCGTCAGTATGGATCCCGATGGTGGCGCATTCCGAGGCCCATGAAAGCACATGACCTCGGATTTGTGCAATGCCACCTCGAGACCCAGTTGCCGGATTCTCTCCACGACTATCGCAACCCCGCGTGTCATTAGTTCGGCCGCCACCTCGTGCGACCTCCCTTGTGCCAGCACCAGCGTGTCCTCAGCGTAGCAAACTACGCTGACACCGCTAGGGAAGTCGGCGCGCAGCACCCAGTCGTAACCGATGTTCCACAAGGGCGGCCCCAGAACCGATCCCTGTGGAACACCGCACGCCATCTCTCGCCGGTTCCATTCTCCGGTGCGACCGGGGTAGATGACGGCCCTATCCGTCAGGTAGTCCCCAACCACACGACGAAGATAGGTCAGCACCCGATGATACCGGAGTGCTTCCCTTATGCAGCTCCAGGGCATGGTGTTGAAGGCGTTGGCGGTGTCAAGAGATACCGCCAAGATGACCCCACCCCGAGACACTGCATCCCCCGTCGTGAGAGCCCTCACGCGCATGATGGCGTCCACCGTCGAGCGCCCTTTGCGGAAACCAAATTGGTGTTTCGCATGGTCCGGCCCCATCCCCACAAGGTGCCCGGCGAGGCGGTTTGCAATGACTCTTTCAAAGAGCTTGCCCACCTCGTCTATCAACACAAAGGGCCGGTATGCGGACGGAGAGTCCGCAGGGCGCTCCGGCTTCCGGATGAGGACCAGCTTCCCCGTTCCAGCGAAGCGGGAACTGTCCTCTCTCTAAGCATGCGCTTAAGAGCCCTTTCAGTCGGGGCCCGAGAGCCTCCGAGGCCAGGACCCAGGCTTTGCCAGGCAAGCCATCAGGTCCCGGGGCGGTATTTTTGGCCTTAAGCCTGCATACCGCCACTCTCAGGTCTACCCCAGTCACCTCCGGAACGTCGTCATCGTTCTCTGTGTGGTCCGCTTCCGGCATTGCAAGCAGCGGACACATAGGCGAGGGAGGATGTTCCCCTCGCGAAGGGAACAGAGCGCACACCACGTCCTTCACAAGCTCAGGGCGGAGACTCTGCGTCAGCGGGGGGGCCAGGTGCGGAGTTTGTCCCGCACCATCTTGTAAGGGCGCCCCCACGGATCTCTGTCGAGAGTCTCCAGCATCTCACGGCCCACATCTCCGCCTCAATGGCTGCCGCATCCGGAGGGTGGATGCGGAGCCTGCGATGCCTGGCGTACGGGTGCCGCGCGGCGACGCACGCCTCGCGCAAAGACGTCCGCTCTCGCGACCACCAGTACACCTGACGCCTGGCGCTTCCTGGCCGAACTCGGGGCATTGCCACGTCGCAGATGTCGGACATAGCCTTCTGGAACCACCCTGCCTCGTTGTTGATGTCGGCAGGCCTGTTCGGTGATGTCACCCAGGCCTGCACTAACGAGGCTTCCAGGAGGAGCTCCTGGTCCAGCTGCTTCAGCGCCCAACGCAGACCACTCGTGGTCTGTTGGACCGGCGCGCTTGAGGCCTGGGCGGAGACATCGAACCGGATGTACCGGTGGTCGGAATAGGTTTTCACCCCCTCCATGACGCGGCAGTCAACGACACGCGGTGACAAAGCGGGGCTAGCGAACCAGATGTCCACCACCGACTCGCCCCGCATCCGCAAATAGCCTTAAGCAAAGTATTTAAATGTTACAGTCTCGTATACTCGTATCCAACAAACGTTATGATAGCAAAAACGGTTAACAAAATGAGCAGAGAGCAGAGAGAGCAGATTGGAGGTGTGGTGGCAAAGACTGGAGAATGTTGGCCTGAAATTAAGTAGAACCAAAACGGAATACTTGTTTTGTGATTTCGGCGGTGTCTCCAGTCCTGTGCCTATAGCCCTTATAGGCGTCCCGAGGTACCGAAAGTCGGAGCAGATCGGCATGGACCGATCTGCTCCGACTTTCGGTACCTCGGGTCGCTTGTCCAAGGAGATGGCGATGTAGACCGGGACGTAACGCACCAGATAAACTCAGGTTGGATGAAATGGCGACATGTCACTGGAACAACTTGCGACCCACCGATGCCCCTCAAGTTAAAGGGGAAAATATACAAGTCCGTGATACGACCTGTCGTACTGTTTGGATCAGAATGCTGGGCAGTGAAGAAGACGGATGAAAAAAGATTGCATGCAGCAGAGATGAGAATGTTGAGATGGATGTGTGGAGTGGCTAAAATGGATAAAGTTAGAAATGAGTATATAAGAGGAAGTTTGAAAGTGGCGCCTGTTACAGAAAAGATGAAAGGAAGTCACCTGTCTTGGTATGGACATGTGATGAGGAGGGATGGAACACATGTGACTAAAAGAGTGATGAATATGATTAAGGATGGATGGAGAGGGAGAGGAAGACCAAAGAAAAGATGGATGGATTGTGTGAAAAATGATATGAAACAAAAAGGAGTAAATGATAGCATGACTAATGACAGAGAAAAATGGAGGAAAGAGACGTGTTGCGCCGACCCCAAATAGAATGGGACCAGGGCAGGATGATGATAAGTGACGTAATTACTCAGTTCACCGGTATATGCTGCACATCCTTCAGCTTATCACTGACGCGCATAGGATATATAAGTGACAAATTAGTTAATAACAATTATTGTTAATCAAAATATAAAACATTTACGGAAATAATAATGAATATTTGCATTATATTTTTTATTGTACATAATAATCTCTTAGCTGCCACGGTTTATTTTAATTATTTTATTTTAAAACTTTATTTTAGAACTTTTGATTTCGTCTTTTACTCTGGACGCTCTTAACCTTCCCGTATTTCTACATCGTTTTCAAATACTAGTAATTCTCAACACGAATGATGTAACCAAGATTTTGTAACATATTTTGATTTAAAAGAGTGTCCATGGAGTTTCTTGCCCATTCTTCTGCATAGAGATCTACGCTTTGGAATGGGCAACTACAGTACTTTCACAAGTTATATATTATGTCTTGTGACTGGGACTGTAGCTTCGCGTTTTTTTTTGTTTTTTTGACTTTCAAAAGTGCCTGTTACGGTCTAATTGAAATAAATGCTTAGAGTTTGAGTTTGAGTTTAATATATTTTGGAATATCTTCGTGTACCCTAGAATAGAATATTCTTTATTATGTAGGTACACCATACAAGTAACATTCATAAAATAAAACATTTCATATTGGGTCACATTGGGACAATGGCGGTCTTTTCGCTAAAAACAACCATTTCAACAAAACCAAAATGTAATTATATACATTTACAATATGTAGTTATTTTTATTTATTTTTAATATTTATTTATTTTTAATTTACAAAATAAACATTACTACTATTGCGTAATAATAGGTAAAATATAAATAATAGGTTCGTCCCTATTCCGTACTTGGGACTTAAACACAGTAGTACTTTTAATTGGAAATAGCCTGAATATATCTAAAAGGGACATAGTTAACGGTGTCGACACCCTACTTAAGTTAAGATTAGGCAAATTAATTTTATGTGCATTGCCATATTCTGACAATCTTCTTGATCAAGAAAATGTTTATATTTCTAGTTTGTAGTGTGTAGTTTGATGCATATTTTATCATGTCGTCATAGTGACCGTCTATTGTTTTTTGATACTAACAATTTTGTTAGAGATTTTGTTTTGATTCGGGATCATATGTTTCTTCCAAAGAAAAGTCAACATTTTCTGGCTTCACTTTTATCATATTATATAAACGCGGTTATTAATGATTTAACTGAGACTAGGTTAAGTGATGATTGTGATGAAACAGTATTATCTTGTGTCTCCAATAATACTGTTACAGATTCTTTAAACTATTAGAGCCGACAAAAGAGAAGCCTGGTAATAATATTTTACTTTATCACCAGAATATAAATCGCTTCTCCGGCAAAATTTTAGACGTGGAACTGTTAGTTGATAAATACCACATGGATATTTTATGTTTCTGTGAAACTTGGTTAAAACCAGATAGGATGTTGTTTAATGTGAATAATTTTCCAGTTGCCAGTGCGTACAACAGATCCTCAGTGGGCGGTGGTACCCTGATACTTTGTAATAGCTGTCTCAGGTATAAGGAGAGGAAGGATATCACTGCTTACTCTGTTGATCGCTTATGTGAGGTAGCATGTGCAGAGATTGAAGGTCATACTGTCTTATGTGTTTATAGACCACCAGCATCAAACCTGTCATTATTCTTAATCACAATGGAAGAAATATTAAGTAAACTTTTCTTAGATAATAAATTAGTTTTTGTTTGTGGTGACTTAAATATTGATCTGTTAGTCAATTCACCAGAAAAATATAGGCTGGTCTCATTGTTTAAATCATTTAATTTAAAATATTTATTTAATGAAGCAACTAGAATAACAGCAACCTCGGTTTCATGCATAGACAATGTATTTACTAATTGCATAGTAAAAGAGTCGTTAATAATTAGTGGCGTCAGGTCAGACCATACTGGTCAACTTGTATCGTTTGAGTTAGACAAAAAGTTACACTTAGTTAAAACAATTCAATTAAGACCCCTTTCCAAAAATAAATTAATTTCTTTCAATAATAATGTTCTTAGCAACCTTAATAATGCTAGTTTTGATTCAAAAGACCCCAATATAAACTACGGTACATTATTTTCCACAGTTTGCCATGAATTCAATAAAACGTGTCCTATAAAAAAAGTTAAACTCAATTCAAAATCTAAATTTAGCGAATGGGCCACTACGGGAATAAGAAAAAGCAGAGATATTTTATATAATTTATATCACGAAAAATCTCTGACTTCAGATCAAGTCTTTCACACTTATGTTAGAAACTATTCGAAAATATTCAAAAGTGTCTGCGCTCAAGCAAAATCTCAAATAATAAGTAATAAAATTGGTAATTCTAATAATAAAATAAAAACGGTGTGGCAGGTAATTAACAGAGAAACCGGTAAGACTCAACAACAAGATAAGAGTGAATTGTCTTTAAACATAGATAACAAAACAATTTCTGACAATTTAGAAGTCGCTGAGACACTAGATAATTTCTTTACTAACATTCCGTTAGAGGTTACGAAATCTCTCCCCTCTTCGGTTGAATTAGCTGAGGGCCTTCTTAAAGAGAACTTCACAAAAGACATACCAAACTTCAAATTTAAACCAGTATGTATTGCCACAATCAAAAACGCATTCAAAAGTCTCAATATCAAAAATACTGAAGACTTATGGGGGATTTCGGTCAAGGTTCTTGAAAACATTATTGACTCAATTGCGCCTGTCCTAACAGGCATATTCAATCAATGTTTGGACAGCGGCAAGTTTCCTGACTTGATGAAACATAGTAAAGTGGTACCAATTTTCAAATCGGGTTGTAAGAGTGATCCTTCTAATTATAGACCGATATCTGTGCTTCCAGCACTGAGTAAAATCTATGAAAAAATCATGCTGGACCAGATGTTGTCTCACTTTAACTCTAATGGGATACTGCATAGTCAGCAGTTTGGTTTCACGAAGGGTAGGTCGACAACGGACGCGGGAGTAAAACTCATCAGTCACATTCTGGAATCCTGGGAGAAGTCCCAGGACGCTATCGGCATTTTTTGTGATCTCTCAAAAGCGTTCGACTGCGTCGACCACAACACGCTGATCTGTAAATTACATCAATACGGAATTCGTGGACAAGCTGCTGATCTTGTTCTTTCCTTTTTATCAAACAGGCTGCAAAAAGTAAATGTAAATGGGGCGACATCCTCTGGGTCTATAGTCAGGATGGGTGTGCCCCAAGGTTCAATTCTTGGTCCTTTCCTATTTCTTGTTTATATTAATGATCTCCCATATATGATGGCCAAATTATCGGATATAATTCTGTTTGCTGATGACACTTCGCTAATTTTTAAAATTCATAGGAAAGATAAGGATGTCATAAATGTCAACGAAAGTCTAACTGTTCTCTCGAAATGGTTCGCAGCTAACAATCTTTTACTGAATACGAACAAAACTAAATGTCTAAAGTTCTCTGTACCAAATGTAACTCAACGTGACCTTAATTTAAATCTTGACGGCAAAAAACTTGATGTTATCGCGGAAACTGTATTCTTAGGAATTACTATCGATTCAAAACTGCAGTGGGGCGCGCACATTGGAACTCTTTCGGGGAGGTTAAGCTCAGCCGCCTATGCAGTTAGGAAAATAAGGCAGTTGACTGATGTAGCCACAGCTAGGTTAGTATACTACGCGTATTTCCACAGTATTATGTCTTATGGAATTCTGCTGTGGGGATCGGCAGCAGACGTTGATTCAATTTTTATATTGCAAAAGAGGACAGTTCGCGCGATCTATAAAATGGGTCCTCGCGAGTCCCTTAGAGAAAAATTTAAAGAGATCGATATACTGACTCTGCCTTCACTTTATATCTTAGAATGTATTTTATACGTCCGCAAAAACCGAGGGCTTTTCAAAATTAGAAGCGACTTCCATAATATAAACACACGCAGTAAACACGAAATTGTAATACCCAAATTTAGATTAACAAAAACTAGCAAGTCATTTCTTATAAACAGTATACGCTTTTATAATAAGTTGCCAAAGTCAGTTGTTGAACTGACCGATGGAAAGTTTAAAAATTGCATCAAACGTGTCCTTATTAAAAAAGCATATCACAAAATTAAGGACTATGTTGAAGATAAAGAAGTTTGGCTGTAGTTCCCTCTGCTCATGCGGCTTCCCTGGTAGCTCAAAAACGACACAAATATGTGGATGTCTCTAACTATTCCGAATTTTATTTATGCTATTCATTTTTTTTCAGATGTTTTACAATAGTTTTCAAATCATTGCACCGTTTATTCATTGTGCAGAATAGTTACAGTACCGATGACTACATTTGTGTCAATTGTTTATTTAATTGTTCTTAGTTTTATTTTTACTTTTGTATAGATTCTTTTTCATTCATATTTTTTTGTGAATGTGTGGACATTGTAGGCTTTGTAATTATTATTATTATTTTTTTTTTTTTCAGCTTCATCTTTTTCTACCTTTTGTAGTAAGCGATGACTTATTGTCGGGCCTACGCTGTCCTCTCATACTTAAGTACTAGCGCTGTAACATCCAAATATTGTAGAACCAAATGATTTTAAAAGAGTAACCATGGAGTTTCTTGCCGGTTCTTCTCCATAGGAAACGACCAACCCGAACCGTGCCTCTTCTGTTGACGTTTTATAAGTGCCCATGTAGGCCTATGTAAAATAAAATATTTTGATTTTGATTTTGATTTTTTGATTGAAACATGACTAGCGAAATGTTAGAGTGTACATTTTTGCCTAATCCTACGGTGATTACAAGCGTGATTTATGATGATGTTTATCACTAAATTTCACTTAGATCACCGTCGGGATTACAGGCGTGATGTTATGATAAGGGTTGTTACCAATTTTTACTGAGATCATCGTCACATTCTTTTATAAAAGACTTAAAAAAAAAAGAAGTCTTAACTTGAATATTAACGTTGTGCATTTTTGATATTTTGGAATGGTTAGGGAATAATTTTGCACGAATTGCTTTAATTATCAGTTCATCGAGTTCCAGCAGCAGTCACCGATGTACACCTTCAGGTCAGTCTGGAGGTAGTCTCATCATAACTAACAAAATAAGGCCAAACTCGGCACACCTAGCTCATCTCGTCGTGGCGTTCCAGTAGCAGTCACCAAAGTACACCTTCAGGTCGGTCCATCAAATCCGGAGGTAAGGTCTCATCATATCTAACAAAACGAGCCCAAACTTGGCGCACCTAGTTCTACTTGTCGAAGAGTTCCAGTAGCAGTCACCGAAGTACACCTTCAGGTCACTCCATCAAGTTCTTGACGAATAAGCATTTATAAAACCTACTTAATTCTAGCGAAATAAAATATTGTAATAAAAATCTGTAAATAGAAAATCATCTAACCTTGTCAAGTATCAAATTATATGGTATATCCAATATTTTGTATTTGTACAGCGACCTTTTCAACACGAGCCGCAGCAAAAAAGCGATACGGAGTCCACTCACGACGGCGGTCGAGTGCAGACTGAGGTTTCAGTCGAAATGTTTGTGCAATAAATCAAGACAGGGACTAATAATAAGATAACCCTTATTTCAATCAATTAGCAAGATAATATGTGAAAAAAACCCAAACTCAGTGACAGATGTCATAAAGATCAAATTCTTTCGTAACCTAATGTCAATCCGTCTTACGAATTTTCCAGTTTTGGAATCCAAAACTCAATGACAGATGTCATAAAATTCAATTCCTGCGTAACCTAATGCCAATCCGTTCGATCAGGACAAGTGACACCTGACGCGAGTTTAACATTTTTTACCCATCACAAAAGTGCACAACGCCGCTAAAGAAGTTTTCACTTAAAAAAACATACTTTTGTTGTTAACCAATTTCCGTAAGCAAGTACATAATTTCACTTACTGCGCTTTTACTCGTCTCCAATGTGGTGTTCACTAGTTACACTAATTAGGGTTTAGAATAAAACCACCAAATTATCAGTAAGTAGATGAATGACTTTAAGGGTACGTGTTCTCGCTGCTCAGGTTAAGTGTGGACTAGTTGACACGGAACCTTAAAGCTCACGCTACGTTTATTAGAATACCACACACTAGAAGAGGATTTTTCCCGCTTTTCGCGCTGCGACTGCCATCTCCTTTACTTTTACCCGATGTATTTTGCCGGAGGTTGTAACGGGTAATGAATCTACGAAGAAAAGACCGCCACTCACTCGCTTCCCCTCCATGTTCTCTGAAAACAATAAGTTAGCAATTGAGTAAGAATGAAGAATGAAATTGTTTAGTCGTGTGGCTGGCCGTTAGTAATAAACTTGAAACGTGTGTAGTGCCGTGAACGGCAATAGATTGTGCCACCTGCATTGCTGAATACGGCCGATGGAGATACATTGAGCTCCAAGCATTCACGCGATGATTGACAATCAAAAATCTGTTTAGTGTATACCTCATAATAAATTACGTAACCCTAGCACTTAAATAACAATTTGATTGTAATACCTACAGGTTTTTATTAAGTTGGGTAGGTACATAATTATTTCCTCCTCATTTGATTTAATCTGTAAGATTCTTGATAATATTCTTTGGAAATAGGTAAATTATTTTACCACCAAAGGGAAATTATAAATGTTATCTTAAATGCCGAGCCACAGGGGAGTAAATGCAGTTCGCTTGTCTTCACATCCTTTATAATACAATCAATTTATTCAAGATTATTTTCATTTCGACATTTTCTTGGGAGTTATTTTGTAAACTTAGATTTATTATTCGAATACGGCAAATACGAAAACGGGGCTTGTGAATCTCGGTAGCTGAGGATAGTTAGTATTTGAGAAACTTAGTTTGTTACCTCGTACGGACTAAACTACTAAACTATAAGAACAGTTTCGTGAATCTATTTTGTCATTCGATTCGTGTGGACATTATAGAGAGTGTAATTATTTGTGCAAACGTATTATAAGTGCATAATAACTCGAAAAATTGTTTTTCTGATAATTAATACAGTTTTCGGTAGTTCAACGTTACCGGTAACTTACAAACAACAGCTGACGTTGGAACTACGGATTTATACGGATAATAAAGAGGAAGTATTGTTTACTTTTATTCAATAACAGCACATTTTCGTCACTTTAACTATATAACACATTCAGCCAATTTCTAGTATTATTTCATGTCGATTTATTACCCTGTATTCTAAATCGCTTTGTTGTCAAACGGTCGTAAAAAACAAAACTGTGAGAGTAGGTAATTCATTCACTTTTGTTTTTAAGTCGTCTTTGCAAAAATATAACGTTTGTGATCATTAATGGACATAAAGTTTACTTTTTTTTCATGCAACATACCCACAAGAAAAAAATAAAAACCCTTTCAAAAAGAAGTTAAATTGAATACTTAATTAGATACATTAAATATATAGATAAACTTTCAAAGCTAATATACCAGCCTACCTCATTTAATTTCATAACTGACCACTTTTCCCTGCTTTTTTGTTTTTTTTTTCCTCTTTCATCGTTAACTTTTCTTTATTGCTCTACTCCGTTTCTTTACTTCTAACTTTCAGTAACCAATCCTGAAACCATGCATCTGACCCGTAGGGCTACTGCTCAAGATATGGAGCTAAAGTTGAGAACGGCCCTCCCAGAACTTAAAGATCAAACCTCCAAGTCCAACAACTGTTACAGGAGTGAGAACAGAGTGAGGTGGATGTCGTTAAGGTTAATGACAAAAACTCAAGCTTAAAGCGGGAGCTCTTAGACCTAAATCAGCAATACTTGCTGACTACTAAGATAAGTACGTTGTTAATTACCACCCTTCTGATCAGAGTGGGCAAACCGTTTGTTTTCGAGTCCTCCACACCATTATAAAAAATCCAGATAAACTCTAGACATGTAAATCAATTTTATGAGGAATTATTTTCAGTGGTTCACGTCGAGTTCAATAATACGTAAATCTTTTTACCCTAAGTTTATATTCAGTGACTGGGCAACTAAGGACATTCGGATAAGTAGGGAGCGATTGTTTGAGTTGTACGGCCTTAAGCCTTACATAAACTCGGAAACTTTTAACAAATATGTTGCAACCTATTCAAAAATCTTTAAAACACTTGCAATGTAGCTAAAGCCTTATTCATTAGCAACAAGATTAAGTCCGCCGATACTAAAATAAAGACGGTTTGGAAAATTATCAAAAGTGAAACTAATAGAAATAAAAAATATAATGATGATATCAGACTAGAGATTTCACGTGGTCTTCTAAGTTCTAAAAACGAAGTAGCTCAAGAATTTGTAGATTTCTTTATCAATATCACTTACACTTAAAACTACTGAAACCTTAAATTCCTCACCCTTGCTTTCTATTGATTTATTAAAAGCTAACGTTTCAGCATGTCCGGTTGAGTTTAATTTAAGCATATAAACCCCATAGCAGTCATAAAAGCTTTGAAGGAAATCAAAATCAAATTAACCGAAGATCTATGGGGAATGTTTATTAAAGTTTGCCCAGCTGTTATTGACACTATAACACCGTACTTTGCCTTAATTTTTAATTTATGTGTGAACCGAGGAGTCTTCCCGGACCTTATGAAATACAGCAAGGTAATACCACTTTTCAAATCCGGGGACAGTAAAGATACCAATAACTATAGACCCGTGTCTGTGTTGCCGGTATTCAGCAAGGTGTTTGAAAAGGTAATGCTTAATCAAATGCTCACCCACTTTAACACTAATAAAATCTTACATGTGTAACAGTATGGTTTCACCAAAGGACTTTGTACGACTGACGCCGGTGTCACTTTATTAGAACATATATTTACTGCGTGGGAAGAGGCACAAGATGCCATAGGAATCTTCTGTGACCTCTCGAAGGCCTTTGATTGCGTAAATCACGAAACCTTGCTCTTGAAACTTGAGCATTACGGTTTAGGTAAACTTGCGCTCAGTTTAATTAAATCGCATTTGAATGATAGACAGCAGCAAGTACATGTAAATGGTGTAAATTCAATGAGTTATTTATTTATTTGGTTAGCCAACAATTGTTTACACAGTACATTAGTAATTTCATTTTAACTGCATTTATAAGTGTAACAATTAATTATAGGCTAACACCACATGCACAATTATAGGTTAACAAAAAAATCGCACATTAGGTTGACAACAACAATTGACGGTAAGAATACAGCAGCTTAAAAGTAGTGTTAATAATTTTGGTTTAGTATTAAATACATTTTTTTTATAACATTTAAAAAAAAGTATAATTTACTATAAACGTTAAATTAACTTAAGAAACAACAGATATTAAAATAAAAAAAAACACTCACAACATATAAAAGTAAAAATGGGTGTACCACAAGGTTCGACATTAGGTCCTTTCCTCTTTTTAGTTTATATTAATGACCTACCCCATTTATTTAAAAACCAACCATAAAAGGTGTTGTTTGCTGACGATACTTCTTTAATATTTAGGTTAAAAAGACGTGCCACAAACCTCGATGACGTAAATAACGCACTAATGCAGGTCCATAATTGTTTTACCGCGAATAATTTAGTATTACTTAAATAAAAAAAAACTAAGTTTTTTTCTCTACCAAATGTCAAATGTACTGATTGTCACATAGTATTGAATCAAGAGAAACTTGAATTTGTCGACGAAACTGTTTTCTTGAGGATCACATACGCTGTCAGAAAAATCCGTCAATTTACTTATTTAGATACCGCGAGGCTAGTGTATTTTAGTTATTTTCATAGTATTATGTCATACGCAATTTTACTATGGGGACGGCCAGCAGACATCGAGTCTATATTTATTCTGCAGAAAAGAGCTATCAGAGCCATATATAATCTACGTGGGCGCGATTCTCTTAGAGAACTGTTTAAGAAAATTAACATCATGACGGTACCTTGTCAATACATCTATGAAAACGTCATGTACGTTAGGAAAAATGTGCATTTATTTTGTAAAAGAGGTGACCAGCACCATATAATATTAGAAACAGGGACCTACTAGTTGAGCCAGGTTTCAGGCTAGCTAAGGTACTACACTCATCTTTCATGGGGTACTGTTACAATAAAATACCTCCTCCCATTCTACAACCGAATGAGACGAAATTTAAAACTTGCATAAAACGCACACTATGCAGGCAAGCATATTATAAATTGGGGGATTACATTGATGATAAAAATGCTAGGCTAATGCTGGTCCTGCTCCACAACCATAGGGACAATCAAATTACCATGTGAAGTTATTATAGAAGCTGCAGAATATTGTAAAAATATCTTTGCTTTGTATAGATTCAATCTCTTAGTTTTATATAAATGCATAGCACATGTGTGAGTACTATGTACTGTAAAAGATGTAGGCACTCAGTAAATGGTGGCCCATTTACTGAGTGCCTACATCTTTCATTGACGCGGATTTACCCTGGCGGTTGAGTGAATGTCATGCTCACTTAAATGTCACGCTGATGGTGGCGGGTGTGTCGGGTTATTTAGTTCCCTTCTATATGGTTCAGTTGAATGATGGCTGATACATGCGTCATGTTCGTGAACGGGCGCTGTCAGTTGTGACTGGTCATCTCTTAGCTGCCACGGATAATATTAATTATCTTATTTTAAAACTTTATTTTCGAATTATTGATTTCGTCTTTTACTCTGGACGTTCTTAACTTGTACGTATTTCTACATAGTTCTCACATATTCAATTAATTATCACCATGAATGATGTAAGCAAGATTTTGTAACAATAATTTGATTTAAAAGAGTGTCCATGGAGTTTCTTGCCCATTCTTCTCCATAGAGATCTACGCTTTTGAATGGGCAACTACAGTACTTTCACAAGTTATCATGCCTTGTGTCTGGGACTCTACGAGTAGCTTTGCGTTTTGATCTGTTTTTTTTTTTACTTTCAAAAGTGCCTGTAAAGGTCTAATTGAAATTAACGCTCCCTCTAATATCACAGCTTTGTTTAGTAACTTAAAAATCATTCCTTGATTTTATGGGAGGTACTAGGTTTATCCACATTTTACTTTAGATCCTTGAAGTTTAGGCAAATAAACTTCACCTTTTCCGATCTCTAAAGAAGACAAGAAGTATAATTTAGCGGATAGCAACTGATTGTGAAAATTGTTAAATACAGTTGTTTTTTTATCGAAGTCGGATTTAAGATCGTATCAATACGAAATCAATCACAGCAACCGGTGTCACTTGTTTTCAGCTTATCAAAGAAATAATCAGGAGATACAATAATTAATATTGAATAATCGTAGCTCAATTTAATCAAAATATAACTAACAAGTACATAATGTTACACATTTTTGTCTTCATTCTCTCACACACTATCGTCTACATTTCTTTTTCATTTTTCCTTTCGCAGGTCTGCTGGCAGAAATTTCGTATGAAATAAGCAGTACTTTTGTACTCAAATATTTTATCCAGTGTTTTCTATTGTGTGTACTTATATAGTAAAATAAGTAATGGAATGAAACTGTTTCTTTGCGCGGCGTTATGGAATTGATTATTCTGTTTGTTTGCAATTTTGAAAATGAACGAAATACGAAAATAAGTTTTCGAAATGTCTTTTAAAAAAAAAGATACTTCGAAATTTCTGTTTCTATTGAGAATTTATAGTCGGTCTAATTTAGCTGTAAAAACATTTTTTGAAAATGTATTTACTAACTTTTTAGACCTATGTATAATGCTTATGCGTATGAAGTTTCATTAAAATCGGTTGTCATTTCGCAAATAACTTTATGTATATGTAGCAAAGTGTATGTAGTAATAGAAAAAATGTGTACGAGATAAAAACACATTTATGAATAGTTTATCTTAAAAAATTATGTTCATTTTGTTATTCTAATGACTTTCTAACTAATTTAGTTGGTTTAAATAATTTTGCTGTAAGGTTTTTTATCGTGAATAGTTATAAGTATTGACATGGCCGTGGCAAAAGATAGTAACTAAGGATCGCAGCAGGTGGCATTGTGTCTTTCTGTGTGCCACCGAGGAAGAGGAAAGTGAAGAAAGCTTGATGTTATTTATGTGTGTGTGTAACAAGTTTAATTTATTTGGTAAATCACAACCAATAAGATCAAAATCATCGTCATCTCCCATCTCTTCAATCGCTCGCCACTTAACTCGATTTGCCGCAACTCTCAGATCAAAATACTCACTTCTAATTAAGTCGAAGATCTCTGTCGTTTCAATATTGTTGCCGTCCCTCCTCTGCACGGCAATGAGGATCTGCTCCTGACATTCGTGATGAGGTAGGCCCACGACGCAGGCATCCACGATGGCTGGGTGACGCTTGATGATTCCTTCTATTTGTGACGGTGAAATCTGTAAACAAAATCATTAATTAATATATACTTAACATCACGCCTGTAATCCTCGAGTAAGGAGAGGTGACTCCCACGTAATCGCGGGCGAGTCAAATCTAGACTCCGTAGCTACTCCTCAAAAAACATCATCATTTTCCATTAATTTAAAAAGAAAATCAAATTACTTTCGAAATTAGGTACGGTTGTCTTCTACGCAATTTCTTTTACTAGATTGATACACACAACTTTAAATGCATTAAATGCCTTTTGATGCAACAAGTTTAATATTTCGAGATTATAAAAGCCCTATCTAACGAGAACAAGCCTACTTGCTTACATGAAATTGGTTTATCTGCTACAATGACTGGGGATTGCAATGCCATGTTTACGCCTCATTGAGAATTTTAATATACGTATGGTTCTTTTAGCACATTTTATTCATTGACCTTATTTCTTTTTAATGCAAACTCTGTTCATTTTATTGGATTTTAATTAGAAATGCAAATGCTAATTAAAATTTAAAAAAAAATCTTCCCTCACCTTATATCCATAGTGCTTAATTATAAGTCTCTTGCGTTCCACAAAGTAGTAATAATTTTGCTCGTCCTTGTAGAACAAGTCTCCAGTCTTGAACCAGCCGTCATCTGTCAACATGGTCCTCGTCTCTTCAGGATTGTTTAGGTAACCCTGGAAGTTCAATCAAGAATAAATAAAATGGTGCAAAAATCTCCAATTTCATGAAGGTAGTATAACAAAATTAAAATCTATTCGCTATGTCTAGTCAGGGCGAATTTCACCAATTGAGTTGCGTTTAGTTTTATTGGTGAAATACGCCCTAAAAAAAATTCGACGCTGTTGTTCGTTGTCCAACAGCTGAACCATGAATAATCGAAATGCTATTTATTATTCCAAAAGTTAATAATTCGCTATGTATTTTACTTACTACTACTTTTACGCTATAACACAAGAGAACTGTGGTGCTTTTAACTAGCAAACCGACCGAGATAGATACTCCAGCTAAAATATTCAGAATACTTTATTGAATTACTGTATAAGTCGGGGCCGAACCAGTATTAGAGCCCAGGTAAATTATGAATGTGTGTTCATCCTTAGGGCATTATCATCCGCGGCCCACGGATTTACTAACGGTTTACCTTTTTGGGGATTGAGATTCTGAGAATCGATCAACATTATATTACGTTACTAACTGGATGAATCTTTTTGGGTTTAAATTATCGAATACTTAGAATATTTTATTGTATTTGAAATGATTAGGTATGTAGGTATAAGCATAATAATTAGCAGTGATCATGTATATTAGTTCTTCTATACATGATCACTTACAATCATTCCTATAAGTGAAGTAATTGTTTTAAAAAAAATACCTTGAAGAATGCATCGCCCTTAAGCCACAATTCGCCATTTTTATGAGTTCCTTCCACTGTGTTGCCATCGTCATCCACGAGCTGCAAATAAAATCATTATAATAGATTAATTAATTGGTAAATAAGTAGGTAAATACCTACCAAAATCACACAATTGACTATAAGTATTAAGTAGGTTCCTAATCCGTCAGGCAGGTACGTTTAATCAGTAGTAGTAGTTTGTCAGTAAAAACTTCCAAATGTAATCAATCATTGTTGTCAACAAGCGTATCGGATATTGTTATTATTTGCTCAGTTTGAACCGTAATTGATTGTTCCGAAATTTAAAAAAAAATAATAATTTTAGTACGTCGTAATGACGTCATACTTATATTTTACTGGAGAGGGGTTTTTTAAGTGGCACGTTAACAATAATAACATGTTTTATTAAAAATACATATTTAAGTGTAAAATACATACCTTGAACTCATATTGTGATAGCGGCTTGCCTGATGAACCGAATGGTGTGGCGTCATCAAAAACAAAGATGGGTGACAATAACTCAGTCATTCCATAAGCCAGGTATAAGAACGCGTCACACATACTCTGCAAAGAAATAAGATTTTGTATACATATATACGAGAACAATATGTATCTAGGCGGGAGAAATATAATGATGGTGTTAACTATCTATCATCTATCTATCTTCTATACTATGTAGTATGTAGGTAGGGTAGGTAGGGTAGGAAAAAATGCATTGCAAAGCATACCGGGTACAGCTAGTTTAGTATAAATCTATCTACAATCTCCCATTTTAAATCCCTTAATTAAAATACATTCAGTAGTTCATATACCAGCTGCATAATTTCATTCTCCTTGGTATACGGCTCAAAAACCCTACGAGTTTATGAAATTAGATCATTAATAACAGCGATCTTTTTCCTTTACTGTCCATAATGGACCTAGATCGGATATTATTATGTGAATATTATACTTACTCTAAATCTATCCAGTAAAGGTTTATCCATAGTGCTGCCGCCAATAAAAATGCATTTGAAGCACGATAAGTCACAAGTTTTTTCAGCCACATTCAGGAAATTACTTACTAAATATGACGAAAATATTGTCGAGTTAGGCTGAAATGGTATCAAAAATATAAATATCAAGTTGGTAAAAATCACAGTAGCAACATGTTATTGGCACTTATAAATAACACACTTGCGTGTTATCGGTTATTGTTATTCTTATTATAATAATATCAAACCTTAAATCTAAAAACAACATATTTTTTACAAAATTAAACTTAAACTTATTTGATATTTCTTTATTTTCTGCAGATCTGTCTGCCAATCGGCAAAGGCCTCCTCCAACCTTTTCCATTCTGACCTTTCTTGGGCCACTCCGTTCCACATCACTCCTGCCACCTGTCTGATGTCATCATCCCACCTTTTTTGTGGTCGACCTTTCTTCCTTTTACCTTCTCTGAGGGTGACTTCTGATCATATGCCCTGCCCATTTCCATTTAAGTCTTCTGATTTTCATTGTGACACTTATAGTTTTCTTTTTATTTCTAATGTCACAGTTTTTCAATCTGTCTGATTTCTTTATATGCACCTTCACTCCTTTATACATCACCACTTTATACGCCTTTCCATTGCATACTGGCATGTTACGAATTTGTTTGTCATTTCTTGGATTAAAATCCAGGATTGGCAGCCATACATAAGGACAGGTAGTATACAGGTGTTGAATAAATATCTTTTTAATTTTAGATGTACTTTTCTGTCCTTCATAACTTATTTCAAGCCCCAGTATCTCCTCCATCCGTTTGTAATTCTTCTCTCAACTTCTCTGCGTAAAGAATCTCTTTGAGTAATAATATGTCTAAGATAAATGTATTCGTCTGTGTAATCAATTAGGGTGTTTCCTAATTTTATCACGTTTTGTTTTCCATTTGTCATCACTCTAGATTTATCCGGATCAGTTTTAGACCTACTGACCTTTATCATTTTGCTTAAGTCTTCTGATGTGTTGGCATATAACACTATGTCATCAGCAAATCTCAAATGCGTCAGCGATTCTCTATCTACCTTGATCCCGAGATGTTCCAAACTGAGTCTTCTGAAAATTGATTCTAGTACCGCCGAGAATAGTTTTGGGGATAAGGGGTCTCCATGTCTGACTCCCGTCTCTACTATGAATGGAGAGCCTTTCTTTTCCAGTTGTATTCTCGCTGTAGCATTTCAATTTACGTTTCTTATTCGTCCGATATATTTGTGTTCAATTCCTTGTTCCGTTAGTGCTTCCCATACGTGGAGTAGGGAATCGAATGCTTTACTGTAGCCGATAAACGCAATGTAATATGTGAGTTGGTATTCATATGTCGTTTCTTGACGTACTACGTGAATATGATCGATCACTGAGAGAAATCTTTACGGAATCCTGCCTGCTCGATGGGTTGATGTTCGTCTAAGGTTGTTTCAATCCTTTTTAGAATGATCTTGGCAAAAATCTTACGTATGTTGGACATAACGCTAATAGGACGGTAGTTTCCGATTTCATGTTTGTCCCCTTTCTTGTATAATAATAATAAAGCTTTTTCAGGGCCCTGCTTGGCCTTGATGTAGACCAATCAGCGTCCGTAGCCTGGCTACGTTCTGGGGACCTCTTTGGAGCAATTATGGACGAAGTTATGATGACGAATAACTACCGGAAATTTATTGTGAAGGATGGCACGGTTGACGTATATATATGTCTGGGCGAATCGATCTGTCACATTATCTACGGGTGTTCTCGTCTAGCTAACGGAGAATACTTGCATAGACACAACCTTGTAGCCAGGATTATCCATCAGCAACTTGCTCTGAAATACAGCCTTGTGGAATCGGAAGTGCCGTACTATAGGTATGTGCCCGACCCAGTTCTCGAAAATGGCAATATCACACTGTATTGGGATCAATCCATCATCACTGACAGGACTATTGTAGCCAATAAGCCCGATATAGTGGTGGTGGATCGATCAGAGCGGCGCGCAATGATTGTTGACATAACGGTTCTACATGACGAGAACCTCGTGAAAGCCGAGAAAGATAAGCAAATCAAGTATCTTGACTTGGCTTGCGAGGTTGTCGACATGTGGGATGTTGACTCAGCGATCATTGTGCCGATAGTCGTTTCAGCCAATGGCTTAATTGCCAAGAGCCTCGACCAATATCTGATGAGGCTCTCGTTAGGCAGCTGGATCAAGGGCTTGATCCAGAAAGCGGTACTCCTGGACACGGCTCGTATTGTTAGGAGGTTCCTTTCTCTGGAGCCCTGACCACCGGTAGCTTGGACTCTGTTCCCGATACCAGTGGGTTACTATTTTATATATTTTTAAATGTTTTTTTTATTGATTTTATATAGGAATATTTAAAAATGTAAAAAATATGTTATATACTAATGAATAAATGTAATAATAATAATGATTTATTTCAGACCAAGATAGTCCATAGAGTGTTAGTAATACACAGATACTTAAGAACTAAGTTAGTAACACACCAAAATACTAAAACAAACTAACATAACATTAAAATTATCCTGCATGTAGGCGGATCCAATGCCTCCATATAGGACTCTCAATGTGTTCTGCAACCACCCTCAGGTTGCTGTTGGGACTGTGCCTCACTCTTCGCATCAGCGATGCTGCTATTTTCCTAATAATTGTATAATAACCGTCCACTTGTGCTTCTGCAAACATTGCTGACGCACTGCAATAGCGAGGCAGTCCCATCAACATCCGGAAGGCATTGTTGTACTGAACTCTCAGAGCACTCACGACCCGCCGCGTGCAATTGGCCCACAGGCTGCAGATATAAAATGATTGGCATTAGGCCCTAAACAAGGTTATTTTAACTTCCTTTGAATATCTGGCAAACCTGCGAGCCAGCATGTTACAGCGAATCGTGAGCCCCCTGCACTTCCGTTCTACATCTAGGTCATCTATTAGGCTTTCATTAACAACATGACCTAGGTACACAAACTGAGACACTCGCCTTAGCGCCACCCCATTCAGTGTCACAGGCGGTACAAATGGAGGATTCATTTGCCCCGCCCGAAACAACTCACTTTTTTTGACGTTATATGTTAATCTATGTGCTTCAGCATATGCCTCACACACCCCTAGGATCTTGCGCAGGGCACCGATGGGCTCAACAACACCATGTCATCGGCGTAACTAATGTTGTTAACTATATGACCATCTATGGAGCAGCCTACACTGGTGTTGTTGAGCTCACGCACCAGCTCCCTCACATATATGTTAAACAATGTGGGAGAGCTCAGTCCCCCCTGCCTAAATCCATACTCCAGTTGATAGGGATCTGACATGGAATCTGCCCATCTTACAAAATTAGTCTGGTGTCTGTACTAGTACTCGAAAATCCCTGTTATACCCTCCGGCACTCTATTTTTCTCAGTTTGGCCCACAATATGTCATAATTGACCAGGTCAAATGCCTTAGAGAGGTCCAAAAAGGCGGCATAGACAGGCGTTTTACGCTCAGTATAATACTTGACGGTGTGCTTAAGAACTAAAATTGAACTCACAGTTGAGAGACCACCTTTTTTTTTTTTTTTTTTTTAGGATGCGAAATCATCAAATGACTTCTCCCGCTCTGGGCGGAGCGGAAGGGAGTGTCAGACTTGACTGACTAAAACCCATCCATGTTCCTTCTTAGCCCTTTGCGTTCCAGGGGCACGATATCTCTTTCGAACAACCCGCAGCCATGGCAGGCATCGGCCCTCTCGGACCCATTCCGATTTGCTGACATCTCCTTGAGGCGCGCGTGGAACACGAACGCGCCGTCGGCACGGTCTGTCGTCATAAGACGGACGGACGGTGAGCTAGCCCATTACTCACCGTCCACAGGCCCGCGCCTACGGTGGCCGGGGGCCACTGGTTGCCCCCAGACGCCCGGGGCGTCTCCCGCGGCGGCTGGGACGTGAGGTTCTCTCCCTCTCACGTTCCGCCACCTCCTTCGCTAGCATGACTGCTTCGCAGAAGGAGGCGACGACTTCCCATTCCCTCTCGCTCCGGACCATGGATTGAACCAGGGCCGGACGCGAGAGGTCGCCGCGTTTAGAGACCCCCTCTGAAACCAAATTGGGCATCCTCGAGTGTCACGTATTGAGCAAGATTTACTGTCCAGCACACCATCAAGCACTTTTGCCATTGTATTGGCTAAGGTAATGGGCCTATAGTTTTATTTATCACCAATATCTCCTGTCTTGTTCTTTACGATCGGAACTACAACTGCTTTCAACATATCATCTGGCAAATAGGCTTGTCTGATACAAAAGGTGTAGAACATTGCCAACAGTCTACAAAGATGGGGGCCAGCGTGCTTTAGATGCTCCACACTAAGTCCGTCGTGTCCAGGAGACTTACCTTTCACCATTTTCCGTAACACCCGTGACACCTGTCTTGACATTACTCCAACAGGTTCATCTAATGAGGGACCAGGAGTATGGAGCATCCCTTTTTGTGCTAGAACAGAGTGTGTCTGAAAATGGTTTTTGAAAATGTTGGCAATGTCCACCGCTTCTACTTTGCCCTCTACACTCACCGGGAGACTCGGCCGCGGATTAAATTTATTGGTCTGCTTCCAAAACTGTTTAAAAGACTTATTATCATGATGGGTTGCCAGCACATCCGTTGTTACCTGTTCCCGGTTATTTTGAAGAGATTTAAGGTTTTTCTTAAAGATTTTCCTACTGTCAGTCATAGCCTTCCATACAGGCCCCGAGTTCGGTTTTCCGTTTAGAAGTCATCTCACAAAATGAGTACGAGCCTCCCAATGAGAGTCCTTATCATATTGGTTCCAACCGGGGACAAAGCCGCCCTTCCGAACCTCTCTGCTATTCCTACTTAGAGTCGCTGCCTCGGTCATAGATTTAACTATATAATTGATCAATGACTTTCCTATGGCTGATTTCATGACAGTTTCTATCGGCACAAGATGTTAACTCTTTTGGGAAGTCTATCAGTCTTAAGTTATATGTGTAACGAGATAATGATAAAGCCTGTCCATTGCTCGGGAATAATTTCTGTGTATATGTCATCGTTAAATATTTTTGTGAGAACAGGTGTCAAGACTTCCTTGCTTTGTCTCAGTATTTCGTTGCTTATGCCGTCGGGTTCAGGAGCTTTATCTTCCTTTTGGGTGTCTATAGTTTCCCGACTTCAGCCTGAAGGATATTGGGAATGTCTGAGGTTCCTTTCAATTCAGTTTCGTCTTGTGTGATGTTACTTTCGTAAAGATTTATGTTTTGGTTTTTGGTTTTTGATAGGATGTAACTACTTCTAATATATCTATGATGCGATGCTTCCATTTTCGTTTCGTTTCGTTCCGTTAACGTTTTTAATTTTTACGATCCAACCCTTTGAATTTGACAATTCTTTATAGGCTTTTTTAACTCCACCCGTTTTAGCTATATATTTTTCCATAGTTTCCAATCTGCTTCTTTTCCCATCTTTCCCCCCCCCCTCGCTATTAAAAAAGGTGAAAACAAATTCATTTTTAAAAGAAAAGTTCGTAACCACTATTTAAAACAGGCGAAGTAGCTCGCAATTAGAAGTCTAGTCATAGTAATTATTATTAGGTTTCTCGTGTTTTATTTTGGTATTTGTTAAAATATTTATTAGTCTATTTTATGTGTATTTGTATCTTTGTAATTATACAAGGTGTTGTTTTGCATTCTCGTCAAATTCAAGGAGGTAATTATGGTAATGATTCTCGACCCAAATCAACAATAAAATGGGTAGGTGTTTTTTTAATATTTTTTCTTATTTACGGGAATCCGTAAGTGTGAACTAGCCGTATTAAAACGCGGCCCGTCTGTTACCGCGCTTACACGCACACAAAGAAACGCTAACAATACATACACAACGCAAACGCAACGAACATACGATAATTTCATAGGTACCTATTCCCTACCACGCACGGCGCGGGTATCCACCCCCCGCCGTCCCGGAACCAAATAGTGTGCTTAATGTCGCCGACGTGTGCATGCGCGTTGCGAATTCCGCTCCTAGGTACATCGTTGAGACGTAGGTGCAAACTGCAAGATGACGGACAATTACTCAAACGTTGAGTTGGTAGAGATGGTCCGCATGTATGCCATCAGTGGAGACAGCCTACGTGGAGCAGTACGGTGTTTCCCCTCAATATGGTCGGCATGTACGCGAGTACTTAACCGAAAGGTTTGGTGACCATTGGATGGGTCGCGGAGGACCTGTGGCCTGGCCCGTTCTCCAGACCTGACGTCTCTAGACTTTTATTTGTGGGGAGACGTTAAAAGGTTAGTTTACTCGGAGAAAGTGGCAAGTGTTACAGAATTACGTGAAAAGATAATTAGTGCTTTCGACACTTTAAAAAGGAATGTGATAGTGCTACGTAAGCTGAAGGAAAACCAGCTACGTCGTTGTCGACTGTGCCAAGAATGTGGTGGTGGCAACTTTGAACATACCTCCGGGTAACTTAAGTAGGTAATTTATTTATTTGTACATAGATAGCTTAATCAATTTTATTAGTGTAAATAAGTTGATTTCAAATTTTTAAATACCTAACAGCCGAAAGTATTTCTACATACCTACTTAGCTAGCACATCTTTCCAATTCCAACAAACGTAATAAACATTTTTAGATTTAGTAAATCGGTACACCAACTAAGGTACTAAGCACCAATAAATTCAATCCACAAATTCAAACAAAATCATTACGAAAACTTTAGGCTGAATTTACCTACGTAAAATGTTCAGAGTGTTAGTGTAGATAGCAATAAAGCAAAACTAACATTTTATTAATCATCTGATAACTACCGAACTTAGGTAAGTACAGGTCAGTGAACTTTTCTTTGGCACACTAGTATTGTTGTCGTTAGTAAGATTTCCGTATTCCAATGATGCTTAAAAATTAGTTTAGTATCAAGCGAAATTTATGACAATAATGTAGGTGATTTTCGAAATAAAATTAGGCAAAATTGCTAGGTACCGGTCGCCGTAGGTCATCGCACGGTCGCAACACTGTTGCATTTCGTAGGTAAGACGTCGACTGTCGACTCTCACGCACACAGAGCAGCTGCATTGTCGCTGTGTGCGTAGTTGGGTGATTCTGTTTTAAGTGTTTTGAATCAAGGGTTTTATTCTGAAATACTGTTAAATTTCAACAATAAAAAGAAGCAACGCTTATTAATTATAGACCGGCACCGAACTTTAAATTGATTATTTATGTGTCTTATGACAACCTCCTGAAATTTGACGAGGATGCAAAACAACAGCTTGTATACTATTTCGAAGTTAATTATATATTTTTAGATATTATTTTGTACCCTATCACAATGTTGTCCTTTTTAACCCAATGGTTGACTGGTAGCGAATGCCTTTTGGCATTAAGTCTGCCTATGTACCACTATTGTACATGAAGTTTAAATAAATAAATAAAATTATTGCGATACGCTCCGATATTCCTTCAAATTTTTGTACATACTCCGACTGAGTCCGACATATGTTTTTTAATAATAAATCCAACGCCATGATGGCCGTGGGTCTTTTTATTATTATAATTACCTTATATTTGTTGATAATTTCAACGATTTTCATGGGTGTGAGTGGTGCGGATGATTGGACCCTGGTGGTGCCCTTTAAGAGGCCAGACATGAATAATAAAAATGATGAGATCCACTGGAGGCTCGCTATGACCAAGGTGCGGTCACAACTGTCTGGAAAAGGTTTCCTGCACAACAAAAATAAATTGATGTTACCAAATCATCTCTGGGTTCATCGATGTTTGCAGGTTTATTAAGAGATTTACTAATAGTTGCAGCGTGAAATTGATAAGTTTTAATAGGTACACCCAAATACTCCGAAATATTTTATTCCGTATTTCAATGATGAATTTCATAATACCTAAAAATTATAATGTCTATTATTAAAAATTACGATTTGTTAGTTTTCCGATTTTCATACGCTCGAAGAATCAAATGCTCGAAGGGATCTCGGTCCGAAAAACGACATTCCGATTTTAAATACTTCGAATAAACTGAAAGTCAACATGTGCTACAAACTTTAGTGACAACTTTAGAAACATATCGCTGCAAAACCGACTTCACGCAGTCTTGTCTGCCCTACCCTAGAGTATAATTTAAGCCCGCGTAGGCGCCAAGAGGTGGAGCTGCCCGCGAGCTGAGGAGCAGGTGGTTTGAAGGCGCGCCGCCGCGGCTGCAAGCCGAAGCTGCGGTGGTGAGCGTTAAAACCATCTGCGACGATAAGCTCGCATGGGGCCGTCCGTCCAAACCCCGCAGCGCCGGAGCCATGACAGAAATAATGCTTGCTGCATGTTGCACGCCTGCTTGCTTGCTGCTTGCATGCTGCATGCCTGCTTGCTTGCATGTTGCATGCCTGCGTGCATGCATTATGTGTTTATTTGTCTTGCTATATAATCGGTATTTTGATAATCGGAATTCGTATTTTTGATGTTTCGAATGATCATTAAGTCGGACTTTTTGTTATTTGATCTATTGAAACTCGGTATTTTGAGAATACTAATAATAAACGTTAGGAATATTGAAATTTTGGAATTATACTAAACGTTAGGAATATTGAAATTATAATCACACCCGAACTTATACGAAATACTTAGAAATAAATTATTATCGGAACTACATAAAACACATTTAGACATCGTGAAAACGAAAGCAGAAGCGCGCAGTAGATTTTGGTTTTTGGGAATAGATAACGCGGTAGAAAAAATGATCGCGGATTGTGAGGTTTGTTTACAGTTTAGACAGTCACCAGGGCCTCAAGTCTGCTATTACAATAGTGTAAGAATGGCCTATCATTGATTTCATAATTGTTGATTTTGACAAGTTTGGTAATCTACTAATTATAATGGCGTCATTATGACTTCACAATGTGTGAACCACTGACAATCCGTTGAACGAAATGGCATAGAATTTGACAGATCATTATGAATTTAGCAGATTAGGAACTTTTGGCAAAATGATAATGGGATCTTGTTGGAATGACAATGTTTATAAAAATAGCAGACTTGAGGCCCAGCGCGTGCGCCACTAGCGCTATGGCCACACTCACTGCAGCCAGGGATTTAAAAATACCTTCATAAAGGTTATAGAATTATAAGTGTTAAATGTTGAATCGGTAACAGAATCAAATATGTAACACTTTCAAACCTGTTTTTAACCGTAACATATCTGTAACAGATATAAAAGTGTTAACAGTGGTAATAAGTGTAACAGGTAAACGCAGCGTACTAAAGCTTTAATTGATTATTTCAGTTACACATATTTACGGTTGTGCGTTGTTTCATCACTAATTGTTTAATCGAATTTCGTTTCAAAGAAATTGTTTCTCATATTATCATTTCATAGAATAATCAATACGCAGAATGAAACAAAAGAAAAAAAAAAAGAAAAAAAAAATAGAAATAAAAGATAGAAAATAGAAAAAAAAAGAAAAATAAAAAAAAATAGAAAAATAATAAAAAAATATAATAGACAAATAGAGAATAGAGAAATTTAAATCATCGATTTTTGTTTCAAATTAAGTTGAACGTTAGCATATTCATCTCATAGAATAACAAATCAAATATTCTTTATCCACATTGTTTGTTTCACATAAAACTTATTAACAAGAGTAACATTTAATCGAATGACAGTTTGTAAACGTTTCAATTCATACCTTTGATAAAATGCATACCCTCCTATAAAATTACAACACCGAGTTCACAAAAATAATGCGGGTAAATTCTTGTGAAGCAGGAAAATAATCTTGTTATTCTCACTAACAGCGTCCATGCCTGTTGCATGCATCATGCAAGTAAGCATGCCATGCATGCATGCATGTTAGGAACCACCTGCTCCTCAGCTCGCGGGCCGTATCGCCCTCCGCGCCTACGCGGACTTAAATTACACCCTAGGGGTAGGGCAGACAAGACTACGTGAAGTCGATTTTGCAGCCATTCGTGTCTGTCACTAACTTTTGTAGCACAACATATTGACTTTTTAAGACAGTATTTTAATTTAAGGTTAAATATTTCGTTGAAATAAAATACCATGGAAACATACATCGAACAAACAATATTCGTTAAAAAATAATTCCACTGTTTGAAAAGTTTGTTATACAAGGTGTTGTTTTGCATCCTCGTCAAAATTCAGGATGTTGTCACAAAAGAAATAAATAATCAATATAAATTACGGTACCTAGTAAATTATTAAAAAACACTGCGTTTTTTTGTTGTTTAAGTTTGTCAATATTTCAGAATAGCCCCCTTTACGTGGTTTAGGGATATTAAATTATCGAAAAAACGTTTGAGGTTTTTTGTTTGTGTGTAAGCGACGTTATAAGGCGGGAATCAGACGGCCCGTGTTCAAAACACAGGTGGTTAACAGTTACCGATTTCAGTAAATAAATAAAAAAAAGAAAATTACCTACTTATTTTATTATTGATTCGGGTCGAGAATCATTAGCATAGTTACCTCCTAGAATTTGACGAGGTTGCAAAACAACACCTTGTATAAAAGAATATGATTATAAAATTCATTGATTTGTGTTTCTGTAAAATATGCTTCATTCAATTAAATTGTAATTGAAACAAAAATATTCGAAATAAAAATACATGGACTAAATATTATGTGAAACAATTTCTGGGAAACGAAATTCTGCGAAATTTCTGTCTGCGAAACAAGGTGACACCCATATTTACACTTATTAACACATTTAAAAGGTTACAGTTTGATTCGGTATCATTATTGTATCTGTTACGTTTAAAAGTGTTTTTCTGTTCTGTTTTAAAAAAACTATGTTAAAAACACTTATTACGGTTACAGTTTGAGTCCCTACCGCAGGCGTTCTATCGTATTCATATTGACTTCCTCGGCCCCATACATAATCGTTCGTTTTTAGGGTTTCGTACCCAAAGGGTCAAACGGGACCCTATTACTGAGACTTCGCTGTCCGTCCGTCCGTCCGTCCGTCCATCCGTCCTTCCGTCCGTCCGCCCGTCCGTCCGTCCGTCCGTCCGTCTGTCACCAGGCTGTATCTCATGAACCGTGATAGTTAGCGAGTTGAAATTTCTACAGATTGTGTATTTCTGTTGATGCTTTAACAACAAATAATAAAAACAGAAAAAAATAAATATTTAAGGGGGCTCCCATACAAAAAAGTTTTTTTTTTTGTTTTTATAAATAATGGTACGGAACCCTTCGTGCACGTGGGTAGTAAGTAAGTGGGTAGAAGGGTACAGGTACGTCGTCAAGTTCGCTGATTAATAAATCGTAGGAATACATGGCCAGATTATGCTTACCGCATACCATAGTCAGCGATAATGGCACGCAGTTTATTTCGACAGAATTATAATGTTTTGTAAATCAAACGGAATATCGCATGTGACGTCGCCAGCTTATCACCCGGACAGTAACGGGCAGGCAGAAAGCTACGTAAAGGTAGTGAAGAAGGGAATTAAATCCTGTATGTTAAGTCATAACAACACCAATGCATCGAACAACAAGTTATTTAAATATCTATTCGACTGTCGAAATTCCATTCATTCGGCAACAGGCTGTTCACCTGCCCAGTTTGTCTTTGGTCATAAGCTGCGATCGCGATTAGATTTAATCAAACCAAACCTATCTTCTCCGGTGTCTGTCACTCTCACTCGTTACGTCGAAAACAAACAGTGTTCGCAGTCTGAGGTGTTAATTGGCAACAAGGCTAACAAATAATTTAGGTTGGAGATTATGTATTGAATAAAAACAACTTAAATAAGGAAGGGTCATGGAATAAAGGTGTAGTAATTATAAGACCCGGAAAAGTAATATGTATCGTTAAGGATTATATAACTTCGCGTAATGTTAAAAAACACAAAAATCAATTAATAGCATACAAAGGTACAGCACGACTTTCCCACGGGATAGAGGATTGCCATATTGAAGTCGATGACAACACTCCACAAGGAACTCTAGCACCAAAACAAACACTCCCACTGGACGAACAAGAGTCAGACACCCCTCCCCTCCTGTGTCTGACGTCGTCTGTGGGAGAAATGGAATAGTCCACTATTCCATTCATTCGGCAATACAGAAACACCGGCTGGCAAATCAAAAGAAGAAGACGACAAATTCCATGAAGCAACAGACGGAACTCATGATGAAACTCTCGTGGAGGCAAGGCGAGGCAAGATCCCTATGGGCTCAGAAAGGCAAATGAGTGACGGGACAAAACTGCGAACTGTACCTAGGGTCAGACAGTTTGAACAGTTTTATTAGGAAAATCATATCATGTTTATGTTGTCAAGCTATGGGAAGGATTGTTGTATATGATTAATAGATAATATGAGGATTGCATCCACTCCTATATAAGCTGTGTCGCTTGCCAAATAAACTCAGTGTGCTACCAGCTACCTGTTGTTTTAATTGTGTCCGGAAACTTATCAGTGATCCATCCTGTGTACGTCAAATGATGTAATCACCATGCCATTTGCTCTTAATACCTAGGTATTAACACAGTATTGAGAGCAGCGGTGGCCCAGTGGTGGCAGCCCTGACTTACGAATAGTAAGCCGTGGGATCGAACCCAGGCAGGTGCATTACTTTGTGTAATTTATTTCATCATCGCTGCTCTCAAAAAAGGTGAAGGAAAACATCGTGAGGAAACCGGCATGTCCTAGAACCAAAAAATCCAAGACATGACCATACCACATCTACCAACCCACACTGGGCCCGCGTGGTGTATTATATAGCCCACTCCCTCTCATAGAGAGGCCTGTGTCCCAGCAGTGGGAACATTATAGGCTGCTGATGATGATGATGATGTACTCACCACCAATTAATAATTCCATTGACTAATCTGTCGAAAGGAATAACAGCAACCTTTGGCAAGCCGGTGGTTCCACTGGTTAACACCAACCAAGCAGTAGTCTCTGATTGGTCGAATAGAGCTGGCCTGAAAACAACATATAAATTGTACTGGCTGTTCACTCTAACTAAACATACAAAAGAAAAGACAGTCATTTTCTTTCGGATATCCTTATCGAATGATAATAAAAACCATTCCAATCACAACACTCATGAATGGCTTAAATTTGTGTGCATGAATCATGAGCAAGATAAACGTGTAGATATATACGATATACGTCTTGTTGCACAAATTATCTTAAAAAAAATTAAAGTAGATATTAATCAGGTGCGCCACGTAAGTAATGTTTCTAGACGGTTCTTTACCTGTATTTAACTTCTGTGCCGTTGTATTTCTTGACAAACGCCTCGAGATCAGATTCTTTATCGTCAAATATGACAATTTCGCCCTCCTGATTGTTGGCTCTGAAAGCTTCTCTGACCTTCTCTTCACAAGATTTCTGACAGAACACTATCTTCGGAAAGATGTAGGGGAATAATCTTGTAAGATCGTCTGAAAGTCAAGTTATTGGAAATTTGATTATTAGTGAAGTTATATTTGGCTGTTAAATCGCAAGAGATGTTATGATCATTATTTATTTTAAGACTAGATTGGTTTTATTTCTCATCATGATTAATAGATTTTTAGCAAAGAATACTTTGATAAGCTTACTTTGTCCGACGCTGGTATCAATGGCGCACATGGGATACCCTCCGAAGTGGCACGCGAAGTAGGGGATGCAGAGGTCCATATGGTTCATGCCAATAAGGATCGCTGGGTCTCCGGGTTTTAAGCCGGAGTTAACCATCGCACTGGCTAGGCGACATGTGCGTTTGGCCACGGATCTGTTAGTTTCCTCTTCTGCGGTTGCGAAATCGATCTGAAAGATGCAAAAAGCTTTTTCTTAGAAATCTGTCTGCTGGTTGCATTTGACTTATGGTGAACTCAATTGTTAAACTTGACCCAGTAATTTTTACTCGACTGCACGTATTGTGAACTAAAAAAATACTTATAAATATCTAACTCTTAATATAATAAAAAATTATCTACTTCGAGCAATCATATTTGCGAATATAATACCTAAATATTTTTTTCAGAAAACATTTCTGTAGTAAGAGATTTACTGATTTGCAATTATATTGCTTAAGAATAAATTAGGCTTTAGTTAAGTTTGTTAGATCTTTTCTCGTGAAGAATACTTAATTAAGATTTGATTAGAGTTTTTTTATTGTTTGATTAGCAAAAATAATTTGTGGGTACTAATTTTGACTTAGGTATGAAAACTCTTCGCTGAAGGCAATAAATTTAGTAATAATAATAAAGGTTTAGGTTTCAACTAGTGTTTGGCATCTGCGGTGATAATTTGAATTGCTGTCAACTTCCTAGGACCATTGACCTAATATCATGAAATAAGTAGAGGCTTCGTTAAATAATGTTAGGACTACCTCTACATACTTATACAACCAAGTTATTTTGGTATGAAACCTACTATCGATACTTTATATTACTAGTTTATCCCTAGTGGTACCGTAGTTTGCAGTTCGCCAGTTATGTTTAAGTCCTATGTAATAGGGGACGAGCCTATTGCCATCAACCAGGCACAAAGACACATAAGTGAAAAAATATCAGTACATACCTGACAGATCATTTCTGGGTCATCGTACATAGCTTCCAGGGCAATGTGGCCGATGTGTACATCTTTTTCGTTGAGGCTATACCGCTCAGCAGCACTCTTCCTAAGCCGATCCACACGGGTCGTAATTCTCGTGTTTGCGTAAACATCGACCATTTTGGTCAACGAAATATTACCTTGCAAATCCATTTTTTTCTAAAAGCTTGATTGTTTGACTGTCTGAACGTGAGCACAAGACTGTTCTTCTTCTCCAGTTTCTAGGTCTATGTTTTATCACAATTAACGCACAAAACCGGTAAACAGAAGGATAGGTTGGATGTAGCAGACCTATTTCCATTAATATATAATTATCAGTGGAAAGCGTTTATATATGTTGCAATTTTTACCTAAACAGTGATTGCGTTTTAAAATTTTGATAGAAATCTGTTAATCGTTTTCTATCTACCTATATTTTATTATATAATATTCAAAGTCCAGATTGACTGACTGACATAATAACGCATAGCCTAAACCGCTGGTCCTAGAGACCTGAAATTTGAAGGGTGTGTTCTTTGTGAAGAGTAGGTATCCACTAAGAAAGGGTTTTTCGAAATTCCACCCCTAAAGGGGTAAAAGTAGGTATGAATAGTAGTATGGAAATAGGTCATTTTTAAACTTGAAAGCATGAAATTTCGTACGCTTCTGGGTAGAAATAAATAAATAGGTTTTTGGCGTTTTTGAGAATCTACCCTTAAGAGGGTTTGATAGGGATTGAAAGTTTATATGCGGAATACGTCATTTTTTAAATATGAAGAATGATATTAAATATCGAAGTTTCTGAGCAAAACTCAAAATCAAAATCAATCAAAATATTTTATTTTACATAGGCCTACATGGGCACTTATAAAACGTCGACAGAAGAAGCACGGTTCGGGTTGGTCGTTTCCTATGGAGAAGAACCGGCAAGAAACTCCATGGTTACTCTTTTAAAATCATTTGGTTCTACAATATTTGGATATTTTACAGCGTTAGTACCTAAGTATGAGAGGACAGTGTAGGCCCGACAATAAGTCATCGCTTACTACAAACGGTAGAAAAAGATGATAGAGACAAAAAAAAAACCTACAATGTCCACACATTCACAAAAAATATGAATGAAAAAGAATCTATACAAAAGTAAAAATAAAATTAAGAACAATTAAATAAACAATTGACACAAATGTAGTCATCAGTACTGTACTAAATGAATTCGTATTTCGTCGTTTTTGGAAATTCGACCCCAAACGGGAGAAAAGGGGTAGAAACATTGGTATAACAAAAATGGTCTGATCAGCTTAAAATTTACAATTTGTGTTTCTTGATTGAATTGATAAACACGTATTTCAACGTTTTTGGTAATTCCCTCAGACAATAAAAACGTTGCATTTTTTTGTTTTTTTTTTGTTTTGTGGTGTTAGTACGTTTGTAGGTATAAACAAATAACTTATTTTAGGTTAATCTGGAACAATGTCTGTGATTGTTTTTATTTTGAATCGGGCGTTGATAGCTGCGCCACAGTACTTTACTTTTTTAGCTTTCTTCGTTTTTCCTGTGTAATCTTAAAAACTCTAGTTGTTCCAAATAAATTTTCATCAGCCTATAATGTTCGCACAACTGGGACACAGGCCTCCCCTCTATGAGGGGGAGTGGGCTGTAATCCAACACGCGGGCCCTGTGCGGGTTCGTAGATGTCACATGTGTTCGAATTTTTAGTTCTAGAACATGCCGGTTTCCTCACGATGTTTTCCTTCACCGTTTTAGAGTAGCGGTGATGAAATAAAATACACAAAGTAATGCGCCTGCCTGGGTTCGAACCCACGGCTTACTGCTCGCCAGTCGGTGCTGTCACCACTATGCCACCGCTGCTCTCTAACCGCTGCTCTCAAATAAACTTTGTAGCGCGCACCGTTTCCGAACGTAAATCGCAACGCCGTAAAGTTGACAGCGCGTGCATGCTTCCCAGGACGCCAACCGAACAACCGCGTCCTGTTGCCCGCGCCTCATACCCGGGGCAATCGTAGGATACACACGTTTGCGTCCCGATTATTGTTAAATAACTTCCTGCTACCTATTTGTAAAGTATTGTGATTAACTGTGTGTTACCACGAACAATACACTATTTTCAAACGAGTGTGCGGACTTTTCTCAATTCCACGCTACAAGTGGCTGCCCAACTTGCCGCGAGTAATAATAAGTGCTCGTTCGAACTCAATAATTTCATTATACCTAATCTGCGTTATTCACGTGTGTTCGCCATCACCATGCCGCGGACGCGCGGAGATCGGGCGGCAGCGCTCTCAGATGACGAAGCCGAGATCGACGGCGACAATGAAAACGTTGCAAGTTTTTCATCAGGACAAGTGGCCGCCATGATGGCCGCCATGCAGCAATCCCAAACGGAAGCGTTCGAGCGCCTGTTGGAAAAAGTTATCAGTCGTCAACCGCCATCCCCAGTTCCAAACTCTGCGTCTGCATTACCGGCCGACGGCAGCGGCACCTTCACGCACTGCACCGCCCGGTTCGGCGGTGACGCCGACGAGTCCGTGGACGCCTTCATAGACGCCATCCAGAGCTACAAGGACTGCGCTAATGTCTCGGAGGAAAATGCCCTCGGGGGCCTCTCTATGGTGCTCACGAATAACGTCGCAATTTGGTACCAGGGAGTGAAGAAGGAGATTCATACATGGAATAATGCCATAGAATTGTTAATCAACACCTATGGTGATAATAGACCCCCGCATCGTATCTACATCGAATTATTCGGACAAAGACAAGGCGACCAAAATACCGACGTGTTCGTCAATAAATGCCGTACGTTGCTTTCAAAAATTCCAGCAAATGAAATATCGGACAAAGCGCAAGTCGATATGGTATACGGCCTACTTGATACACGAATACGTAAACACCTGAGGAGGGAGGACTTTACGAATTTCGCGGGTATGCTCCGCCTCGCCCGTTCCATTGATATCGAAGTTTCCGAAACGCATACTCAGACGCAGCCGCAGCCCGGCCCGCCATCCAGCGGCCGCTCAACAAAGTCGACGAGCGCCGTCGCCGGCCCCGCCAACCGAAACGTCAACACAGCGCGGGCGCCTGCGCCGCAGCCGCGCCGCTCCACAACGCCAGCAACGCTGAGTGCGGCCAGCGTAGCACCAACAGCGTCGTCGAATACGAGTGTTACCGATAAGGCGTCGAATCAACATGCGAAACCTAGATGTGTTTATTGTAAACAATACGGACATGTGCGTGACGAGTGTGAGAAATGAATTAATAAGAGCGGTGGTAATAATGATAAGTCTCTAAATTGTTATGGTTGTGGAGCGAAAGGATTGATGAGGTCGCAATGTGGTAAATGGAACAATAGCTTGTCATTTTCATCTGTTACAATCGAAACTTATTCGTCGGATTTGGTAAGTGAATACAAAGATATTTTTCCTCCTACATTCTCGGAAAACACTCCAAGTCAAAATATTGCCCGTAGTCGTAGTAATAGCTTTTTTAACACCGTTGCTCGTAAAGCTGATGTAATTCCACCGGTTTTAAATATGTAAAGCGGGTCATAAAAAACGCGTGTGTTACCAAAGCAAATAGTTAAGTTATAGTCCATACAAATTCCATAACAGTATTATTTGCCATTTCGCGCGCTGTTGCTATTCAAATTTCGAACTAATCGCCGCGCGGCGCCAGTCAGTCAGTAGCATGCTGTTAAAATGGCGGGAAAGCAACAGTGTGCATTCACAGATTCAGTTTATTTAAAATAAAAAAAAAAACAGTTTATTCGGTAATTTAAAAACTTGTCTGCGTGCTCTAACGTCTTTGCCAACATTTTCACGCAGCTACAGCAGAAAATAATCCTCGCACCAAATTTCTCAAATTTTCTTTTCTTTGTACGTGTATTGTGAAAATTTAAATATGACAACTTTCAATAATGAAGAAGAGCCATATATTACTTTAACTCCACCGGATATACTAACAGAAGCGCGAACCGCATGCGACAGCTTGCTGCCGTCAATATCCAAAGACAGATACATAACCACGTATGAAAATTTTTTGAAGTGGAAAAACATGAAAAATGCCAAGTTATTTTCCGAAAATGTAGTTTTGGCTATTTTAATGAACTAGCTAGTAAATATAAGCCTAGCTCGTTGTGGACAACATATTCGATGCTGAAAAGTACCCTCAAGATGAAAAATGGTGTCGATATTAATTTATATTCAAATCTCATTGCATTTTTAAAGAGACGCTCTGATGGTTTTATAAAGGAAAAATCTAAGGTACTGTCATCAAATGACGTCGAAAAGTTTCTAAGAGATGCTCCAGATAGCCAGTACCTGGCAACTAAGGTCAGTTTGCCTCCTTATTTTATGTATTGATCTACCTACTGTACATACTCTTTTACATATTTTTTAACGACCGTCTGTAAGCTAAGTACCTTATCTTACACATTTTTATTTCTTTTCAGGTTGCGTTAATATTTGGTATTAATGGTGCATGTAGACGGCAAGAGCTTCACAATATTACCACAAATGACATTGAAAATCGAGGCAAAATGTTTTTAATTAAAATTTGGGATTTTAATTAAAAGCATTTTGCCTTGATTTTCACACTACACACACACTAAAAACAAAATACCCCGATCTTTTATTATCAACGGCCCATTTTATGACGTGGTCAAAAAATATGAAGTTCTGCGTACGACTAAGGCAAAAAATTATCATTTCTTTCAGAATTACCAAAAATGTAAATAAAAAACATAATTAAAAAACCAACTACAACTACGTATCATTTTAATAATTGTAATTTCACTAACTGTTTCAATAATTAGAAATGAACAAAATATAAAGTATTTTTTTCTGTTTCCTCGCAAATGTGTTAAAAACGTCGTACGATATACGTGCGTATTGGTTATAACATGCTCGGCTCAATTACGCCCTCGCCTTCGGCTCGGGCTGAAATTCCGCCTCGCATGTTATAACCATCATAACGCACTAATATCGTAATGTACTATTATCTAAATAATCAAAACTGCGATGCGCATTCTATTAGTAATTGTAAATCGCCGTGTTTACTATCGCAACCGTGCGAACGCATTAACAATAATAATTTCTGTTGCGATTGTCGTGTTACTTTATGTAAGCACAAATGTAAGTCAGGTGAATGTTATCCGTGTTTTTGTCATAAAGTACGTTCGAAAGTTCCAGTGTTAACTAATGAACCGTTCTCAGGTACTCTTGTCGACTCATTTCGTAGGGTAGATGTGCCTGTTATCGTCAGTAATCATAGTCACTCACCTGATAGGGTAGATGTACCTGTTATCGATCATTATGATAGTGACTCACCTGATAGGGTAGATGTACCTGTTATCATTCATTAGGATAGTGACTCACCTGATAGGGTAGATGGGCCTGTTATCGTCAGTAATCATAGTCACTCGCCTGTTAGGGTAAACTCACCTGTTATCGTCTCGATTCGTGGGTTGTACTGCTCAAACGTTGACACGCCTTCAGTAGTTACTGCATTTTGCGCCGACACTACGGCGACTACTACCTGGGGTGGTGTTAATTTAACGGTCCCTCTCTCTGCGTCACACGCTCTACTGACGACGATCGCACGTTCAAAGCAGCAGAGGCCAGTGCTCAGTATCCAGATTCTTGGTTTACGGGGTATGGGTCTCATTGATACAGCTGCTAGGTGCTCTATAGCGGGACATACACTTTATAAAATATTTAAGGAAAAGGGACTTACCTTTGGTTCCAAGCAGGTTAACGTGAAGCTAGCTGACGGTGTCGTCCGTTCACGCGAAGTTCTGGTGGCAAGCGTCGATGTCATCATCTCTGTGGACAAAAGTGTTCGAGTGGACTTCGTAATTTTTCCGGAAGCGGATAACAATGATACTCTTCTTGGTATCGACTTCCTCAATGCTGCAGGTATGGTTCTTGATTTTTCTGCTTCTTCCTGGCACTTCTCTGGGTGCACGCAGACTTACCCGCTCGAGTATGAGGGTGAACCAATGCCACAGCCTAACCCAATCTCCGTGTCTTCTATATCGTTAAGGGCTGACGAAGGTTTGTCCCTTACCTGTGATCAGCGCCAGCAGCTTACTGATTTACTTCAACGCCATGAAGATGTCTTCCGTCTAGTAGGAGAGGCTACTCGTTTCGCCGAGCATCATATTGATACGGAAGGTCATGCGCCTATTGCGGTGCCTCCGTACCGCCTCACGCCCGCGAAGAGGGCCATAATGGAGGCTGAGATCAACAAAATGCTGAACGGTGGTATTATTGAGGAATGCGAGTCAGCGTGTGCCGCACCCGCTCTCCTCGTCCCTAAGAAGGATGGCTCGACTAGGTTCTACGTCAACTATCGTCGACTCAATGCCGTTACTAAAAGTGACACTGACCCTTTGCCGGTTATCAAGGACCTTCTTCACGCTACCAAAAGGGAAGGGTACATGAGTACCATAGATCTCCGGTCAGGCTACTGGCAAGTGATTGTATCACTTGCAGACAGGGACAAGACAGCATTCGTGTCGCCTTTTGGTACGTACCGTTTTATTCGCATGCCGTTCGGTCTCAAGAACGCTCCCGCCACTTTCCAGAGGTTAATGGGCCGATTTCGATCTGGAAGTGTCTTGAAGGATGTTACGTTATTAGTTTATTTAGATGATCTGTTGGTCCTGTCCGAGGGGCCGTTCTAGATACACCTGGAAGACCTGGACGCTGTGTTCAACCGCCTTCGTGTTTTTGGGTTACGTGCCAACAGGGATAAGTGCAACCTTGCATGTAACCAAGTTAAGTGCTTAGGTCATCTTATTACTCCCAAGGTTATAATGCCTGATGAGTCCAAGGTGCAGGCTATAATTCAGATGAATGAGCCAACGAACCTCAAACACCTGAAATCTTTCTTACAAACCTGTTCGTGGTTTAGGAAGTTTGTGCCAGGGTTTTCCGAAATAGCTCAACCGCTCACCAAGCTTACTAAGAAGAATGAACCATGGGTTGGACCGAAGTCCAGCGGCGAGCTTTCAATGAGCTGAAGAAGAGGCTCATTACAGCACCAGTCCTCGTACAGGCGGACCACAGAAAACCTTTTATCATTCATACAGATGCTAGTAATTACGCACTGGGTGCCGTCCTCCTGCAAGGTGAAGGTAACGCCGCGCACCCTATCGAGTACTCTAGTCGTGGGCCGTAGAGAAGTATCGCCTACACATTGAGGGTCACCCAGTAATCTTACGTAGTAACCATCAACCACTGAAGTGGTTATTGACCTTAAAGTCTCCCAGTGGCAGGTTGATGCGCTGGGCTCTAAAATTGCAAGCTTTTGACATCAAATATGAGTCATTGCTGATGCCCTTAGCCGACCTAACTGCAATGAGTCTTCACAAGAAAGCTGCGGGGTCTGTTCGGTGATCATAGATGTACCACGCAGGAGTCCAGCTGATCTACGGTCTGCCCAGATAGATGATCCTGAGGTCAGTAAGATCATCAAAGATATAGAGAACACCACTGACCTTCTGTCTTCTACTCGCTGGTTAGAGCGCGGTTATCTTATGGACCAGGGTGTCCTCTATCGTCTCGCTCCTGATTTGGAATCCGAGGAGCCGCAATTAGTAATGCCCAAATCCATGCTTAATGACGTTATGGATGAGTTCCATAATGCCCCTACTGCTGGTCATCAAGGTGTGGACCGTACGATTGATTGTATCAGACAGCGATAATACTTCACAGGTATGCGTAAGTACGTTGCAGACTATTTAAAGAATTGTGTCGATTGTCAAAGGTATAAGTTCTCCAATCAAAAACCCGCCGGTCTTTTGCAGACACCTATTCTACATCAAAGGGGTGAAGTACTGGCTGTTGATCTGTTCGGGCCTCTACCAGTAGCTGAAACAGGAGAAAAGTGGGTATTTCTTGTAGAGGATACTGCCACTCGATGGGTGGAGTTATACGCCCTCAAGGAGGCTACAGCTGAGGTATGTGCCAAACTAATGATTGAAGAATATTTCCTTCGATATGGTTTTCCCAGGCGTGTCATCTCTGACAATGGAGTGCAGTTCATATCCGCAGTGATGCAACAATGCATGTATCTATTCAGTGTCAAGCAGAACCTGATACCGCTCTATCATCCTGAGGCCAACCCGGCCGATAGGAAGAATCGGGACTTGAAGATCCAACTGGCAATGCTGGTCAAGAATGAGCATCGCATTTGGCCCCAATCCTTATCACAGGTACGGTTCTCCCTTAACACTGCTACTTGTTCGACCACCGGACTAACGCTAGCATATATGACGTTTGGCCGCGAAATGCGGACACCATTCGATGCACAGCATGATATGCGTGCAATCTTGGATAAGGAAACGTATGTACCTCAGGTTACGCCATACTTGTCAAAATTTATCCACTCTTTGAAGGAAATACGAGATCGGGTCGAAAGACGCCAAGACCTTCGAAAAGAGTATGCTGACGCCTCCCGACGCCAATCTCCAGCTTTTCAGGTTGGTGATCAAGTATTGCTAACCACTCATTCTTTAAGTAATGCACCAAAAGGTTTAACTCGAAAGTTTATGCCTCAGAGAGACGGACCGTATATCGTAAATAAAGCTATTAGCCCCCCGACCTACGAGTTGGTCGATAATCAGGGTCAGTTGTTAGGTCGTTTTCATGTTTCGGACCTTATAGCTCACATTAGTAACCAGACTGACACTATAGAGCCGATCCAATCTCGCCGTCTACGAGGACGGCCGCCTAAAGCCCAAAAGAAGGCGCGCTCTTAGCTTTATGCCAAATCACTTTCGGGCCGATGTCGTGACTTGGAGGAGGAGAATGTAGCGCGCACCGTTTCCGAACGTAAATCGCAACGCCGTAAAGATGGCAGCGCGTGCATGCTTCCCAGGACGCCAACCGAACAACCGCGTCCTGTTGCAAAACAAATCAACAAGCAGAACAACGGAAAGGGGGAAAGCAGAGTCGCTCAGCAACGAGCGCGACTAAGGGCGCTGTGAAGGTCTGCGAACAACAGGTTCCACCGAAGAACAAGTGCGATGGGGACGGCTTCATCAGGGTGGAGAAAAAGAAGAGAAAGCATACGTATCGCAACCAGTGTGGGACAGCGCCGGCAGGATGTAACATGCTGCATCCTGCAGTACCGACGACGCAGCTGTATGTGTCCCGATTGCACCACTCTACGAAGGCTGAGGACATCGTAGAGTACATACGGGTGAAGACCACAACACCAATTTCAAGTCGTTTGTGGTGCGCGTTCCGACTCACCATTTGGTGACCTTCCTCAACGAAGAGTTTTGGCCGAAAGGTGTGCTGTATCGGCGTTTCCGCGGCCAGCTACGTGACACCTCGCAGCGTAACACGACGCCGTCACTTCGTGTGCAGTAGTTATTAAGTTGTTTTTGTATAAAGTATTTATTAGTTATTGTTGTTATGGTTATATATGTATTAGGATTTATGGGCCCAGTTGCCTGAAATAAAGGATATTGTATTGTATTGTATTGTATTGTATTGCATTGGTGCCCGCGCCTCATACCCCTCCCACTCTTCTTCCCGGGGCAATCGGAGGATACACACGTTTGCGTCCCGATTATTGTTAAATAACTTCCTGCTACCTATTTGTAAAGTATAGTACCACGAACAATACACTATTTTTAAACGAGTGTGCGGACTTTTCTCAATTCCACGAACCCTACACTTTATTATTATTAAACTTATTATCTCTTTATTCATTTTCTTTACACATCCTTTACATTTTTAAATATTTTTACAAAAAACATATCAAAAAACATTTAAAAATATAAAAAATAGTAGCCCACCAGCATCGGGAACAGGGTCCGGGCTACCGGTGGTCAGGGCTCTTGAGAGAGGAACCTCCTGACAATACGTGCCGTGTCCAGAAGTACTGCTTTCTGAATCAAGCCCTTGATCCAGCTGCCAAGCGAAAGCCTACTAAGATGTTGGTCGAGGCTTTTGGCAATTAAGCCATTGGCCGACACGACTATCGGCACAATGACTGCTGTATTCACATCCCACATGTCGACAACCTCGCGAGCCAGATCTAGATATTTGAATTGCTTATCTTTCTCTGCTTTCAAGAGGTTCTCGTCATGTGGGACCGTAATATCAACAATCATTGCGCGACGCTCCAATCGATCTATCACCACAATGTCAGGCTTATTGGCAACAATAGTCCTGTCAGTGACGATAGGTCGATCCCAATACAACGTGATATTACCATTATCGAGAACTGGGTCGGGCGCATACTTATAGTACGGCACTTCTGATTCCACAAGGTTGTATTTCAAAGCAAGTTGCTGGTGGATAATCCTAGGAACGAGGTTGTGTCTATGCAAGTACTCTCCGTTAGCCAGACGAGAACAACCAGAAATTATGTGTCGGATCGATTCTCCCGGACGGTGGCATGCCCGACACACGTCAACCGTCCCGTCCTTCATAATATGTTTCCGGTAGTTGTTCGTCAGCATTACTTCGTCCATAATCGCACAGACAAAACCTTCAGTTTCCCCAAAGAGGTTGCTGAATCGTAGCCAGGACACGGACGCTAGAAAATCTACATCGGGGCCATGAAGAGCCCGGTAGAAGCGCCCGTGAAGCTCCTTGCCCTGCCATACCTCCCTGCGATCATTAGTGTCTTTATTAAACTTATTAAACTTTATTATTAAATACGCAAAACCACACTGCGCTCCAAAACACAAATAACTGACGTTGCTCAAAAAGCCGCTACGCTGAAGTGGGACTGGGCTGGCCATGTCTCCCGTATGCCCGACGAGCTGTGGCCCAAAATAACCACGATGTGGAGCCCTGACACAGCCAGAAGGCGACGCGGTAGACCTCGCAGGAGATGGCGGGACGAGCTAGACAGAACCAACGACCAGTGGTCCACATTGGCCCTGGATCGAACGATTTGGAAGTCATGGGAAGAGGCCTTTGCCCAGCAGTGGGATGATATAGGCTAACAGTAACAGTAACAGTTATTAAATACGCTTAAAAAAACGGGTTGCTTCCGGGAGTGACGGCAGAAGTGAAAACTTGAATATTAACGTTGTGCATTTTTGATGTTTTGAAATGGTTTGGGAATAATTTTGCACGAATTGCTTTAATTATCAGTTCGTGGAGATCAGATCGGTCCATCAAGTCCGGAGATAATGTCTCATCATAACTAACAAAACGACCCCAAACTTGGCCCAACGAGTTCTTCTAGTCGAGGAGTTCCAGTAGCAGTCACCGATGTACACCTACAGGTCAGTACGGAGGTAAAGTCTCATCATAAATAACAAAATGAGCCCAATCTCAGCCTACCTAGTTCTATTCGTCGAGGAGTTACAGTAGCAGTCACCGAAGTACACCTTCAAGTCACTCCATTAAGTTCTTGACGAATAAGCATTTATACAAACCTACTTAATTTTAGCGAAATAAAATATTGTAATAAAAATCTGTAAATAGAAAATAATCTAACCTTGTCAAGTATCAAATTATATGGTATATCCAATATTTTGTATTTGTACAGCGACCTTTTCAACACGAGCCGCAGCAAAAAAGCGATACGGAGTCCACTCACGACGGCGGTCGAGTGCAGACTGAGGTTTCAGTCGAAATGTTTGTGCAAATCAAAACGGGCACCATTCGCAAAAATTTCTATATATTGACGCAAAGCATCGATTGGTACAGGATTATTAAATTCTAAAAAACAATGTAAATGATAACTTACTCTTGTAGAAATATGAGACTCCTCTAAACCAACAAAGTATGTCAATAAATCTTCAAAATAATCAAGTAAACACTGACGACAATCGATAGTATACTCATACAAATCAAAAGTAAGAAAAAATAAATTGCCAGGACACAATCGCTTGTGCTTCTTAACAGTGCCAGACTTCAACTGAGCACTTACACCACATGTATCAACTCCATCCACAGGACTTAGAAAAACTGAAGGACCCCCTGCTGCGCTTACAGCGGACGCGCCGGTAGGGTGTTCTAGACCGGCGCGAGATGCTGCTGACGTCATGATCTAAAAATAGAAAACACTCTGTCACGCGCGCTCGCTTCGCTCGCAATATGAATTGCATACCCTTTTCTGTAATAAGGTCGCCGCTAGGCCCCCCCTTACGGGGGGGGCCGCTCCTTTTTGTCAAAAAGTCGCTATTTATATAATTATTCGTACCACCCATGCGTTGCGGTGGGCGAACCTATGCGGGGGCAATATAAATAAAACCACCATTAAATTTTAAAGTTATCTGGATTTAATGTAGTAAAATTAAAATGAACCTTATAACTAATATTATAACGCAAAGAATATTCATAATAATAATTGATATCATTGGCAGCAGGTAAGTTCAAAGCATCAAAACCAATATAAGCTTTACCAGCATGAGCACCATTAACAATATCAGGACTATCCATAGCTACTACTAACTCACTAATACGATTCTTAGAATTTAATATACTGGTTTCAACACGCTTTTTACATCTAGGATAATACACCCAACGAATAGTAGCACCTTTCTTCAAAGATGTCCTCTTAACATTCTCATAAGAACCAGACAATTCAGGCGCCCCAAATGACCCATGATTACTTACAATATAAGTACAAACATCAAAAGAGTCTTGATCAAACAATGGATCCACACGCAAATCATTCATATGCTTATTAACAACTTCAACCTTGCCCATATCATAATATCTATTTAATTCTATATTACTTATAACATATTCAACCTTATTAACAATCATCATACCATACTGATTTTGCAGATACAGACCCACATTCTTATTACCCATAGCAAATAAAGTAAAGAAAGGCATCTCCCCATACTTAATATCATAATTCGAAACACCAAACTTCCAAGACTCCTGCTGAATAGAAGAACCACAATAAATATACTTCATAGAACGCCCCGGCACAGACATAACACTTCTAACAGGTGGCCCACGAGATGCCACATTACGACGAAATCGCCGACGAGGTCGCCTCATCTTCCGACGATAAACATATCGTCTCTTGCGAACAAAAGGGCGTCTCCTCTTCCAACTTCGGTACGCACGTGCGTACCGCCTCCCAAAACGGTTCCAAGGCACTAACAAATAATAAACGATTCTTTAAAGCATCATCCATACTATCATCCAACTCATTAGACACAAATATAATTGGACCTTTGAATGCCAACAACATATCACATTCACACTTAACAGGATAAGCATACTTTCGGCCTTCTAACAACCGCTTCAACATACTAGGTACGCAAAACTTATAAGAAAATTCTTCAAATAAAATAACCTTATGATATCCCTCCCGAAACCCCTGCATAAAAAATTTACCCACCCCAGGATAAAATACATACTTCATATTAGCCCTCCCTATTAAACACTCGATATAGGATGACTTACCAACATTAGAAGGCCCATACAAATATAACTGTTTACGTTTAAAACCAACTGTTCGTATATAATCATTCCACCACATACACACTTCCATGGTCCAATTACCGTAACATTCATTCAAAGGTCTCAACTTAACATTAACAACTGGTTCTTTAATATCAGCAAATACTTTTTGTAAAAAGCGATAACAAAATCGATGCTCAATAACAAAAGGATCGTCAAAACGAAACCTCGGAGTCAAGACAGGGCCTAATAATAAAATAACCCTTATTTCAATCAACTAAGATTCATCTATAGTAGCAAAATATGTGAAAAACCCAAACTCAATGACAGATGTCATAAAGTTGAAATTCCTTCGTACCCTAACGATCAGGACACGTAACACCTGACGCGAGTTTAAAAATTTTTACGCATCACAAAAGTGCACCACGCTGCTAAAGAAGTTTTCACTTCAAAAACTTCATATATGCATACTTCTTGGGGACCCATTTGCGCGACAGACATGAAATGAAATGAAATGAAATTAATTTATTTGCCAGAATATAGGTACAATAATGTGGTAAAATAATTTTTATATGACTCACTATTTTCGACTTATCAGTCGTGCAAATATTTTGAGTAGGTACACAAATGACGCATGCTTAATAAAGTCAAATAATTAGATTGATGTCACCATGCACAGCAGAATTTACATTATTAATATATTAGTAATTAAACATTAATTTTCCAGCTACATAAATTATTACATTAAATCAGAAAATATATCAGATTATCACAGTCAAAACAGTCAATAAATTTATTAGAATCACATGTCCACAAACCAATGTCAACAATTTAATTTTAAATAAGTACTCGCATATTACAATAGTTATCTAGATCATGTCGGCTTAAAAGGAGATGTTCCAGAAATGTATGGAGCCTGGGCTAGCGCTATGTACACTTATGTAAATATTGCTAAATAATACAGTAACCGTTTTTAATTATCAATTTTCTTTAATCTCACTTCGTTTTAATGTACATTCAAATTAACTTGGTCAAAGAGAGAAACACAACATAAAAATTAAACATAGTGGATCAGATCAGCACGTGATCAGCAGGCGAAAAATGTCATTTTGACAATGACATTTGATTGACGTGTATTACGATTCATCATCATCATCATAATCATTTCAACCGAAAGACGTCCACTGCTGGACATAGGCCTCCCCCAAGTGTCACTACATTGACCGGTCCCGTGCGACTCGCATCCAGCGGATCCCCGCAACCTTCACCAGGTCATCATCCACCTAGTGGGAGGCCTTCCAACGCATCGTCTCTCGGTTCGCGGTCGCCATTCCAGAACTTTTCGGCCCCATCGGCCATCTGTTCTGCGAGCAATGTGCCCTGCCCACTGCCACTTAAGTTTGGCATTTCTTCGGGCTACGTCGGTGACCTTGGTTCTCTTGCGGATGTCCTCATTTCTGATTTGATCACGCAATGAAACTCCGAGCATAGCTCTTTCCATTGCCCTTTGGGTGACTTTGAGCCTTCTGATGAGGCCCATTGTGAGCGGCCACGTTTCGATCCCGTATGTAATCACTGGCAACACACACTGGTCATAAGCTTTCGTCTTGAGACACTGCGGTAAGTTGGACGAGAAGATACCACGCAGCTTCCCGAACGCTGCCCAGCCGAGTCGGATTCGACGATTGACCTCTTTCTCGAAGTTAGACCTACCCAACTGGACCGTTTGTCCCAGGTAGACATAATCGTCTACAACTTCGATAGTAGAGTCTCCGATCTTGATAGGAGTGGGTGTTACATGGGCATTCAACATGACCTTGGTTTTGTCCATGTTCATTTTAAGACCCACTCTTTCGGAAGCTCTACTGAGGTCATCGAGCATTGTACAGGTCCTCCATGGTCTCAGCCATGACCACTATATCGTCGGCAAATCGAAGGTGAGAGATGTATTCGCCATTGATGTTGATGCCTAGCCCTCTCCAGTCCAGAACCTTGAAGATATCCTCCAGTGCAGCGGTGAACAGTTTCGGAGATAATATATGACGTCTCCCTGTCTCACACTTCGCTGCAGAAGGATAGGTTCCGAGGTCTGGTCCTGAAGTCGGACTGACATGGTGGCGTTTTTGTACAAACACTTCAACACCTCGATGTACCGATAATCAATTTGGCACCGTTGGAGAGACTGCAGTGCAGCCCAAGTCTCGATCGAATCGAAGGCTTTCTCGTAGTCCACAAACGCTTAACAGAGAGGCAGGTTGTACTCTTCGGTCTTCTGTATAACCTGTCGCAGCGTATGTATGTGGTCTACGGTGCTAAAACCTTTTCGGAATCCGGCTTGTTCGGGAGTTTGAAAATCGTCAAACCTGCGCGCGAGACGATTCGTGATGACTCTTGAAAACAACTTGTAGATATGGCTCAGAAGTGAGATGGGCCTATAGTTCTTCAACCGGGCGTGTCGCCCTTTTTGAAGAAGAGTACCACCACACCCCTGCACCACGCTTGTGGCGTTTTCCCCTCGAGTATGACGGAATCAAACAGCTTCTGAAGGGCCTTAAGTTTTCCACCCGCCTTCAGAAGTTCGGCCGTAATTCCATCATAACCCGGTGCCTTGTTGTTTTTAAGCTGTTTCAGAGCTATCCTAATCTCGTACAGGCTGATGTCCGGGATGTCTTCGGTGTAGTGTCGGGTCAGTCTAGCTCTTGGGTCATTCGCTAGATTTACTACGGGTTTCCTGGTTGACGTGTACAACTGCCCATAAAAACTCTCGATCTCCCTCAGTAGCTCCGGTTTGGCAGATACGACTCCACCATCGTCGGTCTTCAGTTTCGTGAGCTGGCTCTGCCCAATAGCCAGATCTCTTGCAAATACCTTTGAGCCTTTATTCCGCTCAACGGCGTCTTTAATACGCTCGGTATTAAAGCGGCGGAGGTCGCTCTTCAAGGATTTAGAGATCTGTCTATTGAGCTGCCGGTTTTTCCACGCGTCTTCTGAAGACTGCAGGATCATCTCACGCCGTTCCTTCATGAGCTTGAGAGTATGATCAGAGAGTTTTTTGTTCTTCTGTGTACGACGCGTCTTGAAGAACTTAGACCCTGTCGTATGGACAGTTTCCACGAATCCATCGTTGCATTCGTCCACTGAGCTTCCTAGGCACTCGAAACGATTCTGGAGTTCAAGCTGAAAGCTCTCGGGGTTTTGGATCTGGATCTGTGCTGGTCGGAGCGTAGACTTCATCAGTCGAGACCTTTCAAGCTTAATATTGATGTTCAATGTGCCTCTTACCATGCGGTGATCGCTCCCAGTTTTCACCGAATTGATCACAGAGACATCATTGAACATTTGCTTCTTGGTTGACATGATGAAGTCAATCTCATTTTTAGTTGCACCATCGGGGCTCTGCCAGGTCCACCTTCTGTGCTCACGCTTTCTGAAGAAGGAGTTCATCATATAGAGGCCCTCCTTCTCCATAAAACTAGCCAGTTGGTGTCCCCGGTGGTTCCGACATCCAAACCCAAATTGCCCCACCTGCAGCTCATATCCGTCTCGCTTGCCCAGTTTCGCGTTGAAGTCCCCCAAGACAACGGTAAAGTGAGTTTTGAAACCATGCATGGCTTTGGAGATATCCTCATACATGGTCTCCACTTCGTCGTCAGGGTGTGCCGAGGTCGGGGCGTAGACCTGTATGACCTTCAGCGAATATCTTGAGGATATTCTGAGTATCAGGTACGCCACCCTGGTCGACACACTCTCGATCTTCATCACGTTATTCACAAGGGACTTGTGGACGATAAACCTATCACCACCCTGGGACTGCCGGTCACCCTCTCGGAAATAGAGTAGGTTGCCGGATTTCAGGATCATCGTGTCCTCCCCTTTCTTCGGACTTCAAATAATCCTACAATACTCCATCGCAACCTGCTCAATTCCTCCTCGAGTTCCGTTATCTTCTCGTCGGTCCGGAGTGTTCGCGTGTTATATGTTGCCAGGTCAAGTCGTCGGTATAGGCAGCCGGATTCCTTCCGGAGATTCTTCGCACCCCTTGCCACGCCGTAACCTCGACCGCTACCATAGTCGAGGGTAGACGGGCTGCCGGGTACTAGGGGCCATTTCTTTTTTGCGCTCATAAGGGGGGTTTTGCCATAATCGCCACGCTTGGCAGACGGGTTGGCGATCGCAGTACGGTTGTTGCAAAAAGCACAGAGAACGCTACTGCCCATTCTCTGGCAAGTCCCTTAGTCGCCTCATGATTACGATTCACGTCCATCAAATGTAATTGTCATAACTGCTTTAGTAAACAAAACAAAATCAAACATCTCCTTTAAATAGTCATCAATTGAATAAAAGCATCTGTCACAAACCAATTATATAAAGTTCTATTAAATTCTATGTTATTCAGTTTTCTAATTTTTTCCGGAAGTTTATTATATATTTTTACCGCCATGGTGTGGCAGTTTTTGGCACATAGCTTTAATCGGTTTCGAGGCACCACTAAAGGTTTTTGCACTATTTTCCTTCTAAGTGGAGCCTTATCATCCTGCTGAAAAAGTGAAAGGTGGTTTCTTACGAATTTACACATTTCCAAAACGTATAAGGATGGAAATGTAAGCAAACGTATATCAACAAATATTGGTCGGCACATTTTAATTGACCTAATGCATTTTTTCTGGGCTATAAATGCTCTCTGTGCGTCTGTGGAGTTCCCCATATAACAAACCCATACCTCAGTACTGAACACACAACACACTCATCAGACACTCACACGACTCAATGACTTCATGGGTGTCGTTTTCGTTGTTTTCGGGGTCGCAGATAACAGAATGAGATCAAAATAAAAACCCAGGATCGCCCGAGGAAAACTTTTGGTTTTTCCTTCATGGGTGTCGTTTTCGTGGTTTTCCTGGTCGCTGGCAGTGAAAATCCAAGCTGGCGCCGAGAAAAATTTTAAAATTTTCCTTCATGGGTGTCACAAATTCTTTTTTACTAGAAAAATATCCTGTTGATGTAGAAATAATTTAATATTATTTTATTGAACGATTTAGTCCTGACTGAACGCTGGTTTCAGTGCTTACGGAAAATGCTTAGATGTGGAAAAACTAAATTTACAATCCACTGAAAGCTTAACTGTTCCGTAAAATTCATAGTTTACTGTAAACTTGTAGCGATTCACTGTTAATTCCGTCCATTATAGCTTTAGTAAATTTAATGTGACACTAACGCGGCACGTTACCTCCCAGAGTTTACAAACATTGTAAAGTTGAAGGGATAAAGTTGTGTAGCACACTGTATTGCCTCTTATAAAACTGTCGATAAGAACAGAAGTCATTAAAATAAAGCAAAAAAGTTCTTCAGTTGCGCGTAAGGACATTTAACTACGAAAAGAAAAGAATCGAATAATCCCAAAGGGAAAACATGAATAAGAATAAGAAAAAACGCTTACTTACTTACTCATCTGAGAAAGCCTGAAGAAAAGAATTTTTCAAATTAAAATTCTCAAAACACCACATAAAAGTACAAGAAAGCAATGTAGCTTCATTCATTGTGGCATTTTTATTACGTAATAAGACGGAATTCAAATGGATAATCTCAAGCCGTAAACGAGCAGAAGAACATGAGCGGCATGTTTAATATGACTTTTCCATACAAATAAAAGTGGCGAACGGCATGTAGGGACCATCGTAAACGACGATTGTAGCTGCGAATTAAGTTTGCGCACTGAATTATCAAGTCACTCGCTCTGTTTCGAATAATTGGTAGAAAAACAAGACTAGATTTGCAATTAAGTAAAATTGGCAACACATGCTAAAATTTTGTATTCATTCCATATTTAAAAATCTGTTACACAAAGATGTGAAACGATATACGTGCTTAACATTAAAAAAAGGAACAAAAATATTTTTCAAATTAAAGTAAAATTTTTCTCCAATAAAACGATTTCCTCCCACTGGAGCTGAAAACGTGATTTAACATAAAATTTTGTTTGCTCCCGCTCCAACAAATGTTTCCCCTCCCCCCCCCCGTGATAGCTCGAGTTGTGAAGTTGAAACTGTCTATTAAAATACGTTTTGAACACTCAAACATTACTTCATCGGAATGATAGTGTTTTACTGTCATGTGTACTACGTCTTTGTGAGGTTTCGTCAACATCACGTCATCTCTCTCTCATCTTGCGTCCTTTTATACTGCGTAGTTTAGTATGAAAACAATTCATCGTTCTTTTATGTTTGATAGACAAGTACCTAGACTTGTATTTTACAGAAGCGGGTAGTGACACATCGCTGGCTCTTCGCCACAACTATAGTGTCTGTCAACAACCCTACTGTCTACCTACTCACACCGCCATACCACCCTCAATCGGTTTTTATGACTTTTAGCGACACGATAGGCGATTGATATAGTTTGTCTTCTGTTCAATTTCAAGTACTTGAAGCCTTTTGAGGAATTTGAAGTACGTACAATCAATCATTCGATCCGAGAGTCGAGACTTCGAGAGCAAAGAATACCTACTTCTGAAATATTCTGAAGCTTTTACAGCTAGCTGGTTCAGCGAAGTGGTCAATAAATGTTAGTCACGGCCTAAGAGATTTATTGTTAGACCGTTTCTAACATTTTCTGGTTCGAAAACTAGGCTTGGTTCTTACCTAGAATGGATCGGATAGCATTTCACCCGAAGCGAAAAGATGGTTGGTATACCTCCATACGTTCCCCACATCGTTCCGGCAAAGTAAGCTTACTTACTATAAAGTGCTTCTATATGTAAAACGACGTCACATCGAAGCCTCGGCATTTCGAATACCTATCATTCTGCATTAGAGGTTTCATAACTATAACTTTATGCTTTGCGGGAAACATTCACAAGTACTTTTATAACCAGTTGATCGTGTATTCTGTCTTTATTATCGTGGTAAGTGGACTTTTATTGCTCTGTTTATTTATACATGTATTATATGTATAATATTTTGAAGGCTCTGTAGCATGTGTGGCTTGGTTCATTATTTTGGTCTGGGAATGTATAATTTATTAAAGTCTCCGAACATTGACCTGTGTGTTCAGTTGTCAATACTTTATAATTCATTAGTTGCGTGGAACTTGGTGCTCAGAGTTTGGACACGTCGCTAGTCTAGCTAAAGTACGGGCAACTTGTGTAGTTGTGTGCGCAACATCGTCTTTGTTCTCGACAGAATCTTGTAAGCGTTTGGACGTAAACTGTTTATCAGTAAGAATAATGAGCTATACTGAATGCTGCAATAGTAGTAAAATGTTATGCTTCCGGCTCTCTCTTTGGGGAAATTCGGAGCCAATTTTTGTATAGATCTTTGTTTCGCTACGAATCCAGTGTTCCAGTTTATATTTTGTGACTGGTTATCATCGAAGGCGGTGGAATATTTTCAGACTTGTTTTTTCAATATTGTTTTTTTGTTATAATAAAGTTTTACCAGACTGCCTGAAACGTTAAATATAATGCCGGTATTCAGCAAACTTAATTTCGCAGTGCAGCAATCAACAACTAATGTTTAATAGGGCTTTGTTTTATCTAAAATGTTCTTCTTTTCTCTTATTTTCACTGGGAAGAAGTTTCATCAAAGACGTCCTTATAACTTATTTTTCTTTATCATTTTTCTCACGCCTCGTGTCATTCGGAGACAAGGCAAATACCCTTTCAAATAACATGAACGCCTAGACGAATTGTATCAGCACTAACAAATAAAACACGACGCGTACACCCTGGCATAATGTAATGTTGCAGGAAATCAACAGACAAAGGCTAAAGTAGGGTAAATAAAGTTCCTAAAACAGACCATGAACCAGCTAAATTTATCTTGCATCAAATATGAAAAGTGGTTTGACGATAAAACTTCTGTCCGCTTTAACAACATTGGAGTTCAGAGTTCCCAACAATGGTGATCGTAGAGTAGATATTAAACCACTTTTGCTGTTTTACCTGCATTTATTTGGGAACGTGAATTCATGTTATTGTAGTAGGTACTGGCGGTTAGTAATATAATACGAACCAGGTCATAATTTTTAATTCGTATTCTCGTGATTTTAGTTGTTTGCTTAGCTAATTTGGCTTAACTAATTATCCAAACATATTTTAGCTTAGCTTTTTTATATTAACAACCAAAAGAGAAAAAAACTGATAGCCAGCAATTTGAAGAAACAGACCTGTAAAAAAAAACTCCCTAAATTACGACATTGTATACGTGTTACAACAATAAACGTTCTCCCAGCCCATAATAATGCAGCACTATAATAGTATATTTCATTACGAGTCCGGAAAGCCTGTCATTGCAAAGAGTTCCGACAAATGTCTACCCGAGCCGAGGCGCAGCCGAAGGTGAGGGTTGACAGTCGGAACAAGTTGCAATGACGGTTCCGCACGTGTATTGAACAACTATTTTTAATACAGTTGCGAAAAAATTAAGCAATTAAATAAAGAACATTTTTGGAAAATGGCGCCAACCGTAAAAGAATATAAGCAGAGATTTTTTTGTTTTCTTCACCCATTCTGGGTAGGCAAAGGGAACTATGCCCATACAGCCAAGTCTTCAGTAGATTTTTTTTATTGATATGAAATGAAATGAAACCTAACATAACTCATTGAATCAAATCATTAAATCTGATATTCAAACAAATTAGTAGCTTCTTTTTAGAAATATTTGCATGAATCATAAAAACTTCGTGGTTGGTTTTTTTCTTTTTAATAGACATTATTTTGACAGTTGGGAAAGAGAACGCACGAGTTCGGAAAAGGTAAAGAAAAAGCTCGAGTGTGTAATAGCCCACATCCCGAACGCTATACGTCCCTGCAATACGCCACTTTTTGAGCAACTGTATTAAAAAGAAATAATAGCACCGTGGGTCTAGCAAAAGGGTAGCCTTTAGTGGGCCGAGCACAGCATTATACTGAAGTTAACAATAGGTTTGCATAGAACCTTAATGTTTCATACATGGATTAATGAATGGCAGCCTGGAAGCACAAAGAAGCGTAATGAGTCGGTTCTCGCACGGCTCACGAGGACAAGGAGACATTAAGTTGAAACTATACCTAGTAGATGAATTACCCCCTCGTAACCCCCCGCTGCGCTCCCTTCACCCCTCTCGTCTCGTGCTATGCAATGACTTGCGATCTTGTTGTTCGACTTGCTAATGAGTTCTCGATTTAGCTCGGGACCGGCATTTGCAAGTACCTACCACGCATTTTACTTCTCATTACTTATGATGTCTTTTGACGTTTACTGTCAAAACTTTGATGTGTTTAAGAGGACTTTCTTATGCCTACTTGACGCCTAAGTTATTGATTTGCTTAATTTGAAATTCGATTAGTCGAAGTCCTATTTGTGAAATCGTTTTCGAGACTTTATTGAATTGCTGTACCATGTCTTTAGTATATTGACTTGTCTTGTCTTTAGAGCGATTTTGTTTTTGCTTCAATTTACAAAAATCTGTTACATGAACTTAATGTAGGTAATTCAAACGTGAATTGCATCTGAATTCAATCATACAAAAGGTACGATCTATAAAACCAGACCGTGTTCAACCCTCGTATTTCTTGGCAGCTCATCTTATTCTAGAAACAATACCACTGCGACGAACAAAACACTGTCAACTCAATTATCTGCAAGATTAAGTTCCCTGAGTTGTAGTTCAGTACTGGTTCCAGAGAACACGATATGATTGCATACCCGCAAACGCGATTCCTCCGATAATCTCGTGATTATGGACAATACAGTTTTATTGTGTCGGGATATAAGGCTTCCATATCGTCACCCAGGGACGAAATCGAAGAATTCTGCCACAAAGCATTAGGGTTGGCAATGGTATCCTCTTAGAATAATATTAGCAATAAAGTTCATTTTCGTTCGGCGGAGCCGCGTTGGCTTACACCCTCAAACATATTATTATTGACTTTGTTTTTGTGTGAGTGCAAAGTTTTTGTTAATATCTTGCCGCATAATTAGGCCGCATAATTATTAAGTTTCAGTCGTGGCTCGTGCCTGTCGATCATTTAGTGTTATTCTAATGGCAATTCATGTTTTGTTGGTTTTAACCAGAATGTAAAATAGCTAACTGAATATTAATGGTTGCTAAGTGAAATAATTATGTTTTGGCGAGCAAAGTATGATAATGAGATTTAAAATACAAATCGCCTACACCGAAGCCTTGTTACAGATCTTTTTAACGTCCCAAATCTCAAGGGACTGGTCGTGTTAAAAGATGTAAGACAATGTACCGCTAGCCATTTTATTTTTAAAATAAAAAAAAACGCTCTTGTGTAACAGCCTCCCACAGAAAGAGTCGTCTTTGAACCGTAAGATAGCCGAAGGCATTAAAAAGCTACGTTGATCAAACAGTGGAATAACTTAAGATTGTTTATGTTTCCGCTCTGTGGGGCCCTAGCGAGGTACACTATCACAACCAACACCACCCAACATTTAATCAAAGTTGGCCACAGTTCGCCAGCACGCTCCACCACGAAAACGTTCATTGTATTTTATGTTACGATAGTTTCCCAAACTTACAAGTGTATAGGAAGATTATGAGGCTCATTTATTGTTTAATAGCTTTTTCCTACCTCGTTTGCGTTGGAAAAAAGTGAAAAAGAAAATACAATGCTCTCGGTTAACTTGGAAATAGTTTTCCATTCCCGTTTTTGTTTACGGTGGCAACGTTTGCCGATGCATGTGTTTATCACGCTACATTTTGCAGATGACAAGACGGTCTTTTCTAAAATACAGGATATTGAATCACGATATGTGTGTGCTTTTAGATTTATATGATTTTGGATGATCATTGGGCTGATTTATAGTAGAAGTATGGTATTGCAGATTTCATGTTTACAGCTGATTAAGAAGTTGTAGTCGACTATTTGGAAACATGGTAATTTTCTCAGCGTTACTGGAAACCACGAACTACAAATGTGTAGTATTAGGTAGCATTATACGCTTTAATACATTTATGTTAGCCGTGGTAATTAGTTTGTAATTTGTTTGTGCTCATATATTGTCATTTACAGGTAAAACAACATAAGTTCAGCTATTTACTTTGAACTGAGATATAATCAGTGTGTGAGCAGGTACAAATAACCTCGGCTATTATTATATTAAAGTGTTCACACAGCTATAGTTTTAATAGAGTTTTGTTGAATGATTTTAGTATAGGTTAAGGAACGACAGCTGAAAGTGAAAACAGTGGCATGACGAAAATGAAAATATACGAAAATGGAGTCCATCCGCCGCTTAGTGATTTTTAACAGTAGCGAAAATTCAGGCATCCATTTATTACTATCAGTTTCCGGACTCCTGGCGCAGAGGGCGCTGCGTAACGGCACTCCTGTGGTTTCCTAACTACCATCTCTAAGAATCGCGTGATTTACACCGCTGGTACTTTCACTGCTCTCCACTAAAACGTTTATATGAAGATTTGTTGAAGTCACAACTCGACATGTTTGCGAAGATTTGACGGTTCGTACTCGTTTCATTAATATAAAACTCCCACGTACCAAGTAAACACTCGATGTTCAAACATGATGAAAAGTTACAAAGTTAGATACCTTCTCCGTTTTTGAGAAATAATAAATGAGAACTCCGTAAGCTTTAGATTCTTTGTTAATTAAATTATTTAAATGACTTTACTCTCTCAAAGTGCACGGTACTAAATTATTTGGTAGAATTAAGTCCGCTGAAGCCTTTCTGGCCTTCAGTGACGCCTTCAAGAGACGTTTAGTAGTCAAAGTAATTAGGACGATAAAGTCTTCTTCTGTGGGACCTGAATAGCGCGGCTGGCTTTACTTTGAGTAAACGATAGATGGACATTTTTTGTCGAAAAAAAATATCTTCATTTTTTAAATTAATTTTTATGTTTTGTTTAACGTTGCCGGAATAAGAATTTCGGGAAAATAGTCCGGGCGTTGCGTTTATTATTAGTTTTAGAGAATATACCCCGGTTTTGGCCTGGAAAAATAATTTAAAAGAGCGTGTTATTAAAAATATAAAATGATGTTTTCTTGTTGAGCCTTGCAAAAGGAAAATACAGCCGTAACAAAAATGGCTTGCATGATTAATATGAAGCTGGCAAAAGAGTTATATGACGACAATATAGTGTTTGTTGAAAATCTTATGTATAAAATTCTTGTGTCACAATGTTTAGTTAACTCCTCCAAAATGGCTGAACCGATTTGTATGAAATTTTGTGTGCATATCGGGTAGGTCTGAGAATCGGCCAACATCAATTTTTCATTCCCAAAAAACAAAAACCACGCGAACGAAGTCGCGGGCAGCAGCTAGTTATACAATAAAAATGTCATCATGGCCACTAGCCCCAGGGATAATCGCGTATCACACTTATATTGTCGAGGTGAAGAACTTTAAACCGACTTCTAAAAAAGGGGGAGGTTATGAATTCGGCTAGTATCTTTTTTTTAACACCGATTTTCCGCTTTACCTGGGCCGATTAACGTAATGCTTTTTTCAATGGGTCGAGGAAGGTCGCCCGGTGGTCCCATATTTTATCAACTTCGCTTTTCGCTTCGCTCTTTTGTGATGACACGATGATCTCATAATAACTTCTAGTTACAATGTAATAATTATACACGACAAGGCTGGCAAGAATTTGGTAGGATTTCACAACTAAAAAAGAAACAATAAAATAAATGAAAAAATAACCGGCAACCTAAAAAAAAAACAGTACATATTAATAAAAAGCGAAAACTATGAAGCAATGGATTAGTAAATTCTTTCAAACTTGAATTTGCGTAAGAAATTTCAATGAAAATTTTTGGAATAAATTCTACTACTAGTATTGTACCATTTCAAATCGATTAACATATTTTGCACAAGTCAAGTAAGTGTTAAGTATTTGAAAATGATAAAATACTATTTTACGAAACCGGATGTATACCTTACTCAAACCTATTTATATATTACTATTCATTTATATAGAGGTAGGGAGAGAAATTTAGATTCCACAAAGAGAATTGTGAATTTCAATCATTAGGGTTGTGTTTAACCTGTATTTTAAAGTTACTGTCACTATTTAAAAAGTTCATTTAATAGTAAATAATTCTTCAAAAACGTCCTAGAGTCGTGGACATCGTGTATTCGTAGCACGCTACACCCCTGCTACGGCGTAGCACAGGTTCTACGGGTCTACGGGTGATAAACGACGGGCATGCGCCGTCGACGCGACGTGCGGTAAGAGATGGGGTTGCTGATGCATTTAGCATCCGTACGTGGCATGCAATACAGCTTTTACAAATCTAGGTTAGAAATGAAATATTTTTTTTTCATGTATATTTTACTGTATTTTTATGTGCAACTTCTTTATGCGCGATTAGGCAGTAAAATCGACTCGTATGCCGTGACGGGAAATGGTGTTGCGCCCCCACCCCATATGCCACGTAAAATCATGATTTTTGATCTAGTTTTGTTTTTGAAAGTTCCACGTTCTTTGTTTGCTTTCATTTACACCATATTTCGTTAACGGATCTATCATCGATCATGAATCATTAATAAATGATTAATTCTTGGTTGTGCCGGGCGTCCCGTGATAGCCAACTTTTTTCATTAGTTCAAGATCACGTGTTTCATTCTATCAATATTTCTGGACAGTCTATGACTACTCAGTTGGCAACAATTTATTGTACTATAAAGCACAGAAAACGATGTTTCGAATGAAACAATGTCCTAAAAACTAATAACAACATACGTTATGTTTTCCCTATATCTTTGTTCTGAATTTTTATTTCTCTAATTCTGATATAAATTCAAAAACATTGGGATTGCATTAAATTGCCCCGAGATACGAATATTACTTACGCATACATTGTAATCCAATTATTCCAACAGCCTTTTTTTTTTCGGTTGGGTAATCATCAAATGACTTCTCCCGCTCTGGGCGGAGCGGAAGGGAGTGTCAGACTTGACTGACTAAAACCCATCCATGTTCCTTCTTAGCCCTTTGTGTTCCAGGGCAACAGTATCTCTTTCGAACAACCCGCAGCCCTGGCAGGCATCGGCCCTCTCGGACCCCTTCCGATTTGCTGACATCTCCTTGAGGCGCGCGTGGAACACGAACGCGTCATCGGCACGGCCTGTCGTCATAAGACGGACGGACGGTAAGCTAGCCAATTACTCACCGTCCACAGGCCCGCGCCTACGGTGGCCGGGGACCACTGGTTGCCCCTCGACGCCCGGGGTGTCTCCCGCGGCGGCTGAGACGTGAGGTTCTCTCCCTCTCACGTTCCGCCACCGCCTTCGCTAGCATGACTGCTTCGCAGAAGGAGGCGACGGCTTCCCATTCCGTCTCGCTCTGCACCATGGATTGAACCACGGCCGGACGCGAGAGGTCGCCGCCGCCAATCGCCGCTACGAGGACACGGCGGTGCTCAGTCCAAGCGGAGCAGAGCTCCACGGTGTACTCCACCGTGTCCTCCGGCCGATCCTCGCAGTGGTAACACCCGGGCGTTTCCTCCCGCCTGATTCGGTGTAGGAACCTCCCGAAACAACCGTGTCCGGTGAGGACCTGCGTCAGGCGGAAGGTGAGGGCGCCATGGCGCCTCTCCAGCCACTTCTCAAAGAGGGGACTTATCGCCACTATTGTGGCGTGCCCTGCACGGCGTTGCGACAGTCGCTCTCTCCATGTCGCCACGAGATCGCGCCGGAGGTCTGTCCGCTGAGCGACAATTTGCCGCGGCAGCGGAGTTTCCCCCCGGCGTAGTGCCTCCGCGCGCCATTTATGCAGGCACGCGAGGACTATCGCCTCCAGATCCCATGGTGGCAATCCGGCCAAGAGGCTCGCCGCCTCGCCGGAGATCGTGCGGTACCCCCGGATCAGCCTTGCGGCTACCACCTTCTGGGGCGCGTTCAGGTAATGGACGGCTCACCGCCTCAAAGACCGCGCCCACACCGGGGCCCCGTAAAGGGCCATGGACCGCACGACCCCTGCGTAGAGTTTCCGGCAGGAGGCGTTTGGACCCTTCAGGTTGGGCAAGAGCCGCTTGAACGCAGCTCCTGCCCGTTCTAGTTTGGGGGCCAAACGTCGGAAGTGCTCCACGAAGTTCCACCAGCTGTCGAGAAAAAGCCCTAGGAATGGGAACCCGTCCTATCGTCAGTATGGATCCCGATGGTGGCGCATTCCGAGGCCCATGAAAGCACATGACCTCGGATTTGTGCAATGCCACCTCGAGACCCAGTTGCCGGATTCTCTCCACGACTATCGCAACCCCGCGTGTCATTAGTTCGGCCGCCACCTCGTGCGACCTCCCTTGTGCCAGCACCAGCGTGTCCTCAGCGTAGCAAACTACGCTGACACCGCTAGGGAAGTCGGCGCGCAGCACCCAGTCGTAACCGATGTTCCACAAGGGCGGCCCCAGAACCGATCCCTGTGGAACACCGCACGCCATCTCTCGCCGGTTCCATTCTCCGGTGCGACCGGGGTAGATGACGGCCCTATCCGTCAGGTAGTCCCCAACCACACGACGAAGATAGGTCAGCACCCGATGATACCGGAGTGCTTCCCTTATGCAGCTCCAGGGCATGGTGTTGAAGGCGTTGGCGATGTCAAGAGATACCGCCAAGATGACCCCACCCCGAGACACTGCATCCCCCGTCGTGAGAGCCCTCACGCGCATGATGGCGTCCACCGTCGAGCGCCCTTTGCGGAAACCAAATTGGTGTTTCGCATGGTCCGGCCCCATCCCCACAAGGTGCCCGGCGAGGCGGTTTGCAATGACTCTTTCAAAGAGCTTGCCCACCTCGTCTATCAACACAAAGGGCCGGTATGCGGACGGAGAGTCCGCAGGGCGCTCCGGCTTCCGGATGAGGACCAGCTTCCCCGTTCCAGCGAAGCGGGAACTGTCCTCTCTCTAAGCATGCGCTTAAGAGCCCTTTCAGTCGGGGCCCGAGAGCCTCCGAGGCCAGGACCCAGGCTTTGCCAGGCAAGCCATCAGGTCCCGGGGCGGTATTTTTGGCCTTAAGCCTGCATACCGCCACTCTCAGGTCTACCCCAGTCACCTCCGGAACGTCGTCATCGTTCTCTGTGTGGTCCGCTTCCGGCATTGCAAGCAGCGGACACATAGGCGAGGGAGGATGTTCCCCTCGCGAAGGGAACAGAGCGCACACCACGTCCTTCACAAGCTCAGGGCGGAGACTCTGCGTCAGCGGGGGGGCCAGGTGCGGAGTTTGTCCCGCACCATCTTGTAAGGGCGCCCCCACGGATCTCTGTCGAGAGTCTCCAGCATCTCACGGCCCACATCTCCGCCTCAATGGCTGCCGCATCCGGAGGGTGGATGCGGAGCCTGCGATGCCTGGCGTACGGGTGCCGCGCGGCGACGCACGCCTCGCGCAAAGACGTCCGCTCTCGCGACCACCAGTACACCTGACGCCTGGCGCTTCCTGGCCGAACTCGGGGCATTGCCACGTCGCAGATGTCGGACATAGCCTTCTGGAACCACCCTGCCTCGTTGTTGATGTCGGCAGGCCTGTTCGGTGATGTCACCCAGGCCTGCACTAACGAGGCTTCCAGGAGGAGCTCCTGGTCCAGCTGCTTCAGCGCCCAACGCAGACCACTCGTGGTCTGTTGGACCGGCGCGCTTGAGGCCTGGGCGGAGACATCGAACCGGATGTACCGGTGGTCGGAATAGGTTTTCACCCCCTCCATGACGCGGCAGTCAACGACACGCGGTGACAAAGCGGGGCTAGCGAACCAGATGTCCACCACCGACTCGCCCCGCATCCGCAAATAGCCTTAAGCAAAGTATTTAAATGTTACAGTCTCGTATACTCGTATCCAACAAACGTTATGATAGCAAAAACGGTTAACAAAATGAGCAGAGAGCAGAGAGAGCAGATTGGAGGTGTGGTGGCAAAGACTGGAGAATGTTGGCCTGAAATTAAGTAGAACCAAAACGGAATACTTGTTTTGTGATTTCGGCGGTGTCTCCAGTCCTGTGCCTATAGCCCTTATAGGCGTCCCGAGGTACCGAAAGTCGGAGCAGATCGGCATGGACCGATCTGCTCCGACTTTCGGTACCTCGGGTCGCTTGTCCAAGGAGATGGCGATGTAGACCGGGACGTAACGCACCAGATAAACTCAGGTTGGATGAAATGGCGACATGTCACTGGAACAACTTGCGACCCACCGATGCCCCTCAAGTTAAAGGGGAAAATATACAAGTCCGTGATACGACCTGTCGTACTGTTTGGATCAGAATGCTGGGCAGTGAAGAAGACGGATGAAAAAAGATTGCATGCAGCAGAGATGAGAATGTTGAGATGGATGTGTGGAGTGGCTAAAATGGATAAAGTTAGAAATGAGTATATAAGAGGAAGTTTGAAAGTGGCGCCTGTTACAGAAAAGATGAAAGGAAGTCACCTGTCTTGGTATGGACATGTGATGAGGAGGGATGGAACACATGTGACTAAAAGAGTGATGAATATGATTAAGGATGGATGGAGAGGGAGAGGAAGACCAAAGAAAAGATGGATGGATTGTGTGAAAAATGATATGAAACAAAAAGGAGTAAATGATAGCATGACTAATGACAGAGAAAAATGGAGGAAAGAGACGTGTTGCGCCGACCCCAAATAGAATGGGACCAGGGCAGGATGATGATAAGTGACGTAATTACTCAGTTCACCGGTATATGCTGCACATCCTTCAGCTTATCACTGACGCGCATAGGATATATAAGTAACAAATTAGTTAATAACAATTATTGTTAATCAAAATATAAAACATTTACGGAAATAATAATGAATATTTGCATTATATTTTTTATTGTACATAATAATCTCTTAGCTGCCACGGTTTATTTTAATTATTTTATTTTAAAACTTTATTTTAGAACTTTTGATTTCGTCTTTTACTCTGGACGCTCTTAACCTTCCCGTATTTCTACATCGTTTTCAAATACTAGTAATTCTCAACACGAATGATGTAACCAAGATTTTGTAACATATTTTGATTTAAAAGAGTGTCCATGGAGTTTCTTGCCCATTCTTCTGCATAGAGATCTACGCTTTGGAATGGGCAACTACAGTACTTTCACAAGTTATATATTATGTCTTGTGACTGGGACTGTAGCTTCGCGTTTTTTTTTGTTTTTTTGACTTTCAAAAGTGCCTGTTACGGTCTAATTGAAATAAATGCTTAGAGTTTGAGTTTGAGTTTAATATATTTTGGAATATCTTCGTGTACCCTAGAATAGAATATTCTTTATTATGTAGGTACACCATACAAGTAACATTCATAAAATAAAACATTTCATATTGGGTCACATTGGGACAATGGCGGTCTTTTCGCTAAAAACAACCATTTCAACAAAACCAAAATGTAATTATATACATTTACAATATGTAGTTATTTTTATTTATTTTTAATATTTATTTATTTTTAATTTACAAAATAAACATTACTACTATTGCGTAATAATAGGTAAAATATAAATAATAGGTTCGTCCCTATTCCGTACTTGGGACTTAAACACAGTAGTACTTTTAATTGGAAATAGCCTGAATATATCTAAAAGGGACATAGTTAACGGTGTCGACACCCTACTTAAGTTAAGATTAGGCAAATTAATTTTATGTGCATTGCCATATTCTGACAATCTTCTTGATCAAGAAAATGTTTATATTTCTAGTTTGTAGTGTGTAGTTTGATGCATATTTTATCATGTCGTCATAGTGACCGTCTATTGTTTTTTGATACTAACAATTTTGTTAGAGATTTTGTTTTGATTCGGGATCATATGTTTCTTCCAAAGAAAAGTCAACATTTTCTGGCTTCACTTTTATCATATTATATAAACGCGGTTATTAATGATTTAACTGAGACTAGGTTAAGTGATGATTGTGATGAAACAGTATTATCTTGTGTCTCCAATAATACTGTTACAGATTCTTTAAACTATTAGAGCCGACAAAAGAGAAGCCTGGTAATAATATTTTACTTTATCACCAGAATATAAATCGCTTCTCCGGCAAAATTTTAGACGTGGAACTGTTAGTTGATAAATACCACATGGATATTTTATGTTTCTGTGAAACTTGGTTAAAACCAGATAGGATGTTGTTTAATGTGAATAATTTTCCAGTTGCCAGTGCGTACAACAGATCCTCAGTGGGCGGTGGTACCCTGATACTTTGTAATAGCTGTCTCAGGTATAAGGAGAGGAAGGATATCACTGCTTACTCTGTTGATCGCTTATGTGAGGTAGCATGTGCAGAGATTGAAGGTCATACTGTCTTATGTGTTTATAGACCACCAGCATCAAACCTGTCATTATTCTTAATCACAATGGAAGAAATATTAAGTAAACTTTTCTTAGATAATAAATTAGTTTTTGTTTGTGGTGACTTAAATATTGATCTGTTAGTCAATTCACCAGAAAAATATAGGCTGGTCTCATTGTTTAAATCATTTAATTTAAAATATTTATTTAATGAAGCAACTAGAATAACAGCAACCTCGGTTTCATGCATAGACAATGTATTTACTAATTGCATAGTAAAAGAGTCGTTAATAATTAGTGGCGTCAGGTCAGACCATACTGGTCAACTTGTATCGTTTGAGTTAGACAAAAAGTTACACTTAGTTAAAACAATTCAATTAAGACCCCTTTCCAAAAATAAATTAATTTCTTTCAATAATAATGTTCTTAGCAACCTTAATAATGCTAGTTTTGATTCAAAAGACCCCAATATAAACTACGGTACATTATTTTCCACAGTTTGCCATGAATTCAATAAAACGTGTCCTATAAAAAAAGTTAAACTCAATTCAAAATCTAAATTTAGCGAATGGGCCACTACGGGAATAAGAAAAAGCAGAGATATTTTATATAATTTATATCACGAAAAATCTCTGACTTCAGATCAAGTTTTTCACACTTATGTTAGAAACTATTCGAAAATATTCAAAAGTGTCTGCGCTCAAGCAAAATCTCAAATAATAAGTAATAAAATTGGTAATTCTAATAATAAAATAAAAACGGTGTGGCAGGTAATTAACAGAGAAACCGGTAAGACTCAACAACAAGATAAGAGTGAATTGTCTTTAAACATAGATAACAAAACAATTTCTGACAATTTAGAAGTCGCTGAGACACTAGATAATTTCTTTACTAACATTCCGTTAGAGGTTACGAAATCTCTCCCCTCTTCGGTTGAATTAGCTGAGGGCCTTCTTAAAGAGAACTTCACAAAAGACATACCAAACTTCAAATTTAAACCAGTATGTATTGCCACAATCAAAAACGCATTCAAAAGTCTCAATATCAAAAATACTGAAGACTTATGGGGGATTTCGGTCAAGGTTCTTGAAAACATTATTGACTCAATTGCGCCTGTCCTAACAGGCATATTCAATCAATGTTTGGACAGCGGCAAGTTTCCTGACTTGATGAAACATAGTAAAGTGGTACCAATTTTCAAATCGGGTTGTAAGAGTGATCCTTCTAATTATAGACCGATATCTGTGCTTCCAGCACTGAGTAAAATCTATGAAAAAATCATGCTGGACCAGATGTTGTCTCACTTTAACTCTAATGGGATACTGCATAGTCAGCAGTTTGGTTTCACGAAGGGTAGGTCGACAACGGACGCGGGAGTAAAACTCATCAGTCACATTCTGGAATCCTGGGAGAAGTCCCAGGACGCTATCGGCATTTTTTGTGATCTCTCAAAAGCGTTCGACTGCGTCGACCACAACACGCTGATCTGTAAATTACATCAATACGGAATTCGTGGACAAGCTGCTGATCTTGTTCTTTCCTATTTATCAAACAGGCTGCAAAAAGTAAATGTAAATGGGGCGACATCCTCTGGGTCTATAGTCAGGATGGGTGTGCCCCAAGGTTCAATTCTTGGTCCTTTCCTATTTCTTGTTTATATTAATGATCTCCCATATATGATGGCCAAATTATCGGATATAATTCTGTTTGCTGATGACACTTCGCTAATTTTTAAAATTCATAGGAAAGATAAGGATGTCATACATGTCAACGAAAGTCTAACTGTTCTCTCGAAATGGTTCGCAGCTAACAATCTTTTACTGAATACGAACAAAACTAAATGTCTAAAGTTCTCTGTACCAAATGTAACTCAACGTGACCTTAATTTAAATCTTGACGGCAAAAAACTTGATGTTATCGCGGAAACTGTATTCTTAGGAATTACTATCGATTCAAAACTGCAGTGGGGCGCGCACATTGGAACTCTTTCGGGGAGGTTAAGCTCAGCCGCCTATGCAGTTAGGAAAATAAGGCAGTTGACTGATGTAGCCACAGCTAGGTTAGTATACTACGCGTATTTCCACAGTATTATGTCTTATGGAATTCTGCTGTGGGGATCGGCAGCATACGTTGATTCAATTTTTATATTGCAAAAGAGGGCAGTTCGCGCGATCTATAAAATGGGTCCTCGCGAGTCCCTTAGAGAAAAATTTAAAGAGATCGATATACTGACTCTGCCTTCACTTTATATCTTAGAATGTATTTTATACGTCCGCAAAAACCGAGGGCTTTTCAAAATTAGAAGCGACTTCCATAATATAAACACACGCAGTAAACACGAAATTGTAATACCCAAATTTAGATTAACAAAAACTAGCAAGTCATTTCTTATAAACAGTATACGCTTTTATAATAAGTTGCCAAAGTCAGTTGTTGAACTGACCGATGGAAAGTTTAAAAATTGCATCAAACGTGTCCTTATTAAAAAAGCATATTACAAAATTAAGGACTATGTTGAAGATAAAGAAGTTTGGCTGTAGTTCCCTCTGCTCATGCGGCTTCCCTGGTAGCTCAAAAACGACACAAATATGTGGATGTCTCTAACTATTCCGAATTTTATTTATTCTATTCATTTTTTTTCAGATGTTTTACAATAGTTTTCAAATCATTGCACCGTTTATTCATTGTGCAGAATAGTTACAGTACCGATGACTACATTTGTGTCAATTGTTTATTTAATTGTTCTTAGTTTTATTTTTACTTTTGTATAGATTCTTTTTCATTCATATTTTTTTGTGAATGTGTGGACATTGTAGGCTTTGTAATTATTATTATTATTTTTTTTTTTTTTCAGCTTCATCTTTTTCTACCTTTTGTAGTAAGCGATGACTTATTGTCGGGCCTACGCTGTCCTCTCATACTTAAGTACTAGCGCTGTAACATCCAAATATTGTAGAACCAAATGATTTTAAAAGAGTAACCATGGAGTTTCTTGCCGGTTCTTCTCCATAGGAAACGACCAACCCGAACCGTGCCTCTTCTGTTGACGTTTTATAAGTGCCCATGTAGGCCTATGTAAAATAAAATATTTTGATTTTGATTTTGATTTTTTGATTGAAACATGACTAGCGAAATGTTAGAGTGTACATTTTTGCCTAATCCTACGGTGATTACAAGCGTGATTTATGATGATGTTTATCACTAAATTTCACTTAGATCACCGTCGGGATTACAGGCGTGATGTTATGATAAGGGTTGTTACCAATTTTTACTGAGATCATCGTCACATTCTTTTATAAAAGACTTAAAAAAAAAAGAAGTCTTAACTTGAATATTAACGTTGTGCATTTTTGATATTTTGGAATGGTTAGGGAATAATTTTGCACGAATTGCTTTAATTATCAGTTCATCGAGTTCCAGCAGCAGTCACCGATGTACACCTTCAGGTCAGTCTGGAGGTAGTCTCATCATAACTAACAAAATAAGGCCAAACTCGGCACACCTAGCTCATCTCGTCGTGGCGTTCCAGTAGCAGTCACCAAAGTACACCTTCAGGTCGGTCCATCAAATCCGGAGGTAAGGTCTCATCATATCTAACAAAACGAGCCCAAACTTGGCGCACCTAGTTCTACTTGTCGAAGAGTTCCAGTAGCAGTCACCGAAGTACACCTTCAGGTCACTCCATCAAGTTCTTGACGAATAAGCATTTATAAAACCTACTTAATTTTAGCGAAATAAAATATTGTAATAAAAATCTGTAAATAGAAAATCATCTAACCTTGTCAAGTATCAAATTATATGGTATATCCAATATTTTGTATTTGTACAGCGACCTTTTCAACACGAGCCGCAGCAAAAAAGCGATACGGAGTCCACTCACGACGGCGGTCGAGTGCAGACTGAGGTTTCAGTCGAAATGTTTGTGCAATAAATCAAGACAGGGACTAATAATAAGATAACCCTTATTTCAATCAATTAGCAAGATAATATGTGAAAAAAACCCAAACTCAGTGACAGATGTCATAAAGATCAAATTCTTTCGTAACCTAATGTCAATCCGTCTTACGAATTTTCCAGTTTTGGAATCCAAAACTCAATGACAGATGTCATAAAATTCAATTCCTGCGTAACCTAATGCCAATCCGTTCGATCAGGACAAGTGACACCTGACGCGAGTTTAACATTTTTTACCCATCACAAAAGTGCACAACGCCGCTAAAGAAGTTTTCACTTAAAAAAACATACTTTTGTTGTTAACCAATTTCCGTAAGCAAGTACATAATTTCACTTACTGCGCTTTTACTCGTCTCCAATGTGGTGTTCACTAGTTACACTAATTAGGGTTTAGAATAAAACCACCAAATTATCAGTAAGTAGATGAATGACTTTAAGGGTACGTGTTCTCGCTGCTCAGGTTAAGTGTTGACTAGTTGACACGGAACCTTAAAGCTCACGCTACGTTTATTAGAATACCACACACTAGAAGAGGATTTTTCCCGCTTTTCGCGCTGCGACTGCCATCTCCTTTACTTTTACCCGATGTATTTTGCCGGAGGTTGTAACGGGTAATGAATCTACGAAGAAAAGACCGCCACTCACTCGCTTCCCCTCCATGTTCTCTGAAAACAATAAGTTAGCAATTGAGTAAGAATGAAGAATGAAATTGTTTAGTCGTGTGGCTGGCCGTTAGTAATAAACTTGAAACGTGTGTAGTGCCGTGAACGGCAATAGATTGTGCCACCTGCATTGCTGAATACGGCCGATGGAGATACATTGAGCTCCAAGCATTCACGCGATGATTGACAATCAAAAATCTGTTTAGTGTATACCTCATAATAAATTACGTAACCCTAGCACTTAAATAACAATTTGATTGTAATACCTACAGGTTTTTATTAAGTTGGGTAGGTACATAATTATTTCCTCCTCATTTGATTTAATCTGTAAGATTCTTGATAATATTCTTTGGAAATAGGTAAATTATTTTACCACCAAAGGGAAATTATAAATGTTATCTTAAATGCCGAGCCACAGGGGAGTAAATGCAGTTCGCTTGTCTTCACATCCTTTATAATACAATCAATTTATTCAAGATTATTTTCATTTCGACATTTTCTTGGGAGTTATTTTGTAAACTTAGATTTATTATTCGAATACGGCAAATACGAAAACGGGGCTTGTGAATCTCGGTAGCTGAGGATAGTTAGTATTTGAGAAACTTAGTTTGTTACCTCGTACGGACTAAACTACTAAACTATAAGAACAGTTTCGTGAATCTATTTTGTCATTCGATTCGTGTGGACATTATAGAGAGTGTAATTATTTGTGCAAACGTATTATAAGTGCATAATAACTCGAAAAATTGTTTTTCTGATAATTAATACAGTTTTCGGTAGTTCAACGTTACCGGTAACTTACAAACAACAGCTGACGTTGGAACTACGGATTTATACGGATAATAAAGAGGAAGTATTGTTTACTTTTATTCAATAACAGCACATTTTCGTCACTTTAACTATATAACACATTCAGCCAATTTCTAGTATTATTTCATGTCGATTTATTACCCTGTATTCTAAATCGCTTTGTTGTCAAACGGTCGTAAAAAACAAAACTGTGAGAGTAGGTAATTCATTCACTTTTGTTTTTAAGTCGTCTTTGCAAAAATATAACGTTTGTGATCATTAATGGACATAAAGTTTACTTTTTTTTCATGCAACATACCCACAAGAAAAAAATAAAAACCCTTTCAAAAAGAAGTTAAATTGAATACTTAATTAGATACATTAAATATATAGATAAACTTTCAAAGCTAATATACCAGCCTACCTCATTTAATTTCATAACTGACCACTTTTCCCTGCTTTTTTGTTTTTTTTTTCCTCTTTCATCGTTAACTTTTCTTTATTGCTCTACTCCGTTTCTTTACTTCTAACTTTCAGTAACCAATCCTGAAACCATGCCTCTGACCCGTAGGGCTACTGCTCAAGATATGGAGCTAAAGTTGAGAACGGCCCTCCCAGAACTTAAAGATCAAACCTCCAAGTCCAACAACTGTTACAGGAGTGAGAACAGAGTGAGGTGGATGTCGTTAAGGTTAATGACAAAAACTCAAGCTTAAAGCGGGAGCTCTTAGACCTAAATCAGCAATACTTGCTGACTACTAAGATAAGTACGTTGTTAATTACCACCCTTCTGATCAGAGTGGGCAAACCGTTTGTTTTCGAGTCCTCCACACCATTATAAAAAATCCAGATAAACTCTAGACATGTAAATCAATTTTATGAGGAATTATTTTCAGTGGTTCACGTCGAGTTCAATAATACGTAAATCTTTTTACCCTAAGTTTATATTCAGTGACTGGGCAACTAAGGACATTCGGATAAGTAGGGAGCGATTGTTTGAGTTGTACGGCCTTAAGCCTTACATAAACTCGGAAACTACGGCAAATATGTTGCAACCTATTCAAAAATCTTTAAAACACTTGCAATGTAGCTAAAGCCTTATTCATTAGCAACAAGATTAAGTCCGCCGATACTAAAATAAAGACGGTTTGGAAAATTATCAAAAGTGAAACTAATAGAAATAAAAAATATAATGATGATATCAGACTAGAGATTTCACGTGGTCTTCTAAGTTCTAAAAACGAAGTAGCTCAAGAATTTGTAGATTTCTTTATCAATATCACTTACACTTAAAACTACTGAAACCTTAAATTCCTCACCCTTGCTTTCTATTGATTTATTAAAAGCTAACGTTTCAGCATGTCCGGTTGAGTTTAATTTAAGCATATAAACCCCATAGCAGTCATAAAAGCTTTGAAGGAAATCAAAATCAAATTAACCGAAGATCTATGGGGAATGTTTATTAAAGTTTGCCCAGCTGTTATTGACACTATAACACCGTACTTTGCCTTAATTTTTTATTTATGTGTGAACCGAGGAGTCTTCCCGGACCTTATGAAATACAGCAAGGTAATACCACTTTTCAAATCCGGGGACAGTAAAGATACCAATAACTATAGACCCGTGTCTGTGTTGCCGGTATTCAGCAAGGTGTTTGAAAAGGTAATGCTTAATCAAATGCTCACCCACTTTAACACTAATAAAATCTTACATGTGTAACAGTATGGTTTCACCAAAGGACTTTGTACGACTGACGCCGGTGTCACTTTATTAGAACATATATTTACTGCGTGGGAAGAGGCACAAGATGCCATAGGAATCTTCTGTGACCTCTCGAAGGCCTTTGATTGCGTAAATCACGAAACCTTGCTCTTGAAACTTGAGCATTACGGTTTAGGTAAACTTGCGCTCAGTTTAATTAAATCGCATTTGAATGATAGACAGCAGCAAGTACATGTAAATGGTGTAAATTCAATGAGTTATTTATTTATTTGGTTAGCCAACAATTGTTTACACAGTACATTAGTAATTTCATTTTAACTGCATTTATAAGTGTAACAATTAATTATAGGCTAACACCACATGCACAATTATAGGTTAACAAAAAAATCGCACATTAGGTTGACAACAACAATTGACGGTAAGAATACAGCAGCTTAAAAGTAGTGTTAATAATTTTGGTTTAGTATTAAATACATTTTTTTTATAACATTTAAAAAAAAGTATAATTTACTATAAACGTTAAATTAACTTAAGAAACAACAGATATTAAAATAAAAAAAAAACACTCACAACATATAAAAGTAAAAATGGGTGTACCACAAGGTTCGACATTAGGTCCTTTCCTCTTTTTAGTTTATATTAATGACCTACCCCATTTATTTAAAAACCAACCATAAAAGGTGTTGTTTGCTGACGATACTTCTTTAATATTTAGGTTAAAAAGACGTGCCACAAACCTCGATGACGTAAATAACGCACTAATGCAGGTCCATAATTGTTTTACCGCGAATAATTTAGTATTACTTAAATAAAAAAAAAACTAAGTTTTTTTCTCTACCAAATGTCAAATGTACTGATTGTCACATAGTATTGAATCAAGAGAAACTTGAATTTGTCGACGAAACTGTTTTCTTGAGGATCACATACGCTGTCAGAAAAATCCGTCAATTTACTTATTTAGATACCGCGAGGCTAGTGTATTTTAGTTATTTTCATAGTATTATGTCATACGCAATTTTACTATGGGGACGGCCAGCAGACATCGAGTCTATATTTATTCTGCAGAAAAGAGCTATCAGAGCCATATATAATCTACGTGGGCGCGATTCTCTTAGAGAACTGTTTAAGAAAATTAACATCATGACGGTACCTTGTCAATACATCTATGAAAACGTCATGTACGTTAGGAAAAATGTGCATTTATTTTGTAAAAGAGGTGACCAGCACCATATAATATTAGAAACAGGGACCTACTAGTTGAGCCAGGTTTCAGGCTAGCTAAGGTACTACACTCATCTTTCATGGGGTACTGTTACAATAAAATACCTCCTCCCATTCTACAACCGAATGAGACGAAATTTAAAACTTGCATAAAACGCACACTATGCAGGCAAGCATATTATAAATTGGGGGATTACATTGATGATAAAAATGCTAGGCTAATGCTGGTCCTGCTCCACAACCATCGGGACAATCAAATTACCATGTGAAGTTATTATAGAAGCTGCAGAATATTGTAAAAATATCTTTGCTTTGTATAGATTCAATCTCTTAGTTTTATATAAATGCATAGCACATGTGTGAGTACTATGTACTGTAAAAGATGTAGGCACTCAGTAAATGGTGGCCCATTTACTGAGTGCCTACATCTTTCATTGACGCGGATTTACCCTGGCGGTTGAGTGAATGTCATGCTCACTTAAATGTCACGCTGATGGTGGCGGGTGTGTCGGGTTATTTAGTTCCCTTCTATATGGTTCAGTTGAATGATGGCTGATACATGCGTCATGTTCGTGAACGGGCGCTGTCAGTTGTGACTGGTCATCTCTTAGCTGCCACGGATAATATTAATTATCTTATTTTAAAACTTTATTTTCGAATTATTGATTTCGTCTTTTACTCTGGACGTTCTTAACTTGTACGTATTTCTACATAGTTCTCACATATTCAATTAATTATCACCATGAATGATGTAAGCAAGATTTTGTAACAATAATTTGATTTAAAAGAGTGTCCATGGAGTTTCTTGCCCATTCTTCTCCATAGAGATCTACGCTTTTGAATGGGCAACTACAGTACTTTCACAAGTTATCATGCCTTGTGTCTGGGACTCTACGAGTAGCTTTGCGTTTTGATCTGTTTTTTTTTTACTTTCAAAAGTGCCTGTAAAGGTCTAATTGAAATTAACGCTCCCTCTAATATCACAGCTTTGTTTAGTAACTTAAAAATCATTCCTTGATTTTATGGGAGGTACTAGGTTTATCCACATTTTACTTTAGATCCTTGAAGTTTAGGCAAATAAACTTCACCTTTTCCGATCTCTAAAGAAGACAAGAAGTATAATTTAGCGGATAGCAACTGATTGTGAAAATTGTTAAATACAGTTGTTTTTTTATCGAAGTCGGATTTAAGATCGTATCAATACGAAATCAATCACAGCAACCGGTGTCACTTGTTTTCAGCTTATCAAAGAAATAATCAGGAGATACAATAATTAATATTGAATAATCGTAGCTCAATTTAATCAAAATATAACTAACAAGTACATAATGTTACACATTTTTGTCTTCATTCTCTCACACACTATCGTCTACATTTCTTTTTCATTTTTCCTTTCGCAGGTCTGCTGGCAGAAATTTCGTATGAAATAAGCAGTACTTTTGTACTCAAATATTTTATCCAGTGTTTTCTATTGTGTGTACTTATATAGTAAAATAAGTAATGGAATGAAACTGTTTCTTTGCGCGGCGTTATGGAATTGATTATTCTGTTTGTTTGCAATTTTGAAAATGAACGAAATACGAAAATAAATTTTCGAAATGTCTTTTAAAAAAAAAGATACTTCGAAATTTCTGTTTCTATTGAGAATTTATAGTCGGTCTAATTTAGCTGTAAAAACATTTTTTGAAAATGTATTTACTAACTTTTTAGACCTATGTATAATGCTTATGCGTATGAAGTTTCATTAAAATCGGTTGTCATTTCGCAAATAACTTTATGTATATGTAGCAAAGTGTATGTAGTAATAGAAAAAATGTGTACGAGATAAAAACACATTTATGAATAGTTTATCTTAAAAAATTATGTTCATTTTGTTATTCTAATGACTTTCTAACTAATTTAGTTGGTTTAAATAATTTTGCTGTAAGGTTTTTTATCGTGAATAGTTATAAGTATTGACATGGCCGTGGCAAAAGATAGTAACTAAGGATCGCAGCAGGTGGCATTGTGTCTTTCTGTGTGCCACCGAGGAAGAGGAAAGTGAAGAAAGCTTGATGTTATTTATGTGTGTGTGTAACAAGTTTAATTTATTTGGTAAATCACAACCAATAAGATCAAAATCATCGTCATCTCCCATCTCTTCAATCGCTCGCCACTTAACTCGATTTGCCGCAACTCTCAGATCAAAATACTCACTTCTAATTAAGTCGAAGATCTCTGTCGTTTCAATATTGTTGCCGTCCCTCCTCTGCACGGCAATGAGGATCTGCTCCTGACATTCGTGATGAGGTAGGCCCACGACGCAGGCATCCACGATGGCTGGGTGACGCTTGATGATTCCTTCTATTTGTGACGGTGAAATCTGTAAACAAAATCATTAATTAATATATACTTAACATCACGCCTGTAATCCTCGAGTAAGGAGAGGTGACTCCCACGTAATCGCGGGCGAGTCAAATCTAGACTCCGTAGCTACTCCTCAAAAAACATCATCATTTTCCATTAATTTAAAAAGAAAATCATATTACTTTCGAAATTAGGTACGGTTGCCTTCTACGCAATTTCTTTTACTAGATCGACACACACAACTTTAAATGCATTAAATGCCTTTTGATGCAACAAGTTTAATATTTCGAGATTATAAAAGGCCTATCTAACGAGAACAAGCCTACTTGCCTACATGAAATAGGTTTATCTGCTACAATGACGGGGGATTGCAATGCCATGTTTACGCCTCATTGAGAATTTTAATATACGTATGGTTCTTTTAGCACATTTTATTCATTGACCTTATTTCTTTTTAATGCAAACTCTGTTCATTTTATTGGATTTTTAATTAGAAATGCAAATGCTAATTAAAATTTTAAAAAAATCTTCTCTCACCTTATATCCATAGTGCTTAATTATAAGTCTCTTGCGTTCCACAAAGTAGTAATAATTTTGCTCGTCCTTGTAGAACAAGTCTCCAGTCTTGAACCAGCCGTCATCTGTCAACATGGTCCTCGTCTCTTCAGGATTGTTTAGGTAACCCTGGAAGTTCAATCAAGAATAAATAAAATTGTCCAACAGCTGAACCATGAATACATCGAAATGCTATTTATTATTCCAAAAGTTAATAATTCGCTAAGTATTTTACTTACTACTACTTTTACGCTATGATACAAGAGAACTTGTTGCGGTTGTAGTTTTCACATAACCCTGTTAGAGAATCTCCTCTATGGAGATTCTGTTAAAACACCTTGAATACCTTCTAATTTATTAAAACTCAGTAATTCGTTACACTTCTTTTATATTTACTCCAACATCAAAAACCCTTACAAAATATACGTTACTATCAAAACCTTTCAGTGACCTAACATGTTAGCGACACACACTGCTAGACTGCATTTGACTGAATTCGACATCTCGTCTGACAAAATACACACGTATTTTTTCCTATCACATTACAAACCATTTCTATTCTAAAACTCCACTTAAAGGCCACAAACATAACCTGCCAGTATAACAATTAAACCTGCCAGTTATAAGAAGGACATTAAAATTCGACGATTACTAATTCCATAACAATAACACTTTTAACTAGCAAACCGACCGAGATAGATACTCTAGCTAAAATATTCAGAATAATTTATTGAGTTACTGTGTAAGTCGGGGCCGAAGCAGTATTAGAACCCAGGTAAATTATGAATGTGTGTTCATCCTTAGGGCATTATCATCCGCGGCCCACGGATTTACTAACGGTTTACCTTTTTGGGGATTGAGATTCTGAGAATCGTTCTTAAACATTATATTACGTTACTAACTGGATGAATCTTTTTGGGTTTAAATTATCGAATACTTAGAATATTTTATTGTATTTGAAATGATTAGGTATGTAGGTATAAGCATAATAATTAGCAGTGATCATGTATATTAGTTCTTCTATACATGATCACTTACAATCATTCCTATAAGTGATGTAATTGTTTTTAAAAAAATACCTTGAAGAATGCATCGCCCTTAAGCCACAATTCGCCATTTTTATGAGTTCCTTCCACTGTGTTGCCATCGTCATCCACGAGCTGCAAATAAAATCATTATAATAGATTAATTAATTGGTAAATTAGTAGGTCAGTACCAAAAACACACAATTTACTATAAGTAGGTTCCTAATCAGTCAGGTAGGCAGGTTTAGTCAGTAGTAGTTTGTCAGTAAAAACTTCCAAATATAATCAATCATTGTTATCAACAAGCGTATCGGATATTGTTATTATTTGCTCAGTTTTAACCGTAATTAATTGTACCGAAATCATGATGATTTCGGAACAATCAATTCAATCATATACAACAATCCTTCCCATAGCTTGACAACATAAACATGATATGATTTTCCTAGTAAAACTGTTTAAACTTTCTGACCCTAGGTACAGTTCGCAGTTTTGTCCCGTCACTCATTGGCCTTTCTGAGCCCATAGGGATCTTGCCTGGCCTTGCCTCCACGAGGGTTTCATCATGAGTCCCGTCTGTTGCCTCATGGAATTTGTCGTCTTCTTCTTTTGATTTGCCAGCCGGTGTTTCTGTATTCACTATTCCATTTCTCTCACTATTCCCCTCCCTTCCTGTGTCTGACTCTTGTTCGTCCAGTGGGAGTGTTGGTTTTGGTGGTAGAGTTCCTTGTGGAGTGTTGTCATCGACTTCAATATGGCAATCCTCTATCCCGTGTGAAAGTCGTGCTGTACCTTTGTATGCTATTAATTGATTTTTGTGTTTTTTGACATTACGCGAAGTTATATAATCCTTAACGATACATATTACTTTTCCGTGTCTTATAATTACTACACTTTTATTCCATGACCCTTCCTTCATCATCATCATTTCAGCCGAAAGACGTCCACTGCTGGACATAGGCCTCCCCCAAGTGACGCCACATTGACCGGTCCCGTGCGCTTCGCATCCAGCGGATCCCCGCAACCTTCACCAGGTCATCGGTCCACCTAGTGGGAGGCCTTCCAACGCATCGTCTTCCGGTTCGCGGTCGCCATTCCAGAACTTTTCGGCCCCAGCGGCCATCCGTTCTGCGAGCAATGTGCCCTGCCCATTGCCACTTAAGTTTGGCTATTCTTAGGGCTACGTCGGTGACCTTGGTTCTCTTACGGATGTCCTCATTTCTGATTCGATTACGCAAGGAAACTCCGAGCATAGCCCTCTCCATTGCCCTTTGGGTGATTAAAGCCTTCTGATGAGGCCCATTGTGAGCGACCACCGAAATAATTACCTTAAAAAAATTATAAATTTAATACGTCATAATGACGTCACATTTTACTGGAAAGGGGTTTTTTTTCTGTGGCACGTTAACAATATTATCATGTTTTATCAAAAAATACATATTTAAATGTATACATACCTTGAACTCATATTGTGATAGCGGCTTGCCAGATGAACCGAATGGTGTGGCGTCATCAAAAACAAAGATGGGTGACAATAACTCAGTCATTCCATAAGCCAGGTAAAAGAACGCGTCACACATACTCTGCAAAGATATACGATTTTATGTATACGAGAAAATTAAACAATATGTATCTAGGCGGGAGAAATATAATGATGGTGTTAACTATCTATCTACCTTCTATGAAGGTAGGGTAGGCAGGGTAGGTAGGGTAGGTAGGGTAGGCAGGATAGGTAGGGTAGGCAGGATAGGTAGGGTAGGCAGGGTAGGTAGGGTAGGCAGGGTAGGTAGGGTAGGCAGGGTAGGTAGGGTAGGTAGGGTAGGTAGGGTAGGTAGGGTAGGTAGGGTAGGTAGGGTAGGTAGGGTGGGTAGGGTAGGTAGGGTAGGTAGGAAGCATTGCAACGCATGCCGTATAGTACAGTTATTTAGTATAAATCTATCTACAATCTCCCATTTTTAATCTCCATTTTAAATCCCTTAATTGAAATACATTCAGGAATTCATATACCAGCTGATAATTTCATTCTCCTTGGTATACGGCTCAGAAACCCGACGAGTTTATGAAATTCATTAATAACAGCGATCTTTTTTTCCTTTACATTCTACAATGGACCTAGATCGGAAATTATTATGTGAATATTTTACTTACTCTAAATCTGTCCAGTAAAGGCTTATCCATAGCGCTGCCGCCAATAACATTGTATTTGAAGCACGATAAGTCACAAGTTTTATCAGCCACATTCAGGAAATTACTTACTAAATATGACGAAAATATTGTCGAGTTAGGCTGAAATGGTATCAAAAATATAAATATCAAGTTGGTAAAAATCACAGTAGCAACATGTTATTGGCACTTATAAATAACACACTTGCGTGTTATCGGTTATTGTTATTATCAAATCTTAAATCAAATTTTTTTTTTTTTACAAAATTAAACTTAAACTTATTCCAATATTTCATATTTCTATAATTTCTGCAGATCTGTCTGCCAATCGGCAAAAGGCCACCTCCAACCTTTTCTATTCTGACCTTTCTTGGGCCACTCCGTTCCACATCACTCCTGCCACCTGTCTGATGTCATCATCCCACCTTTTTTGTGGTCGACCTTTCTTCGTTTTACCTTCCCTGAGGTACCATTTTATAACTTTCTTAGTCCATTTTTTGTGACTTCCGATCATATGCCCTGCCCATTTCCTTTTAAGTCTTGTGATTTTCATTGTGACACTTATAGTTTTCGTTTTATTTCTAATGGCACAGTTTTTCAATCTGTCTGATTTCTTTATATGCACCTTCACTCCTTTATACATCACCACTTTATACGCCTTCCCATTGCATACTGGCATGTTACGAATTTGTTTGTCATTTCTTGGATTAAAATCCAGGATTGGCAGCCATACATAAGGACAGGAAGTATACAGGTGTTGAATAAATAGCTTTTTAATTTTAGATGTACTTTTCTGTCCTTCATAACTTATTTCAAGCCCCAGTATCTCCTCCATCCGTTTCTAATTCTTCTCTCAACTTCTCTGCGTAAAGAATCTCATTGAGTAATAATATGTCTAAGATAAATGTATTCGTCTGTGTAATCAATTAGGGTGTTTCCTAATTTTATCACGTTTTGTTTTCCATTTGTCATCACTCTAGTTTTATCCGGATCAGTTTTAGACCTACTGACCTTTATCATTTTGCTTAAGTCTTCTGATGTGTTGGCAAATAACACTATGTCATCAGCAAATCTCAAATGCGTCAGCGATTCTCTATCTTCCTTGATCCCGAGATGTTCCAAACTACTCAGTTTGGAACAACTTCTGAAAATTGATTCTAGTACCGCCGAGAATAGTTTTGGGGATAAGGGGTCTCCATGTCTGACTCCCATCGCTATTATGAATGGAGAACCTTTCTTTTCCAGTTGTATTCTCGCTGTATCATTTCAATTTACGTTTCTTATTAGTCTGATATATTTGTGTTCAATTCCTTGTTCCGTTAGTGCTTCCCATACGTGGAGTAGGGAATCGAATGCTTTACTGTAGCCGATAAACGCAATGTAATATGTGAGTTGGTATTCATATGGTATTTCTCTAAGACTTGACGTACTACGTGAATATGATCGATCACTGAGAGAAATCTTTACGGAATACTGCCTGCTCGATGGGTTGATGTTCGTCTAAGGTTGTTTCAATCCTTTTTAGAAGGATCTTGGCAAAAATCTTACGTATGTTGGACATAACGCTAATAGGACGGTAGTTTCCGATTTCATGTTTGTCCCCTTTCTTGTATAATAATAATAAAGCTTTTTCAGGGCCCTGCATGGCCCTGATGTAGACCAATCAGCGTCCGTAGCCTGGCTACGTTCTGGGGACCTCTTTGGAGAAACCGAAGGTTTTGTTTGTGCAATTATGGACGAAGTTATGATGACTAATAACTACCGGAAATTTATTGTAAAGGATGGCACGGTTGACATATGTCGGGCATGCCACCGTCCGGGCGAATCGATCTGTCACATTATCTCCGGGTGTTCTCGTCTAGCTAACGGAGAATATTTGCATAGACACAACCTTGTAGCCAGGATTATCCATCAGCAACTTGCTCGGAAATACAGCCTTGTGGAATCGGAAGTGCCGTACTATAGGTATGTGCCCGACCCAGTTCTCGAAAATGGCAATATCACACTGTATTGGGATCAATCCATCATCACTGACAGGACTATTGTAGCCAATAAGCCCGATATAGTGGTGGTGGATCAATCAGAGCGGCGCGCAATGATTGTTGACATAACGGTTCCACATGACGAGAACCTCGTGAAACCCGAGAAAGATAAGCAAATCAAGTATCTTGTACTTGGCTTGCGAGATTGTCGACATGTGAGATGTTGACTCAGCGATCATTGTGCCGATAGTTGTTTCAGCCAATGGCTTAATTGCCAAGAGCCTCGACCAATATCTGATGAGGCTCTCGTAAGGCAGCTGGATCAAGGGCTTGATTCAGAAAGCGGCACTCCTGGACACGGCTCGTATTATTAGGAGGTTCCTTTCTCTGCAGCCCTGACCGCCGGTAGCTTGGACCCTGTTCCCGATACGGGTGGGCTACTATTTTATATATTTTTAAATGTTTTTTATATATGTAATTTTGTAAAAATATTTAAAAATTTAAATTATATGTTGTAAAATGAATAAAGGAAATAATTTATTTCAGACCAAGATAGTCCATAGAGTGTTAGTAATAAACAGATACTTAAGAACTAAGTTAGTAACACACAAAAATACTAAATCAAACTAACATAACATTAAAATTATCCTGTATATAGGCGGATCCAATGCCTCTATATAGGACTCTCAATGTGTTCTGCAACCACCCTCAGGTAGCTGTTGGGACTGTGCCTCACTCTTCGCATCAGCGATGCTGCTATTTTAGTAATAATTGCATAATAACCGTCCACTTGTGCTTCTGCAAACATTGCTGACGCACTGCAATAGCGAGGCAGTCCCATCAACATCCTTAAGGCATTGTTGTACTGAACTCTCAGAGCACTCACGACCCGCCGCGTGCAATTGGCCCACAGGCTGCAGGTATAAAATGATTGGCAGTAGGCCCTAAACAAGGTTATTTTAACTTCCTTTGAACATCTGGCAAACCTGCGAGCCAGCATGTTACAGCGAATCGTGAGCCCCCTGCACTCCCGTTCTACATCTAGGTCATCTATTAGGCTTTCATTAACAACATGACCTAGGTACACAAACTGAGACACTCGCCTTAGCGCCACCCCATTCAGTGTCACAGGCGGTACAAATGAAGGATTCATTTGCCCCGCCCGAAACACTAACAACTCACTTTTTTTGACGTTATATGTCAATCCATGTGTTTCAGCATATGCCTCACACAGCCCTAGGATCTTGCGCAGGGGACCGATGGGCTCAACAACACCATGTCATCGGCGTAACTAATGTTGTTAACTATATGACCATCTATGGAGCAGCCTACACTGGTGTTGTTGAGCTCAAGCACCAGCTCCCTCACATATATGTTAAGCAATGTGGGAGAGCTCAGTCCCCCCTGCTTAACTCCATAGTCCAGTTGATAGGGATCTGACATGAAATCTGCCCTTCTTACAAAATTAGTCTGGTGTCTGTACTAGTACTCGAAAATCCCTGTTATACCCTCCGGCACTCTATTTTTCCTCAGTTTGGCCCACAACATGTCATAATTGACCAGGTCAAATGCCTTAGAGAGGTCTGAAAAGGCGGCATAGACAGTCGTTTTACGGTCAGTATAATACTTGACTGTGTGAACTAAAATTGAACTCTCAGTTGAGAGACCCCCTCTGAAACCAAATTGGGCATCCTCGAGTGTCACGTATTGAGCAAGATAACTGTCCAGCACACCATCAAGCACTTTTGCCATTGTGGTGGCTAAGGTAATGGGCCTATAGTTTTGCTTATCACCAATATCTCCTGTCTTGTTCTTTACGATCGGAACTACAACTGCTTTCAACATATCATCTGGCAAATAGGCATGTCTGATACAAAACAAAGACTCACTTGCCAACACTCTACAAAGATGGGGGCCAGCGTGCTTTAGATGCTCCACACTAAGTCCGTCGTGTCCAGGAGACTTACCTTTCACCATTTTCCGTAACACCCGTGACACCTGTCTTGACGTTACTCCAACAGCTTCATCTAATGAGGGACCAGCAGTATAGAGCATCCCTTTTTGTGCTAGAACAGAGTGTGTCTGAAAATGGTTTTTGAAAATGTTGGCAATGTCCACCGCTACTTTGCCCTCTACACTCACCGGGAGACTCGTTAGCGGATTAAATTTATTGGTCTGCTTCCAAAACTATTTAAAAGACTTATTATCATCATGGGTTGCCGGTTATTTTGAAGAGATTTAAGGTTTTTCTTAAAGATTTTCCTACTGTCAGTCATAGCCTTCCAAACAGGCCCCGAGTTCGGTTTTCCGTTTAGAAGTCATCTCACAAAATGAGTAAGAGCCTCCCAATGGGAGTCCTTAACATATTGGTTACAACCAGGGACAAAGCCGCCCTTCCGAACCTCTCTGCTATTCCTACTTAGAGTCGCTGCCTCGGTCATAGATTTAACAATGTCACTATATAATTGATCAATGACTTTCCTATGGCTGTTTTCATGACAGTTTCTATCGGCACAAAATGTTAACTCTTTTGGGAAGTCTATCAGTCTCAAGTTATATGTGTAACAAGATAATGTTAGAGCCTGTCCATTGCTCGGGAATAATTTCTGTGTATATGTCATCGTTAAATATGTTTGTGAGAACAGGTGTCAAGACTTCCTTGCTTTGTCTCAGTATTTCAATGCTTATGCCGTCGGGTTCAGGAGCTTTATCTTCCTTTTGGGTGTCTATAGTTTCCCGACTTCAGCCTGAAGGATGTTGGGAATGTCTGACGTTCCTGTCAATTCAGTTTCGTCTTGTGTGATGTTACTTTCGTAAAGATTTTTGTTTTGAGATTTAGTTTTTGATAGGATGTAACTACTTCTTATATATTTATGATGCGATGCTTCCATTTTCCGTTAACGTTTTTAATTTTTACGATCCAACCCTTTGAATTTGACAATTCTTTATAGGCTTTTTTAACTCCACCCGTTTTAGCGATATATTTTTCCATAGTTTCCAATCTGCTTCTTTTCCTATCTTTCCGTATGTTATCTTTAATTTATTTACTGATTTTGGCAAGTTGTTTCCTTCTGTCTTGTGCTGATTAGTTGGTTTCTTTCTTCGAGTAATTTCTTAGTATTTGTAATAAGCCAATTATTTGGTTTGGTTTTAGGATTCGTAATGAGTTGGGCCTGTGTTTTAATAGTATTCTCCATCCAGTTTTATTTTTCTTTTATTCCTAGATCCTTGGTGTTACCTTTGAAGTCTGTGAATTTGTCTCTCAAGACTACTGTTACTCGTAATTGCTCTAGCTGACTTTTTCCGATCTTTGCATTTTCGAAGTTTTGTCTTGGTCTTGGTTTTTTTGGTTGCTCACTAATTAATTCTGCTCTGATCAGTCTATGGTTGGTGTTAAAATTTAGTTTGTTTATGACGGAGAAGTGGTTGAAGTATCTGTTTCCGTTAGTCATTATAAAATCAATTTAATTTTTAGTTTTGCCTGCGGGCGAGATCCAGGTCCACATGTTTTTGTAATTTTTCTTGAAGGATGGTCAGGTGGTTCTCCAGCGCGAAGTCCTTATTTTTTTTCTATTACGGCTTCCACTTTTGTCGCAATACATGAATGGTCCTAATGTAATATTGTGTTTTCTTCTGAGCGTCTTGCTCCAAGTTGCCTATTGAAGTCTCCCATTACTATTAGATTTTTATGGGCATGCTCTTCAATAACGTTATCAACGTTCGTTCGTTATCGTTGATTATGGTAGAATGCTTTTTTATTTCTAGGTTCGATTCGTGCGAATAAACTTATACAACAGACCAGGGGTCCTTGTATTTTGGTAGTTTCAAATTCATTATTTATTTGTTTTTCTAATCTATTCCAAAAACTTCTTAATAAATTGGATTGATTTCCATAAAGTTGTAATCGCTTTGTTTTTGCGCTTCGTAAGTACGATCACGTTTCTCCCTACCGTTCTCAGCTTAAATGGCTGCCTATCCGACTCAGGAGGTCACTCTAATCTCTCTGCTCTTCACTATTATGAACGATGCTCCCGATTATCTTAAAACTTATTTCAAAGTATTGGGCAGTTCTCACAGTCCTTTTTAACCCAATGGTTGACTGGTAGAGAATGCCTTTTGGCATTAAGTCAGCCTATGTACCACTATTGTACATGAAGTTTAAATAAATAAATAAAATTATTGCGATACGCTCCGATATTCCTTCAAATTTTTGTACATACTCCGACTGAGTCCGACATATGCGCCTAAATGTACACTTTTTTGTAATACTTTTTTATTAAATTTATTTCTATTTCTATATATTTTTTAATAATAAATCCAACGCCATGATGGCCCTGGGTCTTTTTATTATTATAATTACCTTATATTTGTTGATAATTTCAACGATTTTCATGGGTGTGAGTGGTGCGGATGATTGGACCCTGGTGGTGCCCTTTAAGAGGCTAGACATGAATAATAAAAATGATGAGATCCACTGGAGGCTCGCTATGACCAAGGTGCGGTCACAACTGTCTGGAAAAGGTTCCCTGCACAACAAAAATAAATTGATGTTACCAAATCATTTCTGGGTTTATCGATGTTTGCAGGTTTATTAAGAGATTTACTAATTAGTTGCAGCGTGAAATCGATAAGTTTTAATAGGAACACCCAAATACTCCGAAATATTTTATTCCGAATTTCAATGATCCGAGTGCCAAAAGTCCGAATTTCATAAACCCTAAAAATTATAATATCTATTATTAAAAATTACGAAATTAATTTATCGAAAGTCGTAAATGCGATTTGTTAGTTTTCCGATTTTCATACGTTCGTAGAATCAAATGCTCGAAGGGTTCTCGGTCCGAAAAACGACATTCCGATTTTAAATACTTCGAATAAACTAAAAGTCAACATGTGCTAAAAAAATTAGTGACAGAAACATATCGCTGCAAAACCGACTTCACAAAGTCTTGTCTGCCCTACCATAGAGTATAATTTAAGCCCGCGTAGGCGCCAAGGGGCGATGTCCGCGACCTGAGAAGCAGGTGGTGGCGCGCCGCCACGGCTGCAAGCCGAAGCAAGTCGAAGCTGCGGTGGTGAGCGTTAAAACCATCTGCGACGATAAGCTCGCATGGGGCCGCCCAAACCCCGCAGCGCCGGAGCCATGACATAAATAATGCTTGCTGCATGTTGCATGCCTGCTTGCATGCTGCATGTCTGCTTGCTTGCATGTTGCATGCCTGCGTGCATGCATTATGTTTTTATTTGTCTTGCTATATAGTGTTACAAGGCGTTTTGATTTCGGAATTGTATTAATCGGTATTTTGATAATCGGAATTCGTATTTTTGATGTTTCAAATTATCATTAAGTTGGACTTTTTGTTATTCGATCTATTGAAACTCTGTATTTTGAGAATACTAATAATAAACGTTAGGAATAATGAAATTTAGGAATTATAAAAATAGGAGTAATATATATATTCATTTATTTAATCAGATAACAAAGATCCATTGGGTTAGTAACAATATTCTTAACCTATGTTAGTACTTAATTGAAAACATAGACATTGTACAGGTGACTAGACACCTCACCAACGGGCTGTCATGCCTCCCGACTATGGCGCTCAGAATGCTGTTGGGGCTGCCACGGAGTCTGTTTAGCAGCGAGGCCGCTTTCTTACGCCGTACAGCATAGAAACCGTCGGTACGAGCCTCAGCGAACATAGATGACGCGCTACAAAACCGAGGCAGACGCAACAGTACCCTAAACGCGTTGTTATACTGGATCCGCAGAGCATTGTAGGCCTTAAGGGTGTAGCTGAACCACAGGCTCCCCGAGTACAGCGACATGCAATATGCTTTAAACAGCGTGACTTTGACTGGGGCTGTACATCGGAAGAACCGGCGTGCAAGCATATTTGCCCGAACCGACAATGCTCTACGCTCCCTCTCCATATCCACGTCGTCCCTCAAATCGTCCGTCACCAAGTGGCCCAGGTATTTAAAAGAGTACACCCTATGCAGCTGCACACCGTTCAGTAAAACAGGAGGGACGGTGGAGGGACACCTGGCACCGGACTTGAAGACCATGTATTTTGACTTGCCTTCGTTATATACAAGGCCATGAGAAGCAGCATACGACTCGCAAACATCGAGAAGCTTACGGAGCGCACCGACCGAGGGGGCCAGCAGCACCATGTCGTCTGCATAGCTTAAATTATTGAAGCAAACTCCATCAATAAAACAACCGACACGTGTGCTGCTGAGCCGCTCGATCAGTGCATTCACGTACAGACTAAATAGCAAGGGTGAGGTCAGGCCACCCTGCCTCACGCCACATTCCGGCCTACTCGGCTCCGAGAGCTCTCCTGCCCAGCGCACCCGACTCTCCTGTTTCATATACCAGTACCGCAGAAGTGAGACAAGCTCCGGCGGCACCGCGGCATCAGACAGTTTCTGCCAGAGAACGTCGAACGAGACAAGATCAAAAGCCCTGGACAGGTCCAGAAAACATGCGTAAATAGGTGTTTTCCTGTCTGTGTAATACTTGACAGCATGCTTCAAACTAAGAATTGCGGTTTCTGTTGACAACCCCGGCCGAAACCCAAACTGGGCATCATGCAGTTTGATGTGAGTACTCAAGTGAGAGTTAAGCACGCTGTCAAGTATCTTAGCTACGATGGTCGCCAAAGAAATCGGCCTATAGTTTGACTTGTCCGAGACGTCTCCGGTCCGATTCTTGACCACTGGTACCACCAGAGCCCGCACCATATCCGGCGGAAGGTACGAATGACCTAGGCACAGATTAAACAGCAGAGCGAGCACACGTGGCAAATGGATCCCACCATACTGCAGGTGCTCGATGCTGAGCCCATCGTGGCCAGGGGATTTGCCCCTCCTTATGCTTCTAATTTTTGTCCTGATGTCCTTTGCCAGAATGACTGTCGTTATTTCTGTAGCACTATGCCCAGCATCGAGCTCCCGACAAGGCGGCCCCAACCGCGATTTTACGTCAAAATGCATTCTAAATAAATCAGCAACATCTTTCGAGTCAGAAACACCATCAACACTCACAGGCACACCGGGTTTAGAATTAAACTGTTTAGTGCTCTTCCAAAAACCCCCAAAATCCGAATTCGAATGGCGTTTTGCTAACAAATCCATTCGAACCTGATCCTGGTTGTTTTGGCACCATTTAAGTTTACCCTTAAAGATCTTACGAGATTCTACCATTGCGTTAAATAAGGCGCCGCAAGAAGGTTTACCATACCACAGCCACGTATTGAATTTAATCTTAGCGTTCCTGTGAGCGTCGCTTACAAATCTGTTCCACCCGGCCAAAGGTTTCTTACGCATAGTGGACTTATAAATATACGTATAACTCGCATTCTTACATAAAATGTCAACAATGTCCCTATACAAGTTATTTATAATGTTAACATGACTAGAATCCCTACAATACCTACCACAACAATGTTGTAGCTCAACTGGCAAGTCAATATGTTTTAGTTGTAGATTACACAAATTTTCATAGGAACGACATTGTTCTACGCTTCTTACGCCCCACTGTATTTTACTACGCATTGGGGATTTCAAATTTGTTTTTTGTCTTACAACATTAAAGTCACAGGTAAGAACCAATGGTAGATGGTCAGACCAAAAGACATCGTACTTTACGTACACGTTGCTGACACTGGACAAAGCCGCTTCTGTCGTGAGACAGTGGTCTAGCCAGCGCTTACACCCATGGGCCTCGCTGATGAACGTGAACGTTCCTGATGTTAATTGCAATTTATTAGTGTCCACACAAGTCCAGTCCTGTTCCTTTGAAAACACCACAAGTTCATGATAAAAGCGCTCACCTGGATGGGCATTGAAATCGCCAAGTATGAACACAGACTCTATTCCAGTTTCGTCAATAATAGCACTAATTGAACTGAGACAATCCGTGAACTCAGGCATATTTTCCACTAAATCGGTAGGCATATATACGCAAACCACAAGCACTGGACGATCTTTCGTAGTGACACGTATTGCGACAATACGCGGATTACCGCACGGTATTATTGTAACGCACTGAAACACTGACTTACACCACAGCAGCGCCACACCACCAAACGGCCGACCCCGTAGCATGCCAGCAGACGTGTCCACAGCTGACGTACCGGTGCCCGCGAAGTCATCGTGAATACTTTCCAAGAAGGACAGAAAAACACACAGTAATGATAAGTCGGAGTTGTTATGGTAGGAATTTTGAACCAATCGGAGTTTTGACAATCGGCATTTTGAAATTCGGCCTTGTGACTCGAAATAAAGTTTTTGGTATTTATGTAGTTTACCCAGTTTTAATACCACGCTAACGAAGATCGAAACTTTAAGAGCCAATGATAAATGTTCGATTTACTTCAACTGAACTGTGCGGCCAGACCCAACAGTTTAGTTTTGGACATAACTTCAACTAATACCATTAATTTATTATTTACCGATATGCGATGTTGCGAATTAACGAAACTTGCAATAAGTTTCGTTGTAAACATTGAGCATGTTCGGTGTAAACAATTTTCGAGGACATCTACTTGTAATTAATAGATTGGTTATTGATTTACAATACTGATGCAAGACGGGGGCGTTTCTTAAAATAGATCAGAAAGATTGTAGTACAAGCTGTCTAAACATCCCTGGAAGGGAGGGTTGAAACAAAGGAACGCATTCTGTACACAATATAAGTTTATAGTAAATCTTGAACATATATGTCGAAGTTTCAAATTGATAGAGATTAAAGTTTTCACTTTATCTAATGTAGTAGAGTCCTAAAGGAGTCATAATAAATGATAATGTAATGATAATGTTATGTGTTATTCCATTTACATTGGTATGATATTTTGAATTATGATATTTTGGCAAATTAATGATTCAATTGCTAATGCCGGGACCGTTATAATCACACCACCACATTTATACGAAATACTTAGAACTAAATTATTTTCGGAACTACACATAAAACACATTTAGGGATCGTGAAAACGAAAGCAGAAGCGCGCAGTAGATTTTGGTTTTTGGGAATAGATAACGCGGTAGAAAAAATGATCGCAGATTGTGAGGTTTGTTTACAGTTTAGACAGTCACCAGGGCCTCAAGTCTGCTATTACAATAGTGTTAGAATGGCCTATCATTGATTTCATAATTGTTGACTTTGACAAGTTTGGTAATCTACTAATTATAATGGCGTCATTATGACTTCACAATGGTGAACCACTGACACTCAGTTGAAAGAAATGACATAGAATTTGACAGATCATTATGAATTTAGCAGATTACGAACTTTTAGCAAAATGACAATGGGATCGTGTTGGAATGACAATGTTTATAAAAATAGCAGACTTGAGGCCCAGCGCGTGCGCCACTAGCGCTATGGCCACACTCACTGCAGCCAGGGATTTAAAAATACCTTCATAACGGTTATAGAATTATAAGTGTTAAATGTTGAATCGGTAATAGAATCAAATATGTAACACTTTCAAACCTGTTTTTAACCGTAACATATCTGTAACAGATATAAAAGTGTTAACAGAGGTAATAAGTGTAACAGGTAAACGCAGCGTACTAAAGCTTTAATTGATTATTTCAGTTACACATATTTACGGTTGTGTGTTGTTTCATCACTAATTGTTTAATCGAATTTCGTTTCAAAGAAATTGATTCTCATATTATAATTTCATAGAATAATCAATACGCAGAATACTTACTTTCAAGAAATTTAAATCATCGATTTTTGTTTCAAATTAAGTTGAACGTTAGAATATTCATCTCATAGAATAACAAATCAAATATTCTTTATCCACATATTGTTTGTTTCACATAAAACTTATTACCAAGAGTAACATTTAATCGAATGACAGTTTGTAAATGTTTCAATTCATACCTTTGATAAAATGCATACCCTCCCATAAAATTACAACACCGAGTTCACAAAAATAATGTGGGTAAATTCTTGTGAAGCAGGAAAATAATCTTGTTATTCTCACTAATAGTGTCCATGCCTGTTGCATGTTGCATGCATCATGCAAGTAAGCATGCCATGCATGCATGCATGTTAGGAACCACCTGCTCCACAGCTCGCGGGCCGTCACGCCCTCCGCGCCTAGGCGGACTTAAATTACACCCTAGGGGTGGGGCAGACAAGACTACGTGAAGTCGATTTTGCAGCCATTCGTGTCTGTCACTAACTTTTGTAGCACAACATATTGACTTTTTAAGACAATATTTTAATTTAAGGTTAAAAATTTCGTTGAAATAAAATACCATGGAAACGTACATCGAACAAACAATATTCGTTAAAAAAAAATCCACTGTTTGAATAGTTTGTTAAATAAAAAAATATGATTTTAAATTCATTGATTTGTGTTTCTGTAAAATATGCTTCACTCAAGTAAATTGTAATTGAAACAAAAATATTCGAAATAAAAATACATGGACTAAATATTATGTGAAACAATTTCTGGGAAACGAAATTCTGTGAAATTTCTGTCTGCGAAACAAGGTGACACCCATATTTACACTTATTAACACATTTAAAAGGTTACAGTTTGAATCGGTAACATTATTGTATCTATTACGTTTAAAAGTGTTTTTCTGTTATAACTGTTTTAAAAAAACTATGTTAAAAACACTTATTACGGTTACAGTTTGAGTCCCTGCCGCAGGCATTCCATCGTATTCATATTGACTTCCTCGGCCCCATACATAAACGTTCGTTTTTAGGGTTCCGTACCCAAAGGGTCAAAGGGTACTGAGACTTCGCTGTACGTCCGTCCGTCCGTCCGTCCGTCCGTCCGTCCGTCCGTCTGTCACCAGACTGTATCTCATGAACCGTGATAGTTAGCGAGTTGAAATGTCTACAGATTGTGTATTTCTGTTGATGCTATAACAACACTTAATTAAAACAGAAAAAAAAAATTTTAAGGGGGGGCTCCCATACAAAAAAGTTTTTTTTTCGTTTTTATAAAAAATGGTACGGAACCTTTCGTGCGCGAGTCCGACTTGCACTTGGCCGGTTTTTTAGTAATTGTAGATGCGTACTCAAAGTGGGTAGAAGGGTACAGGTACGTCGTCAAGTTCGCTGATTAATAAATTGTATGAATACATGGCCAGATTATGCTTACCGCATACCATAGTTAGTGATAATGGCACGCAGTTTATTTCGACAGAATTCAAATGTTTTGTAAATCAAACGGAATATCGCATGTGACGTCGCCAGCTTATCACCCGGACAGTAACGGGCAGGCAGAAAGCTACGTAAAGGGTAGTGAAGAAGGGAATTAAATCCTGTATGTTAAGTCATAACAACACCAATGCATCGAACAACAAGTTATTTAAATATCTATTCGACTGTCGAAATTCCATTCATTCGGCAACAGGCTGTTCACCTGCCCAGTTTGTCTTCGGTCATAAGCTGCGATCGCGATTAGATTTTGATTATTCTCCGGTGTCTGTCACTATCACTGGTTACGTCGAAAACAAACAGTGTTCGCAGTCTGAGGTGTTAAATGGCAACAAGGTTAGCAAATAATTTTGGTTGGAGATTATGTATTGAATAAAAACAACTTAAATAAGGAAGGGTCTTCTGGGTGTTCTGTATGGTGTCGGACGTTAAGAATAGCACCATCCCATATCTTCCCGTGGGTGTCGTAAGAGGCGACTAAGGGACTTGCCAGAGAATGGGCAGCAGCGCTCTCTGTGCTTTTTGTAACAACCGTACAACCCGTCTGCCAAGCGTGGCGATTATGGCAAAACCTCCCCTAATTAGCGCAATACAAAAATGGCCCCTAGTACCCGGCAGCCCGTCTACCCTCGACTACGGTAGCGGTCGAGGTAATGACGTGGCAAGGGGTGAGAAGAATCTCCGGAAGGGATCCGGCTGCCTATACCGACGACTAGACCTGGCAACTTACAACACGTGAACACTCCGAACTGACGAGAAGATAACCGAACTCGAAGAGGAATTGAGCAGGTTGCGATGGAGTATTGTAGAGTTATCTGAAGTCCGAAGAGAGGGGGAGGACACGATGATCCTGAAATCCGGCAACCTGCTCTATTTCCGAGAGGGTGACCGGCAGTCTCAGGGTGGTGTTGGGTTTATCGTCCACAAGTCCCTTGTGAATAACGTGGTGAAGATCGAGAGTGTGTCGACCAGGGTGGCGTGCCTTATACTCAGAATATCCTCAAGATATTTGCTGAAGGTCTTACAGGTCTACGCCCGACCTCGGCACACCCTGACGTCGAAGTGGAGACCATGTATGAGGATATCTCTAAAGCCATGCATGGTTTCAAAACTCTCTTCACCGTTGTCATGGGGGACTTCAACGCGAAACTGGGCAAACGAGACGGGGATTAGCTGCAGGTGGGGCAATTTAGGGTTGGACGTCGGAACCACCGGGGACATCAACTGGCTAGTTTTTTGGAGAAGGAGGGCCTCTATATGATGAACTCCTTCTTCAGAAAGCGTGAGCACATGAAGTGGACCTGGCAGAGCCCCGACGGTGCAACAAAAAATGAGATTGACTTCATGTCAACCAAGAAGCAAATGTTCAATGATGTCTCTGTTATCAATTCAGTGAAAATCGGGGGCGATCACCGCATGGTAAGAGGCACATTGAACATTAATATTAAGCTTGAAAGGTCTCGACTGATGAAGTCTGCGCTCCGACCAGCACAGATCCAGATCCAAAACCCCGAGAGCTTTCAGCTGGAACTCCAGAATCGTTTCGAGTGCCTAGGAAGCTCAGTGGACGAATGCAACGATGGATTCGTGGAAACTGTCCATACGACGGGGTCTAAGTTCTACAAGACGCGTCGTGCACAGAAGAACAAAAATCTCTCCGATCATACTCTCAAGCTCATGAAGGAACGGCGTGAGATGATCCTGCAGTCTTCAGACGAGGCGTGGAAATACCGGCAGCTCAACAGACGGATCTCCAAATCCTTAAAAATCGACCTCCGCCGCTTTAATACCGAGCGTATTAAAGACGCAATTGAGTGAAATAAAGGCTCAAAGGTATTTGCAAGAGATCTGGCTATTGGGCAAAGCCAGCTCACGAAACTGAAGACCGACGATGGCAGGATCTTATCCGCCAAACCGGAGCTACTGAGGGAGATCGAGAGATTCTATGGGCAGTTGTACACGTCAACCAGGAAACCCGTTGTAAATCTAGCGAATGACCCAAGAGCTAGACTGACCCGACACTATACCGAAGATATCCCGGACATCAGCCTGTACGAGATTAGGATGGCTCGGAAACAGCTTAAAAACAACAAGGCACTGGGTGATGATGGAATTACGGCCGAACTTCTGAAGGCGGGTGGAAAACTTAAGGCCCTTCAGAAGCTGTTTGATTCCGTCATACTCGAGGGCAAAACGCCTCAGGCATGGTGCAGGGGTGTGGTGGTACTCTTCTTCAAAAAGGGCGACAATGCCCGGTTGAAGAACTATAGGCCCATCTCACTTCTAAGCCATGTCTACAAGTTGTTTTCAAGAGTCATCACAAATCGTCTCGCGCGCAGGTTTGACGATTTTCAGCCTCCCGAACAAGCCGGATTTCGTAAAGGCTTTAGCACCATAGACCACATACATACGCTGCGACATGTTATACAGAAGACCGAAGAGTACAACCTGCCCGTCTGTTTAGCGTTTGTGGACTACGAGAAAGCCTTCGATTCGATCGAGACTTGGGCTGTACTGCAGTCTCTCCAACGGTGCCAAATTGATTATCGGTACATCGAGGTGTTGAAGTGTTTGTACAAAAACGCCACCATGTCAGTCCGACTTCAGGACCAGACCTCGGAACCTATCCTTCTGCAGCGAAGTGTGAGACAGGGAGACGTCATATCTCCGAAACTGTTCATCGCTGCACTGGAAGATGTCTTCAAGGATCTGGACTGGAGAGGGTTAGGCATCAACGTTAATGGCGAGTACATCTCTCACCTTCGATTTGCCGACGATATAGTGGTCATGGCTGAGACCATGGAGGACCTCAGTACAATGCTCGATGACCTCAGTAGAGCTTCCGAAAGAGTGGGTCTTAAAATGAACATGGACAAAACCAAGGTCATGTTGAATGCCCATGTAACACCCACTCCTATCAAGATCGGAGACTCTACTATCGAAGTTGTAGACGATTATGTCTACCTGAGACAAACGGTCCAGTTGGGTAGGTCTAACTTCGAGAAAGAGGTCAATCGTCGAATCCGACTCGGCTGGGCAGCGTTCGGGAAGCTGCGTGGTATCTTCTCGTCCAACTTACCGCAGTGTCTCAAGACGAAAGTCTATGTTGTTACCAGTGTGTGTTGCCAGTGATTACATACGGGACCGAAACGTGGTCGCTCACAATGGGCCTCATCAGAAGGCTTGAAGTCACCGCAAGGGCAATGGAGAGGGCTATGCTCGGAGTTGCCTTGCGTGATCGAATCAGAAATGAGGACATCCGCAAGAGAACCAAGGTCACCGACGTAGCCCGAAGAATTGCCAAACTTAAGTGGCAATGGGCAGGGCACATTGCTCGCAGAAAGGATGGCCGATGGGGCCGAAAAGTTCTGGAATGGCGACCGCGAACCGGAAGACGATGCGTTGGAAGGCCTCCCACTAGGTGGACCGATGACCTAGTGAAGGTTGCGGGGATCCGCTGGATGCGAGGCGCACGGGACCGGTTAATGTGGCGTCACTTGGGGGAGGCCTATGTCCAGCAGTGGACGTCTTTCGGCTGAAATGATGATGATGAAGGAAGGGTCATGGAGTAAAGGTGTAGTAATTATAAGACACGGAAAAGTAATATGTATCGTTAAGGATTATATAACTTCGCGTAATGTTAAAAAACACAAAAATCTATTAATAGGATACAAAGGTACAGCATGACTTTCACACGGGATAGAGGATTGCCATATTGAAGTCGATGACAACACTCCACAAGGAACTCTACCACCAAAACCAACACTCCCACTGGACGAACAAGAGTCAGACACAGGAAGGGAGGGGAATAGTGAGAGAAATGGAATAGTGGATACAGAAACACCGGCTGGCAAATCAAAAGAAGAAGACAACAAATTCCATGAGGCAACAGACGGGACTCATGATGAAACTCTCGTGGAGGCAAGGCCAGGCAAGATCCCTATGGGCTCAGAAAGGCAAATGAGTGACGGGACAAAACTGCGAACTGTACCTAGGGTCAGACAGTTTAAACAGTTTTACTAGGAAAATCATATCATGTTTATGTTGTCAAGCTATGGGAAGGATTGTTGTATATGATTAATAGATAATATGAGGATTGCATCCACCCCTATATAAGCTGTGTCGCTTGCCAAATAAACTCAGTGTGCTACCAGCTACCCGTTGTTTTTGTGTCCGGAAACTTATCAGTGATTCATCCTGTGTACCTCCAATGATGTAATCACCATGCCATTTGCTCTTAATACCTAGGTATTAACACAGTTTTGAGAGCAGCGGTGGCCCAGTGGTGGCAGCCCTGACTTACGAATAGGGCATTACAGGCAGGTGCATTACTTTGTGTAATTTATTTCATCATCGCTGCTCTCAAAAACGGTGAAGGAAAACATCGTGAGGAAACCGGCATGTCCTAGAACCAAAAAATCCAAGACAATGACCATACTACATCTACCAACCCACACTGGGCCCGCGTGGTGTATTATATAGCCCACTCCCTCTCATAGAGAGGAGGCCTGTGTCCCAGCAGTGGGACCATTATAGGCTGCTGATGATGATGATGATGATGTACTCACCACCAATTAATAATTCCATTGACTAATCTGTCGAAAGGAATAACAGCAACCTTTGGCAAGCCGGTGGTTCCACTGGTTAACATTAACCAAGCAGTTGTCTGTGATTGGTCGAATAGAGCTGGCCTGAAAACATCATATAAATTGTACTGATGTTTGAAATACGTTTTTATTTTTGACTTTTGAACACTGTGACACTTGTGGTTGATACCGTGAAATAGCCGCAATGTACTGTCTATTTTCTCTAACTAAATTCCATAACTCTCCAACATATGAAAGTTTAGTGTGACATTTCACAATGACGAACGAAGGTCAAGGTCAAAAGTATGAAAACAAAAAAAAAATACCATGATCATGTTTTTAGAACAAATCCGCCCAATTGTGGCAATCCATCCATAAAAGTAATAATATTTTTGTACATTTGATCAAAAATTGCTTTGAATTAAAATAATCGAATCGGGGGCGTCGGCCACAGGTGACTCGACCACTGGGGGCGTAAGCCACGGACCCGACTATTCACTCTAACTAAACATACAAAAGAAAACACAGTTTCATTTTCTTTCGGATATCCTTATCGAATGATAATAAAACCCATTCATATCACAACACTCATGAATGGCTTAAATTTGTGTGCATGAATCATGAGCAAGATAAACGTGTAGATATATACGATATACGTTTTGTTGCACAAATTATCTTCACAAATTTTAAAGTAGATATTAATCAGGTGAGCCACGTAAGTAATGTTTCTAGACGGTTCTTTACCTGTATTTAACTTCTGTGCCGTTGTATTTCTTGACAAACGCCTCGAGATCAGATTCTTTATCGTCAAATATGACAATTTCGCCCTCCTGATTGTTGGCTCTGAAAGCTTCTCTGACCTTCTCTTCACAAGATTTCTGACAGAACACTATCTTCGGAAAGATGTAGGGGAATAATCTTGTAAGATCGTCTGAAAGTCAAGTTATTGGAAAGTTGATTATCAGTGAAGTTATAATTGGCTGTTAAATCGCAAGAGATGTTATGATCATTATTTATTTTCGGGAACTATATTTCTTGTCACCAAAATTTATATTTGTCATCAAAGTTGTATCACCTAGTAAATAGATCTATCGCCACGAAATATTTTCGTTCTCAGATAAACAAAAAGTGTTCCCAGGTATGAATTATCAAATAAATGTTGATACATGTGTAAAATAAGAGATGGATTACCAATAAAATTGTAGTGCATTAGATGAATATAAACTTCGTTCTTATAATAATAGTTTTATTACTTAAATAATAGCTTTGTGCTCGGAATGGTAGATCTGTCACCAAATAAATAGATCAGTTCCTTATTTCTATGAAGAAATGCTTTATACGAGACATTGGGCACACCGACTCGGACAGGTTAGGTTCGAAGAGGATGGCGGGGTCTAGTGAGCGCGCGGAGCGAGCGAACTAAGAACCCGACATCCCCTTCGTGTTAGGTTACTGTAAACCCTGCAGACAGAAATAGGAGCCCCGCCTAGCGGGGCTACGTCGACAACGCCTTAGTTTGGACCTGTGGTTTGGAGTTTTTATGTAAACATTTTTACATTGTTTGATGATTCAATTTTCGTGACACTTTTATTATTTTTAAACGTAATAAAATTACTTGATGATTGATATTATTTCCAAGTAATTCTTAATTAATATTTACGTAAGCGTTTTGATATTATTTGATGATTCAATTTAGGTGACAGATCTACTATTTTGGGAACAAATATTATTTATTAGGGCAATGAAAATGCATTTATTAGGGTATTGATAAAATCATACCCTTTATTTTGAGACTAGATTGGTTTTATTTCTCATCATGATTGATAGATTTTTAGCGAAGAATACTTTGATAAGCTTACTTTGTCCGACGCTGGTATCAATGGCGCACATGGGGTACCCTCCGAAGTGGCACGCGAAGTAGGGGATGCAGAGGTCCATATGGTTCATGCCAATAAGGATCGCTGGGTCTCCTGGTTTTAAGCCGGAGTTAACCATCGCACTGGCTAGGCGACATGTGCGTTTGGCCACGGATCTGTTAGTTTCCTCTTCTGCAGTTGCGAAATCGATCTGAAAGATGCAAAAAGCTTTTTTTTTGAAATCTGACTGCTGGTAGCATTTGACTTATGGTGAACTCAATTGTTAAACTTAACCCAGTAATTTTTACTCGACTTCACGTATTGTGAACTAAATTACTTATAAATATCTAACTCTTAATTTAATAAAAAATTATCTAGTTCGAGCAATCATATTTGCGAATATAATACCTAAATATTTTTTTCAGAAAACATTTCTGTAGTAAGAGATTTACCGATTGCAATTATATAAATTAGGCTTTAGTTAAGTTTGTTAGATCTTTTCTCGTGAAGAATACTTAATTAAGATTTGATTACAGTTTTTTTATTGTTTGATTAGCAAAAATAATTTGTGGGTACTAATTTTGACTTAGGTATGAAAACTCTCCGCTGTAGGCAATAAATTTAATAATAATGGTTTAGGTTTCAATATTACCTAGTGTTTGGCATCTGCGGTGATAATTTGAATTGCTGTCAACTTCCTAGGACCATTGACCTAATATCGTAATGAAATTAGTAGAGGCTTCGTTAAATAATGTTAGGACTACCTCTACATACTTATACAACCAAGTTATTTTGGTATGAAACCCACTATCGATACTTTATATTACTAGTTTATCCCTAGTGGTGCCGTAGTTCGCAGTTCGCCAGTTATGTTTAAGTCCTATGTAATAGGGGACGAGCCTATTGCCATCAACCAGGCACAAAGACACAATACGTGAAAAAATATCAGTACATACCTGACAGATAATTTCTGGGTCATCGTACATAGCTTCCAGGGCAATGTGGCCGATGTGCACATCTTTTTCGTTGAGGCTATACCGCTCAGCAGCACTCTTCCTAAACCGATCCACACGGGTCGTAATTCTCGTGTTTGCGTAAACATCGACCATTTTGGTCAACGCAATATTGCCTTGCAAATCCATTTTTTTTCTAAAAGCTTGATTGTTTGACTGTCTCAACGTAAGCACAAGGCTGTTCTCCTTCTCCAGTCTCTAGGACTATGTTTTATCACAAAACCACGCACAAAACCGGTAAACAGAAGGATAGGTTGGATGTAGCAGAGCTATTTCCATTAATATATAATTATCAGTGGAAAGCGTTTATATATGTTGCAATTTTTACCTAAACAGTGATTGCGTTTTAATATTTTGATTGAAATCTGTTAATCGTTTTCTATCTACCTATATTTTATTATACGGCATGATTTTTTAGTCACCGTCCAAATTTAGACATTTTAATCTTTGGCGAAAACCATTGAATACGTGTTTATTTTTAGTATCACGCAATACAAAAATATTGAGATATCGTGGACACCGCCGCGCCGTGCGTTGGTACACGCTAGGTAACTACGCGGGCTGGCCGCCCCCTTTCCATTGAATGTTTGCGCGGCAAGTGTAGTATTTTTAACGTTTAACTTAGTGACCAGGCAGAGCGGATAATTTTTTCGAGAAAATGATTTCATATGAAAATATGAAAATTTCACAAATCGATTTTTTTTCAAAAATGGAGTTAGAGAATGATACATAATGCCTAGAAAAAATTTGGACGGTGACTAAAAAATCTTGCTGTCTAATATTCAAAGAGTCAGTCCAGATTGACTGACTGACATACCTACTAACGAATAACCTAAACCGCTGGTCCTAGAGACCTGAAATTTGAAGGGTGTGTTCTTTGTGAAGAGTAGGTATCCACTAAAAGGATTTTTCGAAATTCGACCCCTAAAGTGGTAAAACTAGGTATGAATAGTAGTATGGAAATAGGTCATTTTTAAACTTGGAAGCATGAAATTTCGTACGTTTCTGGTTAGAAATAAATACGTATTTTAGCGTTTTTGAGAATCTATCCCTAAGATGGTTGGATAGGGATTGAAAGTTTATATGCGGAATACGTCATTTTTTAAATATGAAGAATGATATTAAATATTGAAGTTTCTGAGCAAAACTAAATGAATACGTATTTCGTCGTTTTTAGAAACTCGACCCCAAACGGGAGAAAAGGGGTAGAAACATTGGTTTAACAAAAATGGTCTGATCAGCTTAAAATTTACAATTTGTGTTTCTTGATTTAATTGATAAACGCGTATTTCAACGTTTTTGGTAATTCCACCCCTCAGACAACAAAAACGTAGCATTTTTTTATTTTTGTTTTGTGGTGTTAGTACATTTGTAGGTATAGACAAATAACTTATTTTAGGTTAATCTGGAACAATGTCTGTGATTGTTTTTATTTTGAATCGGGCGTTGATAGCTGCGCCACAGTACTTTACTGTTTTAGCTTTCTTCGTTTTTCCTGTGTAATCTTAAAAACTCTAGTTGTTCTAAATAAATTTTCAGCAGCCTATAATATTCGCACTACTGGGACACAGGCCTAGCTCCTCTCTATGAGAGGGAGTGGGCTGTAAACCAACACGCGGGCCCTGTGCGTGTTGGTAGATGTCACATGTGTTCGAATTTTTAGTTCTAGAACATGCCGGTTTCCTCACGATGTTTTCCTTCACCGTTTTAGAGTAGCGGTGATGAAATAAAATACACAAAGTAATGCGCCTGCCTGGGTTCGAACCCACGGCTTACTGCTCGCCAGTCGGTGCTGTCACCACTATGCCACCGCTGCTCTCTAACCGCTGCTCTCAAATAAACTTTGTAGCGCGCACCGTTTCCGAACGTAAATCGCAACGCCGCACGGTGGGTTGATTTATATACGTAGTGGACTTAGGACATTAAAAAAAAAGTCATCTTATTTTTACTGATTAATGATGCAAATTTGTTCTACTATCTAATACAGTAAATTATTGTTCTATGACTTTTTATTTTACGCATTATTTTTAGTACTACAATTTTTTAAATATTTTTTTGTATAGAAAAAATCATAAAATCTAAAGAATCTCAAAAATCTGAAAACATCTCCAACTGCGATGTATATATTAAAATAGTACTATTTATTAGCTTATTTTTACAACTAGTCAGCTACTGCGCTTTGCTGCGATTTAGGAGAATTTTTTTTTTAATTTTTTTTCTTATTAAAATCGCATTTAAGTCTACAAAATCTCAAATTTCTTCCAATTGTTGGATAAGTATTTTAATAGTACAATTTATTTGCATCTAATCGTCTACTGTAGTTTACTGTGACTTAGTAGGTAGTTAGACTTTTTTAGATTTTTTTGAACGAAAATATCTTAAAAGTCACCTAAATCTTAGAATACTTAGCAGTGATAATTATTGTATTCTCTATTCCACACCACCCCAGAGGTAGAGAACTAGGCGCGTTTTTTTTATCAGTGGTCTCCCCAATAGGCCTAATCCACGACTACAAATCTGTGTTCTGTATGTGTGAGACTTACAAAGACAAATTCAAAATTCAAATCATTTACCAATATTTTTAGGAGGGGCCTGCACCATGCTCAACACCATGCTCTGACAATAACGGGTCTTCAGTTAAAACCCCTAAATTTTCTTGATCATCATCGTCAACAAATGTATCCTTAACGATCAACAAAGCTGTTGCTTCTTCTGAAAAGGCTTTGTGTTTTCGCACCAGTTTGTGTCGTATCTTTGAAATATGTGGATCAGAGCTGATTAACAAATTGTTCAAAATATCTTCATTAGTAGCTTTTCTACAGAATTTCCTCGAATTATGAGCACGATATCTCCGAAAATCTTTGTTGCGTGCTTCAGCTGCTTCTTCGGATAATTTTCCAATGGGCACTATACCCAAGCTTTCAATAATAGCTGCTCCGTGAGCTAAAACTTTGTGAACACTTGCAGGCATGTAAAACCAATTATATAATTCAATGTATAGTTCCATGGTGGTTTCGGTATAATCTTTAAACTTCAATATATCAATACGGTGACCCGACGAAATTGCTTCTAATATAGTTTTAAATCTTTTTATTAATTCTTCATTTACTCCTGTGATCGAAGCTGCAATATCGGGGTTTTCGAAAAATCTCCTCGCAGTATTCCCATCATTTGTTGTACCATGACCCTGTTTCACAACATCAATTAAAAGTCCTGTTTCGGATTTAAATGCTTCCTGAATATTTCTCTTTTTGCTCTCCATAATAGCTTTACTGTCACCTTTCACCATCCATGTCTTCAAATCTAATCTGTACGCTATATGAAGAATGCATTCCATGAATCGTATCCAGATGTGTAACGACGATAAACCATATTTATATAAATCGACATCAATTTCTTTTGCCAAAACCAAGGACAAATCATTCATTTCCTTTGGAGTAGCTTTACATATGTCACATCTTTGTGTTGATGTATCGCAAAGAACTGCAGTCGCTTTACCATCTATCATGGTTAGTATTAGGTTGTGCGAGATGGTCAAATCATCAACCACTGTCTTAACTAAATTGTTAATCTCTGCCTCAATCGCATTTTTTTCTTGCAAAATGCTGAATTTGTTTTCCTTCATGAATTTAAAAAACAGCGGACGACACCATAATGAGGAATTTGGGGAATCATTTTCCCATATAACTCTGTCACCAGACACTAATTTGATAGGAATCAAACTACCCATAAATACGCTAGAATCGTCAAAGTCCTCATCTTCTTCATTTTCTCTTCCAACTTTCTGCTTATAATTGGCTTGATTCGAAGCTCCGTCAAATCCCCATTTACTAATCAGTGTCAAATCTTTACAAGTTTCACTAATTTCGTTTGACATTATAATTCTCTTCACAGTAATATCCAATAGTGCCTGCAATTCTATCATAGCCGTTTTATCTGTTACTACAATAGCAGTTTTAGGTGGATAACATTTAATTTTTTCATTTTGCAGTGCGTAGTAAGAGGGATATACGTTGGTACCAGTTACTTCTGCGATACTTTTTCGTAGCGTATTATATTGCCATTTTGACAATTTCAAAGACAAAAACAAGCCTAAAGCTTCATCTGGAGAGAATACTGATTTCTTTTTATTTCCAAAAAGACAATCTTTTACTTTTTGCACGTCCTGTGGATGCTTGAGCAGATGCTGTAATATGTCAGCAACATCTTCCTTTCCTTCTGCTTTTAAGTTAAAAACATGGGCATGTGACAACTCCTCTGAAGCAATAGTTTGCGTAGTAAGTTCCGTACGTCTCTTTTTTTGTTTAGGACCTAATTCTGTAAATGGTTTTCTCGGACTTACTTGAGTTGATGTACCAACAGACACCTTTTCATGAGATGTAGTTGATGTGCTAGGAACTGGTTCGTCGTCGTTTTTTGCAAAATCTTTCATAAACTCAGGCCAAACTATCTCCGATGCCAACCAATCACTGTATTTACTTCTAAATGTATGTTCTTTTCGTTTAGCATTTTCCCATTTTTTATAAGTATTATAACAATACTTTGCGCAGAATTCCTTTAGCAAATTATCATTATCTTGATTTAAATCACACAATTTTGACTTGATAGCACTGTATAAAAAGTTATGATCCTTAATACTACCACTTGATTTCAATTTCACAAACATATCAACATTAGTAACTAAATCACTAAACATTTTCACAAAATTCTCGAAAATCAACTTTTAACAAAAATCAAGTAACGAGCGGGTAGTCCGTATGTAAAGGGTGGTTACAACGAACTGATATCATTGTTTTCAACTTGCTACCCCAAATATTTTTTACCTGCAAATTTACTGCCCTCTGATTGGCGCACGTCACTAATGACGACTCGTCTACTGATAAGAAAACCGGTTTTGGTGTTGTGGAAAGAGTGGTGTGGAATGCAGTTGCACAAAATATTTACAACAAACTAATAATAATAATCCTAATAATATGCACCATGCATCGAATTCTTTGTTTTATTCATACAAATTAAATCTCTGAAATTTTAGGGTAATAACCTACTTTAAAAAAAAGTTCCAAAACATAAAAGTATGGTATAAGTATATACAATGCAAATATATATTTAAAAATCCTTAAGTCCCAACTTCGCGATTTCAGCCCACCGTGCGCCGTAAAGTTGACAGCGCGTGCATGCTTCCCAGGACGCCAACCGAACAACCGCGTCCTGTTGCCCGCGCCTCATACCCGGGGCAATCGTAGGATACACACGTTTGCGTCCCAATTATTGTTAAATAACTTCCTGCTACCTATTTGTAAAGTATTGTGATTAACTGTGTGTTACCACGAACAATACACTATTTTCAAACGAGTGTGCGGACTTTTCTCAATTCCACGCTACAAGTGGCTGCCCAACTTGCCGCGAGTAATAATAAGTGCTCGTTCGAACTCAATAATTTCATTATACCTAATCTGCGTTATTCACGTGTGTTCGCCATCACCATGCCGCGGACGCGCGGAGATCGGGCGGCAGCGCTCTCAGGTGACGAAGCCGAGATCGACGGCGACAATGAAAACGTTGCAAGTTTTTCATCAGGACAAGTGGCCGCCATGATGGCCGCCATGCAGCAATCCCAAACGGAAGCGTTCGAGCGCCTGTTGGAAAAAGTTATCAGTCGTCAACCGCCATCCCCAGTTCCAAACTCTGCGTCTGCATTACCGGCCGACGGCAGCGGCACCTTCACGCACTGCACCGCCCGGTTCGGCGGTGACGCCGACGAGTCCGTGGACGCCTTCATAGACGCCATCCAGAGCTACAAGGACTGCGCTAATGTCTCGGAGGAAAATGCCCTCGGGGGCCTCTCTATGGTGCTCACGAATAACGTCGCAATTTGGTACCAGGGAGTGAAGAAGGAGATTCATACATGGAATAATGCCATAGAATTGTTAATCAACACCTATGGTGATAATAGACCCCCGCATCGTATCTACATCGAATTATTCGGACAAAGACAAGGCGACCAAAATACCGACGTGTTCGTCAATAAATGCCGTACGTTGCTTTCAAAAATTCCAGCAAATGAAATATCGGACAAAGCGCAAGTCGATATGGTATACGGCCTACTTGATGCACGAATACGTAAACACCTGAGGAGGGAGGACTTTACGAATTTCGCGGGTATGCTCCGCCTCGCCCGTTCCATTGATATCAAAGTTTCCGAAACGCATACTCAGACGCAGCCGCAGCCCGGCCCGCCATCCAGCGGCCGCTCAACAAAGTCGACGAGCGCCGTCGCCGGCCCCGCCAACCGAAACGTCAACACAGCGCGGGCGCCTGCGCCGCAGCCGCGCCGCTCCACAACGCCAGCAACGCTGAGTGCGGCCAGCGTAGCACCAACAGCGTCGTCGAATACGAGTGTTACCGATAAGGCGTCGAATCAACATGCGAAACCTAGATGTGTTTATTGTAAACAATACGGACATGTGCGTGACGAGTGTGAGAAATGAATTAATAAGAGCGGTGGTAATAATGATAAGTCTCTAAATTGTTATGGTTGTGGAGCGAAAGGATTGATGAGGTCGCAATGTGGTAAATGGAACAATAGCTTGTCATTTTCATCTGTTACAATCGAAACTTATTCGTCGGATTTGGTAAGTGAATACAAAGATATTTTTCCTCCTACATTCTCGGAAAACACTCCAAGTCAAAATATTGCCCGTAGTCGTAGTAATAGCTTTTATCTAAATAATCAAAACTGCGATGCGCATTCTATTAGTAATTGTAAATCGCCGTGTTTACTATCGCAACCGTGCGAACGCATTAACAATAATAATTTCTGTTGCGATTGTCGTGTTACTTTATGTAAGCACAAATGTAAGTCAGGTGAATGTTATCCGTGTTTTTGTCATAAAGTACGTTCGAAAGTTCCAGTGTTAACTAATGAACCGTTCTCAGGTACTCTTGTCGACTCATTTCGTAGGGTAGATGTGCCTGTTATCGTCAGTAATCATAGTCACTCACCTGATAGGGTAGATGTACCTGTTATCATTCATTAGGATAGTGACTCACCTGATAGGGTAGATGGGCCTGTTATCGTCAGTAATCATAGTCACTCGCCTGTTAGGGTAAACTCACCTGTTATCGTCTCGATTCGTGGGTTGTACTGCTCAAACGTTGACACGCCTTCAGTAGTTACTGCATTTTGCGCCGACACTACGGCGACTACTACCTGGGGTGGTGTTAATTTAACGGTCCCTCTCTCTGCGTCACACGCTCTACTGACGACGATCGCACGTTCAAAGCAGCAGAGGCCAGTGCTCAGTATCCAGATTCTTGGTTTACGGGGTATGGGTCTCATTGATACAGCTGCTAGGTGCTCTATAGCGGGACATACACTTTATAAAATATTTAAGGAAAAGGGACTTACCTTTGGTTCCAAGCAGGTTAACGTGAAGCTAGCTGACGGTGTCGTCCGTTCACGCGAAGTTCTGGTGGCAAGCGTCGATGTCATCATCTCTGTGGACAAAAGTGTTCGAGTGGACTTCGTGATTTTTCCGGAAGCGGATAACAATGATACTCTTCTTGGTATCGACTTCCTCAATGCTGCAGGTATGGTTCTTGATTTTTCTGCTTCTTCCTGGCACTTCTCTGGGTGCACGCAGACTTACCCGCTCGAGTATGAGGGTGAACCAATGCCACAGCCTAACCCAATCTCCGTGTCTTCTATATCGTTAAGGGCTGACGAAGGTTTGTCCCTTACCTGTGATCAGCGCCAGCAGCTTACTGATTTACTTCAACGCCATGAAGATGTCTTCCGTCTAGTAGGAGAGGCTACTCGTTTCGCCGAGCATCATATTGATACGGAAGGTCATGCGCCTATTGCGGTGCCTCCGTACCGCCTCACGCCCGCGAAGAGGGCCATAATGGAGGCTGAGATCAACAAAATGCTGAACGGTGGTATTATTGAGGAATGCGAGTCAGCGTGTGCCGCACCCGCTCTCCTCGTCCCTAAGAAGGATGGCTCGACTAGGTTCTACGTCAACTATCGTCGACTCAATGCCGTTACTAAAAGTGACACTGACCCTTTGCCGGTTATCAAGGACCTTCTTCACGCTACCAAAAGGGAAGGGTACATGAGTACCATAGATCTCCGGTCAGGCTACTGGCAAGTGATTGTATCACTTGCAGACAGGGACAAGACAGCATTCGTGTCGCCTTTTGGTACGTACCGTTTTATTCGCATGCCGTTCGGTCTCAAGAACGCTCCCGCCACTTTCCAGAGGTTAATGGACCGATTTCGATCTGGAAGTGTCTTGAAGGATGTTACGTTATTAGTTTATTTAGATGATCTGTTGGTCCTGTCCAAGGGGCCGTTCTAGATACACCTGGAAGACCTGGACGCTGTGTTCAACCGCCTTCGTGTTTTTGGGTTACGTGCCAACAGGGATAAGTGCAACCTTGCATGTAACCAAGTTAAGTGCTTAGGTCATCTTATTACTCCCAAGGTTATAATGCCTGATGAGTCCAAGGTGCAGGCTATAATTCAGATGAATGAGCCAACGAACCTCAAACACCTGAAATCCTTCTTACAAACCTGTTCGTGGTTTAGGAAGTTTGTGCCAGGGTTTTCCGAAATAGCTCAACCGCTCACCAAGCTTACTAAGAAGAATGAACCATGGGTTGGACCGAAGACCAGCGGCGAGCTTTCAATGAGCTGAAGAAGAGGCTCATTACAGCACCAGTCCTCGTACAGGCGGACCACAGAAAACCTTTTATCATTCATACAGATGCTAGTAATTACGCACTGGGTGCCGTCCTCCTGCAAGGTGAAGGTAACGCCGCGCACCCTATCGAGTACTCTAGTCGTGGGCCGTAGAGAAGTATCTCCTATACATTGAGGGTCACCCAGTAATCTTACGTAGTAACCATCAACCACTGAAGTGGTTATTGACCTTAAAGTCTCCCAGTGGCAGGTTGATGCGCTGGGCTCTAAAATTGCAAGCTTTTGACATCAAATATGAGTCATTGCTGATTCCCTTAGCCGACCTAACTGCAATGAGTCTTCACAAGAAAGCTGCGGGGTCTGTTCGGTGATCATAGATGTACCACGCAGGAGTCCAGCTGATCTACGGTCTGCCCAGATAGATGATCCTGAGGTCAGTAAGATCATCAAAGATATAGAGAACACCACTGACCTTCTGTCTTCTACTCGCTGGTTAGAGCGCGGTTATCTTATGGACCAGGGTGTCCTCTATCGTCTCGCTCCTGATTTGGAATCCGAGGAGCCGCAATTAGTAATGCCCAAATCCATGCTTAATGACGTTATGGATGAGTTCCATAACGCCCCTACTGCTGGTCATCAAGGTGTGGACCGTACGATTGATTGTATCAGACAGCGATAATACTTCACAGGTATGCGTAAGTACGTTGCAGACTATTTAAAGAATTGTGTCGATTGTCAAAGGTATAAGTTCTCCAATCAAAAACCCGCCGGTCTTTTGCAGACACCTATTCTACATCAAAGGGGTGAAGTACTGGCTGTTGATCTGTTCGGGCCTCTACCAGTAGCTGAAACAGGAGAAAAGTGGGTATTTCTTGTAGAGGATACTGCCACTCGATGGGTGGAGTTATACGCCCTCAAGGAGGCTACAGCTGAGGTATGTGCCAAACTAATGATTGAAGAATATTTCCTTCGATATGGTTTTCCCAGGCGTGTCATCTCTGACAATGGAGTGCAGTTCATATCCGCAGTGATGCAACAATGCATGTTTCTATTCAGTGTCAAGCAGAACCTGATACCGCTCTATCATCCTAAGGCCAACCCGGCCGATAGGAAGAATCGGGACTTGAAGATCCAACTGGCAATGCTGGTCAAGAATGAGCATCGCATTTGGCCCCAATCCTTATCACAGGTACGGTTCTCCCTTAACACTGCTACTTGTTCGACCACCGGACTAACGCTAGCATATATGACGTTTGGCCGCGAAATGCGGACACCATTCGATGCACAGCATGATATGCGTGCAATCTTGGATAAGGAAACGTATGTACCTCAGGTTACGCCATACTTGTCAAAATTTATCCACTCTTTGAAGGAAATACGAGATCGGGTCGAAAGACGCCAAGACCTTCGAAAAGAGTATGCTGACGCCTCCCGACGCCAATCTCCAGCTTTTCAGGTTGGTGATCAAGTATTGCTAACCACTCATTCTTTAAGTAATGCACCAAAAGGTTTAACTCGAAAGTTTATGCCTCAGAGAGACGGACCGTATATCGTAAATAAAGCTATTAGCCCCACGACCTACGAGTTGGTCGATAATCAGGGTCAGTTGTTAGGTCGTTTTCATGTTTCGGACCTTATAGCTCACATTAGTAACCAGACTGACACTATAGAGCCGATCCAATCTCGCCGTCTACGAGGACGGCCGCCTAAAGCCCAAAAGAAGGCGCGCTCTTAGCTTTATGCCAAATCACTTTCGGGCCGATGTCGTGACTTGGAGGAGGAGAATGTAGCGCGCACCGTTTCCGAACGTAAATCGCAACGCCGTAAAGATGGCAGCGCGTGCATGCTTCCCAGGACGCCAACCGAACAACCGCGTCCTGTTGCAAAACAAATCAACAAGCAGAACAACGGAAAGGGGGAAAGCAGAGTCGCTCAGCAACGAGTGCGACTAAGGGCGCTGTGAAGGTCTGCGAACAACAGGTTCCACCGAAGAACAAGTGCGATGGGGACGGCTTCATCAGGGTGGAGAAAAAGAAGAGAAAGCATACGTATCGCAACCAGTGTGGGACAGCGCCGGCAGGATGTAACATGCTGCATCCTGCAGTACCGACGACGCAGCTGTATGTGTCCCGATTGCACCACTCTACGAAGGCTGAGGACATCGTAGAGTACATACGGGTGAAGACCACAACACCAATTTCAAGTCGTTTGTGGTGCGCGTTCCGACTCACCATTTGGTGACCTTCCTCAAGGAAGAGTTTTGGCCGAAAGAGGTTGCTGAATCGTAGCCAGGACACGGACGCTAGAAAATCTACATCGGGGCCATGAAGAGCCCGGTAGAAGCGCCCGTGAAGCTCCTTGCCCTGCCATACCTCCCTGCGATCATTAGTGTCTTTATTAAACTTTATTATTAAATACGCAAAACCACACTGCGCTCCAAAACACAAATAACTGACGTTGCTCAAAAAGCCGCTAAGCTGAAGTGGGACTGGGCTGGCCATGTCTCCCGTATGCCCGACGAGCTGTGGCCCAAAATAACCACGATGTGGAGCCCTGACACAGCCAGAAGGCGACGCGGTAGACCTCGCAGGAGATGGCGGGACGAGCTAGACAGAACCAACGACCAGTGGTCCACATTGGCCCTGGATCGAACGATTTGGAAGTCATGGGAAGAGGCCTTTGCCCAGCAGTGGGATGATATAGGCTAACAGTAACAGTAACAGTAATTAAATACGCTTAAAAAAACGGGTTGCTTCCGGGAGTGACGGCAGAAGTGAAAACTTGAATATTAACGTTGTGCATTTTTGATGTTTTGAAATGGTTTGGGAATAATTTTGCACGAATTGCTTTAATTATCAGTTCGTGGAGATCAGATCGGTCCATCAAGTCCGGAGATAATGTCTCATCATAACTAACAAAACGACCCCAAACTTGGCCCAACGAGTTCTTCTCGTCGAGGAGTTCCAGTAGCAGTCACCGATGTACACCTACAGGTCAGTACGGAGGTAAAGTCTCATCATAAATAACAAAATGAGCCCAATCTCAGCCTACCTAGTTCTATTCGTCGAGGAGTTACAGTAGCAGTCACCGAAGTACACCTTCAAGTCACTCCATTAAGTTCTTGACGAATAAGCATTTATAAAACCTACTTAATTTTAGCGAAATAAAATATTGTAATAAAAATCTGTAAATAGAAAATAATCTAACCTTGTCAAGTATCAAATTATATGGTATATCCAATATTTTGTATTTGTACAGCGACCTTTTCAACACGAGCCGCAGCAAAAAAGCGATACGGAGTCCACTCACGACGGCGGTCGAGTGCAGACTGAGGTTTCAGTCGAAATGTTTGTGCAAATCAAAACGGGCACCATTCGCAAAAATTTCTATATATTGACGCAAAGCATCGATTGGTACAGGATTATTAAATTCTAAAAAACAATGTAAATGATAACTTACTCTTGTAGAAATATGAGACTCCTCTAAACCAACAACGTATGTCAATAAATCTTCAAAATAATCAAGTAAACACTGACGACAATCGATAGTATACTCATACAAATCAAAAGTAAGAAAAAATAAATTGCCAGGACACAATCGCTTGTGCTTCTTAACAGTGCCAGACTTCAACTGAGCACTTACACCACATGTATCAACTCCATCCACAGGACTTAGAAAAACTGAAGGACCCCCTGCTGCGCTTACAGCGGACGCGCCGGTAGGGTGTTCTAGACCGGCGCGAGATGCTGCTGACGTCATGATCTAAAAATAGAAAACACTCTGTCACGCGCGCTCGCTTCGCTCGCAATATGAATTGCATACCCTTTTCTGTAATAAGGTCGCCGCTAGGCCCCCCCTTACGGGGGGGCCGCTCCTTTTTGTCAAAAAGTCGCTATTTATATAATTATTCGTACCACCCATGCGTTGCGGTGGGCGAACCTGAAGTGAATGATACGCAGATTCGATCAAGACTGTTTATTTATTACTGCAGGTAGCCGAACATAATTAGTTTTCTATGAGTACCCACATTTCATACAATATCTTCCCCCAAATATTTTTAATATGATTATTTTAAAATGGAAACACAATAGTCTACATATGGCTTACATTAACATTGCAACAACATATATTTATCTAGTAAATAAACATGTACATTTGATAGTGGTAAACATTACATACGTGCATTTTATATAAATTTACTTATTTATTTTATTAAATTCATTGATTCTTAAAATATAAATTAATTCTACACATTTTCTCATTCTTTATTTAACCAGTAAATAAATATGATGTAAGTATTATACATAATGTTATCACTTGAATAAGGAAAAACTTTACAGTTATAATTTATTTTATCCAGTAGATATGTTCCTCCCTTAGAAGAGGAAAACAAAATGTTTCCAGAGTGATACACTTACATTCAACATTAAATTAATTCATGCATGCAAAATCATTAAATTGAATTTAATATCCCTGTTAAATACATGATGGAGAAAATGTCTCCGTTCCGTTTTTAAAAAGCGTGACGTCAGCATAGCTGACGTCACTGACTATGTTCAGGGTGATCACTCATCTTCGATCTTCCAAGTAAAACACCACAAGTACACTGTATGACTCGTTTATTCAACCGACAGCGTAACGACTTATTTACATAGATCCGTACAGTTCGGCGGCTCAAGCAAGACTGACTCGATCGCCTACAGTGCGGCCGTATTTATAGGGCTCGACGTACGTGCACGTTTAATTTTAGGTTAAGTATTGAAATTACAATGATGACATTCATTTTACATCGTAATAAATTCAAAGTAATCAACTTATGGTTTTTAAACTAATTTTTAGGACAATTAAATGATTAAACTTAGTTATTCTAGGTTTTTCTAGACGAATTGTTGTAGTTGCGCCGATACGGCCATACTGACAGGCGGTGCGCGCTCTGCACCAGCCTCGTTGGTTCTCGTCGATTTTTGTGGATTCTCGTAGACCTGAAAGAATAGAAACAAAACTTCCTCTGAGTAGTACATCTGTAAACAACTTGCGTTGTTTTGTCTTTTGAGAATATCGATTCTGATAAGGTTAGTAGGTTCTCGGAGATTTTATTAAAGGGTTCTCGGAGGTTCTCGTAGAGTTCTCGGAGGTTCTCGTAGAGTTCTCGGAGGTTCTCGTAGAGTTCTCGGAGGTTCTCGTAGAGTTCTCGGATGTTCTCGTAGAGTTATCTGAGGGATATTTAGAATATTTGAATTAAGTTACTTACGGTTTTATTCTGATGAATTACGGTTTTCCGATTCCGATACGGCCACACTGACAGGCGGTGCGCGCTCTGCACCAGCCTCGTTGGTTCTTGTCGATTTTTGTGGATTCTCGTAGACCTGAAAGAATAGAAACAAAACTTCCTCTGAGTAGTACATCTGTAAACAACTTGCGTTGTTTTGTCTTTTGAGAATATCGATTCTGATAAGGTTAGTAGGTTCTCGGAGATTTTATTAAAGGGTTCTCGGAGGTTCTCGTAGAGTTCTCGGAGGTTCTCGTAGAGTTCTCGGAGGTTCTCGTAGAGTTCTCGAAGGTTCTCGTAGAGTTCTCGGAGGTTCTCGTAGGTTCTCGTAGAGTTCTCGGAGGTTCTCGTAGAGTTCTCGGAGGTTCTCGTAGAGTTCTCGGAGGTTCTCGTAGAGTTCTCGGAGGTTCTCGTAGAGTTCTCGGAGGTTCTCGTAGAGTCCTCGGAGGTTCTCGTAGAGTTCTCGGAGGTTCTCGTAGAGTTCTCGGAGGTTCTCGTAGAGTTCTCGGAGGGATATTTAGAATATTTGAATTAAGTTACTTACGGTTTTATTCTGATGAATTATTTTCACCCTGTACATAACAATGTCTCGGGAGTATCTGTTCTCAGGTTCAAATGTGGTGATGATGTTCTTTCGTAACTCTTCCCAGGTACTACTGGTCACCATCCAATCATCGATCCACATTTTCGCACGTCCCTTCAGCAGACTGCAGACTTTCATACGAACGTCGAAATCACTCAACTTATATGCCTCAATGGCCACTATCAATATGTTGACACCACTCACGTACTCCGACATGGGTATCCGGGTCGAAAGATGGCAGGTAAATGCCTTTGATCCTTATTATTGATTCGGTAGGCGGAGCACACAAACGCTCTGACATTCTCTGCATCATTTCCATCATCTGCATAAGGAATTGTGGTGGTATTCCGTCCATCCGCATTCCTTGATCAGGGTATGTATGCGGTCTTGATTGATTCATGGCTTCCATTGATGTATTGGAGACCAGTCCAGGCTCCTGACGCCGAATGTTGGCTGGTTCCAGTTGCTCAGGTGGTAAACGAGCTGATGAGGAAGTGGCTTGAGTAGAAATCTCTTGCGATCCCACTTCTGATGATGGAGAAAATGTCTCCGTTCCGTTTTTAAAAAGCGTGACGTCAGCATAGCTGACGTCACTGACTATGTTCAGGGTGATCACTCATCTTCGATCTTCCAAGTAAAACACCACAAGTACACTGTATGACTCGTTTATTCAACCGACAGCGTAACGACTTATTTACATAGATCCGTACAGTTCGGCGGCTCAAGCAAGACTGACTCGATCGCCTACAGTGCGGCCGTATTTATAGGGCTCGACGTACGTGCACGTTTAATTTTAGGTTAAGTATTGAAATTACAATGATGACATTCATTTTACATCGTAATAAATTCAAAGTAATCAACTTATGGTTTTTAAACTAATTTTTAGGACAATTAAATGATTAAACTTAGTTATTCTAGGTTTTTCTAGACGAATTGTTGTAGTTGCGCCGATATACATATTTTATTCTTTAAACATTTCCCCTAATTTTTTGCGTGCAATAACAGCCGCTGGTCTGTGCGTGCGCACTGTATGCGCATTGTTGTTGCTCAACAATTTTCCTGTCTCCCTAGACTCATCACTGTACGTACTAGCCGGATTATCGTCGTCACTCTCAGCACTGGACCATTTCTCTTCGTCACGATCAGGTTTGTACATGCTACTTGATTGACTTGGAATGACGTCATCGTGCTGAGAGTTAGATTCTACTTTAAGCAAATGACGCCTATTGCGTCTGTATCGCCTTCCCGAGTTATCTGTGACAAAATATGACCTCGGTTGAACAGCCTGTGATTGCACCCTAACATTTTTACGTTTACTACCATCGGCCATAATTACTGTGTCACCGGTTTTCAGTGGCGGCAATGGTCTTGCATGTTTGTCATAATATTGTTTGCTAACCTCTTGCTTTCGCACAATATTTTGGTAATCGGCAGAGTTATCGCGACTTGGCATTAGTTTTGTAAAGTGTGAAGGCAGTCTACTATTAAGTCTGCGTCCCATCAATAATTGCGCAGGTGAGCTGATACCATCACGAGGTGTATTTCTAAAGTTTAATAATCCTAAATAAAAGTCCGTCCCTGATTCTATTGATTTGATTAAAATATTTTTAATTGTTCGCACACTGCGCTCACTGCGACCATTAGATTGCGGATAGTTGGGAGAAGTAGTTATGTGGTCAAATCCCCACTTATTTTTGAAATCTGCGAATTCTTTCGAAGCGTAAGCTGGTCCCTTATCGGTCACCACCTCGCTTGGAACACCATGTCTCGCAAACTGGTCCTTCATAGCCGTAATTACTGCCTTGCTCCCAATACTCTTTAATGGACTAACCTCTATAAAGTTAGAAAAATAGTCTACCAAAATCATAAAATATTTATTCCCATATTGAAATATGTCGGATCCCACTTTAGCCCAGGGCATATCCGGTATATGATGAGAAAGCAAAGGCTCACGTGTGGGCCTAGCCTGCCGCTGCGCACAAGCTGTACATCGCTTTACAGCATTTTCTATGTCACGTGACATTCCCGGCCAAAACATCACCTCACGACCATTGCGCTTGCACCTGTCTATACCCATATGCCCATCGTGTACACGCGATATCATCTCTGGCCTCAGACTACGCGGTATATAAACTAAATTATCCTTGAATATTATTCCATCCACATATTCAAAATGTTGGCTATATGACCACTGTGCCCGTACACATTCATCTACTTCGTATTTATTTGCTGGCCATCCATTATGAATATACCTAATTAATAATTGACACTCATTATCTTTAGCTATTTCATCTCTTATTAATCTCATTTTAGTATCGCTAAACCTTACATTCTGAACTAAAAAACATGATTGCTCGGTAATTTCCTCAGAAATGCTTTCTTTTACATTATCGACCAAAGCCGCACGTGACAACGCATCGGCAACAAACATGTATTTACCCGGCTTATACACAACAGTGAAATCATAACCTTGTGTACGTAACATCATACGCTGTAGACGCGCAGGAATTGAATCTAATGGTTTCTTAAACAATGCTTCCAAGGGTTTATGATCAGTTTCAACTGTAATATTATTTCGCCCAAAAATATATTGATGAAAGCGTTCCAGAGCATAAACGATAGCTAATAGCTCCTTTTCAATTTGAGCGTAACGACGCTGTGTGTCAGTCAAAGTCGCCGATGCAAACTCGACAGGCCGGCCGCTCTGCAGTAATACCGCACCTAATGCGCGCGAACTTGCGTCTACTGATAAGAGAACCGGTTCACGCGGCGAATAAAGCGCTAATACAGGTGCTTCGCACACTAAATCTTTTAATCGTCGTACAGCTGACTCATGTACTTCATCCCACAACCATTCAGAATCTTTTTTCAACAACCCACGCAGTGGTGAGGCAACTTCAGAATAGTCTGGAATAAATTTAGACAGATAATTAATCATGCCTAGGAAACGCTCTAAAGACTGTCTATCGTTAGGGCTCGGCATCTGCTGTATGGCCGTTAATTTATTTTTATCTATGCTCATACCTTCTGCGCTAAACGTATGCCCTAAATAGGTCACTTTCTGAACACAAAATTCACACTTTTCCTTGTTGAATTTAATACCTACCTGCCGTGCCCGGTCGAGCAATAACTTGAGTCGTGCGTCATGCTCAGCTTTGCTAGAGGCCCATACAATAATGTCGTCGACGAAAGAATCTATGCCCTCTAGGTCTTCTAAAATTTGACGAATTTTTGAATGGAATACCTCTGAAGCGCAATTTATACCATAAGGCAAACGCAAAAACTGGTACCTACCAAAAGGTGTTCCGAATGTGCATAGATTGGCGCTTTCGTCATCAATCTGCACCATCCAAAATCCAGACCTAGCGTCTAACTTACTAAAATATCGCGCTCCTTGCAACTTGGTAGCAATTTCGGTGAGCGTTGGTAGCGGGTAGTGCGCGCGCTGTACGGCGCGGTTTAACGGACGCGGATCTAAACACACACGTATAGTGCCATCCTTTTTAGCTGCTACTACTATTGCGTTTACCCACGGCGTTGGATGTGACACCTTTCTTATTACACCCAAACGCTCCATGCGATTCAGCTCGACCAATAGTTTGTCTCGCACACCTATAGGTATTTTGCGAACTGGACAGATCGACGGCTGGACATCACGACAAGCTACAATCTTATATTTACCCGGCAACTTTCCTAAACCGCGGAATAGATCATCGTAACTCTGAATATTTAAAGAAAATATCCGCTTAACTATACTTAGCTCCTCACATGCATATTTACCCAGCAAACTGTAACAATCATGCTTAGAAATAACAAAACGTAGTTTATATATTTCGCCTTTATATATCCAAGTAATGATATAGGAACCAACTATTGGTATATAATTGCCACAAAAAGATTGTGCCTTTGTATTATCACAATTTAAGTTTTGAACTTGAAAACCTAATCTTTTATATGTGTTCAAAGATATTACATTTAAGTCAGATCCAGTATCTAATTTAAATATTTCTTTTTGACCATTACCATGTAATATTAACGTTTCATACCACTTAGTGTCCCCAGTGTTGTTGTTTCCATCTATAGCAGATACATAATACAGTTCCTCGTCGCTCACATCGTCTTCCTCTAACTGGTAAACTGCACGTCTCGATAAGTATGGACATACTTTTTTGTAATGACCGCGTTTATGACACGAATAACACATAACTTTAGCTGCCGGACACTGATCACCATCACAAGCCGCACTAGCACACGAGGTACACAATCGCTCCGCCGCCGCGCCCGCGTACGCGCGCGAGCTAGCGCCCGGCCGGCGCCGCTGCGTGCCGCTGCCACGCCAGCGCTGCGCCCGGCGGCCCCTGCCACCGCGACTGCCGCGCGACCCTTGCACCGTATCCACGACCAGCGCGGTACCCTCACTGCTATTTCCAGCCTTGGTCTCCTCGATCTGCCGTTTTTCCTCATGTGACATCTCATCCGCTTGGCATAGTTTGACTGCTCTAGCCAAGGTGAGATCCTCCGATCTGAGGAGACGGTCGCGTAGCCTACCGTCGACAACACCACAAACTATGCGGTCTCTTATCAATCCTTCTTCCAGGTGTTCAAATTCACAATGTTGAGTGAGAAGCTTGAGGGTGGTGACGTATTCATCTATTGATTCGCCTGTCACTTGGTTTCTAGTAAAGAACTTGAAACGTGCCATAGTAGTATTATGCTTTGTTTTAAAATGTTCGTTAAACTTGCTTATGAGAGTTTCAAAATGTTCTTTGTCCTCATCCTTAGTGAACTTGAATGTGGTATATACGTCGTAGCCCTCAGAGCCAATCAAATTTATTAGCAAGCTTGCTTGTACATCGGATGTTTCCTTGTGAATACCGGATGCCTTTAAAAATACCATAAACTGTTGAAACCATTTGCGCCATGCCTCGGACCGACTTGCCGGTCCACCCTCCAAACATAATTCCGCCGGCGGACGCGCATGTTCCATGATGATTATTGTTATCTTCGCCTTTGCACCAATAATACTGTGATCACTTTAAATTGTTTGAAAACACTATATTTATTTAGCACCGCTGTCACCATGAAGTGAATGATACGCAGATTCGATCAAGACTGTTTATTTATTACTGCAGGTAGCCGAACATAATTAGTTTTCTATGAGTACCCACATTTCATACAATACATGCGGGGGCAATATAAATAAAACCACCATTAAATTTTAAAGTTATCTGGATTTAATGTAGTAAAAGTAAAATGAACCTTATAACTAATATTATAACGCAAAGAATATTCATAATAATAATTGATATCATTGGCAGCAGGTAAGTTCAAAGCATCAAAACCAATATAAGCTTTACCAGCATGAGCACCATTAACAATATCAGGACTATCCATAGCTACTACTAACTCACTAATACGATTCTTAGAATTTAATATACTGGTTTCAACACGCTTTTTACATCTAGGATAATACACCCAACGAATAGTAGCACCTTTCTTCAAAGATGTCCTCTTAACATTCTCATAAGAACCAGACAATTCAGGCGCCCCAAATGACCCATGATTACTTACAATATAAGTACAAACATCAAAAGAGTCTTGATCAAACAATGGATCCACACGCAAATCATTCATATGCTTATTAACAACTTCAACCTTGCCTATATCATTATATCTATTTAATTCTATATTACTTATAACATATTCAACCTTATTAACAATCATCATACCATACTGATTTTGCAGATACAGACCCACATTCTTATTACCCATAGCAAATAAAGTAAAGAAAGGCATCTCCCCATACTTAATATCATAATTCGAAACACCAAACTTCCAAGACTCCTGCTGAATAGAAGAACCACAATAAATATACTTCATAGAACGCCCCGGCACAGACATAACACTTCTAACAGGTGGCCCACGAGATGCCACATTACGACGAAATCGCCGACGAGGTCGCCTCATCTTCCGACGATAAACATATCGTCTCTTGCGAACAAAAGGGCGTCTCCTCTTCCAACTTCGGTACGCACGTGCGTACCGCCTCCCAAAACGGTTCCAAGGCACTAACAAATAATAAACGATTCTTTAAAGCATCATCCATACTATCATCCAACTCATTAGACACAAATATAATTGGACCTTTGAATGCCAACAACATATCACATTCACACTTAACAGGATAAGCATACTTTCGGCCTTCTAACAACCGCTTCAACATACTAGGTACGCAAAACTTATAAGAAAATTCTTCAAATAAAATAACCTTATGATATCCCTCCCGAAACCCCTGCATAAAAAATTTACCCACCCCAGGATAAAATACATACTTCATATTAGCCCTCCCTATTAAACACTCGATATAGGATGACTTACCAACATTAGAAGGCCCATACAAATATAACTGTTTACGTTTAAAACCAACTGTTCGTATATAATCATTCCACCACATACACACTTCCATGGTCCAATTACCGTAACATTCATTCAAAGGTCTCAACTTAACATTAACAACTGGTTCTTTAATATCAGCAAATACTTTTTGTAAAAAGCGATAACAAAATCGATGCTCAATAACAAAAGGATCGTCAAAACGAAACCTCGGAGTCAAGACAGGGCCTAATAATAAAATAACCCTTATTTCAATCAATTAAGATTCATCTATAGTAGCAAAATATGTGAAAAACCCAAACTCAATGACAGATGTCATAAAGTTGAAATTCCTTCGTACCCTAACGATCAGGACACGTAACACCTGACGCGAGTTTAAAAATTTTTACCCATCACAAAAGTGCACCACGCTGCTAAAGAAGTTTTCACTTCAAAAACTTCATATATGCATACTTCTTGGGGACCCATTTGCGCGACAGACATGAAATGAAATTAAATGAAATTAATTTATTTGCCAGAATATAGGTACAATAATGTGGTAAAATAATTTTTATATGACTCACTATTTTCGACTTATCAGTCGTGCAAATATTTTGAGTAGGTACACAAATGACGCATGCTTAATAAAGTCAAATAATTAGATTGATGTCACCATGCACAGCAGAATTTACATTATTAATATATTAGTAATTAAACATTAATTTTCCAGCTACATAAATTATTACATTAAATCAGAAAATATATCAGATTATCACAGTCAAAACAGTCAATAAATTTATTAGAATCACATGTCCACAAACCAATGTCAACAATTTAATTTTAAATAAGTACTCGCATATTACAATAGTTATCTAGATCATGTCGGCTTAAAAGGAGATGTTCCAGAAATGTATGGAGCCTGGGCTAGCGCTATGTACACTTATGTAAATATTGCTAAATAATACAGTAACCGTTTTTAATTATCAATTTTCTTTAATCTCACTTCGTTTTAATGTACATTCAAATTAACTTGGTCAAAGAGAGAAACACAACATAAAAATTAAACATGGTGGATCAGATCAGCACGTGATCAGCAGGCGAAAAATGTCATTTTGACAATGACATTTGATTGACGTGTATTACGATTCATCATCATCATCATAATCATTTCAACCGAAAGACGTCCACTGCTGGACATAGGCCTCCCCCAAGTGTCACTACATTGACCGGTCCCGTGCGACTCGCATCCAGCGGATCCCCGCAACCTTCACCAGGTCATCATCCACCTAGTGGGAGGCCTTCCAACGCATCGTCTCTCGGTTCGCGGTCGCCATTCCAGAACTTTTCGGCCCCATCGGCCATCTGTTCTGCGAGCAATGTGCCCTGCCCACTGCCACTTAAGTTTGGCATTTCTTCGGGCTACGTCGGTGACCTTGGTTCTCTTGCGGATGTCCTCATTTCTGATTTGATCACGCAATGAAACTCCGAGCATAGCTCTCTCCATTGCCCTTTGGGTGACTTTGAGCCTTCTGATGAGGCCCATTGTGAGCGGCCACGTTTCGATCCCGTATGTAATCACTGGCAACACACACTGGTCATAAGCTTTCGTCTTGAGACACTGCGGTAAGTTGGACGAGAAGATACCACGCAGCTTCCCGAACGCTGCCCAGCCGAGTCGGATTCGACGATTGACCTCATTCTCGAATTTAGACCTACCCAACTGGACCGTTTGTCCCAGGTAGACATAATCGTCTACAACTTCGATAGTAGAGTCTCCGATCTTGATAGGAGTGGGTGTTACATGGGCATTCAACATGACCTTGGTTTTGTCCATGTTCATTTTAAGACCCACTTTTTCGGAAGCTCTACTGAGGTCATCGAGCATTGTACTGAGGTCCTCCATGGTCTCAGCCATGACCACTATATCGTCGGCAAATCGAAGGTGAGAGATGTATTCGCCATTGATGTTGATGCCTAGCCCTCTCCAGTCCAGAACCTTGAAGATATCCTCCAGTGCAGCGGTGAACAGTTTCGGAGATAATATATGACGTCTCCCTGTCTCACACTTCGCTGCAGAAGGATAGGTTCCGAGGTCTGGTCCTGAAGTCGGACTGACATGGTGGCGTTTTTGTACAAACACTTCAACACCTCGATGTACCGATAATCAATTTGGCACCGTTGGAGAGACTGCAGTGCAGCCCAAGTCTCGATCGAATCGAAAGCTTTCTCGTAGTCCACAAACGCTTAACAGAGAGGCAGGTTGTACTCTTCGGTCTTCTGTATAACCTGTCGCAGCGTATGTATGTGGTCTACGGTGCTAAAACCTTTTCGGAATCCGGCTTGTTCGGGAGTTTGAAAATCGTCAAACCTGCGCGCGAGACGATTCGTGATGACTCTTGAAAACAACTTGTAGATATGGCTCAGAAGTGAGATGGGCCTATAGTTCTTCAACCGGGCGTGTCGCCCTTTTTGAAGAAGAGTACCACCACACCCCTGCACCACGCTTGTGGCGTTTTCCCCTCGAGTATGACGGAATCAAACAGCTTCTGAAGGGCCTTAAGTTTTCCACCCGCCTTCAGAAGTTCGGCCGTAATTCCATCATAACCCGGTGCCTTGTTGTTTTTAAGCTGTTTCAGAGCTATCCTAATCTCGTACAGGCTGATGTCCGGGATGTCTTCGGTGTAGTGTCGGGTCAGTCTAGCTCTTGGGTCATTCGCTAGATTTACTACGGGTTTCCTGGTTGACGTGTACAACTGCCCATAAAAACTCTCGATCTCCCTCAGTAGCTCCGGTTTGGCAGATACGACTCCACCATCGTCGGTCTTCAGTTTCGTGAGCTGGCTCTGCCCAATAGCCAGATCTCTTGCAAATACCTTTGAGCCTTTATTCCGCTCAACGGCGTCTTTAATACGCTCGGTATTAAAGCGGCGGAGGTCGCTCTTCAAGGATTTAGAGATCTGTCTATTGAGCTGCCGGTTTTTCCACGCGTCTTCTGAAGACTGCAGGATCATCTCACGCCGTTCCTTCATGAGCTTGAGAGTATGATCAGAGAGTTTTTTGTTCTTCTGTGTACGACGCGTCTTGAAGAACTTAGACCCTGTCGTATGGACAGTTTCCACGAATCCATCGTTGCATTCGTCCACTGAGCTTCCTAGGCACTCGAAACGATTCTGGAGTTCAAGCTGAAAGCTCTCGGGGTTTTGGATCTGGATCTGTGCTGGTCGGAGCGTAGACTTCATCAGTCGAGACCTTTCAAGCTTAATATTGATGTTCAATGTGCCTCTTACCATGCGGTGATCGCTCCCAGTTTTCACCGAATTGATCACAGAGACATCATTGAACATTTGCTTCTTGGTTGACATGATGAAGTCAATCTCATTTTTAGTTGCACCATCGGGGCTCTGCCAGGTCCACCTTCTGTGCTCACGCTTTCTGAAGAAGGAGTTCATCATATAGAGGCCCTCCTTCTCCATAAAACTAGCCAGTTGGTGTCCCCGGTGGTTCCGACATCCAAACCCAAATTGCCCCACCTGCAGCTCATATCCGTCTCGCTTGCCCAGTTTCGCGTTGAAGTCCCCCAAGACAACGGTAAAGTGAGTTTTGAAACCATGCATGGCTTTGGAGATATCCTCATACATGGTCTCCACTTCGTCGTCAGGGTGTGCCGAGGTCGGGGCGTAGACCTGTATGACCTTCAGCGAATATCTTGAGGATATTCTGAGTATCAGGTACGCCACCCTGGTCGACACACTCTCGATCTTCATCACGTTATTCACAAGGGACTTGTGGACGATAAACCCATCACCACCCTGGGACTGCCGGTCACCCTCTCGGAAATAGAGTAGGTTGCCGGATTTCAGGATCATCGTGTCCTCCCCTTTCTTCGGACTTCAAATAATCCTACAATACTCCATCGCAACCTGCTCAATTCCTCCTCGAGTTCCGTTATCTTCTCGTCGGTCCGGAGTGTTCGCGTGTTATATGTTGCCAGGTCAAGTCGTCGGTATAGGCAGCCGGATTCCTTCCGGAGATTCTTCGCACCCCTTGCCACGCCGTAACCTCGACCGCTACCATAGTCGAGGGTAGACGGGCTGCCGGGTACTAGGGGCCATTTCTTTTTTGCGCTCATAAGGGGGGTTTTGCCATAATCGCCACGCTTGGCAGACGGGTTGGCGATCGCAGTACGGTTGTTGCAAAAAGCACAGAGAACGCTACTGCCCATTCTCTGGCAAGTCCCTTAGTCGCCTCATGATTACGATTCACGTCCATCAAATGTAATTGTCATAACTGCTTTAGTAAACAAAACAAAATCAAACATCTCCTTTAAATAGTCATCAATTGAATAAAAGCATCTGTCACAAACCAATTATATAAAGTTCTATTAAATTCTATGTTATTCAGTTTTCTAATTTTTTCCGGAAGTTTATTATATATTTTTACCGCCATGGTGTGGCAGTTTTTGGCACATAGCTTTAATCGGTTTCGAGGCACCACTAAAGGTTTTTGCACTATTTTCCTTCTAAGTGGAGCCTTATCATCCTGCTGAAAAAGTGAAAGGTGGTTTCTTACGAATTTACACATTTCCAAAACGTATAAGGATGGAAATGTAAGCAAACGTTTATCAACAAATATTGGTCGGCACATTTTAATTGACCTAATGCATTTTTTCTGGGCTATAAATGCTCTCTGTGCGTTTGTGGAGTTCCCCATATAACTAACCCATACCTCAGTACTGAACACACAACACACTCATCAGACACTCACACGACTGGACACTTACACGACTCAATGACTTCATGGGTGTCGTTTTCGTTGTTTTCGGGGTCGCAGATAACAGAATGAGATCAAAATAAAAACCCAGGATCGCCCGAGGAAAACTTTTGGTTTTTCCTTCATGGGTGTCGTTTTCGTGGTTTTCCTGGTCGCTGGCAGTGAAAATCCAAGCTGGCGCCGAGAAAAATTTTAAAATTTTCCTTCATGGGTGTCACAAATTCTTTTTTACTAGAAAAATATCCTGTTGATGTAGAAATAATTTAATATTATTTTATTGAACGATTTAGTCCTGACTGAACGCTGGTTTCAGTGCTTACGGAAAATGCTTAGATGTGGAAAAACTAAATTTACAATCCACTGAAAGCTTAACTGTTCCGTAAAATTCATAGTTTACTGTAAACTTGTAGCGATTCACTGTTAATTCCGTCCATTATAGCTTTAGTAAATTTAATGTGACACTAACGCGGCACGTTACCTCCCAGAGTTTACAAACATTGTAAAGTTGAAGGGATAAAGTTGTGTAGCACACTGTATTGCCTCTTATAAAACTGTCGATAAGAACAGAAGTCATTAAAATAAAGCAAAAAAGTTCTTCAGTTGCGCGTAAGGACATTTAACTACGAAAAGAAAAGAATCGAATAATCCCAAAGGGAAAACATGAATGAGAATAAGAAAAAACGCTTACTTACTTACTCATCTGAGAAAGCCTGAAGAAAAGAATTTTTCAAATTAAAATTCTCAAAACACACCACATAAAAGTACAAGAAAGCAATGTAGCTTCATTCATTGTGGCATTTTTATTACGTAATAAGACGGAATTCAAATGGATAATCTCAAGCCGTAAACGAGCAGAAGAACATGAGCGGCATGTTTAATATGACTTTTCCATACAAATAAAAGTGGCGAACGGCATGTAGGGACAATCGTAAACGACGATTGTAGCTGCGAATTAAGTTTGCGCACTGAATTATCAAGTCACTCGCTCTGTTTCGAATAATTGGTAGAAAAACAAGACTAGATTTGCAATTAAGTAAAATTGGCAACACATGCTACAATTTTGTATTCATTCCATATTTAAAAATCTGTTACACAAAGATGTGAAACGATATACGTGCTTAACATTAAAAAAAGGAACAAAAATATTTTTCAAATTAAAGTGAAATTTTTCTCCAATAAAACGATTTCCTCCCACTGGAGCTGAAAACGTGATTTAACATAAAATTTTGTTTGCTCCCGCTCCAACAAATGTTTCCCCTCCCCCCCCCCGTGATAGCTCGAGTTGTGAAGTTGAAACTGTCTATTAAAATACGTTTTGAACACTCAAACATTACTTCATCGGAATGATAGTGTTTTACTGTCATGTGTACTACGTCTTTGTGAGGTTTCGTCAACATCACGTCATCTCTCTCTCATCTTGCGTCCTTTTATACTGCGTAGTTTAGTATGAAAACAATTCATCGTTCTTTTATGTTTGATAGACAAGTACCTAGACTTGTATTTTACAGAAGCGGGTAGTGACACATCGCTGGCTCTTCGCCACAACTATAGTGTCTGTCAACAACCCTACTGTCTACTGTAGCGAAAATAAAAATAAAAGTCGTCACTGCTACATGTTAAAACGTATACGAACGCCGTATACGTAACGTCTTATCTTATCTTATCTTATCTTATAATTTTGCTGTTATAAAAAAAAAACCTAATACAATTTTTTATATAAAATTTAAAAGGATCAAAAAAAGGAATTAAATAATGGGCGACATGTAATATTATTTTATGTAAAGCAGCGAAATGGGTTGTTCAGAATTGTATAAAATCTGTAATTTTGAAAATTAAAACAAGGTGAGAAAGGGGTTGCAACACCTACTCAGCCCTAGGCGCGATCAAAATGTATACGAGTTTAAATACTACACCGGAAAAAATACATTGCGCGACCTTTTGACACGAATAGGGTTTAAATAAATTAAATGATTGTACAAAAAAAAAAGAGAAACTATACTATTGCTAAAGATTAAAAAAAAGGATTAAAACAAAATTTGTTCCCTGAAGGTTCCGGATCCTCGCTCGAAATCGGATCTTCGCTGTTGCTCCGGGTCTCAGGCGGCAAGCCTCGGAGCCAACCGCCAGTACGCGTCTCACGACCCCTGGTCGGCCTTGAGTCGCGGCGCCGAAAGTATATGGGTCACTAGATCTTAGCTAGGATAAAAGTCCTAGAACCGATTCTGAGCGAATCTATGGTGAGAAAAATACAGAAAAATTAACACCATGCTCCGAGAGAATCTTTTAAGCAGAAAAAATTTAAAATGTTTCAAATACATACCGGTTCTTGGTGAAATCACTTATAACCGACTATACAGTACAGCACTACAAAATGTAAATTATCTTTCTTAGGTCTTTTTTTGACTTTAGACTACAAATAATTTACCAATTAAATTACGAAACGGAATAATATGTCTGTTATTTCCAAAGATTCGTCGCCCATCTGAGAAAAATTTTCTTACGTGACATCCCATGGACTCGTCATATTTTTAAATTTGAACCGAAGTAAGAAAAAGTAAATTGATTAGAAATGAGGTCGACTTACACGAACAGAATAGTTTTTATTCAGCCGAAAACAGCGTGATAATGCTGCAATACCCTCTTTCTAAGAAAAAAAGGACGTAAGTACGAGTGAGAAAGAAGAAAAAAACTGGATCAGGCAAAAACAAAAAACAGGCATCATATCTGAATCAAACGATATCGAAGTGCAACAGATACTGAATAAACACGGAGGCCACCACATTTAAACGTTATCCGCGCGAACTCGCGATATCTCAATTACATCTATGGAGAATATGAAAGAAAATAACGAACACCTAAATCTAAATATATATTGTTCAGTTAGAGCCAAATTCTAACCTACCACATCCTTACAATTATGAAGAACAACCAGTGAACTTTAGATCTAAGTAAAACTAACCTAACTTAACATAAGACTTAACTATTACCTATCAACTATAAGAAAAAACTTGGGGATCAAATAACCTATCAACTATAAGAAAAAACTTGGGGATCCCCAAAAATAATTAACGTGAACACGTAAAGTCCGACCTTGGTTATAGAAACAAAAGACAAGTTGGACAAAAAAAAACTAAGTTTAAGAAAGAAAAACTTAAGTCAATTAAGTCAAAGAAGAACTCAAGACATAGAACTTAAATCAGAGAACTCAAGTCATAAAAATCAGGTTTAAATTCAAATTTAAAATTAAATGTTGAATGTCACGCCATCTGTGTAAAACTAAAAGAAACAAAATAACCTTAGAACACAAGTTGACATAACACAGAAATAAACAGATGTCTCTATGAAGTTTTTAATCTAATCAAAAAACTATGCAAAGAAATATTCCAAAGAGGAAAAAGGATTAGAAAGCAAATGTCAATGTCAAAATGGAACAAAGAGAATTTAATCCAATTTATTTTAAGATATCTTTGATATGATATTGTCCGGAGTGGACTGAATCACAATCCTGTAGCAAATAGGTGGTCCTTGAAATGACTCTTATTACACGGCACTTAATAAAACGTGGAGCAAGCTTCCCAGAGAAAAAATCACCTCCAGAAGACTTGGAAAAATTCCTTCTCCATACAGTATCACCAACATTTAGAGTGACAGCTGATCGATTAGAATTATATGCACGAGAGTTACGGAGAAAAGCTAAAGAAAGATTATCAGCAACCTTTGCATAAACTTCGCTGAGAGAGGATAGGTTTGAAGCATGACGAGCCCGACTGTCTGCCAAATTAGAGCTTCGAGTCTGACTATTTACATGACTGCTATCCATAAGGACCTCTCTACCAAGCATAAGAAAGTTAGGCGTAAAACCAGTAGCTAGATTAACACAAGAATTGAGGTAAAGCTTAACTTTAGGTAACATTTTAGCCCAACTTCTTTGGTTTTCACCAACCAAAATACCTAAACATGTTATAACGCTTTGGTTGTATCGCTCAACCGTATTTGCTTGGGGTGTATAATATGGCGTAAAAGTAGGTGATTGAATATGGAAAGATCTGAGAAAATTAAGGAATTGATTACTACGAAAAACTGTAGCGTTGTCACAAAGAATAGTACGCGGAACCCCAAAATTAAAGAAAATTTCAGACTCTAACGCTTTTATAACAGAAAGAGCGTCAATCCTTTTCAGAGGAACTAACCAAACATATTTGGAAAAAACATCTACCATAGAAAGGATATATTTATAACCATAATAAGCGCAGGGCAACGGACCAATTATATCGATAGAAATCATCTGTAAGGGCAAGGAAACCTCTTTAGGGTAACACATCTGACGGCGAGGTTGTGTGTTCGAAATTTTATAGGCTTTACAAACCTCACATTGACTTAACGTCGAAGTAACGTCACGGAACATATTTGGCCAGTAGAACAACTCCCTAAGCTTTAGATACGTTTTAGTAACACCGGGATGTATCGAAGGAAAACTATTGTGAATTTCCCAAATAGCGTCTGGAACCTTTTCAGCTGGTAACACCACACGCCATGGTTCAGAAGATAAAGGACTAGAAACAGGCATGCGTCTCATAAGGATACCGTTATTTATAGCGTATGCTGGGAACATTTGTGGCGTGTCTCGAGCACCTAAATATATCTTCTTATACCAACGGTCATTAGTATGTTCAGGACCCTGGTCAAATGACACAGGATTAGCATGGATCCTGGAAAGAACATCGGGGACTATATGTTGTGAACCTTTACGATGCACAATATCAAAAGTATATTGGGAGATAATAGTAGCCCAACGAGCTAAACGACCAGATGGGTTGTTAAGAGAGAGGAGCCACTTAAGGGCCATATGGTCTGTTATGACAGAAAACTTCATACCATCTAAATAACATCGAAAATGTTTAATTGAATCCAAAACTGACAAGAGTTCACGCTCTGTAGTACTATAATTGCGTTCAGTTTGAGAGAATAAACGCGAATAATAGGCAATTGGATGTTCCACATCGTCTATCTTCTGTGTCAGTACCGAACCAAGACCAACAGCTGACGCATCACACTGCAGGATGAATGGCTTCGAGAAATCAGGACATGCCATAACAGGCGTATCAATTAGCGCTTGTTTCAACTGAGTGAAAGCTTGATCGGCTGCATCGTTCCAACTTATTGGATCATTACCCTTTCTCTTACCGATAAGGGCAGTAAGCGGAGCAATTATAGAAGAAAACCCTTTAACGAAACGCCTATAATAGGAACACATACCAATGAAACCGCGTAATGACTTAGCTGAAGTAGGAGTAGGATAATCTTTAATAGCATCAAGTTTGCCGGGATCGGTTTGAAGACCCTTTTCATTAACAATATAACCCAAATATTTTAGTTCGCTTTTACAAAACTCGCATTTTTTTAAATTTATAGTTAAGCCTGCTTCTTTAAGTCGAGCAAGCACCTTCCTGAGCAGCGCCATATGACTAGAGAAATCTTTAGACACGATTATCAAGTCGTCGACGTACCCAAAAATACAATCGTCGCTGGTAGAAGTAAACTCGAAATTAACGATCATATCAGTAAGGCGTTGCATCTCCGAAGCAGCGTTTGTTAGACCAAAAGGCATCCTAACAAACTCAAAGAGACCACGTTGTGGAACAATAAACGCTGTTTTCTCACAACTTTCTCTATCAGCGAGTGGAATTTGCCAGAAAGCACTTCTAAAATCCAATGAGCTAATATATCTAGCACCACGAAGGTTGTCGAGGATATCGTGAATACGGGGAAGAGGATATGAATCTCTAACTGTCACACTATTCAGTTTTCTACTGTCGACACAAAACCGAACAGAACCATCTTTTTTTGTCACCATTACCACTGGACTAGCCCATGAAGAACGAGATGGACGAATAACACCCATATCTAACATTTTGTCAATCTCTTCATTGAGAATCTTCAACTTGACAGGGGATAAGGGATAATATCTTTGACGGATAGGGTAACCCGTAGTATTAATTTTATGGGACAACCAAGATGTTTTACCAAGACCAACTTTTTCCGAAGAGATAACTTCGTACTCTTTAATAACTTGTTGAAGACAAGCCTCTTGATCCGGCGATAGGATGTTACGAGGATGAATATAACGGACCTCGCCGACAGAGGAAACTTGAGGGGAAGAGTGCTGAACAGAAGGGATAAACATATTACCATCAATATTTTTATTAAAAGCCTGACTAAAAATAGACGTCAAACCGAATTTATTCCAAAATTCGATACCTAAAATAACAGAAGATGACATCGAACTTGCAACTAAAAACTGATGAATAAAAGTTGTACCATTAAATTTAACTGGAAGGTACACAGAACCAAGAATATCAATCGGCGAATTATTAGCCGATATAACACGGGGACAAGCGTCTTTTGATGTCAAAGAAACACCAAGTTGCTGAATAAAATTATCGCTAACAAGCGACATCTGAGCACCAGAGTCGAGCAATGCTTTAACAACTCTACCACATAATAATACTTCTATAAACGGTCGGTTATCAAATGAATCTGAAGTAAACACTGGGGATACTGTAGGGAAAGAAGCGTATCGCCAGTGATCTATGCATTTTTTTGGATTACATTTCGGACATTCCCTGGTAATAAATCCAGGAGTACGACACTTAAAACAAATCATGCCTGTGATCTCTGGGCAAGAGCGGTAAGAATGACCAACTTTGTTACATTTTAAGCAAAGTTGAGACTGACTACAACTAGGACAAATCTGAGGCTTACTAGTTGTTGGTTGATGGGAAGTTTTGTTTGGCCTGGGTTTTGGTGAGTTAACAACTTGAGAAGTCGACTGGTCGGCAACACAATCGAGACTGGCTACCGCCTTTGGAGGTTCTAGAAAAGACTCGAAATGAGTAACGACTTCGATTAAATTATTGATGTCATGAAATTTTTGGATGGACAAGCAAGGAGTATACTTTGGCAACATGTTGTGAGTGATGATCCACAACAACTCCGGCTCTTCAATAGGCTTGCTCAGTTTAGAATTTAAGTAAGAAACTTCGATAATAAATTCTCTTATTAGCTGTTCCGGTTTCTGCTTGAGGTTACGGACCTCCTGGCTCATCTTAAATTCAAAATCGGTCGTACCGAATGTCTTAAAAAAGGCATCTTTGATCTCAGAAAAAGAAAGACCCGGTCGTCGGATCGACCTAAAATATTGAAGTGCGACACCTGACACGACTTCATGAAATCGCTTAACTAAATAACCATCAGACAAATTGTCGGCCTCCCTGCACTCCTCTAAACTCGTGAAAAATTCCCGTATGCAGGTCTTACCATCGAAAACAATCTTCCACTTAGTAAGAGAGAACTGCCTGGTAAATTGTAGGCATTCCTCAGATCTTATTGGAGAAGGAATGATACTCTGTGAAGAAGCGTGAGAAGGTCTTGGTGGAATAGGAGGAGGTGGTGGTCGCGAAATAATGGGACTAGCACGACGTGGAGTCTCATCAATAGGGAACCCCTCTTCTGACATGATGTAACTAGAATAGACCTAATATCGTATGAAAGAACAGACAAAAGGCGATTGAATCCTAGCGGAAAAATAGGCACGGCATGAACAGACGGATAAAAATAATCCAGCAACCAGCAGTCAGTGAACGCCAAGCTATTAAACAAAGATACAGGCTACATAACCGTTCATACTAAGCTTACCTTGAAAACCGACGCCTATAAATTCATACGTCACCATATATACTCTACGGGTTCTAACTACCGCTAGCTAAGGATATGGAATAAAAATCAGGAGACCTATCGTTATATTTGCTGCGATAAGTGGGTAAAATAAAAGACAGTTATGTGTTATATAGTTCACAAAATTATTTTTCCTTTAAAATAAATTACATTTAATGAAAAAATATATATATATGTCAAGGAAAAATGACAGCTTCACAGATCTGAACTGGTGGTAAAAATCCCAGAATACCTTTCTAGAATGAAAGAATATCCGTGTCCTGAAACAAATAAGCTTAAGAATCATTAGCTCCCGGAGGGAGTGACCATCCTCGATAAGGCAAAAAAGATTTTATGTAGAATCATTCAAATTTCAAAGTTATTAGGTAAAAACACTTACTTTAGTTGTTCGGGCGCCATTTTTGTGGCGTAAATAAAAATAAAAGTCGTCACTGCTACATGTTAAAACGTATAATTTTGCTGTTATAAAAAAAAACCTAATACAATTTTTTATATAAAATTTAAAAGGATCAAAAAAAGGAATTAAATAATGGGCGACATGTAATATTATTTTATGTAAAGCAGCGAAATGGGTTGTTCAGAATTGTATAAAATCTGTAATTTTGAAAATTAAAACAAGGTGAGAAAGGGGTTGCAACACCTACTCAGCCCTAGGCGCGATCAAAATGTATACGAGTTTAAATACTACACCGGAAAAAATACATTGCGCGACCTTTTGACACGAATAGGGTTTAAATAAATTAAATGATTGTACAAAAAAAAAGAGAAACTATACTATTGCTAAAGATTAAAAAAAAGGATTAAAACAAAATTTGTTCCGTGAAGGTCCGGATCCTCGCTCGAAATCGGATCTTCGCTGTTGCTCCGGGTCTCAGGCGGCAAGCCTCGGAGCCAACCGCCAGTACGCGTCTCACGACCCCTGGTCGGCCTTGAGTCGCGGCGCCGAAAGTATATGGGTCACTAGATCTTAGCTAGGATAAAAGTCCTAGAACCGATTCTGAGCGAATCTATGGTGAGAAAAATACAGAAAAATTAACACCATGCTCCGAGAGAATCTTTTAAGCAGAAAAAATTTAAAATGTTTCAAATACATACCGGTTCTTGGTGAAATCACTTATAACCGACTATACAGTACAGCACTACAAAATGTAAATTATCTTTCTTAGGTCTTTTTTTGACTTTAGACTACAAATAATTTACCAATTAAATTACGAAACGGAATAATATGTCTGTTATTTCCAAAGATTCGTCGCCCATCTGAGAAAAATTTTCTTACGTGACATCCCATGGAATCGTCATATTTTTAAATTTGAACCGAAGTAATAAAAAGTAAATTGATTAGAAATGAGGTCGACTTACACGAACAGAATAGTTTTTATTCAGCCGAAAACAGCGTGATAATGCTGCACTACCTACTCACACCGCCATACCACCCTCAATCGGTTTTTATGACTTTTAGCGACACGATAGGCGATTGATATATGTAGTTTGTCTTCTGTTCAATTTCAAGTACTTGAAGCCTTTTGAGGAATTTGAAGTACGTACAATCAATCATTCGATCCGAGAGTCGAGACTTCGAGAGCAAAGAATACCTACTTCTGAAATATTCTGAAGCTTTTACAGCTAGCTGGTTCAGCGAAGTGGTCAATAAATGTTAGTCACGGCCTAAGAGATTTATTGTTAGACCGTTTCTAACATTTTCTGGTTCGAAAACTAGGTTTGGTTTTTACCTAGAATGGATCGGATAGCATTTCAGCCGAAGCGAAAAGATGGTTGGTATACCTCCATACGTTCCCCACATCGTTCCGGCAAAGTAAGCTTACTTACTATAAAGTGCTTCTATATGTAAAACGGCGTCACATTGAAAGCTCGGCATTTCGAATACCTATCACATACATCAGAGGCTTCATAACTATAACTTTATGCTTTGCGGGAAACATTCACAAGTACTTTTATAACCAGTTGATCGTGTATTCTGTCTTTAGCATCGTGGTAAGTGGACTTTTATTGCTCTGTTTATTTATACATGTATTATATGTATTTTGAAGGCTCTGTAGCATGTGTGGCTTGGTTCATTATGTTGGTCTGGGAATGTATAATTTATTAAAGTCTCCAAACATTGACCTGTGTGTTCAGTTGTCAATACTTTATAATTCATGAGTTGCGTGGAACTTGGTGCTCAGAGTTTGGACACGTCGCTAGTCTAGCTAAAGTACGGGCAACTTGTGTAGTTGTGTGCGCAACATCGTCTTTGTTCTCGACAGAATCTTGTAAGCGTTTGGACGTAAACTGTTTATCAGTAAGAATAATGAGCTATACTGAATGCTGCAATAGTAGTAAAATGTTATGCTTCCGGCTCTCTCTTTGGGGAAATTCGGAGCCAATTTTTGTATAGATCTTTGTTTCGCTACGAATCTTCGTGTTCCAGTTTATATTTTGTGACTGGTTATCATCGAAGGCGGTGGAATATTTTCAGACTTGTTTTTTCAATATTGTTTTTTTGTTATAATAAAGTTTTACCAGACTGCCTGAAACGTTAAATATAATGCCAGTATTCAGCAAACTTAATTTCGCAGTGCAGCAATCAACAACTAATGTTTAATCATTGGAGAATTGTTTGATTATGCTGAATGGCTTTGTTTTATCTAAAATGTTCTTCTTTTCTCTTATTTTCACTGGGAAGAAGTTTCATCAAAGACGTCCTTATAACTTATTTTTCTTTATCATTTTTCTCACGCGTCGTGTTAGTCGGAGACAAGGCAAATACCCTTTCAAATAACATGAACGCCTAGACGAATTGTATCAGCAATAACAAATTAAACACGACGCGTACACCCTGGCATAATGTAATGTTGCAGGAAATCAACAGACAAAGGCTAAAGTAGGGTAAATAAAGTTCCTAAAACAGACCATGAACCAGCTAAATTTACCTTGCATCAAATATGAAAAGTGGTTTGACGATAAAACTTCTGTCCGCTTTAACAACATTGGAGTTCAGAGTTCCCAACAATGGTGATCTTAGAGCAGATATTAAACCACTTTTGCTGTTTTACCTGCATTTATTTGGGAACGTGAATTCATTTTAGTGTAGTACTTAGTCACATAACTGTAAAAATATTTTCCCTAAATAACGACATTGTATACGTGTTACAACAATAAACGTTTTCCCAGCCCATAATAATGCAGGACTATAAAGAAATAATAGCACCGTGGGTCTAGTAAAAGGGTAGCCTTTAGCGGGCCGAGCACAGCATTATACTGAAGTTAACAATAGGTTTGCATAGAACCTTAATGTTTCATACATGGATTAATGAATGGCAGCCTGGAAGCACAAAGAAGCGTAATGAGTCGGTTCTCGCACGGCTCACGAAGACAAGGAGACATTAAGTTGAAACTATACCTAGTAGATGAATTACCCCCTCGAAACCCCCCGCTGCGCTCCCTTCACCCCTCTCGTCTCGTGCTATGCAATGACTTGCGATCTTGTTGTTCGACTTGCTAATGAGTTCTCGATTTAGCTCGGGACCGGCATTTGCAAGTACCTACCACGCATTTTCCTTCTCATTACTTATGATGTCTTTTGACGTTTACTGTCAAAACTTTGATATGTTTAAGAGGACTTTCTTATGCCTACTTGACGCCTAAGTTATTGATTTGCTTTATTTGAAATTCGATTAGTCGAAGTCCTATTTGTGAAATCGCTTTCGAGACTTATTAATTGCTGTACCATGTCTTTAGTATATTGACTTGTCTTGTCTTTAGAGCGATTTTGTTTTTGCTTCAATTTACAAAAATCTGTTACATGAACTTAATGTAATAATTCAAACGTGAATTGCATCTGAATTCAATCATACAAAAGGTACGATCTATAAAACCAGACCGTGTTCAACCCTCGTATTTCTTGGCAGCTCATCTAATTCTAGAAACAATACCACTGCGACGAACAAAACACTGTCAACTCAATTATCTGCAAGATTAAGTTCCGTGAGTTGTAGTTCAGTACTTGTTCCAGAGAACACGATATGATTGCATACCCGCAAACGCGATTCCTCCGATATACTCGTGATTATGGACAATACAGTTTTATTGTGTCGGGATATAAGGCTTCCATATCGTCACTCAGGGACGAAATCGAAGAATTCTGCCACAAAGCGTTAGGGTTGGCAATGGTATCCTCTTAGAATAATATTAGCAATAAAGTACATTTTCGTTCGGCGGAGCCGCGTTGGCTTACACCCTCAAACATATTGACTTTGTTTTTGTGTGAGTGCAAAGTTTTTGTTAATATCTTGCCGCATAATGAGGCCGCATAATTATTAAGTTTCAGTCGTGGCTTGTGCCTGTCGATCATTTAGTGTTATTCTAATGGCAGTTCATGTTTTGTTGGTTTTAACCAGAATGTATAATAGCTAACTGAATATTAATGGTCGCTAAGTGAAATAATTATTTTTTGGGGAGTAAAGTATGATAATGAGATTTAAAATACAAGTCGCCTACACACCTTGTTACAGATCTTTTTTAACGTCCCAAATCTCATGGGACTGGTCGTGTTAAAAGATGTAAGACAATGTACCGCTAGCCATTTTATTTTTAAAATCTACAAAACGCTCTTGTGTAACAGCCTCCCACTGAAAGAGTCGTCTTTGAACCGTAAGATAGCCGAAGGCATTAAAAAGCTATGTTGATCAAACAGTGGAATAACTTAGGATTGTTTATGTTTCCGCCCTGGGGGGCCCTAGCGAGGTACACTATCACACGTACACCAACATTGAATCAAAGTTGGCCACAGTTCGCCAGCACGCTCCACCACGAAATACGTTCATTGTATTTTATGTTACGATAGTTTCCCAAACTTACAAGTGTATAGGAAGATTATGAGGCTCATTTATTGTTTAATAGCTTTTTCTTACCTCGTTTGCGTTGGAAAAAAGTGAAAAAGAAAATACAATGCTCTCGGTTAACTTGGAAATAGTTTTCCATTTCCGCTTTTGTTTACGGTGGCAACGTTTGCCGATGCATGTGTTTATCACGCTACATTTTGCAAATGACAAGACGGTCTTTTCTGAAATACAGGATATTGAATCACGATATGTGTGTGCTTTTAGATTTATATGATTTTGGATGATCATTGGGCTGATTTATAGTAGAAGTATGGTATTGCAGATTTCATGTTTACAGCCGATTAGGAAGTTATATTCGACTATTTGGAAACATGGTAATTTTCTCAGCGTTACTGGAAACCACGAACTACTAATGTGTAGTATTAGGTAGCACTATACGCTTTAATACATTTGTGTTAGCCGTGGTAATTAGTTTGTAATTTGTTTGTGCTCATATATTGTCATTTACAGGTAAAACAACATAAGTTCAGCTATTTGTTTTGAACTGAGATATAATCAGTGTATGAGCTGGTACAAAGAACCTCGGCTGATTATTAAAAATAAGACTTTTATTACAATAATAATTATAGCGTTCACACAGCTATAGCTTTAATAGTGTTTTGTAACAGCATTTTACTATAGGTTAAGGAATGACAGCTGAAAGTGAAAAATGTGGCATGATGAAAATGAAAACATACAAAAACAGAGTCCATCCGCCGCTTAGTGATTTTTAACATTAGCGAAAATTCAGGCATCCTTTTATTACTATCAGTTTCCGTACTCCTGGCGCAGAGGGCGCTGCGTAACGGCACTCCTGTGGTTTCCTAACTACCATCTCTAAGAACCACGTGATTTACACCGCTGGTACTTTCACTGCCCGCCACTAAAACGTTTATATGAAGATTTGTTGAAGACACAACTCGACATGTTTGCGAAGATTTGACGGTTCGTACTCGTTTCATTAATATAAAACTCCCACGTACCAAGTAAGCACTCGATGTTCAAACATGATGAAAAGTTAAAAAGTTAGATACCTTCTCCGTTTTTGAGAAATACTATATGAGAACTCCGTAAGCTTTAGATTCTTTGTTAATTAAATTATTTAAATGACTTTACTGTCTCAAAGTGCACGGTACTAAGTTATTTGGTAGAATTAAGTCCGCTGAAGCCTTTCTGGCCTTCAGTGACGCCTTCAAGAGACGTTTAGTAGTCAAAGTAATTAGGACGATAAAGTCTTCTTCTGTGGGACCTGAATAGGGCAGCTAGCTTCACTTTGAGTAAACGATAGTTGGACATTTTTTGTCGAAAAAAAATTATATTCATTGTTTAAATTAATTTTTATGTTTTTTTAACGTTGCCGGAATAAGAATTTCGGGAAAATAGTCCGTTGCGTTTACTATAAGTTTTATAGAATTTGGAAAATATAGTTTTTTTTTTGGTTTTGCCATGGAAAAATATTTTAAAAGAGCTTGAAATATAAAATGATGTTTTCTTGTTGAGCTGTGGTAAAGGAAAATACAGCCGTATCAAAAATGGCGAGCTTGCATGTTTGATAGGAAGCTGGCAAAAAAGTTATAATGACGACAATATAGTGTTTGTTGAAAATCTTATATATAAAATTGTCGTGCCACAATGTTAGTTACTATACTCCTCCGAAATGGCTGAACCGATTTGTATGCATATCGGGTAGGTCTGAGAATCGGCCAACATCTATTTTTCATTCCCAAAAAACAAAAACCACGCGAACGAAGTCGCGGACAGCAGCTAGTAATACATTGTCATCATGGCCACTAGCCCCCGGGATAATCTCGTATCACACTTATATTGTCGAGGTGAAGAACTTTAAACCGACTTCTAGGGGGAGGTTATGAATTCGGCTAGTATCTTTTTTTTAACACCGATTCTCCGCGTTTCCTGGGCCGATTAACGTAATTCTTTTTTCATTGGGTCGAGGAACTTCGCCCGGTGGTCCATATTTTATCAACTTCGCTTTTCGCTTCGCTCTTTTGTGATGACACGATGATCTCATAATAACTTCTAGTTACAATGTAATAATTATACACGACAAGGCTGGCAAGAATTTGGTAGGATTTCACAACTAAAAAAGAAACAATAAAATAAATAAAAAAATAACCGGCAACCTAAAAAAAAACAGTACATATTAATAAAAAGCGAAAACTATGAAGCAATGGATTAGTAAATTCTTTCAAACTTGAATTTGCGTAAGAAATTTCAATGAACATTTTTGTAATAAATTCTACTACTAGTATTGTACCATTTCAAATCGATTAACATATTTTGCACAAATGAAGTGCTAAGTGCTATTATTTGAAAATGATAAAATACTATTTTACGAAACCGGATGTACCTTACTCAAACCTATTTATATATTACTATTCATTTATATAGAGATAGGGAGAGAAATTTAGATTCCACAAAGAGAATTGTGAATTTCAATCATTAGGGTTGTGTTTAACCTGTATTTTAAAGTTACTGTCACTATTTAAAAAGTTCATTTAATAGTAAATAATTCTTCAAAAACGTCCTAGAGTCGTGGACATCGTGTATTCGTAGCACGCTACACCCCTGCTACGGCGTAGCACAGGTTCTACGGGTCTACGGGTGATAAACGACGGGCATGCGCCGTCGACGTGCGGTAAGAGATGGGGTTGCTGATGCATTTAGCATCCGTACGTGGCATGCAATACAGCTTTTACAAATCTAGGTTAGAAATGAAATATTTTTTTTTCATGTATATTACTGTATTTTTATGTGCAACTTCTTTATGCGCGATTAGGCAGTAAAATCGACTCGTATGCCGTGACGGGAAATGGTGTTGCGCCCCCACCCCCTATGCCACGTAAAATCATGATTTTTGATATAGTTTTGTTTTTGAAAGTTCCACGTTCTTTGTTTGCTTTCATTTACACCATATTTCGTTAACGGATCTATCATCGATCATGAATCATTAATAAATGATTAATTCTTGGTTGTGCCGGGCGTCCCGTGACAGCCAACTTTTTTCATTAGTTCAAGATCACGTGTTTCATTCTATCAATATTTCTGGACAGTCTATGACTACTCAGTTGGCAACAATTTATTGTACTATAAAGCACAGAAAACGATGTTTCGAATGAAACAATGTCCTAAAAACTAATAACAACATACGTTATGTTTTCCCTATATCTTTGTTCTGAATTTTTATTTCTCTAATTCTGATATAAATTCAAAAACATTGGGATTGCATTAAATTGCCCCGAGATACGAATATTACTTACGCATACATTGTAATCCAATTATTCCAACAGCCTTTTTTTTTTCGGTTGGGTAATCATCAAATGACTTCTCCCGCTCTGGGTGGAGCGGAAGGGAGTGTCAGACTTGACTAAAACCCATCCATGTTCCTTCTTAGCCCTTTGTGTTCCAGGGCAACAGTATCTCTTTCGAACAACCCGCAGCCCTGGCAGGCATCGGCCCTCTCGGACCCCTTCCGATTTGCTGACATCTCCTTGAGGCGCGCGTGGAACACGAACGCGTCATCGGCACGGCCTGTCGTCATAAGACGGACGGACGGTAAGCTAGCCCATTACTCACCGTCCACAGGCCCGCGCCTACGGTGGCCGGGGACCACTGGTTGCCCCTCGACGCCCGGGGTGTCTCCCGCGGCGGCTGAGACGTGAGGTTCTCTCCCTCTCACGTTCCGCCACCGCCTTCGCTAGCATGACTGCTTTGCAGAAGGAGGCGACGGCTTCCCATTCCGTCTCGCTCTGGACCATGGATTGAACCACGGCCGGACGCGAGAGGTCGCCGCCGCCAATCGCCGCTACGAGGACACGGCGGTGCTCAGTCCAAGCGGAGCAGAGCTACACGGTGTACTCCACCGTGTCCTCCGGCCGATCCTCGCAGTGGTAACACCCGGGCGTTTCCTCCCGCCTGATTCGGTGTAGGAACCTCCCGAAACAACCGTGTCCGGTGAGGACCTGCGTCAGGCGGAAGGTGAGGGCGCCATGGCGCCTCTCCAGCCACTTCTCAAAGAGGGGACTTATCGCCACTATTGTGGCGTGCCCTGCACGGCGTTGCGACAGTCGCTCTCTCCATGTCGCCATGAGATCGCGCCGGAGGTCTGTCCGCTGAGCGACAATTTGCCGCGGCAGCGGAGTTTCCCCCCGGCGTAGTGCCTCCGCGCGCCATTTATGCAGGCACGCGAGGACTATCGCCTCCAGATCCCATGGTGGCAATCCGGCCAAGAGGCTCGCCGCCTCGCCGGAGATCGTGCGGTACCCCCGGATCAGCCTTGCGGCTACCACCTTCTGGGGCGCGTTCAGGTAATGGACGGCTCACCGCCTCAAAGACCGCGCCCACACCGGGGCCCCGTAAAGGGCCATGGACCGCACGACCCCTGCGTAGAGTTTCCGGCAGGAGGCGTTTGGACCCTTCAGGTTGGGCAAGAGCCGCTTGAACGCAGCTCCTGCCCGTTCTAGTTTGGGGGCCAAACGTCGGAAGTGCTCCACGAAGTTCCACCAGCTGTCGAGAAAAAGCCCTAGGAATGGGAACCCGTCCTATCGTCAGTATGGATCCCGATGGTGGCGCATTCCGAAGCCCATGAAAGCACATGACCTCGGATTTGTGCAATGCCACCTCGAGACCCAGTTGCCGGATTCTCTCCACGACTATCGCAACCCCGCGTGTCATTAGTTCGGCCGCCACCTCGTGCGACCTCCCTTGTGCCAGCGCCAGCGTGTCCTCAGCGTAGCAAACTACGCTGACACCGCTAGCGAAGTCGGCGCGCAGCACCCAGTCGTAACCGATGTTCCACAAGGGCGGCCCCAGAACCGATCCCTGTGGAACACCGCACGCCATCTCTCGCCGGTTCCATTCTCCGGTGCGACCGGGGTAGATGACGGCCCTATCCGTCAGGTAGTCCCCAACCACACGACGAAGATAGGTCAGCACCCGATGATACCGGAGTGCTTCCCTTATGCAGCTCCAGGGCATGGTGTTGAAGGCGTTGGCGATGTCAAGAGATACCGCCAAGATGACCCCACCCCGAGACACTGGCATTGCAAGCAGCGGAGTCATAGGCAAGGGAGGATGTTCCCCTCGCGAAGGGAACAGAGCGCACACCACGTCCTTCACAAGCTCAGGGCGGAGACTCTGCGTCAGCGGGGGGGCCAGGTGCGGAGTTTGTCCCGCACCATCTTGTAAGGGCGCCCCCACGGATCTCTGTCGAGAGTCTCCAGCATCTCACGGCCCAGATCTCCGCCTCAATGGCTGCCGCATCCGGAGGGTGGATGCGGAGCCTGCGATGCCTGGCGTACGGGTGCCGCGCGGCGACGCACGCCTCGCGCAAAGACGTCCGCTCTCGCGACCACCAGTACACCTGACGCCTGGCGCTTCATGGCCGAACTCGGGGTATTGCCACGTCGCAGATGTCGGACATAGCCTTCTGGAACCACCCTGCCTCGTTGTTGATGTCGACAGGCCTGTTCGGTGATGTCACCCAGGCCTGCACTAACGAGGCTTCCAGGAGGAGCTCCTGGTCCAGCTGCTTCAGCGCCCAACGCAGACCACTCGGGGTCTGTTGGACCGGCGCGCTTGAGGCCTGGGCGGAGACATCGAACCGGATGTACCGGTGGTCGGAATAGGTTTTCACCCCCTCCATGACGCGGCAGTCAACGACACGCGGTGACAAAGCGGGGCTAGCGAACCAGATGTCCACCACCGACTCGCCCCGCATCCGCAAACAGCCTTAAGCAAAGTATTTAAATGTTACAGTCTCGTATACTCGTATCCAACAAACGTTATGATAGCAAAAGCGGTTAACAAAATGAGCAGAGAGCAGAGAGAGCAGATTGGAGGTGTGGTGGCAAAGACTGGAGAATGTTGGCCTGAAATTAAGTAGAACCAAAACGGAATACTTGTTTTGTGATTTCGGCGGTGTCTCCAGTCCTGTGCCTATAGCCCTTATAGGCGTACCGAGGTACCGAAAGTCGGAGCAGATCGGCATGGACCGATCTGCTCCGACTTTCGGTACCTCGGGTCGCTTGTCCAAGGAGATGGCGATGTAGACCGGGACGTAACGCACCAGATAAACTCAGGTTGGATGAAATGGCGACATGTCACTGGAACAACTTGCGACCCACCGATGCCCCTCAAGTTAAAGGGGAAAATATACAAGTCCGTGATACGACCTGTCGTACTGTTTGGATCAGAATGCTGGGCAGTGAAGAAGACGGATGAAAAAAGATTGCATGCAGCAGAGATGAGAATGTTGAGATGGATGTGTGGAGTGGCTAAAATGGATAAAGTTAGAAATGAGTATATAAGAGGAAGTTTGAAAGTGGCGCCTGTTACAGAAAAGATGAAAGGAAGTCACCTGTCTTGGTATGGACATGTGATGAGGAGGGATGGAACACATGTGACTAAAAGAGTGATGAATATGATTAAGGATGGATGGAGAGGGAGAGGAAGACCAAAGAAAAGATGGATGGATTGTGTGAAAAATGATATGAAACAAAAAGGAGTAAATGAAAGCATGACTAAAGACAGAGAAAAATGGAGGAAAGAGACGTGTTGCGTCGACCCCAAATAGAATGGGACCAGGGCAGGATGATGATGAGTGACGTAATTACTCAGTTTATCGATATATGCTGCACATCCTTCAACTTATCACTGACGCGCATAGGATATATAAGTAACAAATTAGTTAATAACAATTATTGTTAATCAAAATATAAAACATTTACGGAAATAATAATGAATATTTGCATTATATTTTTTATTGTACATAATAATCTCTTAGCTGCCACGGTTTATTTCAATTATTTTATTTTAAAACTTTTTTTTTTTTTTTTTGATTTCGTATTTTACTCTGGACGCTCTTAACTTGCCCGTATTTCTACATCGTTTTCACATACTAGTAATTCTCAACACGAATGATGTAACCAAGATTTTGTAACATATTTTGATTTAAAAGAGTGTCCATGGAGTTTCTTGCCCAATCTTCTGCATAGAGATCTACGCTTTGGAATGGGCAACTACAGTACTTTCACAAGTTATTATGTCTTGTGACTGGGACTGTGTGATCGCGTTTTTCTTGTGTTTTTGACTTTCAAAAGTGCCTGTTACGGTCTAATTGAAATAAATGCTTAGAGTTTGAGTTTGAGTTTAATATATTTTGGAATATCTTCGTGTACCCTAGAATAGAATATTCTTTATTATGTAGGTACACCATACAAGTAACATTCATAAAATAAAACGTTTCATATTGGGTCACATTGGGACAATGGCGGTCTTTTCGCTAAAAACAACCATTTCAACAAAAAATGTATATATTTATATTTACAATATGTAATTATTTTTATTTATTTTTAATATTTATTTATTTTTAATTTACAAAATAAACACTACTACTATTGCGTAATAATAGGTAAAATATAAATAATAGGTAAGTCCCTATTCCGTACTTGGGACTTAAACATGACTAGCGAAATGTTAGAGTGTACATTTTTGCCTAATCCTACGGTGATTACAAGCGTGATTTATGATGATGTTTCTCACTAAATTTCACTTAGATCAACGTCGGGATTACACGTGTAACCAACTTTTACTGAGATCATCGTCACAATCTTTTATAAAAGACTTAAAATAAGTGAAAACTTATTTCAATCAATTAAGATTAATCCATAGTAGCAAAATAATATTATGTGAAAAAAACCCAAACTCAGTGACAGATGGCATATAGATCAAACTCTGTCGTAACCTAATGTCAATCCGTCTTACGAATTTTCCAGTTTTGGAAACCCTAACTCAATGACAGATGTCATAAAATTCAATTCCTTCGTAACCTAATGCCAATCCGTTCGATCAGGACACGTAACACCTGACGCGAGATTAACATTTTTACCTATCACAAAAGTGCACAACGCCGCTAAAGAAGTTTTCACTTAAAAAAAAAAGAATCTCCAATGTGGTGTTCACTAGTTACACTAATTAGGGTTTAGATATAAAACCACCAAATTATCAGTAAGTAGATGAATGACTTCAAGGGTACGTGTTCTCGCTGCTCGGGTTGATGTGGACTAGTTGACACGGAACCTAAAAGCTCACGCTACGTTTATTAGAATACCACACACTAGAAGAGGATTTTTCCCGCTTTTCGCGCTGCGACTGCCATCTCTTTTACTTTTACCCGATGTATTTTGCCGGAGGTTGTAACGGGTAATGAATCTACGAAGAAAAGACCGCCACTCACTCGCTTCCCCTCCATGTTCTCTGAAAACAATAAGTTAGCAATTGAGTAAGAATGAAGAATGAAATTGTTTAGTCGTGTGGCTGGCCGTAAGTAATAAATTTGAAACGTGTGTAGTGCCGTGAACGGCAATAGATTGTGCCACCTGCGATGCTGAATACGGCCGATGGAGATACATTGAGCTCCAAGCATTCACTGCGATGATTGACATTCAAAATTCTGTTTAGTGTTTACCTCACAATAAATTACGTTACCCTAGCACTTAAATAACAATTTGATTGTAATACCTACAGGTTCTGATTAAGTTGGGTAGGTACGTAATTATTTCCTCCTCATTTGATTTAATCTGGAAGATTCTTGTTACTATTCTTTGGAAATATGTAAATTATTTTACCACCAAAGGGAAATTATAAATGTTATCTCAAATGCCGAGCCTCAGGGGAGTAAATGCAGTTCGCTTGTCTACACATCCTTTATAATACAATCAATTTAATAAAGATTATTTTCATTTCGACATTATCTTGGGAGTTATTTTGTAAACTTAGATTTATTATTCGAATACGGGTGATACGAAAACGGGGCTTGTGAATTTCGGTAGCTGAGGATAGTTAGTATTTGAGAAACTTACTAATGTACCAGCCTACCTCATTTAATTTCATAACTGACCACTTTTCCCTGCTTTTTTGTTTTTTTTTTCCTCTTTCATCGTTAACTTTTCTTTATTGCTGTACTCCGTTTCTTTACTTCTAACTTTCAGTAACCAATCCTGAAACCATGCCTCTGACCCGTAGGGCTACTGCTCAAGATATGGAGCTAAAGTTGAGAACGGCCCTCCCAGAACTTAAAGAATCAAACCTCCAAGTCCAACAACTGTTACAGGAGTGAGAACAGAGTGAGGTGGATGTCGTTAAGGTTAATGACAAAAACTCAAGCTTAAAGCGGGAGCTCTTAGACCTAAATCAGCAATACTTGCTGACTACTAAGATAAGTCCGTTGTTAATTACCTCCCTTCTGATCAGAGTGGGCAAACCGTTTGTTTTCGAGTCCTACACACCATTATAAAAAATCCAGATAAACTCTAGACAATACCATGGAAATCAATTTTGTGAGGAATTATTTTCAGTGGAACACGTCGAGTTCAATAATAAGCAAATCCATTTACCCTAAGTTTATATTCAGTGACTGGGCAACTAAGGACATTCGGATAAGTGGGGAGCGATTGTTTGAGTTGTACGGCCTTAAGCCTTACATAAACTCGGAAACTTTTAACAAATATGTTGCAACCTATTCAAAAATCTTTAAAACACTTGTAATGTAGCTAAAGCCTTATTCATTAGCAACAAGATTAAGTCCGCCGATACTAAAATAAAGACGGTTTGGAAAATTATCAATAGTGAAACGAATAGAAATAAAAAATATAATAATGATATCAGACTAGAGATTTCACGTGGTCTTCTAAGTTCTAAAAACGAAGTAGCTCAAGAATTTGTAGATTTCTTTACCAATATCACTTACACTTAAAACTACTGAAACCTTAAATTCCTCACCCTTGCTTTCTATTGATTTATTAAAAGCTAACGTTTCAGCATGTCCGGTTGAGTTTAATTTAAGCATATATACCCCATAGCAGTCATAAAAGCTTTTAAGGAAATCAAAATCAAATTAACCGAAGATCTATGGGGAATGTTTATTAAAGTTTGCCCAGCTATTATTGACACTATAACACCATACTTTGCCTTAATTTTTAATTTATGTGTGAACCAAGGAGTCTTCCCGGACCTTATGAAATACAGCAAGGTAATACCACTTTTCAAATCCGGGGACAGTAAAGATACCAATAACTATAGACCCGTGTCTGTGTTGCCGGTATTCAGCAAGGTGTTTGAAAAGGTAATGCTTATTCAAATGCTCACCCACTTTAACACTAATAAAATCTTACATGTGTAACAGTATGGTTTCACCAAAGGACTTTGTACGACTGACGCCGGTGTCACTTTATTTATTAAAACACATATTTACTGCGTGGGAAGAGGCACAAGATGCCATAGGAATCTTCTGTGACCTCTCGAAGGCCTTTGATTGCGTAAATCACGAAACCTTGCTCTTGAAACTTGAGCATTACGGTTTAGGTAAACTTGCGCTCAGTTTAATTAAATCGCATTTGAATGATAGACAGCAGCAAGTACATGTAAATGGTGTAAATTCAATGAGTTTAAAAGTAGAAATGGGTGTACCACAAGGTTCGATATTAGGTCCTTTCCTCTTTTTAGTTTATACCTACCCCATTTATTTAAAAACCAACCATAAATGATGTTGTTTGCTGACGATACTTCTTTAATATTTAGGTTAAAAAGACGTGCCACAAACCTCGATGACTTAAATAACGCTCTAATGCAGGTCCATAATTGTTTTACCGCGAATAATTTAGTATTACTTAAATAAATAAAAAACTAAGTTTTTTTCTCTACCAAATGTCAAATGTACTGATTGTCACATAGTATTGAATCAAGAGAAACTTGAATTTGTCGATGAAACTGTTTTCTTGGGGATCACATACGCTGTCAGAAAAATCCGTCAATTTACTTATTTAGATACCGTGAGGCTAGTGTATTTTAGTTATTTTCATAGTATTATGTCATACGCAATTTTACTATGGGGAAGGCCAGCAGACATCGAGTCTATATTTATTCTGCCGAAAAGAGCTATCAGAGCCATATATAATCTACGTGGGCGCGATTCTCTAAGAGAACTGTTTAAGAAAATTAACATCATGGCGGTACCTTGTCAATACATCTATGAAAACGTCATGTACGTTAGGAAAAATGTGCATTTATTTTGTAAAAGAGGTGACCGGCACCATATAATATTAGAAACAGGGACCAACTAGTTGAGCCAGGTTTCAGGCTAGCTAACGTACACTCATCTTTCATGGGGTACTGTTACAATAAAATACCTCCTCCCATTCTACAACTGAATGAGACGAAATTTTAAACTTGCATAAAACGCACACTATGCAGGCAAGCATATTATAAGTTGGGGGATTACATTGATGATAAAAATGCTAGGCTAATGCTGGTCCTGCTCCACAACCATAGGGGCTATCAAATTACCATGTGAAGTTACTGTGGAAGCTGCAGAAGATTGTATAAATATCTTTGCTTTGTATAGATTCAATCTCTTAGTATTATATAATTGCATGGCACATGTGTGAAAACTATGTACTGTAAAGCCACCATTTACTGAGTACCTACATCTTACACTGACGCGAATTTACCCTGGCGGTTGAGTAAATGTCATGCTCACTTAAATGTAACGCTGATCGCGGCGGGTGTGTCGGGTCATTTAGTTCCCTTCAATATGGTTGAGTTGAATGATGGCTTATACATGCGTCATGTTCGTGAACGGGCGCTGTCAGTTGTGACTGGTCATCTCTTAGCTGCCACGGATAATATTAATTATTTTATTTTAAAACTTTAGTTTCGAATTATTGATTTCGTCTTTTACTCTGGACGTTCTTAACTTGTACGTATTTCTACATAGTTCTCACATATTTGTAATTATCACCATGAATTATGTAACCAAGATTTTGTAACAATAATTTGATTTAAAAGAGTGTCCATGGAGTTTCTTGCCCATTCTTCTCCATAGAGATCTACGCTTTTGAATGGGCAACTACAGTACTTTCACAAGTTATCATGCCTTGTGTCTGGGACTCTACGAGTAGCTTTGCGTTTTGATCTGTTTTTTTTTTTGACTTTCTAAAGTGCCTGTAAAGGTCTAATTGAAATTAACGCTCCCTCTAATATCACAGCTTTGTTTAGTAACTTAAAAATCATTCCTTGATTTTATGGGAGGTACTAGGTTTATCCACATTTTACTTTAGATCCTTGAAGTTTAGGCAAATAAACTTCACCTTTTCCGATCTCCAAAGAAGACAAGAAGTATAATTTAGCGGATAGCAACTGATTGTGAAAACTGTTAAATACAGTTGTTTTTTTTATCGAAGTCGGATTTAAGATCGTATCAATACGAAATCAATCACAGCAACCGGTGTCACTTGTTTTCAGCTTATCAAAGAAATAATCAGGAGATACAATAATTAATATTGAATAATCGTAGCTCCATTTAATCAAAATATAACTAACAAGTACATAATGGCACATAAACACATTTTTCTCTTCATTCTCTCACACACTATCGTCTACATTTCTTTTTCATTTTTCCTTTCGCAGGTCTGCTGGCAGAAATTTCGTATGAAATAAGCAGTACTTTTGTACTCAAATATTTTATCCAGTGTTTTCTATTGTGTGTACATAAATAGTAAAATAAGTAATGGAATGAAACTGTTTCTTTGCGCTGCGTTATGGAATTGATTATTCTGTTTGTTTGCAATTTTGAAAATGAACGAAATACGAAAATAAATTTTCGAAATGTCTTTAAAAAAAAAAGATACTTAGAAATTTCTGTTTCTATAGAGAATTTATAGTCGGTCTAATTTAGCTGTAAAAACATTTTTTGAAAATGTATTTACTAACTTTTTAGACCTATGTACAATACTTATGCGTATGAAGTTTCATTAAAATCGGTTCAGTCATTTCGCAAAATAACTTTATGTAGCAAAGTGTATGTAGTAATAGAAAAAATGTGTACGAGATAAAAACACATTTATGAATAGTTTATCTTAAAAAAATATTTTCATTTTGTTATTCTAATGACTTTCTAACTAATTTAGATAGTTTAAATAATTTGCTGTAAGGTTTTTTATCGTGAATAGTAATAAGTATTAACATGGCCGTGGCAAAAGATAGTAACTAAGGATCGCAGCAGGTGGCATTGTGTGTTCTGTGTGCCACCGAGGAAAGTGAAGAAATGTCGATGTTATTTATGTGTGTGTCTATCAAGTTTAATTTATTTGGTAAAGCACAACCAATAAGATCAAAACCATCATCATCTCCCATCTCTTCAATCGCTCGCCACTTAACTCGATTTGCCGCAACTCTCAGATCAAAATACTCACTTCTAATTAAGTCGAAGATCTCTGTCGTTTCAATATTGTTGCCGTCCCTCCTCTGCACGGCAATGAGGATCTGCTCCTGACATTCCTGATGAGGTAGGCCCACGACGCAGGCATCCACGATGGCTGGGTGACGCTTGATGATTCCTTCTATTTGTAACGGTGAAATCTGAAAACCAAATCATTAATTAATAAATACTTAACATCACGCCTGTTATCCTCGAGTTAGGGGAGGTGACTCCCACGCAATTGCGGGCGAGCCAAATCCAGACTCCGTAGCTACTCCTCAAAAAACATCTGTACGAGCTACGCTGTACATTGACCATTGTGTAGTTTGTACGTCATACTTATTTATTGCACATCGATATTGTTTAGGTGTGCATTCCTATAACTTAGCATGTAATCGTGTAATTATAATTTAGTAGCAATAAATCCATTAAGGGAATCACTCGTCTACTCATTTACATAACATACCTTACAAGTCTACATTACAAGTACATAAAATTTCACTGTTGGGCATCATACCCCAACATTTGGTCCTTCGAGCCGGATCACCTTATATCCAACCCAGGACCACCATAGAATCAGTCCAGCCATAGGCGCGAATATCATGTTGATGTAAGGATTCCTTTACCTTTTGCATTAATTTGGATAGTAGATGTGCTCCATTTAGTTCCAGTCTAGGCAATGTTGTTACTTTTCTGTGTGGGACAATTTTAGATTTTGCAGCGACAAGTGGGACGATTGTTGATGGGTGAACTCGAAAATGAAAAATGAGTACTTGTGCCAATTGTTAGCAAGAACAAAGTGGCAGAACCCGCAGAACAATATGAAAGTTGGTGACTTGGTTGTTGTAAATGATGACCAGCGGCCCGCAGGAAAATGGTCGAGTAACAGACCTTCACCCGGGAGACGACGGATATGTTCGTGTCGTATCCCTGAAAACAAGAAACGGCGTCATAAAGAGACCCATAACAAAGCTGTCTATTTTACCAATAGACAGCGAGGAAACCTCAAACCCACAAAACAGCAAAAATGAACTTATGAAACAAGCAACAGACGAAAAAAACACCAAAATTTCAACAAACTGCAATGAAAAGCAAAATCAACTTTATCGGCTTAGTGATGACTCTGCTATACCTACTGAGTCCAGCAACTGCGACAACAAACACAACATTTATCGAACTGCAACAAGGCTTATATTTCGATAAATCAACCAACATGAGATTGATTCGCGACGAGTGGAAGATAGTTGTCTATTACGATATCAAACCTTAATGGCATGGTACAGCAGTGTTTACTAAATTAAACGAGCACCTCGAAAACATATGTTCAAAGCTAAATCAGAAGACCCAATGTGACATAATTGCATTACAATTACGTCATGCATTCGCTGAACTCGAACACTATAATCGTTTATTGCTGAATCCGCAAGGTCGGGTGAACATGAGAAGCAAACGCGGCCTTATCAACGGTGTCGGGTCGATCGCACGGTCTTTGTTCGGAGTATTGGATGACCAATTCGCCGAACAATATCAACGAGATATTGAACTCATCCAAGAAAATGAAAAACATCTGGCTCTATTATACAACAATCAGACAACTATTATAGAAGCCGAATACAACATACTTCGGAGATCGGAAGAAACAATCGAAAAACAATACAAATTACTCAATCAACATCTGCTAAGTCTAGACAAACTAACGAGTAACCTTCAGCAAGAGATTGAGTCGCAAGAATTATCAATCGAATTTGTGATGTCGGCTATCTCGGCGAACAGCTTTATAGAGCATCTTAGAAACGTTCAAGAGATTCTGTTGGACACCGTAACAAACATTTACAATGGCAAGATGAACTTACACCTCATTGCGCCAGAACAGCTACGAGATGAATTGAACGTCATATCAGGTCAGCTGTCAAAGGACGTGACACTTCCCATCAGAAATATTCAAGAAGATTTTTTCCGCTTGTATCATCTTCTGCAAGTGAAGGCAAGGATGTCAGACAGATATCTTATCATTGAGATACGGATGCCACTAATCAGCAGAGAAAATTACGAAGTTTACCACATTCTACCTGTCCCAAAAAGGAGCGGCGGCAAAATGGTGACCCTACTACCTACAGCGGAACTATTAGCAATTAACATACAAAAGGATTCTTACCTCCCGATGACTTTAACCGACCTACATCAATGCATTGATCACGACAGTAAAACTATATTGTGCCCCATGAGGACGCCAGTATACCACATGAAAACTGACGAGAGCCTCTGCAAGAGAAGCAAAGGCTCGCCTGACTGCAAAACAAAACAGGAGAACTGTCGAGACACATTGAAGCAACTTAATAACATAAACATCTACCTATACTTCTGCTGTGACGCTTGCAAAATACGCGTTATCAAGTTTCAACAGAGGTATTTAGCAACGCAGGGATAATGAAACTCGGAAGCGACTGCACTATCAATAGTGAGACGTTCACTATTTATTCCCAAAGGCAATTTATGGATACAATTCATGCCAAGGTCGAAGAATTCAAGATAGAAATTCCTCCTATCAATCGGATTATCAACCTATCTGTACCGGTTTTGAAACAAGAACCTGAAACTGAGACGGTAATGGAGCAGAGCTCATTACTGCGAGATCTGGGAAAGCAAATAGAACAGATGAAAGCTGCGACAGCAGAAGGCGTTATATCAGATCGAGCAACATATCACGATGTCCACCAATACGTTGTCATGTACATTTTGGCAACAGTAGCAGCAGTAGCAGGCGCAATATATGCATACCACCGACTTCGGAAACATTGCAGGAGTCAACAGAAACCGATAGCACCACCTGTTCCGAATCCAGCGCCACGAAGGAGGTCGACTGCAAGTGTTTTGGACAACGCTGTATCTGACGTCACAGAAGACAGTAGTGTAATGCATCTATCGAGTGCACACACACTTAACAAAGCAACGTCGCCTATTGCGCGCTGTGATTTAATAATATAATGCTTAAGTTATATCATTAAGATATAGATTTTATCCCCTTTTTACATTTTACATTATAACATAGCATTTTTCAATTTTATAAACTGTTACATTTTGTGAGTGGGCAATATGTACAAGCTACGCTGTACATTGACCTTTGTGTAGTTTGTACGTCATACTTATTTATTGCACATCGATATTGTTTAGGTGTGCATTCCTATAACTTAGCATGTAATCGTGTAATTATAATTTAGTAGCAATAAATTCATCAAGGGAATCACTCGTCTACTCATTTACATAACATACCTTACAAGTCTACATTACAAGTACATAACATTTCACTGTTGGGCATCATACCCCAACAACATCATCATTTTTCATTAATTTAAAAAGAAAATCAAATTACTTTCGAAATTAGGTACAGTTGTCTTCTACGCAATTTCTTTTACTAGATCGACACACACAACTTTAAATGCATTAAATGCCTTTTGATGCAACAAGTTTAATATTTCGAGATTATAAAAGGCCTATCTAACGAGAACAAGCCTACTTGGCTACATGACATTGGTTTATCTGCTACAATGACGGGGGATTGCAATGCCTTGTTTACGCCTCATTGAGAATTTTAATATACGTATGGTTCTTTTAGCACATTTTATTCATTGACCTTATTTCTTTTTAATGCAAACTCTAGTTACTTTTATTGGATTTTTAATCCGAATTAAATTTGCTAATTAAAACTTTTTTTTTAAATCTTCTCTCACCTTATATCCATAGTGCTTAATTATAAGTCTCTTGCGTTCCACAAAGTAGTAATAATTTTGCTCGTCCTTGTAGAACAAGTCTCCAGTCTTGAACCAGCCGTCATCTGTCAACATGGTCCTCGTCTCTTCAGGATTGTTTAGGTAACCCTGGAAGTTCAATCAAGAATAAATAAAATGGTCAAAAATCTCCAATTTCATGAAGGTAGTATAACAAAATTAAAATCTATTCGAAATGTCTAGTCAGGGCGAATTTCACAAATTGAGTTGCATTTAGTTTTATTGGTGAAATACGTCCTAAAGAAAAATTCAACGCTGTTGTTCGTTGTCCAACAGCAAAATCAAAATCAAAATATTTTATTTTACATAGGCCTACATGGGCACTTATAAAACGTCGACAGAAGAGGCACGGTTCGGGTTGGTCGTTTCCTATGGAGAAGAACCGGCAAGAAACTCCATGGTTACTCTTTTAAAATCATTTGGTTCTACAATATTTGGATGTTACAGCGTTAGTACCTAAGTATGAGAGGACAGCGTAGGCCCGACAATAAGTCATCGCTTACTACAAAAGGTAGAAAAAGATGATAGTAAAAAAAAAAAAAAAAAAAAAAAAAAAAATACAAAGCCTACAATGTCCACACATTCACAAAAAATATGAATGAAAAAGAATCTATACAAAAGTAAAAATAAAACTAAGAACAATTAATTAAACAATTGACACAAATGTAGTCATCAGTACTGTAACTATTCTGCACAATGAATAAACGGTGCAATGATTTGAAAACTATTGTAAAACATGAGAAAAAAAGAATAGAATAAATAAAATTCGGAATAGTTAGAGACATCCACATATTTGTGTCGTTTATGAGCTACCAGGGAAGCCGCATGAGCAGAAGGAACTACAGCCAAACTTCTTTATCTTCAACATAGTCCTTAATTTTGTAATATGCTTTTTTGATAAGGACACGTTTGATGCAATTTTTAAACTTTCCATCGGTCAGTTCTATAACTGACTTTGGCAACTTATTATAAAAGCGTATACTGTTTATAAGAAATGACTTACTAGTTTTTGTTAATCTAAATTTGGGTATTACAATTTCGTGTTTACTGCGTGTGTTTATATTATGGAAGTCGCTTCTAATTTTGAAAAGCCCTCGGTTTTTGCGGACATATAAAATACATTCTAAGATATAAAGTGAAGGCAGAGTCAGTATATCGATCTCTTTAAATTTTTCTCTGAGGGACTCGCGAGGACCCATTTTATAGATCGCGCGGACTGCCCTCTTTTGCAATATAAAAATTGAATCAACGTCTGCTGCCGATCCCCACAGCAGAATTCCATAAGACATAATACTGTGGAAATACGCGTAGTATACTAACCTGGCTGTGGCTACATCAGTCAACTGCCTTATTTTCCTAACTGCATAGGCGGCTGAGCTTAACCTCCCCGAAAGAGTTCCAATATGCGCGCCCCACTGCAGTTTTGAATCGATAGTAATTCCTAAGAATACAGTTTCCGCGATAACATCAAGTTTTTTGCCGTCAAGATTTAAATTAAGGTCACGTTGAGTTACATTTGGTAAAGAGAACTTTAGACATTTTGTTTTGTTCGTATTCAGTAAAAGATTGTTAGCTGCGAACCATTTCGAGAGAACAGTTAGACTTTCGTTGACATGTATGAGATCCGTATCTTTCCTATGAATTTTAAAAATTAGCGAAGTGTCATCAGCAAACAGAATTATATCCGATAATTTGGCCATCATATATGGGAGATCATTAATATAAACAAGAAATAGGAAAGGACCAAGAATTGAACCTTGGGGCACACCCATCCTGACTATAGACCCAGAGGATGTCGCCCCATTTACATTTACTTTTTGCTGCCTGTTTGATAAATAGGAAAGAACAAGATCAGCAGCTTGTCCACGAATTCCGTAGTGATGTAATTTACAGATCAGCGTGTTGTGGTCGACGCAGTCGAACGCTTTTGAGAGATCACAAAAAATGCCAATAGCGTCCTGGGACTTTTCCCAGGATTCCAGAATGTGACTGATGAGTTTTACTCCCGCGTCCGTTGTCGACCTACCCTTCGTGAAACCAAACTGCTGACTATGCAGTATCCCATTAGAGTTGAAATGAGACAACATCTGGTCCAGCATGATTTTTTCATAGATTTTACTCAGTGCTGGAAGCACAGATATCGGCCTATAATTAGAAGGATCACTCTTACAACCCGATTTGAAAATTGGTACCACTTTACTATGTTTCATCAAGTCAGGAAACTTGCCGCTGTCCAAACATTGATTGAATATGCCTGTTAGGACAGGCGCAATTGAGTCAATAATGTTTTCAAGAACCTTGACCGAAATCCCCCATAAGTCTTCAGTATTTTTGATATTGAGACTTTTGAATGCGTTTTTGACTGTGGCAACACATACTGGTTTAAATTTGAAGTTTGGTATGTCTTTTGTGAAGTTCTCTTTAAGAAGGCCCTCAGCTAATTCAACCGAAGAGGGGAGAGATTTCGTAACCTCTAACGGAATGTTAGTAAAGAAATTATCTAGTGTCTCAGCGACTTCTAAATTGTCAGAAATTGTTTTGTTATCTATGTTTAAAGACAATTCACTCTTATCTTGTTGTTGAGTCTTACCGGTTTCTCTGTTAATTACCTGCCACACCGTTTTTATTTTATTATTAGAATTACCAATTTTATTACTTATTATTTGAGATTTTGCTTGAGCGCAGACACTTTTGAATATTTTCGAATAGTTTCTAACATAAGTGTGAAAGACTTGATCTGAAGTCAGAGATTTTTCGTGGTATAAATTATATAAAATATCTCTGCTTTTTCTTATTCCCGTAGTGGCCCATTCGCTAAATTTAGATTTTGAATTGAGTTTAACTTTTTTTATAGGACACGTTTTATTGAATTCATGGCAAACTGTGGAAAATAATGTACCGTAGTTTATATTGGGGTCTGTTGAATCAAAACTAGCATTATTAAGGTTGCTAAGAACATTATTATTGAAAGAGTTTAATTTATTTTTGGAAAGAGGTCTTAACTGAATTGTTTTAACGGCAGCTGAACCATGAATGCATCAAAATGCTATTTATTATTCCAAAAGTTAATAATTCGCTATGTATTTTACTTACTACTACTTTTACGCTATGACACAAGAGAACTGTGGTGCTTTTAACTAGCAAACCGACCGAGATAGATACTCCAGCTAAAATATTCAGAATACTTTATTGAATTACTATTGATACTAATTATTACTATTAGTTCGGGGCCGAACCAATATTAGAGCCCAGGTAAATTATGAATGTGTGTTCATCGTTAGGGCATTATCATCCGCGGCCCACGGATTTACTAACGGTTTACCTTTTTGGGGATTGAGATTCTGAGAATCGTTCTTAAACATTATATTACGTTACTAACTGGATGAATCTTTTTGGGTTTAAATTATCGAATACTTAGAATAATTTATTGTATAAGAAATGATTAGGTATGTAAGTATAAGCATAATAATTAGCAGTGATCGTGTATATTGGTTCATATAAGTGAAGTAATTGTTTAAAAAAAAATACCTTGAAGAATGCATCGCCCTTAAGCCACAATTCGCCATTTTTATGAGTTCCTTCCACTGTGTTGCCATCGTCATCCACGAGCTGCAAATAAAATCATTATAATAGATTAATTAGTTGGTAAATAAGTAGGTCAGTACCAAAACACACACAATTTACTATAAGTAGGTTCCTAATCAGTCAGGCAGGCAGGTTTAGTCAGTAGTAGTTTGTCAGTAAAAAAATGATAATTTTAATACGTCATAATGACGTCATATTTTACTGGAAATGATTTTTTCAGTGGCATGTTAACAATATTATCATGTTTTATCAAAAATACATATTTAAGTGTAAAATACATACCTTGAACTCATATTGTGATAGCGGCTTGCCTGATGAACCGAATGGTGTGGCGTCATCAAAAACAAAGATGGGTGACAATAACTCAGTCATTCCATAAGCCAGGTATAAGAACGCGTCACACATACTCTGCAAAGAAATACGATTTTATATACAAGGTGTTGTTTTGCATCCTCGTCAAAATTCAGGATGTTGTCACAAAAGACATGAATAATCAATATAAATTACGGTACCTAGTAAATTATTACAAAACACTGCGTTTTTTTGTTGTTTAAATTTGTCAATATTTCAGAATAACCCCCTTAACGTGGTTTAGGGATTATGAAATTATCGAAAAAACGTTTGAGGTTTTTTGTTTGTGTGTAAGCAACGTTATAAGGCGGGGATCAGACGGCCCGTGTTTAAAACACGGGTGGTTCACAGTTACCGATTTCAGTAAATAAATTAAAAAAAGAAAATTACCTACTCATTTTATTATTGATTCGGGTCGAGAATCATTAGCATAGTTACCTCCTAGAATTTGACGAGGTTGCAAAACAACACCTTGTATATACGAGAACAATATGTATCTAGGCGGGAGAAATATAATGATGGTGTTAACTATCTATCTCTTCTATACTATGTAGTCTAAATGTAGGTAGGGTAGGTAGGGTAGGGTATGTAGGTAGGGTAGGTAGGGTAGGTAGGGTAGGTAGGGTAGGTAGGGTAGGTAGGGTAGGTAGGGTAGGTAGGGTAGGTAGGGTAGGTAGGGTAGGTAGGGTAGGTAGGGTAGGTAGGGTAGGTAGGGTAGGTAGGGTAGGTAGGGTAGGTAGGGTATGTAGATAGGGTAGGTAGGGTAGGTAGGGTAGGTAGGGTAGGTAGGGTAGGTAGGGTAGGTAGGGTAGGTAGGGTAGGTAGGGTAGGTAGGGTAGGTAGGGTAGGTAGGGTAGGTAGGGTAGGTAGGGTAGGTAGGGTAGGTAGGGTAGGTAGGGTAGGTAAGGTAGGTAGGGTAGGTAGGGTAGGTAGGGTAGGTAGGGTAGGTAGGGTAGGTAAGGTAGGTAGGGTAGGTAGGGTAGGTAGGGTAGGTAGGGTAGGTAGGGTAGGTAGGGTAGGTAGGGTAGGTAGGGTAGGTAGGGTAGGTAGGGTATGTAGGGTAGGTAGGGTATGTAGGGTAGGTAGGGTAGGTAGGGTAGGTAGGGTAGGTAGGGTATGTAGGGTAGGTAGGGTATGTAGGGTAGGTAGGGTAGGTAGGGTAGGTAGGGTAGGTAGGGTAGGTAGGGTAGGTAGGGTAGGTAGGGTATGTAGGGTAGGTAGGGTATGTAGGGTATGTAGGGTAGGTAGGGTAGGTAGGGTAGGTAGGGTAGGTAGGGTATGTAGGGTAGGTAGGGTAGGTAGGGTAGGTAGGGTAGGTAGGGTAGGTAGGGTAGGTAGGGTAGGTAGGGTAGGTAGGGTAGGTAGGGTAGGTAGGGTAGGTAGGGTAGGTAGGGTAGGTAGGGTAGGTAGGGTAGGTAGGGTAGGTAGGGTAGGTAGGGTAGGTAGGGTAGGTAGGGTAGGTAGGGTAGGTAGGGTAGGTAGGGTAGGTAGGGTAGGTAGGGTAGGTAGGGTAGGTAGGGTAGGTAGGGTAGGTAGGGTAGGTAGGGTAGGTAGGGTAGGTAGGGTAGGTAGGGTAGGTAGGGTAGGTAGGGTAGGTAGGGTAGGTAGGGTAGGTAGGGTAGGTAGGGTAGGTAGGGTAGGAAAAGGTGCATTGCAACGCATGCCGGATACAGCTAGTTTAGTATAAATCTATCTAAAATCTCCCAATTTAAATCCCTTAATTAAAATACATTCAGTAGTTCATATACCAGCTGCATAATTTCATTCTCCTTGGTATAAGGCTCAAAAACCCGACGAGTTTATGAAATTAGATCATTAATAACAGCGATCTTTTTCCTTTACTGTCTATAATGGACCTATATCGGATATTATTATGTGAATATTTTACTTACTCTAAATCTGTCCAGTAAAGGCTTATCCATAGCGCTGCCGCCAATAACAATGTATTTGAAGCAAGATAAGTCACAAGTTTTTTCAGCCACATTCAGGAAATTACTTACTAAATATGACGAAAATATTGTCGAGTTAGGCTGAAATGGTATCAAAAATATAAATATCAAGTTGGTAAAAATCACAGTAGCAACATGTTATTGGCACTTATAAATAACACACATGCGTGTTATCAGTTATTGTTATTATTATAATACTATCAAACCTTAAATCTAAAAACAACATTTTTTTTACAAAATTAAACTTAAACTTATTCTAATATTTGATATTTCTATAATTTCTGCAGATCTGTCTGCCAATCGGCAAAGGCCTCCTCCAACCTTTTCCATTCTGACCTTTCTTGGGCCAATCCGTTCCACATCACTCCTGCCACCTGTCTGATGTCATCATCCCACCTTTTTTGTGGTCGACCTTTCTTCCTTTTACCTTCTCTGAGGTACCATTTTATAACTTTCTTAGTCCATTTTACGTGACTTCTGATCATATGCCCTGCCGATTTCCATTTTAGTCTTCTGATTTTCATTGTGACACCTACAGTTTTCGTTTTATTTCTAATGGCACAGTTTTCAATCTGTCTGATGCACCTTCACTCCTTTAAAGATCACCACTTTATACGCCTTTCCATTGCATACTGGCATGTTGCGAATTTGTTTGTCATTTCTTGGATTAAAATCCAGGATTGGCCGCCATACATAAGGACAGGTATTATACAGGTGTTGAATAAATAGCTTTTTAATTTTAGATGTACTTTTCTGTCCTTCATAACTTCTTTCAAGCCCCAGTATCTCCTCCATCCGTTTGTAATTCTTCTCTCAACTTCTCTGCGTAAAGAATCTCTTTGAGTAATAATCTGTCTAAGATAAATGTATGCGTCTGTGTAATCAATTACGGTGTTTCCTAATTTCATCACGTTTTGTTTTCCATTTGTCATCACTCTAGTTTTATCCGGATCAGTTTTTAGACCTACTGACCTTTATCATTTTGCTTAAGTCTTCTGATGTGTTGGCAAATAACACTATGTCATCAGCAAATCTCAAATGCGACAGCGATTTTCTATCTACCTTGATCCCGAGATGTTCCAAACTGAGTCTTCTGAACGTTGATTCTAGTACCGCCGAGAATAGTTTTAGGGATAAGGGGTCCTCATGTCTGACTCCCTTCTCTATTATGAATGGAGAGCCATTCTTTTCCAGTTGTGTTCTCGCTGTAGCATTTCAATTTACGTTTCTTATTAGTCTGATTTATTTGTGTTCAATTCCTTGTTCCGTTAGTGCTTCCCATACGTGGAGTAGGGAATCTAATGCTTTACTGTAGCAGATAAATGCAATGTAATATGTGAGTTGGTATTCATATGGTATTTCTCTAAGACTTGACGTACTACGTGAATATGATCGATCACTGAGATAAATCTTTATGGAATCCTGCCTGCTCGATGGGTTGATGTTCGTCTAGGGTTGTTTCAATCCTTTTTAGAATGATCTTGGCAAAAATCTTACGTATGTTGGACATAACGCTAATAGGACGGTAGTTTCCGATTTCATGTTTGTCCCCTTTCTTGTATAATAATAATAATAACGCTTTTTCAGGGCCCTGCATGGCCCTGATGTAGACCAATCAGCGTCCGTAGCCTGGCTACGTTCTGGGGACCTCTTTGGAGAAACCGAAGGTTTTGTTTGTGCAATTATGGACGAAGTTATGATGACGAATAACTACTGGAAATATTGTGAAGGATGGCACGGTTGACATATGTCGGGCATGCCACCGTCCGGGCGAATCGATCCGTCACATTATCTCCGGGTGTTCTCGTCTAGCTAACGGAGAATACTTGCATAGACACAACCTTGTAGCCAGGATTATCCATCAGCAACTTGCTCTGAAATACAGCCTTGTGCAATCGGAAGTGCCGTACTATAGGTTTGTGCTCGACTCAGTTCTCGAAAATGGCAATCACACTGTATTGGGATCAATCCATCATCACTGACAGGACTATTGTAGCCAATAAGCCCGATATAGTGGTGGTGGATCGATCAGAACGGCGTGCAATGATTGTTGACATAACGGTTCCACATGACGAGAACCTCGTGAAAGCCGAGAAAGATAAGCAAGTCAAGTATCTTGACTTGGCTTGCGAGATTGTCAACATGTGGGATGTTGACTCAGCGATCATTGTGCCGATAGTCGTTTCAGCCAATGGCTTAATTGCCAAGAGCCTCGACCAATATCTGATGAGGCTCTCGTTAGGCAGCTGGATCAAGGGCTTGATTCAGAAAGCGGTACTCCTGGACACGGCTCGTATTATTAGGAGGTTTCTTTCTCTGGAGCCCTGACCGCCGGTAGCTTGGACCCTGTTCCCGATACCAGTGGGCTACTATTTTATATATTTTTAAATGTTTTTTTTTATTGATTTTATATAGGAATATTTAAAAATGTAAAAAATATATTGTATACTAATGAATAAATGGAATAATAATAATAATTTATTTCAGACCAAGATAGTCCATAGAGTGTTAGTAATACACAAAAATACTAAAAAAAATAACATAACATTAAAATTATCCTGTATGTAGGCGGTTCCAATGCCTCCATATAGGACTCTCAATGTATTCTGCAACCACCCTCAGGTAGCTGTTGGGACTGTGCCTCACTCTTCGCATCAGCGATGCTGCTATTTTCCTAATAATTGCATAATAACCGTCCACTTGTGCTTCTGCAAACATTGCTGACGCACTGCAACAGCGAGGCAGTCCCATCAACATCCTGAAGGCATTATTGTACTGAACTCTCAGAGCACTCACGACCCGCCGCGTGCTATTGGCTCACTGGCTGCAGGTATAAAATGATTGGCAGTAGGCCCTAAACAAGGTTATTTAACTTCCTTTGAACATCTGGCAAACCTGCGAGCCAGCATGTTACAGCGAATCGTGAGCCCCCTGCACTCCCGTTCTAAATCTAGGTCATCTGTTAGGCTTTCATTAACAACATGACCTAGGTACACAAACTGAGACACTCGCCTTAGCGCCACCCCATTCAGTGTCACAGGCGGTACAAATGAAGGATTCATTTGCCCCGCCCGAAACACTAACAACTCACTTTTTTTGACGTTATATGTCAATCCATGTGCTTCAGCATATGCCTCACACACCCCTAGGAGCTTGCGCAGGGCACCGATGGGCTCAACAACACCATGTCATTGGCGTAACTAATGTTGTTAACTATATGACCATCTATGGAGCAGCCTACACTGGTGTTGTTGAGCTCACGCACCAGCTCCCTCACATATATGTTAAACAATGTGGGAGAGCTCAGTCCCCCCTGCCTAACTCCACATTCCAGTTGATAGGGATCTGACATGGAATCTGCCCATCTTACAAAATTAGTCTGGTGTCTGTACCAGTACTAGAAAATCCCTGTTATATCCTCCGGCACTCTATTTTTCCTCAGTTTGGCCCACAATATGTCATAATTGACCAGGTCAAATGCCTTAGAGAGGTCCAAAAAGGCGGCAAAGACAGGCGTTTTACGGTCAATATAATACTTGACGGTGTGCTTAAGAACTAAAATTGCACTCTCAGTTGAGAGACCCCCTCTGAAACCAAATTGGGCATCCTCGAGTGTCACGTATTGAGCAAGATAACTGTCCAGCACACCATCAAGCACTTTTCAGTCATTGTGGTTGTTAAGGTAATGGGCCTATAGTTTTGTTTATCGCCAATATCTCCTGTCTTGTTCTTTACGATCGGAACTACAACTGCTTTCAACATATCATCTGGCAAATAGGCATGTCTGATACAAAAAGTGTAGAACATTGCCAACACTCTACAAAGATGGGGGCGTGCTTTAGATGCTCCACACTAAGTCCGTCGTGTCCAGGAGACTTACCTTTCACCATTTTCCGTAACACACGTGACACCTGTCTTGACGTTACTCCAACAGGTTCATCTAATGGGACCAGCAGTATGGAGCATCCCTTTTTGTGCTAAAACAGAGTGTGTCTGAAAATGGTTTTTGAAAATGTTGGCAATGTCCACCGCTTCTACTTTGCCCTCTACACTCACCGGGGGACTCGGCCTCGGATTAAGTTTATTGGTCTGCTTCCAAAACTGTTTAAAAGACTTATTATCATGATGGGTTGCCAGCACATCCATTGTTACCTGTTCCCGGTTACTTTGAAGAGATTTAAGGTTTTTCTTAAAGATTTTCCTACTGTCAGTCATAGCCTTCCAAACAGGCCCCGAGTTCGGTTTTCCGTTTAGAAGTCATCTCCCAAAATGAGTACGAGCCTCCCAATGAGAGTCCTTAACATATTGGTTCCAACCAGGGACAAAGCCGCCCTTCCGAACGTCTCTGCTATTCCTACTTAGAGTCGCTGCCTCGGTCATAGATTTAACAATGTCATTATATAATTGATCAATGACTTTCCTATGGCTGATTTCATGACAGTTTCTATCGGCACAAGATGTTAACTCTTTTGGGAAGTCTATCAGTCTTAAATTATATGTGTAACAAGATAATGTTAGAGCCTGTCCATTGCTCGGGAATAATTTCTGTGTATATGTCATCGTTAAATATGTTTGTGAGAACAGGTGTTAAGACTTCTTTGCTTTGTCTCAGTATTTCGTTGCTTATGCCGTCGGATTCAGGAGCTTTATCTTCCTTTTGGGTGTCTATAGTTTCCCGACTTCTGCCTGAAGGATGTTGGGAATGTCTGAGGTTCCTGTCAATTCAGTTTCGTCTTGTGTGATGTTACTTTCGTAAAGATTTTTGTTTTAATTTTTGGTTTTTGATAGGATGTAACTACTTCTAATATATCTATGATGCGATGCTTCCATTTTCCGTTAACGTTTTTAATTTTTACGATCCAACCCTTTGAATTTGACAATTCTTTATAGGCTTTTTTAACTCCTCCCGTTTTAGCTATATATTTTTCCATAGTTTCCAATCTGCTTCATTTCCTATCTTTCCGTATGTTATCTTTAATTTCTTTACTGATTTTGGCAAGTTGTTTCCTTCTGTCTTGTGCTGATTAGTTGGTTTGTTTCTTCGAGTAATTTCTTAGTATTTGTAGTTAGCCAATTATTTGATTTGGTTTTAGGATTCGAAATGAGTTGGGCCTGTGTTTTAATAGTATTCTCCATCCAGTTTTATTTTTCTTTTTTTCCTAGATCCGTGGTGTTAACTTTGAAGTCTGTGAATTTGTCTCTTAAGACTACTGTTAATTGCTCTAGCTGACTTTTTTCGATCTTTGCATTTTCAAAGTTTTGTCTTGGTCTAGGTTTTTTTGGTTGCTCACTAATTAATTCTGCTCTGATCAGTCTATGGTTGGTGTTAAAATTTAGTTTGTTTATGACGGAGAAGTTGTTGAAGTATCTGTTTCCGTTAGTCATTATAAAATCAATTTAATTTTTAGTTTTGCCTGCGGGCGAGAATCTGGTCCACATGTTTTTGTATTTTTTCTTGAAGGATGGTCAGGTTGTTCTGCAGCGCGAAGTTCTTATTTTTTTTCTATTACGGCTTCTACTTTTGTCGCAATACATGAATGGTCCTAATACAATATTGTGTTTTCTTCTGAGCGTCTTGCTCCAAGTTGCCTATTGAAGTCTCCCATTACTATTAGATTTTTATGGGCATGCTCTTAAATAACATTATTGAGATAATAGTAGAATGCATTTATTTGTTGTATAAGTTTATTCGCACGAATCGAACCCTTCTAGGTTCGATTCGTGCGAATCTATACTAATATTATAAAGCTGAAGAGTTTGTTTGTTTGCTTGAACGCGCTAATCCCAGGAACTACTGATCCGATTTCAAAAATTCTTTCGGTGTTAGATAGCCCATTTATCGAGGAAGGCTATAGGCTATATATCATTACGCAAATCAGGGGATTTATTTTCCTTTTGAGAGATTCCGCTGCGTGCGCTGCGTAAACGGTTAAAGTTTCGCAAAAATCATGTATGACAGAATTGTTTCCCTTTAAAAGTTCTAAAAAAAATCCGCGACAGCATATGTCTATCTGTTAAGGTTGACTCACTATAACCTTTTTATGCGAACCAAATTTGTTCCAAAATAATGCAATATTTTTTAAGGTGTTTTTGAAGTGAAACTTCTTATGCGACTACCAACACGGTCGCGTTAAACGTTTAACGCTACCATGGAGGGGGAATAGAAAGACAGAGCGAGAGTGAACGCGTGGCACTCGAACGCCGTAGTATACCTGTTACAGGCCAGCGCGAGCGTGGTTCTCTTTGTGATATAGCCTAAATTATATTTTGTGGATGGGTGATCAAGATTAAGCGACGGTTGCCCAGGTCAGTATGTGGATGGGTGATCAACGTAAAGCAACGGTAGCCGAGGTCAGTATGTGGATGGGTGATCAAGGTTAAGCAACGGTTGCCGAGGTCAGTATGTGGATGGGTGATCAAGGTATCCGAGGTCAGTATGTGGATGGGTGATCAAGGTTAAGCGACGGTTGCCTAAGTCAGTATGTGGATAGGTGATCAAGGTTAAGCGACGTTTGCCCAGGTCAGTATGTGGATGGGTGATCAAGGTTAAGCAACGGTAGCCGAGGTCAGTATGTGGATGAGTGATCAAGGTTAAGCGACGATAGCCGATGTCAGTATGTGGATGGGTGATCAAGGTTGGGTTAAACGTTTAACGCTACCATAGAGGGGGTATGAAAGCACTCATTTCCACATTACGACGTTTCACTTCTTCCGCGCGGAGGGACTCTTCGCACATTTTTTTATAAACATGATATTATTGCTTATATCCAAATAAATACGTTATCCATCACAAATATTTAATTTATAACAAAATTGCCCTTTGCATTATTCGATTTCAATGAATATCTATACTAATAATATAAAGCTGAAGAGTTTGTTTGTCAGCTTGAACGCGCTGATCTCAGGGACTACTGATCCGATTTGAAAAATTCATTCAGTGTTAGATAGCCCATTTATCGAGGCAGGCTAAATATCATCACGCTACGACAAATAAAAGCGGAGCAGCAATGAAAAATGTTGCGAAAACGGGGAAAATGTGACGCAGACGCAGTTGCGCGGGACAGCTAGTAAACTTATACAACAGACCAAGGGTCCTTGTATTTTGGTAGTTTCAAATTCATTTTTTAATTGTATTTCTAATCTATCCCAAAAACTTCTTAATAAATTGGATTGATTTCTCTACAATTGTATTCGCTTTGTTTTTGGCCTTCGTAGTACGATCACGTTACTCCCTACCATTCTCAGCTTAAATGGCTGCCTATCCGACTCAGGAGGTCACTCAAATCTCTCTGTATGCTCTTCACTATTATGAACGATGCTCCCGATTATCTTAAAACTTATTTCAAAGTATTGGGTAGTTCTCACAGTCGTAACCTTAGAGTTTTCAAAAATTTAGTCCTCCAAATTCCTTCACACCGTACCGGTTTTATGTCAAATTCATATGCTGTCTCATCAATAAAGCTGTGGAACGCGCTACCCCTCGGTATTAAAAAAGCTGAAAGCAAATTCATTTTTAAAAGAAAAGTTCGTAACCACTATTTAAAAAAGGCGAAGTAGCTCGCAATTAGAAGTTTAGTCATAGTAATTATTATTTGGTTTCTCGTGTTTTATTTTGGTATTTGTTAAAATATTTATTAGTCTGTTTTGTGTGTATTTGTGTATTAGTATCTATGTAATTATTTACTATTTAGAAGTTAATTATATATTTTTAGATATTATTTTGTACCCTATCACAATGTTGTCCTTTTTAACCCAATGGTTGACTGGTAGAGAATGCCTTTTGGGATTAAGTCTGCCTATGTACCACTATTGTACACAAAGTTAAAATTATTGCGATACGCTCCGATATTCCTTCAAATTTTTGTACATACTCCGACTGAGTCCGACATATGTTTTTTAATAATAAATCCAACGCCATGATGGCCCTGGGTCTTTTTATTATTATACTTACCTTATATTTGTTGATAAGTTCAACGATTTTCATGGGTGTGAGTGGTGCGGATGATTGGACCCTGGTGGAGCCCTTTAAGAGGCCAGACATGAATAATAAAAATGATGAGATCCACTGGAGGCTCGCTATGACCAAGGTGCGGTCACAACTGTCTGGAAAAGGTTTCCTGCACAACAAAAATAAATTGATATTACCAAATCATCTGAAAATGATATAAAAATTAGTGACAGAAACATATCGCTGCAAAACCGACTTCGCACAGTCTTGTCTGCCCCTACCATAGAGTATAATTTATGCCCGCGTAGGCGCCAAGGGGTGGTGCTGTCCGCGACCTGAGGAGCAGGTGGTGGCGGCGCGCCAAGCAAGCAAGTCGAAGCTGCGGTGGTGAGCGTTAAAACCATCTGCGACGATAAGCTCGCATGGGGCCGCCCAAACCCCGCAGCGCCGGAGCCATGACAGAAATAATGCTTGCTTGCTGCTTGCATGCTGCATGTCTGCTTGCTTGCATGTTGCATGCCTGCGTGCATGCATTATGTGTTTATTTGTCTTGCTATATAGTGTTACAAGGCTTTTTTATTTCGGAATTGTATTAATCGGTATTTTGGTAATCGAAATTCGTATTTTTGATGTTTCAAATTATCATTAAGTTTGACTTTTTGTTATTCGATCTATTGAAACTCTGTATTTTGAGAATACTAATAATAAACGTTAGGAATAATGAAATTTAGGAATTGTTATGTTATGGATAAGTCGGAGTTGTTATGTTAGGAATTTTGAACCATTCGGACTTTTGACAATCGGCATTTTGAAATTCGGCCTAAATCGAAATAAAGTTTTTCGTATTTATGTAGTTTACCCAGTTTTCATACCACGCTTACGGGGATCGAAACTTTAAGAGCCGATGATAAATGTTCGATTTACTTGAACTGAACTGTGCGGCGAGACCCAACAGTTTAGTTTTGGACATAACTTCAACTAATACCATTAATTTATTATTTACCGATATGCGATGTTGCGAATTAACGAAACTTGCAATAAGTTTCGGTGTAAACATTGAGCATGTTCGGTTTAAACAATTTCCGAGGACATCTACTTGTAATTAATTGATTGGTTATTGATTTACAATACTGATGCAAGACGGGGGCGTTTCTTAAAATAGATCAGAAAGATTGTAGTACAAGCTGTCTAAACATCCCTGGAAGGGAGGGTTGAAACAAAGGAACGCATTCTGTACACAATATAAGTTTATAGTAAATCTTGAACATATATGTCGAAGTTTCAAATTGATAGAGATTAAAGTTTTCACTTTATCTAATGTAGTAGAGTCCTTACAAAGGAGTCATAATATCACTGTTATTCCATTTACATTGGTATGATATTTTGAATTATGATAGTTTGGCAAATTAATGATTCAATTGCTAATGCCGGGACCGTTATAATCACACCCAAACGTATACGATATACTTAGAACTAAATTATTATCGGAACTACATAAAACACATTTAGGGATCGTGAAAACGAAAGCAGAAGCGCGCAGTAGATTTTGGTTTTTGGGAATAGATAACGCGGTAGAAAACATGATCGCGGATTGTGAGGTTTGTTTACAGTTGAGACAGTCACCAGGGCCTCAAGTCTGCTATTACAATAGTGTTAGAATGTCCTATCATTGATTTCATAATTGTTGATTTTGACAAGTTTGGTAATCTACTAAATATAATGGCGTCATTATGACTTCACAATGTATGAACCACTGACACTCCGTTGAAAGAAATGGCATAGAATTTGACAGATCATTATGAATTTAGCAGATTACGAACTTTTGGCAAAATGATAATGGGATCGTGTTGGAATGACTATGTTTATAAAAATAGCAGACTTGAGGCCCAGCGCGTGCGCCACTAGCGATATGGCCACACTCACTGCAGCCAGGGATTTAAAAATACCTTCATAAAGGTTATAGAATTATAAGTGTTAAATGTTGAATCGGTAACAGAATCAAATATGTAACACTTTCAAACCTGTTTTTAACCGTAACATATATAAAAGTGTTAACAGTGGTAATAAGTGTAACAGGTAAACGCAGCGTACTAAAGCTTTAATTGATTATTTCAGTTACACATATTTACGGTTGTGCGTTGTTTCATCACTAATTGTTTAATCGAATTTCGTTTCAAAGAAATTGTTTCTCATATTATCATTTCATAGAATAATCAATACGCAGAATACTTACTTTCAAGAAATTTAAATCATCGATTTTTGTTTCAAATTAAGTTGAACGTTAGCATATTCATCTCATAGAATAACAAATCAAATATTCTTTATCCACATATTGTTTGTTTCACATAAAACTTATTACCAAGAGTAACATTTAATCGAATGACAGTTTGTAAACGTTTCAATTCATACCTTTGATAAAATGCATACCCACCTATAAAATTACAACACCGAGTTCACAAAAATAATGCGGGTAAATTCTTGTGAAGCAGGATAATAATCTTGTTATTCTCACTAATAGTGTCAATGCCTGTTGCATGTTGCATGCATCATGCAAGTAAGCATGCCATGCATGCATGCATGTTAGGAACCACCTGCTCCTCAGCTCGCGGGCCGTCTCGCCCTCCGCGCCTACGCGGACTTAAATTACACCCTAGGGGTAGGGCACACAATATGTGAAGTCGATTTTGCAGCCATTCGTGTCTGTCACTAACTTTGTTGTTTTGTGTTGTAGCACAACATATTGACTTTTTAAGACAATATTTTAATTTAAGGTTAAATATTTCGTTGAAATAAAATACCATGGAACATTATAGGCTGCTGATGATGACGATGATGTACTCACCACCAATTAATAATTCCATTGACTAATCTGTCAAAAGGAATAACAGCAACCTTTGGCAAGCCCGTGGTTCCACTGGTTAACATTAACCAAGCAGTTGTCTCTGATTGGTCGAATAGAGCTGGCCTGAAAACATCATATAAATTGTACTGATGTTTGAAATACGTTTTTATTTTTGACTTTTGAACACTGTGACACTTGTGGTTGATACCGTGAAATAGCCGCAATGTACTGTCTATTTTCTCTAACTAAATTCCATAACTCTCCAACATATGAAAGTTTAGTGTGACATTTCACAATGACGAACGAAGGTCAAGGTCAACAGTATGAAAACAAAAAAAAAATACCATGATCATGTTTTTAGAACAAATCCGCCCAAATGTGGCAATCCGTCCAAAAAAGTAATAATATTTTTGTACATTTGATCAAAAATTGCTTTGAATTAAAATAATCGAATCGGGGGCGTCAACCACAGGTGCCTCGACCACTGGGGGCGTAAGCCACGGACCCGACTATTCACTCTAACTAAACATACAAAAGAAAAGACAGTCATTTTCTTTCGGATATCCTTATCGAATGATAATAAAAACCATTCATATCACAACACTCATGAATGGCTTAAATTTGTGTGCATGAATCATGAGCAAGATAAACGTGTAGATATATACGATATATGTTTTGTTGCACAAATTATCTTAACAAATTTTAAAGTAGATATTAATCAGGTGAGCCACGTAAGTAATGTTTCTAGACGGTTCTTTACCTGTATTTAACTTCTGTGCCGTTGTATTTCTTGACAAACGCCTCGAGATCAGATTCTTTATCGTCAAATATGACAATTTCGCCTTCCTGATTGTTGGCTCTGAAAGCTTCTCTGACCTTCTCTTCACAAGATTTCTGACAGAACACTATCTTCGGAAAGATGTAGGGGAATAATCTTGTAAGATCGTCTGAAAGTCAAGTTATTGGAAATTTGATTATCAGTGAAGTTATAATTGGCTGTTAAATCGCAAGAGCTGTTATGATCATTATTTATTTTGAGACTAGATTGGTTTTATTTCTCATCATGATTGATAGATTTTTAGCGAAGAATACTTTGATAAGCTTACTTTGTCCGACGCTGGTATCAATGGCGCACATGGGGTACCCTCCGAAGTGGCACGCGAAGTAGGGGATGCAGAGGTCCATATGGTTCATGCCAATAAGGATCGCTGGGTCTCCTGGTTTTAAGCCGGAGTTAACCATCGCACTGGCTAGGCGACATGTGCGTTTGGCCACGGATCTGTTAGTTTCCTCTTCTGCAGTTGCGAAATCGATCTGAAAGATGCAAAAAGCTTTTTCTTAGAAATCTGTCAGCATTTGACTTATGGTGAACGCAATTGTAAAACTTAACCCAGTAATTTTTACTCGACTACACGTATTGTGAACTAAATTACTTATAAATATCTAACTCTTAATTTAATAAAAAATTATCTAGTTCGAGCAATCATATTTGCGAATATAATACCTAAATATTTTTTTCAGAAAACATTTCTGTAGTAAGAGATTTACCGATTTGCAATTATATAAATTAGGCTTTAGTTAAGTTTGTTAGATCTTTTCTCGTGAAGAATACTTAATTAAGATTTGATTACAGTTTTTTTATTGTTTGATTAGCAAAAATAATTTGTGGGTACTAATTTTGACTTAAGTATGAAAACTCTTCGCTGTAGGCAATAAATTTAATAATAATAATAATGGTTTAGGTTTCAATATTACCTAGTGTTTGGCATCTGCGGTGATAATTTGAATTGCTGTCAACTTCCTAGGACCATTGACCTAATATCGTAATGAAATTAGTAGAGGCTTCGTTAAATAATATTAGGACTACCTCTACATACTTAGACAACTAAGTTATTTTGGTATGAAACCTACTATCGATACTTTATATTACTAGTTTATCCTTAGTGGTACCGCAGTTCGCCAGTTATGTTTAAGTCCTATGTGGTAGGGGACGAGCCTATTGCCATCAACCGGGCACAAAGACACATAAGTGAAAAAATATCAGTACATACCTGACAGATAATTTCTGGGTCCTCGTACATAGCTTCCAGGGCAATGTGGCCGATGTGCACATCTTTTTCGTTGAGGCTATACCGCTCAGCAGCACTCTTCCTAAACCGATCCACACGGGTCGTAATTCTCGTGTTTGCGTAAACATCGACCATTTTGGTCAACGCAATATTGCCTTGCAAATCCATTTTTTTCTAAAAGCTTGATTGTTTGACTGTCTGAACGTGAGCACAAGACTGTTCTCCTTCTCCAGTTTCTAGGTCTATGTTTTATCACAATTAACGCACAAAACCGGGAAACAGAAGGATAGGTTGGATGTAGCAGACCTATTTCCATTAATATATAATTATCAGTGGAAAGCGTTTATATATGTTGCAATTTTTACCTAAACAGTGATTGCGTTTTAATATTTTGATTGAAATCTGTTAATCGTTTTCTATCTACCTATATTTTATTATACGGCATGATTTTTTAGTCACCGTCCAAATTTAGACATTTTAATCTTTGGCGAAAACCATTGAATACGTGTTTATTTTTAGTATCACGCAATACAAAAATATTGAGATATCGTGGACACCGCCGCGCCGTGCGTTGGTACACGCTAGGTAACTACGCGGGCTGGCCGCCCCCTTTCCATTGAATGTTTGCGCGGCAAGTGTAGTATTTTTAACGTTTAACTTAGTGACCAGGCAGAGCGGATAATTTTTTCGAGAAAATGATTTCATATTCGTTTTTTTTTTCAAAAATGGAGTTAGAGAATGATACATAATGCCTAGAAAAAATTTGGACGGTGACTAAAAAATCTTGCTGTATAATATTCAAAGAGTCAGTCCAGATTGACTGACTGACATACTAACGAATAACCTAAACCGCTGGTCCTAGAGACCTGAAATTTGAAGGGTGTGTTCTTTGTGAAGAGTAGGTATCCACTACGAAAGGGTTTTTCGAAATTCCACCCCTAAAGGGGTAAAACTAGGTATGAATAGTAGTATGGAAATAGGTCATTTTTAAACTTGGAAGCATGACATTTCGTACGCTTCTGGTTAGAAATAAATAAATACGTATTTTAGCGTTTTTGAGAATCTACCCCTAAGAGGGTTGAATAGGGATTGAAAGTTTATATGTAATAAAATAAAATACGTAATTTTTTAAATATGAAGAATGATATTAAATATTGAAGTTTCTGAGCAAAACTAAATGAATACGTATGTCGTCGTTTTTGGAAATTCGACCCCAAACGGGAGAAAAGGGTATAGAACTTTTGTTAGGGTGTGTTGAAGGTTCTATATAATTGGAAATGAAATGATCATTAGAGTACAACACACTGAATTTAATGATATGAGTTACTATTACTAAACACGGTTTATAAACATTAAACAAAGACTATGAGTAGGTTACTTAATATAAATTGACGCGAGTGACGCGGTTAGCGCGGTTATGACCGGCTGTGTGTGGTAGCGTATTTGAACTGCCTCGAACTCATAGACTGCACCGTCTTAAGTAGTTGAGTTCGCAAGGGTGTGTGCATGTGTGGGTTCCATACCACTACAAGGGGTAGAAACATTGGTATAACAAAAATGGTCTGATCAGCTTAAAATTTACAATTTGTGTTTCTTGATTGAATTGATAAACACGTGTTTCAACGTTTTTGGTAATTCCACCCCTCAGACAACAAAAACGTAGCATTTTTTTTATTTTTATTTTTGGTGTTAGTACATTTGTAGGTATAGACAAATAACTTATTTTAGGTTAATCTGGAACAATGTCTGTGATTGTTTTTATTTTGAATCGGGCATTGATAGCTGCGCCACACAGTACTTTACTTTTTAGCTTTCTTCGTTTTTCCTGTGTAATCTTAAAAACTCTAGTTGTTCCAAATAAAGTTTCATCAGCCTATAATGTTCGCACTACTGGGACACAGGCCTCCTCTCTATGAGGGGGAGTGGGCTGTAATCCAACACGCGGGCCCTGTGCGGGTTCGTAGATGTCACATGTGTTCGAATTTTTAGTTCTAGAACATGCCGGTTTCCTCACGATGTTTTCCTTCACCGTTTTATAGTAGCGGTGATGAAATAAAATACACAAAGTAATGCGCCTGCCTGGGTTCGAACCCACGGCTTACTGCTCGCCAGTCGGTGCTGTCACCACTGAGCCACCGCTGCTCTCTAACCGCTGCTCTCAAATAAACTTTGTAGCGCGCACCGTTTCCGAACGTAAATCGCAACGCCGTAAAGTTGGCAGCGCGTGCATGCTTCCCAGGACGCCAACCGAACAACCGCGTCCTGTTGCCCGCGCCTCATACCCGGGGCAATCGTAGGATACACACGTTTGCGTCCCGATTATTGTTAAATAACTTCCTGCTACCTATTTGTAAAGTATTGTGATTAACTGTGTGTTACCACGAACAAAACACTATTTTCAAACGAGTTTGCGGACTTTTCTCAATTCCACGAACCCTACAAGTGGCTGCCCAACTTGCCGCGACTAATAATAAGTGCTCGTTCGAACTCAATAATTTCATTATACCTAATCTGCGTTATTCACGTGTGTTCGCCATCACCATGCCGCGGACGCGCGGAGATCGGGCGGCAGCGCTCTCAGGTGACGAAGCCGAGATCGACGGCGACAGTGAAAACGTTGCAAGTTTTTCATCAGGACAAGTGGCCGCCATGATGGCCGCCATGCAGCAATCCCAAACGGAAGCGTTCGAGCGCCTGTTGGAAAAAGTTATCAGTCGTCAACCGCCATCCCCAGTTCCAAACTCTGCGTCTGCATTACCGGCCGACGGCAGCGGCACCTTCACGCACTGCACCGCCCGGTTCGGCGGTGACGCCGACGAGTCCGTGGACGCCTTCATAGACGCCATCCAGAGCTACAAGGACTGCGCTAATGTCTCGGAGGAAAATGCCCTCGGGGGCCTCTCTATGGTGCTCACGAATAACGTCGCAATTTGGTACCAGGGAGTGAAGAAGGAGATTCATACATGGAATAATGCCATAGAATTGTTAATCAACACCTATGGTGATAAAAGACCCCCGCATCGTATCTACATCGAATTATTCGGACAAAGACAAGGCGATCAAAATACCGACGCGTTCGTCAATAAATGCCGTGCGTTGCTTTAAAAAATTCCAGCAAATGAAATATCGGACAAAGCGCAAGTCGATATGGTATACGGCCTACTTGATGCACGAATACGTAAACACCTGAGGAGGGAGGACTTTACGAATTTCGCGGGTATGCTCCGCCTCGCCCGTTCCATTGATATCGAAGTTTCCAAAACGCATACTCAGACACAGCCGCAGCCCAGCCCGCAATCCAGCGGCCGCTCAACAAAGTCGACGAGCGCCGTCGCCGGCCCCGCCAACCGAAACGTCAACACAGCGCGGGCGCCTGCACCGCAGCCGCGCCGCTCAACAACGCCAGCAACGCCGAGTGCGGCCAGCGTAGCACCAACAGCGTCGTCAAATACGAGTGTTACCGATAAGGCGTCGAATGAACATGCGAAACCTAGATGTGTTTATTGTAAACAATACGGACATGTGCGTGACGAGTGTGAGAAATGAATTAATAAGAGCGGTGGTAATAATGATAAGTCTCTAAATTGTTATGGTTGTGGAGCGAAAGGATTGATGAGGTCGCAATGTGGTAAATGGAACAATATCTTGTAATTTTCATCTGTTACAATCGAAACTTATTCGTCGGATTTGGTAAGTGAATACAAAGATATTTTTCCTCCTACATTCTCGGAAAACACTCCAAGTCAAAATATTGCCCGTAGTCGTAGTAATAGCGTTTGTATAAATAATCAAAACCGTGATGCGCATTCTATTAGTAATTGTAAATCGCCGTGTTTACTATCGCAACCGTGCGAACACATTAACAATAATAATTTCTGTTGCGATTGTCGTGTTACTTTATGTAAGCACAATTAATGTAAATCAGGTGAATGTTATCCGTGTTTTTGTCATAAAGTACGTTCTAAAGTTCCAGTATTAACTAATGAACCGTTCTCAGGTACTCTTGTCGGCTCATTTCGTAGGGTAGATGTGCCTGTTATCGCTCATTATGATAGTGACTCACCTGATAGGGTAGATGTACCTGTTATCATTCATTTTGATAGTGACTCACCTGATAGGGTAGATGTACCTGTTATCATTCATTATGATAGTGACTCATCTGACAGGGTAGATGTGCCTGTTATCGTCAGTAATCATAGTCACTCGCCTGTTAGGGTAAACTCACCTGTTATCGTCTCGACTCGTGGGTTGTACTGCTCAAACGTTGACATTCCTTCAGTAGTTTCTGCATTTTGCGCCGACACTACGGCGACTACTACCTGGGGTGGTGTTAATTTAACGGTCCCTCTCTCTGCGTCACACGCTCTACTGACGACGATCGCACGTTCAAAGCAGCAGAGGCCAGTGCTCAGTATCCAGATTCTTGGTTTACGGGGTATGGGTCTCATTGATACAGCTGCTAGGTGCTCTATAGCGGGACATACACTTTATAAAATATTTAAGGAAAAGGGACTTACCTTTGGTTCCAAGCAGGTTAACGTGAAGCTAGCTGACGGTGTCGTCCGTTCACGCGAAGTTCTGGTGGCAAGCGTCGATGTCATCATCTCTGTGGACAAAAGTGTTCGAGTGGACTTCGTGATTTTTCCGGAAGCGGATAACAATGATACTCTTCTTGGTATCGACTTCCTCAATGCTGCAGGTATGCTTCTTGATTTTTCTGCTTCTTCCTGGCACTTCTCTGGGTGCACGCAGACTTACCCGCTCGAGAATGAGGGTGAACCAATGCCACAGCCTAACCTAATCTCCGTGTCTTCTATATCGTTAAGGGCTGACGAAGGTTTGTCCCTTACCTGTGATCAGCGCCAGCAGCTCACTGATTTACTTCAACGCCATGAAGATGTCTTCCGTCTAGGAGGAGAGGCTACTCGTTTCGCCGAGCATCATATTGATACGGAAGGTCATGCGCCTATTGCGGTGCCTCCGTACCGCCTCACGCCCGCGAAGAGGGCCATAATGGAGGCTGAGATCAACAAAATGCTGAACGATGGTATTATTGAAGAATGCGAGTCAGCGTGGGCCGCACCCGCTCTCCTCGTCCCTAATAAGGATGGCTCGACTAGGTTCTACGTCGACTATCGTCGACTCAATGCCGTTACTAAAAGTGACACTTACCCTTTGCCGGTTATTGAGGACCTTCTTCACGCTACTAAAAGAGAAGGGTACATGAGTACCATAGATCTCCGGTCAGGCTACTGGCAAGTGATTGTATCACCTGCAGACAGGGACAAGACAGCATTCGTGTCGCCTTTTGGTACGTACCATTTTATTCGCATGCCGTTCGGTCTCAAGAACGCTCCCGCCACTTTCCAGAGTTTAATGGACCGATTTCGATCTGGAAGTGTCTTGAAGGATGTTACGTTATAAGTTTATTTAGATGATCTGTTGGTCCTGTCCGAGGGGCCGTTCCAGAAACACCTGGAAGACCTGGACGATGTGTTCAACCGCCTTCGTGTTTTTGGGTTACGTGCCAACAGGGATAAGTGCAACTTTGCATGTAACCAAGTTAAGTACTTAGGTCATCTTATTACTCCCAAGGGTATAATGCCTGATGAGTCCAAGGTGCAGGCTATAATTCAGATGAATGAGCCAACGAACCTCAAACACCTGAAATCCTTCTTACAAACCTGTTCGTGGTTTAGGAAGTTTGTGCCAGGGTTTTCCGAAATACACATCAAAAGTGTCTAGGGATCAAGCATTTTTATGCGGATTTCTTGAGATTGAGATGTGGCTTTGTAATAAATTTATGATTTTATAAATTTATATGGATCCTTTTTGGTGCATTTCATAATTTGAATCAGGAACTGTGAATCAAATTCGAGTAAAAGATGAAAATCAGCTGTCAATATTTTCCCTATAAAAACATACAACGCATTGAAGACATTATTAGTGCTACTGTTTCCCTACTACTGATTAAAACCAATGTTATTATGGAGCGGCGACGTCATTTAAGCAGGGAAGAAATGCTCAGAGTCGTGGGAATGATAGAAGCTGGTTCCCGGCAACGTACTGTGGCTTTAGCTTTGAATACAAGTCAGAGTGTTATCAGTCGACTTTGGACACGTTACCGAAGCACTGGTACCGTGGCTGAGCGCCATGGAGGACGGTATCGCTGCACCACACGGAGACAAGACCGATACATTCAAATCTTAACTCGAAGAGCTCCAACAATAACCGCCATGATGTTAGCCGTGAGGCTTCATCACTCTTCAGGGAACTTAATTAGCGACCAAACAGTCAGAAACCGCTTGCATGAAGTGAACCTTCATTCCCGAAGACCGCTACGGGTACCACCTATAGCAATGCACAATCGTAGGATTCGATATCAATGGGCTCTTGAACACAGAAATTGGGCAGAAGAACAATGGCGTTTCGTGTGCTTTTCTGATGAGTCTCGTTTTGGTATGAGACCGGATACAAGACGTATACGACACTGGAGAACCCCTGGACGCCAACAGCGATTAAAATCCTGCCAGGAAGTCCATCCTTATAGTGGTGGAACCATCATGGTATGGGCGGGTATTTGGATCGGCGGAAGAACTGAGTTAATTTGGATCAGAGGCAACCTCAACGCTCAAATTTATGCTGAGACGATTGTATCAGACGTCATCGTTCCTCTACAAGTGCAAATTGGTCCCTTATTTCAGTTAATGCATGATAATGCACGACCGCACACCGCAAGAGTTGTAAGACAGACTCTCGCCGCAGCTAACATCAATGTCCTGCCCTGGCCTGCTCAGTCGCCAGACTTGAACCCGATTGAGCATGCATGGGATATGCTACAGAGAAGAACTCTGCCGAATATGGAGGGTATCCAGTCGCAAGAAGACCTTTTTTTGTTGTTGCAACGAACATGGGCGGCCATTCCACAGCGTGATTTGGATGAACTCATTTTGAGTATGCCAAACCGATGTTCTTGTGTTGTTAGTGTTCGCGGTAGAAACACGGATTATTAATTGTTTAAGTTACCCAATAAAATTTTAAAGAAAACTGTTATTTCAGTCTTTTTTTCGAACTTTAATGTTAGTGGTTCAAATGTCAAAAATCCCTTTATTAGAAAATGGCAAATTTCTTTATTAATGCAAAGGTGACTTGGTTTATCGTTACTGTGTCAAACGAAAATACTTTATTTGATGAATCCTTAAAGAAAATTTTAATTAATATCAATCAGGAGAAAAGTTATTGCAAAAATATATGTTGATCCCTAGACACTTTTGATGTGTGTAGCTCAACCGCTCACCAAGCTTACTAAGAAGAATGAACCATGGGTTGGACCGAAGACCAGCGGCGATCTTTCAATGAGCTGAAGAAGAGGCTCATTACAGCACCAGTCCTCGTACAGGCGGACCACAGAAAACCTTTTATCATTCATACAGATGCTAGTAATTACGCACTGGGTGCCGTCCTCCTGCAAGGTGAAGGTAACGACGCGCACCCTATCGAGTACTCTAGTCGTTTGCTTACTTCTGCTGAACGTAAGTATTCCACTACAGAGCGTGAAGCCCTTGCCGTAGTCTGGGCCGTAGAGAAGTATCGCCCATACATTGAGGGTCACCCAGTAATTTTACGTAGTGACCATCAACCACTGAGGTGGTTATCGACCTTAAAGTCTCCCAGTAGCTGGTTGATGCGCTGGGCTCTAAAATTGCAAGCTTTTGACATCAAATATGAGTCATTGCTGATGCCCTTAGCCGACCTAACTGCAATGAGTCTTCACAAGAAAGCAGCGGGGTCTGTTCGGTGATCATAGATGTACCACGCAGGAGTCCAGCTGATCTACGGTCTGCCCAGATAGATCCTGAGGTCAGTAAGATCATCAAAGATATAGAGAACACCACTGACCTTCTGACTTCTACTGGCTGGTTAGAGCGTGGTTATCTTATGGACCAGGGTGTCCTCTATCGTCTCGCTCCTGATTTGGAATCCGAGGAGCCGCAATTAGTAATGCCCAAATCCATGCTTAATGACGTTATGGATGAGTTCCATAACGCCCCTACTGCTGGTCATCAAGTACCGTACGATTGATTGTATCAGACAGCGATACTACTTCACAGGTATGCGTAAGTACGTTGCAGACTATTTAAAGAATTGTGTCGATTGTTCAAGGTATAAGTTCTCCAATCAAAAACCCGCCGGTCTTTTGTAGACACCTATTCTACATCAAAAGGGTGAAGTACTGGCTGTTGATCTGTTCGGGCCTCTACCAGAAGCTGAAACAGGAGAAAAGTGGGTATTTCTTGTTGAGGATACTGCCACTCGATGGGTGGAGTTATACGCACTCAAGGAGGCTACAGCTGAGGTATGTGCCAAACTAATGATTGAAGAATATTTCCTTCGATATGGTTTTCCCAGGCGTGTCATCTCTGACAATGGAGTGCAGTTCATATCCGCAGTGATGCAACAATGCATGTTTCTATTCAGTGTCAAGCAGAACCTGATACCGCTCTATCATCCTGAGGCCAACCCGGCCAAAAGGAAGAATCGGGACTTGAAGATCCAACTGGCAATGCTGGTCAAGAATGAGCATCGCATTTGGCCCCAATCCTTATCACAGGTACGGTTCTCCCTTAATACTGCTACTTGTTCGACCACCGGACTAACGCTACCATATATGACGTTTGGCCGCAAAATGCGGACACCATTCGATGCACAGCATGATATGCGTGCAATCTTGGATAAGGAAACGTATGTACCTCAGGTTACGCCATACTTGTCAAAATGTATCGACTCTTTGAAGGAAATGCGAGATCGGGTCGAAAGACGCCAAGACCTTCGAAAAGAGTATGCTGACGCCTCCCGACGCCAATATCCATCTTTCCAGGTTGGTGATCAAGTATTGCTAACCACTCATTCTTTAAGTAATGCACCAAAAGGTTTAACTCGAAAGTTTATGCCTCAGAGAGACGGACCGTATATCGTAAATAAAGCTATTAGCCCCACGACCTACGAGTTGGTCGATAATCAGGGTCAGTTGTTAGGTCGTTTTCATGTTTCGGACCTTATAGCTCTCATTAGTAACCAGACTGACACTATAGAGCCGATCCAATCTCGCCGTCTACGAGGACGGCCGCCTAAAGCCCAAAAGAAGGCGCGCACTTAGCTTTATGCCAAATCACTTTCGGGCCGATGTCGTGCCTTGGAGAAGGAGAATGTAGCGCGCACCGTTTCCGAACGTAAATCGCAACGCCGTAAAGTTGGCAGCGCGTGCATGCTTCCCAGGACGCCAACCGAACAACCGCGTCCTGTTGCCCGCGCCTCATACCCCTTCCGCTCTTCTTTCCGGGGCAATCGTAGGATACACACGTTTGCGTCCCGATTATTGTTAAATAACTTCCTGCTACCTATTTGTAAAGTATTGTGATTAACTGTGTGTTACCACGAACAATACACTATTTTCAAACGAGTGTGCGGACTTTTCTCAATTCCACGAACCCTACAACTTTATTATTATCAAACTTTAAACTTTATTTAAATACGCAAAACCATACTGCGCTCCAAAACACAAATAACTGACGTTGCTCAAAAAGCCGCTAAGCTGAAGTGGGACTGGGCTGGCCATGTCTCCCGTATGGGTCCATATTGGCTCATCTAAAGTTCTTTACCCGAAATTGTTCTCCCTAACGATTTGTAATCCGAATGATCATTCTTCCTAAAATTTTTCATCCTAAAGTTTTCATTCATACTATTTGTAGTGCTACCGGCGATGTTCATAACACTCATGTTTCCGAAAATTGTAATTAATAATATCATTAATGTAAATAATTTAAACTCCTACTGTTTTTTATCATAACGCTTTTATCCCTAAACATAATATTTTCACTGATACTCAGAAAGAAACATTTACCAAGTGTAATAAAAATATATGTGGGTAGAAGATGATATTTAATGTTTAATTTGGGTGGGGATTAGGTCAGAGTGTAGTCTTGGGGGCACTATGAAAAAAATACTTAGAAAAATTTTGTGACCAATTTCGAGGTAGCGCTCGCCGGCCGCTGCCGCGGCACCGCTCGCTTCGCTCGCTCGGCTCGCGCGTAATTGGTCACAGTTCTAACCTAACCTAACCCATTGATATCTTTCCAGGTACACGCCGCAATAAATAAAAAAGTTAAAGTTACGCAAAATCAATGTATATAATACTGATTATTATGAATAAAAAGAAATATAAACAAAAAAGATATCACTTTGAATAATAGTGTAAAAGATGGTTATGTTGAGAAAATATAGGAAAACAAATAAAAGTATAATAGATGTTTATTGCTACTGACATTATGAAGTTGAATGCTTCGGAATTATGAACATTAGATACAGAGTAGTTAGGAATTGCGATTGTTAGGATGAAAAATGTTAGGAAGAACATTTTCGGATTTCCAATTATCGGAGTTGAAAATTTAGGTGAACTTTGGCGCACCCCTCCCGTATGCCCGACGAGCTGTGGGCCAAAATAACCACGATGTGGAGCCCTGACACAGCCAGAAGGCGACGCGGTAGACCTCGCAGGAGATGGCGGGACGAGCTAGACAGAACCAACGACCAGTGGTCCACATTGGCCCTGGATCGAAGGATTTGGAAGTCATGGGGAGAGGCCTTTGCCCAGCAGTGGGATGATATAGGCTAACAGTAACAGTAATTAAATACGCTAAAAAAACGGGTTGCTCTCCGGGAGTGACGGCAGAAGTGAAAACTTGAATATTAACGTTGTGCATTTTTGATGTTTTGAAATGGTTAGGGAATAATTTTGCACGAATTGCTTTAATTATCAGTTCGTGGAAATTAGATCGGTCCATCAAGTCCGGAGATAATGTCTCATCATAACTAACAAAACGACCCCAAACTTGGCCCACCTAGTTCTTCTCGTCGAGGAGTTCCAGTAGCAGTCACCGATGAGTACACCTACAACTACATGTCAGTACGGAGGTAAAGTCTCATCATAAATAACAAAATGAGCCCAATCTCAGCCCACCTAGTTCTATTCGTCGAGGAGTTCCAGTAGCAGTCACCGAAGTACACCTTCAAGTCACTCCATCAAGTTCTTGACGAATAATCATTTATAAAACCTACTTAATTTTAGCGAAATAAAATATTGTAACAAAAATCTGTAAATAGAAAATAATCTAACCTTGTCAAGTATCAAATATATGGTATATCCAATATTTTGTATTTGTACAGCGACCTTTTCAACACGAGCCGCAGCAAAAAAGCGATACGGAGTCCACTCATGACGGCGGTCGAGTGCAGACCAAGGGGGGACACTGCCATACTTGACATAGGCGTCCAATTTTTCACAAAGATACTAGCACCATCTCTTGAAAAATCCGCATAAACTTGAGATTTAGTACGATATAATGACATAGATGGTGCTTACGCCAATTATTGCCAGTGTACCATACCTTTTTTATTTGAATGAAAATTGAGTAAAAAATAATAACTTCTAATTTTAAACAAGATTAAACCATTTTTTAATTTTCATTTCGAAATTGCTAATATTTCTTTTTAGGTTTGGCAACATTATCACGCAAATTGTTTTTTTACAAAATGGCCACTGCTTTCGGTGTGTGCGCATGTTTGGAAATCTTTCCCATTTTGTGTAATTTATGTGGTTTTTCGATTCTGTTAACATTCAGTTTTGTAAACATTAACTGTATTTGTTTCATTTTGTTTTCAAAACTGTTTTTTTATATGGCTTACATTTCAAATTACTTGTCTACCCATAGAAAACCTATTTAATAACAAAGATATAGATATAAATATAGGTACGCACAGCAGCTATAGGTGCGTACCTATATTATAGCTATAGGGATTAGTTCAACGGATACCAGACGGCGACACCGTTCAATACGGGTGTCGAAAATTCGCGTAAGAGGGCTCTCTATTCCATCTATATTACTATACTCTTTGGTGCAGACTGAGGTTTCAGTCAAAAAGTTTGTGCAAGAAATCAAGACAGGGCCTAATAATAAAATAACCCTTATTTCAATCAATTAAGATTCATCTATAGTAGCAAAATATGTGAAAAACCCAAACTCAATGACAGATGTCATAAAGTTGAAATTCCTTCGTAACCTAACGATCAGGACACGTAACACCTGACGCGAGTTTAAAAATTTTTACCCATCACAAAAGTACACCACGCTGCTAAAGAAGTTTTCACTTCAAAAACTTCATATGCATACTTCTTGGGGACCCATTTGCGCGACAGACATGAAATGAAATTAATTTATTTGCCAGATTATAGGTACAATAATGTGGTAAAATAATTTTAATATGACTCACTATTTTCGACTTATCAGTCGTGCAAATATTTTGAGTAGGTACACAAATGACGCATGCTTAATAAAGTCAAATAATTAGATTGATCCTCCTGTCAGAAAAGTCAAACTGAAGCGCCCACCTACGCCATGGATGAATAACGGAGTTCGGATGGCAATGCGACGAAGGGATCGCGCGTTCCGGAAATATAAAAAGGATCGGTCCGAGGACAATTGGGTCCTTTTCAAAACTGCTCGCAATCGTTGTAATCAGATGATACGCAACGCTAAACGCCGCCACATTTTTAATAATATCACTTCTGCTTCTCCTGCTGATATTTGGAAATTCCTTGGAACTCTAGGTATCGGCAGATCGCGGCATTCAGACCTTCCTAAGGCATTTGGTTTGGACGATCTAAATCGCCACTTCTCCACTGTCCCTATTCTTGATAGTCTAACCAAATGTCAAACCATTGACTATCTGCTGGTCTGACGCGACCCAATATTTCTCCCTTTGTCTTCACCCCAGTCGATCCCGGAGAGGTCAAGAAGATAATCCTGTCCATTAAGTCCAAAGCCGTGGGCTGTGATAACATCAGTCGTCACATGATTGTGACGGCTCTTGATCAGCTCCTTCCTGCAATCTCCCATGTCGTTAACTTCTCCCTTTACTCCGGTGTTTTCCCTTCTCTATGGCGGAAAGCCCATGTTCGGCCACTCCCTAAAATTCCTAACCCCACTCTCTTCAGCCACTTTCGACCAATTTCCGTCCTTCCCTTTTTATCCAAAGTAAATAAAAATTAAACATGGTGGATCAGATCAGCACGTGATCAGCAGGCGAAAAATGTCATTTTGACAATGACATTTGATTGACGTGTATTACGATTCACGTCAATCAAATGTAATTGTCATAACTGCTTTAGTAAACAAAACAACTGGAATTTCGAAAATCTCGGGTTTTGGTTTGTTTTGTTTGGTTTGGTTGAACAAAACAACAAGTTCAATCCAAACTCAATGCAAAGAAAGACTCAAAGACGGCACTTCTTAAAACTGTCATAGTCGTCAAACGTCAAACAACTGTCAAGGCTGCCCTATAAATAGGGTTATTTTAGTAAAATCCTTTTCAAATGACAATTATTGTACGACTATACCCTTCTTCAAAATATTTTTTTAGCATTTTTGTGATATTCCTCTATTTTTTTCCTATATAACTATGTAGTGTACATAGTGGTAGCCCAAAATCAAACATCTCCTTTAAATAGTCATCAATTGAATAAAAGCATCTGTCACAAAGCCAATTATATAAAGTTCTATTAAATTCTATATTATTCAGTTTTCAAATTTTTTCCGGAAGTTTATTATATATTTTTACCGCCATGGTGTGGCAGTTTTTGGCACATAGCTTTAATCGGCTTCGAGGCACCACTAAAGGTTTTTGCACAATTTTCCTTTTAAGTGGAGCCTTATCATCCTGCTCAAAAAGTGAAAGGTGGTTTCTTACGAATTTACACATTTCCAAAACGTATAAGGATGGAAATGTAAGCAAACGTTTATCAACAAATATTGGTCGGCACGAATCAGTCCATTTAAGACCATAAATTGACCTAATGCATTTTTTCTGGGCTATAAATGCTCTCTGTGCGTCTGTGGAGTTCCCCATATAATTAACCCATACCTCAGTACTGAACACACAACACACTCATCAGACACTCACACGACTGGACACTTGCACGACTCAATGACTTCATGGGTGTCGTTTTCGTTGTTTTCGGGGTCGCAGATAACAGAATGAGATCAAAATAAAAACCCAAGATCGCCCGAGGAAAACTTTTGTTTTCCTGGTCGCTGGCAGTGAAAATCCAAGCTGGCGCCGAGAAAATTTGAAATTTTTCCTTCATGGGTGTCACAAATTTTGTGAGGCCTGTTTTACTAAAAAATATCCTGTTGATGTAGAAATAATTTAATCTTATTTTGTTGAACGATTTAGTCCTGACTTAACGCTGGTTTCAGTGCTTACGGAAAATGCTTAGATGTGGAAAAACTAAATTTACAATCCACTGAAAGCTTAACTGTTCCGTAAAATTCATAGTTTACTGTAAACTTGTGGCGATTTACTGTTAATTCCGTCCAATATAGCTTTATAAATTTAATGTGACAATAACGCGGTACGTTACCTCCCAGAGTTTACAAACATCGTAAAGTTGAAGGGATAAAGTTGTGTAGCACACTGTATTGCCTCTTATAAAACTGTCGATAAGAACAGAAGTCATTAAAATAAAGCAAAAAAGTTCTTCAGTTGCGCTTAAGGACATTTAACTACGAAAAGAAAAGAATCGAATAATCCCAAAGGGAAAACATGAATGAGAATAAGAAAAAACGCTTACTTACTTACTCATCTGAGAAAGCCTGAAGAAAAGAATTTTTCAAATTAAAATTCTCAAAACACACCACATAAAAGTACAAGAAAGCAATGTAGCTTCATTCATTGTGGCATTTTTATTACGTAATAAGACGGAATTCAAATGGATAATCTCAAGCCGTTAACGAGCAAAAGAACATGAGCGGCATGTTTAATATGACTTTTCCATACAAATAAAAGTGGCGAACGGCATGTAGGGACAATTGTAAACGACGATTGTAGCTGCGAATTAAGTTTGCGCACTGAATTATCAAGTCACTCGCTCCGTTTCGAATAATTGGTAGAAAAACAAGACTAGATTTGCAATTAAGTAACTGGCAACACCAGACCTTCATACCATATTTAAAAATCTGTTACACAAAGATGTGAAACGATATACGTGCTTAACATTAAAAAAAGGAACAAAAATATTTTTCAAATTAAATTGAAATTTTTCTCCAATAAAACGATTTCCTCCCACTGGAGCTGAAAACGTGATTTAACATAAAATTTTGTTTGCTCCCGCTCCAACAAATGTTTCCACTCCCCCCCCCCCCCCCCGTGATAGCTCGAGTTGTGAAGTTGAAACTGTCTATTAAAATACGTTTTGAACACTCAAACATTACTTCTTCGGAATGATAGTGTTTTACTGTCATGTGTACTATAGTCCGGGGAATTTACGCCGAATATTAGGCTAACTTTGCATTAATTAAAAACAGCGATTTTTTTCATTGAATGTGTAGGGTATGGACAGGAGAGTATATTAAGCGGTATCCCGCGAAAAGTTCACCTCCGCGTGTATGTTTTTTTTAAGAAAACGTCTAATATGTATATAACTTGGTGGAAAAAAATATAAACAGGTATGTTTATTTGGAGTATTTGTAGAACAGATTGAGTACTACAAGTAGGTCAGAAAATTAAACATTTTCGTCCACGAAACACTCGTTTTTTTTTTTAAAATCTTATAATTTGACTTCGTACTTAAGGCAAAAATATTAACAGGACAAAAACAGCGCTAAAATGATTTATATCCCCATGTCTAACTATTATTATGAAAATTAAACAAATTCTGCGCCGGATTTCACAGAAAATCAAGAAAATCGAAAAATCTTAAATACTACTTACGGCAAAAATGTAACAGGATTTAAATTCATTTAATAATGAGAAATATATAAATCCAAACCTTAATCCCCCAAAATTAAACAAATTAGAGCGATAATTAATATTGTCAAAGTAAAAATTAAATTACGATGCACGGTGTTAGCGCTAAGCAGCGTGCGGCGTACGGCGTGTGCTAGTGTGCGTAAACAAGATAAGCCCTGCGTTCATTGTGTGAGTATGATTGTGTTGTTGTTTGAGTCGGTGTTTTATTGAGTTACGCGATTGTACACCTTATTTATATTACGGAAAGATCAAATTCCTATGAAAGTGCTGCGCCAAATACAAGAATAAAGCTTGCAGACGTATTTTACGTAAACATTAATTGATTTTTTTTTTACGATTTGCTTTAAAGTGTTTAATTTTCGTGTAAATAGGTTAGAAATAGCCTTTAGATGAAAGTTAAACTAAATTAAACCCTGTTACCTTTTTGCCTCAACCGCTATTGTAAAAAAACTGGTAATAATAACTTCCGGTAGTACAATTTGTTTAATTTTGTTTATTGGCGTTTTGTAATATATTAATTTAAGTTATTTTATGTAAAAAAACCGCTGTTTATATTTTTGCCTTAAGTACAATCCAAAAATTTCGTAAATGTTTTTTTACCGTAATTTCCGTGGACGAAAATGTTTAATTCTGAAAAAATATATTACTGTCACCAATTCTTTACCTAAAGTAACTAAGTTTGTCCTGTTAACTTTTTTTCCTATGTTTTTATTCACAAAAAACGTGTTTTCGTCTTTTTCAGCTTGATCCGGTCTCGGAAAATGTTTAATTTTTTTTTATTATTTGAAGAGCTAAGGTCAAGTACACGATTCAAGAAAAAAATCGCTGTTTATATTTAATGCAGGGTTCAAATCTAAAAGCCCCGGACTACTACGTCTTTGTGAGGTTTCGTCAACATCGCGTCATCTCTCTCTCATCTTTTTATACTGTGTAGTTTAGTATGAAAACAATTCATCGTTATTTTATGTTTGATAGACAAGTACCTAGACTTGTATTTTACAGAAGCGGGTAGTGACACATCGTTGGCTCTTCGCCACAACTATAGTGTCTGTCCTAGAAATGAGTGCAGCAAGCTGCTACGGGAACGTGAAGAAAGTGAAATTGAAATTGAGCTAATAGTGACCAAAAACACGCAACTCAAGAGCCAGCTAGCTGAACTACACACCCGGCACACTGATATACTGGACCAGCATCACCATCTCCGTCAACTAGTGTCAGATTTTCAACAATGCCATGACACCCATGACCAGGCACTGAAACATATTTCTCAACTAGAAGCGAAATTGTGCGAGGCACAAAACACCATTGCCTCCATCAACTCTCAGAAAGCCAGCAAAGAGGTTACTAACACCGTTAACCTGTACAATGAGCTGATGGATAGTGTATCCGGACTGGAGTGTGAGCAGCCCACCATAACCATAGACCTAACTGGGGACGACACCTTAACTAAATGTCCAATTCTAAATAGTCATAATAAAATTAAGAAATATATTAAAATCTGTAAAAGTATAAGGAAGTATAAGAAACTTTTAAAAACTCAAAGTGTGTATAAATATAATGTCAACCTAAGAAGCGAATGTAGAAGCTTAAAAAACCAGTTAAATTCATGTAACATTAGCTTAGAAAGTAGCAAACATATGTATGATGTTGACATTCAGAGCCTTCAAAGGGAGTTATTGAGTAGGGAAAATACACTAAAGGAAATTTTTTGTAAGTATGAGTGTAGTCAACAGATGTTGAGTGAGCGAATGCAGGAGGCCTGTGAGTTGGTGGACCTGGTGAAGTACAATGCAGAGAGATATGAGTCGCTGACTAACAATCTCACCTGTAGATGTGCTGCCTCTCCGCCACCTCTCATTTCACAGCATGTTGCTCCGTCTGTTTTACCCATCTTAAATCATACTCTAGCAAGTCTGAACCCCATCCAAAGTAATATCCTAATGTATTCTGATAGATTAGGAACAGGATTTGGATCTTTGTTAAATAACCGGTCTAAACACACAGTAGTGAACCATTGTCACCATAACCTACATTTTAATGAGCTTATCAATAAAATTCAACATACACAATTAAATGAGCAGACCACAGTAGTACTTTTAATTGGAAATAGCCTGAATATATCTAAAAGGGACATAGTTAACGGTGTCGACACCCTACTTAAGTTACGATTAGGCAAATTAATTTTATGTGCATTGCCATATTCGGACAAACTTCTTGATCAAGAAAAAGTTTATATCTCTAGTTTAAATAATCTGATGCATATTTTATCATGTCGTCATAGTGACCGTCTATTGTTTTTTGATACTAACAATTTTGTTAGAGATTTTGTTTTGATTCGGGATCATATGTTTCTTCCCAAGAAAAGTCAACATTTTCTGGCTTCACTTTTATCATATTATATAAACGCGGTTATTAATGAATTAACTGAGACTAGGTTAAGTGATGATTGTGATGAAACAGTATTATCTTGTGTCTCTAATAATACTGTTACAGATTCTTTAAACTATTAGAGCCGACAAAAGAGAAGCCTGGTAATAATATTTTACTTTATCACCAGAACATAAATCGCTTCTCCGGCAAAATTTTAGACGTGGAACTGTTAGTTGATAAATACCACATGGATATTTTATGTTTCTGTGAAACTTGGTTAAAACCAGATAGGATGCTGTTTAATGTGAATAATTTTTCAGTTGCCAGTGCGTACAACAGATCCTCAGTGGGCGGTGGTACCCTGATACTTTGTAATAGCTGTCTCAGGTATAAGGAGAGGAAGGATATCACTGCTTACTCTGTTGATCGCTTATGTGAGGTAGCATGTGCAGAGGTTGAAGGTCATACTGTCTTATGTGTTTATAGACCACCAGCATCAAACTTGTCATTATTCTTAATCACTATGGAAGAAATATTAAGTAAACTTTTCTTAGGTAATAAATTAGTTTTTGTTTGTGGTGACTTAAATATTGATCTGTTAGTCAATTCACCAGAAAAATATAGGCTGGTCTCATTGCTTAAATCATTTAATTTAAAATATTTATTTAATGAAGCAACTAGAAAAACAGCAACCTCAACCTCAGCAACATTGTCTATGCTTCATGCATAGACAATGTATTTACTAATTGCATAGTAAAAGAGTCGTTAATAATTAGTGGCGTCAGGTCTGACCATACTGGTCAACTTGTATCGTTTGAGTTAGACAAAAAGTTACACTTAGTTAAAACAATTCAATTAAGACCTCTTTCCAAAAATAAATTAAATTCTTTCAATAATAATGTTCTTAGCAACCTTAATAATGCTAGTTTTGATTCAACAGACCCCAATATAAACTACGGTACATTATTTTCCACAGTTTGCCATGAATTCAATAAAACGTGTCCTATAAAAAAAGTTAAACTCAATTCAAAATCTAAATTTAGCGAATGGGCCACTACGGGAGTAAGAAAAAGCAGAGATATTTTATATAATTTATATCACGAAAAATCTCTGACTTCAGATCAAGTCTTTCACACTTATGTTAGATACTATTCGAAAATATTCAGAAGTGTCTGCGCTCAAGCAAAATCTCAAATAATAAGTAATAAAATTGGTAATTCTAATAATAAAATAAAAACGGTGTGGCAGGTAATTAACAGAGAAACCGGTAAGACTCAACAACAAGATAAGAGTGAATTGTCTTTAAACATAGATAACAAAACAATTTCTGACAATTTAGAAGTCGCTGAGACACTAGATAATTTCTTTACTAACATTCCGTTAGAGGTTACGAAATCTCTCCCCTCTTCGGTTGAATTAGCTGAGGGCCTTCTTAAAGAGAACTTCACAAAAGACATACCAAACTTCAAATTTAAACCAGTATGTATTGCCACAGTCAAAAACGCATTCAAAAGTCTCAATATCAAAAATACTGAAGACTTATGGGGGATTTCGGTCAAGGTTCTTGAAAACATTATTGACTCAATTGCGCCTGTCCTAACAGGCATATTCAATCAATGTTTGGACAGCGGCAAGTTTCCTGACTTGATGAAACATAGTAAAGTGGTACCAATTTTCAAATCGGGTTGTAAGAGTGATCCTTCTAATTATAGGCCGATATCTGTGCTTCCAGCACTGAGTAAAATCTATGAAAAAATCATGCTGGACCAGATGTTGTCTCACTTCAACTCTAATGGGATACTGCATAGTCAGCAGTTTGGTTTCACGAAGGGTAGGTCGACAACGGACGCGGGAGTAAAACTCATCAGTCACATTCTGGAATCCTGGGAAAAGTCCCAGGACGCTATTGGCATTTTTTGTGATCTCTCAAAAGCGTTCGACTGCGTCGACCACAACACGCTGATCTGTAAATTACATCACTAGGTACGGAATTCGTGGACAAGCTGCTGATCTTGTTCTTTCCTATTTATCAAACAGGCAGCAAAAAGTAAATGTAAATGGGGCGACATCCTCTGGGTCTATAGTCAGGATGGGTGTGCCCCAAGGTTCAATTCTTGGTCCTTTCCTATTTCTTGTTTTTATTAATGATCTCCCATATATGATGGCCAAATTATCGGATATAATTCTGTTTGCTGATGACACTTCGCTAATTTTTAAAATTCATAGGAAAGATACAGATGTCATACATGTCAACGAAAGTCTAACTGTTCTCTCGAAATGGTTCGCAGCTAACAATCTTTTACTGAATACGAACAAAACAAAATGTCTAAAGTTCTCTTTACCAAATGTAACTCAACGTGACCTTAATTTAAATCTTGACGGCAAAAAACTTGATGTTATCGCGGAAACTGTATTCTTAGGAATTACTATCGATTCAAAACTGCAGTGGGGCGCGCACATTGGAACTCTTTCGGGGAGGTTAAGCTCAGCCGCCTATGCAGTTAGGAAAATAAGGCAGTTGACTGATGTAGCCACAGCCAGGTTAGTATACTACGCGTATTTCCACAGTATTATGTCTTATGGAATTCTGCTGTGGGGATCGGCAGCAGACGTTGATTCAATTTTTATATTGCAAAAGAGGGCAGTCCGCGCGATCTATAAAATGGGTCCTCGCGAGTCCCTCAGAAAAAAATTTAAAGAGATCGATATACTGACTCTGCCTTCACTTTATATCTTAGAATGTATTTTATATGTCCGCAAAAACCGAGGGCTTTTCAAAATTAGAAGCGACTTCCATAATATAAACACACGCAGTAAACACGAAATTGTAATACCCAAATTTAGATTAACAAAAACTAGTAAGTCATTTCTTATAAACAGTATACGCTTTTATAATAAATTGCCAAAGTCAGTTATAGAACTGACCGATGGAAAGTTTAAAAATTGCATCAAACGTGTCCTTATCAAAAAAGCATATTACAAAATTAAGGACTATGTTGAAGATAAAGAAGTTTGGCTGTAGTTCCTTCTGCTCATGCAGCTTCCCTGGTAGCTCATAAACGACACAAATATGTGGATGTCTCTAACTATTCCGAATTTTATTTATTCTATTCTTTTTTTCTCATGTTTTACAATAGTTTTCAAATCATTGCACCGTTTATTCATTGTGCAGAATAGTTACAGTACTGATGACTACATTTGTGTCAATTGTTTGATTAATTGTTCTTAGTTTTATTTTTACTTTTGTATAGATTCTTTTTCATTCATATTTTTGTGAATGTGTGGACATTGTAGGCTTTGTATGTTTTTTTTTAATTTTTTTTACTATCATCTTTTTCTACCTTTTGTAGTAAGCGATGACTTATTGTCGGGCCTACGCTGTCCTCTCATACTTAGGTACTAACGCTGTAACATCCAAATATTGTAGAACCAAATGATTTTAAAAGAGTAACCATGGAGTTTCTTGCCGGTTCTTCTCCATAGGAAACGACCAACCCGAACCGTGCCTCTTCTGTCGACGTTTTATAAGTGCCCATGTAGGCCTATGTAAAATAAAATATTTTGATTTTGATTTTGATTTTGTCAATAACCGTATTGTCTACCTACTCACACCGCCATACCACCCTCAATCGGTTTTTATGACTATTAGCGACATGATAGGATATTGTTATAGTTTATGTCTTCTGTTCAATTTCAAGTACTTGAAGCCTTTTAAGGAATTCGAAGTACGTACAATCAATCATTCGATCCGAGAGTCGAGACTTCGAGAGCAAAGAATACCTACTTCTGAAATATTCTGAAGCTTTTACAGCTAGCTGGTTCAGCGAAGTGGTCAATAAATGTTAGTCACGGCCTAAGAGATTTATTGTTAGACCGTTTCTAACATTTTCTGGTTCGAAAACTAGGCTTGGTTCTTACCTAGAATGGATCGGATAGCATTTCGCCCGAAGCGAAGAGATGGTTGGTATACCTCCATACGTTCCCCACATCGTTCCGGCAAAGTAAGCTTACTTACTATAAAGTGCTTCTATATGTAAAACGACGTCACATCGAAGCCTCGGCATTTCGAATACCTATCATTCTGCATCAGAGGTTTCATAACTATAACTTTATGCTTTCCGGGAAACATTCACAAGTACTTTTATAACCAGTTGATCGTGTATTCTGTCTTTAGCATCGTGGTAAGTGGACTTTTATTGCTCTGTTTATTTATACATGTATTATATGTATAATATTTTGAAGGCTCTGTAGCATGTGTGGCTTGGTTCATTATGTTGGTCTGGGAATGTATAATTTATTAAAGTCTCCAAACATTGACCTGTGTGTTCAGTTGTCAATACTTTATAATTCATGAGTTGCGTGGAACTTGGTGCTCAGAGTTTGGACACGTCGCTAGTCTAGCTAAAGTACGGGCAACTTGTGTAGTTGTGTGCGCAACATCGTCTTTGTTCTCGACAGAATCTTGTAAGCGTTTGGACGTAAACTGTTTATCAGTAAGAATAATGAGCTATACTGAATGCTGCAATAGTACCTAGTAAAATGTTATGCTTCCGGCTCTCTCTTTGGGGGAATTCGGAGCCAATTTTTGTATAGATCTTTGTTTCGCTACGAATCTTCGTGTTCCAGTTTATATTTTGTGACTGGTTATCATCGAAGGCGGTGGAATATTTTCAGACTTGTTTTTTCAATATTGTTTTTTTGTTATAATAAAGTTTTACCAGACTACCTGAAACGTTAAATATAATGCCAGTATTCAGCAAACTTAATTTCGCAGTGCAGCAATCAACAACTAATGTTTAATCATTGGAGAATTGTTTGATTATGCTGAATGAAAATAGGGCTTTGTTTTATCTAAAATGTTCTTCTTTTCTCTTATTTTCACTGGGAAGAAGTTTCATCAAAGACGTCCTTATAACTTATTTTTCATTTTTCTCACGCGTCGTGTTAGTCGGAGACAAGGCAAATACCCTTTCAAATAACATGAACGCCTAGACGAATTGTATCAGCAATAACAATTACAAATTAAACACGACGCGTACACCCTGGCATAATGTAATGTTGCAGGAAATCAACAGACAAAGGCTAAAGTAGGGTAAATAAAGTTCCTAAAACAGACCATGAACCAGCTAAATTTACCTTGCATCAAATATGAAAAGTGGTTTGACGATAAAACTTCTGTCCGCTTTAACAACATTGGAGTTCAGAGTTCCCAACAATGGTGATCGTAGAGCAGATATTAAACCACTTTTGCTGTTTTACCTGCATTTATTTGGGAACGTGAATTCATTTTAGTGTAGTACTTAGTCACATAACTGTAAAAATATTTTCCCTAAATAACGACATTGTATACGTGTTACAACAATAAACGTTTTCCCAGCCCATAATAATGCAGGACTATAAAGAAATAATAGCACCGTGGGTCTAGTAAAAGGGTAGCCTTTAGCGGGCCGAGCACAGCATTATACTGAGGTTAACAATAGGTTTGCATAGAACCTTAATGTTTCATACATGGATTAATGAATGGCAACCTGGAAGCACAAAGAAGCGTAATGAGTCTGTTCTCACATGGCTCACGAAGACAAGGAGACATTAAGTTAAAACTATACCTAGTAGATGAATTACCCCCTCGTAACCCCCCGCTGCGCTCCCTTCACCTCTCGTCTCGTGCTATGCAATGACTTGCGATCTTGTTGTTCGACTTGCTAATGAGTTCTCGATTTAGCTCGGGACCGGCATTTGCAAGTAGCTACCACGCATTTTCCTTCTCATTACTTATGATGTCTTTTGACGTTTACTGTCAAAACTTCGATGTGTTTAAGAGGACTTTCTTATGCCTACTTGACGCCTAAGTTATTGATTTGCTTTATTTGAAATTCGATTAGTCGAAGTCCTATTTGTGAAATCGCTTTCGAGACTTTATTGAATTGCTGTACCATGTCTTTAGTATATTGACTTGTCTTGTCTTTAGAGCGATTTTGTTTTTGCTTCAATTGACAAAAATCTGTTACATGAACTTAATGTAGGTAATTCAAACGTGAATTGCATCTGAATTCAATCATACAAAAGGTACGACCTATAAAACCAGACCGTGTGCAACCCTCGTATTTCTTGGCAGCTCATCTTATTCTAGAAACAATACCACTGCGACGAACAAAACACTGTCAACTCAATTATCTGCAAGACTAAGTTCCGTGAGTTGTAGTTCAGTACTGGTTCCAGAGAACACGATATGATTGCATACCCGCAAACGCGATTCCTCCGATAATCTCGTGATTATGGACAATACAGTTTTATTGTGTCGGGATATAAGGCTTCCATATCGTCACCCAGGGACGAAATCGAAGAATTCTGCCACAAAGCGTTAGGGTTGGCAATGGTATCCTCTTAGAATAATATTAGCAATAAAGTACATTTTCGTTCGGCGGAGCCGCGTTGGCTTACACCCTCAAACATATTGACTTTGTTTTTGTGTGAGTGCAAAGTTTTTGTTAATATCTTGCCGCATAATGAGGCCGCATAATTATTAAGTTTCAGTCGTGGCTCGTGCCTGTCGATCATTTAGTGTTATTCTAATGGCAATTCATGTTTTGTTGGTTTTAACCAGAATGTAAAATAGCTAACTGAATATTAATGGTTGCTAAGTGAAATAATTATGTTTTGGCGAGCAAAGTATGATAATGAGATTTAAAATACAAATCGCCTACACCGAAGCCTTGTTACAGATCTTTTTTAACGTCCCAAATCTCAAGGGACTGGTCGTGTTAAAAGATGTAAGACAATGTACCGCTAGCCATTTTATTTTTAAAATCAACAAAACGCTCTTGTGTAACAGCCTCCCACAGAAAGAGTCGTCTTTGAACCGTAAGATAGCCGAAGGCATTAAAAGCTATGTTGATCAAACAGTGGAATAACTTAGGATTGTTTATGTTTCCGCTCTGTGGGGCCCTAGCGAGGTACACTATCACACGTACACCAACATTGAATCAAAGTTGGCCACAGTTCGCCAGCACGCTCCACCACGAAATACGTTCATTGTATTTTATGTTACGATAGTTTCCCAAACTTACAAGTGTATAGGGAGATTATGAGGCTCATTTATTGTTTAATAGCTTTTTCCTACCTCGTTTGCGTTGGAAAAAAGTGAAAAAGAAAATACAATGCTCTCGGTTAACTTGGAAATAGTTTTCCATTTTCGTTTTTGTTTACGGTGGCAACGTTTGCCGATGCATGTGTTTATCACGCTACATTTTGCAGATGACAAGACGGTCTTTTCTAAAATACAGGATATTGAATCACGATATGTGTGTGCTTTTAGATTTATATGATTTTGGATGATCATTGGGCTGATTTATAGTAGAAGTATGGTATTGCAGATTTCATGTTTAGAGCCGATTAAGAAGTTGTAGTCGACTATTTGGAAACATGGTAATTTTCTCAGCGTTACTGGAAACCACGAACTACTAATGTGTAGTATTAGGTAGCATTATACGCTTTAATACATTTATGTTAGCCGTGGTAATTAGTTTGTAATTTGTTTGTGCTCATATATTGTCATTTACAGGTAAAACAACATAAGCTCACTATTTGCTTTGAACTGAGATATAATCAGTGTATGAGCAGGTACAAACAACCTCGGCTAATCATCAAAAAAATAAGATTTTTAATTATAGATAGCTATAGCTATAATAGAGTTTTGTAACAGCATTTTACTATAGGTTAAGGGAACGACAGCTGAAAGTGAAAACTGTGGCATGATGAAAATGAAAATATATAAATACGGAGTCCATCCGCCGCTTAGTGATTTTTAACAGTAGCGAAAATTCAGGCGTCCATTTATTACTATCAGTTTCCGTACTCCTGGCGCAGAGGGCGCTGCGTAACGGCTCTCCTGTGGTTTCCTAACTACCATCTCTAAGAATCGCGTGATTTACACAGCTGGTACTTTCACTGCTCGCCACTAAAACGTTTATATAAAGATTTGTTGAAGTCACAACTCGACATGTTTGCGAAGATTTGACGGTTCGTACTCGTTTAATTAATATAAAACTCCCACGTACCAAGTAAACACTCGATGTTCAAACATGATGAAAAGTTACAAAGTTAGATACCTTCTCCGTTTTTGAGAAATAATAAATGAGAACTCCGTAAGCTTTAGATTCTTTGTTAATTAAATTATTTAAATGACTTTACTCTCTCAAAGTGCACGGTACTAAATTATTTGGTAGAATTAAGTCCGCTGAAGCCTTTCTGGCCTTCAGTGACGCCTTCAAGAGACGTTTAGTAGTCAAAGTAATTAGGACGATAAAGTCTTCTTCTGTGGGACCTGAATAGCGCGGCTAGCTTTACTTTGAGTAAACGATAGTTGGACATTTTTTGTCGAAAAAAATGATCTTCATTTTTTAAATTAATTTTTATGTTTTGTTTAACGTTGCCGGAATAAGAATTTCGGGAAAATAGTCCGGGCGTTGCGTTTATTATTAGTTTTAGAGAATATACCCCTGTTTTGGCCTGGAAAAATAATTTTAAAGAGCGTGTTATTAAAAATATAAAATGATGTTTTCTTGTTGAGCCTTGCAAAAGGAAAATACAGCCGTGACAAAAATGGCTTGCATGTTTAATATGAAGCTGGCAAAAGAGTTATATGACGACAGAATAGTGTTTGTTGAAAATAATACAATAACAATGTCATTATAGCCACTCGCTCCCGGGATAACCGCGTTTCACACTTACATTTTCAATATGAGGAATTTTAAACCGACTTCTAAAAAATGGGGAGGTTATGAATTCTGCTGGTATCATTTTTTTAACACCGATTCTCCGCGTTTTCTGGGCCGATTAACGTAATTCTTTTTTCACAGGGGAAGTTCGCCCGGTGGTCCCATATTTTATCAACTTCGCTTTTCGCTTTGGTCTTTTGTGATGCGATGATCTGATAATAACTTCAAGTTACGGTGTAAAATTTATACATGACAAGGGTCGCAAGAATGTAGCATACCACAACTAAAAAGGAAACAGTAAATATTAATAAAAAGCGAAAAATATGAAGCAATGGATTAGTAAATTCCTTCAAAATCCTTGAAATTGCGAAAGAAATTTCAATGAACATTTTTGGAATAAATTCTACTACCAGTATTGTACCATTTCAAATCGATTAACTGCTACATATTTTGCACAAATCAAGTGCTAAGTATATATAGTATATAGTGCGAAAATGATAAAATAGCATTTTACAAAACCGGATATCTAAAAAAAAACTTTTCATTTATACAGGGTGTAACGGAAAGGGTATATACATAGTTAAGGGTGTGCTACAGACCATTAAACTGGACATGTTTCTCCATCGGACAAACATCGTAATAGCGAAAAAAATATGAGCCATTTGGGTTGAATAGGTATTGAAATTTCGTAAGGGGCAGCAGATAATACATATTTTCGCTATTACGATGTTTGGCTGATGGAGAAACCTGTTCAGTTTGATGGTCTGTAGCACACCCTTAATTATGTATATACCCTTTCCGTTACACCCTGTATAGAGATAGGGAGAGAAATTTCGATTCCACAAAGAGAATTGTTAAAAGAGAGAGAAGTTAAGAGTGAAAGTCGAACCATTTATTCTAATTAGACCATTCACAGATAATTTTAAAATGTCAAGAAGTCAGTTAGTTAGTCGGAAAGTTACGTAGTTGTTTGTAGATTTTTGTTCATAGGAACCGACAAGAAACTCAAAGGTCACATTTTCTACAAACATTACAATATCTTTGGTTACGTTGCTTTCGTAGAGAATAAATATATAAGACCAAAAATAAAAGATAATAATATGAACAGAGTTTTATACAATACTAGCTGTGCCCTACGAACCTCCTCCGTGTGAAATTATTATTACTTATAATTGATACCTTTCCTATTTGAACGGATCGAAATTTGTTAACAGTTTAATGGGTTTTAATATTTTTTTATCATTTTGGTTACTCTTTATAACGTCAGCTATCTGCCAATAAAAGTCCCGTCAATATCAGTTCAGCAATTTCGGAGATTAACTGGCAAAAACAGACAGACATAAAAAAATATGATTTTTTGTTATAGGTATGCACCGGTTATACTTTCATAAGAATTCAGTAAAACGTTGTTATTTTGGAATTACAAACAGACACTTCGATTTTATTTATTTGTCTAGATATTATGTTAGTGTAAGGAAACCAAAACCTAGTCCCAAATCCATCTCCAATAACTTTCTTTCGGAGAAAAATAAATTTCCATTGACACATGAAGCGACCTTCAGTTTTACCTTTCTTTTTAGACCTAGCCTTAAAGAAGTTAAAGAGGCAAGTACCTGGAAGGCTGGCTTTTATATTTATATAGGTTAACTAGCAGCTAAATATACCTTCCATTTAGAAAATTTAAACCAAAGTAAGTTTCAATCAATTTGGTACTGAAAAATAGCTGATTGTAAACACGGGACACTGACAAATACTTCAGTAGTATTTTTATAGACTTGTCCATTGTCTTGTCCGGAGCAATTTGTCCGTAACGGTTTGGCTAAAGTCTAAAGTGACAATATTCCGCAGAAGTAAGTTAACATATTCCGTTTTCCTTAAGTGCTTGCTAACCCGAGTCTCCTTGAAATATTTAAATGGCATCGAGTTCTCTGCGAGCTTTTACGAAATTATTTAAATTTATTTATCTCTGATTAATAAACAAGATCAAGCAAACTTTTGGAGTGAAGTTCGATTTATATTACCTATATATTCAACGTTAAACTAAAAGGGCATATACTTTACAAAAGAGATATATAAATATCTATACATAGTATAAAACAAAGGCGCTTCCTATCTAATATAATATCTATGAAAAATTAATGGGATTTGATGCATCAGACATTTCAGTCATTAGGGTTGTGTTTAACCTGTATTTTAAATTTACTATCACTATTTAAAAAATATATTTAATAGAAAATAATTCTTGATAAACGTCCTAAAGTCGTGAACATCGAGTATTCGTAGCACGCTAAACCCCTGCTACGGCGTAGCACAGGTTCTACGGGTCTACGGGTGATAAACGACGAGCAGGCGCCGGCGACGTGCGGTAAGAGATGGGGTTGCTGATGCATGTAGCATCCGTACGTGGCATGCAATACAGGTTTTACAAGTCTAGGTTAGAAATGAAAGATTTTCTTCCATGCATATTTTACTGTTAATTTTATTTTCTTTCAACTACGCAGTAATGTTCTCATTAATCACTACAAAACCGATCACAAAGGATGTCTTTTTTTCTTAGAACCAAAACAGTGCAGAAAAGTTATATGAAGTCTCATTATTGCCCTGTTTTTCATTACTGCACTGTTTTAAATTTTAAATTTGGAATTAAATTTACCACAGAGGTGTAATGTCTCCTATTAAGTTAATAAAATGTATGCATTAGATCAAAAAGATTACTGGCTGAAAGTAAAAATCGGCTAATTAAAATTGACTTGGTGAAAAAAAAAAAATGGCGCGCATTTTGTACCATTGTAAAACTTTAATACTTCATATTTACCAAATAAAAAGGTAAAAAATCATGGAAATTGACAGCGATAGCGATATGAATTCAACTCCAGAAAATACAAAACAGCTGCAAATGAAGTTGTTAATAACCTTTAATAACTGCACTTTTAATAATTGTATGTTTGAAGGGAAGATGAATTAAACTTTGTTTCATTAACTTGAGTTTTTATTTTGAGTAGGTATATTTTGTCAGGGTAGTTGAAAGAAAAGCAGATTACGCACCTCGATAAAGTGAGTAATTAATGCACTCGTGATAATTTAGTGCCCTCGCATGCGCTCGGGCACCAACATAACACTCGTGCATTAATGACTCACTTTGCGCTCGATGCAACAATCTACTATTAATGTAAAACTTCTTTATGCGCGATTAGGTAGTAAAATCGACACGTATGCCTTGACGGGAACGGTGTTGCACCCCCACCCCCTACCTATGCTATGTAAAATCCTGATTTTTGATCTTGTTTTGTTTTTGTAAGTTCCTCGTTCAAATTTTGTTTGCTTTCTTTTACACCATATTTCGTTAACGGATCAATCATGAATCATTAATAAATGATTACTTCTTTTTGGTGTCGGGCGTCGCGTGAGAGCCAACTTTTTTTTCATTGGTTCAAGATCACGTGTTTCATAATATCAATTTTTCTGGACACTCTATGACTACTCAGTTAGCAACAATTGACTGTACTATAAACCACTGGAAACGATGTTCCGAATGAAATATATCCAAAAAACTAGTAGCAGCATACGTTGTGTTTTCCCTATATCTTTGTTCTGAATTTTTATTTTTCTCTAATTCTGATACAAATTCAAAAACATTGGGATTGTAATAAATTGCCCCGAGATACGAATGTTACTTACGCATACATTGTAATCCAATTATTCCAACAGCCTTAAGCAAAGTATTTAAATGTTACAGTCTCGTATACTCGTATCCAACAAACGTTATGATAGCAAAAGCGGTTAACAAAATGCTTACTCGCTTACGGACCTGGATGTTAGTAACTTTCAGCCTAGGCTTTAATTTTCTCAGAGTAAATACATCCATTCTTTTTTATGAAAAGAACCGCTGACTCAGTTGTGGTAATGGCCGCCGCTGATTGTGCAGAAAGGATGAGTTTATAAAATTTAAACAAAATCTGTAATCGATATTTTGTATTTCAGATAGACTATAGTGCCATTACGCGCCACATTGTATTTTAGTATTCATAAACGACCGTTGAGCTAACAGAAGAGGTACACAAAGCTGTATTTATTTTGTAACAACATTATGCTTTTAAACCTTTTAATATTTGCATTGTGGTTATATCATGGTATTTAAGTGGAAATTATCATTATCCTGCCATAGTAACGTTACAAATATTTTTATTACTAAAAACATTAAAGGTTATTAGTAAACATGCGGTTACCATAGAAAACATAATCCCTATTTGAAGTTACGATGTCAGCTAAAAATAGGCTAGACCCATGTGATCCATTTTATTTTGTTAAGGCATAATATGGAACCTTGTCCTAATCCGAGATTATTTACATAATGCTATTACCTTAAAGATAAAACCTTCCATATTTACATATCTTCTTGTTAGAAAGATGAACTACTGTTCATCTTTCTAACATACCTGTATCCTCATTATAGAACTGGTTACTTTTGACCCACAAATATAGTATTCAGGTATTCCACTCAGATTTCGGAATACCAGGGGAGCACTTTGGAATAAACTAAAACGTGTTTAAAATTCCACTTGCGGTCCTCGGGTAATCAAAAGTTAGTAAGTATATAATGAATCTGGTTTATTTGATACCTGCTTCTTACAGTTTTGCAGATTAAGATTTGAGTTAAGTATCTTGTAATCTCTTAAGGATTTGCAAGGTAATTTTTGACATAACTTTAATATTTAGTTTGACTTGATTCACTGGTTACTCTATTGTAGTTTATTTATTCATCTTATGTCTCTTCTTTCAGTGTGTTTTTATAGGTCACGATTCCGTAATAAGGCTCTAAGACGCGTTATGCCTTTTCTCAAACTCAAAGCATTTATTTCAATTAAACAAATTAGAGGCTCTTGCGAACTGTCAAGGAGTCGGTCAGTCAGTTAATTGCTCATTCCAAATTTAAGCAGTAGGTTCCTACAGAAAAATGGGCAACAAAGAAACTCCTTGAATACTCTTTTATCTTTCTTCTTCTGAGGTCTTATTTGACCTTGACCTTGACCCTTGTGACCTTGTATTAGAGTCTCTATTATAACTTAAAATCTTCATTGGAAATATCTGACTAACCGGACTGGAAAAAGGTAAATATTCTACAGAGAGTCGCTTATCAAAGTACCTTTATATTCCTTATTGTAGTGTTCTTTTCACGATTCTATTGAATATTGTTCAATTCTATCTAAAAGGTAAAGGACATACTCGTAAATATTCAAAGATCCGATCCAGCATTTTCAAAGTATAAAGTATTTCAGTGTCTTAGATAGTACGGATCGTCGGAAGCAATAGCACGTAATACAAGGTGCTTTCTAAATATTTTATTTTCAAATACGTATATACTTTACACGTTGCATTTACGTACATATCCACATACATATTATATGTGGGTATTTGTGTGTCTATAACAGAACAAAGGGTGTTAGATAATAAAAATACATAATAATGCCGTGGCCGTGCCGTACAGGTGTGCCAATATCAGTCGCCAGCCGATTTAGGGATACCATAATAACTTGTTTTTCTTAGTGAGTCACACAACTCCCATAGAACAATAAGCAGTTCTATGTTTTTTCCTTCGATTACCAAATCAGTAGGTATATTAAAATCAATAGCAAAAATGTTTTTTCCGGGTTTTTATCTACCAAAATATTGATTTGTAATTAGGCGTACAAGAATAGATCGAACTATCGGCTTATTTCGAAAAGCCTAGCGTTGTTTTAATTGCCGACTCAGTTCGTAAACATATGATTAAAATTAACTCCAGGGGTGGGTTATAATGACAAGGCTAAAACGTGACCATACTCAGAATATGTACTGAAACACCTTCAATAGGGATTATGAATAAAAGGCTCTAGCGTTGACAGATGCTTTTGTTTACATTGTTAACCCACATGAAAACAAGAGGTACGTGATAAGGTCCAAAAGCTTCCGGCTTACACACATTAGATTAATCAGAGATACAAAACTATACTCGTAATGTCACTAAGTAACTCTAGTTATATTCATATATTCATATTCATTTATTTGTGTTCTAAAAGGTAAAAACATGGTGTTAACAAAATGGCTTAGAGCTAAGAACCGTTGTAGACCCTGTCGGGGCACAGCAAAACAGCAGAGCGCAGCAGCGGCAGTTACTCACTGTGTAAAAGAAATATAGTCTCCCTCCATCAATCAATCCATGTTTGTTTGGATGTTAATGTTTTTTATTTTAATTCTCTTAAACTTTTTCAATGTATTTAATGGTATTATAATTTTATTAGCTTAGATGTAAATTCAATTATGCATTCTGTGGTCTCCTGTAAGTGAAGGAGTTAACCTACGTGATACTTTTGAAGTCTATAATTTATTTCACACCAGCGACTCGCCCCGGCTTCGCACGGGTGCAATGCTACTGATACCAAAAATACTACAGAATGTCTGTCGACATCACATTGGAAAACTCTAAAATTATCAGTGTTTCTCTACTATATTCTGCATATATTATACCTATAAACCTTCCTCTTGAATCACTCTATCTATTAAAAAAAAAACGCATCAAAATCTGTTGCGTGAGTGATGATCTGTGCACATCCTTTATTGGAGATCCTAAATAAATATTGCTTAATTTTATAGTTGAAGCCGGAACCTTTTCGACTTTACTGATAAGTAACAGAAACTTTAATGTCCGCCTGTCATGTGGTCACAGATGCCATGACCACTTTAAATCCACGACCAACGTAAAAAGCAAATCTTTCACTCCCCGTCCCCCCGCCTGCATCTACTCTCAATTACTTTTTATTATTTTTCACTTACACAATACCCCTCTCAGACAATCAAAGGAATGCTATTGTGTTAAAAAAAGTAAAGTAAAAAAACTGTTTACTTTCAATTAAACTTTTTTAATTAGTCTTTTAGCTGAGATTTACAGGGTAAAATGTTTTTTGAATGAGACTGAGGGATTAAAGATTTGAAGGTTACAAGGCTTTGGAAAAAGGTAAGTATTTAATTCGTAATTCGGTAAGGTAAGTAAACTGTCTTCGACATTTCAAAATTGATTTTTAGTTTGTAAAAGTTCAGGATGGTTCGACATAAATTAGGTTTAGCTCCATTTCATTTATCTATAATAGAACTCGTCAACGAAAATCAAACTCAAATTGTCTAAAATCTATAGAAAAATAATGTTAAAATTGATTTCAAAGAGCGATAAATTGTAACGAAGTATTGAAAGCAAATCGAACTGAAAGCACTAACTTTAAAAACTGCATTATGTTTGCGTAATATTCAACATTACTTTTATTTATTCTTTTTGTTTTCTGGTACGAGTGGCTGCTATTTAAAAAAAACCTACTTAAGTGTTGTGAAATAACTTGATAATTGTGTTATAGGGTTTTTCCTTCAGGAATTTCTCAGTAGCACCTACGTAGTCTGGATTTGTGCCTATCTGGACAACACCGGGCAATAGTTATCAACCGATAGCAATAGGCTCGCCCCTATTACATAGGACTTAAACATAACTGGCGAAATTGTGGGTGAACTATTAGCTACACTTCTAATAGTGCGTGTTTCTATATCTTTAGGTGGCTTTACACTCTTTTCGAAACATTCCAGGGCAAAGCTAGTGCGAGAGCGAGAGTGTTCAGCTAAGAGATGAACACTGAGGCTAGATGAGCGCTCCTATACACATGCTCGCATTCGCGTTTCCTCGGAGTGTCTCAGAGAGAGAGAGTGGTACACATGGCTATTAATAAAGCTATAAAAAACTAGTTTATGCGGATCTCTCATTGTATTGAAAATCAATACAAAGCGCGGCCATGTTTTACTGGAAGTGTAATGCTGGATGTGTCGCCGTGTGTACAGCCGCCTTTTTCACGGATATGAAATCATCAGGAGTGTCAGACTTGTACTGACTAAAACCCATCCATGTTTCTTTTTAGCTCTTTGTGTTCCAGGCCATGGTAACTCTTTCGAACAGTCCCGCAGCCCTGGCACGCATCGGCACTCTCGGACCCCTTCCAATTTGTTGATATCTCCTTGATCTCAACAAAACGGGAATCGCGCGTGGAACACGAACGTGCCGTCGACACGGCTTGTCGTCATAAGATGGACGGACGGTGAGCTAGCCCGTTACTTACCGTCAAAGGCCCGCGCCTACGGTGGCCGGGGGCAACTGGGTGGCGCGGGAGCCCCGACGCCCGGGGCGTCTCCCGCGGCGGCTGGGACGTGAGGCTGTCTCCGTCTCTCGATCCGCCACTTTCTTCGCTAGCATGACTGCTTCGCAGAAGGAGGCGACGGCGTGTACAGCCACCTTATGTATATATCATATACCTAATGTGGCTGTACACTTAGACAGAAGCGTGTTTGTCGGGCCACTGACCTATTTTTACGATTATGTTTATGTCAAATTAAACTTCCATAATTACTATTATGAAGAAATGACGCATGATTTGTTTAGCCGTAAAAACTATGTGGAAATGAGCGGGTCTCTTTTAAATAAATCGTAAGCTATTATAATGCATTTGCACCCATTCAAATGACTAATAAGTTATTCCTAACAACATTCGTGTTCCATTATGCATAGTTCAGCACTGTCCAAACTTTCTAGTTAAAATAGAAATGGGTGGGTAACATCTGAACTTACGAAAACAACGTATAGTTGCAGTTGTAGCGGAAGGCTCCGGCGCGCTCTATAGCGGAATTGTGACGTCACAGTCAGTGTCTAGTTCGTCCACAGAACGACGAACGTTTGCGGCCCCGACATACGCATCCGGGACCACGAATCTAGGCCACAACTTACAGCAAATATTATGAAAAAGTCACGACGAAGTAGGGATGGGTACTAAAATAAAGTGCATCGCGACCACAGGGTGAGTTAGTCATCTGCATGACCTGCTTTTATCTGTTTTTTCAGAAATCAGGAATCAGGAAAAGTGGTTTATAATGACCTTATTACTGCGGAGATCAGATAGGCAGCAGTCGCTCCATGTAAAAGCCTAGTATTCAGCTGCAATTAGCCTGGAAGCCGACCTCAACATAATTGGGAAAAGGCAAGGCATTTGATGATCGCCCCGATGACGAATACGATTACAGGTGACTATATAGTCACCCTGTATTACAACCGAGGTCGATGCCCGATCGTAATCGTCATGCGACAGCAGATCACTAAACGGTTAGCTGAGCCGCATTCTGCAATTACTTGTAATCGAAGATTGATGATTTAAAGCCCTCGTTTCAACACGATACTTACTGTTTTAAGCGATTTTATTTTTATGACGCCATTGCTCGCAGCCGCTATCAGAAATTATGCAATTATTTGAATGTCGTTTAAAGATAATGAGATCAACATTGATGATTAAATTGTCTTTGAAAGTCGTTCTGTTTGTTTTTTTTTTTAAGATATTGGAAGTTTTTTGTATGAAGCGTGGCTTACGTGGCTGGTGAACTTCCGCCATTTCAATATTTTCACAAAATTGCGGCCAGGCATATGACCTCTATTAATCAATAGCTGGTATCAATACAGACTAGTTTTGTATGAGACAAAATCTTCTGAAGCGTCACGTTTCTGAGATTTATGCTTTCAAACTAGGAAATTTCAATGCAACATTAAGTTTATTAGCCGCGAGTAAAACCTATATTATTCAATAGGTGGCATCAATACTAATTAGTTTTATATGATACAAAATCTTCCGAACCGTCACGTTTCCGAGATATAAGCCACCAAAGTTAGTATCTATTCAAGACCACATTTCGGAAATGTGACGCTTTAAAGGATTGTGTCTCACACAAAACTAGTTTGTATTGATACCAGCTATCGATTATTACAAGTTTCATGCGTGGCCGCATCCCCTTTGCTGTTGTGCATGTTTGTAAAAATGGAAAATACTGATTTAGCTTTAGTTTGAATTTTCGGGTTTAACGGGCTTTTTCTATTATTCGGTATAGTAGTGTGTCATAGGCATAACAGTTTCAAAAACACAATGTGGCTCATTCTAACATGTACCAATGTCTCAAGAGATCGAAGGAAATGGAAAATGTGTCAGTGAATTCCTCGTCAGGCCAGCGACTTCTGCCAACAACCCGTCGCCCGCCGCCGCTACTTATTTCACGATTTTGGAACACTTTTTTGCGACACATGCTTCCAACGCTTCAGTTGTAGGTCGTAGATGTTGTCGCCTCAAAGACAGACATACATATTTACGCATAAAATTAGTTATTTTAATTTAAGATTTAATTATTAGTCGATTTATTTGTTAAAATCATCCTATATTATTATTGTTTGTAACATTACTCAAAAGTCAAAATAGATACGTTTAACTATTTAAAATTAAAATCATTCTTTGATAAATGTTTAAGTTGGCGGCACTGTGTCGCAATGCTATTGGTCCGTTGTGAATTTCCGGGCAATGGTGGGGCGACACTAGTGACGTTTAAATAGTTTAGTTTTAAATTTTTTTAGAGTTAGTTGGTTGACGAATACGGAACAAGCAACATCTCCTTATTGGTTATAATATAGTGTTGGTTGTATTTTAAAATAGAAAGTGTGAGAAGTATATTGTGCAAGCGTATTTGATTAAATAAAGATATTTGCATTTACTCAGTGTTCATAGTGGTGATTATTTAACATCAGAAGTGGTACGAAAACGCGCCCAGATGCCGCGAAACCGCAAGCGCACTCGAGGGAGAAGAAGTGCTTCGAAAAATATTAGAAGTAGCTCATCGAGCTCTGGTTCACCCTCATCTAGCAGCAGCAGCAGCAGCTCTGATGGGCACAGGCATAGAAAAAAGAGACGCACCAGGCGTGCGTCTCCAGCAGTAAGCCAAAATGTTATGTTGTCTTCAGTGATTCCTGAATTTGACCCTTTAGTGGACGATATTGAAATGTGGATAAACGTAGTGGAAGCCAATGCTCGTGCTTTTCGTTGGTCCGATCGTGTCTTACAATTCCAAGCGTTGCAAAAGTTGCGTAACACCGCTAAAACGTGGTACGACTCGCTTCAAAAAAATAAAACACGATGGACTACCTGGAAGTGGAAGGATTGGCGAAATACACTATTAGACACATTTCAAATTAAGCGTAATATGTACAGTTTGTTAAAAGACTTAGTCCAAACGAAACCTTCGGATGGCCAATCATTATATGAATTTTATTTTGTTCAAAAAGGAAAAATTGACAAAATGAGGTTGTCATTTTCTGATCATGATATCATTTCGATTATTGTAGGATCAATTGACGATAAAAATATACTCACTGCGGCAGATGCTGGTAATTTTAAATACTGCGATGAGTTAGCCTCATTTTTGCACGGGAAAATTCATGTTGACCCGGACCAAAAATCCGTTCATAGACAAAACAATTTGCATGGGAAAAATTCAAATCGCTATAGCAATGTGGATAAAAAGATTGATAGTTCTAACTCTAATGGAGCACCAGTACATAGTTTCGTTTCAAATACTGGTGCAAATATTACATGCTTTCGCTGTGGTGAACCTGGTCACAAAAAGACCAGCTGCAGTCTGAAGGATAATGTAAAATGTAATTCGTGTAATAAATTTGGTCATTTAGAGCTTGCTTGTAGGTCTAAACCTAAAATGAAAGCTGAAAAGGACAGTGAAGTCAAATTAATTGTTGAGCCTACACCTAAGGATAAATTTTATAAGGAAATTATGGTTAATGGATGTAAACGACAGGCTTTTATTGATATGGGTAGTAGTTGTTCTCTAATGACGTCTTCTTTGGCACGAGAGTTAAACCTAGCATTGGTCCAGTTAAATAAACCCGTGATATTAACAGGATTTAAAACTGATTCTAGCTCTGAGGTCACACATGGGACACAGGTTGATATTGTGGTAGACAATGCCGAGCTTAGTGTACTCATATATATTTGTGACGAATTGGCTGGTTGTCCTATTTTAATTGGTAGGAATTTCACGGAGGATAAGAGAATTATGTATGTACGTGTAGGAAATAGCCTTTCTTTTTGCCCCATTAGTAAGTACCAAGTAGCTTTAATAGAGTCGTCTATGTTTAATTGTGATTCTGAACACATATCTCTTTTAAACGAAATATTTTTTAAATACCCTCGTGTCGTTTCAAAAGATTTAAAATCGTTGGGACAGACTTCTTGTGTGGAGTTAGATATTGAATTGATAACTAATAAACCGGTATATCAAAGACCCTACCGTATGTCTGAATCCGAAAAGGCAGCAACTAGGAATATTATTGATGACCTATTAAAAAATGGAATAATACGTGAAAGTAATTCTGCTTACGCTAGTCCGGTTCTATTAGTTGATAAACCTTCGGGCGAAAAACGTTTGTGCATTGATTATAGGTCTCTAAATAAAATAACTGTTAAAGAGAAGTACCCAATGCCCATAGTAGAAGACCTTATAGATAAACTTAGAGGATGTAAATGCTACACATCTATTGATTTAAAAAGTGGCTATTACCAAATTTCTGTTAATGAAAATTCTATTTCCAAAACTGCTTTCATTACCCCAGATGGGCATTTTGAATTTAGCAGGATGCCGTTCGGTTTATGCAATGCACCATCGGTTTTCCAAAGGTTGATGAACAACGTCTTAGGTAACCTACGCTTTGATAAAGTTATTTGTTATATGGATGATCTATTGATCGCTACCCAGTCGGTCGATGAAAATGCTAGGCTGTTAGATGAAGTATTAAAAATATTGCAAAATAATGGCTTAACCATAAATTTGGCAAAATGTCACTTTTTCCAGAGATCTGTTAGCTTTCTTGGGTACGATATTTCAGAAGATGGTGTACGCCCAGGTAAAAAGAAATTAAAGGCAGTAGAAAATTATCCTGAGCCCAAAACTGTGCATCAAGTAAGACAGTTTTTAGGTCTTATCAATTACTTTAGAAAATTTATAAAGAATTGCGCTCTTATAGCAAAACCCTTAACAAAGCTCTTGAAGAAAGATGTCACATGGGAGTGGGGATCCGATCAAGTTTCATCAGTTAATAAATTAAAAGAAGAGTTACTAAATAATGCTTTATTAAAAATTTATGACCCCAAATTACCTACTATTTTATACACCGATGCTAGTCGGGATGGTGTAGGTTGCATACTGACTCAAGTTACTGATACAGGCGAAAAATCAATCCATTTTTATAGTCGACAGACTTCTAATGAGGAGAAAAAGTACCACTCTTTTGAATTGGAATTTTTGGCTATAATTGTTGCGCTTCAAAAATTCCGTCACTATTTGTTAGGGTCCACTTTTAAAATCTATACGGATTGCAATGCTGTTAAATACACAATAAATAAACAGGAAATTAATTCTAGAATTGGTAGATGGGTATTACTAACACAAGAATTCACGTTTGAAATAATACACAAACCCGGAGCTCAAATGCAACATGTTGACGCTTTGAGCCGTAACCCAGTTAATACAAATACAAACCCTATATGCAATGAAAGCGTGTTGGCTATTACTGAAGCAGATTGGTTATTATCAGTCCAGTTACAAGACCCAAATATTTGTGCAATTAGAGAAATATTACAGTCAGGTCAGGCCGAGCTTAATAAGAAAGTGTATAATGAATATGAGTTATTAGGTAATAAGGTATACCGTCGGACCGTGTACGGTAGAAGATGGGTTGTTCCTAAACGATGTATTTGGCAAATTATAAGAGCTAATCATGACGAACTTGGCCATTTTGCCGTGGATAAGACAATTGAAAAGATAAAATCGTGTTATTGGTTTCCAAAAATTAAGAAAGTAGTCTCCAAATATATTAAAAATTGTATTAACTGTATTTACTATAAAAATATCCACGGCAAAAAGGAAGGAAAACTGTTTCCGATACCTAAATATGCAAAGCCCTTTCACACACTTCACATAGACCATCTGGGTCCTTTTGTAAAGACTACGCGTAAAAATACCTACCTCTTGGTTACTGTTGACTCTTTTACAAAATTTGTCTTCATATCACCTGTTCGTAATACTAAAAGTAAAGTTGTTATTAACGAATTAGACAAAATATTTAAAGTTTTTGGTAATCCGAAGCGTCTTATATGTGATGCTGGAAGTTCTTTCACATCAAAGTTGTTCGTAAAGTACTGCCAGGACAAAAACATTCGACAACATGTTATAGCTACTGCTGTTCCACGCTCAAACGGTCAGGTGGAACGGTTTAATCGCACCATCCTTGACGCATTGAGAAGTATGGGTGCTAACACCAGTTACGACAGATGGGACACTCATATAACGAGTATTCAACAAGGAATTAACAGTACCATTAATAAAACGACTTCAGCTATTCCCAGTGAAGTGTTTTTTGGATACCGCCTCCAAACTGATACTGACAAGCCGGCACAAGAAGATCAAGCTGTTGACGTTACGTTATTACGAAATAATGTCGATAGCCGCATTCAGGCCAGTGCAGACAAACAAAAGCAGGCTTTAGATTCCAAAAGGAAAGAGGCTCATAGTTACAATGTCAACGATTTGGTTGTTATAAAAATTCCTAGCCAATCCAATGATGGGCAAAGCACTAAATTATTACCGCTTTTCAAAGGCCCTTTTCAAGTGACTGAAGTATTAGGTCATGACCGCTACAAAGTAAAGGACATGCGTGGCGCTGAAAGAACAAGCAAGTGCTATGAGGGAACCACGTGTGCTGAAAATATGAAGCCTTGGATCAAGTTGGCAGATCTAGACGTTGACGGTATAGAAATGGCCTAAGATGTTGTCAGGTATTTATTGAACCCAAATACTTTTACCATTTGTTATAACCTGTCTAGTGCATATGCTTCGAACATGTTTTGGTATTTGGATGGTTTTGAGTTGCAGCATTTATTCATGTAAAATGAATCTGTGGCACTTTCGTTTGGGGTTTGTAGTGATATGCAACTAGGGTTGGCCAAAGGCATCGCCTAGGGTAAACTACAAGCTCTAAACTTATCAATGACTGACCGCTGATGGAACAGTTACAAATACATCTAGATACCAATAATATGTCCATTTTGCAAAGTCTTTTGAATTGTGGTCTTTCTTCTGCTGGCCGTTGATGGAATAGCAGAGTAGACGCTCGGTTCAAATGAAAAGTAATTTGAACATACAAACTTTATAAATGTTGTGACTTATTGATATACTTTGTTCTCAGCAATTGCACCAGACCGGGACGCTATCCGGGGACGGATGCGTGCGCAGGACGGCCGGATGTTGTCGCCTCAAAGACAGACATACATATTTACGCATAAAATTAGTTATTTTAATTTAAGATTTAATTATTAGTCGATTTATTTGTTAAAATCATCCTATATTATTATTGTTTGTAACATTACTCAAAAGTCAAAATAGATACGTTTAACTATTTAAAATTAAAATCATCCTTTGATAAATGTTTAAGTTGGCGGCACTGTGTCGCAATGCTATTGGTCCGTTGTGAATTTCCGGGCAATGGTGGGGCGACACTAGTGACGTTTAAATAGTTTAGTTTTAATTTTTTTTAGAGTTAGTTGGTTGACGAATACGGAACAAGCAACATCTCCTTATTGGTTATAATATAGTGTTGGTTGTATTTTAAAATAGAAAGTGTGAGAAGTATATTGTGCAAGCGTATTTGATTAAATAAAGATATTTGCATTTACTCAGTGTTCATAGTGGTGATTATTTAACATAGATATTAGGGTCATAGATTCCTTGTACCTACTATTGGTTTTATATTAAGTATTTCCAGTCCTTAGAAGTCTATATTTGGAAAAAACGGCTTTAGGGGAATTATAACTGAGCTACATCGCAAAAAAAAAACAAAAACAAAAGCAAAGTAAGTTTCAGTGGATGATACAATCCCGTTATCGTCTTTTTTGAATCGGATGATATGTGTGACACTCCACGGCCAAAATGTGTATTATGATAAGTGATCGGATATTCGGATGCATATTTACCTAAAGTACGTTCTTTCCTGGTAAAAGGTACAAAAGTATGCAAGCGGCTATTTAAATGCCAATTTTTGTCGCGGGATTGCGAAATTTCATAATTCTTTAGTAAGTATAAAATCTAGTACTCAAAATATCGTAACGAATATTTTAAATTTATTTAAAACCTGGCAAGTTTGTTGAAAATAACAAACTTCTTACGTAGAGTCACGGGAGCCCCTTTTTATGTCCGTAACGACCGTCTACACGTAGACCTTAGAATGCCCACCGTCCTTCAGTTTATGAAACGTCTTTCGAAGCGTTTCTTCGATAACGCCAGTAAACACCGTAATCCCCTGATCGCAGCGGCCGCCCGTTACGAACCCTCGCGCATTAGTACAGTACGCCGTCCTCGGCATACCCTCGTCACTCCCGATGATGCTATCACCCTCCTCCAGGAGAGTAGCAAAGAGACTAGCACTCTTAAAAAATTCAGACTCAAACCGCCGTCTTTCCGACCTCGCCGTCGAGGTCCGTCGCGACGTCCCGGTCCATGTCCTCCCCGACCCTCGCTCGAGCCAGCCCGCGATGCTGTGCCAGTAGTTTTAAATCAGCCCCTAAATAATGTTATCATTCAGATCCAGCCTGTCCCCATGCAGTCCTCCCCCAGCGACGCCCTGAGCCGAGGCTCGTACCCCACAGGGGGTGCCCTCAGCGTATAGTCGCTTAGTTTGTAAGTTTTTATGCCCTGGCTGGAGGCCTTACTCTTAAGGCACCCACAGGATAGTCCGGTTAAGCAGACGACAACCTCCTAGGTTGAACTGCGAGATGCCATTCATAAAAAAAAAAAAAAAATGAAAATAACAAGGAAATGATTTCGTATTTTTGTGCTGAAATGTCTAATGCTAAAACAAAATGGTAAATATAATGGCATAATTCATTTGGAGCTAAACGAAAAAGTAACTAGACTAGTTCTTATTTTTTAAATAAACTCCTTTTCCCATACTGACGCGCGCTTCATACTAGTCAACACTCAAACTTTAGGTAAATATGCATCCGAATATCCGATCTCTAATTATGATTTTGCTTATAAAAATCGCCACGAGCTTTCATGTGGAATAATTATTTTTATAATAACTCTAAAAGACAGCTGGATGACCTACCCGTAAAAAATAATAATATTTTTAGGATACTGTTGGGACTGCCACAGTAGTGCAATGCTTCTGCTATGTTTGCGCAAATTCGATCTGACGGTTTCCACGCCATCATTCGCAAGAAGACCGCGGCGCTGTTTGTCAAGGTCGCGCGGCGAGCGTTGTCACTCGCCGCCATAGTTTTAAGAATGCTGTTTTCAGAATTCTAAAAACTATGGCGGAGAGTATCGACTCTCCGATTATTAAAAGTTTTGTGACAAGGACAATCACTAAACATTAAGTTAGGGATGTCCTTTTCACATTACTTTTTAGTCTGTTTTCTTCTCTGTTTTATTTCAGCTACTAACACTATAAGCTATATTATTGTTTACAAACAATGAGCCATCATTAATTGTTGTCCGAGAACAAAGAAAATAATAGTGATAAGCCTATATTGTCCCACTGCAGGGCAAATGGCTTTCTAATCTTTTGTCCACTTTTCGCGACGCTGGTGGAATCATAAAATGTTAATAAGCATAAATAATTGCACAGCAAATAATGAATAAGTTTGCAAGTAACGCCACAGTGCTATCGTATCGGCTATTCACGTCATTATTTAGTCGTCTCGTGTAACGCGTCACGTACATCTGCGACTGTTACTAAAGTAGCGTTCACAAGAACTGATCGCTTTCTCTTATGTTACGTTCGTAAAATTTTATCACTCTTTTATCCCTTTCAAAGTACGAAACCCAAGTGGCGCTAATGCACTTTGTGTAACCACGTGTGACAGGAATATCTTAGTGATAGCTTCTGATAGTTCACAAATTGCCCATTACCCGCAAGAACGTAAGCACGCAAAACGGCCAATGTTCTTTTTATTTCTTCAACAGATTAGTTTTTGAACGCAAAATTTTATTACTAATCGTATTACGATCTAATGAATAAATTATGAAAAAAAAAGTTTCGCAGACTTGTTACGGCTGCTACAAGATTATAATTTAGCCATTAAAGTGATCACAGCCTAGTTAGGATTGAAAAAAAAAAAAGTTTATTGAAAACCTTCACTAATCGATATTGAGAGACCTATAAAACTTTAATAAGGTTAATATAGTTTTGAAATTAAAAATGACGAGCTCAAAATACAACTTTTAATATAAGTTGGCAATTTGGTTATCACAGCAATACAGCTGCAATTAATTTCAGATATATTACGACATTCATCCCGGCATCCGGATTCCACTACAATTAATCATTTTATTCCAGCAGCAAACGAATTAACATATACTTCCAATACAGATCGTCTGATAGCAGAAATCGGAACACTCTTTGGGTTCGGTAAATAAAGTTAAATTGGGAGCAAAGTTTGAATAGCTGAAGATTTGATGGAGAGAGGAAAAAGTCGAGTAAAAACAGGAAACAGATTAATTGGGCTAGTGAGACAGTAGCAGGTTCATCCTTGTAGCCGGAGGATTGATTAGACGGCGTCGGCACGGTAATTAATTGACGAATCCGGTTCTATTCCGCTTTTTGTCTCGCAGGGTTTGATTGAATTTTTCACTTCGCCGCCAATAAGTTGGGTGAAGCAATCAATTTACTGACGCTTCATTAGCCGCGAAAATTACTTAGAAGAGTACAAAGCGGGTTGTTGGCATATAGGATGTACATTTTTTACACTTTATCGCCTTGATAATTTATAAAAGGAAAGCATACCTTACCACATGGCGTATATGCTTAGGTATACTTGTTCCTAATCGCAGTGTGACAGTTTTCCTGTACCCATCGACGTAGAAGTCGCTATTCTGCAACGTAGTCCAAATATAGGAGAATCAATGAAACCACAGCTGCAGATAGTTCTACTTTGGTTTTCAGTTTTCAGTTCTAAGTATGGGGACTGCAGCATTATCACGCTGTTTTCGGCTGAATAAAAACTATTCTGTTCGTGTAAGTCGACCTCATTTCTAATCAATTTACTTTTTCTTACTTCGGTTCAAATTTAAAAATATGACGATTCCATGGGATGTCACGTAAGAAAATTTTTCTCAGATGGACGAATCTTTGGAAATAACAGACATATTATTCCGTTTCGTAATTTAATTGATAAATTATTTGTAGTCTAAAGTCAAAAAAGACCTAAGAAAGATAATTTACATTTTGTAGTGCTGTACTGAATAGTCGGTTATAAGTGATTTCACCAAGAACCGATTCGCTCAGAATCGGTTCTAGGACTTTTGTCCTAGCTAAGATCTAGTGACCCATATACTTTCGGCGCCGCGACTCAAGGCCGACCAGGGGTCGGGAGACGCGTACTGGCGGTTGGCTCCGAGGCTTGCCGCCTGAGACCCGGAGCAACAGCGAAGATCCGATTTCGAGCGAGGATCCGGACCTTCAGGGAACAAATTTTGTTTTAATCCTTTTTTTTAATCTTTAGCAATAGTATAGTTTCTTTTTAGGGTTCCGTAGCCGAATGGCAAAAAACGGAACCCTTATAGATTCGTCATGTCTGTCTGTCTGTCTGTCTGTCTGTCTGTCTGTCTGTCTGTCTGTCTGTCCGTCCGTATGTCACAGCCACTTTTTTCCGAAACTATAAGAGCTATACTTTTGAAACTTGGTATTAATATGTATTCTGTGAACCGCATTAAGATTTTCACACAAAAATAGAAAAAAAACTATTAATTTTGGGGTTCCCCATACATAGAACTGAAAACCAAAATTTTTTTTTTCATCTAACCCGATCGTATGGGGTATCTAGGGATAGGTCTTCAAAAATGATATTGAGGTTTCTAATTTAATTTTTTTCTAAATTGAATAGTTTGCGCTAGAGCCACTTCCAAAGTGGTAAAATGTGTGTCCCCCCCCCTCTAATTTCTGAAGTAAGAGGAGGAAAATTCTGAAAATATTTAAGTTTGTAGAACGTAAAAAAAACTATCAACGAAAATTGGTTTCAATAAGATATCATGTTTAGTTTTTGAGATATGGGACTTTTTCATCAAACTGCAGCAGTAACTTTGTTTTTCATTAACATACTATGAAAAACCAATTTAGTTTTGCGGTTTAGTGGAAGTTTACAACTAATACTACTAACTAATGAATGACAGTTCAAAATATTGTTTGGGGCTATGGAACCCTGTGTGCGAGTAAGACTCCCACTTGGCCGGTTTTTTTTTTGTACAATCATTTAATTTATTTAAATCCTATTCGTGTCAAAAGGTCGCGCAATGTATTTTTTCCGGTGTAGTATTTAAACTCGGATACATTTTGATCGCGCCTAGGGCTGAATAGGTGTTGCAACTCCTTTCTCACCTTGTTTTAATTTTCAAAATTACAGACTTTATACAATTCTGAACAACCCATTTCGCTGCTTTACATAAAATAATATTACATGTCGCCCATTATTTAATTCTTTTTTTTGATCCTTTTAAATTTTATATAAAAAAATATATTAGGTTTTTTTTTTTTTTATAACAGCAAAATTATACGTATTAACATGTAGCTGTGACGACTTTTATTTTTATTTACGCTACAAAAATGGCCTCAAAAAGCCTCAGATTTGTCCTGGTTGTAGTCAGTCTCAGCTTTGTTTAAAATGTAACAAAGTTGGTCATTCTTACCGTTCTTGCCCAGAGATCACAGGCATGATTTGTTTTAAGTGTCGCACTCCTGGATTTATTACTAGGGAATGTCCGAAATGTAATCCAAAAAATGCATAAACCACTGGCGATACGCTTCTTTCCGTACAGTATCCCCAGTGTTTACTTCAGATTCATTTGATAACCGACCGTTTATAGAAGTATTATTATGTGGTAGAGTTGTTAAAGCATTGCTCGACTCTGGTGCTCAGATGTCGCTTGTTAGCGATAATTTTATTCAGCAACTTGGTGTTTCTTTGACATCAAAAGACGCTTGTCCCCATGTTATATCGGCTAATAATTCGCCGATTGATATTCTTGGTTCTGTGTACCTTCCAGTTAAATTTAATGGTACAACTTTTATTCATGAGTTTTTAGTTGCAAGTTCGATGTCATCTTCTGTTATTTTAGGTATCGAATTTTGGAATAAATTCGGTTTGACGTCTATTTTTAGTCAGGCTTTTAATAAAAATATTGATGGTAATATGTTTATCCCTTCTGTTCAGCACTCTTCCCCTCAAGTTTCCTCTGTCGGCGAGGTCCGTTATATTCATCCTCGTAACATCCTATCGCCGGATCAAGAGTCTTGTCTTCAACAAGTTATTAAAGAGTACGAAGTTATCTCTTCGGAAAAAGTTGGTCTTGGTAAAACATCTTGGTTGTCCCATAAAATTAATACTACGGGTTACCCTATCCGTCAAAGATATTATCCCTTATCCCCTGTCAAGTTGAAGATTCTCAATGAAGAGATTGACAAAATGTTAGATATGGGTGTTATTCGTCCATCTCGTTCTTCATGGGCTAGTCCAGTGGTAATGGTGACAAAAAAAGATGGTTCTGTTCGGTTTTGTGTCGACAGTAGAAAACTGAATAGTGTGACAGTTAGAGATTCATATCCTCTTCCCCGTATTCACGATATCCTCGACAACCTTCGTGGTGCTAGATATATTAGCTCATTGGATTTTAGAAGTGCTTTCTGGCAAATTCCACTCGCTGATAGAGAAAGTTGTGAGAAAACAGCGTTTATTGTTCCACAACGTGGTCTCTTTGAGTTTGTTAGGATGCCTTTTGGTCTAACGAACGCTGCTTCGGAGATGCAACGCCTTACAGATATGATCGTTAATTTCGAGTTTACTTCTACCAGCGACGATTGTATTTTTGGGTACGTCGACGACTTGATAATCGTGTCTAAAGATTTCTCTAGTCATATGGCGCTGCTCAGGAAGGTGCTTGCTCGACTTAAAGAAGCAGGCTTAACTATAAATTTAAAAAAATGCGAGTTTTGTAAAAGCGAACTAAAATATTTGGGTTATATTGTTAATGAAAAGGGTCTTCAAACCGATCCCGGCAAACTTGATGCTATTAAAGATTATCCTACTCCTACTTCAGCTAAGTCATTACGCGGTTTCATTGGTATGTGGTCCTATTATAGGCGTTTCGTTAAAGGGTTTTCTTCTATAATTGCTCCGCTTACTGCCCTTATCGGTAAGAGAAAGGGTAATGATCCAATAAGTTGGAACGATGCAGCCGATCAAGCTTTCACTCAGTTGAAACAAGCGCTCATTGATACGCCTGTTATGGCATGTCCTGATTTCTCGAAGCCATTCATCCTGCAGTGTGATGCGTCAGCTGTTGGTCTTGGTTCGGTACTGACACAGAAGATAGACGATGTGGAACATCCAATTGCCTATTATTCGCGTTTATTCTCTCAAACTGAACGCAATTATAGTACTACAGAGCGTGAACTCTTGTCAGTTTTGGATTCAATTAAACATTTTCGATGTTATTTAGATGGTATGAAGTTTTCTGTCATAACAGACCATATGGCCCTTAAGTGGCTCCTCTCTCTTAACAACCCATCTGGTCGTTTAGCTCGTTGGGCTACTATTATCTCCCAATATACTTTTGATATTGTGCATCGTAAAGGTTCGCAACATATAGTCCCCGATGTTCTTTCCAGGATCCATGCTAATCCTGTGTCATTTGACCAGGGTCCTGAACATACTAATGACCGTTGGTATAAGAAGATATATATAGGTGCTCGAGATACGCCACAAATGTTCCCAGCATACGCTATAAATAACGGTATCCTTATGAGACGCATGCCTGTTTCTACTCCTTTATCTTCTGAACCATGGCGTGTGGTGTTACCAGCTGAAAAAGTTCCAGACGCTATTTGGGAAATTCACAATAGTTTTCCTTCGATACATCCCGGTGTTACCAAAACGTATCTAAAGCTTAGGGAGTTGTTCTACTGGCCAAATATGTTCCGTGACGTTACTTCGACGTTAAGTCAATGTGACGTTTGTAAAGCCTATAAAATTTCGAACACACAACCTCGCGGTCAGATGTGTTACCCTAAAGAGGTTTCCTTGCCCTTACAGATGATTTCTATCGATATAATTGGTCCGTTGCCCTGCGCTTATTATGGCTATAAATATATCCTTTCTATGGTAGATGTTTTTTCCAAATATGTTTGGTTAGTTCCTCTGAAAAGGATTGACGCTCTTTCTGTTATAAAAGCGTTAGAGTCTGAAATTTTCTTTAATTTTGGGGTTCCGCGTACTATTCTTTGTGACAACGCTACAGTTTTTCGTAGTGATCAATTCCTTAATTTTCTCAGATCTTTTCATATTCAATCACCTACTTTTACGCCATATTATACACCCCAAGCAAATACGGTTGAGCGGTACAACCAAAGCGTTATAACATGTTTAGGTATTTTGGTTGGTGAAAACCAAAGAAGTTGGGCTAAAATGTTACCTAAAGTTAAGCTTTACCTCAATTCTTGTGTTAATCTAGCTACTGGTTTTACGCCTAACTTTCTTATGTTTGGTAGAGAGGTCCTTATGGATAGCAGTCGTGTATATAGTCAGACTCGAAGCTCTAATTTGGCTGACAGTCGGGCTCGTCATGCTTCAAACCTATCTTCTCTCAGCGAAGTTTATGCAAAGGTTGCTGATAATCTTTCTTTAGCTTTTCTCCGTAACTCTCGTACATATAATTCTAATCGATCAGCTGTCACTCTGAATGTTGGTGATACTGTATGGAGAAGGAATTTTTCCAAGTCTTCTGGAGGTGATTTTTTCTCTGGGAAGCTTGCTCCACGTTTTATTAAGTGCCGTGTAATAAGAGTCATTTCAAGGACCACCTATTTGCTACAGGATTGTGATTCAGTCCACTCCGGACAATATCATATCAAAGATATCTTAAAATAAATTGGATTAAATTCTCTTTGTTCCATATTGACATTTGCTTTCTAATCCTTTTTCCTCTTTGGAATATTTCTTTGCATAAGTTTTTGATTAGATTAAAAACTTAATAGATTACCTGTTAATAGTGACATCTATTTATTTCTGTGTTATGTCAACTTGTATTCTAAGGTTATTTTGTTTCTTTTATTTTAACACAGATGGCGTGACATTCAACATTTAAATTTGAATTTAAACTTGAGTTTTATGACTTGAGTTGTCTGATTTAAGTTCTATGTCTTGAGTTCATCTTTGACTTAATTGATTTAAGTTTTCTTTCTTACACTTAGTTTTTTTTTGTCCAACTTGTCTTTTGTTTCTATAACTAAAGGTTGGACTTTACGTGTTCACGTTAATTATTTTTGGGGATCCCCAAGTTTTTTCTTATAGTTGATAGGTTATTTGATCCCCAAGTTTTTTCTTATAGTTGATAGGTAATAGTTAAGTCTTATGTTAAGTTAGGTTAGTTTTACTTAGATCTAAAGTTCACTGGTTGTTCTTCATAATTGTAAGGATGTGGTAGGTTAGAATTTGGCTCTAACTGAACAATATAATATATTTAGATTTAGGTGTTCGTTATTTTCTTTCATATTCTCCATAGATGTAATTGAGATATCGCGAGTTCGCGCGGATAACGTTTAGATGTGGTGGCCTCCGTGTTTATTCAGTATCTGTTGCACTTCGATATCGTTTGATTCAGATATGATGCCTGTTTTTTTGTTTTTGCCTGATCCAGTTTTTTTCTTCTTTCTCACTCGTACTTACGTCCTTTTTTTTTCTTAGAAAGAGGGTATTGCAGCATTATCACGCTGTTTTCGGCTGAATAAAAACTATTCTGTTCGTGTAAGTCGACCTCATTTCTAATCAATTTACTTTTTCTTACTTCGGTTCAAATTTAAAAATATGACGATTCCATGGGATGTCACGTAAGAAAATTTTTCTCAGATGGACGAATCTTTGGAAATAACAGACATATTATTCCGTTTCGTAATTTAATTGATAAATTATTTGTAGTCTAAAGTCAAAAAAGACCTAAGAAAGATAATTTACATTTTGTAGTGCTGTACTGAATAGTCGGTTATAAGTGATTTCACCAAGAACCGATTCGCTCAGAATCGGTTCTAGGACTTTTGTCCTAGCTAAGATCTAGTGACCCATATACTTTCGGCGCCGCGACTCAAGGCCGACCAGGGGTCGGGAGACGCGTACTGGCGGTTGGCTCCGAGGCTTGCCGCCTGAGACCCGGAGCAACAGCGAAGATCCGATTTCGAGCGAGGATCCGGACCTTCAGGGAACAAATTTTGTTTTAATCCTTTTTTTTAATCTTTAGCAATAGTATAGTTTCTTTTTTTTTGTACAATCATTTAATTTATTTAAATCCTATTCGTGTCAAAAGGTCGCGCAATGTATTTTTTCCGGTGTAGTATTTAAACTCGGATACATTTTGATCGCGCCTAGGGCTGAATAGGTGTTGCAACTCCTTTCTCACCTTGTTTTAATTTTCAAAATTACAGACTTTATACAATTCTGAACAACCCATTTCGCTGCTTTACATAAAATAATATTACATGTCGCCCATTATTTAATTCTTTTTTTTGATCCTTTTAAATTTTATATAAAAAATTATATTAGGTTTTTTTTTTTTTATAACAGCAAAATTATACGTATTAACATGTAGCTGTGACGACTTTTATTTTTATTTACGCTACAGGACCCCTTAATTTATTGTTTTTTTTTTCTATTTTTGTGTGAAAATCCTAATGCGATTTACAGAATACATCTACTTACCAAGTTTCAACAGTATAGTTCTTATAGTATCGAAAATAAGTGGTTGTGACATACAGACGGACAGACAGACAGACAGACAGACAGACAGACATGACGAATCTATAAGGGTTCCGTTTTTTGCCATTCGGCTACGGAACCCTAAAAACGATTTGACATCAACACCGTTCTTCATCATTGTGCCTAACATAACATTGTTTTACACAATTTAATTTTGACATAGATTACCTGATGATAATATAAGACACAGAATAGCTCCAGGATGTTGAAAAAGGTCTCAATAACGTTAATGATGTAAGATTATATTAATTTTAAAATAATAAAATAAAAGGTCTTTGCCAATAAAAGTGTATAGTAAGGCTGTCACTGCGGCCTGTTTCATTGAACTCTTTATTCCTTTTAATTTCAAAAGATTTCCTTTTGTCCTTTAATACTCTTAGTTCTTCATGTCTTATCGGAAACCTTTTAATATTACAAGTTAAAATTTTACTTGGCTGTAGGAAGGAAGTGGTGGCCTAATTACGGACGTGAAGTACGAAAAGTTTAATTTAAAATTGGGGCGAGAATTGAAAATTTTCAGAGACATGAAGTAAAGGTTTTATTAAAGCAAAAGTGCGAATGATGTGGGAGTGGTATGATCATGGAACTCGTGGCTATTTCAGCCGCTCGGTCGATCTTCAGGTTAAGCCGCGGTCGCCTAGGTTGGTCTGCAGATGGGTGACCAACGAGTTTCTGCCTAGAAAATCACGTTAGCCATTGGTACGGCCGGTTGTCATTTGTAGATCTTTGACAGTCGTTACTGGTGCTCAGTGCCCCACAAATCTGACAACCTGTTTTACCAAGGGGAATGGTATTACGTACTAACTGGTTGTGGAGGTCAGATAGACTGTCGCTCCATATAAAATACTGGTATTCAGCTGCATCTGGTTAGACTGGAAGCAGACCACAACATAGTTGGGATGATACGGGAGTGGCATACAGAAAATTGGTTTCAGAATTATTTCGTACATAAATCCTGAAATATGGGTACTGATTGTCTTATAGCAATGAAGTAAATAAGGCATCCACTAAAATTTTCTAAATCGATATATTCTCAACCAAAACCAAGGCCAGTTTCCAAAACAAAAGGATCGATTTGCTTTAGTTTCCCACTTCGACGCGAAAACTAAAAATTGGATTGTGAGTGTGTCTCCAATAGTAAAGTGGCACGAAACTGGGATAGGTCACGTCACTGGAGGCGTTCGTTCAATCAATGCGAATTCAAAACTTTGATGGCACTAGTCGTTCCGGCGCCGATCCAACTTTGGTTTATGGAGATACCGCTGCCGAACGGGAATCCACCGTGTGGGGAATCACTAAACTTACGTTTGGCTTTCCGGCGAGAGGTATCAATTCGAGATGTTTTATCAGAGTTTTTTATACGGAAGAATTTCTTGTTTGAACACCGTTTAAGTTAGACGATTAAACTAGCGTTAAGTTGTTATATCTAGAGCGTGTACCAGAAATGTATAGTCATACTTGGGGATGTAATACAACACTATGATATTGAAAATTCTTCTCTGTGGGATCAACATAGTAATCGCGGGAAAATAATCATATGTCCCTTAAATTGGTTTATAAAAAGACCCGTAACGAAACCGAAAGGCACTTGTTCTCCCCTTATTGCGATTTTTTTTTGACATTCCTGGGAACTTTTTAGTAAAAGAGATATTGGACAAAGTTCCAACGTTTTGACAAGTATTTTTTTTTTATGTTTTAGCTTTTCTTTAAATATCACTATACAATATCATGGCCCTGTACTATTCAATGCATCCATCATCACAACAGTTTGAGAGCGATAGTTTGAGTCCTAAGAGGAACTCGTGGCTAAATAATAACAGCCGCCCAGGTCGATCTTTAAGGTTAAGCCGTGCTTGCTGAGGTTGGTCTGTGGATGGGTGACCATAATTACATATCGAATTTCCTCCGTCCCTCGGAAAGCACGTTAAGCCGTTGGTCCCGGCTGTCATTTGTAGATCTTTGGCAGTCGTTAAGAGTAGTCAGAAGCTAAAAGTCTGACATCCAGTCTTCCCATCAAAGGGTATCGTATTACCCAGTTACTGGGTTGTGGAGGTCAGATAGGTAGTCGCTTCATGTAAAATACTGGTACTCAGCTGCATTCGGTTAGACTGGAAGCCGACTCCAAGATAGTTTGGGAAAAGGCTAGGCAGATGATGACATTGAGTCCTAACGTAAACCTGATTTTTCACCAAAAAATAAGTCGTTTCCCAGCATTAAATTTTGCGTGTGGTTACTTAGTTTGATGTGCAGAATAGTCTGTTGACGGCTTCCTGAAAGGTCCGTTTGCACCTTGTATTTGGGCCGAGTAAGTACGTATTCTCATTTGGTACAGAACATTTCTGGTATGTCGTCTGTGTGGTGTCGGACGTAAAGAATAGCACCATCCCATATCTTCCCGTGGGTGCCGTAAGAGGCGACTAAGGGACTTGCCAGAGAATGGGCAGGTCAGCTCTGTGCTTTTGTAACAATCGTACTGCGATTGCCAACCCGCCTGCCAAGCGTGGCGATTATGGCAAAACTCCCCCCTTCTTGGGGGAGGGTTATGTCCAGCAGTGGACGTCTTTTGGCTGAAATGATGATGATGATGATTTCTGGTATGTGAGTTTAAGAAACAGTTAGGTTTTGCGAATTTAATAAGAACTGTAGCTGAATTTTGAATCGTTTCAGTTTAATTTCTAAACTCTCAAACATCTAAAATTTCTCAGGTGTATTTTCGATAACTCACAAACTGCTGATTATAACAACAGTTGTACGGACTTTGATAATCCGATTCGAAACAATGAGTTTAAACTTATTCGCGAGTTCGGGACTTTGTAATATTTACCTATGATTGTATAGGTACACAGGTTTTTAACAAGATGGTGGCGTTTTTAGCTGAATTTGTGTTGACCAATTAATGGTCCATTAAATAACTACAGGTAATTCGTCATTACTATTTATGCGTAGGGACTCATACCTAGTACTCATAATCATAAAGAATAACACAACATAAGTTTAACAAATAATTTATTTGACTTAAGTAATTAGTAAATGGTTATTTTGTTTATATTCAAATTCAAATCTAATTTCCCTACTTCATCACAATATAGTAGTATTAGTAATTATAAATCTAATCACATTTTCTAAGCTTACATCTAGATAATGGTTTGTCATGACACAATTTATGTTTTAATTGAATCGAATGTAATGAAATTTTGTGAAAAGATGGCGACTGCCTTTCACAAAGGCTTCTAAATTAAATTAAATACAGTAAAGAAAACACAACAATTTAAATACTAATACACAAATGCATGCTAATCCTAAATTAGTTTTTAGAAAAGTTTGTACTTATTCCACTTTCACTTTCTCAAGCAAAATCTGTTTAAAGATGACTCGGAGGTCTGGAGTGAGAATTCACAACACACTTAAACTAGAACTATCATTACTTAGATCCTCATTGGTAAGCGGCCACTATCATTGACGAAATAGGACACTGCCACTTTATCTAGTCCACTAGTAGAGGATTTTTTCCGCTTTTTGCGCTGCGACTGCCATCTCCTTTACTTTTACCCGATGTATTTTGCCGGAGGGCGTTACGGGTAATGAATCTACGAAGAAAAGACCGCCACTCACTCGCTTCCCCTCCATGTTCTCTGAAAACAATAAGTTAGCAATTGAGTAAGAATGAAGAATGAAATTGTTTAGTCGTGTGGCTGGCCGTTAGTAATAAATTTGAAACGTGTGTAGTGCCGTGAACGGCAATAGATTGTGCCACCTGCGATGCTGAATACGGCCGACGGAGATACATTGAGCTCGGCCAAGCATTCACTGCGATGATTGACATTCAAAGTTCTGTATAGTGTTTACCTCATAATAAATTACGTTACCCTAGCACTTAAATAACAATTTGATTATAATACCTACAGAGTTTGATTAAGTTGGGTAGGTACATAATTATTTCCTCCTCATTTGATTTAATCTGTAAGATTCTTGATAATATTTCTTGGAAATATGTAAATTATTTTACCACCAAAGGGAATTTATAAATATTATCTCAAATGCCGAGCCTCAGGGAGGTAAATTCAGTTCGCTTGCCTTCACATCCATCATCAGTTGTTTATAATACAATCAATTTAATAAAGATTATTTTTATTTCAACATTATCTTGGGAGTTATTTTATAAACTCAGATTTATTATTCGAATACGGCAGATAGGAAAACGGGGCTTGTGATCTCGGTGGCCGAGGATAGTTAGTATTTGTGAAACTCAGTTTGTGACCTCGTACGGACTAAACTACTAAACTGTAAGAACAGTTTCGTTAATTTACTTTAACTATTTTGTCATTCGATTCGTACACAGAATGCACTTAAGCCTTATCTCTCTATAATGTCCAGACATCAGAATAAGTAGAGGTTATTTACCTAAACTACAAAGAGATAAGTAACATGTGGATCCGTCTAATATGACAGCTTTGTTTAGGAACATAAAAATTATTCCTTGATTTTATGGGAGGTACTATCCACATTTTACTTGCATTCTTGAAGTTTGGACAAATAAACTTCACATTTTCCGATCTCTTATGATGTCACAAGACGTAGCGGATAGCAACTGATTGTGATAAATTGATTACAGTTGTTTTTTCATCGAAGTCGGAATTAAGATCGTATCAATACGAAATCAATCACAGCAACGGATGTCACTTGTTTTCGGCTTATCAAAGAAATAATCAAGAGATACAATAATTAATATTGATTAATGGTAGCTCCATTTAATCAAAATATAACGAATAATTACATACTAAAATGAAGCTGTTTCTTTGCGCTGTGTTATAGCGTTGATTATTCTGTTTGTTTGCTGCAACTTTGCTAATGAACGAAATGCTTTTTCGTATCAAATGGAATGCACGGCTATGAATGTCATAAAGCCCGAGCTTATCTGTCTAAAAACTAATATGTTAATATTTTTATCCTGTAGAACTGTATTCGAAAGTAGTTAAAAAGAAAAAAATACCCGAAATGTAAGGCAAAAATGCACCTGATAGTTCCACTCACATTTCGCCAGTTAAGTTTAAGTAAGCACAAATGCATACTCAGGGGCTGCTACTGAAAAATCCTTAATGGGAAAATGTAATAACACTTTGGCCGACCTGGGAATGGAACCCTGGACCCCATGCTCTAAAGTTGCACTTGCGTCCACTAGACCAAACAATGGGACAGTTGCTGTTTTTCTCCGTTTGCAATACCCATCAACATCATCATCATCATTTCAGCCCAAAAGTCGTCCACTACTGGACATAGGCCTCCCCCAAGTGTCGCTACATTGACATTTTGGGGGGTTTTGCCATAATCGCCACGCTTGGCAGGCGGGTTGGCGATCGCAGTACAGTTGTTACAAAATCACAGAGAACGCTTCTGCCCATTCTCTGGCAAATCCCTTAGTCGCCTCTTACGAAACCCACGGGAAGATATGAGATGGTGATATACTATACAGAGCACGTCCGACACCATACAGAGCAATACTCAAATTACAAAAATGGAATCAACAAGACATGACGTGATGGTAAAGCAAACTGTATTCATATTTCTGCCTTGATTTCGCTTTTGGAAATGAAATGTATTCGGCAGCCACAGTTGCGCGTTATTTCACAAATGAATATTATTACTCCGCAAAATACGGGCCAACTGTTACACAAGTAATTATGACATGCAATATGAGTTTTCTTGAATCATCCGATGAAAATACGGATTTATGATGGCTGTTTCTCAACGTGATATTTTGAACTGGTGTAGGTATTCGTTAGGTAATGGATAGCCATGACCGATAACCGCCAAAAGTGGAGAGATTTGAAAGAGACCTGTACTCAGCATTGGGTAGCAAAGGGTTGAAGAGAAGAGAGAGAGAGAGAGAGAGAGGTATTCGTTGTATATTGTATGTTTTCTCACGCATAAATGTAGGTACCTACTTCACAATAATACTTTCAAATCTTGCAAAGTAATAGCTTTGTTAGGTTAAGATTAAGTAATCCTACACGTATTCCTCCGAAAAGTTTAACTCTTTTGAGAAAATATAGACGTCTTAAAACAGACTAAATTTCCATAATCCTGAGCTTAGACGTACTCAAAACAACAATCTTCAATTCTAGCCAAAAGAAGGATCTAAAATTTTTAATATTTTTTCCTTGTTTTACGTACAGGTAGGGCCTCTATTATACCTTTATGACCTCTACAAAAGACCTGATTAAGGGACACATTAATATTAATGTCACGTAAATAGGAAAATTACCAATTCGTTTTATAGATCACAGACACTCCTATCTACCTACCTACTTATCAGATACTACAGATATGTGATACCTAGGGCATTTATAAGCTATAATAACTGATTAACTTTATAAAATTTGGTTGATTATGACATATTAAATCAAGTCCTTCCACTGCTTATCATCAAGATAATCGAATCATATGATTTTATTCAATGACAATCAAATTAAGTGATAGAAAAAATGTGTATGAGATAAAAACACATTTAAGAATAGTTTTATCAAAAACTCATTTTGTTATTCTAATGACTTTTGATTTAATCAAAGGCTTGGTTTTAGTTAAATTAATGCATACCACTGAAAATGTTGTTTTGATGTTAGCGGGTCCATAATTACATGCGAAGTGGCTATTTTAGAGCAGTACTTCGTCTAAAAAGCGAAGGGAACAGTCTAACTAATTTTGCTGGAAGGATTTATATCGTGAATAGTAATAAGTATTAATATAGCCGAGGCAAAAGATAGTATCTAAGGATCGCAGCAGGTGGCATTGTGTACTATGTACCTCCATGGTAGAGGAAAGTGAAGAACGCGTCAGGTTAGTTATGTGTGTGTGTGTGTGTAAGTAATAATAAATTACGATTTACAATTTTTTTTTGTAAATCGCAACCAATAAGATCAAAATACTCACTTCTAATTAAGTCGAAGACCTCTGTGGTGTCAACATTGTCGCCATTCCTCCTCTGCACGGCAATGAGGACCTGTTCCTGACATTCGTGATGAGGCAAGCACACGACGCAGGCATCCACGATGGCTGGGAGACTTTTGATGATTCCTTCTATTTTCAACGGTGAAATCTGTAAACAAAATCATTTATTAATACATAACATAACATCACGCATGTAATCCTCCTTAGCCAGAAGTGTACCTAATATTACAGACACATTTTGCTAGTAATGTTTAAGCATATAGGGGGCGATACTATTGCCATCAAGCGGGCACAAATCCAGACTCCGTAGCTGCTAATGAGAAAACATCATATCATCATCTTTCATTAATTTAAAAAGAAAATCTAATTTCTTTCAAAATTAGGTACCGTTATCGTCTACGCAATTTCTTTTACTAGATTGACATTCACAACTTTAAATGCACTTAATGCCTTTTGATGCAACAAATTTAATATTTCGAGAACTCATAAAAGACCCATCTAACAGAAACAAGCCTACTGGGCTACACGAAATTAATTTATCTGCTACAATGAATACGGCTTGAATCGTCTGATAATATTATTACCACTGAGTGGCTGAGTTTACGGGCTTTTAAAAATGAATGGGACTGTTCAACTGTTCACGTGAAAGGCTCCTTTTAAAATGAATCGTATCATTTTTAACATCAATTAATGGAAGACAATAGGCGATTGTAATAATATAATTATTTTAATAACGCGAAGCGATGTTTGTGAAATGTTTTCTTGAGATGGAAACGTCGAACGAGCAGATAGGATTTCGTAGATATTTTTCTTGTGAAATAAGTTAGTTTTCTCTTGTCGCATATCTAGCGACTCGAGACAGTGCGCAACTAGAATGAATCAGGGCATGAGAGAAATACGTCTAGCTAAGTTTACGCTGACTGAGTTTTCGCTTTGTGTTATTTTAAGAGGCCCGCAAAATATTATAACGAAGAATTTTTTAGTAGGAATTGGTTAACATTTGAGTGCATGCTATGTTTACGCCTCATTGAGAATTTTAATATCCGCTGGTTCTTTTAGCACATTTTATTCATTGACGTTATTTTCTTTCTAATGTAAACTCAGTTCATTTTATTGGATTTTAAATTAAAAATGCAAATGCTAATTAAAACTTTTTATAAATCTTCACTCACCAGAAAACCGTAGTGCTTAATTAAAAGTCTCTTGCGTTCCACAAAGTAGTAATAATTTTGCTCGTCTTTGTAGAACATGTCTCCAGTCTTGAACCAGCCATCATCTGTCAACATGGTCTTCGTCTCATCGGGATTGTTTAGGTAACCCTGGAAATTCAATTAAAAATAAATAAAATGATCCAAAAATCTTCAATTTTGTAATGGTAGCATAACAGAATTAAAATATATCGCCATGTCTAGTCAGGGCGAATTTCACCAACTGAGTCACGATTTCATAGACTAAACAGAGTTCAGGGGATGCCAGTGTCATTACGAACGCAGTTTAGGTGTGCTGATCGCGTTCAGTTCTATTGGTGTTCGACAGTGTTCATTCGTTGTCCAAAAGCTGAACCATGAATGCATCGAAACGCAATTTATTCCAAAAGTTATTAAATTCGCTATGTATTTTTCGACACAAGAGAACTGTGGTGCTTTTAACTAGCAAACCGACCGAGATAGATACTCCAGCTAAAATATTCAGAATAATTTATTAAGTTACTGTGTAAGTCGGGGCCGAAGCAGTATTAGAGCCCAGGTAAATTATGAATGTGTGTTCATCCTTAGGGCATTATCATCCGCGGCCCACGGATTTACTAACGGTTTACCTTTTTGGGGATTGAGATTCTGAGAATCGTTCTTAAACATTTTATACGTTACTAACTGGATGAATCTTTTTGGGTTTAAATTATCGAATACTTAGAATATTTTATTGTATTCGAAATGATTGGCTATGTAGGTATACATTTGATTATGTATACAGGTTCCTATATACATCATCATCAGCGCATTATGTACCCACTGCTGGGACACAGGCTTCCTCTCTATGACTTATCTCTATATGACTTATTATGATCACTTAAAATCATTCCTATAAGTGAACGAATTGTTTAAAAAAAAAAAAAATATGTAAGTTGTTACCGTGAAGAATGCATCGCCCTTGAGCCACAACTCGCCATTTTTGTGAGTTCCTTCCACTGTCTTGCCATCATCATCCACGAGCTGCAAATAAAATAGATTAATTAATTGGTAAATAAATAGGTAAGTACCAAAAACACACAATTTACTATAAGTAGGTTCCTAATCAGTCAGGCAGGCAGGTTTATCAGTAAAAACTTCCAAATGTAATCAATCATTGTTATCAACAAGCGTATCGGATATTGTTATTATTTGCTCAGTTTTAACCGTAATTGATTGTTCCGAAATAATTACCATACAAACAATGATAATTTAATGACGTCATATTTTACTGGAAAGGGGTTTTTTTCAGTAGCACGTTAACAATATTATCATGTACATACCTTGAACTCATATTGTGATAGCGGCTTGCCTGTTGAACCGAATGGTGTGGCGTCATCGAAATCAAAGATGGGCGACAATAACTCAGTCATTCCATAAGCCAGGTATAAGAACGCGTCACACATACTCTGCAAAGAAATACGATTTTATAGATACGAGAAAAATATGTATCAAGGCGGGAGAAATATAATGTTGGTGTTAACTATTTAGTATAAATCTATCTATATACAATCTACCATTTTAAAATTCTGTCCCCCTTATACACTAGCTGCATAATTTCTTTCTCCTCGGAAAATATAAAGCTCAGAAACCCGACGAGTTTATGAAATTAGGTCAATAAAGAACAGCGATCTTTTTCCTTTACAGTCTACAATGGACCTATATCGGATATTATAACTACTCTATACTTTATAATACTTACTCTAAATTTGTCCAGTAATGGCTTATCCATAGCGCTGCCACCAATAAGAATGTATTTGAAGCTCGATAAGTCACAAGTTTTTTCAGCCACTTTCAGAAAATGACCTAACAAATATGGCGTAAATGCTGTCGTGTTGGGCTGAAATGGTATCAAAAATATAAATATCAAGTTAGTAAAAATCACAGTAGCAATATGTTATTGCCATTTATAAATAACACACCTGTGTGTTATCGGTTATTGTTATTTATTATTATAATTACCTTATATTTGTTGATAATTTCAACGATTTTCATGGGTGTGAGTGGTGCCGATGATTGGATCCTGGTGGTGCCCTTTAAGGGGCCAGATATAAAGTATAAGAGTGATGAGACCCACTGGAGGGTCGCCATGGCCAAGGTGCGGTCACAACTGTCTGGGAAAGGTTTCCTGCACAACAAAAATAAATTGATGTTACCAAATATTACCAAATCATCTCTGGGTTCTTTTTATGGATGTTTCCAGGTTTAATTAAGAGATTTACTAATAGTTGCAGCGTGAAAAGCGATAAGTTTTAATACCACGCTTACAGGGATCTCGAAACTTTAAGAGCCGATGATAAATGTTCGATTTACTTGAACTGAACTGTGCGGCGAGACCCAACAGTTTAGTTTTGGACATAACTTCAACTAATACCATTAATTTATTATTTACCGATATGCGATGTTGCGAACTAACTGAACTTGCAATAAGTTTCGGAGCATGTTCGGTGTAACAAAGTTCCGAGGGCATCTACTTGTAATTAATTGATTGGTTATTGATTTACAATACCGATGCAAGACGGGGGCGTGTCTTAAAACAGATCAGACAGAATGTAGTACAAGCTGTCTAAACATCCCTGGAGGGGAGGGTTGCATGTTGAAACAAAGGAATGCATTCTGTATACAATGTAAGTTTATCGCAAATCTTGAACATTTATGTCGAAGTTTCAAATTCATAGAGATTGAAGTTAGCACTTTATCTAATGTAGAATCCTTACAAAGGACTCATAATATCACTGTTATTCTATTTACATTGGTATGATATTTTGAATTATGATTGTTTGGCAAATTAATGATTCAATTGCTAAGCCGGACCGTTATAATCCACCATACCCGAACTAATCGGCCAGTCGGATGACTAAGCGAAGGATTGTGATTTTAATTTATTATTTATCGCTTTACTGCTTTTACCATATCAGTGTTGTTTTAGGTGTAATAAAAATCGGATATTATGCAATGATAACCGAGTGATACATCCTGTGTACGTCACATGATGTAATCAATTCGATATTTGCTGCTAATACCTAGGTTTTAACAAACAATTCTGAACCCAGCATAAAAATTCTTTTGTATATTTTTGTACTCACCACCAATTAATAATTCCATTGAGTAATCTGTCGAAAGGAATAACAGCAACCTTTGGCAAGCCGGTGGTTCCACTGGTTAACATTAACCAAGCAGTAGTCTTTGATTGGTCGAATAGAGCAGGCCTGAAAACATCATATAAATTGTACTGGCTGTTCACTCTAACCGAACATACAAAAGACAGTAATTTTCTTTCGGATATCCTTATCGAATAATAATAAAAAACCATTCATATCACAACACTCATGAATGGCTTAAAGTTGTGTTGATGAAATCATGAGTAGCAAGATAAACGTGTAGTATCTATACGTTTTGTTTCACAAATTATCTTTACAAATTTTTAAGTAGATATTAATTAGGTGAGCCACGTTAATAATGTTTCTAGACGGTTCTTTACCTGTATTTAACTTCTGTGCCGTTGTATTTCTTGACAAACGCCTCGAGATCAGATTCTTTGTCGTCAAATATGACAATTTTGCACTCCTGATTGTTTGCTCTGAAAGCTTCCCTGACCTTCTCTTCACAAGATTTCTGACAGAACACTATCTTCGGGAAGATGTAGGGGAATAATCTTGTAAGATCGTCTGAAAGTCAAGTTAATTGGAAATTAGATTAATAATAAAGTTATAATTGGCTGTTAAATCGCAAGAGATGTTATGATCATTATTTATTTTGAGACTAGATTGGTTTTATTTCTCATCATGATTGATAGATTTTTAGCGAAGAATACTTTGATAAGCTTACTTTGTCCGACGCTGGTATCAATGGCGCACATGGGGTACCCTCCGAAGTGGCACGCGAAGTAGGGGATGCAGAGGTCCATATGGTTAATACCCATAAGGATCGCTGGGTCTCCGGGTTTTAAGCCGGAGTTAACCATCGCACTGGCTAGGCGACATGTGCGCTTGGCCACGGATCTGTTAGTTTCCTCTTCTGCGGTTGCGAAATCGATCTGAAAGATGTAAAAAGCTTTTTCTTAGAAACCTGTCTGCTGGTAGCATTTGATTTTATGTTGAACTCAATTGTTAAACTTGACCCATTCATTTTTACTCAACTAGACGTATTGTGAACTAAAAGTTATTTATCAATATCTACTCTTAATACAATTCTAAGTTAAAAAAAAAACTAGTTCGAGCAATCATATTTGCGAATATAATACCTAAATATTTTTTTTCAGAAAACGTTTCTGTAATAAAGGAATTTACTGATTTGCAATTATATTGCTTAAGAATAAATTAGGCTATAATTAAGTTTGTTAGATCTTTACTCGTGAAGAATACTTAATTAAGATTTGATTAGAGTTTTTTATTGTTTGATTAGCAAAAATAATTTGTGGGTACTAATTTTGACTTAGTTATGAAAACTCTTCGCTGTAGGCAATAAATTTAATAATAATAAGGTTTAGGTTTCAATATTACCTAGTAATTGGCATCTGCGGTGATAATTTGAATATGCTGTCAACTTCCTAGGACCATTGACCTAATATCTTGCTATTGGCTCATCTGGCTTTGTTAAATAATGTTAGGAATACCTCTACATACTTAGACAACTAAGTTATTTTGGTATGAAACCTACTATCGATACTTTAGTTAGTAGTTTATTTCTAGTAGTGCTTGGTCAAATGAACACGTTGCTACGTGAGCGTCGCGGCAGAGTAAACTATGTACGTGAACACGTATTCTTTTCTCACTTAGTTTACGTAACTTAGTTAAAATTTGACCTAGCACTTGCTTGTATGAGTTTTGTGTTTTTTATTTTCATACTTCATCTTAAACATATTTGACAAAATTCATTATACTATAAATTTCTTATGAAATTAAAAAGCAGTGAATTCGTAGATGTTTTCCCAGAGCACGTTAAAAATTGATAAATAATTTGTGTGCTCACAATTAAATAGGTTTTTGTTGAACTTCAAAACTGATTTATTTATATAAAATTCACATTATTTAGTATGGTTTTATTATTTATCTACACAGGTTTGAAAAGTGTTTATGATTAATTAAAATACGAACAATGAATTGCACTTTAAAACAACATTTTAAATCAATTAGCAATCTACACTTAGACTTTATCTCAAGTTCAGATACAATCGAGCATTTAAAATAGTTTAGAGACCTTTAAAATAGTTAACATTTGCCATAGATTCAAGACACATAACACAACATCACGCCTGTAATTCCTCAAGGGTTAGACAGAGCTGTACCTAATAGTACCCCCGCAGTTCGCCAGTTATATTTAAGTCCTATGTAATAGGTGGCGAGCCTATTTTCATCAACCGGGCACAAAGACACATAAGTGAAAAAATATCAGTACATACCTGACAGATCATTTCTGGGTCATCGTACATTGCTTCCAGAGCAATGTGGCCGATGTGCACATCTTTTTCGTTGAGGCTATACCGCTCAGCAGCACTCTTCCTTAACCGATCCACACGGGTCGTAATTCTCGTTTTCGCGTAAACATCGACCATTTTGGTCAACGCAATATTGACTTGAGAATCCATTTTCTTCAAAAACCTTGATTGTTTGACTGTCTAAACGTAAGCACAAGACTGTTTTCCTTTACAAGTAGGTACTATTTTTAAGTTTCTATGTTGTTTTTTATCACAATTAATACACAAAACCGGTCAACAGGAGGTTATGTCTATATAGCAGAACTATATCCACTAATAAATAATTATCAGTGGAAAGCGTTTATATATGTTTCACTCATTACTTTTTATCTATACAGTGATTGCGTTATAAAATTTTGATAGATTAAGTTAATCTTTCTCTATCTATCTAAGTATATAAATTTAAAATTCAAAGTCTTGACTGACTGACTGATATATCAACGCACAGCCTAAACCGCTGGTCCTAGAGATCTGACATTTGTAGGGTGTGTTCTTTGTGAAGAGTAGGTCTACTAAGAAAGGGTTTTTCGAAATTTCACCCTAAAGGGTGAAGTGGTATAGTGAAGGTATGAACTAAGTTGTATGGAAATAGGTCATTTTTAAAGTTGGAGCATGAAATTTCATAAGGTTCTGAGCGTTTTTAAGAATCTACCCCCTATGAGGCTTAGATAACGATTGAAAGTTTATATGCGAAATCCGTAATTTTTGAAGTAAGAAGAATGGTATTAAATGTTAATATTTCTGAGCAAAAATATATGAACACGTATTTCGTCGTTTTTGGAAATTCAATCCCAAACGGGAGAAAAGGGGTGGAAACATTAGTATAACAAAAAACTATTTGTGTTTCTTGATTGAATTGATAAACACGTATTTCAACTTTTTGGTTTCTTTTAAATTTTTCTTTTGTAGTGTTAGTGCGTTTGTATAGACAAATACGCTAAAAAAACTTCATATACATACCTACTTCATGGGATTCTGGGACATGAAATGAAATTAAAAATCCAAGATGGCGCCGAGGAAACTTTTCAGTTGATCCTTCATGGTTGTCATTTTCGTGGCTTTTGGGGTCGTTAACAATGAAAATGAATTCAAAATGGTGGCATCGAGGAAAACTTTGTTTTTTTCCTTCACGGGAGTCGTTTTCGTGGATTTCAGGGTCGCTGATAACGAAAATGAGCTCAAAATGAAAATACATGATGGCGCCGAGGAATATTTTGTTTTTTTCTTTATGGGTGTTGTTTTAGTGGTTTTCCTTGTCGCTGGCAATGGAAATGGGGTCAGTATGAAAATCCAGGATGGCGCCGAGGAAAATTTTATTGTTTTTCTTCATGGGTGTCGTTTTCGTGGTTTTCCGGGTCGCTGATAACAAAATGAGAATTGTCCTCGGCGCCATATTAGATTTTCATTTTGACCTCATTTTCTAGGTGCAAATAATGAACTTTAATATACACAATGTCTCAATATCCACCTTGGGCTTTGGCTAGCATTTATGTAAGTGAGAAGAGTTTCTCACACGGGCAGTTTTATGTTGCATGCTCCGGAGTGAGCTCTGCGAGTAACTTAGTAATTTTAGCCCCAAAACGAAACACTGCAAATGTTATTTACCAAGAGGTGCTAGAATAATTCGTTATTAATATAGTTATTCGGGAGTTTTGTTTAATATCAGTATTTTTGAATTAAAAAATATATCTAGTGTGCGCCAAAGTTCACCTAAATTTTCAACTCCGATAGTTGGAAATCCGAAAATGTTCTTCCTAACATTTTTCATCCTAACAATCGCAATTCCTAACTACTCTGTCTCTAATGTTCATAATTCCGAAGCATTTAGCTTCATAATGTCAGTAGCAATAAACATCTATTATACTTTTATTTGTTTTCCTATATTTTCTCAAGATAACCATCTTTTACACTATTATTCAAAGTCATAATTATCATTTTTGTTTAGATTTCTTTTTATTAATAATAATCAGTATTATATACATTCATTTTGCGTAACTTTTACTTTTTTATTTATTGCGGTGTGTACCTGGAAAGATATCCATAGGTTAGGTTAGGTTAGAACTGTGACCAACTACGAAATTGGTCGCAAAATTTTCTAAGTATTTTTTTCATAGTGCCCCCAAGACGACACTCTGACCTAATCCCCACCCAAATTAAAAATATTAATATCATTACCCACATATATTTTTATTACACTTGGTAAATGTTTCTATCTGAGTATCAGTGAAAATATTATGGTAATTATGTTTAGGGATAAAAGAGTTATGATAAAAAACAGTAGGAGTTTAAATTATTTACATTAATGATATTATTAATTACAATTTTCGGAAACATGAGTGTTATGAACATCGCTGGTAGCACTACAAATAGTATGAACAAAAATTTTAGGATGAAAAAGTTTAGGAAGAATGATCATTCGGATTACAAATGGTTAGGAGGAACAAATTCGGGTAAAGAACTTTAGGTGAGCCAATATGGACCCATATATCTAAGCTAGCTCATTTACACCATTAACCATATCGGAAGGGGTGGATGGATAACCAGGGCATTTGAGCATCGTAGCTCGGAAGACATACAGACAAATTTCTGGATCAACCCATTTAGGTCACTAACAATCTAAAATAAAAAGAAGCCGTAATATACTTTTTTCTAATCAGAATGAATTCTCTGGCTTCTTACTTTGAAAATCACAGACTTTTACACAACTATTTATCCCATAATACTACTTACGCGCGAGCGAAGCCACGGGCAAGAACTACTATCAACATTACATAACTAATAACTATAACATTTAAATGACTATTTTTGAAATTATTTTGCTGGGGTAACGCCCACGTGGGCAATTGCCAAACTCCACGCGGGTGAAGCTGCGGGCAGAAGCTATGGTACCTGATAAAAATTATAGCGATATCTATTCTATATGATGTAAAATTGTATTTTTCGTCACACCTAGTTAGTATATTAAAAGTAAACAAAGAGAGCAGTCTGCAGAAGTAACAAAAATATGGTTTATGCGGTATTTTTTGTCTGCCGTCCGTCAAGTGTCAAGCGGGGATTTCGGCCCAGGGGATTTGAAAAAATGAAGCCTTTATAACAGGCTAAGTCCAAATTTGTACCCACATTTGAATAAAGTTAATGCTCTTTTTTAAATACAATGTGAAGCAATAGCTTAATTAGTGGAAATGGCCCGTTTTTAATTACAGCAACAATACGATAGTAGTGTTTGCGTAATCAACTAGTTTCACAGATTTAACTTTGTTAAATAATACTAATGGTTTTATTTCAGTGCTTATTTTGCTGTGTTATAAATCAGTTTTCATCATAAAATTCTGCAATTTGCGAAGGTGCCTGCTGCGTCGACTTTCAGTATTTCTCCGCCTGATGTAGCAAGACAAATGATATAGCGAGAAATAAATCTTAACGAAACTGTCCAAAAATGAAGACAATAAATGAGCCTCCATTTGTTTTATTTATTATGTTCGTGTCAGCTATGTGTGACATATCATTATCTTGTATCATAATCACTTGTTTACATAAAAAAAAACAGCTGGACAGATGAACTAAAATAAGATAATAATTTCTATAGTGCAAATTGTTTACATAAAAAAAACAGCTGGACAGATGAACTAAAATAAGATAATAATTTTTATAGTGCAAACTGTTTACATAAAAAAAAACAGCTGGACAGATGAACTAAAATAAGATAATAATTTCTATAGTGCAAATTGAGATTGCCTCAGAGTTTATGGAAAAGGTTTTTTTTTTAGACAAAAATCTGTTACTGCTCATTTTAGTTCGTGTGTCCATCCATATGTTGATATGTGTGTCAATATCCATATGATGTAGATATATAACAGACAACTGCAGCTAGAACTATCCATAGATCAAAGACTCATAGATTATAAGTAGCCAGAAAGGAGCTCGTGGCTAAATAATAAAGGCCGCTCGGGTCGATCTTCAGGTTAAGCCGTGCTTGCCTAGTTTGGTCCGCGGATGGGTGACCCCCCATTACATACCGAGTTTCTCCCGTGTCTCGGAAAGCACGTTAAGCCCTTTGGTCCCAGCTGTCATTAATAAATCTTCGACAGTCGTGACAAGTACTCAGAGGCTCGAAAGTCTGACAACTAGTTTTACCATGATGCCCATTCCATAGGGTTTCGTAACCCAGCACTAACTGGGTTGTAGAGGTTAGATAGGCAGTCGCTCAGCAGCTGCATCCAAAATGGTCGGGCAAAGGCTAGGCAGATGATGAAATAGCCAGAAACGACAGATTTGTTAATCAATTTTAATCCTTATCGAAATTGTTCGATAAGGATTAAAATTGAGTGCCAAATCGGTACGAACACATATTTTGGAATCTCGCTTTGTCACAGCGAGATTCCAAAATATGTGTTTGTCCTAATGCCACAATATGAGTGTGTCATGCGTGTAGTATTAAGAATCGATAACCCGAAAACCTTGATTGTTTAGAACCTGTCAATGCGTGGGCACAAAACTAATTTTCCGCAAGCACAGTTCTATTTTATTAAGTCTCTATATAGCTATGTTTTGAAATAGGGACCATCTGCGAAATAAAAGTACAGGCTGTGAGGCTGATTTAAAACTCATCCCAAATCATTGAGTTTTACTCTATTTACTTTACCATACATGGAAGTGAAACGAAAGTTAAAAAAAAGTTATATTTCTTCCATTGCATAATCATCATTTTGCCTCCCCCATTCCTTCCACTTGTCTCAATGTTGTGCCTCTTCTTGCCTCACCAATTAACGAGCTAATCATCAAAAACGTCCTGCCATCTAACCATTCTAATATATCATTAGGTACTGATTAAAATGAAATCTTCATATGTGAGTTAACTCGACACAGATAACCATCGAAACGCTAAGATGAAATTCGCTATTACCACACTGATCTGATTTTGAAGAATGCGGCTCTAAACATTGGAAACTTTAGGGACGTGAGGTAGGTCCTACCAACCGTTGTTGTTGAAAAGGCTCACTTACACGTAATCAAAAACTTTTACACATTCCTTGCCTATCGATCCCCTCTGTAAAAAGATACCAACAATCTAATTAGCAGCGGCTATCCTCTTTATATGAGGATGGCCGCTAATTATAATAATCTTGTCCGACGGACGTCACTATAATCTAAAGCTGATCATGTTTTTTAGCATCATTGATAAATATACTGCAGTGGATTAAAAAGTAGCAGCTAGTGCACTGTTTATCGCAAGACATTAGCTACCTTATAAACAGCACTCAAAAGTTTTCTTGAAAATTCAATCATACCAGGATCAAAGCAGCTCTTCAGAAATTTACTAAATAATGAAAATTTGCTATTCGCAACTTTCCGTCGCAGATTAATAATTCAGGTAGGCAGGCTCGATGTGTCTTCACAGTATTTAACTATTAGCAATAATTAGCTCCGAAAGTGGCTGGGAAAGATCAACAGCGGCGGATGCGCGGCGCAGGGATCGAACATAAAACTTTAATGAGTTTTGCCTCTTCTTGTTATCTTAAAGCAGGTTCAACAAAGTTCACCGTTGTTCTGTTTATTGAACATAGCACAGTTTGCCCACAATTCAATATGAAATTATGTTTAAGTTTTAATTAACGGCCAGAACAAACTTAATTCAATTACAAGTTTGGACAGAGCAAACTGTTTTAATGTAACAGTGCTCGCAATTATAAATGCTGTAGTTTCATTATACATCCTTGTCTGTAGCATAACAGTCTAACTTGTTAACGGAATCTTGTTATTATTAAAGCACTTATATAAATTGAGTTTACCTTTATCCATTTATTAAAGATATTAGATGTAGTTAAAAGGTAGTGCGGCTATGTTTTCTGTGAGGTCGATGGCCGATGAAGCTGGTTGCTTTGTCCTTTCTAGATGTGAAGTATTTGAATAAGATGGCCTATACTAGTGGCGTTTCGTCTTTCTTCTATGACTTGTAACAAAATTGACCTAAGCTTTTTACTAGGTTCTAGTTCCTCCTTGCCTCGGAAAGCACGTTAAGCCGTTGGTCTCAGCTGTCAATCGTTAAGTAGCCAGTGGCCCGAAAGTCTGCACACCAGTCTTACCAAGGCGTATCGTTTACCCAGTACTAACTGCGTCATCATCATTATTTCAGCCCGAAATACGTCCACTGCTGGACATAGGCCTCCCCCAAGAAGGGAGGGTTTTGCCATAATCGCCACGCTTGGCAGGTGGGTTGACGATCGCAGTACGGTTGTTAAAAAAGCACAGAGAACGCTGCTGCCCATTCTCTAGTAACTCCCTTAGTCGCCCTTGAAAGAGAAAGGTATACCTGGGAAGTATGTAGACTTAATTAGTGCTATGTACAGCCAATCTTGTACCTACGTCCGGTCAGCTGCTGGCAACATGAGTTCTGTGTGGCTGTAGGCTTGCATCAAGGGTCGGCTTTGAGTCCCTTACTCTTCCTGTTGATTATGGACGCTTTGACGTCGGACATACAGGAAGAGGCACGCTGGTGCGTGCTGTTCGCCGACGACATTCTTCTTGTTAGTGAAGATGGACCAAAGATCCAGAGCAGATTGGAGAAATGACTACAGAAGCTGGAGAATGTTGGCCTGAAAACCAGCAGAATGAAAACTGAATACATGTTCTGCGATTTCGGCGCTCTCTCCAGTCCTGTAGTCATAGCGCTTGATGTGTGAGTGTTAAGCACAGAATAAACATTGGATGGAACGGCGCCGGCGGCAGGTCACGGGAACTATCTGTGACTCCCGCATTCCCCTTAAACTTAAGGGGAAGATTTATAAAACAATGGTTAGACCTGCTGTCTTGTATGGATCAGAATCCCACAAAAGAGATGAATGAAAGGCATTGCATGTGGCTGAGATGGATGGATGGATGAAGGGGGATGTGTGGTGTTACGCTGGATAGAATAAGGAATGAGTATATTAGAAGAAGTCTGAAAGTGGCGCCGGTGACTGAAAAGATGTGTGGAAATCGGTTGTCGTGATATGGGCATGTGATGCGGAGGGATGAAGAAAATGTCGTGAGGAAAGTTTTGAGTATGAATGTGGATGGGTATAAGGGTAGAGGGAGACCAAAGAAACGATGGATGGACTGTGTGTGAAGGATGATATGGCAAGAAAGGAGGTATCCCATGAGATGACAAGTGATAGAGAAGTTTGGAAGAAGAAGACGTGCTACGCCGACTCCAAATGAATTGGGATAAGGGCAAGAGAATGATGATATTTCAATCAAGTACATTTTTGTATAGGCCTTTTCGAATTTTGCTGATACAACATGGAAAGGGTCAATAATTCACAACGATTCGTGGTTCAGTTTGATTGATAAGAAGAGAATTAGTACTTTTAATTTTAAAATACTTATTGCGATAAGGTTTTTAATCCTAGGTGAGTAGGTGTACGTACGCAGAAAAGACAATGATTTATGATAAAAAAAAACAATCGGATATCGAAAAATACCCGTTTTATTTCCTCGTGTATTTACTAATAATTATCATATTAAGCAGGAAAAGGATAAGGAGATAACGGTCTAATGCTCGTTTTAACTCAATCATTATTTATTTTTGGGTAGTATATACGAACGGCTATTAATTCAAAATCAAGCTGTCAAAATACTGATTATGGCGTACTGAAATACTAAGTGAGCGAAAGACTGAGAGCGAACAGAAATATTGAAAACGGCGACATTAAAATACGAATTTGAGGCACAACTTATACAGAACGATCAGCACAATAATTTTTAAGCGAATAAATTTCTATTTGAGCGACAATTTTGCAGATCACATTATATTCAGCATCTGACTTATATTTTTGTGCCAAGAGTGCTGTGCAATAACCTAATCGAGGTGTTTCAAATACCATGTTGACCAATGAACCAAAGACTCACAATAAAACCTAAAAGTAACTTAAAAAATAAGAAAACTGATAGGTGTATACAGTCGACAGCACAGTAAGCTTCACAGTACGGAGCGAAAACCGTCGATGTCACAAACGGGTTGGGTTACTATTGTCTATAGATTTGTTTTTAATGGGTAATATACAAGGTGTTGTTTTGCATCCTCGTCAAAATTCAGGATGTTGCCACAAAAGACGTAAATAATCAATATAAATTACGGTACCTAGTAAATTATTAAAAAACACTGCGTTTTTTTGTTGTTTAAATTTGTCAATATTTCAGAATAACCCCCTTAACGTGGTTTAGGGATTATGAAATTATCGAAAAAAAAATTGAGGTTTTTTGTTTCTGTGTAAAAGACGTTATAAGGCGGGGATCAGACGGCCCGTGTTTAAAACACGGGTGGTTCACAGTTACCGATTTCAGTAAATAAATAAAAAAAAGAAAATTACCTACTCATTTTATTATTGATTCGGGTCGAGAATCATTAACATAGTTACCTCCTAGAATTTGACGAGGTTGCAAAACAACACCTTGTATAAACGCAAATAAAAAAAAATATTTTTGAATAAAGCATATATTTTTATATATTATACAACAGTTTATCTAAAGGAAACAGCATTTTATTTGACTATCAATATTTTGTGATAGGCTTGGTCGACGTAGCCACCGCTGCACCGGGGCTCTTATTTCAGTCTACAGGGTTTAAAGTGACCTAACATGAAGTGGATGGCGGGTCTTAGTTAACTCACTTCGCTCGCTCACTAAACCCCGCCATCCGCTTCGGACCTAACCTGTCTAAGTCGAGGTACCCTAAGGTCCCAAGCTCGTTACGCTCACTCTTGTATCGTCCGCTTTCCCTCTCGAGTCCGCGACCACAAGTTACGACGTCATACGAACGCGCCCGAGTGCACCCGAACTCCCGCGCTGCCCACCGTTGTCACTTCGTCATTCCGCCCCCTAAATTTGTACAATCCGAACGAATGTTGTGTGTTATTTTTGGAAGAAAAATATGCTGGAAAAGATAAAAATATTAAGTCAAATAGTATTATAATATGCAAAGATATTATGACCATAGCTTACAAACAAATTCCAAAGCGCTATTTTTTAAGTACTTCATGTATGAACTCAAATCGGTTTTATAGTCCACATCTAGTACTTTTTTCGCTCATTTTAGGATTTTTAATCATTCGTAATTTATCGCTGCATGGTGTCGGACGTAAAGAATAGCACCATCCCATATCATAAAGGATTTGCCACAACCGTACTGCGATCGCCAACCCGGCTGCCAAGCGTTAGCGAATATGGCAAAACCACCCAAAATGTCAATGAGGCGGCACTTGGGGAAGGCCTATGTCCAGCAGTGGACGTCTTTTGGGCTGAAATGATGATGATGAATTTATCGCTACTTTAGTTAATTTTTCGCAAACAAAATTTAACGCCGCTCGGTTTAGTATTAAAATTATCTCACTAACAGTCGTCCAAATATTATTTATTCGCTCAGTTAATTATTTCCCTTTATCTTTTTGTACCTATGTATTCAATAAACTTGCATTCTAGTTTAACGAATTCTTCGAGAAACTGAAAAAAACTCGACCGTCTGTAATGTACCTACTACAATTCTAGCAAACAAATCTCATTGATTCTTATTAGTCATTCGTGGACAAATGATGGTATCAATTTGTACATATTGCACGGTTTATATAAGTAGTATTAACTTTTGATTAAACACAGGTTCGTTAAATAGTATCAAATCGAGTTAAGCATTCAATGAATGACTAGAACATAACTATTTCGATTCGATTTAGAGTTCAGTCAAAGCTATACGTTTGTGTGTATGTTACAGCGTAAGTAGAACTAGCACAGAACTGTTCCATATAAGCCAATTGTTCCTAAAATTAGTAAACCAATATTGTTTGGGATGTTCTGGTCATCTAAACTAATATTATAAAGAGGAAAGATTTGATTGTTTGTTTGTTTGCATTGAATAGGCTAAAACTACTGGTCCGATTTGAAAAGTTCTTTCAGTTTTAGATAGCCCATTTATCGAGGAAGGCTATAGGCTATAATCATCACGCTATGACCAATAGGAGTGGAACAGCAATGAAAAGTGTTGCGAAAACGGGGAAAATGTGACGCAAACGAAGTTGCGGACACCTATTGAATTATAAACTTCTCTCAATCTATACCAAGTTTTCAGGTACCCTTAAAATCGAAACTGTCTCGTTCGTCGGTAACGCTATTGCTGAGCATGGACATATACTGTTGCCTATATACATCCTAGTCAGGTAGCCAGTAACATTTCCTTAACCGACAAAGTATGAAACCAGTTAACTTTGAGGAAGAAAACATAAATATTTTAATTAAGTTTGTTTACGTTACCGCTAAGTTAGTTGTACCGTTTAAAATCAAGTGAATGCACGTGGCGGTCGCGGCGAGGTGGCAGGGCGGCGGCGTTAAGTAGTGTACTTGAACTTAAGGCCACTGAACACGCGGCTATGTGAAGCGTTTGTTTAACCTGCTTGGCTCCTCCAAGAGAAGCAAAGATGCGTGTCAATTCAAAAATAGAACAAAATTAGTTTAATAAAGCAATCGATCTCCGAATGTTGTAATATGAAAAAAGACAAGTCCTTTCCTGAAGTGTGGTCGGCTTTGGGTCTAAACAGATAAAAAGCGGTCACGCAGCAATCACGTTATTCACCACATATATTCGCTTTCATTTCTTTCTTTCTTTCTTTCTACACCTATTCGATTTTGAAACCCGACTGAGCCGAATGAAGATGGCCAGAGCATTGTCAGATCTTTATCCTGAGATCTACCACCACTAAGAATTTAATCAAATTGTTTATTGCCAGTGACGTCTATTTTGCATGTGCGTCGCACGTGCGGTTCGAAAATGCATCAATTACTGATAACAAAGAGGAAAATCATCAATTGCTGATCAATAGGCATTTAAAATACCGAATACTCATTAAACTATGATCAATCATGTTAGATAATATACTTATCGTTATTATTGCATTTTATCACAATCTTGATATCACAATTTTAGGATTGTGCCCACTACACTGTACCATGACCATGCCATGAAACAGTCAGGCAAAAAAAAAAAGTGTATCGAAAATTATATATTATTAAAAGTGTCAATATGCCCACTAGACCGTTCCGTCATCAAGTCCATTATAAACCATCGCTAACGTTTCACAGGTCATCTCATGGCTCCAACTCTACGTTCACATGAATCCTATCGCGCTCTGCCCCGGGAATATTAACGAGCCACTTACTGTAACTGTTCACTAACCCCCTCCACGAAATTTTCATGTTCACAATCTCGAAATTAAATGAGAAAAAAAACCATTATTGTCATGCTAATGGTTTTCTATGCATCATCGCTGTTTAAGCCTTCATCTTTTTCTGCTCAGTATTCTGTTTATTTTCACTATCATTTACTAAGTATGTAGAGTACCTCTTACCATGAATCATCATTATCTTCCTAAATTATTTGGGATCGACGCAGCATGTCTTCTTCTTCCATACTTCTCTATTACTTATCATCTCTTCAGATCCGTCCCTGAATGTCGTACTATAATCACCTCGCTTGGTAAACGGTTTACCCGTTACTACGTGCTGTGGAAGTGCAAAGTAAATTGCATTCCAATACCTCGATCGAATGTTTTAAGTATACGATTAACATATCCGGTATAAACATATACCGTCGTCATTCTACTGCCTCCTAAATATCTATATCGTATCTTAGTCTGGTAACAGTTAATTTAGCTATAAACTTCTTGTTTTTCCTACGGGATAAAATTATAAGTAGTCTCAGTACCTACCTGGCATTCGTCTCCGATACAGCGCCAGTCATGTGGCTGATAGTCACAAGGTATGAAACCGTTCAATAGCATCCCTCGCGTCCGTTATTAACCCCACACAGACGAAAGTGGTTATTTCAAATGGCTAGCTGTCACTACGAGCACAGCATCCCATTTCGCTGAGTTGCTCGCTGCAGTACTAAAGAACGTGTTAAACTACCCAACTATATTGAACCGAAAACAGACCAAATACCAGACTTCGAACAGTAGGTACGCTAGAAACACAAGCAACCTACTTGCAACAGTGTTGCCAGAGTTAATCAAGTAGCGTAAAATGCTATTTTATTATTGCATCCCTTTTCCATTTGGGAGAAGCTTATCTTATTATGGAGGTGTTTGTTAGCGCTAGTCAATGTGAAGCTTATTTCCTGCCCGAGAGCGAAAACATCAGGGCTCGACTAAACAAATATACACAAAACTCGATTCATGTACCCACGTCATAAGGGTATTTTCTGTGTGTACACATAAAAGTTAATGTTAAGATTGCTGAGTAGTGAACAAAGCGGGCCAACTAACGGGTGCGTTTCTGCCGTGATGCGAATATTGGGCGGCGTCCTACTTCCAGCGAGCACGTAGGGAAAACAATGTCTCACAGACGTAGTTATCTACATAAGTAAACAAGAATGCTGTGCCACCGCTAATACTCCTTTTTCGGGCTACAGCGTCGTTTTTACGTTGCAATAATGGGCATTCGGATCATACGTTGCAACTGGCCCAATTTTCCGAATATCTTCGCTTTTGCAGCTTCAGTTGGTTGAAAAATAAAAAGAGTTTGCACGACGCGGTTTCATAAGTTCGTACATGATGGTACATAGCACTTTTAGTCTTGAATGGCTCGTCGAGCGAGATGTTATAAGCAAGCTAATAGTTATAACTTTAGTTTGAAGTGGACTGTCGCACAGCTGGGGTTATTTTAGTGCTGAGGTAGGTGTTGCGGTAGAACTTGTACATTTATAAAAGTTTGTAATGAATTTGGTAACTGCTTCAGCAACAAAGCCGAAGGTCAGCGACAACGTAGTAAATTATTAAACTTTCACCTGCAACCCGTGGCTACATTAGAACAAAGCGCAGTTGCCGCTCCTAAATAAACGGCTGCGGAACGTTGCAGCTCCGACTGCTATTTTCAATTTCAAATTTGCCTCTCCAACGACAATAGAATTGCAGCATTTTATGTGAAAAGTTTTTGCGATCTGCATTTATTCAGGTCATTGGAATTGTAAAAAACGTTGATTTTTTTATCTGGCGATGTATCAGTGGCAGTTACTTTTAGTAGTCCCAAATTTATTTAGTAGGAATGGGATATGAAAATTTACGTGTGCATGCCTTTTCACAGGGTTGTCGAGACGTTGTCTCGTTTGAGATAAATTGTTTGCACAAGGAACAGCATTCAAGTAATTTGAAGTGGCGCAGTTGTCTGGGAGGTCGGGAGGTGCGTGCGGCGGCGTCTCGAGCAATTCCGAGGCGACGTGTGCTCTAATCACCCTCTTTAAACGAACACTCACGTGCCCGACCGGGAGGAAACGTTAATTTTAATTCCCCACAAATGCGTGTCTAATTTCAGCGGATGTGTTTTGTTTAATTTCGAAGGATTATAATTGCCAAGACACAAGGATTAGGTATGAGGTCTTTAGATGTGCGCTTCAAGGTATTTTGCTGTAGCGGCTTCTGTCTCCCAGGAACTCTCTTGTTGTAGAATATTCAGACGCTGGTTACATTGTTTATAAAGTTTCGATTACTGAATACATTAACTAATAAAATTGTTGTGAGGTTTTACTCTCTGAATGGAGTAAATTATTTATTCTGAACAAATATTTCAGTGGAAACAGCAGCATTGATTTAATGTTTTATTGAGAGAACATAAGCAAAACACTTGGTGTTTAAACCGACGTCAGTTTAATTTTTAAATAGTTCTTACTAAGCTATTAATAAAAAATGCTGGCAAAAATCTTATCATGGATAATAAAAGATTATTTTGATTGTCAAACTTGTTTTTCTATCGAAATAGATCCCACGTGAGATGCAAATGTCTTGGGGATGAAAGCTGTTGGCCTACAATTGCGTAAACGAGATTTACTTACGATTATCTTAATTAGTTTTCTTACGCTGGGTAGGTATCTAAATGTGTCTGAAATTAAAATTAGGTACTATATTTGTAATTGAAAACCTATACTTAAATCAATAGGTCTTAGCGGTGTAAGTTCTGATTAAATTTATTAATAAATTCCGTATCAATTATAAAATTTATCGAAAATTTAAGTTATAGGTACGGAAGCAATTAAAGTGGTATATAAGTAAACTTTTTATTTCGTTTTAAGATTTCGTTTGGTCCACATGGTACATAGCCCATATTATTATTAATATTACCATCGTAGCATTAATCGTAGGCGCACGGCTACGCTCGTAGCACCGTAGCACCGTAGCCGTGCGAATATAATCCATATCAACATTTGAAAGGGATACTGGAATTAAAATGCAACAGATACATATAGTTTAGAAGTCAAGGTTTTTACAGAAAAACAAAAATATTAAATGCGATTTTTGGACGGATAAATTATTTGTTTAACTATCAACGTATACCCAACGCTTGCTTGCGGTGTCGAACGTAAACAAAACACTTTGCTCGACCTGCGAATCAACATCCAATGCACGCCACTACACTAATGAGGTAATTACGGGAGATTATATAAATGAAATGGGTTGCCGCACCTATGTTGATAAAATCATTTGTGGAAGCTGTTTCCGTAAGGTTAACCCCGTGCTTTTGGTAAAACTCTCACGGTTCCAATAATGAAAGAAATTATGGTAAAGTATCCTTCGAACTGATTAGTCCTGAGGGCTTTAAGGAATAACAAAAAAACGGGAATACTTACCTCAAGTAATTTATATAAAGTTATCTCTCGTTAGTTTTGTGTTTTACCAGATTACAGTACATTGCCTTCATAATATATGAGATAATTAGAATGTGAATACGAGATATTACTATTAATACTGTCGTGGGTAGCTACTATACTTAAGTGTACAATTAAAGGGAACAAATAAGTGTAATTGTACAGCTATATATCGACGAAACCACAAATTAATTGGATTAGATTGCGCACAACAATCGCAGTAAGTCAGAACGCGCAATCGACGAACAGCAATTAGAAGCGCCGCAACAACACCAGACCAAATTTACGATGACATCCGAAATGAGAAAATTGACGAAAATATTCGGGGAGCCGACACAAGAATGATACACGTCGAGGTTGGATTATTTGTATTCGAAGTGCGCTCAGAGAACGTGCTACGCCTGTTAATACTGTTACTAAGTAAACTCCATTTTCAATTACCGTATTTGGTTATACTTGATGGTATGATTCGCGTAATACGTCAAATTTGAATCGGCACACACCGAACAGCGAACAGCGGGAAGAATTATAAACATTAATTTGCATGGACGTAGCATAACTCGTAATGGAATGCATTAATGTCGAGTGGGAGGTACAGTGGCTCGCCGAAGAGCACTTTGTAGCAACTCGTTTCGAGCAAAAAGCGAGCGCAGACACGGATGTTCCCTCTGGCTCGGCCTTAAGTGCTGCTTCATGCTAACATGTCGGCTACTTACATGCTATTTGTTTTTTAAACTGCCAATTTGTTACGTACTTACTGAAAACATCATATTAATGTGCTGGGACATCATAATGTGAAACGTGATCTTTTTCACAAGAGAGTCACGTATATTTTTGAACTATTTTCATGAATTTTATGATGAGTATAAATATGAATCAACCACATTTTTCAATAACTGGCTCTGTGTAGCTCTTGTTAAACAACCATTGAGCTGAAAATGGGCATTCATAAAGTTATTGATGTAAACGACAAGAAACTTAAGAAAAAGTATTGAACAGGGAACATTAGCTGCGAACAATTATTTTCCAACTGAAATGCAATGAATTGCACGTTTTGAACGTTTCCATTTGTTCCTCCACTCAATTGTTTTTTTATGAATAGCTACATACTGTCGGTTAATCTCTAGTACAGTGCTGTACAACGAGGGTTTCACAAAATAAATCAATGTTTATGTTTTTCTCTTTATACGTTCTCTACTAAAACCTTTTTATATTCTCTGGCTTGTGTAAATTAACTTAAAATGAGGGAGGCCTACCGGTTTAAAGTGGCTGTTGTTTTAAATATTAACCGAAATAAGAGCGTTTTTTGAGGCGTCTTGTAAGCCTCTTAGGCCGTTACAATTTTTAACCATTAAGCTATTTGCCAAAAATGTTTGTTTAATAAATCGCGGTGACGTCGTTACTACAAGGTATCTAAGTAAATGTAAATTCTCAATAATCTGAGCAGACAGAGATTGAGCGGATACATCTATCACTCTCGGCCCGCTGCTACAAGATTCTGCGATAGCTCCAAAATAAATACTTGACAATTTGCTGCTACTAGTTTTTTTCACATAAAAAGTCCGATCCACATAGAATATATGTGTAGTTACGTAATAAATGCTTTAGGGTACGTATGTGACCAGTTATTGGAAACCTGTTACGTAATAGTGGAAAGTGTGCTCTAAATGTTATTTGGTTTTATTTGGTCAAACTAAGTATTTCAACAGTCATGAAAACTTTTGCAAGGAAGTATTCGTTCATATTAAAATCGATGAAAACACTCAGGACTTATTGGAATCCATGCATTTTTTTTTTGTTTTTAGTTCCGTCACATTATTATTGTTTCTAGTTTTGGTAGAGCGTCCCCTAACATAAATATTTTTCATACTTGAAATGAGGTCTCTATGTAAGATAATATGGTAGAAGTTTGTTCAGTTAACTAAAATAAAATTTATTTATTATTATTTATATCCTAATTACTTGAGCTCTAGATTTGATCAACACAAAATCTCAAAAACCCTACCCTTTAAATTACCCTCTCGTAGTCTAGTACTATATCACAGAATCAAAAATAATAGTTTATGCACTTTGCCTTACAATATTTCAAAGCAAGAGGAGTTACTTCGTGAAGCTTCGGACAACATTGGATTTAAAGTTTGTATCTGTGCATAAATAGACGCAAGTGGCTGTCCGATTGTCTCACGGAATTCTGCGAGTCCTATTTCTACGATTGTCGTCTATAACTTCAAGAAAAGACAAACTATTTCTAGGTACCTTTATTCTCACTCCATGATCACCGAAGCGTTACTTGCATTCTTATTCATTCTTTCATAAATCTTCTTTATTTTGACGAGATCAAACAATTCCACGATTCTAGGACTGACAACACATACCTTGAATTTATGAAGGTGGAAATATTTAGAAGGTAGGAGATTAATAAGGTCTTGACAAAATGAAAAGGTGTAAAAATGCACCAAGCAAAGAATTTCTAAACATAGCCGCCGCGTAAATCTGAAGGGGAATTCGAGCGATCGCTTACGTACACTGTCTTGTCAAAACACTAGCACACAAAGCCTTAAAAGGATTCATGAATATTTGTGTACGAAAATAAAATAGTGCTATAACCGTTGTTACATCGTCGGTATGAATAAAATAATATATCAGTCGTAGGCACAATGCAGACAGCGGGTATGCAAACAAGCGCTAAATTAATGTCAATCATGCGACGTCAATATTTTCTCAGTCAGTTTTTAAAATTGAATTCGAATCACAACGTTCACCAGTAGCTTTAAAAGCGTCAGATTTTATTAATAATTTTTTTCTGAAAAACATTGAGTGGAATAATTATGTTGGTTGAATAAAATGAAGTGAAAGAAGCTGCTAACCTTAAGTAGCAAAGTAAAATTGAAGTGTCCGCCGCGAAGACGGGATTTTTTTAACTCTTTAAAAGACTCAGCGTCTCGGCGATTTTGCAGGAAAACAATGTCATTTGTTTTCTTTATTTACTCCTGCTTTACGTATTATCCCGACCTAAGTCTGAAGAAATTGATGCTAAGTTTTGTTCACCTAGATATTCAGCCCAGACTTGTTATCATTATGTCAAAGTTTTCGTCTTGAAGAGTCTTTGAGATGACATTTTCAACCTGCAACATTATTTGTAATGATAAAACTTTTTGGAATTATTGCTGTATATATTAAAGGTCCGTGGAGGTCATCGAGGAGTGACGGAGGCGCGGGTACTCTCCACACTCGGCGTGACGTGATTAACCTCCCCCCTACCCCGCGCTGTCACCGGCTCCCGCCGTCGCCTGTCCCCGGGGCGCGAATCCAATTTACCAACTTGTACCCCGTTATTGTGTCCGCTACTGTTTGCGTTCCCATAAGAAAACTTTTCTTTATAATAAATATACTGCGGTGTACGTGTGCTGTTGATAGATTCAAATGCTATACTATCGTGTACATATAATTCTTGTTTTTTTGTTATCATAAATCTGATCAAGGACTCCATGTTAATCTTATTACATCATAATTTATCAATGATCTAGCGGGTATCGTAATTAACAGAAACTATATTTGTATTTCTGGTAGTTTTCCGTAGCCTTTTCAACGCATATATGTAAATGTAGCATTTTCGTGTGCACGCACATTAAATAGTATTAATAAATGTCACAATGATCAATCACTATTAGCTGTCAATTAGCATACATAATAAAGATTACGTAGTATCTAGGCAAATGTGTTGCTAGATTATAGTATGTATTAGCTGTGCCCGCGACTTCATCCGCGTGAAATTTAACAAATAAGTTATTTAGTTTCTTTTTTCGTTTTTGCATTTTTGTTTTAAATATTTTATATATTTTTTTTAAATAGAAACCTAAATTACTCCTTATTACATCAGCTATCTGGCAGTGAAAGTCCCGTCAAAATCGGTCCAGCCGTTCCAGAGATTAGCCGGAACAAACAGACAGACAGACAAAAATTGTAAAAATGTGATTTTTGTATATGTACCGTATATACATTCATATGAATGAAGTAGAAGCGGTTATTTTAATATTACAAACAGACGCTTCAATTTTATTTATTTGTATAGATGAGTAAGCATCTCATGAATTTCGAACCTGCGGTTTTCCTGGTCGATCAGTAAGACTACCTATCGCCTAACCAACAAGACGGTTATTACAAGAATCTCCTCAATTCGCCAAACATTCATAGCAATCTTTTGGAAGTCCATTATATAGCTTAAGCCGCTTAATTCGAGTCTATCGGAAATGTAACAAAAAGCTTAAGCAGGAAAATGTCTGTTCGGAAGGCTTGAATGATACGGTTTAATTATAGTGGGTAAATATAATTTACCTGCATTTATTATACAAATTACTTAAATGTTATTTATAATGGTGCGTCATCTAGAAATATTAAAAAGAATATACCACGGTTGCCACGTAGGTACCTATAACTACTAACATATTTTGTTGGACTATTCAAAAGTGCCTGAAACTGGCCTACTAGAAATAAATGATTTTGATTTGATTTGGCAGGGCAAAGGTGTAGGCCATAGAGTGCTGAGTGAGTTTCAAGGTTGTGTTTCGATTTGTCTCATCATTATCATAATCATCTGCCTAGCCTTTTCCTAGCTATGCTGGAATCGACTTCCTGCCAAACCGGATGCAGCAGAATACCAGTATATTACATGGGGCAAAAACCACAAAAAAAACGTCAAACAATTAAAAAGCCCAGTATGTACTGGGTTTTTTTATTTGTCTGTGAATAAAGATATACCAGTCATAAGTACGTAAATGTACGAAACGGCGGCGAGCTGAGAGCGAATAAACGACGATTTTCTCAACAGGACTTCCGGACTCACACAACGTTAGAAGACCGGAAGTCTGTAGGTAAGGAAGCTTTGCCGACTTCAAATACGAAAGTCGGCCTACGGCCATCTTACATAACCTACAGTTTGTACATAACTACATCTTCTCGGAATTTCGCTTGGTATATATTCTACGTTACTCGGTATATGAAGCTTAGATTACAAAGATTAGACATGAATGAATAAGAGCATTATACAAGCGTTTCAATTTAATTTCTCTTGTGATTTACTAACATTAGTTTGGATAAATCTCATTCACAAAATATTACCGGGTAATAATATTATTTGGTTTATGACTGTTTTACTCACACATTTCCAAACATGAAACCCCTTATGATATCATCCGATATTTCAATTACTCCCTGTAAGTACTGCACTTCTAGGAATTGCAGTGCATTTCTAAGATGGATCAGTAGAGTTGGCCGAATATAGTCACACACACGGGGTGCCTTAAGACGGGAGCCCCAATCGAGGTAGACCATAAAAGATAGATATAAGCAAATTTAAAAGATATAGAGGAGGTCTTTCTCTATGGATTGGTCGACAATCGCACTAGATCGCGACAAGTGGAAGGAGGTAAGGGAGGCCTTTGCTCAGCAGTGGGACAGAATAGGCTAACAAAAAATTGCAAATGTCCCGTGTCGAGGTAAAATATTAGTAAGAGAGCTTAGTGGTAGCGGTCAGCTAACTACCAAATCCACCAAGGAAGTCAGACTGCCCAATGTATGTACATGTGCTATTCACGCAGATTTCAATATGGCAAAAACTTGTTCAATCATTCAGTAGATTAATGATTACCAGATGTTGTTATGTCCGCTGAAGCGTGCTTATCATTTAAATGATATCCCTATTTCATTATGACATACTTAATAGGTGGGGTGATCCATTCTTATCAGAGAAATACGCATTATTATCGCTTATGACGTCATCATAATTAATGCATACGGAGCTATGAAAGTATGAAAATTCCCTGCACTACAATATTGGTCCCCAACGATACAGGTGGCAGGTGATACGTTTATAAGTATCTTAAAAATTATCTTGTAAGTAGGTACTTATGTTACTGCAAGAGTTTGATCAGTGGTTCATTGGGGGATATTCCAAATTATTACTTACTTTCCAAATTAGAAAAAAAAAATACCTCAATCATTGCAGCCTATCACAGTACGATGCTGCCTCTGCGCCGCGCCAAAGCCTGTCGTTTATATTCCGTATCTAGTCTCCACCAGCTACTTCTTGAAGATCATCGGTCTATCTAACGAGGGGCGTTCCATGCTTCGATTGTCGAGACCTGGTTTCCACTTCAGGACATGTTTCCCTACCGACATCAAATAAAAAAGAAGAAATCATTGCACTTTCAGCACGCGTAGCATGACCGCCGTAGAAACGGGCTATGTCGACGGAAGAATCGACAAACTGACACATTGTCATTGTCTATCTGTTATTATGTCGATTCTGCCGTAGACAAAACTCGTTTCCACAGTGGTCATGCCGCGTGCAGGACTGGTGAATCATTTAACAATTCGAGACAACCTCGAAAAGCAGTTTCGTTTCGTACGAATGTATATGACAGTCATTATGGGTACCTAGCAACTCTAACCTCTCAACTTGGAATATCGGTTTATTGGCCAGTTTAAATTTTGGTTGTTAGATTGCAATCGCCGCATGTAAGTATTGAATTTCAGCTGAATCTGGTTTCATAGGGAGGCGAAACTAAACGACCCCCAAATAAAAGGCGGATGACGAAAAATAGAAAACCATTAAAATGTTATAATAATTTGGGTTTATAGAGAACTAACTTTTTTAAACTTTTTGCCCTGGCCGCATGGGACATAATAATATCTCATAAGAACGTGCTTAAGGGATCAAAACGAAATCATCAAAATCTTATACCCTAACCAAGGTAACCACAGTCTATTGGTGTGTCAAATTTCATCCGAATCTGTTTACACACACTTTTACAGGTAAGCAGAGGGCCACGTCACTAACATTTGTGGTACTTACTATTATAGATAATTTTCATAGCTTTTGTTCCTTTCCATTCGATAACAAACTTCCACTTCTGTTATACGGACGGTTGCTGGCCACTACTGTGGCACGCCTGGTTTGTTCCATGCATAGGTTTGTTCGCTCGCCTCCCGTACGCTCGCAAACACAATTTTAACCTACGAAAAGCCCTCAGGCTTTATGAGAAATGTATGTGTTTTTGATTCAGTTTTGGTGTGGTTTATGTAGTAGGACTAGTTGTAAATATAACTAAGGCTAAGTATTGCCATACAACGTGGCAATGATGCCAGTCTCTTGGTCTCAATACCAGCTGGCAGCGTTGAGAAGGAGTTTTTTGACGCCCTATTATAGTTTGTTGTTATTTTAGTTATTTAATTGTTGTAATGTAAAAAGTTAGTTTCCAAGTGTTAAACAAAAATGTTAATAGAAACTGGTCAAGGCTGTTAGTATTTTTAATAAGAAAACAGCTGGTCCCTACAATTTCAAATACAGGGCCACAGTGCACTATTGTTCATAATGATGAGATACCTACAATAAAATCCTGTAATGGTTTATAATTATTTTGATTTATACTTGTGTAGCCAATTATTATTATTAAGTTTTGAGTGTACCATAGATCAAAATTTTACCGTAACACGTGAACTAATCATGAAAGTATTAAAAACCCTGCTGTGATTATCATTTTCGTATCTTGTATTTGCGCGCGTACTTTGCACTTAGTGAGTTAGATATTTTATCGTTAATTAGCTCACTGGGAACCGCACCTCTTAACACGTTTTTCTAAAGACCTGGGTCCCGTAGGTTATGAATTTGTAAAAGCAATTACCAACTAGAGGGATCCCTTTTGCGTTAGTTAAGGATGGTTTAGTAAGTCAGGGAAATATATTGCTAAATAATTTGATTATTAAAATAATTTGTCCGTTTGTTCAAATGATAAATGTCATCTTATGATAAAGTGATATCCATGGATGACATTCACTGTGACTATTATTTTATTCAAAATTAAGTCGTGGTTTTAGTCATCCTATCATGATTGTGCAGCAGAATGATGATTCTGCTACCCTTATCCCTATTTATTTCGGGTCGACCGGCAAGTCTACTTCTGCCATATACTATTTTGTCAATCACCATCTCATGAATCACCTCCTTTCTATCAATTTAATGTCACACACAGTCCATCCATCGGTTCTTCGGTCTTCTTCTACACTTATTGCCATCCACATTTATTCTCAAAACTTTCCTCACGACCTCTTCCTCATTCCTTCGCAACTATCATAATTTGATAGACGTTTGTAGTAGCTATCACTCAATTTGATATAATGAGTCAATCATTTAACTGTTTACCTACACGGCTGTATATTGAACCATAATTGCTTTTGATATTGCTTAGTAATTATCTGCGGGGATTATATTGAAACAATTTGGTTACGTATGCATTATCGGAAGTGACGTCAGCAAACGTCAGCTATATCTAAAATCTAACATGACAACACAGCACTATCTTTGATAATTGGATTCCGACAAATGTACAAGCAACTGCACAAGATAATCAATATCTAAGAATACCTATTTTTAATGAACAAAGAAAAATGTATTCCTCTTTGGTTTTGTGGTTGCAAGCGCTACTGCTGAACAATAGAGTCCTGGGTTTGACTCCCAGTTCAGCCAATGTGTTGTTAGGTTTTTCCATCAGGTAACATGGGACTTAAATATAACTCTCGATATGTGAGTACAAGTATATACGACTAGTAAATCTCTCCCTATAATTTTGATCGTCACAAAACAAAACATTAATTTTAAAAAAATATGTATGATCATCCATTTTATAACCAGTCAGGTAATTTGGGCAAATATTTTGTGAAAATTCTATTAAATATTAAATAAAATGCCAAGTAAGGGTCGCGATGGCACTGCTTTAAGTAGCCACCCGTATCAAAAGTCACGTAAATAAGGTGGGCAATAAACAAGGACCCTTTAGCATCCCCAACGGACGAAAATACGCAAACACATCAACTTACATCATGTGATTTGGTTATAACATATTAACATTTAATTTAATTTCTCATTATAAGTATGACTCTGAAGAGGCTTTCATTACCCTAGTCCTTAAGGAGAAGTCTGAAACTGGTTCCGGTGACTGAAACGTTGTGTGGTAATCGGTTGTCATGGTATCATGACAACCGATTACCACACAGCTTTACCATGATTGTGATGCGGAGAAATTAAGAAAAATAACGTGAAAAGAAGTTTTGAGTATGAATGGGTTTATGAGTCCAGGAAGACCAAAAAAAAGATGGATGGACAATGTGAAAGATGATATGACTAGAAAGTAGGTGAATAATGAGATGACGACTAATAGAGAAGTATGAAAGAAGAAGAAATGGTACGTCGACCCCCAAATGAAATGAGGTAAGGGCACGAGAATGATGATAAAATAAGAATGCCCTGAAGTATGCTCGTAAATATGGTGTTGTTCCACCAACGATAGGGCACATATTATCGTGGGGTGGGTTCATTGCACGAACTAATATACGCTTCTGAAACGGCATACTTGTAGCCCAGTCTTGGACCGACTCAATTTAGATTGCCATCGACACGCTAATAAGAAGGAAAAGAAGGTCATCGGTAACTACGCATTGTCTTTGACGGAACACTTTTCGTAATGAATGAACCACCGTTATTGATGGACCTGAATTGTCACATTAAACACAAGTTGAAATACAATAATTAATAGGATATTTAAAGTATTATTGTATCGGTAAGGAACCAGACTGCGGATATCAGACTTTGACAAATATTATTATGACAATAAGCCTATATTGTCCCTTCCCTCCTTCCTCTTTTGGCGATCAAGTGCGATTGTGCGATCCTTTGAGAAAGAGTCCTATTCATCCCGCCATCTCCTTCTGGGCCAGCCGCAATGTTATTTCTTGCTATTTGTTATCCATTGAGTGTTTATTTTTGCCCATGGCTCCTCCGACATGCGGCAGGTGTGAACAGTAAAGTTCCATTCATTCCATAATATGGAATGAATATATCATATAATGTACTGACAATTCGTTCCAATTCATATGATCAAGATGTCAGCAGCGTAGACCACAGTCCGGTCCGGTCGATATGAGCGCATCTTAAAAACTATTTCAAACTGTAAACGTTTTGTATGGACAAAAAAATACTACCCAACATATTGTTTTTCTAGATTATCATGAAATTGACAATTGCTACGTTTTGTGAAACTGCTGAATCCCATGTACATGAAAGTTATATGAATTATCTACAAAACAACGGAAAGAATAGAAAGTTATCGAGGACTTTCACAATATTATCAAAAACGTTACATTTTCGGTATAATAGCATATATTTTTGTCTGTATTACCTTGCCTCATTTTCAAACTACTGACGTAGGAATAAAAGAACACCACTACGCATATTCACTCTGGTCACTAGTACCTAGTTGATACAAACTCATGTCATTTATATGCATTTTCTATGACCTTGGTCACCTCGGTGTAAACTCGACGAGTAAGACGTCGTGTCCGTGCCATCGGCCATGGCAGTGATCGAGTGATATCATCTAGTTCCTAGCAAACAAGCATACAACTCCACTAAATACTTTTTATCTGGGAAGAAAAGCAAATTGCATAATATTTATTTATCTCCATAGTTCTATCAATTTTATTTTTCCTCTCATTTCTTCCAACTCTTTGGTTTTTTTTAGCGTGGATTAGAGATCCATATATAGGTTCCGAGCCGAAAATATTCGACTAGATTAGAATCTTGCCCAAACTTATGAACCAAAAATTGAACTTTTTTTGAGGGAAGTGTGATAATCCTACTAATATTATAAATGCAAAATGTTGTCAGGATGTCTGGATGTTTGGAGGTTTTTTACTCTTTCTGGCAAAAACTACTGAATGGATCTGGATGTAATTTGGTACAGGGAAATATAATAGTCTGAAATAGCACATAGGATTCTTTATTCCGGTAGTACGATCCGAGGGAAACTTTCCAAACAAAACGCGGGCGAGGCCATGGGCATAAGCTAGTTGGCTAGTTAACTTCATCATTATCATCATTCCACATGGACAATATTGACCGGTTCCGTGCGACTCGCATCCAGCGGATCCCCGTAACCTTCATCAGGTCATCGGTCCACCTAGTGGAAGGCCTCCCATAGCCCATCTGTTCTGCGAGCAATGTGCCTTGACCACTGCCACTTAAGTTTGGCAATTCTTAGTGCTACGTCGGTAACCTTGGTTCTCTTGCGGGTGTCCTCATTTCTGATTTGATCACGCAAACAAACTCCGAGCATAGCCCTGTTCAATGCCTTTTGGGTGACTTTAAGCCTTCTGATGAGGCCCATTGTGAGCGATAACGTTTCGGTCCCGTATGTAATTTTCGTCCCGATTTTCGTCTTGAGACACTGCAGTAAGTTGTGCGAGAAGATACCACGCCACTTCCCGAACGCTGCCCAGCCAAGTCGGATTCGACGATTGACCACTTTCTCGAAGTTAGAACTACCCAACTGGACTGTTTGTCCCAGGTAGACATAATCGTCTATTACTTCGATTGTAGAGTCTCCGATCTTGATAGGAGTGGGTGGGCATTGCTAGTTAACTTATAAGCAAATATTTTACAGAAGTCGTGGAATAGGGTATGTTCGATAGCAAGTATTCTAAAAACCCAAAGGTAAAAAGGCTTAAAGGAATGATCATTCAGTTTAAAAGTGATATAAAGGGCACCTATCGTAGTAATAGATAGATATCGTAAATTGGCGCCGATCGACCAACAGATTATTGATTCATTAGTCGTTATCAATTTTCGATACCAAATAACTGAAATTAACGCGACAGTCGATGATTCTGGAACTTAATTTAATCGTTATACATATATATAATTACGTCGACTCAGGTTATTACTCCGTACTCTTATGCTATACTTTTATAAGTTACATGTAGGGTATGATGACAATATTAAATTAATTTTAGAAATACACATGAATTCAGAGCTAAACCGTGCCGCTTCTGGCTGTGGCTCACTTGAGTGACAGCTTGACATTTTTTAGACATTTTACCTCATCCGAAACAATGTAAAATAAAACATAATAATACGGTTCATTGTATTATAATTATGGTTCACTCAATGGACTTACAAACTCTTCAAGTTTAATAATAAACTCTTGTTATTTCCCAAAGATCAAGCGGCACTTGTTTATTATATCCTTTTTAAGACTGAGCCAGCTGGCGGAGACATTTTGTGCCCGTATTTATGAGCCAAACTAAGTTAGTAGCCCAAACTAAGTTCGTCATTCTAATGAGATTATCTTTCCTTCCGTCGCCGTATCATTTTGTCAAAGAAAGGATACCCACTGATCTAATTTACGTGGACTGTCGCTGAATTTTATATTTCTACTGAAAACATTGAAAATAGCTCTGTCCAAAGAAATCATAATGGCTACACGTTGTTTGAATTTCTCGTCTCGATATCTAGATATTAGTTCATTTTCCAATGTAAACAAATCGAAAATACAGCTGATATACCAATGGTATCTGCATCTTATATTTTTGCATAGTAATATTTAAATATTAATATTCTGTGTTATGTCTGATTTTATATTTTTTGATAGATTTTTAAGTATTAGCTGAAAGTTTATTTTTCAATTTATTTGGTGTGTGTTTGCAAACCACTATTGTATTGGGGTTATCCTGTAAAGATAGTGTGTGTAAGATAAATAAATAAATAAATCTTGGATGTTATACATATACAAATTATAATGTGTATAATATATCTGTGTGTATACATATGTAATATATATTATAATACGCAAATTATAATATGTACCTACAACACGCAGATTTGAGGAAAATATCATTCAGTATCATTAAGTACTTTCCTCATGCTAATATCAGACAAGATTTTTGCACAGATAAGCAAACCGTGGTCACCTTGTGACGTTTCGATTACCCAGAATCATGAATTAAACTAGAATAAGATAATAAGCTTACATGAATGAATGTATTATCGAATAATCTTTATCATGAATGAAAATAAATCCTAGACGGGTTTTTTTAAATAGGTAGCTTAAGGTTAATGCCTGACTAAACTAATACGTCTGAGTCATTTTTTTATTTTTATTACTTCCTGTGTTATCAAAGGGTCTTTGATAAGATGATACATGGATCAATGAGCTAATCCTCTAGAATCATAGCACATTGTAAACTGAGTCACAAGCTTTTTTAATACTTTACTTATTGAAGGATTACGGTAATGCTTATGACTGCTAATTCCAAACCATTTCCGGAGGAAAAGATAATGATATTATGAAAAAGCGATTGATTAATTTGTTTAAAAATACACTACTTATCTTGGATCAATGTTGTAAGTACCTATTGATGTGTATGGTGTGTGTTACTACCCACCACATTGGCACAATACCTTCCAGCCTTTGTAGGTAAATAAGATACAGGCTTCCTCAAAATACATTGGTGATTAAAAATAAGGAAAATTAAGCTCCAATGTCAGTTTTAGTGATTGTGTTTTCAGTAACGAGGGCGATTGGTACACGTGAAAGATATAGTAGCGATATTCATAGATTTTCCTTAATACATTTTTTCTTCATCAATAACATCTTATTTGAATTCACACAAAAACCGTTCGTTGTCTAAACAAAGCCTTACACAGTTTCACTGTCTGTAAAGATACAATTAAGCAACATCTTTGATCTTCACAATATTGCCCAGAAACAGTAGAGGAGCTGAGGAGTGCTTTATCAAAAAGTTGTTACACTCACTGGAGGAGTTTCTGGTTCCTATTAAGTGTTTGTTTCACAGAATATTGGAAACGAAAATAAACAGACGCTAGTTGAAGTTAGCAATTAATATTACCAATAATAATGATTCAAAGAAAAGGTGCAAATGTATAAGGAAATTGTGCCACCTAAATGGAAAAGTGTTGTGTTTTACTTTACTTACCCATTTTTGTTGTGAAGCTCCACTCCTGTGTTTTTGTTAGAGAGAAAGAAGACTCAGTTAAAATGATTATTTCATGTGCTAGCTATCCCTGGTATGGTTATTTACACTGACTGCTATAGATTGATTTTTATTGTTTATTTTGGTAATCATTTGATTTTAATTGTATTTCATTTGTATTATAATTTTATTTAATTTTTAATTTATTGTATTTGATTTTATTTGAATAATTATTCTATTTTATTTTATTTGTTTAGAAATTTTAATGTTTTGTTCCTGTGATTTAGTTTTAATAAAAGGCAATGGGTGAATTTTAAACGTTTTTCACCTAATATTATAAAACATCAAGTTATAAAACAGCATTAAATCCACTAAAATTTCGTAACGCTCATAAGATATTTCAACGTAGTCTCCGGCAAAAGCAACGCATCAGCAATGTCTCTTGTATTGAAGATGGCCGCAGGCTGTGGCAGTAATTACAGTAGACCGCCTGTTTTTTTGTCAAATAAAACGGTTAACATAAGGTAGATTGGTAAGACATGGCCTTAGCCCAATAGAGGAACAGAACAGGTTAACCCAAAAAAGGTTAAAGTTTGATTAACAAACCATACTCGTAATTCAAATGATTGACCACTCAGACTGTATCGCTTTAATGATCTGGCTTTATTTGAAAATGTGCCTATGTACTTACTGTACTGTAAAAATATTTTTTACAAAAAAAGAAACCGACTTCAAAAAACACTTAACGCACTAAAAAGTTAAAAATAATACTATAACCTACCTATATTAATAAACCTAACCTAACCTACGATTAACCTATAATAAAATTTAATAATTCTTTGGAGTCGGTGCCAAGCAATATAATTAGAATTAATGAATGAATTAATATTTAGAAGTTGTTGATTTATGTTTTGCTTTTTTCTGGCCTTAGTCTGTATATAGTCATTTAGGTATCGTATATTGCTTGGCACCGACTCCAAGGAATTATTAAATTTTATTATAGGTTAGGTTAGGTTTATTAATATAGGTAGGTTATAGTATTATTTTTAACTTTTTAGTGCGTTAAGTGTTTTTTGAAGTCGGTTTCTTTTTTTGTAAAAAATATTTTTATTTGTTAATTTTTAGTGACATATTTTTAATCTAATAATAAAATATGGGTAGGCCTCGTAAAGATGCTTCTCGTGTGAGAAAAGGCGTCGAACTGAAACTGAGAAAAAGGAAAACGATTAAAAGAAATTATTGAAAGAAATGATCAACGCATTTTGAATAAGAACCCTGATCATCGCGAAAACATGTTACGTAGGTTGAATAAGGAAAGTCAAAAAGTTAGTCTGTGGTACACCTGGAAAGTGCATACCGTTACAATTCTAACAAGCCCAAACACAGCTAAGATACATTGTCTTATTATGGAGTTACGGTGCCTGTCTCTTGGCTTCATCATCAGATCTGATGGTAGAATGGTTCTCATTGAACGCAAATATTTCACTTGTTGTAGAAAATACTAAAATCGCTGTACGTTTTCCTATAAAATTTGAAGAGTTCCCTCGATTTCGCCAAGATTCCATCATCAGATCCCGACTTGGTGACTATGGGACCAAATAGAAAGCATAGGCTTTGAAATAAAAAAATAATTTTCCAAATCGGTTCGTACATGACTGAGTTATGCGCGAACAAAAAACGCAATGCAGAGTAAACGAAAAGTTAGAATATTTAGATTTTTGTTGTTTTTTTCAAAACCACTTGTCTGATTTCGATAAAATTTTCATGGGACCATTTGGAAAGTATACGCTTTCCAACAAAAAAAGAATTTTTCAAATCGGTAGGTAAGCGACAAAGTTATGCGCGAACAAACATAAAAAAAAATACAAACATCCGAATTGAGAACCTCCTCCTTTTTTAGAAGTCGGTTAAAAATAGCCGGAGCTAAGACCCAGGGCAGGCGTTTGTTATGCCCGCATGATAAACTGTAGACAACGTAGAATCAGGCTCACATTTCTGTTGGCACTAGTGCTGGAATAGCCTACTCTGTAGCTACGTAACTCTTTTGTTGCCGCACTTAAAATTTCCTGAAATTGCTTTGAACGTCAGAAAAAAATTATGACGCGTTGGGTCCATTCGTTCATTGTTTAGTTACGTTGCAGGTAAAAGTTAATACAGATATTTACTAAACTATTTTTGGAAAATTGATGTTGAATATTTTCAGTAAAAAACCTTACCTTCTTTTTGGGATGCGCTGCAGTCGGATAGAAGTTAGACATCGTTTTAGAAAAAAACTGTACATAGTACTCCAATTAAATGGTGGTTTGAAAACTAGCTTTTCCTAAATATTATCCTTTGGTTTTGGTGAGTTTGTGATTTCACTAAATAAGTTGAATCAGAGTTCAAATGACCTGCGAAAATGAAGCTTTAATAAGAGCAAAATGTTCCACAGCAAAAATGAGCTGTTGCTTTCACAAAACGAAAAAGTATTACATTTTCTTCTATTTGTTGTTTACGCTCGGTGTTCGATAACAACGTTTTCTATATAAATGCGAATAACAAAAAAAGAAAAACACAAAAATTATTGTAGAGCATAATTCATATTTTTGGATTCGTAGTCTGTTAGGTATATTTTTGGACCAGCTACTATAAAACCAACTACTTTAAAGATTTTAGTTATGTTACTTTTGTTCAACGATTACCAGGAAAATGGACTTACGTCTGATGGGTACATTTACATTTGTAATAGGTATAATCCTCATCAGTACCTCTGTTCAGAACGCCCAACAAATTCCCAAACCAAACCAATTTCCTTCCAAAATTACCGACTCAACGTTACAAATGCCAAATCAGTTGCCCCCAAAATTGCTACTGCAGCCATCGCATATTCCCTGGCCGCTATTGATACAAAGATGATGAGTATTTAGCCACACATCAATGGCCGTCAGGCGCACAAACATGGGGTCAGGACAAACAGTCCATGTTGACAGTTCATGTAGACAGGGGGTCGCGTGCACCGCTCGCGTGTCATCCGCCATCGCTGTCGATACCGGCCACATCACTCATATTTTACAATGCATATTGACGGAAAACTGACAATATTTCATGTCAATCTCTCTCGCAAACCTTGTTTTCGCAGATATTATCTTTGCGTTTCTGAATCAATGGCTTTTTCTATTGAAAACGCAATCGTTTGTGTTGTATCTCTGTTGGTTTTCTAGAGTTTGCTTTAGGCGGTTATATCCTGCTCAGAATTGGTGTATTGTTCATGAGAAAAACTTTGAAAAACGAGAAGAATTGAAATACGCCCAAAGCTGTGTAGTTAAACGTACTTATGCAAGATTGAGTTTTTTATCTAGAGAAGAGAAGCATCTCAACCCATTCCCTAGTAGAACATGTCTGTCTATTTTTGGTACCTACCTACATTTCAAGAGAATTCTTTGAACTAAATATTATGTAAATTTCTTATCCTTCTTCTAAAAATAGAACCCAAAAACTTATGTTTTAATCATATCAAATTATTTAAGTATTTCTTAATGCTAACAAATATTCATAGCTCAGTGAAGCTACAAAGGCTCGAAAAGGATAAAAATGTGAACCGATTTACGTAAAGAACAAATTCTCAGCGAAACACGGATTAATTCATTTCTCAGAGGGATTTCCTTTCAGTTTAAAGAGCACTCGCCCTTGAATAGGCAGCGAGTGGGCTCTGAGGTCGGCTTAAGTGGTAAAGACTTAATTTAGAAGCTAAATAAACAATATTCACTAATAATTTTCATTCTATGATTTTCGTGTTCAAATTATGGTAATTTAATTTTACAATCAAAGATACAGTTTTGATTGTAGAACTGATCTTTAATTATGAATAATTATTCGTTTTATATAATGATTAGCTACTATCCTACTGTACTTTTTCCTTAAGAATATGAATGCGAAAGCCTTGTTACTTCTGATCAAATATGTTTAATTATTAAGGTAGGTATATTTTCCAGAATTGAACGAAATTAAATATTAACGCGTAAACAAAATGTACATACAATGAAGTGATATCAAAGAGAAATATCTGTCTCGTTATGAATTATTATATCAAGGTGAAATTAATAACATTACAATTTCAACTGCTCTTACATTATACCGCAACGTTTAATTACACGCCCATTATTTCGGAACATACTCGTAAATACTGAGCAAGTGAACACGCCAGTCACGAATGCTTTTCAGCGGCTGTCCAGAACACGCCCGCAGCTATCACAAACAAACTTCAACTTTCCTTTTAAGACCGACTGTAGATTTATTTTAACTTTAAACTAAATGAGCATCCCTTTATTTCAAAGTCCATAAATTTCACACGAACCTACGTCTACTGTAATCTATTTAACTTGTAAACTCACGTTGTTAATACTTATCTTCATAATTTATGAATTTTTCATTGGATTTCGCTGTAAAACCGTTTCTATTGAGTTCAAAGTTAGTTAGGGGTAACAAGCCCCGTCGTCAATTCATAAAGTTTAATTTTTACGAAACTGGGGAAATAATCAATGGGCAGGCAGAAAGGAAGTCTGTGGGCCGTGATGGATTTGGTCCAATCAATGCAACTGGGTAAATGAAAAGAGCGCCTAACGAAGAGTCCAGACAATAGTGTCGGCTGGCGAGAGCCTTAGAACGCGCTAACTGATTGTTATTGATTTTGCAATAGCGCCACACGGAGGTTGCCGACATTGGTAAATACTGGAAAATAAATTGTTGGTTTTGTTGCGGGTAAGCTCGCCCTACCCCGGGGCGACCATGTAATGAGAACCAATATGCCTGTATCAGAATTACCCAAACGTTCACAAAATGGATTTTCCGGCGGTTAACATTACCACAATACCAAAAAATAGAGGTACTTTTCCAGCTATAAATAAAGCGATAATATGGCCTCGTATTATAAACAAATTATACTTTCATCCATCATTCTGTCGATAGCACACGTGCTGAGAAAAGTTTCGTTATTTTATTATCTTCGTAAGAATCTCTCACGCACTCACATACCTTCGCAAATTAAAGTAGGCACAAGTAATACATCATGCTTGATTCGAAGCTAAATAATCCATTTTCTCCGATAATAACTGCTCAATAAATGATTTCCTCCATAAGGATAATGGCTGGGTTTTCTACTGTTTATTGTGGACTCAATCTCCTACTATGATTGATTGAAGCTTAGGTGGAACTCTTCCAAGGGGAAATTACTTGGTTATTCTTTCTAAGTACGTTGCTATGAACGAAAATGTCGGCTATCAATATCGCCTAAGTGTTGTATTATTTGTTTGATGGCCGTCCTGCGATTTAGGACCGAGTGTGTGCTTATGAAAATGTTTTGTGAGTCCGAAACTTACCTCTCTTGTATGGTAGTTTTTTATGGTACTTAGGTTGGGACCGTTGTAAATATAATTTCTAAATAAATTATTATTAGATGATAATAGGTGGCCGGTGGCCCTAGAGTTTGTCTAGTCTAGTCTTACCAAGGGCTATCGTATTACCCCGTACTAACTGGGTTGTGCAGGTCAGATAGGCAGTCGCTCCATGTAAAATATGGGTATTCAGCTGTATCCGGTTAAACTGGAATCCGACCCAGACACAGTTAGGAAAAGCCTAGGCAGATGAGATTATACTGATACCGACACTAATTTCATTCCTCACAGCACTTGGTGCCCTCAAACTGAGTGGAGTATTTTTTATAATAAAAGTTTTCCCTCTAACTTATAGGCAGTCGTAGCTGCCATTATAAAATATCTAATGTCTTCTTGTTTTGGATGTGCAAAATAAAAGTCACTCTTTAGACAAATCCAACATATTTCTTTATTCTATTCATTAATATTCATTAACATAGTGTTAGACATTATAACTATTTATTTACAAATCAATAATAACAAGTAGCTAACCTTATTGACACGTCCGAAATTTAAATTCCTCTTAAAAGTATTAAAAAGTCCACCCGTGACTCGAAAATGAGGTTCGAAAAAGGGTTTTTGATAAAAAAAATAGTTTTTAATGATAAAACAGTATAGATTTCTGTATAAATCAATGTTTATGTATAGACAACAGAACCACATGACATGTATCTCCCTCGTTTAATCTTTACGCATCAGTCTTTGCCAAGGGTAAAAAATATGCCCTAACTCATAATCAAATTGTTTTTTTTTCTTTATAAATATCATACCGTTGGTACTTTGTAACTCTGGAAGATAAGGTTCACATAGGTTTTATATTAGGTACTTTTGAAACAGACATTCTATTATTAATAATTTTAATTATTAGCTATCACATTATTATTTACACGTAGTTTTAGTCAGTAACATCAGAAACGTTTTACGCCTTGAAGATATTTTTTTACTAAATCTCATCAGATTCTATCCACAGAATTATATTATTTACAAATACTTATTTAAATAAATAATATTTTCTGGAATTTTTATAAGTAATGTGTTTTCTAATTCGTCATTATAGTCTAAGATACCGCCTAAGGCCGACCTTAACTCATCTGGTTACCGACCTTTTTACATCAACAAACATTATTACGATTAGGTTGCCTGATGAAATTAGGTCACTATTTAAAGTGCGACAACTGTGAGACTTTACCGATTTTACTTGATGACTTAATAAAAAAAAAACACCGCGTTTTAATAAAATTATCTGTATTTGAATATTATTTTATTATGAAAACAAATAATTCAACGTACATAATATCAACACATCATTTTTTTAAATACAAAATAGGCTTGCCTTTGGCCGTATATCGCCTGATGTGAAGCAATCATAGATATATTGAACAAGATTTTAATTCTGATTTTTATATTTCTATGGAAGCGATGATGATTGACAACACAACAGTGTCTTGTTCCTTATGCTTTAAACTTTTAATTAATATTGCTGTCGTTTGGTTTTTTTTTCTATTTTTAAATAAGTGAAAGGTTTTTTTCACAAAAGTTAAACTTGACTTAATTACCTTATTCGAGTTTCGAAGATTTCTAAAAAGTATATTACGTTCGATAAGCAGATAGATGGATGAAGGTCGATCTTAGGCGGGATCCATGACTTGAAAATAAACTTGTATGTTTGGAAAGAACAGTTGGCTTTTATCTTATTTTTACCAGACAACTTCTACAAATGTATTATATAATTCATCTAATCCCTTATCTTCTGATTATTTGTTTTATTAAACCTATTTTTGGCCAGTTTGACCTATTACTAAATAATTTTAAACAATAATTTGAAAACAACATTAATGTAATTTAATGCGATTGTCGCAAAACTATCTACATATTCGAAAGAAAGTCATCTTCGTACAACAAAATAATTATAAATTCATGAGATTGGATATGTTCAATGGATTTGTACACAATGAGAGTCATTTTAACGCGAACAGCGAGTACTTAAAAATAAATTTGTACTTAATTAATGTTTGTTATTAAATAATATAATAAACTACCGTACGATGTATAATAATAGTGGAACGAGTGTTGTTGGTATTCGCCAAAGACTACGAGATGATAAATCTGAAACAATATTAAACAAGGTTATTGAAACAGTTATTTGTTACACTATTCGTAAGGAACAGGAATGCCTCGTTGGTCCGCGACTGCAGAACAAGAGGCCGTGGGTTCGATTCCCAGGCTAGGCAAAGTGTTATTCGGTTTTTCCTTCAGGAATATCTCAGAAGCAGCCATGATGGTGTTAGGACTTGTGACCGGTTGCTGGCAATAAGCTCACCCTTCTTACATGGGACTTAAACATAACTGGCGAAACTATTTATTATGTACACCTCTGCCTAAACCTTCGTGGATTCCAGGGTGATGTTATATGTTATGTAAATAACTGGCTTTAATGAAAGCAAATACATGTAAAAACAAACATTGCCGTATTTATAGTCTTGGTAAAGGAAAATTGGTTTGGACCGAGCTCTAAACCGCATTACTGGACTATGCACTTTTATCCTTGGCTGGTTCGCGGCTATTTGTGAGCCCTTTTATTCTGTTAGGGAGACACAGATGCTACGGTAAGATGCATTTCCTGTTTTGGTATTTAAAGCAGCTAAGATTATGTGAAACCAACTTTGAATGGACGTTTAAATAATTTTCGAGCTGGCTGTATTTACAATCCTGACAATTCTTCCCTTCCTTTCTTTTCTGGCAATATTTGAATTATTTCGTGATAAGCTCACACACTGAAAAAAATATTTAAAAAACGGCAATTTTCAGAAATTGCACCTGATGTTTAAGGTTGAACCCAAACCTAGTAGCTACACTTATCTACAGGATAGATAATTTCTATGAAATTGCACCATAATGCGGCAAAGTTAAGGCCAGCAAAGATTATACAATGACCAGAATACGGCGCTGGTTTATCCGGGCGCTATTTGGCGACCCGTAGTTGCTATACACAAGTATCGATTGCACTTACCTACGGCTCTATTACGGACGCCTAGCACGGACGCAACCTCTGGCTGCTCCATATCGAAAATTAGTTCTGCGCGTGCCGCGTACAAGTTGTATATGCTCGCTATGCAGGTCAGCCGGAGACTACCTCGCTCGAACGCCTCATTCCTCACCACGAACGACCCCTCCCCAACTGAAGGCAGCCTGTTATCTGGACCCGTCCTCTCAAACGTCGGCTTTAAACTCTCCTTCGAAGGCCTTCTAATCTCCTCTTTATGCAAATTTATATACGACTCGTCCAAATACTGTATATTCCCTTCATCGTGGAATATATTAAAATTCACGTCGTCATCCGGTTGCTCTGTAGTTGTAGTTTCCGGCTTCGGCGGCGGATCCCATTTGAACCACGACGGCAACTCGTGGATTAGAGAATCCATGTCGATCTGAGAAAAATACAATATAATATAGTAGTGGGACGCACAGCGGTTGTGCGGGAAATATTACGGATATTACACAGCTCTACGTTGGATAAAGGAAGCTTATATAGCTCTGAGCTGTTTTGTGATTAATGAACTGGCCTACGCAGCGGGCAGTGACGGCGGCAAAAACAACGGTCGCGTCGGAGTGAAGCAAGTAGGAACTGTTCCATTGTTCGCGCGGACATGGCGGACCCCTGTCTGTAGCTGTCCGCTGAACGCTGATCAAACGCATTTTTTAAATGTCGTTTTCGAATATACATAGTTGGTCAGCAAAATACTTGCGTGGAACTCTGGAAAATTTGTAGTCGTAATTTCTGAGGGGAATTTACTTTGTGGCGCTTGAGTCCGTAGCGGTTGGTAAAAAAGAAAATTTAGTGTTGTGCTTCTTGTCTATGCTCCTATCTTTATGAACGATTGTCCATGTTCTAATCACAGTCTCCGTTTGCCAAAAACCTCCAGTTTGCTAACATTAGATAACGATTAGATTGTGAACGCTTTGAATACGGAAATTGGCTTTGAAGAATTTACAAGTTACCAGTGGAGACCTACTTATGTATATTATTATTATTCATTTATTTCGAGCGACAAGACTCATAGTGTTAGTAACAATGTACTTACAAACTATGTTAGTAATACACTAAAATCATACAAAAAGCTGTTTCTTGAGACCCCTTTAAAACACATAACGATATTTTCAGTTACGATAACACTTATAATAGCTGAGCTTTAAAAAAAATCCTTTCAAAGATAAGGCAAAACTAGCCGTTGAAAAGCGGGTACAAAGTGTAAAAACCCCGGTTTAACATGTGCTTCGGGTTAACTGTTCCTAATATCGTCTCCACCCCGTGGCCTTAATTTCAGTTAAACATCTACATTAACGACTAGAAACGTCCTCTGTTTAATTGAATGCAACCTAGTTTCTGTGCTGATATTACAAATTGATGTTTTTACAAATTGAAGATTTCAAAATGTTAGACATATATAACAAATTTCAGGGTCTACATGATCCTGTTATAGATTATATCATTGTATAGCCTTCATACTATTTCAAAAAATGTTTTTAATTGGTATTTATTATGTAATCACGGGTTCGCCACGGGTGGACGATAAAAGTTTTAAAAAATTCAGTTCTACGACATGACGGTTTCCTTTGGATCAATTTTCGTTACCGTTCTGCAGCAGCAGTTTTAATGAAATAATTTACACAGAGGAAGTGCCTGCCTGTATTCTTAGCCACGTCGTGGTAAAGAATAGAATAACCATTGAATATAATGTTATGCTAAAATTGTACTGTGATCAGGATCCAATTAAATACCCTATCTCAAAGGAAACCTATTTTAATAAAATCACGTTTTTTGTGACATCAATTTCACTTCTCTTTTATAACGGCAATACAGCACAGGTACAATATAAATTGCTGCCTTTGATGTTAATCAAATTATTCGTCGAAAAAGAATCGTCGGCGAGCAATGCCTTCCATATTAATAAAACATCGATCTAGTGGCTGAGTTATTATTACAACGAGATATCTTTAACTTTAGCCGCTAGCTGCAAGCACTGATATTGATTTTAACGTCAAACTTAAAATACAGTACAGGTACAGTGTTGCATGGATATTTTGATGCTTCAATGTCATAGGCAAGAGAATAGGGTATAATACTGGGTAAAGAAAACGACATTCTATTTTGTCCGTCAGACAGGTAATATAAAAATATTAGACACGTATTTTTTGTTTTATCAAAATATCAAAAGAATATTTAGTTAAAACTCATTAAAGTTGGAGAGTGGGGGCTCACTACGTCACAAGTGGGTATAAAAGTTACCTACAAGTGACGTCATGCGCCATTTCAACTTAATATATCTCTGTAATTTTATGACCATGTTAAAAAAGAAAAAATACGTGTCCAATACTTTTCAATAATCTAACCGACAGACAAAGAAAAACAAATAGTGATCATCCCCTATTGAGCTGTTGTCAAACATTTGTGAAATTGTCTATGGAATTTGCTATGAAAAAACAAAATGAGGGCTTTAGTTCCGATTAAGTCCACGTGCCAAAAGATCCACTTACAATATAGGTAGGTATGGATGGTTTTATTTTCTGCTCAGTCCAACGAATTGTTATTGCTTTCATTCAATTTTGTAGCGTCGGTTAAAGGAAATTACTCGAAAATGGATGGTATCGCACCCATCTACGTTGGCCAGATGCGGAGTTTTACAAACAAATCTCAAAATATAGTATAACAGACTACAGAAGGAATTTCAGTCAGTCTAAGGACAATCTATAAACGTTGCAACATTTAATTTTTGATATCCCCCTCCCCCCCTTCGCTCAGGCTTAAGAGATAATTTTTACAATTAGAAGGTAATCACGAACCTATATTTTGAAGGTAACCAGAAGTTATCGTTATACAAAGATGGAAATTATGCATATACCATTATAGCTTTGAGATTAGAGAAAGCTTCTTGCAGCTTTAGTCTTCTACCAGGGCGGAACCTGAATAAGGACTTCGTAACCAGTAGGTAATCTCACCTCACGTCCATTTAGTGCGAAGGTCAGGTTAGCTGGTGGATGTGCAGGCGGTGAGGCGCACGTTGCTCGCAATGTAGACCCCACGCCGTACCACGACCGGTCTGACACCAGCTTAGGACCCCACTCAGGAGCCTCTGCACATCAATAATAAACTTATTAAAATTGAGACATTAAGATTCTTTGTATGGTTGGTGGGACACATACTCGTACAACATTTTTTACTAATCTGGTGATTACCAATTATAGAAATGACGAAGGACAGACTGAAAATCAAAATAAAAAGTTATATAATTAAATTACGCTGAGAATTTCCACTTTTTGAACGTTAAAGTTACTTATAACAAACACAAAACGCTCCCTTCAAGACTTCCTGACGGGTTTTTGCCGGGGAGAAGAAGTGGCGCAACAAATCTGTCTCAATCTACCATTAACACTAAAAACGGGATATTTACCATGTTTAGTATTTGTTTTGAGTTACCAAAATTTCGGCGCTGTTTCAAGCACCATGATCACGGATAAAATAACTGTGTTATTGATAGTGTCACTAGAAATGTCAGTTTAAAAAATAAAAATGGCCGTCACGGGACGCCTGGCAGATGAGAAACATCTATATGTAAAGATTAGAATTTTGAACGTGAAACGTTCAAAAACAAAACAACGATCGACAATCAATACTAAACAAACTTTATTTTAATGGGAATAGGTTGATTTTACTTGGCATACAGGGGGTGCAACACCATTTCCCGTCACGGCAAACGAGTCGGTTTTAATGCGTAATCGCGAATATAGATGTTTCACATCAAAAACTTGCATCTGTTTCAAGGTCTCCAATTCAGTCTGATCACCACCAAGGATGACTATTATAAAAAAGGTAACATGTGATTACAAAAACATGCAAATACATGGCAAGTCAGCTGTAAAGTCAGCTATTAAGTCCGGGCTTCTTTACCAAGTCCGGTAAAAGAATTTCAAACAAAGTTTCATACTTTATTATTAGGTTATAGGGGTGATGCCCCAACAAGTTTGGGCCTTATTGCATTATCACATGATTGTAGGGGTTTGGTAGGTATTTATGGTACTGTTTTAGTGTTCAAGTTTTGATACTTTGTTAACTTTATGGGAAAATATTATTAGACACTAGCTGTGCGTGATGATATATAGCCTATGTCCTTCCCCAGGTTGAAATCTATCTTCTTGTCAAATTTCATTAAGATCCGAACAGCCGTTTAGTCGTGAAAAGGTAACAAACAAACAGAGTGACCTTTGCATTTATAATATTAAAGTATGGATGTAGGTTATTTGTAACGGACGAACTGTATAATGGGTGTAAGAGTACCTTTATCGAAGCAGAAAGACACTTGTTCACCCCGTCATTGTTATATTATTTTTTTGTTCAAGACCGAATCTTCTAGTTACGGAGATTGGGTTCAAAGTTCGAACATTTTTTTTTGGTTGAGTATTTAATTCTTTTAATATTATAACTTTACTTTAAACTAGCTGCGCCCCGCGGTTTCACCCGCGCAGACCAGGACGAAAGGTAGCCTATGTATTAATCCAGGTTATAAGCTATCGACGTACCAAATTTCATCAAAATCCATTCTGTAGTTTGGGCGTGAAAGAGTAACAAACATACATTCTTACAAACTTTCGCGTTTATAATGTTAATAGGAAACCTCTCCGACCCCTTATTTAATGCCGTCGAAAAACGCGATATTCCACCCCAAAAAAAAAATGTTTCTCAGCAATATTTTTTGCGTAGAGTAACTTAATTTGATATACAGAAAGCTTGGTAGACTGCTTCGTGAATGGTCCGTGTACATCTTCACATCTTGGATAGTCTAAATCTGACCAAATTGTGTCCATGATGTAACCCGAATGCCTTTCTGTTGAATACAGCTGTCTCCCATAGCGTCATAACAAAAGCTCCAGGCAGCCAGTGTCTAGTCTAGTCTAACAAGCCAGCCTCTATGTGCCACTATTAAGCTTTATTGACTAAGAAAATGTGTCGCAGCTGGAAGGATTCCAACGCCAGCTTATCTTGTACAACATGCTATCATAATATTAGCATACTGTTACAAAATAAAATGGCCTTTCAAAAGATAGTTTTACACTTTCAGTTTTTTTAACAAGCTTCAGTGAGAAGGTTATTTACGCCCGAAAAAAGGCTTTTGGCAAGTGTTCGGCATCAATTTTCGTTGGAAATTCGACAAGGGTCATAAAAATTTCGTGAAATATATTGATGCTGTACTTTTTTGAGAGCGCAGTCGCCACAAAGTCACGTCGTTACATTAATTAGTACGTACGTGGTTTAAATTTTTTAATGAACGCGGTTACTTTACATGTGAAGTGGTACGAGAGGCTTGACATTCAAATGTAGGTAACTAACCACTCCGCTGGTATTTTGATAGCTGTACCATTCTGCTAATTATCACTGCAGCGCGGTTAACATTATACAGTTTTAGCCTTCGCCGTTAATGTTACGTACGTACGCTGCGAAAGCCAAGACGAATATGACCATGTTAGTCTGTTCTTGACAAAAACATGAAATTCCCTTTATAGCCGACGTTAGGCGAACACTCAAAAGCTTTCATGCCGTAGTTTGTCTAATGTCTGCAAAGGTTTAGCTGGCAGGTCAGTGGGGCGTTATGGAAGACTGGACATGAATCTACGCAGTTCTTTTTACTGCCAAGAAAAAGTCGTGATTGATAAATGGTGATTCTATAATGGTAGTGATAAAGTTAGAGCGCCAGACCTACATCAAACATGTCCTCAAACTAATTTATTACATTATGTTTTCCTATGCCAAGGTTTGTTCAACATTAATAAATTCTATATTTGTGCAAACACTGTAGCCAGTAAGGCACACAACTATAAAATTACCAGCATGAGTTCCCAAAAAGTATTTACTTAGCTACGATAAATAAAGGTTATGATTAAATGAAATGAAGGTGTACTTTGTTTGGGGCTATCACATTAATACAGGCAGCTGTGTTTATGGCACGTTTGTGTACTCCCTTTGTGGGTCACGCCGTGCGTTCCAGATAGGAAAAAAATCAAGGCGCTTACAATCAAATCTCTTTATATTAAGGGATTTGTTTTACTTTATGAACCCTCCCCAGCGTATAAATAAATACCAACGAACGTTTACGGAATACGTGATGTATTTAATCTCGCCGTAATTATAAGGATGTGCGTGGGATAGGTAGGTATACCACACGTAACTATCGCGTCTATTCCGCTAACTTAGTTACTCACTATATACCAACGGGAACATTGAAAATGCGGCTCTCAGATCTCAAGAATCCTTTGAAGCTAATTAATCCGTACAACGGCATCACATCACACAAATGAGCTCGTCAGCCGTGATTCATTGCGGAGAATCACGTCATGATGGGACAGGTAAAGCCCTATAATTTAGAGAGGTGCGCGAATGTAGTAAGTCAACGTTATGGACCCCGAGGGGTCTATTATACGATGAGGAAATACAAAGTTTCGTGTTTCGTTTCTGAGTCAATGTCTATCACGTCGTTCCAAAGGCCATTAACAAAATATTATGGCGACGATCTTTGCAAAGGCAATAAATACGAATGAAGACCCCAAGTTTACGAAGGTTCACAAGGAAATGCTATTTCTGAGAAATTGTTGAGAAAAATCTTCTTGGACAACATAATGCAATTCCTTCGATCTACACAGCTGTAACAAGCTGTGCGGTAAGATGGATTTAGTGCGACAAAAATTACAAGCAGTAGATTTTTCATCGGAATTTAAATAAGTTTTAAATCTACATGTTCTCTTCTCGGGCTATCATAAGTATCTACTTAGGTAGTACATATTTGCTTATCTATTCGCACTGGCTGCTTATAATTGTTACTAATTGTTTTAATAAGCTGCTATTTTGTAATTTTATCCATAATTTCTTAAGCTTGCTTGTTTTTGAAGTCGCTGTAAACTAACTGTCACGTCCGTCGCGCGTGCTTCGTACTAAATGCAAAATAGCATATGTTTCAGGATTCCCGTTTCGGTCAACAAAGCCGAATTAAATCAGAGATTTTAGAAGTTAACGACAATCGTATTTTGTGCCTCATTGGTCAAGTGATCGCAAAAAATTTTGCTGAGCGTATGATCCTGGGTTCGATTACAAAGACGGCAAAAGCTTTACCCTGGTTATTCCACGTATTCCTCAGTAGTAGCTCCGAATTTGAATTTGTGCCCCAAGGGGGCAATAGGCTCGCCCTCTTTTACATCTTCTTAGTCGAAACACTCTTGTCAGAGTGGTCGTGGTTGCGCAGACGAGGTACACGGAGAGATGTTCTGTGGGTCGTTGTCTTCCCCGAGGATTGCTTTTTCAGCGATGTGCTTCCATTTCTGCCGGTTGGAGACGTTGCGAGTACACTGGACCATGGTGGACTCAGTAGCTTTTTTGATCAGGTCAGTCCAGCGAGTTGGTGATCGGCCGCGTGATCTCTTGCCTTCCACCTAGCCCTGAACGACCAGTCTTTCCATCGAATTCTCATTTCTTGTGATGTGACCAAAGAACATTAATATTCGTAGTTGCACAGACGAAAGCCGGTCTTTAATATGAAGTTCCTTGAGGATAGAAACATTGGTGCGAAACGATGTCCACGGAATGTTTAGGAGCCGTCTCTAGCACCACATCCCCAATGCGTCGACTTTACGGCGATCCTGCACTCGCAGAGACCAGGTTTCGGCACCATAGAGAAAGATCGGAAAGACCAGGCATTTCATCAATCTGACCTTCGTCTTTTTGGTAATCCTCCTGTCCCCCCAAATCTTTCCCAGCCGTTCAACTGCCGACCTGGTGATGGCGCACCGTCGTTTTATCTCGTCGCCACATCCTCCAGTATTGGAAATAGTAGAGCCGAGGTAGATATAGTTCTGTACTTTGCAGTTAGCTATTCTCTGTACGTTAATTCTACTTTGTTCAGCCCGGCTTACTATCATCATCTTCGTCTTGTCTCGGTTGATGGCTAGTCCGAAATTGAGGCTGGTAGTCTCGAGACGAATCAGGAGATTTTCCATATCTTCTCTAGACTGTGCAAGAAGGGTTATACAACCCTCATCAGCTTATCTAAGGTTATTTATCACGCGACCCCCAACTTACTGATATACTCTTTTACATGGGACTATACATATGTCATAACGGACCGATGTGTACGTTTAATATTAGGTACACGTCTGCCGAACCCTTTGGGGAAGTACAGGCGTGAAGTTATATTATCTAGTTAAGGTTTAAAGCCAATTATTCCGATATCTTTCGCCCATGTAGTATGTGAACCTGTTCAGTTTACGAGCGTGCCGCGTGCGTGTCATGTGGACTCTGGTTGTCGTGACTATACGCACGCGTAAACTCTATACATTTCAGGTGTCATTTGCAATCTCTTACATACAGAGCTGATAAGACCAGTAAGAATAACACATATAAACCAACGCCTTTTCCTCATGAGGGTAGGCAGAAAACCGCTTACAACGATCCTTACGTACTTCTTTCGCCGTAAATCTGGTCATACAAGCACGCCGGTTGCGAATTCTACGTACCCACCCACGCTACGACCTTTCCGTAGAACATCATCAATTAAGTCAGTTTAGGCAGGTAAGTCCTTCTAGGCCAGTAAAGATTCTACAAAGTGTAAGAAAACGCACTGGGTCTTTGATACACAGTTTATTTTAAATGTACACACAGAACATAATACACAATAGACTGTACAGCTCGACGGTTACTAGAAGACTGCCTCATCCCTCCCTCTTCGATTAACTAGACAGCTCTGTGTCTACATTACCAAAGAGGGGGAAAGCGCGCCATTTTTAGCCAATGGTTGGACGAAGTTAATTCTTACTCTAAAAGATTTGCTAAAGATAACTTTCATGGTTTTAAATTGAACTTAATTTAATTTGTAAGTATTTTATTATAACATAATATTAAGGTAATTTATTAGATTTAATTGAAATCATATACTTACTTTTACTAGTCAAATTGCGCACTTATAACTTTTTTATTACCTAAATTCATATTTATAATAGTAATTGCTTACAAAAGCAAGAAAAGAGCAAGTGAGAAAGAAAGAAAAATATATGCCAGAGGACTCGAAATGAATCTTGCTAAAATTTTACTTTTGAAAAGGACATCTCACGCAGAAACTCGCTCCGAGAACAAAGCTTTGTAGAAATATAGAGTTGTAGACTACTCTAAGACAAGAGAGAGACGCGCTCTACCTACGTGACATTAGTCGGTTGGAAGAAGCGTTTAAAATTCACACTGTAGAAGTGTTTCTGACTGTTCGCTTGTTTTTTACGTTATTTCGGTAAAACTGCTGAATTGCTTTTAATGGAAAAAGAAACGTAGGGGCCGCATGTAATCCGTTTTGGGGACCGCATTTAGTGCTCACGTAAATTCGGTGAAAATACTCGCGAATTATAGATCTATCAATCTATCTATCTATCTATCTCGGTCAAGTATAGAGTTAGCTTAAACCCTAGGGACAGACATAGGCATGAATGAACCAGAAATGTGGTGAAATTGTATTAAGTTTTTAGAACAAAATGAAATTAATACACTGACAAAGAGCTTCTTTAAATTTCATAAAAAATAATCCAAAATTGCTAAATAATGTTGGGTTAGTACTAAATACATGTTTCAAAATGATGGTGTCAGTGGCTGATGGTGGTACCACGAGGATAATTGTCGCGTGACCATGAGCAGTAGCAGCCTTGGGACCTCGGCGGTCCCAAATGAAATCGGTAAACAACATGGAGCGGTGACGACGTTTTAGTATCGATGCAAATACCGATAACGAACGTTCACGGAACGAATTGTTTGTTTTTAAATTGACTTGTTTAGTAATTAGGCTAATGAACCTTGTACACAATGGTTGATAGATTTATCGTGGAAATACGTTCTAACTTAGTCGTAATAATATAAATGAGAACACACAATTTTGTTTTTGTGAATAAAAATACACACATTCTATGAAAAACAGAATTTAATTTTGTAACCATATAATTATGTTATTCATAAAAATATCCTATTTTTGTGCGATTCACCTTTCCACTAAATTAGTCTCAACCTCTGAAACAAAATTCCGAAAATTTATTTAATTTGAAGCCTGTGAGTACCTACATACTTGTTTTTCGTGTTTATGGAATTATTACAAACTGTTGGAAGCGTAACCTTTTTGAATTCTTCTTATTTCTCAGAAATGCCAGAATTACAGTTTCTGTATTTAAATTAAAGGAGACGCTATGAACGTATCAGGCACGGAGAGAAACATGACACAGACGACTACGTCTACTAGAACGTATCAACAGCGTATCTTACGCGTTTCGAACGGTCATCATCCGCGATTATAATTGGTTTTGAACGGTCACCATACGCGGTTAAACGTTACCGCCCGGAGCGTCAATATTTCTCGGCGATAATATTTTTCGGTGCCAATGCGCTACGTGCATAGTACGCAACGGTGTTGGTCGGTGAAAGAACGGTCTAGTGGACAAAGTCTCATACTTTTCAATATTTGCAAAGTTTTCTTTTGCCTGATACGTTCATAGCAGGGGGTCATGGTATGCTACGGTGTCGTGGGCAGAATTGTTTAGACCGGATGAATAAACGAATTCATTCAGAGTTTCTCATTCCAATTCAACCCCTATGGCCAGCACTGAAATTGCTGCATAATTCAGAAACATTTGTGTTTCACATTTACATAGTGCGACAGCTAGATCGAACTAGCTCCTAACTCCAGCAACTTTATATCTCAACCACAGTCCCGCACTGTCGCGTACGGAACCTGCATTCGCTAGATAATGTCTGGATGAAAACCAAGCGCCTTCGGACTTCCACCGCATAGCATTAGGAGCTCCCTAGGTATATCAAAGATAAAACGTAACCGTTCTATCTTCTATATATTTTAACAAAGAGATTTAAGGTACTTTAGAGAGAAGTAAGAAATGTCTTAGAAAAATTGCAATACCATGTTTTAGTGACGCCTTGCTTGAAACCAAAGAGATTTAAAATACTTAGAGCTGATGTTGGAAAAAAATTCAAACAAAATTTTTGATCCCAAACATGCATTGATTTTGACACAAGAATGCTATGTACCTGACAACGGGCGACTTGTTACATAGTAGACACTAATAGTAGATTACGATTTTATTCATCTTGTCCCGTCTATCGCACGTAAATATTTGAATGGCTCGTGTAAATAAGTAGATTATGATTTACTTTGCGTTGTCCTGTCTTGTATAGTTGTCATTCAAATATTTTTGGTGCTAAGTAAACCGATATTGGACTTAGATAATGATAAATTTACCGACCAATCTAGTCCATGATGAATCTTAATATAGAGCCGTATCACTTACACACATCATTTCAGCCGAAAGACGTCCACATAGAGCCGTATGCATAAAATAAAATCAGCGCTTAGATGAAAACGGTTGATAAGCTTCAACAGATTGCGATCACTTCACAAGTATAAAAATAACATCACCAATATGCAAATAAGCCTCCTTATCGTAATTGCAAATTATCGGCAGCAGGTCTCATTAATTGGAGGAATGCATTGATCGTACAGTTTGCGATTAGAAATTAGCCAATTAAGTAATAATCTTAATGGAAAATGGAAGTCCGATTTAATTCAAGATTGCAGTGTAGAAAACGGAACTGAAACCGTTAAGTTGGAGACAAACGGAGAATACCTTATCTGATTACGATTAAACTATCTCCCTATTTATCTGCGACGTGTGCTGGGATCTAATTATTATTAAAATGAAGAGAGGCTGATAACAATAATGTTAAAATATGAGCCTCGACCAACACCTTAGACGGCTCTCATTGTGCGGCTGGGCCAGGGCTTTATTCAGAGAGCAGTACTCTTAGACACCGCACCCAAACTGAGGAGTTTCCTCTATCTGGAGCCCTGACCACCAGCAGCCTGGACCTTGTCCTGATGCCGATAGGATACTTTCTTTTTATAAGATGTCTCATAGAAACCATATAATCTGAGAGCTAATCTCGTCCGACGAAGAAATACATCATCACACATCTTTTTCTTCGTTATGTCGATGATTTTCTTTATAAGAGTCAAATTAGCTACTACAGCGACAGCTTTCGTAGCGGCCTCGGATAGCTCGCAGAATATTATCAATTCATGAATAGAGAAGACTAGACATTATGTCATCTTCAATTGTTGCCTCGAGTTTCAATAATTAAATAGACGCTAATACTTAGGCAGATCAGTTAAGCATTCCATGTAAAATACTCATATTCAGCTGCATGTCGTTAGACTGGAGTTTGACCCCAATATATGTGGTTGGGAAAAGGCTAGGCAGATGATGATGAATACTAATACTTGCATGTATGTGTACATGTGTGCATGTAACCGCTATGTGATAGTAGAAAGATCACTATCTTATGAATATCCTGTCAAAGTAATATGCCAAGTAGGTACTTACTGTAGCGTAGCAAAGTATAGCGGAACAAAGATTTAGATTATATTCGTATAAAGGACATAATCTGTAACTTAGACGAGCGAATAACTTAGTAATGTAATGAAATGATATTATTGAAATAACTACTCCAAATTGACTGAACCTGAATCAAAACTTGCAAGGTACTTACTTACTTACAGATTAAGTTATTATCTGAACAACAAACTATAGAAACATGATCAACTTGAACATTATCACTGGTATTCTTGGTCATGAACTGAACTTAAGTCGGACTAACCGCGCCTATATTCCGCCCTGTTTGTTAATAAATTGACATCTCAACGCCTACTTTTCATCTATAAAATTTGAAGTACCGGAAAACTTTTAATTATATACATCTTTTACATTGAAAGTGAGATTTGACATTTTTAACATTGATTGGAGCAGAATGCAACTATGGGTTTGACAAAGATAGGTACCTGGAGGAGGTACCTTATTTGAAGATCCGCCAATTACGGCCAAGAAATTATAGGAATACGATTTGGTGCGTGTTTAGTAACTGTTGTCATGGCAATACAGTTCGACTAAATCCAAAAGTGGATTTGGTTTGGCTCTTAGAATGACCACTAGACTAATCTAAAAAATTTAGTTGTGGTTTGTGAATTTTGCTTACTTCGGTGACTATATTTTATTTAATTGCTGCTTATACAAGATGGAGCAAGACGATAGACATTTCTTTAAATCACGTAGAGAGTGTCATGTTCTTTACCCGTTTACAAAAAAAACAATCAAATCCAAAGAATACTTTAGCCACAGGAAAACGTTTTGCACAGGTTCTTGACCTTATAATGTTTAACTATTATTACGGACTCAGATCTACATCTTGTTGATAATGAAAATAGTTTCCTGTGGGGTTTAGACGGATGCAGCAGAATACCAGTATTTTTCATGGAGCGACCACCTGTCTGACTTCCACAACTCAGTTACTGCGCGATACGATTTCCATGGTGATAGTTGTTGTCAGACTTTGAAGCGTCTGAATACACGCACACACAAATGACAGCGGGCCGACCGTTTCAATATGAAATGGATGGTTACCCGTCCACAGACCGATCCTCGGCAAGAGTACCTTAACCTTAATTTAAATCCAAACCATAGTCTTACTGTACTGTACAGCAAAATTCAGTTAATTCAGTCGTAGCGTAATTGAGCAACAAACACACAAACTTTCACATTTCTATTATTAGAGAAGGATTTCTGTGTTTAGAAGTGTCGTGTCAGTAATGTTGTTTAATGTACTGGAATAACGTTTACGTTGGTTGAAGAGCTTCTTCAGTGAGGTTCGTCTGTTAGGCACTCGACCCGATTCACTGTCACCGTACGGGGTTTCTACGAATTACTGACGTACGTACTTATGTACCCAGTTCCTGCGATGTTTTATTTTATCATGGTATTTTATTTATACATATTGAGCTGTTGCTTCAGGCTGTCATTTTTAGATCTTTGACAGTTGTTACGTACGGGTAGTCGCCACGAAAGTCTGACAGGTTTACCAATAGTTATGGTTTTACCAAGAAAATGTTTTGTGGAGGTCAGATGGTCGCTTCATGTAAAATACTAGGCGGCTGCAACCAGTAAGACTGGAAGCGGACGAAATAGGCTAGACATGTTCCTTCATTGATATTTTTACAAATTGTCATCTTTGTCAGAAAGTGGTATTGAAATTGAATTACTTTTTTGCGTTTTCCTCTTTCCATTTTAACAAATTCGCACGTTTTGTGATTGTGCTATTTTCAGCTTCATATTACTAAAGTTGAAATTAATTTCGAATCCCAATGTCATTATATATTGCCTTCAATAATTCCCCAAGTTATGATAATCCTAATCCCACGCCAATTGCCGGCCGGCCGCTGCATTAATATTCCTAAAATATGATAATTTTTTGATATTTCCACCAAAATCATAACCTACAGATTGAAATGCAAATGTACTGGTATTTTCTAGGTTCAATTATTACAATCATGGTTTTAACAGCAGTTAACGAGTTTTTTGTGGTCTTTGATATTTAAATAACAGGTTCCACGACTGATCGTTTTTAATAACGTTATTATATAAAAAATGGTTTCAGGAATTTTAAATTATTCTGGTTTATTATTCTGGTAAAAGATACGGTCTTTTTAAAACGGTCAGTGGGATGTGCACTGTTTTGATGTTATCCAATACATTAAACTACAGAAGTTCATAACCTCTTAAATCAATTATCTGGGCGGGTAAACCATAAGCTGAATACCTTGATGATAATGAGCATCGATATGATTTTACCAAATTGGCCCCTATTCAGAATTTGTCGGTAACTCATTTGCTGTCTGAATTGAGTATATAAACCAGCAGTGTAAATAAATTATAATTTACATGACATTGTTGTTTCCTTGATTTTGATGCTTTAGCTTTGGTTAGTGACCGAAACATTCTTAATCGGGTACCTTTGTTCATAATATTCAATTCCCACTGCCAAGACACAGACCTCCTCACTGTAAGAGGGAGCCTTTGTCCGCCATGCAGGCCTATTGCGGATTGGTAATGGAACATGACTTCAAATTATTAGTTTTAAGAAATGGCGGTTTGCCATCGATGTTTTCTTTCACCGTTTTGAAAACCCATTTAACTTTTTTCGTAATACAAATAACAAGATTTGTTGATTTGCCGATATTTGTTCAAAGGGCACAAATCATAATTGAAAGAGGTGTGCAACTATAAACATTGCCATTTAAGATAGGTAATAATATTTTTCTGGATGTAAATAAACTTGTTTTTTTTTTACTTGTGGTATTTTGTGATTTAAAGCATTTTTTGGTTCGTACGAGTCTGTAATGTTGCTATAATTGGTATAAATAATCAAATAAATTGATGATAATTACCGACGACTTCCAGGGGTGCTGATCGTATCTCCGTGTGGAAGGTGGGTGCGTCAGCTGACACCTCGCATCGGAACCGGCCTGCCATCGCAGGAGTAGCCTGCTGTAGCACCACGCGCCTGGCACCCGAACGAGATATCTGTAGGCAGAAAAAAGACATTTAAAATCAAAAGTTAAATTAAGCTGAGTATCAACACTTTGTGGACGTTCAAAAATCTGCTATAATGCTCGCTCTCTGCCACCACCACCCCCTTATTTTAGTTTAGCTTTAGTTGGGAAGAAGAAGTTACAGAATAAACTCTCCAGCAACACATTGATTCATCATCATCTTTCTGTCTTTGTCCCAAGTACATCGGGTCGTCAAAACACATTTCCTTCTTACATTTTCAACCTTAGAGTAACGGTCATTCACTCCCTTTTCTTTCATTTGCTTTGCCCTGTCCATCCAATAACCTTGCTATGATTTGTCAAAACAGAAATCGTTTTGTTTTTTGGATTAAAAAAGCGAAAAAATGTACAATCTTAAATATTAACTAAGATTCATTTCGATTCGTGGAAGTGACATTGACGCGAAAACGGTTACCAGGTACTGAGTATATTTATTTATTTATTTAACACTTCAAGTACAATGTACAGTGGCGGACTTAAGGCGCTCTTCTAGGCGACTTTCATGCTTTTGAGGGGGTGAAGCAGATGAAGAGGGGCGTCGAGTAGTCCCTTTAGTCCCGCCTACTGGCGGGGTGCCCCGCTTGAATCACGTCGATGTGCGACGTCAATAAATGTATAGAAGCTTAATTTCAAAACTCATTATAAAAGTACGAATAGCCCAGCGCGCCGCTAGCCTACTTCGCACATTGCTTCCGCGGTGATCCCTAGGTTCGAACCTCAATACACGCTATTCTTTTTTATCTTATTTTTTTAATATAAGGTATGTACCTACATTTCAATATCGCATTTTTTTTTAAATATGTTTATATTTTTGTTTTCTTATTTTTTCCCAATAAGTTATAGGTTGATTGTTATTTTGGATTGTTTGGTTGTTTGGATTGTTATTTTATAGAAAAGGTTAGCGAAATATTATCGAATAGATTCGTCAAACGAATAATAAATAATTCAAAGCAGCCTCATGGACAACCAAGGGCATTAAAGTCGGCAGTAAGAGGTTGACGAATCTCCGACTTGCCGACGACATGGTCCTTTTTGCCCACACAGCCCTGGAACTACAGACTATGCTCCAAAAACTGCACGCGTAGCATGACCGCCGTAGAAACGGGCTATGTCGACGGAAAAATCGACAAAGTGCGACATTGTCATTGTCTATCTGTCATTATGTCGATTATTCCGTAGACAAAACTCGTTTCTACAGTGGTCTTGCTACGCGTGCAGTTTTATTTTTTAATAAAGAAGTAAATTTAAAATTTATTGTTCGATTAAATTTAGAATTTGACAATAACACGTGGCGCCATCTATTGTGATAAGAAATTTATTGTTGTTTTCCTCCGGATCAGTACTTTTTGTCGGGATGAAAGGTATCCTATGGCCGTTTGTGTACACCTTACAACGTACATGCAGAATTTGAGGATGATCACTTCATTGGTTTAGGCGTGAAGAGGTAACAAACAAATTTTTAATATAAAAATTTTCGCATTTATAATATAATAACTAACTGCGCGCGACTTCGTTCGCGCGGACTTTTTTTATGTGTATAAATAAAATAGATTTTGGATGATTCTCAGACCTACCCGATATGCACACAATTTCATACAAATCGGTTCAGCCGTTTCGGAGGAGTATGGTAACTAACACTGTGACACGAGAATTTTATGTAAGATATAAGTATAATATATAAATATATATTTAAAGAAATATTTATTTATATAAAAATATAAAATTAGGCTCAAGATAGAGAAATTAACTTGTAGCGGTTCGATATTAGTTCAATGCTAGCTCAGTGGATAAGACCGTGCGCCTCACACACGAGGAGTTGAAAGAATAATCACAGGAAAGAGACAGACGGAAAGTAGTCGCCGTCAAGAATTGGCAAGTTCCGAAAGACAGGACACAGGTCAGAGTATTTTTGGGTTTTGGCTCCTACTATCGACGGTTCGCAAAGAATTTTGCTGACATTGCGAAACCTCCACACAAACTCACTGAGGAAAAGCGACAATTCTGTTGGGACAAGAGCTGCGATGTCGCATTTTAGGAATTAAAGAAACGTCTGTGCAAAACACCTATTTTTAAACAAACTGGCATGATTCTTTACGTTCCAAATTTAAATTTTGAAATGAGCAAAAGAAAAATATTGATTATTGTAAAATTGCTTTACTAATGGCGCGAATTGCTGAAACGATATTTTTACTGATTACTAAAATTTTAAAACTCTTTGCAAATTAAACAATTTAATTTTTCTTTTTACATTAAATACCAGTTTTTTATATGAGTTAAAAGCGATAAGGGCCGGTAAAATTATAGCCCTACTTGAAGAAGGTCGTTCGCAAACTTACGTGTCTCAGCGGCTAAATGTGAGTCGTTCAACTGTCCAGAGGACTTGGCAACGGTATCAAGAGACCGCTTCGGTCAAAAGAAGATCTGGTTCGGGAAGAAAACGATGCACAGAACCAAGAGACCGCTTTTTGGTGAGTCAGGCGTTGCGGAATAGTAAAGCATCAAGTGTGGACCTGAAGAAGAGCCTTGAAGAAGAGGAGTAGAAGTTAGCTTGTGGACGTTCAGGAGGAGGCTTTGGCTGCCAATATCAGGAGTTACCGCCCGGCTCGGGGTCCTAATTTACTCCGTGAGCACCGTGTTGCTCGACTTTAGTTTACTCGAAACTGTGCTTCATGGACTCTGGAGGACTGGAATAAAGTATTGTTTTCTGATGAAGCTAGAATCTCTTTGTGCGGAGAGGACCGACGCCGACGAGTGCTACGAAGACCACGGGAACGCTATGCGGAAGTGTGTTTCGAAGAAATCACTCCTTATAGCTGAAGCTCCCTTTTGTTTTGGGCAACAATTAATTCGACGCAGCGTACGGAGTTAGTTTTCATAGAAAATGGAACATTAAAAGCACACCGGTACATAATGGAATTCCTAATTCCATATGCACAACCTGCATTGACTGTACTTGGGGAAGATTCCATTTTTATGGACGACAATGCTCGCCCACACCGTTCTGACGACGTGGAAGCGTACATGCAAGAAGTTGGGATCCGTCGTTTAGATTGGTCAGATCGAACTCCTGACCTCAATCCAATTGAGCATGTCTGGGATGTTCTAAAGAGACGGGTAAGATGAGTGCAACCTGCTCCACAAAACATCAGGGAGCTAAAACGAGTCATTGCAGAAGAGTGGGAACGTATTCCTCAAAACGTTATTAAAAACATCGTGGAAAGCATACCCAGAAGGATTCAAGTTGTGATTTTGGCAAGAGGAGGTCACACTCTTTATTAGGTTTTTACATTTGTAACTTTATTTAATCAAAAAAAGTAAAAAAATCTTCTTGTCTTTATGCCGACCACTTCTTATTGTTTGGCCGTGTACATCGGTTTGAAAGAATTGATCGACTTTTTAAAAAAAATATTGCCGAAGTTCACTTCACGCGTATTAATTTACACGATTATAAGTATACAGAGTACGTCAAATAATTAAATTTCATGGCAAGAGAACGATGATAACTCAAATCGTCCTTAGAACGTAATTTCCTTAGGTGCCCGTTTTTTTTTGCAAAAGAGTGTATTTGCTGGGACGAAAGTTCCAGCTGCGAACTGACCATGCTGCATTGAAGTGGCTATTACAGTTCAAAAATCCGGAGGGACAAGTGGCGACATGGATTGTGATGATGGTGGATTGAACTACTGCAAGAGTTCGACTGCATAACTGAACATCGCACTGGGAGAACTCACGGTAACGCAGACGCCTTGTCAAGAAGACCTTGTCCTGAAGATTTTAAGCACTGTGCCAGGCAAGAGACTAAGGAGGTAGCAACCGTGAGGGTGCTTAGAACGAATCTCAGTGATGAATGGAAGGAAACCCTACAGCAGGCTCAGCAAAATGACTCAGAGATCAAACCGATCTTCGAGTAGATCAAAGCTGGTGCTCCTAAACCCAAGTGGAGTGATGTGGGAGCGATGAGTTCCATCACGAAGAGTTATTGGGCCCAATGGAACAGCTTGGTTATCCAGGATGGAGTCTTGTGCCGTAAATGGGAAAACGCTCGAGGGGACAGGTGTCATCTACAAATGGTTGTCCCTAAAGCCAAAGTACCGGATGTTCTACGGCTCTACCATGATGTATGTTCAGGAGGACATATGGGGGTAAAAAGGACTCTAATGAAGATCCGAGAGCGATTTTACTGGATCCACTGTCGAGAAGATGTGGAGGACTGTTGTCGTAAATGTATCACTTGTGCGGCTGTGAAAAGACCCCAAACACGCAGCAGAGGTGCATTAAAAGTGTACAACGTTGGAGCCTCCTGGGAATGGTGAGCCATTCTCAGAGAGTGAAAGTGGGAACAAGTACTTAATGGTTGTCATGGATTATTTCACAAAGTGGCCAGAAGTGTTCGCCATTCCTAACCAAGAAGCTACAACTGTCGCAGATAAATTGGTTCAGGAAGTTTGGAGTACCCTTAGAAATTCACAGTGATCAAGGAAGGAATTTTGAATCACAAGTATTTCAGGAGACTTGATGAATGATGGGTACCCACAAAACAAGAACCACTTCTTACCACCCACAATCTGATGGAATGGTGGGACGCTTTAACCAAACGTTGTAGATAAATCTGCCAAAAGTCGTAGCAAGCAGGCAAAAGGATTGGGACAAGCACATACAGCCGTTTCTTCTGTCCTACCGTAGTGCAGTCCACGAAAGTACGGCTATGACACCAGCTTTCGCGAACTTTGGAAAGGAATTACGGTTGCCCGCAGATTCAATCACTGGAACTGCCCCTGATGCACCACGCAGTGTTACAGATTATGCAAATGACTTGCGTAACAAGTTGAACGATGTCTATGAGCATATCTGACAATTCGGCCAAGATGTCTGAGAAGATGAAGACCCGTTATGACCAGAAGACGAACAGAAGAGGTTTCGACGAGAATTCACTTGTGTGGTTGCATAACCCAGTGCGTAGCAAAGGTAAGTCTCCAAAATTGCAAGCAAAACCATACCATATGGGATGGACCATACTGAGTCGTGACCAGGATTGTCCAGGGTCAACGATGTCACCTACCGAATACAGAAGGGTCCACGAGGTGCGCCTAAGATCGTACATGTAGATCGATTAGCGCGATACTACGGGACTAACGATGCTCGGGACGAGCATGTCTAAGGAGGGGCAGTGTTACGTTGCCTGCTTTATGAGAACATTCTAGGATTACGTTCGAGTCTAGAATGATCCAGTATGTCTAGAAGATTCGAGAATAATCCTAGAATGTTCCACAATGGAAATGTCTAGAAACTTTGAGAAAGTTCTGGACCTTTCTAGAACTTTCTAGAAGGATTGGTTCCACTATAAAGCTATTTGGAAGGTTCAAGAAGGTTGTAGAACTTTCTCGAAGGATGGGTTTCCCCTAAGGAACTACCTAGAGATTCACGGAAGTTGTGGAAGTTTCTCGAACATGAGTCGGCCATATAAATAGGCGACGGGTGCGGAAGTGAGTTAGTCATGCATTCTAACTCACGCGACGAAGGAGCGGCGCAGACCAGCTATTCATTCGCTTACATGGGCGGCGTTACACAGTACATTGCCGCTCAAATTCAAACACTACGGCCCCTAGTCTGGAGCGCGATCGGCTAGCTCTGAGAGGGTCTGCAGACGGGGGCCAGCATCCTTAGCGGTAGGATGCGCCAACAAAGTCACCTCCGTCACAGGTCGTCATCCGCTGGGCCTCCTCCGGGCAACCGGAGGTCTCACCTGGCGGTGACAGACCGCCGAGGTGGCGTAAAGAAAGCGGCGCTCGCTACGGTAACGTTTCACCGTAGCTAAGCGTGCAGCGCCCAGCGCCGCTGGCGACTCCTACCGGACAAAATGACAATTACACACTGGCGTAGGCGTTTACTGGCGTGGTACAATGCAGGGTTTTTCAAAGAGGAACCTCCTAACATTACGCGCCTTGTCTAGAATTACTGCTTTCTGAATCAAGCCCTTGATCCAGCTGCGAAACGAAAGACTCCTCAGATGTTGGTCGAGATTTCTAAGCCAGTTAGCAGTACGCGGACCTTCCTATCACGAAACTTGTTTCCGCCTGACAAAAGACTGCTTAGCATCTTATTCAGGCGGCCAAAGGAGCGTTCCCTCAACGATTGTTTCATGTCAGCAGTATTGATGCCTAATGCTTCTGACATTCCCAAATACTTGTAGGTTTCTGTTGAGAAGAGGAATCGGATCGGAGATTCTGGAATCCCATGGATTCCATAATCTCGCTTCACATGCATGACTGCGCATTTGTCAACAAGTTTCTGTAACCATCAGTAGCTTCATCAGTTGCAAATTGTTGGGGGCAAAGAGTTTCATATCAATCATTTACATGGTTGGAAGGCAAGGTATGACCACCTCTTCTCAACCGAAAGCCCAGACCTGAACCCCTCAGTAGCATGCTAAGAGGGTTTAAGGTTAGGCAAAACCACAGGGCCTCCCTGTGGTCTTGCCTAGCACTGGGTGACTTAGCTCAGACTATCACCCTATCTACAATAAACTTTAAAAGGTCTAAAGATAGCCACTCAGAAACTGTATCATTAATGGCTTTTAAGTGTCTTCGCAGTCTTGATATAACTAAAAGTTTTTCCGAATTATACATAGAGCTGAGCTAGTGTTTGTGAGGGAATCCCCGAAAAAGACAGCTGTGCTAGCTACATATTATTATTTTTCTTAATGTTTGTATTTTGTTCTTGAAGTTGTGAGGCCCGCCTCTGCCCCCCCCCCCTTTCTGCTAGGTTACTGGACAGACGGGTGCGTGGATAGACGAATGAAAGGGTGGACATACGGACGGGGCGGATGGAGATATGCATGAAGAGGTGAACGAACAGTAAGAATACACTAAATTAAAACAATCTAAGTCTAAATAAATTTTATTTCTTATTTTGATGATTTTAGCAAAATCTAAATATATAAATTCTACACGACACAATTCTTAAAAATGTTGTCTTCTAACATAAGACGTTTTCATATATGGTATCTCTCGCGCTTTTTAGTTGACTTATTTACATATGATAAATCACTTTTATTTTGTTTATGGTTCCTCTACATTTTATTCTTGACAATTTACAAAATAGATGAAGTTGGCGCTTACGAAATTTTTCGATATTTTTATCATTGGTGTCATTTTTGTAGTTTTAAGGGTCGCTGATTACGAAGATTTGGTAAAAAAAAACTTCAAGATGGTGCGGATGAAATTTTCAGTTTTTTCGTCATGGGGGTCCTTTTTTTTGGTTTTCGGGATCGCTGAAAACGGGAATGACGAATAAACAAAATTACATTATTTAAGTTTTCGGATTCCCTTTGCAGAACTTTGACCCTTCGCCACTGAGGTTCCCCACCCACAATTTTGACTCTTCGCCACTGATGATCACTAATTTTTTATTTACACATTTTATGACTAAAATCGAACAAAAATTTACGCGAACGAAAAACTAATCATAAAATAAAATATAATAAACAGCTTTCAACAACAAACAGATCGAAATTTAATTGAAAAAATTTGAGCGGCGAGCGGAAAAAAGTGACATACGTCCATCTAGCAGCGCGCCTCAGCGGTCACTGTCACTCTGCGTAGAAATAAAAGAGATGCGACAAGACGCCGCGAATGGCGTGATGTTTCGTTCGACTTGTTCGAATAATTATCATTAAAAACATGAATCCTTACAAATATAGTAAATAAAACGAAAAAGAAAAGCGACAGTTCCCTTTATTATTTTATATTACATCATCATTATTAATTTAGTCAAGATTAGTTGAGCAGTAGTACAGTTACACTTGCTTGAAAATCAGAACTTCTCGATTTTTTTTTATCGGGATGTTTTTCCAAAAACGTGTTTTGGGCCCGAAGGTTCCCTCATAAATATGGTCAAGAGTAACATATATTTTTTTTGTTGCTCTAAAATGTATACATTTGGCTAAAAAACTGTTCAAAGTTGCCTGTTTTGACGAGGCACAGCGTCTTAATGCAATAGGCATTTACTACCAGTCAACTTTTGGGTGATGCAGAGACAAACAGTGGTAGGTGTCTATCTGTAAAAAAAGAATGAGGAAAATATCAACTTTGTGACGATACTGCTAGCTTCTGCGTATATAATTTTGAACACCTTCCACATAGAAATTTTTGATCGGTAATTTTGATAAATCTGTTATTTCCTACAAAAGTGCGTGAACCGAGTACGTGATAACCGTTTTCGCATCGATGTCCCTTTCACCCTGTATAATCATCTTATATTCTAGTACCATACATGAACGTGCACATACTCGTACACTACATAACTAGCGAAATGTTTACCTGCCATAGAACTCCCTTCTGAGAATTCTAGGCAAGATGTTATGTTAATACTCTCACTCAACATAGCATAGTCAGGTAGGTCCTACTTTTTCTTATTATCTGTTCTGGTTTTACTTATAAAATGCACATGAGTAAAGTAGACTAAAATAGAATTGACTTAGATAAAAAGTCGGCCACAAAACATAATTTTATCAAACAAATCCCAAAGAAACAGATAATACTTTTAAGGATTAAGACTAAAGGCTTAGCCTAATTTAGGAGTATTACTAATTGTTTTTATTATTGTTTACAGTATTGGTCACGTTTATAGTATTACGGGTTTTCCCTGTTTTTTTTTAAACCAGTTTCTGTCTAGTAAAACTATTATTTTCTTTGTTAATAATCATGACAACTATCGGATAATCATCAGATTATCCATGCATTTCAATATGTAGGTACATATTGAAATGCATGCATGATGCAAATAAATGAATATGAATATGTTTTTTTTTTCTCAAAACGTTTTTTTTTAAACAGGGTCTTTTATTTTCTGCATTTTTTTTAACTATTACTCTGGCCCTATACCTATAGTGAAATAGTAACGAACACAACTAAACACAAATGCACGTTTTTTAAGTTTGCGTTTGGATGCGCATGGAAGCATCAAATGGCGTTCGGATACAAGGGAAGAGGCATTGAAAATGATTTTTGTGATTATCAAGATAAGCGTATAATTATCAAGACAATTATTATGATAATTATCACTTCGAACCCTGACAAAAACACATTCACAAGTAAATACAAAAAGCTGTTTTATTGGAAATAAAACATGTCCTTTATTTCTTTGTTATGTCCCGTTATTATGCTCAAACGAGTTATATTGTGCTGTTAAATATAACAGCCCATGAATATTACTGCTGTATACGCCTACTTTTATTCTGTGTCTCACCTCTAACCACGGTGCAGATTTACGATGCCTCAACACGAAAAATAACACTATACAGCGTGTATTGGAAATGTCTGTTCATGTATAATGTGGGTGTAGAACAGAGCATCAAACTGAGCAGCTTTTTCCATGGGATCAATACCTACCTTACAATCGCGAAAAATTAATCAGCCGTCCCACACAAATTTTACAACATTTTCAATCTGAGTAGATTGAAACCTAAAGCTGATATTTGCTTAAAATTACGATGTTGGTCCCATGAAGAAAGTAATTTAGTTTGATCCATAAATGGTGTAAAAGTACCCGAAGCCGAAAATTACTTATTTTCCCCGTCATTGCGGTATTTTTTTTGTTCTAGTTACGGAGATGGGGATCAAAGTTTCAAGTCTTTCACAAATGTTTTTTTTTAACACTTACAAGTTTTTAATGTTGTTACTCTACTTTGAATACCTCCCACGTACCCGACCCCAGTAATATGCAATGCATCCATCAGCCCAACGTTTTGAGTGCGTCACATTGAGTCCTTCTGTAAAACGTCATTTACAACCCCAAAAAAAAAATTCGTTTTACATCAATCAATTTTGCGTAGAGTTACTTAGTTTGTTGTACAGAATGTTAGGTTCACGGATTCATGAAGGGTACCTTTTATATGATCAAGAATTTATGATACACACTGTATATCGTATAACATCACTTAGTAGCAACCGTGGTTAGTGCCACTCCTAATTACAGCCACCATAAACTATTCTACAACATTCAATATCGATCATATAAAAACGTTTCATTTAAAAAGCGCCCTTCCAAGGCTAAGTACCAAAAATACTACAATTTGTAAGTAATTTATAGTGCCACAAATTAAGATTAATGTTACATGATATTGGAAGGCATCCGAAATAAATGTTTTAGTGTGTAATAAAAATACGAATTAGTTACATCGTCTGTTTTACGACTGACACGGATCGATCCGTGGGGTATCATTTTATTTTGTTTCAGTTTACAGTAAGTAGGTTTAATTGCGATCTTCTTGAATTAGATACCTACATTTAATTTCTACATGGAACTACTAGCAGTGCGACGTAAACATAAATTCGTGTGAATATGAAAACCTTTGAGTAATATCTACTAAGTAAACTCTGCCTTAAGTATCCACAACGAAACAGTTTCAAAACTTTCAATAAATACTAAGACACTCGTGTTTCAAAACATCTTGTTTTTCACATAACTGTAGCTGTATATAGACACACATAAAACAAAGAAAAACCTGCAAATTGAACGAAGCGTAAAAGAAGGAAACTGACAGGTTGTAACAACTAAATCAAATGGTGGCCTCCCACTAGGTACTTGCCAAATATCCAAGAACTGTTATCAGTAACGGAGTTAGTTGAGCGAGTAAGTGGCTGATTCCCACAACATTCCCAGCTTTCTGAGAAACGCTGTTGGTTCAGGTACTGTTGTAGACAGTTAACATGAAGGCGCCTTTTTCATAATTGCTTCATTTATTATGTAACTTCAATCTTGGCTTACCATTTCATCGTTTCACGCTAATGGCAAACTAATATTCCGTTTTAAGCAAGTAGGTATACAATCATTCAATTAAAACTCTATTTTCTATGTCTGTTCTTTTGAACCACCTATGTGGGTAAATTATACGACAAAAAGAGAATATTTTACTTCAATATTATAGGCATAGGTAGGTACTTATACCTTCCTCAATAGCAGGGTTTCCCAACTTTGAGCCTGTGATTATGACCCAAAAATAAAAACCGTTGTAAAAGAAAAACTAACAAAGGTTGAGAAACACTGATCTACATAGACACTTTGCACATCGGATGACCCCTACCGACCCCGAGATAAGTCGTCTAATTCGTCCTTTTCAATTTCAAAGCCGTTTCGGTCCGCGATTCAGAGATAAGACCAAAATAGTTTGTTATAATCCGAATCCAACTCTTATTTAGTTGAAAACCTATTCGTTAGATAAACGTCAAACTTTCTGTGGCACTAACTCCATTTCGGATTATCATTCGCATATTCATTTTGTAACTTTATTTCAGGTGAGCAGCGTTCAACTTTAGCTGCAGAGACTACTTAACTGGCATTTCAAATTTCTTTAGCTCCTTGCATTTCTTCTTGCAAATGTTCAGGTTTATAGATCATTATTTACAACACTATTATCTTTGTGAACCTGTTGAATATACTTACGTAGACTATTATTGGCTAATAAAGTACCAAAATTATTCGATAACTTCCAATTTCTTTCTTGACGTATACAAAAAACATCTTTGTCGCTTGCTACGATTTGGTCCAGAAATCTAATGAAATCATACGTCAGATTTCATCTCGGAATTGCTTATTTCAGCTTCCAAAGCCATAAGAAGCCTCTGCCCATCAAAGTTAGGTGGAACGACACGGCTCAATATAAGATTTCCCCACAATAACGTTTTTTGTTCTATTTTATGCTCTTTTGTCGTGCCGCAGTGATTATCCCAATAATCTTACATTTTTAATAGAACAGTTACCATAATATTTTATCTTTCCGTAGATAAAATCTATTATTGGATTGTTTATGATAACTTGTAGGCAGTCAAATGCGAATTTGTTTGGCTCGTCAAGGACCCGTACCTTTTTAAGGCTCGCATTAATGAGTTGCTAGTAGCAAGGGCTGTTGGTGTCATATCTATTCAGTTGGTAGAGTAAATCATAGATAAATAAGCTGGCAAAACGTTATCCAAATCTATTTTTAAAACATAAGTTACCAAAATGTGTTTACAAAGTAGATCAACAATTCAAACAGGCCGAAATAATACAGCATCGAATTCTCTCCATCTATTTTCACAAGTTCGAGTGAGGCTCTCATGGCTCATTGAAAACAACAAAGAGATTTAAAATTAGTTAAAGAGCGGTCATTGGGAATATTTTTTATGGAAAAATGTTGATCCCGAGCATTTTCGATTTAGACACACAAATACTAGGTACCCGAAAAGCGGGCGTATTACTGTACATAGACCGACCTGTTACTAAATAGTAACAAGTATTAGAGTATGATTTTCTTCGTCTCGTCCCGTCTACAGCTCGTAAATATTTGAATGTCTTTGGAAAACCATAATACGCGACTACACCAAACGTATTATTTTATAGTTTTTCACAAACCAGGAACCCTAAAGACTCTAGTTCTAGTAAGACTTAGTTATTACGAGAAGCTTTGTTATTTCTTGTTATCTTTTAATACATCCGGGTACCAAGTACCAAGTGCTTATCTCCTATTGTGACTGATCAATCGCGACATTGTATGATTAATTAATACCCGATTATTATGTAGGTATTATACAATCCGACAAAGCAATGAGACACAATCATTAGAGCAAACCGTGAACGGCTAAAGTATTGGATTAATTATTAATGGCGAGACCCACTAATTAGGTACTTACGATACTGATTAGATATTAACGAAAATAATATTTGCTACAATAAAAAATGAATCAGGGTATTTAATTAAAACGTTACGTTTTTAACAAACAGTGAAATTTACACTAATATTATAAAATCAAAAGTTTATTTTCTCTTACACACACACATCAAAATTGCTACGCGAACGAGTAACGATATGACGAGTCGTTCTATTCTTGTACCTTCTCTGCAAACGGGCCTTCCAGCCTGTCCCTTTAAAATAGACAGCTAACGTAAATTCACGAACGCAAACTTCCATTGCATAATAGACATACCTACACATTGTAATATTTCAGTTGTACTTCCTAATCTATGTTCCCCATCAAACCTTGACAGTTCCGCGGGAAACCGCTTCACAAACTCAAAGTTTTATTCAAAGAGATTGTGGTTACTGGTTATACTATCTCACCGTCAACCAGAAACTTAATCTAAACAAAGAAATAAAATTTAAGTGTGTGTTTGTTTAAAAATAACAGAATTTTACTGAATGCATATGAAAGTACTATATATAAATCACTTGTATAACAACAAAACTGTTGAAAAATAATAACTGTGTGTCTGTCTGTTTGTCTGTTCCGGCTAATCTCCGTAACGGCTAGCGGCTGGATCGATGTCTATGGGACAATTTTACTAGGAGATAGCTATTGTTGTGAGGAGTAACTAAGGCTACTTTTATTTTAGAAAACGGATTAGGAATTTGTACCAAAAAATTTAAACCCATGAAATTGTTAACAAAATAAGATTCAGATAGGGTAGTTATATTTTTATACTAATTTTACGGGGATGAAGGTCACGGGGCACAGCTAATAAACTATAAAAAGTAATAAACTAGCAGCACTTGATCATCGCGTGTAGATATAAAAGCTGTCCAGTTATGTTGTTTCGAGCATGTTCATAATTACACTAAGTTTGAACCAATAATAGGCACGGCAACAGCAAGCAACTTAGGTACGTCAAAAGTCAAAGAAGACTAATAAATATTAAGCTAAGTAATTGCTTTAACAACTTTACTTTTAAACAATTCAGTAGTTCACTCAAACAAGCTTCTCTTTCTATTAAATATGTACAGACTCTAACTAATGGTATAAACTCGAAAAATATAGTTGACGACGCAAATGGAGATTAAAAGGATTACAGGCAGATAAATCTTTAACATTTAAAGAAAAGAACTATTACAAAATATCTTGAGGCGTATTACATTAACGTAAAAATATTGAAATTATCTTCAAATAATCTGCCAAATTCGTAATCCTTACCGTTTGAAGAAAAGTAGAAAGAAAAAATAATTTGATACAATCTTTTGGTCTTTGTGTTTTGAACATTCATTGTGAACTGAGCCTAATTTTATATTAAAATATGTATGAGGTTTATATGATACTAAGTTCATCTCTTTTGCTAATGTAGTTTTTGATGACCGTGAAATAAACACACACTGCTGACCTTGGATATTCTAATTTACAGATTCACAACCACATTTCGACCAGTGGCTAAAAAGATGCAACGCTGTTATTCCAAGACTATAACAACATCGGATAAAAGAGCCCCGATTCTGTGTCGGAAACCGCACTGCACTCGTTTATTTTGACAATCCAAAAATAGTGCTTACAATGTAAACATTCCATAAAAGAGCGGTTAATAAATAAACTTTGCCCGAGAGTATGTTCACGCCTATCCTAACAACTACTAACGTTCCGAAAGTGTGTTCCAATATAACATAAGTGCTATAAGGTTTAAAACTATAAAATTACTGTCTCTCCCTCCAGCTTTATCTATCAATTTTTAACGTGAAAGTTTGGAAACATTTAAAGAATGGATTTGCTTGAATTTTCTGAATGCGATTGGACTTCGGGACGATATATGGCCCCGAGAGAAGAATAAAGTGTAAGTTATGCAAGTGCGGCTATAATTATAATGTTCATTTTCATTTGGTGATAGAAATCGTTTGTGGAGCACGGGACATTTATTTACCGCATGCGGATTGGTTACTTTTAAAACGGTATGAGAAAAGTGTTGTCGTAGACTGCCAGTATTTACTAAAAATGTTCTCTGCAGGTGTTACAGAAGCAATTTCACGCACACTTTTCACTGTACATGCATAGAGTCTTCGCATACTACTTTTAAATCATCTTAAGAAATTCGCATTTGCATCTTATTTATATAATACCGTAAAAGCTGTTTACCTCGTTCTAATTTATCACGGTTTCGCGTTATTTTTTCCTTTTACTATTGGTAAAGCAAGCGGCATTAATGCTGTATGCATTACCAAGGCCCTAACAAGATTTTTTGCACCTTTCTTGTTTAGTATTATACCCGTAGGTACTTCAAGAAATTTGAAAAGAAAATATCATCAAGAAGGGAAATTATTTTCCTGTTTAGCTAGAATGAAATGTATTTTCGTTTTTATTCCTTCGACTTTTGCTGAACGAAAATGGGAACCTCGAATGGGGAATGGGAATCTGAGATCGTTTGTACTTACATCTACTTCTATTCCTGGCAGTGGGAAGACTCTGGTGTGTGGTAGTTCTTTCGGGATGTACCGATAGAACTCTTCCCGTCCTCGGTACCATTTGACACTGTATAAAGCTTCTTCATCTTCTAGCTGCCAGCTACATTCTAGAGTCACCGTCTCTCCTACTAATACTGCATTAGGGACATTAATCTCCAAGTTGTGAAGTCCTCTTACACCTGTGAACAAAGAGAGGCGAAATGGTTACTTTTGTTCGGCTACCCAACGGGTCAGGGGAGTTGCCAAATTAAGCCCACCCCTGTCTTTTTGTGATTGTCCTCAAAGGAAACTAAGGGATGACCCATGTCAAAAGGATGCTTAACGACATTAATCAATGCGTTAATTGATACTTCGGTTACAATAAAATATAATGGCGATTATAAAATGATTTTGTTCCAATCAATCTCAAATATATTATGAATCTTTCAGTTGTAATTATTATGTTCTATTACTCTGAATTCTAGAAAGATGCAAAGACATTAATCACAATTTTAATTACATGTTTAGTACTTATCACATCCCCACGTAGGTAAATCTACCTAATTCTTTTTGGAACAAAGGTTCGTCATGATTGAGCATTGTTCTCTAAAATATGAATTCATGATTTTCGACTCAATATACAATTACAACTCATTTCGGAGCTATAATAGATACCAAATAGGTGTTTCAGTGTATTGTGCGAAAATATTAAATCATTTTCTGAATGCATACCTAATGTTTTGCTGAGTGAATGTAAGTCTATTTTGCAATTTCAGATTACGGACTGGCTTTTTGAGATCTAAACTAATATTTTATAGAGGAAAGATTTGATTGTTTGTTTGTTTGTTTATTTATTTGTTCGTTTGTATCGAATAGGCTCTGAAACTACTGGTCCGATTTGCAAAATTCTTTGTGTTAGATAGCGCATTTATTGAGGAAGGCTATAGGCTTTTTATAGGCTCTGTATGGTGTCGGACGTAAAGAATAGCACCATCCCATATCTCCCCGTGGGTGTCGTAAGAGGCGACTAAGGGACTTGCCAGAGAATGGGCAGCAGCGTTCTCTGTGCTTTTTGTAATAACCGTACTGCTATCGCCAACCCGCCTGCCAAGCGTGGCGATTAAGGCAAAACCCCCCAAAATGTCGTGTGTGGCGACACTTGGTGGAGGCCTATGTCCAGCAGTGGGTTAGTGTTTTGGGCTGAAATGATGATGATGATGATGATAGGCTATATATCATCACGCTACGACCAATAGGAGTGGAGCAGCAATGAAAAATGTTGCGAAAACGGGGGAAATGTGACGCAAACGAAGTTGCGCCGGACAACTAGTGTTAAATAATTTCATCTTTCGTTCAGTCATGTGCTTTCACAGAAGTCAGACGATATAATTATCTACAAATTGAACTGGTTTTTTATATAACGAGTCATAGAAGTATAGAAACTGTCAAGGGAGATGATCCAATCTAAAGAAACTTTCTGTGCTTGAAGCTGAACTAAATAGGTTTCAATCGAAATACAAGGTAGAATAAAAACGATTGCTACGTATTATACGTACATCATTTTGACCCACACATAGAAAAAAAAAAACAGTTTTTTCCTACAAAACCTACACAGTAAAAGTGAATGGAACAGCTGTTTGAAAAAAAATACTGATGAAAATTTTCTGTGTGGCCGTTCTATATATAGAGTCATATAACTTTAGAGGTGACTGATTGCTTAGTAATTATGATAAAACAACAGTAATTTAACATAATTCAGATTCGCCTATCTCTGCGGAAATCAGTACAAAATCTGCTGACATAAAACAATAATATGTCTCGTCATTTAAACAAAATACTTAAACCAAATAAGCTACTAATGCTGACTAGCCAACTACCCTACTAAGTAGATTTACCAGCTTCAATGAAACATGTATCCATTGTTACAATCACAATTAGGAGTTCCATTACCAACCGCAATGAAAGCAGCTGTTAAGCCCCAAATAAACAATGCAGTAGCCCGATTCCAAAATGGCATAGAAAATACAATATATCTTGGATACGAAAATGACCTCTATATAAATATACGTAGATCGTTTTATTCTAGTTGAGTTAATGCCTTAATGGTCTCCGTACGTAGATAAAAGTTATTTATTCTAGACTTCTAGTTTCCTAAACTACCTGTTTGGACTTAAGAGTATCTAAAATGTTGTGAGTAATGTGCTTTTTGCTTCGAAAGAGTTTTTCTAGGTTTAATTTTCGGGCGGCCGCATTTTTTGTAGTTTTCTATGTAGGTAGGATATATATATCTTGTTAGCCGTCCATATAGGTTTTTAGCCGGCTTTTACAGAACTAGCAGCGGCTTTTAGCTGTAACACATCGATATATACATATTTCTAAATATAACATGACATCTCGCCTATAATTCTCAAAAGGTCAGGCAGATGTGTTCCTTGCACACACTTCGACCGTTATGTCGTTATGTGTTTAAGTCCCATGTCAAAGGGGGCGAGCCTATTGCCATTGAGCGTGCAAAAAACCAGACTATAGGATGCTACTGGGAAATTCTTGAGCTGAGATCTTGCAACCACTACACCAACCAAGCTCATCGGTTTCATCTAAATGTAGAAGATTATGGTTTACTAATACAAATGTCAAAGAAAAGATCCAGATTCCCTCAGAAATTTAAAGGCAACGACACACTATGTGATCTGCGTGCTTGCATATTGTCTCACATACAAGGTGCAAACGCTACCCTTTAAGAAGCCGCCAAGCAAGCATTCTTTACATGAAACAACGCAAAAATTATTGCTGGGAAACGCCTTTTGTTTTGTTTTGTGTAAAGTCACGTTTTACGGTAGAACTCAATGTATCGCACTGAAAAGATTGTGCTGATGGATGCGTTCAATAGTACGGGGGTCGTAGAGGTATTTAAAGTTCATCATCATCATCTACTTAGCCTTATTCTCAAACTATCTTGGGGTCGGCTTCCAGGTTAACCGGATGCAGCTGAGTACCAGTATTTTACATGAAGCGACTGCCTGGGTGACCTCCACAATCCAGTAACTGGGTAATACGATACCCCTTTGTAAGACTGGATGTCAGACTTTTGGCTTCTGACTACTCGTACCAACTGTCGAAGATCTACAAATGACAGCCGGGACCAACGGCGTAACGTGCTTTCCAAGGCACGGAGGAAACTCGGTATGTATTTATGGTCACCCATCCACGGACCAGCCTCGGCAAGCACTGCTTAACCTTAAAGATCGACCCGTGCGGGTGTTATTATTTAGCCACGAGCTCCTCAACGTTTTTACATAAAACATTGTATTTAAAAACTTGTAAAAATGATGGAATTTTGACCCCCAATATCTCCGTAACTAAAAGGTTTCCCAGATATGGTCTGGAACAAAATGATGACGGCGATGACGGGACAGAGCACAAGTGCGTTTCGGCTCTGTTAAGGGTATTTTTACACCTTTTGTTCCGTCCAACAACTTTTTGTTGGACGTAATACCTAATGTGAGACGCGTACCGCGAGGCCTGGTTCGAGGACCGACGGGAAAAGAGCGCAATGAGGGAATTGGGGGAGGCCTTTGCCCAGCAGTGGGACAGTCAATAAGTAAGGATGATAAAAAATACGTCCATTAACCTTTAAAGGTTAAGTATGGGCCCTTTATTTTAGCAGAGGTACATGGAAAAGGAACGTGTCAGTTTACGAGTCAACAGCTTCTACACTCATAAACACTCTAAAACAATGTGTGAACATCTACAATCTACGGATGCGAACGATTTAGCAATTCATAGTTCCAAATTGATCTGATAACGTTATAAGGATGCTGCTTATCCTGTGCGAATATATGAGACAAATGGAGCAAGGAATTTAGTAGCCGTTGGTACAGTCAGCAAAGAGAGACAGTAAACACATTAGTTTTGTTTTTTACCAAGTATTGGATAAAGTAACACAAACTATTGGGTTAATAATAGATAATGAAAAAACCTATATTATAATACAATACAGACCTAAAGTAATAGTAAAAATAATTATGTTCATGTATCAAACGCAAAAAAAAAGAATTAACGGGCGCCAAAAATACGTCCGCTTCGCTGACAACGGGGAAAGCATTGCAGCTTTGGATGGTTATACTTATGTTGGATAATGGTAGTGCCTGAAACCAGAAGCCCGACTCCCATTCGCCCACAGCCACTCAACGGGCACATAATATGCTGTTGAAAAGCAGTGCATCTATTTTCTTTGTATCAATCCAGATAGCAATGGTACCAGTATACCAGTAGCGATGGTAACGAAATTATGTTGCCGACTGCACCACTCAGATCTTACGTCATCTTACTACAATCTAGGTGCGTTCCAGTGCAAGGATGTGTGATGCAATAATCTGAATGCAACTGGTCATACCGTTAAGTAAATAAGCCAGAGGGCTTACAAAAAAATGTCATTTTATCAGCGAAAACAGTGAGCACTGTATGGAGGTGCGTTCAAACTGAGTGGACTGGACTCCAGACCGGACTGTGGGCAAAGGACTTTGACAAATGTCATTGCCAATGGCATTTTTTTGTTGTTGAATAGACTCTTTTCCTTATTTACCGATTGTTTGTAAATGTGTGGACATTGTAGGCCTTATAGAATCCTAGATCCTTGGTAACTTTTTATCTCGTTGTACGTTTTGTAGTAAGCAACGACGTATTGTCGGGCCTACGATGTCCTCCCATACTTAAGTACTAACGCTGTAACAGAAATATTGTAAAACCAAATGATTTTAAAAGACTAACTATGGAGTTTCTTGCCGGTTCTTCTCCAAAGGGAACGACCAACCCGAACCGAGCACCTTTTTGTCGACGTTTTGTAAGTGCCCGTGTAGGGCTATGTAAAATAAAAATATATTGATTTTAGAAACTTCCACCCTTTATTTCTGTCAAAGTCCTTTGTCAGTCACAGATATGACAGAACACCACCATCAAAATTTATGTGGAAACACGAAATTCATTGCTATTTGCCTAGATCATCACGTTCACACAGTAAGTGACAAATAACAAAGTCTTGCTGATACTTAACAAACATTATATTTTAAAAACTATAAGCTAAGGAAACGTTAGAAGACATTATTGGAGAAACGCTTGTGTTCATCGAGCTGTTGGAAAATAAATAAAATATACAAAACTAAGGACTTGTTTCACAACGCAAGGATGGAGACAATCCTTGTTGAATGAGAAAACAGAACTGACTGTCTACAAGATAATATAATAGCAAATAATTAATCACCAGCTATTGCCCGCGTTTTGATCGGAAATTATCCAGCGAGAATTATTCAAATATATAACAGTCATGGATACCATGTACAGACAGCGTCAGTATATGCTAACCCTTCAACACTCCGGCACAGTATGCCGGCGGGGTAGTTCCCCGCCGGCTATAGATTTTCCTCGACATTCAAACTGTACGTACCTCTTTTTCATATTGGTAAAATTGTGCTACGTAGTACGTATGTAAGTAGTTAAGACGAACTATAAAATATCAGATAATATTCTAAAAATAGTGAACTGTATCACTTTAATCTGAAAATTATCAATATTACAAAGTAATCTCTGGTAATTCACCTACCCAAAATACCTATTGCACTGCACAGTGACTATTGCATCACCCACGTCGATGTATCGAGTTCCTTCGCGTTTTACACGGCCAATTGATTTATACGAAAAGCGGGTTAAATCAACGTAATTAACTCAAATCTCATAAGTCCCGATACGAGAATTATAATACAATATTTTCGTTCTTATATGAGGAGTTCGTGGCTAATTAATTACAGCCGCTCGGGTCGATTTTCAGGTTGGTCCGTGGATGGGTGACCATAATTACATACCGAGTTTCCTCCGTGTCTCGGAAAGCACGTGATTTTGTTGGTCCCGGCTGTCAATTGGAGATCTTTGACAGTCGTTAAGTAGTCAGTCAGTAGCCCGTAATTCTGACAACCAGTCTTATCAAGGGATATCGTATTAACCAGTATTACCTGGGTTGTGGAGGTAAGATAGGCGGCTGTCAATTTGCAACTGCGTATTTTACATGGAGCAACTTACCCACTGATTATAATTCAGCTGCATCCGGTTAGACTGGACGCCGTGTAGTTGGAAAAAGAATAGGCAGATGATGATGGTGCTATCGTTCTTCTAGTTAAGAAAATAGGTACTTTCATTTTACTATGGAACAAATCTCTAAAAGATTCATACGAGGAGAAAACTACCAACTCATTGATCAAACATCTTCTTGTTGTACCAGGAAACAATAGATGAGGTAACAGCGAACAACATTTTAGCCTGCCCTACATTCCCCTGGGTATCGGCCAGCTTTCCAAAACATTGTTCGCAAACGTGCAAATATACTGAACAAATAAATAGAAAACGTACTCAACAAACGAGAAATTAAATCGCCATTGAACCTTCTATCAAAAGGAATTAAAGAAACTCCCCTAAGATTAGCAAACATGTTATAAATGTTAGCTTTGTATAAAAAGAACCAGTGGACCAAACTCAAAGAAGCTTCCGAGATAAAAATGTGGCAGCAGCATGCAAAAGAGCTCAAACAAAACACACTCGCTTCCTTCGCAAAACTTCATTTTCCTTGACTCGTTTAATCCATATCAAATATATCTTATACCTTCCTCGTGCCTTTAAAAGTAAGAGGATATTTTACTAAACATAAAACAACATCACGCCTGTAATCCTTGAAGGGCTAGGCAGAACGACGGCACGGTTGGCGCAGTGGTTGAGCAATCGACTGTTGTGCTGCGTGTCGCGGGTTCGATCCCCGCACCGAACAAATATTTGTATGGCCTACAGATAGTTGTTCCGGGTCTGTCTGTTTGTGAATGTGAGTTTAAATGTTTGTAAACGCACCCACGATACAGGGGAAATTCTTAGTCGGGGGTAACGTTTTACACAAAAAAAAAAAAGAATAGAGTTGTACTTAATAGTACCTACACCTACATTTCACCAGTTATGTTTAAAACCTATGTCATAGGCGGCGAGCCTATTGCCATCAACCGGGCACAAATCTAGGCTCAGTGGCTGCTACTGAGAAATTCCTAATGGAAAAGCCCAATAACAATTTGCCCGACCCGGGAATGGAACCCAGTGCCTCTTGCTCAGCTTTCGCGATTGCGACCACTAAACTGAAGAGGCAGTCATTTTACTTAACGCACCAACCACCCGTAAACAAATAAAATAATTAAGTTTATACTATAATAATATTTAATGTGAGCTTAGACTTTCTAATACCCATCTTCTGAGTATAAACTCGTATTCTAGCGATGGAGCAGGATTGTACGAGTGCTACGTGACGTCATCGCAATTCCCGATTTTATTTACATACGAAACTCCTAACTTAATTCCGTTCAGACTAAAAATCGAGTGCGAATGGCGCGATCTTTACAAGCTTCTCTCAGAATTTCAGTTTGTTGGAACCCTCCTAATCTTATAACGGTAAGTAAGGCTCCAAGTGTTTTTGATGTTCCAGAGACGAAAACTGTATGAAAATAGAAAAGGAAATTATATTTGGAAAATAAAGAAAGAAGCGGGAGAAAATAAACGATGTTTGCGGACAAAGTGGACTGCCTAAGTAAATAAAAGACGGTACATTTCATTTCCTATCTAGAAAAATGTTTAATTAAATTGTATTTATTGTAAACCTTCGTAATATCTACCATATTCCATTTTCAGAACTCGAAAAGGAAAAATGCCCATAATTATGACGTTTGACATACTGATTGGGTTATTGCTATATCATGTTCAGCTGATGATCAAAATTCTTGTGTGAAGCCCGACACCTGATGCCAGAGTACAATGTCAGCTATCTCTAATTCCTCGGTGAAAACTTTGGCAAAGAAAACCCGTTTATTGACGGTAACGAGACTGGAATTTGTGGACAGGAGTGGACGGGTATAATTCTTTTAACTGATAAAAGAAACACAACTTTGATAACTGTTACAAGTTATGAGTCAAACTCATTAACGTGGCTGAAGTACGGTGTTGAATCATCGATTTCCTAAAAATAATATTAAAATCTTAATCTTTGACAAAGATTAGCAAGGTTTAATTTTGGCCAAAGGTTGTAAAACTGTTTTGTTTCTTCTGCAATTAATCATTTTTTTAGAAATAACTAGTGACATGTTAATTCTTTAAGATTACTATGCTATAAACAACGAAATATTAATTCAACAAATGAAAAATAGAAAGACGAAAAGTGACTTTGTTTTATACTTTATACGAGTATATTTAGATTTTACAAACATACGTGACATTGCATCACGCATCACACCTGTAATCCCGTAAGGATAGGGCAGAGGCGTAACTAATATAGTAGGTACACTCTTATTTTGTGGCTACTATTGGGAAATTCTTGATGGCAAAACCAATGACTTTTTACCCAACCCGGAAATCGAACCCAAACATGTTCAGCAGTCACGTTAGCGACTTCTAGACGGGGGCAGTCAACGGGGTATATAGGTGTAGTTAGGTATATATTTTCAGTGGTTATTTAAATAATATTTTAAACATTTAATTTTTAAACCCCGACCAAAATATAGGGTTTTTTTAAGTTTGACGTGTGTATCTGTGTGTCTGTCTGTGGCATCATATCTCCTAAACGTTATTCGTTTTTAGGGTTCCGTAGCCGAATGGCAAAAAACGGAACCCTTATAGATTCGTCATGTCTGTCTGTCTGTCTGTCTGTCTGTCTGTCTGTCTGTCTGTCTGTCCGTCTGTATGTCACAGCCACTTATTTCCGAAACTATAAGAACTATACTGTTGAAACTTGGTAAGTAGATGTATTCTGTAAACCGCAATAGGATTTTCACACAAAAATAGAAAAAAAACAATAAATTAAGGGGGTCCCCATACTTAGAACTGAAAACCAAAAAAAAATTTTTCATCAAACCCATACGTGTGGGGTATCTATGGATAGGTCTTCAAAAATGATATTGATGTTTCTAATATCATTTTTTTCTAAACTGAATAGTTTGCGCTAGAGCCACTTCCAAAGTGGTAAAATGTGTGTCCCCCCCCCTCTAATTTCTAAAGTAAGAGGAGGAAAATTCTGAAAATATTTAGGATTGTAGAACGTAAAAAAAACTATCAACGAAAATTGGTTTCAATAAGATATGATGTTTAGTTTTTGAGATATGGGACTTTTTCATCAAACTGCAGCAGTAACTTTGTTTTTCATAAACATACTATGAAAAACAAATTTAGTTTTGCGGTTGTGTGGAAGTTTACTAACTAATACTACTAACTAATGAATGACAGTTGAAAATATTGTTATTATATTGTTTGGAGCTATGGAACCCTGTGTGCGAGTAAGACTCGCACTTGGCCGGTTTTATTAAATTAACCGATTTTGACAAAATTAGTTTCGTTTGAAAGGTGATTAAATAGAGAGTATTCTTTGCTATGTTTCGAGAAAATCTGCTCAGCCGTTTTAAGATCATCGCAGGTGATGTTCTTAACTACTCTAAACAACTTTCACAAGTCTGGTCGATTCGAAATTTGAAATCTTGTCACTTGTCATCATGGGCATCGCCAACGTTTTTTGTGACGGGGGTGTTTATAATTTTTATTTTTTTATATGAACCAAATCGCAGTAAGAACAACAATCAATTATTTTGCCGGGTAATAAAACTGCTCGATCAATCATTATTTAAGCTATCTCACATTACTGTGTGCATATTGTAGTGTATGTAGATATCATTACATCGCACTACAAACCGATTACAGTACTGTGACGTTGCCTCGGGCGCGCACGTCGCACGTTTATAAATACCGGTCCGAGTAGTGGGGCGGGCAGTCGTTGTCGAACTGTCGGCCTGTGCGGTGGCGTGTTGGCGAGTCAACTATTAGTGTAGATAATTGTGCACATTTTACATTGGCGACGAGGAGAAAACCGTAAGTTTTATATTTTTATAAAAAAAAAAGGAAAGGTAGTCTCCTACAGGTAGATAATTAATTGTATTTCGGAAAGAAATATTCAAAATATTAATACATTAGAATCTTTCATTGGACTTATTAACTGTAAATAAATAATTTTGTGAAGGCTGAAACAAAAAGTGGTTCGTTAATGTATTGTTTTGCAACATAACATCATGCTTGTGTTTCCCAAGGGGGTAATCAGAGATGTGTGATGCAACCACGTTTCACCAATTACGTTGAGCATGCCTGTTACCATTAACCGGACGCCAGGGAGGTTTCTTATGGAGAAACTCAGTGACACTGCCTGACCTGGGAGTCGAAACTGGGACCTCATGTTTAGTTATTTGATTTGTGCTACATGATTAGTAAATCAAATAGCAGTAGAATATATCTACTGGTCATTAAATTGACAAGTCATCAGTGAATGACGGTAATAGCAGTATAATATACCTACTGGTCATTAAATTGACATTCATCAGAGAATGACTAACAGCAGGAGAATATACCTACTGGTCATTAAATTGACAGTCATCAGAGAATGACTAACAGCAGGAGAATATACCTACTGGTCATTAAATTGACAAGTCATCAGAGAATGACTAACAGCAGGAGAATATACCTACTGGTCATTAAATTGACAAACCATCAAAGAAAATTTGGTCAACAGTAGTGGTACTTTGGATGTACATACTGGTCATTAAATTGACAAACCATCAAAGAAAATTTGTGTCAACAGTAGTGGTACTTTGGATGTACATACTGGTCATTAAATTGCCAAATATTTTAACTGGGCAGATTAGTGCAAACCCTTTATATAATGGTTCCAGGTTATTTATTAATAACATGAGTTCTCAACTCACGTTAGAGAAATTTGATTGTGAGGGTAAACCTTCAACAGTAGGAACGAGACGGGAACGCTGGAAGCGGGCACTATTGATCTACCTGGAAGCTGCTGGAATTGAGAGTAGTGCGAAGGAACGTGCTTCGCTGCTACATTTTGGTGGACTATAATTGCAGGAAATATTCTATAATATACCAGATGCAAATGTATCACCAGCAGATGAAGAGGATGTCTTCGGAGTGGCTATAACCAAACTCGACGCATACTTTCTACCTAAACAAAGTAAGATCTATGAACGTCACCTTTTTAGATTGATAAAACAAGAGGCAAACGGAAATTTTGAAAAATTCCTAGTACGGCTTTGGCAATAAGCTGACAAGTGTCAGTTTAAGGACAAAGACGATCATATAATCGATCAAATTACAGAAAAGTGTTCCTTTAAAGAGCTTACAAAGAGAATTATACAAACAGGAGACGCAATAACACTAACAAATACAATTGTCGAAGCAAATACTCTTGAATCTGTAAGTCGACAAATAGAAGAATTCGGAGAAAGCAGCACATCAACTGAAAACATAAACAGAGTGAATAACAGGAAAACAAGATAAGAAGTGGAAAAGAAACACAGGATGTGGAAGATGTGGGAGCTCAGGATACGCGTCTCAAGACAGCAAATGCCCAGCAAAAGAAAAAGATTGCCACAAATGTGGGCCTAAAGGACATTTTGGACAATTCTGCAGGACAATGACACGAGACAGAACGAATAAAAAGAAATATGAGGGAAACAACAACAAATAAAATGAAAAAAAAAAAAAATGAAAAGAGATAACAAAAGAAACGACACAAACCAGATAGATCAAACAGAGCCCGAAGACATACAATATGTGTTCAAAATCGATGATGACAGTGTATTAGATTGCCATATTGGCGGAATGAAGGTTAAAATGTTTGAAGACTCTGGGTGTAAATGCAACTTGATCACAAACAAAACCTGGGACAATATGAAACAAAATAAGGTAACGTAACCAAACAGTTGCAATAAGACTTTTTATGGTTATGGAAGTAAGAAGCCCTTGACCTAAAAGGATCATTTGACGCAAATATAAAAACCGCTGGTAGATCAGAAAACGCAACTTTTTACGTCATCGCTGATGGAACCAGAGATCTGCTTGGGAAAGAAACTACCATGGCTATGGTTTTCTTAAAATTGGATTAGAAATCGACCAAATGGAAACTAAGACAGAGTTTCCCAAATTCAAGGATGTTTTAGTGGAGGTACCAACCGATGAGAAAGTACAACCAGTTTCTCAACCATCAAGAAGGATCCCCCCATACGACTGGAAGAAAAAGTTGAAAAAAAAAAAAAAAAAGAGAACTGTTGGAGAAAGACATTATTGAGGAAGTTAGAGAAGAAGAAGGATCCTCAAGTTGGGTATCACCAATAGTGCCGGTTTTGAAAAATACTGGAGATGTTCGCATTTGCATAGATATGAGGCGGGACAAATAAAGCAATTCTACCTGAAAATCACCCATTGCCCAATATGGACAAGCATCTAAAAATTTAAAGTGCGAAGTACTTTTCAAAACTGGACATAAAAGATGCTTTTCAACAGATTGAATTACATCCCGACTCTCGACACATTACAACCTTTATTACAAGTAAAGGCCTGTTCAGATACAAAAGGCTAATGTTTGGAATATCCTGTGCCCCGGAAATTTTTCAAAGAACCCTAGAACGAATGTTATTGGGAGGGATGTAATGGCACTATTAATTTTATAGATGACATTTTGGTATATGGAAAAGATTTGAAGAACATGATCGAAGATGTAATTAAAACTCTAGAAGAAAATAATGTGGTACTGAGAAAGGACAAGTGCATTTTCATAGAAGAAAAGGTTCAATTATCACAGAGGTGTAAAACCATTAGATAAGTACGTGACAACTAGTCAAGAATTTCGTCCACCTATGAATATAGGTGAGCTTCAGAGCTTCTTGGGATTAATCAACTATGTTGGAAAATGGATCCCTAATTTGGCCACAACTACAAAACCATTAAAAGAACTGCATAAGAAGAAACAGACCAAAACCACAGAATTAAAGTCTTTGGGGCAGTAAACAGGAATTTGCATTTAACGAATTAAAATTGGCCTTGTCTAATATTCCTACTCTAGGATACCATGACGTCACAGATCGGACTATAGTAATAGCAGATGCTAGTCCGTTAGGACTAGGAGCAGTATTAGTTCAAATTAATGATCATGAACCTCGCATTATTGCGTATGGTCACCGGACACAAACAGACTGAAAGGCGATATTGCCAGACAGAAAAAGATGCCTTAGCTCTGGTCTGGGCTGTGGAGCATTTTTATGTTTTTCTGTTTGGAAAAGAGTTTGAATAGGTGACCGACCATAAACCACTAGAGGTTATATTCGGTCCTAAATCAAAACCATGTGCAAGGATAGAAAGGTGGATACTACGCCTTCAAGCATATGCATTTAAAGTAATATACAAGCCTGGCAAAGAAAATATAGCAGATAGTTTATCAAGATTGTGTAAATTAAGTAAAACGTCACAGGACAAGTCTAAAAACTATATACACCAAGTTGTTGAAGGAAGCAGGCTAATAGCAGTTTCACTGAAAGAAATTATGGAGGCATCAAAACAAGACAAGGAAATATTAAAAGTAAGTGAAGGCCTTTATAACAACAAATGGGATGAAGAGGTAAAAAAATTACAAAATCTTCCAAAACGAATTATGCTTTTACGACGGAGTTTTATTGAGAGGCACTAGAATTGTTATTCCAAAAAACATTGCGCAGTCAGGTTCTGACAGCTGGTCACGAAGAACACCCAGGAATAGTCCTAATGAAGGTGAGACTAAGAACCACAGTATGGTGGCCTAGACATGACAAGGAAACCGAGAATTTGGTCAAATGCTGCAAAGGCTGTACATTAGTATCAGCTCCAAAACCTCCAAACCCATTGAAACGACGGGCATTACCATGTGAACCTTGGGTAGATACTTGTATTGATTTGTTGGGCCCTTTACCACGCAGCGATTACATATTAGTAATCGTTGATTATTTCAGTCGATACAAGGAGGTAAAGATTTGTCGTAATATTACCAGTGGCGACATAATAAAATCTCTAAAAGAGATTTTTGCAGACTTGGTAACCCGATGACTATAACAGCTGATAATGGCAGACAGTTCTGCAGCGAGGACTCCAAAAAAATTCTGTACTGAAAGGAATATAGTTTTGCATAATACGATACCATAGTGGCCTCAACAGAACGGAGAAGTGGAACGTCAGAACCGAGACATTCTAAAGCGGAAAAAATTTGCCAGTTGAGCGAAAAAACTGGCAAGAAGCTTTTTACAGTATCTGGCTATGTATAACAGTACCCCGCATAGTGTTACAGGTAAAACTCCTACAGAATTATTTTTCAAACTGCAATACCGTGACAATATACCTATGGCAGGAGACATCACACATACACATAAACCAGAAGATTCAGATGTCAGAGACAGAGACCAAGAAAAGAAAGAAACTGGGAAAGAATATACAGATAAGAAAAGAAGAGCTCGTGAATGTCAACTAGTGCCTGGGGATAAAGTTTACGTTAAGAATATGGTCAAAGATAAACTTAGCCTAAATTATGACCCAACTTCCCATACTGTAGAAAAGAGTAAAGGTGGAGATATAAGTGTTCGAAACGATATAACTGGGAAGAGATCACGAAGAAATGTAGTTCATTTGAAGAAAGTTGAAGGCTAATGGGAAGTCATAAGTGACCAAAATAAAGAAATTAACATAGGAGAAGATATAAATGAATCAGAAAATGAAATAGAAGAAGAGGAAGGGTAAAAGGAAACTTTAAACTAAATCATAGTATAATGATTTACTAAATATTATTGTGCTGTGATTTTGTTGTGCCAGAGATGCTCAATGTCTTATGGTTTTGGTTACATAAAACTTGTTAAAACAAGGAAGGGATGTAGTGTATGTAGATATCATTACATCGCACTACAAACCGATTACAGTACTGTGACGTTGCCTCGGGCGCGCACGTCGCACGTTTATAAATACCGGTCCGAGTAGTGGGGCGGGCAGTCGTTGTCGAACTGTCGGCCTGTGCGGTGGCGTGTTGGCGAGTCAACTATTAGTGTAGATAATTGTGCACATTTTACACATATACATTTAGAGTGCAATACTCAAATCAAATCAAATCATTTATTTCTTTGCAAATATGGGTAATTTGTACATAGATGTGTTATTATTTATTATAGTCCTCCATATTCTACCGTCACTTGGGCATGCAAATAATTTAAAATTCAAAAATTAAATAGTAATTATATAAAAGTGTGATACTAGATAAATTTAAATTTCAAATAATTAAAATTACAAAATAATTTAAAAAAAAATGTCAGACTAGTAACGTTAGTAATAAAGAATGTCAATCAGGAAAAATGTGTCAGAATAGGAACATTTTTGTCAATATAGTTGTTTTGCATAACTGCATGATAATCACGAAATAACGTATGAAAACCGTGGGTAGTGTTTTAGAACTCGGACACTACGCAATTATTCAACATACATTGTTACTTTTTAAAAATGAGTTTGGAAATATCTCAGCATCCATACATTTTATTAAAGCCTCAGTTGCCTATACATAAATAGGATACCTTTACCAAGTTACTCCTTGTGGGTCTGAATCTTTTTTCTGCGTCAAAGCTTAATGACCTACCACAATTTGTGTTTGTTTAACAGCATTTGGGTATGACAACGTTTTTCTAAAATGAATGGTCGTGACCTCATGTATTCGCTGACACAAATAAATTTTCAAAACATTCATTAACGAACGAAACATTCGTTCGGAAAACGCTTCGAGTATTAAACTCTTTTTCAAATTCGGATTTCTGCACTCTCCGAAAACTTAATTGTTCATCTTGCGAATGAATATTCGTTATTAACAAAAGCTTTCACAACGAATGACTGCAAAACAAATACGTTGTGCGAGAGATGACAAAAAACGAAAAACATTTTTAAATGAAAAAAAATATTTTCGGTAATGAGTCACAAGCCTTATTCTAAAAAACCTAAGATTTTTATCTTCTTAAAATAAACTAAGTTCTATCCTATCTTTGATCAGCGGTTTATCTAATCAGATTATTGTTGGGTTAAAGTACAGCATGCAGTTTGGTTTCCCCAGTGAAACATCTGTTAATCAGTTTGCTGACACGGTCTTCACTTAAGGAACGCTATTTTACCTAATACGTTTTACTAGTGGTAGAACACTTTCATTCTTATTCCACTACTTGGTTATTACAACATAAATCTCATTGTATTTAACTGGCTCATTGGTCTTGTCTGGCTCTTTAAGGTGTCGGACGTAAAGAATAGCACCATCCCATATCTTCCCGTGGGTGTCGTAAGAGGCGACTAAAGGATTTGCCAGAGAATGGGCAGCAGCGTTGCGATCGCAAACCCGCCTGCCAAGCGTGGCGATTATGGCAAAATGTCAATGTGGCGACACTTGGGGGAGGCCCATGTCCAGCAGTGAACGTCTTTAAGGCTGTAATGATGATGATGATGATGATGATGATGATTGGTCTAGTGGTTGCAAACGCGACTGCTAAGCATGAGGTCCTGGTTGCGATTCCCAAGTCGGGCAAAGTGTTATAGGGTTTTTCCTTCACGAATTTCTCAGTAGCAGCCACAGTCGGGATGTGTGCCCGGTTGATGGCAATAGGCTAACCTCCTATTACATGGGACTTAAGATATAACTGGCCGAATGTGGGTATACTGTTAGGTACCCCTCTGCCTAACCTTTCAGGAATTAAAGGCGAGATGCTATGTTAAGTCTCATTGTAATTAGAGCAAAATGACATATACATATAAGTCTACTTATATTTTATATACTGTTAAATCTACAAAGGATACCATCAATTGCAGTAAGTAGGTAACTGACCCCCTTTATCAGGATTGGTTGGTAATGGGGACGTCATCAATCCCGGAAAGGGTTCAAGGCAAACAGCCTGTTAGGAACGTGAAGTATGGGTGTCAATAGTAGACCGTTTCCGGTTCATATGGACAGAAAACATCGTAAATTATTTTAGCTACTCGAAAAACACTGTAGGTACACGATTTATCGTACAGTCAGCAAGATTAATCTTTATGTAAACAACATCAAGTTTCAATATCATATATTGTTGTTGTGTAGTAACAATGAATAATTTCTTAACAACAACGGACGTTCTGGCGATTTAATTTATTTATCGGTGGTTAAGCTTTGTTCGCGTTGCCTAGAACATAGTTTGATACGTTCCTAAATAGATATAGGATGATTCACGACGTACACAAGTGTCTGAGAACGTTCACAAGTTGTGCAATTATCTACTTTACAAGTTGCGCCAACTTGCAACACACACGAATGTGCACGTAAACGCAAGCCGATGTCTACGTACCTACAAATTTTGATGATTAGTTGAATTTTACCAAAAGCAATTTCGGTACTTCATTACCCAGTCTTGATAGCAAATTCATCTCAGACAATCCTTAGGAAATAGACCTTCAGGCAGAAGAAACTGCAGTAAAATATATTCATGACACCCATAATATATTCGCTCATAGAGGATAGAACAATCGTAAAACTGAGATGGATATGACGGCGCACACTTAATTTTATTGTGCGGGACAAGAATTCACGATGACATTTGAAGTAGAACGAGCTGTCCCGCAGCTCAATGAATGCCAATCACGAAGGCTGACATAAACCTAGCGAAATAACATCATATTTATATTGTGTTGTATTTATTTGCCTTATAACATGTTTCAAAGAAAATAACGTACAAATCACTTGAAAGCTAAATAAGGGATGAAATATCAATGTGAGCTTGAAAGGAAAGTCGCGAAGTCGATCAATCATGTGGACACTTTAGCTCGAGATATCAATGACTTGGGTTCGGCGTGTGTGTACAGCTACACAGCCCCACAGCGACACAGCCCCCAGCTACTGTTTGCTTCATTGAATTACATTGCGGACCCTGCTACTAACCCAATATTGCGTAGCTGCCAAGATCACTGTACTAAGTAATTTGTTTCGTTAAGATTTTGGTACGTTTAGTAATATTGATGATAAAAGGGATATAATAATTAGTTTAGTTACGTTTACAGAGTTAACCACGGAGGTTGATCCATGTTTACTTCAGCTCATGTTTAATTCGATGAGTCATCATCATCATCACCATCATTTCAGCCTTAAAGACGTCTACTGCTGGACATAGGCCTCCCCCAAGTGTCACATTGACATTTTGGGGGGTTTTGCCATAATCGCTACGCTTGGCAGGCGGGTTGGCGATCGCAGTTGAGTACGGTCGTTACAAAAGCACAGAGAAAGCTGCTGCCCATTCTCTGGCAAATCCCTTAGTCGCGTCTTACGACACCCACGGGAAGATATGGGATGGTGCTATTCTTTACGTCCGACACCATACAGAGCAATTCAATTCAATGAGTAAACATTTACAATCTTTAATCTTTATAACCATACACATACTGAAGCTTCAACTTATGGAAAACAGTGTAATCTACCATCAGATATAAAATTATAATGGCTGATAACATATTACATCTTAATTCTTAATCAGCTGAAAACTTTATTTATTAACCTTTCCGGTGTGGTGATTAGATATAAAGATGAGTGTTTTTTCTATTAATTGTTCCTTAATTTGATAACGATAGAAATCGTGGCGCTAAAAGATTGCTAGAATGACTACTCAGTTGGCACGCTGAATTTACGTGTTCGGCATTAACAAAGGTCATGTTTGAGTGTTTTCTTTGTTTTTGTAGTAAACAGTGTGTCGTAATCGTTCACTAGGTAAAATTTTGATTGTTAATTATAAGTAATGACTTAAAATCATGTTTACAAACTATTATAGGAAAAATTTTGACGTTGAAGTTCACACGCAGAAAGACGCGTTGTTCAAGGCAGTCAGAAATAAGCAACGTCTCTATCTAATTTGAAGTGAACACAAATTATAAAAATTATAAAATGTTATTGTACTGTTCCCTCTCACTTTCCTGTAAACTTGCTATTTTTGATTTACGTGGTGTTAGAAGTTCAACGACGATTTGTAAAGCGACTTCGATTTTATACTTCGTTAGTTTTTAATTACCTAAATTCCATGTCAAAACTTCATAGAAAACTAGTATTTAATGGCCTTTAATAATTTCTAATTAGTATAACGAAGTAAGGTCAAGTCTTCAGTAAACGTACACCGTCCGAAGTTGCGGTATGTCCATACATTGAAAATTGTTAACAAACCCCACTAATACTTTACCAACAACACTGAGAACTTTACCCTTAACTATTATCGGTTTGGTAGCTGGAAATTACTTCTTAATTTCCCGATCCCAACCCTTTTAACAAGAAACTTAGTTAAATTTCAGCTTTTTTTCTATTTCAATTAATCAACAAAGTTAATCTTTTGTTAAGGTCGGGTGCACACGAATGAAAGATTGATGAATGAACTTAATGTGGAGAGTTTGAAAGTCTGAGTCGACCGCCTTGCCTTTGTTTTAGACTAAGTCAGTCCCGACACAAGTTAAGATAGACTAAAACTTGTAAGGTCCTACGCTCGCAGGTCGTTACTAAGCTGAGCGACTAAGCCTAACGACCTAGGAGTATTTATTTAGGAGTGTACACCATACAAGTAACATTCATAAAAAAAAACATTTCACATAGGATCACACAATGGTGGGGTCTTATCGCTGATCTTTAAATTTAAATGCGTTTGTCTGTGCGTTTATATATATGTGCTAGTGCGACTGCTCTTTGTATGTATAAGCGTCTCAGGTTATATTTCTAGAGTAAGTTATATATAAATAAGTCCTTATAAAAAAGAAAAGCTCTCTTCGTCTCCTCGGGGCTCCAATCCATGAAAATTCTTTTCCCGATTTCATAGAGGAAAAGATTCAAAATTTTAATGATGTTTCGGAAAGATTGCTCCAAATTAACATGCATTCGGCCATCACCATAATTCGGTACTGCTGTTTCGGTCCTAAATTAACATATTTCCTTCGTGCTTCCCCTTTATGGCAGCACACACATCTTTTGGACAAAATGGATCAAATTATCATCCATTTTAAATGTGGCTTTGGACGACCGAGCTTGGGCAAAAGCAAGTCTTCCCATTCGCATGGGAGGACCCGGCGTCCGCAAAATTTCTAGTATTAGTTTACCAGCTTTCATATCCTCGGTCCACGGCACTGAGAAATTCATCAGGAATATCCTGGCTTCCACACTGATTGATTTTGATGTGCCGTGCCTCTCCGAGGCCATCGATGCTTGGAAACTCGCTTGCCCGAATACTGAAGAACCCGACAATCCATTTTCCCAGAGACGGTGGGACGAGCCGCTTTGCAGAGTAGTTCAGGACAATTTACTTCACACAGCTGCTACTACTGCTTAGCGTGCGCGACTGCTTGCTGTGGGTGAATGTGAGTCGGGTCTTTGGCTTCACGCACTCCCGTCGTCGAACATAGGCACTTTGTTCGACGACACGACCTTCCGCCTCGCTGCTTCCTTACGTCTTGGTGCCGCCTGCTGCACTCCTCATCGCTGTCACTGTGGTGAAGCTGTCAACAGCCTCGGACACCACGGCCTGTCATGCAGCCGAAGTGCGGGCCGTTTTGCGCGGCACGCGAACATAAAAGACATCATCCGTCGAGCTCTTGTTACCGTCGGCGTTCCAGCTATCTTAGAGCCCAATGGCTTGGCACGCGACGATGGCAAAAGACCGGACGGCATGTCGTTGTTTCCTTGGTAGATGGGTAGGCCTTTAGTGTGGGACGCAACATGCGTCGATACTCTTGCGCCATCACATCTTCCAAGCTCATCGTGCTGTGCTGGCGCTGCCGCTGCGGCTGCGGAGAACCTCAAGCGGCGTAAATATAGTAACCTTTGTGGTAACTATATTCGAGCCGTTTGGGGTTGAAACTCTGGGGCCGTAGGGTCCGAGTGCTCACAGCCTTTTTGAGGAAATTTCGAAACGCCTAGTTGACGCTTCCCGTGACCCAAGGGCTGGGTTTTACTTTGGCCAGAGGCTAAGTATTGCCATTCAACGTGGCAACGCCGCCAGTCTCTTGGGCACGTTACCAGCTGACAGCGTTGAGGAGGAGTTTTTTGACGCCCTTTTATAATTTGTTGTTATTTTAGTTTTAATTATCTAGTTTTATGTTTAGTAATTAATTTAGATTTAGAAATTAGTACTTTAATATATTTGAATAAAGTACTTATAACAAAAAGTTACAGGGCAAAGATAAGAACCTCATACGAGAAAAAAGGCTTGAAAGCAGGAATACCTACTTATTATATTATGTACAACGTACATAATAGAAACAAAAAGGGTAACATCATGTAATCCAATGTCTTACAGGAGCCAAAATATCATCTAAGGTACGTTCTATTTTAGTACACTTGGTCCTCTATTTACATTTTCCATGCTCAGATATTCATAAATGAAAACGAAACTAAAGACACAACTGATTATTATTAATAAGGTTAAACCCAAACTAAGCTAGGTAAATGAAAACGGTGCTAAATCAGCTAATACGTGTGATAAAGTTATCTGACATGGCGTTTTTGCAATATTCCACCGAATGAAGCCAATGCTGAAATGAGGAAATTAAAGGCAATCTATTATTATAACGTAGGTAGCACTCTCTTGGGTCACTAAGCGCCTGACTCGGACAAATTGTGTCGCGGTCAAATCAACGGCAGCGGCCGGCATTCGGCTTTTAATTGCATTGATCTATTGATCGCTGGACACTTAAATTTGACGCTCTAGATAGCCCCGAAAACTAGTTCACAGAAACTAAGTATCGAGGTTAATTGGCTAGGGTATTTTGAACAATTTAACAAAGATTTGTAGGTATGCTCAATAAAAATCAAACAATAAGTAAACTCAAAGCGGAACGAACCCAATCGTCTGTAGAAGCAATAATAAAAAGGTAGAAAACTAAACTTGAGCTCTAGCTGCGAGCAGAGGCCAAAGTTTACCTTTCTACAATAATTTCTGATATTTACTAACTTGAATGTTATAGTTACAATGAATTTCACGACATTTGGAACACTTCGTAGCGCTTACGTTCACTGGGGACATTAAGTGCCGGGAAACGTAAAAAGTTTAACTAACCATGAAATAATCCATGAAACTTGTTCTATTTCCGTGAAAGTTTTTCGTGTATAGAATTTATTCTTATAGTTTTAAAAATAAATTCTAAACTAAACGACCTACGGCGTAGCCCGTGCTACGCCGCTACGGCTACGAAAACAAAATATTTTTGTGATTTAGAATTTCGTTTCTCTCTATTTCCATAAATAGTATTGAAGGTAATATGAATATAGTAACTTAGTTGCTAATAACATCATACTACAATTACATTGATTGTAGAATAGAATAGCAACTTGGGAACATGCCAAGCCTGATCGCTTTAGCAATAATTATTGTTAGCGGTCTTTGTTGATTACAAAAACTAAGTCTATTCTTCTTATTCTTGTGGGATAATCCTCAACAATACTTTAATAAAAATAATGTGAAAAAGAACAGACTTTTATAGAAGCTGTAAAATTGTAATCATAACAAAAGTACCTAACCAGACTATTGTAGGGAGCGAAATTTCAAACTTTATCGAATAAAACCGATTCCAATAACTGCCCAAATTACGGCAGGCTACCTTGTTTTTCCAGAGTTCCCAAACTTATTACAGAACCTAATTTTACGATTGATTGTAAACAGATTTCTTTTGGTGAAGAAAAGTTACCATTGTTGGAACAACACTAAAAATTGGTCAGCAAAACATGGTGTTTGTGTAACCGGCAGATTTGCTTTTAACCAAAATGGAGATGTGTTCGCACCAATTGGCACTGACTGAGACAGATTGGTAGTTTCCTGCCAGCGAGTGATACAAATGTCGTTTTAATGGCTCCTAGAGACAAGGGTTAATTTATTTGAAGACGACGACTTGCGACTGTGACTTCCTTTCAAGTAATGCTAATTCCTCAAAGGAATTAACTGTGTAGAAAATCTAATACTCTTCTTACGACAATTAACATTAATTACTTATGTATGTACCTACTACATACAGTGAGATGCGTTATTATATAGTACACACATAAATCAATTCTAAATGTAGATTTCAATTAGTAATTCATCAGTTTCGTGACAGAACTATTGATTAGATTTTGTTATTTAATTACCTAGTTTAAAACTTCAACAAATTCATTTTGATGATCAATTGGTAATTTACCGGCTCTGAACTCTAATATTAAAATGTTCACCAATAGTTAATTAAAACGATTTAGTACCGCATGAAATCATTATGAGTTTAATACTGTAATTAGTGGTTTGGTCAATTTACATATCGTTATTAAATTTCGTTTGGGTAAATAGGAAAAATGGTTTAAAATTGTCGTTCATTATAACGTAAATGTTGGGTTGGCTGTGGTTTTCATTCGATTAGTGTTGTGAATTTTGACAAGTTTTTGTAAAAATAATTAAACACCTTTATAGAAATAAATGTATTGGTCCATCTTTATATTTTTATAGGATTAAGTTTCAAACACTGGCAGCAAAAACTAAACTCATTGTTAGCCTTATCATTTCATTTTTATTTCTTAGAACAAATACTAAATTGAGTTTTCTCTATTGTTTATCAAGCGATAATATTTTATTTTGCTACACAAAATGAAATAAATAGAAGCTCATTCATATTTTTTTTTGTGCCAACATGTTCAATGTTAACATGGGACAAGTGCGGGCCATTTCCATCATTTTTACTGAATTACGTTTGTGTTCCATTTTCCTTTAGATGTCGTCCAGATGTAGTTGTTTTTGTTACCGCAAAAACTTTCGTTCGCCATTATATGGAATTCAAGGAGGAAGCTTTTATTGGCCCCAACGATCCTTATTACGTTATAAATCAAACTAGATATGTACTCATGACGTTTGGCCTTCGCAGTGGAATAATGTGAATATTATTGGTAGATATATTTCCTAGTCACAAATTACTTTTGTTATGATTTAATACTTTTGTGGCACGTGGTGGATACTGAGTATGGTGTATGCTTACGTCGGGACAACAAACCCCGGGATACTGTGCTACAGGTGACAGATTTCGTCGATAAGCGTAATGATGTGAGGCACGGGGATGTGTGATCTGTTAACTAAACTCGTAGTCAAAATCCGGGTCGATTCAATTTTGCAATCCCCACGCAAAGAAGAGGACTAGTGTCAAATAAACTCGTAATCCCGAACAGTCAGGCAAAGCTACCTATTACAGTCAAATTCAAATTCAAATTTGAAAGCTACCTATTACAGTACACCTACAGGTTAAAGTACCTACACAGAATCAGGAGTGTAAAAAACCCAACAACACCTATCCCGATCTAGAAATTGAACCCAAAACCTCATGCTCTGAGCTTGCGGCTACAAAAACAACGACGTAACCTCACAATTAATAAAGTCATAATTAAGTCCTAATTTTAAACAAAACATTCCAACATTACCAGTCCCATATTAAAGCACACGTGTACATTCTAAAGTAGGCAAAGGTAGAATCTAATTTGTAGGATGCCTTTTTGGCGTGTGGGTAACAAGTAAGCCAGTTAACCTTCAGGTAAAAGGGTGAGCAATTGGAAATGTGTCCTTAATGGTGACACGCTATCTCTCTAGTACCTTTCCGAACCTAACGCAATCACTCGCTACGGAACCCTTCTGTCATTAGGCATACATGGGTGACGGGAATTTGTAAAGTTATTTTAGGAGTTACATATATCAGTTACGTAGTTTGATTTAGAGTGGGTGTAAAATATCTAAATGTATGCAATAACATCACGACTGTATAATCACCGAGGTGATACACACAGGGAGCAATTAACATGAATCGGTCACAAATCCAGACTCGGCTGCTACTGTGAGAGTGTTATAGAGCAATATCAAACCAAAACCGGTACGCAAATTGCATAAAGAACTATGTAGGTTTTGCAAAGGAATATGAACATTATTGTGTCTAGAAGTTTTGTCTACTTTTTCCTTCTTGTCCAAGAAAATAATCACAACCTCATCATTTTTCGTAGCTTTAAAATTCACAAATTATTCTGATTATCACAATCACTTTCCTATGATATGGCACATTTCTAACATTAGGCATACACGAGTTACGGGTATATAAAGTTATTTCAGAAGTAATATATTATTATATTGATTTAGATAAAGGACCGAAAATATTATTTCTAGATGTAATATTATTACTACGCAATATCGAGCATGAATCGGTTAGGAAATTGCGTGAAGAACTAGATTTTGCTCAGATAAATGAATATTTCTACAAGTTCTTTCAATCTATCCTCTTCTGTTAGAAAATAATCACAAGTCTCCTCACAAACTTTTATTCACAATCATTAATTATTTCTTGCATTAGGTAAACGGTCAGCTGCCAAATTATAGAAAAGGATTATTACAAATGCTTATTTATAAAGCCAGACAAAGACTTCATGGGCTTACCAATAATCTTGATAATAACTTAGCTAGTGCTCAAAGCCTTCAAAATAGTGCCCAAACCTTAAGGCGACATCGATTTTAAATTTAGTCAAAGTGAAAACGAATTTAAGGACAAGAATTTAGGTTTCTATTTATTTAAGTACCTAGATATCTCAGAAGTTGGTTAAAATCTAATAGAATAATCTAATAATAATAGAATGATAAACAAGAACTATTCAATACAGAATATTTTGGTGACGTTTACATAAAAGCGCTGTTGGTGAAAAAAGAAATTGTTTTGTGAATGTATCGAAAAAATCAAAATGGCTTTATTATTTCCCCTTTGAATACGTCCCACATCCTTGTAAACCTTAAAATAATAATTTAATTCTAAATCCTGACTGAAATGAACACATTTGGTTTGATATCTCCTATCAAAATACTGAAAACAGTTTTTGAACTCAGCACAATTAAAAATCGTTTAGAAGGTAAATTTTCGAGAACACTAATTTATACCCAACATATTGTCGAATAACCTTGGTATTTCATACGTAGGCACGTGTATGATACAGGCTGTATAATTATATGCTCGCAATAATTCCCAACAACACGACCTGTAGCGGTATCTGTTTATATGTACATACAACAATGAACTAACATTGATGCTGTTAGGGATTATCATGAAAATTAACACACAGATTAGTCCCCAGACATCCCATTACTGACCCAGTTTGACTACACCCTTTGTGTCAATAAAAACGTTGTTAAAAATGACGACAACAAGGTAATTAAAATTATTTTGTTTCTAACGGCTTCAACCGCTTGAAGGTCAGACATTATCTCACGGGAACATAATAAACAATATTTATTGGTTCAGGGCTATTTTACCATAATTGTACCTTAAATTGGATTTAAGTATAAGTGGCAAGAAAGGAGGTATCTGAGATGACCAGTGATATAGAAGTATGGAAGAAGAAGACATGCTGCGCTGACTCCAAAAAAAATGGGATAACGGCAAGAGAATCATGATGATTATGGCAAGATACAAAACTTGTGCAACTGGGCTTAAACCAGGGAGATTCCTGTGCTATAAGCATCATATTTTCGTCACCACCGTGTTCGAGCAGCCATATTACAAAATCAAAATATTTTATTTTAAATAGGTCTACATGGACACTTTAAAACGTCGACAAAAGCTGCACGGTTCGGGTTGGTCGTTTCCTATGGAGAAGAACCGGCAAGAACCTCCATGGTTACTCTTTTATAATCACTTGGTTTTAAAATATTTGAATGTTATAGCGTTAGTAGGTACTTAAGTATGGGAGGACAGCGTAGGCCCGTCAATAAAGAGTTCCTTTAAAAAAATGTGGTGCTGTGCAAAAGTAAGTATTAAAGGGACAAAAAGTAGGTACTAACCCAGGCCCTCGTCTAATCTCACCTCATCGAAATCCATTAAGGCGAGAAACGGGTAGACAGAGTTAGTAACGCATTAATAATATTAGTTATAGGTGTGCTATATAACTACTTTGAGTGTAAATAAAGTTTATAGTAAAACAAAGTAACCACAAACTATCATCGTTTAAACTAATTAGAGAAAATTTTAAGGTATTATGGTAACTACAAGGGATCTAACGATCTTCTAAAAGCTTTGAATCAAAAGTTCTATGAACAGTTCCTGTCTATCCCATCTCTTTGACATATTTATTATACGAATCATTTTTGGATTGACCTAATTTATAATGCTTTCAAGAATTTTGGAATCTAAATAGTTAGACTGGGCTAAATTATCCTACGTCAAAATTGACAAATACAAACAAAAACATGAACAATTATTAATTAAAAGCTCAACGTAAATTAATTTCGTCAAACAATTTTATACCAAGACCTATTTGTGACCAAATTGGATTGTTCAGTAGGCCATTCTATCTGCGTAGACACCCACGACTATTACTTACTTACATTGTATTTATTTTTATTGTAAATGTTAAGAAAATATTACATAAAATATATTTATATAAAATGTTATTTCTAGTAGCTGCTGTTGCCTAGCTGCTAGTACGCACGGCAACCAATCAAGCTATCCAAAACTAGTTTGTGCGGATTTCTCATTGCACGGGACATCTATACAAAATGAGGCCACTTTATACTAGAAATGTATAGCGTGATACGACGCTGTGTATATTAGAAAAAACGAAGACTTTTTTTACGAAAAAACCGCCTACATAAGTGGGTACTTAGCTTATTTTCAATATAAAAACAGAACTTTGGTTTATATTAACATCATTGTCACATTCACAAAGCAATCATGCGTAAGTGCCCGTTTTGATAAAAGCAAAAGTTTTTTTTTCTTTCTACGTATTAAAGAAAATATTTATTTCAGGCGCTTTTCCTCACTGCATAGCATTATAAAAAAAAATAGAATAAGTAAAAACAAAATGTAGTAATTTATATTGAGGAGCGCTCTCGTTTCATTTCAGATAGGTAAGTACTCATAAATTGGAGGCTGCTATCATAATAAAGTCTTTTTATTATGAAGTAATATCAATCACCTTTGATACCGCTTCTTTATTTTTCACGTGGTTAAATATTGCAATCACTTTTATAGGCTTTCAGGCGTTGGCTACCTTTTACGTGCGGCCGTTTCCAACTTCATCATCATCATTTCAGCCCAAAAGACATCCACTGTTGGACATAGGCCTCCCCAAGTGTCGGTCGCCACATTGACATTTTGAAGGATTTTGCCATAATCGCCACGCTTGGCAGGCGGGTTGGCGATCGCAGTACGGTTGTTATAAAAGCACAGAGAACGCTGCTGCCCATTCTCTGGCAAATCCCTTAGTCGCCTCTTACGACACCCACGGGAAGATATGGGATATTCCAACTTCTATCATAACATAATATCACGCCTGCAATCCCCGAAGAGTAAAGCAGAGGTATCCAATAATACACCCAGTTATGTTTTACCCCATGTAGTTGGGGACAAGCCTATTGCTAGAAACCGGGCACAAATCCAGACTCAGTGAATGTTTATGAGAAATTCCTGATGGAAAAACCTAAGAACACTTTGCCCGACCCGAAAATCGAACCTCGGACCTCATACTCATCACCACTAGACCAACGAGACAGTCTAATCCATGTAATGTAGGTATATACGTACGTTAGTCCTATATATATGTTTATATAGGGGGTGTCAAGGGTGTGCTCAACATAATTCCGTTCCGAGTCGGCGTAGCATTGTAATTGATATCTTATTCAAAAGCACTTTAACATAATCGAATTTATCTCAAAACCGTTGCTAGATTAACACCTAATCAACAACATTGCTTGATTATAAGTACATCGTACAATATATGTATTTAGTAACTAATACTGGTTGTGTAATTATCTAGTACGAAGCTTCTATTGATTCAATGTTTGTATCATCATCATCATCATCATTTCAGCCCAAAAGACGTCCACTGCTAGACATAGGACTCCCACAAGTGTCGCATTGACATTTTGGGGGGTTTTGCCATAATCGCCATGCTTGGCAGGCGGGTTGGCGATCGCAGTACGGTTGTTACAAAACCAGAGAACGCTGCTGCCCATTCTCTGGCAAGTCCCTTAGTCGCGTCTTACGACACCCACGGGAAGATATGGGATGGATAATGTTCTTATAGTCGATCATTTTCTTTAACATAAGTAGCTACCTACAGGTACACACATATGTAAATAGAATTTCTTAATTATTCAATGAAATTCTATATTGTTACAAACATGGTATTTTCGAACTTATTGAATTATTATTATTATCTAAATCTAAACTAATATTATGAAGAGGAAAGATTTGATTGTTTGTTTGCATTGAATAGGCCCCGAAACTACTGGTCCGATTTGAAAAATTCTTTCAGTGGCATATAGCCCATTTATCGAGGAAGGCTATAGGCTATAAATCATCACGCTACGACCAATAGGAGTGGAGCAGCAATGAAAAATGTTGCGAAAACGGAGAAAATGTGACGCAGACGAAGTTGCGCGGGACAGCTAGTTTATTATGATTATCTAGACGCGCACCTCTAATTTTTCGGATTCATGGGCGTATTGTATAATTATCGGTTGCTTCGGTGCGGGAAAACATCTTGAAGAAATATCTTGGAAGAATGCTGGATGCCTGAAAAATATTTCTCGAAAGTCAGAGGCCCATGGGTGGCATAAAAACTCTGACACCAGTCTATGCACTTACCAACTACACGATAAAGAAAGAAATATGGGATTATTTAGTAGTTCTAATCTCAAAGTTGTAATCGTTATTTATTCACAAGACAACTTCTTGAGAATTTTGCCACGGTATAAATATTTATGTTGGTAACTGTGTACAGAACAGAACTTTGTTGTGGTTCTATTGACCTTTCAGGTAATACCTTTATACCTATATCGTATGGTTTTAGTACCTAAAGGATACTGTTTCTCTTCACCCACTCCACAACCGAACTTACCTACTTGACATTTAACCCAGTACGTACCTACACGAAAGAAAATAGAAAATACTTAAAATAATATCGATATTGTCAGGCTGCTGATAAAGAGTCTTCGCTCTGGTCCATTAAACGTGAATATTTACATGCATGAACTACGGTGAAGATGGTAAACGAATATTAAGCTCGATGAAGATAATTTAGGAGAGTCTGGCGCATAAACAAAAATGACATAGACGAATTTGATGAATCTTAGTTGCAGGCCTTTTGCAAAGTTTGTTGTGACTTTACTGATTTTTTTTCTTGTGTCACTTGAGTCTCCGCCAATGATAATGTCCTAGTCAATCTTATATTTAATAAATTCTCGTGTCACAATGTTAGTTACCATACTCATCCGAAACAGCTGAACCAATTTGTATGAAATTTTGTGTGCATATCGGGTAGGTCTGAGAATCGGCCAACATCTATTTTTCATACCCATAAAAAAAAGTCCACGCGAGCGAAGTCGCGGGCAGCAGCTAGTCTAATATATAATGAATACTTAGATATCTCCGCTTCTGTACATTTGTGTGCTTAAAGTATTGAATAAATAACACTCAGGACGTTATTATGTATATTATATTGTAGTCATATTTTATGTTAAGATACTCACCCATTCCCCAGAAGACAGTAGCAAAGAAAGCCACAAGGATGCGGCTTCCGCTCGATGGTACGACCTCCATGCCACCTGATATCCGGTACCCGAAGCACATACCACTATAACACACCTCCTCAGTTCACTATTCCACACAGTACCGTGTGGTCACTACTTTAGTTCACAGTCATAAGGATGTTAGTCCGCCACACAATCACAAACATTTTATGTCAATTCCATTTTCCCATTGAACCTGAAAAAAGGAGCTTATTTTCGTATCACGCTCAAAATTCGCAAGCAGTAAGCGTATCAAGATGATTTCATGTATGTGTAGCCCGATTTCCGTATAAATAAAAACAGAGATCCCCAGACAGATTAACGTTTTGGTGAACTTTTACGAATTCTTTTCCGATGATTGGTTTGAATTGAAATTCTTGAATTGTATTATTACTTGGAAACGAATATTTGATAGAATAGTAAATGAATTATGTAGCTCTCTTCTATAATTAATTATACTGTATAAACTGAATCAAATACCCTTATTCATATTATTGTGATAAATTACGGCTCTAATTTGATTAAATCTGCAAACTCAAAGCCTTAATTTACGCGCCATTCCAAAAAGCTTATTAGATTTTATCCAAATACATTCTCATCGAGAGCTACGGCGTGTTTTATGTACGACTCAAATATGGCGACGGAACAACTTGTGTCCGCAATTCAAGTTTTTCTCCTGAAACTTGTAACAAGTTCTGGAAGTGTTTTGATTATTTTTTTTTTGTTACGTAAAAAATATATTGTTCTGGCAATAATAAAGGCAATTTAGCAACGCAAATATTGTTGTTTTAATACACAAATTAGTTCGGTGTGTTAATAGAATTGGTATTGTTTTTGAGAAAATCAAATTGGTAAGTATAATACATGGCTGGCGTTTATTTGATGAAATGTTAATGAGATACATTTCGGTGGTCCCAAGTTCTGTGGAAAGTCTGAAGGGTGCTACAACAGCTGGAACATAAAGGATGAGTGAGGCGACATGAAACACAGCTGCCACCGATCGCCTCTGACCAATCTCGTTGCTGGTTCTTTGTCCTCTGTTTCAACTTTACATTTATTTCGGGGTTGGGAGCCGAGCCTTTCACAGCTCTTATCATATTGACACAGACGGAACATTTAATCCTTCAATTTGGGCAGCCCTTTTCAATATCAAGTTCTAAAGACGAATTCGGAAAGTAAGTAACCGCATTTAGTAATGTACCTACGGAAAGAAATAAGGCACCGGTGGTGTTAAATCTTGGAGTATTTTGGAATATTATGCAGCTCAGTCCAGAAGACAATACAATACAATAAGTTATGATATATGGGCAATAGACGTCATAATTATGGTGTGCAATATATGTATATTCTATCTATTTACGACTTCAGGTAATTGGCAACTTTACGTAGCCAATACTTTCTCAGAAAACATTTTTTATTAATAAGGCAATCACGTAGTGGTTTTTATAATTTTAAATAAATTATTTTATATGGATTTAGTGCTGTCCTAAATAAAGCACATTTGATATCTACTTTACAATTTCTAGAGCTTATTTAATTTCAAACTAGTACATAAGTACACATCTCGCTTGCAACTTAACTCTTGTGAAACTTTATTCTCTTTCTCTTTACTTCTCTTATCTATATTATACTATTTTAAATATAACCAAGTCCGTTAATTGTATAAAACTTTCAAATGAAGAGTTCTACAATTCGCTTATGTAAACTGTGCTTCATCGTAAAGTTTTAAACCTTGTTTAAGTAAAAAGCGATTTATTTTATTGTACAGACGCTAGCATTTATTTGGTACTTATGAAATGACAAAACTTGGAAAAGGGCAAAAGTAATTTACTCGGAACATACGTACGAACTCGTCACGTGATGGCGTGACGTCTAACAGGGGAGAATTGAAGAAGAAAACGTGTTGCGCCGACCCCAAGTAAAATGGGATAAAGGCAGGAAGATGATGAAACATAGGAACTCACGTTGTGGAGTCATCATCATCATTTCAGCCGAAAGACGTCCACTGCTGGACATAGGCCTTCCCCAAGTGTCATATTCACATTGACGTTTGGGGGGTTTTGCCATAATCGCCACGCTTGGCAGGCGGGTTGGCGATCGCAGTACGGTTGTTACAAAAGCACAGAGAACGCTGCTGCCCATTATCTGGCAAGTCCCTTAGTCGCCTCTTACGACACCCACGGGAAGATATGGGATGGTGCTTTTCTTTACGTCCGACACCATACACCATAAGGATACCGTTGTGGAGTACTCAGAGGGAACCCTGTGTCCTAACCATTGAGGACATTGTAGGCTGGTTATGTGATACGTAAGCACTACACAAAAATGAACTCTGAGTGGGTCACTTAAATACCTAATTAAACTCCAAAATGTTTATTTATTCAAAGAGTTTAGAGTTGTATTTAGATACATAAAAATAAAGTGAATAATTATGTTTCAGCCCATTGCACACCGAAAAATCATTCGCTTCAAAGTACCCAAAAGGCTGGCAGCATTGCCACGTTGATCGACAATGTTGCCACTACTTCTGGTTAAACGAGTGTGTTCCAATACATAAGTAGGTGTGTAGCCTCATTAATCGACAGAAATAGCGAGAAAAGGGAATCCCTCACTAATTGAAGGCTTTGTAACTCCACACACACCCTGTAGAATACCGTCGCTCCCATACAGGCTGTGCACGTACGTAATACGTTTATTATTCGTTATAATTGAATAACTTAATTATCCTTTACATCCTTTATTGACTCAACAACAGTCTGTTGTGGTTTGTAAACTAACGTTATAATAACGTTAGAAGGTTTATCTGGATACCGTTAAATACATAATTATGACTAATATTATTTTATGAATTTAGAATCACTTCTGTCCGTGTATTAATTTATTGTTTAGGTACAAAAACAAGCTTTTTAGGGATTATTTTACATAATTTTAATAAACATTAGCAGCGATGAAGTTAGTTATATTTATCTGTAACTTGCCAGACACAATAAGAACTTTGGGAATCGGCCTTACGTGTACTTTACTATTTATTCAGAAGTTTTTTTCATCGTTAACAAATGAGTGGTTAAGCAAACATTAATAATTAGAAACTTAACTTTAAGCAAAGTTTATAAATATACCTCCAGGAGACATCTTGTTTATACACGAGGTTGTCAAACTTGGCTGCGGGACTGTTCGAAAGAGATACTGTGGCCCTGGAACACAAAGGGCTAAAAAGGAACATGGATGGGTTTTAGTCAGTACCTAAAAGTCTGACACTCCCTTCCGCTCCGCCCAGAGCAGGACCCCATTTGATGATTTCCCAATGGTAAAAAAAACTAATTTCAACTAGTTTGACAACCTTGTTGCAATCGATAGTGGTATATGGCCAATAGCTCCGACCTACACTTAAAAAGGCTCTATTCAGGCAGTTGCAACAAGGAGAGCTTTATACCGAAAATCTCTGGACACAGCACCTATTGCGAAAAGGTTCCTTTCTTTGGATTTTTAAATGTATTTGTATTTGTAAAATTTTGGAATGTGTAAATAATATATACAAAAAATTTTAGTACATTATTTTTATAAATGTTATTTGTATGGTGTTCACAATAAAGAATACTCCATTCAATGAATAACTATTAATGTACCACAAAAATCCTGTAAACACTACCTAAGTGTCAGTGAGTAATTAGTGCTGTCACATAAAATTAGCGACATAACAAACAATTATAAATAATGGACGTGAGTCGTGAAGTCACAACTACACTATGTGTGTCACGCTTCCTTAAAAAACAGGTCACATCCCGTTTTAAAACATAGGGAACGAGAGCACTAAAGAGAATACCACCTATTCCAAAAGTAGCCTGTACTCATAGACCCAGTGGGCTGGTATAACGACCCTTTAATTAGCAGCGTTATGCAGCGAGTTATTGAAAAACAACACAACACGTTGCTGGGCATGTGGGTGTGCGGGTAGATCACTGAACAAAAGGAGGCGACACAAAGAGCAATGGAACACATTTTGCAGAGCGCGTCGCACCGTGTCCCATATTTCCTAACGAGATGATATGCCAACGTTTATTCTTCATGATTCACATGAATTGCGCCACCAATGCATTTCGTTCGTGTAAATACATGATACTTTCTCTTACTGGGTTATTTTATACTTTTTAATTTTCCTGTCGTCGTTGGCTGAAACGGACCGTTTTTAATGAAGCAACTCGAAATGATTGCAAGGGTTGAAACCTTGTACGAATATTCTTTAAATTAAATATTTTACTTTTCCCGTCTTCATTATAATAAATGGTTATCATAATTAACCTTGTTTACTTAACGATGGAAAGGGTAACTTGTAAACTTGCAGGATGTAATAAAGATGGGTAAATTAATTATGTAATAAGGTAGTATTTTTGGGAAGTTTTTGATTCATAAGAGACGCTGATAATAGAGCAAATAAAGGCGCTACTTTTACCCTCACGTAATATATAAGCTGAGATACATAGATAGTGTGTATTTGTAGTCCAGGCTCTAGGGCTGAGATCCCGATTCTATGTGCGGCCTGTGTTTTAGGTTTTTATTTCTTCGTACTATCTTCGTTCCACTTTCGGACTTTTCGGGGAGCCTTAACTTTTTCCGTTTGAAGGCTTTTATCTTTGAAGTGTTCGTCTTGGAAATATAGGTGCCTTATACGTGAGAACAGTTCAAACTTGGGTCTGTTATAACCAAATAAATCTTCGTTTGCCGCAGTTCCACTGGACAAAGAGAGGAAAGTTATAGAATATTTCAAAGTATTTTTGTAAGCAGGGTTTCTAAAATAAAAGTAATACTTTAATAACAGAAATTCCCAACTCATTTTCAAGCTCCACTTTGTTTGGCTTTGTTTACTTGCATGCTTCAAAAGGTTTTAGTCAAAAATCAACAAATGTTTATGATTGTTATTACAAAACCTTTTTCAACATCTTTATTTACCGCTCAAGATACCAACATTATATAACAGTTGGAAATTAAAAGTTACAAGATTAAAATTTGGATAGTATAGATCTGACTGTCAGATTTTAAACAGATTCTTGCAAAAAAAGGTTACACTACTTGTGAGACTTCTTCCTTTCTTCTTACAACCGTTCTAACTTACTGACATAGGCGTACCCATTCAGAGGCACGAAGACTGATAGGTAAAAGTGGTCACCCATCTTAAGACCGATCACTGCAAAGCCCTATTAACGGCGCTGATCTATCATACATTGAGCATTTTTCGTACCCATGGATAAATACGTGCGGGCAACAATGGCAAAAATAAAACATTTTACTAACGAAAAAAACCGGCCAAGTGCGGGTCGGACTCGCACCGCGAGGGTTCCGTACAAAATTTACTAAAAATATTTTTATTATATAATGTTACTAAAAATTTACGGTTTTCGCAATTTTTCTTTTATCTGTGCTATAAGACTTTGCTTCGTACCAAATTTCAAGATTCTGAGTTCACGGGAAGTACCCTGAAAATTTGCGGGAACTTGTGGCATAAACGACTGTATATTTTGATTGCGCTGGCTTAGATTGTTTTTATTGTATAGTTTGATTTTTGTTTGAGCTTATTTTTTCACAGTTCCAAGGGACCTGAGTATTTGATATAAATTCCAGCTTGATACCTCCACGCGTTCCTGAGAAAAAGGGTCTTGACAGACAGACAGACAGACGGACGGACGTACGGACAACAAAGTGATCCTATAAGGGTTTCGTTTTTTCCTTTCGAGGTATGGAACCCTAATAACAGACATTTAATTGGGTGATTCCAAACCAAACCAAACTTATTACATTTAACCGGTACTTGCCGGTTAAATGTAATAAGTACCCATCGTAAAACCTTTTTTTTTTAAACAGCTGGTTTACATTGACTGCTTATTTTATAAAGACCAATTAAAAAAGCTTGAACAATGTGTGATTTAAATATTCAAGCATAATAGTCTCTCATAAATAAAGGTTCTTTTTTTTAATATTTTCTAAAACATTGTTTTCCCATTTTAACCGGCGCTAACAGTTTTATTTCGTTTATGTTGACAGATCGATTCTGAAAGTTTTATCTTCGGGATTTAATCTGTTCCCTGCACTATAATCTCTTTAATTATAATCAATATTAAAATAAAAGAACTTAAAGAAATTATACCATATAAACGCCCTACACCGAGATAAAAGTATCTTATATCCTAACCCAGGTCATGATCTATTCGAAAGCTAAATTTCATCAAAATCCGTTCTGCCATTAAGGTGCGGCAAACAAACAAACTGACTTTCCCAATTCTAATATGAGTCAGGATGTCTTTGAAACTCAGCTCAAAGCAGATTTTCTATTTAAACAGACATTTGTGTCATCTAAGGAAAAGTTATCAAAACATCAAATTTTATAATCAAATCTCCTTTGTGGATGTTATCTGGCGATTCAATCGGAATTAAAAGGCTCTTTGTATTAACTTGTGCGGTAACGTCTATCACCAGAAACTTTCCCGCGAAAGAAGTAAAACCTCACTGTAAAGTTACACTCTGTTGTCTACGACTTGTGTTTTAAAACTATCCGCTCACTGGTCTTGTTCTGTGAGTCCCTAACGCTTTTTCTTATGTGGATAACATAACCGTACATATACTTGCTTTACAAAGAAAAACTGTCGAATATGTGATTATTGACAGTTTATTTTACTAACAACCTACTGCAATATGAACTTATAAGCATGAGATTAGTACTTATGAGCAATTTTGAATACAAACTGTGATCAACTTAGCTATTGCAAAATCAGGTGAAATAATTTCTTAGAGAACGACAACTCTCCACTGCAAGATCGCTTATTGGCTTTAAACTGATGTGCCATTAAAGAAACTCATATGGACTTGCACTTGTTCCATTTCTAGAAGCTTCTTGCTGCAGGTAACTAATACTGATATATTAACACTAGAGTGGATATTCATCTTTGTTTCATTCTTCGTTCATTCAGTGTTCAGACGTTTCATTTCGAGTGAAAGAATCAAATCAATTAAAGACAACAATGAACTGAAAGTGAAGCGTCTGATTTCGGTTTTAGCTTTAACCTACATTATCAATGCACACAAATATCAATAAAGCGTCTGATTTCGGTTTTAGCTTTAACCTACATTATCAATGCACACAAATATCAATAAAGCGTCTGATTTCGGTTTTAGCTTTAACCTACATTATCTATGCACACAAATATCAATAAAGCGTCTGATTTCGGTTTTAGCTTTAACCTACATTATCTATGCACACAAATATCAATAAAGCGTCTGATTTCGGTTTTAGCTTTAACCTACATTATCTATGCACACAAATATCAATAAAGCGTCTGATTTCGGTTTTAGCTTTAACCTACATTATCTATGCACACAAATATCAATAAAGCGTCTGATTTCGGTTTTAGCTTTAACCTACATTATCTATGCACACAAATATCAATAAAGCGTCTGATTTCGGTTTTAGCTTTAACCTACATTATCTATGCACACAAATATCAAGAAAGCGTCTGATTTCGGTTTTAGCTTTAACCTACATTATCTATGCACACAAATATCAATAAAGCGTCTGATTTCGGTTTTAGCTTTAACCTACATTATCTATGCACACAAATATCAATATGTGTATGTGTAATGGGTAGGTAATAAACTAATAACGCACCCAAAGCTAAACTGAATGAAAAACAAAAGATTACAGTAAACTTTGCCTACTAAACCCCTACCGTCTGATATGTAGCAAAGTCACGGAATAGATCCATTTTGCGAAGACCCGGCCGATAGAAGGAGACACGTGTGTCAAACGATCTGAACATTCGCGCCCAAGACGATAACCACGGACTAAACGCAAACGCAATTAGTAAGTAGCTACTTTACAGCTATAAGTACCTCATAAGCCATTTAAACAAGTGGTTTTATCGCTTCCGTGTTAGATATTGTCTTGAAAGTTTTATACATTTAGTTCAAAGGCCACACGGAGCGATAAAACTTTGAGATTAGGCCGCCGCGTTCATTTCTCTGGTTGTGGTTGGTATTTCATAAATGTATTTAGGTACCTATGTTCATACACTTTGTTATTATTTATTGTGATACAAACTTTTACCGGTTCTATCGGGGTTTTTATCTTCCCGTGGGTGTCGTAAAAGGCGACTAAGGGACTTTCGAGAGAATAGGCAGCAGCGTTCTCTGTGCTTTTGCAACAATCGTTCAGCGATCGCCAACCCGCCTGTCAAGCATGGCGACTATGGCCAACCCTTATGTTAATATGGCGACACTGGGGGGAGGCCTATGTCCAGCAGTGGACGTCTGTCGGTTGAAATGATGATGATGAGAATTAAACTTTTACCATGTAGCTACATTATTTTACATTCAACAGCATACAAGGTGTAAACCGACCCTCCACGAAGCCGTCAACCAAGCATTCTGTACTGCTGGAAAAAGACATTCTTCTTTTGGGAGGCAAATCACGGTTTACAGTAAAACTCAATGGAACGCACTCATAACATTGTGCTAATAGATGCTTGTGGAATGCGACCGCGAACCAGAAGACGATGCGTTGGGAGGCCTGCCACTAGGTGGACCGATGACCTGGTGAAGGTTGCGGGGATCCGCTGGATGCGAGTCGCACGGACCAGTCAATGTGACACTTGCGGAAGGCCTATGTCCAGCAGTGGACGTCTTTCGACCGAAATGATGACCAGGTATGGTCAAGAACGAAAAAAATATAGCAATGATAGGGAGAACAAGTACCTTTCGCCTTCGTTATGGGTCTTTTTAAATTTATGTGTGAAAATCAAAGAATAACATATGCTACGCCGACCCCAAATAAATTGGGATAAGAGCAGGGCAGGAGATGTATAAAAATCAGAAAATGCAAATAGGTAAAACAACAAAAATCAACAATTTTGTTTGACAAGCATATTCTATCTATCAATGTATACCGTCAAAATTAATGGAAGAGAGGATTTCCTTTCCTGAATCCTTGTTAAAAGTTTTTGTCATGATCTCGGGATAACACCGTGAATGTTCAACACGTTGACGGTATACCAAGGCTATCAACTGAACTAGCAATCAGTAGATAGTCCTGACCAGATATTAATGATCTCTCCCTTTGTTTGCGGTCATCAAGATGGCATTTTATCTTAGTAAAATACTACCAGCTGCATGGTTCAATTGAAAATTGTATTTCTATGAAGCGCCTGCCTATCTCACCTACATAACCCTGTAACTGGGTAAGATGATGTCGGCTGTAAGACTTCATACATTTTATCTTCTGACTAGCTCTAACGTGCTTTTGCGAGGTACTGAGGGGTCTCCATATGTAATGGATAGGCACGCGTCGACAATAAATAATAACAGTTGTACGGGTCGATATTCAGGTGAAGCCGCGTCGGTTCGTGGATTGGTGACCGCTCATTACATACCGAAGACACGTGTGTATGTGGATCTGTAAGTGTGTGCGTAGATCTGTCTACCTGTCTGACAGTCGTTACAGGTAGTCAGAGGCCCGAAAGTCTGACAACCAGTTAAGCCTGGAACCATACCCGTAAGCTAAGGGATATCGTATTACCCAGTACTAACTGGGTTGTGGAGGTCAAATAGGTGGTCGCTCCATGTAAAGTACTGGTATTCAGCTGAATGCAGTAAGACTGGAGGCCGACCTCCACATAGTTGGGAAAAGGCTAGGCAGATGATGATGGAGGAGTCACGCGTCCACAGACCGACTTCGACAAGTATTTTTTTTTTATATATTTTTTTATTAGCTTGTATTTGTCTGTTTGATCTGTTTTGTTATAGGTACATGTTTTTTCAAATATATAAATAAACAAGTGAATATTTCGATCTATATATATGCGGCTGTCATTATAAAACCACGAGCCCAGTTTGACGCCAGTATTAGGTTAGGTTTATTACCAAACACTAATTGTTGTGAACTGAAAAATGACAATGAGAATCTTGTTTAGACCGAATAGGAAAATGCAACATAACGACATCGTCTCCATATTGTAAAAGGTTATAACATTAAAGGTTTTAAAAAACCATAACCCTGTCGAATCCAAATATTACCTAGCAAGAAACTTACTCATTCATGTATTTATGTCTGAAACGTAAGCGTCCTTTTTAAGTTTTGTAAGTAAAGTAGCAACCGCAAAAGTAAGAAAGTATTTGTTAGAAACCATTCTACGTTTGTTAAGAGTTAAATGTTTTACATTTCTCCATCTACTCAGTCTATTCTTTGACGTCCAGAATCCTCTGAGATAAAGCCGACGGGCGTTGGCGGCACGAGCCAGATAAACTTTGAGAATAATCTAGCATAGACTAGAAAGACTTGAAATATAGAAACGTTTGATGTCGTATCTAGTCTATGGTCTAAAAGAAAGTCTCTCGTCAAATTGGTCACTCGGGACGGAGGCGCTTATTGCTGAAACAATATTAATTTCTGATAACTGAAAGTTAAGAAAACTTTCAGTTTTCAGATTTTTTATTTTTATTTTTTATTATTACGTGTCAGATATCGTTTTTTCAAAATCAATTTAAAATTGTATTGATTGAATACCTTATTAGTTATTTAGGCTATAGCGTTCTGTATTACAGATGATGATGATGATGTACAGATTTTGGGCATTTACAAGATCAAGACAAGATTACTAGATATATCATCGGTGATACTACAAGACTACGTAACTTCATTTCTGTTTTGTAAAGGCTTAACTTTGAATTTGATACTATTGAAAATTAGGTCCTAACTGCAATATCACAGGAGGTACGTAAAATTTAGGTGCGTAAAATTTATAATAATATTTATTAATTACCTACACAACACAAGATCAAATCGTTTTGTCGATGCCTTTAGCCTTTGCATTATCTGCCTTTTCCGTTTTCCTATTATGCTGGGGTTATGGTTAAAGAAATTTATTTCTCAATAAGAAATTACAAGGATTGGCTTGGGGTTGGCTTCCAGTCTAATCGGATTCAGCTGAGTACCAGTATTTTACATAGAGCAACTGCCTATCTGACCTCTAAAACCTAGGTAGTAGTGGGTAATAAGATAACCCTTCGTAAGATCGGTTGTTAGACTTTCGGGCCACTGACTACATCCAACGACTGTCAAAGATCTTTAAATAACAGCCGGGAACAACGGCTTAACCTTCTTCCAGAGGCAGGATGGCAACTCGGTATGTAATGGGTGGTCACTTATCCATTGACCAACCTATGGTAAATACGGGTTAACCTTAAGATCGACCCGAGCAGCTGTTATTATTTAGCCACATTTCTTTGTTGCCATTAGTCTAAAGTCCAAATAACTTGACACACATTATTCGTAAGCCCAGTCTATGTCTGCCTATATAAACACATCAGATGGTCGAGAAATTCAATGGTTCTGACGTCCATTATCAAATAAGTCCACAGCTATCGCACCTTCCACAGTATAGTGTGACTGTTATTTACGTCATGTCATTCTCTGGAATAACAAGCAATACTGATCACACATTTAACTCAACCAATGACCTATATTATTCCTCAAGTTGTCCCTATTTTGGAAAGCTTAGAAAGGGGCTCACTCAACTCTTCTGTAAGGACTTAGACCCATACCCTACTCCCTGCCAAGGGCAGTTAGCTTAATCAGACCCTCCTTGCTTGAGAAATGTACTAACTTGGATCGTTGGGAACACATCTCATAGAAAATTCAATTCAATACGGGTTTTAAGATCAGAAAATCGAAACTTGAGGGAAAATGTAAACATGAGGATCCATGCAAGCATCTGAAGGCAGAAGAATGTATATGAAGATTTTGGACCCGAAATAAAAAAAACATGAGTTTTTATTTTATTTCGGGTCAGTTTCTTTAAATGTTAATGTTCTTTTTTCATGAGAAAAAAGAACATTGACATTTAAAGAAACTGACACTAGTCTAGCAAGGACGGAAGAGAGATATTGCTGAAACTGTTTCAGCATCTGGAACTAATGAAAGGAACATGTCTACGGCTGCTGTTGCGATGGCAATGCGCGGCGGCGCGGCGGGGTGCGACGGTGAAAGTGGTTTCATGTTTCTGTGAAGATCATAATACAACCAATTTACACCATTTAAGCAACCCGATATAATCGTAAGCATTCCATTGCCACAATTATGTAAATAATTCCGGCCATTTCGGCCTCAAAAATAATGAAAAATATAATCACTTTTTAATTAGTCCAGCTATTTCAGATCAGCTGGCCCTTTCGAAATGCTATGGGACATTCCAATAATATTGAATGTCCCGAAACGAATTCAGTTGTGAGAGAGAAACGACGATAAAATTTATTTGCGTGTAAAAGCAATTAAATAAAATGTGTTTAACCGATTCATTAAACATTGACACAATGGTTCGGATTGGATGAATATCTACGGTATTTTAAGCCTTAATTTATGTAGATAGGCAGTGATTTACTAAAGAAAAGGGGAGAGAAGACCAGAGGCCGATGTATCGGCAATTCGGCAGAAGGGTCCCGCCATCACCGAATACCGTTATGAAATCGACCACGTAATGGTGAACCTTTTGTTCTGCATTTTAATCACGCCACAATTGTTTCAGTGAACGTTTCGTTCAACTTACATCTGTCCCTATCTTCGGTGACGTAATAAAATTGACCCTCAATTCCTGTTCTTCTAATTACTTTTTTTTGTCCCTTTTGGTTTTGTTAATTAGTTTTTTCACATATTTATTGTTTACTTATATCAGGTTATTTTAAATTATATTTGCTATTAATATCCTTTGGTTTTAAGCTCATTCTAGTCACGTACTGGTTCGCACGACCAATTAAACAATTATTTAGAACACATTAAACATGATTAATGTCGCTGCCGTTATTACAAACGCTTGCTATTTATTTCAAACATAAAACTGTCAACGGGTTATATTAATGCGCTTATTTAAATAAGAAAATTTATGACAACACATCGATACCAAACATCCATTGAAACTGTACCGTCAAGTCCTGCAAAAAGTTTTCCAGTTGTTGAAACTCGCACAAAAAGTGGTAAACTTAATCACTTCATAGTCCGCAGTGTTTATGAATAAATTTTATTAAAACTTCTTTCCGGGAACGCGTCTAATTAACTAGGTCCGTCGACTTATTTGTTGGACTGAGTTTTGACAGACGAGTGACGTAAATTTTAATAAGGGGGTAGTGGATCGTCCGTGCGGCGAGAGTGCGCGGCGCGTTCCGTGCGGGCGCTCGCCGCCATGGCACTGGCCGCGCGCGCTCGGGCGCTCCCACAGCTCCGCTCCCGCTCGCTCGCGCTCGGCTCGATGGCGGCGCGCGTCGCTCCCGCGCTCCGACGCCCGGCGCCCGCCCAGCCCGCCGCGCGCCGCTGCTAACTCCGATTTCCGTAGCGGGCTAAGCCGAAGCTTTCCTAGATTGTGTGGCCTTAGTGAACATTAATTACACCCAACTTAGTCTGATTAAACCTTGAGGAATTATCCGGATTGACAAAATTAACTTTTAACTTAGATTTATGTCGTTTTGTTCAACAATGTTAGGTCGCGGGGGGCGTGGGGCGGCGCGCAAACTTTCGTAATCCTTATAGGCAATATTGTTATAATTCTTGGATTTATACGTTCCCACACTCATTTTCTTAGGGAGACCAAAACTTTGCCAATTTAATTTAAACTTAATTTAGCATGAACATTTAGTTTTGCACTATTAACAATGTTGTCTTAATTAATTAGCTTTTGTTGTCTGTCTATTGAGTCGTGTTGAAGATAGATCGATACCTACTTTATTGAAAAAACCAATGGATTTGTTTAATTAAACTTTAAAGTAAATAACATTTTAAACATTGCACATTAATATATATTTAGTCCTACAATAAAAACACAAAAAGCGTATTGAAAAGGTAATAACGTTAATTACAATTTCATGAGTTCAGCGAGATCGAGCGGGTGAGTCGTGAAGATTAATTACAAAACAACTTTACTGGGGAATATCCTCTAAGAATGTTGATCAAAACAAAATTTGTAAACGCTGGTAGCAAGTCGGGCGGCAACTATTAAATTCACAATGCCCAACGGAATAATTATGAGGGCCAAATAGGGTACTTACTGTGAACATTGTAAAAGTATATTGTGAACCAAATAGAAGAGGCTAAAGTAGGTAATAATAAATTCTGAAGCAGTAATTGTCATCAATCTTCAAGCAGCTGAGTGTTCCACATTTTGATTCGCGCCGCACATGGCGTGAGCTATGACGTAATTCGCAAAGCTTTCGGCACAGTTATTAAGAGCAGCTGCACACTACCTGACGGATCGCGAACTTGACCAATTAAAACTTTGACAATAATAGTACGAATTATTTTGTGTCGATAAATACGTTCCATTTCAGTATTGCTCAATTTTCGTTCGTTAGGGTGGGTATAATAAATTAAATGAACGAGACCATAATATTTGCGCTCGGATAGTAATTAATTTATTAGGGGCCTCCCATTAACTGTAATTTAAGGGCAATATTAATAGTTATTAAACGTATTTACCAATTTTGCGTGAGGCATAGAATAGAGCAAATACAATGATAATTATATTATCAACGGAATCTTATGAAAGGAAACGTGTAACATTTATTCGGATATTAATATGAAGTAAATAAAATAATATTTCCTCGTAGACAGGCGTAATAATAAGTTTTGGCAGAAGATGTGACTGTAGCCATATTCCTTGAGAAAAACACGCAAACTACGTTTATTGTGTAGTAGCGCTGTTTGTAACATTTCCTTTGATTGAGGTAAGTAGGTTTCATTTTAGAATTTTAGCATTTGTTTTGAACGGTATTAAAAATATAACATTCGAAATTACAAAGCAAAATATAGGTTATCCCTGTGGACCATTGTTAGCACATGTTGCGGAATGAGTTATTATTTTCCGACACGCATTATTTATCGTTGTCCCAATCCCAATACAATTTTTTCACTGTCCGACGTGTAAATATGAAACACTCTCGTATGCGGAAACACTTGAGTTATACATATAAGAAGCGTAGACAATAAGTAGTCGCCAGGAACCTACTAGGTATATATATTACATATATTTTTTTAATTAAAGTGTAGATCAAAAGGTTTTCGTTGTTTAAAAAGGACTAACATTTTAAATGCATGAGCAATTTGTGAAAAATATTTTCAGCATTAAGATTTCGGGTTTCGTTTTATTTTTAAGTGCCAACGAACTCAAGAAAATTAAGTACTTTAACTACAGTCTTATCGATTGTACAGTGAACCAAATAGTTCAATGAACACTTTATTTAAAGCATTCGAATGAAAGGGCTCAGCAAGTAGGACCACATTAAACATGTTTATGATTTAGTCGGCTCCTGTGTTTATAATAAAGCTGAGATTAATGGCGCGAGAGCGGCTGACGCACCCGGCCGCGCCTGTCCTACATCCTCGTTAGATTTTTTTATAAACACACACTCGTCCTTTTATTCGGAAGCCGACCGCACACGCCTCACGCGTTTTATTGCTTCTCTTTCCGATCTAACAGGGGCGAACATATTTGTACTTTATTTGATGTATACATAATTTATATTGCAGGCGTAGGTAACCCTAATAGTAAAGGGTTAAATGGAAAGCGTATTAAACAATGCACGTTCAACGCGTACGGCTGACCGATCTGTTGCAACGCATGGAAATATCAAATAAAAGTTGCGGGCCGTACCTAGAGGAAAAGTTCGGGCGGCGACATCCGTAGCTGCCGCGTAGGGCAGGGGCGCTAAACATTCAAACTTTTACACTAATGCTCACTAGACAAATAGGGTATTCTTTGTTACCCCATCACGCAACCACAAAGTTAGTCGAGTTATTATGGAAACAAAAGGTGGTATCAGCTAACCTGATCCCTTTCTTTAACCCGTGTCATGCACTGCCCGGCGGTATATTTGTGTAAGTTATGACATGTTTTGTTTTGGGGGCCTTTTGCTATCTATGTATATATAAAAGAAACTAGCTGTATCCCGTGATCTTCGTCCGCGTGAAATAATAATAAAATATTTCTTCCCTATTCGTTTTTTTTTCTGCACGAACCCTATTTTTTTTTCTAAAATCAATGTAGCCTTTTTTTTTTTTTTTAGGATGGGAAATCATCAAATGACTTCTTCCGCTCTGGGCGGAGCGGAAGGGAGTGTCAGACTTGTACTGACTAAAACCCATCCATGTTCCTTCTTAGCCCTTTGCGTTCCAGGGGTACGGTATCTCTTTCGAACAATCAATGTATCCTAAGTTTTTCTTATAACATCCACTATCGGTTAGTACAAGTCCCGTCAAAATCGGTCCCTTCGTTTTGGAGATTAGCCGGAACAAACAGAACAAAAAAAACTGTCTATCTACTTTCATTTTATTTATTATAAGCCTATATTGTCCCACTGCAGGGCAAAGGCCTCCCTTCCCTCCTTCCTCTTTTCGCGATCTAGTGCGATTGTAGGCCAATTCTTAGAGAGAACGAGTTCAACTCATCCCGCCATCTCCTTCTGGGCCGGCCGCGTTGTCGTTTCTTGCTATCTGGTATCCATTGAGTTGGTTATTTTTGCCCATTGCACCTCCGACATGCGGCAGATGTGACCAGCCCAGTTACACTTCAACTTAGCAGCAGTACAGCCAGCATCCGCTATTTGGGTTTTGGAGCGAAGTATGGAGTTCCTGCTGCGGTCCGTAAGTTTGACACCCAGTATACTTCGCTCCATATCTCGTTAATAGACTCCAAGTGTGAACTTCTGACGTTTTGTAAGCGACCATGTTTGCGCTCGATAGGTGAGGGTGGGGAGAATGCACATGTCCATGAGCATTCGTTTCAGTGAAAGAGGGAGAGATCCCTTTATTAAAAGTTTCATCGACCAGTAGCTTTTCCGGGCATTTTCGGTGCGTCGAGCAACTTCTTTATCTTGCCTTGCCTGGAAAGAGACTATCTGGTGGAGGTATATGTATTCATGGACATATTACATCACCAGAGATTTTCCATTGCCAGAGAATGGGCAACAGCGTTCTCTGTACTTTTTTGACAACCGTACTGCGATCGCCAACCCGCCTGCCAAAGCGTGGCGATTATGGCAAAACCCCCCATGTTACGTCAATGTGGCGAAACTTGGGAGAGCCCTATGTCCAGCAGTGGACGTCTTTCGGCTGAAATGATGATGATGATTCCATCACCACACCCCCAATTTCTATGTTACGTTCGGTGCGTTTTGTCTCGGTTATGTTCATTGAAAGCCTGACTTGGTGGCTGGCGTCGCTCAGTTGGTCGAGCATTAGACTAAGCTCAGCTGCTGAGGAAGAAAAAAGGACAATGTCGTCGGCGAAACGAAGATTAGTTAACCTTTTTCCGCCGACAACAATACCCTTATCTTGCCAATGTTGGTTTACTTCTCAATGTTGGTTGTTATAGGTACTTTCATATGCATTAGTATTTTAAAGAGACTCCAATTTCATTGCTTTGTATAGAGCAGTTCAGCAGAAAACATTCCAACAGAATTTTTAAGCTTCGTGTGATTGAAATATTGCCGAAAAATCAACATGTATTTATTCCTGACATCTCGGTTTAAACTTATTTCAATAAAAATAAACTGTTTGTACATGAGTAGGCAAAGGTATTTTTTAATATTAGACTCTTGAATCGTAGTTCGAAGCGTAAATATTTTCATACACAATTCCGCCACACAACTTTCCCAAGCGAGCAATTATATAAAGCGCAGGTACATTTTATAAGCTCGACGGCATTGCACACTTGGTATTTAAAATATTTCGACTCGTATTTCGATTATTAAGAAGACATTTTAAGAGTCAACTGTCAATAAAGACTTTTAACGCAATAAATATCCTTTAGCAACTTTATATGCAAAAAATATTAACTGATTTTCTTTCGATAAAATATAACAGTAAAATGAAATTGAACTCGTCATCACTGAAGAATTATTATCGTGAATCAGCTGTAAAATAATAATAACTCATGGGCCGCCTTATTACTGATTTACGACAGCACCTTATTTGCCTTTGGGATCATTTCGGAAAGCCACTGTTTAACGTCGGTGTGGGTGGGTGAATAGGTAAATACTTGTAACTCGACTCAACATATAATATTGAAGTGATTATAGCAATCATCGCCCATATAATAATAGGGGAATAGTTATTATTACATAGGAGATTAATGACAACAGTGTCAAGTGAACTCGAACAGTGTCTATGCTTCATTTATCAAGTTGAAGTTCCACCGGACTCTGAGAGATAATGTTTAAAAAGATTTTTGATTTCTCCTCAAAAATGTAACATATTGAACAGTATAAAATGCAGTTAGAATGGTGCACTAAGAATAAAATATGAGAAATATTTTCTTTTTTGTGTTCAATACTAACTTAAGTTCAACACTACTCCTGAGCTATGCGCATGTAATCTATGTGTGTTCGATGACAATATGTTCGTACAGGCCGAATCTTTATTAATCCACTAATACAAACAAGTATTCATACAAAAACAGGTTTAGTATAAAAACGAGATCATGATACTGACCCCATTTACAAACAGCTATCTTTAGCTTCAGATAAACAGTCGAGTTATTCGCGAAAGTTTCATTTCAACATGACATCCAAGCCAACTGTGAAAACATTTTGGTACAAAGCGGGCAAAGGAGCACACTTCCTCCTTAATCATGCAATCCCGACGTGTGTCGGAAACACAACCGCGAGGATTACGACTGCGGGGTACATAAGTACATTACAACTACATTCTAATATTAACTGAATGTTCTCTACTTTATTGGCTTGACCCGTTTCTTGTGGAAGAACACTAGGGTTTTGTGGGGTTGAAATACTAGGGCCTCTAGGGTCCGATGCCCACCTAGTTTTTCTGGGCATCGCTAAGTTGTTAATCGAATCTTCATATGACCAGAGGGCTGATCTTTTTTTGGACCAAAGAATTAGTATTGTCATGCAACGTGGCAATGCTACCAGCCTTCTGGGCACTTTTCCCGACGACTGCGATGTGGGCAAATTTTTCGCCTTTTGATACAGCGATAAAATCTTATAATAAAAAATAAATATGTAAGTACAGTACAAGTAAGAACATTTTTGTTTTATTATAAGCTTTCATTTAACTTGCCTTGTTAATTAGTTAGTATGTATCGGTCAAATCTTGAAACTCAATTTAAAACCAGTTCTCCTAAACCCTGAGCTGAAATTTTGCATATACCTTTGGTTTTAGTGACAATACATTTTTATGGCAGACAACATAATCCTGCAGCCAGGATCGCCTCCTGAACAGTTAATAGCACTGACCGGAAGCTTTGCATACGCGTCCAATGTTAATAAATTATAATAATTTTCTTCTTTTTTCATTTTAATAAAAGCTTGTTTTTTGTAAAATAAAAAGAAGTTTAATTTATTTAGTATTCAATATTTTAGATATATTTAAAGTTTGCACGCAAAGTGAATACAACTAATAATAATACCCATATGTATCTTTTCCATCAAATTATATTACGTCAAAACCTTTTAGATATACGAGCCACTTTTACAGCAGCATGGAAGGTAAAACCGAGCTCCAACAAAGTGAATTCATAAAGCAACGCATTGCGAACGTCTAGCTTTCTATTCCATACTTTATCGCCTTTACATGGTTTAGCTCGCTAAAAGCCTTATTATATCGCAAAAAAAAAGTGATTTAATCTAAAGAATCGTGACCGCTAAACGAACAATATTTCACGTCTGCAGGCCTTTTCGTAATAAAAGTATTTTTACTTCAACTTTGTACTTGTAATGTAAAGAGGCCATTACTTCAATCAGCGTCGTAATATGGCCGTAACAAAGGCATTAAAAAACATGTAAGACACTATAGCATCTATTAATTAACTTGATCTATAATTAGGTGCATGTTTGTAGGAGCAGTGTCGCTTACGCTGCGTGTTTGCAGCGATCTTTCACGGCTTAATTACTTGTGAAGTATGATGCATGTTCGGAGTGGCACCTGCGAGGAGCAACCGGGCCGGGGGGGAGGGGGGCGGATAGTTTATTTCGAGAGCATCCGGCGGCTCCCAGCTGTCCACAACGTTAATATGTCGACAGCGACACTGTCACTTCTATCCAATCTTCGAAAATATAAATTAAATGTCAATATTGAGAAAATTACTTCTGATTTTTATGCTGAGACATCATGGACGTTTTATAGCACCGACCAAATATATTTTTGGTCGGTCTTCAAATGGAGGGTCTAATTAAAATTTCATAGGCGTGTCGAATGACTCATTCGAATAAATTATATAGGTATGCATTATTTTTAATTAACAAAAAACAAACACACTTAAAAGGTATTCTAAGAACTGAAGTTTGTTATAGGACTGTGATCATTGTGTAAATTATTGAACGGATTCATAAGCCAGGATGTGTACGTATATGAAAAGGGTAGTAAAACAGTCAAATGATGTTCATTTCTATGCTCTGAGCAATATCCGGTTGGTCCTCGCTGTACACCCGATGGCTATATTTAACTACGGAGCAATCTCCGCTGAATGGAACAAATTAGCATTTTATGATATTATTAAAATGTAACGCGACCAGTGCTCGGCCGAATTTAATTATATACGTTCATCATAATTATAAGGTCGTAAAAGGTCCGTTGATGAACATGCTGGCCTCGTCACAGATTGCTACGATGCTCGTTGGTTAAATAACCACACTGGGAAAAAGTAATGGTGATTTCAGTATCCTCTTGGTCATGAGTTATATTATAAGTACAGGCGACACGAGACTTGCAAAAACAAATGAAAAAACAACAAAGCTAGTGAACTTGTTCGGGGTAGTCATGACTTCTTGCCAAGCGACTTGTGGAACGATGAAACAAGTGACGCACGCGCATGTCGCTTAATACAAATCCCATCGAACCGATGCGAAAGTCGCATGGTACGCGGACTTTGGGACACGCCTAAGAGAATACTGCTGCTTTAAGGTCCTCTAAAGAGGCAAAAACAGATATTGACATCATCATCTGCTTAGCCTTTTGCCAAATATGTCGAAGTCGGCTTCCAGTCAAACCGGATGCAGCTTAATACCAGTTTTACATGGAGCGACTGTCTATCTGTGCTCTACAACCCAGTTATTACTGGGTAATACGACCCGACCCGTTCGGGGGCCTATTCTAGGAACTTTTACCAAAGCCTTAAAATTGAAAAGCGATTTTGGTTTTCTCCGAAATGGGGCTCATGCTTTCGTTGCCCACTCTACTCATGTAGCTTTGGATTTTGTCCTCAAAGTGCAAATCACCCCATTTTCATTTTTGTACTAAGCTCTTGTCTATAAAGGAGATCTTTGGCTAGATATACGTGTCATGTTACGAGACACCAAATACGATTTTGTTGCTTCCATTTCAGACGAAAACTCAGTGCTCGTTTTATACCAGCATTGCATACTAAGATATGAAGACGACCCACCCGCAAGTCTGCAAAGCTCCTAGGACGCTTACATGCATGTTTCCAAACAATAGCTTAAATATTACTAGGTACACAGTATTCGGGAAAACTATCACGTCTATAATCTTTGGAGGAGATCCCTAAAGCTGTAGTTGGGCTGTGCTATTATACAACACGTTTATGGCGGTCTTAGGAGCCTATCCTTATTGGGCATAGTTCCAATCTTGGGTACCTTCCTAGTGGAAAATGGTTACATGGAGTATCAAAACAAATGCTTTCCCTGACAAGGAGATTATAGAAGGCAACTTTAGGTAATATTTTGCGGTTCCTTTATTATTAAAAATACACGATGGTGTCAGAATGATCGTTAAAATAATGATGAAGTAACGCAGGTATCGTTGAAAATGTTAATTAAAACGTTGAAAAGTCATTGACGTTCATAAAAACTATAAATAATTGAGAATGCAAAATATACCAACACCATTTACAATAAGTTTTTCTGTAAATGCACAGTTAGGTTCATCTAAGCTAAAAAGTACAAGTTTCCCTAGTGAAAAAAGATGATTAAATGCAATAATTTATTCAGAACTAATTTCATAGCACGGTGACTCGACTACCTGTGCGTCTCCTGCAAATTTGTACGAACGAAGAGACTCAAGCCAACCCTGTAGTCACATCTCTTTTGCTTAGTCTGCGTTCATTTAATTAATTAATCGTGTAGTCTGGAATCCTGACTGTTAATTAAGATTAATGTTCAGTTTTACCTGGATTTACATACCCTAACAGCAGAATATAACTTTTTCTAATTCTGTTTTACTGACGGCATGAAGTTGCAATGAAAATAAAGCGAATTACGGACCCTTGAAATTTGATTTGTGTTGGGTTTGTTTGTTTAGAAATTGTTTCTAATTGTTGTATATTTTTTTTTACTTATTAGCTATTGTTTTCTGTTTTTGATAAAGAGATATAATCCTAAAATTTAAATACTTACAAAACAATTGTTGTGTATTTTCTTGCACAATTTGATGTTCCTTTTGAAATAAAATTAATTAAACCTTCGTGTAATTTGCTAATTAGTATCGTTTGTATGTAAAGTATTCGCGTGGCTGGTTAAGTGTACACAACACGCCAGATATCTGCATTTAGATAGACATCTTGTTCCGTTCCCAATGTTCGTGATCGCGATTGGCAAAGCACCACGAAAGACGAGTCTTTATGTACCATCCACCACATTACAACGTTACGTACTCGTATCTACGCTATATTATGTACTGACGACACCGTTGTGAGTAAAATTCGTTTTGATATTAAATTAAATAAAAACATATTTAGAATCACATTTTTACATTAAGCAGACGCACGCTGTCAGCGGTATTAAGTATTGTCTCTTTGGTCAGACCTCACGGCTCTATCCGATTTTATCATACAATGTCTTTTATGTATGAAAGTAGTTCTTTTTTAGGGTTCCGTACCCAAAGGGTCAAACGGGACCCTATGTTAAATAATCACCACTATGAACACTGAGTAAATATCTTTATTTAATCAAATACACTTGCACAATATACTTCTCACACTATTATTATAACCAATAAGGAGATGTGACTTCTTCCGTATTCGTCAACCAACTAACTCTTAAAAATCTAAAACTAAACTATTTAAACGTCACTAGTGTCGCCCCACCATTGCCCGGAAATTCACAACGGACCAATAGCATTGCGACACAGTGCCGCCAACTTAAACATTTATCAAAGAATGATTTTAATTTTAAATAGGTAAACGTATCTATTTTGACTTTTGAGTAATGTTACAAACAATAATAATATAGGATGATTTTAACAAATAAATCGACTAATAATTAAATCTTAAATCAAAATAACTAATTTTATGCGTAAATATGTATGTCTGTCTTTGAGGCGACAACATCCGGCCGTTCTGCGCACGCATCCGTCCCCGGATAGCGTCCCGGTCTGGTGCAATTGCTGAGAACAAAGTATATCAATAAGTCACAACATTTATAAAGTTTGTATGTTCAAATTACTTTTCATTTGAACCGAGCGTCTACTCTGCTAATCCATCAACGGCCAGCAGAAGAAAGACCACAATTCAAAAGACTTTGCAAAATGGACATATTATTGGTATCTAGATGTATTTGTAACTGTTCCATCAGCGGTCAGTCATTGATAAGTTTAGAGCTTGTAGTTTACCCTAGGCGATGCCTTTGGCCAACCCTAGTTGCATATCACTACAAACCCCAAACGAAAGTGCCACAGATTTATTTTACATGAATAAATGCTGCAACTCAAAACCATCCAAATACCAAAACATGTTCGAAGCATATGCACTAGACAGGTTATAGCAAATGGTAAAAGTATTTGGGTTCAATAAATACCTGACAACATCTTAGGCCATTTCCAAACCGTCAACGTCTAGATCTGCCAACTTGATCCAAGGCTTCATATTTTCAGCACACGTGGTGTGTCCCTCATAGCACTTGCTTGTTCTTTCAGCGCCACGCATGTCCTTTACTTTGTAGCGGTCATGACCTAATACTTCAGTCACTTGAAAAGGGCCTTTGAAAAGCGGTAATAATTTAGTGCTTTGCCCATCATTGGATTGGCTAGGAATTTTTATAACAACCAAATCGTTGACATTGTAACTGTGAGCCTCTTTCCTTTTGGAATCGAAAGCCTGCTTTTGTTTGTCTGCACTGGCCTGAATGCGGCTATCGACATTATTTCGTAATAACGTAACGTCAACAGCTTGATCTTCTTGTGCCAGCTTGTCAGTATCAGTTTGGAGGCGGTATCCAAAAAACACTTCACTGGGAATAGCTGAAGTCGTTTTATTAATGGTACTGTTAATTCCTTGTTGAATACTCGTTATATGAGTGTCCCATCTGTCGTAACTGGTGTCAGCACCCATACTTCTCAATGCGTCAAGGATGGTGCGATTAAACCGTTCCACCTGACCGTTTGAGCGTGGAACAGCAGTAGCTATAACATGTTGTCGAATGTTTTTGTCCTGGCAGTACTTTACGAACAACTTTGATGTGAAAGAACTTCCAGCATCACATATAAGACGCTTCGGATTACCAAAAACTTTAAATATTTTGTCTAATTCGTTAATAACAACTTTACTTTTAGTATTACGAACAGGTGATATGAAGACAAATTTTGTAAAAGAGTCAACAGTAACCAAGAGGTAGGTATTTTTACGCGTAGTCTTTACAAAAGGACCCAGATGGTCTATGTGAAGTGTGTGAAAGGGCTTTGCATATTTAGGTATCGGAAACAGTTTTCCTTCCTTTTTGCCGTGGATATTTTTATAGTAAATACAGTTAATACAATTTTTAATATATTTGGAGACTACTTTCTTAATTTTTGGAAACCAATAACACGATTTTATCCTTTCAATTGTCTTATCCACGGCAAAATGGCCAAGTTCGTCATGATTAGCTCTTATAATTTGCCAAATACATCGTTTAGGAACAACCCATCTTCTACCATACACGGTCCGACGGTATACCTTATTACCTAATAACTCGTATTCATTATACACTTTCTTATTAAGCTCGGCCTGACCTGACTGTAATATTTCTCTAATTGCACAAATATTTGGGTCTTGTAACTGGACTGATAATAACCAATCTGCTTCAGTAATAGCCAACACGCTTTCATTGCATATAGGGTTTGAGTTTATATTAACTGGGTTACGGCTCAAAGCGTCAACATGTTGCATTTGAGCTCCGGGTTTGTGTATTATTTCAAACGTGAATTCTTGTGTTAGTAATACCCATCTACCAATTCTAGAATTAATTTCCTGTTTATTTATTGTGTATTTAACAGCATTGCAATCCGTATAGATTTTAAAAGTGGACCCTAACAAGTAGTGACGGAATTTTTGAAGCGCAACAATTATAGCCAAAAATTCCAATTCAAAAGAGTGGTACTTTTTCTCCTCATTAGAAGTCTGTCGACTATAAAAATGGATTGATTTTTCGCCTGTATCAGTAACTTGAGTCAGTATGCAACCTACACCATCCCGACTAGCATCGGTGTATAAAATAGTAGGTAATTTGGGGTCATAAATTTTTAATAAAGCATTATTAAGTAACTCTTCTTTTAATTTATTAACTGACGAAACTTGATCGGATCCCCACTCCCATGTGACATCTTTCTTCAAGAGCTTTGTTAAGGGTTTTGCTATAAGAGCGCAATTCTTTATAAATTTTCTAAAGTAATTGATAAGACCTAAAAACTGTCTTACTTGATGCACAGTTTTGGGCTCAGGATAATTTTCTACTGCCTTTAATTTCTTTTTACCTGGGCGTACACCATCTTCTGAAATATCGTACCCAAGAAAGCTAACAGATCTCTGAAAAAAGTGACATTTTGCCAAATTTATGGTTAAGCCATTATTTTGCAATATTTTTAATACTTCATCTAACAGCCTAGCATTTTCATCGACCGACTGGGTAGCGATCAATAGATCATCCATATAACAAATAACTTTATGAAAGCGTAGGTTACCTAAGACGTTGTTCATCAACCTTTGGAAAACCGATGGTGCATTGCATAAACCGAACGGCATCCTTCTAAATTCAAAATGCCCATCTGGGGTAATGAAAGCAGTTTTGGAAATAGAATTTTCATTAACAGAAATTTGGTAATAGCCACTTTTTAAATCAATAGATGTGTAGCATTTACATCCTCTAAGTTTATCTATAAGGTCTTCTACTATGGGCATTGGGTACTTCTCTTTAACAGTTATTTTATTTAGAGACCTATAATCAATGCACAAACGTTTTTCGCCCGAAGGTTTATCAACTAATAGAACCGGACTAGCGTAAGCAGAATTACTTTCACGTATTATTCCATTTTTTAATAGGTCATCAATAATATTCCTAGTTGCTGCCTTTTCGGATTCAGACATACGGTAGGGTCTTTGATATACCGGTTTATTAGTTATCAATTCAATATCTAACTCCACACAAGAAGTCTGTCCCAACGATTTTAAATCTTTTGAAACGACACGAGGGTATTTAAAAAATATTTCGTTTAAAAGAGATATGTGTTCAGAATCAGAATTATACATAGACGACTCTATTAAAGCTACTTGGTACTTACTAATGGGGCAAAAAGAAAGGCTATTTCCTACACGTACATACATAATTCTCTTATCCTCCGTGAAATTCCTACCAATTAAAATAGGACAACCAGCCAATTCGTCACAAATATATATGAGTACACTAAGCTCAGCATTGTCTACCACAATATCAACCTGTGTCCCATGTGTGACCTCAGAGCTAGAATCAGTTTTAAATCCTGTTAATATCACGGGTTTATTTAACTGGACCAATGCTAGGTTTAACTCTCGTGCCAAAGAAGACGTCATTAGAGAACAACTACTACCCATATCAATAAAAGCCTGTCGTTTACATCCATTAACCATAATTTCCTTATAAAATTTATCCTTAGGTGTAGGCTCAACAATTAATTTGACTTCACTTTCCTTTTCAGCTTTCATTTTAGGTTTAGACCTACAAGCAAGTTCTAAATGACCAAATTTATTACACGAATTACATTTTACATTATCCTTCAGACTGCAGCTGGTCTTTTTGTGACCAGGTTCACCACAGCGAAAGCATGTAATATTTGCACCAGTATTTGAAACGAAACTATGTACCGGTGCTCCATTAGAGTTAGAACTATCAATCTTTTTATCCACATTGCTATAGCGATTTGAATTTTTCCCATGCAAATTGTTTTGTCTATGAACGGATTTTTGGTCCGGGTCAACATGAATTTTTCCGTGCAAAAATGAGGCTAACTCATCGCAGTATTTAAAATTACCAGCATCTGCCGCAGTGAGTATATTTTTATCGTCAATTGATCCTACAATAATCGAAATGATATCATGATCAGAAAATGACAACCTCATTTTGTCAATTTTTCCTTTTTGTACAAAATAAAATTCATATAATGATTGGCCATCCGAAGGTTTCGTTTGGACTAAGTCTTTTAACAAACCGTACATATTACGCTTAATTTGAAATGTGTCTAATAGTGTATTTCGCCAATCCTTCCACTTCCAGGTAGTCCATCGTGTTTTATTTTTTTGAAGCGAGTCGTACCACGTTTTAGCGGTGTTACGCAACTTTTGCAACGCTTGGAATTGTAAGACACGATCGGACCAACGAAAAGCACGAGCATTGGCTTCCACTACGTTTATCCACATTTCAATATCGTCCACTAAAGGGTCAAATTCAGGAATCACTGAAGACAACATAACATTTTGGCTTACTGCTGGAGACGCACGCCTGGTGCGTCTCTTTTTTCTATGCCTGTGCCCATCAGAGCTGCTGCTGCTGCTGCTAGATGAGGGTGAACCAGAGCTCGATGAGCTACTTCTAATATTTTTCGAAGCACTTCTTCTCCCTCGAGTGCACTTGCGGTTTCGCGGCATCTGGGCGCGTTTTCGTACCACTTCTGATGTTAAATAATCACCACTATGAACACTGAGTAAATATCTTTATTTAATCAAATACACTTGCACAATATACTTCTCACACTATTATTATAACCAATAAGGAGATGTTACTTCTTCCGTATTCGTCAACCAACTAACTCTTAAAAATCTAAAACTAAACTATTTAAACGTCACTAGTGTCGCCCCACCATTGCCCGGAAATTCACAACGGACCAATAGCATTGCGACACAGTGCCGCCAACTTAAACATTTATCAAAGAATGATTTTAATTTTAAATAGTTAAACGTATCTATTTTGACTTTTGAGTAATGTTACAAACAATAATAATATAGGATGATTTTAACAAATAAATCGACTAATAATTAAATCTTAAATCAAAATAACTAATTATATGCGTAAATATGTATGTCTGTCTTTGAGGCGACAACACCTATTACTGAGACTTCGCTGTCCGTTCGTCCGTCCGTCCGTCCGTCTCTCACCAGGCTGTATCTCATGAACCGTGATAGTTAGCCAGTTGAAATTTCTACAGATTATGTATTTCTGTTGACGCTATAACAAAAAATAAATATATATATATTTAAGGGGGGCTTCCACACAAAAAAATTTTTTTTTTTCGTTTTTATAAATCAGCATCTGCCTATAATGTTCCCACTGCTGGGACACAGGCCTCCTCTCTATGAGAGGGAATGGGCTGTAATCCACCACGCGGGCCCAGTGCGGTTTGGTAGATGTCACATGTCTTCGAATTTTTAGTTCTAGGACATGCCGGTTCGACCTCTGAGGTGTTACCGGTGCCTCGTGGGGCAGCACGTGAGTTGTCGGTGCTCCTCGGAGGTGGACCGCAGCGGCGACTGCTTCCGATGCGGTCAGCCCGGTCACATGGCCGCGGCTTGCTCCGCCACGCCGCACTGCACTGCATGTGCGGCGGCGGGCAAACTGGCCGATCACCGGGCAGGGAGCAAGGCCTGCGCACCACCCAACAGGACCAGGGGCAGGGGCAAGGGAAGGCCTCCAGCCACCAGCTCCACCGTCGCCACCGCCACAGCCGCCGCCACTGTCGCTGTCGCTGCCGCCACGTCTGCCGCCGCAACATCTGTTGCGGGGCCCTCACAGGGGGCCCAGGAGGGGGCTGAAATGGAGTGCCAATAATGGCCCCATTACGCCTTCTCCAGGCGAACATCAACCACTGCCGCTGTGCTCAGGATCTGTTGCTCCAGAGCATGGCGGAGTGGTTGATTAACGTCGCCGTGGTCGCTGAGCCGTACTTTGTCCCGCCCAGGGAAGACTGGGTGGAGGACCTGAGCGGCTCAGTGGTCATAATTTCGTCGGCCGCCGCCGGTACCCCGACCCTTGAGAGTGTCAGGAAGGGTCAGGGCTGCGTAGCAGCACGGTTCGGGGAGATCGTCGTGGCCGGAGTCTACTTCTCCCCGAGCCGAACTCTCGCCGAGTTCCACAACTCCCTCATGGAGTTGAGTGTCGTCATCCAAAGCTATTCCCTCCCCGTGCTTGTGCTCGGGGACTTCAATGCCAAAAACTTGGTCTGGGGTTCTCGTTGCACAGATGTGCGGGGTAGGATGGTGGAGGACTGGGCTCTGGAGGCGGGCCTGGTCGTCCTAAATCGGGGTTCTGTCCCCACGTGTGTGCGGATGCGGGGCGAGTCGGTGGTGGACATCTCGTTCGCTAGCCCCGCTCTGTCACCGCGTGTCGTTGACTGGCGCGTCATGGAGGGGGTGGAGACCTATTCCGACCACCGGTACATCCGGTTTGATGTCTCCGCCCCGGACTCAAGCGCGCCGGTCCCACAGGCCCCGAGTGGTCCGCGTTGGGCGCTGAAGCAGCTGGACCGGGAGCTCCTCCTGGAAGCCTCGATAGTGCAGGCCTGGGTGACAACACCGAACAGGCCTGCCGACATCAACAACGAGGCAGGGTGGTTCCAGGAGGCCATGTCCGACATCTGCGACGTGGCAATGCCCCGAGTTCGGCCAGGAAGCGCCCGGCGTCAGGTGTACTGGTGGTCGCGAGAGCTGACGTCTCTGCGCGAGGCGTGCGTCGCCGCGCGGCACCCGTACGCCAGGCATCGCAGGCTCCGCATCCGCCCTCCGGATGCGGCAGCCATTGAGGCGGAGCTGTACGATGGATACAGAGCAGCGAAGACCGCCCTCCAGGAGGCTATCCAGCGGGCCAGAGACCTGGGCCGCGAGGAGATGCTGGAGACTCTCGACAGAGATCCGTGGGGGCGCCCTTACAAGATGGTGCGGGACAAACTCCGCACCTGGGCCCCCCCGCTGACGCAGAGTCTCCGCCCTCAGCTCGTGGAGGACGTGGTGAGCGCTCTGTTCCCTCTGCGAGGGGAACATCCTCCCCCGCCTATGGCTCCGCCGCTTGCGGTGCCGGAAGCGGACCACATCGAGGACGATGACGACATTCCGGAAGTGACCGGGGTAGACCTGAGAGCGGCGGTAGGCAGGCTTAAAGCCAAAAATACCGCCCCGGGACCCGATGGCTTGCCTGGCAAAGCCTGGGTCCTGGCCTCGGAGGCTCTCGGGCCCCGACTGGAAGGGCTCTTAAGCGCATGCTTGGAGAGAGGCCAGTTCCCGCTTCGTTGGAAGACGGGGAAGCTGGTCATCATCCGGAAGCCGGGGCGCCCTGCGGACTCTCCGTCCGCATACCGGCCCATTGTGTTGCTCGACGAGGTGGGCAAGCTCTTCGAAAGAGTCATTGCTAACCGCCTCGCCGGGCACCTTGTGGGGATGGGGCCGGATCTGGCGGAACACCAGTTTGGTTTCCGCAGAGGGCGCTCGACGGTGGACGCCATCATGCGCGTGAGGGCTCTCACGACGGGGGATGCGGTGTCCAGGGGTGGGGTTGTCTTGGCGGTGTCTCTTGACATCGCCAACGCCTTCAACACCATGCCCTGGAGCTGCATTAGGGAGGCACTCCGGTATCACCGGGTGCCGACCTACCTTCGTCGTGTGGTCGGGGACTACCTGACGGATAGGGCCGTCATCTACCCCGGTCGCACCGGAGAATGGAACCGGCGAGAGATGTCGTGCGGTGTTCCACAGGGTTCGGTTCTGGGGCCGCCCTTGTGGAACATCGGCTACGACTGGGTGCTGCGCGCCGACCTCCCTAGCGGTGTCAGTGTAGTTTGCTACGCTGACGACACGCTGGTGCTGGCACAAGGGAGGTCGCACGAGGCGGCGGCCGAACTTATGACACGCGGGGTTGCGATTGTCGTGGAGAGAATCCGGCAACTGGGTCTCGAGGTGGCATTGCACAAGTCCGAGGCCATGTGCTTTCATGGGCCTCGGAATGCGCCACCGTCGGGATCCATACTGACGGTAGGAGGGGTTCCCATCGGCGTCGAGTCGACGCTGAGGTACCTAGGGCTTGTCCTCGACAGCCGGTGGAACTTCGTGGAGCATTTCCGACGTTTGGCCCCCAAACTGGAACGGGCAGGGGCTGCGTTCAAGCGGCTCTTGCCCAACCTGGGGGGTCCAAACGCCTCCTGCCGCAGGCTCTACGCGGGGGTCGTGCGGTCCATGGCCCTTTACGGGGCCCCGGTGTGGGCGCGTTCTCTGAGGCGGCGAGCCGCCCATTACCTGAACGCGCCCCAGAAGGTGGTAGCCGTAAGGCTGATCCGGGGGTACCGCACGATCTCCGGCGAGGCGGCGAGCCTCTTGGCCGGATTGCCGCCATGGGATCTGGAGGCGATAGTCCTCGCGTGCCTGCACGAATGGCGCGCGGAGGCACTACGCCGGGGGGAAACTCCGCTGCCGCGGCAAATTGTCGCTCAGCGGACAGACCTCCGGCGCGATCTCATGGCGACATGGAGGGAGCGACTGTCGCAACCCCGTGCAGGGCACGCCACAATAGTGGCGATAAGTCCCCTCTTTGAGGAGTGGCTGGAGAGGCGCCACGGCGCCCTCACCTTCCGCCTGACGCAGGTCCTCACCGGACACGGTTGTTTCGGGAGGTTCCTGCACCGAATCGGGCGGGAGGAAACGCCCGGGTGTCACCACTGTGAGGATCGGCCGGAGGACACGGTGGAGCACACTGTGGAGCTATGCCCCGCTTGGGCTGAGCACCGCCGTGTCCTCGTAGCGGCGATTGGCGGCGGCGACCTCTCGCGTCCGGCCCTGGTTCAATCCATGGTCCGGAGCGAGAGGGAATGGGAAGCCATCGCCTCCTTCTGCGAAGCAGTCATGCTAGCGAAGGAGGTGGCGGAACGTGAGAGGGAGAGAACCTCACGTCCCAGCCGCCGCGGGAGACGCCCCGGGCGTCGGGGGGCAACCAGTGGCCCCCGGCCACCGTAGGCGCGGGCCTGTGGACGGTGAGTAATGGGCTAGCTCACCGTCCGTCCGTCTTATGACGACAGACCGTGCCGACGGCGCGTTCGTGTTCCACGCGCGCCTCAAGGAGATGTCAGCAAATCGGAAGGGGTCCGAGAGGGCCGATGCCTGCCAGGGCTGCGGGTTGTTCGAAAGAGATACCGTGCCCCTGGAACGCAAAGGGCTAAGAAGGAACATGGATGGGTTTTAGTCAGTCAAGTCTGACACTCCCTTCCGCTCCGCCCAGAGCGGAAGAAGTCATTTGATGATTTCCCATCCTAAAAAAAAAAAAAAAAAAAAAAAGGACATGCCGGTTTCCTAACGATGTTTTCCTTCACCGTTTCTGAGAGCAGCGGTGATGAAATAAATTTTACAAAGTAATGCGCCTGCCTGGGTTCGAACCCACGGCTTACTGCTCGTAAGTCGGGGCTGCCGCCACTGGGCCACCACAGCTCTCATTTTTATAAATAATGGTACGGAACCCTTTGTGTGCGAGTCCGACTCGCACTTGGCTGGTTTTTTATATATAATTTGAAAGTAACATCATAAATGATCGTCGACGTGGAGGTTACATCTCTCTTTACAGGACCTAGAGATATTACGTAGAATATCTAATATCAAAAGTAAGTTTCTAGAATAAAATACAAAAGCTCGTGAAACTTTATATCAAAAATGTTCACATCCAATTTGTAACAATTGTTACAGCACCACCATTCAACGTCCAGTCCGATCGTTGAAATAAGAATATGAGCCTTTTCTGAACGTCCAATACTACGTGAAGAGAGAAGATAGCTTGACTTAATGTAATATACCTATCGGCGAAGGCAAATTCATATAAAATAATACTTTGTAGGCAAAACGATCGAGAGTCCCTCGGGTGTCGTAAAACTGCTAAGCCTTCGCCTAAATTGAGAAACTTGTTGAAAAATCTCACATGAGGGATACGCAAGTGAGAGTTATTTTTCAAAATCTAATTGGACCGGCGCCATTGCTTCTATATAGGCTGCTTAATTAAAAATATATATAATGTAGAGTTAATAGAAGTTTCATTTCCTTTTGTGGTAATGAACACGAAAAGAGAACATGCATTTTGCTGATAAACGTCGAAAAAAACACTGTGAATCGTGAATTACTTTGCAGGCTTCTTTGAATAAAAACTAACAGAGAACATCGGCCAAGTTTGCGCAAACAAGAGCTACATTATTGACACGTTTTAATTCACGAATGTAAATCTCAAGAACAGCTTTCCGTACGTCATTGATGAATATTACATTACGTGGAGTAGATCCACAAAAATCTGAGATACTTTTGTAGAGAAACACAAATCGTAGAGTTAGTTACGCCCCTGTATCCGGCAAAACCCCAAGAAAAGCCTCTCGGCTCCAAATCTCCTGTCTGTTCTCTAAAATACGTAAGAGGTAAAGTGCAACCTTTGTTGCCGTGACGAAACAAGATTTTGAAACTATTCTGTTACATTGAGATAATTCTAAAGCAAAGCCTATTTTAGGCGTGAAATATATTATGAAATAATATCATAGTAACTACTAACGTTTGATGCAAATTACTCGAGAAATCTCGGTTAGTTTGAAATAATAAAGATAAGTAACCCTGTAGAAATACATAGAGACGTCTCGAGATGACTAGCTGCTTCCATTCCGCTAAAATAACTGCACATTAAAGTTTTATCATTACAGATTGAACGAGGGAGCTGAGGTAGGATTTATAGAAATCCCCCAGAGCTCATGAGTAGAGCACGTCCCACCGATTCTACTAGATTCCTCCGTCCTGTAATTCCGCAAAAAGACGATCATAAATGTCCAACTTAAATTGAAACAAAGAAAGGATAATGTAAAGCGCTAACGTGTTCTACAAGAAGAGGGAGTGGCCTCGTCATGGACCCGGGAAAGGTCAGACACCTTCCGGCCTACTTTATTAAGAAAAGGTTAAATAAAATATTTAGACAAACTAATGGAGCCCAAAAATTTAAGCAGAATGAAGAATTAATATTTCATTAGGTTTGTTGATCTCAGAACGAGTAGGTAGCCTGTTTAATTAATATAAAAGAAAACACAGTTTGTTTCTATTCTGAAATAAAAGTAATATGAAATATAACTAACTCGTAACTTGTTTTAGTAGTTTTAGTAGTTATTTTGTACCTACCTTCTTCTTTTGTTGTTGTTTCTTTTTTTTTTTTTTTTGTTACTTCGTTTAACTGCGGAAACTTGTAAATGGCCTTCAAATCAGTATTGTTTATGAACGTTGTTTTTATTAGCTGTAAGTTTCCCGAATAGCATAAAATAAAATAAAATAAAATAAAATAAAATAAATAAATAAATTACTTCATATTACTTTTATTTCTTTTTACTCTCTGTATGGTGTCGGACGTAAAGAATAGCACCATCCCATGTCTTTCCGTGGGTGTCGTAAGAGGCGACTAAGGGACTTTCCAGAGAATGGGCAGCAGCGTTCTCTGTGCTTTTGTTACAACGGTACTGCGATCGCCAACCCGCCTGCCAAGCGTGGCGATTATGGCAAAAACCCCCCATGTTATGTCAATGTGGCGAAACTTGGGGGAGGCCGATGTCCAGCAGTGGACGTCTTTCGGCTGAAATGATGATGATGACTTTTATTTCAGAATAAGAAAAACCCGCACCATCTATCCTTTTCATGAGTGAGTGGCGTAATCAGCAATAACAACAGGAAATGTTAATTAAAACGGCCCCACATTCATTTGGTGCAGTTCAGAGCTGTGACTGCAATCTGCGAGTGAGCGAGGCATGGACTTATTAATTACATCTCTAGACTACCGCAGGGGCCCAGGCCACAATGCACGCTCAACCTAAACCAACAACAATAACTTCTCAATTACGTTACAATCGATAAATAACGCCGAAGCCTCGGGTCATAAACCAAGTTATAATAAATGATCCATTCAAACTCCCGACCTAAACGCTCAGTTTTACATTCATAAACAATTTGTAATACTTAATGTTGACATTTGTATAGTCAAGAGATTCACTTGGAGAGAACGTAGCGAGATAATACGAAGGACGCGTTCTACATTATCTCAGTTTAGCAGGCACATTTATCAAGCTGTGGTCACATTCCACTAACGAAAAAATATACGGATTTTGTACCTTAACGAAAATATTGCTGGATTTACGATATGGCCGCCACCAGCGTCGTGACAGAAATAGAAAATATCTGATAGAACCGCCTTGCACATAACATAGATCATACGATGACAGCGACATGACTAACCGTTAACAAACATTCTACAGAAAACATTGCACGGAAAATACGATAAGTTTTCCCTGTCCATCTATCAGATCAGAAAGATTGACACAGAGAATAAATAATCGAAAAAAGAATATTTAGAATTCACTATGAATTTCACACGATTAGAAAAACCGTTTTAAAAGTTTTAGACGATTTCTTTACAACATTTATCTTTGTTACTACTAGACTAGCGGTGCGCAATATTCAACCATAAATGTTTAATTTTCATTGAGATAGACGCGGAGATTCATTAATTATGAATCAGAATTCAGAAATCGTGATTTCTATTTAAACTTTTTTTAGTCTTTTGTGTTACCCATGTCATCGAGCTCCCTGGTAGCTTTTGTATTTGAAATCGAGTAATATCTCAAATGCTCGAACGGTTCGATATATTATGAGTACATTCTGTACCTGTCGAGTTGTGTGTCATAGAAACAAATATTTGAACTGCGAAACTTCCTACGGCGTGTTTTGACGTGCTGTCGTACTTATGTCGGGCTTAAAAACTTTCAAAGAAATGTTTTGGCGTGTTTAATCATACATATTTATAGATTAAATATAGGCCAAAGCTGAAATATGAATTCAGTACCATTCAGTACCTCCTGAAAATGAAATGTAGAATTTTGGTCTCAATCTGAAAGATTGGCTAATTTAAAACATTTCTTAGTCTTTTATTATTTGATTAAATATTGTTTTTGTGATAATTGGAGTTAACCTTTGAAGATGAAATATTCTGAATTATGTTCACACTGAAAGGTTTATTTTAGAATCTTTGTTATCATGAGGTAAACAAGAACATCGCCAAAGTATAAAGTTACAATATTATGAAACTTTGAATTACCCATTGTTAAACATAATAATCCAATACACTTTCTGATCAGCGTCGTATCTTGAGTGTTAATTAATTATTGAAACAATATAAGTTCTGCTATAAATAAGAG